>OW121852.1:125238991-135238991 GCA_933228895.1 Platycnemis pennipes | reverse complement strand
TAAAATTTCTGCACGCTCAGAAAAACACAATAAATTCATTTTAAATGTAAAAAAATCAATACGAACAACAAATATTTGTTTATATTAAACATTGCAATTTCAGTCAGTTGACCGTGGACTCGCGCTGTGAAGGAGTCTTTTAAATCCTTTGAGGGTCTGGGACAGCGGCCGAGGAAAGGGATCGGCGACCCGCTGAGTTGGGTCCAAAAATGGTTAGGGAGGGAACCTCTGCCTTCCGTGGACGCGAAGAAGCTTCGTACAGGGGAGTGAAGAAAGTTTTCAAGAGACTCGTAACGAGGAAGCATTTCCCTCCACGAAGCTCGGGCGCGAAAGGGTTAATAATTATCACAATCAGGCCAGTTCACCACGCAATGTCATTGTCTGTTCACTAATCCTCTGAAATAGTTCTTATTTCTTTTGCCATCATCATGAAAGATCCAAGCTAAGAAGCCAACAGAAACAGCCTCCTTCTAATTTATGAATTCAGATAAACCACATTCAGAATAGCTAATTTTAAGAAGCAAAGTCAAGGACTGCATTTTCAACACTGTACGAGATGAATGAGAATATAAAGATTCAGCAATACACACTACTTTTTAGTTTATATGTAGCCATGTATGTAGCATTGCATAAGTGTAAACACAATAAATATATTATTATATGCATAGCAACGATTGTTTTCTACTTGATATATCAAATAGAAAACAATTGTTGCTATGCTATTTTGCACTCCATTTAGGAGTACTTATTCTAAATATTTTCTAGACATAATATATTTGTCATTGTAGAAATTTTGTATTTGAATTTATTTTCTTCAACTACTTTCTTTCACTAACCAAAATCCAGACCATGGTTACAGCCAATCAAAACCTGCAGCACAGTTACAGACTGTCAAAACTACAGTACATTTACAGACCTACAGATATTGCAGTGTAGTTATGGACCATAATTCAGTTCAGGTTCCAGACAATCCCTTCTCTTTATTGCAATCAAGACAAGTCCAGTCCTGTTACAGACTTACAGTCCAGAAATTGGCCTTTCAAGCATTACAGATCTGTGGTTTCTTTGGTCTTTTTCCGGAGTAATGTGTCAATAGTGCTAGCACTGTAATCATTCTTCTGAGCAATGTACTTAATTGTATTGAGCTCACGTTCAAAGTTGTGTTTCGAAAGGAGGATCTTTATTAGTCTATGGAGCATACAATTGAAACTGGCTAGTTTTTGGGCTATGGGATAGCATGAATCAGAAGGAATAACTGATCCGTGTAGGTAGGTTTTCGGAAAATTAGGAAGATGTGTTTATTATGTTATATTATATTAGTGTACACAAAATTTTTCACCAGGGAAAGGCAGTCATACATTAACATCCATACAATATCCACACAATATTACATTTAGATGTAATGAGTTATCAAAAAAGCAGTAGTACATCAATATCCTACAATATCCACACAATATTACACTTAGATGTAATGCTTTTTGGATATTGTTAACACTATTCTGAATGTGATTTATCTGAATTCATAAATTAGAAGGAGGCTGTTTCTGTTGGCTTCTTAGCTTGGATCTTTCATGATGATGGCAAAAGAAATAAGAACTATTTCAGAGGATTAGTGAACAGACAATGACATTGCGTGGTGAACTGGCCTGATTGTGATAATTATTAAGTTCATCAACGTTAAAAAAAGTTGGTGAAAGCAACTTGGAGCATTATGCTGGCAAGACTCTTGGCATAAGGTCGTGAGTACAACTACACTTTATTTGCCCTAAGTCCCTATGCATGTACTCTCCCACATGCTAAAACTGGTGATTTTTGTATTTTATCATACCTAGCAATATTTGAAAAAAAAACATTTTTACTTGCCAGGATACACAAAAGTGTGCATACCTAAGTGCAACGTGAAACAGAAGGCATGGCCATTTGGGGAGGAGGAGTTCTTAAAATATACAGTCATGATATTAAATAATATCTCCAAAAGAAAGACAACCATTCAATGATGTTGTTAACTAATGTATATATTTTGTATTATTTAAGTTTTGTGTGACAATATATTTTTTGTTACGAGTTTGTTGTGCTTTTCTTGAATACTCAATATTTGATCACGGTAACATACTTGCGAGCATAAGAAAGAATTTAGCTGCATCCATATTTTTTTGCAAACCAATGCTTAAAGTTGAACCTTCATTTTCATCACATTGCTTTTATCCTTGGTGTTTTTTAAATTAATTTCCCCAAGACGTACCTCCAAATGTACAAGAAATTGTAGAGTGAATAAGTGACTTTCCTAGTGTGTAATGACTGACTTATTGGAGAAATAAATGTGTTTATTGGAATTATTATAATTTTTTATCCTAACTGCTGATATATCCAAGAAGTATATACATCCTTTTCATTGAGTTGGCTATATACCGTAGACTTGTAGCAGACTTATTGTGCACGCTTGTAGCAGGCTTCTGGGGCACACTTGTAGCAAGCTTATTGTGCACACTTGTAGCAGACTAATTTGCACACTTGCAGCAGACTAACTGCGTACACTTGCAGCAGACTTATTGTACACACTTGCAGCTCACTTGCTCTGTATACTTGCTGCAAGTGCCCAAAGTGGTAACTAGAAAGTTTGATGTAAACTTGCTGCACACTTGCAGACTTGCTTTGAAAGTTTGCAGCAAGTTTCCAAGACTTGCTTTGCAAACCTGTTGCAAGTTTGCAGCAAGTTTACTGTGCTATCTGGGATTATAATGTTAATGCTACACCAATTAGAATACTCACTGGTAGCAAACTTGCAGCACACGATAAGGCAAATGAAAATCAAGTCTAGTGCAAACTTGAATCAGACTTGCTTGGTGTCTTGCAGCTAACTTGCAGGACACCATATGGCAAGTGAAAATCAAGACCAGTGCGAACTTGCTGCAGACTTGCATGATGGCTAGCAGCTAACTTGCAGCAAACTATCAAAGCAAGGAAAGTCTAGCAAGTGAAAATCAAGCCAAGTGCAAACTTGCTGCAAACTTACGTGCTATCTGGGTCTGCATGGGGTCTCTGGCATTGCTTCCTGGCGTCATGTGCTGCAAGTATATTCCAAGGATTTTGGTGTGAGGTGCTATGTGCCAAAGCTGATGGACTTCCATGTTGTCCCTGAGAAGATAAAGGTGAAGTACTGCACCCAGGTGTTCAGTGACAGGCTCTCAGCAGTTATGGATCTGCTGTCTGCAATGCGTAAGTACCTGACAGTAAAACTGCCCTAGCATATATGGTAGTTGTTATTCCAAGAGCCATAAATATATTTGATCAATTTGCTATAAATTAACTGCTAAGTGGAGAGGATGCATTAATTGAAAAATAGTTTGTGTTGCTTTATTTAAGTCAGCTTAATAGTGTGTTTATGTTGCTTTATTTAAGTCAGCTTGGCAATGAAAACTGGTTAGGTGTGTACTCTGCAACTGACCTCAATAGCAGATTCAGTGTATTTTATGATAAATTTCTGCATTATTTCAATCTACCTTTTTGTTTATTGACCAGGAGAGTCATTAAAGGAAAGGAGACAAAAAGAAATCTTAAGTGATTCGTAACTGATGCAATTCATCAGATGTCATTCCAATTAAAAATACTTGCCTTCTCCAGCAAGCACAGTGATGTCGAGTTGAAAAACGGTTACAAATGATTTATATCTTCTTATCAAAGAATTATTTGAGATGCTAAAAAATCCTATAATAACAACACGAGTGCTAACTTCATTAATGGCTAAAAAGAGAACATATGTTCTTCCTACTCCTCTTTTCATATAGCTGATAAACCAGGTGCTCACATTACTAATATGACTGATCTAGCCAATAACTTGGATGATCATTTAATCGGCTTGCCAGTTTTCCTCGAGTTTCCCCAAAGCATGTGCACCAATTTTTCCTATTCAATCCAAGACCTTTATTCCGTCTCTTCTCGCACAGAAATATATTTCATATATACTTATATATTGATGTATCATATATGATCTTTGGATAAATAAATATTCTATTCTATGAAGCTTTTGAATTATGTGTCTAATATTGCTCCTCCTTCATTGCAGCTGATAATGGTGTTGAACCCCAGGCAGCAGAGACATCGGTGGTGTTATCTTTCTTTGACAAGCTATTCGAGTGTTAATGGAAGATCGATAACACCACCTCCTGAGAAGCCTCTCCTGTGTGCAGTATCATCTTCTTCGGGGCACATGGAATTCTGGGCTGAGGCAATAAAGGCGCTGGAATCCATGCAATATACTTGTAGCAGTAAGGTTCTGACCCCCAAGGAAAGGAAGACACCTTCCCTTGTTAATTGGGTTAGGACACTGCGTAACATCAGGGATTTGTGGGTAACTTTGAAGAGCCAAGGTATGAAACATCTTAGCCTCCGAAACTTGAATCAGGACCCGTTGGAGAATAAGTTTGGGTGTATCCATTCATACGGATTCCGAAACAATTCTCCAACATGCACCAGCTTTGTGGGGACTTACAAGTGTCTGATTTTAAAAGATATGGTAGCCACTCACTCTGTGGGGGCAAACTGTGAAGAAGATGACTGTGAGATGCTAGACAACCTGAAATGTTACCTAGTATCATCAGGGTTGTCTGGAGCTTGCCCATCATCTTCCCCTGGTTCCATTGATGGTGGTGGTGAGCCAATCAATGAACCAATGGGAATCAGAGCCTCCTCGGGTGTGGATTCTACCATACCAGATAACTCAGCCGAAGATGTGCTGAAGAAATTGGGACCAGTTCAGTGTGCCGAATGTTTATTGAAACAGTGTGCCACTGTACAGGTCTCAAATTTCCAGGGACGTGTGCCCCCCTCAAAGGAATCCTCAGATATTTATGAATTGGCCACCAGGCTAATTCATAAATATCTGCCGGATCTCACCCACCAGCTTGGTGTTGGGTCAAATTTGAGGAGTAGGTTGCTAAGTTCGATTGATTTCCGCCATATTGCCTGTGATGAGCACCATGTCAGTTTCGGACAGTAGTTCTCCCGAGTTGTGGTGAAGAACACTGTCATGGCATGGTGTAAGAGTGTGAACAGCTACCTGTCTGGTAAGCGCTGTCAAACAACTGAGGCAATGGATATCATTCATATCTTGGCTCTTGAATATTTTTCTAAAAAGAGGGGTGGGCATAGTGTAAATAAATAAGGGTGGGGTTTCCAATTTTTTTTGTTTTTAAATTTAAATATTCTCGATTATAGCATTACTCTCCATTTTGACATTTTTATCACTTGTTTTTTTAATGTTGATTTCCCTTAATTGTACCAATATATATATATATATATGCCAGCATACTGTATTTGTTTAACTTTGTTTTCATATTTCTTAGTTGCTGTGGTGCTATAATCGAGAATATCTGCTTAACCCTTTCGCGCCGGAGTCCTACGCAGGAAAATGCTTGCCTTCTCACGGGTTCCTCTAGAATATTTTTCCACTCCCTGTACGGAGCTCTCTTGAAGCAAGGCTTCGAGCAGGTATGTCTTTCCCCCGCTTTGGGACCGGACCCAGCGGGGTTCCCGACCCTTTCCTCGGCCACTGACCAGAGATTATCTTCGCCCTTCTCCAAATGAGAACCCATCTCGGCTTCTGTCCGCGGTCAACTATTTTTCATTAAGTGATTTTTGTTATTTAAATAATAGTAAGACTTTAACTGGGGGTTAATACACAAATAAATTCCTGTTGTTATAAGTACCATTTAGAGATTTTAAACGAAATTCTAATGTTAATATTAAGATATTTAGCACAATAGACATAATATCAATGGTTACAATAATAATTATTTCTGTTGTTTCGCAATAAAAGACTTCCGCGCATAATCCAACCATACCCGTGTTTTATATAAAAGCACATGCACTTTTTTGGTGCTATACCTTCATCAGGAAATATTTTTATGTAAATATATTCGCAATGGTAGCGCGAGATAGATTTTTCTGCCTAGCCATTATTTATTTAATCTCCCAATATTCCATCACGCACGCATGCGGTTTTCTTCTAGTTTTAACATAAATGATTACAACATAATTATCACTCTTAGCCACATTACACAGAATAAATTTGAATGCTGAACACCAAAAAGATTCAGTTACAAGAAAGTAAAGTTTATTGACTGCTAATAAATTAGCATAAACCACACCCTTCAGCGGGATTTTCAAACTATAATGTAAATATAATAGATTTCGCGGTATGTTGTGTGGTATTACCATTACAGTTGTTTTCCAATATATGTTCATAAACAAGTAAAACGGAGAGAAAAATATCGGTACTACCTTATCGTCAAATCATAAAAAAACATACGTCTTTGTTCCTCATTGCAATGAAAAATTCTCCAAAATCGGTTTGAATCTCATTGACAGGTGAACTCTGTTAATAATAACGTTAGAGTTCCGTTTAAAATTTCTAGAGATTCAAAAAAACATAAGGAATTAACTTCTGGAACTCAATAATGCGATTTAGAAACAAATATGATTTTGGTTTTTCAAATGCATTAATAAAAAAGTGACCGCGAACAACTGCCGAGGGTGAGGCTCGCGCTGCGAAGAAGGGTCGAGATAATCCCCGCCTCGAAGCCGAGGAAGGGTCTTCAGACCCGCGAGGAAGGGTCCTTTATGACACCTTGGACCTTTTCTGCCTACCGGACCCCAGCGACGTTTTAAGACGCCCTTCGTTCTCTTGCGTAGAAAAATCTGCGGCGTTTATAAACGGCCTTCGTTCACAGGAGTGAAAAATCTGCGGCGTTTATAAACGGCGTTCGTAGCGAAAGGGTTAAGTGTCCTAACCCAATTAATACTTAGGTTTAGAAGATATTGTTTATTTAGGTTTAGGTTGTCATGGTATGACAAGGTTTTGATATTGCTTGTCTGTACTTCTGACATTAACATGAAGTGATGTATTTCAGATCACCAGCAACATTGAGTTGTTTGATCTTTTTGTTCAACGTGAAGTGTTTGTGGGTTATTATGTTGTGACAAAGTTTTGATATGGCTTTGTTCACAACATGCTATTCTGTGAATTTATCCATTTTCTCATTCGCTATTTTTCAATAAATTATTAAAATTATGTCATTGTCTTATCATTCACCTTTCTCCCGAATATGTATTTATGTATAGTATAGCGCATATGAAGGGGTGGGGGTACAGGTGCAGGGAACCGGGGATCGCTTAGAATTCATGTTTCAAATTGCCACCCTGTGCTCTCACCCAATGAGAGCCGACTGCGCTCGGCCAATTAAACTTCCTCGCGATTTAAAGGGCTGGGACGAAGGGACCGATTTTTAACGTGGAGTGTCGATTGCCTGGGCAGCACGATTTGACGGCACGCTGCAGTCCGGAATCAATGCATTTTGGAATCGTAGGCAGTGTTGGCTACGCCTGTCGTGCAAGTCCTTCGGCTAAGTCCGGAGGGTAATTAGTCTGCGGAAGGGTTATGTCCAATGAGGGGAGGGGGTACCAAAAAATGCCACATCCACTGGGGGAAAACTGTCCACCAAAATAAACTTCAGGTTGGGGGAAGAACCAAAAGCTCGACAATTGGTCAATGAAAACACTAGTCACTTCACTCGGGGATCCACATGATTAACTGCTGAATCGACAAGCAGTAACAGGAGCAGAAAACTCCCACACAGTAATGGAAACCCATCACACACAAACAGAAAAGTAACTAAAGGGTGGCTAGTGCTCACTTATTAACACAGTTCAATCATCCAAAATATTAGCAATTTGGAAATAATAACCAGAGTCATCATCGTTGTGAATTCTACCCAAATGATGACTAAGACAAAGTAGTTCTCTCACCCACTGCCGAGGGGTAATGCTCAAGGGCCATCCACCTCAAGGATGACAAACACCCACACATAAAATGAATAAATGAACACAGCAAGACACTCTCGCAGAGTTATCAGAAAATAAACGATAACTGAGTACATGTGACAAGTGAGTATCTATTCTTACTGTCACCAACAGCTGTGAACCAACAATCAGAAATACCATCTGATATAGAACTTAATATCAGTGAAAATTAAATAAATTAGGATGCCCAGTGTCTCACATCCAAGGCAAATGAATTTATAAACAAAGTACAGCACCCATAGTGATGAACATCTGACTCATTGGGTGGAAGTGAAATTAAAGGTGGGTGTGAGAAATGAACAACATCAAGTAAATTTGCAAAAAGCATAAGTACGCGTATTAATTAATTGAAGGCAGTATAATGATACATTTAACACGTTCACTGCGGCGTGACCCACCGGTGGGTGACACAGATGCATCTACCGCCGCGGCCACAAAATTCTTTGAATTGTCGTAACTTGCGAGGAGTATTGTGAGAGTAGGAATCGAGAACTTCTCAAGTGACTTCACCCAGAGGTTAGTCACAGTTCAAATAATAGTGACACTTAGTGTGACCCACCGGTGGGTCCCACCGCCCCTCCTGAAACTTTTTTCAGCGTGAGCGGTGTGGCCCACCAGTGGGTGGGATATCAACTTATTAAAAATAATGAAAATGTTTAGGAAAATTTTTTCTCCTCAACCTCTTGGCTGTCCGTCAGTTGCTCATAAACTAAACAGTCCGAACTGCACTCGCCCGGCTGTGTGAGAGATTGAGTCTCTCTCTTCCCCCCCCTCTACGGAAGGGCATTTGGGAAAGGGTTGCATAGCATTCTTGAGCCAATCCCTCAGTGGTGGATGAGTGACCGTGCCCTTGCAAGACCACCAAGATATACATGTGTTTCTCGGTGGTCTTGGCCCTTGCCGGGTGAACGTCTTCCCAAATGCAGACACTACTTTTTTCTGAGTGAGACAAACCACTATGCACTCTTTCCAAAGGATTCCCTTCCCTTTTCTCATAGTGTGAGCAAGGCTGGGGAATCGGTACGCATGGACGGGCATCTACGTCTCACATATGGGCGCGAACAAGGGCAGGGGCAATAAATAGAGGCGGGTGGGAGTCTCCTGGGTTTTCCAAACGTCAGCAAATCTTTACCACATGCATTGTATTGTTGCCCCTCTCTTCCCCCATCCCACGCTAGGGTCTAGCCGATAGCGTGCCCCACGTGGCTTGTGAAGGGGCGGGCTGCGGGCGAGGCTGGGAGTCGCCTCCCCCAGCCTTCCTCTAATCTCAGGAAACAGCTGAGTGTTGCCGCTTCAACCACCATCCCTCGGCAGTGGCCAGAAGCTCGAAAGGACTGTGACCCACCGGTGGGTCACACCGCCCATACAAAAGGCTGAGTGTGACACACTGGTGGGTCACGCCGTGCTGTGAGGGGTAGGGCTTTAAACAGCTCCGCAGTGAACGTGTTAAACATAAATTAGTACATGGCAGGGACAACAGCCATGCAGTTAAATCAATATTCCAAGTGCAACTAGATTACTTCGCAATAATTAGTAAATAAGTATTTGATTGAGATTGTGGTAAAATAAAATATTTACCATTATAATACCTTAAAACTAATTACATTTTGTCGCTCAGCCTCTTGGCTTGAACTGATAAAAATTGACACAGTCAAAGAAAAATCATGGGTTGATAGAAGTTACAACAATTACAACATATTTTAATTATTAGCAGTAGTGAGAGCCATGTATTGAATTAACAATTATTTCAAGAGCAGTCAGACTCTTTCACAATATGAGTGTAGAATTGAGAGTGATGAAGAAATACTTTATAGCCAATTACATTTTGTCATTCACCAACTTGTGTTGAACTGTTAAACACTGACCCAGTCAATCAAAAACTTTGGTTGGTGAAATGACAAAATTACAATATATTATAATAAAGTGCAACAGTGAGAGCCATGTAGTGAATTGACAATTATTTCAAGAGCAGTCAGATACTTTGATACAATAATTAAATTAGAATGAATGTCAATTGAGAGAGTGATAAAGAAATCCCCAATAATAATACCTTAAAACTAATTACATTTTGTCGTTCACCAACTTGGGTTGAACTGTTAAACATTGAGCGTCAATGAAAATTGTGGGTTAATTGAAATGACTCGAGAATGACAGAGTACATTTCGAATTAGAGAAAGAAATTGATCTCTCCGTACAACTGTCATCCAATTTCAATAGAGCAAAAAATGGAAATAGATTTGGATGACTAATAGAAAAATTCAATAAGTCCAGGGCCAGGTTAAGCCAAACACATGTTACACAAATCTAAACAAGCAAAATTAATTTAGTGGCCACTGTCAAGGGCAATGCAATAGCAAAAGTTATAAATGAGGGTTAATACCTCATCCAGCAAATGCTGGGTGCTGATTTCGGCAAGTTACATTAACTGCCGGGCGGTGGGTTCCTAACCCCTACGCCGGAGTATAGTAGAGGTATGGATTAATAGTTTTTAATATAATAAATAAATAAGCATAAGAAAATTTTGCTCTGCTCAAAGACTTGAAATATCAGCCAAAATCAACATTTTTTGAAACATCAATGTAGATTAACATCACTATAATGTGTTCAAAATGGTGTTATCACATTGACCACTCCAAATTTAACGAGAATCAAGAATCCTTTCTTCTCTTCCCCTAACATTTCTCCAGTTATCCATGGCTTCTTGCTGGTGACACTCCTACCATCCATCCATTCCTCTTGTTTTCCACGTAGCTCCACGTAGACTCCCAATATATTGAAATTCTTCCAAGCTTCCCACACCCACTTTCTCACTACTCTCTCCTATTAGACTATAGATCAACCCTCATTATTCTCTCTTTCAATTAAGTCTTCTATATTTTACTTCCAAACCTTCATCCCCTTTCCTCTTTTGAATACAAGATAGCACTTCTTCACAGCTTGTGGTCTAAGTCTGCCTCGGTACCATTGTGTGAATATATTACACTATCTACGGTTCACTCGTGTAATTTGATGGCATCTCCCAGTATCACATAACACTCTCCACGAGTCCCCACGACATTTACCCAAGCATTTTCAAACGGCAGAGCCCAACTACCAAGTCTGACCCAAGGTGAGCTGGGATGCCTCCCCACAGTCGCCAAGATTCATTCCTCCACTTGCCAGCTTTATCAACTAAAAGAAAAATAAAAAGATGCAATTAACAGAGGGAGTAAAAAGCTATAATGCAATACACACTGAAAAAGAAAAATCACTCAAGATTTGAACGATCTGCAGGGTTTCAAATAATTTGTATCTCTCCATTTCTTTCTCGAACGCCCTTCACAGAGAACTAAAACCAGCATCAGGGGTAATGTTACTAATTCTGCTTTTTCAACTACTACTCATTGATAACTAAGGGAAACCATTGTATTCCTGATAAAAAAACAACAGGATTCAAGTGAAAGTGAAAAATAATTGCAATGTTCACAAGACTAGCTTCCAGTAGAAAATTAAACAAATAATTCGGGTAGTGCAGCAGTAGAATTCTCCACCAACCTTCCCATTAGGTTGAACTCGAGTAGAAAGGAAAGTCTCTCACTGGATGGCAGCCGAGATGTGATTTCATTGTTAATGATAAAAAAGTAAGGATTACTTAGCTTCAATTGAGCCTACTAGTTACACTAGGGCAATCATTTCCCATTCACAGAAAACAATAAATGGAATAGACTAACAACCCTTAACTAGTGACGTGCATTTTTTGTCACAATACCAGTGACCTGCAGTCTCGGAGACCACAATATGTTGAATATTAATAATAATAATAAATTTATTCACAGGCATTGCCCTTTCTTCACAATACATATACAAGAATGTATACATAAATGAATACAAAAAAAAGATACAGAGAAGAAAAAAAAATGTTTACAATCATATCATTCATAAATACATATTGCCCTCTTAAATTTCTTTAAGGACAAATGAAAAGTATCGAACTTACACATATTTTCATTATACTCCCTCATTATCCTGTTTAATGGGGAGCAGTATCTATAGTTTCTTTTACAATACCCTATACTGAAGAGTCTGTTGCACCTGGTCAATTTTACTGGAATATTATAGTCTATTAAGTCAAGCAATGGCGTACAATCAAAATGGTTTCTGCAAATCTTAAATAATACCATCAGGCTCATTTCAAGGTGCCTTTGACATAATGTTGACATTTCCAGCACATCCATTATGTCACTGTATGACACTTCAAGAGACCTATCACCAAATTTGTAATTAACTAACTTCAAGAATCTGTGCTGTACTTTTTCTATGGCATCTATACTGTTTTTGTAGTGAGGGTTCCAAACTGGAGCATTAAACTCAAGTATGGGTCGAACAATTCCATAATACAAAATTTTCAGAACTTGTTCACTACAGAAATCATCGGACACATGATATACAAAACCAAGCATTTTAAGACTCCTGGATACAATGTTATCAATATGTGCATTGAAATACACTGACGACTCATAAATTACACCAAGGTCCTTCATCACTTTTACTGAGAGATATGTTCATCATCAATACTATAAGAGAAGATAGAGAATAGGATCTTTGCAATGAAAGTAGGGCATCGATGCACATTGCTTAATATTTAATGACATTTTATTTTCCAGACACCAACTACTTATTTTCTAGAGTGTATCATTCAATTTGATACAGTCCTCAATTGAGGAAATTTTGTGGTAAATTTTAATATCATCTGCATACAAAAGATGATTAATGGGAGAGATATATTGGCTGATATCATTTATAAAAACAAGAAACAACAAAGGCCCCAAATGTGACCCTTGTGGAACTCCTGAGGTAATCTCAATTCTCTCAGACACAGCAGAGTGAATTTTAACCCTTTGTGACCGACCAGTTAAGTAACTATCCAACCATGAGAGCAGTTTACCATGAATACCTATGGCTGCAAGTTTGCTTATCAATAGGGTATGGTTCACTTTATCAAAGGCTTTGGACAAATCGGTATAAATTGTGTCAACTTGTAAGCCAGATTCAATCGCTTCCATGACATAGTGATTGAAGACAAGCAAGTTCGTTGTGGTAGGAAATCCTTTCCTAAAACCATGTTGTTGTTGAACAATTACTCCCCTCATCATCGGAGAGAGTTTAGATTCAATGAAACTTTCAAATACCTTACCAAGGCAGGACTGAATCGTTACAGGACGATAATTTATGACATTACATCTGTCCCCTGATTTAAAGATAGGTGTAACGTAGCTGTGCTTTAGAATGTTAGGAAAAATTCCCTGTGATAGACTTGTTAAACAATATGTATAGTGGATATGCTAAGGAATCCCTACAGTTTTTCAGAATACATGGTGGTATATCATCAGGACCACAACTCTTACCCACATCAAGCACCTTGAGTTTATTTAATATATCGTTCACAGCGATGTTCATGGAACAAAAATCAATGTTATACATACTACCACAATGAGGGATTTCTGAAGGTTTGTCAACAGTGTACACTGAAGAAAAATGCTTAGAAAACAGATTCACTATGTCCGTGTAGTTGTCAGCATATGAATCATCTAGATACATATTAGTAGGCATTTTATCATGCTTTCTAACTGAATTTACAGGACTCCAAAAATATTTTATATTGCTAGAGATACCGTTGGTTAAGTCCTCGCCTGCTAACCCGAGGGTCGCGGGTTCGAGTCCCGCCTGAGTGAGTTTTTTCACCACTTAGGACATGGCTGTGTGTGCTCATCTGTTGTTACATGTTAGATACCCCGATGTAAAGGCCACATGTGCTGTTTTCGGCGGTAGTGGAAAATAAAATAAAAAATAAAAATATTATTATTCAAATTATCTTTGTTTGTCTTCACAAATGCTTGAAGCACAAAGGAGTTGAACAAGGAAATATCTAATATCCTGAAAAACAGTGCCATTGGCCACCACCTTGTCCATCGGCTGGATGAGTGGCTACAACACATTTTATCCAATGTGTCTACGTCGCCCTTAGAAGCGTTATCAAATGCAAATATTTCTGGTGTCCCTGACTCTATTTCATCACTCTTCCTGTGGTACAAACCAAACCAAATCAAGTCTTACTTTTCTTCATAATATGAGAAACTAGTCACTTTGGCTGAGAATTCGTGCAGTGAAGCCACTATACACCCTTTGAGTGGTCCAAAATCCTTAGGTATTTCCCTTTCATTTAACTAATTGTTGCAGCTGCTTTTAACTTTTCAACCAGCTCAATAGATGTGAATCAATTACCCACTGTGATATTTCTTTGGGAACCCACGATTGGCTCAGAGAGGCAAAGAACTGATTTGGTTTTGATCACTTTTGGTCTTCCTCTAGCAGACCTATCCCATCAGTGTCTTTCCCAGTGTACAAATATGCATTATACAGATAACCGTTCACAGCGTCAGTTAAACACATCATTTTCAAACCACACTTTGAAGAAGTAAAGTTGTCCTGACAATCCCGGTCGGAAAATTTCCCTGCCAGTGCCACCTGTGGCAAAAATACTGCACAGGTCTCAATTATTTGATTTGAAAAACAGCAGAATGAGCTAAATTACCAGGAAATGCTTTCAATTCCATCGTAACTATTTTGAAACTAAAACCTGCAGCCTCTTTCAAACTTCTCCCTTATTATTTAAAGCTATGTGTTCGTTCAATGTAATATCAATGGTAACATTCCTGCATCAAAAATAAGAGACCAATATTCTATAGGCTCAACACCTTTACCTAGCGATATACAGTGGAAGCTCGGTATAATGAGTGCTCCCAATGGCTAAGAAGTCATTCGTAATATTTACTTCATAACAACCGAACTTCGTACTAGTGATCATCGGATCGTCCGAGGCCAGTTTATTTTTTTCCGATATTTTTTATTCTTAATATTTTTTCCCGGCTAACTAACCTAATATATCGACCCTCCCCTCTCCGCCGTTCCACAGACATATCGACCCTCCCCTCCCTCCATTCATATCAACCCTCCCCTCCCTCCGTTCATATCAACCCTCCCCTCCCTCCGCTCATATCAACCCTCCCCTCCTTCCGTTCATATCAACCCTCCCCTCCCTCCGTTCATATCGACCCTCTCCTGATTTTTCGATCGATGCTTTCGAGGTGTGGTCGGTACTGGGGATTACTTCGTGACTGCTGCATAGGAAGACCTGTTTATGAGCGAGTGCTCGGTAATGATTTTTTAGCCCTGGAGTCACCAATCCCTCCCCCCTTTCTTCCGAGACGCTTCCCTTGCGTGGTCATTGGTGAACCATGCGTGGTAAGCATCGGATCGGCGTCTCCTGTGTTCCGTGTGTGATTATTTCCTGCGTTCATGGAAGCTGTTTATCGTAGTTTTGTTGTACTGGAGTGCTTCAGTGTGTTACAAAAGGGATATTTCAAGTGGTTACCTATAAAGACAGATTATTCGACTACCGCGACTGTTGCAAAGACGTCATCAAAATCGACCGTCTCTGGTCGACAAGCCGTTTCTACCAGTGTTATGCTTCGAAGTGCTTCAGTGTGTGTGTTACAAAAGTCTCAAGCGAATGAAGGATGTTTTAATAGTGAAGTGATTTCAATACGCAGATAGCATTGTGGCGAGGAAAGCGCCCCACCGATCCGCGCCCCCCAGACATATCAGCCCTCCTCACCCCCCCCCCACCGCTCCAGGGTGTGGCCGCGTCAGGGCGGGGCCGCGTCGGGTTGTAGCCCCACGAGTTACTTTCGACAGTGGTCAGAAGGCGATTGATTCCCTCGTGTTTCTCGCACTCTTATTCCTCCAAAGTTCTTCAGTGTGTGTGTGTTACAAAAGGGATATATAGCTCAAGTGGTTACCAGATGGATTATTCAGAACTGTTGGAAAGACGTCATCAGATCGATCATCTCTGGCCGTTCAGGTGAGTGAAGGATGTTTCTAATATGTAAAAGTGAAGTGATTTCAATATGCAGATAGCAATGTAGCTAGGAATAGGATGTTTTCCCGTGTACCGTTGCGTGTTAATGACTTAGTGTGAAACCGAGTGATGTCTAACTTTAATAGGACGATTCAAACCGTGTACCCTTCGTCTCAAACCTGTATCGATTTGAACGTCTCGAGTTAATCAGTGAAGCCGAGTGAGGTGATGTCATCGTTAAAAAAAAACAGCATCTCGATGTTTGTCTCGAGTTGATGAAAAATGATTTAATATGTAAAACCGAGGGATTTCAAACTCGAACAAGAGGAGACAGTTATTTTATAGAGAAACCTAAATAGCTTAGAAAGGAAACACATTTTATCTCATATATATTTTTTATTTTTCATTCATTTACTCTAACAAAATTATGTTTATAACGCTTTTTACATAAATGTTCTCCCCCCAAGCACCAGCGTTGAATTGCTGTATTTCACCCTCATTTAACTTAAAATATTTGGGGAGTAAGAGCTTCCTCCTCACTCCCCCAAATAGAATCTCCGCCACCAGCATCCTCCCGTATCTGGTGTCCATGGCCTCAATGCTCTCAACCACATACAATACTCCCTCCTCCATCTCCTCCCTCTTCTGGAAGAGGGAGCTATTCTGGGCAGCTATCAACGTTGCCTTGATTGACATCTGAAAGAAATAGTCATTGATTGACTATTGATTGACATCTGAAAGAAATAGTCATTGAAGAAATAGTAATAGATTGACATCTGAAAGAGCTATTCTGGGCAGCTATCAACGTTGCCTTGATTGACATCTGAAAGAAATAGTATTGATTATAAATATGATTCATATATAAAAAAAATAGCATCGAAGAGATTTAACTCACTGAATATAAATGGCTGATTAATCTGACAAATATGGTTGTGCCCTTCTTCAACTGTACGCAGTCATGGCTTTTCTTTGCTTCGCGTATTATGACGTCTCCATCCATATCGTCTACGTGGAGGGTGGGAATATCACATCTTCTGTTACAAAATTCTAATTGGTGAAGTTTAAACAAGCTCCGGGTAAAACAATTCCCACACCAAAGCTGATCATTCTGAATGAGGCGTATTGCATCATGTGTGAGTAAACATTTCCTAATTTCCGTAAAAGAATGCGTGCAAAAGCGATGTTGAAATTCACTCGCACTTATACATAGTGTTAACGTTTTCCAGAAACAATTAAAGCATATATTTTCAAACATCCCGTTCGCCAGTTTATGCTGCATGTACGACACCTCAAAATGATATGGATGTCTACCGCGAACGGTATCAATAATTTCCATATGCAAAAACCATGGCATAGAGCTGGAGAGCAGACGGGAGATGGCAGCGGCAGTGGAGAGGTGGTTAGTAGACTGAGTGGCGATAGCGATCAGCACGTTCAGGAGAAAGAGTGACGAGAACCAGAAAACCGTGGCTTTTATAGGATTTGAAACCGCCTCCACCGTACCAGCAGGGGGAGGGGGGGGGGGTATACTTAAGGCATGCACGCTTTTTAAAATTCCTTTTCTATCTGTTTCGAGTGGTGAGGCGAAGGTTTTTGTCCTCCAGGAGCCGCTTCCTTCAATCCTCATAGAGTATAAAGCCGTGTCTTTTCAAAAATTCATTTTGTATCTGTTTCAGAGTGACGAGGGTGTTTTGTCCTCCTCGAGACGCATCCTTCAAATCTCAGTGAGTACAGGTCCTTTTATCCTTGGAATACACTCTGCCTCGACGATGCAGGAACTCTCAGACATGCACGCATTCAAAAATTCATTTTGTATCTGTTTCAGAGTGGCGAGGGTGTTTTGTCTTGTGGGGGTGGAATTCGATTGGCAAAACGCCCACAATTGAATAAAATAAAAACTAGTGTCGGGAAAAAGAAGGGTCATTCGCAGAGAAGGCGAAGAGGGAAGAAGGTCGCGCACAGAGATATTTTTTCCACGTAAATCATGGCCGAGCACATGCTCAGTTCGCTGGATCTGTTCCGGCCCAATCCCCCCATTCAAACTAACATTTTGGCGAAGCGGTTAGTCTTGTACAAACCCATATCGTCCTTGGACAATCGATCGGTTATCGAATTTCTAATCAAAGATTCGGGGGATGCCTACAAAGACTTGAACAGCAATTACCTCAGGCTCAAGGTTAAGCTGTGCAAGAAAAATTTAACAGATTATGCCTCCAGCGATGGTAATCAACCCGGTGTCGTGAACAATATTCTCCACTCTTTATTCGAGCAGTGTAACGTATATTTCAACGGGACACTAGTAACTCCGTCTGAAGATAATTACCACTTTAGGAGTTATTTGGAAAACGCGGTTAACTATGGTGCAGACGCTAGCAGAACACATTTGCGCAACATCGGGTGGGAACTGGATACAGGCGAGGATATCAACAAAACTGATTCGAATAATGCCGGTTACCTTAAGCAGAAAGCTTGGTGCAAAGATAGCGCCGAAGTTGAACTTTATGGGCGACTCCATGTGGATGCTTTTAATCAAGCTCAATTGCTCTTGGATCGTGTGGATATTGCCATCAGACTGATGCTGGCAAACCCCGCATTTTATCTCATGGGCGATGAAGGAGGAATGTTGAGAATACTAGATGCGACGCTCTTTGTCCAACATTTCAATATATTAACCCATCCATATTGGTTGCACAGAATAAGATTTTAGCCAATCAGAATGCGCGATATCATTACAAGCGGTTGGAAACGATATCTTTCACCGTCTCTTCCGGGGGACGAACTCTGAGTATCGATAACGCCATCGTAGGACGATTGCCCAACACTATAATATGTACCATGGTCGATAACGACTCGTACGCCGGCAGCATTGAGAAGAATCCATTTGTTCTCTCTCACTATTCACTCGAGAATTTTTCACTCTTCGTAAACGGTGTTCAAGTGCCTTCCGAAGGGCTGGAATGCAATTTCTACAGTAAGAAATATTGGGCGCGCGCGTATGAAACCATATTCTCAGGCTGTGGAATAAAGCATAGTGATAGAGGTAATCAAATCACGTACGACATGTTTGGGCATGGGTATTTCATGCTAGTATTCGATCCGACTCCAGATGATTCGGGAAACGAAGATTATGTCAGTCTGGGAGATCGAGGCGTAGTGCGAATAGAGGCTAAATTCGAGAAGGAATTGACAAACACCGTGACTTGTTTGCTCTTCGCCGAATACGACGCCTCACTGGAAATCTATAAAAACAGGAACATTATCACAAATTATTAGTCTAGCAATGGAGAGTGTGCAGATTGATAGGTTATTGCGCTCGCTCGATGGGTTTTGCGGAGTCTACGCTTCCGATAAATTGCCACATTCCCCGAGAAATGGAATATATGTGGTGAACCTAGATCCGTCATACTTGTCCGGCTCTCATTGGGTTGCGATACATATTTTAGATAGCTTAGCAGAGTATTTCGACTCTTACGGCTTGATGCCTTTCGTTCCCGGTATTGTAGAGTTTTTGAAACCTTTCGCTTGCACTCACAATCGCATTCAGATTCAAAGCTTTTATTCTGACATATGCAGAGAATATTGCTGCTTGTATGCACATAGTAAATCGATAGGTCAGACCCTGGGCAATTTCCTCACGCAATTTCATCACACCCGCCCGCATCTCAACGATTGTCGAGCCTTGCGCATGTTCCATCTATCATTTCCGGAGGAAAAGGCGAGGCGGGGGAGGAGGTGTCATCCCTAGGCACAAAGATGCTGCTCTAGGATAAATACAATGTACCGAGGTGGGGGATCGCTTATTTGAGAAGAAGCAGTTGAAGGATGCAGACGTTGGTCATGGACATACGCTTTTCTAAAGGCGGTGGTACCGAACTAGGCGCCGTAAACGTAGACTCCGAGCAGCTATTTTGGGCTAGCTTCAGGCGAAATGTGACCCCGGGTGGGAGAAAGCTGTGGTTCGAAGACTCGGAAGAGACTTCGTTCGAGCACGGATTCATCCCGCATGCAGATCTGCTTCCCGCTCTAGAGGCTCTCATCAAGGATTCTCTGTCTCTCTACGCATACGATGAGGAAACCTGCAAGTTTCTTTCTAACCTCACGGGGTGTACTTTCATCGCCATGAAGAGTGAACTGCATTGCCCCCCACCCGATAAATGCTCATTCATTTTCTTTTCCTGCCTCAACCCATGCCATAAACTACGTGCCAGTACGTGCGCACTGAGAAACGCACATTCTCTTGCTCAGTGGCTCCTTTACAAACGCCTCAAAGCTGAAGTTGATCCTTGTCCTTCCATCAACGATGACTGCTCCCTTACCACCACCTTCCTCGTAAGACATCATCGGAGCCATCCTCCGGCGCTCGCCTCACCAGAAAGTGATGGAACACATTATTGTGCTAGTCTGTTGTGTGTATGCGTGAAAAACAATTAAACTTATTGTACATGGTTCCGCTCTGATAGATCTATTTCTCCAATTGTGTTCTAGCTATCGCGTAAAAGTTGATTCGAGATGGCCCTCGTGGCGAATGAATGGTAGTCAAAAGGTATAACTTGGTTGTACTTTGATTACACGTGTGTGTATGCAAAGGGTTTGTGACCTCCGGCACGAGGTAAAATTCTGCAAGTCAGAAGCTCTCGTAATCTCTTGAACCTCTGGCGTTAGGTGTAAAACCTCGCAAGTTTGAGAGATTACACCATGAGTACCATTATCGAATTTCAAGGCTTCTCATACACCTCGATGGGGTTCATAGTCAAAGAATTGAGCATTATCGATGTTCGTGCCAAATGTTGCAATACTTGGCTTTTCAAATCCCCTCCCATTGCGTTGGCGAGAAACGTTTCTTGGCTACAAACGTATTACCACGGCTTGTCGCCGTACACTGGAGATATTGATTATTCAGAAGTGGCATCCATTTTGAACAGATACACGCAGCATTTTAAATATTTGTTTACAAAGGGAAGCGAAAAGAGCGCTTTCCTTAGCTCCTTACTTCCCGACTCTCGCGTTCACAACTTGGATTTGTATGGATGTCCAAGTCTCAAGACGCTAACCACCAATGAGAGTTGTTTATTGGAACCTTACATTTATGGAAATTTCCAGTGTTCCAGAAAAAATTGTCACAAACTAACCGATTTAGTCCACGGCGAAAGCAGTACTGAAGTTGATGCGATATTTTTAGATTTTAAAAAGGCTTTCGATAAAGTTCCTCATGACAAATTAATCTTGAAGTTAGAGAGTTTTGGTATAAATAAAGACGTTGTATGTTGGGTAAAAGAATTCTTAAGTGGGCGAGAGCAGAGGGTTGTCATAGATGGTATCATGTCGGACACAATCGAAGTCACATCGGGAGTTCCCCAGGGTAGCGTAGTAGGTCCGCTTCTATTTCTTTTATACATAAACGATTTGGGTACCGTAGTTAGTAGTAACCTTAGACTTTTTGCAGACGATGCGGTGGTGTACAGGGGTATATCAAACGAAGAGGACATGAAGTCACTTAGCAAGGATTTAGATGCAATTGAAGAGTGGTGCGACAAATGGCAGTTAGAACTCAACCTTAAAAAGTGTGTAGCTATCAATTTTTGGAGGAGGAATAATTCGATAGAGCGATCCTATAGAATTAATAACACGAAGATCGAAAACGTTGAAACCGTAAGATATTTAGGTGTAACAATCACTAAAGATTTATCGTGGGGAAGACACATAAGGGAAATATGCGGCCGAGCGAAGAGAAAGCTAGGATTTATAAAAAGAGTACTTGGGAAATGTGATGAGAAGACAAAAGAGCGATGCTACTTTTCACTAGTTAGGCCCCACCTTGAGTATGCAGCCAGTGTATGGGATCCTAATGAATTAGGTTTGATGAGAGAACTAGACAGTGTGCAGCGTAGAGCAGCTAGGTTCGTCAAAAGGTGTTACGATAGGTTGAGTAGTGTATCAGAATTAATACAAGAATTAGGGTGGGAATCATTATCAGAGCGTAGATTAAAGTTCAGATTTAATCTATTGCAGAAATTTCAATCGGATAGCTTTACTGAAGATGTTAGGCACATATTGAAAACACCAGCGTATTATGCTAGATTCGACCAGATAAATAAGATTAGAGAGATAGATTGTCGTACAGATAGATTCAAAATGGCATTTTTCCCCCGTACTATAAGAGAACAGAATAGGCAGCATAGGAAAGGGATAGGTAGGGGAAATATTTTAGAGTATTCTGTAGTGCATGATGCATGTATTAACCCCTCAAATACTATAGATACTAACAATCTAGTTGCATGAGACCCTTTAGTTGCTTGCTTGCATGCTAGTAGTGAATGCTTGGTGACCTTCACCCCCTGCCACACACCCTCGCGGTGGCTTGCAGGGTATCGTGTAGATGTAGATGTAGATGTAGATGATTGGTTTATCGAAAATGTAACAAATGGCGAATAAAGATTTTTCCAAAAACATTTCTCTCGCTCTTATTTATGAAACCTTTCTCCCCCCTCCGAAATGACAACACACAAGATGGTGAATATTTCATTTTATTTAGAACAAGGTGATATCAGTTGGTACAACATTGAGAATGAATATGTAAGATTGGACATAATCTCCTTTCTCCACATAAATAGCATGATAGTCCACTGGCGAACTCCGTCCATTGATGAATGTCACTGGGGGGCCACAATCCTTTTGTATTCCGTCACACGATGTGCGCCTGGGTGTCCTATTGATTTCTTCCAGAGCTCTACTTCGGCGATTTTCTGCTTCAAACACGTTCACCGTGATGGAAGCCTCTTGCTTCTTGGCTTGCTCCAGCGATGCACCACCGAGCTGCAAATGTTTCACCGTTGACACGTTGAAAAGTTCAATCACTTCATTTTTTGGATTCTTGAAGCTTGAAAATGCAACACTCTGTCCCACGAGCTTGATCTTATTTCCCATATATTTCACTTCCGCAATGTATCGCCTATCGAAGCGTAACTGCAGTATCAAGTCATTCTTTTCATCGTCGTTCAGCAAGGCGGCAGGCAGATGAACTTCAAAAACTCCGCAAACATTTTCCTTAATCTCGCGGACGATGAGCTGGTGATCGCCGCCGAGTTTGGAAGTTGCAGTTATTAGTTGCGCCATAACACGTCGTTTTCACTCAAACGTCACACTCCAAATGACTGTTCGTCAAAAGGAATCAACTTATAATTATCGTCCCCCTGGCGAGTGTTCCTCAATACTCCCCAACTATTTTTTCACCATACTTTCCGTCAAATCTGCCGCTGAAAAGTATCAACCTCCTCATTTTCAATACAATGTAAAATGCAAATGGATGGTCTCCTATAAACTTTTGATTATGCCTGACTCCTTTTGCAACGAATACCATCGCAGTTGCTGTGACGGCCTCGACGCCTTCCTCGTCTAACTTCATATAAGTCTTGTGAAGAATTTTGGTTACCTTCATGTCACTTGGATGTGGACCAATCATGCGCGAGATATCCAACTCGCCAGTTGCAGGCATCATAGATCTCAACTGTGAGCGAGATCAATTTCTTCGACTAGCTCAAACTTTGGAATTCGAACGTCCACATCGCTTCTTGTACATTTATTCAATATGTCGAACACATTAAATGCATCTTTAGACAACTCATCTTCGAGACTTTCTATCCCATCTCGATCGATTGGGAGTATCATAAGCATGGAGGATAATTCGCCTGCAAATGGGATTTCTATCGCTCGAGCATTCAGCCTGTAGTCAACTAAATACGGAACATATTTAGTATCGCTCATCATCGGTATTCTCATAGTTTTCCCGCGAATGTGGAAGTCATATACGTCCGTGTATTCAAATGGTCTCATCCACTTGTTCCAACAGAAAAAAATATCAGGAAAAAATAAACTGGCCTCGGACGATCCGATGATCACTACTCTTCGTTACATGTGGACCAGTTTTTCTGAGCCTCTCTTTGACGAGGAATAGCCTTTACCTTGTTGTAACCGGGACTTTGTAATAAACGGGTTTGATATAAGTGTCTATATAAGTGACTGTATAATTTGTTGCGAGCATCCTCAGCATCGGCTTGAGTAACTATTTATCTTACTGAGCATATTTAGAAAATAAAAAAAAAAATTGCAGTGCATTAAACAAATGATTTAAACTACGAAATGTTAATTCTTATAGTTGTACAATCACTAACGTTTGTTTTTTTAACCACTTTCGGAATCACATCCACCAACATAACGACTAGTCATTTTCATATTTAGTGATGTGAGGTCTCTCAGACCGCTAATCGAATTAAGCAGACTTTTTACAGGAATACAGAATAAATACGAAACATTTTAAGAATGCTACATCCTTATTAGAGAAAAATAGGAAGGTACCACGAATAACAGGTCTTTGAGCATTACTATTTGAAATTATTCATAATTTTAAAAATGCAACGGTCTCTCTCTCTCTCTGCCCATCAACAGTTAAGGGTTATGTAAGATAAAGCAATATTTTCCATTCCTGCCTTCACTTCCATAGAAACATTGGACGAAGTAATTACAGATAACTGAATGCTATCCATCAAAATATTTTAAGTTTGAAAGTAACTGTTGACAAATTTATCTTGTATGTAATCAATTAACAAAAAAACATCTTCTATTGCCAAAACATGGATTAAAGATTATGAAGTAAGGGTCCATAACCATAAATAGGTCATAGTAATCCTTTGAAGACTTAAGAGCAATTACTAAGACCATGTTCAGCAAACGCCTTTCCCAACTTTGAAAATTTTCATACCAGGTTAATACATGATGGTAATACTCCACTCTTAATTTTAATAGCTGACCTGGGTTTTGGCAACTCAGTGCCATTTTCTAGGAAATGGCACCTAGAAAATGCTTGCCGCAACCCTGGGTGGGCTATTAAAATTAATGCATGCTTACCAGAGCATAGAGACTGAAACACAACAAGTAACAACACAAGTCTGACATCCAGGACAGCTGGGGCATTTGAGCCACTTTAGAGCACTGAAATTGGTTTCTAATGCATTGAGGGGATACGTAACAACATTAAATGATGACACATCGACATTCTCTTCCTACCAGCGCACATCCAGGCAGAAGACGACGGCATCCTGCCACAAGGGTCCACTCTTCATCTGGGCACTCCGGATGAAGGGGCCCACCTCCTGCTTCCCCTCGCTCATTCCACACCCTGCCGTCACCACTAAGTCTGGCTGGGAGCTCTCCTATCGTCAAACCACACCCCATTGCAATGGCTGATGGGAAAGGAAAGAAGTCCAATCAATCTACCAAGGTCACACCACAGAACAACACAAACAATACAAATTCCCAAGCAATATCAGTGGTTCCTTAGAAGACAACTTCATTTGTTATCAGTTCTTCAACTTTATACATCATGATTGAAGGGAAAATGTTATAGCAAGCACTATATTTGGAAATAGATGAAACCGTGCAAGAAAACTGCTGTGCAAAAAGAAATACATATATAATTCCCGGTCAAGGCGAAATTTTTTCCATGTGTTTTCAGCCATCAGTCCATCTCCACACCACCGTTGTGTTCACTGTTTATTGTATGTTTACTATCTCTTTCTTTCACCTTCTGTTTGAATTTATATTCATGTATTTGCGCCTATGGCATTGTGTATGAATGGTGTTTTGTGTATATAATAAATAATATAGATTTGGCATTTTCATGGTACACCCCCCCTCCTCCCCTCCTTGGACATTAGCCCTCGGCAGACTAATTACCCTCCGAACTTAGCCGAAGTACTTGCACGACAGGCGGAGCCAACAATTCCAAAATGCAATGATTCCGAACTTCTACCACCACAGCCTCACTAATCACAGACACATCTATCACCTCACCACATGAGCCCTCGCTTATGTAGCGTTCCCCGAATGAAATAAAGACTTCAAAATGAACCCGAATAAAATAAAGGGGACAGAATTCTTTCCAAGCTCGGGTGAGCAAGATGAGGTCAAATAGAACAAGAAACTAAAATTGATGAATCTAACTATACCAAAAGATGTACTTTAACAAATAGACAAAGCAAATACAAAGCAACCGTTGAAATATTCTTCCAATTCAGGGAAGTCCCTAACAACTTGGAACAATAGAGGTTAGCCACTGGGACAACCTCGAAAACGATGAAGTCTCGGAAACTGACTCAAAGCAAAGCACACTCGCAGCACGTCAACTCCTTGCCGTCTCAACTCGAACAGAGTGAGAGGGGGGGAGGTTTCTTTCTGGCATAAGGAGAGGGTGTGTTTTCTGCAAGGTGGGGTGAGCATGTCGAAAGGCAGATTTCTAAGGGGAGAATGGTATGGCAGGACAAGCGAGGTTATCACTGGAGCATCGGGAACTCTTTTCTGACTCTGGCCGCTGATGGCCTGAGTGCTAGGGAAACTTCTGGTCGTCTTCAGCATTCAGGGGCTATATTAGTGTAGCATTTAGGTACCCATCGTGGATTTTCCGTGGGTAAAACAACTGAAAGTAGGGGCGGGAGGTTAAAAAAGGTGATGTCGTTCAACAGTCCAGGGTCCTTGCAAACGGAGGCCAATCTCTCGTTCCATCCAGCTTTCGGGGGCCAAATGGAGGATTTGGGGTTCAAAAAGGAGCAGTGGTGACCCTCTTCAATTAGATGTTGTGCAAACCTGAAGGTCAGGTCACCGTTTCGGATGCAGTTCTTATGCTACTTCATCCTTTTGGAGAAGCTTCTTCCCATCTGTCCCGATGTAGAAGCTGGAGCAGTCGTCGCACTTGATTTTATGCACTCCGCTCCTCCGACTGGGGTCAAAAAGATCTTTTGCGTTGGTCAAGGTACTTAAAATTGTTTTAGGGATTTAAAAACAGGTTTTAAAGGAGTCTTTCGGGATCGCGTGTGAAGTAGCATAAGACACATTACTCCCCGGCCTAGTCAGGTACACTGCATTGTGACACCAGTCTACTACAGCAACTGAAGCCATTGTGATTGACTATCGCTGTGTAACAGTGGATGAAATAAATGCAAAGCTAAACATTAGTCACCACTAAGCACATTATATTCTTCACGATGTTCTTCGGGGTCATAAAATGGTTGCAAGTCGGGCGCCACAGCAACTCACTCCAGAACTGAAATAGCAACACGTGGAAGAAAGTTTGCAGTGTTTACTGGCCCTCATATTACCCATGCAATAGTTGCAACTAGGGCTGTGCGATATGCTGTTTTGAATATGGCACGACGATATCATTCTGATATCGAGGATTCGCCGATATGTCGATTTCGTGACATAAATAGGAAATATCGTGACATGGACATACATATCACGATAGCAACATGTCAGGATAGCGACATATCAGGATATCGACATTTCGGGATATCAACCTACAATATAATAACTAAAGGCGGAAGAGCATATAATTTTAGATCAGAGGTTCTATTAATTTTTTGATACTGAAATGTTTGATACTGTATGAGCTGAAATATAACCATTTTTCCTTGGTAGAAGAACGGTGAAAATTTTTTAAATTCCGAATTATGGTTTAAAAACAATAATTTTATAAACAAATTTGAAATTCTCTAGTTGAATTCGAGTTCTCAGTGATGAAATCGCACCATGGCCATTCCATTCCCTACATACAAATTTTATGATAAAAAAGTTATAGTTAATAACAACAACAAATTATACTATTTAAAATATACAATTAATGTTTGAGGAAGTGTAATATGTTATAAGGAAGAGACCATTTATAACACTTCAATCCGATCGAACATTACCATGGTGTAGTAGATTAAATTACTTTCTAGAAGTTGTTTATACCAAGATATAATTATAAGTATTTATTAATCTGACTGTGGATACTGAATTTTCCATTGGTTTGTTGGTAAAAAAAAAGCCATTCACGGATTAAGTAAAGATGGAAAAAGCATCGTGGATAATAGTTCCCTTACGAGTCACAGGATTTATAGAGCCATTTCTCAATCCTGCTCAGAGGCAGAAAGTTGTTAGCAGCATATCTATTTTTGAAGCAACCTTGAGGAATGATAGTGAAGGTCTGCAAGAGTGATATGGTAGAGTACAAATTAAAACTAAAGATGTTACTTATGCTTTACTCCCGGAGACCTATAATTCTTTTAAGGATTTATTCAATGCAGTTATAAGACCTTTCAAGCGCTTGAAACAAATAAGCATAGGTTAAGATTTAGAATTTTTATCCAGATTTTCGAATGAATTAGATAAAATTGGAGTAACAACTGTGGAAGAGGTGAACAAAATATTTTGGAAAGTGAAAAAGGAGAATTTAAGAAGATTTTCGAGGAGTAGAAGGAGTGTGGATGAATCTCCCATCAGTATTTACGTTTATACTGACATAATTAAGTCACAACTGGTGGGTGATTCTTTAGAGTCGATGCTTGCGTATATTAAACACTTAAGTCTTACACCAAACATTCAACCCCATTTTATCTTCCATCGTCGTATTGCATTTTATAAAAAAGATGTAATATTAATTGGCTGATCATTGTGCGTTGAGATGGCTCTGGTGATGGATCGATATTTGGCTTACTACCTAAAGCAGTCAGGTGGGAAGATTGGACCAATATATCGAGCATCGCATCGTGTGCAGAAGGGAATAGGAAGTTTTCTTGCTGGCTTGTGGTGTTTTGCCGGACCTCTTTTTTTGCAGTGGGTTGAATACGGTTGGTAAGGAGGCGGTTAGTGCCGCGGCGGCGGCCTTGAGCTGGGGACTAAGCCAGTTAAGGATATATTGCATAGTAGAGTAAACGAGGCGGGGCTGAACTTGAAACGGAAAGCGGAGGAGAAAATAAAAAAGATGAGTGGGAGTGGGGTGAGACTGGTTAAGCATCCACGATTGAATAAAATAAAAACTAGTGTTGGGAAAAAGAAAGGGCATTCGCAGAGAAGGCGAAGAGGGAAGAAGGTCGTGCACAGAGATATTTCTTCCAGCTAAAATCACGGGTGAGCATATGCTGAGCTCTTTGGACTTATTCCAACCCAATCCACCCATTCAGACTAACATTTTATCGAAGTGACTAGTCTCCTACAAACCGATATCATTGTTGGATAATAGATCGGTGACTGAATTCATGATCAAAGATTCTGGTGATGCTTACAAGGATTTGAACAGTATATTTCTCAGGCTGAGAGTGAAGGTTTGTAAAACTAGTTTGGTAGATTATACGTCTAGCGATAGAAATCAACCAGGTGTTGAGAACAAAATATTCTTCACTAACTCTTCGCACAATGCAACGTTTATTTCAATGGAACATTAGTGACCCCATCAGAAGATAATTATCATCATAGGAGCTATATTGAAAATGTGTTGAATTACGGTGGGGATGCTGGAACACATTTGAGGGACGTAGGGTGGGAAGTGGATACTGGGGTGGATATTAATAAAATGAATAACGATAACACAGATTACACCAAACAAAAGACGTGGTTTGCGGACAGTTCCGAGGTTGAGCTAGTAAGTAAATTTATTTATTTCATCACCAAAAACGGCACATAGGCTATTACATTGGCTGACATAATCAACAAATAAATAAATGATAATCACAAAGAAAGTAGACATAAACAGTAATGAGGTCATCACACGAAAGGGACTTAGGGATTTGAGAGTCATATAAGTGGCGTTACAGGGAGGATGTGAAGAGGGTGGCAGGGAGGGAGAAGAGGTCCAAGGGAGGGGGGGATTTTGAGGCCAAGGAGTTAAACGAGGAGGGGATTCGGTGGAAAAGAGAATGCTGGGAAATGGAAAGACGGAAACAGGGAATGTGAAGTAGACAGTTACTACGTAGGAAGGAAGGAGGAGGAACATGAAGATGAAAGAGAGGGAGAATTTCATTTGTCCTTAGAGACCCGCTGAATATTGTGTGTAGGAACATCATATCCGATCAGATACGGCGGTGAATTATGTTCGGAATGCCAAGGGAGGAGGAAAGGATGAAATCACGGGTGGAGTTTCTGAAGGTGGGGATTCGATGGCGAGAAAGAAGTTGACTGGGCGGTTGAGCAAATCCAAGGTCGTGGGACAGGCGGTAGACCAAATTGGTGCACAGTACTCCAAGATGGGGAGAATACAACCGGAAAATAGTTTTCAGAGGCGTAGGGCCCTGAACATCAGTGAGACGGTAAAGCATGCCAACTATGGCCATCGCCTTCCAAACTATCTTCCTTATGTGGTCATGAAAATTGAGTTTGGTGTCAAGAATTACTCCCTAGTTGCAGTGGGAAGTCACAGGAGGGATAGGATTATTTAAGGGAGTGTAACAGTGGGCATAGGGTTTGTTTTTTAATGAAAATGTCGTTAGTGCCAATTTTGAGGGGTTGATTCGCAGTTGCCAAGTGCAGCGCCATTCCAAAACAAAGTCAGGTGGCAGATTGAAGGGAGAGTGAGTCAGAGGGGCGATCCACCTGCTGGTAAATTTTGTAATCGTCCGCGTACAGCAGAATATTGCACCCAAGAGAGATTATACCGTCCACAGTGTCATCCACAAAGAGTGCAAACAGAAGGGGGCCAACGACGCTACCCTGTGGTACGCCAGATTCAACAGGTAAGTAAGAGGATGAGGTGCCATTAATGAGTACACGTTGGTAACGGGAGCTGAGGAAGATGTTAATTAATGACAGGAAATTTGCGTGGATGTTAAACCGGTGTTGGAGTTTATCAGGGTGTCCACTGACTGGGAAAACCTGGAAAATCGGGAATTATTCGTGAATTTTCAATGCAGGGAATTGTTCGTGGATTATTCTTGATTTTCTGGTCTGAGTCGGGAATTTTAAAAATTCTTAATTCAAGACAAAAAATCCTAATTTTATAAATAGGATAAATAACGATGACTTTAAGATATGGATTTGCCGTTGGTATGAATGAATAAATAAACGACGGAAAAGTAGTTAGGCTCAATGTATCGTCAGCGCTGTGTGGATCGGAGACGTTCAACTGTTCGACTGTCTGATGCCTGAACTGAACGGATGCCTTCAGCGTCACGTCAGGTGCCCTTTGTTCTCATTCATTGCACATCGGACTAAGCCCATGATATGCAAACATATGCCTAACGTGTAGTGATGGCCGGATCGGATCCGTCGGAACTAAAGATCCACCACGGATCTTTCATTTTACTCGGTTCCGGATTCGGATCCAAAGACACGGTATAAAATCGGATCCGGATCGTAGATTTTAAATTTTTGCGGCTTAGCGATCGAAGTGCCCCGTGAATGGAATGTAGGTGCGGTAGATATTGAAAAAAAGAGGATGCGTAACTCAGGTCACGAAATTAGATGAAAATGTTCCCGTGCCACTAGAAGCAAAATAAAGAAATATGACTTTTCCCCGTAACCCCGGTATCGCGGGAAAAATTACGTGGGATGTCACGGGGGTAGCCTACATTCGCCGGGATCAGGCGGACAACGAGAGCTAGTTTACTGTGCGAAGTTCGATCCGTATCGCAGTTTAATTTTTCTTTCAGTCATTGCATCGAAAATGTTATAATCTTCAATTTCAACCCATTACATCTGAATACTCACTTTATTATACTTTTGTTGTTTAAATTAGATTGACAAATTTACCATTAATAAATTAAGATTGACAAATTTACCATTAATAAATTAAGATTGGTCGGGTTGGATCCACGGGTCTTTCATTTCATTCGCTACTGAAATCATATCAGAAGACAGTAAAAATTCAGATCCGGATCGGAGATTTTAAATTTCTCAGCTTAGTGATCGATGCGCCCCGCGAATGGAATGTACGTGCGTATGGTAGATACTGACAAGAGAGGTTGTGTGATTTGGTCACGAAATGAGAAGATTTTTTCCATGCCACAAAAACAAAATAAAAAGATACTCGTCGTGACTTTTTTCTCCATAGGCCCGGATGCACGAGAAAAAAAATAAGGCCGAATGTCACGCAGGTCGCCTACATTCGCCAGATTCCCGTGAACCTATGATAGCGTAGTTGTTAACAATGAGGACTAGTGTACTGCAGGTCACGAGTTCGATCCTTAACACTGCCTAGGAATACAGGCTATGCTGTATTCCTAGGGTAGTATGCAAGTAGGCAGTTAAAAAAAGTAGATTATCAGAAATTTTATGTGAATTTATAATTAAAAAAATAATAAAATTTGGCGTCAGTGAAAGGATTGGAAAATTTTTTTATTGCAGACTTAAATCGTGTAATCATTATGTTAACTTTACAATGTATTTTTGAGTGATGCATTTGTAAATCTAGTTTAAACGATTGAAGTACAAAAAAGTCAGTATCCACACAAAAAGGTTGGAAATGAAGGATGATAAACTTTTTGATTCAATGGCTGAAAGAAAAATTTTAAACAGCGATAAGAATCGAACTTCATTACCTGCAGTCCACTACCCCACTCTGCTATTGTCGGCTTACCTGATTTAGGAGAATACATTCTCCCCACATGTCATTCTACTTTTTTCTTGCAAACCCGGGCCAATGGGAAAAAAACCGAGACTTTTTTCAAATTTTGTTTATAGTAGCATAAAGAAAGGCTAATTTCATTTCAAGATCAGAGTTACACAACCTCTTCTTAGGAGTAGAAAATTCTCAAATTTCATTTCAAAGGTTATTGTTTATAAGACATTGCAAAATTACTAGTTTAGCAGCTTGAAATATTCTATAATAATTTTTTCGTCTTAAAAATGGAATCCCCGGATATTCCATAAATGGGATCTCTTGGACGCATTAATTTTTTTTTGTTTCTAAAAAAGAATTTGAAAGCATTCAAGGATTTGATTAATAATTGGAAAATAATTCCTTTATTAATCAAAATGAACTTATAATGTTTCTTTAACTGCACATTTGATGTGATCAGATACTTTACTGTAAGTACAATGTAAGTTGGCTTTCTGGTAGGCTTTGCAATATATTTTTTACAAACTTTTCTATAATTGTTTGAGAAATCTAATTGCTGATGTTTGTTAGATATATTCAGGATGCGCTTACTTGAATTAGGATTGTTATTACATTAATTTTTGTTAGAAAAAGATGGTGTAGGATACTAAAGACTGTTATGATTTCACTTTTTTCTATATAGTCTACCGGCACAAAAATGTTACATACTGATTGTGAGTGAACAGAAAATTGAGACTTTGAGACTTGTAATAGAAAAGCATGGCAAAAAATATTAACGCAGAAAATCATCATTCCAAGAACAGTGGTTGAATGCTGAAGACTTTAGCCAGTGGGTTCTTTAAGTTCCTCTTGTAGAAGAATTTGTAATTTCTCATGGAAATGCTAATTTAGAAAGAGGGTGTTCAATCAAAAAGTAGTTTATCTTTCCCAACCAACAAAGAGAGTCTCTTACTACCAATAAAACTACATATTTAATTACTTTAATTTATCAATTATTTCTTATTTAATTACTTTATCTATATTATGCTATGGGTTAAACTACAAAAAATCCATATTCTACATAGAACTTGAAAAACATCACTTTTCTCATCTCATCTCTTACAAGAACCGCGATATATTAGCCTGGAAATTTTTATAAATTTAGCCTTGAAAACCTTGAATTATGCTTGAATTTTATATTTTGACTTTTGTGGACACCCTGTTTATGTACAAGTAAGGCATGGTTAATGGTGTCGAAAGCTTTGGAGAAGTCAATATAGCAAACATCAAGTCGTGAGTGGGTGATGTGGAGGTGCAATACCGTAGGGTAACAAACAAGGTGCAGGACAGGGGGCTGGGGTGACGTTTCCAGGCCTTGCGTTTATTACTCAGGGCGTCATTTCCGGGGTGTGCCAGAGGGGCCACTTTTTAGAAAAATGTTGGACGGGGACAAAATCCTTGATGGCAGCGTGGAGAAGGTCGTAAAATGTGTCCATGCCCTCCTCGGGAGACCCACCCTCCAGGAGGGCCCAAGGAAGGAGCGAAAGTGCACGGTTAAGCTCCGGCCATGCGGCTTTGTTCCAAGCTCTCAGGATCCTAGGGGGGTGTGAGGAGTGCGGCAGCAGGGTGAGGGGGAGGACAAGGGAGCACTCGAGCGACTCGTGGTCAGACGCAAATGTTTCTCCCCATGCGGCAACAGAGGGAAGGAGGAAAGAACCAGGTCCAGTGTTGCCAGATTTCTCTAGGGATGGGGGTTGCACTGCTCGAGCCCGTTAATTAAGTGGTGAGTGAAGAAATCATCAATCGGGGTGACGGTGCGGGATGTCCACTGAAGAGAAAGATTAAAGTCCCCAAATAAAAGCACGTCACCAAGCGAGCGGACATGGAGAAGCGAGTTGAAACAAGCCTCGAGGACGGATAGGGTGTTGTTGGGAGGGCGACCAAAAGCAACCAATGAATAGTTTCCCACCACAGTAGTTGCTACGTTTGATCTGAATCTGTCCAAAGTGTCTCACAGCCAGACTCGAGATCCGACCGCCGAAACGCAGGCATGTTTGAGTCAGTGGCCAACAGTACGCCTACGTCCCCACCACGAGAAATCCGATCCCGTCGGAAAATTTGATGAGATGAAGCAAAGTCCAATTCACAATCTAAGACTTTTCCGCTAAGCCAAGTCTCGGTAAGCGCAATCACATGGAAAGAGGAGAGTTCATTGATATGCGCAGCGAGGTCCGACAGTTTGTTAAGAATGCTCCTGGTATTCTGATAGTAAAAATTGCACACCGGACCGGGGTTGACACTTACATCGCCAGAAAGAAGGATGAGAAGAGCTAGGCATTTCCGCGTTTGCTCAAAGAAGAAGTCCAATAACATTTTTATGATAATTATCATTAATGTGCAATAAAATTTTTATTGTACCCAGGCCCTGGATGGAGCAGTCCTCAATGTGAATCAAAGTGGAAAAAACCCAAGTAAACAAAAGACAGCAAATCACCGTTAAGGCCTCAATACCAACTGAATGGTGGTATAGTGGAAGCTCGGTATAATGATTGCTCGCAATGGCTGGGAAATCACTTGCTATCGCGAGCGCTCGTTATATCTGAAGGTGATGTATTAAGCCTCTCAATTCCCACAGTTGTTCTTACTTTCCATTTTCCTTTTGTTACTATGCTATTAGGAAGAGGTAGACAAGCCGTTTTTGTGCACAATTGCATATTTATCCATGATGTTGCAAATTAAATCTTCCAAAACAATAATTTACGCTTTGCTGAAGTCTTTGGGTGTTAACCGGTATGTCCATTGGTTAGGAAAGTTGTTGAAATGATTTGCCGAAATACGGCGATGTGGCCGATTGGTTGGATGCTTTTCTGCTTGTCCATCTTCCGCCCATTCTTCTCCTGTGTGAACTTGGCTTAACAAAACAACAGCTACAAAGTGCGAGCGTGCTCAAGGTATGCCAGGTCGCACCTTAAATCGTCAGTGCATGGACTTGATTGGACTTTAAATAATGTAGAGATGGTACAAATATTGTATTCTAAGTTGCAGTCGACAAATAATGCTCCTAAAGATAAATACCATGTGTTAATTTGTACTTTGCAGTGCATCATCCTCAAGAAATATTGCTCATAATACCAAGCCAGGATGTCAATCGGCGGCCCAATTTCAAATTCCCGTATGTTTCCCGTATTTCCCGGACGATTATTTGCTAATTCCCGTATAGGAGAAGTCCGTGTAATTTGAACCGGCGTGTAATTCGGACCGATAGCTTTACTTTGTATTCATGAAGGGTAGCAACATGTTTAGGGTGTAGACGTGTGGGTGTATTTTTGGAATGTCTTCTCTCCAAATTTCAACAATCAAGCCCAGGTGATTGAGGCATAAAGGCTAAGTGAGCGAAATCGTGAAATTCCCTTCCCCCACACAAAGCATAAACAACGAAGACACACTCTAGACAAATACACCCATTGGAATGGCTCTGACTCCTAAGGCGACAGCGAAATAGAAAGTCACTTTTGCTAGTTCAAATACAGAAATTACTCCACTATTATCATAATTCGTGTATAAAAGTGCAAATATTTCTTTTTAATGTTTCTAAGGATGTTTCTGTGAAATTCAGTCTCATTTTATTTTGATCCTCATAGTGTATTTTGGACCACCGAAGAGCGTGCATTTTGGACCGGTCCAAATTACACTGATAGTTACAAAATAATTCGCCATATGCATTATATAGTGCAACAGGTAAAATAAAGTGATTTAACTTTCTATCTTATTAAATTAGACTTTCGAACTGGATAAGTCACATTATCAGGCTGCATTTTTCGACAAAATCGTGTGACGCGAAACCTACTACTGTGGCAAGGGCGACAAACATGTGTGTGCTGTTTCCACACTTGCCAAGTCAGCCTCACGTGCGCTGAAATGACAACCTTGCGCTCAGTGGGTTACGAAATCTTCATGGGCTAAACACTGCAACTCCCGCGCTGCTAAGGTCCCGTATATTTCCCGTATTTTCCAGGGTAATGTTAATTTCCCGTATCTCCCGTATTTATCGACATCCTGCGAGCGTATACCATGGCAGGAGCTTCTTTGTCTCGTTAGATCAGTTTTCTTTCACATGTTAATAGTAGATCTTTCGATGGTACACCCGTCCACCATAAAAAGTTACCACTTCAGAGCCGAAATTTTTCTAAGTCCTGAGTTGACGGCGATTTGACAACGCTGCATCACAGCTTCCCTCTGGCTGAGTCTGGTGAAGCTCTAACCGGAAACAAACCCCCTTCTCTCCTCCCCCTCCTTTCCTTCCTTAGAAGAAAGGACGAAGGGATTACTGAACGGTTGGTCTTCTTCTCATGCCCTAAAGATGGTTGTTTCTCCGAGTCATTCAGCACCACGTCTGAGGTTCCAAACATACCTCTACACTCGCCACCGTCATCACACAAGAACATATCAAAAATCGACGTTCACTTCCAAGAGGAAATCACAAATCATCATTGTTCATTATCAACCTCCGATTTGTATGTGTCTCTCAAATAATTAATTCCTCGATTTATTGGTGTTATTTCACGTTCGTGCCATTTCAGAGTGAGTGGCATTTTTTATTCCCACATCAAGGTGGTCAGAAGCTTTGTAAATACGCAATCCCAATGTTTTAAGACTAGGCGTAGACTCGAAAGAAGAAAATAACACAAAAACAGCTACGAGTCCCATAGTCTGCGAGTATCTTATGTCACTTGGGACGTTGATCCAGCTGGGATTCAAGGCCAAGGGAAGTCCACAGGAAATAAACATCCAAAGAATCATATCCTTATGCAGTGTAGTCACATTTTACCTTCCTACTGCTCTATCTGTTAAGTATATTCATGATTCATTATGTTTATTTGGCAGCCATCATTTGTATGTTTATGCTTATGTGCTGCCCTCTCTCTTGTAGTTCTGTAAGTATGTGTTGTAAGCTGTAATTGTGGCGCTTCCTGGCGGTGGCGTCGGTACATTAAAGTTAGTTCGTAGAGTGAATCCGAAATGTGCAGTTGTGATTTAAGCATTCCTAAAGATTCCCTGTGATCGGCGTTAAAGTAACGAAGTTGATTGGCTACGATCCCGATAAATTCAACAGGTTATGGGCCCAGGACGAGGAGGAAGCGCGAAGTGAGTGAAAAAAAGTAAGAACTTCTGACAAGGCTTTCTGCTCCCTCTCCAACGACATGAATTAGGGTTTTTCAAGGGGTGGTTCTACTTCTCATCTAGTCTTATGTGTATCTCTAACAAGGATTAAGCTACAAAAACCTTACCAGATTCCTTGTCACTCCAGAGGATCGCAGCTGAGAAGATATCTTGTAGGATATTTTTTTGACCGCTGGGCAGGAGAGAAAGGCCATAATTGCCACACCGACATTCTCTTCCTACCACATCCATGGAGAAGACTGCATTCTTGCACATGGGTCCATCTGGGCACTCTGGATGAAATGGCCCACACGAGGTATTCCACTTGCTTCCCCTCACTCATTCCACACCCTCCCGTCACCACTAAGTCTGGCTGGGAGCTCTCCTATCACCAAACCACACCCCATTGCAATGGCTGATGGGAAAGGAAAGAAGTCCAATCAATCTACCAAGGTCACACCACAGAACAACACAAACAATACAAATTCCCAAGCAATATCAGTGGTTCCTTAGAAGACAACTTCATTTGTTATCAGTTCTTCAACTTTATACATCATGATTCAAGGGAAAATGTTATAGTATGCACCATATTTGAAAATTGATAGAAGTAGGGCAGGTACTACAGTACAGGCATATTTCCTCCTCTTAGCCATGTGTACCCATCATGCGATTCAACCCATCACCCTCCATGCACAAGTAACATAAATACATTTGTATTACCCCCCTTAGTGAGGCAGGTCGATATATCAGCTTCTATACCTAATATTTTTCAACTTTATGACACTGAAATAATAAATTTATTTTTCAGTCAATGTAAAGTCATTCTTATTAATGAGTATCATCATTAATAAGTTCAACTTGAATAATGTACAAAAACTACAAATGGATATATAAAACAATAGCTTCATAATCTTTTTTTTCCTAAGGTGCTACATTTTACCAAATTACCAGCTGCATTTCTCACTAGTACCACAAGGAAAAGGTTAGCACTAAGGTGGACTGTTTTACATACAATGCACCTAATCATTATACCTTCTTTGGTTTAGGGTTATAGAATAAATATAAAAATTTTGGGTGAATAAAAAGGGTGACCTACTGAAGTACAAAACAAGGACTCCATGCCTTTCAAGGTTTTCCTGGATATTTACCGAATTATGGTTCAAATCTAGAAAAGATATGAAAAACGTCAATATGTAGTGCACATGCCTTCTGAAGGTATGGCGAAGCACTAAGAACTTCATCCAATCAACAGTGTACTCAGAAATCACCATTTATAGTTCTTGCTAAAGTCTACGGCATTCGGATGCATCATCACAGAGCACGTTAGCATTGGTGAATGCACCGAGGGAGGGGGGGGGGGGGGAACCTGTCACGTGGGGCACAGTAGGTGCTCAAGGCACCAAGCTACTACCCGTCCTGTCACCACTTTCTTCCATTACCTTCTTCAGTGCATATGCCACCAACTTTTGCAAGATCTATAATTCTGAAGATGTAAGTGCTAACTCGGGAATCTTACCAAGTGGTAACAACTCAACCATCCAGGATTGGATTGACGCAGCCCTCCACTCAATTCTCCAATAGGCTAACCTCTTCACTTCAACATGATTCTTCTTACTAGATGGTAAAAAATGATTTTTTGAAAATATAAACTGCAAGGACGTTACCGAATTTATTCAATTTCTTTTGAGTTTAGCCAAGATTTTCCTGCACCAGTAGAGGCAATATCTTTGTGTTTTAGGAATTCAGTTTCTTTCACTACGGCACAGAAAAGTTAGACGGGTGAAGGGTTTTCCCACTTCCCGGCCAATTACCGAGAGCCTTCCTTGGATGGCCCAGATATCCGACTTATTCTTTCATTAGACCCAACAACCAATCGAGTAGTTCTTCTGTGACCAGGGAAAAGCAATGCATGTGTGTATTCGTGGTAAACTAGAATTCCCACTGATATTTGCCAACTTACAGTCGAGTGAATCTCCAATGGAAAAAACAGGCTGTAATATCATCAAGACACACACATTAATTTAAACAAAAATATGGGAAAATTCATACTAAAGATTTAACACCTGAAATGGAAATCAACGCAGAAAACCATGAAGATGCTGCTGCCAGTGTACTCTTGCCCCACACTATACTACATGTTAAATGAACAAAGTTGCAAAACTAAAATATGAATTTAAAGTATTAATGAATGCAAAATCCAGATAAGAGCAGTCCAAGGCCTTTCCTGCAAATTTCACCAAAATGAGCTATTAACTGCCAAAATTTGCCCACTTGGGCATGCTGAGCTCTGAGGGAGCATTTTTTAAGTGTCAGTATGGGCACACTATAAATTTAAAGGATGAATAATTGGCCACAATTTTTCCCATCGATTCAACATCCACAACTTTGGCCAGCTTGCCACCCTGCAGTCAATACTAGTTTTCGATAGGCCCACTAACTACCGACATTTAATGTCGAATTTGATAGCATTGACATTTAAATTAACATTTACCCACTCAGCTCTACTTGAAAGGCTGCCATGCCATTATAAAGAACATGGTGGTGAATATTTTAGCTCCTTCTTAAAAAAAAGTAGTCAGGGTGGCTACTGATAACTAATTTTCAAATTCCCTGACTTTTCCCTGATTTTTCCCTGATGACTTTACCAATTTCCCTGACCGATCGCAAAAAGGACTCCTATTATCGGAATATTTTATTTCTGCTGAATTAAATTTTCGTCAAAACTCAGATAATGTTAAAAGCTGAAATCAATACATTAAAAGCTATAATAATGAAAAAATATATAGAACCTCCGCCCTAATGAAAAAATATATTAAACCTTCTCAACTTACGCCCTCACACAAATTGTACACACTTTTAATATATTTTTCGCGGCCGCGAATACACGGCCGTGTATCGTATTTCCGTGGCCGTGTATGTTTCCGTGTAAAATTACAAATTGACAATGTCTAATTCTTCAAGGAAGAGGTGGCGTGTCGTGGTAGTTCTGGGAAGTTGAAGATTGCTGAAAAGGCATCGAGGGGAAAGTTAATGGCCAATTTACTGGCGGACTCCGGCACAGGTATCACTAAGCTGCGCGAAAAATACAAACCAAAGCCAAGTTCTTGGACAGGATCAAAATCGGATGGCTCGAGTGACTTTTAGAAGCGAATAACAATTTGATTAACGTGGTCATAACTCCTTGATTGTAAGAGGGAACCAAAAATGTAAAAATATTTGTGTAAACAAACAAAACGTAATCGCGCCACTGCGAGCGAAAACAGGAGGCAATTAGCAACGGCAGCGTCATATTTAGGAATGTCATATTTGAAGTGGTTTGTGACCTGACTAAATGGCTACGAGAGGGAGCAATTATTGAATGGATAAGGGAGCCATTCAATAATTACGTCGAGCGTGAGAGGTGGGGAGGGGAGGAGCTCTTCTTATGGTCTCGATAAGGGGGGTATGGAAATCGAAGATGATCTCACGTAAGATTTTGTTTACATGTATACGTACGTTTGATCGTTTTTGTATTACCGTTTTAATAATCATCGTCTCGTATTTTTATAACTGCAAGCACGTATTTACTACAAGCCAGTGTTCTACAACTACCTCTCGACCTGAGTCTCGGAAGTTAAAAAAAGAAACGCGAGGTAAAATCTTCCGAAAAACATAGCCTCGGATTCCTTGTGATGAGCAGAATATACGGTGATCATCAATTTTAACACTACTAGACAAATATCGCATTAAGGATATACAAAAGGGATAGATTGTACAACTGATTCACAACTAAATAACTAATTGTAAGATTCACAACTGAATGTTCAACGAATTGACGTGGCTTATTCCTTGCGTTTCGGCGACGGATATTAGTTTAATTGGTGAAATAAAAGGCGGGAAAGACTGACTGGTAAACGTAATGGTAGAAAAATAACAAGAATTTCCTATCCCAGTTTCTCCCTGACTGTTACGAGAATTCCCTGACTATTCCCTGACTTTTCCAGATTTCCAAAATTCCCTGACAATTCCAGGTTTTCCCGGTTTTCCCTGACGATCGCCACCCTGGTAGTCAAAATTTCCTGTACATTTCCACCTGATGATAAATTCACACACAATTCCTGTTTAGTAGAAGCCCCAAATCCATCAACAGCTTTTTCCTGGGTTAGAAAATAGCTAAGAAAATGAGAATTCTGGGAGCTTATTTAAATAACTATTCTTCATTGATAGTGTGAAAATCATTTTCTTAAAATTACATAGACTACATAAAAATTCATAAAATTATGCCTTTAGAATTTATCTTTTGACTTCCCCCTGGCAGTGAGTTTACAAAAGTTTTCATTTTTAACCATATTCCTCTCTTTTGTGTCATCTCTTCATTGGTTAGCAGGTAGGAATTCCCATCAAGTAAGTGTCCGCTGTTTGGGTAATGCCAATCTGGCTATGTAAACACAGTCAGCGACCAATAACAGCGACAATTTAATATAGGCCCGATGTTGACTATGCTGACCACTAGGATGGTCAATATAGCTTCGATGAGGGCCAAAGTTTGCTTTCATGAAAACGTGATAATCACTTCAACAATGTTAACATCCATACCATGCAAATAGTCAACCTACACCAGTGAATAGCTTGACTTTGTTGATTTTGAACCCCCCCTCCCCAAGAGAAAACTATTTTTCCTGTCTCTTATATTTAGTTTGACTAGAGATCCCATGATGAAAAAGATTTTTCACAGAATTAGAGGATAAAAAGCCTTAGGTATTACAGGAGTTAAAGTAATATGGTAGCACTGACTGTAGCTAATAAACATGTTCAGTATTATACAGTGTTAGAAATGTATGAAATTCACTGAAATTTAACATTTGTCAACAGAATTCACTTAGCCACAAAATGAAACAACATACCCTACGGTTGATGTGGATAATAAGCAGAGTTAAAATTCGAGAGCTACTACTGGCGAAACCAGTCGATTGATAAAAATATCCAATTAGCTATCATATAGGTACTCGATACTCAGGCGTCATTTACATTGGCTACCTTTGGACGATCTACCCATACTCGCAGTGGATTAAAATATTTCGCAAGACACGCCAGACCATAGGATGAAATAGAAGCATGACTCCTCCCTCACCCCCCCCCCCCCCCCCCATGAGTCCTCCCTCACAGTGCAAAGTATTTCAGATTCGAGGTCAAACTTTCCGTAACATTATGACTGCGACAAACCGTATAGATTTCAGCGTTCGTACTGAAATTCCAATTTAATGCAAAATTTTTGTGTTCCAAAAAAATCCCGTCTTTAATCATCTACATTACGCTGAAACCTGCGTGCCACCGCGAGGATGTGACAGGTAAATTTATTCCGGTAAGCAAGTTTGGTAGACATCCTAAGAAAATCTGCCGCTAATTCAACTGTAGTCACAATTAATAAATGACCTCTTATTTTTTCTACATAAATGCCACATCGAGAAGCACTTCGAACCCTAAACATCACTTCTACCCTTCATAATAATAGTGAAGGATTAAAACAGATTTGATATTATATTATATGAAGTACACAAAATTTAAGCGTGGGCAGCGGGTTTAGTTGATTCTAACGCTCAACTTTCCACGAAATTTTCTCATGAGCTTGGCACATGACCATTCGTTTCCTCGTCATTCTCGTAGCAGAAATAGTTTGGGAAGTTAGTTGGGGGTTTAGCAATCACATATAATTTGCGTGAGCCTAACCGTTACCCGTGAAAACCTAGTTTTCCGACGCGTGGTCTCATAAGTCTAACACAGTCAGAAATCAATTCTACAGTATTGGTCAACATGTTTTTCACTTATATTTATCCAGTTCATTAACAAATTACTTGAATTCATATTTTCATGGAATACTTCTATTGGCAAGAAAACGTGGTTAGACCCCTAACGACCGACCAGTTTACGTTATGTAGGAAAAAACTGTTAAATTTTTTGTAATACTTCCGTTTAAGTTACGAGCCTGACTAAAAATTCGTGCAAGTTTACCTGACAATAAAACAGGGATATGATCGTCAACCTTACCTTCCAAGATTTGAGAAAACTGAAGGATCAACGTTTTCTCGTGCCCATTTCTGCTTTGCGATCCCGCTGCGTGGACAGCGCGGCCATGCTGCCATCTTATGTTTGAGTCGCACATCTCAGTAACAAATGAAATACAAAACATTAGCACATTAGCGATTGGTGGAATGTTTGGCGGCATGTCTGTAGCGTCTGTAGTCTCCGTAGTGGTCCGTAATTATTTACAGAAATAATTTATTTTAAATACGTATTCTTTCTTTGGCTGCATGCTATGAAGTTGTGATAGCTCACGTTGGTGTAGATAAATTATTAACTCAATATATATTATCTTGGAAAAGAAATGGAGTTATCTAAGTTGTCTGTACCTTTTAAATGTTCCAAGAATAAATGTTTATTTTCCCCCAATGGGAAACTGATAGCAATTTCACATCAGTTGAAGCTTTTAATTAGGTCTGCAGACAATTTTTCACTCATAAAAATGTTTGACTGCGACGGTCCGGTAGATGTAAGTACATTGCTTATGTGCCAGAATTATACCTTGGCATTCAAATCAATTGAAATGTGCACTTTTTTATCTTTAGCATATTGAATGGGCTGCCGACTCCCAATTTATAATGTGTGCATCATACAGCCCCCGTGCATTTGTTCACGTTTTCTGCCTTCAAAACACATCGTTTCAGTGCAAAATATCTGAAGGTGCACCAGGTTTGATTTTAGCTTGTTGGAGTCCTGACAGTCGACATATTCTAACCATCAGTGTATTACATGTAAGTTGTCATCATAGTTTGTAAGTCTGGGTGACTGATGTATTTCATTGTTTCCAATGGCAATATTTCAAAAACTGGTATGGTTACCTCGGTGAAAATAAACCGTGACAGACAGTGTGACAACAATGTGTAGCACACTGTGCAAATGTATTATTCACGGTGTATGCACACTGTGCGCACAGTGTTTTCCCTTTAAAGCGTGATGGGCAGTGTGACCACGATGTGCTGCACACTGTACTTGGGTATTAGTCACAGTCTATGCCCACTGTGTTGTAAACTAAAAGGAGAATTTCACACTATGAGAGCACATTTTTTGTACTTACTATCCTGTCTTGATCTCAGTATGAATTGTTTGAAGAAAATAGATATACCCTGCTTAGAAATCAATGGAAGTGTAGTTATTATAATCATTATAAGAATTATTATCATAATCAATATATTTCTTAAACACATAATAATTTATAATAGTAATTGTGATATATTCAACATATTATGGAAAAAATTGGATACGTACATTATGCAATGGCCTAAGTATTGATTGCATACACTCACATGCAAAAAGTGAGCTTCATGGGATTATAGTTTGATTTATAGATGATTAGATCTTTTTTCATGGTTCATCATCATAAGTCATCGATCCTTATATTGCCCTGTCGATTTCTGTAACAATAATGCCTGTTCATTGTCTGTTCAGTGTGCTGTTGGTTCCCTGTTCCTTGTCCGGAAGACGGAGCAGGCGATGGTTCGTAGAATGTTAATTGGAACACCTTGTCTATTTCATGCCTGTGAGAAGAGGGTTACCTACTTGTCATCACCTTGACACAACACCACGCGGAGGAACGCCCGAAAGCCGTTACCAATGTTGAGAAACGCCACGGAAACCTCAGATCCAATTTACCTAATTGTCTGTTCTCTCCCTGTTGTGGGTAGCGGCATTCTCTGTCCCTTACTTGTTGGGCCAGTGAACAGGTTGGAGACTGTGCACTGCCAGTTTGCTGTCTGTTCAGTAGGCTGTTATTTCCGTGTTCCTTGTCCGAGTTACAACAGTTGGGCGTTGGTTTGTAGAATGTAATTGCAACATCTGGTCTGTTTTGTGTCTGTGAGAAGATGGTTACATACTTCCCTATCAAAAATTTCCTATTGGCCGCTCCTATAGGAATTCTATTGGATTTTGGCCGTAAGACCTATAGGAATTTTCTATCAGACCTATAAGATTCGCATAGGAAATCTATGGGATGTATAAGACTACTATAGGAACCCCACAGAAAATTCTACCAGGCCTATAGGAATTCCATTGCAAATCTGGAGACTTTAAAAAACTGGTAAAATCCCTTACTAATATACCTAACTGTAAGAGAATTAGAGATAGGAATTTTCGTGACCAACACTGCTACTACCAATAATCGTCCTTATATAACTTTCAGGAACAACTCAAAAGCACAAAAAAAAGGAGCTGTAAATTTGAATATTGGCACTATTTCAAATTTCAATAATTGCATTCACTTGCCTACGTAGCAGATAAGAAATACGATTGTACATTTCAGGCATTATCCAATGTGACATAAGCCAATGTGACACCACATGGCATGAGAATCAAAAGTTGCGATTGAACTTGCTTCTGGCACAACGCTGAATTTTAAAAAGTTTATCTGAGGATTCAGTAACCACGGGTCTTTTGAAAGAAAAGTTCTGCTCAAAATTAAAGGTAGATTTTTCAGTAGGGAGTTTTTTCATGTCTCATCGAAGGTGGTCACTGTACTGAGGAATACACTAAACATTTTCACGTTTTCACAGTTCAATAGTGATTGGAATTCTCATAAACTCATCTGTCACAATACGTTTATGATATAATGTGCCTGTAAAAATAAATAAATGCCATCACTTTTTATGTTAAGAATTCAATCAAGAACATATGGAAGGCAGATCACAACAAAAACTGATAAATTTGTGAATTTTCTTTAGCAGACTCGCTTTGTAAAGACAAGAATTTACTCACAATACCTTAATCGTCACTTTCAATGTTAAAGTAAGCTTCTATGGTGACGAGCTTCAAAAAAATGTTATACTTCAAGAGTAATTATGTTCCAGTTGCTCGCCTCCGTGCTGACTTTGCGTCAAGGAGGGAAGTTTTCTATTCTCCTTGCTTTACATAATCACATCACTCACAACTGCCATTTTGACTGCAGAAGTTGAGTAGCATTGTGATTATATCGATACAGTTGAAAACTTTCCAAAACCACGAACTATTAAATGAATGTTCGGGTTAAAGCTGCTCGTGAACACCCAAGTTGTGATTTATTGTTGATGATTAATGCTCGGGTGTCCATCGTACGCTGCTTCTTGGCTTGTACCGGCATCTGCCAGTTGAGAGAGTCTGCTCGTTCCTGATCGGGAGAAGCAGACAACCAACCGGCCCTGCCTGTTGAGAGTTTTTTCACTGTGCATTCCTTGTTTGGCAAAGCACACAACCAACCGGCTCCTGCCTACTGAGAGTCTGTTCACTCTTGTCTGTTCGTTCTCAGTTGGGAGAATAGGACAACCAACAAGCCTCTGCCTGTTGAGAGTCTGTTCACTATTGTCACCGAAATGCCTGTTGCCTGCCGGTTAAGGAGCATGCTGTGAACAGAGTACAAACTGATGGAAGGCCGTTTCCAAGTTGTTTCCATTTGTGTGTGGTGCGAGATTTTTCGTAGGCTGTTCATGTTCTGTTCACTAAATCTCCAACAGGCACTCAACAGGCTTCAAACTGACAGCGAACAGGCATTATTGTTACAGAAATTGAGAGGGTGGTTTGACGAAGCTCTCCACTGAGTTCTTCTATTGGCTAATCTCCTCATTTTTAGTATTTCCTCTCTTTCACATCCTTCATCCCTTGTTCCATATATCTTGCATGAGACCTTGCTTTGCCATTCTTCCCTTCCACTTGTCCCTCCACGATTGTCTTCATCAGGCCATCACGTCTCATGATGTGGCCGGTTAGATTGCCCCATCTTCTTCTTAGGGTATTCAGCTGACTTCTCTTCTCTCCCCGTCTTCTTGGGACTTCCTCGTACTTACTCAGTCGATCCATTTAATCTTCAGTATTCTTCTATAGCACCACATTTCGAATGCTTCCACCCTTTTCTTTTCCACTGCAGTCATCGTCCATGCCTCACTGCCATATAGAAACACTCCAGATGTACATTTTGATGAATTGTTTCCTTACTTCTACGCTTGTATTTCCTGCTGTAAGTAGATCCTTCTTTTGGTAAAAAACCCTCTTTGCCTGGGCTATTCCAATAACTATTTCTTTCTTGCTTTGTCCATCATTGGTTACTCGGCTTCCAGTAACAGAGCTATTTCACCTCTTCCAGTTTTTGTTTTCCTAGTTTAACGTTGGTTTTGGCTTCTTATCTCTTGCTGCACACCAGTATCTTAGTCTTCTTCTTATTGATATTCAGCTGATATCTGGCCATTGTCCGTTCCATGGTTATCAGCATCTTATTCAGATCCCTCTCTGTTTCTGCTGTGAGGGCTATGTCATCAGTGAATCACAGCATGCTAATTTTTTCTCCATGGATATTCACCCCAGAAGACTTCTCTTTGATTTCATCGATGGTTCTCTCGATGTAAACATTAAAATTTTCTGGAGACGGTGCTCAGCCTTGTCTCACTCCTTTCCTTGTTCTTGCTTCTTCACAGCTGGGTCTGGATTTAATCACAGCTACTTGGTTTTTTTACAAACTATGGATAATTCTTCAATCATTGTAGGACACTCCAATTCCTTTCAGAAGTCCAAGCATTGAATTCCAATCCATGTTGTCAAAAGCCTTCTCTAAATCCACAAATGCAGTGAACGTCGGTTTGTTCTTCTCCATTCTCTTCTCTATGAGCAGCCTAAGGGCCAATATTGCTTCTCTTGTACCCTTACTTTTCCAGAATCCAAATTGATCTTCATCCAGGAACTTCTCTGCTTTTTGTTCTATTCTTCTGTAGATGATCCTTGTCAATATCTTCGATGCATGTGTTGCCAGGCTTATAGTTCTAAACTTTTTGCATTTCTCCGCTCTCTTCTTTTTGGGAATAGGAATGATGATGTTTTTCTCGATGTCCCTGGGTATTTCTCCTGTTGAGTACTTTTCATGGATAGGTGAAAAATTAACTAATACAGTAAAACCTCTTAATATTGAAATGGAAAGGACCAATTTTTTGGTTACTTTGATAAATAGAGGTTTATTAGAAAGAGGTTTCAGCAAAATGCACACCTATATTCTGCCTTATGGAACGTTTTGGCAATGAAATGTGCTCCTGTCTCTTTAATTACCATACTTAAACATTTAAATAAATGCTGTTAATATTTTACATAGTTTTAATGTTTATAATAAGAAAAACGAGGGAACTAAAACTTACTAAAGCACTCGTCACCAAAAAAATTTTTAATTCCGTTTCTTTCATTTTTTTTCTAATTCTTTTGAAATACTATTTTCCACCTTATTTAGAGATAATATATTCTCACTGCTGCAGGTTTCCATGCAAAAATATCCCACCTAAAGCATCCTGCACCTCTTTTTTGACTCACCGACATTCACTCCTCACCATCACCCACTTCTTCCATATTTACGTATATTGGCACCTATTCCTCTCCAACTTCTTCCTCCACTTCTCCCACCACCATCCCCTCAATTTGGGGTGCATGTGAGAAAGGCATTGTCAACATTTATTACGTCATCAAACTATGATTGAACATTAATTACATATTTTATTTATTTCATGCCACTCTGTTGGCTCATCCTCATGCATAATGTCTTCCTTGCTGCTGTCCCCATAAATCCAGCCTTCTTAAAACAGTTTCCGAAAACCTGCAACTTTAAATAAGTGCACGTAAGACAGCCTGTGCGTGGCATGCGTTATATTCCACAAACAGCTCTTATGTCATTTTTCTCATTAACTGTTTACTATGTGCACACCACCCAATAATTCCTCTTCGCAATGGAAATATTCCTTGATCAAGGGGTTGCAATTTACTGGTGGTATTTGGAGAAAAATACTCTATTTTGATGTATCGTAACACAATCCCCTCAATTTTATGTCCTGTACACTGGTCAATAAAAAGGACTATTTTCCAGTTTCTCATTTCCATCTTTGAGCATTTATAAAGCCTCTAGGCTTTATATATTTCTTAATAACAAGTGGCTCCAATTTCTCAGAGCCGTCAAAATTGACAAAGAAAAGCACTGTGAATTTTTCTTTCCTTTTTTCCCCCTCCATGACATGATTGGCTTCTAAATGGCAGAGTTCTGTCAGCAAGCAAGTTGGAAAAAACTCATCTGCCTCATCAGCGTTAGAAATGTCTTGTGGTTTATACTCCACTCCATTTTACTTTGGTTGGTTTTACCGTGGTTTATACTCAACTCTCGTGGTTTGTTCTCCATTTGCAAAGTTTTTTCTTCACTCTTTTAACACTATCACTTACAGTGGCTTCTTCCACACACATCTTCGATTTTTTGAGATTACATTGCACTTTAAACTTTTGCAGCCATTTGATTCTTGAAAATTTTCAATTCCTATCTTTACTGCTACTCCTCTTGCCTTTGCTGGAGAATAGATCCAGACACGGGAATATTTCTGGCTCTACCTTTCATCAACCAGGATATACCTTACCATTCTGCATGCCAGCAATATTGGAATTATTGTCAGATTATTGATACTTGTGAGATTTGAATCTCAATCAATTATTCTAAGTTCGTGATCTCAATCCAAGTGTTCACCATCACTTCATTAGGAGGCATTACGGTGTCCATATATCTGTGTACAAACTAGAAAATCGACAATGGAACCTCCAAACATGGGTTCTCACCTTTTTAACCAACTTCCAAATGTGATTAAACATTTGAGTCAATTCAAAAATTTAAAAGTAATTTAAGAATGTTCGTCTTGATAAATTGTATTACTCAGTGAACGAGTTCCTTAGTGACTCTTTTTTGCGTAGTCTTGTTGGCTTCATGATACCTTCCTGCATATTTTTGCTTACGATTGGAATGAATTTTTTTGCATGTATCTTTTCTGCTTTGTAACAAATTGTTTTGTATTTTTCCATTTATTTGTGTTATTTCTTTGACGTGCCTTACATCTTGTGCATTTACCCCCTAGTTTGTAACTTGATCTCCAGCCAAATAAAGGTATTAGGTATTATTATTGGACGTGATGACTACACCCTTTTCAGTCAGTTGGGGAGCAGAACTTACGTGGCAATACAGTGCACACTTCACTTTCTGTAGACGCAGATTTGCGTCTCCTCCTCCTTCCACTCTTGCATGCAAAAGAGGACGATTGCCTCACCTTTCATGGGCATTTGCCTAATTTCACTGCTGCTTTCTCAAGTCCCTTAAGATTCTTGAATGTTTTGGCATTGTGGCACATATGTCCAGTGGCCCCTGAGCCAAAGTACCTCCCGCCTTCATGTCTTAGATGCTGTGATGAGTTTGATAACGGGAGGTCATCGTTCTCATCCTCTTGAGTCTTCGCTGCATGTGATGTTGTTCTTGGACTTATGTGCTATTTTTTGTGTCATCCTTCTTTCTTTGAATTCCAATCAAACAGGTCATTGTTGCAGGTGTAACTCCAAAAACTTGAAGGAGAAGCCTTTGTCTGCTCTCTTCCCCTGGCCATAGGGTTGTTAGCCTTTTTGAGTTGTCTGTTGTGTCCCCTTTGTTGCCATCGAGGGTTGTTAGCCTTTTGTGTTAGCTCCATTGTGTCCCCTTTGAGTCTCTTGAAGCACTCGAAGCAATTTAGTCTTTGTCCATCAGTTTGATGTTCCTTTCTCTTCTCGCAAACAGTTTTGACTTCACCATGCATGATGTCACTCTCCATAGGGACGTGTCTTCTTAGGCCTTCGTGCATTGGCATGGGAAGACCGAGAGCAAAAAATATGCATATGCCTGGTCGCTGGATGACACACCACCCTTTCATAGCATAGTTTCTTGCGTCTTGCTTACATATTCTTGGATTGACCATCTGGGATCCTTCGTCGTATTCGTTAGCACCCTCTGGTGAACTACGGTATGTAGCATTCTGGACGTGCCGCACATTTCTTCCAGCATGGTCCAAATCTTCTTAGGTTGGATGAACTCCCCGACGTCTTGCAGCATTGAGTAATGCAGGGCTTTGAGGCAAAGGACAGCTCTTGGTTGCGTTTGGCCCTCGTGAGTAAAAATGCTTTTCCTGGACCCCTGAGACCTTAGCATTTCGCAGTCACTCCTCCCAACGGGATCACAACTGGCTGTACACCGAATTTGTTCCTTTGCGTCTTTGTCATATGTATAAAAGAACGTGAATGTCTTCATTGGAATCAAGTGGGGCTGTTGAGTGCTCTAGAAGTTCTGGTTGACTGTTGAATGTTTGACCCATGTGAATGCAGCCACACATAACAAGGAGCTTGATATATCGAGGGAGTTTTCGATAGTTGGTGCTATTTTCATTGCTTTACTGTTATTCTCCAGCTTCTGCTACCACTTCATTTCGACAGCCAACTTCTATGGCGGGGAAATTAAGTCATTAGATCTGAAAGTTAAACTTTGATTAATTAATGAATACAAAAGTGGCAATGCGGGAGGGCATTATCATTAAAAAAAAACACACAGCTGTCACATTAGAAGTCATCACAGCAGAAGATATGATGTGTAATTGGATGAAATTCAATTTGGAACTTCAACTGTTTTTGTGCGGCCTTGTTTGCAACAATTATGATTTCAATTCAATATCAGAAGAATAATTCATTGGAGGTGTGACAATTTTTCTGGTTCCTGAAATTTTTGCTGATAAAAAGTGTCAAAACTCAATGTTTTATATTCCAAAATAATTTCATATAACATGAAATTTAACTTCATTGATGATGAATACACTCACCGTTCAATCAAGTGTTTGAAAATATCATTTTTAATAGCTTTCTCTTAATGGAATCTTCTGGCTATTTGCTTGAAACACTCGCAATGTTGGTTAACCCATTCAATGCGGGTCCGTCTGAAGAAATCGCTCCGGGTGTCGGAACTCAATATTTCACATTATCGTATTTGTAATTGTATTGTGAGTGACCGTCAATATTTATAATTTATATTTTAGTCTTTTTTTCCCCGTTTTTGGAAATAAAAAAAAATGTCATTCATGAATGACATCCGCTCCGCTGAAAATCCGTGTGTATGCAACCCGCATTTCTTTATCTCTCGCTGCCTAATTTTTCCGTATTCTTCTACGAAAATATTATTTTTTGCCGTTTGAACATTTTTAATTGAAATTTATTTGCACTTACCACAGTATGACACGAATAAGGGAGTAATGGGTATCATATCTATGTACATTTCTATTTTTCGTATTCCTGGAATTTTTAACAAATTTCGTACGCTTTTATCTGAAAATTAATACCAAATAATATTTAATGCGTTAAAATTTGGCTGTCAAAAATATTTCATGCACATTTTGTGGAGAGACGTGACCCGGAAAGGCACGTTACATTTTATGCCGTACCTGGGAGGCACCCGAACTCGGACTCCATGCCTCGGCTTTGAATGAGACGGAACCCTTCACCGCAGGTGGTTTATAGCACCAACTGACCAGTCACGCTATAGTTTATTACTTCTTAAAGTTAAACATAAATAGCAAAAATATGTTCGTCTTTGTTTTGTACTATTCACTTTGATGAAACTGGTTTTTTTAAACACAGTTATACGATATATATTAACCATTTTACGTGCATTAGTAAACCAAGCCAGTTTAATATAAATTAAATTACTAAAGCATGTAAATTGGTTAATATCTATCGTATGACTGCGATGAAAAAAACATTATCATCAGCGTGACTAGTGCAACACAAAGACGAACATAGCTTTGTGATTTATGTTTAAATTTAAGAAGTTATAAACTATAGTGTGACTTGTCAGTTGGTGCTATAAACCACCCGTGGTGAAGGGTTGGGTCTCCTTCAACGCCGAGGCTCGGACTCCGAGTTCGGTTGTCTCCCAGGTACAGCACGAAACGTAAAGTGCCTCTTCGGGATACATCCCTGATTTTGTGAACTGTTTATCCATTCCTTCACACGTGTTTATTCCTTCCTTTCTCGGAGTCTAGCCCCGGGTGGCATTTTTCCGCGTAGGTTTTCCTCCCGGCAGTAATTTGCCTGCAGCTGCACCCAAGCGCCCACCCCCTGCCTGGTCACTATATTTTTATGACCAGCTAAGCGCGTCGCACTCTTGTCCTCTCTCCGCAGAAGCATCCCTCCTTTGTTGCCTCACCCACCCTTTTCTCAAATCCCTTCTCGTCCACCGTCGGCATTCCTAACTGGTCCCTTTCCCGCTACTAGTTCTTTTTCTCAGCCTCACTACCGGAAACTTCAAAAGCTTTCCATTTCTGTGTTTTTGCCGATGTCAACGCACTTTGCTTTTTTACCCATACACAATTCCCACTACGTTTTGTCTTTTCCCCATAAACATGGCCTTTTCATTTATTTATGCAGTAATTTAATTGTTACCTACATTTTAAACTTCACGACGTTTCGAATGCCGAAAAAATATTCTTCATCCTTGCGTTAGGTTAATTTTCTAAAAAAAAATTAAAATGGCCATAACTCAAGATAAAAGTACAAACGCAAAACGCATGTTTAACTGTTTATGTCATCTAAATGAAACATGGTAAGAATGTATACTACAATAATGTAGACACATAGAATTTTAAAAGTTATATCAGAGCACATATTTATTATTACTATCTTAAAAAAATTACAGTAAAAAAAATAAAAAACATTTCTCAAAAAAGTAATTGATAACAGAATCACGGAATAAGTTCAGTAACATGGTGAAAAAAGGAACTGAAAGTGTGGCAAAAAATAAAATGTAGATAAATAGGTAGTTTAGGATAAAGCACTTGTACCAAAAATGTTCAACATTTACATGCTTTTACAAAAATAATCAAAGCCTCACATGTCACGCCCTTCAAATCAGTTTGAACTGTGCCCAATGTAAATTTATATATTAATACAATATTTACAATAAAAATCACAATACTCATAATTTCTTATGGTATTCTTGAAAACAAGGGCGTAAGCAAAGCCCTGGTTGACCCTCACAGTCGGGACAGATACTTACAACCAATTTCCTTAGACCCTTCGCATGACAAACGCGGCATCTTTTTTGCAGCTTCTTTCCCTTATTCGTGACTTCTGAGGGGGCAGGAAAATGGGAAAGAGCAGTCACTGATGATAAGGTTCTCACTGAGTCATTTGAAATACTTGAGAGCAGAGAATCAATTAGCTCCAGTCGGAATTCATAGAGACTTTTCCGTTGGCCGCTATATTTATTGAATAGAATATAGCTGTTTACAAGCATAATTTGAAATAGATGAATGGCAACTTTTTTATACCATTTAAGTGTTTTATGCTCACAGGTATAATACGAAAGAAGCTGATCGCAATGATCCACTCCACCCATGAATTTGTTATATGCAACCACCGCCTCTGGTTTCTCCCTGCCTGGTCTGGTGGTTGCAACAAAGTTACTTCCAAATTCAGAAGAGATCATTGCAATGTCCCGCTTGTCTTTCCAACGGAAGACACATATTCCCTCCTCACTCCATCTGGAAGAAACTTCTCCTTTCGTCAATTTATGGCCAAAAGCCTCTTTAGGATTTTCCTTTCTATTGGATCTCAATGTTCCTGTGCAGTATGTTTTTTCAGAAAGAAGGTCCCTCGCCAAAGCTACATTGTTGTAGTAATTGTTCATAAACACACTGTGGCCACGATTTTCAAAATTTTCCAATAGTTTTTTTACCACTTTATCTCCATGTCCACCTGATTCTTCGTCCCCAGAGCCTGTATAAATTAATAATCGGTGGACTAAACCAGATGGCTCGCAAAGCATATAAATCTTTATACCGTGCTTGTGCTTCTTACCCTGCAGGTATTGACGAAAAATTAGTCGGCCTCTCCACAGTAACATTGACTCATCTATACAGAGTTCCCGTCCCGGGAAGACAGCATTTTCCATAGCCTCCCTGAAGCCATCTAAAAGGGGTCTTATTTTATAAAGATGATCTTTAGGCACCTGGTCATTTTCACTGGGACTTTTTGCGAAATGTAATGCTTGTAAAATCCCGAGAAAACGATCTCTTGCCATCGATTCACGGAATATAGGTATGTTAAAAAACTTTGATGTTTTCCAATAGTCCGACATTCTATTGATTTTAATTGTCCCCATATGGAAAAGCAATCCAAGCCAGACATTAAATTCTTCCCTTCTAAGCGGCTTCCAATCTGTAATCCTCCCCCTTGGTGAAGGATTCCTGAGAAACAAGTCCTCTGCATTTCTCTCAGTTTCCTGGAGAATTAAGCTATAAATATTTTCTGCAAAAACCATGGAGAAATAGTCCCTAGGAGTCGCAGCAGGTCTTCCATTGAGCCCAGGGGATCCCATGAAAGGAATTCTTGCCTTGTTTTGTGGGGGTTCAGGGGCCCAGACGACACAGGAATTAGCGGTACCTGCCATACCAGCGGGTGTAGTATCCAACGCCATTTCCGTGGTCGTAACGGGCTCTCCATCGCTGTCCGTTTCACTAGCAAACTCAATTTCACTTTCTTCGCCATTGGAAAAGTCTTCACTAGATGTTTCTTCTTCCGAAAAACTCATCAAGGCGTACGAAGATATTTCTTCCTCTCTAAGCCTTCTCCGGAGGCATTTTTTTGGCTGCACTCCTGAAATAAAATGAATCTATGTTACTCATTGCTTTCATTTATCAGTGGGTGATTTATGCAAGAATAATAATGAAAATAGATATAGATACCTGAGAGTCCAGAAGGGCCGGCGGCATCCTCAACACACGGGTTCACGTGTGACATACCACTCCTTCCTGAAAAAAATGTCTCTATGTATTTAAAAAGTTTAAAAACTGTCCCCCCTTTAAAAAACATATTTTTTTAATTTTCACTTGAACTTGAAAATATTCAAACAATAATAATTCAAATCTGACTTTTCAATCATGGAAATACTCACCAGCACTCGATGAACTTGATATATTTGCCCCCTTGGAAGTGGACCGAACCACTCTTCTCTTCATTTTAGTCGATGTAAAAAAAAATTCCTGTAGATTCAACACAAATATACGTCAGTGTTGTGATTGTATTAATATAGAGTTCTAAAGATAGGTTTATGAAGCATTTTAGTGAAGGAGAAAAAGATACCGAAATAAAAATATTTAAGTTCGGACTTACCTTTGCTGAAATGAAAAGAAGTTTCTTGATCAAAGAAGTTCAGCCTTCTCCGGGGAGAATTGAAGCAGAACCCTGCTTGTGCATAAAATACACTCGCAAAAACTAATTGCAATCTCAAAAAAACCAACAGAACGAGAAAAACACTACGACTAATAGGCACAATAAACAAAGGACTGCAAGTAGTCGTTTTATCTAAAAAGAATAGAAAAGTCACTTCCAAATAAAATCATGTTCAGCGAAATTCTCGAAGAAAACACACAAAAATGCAAAAATCCACAAAAAAAATAAAAATTGGCGTAACCAGAAACGGAGTGCACAAGAGAGAAGCTAGGGACCAACTGAGGAGCGGAGCAGTGGCGGCCTACCGAAGGCGCTGACCGTAACACCGTTATCCCGAACGAGAAAGGACTGAAGGCCGTGTCATTCATGAATGACACCCGCGCGGGAGGCTAGGCGCGGATGTCATTCATGAATCCTTTCAATGCGGATGTCATTCATGAATGACATCCGCATTGAAAGGGTTAAACTAGCGGGGTCTGGCTGCGGAATGATTATTTCAAGATCTTCAGTCATAATGAGAGTTCAATATGTTCAATAGTTCAATATAGCAAGTGATTTTTCCATCCCTGAGAGCTCTAATCATGCCGAGCTTCTACTATAACCGAGCATAGTGTCAAAATCATGGGAAATGTTGATGAATTGGTTCTGCTTGTTGTCGGTTTTAAAGTAAACATGGCATGGACTTAATGTTATCATTGAGTCGATGCAGTGGTAATTTGTTAGTCAGGCATTATGAAGCACATTTAACTTTGGTTATTTGGCATTGGTAGCTGTAATGAATGACCACATCAGTAAATCTGACCTGGGACTCACACATCAATCATATATCATCCATTGTTGCCTCTGGATGCTATCTTATTAGACATATAATTCAAGTAACTGATATACAAACAGCTATCACAATTTATTATGCGCGTATTTATAGTGGACTAAAGTATGGCATATTAGCCTGGGGTTTCTCCCCTACGGCTGCACGTATATCTTGAGGTTACAAAATTGGGCTGTCAGAATCATCTGCAACGCTAAGAAGCGAGACAGCTGTCAAAATTTATTTAAAAAGTTACATATTCTTCCTCTACCATGCATATATATATTTTGCCCAGTGACGTTAATAAGAGGCCATAAATCTAAGCTGATGCTAGTCAAGAATCTTGATACCCATGATCATGAGAAGCAGAGAAAATTATGCTGTGAGGCATCATAACCTTTCCATTTTTAATACTGGCCCTCTTACCATGAGTTGCAGGATTTACAACAATTTACCTACATCTCTGAAAGACGAAAAGGTACCAGGAAAGTTTAAAATTAAATTATAGAAGTACCTTTTCGATAATAGTTTCTATTCTATCGATGATTTTTTAAATTCTTGAATCGTTTTTTTCATAATTCCGTAATTTTATTGTTCCTTTTGCCAATTGTGAATTAGGATTCTCTAATGATTTTTGTAAATTTGTAACGATTTACTGTTACATTTCATAATTTGTATATTTAAACATTTCAATTATGTATTTTGACGTGTCCTATATTTGTATATGCCATGTATATAACAGATCTCTGAACAAATAAATGTATTATTATTATATGCCTGAGAAATGTTTAACCAAACATTGTGAAGCCAGGCGTTAACTGCATGATTTCCTTTACCTGCTGTGCGTGCTGTATGCTCTCTCATATAGTATATGCTCTCCTGCTATTGCGTGTCTTCCAGATTCAGCTCTCCATTTGGTCACTCACCCAAGAATCTGTCCAGTATGTCCATCACTTGAAGAAAGGGAGTCCAGGATTGGCATTCAGCCCTGATGGAGAGTACTTGGCCCTTCTGGAGCAAAGAGGAGCCAAGGAGTACATCCTTGTCCTGCAGACACATGACTGGGCCCCTGCTCTGGTAATTTGTATTCCTGGACACTCCTTACATTCCATACTCCTCTATCTGTGACGTTTCATCCATAGATCATATAATTAGAGATGGGGCATTCGAATCCCTCGAATAATGTCAACTACCTCGAATCCGAATCCTTCAAATCCCGGGTCGCATACATCCTCAGCAGACGAAAATCCTTAAGGTTCATTTCTATTCAACTCTACCTCCACCACCCGTGATCGTAATCGAAATCGTGGATTTGAGAGCCCTGTTTGCCCTCTGTGGAATGACACGGCACTCTGTGCCATGCAGGCTGAAAGATCGCCAGAGAAGAATCATGTACGGGAGCATAAAGGAATCCGTCGTCGCAAAGCACGCTTCCTCCAAAGGTCCTGGCGAAGTATATAATATTTTAGCAGAAAAGACACGGGTGATAGCAAAAGAACCTCGATAATACCCAATATTATAAGATCGAGTGTTTTCCCGGCGAATAGTATGAAGAAATGTTTCTCGGGCTTGACACCGGTTAATAGGCTCCATTACTGCCAATCTTCCATCCCCAGTTTAGGGCACAGCGTATATCGTAAGCCAACTCACACCGACCTCTACCTCAACAGTCATAGTCACCATCACCCGTCACAAAGAGGCGCAGTATTAGCGACACTGTTCCACAGAGCCAAATCAATTGCAGACGACGAGAGCATTTCGTCGGAATTAAAACATTTAAAGAAGACCCTCCAACAAAATGGATACAGCAGATGGCAAATTTCGATGGCCCTAAAAAGGTCTTTTGACGCAAAGAAGAACATCGCTGATGAAACATACAATAAACCCGCTGCCAAGGCCTTTCTGCTGTATATTTCCACCATCTCGGGAAAGATCGAATGAATCCTTCGTCGCTTCGACATTGAAACGATCCACCTACCTCAATCTAAGATTAGGGACTGGTTGGTGAAGGCCTCCCATCCCATCGGACTGAAGACTCCAGGGGTACACAAAATTCCCTGCGAATGTGGTATGGTGTATGTAGGAGAGACCGGTCATACCATCGAGCTTAGGTTGAAGGAACACCAAAGACACTTCCGACTAGCCCAAATGGAGAAATCAGCTGTTGCGGAGCACAGCATAAAAAGAGACCACGCAATACAGTGGGATAAGGCGAAATTACTTTGCCGATCACATTTCTATTGGGATAGACTCACTAAGGAGGCCATCGAGATCCGTCTGGAAAATAATAACTTAAATAGAGACACTGGTTTCAACCTCAGTAACACCTGGAGGCCAGTAATAAATTGCATCCGAGATTTGAGGAAGGGCAGCCCGGCGGCGAATATTCAAGGAGGCCAACAATCGGGCCCATTAAATTCAAACCGACGTCTCGGCCAATCGGGAGACACCTGACCCGGGCGAAAGATATATATATATAACTGCAATAATAAAATACGGCACTCAGAAGCCCTGATGATGAAGAGCGAGTCGCTCTTTGAAACGTTGGCAGTAATGGAGCCTATTAACCAGTGTCAAGCCCGAGAAACATTTCTTCATACCCAATATTGATGCGGGAGGTGGTCGAAATAGAGAACCGTTCATGAAACTTCAACCGTGACATGGGCATTAACCCCATCTCCAAAAGAAATAGATTCTTTCGTCCGCCACCCGAGGGTGTCGTTCTGGTTTCTGAGATTTTCCCGATGGTAGTTGTATCGTATTGCTATGATACTTGTTGCCATGACACATTTGGAGCTCAAGGAAGTACGGTAATGTGCAGGGGTAGTTGTGCAAAATCAACGTTTTGTATTCCAAGTAATTATATTTAACATGAAATTTAATGTCATGGGCAGTAAATACAACCGCTGGTCACGAAGTGAGTGAAATATCATTTTTATAATTATCTTGATGGTATCTTTATGCCATTCACCCAAACCACCCACAAAATTGGTTAAACTAGAGTTTAATTTTTAGGAACTGGCTGCTGAATGATTATTTAAATATCTTCGGTAGTAACGAGAGTTTGATATAGTGAGTGGTTATTTATTGGCTCCTGAGAGCACTCGTTATGTAGAACCTCTATCGAACAACCAAAACTGGCTAGCTAGTGCCTGTCAGCACGACCGTCAACAAGAGACTGTTCAGCACGGCGGCATTATTTGTGATAAGATGAGAAATCGGATTGATCCGGAATTTGTTAAAATACTCGTTTTTTTTTACTAAAAAGTTAAAGCAATAAAATGTTAAAGCAATAAAAAATACTTGCAGTTGGTGTGTTTAATTCAATTGTATGCATAAAATTAATATTAGATTTAAAAGTAAAATATAAATTCTCTTATATGGGTCATTCCACCTCAATTTAACAAACGTTTATCCCTTAGGGTCTCAGATTTTGATAAAAATTGGTGTATGAGAACAAAATCAAATCAAACTGAATACCCTCAAACAGGTTTGTGAAAAAAAATTTTTTGAGTGAATTATGCATGTTTTAATTTTTTTGCATTTTTAGCAAAAATCCGAGCCTTAAATCATATTAACACTTATATCTTCGCTTGTAATGGTCATACAGCAATGATTAATAGCTCTTTTTAAAGCTAAATCTTTATTTAATGCAAATATATCAAGAAAAAATTATTTTCTTCTAAACCCTTTTGTTGTTAGCTACTAATGTTTAAAAAATTGTTAGTAAACTTTTCTCAAATACTCCATCTCAGAATCGGCCGAAACTTTTTCTCCGTAATCTAAACATACCCAGCTAACTATTTCAAAAATAAAATTTAGTGGCAATTTATAAATGCGTTTTTTATAAATATTTAAACATTTACAATTTTCTCTTGCGTGGCCCGTCGGCTCCCCCCCTTGGAATACATGCAGCAGACACGCGATGCAAGCCTAAAAATTTCCTAATTGCTCAAGGTCGTGGCTATATGAGATAAAAATATATTATAAACTATAAATGTTAACAACAATTGTTATTTGTTATGTTAAATGGATTTTTGCAGAGAAATTTACCATTGAGCCCCACTTAAGTTTTGAGGCGGATTAACTTTTATTTGAGTTAAAAATCTGTGACAATTAATAGGAAAGAACTTTTTAAGTCCTCTCAAGTAATACATTGGCCAATTCTCTGCTGAATCTTTTCTCTAGCACAGAGAACTGAACAGTAAACAAAGTACATGCATATATAGCTATGTAATGAGAATTGGATATTAGCAGAACATGTCACTTGAGGTGTACTATTCAATTCAAAGTATGACCACCCTGATGCCTTGTGTACCTTCCTTCCTGTGCACAAGCCTTGATTATGGACTAAAGAAATAAGTGGAAGGATCATTCAAGTGTAAAAAATTCAAATTTATGGAGAAAAATCCTACAAATGGTATCCATGTACAGTCGGAAGCTTGGAAGAGGAAGTAGTCTTGTGCCTAACACAAAACTGCTTCCTCTTTAACGACAGTTACTAGAAACAAAAAGAACTTGCAATGGGAACACCGCTCTCATCATGGATGGCCGAAATCTTCATGACCGACTTTGAAGAAAAAGTCTTCCAGTCTGAAAACCAACTAACGAAATTAGTCCGATATTGGTAGCGCTACGTAGACGATGCATTGTGTTGTTGGATGGGCGCAACCAGACAAGTGAAATGATTGCTACGATTTCTTAAATTCAGTGCACAAAAATATTAAGTTCACAATGGAAGTTGACACCGATCAACCTATCAACTACCTTGATTTAACTATTCGACTATCCAGAGGTAAACATGAATTTTCAATGTACCGCAAACCTTCCACAACCAACGAAATCATTCCAGCAGATTCATGCCATCCATTCCAACACAAAACCGCAGCATTCCACTCTATGATCAACATATTAGTGAAAATCCCCCTCAGTGACATTGAATGCAAAAGAGAATTAGAAGTGATAATTTTCTTTGCAGTGTCAAATGGCTACCAACCAGAACTAATTGACAAATTAGTTCTTAAATCCTGCCACCCTACGCCTAAAATAGTGGAACAAATGCAAGTGCAGTAAATTTTGAATTGTAAACATCGGAGACAAATAAGTGTATGACTAGCCTCCCCACCTTAAGCGAATGTCCCATACCTACGCCTGATGACTAACCCAACCCCTTAAACCTCCCCTCCCCACCTCAGCAAATTGCCAACACACCCAATATAGCAAGAAGTTCCACAGAGAAAAAATCATTCGCCTTGACCGGGACTCGAACCCGGACCCCCTGATTTCCGGCCAGGTGCTCTACCAGTTGAGCTACCAAAACGTCCTCTTTCTCTGTGGAAATCAACAAAGCTTAAAGGAACTAGGTGTTCATGGACTGCGGGACATATCATGTCACAATGCAGCCGTAGTTGTGCGCAAGACGCCACTGTCCACGAGGTTAAGCCGAATTTTAAACACTAAGGTGCTTACTTAAACGAATTCAAAGACCGCGAACTGGCCGTGGAAACTTTAGCGGCATCACCCGCTGAAAGTTAACTATAGCAAGAAGTTCCACAGAGAAAAAAGCATTCGCCTTGACCGGGACTTGAACCCAGACCCCCTGATTACCGGCCAGGTGCTATAGTGCAATTTTCAGCGGGTGACGCCGCTAAAGTTTCCGCGGCCAGTTCGCGGTCTTTGAACACACCCAATGACTAACCTTCCAAACACAAGTCCTCAAAACCCTTCCCCACCTTCCCCTTACTCACTCCCCCTCGAAAATGTATATTTAAGTGGCAATGTGGATTGGAATATGATGCTAAAGGTTCTGAAAGAAATTGGAGTATCATACAATGACCGAAGAGTTATCCACAGCTTGTATAAAAACCAGGTGGCCATAATCAAATCAGGACCCAGCATTACAGAAGCAAGCATAAAGAAAGGAGTGAGGCAAGGATGTGCTCTGTCTCCCGTATTATTCAATGTCTACACTGAGAAAGCCATCCAAGAAGTCAAAGAAAAGTTCCAGGAGTGAATATCCATGGGGAGAAAATCAGCATGCTACGATTCGCCGATGACATAGCAGTCATGGCAGAAACAGAAGGAGATTTAGAGAAGATATGAGGGAATATGGAAAAAAATGTAATGACCAGATATCATATGAATATCAATAAAAGGAAAACTAAGGTATTGGTGTGCAGTAGGAGAAAGGAAGCCATGACTAATGTCAAACTAGGAAAACAAAAAATCGAGAAGGTGGAAGAGTTCTGCTACCTGGGAATCTGAGTAACCAGCGATGGACGAAGTAAAAGAGAAATTGCTAGTAGAATTGCCCAAGCAAAAAGGGCATTTTACCAGAAGATGATTCTGCTGACAGCTGCAAATACAAGCGTTGAAATGTGGAAACATTTAATTCGAACATACATCTGGAGCATTCTTCTATATGGCAGCGAAGCATGGACAATAACAGCAGCAGAGAAGTCCATGCTGGGAGCATTTGAAATGTGGTGCTACCGAAGAATGATGAAGATATGATGGATTGATCGAGTGACAAATGAAGAAGTGTTAAGAAGAGTGGGAGAGAAGAGATGTCTACTAAAAACATTAAAAAGAAGACGGGACAACTTAATCGGCCACATCTTGAGACACAATGGCCTGATTAAACAATCTTCCAAGGAAAAGTGTACGGGAAGAATGGAAAAGGCAAGCCTCCTATGAGGTATATGGAGCAAGTTGTGAAGGTTATAAAAGAGAGGAGCTACATGGAGTTAATATGAAGAGGTTGGCCGATAGAAGAATCGAGTGGAGGGCTGCGTCAAACCAATCCTAGGATTGTTGTTGACCCATGATGATGATATATAAGTGAAGTTGAAGTGTATAAGTTACCTGAAGATGACACTACGTGTTGAATCCTAGGTCGTCGCAATAAAATTCACTGTGGAGTTCACTATGATTTGTCATTAATCCATAATGGAAAACGTCCACCACATCTCACAATAGTATGGTAATGAAAGCAAAACAGAAAGTAAGAACAAATGTGGGAATTGAGAGGCTTAATACATCACCTTCAGATATGACGAGCGCTTGCTATAGCAAGTGATTTCCCAGCCTTTGAGAGCACTCGTTATACTGAGCTTCCACTGTAGTAAGGCGGCTGTTAATGGAATGCACGCCCTTCATTTCAGACGAAGGTGGCCAAAAGTCCTGGTTTGTTGACTGAAACTATTAGGGAAGTGTCTTTCTGTATTTTGGAGAAGATGATTGAAATCAACTAGTTGCCGATAGCATAGCATTGAAGTTAACAGAATCTTATTACAACAAAGGGATACAGGAAACTATTTCACCTCTGTAAATTTGGCAAAAAAATGGAAGAATAAGTGCACGACCATTATGAAGAGTGAAAGGAGCCTGAGGGAAATTTCCTGCCAGGAAATAATTGGGAGACCTTGTAGGTACTCCATGAAAAAAATGAAGCATGAAGATACCTTAACAGTTGACAAAGGAAAGCAAAAAAAATATTGTTATGAGTTCCCTCCACCCTAGCAGCAGTATTAATGAAAACAAGCCACACTGAAAATAACCAGTTTTACAGCCACGCTTACTATACCCTAGATATTATTGACATGAAAGTTCTAAGGTGTTTCAGCGAAGCACAATGAAGATGTTGGAACATACGTTCAGCATCATTGGATTTAGTTGCTGTGAATAGTATTCCAATTTTCAAGGTCATAATATTTAGTGAATTGTCATGAAGGGAGCGTGTACCTACTTTTAAAAACTTTGAAGAGTTAGCTACCATTAGCATAACAAGCAATGTTGCATTAGAAGATTAAGATGCATTGAATTCTGAAAATAATGTGAACCCACACTCTAAAAAAGTTTCCAGGTCAGAAAGAAATATTTAAAAAATCTGTGCTGGCAATGCATGAAATGCAAAAGCTACATTTGATGTAAATGCGGGAGAAAAATAAAATGTCTTAAAAGTTTTGCGGTAGGTAACTGAATAGTCATTGAAGTGTTTCCTAAGCCTTTCTTGGTGATAGTCCTATAAAATAATAGTCAAACTCCTAGCAACATGGGCTCTGAGTTAAATACTAGGTATTGGATTATATTGCAAATTAAGGTAGCAACTTCAGCTAATTTTTCACCAGAAAATATAAATTAAACATTAAGAGTATATGATGATACCATACAATACAAATTATGATTGTGCTTGTAATAATAATAGCAGGCTACCTTGCGAAACTGGTTGTCCTCATGGTGGGTGTGCTTGGTGGTGTCAATGGCTCACTGGTTGACAATCTCAAGTGCAGGATGCGAGTAGGTGCAATGCAGAAGGCAGTCCTTGTCGGGTCCCTCCGCCTGCTTCGTGTGCATGGCCCTATGCATGGCAGCCACCCATCTGACGGTGGCGGACATGGCTACCCGTAGGCACAATCCCTCTCCAGTCTCTAGCCATTATGACGGCAATGAAACCTGATGCTAGAGGTGGAAGTTACTAAATAATAACGTTTAATAATATTTAATCTTCCTAAAGATCATATGTTCACATGACAATGGAAGTCATCAAAGAAAAAATAACTGAAATAGTTGTAAACATTAGGTTGCAATAAGACAAACAATCACATAGAACTCAATATGAAGTCCCTCAAGCTATAGTACTTGTAGACACTTCTTCAAAGCATGCTTAAATGGTACACGTGGGAGACATTTGATGTTTAATGAATTCAGGGTAATGTTAATAAGCCATTGCCACCACATAATGCCTTCCCTCCTCTAAATTGAGATGGGCCAAAACGTTGAATTTTTTTACTAACTTTTTTTTACGATTAGGTTTCAGTTATCCCTAAGTTTTGAACTGGGGATCTTGCCAAGGAAACTAATATGTAACTGTGAATAGACCTTACTCTTGGGATTGAGATTTGAATCCTTTGTGCATCGTTGCTATCATCAACAAAAACTCCTCTGAGTACTGCTTGCTGTAACCATTCTAATTATATGCTCTGCCTGTAGGCATGATCAGAAACATTTGAAGTGCCCCGTACGGGAGTGACTCATTGTGGCCATCTTTTCCTTGAAGCGTGTCGAGTGCCGTGGCATTTGGCATGCCTGTGGCCTTGCTTGGAGCCCAGATAGCTCAGGTGTTTGCACCTGGAGTTCCCCCCCTTCCGAGGGACTCCAAGTGTTCTGGCTGTCTGGGGAGACTTCTCAGAAGCCGTTGACCTCTGGGGAAGAACCTGCGACGCTGGGGGTGAGGTGCATTGCCTGGTCGCCAACTGGTCAGTTTCTCGCATTTGGAGCTAACGATTCACAGGTGCGTTTGGCATCGAATATCTGCTCTCTGCTGGAAATTTCCATTCTCTCTAGCACTAAAATAAATGTTCAATCAGGAGTGGATAAAACTCAGACACTTTTTCTTATCTCTTTCCATCTCAAAAATTAGTCGTATTATCTTCTTTTGACTTTTTCAATTGTTTGCTAAAAATAATCATAATTATTCCATACCAATGTTCAACAATAACTTGTTGCGCTAGTTAGCTAACCTGTTGATAGTAAGCTAACCTGGGACCAGCATATTACTGTGACAAGCATGAAACTCTCTCTGGCCTTGTTAATGCTTCGAAAACTCCAAATGCTGCTTCCCCCAGTTTTCTCAAACCAATATATTTCTCCCTTTTTCACTGCCACATCACATATGGAGTTGAACTTTGGGGCAATGCTCCAAATGTGAGGCAAGTCTTTCCCTTGCAGAAAAAGGCTCTCCGTACTATAACCTTCTCCCCACCAAGTGAATCCTGTACGCCTCTTTTTAATAAATTCTGCAGCAAACTTCTGCAGGATGCATGGTATGTATTTAACAGTAAAATTTAGATTTAGATAATTCAGGCAACATACCATGCATCCTGCAGAAGTTTGTTGCCTGAATTATCTAAATCTAAATTTTACTGTTAAACAACTGTTTCATAAGCATGCCTGTAAGAGTTTTTTGCGTGTAGGTAATTTTAATCTTGTGGCTGAATATATTATTATTAATTTTTATTAAACTTTATTCATCGGGCCAATGGCAAACATTACAGATGTCGTCAAAGTAGTACAAAAAAAACAGGACATAAAAATTAACAAAATTACACAAAAAAGATTAAAAGACTTATCCTAGAGTGCAGAGAAATCATAGCTGCAAAATTTAGAAACGGATTTTAATGAGCAATTAGCACCTAGAATTGAGCCACTGCATACAAGGGTTTAGTTGTGAGCCAAGTCAGTATAATGGCCTGACTGAATTTCTCATTTGACACTGTCCTGGCTTCAGAGGGGACTACGTTAAACATTTTTATTCCTATTCTTTCATGAAAAAGCAAGGACTTAATGAATCTACAGTACATAGCATCAATGTCATATTTTCTCCTTGTGTCATGAAAATGAACATTTGATCTGACAGAGTATATACTAAGATTTGTCTTCATATGCATGAGAGTTTTATGTATATACCATATACTGTTGGGATACCTAATTTATTAAAAAGAGGTGTACAGGATTCACTTGGTGGGGAGGAGGTTATAGTACGGAGAGCCTTTTTCTGCAAGGGAAAGACTTGCCTACACATCTGGAGCATTGCCCCAAAGTTCAACTCCATATGTGATGTGGCAGTGAAAAAGGGAGAAATATATTGGTTTGAGAAAACTGGGGGAAGCAGCATATGGAGTTTTCGAAGCATAAACAAGGCCGTAGTGAGTCTCATGCTTGTCACAGTAATATGCTGGTCCCAGGTTAGCTTACTATCAAAGTCAGAAGAACAGTATAGAAGAACAAAGAAGAAATGTCGAAGACTTAAGTAGAAGTCTCAACCTAGTCACTTTACATTTAATGCAACAATTGCAGTTTACTATTCCAGCTGTATCAAAGTGCACATTTTTCTAAGCTTAACTTTATCTTCTCAATGGTATCGGCCTGTACGTGATGGAAACAATTCATTATAAATCAGCAAACGCATTCTCTTTCCACAATTGTCATTGATAGGTACTTGACACAACTGGTTTCGACCAATCAGGTCATCATCATCAGGTGTAACTGCAGAGGACAAATCCACTGTGTAATTGTCCTCATCCTGTATGTCTATGTCATTATTCATTATAATACCCGCCAGGTTCATCTCATCAACACAATCACGTGGAAGCCAATAGCCCAGTTCCATCACCATCATCACATCACCGCAAAAGGCTGCACTGTCTACGAAGAATGTTCACCACTCACCAAGGGATCTGTGCCAGAGTGTAAGTGATTGCGAGGAATCCTTGCATCTTGAGCAGAAAAGTATTGTTTTTCTTTGTTACAACACATGCTCTGATAATACAGTGGCAGTGCACTTCGATAAGTTATTTGCATTACAGAGTGCCCAGTGCTCAAGGAAAAAGGAACATTTAGAGTTTTGATAAAATTTAGGATTAATGCTAAAAATAAGATTCAGATTCGAAATGAGATTCGAAGGAGAATGTAAGAGAGTTGTGTTCAACATTCGGATTTGTAAGAAACTGGATTCATCTGAACTACAGTCTAATATGAAATAATTCTCTTTTGCCCATTGTGATTCATCCATTGGACATTTTCCACGAGTTTTATCACTCAGAGTAAGTGTTTCCTGTTTCTTCATGCAGATGCTGTTGTTGAGAGGCGGCCGACTCGGGTGGTCGTGGAAACATTCGCGTCCCTCGGCCCAAAACCTGCGCACAGGCCACAAGGGATTAAGCACCTGGCCTTCTGCCCGAGCGGTGCGTGGATTGCTTCCCAAGAGGACTCGTGCCCGCACGCGCTGTGGATTTGGAGCATTGCATCACTCCGGCTGCACTCGGTGCTTCTGCACAAGCAGCCTCTCTCAGGCAAGCCGCCCCTCTCTCTCTCACACACCTGCCTGCATCCCAAGTGCACCACTTTGGCCTCGTTTGCTTCCTCAAATCCCCTACATATTAAGCTATGGATTTACATTCTCAATTATATAATATTTTTTAATTATCATTACAATACATGTCGATTAATGGAGCTTCAGGCATCCTCGAAGGTCACAGACCTGTGAATATGCTGCCTTCCATCATTAAATACATTTCTGCTCCTAATCTGCATAAAAATTACATCAATTTATCAATAGAATTAAGTCAGATATAAACCAGATACATTATTATCTGTGTAGACGGTCTTCTTGCTAGATAGTATGGCGAAGCACGTCTTCCACAGTGGTAACAGGCGTTCGATGCAGGACACAACCTCTGGATGGACTTTCATGTACCTCAGCATGGCTATAATCAGCTCATGAGAGGTGGTATCAAAAGCCTTCTTGTAGTCCACCCAGCCCATTGACAGGTTACGCTTGTATTGACAAGCGTCCTGGATCACACACTTATCAATGAGCAGGTTGTCCTTGCATCCCGCGATGTCTTTCTTCGAGCCCCTCTTCCACAGTGTACCTCTCGTACACTACCTCCCATACCGGTTGGACGTGGCAGAGGATAAGGTCATTCAAGATGGAAGTGAACGCCTTGTATACAGTGTTGGGACAGGTAATAGGGTGGTAGTTCTTCGGATCGGACAAGTCTCCCTTTTTCGGTATTAAAACCGTTCGCCCCTATTCAGCCAAGACAGAATTGGCTCCGTCCCTGACAGGAAGGATGTGAAGATTGTGGCAAGGTGTTTGTGCGTGGAAGAGAACTTTTTCCACCAGAAGTTATTCACTGCATCCATTCCTGGAGCAGTGAATTTCTTCTTGCCAGAGAAGGCCTTCTTCATATCACTTTCCATGACTGAGTTGGGACGATCCATATCCACTAGGTGGCGGTCACAGAACTCTTTAAAGTTGGCAATGGCTGGAGTGCCTTCGTTGAATGGCTTCGTGGTCTCGTAGATGTCCTTCCAGAAACGTTCCACCTCCAGGACAGTTGGTGGTGTTTGGACGACAGGTGGAGGGGGCCAGAAGAGACGGGACGGGTGAAGGGAGGTGGAGTTCTCTTTCCTGGCGTTGGTTCTCTTGACCAACTTCCTCCATGCCGTTGTAAGTGCCCACACTCTATCCACCTCGTGCTGCTTAAGGACAAGCAGCACTCTTTTATGTTCAGTGTGTGGTGGTCTCTCCGGATTGCACGCACAATGTGCTTGACCTTTGGCATAAAGGCTTGATAGGAGGAAAGGTAATCCATAGGGACATGACATTTTCGCGAAACGTTTTTTGCGACAGGATTCACGAAATAAGCGACTTTAGGGTTTAATCGCGAAATTAATCGTGTCTTCTTTTAAACGCGATTTTTTTACGAAATTTGAGATATTTTGCAATTGGCGAATTTTTGCAGCATGAAATATTTTCTTTAGTGATGGCCGGATCGGATCAATCGATCTTTCGTTTTTCTCGGTTCCGAATTCGGATCCAAAGACACGGAGTAAAATCGGATCCGGATCGTAGATTTTAAATATTCGCGGCTTAGCGATCGAAGTGCCCCGTGAATGGAATGTAGGTGCGGTAGATATTGAAAAAAAGAGGATGCGTAACTCAGGTCACGAAATTAGATGAAAATGTTCCCGTGCCACTAGAAGCAAAATAAAGAAATATGACTTTTTCCCCCATTACCCCGGTATCGCGGGAAAAAAATACGTAGGATGTCGTGCGGGTGGCCTACACTCGCCGCGATCAGGCGTACAACGAGAACTAGTGTACTGTTCGAAGTTCGATCCCAATCGCAGTTTCATTTTTTCTTTCAGCCATTGCATCGAAAATGTTATCATATTCAATTTCAAACCATTACATCTGAATACTCACTTTATTATATTTTGTTGTTTAAATTAGATTTACAAATGTACCACTCATAAATTAAGGATGGTCGGGTCGGATCAAAAGATCCACGGGTCTTTCATTTCATTCGCTACTGAAATCATATCCAGTAAAAATTCAGATCCGGATCGGAGATTTTAACATCTCGCGGCCTCGTGATCGATGCGCCCCGCGAATGGAATGTACGTATGGTAGATACCAGCAAGGAGAGGTTAAGTAACTCGGGTCACGAAATGAGAAGATTTTTTCCATGCCACAAACGAGGAAAACAAAATAAAAAATACTCGTATTGACCTTTTTCTCCATAGGCCCGGATGTGCGAGAAAAAAATTAAGCCAAATGTCTTGCGGGTCGCCTACATTCGCCATATTCCCGTGAACCTGTGAGAGCGTAGTTGTTAAAAATAAGGGCTAGTGTACTGCCGGTCGCGAGTTCGATCCTTAACACTACAGCGGGGCTGTATTCCTAGGGTAATGCAAGTAGGCAGTAAAAAAAGTAGATTATAAGAAATTTATGCCTAATTATAAGTCAAAAAAATAATTAAATTTGGCGAAAGGAAATGATTGGAAAAAATGTATACTACAGAATTAAATCGTGGAATCATTACTTTAACTTTACAGTATATTTTTGAGTGACGCATTTGTAAATCTAGTTGAAGCGATAGAAGTACAAAAAAGTCAGTATCCACACACAAAAGTTGGAAATGAAGGATGATAAAAAGTTTTTGATTCAATGGCTGAAAGAAAAATTTTAAACAGCGTAAGAATCGAACTTCATTACCTGCAGTCCACTACTCCACTCTGTTATTGTCGGCTTACGTGAGTTTGGAAAATGCATGCTCCCCATATAAGTCATTCTATGAGTGCCTACTGTGTTTTTTATGTTGCATAGGGTAGCCATAACTTCTGTATTGGATCTCAAATGTATGTACTATTAACTGTTTGTTCACATTGGTATGAAGTCTTTATTAATAATATTTAAAAAAATAACCTTCCTTTAAGACTCCTTTTTCCCAACATTAAACACAATTTTCACCTTTTTAAAACGATTTTATTTACCGTATTTGTCATTTTTAAACACTGCTTTTGATGATTTTTATTTACCATTTTTCGGTGTCCCTAGTAATCCATCACAGACTAAAATCTCGACACCTGTTGTCTTGCCAGTGTGATTTTGGCATTAAGCTGTTTCAGCCTATTTTCTGCTTTAGTCTTCCAAGTGGCAGACACTCGGGGAGAGGCCAACAGTGTGGTGGCAGCATATACCATGCAGTCTATTTCCCAGAGACTAGTCGTTTCTGTCAACATCATATCTACGATGCCATTCAACTAGGACAGCTGTTGGTCCCGCAGAGAAATTTTATGATGGATATTTCTCTGCCTGGCAGTTGTCTCATCGTAGTTTATAATGCTTTCCAAACACTTAAGTAGATAAGAATCGGCCTTCGGCTCGTCTCCCTTTACCGAAAGATCGGCGGAAGCACCGGCAGTAGGAGGAGGTACATCTGCATTTGTAGGAGACAGAGTCTGGGCCAGTGGTGTGCTACTCTGACCTTGCGGTTGGTATGTTGTTTTCTTGCGTAGGTGATTGGCGTAGTCGCGCAAATTCTGCTGCGACAGTTGGTTATATTCAGGATGCATCTCACACCACAAAGAGTGCATCCTCACCATCTATCCCCTGCGACTTGGCTCACTGGCAGCATGGCAAGCTAGAAGGTCTCCCCTCAGTGTCTCCATCCACTCCATGCGAGCTCCCTTTTCTGATTTTGTTTCTTTGCCACAGCAAAAAAAAAATAAAAAATTGCTACACCCAACTTTACTAGGGCCCTCATCCTAGAAGGGTTGGTTGAGGGTGCATTACCGGAATTCTTAGGAACCCAGTTATTCCGCAAGTGGGGAGGTTAACCCCACAAGCGACGGCCACCATTAGCTGGCCAAAGCCGTTTCCAGGGATGCCATGAGGAGGCCAGTGGTTTGTTTTTGACTCCTTATTATTGTTGTTATCTTATTAGGAATGCCATCAAAACCATAGCATTTTATTTTAGATAATTTTCCAAAATTTTCTATAACATATTATTAGATGATGATTTTGCAAAATAGGTATGTAATTTTTTTTGTGCTGGCTAACAAAGTTTTGTTACAGGTATTTTATTTTGATCTCTGTCACAATGTTTGTACTTATTGCACAGCTCTTTCTTAAGTTAACTAAGAACACTTAACTATTTCTAGAGTTCTCCAACTCTTTTTTCTTTAGTCAGTGATGCCAACCCAAACCCTGCATCTTTTCGTTCAGCAAGTAGTTTCATATCTATATCTGAGAGTTTTGTGTATATTCAGTGTCTCTCCTCGATGCACAGATTCCCAATGGTCTCCTGTTGGTGATGGCACCCTTGCTATCTGCGCATCACCAGGTCACGTGTCCCTCTGGAGTCCAACAGGGGGTGCTTTCGTGGTCCAGTCTCATCTCTCGGTGACTTCTCAAGTGGCGTGGCACCCAAGGGGCACCAGACTGTTGCTCAAAGGCACTGGTGAATGCTGTCTTCTTGAGATTCATTGATGGCAGAATCACTACCCACATGAATATGGTCAGAATGCACTGTTTTTTGGTGTTTTGTTTCATTGAATCTTTTGAATTATGTATATGTTTAAACAAAAATGTAAACACCAGTCACAATTGTAAAAAATAATGGGACATTTGTGGTTTGTGAAGACATACTGAATGTACAGCTTCCGTGAAGCTGTGTATGCTCTCAAGCATTTTCTCTGAAGAAATATTGGAGAAGTCCCATTAATATTGTCACTTTAATTCCTTTTGAAATTTTGTTTTAAGGCCAGGGACTCAATTATAAATTATGGTATCAATATTTTGTTTAGGTGAACAGTGTTAACTCCAAGCTCTCTGCCACAAGAGTTGCATTCAAATGTTATAATAATTATAATTAGAGGTAGGCTATTTCCGTTTTTGACTTACTCACAAAATTCCTGAAAGAAGTTGAAAAATACTGAGGTCATTTTTAGATGCATTACCGCTTAAAAAAGTAGAATAGTAAGTATTTTGTTTTTGCGAAATCATCATTAATTCGCGAAATTATCGTGTTTTGACATGAAATTTCAGCAACACGACAATTGGAAGTTGCACATCAGCAATATATGTTTTGTAGTTTTTAACGTGCAGACAAACGATCAATAATTACGTTATTTATTTTGAAGCATATATTTTCATTGTTAAAACTGAGGTCATAAGTATTATTACCTGGTAAACCTCTCGAATATTCATCTCACACTCATTGCCTCATTGTACTGAAAAAATGAAATCAAGAATGTAGAACAATGCAAGGGACGATAAAGCTGGGTGTCCACTGACCGGGAAAACCTGGAAAATCGGGAATTATTCGTGAATTTTCAATGCAGGGAATTGTTCGTGGATTATTCGTGATTTTCTGGTCTGAGTCGGGAATTTTAAAAATTCTCAATTCAAGACAAAAAATCCTTATTTTATAAATAGGATAAACAACGATGACTTTAAGATTTGATAACTGTACAAGATGTAATGGATTTGCCGTTGGTATGAATGAATAAATAAACGACGAAAAAGTAGTTAGGCTCAATATATCATCAGCACTGTGTGGATCGGAGATGTTAACTGATCGAATGTCGTCGAACGGATGCCTTCAGCGTCACGTGCCCTTTGTTCTCATTCATTGCACATCGGACTAAGCCCATGATACGCAAACATATGCCTAACGTGTAGTGATGGCCGGATTGGATCCGTCGGATCCAAAGACACGGAGAAAAATCGGATCCGGATCGTAGATTTTCAATTTTCGCGGCTTAGCGATCGAAGTGCCCCGTGAATGGAATGTAGGTGCGGTAGATATTGAAAAAAAGAGGATGCGTAACTCAGGTCACGAAATTAGATGAAAATGTTCCCGTGCAACTAGAAGTAAAATAAAGAAATATGACTTTTTTTCCCCATTACCCCGGTATCGCGGGAAATATTACGTAGGATGTCACGCGGGTAGCCTACATTCGCCGGGATCAGGCGGACAACGAAGCTAGTTTACTGTGCGAAGTTCGATCCCAATCGCAGTTTAATTTTTTCTTTCAGTCACTGCTTCAAAAATGTTATCATATTCAATTTCAAACCATACATCTGAATACTCATTTTATTATACTTTTGTTGTTTAAATTAGATTTACAAATGTACCACTCATAAATTAAGGATGGTCGGGTCGGATCCAAAGATCCGCGGGTCTTTCCTTTCATTCTCTACTGAAATCATATCCGAAGACAGCATAAATTCAGATCCGAATCGGAGATTTTAACATTTCGCGGCCTCGTGATCGATGCGCCCCGCGAATAGAATGTACGTATGGTAGATACCAACAAGGAGAGGTTAAGTAACTAGGGTCACAAAATGAGAGGAAGATTTTTTCCGTGCCACTAAAACAAAATAAAAAAAACTCGTCTTGTCTTTTTTCTCCATAGACCCTGATGCGCGAGAAATAAATTAAGGCAAATGTCACGCGGGTCGCCTACATTCGCCATATTCCCGTGAACCTATGAGAGCGTGGTTGTTAAAAATAAGGGCTAGTGTATCGAAGTGCCCCGTGAATGGAATGTAGGTGCGGTAGATATTGAAAAAAAGAGGATGCGTAACTCAGGTCACGAAATTAGATGAAAATGTTCCCGTGCCACTAGAAGCAAAATAAAGAAATATGACTTTTTCCCCCATTACCCCGGTATCGCGGGAAAAAAATACGTAGGATGTCGTGCGGGTGGCCTACACTCGCCGCGATCAGGCGTACAACGAGAACTAGTGTACTGTTCGAAGTTCGATCCCAATCGCAGTTTCATTTTTTCTTTCAGCCATTGCATCGAAAATGTTATCATATTCAATTTCAAACCATTACATCTGAATACTCATTTTATTATACTTTGTTGTTTAAATTAGATTTACAAATGTACCACTCATAAATTAAGGATGGTCGGGTCGGATCAAAAGATCCACCGGTCTTTCATTTCATTCGCTACTGAAATCATATCCAGTAAAAATTCAGATCCGGATCGGAGATTTTAACATCTCGCGGCCTCGTGATCGATGCGCCCCGCGAATGGAATGTACGTATGGTAGATACCAACAAGGAGAGGTTAAGTAACTCGGGTCACGAAATGAGAAGATTTTTTCCATGCCACAAACGAGGAAAACAAAATAAAAAATACTCGTCTTGACCTTTTTCTCCATAGGCCCGGATGTGCGAGAAAAAATTAAGCCAAATGTCTTGCGGGTCGCCTACATTCGCCATATTCCCGTGAACCTGTGAGAGCGTAGTTGTTAAAAATAAGGGCTAGTGTACTGCCGGTCGCGAGTTCGATCCTTAACACTGCACCTAGGAATACAGGCTATGCTGTATTCCTAAGGTAATGCAAGTAGGCAGTTAAAAAAAGTAGATTATCAGAAATTTCATGTGAATTTATAATTAAAAAAATGATAAAAGTTGGCGTTAGTGAAAGGATTGAAAATTTTTTTATTGCAGAATTAAATCGTGTAATCATTATGTTCACTTTACAATGTATTTTTGAGTGACGCATTTGTAAATCAGGTTTAAATGATAGAAGTACAAAAAAGTCAGTATCCACACACAAAGGTTGGAAATGAAGGATGATAAAAAGTTTTTGATTCAATGGCTGAAAGAAAAATTTTGAACAGCGAAAAGAATCAAACTTCATGACCTGCAGTCCACTACCCTACTCTGCTATTGTCGTCTTACCTGATTTCGGAGAATACATGCTCCCCACATGTCACTCTACTTTTTTCTTGCAAACCAGGATGGAGAAAAAATCAGAGACTTTTTTCAAATTTTGTGAATAGTAGCATGAAGAAAGGCTAATTTAATTTCAAGATCAGAGTTAAACAACCTCGTCTTAGGAGTAGAAAATTCTCAAAATTTATTTCAAAGGTTATTGTTAAATAGACATTGCAAAATTACTAGTTTAGCAGCTTGAAATATTCTATAATAGTTTTTTCTTCTTAAAAATGGAATCCCCAGATATTCCATAAATGGAATCTCTTGTCCGTATTAATTTTTTTTGTTTCTAAAAAATAATTTGAAGCATTCAAGGATTTGATTAATAATTGGAAAATAATTCCTTTATTAATGAAAATGAACTTATAAATATTCTTTTAACTGCACTCTAAAGAATAGTTGTACAGGTTTCAAAAAAGTATTGCTTGATGAGTATATGATAAGAAAGGTGATCTTTATGTTAGAAGTAATAAGATATAGTTATTGCATCTGTAAATCTTGGTCCAGGAAAATATTATCCACATAGATGATAGGAAGTTGATTTTTTCTGCAATAAATTTACTTGTGTTTTGGTAATTCTATTGTTGCTGTATTTATATGTTTATTAAAAATCTAGGATTAAAAAAGTAATGAAATTCAGAATTGAGTATCTGAAACTAAGGATCCGAAACCAAGGTAAAGATCTGAAACCCAGGCAGGGATCCGTCAAAAAAACCTGGATCTGTCCATCACTACTGATGTGATGTTTAAACCAATACATGTACCCAATAATTTTGGGCCCGTGTGGTTGTTAATTCTCCCAGTGTCTTGTAACAATTTTAAAATATCGGTTTAGAATACAGTAGAGTGCTGGTTATCTGTGCTAATGAAGGGGGAAGACCAAACAGATAATCCGATCACATTGGCCTTGGTTTGCTGCACCATGCTTTCTTTAACACTTTTTGTGGTAAAATCAGGCATCCCTTCATTCCATTTAGTTCTCATAAACATTAAGCCACCTAAAAATAATGACTATTGCTTGTATGCAATAAATATATTCTAACAATTTGTGGAACAATCGGAAGTGAACAATATTTCGAGACGTGCCATGCGTTCCGTTCCATGCATTCGCGTAACTATTATTATACCTACTTGTGGTAATTTCCCATATTTTCTGTTCAGTTGCCATCTATAAGCATTTAAATTCAAGGTCACTGCATTTTAAACCGTGTTTACACGATGCTTATCCCCGCGTGAGTTTATGCGTGAACACATTCATCATCAAAATTAGGATCGTATGATATGCAAAATTACAGAATTACTTGAACACGTGGCCATTATATAAAATTTGGAAAATTAGTTCACACATCTGTCCAGCCATGTAATAATTGCACAATTAAATACATCATGTAAACACGCCTTACACGCATTGTGAGGAATGTGACCATGCAGACTGGCAAAATTTGCTTCACTTTCTTTCCACTTCCTAGAAATGTCAAGATATGTAGTTGATGCACACTTGCATAGCAACTGCTCCTCAGAGTCGGATTCCTTCAACGGGAACTATAGTAACCCAGGCACACGTCTCTTCTGCAGCAATTAGTGCTCTCGGCCCTCGAGAGTTCCCAGTCCCTCATCTTTGTGCTTACTCGTCCGGCTGAAGAGGAAGAGTAGGGGAGGGGGTTGTTGCGGGATGATAGACGAATAGTCGGCCGATACTGGCCGTATGGCGTTCTCTGCGTTCTCGCCAAATTTAAATACCTGGCATCCCCAGCATTTAGGTAGGCCGGCCTACATAGGGAAAATAGGGTAGACCGAGGCTAAGCGGATTAATCCACTGTTTAATACTTATTTCGAAAAAAATATGGGGAATAGATTTCTCTAAGCTTGTTTAAATTACCTCAATGGTTCAAACCAGTTCAAACAAAAGCAGTAGTAGGAAGGGGAGGGGGAGGGATAGGAAGAGTAGGGGAGGGGGTTGTCGAGGGATGACAGATGAGTTGTCGGCCGATACCGGCCGTATGGCGTTCTGCCTTCTTGCCAAATTTAAATACCCGGCATCCCAAGCTATTCTTTTAGGTAGGCCGGTCTACATTGGGAAAAATATGGTAAACCGAGGCTAAGCGGATCACTTAATCACCGTTTAATTATTATTCCAAAAAAAATATGGTGAATAGATTTCTCTAAACTTGTTAAAATTACAGGTCTACTCTTCATAATGCAAATGAGGAAGGTTATAACTGTATTACTGTGAAAACTTTCATAAAAATGTAATTAACAATCAACCATCCAATATCCGTTTAGCCCCCATTAAGGGGGTTAAACGGATCATGGTGTGTATGTGTCAAAAAAGGGAGATATGTGAGTATATATAAATGAGTGAGTGATAAAATATAAACGTATTTTAGTAATTTATTAATAAAAAGTCATTACATTTTAATTGGCATCCCTATCTGGCTTACGAACTGTACAGATTTTAAATTTGCAAGGTTCTCCTATGCCGTTATGTGAAATATCAGTTTTTAGATTCATGTGGTTTTGGAGTAGTTTTGCCAGCATATTTTTGGGTGAAGGGGGAATGTCTCTGAGAACCTCATCACCGGTAGCACTAGTAGAAGCTGTTGGGGCTGTTGACTTCAGCAATATCTGATCAGACTGATCAGATCAGAGCTGCACTCTTGAGAATCCCATCCAACACAACCTTAGATATCCCAACGTTGGGATGACTATGTTGCCAACTAGTGGCGTACTGGTTGTAAAAAGTCTTCAGGGGTTTGAAAACACAATGCGTCCAGTGGTTGAAGAACTTGAATGGCATGAGGAGGTAGTAGAACCAGTTCTATATCTAAGTTTTCGCATAGGTCAGCACTAACCAGAGTCTAGTGACTACAATAGCTATCTAATATCAAAACAACCCTCCCTGGTGTTTATTGAAAGCATGCACCCATTCTAGGAAAGCTTCTTCGGTTACCCATTCTTTGCTGTCATCATGACTTGCGTCTCAGGAGGCGTACCGATCATGAAATCACTCCTCTTGCGCACTCCCTTAAAAAGCACGAATGGTGGAATGTACGAGCTGGTTGCAATCAGACACGCTATTACTGAAACGTTTTCACCACGCTCTACACTGATCAGACTTATGACTTGTCGGCTTCCCTTTTCCTCTGCGATATTGGGTGGACGATTACTCAAAGAAAAGTAAGTCCTGTTTCATCTTGGTTATATATGCACTCGGGTTTTCCCTTCAGATTAAAGCGATTGAGGACCTCTTCCAAGGCTTTATCAAATTCAGCACCTTTTTATTATGTTTTCTAGTAGACGGATTACAGTTTCGTTTGAGGAATCTATAGAATCAATCTTTGCCAACCAATTTTGCTTCCTGGTTAAAATTGGGAGCGATTCCTATGCGTTCACAAAAATGAAATGCATATTTCCTTATCGTTCTTGGTGTCAGCCCAAATTCTTATTTTGACAGATGTAATATTCTATCTGCAAATCTTTTTTTTAGGATCCATCACAGGTTTAGCCCCCATGACTTGGACTCTACCGGTCAGAGAATAAACCCTTCTTTGAACCGATGTGTAAGGTACTGCGTAGTGTTCGGCACCTTGGCTCAGAGTTATAGCTTTCACTTTCTGCACACCTCTTTCATGGCTATTTCTGACCACGTATGCCGGGATGTCCAAATAGAGATGGACAACTTGGTAAATTACGGCGGTAATTTTCGTAAATTACCGTGGTATTTTACGTGAATTACCAACACCCCTGAGAATTACCGTAATCAAACGGTAATTTTCTGGGAAAATTTCTTCCTCACGAAGAAACCATTGGAATGGGTAATATTATAAATTAAGAAGCTGAAATGATTTTATTTACACTGTGTCCATGATTAATTCCAATTAATTCAGAGTAAAATAACAAATGCACATTGCGCAGAGGTATGTCTTTGGAACGAAAATTTCTCATAGTGTGACAAAAGAGAGGCAAATTGCGTGCTGCTGCCAACTTCGTTTTAATTTTTTTAATGAGTTATAATAGATAAACGTCGTGATAGGTATGTCTGACATAAGCGTCGGCATTTATATCTGTATGCTATTTGATTTTGTTTGTAGTCCTCTGATAGGATTTGCAGCTCAAAACTTAAAATTACCAGAAACTTACAGTAATTTTAAAAAATTACCATAATTTACCACGGTAATTTACCTCAATTGAAAATTACGGTAATTTACCCATCTCTATGTCCAACGAACATATGTACGTACCATCTACAGTAATAAATCTTAATTAATGTTAAAGATAAAAGAATAAGTAACAGTGAAGGTCATGATCCGTTTAGCCCTGTTTTTCGTGATCATATTAGCCCCGCATAGCAAACGTCAATTTAAAAAATTGTAAAAAAATAACAATATATAATGATAGAACACTATTTAGTATATCATTGTTCAACAGCTCCTGCTTAATTAGATTGCAAAAAAATTGCAAATATAACGTACATTGAGCAGAGAAATCCTTTGATGTGTTCACAATAATTACAGTGACGATAAAAAGAAGCCCACATGGTTCCGCAACGCTTCCCGGAATGACCGCTGACATGAGTGCAAGACTTCCAGCCACTTGTCTATGTAGTACATTTACGTGCCAATAGATAAGTCACTAAGCATTAAACACAGCAATACAGAAGATGTATATTTTTGGATTGGAGAAGCGACAGACCTTAGTGAGATCTGTTCAGCCCCATGATCCATTAAGACCCGGTCTACCTTACTATGACTTAGTTATAAAAGTATTTTTAAAATCCTGTTTAATATTTAGCATACTTTACTGTAAGTACATTGTAAGTTGGCTTTCTGGTAGGCTTTGCAATATATTTTTTACAAACTTTTCTATAATTGTTTAAGAAATCTAATTGCTGATGTTTGTTAGATATATTCAGGATGCACTCACTTGAATTAGGATTTTTATTACATTAATTTTTGTTAGAAAAAGATGGTGTAGGATACTAAAGACTGTTATGATTTCACTTTCTTCTATATAGTTTACCGGTACGAAAATGTTACATTCTGATTCTGAGTGAACAGAAAATTGAGGCTTTGAGACTTAAAATAGAAAAGCATGGCAAAAAATATTAACGTAGAAAATCATCATTCCAAGAACAGTGGTTGAATGCTGAAGACTTAAGCCAGTGGGTTCTTTAAGTTCCTCTTGTAGAAGAATTTGTAATTTCTCATGGAAATGCTAATTTAGAAAGAGCGTTTTCAATAAACTAGTAGTTTATCTAGAGTCTCTTACTACCAATAAAACTACATGTTTAATTACTTTATCTATATTATGGTATGGGAAAAAACTACAAAAAATCCATATTCTACATAAACTTGAAAAACATCACTTTTGACTCGTACAAGAACCGCGATATATTAGCCTGGAAATTTTTATAAATTTAGCCTTGAAAACCTTGAATAATGCTTGAATTTTATATTTTGACTTTTGTGGACACCCTGTAAAGCGATAATATTTTAAGACTTTGACGGATACCAATAGCGAGTATTTGTTTTTTGCTCAGATATAACAGGATCTTGTTATATGTCAATGATCTCCCAAAATGTTCTTTGAATGGGGAACTTATTATGTATGCTGATGATACGAATCATCTGATCTCATGTAATAGGGATTTGTCGCAAGTGGCTCAGATGGATGCGACTTACGCCTCACACGCTAGTCGCACACAGCACCCTCAAACTTTCCGATGCCGACATCTCCCATGAGGTCCCTACGACCACGTCCCACAGCTCCCCCGGGCCATTACAGCCCTCAAAATCCACCGTGCTAGCGGTCACTATCGTTGCCGACAACACGGTGGCCACACCGCTGCGGAACCTCAGCAGACGATATCCATCTCTCTGCCTATACCTTTGACTAGGAATTCCCTGATGATGGCTTCACCTTCCCCAGGACGGTGGCCAAGCATCTTGCTCCGCTGTCCCCCACACCCTTGGCCACCTCGTCTAAACATCGAGCGCTGCGCCTTGATGACAGCTGCGGAGGGCCATCCACATCGGACAGTGCCACGATGGAAGTCGACCCAACCGCCTAAGGCTAACATTCCCCCATCTACCTTAAGGGTACGGCGAATCGGCAACTATTACAGACCACTTGCCGGACACTGCGTGTTCCCACCAGTCGCAGCTATGGCCGGTGGAGACATCAAAGTCGGATGCCAGACAGCGAACGACTTCAGGAAGGTGACAGCGCCCCTCCAAGAGACTAACCAGTTGTTCTGCACCTACCAACTGCCGGAGGACCACTCCTTCTATTACGTCATTTGCGGACTCCCCGCCGACACCATCCCAAAGGACGTTCTTGACGAAATCGTGGACCGTGGGGTGCCGGCCACCAAATGTAGCCAACTGCTAACCTCCCGCCTCATGCCTGCCCAACGGGAGGACCGTGAGGGGATCCTGGGTCGCGATCCGGGCCATGTTTTCCCACCAACGGCGAAGCGGCAACTCCCGCTGTTTCAAGTGGAGGTCCCGCGGAAAGAAGACGGCGACCTCCTGTGCCAGATCTGCCAGATCTCAAACCTCTGCAGTTTGGCAATTCGCGTAGAACCGTACAAGACCCCGACGGGACCTCGACAGTGCACCCGGTGTCAACGACACAGGCACACCTGGAGGAACTGTGGGCTGGGGTACAGGTGCGGCAAGTGCACGGAGACCCACGCTCTCCAGGTGCATGTCAGCTCAAGCCAGAGCAGAGGGCAGGAACACTCCGCAAAGTACCGGGGCTGCAGCTCCTATGTCAGCTACGCCGCAAGCACCCGTGGCCCCCGGGATGCAACCTCCACCCCTCCCCCTACCTCTTCACCTACCCCAACCCAACCGCCTCCACCATCTACACAACCGCAACCTCCGCCTCCCACCGAAAACCCGCCACCGCCTCCAACCCCCAATCACATTAAATCCATCCTAGACAGTCTCCTACCGCTAGCCATCTCCCTCATCATGAAACTGATGTCCCCACCACCCGATAAATCCATGTAACAAATCCTTCTCGAAGACATCCCATCCATCTTTACAACCCTCCTCAATGGCTAAACCCTGACCTACTCCATTTCACCGATTACCCTGATGTCAATCTCATTCAGGAGACCGCCCTCAAACCCCTCCTCCTCTTCCGCATCCCGGGGTACATCATCTACCACCACGATTGCTGCCCTCGATGAGGAGGTGGCGTAGCTGTCCTCATCAATTCCACGCTGCGCCACTTACCCCTTCCTGCCGCACCTGCTGACCGCCTAGAGGCGACGGGGATCGGTCTCTGGACCTCCGAGGGGCCCCTCAACATCTGGTCGACCTACCATCTGCCGGGATGTAACTTCTCCGCTGAGGACCTGGACCGACTGCTAACTACCACGGTCTTCGACAGGTCCCTCATAGCCGGCGACCTAAATGCAAAAAGCCAGTACTGGGGCTGCAGGCCATCTAACACCAAGGGCAAACAACCACGCAGGGCAACGTCCGACACCCCGCTTCACCTTCTGATCCCTCCCTCTGCCACCCACTTCCTACCCAACCAGCGCCGACAGCCTTGACATTGCCCTCTCCTCCATTGATTTGACCGAACATCACAGTCCACGATACCTCCGCCTCCGACCATGCACCTGCTTCCTTCATCTTCAACCTCTCTCCTTCCCCTTCCACCAACCACCTCCCTCAGCATGTTAACTGGGAACTTTTCCAGCTGCATGCTGAAGCTCACCTGCTCCACCTGCCTCCTCAACCTCTGAAATCAACTGCTGACATCGACATGGCGGTCCATAACCTCACCCTCCTCATCACCGAATCCCTCACCACCTCCGCAAAACCTGCCCCTCGGCCTTCTCCCCACCCCCATACCCGGCCTTACCTGTCCTTACCCTCATCCGCGAACGAAACCGGGCCAGGCACCATTGCCAACACACGCACGACCCAGCATTCGCGGCAGACTACCGGAACCTCAGACTCCACGTGCGGGCAAAGCTCAAGGACCTCCGAGCCAAAGACATCACCAAACGGCTCATTTCCACAGGCACAATGAAGTAAGTTTGGCCGTGGGACCTGTTGCGGCAGATACGTGGCAGGCCGGTCCTCATCCACGGTCTCAACCCCGAATGTCCAAGGAAACAACGTCACCGGCAACCTGGAGAAGGCCAACGTCTTCGCCCAGCAATTTGCCAACACCTTCTGCAATGACCATCCTTCTCCCCATGAACCCTCAGCTTCCACCGCCTGTACAGCCCTCACTTTTACCCCCACCTCTGAACTTATACCCACCACACCCTCGGAAATAAAGTCCCTCTTAACCCACCTCCAGGCCAGGAAAAAGCACCTGGCCCCCCGCTGACTACCGCATCTTCCTATCCAATATCTTCACCGCCTCTCCTACTTCCCGACCCTCTGGAAGTCTGCAAATATAAAGATGATCTTAGAACCTCACAAACCCTCTTCTGATCCCGCCTCCTATAGACCCATCTCCCTTCCCTCCACCCTCGGAGAGTTGCTGGAGCAGGTCATCCTCCGTCGCCTTGAAGATGTGGTCGATGATGAACATCTGATCCCGCCATGGCAGATGGGGTTCCGCCGTGCCACTCTGCGATCCACCAACTCATAGCAACCACCCTGGCGGCATTCCTCGACCTGCAACAGGCCTTCGACCACGTCTGGCCCAGTGGACTCATCCTCAAACTGTGCCAACTCCCCATTCCAACCCACCTTAATAAAATAATCCTGTCTTTCCTTACGTCCCGTTCCTTTCATGTCACCATCAACTCCTCTTCCTCGGCTACCCAAGTGGGAGTCCCACAAGGCACCATCCTTTCTCCTATCCTCTTCAATCTCTTCCTCTCCGATATACCCATCCCACCTAACACCTCCATATTCCAATATGCGGATGACATTGCCCTCACCACGACTTCTGTTAGCCCTGCATTTGCCTCCAGGCGCATGAAACCCACCATCGCATCCATGGCCCTGTGGCTCCAGTCCTGGAAGCCCCCCATTAACCCACAGAAAACAGATCTCATCACTTCACCCGGCTGCGTCGCAACCTCCGCCTCCTGGAAATAGTCATTGGGGATGCAGCCATTGCGGCGACTGCCTCTACAAAGTACCTCGGCGTCACCCTGGACACAAGATTGCTGTTCGAAAAACACATCAGCACGGCAATAGCAAAGGCGGACCACATATGCAAGGCCCTCTGTATTACAGACGGTCCCCACTGTCCCTACGGGAAAAGGTGCTCCTGTTCAGGGCCACAGTGGTCCCTACAATCACCCACGCCTCCCCTGCCTGGGCATTCCACTCCAGGGTCAATGTCAAGAGGCTCGCTGGAACCTACCAACGCCTGATCCGGCGAATGTCGGGGGCCCCGTGGTTTGTGCGGAACTCCCAACTCCATAGTCAATTAAACCTCCCCACCCTACCGGCAACACCCTTCGCCACATCCGCTTTCAAAGATCCCTTCTCCTGACCAAAAACCCTGCCCTTATGAACCTCTGGCATGGCACTCCAAATTTCCTCGGCCTCAATTTCTTCCTAGACTCCCCTAAACAAATAAACGAAATAACCCCTCAACATCACTACATATCCCCACTCATTCATTACCGGAACAAAATATTTAACTTATTGACCCCTTCCATTCTGACCTCCCTTACGCACAAACCACCCTGTCAACGGCCCCCGGCCGGAAAGCAGTGGATCCACAACGGGGGAAACCCTGATGAAACCAAGGAAGGTGTAATAGGGATTTGTCTCAAGTCTCCCTCCTCATAAATTTTTGGGTGCTTACGATGACGAATCCCTCACTCGGGAAAAACATTGACTTTGTGTGGCCTCGGGGTGTTACCTTCTTGGGAGAATCCTTCCAATCACCAACATTAATGTTGCTTTGTCTGTATACTATGCATTTATTTTTAGCAGTCTAAAACACAGTGTGGTGGCCTGGGGTCAAGCCAGTTGTTCCTCCAGGCTATTTAAACTTCAGAAATGGGCAATCAGGATTTTGATGGGTCTTAACAAATATACTAGTTGTAGGCAATTTTTCAAAGAGCTCAACATCATGACTCTTCCATGCATTTACATTTATGATGCTACTATACATATATGTCAAGGAACAGCACCTAACATTGGGTTTGGTTGTAAATAATGATGTGAACATGTACAACACCAGGAGAAGTAAGAACTGCGTCACACACTCTCTCTTTGTACGCAAAAGGGCCATCCTACATTGGTTGCAAATTCTTCAACCATTTGCCTTCTGGTATTAAAGGTGTTAACTGCCTCTTAGCTTTTAAAGCCAAGTTGAAAAGGTATTTGCTATCGGATGCCTTTTATTCTGTAAATAAATTTCTTGAGATGTAATGTGTTGTGATGTAATATATTTTCCTTTTCTGACTTGTCCTATGCATGTAAAAATGTCCTGGGATGAATAAATCTATTATTATTATTTGGGCAGAAAGTGTGAGCTACAAGAAACATACAGAGGTGCCTCTTGTGGTAACACTACATTATAATGGAAAATAACAAGTTACCACCATCCGAGAAGAAATACTACCTCTTAAGGCAACACAGGCCCCACATTGTGATTTCAACTTTTTATCTATTTTGCACTACACTGAATGCATTTGCGACATTGCTGAGTTCTCTTATCTTGATACCAGTTTTTTCCAACCCTATGTTGTATCAGTTTCCAGGCATTATATCATCCCAATGACAGAGATATTTAATTCATGTTGAGTGCAAATCGGCAGGTGAAGAAACAAAAGTGACCTCAGTGAAGAAAGAGTAACATTTTAGGTACTGAGAGTGAAAAAAGTAACTAAATTACTAAATAGTAACCTGTTCCTAATCCTGTACTGCATCATTTCCATGTTTTACAGTTAAATGCTCATACATTTTTGAAGAATTCAATGAAAAACAGTGCTATATGTTTCAACATGATATATTCATACATGTATACATATCCACAAAAATAACATTGACACTAACAATTTCATTAGCCATATAGGAATTTTTGAAATCATCCAAGCAATAGTTAAGATAAGTTTCTTCGTACATAAAACAAATTAAATGTAAGTCACAGTATCCAGGGTTAACTTTTCTGGCATTCTTATCTCAGGCTTTTCGTCAAATGATTGTCCAAAATCCAATCAGCAGAGTTGTCTTTCAAAGGCTTGTATCTCACAAGGTTCAAATCTTACCCTAAACACACACACTATGCATTTTGGTCCCAGAATTAGGTTCTTCTTGCTTCTCCTCCAAAATACTCCACATTCCATCAAAATGAATAGTCGATAAATCAAAGATCTGTGAGTTAAATAGACTTCAAAGATCTGATGCATCTAGTATCACTCCAGAGTAATTCTGTTTTTCATTCTGTCCTTGGATTCACAGTTATCATGGAAGTAAGGATTTGAGTGATAATTTGCCTCTTTAAAAAATAATTATAGCGTCAATGAAGTAAGGGAGTAACACAAGGGAGTGTCACTGTGCAGTAGAAACACAGGAATATATCCCAACATATTATGAAATGTAATGAAGGACAGGCAACGACTGAAGTAATTAAATGCAAGTCTGAACTCAGGTAAGTTATCACAGATATATTATTTCCATACAGATGAACAAAAGATTAGTGAAACATACCCTTTGCTCAGGATAGGGTGAAAGAACTAGCCTTTCTGCGTGACTGATAGTAAAATAATAAGCATTATTTTTTGGTCTTTATTTGGGCCGAGAGAGTGACTAAATAGTCCCTCCCTCCATCTAACTCCTTGGGAAAAACAATGCGATGGTGATCTGTGAAAAGCAAACTTTTGGTTTCTAGGTAGTCATTTTTCCTCACCGTGGATGATTAAAATTTCCTTCGGCTGCACTAGGATCAATGAATTTTCCTAGCAAAAATGACAGCGTAAGATCTGACTATACCCACTACTGACCTTAAGAGAACATAGCAATACTGTCTCCAACAAATACGCCGAACCCCTATTGAAAGTAATTGGCACTCCACCATGACTTGCACATCATGTAAAGTTACGCAACGAAGGTACAGGGGCAAAGTTTTTCCCAAGGTTTCATGTGCTACTCTTAACAATCTCCTAGAAAATCTAGGTGAGTCCTATAATAAGATGATCCATTTGATTCAAAACAAAAATATTTCACTCTGATTAACAGCACAGCAGTGATTTACAGGTATTTGAAAATATATTTAACTCAAAATGAGAAACAGGTACTTCAATTACAAAAATTGTGTGAAAAAGCAAAACTTTGTACGAGCATCAGAATCTCATGAATCAAGTGTGGAAGGAGAGATGTCATGCCAAAAGCACAAATCTCTGATGATGCAACCCCATATCTGTTCACCATTCAGCTTCTAAGGCATACTCATGGACAGCGACCCATGCAGCTTGCCTCCAACAAGAGAAAGAGAGAGCTTAATATAATTCCCAGAGCATTCCTAAACCTCTGAGAGGATGAAAACGGGAACTGAGAAAAGGAGGCGTGTGAATATTATCTTGCTCTAATCCTTAAACCAATGTGAAAAAAACTGCCAAGGTAACGACAATTTTTTGCTACTATTCAAAATTCCATCAACTATGACTTCTAACCATGCACATAATCACATTGTACAATAAAAACCCTGCGGCTGCTGCAGGGATATGCTCCAATACAGTTATCAACTTCAATGATATAAAAATGATTGCATACATACAAGAAATATGTACCATGGATATTTCCTCTTGCATTGGTTGCAGTAAGCTGCCTCTCTGTGGATAAAATCCAGCCTATTATCATCATGTGCAGGCAATAGTTCAAATGGTTCCGGTTCTTTTGAACCAGAGGTGAACATGTTCAATTGGCAAATGGAATCAAGACTTAAATCCTTCAAGAGCAAAACGGAAAGAACTTCATGTCATTGATCATGTTAACAAATCATAGAGGGAATGACTCTTCAGGCATGAAAAGTCCAGAAAAATCAATCTTTTATATTGAATACACAGCTTAGGACGCCTCAATTCCTTTATCTAATACCTATCCCACCACTGCCCTTAAAGCTCCAACAAGAATGATAACATGACATCACTGAAACAAACAGTTCCTTATTAAAATTAATAACATACAATAAGACAATCTCTCTTTACAAAGAAACAAAGGTATAACCATTTTAGGCCTGGTAAAACATTTCCATTAACCTCATGATGTCTGTTTTGGGCAATATAAAAAAAAGGTGAAAGTTGTATCTATGAATCCCTAACATTCAATAGATGTGCAGAATATTCCCCTTAAATATAATGAAGTAACATAAACCCAAAAAAGTGTTTTTTTGCCAAATAAAAACCTTTTCAAGAGTTCAATTTACCAATAGGTACAATAATAATGGAAATAATATATAAAAAACCATACTGCGCATTACACTAAGAATAAATTAACGTGATGCAACAAAACTTTTCACAATTTTTGGCCATAAATTAGTAGCTCTCATATCTTAAATTCAATGCTGGAGGGAAGTTAAGGGACTCTACCATGTAAAGCATCACCTGTTTCTCAAAAGAGGTGAACAGTGCACCAAAACTGAACACTTGCACACAATGACACTCTTAAAATGTCCATAAATATCAAGAGGCATAGAGAATTAGAAGGTAATCAAGTACAAGACAAAAATGGCACATTTACACAGCACCAGTGGCATATCTAATAAGATTCATAAAAACTGTGGTGAAGTATCAGTGTCCTGACAAAAAAATTGACATCTTCTATGTCACACTTTCAGTATCCAAAGTCCCAACATCAGCTGCATGTTTGAGAGCACTATAGTTAGATTAAGCGCTGCTCAACATCCCCAACTTCCCTTGTTGTGGTACACAATTGAGGTCTACGCCATAGTAATTTTATGCATGTAGGTGAAGCATCAGCTACTAAGCCACTAACAAAGTAATTTTAGCAACATTTAACGAATACATATTAAATTATACAAAAGTTGACAGACACAATGAGCAGCAGACTGATTTCAGAGGCTTACTGAAGCAGCAAAGGATGCAAGTGACATCCAATGGAAGCACCAGTGGAGGAAGGAAAGGCCAACAGCAATGACAAAAGAATAATGCAAAGAGGCACTACAGCCACTGTTGGCAGCACCCTTGGAAACTAATCCTCTACAATGCCTTCAGTACTTTTGAGTAAATTACGACAGTACTGATTGGCTGTCATTTTATATCAGCATCAAAGTGTCAAGAATCATGCTGATGGAAAATTAATCTTTTGGGATTAATTTACACATAAAACACTCCACAAGTGACAGACCGTAATAATATCATATCTATTTGTAGCTCTGTATCTATTCTGCTATTGTAAACCTATTCAAAACTGTTTTACACTTCTCCTCAAAGATGTGAGCAATAAATGTAGACATCTTACTCAAAAATCGCCAAGGCCAATACTGGCTGAATACAAAAATAACTTTGGGAGACTTCAAATGCTCAAAATCATCACCAGAGGATAGTGATAGCTCTGCCACCATTTAAGTCACTTTTTCATAATTTACAACATTCCATCCTGCTTATTGACACAGCAAAGGTGGAATTGACACCACAATACAAAAGCATCACATCGGTAAGAAAAAAATTACCCCTTGATGGAATTATTTCCCATGAAAACTAATCTAATAGATTCAAGGATCACAAACTTACCATGAAAAACTTACGAGTTACCTGCTGAAATTCAAAATAGCAGAATTTCCAGGGAGAAAATCATTCACCTTGAGCAAGACTCGAATCAAGTCAGTCATGTTTGAGTCAAGGCGAATGATTGTTCCCGTGAAAATTTGTAATCAGAAATCAAATTGTTTTAGAGAAACTGAGATACGATAAATTATGCTGAGGAACAGATTTTAGTTCACTTGAGAATAGAACACATTATGTGGACATAGACTTGGGATTATTTAACATAGGTTGTAAAAAATGTGATCATCCCTTTCTTAGCAGTCACAAGTTAGATAATTCAGCATTTGAATGATTTAAATTCCCCTCATGTCCCTCCAGAGTTAGAAATAAAAAGGTTCCAATGCATACGTTAAATCACAGCTCCTGTCACTGGGAAGGGAACTCCAGAATTTCCTATGACATTGTGCTATATTTGAATCAGACAAGCAAAAGTAGGATACTTTTCATCCATACAATGAAATCCATTGTACTATGGAAGGTTCTACCTTAAAGGGCATAGAGAGAGAGAGAGGCTTAAAATATAGTTTTCTTCTACATAAAACAAGAGGAAATAATAGATGTGATTTATGCCGTTGAGAATATTACTTAAAGGGCAGGTAATGAAATTCTTTGCCTTGCTCTGTATGAGACTGTTTATGAATATATTCCAGGGTAAATATATTCTACCACACCCCCATGCATGGGATGTAGCCACCATTAGGGTTCACATGTCTTTTTACAATTTCTAATGTCAACGTCAGCAATGAGTGTCTGTTTCCCTCCCCCTATCCTCGAGGCTGTGACGCAGTCTTCCCTTTCAACTTCCTACTAACTTCGAACCTTCAGTTCCTCCCCCTGACGGTTTCGCGTAAAAGGGGAATCCAACCACGACGCTTCACCTGAAGATGGGGCTCAGGCACTGAAACACGGGTCGTGGCAGTGTTATTTCATTTTGTGGTTTGTTTAAGTTATTCTTTTTATCGATACAGTATTTATCCTCCATCATAATATCTAGTTCAACATCAGAAGCTGCATACTGCATGTGAAGCTGCTTAGTTTCTCAAGAGGATTTATTTAACTGAACAATAAAACTGGAGATGTACCTAGTTATCAGCAATGGGTTTGAGTATAATAGAGCAGAAAGTGAGTAGTTTGAGGTAGCAAGCATGGAACCATTTCCTCCTCCTGATAGGTAGCAACTATTTGTAGATGCCGACATCAAATGTTTCCTCCTTAGTCACAATCCCAGTCCTTCCAAACATCAGAATATTCTTCAAGCTAGTCAGATGAGGTTCTAAAACCCATTAACTTATTCAGAATACACTACATTACAAATCTAGGGACATTTCCCATCACATGTGACTTCCATTTGATGTGACATTTCTTTAAATCTGCTTTACTCATGTCATCATCACATTGCATTTAGAAGTTCTTGAATTTATCTTGCGTAGAGATGGGATGAATACCAGATTTAGAATATTAATCATAGCTCGAATATTTGAATGTCAAATTTTGAATACCTCAAATATTACAATTAATACATTATATTTTATTCTGAAAATTAATTTATTGTCCGTTAAAGCAAAAACCTACAACTTGATTAAATTTAAAAAATTAACTCTGGTTTTCAAATAAATGGTAACATAACTTTACTATCAATTTTGGACCATTGATTTTATTAACTTTTATATGTGTTAATAAGTGAGCAGAAAAGGTTAATACACCTCAAGTACTGTCCAGTTCATCTAACTTAAAACTAGTCAAAGTTCAAGTAAATGAAAATTTAAGGAACAGATTAAACTTGACAATATAAATCTCAGATTCGACAGAGTGAACTATGGTATTACTATGACAGGGTAAACATTTTGCTCGTAATTGATGCACAATGTCGTATTGATGTCCGCAAAGTACGTTGGTAGGTACCCCCGTTTTAAGAAGCTCTCCCAAAAGAAAGCCAATTTTAATGCAGTTGGGTAATACTGGTCATTTTTATTTCTCTACTCCTCTATGCTCTTCATGCTGACAGCCTTTCAGCCACAACAAGTTTCGGTCGAGTCACCAGTTTCAATGCTGGGTTTTGCAAATATCATAACTTTTGTACATTTTTGTATAAATAAAAATTGTTTTCTTCTAATTGTTAAGAACATGTTGGGGCTCCAACTATAAAGTACGCAGCAAAACCCATCAACAGACTTTTATCTCCTCTGTTCTCTCGCAGGGTCTATAATGAAGTTCAACACCCCAAATGCAACACTGTATGGGCAACCAAAGGTTATGGCGTGATATTAGAGGTATTCGAACTTTATCTTTCAGCATAATCATTAGAGATTTCAAATACTTTCCACTAATCGCACATCTGTAAACTTGTGCCATATCGATACTAGACCCACACCACTCAATTATGCATATTTGAATGCAACATTTGAGCATGATGTCAACAACAAAGGGTTAAGAAGGTTGCTCTTGGGTTTGTGTCCGGTGAACTGCTATTAGTTTATCTCTTAGTCGCATTTCCGTCCTCCTCCGAGTCCCTTCCATTGAGACGTCCACGCTTCGCTTAACTGGAATCCAATCAGAGCTCAATTGACCTTAGCTAAAGAGTGTAAAAGCCTAAAAAATTCCACCATATTACACCCTACAGATCTTGCCTTTAAGCATTGGTAATCCCAGCTGACACATCGTACTTTTTGCTTGGGACGATTTACTATAAAAATTTTATATCCTTCTGTGAGGGAAACTTGGAAGTATACCATCTATGAAGTAAGGGGAGTTGGTGAAGAGTGGGAAGAAGCACACCAGACTTCCATCACCTGAGAATGTACGAGATGCAGGAAGTCATAACCTTTCACCTGAGCATAGCACCACTGGCACATACTGCATCCTCTTTGCTGATCCAGACAGAAAGTTTCAAGACCAATAATTTCACCAATATTTGCTGGCCAAAAGAGCCCCTTTGAGCTCACCAATTATGCACTTAACTTGATTCATACTCATGGCAACTCATTTTTTTCTGATTCACAAGTTGGATTTAATAAATCAATTAGTGTAATTGCTTCGGGGTAGTCATACATGCAGGAAGAACGCACAGGAAAACCCCTGTGGCCATAGTTTCAGTTTTCTATCGTCTATTTGTCGGGAGAAAACTAATCCACTCAAAGTTCCAATACGTAAAATTCTGCAACATGAAACTTGACCCCTAGCCCATGGTGCATCATTCATCTCACTATCTCTCGTCTATGCACTAGTGTGCAATTCATCTCATAAGATTTCCCCTCAGAGGGAAAAAACATTTTTGTATCCAGAATGGACGATAATTGGACACCCAGCTCCATGATCCCTCTGGCGAAAAGCGATGATTGCACAACTCGACTGAATGAAAAAAAAAAACACTCTCCCTTACAGAAAGGACAGTGATTCTTCGCACAACGATTTTTCAAGAAAAGGAGTGGAAAGTACTTCGGAAGGATATCTCTTTGAGCAGGACCCTTTCCATATCCGACCCATCACCTGCACTGTCCACGACAGCACGTGCAGCGAGCTAAGATTCTGGTGTAAGGAAATTGTAAAGAAATGAGTGGCATCAAGTTCAGGGACATGAAATCACTTTCAAGTATATAGTAGTTGCTAACAATCCTTTTAATAAAAGGGGGCATTGCTCAGACTGCAAATGATGGATACACTCCATACTGTCGATAGAAATGTTAAGATCACAAGACGTGGCTTATGGAGGGTGTGGACTAATGGGGGGAGTAGTGGTGTACACTTAAGAAGACCCAAAGTAAACTCAACCAAACAAAATCTTGCTTGTCCTTTTGTGGAAGGTAGGAGGGGCAGGAGTAGGGAAAAGGGATTCTCATCACCTAGCATTGGAATAAGCAACCACGCCAACAACTCTGCATTAATTTGTAATAATAAATAATGCATTACTTAATTTATCATTGTGTACCCAAACACAAATAGTAGCCTCGTAGAAGTGTAACTAGGGGATAGGGATGGTAACCTAACTGCATTTATGTAAGTGCCCAATACATATCTTTCAGTAGTATCTGCAGTTTTAGTTAACTGTAAGAAGTCTTGGAACATAGGCAACTCCCAAGATATATGAAAAGTGTTACAATAATTTAATCCTTGACATGGAAAGTTATTTCACACAAGAGGATTTTACAGCATTTTGAAATAGCATCATGTAATTAAACTAAACAACAGGTATCTCTCTCTAAATTAACCACTCCAATCAATAAATCAACTCTCCCTTTGTGGAGTTCGACTCAAGATAGAAATAGGTATCGATCACACACTGTTAATGGCATGAGTAAGTAAGGCAAATAATTCTATCCCATGGGGGCAAGAGCTTGCTTCTTATGATTTTAGAGACTTCCAGGGCTAAGGGTCTGTTTCTGTAGCAATTTAAAGAGAATCACAGACAAAAAAATAACTGGGGCATGGGAGTCAATCCAACATTTAAACATTGGAATCATCACTGAATGTCATTTCACAAGTGTGGGAAACAAGAAGTGGACAGGCCATACAGAGCTAGGCCAACAAGAGGCTACAATTGGAAGAACTATTACAGGCTTACTTCCAAAGCACATAATTAGCCTAACATGACAACTTCCAGATAACATGATGGGAAATTTCACGGGGAGGCCTGTCCTCTCCCTGATTAACAACTGCAGCCAAATTTCATGGCAACTGCAGAGATTTGATATTCAGCACACCTCCTGCATCAACTAACTGCCTCTGCATGAAACTCTCAAAACTCGTGTTTCCATTCATCTCCTATATTGATCAACATCCATTACCGGGGCAAGAGAAGAGGAATCCATTGAGAACAACATGCTTCAAGTCACAGAAATCACTGACGGGGCTGCAACACCAATCACAACAATGAAGACAGATTATGTTCTCCATCAAAGACAAAAAATATCTAAGACAAAAAATGTCATTAAGCCTCAGAAGATAAATGCACAGGAAACCCCAATCCCATTTGGCAGTCCAGCTGCTCCTTTAATACACGTGGTAATTCTTAAAAAATGAACCTTTCTCAAAAGTATATGAATCATTATACAGTAGTTGGTAGATTGTTTCACCATGAGCCTAGTCAAACGTGGCAATCAGAGTTGAATATTTAAAATGTTATAATTAGACTACATTGGGCACGATAACTGGATTCCCAACTGATTGGAGATCCAGACCTCGAATTGCTTTACCCACTGTCTATGCAAGGGTAACAGTTACGCCCCAAATGAAAAGTGAAACATGGAAATTAGCTCAATTACTTTAAGTCATTGATGAAGATTTTATACGTTTGAGAGGAGTCAGTTCACCAAAAGATATTTTCCACCACAACATCTCTTTATGAATTGTCACCTCCTTCCCCATAAATTGTACAGACTGCTGTAAAATACAAGGTTTTCAGTTGAAAAACACTTTCAAGACTGATGAGATCTGAGCTTAGAACATACTTCAATTATAAATACACATGTGGTGACAACCAAACAAACATCTTCCACATATAACGTGTTAACTCATTAGCTTACACCAACTAGCGTCTGACTCGAAGCTCAATCGATTTGGTGACGGGAGATCGAAGCACTTACTCCTTTGTCGGCGGCTACACCACCTAATTAACTTCAGCGATAGAGATAACTTCAGCATTACCACGTTCAGAGACTGGGAATCCAGCCAAATCAAGAATCATTGGGGTTTCCAGTACCTCTGTTCACAATTATGAAGCCATTTACCAACAAACATGAGGCATGCAACAGACTTGAAGCAAAATTCGTTCCAATCTCATTCTGAATGAACAGTTATATATTAAAGTGAAGTTACCGCCCAGAGAACATGCCACACTGAAAGCATTGAACTTAACACGCACTTCCGTTGCTACTTGGCCCATTGCTGGGAAGAGTGAACAACATGGAGAGGTGAAGGTGAGGGAAACCATTCACTTGGAAGGATTTAAACATCAAATGCTGTACACATAGTCTAAGCAGCCACTATGACCAGCCAACATCAAATGAGTCAACTGCCCTACATTTTGTTTCACAAACCAGCATGAATGGGCAAACAACTAATGAAACTTGAAGAGGATAAGAGTTTTTTTTTACAAAAATGCCTCACAAATGAGAAATCTAGCAAAGAGATAGGACAAAATACTTAAACATAAAACCTTTGCAGCTTATTTAAGATGTGTCAAAAATTGGAGAAAAAGTTTCCTTCGAATTCAGAGTTTTTTGAATGATTCAGTACAACAGTACTATTTGATTTGAAATAGAATATCAAACTTTACCAAAATGCTGAAAAATTCTGCAGCGTATAGGAAAAAACGGTCTAAATATGAATGCTTAATACACAAGGAAAATGAAATGAAAATTTCAAATTAAAAATATTTTTAAAATGCATTTCTACACCAGAAATTTCAGTAAACATTTCATGGTGCTACACATTATGAAGAATGCTTATGATGTTTCAAACACAACTGCAGGATTTCTGCAAGTGTACTGCTTTTGGGGAGATATTAAAATCTGTCCCGACAGCAACAGATGACTGAATTTGGGAGATATTCCCTCGAAAGGAAATACATTCTGCTTGTCTTAGCCCTTTTATTAACCAAAGGAAAATTTTGCATTTCACATAAATATGAAACTATTATGTTTCCATTATGAAAAATACCCACTGGCTCTTTTGACAGGCAACATCAGTGACCATACATACTAGCCAATGTACCTCAGCAGACCAGACATAAAATCTCTTAAATACAACAATGATGCTATTTAAAAAAAACAACCATATGCAGTTATGCATTATTTTACACATTTTACTGGTCAACTTGAGATAAATTGCTTGGCTGGTCAAATTCCACTGCTAGCCCCTAAAGATGATAGGTTCTGGCAGGGACATGCTACATTACATACAGTACTAAGACTTCAGAATGCAGAATGTTTCCTGATTACACAGTTCTCTCTGAATCTCAAATGACAAACTATTTGCTATGGTATCCTGTATTTACAACACACACAAATAATAATATAGTGTTTATATCACCAAACAGAGTATCTACTTTCACCAGAACAACTATTACTTTTTAATTTCATACAAAAAAAATTATTTCATCTCAACAGAAAGCACATGTTTCAAGCTCTTGCTCACGGCTCAAGAAAGATTTTATTCTATATTTTCTCAGCCTTGTATTCATCTTGGGAAAATAATGATCGCTTGCAGCAGGGATTCACGCATCGACCATATGCCACTCAGAAGGGTTGGGTGGAATGTTGAAAATAAATCATGCCCGTTAAATGAGGTCGAACGTCAAAGAACTTAAAGTGCGTTACAAATATTTTGTAACAATAAATAGAGCAGGGTTCACGACAGAGAGCCCAGTCTTGGCCAGCTCATATTACTATGGGGCCACACGCATACGAACACAGCATTCCATCAAGACATCTTTGCATCGGGAGTACTATCCTAAACTACAACAACTGTTTGTCTTGCGTGCAGTTTTGTAGAAGGCCTTTGACTGAAGACTCAGGCCCTCGGACTTGGCCACAAGGTCATCCAGCTTCTCCCCTCGCTCCAGGACCGCCTCAATCGTGTTGTGCTGGATGAAAGAGAGACAGAGGCCTTTCTGAATCAACTCCACATCAAATCAGACAAATTTCCTTCCACAAATCACACTCCAGGCTATCTGCGTGAGAACAAATACCCATGTCCACCATTCCATCAAATTGGACTGGCAGGTTAAAACATATGCAGAAGCAAACTTCAGTGGCAAAAAGTGAGTGGAAAAAAATACTTCTAACTTCTAATAACAATAAAATGTAACTTTTTGATTGACAATCAAATTAACAATCACTGTGTTAAAATAAAATGAGGAATCTTTCTCAAACAAGGTATGAGCACTGATTCAGTGATGACATTTCCGTAATAGACTAGTACAAATGTACACAAACAAACAGATATTACAGTACAGCACTGATTATTCGTGGTAATAGAGGGAGGAGCACAATCAGATAAAGTGAGGGATAATCCAATCATATTCATTTTCCAAGCAGTTTCAATCTTGGTTTTAGTGCCATGATTTCTCCACCTCTTGTGCACCTATTCCATTCAAATACTCAGTTTTTTTTCACTTTGGCTTATCAGACAATCGTTCACTAAACTTATTTCTTCAAAACATCTTACCAACTACAACTATTACGATAACGTCAGTCAATTGTGAGCATTGAATACACTCCACCAATTCACGGAACATTAAGTGGTGAATCTTAATCTCAGATGTACACTATACCCCTTTTTATATACTTACCTTTGCATAGTAGTAAGTCAACGAATTACACTCATCATGAGTAATCTGCGGCTATGCCATTAGGAAAAATTTGCATCATATTATTTATCTTCCGAGTCTCACATCAAAGTTGCTGATGCACGACTACTGTCTGAGTCCAATGCCCCAAAGCTGTAGCTGACCTAAGGCATATATGTAGAGATGGGTAAATTACCGTAATTTTCCGGTAATTTTAAGTTTTCAGCTGCTAATCCTTATCAGAGGACTCAAAACGAAATCAAATAGCAATGAGATACAAATGCCGACGCTTATATCAAACACATCACGACGTTTATCTATTATAACTCATTAAAAAAATTCAAACTAAGTTGGCAGCAGCACGCAATTTGCCTCTCTTATGTCACACTATGAGAAATTTTCGTTCCAAAGACATACATCTGCGCAATGTGCATTTGTTATTTTACTCTGAATTAATTGGAATTAATCATGGACACAGTGTAAATAAAATCATTTTAGCTTCTTAATTTATAATATTACCCAGTCCAATGGTTTCTTTGTGAGGAAGAAATTTTCTGAAAAAGAATTTTTCTGAAAATTACCGTTTATTACGGTAATTTTCAGGGGTGTTGGTAATTTACGAAAAATACCACGGTAATTTACAAAAATTACTGTGGTAAATTACCAAGTTGCCCATCTCTACATATATGCATGTCTCTTTGGTGGTGATGTGAGGTCGCTTCTCAGGAGTTCCGAGTTCCCTAACCCTTAGTGTTTACTTAGCCTGCTCTCGAAGTAAACAAGTAAGGTTGCACACCAGCCCACTTCCCAAACACATGATGCCACAGACACTACTTGCCTCCTTTTGCTTGCAGAGGAGCACTTACAAATTGATAATTATCCACCACCACTAAATTAGCCAGTGACTCTCCCTTGAATGTCCTTTCAATGATACTCAATATCTCAAAAATATCTAATACAATGTGCTTCCTCTTCAGTGAAGAATTATACATTTCAAATCAAATAATAATTCCTAAGAAAAATTATCAAATATAAAACAGCCACAAAAGCTATACAAACTCGCTCGCCCAGGCCGCGCAAATTGCCGCGCAGTGATTCAAGAGACTCACCACCAAGGTGCCATGCATGCGGCATTTGACGAGCACCAAGCAACTGCTTGCTCAACCAGTTGCTTGGTGCTTGCCAAATGAAGAGCGAATACAGACACACTTCGGGTAGGGCAAGCAATGAAAATAGGTTCACAGCGAGCATCAAGCAACTTGGCATTTGACGAGCAACTTCTCGCCGAATGTCTCATGTCTGTCTTAACCCTCTCCCTATCAATTTTTCAATGCCTCAAATTGCTCTCCCTCCTAACTTGGCCAAAACTGGCTGGTGATTTTTAAACCTCTACCTGCTAATAGCTGATCGTAGATGGTTGACTTCTGCCTGAGGAGCAATTACTTTCTTTGGGAGGATCAATTCTATGAACAAAAGGATGGAGCAGCCATGGGAAGCCCTCTCTCTCCGGTTGTGGCCAATCTCTTTATGGAGCATTTTGAAGAAGACGCTCTGGCATCCTGCAGCCTTCGACCAACCTGCTGGCTACGCTACGTCGACGATACGTTCGTCATTTGGCCCCACGGGAGGGAAAAATTACCAGTTTTCAAGAGGGAAATCAACTCAATACATCCTTCCATCCAATTCACCATGGAGATGGAGGAGGATGGGACCCTACCATTCTTAGATGTTTTGGTGAAGAAAGGAGACGATGGATCTCTGCGGCATTCCATCTACAGAAAGAAACCTCACACCGATCGGTATCTCCATGCAACCTCCCACCATCATCCAAGGCAAAAAGGGGCATTAGTTAAAACCCTTATGCATAGGGCCAGAGTGGTGTGCGAGAACACTGCTCTTAAAGACGAGGACTCACATATGGTTGCCACTCTCATCGGAAATGGGTATTCGGAGTCGTTCGTGAGGAGACGCATCAAGATGGAGCCAAGATTGCCCGAAAACAAGCCGCTCTCCACAGATCTCTAGGATCTACATCTCTCTACAGATCGCAGGAAAATGAAAACTCTCCCCAAGTCATAGATCACATCTGGAAAGCACACAATTAGAAATTACCAGGATAATTTTGGTTTCGTCCAAGTCCTCCTGTATCTTTGTCATGGGGTCGGCTTCTCGAGGATTCTGGTATTTTGTCAGATAGCTGTTCAACTGAGGAAAGGAAACAGTGGTATCTGTGGCAGTCGCCCACAAGGCTGGGGGCACTTGGATGGTGAATTCATCCAGAACCTGAAACAAGCGTTAAAATATATAACTGCTCCAAGACAACATTCAAAATGCTAAATGAGGAATTAGACGAATCAATCAAATACAACAAATATCTCCAACAGTTTCACCAATCTGATTCATATAACATTTTAAACTGCAATTGACAGATCCCCATGGCCTTGCTGTGTACAGCATGGCACACAAACACACTATACATATTTACTGTACATGCAGACTGTCCCACAGATCGTCTCTTCATTTTTGACCTCGAATGTTAGAAACTTCCCGTAGTGTCATGTTGATGAAATTTGGTAAAAGCATATGAAAAGGTCGTAGGCTTTGTTGAGTGTAAAGAACAATTTTCACAATTTTCACATCCCCAGAATGGGAGTCCAAACCCAAATTTTCCCCAATGGGCTTTCAATGTAAAAAAAATTCAAGCTACAAAAAAGTGAGAATTATTTTGCTAAAATATTAATCTCTCGACTTTTGGGCATGAGGAACAAGATGGAACTGCTTTCTTTAATAAAAAACAACCATGATCCCTGAAAAGGGAACAATCAAGGTCACAAGTGTGATAGAACACAAATCAGGGCAACAAACAAGTCGAATGGTTTACATGGTGTCCAAAGTCAGCGGTAAGGTCCCCAGATCCTTCGTCATACCTTGACCTTCAAGAGATACCCAGGGGTCAAACGTCACAAGGTAAAGGGATGCAAATAAGTGCCGTATAATACTTTTAAATGTATCCTTTAACTGTTGGAAATGTCCCAAGATTGGTCTTCCCTGTCCTCCAAGGGTTAAGCAGGGGTCAAAGGTCACAGGTGCTAGGCAAGAATAACCGGGGTAAAACAAGTGTTGTATCATACGCTGAAATGGCTGCCAAGATGATGGCAATGTCCCAAGACCTCTCTTGGCATTCTCTAACTCCCAAGAGAAAAGTTAAAAGGTCACAGGGTCTAAGCAAGCAAATTGGGGTAACAAAAGTTGTCATATCATAGGTTTAAAAGTGCACCCAGGTGGGAAATTGGCACAGTCCAGTGATAGCAAAAAGCAATGAATGGAGCACGATGACGATACCAAGATTGATGCCATAATTTTGTGCTTCTGGTATGGTGTGGTTGATACATGAAAAGGTGGAAGAAAAAAAAAGAATTTTCTTCCTAAACTGCATATGTACTTGCTATGAACTTGTTACAATTGGAGGCAGTCACCAGTTTCAAAACACTTTTCAAACCCTCACGGAGACTTGCTTTTTATTCAATATGTGAGCCTTGATCTAAGAAATAACATTCTCATGGTAAATATCACCACCACGACTATTATCCAATTCAAATATCCTGGGGGATGAGCGTTAGGTCTAAACTTTGTGTGCGTAAGCAAAGAGAAAGTCTCTCGTCATTTGATCTTCCCAGATCAATCTAGAATGCGTGGCCTAACCTCTTGGAAATTCAGTAACACTCACACCTTTGTGGAGTGAACTTCTGTAACTCTCCACCATCTACATTTCAGTAAGGATTTACATAGAGTTCCTCATGCCCATCTGCAATCACTCTGTATTGACACAAATGAGATATTCCCAGGGTGTCAATAAAACTAATGACTTTGGACTTGATGTATGATACAGGGAGGATATTCAGACCTCACTTTGTAGAACATGCCACAGTGGAACTGCTGAATTTGAATTAGATATCATTTCCATTGCAGTTTGCAGAGGTGTTAAAAAATATGAGACTCCATTGCTGCACACATGAGGATGATCACAAAAATTCACAAAATAATATTCTAACATAACAATTACAGGGCATAAAATAAAAAGAACACATGAGCCTCAAACTTCTCTTCTCATCCCCACTGGTGGGAATTCAAAGCCTACAGAGTACCACTAGCACCAACTGAATATGTTCCCCACCCTAACTTCTGGAGGGTATTGTAAAAATACATCTAAAATGTACACATTAACAAACACACAAACCAACTATGTACATGCAAACAGTAACAAAATGATTGATCCTTGTCCCTTGGTGAAACTTGATTTCCCTGAGGATGGACAGTGGATGGTAAGGATAAGATGCATAAAAACCCTGCATTGTCCATCAAAGAGTTCCTTTGTTATTTTACTTGACATAGATGCTAAATATGTATCAATAAATATTTACAATAATTCACACGAAAAGACACTTAACACAAAACATAGATACATGAAAAAAGGAGACACTCACAAAGTAGACTCGGAGACGTTTCGACGCTCATGGCGCCATTCTTGATCTGGAGAGAGTGATGTTCTCCGCGGAGAGTGAGGGGGTGGAAAGGGAAAAGGGTGGGGGGAAGAGGGGGGGGTGGTGGGGAGGAAAAGGTGACCAATAGGGACTCTCATTGTTGCTGATTGAGGCCTGGATACTCCCATGCCTTAGAAACGAATATGTGGGTGGATTCTCTAGTTCTCACCTCTATGCTGCCGGCAGATTCAGGAAGGACTTCAATAATATTAAGGGAAAAGCAATGGTCGAAAGGGTGACCGTGGGAAGCGGTGTGCTTTGGAATGGGATCGAGGAAGGGGGGAGACTTGGTGGAATGACGATGGCCATTCATTACGATCGATAGTGGGGTGGTGGTCTCACCAATGTAAAATGACGGACAAAAATTACAGGAGAGGCGATAGATGGTGTTGATGGAGGTGCAGGTCGCCATAGTAGAAGACCGATTGATGGGACGGAGAAGCGGGCAACATTTGCATCTGGGGCAGCAGCAAGGCGATGACAAAGGAGAGCAGGTGGATGGTGGTTGAAGGGAGGGCCTAGTGGATTTGAAAATATCACGTAAGTTAGGCGGGCGTTTGAAGCAGACTGAGGGGCAGGCAGGCAGAAGAAGAGAAGTGGAAGCGTTGTTCTTTATAATAGGGAACAAGTCTTTGAGGATCTTATTAATTCTATGGGCACCGGGAATGTATGTTGTGAACAGGTTAAGGGTTTGTGGGGAGTCAGACCTGGCACGGGGGGTGAATTTGGCGGTGGGAGGGAGGAATTTTGTTGTAGAGGAGTTTTTCGGGGTACCCGCGTTTCCTGAGGGAGTGATGGAGTCTGTCCGTATATTTTTGGAGGGAAGGGGCATTGTTACATATACGGTGTCCTCGGGTGGAGAGGGAGAACGTGATCGAACGCTTGATATGTGGCAGGTGGCAACTTTGGAAGTGAAGGTATTGTTCATGATTTGTAGGTTTTTTGTGGACAGAAGTAGTAATGAATTTTTGATTTTTCAAGAGGATATTGATATCTAAAAAGGTAATTGAGGATTCGGAGATGGAAGAGGTGAAAGAAACTGAGAAAGAAGTATTTAGGGAATTTATGAAAGAAAGAAGGGATTCATGTCCGTGGGACCAGAGGAGAAAAATGTCGTCAATATAGCGAGCCCAGAAGAGAGGTTGAAGGGTTTGTTTGCATAGAAAAGTACTTTCGAGGTGGCCCATGAATAGATTGGCATAGGAAGGTGCCATGCGGGTGCCCATAGCGGTGCCTTTGGTTTGAAGGAAAAATTGGCCATTAAATGAGAAGGAGTTCTTTGTAAGTACCATTTCGGCGAGGTGGACAATGAATTGAGTGGAGGGAGAATGTGGTGTCTGTCATTGTGAGAGGTAGTAACGGAGTGATTCTAGGCCCTCGTTGTGTGGAATAGATGTATAAATTGAATTAACATCAATCGTGGCCATAATAAGATTGGTGCCTGTGATTGGGACGGAGTGGAGCAGGTCAAGAAAGTGATAGGAGTGTTTGATAAAAGAGGAGAGGGAAGTGAGTATGGGTTGCAGGTAATGGTCGACGAGGGCGGAGATGCGCTCTGTGGGGGAATTGGTACTGGAGACAATGGGGCGTCCTGGGTTATTGGGCTTATGGATTTTTGGAAGTAGGTAAAAATGGGGGGTCTTGAAGTTGGGGGCAGAATAGCAATTTCGGAGGGAGAAAGCCCTTCGGTAGGTCCAAATTCCTTGAGAAAGGAAGAATTATCAATTTGGAACTGTGGGTTAGCCGGTCTTCTGGTAGGAGAGCATAGGAGGTGTGATCGCTGAGTTGGCACATGGCTTCTGAGATGTACTTGACTTTGTCCATTATGACGGTGGTAGAGTCCTTATCTGCTTTAGTGATTACGATATCCTGATTGGTGGAAAGTTTTTTGAGAGCGAGTGATTCATGGTGCGTAAGATTTTTTGGGGGTTTAATGGATTGAAGGAATGAAGGAACAGTTTAATGAAGATCTAACCCGGATGGCTGGAAGGGTGTGGCTTTAGCTCACGTTGAGAAGGTGGGATAAATTTGGTAAGGGACTGGATATTGGTCGGTCTATTGGGGGACTCGGGTGGGAATTCCAAAATGCACGCCACCTGAGTGCTCGGCAAAATTTCAAGGCGTCGGAGACGACGTTCACGTGGTTGACATGTGGAGTGGGGGAGAAGGTGAGGCCTTTTCTTAAAACCGAGCATTCATTGTCATCCAAGGGATGTGAAGAAAGGTTCACGTCCCATCAATCGGTCTTCTACTATGGCGACCTGCACCTCCATCAACACCATCTATCGCCTCTCCTGTAATTTTTGTCCCTCATTTTACATTGGTGAGACCACCACCCCACTGTCGATCCGTATGAATGGCCATCGTCATTCCACCAAGTCTCCCCCCTTCCTCGATCCCATTCCAAAGCACACCGCTTCCCACGGTCACCCTTTCGACCATTGCTTTTCCCTTAATATTATTGAAGTCCTTCCTGAATCTGCCGGCAGCATAGAGGTGAGAACTAGAGAATCCACCCACATATTCGTTTCTAAGGCATGGGAGTATCCAGGCCTCAATCAGCAACATTGAGAGTCCCTATTGGTCACCTTTTCCTCCCCACCACCCCCCCCTCTTCCCCCCACCCTTTTCCCTTTCCACCCCTTCACTCTCCGTGGAGAACATCGAGAATGGCACCGTGAGCGTCGAAACATCTCCGAGTCTACTTTGTGAGTCTCTCCTTTTTTCATAATGGGTGTTTTCAAGTCTGTTTCCGCACTAATAGGCGCTTCAGACCGGGAGGAAAGGCATAAGGATAGGTATGGAAGGGATGGGGATAGGATAAGGTCCGAAGCCAGACTCTCCTTTTTTCATGTATCTATGTTTTGTGTTAAGTGTCTTTTCGTGTGAATTATTGTGCATCCGCCTGGTGCATCCTCTCTGTGAACATATATCAATGACATATATATGTGTCTCCATAATTTATTTGGTACTTGATGTCTCTTTTTAGTTTCGAATGCTGTTTTTTTAGGTCCCTTTGTTGCCCCCTTGGTTACATAACAACAACAAAAAACAATGAATTTACAAAATCAGCATCGCAGTGCCATCTCTGGATCAAACCATCAACTATAAAATTCAACTTGATTTTAACATTACTTTATAACTTCAACACTTTTCTTTGTTAATTGAAGTTGAACTTCAACATAAAGTAAACAAGAAATACTGAAACAGATGCAAATACTGTCACAGCTCTCAAAAGCACACCAGTAATTGTTCATTTTCCTTTCTATTTCACATCAGTCCTATTTTTATAGACAAAATCTTTAGACGTTTCTTTGGCAACAGCTTCATCATGCTATCAGCCACTTGATGTTCTTGAGATCTGTTGAACCTCAAGCTTGCCTTCTGTCACTTTCTCTCCGATGAAAAAGTGCTCAATAGAAATATGTTCGGTTCTGCGATGAAACTCTGGGTTCTTAGCCAGTCTCACCGCTGCTGAGTTCGCCCCTCCTGCACACCTAACGACGACTCCAGAGGTTGAACGACCTGTCGATGTGCATCCTCCAAGATCTGCATCGCTGTAGACGTCTGGAAAACCCTCATCCACATTGCTTCCATAGACTATCCCCAGATCCAATGTCCCTGCTACGTATTTGAAGACTCTCTTGACTCATACCACATCTTCTTGAGTTGGATTTTCGAGTGTCGTCGAAATGAATCCAACACCGTAAGCCATGTCTGGTCTTGCGCCAAGCATCAAATACATCAGAGCTCCAATGGCCTCAGTAGGGAAACCTTGGTGTCTCATCATCTTTCCCTGGTGTGGAAATTTCTGCACCTTTGAGCATTGGAGTTGAAACCGGTCTACATTCTGAAAAATTGAAGCATTTCTAAAATTTTCTTTCCATATGCTCTCTGACTTATCTTAATGAACTTCTCTTCTCGCTGAAATTCAAGGCCCAGAAAATAGCTTGCTCACTTTGCAATGATTCTGAACTCTGTCTTCAACTCTTCAATGAAAACTTCCATCACTTGTAGATCGGTTGCTGCCATCCAGTCATGATCTACGTAGATCACAACTATGAGCTTCTGACCATTCCTCTCTTGAATGCATAAGCATGGATCAGCATCGCTGGCCTTGAACCCACGTTGTTGCAGGAATGCTCCAAGTCGTTTATTCCAGCATCTAGGTGCTTGATTTTCTTAAAAAACATTTAATAGGAATATTTCTCACGTCTACTGTTGGTTGCCTCCCCGAATAATTACTACTATAGTAATTATCCAATTGGTATCCAGATGTCCTTTCTTCTTCATCCATCACAGTGGATAAGATTATAATTTTTCTCCAAAAATTGTCTTTCTTTAGATTTGGTTGCAGTTTCAACATCAAAGTGACAGTGTTGATGTTTACAATGAATAGTAAACCTATACCTACAATACCTATGGAGAAATTTAACAACCAGAGTAATTAAATTAAGAGATGATTGAAAGCACAGATGGAAGAATGATTAGATTGGGGGTACAAGTAATTATTAGGACTCCCCTACCTCCCAGAACAGCCTAGTACTTAGCAACCATAATAGTCTTTTAAAACATTCTTAATTAGAGAATCATAACGGGTTATTGGTTATTTTGACCTCCATGAAATCTTTTGAATGTACACATACCAACAAACATTTGGTAGATGTGAGCATTTGCCCCGTGTTCACGAAATTTTCAAGTCTCTTTGCACTAAACCTTTACTACTTGGGTTGCCCAATGGGTTACGTAATGCTGAAATTGTCTTTCTTGAATGCATGCATCCATAGAGGCAAATTGAGAAACTCAACTGTATTAATTAATGGGCAACTCACACGTTTCATTACCAACGACAATTTACCTTTGTCAGCAGGGTGTGGGCTACTCTTGTTGGGTATTCGTGATCAGAAATTAATACGCCAGCTAAATTATCACTCCTCACGTACACATGGCATAAATAATCTGGAAAATAAGTACAATTTGTTACATGAAAAAAATACCTTGAAGAAATAATTAAATTTACCAAATGCAATATAAATATTTGTTTTCACGATAAGTAGCACTCACCTGACTCTTTCACAGACTGCCGAGACGATGGAAATGTTCTTTCCACAATAGTTTTACAGAAAACGGCCATGAACTGCTGCACCGTACTTCTTTGGAAATAATTGAAACTGGTTAAATCATAAGCGGTTTTTAACTCAGAAGCACTATGGGGCCCTTTGTAAAGGACACTGAGCGCATATAGCTTCACCATATTTGATGAGAACCACTGACGTACAAAATTAAGTTTTCAAGCGTACACAACAGCAGCAACAAGTATGCGCCGACCTCGGAGTTGAATACATGTAAATTTCTCCACGAAGCCTGAAGTCCTACACTTTTCTCATGCTTGGAGCTCTCACGCTCAAATGACACACTCAAACAAGGAGTAAAGAAATTTTCAATAAATTATCCACCTCACTGGCATGACGCATATGCCTTAGATGGGGACTTTCAGAATTACTTAGAATGTAGATACTACTTTGGATGACTATTGCACCGCGATATTGAACGCCATAAACGCCAGATCGCCATCATCATAAACAGTTGACCGACGTAAACGTTATCGACGTCACCGGTTCCCCGCTGGGTGCGCTATTGTCCCACTTCAATATCACGAACTGTAAACAAAATGTGTGATTGTGATGGAAGTCGAAGGGGCTTAAAAATACTCAATCAGAAGAAAACAGAGTCGATTTCGCGGATAATGTGATTCCATGTATCGGTTTAAGGCGCTTACCTGTTATTTTACGCAGTATTTTTGTGCAATTTATTGTATAATCAGTTAGCGACGTGTTTTCAAAATGACGACTGCTTTGTATTTAGAACATTACTTGGACAGTAAGGAAGAAACACTAAGAATTTCATTGTAACATTCATCTGCAGTCTTAATCATCTGATATTTCATTTAAATTTTTATACTTTCCATACATTTTTAGGTTTAGAGCACTTGCCAATAGAGCTGCAAAGGAATTTTACCCTAATGAGGGATTTGGATGCTAGAGCGCAAGGTCTAATGAAAAATATTGATAAACTAGCCGATGATTTCCTTCGAAATGTGAAAAATATGGGACCAGATAAGAAGAAAGATCAGATGGAAAGCATTCAGAAACTTTTTAACAAAGCGAAAGAATATGGAGATGACAAAGTTCAGCTTGCTATTCAAACATACGAGCTGGTAAGTAATTAACACATTAGTTCTTTCTATGTATTATCTCATTTTTAAAACGTCTGTAATATTAATCGTATCATTCCCTATTTACTGCGCCAGATAATGTAATAATATCAGTTGAGGAAAAGTATAATTCTTTGCTAAATGGCCTTACTCTCTATGGTATTGTTTTCAGTAACCTAGTATATTATCTTTCCCAAGTCATAATACTTCCGTCACGGTGACATCAGTAGCTCTTCTCTTTCGCTTGGGTGAAATCATATTTCTTTGCAAGTATCCATATGTTCTTGGTTGTGCTACTGTATTTTGAAACAAATAGCTTGCCGTTTTCTTAATAGCTTGGCGACGAAGATTCGCAAAATTAGATCAAAGTTTAGGCAACCTGATCACCAGAGCAATCTCATGATACTATGGCATATATAAGAGCAGTGGTAGATAGGTAATGTTCATTGTAATCAGAATGTTTTGTTTGATTGTTTTTGGGATATGGAGAGGCATTTAAATATCTGGACTGGTAAAAGTGAATAACTGTTTGAAAGAATTGGACTGGAGAAAAAGATTGCTTTTTAGATACTCCTAAAGGAACTGGCCCCCCTACCTCGAATGCGTAAATTTTCATGTAACAACAGCTTAGTAGTGTAGGGTGAGGTCTGCCCTCACCTACCAAAAATCAACCTACGGGTTGAACACTGATTTTTTTAAAAGTTAGGTTGCCTATATTCATCGCTATTCCTCAACATAAATGCCAAGAAAGTGATGAAGGGAGACCTAGGAGAAGTTTGATCCAGGCATAAAGTAAGGGAAGCTAGTTGAATATGTTAGCATTGCTAATTTTCAAATGCCAGTTATTCAGGTAAGAACCAGTGGTCATTGCTGGATGTGTTGCAGATTCAGTGCAATACAACCCACGGTAGCCAGGTCTGACCTGATCACCTGGCAACTATGGAATCAAATCCTGCCTAGGGCATATTTAATTGGCATAATAAACAAGTAACATGCCCAGTGGCATGTTACCCTGTTCGTTATAGAATTAATGTCTCACTGTGATATATCCATAGCTTTTAGAGCACGTAAAGCTGAAATCTACTGCTTCAGTTAAATACTTTTAGAATGAAAATAAATCACTGGAAAAGAAAATACCTTGACAATCTATTATAAAGAGGGCCATGGCAGAGCTGGGAAGACGAAGAGCAAGACCAGAGAATTAATCTGGTACCTTGGGTGGAACACTGAGCAGAGACACAGTGTGATGGAGAATTGTGTCAGTTATGTTGGTCCTCTCTCCCAGCAGGAGAGAGGACCTATTTCTAGAACCAGGGGAAAGATGAATAGGAATGGTATATTGCATGGTACCTATTAAATAGTGTCAAGACTTGGAGTCTGGTGAGCGGTTTTGAAAAAAAGCTTTGGAGGGACCAAAAATGAAGATTTATGCATAGGTAGTTCATGGGATGAAAAGGATAAAGTAAGTTGCTGAAGGAAATGAGGCAGAAGGGGAGACGGATGGAGCAGGTAATTATTAGTGATGAAATTCTGAATTTAGTTATAGACGGAGGAATTTGAGGAAGGAAGAAAATGGCATTTGTGGGGCATTGAGGCAGGTAGTAAGTACGTCTGATATCTCGTGAGAGAAATAGCATAGGGATTGATGCTACAAGGAAAAGTGGAGTAGTTAATAAATAAATATTATAATAATAATTAGTTCCCAATGCAGAATTAAAAGAAGTTATCTTCATTGTCATGACCTCTTCAACAAATACGTGTTGATGCACAGCTCAAGTAAATAATATTTTGATTGCAGTTGCAACTATTCAATGGCCAAGTGTTTACTAATTTTTTATTTGCTGTTATTCTGTGTAATAAAAGAAGTTGCATTTTATTTACAATAAGGATAGCATTTTACCATGAAAATATCCCATTAAATCTCTTTGAAATCTGATCTTGAGCTATCCAATCTCTTTCAGGTGGACAAACATATACGCCGTCTTGATTCAGACCTTGCTCGGTTTGAGTCAGAGATACAAGACAAATCCAACTCCAGGACTCAGGAAGATTCAACATCCACTAAAAGTAAGCGAAAATTACAATACCTCATTGACTATGGGGCCTCATTCGAAAAACTAATTATTTTCTCTTAAGTGATTGCATTCATTGAGCACATACCAAACTTAATTAATGTGGTGAATATGAATTTTAAAAGAGCAAACAAGATAAGTAGATCATTCTCTGCCTCGCTCTCAGAGACTGTGTGTAAATATACAAAATAATGGTAAAACTCCTAAAAAATAATGGTACTCCTAAAATATGGTAATGACAGGATCCTTGACCTCTGTTTCACTGATTTAGTAAATGACAAAATTGAAGAATCAACTCCTCTACTTCTCCCAGATGCGGCTCATCACCCCCCTTTAACATGTGTATTCTCTGTTGACAATCCAGTTCCCTTTGGCTATGAATGGAAAACAGTTCTAAACTATAAAAAAGGTGATTACCATGAAATGGAGAATTACTTGTAGCACAAGGTTGGGCTTCCTTAAATCAGTTGCCATAAAATTGTGCTGTACAAAAATTTTATAAGATTTATGACTGTATTACTCGTTTTGTGCCCTTGGTCCATTATAAAGAAACAAGCCATTTCCCAGTCTGGGCCAGTCCAGAGATTAAGGCCATGATTATGAAAAAGGAAGCAGCTCATAAGATTCATAAAGCATCTCCCAATGCTAACTCATATGAAATTTTCAGCAAATTACGGATGCAACGCAAAAGCTTAGCAAAAAATGTCAAAAGGAGCATAAATACACAATATAAAACTTATAGTCCTAGATAACAGTAATTCAATCTGGAGGTATGTCAAATCTCTAACTATAGATCATTCCATTCCCATTCAAGTCCAGCTAGATAATGAAACCAGTAATAACTGCCTTGAAAGTGCTAATCTTTTCACTAAGCTCTTCAGCAGTGTCTACCAGTCAGACCATGGAATAGATAATTGCCTTAAACCTAACGTTAGTCACAGTTTCATTTATATTTATTATCAATTTCAGAAAAGAAAATTTTATCTGCCTTTTTTGGTATGTAAATTTATTACGAAAAACTCTTGTTTACAACCTAAGCCTAACATATTGTATAACATTTAATGGATAGCAAATTTCTTCTCTGGATTTGTGTAGGTATATAATGCAAATAGTGTCAAATAAACTAGTAATTTATGATAATAATATTGATTAAACCAACGTATGCTATGAAGCTGGAAATAACCAATTTTCAACTTAAAAAGGTCTAAATTAAATATATTGACAGAAATTTTTTAAGATTAACATGATAATTCATGTAAATTGGAATTGCATTATACTTCAGTCTCTTGTTGTAATTTATTACTTGTCTGTGAAAGCACTTTAACTGAATTATGTCTCTTCTCTAATCGCATTAGCCAAGGCTTTGATTTTACTTGTAAGTTTGATGCAAGCCTTTTTGTTGACAATGATTGGAGTGGTGGGGTGGCAACTGCTCATTGCTCATTTGTCTCTTTGCATGGAAGAGGGCCGCAAAAAGCTGAAAGAAGAGAAGAAGAAAAAGCGTGGTGCCGTGGTGTTGGGCGGGACCGCGTCCTCGGAGGATGACATGCGCTCTGTCAAGTTGGCGCGCAAGCGGCAGAAGAAGGGTGGGGGCAGCGCGGTGGGAGGCAAAGGGGGCGGGCAGGGCCAGCACGGCGGGGGGTCGAAGGGCGCGGGCAAGGGGAATGGGTCGGGGTCCGGGCAGGGAGGGGGGGAGGGGCGGGCGGGGGCCAAGGCAGGGGAGGGGGGCACGGCGGGAGCCAAGGGCAGCGGTGGGGGGGGCGGGTCGGCCTCGAGTGGGGCAGGGTCTGGGGCCCTCGCCATGGTGATTGCCCACCCCTCGGACGTGCTGGACATGCCTGTCGACCCTAATGAGCCAACCTACTGCCTTTGCCACCAGGTGTCTTATGGGGAGATGATTGGCTGCGATAACCTAGACGTAAGTTGAAGTCACTTGTCTTGCGTAACTGTGTTGCTCTCGTTTCTTCTCGCAAGAGAACGTTTGGATGTTTTTGCTTGATTTTGTTAGAGGTTTTTCTTTTTCTTTATATATTTTCTAACTGCCGTATAAAAATTACTTCCACCAGAGTAAACCATTTATTCTCAATACTTTAACAATACAATTTACAATTTGTTTATTTGTGCATTGCTACTCAACGTCTCTCCCTCATCGCACATTTCTCACACAAACTTTAGAAATTGATTCTTTTGAAGAGGTTTTGTGAATGCATCAGCCAACTGAAACTTTGTGTAAATATACTCCTCACTAATTATACCTTCTTCCGCTTTCTGCATTATAAACCTAAACTTAATGTCCATGTGTCTCAGATTCTTTTGATCGGGATTTTTTGCAGTTTTCATCGTATTTTGGTTATCTTTGTAAATAGTTACATTTTAAGTCTTTAAACATGTAATTCTGACAGCAGTTTTATAAGCCAGCATGCCTCTACTGCTGCTTCACACAAAGAAACTAATTCAGCCTCAGTAGTACTTCGTGCAAGAGTACGTATTTTGTTTTTTAGATCTCCATATTACAGTATTACCAGACAATTTAAACATGTACCCACTGGTTTTCGGTCATTGACTCTAGCCCAATTAGAATCAGCATAACCAACTAATGGTGATAACATGCTATAATTATTTTTAGAATATACCAATCAGATTATAATCAATTGTCTGTTTCACGTATCTCAGAATTCTCTTCAAAGCTTTCCACAAATCCTCACTTGGTTTTTATTGATTTCTACTGAAGTAACATGCTGTGCTGTGGCTCTAAATCTGGCCTTGAACTAACTGTGGCGTACATGAGAGACACCCTCAATTAATGTCCTACACTGCATTTACTAGCTCATATCTATCAATGTGTTTTCATCTAACTTAAAGTTAATATCCATAGGTATCATATCCACTACTCTTACAGTTCTCCATACCTTAGTTTTTTAGAACTCTTTGCAAATACTTTGTTTGATTATTAATAGACTTGCACCGATAGTATTATTTGCCGATGCCTTACTTATTTTTCTAAAAAAAATTGATAAGTACAGTTGAGCACCTTTAATCCGGCACAGTCGGGACCGAGGTGATGCCGGATTAGGGATTTTGCCGGACTATGGGTCATGCATGGCAACTGGTCTATTTCTTACGTCTGGGATGTTTTCATTGAAAGGAGTCAATTATTTATAACAAAATATATTTGTTTGCCATTTACTGAACATTATTTTAAAAAGAGTTACTGAGAATAATCAGAAAGAAATGGTTTCTTAATACTCAAAGTTATTATTTAAAATTATCGAAGTTGCGGAATGAGTGAAAATAACGGAATCTAAGCATTGTGCATATAGCTGCACATGTAAAAGTTTGATATTGTTATTGGAAAAGGGTATAAAAGTTGATATTTCTTATGCTGTGCTTTGCGTAACATAATTTCCTACCTCGCTCGATTTGTTATCAGCTGATTCAGCCGTACGTCGCCGCGGGCGACCGGACTGGATTATTCTTGTATTCTTGTTAAAGACCATCATCAATAGTAGTCTCCCTTCAACAATTTCAGGCTGATCATCTTCATCCCCACTCGGATTTATTGTTATTAATTACCATTTCAATGATTTCATCATCTATGATATGTTGTGTGGTGAGAATATCGTGGCCGCTAACTATACTTTCGTCTAAATTTATCAATTCCATTTCCTTTAATTCAGGGTTATAGATGATGTTTGCAAGCTCCATCATCATATTTTTATCCTCAGAAACATGAACTTTTTTAAATCCCCAATTATTTTGTCTATATCAAACCTTAAAGCAGGCCACAATTTAAACCACGCGTGTTTTTAGAACGGACGGTGAAATGCTATTGCCTGCACGTGAAATTTCCCGAATCACGTCTTTTGGATTGATCACGTCTGTTTCAGAAATAGTCTATTCTGCTACATTAGCATTTGGCCAGAAATAATAAGGCCATCACTTCGACATAATCGAAACCACGCGATCTAAATCAGCACTTAAATCTTCTTTCATAGTTTTCCTCTCTGTTATCTACTTCTTCGTGTCACTTTAACAGTAAAATTTTGATGATTTCTCTCTTTCAGCTTCTTAATGTGCTATATTGTTGAAGATCCCACGTAGTATGTTTCAGTCAAACGCTTTACTGATGCAACGGCATCAAGCTTTTTCACAACTTGTACTTTGTCTGCGATGGTTAACGTTTTGTGCTGTTGCCACAACTGTATGGATGAGACATGTTTTGCGTGAAATATTAGAATATAACCAATAATTTTATCAAATTACGTCTAGTGGTCAATCAAAAATGCGTGATTGAAAGTGGCCGATCAGTAAATTAGTCGTATTACGTCTCGGCGATGTCGTCAAATTTATATGTTTACTTCAAGCTCCAGAATAATTCCAGTGTAGGCGAAGTACCAGAAATTAATATGTTTAAATTATTCTTATTCTCGAAATGGGAAAATTAACATTAAGAATGGTATCTCGGTATAAATATAAGAATAATATCTCGGCAGGTTATGAAGCAATGTTCCGGTTAAAAACGTTTCGGCATTTTCCACTATGTACCAGATAGTCATGGCAAAATTGCCGGATTATAGGTGCTCCCGGATTAGGGGTTCCCGGATTAAGGGTGCTCAACTGTACTTCTCGTGAAGTCAACTCAGTAATCAAAAGTGTTTTAAAAGAGCACCTAATTATTGAGAGAAATGACATTGTGACAACTCTTTTATTTTGCTACTCTTACGATTATCACTGGAATTGCATTTTATACACTAAGCCCTCTTGCATTTGTAAGAACTGAGAATTCTTTTCAAGAAATAAGAGCTGCTGAACATGCTCAGCAGCTCATATTTGAATGTATTGCTCACTGACATACAATTGACACGGCTGCTGAACATGCTCAGCTGTTAAGAGGGCTCTTCTATCAGGATCATATAGCAATAGTTTCTGAAAACATTTGCTCAGGAAACTCTAAACCTGCTGGTTCACCCAAATACAGTGGACTCTCGTTAGCACGTTTTTGTGTGAACCCAAAATCCTGAACTTGGTAACGAGGATAACTTGCTGAACATGTTAGGCCTTCTCGGGTTATGTTGGAGACGTGTGCGAGGGTTGCATAACTTCCAGGGGAACGTAGCCCTGTTTCGGCAGTTACACCATCATCACGTACATAATGGTACGTGATGATGGCGTAACTGCCAAAACCAGTCTACAATCCTTAATAAAAGTGTGGAAGTCACTAAGACATTTTATTGCCGAAATGGTATCCTTCCACAAAATTGGAGCTTCGTCTTTCGACTTTATTTCCAGGGGAACAATACGCGTGCCATCAAATTAGTACATTACTGGCGTTAATTTACTGTAACAAAGTTTCATTTTCAATTATTAAGCCTCCCAACTAAGATATGTACCATACCTTTCATTGATGTGCACTCAATAATTAATGACGACTATATGACCAAATAGCATGTTTTGTGTATACTGTTCACACAAAAAAGTATATATAGACTCGACTTCGAGGCTTGATATCCCAAAAAAGGAGAAGCAAAACTCATAGAGAGCATATCAGCGTGTAGATAATTTAGCCTTTTGTTTAATGCAGATACCAGACTTTTTTAATAATTACTTTTGAGGCGGTTTTGCAGTGTGGATTAAAAATGGCACATTTCTTAGAGTCACAGAGGCCAGCATCACTTCGGAGATTGTCATAACAATATGAAAAGCACAAATGAAAGAAAATTTTGATAGAATATGAATCGTACTTTTGCCATGACATCCGATAAGTTTCAAATATTTACTTATATTCGTTAAGTTTTTCTAGTCAATTTACGAAACTGGGTTTTCTCCGTAAGTATGGAACATTGGAGACATGCAAATACTTCATCTTCATTTTAAATTTTCTAATGCAAATTCATTGACTTCATAACACTTGACTATGCCACAATACTTTATTTGCATTTCATATTATTTGAAATCGAGTTGGGAACGTAGGTTGAAACACGGAACAACGTGTGCGTTGAGCAGAACGAACTTGAGTTGATGGCAGAAGTTCAATTTTTGCCTCTATTTCAGCCAACTATCTTCTTATGTGTATTTTAATGTACCTTTCGGAGGATGTTGAGCTTTTCACCTCAGGCTCTCCCACTGCCAATTCTAAGCACTTGTCTCACTTTTGCTGTCACGAAGATTGCAGCTAAGTAAACAAATACGCGGCACGTTGGTAAGTCAGCTGAAGAAGGCAGCATTACAAAATTACATATATGTATGTATTTAGATGATTTTCACCGAACGAATACTTTCGAGTAAAAGTATCAGAAAAAAAATGAATACTCGAAAGTATCCAAGTATCAGGAAAATGGCTGATACCCGATACAAGCTTTTGGTATTGGCCCAAGTATAATTAATATGAATATTTCCTTTCTGTTTAGTAATTGAAATTCCTAAATAAGTTAACTTCTCATTACCCATGTCCTTCATCCTAAATTTTCCTGACAACAATTCTTTTACTTTTGCTATCTTTAGTGACTCACCTCAAAGTATCAGCATATCGTCTACGTACAATAATAAGTACATATCTCTCATAATATCTTCTAAATCCATATTCCGTTTTTGTTTTATTAAACTGTTCTTACCAATGCTTGGGTGACTTCTTCAATCCATAAAATGATTTTGTCAATTTTAAAACGTGTCCATCTGGTACTTCTAATCCTTCTGGTGGCTTTAAATACACACTTTCATTTATATCTCTGTATAAAAAGACTCCTTTCACATCTAGCTGGTGAATTCGGTGATTTCTATGGACAGCAACAGACTACAATATTCTTAAGGTTTGTAACTTCAACACAGGAGAGTAAATATCTCCCAAATCTTCTTTTTGTTGAAAACCACGTACTACAAGTCTTGCCTTATATATTTCCCTCTCTCCTATATCTTTCTTTGTAAAAACATATTTAGTATTGAACTGTTTTTCTTTCTCTGGTTTTGGTACAATCTTCCAGGGCTGACTTTCTTCTAAAACTCGTAATTCTTCATTTACATCAACTTTCCAATCTGGGTTGTCCTCCATTTCTTCCATCTGTCAAGAACTTGATGGCACATCATTTTGGTTAGTCATTAAAGCAAATAGAGTTTCATCATCCTTCTCTCTCAAATTTATTTCATATTCCTCGAGCCATTTTGGTGTTTTTGTAATTCTTTCAACTCTTCCTTTTTCCCATTCTTCCGTGACTGGTTTTTCTATGACACTTTCTTCTGTACTTGACTGTTCTTTGCTTCTTTCACTAATTTCTGGTTCGTCTGTTTCCTCCTCCTTTTCTTCATTACTATCTTCTTCAGTTCTCCTCCTTTCGTGTGCAGAACTTTCTCCACTTTCAGATGGCAAGAATACTAATTGATCTTCTTTTAAGTTTTCATTGAATATCACATTTCTTCCAATCTCTACTTTATTAGTTTCTGCATCAAAGAGTCTATATCCAGAAATACTATATCCTATCATAAGCATTTTCTTCCCCGTATTGTCTAATTTTTGTCTTTGTGCTTTAGGTACATAATTATAAACAGTACAGCTAAAACTCGCATATTTGACCTGGTTTTCTGCCAGTCCACATTTCACTTGCAGTTACCTCTTTTCCTAATGATGGACTTCTATTGGTGGCATAAGCAGAATATAATATAGCATCTCCCCAAAATTCTTTCCCTAAATCTGACTCTAGTAATATTGTTCTGGCTTTCTCCATCAACGTTTGATTCATTCGCTCTGCTACACCATTCATTTCTGGGTTATATGGTACTGTATATTGCATTGATATACCTTCTTGAGCACAAAATCTTGTGATTTCCCCTGACATATATTCTTTGCCATTATCTGAATGAAGCTTTAGCAAGTTAGCATTTAAATGCTTAGTTGCAAGAGAATAATATTCTTTAAATTTTTCAAATACCTCAGACTTTGACTCACAGTAAATTCCTTCTAAGTTCCGGTATGTAATACACTTCCTTGATCATACAATTAGTGGCTTTATTTCCGACAAAACATTTAACTTTAATATTACCAATCCCTATTGCTTTTAGGGTCACTCTATCTTTAGTGACCGCTATAATTTTAGGTACTTTAAGATCTAAGTAATCCCTAAGCATCTCCTTATTGTTTACTAAATGGTCAGAACACCCAGAGTCTATGCACCACACTGGAGATTCCTTGTTTATAACCTTTTCACCACCATTACCTTTTTCACATGCAAACGCTGGATCTTGTGATTCATTCCTCTCCACGGCATCTGACCACCTTCCTTGGCCTCGTCCGGAACTATTGTACCCACATACTTGATCTCGACGATTTACATATCCTCTGGGGCTGTAGCATCCACGTCTTCTGGCGTTGTTGTATTCACGTGTTCAATTAGTGGATAATTACTTGCGTATTTCATCTCTGCTAATTTTCTTCCCAGGAACAACTTCAACCAAACTCCTTTCTTCATGAAGTTCACTTCTAAATTTTTAACCATCGCACAGGCAGATTCTTGCTTCAGATATTCAATGTGACTATCAGCAACTGCAGCTATAAGTAGCGCCTGCGCTTTCGCCTCGCTCGCCGAGATCCTCACAAAAATCCTCATCTTCAATCGCCTTCAGCACTCTGTTCTTTCTTAGGATGCTTTTTATTCTGAATGTCCCGATGCTGAAATTTGATCTGGCGAATGGGACAATTGTTCTCTCAGACTCGTCATTATCCTTCACTCGTCGATCTAAACTTTGTCAAACCACTAAACCTCTGAACCACGCTCTGCTACCAATGTTGGTGATTTTTCTTTATATATTATCTAACTGCCATATAGAACTTACTTCCACCAGCTTAAACCATTTATTCTCTGTGCTTTAACAATACAGTTTACAATTTGTTTATTTGTGTGTTGCTACTGAACAGATTTTTTGTTCTTGATCTCTTCCCAATTCTGTTGTGTAATTATTTTTTTCCCTAACTATACTTTCCTTATCCCGTCTAAAATGTCCATTTTTGCACTTATCCTTGTTTACCTTACATTATCTAATGGTCGTCAGAATCCTGGAGTCTCTAGTTACTTCTACACGTACTTGAGAAAGAAATGAAGCCAATTAAAGTATATAAGGTGGCTTTTTTCCTCCAAACTCCTTCATATTGGAGCCTAGAGGGTTTAGATAAGCCACGGTCTGCACATTGAACTGGTCAATCAAAGGTCTGTGGCATTGGATGAGTAAAAAACTTTAGCACTTTTCCACAATATATTTTAAAATAATAAAATTACACAACACGTGTTTCGGCTTACTAAGCCATCATCAGGTGTACACTTATGTGTACACTTACTGTGCACTTACATGTGTACACTTACACATGTACACCTCCATGTGTACACTTACTTATTACATGGATGTGTACACATCAGGTGTACACTTACACAAGTGTACACCTGATGATGGCTTAGTAAGCCGAAACACGCGTTGTGTAATTTTATTATTTTAAAATACATTGTGGAAAAGTGCTAAAGTTTTTTACTCGTCCAATATGTCTAAATTCCACTACGTGACGCCTGATACTGTGAACTGTGTCCGTGGCATTAGTGAATGCAATAAGTCCATCCAATAAGACATGCACTCCAGCGAGATTTCCACAGAGAATAAACTATCATCTACCTGTACTGGAATATTAACCTAATCTCCCTGATTTCTGGCCTGGTTCCTAAGCCAGTGTACATACCCAAGCGTACTTCTTCCTTGTGGATAGACGTTGAGGGCTGTGCCCATGTCTGACGTGTAAGTGCTGATTTTGCACCTTTGTCATCCCTGCCACTACTCTCTGTTAGGCTACACAACCTTCTCTGAAGACCCATGCATTGCGAGATGCTACTGCTGGACCCTCTCTTCATTGTGACTGATGAAATATTAATGCCTCTGAATACTACTATCTACCCAAAAAATCATCATCATCATTGTTATTTGAACAAGGAATGAATTTATGATGCATCATTCTCCCAGCATAATGCACATCTGTACGCCCTCCCCACTGTTGGTACATTGTGGTACAGTTGGCCCAACAGTTTTCCCTCTACGCATTGCATAATTTATGGATGGCCCCTAATATTTCAAAGAACTGTATTAGTTTGAATTGAATTGTTCCACTGAGTGTGAGGTTAACGCTAGCTCATTAAACACTAAGGTGTGCTCACTCTGAACAATGTAAGAATTGTGAGTGAGCTTTGAAAAACCCCTGACTTAATGCCATTTAAAATTATGAGTCATCCAAGTTTCATTTTTCAAATATTCACTCATCTTGGAAAAACTATGTGCAAATTTCCAGACTTTATCGAATGTAATCTCAAATGCAAACCATTCGGATGTGCAAAACCCTAAACTTATTCTCATTTGGTCTATGTCAGTGTCAGACTTGGCCTGAAGATTTGACTGTGAAGTATTGATGACACTTTTGGTCAAAGGAATGAAATTTGATAATCAGATTTCTTAAGGTAAGACATGCATAGGTTTCCCCAAAAACACTGAGCTTTTAGGTGAGCAACGTCCGTTCTCACCCAGAGAAGGAAACATATGTGTATGATGTCAGTTTCATTGTTGCAAAGTTTTTGGCCCTACCTGAGAGGGCAAAATATAATGTTTACTGGGCGCGGCTTGATCTCACTTTTATGCCATTTGCTCTCGGCCTACCTCAGCCAGTCTCTCTTCACTGGTGAAGGTGCAGGCTCTTTGTGAAAGCAAAATTTGTGACCATCTCAATGGCTATAAACGAATGGGTAGATACTCTATTGGCTTGTGATTTTGGCATGAGGTTGTTTTATGGTAGTGAAGCAGGGGAGGCAACCAAAAGTCACTTGACATTGTTTCAGCATCAACGGCAACTTCTCTTCCCCTAGTAGCTTATGATGATGTAATATTCCTCTTATTTTTTCATGCTGTTGCAATTTATCATTCATACACAATGATGAATTCGAAAAAGCTGGTATAATTTAAACATAATTCCAGTCTTTGAAATAACAACAACAACAACTCTATGAAATAGAATCTTCAATTGTCGTGGAAGAAATGTATTGATTGGGTTTCGTACACCGTCACCAAACAATGCAGAAGTTATGATGCTAGATGGATTGCTAAGCTTTATATACCTCTGACAAAGTAGTATGTGGTTTTTTTCTCTCACAATCTTCCAGGTGTCGTAAATACTTTCTAGATAAAATGATTCACCAAATGTTTTTGTGGCAAAAATCAAGTGAATAGATCATTAAATTTTGGCTAATGGACAAAAGAAATTTAAAAAATTACCTGTGTAAATATGAAGTTGTTCTTACAAAATGTCATGTTATTATAATGCTGATTTTTTTAGTGCAGTGGATTTCATAATATTGAATATTAACTGTGTGTGTGTCTCCACTTGCTGGAAATAAAGGAAATCCTCTCATTTTGTTCATCGCAATATGGGAGATAATTCAGCCCCCCCCGAAAATAAATCAAAACCCATGAATGGAAACATTGGTGGAACCTCTTCCTACCTTATCACTCACAGTCAGTGATTCAACCCAAAGGTTGGCCTTTGATAGGCGAGGGTAGAGCTCTCCCCGCACTAAGCCATTGGCAATTCACACGTTTAGGGCGGCCAGTTCCTTTCCCTGGGCCACCTGCGATTTCCTAAGAAGTTCTGACATGCAGATAATCGAATTGCATACCTGCCTTATAGTATCTCCACCATTTCCAACCTGCTGTTAATGTTGCTCCATCGTACCACCCAGTTCCACCAATGCCACATAAATTCTCTTTTACATATTTAATTTCTTAATTGCCTCTACTTCTTTCTGTTATGACCTTGCGTTTCCTTGTCCACTCCCATATCTTTCTAAGAAAGCTAGCGTAAATATGGGCTGGAATATGTAAATTGAGTGCCGCAGTTAGCTCACGCACTTGGTGAATGAGTCATTTATCCATTCGCACCACCGCACTTGTGTGTGCACCTCATGCTACAATAGTAAAGTGCAAGGAGAGGTCCTTTTGTTATTTTGTGTCACTCATTGATTGAATTTGGTTGGATGAGCTGTTGAGAGAATCGTGCATGGAGTGGTGAATTGTGTGGGAACAGTTCTGTTGATATTATGCATATGTTGTGAAGTATGACTCAGGAACCATGCTAAACTATTGCACTTATTTCATTGTTATTATGTTAATGCTTATTGGCAATATTTTTCCAGTGTCCAATTGAGTGGTTTCACTTTGCCTGCGTTGGGTTGACAACGAAGCCAAAGGGGAAGTGGTACTGCCCCAAGTGCACAGCGGATAGGAAGAAGAAATAGCAGCCTTGCTCACGTGCGAGTGACATTTTCAAATTGGAGAGAGGACAGTGATTGCAAGTGATTCATTGTTCTTGTATCTGTTTGCCATTGACATCTATTGCGGTGACGTGGCAACATATTTTTTTCCTCCATATTTTCACTGTTTGTTTGACAGGATGGTGATGACTGGAATGCTTCAAAAGTGGAATATGTTGCTCATAACACTTTTACTCTTTTGACATTTAATGTCATTTCATTACAAATTATTTTATGACTCTAATGACTTCAGGAACTGTGAGACTCATCTGTTTCGCGTTCTGCAAATTTGCTTTTAGGAGATTGCACTGGATGGCATCTCCGTGCAAAGTGGATTTGTGAGTTTTTATGTGCATCACATCATTTATCATGTATCCATCATTATTATTTTATGGACTTTATTACTTTTGACACTCCAAGGAGTTTCACGTTACTCAAGATTTAAGAATTAACATCAATGGAACGTTGCTGGCTGGAGTCTCATTGACAATGCCATGATAGCAGACCTTTATTTTTATTTATGGTTCTGCTTTTTACCAAAAGTGAGATTACTTATGCCATTCTCCCAATTTTGTCAGATTTGTTATTGTATATTTCTAATTGTGTTTGTATTTCATGGAAAAGTAATTGAGTTCTCTGAAAATAAAACTTATGACTAGATTTTTACAATGAGGTGTCAATACTCCCTTAGCTTATTTTGGCCACGTGCCTGTTTGGTAAAAGTTCAAGGGTGGATCAAAGTAAAGATGAATATTATGAATCCAAAACGTACAGAAGCCTCGGAGTTCCAGAGTTACAATATTTCTGGTGTTTTGACAACTGCTCTCATACAGGTGATATATTGGAAACGTTTATAGCACTTCAATTGCAGATACTGTACTCAATGAGGCTGAAAGTAATGTGGAAAACAAACTTTACTCACTTAATGTTAACTAAAGATAATTAATAGTTAAAGATGTGGAAGGCAACGGGAAACCACCACAGTCTCCCTAGAAGAAGCAGTTTTGCATGCAACATGACGTGATGGCATTCCTCCCAGTGAAATATTCTAGAGATAAAGTAGTCCGCCAGTCAGGCCTCCAGGTGAGAACTATTGGGAGGGGAACATCAGTCTAGAGAGACAAACGCATTGCAAAATAATCTAGCCAAAGGATCAATCATTAGTATGTACTATATTTCCTGGCCCACAACATGCACTATTTTACTGGGAATTGTGTTTTGTGTGTCCTATTACCTAATGCGTCCTGGCATTAATGATTATGCTGCCAACCATCCAATATAGTATTAATGTAGAAGGTGCAATTCTATCTATTTCTACTGTAGACTGCGTTATGCCAGCAAGCTCGTGGTGTTATTTCAATATTCATTTGTTTCTATGATCAATAATATATTAATTTTCCCTCTCAGTTGTACATAAACTTCTAAACTTACTTCGATGAATTAGGGACTAAGAATCAAATAACAATTGGAAGCCACTGACCCTGGTCATTAACATTCCGCCTGAGAACCTGATGATTACGTGTTCAAGCCTCGCCTCCATCAATGATATTTTGATAATTTATCTTGTCCTCTGTTCTTAAGTTACAAACTCTTCTACACAAGATATCTGAAAATGCTATGGAAGATCCTTGCTAATCTGGTTTCATAATGGTCCCTTCTATTTGCCCTGAAATTATGCTACAGGGTTAACAGTAAAACTTTGAATGTCCAGGAGAAAGGAATAATCAGGTTCATTTTTCACTAAATGCTGAAGTTATCATAAATATATTCCTCTATAGATGTAAAAACTGTCTATTTCTGTTGAAATAATGTCAGAAAAGTCAGATACAGCTCAACTAATTTTGAATAACATCATCATCATTGGTCAACAATCCTAGGATTAGTTTGACGCAGCTTTCCACTCAATTCTTCTATCGGCCAATCTTTTCAATGTGACGTAATTCTTCTCTTTTAAATCTTTTACATCCTTTACAACCTGTTCCATGTATCTCATACGAGGTCTGCCTTTTCCAATCTTCCCGTTCACTTTTCCCTCAACAATAGTCTTCATCAGGCCATTGTGTCTCAAGATATGGACAATTAAGTTGTCCCTTCTTCTTTTTAGAATTGTCAGCAGACTTCTCTTCTCTCCCACTCTTCTTAGGACTTCCTCGTTACTCACTCGGTCGATCCATTTAATCTTCAGCATTCTTCGGTAGCACCACATTTTGAATGCTTCTACCCTTTTCTTCTCCACTGCTGTCATCGTCCATGCCTCACTTCCGTGAAGAAACATGCTCCAGATGCATTGCTGGGCAAAGTTAATCCAACAATTAACTTTGTTAATGTATTAAAAGCCACTCAAAAAGTTAACTTCGTTAATCGTTATCTTGATGAAAATTTAACGGGAGTTAAAGTTAAAAATCTATATGAAATTGTAGGCAATTTTGGATTATTTGTTACTTAACATTAAGTATTTTAATTTAAAAACATAATAATAATTTCATAGTCAAAAATAATTATTTAATAAACAGCATAGCTTAGGTTATGTATCCTTACATATGTTAGGTATGGAATTTCATAGTAATATCCCGTTTCCATCAGTAAAGGTGGACCTGACTCTGTTTGTATTTGATTATGGAAAAAGAACCCTTTGGATATGCCGGTAACGGTAGCTGCGACACCAAGAGATTCACCAATATTTTGCTGGCTTAGTTTTTTGCCATTAGATGGTGAAAAAAACTATTTCCAGTCCTTTTGACATAAGAAGAATCTACAGCTCTTGAAGAAGCCTTAGACTTGGTTTTCGTTTTCCCCATAGTAGATCATGCCTTCACTTTTTCTTCAAATTGAACGTATTTAGATGAATGCGTTCTCTTCATGTGTTTTTTAAGATTGTTTAGGGTGAAAACGTGAGCCTTGACTGTGTAAATTTTGTCTGTAAAAGTTGTGTAAAAGTCTGATTGCATTACAAACGCTGAGTTCTCTAGATTGCATTCTCAACACTACTCCCTCACCACGTTATTACATGGAAATCCAGATGGCTCTGAACATAAGTAACGGACTTAAATTAACGGAATTAAAAGTTGGCGGAAGATAATAAGACCGTTAATAGTTTTTTGATTTAACTTAAAAGTTAAATCGTTAAGCAATATGTTAACTTCGTTAATTAACGCTTTTCTGCCTAGCTATGTCCAGATGTAAGTTCTGATGAACTGTTTCCTTACTTCTACGCTTTTATTTTCAGCTGTAAGTAGATTCTTCTTTCGAAAGAATGCCCTCTTTGCCTGGGCTATTCTACTATTTCTTTCTTCCTTGGTCCATCGTTGGTTCTTCAGCTTCCTAGGTAACAGAACTCTTTCACCTCATCAAGTTTCTGTTTTCCTAGTTTGACGTTGGTTTTGGCTTCTTCTTTCTTGCTTCACACCAATATTTTAGTCTTCTTCTTATTTATCTATGGTTACTAGAATCTTGTTCAGATCCCTCTCTGTCTCTGCTATGAGGGCTATGTCATCAGCGAATAGCAGCATGCATATTTTTTCTCCATGGGTAGTGAATCCAGAAGACTTCTCTTTGATTTCATTATTGGCTCTCTCGATGTAAACTTTAAAAATTACGGGAGATAGTGCACAGCCTTGTGTCACTCCTTTCCTTATTCTTGCTTCTTCACAGCTGGGTCCAGATTTAATCACAGTTACTTTGTTTTTGTACAGACTGTGTATAATTCTTTGATCATTGTAGGACACTCCAATTCCCTTCAGGATTCCAAGCATTGAATTCCAATCCATGTTGTCAAAAGCCTTCTCTAAATCCACAAATTCGATGAACGTCGGCTTGTTCTTCTCCATTCTCTTCTCTATGAGCAGCCCAAGGGCCAATATTGCTTCTCTTGTACCCTTACTTTTCCTGAATCCAAATTGATCTTCATCCAGGAACTCCTCTGCTTTTCATTCTATTCTTCTGTAGATGATCCTGGTCAGTATCTTCAATGAATGAGTCATCAGGTTTATAGTCCTAAAATGTTCACATTTCTCCGCTCTCTCTCTTCTTGGGAATAGGTATGATGATGTTTTTCTCTAAGTCCCTTTGAATTTCTCATTGAGTACATGTTGCAGATGGTTTTGTAAAGATGAGTTGATGTCTTCTCTCCTGCATTTTTAATTAGTTTTTCAGGAATATCATCAATACCAGATATTAACCTTTAGTCTATTCCACACAACTTTTTATTAACTGACCTAGGTTTCGACAAATTTTTGTCATTCTCAAGTTACCTTGTATTTGAGCAGCAGTCTTATATATCTGGATACATAAGGCTGCTGCTCAGATACAAGGTACCTTTAGAACGACAAAAATTTGTCGAAACTTAGGTCTGTTAATAAAAAGTTGTGTGGAATAGACTAAAAGTTTATATTTTTATTCGTTTACATGATTAAGAAACCTATATGATCTGGGAGTAGCGCCAGTGGCCATTTTGGCTCAAATTCAGCCATTTTGGCTGAAGTAAGCCAGTATGATCTTTTCTAATGAAATGGCCGATCTAGATTCAAGAATTAGCTGCGATACCTTTTTAGTACCTATATATATCTTCATGAAACGAACAAAGCAGTTAACGGCATTGCTTTTGGATGAAGATGTTTACCATGATTGCAATGCCATGAATGAACATCCCATGGATACATGAGATATTATGCTCTCTGGCTATTATGTTTTTGGTAGATGATGGCTTGACACTTGTGATATGATGCAAAAATGAGCAATCTTCTTTGGAATCATTGTCATCTGCTTGCTGTGTGAGGTATTGTTTTTTTGGGCTGTATGGATAAATCAACCATCTGCAGACCAATGAGCATGGAAGGCTTCTGTTAATGCCTTGAAGCTGTGAAAATAGTTGGAAGAACTAATAGAGCTTTCTTTTACAACAAAGTACTCGTGAGACTTTCTGTAGACTTCTAATTCTGTAGATTCGTGAGAAACACTGTGAGATTTCACAGCAGAGTAAGTGTGGTTCATACAGAACAAATCTGATAAGATTTTTATTCGAAGTTGTATTTCATTGCTCAGAAATTACAACTGCTTTGAAATAATATGTATATGAAAGTACAATAAATCACTAGTCATCCCTGACAGAGTGAGATAACTTTGAGTGGAATTAACCGAATAATAAAGAGGAAACTGATTCCAATGACGGAGGCATAATGGAGCCAAGGAATAGACCAATAATGGCAGATGAAGGTGAAAAGGCCCATTCAAATGCCAAAGTGTAATCCCCAAAAACTGTTGGACTGGGAGAAATATCAAGTACTATTTTACTATAAAAAAACTTTGATACAGGAAATATGGCACAAAACTGTCCCATTGGATGCCACAGAAAGCTAGAAACAGTATCACAAGTTTCACTAGTAGAATTTCTTACAAAATGATATTTTTAGTGTCTGTCTTAAGTTGCTTCTTAATCCTAGTTGAAAATAAGGTGGATAATATCAACAAGCTCATTTGGTATGGCCTCGACCACTTGGTTGTGATTTTAACAATTCTTTCTGTCATAGTTGTTTATTTTTTCTTTAATTTTACACACGCAGTTTCTTTGACATAGCTCAAAATTATTATTTTCTACCAGTCCAAGTGGGAAATGAATTATTCCGTGCCACATATTTCACACTCTTCTGCAGCTCCACATTTTTACTTCTCACCATTCCATCCATTTTTTCACTCCCTCTTCCAAGCTAGGTACTAGCTAGTTGGCTAGCAACCTAGCTAGCCAACACCCCCCTCTCTTTTGAATCACCTCCTACTCCATCTGCCTCCTAGTTCCTTCCCATTCCCATCTTCCACTATTCCCAGCACTTTCTCCTTCCTTTCCCTTGCATCCCACTTCCTCGACATCTCACGATCCAACTGTCTATATTTATCCTTTCCTCATGCCTGTGTTTCCCTGACTCAGCAGCAGCCCTACTCAGCCCACCACAACGTCACCAGTGTGATTCTTCTTTGAGCTCCCCTCTGATGCTCTCTATGTGCTTTCCTCCAGCGTAATACACAGAGAGGCAAAATCATATGCTTACAAACCTTTTTCTTTATTCTGATTATTCTAGACAACCTTATTAGCATTTTTTTAAGATTGGTAATGTGCATTGCTCATTGAAAAATGCTGTATTATTCTTGTTACTGGGGAGAATCAAGGTGAGGCTTACTAATATGTAATGCAAATGACCTTAGCTGCCAGTCACCTTCTTCGTATAACTACAACTTATTAATGTGCTGAATTGGTTTTGTGACTAAATATCATAGAAGAATATTACGTTGGTGCTGCAACTGTGGCCCTCAATACTTTTCCCGTCATTCAACCACGCTTCCAGTGAAAAGAAATATGAACTAAATGGACAAGGCACTGAAGTGAATACTATTCTCTGAGCTTCCATAAGATTCAAATTCATTAGAAAACACTCAATTTTTCTGCAATATTTTTATAATTTCTTCAACCTTCCTTTTACGGCGATTCTTGCCTAAACACAGCTGGTAAATAGTCCTTATTCAAGTGGAGAAAGTGCTCTTAATCTGAACTAGCGTCTTTCACTGACTTTTTACATGGGGAAATAAGTGTACTGCACGACACACTGACAACACATCCAATTATGAGATCAGATATTTGACCAAAGCCAAAAAAAAAAATTAAAAATTTTTGTGGAGGGCTTTCAGGAGATGCATCTCCTAGCAAATATATAGTTAAAATAGTAAGCTTTCCTTTGATAAGAAATGAGAATTTCACACTGCTGCAGGTCATTTACTACCCTTCACCAAACGAGAGATCCAAAAGCATCTAGACCAGTGTGAACCTCCATTTCGTATTACACAGCCCATTTTCAATTGGAAGGATTAATGAAAGTTTGTCACCAACATTTTGGTCAGAAACCTGCTCATAATAGCCAACAATCTTATCGGTTTAAATCTGCTCAGCATAAAAAGCAAGAAGGTGGCGATTTTTGTCAATCAATACTTCAGAATGTTTTCATTGAGAGACGAAGAATGTATAACTTCTCAGGGAACAATAACTTGGCCAAAAACTCAAGTTAGAATGTCACCATGTAACAAGCGATTTGCTATTGAATTCAATGTGGATTCCGACTTCAGTTTTTAGGCATATAGACATTTAGGCATATGCCGGGCATTGATTGCTTTTCCATCCCTGCTCAGACTAGTTTCCATGAAGAGTCTGGAGATGGAAGGATTGCTGACTAGAACTATGAGAAAGGACGATGATCAATAGCAACAGTTTGTTACAGTTAAATAAAAGTCTAGGGCTAAAACTCGCCCCATAATCACTTTTCGAGAAAAATTATCCTTAATTCTAGCAAAACATATCCTCACAACCTGTAATTTCAACGCGCAAGTCCTGCGTTGAGAGCGTTTACACTCACAATAAGTTACGGTCAGCTGAAGAGGTATTTTAGGTTCTAGGAAGGGAAAAAAGTACCTACGCGTATGCTCTCATACGCGTAAATATTCACTTAAAGCACAGGTACGAAAATTAACCATTCAAGTCAGGGTATGGATGAATCGCTCCTGGCACAACACCTTGAGGGCGGCACATTCCAATCGTATACATAAGAGTTCCGCACTCTAATCTCTCCCGAAGGACAAAGTTTTCCCGCAGTCTTAAGGGATGCGAACAGTGTCTTCATCACCGACGGGGAAACTTTGTGGGTAACAATGTAGTCTTCCATACAGCCGCGAGATACATGTTCGGTGTCAAATCGAGGGTCGTGCCTCCTTTCCAGGTCTTTGACAGTAGCCAACCAGGCACCCACCGATACGTCTTCATTTCTATAGAGTTCCAGATGTGGACCACGATCTACTATGATGTTGACTAATTCCTTGGAGAGTACGTACCCTCCTCCGAGAGCATATGGTAAATACCGATCGCAAATTACCCATTTCGGTTCGGCCCATTTCCCTCTTCGATGGACATGAGCCCTCCCGTCAAAATATCCCCAGTAGAGACGTTTCCTGTGGGTTTCTCTCACTGAATCCTTCAGCTCCTTCAAAACAAGTGGAATGCGAACGAATGTATCGTCGTCGCACTTCAGCATAAAAGAATAGTCGGCGACTTTAGTCAACCATGAAAATGAAAGAAGTACTTTCGACGTCAGCCCTTCATAGGTGTCTACCGCCTCTGCTAAGAGCACAAGATCCTTATTTTTTTCATACTCCTTAACTGCAGGAAAAATGGATCATGAGTAACAATACCAAAAAAATGACACCTTAATCATTCACCCACAACAGAGAGCCTTACCCAAGACAGCACTTTGATCGTTAGTCAAATTTTTTGAGCCTATGAGAAAGAAATATCGGACATCATCGCCGTATGCATACGTAGCCCATGTCTCTCTAATGGAATTCCTCTGCTCTTCGTTACTGGGGGAACTCATAATCATTACAATTAGAAATGAGTGTATTGTTTTCCCAAGCTGAGATGCCATGGAATTTTCGTTTCCATTCCCAACATCGTTTTCCCGCGGCAGTTTAACATGCTCCGCGACCCTACTACCACAGATATCTGAACAATCGTCATATTTTATCACACATAGCGTGAAAGTGCACCCTAAAAAAAAGCTTAGGGTGCAGTATATATGTATTCTGGAGTGTCTGAACATTGCTATATTAAATAATTTAACATACGCCTTTAACCTCTTTCGTCCTACACTCCCACCATGCTGGCGATTGCATGCGGCATTTGTTTGGCACAGGTCGTATCAGGATTCCCGAGTCCCGCGACGCCATTGATACCAGCCCAGACGCGTAAAATAGGTTCCATGAAAGTGGCGCTGGCAACCGGAGGTGCCTGGCAAATATGAGTATAAGCCCATCGCACAGATATATCTGTGGCCCATCGCAAATACGTTGCGAAATAAGCATATTCGTTCGAAAACTAGTAACGAGGGACTACAGAATATAAATAAGAATATTGAAAAATCCATGGTGCTATACTCTTGTAAGAGACAGGTGAAATGTGCTAAATGATACGTAAAAAAAAGACACTGCTCGAAAGCTTAACATTCCGGCATCATACTCTTACAAGAAGGCTCTTTGCCATAACTCTAATAAAATGGCAACGAGAACTTTCTACGCGGGTTATTTTAAATCGTAAGTAAAGAAGTGTTAACGAAGACACTCACAGAGACACGCACTCTCAAAACTATAACATCAGCTATCAGTAATGACAAACGGTAGTGACAATATCGGAAGATAGAGTAACTTAAACTTTAGTAAAAACCTCCAACCCGCTAATATAAACTGGGTAACGCCAAGGAGTGTTTACATAAAGACTTAAACAATTTACCATGAAAAATAACGCAGTTTGCAAAAAATATATTACTCCAAAAAACCGCAAAGAACAGTGCAACATGAGCAAGTTATCAGTTGTATGCATTTATTGATAGTAGCACAAGGTTAGAGTGAAGAAATATTTACGAATATATACGAACAATCAGTTCCAAAGATTAAAGCTACTTAAACACAGCCTTAAAGTAAATAACATGTGTCACAAGGTGCCACCAACTGTATGACAAAAAAACCTGCAGAGACATATGCCTGGAAAGAAAATTAGAATACATAAAAAACAGTACTTATAATAGTGCAAACATAATTTAACAGGGAAAGAATCAGATCATTAATTAAAAACTAATATAACAATTAATTATCTAGCAGGGTAGAAATATATAGATTTAACATGAAATGTAAGAGTGAAAGAAGACAATCTTCTCATTTTTAGTATAATTAAATGCTTTATACAATTGAACTATTACTGCCTAGTAAAACTGGACATGCTGAGCTCCAGTAGAGCCAAAACTCACCACTCCTTATGGCTTCACTGATGTTATATTGCTCTAGTGATCATTTTAGTTATTCCTCTTCCAAACACTTATGGCCACACGCTATTAGGTTTAGTTCAAACTAGCATTCATCGCATCAAACTTCAATTTCTACATTGAGTAATTCACTATCTTTTTCATTTGCTATTTCCCTGTAAATTACCGCATTGTCTACAATAAGTCTAAGCTTACTACTAATATTGCACCTATTTCGTTGATGTATAAAAGAAATAGAAGGGGGTCTATTACGATTCTCTGGGGATGTGACTAAGTTAATGAATCGGACATGATACCACCTATAAAGGCCGCTTTACGCGATATAAATTTTTGTACATTTTCTTGTACAAACGCTTGTATAAACTGAACGAAATTGGTGAAGAAAGGAGACAATGGATCTTTAGGCATTCCGTCTACAGAAAGAAAACTCAAACGGATCGATACCTCCATGCAACCTCCCACCACCATCTAAGGCGAAAAGCGGCATTAGGTAAAACCCTAATGCACAAATGTCCAAATCTTTTAACGAGTTTGAAACAAAGGCATTCTAATTTCAAAGAAATATTCAATATTGTGGTGAAGAAAACCCAGTAAACACAAAATGCTGCAGATGAGCGCTTCAGCGGCCTCGAAGGCCGCTTTGTTATAGTTGTCCCTCGCACACTACAGATACGCCTAACTAACAAGCTGCACCTAACTTCTGTCTATCCTATCATGCTTTGATATACGACCTGACACATTTTCCGATTATGGGTTTCCCACGGTTTCCCACGGTGAATGTCTGCCTTCTCGCAGACAATGTGCCTGGTCAGCTTTCAATGCTCTTCAGGCAGGGCTTCTGGAGGTGAAAATGCGGCTCTTCAGGATGGCCGCTTTGTTGATGGTGATGCTGCTCGATGGGTGTGACGGCCCTTTTTAGGTCCAAATGGACTTATGATTCTATGTGATGACGGTCCTTCTAAAGTCCCGTTGGACAGGATTTTCAGGTAGGCGGCGGTCTTCGTTGGTGCGGTGGGAAGTCCTCCGGTTCGCCGGTGCCGGAGCGCGGGCGACGATGTCGATCCCATGGGGTGGTCTTGAATGTGGAAATCCGGCGAAGCTCTGGGAATGTGGAGTGTCCTGATTTTCTGAAGAATTTCTTGGCGTCTTCGGCCCATTTCTTGGCTAAAGTTGATGAATTTGTTAAGATTGGGAGCAGGCAATTATGCGGCGTTCTTCCAAGTTGTAGCGCTTGTCGTAGTGCTATGCGGTCTTCAATTTCTAAGATTGAGCGGGCTTTCTGCAGTGCAACGCCGCTCCAGGCAGACGAGGCGTAGGTCAACGAAGGTCGGAGGATGGTTTTCCACAGCGTTAGGCGCGCGTTGATAGGAAGGTTTTTGTTTCCTATGATGCAGTGCAGTTGTCCGCGTCTGGCCTTGGCGATTCTCGCTGTTTTCCTGGCATGAGGGACGAAAGTAAGACGTCTGTCAAGAGTAATGCCAAGGTAATTGATGTTCTGGTGCCATGGAATCTCTTGGTCTCCGACAAGAAGTTCTCCGGGTTCGTGTTGATTGATGGAAAAGACGATTGCCTGCGTTTTCTTGGAGTTCACTGCGAAGCGCCACGTTGAATACCATTGCATGAGGGTGTCGATCGCCCGCTGGAGATACGTCGCCGCCATGTATCCTTTTCGTGATCTGGAGATGAGAGCCGCGTCGTCTGCATACAGTGCACCGATGACGTGTGGCGAGAAGAAGCTTGGTAAATCTGCAGTAAAGATATTAAAAAGCAAAGGAGATAGGACGCTTCCCTGTGGCACGCCCGCTGCAATTCTGCGGCGTCCGGAGGATGCGTCTCGCCAGTCGACGTGGAAACTGCGGTCCTGGAGCCATGATTTGATGAATGAAATTATCCATTGTGGATAGCCGAAAGAACGGAGTTTGTGGAGGAGCCCTTCATGCCACACGCGGTCGAACGCCTTGCTGATGTCGAAGAAGGCGCCGACCGCGGTGTGCTTCCAGTTAAACGCCTCGGTGATGAAATTCAGGATCCGAGCGACCTGGTGCGTCGTCGAGTGTTCTTCTCTGAATCCAAATTGATGTTCAGGGACGACACAGAGCTCCTCCGTGATGAGTTTAAGATGCTCCAGGACTAGTTTTTCGAGCAGTTTGCCGACTGCGCTGAGTAGGGAGATCGGCCGCAGATTCTCCGGACGCGACGGTGATTTCCCAGTTTTAGGAATGCAGATCACGCGGGCGTGCTTCCAGGTGTTGGGGAAGTGTCCTAATGCGAGGCAGGCGTTGAATAACAGCAGCAGCGCGTGGGCCAGTGAGCACGGCATGCGGATGAGAGCTTCGTTGCCGATCATGTCGGGGCCCGGTGCTTTCTTCCGTTTGACCGTCTTGAGGGACTGAATAAGGTCCTTTTCATGCAGGTCCGGTGGCGGCGAGTCCAATGGCGGTCGTCCACTCGGCGTCCTGGGAAGGCTGACCGGCGAGCTGAGGGGGTCCTCGGCGGCATCTTCTGCTGGTAGCGGAGTAAAAGCTTCTTCAAGGTACGTCGCCATGAATTCTGCCTTCTCGCTGGAAGTTTTTACCGGACCGTCGGGCGTCGTTAGCGGTGCTTCTTCCGTGGATGATGTTCGAAGGGCGCGGGCCATCTTCCATAGCGATCCGTCCTCCGTGGATAAGGATTCTACCTTTTTCTTCCATGATTCTTCTCGGAAGGTAAAGATGTCGTCCCTGATGCGGCGTCTGGCATCCTGGAGACGTGCCTTGTCCTGAGGATCTCGCGTCCTGAAGAATCTCCTCCGGAGGGCGTTTTTGATCCGGATATTTTCGCAAATCCAAGATGGCAGCTGCAGGTGATTGGATGTCGGTATGGATTTCTCCGGGACTGCGATGGATATGGCTTCATTGATAGCTTTCGAAATCGCTGCTGCCTGCCGATCGACGTCTGGTGGAGAAGAAAGATTTTCGTCCGACAGCTGTTGGAGAGCTTGCGTCAGATGGCTTCGATACAGGTCCCAGTCAGCGTCTTCGTAGTTGCGCACCGTTCTCAATGGTACGGAAATTGGTCGGTGTCCAATGTGAAAGATGACCGGGAGATGATCAGAGTCGAGAGCGGCGATGGATTTTGCTGCGAGATTCTTTCTCAGATTACGGTGAAGCGCAATGTCTAGGACATCACCGAAGCCGCAGTTGCCGAATCGCGTTGGAGTTGACGGAGCTGCGACGGAGACGTCGGATGTCGAGAGCCATTGGTGAAGGCGCAGGCCTCTGGTGTTCGGAACTCTTAAATTCCAGTCCTGGTGCTTTGCGTTCAGATCTCCTGCGGCGATAATTGGCGTATCTCCGGCGAGGATCAAAGACAGATCTTCGGGAAGAAATTTCGCTTTTGGCGGAATGTAGAGCGATGTCAGACGAATATTTCCGTCTTCGCAGACGATGGAAATGGATGTTGATTCTATCGCCGATGATTGGGAATTCGATTCCAATGTTATGCGCTGCGCCTGGATATGAGAGGCTGTGATGATCGCCGTGCCGCCGCCGTTTTTGCTGCGATTATCCCGGAAGGTGGTCCATCCTGGTATTGTCCACCGTTGATTCGGCCGAAGGTGAGTTTCTTGCAGTAGGGCGATGTCGCAGCGCTGCTTCGCTAAGAAGGAAAGCAGCTCCGCGGTCTTCCATTGCAGTCCTCCACCGACGTTCCAGCAGGCGAAGGTGAGACAATGCTGCGAACGTTTGGTCTTAATTTCCATAATGGGCGTTGAGTAATTGAGGGAGCTGCTGCAACGTGGTGGTCAAAACCTGGAGTTGCTGATGGAGAGCTTGCGTTGCGTTCATGAGAACTGTCATTATTGAGTGATATTGAGTGAAAGCAGGCGATTGCTTATCGGATCCCACCATCGTGGATTCTAATTGATATAACTCGTGAGTATGAAGTGAAACCACAAGAACATTTGTTAAGCCGAACACACCGCAAGACGAAAAAAATACGTTGGACACGAAAAAGGAAATAGGAGTTCGCGAGCTCGGCGCCAATTAACTGTGATGACCGCCACTACCTCTAACCGCCTCACGTTTCGTGAAAAATAACTGTGATGACCGCCTCTACCTTTGGCCGCCCCACGTTGGGCGCCAAATAACTGTGACGGAACGGGCTTGATTCTCCTTTGCCCGTTGACTCGCCGCAGTCCTTACGCCTTCGAGAAATGGACACCTTACCTTTGCCTCGACACCTCGTCTACTTCGGACTTTCCCGGGTGGGAAATGGTTTTGAAAAAAAGGGATATCGCGACCTTTGTCGCGTGTTTGAGAAGGGCGCCATCTCAAAACCGCGGCATCGAACCAGCTCAGCCGGAAAAGCAAGGACGATCCAAAATGTTCGAGGGTTGGGGGGACTTTAAGCCAGGGCGGACGGTAAAACAGGGAGGGCCGTATGACGTGAGCACGGGAGAAATTACGAGGAGCGTGAGAATGAACCTCTGGCTTTTTTACAATTAACACAAGCAACATTTATTCAATGAAATGAGCATGAAAATAAACACGAAGGAGGCACTCTACAGCTAAATAACACATGTCTCACTAACTAATGAGGGATGAAAAGGTGAATGAATGGCGAGACATAAATGGAACGAAATTAACAAAAATAAAATAATCACTCTGTAACACTTTGACCAAATAAATGACCAAACATGAAAAAATAAAATAACTACAAAATGAAGAGAATTACAAGCTCCTCGTCCTTTTATGAATACTAATGATGAGGACGGGAGTGAGTGATACAGAAATATGGTCCCGTAGGACTATGATTGTCCACTCTTGGGATCAGTTTGACTCTTCTCTTGACCTGAAGGGACTTTAACTCTATTTGGATATCTCGTACACCACTTATTCTGGCGCACACGGGTTTCACAGTGGGGAAGCGTGAATAAGAGGGTTGAAACCACTTAGGATTGGGGAAATACGGGTGTGGCGATACTTATGTATGAGATGGTGTGGAGTTTGACGGCGAAATCCAGCGCGGAGAGACTGCACCGTTGAGTTTTCGGTATGGTGGCGTGGAGAACGGAATTCAACAACTCCTGTTGTGATAATGCACCTTCCGACTGAAAGGAACTCGTTCAACCTTTGGTTCCGGGGATGCGGCGACCCGCTAGCTTTTGCGGTCTGTCGCCCTTATCTACCCGAAACCGCACCTCCTCTTTGGGGTGCCGGGATCGAGGTCCGCTGCGTCTCGTTCCTCTTCTGGGGCAGAACGCAGGAAAAACCGCTAGGGAACGACTTTGTCAATTCCTCGTGGAAGTCGTGGTGATCTCCGTCTCCAATTATCGCCTCTCTCTCTCTCCGTCCACACTCTCGCCTGGCTTCACCAGCACACCCTGAGCTTCTGTGCTCGACTCCCAATCATCAACTGACTTCTCATCTTCCTCCCGACTCCACAGTCGGCGTCCTCCCTGTAACGCTCATCCCCCCCTCTCACGTGACTTCAGTTCAAAAATCACCAATAGTTTCATGGCTTACACTGCCCAATGACCTGGGTAGACACATAAGTGGCGTGATTCTCACTCTTAAAGAATCCAATGCACAAGACGAAGGAACATTTTACCAGATATCCACGCAGAAAAAGGCAGGCCTTCATCTCGCTTACGCAACGGGGACCCGGCTTGGGACGCAAATGACCGACGCGGGAGGCGCGACCAGGGAAAATCAAAGATAAGACGGCCAATCCGTTACAATATATATATATAAAATATGCAGAAGAGAGAGAAGAGATGTCCTAATAAATGCTAGCAACAAGGTGTTGAGGGTGGGGGTGAAGGAAAGGATAATCAGTGGACACTTACCAGTAGATGACCCATGGAGAGCCTGGTGTCCACTGCGCTTTGGAGCTTTCGGGTCACGAACCCTTCTTCAGCTGGAGGAGATCACTACTGGGGTATCACACTGGAGTCAAGGGTTTCGGTTGGTGTGTGAAAAGGGGATTGGCTAGGGTAAAAAGGAGGGAGGGGGAAGAGGGTGGACTAGGAAGGGGAAATGGAGAGGGAAATTGGACGGGTGGAGAAAGCTAGCGAATGTTGATGCCGGGAGAAGTGGTTGATTTTAATATGGAAATATAGGCGAGCTCCCAGTGTCGGAGATCTAACGTAGATGTTTCGGGTGGGAATGCTCTGATTACCTTCACTCTGAAGCAGTCATTGAAGGGAAGGTTATGAGAATTGGCGTGCTCGGCTACTGGCAACCTTAAATTTCGGGTTACACTGCTCCTATGGTTATTGATTCGCATATTAAAAGAGGTGGTCGTCAGTCCTATATAGAAGGCCTGGCAGTGATTACAGGAAATTTCATATATTACATTACTCGAGGAGCAGGTTCCTCGAGAATGTATTTGGTATGTGACGTTTGTAACCGAGCTGATAAAGGAGTGGGAATGGGAGTTAATGGGGCATGTGAGGCATCTGGGTTTTTTACAGGGATGTGAGCCAATCGGTTGGAGATCGGAGGCACAAACTGATGATGATAGTTGTATCTCGCGAATCCAAAGGCTGTTTTGGAGATTGGTAGGACGACGGAAGGAAAGCACGGGATAAGTGAGGAAGTCGAGGGGGAAGATAAAAGAATAGATTGGGCTGACTTAAAGATAGTTTTTAATGCAAAATCTAGGCCCGGATGAAACGTGGTGGCGAAGATGGTAAGATTATTTGGTGATTTTTCTTCTGGCTCTGCTGTTGAGCGTGCCCCTTTGCGGGGTGCGCACGCCTTGGCCAGCTGCTCTCTGACTATTGAGGGTGGGTAACCACGGTTGAGGAAGGCTGATTCCAGGTCTTTTAAATAATTGAGGAAGAAATAGGTTTCAGAGCAGATACGGCGACCTCGACGTGCCAAAGAGTATGGTAGGGAGCGCTTGCAGTGTTCGGGATGGCAGCTATCCCAGTGTAAGTACTGCTGCAAGTTCGTAGGTTTCACGTGGACTGATGTACTTATTGTCCTATCATTTAGGTGGATGTCTACATCTAAGAATGCAATGAGCGAGGTGGAAAAGTGGGTGGTGAATTTTAGGCTAGGGTGCGACTTTATTTGTTTAATGAAATTGTTTAGGGTGTCATTGCCATGCGTCCAAATCATGAAGATGTCGTCTATGTAGCGGAGCCAGATTAAGGGCTTAAGGGGAGATGAGGATAGAAGTTTTTCCTCCCATCTACCTAGAAAACAAGACGCGTAGGAAGGTGCCATCCTCGTTCCCATGGCCGTACCCCTGACCTGAAGAAAATGGCGTCCTCCAAAGGTGAAGTTGTGTTTTGTGAGCACCATTTTCATCAGATCAAGGAGGAATTCAGTGGAGGGACGTGATTCCGTGGGTCTGCTGATTAAAAATTCTTTTGCGGCTGCCAGGCCTTCTTTATGGAGTATGTTGGTGTACAAGGAGCACACATCTATTGTGACCAGGATGTGGGAGGATTCATAGGGACGGTATTTTTATACAAAGCGTGTATGTTATCTGCCCCGCCTTTGACGCACTCAATAAATACACGGGCTGCGTTCGGTCCTCGGTATAACTGAAGGCTTTGACAGCCATCAGGTGTGATTACCATACAGCAGAAGCTAAATTGTGTGTGTTTTTGTATCACGTTCATGTAGGACGTATGTGAAGAGGGTTCACAAGTGCTCACATTTTCGAGAATGCATTTAAAGTCCGCGAATATTACGTAGGTTACTCGAAATGAATAATTCAAGTGCTTAAATTTTAAAATGTTATCACTCTCGTCAGGCATTATAATTTTAGTTGGCGCCCATATCTCTTTGCATAATTTCTGATGCTCTTCTAGTTTTGTCCAATCGTGGTAGTGTGTGAGGCAGCGTTTGCAAAGGTGTATTCTCTCTTTATGCTCCGTAATTTGTGATCGGATCAATCTATTAAATTTTTTTATCCAGCAGTAATGTGCTGTTTGTTATTTAGAACAGATCACGATGATCTTCTAGCTATCGATCAACAATTTTCATTGGGTACACATCATTTTTATCGGTTAGACCGAATACGTTAATGGAAGTATTGTTCAAGGATGACCTTGTTCCGTTTCCCCAAATTACTCCTACTTTTGTTTTCATTCATAGGTGAAAAATCTGACCATGCATGGAGTCCTAACAGTTTGCCAATCTGTATTTAATATGATGCGAAAGCTGGTTAGCAGGAAAGATGTGATGATAAATGATCATGCATTAAAATCTGTCATTCTCTTTACATATGGCCGTAATGATTTACTTTTTATTCAAAAAAATGTATCTTCCCGTTTGATAATCCCTGTACCGAGCATGCACAGAGTTTGCAGAGAACATTCGTTCTGTTTCCGTGAACTTCTGTGCAAAGTTCGGGCGGAACGATATTGCTACAAAATGGGATCGTGGACGGCGCGAACGTCCGCGCAACGTTCCGGTCGGGCGACATGGGAATCATTTGGGAACGTTCGTGCGGTAACCGTCCTTCGGTTCCAAACGAATGTTCGCGTAACGTGGTTGGCCTCCAGTAAGGCGACTGGCCTTTATGGGGGATTTCTCCAGAATCTTATTCTTCCTCCATTAATCATGGTATGTAATTGTAATTTTTAATTTCATCGAAAAGACTTGAGGGCCATTCTTTAAACAGGAACTGCTTCCATTAATGGAAGCCCATTATTATAATTTCATGAAAACTTTTGGAATAATGTATCCTTCTACTCATGCAATGCAATCTATCTCTGTTCCTCTGCAATCTTACAAAGTTGAAAATTATTTGAATGTCATCCACAGAACAAGTGGTTACCAATTTAGAGGATGCATCATGTCATCATAAGTACTGACTTCCAAATAATTTTCTTCTAAGTATACCCATCTGCTAAATCCATTTTTGAAAACCTCTATTATATATATTCTTATCTTTTTTTATAAATCTATTGTGCCTGGTCATGTGAAGATGCTCTACATATCCATTTATGTAATCCCAAAATTAAATAATCCGATGCAGGTCAAAATGGTCTTCATCCCACACAGCAAAGTAAGCTTGCTGCAATCTTGCAGCATGCTTGTCATTGCAAGATAGCAAGCTTGCATCGGTAAGGTTAAAGCTTGATGCAAGCTTGCTGCAATCTGACTACTGCACCTGCATCATGCTTGCCGCAAGTTTCTAGCAAGTTTCACGCAAGTCCTGTGCAATCTTCACGCAAGTCCTGTGCAAGTTTCAACCCTGGCAAAAATAGAGGATACGCCGAGGGTAGGAAACATTCATGAACCACACATAAAAACATGGCCTAAGGAATGCAATTGTGCAAAGGAGCTGTAACCATGTTCCTAGCGAAACAAATTAGTTAGGTATCACAACAAATCACTACTTGCATGCAGTACACCTAATGTATCAAAATTTAAAAAGAAAATGATATCAACAGATTTTCCCGCATTTGTAAACGCGCAGGATAAAATTTTTAACAGGACATACTTGACCTACGTGTCCTATTATCTTACCCCGTTTACGACCTAATGAAATGCAAATCACGACGGCTATCTAGCGCTTCTTCGCTAACAAATGACTGATGGGAGGCCGTGTATATGCAGCTGCTGGCTTGCATGAATTCTTTAGTGATAACTAACTTTACAACATATGGACACGGGTATTTGAATCATTAAAACATTTCCCCAATGACCATTTTGTGGCTAAAAGTAAGCATGACCGTTATGAATATGCATAATTGATATTCTTTCAACTCCAGGAGAGATAAATAAGAGTTTCCTCAGTAATATGCCAATCGCCATCTTCATCGGACGGGCCGCGGGATCCTTGGTAGAAACCCTGACGTCAATATCACTGTTTTCTGTACTCAATCAGTCTGTATTCACAATTAATATGTATTCACGACTTTACAACCTTGTTCTTCTTTGTCAGTTAATTTATCGTTACGTGCTTAAGTTGATTTCGCGCTAATTTTTCCTATTAACTCGCTCTTCTTCAATTTAGCTCGAATTATTTTTCTCCTACGGGAAATAAGCCGTGCACGTTCAAGCAAAGGTAACTCTACTCATCCCTTAGTAGGAACCCTATAGTTGCAATTGCCTTGGACCTTGCACTATTGCTACCAATGTTGCCAGAATCCTGCAGCAAAGTTGCCAAGGTTGGCACACTTCATGCAAGTTGAGTGTAACTTGCATGGAACGTGTCAATATTGGCAAACTTGCAGCAGGCTTGCATCTAGATTGCCAATCTTGGCAAGCCGTACGCCAGCCTCAACCAAACTTGGCGCAATATTGCATGCTATGTGGGATGGATCTTTTAAAATTTTGGGTTGCTGGAAGAACCCAAAATTTAAAAGAACAATAGGTACTCTTGCAAGTTAACTATAGTTGACTACATATATCAAATGTGAACGGTTTCAATTGCTCTCTAGAAGTTTATCTTATGAATATCTATAGGATGCCTATTATAAGTGAACAATTATTAAGACCCTTAACAAGTCATTTCTGTAATTAGTGGTCCCGAAAAGAAGAAAGGTGACAATGACATCCTCATCATTGCAATGACCATGCACCTTTTAAGGAACACAAATGGGAGAACTCCAATGAAGAGAAGGAGAAAATTTGTCTTGAGCTATACATAGAAACTTATTTCTGATCCTGTACATTAGAATGTAAGCATCTGCTTTATAGGTACTATATGTTCAACAGCATATAAGTTATTAATATCACTATGAATTCATCTCGGTGAAACCCAAGTTTTATGCATATAAATGAATATTTGTCAACACTGTAAAGCAAAAATATTTTATATTTGTGTAAGTGGAAAAATCTGTCAGATTACCGATGATATTATTAGTGAAAGAAATTTGACTGTTTATCGGTGGAATATGCTGAAAAATTCAAGAATATTTGCTTGCTTTTTCAAGATAAAATAGGTATATTTCCCAACTAACGTTCGAATCAATTTTGTTTAGGGTTCCGAACATCCGGGTAGGAATTTTGGATACTAGTCTCGCATCAAAGTACCTATTTTTCGAGATTTTCATCGTTCCCCGCGTATGAACTCGGCAAAAGGTTGATTTATCTACATTTCATAATATACTTGGCTTGGTTTAAAATTTTCATGTCGATGGTATTTAATAAAGGACTATTAGGATAGTTAGAATAAATGCGACAGTGAAACAATCTGGACTTAATTCCATATTAAGGTCAAGAAACACCATCAGCACTGTCGTCTGCTGAATGAAAACTGAAACCAAGAAGCCACACGATGACCGATATTAAGCTTATATTTGCACTAATTCAGATGATTGTTTTCAGAAAAGGCTAAATATGACCAAATATTTATCTCTATAATGAGAAATTGTATTAATCCCATTTGTACGAGTTCTACCTTTATCCGCGACATTCGAGCGATGTTTTTAAAATGTATTTTTACAATTTCAGCTTCTGCTTACTGCTACGTGTTGATTTCTCTCTGATCTAAGTAATTTAAAACTCACAGAATCATGTATAACCGGCTTTATAACCCTTCTTCGATATTCTTTGCTCTTTCTAACTTTTCGATTGCGCGCCTCTACCCAAGGGCTGAGAGCCTTGAGAGGTCCAAAACGTCCAAAACACCGCTTACAAATATGGCGACCGCTCAGAACTGAGTGGCTACGTCAGGGAGTGTGTAAATCATGGTCGTAGGTTTAAATAATATTAATGGAAGGCGTCCTAGAAATATAATATCCCTGGGCTACCTAGCGGTCTCATCCAGGGGGAGATCACCCAGCTGCTCACTGAGCACGCAATTGCTTCTACGATTAGACACCAGAGCTCACCAGCGCTGCCACTGTCGAAAAAGTCTAACTCCTCAAAAGTCATTCTAAATGTCATCAAAAACCATCTTTCCCTGCTACCTAAGTGGGACCTCCCATGTACATCCCCGCATGAAATTCGCTGAAAATTGAAAAACGTAAATGTACAAGAGAAGTGAATTGTAGGGCGGGAACCGCAGTAACTATACGTTGTGTCTCTTGTTTGCATACTAATCTTGCGTTTAAATGTTTACGCGTTTTGTTTTTTGCGATATACACGATTATTGTCATAAAATTTAATTTACCTATCTTTTGGTAAAGGACTGTTTCTGTGGGTGTGTTCATACGAATCTTCTTGTGGTCCTAGTCCATATATCTATGTTCATGGTCCTTGTTTTCCTGGTTTTGTTGCATGGCAAATATCTTTAATCACGTCGTAGGAGCTGACGTTTAGAAATATGACATATTCAGAATTAATGTGAGCACCCCATCTGCTTTACAATGACTCTCCCGAATCCTATTCGCAAGTTAGACCAAACTGTGGTAAACCGGATTGCTGCGGGAGAGGTCATACAGAGACCAGCTAATGCTTTAAAAGAAATGCTTGAAAATAGGTTGGCAAGTTATGTGATAGTTTTGCTGTTACTTTTTTTGATTCTTTGGGTGTTACGTGAGATTGAGGCTGTTTGTATTGTTTTTCAGCTTGGATGCGAATGCAACTAATATACAGATAAGTGCTAAAAATGGTGGCATGAAACTGTTGCAAATTGTTGACAATGGCACAGGCATTAGAAAAGAAGATTTAGAGATCGTGTGTGAGCGATTCACCACCAGCAAGCTGAAGAAGTTTGAAGATTTGACAAGTATTGCCACTTACGGATTCAGGGGAGAAGGACTGGCGAGTATAAGTCATGTTGCTCACCTTACCATTATAACGAAGACTGCTGATTCTCAATGTGCTTACAAGTATGTGCACAGACCTGAATTCCTTTCTCCTGTTCCAAATAGGCCACTACTAGAATATTCACTTTTCATTGTAACAGGGTTAGTTACGTCGACGGTAAGATGAAGGGTCCTTCTAAGCCTTGTGCTGGCAATCAAGGCACTCAGATCATCGTGGAAGATCTGTTTTATAACTTGAGTACTCGAAGAAAAGCTTTGAAAACAACATATGAAGAGTACGCAAAAATAGCCGACGTTGTTGGAAGCTATGCGATTCACAATGCGAGGGTTGGCTTTTCCTTGAAAAAAATTGGAGAATCTTCAGCTTGTATTCGAACGCAGCCAAATTCATCTTGTGTGGATAATATATGTTCTATCTTCGGAAATAGTGTTGCAAGGTGAGCAAAGTTTTTGCTAAATCTTTTCATTAATGTGTAAACTCACACATCCTTCATGTTTTTATTTTTCCAACGCGTGTAGTCTCAAATGTCAAAATGTAGAGTCGGGAACCTTACTGTTTTCTCCTTATGATCTACTGTATACTGTATTTGATTGTACCTCTTTTGCCACATATATATGTGGCATGGAATCAATCACATTGATAAAGGGAGAGGAATATATATATATCCATGACTTCTCTTCTACGCCTTATCAAGCCATTTTATCAATGGAGGAATCAATGTGATTGATTCCTCCATGATCAGCCCATCACTCATTGTAACTGAACCATTGGATCACACGTCTCTCATGCCTTTCAACTGTCACAACTTTCTATCCACATCCTCCCTTGTCTGGTTCAGTCTATACTCTACCGTTTTTTTTATCACTGACATCCTTCAGATTCCACTTGCCCACCAACCCAGATAGCAAGCCAGCTGGATTCCAACCTTAAATTTCAGCTGGACAAATCACTTGGAATCCAGCTGGAATATGTAGCTCAAATCCAGTTGGACTAGTCAAGTCTGTGATGATAATGAGGTTTATTGACCAGATTACACTGTTATAGGATTCGTCAAAAGTACACAGAGAGCATGTACCTATCTACATAGACAAAATATTTAAACAGTATTATCATGAAGGAATTCTTCTTAGGAATAATAGAGTTTGTCTTGTAAAAACATTTCACCTTTGCTTTAAAGGAGTCAGCAGTTTTGCAATTTTTCAGACTGGTAGGTAACTTGTTAAAGAGGTACAACCCCAGAGTTTTAGGACCTCGAAAGGCTGATTTGGTCCTGACATAAGAACAGTGAATGGCATTATGACCACGGTATTTAGTAGTAATCATGGACATCCAGGGTTGGGCACGAATCACCTAGTATTGATTCGAGTCACGAATCATGAATATCGAAGGAAATTAGATTCGAAGCACGAATCACGATTCACTGCTGTAAATTTGATTCAAATCTCGAATCATGAATCATGTGATTTTTCCTTTAAATATGATTCGTGCGGTTCACGAATCATAGAATTATTGCAGAATGATAATACCACTAAGTAATGGTCACATTCTGAACATTGCTCCCATAATTGGGAACCTATACCAATCTTTTCGCCGGTTAATTAACACTTGTGTAGATACATTGTGTATTAACTGAATATCATAAATTACCAGTTCTGTGTACAAGCCTTCAAGCCACCATAAAGGTGTGCGGCAGGGGGTGAATTCTCGCCAAACATGCACTACATATCATGCATGAAAAAGTAGTAATAGTATACTAGTCTAAACCTCACTATTAAAAAAATAAATGTAGTAAAGTAAACATGCAAAAACATGCTGCTAGTTGGGTTACCTTCAAGTCCTTATACCAACATGCAGCTACCTATGATATACATTGATTCACTCGTATTGGACATATTTACCGCTATTCATATCCCTAATTGTACGAGGAAAAAAGGACATTTAGAATCTGTCATTTCGGCAATCAATTTCTCTAACTTTGTGATTATGGTCCAGTCTACCATAGTAAGTTGGGGTTCGCAAAATATTTTTAACATCATCACTGAAAATATTATCTTGGAATTTATTAAGGGGAAGAACTCTACATTTCAACCTGCGATCAGGCAATGATTCCCACTTTAATTCATTTAATAGACTGGTTACGCTAAAATAGTTATCGTACCATCCCTTTACAAATCTTGCTGATGTTCGCTGCACACGTTCAAGTTCATTTTTTAGACCGATTTCGTCATCATCATCATCATCATTGGTCAACAATCCTAGGATTGGTTTAAAGCAGCTTTCCACTCGATTCTTCTATCGGCCAACCTTTTCATTGTGGAGTAATCCTAGGATTGGTTTAAAGCAGCTTTCCACTCGATTCTTCTATCGGCCAACCTTTTCATTGTGGCGTAATTCTTCTCTTTTACATCCTTCACAACCTGTTCCATGTATCTCATACAAGGCTTGCCTTTTACAATCTTCCCGTTCACTTTTCCCTTGACGATAGTCTTCATCAGGCCATCAAGTCTCACGATATGGCCGATTAAGTTGTCCCTTCTTCTTTTTTGAGTTTTCAGCAGACCTCTCTTTTCTCCTACTCTTCTTAGGACTTCCTCGTTACTTACTCGGTCAATCCATTTAATCTTCAGCATTCTTCTGTAGCACCACATTTCGAATGCATCCACCCTTTTCTTCTTCGCTGCTCTCATCGTCCATGCCTCACTGTCGTAAAGAAACATGCTCCAGATGTATGTTCTGATGAACTGTTTCCTTACTTCTACGCTTGTATTTCCAGCTGTAAGGAGATTCTTCTTTTGATAGAATGCCCTCTTTGCCTGGGCTATTCTACTAACTATTTCTTTCTTGCTTCGTCCATCGTAGGTTACTCGGCTCCCTAGGTAACAGAACTCTTTCACCTCTTCAAGTTTTTGTTTTCCTAGTTTGACATTGGTTTTCGCCTCTTCTTTCTTGCTGCACGACAATATCTCAGTCTTCTTCTTATTTATCTTCAGCTGATATCTGGCCATTGTCCTTTCCATGGTTACTAGAATCTTGTTCAGATCCCTCTCTGTCTCTGCTATTAGTGCTATGTCATCAGCGAATCGCAGCATGATTATTTTTTCTCCATGGATAGTCACTCCAGAAGACTTCTCTTTGATTTCATTGATGGCTCTCTCGATGTAAACATTAAAAATGACGGGAGACAGTGCATATCCTTGTCTCACTCCTTTCCTTATTCTTGCCTCTTCACAGCTGGGTCCCGATTTAATCACAGGCACTTGGTTTTTATACAAACTATGGATAATTCTTCGGTCATTGTAGGACACTCCATTTCCCTTCAGAATTCCAAGCATTAAATCCCAATCCACGTTGTCAAAAGCCTTCTCTAAATCCACAAATGCAATGAACCTCGGCTTGTTCTTCTCCATTCTCTTCTCTATGAGTAGTCTAAGGGCCAATATTGCTTCCCTTGTACCCTAACTTTTTACCCTAGCTTTTGCAGTCCTTCACGTGGTTTCTATATCTCTGCTTCACTAAAATGTAATCTATTTGACATCTTCTTCTGTCTCCTGGCATTTTCCATGTGTATCTTCTTCGGTTGTGATTTTTAAACAATGTGTTGGCTACCACTAACTGATGCTGTGTGCAGAACTCCATCAGTCTTTCTCCTCTTTCGTTTCGGATTCCCAATCCGTAGTTTCCAGTTATTCTTCTATCTTGACCTTCGCCGATGATAGCGTTCCAGTCTCCTAAAATAATTAGGTTTTCTTCTCCTCTTACCTGTTTTATAACTTCCGATATCTTCGTAGACGTCTTCCACTTCTTCATCTTCATAGTCCGTCGTATGCATGTAAACCTGCACCACTCCGGTATCTACAGGTTTGGTTTCGATCTTCACCATTATTATCTTTCTTTGTACTGCAGGAAGCTCTTCACACGCATTCCTCCTTCACTCATGTGAAGAATAGGTGCTGCCCTCTTCGCTGGGTGATGAGAAGCGTAATTATTAGCGGCTTCTCGTCGCCAAGTCATGGCATCTTCACAGGTTCGGTATTATTTAGAGACCTACCTTACCCAGGGATAGACCAATACCCCCTCGGAATGCCGTCGCTTTTTGTCCACCACTGCTTATTCGACGAGTAAACTCACTTATCTTGCAACTAACCTCTATATCTAGAGGTCGACCCACCATCCGCAACCCGGTGGATGCACTCGGTGGCTTATCCCATACACTGGCAGCATATTCCAAATGAGGTCTAACAAGGGAAAAGTAGCTGATTTCTCGTACATGATCGTCACATTTATCCAGTACTCTTTTGATGAATCCCTGTTTATGATTAGCTTGACCCATTATTTCACGTATGTGTTTACCCCAGGAAAGATCATGTGACAGTCTTATTCCAAGATATTTAATGGATTCCACATTTGCTAATTCATTATTACTTAATTTGAAGTGCTAGAAGGAGAACAATTCTTTTTCCAAAAATTCTAACTGCCATGTATCACACAATTTTTCAATTTTTTGTAGGTCATCATCAAGGAGTCTACATGTAATAAATGTAATATTCGTGGTCATCATTTAAATGTAGGACATTTCATTGCTATTTTTTCAAAACAATTTAAAGTCACATTTGAACAAATCTGTAATATAGTGTAAAATATATTATTGAAGTTTGCATTAACCATATTGTTCCACTTCTGACGTATACTTACACAGTAACTGTCAGTGAAAGACTGATGTACGATTCTAGCAGTGAAATCAGTGATATTAATTCATGATTCGTCAGTGAATCGTGAGCTGCATCACAAAAGTTCGGCTCACGAATCACCTCAACTAAAAAAAAAGAGTCGACTCACGGATCACGAATCATTAAAAAAAAATGATCCGAAGCACGAATCACAAATCACAGTTTGTGATTCGCGAATCATGATTCGTGATTCATGAAGACGAATCATGCCCATCCCTGTGGACATCACAGTTTTTGGGGAACTCACTGAAGTTAGATTTTACAAACATAAGGACGGAAAGGATATAAACACATATGGTAGTGGGAGAATATTAAGATTTTTGAAAATGGGGCATTGATAGGTGTGAAAACCATAAGGCGTGCAATTTTCTTTTGCAGCCGAAAAAGCTTGAGTGAGGCTAGCGAAGATCCCCAGTAAATAATACTTGAAATGATGCGGGATTACAACTGACCATAATATATTGTTAATATATCAGGACTAAACAGGACTAACAGAGAATCTAATAAAATGTATAAGGAAACAAGTAGAGCTTACCCAGCCGGCACAAGACAGGGCATATCCCTAAATGAACAGATAGCATCCATGGAATAGAAGGATACAGAATCTCTGTTAAGTATAGGTTATCTCACGGCAAAAGTACGCAACACAGATGCCCGGTATGGAGTATCCATGGATCATCTAGATAGATTTCCGCTATTATGGATGGAGCCCAGCTTCTCATGTACTGCAGCGCCATTTTTTCTCTCCATACGCGAGCGTGTGGGGAACTATGTCAGTCATGTGGCGTCATCTAACGAGCACATTTTAAACTAAAGACCGCCACCTAACAGCAATTCAACTAACTAATATAAGGCGGATTTCGGGTCCACTTGCACTTTATAAATAAGTAACTGATAATATAACCAGTTACAAAAGCAGCGCGAAGAAAACTGATCTTACCGAGTGGTTTTCGCAACCATTTTCAGATTTAGTCAGCAGATGCTGCAATTTATGCAAAATAATTCACCATTTCACAAATAAAATTAACAATAGGTAAAGGAAAAGGCAGGAACAATTACATCTAAAACATTTCCAAATCAAATGAAGTTTTATTCACGGCACGTTCACAGAACAGCAGATATACCGAACCAGTTAGGTCACCAGCAAGCGTACTCCAAAGATTAGCGTACTCCTTCCCATGGTACTAAATGCTCCTTCCTTTCCAGTCTCCTTTCCGACGCGTTCTGCACATGTGCTTACAATACAAAGATGGCGTTCACGACGAGGCAGTTCAGTTCAGTGTGTCCATCTACTTAATTTAACTCATATCTCCTCGTACATCCTTGAAACCCTTTATATTTTAATTAATATTTTTTCTATGCAAAATTACTTGTATCTAACTTCTTGATGAGTATTATTCATTTTACGGATTTTGTGTTGTTTCGTCCCTCACAGAGAAGCTAGGCTATTCAGCTGATATACATCGCTCATCCTTTAACTACGTTATGCATAATTTGGTTAAGTTAATAATGGTTGTCTTTGGTCGTTATTTGTCACGTCCACCTTCAATTAACCCTGCAAATATTATATAATATAGGTTTAGATAGGAAATACGTGCTAATAATTCTTTTGGAGCATTACGTTTTCACCGAAAAGGCGTTGTTTTGTATTCTTACTTCGCTCAAGTTGAGATAAGTTGGGTATATGGAGTATGGAAGATATTCTATACCCACTTTCGAGCCACCTTATATTAGATAGTATAGCCCTTGTGACGGCTGGGTAGTACTTTGAGCAGATTGCGGATGTGCGCATCCCATGAGAGATTTGCAGAGATTGCAAGTCCCAAGGATAGACACCTTCAGCTAATGGGCTGACCATCAAGATCAAGGGCGGTATGTTGTTTACTCTTGAGATTGATGCATTTTCTTCAGACTGCTTTCTTTCAATAACCAAAATCCAGACCAGTTACAGCCCATCAAAAACTGCAGCACAGTTACGGACTGTCAAAACTACTGTGCATTTACAGACCAAATACAGACCACTAAATATCACACTGCACCTTAAGAAAAAATACACTTTGAAAAAATACAATTGCAGTGTAGTCATAGACCATAGTCCAGTTCAGTTTCCAGACAATTTCCCTTCTCTTTATTGCAATCCAGACAAGTCCAGTCCTGTTCCTGACTTATAGTCCAGAAATAGCCTTTCAAGCATTACAGACCAGTTTCAGATTGGAAACAGAATGGGTGCTTTCCAATCATCGACGCAAGTCGGCACAAGTCAACTTGTGTCGCGTGTAGTGCTTTCCAATCAGTGTGTGTCGCTAGTGTGTCAAACGCGAGTCGACACACGGTGACACACCGGAAATGGTGAGTTACTGAAAAAAGAAAGAAGGACGGCGCAAGCTCTAAATCTAAATACGTCTGCAAGAGGCATATTGAAAGTAACCGATAAATCAGAACAAATGTTTGTATTTTCTTAATTAATCATCCTACAACTCACTTTTCTGTTCATTGGTAACGATCTTGCTCTAGCAATAAATCAAATAGAAGGAAGCTCCTGATTTCCTTCCCACAAAAACGCACCAATCACGAGTCCCCGTGAAAGTCCTTAGCGCATCAGCTACTGCGCATCTGAAACTTGCTTTCCATTCGTGAAGACACAAGTCGACTTGAGTTTCCGCGAGTTAACTCAAGACGACGCATGAGTCGCTTGAATGGAAAGCACCCAATATATATTTTCACATGGGATGGCAGATGAGGAATTGATGCTACATTCTAAGAAAAAGAGAGGCCAATAGAATGTGTACCTCAAGTACTCTTATGCACGTGCCAGTGTGTTTGACTTCGGTGTGAATGTAACTCCTTAACATGTAGGTATATGAGCCCTGGGCGGAGAGGACGGCTACGTCCTATCCCACCCAGGTAAAGAAAAAGTCAAAGTACCCATCGAGGCAAATCCCGAGACAAACTCTGGCCAGGTGGAGGAATTAAAAGTTGAGCAGGATAATAATAAACAATATCTCCTGAAGTCTTAAGTATAATATGAACCGCTGAAATTTCGACAGACTGTTATGTCCTTCAACATTAATGGCAATTTACTGTTGAATGTTGGATCTACTGTTAAATATTAAAATTCAACAGTAACTGTCGTATCTTATCAATAATCTGTTCGAAATTAATACTGTTAAAGCTCCAATATAAAACTATTGAAATTTAACAGTAACTGTCAAATTGCAAGAGTTGCTGTTAAACTACAACAGTAAATGTTGAATTTCAACAGTAACTGTTGAAATCTAACAGTTTTTTTGCAAAGGGAGGAAAACTTAATGGTGAGGTTAATTTACGTGGTATAGTCATGAGCATTATTGCAGCAAATTTTAAATGCTATTTGCAGTTGTGTTGTACGTTACCATAGGAATTGTACATTGCCTTAGGAGTCAGTGTCACAAAAGTAATCTCAAATGTTCATTCATAAAAAGAAGTAAGCAACAAAATTTGTCAGTATGCAAAAAGTTATTGCTTTAAATTCCCAGTTTACACATTACAGCAGTGTACGGCCATCACCATCACAAAAGAATTATTTTTACATTCCGGTGATTTTGCTGGTGCCTGAGTCTGGTTTTATCGTGTCCTCCATTTTGTGTTGATGCCTGTCCGTGCTGCTAAGGAGAAATGTGCTTTCCTCACATTCACTATCAACTCATTCTGGTGTGGGAAACGAGCAGTTTGTGCCTCACCGAAGTTGAATCCGATTTTAATGCCTCTCCCTCAATTTTTCTCAGTGGAAATTCTGTTCTGTGAAAAATGTTTTCACAGCTACATTCTTGATACCTTTTGGTGCTGGCAAACAAAAAACCTGCTTCCTTTGGGTGTTCATAGTGGTTAGTTCATAAACGAAATATGTATAGCATACTCAAAATGTGCTGGTATGATTGTGCCCCTAATCTTATCCATAAAAGTGTTATTGGTGTTGTAAACTTGACCCTGTAACACTTGACCATAAAATTTATGACCAAATCAGGTTGCAGTGGTGGCTAGACTTCCAATCCTGAGTCTGCAGGTTTTAATCCCAGCTGTGGAATACCATTCCTTACTTGAATGTTGAGTGGAGAAACGTTCAGAACTCTGTTCATCAGATGGTAGTTGAAAATGGGTCCATTGAATAAATGATTTCTCCCCACTCATCAATCATTCTATGACAATTCAACATCAAAAATGAGGCCAATCCAAATTTTCATCTACATTTACACGATACCCTGCAAGCCACCGCGAGGGTGTGTGGCAGGGGGTGAAGACACTACTAACATGCAAACAAGCAACTATAGTGTCTCATGCAACTAGATTGTTAGTATCTATAGTATTTAAGGGGTTAATACATGCATCATGCACTACAGACTACTCTAAAATATTTCCCCTACCTATCCCTTTGCTATGCTGCCTATTCTGTTCTCTTATAGTATGGGGGAAAAATTCCATTTTGAATCTATCAGTACGGCAATCTATCTCTCTAATCTTATTTATCTGGTTGAATCTAGCATAATACGCTGATGTTTTTAATATGTGCCTAACATCTTCAGTAATGCTATCTGGTAGAACTTTCTCTTATAGATTTAAACTGTACTTAAACCTACGCTCTGAAAATGACTCCCCCTCTAATTCTTTTATTAATTCTGAAATGCTACTCCACCTATCGTAACACCTTTTAACGAACCTAGCTGCTCTACGCTGCACACTATCTAGTTCTCTGATGAAACCTAATTCATTCGGATCCCATATACTGGCTGCATACTCAAGGTGGGGCCTAACTAGTGAAAAGTAACATCTCTCTTTTGTCTTGTCATCACATTTCCCTAGTACTCTTTTCATAAATCCTAGCTTTCTCTTCGCTCGGCCGCATATTTCCCGGATGTGTCTTCCCCACGATAAATCTTTAGTGATTGTTACACCTAAATACCTTATGGTTTCAACGTTTTCAATCTTTGTGTTACTAATTTTATAGGTACGCTCTATCGAATTATTCCTCTTCCAAAAATTGATAGCTACACACATTTTAAGGTTAAGCTATAACTGCCATTTGTCGCACCACTCTTGAATTGCATCTAAATCCTTGCTAAGCGATTTCCTGTCTTCAAATTTTATTTATCTAGCTCCAGTAGTTTTTCAGTTACAGACTCGCAAAATTCCAGCAAGTTCTCAATTTCTTCCATTCCCAAGGCTCGCTTCTCAAGGTGTGTACTATTTCACTAAAAAATGTCTCTCTCTCTCATTTGAAAATCACTTCGAAAGAAATTTGTTCAACTATGACCACAAGTTTGGAAGGATCTCAGCAAAAATATTGCACTTGTCTTTAAATGGTTTTGTTCAGTTTTTCAAAAATTCCAATACAATATCAGAACATTTTTGGCCTAAAACATCGTTAGCTACTAATGCTGTTATCATTAGAAGGTACTAAGTACATCCTGACATCTTTTTGATCATGATCTTGATTGTGTGCTTTTATCCCCAAGAATAAAAATAGTGGCTTTTTCATTCCTTCGGTGAAAATTAATGCCTTTTGTGTTTTAATTTTCTCAAAATCACCGCCAGGACACAGTTTTTTGATGTTCTCCACAGTGAAACAGTTGGCAAGAAACCAAGTGTTAGATATTAAGCATCCATGATACGTATATTGTTTACATGAGTGTTTTGATGTATAAGATCGCAGCTGGAATAACTTTTTGAAGAGTATGACACAAACACTTCAACCTATGGAGGTGGAGGCAAACTACTACCGTAATACCCTCCAAGGTTGCAGATGTTACTTTTTGTTGCTAATTGAAATCCATTAAAGCTAATTAAACTTTTTTAAATGATTCAGGCCCTGCACCTTTGCAGGGGTGAATTATATCTTGGGCAATGATTTTATGTTTGTCTTTCACAAGTCCTTAACTGTAGTTAAGAGTCTAGGTTACGCAATGCATTATAATTTAAACCTTTGGAGTGCCCACATCTCCGGTCTACTGTAATTGAATGTCATCTGGTTTTACCAAACCTTGCTCTTGGGATGATCGGAATATGCAATCCCCTCCTGTTGCCATCTTTAGGAAGCTGATGAAGACATAACTTGTGAACACTAAAGTTTCTTAATTATAAGTTCCTTTTGTTCCAATTTTTATTGACCAGTTCATTGAAGTTGGAGGAATTCCACCATTATGAATCCTGAATTGATAATTTTATGGATATTTGAAATTGGTACATGTTTTGTAAACTAACCTTACTTTTTCAACAGAGAGTTGCTTAGTTTGGAAATGAAGAATGATCAGCTGTGTTTCAAGATGCAAGGCCAGATTACAAATGCAAATTACTCCACAAGGAAACTTATATTTTTACTCTTCATAAACAACCGTTTGGTGGATTCTGCAGGTGAGTCTACTTCGTTTTTTTGTCTGTGTTTTAACTATCCCAGAGTGTTTTCAGTTATGCATTACAATTATGTACTTACTTTTGCTTAAATATGGTTTTACCATCATCATTATCATGAAATATTTTTATGGGGTGGCAATCGTCAGGGAAAACCAGGAAAACCAGGAATTGTCAGGGAATTTTGGAAATCTGGAAAAGTCGGGGAATTCTCATAACAGGGAGAAACTGGGATAGGAAATTCTTGTTATTTTTCTACCGTTACACTTACCGGGCAGTCTTTCCCGCCCTTTATTTCACCAAAACATTTCACCAACTAAAACTAATGTCCGTCGCCGAAGTGCATAGAATAAGCCCCGTCAATTCATTGAAAATTCAGGTGTAAATCTTAGTTATTTAGTTTGTTTAAAACAATTTTTTTGTGGTATTTTGTAAAAGTTTGTTTCATTAAATCAGTTTTCATTTATATGACTTTTCGGTGACTGACCGATGGAAAGACATCGAATTTGAGTTTTGGTCAACGACTATTATAAGTCTCGGATTTTCATTTTGTGCACCATATGCACAGAAAAAAAAATTCGTAGAATGTCATGCGGGTAGCCTACATTCGACAACATCAGGTGCACAATGACAGATGAACCAAGTTCGATCCCTATTGCAGTTTAATTTTTTCTTTTAGTAATCGCATCGAAAATTTTATCAACTTCAATTTCAAACCCTTACATCCGATTACTCACATTTTTATACTTATATTGTTTAAATTCAATTTATGAATGTATCACTCAAAAATTAACGATGGTCCAGAAAGATCCACGGATCTTTCATTTCATTCTCTACTGAAATCAAATCCAAAGACAGTGTAAATTTGGATCCCGATCGGAGATTTTTGAATTTCCCAGGTTTGTATTCGAAGCGCCCCATGTATGGAGAAACAAGCCAATACGCTTGTTTCTTGAGTAGCATGAAGAAAAGGCTCATCTCATTTCATGATCCAAAATACACAACCTCTCCTTATCATTCAAATTCCATTCAATATCATTCAAAGGTTATTATTAATTTAAGACATTGCAAAATTAATAGTTTTGTAGCTTGAAATATTCTATAATAATTTTATCGTCTTAAAAATTGAATCTCCAGATATTCCATATTTCGAATCTCCTGACCGCATTAAAAAGTTTTTGTTTCTAAAAAAGAATTTGAAAGCATTCAAGGATTTGATTAGCAGCAGCAACACTAGTTAATGTAAAGTCATTAATGAAAATAGTGTGCTGAATTAATTTTAGGTTTTCAATTTTGTTTATTATTTAATATTCTATACTATATTTTTCTTGGCATGTGATATGCTCGGAAGCCTTTTTTCTATAATTGCATTTAAACTTTCTATATAGAGGGTGATACAATGTGGCATCACTAGGATCTTATATTTTGTAAAATAGTTCAAATATTAACTGAAGCAAAGTAAATTTGTTAAATAATAATCGCGGATCAAATTAAAATAAATGTTTTGTTTTTCCATGGTTGTCATGGGGGAAATAGTTTGTTGATAACGAGGATTCGGGGCATAACGATATTGAACACGAAAGAGAATGGTTGTATCATTGATTTGAATAAAAACTTAATCCAACAATTTGGTAGCAGAGCGTGGTTATAAGATACACGAGTGAAATTTCCAGGAGGTCAAGAAAAGTGACAAGGGAAAATGTCAGACTTTGGAGTTTCAAGAATCGAGCCTCTAACAAACAAGAATTATGGACTTTGGAGCATGAGATTGGTTGCAGTTCTTAAGGCGAAAGGATTGTATCAAGATATCATTTTCGGTGATGAACCAGAGAAGAATGGTGCTGATGCAGCGGCTGTGGCGAAGTGGGAAGCCTGGTCAAAGAAGAACGACGAGGTCAACATGCTGATCATTATGACACTTTCGGCGGAGCAGGCGTTAGCATGTCAAGGTATTTCCAATGCAAAAGAGTTGTGGCTTTTGTTAAAGAAACGTCATGACGGTGTTGAGAAACATAGAAAGACTCAGTTAATGATTGAATTGGCTAAATTAGAAAAATTAGAGAAAGAAAGCATTGACGGTTATTTAACTAGAGCTCAAACATTAGAGACTCAACTTAAGGAAATGGGTAATAATATTGAAGATTATGAATTAATTATGTACGTAATCGAGGGTCTACCAAAGAGTTTCAGTGAAGTTGCAACAGCGATTTCTTCCAATCCAACGGTGGATTTCGAATTCATGAGAGGAGCACTTTTGCGATATGAGGAGAAAAACAAGAAATCAACCAATGAAGGAGAGGTCAAGGCTTTTAAGGCGAAGGTGCAGACTAAGAAAAAATGTTTCTGTTGTGGCAAAATTGGACATTTTGCTCGTGATTGCTGGCACAAGGACAAGGAGAATTCAATTGAGACTAAAGAAAATTCAAAGGATTTTTACAAGAATAAGAGCAAATTCAAGGGAATTTTCAAAGGAGGCAAGAATCAACATGCATTTGAAGTGAGGGAGCATCACAAGATAAATGCAGAAAATGGAGTCACTTGGATGCTTGATTCGGCGTGCACATCTCACATGACTCATCAAGAGGAGTTATTGATTAATAAGAGGAAAGACAATGTGGAGATCGTGACGGCTGAAGCAGGCAGAAAGATTCACGCTGAATTTCGAGGAGAAATTGAAGGAACCAGCTATCTTGACGATGGTGAGGTAGCATTAACTATAAAAGACGTACTTTATGTTCCAGATTTAAACAGCAACTTGATGTCAGTTCCAAGTCTGGTCAAGATGGGCAAGAAAATAGTTATTGATGAAGATGGATTTGGAATTTATGACAAGAAAACAGGAGAATTAGTTGCACAGGGGATCTTTGAAGCAGATGCTTTTATGTTTCGAATGAGCACGGACAGCGATGAACGAGAGCTGAAGAAAGAAGTTTGCTTTAGCACAAGCGAAATAAATAGTAATTTATGGCACCAGAGGCTTGGTCACATTAACAATAATTATCTTTCTAGATTGGCGAAAGAGAATCTTGTCAGAGGACTCGAAAATGTGTCGATCAAGGACGACAACTGCGAGGATTGCATTCAAGGGAAACTGACGAGAGCACCATTCAAAGAAGTCGAAATCGAAGGTGCACAGCAGATCTTGGAAAGACTGCACGCGGATTTGTGTGGTCCAATGCAACAAGAATCAATTGGAGGGAGTAGGTACATGCTGACTATTGTGGACGAGTACAGCAGAAGATATTTCGTCGATTTTTTGAAGAGTAAAAGTGAAACTGCCGATAAACTGATCGAGTTTATTGAGAGAAAAGAGAACGAGACAGGACAAAAGGTCAAGAATTTTCGCTCAGACAATGGTACGGAATTTACCAACGACACATTGCAAGAATATTTCAAGAAGAAAGGCATCAAGCACGAGAGAACGACGATCTATTCTCCACAGAGCAACGGAATTGCTGAGAGAGCCAATCGAACGTTGGTGGAAATGGCTCGAACGTTACTCATTGCAGCTGGATTAACACTGATGTTTTGGGCAGAAGCCGTGTGGACTGCGAGCTACTTGCATGATCTTTCACCTACGAAGAAGAGGGATCAAGTTCCACTTGAGATTTGGAAAAACAAGAAACCATCGGTCAGACATCTCAGAGTTTTTGGCTGCAAGGTCTTCTACAGAAATGAAGATGTTCAAAAAAAGAAGCTTGACGTGAGATCAAAGGAAGCTGTGTTCGTGGGATACTCGAAGAACAGGAGAGCCTACCGAGTATTTGACTTGAGTGACAGGAAGATTCACGAGAGTCGAGACGTAAAGTTCATTGAAGAAAAAATGGGTTTTCAAAAGAAGGAAGAAGACGTTGGTTATGACGAGACTAACTACGTTTTTATCCCAATTGAGAGGCAAGAGAATCGAGACGAACGACACGAGGAAGAAAACAATTCAGGAATTATCCATGACGTTGTTGAAGATTTTCAAGGACAATTCGACAGTGATGATGATTCATCTCATAAAAATCCGTTGGTAATTGTTCAAGCTGGAGAGAGAAGAAGAGGGAGAAAAAAAGGTGACACGAACGATGTCCTGAAACAGAGACACCAAGAAGAATTAAAAGGAATAGAAGATGAATTAAGACAACAAGGAGTAAGAAGGTCAACGAGAGAGAAGAAGGAGCCCGATTGCATTGTCAATATGGTGCAAGAAATCAATCCAAGGAACTACAAAGAAGCAATCGAGTCCAAGGACAAGATCAAATGGATTGAAGCAATGAACAAGGAATTGAAAAATATGAAAAATTATCAGACTTGGGAAATTGTTAACAAGCCAAAAGAGGTAAAATTAATTCAAAGCAAATGGGTTTTCAAGAAAAAGGGAACCAAAGATGCAGAAGTATACAAGGCAAGACTGGTAGCTGATGGTTCACGACAGCGAATGGGAGTGGATTACAAAAGTTCTTACAGTCCAGTGATGAAGCAAGAGTCATTGAAGACACTGTTGGCAATTGCAGCGAAGAAAAATTACAAAGTGGAGTTCATTGACGTCGAAGCAGCGTACTTGAACGCAGAATTGGACAGGCATGTGTACATGAATCCACCAAAAGGAGTAAACATTGAAGAAGGGAAGATATTTAGACTAAAGAAGAGTTTATATGGACTTCCAGAAGCAGGAAGATGTTGGTTTAAGAAATTATCTGGAATTTTGAAGGAATTGGGATTGAAACCATGTAAAGCAGATCCATGTGTATTTGTCGAAGAGTCAAAGAAGGGATTTTTGGCAATTGGATGCTACGTGGATGACTGTATAATTGTTGGTGACAGTCAAAAGAAGATTGATCAACTGGTGGAAAAACTGAAAAAGCAATTGAAGATTAAGGTGTCAAAGGAGGATGAAGTGAAGTTCCTAGGAATAAAAATCAAAGAAGAAAAAGAAGGATTTATCATGGAACAATCAAGCTACATCGAAGAAGTTATTGAGAGATTCGGAATGGAGAATTGCAATGGAGTGAAGACACCAGCAGCAAGTGGAGTCAAACTTGACGATTACGAAGATTCGGAGAAAGCAAACAAGGATTTGTACCAAGAAATACTTGGATGTATTGGATATTTGGTGAGAGGGACGAGGCCGGACTTGGCATACACCTACAGCAAACTATCGCAGTACTCAAAAGATCCAAGGATGATTCATTACGAGGCGTTGAAGAGAGTTTTGAGATATTTGAAGGGGACCAAAGGGTATCGTTTGAAGATTGGCAGAGAAGTTGGAAGACTGGAGATTAGTTCAGATGCCAGTTGGTGTACCACTTTGGATTCGAAATCATTTGGCGGATATTCAGTGAAGATTGGAGACGCATTGATCAGTTGGAGAAGCGGAAAGCAGAAGATGGTAGCTTTATCAACTATGGAATCGGAGTTGGTGGCATTATGTGATGGAGTTTGTGAGGGCATCTGGTTGACAGAGTTGTTAGAAGAGCTGGGACAATTTGAAGTTGTTGAACGACCAATAAAAGTTCGAACTGACAGTCAATCAGCATTGAATTGGAATAACAATGAGAAGATCAACAAAGAAAACAAGCACATCAGAAGAATGTATCATTTTGTCAAGGATGAAATCAAAAATGGTGAGGTGGTTCTTCATCACGTGGGTTCAGCAGACTTGGAAACTGATGTTTTGACCAAGGACGTCAGCGAAGCATTAATGAAGAAGCACATTCCAAACTTGAGTTTAATTATTTAAAATTTGTCACGCGAAAGGAGGAATTTGAAGCAAAGTAAATTTGTTAAATAATAATCGCGGATCAAATTAAAATAAATGTTTTGTTTTTCCATGGTTGTCATGGGGGAAATAGTTTGTTGATAACGAGGATTCGGGGCATAACGATATTGAACACGAAAGAGAATGGTTGTATCATTGATTTGAATAAAAACTTAATCCAACATTAACTCCTTGTGTAGGCTTGTGCACAAGCATCTTCAAGTTCGAATATTAATTTAATTGAACTAATAATGTTTTTCTTCTAACAGCAATCTATAGAATTGTTGAATAGGTTTAAAAAATGTATTGTTTGATGAGTATGTAATAAGGAAAAGTGAACTTTATATTAGAAGTAATAAGATATTGTTATTGCATCCATAAATTTTGATCCAGGAAAATATTATCCACGTAGATGATAGGAAGTTGATTTTTTCTACAGTAAATTTACTTGTTATTTTGGAAAAACTATTTTCCAAAATAACAATATACCTATATAGGAAAAGCTGTTTTCCTATATAGGTATATTTAAAATGTAGCATTAGAAAAGGAATGAAATTCAGAATTGAGTATCTGAAACTAAGGATCCATAACCAAGAAAAAGATCTGAAACCCAGGCAAGGATCCGCATCCGGATCCGAAAAAGATCACGACAAGGTGAAAACGAGTGATGCTCGTTCAAAAAAAATCTTTTCTTTCGCCATCAAATCACTCGGACCTACAATCTGGACTTAATAATTAAATAATAATTTCAGAATGGCTGAATGAATAACAATATCTAACTTCTAATACCAATTGCTTTCTGATATTAAATAGAAAATTAAAACTATTTTCGGTTTGATCTATGTTCATACCTAGTGATGTTCTGTTTTAGAAGAAAAATAGTTGGTAAAGGAAAAACATTACCTGTTATTCACAGCCGAGTTTTTAGTAATCAGTAATCCTGCATAAACTGGTGCTTGTATGTAAGTAGAAGATGAACTGACAATAAACGAAATGTGCCAAGCATTAATTGAAACTAGGCCCTGCTGGTCATATGCTAGGAATGCTAACTATTAGACCAAGAAATTCAACTTTGGGAACAGATCTGACATTATTTCAGGACTGCAAATGCACACCGTTTCTGTCTACATGTCATGAACATACATTTATTTGTAAAATTGCTTGCAATACAATAAATTATCAGGCTTAATTTGCCTGCATCTAAACATGCAACCGCAAACATGGAACAAAAAAGAACTAAATTGGACATTTGGAAAGGGTTTAATGTTCCCTTACTATGAAACCTCTGTTATGAAACTTCCTTCCCTGATGAAACTTTTTTTGGTTGTCTGCTGAAAGTTTCATAAGTGAGGTTCTACTGTATCCGTTTTGTATATCCTTAATGCGATATTTGACTAGTAGTGTTAAAATTCATGATCACCATGTATTCCGCTCATTTCAAGAAATCCGAGGCTATGTTGTTTGGAAGATTTTACCTCACATTTTTTTTAACTTCCGAGACTCAGGTCGAGAGGTAGTTGGAGCACACTAGCTCGTAGTAAATACGTGCCTGCAGTTCTTAAAAATACGAGATGATGATTGTTAAAACGCTAATACAAGAACGATCACATGTGTAAACATAATCTTATGTAATATCATCTTCGATTCCCATACCCCCCTTCGTGAGACAGTAAGAAGAGTCATCCTCCCCTCCCCACCTTTCACACTCGACGAAATTATTGAATGGTCCCCTTAGCTCCATCTCGAAGCACTTTATCTAGGTCACAAACCACCTCAACTATGATATTCCTGAATTTGATGCTGCCGTTGCTAATTGCCTCCTGTTTTCGCTTGCAGTGGCACGCTTGCATTATTTTGTTTAACACAAGTATTTTTACATTTTTGGTTCTCTCTTACAATCAAGGGGTTATAACCAGGTTAATCAAATTGTTATTCGCTTCTAAACATCACTCGTGCCATCTGATTTTGATTCAGTCCAACAACTTGGCTGTGGTTTGTATTTTTTGCGCAACCTGTGTCAGAGTCCGCCAGTAAATTGGCCATTAACTTTCCCTTTGATGCGTTTTCAGTAATCTTCAACTTCCCAGAACTACCACAACACGCTACCTCTTCCTTGAAGAATTAGACATTGTCAATTTGTAATTTTACCGAAGGAAACATGCGTGGTCACCGAAACATGATACGCAGCCGCAGATATGTGGCCGCAAAAAATGCATTGAAAGTGTGTATAATTTGTGTGAGGACTTAACTTGTGAAGGTTTAATACATTTTTTTAAAATTATTATAACTTTTAACGTATTGATTCTAGCTTTTAACATTTTCTGAGTTTAGACGAAAAATTATTAAATCAGCAGAAATAAAATATTCCGATAATAGCAGGCCTTTTGGCGATCAGTCAGGGAAATTGGTAACGCCATCAGGGAAAAGTCAGGGAATTTGAAAATTGGATATCAGTAGCCACCCTGGTTAATGAGGGTGAGTTGTTTTACCCCAGGGTACGAGGTGTAAGTTTGTGGAATTTGCTAGACATAATGAATGAAAAGAGTGACTTTGAAATCCAGTTAAAATTTTTTTTTTAATAATATGACCTAGGTTTTGACAGAGCCCGATATCATCGGGTACAAATGCAACAGAAGACGAAGAATGTGTAGGCGTGAAAAATTGGGGGAGGGTAAGGTAGGAGTGGGGGGGGATTTCTGGGGGCTATGCGATGTTGGGTGCAGGCAGAAGGGAGTGGGAAGGGGGCATGTGACTGACATGATCTGGGGGGGGAGGATGTTATCTGAAAGTGTTAAGGATGAAGTGGGGGAGTGTTGGAGGGTTCGTTGAGATGAGGAGAAGCCCCATGGGGAGTCTTAGACCCTTTGCATACAGTCGTGCAGACAGTCTTCACGCAGAGGTGCTGTCCATGAGGCTGTTCTGTGCTCTGGTCCATCCGCATCAGTTAATTGAATAGAGATTTTTGCATGATTATTTTTCTATTGCATGGTGGCAAATAACAGGAAAACAGAAAATGACATCTTTTAAATATGAGGTTCTGAATACGTTGGAGAAAAAGGAAATTGGAGGGGATGCGGTAGAAATGAAATAAATTGCAGGAAAACATAAATTCCCGACAAGGCAAATATGGGGTCTTGACTGTGGGCTGGCTCAGCCCGTGGTACTCATGGCTGTAATACCTCACTGTTACCCAATTTCCCAATCTTGTCTTACAGGTATCCGCAAGGTTGTGGACCAAGTGTACAGCAGTTATTTGCCAAAGGGAGGTCACCCATTCATATACCTGAGCCTGGACATCAACCCAAGCAATGTTGATGTCAATGTCCATCCGACAAAGCACGAGGTGCACTTTCTGCACGAGGAAGAAATCACAGAGAAGATCCGAGAGGCCATAGAGAAGTGCCTCGTCAACTGCAACTCGTCCAGAGTCTTTTATACTCAAGTATGTCGTCTCACATTTTAATAATTTCTGGCCTTATGTGGAAACATATGCAGTAAACCTAAGCACATTTTACTTATGGGCTCAACAAATAAATTTAGAATTATAATTAGTGACGCGGCAAATCCAAAATTTTATTGAATCCGAATCCTGTTCTTTTATCGAATCCTCATCCCAAATCCTCTTGAATTTCATAAATTCAAATCTTCCTCTTATCTGTAAATTGTTAAATAATGAGTCGGTGACTCATCTGCCCTGATGACGGTGCCAGAGTCGAGAGTGGAAACGTCAGCCATGGACAACCTGACCCAGTGGAAAACCTGAGAAGATTTTCTACTACTGTTAAATAATGCTTCCTTTCTCGTGAATTCTCTAATTAAATCCAATCGAAGCTGAATCTTATTTCTTAAAGTAAATAATAAATAAATAATGGTCATATAGTCCCCACTCACTGCAATTAAGGGCGTGCTCGAGGGCAAATATAAAGAATGGGTAATTTTTAAAAGTAAATAAAGTTTAATTTTTATTAAAATGGAAAATTCCATGAAAACAGATTTCAAGTTTTTGTATAGAAAATGTAGCATTTTCACTCTGTCAGGATGTAGTAATTGATTTCTTTTTAATCAACCAAATTTCCTGCAATACTGAAGACTCTTTAATACTGTTGCTGGAAGAATGCAGAGTAACTTTTTAGTTAGAATTTTCAAATTGGGGAATATCAAAGAATTCATGTGTGGACAAGAATTATTAGTTTACAATATCTGCTTATGCATTTCCTACCATGGTATTTACGATTTAAATGCTAAAAACGACCAATTACAGTAAGTCCTCGACTTACGCGTATGTTCACTTAGGCCGGTGACATGCATGTGTTTCTCCGCGTTTCAGTTGCCGTGACAGATTCAACCGCGTGATGACCCGTGACTCCTTGTCAAGCGTGCGAGAGTTGATGCCAAACTACGGGTGTTTGGAACGCCAACTCTAGTTTAAGACGTTACGTAGTTCGATATTAGACCATCGTGATGGTGAAAAAGTCTGATGTGATCTGGCATCAACGTCTTTTTACGGCGTAGTTTGACCTTCCGACATAAGTCGATGCGTAGTTATTTATCTACTCCATAGGCGACCAATGTTGTCCATTACAACAAAAAAAGAAGTAGCAATCCACAGAAGTCGAAACACCACAACTTACCGATCCATTTTTGAATCATTAGCGGTGCCACTTACACGGCGGCAATCCGTGGCGATTGTACAAAACGCCATATTTTGAGAGGCCATAAAGTTAACGTAATAGGACAAAGCCGTGAGTAACACAAATCCAATATTTCTTTCACTGGATATTTAAATCTAAAATAAGTGTAATTACTCAAAACTTCTTTTTTGTTGTAATGGACGACATTGGTCGTCTATGGAGTAGATAAATAACTACGCATCGACCTATGTCGGAAGGTCAAACTACGCCGTAAAAAGACATTGATGCCTGATCACATCAGACTTTTCACCATCACGACGATCAAATATCACCAATCGAACTACGTAATGTCTGAAACTATAGTTGGAATTCCGAACACCCGTAGTTTGGCATCAACTCTTGTGCCCTAGGCAATGAGTCGCAGGTCATCACGAAGTTGAATCTGTCGTGGCAAGTGAAATGCAGATAAATGCAAGCATGTCACCGGCCTAGCTGAACATCCGTGTAAGTCTAGGACTTACTGTAAATTTCCGCCACTGGTACATAGAATCCGTACAACTGGTATTCAAATCTTTAATCCATTGATTCGATCGAATCTTAGGAACAATCGAATCTTTTAACCCTGGATTCGATTGAATCTCGAAACCATAGATTCGTTAGGATTCGACCGAATCTTCGAATCCCTGCCCCAACCTTTATCATAATCCAATAGGCTATTTTCCTTTGACGATGAAAAGAGAATATATTTATTGCAATGGGGGTGTTTATTCAGAACCGAAATTGCTATTTTGTACACGACATTCTTAGATGGAAACGGAAGATGAATATCAGTGAAAAAATCAATCTTCTAACCAGAGCCATTCACTCATAAATCAAAAATTAAAATAATATCCACCTCCCCCCCCCCCCCTTGACTGTTTGAAGGAAGAAAGGGAGGGGAGTGGAAGGTCTACTCGCACATATCCTGTCGCAACCACTTCCATTGGCAGCTGTGTCCCTCTATTGTGATTGGGTGAAGGAGCTTTGCGGTTGTGATTGGACAAAGTGGATTACTTACAAGTCCTTTGCACACCCTTTTTTCTGAAAGGGTTAAAAGCATCAGTTTTTCGCCGCTTATAACTAAAGACCTAATTGACGGATTGAAGAATGGCAAAATACAGGTCTTGTTATTTTACAGATTCCGCAATAAAAAAATATGATAACCGACCCCATTTTTGCCCCTCCATAAATGTATTTATTGTATTAAGATATAAATTTATTTTAATGTATTAAGATTGAAAAAGCTCAGAAATAGCAGAAACATGGTAGCCTTGTTGCTGACTTAAGAGCTTACGTTTCGAGGCTTAGGGGCAATATTTGTCACTTGAACTTAAAATTATATTTCAGAGTCCCTAACTGGTCCTTCACTGAGCATGGTATTTATAGTGGGTATATATGAGAGCTCCTCTGCACTCCAAGTCTTCTGCTATTGTTAAGGATGTCTGTTCCTTGTGTCCCAAGTTTGAACCTTGTAAAATAATTAACTGAATAAATGTTCCTTCGATACTTTGTAATATGCTTTCATGGAGTGCATTGTCTTCTTAACGACACCCGCAACACCACCTGGTGGCGGGCAGAGGTAAGTGTGTCGCGTGTGCCTTTGATGTCACATAATTGTCTGGCATGCATTGTTTTGCCATCATGTTTTCACGTTGTTGACATCTTTTTTACTTTTTAATTAGCGTGGAAAAATGTCAATTACACACATAAAAGATTCAAATAATCACTCCAGGTATTGAAAACTTTTGATAAAGACAATTAACAGGGTGTCCACTGACCGGGAAAACCTGGAAAATCGGGAATTATTCGTGAATTTTCAGTGCAGGGAATTGTTCGTGGATTATTCGTGATTTTCTGGTCTTAGTCGGGAATTTTAAAAATTCTTAATTCAAGACAAAAAATCCTTATTTTATAAACAGGATAAATAACGATGACTTTAAGATATGGATTTGCCGTTGGTATGAATGAATAAATAAACGACAGAAAAGTAGTTAGGCTCAATGTATCGTCAGCGCTGTGTGGATCGGACACGTTCAACTGTTCGACTGTTGAACGGATGCCTTCAGCGTCACGCCAAGTGCCCTTTGTTCTCATTCAATGCATCGGACACTGAATCACAATCACATCGGACTAAGCCCATGATACGCAAACATATGCCTAACGTGTAGTGATGGCCGGATTGGATCCGTTGGATCCAAAGATCCACGGATCTTTCATTTTACTCGGTTCCGGATTCGGATCCAAAGACACGGAATAAAATCGTATCCGGGTCGTAGATTTTTAATTTTCGCGGCTTAGCGATCGAAGTGCCCCGTGAATGGAATGTAGGTGCGGTAGATATTGACAAGAAGAGGATGTGTAACTCAGGTCACGAAATTAGATGAAAATGATCCCGTGCAACTAGAAGTAAAATAAAGAAATATGACTTTTCCCCGGGGAAAATGGCCATTACCCCGGTATCGTGTAAAAAATTACGTGGGATGTCACGCGGGTGGCCTACATTCGCCGGGATCAGGCGGACAACGAGAATGTATAGAAATATCTAGATAAATAATAAGCGATATTGTCCTTATTAGTGATATTCAATGTAAATGTTATTAGTACCAGCATTGCATTCATCGTACAGCATACAACAGTACCAATCAATTTTCAATTGACCAATTGGTTTCGAAGTTAGCAGGGGTTTGCGTTGTTTACAACAAATCCATCAGTTTTAATGGTATAAACACTTTGTTTTCTGCAAAGTGTTACTAATAGATTTGGCTTCCTTATATCAAAATCGCAAATTCTTGGAACAAAAACTACGTGAATACCAAGCGCTCAAAGTTGGGCAACTTGATTTTACGCGCAAAAAACGAGTACTTTTTTGAGAAAAAATTAAGTACAGGAAATACTCTTGAGCCGAAGATTTTTTGAAGTGAATGATCCAACGTAGAAATAAACTCTCACTCGTATGCTTTTTGTTGCATTGAAATTGATTGCTTCGTTTAGACGATAGAGCTCCTCAAACTCTGGTGTCTTGCTTTTTTTTACAGACAGTAATGTACTGTGCGAAATTCGATCCGTATCGCAGTTTAATTTTTCTTTCAGTCATTGCATCGAAAATGTTATTATCTTCAATTTCAAACCAGTACATCTGAATACTCACTTTATAATACCTTTGTTGTTTAAATTAGATTTACAAATGTACCATTAATAAATTAAGAATGGTCGGGTTGGATCCACGGGTCTTTCATTGCATTCGCTACTGAAATCATATCCGAAGACAGTATAAATTCAGATCCGGATCGGAGATTTTAAATTTCTCGGCTTAATGATCGATGCGCCCCGCGAATGGAATGTACGTACGTATGGTAGATACTGGCAAGGAGAGAATGTGTAACTGGTCACGAAATGAGAGGATTTGTTCCGTGCCACAAAAATTAAATAAAAAAATACTCGTGACTTTTTTATCCACAGGCCCGGATGCGCGAGAAAAAAATAAAGCCGAATGTTACGCGGGTCGCCTAAATTCGCCAGATTCCCGTGAACCTATGATAGCGTAGGTAGTTGCTAAAAATGAGGACTAGTGTACTGCAGGTCGCGAGTTCGATCCTTAACACTGCCTAGGAATACAGGCTATGCTGTATTCCTAGGGTAATGCTAGTAGGCAGTTAAAAAAAGTAGATTATCAGAAATTTCATGTGAATTTATATTTAAAAAATAATAAAATTTGGCGTTAGTGAAAGGATTGGAAAATGTTGTTATTGCAGAATTAAATCGTGTTATAATTATGTTAACTTTACAATGTATTTTTGAGTGACGCATTTGTAAATGTAGGTAGTTTAAACGATAGAAGTACAAAAAAGTCAGTATCCACACAAAAAGGTTGGAAATGAAGGATGATAAACTTTTTGATTCAATGGCTGAAAGAAAAATTTTAAACAGCGATAAGAATCGAACTTCATTACCTACAGTCCACCACCCCACTCTGCTATTGTCGGCTTACCTGATTTAGGAGAATACATTCTCCCCACATGTCATTCTACTTTTTTCTTGCAAACCCCGGCCAATGGAGAGAAAATCCGAGACTTTTTTCTAAATTTTGTTTATAGTAGCATTAAGAAAGTCTAATTTCATTTCAAGATCAGAGTTACACAACCTCTTCTTATGAGTAGAAAATTCTCAAATTTCATTTCAAAGGTTATTGTTAATAAGACATTGCAAAATTACTAGTTTAGCAGCTTCAAATATTCTATAATAATTTTTTCGTCTTAAAAATGGAATCCCCGGATATTCCATAAATGGGATCTCTTGGCCGCATTAAATTTTTTTTGTTTCTAAAAAAGAATTTGAAAGCATTCAAGGATTTGAATAATAATTGGAAAATAATTCCTTTATTAATGAAATTGAACTTATAATGTTTCTTTTAACTGCACATTTGATGTGTTTGAGTTGGCTCTCTGGTAGGCTTTGCAATATATTTTTTACAAACTTTTCTATAATTTTTTGAGAAATCTAATTGCTGATGTTTGTTAGATATATTCAGGATGCGCTTACTTGAATTAGGATTTTTATTACATTAATTTTTGTTAGAAAAAGATGGTGTAGGATAATAAAGATTGTTATGATTTCACTTTTTTCTATATAGTCTACCTGTACAAAAATGTTACATTCTGATTCTGAATGAACAGAAAATTGAGGCTTTGAGACTTAAAATAGAAAAGCATGGCAAAAAATATTAACTTAGAAAATCATCATTCCAAGAACAGTGGTTGAATGCTGAAGACTTTAGCCAGTGGGTTCTTTAAGTTCCTCTTGTAGAAGAATTTGTAATTTCTCATTGAAATGCTAATTTAGAAAGAGGGTGTTCAATCAAAAAGTAGTTTATCTTTCCCAACCAATAAAGAGAGTATCTTACTGCCAATAAAACTACATATTTGATTACTTTAATTTATCAATTATTTCTTATTTAATTACTTTATCTATATTATGCTATGGGTTGAACTACAAAAAATCCATGTTCTACATAGAACTTGAAAAACATCACTTTTGACTCGTACAAGAACCGCGATATATTAGCCTGGAAATTTTTATAAATTTAGCCTTGAAAACCTTGAATTATGCTTGAATTTTATATTTTGACTTTAGTGGACACCCTGAATTAAGTGTCTTTCACTTCAAGTTAAGACAATTAAAAGTGGAAACTAACCTATTAACTGACTAAGAAATCAAATGTTTGAAAGAAGTTATACATCATGCATTGAGTGAACCTTGACTCTACATCAATTTCAACGAAGCTAAAGTAATAGTGAAGGAACAATGCTATTATCTCAGGCTGGTCAGAGAATCCATTGAAATCATCAGAACTCCTGGAAATTTCAATGGGGAACTTGCTGATTAAAAAAAAAAAAATTAAGGTGATGAAAGATATTGTTAGTTGAGTAATGCTTAGAATCCAACTTCAAAGTGACACCAAGTTTCGGGATTGAAAATTTGTTAAGTGGAATTTGAAAAAGAATGGTGATGAAATGAGGTGCGTCCTTGCATGAGAAGGCAGCTAGCCTCCCTGATGCCAAAAGACACATCTTGAAAGACCTTGGATGAATGGACATGTTTGAGTTCCCCGTTGGCATGCAAATATGTACGTCCATCCTGAAATGAATAGGGTGTTGCCAAGAGTGTTGTGGAGGGCCAAGAGACGTTGAGCCCTACGTCAACAAAGGGGATCAAATGGGACAGCAGAAGCTGGAAGTGAGAGAAGAAGCTGTTTACCTGCCTAACAGTCATCAAGAAAGAAGATGCCAACTCATTGGGTACATTATCACTTCACAATTGTGAGACATCTTATCAGAGCCATCCTCTCACATTGAGGAGAGGTACATGTGTTCTTTGGACATAGCAGGGTCATTTCAAGGCCAAGGAAATACCCTAGGATAACAAGACAGACCTAAGCGGCTCTGGTGAAAAGGTTCAGAAAGTGCTGTATCTCTAACAACATGAATTGGAGTGAGAATGACATACTGTTTGGGGATGAGATTGATAAAGAGAACGTAAGTTATGCGGGTGAAGGTAACAGCATGAGCAATAAAGAATAAAGGTACATACAGTGATGGGAGAACCATTGATGTCTACTGTTGCAGTCTTGTGTTAATCTTTTTCAGTAAATTTTATTTATAAAATCTATGGAAAGTAAAGTTTATTAGTTTTTAAATGGTAAGTGACTTCCTCCACAAGAGTGTGCAAGGAGAGCAAGGAATTACTCAGTGAACCAGAAATCAACAGCGATTTTGTGAGTTGTTGGCTGTTTTCAGTGCTATTAAGTCATATATGATTTACTTGTTTTATAAAATATACATTTCAGTCATGTTTTGACATATTTTTAATGAATGCTTTCATTTCTTCCAAACATTTGTGTTCTTGTCCATATTAGAGAGTATTTGATTTTTCCCCTCCTAGTCCTTGCTCAAAAACAGTGTGTACTTGGTTCTTGAGTTTGTATGGCATGGGAACATTTTAGTTTTAATAATTGACAGCAGAATGTTTTAATACACCTTCAAGTCCTGTTGATTTTTGAATCCAACCCCAACCTAGTGTCGAGATTATAACATTTATGGAAAAGATAAATCTCTGAAATATTAACCTCAGATTCAAAAGAATGAAGATGTTCATTTGGTAATCAACGCAACGTTTGGTAAGGGTCAGTACCATGGTAATGTACTACATAGTAGCAGAAGTTCCTCAGAGAAAAAAAATCATTCACGTTCACCTTGACTCGAACCCGGATCCCGTGATTTCTCGCCAGGTGCTTTAACCAATTAAGCTACCAAGGCATCATCTTTCGCTGTGGAATTGTAGAGACCTTAAAGGAACAAAAGGTATTTGAACTGCTATACATATCACGTCACAAAACAGTTGTTTCGTGTGCATGGTGCCACCATCCAAGAGGGTAAGGCCAAATTTTAAACACTAAGGTGCTTACTTTCAGTGGCGGATCTAGGGTTTGACCAAGGGGGGGGCTAACCGGGGGTCTGGATAATTCCCCTCAGCCGAAGGGGGGTTCGCGGCAATTTGGGATTTTCAAGATTCAAAAACGGCGGTTTTAGGCTAATTCTTTGATAAAAAAGACACTACTATGCACATGTAGTAGGTCATTTTATTAGTAAAAGGTTTATGGTGGTCATTATGGGCCTAGATTGAAATACGGGTAATATTAATAATAAAAACTTATGAAGATGCTTAATCTAGTTTTTAAAGTATGACTTAATGATAAGGGACACAAATATAGACAAATCAATTTTATGATTAGATAAGTTCATTTGTTTTTATTACTAAATTTTTACGTTAAACAACAATCAGGAAGTTAAAATAGGAAAAAACATTCAAAATGTAATTATAATAAAGTTAAATTTGACTGCTTGTTGATCTTTGAACTAGAGATACTTAACAATAAAAGGGGGAATTTATAATGGGTGCTATAAAATAGTAAATATATTACTTCCGATTTAATGCAGCGGTTTAATTTAAAAAGCAATAATGAAATCCTACACCTAGTCGTGGAAGCTGCGTTATGAATCATTTTCCCAGCTCTCTACACTCATCCATCTATTCTTAGCCTTGCTAAATATGCTGATTATTTCGTCTACTGGTATCTCCCTTTCTTGATAAGTTGGAGGGAATGAGGCCTTCAAGAAGAAGGACTCCACAGAAACCTCTGCTGAATATTGCATCTATCTCTGAAATAAAATGATCCAAAAGAGGCAGGAAGACTGATCTCCTGAAATATTCTTCAGGATTATCTGCGGGCACGTTGATTCTGTTTCTTTGACGTATGCATGTTCTCGGTGTTGATATTTCAAACCCCAGCTCATCTGCAACTTGAAGGGAGTTTTCGTACAGACTTTTTAACTCAAGTTCGGCTTCGCGCCGAATATTTTTTAAATTCTCCAAAATGTCAGTTACGTTAACTAAAGCAGACGAGATATCCTGCTTTTGGGGCTTTGCAACCGTTGACTTGGTCTTAAAGTTAAACCAAGCCAGTAGGCTGCAACTTCAAGGCCAACAACATTTTCGCTTTTTTTGATGGCGCAGGATAACATGTACGCTTCAGAGGACACTTCTGGAGTTTTGTTGTCACTCAAATTTTCCAGTACCTACTGTGACAACAGGAAAAATTAACTCTTTAAAGGTGATGAGGCTATCATGTCTTTCGATCCATCATGTAGAGCAAAGTGCCTTAAGTCTGTTTCTTTCATTCGGAGAAATTCATCTTTTCCAGAACATCGACAACAGCATTTACTCGATGACCGGAGGCCAATAGGAAGACAGAAACAGTTCCAACCGTTCCCATAACATTTCTTATTGCTGGGATTTCGCAGCATTTTGTGATGCACAAGTTCAAGGAGTGACTGAAGCAATGAGTGTAAATTGTGAGTGGCTGTTGCTACGATATTAGGGCTTGCACACCGTGTAAATGACCCGCCATATTTGATCCTCCATCGAACCCTTGACCACATAGGTAATCATATGACAAGCCAAGTTTTGACATCTCTTCGTCTATCGTTGATTTTATAGCCAAGCTCGTTGTTGATTTGAGCTCAATGAAGCCAATAAATTCCTCCTTTACTATGGATTTGTTCATATCAATGTATCGTACTCAGAATGTAAGTTGCTCCTTCCTACTAACATCGGTAATCTCGTCACATATTATGAAGAAATATTTGGCTTTTTTTTTACATCTTCAACAATTTTCTAACGTAAAAAAATCTCCAATCCATTCTATCACATCATTTTGGATGGTTTTGCTAATAAGTGTGTTGTTGCGTTTGCATGTCGAAATATGTCATTTTAAGTCTTCGTCGCCTGCATCTAATCTAAATGACAAGAGACTTTGAAAATTCCCTGTTTTCCTTGAAGAGCCATTTCTTGGTCTTCTTCACTGCTCAAATTGCCATCATCTTGATGGCCCCTCATGAGGAGGTTGTTCTGGGCACAAAATAGTATTCTTTTTATTATGGGTTTCAATCGTTTTCCATTTTGCTCAACTATGCTTGCTTTTTCTCTATCGATCATTAGACCAACATGTTTGGTTGAAATTCCAGGAGCAGATTCCATAGACTTTTGAAATGTAGAGCTTTTTCCATTGTAACTAAATATAACTTAATACTTTTTACAAAGTGGTAACCTCCAAAAATTTCGATTTTATCTAGTGTATGTTTCCACCCAATGGGGGGGGCTATAGCCCCCTTAGCCCCCCCCATAGATCCGCCACTGCTTACTTTATAGCAAATTGAAGGACTGCCGGCACCTGGCTACATTTGAAGCACTTTGCCGGAAATCCAGGTTTAAGTCCCAGTCAAGGTGAATGATTTTTTCTCTGTGGAAATTTTGCTCTTGTGCAATTTCAGTGGGTAACACTGTTAAGATTGAAGAAAGATTTCTGTTGAAGAAAGCTGTTAAGATTCTCATGGCCAGTTTGCAGCCCTTAATTTGTAATATACGTACCAGCATAGATTGCCAGTCATTAGCTATTTGCAAAAGTGCTCCAGATATGTAAGAATTGGCACATTGTCTCTCTTCTCAGATGTTAATGATGAAAATATCGAAGAGATAAATTTTAAACAGGAACAAATAAATTTTAATACTCACAAAGTAACTCTATGAAAACTGAGGAAAAATATACATATATCCTACTCTCAGCAGAAAATTGTCTCCCTTACCACTTCCATGCCTCTCCTCAGTATCAAAACCTTCACAAGCAACTGTAATGAGTGTTTGGCACCAAGTTAATTTGTTAACATTGTGTTAGACATCACTTAAGAAATCATAAAACTCATAGAGAAGGTGGGACAATCTAATCAGCCATATTTTGGGACATGAAGGCATGATGAAGACCGTTGTTGAGGGAAAGGTAAATGGAAAGAATGACTGAGGAAGACTCTGTATGAAATTCATATATAGAGCAATTAATGAAGGATGTAAAGACTTGTTTAAAGATGAAGAGGTTAGCCGAATTTTAGTTAGTTTCACAGTTTTCTACCTCTTGTAACCCTGACTGGTCCTATATTATGTCCCTTAATCTCAGCACCAAATAAATGTTAACGTACTGAATATATTCATGCGACAGGCACGACTGCCCTCTTCCAAGCCACCTGCAACAGCCTCGGAGAGCAAGGCAAGTGAGGAGCGAGCGTCTGGTCCATCGGAGATTGCCCCATCCCGGATGGTGAGGACTGATTCGTCGCAGCAGAAGATGCAGAGGTTCTTGTCGTCAGACTCCCAGTCTCCGGCTGGCAGCAAGAAGGTGGAGGCCATTTCTGGCAGCGTTGGAAGTCAAGCGGACAAGAGACAAGATTCAAGTGTCAAGCAGAGTGGTTGGCAAGTCCACCTAATTGATCTTGGCTACAATTTGTTCACAAATGCCTGCATCATTTCTTGATTGGAGCTTTCTCTGTTCATCAGGAGAGGTTTTTTCCAGAATCCAACCTCATTATGATGATGGGTGCATCATGATATCTCAGATTTGATTTCACTCGCATACTCTAAACATGAAGGCTAAGTTCTGGATTTTGCTTTCGTGGTAGTGCAGTGGAAGGCAACTCTCATTCCATTGAACATTTTTCTTTCAGTCTTTGTTGCTTTTGGGGATTGGTTTGGTGTGTGGTGGCTAGAGTACTGGCCTCCCATCCCCAGGGCCTGGGTTCGGATTCCTGGCAGTGGTGGATTTTTCAGTGGTAAACAGGTCTCAAAGGAAGAGTATAGTTTTCGAAGTCGGCAGTATGAGAAAGAAAATGTGAATTGAGTCCAACGGTCTTAAATAAGTGGAGGGCACACCAGGGTCAGTACTCCATCTGTCTGATGGGATGTTAAGCCGTGGTCCCCTTGGTGCCTGTCGCTAAGGGTAGCCTAATGCCGACACTGGGTTTCTCTCCACCCTTTCTCCACTCATTAGATGGAAACGAAAAATGCATTTCAGTGAAAAAATTAATCTTCTTACCAGAACAAATTAACTGATGAATGAAAAATAAAAATAATAAGCAAAAGGTGGTGCCCACCGAACGTTAACGATATCTTCATCATCCACCGCCCCACCCCCCCTTGACTGTTTTAAGGAAGAAAGGGAGGGGAGTGGAAGGTCTACTAGCACAGATCCTGTCGCAACTAATTCCATTGGCAGCTGTGTGTCCCCCGTTGTGATTGGGCAAAGGAGCTTCTCGGTTGTGACTGGACAAAGGGGAAGGGTTAATCAGTTTTTCGTGGCATAACTCGAGAACTATTTGACAGATTGAAGAATGGAAAAATAAGAGTTTTTATTTTACAAACGCTTTCAGATTCGACAATAAAAAAACATGGTATACAACCACATTATGAAAAACCAAGAGAGAATATTCCTCGCATAGTTATTGCTGTCAGTAGCTATTGTCCACTACATATTATACACATGAATGTGAAAGCTGATGATGTTTAGCTTACAATTCTGGATGTGGCACTACTGTGCTACTTAGCTTAAGTCCGATAGCTTTACATAAGCTGTTTTCTGATGGGAATTTGTAGCAATTGAATGAGGGCTCTTTCTGTTCTGCCTCTCTCTGCTGGAGAAGGTTACCTGTATGGCGCTTGTATTGAACTAAATTCTGCTGAGATATCCTGTTGGCGTGCTATTACTTAGCTTTCTTGCAAATTGTTATAAGTAGTGCTTTCCATGACCCATTTATAATTTGTTATGCTTGTTAGGAGGTATGACAATTTTTCTGGTTTCCGAAGTCTTTCCTGATAATAGTCCTTCGTATCACGATATTACTAGCTCCCGTAACACCAAATTGGAACTCGAGAAAGTACGGTAATGTCTGGGGGTAAGTGCAAAATCAAAATATGAGAGTGTATCGGCATTTACTTTGTGGAAACGGTTGATATCCATGTTAAATAAAAAGATACTTGGTACCATTTCCACACTTTAACCCCTTCCAATGGATTTGATTGATTCCCATTGATTTTCAAAGTAAGAGTATAGTTTTCGAAGTCGGCAGTATGAGAAAGAAATTGTGAATTGAGTCCAACACTCTTAAATATAGGTTATATTATAAAAAAATATAGGTTAAAAAACTTGGAAAAATCCATATATTCGGAAGGGAAAAAAATGTTACTGCGGAAGGTCTTGAACCTGCGACCTTTGGTATGGGAATCCCGTGCTCTACTAGACTAGACCAAGCGTTTGTGGATGCCAATTTGGAAGGCCTATTTCACGATCAAAGAATATTGTTTTACAATGATTCATTAGCAAGTTGGCCAGAGCTGTTTTGAAATTACCATTGCTGTTTACCTTCTGCACCAAATAAAATTTATGGCATTCAGATCGCACGGTCAAGGTACCAAGCCTCCCCTTGTTACTTGTTTCTCAACGTGTGATTCCACCTCATAAATCAGCTGTAGCCCTTTGCTTACAAAAACTTGTTTTATACCTTGGATACTCCTCAAAGTGTCTTTAATGGCCAGAAATTTAGTCTGACACTCCTGCGATCTGTTGATACTGTCATCATCGCTTTCAATGTTTTCTGATCTGGAAGCCAGTTTTGCATCAGACATCAGGTCATCTGTCCTAAGGGAGTCGTCTTCTGTGCATAAGCACTCATCTAGTTCGGCATAGTCTCTGTCTCCTATTCCCCTAAGTTTTTTATCAGGGTTTCCAATTGTTCTCATTCCAGAATTCCTGCTCTAGATAACGAGCAATAGCAGCAACAATGTCACTCTTTCTTTGGAAACTTTTCTCCGGAACATTTTTCTTTTTTAAAACATATGGCCTTCTCTAGTAAGGCCCGAAAGAAAAAATCTCTGTTTCATCAGAGTTAAATACAGTGTAATCCCGGTATAACGAGTGCTCATAATCCCTCGGGAATCACTCGCTAAATCGAGCGCTCGTTATATCCGAAGGTGTTGAAAAAACCCACCTCATTCTCATAGGCGTTCGTATTTACTGTTTTTCTTTTGTTTCCGTGGTATTTGACAAAGGTAAGCAGCAAAAAAGTCATTTCAGGCACCATCTGGTAGAATATCAACATATTTCATGAAAGAAACAGGACATTTTCCATTATAAAAAAACATTAATTCCCCTAGTTTCGGTGTTTTTCTTCCAGTTCTTCAATTTTTCGATCACCAAAGAAAGCTGTAAAGACAGCGTAACTAGTCTGAATTAAAATATTAGGTATACTGTGGAAGTTTTTGGATAATTTTGTGAATATGTCATGATGATAATATCAGCTTTGTCGAGTTTTCGAATGTTAACCGGTACATCCATCAGTTGATTTTGAGTTTTTAAAATTGACGATATATCGTTGCTCGATAAATATCATCTTATCCTGCTCCTGATAAAATATCGGGGCACGATAAGATATCGGGAAACGATAAATATCGCGATAACGATAAATGTCGCGATAAAATACCATGATACCGCATCCCGATGAAATATCACGATATCGTGCCCCGATAAAATATCACGATAAAAGAACGTGATATTGCACTCGTTCAAATATCGCGTAATCGCGCCCGATGAATTATCGTGATATTGCACCGGTTAATCGTTTTGGAAAAAGACAACCGTTGGGTTATTTATCGTGATAATATATCGTGATATTTTATCGGGACGCGATATCATGATATATTATCGCCATATTTATCATGGTCACGATATTTATCGTGATGTTTATCATGATATTTATCGCGATACCTAATCATAGCGATATTTATCGTACCCCGATACCTTATCGTGCCCGATAACATATCGGGGCACCATAAGACGATATTTATCGTCACGATAAGAGTTATCGTTATCGCCACCTTTCGATATGCTAAAATTATCGTATCCCGATATTGAATTATCAATATCGCCCATGCCTATACCTAACTCCCTCACCTAATCTCATGTTGCTCGTCGTCCGCCCACTCCCCTCCCACTGATGACTGGGCCTAACAAAAGAAGATCGTAAAATGGGAGCGAGCAGAGCGTACTGAAGGCCGTAAATCGCTAATGTTTGGACATAATTGGCTTTAGGTGTTGTAGATATGGCACACATCTTGTATTTTTAGTTTAATTCGCAGATAATACAAAACAAAATAGTTTATTTTTGCTAGGCGGTGCATCGCCCTCAAGAGATATCTGTCATAATACCGAGCGTATACCGTGGAAGGAACTTTTTGGCCTCGCTATATCCGCTTTATTTTACTTGTAAAACATAGGCTATTTGGCGGTACAAAGACAATCACTCGCTATAACGCGATTCTCGCAATAAGCCGTACTCACTATACCGGGCTTCTACTGTATGTCCCTTCCACTCTAAACCTTACACAAATCCTTAAGTTTGGACCTCCACTCTAACACTGTTGATTCACTCACTGAAGCTGCTTCTCCGCATTTACTTTTGAAAGATACGTTAAGACAGAATCTAAATTTTTCAAGCCAGCCATTTGGTCTCTTAAAATCGCCCATTTCTTTGGCAGTTTCAAAAGCTTTTTCTTGGATATATGTTCCAGATATTGGGATTTTTAAATGCTCAAGCCCTACAAAACCATCCAATGTGACACTATCAATTGTTTGCCCGTCACAGTGTTTGGAAACTGTCTCTTGAGGTTCACACTTCTGTTTTCAGCCCATTCTTTCAAAAGGCTCTCCTTGCTCTTAATGATGCCTCTCACTTGCATCTTCCCGAAAACAAATTTTTCTCCAGTTGCACGAACACTTAATTTCCCTCCCTCCGACACACCCAAAAATGTCAACTTTCTCACATAAGCACAGCCTTTTCCTTTTTCCCGACATTTTTCTATGCAAAAAAAAAAAATTTTGATGGATAACATCTGAGCAATTTCAAGTTTCCGCCATTTCACGTGTTACCTCATGAAATTTAATTGAGAAACTGAGGCTTCAGTAACCGTGAATACTAATGTCAGGAAATGAAAAAAGGGGGTCAGAGAAGGCAGAATGGGAACAAAGCATAGAAGCTAAGGTTAGATAACGCAGCAAGCTGATGCTGGGATGTCTCGAGGTCTTCAATGTCCATTTTAGAACTTGCACATTCTTATCTAAATCACTTGGTGGATTTCATCTGGCCGTAATTTTTTCTAAAATGATTTTATTGTCTTAAAAATAGATTCCCCAGATTTGATCTAAGGTTTCCTCGGCGTTCCTTGTCGATGAAATCGGCTTTCGGGCGTTCCTTCCTTCGTCTGGGTGTCTCTAGGCGACAAGAGTTTCTCCTGCCATCCTGCTGGTGGCGTCTTCAGGTCAGAAGTGACAATGCACCAAACTTGTCCGTCTTATATAGGGGTCTAGGAGTCCTGGGGGCTGTCTCTGATTGGCTGCTGGTTCATCCAATGGGAATACCCTCTTCCAAGTGCTAGAGAGAGTGTATCCGTCCTCCCGGTTGCAGTTCTCCTTGTCTTTCTCCTGTATTTCTATCGCCTCCCGGATCAGTCTTGGTCTTAGTATCTGCGCTCATTGCAAATGACTTTTGGTTCCTCGACTGTCCACTTGGTGGCCACTTTTTTGTGGAGATTGCCTGTACTCTAAATTTGCTGTTTATTCTTAGGCATCGTAGAAGCCATAGATTTCGTCAAATAAACTTCAAATTTCCGTGTTGTTACCTAGAAATATGTATCTATCATTGATCTTTACCAATATTCCAGTATTTTCAACAAATTATTCTCCATAACCGTTTGTTTCCCATTTCCGCCTGAATTTTTGCAAAATTTTAAACTTTAGAGCTCAGGCGGTAGTGGTTAATATTATCCGATTTCGAAAAAATTTTGCATGCAAGATCCGGATATCGGTACACAACTTTCCCGCACAGGGCAAATTTGATCCAGAAAAAAAACCTTTTTTCGGCCCACCCTAATGCACAGGCTGTCTTGCATGCACTTATTTAAAGTTGCAGGTTATTGAGAACTGTTGTAAGAAGGCTGGATTTATGGGGCACAGCAGCAAGGAGGACATTGTGTATGAGGATGAGCCAACAGAGTGGCATGAAATAAATAAAATAATGTTCAATCATAGTTTGATGGCTTATTAAATGTTGACAATGCCTTTCTCACATGCACCCCAAATTGAGGGGATGGTGGTGGGAGAAGTGGAGGAAGAAGTTGGAGAGGAATAGGTACCAATATACGTAAATATGGAAGAAGTGGGTGATGGTGAGGAGTGAATGTCGGTGACAGTCAAAAAAGAGGTGCAGGATGCTTTAGGTGGGATATTTTTGCATGGAAACCTGCAGCAGTGAGAATCTATTATCGTTAAATAAGGTAGAAAATATCATTTGGGGTTACGGGTGCGTCGACGACTTAGGTCATAGCATGAAAAAATGAAAAAAAGAAAATTTCATTTCAAAAGAATTTGAAAAAAATGAAAGAAACAGAAATTATGTTTTTTCAGTGAAGAGTGATTAACTAAGTTTTAGTTCCCTTGTTTTTATTAATATTAACTTTAAAACTTTAAGAAATCATAACTACATCTATTTAAATATACAAATACAGTAATTAAAGAGACATATATCATTGCCAAAACGTTCCATAAGGCAGAATATAGGTGTTCATTGTACTGAAACCTCTTTATAACGAACCTCTATTTATCAAAATGACTAAAAAATTGGTCCCTTCAGATTTTGATATAAAGAGGTTTTACTGTATCAAGGAACATCCTAATGAGAGTCCACTGTAGAAAAAAATGTCAGAATGCAAAATGTAAACTGCTTGAAATTTTCACAGATAATATGCTACAACAGTCTATGTAAATGATCAGTGCCAAATAATTTATTTTACATTCAGGTGGTTTTTACCAGTGTGGGTTCCCTGCATCCGAGGGACTAAATCTGATTTTATTGTGTCCACCTTCATTCAGCCACATTGTTGACAGCTGTTGGCATCAACCACTTGTCACCTAGCAGAAACCTGCTAACTTTCTGTTCACTATTACTCCAAAGTGTCAGAAAGAATGAATCTGCTTTTACTGTGTTCTCATCCATTTGGTCATGCAGTTATGTCTTCCTGCCTGTCAGGACCAGTAAGCAGGAAACCTCCTTTCTTTGAGTAACAGCTTAAAGAAATCCAAGTACATAGACGATTGCCACAAAGATTATATCCCTGGATTGTTGTGTGTGCACTGCAGCCATGCAGCTAAAGAGCCATGCAGACGATCTGCAAAACTTTGTTCATGTTTAGTTTGATCGTTTGTTGAGTTCGCCCCGAGAGAGAAAGCTGGTTATAACATAGCTGCAGGATTATAGGATGCTGGACTAAAGGATTTATTGTTTGCATATGATGACAGAGCTTCGTTTGCTCATTGTTTTGTCGTTGTATTCCAGGAAGGAGATCAACCTGTGCAGTGTCCTGAGTCTGCAGAAGGCGATTGAGGATGATTGCCATGCGGGATTGCGTGGGATGCTGAAGGACCATTCATTTGTTGGTTGTGTGTCGCCTGACAAGGCCTTGGTGCAACACCACACGAGCCTCTACCTCTGCAACACGTGGAAGCTGTGGTGAGTGGATCTCGTTGAGGAGGGGAGAATGTGGAAGACATGCCACCTTGCCACATCCAAACTCAAATTACAAGTTGTGCATGAATGCAGGATCAACATTAACCTATTTACTCGTGTAAGCTGCAAACCTCTTTTTCGAAATGTTGGTGAAAACAAAGGGCTGAGCAACTGACACGAATCCTCCTGATTTTCTTGTCAGCCACTGAACTTTTTCCCTTAAATTTTTATTGTTTGCATCACTCATTTTTTCCTGAATTCCTGTTGTGTTTTTCTTCAAAATTTCATATCAGTAAACATTGACGTCAATTGTTGAGTCGGTAAATTATAAAATGAAATGTTTGCGGCGAGACTTCGTGAAATTGCTTCATATTGAATTGAAAAACTTGACATTTGTAAACAACTTGTAAATTTCACATAGGTAACTTTAATCAACAGCTTTAAGCGAATGAAATCACTCAGCCAGTGCCACTGGCCGATTTTCTGGTCGAATTAACGTGGAATGACCCATATATGTGCATACAAATGCTAGCAATAAGGAAAGGATAATCACTTGCCCTCACTAAAAAACTCTCAAGCCTTTATATGATTTTGTCCTTTCTCGGCGAATGATATTTATAAAGAATTCTCAGGTTACCAGCCGAGTAAAATTTTGCATTGCTGACGTTTCGACGGAATACTCCTCCATCGTCCTCAGAGCAATAAAGCTTGCAGGGCATTCCGCCCGCGCTTATATAGCCGTCTCATCCGAGGGGCATTGTTGTCTCCTTTTTTTCATTATTTTTCGAATTAACGGTTTCTCTGCTCAGGATGTACCCAGAATCTCGGATTAATGTGTTGTCTTCCAGCCTGATTTCCGACGGCCTCTTTAAGGAGACGATCCCAATACCCACATGGTTTTGAGACCAAGCGAGTCTCTCATCGAAGGAGATGATCTTCCGATGAGCTTATGTTCAGCCAAGGCAGATTTTTCGGGGTGGAACAACCTAATACACCTCCTGTTTTCGGGTCTCTTTCGTACGCCCTCCGTCTCTCCAATGTGTATTTTTCCACACTGACATGGGATACGGTAAACTCCAGGTGTTTTGAGTCCCAATTCGTCCTTGACTCGCACTGAATCGCCAGTTTTTTCGGTGGTTTATGAATTGTTTCGATGCTCCATTTCGCTAAGGTCCTAGAGATTTTTCCGGCAACAGTTGAAACATATGGCAGACAAGCTCTCGCAGTGGGATTTTTCTCTTTGGGAGACATTTCAGGACTGAGGAGACAATCAACGTGGCTTTTCTCTGATTGCGACTTGCTCTTTTTAGGCCCAGCGAAATCTCTCTTTCCGTATACCCATTTTGGGGAATGTTTCCCGTAGGTGTTTTATTTCCATTGGCAGGTTTTCCTTGTCTGCTACAGTGTCTGCACGATGCAGGAGCGTAGAGATAACAGCTCTTTTTTGGGACGGATGGTGGTGACTTTGGCCATTTAGGTACAAGTCCGTGTGTGTAGGTTTTCCATACACTCGGTGACCCAAAGTCAGGGTGTCTACCAGTTGGGAAAATTCGGGAATCCGGGAAAAAGTCGGGAATTTATTAACGTCGGGAAAAAATCTGGAAAATCTGTGAAGATGTCCCTGGCTCACAGCCCTGAGGATGGAAACGAGTCGTTTTACGAAACGCAGGCAGAGATGGAGCCTTTGTCCCGGTGGAAGACCCGAGAAACTTTCACTCATTATGTTACGTTGTCGCCGACGACGCCATACGAGCCGCCGCCGACGAATATGTCGTTGGCCCCTGGAAGATATACCTACTGGAGAACTCGCCATTTGCCAGCTAGTGCGGGTCTTTGTTATTCATCTGATGGTGAGCTCGCTAGCTCGAAAGCCGCCGGAAAGTCTAGTTCATCAGTCGGCATGTGCGAGTTTACAACAAAATCGTTCGTTTTTACTGGAGAACTCTGCATTCGCCAGCTCGAGTTGAGTTGGTTAGTCAGTCTTCGAGTTGGTGTGTGCTCAAGAGGTGCCTTTGGTAGGACTGGCGATGGACATCATTTCATTCAAAGGCTCCTTTCACACGGGACGGCGCGAACCCGATGCACAGTGCACAGTGGTTCAGGATCCCTAATACTTGGTATTTATAAGTCTAGAAAAACTTTCTATTTAGGGTTTTTGTGCATATACGTTGGATGCACTGATTGACAAATTCAAAGTCATCTTAAGTAAGGACACATCGCTGTTGCTACTCCTCTAGTAGATAAGATAAAATGTTGCACTGGTAACAAGTGCATCATATGAAAAGGAGCAGGCACAGCTTCACCTTCAATTCTCTATAATATAACGTGTATTGCCCCTATTCTTGTTCTGAAAAATGGGTTTTGTAACTGAAGGTGAGTGCTATTTAACTGTTTATTAATTTATTGCAAATATAATTTGCAAAATTATTTTTTACATAATTTCTTGTTCAAAAATAAAGAAAATTTTTTTGAAAATTCACTTTTATATTTTTTCAAAATAATTAATTTATGAAAATGTTAACATCGAATTTGTGTTCAGAGATCGCGAAAACCTTTGTGCTATAATTTTTAATGAAACAAGAATTTTGAGTTTGTATAAATCCAAGTAATAAAAATATTGCATATACTTTTGTGAAAAAAGTAATTAGCGAAAATATGAACATCAAATTAGCATTCAGTGACTGAGAAAATGTATATTTGTTCACATTAATTGTGATATTTTAAATAAGAATTAATTAAAGTGAAAAAATTTCAAAACTTTTTGCGAAAAAATTAGTTAACAAAAGTTTTGAATCTAAATTCATATTCAGCGACCTTGAAAACCTATATAGACCAAATTTCATGTAAATTGAACATTTTGTAATCCAAAATACTAATTATTAGGCATCTTGCACCGCTGTACGGCGTGCCACCGTGCATTCCTGAAAAACAGCCGTGAATGTCACGGTACAGTCCATTTCGAGTATGCAGCATTTTAATTTCTAGTAGGAGTTTAATCATGAATGAAGTAGATAAGGTGTTATGCTTTTACTTTTAATAATGTGGATATAATAAGATGGCCAATTCCAAGTGAAAAATTAGACAGGACTGGGCATTGAACTATTGACCGTCATGATGACACATTAAGAAGTTAGCCTTTTTGGTCTGGAATTTTAAAATTTTTGTCTTGAAAAGTCTTGAAAAAGTCTTGAATTTCTTTTTCATATATTAGTAGACACCATGAAAGTACTGTCCTCCTTCCGTTGGATTAAAATATCAAGAAATGGTGAGCTATTATTGTTCTCCACCTCCATTGTGAACTGAATGCTTGGATGCTGTTCATTCATGTGTTTAAGGAAGTTCTCTAGTTCCTTGGGCCCATGTGACCAAACAATAAAAGTGTCGTGGAAGCGGAAGTAGTGCTTCGGCTTGAGCGTGGCTGAAACCAGGGCTCTTTCTTCGAAGTCTTCAACACAGAAATTCACAATGGCAGGAGAGAGTGATGATTCCATTGGAACGCCATCAATTTGCTCGTAATATTTTCCATTGTAGAGGAAATACGTAGAGGTCAGCACATGATGAAATAGACTGACCGTCGTTTGGTCAAAACGGGCTTCCAGGAGCTGAAGCGTTTTTTTTCAATGGAACTCGAGTGAATAAGGGCACGAGATCAAAACTAACTAACCTGATGTCCATTTGAGACAGGTGGAAATCTTGTCGGGTCTTCACAAACATTGCCGAGTTCTTTATGTGATGCTCACATGTTCCCATTTAGTACGAGTCAAGGACGAATTGGGACTCAAAACACCTGGAGTTTACCGTATCCCATGTCAGTGTGGAGAAATACACATAGGAGAGACAGGGTGTACGATGGAGGAGTATTCCGTCGAAACGTCAGCAATGCAAAATTTTACTCGGCTGGTAACCTGAGAATTCTTTATAAATATCATTCGCCGGGAAAGGAAAAAATCATATAAAGGCTTGAGAGTTTTTTAGTGAGGGCAAGCGATTATCCTTTCCTTGTTGCTAGCATTTGTATGCACATATATGGGTCATTCCACGTTAATTCGACCAGAAAATCGGCCAAAATGACCCTTAGGGTCCACCAATTTTGACCAGATTTGGCACAGCGGCTCCTTTTGATACTACGATGAAAGCCCCAAAGCCGTTTTGCAAAACACCACGCAACCGTTTCCAAAATATTGCAATGTTGCAAAATTCGAATTTTGCAAAGTTACTACACATTTGACGATATACAACCAATTAGCTCACGTCCTTGTAACAAACCTCAGTGCCTCACCTGCCCCATTAACTCCCATTCCCATATCAGCCCGGTGATAAACGTCACATACCCAATACATTCTCGAGGAACCTGCTCCTCAGACAAATGCTTTACTGAACGGTGCATCGATGCAAGCGTGACATGCTTCTTTACAACTTTTCACAACACACTTCTTCTGCAATCGTAGCGTTTTGCACTGATGCTCACTCATCTGCTGTTGCCGCAACAAATTAGACAAGATTAGGGAGAAACATAGGAAGATACCTAACAAATGATTATATCAAATTAATTCTAGTGGTCAATCTAAAATGTGCACACCAATAAAATTTGCTGATCCTTAAACTAGTCGTCCGTCTCGCTGATGTCTTCAATGTTGTATGTTTAGCTCAGGTTGCAGAATAATTCCAGTGTACACAAAGTACCAGAAATTAATATGTTTAAATTATTCCTATTCTCGGAATGGGAAAATTAACATTAAGACTGGGATAATATCTCGGCAGGTTATGAAGCAACGTTTCAGTATAAAATTTTTCGGCATTTTCCTCTAAGTACCGGGTAGGTGGTCATGGCAAACTTGCTGGATTATGGGTGTTCCCGGATTAGGGATTCCTGGATTAAGGGTGCTCAACTGTACCAAAAGTGGACAAATATTAGCCGTGAAGTCATCCATTAGTCATTTAATACTTTGTGAAACTGATTGCAAATAGTTGGTGCTGTGAAAAATTATAAAATTCTTCCTCATTCCTCATGCTTTCTTGACAAAAGTATGGCACGCACTGCTAACACTCTTTTTGTATCAGTTATTGGAAAATCATCAGTGAGATGTACTGGAAATATTAAGTTAATTACCTTATTTGTACAAATCTAAGATGATGTTTTTCTTCCATTCTGGACTTCCAAAAAGTGTTACAATCGGAAGCAAAATCCTTGACTCCAATTGGATTGCAAAAACATAAAGAAGGTGTCTTAGTTTTCCACGGACTAGAGAGATTCAGTTATGATCCACTTGTGGTATAAATTGCCACCCAGGATTAAAGTCGGAGCAACATTAAGAACCCATGCTCTTTTTTTCACTGACCAGAGCAATTCCGTTATGGGCTGTCATCATGGTATAAAGTGCAACAATATTGATGCGTTGGATTTGGAGTAATGTAAGGAACAAGCTTTAGTTTACCACCGATTAGAGATATAAATGCAGTAATGAAAAGTGCATTTACACGTATAAGGAGTCAACTGCAATTCGCGTTTATGGACACACGTACTGTGAAGTGAGTTCAGGTCGATACTCTGGACTTTTGTCGTACATGTTCGGTTCACGTTCGACCTATTAAAAAAGTAGAAGCTTCAGAAAAAAATGTTTTCTCCATGTGGAGTTCCAAAACAAGGAGGGTGGTCTTAAATTTGTGTAAAATAAAGTAGTATGAACATGCCTAAGAGGGGAGACTTGAAAATTTGGTTGTCGTGGGACTGTTTGTGAGGTAAGTGAAAGTCAGTGGGTCTTCATAATAAGGAGACTCCTCATGATCTCGGGTGGGTGTGGGAAATTCTCCCTCTGGTTGTCTTCCTCATCTACGAATGGGACACCCAGCGTTGTATATTCTCCTCCAGCCTTGTCACCACAACTACATATGGATGATGTTCTTTTACTCCAGTACAGGCAAAATACAACATACTTGAAACCTGGCTCATTTCTCACAAAAATTCAGGTGAAAAACCAAGTCAAGTGCAACTAATCATCAACCATTCAAATGATACTGATTGCAATTTAGCCTTGAATGTTTGCTCATCACAGTTACTTGATTTCCTCACCATATGTAACTTTTCTGTCGTAAAGTTTCATTAACGTGAAAAATTGTGATTTTTTTGGTTAAATTTTCAGTGAGGAGCTCTTCTACCAGATCATGATGTACCAGTTTGGAAACTTTGGAATGATTAAATTTTCTGTAAGTATTAATCCCCTATATCCTTTAGTTTTGAGGTTTCTTCAGTGATGATATGCGAATGTGAAGTAAAAATGGATTGTTTACTTAAGTATGGTCAATGTCAAGGATCACTTTTTTTCACTAGTTCATAATTACATACATAGTTCATAGGAAACGGACTGCTAGACATATCAATGTCATAAAGCAGCCAAAGGCATGCGCAAGGCACCACCGTCCACGAGGTTAAGGACGACATTTAAACACTAAGGTGACTTAAGGTAACACTTGTAACAAAATTCAAAGCTCACGTACTAGCCGTGAAACTTCACGATTTTGGCTGCTTTGTGACATTGATATGTCTAGCAGTCCGTTTCCATCTTGTTCCTTTAAGCCTCGTTGATTTCCACAGAGAAAGAGGACACCTTGGTGGCTCAACTGGTTAAAGCACCTGGCCGGAAATCAGGGGGTCTGGGTTCGAGTCCCGGTCAAGGCACATGATTTTTTCTCTGTGGAATATTTGCTATAGTGCAATTTCAGTGGGTAGCGCCGCTAAAGTTTTCACGGCTAGTACGTGAGTTTTTAATTTCATCCCTTGAATGGATTTCGTTCATGATTCATCCAGCTTGATTCACCTTGATTCGCAGCAACCGCTTCCTCTCTACGACCTGGGACTGATGGCCATCCAGAGCAAGTCATCTGGGTGGACGGAAGCGGATGGTTCACAGTCATCCCTTGCGGAGTTCATCTCGTGTTTCCTGGCCTCCAAGTCAGCGATGCTTCTCGACTACTTCTCGATCAGCATCGACCCAGAAGGTGCTCTCCTCAAGGGCATCCCCATCCTGATTGGTAAAAGGAGGAATCCACATTGATATGGTGACACTTTGCCTCTTTGACAGGAAAATGCCGTTATATATACTGTTTACGAAAAGTGTGTATAATTTGGGGAATTGATTTTTATGCATTAACGATTGCTCTTGAGGTTTACCTTTGGTCGTGGCTTCTTTGAAGCCCTTTCCCCCTTGCGTTGCCATCCTTGATGGACCTTGAACCTCAGTAAAACTGCTGATCCTGGATAGCGTAGTGGTGTGAGCAATGGCCCGGAAAGGCAAAGGTCCTTGGTTCAATTCCTGGCCCAGGTGAATTTTTTCACATGGCAATCAAGTCCAGATGTAAGTCCTAATGAAATGTTTCATTACTTCCACGCTTGAATTTGCTGCTGTAAGCACAATCTTAAAACAGGGTTGCTACAGACCTGGAAAACCGGGAAAAGTCAGGGAATGTTTTAAATGCGGCCTGAAAATTTGTTCAAGTTTCAACCTTATGCCCGTCATTTTTATAATCCCATGATTTATATTACGATCTGTAAAATGGTTGAAATTAGCATGTAAACGATTTACTATGATTGCGTATAAGGCATAAATAATGGCATCTTCCCATTTAATTTAAAAACGTGTTAGCGGAACTGCAATTGCCGTACATCTTACGACAGATTGAGCTACGTGCATATTACTTCTCAACTTATGCATAATATAAGCTACGAGATACCGTTTTCGGTGTTTTTCCTCTCCCCCTTCGTTGTCAAGGATAGTCCGAAACCGTCCCCACCCTCCGTGAAGTAGCATAGTCTCTTCTAAGTAGCAAGTTTCGTTTGTAAAGTATTTTCTCGTTTTTTGAGTGAGTTTGTTCTATCCCTTCCTCTAATTTTTGACTGCGAGAGGGTTAAAGTGTAAGCGATTTGGTGGTATAAAGACTTGCAACATTGCAGAGGAAACTAATGCTATTGATTTTTGAAAAGGTCAGGGAAAAAGTTGCCAAGCACCTGGAAAAGTCAGGGAATTTAGAAATTCAGATCTTGTATCAACCATGTAAAATGCCCTTTTTGCCTGGGCTGTTTCCTTTACTGGCAATGTCTCTTTTACTTCATCCATCGATGGTCACTTAGCTTCCCAGATAACAGCTTGGCTTCTTTTCTCCTACTGTATTGTCGTGTCTCAACTGCTCAGTGCACACAAACAGAGAAATTGACCCGAGTGGCTAAGTCGACTCTCTCTTGGGGTATTAGGCACCAAAGAGTAAAAACCCAAGCGATGCTAGTGGGAAGAGACTTTATTGATACTGTACAATGTCCCGAAGACCATAGCCTTTGGCTGCAAGCGATGGCTCTCCCCTGAAAGTACGAATTCAGGGTTTTATAAACGATTTCCCGTGAAGGGGAAACGGGTGCATCTGCAGGGAGGAGAAGGAGCGGAGGGGGTTTCTCCACACATAGGGTTATATTGGGAGAATCCCACTTAAGGGTTGCATCTATCCTTTTAGCTCTCAACTAAAGTGTGCCTTTGAGGGGTGGGGCATTTTATGAATCCTTTTAAGGCTTTAAGTGACCCCTCTTAAAAGATGACGTGCCTAAGATACTGAGGGTGCATGGGCAGCTGCATACTCAGACACCCGTGCTTTCTGACCATTGTCCTTTCCATATTTCCTAGTGTCTTCTTTAAATCTCCTTCTGTTTCTGACATGACTGCTATGTGATTGGCAAATCAGGGCATGGTGATTTTCTTCTTGTGGATATTCACACCAGAAGACTTTTCTTTGATGCACTGTCTCGTCTCACTCCTTTCTTCATGGTTGCTTCTCTGCAGCTGGGCCCTGATTTCACTGCAGCCTCCTGGTTTTTAATCCATCCTTGATGAACCTTAATTAAAGGAGTTGGAGGTCTAGCTCTGATAGGACCTCCTAAAAATGCCTCAAGGACTGGAATCCTGGGTAATGTGGTAGTCAGCGCATTGGCCCAGCAAGCCAAAGGTCCATCCATGGTTTGATTTCCATTCCGAGAAACTTTCTTCCTCTGTAAATTTTCAACATGCTTGTTGTGCAGAACGGTAGCATAAAACTCTTACATGTATTCCACTGATTGTCATTTTTCTGTTTTTTTTTTAGATATGTATATGATGAATGAAAACGTTCGTCAATGTGTTGCATCATGCCATGTTTAGTGGCACGCATGGCATACTCTTTCAACAGAGGCTCTCACCTGTGAATGCACTTTTTCCAGATGGCTTCTTCCCGAGAACAGAGGACTTGCCCCTGTGGGTGCTTCGGCTGGCGACAGAGGTGGAGTGGGGGGAGGAGAAGCTCTGCTTTGACACACTCTGTCGAGAGACGGCCAAGTTCTATGCTCTGGCGTTTGCATCATCGGATGGCGCAGACAGTGAGGAGGAGGATGATGAAGATGAGGATGCTGGTGACCCAGAGAAGAGAAGTGCTGGGGACAAAGAGGTGATCGGATTAGTGACCTTAATAAATTCTACGGTATCAGGCGTTGAATGGTGGAGCATATATGGTGGTTGTTTTATAAAAATTCAGACCAAAATGAACCAAGTAAAAACGTTTCAGATATTTTAAAAATATTTTACACAGAGAAAAGTTAAGTTAAATATCAAAAATGGGTCAAATGTCCTTCTAGTGTTAATCTTGTGAGAGCACCTTTCTAGTCTCTCTAGGGTTTCCCTAATGAGCTCTTTTGCGATAGAGCAGATTGACACTTTCTGTGCAAGTTCATGGAAATCCGTTAGAAGATGCCTTGATTTACAGTAGAAGCCCGGTATAGTGAGTACGGCTTATTGCGAGAATCGCGTTATAGCGAGTGATTGTCTTTGTACCGCCAAAAGGCCTATGTTTTACATGTAAAATAAAGCGGATATAGCGAGGCCAAAAAGTTCCTTCCACGGTATACGCTCGGTATTACGACAGATATCTCTCGAGGGCGATACACCGCCTAGCAAAAATAAACTATTGTATTTTGTATTATCTGCGAATTAAACTAAAAATACAATATGTGTGCCATATCTACAACACCTAAAGCCAATTATGTCCAAACATTAGCGATTTACGGCCTTCAGTACGCTCTGCGCGCTCCCATTTTACGTTCTTCTTTTGTTGGGCCCAGTCATCAGTGGGAGGGGAGTGGGCGGACGACGAGCAAGATGAGAGTAGGAGAGGGAGTGAGGTCTAGGCATGGGCGATATTGATAATCGGGGCACGATAAGATATCGGGGCACGATAAGATATCGGGGCGCGATAACATATCGGGGCACGATAAGATATCGGGGCACGATAAGATATCGGGGCGCAATAATAAGATATCGGGGTGCGATAAGATATCGGGGTGCGATAAGATATCGGGGCGCGATAAGATATCGGGGTGCGATTAATATCGCTATAAATATCACAATAAACATCACGATAAAATAACATGATATAGCGTCCCGATAAAATATCACTATATCGCGCCCCGATAAAATATCACGATATATTATCACGATAAATATCGCGATAAAAGATGCTCGTTCAAATGTAGCGTACTCGTGCCCGATGAATTATCGTAATATTGCGCCGGTTAATCGTGTCGGAAAAAGACAGCCGTTGAGTTTGCCTTCGCTTAAACTGGAGCAAGTACGTTTGAAAACTTACTATTCTGCTGTCTGCTAATTCAAATTCTCAGCAGTTCTCTCACACTCTCTCTTTCAATTTCAGTGGTCTGATAGTTGACGTACTTGCGTGGACAGATAGGTGACGTACTTGCTCCAGCTTAAGCGAAGGCCAACCCAACGGCTGTCTTTTTCCAACACGATTAGCTGGCGCAAAATCACGTTAATTCATCGGGTGTGATGACGCGATATTTGAAGGAGCGCAATATCACGTTCTTTTATCATGATGTTTTATCGGGGCGCGATATCGTGATATTTTATCGGGAATGCGATATCATGGTATTTTATCGCGATATTTATCGTGATCGGAGATATTTATCGTTTCCTGATATCTTATCGTGCCCCGATATTTTAGCGGGGCACGATAAGACGATATTTATCGAGCAACGATATATCGTCCATTTTAAAAACTCAAAATCAACTGATGGACGTACCGGTTAACATTCGAAAAGTCGACAAAGCTGATACTATCGTCATGACATATTCGCAAAATTATCCAAAAATTTCCACAGTATACCTAATATTTTAATTCCGACTAGTTACGCTGTCTTTACAGCTTTCTTCGGCGATCGAAAAATAGAAGAACTGGAAGAAAAACACCGAAACTAGGGGAATTAATGTTTTATATAATGGAAAATGTCCTGTTTCTTTCATGAAATATGTTGATATTCTACCAGATTGTGCCTGTAATGACGTTTTTGCTGTTTACCTTCGTCAAATACCACGGAAACAAAAGAAAAACTGTAAATACGAACGACTATGAGAATTAGGTGGGTTTTTTCAACACCTTCGGATATAACGAGCGCTCGATTTAGCGAGTGATTTCCGAGGGATTATGAGCACTCGTTATACCGGGATTCCACTGTATTTGTTAGATCCCGAATGATTGAGTCACATGCCAGGTGAGGCCTCTATGGGGCACAACAACATGGTTCTTATAACCAAATGAAGACTATTTCTCTTTGTGGAATATTTTCATGATTGGATATGTTAACACTTCTTAGTGTTTTCCGTGTGGATTATTAAAAAATCATAGGTATGCAACCAAATTCCGCAGTTACACCATCTTCAGGTGCAGTGAAACTGTTTCACAGCATTTTCAGGTGAGGGGAGTGGAAGGGGTGAAGGGTCGATAGGGAGGGGAAGATCTCGGGTCATTGGCTGCGGAAGAGGTGGAGGGAGGGGGGACAACGGGATTAGCGCAAGGCAGACCCTGTGTTGTGGGATGGTCAGCAAGAGCAGGTGGGAGAAAGTGATGTTATTGAGCAATAGTCTTTTACTCGGACGTCTATTTAGTGTTTTCCCTCTGCCTCAAGTTTCCTTCCCTTTGGAATTTGGAAATGGAACTATTTCAGGCCAGAATGTGGTCCATAGCATGGTTGGTCGAGGTTTTTACTCTGCAGTCTTTATGTTCATTGCCCCCAGTGGAAAAACTCGGCCCTGTCTGTAACATGAAAACACTTGCAATTGAGACTCTTCTGTAGTGGACCAAACAAATCCTTTGAATATGGAAATAATTCTTCCCAAGATATATACTGGTTATAAAGAATGATTTCGTGTCCCTGTCCCTTTCGATGTCCCTGGGATGCCATTGGGATCTTCAGCTAGGGATGAGTCCCACTGTACCATTTCCGGTCCAAATTTTCAATAAGATTATGAAAAAATCGGAGCAGAAATATGAGTCTTGGACAACAATTGGAGATCATAATTTGTATTCTAGAGCGAGTCGTGAAACCATGTGGTTGAATAATGTACCAAAGCTGGTGAGACTGTACAAAGTGAGCAGGTGCTTTGAATGGATGCTAAAAGTAATTAAACGACTTGATTTCTTTTGGAATCCCAGGACAGGAAAGGGATTTACTACTTTTGTGGAAACTGTGTTGATTTTTACAGAGGAAAAGTTTGATGATCCAGGCTCCGCATGATGTTATGTTTCTCCTTGGCTTTAGGTTGCAGGGGAAGGGGGTGGAGATGGAAGCAGTGGTGGGAAAGCTAGCGGGAAGAGGAAGAAGTGGAGGCATGTTGTGGAGCACGATATCTTCTCTGCCCTGAGGAAGACCTTGCTGCCACCAAAGCACTTCTCTAAAGATGGCACCGTGCTTCAGGTTGCTCACCTCCCAGACTTGTACAAGGTGTTTGAGAGGTGTTGACTGTCCTCTTCGTCTGAGGGGAGGATGTGGAATCCAATGTTCGACAGTGTGTGTGGTGACAAACAATTTATTATTTTTCACCGCAACTCAGTTGTTGTTTTCTTTTGAGATTGCATTTGTTTCTGCTGTGCTCAAAACATTATGAATTTCAAAGATGCATGTTCATGTGTAGAAGCCTGTTACTTGGAACAAATGTGATTTTTTTCATTTTATGTCAGTATCTCCTTTAATGAAAAGACTCCATTGAAGAGCAATGCCCCTATGATATATTTAAACATTGCTATGCAACAAGTGTTGGGTGGTGTGTGGGAGACAGTTGCCCGTGATGGACAATGAGAAGTGGATATATGAAAATCTCTTGCTTCTGAGTGAAAAAGGAAATTCAAGAAGGCATGCATATATGCATACATTATATGAAAAGTCACATGTCATAGACTTAATCTGTAAATTATTGTGTAATGGATTTGATAGTGGTACATGACTATGACAGTATTCAGTTCCAATTTTTTAAATGTAGCAAGGCTTGTGTATTTATTTCCTGAAAGTTTGTAGAGTTTTTCATAAAACGTGATTAGTGATTTTAAAGATTTTATTGGACATTACGCAATGTACTTAGGGAGAAAAAAGTTTCCCAACAAATGGAGTGCCACTACTATTGCTCGGAGAGAAAACTGGATTCCTTTCTGATGGTACAATATTGTTCAGTCTTGGCCACCACGAGGGAAGTTCAAACACGTGATGGACTCATCGCCCGAGTATCTACCAAGTTGTTTAAAAAATGCTCATGAGGTTGTGAGTTTGAAATGATTCTCACAGCTCTTTTTTGGAGGATAAAAATTTCCTTGGCTCTAGGAGCATGCCCCCAAAGTTCGATACCATAGTTTAGATGGAATGAAAAAAAGAAAAATAAATTGTTCTTTAATAGTCTTGGGGGATAATCTGTTGTAAATATGTATCGCTTTAATGCAGGTGGTAGATATATGTGATTCCCACTGTAACTTACTGTCTAGTTCTAAGCCTAGAAGCTTTATATTGTCATTTCATTCAATGATTTGCTGAGGGAAAATAATGCTGACTGCAGTTTTTTGGTATCTAAGGGACTTGCCTTAAATAGCTTATCCCCCAAGACTATTTAAGAACAAATTATTTTTATGGATATACAAGTGTAGAGTTAAGGAAACAATTCATCACAACGTACGTTCTGTAGCATGCTTCTTTATGGCAGTGAGGCATGGACAATGATGGCAGCAGAAGAGAAAAGGGTGGAATCATTCGAAATGTGGTGCTACAGAAGAATGATGAAGAATGAAAAGAAGATTAAGAAATTAAATGGATTGACCGAGTAAGTATCGAGGAAGTTCTAAGAAGAGTGGGAGAAAAGAGAAGTCTTCTTAATACCCTAAGAAGAAGACAGAACAACTTGATCGGCCACATCATGAGACATGATGACCTGATGAAGACTATGGTTGAAGGACAAGTGAATGGGAAGAATGGCAAAGGAAGACCTCATGTGAGATATATGGAACAAGTGATGAAGGATGTGAAAGAGAAGAAATACGTGAATATGAAGAGAATAGCCAATAGAAGAACTCACAAGTTGATAGAAGAACTTGTCAGTGGAGAGCTGCATCAAACCAATCTAAGGATTGACGACTTATGATGATCCATTAGATGAGAACTACATTCGTGCTGCAGTCATAATGGTATCAAAGGAGTTGTGGAAATCTCTCAAGTCATTTATGTACAATGGAAAGGTTATGTCATAGGCATACAATATTGACTCAGCTGGGACATTGTGAGGTAGGTCATTTATCATAGCCAGGAATAGAAATGGGCCAAACACTGAACCTTGGGGTACACCATAGTTGACAACTAAGGGTGAGGACAGTTTGTTATCACCACAAACATTCTGTAAATGGTCTGTCAGGTACGATTCTATAAGCTTCAATTCATTATTCTTGATTCCATAATGAGTTTTTGAAGAAGAAGAAAATGAGACATGCAATCAAAAGCCTTTCACGTTTCATTTTCAATTATTATAATAATTGAAAATGAAACGTATACGTATCCCAGGAAAATATACTTATGACACCTTGCATTGATACTCACTCAATAATTAATTATGATGATGACAACCAAACAGCATGTTTAGCAGTGGCGTGCGGTGGATCAAATATTCAGTGAAGCAGTAGATATATGTATACTGGGAGGGGGTCCAACCCCTCCCCGAAAACTGTTTGTAATTTTAGTTCAATGTATTTTTATGCCAAATCGTCATGTCACTTGGAAAATTATTTGAAATTTTAGCATCTGAGTTGTGCATGTAAAGAATTTATGAGCCAATGGGAGAAGTGTTGATTTTTAAAGTCTCTGAATTTGTGTTATGACACAAAACTAACTGCAAATACAATCAAGTTCATTTGTAGCAATAATAAAAGAAAATCACTCCAATTTATTTAAATTTTGTGAAATTGGACAAAACAACTAAGTAATAACGTTAAAAACCACTGAAACGCCTTCTCACACACATATACGTATCAAATTACAAGAATATAACAAACATGTTGCTATATGAAATATTGAGGCAACAAGGTTAATTTAGTTTCACCTCAGCCTTGATATTATTTTTATATTGATAAAAACAACAGTTGCTACTATGTATTCTGTAAAACAGACAGTAGGCTTGCTTACATACTCACATAATAACCTATATGTATAGAAATTTTTTCTTTGTTACACTCTATGATAAAAACGGAAAATTAATGGGAGACATTTGTGTTTAAAATCTGTATTGAACAATTAAATATCTCAGAACTATATCGGACAAGAGTAGCTTTAAAATGTAGACCTACCCCTTAGCAAAACCATAATCACACAAAAAATTAAATACAAAACTGACGGATATATGCCACTATATGATAGTAGTTCTAACGAAACTGGAAGTCCATTCTTCTATCCTTAGTGGTAAATACGTTAACAACTTCATCAAAAAAACTTTCCTTCATTTTCTCTTCTGCCAACAATTCACACTCAATAGATATTATACCCAGGTGAGAAAGTCTCTTTTGTCCAGTGGTATTCCTTGAAGTCTTTTTTTCTTTTTAGTGCTGAAAAGGACATTTCTACTGATGCCGTAGTCACTGGAATTGTGTATATCAACGCAACCAATAAATTGATTTGGGGGAAAGTTGACTTTAGCATGATGTTTGGGTCAAAAAGTTGACAAAGCTCCATCAGCATCTTCCCTTTGAACTCTTCACTAGAGTAAAACACTGTAAGTTCATTTTTTAAGCGTATAGGGTCAAAAAAATTTCCATATGTGTCCAACAAGGTTTTCAAAGCAATTTCTGGGAAATCGATTTCGTGCTTTGAGAAATTTTCAGTTGCAAGAAGTCCAACTTTGAGTAATCTTCAAAGCGTGAAGTTGAAATGCCCATCTATATTGTCAAAGATCTCGCAGTAGACTCTTCTGTAGTTCGTTTGTCTTCTCTTATTGGGTGGTCCTACCTCCACAACTATTTCCTCATAATATTTTTCAAAATCGTCACGGCAATACTCAGACGAGTGCTTTCAATTTTCTTTCTACAGTAGACAATATCACTTGCCTGGTGCTGCATGGCATCAAAAAGCACGTCTGTAAAAGCAAAAATGTTATCAAAGACACTAAGGAGAAAAACAAACTGAAAGTCATCCAGTACTGACAGAAACCCATTAACTGGAGCAAGTATGTCAGATTCGATTTCATCTGTATGTTCAAGCATTGCATTAAACACATCACACAGTTGAGTTCGGTCTTTAAAAACTGTGTTTACGAGCCTTGATGAGTAGTTTCAGCGAGTGGGGCATACACTGGGCAATCTCCTTTTCAAAAAATCATTAAGGAATGCAGCACGCTTCCGGGATCTTGAAAAAATGCTGAGATTCCATTTAGTGTGCTGAAAAATATTTTGCACTCAGGAATCATACTAACACTTAGAGATAGCGCCAGATTCAAAACATGAGCATAACAATGTACAAACAATGCTTCCGGGTAAATCTCTTTAATTCTGGCCTGCACTCCAGTTAAGTGTCCAGACATTGTATTGGCACCATCATATGTTTGTGCAATAAGTTTTTCACTGCATTCAAACTTAATTAAATACTCAATAATGAGCTGCGCAATAGCAGCGGCATTCTTATCTGAGCTTATGTCACTGAAGCCCAAGAAACGTTCTTTGATTTTCCCATTATAAATATATCGGGCGACAATGGAAAACTGAGCTTTGTTAGAAACATCGGTCGTTTCATCTACCAATAGAGCCACAAAATGTGCCTCTTTCAGCTCAGTTTTTATTGACAGTAAAAGAGAGAAACTCACTGCTTTAATAAGGTCATTTTGGATGTGATTGGACAACCCTTTAAAAACAGTAGCTGTAAAAGAGGGCATAGTCAGCCGTGTACTTCAAAAGTTCTACATAGTTCCCTCGATTAACGGACTCTTCTTTTTCGTCATGACCCCGAAATGCTAATTCCTGTTTACCCAAAAAACACACAGCATTGATTAATCTCCTAAGAATTTCTCTGTTGCGCTTTACCTTTTGATTGTGGAATGAGATGTCCACCCGTAACTGGGCATCTAATGCAGTTTCAATTCTGCTCTGCCCAAAGGATGCAATGATTAGAGAAGATCGTAAGTGGTTCACTGATATCTCATGACCCGCAATTGATTTCACCAAGTTACCTAAATGAGTAAATCTACTTTTTGTCCAACTAGTATTTCTGTCTTTCCCAAACAATAAACAGTTCCAGCAAAAAACTGCATTCAGCTCTGAACTACCCGCTAACCACGCACAGTACTTATATGAACTAGATTGAAAATGCCGAGTAAATTTTCCACATTTTTGCACCAAGTTTGGCAAGTCTGGAGTAGGCCCACCAAGTTTTATTATTTCCTTTTTTTCTTCGTATGATCAAGACGAAAAGGGAGATTAAATAACACTTTTTAATGATGCACTGCATTTTACAGTAACCTAAATAAGGAAAAAACTTCTGTAGTTTTATTTTAAACACATACCAAGAATATTAAAACGCCATATATCCACAATAGAAAGGTATAGTTTGTTTACATACGTACACTGTGACCAGGGCGTCAGAAAGAACCGTGGCTGAGATCAGGACCAGCAGGGGCTTTCTGTAACTCGATAGCACGTTATATCGACGTCGGAAATTCGTTAGCACACCGCTAGTATGAGTTACCGTAAATTCCGCTTTCGTACACGCCGCCAACTTCGCCGAGTGCGGTGAACACAGTAGATATCGGCTGCACTCGGCTACATTCGTATGTCTCCGCCGTCAACCGAAGCTAGCTTCCTCTGCCCTTTGTTACGCTAGCAACCCCTCCCGCTCCCCTTTTTCCGCTGCTCGGGAATTGTCTGCGTGCGCATGCTGTCTACCCAAGCTATGAGCGCACAGCTTCACCGGGATCGCAGTCATAACCGTCTGCCGGCTGCCCTTGCTTTAAAGGGGTATAATGAACATCCGTACTATTTAAGGGAGCTTATAATGCCTTTATACTGTTAATTTAGTAGCTTTTAAACAAATAATGAATAAATTATACAAACGTAATTTTTTACTGAAGCAGTGCTTCATTTGCTTCATCGTACCGCACGCCACTGATGTTTAGTGTATACTATCCACGCAAAAAGTATACAGTCTCGACTTTGAGACTTGATATCCCCAAAAATAAATCCATAGAGCATATCAGCGTGCAGAGAATTTAGCCTTCGTTTAATGCAGATAACGGACTTATTTAATAATCACTTTTGAGGCATGTTTTTGCAGTTCGGGACATAGGCAGAAACGCCAACAACGTCTGCGTTGAGCAGAATGAACTTGAGTGGACGGCAGAACTTTAATTTTTGCCGCTATTTCGACACGCTTCGTATGTGGATTTTCGTCTAATTTTCGGAGCTCTGAATTTTACCAATTGAAAGGCTAAAGTAGTAGAAAGTAGTTGTGATGCCCAGTCGACACTTGTTAAACAAACACATCGTGATAAAATGCGGGGACTTTGGGTGCCCTTTAATTTTTTCTAAACTTTTTTTGACCATTTATATTCAAATATTTTGGTAAGCAATAATAATCTTTTTAATGCAAGATTTAAATGTGAGAAGATGATATCTCTTGCGAGATATCCATTGTCAAATCGAGGTAACCAAAATGTACTAACCAGTATTATTTACATGCACTGGGACGCGGACCTGAGGAAACAAACGAGAAAAACGTGCTATCGTAACGAGAGTCCACTGAAGAATGAAGCAAGTTGTCTTAATTGAATCTGAGGTTTGAGCGGCGTTTCTCAACACTGGTAATGGCTTTCGGGCATTCCTCTGCGTAGTGTTGTGTCAAGGTGACGAAAGTTTTCTCCAGCCATCCTGCTGGCGTCTTCAAGTCAGAAGACCTGAAAGACTTCTGACCTGAAGACGCCAGTAGGATGGCTGGAGAAAACTTTCGTCGCCTTGACACAACACTACACGGAGGAACGCCCAAAAGCCGTAACCAGTGTCAAGTTGTCTTAAATTTTTGAATCTAGTTTCATGATGCCAATAGGTTAGAGGATCTCGTTGGAGGGCTGGATTGTCCAACGATTTCGTGAAATGCTCCGACTGAGAAAACCGTGATATTTTTGTACTTCACAACGTCGCTTTCAATATCAAACTTCACAATAATGAGTACTGGGTGTCAAGGCACGAATGTTTTTGAGAATGTGAACGCTAGAATAAAAATTTGACTTAAATTCTTTTGAAGTTATGTTTCAAAATACCTGAGTTTTTCCTGCCTCGAACTCATAAAGTAGATTCTCATTTTCCATTGGACCTTTTAGTGTGTGTTTTTGTGAGGATTTCTTTGTTACATATATTGGAGCAAATAAGTCAGCACGTGACGAGAAGTATGAATGTCTTGGCATATACTGTTACTCTCTGAATACCATTTTTTTGGCAAGAAAACATCTCTTTTGGATTACAGCAAGAAGTTCCACAGAGAAAATATCATTCGCCTTGACCGGGACTCGAACCCAGACCCCCTGATTTCCGGCCAGGTGCTTTACCAGTTGGGCTACCAAGACGTCCTCTTTCTCTGTGGAAATCTCTTTTGGAGCACAGATGAAAATTCTATGTCACATTGTCTCTGCACTTGGAAAATGATTATCTTCCACTGTGATAGGATTTATTATGACCAGGTTTTGCTTTTTACAGACTCTTCCGGTACCAAATATCACTGTGCATGAGCTTATTAAGGGAGGCGGGTAGGAGGGGGTGGTGAGACGGGTGAGGGGGAAAAGGAAATAAAAAAGGACAGTCATTGGAGCCTTCTCTCCCCTTTTGTATTCCCCTTCTTCCATCCTACCACACCCTCCTTCTTATGTAAGCTCGTGTACACTGATATTTGTTGCCTGAAGATGCTGCAAAAGGCAAAACCTGGTTGCAACAAACCTTTTCACAATAGAAATTCTTCTTTTTTCACTGTTCCATGTCCTCTCAATCATGCCTTAAGTCTCAAATTTTGTCACCGTTGCCAGTGACACAATGAGGAGAAATAGAGATGATATTCTCTCTGTTATTTATATTTGGCAGACTACTCAAAGCTTGATGTGTACTTCTGATAGGTCACATAAAATACGTGCAACAGTGGAAATTTTAAGCTCTTGCCTCCCCGGATAAATTGTTGTGCCGATGAAACCATTATCCCGTATAATGGTAACAAAGGTGCAGAGAGATTCATAAAAGGCAAACCTACTCGGCTGTAGTAGTTGTCCCTTTGGAGAAGAAAGAACTCTAGGTTGTACTTTGATAACCTACTCACTTCAGAAAAGTTACTAAATATGTTGCAAGAATTAGAAATAGGAGGGTCAGGCACACTTAGAGAAAATTGAATACAGTACGATGGTAGTGGGTGAACAGAAAAGAGTGTTTAAAAAAAGTCAGAGGGACAATTGAAGAAGTGACCAAGAGTGATTTGCTGGAACAATGCAGGTGTGACAAATTGAATTGGGGTGGAAGAAAGGTGGTTAACCATTTTTTAAAAAATTGACTGTTCCCACTCCTCTTAACTACAGTCGGATCCGGATTTAAGGTTTTCGCATTTAACGTTTTTCCGCATTTAACGTTTATTTTTTGAGGTCCCGATTCATTCCCTATAAACACAATGTAAAAATTGTCCTAATTTAGCGTCTCCACATTCTGCGCTTTTCCGCATTCTAGGTCGTAAAAAATTTTCCCCCACAAGATTTTTTACCCGATTTAAGGTTTATTCATGACGATTCATGCAAATGATTATCCATACATCAGTGATGACTATCACCAGCATTAGTTTTCAATAGGTTGACGGTCCTTAAGGTTTTGCTTTAAGATGCTTGTATATGTACAATGAATGAATGTATAATGAACATACGAACATTAAGATATTGTATGCTCTTGGTAATACATACATAAATGTAAAACCGCATTTTCCCCTATATTAGGTTTAACCCAATGATGATATGCCATATTACGCAGTTGAAATCGTCGAAATTTTCCCGGGCGCTGTGTAGAAAAAATGAATGTGGAACTGCGCGCCATGTGAGAAACTTGCATGTGCAACAGCAGCTTAATTTCTCGGAGCTACAAATCAAAATTGATTGCTAAATAAGGAATTCTCTTTATGTCGTACCATCATTAATATTCTCATAATCGGAAAGTATCAATACTTTGCGAAATGAAATGTCTTTCTTTCGCTCGTCTTTAATAATGCTATGATAATGATTTTTCGAGTACATAGCCGCCTACACCTCACTTTTACGGAATAAAATGGGTGTAAAAATGCATCGAGACCACTGAGAAATGTGTAAAATTGGAATTTTTAACGTTGATAACCGTCCACACTAACATTCCCAGGGGGAATTTTCCTTAACTCCATTTTTCTTAGGAAAATTTCCAACATCTATTAGGTGCCGCAGTGACAACGACAGTAAAATTTAGCCCCAGAAAATGCAGAGGTTAGCTTCATGCTAAGTTACGGCCGCACAAAAAAAGGCAGGAGGGTTGCATTACAATGTGTTTTGCCTGAAGGTTCAAATTAGAGCATTTACGAGCTAGGGTTGGATGGTCGGTAGTAAGGGTTTACTTAGTTGCGTAACATTAAAAAATACAATTTATTATATAGCCACATTTGAATCCAGTGAGAAGTGGCTGAGTAAAGAGAGTTGGTGACTTCTTTGTAAATCATATGCTCCTCGGCAGTCGAGTCAGCAGTGTTACAAGGAAAAACTCTTCAACAAGACCACTGATCGACCAGTACCAGTCTCCTGGGTGCTATTGGTTTATAGAGAGCAGAACCTGCTGGCTTTGATTTTGGGATGGCTTCAAAAAGGAAATCTCTTAGCTTCGAAGAGAAGAATTATTGAGGAGGTGGATAAAAATCCTCACTTAAAGAGAATTGACTTGGCGAAGAAGCTGCTCATGCCAGTAACGACATATTGACCCTGAGAGCACACTAAAAATTGTAGACGTCTAAATTTGGTCAATTAAACGTCTACAGATAACTTCACTGATTGAAGTTTGCTGTAGACCAAGAATTGACCTAATGTAGACACGATAATAAATTCCTAATGACGGATGCTGTCGACCACATTTGAAACCAAATATTACCAACCAAAACAAATGTAACATAATATGTTTTCAATAGTTCACCTTGAGACCCGTTAAAATATTTATAAAAAACGGAATTACTGGTATATCGGCAGACATTATTTCGTCATTATCAGTCCATTACTGCGCTTAAGGTGGCTGGTCTAAAAAACCAAAGTGAACAGATTTTCTTAAAAATTTCCAAATATGTTCCTTTTTGGATATTCTATGGAATATCGAAGAAAAAACGGGGGATCATCGGCATAGTTTTTGCGATATTTTGGATTCTTTTAACATGGAGCCTTATGGCGCTCTCCATTCCAATAGGATAAATTACGCACTTTATCCATTCCTACTGAACAGATTTTTACCAAAAACTGATATAATGTAGCTCTAATAAATTAAAATCTATTCTGAAAATATCATTTAATACTATGGGCTGAAATTTTTCGTAAATACGATTTAAAAATATGCATGCGAGAATTTCAAATGTCGCGCGCGGCTATGTGGTGTAAAGTTGGCAACGTGGCACACGAAGGTACGGGACATGCTAATCAGACGAATTGTGAAGAGAAAATCTCTTGTAATTGTAAAATTACTTTATATGCAATATAAACCAAAGCACTTTTGATATCATGAAGTCAAATGCTGTTATCGCGGTTGTGAACATCCCCAATGGGTCAATGGTAAATATTTGCTCGTAATATGTTAGCATATTATCAGGAAGTAAAAAAAATACGAAGGTCGCATAAACTGAAAGTCCTATCTAAAGTTCTAGAAACAGTGGACTAATTAAGTATTTATGGGGAGTAAAACGTAATGATTTTAAGATCCTAATGCAGAAGTCGATATGGCGATGAGAAGAGCAATTGAGGATGTGATGAGTAGCATAGAAGATCGCTTATTTCTTGATCCTTTCCCTGATATTATTCAGGCATACTCTAGATACAATTTCCAGTGGTGTCGATGGGCTTAGGTGCTTCTTCTGATTTAGGTAGAATATTTCAAACAAGTGAATTGTGTTGCCAATTATTGTAGAGCACTAATGACATTGCGATCTAACTAGAAAAATACTTCCCTAATAAAATTATTTCTATTTCATTTATTACTCCAAGATAATAAGATTTTGACAAGTATACCAATCCATGAGTACTAAGAATTTAACTTCCTGGTTTGAGGTGACGTGACAGTTGATCGTGTTAGGTGCAAGAAGGCGATCCACTTTTATGGAAAATTTATAATAAAATGAGGCATTACCAGTATGAAATGAACTTGTACCTATGATCTCAAAAAATGTACTTTCTTCTCTGAACTCCATCTTTCCTTTGCACTATTTGTGGGAATCATTCTCATGTCTCTCTCACTAATTCTTGAGTTCATTGTCATTATACTGACTCCAAAGAACATATTTAACGCCTAAAATATTCCTACAGTTGATATCTAAGAAAACCTTGCCACTCAATATGCACATATGGAAACCTCCTCCTCACAGTACAACCTGTACGAGAGCAATGCTGAAAATTTGTTAGCTTACAATTGTATTTATTTTTCAAGTGAATTATGACGCATAGTGAATAATGGTGCCTATTCCTGATGCCCACTTGTGACAAAGGTCATGAATTTCATCTCCCATACCTCTACGTTCGTCTTCCTATCCACCCACCTAACCTTTTCCATCCCAGCACGTTTCCAAACCATAGAGTGCCACGCTCCATATTAGATTCTTCACCAGTTCACATCCCTACTCAAGGCTCCTGTAATAAGCTCTCTACTAGGAGTAAATGCCTCTTTCGCCATTGCTTTTCTCCAATGAACCTCACACGTACTATACCCTATTTCCTACAACATGCTACCAAAGTAATGAAATTTCTCCTCCTGCTCTAACTTATGGCCTCCTACTCTTAAATTTAATCCTTTGAAAACCGCATCACTTTCATTTATTTTTGGTTTCCAGATTCATTCAGTGTACAACGTAAATTTTTAGTGATATTAGCAAAAGCTTTGCTGAAATATGAAAATACCCCCGCTAATTTCATATTGGTACCTGTAGGTCTAGAGCAGTTTAGAGTTTAGCAGATTAGAGAAGCTGCATTGCAAATAGCGCACTCCATTTGCTCGCCAAGAAATGCAATATCAATCAAACGGCTACCTTTGACGTTAAAAAGCTGCGTAGGCGAATTGTGTGCTCCAGATGAAGCTTTTTCTTCCCACTTTGCCTTCATGGAGAGCGACTTATTTACTCTCCTATTATATTTTTTTTGGGAAATGAGCTTTCCCGTTCTTCGAAAAGACGTAGACATGACGAACAGATCTAACTTGCGCAGACCCACGTGAAACCACCTAAATCTTACGAGTAATTCAGCGTTGCAAACCACAAGAAACCACCAAAGAAGCACATGGTCTCTAATGTAAATAACGACATAAGTGACACCTGTCGTCACGACTACTGTAACAAACAACTGCCCACAGCGTGTTGCAGAATGGACGCTGTTGCCGGATTAAAAACGAAAGATTAAATAATTTATAGAAAAATATTTTAATACTAGTTCACATTCGAGTGACAATGTATCTTCATTAAAATACTTATTTTGAATTCTATGGCCACGGGTGAGAACTGTTTTCGGAAAATTAATTTCGCGAGAATTACTTAAGAAATGAATCAAGTCTGCATTTAAGCAAATTTTAATGGCAATGTGTAAAGTTAAAGCACAATATTTCAGATTGTACCTAAGACATTAGTCATTCTTACTAGAGTATAGTGTAACTGCGACCTATTATTGAAATTTTAAACGAGCATTAAAATGTAAGTAACTAAATTTCTCAATGACTAACGATTACCCGACCAGCCACCTTAAACAATATCATCCGGTAGAAATTCCGCTTATATGGCCAAGTTGGCTGCGCTTGCTTCGGCAGTTTTCTTTTGTTAAATCGTGCCCGCGCATGGAAACGCAAGCATGCACACGTAAACATGTGCAGAATCTTATTGGAGTGTAGTTGAAATTTATTATCTCAGTGTTATTTTACGCACTCTAGTTACATAATATACAGTTGTCTTATGCGTTATTGTATTCTAAAGAATAATTTGGTTCCGGTTCATCCGCTAGGTACTTGTGTACTGAGGCTGTTTCGTAGTGGTAAGTGTACTTTGAAATTAAAGGCAATGGAATAATGTCTCCCATTTTTCTTTCTGTAGCATCTGCGTTTTATTGTCTTTACAGATTTTTTCAACCGTATATACGGTATAGAATACTTGTTCTCCGAAGTTACCAGTAACGTAACGAAGTTATTAAAAAATACGTCGTTGAACGAAGGATCCTTGAAGTTTCAACGTGTGTTACTTTACTGCTAGCAGATATGGTACTATTGTGGGGTATTTGGACCTTTTTCATGTAATTTATACCAAGTGAGGTTCCGTTTTGTTTGGTTTGCATTATATTGCCGAGTGAATAACCGTGTTTGGCAACAAAATAGTGTGATATCGGTGAACTCTTTTTCTCGAACTTCTTTTCGTTTAAAATTTTGGTAATGCATAGACAGTGTCTTCGAAAACGCTGAGGAAGTGCTATTGATTGTGTGTTGAGGTGCTGTTGTGTAAATTTTGTATAATTCATTTGCACTGGTCTTCTGATAAATAAAGGTATTTATTATTATATTTTTGTTATATGTTGATGGTTTCTAGCGTAATTCCTGTAGAAGCTGTTGGATTTGGTGTTTTTCAGGCATATTTGACGAAGTCATTTTTTTTGTAATAGTCAAATAAATTGTTGGTAGACGTGAGCTTTGTACTGTACCACTGTAAGTTTCGAGTACGCAGCGTAATTATTAGTTTACCCGATGATGACGTGTCGTAGAAACGTACATAACGTAGCTAGTGTATTAAATATTAAACTACGTACTTAGTAGGTATTTTAATATTCTGTGTGGAAACCCCAAGTTTACTGCCTTGTTACATTTTTGTGTTGATTATCGCACTACCGTGAAAACTATTTCTTTTGAATCTAGTATGCTGAAAACCTACATTAATGGTTACCAGTAGACCACGAATGGCGGACATTTGCACCTTATTTCGACCACATGTGGACGTAATGTGAACCAAAATAAGACGTTTACATACGGTATGAAGCAAAATTTATGGTTTGCTGTGTACCAGATGTAGACGTTAAAATTAGGTCTACATTAGGTTTGCTGCAAACTTTGCGAGGTCACCAGTAGACCACGAATGGCGGACATTTGCACCTTTTTTCGACCACATGTAGACGTAATGTAAACCAAAATAAGACGTCTACATCTAGGAATTCAGCAAACCTTATGGTTAGCTGAATACCAGATGTAGACGTTGAAATTAGGTTTACATTAGGTCTACTGCAAACTTTGTGCTCTCAGGGGAACAACATCATAATGAAAAGGGAAGCAATTTTAAGAGAATCCACAGCATTGGGTGTTTTATCTAAGCATCGTAAGCACTCAAAAAAGTCCTCGTTTGAGGAACTGGAGAGCCGTTTACATTGCATTGGTGAGGAAGGCAATTGTATCAATAAATTGTGGGCAGCAACAAGCCAAAATAAATTTGTTACAGGCAATCCATTTCATTGCAAGCGCATGGAAAAGTGTGAATAGTGCAACCATCTAAAATTGTATTGCCAAAGGGGGGTTCCTGAATACCACTGAAACAGAATGTGATTTTCAAACTTTTGTGGGGGATAATGAATGGCAAACTTTGAATTCAGAAATATTGTTCAGTGATTTTGTTGAATGTGATGATGACCTGCAGACCAGTGGCATTGTTTCAATAGGGGAATTGTGTGGTACATCAAATGAAACAGATTCTAACTGCAGTGAGAATGAGGAAGAGCCGACAGTGGTTTATTCATTTTCGGAGGCTGTGGTTGGACTTGAAAAATTGAAATCATACTTTTCATCCATTGAGAACAATCAATCTACTTTACTGACAGTTTCAAAACTGAAAAAGAGCTAATTCTTAGTTACAGTAAAAAAAATAAGCAGAGTAAAATTTCAGATTTTTAAAAAAAGTAGCTGTTCAGAAATATAATTAGTCTCGAGACGAGAGGACATCTCCTAAAAGTTTTAAAATTGATATTGAATTCCTGAGTAGTCAGAAGGCTAAAGCATTGTATTTGTGGTTAAGGCATTTTCATTTTTGGTTCATTTTTCATTTATTTTCGTTTTGTCACTGAATCCAACCTCCTTGGGAAGAGCATATAAAACTAATGAAAACTTTTTATTGTTTTATGTGACCCCTTTTAGTGACTTTTATATTTATTATATCATTATTTATTATATTATAATTATATTTTCTTTTCGTAGAAAGGTGTTCTAATCATTACAGACCCTAAAACCTCAAAAAAATGGCAAGTCCTCATTTAGTGTTTTTCCGCATTTAGCATTTTTCCGCATTTAGTGTTTTAAATTTTGTCCCCCCTGAAAAACCTTAAATCAGGATTCTACTGTATTGCAGAATACAATAATTTCATGGAAGTGTGGACATATCAATTTTTGGCCATTTACTGGGCGAACATCAGAACAAAAAAAGTGGTGGTGGCCATTTTTGGCTTGTGGTGTTGACATTTCCTGTGCTCAGGCCTCTACACTTGCATGTGTGGAGTACATTTGATTATTCGCAGTTCTGGAGAGTACGCACTAACTGTCAATTTAATGAAACATTTTGGTTCTCGATCAGCTGGACATGGTTTCAAACACTCAATCGCAGGAAGTAGGAGAGGCATTCAAAACCTATTGATTCTTTGATACTCAGTGATATCGAGTATCAACTTATCACCATTAACAATTAATTCCGTAACTATGCAAACATTCAATGAGAGAGCTACGTAAAAATCCTATATATCTCCTAAAACTTACATTTTCCATAATTTTAGGCCCCAGTCCCTTAACAATAATTTTCTCTACTTTTAAATTTCTGTTTAATGTATACCTATCATTTCATGGACGTAGCCTTGGAAGGCCATTCAAGGCTAATAATAAAAGTTTCATTGCACAATTGTAAATACTCGAGCCTTTGAAGTGTTATATTTTTGCAGATTGTGACAAAAACCAACTACTGCAGTAAAACGAACGTATTTGCATTATCAGAATTAATGTTTTCCTGCATTTTGCATTTTTGTCACATCCCATAAAATTTCTTATTTCTCCAAAATATGCAGAACCAAGAACTTCAAACGGTCACTTAACATTCCCATTATTTTCATCACATTGCGATATAAAAAAAAACATTCTATCCTTAACATTTAGCCGTCTGTAGCAGTCTTCATTTTTTCACCTCATTTCACGCACATTCACTTCAAAAATATAAGAGAGAACAGAAAGTTTCTCCCTTTTATGGAAGAATTTGTGCATGGCAGAGTAAAGGTCTGTATTAAGAGAAAACATATCATCTGCAGGTCCCTTATTGCTGCGTCGAATTCCGATCTTAATGTTGATGCTCCCATATCATCCTTTACGACTTCGCTTTCCTCTTCCATAACTTTCGTGCTGAGATTGTTTCCGATATACAACTCTTCCAGATATTCTTTAGATCTCTTCACCTTGTCTTCGTTTTCAATCAAAAGTTCTCCATTCTTGTCCCTTATGGCATTTCATTTTGTATTCATCACTATCCTAGAGGTAGTAGCTTCTGCCTCATAAGTACAATGGTTGTTTTCTATACTTCACATAGATTCTTCATCCACATCTCTCTTGCTTTCTTCACTTTGTGACTTATTTTGTTCCTTATTCTTTTGTAGCAAAGTTGGTCTCCTTCAGTTTTCATATTCTCGTACTTTTTCAATCAGGTCTAAAGCTTCTTCCATGATCCATGGCTTCTCCTTGACAACTTTTCTTCTTCCAAAAACTTCTTTTGCGGCTTCCTGTAGTCCACATTTAATGTTTGCCCAACTCTCATCCACTGACTTCACTGTCAGATGTCATCTCCTGTTGTTTCCCATTGCTTTTTGAAATGCCAGCTGATGATGAGCCTCCTTCAATTTTTCTACTTGTAATACACGTTCTCACTGTTTTCATCAGTTTCTTGAATTTTGTATGACAATTCATTTACCTATTATCGTTAGAAATAAAATTTGTTCAGGTGCATAACCAATATTTGTGACCTTGCTCACCTTTGACATTGTAATGCCAATGAGATTACATTTCTTTGATTTTTCCGTGGTTGTTATCCTGGTTGCATAACTTGTTGATGACGTCACATTGATGATGAAATTTATTGCTTCTTTATTTAGCCTATGATTTTCAGCATTTACTGCAGGAAATATAAAAAAAATGTTGATTATAAAAACGTATGCCTCATAGCGAGTGAACCTGATGTACCCATTAGGTATTTTGTCAGGTGAAGGCAGAGTTGAGAGCAAGTATGTGAAATGGAATATTTGCCATTCTCAAACAGTCACATGAATGAATAATTCAGCATCATTTGTGATTGTCATATTCAAGCTACACAACGTTCATGTTTCTTCCATGATGTATATCATGAAGTTTTATTGTCACGTTGGAGACTATTCTTACTTCATCACTTCTTCTCAACCTTAACACATGATTAAATTAAGAGTCCATTAGTCTTTGCATTCCCTTGTCTTACTCTTTTTGGTGTAGGTATTATTAGTTTCTTTTTTAAATCGTCCAGCCAGACTCTGACCTCATACATCCTCGCTTCACTCAAGCTTTTTCGGCTGCAAATGAAAATTACACGCCTTATGGTCTTTGCACCTATCAATGCCCTATTTTCAAAAATCTTAACATTCTCCCAATACCATGTGTGTTTATATCCTTTCCGTCCTTATGTTTGTAAAATCTAACTTCAGTGAGTTCCCCAAAAACTGTGATGTCCATGATTACTATACACGGTGGTCATGATGCCATTCACTGTTCTTATGTCAGGACCAAATCAGCCTTTTGAGGTCCTCAAACTCTGGGGTTACGTTACCTAGCAGTCTGAAAAACTGCTGACTCCGTTAAAGCAAAGGTGAAAAGTTTTTCACAAGACAAACTCGATTATTCATTAGAAGAATTTCTCCACGATAATAGTGTTTAAATATTTTGTCTATGTTCTGTGTATTTCTGACCAATCCTATATCAGTGGTAATCTGATCTTTAGACAATAAACCTCATTGTCATTATTATCCTGTGAACAAGCCCATAAAACCTCTCTCATCCTCCATTTTAGAGTAGCTTTGATAGCAAATTATCAATTCCCATTGCTTTCCCCACCTACATCCCTTGTAATATCTACTTTTTCTCAGTATCCCTGGTCTCATTCTAATCAATGTCCTCTTCTCTGCCCAAGTTCCTTGGCCTGCCGTCAGTGCCATGCAGTTCCTCCTCCTCTGAATCTCTTGTGGTTCCATCAGCAGTTATCCTGACTTACCACTCACGCACACCACTCTTTTCCACTTCTTGATAACCTTTTGAGTACAGGGTGCCCATTTCTCCTCCCTGGAGCCACTCCAATCTCCTCACATTGCCCTTCCTCTCTTTATCTTAAGTCTAAATTGCTTATTTCCTTCGCCCAAATGTGTTTAAATCATATTTTTCCATCGTTCCCCAATTTCCTCCTTAATTTCTACCACTGACCAACATTTCTTGACCCCTATAGTCTTTTCGGCACCTCCTTTTCCCAATCCTTCCTCAGCTGCTAGCCATTCTGCATCTTCCCTCACGCATTTGTTCACTAATTCTTGATATTCCCTCGGATTTTTTCATGCTGTTCTTAAATCTTTGCCCAACCATAATTTAATGTAGTTTTCCCTGTCCCCCTGCATTTCACGTGAGAGATTTTAGCATTATTAGAGTTTTTGTTGGCACTATAATATTGCTAACTTGTCATTCAATGCAAACAAGACATCAGGTAGGCAAAATCAAGAAGCATGGAGCCATTCTTTCAGCCATAACTTTCAGAAATGTTGCATTCCCTCAATTTACACTTTCCCCTCGTTTCCATCTGGTAAAGTGTAAAAGAGGGGTTTAACTGTACATAGTCATGTTTCTCTCTATTTTTTTTAAATAGTATACAGATTTATCTGCTTCATATCTTGTGCTCTCTAATGTATGAGCACTCTTAAGTAGTTTGTTCAACTCAACAGAGGATATGATTTGGTACATGAATCGGATGACTAAGTCTTCTTGGGATCACTTTATTATAAATCTTGTATGGTAAAAAAAACCATTACATCATCAACCACACACAACTGACATATTTCAACCATGTAACTCCATTAGACACAATTCATTTCCCATTCCAATTTAATAAGCACTTTATGACATTGCCACGTTCTGATCCAAATACCCACCCAAGCTGGTACAAATTAGTAAAAGTTTAGCTGAAAAGTGTATGAAAATAAATTAAAACCCCCAACAACATACTGATGAAGTTTGAAAATGTACCATTTCAATGCACAATTAACAGTGGAATGATAAATATTACTTCACTAACCAAAAAGGGACAATTATTAGATTGTGTTTCAGCCACCAAGGAGGGGCTAAGTTAAAAAGGGGCACTGGACCTCACCAAAGAAAACATTCCAATGACTTTCCTACAATCAGAGATCAAAAGGCCACATATATCTTAACAAGAACAAGGAATAAAATTTGCATAAACCTAATAAATAATAAAAACAAGTTTTAAGAATTGAAGATTGATAAACACAATACCAAGTACTCTACACCAACAATGTGTGCCTTGAACGACATCTGAACTGTTGTAGCCCTTGCACATGACAAGCACAGGGCTCTAACTGACAATTACAAAAAAAAAGAGAGAACACAGGATTCAAGGCACAAAACAATTCATTCTAAGGTCCAGTCATGCCAGTCGGAGGCCGAGTTTTCAATCCGAGAATACCATTGGACGTAGGCCAGACAAAATTACAGCCTCCCATCCCAACTCCCAAACATTATCACTTAATGTTTGACCAATCCCCTTTTCTACACACAATTGAGCATAAGCCAAAAACAATGTGAGGTGTCAGTCTCGCCTGCTGTCAATAAGCATGTGCACCAGAGTCCAAAAGAGCACAGGGAAATATACGCAGTCCCACTCATGGTCACGCAAGCTTGGCGCACCCAGCTACGCACGCACACCCTCTCAGTCATCAGATCCAGCGGCTCGCTTTGCTTTCCTCTGGCGTGGACTCTGCTTGATCTGCTTGGGGGATTTACCTGCGGAAGACAGACCACCAATTAGGATATGCTAACGCTCCTTGTACTCACAAGAGAGAGTAAATAACACATCTCTAAAAAACAGAGTGCAACAGTGTACAGGCCAAATACCGTGTTTACTCCTGTAAGCCCTTAGGTATCCTGTGAACCCCCATTGTTGGGCAGGCTCGCGAGAAAAAAAAAAACATTATCACAAAAAAATTGATATTTAGTCCTTCAACCTACAGCTGTTCATCATAACTGGAAAGTGTGTTCTTCAATAAAAATCAAAGGGAAGGCAAACAAACAAGAATTGGGGAACAAGCAATAGGAATTGGAAGAAAAAAGGAGAGCAGCTTACAAGTTAATCTGGAGGATATGTGTAAACTGCACGTGAACCCTTTCCTTCAGAAGGGATCTAGCAAATAAGGCGACGTGTGTAAATACAGTAGTACACTATCATAAAGTGCGTATAATACAGAGGGCTCACCACATACAGCAAAACTTTTGTACACTTTGGACGTAGTAATGGAAGGTCTCCAGAGATGGCGAGAGAAGAATTTTTTGCCGTACGTCACAAACAATAGATATTGCTTCCATTTTTCTAATCAAATTAAGCGGCACATAACATACGCTCTTGTTGTAGTTATGTTATTTTATTATAATGGTGCAATATGCGTTTACCTAACGTCAACAGTCACATTGTACAAATCGATTGCACAGTGTGATGTACAAACCATCATAAAAACCTATTGTCTACCAAGGATTTAGTTTTGAAAAACCCTCAGGTTTTAGAGCAAGAACTGTTGAACAGAATGACACTCAATGTCATCCAAAGTGAGTGAGATTATTTCAAAACTTTGGTTTCCAGATGGAGAATAAAGCTTCACATAAGTATTAACCTGTAAATTATTCTAAACAATATTTTTGTGTCTCAAGTGACACCCAATTGGAAAGCATCAAATGGCCTGAAGGCACTGATTCCAACGTCAACATTGATATCATGCACTGCCATAGTTGGGAAAGTTACCAAGAAAAATTAACTGATCAAAGTTAAAGTTAATCTCTGTAAAAAGTAATTAGTGAAAGTTAAAAAAGTAACTTTTACATTAAAAGTTACTTTGACAAATTGTATGCTGTGGTGATAGAGGCATTGATGGTTTTTTTGTTTTTGACAAGGAAAGTGAAACACTGAAAACTGTCATTGCGGTTTCTTCCGTCCGTATCCTTTTCTTTTTAAAATATTCGGAGTGGGGATTTTCGTTGTAATTCCATTTAGTGTCCAGAGTGTTGTTGGTCAGGTTTCCTAGTTTCTGCTGAAAGGATTCGGCGATTTTTTTGAGGTGGAGTTCTAATCTGGGATTTTTCAGTTGTCGTGAATGCAAGACTTTCTGACGAACCATGGTGCGTCTGTAATTTGCCGCCAAAGATTGTTCTGAGCGGTAGAAAGTACAGTTAGTCTTGGATATCGATTCCCACATTGTGATGTGAAGTATCCCTTCTCAATTTGCAGGGGAAAGAGCTTAGTTATTTTGAGTTTATAGGAGATGCTGAGGGTGTGCCTGTGAACCTTTTCTCTCGATTCACTGTATTGCAAATGCATTGATGATGCGATGTCGCCGAGTAAGGCATACATAGATTGGCGCATTGTGACATATGTTAGTTTGAACGAACCCCTTCTTCTCGTTAACCATTGTAGGTTTTTAGGGGAACCTTCTTTCTTGGCTTCAACTATGTAATATTGATGACATAAAGTTACCGAGTAAGGCATAAGAGCCCTCCAGGACATTGTCTTTACATGGTTTCGTATTTTCTCGTCCGTGGGTGCGTTCCTAAACTTTGGCGGTCACTCCCCTCAGCCCCGATTTTGTTTATATGTATTCGTCTGGGCCTATTCATTGCATTCTTAGACAACTACCCTTGCATTCTTAGATACAGTTTTATTTTCCCATTTGTCTGTTAGGCAAACTTTGCGACCAAATTTGAACAGGTAGACATTTGCCATAAATTAATGAAAAAAATTAACTGAAGTTATTTTTGTATCAGTCAATGTATAATTTTAACAATTAACGATTGTACGTGATAATTATTAACGTTACTAAAAAGTAACGATTAAATTAAAAAGTTAACCACAGTTTTAATGATTAATTTTAATCGTTAATTTTTTAAATTGTTAATGCCAACAATGTGAACTGCTGACTTATAGCTGCAAACTGCATAAAAGCTGTTTTAGTCTCAAGGAACACACACACGCCAAAAGGAATTACGAAGACGGGGGGACGCATACTCATGTTGTTCAGCATCTGTGTGGGCACCCAGTCATAGTCCACATCGTTGGGCTTGTTGGTTCCCGTCTCCATGTGGTGGCCCGCGCCTTTGCCCCTCAGGCTGTTGACGAGCCCCGCAGCCGCCCTACGGCTGCCAGACGCTGCACCACTCCTCCCCACCGACGATGCCAACAGCTGCTGCCCAGCAACCAGCATCAACACAGCGCAAGCAGCCAGGAACACGTAGAGGAAGAAGGTCTCGCCATCCAGGCCCTCCTCCACCTCCACCACCTGCACCGTCTCATTGTACACGCTCTCCTTGAACACTGCGCCAGACTGCATGAAATTAAGAACAAATCAGCTATAAACAATTCATGACTCTCCCCACCTCATGAAACATAAGATATAACCTAGGGACACGGCATGCAAATCACTCGAATCCTCCACTACATATTTGAATTTCACTACGAATCCAAAATCTTGACAATCGCTCATGCCTTTGACGAAATTCATAAGGAAGTTCCTAAATCTTTGACGGCTGAAAAACCTACAGGTGGCGACAACTACGGCAATGAAGCACTCCCTTCAGCAGACAAAAACCCTAATACTCCTTTCATGTGGACTTCCGTGGCCATAAGCAATTGCATTGAAAGGATCTATACTTAGTGAGAGCCATAAAGCTGTTATTTGGGATTTAATTGGGAGCAGAAGATATTAAAAAACTACACAATAAAGTAGAAGCCCCATACTCTACACTATTATACACTCAGGGAAAAACTTGCCACTACTATTTGTAACCGGGAAACTTAAATGGCGTGTGACTCATGATTCCGCACTGCATACCATGCTTTAGGCATAAAATAAATTCTTTTACTTCAGACAAAGTTATCACCAGCTAGGACTAACACATACACTGTAAGCCACTTTTTGTTAGTTAAGATATTAAGACTGTAATTAGCCAGTATGTATATTTAATACTTTGCTGTGTGCAAAGGAAAACGTGTATACCTATTCTACTAAGGGTGACATACATCACCAAGAAAAGTTATGACTAGTGTAGCTTGCACTAAAGTTTTCATATTTTAGCGAGAGGGTGAAGTGGTTAATTGAAAAGGATTGGTATGAAATTCCACACGTGTCACAGCAAAACTCCCCAGGATGACCCCTGCGTGAAATCACCAGTTGGGACTTTGCACTGTTAGCACACAGGGCCCGGCCTAAGCATGCACACAGTAATTTGCGACCACAATGTTGGGAAGCCCAAGACTGCTTCTCAAGTTATTTTAAATGTATTTTCCAAAAGTAACAGCCTGTCAAACAACTCTCAAAAGCCTTTGTCTACAGTCCACAGAAATATTCATTCATAGCAGAAACGCACTTTGAGAATATTGCAGGAGAGTTTTGCAATCTAGTCAAAGGGAAAAACTTTCCAAAAACGCAACCTCTCCAGTCTGTCACGAAGTTTGAGCTCATTGGGCATTACTTACGAGGACGAAATGGAGATAAAATGTGACGAGAGATCTAATAATTTTTAATACTAGTTATTTTTCATGACTGGTGGAATAAAGTAAGGTAAAATACTGCAGAAATGAACAATTATGCTAGTGTGAGGGAATGAAACAAAACTGAAGGAATAACTAACAAAAAGTCTCTTGCAACTCCCATCATTTCATTCCAGCATTTTGAACTAGTTGCAAATTTATACCCATAATCCCAAATAAGAGCTGATTGGGTCTTACATGACACAACCTTTACCCTGTAGTTGTGGTTTCATGTACATGTTTCAGCTCTTTTTGAATCCACAAACTCAAGACAGTATCAGAAATACCCTCCTATCATTAAATATGTGAAATCACCAGCATATATTGCATTGCATACAGCTGTAGAGACATTCTCTTCCTTGCTCTATTAAAAATGTCCCCTAAATTTTCAGAAAATCACCATTTCTTGCATTTTTTACTCTTCCTTACACAGAGACGCACACGTTGAAAGCAGCCTTCAAAGCATTACTTGTCACCATGCACGAGCCTATATTTTCTTACAATCGAAATACAAATCTAATGAATCTTTGTACCCTCCACGGAATTCTTGAAGTAACACCTAAATTACAGTAGAACCTCTATTTTACAAAGTTGAAGGGACCCAAAAATTTGAGCTTTGTAAATCAGAGGGTTTGTAAATTGGAGGTTATCTTCCACTAACTCCTCTGTCTCCACCACTGATGTGTCACCAAAACCAGCTGATCTCCAACAGTAGGAAATAGTTTTTGCGGTGACACTCCCATGCTCTGGCAACACGTACCTCACACAGCATGGAGCAATGTCCATGGAGGCACATCATGCACATAAGAGGCTTGATCTGCGACAAATGTACATCTACTAAAACTCTGCTGACAAGAATGCGAGTATACTTTCAATGCAATTAAACACTATGCTGTACTTAACTTGTCAAATAGTTATGCTATGGTTGAAATCAAACTAATTACTATAACAAATAATAGTCATCTGCTCATTCTGGGAAAAAACAACAGATATTACATGAAATTCTCTGTGTGCAGTGTATCTACATCAAATTGAAAGGATTTTAAAATTACACCTCAATTGTATTGACTCGCTGTAGAGCATAGGCGTCATTCCTAAGGCTAGGAGACTCACTTTAGTAAAAGAGAATGAAACAGCCATGAATAAAAAAAAACAGGTGGATATTTTTCTATAAATTTATAATGGTATGAACTTGGCTGCTGCAACTGAATTAAGTTCTTGTAGCTGGTTGGTAAATCTCACAATAAGGGGAATAAGAGAATTAACTCATCCTGCAGAGTATTTTAAGCATATGCAGTTATGCATTAATTAACGAAAGGGGTATATTTAGTGCTAGTCGATTTGTGCTCAAAGAAACCATTTTAACATGGGAAAGCCAGGGATACATTTTAACTAGGAAATTTCAAAACAAAGTTCCAACTGACCCAGTATATTTCCATGAAAAGACCAGAAAATTCCTTTTTTGAAGAAAGCGTATCGTTTGAAATACATTTAATAATATTTCGCAGCTAATTTAAGTCAATTTTAGAACTTCACTCAAGTAAATTTGAAATTCCCTTTTTTAAGATGCATTCTACAGTGCTGACATCTAGCGGTGACTTGCAAGAACTATTTACTCGGTTTCGACTACAGAAAGCGATCGCGAATTCTTACCTAACAACGTAAAACACTTCAAATGAAAAATTAAATAATCAAATTGCATCAATATTTGAATATAAGTAATTTATTATTGCAAACTTAGTATTTTTTAATGAAACTAAGCTCCACGACAGCTGCAGCAAAGAACTTCCAACGGGAATACCATTTTCAAGTGAAAGGCTGAAGTAAGTTCTGAATTGGGGTTGCGGCGGCTACCTTAAAGCTAATTTTAAATAATTCCAGAGAAAATATGGATCCATTGTGACGACGAGTTAGGTATTTGCAATACACAAAATGATAGAAAAGGAATAGAAATTACCAAGCACTAATCCGATTATTTTATGAACTGGGGCATTGTTTTCGAGAAGTAGGCGTCGTGCCATGCGTCTTTGAACATTTTTTCCTTGGATTATATAATTAGGATTGAATTGCGATTTGGATGATCAGTCTCTGGGATTTTTGCTGCAGTTTAAGCACTTCAAAAAGCACTATGCTCACATTCGATTTTTCCACATTTCCCATATGAAATACTTGGACCGAGGGCCCTCTCAACATGACCTATCTGGCTTCAGCTGCTCCTGTCGCAGTATACAGCGATTGTTATTCCATTGTACTGAGTTCAGTGCTACAAAATCCTTTCAAAAACTTCGTAAAACAGATGTCAATCACTCCTAGGGACCGGCCTCTCACTTCGTAAATCAGTAAAATGGAGGTTTCGTAAAATAGAGGTCATTTTACATGGTTTTCCTGTATACAAAGATTGGGACCGGCGGAATGGTTCGTAAATTGGTGTCATTTTGTAAATTAGAGGTTCGTAAAAAAGAGGTTCTACTGTAATCTAACACTCAAAAGAGTAGAAACTATCATCTTACCAGTGAGTCTCTGTAGTGAAGATTGACGCTTAGGCCAAAGGGTCGCCCTGCAAATGCTTCAGATGGAATGAACGAGTATGCGAGCGTTGCTTCATGATTAGGTGCGACCACCTTGTTGTAGGCAATTGTTGAGTAGTTCTGGATGTGGAAAGCAAAGTCCATTGGATAGCGGAAAGAAGCATCCACTGCTTCCAGGATGAAGTCCTGCTGGCCCTTGTTTGAGAAGCCAATCAGTAGTTCCACCACGTTCCCACCAGGTAGCTCTGTACATAAGCACGATAAAAGACAAAGGAGCGCATTACAATAGCTAAAGGTCCATGAAATAAGAAGTAGCAGAGGCAGTATGCAAGTGCACATCAGTGGTTCCTTAGAAGATAATCTCATGAATAATCAGTTCTTCATTTTTGCATCATAGAGCACAGATCAAACAAGTAGTGATTAGAAAAGAATTAATGCTAAGACAGTTCCATTAAGTCAATACCAAATGCAAGCTATTGTTTTCTACATAAAGCCTGGAGTTGAATCATGCAATTCAGTCAGGCTTCCTTAGCCATGTACTATAATAATATTTTAATTAGACATTAGGCAAAATAATTTGCAATAGTTCTTGCCAGGCCTTTAACATAACACAAATTGATGAATAAGAATAGTTTGAATTTTAACCCAAAACATAGGGCAGTTTTGGGTGACTGTTTCCGGCCTTTTTTTTGCTCTGTCCGTGTTTATATGTCACTCAACTATGGGATAACTATTGAAGATAGAGACTTGCGGTTTCCTTTATTTGATTCAGGAGATGTCATTCCACATAACGATCGGAAAGAAAAAATTATATTTCACTAGGTTAGCGAGAAAATCTAGCTGAACTTTGGCTTATTAAAACTTGCTTTGAAGAAAAAATCAAAAATTGAAAAAAATCAAAACATAGTGACATCATTCTTCTACAAGTACCTTTAAGCACAATGATCAGAATGAGTTTTCAAAGCCGCTATCATCAAAGCGGTGAACCCCTGCACGCCTAAAATCTTAATTTTTCCAGTGGCTATTGAGGTGTACTAGGCAGTTATGAATTTTATCCTCCCCAGCGCTGACCCTGTGGCATTAGGTGGAGGAGGGGGGGGTTTGGTTTTCCACTCGCCGATTTCGTCATCCGCACAAGGTTTTCATAAACTCTGTTTCTAGGAACTCGTGAGGATCCTTTTGGACGCGTATTCGCATTGGAAGTGAACAAACAAAAAACCGAACGTAGGTTCTCAGGTTCAAGGGGCTTTCTGGATGCCCCGACCTAAAATCTTCGCGATTCGATTCTCTGCGAGTCAGAACTTAGGAAATGGCAGGTGGCCCAGGAAAAGGAACTGGCCCCCCAACCCTGAATGTATGAATTTCACAAGTCAATGGCTTGGTAGGTGAGCTCTGCTCTCACCTACCAAAGACCAACCTTTGGGTTGAACACCAGGAATTAGAGGGGAATTTTGGGGACTAATCAAGAATTTCCTGAAATTTTGTCAACTGCAAGTGGATAATTTATTATTTTTGAATCCTTTAGTGAGAAAATTCAGTTATGACTTATTGAAATCCACTTACAGTCGTTTTTCTCGGCATTTAAGGCAAGTCTCTGTGGATGTGAACCACATTCATGCTGCAGTCATGGTGGTACTGAAGGAGTTTTGGAATTTCAGCTGGGACATGGTGAGGAAGATAGTTCATCAAGGCCAGGAAAACAAGTGGGCCAAGCACTGAACCATGAATTACATCGTACTTGACAACTAAAGGTGAGGACAATTAGAAATCAACAAAAATCCTCTGTAAATGGTCCCTTAGGTATGAGTAAATTAGTTTCAATTCATTATTCTTGAATGTATAAGGAGAAAGTTTGTGAAGAAGAATAGAATGAGAGACAATCAAAACCTTCCGTAGGTCACATGGAATCAAGCCAATGGATGTTTTTTCTTCTAAGGCCTTAAGTACTTTATCAGTACTGCATCTGATGATAGCAGATGAGGTGGTTTTACCTTTGCTGAATCCATGTTATGATGATTGAAAGTAGTTTGTTGATTTGAAAATAGTTATAGAGCTGATTTTATATGACCTTCTCAAATGCAAACCCAAGGGTTAGTGTAAGGGGTGCAACAAAGGGGGGGACGATAGCTATCCAAAATGTAAGCAAGTCACTCGAAAGTGGGCTGACTTGGGAATTTATTCGCCTTGACGTTTCCCGTGAGATACTTCGGGTGTCGCTATGTCATTGTTTTTTAAATAACTTCGAGCTGCGTTGAGCATATGTCATACTCTGCATGCGGAAAGCAGAAAATATTTTAAAATTCAAAAAACACCTTCCGTCCCCTTTGTTCCACACCCTCTCTTGTGATTGGCTAGGTGCTGTTTGAATTTTCGTTTCCATTTCAATTCCTCTGGTCCGTTTCCATATTAGTGCAGGTTGATTGGCTAGATGCCTTTCCGCACCCATGTGAACCCAGCTTTATACAGATTTTTCAAGGAGTTTGCCCCTTCCCCCAGTTCATGGTGTGGTCGCACCCCAGCTTAGTGATATTAGGCAATGAAGAAGCCAAGGTTTTGTCACCCTTTTTATGAATGGGATTACTTTTGAGAATATAAGTGATTTAAGGAAACTGCCAGACCGAAAACAAGAATTGTATACCATTAATAGTGATTCATCAATTACACTATGAATTATTTAAAGAGAGTCGTTTCAGGCATTACATGGTGGAATAACATAATTAAAGAAGATGCCGATGTGACCGGTGTCAATGTGATACATCATCATCAGGCCCGATGATGATGTATCACATCGAAACTGGTCGCAGTGAAGATTTCTTTGTGGAAAATTGCCAATCTTATTTAATGAATTCTTTGATTGGATTTGATGATAAACCATATACGTCAATACATTTAAGAATATCCGAGAGTTTCCATTACACCTAACGTCATGTGGTATCACCACATTCATACATTTCATAGTGGATGCAATAGCTGGAACATCATTTTGTAAGTCTGTTACAGTAGCAGACTTCTTGTTTAAGTATAAATGAGGTCGTCAATGGATTTGATGAAGTATTCGTTTAGGGTACTGGGGTTGAATGGATGTGGAAGAATGGAAACAGGTAACTTGACTAATGTAGACACAGCCTGGAAAAAGTAGGCCAACAAATGGTTTACACCTGACCTTGCTACGCTTAGGGATGAAGAAATTTATTTACATGGCAAATATAGGGTGACCAAAGAAATTGATCATTAGTATCCTTGGGTTAAACTAAATATGGAGCATATCATGAATATTCATTTATCCACATTGAATGAAAATTGCAGCTTCATAGATTCCAACATTCCAATACGAAATGGGCAATGACAATAATGTGAGACAAACCCAATGGAGACGATGAAGAGACTGGCTTGGTGAACAAAATCGTCGTGTCCGCATCCGGAGATGACCGCGGCGTGGAATCTCCATCCGCTCCGCCTTCGTCGTCGTCATCGTCGGATTCCTCGGTCACCGCCGTTTCCTCTCCTTCGACATCCACGTCGTCCTCGACTTCATCCTCCAGCACATCCGCCGCCGAAGCGAATAACGAACCTATGACGACAGGTAAAACGGGCTCTAAACCAATGAAAGTCGGAACTATGATATGCTGCGGCCAAATACCGGCAATTGAAAACTTTGCTAACATATGGCCAACGGGGTTCTGCACGGCAAGAGTTGATTTAAGGCTTCAACCAATTGCAGGAATTCAATCTCCGAATACAATTAACCGCAATTTGATCATATATTATCAAATTGTGGAACCACATGGGCTTAGGACATTTCAATATCCCGATTTTTCCGAGGTGCCATTTCTTTCGCGACGGAAGTGCGCTATCCGCTTCCTAAACAATATGAAAGGTAGATCGCAACGTTCTAGACTATTTAAGGGCACGAGTTACGGCAGGTCTGCAATTACCTGCGTATGAGGTGATGTTAACCATTAATTTTAATTATCAAAATGTACAGCATAAAACCCGGCATTAAGTCATCAGCAATCACCACTTGGTAAAAATATAAAATTACAAATCCAATATCAAAGCGCTCTCTAGGTAGGGAAACGTACTTACCTCTGTTTAAGGCTAGCAAACATATAGCACTAAAAATAACACAAATAAGCACTGATTTTTGCATTTCTTCTTCACTTATATCTCCAACTTTAAGAACTTTGGTCCTGAGGGCAGTTGGATTGAAATATAACCTCACAATGACCCAATGCGGCTACTATCTCCCCTTGACTCCTGGGTAAGGACGACGAACGATACAACCAGCTGTACACAACGGTGACAACGGACACCACGCGACCACGTACCGTTCCTTACGAGTGACGTGGATACTTGTCGATAGCAATAGGTGGCACTGCAAAATCTACCTAACCCCTTCCATTGAAAAATGAGCGCTGATATCCGAAGGCGTGGTAGAAACAGTAGAAGCGGTAGAAGTGGTGAAGTTTGACATTTAGGAGCCGGTAGATTAGTGTAGATTAGTACTTTATTATTATTTCTCAAGTCAGTAGTCCTAAAACACTTTTATAATATTTATAAGTCTTCATTATTCTAGTTGAATTTTATTGACAGCTATTCTATCGGGAAGTAGTCTAATCGGACCTGAAACTATGCCATTGCTCTCAAACTCAGAGTGACATATGTATCCGGAATTAAATTACGTCTTGTGAAGACCATTAGCAATGGCTGATTATCAATACGGATTGAATTGTATTGTCGCAAAAGTCAAAGGCGGCCAGGAATTGGACCTAAAGTTCGTATTAAACAGGAAGCAATATACCGTTACTTACTTAGAAAGTAAAGATTTTGATGCCTGTCGAAATTTTTCGGAGTTGTTGCTGACTTCAGATGCACTTAAGGCATCCATATGGAATGTACCATGCGGCCCTCCAGGCTCAAAAACTCGTAAATGGTATGTGACTGATATTTGGAACCCAAATATTGCTGGAATGGAGAAGTCAAGGTTGCCAGAGCCAACGTTTTCAGTTGTATGCAAGATATCGCATCTTTTGGGTGATGACTTCTTTCTTTGCAAAGTTGGGAAACACTTCACCAAAGATGTTATAGTGCTACCTCGTAGCCTTGTGAATAGCAGTGTAAGAAGCAAGTCTCCAGAAATTGGGGATTATTTATTGGTCTGTTCCCTAATCGTGTGGGAAACTTTAGGTGTTGTTAAAATAAGTCGTTTCGTTCCCTTGTGGGCCCATTGGGATCCTGAGAATCGCGACTTGTCTAGCACAGCAAATTTGAATATTGTGGAGGTAAAATTATGTAAATTACCCTGTGCATTATGTTAACATAGATTCTGGCTTAATCTTTGATGGCTTAGGTTGTGAAATTTACCAATGTATGCTATCCAATGAGTACATTTGCATTAATAGAACTACTGTTTTAACGCGCTTTATACTAGACTATGGAATTTATATTAATCCATTTCAGCGAGGCCCCGAAAAGTCCACTCTTCTCATTCCTGACCAGATTCCATGTATGTGGGGTGTTGTGCAGAGTGTCGCTAAGAAAAGTCTCAAAGTGTATGTTCCTTGCATAGGCTCATCAGTAACTGTTCCAAAACATACTGTGTATCAGCATGGGAGCGAAATATTAGAGGAGGACTGGCTTCAGCTATGGCTTACTCCACAGGTACCCGGTAATTGATGAATTAGTTGTATAATTTTCAATTTTTTTTTGACGGTTTGTGACATAAGTCTGATAGTATTAAGTGTTAAAATATAGTGTTGTATTTACGTGAACGGTGGTTGTGTGGTTCTGGCTTAAGTCGGTGCGCTTGAATTTTACAAGGACCCCTCATATTTGTTTAAAAACTTTCTTTAAGAAGAAAAATTTACCTCGCTCTGCTATGAAACCATTGTGATTGAAAATTAAAGTGTCGGTGAAGGTTTCAGAGTTTTCTCCTTATCAAACTGCCTTGAGTGTGAATCCTATTAGCTTAGAATTTTTTTCAGTTACCCTGTTCTCAAAAAATCATGTTAGAAAAGCAAGATGGATGTGGGCATCGATTCGAAAGTGGTCAAAGAAGTTTAGAACAAATCTACTTGAAATGAAGTAAAAATAATTCTTGTCATTTGGAGTCACATGTGGTGGTACAAGGACTTGTCTTATAGTAGTAGTTTAATTAGATGGGGCAACCAACAACCAATGTTATTTGCAACATTTCACGATGGGTGGGTTTTTGGGCAGAGGTAGAAATATTCACGGGAAGGGTGGAGAGGGACCCATCATCATTAGCCTCAACAAAAGGTGCAAAGGGTTCTGAGAGCGCTGAACTTGAATGCTCTCAAAATTGCTTTCAAGCTGAGAGAGTGTACTTCTGAAACATCTCTGCCACTGACTGGTTTCAAACCCAGAAGCTAGAGGTTGGAGGCGGAGCTGTACTGCGGCCACTTCTCACTCCCTCCCATCTCATTGCTTCGTCCCTCTGGACGTGTGTATTGTTTCTTGTCATTTACAGAATTCCAAGAAAGTTGGTTACCATCTCTCGGAGGTTGGTGACTGGACCTGTAGCAACTGCTGTTGGTTTGGCCAGGCCAAAAAGAGGTATGATGCATACCTTCAGCAGAGACTTGGTGATCACTACGTGAAGCACAGTCAACCGCCGGCAGTGGGGAGTGTAGGGCCGGCTGCGGTGATCCCTGCACTCATCGCTGCACCCCTGAAGAGCAGTTCATCCAAAGCAGCAGCCCAGCCCAGCACTTCCACTTCAGCAGTGGAAGGGAAGGAAGTGGGGAAGGGGGTTGTGTCGGAAGTGAAGGAGAAGAGTGGCTTGCTGCTGTGTCAGAGGGCGGGATGCAAGACTGCGCATGTTTTCCACATGGGACTGATGACTGTCTATGGAGTGAGGATGTCCACTGTGAAGAATGTCAAGTTAACGGACCTTGTGGAGAAGGGTGAGTGAAAAATAAGAAAGGATACACTGTGAACAAGATCCCACCAAAGTAGTTTCGCAGGTACAGGTCGATGTGTGTGTGTGTAACATCAACATATTTTTCTCAGGGTATTTATTGGGATATGGTGCAGTGAAGATTTTTTATTCCCCGTTAAAATGAGCAGTTTTCCTGCAATGAATACTAAGTTTTACCAGTTTCTATCCTTGAAATGGGTGTGAAGTGAATGTTCAGTGCTTAGTTGCATTGATAGCATTGAGTTTTCAATCAACCTCTGAGTAGTTTAATCCTGTGACCTTAAATTTAGAAATAATAAGCGAACGTAATGCAAGACTCAAATCACCAACGGCAGCACTGTGAGCGCTGAAGTCATTTCCCAACATGGCCACTCAGGGAGGGGTAGATGGGAGTTGTTAGGAAATTTAACAGTCGAATTTTAATAATTTTCTCTAAAACTTTAGAGAAAACTGGTTAGAGCGATATTGGTCTATAATTGCAAATCTTTGTTCTGTCACCTTTTTTGAAAATTGGCACTATTACAGCAGTTTTTAACTGTTTAGGAAATTCACCCGTTATCATGCTTAAATTTGCTATGTATGTAAAAACCGGAGCAATAAATTCGTTTACCGCCTTAATTGTATTGACACTTATTCTGTCATAACCCATTGAATTTTTGGGCTTCATTTCTTTTATAATACAGCTTATAATATTGCATATTATTATTATTTTTAAAAAGTTTACAATGCCGCCGATCGGCGGCAGTTCGTTCCGCTGAATGGTTTTCAAATACGTTACTGATCAGCCTTTAACATTTCTCTATTATTCTTGCACTTTGAAATTGTTTATTATATTCTAACTTAAAATTTACATTAAATAAATTATTTTCATGTTAAAAAATTATATTAACTTTTTTAGCATCACCTACTTCAGGAGGCCCATTTCCTAAACTCCACAGTCGTCCCTAAACATTATTTTTATTCTTGTATGTGTTACATATTTTTTCTTCTTGGAGAAATAAGGTTTTTTGTAAAACCCTAATATTTTTATTAAAATTGAAGATGATTACTATTTCAAAATATAGTTTTTTCTACGAATGGAGTCGCATGCATCAACTGATGATATTTCAGTGCCAACGAAATCCGGGTCGGAATAAAGGTTTTTTTATTTGTGGTAAATTGCAAATTTGCGTCTTCTTTTCGATATGTTCGAATACGACACAATATCGCCAGAATCTACTTAATTTAGTTTTCATAACATTATTTAGTCTGTAATTTACATTTTTCCTTACCGTGACCCTGGTTAGTAACTATGGAAAACTCTGAAACCGGGATCTAGAAACAGCTTATAGGTTCATATTCACACATGGGTGGATATTCACACAAGGAAACAACGTCCTTCCTTACCCATTTACTTGAGCAGTTGCAGCATCATTTTCTTTGGACTCTAGAACCCTTCCCGCTTGAATTTGAAATGGTAGTGCTTTTTCCTTACCTAGGGCTTGATCAGGCATTTCATGAAAATCGCACCTGAAGATGAGACTCCCAATAACTCTCGCGACATGTCTGAAGATTCACCACTTAATTTGCTGTGGAGTATTTGTAAGTTGGTTAGCAGTATTTGAAATATATTTCTCCATAATTTTATAAACCATTTCAAACTTCTTCTTTTACCTGGATAATAAGAGAAAATCATCTATACGGTCTATTCCTCCCATGTATTTATTATGTTCAGCAACCATCCGTAGTTTCTTAGTAATCTTTCCTTTTCAGTTGGACTCTTCTATAATATTTGCATTATGCTCTGATGAAATCAAGAGAACATCTCTTTTGGCTTTCCAATTACTTATGGATGTTCCCTCTTTCCTATACTGAGCTAAAATCTCTGTTTATCAATTTTTTCTTCGCAACTTTAGGAGGTTTACCTTTCCTCATTATTTACAACGTCCTAGTTGAATATAATTTCTTTTGCAGCAGATTTTCCGGCATAGTGACAGTTTGTGACTATTGTAAAAGTCCATACATACAGCATGATCAACATTGGAGTAGCTAGACAAATGAATGAACGACTTTTTCTGAGTGACCTACTCCACCAACATAAGTATCCCTTGAATGGGGTCGTTTACCATATTTTTTTTATTGCCGAATATGATAGAGTTTGTAAAATAAAAAGACCCGTATTTTTCCGTTTTTTGATCCGTCAATTATTTCTCGAGTTATAGGCGGCGAAAAACTGATGTTTTTAACCATTTCGGAAAAGTGGGCGTGGTGCAACCTCTGACGTATAACGACTTCGTCCAATCACAACTGAGCCTGCGAAGCTACTTCACCTTATCGCAAAGGGGGAGGCACAGCTGACTCTGCCAATCGGAGCAGTTACGACAGCATCTGTGCGAGCAGACCTTCCGAGAATCCCCCTCCACTCCCTCCCCTTCCCATAAGAGCAGTCAAGGACGGGAGGAAAATGACGTCAGTGTTATCACAGCAGTATTTTTGGTGGGCGTCACCTTTTGCTTATTTTAATTTTTGTTTTATGAGTGAATAGTTGTGGTTAGAAGATTAATTTTTTCACTTAATTTCTTTTTTCCTTTCCATCTAACAATTTCGTGTACAAAATTGCGATTTCGGTTCCGAATAAACGCCCCCATTGATATACACTAAGCAATCCAAAATGAGTCCATTTGGTTCTGTAAGCTGGTGCAATTTCAATCCGTATTTATGCTTCTCGTTTTTTGTGCACTGCCGTAAGTATGCCTGAAATGCCTGACGGATGTCATATTTGTGTTCATTATCGTCTGAGATGGCATCGGTTTCCTCATCTTACGAATTATTACAGATTACAAAATTAGTGTCTGATTCACTAACAACCGTATTTTCATCTGGCTCAACGAACGAACGATTTTCAACGAACTGGGCAATGTCATCATCGGCAACACGAGTTGTGGTGTGATGATATGTGCTCCTTTTCCGATGTTTAGACAATTTATACTCAGTATTCACATTCACTCAGGGTCGTTGAATTTGTAACAAACCTGCTCCAAGAACAGAAAGAACGAAGGATACTGCTAAAAAAAAGTGCCTACAAAACGTGATCCAAAGTTAGGATGCGGAATCAATTATGTCAAAGTCACGTTGGTAGTCCTAAAAGAAAGTATTTTCATTGATAAGATGTATAACTTTTATCCATTTAATAGATTATACAAAGGATTTTAGGAATAAATACAATGATATCGAACAGCAGGTGTCTGGGCGTTGAAAAATTAGCAGAGAAAACAAAATTGGACGAGGAAAAAAAGGAGCAAACTTAAAATGTATTACCGAATCAACTAATCGTAATTTGTGAGAACGAGTTACAATGTAACATAGACAAGCCAATGTAAGGACCGGCAGAAAGTCGTAGGACAACGCTGAGTAGCGGAGTCGAAAAAAAATACAATTTGATATGCCGGTAACGTAAGACGCCGTAATGCGGCGGCAGTTCCTGAGGCAAGTTCGAAGCGCCGCCTATCGGCGGCGGCCGCACCGAATGTGTTAAACTGAAATACATAATTTTTTCAAACAAATGAATTTGAAGAATGCATATAACGACGCGTAACATAACAGATCTTGAGAAAGAAAAAAACAATAAATTATGACTCACGAATATGCATAGATAAGAATTACACAAGAATTGAAATATTAGATTACAGTTTATCAAGAATATTACATTATTACATTTGATGTTGCTAAGTATGGTAAAATTGCCGCAGAAAATGTATGTAATCATTTTTGTATTTATCCCATAACCAACTGCATAGTTTTGCACAGTGAATGATTGAAGTCTCTTGCAAATTATCGTAACTATCTTTTTGCTGGCAATGATATAACCAAACTTGAACAGCTATCATCGACGTACCTTAAGTATACGTGGGCTACAAATAGGCAGCAGTGATCTACTTACTCACGAAAAAAATTGCAAGACTTCCAGCAGGTAAAACACACCCCTACTTATTCTGAGCTGAGTAAAGATTTCCAAAGGAATAATCTTACATCTCTTGTGAGTGTTAGCCCTTGTTGGCACAAATCATGTAAGAACAGTTTATTTCAACTAGTGATGGCTGCATCGTTGTTTTGGTCCCTAAACCTATGTTATATCATACAGTATTTCCAATATCACTTGCAAAATTTTTCTTGTTCTAGCTTAAGAAAAAATCCCTGTTTGTCAAATTTGATATTAACAATGATTGTTAAAATGTTAGATAGCATAAAAGTATTTTTTAGTAATGAATTACTATCAAATGTTGTAAAAAATGCGTATGGTTACAAAATGTTTCCCAGCTCTGCTTTCATATTGCTGCTCTTCTAATTTCATCAAGTATGGCATTAGATTGATGGAGTTAAGTAAAGTAGAGAACAAATAATAAGGCTCAGTGTTGTTGGGGAAGTTTGAGGGGTATGGCTCCTCACCAGGAAAGAAAACTTTTGACCATTATAGTGATGGATGACAGACAGAGTAGGCAAGAAAAATGAAACTAATGTATTTCTAATAGCAGAAATTCCACAGAGAAAAAAATCATTCGCCTTGAGCGGGATTTGAACCTGGATCCCCTGATTTCCGGCCAGGTGCTTTAACCAGTGAAGCAACCAAGGCGTCATTTTTCCCTGTTGAATATTAGAATCCTGGAGTATTCGTATCCCGGTCAAGGTGAATAATTTTTTCTCTTCCGAGTTTCTGCTATTGTGCATTTCAGCGGGTAACGTGGTTAAGGTTCTCGCGGCTAGTTCGTGATCCTTTAATTTGTTTATGTATTTATATTTAACCATTTATATAATAAATTTATTCTCAGCTAGGATAGACCAGGAAAGATTGGTAATGGCACTGGAAAGCATCATGATATCGTCAATATGGTGAAGTAATACAGTTGGAATATTTTTGACTAGAATTTTAAGTCTTTGTAGCCTTTCTATAAGCCTCCACATGCACCCTAGCTTTTGCTATCACTGAAGTTTGATAAGTCTCTTCCTTTGAAAACTGTAATTTTTACTCATAAATGGAGGATGGACCCCTATCCCATTTTACTCACATAAAGAACGAATTAAAAAAACTTGTCAACTATCACTTAATCAATAAATGGCTCCAAAAGTCCTATTAAATTAATCTCCTCAACAGTTCTTCTATCAGAGACCCACCCTTCATAACCTTTGATAATATAACTGATTCATCCCCCTGGTAATACACCAACCAGATATTTCACTGTATGACTGCCTTTATACTGTGAGTATGACATATTGTGGAATTTTAGGCATTTCAATTAACCTGTTTTGACCTCCTTGCAACCAAGTACTAACCTGACCTTCATAAAATCTCCAAAACATCTCGGCATACTGTACAGAATATCGTCTTTAGAAGGCCATTCTACAGTGTACTTCGCAATTTGTGGGAATACGGGCTGCGTGGAAGAAGCAGTATTCTTACATGTCGTAGCAGTGAATCTAGAAAGCTCTGCTGGGCAGGGCAAGGGACCTATTTAATTTTAATTTCATCATCGTCATCATGATGATCTTCTCCTTGTTACTTAATGACGATCTATTACCCTCAGGTTGCAAAATTGAAAAACATTGTGATGAACCAAGCCAGTTTGAGAAATGTGTTGAACCCAGTAAATCTTGTAAGAGTTTAATGGCAGTCAGTAATGTCGGAAAAATAATTTATTCCACTGACAACTGGAACCTCAAATCTCTTTTTTATGTTCTCAATCAATTCTGGCGTCGCTTGTACTGCTGTGGCTACCTTTTTCACGGAGGGGAAAAAAGCTCCTAATGACAGCAAAACCTCTTCTGCCGTGATTACAATTTGTATATGCTATCCCAGTTCCTTCAAGGACTTGCTGGTCCTCTTCCATTTCTTCGACAACCTCTTCATTGGGACAAAGTTGCATGCCATTGAAATCAATTAGATCTTATTTAGAGAATAAAGCTGGGGTTAGGAGATTTTCTAATGGAATCATCCAACTCAGATAGTTGCCAGAATGAAAAGTAGCAAATCCAACGTAATTATCAAAGAAAACCCCTAACATACCCTCTTCAGTCACTCTTAACACTACGTCTCTTCAATCCCTACTCCCAAAATTTTGGACAATTTATGACTAAAATTACCAAAATCCCATCTATTTACTCAAACTTCCCTTTCCTGCTCCCAATTGTATACAATGTCTGAATGTAATGACACCTGATGATGATACCTCACATCAGAATAATGTTGTTAAGTTCACGATAAATTAATTCTGTGGAATTTCATAGTTTTCTCTGCCCTCTTCATGAAGGAAATCCACACAATCAAGCCTTATTGATATCATTAATTTAAATTCTGTTCTCCCATTTACTTACAAAATTTCTCAATTAAAGAATTCATGGTCATATGTAAAGTAGTATGAATTGACTTATTATGCTTTGCATATAGAGTAATTTGCATTGATTTAATAAATTATTATTCAGTAACGCTGACTGATTCTCGTCAACACTATCTACTCCCAAGAAAAATGTACCACATGGCTCATGTTGCCTCGTATGACCTTTCAAACCCTACCTACGTGGGCAGCCGTAAATTTCTCGACTATTGGAGTTTACCCACATCTTGCTGTGTTTTAAACGATCATTGGTAGACGCTCTGGGCAAATTCGAGGAAGGCCCTGAAAATTTATTCAGGCGACACAGCTTTGCTGTTGCCTCTTAATGTGGATAGCAATATGCCAATTTAAATTCTTGACACATTTTGGCATGATATTAAGGATACGAATGCTAATGTGTAAATCATTCATGAAGAAAATTCAATAAAATGAAGTCAATTTTCTATTTATGTGGCAGTAAATAGTCATTGCGGAGAAAATGCTTGGATCAAACTAACATGCTGTTCATGACACCCTTAACAATCTTCACCTATCTTTTAAACATTAAGGCGGTGATAAATATTATTTTTATGCCAAAATAAAGATATTTAGAGACTAAAACTAATAGATAATAATAATAATAATACACCAATTTGCTCTGATTATCAGACAAATGGAGACAGCTAAATATATTGTGGATGAAGAAATAACTTGTTATCTAATCCACTCAGCTTATACCTAACTTATTCAACTGAAATGACTAAAAACCTATACCATCCTGGAAAAAATATTTAATAACCTATTAATATATTCTTCTACTTATTTAACAATCTTCAGTCATAATAAAAATCAATCAAACTGATAACATATCAGAATAATGCACAACGCTCAGGAATTCACAACCTGTTTGATCACCCTTCATCAACTCGATATCCTTCACTGAGAGCTTCCAAAGTACGCCGCTAGCTTGCATCTTACTTGTCTGGAGTCTTGAATAGGGTCATTCCATGTCAGTTCAACCACACCATGCCACCCACCGACTCGGATTTTGACAAAACTTGGTACATACCAGCCCCCTGAAGCTTAATGCTATCGCCTTATAGCGAAAGCGTACCATTCGTGTACGGTTTCAGTGTTTCGCCACCAGATGTCGCTACTGCCTAGCGATGCTAGAATTTTTCTGGATGCATTGCTTGCATGTGAAAACATCGGTTAGTAATTGATTGTTTAATTATTTAGTCGCCAGTTAGCGTAATTTAGTTTTTGGCTATTTCAGCAAGAAAACATTTCCAACTCTTGCGCTATTGTCACTGTGAGTTCTTTGTCAAAGAAAACTAGGACAATGCCTAAAGAAGTGTGGTGTTCTGTTGTCACATTCATCTTCAGCCTCGTTATATTAAGAATTAAAACCATATTTTTTCGTGTTATTTCACGTATATATAACCATAAATAACGATTCATCGTATTTCTATTATAATGTAACTGATCTATATTGCGACACGCTAAGGTTTCATGATAAAAATAAAAAAAACTGTAGTTAGTACAAAGCCCATATTTGTACGAAATTTTTCTCGTGCTGTGCACAATACTCAAAAATGATTTGCTTGGTAATATCTGCACTGTTTTCACAGTTGCAACAATTTGAATAAAATATGTTAAAATGTCGGAATTTGGACCCCTTCGCCCGAATTCCGACACATATATGCTTCTAATTCCGACAGTGTGTGGTTCGTAAGTTTAAGAGCTAAAAAGCAAAAAATGAGTAGGAAACTGTAATGAAATAAGTTTTATTTACGCAAAAGAAAGCAATAATTTCATAATAAAGCGTTCATGACAATACTTGAAAATATTTTACTAGTCATAGCATTAAGGACAGAAGAAAATTGTACGAAATTTAGCATCTGCACATTCCTCATGGACATACTGTTTGCAAACGCTGCACAGACTAATATCGGCACCCTGTCCTCTCTGAAAATGGTGAAATACCGGTGCTCTTTTTTATTGGAAGGCATTTCACTAGCACCCGGCTTGCCTGCGTCTCCAGTTCAGGATTTCTTTTTTCCGGAATGCTTTTTCATCAATGTTGTAATTATTTCCTGGCATTTGCATAACATAGTGTTCAATCACGATACTTTTTAGATTTTTAAAGTAATATTTCACGAGCATGCGTTTTAATTTCATGGCTCTACCTTGGTTCATTCTCTAAGCCCTTCTCTTTGATACATCCATGCGTCTATTCAAAAATAACTTCATCAACTTTCTACCAGTTAATCCTGCGTTTTCATAGAAATTATGTGTGATTCCATTGATTTCACAGTAGGCATAGACCCTTCTTCTCAGTCGACCAGTTACAGGCATCCCTACCTCTCCGAAAAAAAATTCTCCGGCATAATTCCTTCTCTTGATCACAAACCAAAAGAGCAGACGACCAATATTTTTTGATCATATTATGTTCTGAATTAAGAAAATTCGCGCATAACTTGCAACAGTTATTTCAATGAATTTTCGTTCTTCTCATTAAATATTTTTATGTAAGGAAACAGCTAATCATAGAGCTCTGAAAAACCACAATAGCTGTTTACAAAATTAGCACATAACTCAACGATCTCCGGTACTGTTACGTGCGAGTTAAACGGAAATTAAGAGCCGCTAGTCCTTATTCCGACACCTGTCGGAATTAGGGAATCCACGATCTTTCCAACTCACTCTTGAAATTCTCACTGTGTATCCATTATTTCTCCTAACTATGCATGCTGCACTATACAGCAACAATAGGCTGCTAAGCGATATAAAATATATATCACTTTCTAAAAGTGAAACACAGAAAATTGGTTAAAATGACACCTCAAGACGCACGCCTTCCGCACTAGAACACAAAATGTGCACTAATACAACCAGCGCCACACCTAGAACAAGGTAACTTTTTGTGTCTCCTCGTTGATAGACGCCAGTACCATATTTAATGACAACTGTCCACCAATTTCAGTACTTTTAGCAATGCACCCGGGTGTCGGAATTATTCCCGTGTCGGAATATGGCGTAGGTACCTTATATCATCCAGATATCCACCCATCTATAATGTGGTTGGATTTCTCTGTAGGAAATTCAGAGAATTTGTACACTGCATTGATTGTTCCAGTTCTTTGGATTAATGCAAATCTAAAAGTGACGTCAATATGCTAGCATTGTTGAATTCTAGGAGTTCTATTATAAAGCAAAATAACCTTTACATTATGCTAAGGCAAGTGGAGCATATCCGTATTAGCAATATAATGTTTCCAGATTGCTATTCCAGAACATTAGAGTTATGTTTGGACAATATGTGTTTTACATTTCCCTCTGAAACACATGGGACTGATATGATAACACATATTTTACATTATTTCATTTTAATGAGACTTAGGCAGCAGTATAAAAGAATAAATGCCGACTTAATTTTTAAAAAATCAGTCTACCGAAAAATCCTCTCATTTTCATAAAACATGATGCAATTTAAAATTTTGATATGCATTTTAAATTCAATGTGTTTAAAAATGTTTTGTTTGACAATAAAATAAAATCAGTATCTTCTCCGAATCATGGATTTCCTTGTCTCATCTTATCTCTCTGTACCACGTAGGAATTTTCTGAATATGTTGAGTGAGCTTGAAATGCTAAAAATGCACGTTATAAGCATAATGAGTTAATTCTTTTACGCATTTTTAATAATTCGTGCATTAACTACAATATTAATAATTGCTTCTGAATGTATACGATATTGCCACAACGCTTGAATAGCTTTTTAATGTCGTTAAAGTGCTGTGAAGGTAAAGCGGAAATATGCCTCAAAGTATGAGGTTCTTAAAGTTATAAAAGGATACTCTTTATCAAAGTAATTTTATAACACTATCACGCATGTTGAAGACAAAACTCAAGCTTATGTTTTTATTAGGTACTACACTTATAATTGGCATTAAAAGGATTTAAATTAAATTGCAAATAGCGCGTGTCAACTTTTCCTAAAAGGTTCGAATTTAAATAATTGAAATTTACTGGTTAAAAATGCTTATTTTACTTGAATATTCTGATGATGTGATATTAAATATGAATACTAAAATTTCCTTCCGTTGGTATTATCTCCTGTTAACAACACTTTGCCTCTCTGTTAAACTTACTTTGATTTTTAAGGATTCCGCAAACCCCTATGCGCCTATAAATGTCACAAAAATTGGCGCGCCTCCTATGACCTAATCATACGTAACAATATGAAACTTAGAGAGAATAAGAAACAAACTTAGCAATGTTCAAACGCTTCTCTGCATTATGACGAAAGAAGCTGAGATAATTTCAAATCCATCATAATGTTTTGTTCCAAAAATGCAAACATAGATGCGAGATTTGTGCACTTGTCACCCACGTTTTCCACCCACTTGCAACTTAAAATTATTTTTTTTCGCGGTGGATAGAAATTGAAAAATTAGTACGAGTAGATAAGGTGTACTTTGCTTGGGTTTCAAATTTTTGGGAACCATATATTCATTCCTGCAACTCTTTAAATTAGATTATTTCAGTGCAACGCTCAAAAGCTAGCATCGCTAGATACTAGCGACAACTTGCGGCGGAAGAAGGAAACCGTACACTAAGGGTACGAATTTCTTTGTTGACATTCCTATCCTATATATTAATCCGTGGTACATACATATAATCCCTTCAACAATGCAAGAAGAAAGCCCAAATTTTTTTTTACCTAGCCCAAGTACTTTTTCAGGTACAGCCTCTCAAACTTTAGGAGACTTCTGAATGTCTTCCATTCACGACGCACTCTTCTCAAGGTGCACTGTTTTACTCAAAAAATGCTATCTCAGCCATTTCTGAATTATTTCCAATGAAATTATTTAGCTAAGACAACAAGGCTATGGAAAAAAAATAATACGAGCCCTTGACTTTTCTTTTTAACCTTAAAAACATTCGTAAACATTGTCCTTGCAACATTTTTCTGCTAAAAACATGGTTAACAATTTATGCCATTATCACAAAAAGGGTCTTCATTAATCTCGATAAATTTTGGATCATAATTATCCTAAAGGTATGTGCTTTCATACTCAGAAATTAAAATTATAGCTTTTTCATTTCAATAAAAATTTATACCATATTAGTGTAATTTGTCAAAATAGCTGCCGGCACTCAGTTATTTCGACATTGTCCATCAAAGTTGAGAGACCCTTATGAAACAATGGTGATGGAAAAAACTGTTTGATATTATAAATTTTTAATATAATGTTTATATGGTAGCTTGGATGCATAACATTAGCGCTCTGATTACTTGTTCAAGTGTCACGAAAAAATAAAAATGACTTTGTATATTCCACACTTTTATTAACAAGACCGACTGCGGTTTTGGTGGCTATAGTGTCATTATCAAGGCAACATATAGTGTGCCTTGATAATGGCACTATAGCCGTCTAAACCGCGGTTGGTCTTGTTAATAAAAGTGTGGAATATACAAAGTCATTTTTATTTTTTCATGATGATTCAATTCCACAAAGTTACGCCTGAAGGTATTTCTTCGATTCGTAATATTTGTTGAAGAGTGAAACGCAAAAAGGTCAACGGCTAGCTCTGCTGCTCTCTCTATGACTCTATGCTCATCTACTAGCCTGATATGTACCCTGGAGGACTAGTGTTGTGACAGTGCTCTTTCAGAGTAAACTAGTGATGAATCTTAGGGTATTTTATGGTTTGTAACTTGATTCCTTCTCCCCCCCACCCTCCCGTAGTGATGATTCTGCTATAATTTTGTAATTATTCTTTGATGTACTTACTATGTTGCTTTTAGTACATTTTGTGCCAAACGTATAATGATCATTTATTCTTTTTATCAGGATCAGAGCTTCGGTATCAAATGAATCCTGCCAACCATCACCTGAGGGCAGTTTGGATTGGACCGGAGTACGTCACTTTCAAACACCTGAATTTCATTCCGGAGATGGCTAATTGGATGGTGAAGAGGAAGCTCAACAAGGCTCTGGTTCAAGAATTGGTATTGCTCAGTTTATGCTTTCAATTGTTTATATTCTTTCAAGCCTGAACCCATTAGGATTAGAATGAGCTGCTATAATATACTATGCATATAATTTTAAACTATGCACTGTTAAACAATCCAAAAGAACGTGGTGAAGTAAGAAGTGATTATTGTAATTCTACATTTAAAGGATTCACTTCAAACCTGTAGTGCAAGAAAACTTAATTTGAACAGAAATACACCCTAAAAGTGAATAGTTTAAAACTATGTGTATTAGTGCTACTACATACTAGCTGAGGGCATTTTGTTGGAACTTCTCAGGACCGAGATAATTGTTAGATTTTATTTCATTTATTTGGTAAATTGTGTTTTTGTACATGCCACATAAAATTCTAATTCAACTTCATGAACTGTCTAGTCAACAGACTTTTTACAAACTTTGTCCTATGAAAAACTGCAGAAAAATGTAGAGGATAATTTTTCTCCTTTAAAATGTTTTTGAAAGGAGTGCGTCTTTTGCACAGATGTGTATCCTACACACCAGCAAATGTGGTAAAATTATCACTTTTCTAAACCCAAAATATATCATAAACATTTAGATAAACATGAAGTTCAATCATTAAATGTTAGTTATTAAAATATCGTGGAATCTATAGGGTCTGAGAAACTTGATGAAAATGGGTTTGGTGGTGTTTGCACAGTCTGCCTGCCAGAAGGGAGTAGTGGGAGGAGGGGATTTGGTGAAGAGGCAAGCTTGGTGCATTGGAGAGGGGGGAAGGAGAAGTTGAGAAGGGACACAACGTGTTGAGAGAATCTCTTTGTCACTCCCTATACTGAGTGAGTGTGCCCTGCAGCCCATTTCATTTCCTGTGGTGTCCATGCACACTCACAATTTCCTTTTCTCACAGATGAAATACGTGACGGACAGTTATGATGCTGTTTCCAAGGTGAAATCTGCGCCCAAGCAGGAGGAGGCAGGAGGGGTGCCTGGTGTTACGAACGGGGTGAAGGCTGGTGCGATTGGGGGTTCGGCAGCGCCAGGGAAGGGCACCAAGGGAGCGGCGGTGCCCCTGCGTGGCTCTGGAGATGGACAAGACAATGACGGACGAGAGGAGGAGGAGGAGGGGTGGTCGGAGGACTCCGAGGAGTCGGAAGACGAGCTGACGCCCGTCCTGAAACCTGCTGGCGGGCTCTTGACGACCAGCGGTGCTGACAAAGGTTTGTGCCTTTGTTGGCGACAGTGGAGCAGGATTTCTCTTTCCCTTGCTTGCTTTCGTTGCTCGACACACAATCCAGCCTACATTCCTCCCAAGAGCAATTCATACGTGATTGCAGTAAAAGTCTCTCTGTAATGACATTTATGGGACCCAAAATTTGTACATTTCATTGCAAAGGATACTAATTGAAATTCTATATTATTGTGTTTATACATTTATGAAGCAACACGGAAAATGTTTATACAAAGTTTAACAGAGAAATAGGGTTGTTTTAAGAACTCTCTTTGTACAAAAAAATCAAGTTGCTAACTACTCTTTGCCAGCAAAATTGCTGTAGAACTTTTGCATTTGTAAAATGAACCATCATAATACATTAAGGAGGTTCCACCGTAACTCCGCGATTCAAAATCCCGTAAAAGAGCTATTTGTTGTTTAATGAATAAATACCGATCGAGGAGGACACCTATATGGAAAATCGTCTATAGGTTGATAACGCATGCACAATAATTCTATGAGTATGCTATTATATAGCGTGTTTTAGTTGCATTATATTTTTTACAAGCTCTTTTAACTCATTTTGATTTCTGAACATGACTGACGTGTTGTTGCCATGTTTAATTTACAAAATGAGAATAAATGCTTAATCCTGCTAATATGTATTCTAAAATAAGTTAAATATTCTATTACTTAGTTTTAAACTATTCCATTGCGAATACAACTCATTGTTTTGAATTTTATTAATATTCATATTTTTGAAAATTGTTTAGTAACAATGACACTGCTACCATTTAGAAGCATTGGTATTAATTACACCATGTCAATATCCAATGAAATATTTAAATTACATAGAAATATAAGAAGGACCTTGGTAAAGTATATTCCTTACTTAAGTTAGTAAATTGGCTCATCACATTCCTTCACAAGTACCGTTGCCAATGATAACAAAGTACTGCTGCACCACTTTCATGTAACTAAGGCTTTTCTGCTTTTTTTTTTTGAGCAGACATTTATAAATAATAATAATAAGGGCTCAAAAACGGACCACCAGCCTCCTCGTGGCATCCCCGGTAACGGCTTCGGCCGGCTAATGGTGGCCGTCTGCTTGTGGGGTTAACCTCCCCACTCGCGGAAATATTGGGTTACTAAGAAATCCAGTGACGCCACCCACAACCGGCCCTTCTCGGATGAGGGCCCTAGCAAAGTTGGGTGTGGCAAACCTATGCCATCAAAAAAGGGAGCTCGCATGGAGTGGACGGAGACCCTGAGGGGAGACCTTCTCGCTTGCCATGCTGCCAGTGAGGCAAGTCGCAGGGGATACATGGCGAGGATGCACTCTTTGTGGTGTGAGATGCATCCTGAATTATAACCATCTGTCGCAGCAGAATCTGCGCGACTACGCCAATCACCTGCACAAGAAAACGACACCCCAACCGCAAGATCAGAGTAGTACACCACTGGCCAAGGCTCTATCTCCTACCAAGGCAGACGTACCTCCTACTGCCGGTGCTTCCGCCAAACTTTTGGCGGAGGGAGACAAGCCGAAGGCCGATTCTGATCTACTTCAGCGGTTGGAAAGCACGATAAACTATGATGAGACGACTACCAGGCAGAGAAATATTCATCATAAAATTTCTCTGCGGAACCAACAACTGGCCCAGTTGAATGGCATCGTAGATATGATCCTGACCAAAACGAGTAGCCTCTGGGAAATAGACTGCGTGGTATATGCTGCCGCCACACTGTTGGCATCTCCCCGAGTGCCTGCCACTTGGGAGATTAAAGCAGCATAGAGGCTTAAACAGCTTAATGCCAAAATCACGCTGGCAAGTCAACAGGTGTCGAGATTTCAGTGTGTGATGGATTACCTATCCTCCGGTCGCACCTTTACGTCGAAGGTCAAGCGAATTGCGCGTGCAATCCGGAGAGACCACCACACACTGAACAAAAGAGTACTGCTTATCCTTAAGCAGCACGAGGTGGATAGAGTGCGGGCACTTACAACGGCGAGGAAGAAGTTGGTCAAAAGGACCAACACCAGGAAGGAGAACTCCACCTTCTCCTTTCAGCCGTCCCGCCTCTTCCGACCCCCTCCACCTGTTGTCCAAACACCACCAACTGTCCCGGAGGTGGAACGTTTCTAGAAGGACATCTACGAGACTAGGAAGCCATTCAACGAAGGTACTCCACTTTAAAGAGTTTTGTGACCGCCACCTAGAAGATATGGATCGTCCCATCTCAGTCACGGAAAGTGATGTGAAGAAGGCCTTCTCTGGCAAGAAGAACTTCACTGCTCCAGGAATGGACGCAGTGAATAACTTCTGGTGGAAAAAGTTCTCTTCCACGCACTAACACCTGGCCAGAATCTTCACATCCTTCCTGTCAGGAACGGAGCCAATTCCGTCCTGGCTGACTGAGGGGCAAACGGTCCTAATACCGAAAAAGGGAGACTTGTCCGATCTGAAGAATTACCGCCCTATAACCTGTCTCAACACTGTATAAAAGGCGTTCACTTCCATCTTGAACGACCTTATCCTCCGCCACGTCCAACCGGTATGGGAGGAAGTGTACGAGCAGAGGGGCTCGAAGAAAGGCATCGCTGGATGCAAGGACAACCTGCTCATTGATAGGTGTGTGAGCCAGGACGCTTGTCAATACAAGCGTAACCTGTCAATGGGCTGGGTGGACTACAAGAAGGCTTTTGATACCACCTCTCATGAGCTGATTATAGCCATGCTGAGGTACATGAAAGTCCACCCAGAGGTTGTGTCCTGCATCGAACGCCTGTTACCACTGTGGAAGACGCGGTACGCCATACCATCTGGCAAGAAGACCGTCTACACGGATTTGGTAACATACCACCGTGGCGTTTTTCAAGGCGATAGCCTCAGTCCCCTCCTGTTCTGTTTATCTCTCCTCCCACTGTCCATTCAGTTGAGACGAGGTAGGGGATATATGTGCGGTGTCCTGTCAAAAAGGGAGCATAAGGTCACCCATCTTTTCTATTTGGATGACCTGAAGCTTTATGCTTCAAGCGCGAAAGACCTGCGCCTGGCGTTGGACACCGTACGCAGATACAGTGGGGATATAGGGATGGAATTCGGATTGGACAAGTGCGCAACCATCCATCTGGTGAAAGGAAAGATTTCGGAAGACCAGGAAGACGTGCAGCTCGTTGACGGAAACGCTATTCGTCATCTTGATGACGACGAAGCGTATGAATATCTTAGCGTCCCCCAGCGCCGTTTGCAGGAGGTGAGAGCAGTGAAGGATAGGCTTGCAGCGAAATACAGGCAGACTCTCAGGCGAATCTGGAGCTCTGACCTGTCAGGCAAGAACAAGGTTCCTGCGACCAACACCTTCGCGGTTCCAACACTGCTCTACACCTTCGGTTGCATCAAATGGAATGTCAACGAGCTGCAAAACCTCGACAGGGGAACGAGGAAAATGATGACCATGTTCCGTAGTCTTCATCCGAAGTCTTCCGTCGTCAGATTGTATCTCCCGAGAAGGCTAGGTGGTAGAGGGCTGATAAGCCTGGAGTGCCTTCATGACAGAGTAGTCCTGAATATGGCTTGCCGCGTGTTCCACAGCACGGACCCCCTTATGCTGCTCGTGAAGAAACACGAGAGTGTCGGCAAAGGGGCATTCCTATTCCAGGCGGCGAAAAGGGCAGCAGACGGCCTCGGTTTGGACTTGGACCTTACCTCCAGCGGAGAAGCGTGCGACAAATCAGTCTTGTCGCTGAAGGCAGACGTGTTAAAGCTCGAAATAAAGAATGCGGAGCAAAAGATCCTGCTCCGCAAGCATACCGAGAAGCCCATGCATGGAAGTTTTTATCGAAACTTGGAAACGCATGGGCTAACGAAGGAGCTCACGTTCGCCTTCCTGCGCTCCACAGGTCTGAAGTCCGAGACAGAGGGATTCGTGCTCGCGTGCCAGGATGGTGTCATCAACACCCTTGTGTACCGTCGCCTCATCATTGGGGCAAATGTGATGGACACGAGATGCAGAGTGTGCCGAAGGCAGCCGGAGACTTTAGGTCATCTACTCTCCGGCTGCAGCTTTTATGCGAAGAACGCATATATAAACCGGCACAACTCAGCTCTGCGGGTGTTGTATTACCATCTAAGACAACTAAGCAGACAATAAGTGGCAGCATAGTCAATGTGAGAGGGAGAAGCCGGGGCCTGGTTGAGAGTGTGCGGATGTGGACGAAGGGAAGATGTGATGAATTGCTATTTGGTATACGTATGATTTGGCGAGAGCCCAGGGACCATTCAAGTGTACAGTGAAATCTTATAATAACATGACGAACAAATGTAAAAGTATCCTAGTTTACCATCAGCTATACCCCCTGTGCTTCAGTCAGCCTTTTTTTGAAAAATCTCAAGTCTTTGGAATCTGGCACTGGAATCCCTCCTCAGTCCTCAGATTCGTCAGATCCTTAAAGATGAAATTTCACCGCAACAATGACAGAACTCCAGAAGAATGCTTGGTTGGCATTGAAAAACCTTGTCAAAGGCTCTCTTGAAAATACACGAGCACAGTATTGCCACAAAATTGTCAAGCAAAACAAAATTGTCCAGCAATTCTTGAGAAGCTTCATATTGCTTGGTTGCAACTTGAGCATCAAGATTCATTTCCTACATAGCCATCTTGTTGACTTTCCGGAAAATCTTGTTGCAGTCATTGATGGCCAGGGTGAGCATTGCCACCAAGATTTGAAGATCATGGAAGCAAGGTAAGAGGGTAGATGGAATGTAAATATGGTGGCTGACTATTGTTGGAGCTTCAGGCGAGATTCTCCGCAGATTGAACACTCCAGGAAAAGCTATGAGTGAAAATTTTTACCTTAACATGCATTTTTTTAGTTTGGCAACAGAATTTTACTACTTTTATGTCTTTTAATACTATTTTCTCTTGGTCTATTTACTACATTTTAATTTGTCCAATATGTAGACTTTTCATGGATAAAATTATTCTCTATGAACTGTATATTTGAAAATTTCTTCCTTCATGTAACCCAGGCCTCCTTATTATGCTCATAAATATGCTCACCACCCAAGGACCATCTCGTAAGAGCAAAGGACCCAATTGGACTCAAAACGCCAGGCGTCTGCCGAGTTCTGTGTGAATGCGGCGACGCCTACATTGGAGAAACGGGACATACAGTTGAGATGTGGGTGAAGGAACATAAACGGCATCTGAGGCTGGGACAACTGGAAAAATCCGCCGTTGCCGAACACAGCATCCACCACTCCATCTGGTTTGAAGATGCCAAGATTCTGAAACCGTCCTCAAATTATTGGGATTGTGTCGTAAAAGAAGCCATCGAAATCCGACTGGAAGACAAAAATTTCAATCGAGACACAGGCTTCTCAATCAGTAACGCGTGGAAACCCGTGACAAAAATCATCAAATCCCAACGGAGCACTCCAGACAGCGGATTGGTTGCCAAGACGCCATTCTACCGCAGCGACCAATCACGTGGTACCTGACCTCCCGGCAACGGTATAGAAGGCGGTCAAAAACCAAAGTTTGACACTCATCTGCCCTGATGACGGTGCCCGAGTCGAGCACCGAAACGTCGGCCATGGACAGCCTGACTCGGGGGGAAACCCGAGAAGATTTTCTACAGATGACTTTGTTGTAAGGGCGTTCATAATACCTAGGTCATATGTGCAGGTTGCGTAGTCTCAGGAGAAGCCAAGAATTCGTGTTGCTGTAAGACTCGACCCTCATTTATTATGCAAGCCAGTTTAAGAGAGGGCAAAAAATCATTTTTGTAAGCCGTGTACTGCATTTATCCGCGGTAAGCTTGATTGGATGACTGAAAGTTGTGGATAGTCAATTCATGTTTAATTTCATCGTAGATTTGGTTTCACTGCCACAGTCTTGCCCAGCCCTCTGCATCTTTCACTGAAATTATCGTATTTTCCTACAATTTCGTTTAGTGGTTAATCATTATTACATTTAATTACCCTAAACTCTACACCACGTATAACTAATGCCTGTTAGTTATGCATGTGAATATGCCATGTTATTTTGTGGAACATCAAGTTGTGCATATTATTCTTAGATGTGCAATGCATGCCCTTTGCACGTATCTATTATTTGTACATTACTGGCAGTTATGCTACATTTTTGGAAGGATGAGGATAAATTAGCTTTCGCACGATCGAAATGTTATGTTGTGTGCGGTAAGGAGAAATTGCGGTGGCTCAACTGCCGATCATGTGGCAGCACGTGATGTGGGGCGGCATGAAATGTGCCGCTTCTCTTTCTTCAAAAAAAAAACTTCAGCCATGGTCGCCTCTATGATTGTTTGCTATCCCAACTGAGCTCATTGTTTCACTCAAAGGAAGTATCATATTACCTTTCTGTATCGGGTTTCGTTTGATGGATGGCTGTGGTGGGGAGATGCAGGAGACATTTTGAGACGTCACTGGTACAGCAGTCCAAGGAACAGTCATTTCTGCTAGCCACCCAAAAACCCTGCCTCAGCTTAGTTTTCATGTTTCTATCTTTTCTGCAGTAAACGTGGCAACATTGTAGTGACTATGTACCGGCTGGTAGGGGGTGTGATCATTGTTAAGGAATTCTCACAGTAGTGAGGCGATTTTCTTTGGACTGTGACGTAGTTCTGCAAAGGGGAGCTAGTTGTAATCTACTGACAGGATTTAATACGGAAAAAATCATCAGAAACATAGAACAATATTTCGACACCGATAATGAAAACCTATAAATGCAGAGAAAAATAATTTTCATGAAAAAAATTCGTTAAATAGAGGTCACCTGCATTTTATTAACTTTCTTGTATGGAGAGTATGTTTATGAACTTTCTTTAATTTTAAATCTTGACTAGGGGTAATTAGTTTTGGTGTGCTATTTGTAGTGCAAAGACAACAGCATTGTGTAATAGCAGTACAAGTAGAAGCTCTCTTGTTCACTTCATTAATGGGTGAGGTTAATTGAGCCAAGGGCACCTTTCTTCCATTTGTGACATTAGTATAAGGTTATTTAAGTGACTCTCCAAAGAAGATACTTAAATCCTTGAATCAAAATATAAATTTAAGGAACATGTATTCTTCAATTTGCCATTTTCTCTCCCAGATCCGAAAGATGGGGACAAAGTGACAGACGACAAGGTGGCGGCCTCGGTGGATGTGGGCGAGATGCTGGGAACGAGGAGTGGGGATGAGGCGGCGGAATGTGATCCGTCCAAGGTTGAAAGGGAGGAGAGCAGAGAAAGGGTGAGTGCATGCACGGAGTCCCTGAATCTGGATGCAACCAGACAGTGTCGCCATGTTGAGTTCCGTGACTGCGTCTTGTGCAGGACCCCCCGTTCCCCTTCTCTTCTTCAGTTGCCAATTTAATGACGAAGAGAAGCAAGCAAGCAAGCATCGAGCAAGAGAAAGTTCATGTTTCTCCTGGTTTCATTACATTGCAAGATTTAAGAAAATGCTGCTGTAAAGGGTTTTGAGTGATTATTAAATCTTACTTGAGCCTGCTGTTATACGTCTTAAAAACTAAAGGAGAACTAATGGTGGATCTTGAGTCTTACTAAGTGTGAGCTCACTCATTCTACTTCAAGAATTAAAGGCACTGTTGAGCTGCTTTGAATTCTTAAAAAATTATCCACAATAATATCTTTTCCATGGAAACATCATCATGCACATTAGGGTGGGCAGAAAAACACAAAAGTGTCCTTCTTGAATCGCAATAGTGCAGTAAAGTTGCTACTCGTCACCCTGATGACAAGGAAAGAAATTTTTGAAATCGGACCATATCTTCCAGCCGTGACTTTTTTCAGGATTTTTTTAATGAGTTAACAGTGATTGGATTGTGTTCAAAATCAGCACAAGACCTCTTCTAAAGGTCCTTTGTCTTAAACAAATGTAAGTCCCCTTTCCCCCTTCTTTTAGGGGGAGGGGGAGTCGCTCCTTGCATTAAAATTATCGAAAAATCGTACAAAACGTGACTTTTTTCAGGATTTTCTCTTTAAGAGTTACAGTGATCTGATTGCGTTCAAAATCTGTGAGTGGCCTTTTCTAAAGGTCTTTTGTCTTTTAAGAAAAGATATGATTCCCGTTCCCCTCTTCTTTTATGGGGGAAGGGAGGGACATGTATTGTGAAAATGGACCGGACATTTAAAGTCAGAATTGGAAACTGTCTGTCCGACTCTAACCTTCAAGAGAAGAGAACGGAGTACCACAGGGCTCTGCTTTGAGCATAACGCTCTTTGTCATAACAATAAAAGACGTAGCAGAGTGCATCCAAGCACCATTGATGGGGTCCTTGTTGGTGGACGATCTAACAGTTTTTTGCCGACCGTCCAAGCTGGTCAGTGCCGAAGGGCAAATACGGATGACCTTGAACAAACTCAACACCTGGGTCGAGAATAATGGATTTTGCTTTTTGGCAGAGAAGACGAAATGCATGCATTTCTACCGCTTGAGAGGACTCTACCTACCACCGCCTTTGCGTTTGGGGAACCTGACCTATGTCCAAGAAATAAGGTTCTTTGGTGTGATTTTAGACTACCAGTTGAATTGGCGAGAGCATATAAGATTTTTAAAGGACAGATGTATGGAGACTTCAAATATTTTAAGATTTTCATCAAATACGACGTGGGGAGCCGACAGCTCAACTCTAACGTTACTGTACTGCGCCCTAGTATGGTCTAGATTGGACTACGGTTCCATAGTATACACTCCTCTGCCCGGGAGTCATATTTACGACCATTGTCAACGGTGCATAATGCTGGGCTACGGATGGCAATTGGTTCCTTCCGTACCTCTCCAGCATTCCTACCGGGCAGGGAAGTCATGGAAATGTCAGGGAAATTAGATTCTGTTCAGGGAAAAACTCCAGAGGCACAGCAAAAAGATGAAAATCATGGTTGCTGTGCTCGAGCAGCGAGGTGCGAATGTTTTGTTGCTGTGAGCTTGCCGTCAGCTGGCTGTGTGGCACGGGGTAGCGCCGACTTGGCGGCACGCTCGGAATCTGGCTGCTTGATCTGCTCGTCCGTTGTTTTGTCGTCCCGCTTCAGCAAGACTGCATGTAACCACATAATACTCGTCACTCACCTTTCGCTAGAGTTGTTGGGGGGTAAAGGAGGTATGGGGAGGAGATGGATGTGACGTCGTGCACCTTGAGCATGTTGATTGATTCCATTTGAGTTCATTGAAAACCGAAGCAGCCTTTGTGTTGATCACTGAGTGAGTGGCAGTGACTCTTAAACCTGTGATTAAGTGAAGGGATTGAGTGAAGCACAGCAGTAGCTTAAGACAAATCAAAACTGACCCTGGTCTGCGAAACAAATCCATCCAAAGGTATAAGGACCAACTTTACAATGTTTCTCCACTCCCCTTTAAAGAATAGAGAATAAAGGCAAAACCATTTTTAACAAATGGCATTGCTTCTTTCAAGTCAGGTTGTACCTCCAGTCGTGTGAATGTAGCACGTTTGAAATGGTTCTTGTGTGACAAAATTCTAAGATGTCAACATTTTTTTAAGTAAAAATTGTAATAGGTTTTCTAAAAAGTCTGAAATATAGCAAAATACAATCATCAGTGTTGGCTACCTTTGAACATTAACAAAATACATGTAATTTTGATAAAGTTGTAGATTAAAAAGTGTTCAGTAAAAAGAAGAATTTATGTTATCCATCCTTGGTGCATGGCTCTGGAAAATCAAAGATTGTTTTAATCTGAATGCAACACGTAAATTTTAAATTTTTGTCGGAATTCACGGTTTGTTGTATCCTATCAGTAAACTGGATTTCACCTTTCCCTTGGAAGGAATATCTTTTTGAGGAATTTTTATTTTTACGTGAGTTTAAGAATTTGAACTTGAAAATTTGATCTGGAATATTTGTTTTCCACTTAGGTAGACATATTCTCTCTATCCGTATGTGTGTCATCCTTGTACATCATGCACAGCATTAGTAAATATTTTGTAATGCATTGTCATCTATCATGCAAATGCTCTACAAAATTTGATGTAAAAATTTTGCTTAAGTGTGTTGATGCCAGAGAAAAAAAAGTGAAATTCCTGACTGTACTTGCAGATGAAGAAGAAGAAAGCATCTGTGCTTGTGGTGGTTCTGATGGAGCTGACGAAGTTCCTCATGGAGAAGGGGAAGTCGGAGACAGTGGCCGAAGCCTGTGAGATGTCAGCAGAATTTGTTGCCCGCCTGGAAAAGGGGTTGGAAGGGATCAGTGGCAGTGATCTCCTGACAAAACCACAAGTCACGACACAGTCTGTTGGCCTGCAGACCAACATATCCAGCCCTGTTTTTCCTCTGCAGAACCGTTCGACTTAATTGCCATCATAAGTTTCATGTTAAAGTCCAGTATGATGTCTGTACAAAATCTAGTAGTGTGTGGTGAGTTAGCATTGCTAAGCATATGTATTTTGGAGGGTTACGAGTCATTTCCATTTTCTTCCAAATTTTTTATTCTCTCCCATAATTCATGCTTTCATGTTGTTATCTACAAAATTTTCAAGGCAAAACTCACAATTCTAAACAATATTCTTTACTTCACCCTTAACTGATTCGTGTATTTATTGTCCTGACTGAATAGTGCATACAAAATTAACTGGTCTTCAGTGATTGTGTTGGGCAAATTGAGTAGCCTATTAAATTACTCGTTTTTCATCAAATTTGACTTAAATATGAAGTAGTGAATCTCCAAATTCATGAATTGTTCCTACTTAGTCTGTTAGGGGTATTATTTCACTGAATAAGAAAACTTAGTAATTTACACAATTATTTATTCCTCTAAAATGGGGTTCATAGCTAAGACAACTTCATCTGTAATTATTTAAAGCCATACTCCCACCTCTACAATCATACATGAGTTTTATGGTGTGAAATTGTTATTTCCTTCTCTGTGATAATGTCCCCACATGCTATGGAGTAGAGCAGGAATGTGTGTATCTGATTTGACAAAGCTTAAGGTATCGAAATTCAGACCTGATGAGGTAAAATGCCATTTTGGAGTCTTGTGCCAAACATTACTTTGTGAAAAAGAATGAAGCCTTGCTCCTTGTGTGAGAGGCTTTTCCCAAAACAACACCTCAGGTTTCATGTGGTGGTTTAGAGTTAGTTGTTGCATACTTAAATGAAACCAGCTATTTTTATACCAGTGATTAAACCGTTGAAATACATAATATAAATTTTTAAACGTAGAATTCATCAATACTGTGGCATTTAAAAAAGCACTGTCCTCTGAGTTACTGTTTGCTCCATTCAGCCTGATAGAGTTCATAAGTAAAAGAAGAAGAGACTGGAGTACACTATTTTTCAAGTGATGTAATATTTGAGCCAGTTCAAGTCAATCGTTACATTTCATAATTTTTTACTTATGATAGCAAATAATTGTTATACACTTTTACATATGTTGACTAATAAGCTTGAGTAAAAATCACTTAAGATTTTATTTCAGCTTTGAGTTAATTTCCATATGTGTAAAATATGTAGTTATTGGTGATATTGAGAAGGATAAATAAGGTAGCTGATGAGCATAAAATGTGATGATAATGCGCAGGACTTAGTGTCAAATGAGTCATTTTGGGGAAATTCTCCCAGGCAGCCATTATTATATGTTCAGGGTAAGGGGTTATTGCTAGATGCCTTTCTCGAGTGCCTATGCTTGCAGGTGGACCCTTGCCCTTCGGTTGAGGTGTGGTATTAAGGGGTTTGAGAGGGGCTAACTTGTGGTCAGTGGACTGGGGAAAATATGTTGTGAACATTTTAAAGTCATTTGGTTCCTGGCTTTAAGGTTTAGTTTGTGGTGTTGGGGAGGATGAAGACTCCGAGGAAAGTCACCTCCGTGGTAGTGGCCGGGATTCCGTAAAATCTCATGAAGAGACTGACTTTACTAATTGTACCAATGTCCTTATAGAAAAAGACTGCATATCTCCTAGGCCTCTTCCATGCCATTACCCACTGTCCATCTGATTCATCCTATTACTAGTCAGGACTATGTTGCAGTTTTAAGCCCAGAGTGATAGGACGAATAAATAATCAATGTGATTATCAGGAGAAGATGAACTGTCATTTATTCAATCGTCTATTTTTTTAAGGATGATGTTGGTTTTTACTATTTTGTATGGAAATTGAATTTGTATGAATTACAATCGTATGCATAAGACAATACCATTTTGAGTATTGCAATAAGATGCATGTATTCGCAAAAGGGATGTATTTCTGTAAATAAGAATTCATAATAAAACTTTCTCTTTTATAAACTTTGTGGTAGATAATGTTTGTACTGGTGTAATAAAGAAGAAACTGTGTATTTAAAAACTGCTTTGAGCACTAGACATTAGAATATGTACATACACATAGGTTCAAAGTCCTGAGTACCCAAATATGAGCCATTTCCCAAGTTTTCACTTTGATACTTGAAGCAGATGCTGGGAGTGTTTCTAGTGCTCTGAGTGAGAAATTAAAAAAAAGAAAGATGTGGTGATTTATGGAATGCAAAGAGATAGGGTAGATTTAGTTGAGGAATGGTGATCGTTGAATTGTTCTTTTCCAAGGGAGAAGGGGAGTTGTGCTTGGTAGACAGATGAGCCGTGGTTACATGTTGGCATGCATGCCACGTTTCTGAAATGGCAGTTGGGCAGGAAGCAGGGGGAACATGTGGTTGCCTATGGTTGTGATTCCAGAGGTAATTATTTATTAAAGGGCAGTTTTTGCAATGTGAGTGGTTGCATGGCTAGTGGAAGAGGGAAGTATTTTTGATGGTGAGATCCCAAGGATTCATCAATTTACAGATAATGGTAACATTAGCATGCCACCTGTACGATAATGAGGAAGTAGGACAATGTTGGAAGGAGAGGGAGAAAGTATTGCTATCCTCTTCTAGAAATACCTATGTATGTTTTTGAGGATCACCTTCAGGTGATAGACTTTTTGGAAGAATGTTGTACAGAGTTGACGTGCTATGTGGGAGGAGTCCATGGGGATCCTTGCATCATAAATGTGGAGAATGTGATTGTTTTCAAAGATTTCTTTCACTTAGTACGGCCAAATTTTACACTTTAACTCAACTATGCATGTCCTTAATAGTCTGAAACCACATTTTTCTGAAGTTGTTAGGTGAGAGGAAATAACAAAAAGAATGATCCAACATCGTCTAACTTAACTCATTCAATGTGGATGGCTTTCATGAAAACAATGGCCTTGGGTCCTTCCTTGCGGGGTATAACTGAGCTCTAAAAATCTCTTTTCTTTTGCTTTCTCTTCACCTCTCTTCATTTGCTTCCTACATAGCTACTGTCCAATGTGTGCCATTTCTAGTTACACTGATTTTTATTTTTTTTGCTGATTTTTGAATTAAGGCATGTTTTGCAAGATTGGTTTAAAATAATTATTTGAGGAGCAATTTATGATCGAATGTGAAAAATGCGAAAATCGAATGTGAAAGTGTGAATGGAAAGCCTGCTACATCCACAGCAGTGACATTGGCCATTAGACTTGCTGGCATGGCAAATACCAGCTAATTCTTTTACTTAGTAGTGTTTTTTTTGTTCCCAAAATTTGTGGAAAATGCAATAAATTTGGTATTCCATATTGTGGGAAACAGCTTTATTATTTTCAACAAATTAGTTGCAAGTAGTCTTATATATTAGAATAATTTTGTATTATACCTGTGAATATAAAACACTTCATAGCATGGAATTCCCTGTCAATTTGTCTGGACACCTTAGAAATTTTTTGCCCACACGTTGACGGAGGGAGACTTGGCTTCCCATTGGAGCGAGGAGGGGGTATGTGCCTACCATTGGATAGAGCAGCAGGGTGCATGGTGGTACATCTCCTCTGCATTTGGATGTACCTTTGTTGCAACCACCAGGCCGGGAGAAACCCGAGGCGGTGGTTGCATATATCAAACTCATGCGTGGAGTGGATCATTGCGACCAGCTTTTTTTTTGTTTCATACCTGTGAATATAAAACACTTATAACTTGGAATTCACCTTTTCCAAATTATGGTGAACAGCTGTATTATTTGCAACAAATTTAGTGGTAAAGGGAAAAGTGGAAGTTATCGAATCTCTACTATTGATTAGCAACCATGATCTCTGCAGAGAACCAGAGACAATTTTGAAGACTTAATAATGAACCAGAGACAATTATGCCATCAAAAACTACTCTGGTTGAAATAAAAGTTTGGAATGACAGAAAGAAGATACAAAAAGATATTGGATTTGTAATTCAAAGGGTGTAAAGAAATTTGCATAGTTCTCATATTCAAATGGATTTCTTGTTATAACGTGAAATACATGATATGTGAAGTTTTTTTATATTTTTGGTGAAAATATTTGAATGTTGAACATGTGCTTTTCACTTTTTGCTTAAAATTTGTTGAGCTCCACATAATAAGCAATGCTGGTTGCATAAGCGATCATCTTTCGGTGGAGTTGTTGACATTCATGAAAACCTTAAAAATTTTTTTTGAAGAGGAAAAAATGGTGTCATGCAAAATATAAGTATTGCAGGCTTAGGACCACCTTAAATGGGTGAAGTATATCGGTGAATACGTATGCCCTTTAGAATCAAACCAATCTTCACAGTGTAACTATAACAATGTACACTAGTGTACGCGAACTGCTCTCTTCAAAGCATGATGGACAGTGTGACCACTATGTGCTGAACACTAAAGGGAGAATTTCACACTATGAGAGCACATTTTTTGCACTTCTATTCTGTCTTGAGCACAGTGTGCATTGTATGAAGAAAATAGATATACCCTACTTAAAAATCAATGGAAGTGTAGTAATTATTTCTTTCACATAGTTTCAACATATTATGATAAATTTTTCTGCCTAAGTTATGCAATGGCCTAAGTATTGATTACATACATTCACATGCAAAAAGCTCGAGCTCCATGGCATTATAATTTGATTTATAGAGGATTAGATCTTTTTTTTTACATGATTAAGTGAAAAAATTAAATGAATGAAACTTTCTTCAAAAAGCATTCTTTTGTGGTAAATAATAGAATGAATCAGAAAAAATACATGTTTAAATAACATTTACAGTAAATTTTCATTGCATGTACAAACAATATCATAGCTTGATTCTTGGGGATCGGGTTGGTGTGGTGGCTAGAGTACTGGCCTCCCATCCCGAGGGCCCGGGATCGATTCCCGGCAGTGGCGGAAAACCGGTCCCCACTTGAGTGCCTAGTGGAGGGCATTTCAAGTTCAGTACTCCGTCCGTCGGATGGGACGTTAAGCCGTGGTCCCCTTGGTGCCTTTCGTTAAGAGTAGGCTAATGCCGACGCCGGGTTTCTCTCCACCCTTCCTCCGTTCCCTAAAAAATTCCTACCATTACCCAATTACCCACCTATCCTATATGGCGCAAATGACCTCAGCTCTCGGTCGCCTCCCCTAAATAACCAACCAACCAGCTTGATTCTTTCCTCTGTATCATGTCAGAAAAAAGTAATCACCACGGCAACCATATGGTATTTACACACATAATATTATGATAGAGGTTAGTATGCCAGAGGGTTTAACATTTTTTTTTAAAGTTTATAACCCACGATCATCTTGAAATCATTAAAACATTGTATGATCTCCTGTCTCATTCTGAATTGCAGTTTTAACCCATAATCCAAGTATAGCCCACGACTGTAAACGCCCACCATTTATTAAAATTTTAGCAGCTGAATCCTGAAATTACACCATTTACCACTATTTGTCAGAAAAAAATCACGACGCGATGATATAATCAAGAAGATTACAATGAATAACCGGTGTAGACTCCTTGGATGCGATATATTCCCAAAATGTTGAGCCGGTTGCGCCCGAGCAAAGATTATACACCCGCCCGAGCGACGCGAGTTAAAAATAGGGTAGGTGGGTAGATGGCATTGCTGCATCAACAATAAACCAAATGAGCATCTGTGACTTTCAGCGTATGATGTGGGAGCAACCAGAGAACGAAAGCAATAGACATTAATGGCAAGGCATATGGCTATGCTTGAAATGTGGTACTTCTGATTACTTTCGAGACGAATGAAATACTGTGGACAATCAGAAAAACCTGTAGCCCTAAGGATGGCGGAATCGCTCGACGATAATCGCTCCAAAAATGGAGATGAATTGGACGGCAGAGAAGCTGTCGTTGCCAGTGCCAAAGATGCTGTTGAAGACGGAGGTAAGTTTATTTAAGTGCATAACATTGTTTTGTAGGCTACCTTTCGTCATGTCACATGTGACATAGGCATGAACAAAGTTCACCAAGTTCATTTGCAATGGTTAAGTTTGTCTTGTTGGTGTGCCATGTTACTATTTATTACCTTCTCAGCTCTCAGTGGCATTGACGTCGATGTCCTGCAATCTACGCATTTCCTGCAAATTTTAGGGAATTTTATGAAGTTGCGCTGATTTCATGACTGTTTTCGTCTTCGCTCCATAGCTTGATTTTGCTCCGCATAATTATTCAACCATTAATTATTATGATATAGTCATACGGATTTGTTTTCCCTAGGAGCCTCTGAGTGAACGCTATCAATTAATAGCTGTGACATGTAAGCAATAACCATGTGGGAATAACTGACACACTGGGTAACTCGATAACGTGGAATCACGCTCCAAGAGTATAATCAACTTATTACGCCCTAAGAATGCATTTACTTCTGAGTGCAGCCCCCTAGTTATTAATGAAAGACATCAACGAATGATGACGTAAATCTCACTTGCGTTGACAATGGTTTTGGGCGTAAATTGCAGAAATGTGATTCATATTAATAGTTGATGTGATAATTTGGATCTGGTCTTGTCTCTTTTTGGTCTTTCCTATAAATTCCTAGACTTACTCCGCAGAGCTGAAGGACTAAGGAATTGTGAAACAAATGATACAAAATATCTATATCGAACTTTTGCGTATGAATGTCGCTCTCAGCGTTGTACCACAATGCCGTGAGCACGGTCACTAGATATCTAGTGACTGTGGCTGTGTTACTGCAAGTAAATAGTAGCAATCAACCAACGTCGAACCTTCGGTCCCGGGCCCTTATGCGAACTTCATTAATGATGAAATACTCGCTAACTCTGTCCGTAATATATTTCGTGTATATTGATTGTAAGCAGAGTTTTTTTTGTTTCCCAAATTAGTTTCCCATGTTGTGAAAGCTTCCCAGAACATTTGGGTAAATTATTGTTTAGATTAATGTGAAGGGTATGATTGCGTTAAACTGGTAACCTCCCTACTGACGTATTTTTTACAATGACATTAGTTCTCTACTTCTTAATTCTTTGTAGTGTATAGAAAGTATGCTCTATTGTGTCTGAGACTGATCTGTGGAGACGTTTCTCTAATGTATTACAGGTTGGCCAATTTGAGAAGAGGGAGTTTAAAGTCTTTCTTTCTTTGCAGCTGACAGTTGTAGATTGGTAAGGCAATGGCTTAGCAACTGAAATGTTATTGGTTTGAAGGAAAATAATTGAAGTGATTAAATGCAATAAGCTGTTATCACTCAGAAAGAACAAAGAAGTGGGAAATTACAAGGTTCTGAGGATACTAACGGAAGTAAATTCTTACTAATAATAAAACATTGCAGCTGTCATTCATGGAATTGGGAAAGGCCCTTGTTGGCATTGAGTTTAATACAATATGTATTTTCTTTGCTGAAAAACTCTGGAAAGAATCACAACTTCAAAAAATGTCTTGTTTTTTTGGGGAAAAACACAGAAATGGACATTAGAGGAGCAATAGTTTGGAGGATGTTTGTAGGAGGGAAGAATTGACGTTTATGATAAATAATTAAAAAAGTAGCCAGGCTCAGATGGCTCGGGTCCTCACAATCAAACCTGCTCCCCAGCCCTTTTCACGTTTTGCCTCTCTTTGCCCACATAAATGAGTCTTCATGTATGTACCTATATGAAAGTCAGTGTTCTATGGTGATTATTTGTATCTATTGGGAAGGAAGCTAGTGTCGAATCTCATTGTATACGTGCAAGGGATTATGTGGGGGTTTCCTGTTTCCCAAATTTATCTTGGGGAAATTCATCTTGAGATGTGACACTTGTATTGGCTATCAAAAGGATTGAATGGCATGGCCCCCAGACTGTGGATGGGAGGGTTTTGTCCCCGACCACCGCTCTTCACTCGATGTAATAACAATCATCACTGTTTCTGTGTCATTTGAAAGGTGGCATTCCTGAATGCGCTGTGTGCTTGCAGTCCTGTGTCCACCCCTGCAGACTCCCTTGTGGTCACATCTTTTGCTTCCTGTGCATCAAAGGGACCGTTGCTACGGCACACCCTGGTTCTGTCCGGAGGTGTGCCATGTGCCGAAGAGAAATCCCTTCCGACTTCCTGGACAAGCCTGTCCTGCTACGCCCAGTCCTCCCAAATGCCCCTTCCTTGCCGGTTCCACAGAGGGCTGAGGAGAGTTCAACGACTTCCTCGGCAAATGATCAGGAGGGCTACCTGTGGTTCTATGAGGGGAGAAATGGTAAGTTGTGCTGCTCTAGTGCTGGAAAAGCCTCTCTCATTTACATGCTAATCAAGAGTCTGCAATAATTTTTTTTAAATGTGCTTTCAACCTCTCCAGTGTGTGCAATGTAGCTGTTATGTCCTCTTAATTCCATGCCTCTGGTGTGACTTTCATCAGAGATATTTAAATTGCTCAAGGTGCTTTTTATTGAGCAGCAATGAAGATTTTGTGCAGGCATAAGCCAAAATATTTTTGCATAATAATCGCTCATCAAAATAATTTCCTAAAAATTATAGTCTGTACAAAAATATTCCTAGTAAGGACGACTGAATAGCAGATGTCTTGAATTCCAATATTAGATCATGACTAGAGGCGTACACATGGGTGCGAAATATGGGTGACCCTCGCCCGCCTGTCCCAGGTGCCCTCGCCCGTGTGTTCCTCCGCCCATGTGACGTAGACGCCTGACCGTGCCAGATCGCCCCTGATGTCCATATGCTTGGCAGGTGCCTGGGTCCTATACAGCACTCGCCCAAACTGAGGGGAGGGGTGGCTGAATAGGGAGTGAAAAATATTGCAAACGGCAAAGACCCTTGAGAAAGGTAGCTGTTGGTGGCGATGTTAGGGAGGTCGCCCAGCATCGAGGAGTCTGTCTGGCAGATGAGTGACCACCTCTGCTCGGCACGCCCTCCATTCGTGGCACCTTGGAAAAGTTTGTCCAATGTGTTTGGGCTGTGCCTTTCTCTTTATCCCTCGTGCGCAGGTGGACGAGGGGCCCCCGTATTTTGCACTCATGTGCAGGCCCCGAATCATGACTTGAAAATTTGAAATTCTTAAATTTTGAAACCTTGAACACTAGAATTGCAATTAATACGTTAAATGTTATTCTGCTGATTTATTTGTTGCCTGGTGAAGTAAAAAGCTACTACTAGAATAAATTAAAACACTTCATTCTGGTTTTGAAATGTCAAATGTATTATAAAAGAATATCACCACCAATTTTGGATCATTGCTCATATTAACTTTTATAAGCATATTAATAAGTGAGAGCAGAAAGTGTGAGTACATCTACAAGTTTTGTCCAGTTTTGAATCTTACCTCTAAATAGAGTCAAAGTTCAAAAGTAAATTGAAAATTTATGCACAAGATTGAAGTTGGAAATATTAACCTCAGATCTGACAGAGTGAAATATGGTGCTCTAACGACAACTTGGCTTCCTAGCAGCATTTTGTTATTTTACTCTCTTTTTTACCCAAATATACATTTCCTTCGAAACTTAGCAGCTCAGAGTTTTAAACCCCATTTTGCTGGCTTTGATTTGATGCACTGTTTTATATGGGCATGTCCTTTAAATGCTACCGTCACTTCATCTACAGCTAAGTCATGACCTGGCTGGTATTTTGGATCGGATGTATGTAAAACGTCTAATATTGGTCTCACCTTTTGAAGGATATCAAACCAACATATGTACTTCCCTTCTTCTCATTTGTGATATCACTTGCATGAAAATATTTTGTTATGCCCGTAAACCTATTGTACGTCGTAGATTGTTGAATCAAGGGTCTTTTTTCTGACTTCTCCAGTAGTCTTCACTTCATGGCAGATCAAATACCCCCATTCATACCAAGACACCCAAAACTGCCCTGATTTCCTTGTAAGTAAGTTACCTTGTTAGTGATATTCTGAATATATATTAACATTTTCGACTTTCAAAAAAAGCAAGAATAATCCAGGCTAAACGGGCATTTTACCTAAAGAAGAATCTACTTAAAGCTGGAAACACAAGCATGGACGTAAGGAAAACATTCATGAGAACATAAATCTGGAGCATGTTTCTTTATAGCTGTGAGGCATGGATGGTGACAGTAGCAGAGAAATCAAGACTGGAAGCATTAGAAACGTGATGTGATGCAGAAGAATGCTGAATTGGTGGACAGACGACGGACTAACAAAAGAACGGATAGGCCCTAAGAAAAGTGGGAGATTAGAGAAGTCTACTGGAAAAGAAAATGGGAAAACTTAAGTGGCTATTTTCTGAGATGTGATGGCCTGAAGACGATAAGTGACTGGGAAGAATGGCAAAGGAAGGCCTTGCGTGAGAGACATGTATGGGAGAGGAGAATTATGAAGAGGTCAGCGGATAGGAGAATGGAGCTGTGGCAAACCAATCTTACGATTGTTGACCCTCGGGAATGCACGCCGTCTATGCTATCTTACTGATGTCACATCGAAAACATTCCTATTAATCTTTGAGTGTGCAATTTCCACTTAAGTTTTTGTTGCAGTCATGTGAGGTTTCACTCGTCATCAGTCAACAATCCTGAGATTAGTTTGATGCAGCTATCCACTCAAGTCTCCTTAGAGCTAACCTCTTCATATTGGTGCGTTTCTTCTCTTTCATGTCCTTCATCACCATCAATGGGTAGTTAGTTCTCTTCTCTCACAGCTACTTTTTTTCAGTAGCCGTAAATGTAGCAAATACAGAAATTTTGGTAGCTTGTAGCTGTTCTCAATACTTGGATACTTTTCCAATTCACTCGTTGAGCTACAAAGACAAGTATCGCCAAAGCAGCAGGAAAAGTCGCTTCTGCTTCAATAGCAGCCTATCCTTGTCGCCCATGTTGCTTTGAAATATGTTTCCGCCCCGTTTATCCTGCGTAACCCCTCTTTCTCCGAGAGATTTGACGACCTTTGATGAGTCCCTCGGAAGGCCTCTTTTCGGAACCTCTCGCTACGATCCCTCGACGACAACACTTGTTCCTCTCCCAAATGCTTCCTCCCCCATGCTACGTATAAAGGTCCTTTCCACCGAGGAGTGGGATGCAGAACTGCATGCTGTACTACGCATTTAGAATAGAAACCAAAACATTCAGGATCGCTCAAATGAAAAGAATGAATGCCTCTATTCGCATGCAAGGTAACGACGTTGGATATTTCTTGAACAGTTTTCATACATATCACATACTACTCTCATCATAAAAATAGATTTATTGAAACAAATCTCTGATCTAATGGCAACAATTCACATTCCAGGTTTTTCAGAAATACTATAGGATGAGAAGTTTGTTATATTTGCAGTCTTTCACTCATTTTTCTTGCAAACATGGGTGACTTTAGAAAAAATATAGGAGGCAAAAGGTTGTGCGAACAATATGATGCAGGTACAAATAATATAATGGAAACAACTCAGTGATATTCAGTGAATGAACAGGGTGGCGATGGTCTGGGAAAACTGGGAAACCTGTAATTGTCAGGGAATTTTGAATTTCTGGAAAAGTCAGGAAATTGTAGTAACAGTCGGGGAGAAACTGGGATAGGAAATTCTCATTATTTTTATGCCGTTACGTTTATCGGCCAGTCTTTCCCACCTTGTCTGCACCCACTACAGGGACCTTCCATGTCCACAGCCTTTTCCCCCTTTTCCCCCCACACACCGTGAACCAAAACTCCCTGGCCGTAATAATCCTTACCCCCACCATCACAACCCACCCAAATTTCCTAACGGCATCACCCACCCTGTAATCACTCCATCCACACTACAAGATTTTGGTGCAGACAGCCCTCAGCCAGAAGACAGCTCTCAGCCAGAAGACAGCCCCTTCACGGAGAGCTAGGATTGCTTGCCTTAAAGGAAAGTTAGGGTTCACGGAGGATTTAAGCTGCCATAATTCCAGGCGCACGGTAGTGAGCATGGTATGTGCCGTCACACGTAGTTTTAATCAAATGAGAACAGTGTACATTATGGAAATTCTGGTAACAGTTTAAACAAAAAATAACCACTCCATAGGATAAATAAAGACACAAACTACAATTTCCACATTTCTCAAGGTCTAAATGATATGCGGAGTTACATTTGGAAAATGATGTGGAGAGACTGGCGTATGTGGGAGGTGAATGCACCACTCATTTCACTCTTTTCACTTTTGATGCACCATGGTTGGCAACACTGATTTGTTAGGTGTGTCTACGCTGGCAAAAATAGCTTTGCTGAAGCAGTTTTTTGCTGAGGTTCATAAAAATGAATTCCATTTGTTCCTGGGGACCGTGCCCAAAGTTCGTAATTTCAAAAGGTTAATATTTTCGAACATTGCCATGTATTTACTTTAGGCTTTTCGTCGGTACCGGCAGTTATGCTTCCCATAATCGAAACTTCGTATTTTCGTGCTTCATATAATCAAGAGTCTATTGCAGTTGCATTGGGAAGGGGTGAGGTTTTCATTAGTGGTAAGCATGTGAAGACATTTACTGTGTTTGCTGGTGTGTAGGATTTCCTTTTCCCCAAAGCATTAAATATGTGGTGCATCTTATATGCTGGTAATAGAAATTATGAGTTGAAATTTCTGTATAAAACTTCTGGTTTACATTTATACACAGATGCATGAGTATTCTAATGCATTTTGTTCTTTAGCGAAAGAGTGGTTTCAAAGAAATTGCCTCCATATTTTTTTCTATTTGTTTAAAATGATAAGGTTGCTTCATTGGTGAAAGGGAGAGCAGTCCAATAACATAGAGATAGGATGCGCTTACGTCTCAATGTGCTTCATACAATGTATGAATTCGTAATCATTTAGATGAAATCGATAGATTTGGCTTTAACTTGGTGAAAATACGTGCTGAATGAGAAGATGCAACCTATGCTGATTTTCGCAGACTTTATTTCGCTGGTACAACGCATTGTACTGACAAAATAAAGTTGTGAAAATTTACACAGGTTGCATCTTCTCATTTAATCATTTAGATCTTGTAAAGTCTGGATAAGTATGGCTGTCATGGATTCGATTTCATCATGACATAATGACTCAGGTCTTTTCACTTTGGCATTAATTTTATTATTTTATTTTTACATAGTCCTTAATCGTTGAAATGATACACTTTGGAAAATGGAAAATAGTATCAACTTTTCCTAACATTTCTTTGCTTAATATTCATTTGACTTGGGGAGTTTTGGTGCACCAGAGGTGGGATCATGGATCTTTTGTGTTATCATTAGATTGAACTCATTTGGAAATGCTCTGCTCCGAGTAAACATTCTAACAATTTGCTATGCTGTCTGATATTGGTGATTTGAAGCAATGGACAAAATTTGAAGAAATTGTATTAAATTTTTTCTTTCCTAAGCATAATTAAAAATTCACACCAACATAATTATGTACACATTTGTGATCCGTGATCAATCCCCAGGCATGGAAAGAAATTTGCATTTGGTTTCTAGAATATTGCTTCTTATGAACTACGTTTGCAGACTTAAACAAAAATACTCTGAAAGATTCGAACAGAATATGGTAGTAAAGATTCAGTTGTTCATGTTTCATGCAGTTATCGAGCCAAAAATTTCATGCATAAAATATTGAATTCTTCTTTGAGCTGAACTATATGAAAACAACGATATATTGTACTTGGCACTCAAAGGATTAATACCTACCCGTTGTTTTGAGTCAGCATTATTTAGTAAGTTGGATTTCAGCTTGGAGATAATGCTAGCTGGGGTTTTTGTCTCCCATATTTGTATTCATGTGTGTGGAAATTATTTTTAGTTGGAAGTTTAAAATGGTCCTCCATTTGCATTTAAGGTTGGTGGCAGTACGATGAGCGCACGGGTAGTCAGTTAGAGTCTGCACACCTCTTGGGAGAGACGTCCTGCGAGATAATGATATGCGGCTACCTCTATGTGATAGACATAGTGAATAAGGTGCAGTACAGGAAAGGTGCGATGGGTAGGAAAAGGAAAATCAAGCGGGATGTCGCAACGGCTGAAAAGAAGGGAATCGCTGGGCTTAGCTGAACACCTTCCTTCCTGCGGTTGTTCCTTTATCCCCTTTGTACAGTTGCTGATAATTTGATGCATGCATGCTTGTTGAAGTGTGCATAGATATATTTGTAAAAAGAATGAAAGTGATTGCCTTGTGTGACCGAGTCTTGATCTGCTTGACTCGATTATTTTCTTAGTGAGCCTTTTGTGTTGTTCTATGGAAGTTTTTTCTTTGTTCATTTTCTCAAAATTATTCTTTACCCTCATGGAAGTATGAGTGGTATGAGTGCTAATCATTTGTTTCGAGATGTGATCTGTCACCAGCTTTGCAATGTTTAAGTTGTAAGGAGTCTTTTACATTTAATGTTAGACTTATAAAGACTATTTTGTGCAAAATTGTGAAAGAATATTAAATTTTTGCCACAAGCTCCACTAATCATTATTTCTGACTTAATTTGGAGTTATCATGCTCCTGGCTTGAGGAACATTATCTATTTTTGTGAGTAGGCTAGCATAATGGCAGTGGTTCTGTGATCAATTTATGAAGTAATACATATCTCAATAACATGTGCTTGTATTGGGGAGTTAGTGCTAATAATTTAGTTACATGGATATTCCAAAATTACCCTTCATTTATAGTGTCCTTAATCAATACAATTACATGATGGGGTATGTTTCTCTCTCCTTTCCTTTGTGGTGACTCTGTGCTCATTGTTTGAAACTTAAAAATGATGTTTGCAGTTGAACTCTGTGGCAGTCGAGCCATCATAAAATATCAGAATTCACTTATGCAGTTTGGAACCAGACTTGCTTGTTCTCAGCTTCTTTTTGACCCTAACCTTTTCTTTCAAGAAAGTTACAAATTTGGGAACCTTGAAGTGTGTGTTACAATTCCTCATTGTTCACTTTTTTACCATCTACGTGAAGCCTTTTATGAACTTGGAAACAGTATGTGAACACCTTATTTTTCGCACTAACCTGCCTCTTGAGTTCATTTATCCAGTTTTCTGTTACATTGTCAGTACAAAAGAAGTCTTCCCCGACTAGGTGTGTCCTCAGCAAAGGTTGTGTCGTTCAATCTCTTTTGCCGCTAGTAAACTTAGCCTATGGTCATCACACTCAGTTCAACTGCCCTTGCTGAACTATTCCCCACTTCACGTAGGGCTTAAACCAATATTTTGCCATCATGTGTAGGAAATTGCTGGAGGAATAAGGTTTCCTGGACTGGGAATCAAGCCATGAACTTTTGGGTCTGATGCACAGACCACCATGCTACCCAGGATTCCTGTCAAAGGAAATTTTGAGGGGCATGTACTGGAGCTAGGCCTCATTTCCAACATGCTTGCTGCACATATGATGAGCTATGTGAGGTGAAGTCTTACTTTGCCACCGGGTGTGAATGGTCAGAGGTGGTCCAATGTAAACAATGGGAGTTTTGTAAGTGACAGATGGCAAGTTTAAATGACTTGTTTTCTTTACAGTTATAGTGGACTCTCATTAGCATGTTTTTGTATGGACCTGTTACCCTGAACATGGTAATGAGGAAAACTAACTAAACCCGTTAGGCCTTTCTGGGTAAGTTGATGATGTATGTGTACGTTGCGTAATCTCCAGGGGAACAATGTTCGGGCCGTCAAGTTAATTCATTCCATATATGTATCTATTAAGGTCATTCCATGTCAAATCAACAAGACCTTGGCACCCACCGACTCAGATTTTCATGAAATGTGCTGTGGACATACATTTTGATAAGAATAGTGAACAAATAAAATTTAAGCCCCCTACTGTATATAGTTTCTGGGATGTGGACGATTGAATTCTGGGCATGGCCCTTGTAGTGCCGCAACATGCAACACATGTTGATTTTTGTTTTCGCCCGAAACTCCCATTTCTATTGCCAAAAAAATCAAATTTTTTCCTGGAGCTAAGAAGTCCAAACAGATCCCAGAAATATCACTAAATATGCCATACATGAAATACTTCTCCAGAAAAAAATAAATTCGACAAAAGAATCCAATGTGTACCAATTTCAATTGACTGTATCCACAGCGAAAGGCAATGGAAACCCAGACTCATAGTTTAGTTTAAAATAATCCTTAATGTATGAGCTAGTTCCTGTGAAAAAAAATAACTTATGAGTCCTGATTTGCTTTTATTAGAAAAATGACTTATTCTTACTCGAGGGAAAAAATGGGATATTTTTCAAGGGGCACACAATGCAAATGAAATTACATTATATAGAAGGGAGAAAATCATCTATTTTTGTGATGAAAACATGAATCTTCACACCATAGTCAATGGTAATGGCTAGCAGAGTAGCATACCCATCAGAAATTATGTGAATGTCTCTTATTGTTAATTTTATGCCATCAGGTGTATTTGAGCTGAAAGAGTTTTGAGTACTATAAGAGGATTACTTGAACTATAGTACACTATTATGTAGTTAACATCTTGTAATCTTGGCCCATAGTCTTATTTTGTTGCATTCAGAGATGAGACCTCAGCCATATCCTGCACAATGCTCTCTCTTCCATTGCCAATTGTGAACTGAATGGCATTCTAGAAAATATAAAGGCAGCAGAGCCTAACAGCAATTTGTTTCTCAGTATCAGGCATGTCAAAATTGGAAGACCTTTCCTGTGAGAGTCAAAGTAGTGGCGAAGATGAGGGTGACAGTAAAGCCATTGTGCAAAAGGCAGCCGACTTGGTGACTGAAATTAAGGATCAACTACCTACAGTCAACAGACAGAGTAAAATTCAAATGCTGACCTTAGCCCCTACATCTTGGTCAGTGAAGAAAACCATCAGTGAATTTAATGTTTCTGACTACTCAGTGAGAGAGGTGAAAAAGGTGCTGAACGAGAAGGGAATCCTTGTAACCCTGCGCTGGGAAGCAACTTCCAAACTCCACTGTAGAACTGGTGGAAAATTTTTATGAACTCAATGAAAGTTCTAGGCAGATGCCAGGTGTAAAAGATGAAGTCAGTGTGAGTAAAAATGAGTGCATACAGAAGAAACTAATTTTGTGTAACCGTAAGGAACTTTACGTGCTCGACAACTAGCAATAATCAGAAGAAAAAAATTGGTTTCTCAAAATTTTCTTCCCTTAAGAACCAAATGATGTGTGATTGCTGGTGCTTCTAGAACCCATTCAGTCTGTGTCATACATCAAAATGTAAAATAGCTAATTAGTGTTATGCAATTGAAGGAGTCAATGGATATAATCATTTGTCAAAGATACAATACATAATGTATGCTCAGAAAATGCTCCAACTGTCTGTGTTCTTCCTAGCTTAAGGATATTTCAATTCATACATTTTGTGAATAAGACCCCTTCTGATACAGTGAAATACTGGCAGTGGGTTTCTACTGATAGAGCATAACTGCAGTCATGTACAGTATCAATGGATGAACTCTTCGATGTTCTATGTCTCAAAATGAATAAACTAACTTCACATTAATACGCCACCGAAACACAATCCTTGTTTTTGAGAATGAGCCAAGACACCTTTGATCATGAAAAGGCAACTATCATGATGGATTTCAGTGCAAACTTTACATTTTAAATTCAGGATGAAGTTCAAAGTTATCACTGAACAAACCAATCATGCACTGTACACCCTTGTTTAATTTACTCGTGGACAGATGGTACTCTCACAACCTCACTGCTTTATATCTGATGACCTTAACCATGATGTGGCCTTTGTTATGGAAGTGCAATATAAGTTGGTAACATTTTTAGGAAGAACCTCGCCCTTCATCCGAGAAGTTTTCAGTATTTTACAGATGGATGTCCCAGACAATAAAAAAATTTCAAACCTTTTCTAAATATGTGCCATCATCACATTGATTTTGGCATGAATGCGACTTGGTCTTTTTTTCCACCAGTCATGGTAAGTGCTCTTGTGATGGTATTGAAGGTACTATCAAGCAAATGGTGAGGAGAGCCAGCCTGCAATGCCCAATGGCTCATCAGATGACAAACAGCAGTGCGATGTCCGAATTTTGTAGGGATAATTAAAAAAATATCAGCATTCATTACATTGTCAAGTGACATGGCTAAGTCACATATCAATCTCCTTGAAAGATACTCCAGTGAAAAAACAATTCCAGGTACTAGGAACTATCACCATTTTGTACCTTTATCGACAAGAAGAGTTGCTGCTAAGTTCTGGAGGTTTGGAGGTTGTATTGCCTATCTCCTTGCACTTTTGGTGTCCCTTCATCGGCGTGGAAAAATCACGTCCAGTGTGTCCGACTTCTCCACGGGGCACCCAACGGACAAGGCGCTGCTCTGCATTCCGTCACCAGGGAGCTCCACGAGGACGTTGCTCCTTCCACGGAGGGGGCAAACAGAGGCTTCCATCGTCGGCACCACACCGCCAGGAAGGGAGCCATCGTACTTCACACCCTTTGCATCATCACCCAGGGTTCCGCCCCTCCCACATTCACGGCCTCTCAACCCAACGGACGTCTTCAAAAGAGCAGTTCGAGACTTTGTTTTTATATTTGCCACTCATTTGTGACCACCTCACCCCCCACTCCTTCCCACGTCTTTCCTTTCCCCACCCTCTTCGGATGACCACCAATAACCGTCCACTCCCATGCCCTTTCCTCCCTCCCCTTCCACCCCCCCCCCCCCCTCCGATGTTGTTCTTTCATTTATATGTTGGTGCATCTTAGATGTACTTTACCTGACGATGCTGTAATACAGTGAAACCTGGGTCGTAGTAAAATTTATTTTTGTGGATTTGGCTTGTGTTTTTTCTTCCTGTGTTATCATGTTTCGCTTCCACTCCATATCGCCTGAATCTTCAGAATTAGTAAAATATTGGTTGATTTGACATGGAATGATAGATGGATGGTGTTCCATTATTGTAACAAAGTTTTATTTGCAATTAATATTCCTCCCAAGAAAATGCATACAATTGATGCACACTCAGTAATTAATAGTAATGTGCAGTTTGTATTTAGAGTCCACACACAAAGACTAGTTAAAGGCTTTACGTCTCATAAACGGTAGAAGCGATATTCATACAGAATGTATCAGTGTGTAGATAATTTATTCTTCTGTTTAATGCAGGCAACAGATTTTTTTGAAATAATTAATTTGGAGGCATGTAATGGCAATAAGATTAAAAAATGACACCTTTTTTGATGACCAAAAAATGACAAATTTTTCATTCTTACTGCGTGGCTCTCATAACAATATGAAATGCGCGTATGAAATGGAATTTTGATAGAATCTAAGTTGCACTATTTTCATGATGTTCTTTTCAAAAATTTCAAATGATTTACTTATATTTAGTCTATTTAATTCTAGTCAATTTCTGAAAACGGGTTTTCTTTGTAAGTATGCAACATTGGAGGCATGTGACAAACGCCTTCATTTCCAATCTAAATCTGTGGAATTGACCGTCCCGCAAACCAACACAGCAATTGTCCTTGACGAGGGTTGCCAATTTTACGGCCATTGGAGAATTTTATTTAATTTTTTTTGTCACCTTCATTTCAATTTAAAATTTCTAATTAATTAATTCTTCATAAAAATTTTATAACCACAATATATGTTACCTTAAATATTTTTGTAAGCAATAACAATCTGCTAGATTTAAACCTTTTTCAAGATAGTCATCGAAAAGTCAACGTATACAGAGATTATTTTCCTAGGACATATTTGGTTTGAACATCCTCAAAACGTTCTAAAGAGGCAACCAAAACATGCTGACCAGTATTATTGACGTACACTGTGACGTGGACCTGAGGAAACGAATGTGCTAACGAGGAAAGCATGCTAATCGAGGAACGTCTTCCTGACGAGAGTCCACTGTATCATGTCATTTTGCATCAAATGTCAAAAGCAAACAAATTGCAAAGGGATGGTGGTAGGCAAATGACATGAAAGCCAAGCAAAGGGTCCATGGGCCAATGATAGAACATGGACCAATAGATTGGTCTGGATGCAAAAAAAATATAGCACTCACTCAGTGAATAATGCCTCGATCACATCTCTGTGCAGACATTGGCATCATGTAAAATGTCCAGGTGTTCTAGTGAAGAATCCAAGGCGGATGTCAGCCCTTGCTGATGGAAAAAAAATGTTTCATTCTCAACTGTTTTTGTGTAAATTGCTTAGCAGCTTGTAATAAATAACCTTCAGGACTATACATACATAGTGGGGTCATTTCATGTCAAAAAATGGAAAAACAGGAAGTTTTGTCCCGACTGTCTCTAATTTTCACAAAAATTGGTTCATTTATTTTCTGTTCGTGTATCAGTATGTGTACAAAACCATTTTCCCAATTATCGAGAGTAACACCTATTTGTTCAATTTTAGATTCTTACAATTAAGCCCTTAACTTTATGGCTACATACAGGCCTGTATATCTCTTGATCTATTTGAGCTAGAAATCTCTGAAAAACCTTGTTTTAATAATTGAAAGTTGACAAATTATATTATAACATCAGATTAAAATTTATACAATTTAAAAATAATTTTCAAAATGTTTAAACTTTTGAACCCGATTTGCAAAAAGAGTACAGAGTCCCAATGTCTTCTTTTGGGCCATCCTCATCCTTGTTCATGATTTTGGAAAATGTTTTGGAGGTGGATGTTGCAAATGCGCACCATTGCGAGCAGTGAGTGGGAAGGGAACAGGCAGGAGCACCAACTTGTAGGTGCACAACAGATTGCTAAGATCAAGTCTTATCTGGAAAAAATTCCTTAGGTATTTACTTCAAGAATGGGTTTTTTTGTTCAGGGGAAGAGAAATGTTTACAGGATAACTTGTAGTTTGTGTCCGTTAATGGAGGTAATTGAAGGGAAAATGTTTCTTTCTGCAATCCAGGTCCATTGAGAGTGTCTGCTATTTGGAGGTGTTAGTTCCATTCGGTGTCCATGTTCTGCTGCTGCCAGGGATGGAAAAAGTGTCAGTTTTTTGGTGGCGTCCATTAAGGTGGCTTGTTCGAAATTTACAAGTGTATAGATTTTCTTCATAATTGCAATATTTGTTCCTTTAATTATGGTCTAAATTTCTAAGGGAAACATTTTTGGGGTTTTCGATGTAGTTTTTGAGATATTTAAGTTTTTTTTAACATGGGGCCTTATGGCGCACCCCGCTTCGTAAGGGTCAATTATGTATTATTTACGTTTCTACCATACAGATTTTCACCAAAAACTGAAATGATGTGGATATTAGCCAATAATTTTTATTCTGAGAAAATCAACCAGTGTTATCAACTTGTTTCCTCTGTATATACGAAAGAAATAAAATATTCCTTAAATTACCTGCACCTTAAATTACCAGAAAGTGAGGGAGCTCAGGAGAGCTTTATCTTCTCTTTCCGCAGATGTTTAAAGGCCCAGATTGATTTTTGGGCCTTTGAGCATTAGTGCAACAACTTTCCCTGAAACGTCAGCCAGCATGAAAGCCTTGGCCTTCAGTGGAACACCCAAATGTACACTTGGAGTGCCTGAAAACCACTGACCACTTTTATATATAGCATCTTTGTCTACATCTTCAGGATTATTGTCTGCTTGAGAATGCCTTACCAGAAATGGCTTATGTTGATTTTATAAATTCCCTCCATCGTAAATTTTTTTACTAAAATTTATCCTTGCAATTGTACTCTCTCAATGGGACATAAATTGATGGCACATGAATTTTCTATCTTAAATTTAAATCTTGATTGTTTGTAGGAGTTCGCTATTTGGTTTTTTTAAAGTCAAGTTTCACCTTCTCGCCAGAGGGGATGTTGAAGAGAGGACTACATTCTCGTGTGAGTTGAGCATTTGATCCTAGATAATTTGGTATTCAGACTCGAATACATTGAATAGACCTTGAATTTTTGTTTTCCAATTTGGTAGACACCATACACATTATTTATAAATATTATCTTAATTATAGAGGATAATTTAGTCAAATTACTGTAGGTATTTGCCAGTGAATAGGATGAACTGTTTTCCCTTCAAAATATGCCTAAAATGTAGCGTGTCTTATGCAGTGGCGGATTTAGGGGGGAGGGGGGGGTCACAGGGGTCATGAACCCCCTCCCCCCAAATTTCATCAAAAATTTTTAATTTTTATTAGTTTAATAGTTTTTGTACGCTTGTAAAGGATTAAAGGGAATGTATATGCAAATGCATGGCTACAAGTCCCAAACGTGAAAGAAGTTTGAGTTGCATTTATCGTAGAGCGTAAGCTCAAAAATAAAATAAGCTATGTCCCAACTCATTAGGCATTAGGGAGCATGGATTTGGGTGCCTAAAATTTAGCTGGCTAAACCAAAAGGGAGCATGAATTAGGTCATCCTTACGCAGATATTGCCATCTGCTGGGATCGAAACCGATGAAAAACAAGAGAATGTGAAAGGGATGACAAATGATGTACAAAATCTTACACAATCCATGTTGTTAACTTTCTCATGCCATTGTGTATAGACAGAATTTAATTCGAGTTTAGGGTACCGTAGATTAGCATCTTGTCATATTTTCCGTAATTTAGATAATACATTTATTTTAATGTAGAACAATTCGGCCTTCTCCTACTTCTGAATGAATCTCTCCGTCATGTCACTACTCCCTATAATGATATTTTATTGTGATAAACGAATCAACACGACATTAATTATAAAAATATCATACTTTAAGCCAAAATACTTTCCCTCGTTGGTAGCCATCTTCATCGAGTCCACTGCTCTCGCTTTGAACGCTTTGAATCATGGGAAAAGGTTGCACTCGTCGATGCCCAAATTTGGCGGCTGAAAAAGGTACTGCTCCGCTTATCCACTCCCTTATGATGCCTAACGAGTTGGGACTCCCTTCCAAGATGGCGTCCTCCCTAAATTCTGGGATGGTACCTATCTGGTGAATTGGGTGCACAGCTACAGAGCCCGCATAGTCAGAAGTGCCTCAGTGCTTCAGCAATGTTCGGCAGTTTCCGATGTCTTGTGATAAGCTCATGGAGCTCGACTGACAGACAAGTGAGTCTTCACCGACCCTTGAATAGTAGGAATAGCCAATATATGATATAATATGAAATAGCATGGTCGCACCGGGCGCATAGTCAGGGGGGTTAAACCCCCTTCCCCCTTGAAATTTTTCATCGGCGAGGAAAAAGAGAAAATAAGGGAGGATGAGAGGAAGGCTATGTGGCCCAAGCAGCATCGTATGGCAGTTATACATCGGCCCAATGTCATTTTGACGTCACCAATGTCGTTTTAACATCGGCTAATAATTACGATATAAAAATGACACATAAATGATACCTTTCTCCGATGTAAAATTGATATCGTAGAACGTATCATATTTTTCTGGTCGCTGGATTTTATAATTTTGAGTAGTCTTATTTCCCCCGACATCAGAGGGAAGAAAGTCAAAACTTTGTGATTGGTCAGAACATCAGCAAGCATTTGGAGGCTTACATATAAAATAAGAATTATGACTATTTAAGGATTCGATAACACAGAAAGAAAAAACACGAGCCTGCGTTATCACTGTTTCTCTTCCACTCCATATCGCTTGAATCTTCAGAATTAGTAATGATTCTATGTTTGCTTATAAATTGCCATTCACGCGGCAGGCTTGGAATATCCTACATTTACCACCAAGTGCAGCTTTAGCGCTGGATGGTGTTCACCTATGGTCGTGGCTTCTTTAAAGCCCTTTCTCCCTTGCATTGCCATCCTTGATGGACTGCGAGGGCTCAATATCTAGTGCCTTGAACCTCGGTAAAATTGCCATGTGAATTAGGGATCCTGGGTAGCGTAATGGTCTGAGCAGACAAAGGTCCGTGTTTCCATTCCCGGTCCAGGTGAATTTCTTCGCATGGAAATTAATGTGAACCCCCCACATTGGGTTATAACTCCAATAATTTCAACAGAAAACGAGTTTGAAATATTTCATTACAATAATAATGCTTAAAGTTATGCATCTTTCAGTAAGGGAAGTTCAGTCAGGAGTAAAGTAGGTGTCTTGTTACTGTCATAAACGCTTAAAATTACCCATTTCATAATAAGGAAATAAATCTCGAAATTTCTTTTTCCATCGCAATTTTATTGTACGACCATCCTTTATTATAAATATTTTTAACATGTTATTCCAGGATACATTTTGACTATCTTACTTATTAAATCATCCCAATATCATGTTAATGAAAAATCAGTCCCTGGTAATACCAAACATACGTCAGCCCAATGTCATTTTTATGCCACTGTATAGTGTCATAAAGACAGGGGGCTGTACTGTAAATATTGTGTACTTTTTTCATCTGGCTTAGGAAGTGTCCACCACAACGTGACACCACTTAGGAAATTAGTTAAGGAACCCCTTAAAAAGTTTTGATAATCTCTTAGGAGAAAAAGGTGACCTCACCACTCACAAGGAAATCCGATTCCATGTATGCGCAGTTGACAATGGAAAAGAACTTTTACTAACATACAATGAACCATCTTTAGAAATAAACAACCGACTAAGGGGATTGGGTTGGTGTGGTGGCTAGAGTACTGGCCTCCCAACTTGAGGGCCTGGGTTCGATTCTTGACAGTGGCAGACTTTTCAGTGGAAAACCGGTCCCCACTTGAGTGCCTAGTGGAGGGCATTTCAAGTCCAGTACTCCGTCCGTCGGATGGGACGTTAAGCCGTGGTCCCCTTGGCCCCCTTCGTTAAGAGTAGGCTAATGCCGACACCGGGATTCTCTCCACCCTTCTTCCATTCCCTGAAAACTCCTACCATTACCCAATTACCTACCTATCCTAAATGGCGCAAATGACCTCAGCTGTCGGTTTTTTTTAACATTTTTGTATGCAATTATTTTCTAGATTTTCCCACTTTCGTAATTTGAAAAAACTGATCATGAGTTGGATTTCTATAAATTCTTTTGTTACATGATACTGATGATACCATACAGCAATATTAGCACCCAACTCAAACTTTTTAGTAAGCCCCTAATTAAACAGATAGTTTTTAACTTTTATGTATGTGCTTATCATCACTGTAAACCTTTTCCAATGAAATTTTTTCACATTTTCTGTTGAATGAAACATTAATATTTTATAATTATTTTAAACTTCAAGTTGGCTATTTATTTCTTCTCTATTATTAAACTTCTTAAATGTCTAAAATTGTCCAATTTCATCTGTTGTTAAGAATACAAATGAAATTTTAGGCTCCAAAATGCGTAACAAATGGGTATTTTAAAAAAATTTACACGGGAGAACGCCCCTCTCTCCCGTGGTAGGGTATTCCATACTCCCCGGTCCCAGGTCATGACCCCTCCCCCCCAAATTTGATGCTGGCTCCGCCCCTGGTCTTATGTGACTGCAATCAAAATTATTAGTTGAAACTTCAGTGGGGCTAAAACTTCTGGTTTATGACAATACACAATTGTGAGCATGAATTCTATTGTATTGTCCTTTTGTGTAAGAGTAATTTTGAATGAATTATTTCCTTATTCTTTTGGTTCTGTTAAAATAATAAGTAGCATTGAGTATATTGCTCTTCAGTGCTGAAAGAAAGACATTTATGACGCAGTAGATTTCAGATCCACGATCTTGTCAAGGTCATGGCTCATCCAATGTTCACCTTCATGTTCACAAAGTGCTTTAAGTGAGGGGAAACATGGTGCTTGCTCATATGGTTCAGCCAGAACCATAGTTGTCTGCACAATTGTGAATGTCACCATAGTGACAGAGTGACCAACATCTCTATTCAATCTCCTTTTTAAACAATTATATTTTGTCACTTTAATTATATTACATATTTTAATTATATATTTTTTGTACAATTAATTATATTTTCTTACCCCCTCTTTAATTATTTTAAAGACATGCAATGATGGAAAGTAGTTGCAACTTTGCCTAATATTTCTCTACTTAATATTCATTTCATTCATTTGATCTTGCCTCTTTCTTTTCTGTTTTCGTTATTGTTATCAATGACATGAACTCATATGGGGTTAATTAATTGCTTCACCAATTAAGATTTCAATATTTGAGGTGCCGGACAATATTTGATGATTTGACGTCTTATTTTTGCTTACCTAAGATCAATTAAAAATATCTTTAGTGCAATCACGCTTGTTATTAAAAACCAAGATTGAGCCTCAGGTTTTCAGAAAACAGCTTGCAATGACCAAGTATGCAGGCTAAAACAAATATCGCATGCAAAATGCCTAGAAATTATAAAAACAAAACCATCACATTTCTAATACATTAGAAATGACATTACACATGTGTCATTAATGCAAGAAAATGGGGAAATGTTGAACCTTGACAAATAGGGAACATGGATGAGGTCCCATTGACGGTCGATGTACCCTCAAACAAATCAGTTGATTCCTAAAGATTTCCATGTGTTATTGTTAGTACTTGGTGACATGAGAAACATGTTAGACAGTTGTGTTGTCTGGCTGATGAAGCAAAATGGCTTTACTTTGCTCAAGGAAAAACTTGAGAAAAATGTGGAGAAAAATGTTTCTCCTGAAAAAATGGTTATAAAAGAAGGAGTGCATCTTATGCACTGATGCACCCTCTGCGCCAGCGGTGTATATGTATTCTGCTGCAATTACTTGATGTTTCTTGTGACCTCCCCAGGCTGGTGGCAGTATGACGAGAGGACCAGTGTGGAGTTGGAGGGTGCGTATAAACGGGGCGAGCGCACATGTGAGCTGCTCATCGCAGGGTTCCTGTACGTTGCTGACTTTGACGGCATGGTGCAGTTGAGGAGGGGGGACCCGTCGCGCCGAAGGCGGATCAAGAGGGACCTGGCATCGATCCCCGTCAAGGGAATCGCTGGCCTGCGCACACATTCCCACGCTGGCACCCTGCCTCAGGTGGCGTCGGCCGAAGACCAATGCTTCCCCCCCAGGGGTCTCCATGACAACCAGTATGGCCCAGCCACCACCACACCTCCCACTCCTGTCAACACGCCGGGAACCACGACGCCACCGCAAGGGGCGGCCCCGACTTCGTACCCGAGCGTGTCTTCATCATCTTCCCTCAGGCGGGTGGTCGAGGAGATGGGCCGCCTTCAGTTGACGGGGGTGACGGGTGGTGAGGCAGCCTCTGCGTGTGTCTCTGGGCGGGGAGAGAGGGGTGGGGGAAGGGAGGAGGAGGGAGGGGTGGTGGAGGAAGGGGAGGGGGCCCGGAGGCCCGTGGAGTCTGTGCTCTGGTCCCCCGTCTCCCCAGACATTGCCCTGGCCTCCCCCTGGGTGCTGACCCTCTCCTCAGATGAGGACCAGCTGTGATACACGTCTTGCGGAAGGGACCCTCGCTCTGTTCAAGGACCCACACTCTTCTTGTAAGTAGCCACGGTGATTTCGTGGCGTGTCGTACCCTACTGGCTGTTTTGCCTGTACGACCCTTGTGTGTGCGTGTCAGCACACGTGTGGCTGGCTGTTGATAGAGAGGCACTTGGCGCAAGGGATGCAATTGCGCTGATGACTTGTGGGAGTCAGTTTTAGTGTGGAGAACTGCGCATTCGTTGTGGCATTAACCCTATTATTTGTTGGCAAGTATGCTTAAATGTTTTTAGCCACCCTCCAAAGCCAATCCAATGTGAGGGTTCCTCTCCTGATCTGTCCTTTTTTGATTTGCTGAGAATCCGGTTGGTTTTGACTGGCCAGTGTCATTTGTTGCACTGAACTCGTGTCTGTCGGGGAACACCATGCTGCCGATGGAAGAAACATTTGAGGAACATTGCACAATGTCTTTTGGAATGAATGGCATTTCTTAGATGTGATTTCAGTATCATCATCACTGTGATTGCCAATGTGATTGTAGTGTGGTGAACTCTCGTTTCACTTACCAAGGGGAATGCCACCTTTCCTCACCAATGCACCCAGGGTTCATGAGGGAAAGGAAATAATGAGAGAAAGTTGATCATATATCTTGAAGTGAAGTGGTTTCTCGTGGGAAGGAAGTAGAACTCCAGCTACACGTCTAGTCTTTTCCTCGATGTATTTGAGTCACATCTTTTTTTGAGTGTGGCTGTTGCCTGTGGTTCAGTCTGAGACTCTATCACCCAGTGATTGCAGTACGTCAGATGCAGAGGTTAATTAGTGGTGTCTTGTTAGCCCTTGTCGTGCGTCCACCTCAGCGGCTGCTTCTGTGATTTTAAGGCAGTGGGAGGGGGCAGGCACTGATTGGTTTTGAATCCTCTGCGCGTGGAAGTGCAGCATTTGATGCCACGTAACGGAGAGGGTCTTTTTACGATGACAAGTGCCACGGTATCTGCTGGATGGAAGTGGAGCAGGATGAAGGAATCTACGGCACTCAACTGGGAAGTCGAAGCCTGTTTTGATATGCCGCTGCGAAGCATGAATGGATAAGATGTCCACTGAAGCTGTTCATCCGGATTGGCAAGGGGCAATCCATCAACCCTGCTGTCTGCTGGTGGGTCTGTGTTATGCACTCGTGCTATGCAAACATAACACAGTCAAGCTGCAAGCCACATTAAATTAGCTGCTACGATTTTGATCATTACCAGCTTGAAAAAATTGAGGTCGTCCTATTCTAAGATCAGACAGGTGGGGAAGTTTGGGCTTTGAATTAAAAAGATTTATAAGTAACTGTTTTTTAAGTTTTCTGTTTATATTTTTTTGTTCAGAATTGGAAGTATTTTTGCCCGTAAGTCTCTTTACTTTAGAAATAATCTTATTTTAAAGGGGTTTTGGATTGTGGAATGCTTTACCCCTTACTTTCTTTTCATAGTAATTGCACATGTACTCTTCCCCTCAACATGCTGTTGGTTCTCTGCTATTTTGACCTATTCCATGGTTTTAGTTTTCCATGAATCACTTGGCTGGGGAAACATTGGTGGAAAATTATAGAGATAATCGCCGTTTACTTCATGTACACACCTCTGAAACCACAGCCCTTATTGCATCATTCATATGTCTTATCACTGAATTTAATTATTTTGTTTGTATTTATGTAAGATTCCTATAAATACTGTACCTTGTGAGCAAAATGTTTCCAAGCCCAGGGTTTGTGATGATTTGACCTTCCTGCTACAATGTCTCATGGATGGAAAAAAATGAATGCTCTGAACAAGAGCAGCCTCACCTTGTGAAAGTAAAATGTCGTCAGGATTTGCTGTTTAAAGTGGAGAAGGAAATACATGAGGGTGGGGGGGGGTGGGATTTAGGAGAGGCGAGCAAGCAGCCATTGACTAGAGTTGATTTGGACCCACGTGAGGACGTGGAGGAGGTTTTCTTCCTTTGGTTGGAGCGCTGGAGCAGCTGCCACTGACATTGCTTTCGGAGGTGTTTGGGATGAGGAGGGAACGTGACTTGAGTGGGTTGAGAGAATCACGTGAACGCGGACCCCGTGACTACGTCTGTGACGGGGTAACATAATCTTCAAGTGATGTACATCCATGGAGATATGTTTTGATGGATTACGTACGGGATTTGAGGAAAACTAAATGGGCTCCATTCTCGTGTTGCTTATGCTGTTACGTGGAGGTCAGAGGGAGTGGAGGTAAATGGTTACCCCCTGGAAAATAAAAGGCAAATGCATTAATGAGTGCTCAGTGTCAATGAGCAATAACTATTACTATTTTGTTGAATTTCTTGTGATGAGATCTTCAAGTAGCTGGTAGTGTTAAGAAGACATTTGGCGAGGGCAATGGGAGGACCTTGATTGGCAAAGTGACTGAACGTGTGGAGAGAGGAAAAATCACTAATTGTGTGTTTGCCAATTATCTGCAGATTATGTTGATTTCAGCAAGTCTCGAAATTTGTCTCCTCTGTGGACATAGGGGCTTCATTCAAGCTTCGAGGAGTGAAAGTGCCTTGGGAAAGAAAATATGCTTCCAACTACAGGTATATGAGTCTAGGAAAATGTTTTGAATTATGTCTGATGGAGCATTTAAGAACATTTGAGCTTAAATTTTATTTTCTTAAACCTGAGAATATTTCATTGCATAATAATTATTGCTTAGTAAGTGTAAATGTGTTTAAGTGTAATCTTGCATTGGCTGCTCAGGTTCATCAAACTGTTTGGGACCTTCAGAGATGGCAGCAACTAAATATGGAATGAATCAAGTACAAAAAGAAGACCTTAGAAATCCACTGTGACATGTTTAAATAGAATCTGATCAATAAGAATATGATCTGAGATGTTCAATCATTGTGTCTTGCTTTACAACTTTCATGTTGTTACAAAAGTTTCCCAGAATTCTTCATGGAGGGAAAATTTAACTCTCCATTAATTTTTTGTTTTTGATTGTTTTGGTAAAATGTTTTAAGAGCTCATAATGCCTTGGGAGTTGGTGGTGCAAAAGTGGCATGTGAATAAATTTTTTCCTTGTCCCCTGATTCTAAGCTAGGGAATGCTGCGGACACTGTGGCTCTGCCTCGGTGTAAGATATCGGGAACTACCAAGAAGAAGTCATCGTTCAATTGACAGAGAAGTGCCTCTCGTTGCACTATGGCACTGATTGCTGGAAACGTGGCCCTTCTCTGAGCAAGGCAATGGTCTTAGGGAAACCAAATTAGCAAAAACAGGTGAGAATTGTATTATTTCTCACATTTCCCAAAGATTTGTAAACAAGGCCATTCCTTCCAGCAAATCAGTCTTCAGGCTTCTTCTTCAACTTCCATTTCTCCTGGCCCTCAATTTTTTTCCCAATGTGGTATATTTTTCTGCAATTCTTACAGATCACATCAACATTTTTTTATTATTCTGTGATCCACCTGGTATAGGTATCATGTTTGATGGTAGGAACGCCACCCAAGATGCTGAAAGTACTTTTGGGATAGTGAGTCCCTATCACGCGAGGCTTGTTTGTATGCAAATTGGATGTTACTAGTCAGTGTAGTAACTTAACAGTATGGTGTACTAGACTGACACTACATGGTTGGTATCATGTATAATCACTAGTGCATTGACTGTGATACTCGAATATATAACTGGTGTGGTCCTGTTTTCATAATTGTTCATGGCAGGAATTAATGACCACGGAAAAATAGTTTCACTTATACACTCACAGCATGATCTTCAGTTGTCATCGTTGGAGGAAAAGAGTTGTTGGCGTATGTAAGTTGAATGATATGTGAGTGCTTTGCTCCTATCTGACTGGGTCTTGTCTTCTTTGATTGCCATCACTCTAGGTCTAGTCTAGAATCAAGTATCATGTGATAAATGCTCTAAAGCAAGAGGACAGGTCAAATAAAAGATGGACTTCTTCCTTTCTAGTTGCTCTTCCATCTTTGCTTTTGAGCTTTGTTCACATTCTCATCCTTTGTACTCTGGTGGTGATGAGGAGTGGCGTTTCTCCCCAAAGCCATTGCCATTCATTCAAAGAGTGATTGTTTTGTTCATTTTGTCCCCCGCCACGACTTCCCTTGCTTCCTTTCGCCCATCTGTGGATTCCAGCGAGGGCTTCGGTTGGGCAGAGTGGTAGCCCACCACCACTGGCCTCCCATCCCAAGGGCCTGGGATAAAATTGAGGTATTTCTCGTTGGCGTACCCACCGTAACTTGAGTGACGTGTGGAGGGTTCTTTGAGTTCAGTGCTCCAACAATGGGAAGGTGCATTAAGCTGTGTAACCATTGGTGCTTTTGTTGAGCGGCTGACTCCTTGTTGCCTTTCCTACTTTCCCTGATATGTAGTTACTCCTCTCCCTACACCCAATTATGTACCCACCAATCATAAACCGTGCCAGTGGCCTTACATGTCACCTCCCCCAAATAATACTACCTCAGCCCTTGAAATACATCCATATATTTTCTGGTTTGAATTTGAATCTAGTTTCATCTTGATGAAGTGCTCTGTGAATTGTACCCTTCCGTGAGTTTGGTAGCACTGTATAAAGGTTGCAGCAGCTTGGCAGAAACATTGCTCTTTCCCTGAATATCATCTTTTGAACTTTTTCATTTAGAGTTGAAATTCTTCTAACCATTCTAAAATTATCCATATTGAATTTTTGTGCTTGCTCTTCAACTAGAAGTCCTTGGTCATAAATATTCTTATTCCATATTTTCTTCATCTATTGAAATGCACTGTCTAACTTTGGATGGTAGTTCTTAGCCTTCTCCAACCGGAAGTGGAATGTAATCCTTCTAAGGCTTGGTGAATCTATTCTTTATCCTTGAATTTAATACTCAGAAAGCTTATTTCAAGCTCAATGCTTTCTTTCCTCCTCAGCTATAACTTGCATTTTTTCTCTGGCATGTGAAGATTTAGGGAATTGCTTCCTTGTTTCCATATCTCCATGCTTCCGGATGAAATTTAAAGCCAGAGAGAACGCCTCTAACATTTGTTGGTGCCAGAGCAGCCACCGTCACTTCTCCAAGTGCATTAGTTTTGCGTCATTTGTTGAGAGCAAGAGTCACCTCTACTGCGGATTGTTGCAACATCCCTGAAAGCCCAGAAAATTTGTTCTGATGCGTGTAACCTCACTTGCCTCACACAAATAAGACTATTGATACCGAGAGAGTTTTCTCTCAAAAGATAACTTATCTTTTTTCCATGACCACTTGTACAACCATCCTACTAAAAAGTGTTTTTTTTTGCAATAGTCACTTGAATAGGAATCCTTTTGGAAAGTGTTTAATTGCTGGGGATTGAAATATTTTTTAGGTGATGGGTAAAGTCAAGGCTGCAGATTCATGTTATGGAATAATATTGGCACTTAAAAAGTTTGCTGTGGGTGGAATTAATTTTTCATGACTATTGGTAGCAACTTCACTAAATGGCATCAAATGCCGACTGGTATCACTCCAACTCCTGCAAAAGATAATGCAAATCTTTGTTATCCACAGAAAATATTTTAAATGCCATATTTTTTCAAGCTTTATATTGAAAATATTGCGATTTTAGCTATGGTAGTTCAACGTTATATTCTTCATGGTGAGCAAGTGCATTTGGTGGAGCCCATTGACCATCCTATACCATAAAGTCAATAATAATGTTTTGAAATGGATTTGTGTTGAGGAATTCAATAAGGCATTTCATTAGGAATGTTATTTTGGTAGTCAGTCATTTTGGACTCATATGATTGGATAAAATTTATACTTACTGTTGTTATGTTTGTATCATAATGGAAATATTGTATGAAGCTCTTGAAGTGTGCTCTGTTATTTGACAAGCTTTGATGCGTGAGGGGAATGTGAGACATGCCTTTAGATTCAACAGTGGTTGTATATTTGTGCTGATGTCCCTTAATCTACCAGACACATTTCTATCCTTCCAGATTGTTTTATAATTCAAGTTATATTGTACCATTTTCAATCAATGCATTATCATGCAACTTTGTGTAACTGTTGTGTTGTAAATCGTGTTTTCATGAAAGGTAACCACTGTAATTATAAGGGCAGGAGTCTGAGATTTTTTATTCTTCTTTCGTGACGACATGCTCTCCATGTCATCATCTGCGTGGAACCAAAATCATGAGAATTATCTTTTATCTTCAGCATTGAATCCATCTGTATGTCTGTTACCTGTTATATAGCTCTATCACCTTTTATCTCATTGAAAGTTTTATTAAAGGATATTTTTCATAATGTGAAACAGTGTATGCTTCAGCTAGAGCCCTTGACCTTTTTCTTTTTGTATCAAACAAGTTTGAGCCACCCAGCCTCTATTGTAATTGTCAAATTGGCCAATGGACACCTGACAGTGATAGAAATAAGAGGCCATGGAATATTGAGAGATTTCTTATCTGGGGATATGTGCTTAAATGGTTTTTGAGTTTAATTCCAGATTAATCCCGAGTGAAATGTAAAATCGTATGAGTGAGTCCTAAGTTACTTTCCAAAATTAATGTAGAATGATTTAAGTATGATTCAAACTGTTTTTCATTAGTATTCCCCTTATGGTAAAGATCGAATTATTAATCAAGGGCTCATCTTGCCAGATATTGGATAATTTTTGGTGTTTGTAATTGAAAGGACCTCCAGAAGTTTTGGGCATGGCATCTTGCTCACAACTACACTTTTGATGGCATTTTATTTCATAGTACATATGTGGCATAGAATACTTGTGAACAAAAGTATTTTCCTCATCCACCTAAGTTTTTTTTTAATTTTTATATTTTCACTTTTGTTAGTTTTCCTAAGTCATCAAGGACAGGACATTAAGTGATGGAACTAGTAGAGTTTGAGCATCGGTGGAAGGAATATGTGGAGGAGCTGTATGGTGGTGAAAATAGGCCTCGGAGCGAAGGAAAGGATAAGGATGAAGTTGGACCGGGAACACCAGGTAATGAGATAAGAGTGATGAGAAATGGAAGGTGGGGAAGTGGTAGATAACATCCCGGCTGAACTTCTGAAGAACGTATGGAGAGGGGGAAGGGGGAGAGATTTTATGGGCTTGTCTGTAGGAAATACGAGGTGGGAGTTTGGCTGGAGGATTCTCTTATGTACTGTACGGATACTGAAAAAGAGGGTAACAAGGAAATGAGAAGACAACGGGGCAATAATTTAGATTTCTCTAATGGCATAGGTCGTGCATGGATTCATCAACAGAAAGGTGGAAAAGAGCAAATGAATTTCTAGGTGAGGACCAGTTTGGATTTTGCCAGGGGGTCAACTCGGGATGCAGTTACGGTGGTGATAATACCAGTAGGAGTTAAGGATACAATCATGTGTGGTGTTGATTTTGAGAAGGTTTGTTGGGGGAGTGAAGTGGGAAAAGTTAATGGAAATACACATTGCAGAAGATCGGAGTAGAGGAGACTGATCTGGAATTTATACAAGGTACAGAAAGGGCCAGTGAGATTAGCTGACAGAGAATCAGATAGTGTGGTAATCAGGAATAGTCAGGGCTGTCTGTTATTACTGGTGCTTTTTAACGCATACTCTGAGGAAATGGCGAGAGATGTGTGGGATGGGCTGAATGCAGGTGTGAAGGTAGGGAAGGGAAAGTTGATGTAGCTGGTAAGGCATGCGAATAAACAAGCCCTAGTCAGCCAAGGAATTAAAGAAATTAGTAGATGTGTTAGAAGAGGTTAGCATGAAATTAAACCTTAGGGAGCAGCGAGATTTTCTGGAGTGAAAAGGGCAATATTAAATTTAATAATAAGAGGTCGGAAGTTAAAGCCAGTGGGGCAATTTGTCTACCTGCATAGTGTGTTGGAGGGAAATGGGTGTAGCAGCAACGAAGTCTTGAGGAGGATTATATTGACGAAAGAAGCTTTCACGTATGGAAGGGGATTAATTATTGGGTTCTTTGAGCAGTGACGTAAAATAGTACTAGTGAAAAGTCTGATGTGCAGTGTTGGAGTGTGGAAACAAGGGCTTTGAGAGAAGAAGATGAAAATATCGTAGATGTGAGTGCGGATGGAGTGGGTGAAGCTGGTTAGGGACGTTTTGAGAGACGTGTTTGAAGGAAGCCCGTGCAAACATTTTTGTACGTTTTCCTGCAAATGTTATCACGTGTTTCGGTGGAAACTTTGTACATACGATGAACCCAGGGAGAACACTGAGGTCATGAAGACGTCTTTACGAGGTCAGAAAAGTCAATGGTTTTACTTTGTTCTTGAAAAGAAAAAAAATGACCTGCGAAAATGCTGACTGGAATTTGTTTGAATTGTTAGCTTGGCATCCAGTTGTCTCTTTCGGTAGCCCCTGCGGGACAGGCATTGTCGTTCTGAATAGCTTTCATACCCGTTGCAGGGCACGTCATCAGGGAAATAATAATTATGGAGAAGCAATGATGCTGGTATTTATGGGGGGGGGGGGGTGCCGTGTCCCCCCTCCCCCTGTCTCTTGGCCTTGGCTGGTTGCCGTTCTCTTTCACCCCCCCCCCCGCTGCTGACGTCAGTGAGTGGTGAGGGTCGTTCACCTAGTAAGAGTTTCTTCCAGACCGCGTCGAGTCGAATGCCGCTATCTCTGTTGAAGTTATGTGGCCTCTTCTCAATTTCGACGGCCCCTCGAATTAATCGGGGAAAGTATGATTTTCCCTCGAGATGTACAAACGTATGTACAAAGTTTCCACCGAAACACGTGATAACATTTGCAGGAAAACGTACAAAAATGTTTGCACGGGCTTTTTTCTGAAATGACCTCGCAAGCTTCATTTAATTTAACGCAATTCTAATGTAAATATATAACTTAATATAATATGCCTCTTGATCAAGTTGCTCGAACTTGTTTGAAGTCTATTATGGTCGCTTTTTTCTGGTCGCTTTAACTCGTCACATAAGCTTGCTTTTCAATTATATGAATCGTTTCTACTCGGAAGTTTCTAAGTAACCATATTCTTGTAGTACGTGCATACTGGTTCCACCTTGCTTATGTAACCTGATTTTTATCGTATCAACTAAATTAGTCTTCCATCGTGTCGCAAAAATATTGAACAAGAAATTAAAGGAATGTACTTGCATCCGGCGAAATACTACTTCCACTGCACTGTCACGTGGCGCTCAGGCCTATCTAATTCACACTCTGTAAGTAGAAGCAGAATGGGGATTTCATGCCAGATAATTTATGCAAATGACTCCCGCATTCCGATCCCACCCCTTCCCGCCCCCACCATGATTGTCGACTCATGTGCCAAGGACATCAACACCATGACCTCTTTCCCACCAACCATAAAGCTTCCCGTGCTTCTGAAAGCTTCACCAAAACAGACGATTTGAGTCAATATCCACTGCAGCCAGCTCTATGACGCCACCTTTGGTGAAGGATGCGGAAGCAACGATCTGCATTTCGGAGAGTCTCTCTCATCAATGACGTTTCTTCGTCCGGAGCACCGTACCTACCTATTTATTCTCGAGGAGCAATGCTGAGCCGCAGAATGACAACTCCTTTCACTCCTCAACTCGTTGAAGTGAAACAGCTCCAGAGCGCGGCAGTCGTTGAGATGAGGGATGGTATGATGAAATTGCGTGAGGAATTTGTGTAGGGTGTATCCTAACGACTTGTTTGCTGCATAAAGACAAGACTATCCTCCTCAAATGTCAGAATGAAAATTTTGTATCTGAGCGTGATTATGAACCAATACGAAAGGTGATAGAATTTAAAAAAATATTTGGAACGAAAGGCACCGATCCGCAAGAGTCAAAATACTCAGAAAAACGATTGTGAACATATATTGCGATCCAACGAGACCCGGGCAGGAATGAAGGATCTACGTTCACTACATATATACCAGTTCTAGGACAGTGAGGCAATTGATCAGAAGTGTAGACTCTGCGGAATAGTTCACGAATCCTACGATCCCCACGAAACCTATCAATCTGTACACTATTCATTTCTAGACTAAACATTTGTGATATTGTTCCTGTTTTTATCAATTTCTAGCGAGGCATCGTATGCTGCAAATATCAAGCACGTTACGGTTTTTTGCAATTCTCTCTCGAATTTCGCCTCTATTCGCACCACACCCTGATCTCCGAGACTAACATAATCTTCGTTTGCAGAATCATCCGGGGTGGGATCGAACACAAGCATGAAGTATCTATGCCCAAACATGTCATACGTGATTTGATTACCTCTATCATAATGCTTTATCCCACTGCGTGAGAATATGGTATCATACGCCTGTGCGTATGATACCATATTCCTTAATATATTTCTTATTATATAGTATAAATTATTATTATTTATACTATATTTCCTTATTTATACTGTCCACAGCTCTGGATTCCACTGGCTTGCAATTTACTTCCGCTGTAGCTTACCTGTTAATATTCCTCGGTGCTTGATTGGTCGAATTTGGCAGAGCGACCAATAAAAAGTTCGCGGTTTAAAGAAGAGATATGACACATCTGCGATCCCTTCGATCACATTTTGCTTGGAAATCCAAATGAGCGCAAACTAGCTCTGCGAATGGACACCTTTTGCTGATAAGTACCTACACTATTGCCCGTGTCTTTCACGGTTAAAGTCGTGTGCGGGACTTGGACCCAGACGACCTCTCTGCAAGGTGATAAGGCTGAGGCGGCTCCCCTGACTTAAGTTCTCGGCCCCATATACTACAGAGAATTACACTTTCTTGTCCCGGTGTAATTGGTTGACGCATATTTATGTGTAGAAATGCGTTAATATTTTTGCTGAATAGTTTACCGTTGCTGCTGTTCTGAGTCTGCATAGCCACTGGTTCGTTGCAGTAGATTCCAGTTTGGTTTGGTATAAGAGATCCTCCTAGCGGTCAGTCCCCGTCACCCTTTCCCCCTGCCACACACCCTCGCGGTGGCTTGCAGGGTATCGCGTAGACGTAGTGTGGTGCAATATGACCTTAGCCGTCGAAGCACCCTTTAAAAAAATAATTCTACTGCTACTATTAATCTAATTGGTTGACTTTACCTCTTGGAATCCTCGCGTGGCCGTTGATCAGAAAATAGTAAAGCCTCCTCCTATTGCCCTGGAAATGGGTTGCAGGGAAGGCTCGTGATTAATTTGGGACGCATGCGCATTCGTCCGGCTCAAGAGAAGTGATATTTGAGAGATGCGTCGTTCAGATGCATGCATACCGCGACGTTCTGGTGTCAACATCAGGGTGAAATGAAAGGCGGAGACGTTTTTCATAACCTTGGCTTATATTTCCTGTATGCACTTTATGCTTTGTACAGTTATCGTACAGTATTATTAAATGCAATGCTCACCTCTGCCTTTGAGGAGAAAGCTTCAGCCCACGAGGAGAGAGCTCCACAAGTCCCGTTCGCATTGTGTATGGATGTGCAAATGGAGCATCATGTCATTCTTTAATAATTTAGACCAGATTTTGGAACTTTTATGCTGAAATATTACAGTAAACCTTTTAGAGACTGAAAGACAGTCCAGCCATTCAGGATTGTTACCTGACGAATACCCTCTCAGATAAGCAGTGTTGTAACAGAATATAAGTAGCGTAGTAAAAATATACTTGAAGAACAAGTTTACGGGCGGATTTCTTATGTTTGCGAATTTTTTTTTGTTTTAGCAAGGTTTTTTACTACAAACCCTCATAGCATTCGATCCCGCGTTGCTATTTACATTATTTTAACTATAACTTAACACCTTTTAGCTATTGAGGGCCATAAAAACCATTTTATGAACGGGTACTGTTATTTCTATAAAAAAATAAGTGACTGCTATATCCTCTACGTGAGTGTTTAATGCAAAAGGTTATACAGGAGGCTTGCTTTATTTCTATTAATGCGTTTTCTGCGTCGATACACATCTTGGCATGTTTCTAGCATCATTCATGACCTATTATCGCTTCTAAACTTACATTACTCTTGGTTCCAATGCGAACGGTCCTTTTGCCACCATATCAATGTTTTCGGCAGACTCTTTGTTATATCCAACATTAGTCTGTTTGTCAACAACGCCCTGCGGCCACTGCCGGCCAAGGTGCTTTTGCTTCAAACTAACCCCGGCTAACATTACACAACCTGGTGGTGTTGATATCTAAATGTGCGTCGGGATGTTATATATTTAATAATGTAATACAAAACTGAAACTATTCTCCTCCATTCAATGTATATCTTCATAACTTCTGAGCAAAATATTTGTATAAAAGATGTGAAAACATGTGGTAAGACATCTGGGAAACGGGGTATGTACGAGAGCAGGTATGTAGAGGTACATTTGAATTTGTGTGTGTTTATAAATTTATGTTGAAGGATACACGTTCAGCAATTGTTATCAAGTATTTCATTGTTTCATCTCTTAGGAGATGAAGACTCACTAAAATCTAAATCTTCAGGGAGTGCAAGTGTTGCGTAAGAATGTGTACATAGTTTTTGTGAGTTGGTGGGTGACTCATTTTATCGGTAACTGTTATATTATTGGCATTAATTTGCTCGTTTCTGTACGCGTGTATTTGTGGCACATTCAAACTCGCCTCATCTGTCTCCACACCACCACGTGTTTTGAAATGTTTTTGGAAAGTCATAAAAAAATACTTCTGGTTCAGTCCTGGTTCGCTCGCATGCCTTGGCATGTGTTCAGGGTCCAGCCGTCGCTTTCATGTCTTTTTCATTTTCTAGTCCCCGTCATAGAATCGTTTTTTAGTAATCCCTCTTTCCCCACTGCACGTAAACAACAACAACAACTGCATCAGCAGCAACAACATAAACAGTTTCTCTGGGCAATGCAACAATTGTACAAAAGAAAGCCATTTTCCGGAGGTCGCAATTCACCAGAAGGTTCCTTGCCCAATCAAATGAGCCCGCACGACCGTTCCACCATATCGCAGGCGGGAGGGGAACAACAATGGAACAAATACTCTTCAACAGCAACAACTGTCGAACCAGCGACATTGTCGGAACACGAACTCCGTCTATATACTATGTACAATGGAATGGTAACAATGGACATAATGTTGGACTAAGCGTAAAACAATAGAAATCTATGGGTGAACTGCCAAAGTTTCCGAACCGTTTGGCTGCTTGTCCATGCACGTCCGCGTGAGCACGTTTCTCCATCATGAATTATAAATTGGCGCCTTACATGAGATGTTTATTACAGTCTAGTAACGATCAAATGAGCACTGAGGTTTTAATCATCAACATTTCCAGATCCGCTTCATGTGCAATCGAGAAAGAGCGCATCTTCTTCGTTAACGGGTTAATTCTTGATAGCGGATGAGGGAAACGCAGTGATTCCACAGGAACATTGGTTTAAACGCGACCATGGCTTCGATGCTGTGTTGCCAGTATCAGTTGGCCAAGCACATCCTCTTGTGTCCGTTGCTAGTGCTTCTTGGACGAGGGATGGATGGGGGCTAGGCTGTTGCACTCTCCGAGTGTTGCACTTGTAGGTAGGTTGGTCGTGGTCGTTGGTCTCCCGTGGACGGACCACCACCATGGCTGATAGCATTGCAATCAAGATTTGGCGGCTACGAGTGGTAGGGATGATTAGAGAATTAATCAACAATATCCGAGATGGAGAAACGGATAGAGTTCAGAAGCTCGATGTTGGCACTCCTTCAGTTCACATTCCATGAATGCAACATTTCCAACTCCCCCAGAAAGCGCCTGACTTTGCCTCTCCCTGTCAGAAATATTTTCATCGAAGCTTTTGACGCATTTGTTGATCTTCCCACGAGTAAGTGTGAAGGGAGAAGCCTTCGTTGTTATTGAAACATGCGTTCTTTTCTCCTTTCTTTTCCATGTTCTCTCGGCATGTCCAACGTAGCCACAATTGCAGTGGAAGCCATTTAATGCAATCCCCATTGAGATATTATACGTCCCCTTTGCGATGGCCGTGTTTCTCCCTTGAATGAGCCGAGCTTCTCCCCTCACTCCCACACAGCTCCCACCCTTACCCTGGCCTTTCCTTAACCATATTGTACTCCAAGATCTTGAATTGGTGGCGAACACAATGTTTGCCACCTGAAGCCAGCCTGAATCTGAGTTCATGCTTCAATAAATATTCTTTGCAAAATTCAGTTACCTCAACCCGTCATCGAGATAAAATTCCACCTAGCCGGGCATGAGACGGCTATCCAATAAGTACGTCGGCATGAGTCTCTTCGAGATGTTTCACGACTTTATCTTCAAATTTTTCTAGATATTGATATCGCCGCCTTTGTGCACACCGCCAAATTTATATTCAGGTTAAATACGTGGTTAGGAATTTACTGCTAAAGAACTGAAAATTTAAGCTACATTTCAACAGAAAATGGGGTTAATCCTACCTGGTCGGATAGGTGCTAACTTTCGCTCCATTACATTTATTTCGCGTTATTTCTTCCAGCGGTTCATACGTTCACTAATCGAATTCAAGGGATAGCGCACTAGATAAATATTCATTCATCACTGCTCTGTGATCTTCCCATTAGCAGCGCTCTTGTTCTGTATGGTTCCCTAAACAACTGTACGGCACGGCAAATATAAGAGGAGTGATAACTCTCGGTCCGGAACGTGAAGCTACTTGGGAAGTTGACCTCCCAAGGTGCAGGGAAAGTTGACCTCCAAGGGACCTTGTCGTTGGCGTGAAGGGTACCCGTCCATGGAGCGGATGGCGCCTCATGACCGCCACTTACAGCGAGGATTCCCAGCACGCGGTGCCCTAATGCTCTACCGCGTGGCCACTGATCGTACGCTCCAATTCTTTTCGTTTGCCCAACCAATATCTCTCGTTTCCGCCTTATGCAAAGGAGCCACCAGTACCTTTTGTACGCCTTGGGGTGACCCCAGCTAAGCTACATTATTGATGGACGAGCTAATTTTTGTGCGTGGACAGGGACGAAGAGGATTTGACGTGATCGAGGATTCGCAGCCATGGTTTTTCTGGAACGTAAACGAGTGTCATCAAACATTCAATAAATTTTGCCGTAAAGTGCTGCATTTAGATGCATGATTGCCTTCATACATTAAAAAAGTGATCACTTTCGCCATTATCGCCAGAACCTTGCCTGCGATGTGGTCTTAGTCAGCCACGACTTCACTAAAGGTCGGAGCTCCACTACCCGTTGTCGGTCACAGTTGCGCTGTCGACCAATCAGGGTCAACCAACTCTCGGTTTGAGGAAGGGAGCGGGTCCATTTCCAATCGGCGCCCGGTTGTGCAACCGTAGCCAATAGGGTGTCGCCTCGCGGTAAAGTGCTGCTTGTTTACATTTTGCTCAATTTAAATGTGGCCATTCCAATTGCTGCCTAAAACATCTACCTTAAATATCAAGAGTACAACTACAACAGCATTTAGCTGCCTTACATCACTTCTCTTTTCTGAAGGATGGATTGTAATAGCATAGGTTTAATTGAGGTGGGGTTGAATGTGTTAAATTGATTTGTATCTTTTATTTGAAACAGCATATGTACAAAATGTGAACGGCACGTAACCGTGAAGCGAGACGCCATTGGCTACGGTTGCACAGTCGGCTGGTGGAAATTGCGGTGAGTGTTTACAACCACCATACCCGACAACGGACCTTATTAATCGATAACCATAAGCAGGATACGGCCTTAACAACACGGTGTGAATGTATGCTGCGTCCCTATCGTGGTACGCAGGGGTCCACTGTCCCTGTTCTCGGTGGAGGGTGATTGTGGTGCCACCCTTCCTTCCCCAGAGAAAGCTCTGGGGTCCGGCCACGTGCGCTTAAACCGACTTCACTTCCTCTGTCCGATTAGTACGAACTTTAATGTTTGACTACGTTTGCGGATTTTTTTGCGTCATTTCCTATTCCCTGCGCCTGCTTGCTACGTGTGCGTTTAGTCGTTTGAAATAGTTTCTCTTCCCCAAGTCCTTCGTTTTCCAAATAGCACGTACACTTTAGGTGGAGAAGCAGCTTTGCAGCAAATTTGCGGTACACTGGGCACAAATGCCATAGTTTTCACGTTTAGATACCTTTAAAGAGCTTTATTAGCACGAGAATTCATTATAAAAAGATGCGCGACATTGATAGTTTGCTTTAGCTATTTACTGGTGACTGCGGCCTAAGAACGGTAAGTGATATGGTCGTCGAAAGAGTGAATCAAAATACCCCTTCAGCGATAGCAATCCCTGAGAAAGCTATTCCCATTCTTAACGATTCAGTATAGAGGAAATTTCATCTTCTAACACGCAACTCGTTCCGATGTTGAACGTCCAAATTATAATTCTTTTGTTTCAAAAATCAGTAAATTAATCCTTTTAGAGATCGATATTTCAGGGATGACACCTCTCCTCCAGCGTAGTCCAAGCATTTCACGTAGGGAAGTTGCTGCCAACCAGCCTGCGAAACCTTTCTATATGGTAGCAATGGTGATAACCGAAATATGGCGGCGACGATGAAGTTTTTGAAGGAATGGAGAAATCAAAGTGAGGCGGTGATGGATAGGTCGCTAGCGGCGGACGGCGAGATGAATGCACGTGGTCGCAACAAGGTGGCTCTCATGTGTTGCACTGCACTGCACACTGCAGTGGTCGGCGTCCTTTTGAAAGCTGTTGCTCTTCGGTTGTACTGACTGGCATTCATTGTGTGTGCGGTTTCGGGCGACTGGTGGTCACTCTTTCGTCAAGCGCTGCTCGGCGGCGATCTCCTAGTCCCTTCACCACATCTCCGCAGGCTCCCTCGAGATCTGCACCCACGCTCCAGTCGCCGTATTCAGCGGGGATCGGCACCTCGTTGGCAGGCCGCAGCCTACCACGCCGCGGCGACAGTGGGCGTCGAAAACGACTGGTATATCCTCTGGTGTATTTTGCTGCACGGAATGGCGACGTATCGGGAGAACACAGCGGTTGGGGTTGAGAGGCGCGGGCGCGTTGGATCCGCCGACCATTAGGACTTCTTGAGGCGCCAGCTGTGCCGGGGCGTGACGGGCGGGGAGGCCCGGGGGGAGACGGGGGCGGACCCGGCCCTCTCCCGCCAGGGCCCGGCGGCCGGCGCCATCGGCGTCCTGGGCCGGGCCCCGGACGACCCCGCCGCCGTCGAGGGCCCGTCCGCCGCGTCGGAGAGGACGCTGAGGCGGGAGGCGGAGCGGGAGGGGGGGGCGGAGCCGACAAATGAAGGCGAGGCGGCGTCGGCCAGCAGCGTGGCGGGCAGCGAAGCGGACGACGGGCACGACACGAGGTTCCGCCGGAAGCGGACGGAGGGCGGCGTTGGCGGCAGCATGCGCGGCGAGGAGCGGCCGGAAGTAGGTGGCGTGCCCTTCTGAGATGGCTTGCGCCGGAATATGCGACTGTGGCAGAGGGAGAAGGAGAGAGAGAGGTTTGTGTTAGTCCCCTTGCGCAAACACACTTGAACCCCTTTCGCACGATACGTGACAAAGTCAACGATATACTGGCTAGCATGATTGCTAACCAGTATCGTGTGATATAGAGCCAAGATGCTGGCTCACAAGCATTGTACCGCTATCATACTCGCTGAGCTGATTTCATATTGCTTAGAGCTCCTATAAGGACTCAGTGGTCATCGAACAATCACGTTTCGCATTTGCAGTGGATGTGCTATCTTTTTCAAATTAGAAGGTAATAAAGCTTCATCGCAAGGTTAACAAGCACAAGTTCAATGATCGTGTGTAACCTCCTATGATGGTTCCAATGATGCTAGACTTCGTCCTCGATGCCATGAAACGGCTAGTATCCTAGGCCTTGTGCTGGATCAAGTATCGCGTCAAATGGGCTTAAACCTAAAGACCGTTAGTTGATATTTGGGACGAAGAATAGCAAGATTGAAACCGTCGTAGGTTTCACACGATCATTGTAATAGTGATTGATATGGAGCAGTATTTCATACTAATGTAAAAGGATAAGATTGCACAGTGACTGATACGTGACATGATTGGTCGATGGTTACTGGTAGCTAGTAGCATACTAGTGCCACATCAAGTATGAAATGAAGTTGCTCAGCGAGTATGAAAGCGATGATATCTGATAGCCAACATACTGGTTCTATATTACACTGGAAATCTATCATTCTAGGAAGTATTCCTGACCTTGTGCTGGAACAATTACTGTAAGCTTTAGGCATTGAATTGAGAAAACGATGGTTTTTGTTCCAGTGGAGATTGACTGAACCACTAAGGCTAAACAATTCGCATGCGAACCGAAAATCAAAATTTATGCCACAGCATTCTGTGTCCTTTTTATAGTTCCAGTAAATGTATGTTAATAATGAACAACTATAGTTACTTATGTTGCATCGTTCCAGCCGCCCGCCGGCAGAGCGGATGCAAATGGATGCCCCTGCCGCGAGAGACACGCGGCTGTTGTTTTCGTGACTTGTCACCTGTCGCACAGCAGGAAAATGATGAAAAGGAGAAAGGGCCTTCCAAACGTGAGAGGTCGTGGCGGGGGTCCCGTTCAAATCTCGACCGCTGGCTTTACAGCCGCCGGGGCTATAGGCTAGGCAAATAGTGAAGAAGGAAGTAAGGGCCCTTCCACCTCTGGATCTACGGGATTGCAACGGGCGATCTCAATCACACTCCGTTTAAACTTCACGAAATTAAGTACATTCACTTTGTTGATAACATCGGGAACATGTACAACATTTACATGGATGGAAAATTGGAATGAAAATGACGAGCCAAATGAGACAGATATTGATTACAAAAACATGATCATGAATCGCGCTTCTGTACAAATGTGGGAGGTAACTAACACCCCTTCCCTTCTCTCGACTGACTTTTTCTTATGGAGGAAATTTATCTGCGATTTTTTATTCACCACTGCAAAGGGGAGTGTCACTGACTGTGCTCTATTAACAACGGGACAAGGGGCTTAATCGGCGGCGCACGCGACCGAGTCTCTCTCCTCTCGTGCAGCAGGCGCCTGGAGAAGTGTCGGTCCCCAATGTGTCGGGGAACGGCGATGGACCCTGGCACGGCGACCGAGTACTCGGAGATCTCGGGATCCAAAAGTGGGGGGGGCAAGTCCTCTTGAGGACTGACGCTCCCAGGGCTTCCCTAGCGCCAACATTATGTTCGTGCTCCCTTCAGGCAGGGCCTTGGTCAGTTCTGCGACCATTTCTCCTCTTTTCAGTTCTCCCTCGCGTCTTCTTATGCGTCCCGCTCTTGCCGGGGAAGGGGGGTGTCGGCGAGCACAGTAGAAAGGAAGAACTATGTGTGGGGGGCGTGGAAGGGCGTCGAACACTCCGCTGGGGGGTTGTGTTTGAAACCTTCGGAATTATCTCGAATAGGTAACCAAGGAGTCACGTGGTACAAACACGAACGTTTTGCAAATTTTATATCACTGAATCACTCGTTACATCATCAAAAATTGTTTTCACTTTAGTTTTTCTCATCTCTCTCGACTAAAGATCCCACAAATGAGATAAAATACTAGTGTAAACAATGAATGAGGTTGTAATCAGCGGTTTTAACACATCAGATTTGCGAGCCATTCTTGTTTATACCACGTGACTTCTTGGTTACCGATTCGAAATAATCTCGACTGTTTCAAACACAACCCCCCTGGTCGACGAACCAGGGATGTGACCCGAAAAGGCACTTTACGTTTCGTGCCGTACCTGGGAGGCAACCGAACTCGGAGTCCGAGCCTAGGCGTTGAAGGAGATCCAACCCTTCACCACGGGTGGTTTATAGCATCAACTGACCACTCACACTATAGTTTATAACTTCTTAAAGTTAAACATAAATCACAAAGCTATGATCGTCTTTGTGTTGCACTAGTCACGCTGATGAAAATGGTATTTTCATCGTAGTCATACGATAGATATTAACCAATTGACATGCTTTAGTAATTCAATGTAAATTAAACTGGCTTGGTTTACTAATGCACGTAAAATGGTTAATATATATCGTATAACTGTGTTTATTAAACCAATTTCATCAACGAGAATAGTGCAACACAAACATAGCTTTGTGATTTATGTTTAACTTTAAGAAGTTATAAACTATAGTGTGAGTGGTCAGTTGGTGCTATAAACCAACCGCGGTGAACGGTTCGGTCTCATTCATATCCGAGGCTCGGAGTTCGGGTGCCTCCCAGGTACGGCACGAAACGTAAAGTGCCTTTCCGGGTCGCATTGACCCCACCACGCCGGGCCCAACAACATTAATAGATTGCGCGAACGACTTCGGTCGTTCTGATCTCATACAATAGATATTCTCTGACTCTGATCTCAAACAGTCGGTTCCTCGCGACCCGAGAGGGGAAACAGAAAGGGGGGTTTGAGTTAAAGTATATTAATTAATTTTTTATATTTCACACACGTGTTTTAAGCTATTTAATTTGCGTTATCCGTCAAGCTTCTTAACCTTCTAAGGACGGAGCGTAACCAAACAGATTTTTTGTCATGAGTGAACCAGAGCTAAAAATTAAGGCTCAATACCCTGGTTCAATTACTTTACATTTTTAAGCTCACGGCACCAGCGAAATAAAAAAAGACAACGATTGCGTTCCGAACTCCACTTGCATCACAATGTCTTCCAGAAAGCCCAACTTCTTCGCAACGCTCCTCACCCTCCAACCCTTCCTCCTCACAGTCTAACATCTTGATTACTCAGCGAATTTACTCGCTTCCCCTCTGCAATTTTTTTGCGCGGAGGAATTAGTAGTAAATTTCTGGTTTTCGGGAATGACGTACTACATTAAATCCGGGTTGTACTAGAGGTTTTGTCCAAGTGGACGATTGCTCTTGAGCCACGGAGAAGTATAAGTTTATGAGGGCGCAAAGTAAACGTGGCTGTTGCCAAACATTCTGATTGTATGCACAAGGCACGTCAGATTAACGATTGTTTTGGGCTGGAAGATTTACAGGATGAGATCGTTTCAACTTAGCATCCTAACGACATCTTCCATTGGCAGAATCAGCTGTATACGGGCGAAGGAGTTGCCCAGTCTCGGTTTGTGATTGGACGATGAAATGACGTACAAATCTTTTTGCGCGCCCACTTTTCCCAAAGGGTTGAAAACATCGTTTTTTCCGCCACTTTATCACTCGGGAACTACGTGATGGATGGAAAAGCACGGGTCTTTTTATTTCGGCAAACTCCTTTATCAGATTGGGAAGTGTAAATATGGCGACCTTCATGTTCTCATACCTCTTGCTGGGGATCCTGCACACTCCTGTTGGGCACACCTGGCCGTAGGCGCACTGTCCGTCGCAGATGTCCCGCGTCAGGATGAGGCTCTGGTAGGAGAGGAGCAGGTGCTGGCACTGCTCCTCGTCGGAGTCGACCAGCGCCACGCTCGGGTACCGCTCCTTCAGCCGGCGCCGCTCCTGACAACGAGAGCAACGCGGAGGATGTTGTCAAGGCCGCTTTACGCGACTCCAGTGCTGGGAATCGAACTTAGTGCTGCGGACTTAAAACTATGAAAGTACTGAAAGTCTCAGATGAACGCTTCATACGACCCAACTGCCCGCTTCGATTTCTGACAGGCGCATGCGCAGCAGGTATTGTTTGTTTACATGGTTTGGACGTACAGTAGAACCTCGATAAGAAGTGTCTCAAGGGGATTAGGGGAACAGTCTTGTTATCGAGGTGCTCTTTTTGTTGAGGGTCGTGTTATCAAGGTTATTTTGGCTATCAGTCGTGTTATCGAGGTTAATGGAATCAATAAATCACTTCATAATGGTTGAATTTTAGAGCGACCATTTCGAACCAAGTCTATTTATTATCAGTTCTCATATCGCCAAGAATACAGAATTCTTGCAATGGAATTGTTTCATCTCAACTTTTCGTTTAAATTTCAAGGTAAGAAATACGAATTCTTGGTACCACATGGAGATGAAGGATTCCCGCTTTTAAAGAGTGTCATAATTATTCATTATTTCCGGAATTTAGCTTCATACACGCCATGGAAATCAGCTTATTTTCGTCAAAATTTGCGTTTTTCTGAGGTCAACAGAATTATGAGAAAAGAAACGAGTGAAAAATTACTAAACTTATTTACTAGATCTATCCTTATTCTCGAAGTCTGCGCAGAAAACTTTTGTTTGAGTAGCGAAGCAGAGTCTTCAAGTCAAGAGGCGTAGACGTCTACAGAAGCGTTTTTGGCAGTGGTATCCGACAGCCTAAAGTTTGACCCATTCAATGTATAGAGTCGCGTTATCGAGGTTGACTTCTCAAAAGGGCTTGTTATAGAGGATCTGAGTTACGTCGTGAATTGGAAAAAATCCGTGTTATTGAGGTTGTTTGGATAGTAATAGTCGCGTTATAGAGGTTAATTTAACATGATATGCGTTATGGCAATCTCAAGGGGATTTGGAAATTGCACTTGTAATTGAGGTTGTCGTGTTATTGAGGGTCGTGCAAGCGAGGTTCTGCTGTATTTCTTTCGAAGCCTGGTTGTTAGGCTCGTTCTGTTATCTTTCCGTAGTCATGAGGGAAGAATCGAACGAGACGGAAGTCTCAGAAGAGACGAAGAAACGGCTGCAGTAAGGGTAAGCAGCGAATTGCACGATGTCGCACCGCCTTATTGATTCCAACTCCTCCACCGGTATTTACTTGAAGCATTCTATATCCGTTTTGAATCTTGGGTCTTTTGCGCCCTTTAGATATTTTTACATAGAGATTACTTTGAAATTTACTATAAAAATGAAAAAAAATTAGAAAAGTATAAGAAAAAAATAAAATAACAAATACAAAAAATATACATTTAAATCTCATAAAGTGCGAATTCGCATGTATTCAGCTTCAAAAGTACATACGTATCACACATATTGAAAAAATCCTTCTTACGTATTTACTCATTATCTTCCAAGTTGGGTAAAACAGTAATTCATAACCATAAAAGATAGCACATTGCCTCGTAAATATATAAAAGAAAATAAATCATTAGAGCAGCATGAGTAAGTTATACAGGGAACTGACATGCATGTTCAATAAGCATCCCTTACACTTCGGATTTAATCTCTCGTATTGATTGTACGTTTCTTATTTCTGACGGCAATGAATTCCATAGTCCAGCAGCTGTCACCGTAAGAGATTTATTGGGGTGAGGGTTTCTGTGGTTGGGGATATGAATGTTAACAGAATAATTCCTGGTTGATATTGAATGAATATATTTTTTCCAAGTAAATATTTAGAAAACGTAAGGATGATTACCAGAGGATATTATTTTGAGAGTAAGGGGCATATGACCTTCTGATCCGATTTCCCGTTTGTGTAGGCCTCAAATAAAGCGCGCTCGTGTGTTACAAATTCAGTCCTCGCGTGGATGAGGCGTTCACCACGGAAGTCATCGAATTCTGTGCTCCTCTTGAATAGATAGAAAATAACTGCATGGCTGATAAGCACACATTATAGAAATACATATTTTGAAGTGACGTATCTGAATATACTGTAATATATATTAAACTGACTGACTGACCTTATTGACGTCGGGTTATAACGGGAGGGTAGATCGATAAAGGAATCTCCTCATTTTTATGTGACGAGACCTAGCACTCAATAAAGCAAGTTGGTTGGAATTATCCGACGACCTTATTATATTTCACTCGCACACTTTTGCCCAGTGACATGCTCTTCTTCTGTCATCATCATCATCAAGGGTCGACAATCCTAGGATTGGTTTGACGCAGCCCTCCACTCGATTCTTCTATCGGCCAACCTCTTCATATTAGCGTAGTTCCTCTCCCTCACATCCTTCACGACTTGCTCCAATTACCTCATACGAGGCCTGCCTTTTCCATTCTTCCCTTCCACTCTTCCCTCGACGATTGTCTTCATCAGGCCATCGTGTCTTAAGATATGGCCGATTAGGTTGTCCCGTCTTCTTTTTATAGTTTTCAGCAGACTTCTCTTTTCTCCCACTCTTCTTAAGACTTAAGACATTTGTCACTCGGTCGATCCATTTTATCTTCATCATTCTTCGGTAGCACCATATTTCGAATGCTTCCACCCTTTTCTTCTCCGCTTCTGTCATCGTCCATGCCTCACTGCCGTAAAGAAACATGCTCCAGAATGAATTGCTTTCTTCTTCTGTGACAGTCTCAAATGGCATAGATAGGTACATTCACTCTTCTGGCTCTGCGAAGACGCTGGTTAATCTTCTTCTACCGCAAACTGGATATTCTTTAATTTATTTACAACAACACTGCTTACTTACAGAACATCGTCTCGAAGTTTCTAACAGTATAACAAATTTAACCTAACCCCAGATAATTTTATGGACGTATTAATGAGTTTATAATGACATTAGGGAGTTTCAGACTTGCGCGACAAAGGTCCGACTTGAACGATGGAGCAATATTTCCACTTTCGATCAGGGTTCGACTTCCAGGCGGATGCTTTTCCTCTCTGTGCAACAATTAGGATGTTTCATTTAACGTCCACGTTTGAAATATGTTGACGGATAACGGAAAGTATTTGTTGACTGAAACTGATATGAATGCTTTATGCAGTCAACGACAATCTTCAACGCACTGCAAAAATTTAGTGATGATACAAATGTGAAGCATGTAGAAACCCCAATTGTGATGTAGGCTCGCACTAAGAAAGGATCTTTGATTAAAGCAATTCTATGAGTTGTTTTTATCTCTTTATTTTTTAACTTTTTCTCCCGTAAGAAGAGCATGGACTCTAGAGCAGCTGTTTCTTTATTTGCTTTTTTAATTTAGTTGTTGGCAATATTGGTTGGGAATTTTTATCACTAAACGGATAAAAGAATGAACAATTTAATACTTTTATTCAATCTCTTTCAACGATTCGATGTTTATTATAAATTGCGTTTTAGGCTCAGAATTTATAATTTTTTCTCTATTTTCAACGAACGAAATTTCTTTGGCAACCAGGCGTGAAAGTCTGATTCCATAAATTTTAAATGGACATTTAACCCTAAATATTTAAAGCCCAGGTCAAATGAATAATTTAACAGTTGTAATAAGAACTTTAGAGAGATAATTATTATTCTAACCACTATTTGCATGGTTAAGTTCAAGAACGACCAGACTCAAGTAGAAAGAAAAACCTGAAGTAGTACAGTTTGTTAGCACCGACCAAAAGGTTTCGACGGGTCATCGTGTCATTGACAAAGTGTCTCACGCCTCTGCGAAGCCCAAGTAAATGCTAGAGGGAGGGGAGGAGACAATGAAGGAGAATGCCAATCGTAAAAATGGTTATTTCACAAACAATTTTTCTCCCTTTAATCGACGATTACGAACCTTTTCAGAAAATTTTATTCCTCTCCATTGCAATCATAGTGCATTAACACAGGTTTAAAATCTCTGTTGTGTCCACTTTCTAAAAGGTGTTTAGCAAATTTTGACGAAAGGTCACCTTTTTCCACACACAAAAAATATTCTTTGATTCTTTCCTGGAGGATCATGCCTGTTTGCCCAATATATCTAATTTGACAATTAGCTATTGCAAGATAGGACACCACTTCTGTTCATAGGCTCTTTTTTGTCTTTGGAGTGTAGTGTCTTCTCCACTGTGGAAGGGGGAGAAGTAAAAACATTATGAGTGAAACGCTAATTATTATTATTAGTGTTCTACCGTTGAAGGTAGGTATAAGAGGACATTTAATTATCCCCCATAAATTTCACACGATGTCCCTCTTCAGCCCCTCATACCTTCCCATCATTCCACCCAAGCTACATCCGTTCTTCTCCTCCCTCTTCCCCGCTTACCCAACGCTCTACACTCTTATCGCCTCCTTCAAAACACCATCCCCTTTTATTACCTCTTCCATCCACACCTTCTGCCTTCTCCTAGTTTCATCTATCAAATTTATTTCCTCTTCTATCAATTCTAGCTCCTCATCGTTCGTCTTCCATTCGACCCACTTTACTTTCTCCATCCTTCTCCACACCCACATCTCAAAAGCCCTGAGTCTATTTTCATCTCCTTTTCGCAAAGGCCACGTTTCTGCCCCATACCGTGCCACGCTCCATATTAAACTTTTCACTAGTATTTTCTTCACTTTCCTACTCAATTTTCATTAGTTCACGCCTACGAGTAAAAGCTTCTTTTGCCAATGAAATCATCCTTCTCACTTCAATGCTGTTACACCTACCCATTTTCTTCCAACACGCTACCTATCGTTTTCTTCTGGTGTATCTTCATCCCGTATCTTTCGACCTGTCCCAACCTCACTGATTTTTTCAATTTTCCCCGACCTTTACTGCAGCCTCCAGCTCATCCCAAGCCTCTCTCATCATTTCCTCTGAGTATATGTTGGAAAGTATCGGCGATAACGGACAGCCCTGCCTAATTCCCTATTGTGACCCAATCCGATTCTCCATCGGCTACTCTTACTTGCGCCGTTTTCGCATTCCGTATCAGTCTCCTGTCTCTTCAGTCTACTCCTATCTTCCGCAATATTCCCATTAACTTGTCCCACCTCACTCTGTCGAACGCCTTTTCGAAATAAACAAAGCACGCAAATACATCCTGATTGTATTCTAGATTCCTTTCCGCTAGTATTCTCATCACTACAATCGCATCCCGAGTGGCCCTGCCATTCCGAAACCCAAACTGATCCTCGCTTATAAATGCGTTTGCTCTCTTTTCCATTCTTCTGTTGATGATTCTAAGCACTACCTTTGCCCCATGAGAAATCAAGCTTATCGTTCTATAGTCTTCACATTCTTTTGTCACCCTCCTTTTCGGTAAGGTATCAGCACGGTTTTTACAAAATCCTCCGGCCAAGCCCACTCTTCGTATATTCTACGAATAATTTCATGAAATCTCTCCATTCCCCCTCTTCCTAGGTTCTTCAGAAGTTCAGCTGGAATGTTATTTATCCCCACCGCTTTATCCGCCTTCATCTCTTGCAATGCCTTCTCTATCTCACTTCCAGTGTTCTTGAAACCGCCTCACTGAGGAACAGACGCTGCGAGTACGGTACGTGGACTACCCTTCGTCAGGCTCCTACCCTTCGGCCTATATGGGTGACCCTACCAGGAGCAATATTACTTGCTCCCGCCAGTGCAGCTCTAGGGGTTACAGGAACACGCAAACCCCAATCCAAGCACGACAAGGCGTGGTCCATGGGGAAAGGGAAACAGATGAAATAGATGATTCTTATTGTTGCGTGCGTCTACGGTCTTGATCGCGGTCTCCGTTAGGGACAGTTGCGCTTGGGCAAGCAGAGGTATTTAAGTACATAGGTACACGAAGAAATTTGAGAGGTGTCTGAAGATTATATTACAAGTAACTTTACTACTTTTGAAAGTACTTTAATTTTCCAATAATAAACAACTGAAAATTATAACAAACTTAAGAAGATATAATGTTTTCATAGACGAATGGGTATGCTCATAGAGCAGAGAGTGTGTCTCTTTGAGGTTTTGTAAGGAGACACGCGTCGTTCTGAAAGTCCTTCTCAAAACTTAACCTGATCCATGATACCGAGTCATAGACCGAGAGTGCAAATATTTTCAGCATTATGAACACTTTATTAGCCCTCAAACAAAAAAACTTTTTTTTAAATCTGTTTATGCTTAAAAACCGAACTCAACTTAAGTACATATAACCCAAAACTTAAAAGCATTGAATTAATATTTTTATAATACGTGTATTATTATTGAAAAATGGCAAAACAATTTTAATCATGTTACAAATTTTATATTTCAATATTTATTGTGTACTCCAAAATATAAAGCAGAGGAAGCCGTGATCCTTTTAGCCCCCTTAAAAAATGAATGTAGTGTCTTTCCTGGGTAGAAACCGAAATATATAATCTATGAATCCAAAAGGGGGTGTGTTGTATCCATGGACCAGCATCCAGGGGGTGTGTCAGAAAATTTAAGGCTAGGTACACAGGTTATTGCAATAGTGCACAGATATTGAAACGAATAGTTTACATTATACTGAAAATATTCTATATGGAGGTTAATTTAATAACGATTCCGAGTTCCGATCTAATTCACTTAATATCTGGTTGTTAGTTTTAAGCAGCAAATTGAAATGGTTTAATTTAATTGTTTAAAGTTTTTCATCCCACCCCCCTTTTCAAGGGGTACCTTGCGCCAGTCGCTTACATGTGAATGTGTGAATCTTCCAGCTTCCGAAATTCGAGCAATATAGAGTGCCAAAGCAAAGGAGACAAAAGTAAATAACAGGCGTGTGAAGTGTGGCATTAGATGGTTTTGCGAGCCCTGAGCCCTGGAGAAGAGACTAGAAGAGATGGAATACGCGTGGAGAAGAAGACGGGAGAGAGTGTGGCGACCGACGTAGTTCTTCTTGAGGAGGGAGGAAGTTGGTGGTGGGGATGTGGCGGGTGCAGCTGGTGCAGCTGGTGTTGAGGGGAGGAGAGGCAGAGGAGTGGAGCGAGAGGCAGTGGTGCTTCATGCTGAGACAGAGGGAAGCAGGAGGAATTGCGATTCGGAGAGAGAGAGAGAAATCTTGTGGCGTGGAGAGAGCTTGCCGAAAGTGAAGGGAGGGCTCCAACGAAAGCTACCCACCCTTGCGGAATAGCAAAGAAATACAAAGCTGAGTGAGATTTTCACTCCATTATATTTCCACAAATTCGACATTGCTTCAAACACAAAAAGTGCCACTTTCGAGCTCAGTGACGCGCTTACCTTGACAGTTAGCTTTAGTGTTTGATCCATGCTCAGCTGCTCAAATATAGTCTGCAAATAGTGGTTCATTTCCATCATCCAGAAGGTAAAAAAATGTTTCTGTCGGAGAGGTTGACTGCGAGATACGAGAATTTTTCCTTAATAGGTAGAGCATGCCAAGGAATAAGCTATAAGGTGTGAGAGCGTGTCTTACGTCCGCCAGCCGGGACTCCTCGAACTCGTGCAGCTGCTTGAGGAATCCTAAGTTGGGGTTGGCGACGGCTCGGCCCACGCGTACCACCTTGAGAGCCTCCTTCCAGTTGAGGCTGGTCACGCTCATGATGTAAGCCACGGCGACCGTCACGCTGCGTGACATCCCGGCAAGGCTGCGGGCGAATCAGAAATCAGGCGTCAGGAAGTAATAATGCATGTTGTTCCCAAAGTGGTAACCGTCCTCGTCAGGACACAGCCTAAATAGTATATCGGGGGCTGGCACTAGAATAACCATATGTTTTTAATTTTGCTGAATCTGATTGAGTTTGTAAAACAAAAATGCAATTATTCGATCCGTCACGTAGTTCTCGAGTCATAAGAGACGAAAACTGATGTTTGAACCCCTTTCGCTTACGTGGGCAGGTGAAAGATTTGTGCATTATTCCGATTCGACCAATCACCACTGAACCTGCGCAGCTACTTCGCCCATTCTCAGCTGGGGACACACAGGAGCTGACTCCGCCGACGGAAGATGTTGTTAGATTCCATGCGGTGTATTTCGAAAGGCATTGCACATTCGCGTATACGAAAAATAGCGGCGGCTCAGCGAAGGTACTGGTCTCCACCAGGAAGCTGCCAGAGTCTACCGGCCACAGTGTACCTCGCCGATTCACACAACTGGTCGATGCTCCACTTCACTCAATCGATGCATCAACGATCCTCGTGCAAAAACATCTTGCCTCTCTTCCCGTCGTGCAACACGCCTTCGGCAAATAAATACACGAAAACTGCTCCGGTGTATCTACTCTTGCCTCATACACAAACTAGCAATATCTGGATCTTGTATGAACCCTAGAAGCCCTCAGTCCCCGGTATCTCAACGCAGTGTTTCACTGGAAACCCCTTTCCTTTCCTGGGATCCAGACCTCTTTCTGTTCCCTTTCCACCACTGCCACCCGTCTAGGTCAGATTCTTTATCTATATCTACGTCTATACGATACCCTGTAAGCCACCGCGAGGATGAAGACTTTTCTATCCTTAGAAGACGGCGGCTGTACCGCCGAAATAGAATTACTGCTCCGTCGAAGGTGACAAAAATTGTGAAAAATTCTATGGGTGACCTATACATGTGTATCACTTGCGTGAATCAATTGTGACAATATTATTTTAGTCACTAGATTTCTTTTCAAAGAGTTAATTTATCATTAGTGTTCAACCCGAATGTTTCTTTTTGATAAGTAGGTCTACACACAAGCTCACCCCGCACTAAGGCATAGGCGATGGAAATTGTCATGTTCAGGTTAGGTGGTGGCACTTCCTTTCCTGGGTCATCTGCGATTCCCTACGAAGTCCTGATGCAAAGAAAATCAGATTGCGAGTATTTTAGGTGGGGGAGTCCAGATAGGCCGGGATTTGAACTCGGAACCCTCCGGACGGTAGCTCAGCGCACTCGATCCACTATAGGCCAGCACGACACCAAATGAGTGCTTAAGCAAAAGGCGTTGCAATCCAGTGTGTCGCAGTAATTGAGTTGAGAACTGAGGAGCAAAGGCAGTATAAAAACGTGGTTTGATCATCCTCGTTCCCAACAAAAGTTCTTGACTGTATATACACTCGAGAACTTTTGATGGAGACATAAGGAGGATAATGGAGGCCAATCCTAGTTAAATATAGGTGATAGTGTAATAGACGTTAGTCATATGCAGCGAAGATAAGATGGAACGTAATCGCAGGAGGATTGAAAGTTCCGTCAGCGTAGAATTGCGGATTGAGTGTATAAAGGAGAAGGTTGACGCCATAAGAGGGCGAATGAGGAAATAGGAAGGATGTGGAGGAGGACGTGAATGCCACAGAGTGCGTTCAGCCACGAGTTAGACCTTGGATATGAGAGTCGAGACAGGCACCTTCGTTTTCCTCAGGGAAAATGGGGGCGTTCACTCGGAACCGAAATCGCAATTTTGTACACGAAATCGTAAGATGGGAAGGAAAAAAGAATTTCAGTGAAAAAATTAATCTTCTAACCGCAACCACTCGTAAATCAAAAATTAAAATAAGCAAAAGGTGACGCCCACCAAAAAAGCTGCTGTGATATCATTGACGTCATTTTTCTCCCGTCCTTGACTGCTTTTTAGGGGAAGGGAAGGGAGTGGAGGGGGGGTTCTCGGAAGGTCTGCTCGCACAGATCCTGTCGCAATGGCTCCCATTGGGAGAGTTAGCTGTGTCCCCCCCATTGCGCTAAGGCGAAGTAGCTTCCCGGGCTCAGTTGTGATTGGACGAAGTCGATATACGTCAGAGGTTGCCCACTTTTCCGAAAGGGTTATAAACATCAGTTTTTTTGCTGCTTATAACTCGAGAAATAATTAACGGATCAAAAAACGGAAAAATACGTGTCTTTTTATTTTACAAACTCCATCAGATTCGGCGATAAAAAATATGGTAAACGGCCCCATTGTATTTATTTTCACTATGCTTCACTAGGAAGGGAACGGCGTGAAGGGGTTAGCTGTGTCCTTGTAAGTTACGTGCAGGAGGGAATTATCAGGAAGGGAGTGAGGTCTGCTCTGCTTTAAACCATCTCTTTCAATCGACTCCGGGAACTTCGTCTTTTGTCAGGGCAATAGGCCCCGCCCGCTCGTGGAGGGCGGCCTTGCGCTCCCTTGATCGTCTTTTTGTCGCGATGGATGCTCCGCGGCCTCTCACTAATGGCGCTACTCGGCGGCGAACTCGTTGGGAAAGAGGGATTCATCCTCATGTACTATTGACTACTCATGCACAATTGACATGGAACTAGGCATGGCATGGAAACATGTTAGATAATAGAGTGGTATGCAGCTATATGGTAACATGGTCTACCTAATAATAAAGGGATTATTGGTTACAATGGCATTTATCTAAATAAATTATCTCTATTTCCCTATCATGCGTGGATTAGTAATGTTAATACATTCATCATTCACCACAGACTACTCTAACGACTTTTCACCTACCTCTTCCTTTGCTATGCTGCCTTTTATGTTCTCTTACAGTACGCGAGAAAAATGACATTTTGTATTAAAAAATTAATTGAATTCATTAATGTATCGGTACGACAATCTATCTGTCTAATCTAATTTTTCAGGTTTAATCTAGCGTCATAAGTAGGGTTTTTTAAAAATATATATCTAATATCTTCAGTAAAGCCTGCCGTTTTATATTTCTGAGAAGATTTAATCAGTACTTTATTATACGATCTGACAATGACTGACAACCTAATTCTTTTATTTATTCTGATACACCACTCAACCTATCGTAACACCTTTTAACAAGCCTAGCCGCTTAAACTGCGCACTGTCTGATTCTTTTATCAAATCTAATTCATTCGGATCCCATACACTGGCTGCAAATTCAAGGTGAGGCCTAGCTAGAGAAAAGTAACATCGCTGATTGGAGGAGCGAGAGCTGAACAAGGCATCGAATTGGCTGTCTGTTGATTGCCTTTGATAAATGTGGGCAATTATCTTTTCGCTACAACGGAAGGCGCATGTGGCCGGCGCGAGGCAACAACACTTCCACCTCCCATCGTGACAGCGCGCGTGGATCAACGAAAACTTTTCTCTGAGTATGGAGTATTTACCGCTTCGTCGGATCTAGTTTTTGACCTAAGGCGGGATCTTGTACATTTAGAATATTCAGTGAGGGTCAACCCACACTTTGTGACTCTTTCGTCAATCACACAATTTTGTTTTTGCATTTCAATTGTTTTAGGCTGAGATTGGATATGCGCTTCACTTCAACTGCATTTGTGTTCACTTTGTCATTAATTTGAGCACCACGGAGCTAGTGCGGATCGTGGTACTGTGGATACCTTCCGGGCATCCCAATAAACAATTAAATATTGCCTGTGGCATGCATGGTTTCATTGGAAAGGAAAAATATATGGATTGCACGGGGCTGAACGGCGAAGTTTCTATCAATATCTGTCATGATATTGATGTGTTTTTTGTGATTATACTCAAAATTAAAGTAAATTGCATTGTTATTTGATTTTAAAATGTTATTGTATTGGATATAAACTAATTTTAACTGTGTGGTACGGAGACATTGTTGGCATAGAGTGCCGTGGAATGGCCTGAAGAAGGGATTGCATAGCGGGGGCTTCGGGATTCTCTGAGTGAGGACGCACGTTTGGACTCGACACCCTCATACCCCGCACTCATTAGTTACAATGAATTATAATAATGCGTAGGAGACAATTGCAGTATGCTCCTCCTGAAAATGAATTTAAATATTCGTAAATACCCTAGCTATTGCCTCCTTTCCGTACATTGCCATACTAAATTAAAAGTTGAGCACATACGCAATATAAACTGAAATGACAAAAATAACAGAGCCTGTAGTGAATGAATGGTGTGCGTTAGCACAGGAAATTGAAATAATTTTATTACAATGGTATGTATGAGATCCAGCGTCGTTGGAGGGAATATGTTGAGGAACGGTATGATAGCGAAGATAGGCCTAGGAACTTGGACATAGAAGAGGAAAAGGACGTAGGTCAGGAAATGAAAGCGGGTAAAGCGGTTGGGACAGATAACATTTCAGCTGAGCTTCTGAAAACGTAGGTAGAGGGGGAAGGGAGAGATTTTATGAACTTGTTCGTAGAATATACGAGGAGGTGGCTTGGCCGGAGGATTTTGTAAAAACCGTGCTGATAACTATACCGAAATAGAGAGTGACAAAAGAATGTGAAGACTATAGAACGATAAGTTTGATTTCTCATGCGGCAAACGTAGTGCTTAGAATCATCAATAGGAGAATGGAAAAGAGAGCAAATGAATTCCTAGGTGAGGATCAGTTTGGATTTTGGAAGGCAAGGGCCACTCAGGATGCGATTGCAGTGATGAGGATACTAGTGGAAAGGAATCTAGAATATAAGCAGGATGTATTCGCGTGCTTTGTTGATTTCGAAAAGGCGTTCTACAGAGTGAGGTGGGACAAGTTAATGGAAATACTAGGGAAGATAGGAGTAGACTGGAGAGACAGGAGACTGATACGGAATTTATGCATGGCACAGAAGGCGAAGGTGAGAGTGGCCGATGGAGAATCGGACTGGGCCGCAATAGGGAGGGGAGTTAGGCAGGGCTGTCCGTTATCGCCGGTACTTTCCAACATATCCTCGGAGGAAATGGTGAGAGAGGCTTGGGATGAGCTGGAGGCTGGAGTAAAGGTCGGCGGGAAATTGATAAAATCAGTGAGGTTTGCGGATGACCAAGTGCTAGTCAACCAGTCAGTCCGTGGCTTGCAAAAAATGTTGGATGCGTTGCGGGGACAGTGCGAAAGATACGGGATGAAGATAAACCAGAAGAAAACGAAAGTAATGCGATTTTCAAGAACAAAAAGTGCCAGTATAACTATAAAAGTAGGTCAGAATCTAGATCAGGTGGAGCGATTTAGCTATCTAGGTAGTGTGATGGAAGAAAAAGGGTATATCTTCATTGTAGTGAGAAAGAGAATCGCATTGGCAAAAGAAGCTTTTACTCGTAGGCGTGAACTAATGACAGGGGCAATAAGTAGGGAAGTGAAGAAAATACTGGTGAAAAGTTTAATATGGAGCATTGCACTGTATGGGGCGGAAACGTGGGCTTTACGAATTGAAGGTGAAAATAGACTTAGGGCTTTTGAATTGTGGGTGTGGAGAAGGATTGAGCAAGTAAAGTGGGTCGAAAGGAAGACGAACGATGAAGTGCTAGAATTGGTAGGAGAGGGAAGAAATTTGACAGATGAAATTAGGAGAAGGCAGAAGGTGTGGATGGAAAAGGTAATAAAAGGGGACGGTGTTTTGAAGGAGGCGATAAGAGTGTAGAGCGTTGGGTAAGCGGGGAAGAGGGAGGAGAAGAACGGATGTAGCTTGGGTGAAATGATGGGAAGGTATGAGGGGCTGAAGAGGGACATCGTGTGAAATTTATAGGGGTGGGAGGAATTAAATGTTCATTTAAACCTACCTTAAACGGTAGAAAACTAATAATACTAATAATAATTAGTAGCGCAGTGGTTTTCCGGTTCTTTTGAATTCTTCATTCCAAATCACAAATGAAAAGAACAGCACTCATTTTATTTTGATTCAATCATTCTGCTACGCCATTATCTTCAGCACCTCCTGGAATAGTTAGCTCGAATTTTCTTACCTTTTCCTAAAAGAATTTCTTTACTTCGCTGTTCACGTTTATACATATCCTCTACCATTGTCACATATAAAGGCATATATTTTACGTTGAAAAACGAATCGTGACCATAGCTTCGTGCAGTTTTAAACATCCATACACGTCAGGTTTGGACTTAAGTTCGAAAGCAAAAGTGAATTGTTTATAGCCATCAATCAGTATAATCACTGTGCATTCGTTTTAATTGTCTTGTGGTTTGAGTTATTGTTCCATTAAATGGTTTTTTCGTCTGTTCTGCTTCTCTGCAACACACACTCATTAACAAAAATGGAAAGTACTTGATATTATCCATTCCGTTACCAACAACGATATTTGCATTACAACACAGTCAGATTTTTACTCACATCTGAATCATAGCATTTCAAATCACCAATACCATGAACAATTTTAACAAAGGTGTTTGAAAAGTTAATTACCAATAAGACCTAACCTGGTATTCCACACTTGACAATGCCTTTCTCTCCATCGTGCACTCATCAACTACTGTAAGAAGTTAATGGATATTATACATTCTGTTACCTACAGCAATATTTGCCTAATTAGCACAGTAGGGTGCGATAGCAAAGGAACAAGAATCCTTGGCTAGGGCCAACCTTCAAAAAGGAGTCTTATCAGAATCCATAAGGCATGTTGCTCAGATTATTGTAGCCAGTGACAGCAGAAATGGTGCAAAAATGTCGCTCACCAACGATGCTGATGTGCAAGAAGTGCCATGTTGCCTTGCATTATCGCTATTTCCTCGCTTTTCATTTGTGTTACATTGCAAACTTTCCTGCAAAAATGTTGGATATTTTTTCGATGATTTGATGAAACGATGAACATTTATTTCTCATGGAATTCGAACGATACATTTTTTTTACTAGGAAGTAGAAAGCCAGATGAAAATCACGTTAGAAGAATCAAAGTGTCGCGCGCAAATGGACGGAAGTCGCTGCAGCCACCTATCCGAGGCGGGTGATGGCGGTTTGTCCGTCGCCGGCGATGGTGATTGAGTTTTAAAGAGGAGATGCGGTCGGTGTGTGGATGTGGCTGTCTCACCAGTGGATGAGGACGTTGCCCCCGCGCAGCCTGGCGGCGTGGATGAAGTCGTTGCAGAGCGGGAAGAACTGCGAGAGGTTCTGCTCCGGGGAGTCGGAGGCGAGCACGCACAGGTAGTGCTTGTCCTGAAAGGGAGAGACGGGCGATGAGAACACAATATGCAGTGCACAGCAAGGGTAAGAAGAAAATTGTTCGAGTAGTCTGTAGTAGGTACAAATCTATGCATGCTGGGGAAATACAGATATATTTATCTTTAAATAATTAATATTAATTGATATTTATATAAAATCTTCCTAACCAGTCATCACTTCGTAACTTTGTAGACACACCATGTAGTTGCACGTGACCCCTGAATACCTAACCTTTTCCCATGTAGTAGTAGTATAATTTTAGATCTTAGTTGGATATTTGGTGATCATCACCCCCTGCCACACACCCTAGCGGTGTCTCGCAGGGTTTTTCGTAGATGTAGATAGTTCACTCGCAGATACCCTGCATATGCGTCTGTTTACGCTGAAATATCATAAAACATCCTTGGACGAGGATGAAGCTCTTGTCTTGACGGCTGTAATTTTAATTCGAGGAAAAAATGCAAAGTAAAAACATACGCTCTAAGGAATAACTGATTAAAAAGGAGGCAATATTCTGATGTTTACTTAATAAGTTGATGGTATATGTATGTCCTCCTGATTAGCATCATTACTCGATTACAATGGAAAAAGAAACATTCAAAATTTATATCACTTATCTCTTCTTTGAGATTACACAAGAGACGGTTTTGGAAAAAGCAAGGACTCCCCGCAAATAACTAAGAGCAGCTCTGTAGTTTATTGCGATTGGCTGAGCCTATGGAGAGCTAAAATATTAATAAGTCATGCTGCTTGTCGTAGCAATGGCGGCAAGGTGCTAACATGTGTCCATTAATAGTTTAGGCCCGATTGAATCAGACGAAAGCATGTGCCACACAGAACAAGGAGGCGTAGAGTGAACTGGAAGAGGCAGACAGTCGTCATTGGATAAAAGGGTATGGTGACGTTTCCTGTTGAACTGATGGCGGTAGGCTACTTAAAGGCTCTCTTGATGTTAGCAGCTCCAGACAATTATTACATTACTTCGAATGTAAGTCAATTGAAAGAGAGCGGAAGTCATGGAAGAAAAATTTATCACTCAAATTCATACTACTAATTATTTCTGCTGGACCACCAGAGATGAGGTGTTTTTTAAGGTTATTTATTGTTTTTGAGCAGCACATGGAAGTAGAGCTCGTTTTCCATCAGATATTACTCAAGCGCTGCTGTTAGTGGTCATTAAACGCTTCCCAATGCAATCCTGCACTGGTTAAATTAAACAAAAACATTAACCTAAGCTCTTACTACTGTCCCTTATGTACCGGAGACTTTTTAAAGAACACTGCTTTCGAATTGTATTGGACGGAGCGCGGACTCAGGCGTAGAGGCATTAGTTATGTCCGAATTCATTTCAGCAGTAAGAGTCGACACTCATCTACATCTACGCGATACCCTGCGAGCCACCGCGAGGGTGTGTGGCAGGGGGTGAAGATCACCAAGCATGCTCTATTGACATGCAATCAAGCAACTATAGGGTCTCATGCAACTGGATTATTAGTATCTACAGTATTTAAGGAATTAATACATGCATCATGCACTACAGACTACTCTAAAATATTTCCCCTACTTATCCCTCTGCTATGCTGCCTATTCTGTTCTCTATAACTTCCACCAATTTCACTGGTAACAATCAGTGAAATTGGTGGAAGAGACTCCAAAGGGTGAAATTGTAGAAGTCTCTGAAAAATCTACGCATTATGAATCAGTTCATGATTGAAACAAAGGCAGCAAGGGTTAAAGGGAGGATATGAACAAAAAATATGAAGGTTGGTCATTGATAGGTGAGAGTAGAGCTCACCCCGTACTGAGCCAATGGCGTGTGAAATTCAATAATTCAGGGTAGGGGGGCCAGCTCCTTTCCCTGGGCCACCTGCGATTTCCTAATTCAAATTTTCAAGTAGACCCAAGCAGCATCATGATATTGGCCCAATATCATTTTTACACCGTCACATATCACTTATTGGTCAACCCGATATTGGCTACCGATAACGGCAAATGTCAAAAGTGATAGCATTTGCCATTATAAAAATGACATTTGCTGACGATATTGGGCCGACATATGTTTGATATTACCATGGACTGATTTTTCATTAACATCATATTGGGATGATTTTATAAGTAAGATAGTGCAAATTTATCGTGAATATCCCATTGTCTTTTAAGTCTATACGTAAGTCTTTTAAGTCTATCTGTAAGTCGACTGTAAAATGTATGACTGCCATGACTCTGGGACTGCGAGTACTTCTCAGGTCATATTCACGCCTGACGAAACTGTGAAGGAGAGACAGCGCATGGAGGAGGGCTGAAAACAGTGCAATTTCCTGGCTTTGCGACTTATTTCGTTCCTTATTATTTTGTAGCAAAGCTGCCTTTCTTCAGTTTTCGCATTCTTGTAATTTATTCTTTCTTCAATCAGGTCTAAGATTTCTTCCGTGATCCATGGCTTCTTCTTGGCAAATTTTCTTCTTCCTAGAGCTTTCTTTGCGGCTTCCTGTAGTCCACATTAAATTTTTTCCCAACGCTCTTCCACTGATTTCTCAGTCAGGTCCTCTCCTATGTTGTTTCTCACTGCTTTTTGAAATGCCTTTTGGTGTTGAGCCTCCTTTAGTTTGTCCATTTTCCATACGTTCTTCATTGTTTTCTTCAACTTCTTGAATTTTAGATGGCATTTCATCGATACTAAATTATGGTCACTGTCGATGTCAGCCCCAGGGTAGCTTTTTCAGTCCTTCACCTGATTCCTAAATCTCTGCTTCACTAAAATGTAGTCTATTCGAAACATTCTTCTGTCTCCTGGCATTTCCCAAGTGTATCTTCTTCGGGTGTGGTTTTTAAACAATGTGTTGGCAACCACCAACTTATGTTGTGTGCAGAACTCCAGAAGTCTTTCTCCTCTTTCATTTCGTTTTCCCAATCCGTATTTTCCAGTTATTCATCCATCTTGACCTTCGCCGACCACCGCGTTCCAATCTCCTAAAATAATTAGGTTTTCTTCTCCTCTTACATGTTTTATAACTTCCGTGATATCTTCGTAGACATCTTCCACTTCTTCATCTTCATAGTCAGTCGTAGGCATGTAAACCTGCACCACTACGGTATCTACAGGTTTGGTCTCGATCTTCACCATTATTATCCGTTCATTGTACTACAGGAAGCTCTTCACACGCATTCCGGCGCTCTCGCTGAGTATGATCCGTACTCCAGCATTACCAATCAATGATCCCTTGTGTATAATTCTATAGCTTCCGCTCCAGAAGTCTCCTTCTTCGGGCCACTTCGTTTCGCTGATTCCTAATACATCGAGGTCCATTCTCCGCATTTCCACCTTCAGGTTCTCCAGTCTTCCGCAGGTCCGAAGTGATCGCACGTTCCACGTTCCTACCCTAAAATGAGTATCACACTTGACTGATGTACTCTCTCGGGTAGTCCCCGCCCGGAGATCCGAATGGGGGACTATTTTAACTCCGGAATATTTTACTGGAGAGGGTTCCATCACGTCATGATAAGAAAGAAAGGAGTGGAGCAGCTGCGACTCCTCGGGATATTAATGTGGTGGTTTCCCCTTGCCTTCCACATCGCAGTACTACAGCCGTTAAAGTAAATGTTACCACGCCTGTAGTGAAATGAGTGTCTCTGTACCGACCACTGTGGTCTCCACCTTCACTCATGTGAAGAAGAGCTGCTGCCCTCTCCTCCGGGTGATGACAAGCGTAATTGTTGGCGGCCTCCCGTCGCCAAGTCACGGCATCTTCACAGGTTCTGTATTATTTAGTGGCCTAAATTACCCTGGGATAGACCAATACCCCCTCGGAATGCCGTCGCTTTTTGTCCACGACTGCTTATTCGACGAGTAAACTCGCGTATCTCGCAGCTAACCTCTTCATATCTAGAGGTCGACCCACCATCTGCAACCCGGCGGACGCACTCGGTGGCTTTAAGCTTACCCGCGAGAATTTTGTATTACAACTTGGAAATTTAAAATATAAGCCTCCCGTAATAATTCTGTCAGAAATATGGAGAAATGATTATGAAGTAGTGGCTTATACAATAAATGGATACAATCATTTGGTTAAATGTAAAAATAATTACAGAGCTGGTGGAGTGAATGTGTATTTACTAGAAATGTATTCTTGTCTCGCAAATGTCATCCGCTGATCTCGTAAACCCAAAATGTCAATGTCAACCCAAAATGTCATCTGCTGATATCGTAAAAATAACTGTGGACTTAGAATCAAATGTATCTCTAACTTTTGTAGCTTTTTGTAGACTTTAGTCTCTGTCAATTAATGATGTCTTTCATGAATTGCAGAGTGTTGTAGAATGTAGATAGCTCTAGCGCTCGGAATTAGTTGAATTGGCGACATAAATTTGTCTTCTGAGCCAGAATGAAAACACTTATCAATATCAAACGATAATGGTTAGTCAAGGCCTTGAACAATTTATATGCTTGCCTACAAGAATTACGAAATACACTGAGTCGTGCATTGATCATGCATTTTATAGGATTAGAGATAATTTGGAATGCATAGGATATAGGTATAACCGATCATCACCTAGTCTTATGTGATTTAAAATTGAATGCAAGAAGTGAATTTGAAAAGGTGATTGATGAGTCTCGCGTTTGAATTGATCTCCGTTCTTTGCAAGGATATTTTCGTAAATGCACCTGGGATGAAGTGTATAAACAAACAGATTTTACCAAAGCTCATACGGTTTTTCTTGAAAAAATCGAACAAGGCATCGGCGGTGCCAAGGTTATTGCTAAAATAAGTAATAAGTATAGGAAGGTAAAACCGTGGATGACAAAGAAATTATGCATCAGAATTTCTAAAAGAAATATTTTGTACAAAAAAATGAGGAGACAACCTTATAACGAGAAACTGAAACGCTACTATAAATCTTATAAGACTCGTCTCAATTATGACATTGCTAAATGCAAAGAATCGTATTGTTTGACACTTTTATCAAACAATGGTAATGACTCAGCGAAACAATGGAAAACTTTAAATAACATCCTAGGTAGGGACCGGACGGGAAACAATATTGAAAAGATACCATCATCTGAAAATGGAAGTTTGCTGTTTCATTTTCAAGATATAGCAAGTGAATTCAACAATTATTTAAGTCAAGTTGTACAGAGGCTGACTAGTGAGTGTACCAGTTACGGTCATTGCATTGAAAAAGAGTATAAGCAATGGTTTCCAGGCTGTGATATAATGCATTCACCGTATTTGTTTCCAACAGATTTTAAAGAGGTTAGCAGTATTATAAAAGAAATGAAGCCCAAAAATTCAATGGGTTATGCCAGAATAAGTGTCAATGCAATTAAGGCGGTAAACGAATTTATTGCTCCGGTTTTTACATGCACAGCAAATTTAAGCATGATAACGGGTGAATTTCCTAAACAGTTAAAAACTGCTGTAATAGTGCCAATTTTCAAAAAAGGTGACAGAACAAAGATTTGCAATTATAGACCAATATCGCTCTTACCAGTTTTCTCTAAAGTCTTAGAGAAAATTATTTAAATTCGACTGTTAAATTTCCTAACAGCTAATAAGTTCTTTTGCTCTCGACAATTTGGATTTTTAAAAGGTAAAAACACTGAAGATGCAATCTTACAGTTGTCTTCTGATATCTTTGATGGACCCAATACTAATAAGAAAGTGGCAGGATTGTTTGTAGTCATAACAAAAGCTTTTGATTGTGTAGATCATGCCATATTATTAAAAAGATGATGCAAGCTGGAATGAGTGGAGTCGCAAATGACTGGTTCCGGAGTTATCTAACCAGAAGAAAGCAGTACGTGAAAATTCACGATTGTTGTAGTCAAAATACGTCCCTTTCCTGTGGAGTCCCCCAGGGCTCGGTTCTTGGGCCTATACTGTTTCTCATAGGTGTAAATAATTTTAATTCTGGTATATTTCATGGTAAAGTAACATCCTTTGCGGACGATGCATCGTTGGTTTATGCATCGAGTAATATGTGTGATCTTTACTCTGAAGTACAAAGTGATCTTGATAGAATAAAATTTTGGTTCAGCATGAATAAATTAGTATAAAGTGAAAAAACAAAATATGTTGTATTTAATTTAAAAAGGAAGCTTTTTGAACAACAGAGTGTTTATCATAGATGTCTCATGTGTACAAATGCAAGAAACTACTCTAAATGTTTTCAAATCGAGCAAGTTAATTTTATTAAATATCTTGGTATAATAATAGATGAAAATATCACCTGGAGATTGCATCTCAACAAACTAAAATTTGAAATGTTATCTATTTTAAGGAAATTCTTTATCTAACGATATGTATGTCCATTAACAGTGGCTCCTTCGGTTTATTGTTCTCTGGTTGACTCAAGGTTGCAATATGGCATTTATTGTTGGGGAGGAGCCTATGTTACTAATATAAAGCCTCTGAAGATTGCTCAAAAGAAGCTTATTAGAGTGATATTCAAACAACCAAACACTCAGCACTCGTTACCCTTATTCAAAACTTTTGATGTGCTACCACTAAGATATCTATTTGTTTTTAAGGTGCTGAACATATTTTATATTCGTGGTGGAAACAGAGCAAAGCCGACTGAATACTCTGGTAAATTGAGGTCAAAAAACAGATATTTCGATGCTGGGTTTAGGTACTGCAATACCTAAGCCCAGTAATAAGGCTTTTAAACAAACATATGTATACCTTGCACCAAAGTTGGTCTGCTCCCTTCCGGTCGAACTGTGGAAACAAAAGTCCACGGCTATATTTCTGGGCAAATTAAAAGAATGGTTGTTATCAAAGGAGAGTGATGAAGTGGAAAAGCTATTAAAAGTTGTTGTGTGATCTCGGTGGTTTAAAATATGTACTTTATTTTCTATTAAATTGTTTAATTTTTTAAAATTTATACTGTCAGTACTGCTATAATATTTATGCTTTATTCATTACTTTCACTTATTATTTTTTATATTTCATTGTTTTGAACACAATGTTTGAATATATAGTGTTTATTAGCCACTAGGATTTATGCTAGCATAGATTAGCACCAGCCGCTGCTTTCAATTGTTGATGATGATAACCCCAAAACAGGTCATCCTCTGGGGTACCCCTATATTCCCAAACTCTAAATCGATGTCTTTTGTATTCTTTGTATTTGTATGTTTTATTTTTTCTCAAAGGTGGAATAAAAATTATTATTATTATTAATCTCGGGGTGCTTTTTATTTAGGTGCGGCGAAAGCCGATTATCGAACGCAGGAGCAGTCGATCTCCAGGATGCAAATGAAATGAAACAGCTGACACCGGCTTTTTTTTCTCTCGGTAAAAGGTACTGTGAATGATTTTAGTATTTTTTTCGTATGTTAGTGGAATGCCATAATGGTATTTTTGGGGTTCTGATTGATAAATGCCGTAGAATACCTTTCCTGTGTCTGCGTGTTTACAGAAAAATATCGTTGATACTTTGCTGTTGCATTGGTTGATTATGGTTGGGGCGTCCCCAAAGGATAAATAAACAGTTGTTGCTAACGTCACAGGTGGCAACAATTGAAGATATTTAGGCCGAGCGGACATTAATTGTTGCCTTTTCTCGACATGCTTCAAAATGGCGCCTCTCCTCCCTCCGATGGGGGATAATTTCGGACTGAAGAACGAAAGGACAGTTGTTTACCGGGTGCAGCCTCCGCGCGGCGTCGTGTATCGCCACGATGTGCGTGATCTCGTATCGGTCCAGCTGCGTGGCGTCCTTGGAGTCCCGGTAGTTCCCAACGTACAGCCCCGGCAGCACCTGCGGCGAGGAAATGATAGTAGTGTTATTAGGGGACGGCTCTCTCACTTTTTCATGCACAGAAACAATGACTGCCAGCAATGAGATTTGTGATTGCTTCTGAGGTCTCCGGTATGAGGTCTTGATATTTGCAGCTGCTTGGCTTGCAGCTCGAGTCTCATGAAGACGATAGTTTCTCCAGCCATTCTGTTGCTTTCTTCAGGACAGAAGTCTTCTCTCTGAAGACGCCAGCCGGAGAAACCATGGTCTCCATGGGACTCGACGCCGAGTTATTCATGGAAGCCAAGCGTCTCCAAATGGAAATTACTCTTTGCAACACGGTTTTGAAATGTTTGGTTAACTTGAACCAGCCTTATTTGTCAACTTTTGGGCACAGTATGATTATTCAGTGTTCCATTTAATGATATTTATAATAAGGAGGTACCTCATATGATCATTTTTTATATCCCCTGCCACACACCCTTTCGGTGGCTTGCAAGGCATTATATGGATGTAAATGAGTTTACTCTGGCAGAAATTTGGTCTGGACCCGGAAATATGTTCGGACATTCGCTTCCCATACGTTCCATGTTAAATGTTTCCTTAAGTGTTGGATGAGAAGAAGATCTGGTGATGTGTGTCCCGCATGGTATTCGTAGAAATATCTCTTTAGATTCTTAGTATAAGAAAACTTTAGTTCATGTATGTACGTAATGGAGGTAATTGCAGCAAAAATGCTTCTTTCTGTCATCCGCGTCCATTATTGAGAGCGTCCGCCATTTGGAGGCGTTAGTTCCACTCGGTCTCCGTAGTTCTAATGCTGCCGGGGATTCATAAATATGCCCGTTGCTTTAAGGAGGCGTTCGCTATTTCGACGTGTCCGTTGTAATGGATTCTTGGCTGTAATACCTTATGCCTACCCTCATGCCATCTGCCAAATGGGAATCATTGTCAGATCACAGTTTGAAATTTAGACTTAATCTCTTAAACAAATTCATATAACATATTTTCAGTGATGATGTTAAAAATATTTTGCGAACCCCAACTTACTCTGGTAGACTGGACCATAATCAAAAAATTAGATAAATTGATTTCCGAACAGACAGATTCAAAATGTCCTTTTTTCCTCGTACAATTAGGGATATGAGTAACGGTCAATATATCCAATACGAGTGTAGCAATGGATAACATTGGTAGCTGCAATTTGGTATAAGGACTTGAAGGTAACCCAACTAACAGCATGTTTTTGCATGTTTGCTCTGCTATTTTTATCTTTTTTTAAATAGTGAAGTTTAGAACAGTGTATAAATACTAATCCTTTTTTATGCATGATATGTAGTGCATGTTTGTTGAGAATTCACCCCCTGCCACACACCTTTATGGTGGCTTGCAGGGTATAATGTAGATGTAGATGAAATGCACATTTATTCTCTCGTTCTCACTCCTTCTGAGCAAGACATTGTCCCATGCCTATTGCCTATCTCTGTATCAAGCGGCTGCACTCCCGAGTCCATCGTCAAAGTTCAGCTTTTGGAACCGAAATCGCCAGAGGGTGACTAAAGGGCGGATAAATACGAGAATTTTTGTGTCCGTGATTGCGAATGACCTAGTTCTCAAATCTCCCGCGAGAGAACTCGCGAATCCTCCCTCCCGTCTTGAGATTCTTGGACGTTCACCATGGCGACTGAGAGAAAGAGGGAGGGAGGTGGATCGTTCTGTGCTTCTCAAGGAGCCTCCTCTCTCTATTTCGGGCGCAAACACTCTTCTTCTTCTTTCGAGGAGAGCACACCACGTGGCGGGCCTGCATCTTCTCCTCCTCCGTCAGACTCCCCTTCGTCTCGACAGAGAGCGCGACGCTCGCTCCCCCCCTCCCTTCCGTTCGAGGGGAGTCCCCGGCGGAAAGTGCTCGTCTTTTGTCTCCCCCTTCAAGTCGTTTACTCGCCGCCACTGCTGGCGGCGCCACCTCATTCGTCCTCCGGTGCTAGCAATTTCCCCAACATCTCCTCCCCGATTATAATCAGTGTTCAACCCGAAGGCTGGTTTTTGGCAGGTGAGGCTATAGTTCCCCCCGCACGCAGTCATTGGCGTGTACAGTTCACACATATTCAGGGTGGTAAGGGGCCAGTTCCTTTCCCTGCGGTTTCCTAAGAAGTTCTGACACGCATAAAATAGAATCGCCAGAGGATTTTTTGGTAGGGGTGACCGGAAAGGCATCTGCCTGGGATCTGAACCCGGGACCGTAGCCCAGCAGTCAACCCACCGGGCCACCATCTCCCCGATGCGGTTCATTTCCTGGAAGCGCGGCTCACATTCGAGGGGACTGTGGTCTTTCGGGACTGAACCCGCGGCGGTAGCAAGCGACAGAGTCATCACCGCAAATGCTCGACATACTGAAAGTGTTTGCCACAACGGGATAAGGAAAATACTTGATTGGGCTGTCCATGCACCTGTGGCATGTCCAACTAGCTAATTAACTACTTCTTTCTCTACTTAATTTTTACTACAACATTCAATTGGTGAATATGTGTTACTACAGGGTTTGATAGAGGGCAGGCCTTAATACTCTTTCTCCCAAGTGAAATTTTTGTCTTAAGTTTTAAGTAACAGACAGTTTTTGTCTTAACTAAATTTTAGGGAAGTACAGGGAACTAAAAGGTCAGCGGTTAATTCCTTGAAAAACGATAGGGGCGAAATAGCAACCTCCAGTTTAGATAAGGCTAATTTGTTGAATTATTTATTTCAGATCGTTTTTAGTCAACCTAAGCGTAGTTTGCACGAAACCATACCAGACCGATTCCAGCAACCACTGCCCCCGATCTCTATACATCTTGTAGCGGTATCCTTACTGAAAAACATTAGCCCGAAGAAGTCCTCAGGTCCTGATGAAATTCCAGCTCGTGTATATAGAATTATCTTTCGAAATGACTCCGTATCTTAAAGTAATATTTAACAAATCTGATCAACTAATCTATTAACAAATAACAAATCATATTTTTTTGCATGCATAGGTGTATATGAAATTGGTGTCGGGTTTCAAGTCATGCATGGTATTCGTAGGTGTATCTTTATATTTAGGGAAATAAATTCTTCCATTTCTCCACATTGACAAGAAGTGTATGCTGTGTAATTTCCCACACTCTTTATTTTACCACTACCGATTTCAACGTTTACTTTGTGAACCTCTTGATAATGACGTGTAAACTTTGCAACTGGTAGGTAAAAATCAAATAAAGAGTGTGAAAAATTGTAAAGCATTCAATTCTTGTTAATAAAAGTTTGTTTAATATTGAAGACGTCAACTGGACCCTTTTATTAGTTCATTTGGAAAATCCAGACAATTTGATAAGTTTATATAAATCATAATTAGTCTTCATTTACAATCAACGGGTTTGAAATTTATTGTTTAATATTTAAAAAAGATAGTACTTATGTTATAATATTATGATAAATACATAAACTTATTTGCTTTTATAGATACCTTTTCGAAGCAAAAACCCTTCTTGCAACTGAACACCAAGAATTGTTAATATATGAAGAAACATATCCACGTAATGGAATGCCAATATAGTACAATGTAACACAAGTTTTGCACTTGAAATACCTATAATTGTTTATACAAGGTACAAATAATGAAGGTTAGGGATATTATAAGTGAAAATAAATAAAAATATAACCTAAGTTTTAAGAAAATTTTTAGAGTAAACAGAATTGCACATTAGCTTGGAGGATTTATTTTGCACGTAACGTTATTGTTAATGCATTGCGCCCATAAGCGGCTGTGAGGTGGACAGAACTGCTAGTTTGTCCATGATCCTAAATATTCCATCATTCAGTTTACCTCGGATACCTGACGTTGCTGGCTTTCAAATGACTTTTTTGTTTCCCATGCGAGTACTTTTCTCGGAACTCGGGACTATATCGGATCAATACTTAAGGGCTGTTCCATTTTTTAAGTGCTCTCTTTTCACATGGATTCGCATTATTCATAGCGCAGCACTTACATCTCGAGTGCCGCTTGGCGCGTGTGTAGTGCAAAGGACACACTCGTCCGTCTAAGTGTTTCCGCTGCCCTCTTCCAAATCCACACCGCTAGTGACCCGTCCAATCATCGCACTCCCCGAGTATGACTTTGCAAATGTTTGAGTGCATCTTTCAGAGTCAGTCAGTGAAGAGTTCAGTCTCTCCTCGACTCTGAGAATTCAGTCATTCGGAGCTGACAACTGTTCCGCACAAACACGATACCTCTGTGTCTTTTGCCAGCGTTCAGACTTAGCGCTTTCTCAACATTGCCAATCTTTTCTGCGTCCTTACTCAGGGGCATGAATTTCGATGAAAATTGTAGATTTAAATTTTAGCCTCTCAATAAACGAAGGTTCCTCTATCTTAAAAATTCATGTGTCTTATAATTCAGGGCGCAGATTCATTACTACATCTACATCTACATAATACCCTGTGGGCCACCATAAAGATGTGTGGCAGGTGTGAATTCTCACCAAACATGCACTACATATCATGCATTTAAAAGGATTAGTATTAATATATCAACTATGGTGGTGAAATATGTCTAAACTTTAATATTTAAAAAATTAAAAATAGCAAACTACGCATGCAAAAACATGCCATTAGTTGGGTTACCTCCAAGTCCTTACACCAACATGCAGCTACCTATGCTATGGATTCAATCACTCGTACTGAACATATTTACCGTTATTCATATCCCTAATAGTACGAGGAAAAAAGGACATTTTGAATCTGTCAGTTCGGCAATCAATTTCTGTAATTTTGTGATTATGGTCCAGTCTACCATAGTAAGTTGGGGTTAGCAAAATATTTTTAACATCATCACTGAAAATATTATCTTGGAATTTATTTAGGAGATTAAGTCTAAATTTCAACCTGCGATCTGACAATGATAGCTCCTTGAAATCCCCCTTCCTAGCTGATTCATACCCACGTCACTCACCCACAGCTGAGAGGTCACTTCCCCCCCCCCCCACATCCCCCTTCCCATTCACGTAGCATCCCCTCCCACCCTCCCCTTCTTTTTCCCCAATCCTCACTCCCCCCTCCCTCCCCCTCACCGCACTCTTACGATCACCTGGTGGATATATAAGGCTGATGCGCAAATGTAATGTACCCTGAGAATAACAGCAATTGTCGAAACCTAGGTCTGTTTATTAACAGTTGTGGGGAATTGACCAAAGGTTTTATTTTATACGTTTCCATGAATATAACTAAATTCCTCAAAGTGACGCCTTCAGTCCTATCTGATATGTTCCCCCATTAGTCTACCGTCTGATTTATTCATGGACAATCGTCTGTTTTTGCCTTCGCGTTGTATTGTCACGAAGCGTATGATCTGGATGAAATATTTAACATTTTCGAATTAAGTTTCTAATGGTCTCGTGTCTAATGAATAGCCTCTCTCAGATCTGACAATTTGAAACTGATGAGCAAATTATTTCTCTGTAGTAACGCTTAGCCTTTTGCAATAAATCGAAAAGTATTCACCCGAATCACTGAGTCTCGTTTCTTGAAGGGCCAACACGGATATCGAGACTTGTTCACTTCCGAACCTTCTCCTCAAAGTTTGGTTTATGAATATGAGACGACCTTAGGAATTAGTCTGTATTGATCGCGTAAACTGGATAATATTATCCTTTTTTTTACTGTCACTACCTCCATTCTGTTTTCTCTTCTACGCCTAATGTCACAAGTTTTGCAAAGAACTCAAACGTCTCGGAAAATTAAATAAACCTTCAATAAAGGCAGTTGTTTCAGGCTTGATTTGGTGGAATATCATAACGAAAGAAAATTGCCAGTCAATTTCTTTCGTAAATCCTTCAACTTTACGAAACTGTTTCTATTGGTATCTTCTGCCCTTCATGAAATGCTCCTAGAAGAATGATTAGTGCCGGACAGATTTATCTTAATATTTACAGCCACTCTCCGGCGTAGGATTAAGATTCGAGGTCAAAATTCTTTCCCCACGGCTGAATTCTGCCCGATAACTGGCCAGAGCGCGCAGGCGACATCTTGTTTCCGGGTTGTCGTCATCTAACCTTGCTTTCAGTGATGCTGTGGTCGGCAGATGACACGGTGTTGCGGTCGTCATGACAACACGAGTACCTCTGTTCCCCTTGGACTCCCTGGATCCCCTTGGGGCTATGGATTCCATTTGAGGGTTCGACCAGCTCCTGATATTCGCGGTTATAGCGCGTGGGTACCATACATTTTGTAGTAGGCTTAGACTTTTTGCAGACGATAGGGTAGTGTATAGGGGTGTATCAAAAGAAGAAGAGAGGAAATCGCTTAGCAAGGATTTAGATGCAATTCAAGAGTGGTGAGACAAATGGCAGTTAGAACTTAACCTTAAAAAAGTGTGTAGCTATCAATTTTTGGTGGAGGAATAATTCGATAGAGTGACCCTATAAAAATAGGAGCAGGAAGATTGAAAACGTTGAAACCATAAGGTATTTCGGTGTAACAATCACTAAAGATATCGTGGGGAAGACACATACGGGAAATATGTGGCAGATCGAAGAGAAAGCTAGGATTTATAAAAAGAGTACTTGGGAAATATGTTGAGAAGACAAAAGAGCGATGTTACTTTTCACTAGTTAGGCCCCACCTTGAGTATGCAGCCAGTGTATGGTATCCTAATGAATTACGTTTGATCAGAGAACTAGACAGTGTGCAACGTAGAACAGCTCGGTTCGTTAAAAGGTGTTACGATAGGTTGAGTAGTGTTTCAGAATTAAAACAAGAATGAGGGTGGGAATCATTATCAGAGCGTAGGTTTAAGTACAGAATCAAACTATAAGAGAAATTTCAATCGGATAGCTTTACTGAAGATGTTAGGCACATATTAAGAACACCAGCGTAACATGACAGATGCGACCGGACAAATAAGATTAGAGAGATAGATTGTCGTACTAATAGATTCAAAATGGCATTTTCCCCCGTACTGTATGAGAACAGAATAGGCAGCGTAGTAAAGGGATAGGTGATAGGTGAAATATTTTAGAGTAGTCTGTAGTGCATCATGCTTTTAATACCAAGTATAGATACTAACACTGTAGTTGCATGAGACCCTATAGTTGCTTGTTTGCATGTCGGTAGTGAATGCTTGGTGATCTTCACCCTCTTCCACACACCCTCGCGGTGGATTGCAGGGTGTCGTGTAGATGTAGATGTTGTCACTTGGGAACGAAGCAGGAGATGCTGTTTTCTCTCCCTCTGCGAATAAACACGTCCGCGCGCGTGTGGAATTCCTGCCTGGGGATGTCGTCTCAAATGGGAATTGAAGTGATCTCAATCCTACGGAAGGAGAAGGGTTCGCACGCAATGGAGCCGGGCGGGTCGGTATCGCGTGGTAGTGAGTTTGCGCTACAAGCTCCCTTCCCCCAAGGGTCGAATACAAAGACATTGGCATGCCCACTTGAGTGTAAGCACCTGTGCCATTGGTTACGCCGCGGCGCCTTTCGTCGACAACATACAGATACCGACGCCATATCTCTCTCTCCCGCTTCCTGAAATATTTCACCCAATCTCCCCAATTGCCCACCCTTCCCCACTGGTTGGTGTTGACGCGCTACTGTACGAAACATTGCGAATCTTGTGGAGACTGAAAATGTGTATTAAAACATACACAGAACAATAAAATCGAACCCAAATGTTATCGCAGCGGCGTCAGTTAATCTTCCTGAGGCTATTTTGACGCATAATCTTTCCAGGGGTAAACACATACGTGAAATAATGGGTCAAGCGAATCGTAAACTGGGATTAATCAAAAGAGTACTGGGTAAATGTGACGATCATGTACGAGAAATCAGCTACTTTTCCCTTGTTAGATCTCATTTGGAATATGCTGCCAGTGTATGGGATCCCTACGAAATAGGTTTAAATAATGAACTTGAACGTGTGCAGCGAAGATCGGCAAGATTTGTAAAGGGCCGGTATGATAACCTTATTAGCGTAACCAGTCTATTAAATGAATTAAATTGGGAATCATTGTCGGATCGCAGGTTGAAATTTAGACTTAATCCCTTAAATTAATTCCTAGATAATATTTTTAGTGATGATGTTAAAAATATTTTGCAAACCCCGACTTACTATGGTAGACTGGACGATAATCACAAAATTAGAGAAATAGATTGCCGAAATGACAGATTCAAAATGTCCTTTTTTCCTCGTACTATTAGGGATATGAAATGCGGTAAATATATCCAGTACGAGTGTAGCAATGGATAACATTGGTAGCTGCAATTTGGTATAAGAACTTGAAGCTAACCCAACTAACAGCATTCTTTTGCATGATTGCTTTGCTATTTTTGTCTTATTTAAATAGTGAAGTTTAGAGCAGTATATAAATACTAATCCTTTTTTATGCATGATGTGTAGTGCATGTTTGGTGAGAATTCATCCCCTGCCACACACCTTTATGGTGGCTTGCAGGGTATTATGTAGATGTATTTAAGAGGGATATTGATTAATTTGATTCCTTTGGTAGTTAATTTTATTTCTAAAATTGATTCGAATTTAACCAACTTAATTTCCATATTCAGCACTTGTTTGCATGTTTGCGACTTTCCTGTGTCTCTTTGACGAATTCTAATTATGCACTCCGCTTTTCATCTCGCTTTTCCAAGTTTGCAAGAAGACACTTCATCCGAACGAGTCTTCGCGAGTAGCACGCCCGTATTTCCGTGCCTACCATGATGGGCGCTGGCTTCGCAGATCAGCTATGATGCCTCCTCCTCACCAGTTCATTTTACCTTCCTCGATCCTTCCTGAATTTAAAAGATTCAATGTGCCCTAGTCGTCGGTGACCTCCAAATAATAACAAAGACTTTGACGCGCTAGCGAATGCATTGGTATTATGCTCGTGCCTACTGCTTAGCAACTGAGCCATCGGGGAACTTAAAAAATTGATGCTTGAGAATCAGTGAAAAGGCTGCATCCTGTTGGAGAGCATTTTGTAGTGACAGATAAGAGTTAATGGATTGTATTTCGTATAGAATGAATTCAACAGGACGAAAAAAAGGAGAGGGGTATTCTTAGCCATTGAAGTATTTGCGAAAAAGTGAGAATTGATGAATCTGATTGAAGACCCAGGGCAATATTTGAGAAGACTTTTGTGTGTTGCATACTTCCGAAAGTTGATGTTGAGCACAAGAGGGAGATTGAGGTATGGGTCGATGGAAGAACTGGATTTGAGTGCGAGGGAAGAAATTAGATGAGGTACTCTCGTACTCTCTAATCGCATTTGCCTGTGACTCGTGATCGAATCGTGATGCGAGATATCGAATATTTTTGATTTAAATGAGTTTCATTATATCATGACAGCAAAAAAATCAATTTAACTGAAAAAAAGTATCAAGTGGAAAATTTCAGCATTGAAAGCCTCCTCCTCTCGATAGCAAGTGATTTTATTTTCCGATGAGGAATTTCCCGGCATTCATCGTGAATGCATGCAAGGTCTGCTATCGTGGGAATACCAGCGAGGCAGCGGAATCGACCTCTTCTTTGACGTTGCTGCGGAAACACGGGTAAACAATCGGCCAGTTGACCTTTTGTCGTGTTCGATCTCATCAATCGGTCGAAGTACACATTTGAATGACATGCATATGTGTCCAAATGCAAAACAAATTGATATTATCGTTTCCAGCAAAAAAATGGCCCCGAAAGATACCAGCGAACGTGTATTGATTTTATAATCAATACACGTTGACATCGATTTTTCGACCAAAATACGAGTTACGTGATTTCCAAATATCACCCCAAAACTTTTAAAACTATACGAAATGACGAAAGATCTTTTTTCCTGTATCTGTGACTGAAAAAGAAATTTGAAGCTGAAAACTGACTAGAAATGAATAACGAAGAAGTGTGCGTGTCACTACGATGTGGCGATGTTAACCTCTGATTGGAGATAGGCAGAACTGATCTGTATCCATAATGCTGGTGAAGTCTTTACGGGTCCTCCACCGGGTCAGGGAAATAGGCCTAATGCCGATGGCTAACTCTGAGAAAAATGTCAGGTATATATATACCCTCTGGTCTTGGCTCAGGTTCTCCTCATTGTCTCTGCTCAGGTTACTCCTGATTGGCTGTTTCCAATCATTTCTCTTTCTTCTCGTATTTTCCGGAACACCGGCTTCCACACTTTGCTAAGGGCGTATCCTGTGTCGCGGTTGAAATTCTTCGACATGTAATCTGATTTCAATCGCCTCCTTGGTTAACCAGTCCCAATGCCAATAGGATCTGCTGCGTAATTCAGCGTCGTCGCTAAGGCAATCTACATCTACACAATACCCTGCAAGACACCGCGAGGGTGTGTGGCAGGGGGTGAAGGTCAATCATGCACTACCGACATGCAAACAACCAACTATAGGGTCTCATGCAACTAGATTGTTAGTATCCATAGTATTTAACGGATTAATACATGCATCATGCACTACAAACTACTCTAAAATATTTCACCTACCTATCCCTCTGCTATGCTGCCTATTCTGTTCTCTTATAGTACGGGGCAAATGCCATTTTGAATCTATCGGTACGACAATCTATCACTCTAATCTTATTTATCTGGTCGAATCTAGCATAATACGCTGGTGTTTTAATATGTGCCTAACATCTTCAGTAAAGCTATCCGATTGAAATTTCTCTAATAGATTTAATCTGTACTTTAACCTACGCTCTGATGATGATTTCCACCCTAATTCTATTATTAATTCTGAAACGCTACCGAACCTATCGTAATACCTTTTAACGAACCTAGCTGCTCTACGCTGCACACTGTATAGTTCTCTGGTCACACCTAATTCATTCGGATCCCATACACTGGCTGCTACACTAGTGAAAAATGGCATCGCTCTTTTGTCTTCTCATCACATTTCCCAAGTACTCTCTTTATAAATCCTAGCTTGCTCTTCGCTCGGCCGCATATATCACTTATGTGTCTTCCCCACGATAATCCTTAGTGATTGTTACACCTAAATATCTTATGGTTTCAACGTTTTCGATCTTCGTGTTATTAATTTTAAATGCAATGCAATGCAATGAGATGGTCCTTGCTTTCAGCTGTGCTCGGGGACGGCGGACTTCTCAGGATATCCCAATCTGATGCTCGCACCTCTTGTGCTCCTTGATATGCGGGTCTCAGTGAGGCGGCTGGTTTCTCCAATGTACACCTCCCCGCATTCGCAGGGAATGTTGTGAATTCCGGGAGTTTTGAGGCCCAATCCATCCTTGACCCTGACGAGTTGGCTCCTGAGCTTTCTCGGAGGCTTGTGGACTCTCTCAATGTTTCTTTAATTGAGAATCCGCGATATTTTCCCCGCAATGGTTGAAACATACGGAAGGCAAGCTCTGGCTAAGGGTTTTATTCTCTCTCTTCGTCGGTCTTTTCCGCGGCCAAATGCCCTCCCTCTGGAGCCTGTCTTTTGCCTGAGTGGTGGAAGCCAAAGGTCTTTCTTAGGGCCAAGGTAGATAGGTTATCATGCTGCTTGGTGACGTTAAGGAGAATTTAGTTTTAACCTTCTTAAACGATTGACTACAAACGATAATTTTGATAATAAAACCATCGATACCACATGACAACGGATTTTGTTTAGGTTCTCCCGAGACTTGGTTAAAGCCCGTTCGAATCAGCCCAATGTTTTGGTCAATGCATTGGATCCATGTTGAATTGTGAGCCGCACAAAACATTTCACGTATTCCCGCCAACATCACATCGACAATCTCTAATCACAATCACTGGATTGCAGAACACGTTCCGTTTTTAGTTCTGCCTATCTCCAATCAGACATTAGCATTGCCACATCCTAGTGACACGCATCAATGTTGCTTCTTCGGTATTCATTTCTAGTCAGTTTTAAGCTTCAAATTTCCTTTTCAGACACTTGTAGTACTTGCAATAATAAGTTATACTCTCATCAACAATCTTAATTTAATCACTTTATATGATGTGGGGTACTTACGCGGGATGCATGAGTATTATCAAGACCGAATTCGGGCCCAGTATTGGTGCCGGCCATGCCAAACATTATTGTCCAATTTTTCACCCAATATTGTGTCTCACAATTGTACCAATAAATTGGACCTCAGTGATGGAGGGACGTCACAGCTTCAGGGAAAATCGACGATCGAAGTGACATTCAATCATTGACCACCGTTAGACGTCTGTGTTTCCGGCGTCGTGAGTGCCCAAGGCCCCTGGGACGCCCCTTGCCTGATGCCACCGCTCCTTGCTCCCGCTATGAATGAGACTCAATTGGCTCCGAGGATTGGTGGCACAACTTAATCGAAGCTGACAAGGTTTACCTATAGTCTTGAGAAAGGAAGTCACAGCGACTTCACGTGTCTCGAAAGATGGTTAAGTGTCTGTTTTATGTCCTAGTCTTTCACAAGCAACGCAAAAGTAAAAAGCAAAGTGCTTTTTTATCGCCCGAAAACATGAAACTACAGTTAGGAAATGTGTGGTGCCAAAACGTGCACCACCAAGCTACATCTACATCTACAACTACACGATACCTTGCAAGCCACTGCGAGGGTGTGTGGCAGGGGGTGAAGATCACCAAGCATGCACTACTAATATGCAAACAAGCAACTATAGGGTCTCATGCAACTGGATTATTAGTATCTACAGTATTTAAGGAATTAATACATGCATCATGCACTACAGACTACTCTAAAATATTTCCCCTACCTATCCCTTTCCTATGCTGCCTATTCTGTTCTCTTATAGTACGGGGGAAAAATGCCATTTTGAATCTATCGGTAGGACAATCTATCTCTCTAATCTTATTTATGTGGTCGAATCTAGCATTATACGCTGGTGTTTTAAATATGTGCCTAACATCTTCAGTAAAGCTATCCGATAGAAATTTCTCTAATAGATTCAATCGGGGATCGGGTTGGTGTGGAGGCTAGAGTACTGGCCTCCCATGCCGAGGGCCCGGGTTCGATTCCCGGCCATGGCGGATTTTTCAGTGGAAAACCGGTCCCCACTTGAGTGCCTAGTGGAGGGCATTTCAAGTTCAGTACTCCGTCCGTCGGATGGGACGTTAAGCCGTGGTCCCCTTGGCGCCTTTTGTTAAGAGTAGGCTAATGTCGACGCCGGGTTTCTCTCCACCCTTCCTCCGTTCCCTGAAAACTCCCAACCATTACCCAATTGCCCACCTATCCTAAAATGGTGCAAATGACCTCAGCTGTCGGTCACCTCCCCTAAATAACCAACCAACCAACCTAGATTCAATTTGTACTTTAACCTACTAAGCTCTGGTAAGCGAAGGCAAATTCAGGTGATGAAAGCAGAATTGGACGATGGATGGCCGACAGAGGAGCGCTGACGACGGAAAAGGCGAATGTGCTGAGGGTTGGAAATCTTTTTAATCTCAAGAAGGCAAGAGACAGAGGGGAGCAATTAGCTCTTATTGTCACACCTCCATCTTGTGCGCCCCTGCAGCGTTTTTTTGTGAAGAATGTAAGTACAGTGGAGACGTTTTATGAATATTATGCCTCTGCAGGCATGAAGCAATTCATTCTACATCAGTCTATTTTTTTGGAGGGAAGAGGCGTTCTTGCATATACGGTGTCCTCGGGTGGAGAGGGAGAACGGGATCGAACGCTCGATATGCCATCGTCATTCCACCAAGTCTCCCCCCTTCCTCGATCCCATTCCGAAGCACACCGCTTCCCACGGTCACCCTTTCGACCATTGCTTTTTCCTCAATATCTCTGAAGTCCTCCCTGAATCTGCCGGAAGCATAAGAGGTGAGAACCAGAGAATCCGCCCATATAATCGCTTCAAAGGCCTGGGAGTACCCAGGCCTCAACCAGCAACCTGCGCTGTCCTCGGACATAAACATATCCAAGAATCTTTTCCAGGGCCTGGAATTGATTTTCGTCAAATGTTTGAGACAGATCGATAGATCTTTACGCCCGGAAGCTCCGTCGAGTATTCTATACCGCGGTATGCACCGCTTTACGCTTTGTCGACGGTTTAACGAGAGGCCGTAAATTGGGTAAGTCCTCGTAAACCAGGATATGTGCTGGGTGGGCTTTTTACACGAAGAGGAAGGTTTCGAGAGAATGAAGTGGTTTTCCTCGGAATACTCCGAACGGACGGAAAATGCCTTCGCAAGAAGGTACTCCTCGCGTTCGTTGCTGTCAAGGAAAACTCAGTGTGCAGAGGTGAATTCATGCAGCTGGAATAATTTAGGTGGAACTCCCAGAATCGCCCGTAGGTAGGAATGTGAACGTATGTCATTTGGAAATGCATCCGCCTGAAATTGGGAGATTGCGTGAGAGACACAGGCCGTGATTCTACACATCAAGTATGGCAGCACCAGAATGGAAACTACTGAGAAGAAAAGAACAGGGAGTTGAATGGGGAAAAAATGATGCTGCATATCTCGGGGTAGCCCATGACGATGAGCTTAATTTCCAGGAACATAGGGACAGATTAATTGGGAAATGTATTAGCATTGAGGCAAAATATTGGCTCCAATTCATAAAAGCAATGCAACTTCAAGATAGACTAATATTATATACAACACTATAATAAGGCCATTCATACCTACGCCTCCGATACCGGGGCTGATCTAATAAACAAGGAAACTATAAGCAAGTCAATTAATAGCTGAAAGCTAATGTCTTAGAACAATGCATAATATACGACCGTGGATTAAAGACACTGAAATATACGTCTAATACAGGGTCCAACTTATAGAAAAATTCCTTAAAAAGGTGGGTAAGAAATACTACGACGGCCATAAAAATACGGACATGAAAACAGTGGAAAATGCAGCCAAAGATTAAGGAAACCTATACGACAAATACGAGTGAGCACATGCACTAGTCAATCAAAAATCAGCACTGGAAGAGGGATAAACACGGAAGCCTTTCAGATGTCTTCACCTCGAAACGGTTGTTCGCCTGCCTCCGTCATCTTGCCGTGCTCGCTTTTTACGAAACATTTCTCCGTACCTGTATCCCGACAAAAATACCTCGAAAATGCATCATTCAATTTCTTTCTCCACCAAATCCCCTTTTAATCCATTCGTTCGAGGCACCCCTTTGAAGGGAGGGCCGCGAAACTGAAGGGGAATGTCCCAAAGGGTGGTGGTGTGGGAGTGGTCCACGGAAAACTATCCCATCTGTCAAGCGCCACGCGTAGGGACTCCCAGGCGTGATGCCAATGGCGGGTAGGGTCTTACACGAAGCCACTGGGAGGAGGAGAGGCGCAGTGAATTTGCCTCCGAGAAATGAGCCATTCTCCTCTATTACTATTCTACAGCTACATAATACCCTGCAAGCCACCATAAAGGTGTGTGGCAGAGGGTGAATTCTCACCAAAGATGCACAACACATCATGCCTAAAAAAGGATAAGTATTTATATACTGTTCTGAACACCACTATTTCAAAAAAGAGAAAATAGCAGAGCAAACATGCAAAAAAATGCCGTTAGTTGGGTTACCTTCAAGTCGTTATACAAACATGCAGCTACCAATGTTATCCATTGCTACACTCGTATTGGATATATTTACCGTTATTCATATCCCTAATAGTACGAGGAAAAAAGGACATTTTGAATCTGTCAGTTTGGCAATCAATTTTCCTAACTTTATGATTATGGTCCAGTCTGCCATAGTAAGTTGGGGTTCGCAAAATATTTTTAACATCATCACTGAAAATATTGCCTTGGAATTTGTTTAATAGATTAAGTCTAAATTTCAACCTGCGATCTGACAATGATTCCCGTTTTAATTCATTTAATAGACTGGTTACGCTAATATGGTTATCTTACCGTCCTTTTATAAATCTTGCCGATCTTCGCTGCACACGTTCGAGTTCATTATTTAGATCGATTTCGTAGGGGAAGCTATTACAATCATAGAACCATTCGGAAGCCACCGAAATGTGCCCATTTCACACCTGGTTTAGGCAAGACTTGAATCGGGAATTTACCAAACAGAGGAATGAAAGGGGGCGTGGCAATTGACCTCCCGTGTAAGTCCCTCTCCCGGTTCTTCATCCACACAAGAGGAAGGTTCATATTAATTGCCATGCGAAAAAATTCACCTGGACCGGGAATCGATCTTTGGCTTTCCGGGCCACTGCGCAGACCACTACGCTACCCAGGATCCCTAATTCGCATGGCAATTTTACCGAGGATTTAGGTACTAGATGTAGATACTAGATATGTACTAGATAAGAGGAAGGTTTCCGTTATCCTGACTGATTACAATATTTTTCCAAACACGAACTTTGACACTTGATTCATAAAAGCACTCCATTCGGACTGAGAGAGGAAGTCTGGGACTGAGTAATCTGGGCCATGGATAATTATAAGCACGACAGACAAAAAAGGAACGCCGGGATGAATCCTTTCTCGTGGAGTGGATATCGACGTGGCCAATCGTTGGCTCTCATCGCCTTGGAGAGGCTACACGCGAGTGAGCTGGGAGATGATCGTGGTCCATGCTGCTCCCTCGCGTCGACGTCATAAGGCCGCGCTTTTGCATTCCGAGAGGCATGAAGGTCTTGATTTTTGCGTGTGCATCCAAGCAAGCGTGGGACGGAACCCAGAAACGATTCCAGCATTCCGATTCTTTGGCGATTCCATTCTCTTTAAGGCGACATAAGTATGGGGATGCAGAGATTTTTCTTTGAGGATGTGCATCATGTGATACTTGATCGTGTGCGAGTTGGAGCCAGTGGATGAGCGGAGTACACATTTTGTGCGACCTGCGTGTGTGGTTTATGTGATGCAGGCCCCACTAGTTCAGTAGGCAGCCAGTGTATGGGATCCGAATGAATTAGGTTTGATCAGAGAACTAGACAGTGTGCAGCGTAGAGCAGCTAGGTTCGCTAAAAAGTGTTACGATAGGTTGAGTAGCGTTTCAGAATTAATAAAAGAGTTAGAGTGGGAATCATCATCAGAGCGTAGGCTAAAGTACAGATTAAAACTAATAGAGAAATTTCAATCGGATAGCTTTACTGAAGATGTTAGACACATGTTAAAAATACCAGCGTATTATGCTAGATTCGACCAGATAAATAAGAATAGAGAGATAGATTGTCGTACTGATGGATTCAAAATGTAATTTTCCCCCGTACTATAAGAGAACAGAATAGGCAGCATGGCAAAGGGATAGGTAGGGGAATTATTTTAGAGTAGTCTGTAGTGCATGATGCTTTTAATACTAGGTATATATACTAACAATATGGTTGCATGGGACCCCATAGTTGCTTGTTTGCATTTCGGTAGTGAATGCTTGGTGATCTTCACCCCCTGCCACACACCCTCGCGGTGGCTTTCGGGGTATCGTGTAGATGTAGATGATGATCACTTCAATGCTGGCTGGTGTTTTTGAAATGACGGTTGGTGCTGTTCATCGCCTCATTTTTAATTTCAATGTACAAGGCAGAAGACTGCTACGAGCTTGTGAAAGTTCCGGGAGTTTTATAGTGCTAACGATTTAAGGATGCTGTGCTTCACTCTTAGCACAACGATCGTAACAATTTGGATGTCTAACGAGAGCGTTAGATGCATCAGTCATTTTTTATAGTTTATGATAACGGGAGTACAACCCGTAGCCAGGTGCCTGCCCAGTCCAACCTAAGGCCTACGTCGGCTCTTCAGCAAGACTCCTGTCATCACTTGATCACGGCCATGCCGGCTACTGGAAACACTCCCTAAGATCTTATCAACCAAGGCCTAAGATCAAAGATTACTCCTCTTCCAATCTTGGCGAATAACTCATGTTCTCGAACGACGACGACTCTCAGCATTCACCTTTCATCTCAGAAGATTAATCTCTCTTATATTTATTTTGCATCCCCCTCCACTATCACTCTTCAACACTTCTGGTCAGGAATCGCGGAAAACATAGGAACGGGGGCATTATTTCGTGCATTATCTATCCCGTGAGCGGGAAGCCGTGATGTATTCCTAACAACACCCTTTTCAATCTTAACTGCATTCATTCGGGCTATAGTCCGCCGATTTTCAGTTTCGGCTCAATATGGCGTCGATGCTGGGGACAGCTCGATCGCCGGAAGCCATGACTTTCGGCACGAGCATGCCCTAACCTGTGCTCACACGCGAATCCTCCCCCAGTTGTTTCTTTTACTGCGCCGTTTCTTAGATATTCTTCCTGATACTTTTATTTCGTTCCATCTGCACGCAACATCGATTCGTGTTCTAGGAAGCCAAGCCCGCGGCGGTCATGTCACAGCATATGCCGTCGGCCCTTGCCTTTCTTCTTTTTTTGTGCGACTGGCAGGCAATCGGGAATCCATTCACAAACGAATTCCATTCAGCGCAGCATGATTGCGCGGGAGAACTATTTCTCTCCATCTTCATTTTTATTTGCATTGGCACTCCGCCTGCCAATCACGTGCCAGTTGAGTTGAGTTCTCGTCCAAATCGAAGAAGGGAAAATCACTGTGATTATCACCTCCAATAACGTATGGAATATGATAGGATAGGTTGCATACGTTTCTCTAATAGAAGACCTTCACCGTAAGTAAGAGTCATGAATTAACGCGTGAAAGTAAAGTCCTAATGCATCAGGGAGAGAAAATCGAGGGTCCAATGATGGAAACCAGTCCTCACCTTGACTTGCGGGGAGATTTGAAGACGTTCTGGGTGGCGAATTGTCGTCAGGGACGTGATTGTATATATATTGCGAAGGCAACAAACTTGTGGCGATACTCCGCCACAACTGCCGCGTTGGCTCCACTCTTCATAAGCATTCCACTTCTTAATCATTAAGAATTCATTATATGCTTTCTTATGCCTTTTATATTCATCTACATACCAACCGGGAAACAATACCCATGATGCTCTCTGCATTCTTCCGGGTAATCGTCCGCGTCGGTTGCCTGGTAGACAGCAGTTTCGCTGACTGTCCTGTCAGCGTCTTGACCTTCGACCTGTCAGGACAGTCAGCGAAACTGTTGTCACTGCCAGCCAACCGACGCGGTCGATTACCCGGAAGAATGCAGAGAGCATCTAACCCACGCCGCGGAAACCTTCGATCAACTACCCATGATGTTGGTTACCGTAATAAGTTGTTGGTCCAGGATGAAAACGTACACAGCCTTGTATGAAGAGCTCTCGAATAAACAGCTATCCGCGAGAAGGAAAAGGCGTCTCATTCCGCGCAGCCAACGCTAAAAACTAATGATGTCACGACGCCATGAGTGATGAATATCACGACTGTTGATGATGATGATCAAGTACGCATAAACTGACGTGACCGTGGTTTAAATTATGCGTGAACAAATATGGCAACCTTCCTTTTTTTGCATGAGAGTGTTTTTCATCAAATCCCAGTTCTCAGCATTGCGGAGGGAAACATTTTATTTTTGAGCTCTAATTTTTTACTTATTTATCGTGTTCCCATCCACTTAGAGGCTCTTTTGATTATTTCCGAAACTATTGCGTCATTCATGAGCCGCTGTTAAGGAAAATGGCCGGATACGATTTCAGAAATGGCTTCAGTGATCCAAGGGCCCCGAACAAAGGATTGGGAGTGGCCTCCTTTGCCTGGGAACGCCCTCCACTTGATCAACCAACATGCATCTGTTTAAATGCGGCGGTTCCGAATTCATGAAATCATATTCTACTTAGGTATGACGGCGCATCATCGAGAAAGCCATTGAGCAAGCCAAAGAGATCAGAGTGTGAGAGGGAGAAAGTACGAAAGTGGTGAGACAATCCATTAGAACTTAGGTCTAGGATATTCTCCTTTGTAGTAGTGAGACATGGACGATAGCAGCTGTGACAAGTCTAGAAGCATTGAAAATGTGGTTTCAAAGAAGTACGATGAAGATAAAATGGAAGATGGTTTAACGAGGAAGCTGAAAGGGAGGGAGGGTAAGAATTCTGACTAGAATTCTGTAAAGGCCGTTGTACACGGTACAATTTCTTGTACAAGAACTTGTACAATGCGCAAATTGTATCGTGTACGAGGGGTTCGTACAATTTCTTGTACAAGAAATTAGATCATGCTCTATATTATTGGATGAAACCGTCCAAGATCCACTCAGTAGCTTCTGCGCATGACATGTGACGGCAGTGATGAGGCAGTGAACGAACGAACGTTTAGTATTCGTAAGGTTGGTGTTCTGTTTGCAATCACTTTTATTCCTATAACCATGGCGAAACTTCCATTTTTGTTGTACATATCGTGATATTCTCTGTTGCTTCCATATTGTGATATTCGTCGGTCGCGTCGGAAGTGTTCTATTTCTCAAAAGATAAGTTGGACACACTGGAAAAAATTAAACCTCAATGAAATTAAGATGACGTTATTGAGCCAAAAATAAATATAAGCAACGAGCGAAAACATGCTGTTTGGAGGATGAATGATGGGTTTCATGAGCCGATGAAAGAGTGCAAGTAACCAATCGTAAAATTTCATTTTATTAATGCTAGGATTAATGGTAGCAAATCATTGTAACCCATGGCAGTATTTTCAAAATACTATCGTCATCGAATATCGCGATTCAGCTGTTGGACAGAAAACGATATCTGCGCATGTTATTGGCGCACAAATTGCATGAAAATCTTTGATCGTGTACGACCGTGAACCAACTTCTTGTACAATATCTTGGTCCAATCTCGCCGTTCAATTTATTGTACAAGTTCTTGTACAAGAAATTGTACCGTGTACAACGGCCTTAAGAAACGGAACGGCCCTGTCTTGAGACCTAATAGTGTGATGAAGACAACCATCAGAGAAGAGAGGTTTGAATTGGGTGGGATTGCGGAGAGAAGAGAACTAGTGCATCGAGTCCTTTCTATATAGACCACCTTCTTTCCAGGTTTCCCTTAAACCTACACTGAAACGCCCTCTTCTTAGCAGCAAATCCACCGCCAATATACTTCCTTTTCCTCCCTCCATGACTTTGAAACGCCGTGCCAACCTGTCCAAATAAAATGAAATCTACCATATTCATCCACAGAACCATTTTCCCCCCAAAACCAAGCCTTCCCCACGTAAACCCTTACCTCCTCCATCAATGGGATGATCTACATTGTGGCCACCGTTTCAAATAAGCAAATCATCCGCTCCTCTCAGCACCCGACTCAATTACCATCGCTTCTCTTGCAACAACTCCTCTCGGTCGTTTTCTCTTCAACACTCCTTCAGCCACGAGGAATCTTTTAATAATTATTTCAATGCGTCTGTGTTGGCCTCCTTCCCCACGACAGCCACTTCTTCAGAGAGAGATAGCTCACATTTGGCTACTTAATGCCTTCAACCCACCGGACCTCAACGTCATTGTCATGCATTGTCCCTTCCCCTCTTCACCCCCCCCCACACTCTAACCCTCTCCTTTCCCCTGCGCCCTCTTTCCCACAGAGAGGGGGCTTATTACGTAAAATCGCCTCTTTCCTCTGACAAAGGCGGTTTTGCCGCCGAAGTTGAAAAATATTTTGTGTCTTTTTTTAAGTGTTTCCTATCTTTTCTTGTGCCCATCGCGCCTGTGATAAATTTACATTGTGATTTTTATTATTTACGTGGGTGATTTTCGAAGAATTATATCCGCTATATAAAAAAAATCCGTTGTGAATCGGCTTCATTCCATCTTCTCCACCAGTTGTGTGTTTTATGAGTTCCTATTTATTCCTATCCTACGTACGTACGTATTCGATTGGAGCATATTTTCAAAGTTACTGTTTTATTATACCACACGGAAACACATTATATCAATGCTAACTAAAAAATCATTATTCCCGACGTCAATTTTCCCCCAATTATACTGTTTGTGCTTGGTCTTTGGTGACTTGACTGACGAACAAAAATAATACTTCAGCGTTCACATGACGATTGTATTGGATTCGTCTTCAGTATTCAAACAGCTGACTATCGGATTATTATCTTTGTTATACGAAGAAACTTGAAGCTCGTATATGGTTCCACATCACTTTCAGTCATTTGCGTATCACATCATTTGTAGTCACCTCTGTTGCAATATGTAACTCATTACCAGGTTCACTAAAAGGTACATGTAAAATCCCCGAATGCATATTCAGAGCTACGCTATACGACTACCTATTTACTGTACACCGGTTCTACGTTATGTTATATTTCTCCGGAAACGTTTTGCGCTTTCATTGTATTGTGATCCATCATAACATATCTCTTATGATCAATTACTCTAATGGGCGTGGAGCTCAGGGTAAAATTAACTGTTATCTCTCTATCAATTAAATGAGAAGTTACATCTTTGGAATGGCACTACTAGATGGTAGCGAAGCATTGACAATAACAGCAGCAGAGAAGTCCAGGCTGGAAGCATTTGAAATATGGTGCTACTGAAGAATGATGAAGATAAAATGGATCGATCGAGTGACAAACGAAGAAGTGTTAAGAAGTGGGAGAGAAGAGATGTCTACTGAAAACCCTAAAAAGGAGACGCGAGAACTTAATCGGCTACATCTTGAGACACGATGGCCTGATGAAGACAATCGTCGAGGGAAAAGTGAACGGGAAGAATGGAAAAGGCAGGCCTGGTATGAGGTATATGGAGCAAGCTGGCTTGCTGGAGCAAGCTGAGGCTGTGAAGGATGTAAAAGAGAAGAATTACGTCTTTATATTATAATTGTTATAATATTCTGAAGCACATTCTTCGTCCAGGGTGGACTCTTGGAGAATCGAAGAGAAATATGGAATGGGCAAAATAATTAAATCAACAATAGCCTTGGGATCTGTTCTGGAGTAATTGAACTATTGTAAAAGTTAAGTGCATTTAAACCTTATTGTTTGATTCTTCCCTGTTTTCAAACGGTGAAAATATTGCTGCAAGCCCGCTGCGACCCGTGGAAGCCATATCCATACTGTGAGTGCAGTAAAACTTTCCTCGCTCGTTCTGTAGCGCCAATGTCCATTGGTTAGGCAGGTGGCTCTGTCCGGGAGGAAAGGGAGTGCGAGGGAAATGCAGGTAGAGTGGAGTGCAACCCGGCGTCGGCATTAGCCTGCTCCTGTTGCTAGTCGCCCAGGGAATAATGTCTCACCCGACAGCCGGCGAGAGAGCGCTGAATGAGGGGGGTGGTGATCCCCACGGGGCACTGAAGATTCTGACGCCATTTAATCCGGGATTCGAACCCAGTGCATGAGGGAGGATAGCCTGTGCCCATGCTTCCCTTCCAGCACTCAATATCCATCGTCAAATTAGACAAATGATCCTTTATATACATCTACACATACCCTGCAAGCCTCCGCGAGGGTGTGTGGCAGGGGGTGAAGATCACCAAACGTGGAATATTGACGTATATGTAGGCTGTTACATGGAAAATTGTTATATAATGGAGCCACATTCACCAGCATGGTTAGTATCTACAGAGTTATAAAGGCATTATTGGTTATTACAATTGCATTTATCTAAATACTTATTTATCTGTATTTACCTACAATTCATGGGTTAGTAATTTTAATACATGCATCATGATCCAATGTCAAACTAGGAAAACAAAACTTGATGAGGTGAAAGAGTTCTGTTACCTAGGAAGCCGATTACCAACGATGGACTAAGCAAGAAAGAAATAGTGAGTAGAATAGTCCAGCCAAAGAGGGCATTATTTCAAAAGAAGAATCTACTCACAGCTGGAAATACAAGCGTAGAAACAAGGAAACAGTTCATCAGAACATACATCTGGAGCATGTTTCTTTACGGCAGTGAGGCATGGACGATGAGAGCAGCGGAGAAGAAAAGGGTGGAAGCATTCGAAATGTGGTGCTACAGAAGAATGCTGAAGTTATAAATGGATCGACCGAGTAAGTAAGAAGAGTGGGAGAAAAGAGAAGTCTGATGAAAACTCTAAAAAGAAGAAGGGACTGCTTAATCGGCCATATCTTGAGACACGATGGCCTAATGAAGACAATCGTCGAGGGAAAAGTGAATGGGAAGATTGGAAAAGGAAGGCTTCGTATGAGATACATGGAACAGGTTATGAGGGATGTAAAAGAGAAGAATTACGTCACAACGAAAAGGTTGGTCGATAGAAGAATCGAGTGGAAAGCTGCGTAAACCAATCCTAGGATTGTTGACCAATGATGATGATGATGTCCATACACTCTTGTCCATGCACTTCACATAACTGTCAATAAATTGCTATAGGCGCAGCGTCCTTGGCACACAGAAAGCGAATCACGGAACCAACTCACACTTGGCGGTAGCGGCGAGTGGAAGCTCTATCGCGAACGGCTACCAAACAAAACCTAAGCGTAGTAGGTGCCAACCAAGCTACACGCCAGTGCTGCAGGATCTTGCGGTAAAGCGTTCCTCGCGACTCCAGCACCTTGGAGACCTTATTTTACGGACAACCCTCGTGTTTCTCTAATCTTCATCGTCATCTGGTCAGATGTAGCAGAGTACGTAGGGGAGTTTAATATATACGTATCTAACGTCTTCAGTAAATCTATCCGTTTTCCATTTCTATGAAGATTTAATTTGTACTTCAACCTACGCTATGATAATGACTCCCAGCATAATTCTTGTATTAATTCTGATACGCTACCAAACCTATCGCAACACCTTTTAATGTAGCTGCTATACGCTGCACGCTGTGTAGCGTCACAACTGGCGGCATATCCCTGAGGGTCTCGCCGTACTTCTCTTCATGCACGAACCGCACACTGAAGTCATGGAGATGCAGACACGAACACGGTTGTTATTCCTTTCCCGCGGAAATTGGCAACTTCAACTCGGAAGATTGATAATCCGACCGAATAATCCACACCGGTGTCATTATTTGGTCGTTAGGCGTGGAGCCAACTCCATCTCTCGGCGAGGTAGAGAAAGTTTCCTCCTTGGCCAACCTTCTTCGGGTTGCCCGCCGAATCGATGCTCGTCGGCGACAAGCTGCGACTCCGAATACCGAGGGATCGATTAATTCGCGGGCGAAAAGACGATCGCCGGGCGTCGACTCCCTCCTTGGCGAAGAGCATCACTCTTCTCGCGAATTCCCTCTCTTTTTCCAAATGATCGCACGAAATCAATATTCTCTTTCAATTCGCGCCACTGCTGCTTGTGTAAAAATGTCCCCTGAAAGTGTTTTCTCAGCGATTAAGTGCAGGTGAAACACTTGGCTCTGAAAGAATCGTTAGATTTTTTTTCTATCTTCAAGTTCAAAAGTTGGAAGAGCTATAGAATTCTCGGAAGCATCAGAGCCGACTCGGATACCCTGACTACTTTCTCCGTTTCTTTCTCCAAATCGAAGGAGGGGTGAGCACGTCGCGAAATGGGGGGTAAACAGATCTCCCGTGTGATGATTGCGGGGCAGTTACTTTTCGTGGTTATCGTGTATCTGGAAAATGTGTGTGGCGATTTTACCCCGACTGGAAAATTATGACATGCTTCACTCGGGGCTGTGTGAGTGAAACCCAAGTGGGGTCATGTCCTAAATGCCAAAATACCCCGAACTACTCAACCCTTCCTCCGCTCCTTAAAAAAATGTTTAGCCCTTCACTCCAGAAGTGATAATAGGAGATATTCCACAGGAAAAAAATCATTTGCCTTAACCGTGGAAATCAGGGGGTCCGAGTTCGTGCCCCAGTCAAGGCGAATGATTTTTTCCTCAGTGGAATCTCTGCTATTGTGAAATTTCAGCGGGTAACGCCGCTAAAGTTTTCACGGCCATTTCGTGAACTTTGAAATTCCAGAAGTGATCTTGGTCGTTTCTCCCGAACATCAACTACGTAAACATTCTCAAGAGACATCAGTCTGCTCAAGAAAAAAGCAGCGCTTGAACAGAAAGTTCCAAGGCTGAAATTCCAGACTTGCGGTAGAAGACAGAGTTCCTCTTTCCTCCAAGATCTCTCCCTTCCACAATGAATATTCTAGGGAGGAGGAAATTGACTATATATACTGACTATAGGAAATACACCTATAGCTCTTCTAACTTTTGAACACGAAGATAGAAAAGGAATCTAACGATTCTTTCAGAGATGGTTGACAGAGCATCATCTTCGATCCGTTTGGGCCCTCGTCTCTTCCCAGATCCCCCGGAAGGGGGCGTTCGCCTGATGCGAAGGCCGGAGGCACCGCGACCGCAGGCCACTCGCTTTCGACGTGGTCATCATTGACCCCTAAGACCTGCGGGAAGCGTACCCTCGTTCCTCCTCGAAGGCCCACCCTCGTGTTTTATTAATTTCCTCCGTGGAGGCGCTCCCTTTATCGCCAGTTTCCCACTTCATCCCTCTCACCCGGGCGCTGTTCAAAAAGCGCAAGAACCATGATCCCTTGGTCAAAAGCCCCGATTGCTGAAGGGATGTTCCGTCGTCCAAAGACAGAATGTTGGTAAAACCCTGTAGTCTAAGTTAAAATCATTATGGTATTTGAAAAAAAAGCTTTGGACATTCTCCACATCCACATTATGGAATGAACCAAAGGCTCTGGCTTCATTGTAATGCGATGAAACGACAACCTCATGATTTGAGTGCGCGTGCCGGAATTTCGCCGGCGCGCGCAATTGGCGCTCCCCTCCGCGATGCAATTTTAAAATTGCAATTCTCTTCCGCCTCGCGGGCGCTATCAAGTGGTCCTCCTCCCTAGAATATTCATCGAGGAAGGAAGAGATCTTGGACGAAAGAGGAACTCCGCCTTCTACATCTACACGATACCCTGCAAGCCAACGCGAGGGTGTGTGGCAGGGGGTGAAGATCACCAAGCATGCACTACCGTCATGCAAACAAGCAACTATAGGGTCTCATGCAACTTGATTGTTAGTATCTATAGTATTTAAGGGATTAATACATGCATCATGCACTACAGACTACTCTAAAATATTTATTTCCCCTAACTATCCCTTTACTATGCTGCCTATTCTGTTCTCTTCTAGTACGGGGGAAAAATGCCATTTTGAATCTATCAGTACGATAATCTATCTCTCTAATCTTATTTATCTGGTCGAATCTAGCATAATACGCTGGAGTTTTTAATATGTGCCTAACATCTTCAGTAAAGCTATCCGATTGAAATTTCTCTATTAGTTTTAATCTGTGCCTTAACCTACGCTCTGATAATGATTCCCACCCTAATTCTTTTATTAATTCTGATACACTACTCAACCTATCGTAACACCTTTTAATGAACCTAGCTGCTCTACGCTGCACACTGTATAGTTCTCTGATCAAACCTAATTCATTCAGATCCCATACACTGGCTGCATACTCAAGGTGGGGCCTAACTAGTGAAAAGTAACATCGCTCTTTTGTCTTCTCATCACATTTTCCAAGTACTCTTTTCATAAATCCTAGCTTTCTCTTCGCTCGGCCGCATATTTCCCGGATGTGTCTTCCCCACGATAAATCTATAGTGTTTGTCACACCTAAATACCTTATGGTTTCAACGCTTTCGACCTTCGTGTTACTAATTTTATAGGATCGCTCTATCGAATTATTCCTCCTCCAAAAATTGATAGCTACACACTTTTTAAGGTTAAGTTCTAACTGCCATTTGTCTCACCACTCTTGAATTTCATCTAAATCCTTGCTAAGCGATTTCCTGTCTTCTTCTTTTGATATAACGCTATACACTACGCCATCGTCGGCAAAAATTCTAAGCTTACTACTAACTACGGTACCCAAATTGTTTATGTATAAAAAAAATAGAAGCGGGCCTACTACGCTACCTTGGAGAACTCTCGACGTGACTTTGAATGTGTCCGACATGATATTTATGACAACCCTCTGCTCTCGTCCACTTAAGAATTCTTTTACCGAACATACAACGTCTTTATTTATGCCAATACTCTCTAAATTTAAGATTAATTTATCATGAGGAACTGTATTGAATGCCTTTTTAAAATCAAAAAATTTCGCTTTTTCAGAAGCTAATGTTTCATATACTCTGGAAGGAATTTGATCGGTACCTGGTGATTTGTTTTTACTAATGTTTTTTAACTGCTGCTCTATTCCGCGACATGAAATTTTTATTCCGGGCATTTGCTCACTGAATGTTTTCGGCGGTGGTTCCACTGAGTTGTGTGACGATGAGTTGAATACGCTTAGGAAGAAGGTGTTTAAAGTATTGGCTTTTTCTGCACCACTGGCGACTCTAATTACTTTATCGTTTTTAAGTGTTTGCACTGTGGACCTATTTCCCTGAAGCTCTCTCACATATGACCAAAACACTTTAGGATTGCTATCTAAATATTCTCCTAACATCTTGCTCTTGAAATGTGATAACGCTTGCCGACACGATTTCCTTGCCAATGCTCTCGATTTTATATACTTTTGAAGTAACTCATTTTTTTCCTCTACCGATAGACCCCGTCCTGCATTTTTCATCCTAGCGTGGAATACCCTTTGTCGCATTAGTGATTTCCTAACCTCCGCGTCATACCACCTTGGCTCTGTATTATCACTAATTAATTTACTTGGTATATATTTATTAACTGCTTTACGGGTGACCTCAAGAAATTCTCTCCACGAATCCTCTGTATCTAATCCTTTGCTTTGTTCGCTAAATACATTAAACGATTCCCTTAATTCCTCTTTCATACCGTCGTAATTAGCCTTGCCAAATAATTATACCCTCCTCCTTGGTTTACAATGTCTTCCAACGCCTACAGTAAATTTCGCATGCGCTATTTAATGATCACTAATTCCTGTGTCTGTAACTGTATTTAGAACTCTTTCGGGTTTATTTGTTGCTAATTTGTCTAGAATGTTGTTTCCCCTGGTCGGTTCTGTTACTAACTGTTATAAAGAATGTGACGTAAAGGTATTCAACAGTGATTCACGGAGTTCTTTATCCTTACCTCCTGTTTAAAAGCTACACGTATTCCTGTCTATCGAAGGGAGGTTGAAATCTCCGCCTACTATTATTCCTCTATCATTGTTCCGAGAAAGTAATGTACGTATCTCTGACTCTAGTTCCATTATAGAATTGGCGTCTGCGTCCGATGGCCTGTAATATGCACCTACATATATCTTTTTTGCGTAACTACTTTTACTCTTATCGGAACACCAAATACTTTCTACATTTTGCTCTGAAATAAGTTCTCTTCTACTGACATACGGGTCCTTCACAACTTCTCGTTATTTTTCTACCATTACCTTTACCTTTCCCACCCTTTATTTCTGCTAAAATAAACGTATATTTACGCCGCAATATGGAACTATACCTTGCAATTACGCCAGAAGTTAGTAGTTCAAGTCACGTGACTTTCGTCAATTTTCGGAAACATTGCTATACCATTCAATAATCTTTGCGGTTGGCATAGAAAAGTTTGGCGTCAATATTTGAATTTGTGATAAAATTCCTTGCCAAATACATCATCATTGCAGAAGATACAAATGTCATGCACATTGCCTGTTTTATTAAAAACCTCCCACTGAATGGGATGGATTCGACTGGATGTGACGGCGGAACACACCAACACAGCGATCTGAGTGAATTTCTTAACCGTTTTTAAGAGCTCTCACTCGAAAGCGGACAATCCGCCGTATGCACTCTGCTTGCTCTTATTCTATCCATACGCTCATCATTGGAGAAGAGAGAATGATTCCTTTAGAATGATCGATGAGTGTCCATTTGGCGTGCCACGTCAGTGATTTTGCCGAGTGATTTGTCCGAATGGGATTCGGAAAGTGGCATGGCGATCGGCGAACCTCTTTTTGAATAAATCCTTCGCCGTCGGCAATGGATGGTGCCCAACTTGTCCAAGTAATTCACGGAGTCAAGTGGGAAACGCCAACACGAAAACACTTCTGGCCTTCTCAACGCTGTCCTCTGGCGGAGAATGGACGGATGAGAATGATTTGTGTCCATAGCAACGACGACTTCAAACAACAAAAGTTACAGCCGTGGACCTATGGGAAGTCTCATTTTTGAATGAACTCAATTTTACTGAACACACTTTATCGAACGAAGCGACAACGTAATGCAAAACTTAATATCGATGTACATCTACATAATACCCTGCAAGCCACCACACAGGTGTGTGGCAGGGGGTGAATTCACACCAAACATGCATTACATGTCATGCATAAAAAGGATTACTAGTAATTATATTGTAGTCTAAATTTCACAATTAAAATAAGATAAACATAGCAAAGCAAGCATAGGTACAATATCTTGCTGTTAGTTGGGTTGGCTTGAATTTCTCATACCAACACGCAACTAACTATGCTATCCATTGGTACACTCGTATTTATGCTATGGGATATATTTACAGCTAATTCATATCCCTGATTGTATCATATCCCTGAGGAAAGAAGGACATTTTGAAGGACATTGAAATAGAAGTACAAGAGCAATTACAGAATGGTGAGGTTGAGAATGAAGTAATGTGAAATGAAACAAACAGATGGAAAAACATTTGTATAAAAGTCATAATTACACCAACAAAAATTATTTATAGATGAGTGTATTTTTAGTGTATACAATATTTTCCTTATTATTTTCTTATATTTGGCCAGTGATTGACAGATGTCAATCTCTTTAACTTCATTCGTTAACCTCTGTATTCTGGAGACAGGGTTATTGAATGCATAATTAGTACTGTGATTACTTATTTGAAACGTATTAACTGATCAACATGCATGAATAGGTATATGAAAATTAATTAAAGACAGAATTTAGGATAAGTTTACACGGTCATGCTTAGGAACAGATTAATAACAAATTTGAAGAAAATTGGATTTCTGGACTTAAATTACTGATCGCACAGATCCTGTCGCAACCACTTCCGTTGGCAGAGTCAGCCTTGTGTGTCCTTCTTTGTCATTGGGCGAAGGGCCTCCTTGGTCTCAGTTGTGATTGGACGAAGTGGATTACTTTCAAGTCCTTTGCACGCCCACTTTTTTCGAAATGGTCAAAAATGGTTAAATGGTTAAAAACATAAATTTTTCGCTGTTTACAACTCGAGACCCAAACGACGGATCGAATAACGGCAAAATACGTGCCTTTTTTTTACAAATCTATCAGACAGTATCTCGGCAGTAAAAAAATTGGTAAACGACCCCTTTCCACCAAATCAACATGAATGTAGAATGGAAGGTCGTAGGGTTTGTTTTCATAAAGATCCATCCTTTTTGTCAGAGAGAGAGAGAGAGAGATAATTCTCCTTCCCACTTTGAACATATCTGGTAACTAAATCCGGAATTCTTGCTTCCGAGAACGGTTAATTGATTTTGCGTACGTTTTCTGTTTTTTTTTGTAAATGAGGAGAGTATTTTTCTGATTCGGTTTATATCGCAAAACGTGAAATTGTTTCTACGCATCTGTTGCCCTGTATTCAGTGTCTAGTTTGTCGAGAGGGTTTCCCGTTCAGTCCCGAACGTTTGGAATAGAGGGGAGGAGTGGGGGGGGGGGGGGAGAAACCTTGTGACGTCACTCAGGAGAGGCCATTGTCACGATGGCCACGTGTGCCTGTTTGCTCGCTGTGCTTCGCCTGAATGCACTTCGCTCCCAGAGCGTCTTTTTATCTCTCTCGGATACGCCGCCGTGTTTTTTTATTTCCCCATGCCACCCTGCTACATCTTCTCTGTCAGGATAGATATAAACATAAGTACGGAGGGATTTATTTTTAAATTATTCAGCGAACATCACTCTCACAGGACTTATCCAAGCTTAAGGACTCGACGAGGTGTACGATAATGAGACTCCGATTATAACCATTATGTGCCATGCTGATGAGAGAACAGCCAATGCTTTAGTTGGCTTAGGAAATAGAGTACTGACTTTCTACCCCGGAGGACCCAGTTTGAATCTCGGCAGTAGATTCTCGGCAATAGACGTCACGTGAAATAATGGGTCAAGCGAATCGTAAACTGGGATTCATCAAAAGAGTACTGGGTAAGTGTGAAGATCATGTACGAGAAATCAGCTACTTTTCCCTTGTTAGACCTCATTTGGAATATGCTGCCAGTGTATGGAATCCCTACGAAATCGGTCTAAGTAATGAACTTGAACGTGTGCAGCGAAGATCGGCAAGATTTGTAAAGGGACGATACGATAATTATATTAGCGTAACCAGTCTATTAAATGAATTAAATTGGGATTCATTGTCATATCTCAGGTTGAAATTAATACTTAATCTCTTAAACAAATTCCAAGACCATATTTTTTCAGTGATGATGTTAAAAATATTTTGAGAACCCCAACTTACTATGGTAGAATGGACCATAATGACAAAATTAGAGAAATTGATTGCCGAACTGACAGATTCAAAATGTCCTTTTTTCCTCGTTCAATTAGGGATATGAATAACGGTAAATGTATCCAGTACGAGTGTAGCAATGGATAGCATTGGTAGCTACATGTTGGTATAAGGACTTAAAGCTAACCCAACTAACAGCATGTTTTGGCATGTTTGCTTTGCTATTTTAACTTTTTTTTAAATAGTGATGTTTATAACAGTATATAAATACTAATCCTTTTAAATGCATGATATGTAGTGCATGTTTGGTGAGAATTCACCCCCTGCCACACACCTTTATGGTGGCCTGCAGGGTATTATGTAGATGTGTGGCTCAGTGGCTTGTGGCTCAGTGGATTATGGCTCAGTGCTGTGCAGCACTTCGTCCGGCCAGAGAGTCCTTGGCTGTTCAACCGATGTTGCTACAACTCTTTCTCTTCGCAAAGGCCATATGCCGTTGTTGGTTACGATGGTGCAGTCAAACAACAGCACGTGAATGTGAGGCCATTGGCTGTGATTGGTCGGTTGGTTAGATATTGCCGTTCAGTGTGACTGGAACAGATCACACCAGCCATAGCCGGAAAACGAGAGTGACATAAGGAGAGATGGGCAACTCGGTTAATTAACGCGGTATTTTTCGTAAATTACCAACACCCCTGAAAATTACCGTAATAAACGGTAATTTTCAGAAAAGTTCCTTTCCAGAAAATTTCATCCTCGCGAAGAAACCATTGGAATGGGTGATATTATAAATAAAGAAGCGGAAATGAATTTGTTTACATTGTGTCCGTGATTAATTCAGAGTAAAATAACAAATGCACATTGCGCAGAGGTATGTCTTTGGAACGAAAATTTCTCATTGTGTGACAAAAGAGAGGCAAATTGCGTGTTGCTGCCAACTTTGTTATAATTTTTTTAATGAGTTATATAATAGATAAGCGTCGACATATGTTTGATATAAGCGTCGGCATTTATATCGCAATGCTATTTGATTTCGTTTTGAGCCCTCTGATAAGGATTTGCAGCTCAAAACTTAAAATTACTCGAATATTGCGGTAATTTTCGAAAATTACCGTAATTTACCACGGTAATTTACCTCAATTGAAAATTACGGTAATTTATACATACCTGGTGATAAGAGAGTGTTTGGCTCCAGCCTTCCTCAATTCATAACCCATTTACGTAAACAGCAATAAGTAGAAACGAGCTTACAATTGGATCTCATTCACTCTAGAAAATGCAACGCGCGCGGATTCTTATTCATTGGATTTAAATTCGGTGCCTGCTTTGGTACAGGATACTCAAGAACACATCCAAAGCCATGCATTACATGATTCTGAGTTTCTGATATTTCATCGACGAACCGTCTGGGGTGTGGACACGCGATACGCCCCAAAAACAACACAGCCAATGCAGGGTAAGTTGAAAGGGTCCGATTCACCCTCCATGGCGATGAAGGGAAAATGCTGCCAACATAATTCCCTCATTTCCTCGAAAAATGATCTGCAAATGGCTGTCGGAAATGTTCGGACGCCCTATTACGGCGCTACACTTTTGTGCTGATGAAATGTTCACTCGGAACCGAAATCGCAATTTTGTGCACGAAATCGTTAGATGGAAACGAAAAAAGAATTTTAGTGAGGAAATTAATCTTCTAACCACAACCATTCACTCATACCCGCCGGCCCCGGTGGCGGCCTGGGGTAAATCCCTCGCCTGCCGATCCCAGGATCGCGGGTTCGAATCCCACCCGGGGAGGATTTTCACTTTCCGGGGCATGGATGTTTGTACATGTTAATTGGAAGAGAGGACTTTGAGTCCTGAAAGTCGTTGGTTAAAATAAGACAAATAAATAAATAAATAAAGAATAACTAAAATAAGCGAAAGGTGACGCCCACCGGAAAAGCTGCTGTGATAATATTGACATAATTTTCATCCCGTCCTTGACTGCTTTTCAGGGAAGTGGAGGGGGATTCTCGGAAGGTCTGCTCGAACAGATGCTGTCGCAACAGCTCCTATTGGCAGAGTCAACTGTGTCACCTCCATTGCGATAAGGCGTAGTAGCTTCGCGGGCTCAGTTGTGATTGGACGAAGTCGTTATCCGTCAGAGGTAGCACCACGCCCACTTTTCCGAAAGGGTTAAAAACATCAGTTTTTCGCCGCCTATAACTCGAGAAATAATTGACAAATCAAAAAACGAAAAAATACGGGTATTTTTATTTTGCAAACTCTATCATATTCGTCAATAAAAAACTATGATAAACGACCCCACGAACGCCATTTCAACCCAGAGATTAGTCCTCAGCCCGCGACTCCATCTTGCTCAACCTACCGATGCCATTACCATTCCACCACATCCCTTTTGCGGTATTTTCGCTGCACGTGCCGTTATGGTTCTAAGCCACTTGCCTCCTCGTGTTCCCTTTCTGCGGGGTTGATTTTTCTTACCTTAGCCCGAAATAGAGATCCCCTCCATTCTTGCGAAAGAGGCCGTGAGCAAATATGCAATTACGACATCCTTTGAAATCCGAAAGGGCTCTGACGAGAGTGGGGCGGGCACGAGCCGAGGGGATCTCCCATGCACCCTTGCGGCATTGTGACCGACGACAGTTGACGTCCGCGCGCCGCAACCCAGGTGCATCCACCTAATATCGCAAGACACCATAAAAGTGTGGGTGTGTGGAAGGGGGTGGACTCACAACAAACATGATTCGCATGTCATGCATAAAAAGGATTAGTAATTATATCCTATTCGAAAATTTACAATTGAATAAAAGATAAAAATGGCAAAGCAAGCATGCAAAAACATACTGTTAGTTGGGTTAGCTTTAAGTCCTTATGCCACCAACATGCAACAATCTATGCTATCAATTAATAAATAGTGTATGTATGAATGCATACTATTGGACATAATTTTCAGCCATTTGTATCCCTAATTGTACGAGGGCAGAAGAACATTTTGAATCTGTCAGTTTGGCAATCAATTTCTCTAATTTTGTGTTTATGTTCCAGTTCACTATTATAAGTTGGAGTTCGCATAATCCATCAGTGAAAATATTATCTTGGAATTTATTTAAGGGATTAGGTCCAAATTTCAACTGACGATCTGACAATGTTTCCCATTTTAATTCATCTAATAGACTGGTTATGCTAATATATGCTACCGTCCCTCTACAAATCTTGCCGATCTTCGCTTCACCAGTCCATTATTTAAGCCCAGTTCTTAGGGATCATATATACTGGCAGCGTAGTCCAAATGAGGTCTAACAAGGGAAAAGTAGCTGATTTCTCGTACATGATCGTCACATTTTCCCAATACTCTTGTGATCGATCCCAGTCTACGACTAGATTGACCCATTATTTCACGTGTATGTTTACCCCAGGAAAGATCATGTGTCAGTCTTTTTCCAAGATATTTAACGGATTCCACGTTTGTTAATTCATTATTATTTATGTTGTAAGTGGTAGGAGGAGAACTTTCTTTTCCAAAAATTCATCACTGCACGCTTTTTAAATTTTAAATCTAACTGCCATGCGTCACACCATTTTACAAATGCTTGCAGGTCAATATTTAAATATTCTTTATCGTTTGAGCATAGAATTTCCCTGTACACTACTGCGTCATCGGCAAATAGACGAAGCTATACATCCAGGTCCTGGAGCCAAGGTCCATCTCTCAAAGTAGTGGATGAATGATCACCGAACATGAACAGCGTACATGAACAAGCAACATTCGTGGCATAAGATATCATAAATAGACGGCATAGCAAAGGGCAGGTGAAATATTGTTGGAGGGCAGTCTGTGGTAGGGCATGGTTTAACGTTATTAACCCACGCACACGCCAGAGAGATACTCATAAATATGTTTAGAGAAATAGTAACCGGTAATATCATTTCATTACCATTTATATGCTTTGTCGCATGTGACTATTATTCCTATATGTCTTCACGAAACAGTAACACTGAATCCCACTGTTACGTATAATAAAACTTACACATGATCTTTCTTGGGGTAAACACATTAGTGAAATAATGGGTCAATGTAGTCGTAAACCGGCTTTCACCAAAAGAATAAAGCGTTAAATAAATTTCCATTTTCCTTGGAAGTGGAGTGGGCGACATCATATTGTATTGCACTGTATCCAGCGTAATTTCGGGGGAAATGGTCGCTAGCGGGACATTGAAATGTGTTGTAAGAGCATGTCGAAGGAAGACACAATTGGATGCATAGCCAGATACAAAAGCAAAAGAAAGTTTTTTGTTATTTTCATCCGTTGTGAATTGTGAGTGTTGATTGTTATTTTCATAGTTGCCTAGAATGTGTAAATAAGATTGAAAGTTCATTGTTTTTGTTTGCGGGTGTTCTGAAAGGTTGGAGATGCTACTGGCCACGGTAGGAATAGGACCAGAAAAAAATGTGATGAGTTATAAGAAGACGTCACTTAATTAATTAAGTAGCGGTTAAATCCTTGGCACATCACAAGAGCGTAAGTTCCAAGTAAGCAGAGTAAGTCACAGAAGGTACCGATATAGGTTTACTATCGCTACTCCTATGAAAGCCAAATTTCATGTGTAAAGGCCCCTTAATTTTGTCGATGTTAGGTTATCGTCAACATAATCGATAATGTACAGGATGTTGCGAGATGTTTGGTCGAGGGTAATCACCACGCAATGCCTGCTCAATAAAAATCCCTAGTTGACTGCGCCCCGGGCAATGAAAAGGCAGGGTCGGCTGCTAGATTCCGTACCGGGCTCCTTCGATTTCGTGCGCATGGGGGGGGGAAGGGGACCCTTTCGGGGGAAGGGCGGACCCTGACCCTCCCACGCACCCTTTCCCTCCTCCCCCCACTCCCTCTCCGGCACACGGGGTCGATTCCGCCATCCCCGACATCTGACGGCGGCCTCGCCAACCACTCCCCCCCCCAGCCCCCCGGAGGAGGCTCGGTGGCTGGAGGAGGAATGGGTTCCGTGTTGGGATGGTCCGGGTTCGGGTCCCGGACGTGAATTGGGACGGAGTCTCTCTTCTACGAACAAATTCTGAAGATTCAGGCGATATGGAGTGGAAGCGAAACATGATAACAAAGAAAGAAAAACACGAGCCAAATCCACAAAAATAAACTTAACTACGACCCGGGTTTCACTGTATTACAGCATCGTCAGGTGACCTGACGATGCTGTAGTCCCGGGTCTTAGTAAAGTTTATTTTTGTGGATTAGGGTCGTGTTTTTCTTTCTGTGTTATCTCTCTCTTCTACGCTCACTTCGGGCACCGGGTGCCGCGGTTTGGACGCCCCGGGAAGAGGAAGGTCCGTCCCTGGTGTTCAGGGTCCGTCCCTGGTGTTCAGGGTCCGTCCCTGGTGTTCAGGGACGACTGATTCGGAAGGGCTCAAGTTACGAGCGCGTCACGACAGTCATTTTGTACTTGTTAACCAGACGTTTCTTTCATTGGTCCTGGATCGTCTATATGCTGGCGCCGGGTTTGCGCGTCCTTCTGTTAATTCTATGATCGTTAACGTGTCTTCCGCGGACTGGTGCTGGGTGATAGAGAGGGCAGTATGAAGAGAACGACTCACCAAGGCTAAGGGGGTGGGTGTTGTTGCTGTAGTGAGGGCCCGGGCTCGAATCCCGGCGGGGGAAGGTGGGGAATTCATCGGTGGACCGGCCCCCACTAGAGTGTTTGGCGGAGAACATTCGAGTGCAGTACTCCGTCCGTCAGATGGGACGTTAAAGCCGTGGCGTGGCCTTTCCTTAAGAGCGGGTGAATGCCGACGCCGGGTTTCTCTCCACCCTTTCTCCTTTTCCCTTCACTTCCGTCCTTCCTCCCCGCTCTGATGTGCATTGTAGTGCGAGGAACACTTGGAATCACGGGATTTTCATTCGCTTTCGGTTTCTCTGAGAGTGAGGAGCCGTCAAGGTCACGGACGCAGATGGCTGGCGTGTATCCCTCGAACACCATTCCCTTTCCGTGCTTCCCGATATGCGGACACGTGAAGTGATAAAGTCACTGAGGGGATCCCGGGAAGCAACTTCCTCTTACGCATCCGAGCACTGGCGAATCCGTACCTGTCCATATATCGATTCCTATATATCGACTCCTTCCGATCTTCACCCGACGGAGCTCTTCACCGGATCTAGCCGTGCGGTCCAGTGCCACCAACACACAAAAATCGATTTTTTATCGAATCCTGGGCAACAACAGCAGCAGAACAAACAGATTTGAAGTATTTCAATAGTGGCGTAACAAGAGAATCAATAAAATCTAATGGATATGTATCCATATATCTATATCTACGACATACCCGGCAAGCCACCTCGAGGGTGTGTGGCAGGGGGTGCATCCACACCAGGAACAATGACACGGCAAACAAAAATGAACAACGCAAAACAAACACTACACCTTCAAAAGTAATTAGGGGAAAAAGAGAAAAGAACTACCAAATCCCAATCATGCATAAGGGTCCCATATACTCGCAGCATATTCTAAGTGTGGTCTAACCATTGAAAAATAGCAACGTTCCTTCACCCTCTCCTCACTTTACCCTGTGTGAGAGTCACGGAGAAGTCCTCAGGAGTCCGCTGAAAGTGTTGAAATGAAAATGAGACGACCGACACACGGTGAAGACAATCTTAGAAGGAGAAGTGGATGGAAGGGGTGGCAAAAGGATGGTATGTGATGGGAGTGAAGCAGTCGGTAGTGAAAGGCGGAGAAGAAAGGTTTCCATCCATAAGAAGAGACTCATTTATAGAAGCATCGAGTCTGAGGCTGCATCAAACTATTCTTAGAATGGATTACGACTGTAAGGGTCTAGCCACGTTGACACACCGGTTCCCGTGAGATCACCGAAGTTAAGCAACGTTGGGCGCGGACGGAGGTTGGATGGGTAGCCCCCCTCCTCCATGCCTCTACCGCGGTGCTCTTGTCCCCTGTCTGTGAGTGGCGGGCAGGTAACAATGCGGGTTGGCCCACAATGGATCTAAAGAGATCCAAGTGCCAGAAAGGGGCTCCAGAAGGCCCCCCCCCGCCCACCCCTCCCATTTTTACGGCTGTATTAGCATATTGCTGTTATAATAGTAAACCTTTTTGAATTCTTCGCACAATCATCTTTCTCTACTCTACAAAAAATGTAGTCTTTTGCGTTCATGAAATAGACAGGGACATATATGCAAAGTAGCAAAGAAAGTTAATTGATGTGAATGTATTTATTAATTTCAATGATTTTTATTAGTTATCGATTTTCACAGTCGAAAGGAACGTAATTGTCTCCTGACCACAACAATCCTTTCTTTTTCCTTGTTTATTTACGCCTTCAAAATCTTGTTTTGATACGCTATAGTCCAAAATATTTTTCTTTTAACTTAAGTTATAAACATAAATTGTGTTTGACTAAAAATTGAGTAATATTTGTACAAAGTATGTTAAAAATGTAATTCACGTTGAGTGTCACACCCCGGCCTCCGCTGTTTATCAGGGTACAGAGATAAACCTTCCCCCCTTCGGCCCTCTAATGGCACCCTGAGCAATGACCACCGTACTGCACCCTCGTCGTTTACCACTCCTTTGGGAAGAAAATATCGGGAATAACAGAGGGCGAACAAGAGTGTTCTCAGTAGGGATGGGAATTTCGATTCATTTCGATGATTCCAATCATGCGACTTGGCTCATGCCAATGACTCGTTCTTTTTCATGGTTCAAAATGAACCATCAAGAACCATGAACCGCACCAGTTCTCTGCACCACTTTTACCACTCTCTCTCTCGTTTCAAATTTCCTTCAACTTCTGCCATTCTGTGTTTTTATAATACAATTCCCTTGTTAACCATTACCAATCATGCATCCACTCCCTTATCAACATTATGAGCCAATGTCACCCTGAACTTCTTCCTAAAATTAATTGGATTCTGTATTCTGCTTTTCGGTTTCTCTCTTTCCGACGCCAAAAGGCCCAGAAAAATTTTTTCCACGCTTTGCATCTCTTTTCTTCGTCTAGGGCTTTCGCTACCGATAAGCCTGGTGACACCCAGCCCACCACCACCTCCACCCCTTCACCTGTTCGGACCGGACCTGGCGACCCTTCTCCGTTTGGAATCCGCTCCTTCTCCCGCCCCGACCAAAGTTTTCCCGAACCGCGTCCCACAAAACAATGACCATCCGCCTCCTCCCAGTCAAAATTCCACAGAGACCGCTGAACAAGCAGTTGTGAATCTTTCTTCAACTCCTCTCTCCCCGAGGGAAATTTCTTTGCTAAGAAAAGGCCTTTCTTTTTCTCCGACTGCTAAAATCAATCCTGTTCATATCTTAACCGACGCCCTCAACTTCTGTCGCAACTTAAAGTGGCAATACTTCTGGAACTCCCAACAACCCACACTTTCTTCACCCACCAACTCAATACACACAGCACTTACCAAATTCAAACCCTCCTCTTCCCATGAACCTCTCCCCTCCAATCACCCTATCGAAATATTTTGTTTCTCTCTAAGATTTCCAATCCCACCTTCATCAACTCCCTTAAACTAAATCCAATCTTTCTCCCGCTGAAATCTCAGCCCTTCATAAGCGTCACCTCTAATCCCAGCACTGTCATCCTCTGCGAAAGGCTCCGCCGTTGTGGTCCTAAATTCCTCCGATTACACTAATGAGGCTCACAGACAACTTTCGGACACTTCTTCTTATAACCCTTTACCCCATGATCGTAACCCACAATTTGTCAACGAAATTGTCACACTATTAAATGAGAAGGGCCCAAGTGAAGGTCTCACCCAGTACGATATTTCCCTTCTCACCCCACCGGACTTCATCTAAATCATTTCTAGTCAAAGTCATTTCTAAATCCTCCCAAAAATTCACAAGCCTAATAATCCCGGCCGTCCTATAGTCTCCTCCTATTACTCACCCACCGAACGCATCTCCGCCTTTGTAGATTTTACCTTCAACCTCTAGTCCATGGCCTCTCCTCCTACATCAAAGATACCTACCACTTCCTCGACTGCCTCAATTACACTCCACTTCCTAATGATCAAAATATCACTATGGCCACCATTGACGTTACCTCTCTCTATACCTCTATTCCTCACTCGGAAGGCCTCTCCTCTCTCCGCCATTTCTTAAACCATCGTTCTACTCCACAAACTCCTAGCAATGACTTCCTTCTTGACCTTACGAACCTCATCCTTACTCACAATTCCTTTTCCTTTAACAACCAATTCTACCTTCAAACTAGGGGCTGTGCCATGGGAAGTAGGTTTATTCCCTCTTATGCCAACCTCTTCCTCGGCCTCCTTGAAGAATCCTTTCTATCCACATGCCCCCTCAAGCCCCTTCTCTGGCTCCGCTATATCGATGATATTTATCTCCTTTGGCCACACGACACCGATTCCCTTAACTCATTCCTCGCCTCTCTCAACGCTTCCACCTCAGTTTCCTTCACATCACATATCTCCTCTTCCAACATTACCTTCCTTGATGTCGATATCTCCTTTTCCAATAACAAATTTAACACATCTGTTCACATCAAAACCACTAATAAACAACAATACCTCCACTATAATAGCTGCCATCCCTACCACACCAAAACATCCTTACCTTACTCCCTTTCCATTCGTGGCCACCGTATATGCAATAACCCAGACCCCCTTAACAGATTCCTCACTAATCTACACCAGTCTCTCCTCCGAAGAGGATACCCTGAGCACCTTCTCAACAAAAAAATCTCCACTAAACCTTACTCCCCCACAGCCTCTCCTCGCAAAACCAAGGACAACCTCTCCTTGTGCACAACCTACTTCCCTGGTATCCAGTCCCTTAAACACATCCTCAAAGACCTATCCTGTCTGATAACCTTACCACCACCAATATTTTCCCTAAATGCCCATATCTTACCTTCAAACGTCCCCCCAACCTCTCGGGTATTCTGAGAACCACCAGACCTCTGTCCAAATCCCATCTTCTTCCAAAACACCCCCTTCCCCCTGCAATCACGCCAGATGCAAAACCTGCCCTATCCTTATCACCCAGCCTCTCCCCAAACAATTCCTCTCTTTTCCGCTTCCCTCCATGCCTTCACTTTCCTGCACCACTGAAGATACTGTCTGCCTTCTATTTTGCCAATTCTGCCCCGCTTTCTACATCGGTCTCTCCACCACCCCGCTAAGCATCCGCATGAATGGTCACCGCTCTTCCTGCAATAATCCCCCTTCCCATTCCTATTCTCTCCCGGTAGCCATACATGCCTCCTCCCACGAACTTCAACAATTGTTTCAAGGTGGGCATACTGGCCTCCGTCCCACCTTCAGCGTCTCCCCTCCAACTTAAAACGCTGGAGCAATCTTTAATTTGGCTCTTCCATTCTTTCCGCAAACCGGGAATTAACAGGGCTCATTAAAGGAACCTTCTGTCTCTCTCTCTCTTTTTCTCATACGTTTTCTCATACCCTTTCCCTCCCCACTCATCTTGACCCCTTCTACTTCTACCCTTCACTTGTTTCCTCGACCTGCCTTGCCCCCTCGGTCAGTTCTCTCCTCTCCTTCGAGAATCTATCTTTGTTAGTGTCTTTTAAGTATGTGCTTTTGTACTTTTGTCACGCCTGTGACCAGCTTTGACTGTACAATCGCTGCCCTATTTTCCGTCTTGGTGGCAGAGTCACGAATTTAAATTCCCGAACCCGGACTTAAACTGAATGCTAAAAAGGTTTTCCTCATAAGAAAAATTCCACTCTGAATCCAAAATATAACACAGGAAGAGTTTTGTGGTAATTTGATTGTAACAATTTAAGATTGTTGCTACCAAACTCTCACCCGATAAATCCATGATGATACCTGAATGCTTGAAGATTTTATGTTGCCGTTATGCACAGGAATCTTAATTGCAAGAGGAATATAGTTTCATGGACCACGAATCGAACCACGGACTTTTAACTTGCCGGTCTAATGTGCAGATCCATCATTACATTCCATTACATTTATTTCTTGATTATTCATCACATTGTCATTTAAGTAAAATTATAAAATTCACATGCATTTTAATTAATTTTTTATATAAATAATACAATTCAAATTCCGAAAAGATGTATGAAGAAAAGGTACACCACTGGCACAAACAAGTTGCTAAACCTTTCATTTAATTCTACGATTGAGGCTGCATTTAGCCAGTTGCCCTAAATACCTAATCAGTCAATCATGAAAATATTGTAGATAATTTATGTTCGGGGAGGGACAAAGGTGGATAGTCTTCGAGAGGCAAGCCGTTCACCTAACCTGCATGAGAGGGGTCGTGGCCCTACTCAAGCCCATCGCCCCAATATTCTAAAGAAAATTTTTCCCGAAGGTGAAATAAAGGATTCCTTGTTCAGGTAACATTTTTCTCTGGCAATATTCAACGCTTAAATGCTATGATGGAATTTATATGATTTCAAAGACTTTGATTTTAAACTTTTAATCTTAAAAACCAACATGAAATGAGGTTTCATTTTCTTGCAGTGTTATTCGCTGGAAATTGAATTCATTGCTAAAAATCCATAATGATGTCACTCCGGACTAAATCATTTGACGGATTACAATTTTTAAGACCTCAGTAGATGTGTGATTTCCGACATTTCTTTCAGTGAAACTGTCCATCACATTGACCTGAAACTGAATGCATTCGCAGCTGGTTCAACGGCGGTCACCCATGTCGAGGTGTCCTTGCCCTTCCTCTTATTCCGATGCTTCTCATCGCGACGGTGCTGTCTTTCGTTTCTTGCTTCTGGCGATCACCTCCCTCTCCTCTCCCCCCCCTCAACTCACGAATACGCAAAGAGAAGAGCGTTGATACGTTCCCCTCAAACAGTTAACCCTTACAAATTACCATGCGACTCTCAGGGTATTATTCATAAATAATATGAGGCACTCGGGGCTAGATAATGGTAAGCCACATTTAGGAAATTTTACAGGAGTGACATCTGAAGGTTCGAAAAATTCCCTAAATTAGGTGTTGTGTCTTGGTGCAATACATAACAACAAGGTGTGTGCTGCCATCTCTTGGTTTCTTCAAATAATACTCCACCAGTGGCTTCCCATCGTCTAGCAGATAAGAAAGGCGTACAGATCTCAATATTTCTCAGTGTGTGGCTTACCATTATCTAGCCCCGAGCGCCTCATATATTAGCGTGGAAGAAACAGTTTAACGGCATTAATAATGAATTTCAGCGTGTTTTTCATGATGCTCTTTATGGAATATTCCACAATTGCTGTTAATACATGCCGATCGAGGTAAATAAATCGCCTTATTCCAGAATTTCACTTCCTGGTGAATTTTTTAATGGATCGAATGCAACCGGAGGAAGCCTGACCTTTCCTCTCCTTGCTTCCGAGTTGGGTCGTGGGCCGAGAGGAGGGGCCAAGGGAGTCACAGCAGTATTGCAGCAGCTGCTGGAAGGCCGTGTCTCATTCGCTCTCAGCTCCGAGTGGTCGTGGAACAATGACACGTGTCCAAGGAAAATAATCCTTCTCGCATTTTCCACGGAATAATTGAAAAAGAAAAAGCAATTCGGCATTTTTTTGTCCGACTGAGTTTCCCTTCACCGCCGCGCCGGAGCCCGCGGCTCTGCTCGGAAGAATTTGAATGACGACGGAGCGTGTGCTACTTTTCCTTTCTTCCTCCGTCTTCCCCCGAGGGAAGCGTGCTCCTCCTTGGAGGTGCAGCCTCGAGAGGGGAAGATCTCTTTCCGGAGACGCCGTGTGGAGGCGCTATTCCGGCGAAAAGGGCGGGAGGGGAAAAAAACCGAGGAGCGACACCGCGTCCCATATCCGCTCTCGCGTCGGAATGCTTCTCGTTCCCTCTTGCCTCCTCTCCGCTTTCCCTCACAACTCCCCCGTAAGCTACGTCGGAAATTAATGTCCAAAACCCATCTTTACAGTTTCAAAGTTTGTCAGGGTTACGACCAGGGGGCCTGCGTCTAGCGGTATACAGACTTCGAGGAGTTGAGCGAGGCAACTGTGATCCAGCAGTGATTTTCATCCGACTACCAGAACGTTTCATTAGAACTATTGTAGCATTTCAAAGGAAGGTTTTGGAAATCGTCGACTAATAAGTGCTAATCTCGGACTGATATCCATTGATTTTTTTCGATAAAGGGAATTTAATGTAGCGAAAAACGGAATAGAATGTTTCTACTCTAGAAGGAAATTTGGGGTTATTGCGCAAGAAGAATAATCCGACTTTTCTTTCATGATAGCTTTAAGCTGCACCCAACAGTGAGGAAATGAGAGTGAAGATAGGCGTAAAGAAGTTGCGCTTGTTCAATATACGGATCAACGCTGTGGAAGTGTTGAAATGAGTTAATCCGAGGAAATGAAGAGTAGGCATCCATGGCAGGAATTAAGATCGTTGTATACTGAAAACGGCATGACCATTATCTCCCAGGCAAAAGAAAATTGGTAAATCTTTTGGCTAACTCAAAGAATATAATAAAAAGATGATAAATGAAAAACGCCTCATGATAAATAAACACAAAACATGAATTATTGTTGGATTAAGTTTTTATTCAAATCAATGGTACAACCATTCTCTTTCGTGTTCAATATCGTTATGCCCCGAATCCTCGTTATCAACAAACTATTTCCCCCATGACAACCATGGAAAAACAAAACATTTATTTTAATTTGATCCGCGATTATTATTTAACAAATTTACTTTGCTTCAAATTCCTCCTTTCGCGTGACAAATTTTAAATAATTAAACTCAAGTTTGGAATGTGCTTCTTCATTAATGCTTCGCTGACGTCCTTGGTCAAAACATCAGTTTCCAAGTCTGCTGAACCCACGTGATGAAGAACCACCTCACCATTTTTGATTTCATCCTTGACAAAATGATACATTCTTCTGATGTGCTTGTTTTCTTTGTTGATCTTCTCATTGTTATTCCAATTCAATGCTGATTGACTGTCAGTTCGAACTTTTATTGGTCGTTCAACAACTTCAAATTGTCCCAGCTCTTCTAACAACTCTGTCAACCAGATGCCCTCACAAACTCCATCACATAATGCCACCAACTCCGATTCCATAGTTGATAAAGCTACCATCTTCTGCTTTCCGCTTCTCCAACTGATCAATGCGTCTCCAATCTTCACTGAATATCCGCCAAATGATTTCGAATCCAAAGTGGTACACCAACTGGCATCTGAACTAATCTCCAGTCTTCCAACTTCTCTGCCAATCTTCAAACGATACCCTTTGGTCCCCTTCAAATATCTCAAAACTCTCTTCAACGCCTCGTAATGAATCATCCTTGGATCTTTTGAGTACTGCGATAGTTTGCTGTAGGTGTATGCCAAGTCCGGCCTCGTCCCTCTCACCAAATATCCAATACATCCAAGTATTTCTTGGTACAAATCCTTGTTTGCTTTCTCCGAATCTTCGTAATCGTCAAGTTTGGCTCCACTTGCTGCTGGTGTCTTCACTCCATTGCAATTCTCCATTCCGAATCTCTCAATAACTTCTTCGATGTAGCTTGATTGTTCCATGATAAATCCTTCTTTTTCTTCTTTGATTTTTATTCCTAGGAACTTCACTTCATCCTCCTTTGACACCTTAATCTTCAATTGCTTTTTCAGTTTTTCCACCAGTTGATCAATCTTCTTTTGACTGTCACCAACAATTATACAGTCATCCACGTAGCATCCAATTGCCAAAAATCCCTTCTTTGACTCTTCGACAAATACACATGGATCTGCTTTACATGGTTTCAATCCCAATTCCTTCAAAATTCCAGATAATTTCTTAAACCAACATCTTCCTGCTTCTGGAAGTCCATATAAACTCTTCTTTAGTCTAAATATCTTCCCTTCTTCAATGTTTACTCCTTTTGGTGGATTCATGTACACATGCCTGTCCAATTCTGCGTTCAAGTACGCTGCTTCGACGTCAATGAACTCCACTTTGTAATTTTTCTTCGCTGCAATTGCCAACAGTGTCTTCAATGACTCTTGCTTCATCACTGGACTGTAAGAGCTTTTGTAATCCACTCCCATTCGCTGTCGTGAACCATCAGCTACCAGTCTTGCCTTGTATACTTCTGCATCTTTGGTTCCCTTTTTCTTGAAAACCCATTTGCTTTGAATTAATTTTACCTCTTTTGGCTTGTTAACAATTTCCCAAGTCTGATAATTTTTCATATTTTTCAATTCCTTGTTCATTGCTTCAATCCATTTGATCTTGTCCTTGAACTCGATTGCTTCTTTGTAGTTCCTTGGATTGATTTCTTGCACCATATTGACAATGCAATCGGGCTCCTTCTTCTCTCTCGTTGACCTTCTTACTCCTTGTTGTCTTAATTCATCTTCTATTCCTTTTAATTCTTCTTGGTGTCTCTGTTTCAGGACATCGTTCGTGTCACCTTTTTTTCTCCCTCTTCTTCTCTCTCCAGCTTGAACAATTACCAACGGATTTTTATGAGATGAATCATCATCACTGTCGAATTGTCCTTGAAAATCTTCAACAACGTCATGGATAATTCCTGAATTGTTTTCTTCCTCGTGTCGTTCGTCTCGATTCTCTTGCCTCTCAATTGGGATAAAAACGTAGTTAGTCTCGTCATAACCAACGTCTTCTTCCTTCTTCTGAAAACCCATTTTTTCTTCAATGAACTTTACGTCTCGACTCTCGTGAATCTTCCTGTCACTCAAGTCAAATACTCGGTAGGCTCTCCTGTTCTTCGAGTATCCCACGAACACAGCTTCCTTTGATCTCACGTCAAGCTTCTTTTTTTGAACATCTTCATTTCTGTAGAAGACCTTGCAGCCAAAAACTCTGAGATGTCTGACCGATGGTTTCTTGTTTTTCCAAATCTCAAGTGGAACTTGATCCCTCTTCTTCGTAGGTGAAAGATCATGCAAGTAGCTCGCAGTCCACACGGCTTCTGCCCAAAACATCAGTGTTAATCCAGCTGCAATGAGTAACGTTCGAGCCATTTCCACCAACGTTCGATTGGCTCTCTCAGCAATTCCGTTGCTCTGTGGAGAATAGATCGTCGTTCTCTCGTGCTTGATGCCTTTCTTCTTGAAATATTCTTGCAATGTGTCGTTGATAAATTCCGTACCATTGTCTGAGCGAAAATTCTTGACCTTTTGTCCTGTCTCGTTCTCTTTTCTCTCAATAAACTCGATCAGTTTATCGGCAGTTTCACTTTTACTCTTCAAAAAATCGACGAAATATCTTCTGCTGTACTCGTCCACAATAGTCAGCATGTACCTACTCCCTCCAATTGATTCTTGTTGCATTGGACCACACAAATCCGCGTGCAGTCTTTCCAAGATCTGCTGTGCACCTTCGATTTCGACTTCTTTGAATGGTGCTCTCGTCAGTTTCCCTTGAATGCAATCCTCGCAGTTGTCGTCCTTGATCGACACATTTTCGAGTCCTCTGACAAGATTCTCTTTCGCCAATCTAGAAAGATAATTATTGTTAATGTGACCAAGCCTCTGGTGCCATAAATTACTATTTATTTCGCTTGTGCTAAAGCAAACTTCTTTCTTCAGCTCTCGTTCATCGCTGTCCGTGCTCATTCGAAACATAAAAGCATCTGCTTCAAAGATCCCCTGTGCAACTAATTCTCCTGTTTTCTTGTCATAAATTCCAAATCCATCTTCATCAATAACTATTTTCTTGCCCATCTTGACCAGACTTGGAACTGACATCAAGTTGCTGTTTAAATCTGGAACATAAAGTACGTCTTTTATAGTTAATGCTACCTCACCATCGTCAAGATAGCTGGTTCCTTCAATTTCTCCTCGAAATTCAGCGTGAATCTTTCTGCCTGCTTCAGCCGTCACGATCTCCACATTGTCTTTCCTCTTATTAATCAATAACTCCTCTTGATGAGTCATGTGAGATGTGCACGCCGAATCAAGCATCCAAGTGACTCCATTTTCTGCATTTATCTTGTGATGCTCCCTCACTTCAAATGCATGTTGATTCTTGCCTCCTTTGAAAATTCCCTTGAATTTGCTCTTATTCTTGTAAAAATCCTTTGAATTTTCTTTAGTCTCAATTGAATTCTCCTTGTCCTTGTGCCAGCAATCACGAGCAAAATGTCCAATTTTGCCACAACAGAAACATTTTTTCTTAGTCTGCACCTTCGCCTTAAAAGCCTTGACCTCTCCTTCATTGGTTGATTTCTTGTTTTTCTCCTCATATCGCAAAAGTGCTCCTCTCATGAATTCGAAATCCACCGTTGGATTGGAAGAAATCGCTGTTGCAACTTCACTGAAACTCTTTGGTAGACCCTCGATTACGTACATAATTAATTCATAACCTTCAATATTATTACCCATTTCCTTAAGTTGAGTCTCTAATGTTTGAGCTCTAGTTAAATAACCGTCAATGCTTTCTTTCTCTAATTTTTCTAATTTAGCCAATTCAATCATTAACTGAGTCTTTCTATGTTTCTCAACACCGTCATGACGTTTCTTTAACAAAAGCCACAACTCTTTTGCATTGGAAATACCTTGACATGCTAACGCCTGCTCCGCCGAAAGTGTCATAATGATCAGCATGTTGACCTCGTCGTTCTTCTTTGACCAGGCTTCCCACTTCGCCACAGCCGCTGCATCAGCACCATTCTTCTCTGGTTCATCACCGAAGATGATATCTTGATACAATCCTTTCGCCTTAAGAACTGCAACCAATCTCATGCTCCAAAGTCCATAATTCTTGTTTGTTAGAGGCTCGATTCTTGAAACTCCAAAGTCTGACATTTTCCCTTGTCACTTTTCTTGACCTCCTGGAAATTTCACTCGTGTATCTTATAACCACGCTCTGCTACCAAATTGTTGGATTAAGTTTTTATTCAAATCAATGGTACAACCATTCTCTTTCGTGTTCAATATCGTTATGCCCCGAATCCTCGTTATCAACAAACTATTTCCCCCATGACAACCATGGAAAAACAAAACATTTATTTTAATTTGATCCGCGATTATTATTTAACAAATTTACTTTGCTTCAATTATGACGCATTACTTTACAGCAGGTGTCAACAGCACAAAAATACAAAATCCAGAAGATATGTAAGAATTTAGTTCGGAATGCAATGTAAAAAGCACTGGAAATGCAAGAAGCAAGCGATCAAATGCTATCGGTCTATCCAAGGTCAGAAAGGCTTACATCGGAAGAACAATATATCTACATCTACGCAATACCTTGCAAGCCACCGCGAGGGTGTGCGGCAGGGGGTGAAGATCACCAAACATGCACTATTGACATGCAACTAGGATATTTAATGGAGACATGCTAGATAATAGGGTCATATAGACACAATGGGCCCTGGGAATCAGGGGGTACTAAAATGCGATTTGGAGTATATTTCTCGCTTGTAGTAAGGCAATTTCTGGAAAATCAAGAGTGGACATATTTCAGGTATGACAGCGAGGAAGAGTGATGAGAATCAGGAGTGATTTACGAAGGAGGTCAAGTGAGAGAAGAATGAAGTCTTATGAAAATGTTGATATGAAGAAGAGACAACCTTTTCGGACATATGTAAAGGCGTGATTCACTCACGAAGGCAGTCGAGGAGGAATAATTGAACGGGAGTAATAATAAAGGAAACATTCGAATGAGATTACATATTGACGCATTGATGAAAAATGTAAAAGAATCATCATGCTCACACTTAGAGGATAGCCTCATCATCATCAAGGGTCAACAATCCTAGGATTGGTTTGACGCAGCCCTGCACTCGATTCTTCTATCGGCCAACCTCTTCATATTAACGTAGTTCCTCTCTTTCACGTCCTTTACTACCTGTTCTATATAACTCATACGAGGCCTGCATTTTCCATTCTTCCTGTCCACTTTTCCCTCGACGATTGTCTTCATCAGGCCATCGTGTCTTAAGTTGTGGCCTATTCAGTTGTCTCGTCTTCTTTTTAAGGTTTTCAGGAGAAACCTCTCCTCTCCCACTCTTCTTAAGACTTCTTCGTTTGTCACTCGGTCGATCCATTTTACCTTCATCATTCTTCTGTAGCACATGTCCACATTCAGGTGGATGACGGTGTCTATCAAACATCGTAGTCTAACAACATGTTCAACTATGGTGGTTTGCCATTCTAAAATATCACAGTGTTTGGTCCAAGTACACGTCCTTTGGTTTTTCCTTTTGCTTTTCCACCTTTGTTCCACTTTATTTCAGCCCCTGGCGTTCTTGAGCTGATGCCGAACTGTTAGGGCTTTATCGAATCCTGCATTTGCATTTACTAAGCGCAGCTTCTTTTTATTCCATCGGCACACTTTTCACCATTCATCACTTCACAACGGCGCCATGTTTTCAGGCATCGTGTTTTTCCCGAGGCCTAGCCATATCCAGTTCTTTTGTCGCTCGACCGAGGGCGATCACACCCCCTCATGCACGCCTTGTCTTTCTTCTTTAAGCGCAGAGATTGGCGTCATGACCATGTTCTCATCTGTCCTCAGCTTGACGACCGTCCAAACCCTCCAATCTCCCCCCCCCCCCCCTTCCCCCCCTGAGCTGCCTCCCAGGTCGAGTAAAGATTTTCTCCGCTCCTTTACTCTCGGGCGGAATTTCAGAATGTCGTCGATGGTATCTTAGGGTTTCATAGGGTAAAGAGTAGGGAAGGGCCCTATTACTACTCTGGCCCCTGTTTTAGTGCTGCATAGGGAGCACAACTGCTTTTCGATATTTGTCCGCCGGACTGGACTCAAATCGTGGACTCACATCCCTTAATGTTTAAAGCGGTTTCTCTCTCCATCACATCTCAGGAGGCCACCGTCCAAGCTGCATTCATTCTGAAGTATTTTCACAGCTGAGACCCTCGCCATAAAGATGGCCTTGGAGAGCATAGAAGCGAAGGAGTAAACTTACATTATTTGTTCTGATTCCCAGAACGCGCCTTGCAATCCATCGCCACTTACTCCCCACGGGACACAATCACACAAGAAATTCACAAAATCCTATCAAGACTACAATCTGAAGGCGTGGGCGTCACTCTGACATGGTGTCCAGCTCACGTAGGGATTTCAGGTAATGAAAAAGCAGACTTGGCAGCGAAGAAAGCCCTTGGTAAACAAGACCTGGAGTTTGACTATGTTACGGCTAATGACTGGAAGTCAAAAATTGCGCAGATACTAAAGGATCATTGGAACAGAGGTCATGGGGAAGCGAAACTAAAAATAAGTTGCGATCAATCAAAGAGGTTGTCTCTCCTTGGCTATCATCCACCCGGAAAAATATAAGGGAAGGAGTCGTAATATCCCGTTTGCGAATTGTAAACACAGCCCTTGTACACAAATTCCTCTTCACACAACAGAAAGAGCACCCACTATGCGAACACTGTGGGTTCCTTCTAACAGTAAGGAATATCCATCGCTGAATGTAGATAATACGAGGGCACCCGCGAAAAATTTCATATTCATGGGGACGTAAGCAATATTTCATCTGATGACGAAACAAAGGTGGACAGAATAATTAACTTTCTTAAGGAAATTAAATTTTTATCATCTTATTTAAAATCATATTTATGAATGCAATACTGCTACATTAAAAAAATCATAAATGAAAATAGTTAATTCAGGACATTTTAAAATTATATGATGCAATGAAAAATATATAAGGCTTAGAAGTGGCAAAATATCCTAAGTAGCCGAAACACCTTAATAATCAACTACTACTTCTATTATGACCCAATTAGATTGCGCGTGGTGCTAATCCCACAGTATTCCCCACTAAATCCACCCTCCCACTCCCTGTATTCATCACCACCACCATCACTAATTGGCGCACTGTAGAGGGACCTTAGTCCTCGACGCACCCGTAATCCCAAACCTACTGCTTCCACTAATCACTACTACTTCCACTGCTGCGGTTCCTCCCCACCCTTTCTCCAAACATTCCACCTACACCCCACCATCCACCTGTCATTATTGGCGGACATGTTGTCAACGGCATATCGACTACTTCAACAATTTATTAGTATTCGCCTGTCTTGCATCAATGCTCTAAGTAGTTTAGGTAAGGCATTGAATAGTTTTACAAGAAAATTAATCGCATTGTCTCTGGAACTTTTTCCGTGTTCTTCATCGATGGTCCTGATGTTGGACGTGCATGTAAGTAGGGTTTCTAGAATCCTTTCAACCCTAGGCCCGAATACTATGGAAAGCAGCATTTCTCTCGTTCTCCACAACCAGTGGATGAATCCGTCGTGAGTGTAGAGGTATCCTATCACCTTGGGAGAAACTGATGCTAGATGATAGTGCTTGTAGCCCAGCGCTGCGCAGAACATCTCCGAGTAATAGTGGTAACATCTTGCCCACTACCGATGATCCTCTTTCCCTTCCGCAGCCTTTACGCACTCCTCCCCTGGGCCCCAAGGGTGCTTCGTCGGGCCCTCCCCAGGGGTAAGGGCCGGGCCCTTACCCAATATTTCTCCCTTTCCCACGTGGCACGGTCGGAGGAAACGTGCTTCCCGGCGGAGGCGCGAGATGGCTCCACGGGGAGCTCGGATGTCGATTGGATTGCGGATCTATTCCGGATGCTGTGCTTTGCTTCCCCCGAAATGAAACGAGCGCAGCCGAAGATTACCATTCACGCCCTCCCCGTAACATTTCTGAAGGCATAGAAAATATAAAGACTTTGTTCACTAGAACCTAAGTATAATTTTATTGTGAGGGTTTGATATTAAGACGACCAACCATTTTTTACAATCGCATGTTTGTATTCGACCAGTGCAGGAGTTGGTTTCAAGAGTGTGTTCTTCCAGCCACTTGCGTCCCGATTCAAATCTAGGAAGATGTATAGAATAAGATTGTGCTCTGCCGCGTGGACAGCACCTCAAAGCTCGGTGTTCCGTGTTATTAAGGTTTAGGTGCTGAAACAGCTGACGTTATACCGCACCGTGCAGCTCCTGTTTGTCATAATCCTTTAAAAGCGTGAAAATTAAATGCGTCTTTATTGAACGCGTATAAATTGTTTATCTTTTAGGTGCGTGCAATATTTATTTAGGATTTTATCAGAAAATGTTTAATTATGTCCATTATCCCAAACTTCAAAACGTGAATAAACGTGTTATCATTGAAGTATTACTTACTCATAAGAGTAATTACATGTATTTGTCATTGATTTAATGCGTCTAACATCAGTTAAATTTCACTGAAGGAATGTGTTAATAATGTCGCACTTTCAATTAATCGCCCATTAACAAAGAACAAAAAAACATTCTGATAAATGCAATGGTTTGAGGCGTAACTTGATGGAACTCCTTCATGATTAACAGGAAAGAAGAAAAACTTTGCTAGTTCCACAAATATGTATTCACATGCGACCGGTTTCGGTACAGTGTATCATCTTCTGGCAGTGATGACAATGGCCTCTCCCCCGCCCATGCTTCAACCTTCCTTTCTCCTTCGGGAAAACCAACCACCCCCGCCCACCCTTTCACCTAGCCCTCTCCCCCCCCACCCACCCTTCCCGACCCCACATCCATTCCCAGACCACCACTTAATATTGTACGTAAATTTTGTCATCACTGCCAGAAGATGATACACTGTATCCAAACCGGTCGCATGTGATTAAATATTTGTGGAACTAGCAAAGTTTTTCTTCTTTCTTGTTAAACATTCTGATGATAATTAGGTCTTTATCGCTCTAAGATATGCATGAAAATTACACTTTACAGACCAGCATTCAGGTAATTAATATTTCCATGTGTTCAACTTACCCCACAATGAATAGTACTTGTAATTTGCTGGTGAAAAATGTGGTAAGTATCATAAATTATTGCAAAGTGTGAGAGGAGAAGGAATTATATTTTCAAAAGTCATTAAAATACGCGTCATGAAAGTTTTAGCCTTTTAATTGTAATAGCCTGCAATTCGTATTGCAAGATGGGGTGACAATAAAAAATACCCATCCAAGAAAGCCGAAAAAATGCATGCATTTTGCATAAAAAGGTACAAATATTCAGTGAATCACTCAATAAAAGAAACTGGATTGCAAAACTTAACATATGTGAATCTTTGACTTTATTTTGTCCTAAAAACAAACTTGCATATTATTAAATTAATGAATTCAAATTTAAATGAATACAACAAATTTGTCCTTTCTAATAATTTTTCGTTTTTCCGTGGAATCCTATTTGAAGCATGAAATCCTCGCTGTACTCTTGATTAGAACAAATGTTCGAATGGGATGTTCGAATTTTCCTGACTCATCGGGGCTATATGTTTTATATTCTCTGAACATCTGAACATTCTAGCTGGATTAGAAATGTCCAGGAATCAATCGGTAAGCAATTCTTCAGCTTTATATATATAGTAAAGTGAGGTACTAAAGTAAAGTAAAGCGACTCGCAAGAGGCTTTCCTGCTCTCCAAAGATTCGTACGGAACTGGTCTTGGATTGATGTGTGAACGTCGTGTTAGATCTGCGAGGCGTCCAAGAGAGAGAGACAGGGAGAGACGAGCATCTCTGCTGTATCTCTTGGAGATGCTGTTTGGTGCCGAAGCCAAAGCATTGACTTCCCACCTCGAAGGCACAGGTTGAAATCCCGGCGGGGGCAGATGTGTTTCAGGAGAGCAACAACAGCCCATGTCTGAATGTTGAGTGGAGACACTCTAAGTTCATTACTCCGTCCGTCGGATGGACGGTAAAACCTGTATCCCTTGGCGCATTTCATTAAGAGTAACCTAATGCTTACCACTTCTGCCTGACCGCCCACATCTCTCAGATGACTTCTCTCTCTGAGGACAAATCGTTATTACATATCCTGGTCTGTAGTTACCCTTATCATGTCCTCCTTTCTCCTGGGCAAGCGAGAAAGTCTGATTCTCGTAGCTAGGGCTGTGCAATATGTGCTGTTTTGAATATTGCACTTCGATATCAACTTGATATCGCAGAAGCGTAGAAATATCGGCTTCGCGATATAAATAGGAAACATCGTGATATCGGAATGTCGTCACATCGGGAAGTTGCCATGTCATGATATCAACATATCGTGATGTCGAGTTTCGAAATATCGCGTAAGCTGCTATTATAGGAGCCTTTACACGTATCAACACAACTATTAACTCCACTCGCATGTGTAAATAGCAACTGCGATGCGAGTTCTGGTCGATACTGGACATATGTCGAACACTATCGATCCTAGTTCGAGCCATTAGCAATATTGAATCCCGCCTACTTTCCAGCGGAAATGTATCCAACACAATCGCAACAATCACCAACGGAAAGCAATACACGTGGTCTGATACCGGGAATTTGGATATAATAACAAGGATATCCGCTGCCCAAAGGGAAGATTCTACTCTTTAAAGAATGGGAACAAAAGAAGAAGAGAAAAAATAAACGTCAATGGAAGTTATTGCTTGAAGAATATCATGAAAATTTAAGCATCAATCACTATTGAAATAAAAGTTTTTCTTTGTTAAGACAGCGCCTAAAATGGCGGCTTTAATCTGCATAGAAGTTGGTGCAGACGCATCATAGCACTAGCGATTTAGATATATCGCGCATCTCGCGACTGTCATAGCAGTCAACTGCTACGTGTAAACGCTGCTTATAATATCGTGTCACAATATCACGTGCATATCGAATATTGCAGACGATATATCGTCGCTCATCCCGACTCGCAGTTGGGAGGTGGCCGAGTGGGATGATTGGCCGTGGGAGGGCAGGGAGGGGAGGGAGGGAGGGAGGATGGTCCCGCGACCTTGAACTTACCCCCTCCCCTACTCCTCCCCCCTCCCCTCCACGCACACCCTCCCCCCCCCCCTCCACCTCCAGTCATTTTTAGCTCCTTCGCTCGCACCCTTCACTCTCATCCCCCGGCTCGCATTCGCTTCCCTGCTCTCGCACTGCCATCGCCAATCAGAACGATCGGTTCCCTTCTTCTCCAGTCAAGCCTGGTCTTGCATTCTATATTTTTACAACCCTGCTACACCCTTATTTTTCTCCTCTTGAGTGCTGTTGCCTTTTCCCGTGCAACCCTCTCATATCCCAAAATAAGACAGGAAATCGCTTAGCAAGGATCTACATGCAATTCAAGAGTGGTGCGACAAATGGCAGTTAGAACTCAACCGTAAAAAGCGTGTAGCTATCAATTTTTGGAGGAGGAATATTTTGATAGAGCGTACCTATAAACATAGTAACACGAAGATCGAAAACGTAGAAACCATAAGGTATTTAGGTGTAACAATCACTAAAGTTTTATCGTGGGGAAGACACATCCGGGAAATATGCGGCCGAGCGAAGAGAAAGCTAGGATTTATAAAAAAGAGTACTTGGGAAATGTGATGAGAAGACAAAAGAGCGATGCTACTTTTCACTAGTTAGGCCCCACCTTGAGTATGCAGCCAGTGTATGGGATCCTAATGAATTAGGTTTGATGAGAGAACTAGACAGTGTGCAGCGTAGAGCAGCTAGGTCAAAAGGTGTTACGATAGGTTGAGTAGTGTATCAGAATTAATACAAGAATTAGGGTGGGAATCATTATCAGAGCGTAGATTAAAGTTCAGATTAAATCTATTAGAGAAATTTCAATCGGATAGCTTTATTGAAGATGTTAGGCACATATTAAAAACACCAGCGTATTATGCTAGATTCGACCAGATAAATAAGATTAGAGAGATAGATTGTCGTACTGATAGATTCAAAATGGCATTTTTCCCCCGTACTATAAGAGAACAGAATAGGCAGCATAGGAAAGGGATAGGTAGGGGAAATATTTTAGAGTAGTTTGTAGTGCATGATGCATTAATCCCTTAAATACTACAGATACTAACAATCTAGTTGCATGATACCCTATAGTTGTTTGTTTGCATGTTAGTAGTGCATGCTTCGTGATCTTCACCCCCTGCCACACACCCTCGCGGTGGCTTACATGGTATCGTGTGGATGTGGATGTGGATATGTTACCTTGCTTTAATTGTCGAAACACATCCCATTTTTATTTGATAATATTTGCGCGTTATGTGGAAAGGCAAATCTAACCAATGTTTCATTTGCATCTTCATCCGCCTCCAGCAACGATATCTATACTTCATTTATCCGTTCGCCTCCATATTCGAGTCGTTCACCAACGCAATCTGTTCCAATGTTTCCATTCCTGTCTTCCAAATGTGAAACTATTGAAAGCTATTATTGTTTAAAAACCTATCATAAAACTGAATAGTATTAAAGCTTTCCTTTAAAAACCTGGTCCAGGCTTCCCGCGATTCAAGTATTCGGAGTCAGCAGCGGTTAATGTGAGATGGTGTCTGATTGTATTAGTGCCATCATGTTGGAAATTAGTTTAGGATTGGGAAGTGTCAGGGAGAGAATGAAGTTTGTATCCTGCAAGTTATGTTAAATGTTAAGTAATGCTGTTTGCGTCTACGAAGGATACTTTTATGGATCAGATAAAATGGTTTGGTGGCAGGAAGATCTCGTCTTGTTCTTGAAATACGATTTTTAGGCGCCCCGATAGAAGGTATGTAGTGATTCACACGTTCCTTATTGATTTCATGATTTGCGATGATAGTACTCGATGGGTGTAGCTGAACATGGAAGTTGAAAGGCAGGAACGCAAACCGTTATGTTTTACGTTCCGCTTCTCATCAGCATCTAAGCCTCGTTTATTTCTTACATGTGTAATTAGAAATCATGCTGTTGTAATTGAACTCTCGGCTACCTACTGGACAAGTAATTTCTAAAAATAAATGATTATATTATTTATAAATGCTATCGTGTTGAGGAACCAACTTGGTTTTTGAAGCAAACACTGTCTATAGCATCAAATTGTTTTCGGATTATTCAATGACGATGTAAAAATGCGATTTTCAGATTACTACAACCTTAGCCAATCGAATAAGACAAACGGTAGAGACCGTTTTACACAACACTTGATCCATCATAAGACCTAGTAGTGTGCTAGCCCCTAATTGATATTGAGGACGGAATCTAGTATCTAGTAGAGAAATTGACTGCCGAACTGACAGATTCAAAATGTCTTTTTTTCCTCGTAGAATTAGGGATATGAATAACGGTAAATATATCCAGTACGAGTGTAGCAATGGATAACATTAGTAGCTGCATGTTGGTATAAGGACTTGAAGCTAACCCAACTAACAGCATGGTTTTGCATGTTTGCTTTGCGATGTTTATCTTTTTTTAAAATAGTGATGTCTAGAACAGTATATAAATACTAATCCTTTTTTATGCATGATATGTAGTGCATGTTTGGTGAGATTTCACCCCCTTCCACACACCTTTATGGTGGCTTGCAGGGTATTATGTAGATGTAGATGTGCATGTAGTATGATTGGAATCGTCCTGGGAGTTTTCACACGATCATCGACCTTTTGTTTGCTATGAATCGGTTATCCCATATTAATTAAAAAAAGAGAAGTTCGGACAGCGTCTGTAACGTGACTTGATTGGTCGATGGCTACTAGGTCCTACTATAAATCTAGTCCCGCTTCAAGTATGGAATCCAGTAGCTCGGCGAGTCTGCTAGATAGCATGCTTGCTAGCCAGCCAGTATACTAGTTCTGTTCACACGATACTGGAAAGCTAGCATGCTAGCGATTATACTCGACCTTGTGGTGGATCAAGTACCGTGTGCAACGGGATTTAGTACAAGGAGTCAATGCAAGTAAATCGTCGTTACTACACCTCGATTTTATTGCTTCAATATAACGTATTTAACCTGTAGTTTTATTCCTGTCTGTCACCTAAAACACCATTCACGAAAAGTGCTAATGAAAATGATTTATCTAACGTTCATTTTGCTCTTCGGAGGGACTTTTACTTACTTTTTTTCAATGCTCCATATCTTTCCAAGCGACGTTTTGATGTCAGCCGAATGACATCATTTCGACGAGGCGTTAATCATTATGGCCCTCAGGCGTCTGGCCTTTGGCTAAGTAAGTAATATTCGGAGAGTGTCTGTTTCCTTCCGTAATCTATTCATGTCTTCCCTGACCTTTGGCCAATCGCTCATTTAAAGCAAATGGCGCAGCCTTTGTTCGAGCTTGCACGAATGGAGGGGAAGAGAAAGCGGCCGTGTCAACCTTGAATCTGGTTCCATCCGGATAAGGCCTTGCCGTCACGGGAGAACGAACTCATTGCATTGAGCTGACTCGCGCGGAAAAGATTGCTCGCATCCAAAGGAGGTTTCTTTTCATCGTCACTTCTCCAAGACTGTTTTTAAGTCGAGCATTCTTCCATATCTCATGCATTGCGTAATGAAGCGACAAGTGTGTGGAGAACTCGTTCGCTTGGAGAGGCTGAAGCACGCACTGGGCGATCGATTGAATTATCGATGCATTTCGGTTCATCACGTGGTCCTATACCCGTTTATTGAAGCCACAGTGAACACTGAAGTATACATTAGCAAGCTGAACGATACTTTTTCCATAATAATACTCCATTATACCTGGAGAATAGAGTATCCTTCATGGAGGACATCTGGTTTGGTTTCAAGTGACGTTTGCAGAAGCGTATTTCCCAGCTGCCATTCCAAATCTCCCATACAGATTTTGAGTATATCATTAGCATGGACGAACTAGGTATATCCAAAAAAGTAAATTTACAGACATTTAAAAGAAATTTGATAAATCAGAAAAATGCTAATGGCGGAATATATGCTGAAAAAAGACATTGAACTTGTTAAACTGTGTTAAAGGTATATGAAACTTGATGTCAATCAGCACCGTTCAACAATATGACTATATTTTTTTTAGAACCAAAGAAAATAGAATGGCTCTATTTTATTAGAGCCTTATTAGTTACAAGGGTTACGATGGCTTATTACGTCTAAAGCGGCCTTATAGATTGTCGTGCGGGAATTCGTAACGAGTTTATTTTTCCAGAATTCGTGATTAATAATGTTGTTGATTTATTCGATTGATTTCGTGGATTCCTTTGGTGGACATATTCCACTTCAGAATAGAACTAAGTTGGAGAACTATGCTTATCAAGCGGAAATTCATCATATTTTATGCCCATAGAAAACGCATGCATGACTTAACGAGAAAGTATTAAACGTATGCAGAATGTTATTTTTTTCTGTGTATCTTGGACTACGATTCTCATTTTATTTCCTGCATACATTCCAGTTATTAACTAATTTATGGGACATTCCTCTTCCATTAGGCTCTCCGGTTGAGTCTCTAAGTCGTTTGTTATCAAACACTATTTCAACATGATAAAAACACAAGCATTGAGAAATAGCTATAAAGCTTTCGGATTTGGCGTCTTTCATCGATGCTACATTAATTTCAATGAATCTACATCACGAAATAATAAATGAGTCTTCTCGAAAATAGTAATCGAAAAATGCTACTCACAGACATCGTGAGAAAGGCAACTAATCGAGGAATACCAGAACCGGTTTTCAGCATTACTATTAGTCTATCCCTGGCTGCAAATGTGTCTGATGAGTCAGAGTTCAACATCGAGTACGATGCACATTGTTGATAAATCATTAATGGGAATGAAGGGAAAGGTATCAAATGTTTACTCGTTGGAAACAAAAAAATCCATGATTATATGACTATTCTGATTCTTGTTACTCTTTTACACAGAAAAATACTTCTGCTGTGTTTAGATCGGCATCATGATCCGTTTATTTATGCCTTTATTCTGGGAAAAACTTCAAATATACTCATTCATTACTCAAATTGATGCTCAAAGATGCATATTGATTTTTACTTTGAAAAGGCTCTCCAGCAATTTTCGGCCAATCGGCATATAGTTCTTGAACCTGCATTTTTGTATCAGAACTTGAAGTCATTCTTTAATTATTTAATGGATAAAATATGTTACTACCCCCTACTTCATTACTTGTTTCGCATTGTTAAACTGATACCTCATTATTTCCTAAGTTGCTGAGTGGTATGGGAAACACGGGGTCATAACGAATCTGCTTCTTCAGCCATGCGATTCCTTTTAGGAATGGCAACTCTTTCTAACCCTGAACTGACTTGCTGATTGCCAAATAATACGTTCCTATTTTTGATTGTAAAGTTTGTGGCTCAATTTAATACATTCTAATAATTATATTCATTCATTAGGTATACGTGAGTGTTTTCAGCATGTGACAATGATTATGCTTCAAGAAAATACTAAAGCTATGATTTATTAATATCCATTGCCGTGTAGTTACCTTTATAGCCCTGCCAGTAAAGCTCAATTTTATTTTATCGAATGCAAATGCTGTCCTTTATCTGAAAATGAACTTGTAACTCACAGACTTTGAGCATATGGCTACTATTCTCATGACTGAGTCATTGAATAACTCGTAAATGTTTTCCTTCTTGTACTTATTACATACTTAGCTTCAAAGCTAATCTCTGTTGGAGGGAATGAACTGGATATCTGCCATGGACTATAAAGAAAATATTTAATACCACCTGATGAAAGAACTCATTTGTTGGATTTTAAATGTTGTGAGCATTTCAAGTTCCCGTTCGACTGAGAAAGGCGCCGCGCAAATGAATGAGACGGAATAGTATGTGAATGTCTTGTGGCGAAAATAAAGAAGTTTGGACGTCTTGAGGTGGCCGCTCGTCTCCGAATCGTTTGCACCTCAAGACCAAGAGCGCTCTCCTCTCTAATCCTCTGATCCCACCAATTTGTAAGTTTTCCTTTACATTCTTCCTCGAGAGATGGGAAGACTCCGAAGAATCCACGTTAATGGAAATTGAAATTCACTGTGTGATGGAAACAAGTCCTCACTCCAACAGGATGCAGCATCACATTTTGCATAGCTCAACACTCCCGATTCCAACCGTTTGGTCCTCAGTCATATTTACGCTTCAATGAAGCTTAACTTTTGGTGTCGCAAAAAATCATGTGTCCAAGGGTAAAGTATTCTACCAACATTGGTACGTTTGTTGATGAAATGTCAGTAAAATATAGTCCAGAGTAAATGAGGGAAATGTCGTCCCCCTCCCTTTCTAAGCCGAGTTTTATGTAGTAACTTCAATTTCTCTCCGTTGCCACAGCTTGCCACCCACAGTATCTATTCATTCCTCCCTCCTACTTTATCTTCCATGCTTTCTTAAGTAAATTAAAGTTCTTTCCACTGCCATTTTGCCCAGCACATATTTACCTATCAAAACGTACTCATTAGGAGTACGCGAGGGTTTTTAGAATGTGACAATCTACATCTACACGATACTCTGCAAGCCACTGTGAGTGTGTGTGGCAGGGGGTGAAGATCACCAAGCATGCACTACCGACATGCAAACAAGCAACTATAGGGTCTCGTGCAACTATATTGTTAGTATCTATAGTATTTAAGGGATTAATTAATGCACCAAGCACTACAGACTACTCTAAAATATTTCCCCTACCTATCCCTTTGCTATGCTGCCTATTCTGTTCTCTTATAGTACGGGGGAAAAATGCCATTTTGAATCTATCAGTACGACAATCTATCTCTCTAATCGTATTTGTCTGGTCGAATTTAGCATAATACGCTGGTGTTTTTAATATGTGCCTAACATCTTCAGTAAAGCTATCCGATTGAATGAATGCAATGAATATGCTTAAAGGAAATGCTTACGTTGTACTTTCTTAATATCCATTTCAAGTGTTCCTTGCAAGTCTTCTTCTCGGCAAACTTATTCTCTTCTGTTTTCATCCACTAGATCTTCGTTTGATTTCCACTTCGCGTTCATATTGACTCAAATCTCCATATTCCTAATCATGGACATATTTTCATCTAATATACATCCCCAAAATACGTGACACGTTCCACCTTTTCCATGTGCATCCCCGATGATAATTACTTATACGCTTTACCCTCTCTTTGGGAATATATTTTTTTTCTTTCCTCGGATTAAAATGTTCCCCGAATAGATTTTTGCTAGCTTATTTATTAGTACTACATGTTTTATTATTGTTTAAATGGCGGCCATAATTCTATGGCATGGAGAGGTGCGAATTTAAATTGACTGAGTTGTTTATCCCGCAGTTCCATATTGACAAAAGTGGCTGAGAGGTGTTTTCTCGGCCGTTTTACCTCAGGAGGGATTTTCGCCCCTTCATTTCTTAAACAGTCCGTCAGGAGTTGATAAGAAAATCTCGATTACCTTTGGCGATATTAGTTGCCGATGCAACATATTCCTTGAACGCAAATACGAAAGTGTTTATTGTATGACATGCGTAACCTGCCTGCCTGAGGAATATCGATTCTCCACTTCGCATGCAATGCCGTGCTGTGAGTTTATAAACTATTGACCGACCCAAACCCGGCTAGGAGGAAAGAGACTCGGAGAATTCTGGATACAAAATCGTCTCCATCGACAAAAGCGATATTTTAGTGAGCTTCGATGTCGCTTTTCACCAACGTTCCGATTCAAGATGCAGTGGAAGTTATTAGATCGCTCACATCCGATGGTATTCCCAAGGACTTCCCGGAAGTAGTGGAGCACTGCCTAAGGAACTCGTTTTTTCTACGGAATGGGTGCCATTATGAACAGATGGAGGGTGCGGCGATGGGGTCGCCACTATCGCCAGTGGTGGCCAATCTCTTCATGGAAAAATTCAAGAAAGGGGCGCTCGAATCGTACGAAAAGAAGTCGAAGCTGTGGCTAAGATACGTGGACGACACCTTCGTCATCTGGCGGCCCATTGGTGCACAGGAATTACAGGAGTTCCCTCGACACGCAGCATCACGGCATCCAATTCACTATGGAGAAGGAGCAATCCTTACGTTTTCTGGACGCCTTGGTGACCAAGAAAGACAACGGGAGACTTGTCCGCGCTGTCTACAGAAAGCGGACACACACCGATCGCTACCTCAAGTATCACCATCCCAGTCGGAAGGCCTCATTAGTGGCTGCACTAATCAATAGAGCCAAGAATATCTCCGATGAAGAACCCCTCTCGACGGAGGCAGAGCATCTCACGGCGGCATCGCAGAGAAATGGCTGCCGGAGAGAATTGATCCTACAAAGGACCTAAAAAGGGAAGAGGAAAAGCGACGCCAAAACCCCACCGAAAACCAAAGAGATGATAACGGAGAGGCAGAATCATCACGAAAATTGTCTGCCACCATCCATTTCATCGCTGGAGCGTCGGAAAATATCGACAGAACACTCGAAAAACATGACGTAGTCACTAGATACAATGGGGTCGTTTACCATATTTTTATTGCCTAATCTGATAGAGTTTTTAAAGTAAAAAGTCACGTATTTTTCCGTTTTTTGAACCGTCAATTATTTCTCCAGTTATAAGCGGCGAAAAACTGATGTTTTTAACCCTTTCGGAAAAGTGGGTGTGGTGCAACCTCTGACGTATATCGACTTCGTCCAATCCAAACTGAGCCCGTGAAGCTACTTCGCCTTATCGCAATGGGGGGGACACAGCTGACTCTCCCAATGGAAGCCATTGCGACAGGATCTGTGCGAGCAGACCTCCCGAGAACCCCCCTCCACACACTTCCCTTCCCCTAAAAGCAGTCAATGATGTGAGGAAAATGACGCAAATGTTATCACAGCAGTTTTTTCGATGGGCGTCACCTTTTGCTTATTTTTTAATTTTCGATTTATGAGTGAATGGTTGCGGTTAGAAGATTAAGATTTCGGTTCCGAGTAAACGCCCTCATTGTGTGACCAAGATAAGGAACTGTTTACCCGGGCCCAAAGACACCATTGAGGGAGTATACGAGGTGCCTTGCTCCTGCAGAAAATCCTAAATTGGAGAAACCCGCCGCTCGATGAATGCACGGATAAAAGAACACCAGAGGGCGACGAAAAATAAGCGATTTCGCCTTTCCGCCATCGCCGAACACGCGTGGTCAGAATCCGGCCACGTCATTAAATTTGAGGAGACGAAACCTTTAACAAAGGAGTGACGATACTTCCCTCGGCAAATCAGGGAAGCCATGGAAATTCAAAAAACACCGTTAAATTTCAACAGAGAGGACGGATATCTCCTTCTTAGCGCCTGGAAAAGACTCGTCAAAGAGACAGCCAATCAGAGTGCAGCACCCAGCCAGCCTACCGTATAGTATAAGCGAGGCAGAAGCCACGCGTTGATACCTTCGACATGAAGACGCTTGCAGGAGAGCTAGCGAAACTGTTGTCTGCTGGCCAACTGACACGGAAGAAGACCCGATGCAGAGATCATACATCGCGTCGAAAGTATATTGGAAAGAATTGTCAGCTGAGTCCCCAATTCGTATTTTTTTTCTGGAAATAATTAGTAAATTCAAATGTTTCTTAAAAACGGGTTCTTGAAGTTATTTCTCGACGACTCAAAAAAGTCTTATAAATGGATTCAAAGGGATTGCTATTGATTTCTGTGCATTTGTTAACAAGGGCAGACATATTTCTTTACGGATGACTTATTTCCCAAATCCTTGGAGACGTTGCCGTCGGGGAATTAGGAATCTACCCTCATCCCTCTCACCAATTGTTTCGCTTCCTCCACAAGCTAGTCATACCGTGCTCTGCCATTTGTCTATGATGTAGCCAATGGCTGGCTCCCTCCCCTTGATTGTGGTCATTTCCTTGGAACTATTGCCTGAAATCTGGGACTATGAGTGAAGATGAAGTTCTTGCGTCTTTTAAATCCCTTTTTGACCCTCTTCAATGTATTTTAAGCGTGAAGCCGAAGTACAGGGATTCGGAAATCTGTCGGGCTTCCCTGACCCGTTGAATTTATTTTAATTCTAATCTTTGACGACAGTGGGAGTACAATTTAGCCAAACATTCAGAATGTAGTGCTGAATTTGCGATTTATATCACGTCGGGAGGAGCCAAGCATCGTTTTTGCCCATCGCTGTCGATAAAAAAAGAACAAATCTCAATGCATGAATAAGCGGTGCCTACAAGCTTTACGCAAGAATGGAAAATAATGAATGCCCTAATTACATATATTAATTGAACTCACGAATTGAACATTAAACTTAAATCATGTATCATATGATTTGAGATGAATAAAATATCACTTCTGCCCTGAAAACATGTAACCTACTTGGATTGTGATGCTCGAAAAATAGCAATAAAATTAATAACTAAAATTTGTACTATAGCAGTTTTGCTTCAGAATCAGAAATAACAAGAATATATTGCATGAATTATTGTTGTAGTGTCATTTACTGGCAATTTTTCACATTTATTTGTGCTGATAAGAGGGACAAACTCTAATTATAGAGCTATTAGTTTGACCCTTACGACAAACAATCATTGTTACTTGTCTCTGAAAACGAAAAAACTACAACATTGGCTCGGATAATGCGACCAAGGTATGCAATTTTACCACTCACTCTTGAAGGAGCTGTTAATATCGTTCGCTTATTTGCGATTTCTTCCTGAATGTATGCTCCTGGTAGGATTCCGATTTATCTGAACCTCGTGTTAATTATGACTCAGCGGCGAACTGCTCATCGCATCAGTGTGTGTGTGTGTGTGTGGCGGAGGCCCTTGTAAGTGCGAAGAGGCGACTCAGACGAATGTCCGTTGATTGCGGTGGAGATAGAGGAATACTCGAATCAGCAGAGTTATCCGTAACGAAGGCGCCGGATGCTATCTGACGAAAGGTGGTATTTTGGCATCAGCTGCTCCAAATGGCATCGGTAGTTATTCCATAAAATATGTGTCGCCCGCGCCATCTTTGGATGCCATTCGAGTCATGGGCGTCCGAGATGATGCCATCGGCGGAAAAGCATCTGAAAAACTTCCGCTATGCGGTCGTCTTTTGTCTCTTTCTCGTATCTTCTGAGATTAGAGTCGAATTGTCTTCAAATATCACGCGAGTTCAGTATAGAGGGCTGTATCCCGTCGCTGCCTCGTCGTGTTTTTCCCAAAAACCCCATTCAAGGTGAACCCCATCTAATTCACCGGAGTGTATGACTTAAAAAAAATTATTTTCTTAAATTTTTCTCATCCCCTTCAACTGATTTTGTTGTCGTAACAAAGGATGACGTTGTTGGTACAATAAACTGAATTGTGTATGTCACCCTTCACTGCATATTAGTATAATGTAATGTGAAGAAATACTGAGGAGGTACACTAACATTTCATTTTTGATATTTCAATTTCATCTTTCATGTTGGAGAAATAAAATCTTCCTGAAATGGATCAACACGAAGAAAGGATCGAAAGACAAAGTCTTCTGCGTAATATACGTTGTGAAAGCCTAGACCAAAGTCCTGTATTGATCCCCATGCTATGAATAAATCCAATAGATTGCGGATCGAAACCTACGTACAAAGTGGCCTATGTTTTAATGTAACTTGAGGCGGTTTTACTTACCTCGAGAAATCCATTTCCTTTGAAAAATAGAATTATCTCTGAGCAAAAATCACCGACTTTATCAACACTTTTCAAACGTTATGGCACATAGCGGTTGAAATAAACTCAATCCCATTGGTTGATGTATAACGTTATTCTTTTTTCATCAACTCGTCAGCATGTGATATCATGGTTAAGGGCATAACTTCAACACCTACTGGAAGTTCTTTGACGTACGAATGGCATGGCTGGTCGATGATGCTATTTCCGGATGCTGTCGCTTTTATTTCGCTTGTCGCATTCACGGAATAAGCTCCGGATCTAATTTTGTATGCCGTTCCGAAGGTGGCATCGGCCGACTGCATAGTTACGGAATAACCCCCAGGTCTCCATTGCAGTCGACGTGCTGTCCAATGCTTCCATAATGGCGTCGTATTTGCTGTCGTCACTCAACTGACCATTGTAGTCAGCATTACTTGTCGTTGGGCAAACGCCGAAAACTGATGCTCCGTTCGCGCCAGTGAGGAGTGGGAGTTTTCCGGCAGAGGGAGCGGAGGGTGGAGAAAAACCAGCCTGCTCTGAAGGAAAGGGTTCCCCAAGGTAGCGTAGTAGGTCCGCTTCTATTTCTTTTATACATAAAAGATTTGGGTACCGTAGTTAGTAGTAAGGTTAGACTTTGCAGACGATGCGGTAGTGTATAGGGGTATATCAAAAGAAGAAGACCGGATATCGCTTAGCAAGGATCTAGATGCAACTCAAGAGTGGTGCGACAAATGGCAGTTAGAACATAACCTTAAAAAGTGTGTAGCTATCAAGTTTTAGAGGAGGAATAATTCGATAGAGTGATCATATAAAATTAATAACACGAAGGTCGAAAGCGTTGAAACCATAAGGTATTTAGGTGTAACAATCACTAAAGATTTATCGTGGGGAAGACACATCCGGGAAATATGCGGCCGAGCGAAGAGAAAGCTAGGATTTATAGAAAGAGTACTTGAGAAATATGATGAGAAGACAAAAGAGCGATGTCACTTTTCGCTAGTTAGGCCCCACCTTGAGTATGCAGCCAGTGTATGGGATCCGAATGAATTAGGTTTGATCAGAGAACTAGATAAATTGCAGCGTAGAGCAGCTAGGTTCGTTAAAAGGTGTTACGATAGGTGGAGTAGCATTTCAGAATTAATAAAAGAATTAGAGGGGGAGTCATTTTCAGAGCGTAGGTTTAAGTACAGTTTAAATCTATAAGAGAAATTTCAATCGGATATATTTACAGAAGATGTTAGGCACATATTAAAAACACCAGCGTATTATGCTAGATTCGCCCAGATATGTAACATTTGAAAGTCGAGATTCCTAAGGGCTTTTGAAGTCGAACCCGACACCTTCAGGAGTGATGCGAGAAGTGTCATTTACGTAGCACAAAGTAAATCTTGAAATCCATCTCTCATAGTTAAAAGGCGAATTGTGGTTCTTTACAGCAATAGCCTACGTATCGTTGCATGCTAAGTGCCAATTCGCCGCGATGCAGAGCCAACATGGTCAGTGGTCAGACGAATGGGTGTGTGGCCATGAGAAATGACCTAGACACGGTCCCTGATTCGCTTGGGCATCCGCCGCCCTTGGCCTCGAGAGAGAGGGGATGAGTGTCAGTCGCGAACCCTTTTATCGCTTCCATGCATTGCAAATACATTTCTTCGGCATCGGACGTCTGATTTGGGGCTTGACAAGTCCGTGCCGGCGATGAGATGCAGTCATCTTCATCTATATCTCCATTCACACGATACCCTGCAAGCCACCGCGAGGATGTGTGGCAGGGGATTAGATCACCAAGCATGCACTACTAACATGGAGACTTAGACATGGATACCTTTGGAGAATGCACTCACTGCAGCCCGTGGATATCCAGTTGTCGTGAAATTTTCACTATCAATTATGAAATGCGTAATTTCCCAGATTACGAGCCGTAGCCAATTGAATTTCCTTATTTGGTTTATTTGCGGGAAACCAGAGAACATAACGCCAATTTTTCCTTCCAGGAACATTTTAAATACAGCCTTAATTCTAATTATGGCAACAACATTAACAGTATACAATCCTCTTGTTTTAGAAACATTGGCCTAGAGAAGTTCATCTGCCATACACGAGTGTTCTTTTCTCTTCCCACGTTCGTTTAATTAATATCTATCATTGGATATAATGGCACCTCGCCTATCTACCAAAATGTTCACCCTTTATCGCCTTAATGGATTTATCAGCAGTTTTGATTAAACTTTGTGTTCATTCTTTAATTTATTTACATTTATTTACTCGTTGTCGAAAATTGCTTTGAAGAAACTTACTTAATGACATTTTATTGGAAAAAAGATGAGAAACTTAACAATATTTTAACTTTTCTAAATAAGTTCTAGGAACTTACTAAGTTGAAGGAGTTGAAGTTGAAGTTCTAAAGAGTTTCTAAATAAATTCTATGAACTTACATTATACGTAGCTAAATCTAGTGTTTGAGAAAGGAACATTTATTTGTACTACGATGGGGAGATGTTAAATCCTCGTGATGGTAATAAGAAAGGATATGTTAGTGAAGGACATTCTTGGGTTCTCTCACGAATTAAGTGCTTCAATTCTGCCGACGTCTCGATTCACAATCGTTCTTTGCTCTGAGGGTTGCGTCTTGATTCTACAATGGGCTGAGGGTAGGTGTAAAGTTGGCTGCAGGTATGCCATTTTTAGGTATACTAACCTATGCCTCGTTGTCTAAGAATTGTAATAGTATGGAGGCGTAACAGTTTCGGTCTTTGAGAAGGACGAAGAAAACGTTCATGTGGCCAAGTAAACAGCACTGAAGTTGATAGTGAAAACATAATTATGATTTCACGAGAGAAAATACAACCATGATGATCATTATTCATAAACTAGAGATGTCAGCTGGGAAAATACTGCAAGGAACAAAAGAGAGTCAAACTCTGAGGCCTCGAGAGAACATATTCATTTGGGAGCGGAAGTATCTCAATGACTTGACATTCCAAAGATTTTTGGCATGTCCTAAATTTTGCGTACACTATTTCGTTGATCGCGTGTATTTCTACCACGAAAGTGACGCATGGAAAAGGACGGATATTTACGTTCGAGTGCAGCCAGCAACGGCTTTTATTTTACCAGTTCGAGCAAAACAGGCCATTCGTTGAACAAATTGAAGGACGTTTTTATTTTATCGCTCCGAAGGAGTGTTTTTCTTTCTCCTTCTGTAGGTTTTGGGCATAAAAGGCCCCACGTGGAGGCTTGCGCAAGTAATCAGGGAGCAGGAAGCAGCAGAAGTCGACACCTGCCGAAGCCATTTCGCCTGAATGTACTGTCCCTCCGTCCGCAGGTCGAAGTGCTGCTTTCCAGCGGGAACAGGTGTCCCCTCCCAATCCGGGAGCAGCTGTTCGCCGTCGCTCTGCTTTCGCTGATCTCGTTGTTTGTTTTGAAGATCAGATTGAGGAGAGGTGGAGGAGGGCAGGGGTTTATGTCCCATGCACTTATCCCGAGATGGCTCTGTTATTCCAGCAGTAATGAGGTCAGGATTTATCTTTTCCGTCCGACTCCTCGATGTCATCTCACCGTCTCAGCTTTCCCCACCGAGCGAATGCGAATGGGAAGATTGCTTTCCGCTCCAGTATATGAGTATATGAAATGTTCATATCCCCGGAAGTGAATGTACCCCGCCAGTACCCATGAGTGGAGGTCTATGAAGTAAACCAGCGTATTATGCTAGATTCGACCAGATAAATAAGATTAGAGAGATAGATTGTCGTACCGATAGATTAAAAATTGCATTTTTCCCCCGTACTATAACAGAACAGAATAGGCAACATAGCAAAGAAATAGGTAGGTGAAATATTTTAGAGTAGTCTGTAGTGAATGATGCATGTATTAATCCCTTAAATACTATAGATACTAACAATTTAGTTGCATGAGACCCTATAGTTGCTTGTTTGCATGTCAGTAGTGAATACTTGGTGATCTTCACCCCCTGCCATACACCCTCGCGGTGGCTTGCAGGGTATCGCGTAGATGTAGATGTAATTCGCGGATTGCAGATACATAAAGCGGGGTCAGCCGCTGAAATGCAGGTCAGCCCTCTGATTTCCCGCCAGGTGCTTCACCTACTGAGCTTACAGTGCATTCGCTTGCGTGCTGCAATAGAAATGCGAACGATCGAGTAACGCCTCTTATTCCGATTAGTATTTCAGACCGTATCAGGTATAATATCACTGCATTTTACACCTTCAAAGGAAGCTCTTTATAGTGTAACAAGTTTACTCGATCTAGGCAAAACATTTACTTTTTCGACAATGCCGTGACTCAATATAAGAACGGCTCTAATATGTTGGATTTGTTGCATTCCCAAGACGATGTCGAATATGGTGCTAATGGCATTTCTATACCACATCTCATGGATAGTATTCAAGAGACGGACTACGATAGGTGCTGAAGAGTTTACCTACCGACGCAACGTACTATTGGTATTATTATTACATGAACCAATACTGCAATATTATTTCATTATACCTCCAACACGACGATCCTACAGTTGATTCAGGACCTCATGGTGATCGTTGATTTCCCTTTTAAAACATTTCAAATATATTTCCGAAATCAATACCCTACATGAATTTTATAAACTACCTCATTGTAATTAAATCGAAATTTCCTTGGCGTAATAACCCAGCATTAGTTAATTTGTGCTGCCACTCCTAATTTGGCCTCTGCCTTTCCCTGTCTTGCTTCCTCCCTCCGTCAGCGAAGTTATCACAGCTGTTGAAATGTAAACACGCTGATAGCGTTCCTCTTGTATGAAATCCGGCCTGCCATCTGTTGGGGCGTTGGCTGTGGGAGCATTCCTAATTATCGACATTCGATCGGAGAGATGTCAAGCGAAAGCAAAACACGACGTAGACTTTTCATAAGGTATGGAATCCATTAAATATCTTGGAATAAGACTGACACATGATCTTTCCTGGGGTAAACACATACGTGAAATAATGGGCCAAGCGAATCGTAAACTGGGATTCGTCAAAAGAGTACTGGGTAAGTGTGACGATCATGTACGAGAAATCAGCTGCTTTTCCCTTGTAATACCTCATTTGGAATATGCTGCCCGTGTATGGGATCCTCTATAGCGCGTTTGATAGGGTCCTATGTAATGGCCAACCCATTGAATATATTGAATTGTGTGCCGTTTGACACATGTCACCAACTTCCCGCGCAATCTCATCCACAACCTCTGGCCCAACCTCAACCATTGGATTGTAGAACACGTTCTGCTGGCCAATCTCCAATCAGAGATTCGCGGTATCCTAGTGACCAATAGAACAGCACGTATCAATGCTGCTTCTTTGTAATTAATTTCTGGGCAGTTTGAAGCTACAAAATTTACTCACAGACACTTCTAATGCTTACATCAATAAGTATGAAGAAAAGGAGCAGGAAAGAGACGAACCAGAAATTAGCGAAAGAAGCAAAGAACAGTCAAGTGCAGAAGAAAGTGTAATAGAAAAACCAGTCATCAAAGAATGTGAAAAAGGGAGAGTTGGAAGATTATAAACAAGGAATCTCTATATTTATATCTACGACATACACTGCAAGCCACCTCGAGGGTGTGTGGCAGGGGGTGCATCCACACCAGTAACAATGACACAAGAAACAAAAAATGAACAACACAAAACAAATACCACACCTTTAAAAGTAATTAGGGGAAAAAAGGAAAAAAATAGTGTGTGCATAGATTGTGGGTGTTCTAACCATTTAGTTTAAGCAATAAGGAAGTAATTCTCTATGGCACGAGAAAATACATATAGAATTTGAAGAAATCACCAACAAAATAAAACTTTTAATTCCATCTTCTATCTCTTGTTCAATAAACCAGCGTCTGAAAATGTTCCGTTTTCATGTGATGTGGCCTACTCATGCGGGATATACAACCATTGTTATGATCAATATTTTTCCCAATGGGTAGTGTCCATATTTGGTGGTATTACCACAGTAATTTTTTTCAAATTCGTTTCCATGAAAGTATCGAAAGCAATTTTAGTTATGTTAATTTATTTCATCTCTAGTTTAACTATTATGAAATTTTATTGCCGCTCCTGTGAACGTTTTTAAGTCCCTCTGAGACTTGTTGAAGAGATGAAAGCCTTTCTTCATATCACCAAATTACTTCAGTTGGAAGGAAACTCGTGATTCGAATAGCCATGCAGAATAGTTGAAAAAATTGTTTTGAATTATTATCAATAACATTTTGAACAATTTTATCTAGTACAGGCATACTTTATTTCTTTTATGAAAGTAGTCCTTCAAAGTGCCGCCGGTTCTACCTAACCACTTGGTCAGAGGATTGGACCGTCCACAAACCCACCATTTGGGATCGGTGCAGGACTAATAATGGAGAGCTTAAGGGTTTGAAGGCGGGTCCATATCGATTTCCTCGAAAGGCGAGGGGGCGCGTACAGAACACACAGCGGTTGCCCCTAGAAATGATCCTCCCCCACACTCGAAGCCCCCTTGCCACCCCAAAGTAAACGGGGGTGGACACAGCAACAAGTACCCCTGTCGCGAGGAGAAGGGGGAGGCAGGCTGCGCGATGAATCACACCCCCAGATGCGGCGGCGCATGTGTGAATGGCGTCGCGTGCGTTGTAATTTTTTTAGTTACATATTATTTTCATTATTAATTACCTACCTTATTGCATCCCCCTCTTATCTCGCCGCAATTTATCTCCCCGAAATAGTAAACTTTTACTTTTCTTTTATGCTTTTATTTTGCAATTCATTGCGATCTCGTCGTCTTCTGAACTGGCACAATACACAAACACCGTTCACGCGGTACACACACCAGCATACATACTGGTGGCAACGTAAAACATCACTCGCAAAACACCCTTCACTAGTGTCCTTTTGGTTTCCCCAAGCGATTTCCTTTTCAGCATCATTATCAATTATCAGATAATAGTCATATTAATAATACTGTGATAATAAAGTTATGTAACATAACAATTGAGCCGCCGAGATGAACAATGCAAGGTGTAATAATGGAAGTAAACAAACGTTGGTAATTAAGGAAACAATAGGAGAGAGGGAGAATCGGGGAGTTGTGTGTGAGACGCGGTGGTGTGGAGACGCAAAAGTGACGCGTGCTTAAGAAATAGAGCGAGTATTTGTGAGCTAGTTGGTGTCTGTGTGGGTGAATAAGCATTTGTGAGGGATGACAGAGATTATTGGGGTTGTTGTGTTGTGTCTGATTTGATTTAAGAAGTGGCTTGAAAGAAAAGAAAGTGTAAAAGTGTATGGCCTGTTAAGTGCGAGTCTGAAGAGAAGTGTAAGGTGTTTGTTTGGGTTTGATTGATTTTAAAGTGCATTCTGTGAAGGTAATTTCATTTGTTGTGCATGTTTAATGTAATAAATAATTGTGTGATATATACGTAAGGAATATTTTACAGTTAACGTGTGATAAAATGTAACGTTTGAAGACTTAAGAGGGTGGACAGAGATTGCATGTCAGTTTACATTGAAGAATATCGCATAGGCCAACTTCCGTTGCTAGCTCGAAAAGAACAACGGGTTTCACTTCTTTGACGTTATTTCTTCGAGTTGTTTCAAGTATGCGTTGGCTCAATGTGTTGGTTGTTTCGTTATATTATAGTGCTGAAAAATAATTGGCTTAATACTTTCTAGCAGAAGCAACGGCGAAGCTGTAGAATGCTTACTTAAAAGTACCCCGTGATATTTCATTACTCTTTGGATAATGTAATTGCTGTTTTATAAATGTTTGTTAGAAAAAGACTTCATGACATTCGTACAATAGGTTAATTTAAAAAATATTGTGTCTGTTTGTTATTTGCCTGTAAGGCTAGCGAATTTCAATGTAGACGAATGTGTATTGAACTATAGGATGTTTTTTAATTGTGAAAATTACCCACTTTTTATTTTGATGAAATGGCTAAACCTGATAAGATTAACCTAAGTTAATAGCTTAAATTAGACCCAAAGGAAATTAATTTTTTTTCTTACAAATATTATTTGTTGGTAGAAGAAATGAAACAAGTGCCTATGTACGCTGGGGGGATCCACTGTTGGCTTCGACCAGGGGTTGGCAGATTTTGAGACGGAAGAGACAAACGTAACCCTCCCAAAATTGTTGAAGAGTCATAAGAATATTTTTGTAAATTTGGAAAATTCGAATGCACATTATGATATTTTCATTTAGTTTTCAGTTGAACCTTGGAATAATCAAATGATGGTCATATTGATTGATGGTGACATATACTTCAGGAAAGGTAGGTTCACGATAGGTTCATTTCCACTTCTGCTCTCCAGCCACGTGCACAACGCCCACTGCATTTGGTTCGCGTGTCCAATCCGTCCCCTCCCCCGACCAAGTCAATCCGCCTTCGGCAATCTCCGCCACTATTCGCGCCTCGCCGCCGACGCCCCCCCCCCCCCGAGGAAAGCACGTCACCACCTCCTCCCACTATCAGTCACAGGAGGAGACACACTCTGGGACGAGGAGGTCGTTGGCTCGAGGCTCGCCCATATCTGTGAAATGCTACTGCCACACACCTCCAAACGATATTTCACTGAAATACAGATATCACTACGATAATACCCTACTTTAGTTTGATGGTTGATTTTACAACATCGACTAAACGGGATAAATTACGAAACCAGAACTTTTACAGTAGGACAGCATTTTGATTCCTGATCGATTCAATGTTGATTTTTACGGCAGCGTAGCGAGGGTTTGGAAAATCCCGGAGAGGTATGGAGGGAAGTGAATCTAAAGTTCTGGAATAGATTGCCACTGCAAGAAAGGTAACTCCTGTATACAGTTTAGGCTATTCATATGGGGATTCATTATTTATAATGATTTTGTGGTTTAAAAGTGTGAACGCACAAGGACGATAGTTCAGTTAACGAATGGAATATTTGAAAACCCTTATTCTTTCAAGGAGCGGGTGCTATGAATATTTAAAGTGAGTTCTCGCAGTGTGTTTTGCAAATAGTCACACGCGTCAATCTCACCTTTTCCCATGTGATTTCCACGTCAATATTTCCCCCGTGCAATCCTCTCTGACCGCAGTGAAAATTTCCGTGTCTCTCGGTGTAATTTTTTAAAATAATTTAACAGTAGTGCAAGATTTCCTAGGGTTGCGTGATTGCCGCAAGTTCCTTAACGGATTCACCCGCTGAAATAAGCGATTTTCTGCAAAGAAAAAAATTCCACCTTCTCCGGAACTCGAGCCTGGTACGGTCATATTTTGAGGTCATCTCAGCTACCAAGGGTCCCATCTCCCCTGTAGGACTCTAAGAAATCTTAAAGAATAAGTAGAGTTCCAAAGGGGAGTAGGAAGCATTGGTGGCTGGTAAAGCACCTGGTCTCAAAATCTGAGTGTATTAGGCTTAAGTCCCGGCGAGGGCGGATTTGTTCTTTGTGTTCAGCGAGGGCGAAAGTTAGCGCAAAGTTTTTGCGCAACCAATACAACATGCGCAGGAACTTCTAGTAAGGGAGAAACAAGTGACAACTATGCGAGAGAAAGGCATCAACCGCGAGTGTTCGAAATTCACGAGATAACTTACTAAATTAAGAACCAGAAGCTTACAAATAAATTACCCCTTCGACGAATTACCTCTAATTTTCCGCGGGTTTTCTCATGGTGTTCATCGTTTTCCTTTCGGAATTCTCCCACGAATATATAATTTTAGAGTTTGATGAATGAGTGGTTAGCAACATTATTATTCAATCCATCTCTAGTAGAATCTGAGATCTTCATTTATTCATTTACTGTGATTGACTTTCCAAGAACCTTATCATATGACGCGTCCCTTATCTCTTTCATTCTGCCAATTAAAATCAAACTGCAGTCGAAACAAATACTGATTGTTAAATACCAAAATAAGGTACAAATTAAAATAAGTACTGTGCCTACGTCTAATTTTTCGCCGGCCTCAATCTGCGGATACAGGAAATTCTAAGTGTTGGAAAAACGTTTACATTATTGCATCGATCGTGAACTTTGTCCTTTACTTTTCCATAAAGGCATCTGGAGCTAACGAAGACTTCATTGGCAGAGTATCCCTGCCACACACCTTTATGGTGACTTGCAGGGTGTTACGTAGATGTACCTGACCGACAATCAGGAGGTCCCGGATGAGGTGAATTTTACCTCGTGTAGATTATGCTATTTGCACAATCTTTGTTTGTAATAAGAGTTGATTGCTCTTCACGAACTGCTTCAGCGATTATCTCAAACGCCGAAATATTGAAGCATTTTGCGATAGTGCATCGCCCATATTATTTCGGTCTACAGTTATTTCGTCAATTCTCATTACGAAATAGAGCCAAAAAACGTTGAAATGATTTATTTTTCGTAATAATTGAAAGAGAACGCATTTCTACATAATCTACATCTACATAATACCCTGCAAGCCACCTCAAAAGCCACCCTGTGTGGCAGGGGGTGAATTCTCACCAAACATACACTACATATCATGCAGTTAAAAGGATTAGTATTAATATAGTAGTCAGAACTACACTATTTAAAAAGGATAGAAATTGCAAAGCAAACATACAAAAACATTCTGTTAGTAGGGTTAGCTTTAAGTACGCATACCAACATGCAGCTACCAATGCTATTCATTGCTACTCTCCGATAGGACATATTTACCGTTATTCGTATCTCTAATAGTGCGAGGGAAAAAGGACATTTTGAATCGGTCAGTTCACCAATCAATTTCTATAATTTTATGATTATGGTCCAGTCTGCCATAGTAAGTTGGGGTTCGCAAAATATTTTTAACGTCATCACCGAAAATATTGTCTTGGAATTTATTTAAGAGATTAGGTCAAAATTTCAACCTGAGATCTGACAATGATTCCCATTTTAATTCATTTAATAGACTGGTTACGCTAATATGGTTATCATACCGGCCCTTTACAAATCTTGCCGATCTTCGCTGCACACGTTCAAGTTCGTGATTTAGACCGATTTAGTAGGGTTGGTTGGTTGGTTATTTGGGGGAGGCGACCGACAGCTGAGGTCATTTGCGCCATATAGGACAGGTGGGTAATTGGGTAATGGTAGGAGTTTTTTTTTAGGGAACGGAGGAAGGGTGGAGAGAAACCCGGCGTCGGCATTAGCCTACTCTTAACGAAAGGCGCCAAGGGGACCACGGCTTAACGTCCCATCCGACGGACGGAGTACTGTACTTGAAATGCCCTCCACTAGGCACTCAAGTGGGGACCGGTTTTCCACTGAAAAATCCGCCACTGCCGGGAATCGAACCCGGGCCCTCGGGATGGGAGGCCAGTACTCTAGCCACCACACCAACCCGATCCCCGATTTAGTAGGGATCCCATACACTGGCAGCATATTCCAAATGAGGTCTAAGAAGGGAAAAGTAGATGATTTCTCGTACATGATAGTCACACTTACCCAGTTCTCTTTTGATGAATTTTCAGTTTACGATTAGCTTGACCCATTATTTCACGTATGTTTTTACCCCAGGAAAGATCTGTGCCACTCTTATTCCAAGATATTTAATGGATTCCACGTTTCTACTGGCAGCATATTCCAAATGAATGAACCATGAGCGTATGCAGCGAAGATCGGTGAGATTTGTGAAGGGACGGTGAGACGGAACTATTTTATAAATCCATCTCGAGGGTGTGTGGCAGGGGCTAAATCACCAAACATTCACTACTGACAAGCAACTAGGCTACTACATGGAAAAATATTAGATTGTTAAGTCACTCATTCTTGGGTTAGGAATTCACTGCAAACCATCTAACAGTATTTCATCTACCTATTCTTTACTATGCTGCCTGTCATGTTGTCTAATGGTACGCGGTAAAAATGACATTTTGAATCTATCGGTACGACAGTCTATCTCTCTAATTTCACTAATCTGGTCGAATCTAGCATTATACACAGGGGTTCATAATATATATCCGAACTCTTCAGGAAAGATATTCGTTTTAAATTCCTGCGGGAGATTTAATCTGTAATGTAATGTAACCTACGACGTGATAAATATTCCCAGCCTTATTCTACTATCAATTTTGATGCACTGCTAATCCTATCGAAACACCTTTCAACAAACCTAGCTACCATACTGTGCCTAATAGGGTCGTTTACCATATTTTTTATCGACGAATCTTATTTATTTTGTAAAATAAAAAGACTAGGTACGTGAAAAGGATAGGTAGGTGAAATATTTTAGAGTAGTCTGTAGTGCATGATGCATGTATTAATCCCTTAAATACTACAGATACTAACAATCTAGATGCATCAGACCCTATAGTTGCTTGTTTAAATGTTAGTAGTGCATGCTTGGTGATCTTCACCCCCTGCCACACACCCTCGCGGTGGCTTTCAGGGTATCGTGTATATGTAGATTACACAGGGGTCCTAAATATATATCTAACATCGTCAGTAGAGCTATCCGTTTCAAATGTCTGCCGTTTGTGTGTGATTAGCGTGAGGCGGCCAACAAAAAAAGGGTACACCCCGAATAATTTCTCGATTTGTATGATGGGCCAATCGTCAATATTATCAGAGGCATAACAGCCAATGGGGTCGTTTACCATATTGTTTTATCGCCGAATCTGATGGAGTTTGTAAAATAAAAAGACCTATATTTTTCCATTTTTTGATCCATCAATTACTTCTCGAGTTATAAGCGGCGAAAAACTGATGTTTTTAACCCTTTCGGAAAAGTGGGCAACCTCTGACGTATATTGACTTCGTCCAACCACAACTGAGCCCGCGAAGCTACTTTGCCTTATCGCAACGGGAGGAACAGAGCTGACTCTGCCAATGGGAGCGATTGCGACAGGATCTGTGCGAGCAGACCTTCCGAGAACTCCACTCCCTTCCCTTCACCTAAAAGCAGTCAAGGACGGGAGAAAAATGACGTCAATGTTATCAAAACAGCTTATTCGGTAGGCGTCACCTTTTGCTTATCTTAATTTTTGATTTAATAGTGAATTGTTGTGGTTAGGAGATTAATTTTTTCACTCAAATTCTTTTTTCGTTTCCATCTTCCACGATTTCGTGCACAAAATTGCGATTTCGGTTCCTAGTGAACGCCCCCATTCTCTGATCCAACATATTTTATTCGGATCCCATGCACTAAGTAGCTGCATCTTCAAAGTGTGGCCTAACCGGTGAAAAGTAACATCGCTAAATCCTTCACTTCCATCCATCCATCCTTCTATTCCCCCTTCCGCCGCCGTCCTATCGTGGGACAAGGGCTGTGTACGTGCGGTGGCGCAGGGAAGCAATCCGCGCGCCAACAAAGGACGACTCCGTGAGTGTGGCCGGAGGCGTTCGTCCGCTTCGCGATAAGAGGCCACTGGGCGATGACGACGGCCGCAATTAAACGATGCCCGGGTGTGGTGTGGTGTGGTGTTGTAGGGGGGGGGGGGTGTCCAAGAGGATGTTTGAGTGCGGTGCAGATCTAAGGGATTGGGGGTTCTTGGACGCCACTTTCAACGGATTCGACGGAATCAGCTGGTTAAAGGTGCAAGGCTAATTAACTCCTGCCACTGATCCAATTATAGCGGTGAATTCTCCCAGAACGGTTGGTAATATCACGCAAACTGAGATTTAAACGCAGTGTGCGTTTTCGTAAATCAGCGAAGATCGCTTAGATTTGTAAAGGGATATTGGTAAAATATTTTCATTCCATTTAAAACTCAATACATGTTTCATTCCAGCTCATATTCCATTCTTAATTCAGCTTATATTTGTTTGGCAACTCTTTTTCATCTCTTCGATTAAAGCAGACAAAATAGGTATTCAAAAATTTCTAGACTTTCAAGATTCGAGATCAGAACGTTAGACATCGCGTAAATCGATAATAATTAAAGAGGTAATATTGAGAGTAGGTCGATAGTATTTTTTATTTCCTGCATGTTCAAATCAATATGTTACTCGCATGCATTGCTTTTTTTGCATGAATGAGGTTCTATGAAATTGGTGTCGGGTTTCAAGGCATGCATGGTATTCGTGGGTGTGTCCTGCATGATTGGGATTTGGTAGTTTTTATTTTTTTATATTTTCCTTAATTACTTTTAAAGGTGTGGTGTTTGCTTTGTGTTGTTTATGTTTATTTGTTGTGTATTTGTTCCTGGTGTGGATGCACCCCCTGCCACACACCCTCGAGGTGGTTTGCAGGATATGCCGAAGATATAGATATAGAGAAGTGTATAATAAAAGAATGCTGGTTCTGCAAGCTTTATTTCAGATAAAAAATAATTCAACGAGTACTTCTCTTCTTCAGTAAAAACTGGCTTCACAGCAGACATTCCTGCAGTCTTTTTGCTATGCCAGTAATAAACTGCATGCGTGATCGCATAATTTACGACCTGATGGTAATCGCGATTGATAGTCCTGTAATCAGGGGCGTCGGTACTATTTTCGCTGGACCTTGAAAAAGCCCGGCTCCTAAGAAAAGGGCCCTCATTTCTTTTGCGGATAAGAGGGAGTAGAGACTAGAATTTCGATAAAAGAGCGTATGAAGTTGGTGGAATATGTGTGAAAAGGGAACATTCTAGCTGGAAACAAGTGAAATTCATCTTTCATCAATGAAGACTACTCATTTCTCAAGGGCCCGGGGCAAATTCTGTGGCGATTTCCTGCCCCCAACTTCCGACGCTCCGCTGCGGCTGTATAATCCTACTCCTCCTTGCTATTTCTTCAGCAGTAAGCAAATCCACGGGTGGTGGCGTCCAGGCACATGTAAACATGAAGCCGAAGATTTACGATGGTGACCGACGATTGCCGACGAATGTATGTACAATGCAATTGACGACAATAGTAAACCGAGGCCGTGAAAACAATTCACGGTTAATGTTTGAAGGTGACGCCAATCGTGAATCGGGCTTCACTCGTAGTGGCGCCGCTATTCCTTAGGTGATACTCACGCCAGGGGCGTCACGCTAGGAATAATACCGCTGAGAGTACTGTTTATCATCCTTTCCCTTTTCCTAGGTTCACATCAAATCCATTTATGTATCAGGGCGTGTCCGTTCCACCAGCTCTAAATTAATTCAATTAACAAATGAAGGCTAGTCCGCCCATCCTCGTCTCCGCGCACGCAAGCGTTGCCACGGGCGACCGCCGCGTGTTCTAACTGGAGGAGACATCGCTTTGCGTTTCGTCCCACAGTTCCATCTGCTCGTTTGCCTTCGCTCCGCTGATAAACCGCGGCGCTGGAGAATGGAGAACGCTTCTAGAGGCACTGTATTGGGACAATACAGTGCCTCTAGAAGCGTTGACTCAAGCCGACTGCGGTTCAGCCACGGTCGTCCGGGACACTTCCTTCTGGGAGTTCAGAACACTTCCATACACTTCCTTCTGGGAGGCGGTTCGAGGCGGAGTCGAAAGAAATTCGGCTCATATGGAGAGCTGTGGCTGAGAGCGGAGAGAACGATTCGTGGCATGGCCGAGACTTGAAAGGATTAATCATTAGCTAGAATCAGTTGCGTTCTCAACTCGCATTATTCCGCGCCAAAAAGATCAACACAAGTCATCTGCTACTATCGCAGCTGCTACGACACCCGTCCACCGCGATCGCAGCGCCTGCTCTCCAGAAAATGTGTAGCGACCGATTATGAACGAAATGATTCGCAAAATGATCCAACTCAGTCACCGTGACCCGGGACGACCGTCGCGCCATCAAGAATTGTACCACGAACTATTGTGTTTATTTCATGCATGGATACAGTTGCGACGTTGAAATCTCGAATTCGACTCAAAACGATTGTCCCCCTGGGATTGTCCACCTTGGTGATTGGATTGATTGGAATATTGGAACAGGCGGTGTAAAGAAATATGAACGGCAGGAAACAAACAAATGGCCCTCTTTCAATGTTGCCGTTTGAATTGAATCTTGCTCTCAATAACCTCAAACTGATTTAGAGTGACTATGCGGTTATCTTTTCCCTCCACGTGAAGGATTTTTAGGAAGAAAGTTCATTAGGGATGGATTTTTGATTGTTTCCTGCGTCCCACACTCCACAGAGCTGAGAATTGAGGGACTTCAACTCCAACTCCACTTGGCCTCCGGTACCATTGAGTGATGTTATTGGCGTTCAAACTTCATCGCATTAAGCTAAGGAGAGGAAATCTTTATCGAGATTTATAATATTTTTTGCTTCATTGAACTCCTAAAGCAAAAACCAAAGCCTTTGCGTTGTGTTAAATGATAATGCGATTACGGGCTTAATTATAATTCAATACTGGGATGAGAATTCGATAGATATTGTCCGCTACTGCCGCTCAGTGTCCAGTATTATTAGGAAATCCGATTTAAATGAAATGAATTCACAAATATGAGCGTATTACAGATTATTACGCCTATTTGCATTGTCTACGACACTAAAAGTTAAAAGAAATCGGGTGTTTATTGTTTTAAACAAATAATGAGCTCATGATGGTACCATCCACCATTCTATGTGGGACCTCGATGGATTGTATAAAAATCGCGAATTCCACGAGAGTGTTTCTCTACTTCGGTTGCTCCCTTCTTATACATAAACGCGAAAAACACGACCTGTCCTAGCTCACTGATCGAAACCGTTGCAGAAATTGCCAAGGAATTTTCATGGAAAACTGCCAGGGATGAGATGAGTTGTTTCGGAAAGGATTCGGGAGACTTCCCCTTGGAAGTGAACCCCATGGGCCCTGGGAGGGTGTGCTTGAATCGTTCGAGATTGATTGCGGTACGGAATAATCTCGAACGTATTTGTTAAAACATAGGAGTGAGTCCTTAGTTACGTACCGGAATTAATCTCGAACTATTCCAGCACACCCCTCTGGATCTTCGCTGGTTCCCTACGACACCGAGCGACATTGAGGAGGTCAATACGTTAACGTGCCGGGTGTATGTATATGTACTGTCGACCGACGATGAGTGTTCGCCAATGAGCGTTCGCCATTTTCTCATGCCTTTTCGCAGCGAGGCGCGAGTAGGATACAAAGAAGCCGCCAGTTGGCGCTCCAAACACAATGGACGAGATAAGTGACCCAGTTTTGCGCCCAACGGTGAACCACTCCCATTTTGCTGATCACAGCTAACCGTTCAAGCGGGAGTGGCCTCGTAGTCAACGACAGAAGAGCAACGAAATTTAATTTTTCGCTCAAGGGACATGCATATCATGCCAATCATTGAATTAAATTGAGAATCGTTGTCGGATCGCAGGTTGAAATTTAGACTTAATCTCTTAGACAAATTCCAAGACCATATTTTCAGTGATGATGTTAAAAATATATTGCGAACCCCAATTTACTATGGTAGACTGGACCATAATCACAAAATTAGAGAAATTGATTGCCGAACTGGCAGATTTCAAATGTCCTTTTTTCCTCGTACAATTAGGGATATGAATAACGGTAAATATATCCAGTACGAGTGTAGCAATGGATAACATTGGTAGCTGCATCTTGGCATAAGGACTTGAAGCTAACCAAACTAACAGCATGTTTTTGCATGTTTTCTTTGCTAGTTTAAAATTTTTTTAAAGTTTAGAACGGTATATAAATAGGTACTAATCCTTTTTTATGCATGATATGTAGTGCATGTTTGGTGAGAATTCACCCCCTGCCACAAAAATTTATGGTGGCTTGCAGGGTATTATATAGATGCAGATGTAGAGTCAACTTCACAACCAACCAACGGTTTGATGACCATTCAGATGGACACTCTTGGCCCTGAGTCGCAAGTCACACCGCGAGGGTGTTTCGACACCGGACATCACCGGAAATGTATTCCGTGATTTGCTGCGTCACGATGAAGAAAACGAAGTAGCTAGGCGTGCTTGCGGTGGTACAACCAAATGATTATTGATTACATTCAGTTAAAACAAAGATAAATTGTATTAATGTGATTGGTATTTGGTTGAATTCTGTAAAATATTTATTTATAATATTCATACTAGGGACAAGTTGACGTGATTTAACTTATTATCAGCTCTGTTAAGAATAATGGAAATGTTCAGATGCCCTATTATACCTGCAACACACCTTAGTCTGCCGCTATTTAGCTTGTCGTTACAAATTCAGTATGAGACTGGCGGTGAGGCGTGACGTAGGCGATGCCAACAGTTGTGGCTTTTTGAAATTTGCAGGCAAGGGTATTAGGGCTCCGAGTTTATCGTTACGTGTTAATTGTCAGGGCGAACAAATCTATTATCTAATTATTTCAAACGACTAATACCGTGGGGTAGCGACAGAAGAAAATAGCATTTCATTGAATAGATTGCATCGGTATACCTACGGAATATTTTTGAAATAATTTTAGATTCGATACAAAGTATTATTGCGTCATTTCATAGTTTGCTTATTAAAATCGGGGGCCCGGACGTATCGGTTCCACGAAAGAAGACTTGATACACGAGGCGAGATATCGAAATAACACTGCTTCTCATTAAGGAAGGGAATGATGATGCATGATTGGAAGGAATCATGATTCGAGCGTTGTTTTCTGTTCGCTGACGCCCGAACTCAATAACGGGGGGGGGGGTTATTCTCGGGTGTGAATTTCAGCCCCCTTTCATCACGCCACCGTCCTTTTTTCTTTTAATAGAGCCCAGGGGATCGCTCGGCCGTCCGAAAGGGCAATGCATCTCGCCAGCGAATGATCTCTCATCTGCTCCCTCGATCACGTAAATCATCGCAAAGCAGGGGATTCGACGCGTTTTGATTCAGGAAATGCGAAATGCGCACTGCTCGATTTGAGAAAGAATGCGGTGGAGACATTTTGGATGACTGCAGCGATGAAAGGGGGAGTGTGGTGATTACACTGGCTTCCCGTCCTGAGGGACTCGGTTCCAACCCCGCGCGGCCACGGAGATATCACTGCGGCATTCCTGCGAACGATTGAGAGATTTGTGGAGAATACTTTTCAAGTTTACATTCCCCCGATCCATGGCCCATCAAAGTGTGCTATTTCGAGCGTCCAGTAACCTATGATACTTGCCCTGAGTTTCTACGTTCTCAACAGAAGAACATACGTGTCCCTTGGTTATATCTCATACCTTATTACATCATATATTTTATTATACTGATTTCGGCCTCTTCTGGTGCTACGAATGATTGATTCTATTACCTTTCCTTATTGCCCTCCTGAATGTAATGCTCCAAATGACCTCAGTTGGCGGTAGCCTCTCCCTGGTAACCACTGTAAACAACCCAAACGGCCAACCAGGGGGCTGAGTGTGAAACCGCATCGGGATTACCTCGAATAGGTAACCAAGGAGTCACGTGGTACTAACACGAATGGTTTTGCAAATTTAATGTGTCTGAATCGCTCGTTACTATATATAATTAACTGTATTCACTTGAGTTTTTCTCATCTGTCTCGATTATGGAGCCCCCAGGTGAGACAAAATTCAAGTGTTAACAATGAATTAAGTTGCAATCACACCAATGTTGCCAACCATTCGTGTTTTACCACGTCACTCCATGGCTACCTGTTCGAGATAATCCCGTCGGGTTCAAACGCAGTCCCCCAGGGCTCACCGTCCCAGTGCTTTTCCATCTTGCAGTCCTTCCTCCCCACCTTCTCCTTCCTTCGTCCCACTTCCTTTCACCTTCCCGCGAACTCTCCCGGGCATTATGCACGAATGCGTGGCATATCTGCGCATCGGCGATTTGTCCCGTCACGCGCACGTATAATATGCATTGTGCCTTTGGCCGTTTCATTGTGTTCCCATCCGCAAATCAATATTTCCTCTGGATGTATCACATTCCACGGAGATTGTTTGGACAACAGGTTCCTTTCCTCCGCTTGCCTTCTTTCCCTCCGTCCTTCGACAGTCCCCTTCTTTTCCCATTCCATCCATCTCCGCTCCTGATTTCATCCTCCTTCACTCCACAACATTCTCATCACTTCCTCGACCCCCTCTCTCTCTTCCTTTCAACCCACCTCACTTTCTCATTCCGATACGACATCACCGCCTCCATTTCCCGAAAATACTGCAATGTCTCGTAATCTAGCATTTTTGGACCGAGGCGTTCCATATTCATGTTGGTTTCCTCTTTCATATCTAGTGCAGATGTCTGTCACCACTGCCATAGAGCTATTCCGCACATTTATCCAGTCGAATTACTCGAATATAGCGACTCGTCTGTAGAACTATAAAAATGTTTCAAAATATTTTCAGATTTTAAGAACAGTGCTAGGTGGCACTAATACTTTAACATATGTCTTTATTCCCCAATTGATTTCGGGGCAGCGAATGTTCTGGAAAAGATCTAGGATCAATGTTTTTATATCTTTAGCTAATATCACTTGGTTAATATGGACAATAGATGTCAGTATATGCGCTGCATATTTCTCTTTGTTTTCCTGGCGGGAGCCATTGTACTTGTTTGACAATCAACCTCCGACTCGTTTAATATTCAAAACCTACTTCTTGGAATATGACTTCCAGAAGTGAACCTTCAAATTTGTACTCTCCAGCAATCGCAAATATAAAATACCACAAATTATTTGTAGCCAGAGTCGCTATCCCCTTAAAGACTCCAAATCACTCCATACATTCGAAGCTACATCATATCCCACTGCCTATGAAATGTTACAATTCCCAGCAGACATTTTGTATTATGATTGTGTTATGATCCATCCTTACATCACCCTATGCAATGTAATGTTATATATCTGTGCAGACATTTTTATTCGTGTTTTGGCTGTAATATGATCCATCGAAACATCGCAGTGCGTGGATTGCCCGATCACATCAGCCGCAGTTCCCGGTTTATGCAGCCGACCAATCACTGCCACTTTTTTTAAAAGTGTTAATCAACAATTTAAAATATTTGGAATTTTACCTAAATTTCGCACTATTAGACCTGGTTTAAATTTTTTTTGAAATGACAACCATTTTATATTCGTACGGGAAAAAATAGTAAAAAAACTTTATTTTGCTATAAACAAATAAGAACTTCAAAAAAAAGTTCTCAAATGCTTTTCGCTGCATGAAATATTCTGAAACAAGGGCTTATGCAAAGAGACACTTCACGCTGGGGACAGTAATACCTTAGCCCTGTCCGAAACGTGTGCTTCTAGCGCTAAGCATACCTACTACAATGCTTGCTGGCAAGTGGAGGGAGGGTGCCATCGGAAACACCGGAAGTGTGTCCGAACGCGAAGCACTCTGGGGGAAGAAGCATGCTACGAAGCCAAAGCACAGAAGCACGCTTCCATTGTTAGAGGCTCCGAAGCATTGTTGACGAGAACAACAAAAGATGGCGGAGCCGTTGGCTTACTTATAAATGTGTGTAGTATCTATTTTTTTACTTAGTATATTACATTTGCATAATTATTAATGTACATATCAATGGGAAATACTTACACATAATCGCTCTTTTTCTTTCGATCTAAACATTTGATAGCATCCCACACCCTCTATCGTGTTTCATTATACCTAGTGGTTTTTTATGTCGCCACTACTGCTTAACGTCACTCCTTACCGTTGACTGTCCGTAAATGAAGTATGCTTTCCCAAGCATGCTTCCTTTTTTTCCAAGTTTTTTTCCTGTTGCATCTCCCTTTCGGCAACATAGGTGACATTGTTTCGTTGCAACCGAGAGTGTGATAAGGCCCATACGGTTGTTGCACCCCCTAGGGTGAAATAAACTTTCATCTATCTATCTATATTTCACTATCGCTGGTGGTTCCTGGTGTCGTGTGCATCCCCCTCCCCCCTTTCCCCCTTGGTGCCTGACACCCGCCGCTCCGTCGTCTCGCTCCGGCGCGCGTCGTTTGTTTGTTTGCCGAGTTTGCCGCAGTCGGGCGCCGCGGCAGCTCCGAGACGGAGTGGAGCACGTGGACCCGGGGCATCGAACGCCCCCGCACCCGCACCAACACCACCACCACGAGGGGGGCGTGTATTGGCGTAACCTCCGCATTGCGGGAAGCCCCCCTCCCCTGAGGCGTCTCGTCACCTTTTGACCCCACCTCCCCCTTCAAAGGACACCCTCTCGACACCGCCGGGGAAATCCAAGCAAGACGGCAGTGTTTCTCTCTCTCTCTCGAGGCACCAGGGATTGGTGCTGGAATGGCCGAATGGTCACTCGGAACCGAAATTTGGTGCACGAAATCGTGGAAGATGGAAACGAAAAAAGAATTTGAGTGAAAAAATTAATCTCCTAACCACAACAATTCACTATTAAATCAAAAATTAAGATAAGCAAAAGGTGACGCCTACCGAATAAGCTGTTTTGATAACATTGACGTCATTTTCCTCCCGTCCTTGACTGCTTTTAGGTGAAGGGAAGGGAGTGGAGGGGGGGGTTCTCGGAAGGTCTGCTCGCACAGATCCTGTCGCAATCGCTTCCATTGGCAGACTCAGCTGTGTCCCCCCCTTTGCGATAAGGCAGAGTAGCTTCGCGGGCTCAGTTGTGATTTGACGAAGTCGATATATGTCTGAGGTTGCACCACGCCCACTTTTCCGAAAGGGTTAAAAACATCAGTTTTTCGCCGCTTATAACTCGAGAAATAATTGATGGATCAAAAAACGGAAAAATATAGGTCTTCTTATTTTACAAACTCCATCAGATTCGGCATTAAAAAATATGGCAAACGACCCCATTGGCTGCTATGCCTCTGATAATATTGACGATTGGCCCATCATACAAATCAAGAAATTATTCGGGGTGTACCCTTTTTTTGTTGTCCGCCTCACGCTCACCACACACAAACGGCAGAAATTTGAAACGGATAGCTCTACTGACGATGTTAGATATATATTTAGGACCTCTGCGTAATCTACATCTACACGATACCCTGCAAGCCACTGCGAGGGTGTGTGGCAGGGGGTGAAGATCACCAAGCATGCACTACTAACATTTAAACAAGCAACTATAGGGTCTCATGCATCTAGATTGTTAGTATCTGTAGTATTTAAGGGATTAATACATGCATCATGCACTACAGACTACTCTAAAATATTTATTTCCCCTACCTATCCCTTTGCTACGTTGCCTATTCTGTTCTCCTATAGTACGGGGGAAAATGCCATTTTGAATCTATCGGTAAGACAATCGATCTCTCTAATCTTATTTATCTGGTAGAATCTAGCATAATACGCTGGTACTTTCATCTAACATCCTTCATTAAAGCTATCCGATTTTAATTTCTCTAATAGATTTAATCTGTACAATATATCACGTGAGATAAAATGTTCCTGAAAATGCATTCCGCTAATGTTAATCATAGCTGCTAACAATTATATAAAATCACAACATTTATACCCGTAAATTATTATTTGTTAGTTGGAAAGCATCTGATATGAATGGGTTTCCTGTATTCATATCCTATTCCAGCCCTATTCTTACTCTTCGCCATCGTCCAGTCTATTTTCACGAATCATTCCAGCGTTAATCATTTCAACCGCTAGTTCGGTTCGCTGATCGCCAGTTGCGTGGTGCGCAGCGCACTTTGCGCGCCATACTTCGGCATGACGTTCCCCGTTTAGACTTATCGATTGCGTCGAAATTACGTGGAAGTGAGATGTTGACGTTGAAACTCGAGCAAAGAATGAGACGCTCCGAGTTATTTTTCCTATTTTTCCTTATTTCATGTAAAGTGGTTAATTTTTTCAGGCCTGTGGCCACAGATGAACAACTTCTCCCTGCCTAATTAGCATAAGGTGGGTCGTGGGTCATTGAGTGTAATAACATTTCAAGTACGTCGAAATAACACCAGAGGACCACGTTTTATTCAAGCATAACTAATTATACTCATCGTGCATGAGATTATGGAAATTATGCAACAGTTTTAAATTGTTTTTGACTTCATTACAGTTTGTTTTGACTAAGAAAAACAAGGAATGCCATGGTTACCATTGGTATTTTTCGGTGCGGTGTTCGAATTAAAGGTGTAATTTATGTTTTTATATGCTTTCCTGTGGTTTTAATTATATGGGTGTGACACCGTGATGATATTTGTCAGTATTCATTATAATAACAATATGCCATTAATTATTTTACGTTTAGAAGAATATCTGTAAACGCGTTATCGAATTATATCGAAATATATCTCATGTACTACTATAAGGTGACGTGTTAAAAAAGCGTTAAATCGTCAAAAAATCATATCAGTAAAATGCATTTTTTCACACTTTTACCAACAGATACCAGTAATAGGGACACGCATTCAAAGTAAGTTTCACGTAAATCTGTATATGAACAAAAATCGCTCGAGCCAACATAAGACTGAATCGGCAAGAAGTTAAAAATCTTCATCATCATCGGTAGGGAATCCTAAAATTGGTTTGATGCAGTTCTGCACTTGATTCTCCCATGGGCTAACCTCTCTTCATATCTGCATTATATATATATATATATACTTCTGTTTGACGCCCTTCACGCCCATGTCTATATGAATCTCATTCATCAAAAGAGTACTGGGCAAATGTGACGACCACACACGAGACATTAGCTACTTTTCCGTTGCTAGACCTCATTTGGAATACGCTGCCACTGTATGGGATCCTTACTAAATAGGCACGAATAATGAATGAACTGGTGCAATTGGTAAGCATTTGGATCTAATAGAAAATAGAATTAACGACTCTTTGAATCGTGCCATGATGCTACCATGTTGCATCTGTCACAGCTCTCTCGATTTTATCAGGAAATATCGGCTAATGTTATCAGTTATCTTACCGATGAAGGGGATATGATGGACCTGCTACCCCTGTTTATCGATGTGCACAGGTGCTACGCATGTTGCATGAATGCGTAGGTTTTATGGCTAGGGGCAACTTACAGTTCGCACTTTAGGATCCATACTTGATCGATCTGGAGTAACAAGCTACCAGATTGGACACCGCCCTTAAGAGGACATTTGCAGACAATCGTTCCACGAAAGTCAGCCGAGAATGAGTATCCACCGCAAATCGATGCTTCCGTTTCAGGAAATCAGGTGAACTTGCATCTCAAAAGTAGAGCACACATACATGCATTGCTTTTTTGTGCATGCATGAGTATATATTGAATTGGTGTCGGGTTTCAAGTCATGCAAGGTATTCGTGGGTGTGTCCTGCATGATTGGGTTTTCTTAGTTTTTTTCTTTTTTCCCCTAATTACTTTTAAAGGTGTAGTATTTGTTTTGTGTTGTTTATTTTTGTTTGTTGTGTCATTGTTCCTGGTGTGGATGCACCCCCTGCCACACACCCTAGAGGTGGCTTGCAGGGTATGTCGTAGGTATAGATATAGACATAGAGGCGTAAGTACTGAGTACAAGAAGGTGTATCGGTGGGGCTCAAATGCAGACGTTATCGAGGATGACCGCTGACGAGTCAGAAGAAGTTTAATACTGCCAGAGATACTATGGGAATCAGGGAGAAAGCAGATCAACCTTTGATTGACCGAAAAAGGGAAATAAACAGCAGAAAATTCTCCAGCGGGGATTCCATTATAAGGTAATAACCATCTCCAAGAGCTGGAAATATAATGTAGCAAGCGAGAAAGTAATCGGAATCAAAACTGGAGCATTCTGCATTAATTCAGTGTGGTGTGAAAGATGACAGCCGTAGAAAAGCCAAGACTGGAAGCTCGTGAAATATGGCGTTAAAGCAGAATGAAAAAGATCGAATAGGTGGACTGAATAGCGGACGGAGACATTCGTAGATGAGTGGGTGACAATAATGCAAAACTTACTTGCCATTACTTAAATTTTATTCTAAAAAATAAGACGAGACAGCGATATCAGTTATCATCTTGAGATATGATGTCCTGATGAAGACAATCGTCGAACAGAAAGTGAACGGGAGAATGGCGAAGGGAAACCTGACTTCGGATAATTAGAGCAAGTAGTGAAAGATGTGAAAGAGAAGAATTGAATAGAAAGAGGCTGTTTGATATGAAAATTGGTTGGAGAGATGCACATCAGCAATCTAAGGATCGATGGCAGGTGGTGACGATCCAGAAATAACTTGGAATAGTCGACTTTTTGTGTCTTACAAAGACTCCAGGAATGCTGCAGTTAAAAATGGCATCTCTTATGTGTCCATATAGATCACGGAGTTTGTGAGCTTGGGTCGTTATTGCCTTTAATCAGGAGATTAAAAAACGCTCAGCCAATATTACATATAAAATAACTAGAGTAACTTTGTAGGCTCCACAAAAAATACTTTATTGTACGACCAAGGTTTTGCGTGTTACGGCATCATCGCGTGTGCAGTCATAAGGCTAGGCAAGTTGTATGTTGTTCGCATAGCACTTACCTCAGTGGTGGAGGGAGGTATTTTTCTTGGAGAAAACAAAGTTACTCTATGGATAAATGTTAAGTTCTCAGTGGACTCCACAGTAATTTTTATTGGGACGACCTAGGTTTCGACAAGTAGTGTCATCATCAGAGATCCAGACCTGATTATGACACTACGTGTCGAAACCTAGGCCGTCCCAATAAATATTACTGTGGAGTCCATTGGAGACTTAACATTTATCCATAATGGAAACCTCCACCATATCTCGGCGGAATTTGTTTCCTCTATTAAAGTTACTCTACTTATTTTATGCAAGATAGTTCAGTTCCACCGCGTAACGCACAGCAACATTGCTTTTATCTCAGCAAAGAGCACAGGAAAACACATACATATGTGTCGGAGTAAAGGGCAGATGATAATGATAAAGAATATTTAAATGATGACCTACAAGCAATTGAAAAATGGTGTCATACATGTCAGTTAGAATTAAATTTTTAAAAATGTGTAGTAATGCATTTTTGGAAAAAGAATTGTTCTCCTCCTAGCACGTACAAAATAAGTAATACTGAAATAACAAACGTAGATTCCATTAAATACCTTGGAAGAAGACTGACACATGATCTTTCCTGGGGTAAACACATGCGTGAAATAATGGGCCAAGCTAATCGTAAACTGGGATTCATCAAAAGAGTATTGGATAAATGTGACGATCATCTACGAGAAATCAGCTACTTTTCCCTTGTTAGACCTCATTTGGAATATGCTGCCAGTGTATGGGATCCCTACGAAATCGGTCTAAATAATGAACTTGAATGTGTGCAGCGAAGATCGGCAAGATTTGTAAAGGGACGGTACGATAACCTTATTAGTGTAACCAGTCTATTAAATGAATTAAAATGGGAATAATTGTCGGATCGCAGGTTGAAATTTAGACTTAATCTCTCAAAAAAATTCAAAGACCATAGTTTCAGTGATGACGTTGAAAATATTTTGCGAACCCCAACTTACTATGGTAGACTGGACCATTATTACAAAATTAGAGAAATTGATTGCCGAACTGACAGATTCAAAATGTCCTTTTTCCTCGTACAATTTTGGGATATGAATAACGGCAAGTATATACAATACGAGTGTAGCAATGGATAGCATAGGTAGTTGCATGTTGGTGTAAGGACTTATAGCTAACCCAACTAACGACATGTTTTTGCATGTATGTTTTGCTATTTTTATATTTTTAAATATTGCAGTTTAGACTAATATATTAATACTAATCCTTTTTTATGCATGATATGTAGTGCATGTTTGGTACGAATTCACCCTCTGCCACACACCTTTGAGGTGGCTTGCAGGGTATTATTTAGATGTTGGTGTAAAAAATATTTTCTTCCCCATAGCAACGGTATAAACTTCCCCTTGAGCAACAACTTATCGAGAAGCGTCTCATTTTATTCATCTGCGTATATGGACATCAGGGAATTACACGACTTTCGCTTCCCCTTGGTTGTACTCTGCGGTCTTTTTGATCAGCGCACGACACTCCCCTCGCTCTACCGCCTTTTCGAACATCACTCCAAAGTTCGGGGCGCGCAAGACACACGAGTCTTTCTTGTTCCTCGCGATATGCGATGTGCTCCCGGCCCGGGTGGAGTGACACTTGAACCTGTGCGAGCCTCGAATGTAATTCCAGGCGTATGCAAATGGGGAGAGGTCGCTTAATTCACCCTGTTCGCGTGCGGGGCTGCCAGGGATCGGCGACCTCCTGATGCATTCGGTGTGAGTGCGTCGTTCAAACACACGCACTCTCCGTGTCCTGGCGATGCCGTGCTCGCTTCAGACAAGAAAAGGGAAGTGTGTGGGGGGATTACTTCAAAAAGTGAATATTTCAACAGAACGAAAGCGCGACGCTAAACTATTGCATACGATTCAATTCTTCGTCGTCGTCAGTTTTTTTCCTTACTGATTGTAGGTGGTGCTGCGAACGCCTCTCTGGCTACGCACTCCGTTCAAACATATAAACTAATATATAAGGATCATTTATACAGTTTCTTCATTACTGTTTATTTTTTATTTGACTTATGTTTAGTTTAATCACGTCACAGCAGTTAGATCTACATCTGCAAGCCACCTCAAAGGTGTGTGGCAGGGGGTGAATTATCACCAAAATGCACTATATATCATGCATTTAAAAGGATTAGTGTTAATATATTAGCTCCCTCGGCAAGGCAACACTGCAAGGTTTATACAATGCCGGTCGCTTGCCTAGGGAGCTCGCTTTCGCCAGTATAAATACCAGTCGATTTTAATTAAAGGCATGTGTTGAAATATTAGACAATTATATATTGGATACGTTCAGGACATGTAGAATATAACGCGACCAAGAACGAAATTCTACGACATGCTAACTTTTTATAAAATCGATAACAACTTTTCTTCTATTAAAGTTATACACTGGAAACTTCCAAAGTGCATGGAAAACATACATATCTATCACTCTTCAAACTTTGGTTGCAATTGAACGCCTTATTATTGATTTACGAGTCATCGAAGTCGGCGCTTCACTCGAAAACCGTCAAAAACCAGCACTTTTTACGTTACAACTCTTGTAAAAAATATGAAAAAGCATTTTAAAAATTTTAACTCTGCTATCCAATAACGCTGAATGAAATAAGGAAAATTAGGGAATAATGGTTTTTCTGTAGTCTTAGCTATTAATTTGTTATTCGTATTCAAACTCGAGTGCACATAATTTCTGCGCCGACAGTAGTTTAGTTCACTCTTTCACGTGAATCTGTGTCCTGTGTCTCACAAAAGTCTCTCCTTTCCTTCATTCTGAGTAAAAGACTGGACATTTTGGATGTGGTCACCGCTCCCCTTCAATTATATTCCCCAATTTTCGCTCCCTATCTTTCTATTGCATATCCCGTGCAACACTCCAATTTTTCTCACCTTCACCCAATTTCCGCACCGTGGGACCACGTGATACGACGGCAGTTCACCTTCCATGTCCTTTGAGCCACAGTGGACTCCACCTGCAATCCATCGGGGTTCTTTTGCCATGACTACGTTACCCTGCGAGCCACCGCCAGGGTATCTACATCTACATCTACACCTATATCTACGACATACCCTGCGATCCACCTCGAGGGTGTGTGGAAGGGGGTGCATCCACACCAGGAACATCGACACTACAAACAAAAATGAACAACACAAAACAGACATCACACCTTTAAAAGTAATAAAGCAGGGGGGGGGGGGATTAGGGGTGAATATCTTGGGGACCGTATCTATTTCTGATGCATCCACTGCGTGTCCCGGAGTCCTACAGCCGGCATTCCCAGTTTCTCTGCCCAACCCTCCGCGCGCAGAGGCGGCTCGCCTGGAATTCTCCCTCACCGAATGAAAAGGCCATTTGCGGCGATGTCCTTCGGATCCCGAGGCAACTAATAAAAATCGCAGCTCACATTGTTTGCGCTTATCCCCATGCTTATGCCCCTGTGTCCCACCCACCCACTCCCTGAATTCCAGTGCATCGCCAGCTGTTCCCCCCCTTCGTCTCCCCCCCCCCCCCCACATGCCTTCTTCCTCTCGCTTAATTGAATCTCTCCTCAGAACGGCATGCACAACTTTATTCAGCCGAGAAATTCCCTTGTCAAGGAGCCACTTCCGCTCCCCCCGAGAAAGGCGCTCCTTAGCAAAACAGCGAATTGGACGGAAGCCAGGAAAAAATAATAAATACGGAATTCTCCGGGGCCGTAATTGCCGTTGCTACCCTCGGATAGAGATTGAGATATCTTTCTAAACTATTTAAGTTGAAACGATGGCGAAACGACGTTGTGGAGCGCTGCATCTTTAAAAATGTCAATGTTTTGGCGCCGCGCAATGTGAATAATGCACAATGATATTCGACGAAATTCATCACAGGAGTTGCTCGGCGCTGTGGACGAAATCACTTTATTTTGTTGCATTCGTTATCATTCAGTCCAATGCTACGATATAGAATTTATCTGGCTCATCTTATTAGCACTTGAATTGCAAAAGACTAAAAACTGAAAGACTAATATGGCCAAAGAAGGAAAATATACCCTATGCATGTTAATCATAGAAGAGGCTTAAGTGGTCAGTTGAAAGTAAATGTTTATGAAGGAGGCCAAGGTGGAGAGATTATAGGTAACTGATGGATAATGCAAGAGAACGAAATGATGGGTGAAGGGATGATAGGCCGGGAAGATGGGCGTAAAAGTTAAAATACTTGAAATAGGTTGAATAGAGCAGGAGGGTGTCCGCTGTTTTGAAGAAGGAAATGATAGTAGGCAAAATTTAGGCAAAACTATGAGATGAATATGAAGGATTGGCTTAACTTGGGAACGAAGCAATAAAGGTGATAGATCTTTAACTGTTGAAGACTTCCCTTGTGTATGCAGCCAGTGTATGGGATCCGAATGAATTAGGTTTGATCAGAGAACTGGACAGTGTGCAGCGTAGAGCAGCTAGGTTCGTTAAAAGGTGTTACGATAGGTTGAGTAGTGTTTCAGAATTTTCACAAGAATTAGGGTGGGAATCATTATCAGAGCGTAGGTTAAGGTACAGATTAAATCTATTAGAGAAATTTCAATCGGATAGCTTTACTAAAGATGTTAGGCACATATTAAAAACTCCAGCGTTTTATGCTAGATTCGACCAGATAAATAAGATTAGAGACAAGCTTGAAAGAGAAGCTTCATAAATGTTAACATGAAATTGCAGCCACACTGGAGAAATCCATTGCTGGGCAGCTGAAAATTAATGAAATACTGGGCAAATTGAAGATAAACCTTCTGCAGATAGTCGAGTCTGCTAAGGCAAATGAATGAGGATTGATGCGATACATATATACCCATAGAAACAAATTATGACCGCGATGCTTCGTTTTGTAGAAATGGTCATACGTGAAAATGATGGCGTGAATTCACAGGCCATCACTTATAAGTGACTAAGTAATCTTGGGGAAGATAATGCTGGGCTTAGCTTACAACTATAAAAACAATGTCACTGATGTTGGAGTAATTTATCAACATTCTTTCGTTGTTGTACTCTGTATGTTTTTCACTTATTCTATATCGCTGCTCGATCGACTGAAGGACTAGCAGACGATATATGTTAAAAGACAGTTGATGAGGTGTTCGGGGGTCGTCACTTAGTTTTACACGCATTCCTGTCACAGAACAGAAATGGTGAATTGTACGCACAAAACACTTCGGTTCATGATTTTATATTTGAAAGCCAAAACGTCCATCGAAAACCTCCTACCTCGACCTCAGGGAAATCATATCTCGGAAACCGTATACTCTTAGACCAACACTCGGCAGTTTAACACGCCTACTCTCCAGCAGATGGCTGCCTAAGTCAGCCGAAAAACAGGTTTCGGAAGCGTAATTTCACTGGCTTTGATTGGCATTCTGATATTCCTGTCTGCGGACATTTTCACTGAAGCCAACTAGCAGCTCACCTGACTTCATCAGCTTCCGGTTAACAGCCGCAACGCTCGCGACAGAGTCTGGCCATGGTTAGGTGTTCAGATCGATTAGAGCTCCCTCATCAAGTATTATTGTTTTAAAAAATTAAATTATCGCGCTGCACGTATGTCAGTTCTTTTTTCCTATAATTGCACATAATGCTAATGCTGAAAAGCCATTTTCACTAATATCTCTATCTATATCTACGACATACCCTGCAAGCCACCTTTTTTCCTCCTACTATCAGGGATATGAATAACGGTAAATGTATCCAGTACGAGTGTAGCAATGGATAACATTGGTTGCTGCATGTTGGTATAAGGACTTGAAGCTAACCCAACTAACAGCATGTTTTTGCATGCATGCTTTGCTATTTTAATTTTTAATTACAAATTTTATGCATGAGATGTAGTGCATGTTTGGTGAGATTTCACCCTTTGCCACACACCTTTACGGTGGCTTGCAGGGTATTATGTAGATGTAGATGAGGGTGTGTGGCAGGGGGTGCATCCACACCAGGAACAGTGACACAACAATCAAAAATGAACAACACAAAACAAGCACCACACCTTTAAAAGTAATTAGGGGAAAAATAAAAAAAACTACCAAATCCCAATCATGCAGGACACTCACGAATACCATGCATGACTTGAAATCCGACACCAATTTAATAGATACTCATGCATGCAAAAAAAATTTTAATCCAGGGAATGCTAAGAGCAATGAATGCGAGTAACACATTGATTTGAAGATGCAGGAAATAAAAAATATACTATCGACCTACTCTGAATATTTCCTCTATGATTATAACCGATTTACGCGATGTCTAACGTTCTGATCTCGAATCGTGCGTGGAAAAAAAAGACGTTTTAAACCTGTCCGTCTTGCAATCTGTCTACTTAATTTTATTAAAATTATCGAGCCTACTATAATAAGTCGGAGCCAGCAATATACGCTTAACGTCATTAATAAAATGTCCCTCCTTAAATTTTCCCAGAAGATTAAGTATATAATTCAGCCTACGTTGTCTCACAGAACTCTTTGTCCTTCCCCCCGGTGATGAAGCTACTTGTAACCCAGTCTATGGATGGAAGGTTGAAACCGATGATGATATGACGGTCATTTTTGGGTTGAATTAATGTCCTAGTTCTAATATTGAATTTATGCCTGAATCCGGTGGTCTATAATATAGGTAAACCTTTTTCGCTTGAGGACCTTGTATGGAATACCAAACACTTTCTATTTCAGAGTCAAGTATAGACTACCTTCTACTAGTAAGACAATCCTTCACGGTGATAAAATCTCCTCCTCCTGGTCTTCTGACTCAATCTTTCCTATAAATATTGAATGATTTCGGGAATATTTCATTATCTGCGATATCACCCGATACTCTCAGTTCCTATAATTACATCTGCGTTGGTGCATTCGATGAGGTGATGAAAATCTGCCACTTTGTGTTTCAAACCACGACAATTTACTACAACCACATTATAACACCATTTTTGGAATTACAGCCGACTTGTTAAAGCTATTTTTAAAGTTTTTTTTCGAGCTTATGACTAATTGATTCACTTAAATTTTTTATAACTGGCTCCTCAAAAAACTCGCATAGCTTATGGCTTTTTTCAATTATTTTACTTTCATAACATTTTCGCGATTTTTTATTTAACACCCCACTAGCACCTACTTCCTGCCCTACTCTATATCGTAAAAAAGGCCTGCGATGCTCAAATATCCTATCCACTACACGCCTCAGCCGTGTAATGAACCCCAGAGCGAATTAGGGGGTGCCTCAACGAACGGAGCGTTGGTCGGAGGTCAGCAAATCACCCGATCGTCAGATGAAAGGAACAAACGATGACTGCAAGCAGTGAAGGGCGTTGTAAGAGTACGAAATAATTTGAAACGTTACACTTGAATAATTTCACATCCATCTCCGAGGCTACTCAAGGAAATTTCATCTTCGCAGAATATGAATAATGAAAATTAAAATTAACAACAACGAATAACTTTAGTTGTGTATTGTTTTTATCGTTCTCAGTAAATGTAAAGGAATTTAATGTGTTGTCGGGATATTTTTCAAGCCGTCCTGCTGTTGAAAATTTTGATCTGGTCCATCCAACCTCAGCTCTACATTTTTGCCGACTTTCTTTCGACTTTGCAGACCCGCCCCCCAGATGTCTCTGAGGAAGTAGCAGAAGCGCAGGAGGGGGAAGTGACGTCACCCGCCCGCGACCTTGGTCCTCTGTGATGGCATTGACGGAGTGCCAACATTGGAGTGCGCCGTGGCCTTCTAGCGTCCTCTCCTGTTCGTCGCTGCCTTTCCAAAGAACTTGAGTCACGCGGTGCGTGAACACAACATGCATGGTAATTATAGGGGCGCACCCAGTCTGTTGTATGAACTGAAACGGGAAACATGATCAGACCGTAGTAGGTAGGAATCGAGGGTAGAGTGGATGGAGTGACGGAGGTCGGTCAGAGCGGAAAAAGAAGCGAAATGAGGAGAATTGTGTCGAAATGAAGGGAGGATTGACGGCATCCAATCACGGCACATGTTGGAGACGACAGTGAAGAAGAACTCAAGGGGACGGATTGGTGCTCCCTTAGGAGATCTATATATTATTATTATTATTGGATGTTTTGATTGGTAGTTGGACCCCTATTTGAAGGCCTTGTGGAGAGAGTACTTTCAAGTGTAATGCTCAGCCCGTCAGATGGAACGTTAAGCCATGGTATCGGTACTCGGGAAATGTGATGAGAAAACAAAAGAGCGATGTTACTTTTCACTAGTTAGGCCCCAACTTGAGTATGCAGCCAGTGTATGGGATCCGAATGAATTAGGTTTCATCAGAGAACTAGATAGTGTGCAGCGTAGAGCAGCTAGGTTCGTTAAAAGGTGTTACGATAGGTTGAGTAGCGTTTCAGAATTAATACAAGAATTAGGGTGGGAATCAGTATCAGAGCGTAGGTTAAGGTACAGATTAAATCTATTAGAGAAATTTCAATCGGATAGATTTACTGAAGATGTTAGGAACATATTAAAAACACCAGCGTATTATGCTAGATTCGACTAGATAAATAAGAATAGGGAGATAGATTGTCGTACTGATAGATTCAAAATGGCATTTTCCCCCGTAATATAAGAGAACAGGGGGCCGATTGTATAACTTTACGTTCGAACGTAAAGAGCTGTATTCCGTGGTGTTGTGGGTAATTCTTCGAAAACCATTGAAGGCGCGATTGTGTAACTTTACGATCGAAGGTTTTTCGGCTCACGATCGAAGGAAACCCGTCGACTGCTAGGTACTTGACGTTACGGCCATTTTCAATCGTTAGAAGGTTTGTTTTTGTTTGCATTGTAATGTATAAGTGAAAAATTATCGTTGTGAAGATCTTTGTTTGAGCTATTAGGAATTAAGAATGTAATTTAAAGTATCAAATTGCTAAAAAAGCTGTGTATGATGTGATGGAGTGAATTAATTAGAATAATTATAGCAACGTTGAGTGGGTCAATGTTTTCCATGCTATAGCAATTAATAGGGATGATATCAATGCGCCTTGTTTTTCAATGAATAGCAATTTAAAACAAACTATCGGACTGTTACATATAATTTCAACTTTTAATTTCAGCATTGGCATCAACAGTTTCACTTGAGCAATGCCACTTACGGTGAGAATATTACATAGTGAAGATATAGCGTGTGCTGTGACTACACATTGTGGCAATTCAGCGATTAACAATGTTTTCAATGAACTGTGAAGGATTGCATGTATTATGGTATCTATACAGATGTCAGAGAAAATTGTTGTCGGCAATTATTTCGTTGTTTCACTTAGAATTAATACAAGAAATAGGGTGGGAATCATAATCAGAGCGTAGGTTAAGGCACAGATTAAATCTATTAGAGAGTTTCACTGGGATTGGGCGGGAAATTGATGGAATGTGAGTAGTGGCACCCAATCCAATATATATCCAATGGATTATTGGCCAATACATTGGACCTCATCGAACGCGCTCAATGCCTGTGGCCGGGTTTAATCTCCACCCTTACCCTTTAATTCCCATCTTTGTAGCTTTCTTTCCTCCTCGCGGACTGAAGCGCGCCTCTTAGTGCTTGAAGACCTCAGATAGGCCATGCACCCTGGCCGCTGTTCCCCTCGGGTCCACTGATGGCAGGGTCACCCCCCTGCTGCAGGGAAATTCCCCCCAACCAACCAAGGGCTTCTTTCCCGTCCTACCCCCCAACAGACACCCCCTCACCCTCTCTCACGGCCTTTGCTTATCGATTCGCCGGCTGCGCCCCAGCCAATAAAAGGCGCCCAATTTGGTCGACCGCTGCAACCTTTGCTCTTCTTCCGATGGCATCTTCTCTTCCAAACTTTCGCCGTTAAGACGCCGCCGCGATGGAAGACGTGTGACGTCCCGGGGCTCGCGAGAGATGCAATAGAAGCTTGCCCTCACCGTGATTGCCCTCCGGTGCAAAAGTCACGTCTGGCGTTTGACGTGGGCCACGCCCGCTGCGACACCCGCGCGTGGGTGTCACTGACACAACGTTCACGTTTCACTCTTATTCGTGCAGCTTAAAAAGTTACGTGTAAAATGGATTGCATCCATATCATACTGTCCTTTAAAAATTATAGATTTACTGTGAAAATCCAATGCCCTCGCAAGATTATCAAGTAAACGAATGCTTGGAAGACTAATACGGATTTTCAGTCGGATAAAAAGTGACATTTGTTTGATGGATCCGTGATTTATTGAATCGAAGAAAACCCACCATGATTGTTTCACGGACTAATGTTCTTCTTAAGATTTGTGTTTCACTTTATGTCAAAAGTTTCCCGTCTTTTATGTGTCGAATATTTACTATGCATACCTGAACAGCATATTTTATATATTTCTTACTTATGTAAACCAATTATATTATATGGCTAAACTAGACTTTTAAACCGTTTCGAGATGAATAATGGTGGAATGTTTTTTTTTAATTTTTGGCAGCGCTCCTTGCCGAAGTAATTTCGTGCATCGTGTATCAAAAATCCCTCGTCATGTGTCTTTGCACACTGTTACATCTGTGTTCCTTCAAATCGGTGAACATTAATGCACTCTTCGCACGTGCAGGATAGTCTCTCAACAAAGTATAACCGCCAAAAATAGATGTAACATAATTACCCAAAAAATGAAAATTTCGTAAGTTCGAATATTCTTGCACATTTAATGTATTAATTCGTGAAAGAATCCAAATTTTATTGTTTCAGTTCGATAATTATGATACATTTACGCTTTGTAAAATTATTCATGCTTTCATGAGATTGAAATATAAATATTGTAGAGATGAAATATAATTGATATAAGAATGTCAAATGAAGATGTTTTTTAACTGTTATCGCTTCTTTTCATCTTGAAAATACATGGGAAACGTAATTGTTTAGGGCTCTATGTTTATTAAGGCGTAAATATTTAAGGGATTAAAATGAAGCACAAGAATCTGGCAAAATGGTCATTAAACGGCCCGATGCATATTTATCGCTTTCCATTTGCCGTTAATGGATGTGAAAGAGTGGGTGCTTTGTAAACCTTTCCATCCGCAGAAAAGCAATTGGCTTCGGTTCGTGAGTGCCTTCTCCCGTGAAGAACAGCTCGGTGAGGGAAAAGAGGCCCGCCCGTGTGTTTTCGAGGCATCGCCGATTTCCCGCTCTCAGTCACGCGAGAGAAGCCACTTGCGTGACTCAACTCTAACTGGTATTCAGGAGAGAAAAAGGTTCAAAAGTTTCAACTCAAAAGACATAAATTTCCCATCAGAATTTTTACTATTTTGTATCCAACAAAATTTTCAAACCCAGAAATACGAATCATGTTTCCACTCGATACAATTAATGGATGAATCAGGATGTTTAGTTTCGCCCTCCAATCGCATTTATGCACTATTGCATTCTTCGCTTGACTTTCGTTGAGTTCATCGATTGCTTCGGTGCCCTTTGACGTGACTTCATGATGACTTAGCAAATGATACGAGTTGCTCAGACCTATGAATAAATATCGCAGAAAAGACTGCAATTATTGTGAAATCAATGACTTTGCACCACTCTTATTTCTGACGCGGAGGCCGTGCCAATTATCGTAATCGACATTGCACCACACTCGTGTCCAACGACCTCTAGTTGTCGTCATCGCGCTAACTGCACCGAGAACTCACTTCGACTCATGCTTCGTTCCGAGATCTCTTGCTGCGCACTTCAAAATGCTTAAATGCTCGAAACGGAGCGGTTTGGAAAACGATTAGTGCGTAGAACGGTGAAGAAGGAAGTGCTCAACATTATTTTATTCCTGTCAAAGTATTCATTCAAACAAACGCTGCTGAGTAAGAGACACTTTCAAAAACATCGATGTTCACAAACTACCTATTTATTCCTTCGTGAATTCAAACGTGCCGAGTTGCAACAGTCAACTTTCGACTGAACTACACTCAGTTCCCTCCTCCTTCATTCAAGAAAATGTGTATCCAAACCCCCGCTCTCTCTTATCTCTAATTATTTCTACCGCTTTGCTGGGAAGAATATCACGCATTATTATTAAAACGAAATAAGCTCTCACCTCAAGTCAATACAATAAGAGTATTTAATTCGAAATTAGTTAGAAATTTCATTATTTGACTTTCTCCTTTCTCTGTTGCTGATAGATATGTAGAACTTTGTTGATTCTAAAACTGTTTAATTAATTTTTTAAATGATTCCGGAAAATTATGATAAAAATTCTTTTATATGAATGCCGTGCGGTGAGTAAACGTCATGGGGATTAACAGCCTTTTTACCAATGCCCTAAAGGGGTTTAATACAATACTATAAACAATGGCTTCAAGTAAAAAAATAATGTAGAGAAGATTTTGTGATTATGCCATGATATCACAACGACACCGTTGTTCGTCGTTATCGGAATTAATGGACCTGATCTGTTTCTCGAGTTCTAATACTGAATGTGCATCGGAATGGGGTGGTCTATAGCAGGCACAAGCGAATATTACTTTCGATTTAGCACATTAAATGGAACACCATACACTTTCTATTATAGTATCGGGAATCACTTCTATTTTGCTGCTATTTTTGTTCTTAACTGCGATAAATACTCCCCCTCCTGGTCGACCCTCTCGATCTCTCCTGTAAACCCTAAAATTCACGGGAAAAATTTCACTGTCAGCAATATCGCTTGTTAACCAACTATCCGTTCCTATAATAATGTCAGAATTAGCAATCTCTGTATGGTGATGGAATTCGGGTTTCTTGCTTCTTAAACTACGACAATTGACTACCAATACACAGAAATCTTCTATTTTAGTATGGCTGCTCATTGTACTTGTGGGGTTTCTGTTTTCTAAGTTATTGGGACAGTTACAATTTGGAAGTCGTGAGTGTTATTTGGAGTCATATATTTTACCATTTTCTGTCCTTTAATCCGTCCCGTGAAACGTAAAAATATCGGGTTCTGAAAAAATCACTCGGTTAGGATTTTGCTCTGGGAGTCTCGAGGCATTATCCGGAATGGAACCGGGTACCCATTGGCCTGTGACCAAGTTCAATATCCACTGAGCTACAGCACCACCGAGGGCTGGTGCACCTAAGGTGTGGTACAGACGGAACGAATGTGACGCGATAAAAAGAAAACATTCAACGACGAGAGCACACACACATTTGGGCTCGGGCCTATTCTCTCAGTGGCACAAAATACTGCTTCCTTGCCCTCGGCCCGGGCCGAACGGATTAGTCTTGGCAACTCAACGACGGAATAAGAAAAGAAATTGGCGCGCCACCCTCCATGGACCTCCTTGGCGATTCCTTTTCATCATTATCGATTCGGGGAGATGTCCCTTTGGACGCCCCTTGCTTCCTGGACCCACCCCAATGCCGACTGGCAGATGAAGGCCCCCCCCACAGCTCCAGGGAGTCTCCCTGAGGCCCTGCAAAAAAAGGGTCTCTCTCCTCGACGGATGTCGAGGTTCGTTAAAAGGTGTTACTATAGGTTGAGTAGCGTATCAGAATTAATACAAGAATTGAGGTGGGAATCATTATCAGAGCGTAGGTTAAAGTACAGATTAAATCTATTAGAGAAATTCCAATCAGATAGCTCTACTGAAAATGTTGGGCACATATTAAAAACATCAGCGGTTTATGCTAGATTCGACCAGATAAACAAAAAAAGAGAGATAGATTGTCGTACCGATAGATTCAAAATGGACTATTTCCTCCGTACTATAAGAGAACAGAATAGGCAGCATAGCAAAGAGATAGGTAGGGGAAATATTTTAGAGTAGTCTGTAGTGCATGATGCATGTATTAATCCCTTAAATACTACAGATACTGACAATCTAGCTTCATGAGACCTTGTGGTCGCTTGTTTGCGTGTCGGTAGTGCATGCTTGGTGATCTTCACCCCCTGCCACACCCCCTCGCGGTGGCTTGCAGGGTATCGTGTAGATGTGTAGATGTAGATATAGATTGTCCATTACAATGACTGGAATCAGTTCGGACATCAGTAGTTGGTAGACACCAGGTTCGGACATCAAGTTCGGAGACCAGGTTTTTGAAAGGTAATAACTTTTCACTTGTCAGGCCTCATTTAGGATATGCCGTTATCATATGGGATCCGTACGAGGAAGGTATGATAAAGGTATTAGAGCGTGTGCAAAGGAGATCCGCTACATTTGTTGAAGGTCGTTACGATAATTGTATTGGTGTTACAAGGTTAATAGACGAACGAGCATAGTAATTTCTGTCAGAACGCAGGCTAAAATTTAGGCTGAACCATTTAAGTAAATTCGAAGCTGACGTATTTGCAGATGGCGTTTGAAATATATTCAGAGCCCTTGTGAATTATGCTAGAATTGATCAGATGAACGAGATCAGAGAGATAGATTGACGTACCGATAAGTTTAAAATGTCAGAGTGCCCGCGTACCATAGGAGAACGTAATTGACTGCAGAGTAAAGGGAGATGTAGGAAATAAATGTAACAGTGGTGTAACAGTATGAAAAAATATTAAATATCACACTCGAGAGAAGTTACCCAGGTATGCCTAAATAAGTATCTGGGTCAGAGATTCCTGGGAAAAAACGCGAGACATGGAAAACGTTGGCAGACCTCGCATGTTGGCAGGCCTGGACAAAGCCACAACGGCGAAAAACTCCCTCGAATACGCGATAGCAAAAACAAAGATCCGTGAGTTGAGACGGGAGGGAGCCTCTTCGTACGATTGACGACAGGAAGACGACGTATTTGCTTTCTTCGAGAAGCTATTGATAAGGAGTGCGGTTATTAGGCAGAGGGCACGTAGAGTCTTGATTTTGTTAATAAGATTCAGGCTCAGTAGATCGCCGAATGAAATAAATTGACCAAGTACACTTCCACGCAAATATCATTTCCGTATAAATGCCTATATTCCGCATAATATCGTCGCATTCCAATCCAGTTAGCAGCAGACTGCTTCCTTGTATGTGCTGATTCGATCTCCATCGTACGTGAACTCTCGACAGCTAAAATCAAATTTTAATTTCACATGGAATTCGGTAAATGCAGAGTGAATCTCTGCTTCTCCAAGTCGCCAATTTAAATAATCCATCGCCTAAGGTTTTTAAAAATCTTTAAAATGCTGCACATACGTTTAATGTGAAAATACCAGCCTACGTAAGCCGTCGGCTGAACGTTACTGCTGTAACAGAACCCTCTATTTTGAAATTTGGTCACCGTCCTTAAATTAATTTTTCATTACCCAAAATATGTGCCGCATGAATTCTTTGTCAAATCCTTTTCCAGTTTTGTATGAACATTAGAATAGAAGCAAAGGATTCATTGAAAATCTAATAATAATTGTGACATATTCAAATAATTTTGTTATTTTCAATATAGCACAAACAGAGATTCAACTGGAACATATTTGGAATTTTAAACGCCATCAAAATAAATTAGTTGCGTCAGTATACATCTTTGCTAAGCCGAGAAGAGTGTTTTCCTGTAATAGCAACTGTAATTATTAATTTTGTCATTCGCGAGCCCGCATACCTATCGCCAAGGTTATCAACCAACATTTACAAATCATCGATGTCATCCTTCATATCATACCGCTGTGGCATCTTGGCGGGGGCATTTTCCGGCCACATCCCTTTGGAGGCGCTATCATCGCAGCCTTCATTTCCCGCGATTTGATTGGACCTCCTGCGTATTCGAGTTGGGTGTCCATTCATAACTGTACCACCACAACAGGAGGCTTCGTCATCAAATTTATTATAGGGACGCATTGTCTATACACATAGTGAATAAATCTCAGTCGCTACAACCGAAACCTTTGGTTTTACGAAATCTTTGGTTTTTAAATAGGTTGAGTAGTGTATCAGGATTAATAAAAGAATTAGAGAGGGAATCATTATCAGAGCGTAGGTTAAATTACAGATTAAATCTATTTGAGAAATTTCAGTCGATTGTGCCTCACATCTTCAGCTTTATTGAAGATGTTAGGCACATATTAAAAACACCAGCGTATTATGCTAGATTCGACCAGATAAACAAGATTAGAGAGATGGATTGTCGTACCGATAGATTCAAAATGGCATTTTTTCCCCGTACTATAAGAGAACAAAGGGCAAATATTTTAGAGAAGTCTGTAGTGCATGATGCATGTATTAATCCCTGAAATACTATTGATACTAACAATCTAGTTACATGAGACCCTATAGTTGCTTGTTTGCATGTCGGTAGTGCATGCTTGGTGATCTTTTTTTTTGCATCCGGACTGTTCTCTTGGCCCATATACCCCTGGGATCCCGATAGGCATTTGCCTCTCATCAGGTTTCCCAGGGGCTGAACCAACAGAGCTTGACGAACACCCATGCCCTAGGTGGAGGAAAACCCACCCAGGCGGGACTCGAACCCGCGACCCTAGGATTAGCAGGCGAGGACTTTACCCCGCCGCCACCTGGGCAGCCAATCTTCACCCCCTGCCGCACACCCTCGCGGTGGCTTGCAGGGTAGCGTGTAGATGTAGATGAAACCAGAAACTTCCCGAATAGTCTACAATGGTCTCCACCGCTGATATAGCTGATATTGTGCAGAAAACATTTTCCTGACCGACGAGTACAGTCGTTTAAAAGCGCTCAAGGAGTTTCGAAGTTATTCGCAATTCCTACAGTTTTGGATTACAAGAAGAAACGAAGCCTTTTCACTCGCGAAACTTTTGATTTTTAATCACGGTGCTAAAATGACGTTTAGGGGCAGAGGGATTTTTGGTAGGCGGTATAATGTAGGTCACTTGGTTTAAATCCATAGGAAGAAGTTCTGAAGTCCACCAGCTGTACTGATTTAAATATAACCGTCTTGGATTCCAGAGATTGCAACTGCTTCCGGTTATTCCCCCACCTCCTGCCACACGCCCTCGAGGTGACAGGGTGGATTGGTGGCTGGTGCGGCAGAGCTCGAGGCAATGGCACCAATTCGCCAACGCGACGCAGTGGTGACGATCGACTACTTGTCAGATGTCAGCGACTTCGACAGATGCGCCTCGGCGTTTACTCGAATTTTAAATGTGCCGACAATCGAGAAAAGGTAAGTCTTATTGCTTCATTTATTCTACATCAAATATTACTTTAAAAATGGATTTAGGTATTCTACTCATTTTCCTTCATGTGGCGGAAAGTTATATAAAAAAATGTATGTGCAATGTGAAGGGTGTACCTTGAAGAGCAACGCAGTGAACCTTGTAGCAGACAATTAGGTGGTTCATGAGCAGCATCCAAGCGAGACGTTTGGTTTTCGTTCTTTATTTAACACTGAGTGTCGGCGTGGATTCCAGCATTATCTTGCGCCGTGTACGATGCTTGAATTCAGGAAGATTTCCAAATTAGACGTGAATATAAGCTCCTACGTGACGAAAGTCGGAGTTAAGGCTCAATGCATTGTTATCAAGACACTGGGTGAAATGGGAGCGTTTATTCTAAACCAAAATCACTAATTTATTCTCGAATTCGTCGAATGGAAACAAAGAATGAACTTTGGTGTGGACATTAACCTTCTAACCAGATCCATTCTCTCATAAATTAAATATGATAACCAGGAGACGCACACCGAACTAGCTGCGCTAAAGATTAGGAATGCGAGTCTTTTTATTTTACAAACTCTGTCAGATTCGGCAATAAAAAATGTGTTAAAACACCCAATAATAATATTATATTAACTCGTTTAATATAATTTAACTAGGATTAATAATTCGTATAGAGTTATTAATCCTCCATATCATATCGAAAAGCGGGAAGAACCATCGATTACTTTATGTTTCAAAACACTACACATGTAAGTATTTGTATTTGAAGGTTTTTAATCCACGTTACGACGCTACTTATCTAGCATCACGACATCATTATCTAAATGATAAGTTTCACTTGCACATGATATAGATACCGGAATGTACTTGATATTTTTATTTGTTCACTATTCTAGACAAAAATTAAAGAGCACTTACAACTTGGAAGTATAAAGAGTCATGATATATGACTGTAAAGCATCAAGAGCGAAGATATTTTTATTTTTTTTTAAAGTCATGCAAATACGAGTCGTCTAAGTTAAATGCCCTTCAATATAAGAACCATCGCGCATTGCAAGGATGGGTGACAGTGAAAATGTTCCCAGACAACGAAAGTGAAAACGCTGTAAAGTTGCATATACTATTTAACACGAAAAGCTCAATCTTTTCAGTTGATCGACCAATAAAGGAAAAGCGATTAAACAAATTAAAATGTGACCTCTCTTTTAGTCCAAACTTCATTTCGGTCCAAAAATCACACTTAGAGCTCAGTTATGTCGTATTTTAATGAGTGAAATCGAAAATGCTCTACACGAAAATAATTTACTTTCCCCCTTTAATCGCATTGTAAAATGGATTCCTCTCTGAGATTGAACGCAAGAGAGAGAAAGTAATTGTTTCCTGGCTCAGTGGGCGAATATAGGAAAGTGCCCTCTGAGAATTTGAATCGTCTTAACTTTATTTGAAATGCAATTTCAACCAATGAGTGCGTCATTTCTTTACCTTAATGTATATCACAACTAGTAATATCATCGCATCAACCAAGACCTCGGTTTCTATAGAAAAACGATTAAGTCAACAAACGCATCAGATGAATTCCTGAAAACCCTAGAGGGGTAGAACCCACGGACTTGTGTTAGCAGGCTATGAATTGACTCTTGAGAACCAAAGCAAAGTCAAGATTTGATGAGGTTATTTAGATAATTGCACCTCTGAAGCGTTGCATGAAGTTAAACCTCTGGACGTAGAAAAAGCTCCTCATTTATTAGAGTTAAAAAAGGTGAGAGCTCTTAGCTGCCTCCGTTCTCCCAAGTGAAAAATATGAAGGTGACAATCCTCATCCCGTTGACAAAAATTTACTCCACGAGACTAAACTTTTTTCGGCTGTCGCGAAATGCACACCGCGATCCGAAGTGCTTCAATCAATGGAGAGAGTGTGGACTGGAGTGAAGGATGCTTCTGGTGATTGGAACGAGCATCAGGCTGTTCTGTGGCCGGCAGAAAAGTAATTAAATCGGTGAAATCGAGAGAATTGAAATGCGTGCCGCTACCGCGATTGGTCGAGATGAGCATTCACGGCGAAAAATACCCCTGGAGGGGACACGCGATCGAGCAATAGTCGGCGAAGAAAAATATCGACATCAATCGATTCCAGTGAAGCAGAAGTCGAGGAAGGAGGCGATCGGTTGAAAGGTTTCGATTGTCGTCCGAACCCGTGGAGGAATATGAAGGATAAAGCGCGCTTACACGTAGCAGTTGACTGCTATGACAGTTGCGAGATGTATCTATATCGCTACTGCTATGATGCGTCCGCGTTAACTTCTATGCAGCTTAAAGCCGCCATTTTAGGCGTTGTCATAACAAATAAAGAGTTTTATTTCATAATGATTGATGCTTAAATTTTCATGAAATTCTTCAAGCTATAAATTCCATTGACGATTATCTTTTGTTCCCATTCGTTAAAGAGTAGAATCTTTCCTTCGGGGAGGGATATCCTTGTTATTATATCCAATTTTCGTCGTGTATTGCTTTCCGTTGGCGATTGTTGCGATTGTGTTGGATACATTTCCGCTGGGAAGTAGACGGACTTCAGGCGCGTTTACACGTATGACTGCTATGACAGTCAACTGCTAACAAATATTAAGCCGCACTCGCATGTGTAAATAGCAACTGCGATGCGAGTTCAGGTCGATACTGGACACATGTCGAACACAATCGATCCTTGTTCGAGCTATTAGCAAAGTTGAAGCCCTTCTACTTTCCAGCGGAAATGTATCCAACACAATCGCAACAATCGCCAACGTATGTATACGAAAATGGAACAGAATTACTCGAATATTTTTAGAACTCAAGCCTAAATATCGAAGATCTTGGTATTCACATTTATATGATGAATTAATGATCAAGCTAAGAGATTCCTTACGGGAGGACAATACAGGTTTAGGAATAACTGGTTAAATGGTTCTAGCAATTTTCAAGCTGGGATTGGGGTCATGAAATATGCGTCATAATCCATTTGAAAGCGTGATAATTGAATGCGTTTTTATTTCATGCCTATGGATATTATTTAATTTGCGTGCCATAAGCAAACAGAGAAATAATTACGGAATTATGATACTGAATGACTTTGCCCGAAGCATATTTAAGTTCATGTCATTCTTGGTGAAAAGCGTGATAAGTGTCATGAAGTATTGTGAAGCATGATGGGAGAAGGATTCATTTTGATTATCAAGAGTGTGGTAAAGTTAGTTTTAATCTTCATATATGCACCTTATGAATGTACTCTCCTTGTTCACACACAGCTCTAACAGAATCTCCCAACAAAACAGTTGATGCACGCCACAATAAGAAATATGTATTATCGTTTCAGGCATACCATCTTCAGTATGGAGGCATATTCACGCAAAATAAATGCAAACCAATTAATAATGGCCATACATATATGGCGCCGGGATACACATTGAATGGACAATCGACAACATTGAGGTTTTTTAATGTAGCATATTTCTCTGTGTACTTTGTAACCCTAATCTCATTTTGTCGTTTCCAATGAACTTTTCCGATGTAGTGTGAGGATTTCAGGGTAAAGTATAATTACCGGGGGATCATGCTGTATGGTGGCTATAGGAGCAACCTATCCTGAAGGTACGGGTTCGAATCTCGGCTGAATCCGAGATACTTATCATCGGTTCTTTGAGTGTCCTGTGCGGAATTCACTTCTAGTAAAATGATGGCTCATTGTAATGTGCCAAACCATGAACCAAAATTGTAATGAAAACACACCATGAACCACCACACTAAGTGACTCGTGTTGAGAATATTAACATGGCCATGCATCGTAGTAGTCTAACCACTTTTTAACATCTTCCACGCCTAACATGCAACATCCTTGACTTTTCCCTGGAAATGATTCACACATCTACATCAACATAATACACTGCAAGCCACCACAAAGGTGTGTGGCAGGGGGTGATTTCTCACCAAACATGCACTACATATCATGCATAAAAAAGGATTAGTATTTATATACTGTTCTGAACACCCCTATTTCAAAAAAGATAAAATTGCAAAGCAAACATGCAAAAACATTCTGTTAGTAGGGTTAGCTTTAAGTACTCATACCAACATGCAGCTACCAATGCTATCCATTGCTACTCTCCGATTGGACATATTTACCGTTATTCACATCTCTAATTGTGCGAGGGAAAAAGGACATTTTGAATCTATCAGTTCGGCAATCAATTTCTCTAATTTTGTAATTATGGTCCAGTCTATCATGGTAAATTGGGGTTGGAAAAATATTTTTAACGTCATCACTGAAAATATTATCTTGGAATTTATTTATGATATTAAGTCTAAATTTCAACCTGCGATCTGACAATGATTCCCAATTTAATTAATTTAATAGACTGGTTACGCTAATATAATTATCGTATCGTCCCTTTACAAATCTTGTCAACCTTGTCCCTTTACAAATCTTGTCAACAAAAAAATGTCAACCTTGCACACGTTGTCAAATGATTTGACTGGGATATAATACTGAAAAAAAATGTCACGGTCTCGAGTTTTCTGCATGGCATCAGAACTGTAAGGAAGTATCCGGAGAGGTAAGTTGCATTGACGCGAAGTGGATGCCCTCTCCTCTCCCGCCGTGGGCGAATTCCTTGTTCTGTCGCACGAGTGGACAACTCATGCCGTCTCCACAACGAGGCGCGCTCCTTGTTGACAAGCGAGCCAATCAGATGCCGCCGACAGTCACGTGTTGCCTTTATCGGAGCCTCGCCCACGGTTACAGATCCGCACTTCCTTCCGAAGGATGCTATCCGACAAAAAATCCCCCCTTGATAGAAATAACAACAATCCAATGAGAACAGCGATTAAAAGTTAGCCTAGCCTAGCCGATTAAAAATACCACCATAAATCAATATTTTCAACAAAAACTTCGCTAATTTCATTCGATAAGTCTTAAAGCACCGTCGAGGAATCTGACCAGGAGCGTGGTTGGCTTCTGCAGCTGTGCCGTGTCCACACAAAGGTCCCTTCTTCCAGTGTGCGCCAAACCACAAGGACACAGCCCATCGCCTTTCGCGCACTCGAACGATAGCGGCGGTCACCCAGTTCGGGTTGATGCGGCGTTCACAGCCTGCGGCGGCCTCTGGCCTTGGAGGACTACGGGTTCGATTCCCGGAAGTGGGAGATATTTTCCACTGGTTCACCGGTCCCTGCTCGAGTGTTTGTGGAGAGAACATTCGAGTTCAGTGCTCCGTCCGTCGGATGGGACGTTTAGCCGTGGTCCCGTTGGCGCGCCTTTTCGTTAACAGCAAGATAATTCCGAAGTCGGGTGTATTTATTTATTCAGAATAACACTGTGAGTAGGGAATACCCTGAGGGCAATGATGTGACATGTGTTTGAAACAGTACGCTCAACACAATTGTGAGAAACGAGGAAAACCATATATGATAGATAGATTGAGCACATTACAGAATATAAATTAATATATTTCCTTAAATGTGCTTCAAACTCATTCCTAAATGATTTCAAAGACTTGTTTAAGGACTTAAAAGGTTCATCCGGCAGCCGGTTATATTCGTGAATGCGCCTAATTCAAAACGAATTTTTCAATGCGTTAGTTTATGTTCCCTGATTTTAATATGGGTGAGATTTCTACTTATATATGTATAATTTGTCCTATCCGTGGCTCCATGTAATTATTCCCAGCCTTCGTCTCCCGAGACAATCCTCTGTGTGTACGGAGACAGCCGATTCTCGTCTCAAGAGGGCCCCCTACACATTAATCATCTCCGTCGCGCTGTCACTCTTCTTGTCTCGCCCCAACCTGGCCTCCTGCAGTCTTTCGATTCAATGTCTCTCCACTTCCTTTCCTATCCACTCTAGCAGTGCACACCTGAGGTGGCCGTTGGTCGGTGTCCCCAAGAACACTCTCGCTGTCGACACACACACACTTGTGCCTACCTTGTTCATGCCATTGCCCATGGTTCTCCGCGCCGACGGCCTCTCTGCTGGGCGATTGCTTGAGCGTCCGTCGGAGGCTGTCTCACCCGGCGCCCAGCGGCGGTCACATCCCGAAGGACACCACTGGCGCCGGCGCCGCCGCTCTCGGTCGCCTCCCGGATGACACTGGCGCCAGGGCGCCGCGGTTCCGTCGCTCGCCGGCGGAGGCGACACCTGCGCGCGCCGCGACTCCGCCGCCGACCGCGTCGAGGCGCCACCTCTGCGAGGCGGGGAGATTTCAAACGCGCGGAGTTGTCGTCGGAACGGATAATTGGAGCCATTTCGTGTTTTCCCGTGGCCTTAAGGAGGATCCACCGAATTATGAAGTAGATGTCATTTCTGTGAGAATTTCAACAATGTTTTGGCCCTTCTATCGATTGGCAATAAAATAACGAGGCATTTCCATATTATATTTGAAGAAAAAAGACTTTCAAAATCAGTTATTTCATACGTGGTTACACGGCAGATCATGGATCTTGTAGTAAAATGTGCAGATTAATAATGTGAAGGGAAACGTCGTTTTGACGAAAAACTAATGTAAGATGCGCAATTTTATGTAGAATTTAGCATTGTAAAAAACTGCTCGCATTACCACACCTGTTTAATTGATATTAATAAATATTTGCTCGAAAAAAAGCAGAAAAGCCTTAGTTACATGGAAATGGCGCTACAGTATGTTGTTATCATTGGCAACGGTACTTGTGACGGAACGTGCTTACAAGCCTATTTAACGAATTAATTATTTAAATATACCTTACCAAGGGCCTTCTTATATTTTTTATGTTATTTTAATATTGTATTGGTTATTGATATGGTGTAATTAATACCAATGCTTCCAAATGGTAGCAGCGTCATTGTTGCCAAACAGTATTAAAAAATATCAACGTTAATAAAATTCAAAACCAAGAGTTGCATTTGCAAGGGGATAGTTTAAAACTAAGTAAGAAAATATTTGACCTATTTTAGAATACATATTCGCGGGATTGAACTTCTATTCTCACTTTGTAAATTAAACGTGGCAACAACACGTCAGTCATGTTTCGAAGTCAAAATGAGTTAAAAGAGCATGTAGAAAATAGTATACAACTGCAACGCGCTATATATAATAGAATACTTATGCAATTATTGTGTATGCGTTGTTACCCTATAGATTATTTTTCTTGTAGTTGTTTTTCTGGATTGTAATTTATTCATTAAATAACATAGCTCTTTTTACGGTATTTTTTATCGCGGAGTCACGGTGGAACCTCCTTAATAATCTCTGATTCCCTTCATTTGGTCACATACGCATCCTTCTTCCTTATTGACATTAAAAATTGGCAGTGGAACCTGGATTACGGCCTGATTTCTTGAGCCAGCCCTCTCATGTAATATTTGATCAATCGCCTCTTCTTCTGTGGTCCTCCATCCACCATCATTCACCATTGCACCACTCTCTCCACTCAAGCAGTCAGCATTTGGTGCCCTTTCAACAAAACTCACGTAAACCTATCACGTGACCCCCCTTCTCATTTGTTTGATTCCAGAGGTGGGTGTCGGGATCTTTTGGAAATCAAAATATGTCACGCGTGTAATGAACTTTCAAACCTCTCGAAATTGAATTAGGTACCTATACCACGGTTGATGTGATAAGATAGAAAAATCGTTTTAAGGTAGAAAATACCATGGGAGTTGAGGTATTGCTACAATTGAAGTTTACCGCAGGGTATCTGATCTTATTAACATTAAAAACTGCTTCATTCCGTTTTAAACCCATGTATTGGCCCAGCTTCGGTGTCATAGACTCCAACGTAAATTGGTGCATAGATAGCGCCAGCCTTCGCGAGCCGTGTTTTCACGGAAATAAAAGTCGCCCCTGAAATATAGGCAGGCATGCATTGCGTGAATGGCTGAAAACACTTCTTTTCACTCCATTTTTCTAATAGCTACAGCAGACTGGATTTAAGTGATATAAACATGTGAAAGTTGTCAATAGGAGGCACATACAGATTCTTTGTTATTAGAGTAGTTTTAAATGGTCTCTCCATAAGAATATGTGTTCTTCTGCCACTGTAAATTAACTTCTAAAATTCATTTTTTTTCACAAGTTTAGCCTAAAATTACACAAAGAAAGAAGTAAAAAAATGGACCGGTTTTTATCGCCGTAATGCTCATAGGTACTTCGTGTCAGACTATATGAAGAGAGCCTTGCCCACTGAGGAAAATCACTTGAATTTGAGAAATTTGGAAAAATGGTTTTCGGCGCTAAAAAAGCCCATGTGGGACGGGGTTTTATCAAAGCAATGATTTAGAAGTCTTCATGTTTTGTTATCGGGCACTAAAGGAAATATTTCGTGTTTTTAGGGGCTTGGGAAATTGTGTAAAAACAGTGCACAAATTCCACAGGCACTGAGCCTAAGAAGACTCCAGTAATATTAACTTACATTATCTCACTAACACCAATAAATAGCATAAAACATTTGGCACTTAGGCCTGTTGCATTAAATGGTGTCGTGATCTCTCTTTAAAAATGAAGTGTGTCGCTGTAACGTTTCTCGAGCGTAGCATTCCCTTCGATGCCTATGGAGTGAATATCAACGGCACTTGAAGCAATGACTGATTAAATTGGACGAACAGTCCGGAAAAAGGATGATTACAGCAGAAAACATCTGTGAAGAGGTCCTGAATTGGACTTTTTTAGCTCCGGAAAAAGAATTTTTTCCTAATATCTCGAACTCATGTGATCTTTTTTCAGTGAGAAGGTCTCACATTGAAAATCTCTTACGGAAATTTCAATCTGATAGCTTAATTGAAGATGTTAGGCACATATTAAAAACACCAGCGTATTATGCTAGATTCGACCAGATAAATAAGATTAGAGAGATTGATTGCCGTACTGATAGATTCAAAATGGCATATTTCCCCCATACTATAAGAGAACAGAATAGGCAGCATAGCAAAGGGATAGGTAGGGGAAATATTTTGGAGTAGTCTGTAGTGCATGATGCATGTATTAATCCCTAAAATACTATAGATACTAACAATCAAGTTGCATGAGACCCTATAGTTGCTTGTTTGCATGTCGGTAGTGCATGCCTGGTGATCTTCACCCCCTGCCACACACCCTCGCGGTGGCTTGATGGGTATCGTGTAGATGTATATGTGTAATTTTAAGATAAATGTGTGAAAAAAATGAATTTTGGAAGTTAACATTTACAGCGATAAAGAGCACTTCTTCTTATGGAAAGTAACCTTAAAAGTACTTTAATATCAAGTGCAGTTCATAAATTTTCTAATGACTCCTTTTACAGGGGTACATCAAATAAATCCAGTTTGCTGCAGCTCGTGGAAAAATGGAATAAAAACGCGTTTCTCAGGCATTCACGCAATGCCTCTGTGTTTCATGGGCGAATTTTTATTTAAATCAAAAACAGGGAATGGCTTTAGGCTCACGAAGGTTAGAATTTTCGTTTAAATTTGATATGGCAATGCTAGTCCCATATGAGGGTTTAAAATGGAATGACCTGGTTTTCAATGTTAAAATAATCACTTTCCCTACAGGTGCTAATTACCGGGGTGTTTTCAAGTCTGTTTCCGCACTAATAGGCGCTTCAGACCGGGAGGAAAGGTATAAGGATAGGAATGGAAGGGATGGGGATAGGATAAGGTCGTCCCTGACCTGCTAACCTTATAGTAATTGTAACTTTTAGCAATCGTAGCAATCTTAAAACCTATGGTATTTTTCTATTTCAAAAAGATTACATCACCCATGGTATAGGTACTTCAACTTTGGAAGGTCATAACGTCTGTGATGAATTTTTATTTTGAAAAGATCATAACACCCTGGAAACAAACAAAGAAAGAAGAAGGGGGGTGGTGCGTACGTGGGGTGAGAGAACTGTGTTCACGAAGGTTGGCGCCACCTGTGCACCGAATGTCGTTGAAATCTGAGATGGAGAAGGGAGATATTTCTGAGACATTTGTCGATGCAAAATGGGATGCCCCAACTGTTTTTATAATTTTAACATGAAATATTGCCCTCGTATTTGCGATCTTTTAAGGAATTGAAGTGTGCCAAGGTTGTTGTGATCTCTCTTTAAAAATGAAGTATGTCGCACTATGCGTTTCTTAAGGTGGCTCCCACGAATTATGAAGTACATGTCATTTTTGTGAAAATTTCAGGAAACATCATTTTTTAGCCCTTCTATCGATTGGCAATAAAATAATGAGGCCTTTCCATAATATATTTGAAGAAAAAAGACGTTGAAAATCAGATATTGTATAAGTGGCTATACGGCAGGGCATGGCTCCTGCAGTAAAATTTGCAGATTAATAATGTAAAGAGAAATTTCGTTTTGACCAAAAACTAATATAAGATGCGCAACTTTAAGTAGAATTTAGCATTGTCAAAAGTGCTCGCATTATCACATTGTTTAGTTGATATTAATAAATGTTTGCTCGAAAAAAAGTAGACAAGCCTTAGTTACATGAAAGTGGCGCTACAGTATGCTGTTATCATTGGCAACGGTACTTGTGACGGAACGTGCTTACAAGCCTATTTACCGACTTAATTAAGGAATATACCTAACAAAACCATAAAAAATATTTAACTGGTTATTGATATGGTTTAATTAATACCAATGCTTCCAAATGGTAGCAGCGTCATTGTTGCCAAACAATTTAAAAAAAATACTATTATTACTTAAATTCAAAACAAAGAGTTGTATTTGCATTGGAATATTTTAAAACTAGGTAAGAAAATATTTAACCCATTTTAGAATACGTATTCGCGGGATTGAAGTTCTATTCTCACTTCATTATTATACGTGGCAACAACACGTCAGTCATGTTCCGAAGTCAAAATGAGTTATAAGAGCTTGTAAAAAATAGAATGCAACTACAACGCTCTATATAATACCCATACAATTATTGTGCTTGCGTTATCAACCTATAGATGATATTCCTTATAGGTGTTTTTCTGTATCGGTATTTATACATCAAATAACATTTTACGGGATTTTGAATCGCGGAGTCAAGGTGGAACCTCCTTAAGCGCACCACCGAATGGAGTGAGTCCGAACGGCACTTGAATCGATGACAAATGAATGCGATTGCTGCGCGGAACGGACACCGCTCCCGCGTCAGTATTATCCCGCCATGACAGGCACTCACCACAGCCAAAATGTCCCCGTCCTCTTTACCGCCTTGCTATCTGCTTCTGAGCAAGTATGACTTGCCCAATCCCAATGAGACTGCTTCCTCAGGACTTCCCTGCGTGCGTCCCACCTTCCACATGTTGCTCCGGAAGTTGTTGAGTGTTCCCCAGTGATTCTGGCGAGATACATATGTCTCACTTGTGACAACATCGCTCTTTGTTGATTACATATCGATTTCGTGTGGGAGACCTAAGAAGAGCCTTGCAGTAAGGTAGCTCCGGATGGCAACCGGTGGCAGGAGTGAAGACGACCTCAGACTCGATAAGAAAGGCACGGGGCGGAAGATAGGTCGGCGATGGACAGATGTACCGCGAAAATTAACTAGGGTTTAAAACTTTCAGTGCGGAGTAAAGGGCGTTCATGAAATTCCTAGAGAAGTGGACGTCATCTTGTGAATTCATTTCCAAGGAAGGAAGGGAGGGAAGAGACGTCTTCGTACCCTTCTCATAATCGGTCATATTGCTTTAGCAGATTATGTAACATGCTGACACCAATGGAAAAGAACCACCAAAATGCGACGATTGTGGCATATACTATGCAGAGAAGACATCTCCTTTTTTGATTCCACTTCTGACACGTCTAAAACATAATGTTTGGGAAAGCTTACAGATATTTTATAAAATGACAAGAATACATATACAAAATGCAGAGGTAATTCGTAAGTAAGCAGCCATTTTAATGTGACTGTGTCTCATTTAGAAATTTAAAGCTTTTAAAACATATTCTCAAGGTATAAATCAATTTTAATAAGTATACACAGAATTTCTGGATTTCTGCTTCAGTTGGTGCACTGTCCAGACTTCGGAAGTTATATTTGCACACAATCAAGATAATCGGCACTTCGTCAAGGCTTAGTCCTTTTCAGAGAAACTGGAAGAAATTCACTAATTATATTAAATATAGTTTACCAGCGAAAGCGCTTGAATATTATGCAAGTACGAGTGCATGTCAGAGGGTAAATCCGTTTATGCTTATATCGGCTTGTTTGCTGTGCTTGAACGAGTAATTAGAAATAAGGTGTGCATTGCAAGTGAGGAATAGATTCTTGAGTTTCACGACTGCCCGTCTAATCTTATCGTATAGATTCAACACGATTGATACTCGCGGATTCTCAGCCATGAGTTCAAGTATTCCCTAATACTTAGCATTTTTACCTATAAAGTCATAGTACGATGCTTTTTCAAGCAGAGAAGCCTTCTAACTAATCACGCCAAGTTTTCATATGGCTGTTTCTACATTTCACAGTCGAGTAAATAAAAAAAACGCTGAGTGAAGTGCAAGATACAATAGTCGTGGATTCTTACTTAAAAGATTTGGATAATGATTTAAAAAATAAATGATTATATTAACAACCTTCCAATCTCCACACATGAGGGCAATACTTCGTATATTCCACTTCTAATATTAGCTACCGAATGCAAATACACGACATACTATTTAAAAATTCAATAGATAAGAAACTCGTGTTTCACGCCAGTGAATATCGCAGTCTTTTATTTGGCTAAACTTTTAACTTGAGAGTCTTTTGTGAACGATGCGATGATTTTTTATGACAAGTTGAGGTAAAGCGTCAACTTTTGATGTTCAGTGTGAAATGAGTGCCTGATGGCTTGAAAAAATGAATATCCAGAGAATATTTTTCTGCCAGCGGCAGGTAAACGCTGTAGTAAAAACAGAAACTACATTACCATTGAGGTAAAAAGGCACCTTTATTGATGACATATCAATGTGAGAAACATTACATCTCTCTTCATATCATTGCAAATAGTTATGATCTCCCATATCACTCGGAAAACAACACAACTGTTGCAATGCAAGTGTTTCTATTATTACATCAGCCATCTTTCAGTTCACAGCTCACTATTACAGCCGGAGAATTCACGTAGGACTGAAGATAATAAATAATCCTTGATTGAGTGGCACTTAATGTTTATAATTCGTTCGTTCGAGATACCCAAATTAATAAATCAACTCTGATTGAATAACCGAGTGATGTTTTTCTGCTCTTCATTATGGTAAGGTAATAAGACTGGTTTGACTGACAAACAGCGGAGTATCCAGAGCTAAACACACGATCACTCGCTTGAAACAAAGTAGAGATAGTAAGAAACCTAATGCCTTTGGGCATTTCCAGGCAGAAGGGAAGAGGAAGTTCAACGGCACTTGACGACCGAAGGGCCAATCAGATAGGAGCCTCAGAACATGTCAGTTGTCTTAATATATCGAGTCCTCGTCGTGTTCCGGTGTGTGCAGTGTTGCCAAAGTTCTCGATGCCTTTCACTTCCACGCTGGCTCCTGAAACAGCATGTGATACACATTTGGCAACCTCTTCGCGAACCCTCTCCGCCTTTAACAACCTCCCTTCCAACGAACGAAAACGCTCTGGGAAGCTTAAGGTCGATAGATATCGATCGTCTTCCCCTTCGAGATAGGTCTTCGCTACGAAAATAGCTACCGCCATACATATGATCAATTTGCTGTGCTCTGCCTAATAGTTAGAATGGTGATTCAGTTCAAACCGGTAATTAGGCGTAAAAACACATTGTGAGAACAGATTTTTTATTTTAGCACATGAAGGAGGCACTCGGTTAAATACTGATGGTGACAAATGTAAACAAACACACATACCTGGTGCATACGAGAAGGTTATTTATATTTTTACGTATATTTTGAATTTTATGGGTATTTCTTGTGTTTAGAATGCTATTTTATATTTTAAAATATAGTTACTGTTATAAATCATCGGAATAGATGGTTAAACTAGCCGCCCTGCGAGACAACTACGGATTAATCCGTTGGGGAAATTTTATCATTTAAAGAAGGAAATTTTATGGCTGGGTGGTGTTTTTTCGCTTAACAACGGTAGGTACAGGAAGGTTTCTTCCTGTACCTACCTTTCTGCACGAATATTATGTGTCCAGCACTTGAATAGTATAAAGAACAACTCGCACGATACATTTCCGTCCTGATGAATTCTAATTATTCGTGTGGTTGCGATGACTCGATACGTTATAGTTAACCAGAAATCCGCAATTTACGAGTTTGTGCTGTAGCTCACAATGTACAGGGTTATTCAAAAAGTAAGAGCAGATTTCAAACATTTATTTCTTCCAAACTATAAAAGGTAGAAACATAATTCTAACATTCCTGTACGGAGAAAAGTTCAAATTTTTATGCACTTAATATGAGCACCATGTGTTACACTGTGGTACCATGTGTTACGAGGTGGTTGTTTGTTAAACTGGCGGCGTAATGCACGTTGCACTTCAACAATGGACTCTAATTTTGCTAATTGCAGCACACAAATGATTGTTCCTGCGGTGTCGCAGCCATTTTTCTACAGACAAGCAACAGTGCCACTGCGGCCTTAACTGGAACTTCTACCCGTATTGTTCAAATTTTAAAGAGTTGACTCAAATTTTGAACTTTTCTCTGTCCAGGAATGTTGGAATTATGTTTCTACCATTTAGAGTTTGGAAGAAATAAATGTTTGAAATCTGCTCTTTCTTTTCGAATAACCCGGTACGTGAATCTGGCACATTCATGGCGACGCCCACCTGTTCCTGTGGTATAAAATGGTCGCGAAGACCCATCTCGTAGCAGCAATCGTATCGAACATCTATCGACCCCGGAGGAAACTCAGTTGCACCAGTGGATTCTGGCGAATAGGCGAGTTTATTCCTCCCGCCAATCAAGCGGCAGATCCGAGAGCTGGGGCGTGACGTCATTGTCTCACACCACGGCATCGGGCCCTGTGTTGTGGTCTGCCCCACGGCCGGCCCCCTCCTCGATTGTCGGCAGGTCCGCGGGCCCTCCGTCGCCGTGCAACAGGGACATTCGGCCCCTGCCAGGGCCCTCCTTCCTCCGCGAAGACCCTCCCCCGAGGTGCAGGGATCGGGAGAGGCGCGTCAGCGGGTCCTGCGTCGGATTTTGCCGGGGAGGGCCCCTGAGCAGCGACCGGCGCAGGTCCTCCTCCGGGGGCCTCCTCCTGTCCTCCTGGCCCCGAGGGCCCAAGTGCTCCGTCACCTGCAAGCGGAGGCATCATCCATCAGCACCACCTCTGAGTGGAACCTTGAAATGCATCAATCCCGTGCTCATAATGGAGAAAATAGTCCCCTTCTATTTGTTTATTGCCTCGGTCAAAAGTTTAATATCTCTGCAGCGCATATTCTGGGCGTTCGATTTTTAAATGAAGTCAAGTATTTTTCCTCTTCAACACACCGTGAAAGGTTATTTAACAACTATCTTAGAGGGATAGAAACAGTACGCACATCCTAAGTAGGCAAGGGAGCTCTCGATCACGCGTCACTCGCACAAAATCAAACATGCAAAGGAAAGTAAATGAACACCTGGGATGCACTCGTGCACTCACTCGCTGGAGTCACTGTAGCAACAGTCTAACAACCGTCACACCATTACTCAGAAGGCAGTCATTTGAGTTGCTAATGAGCTGTCGGCATGGCATCGCTGCCGTCACACCCCCGAAAGCTTTCACCCGGGTGGCCTTCCGAAGAGGGCGTTCTTCCAAGGGGCGTCCCCGTCACTCACCTCCGGTGTCGACTGCTGGTAGTAGCTGACCCTGCGGACTGTCTGGAAGATCTTGTCCTTGACCGCTTCTCTCACCGCTTCGTCCAGTCGCTCCTCCAGCATCGCTCTGCTAATCGACCCCAGGGCACCCCTGACGGAAGAAGTCTTACTTAAGTCTCCACTCATCCAAACCATCCTCAACCCTAGCCAACGTAGCCGTTTCAATTTTCATTGAACGAATTGGTATACGAATGGTTTGGACCTTGTCACATGGTCGAATTGTATTTAATTGGATTTCGGTCCAAAAATTTGTAAGCAAATTTGCTCTAAATTTCCATCCAAGTGAATGAAACCAGCCAATCACGGATTTACAAAAAAGTGAGCGTCGCTCTCTGCTCTTTTGCGTGATTTGTTCGAAGGATCAAGGTATTAATGCAATTAGGAAGCCCTGAGGCAGTTACTATACTGTTGAGTGCATGAAAAAGATGAATTTATATGAGGAACAATAACTTTACATAAAATTCCCAGGCATGGTTTGTTTATGTGAAATTAATTTATGTTCGACTTCCATAGCTAAAATTACAACTGTCACGGATTATTCCCATTCGGTTGTGGCAGCCATTTTCATTGCTTTCTTGTAGTTCATTGATTCGACTATTTTTAGACCAAAATCCTGCGCCGTGAGACACCCTTAATTAATGTTTAAGTAAAACTATTTGGATGACAAGCCTTTAGATATTGGAAGGAAGCAGGGTCGTGGAAGACTGGATTTAACCGAGACATTTACAAGTGCGTGTTTATTCATTCACGGAATCAACATTAAGTTGCAATCGAGCACTTGGTCGGGTGACTATAGTTCAAGAAATAATTTCATGATTCTTAGCAAGAGTTAATTGAAATAAATGAATGAAAAATCACAGTAAAGAATGGAGATAAAGTTAACTTATAAAACATTTCATGTGTTACCTCGGGATTAAATGAAAGTTAATGAGGAATAGTTGAAGGTTTGAAATGGAGCACGTATGGTGGAGAAACCTGGACATTGAGAAAAGGGTGTGAAATTGATAGCAGAAAAAAGAATAGGTACAAAATTGATTGGGATTTGTACTAGCATTCGAAAGAGTGTCTGGTAAACGAATATGTTCAAACTGTTTACCATTGGAACAGGTGTCTAGTTTTAAGTATCTGAGAGTAACCGTGGATGAGTTCAAAAAATGGCATCATCATATTGGTAATGTCGCAACTAGTATGCGGCAAACCATAGCTAATTTTTATCTCATTCCAAATAAATGTCCGATATATTTTCTGAAATTAATATATAACGCCCTTGTTAACTCAAGACTAAGCTACGCTGTATTCTGTTGGGGGATCCACTGCTTTACTAGAAAAAAGAATTGTTAGAGTTATCTTAAAAAAGAGTCGCTTTGAAAGTTCCTTTCCCCTCTGTTGCTGTCTAGGGTTGCTTCCCCTAAGACATCTATTTAGTTATATAGTATTACGTCGTTTTTACATAAGAAGTGGTAATACTGAGGTATTATTGCTCAATCCTTCTCCTTATGACCTACGTAAAACACTTATTTCCTTACTCAAACCGTATCTGGCATTATTCAAACTATGTTTCGTGTACATAGGACCTAAAGTGTATAATTTATGACCTGTTCCATGTCTTATTTCAAAAACCCTGAAGTCAACAATTAAAAAAATACGATCTTGGTCGTTTACTAAAGAAAGTCTAGAGGATGTTTTTTGAAACTATAATATTGTTCATATATTTACTGTTAATTTTAATGTTGTATTTCCATTATAAACAAAGCATAACCGATTCACGATGGTAGCCATTATTCAGGTTTACCTTCATAGCTACGTAAAGCTACTCCATTGAATTACCCTTGATGCTAAGTTGTAAGCTTCTGTGTTGGAGTAGTAAACCGTGTATAAACAAAAACAAAGGTATGAATTTATAAGTGCTGGGAATGGGGTTGGAAAATAGGGCGAGGGGGTGAAGGAGGGAGGGGAAGTCCGAATTGGTGGGCGTGGGAAGTTGGAATGGAACTGAAGAAGGAACTCGTTCCAGAGATGGAAGCCGTGGAAGGAAGAGGATATACCGCCTAAGCGACGAACTCAATCGCAAGGAAATATCTTATCGTGGAGATTACAAAGGTTTCTGATTCAGTGGTTTTCACAAATTCAGGTCTTAAGCCACAGAGTTCATCAGTTTATTTTCCATCAAAAGTTGACTAAACCGACAGAATAATAATGCGTAATAATTAACGACAGCACCAGTCGGGCTGATGGACAAAGGCATCTGAAAAGCGGAGGATTTCATCGAAACGTGACGTGCTCCAGCAGAAATAATACTTCCCTCACGAAAGCGATTGCCAGGGACGTAGATTAGAATCCGTTTTCCTTGTAGTTCACTCACCGTCCGGCGAGGCCGCTGTCCGCCGTGAACGCCCCCGACTCCGCCGACAGCCTCACGGACCTGTTGTACTCCCTGGTCATTCGGATGTCTTTCTCCCAGAAGCGGCGCATGTCGGGGCTGGAAGTGTAAGGGGCCGCCACCTCCTTGATCTGAAATCGCAGGGGTCAGAGACGCGGGGTCGCAGTCAGGGTCGCCACCCGTCAGGGTTTGACCCAGCCAATCCAGGAATCCAGAAGTTACGTTTACAGTTCGTCACCCTTTGCAAAAATTTGTAGGATCTACATCTAGTTGACAGTGTCTTCCTTGAATCACCTTGAAGTGTACCCATCCATTGATGGGCCGTAATTAAAGGCACATGACATCCGTCTCCTACATATCCTCCTACAAAAAATTGCCTTTGACACGGGAATTATGGATAGAGGGGTGGAATTCAAGTCGAAAGTCCGTGGTTCGATAACCGGCCAAGGAAACCTGTTTTCAACAAATCAGAGTCCGACCCGGACACAGCATGTCCGGGAATAAAAGGGCAACGGATATGAATCCTACGTTTATGGAGGACTAATGGTCGTGTAAATATGTTCCCAATTGGAAAAAGGCAGTTAAGAATATGGGAAGTCAGATCACGTCGAAAAACAAAGCTTGCATAGCCACAGTCACCGGTCAGAAATTAACATGTCCGGGAAAAATCGGTAGAAAGGTACAGGGAGGACATCGCACGGAATTTGTTCTGAAAAAGGAGACCTTACAGGCCTCAGAGTCAATTGATTGCGGCAGAGAACTTGCTGTTGTCGAGGGGGCAGCTTCTCACTATCCTCAGCTTCGACTTAGGAGAAGTAAAAATGGCTTGAAGTTGGACGTGGCAATAAAAATAGGAACGTAGAATTCGTGCACTATGAATTCTACGCTGAAGTCTACGTTATGAACCAGGGAAGATGGTAGAGATAGCAAGGGGAGTGAAGAAATGGATATGACTGTTGTACACGAAATTCGGTGTAAGGTTGGCCGGGAGATATGAACAGGATTTCATGCTGCAAATGAAAAACTAAGGAGATTACGCATAAAGACCATTTTTCCAATATAATATTCATGAATGAAATGTGCTATTGCTAAAAGCAATGCCGCTGTTTATGATAGCTTAATGTAGCTCGGTGGCTTTGATGTTAAATTTGGAAGAGTGCCATAGTAAAGGTGCAATGAAACAAGTGAAATCGGGAGCAAAGTATTACAGTTCCCTGCATCGTAGAATTTAGCCATGAGCAGCTCATTCTTTTGTCTTAAGAGAATTCTCTTGGAGACTACGAAACTCCCTGGAAGAAATCAGCGCAAGCAAAATTGTCACATCCAAAAGATGAGCATAATCAATGCAAGAGTGCACACAAAAGAGCGAACTGCGGCTGATGACCAGGCGTTTCTTTCTCCTCCTCATCGAGTGAGTGATTAGACAGGGTTTGGTTAGAATGCTCGTAACCCAAGTAGAGGTATACGCCAGAAATAAAATCAGGATAAACTGTCAACTCTAATGCATGTATGAGATATCCCCACCTCAAAATTTGGAAAGCATTGATGAGAACACTTGAACACTGGTGATCTAAAGTGGTACTGCACGAAAGAGAGTGTTTACACTGCTAAAGAAAGAAGTTTTTGGGATGGTTGAAAAGGAAAAAAAGGGGGAATGGTTTCATGAAAAATGTTCGACGGAGTTGGAAGAATCGAGCAAGAAGGAAATATTTTGGAATATGCAGAAGAGTAAATTGGAATATTGAAAATTTCGAAGAGAATGCAGAAGGCTATTCAGGAGAGAAGGAGAGAAAATTCGAAAGTAAAATAATAAAACAGCAATGCCAACTGCAAAAACAATTTTCATGAATGTGAAAAATCATATGAAAGAGTTGAAAGAGACCAAGAGCAAGAACACGTTTAAGTAGGATTGGAGAAGATGTATGTGGAGAGGGTGCTTTCAGTAAATGTTTACAGGTTAAGAAAGGAGGGGAGGTGGGAGCATTGATATGCGCGCAATATTCACTTGGGGACTGAATGAACGCTCGATAAACACAGGAGCTAAGGGAGGGAAGTCCCCAAGAGTTGCGGCATCTGAAAAAAGGGACTTTGACAAAAAGAATCCTCAGAGGGATTCGGGAAGTGCAGGACTACTGACACATGGAGGGGTACCATATTGGTAAAGATACATTAGTTGATTACTCGGTATGGGTACCCTAATTGTAGAAATGGGGTGGATTGAGGGATATGACCTGCAAAATTGGAAAAAAATGTCTGATTGTGCCCCTTCACCAGAAATTCGATTAAAGAAACCGTTCAACTGAACAGGAATAGCTATAATTGGTATAGCCTACAAAATAATCTCCTGCAACTATCATATCAGTCATCATCATCAGTCAACAATCCTAGGATTGGTTTGACGCAGCCCCCCACTCGATTCTTCTGTCGGCCAATCTCTTCACATTAATATAACTCCTCTCTTTTACATCCTTCACAACTTGCTCCATATACCTCATACGAGGCCTGCCTTTTCCATTCTTCCCGTTCACTTTTCCCTCGACGATTGAATACATCAGGCCATCGTGTCTCAAGATGTGGCCCATTAAGTTGTCCCGTCTTCTTTTTAAGCTTTTCTACTGACTTCTGTTTTCTCCCACTCTTCTCAAGACTTCTTCGTTTGTCACTCGGTCGATCCATTTTACCTTCTATATATCAGTAGTGATGAATATTGTGAAAATATCAGATAGGAATATCAATGCGGGTTTGGGAAGGGTCATTCTGCCGTTGACCACTTGAATATGTCGCGAAAAATCACTGGAGAAAGCAAGATACACTTCTAAACATTTTGCATCACTTAAATTAAGCATTGAATAGCATTGTTAGTGCCGTATGAATAAGTCTTAACAACAGGAGGGGTGGGAGAGAAGAGAGTAGTCTGCTGAAAACCGTAAAAAGAAGACGGGACAACTTAATCGGCAATATCCTAAGATACGATGGCCTGAGGAAGACATTCGTCGAGGGGAGAGTGAACGGGGAGAATGGAAGAGGCAGGCGTCGGATGAGATATAGGGAACAAGTAGTTAAATATGTCACAGAGAGGTATTATGCAAATATGAAGAGATGGAAGAATCGAGTGGCGGGTTGCACCTAACCAATCTTAGGATTGTCGACCGATGATGAAGACACAAGCATTCACCCGAATATTATGTTTCTAGAAATTAATTCCTGGAAATAAGTGACTTTATTTTGAATACTTTGTTACGCTTTGGATTTGGACTCACAAGGAAGTTGATCCATGAAGGGTCGGTAAAATAGTTGACTCATATGAAAATCCAGATTTCCGCTGAAACATTAAAGTAAAAGTGAAAAAGCGTGTAATCAATATCTGCTGTCTTAAAAAAATAGGAATAAAAATTGAATGCGGCAAAATGAATTTTTAATTTCCGGACAGGACTCTCTGTTCCGCCCGGAAATAGCGTCCCTTGCGCGAAGGGGGTAGAAGGAAGAAGGAGATTGCTTGCCTTGAGCACGACGATGGCAGCGATGAAGATGCACGCGATGTTGACGAGCGTGAGGCAGAAGGAGATGCAGCCGAGGACGGCCAGCTCGCTCGGGATGTAGTCGGAGTAGAGGGGCTGGTAGGAGGACGTCCAGTTCGCCGTCAGCGGGTCGCCCTCGATGTGGGGGATGCGGATGGAGTCGGGGTACATGAGCACGTTGCACGCCAACCCCCACATCATGCCCTGGGGGAGAGAGAGAGCGAGGGGATGTATGTGACACCCTGTGAGCCACCGCAAGGATTGTGGCAAGAGGGTCCGGAAAAATGATCGATTAAACAAGTCAACCCGTAACCGTGCACCTCGTAACCGTGACACTTCGTAAACGGATATCTCGTGACCGCGACACTTCGTAAATGGATATCTCGTAACCGCGACAACAGGTAACCAGACAACACATGTCACCATTAATGCATCATCAATTAGTGAGAGCACTTTTTACCATGCAGAAATGCGGAAAATACCCCGTTCAAATGCTACTAATATGAAATCAAAAGTCTCAATACTGGAGCGTGTGATCAGCGAAGATTGGTAACGGTTGTAAAGGGACGGTATGGTCATTATATCCGCGTAACCAGTCTATTAGATGAACTAAAATGTAAACCGTAATCAAACCGTAGGTTGAAATATAGACTTAATCCCTCAAGTAAACTCCAATAAAATACTTTCGCTGATGATGCTAAAATATTTAATATCCGACTTATTCTAGTAGACTGGTTCATGAACATAAAATTCGAGAAATTGATTGCCAAACCGACAGATTCAAAATGCCCCTCTTTCCTCGTGCAATATGTATACCTGGCTGAGAGTATGTTCAATAGTATACATGCACAAGTGTTTCAAAGGATAACCTAGTTAGTTACATGCTGGCATAAGGACCTTAAGCTAACCCCATGTTTACTTTGGTCTTTGATTTATTTTATAATCTTATTTCGAATGGATTATAGCCAATAATCCATTTTAAGCATGATAGTTAAAGTATGCATGGTGTTAATCAATTCCCAGCAGCACTCCATGGTGGTGACTTGTGGACTATAATGTAGACGTAGGCTATTACCGTGACGAGGAAAATATTTAGCATGCAGAGTCGCGAGAGACGTAAAATGTTGGATAGCAATGGCGCCAAAGTGTTAGTTAATGCAAACTAATATGAGTTATTAGTTGAATGACAATCATTTTTACTTTGGCAGTCACATCTAAAAATGTGTGTTCTTCACGTGTTTGGCAGGCTAGTCGGTTTACGTTATTCGAAAGAGGAGACGATCTTGTCGTCCTTGCTCCTCCAACGGTCCGGCATCTCACCCTTATAGATATTAGATGTAGGACCATCCCAACACCGATTCCCTTGACGGATTCGTACCCGCGAACTTCAGGTTGCCAGGTAGCAGGGTGTCACCGGAATGGCTACCTCGGCCGACACCAATTACTCCAATTTACGAACACTTTTCCTCTCCCCCATTCCATTTGAAACACGAAATCCTCTCTCGACTCCTAATTAGGACAAAACCCCGGGATCGCGTGAACGCCTTAGAAACGCCTTTTCACTCAATGTTTCTACAAGCTGCAGTAGGTACACTGGATTTATGTGATATACCTGTAAAACGAGTCAAGGTAAACTTATGAAGTCTACTTGTTATTAGAGTAGTTTTAAATGGGCTTTTCGCAAGAACAAGGGTTTTTTGTCGCTGTGAATGCAACTTCCAAAATTAATACATTTTTAACAAGTTTAGCCTAAAATTACAGCAAGAAATAATTTTAAATCGGGCCAATTCTTCTAGCCTTAGCACTTATACGTGCCTAGTTTATGAATACATTAATAAATATGTAATGTGAACATTCCTGGACATGGAAACAGACAACATGGAAAAGATCCATTGAATTTGAGAAATTTGGAAATAAATTATTTTTGGCGCTAAAAACGTTCGTGTGGGACAGGGTTTAAAAATTATAAAAGCATTGATTTAGAAAGTCTTAATTCTGTTCTTTCAGGTGGAATGGAACAAAAACAATTGTTTTTTGTTTTTCATGGGCTAGGGATATGTGGTTGATTTGGCCGAATTTCTCAATTGGGTCATTTCCGTCAAAAAAGAAAATAGAATTCATGAATTCATGATTCGTGCCTTACCAAAAATATATTCATTTTACGAATAAAGTATCGATTGAGTAATCCCAGTTTATTACCAGAGAAGTAAATATTGATTTTATGACCATTCGAAAGAGCTCAGAAAGTAAATTTCGATTTTAAGTTTATTTGTGAAAGCTGTGAGATGGCGGGGTGCGCTGCCTAGTTGCTGAAGTAACGGGTGCAGTATACATGTAGTTTTCGTTGCGAGGCATTCTGGGAATGTTCGTCTCCTGTGATTACCATTGTTGTATTTCGGAGCCACTCAGCTCTCGCGAATGTATGCATTAATAAAATAGCCCGTGAAAACTATCACCGAGTTCGAAAAGTATCCTCCGCTGAATATGGTATTGATAGTAGTCATATTACGGGCCCCAGGGCATCCTGTGCTCTCATCGTGGAGTCCTCTGGTATTGCGACGCATATGGCATGAGGTTCACATGACTGTGAGCCAACTACACGGCATGCTTATTAAAATGGATAGTAACGGTTTTTAAATGAATTAACTCAATAAATAATTTTAAATAAATAAATGGAAGTTAATCATAATAAATTAGCTGAATAAACATTCCTCTTATGCTGGTTAATAAGCTTTAACGGAGTGCTTGGAATACAGAGGCTCTGTTTTGGGACACGATGCAGTGCTTCTAGCTTGGAAGCGTCCTGAACACCACCTAGTGGTAGGCAATAAAAAGTGTCACGTCACAAGTTTTCGCGCCGTTGAATATTTTTTCACTTTTTAATAAATGAGGAAAAAATACGTAACGCTATTTTAAAACTGAAATACGTACACTTCGGAGGTTATAAAATTTCGATCAATAGAATTAAAGTAAAATACCCTATTCCCTCAGGAACTGGGCCTAACTAGGCTCGCATCCAACATTAACATATTTAAACATCATTAAACCTCGTAATACAGAGTTTAAAAAGTAGATAGTCATTGGTTTAGAAAGTCTAAATGTTATTCTTCCAGATGCAAAAGGAATTTTTTTGTGTTTATTAGGGTTTCTTGAGATATAGTCGGTGTGAAAAGTGTTCAAATCCCACAGGCAATTGACCCAAAAAGTCACATGCATTCCAACAACACTATATTTGAACCTTAATTATCCCACCTACGCCAATAAAAAGTATAAATAGTGGCACTGACACTTTATATTAAATTGATGTATGGATGAATATCTGCCTGGATGTTGAGTTGATTAAGGGGGGCTTAACCTAATCTCATTGAAAAATATCAGTAACCAATTGGAAGTGCTTATAAGGAAATGTTTAACTGAAGTTTAAGAAAATAATGACCATATCGGAATCAATCATATCGGAAAGAAGGGTCTAGGGGTGAAAGACAAGTTGGAATCAGCATAACATATAAATAGATTGAAATCTGTAAGCCCAGAATGAATGCTTTGTATTAATACTCATGAGTCGAAAATCACAATAATTAACACTATTTATCGACTGTTAAGTTAATATCAGTGGTAGTTTTGGGTGTATGGGAGTGAATATCCACGGGGAGAAAATCAGCATGCTGCGATTCGCCGATGACATAGCAGTCACGGCAGATACAGAAGGAGCTTTAAAGAAGAAACTAGGAAATATGGAATAAGGACAATGGTCAGATATCACCTGAAGATCAATAAAAAGAAAACTAAGGTTTTGGTACGTAGTAGGAGAAAAGCCAGGATCAATGCTAAACTAGTAAAACAAAACCATGAGGAGGTGGAAGAGTTCTGTTACTTGGGAAGCCGAGTAACCAGCGATGGACGAAGCAAGAAAGAAATAGTCAGCAGAAGAGCCCAGGCAAAGAGGGCATTCTATCAAAAGAATCTACTTACAGCTGGAAATACATGTAAGGGAACATTTCATTAAAGCATACATCTGGAGCATTCAACAATATGGCATCGAAGCATGGACAATGACAGCAGCAGATAAGTCCATGCTGGAAGCATTTGAAATGGGGTGCTACCGAAGAATGATGAATATCAAATGGACCGACCGAGTGACAAACGAAAAAGTCTTAAGAAGAGTGGGAGAAAAGTAAAGTATGCTGAAAACATTAAAAAGAAGACGCGACAACTGAATGGGCCACATTTTGAGACACGATTTGGCCTGATGATGGCAATCAACGATGGAGAAGTGAACGGGAAGAATGGAAAAGGCAGGTCTCGTATGAGTTACATAGAGCAGGTTGTAAAGGACGTGAAAGAGAGGAATTACATTAATATGAAGAGGCTGGCCGATAGAAGAACCGAGTGGAGGGCTGCGTCAAACCAATCCTAGGATTGTTGACCCTTGATGAGGATGAAGGTGATATCGCATAAAGCCAGTCTGCTACACGCTTGTAGAGATATGTGTAAAAAGATGTTTTTTAGGCGTTCACGCGATACCTGTCTGGCTATAATTCAGGAGCGGTATTTTTTCATCGAAAACAGGGAATGGCTTTTGGCTCGAGAATGCTGGCACTATCTACACACCAGTTGTTTTTGGAGCCTGAAATGGTGAAGACAGTATTTGTTAATTTAAAATGGAATTTCCTTATACTTGCTTTACTTCGCGTATATTATTCAAAATAATGAAATCTTAACTTTCTGTTTCAAATAAAGTAGATAGCTCGTTCTTTATTCCACCTAGGATCACCTAAATAATCACAATTGAACTCAAATGCCTCGTCAATGTCACTTACATCCAAAAGTCATTCATAAATTCGTCCACTCGTCATATTGCCTCTACAGCGTTACATTAGCGAAGGGATAGGTAAGGGAAATATTTCAGAGTAGTATGAAGTGCATGATGCATGTATTAACAACCAATCCCTTAATTACTATGTAGATACTGAGTATCTAGTTGCATGAGACCCTATAGTTGCATGTTTGCATGTCGGTAGTGCATGATCTTCACCCCCTGCCACACACCCTCGCGGTGACTTGCAGGTAATCGCGTAGATGTAGAAGTTCAATCGCATAACAAGCTTTTACCAGTTAATTATCGCCAGTAAGAATATTGACCGAGATAATACCCCAAAACCGAGTTAATACTTGTGAAACGGGAAAGCCACATAAACTTGGTTAATCTCGGAATTAATCAAGTTAAGCGTAGTTTCCCTCAGCAAAGAAAACAAAATTCCTTAACTGTGATTCGTGCATCACCATCCATGCATTCATTTTACGAAATAAATTGGGTTAACAGGTACAATATAGTTTACTTTGTGAGGCATATAGGGAACATTCGTCTCCTGAACTTACCATTGTATTTTTTAGGGCCTCTCAGATCGTGTAAATTGTAATTCAGAAAGAAATCTCCATAAGCCAATATGACGATCACTTGCTACGTGTGTAAAATAGAAATAAACCGTTCGTGCGCATAATAAGCACTTAAAATTGAAGATAGAACATTCGAAATACTTACGACGACCAACATGAGAACAACATAACAAAATTTGGCAAATTTAAAATCCTCTTCCATCACCTTGAAAAGTACTTCAAATAAAAGCTGCTACAATAATTAGGAATTCAACATGATAAATTCGCCGTAATAGAGTGATATAAGTTCAGAATTAGCCATATAACTATCCAGGCGATAGCGTCAGCCATCATCATTTTTTACAAATCGCCTCCTCCATCGGCTCCTCCGAGCTCGAAAACACCCTGGACCAAGCTCCATTGATGGAGTCAACCTCCATCGTTACGGAGCTCTTGAGCGACCTCGAGATCGACTGTTTGGAGATGGAGGAGGCTATGACGCGTTTTGAGCACGAGGTGGAGGTTCGACTATGCATACGGGCCCTAGTGTATATTAGCCTATGTGTTAATAATAGCCCATGAATGGCGTGAAGTTCGCGCAATTATTCATTCATTCATTCAATTATGGGCCAACTTCACAGCACACGTAGTAAAATGTATACTAACTGCTTTTGAATGAATCACGTGGAAAAATATTTTGGATTAAATAAATAAAAGTAAGTCATGATAAATTGACAGGATAAGATTTGTAGATACCAAAGATAATTTGTTAATAAGCTGTCACGGAGTGCACCATTGTCTGCTTGGGAGCGTTCGCAGCACGGCCTAGCGGCAGGTAGATGACAGATTGCAACGTCACACGTAGGATTAACCGGCATGCAATAGTTTGCCGTTGCGTTTTCGCTCCGTTGTATTTTTTCACTTCTCAATTGATGAGGAAAAACACCTAACGTTACATTAAAACGAACGACTAAAAATATGTAGTATTCCAGAGGTTATAACCTTATGATCGAGGTAATATGAAAGTAAGAGGAAACGGCCCTATTCACTTCGTTGGTGAAACTGTCCATAGTGATATCCTACAATGTTTCCGCTAATTCCACCTTTTAGGAAACGAATTTCCTGACCAACTGTCGTGGCAACATTGTCGACAAGCGTCTCTTAAGCGTAATAGTAAGCGTAATAGTGGAGGTATGCGTCCACTCAGAAAAATACTCACGCAGTTGATGACAGGGGGCAGCAGGGAGGCGGAGATGGCGACACCTATGAGGGGGCCCGCGCTCCCCGCGAGCAGCGCCAGCGCCACGCCGGTGCCCGACGGCAGCGCCACGAGAATGCCCGTCCACAGCGACCGGTAGTTGCCCCTGGAGAGGCGAGCGAAACGTCAGGAGAGACCATCAACGGAGTGCGTCCTCGATCCAGGAGGTTAGAATGCATGGTGAGGATGGGTGGTACTTTGGTTGTTAAGGAATTGTTAATATTCAGCCCAGAGCAGGACACTCCGCCGGCAACGCTGCGCTTTTTCAGGAAACATAAAATTCGATATAAAATAAGGTTCTAACTTCAGCTAAATGATAATATCTGATTCCCTCTAGAAATTCAGAGAGGAAGATGACAGTTTTAGCCTCGTGGCGCCATGATGCATAGTTGCCGAGAAAAAGTGAGGTTATAAATGGAATAGCATACCAATAAGTACTGAAGTTAAAACTTAAAAACTTTGCAGACGTAATAATAAAGATGTAATTCACCTTGTTTTTAAAATTTGCTTTAGTCAAACGCTTTGCTTGGAAGTTATTAGACGTCAAAGTGACGCATGGCGCCGTAGCGCTAAAAAAAATGGAACCTTATTTACTCTAACGTAAGAAACAGGGGCAAAGTTTGTTTTTAAAAATTATTCTGCCAATGTAGTAAGTCAACAGCAAAGTTATATAAGTTACTATGTAAATAACGTGAAAATCCGATGAACGGTTTCGGAGTTATTTAGGTTTAAACTCGAGTGTACAAGATTTTGGCGCGGACAGCAGTACAGTAGAAGTCGAGTGAGTCCCGTAACAGTGAAAGGGAATCGAGCGAAAGCTACGGAGCGAAAAAGATATTTATATGACGTTATTTTAAAAAATTACCTATTTTGTAGTTTTCGCATACTTTTCCGTGAAACAAAGACACATTATAAAATGCACAACCGTAAAATGTATATTGATGGGTAAAACAAATTCTAACTGCTGATGCATCACAAACGGGAAGTTCTTTTGGTACAGCAAAAAAGGCAACTTTTGAGAAGGCCTTGATTTTGGAGAAGATAGAAGTGAGGAAGGACATTCGTCGCAGGCAAAAGAAGAGACGGTGAGTATAAATGTTGGAATCGCTCACCGGCCCTTCATCTCGGTGGTTGGCCAGTCGGCAGTGCCCCAGGGGTTCTCGGCGCTGCCGATGATCAGCCCGAAGATGAAGCCGAACAGCAGGCACAGGCCCAGGCCGGTCAGCTCCGTGCGGACGCCGGTCAGCTGCAGCTGGCGGTCCGCTATCACGACGCCGAAGGTGGCCGTCACGATGGGACCCTGGTCGGAACACAGCATCGCTTACCACGTGTCCCAATCGATCGAAAAGATCGCTTTAAGGAGCTTCCACCGTGACTCCGCGATTCAATATCCCGTAAAAAGAGCAATGTTGTTCAATGAATAAATACCGATCCAGAAAAAAGCCTATATGGAAATTCATCTATAGTGTGATAACGTATGCACAATAATTGTATGAGTACCTATGCTATTATATAGCGCGTTGTAGTTGCATTCTATTTCTTACAAGCTCTTTTAACTCATTTTGACTTCGAAACATGACTGACACGTTGTTGCCACGTTTAATTTAACGAGTGAGAATACGTACTCAACCCTGCTAATACATATTCTATAATAGGTTAAATATTTTCTTAGTTTTAAACTATTCCCTTGCAAATACAACTCTTTGTTTTGAATCTTGTTAATAATCTTTTTTGAAAATTATTTGGCAACATTGACGCTGCTAACATTTGTAAGCATTGGTATTGATTACAGCATATCAATAACCAATGAAATATTTAAATTAAATGAAAAATTAAGGACTTTGGTAAGGTATATTCCTAAATTAAGTTAGTAAATAAGCTTGTAAGCACGTTCCGTCACAAGTACCGTTGCCAGTGAAACTTTCATGTAACTAAGGGTTTTCTGCTTTTTTTCGAGCAAACATTTATAAATATCAATTAAACAAGTGTGGTAAGGCCAGCACTTTTTTAAAATGCTGAATTCTACATAAAATTGCGTAACTTATATTTGTTTTTCGTCAAATCGATATATCTCTTTACATTATTAATCTGCAAATTTTACTGCAAGAGCCATGTGCTGCCGTATAGCCACGCATAAAATATCTGATTGTGAACGTCTTTTTTCTTCAAATATATTATGGAAAGGCCTCATTATTTTATTGCCAATTGATGGAAGGGCCAAAGCATGATTTTTCCTGAAATTCTCACAAAAATGACATCTACTTCATAATTCGGTGGAGCCTCCTTTAAAAAGAAACTTCGAGTTAACACAAAATGAGATGGACGAAATGTATGTATTTTTAACACTTTCCCTGATAGGCACACGTGCATCAACGTGTTTTCACGCGTAAGTAAGTCTGTTCCTTGAGGAGGAGGATCGCTCCAGTATATTGCACGACTTACCATGAGAGGGGAGATGAGCATGGCGGCCACGATGTTCACGGAGCTGTTCTCGACGAGGCCCATCGCCGCCACCATCCTGGGAACACCGAACAGATGCAATTAGGCGAGAGGTGCACTTAAAGCCCCGTGCACGCTGTGCGTTTTTCCCCGAAGATGGATTCCTTGCGTGGAGTGCTGGTGCTGGTGCCGTGCGTGCTCGCTTGCTGGAAACGCTGACTGCTGTCCGGCTGCCCTGACGGATAGCTTGCTTGATTTCGAGGTTGAGGCCGGGATTACGATGAACGTTTTCTGACGCGACGGAAACGGTCGGTGGCTGTGAACGCCAGCGGCTCAATTGTTCATGGCATATCACGATCGACGGCAGATTGGAAACACTGCCATTTTCAAATATGGCGTAGCGACGAACAGTCACCTCTTGAGTTCGAATTGGTGCAAAACCGTAAGTTTTTACCTTTTTTCTGAAATTTTCTAGCATACGTGAAGTGTGAACATAGCAGGATGTGTTGTGAAAAATTCATTGAAAAAGGACGATTTTCAGTAGTAAAAACAATTTTTTGAAATGTGTTTACCCTCACTTGATTTTCAAGTCACTCGTGATTGGATGACGGAAACCAACGCGACGGGAAAGCTAGACCTTGACAAGCTTTCCTCAACGTACGTCAACGGCACGTCAACGTCCGTCCGTGGTGATTAGCTTCATTGCGTATTCTCCTAACTTCAAAAAATGCCACCACTGTCCGTTTCCGTCAAGTCAGAAAACTCTCATCGTAATCCCGGCCTAAGTCCGGTGTTATTTTCCTTGCGTGCTTTGCTGATGCTATTGTTGCCGGCCAATCATCGTCCAGCTTTGCATCACGTGATCAAAATAAAGGTTTTGCCTGGTGCTGCTTTAGCATCTCATGGTCGATATTTAGTTTAAAAATGAGTGCAAATCTATAGACTAGGATCAAGTTGCGGTGCTTATCGAAGCGTATAGAGACGAAACTTGTTTATATGCAGTTCGTAATCGGAACTATCGCAATAAACGTCTTCGAGCTGAGGCTCTAAGAAGAGTAAGCAAGGAGGATAGCTCCTGCTACGTGTGAACCGACAACCATCAGCGAACCCAGCTTAGCGGCCACCTTCGTCGCCCGCTGAGTATAGAACGCACGAAATCCAGCTAAAGTCAAGGAAAAACGCACCGTGTGAACTCTTCACTCAGAGGTCATGTTTCTCTGATTGAGAATGTTGCGACACTTTCTGCGGGGCAGTTAGTAGAGGCAGTGGAGCGATTCAGTTTCTCTGCGAACTGAGAAGCACTCTTTCTCTCTCTTTCAGAATGCTGATGCCAGGGCTTCGGACAGGGTAGGACCGCTACGCGAACGCCACAACATAATATGTCGCACACCATACGGGAAATACACAGCGGCAGGGTATGACACTAGGCGCTTCTTAAGAATGCCTGGCGCAGACATTTTTCTTTGGGAAGGGGTTCAAGTTAGATAGCCAATAACTTTTGGCCATAGCAATGCAAAAAACTTTTTGTTGATAAAACATTCTGAGAATGCTTCTTTGAGATATGTACTTGAAGAACATCTTGAAAAAATGATTTTAAGGTGGTCGACCAATGAAATGATCCGATTTCAATAATTTGAATGCAATACCATTCTTGGTAACAATTTTCCAGTTTTTAATTGAGGTTTCACAAATAATTAGTCGACGTGCACACATACATGCGGGATCCATAACTACCAGATGTGCTAATACTTACCCGAGGCTAATTGCCAACGCACACCAATGGAAGGAGATTTTCGACTGTTATTGAATGAGTTTACAGGAGATTGGTGGAAGCATTTATAAAAACTGTGTTTCCATAGAAGGGTAACACGCTATCTAAATTGATAAGCGTGACTTTTATCATCATACGTGTCTCCCTTCGCATAGCGAGCTTTTCCCTTAGCATAGGCAAAACCTGTGGACCACCCCAATCACCACAATTACTCGGGGAACACATATAAAAACAATTTGTGGGTCCACCTTGAAGAAAATTGGACTCATTAGACTGTTGGTAGGCAAACGTTATGGAGACGAGTTACTTCCTGTGAGTTATGCCAAAAGTGGAATATAAGTACCTCCTGTATTTGGGACTCAAGAAGAATTAATAAAGGAATCTGCTTAAATTCACAGGAGAGCAGCTAGATTTGTGGACATTTGTTCTGATAAGGGGGTAACTTCTATGATTGAGACAAAAGGATGGGGGAGAACCTTCAAACACAAATAAAGCAAGCAGGGACTTAAAGGGCTTGTACAGAAGTGAATGGCAGACGAATTCGCCTCTGACACCGTGCGAAGGTCCCATGCTACATCGGTAGAGAGAACCACAGGTATAAGATGAAAGGAAAACACAGACACATTCAAATAAGTATTAATTCTTTCCCAAAACAATTCGTCACCATAGATATGTCAACACTTCTTACGTCATATTAACTTCGTGAAATAAATTTACATTAGCCTGGGAATGAAATGGTACAAATTAGATTGATGGAACAAACTGTGATCAAATGAAGTTGCTGGTTTTGTTTTAGGATTCAAGCGCGCCCGCGTGAAATAATACTAAGGTGTGTGATTCGTGCCTGTAGTTATTCTAAAATGGTTCTCTACACGTTGGCAGGCACGTAGCCAGAATTTTTTTCGGGGAGGGAGCCGGGGGGCTAAGTCTTGCGTAACTTGAAACAAATCAGCATTTCCCATTCGGTGCCGACATGTTAAAAATCTCTTCCCTTAATTTTCAGTGCTTGGTAATTACTTCTACAGTTCCCATACTTAACTCTTCTCACAGGTAAATTCCACCGCTAAAATTGGGGGGCGGAAGCACCAGAAGCCCCCCCCCCCCTCCTGTCTACGTGCCTGCGTGTTGGATGAATGATGGAATTGCTGATGTGTGCTCTGCATAGAAATAACCACAGGAATCTCGCCTCAGGTGCGTGGTAGAAGTGAACTCTGGTGCGCGTTTGGCGAACATTCGCCCCCCCTGCCACACACCCTCAGACTCACCCAGCCGTGACGACCAGCAGCACGAAGTCGAAGGTGAGCTCCCCGCTGCTTCTCACTCCGTCCACCACCTGCGCCACCGTCAGCTTCGAGCGCACCGAATCCACGAACTTGCCCCACGCCTTGCTTCCCGCCTTTGGCTCCAGCAGCAGCGCCGCCCTCACGGAAAGAAACGGAACAAACTGGTGAGAGGACACGTGCCCCTTCGTCGTGAAGACACTGTTCATCAATGGATGGATAGTAGTTGTATGTTGGTGCAAGGACTACCCAACTAACAGATATTATATTGCATGCTTGCTTTGCTATTTCTATACTCCTTCCTTTATTTTAAATCATATCTATATCCTTTATTTAAAAAAAATTGAAGTCTAGAGTAGTACCTATATTATTGGTAATTTTTTATGCATGATATGTAGTGCATGTTTGGTGAGAATTCACCCCCTGCCACGCACCTTTATGGTGGCTTGCAGGGTATTATGTAGATGTAGATGCCAAGGGGGAGACTGAGTTCTGGGCATGAGAGCAATTCCACAGCCACGTGCCATTGACAAATGCCATTAACAGGGCTGTGCGATATTCCATTTTGAATATTGCACGATATCATGAACATGATATCGTCAAGTGTCGAAATGCATTCTTCGCTTAGCGTTATATATATAAGTTGGAAATATCGTGATATCGTTATATTGGGATCAGGCTCAATTTGACGCCATGAGTACATTGGAAGATTCATATTTTTCTCCCAATTGGCTACGAATATCTTCGTAGATAAGGAGGAGTAGCCAACCATGAAATGACAATGATTGAATCTGAACAGGCAAAGGTGTGGGAAATAGAAATCCAATCTTTCAAAGTGAGAGAAATACAATTCAAGAGCCGTGACAACAAGAATGCCTCTAATAGTCCCAATTATATTAGATATGTGCATTAAGAAGTGTTATCAAGGAGTAATTCATGAATATATGTTGATTGAAAAGGAAGAAGTTTTTTATCGTTACTCGTTTAAATAATTGTTTTTCATTCCACTAATGTTTATTTTTTGTGTTAATGGGTGCATTTTTCTTATTTGTTATTTTAACTAATGAGCTTTAGTTGGGAATTAAACAAAGTTTAATGTAGAATGTATTAGTATTAAATAAATTGCTGCATTATATCCAGTCGACAGACCTGACGGTTACCATATTGTTACCAAGAGAGATAGATAAATAAAATGTAGAGACGTGTGAGCATTGAAGATATTCACTAATTTCATTAATTTGATTGCAAGCTATGCCTCTGCACATGTGGGCATGCAAACTCATTATCTTCGCCCGTTGTCCTTGGCTACCATTGGCCCACCGGTGTAACAACTCTCTATGCTGGTCGTACCCTGCGATTCGGCGTGCTGTAACATCCAACTGGCCAACTAACACGGTCGTCCATCGAGGCGGGGTGAGGAAGTGGGGATTCCCCCGAAGGAGACGGAACGCATCCTTTTCCTCCAACATTCCGAGGTTACGGTAACCCACAGTGCATCCACGAGTTCAGATGATCTCTGAACTATATACTCTCCGCCACCGGCACAAGAGCCAGGGGCTTAATGCGATGCGAAATACGCTTCTCATGTCGTCATTTCTTCAATCGTCAGCCACCATTCACATTCTGCTTCAATGAGGCACCGGAGAGCGGACTTGGAGAAGTTTCTAGACCTAGCCAAAAACAACTCACGCGATTCAATGGGGAACATGCACTATTTTTTATAACTATTTGAATGTGAAATTTATTAGCTAAAATGTGCTTGGCGAAAATTTTGCTGAAGAATTAAGTTGCGTTACAAAGATATTACTCTTTGAAAATTGTACTTTTTCGGCAGCTTAAAAACACGACGTCATCGCATGACGTCACGGTACGGTATCACTAAGGGCGTTGTTTATCTGTTTATGCGTGGAAGTAAGTTGTTTAATGAATACTTGGCGATTACGTATGTATTTGTCTCATTTGTTTATTGCAATAAACAATTGCATTTCGATTTTTTATTCACGTAGTATGGGTGGTAACGAGCAAATCGTCCATTAATTACATAATGCCTGTTTAGTGCCCAAGAATTTCTACTACGTCTATGCAATCGCTGGTTTGTTTAAGAAGAGAACCGCCATGAGGGAGAAAACCAAAGGAAATTGTCGGAATGTGCTTTTTTAAGTCTTTTTTCAGTCATCGTTTCTTTCGAGAAACGGCTAAAAACCTCAAAACAAGATATTCACTTCGTTTTCTGTTAAAAATAAATGTCTATCTCCGTAGCAATATGGAACCCATACCGTGCAGTGACGTCAGAAGGTGTTTCAGGTCACGTGACTTTCGTCAATTTCCGAGAACATTTTAATGTCATTTAATAATCTTTGTGGTGGGCGTAGAAAAAATTGGCTTTTATATGTAAATTGGTGAGAAAATTTCGCATCAAGTACATCATTAATCTTCGAGAAATAAATTTCATGCATATTTCCCATTGGTTAAGGATCAATGGAAATACTTTTTCGGCTGGATTCGGACATACATACTTTGCGAACACCAAAGAAAGTGATAATAACCGTTACTTATTGCATTTTAGACTTTCCCTTTTTATTGGCATCATCCAAATGTATTTCTCCCGCTTAAAGTTTGTAATCGGCCTTTCAGTGAGTCTGTTGATGGCAAAACAGTACGATGCCAGTTTTATTAGTGTTGCATTGTTCTTTTTCGTATAGCCTCTCCGTTCGAAGTTAAGAAACTTCAATATAGAATGCTTCAGACGAGTACGAAATCGGAAGAGTCGTGATTGTAGAATGGATGGTGAAGAGAAGTCATGACGCTGAATTTCATCTGTCGTATAGGTTTCGAGCGAACGGCAAAGGAGATTCCGCAGAATGCAATCGCGATGGGGGGGGGGGGGGGGGGGGGGGGGGGGGGGGGGGGGGGGGGGGGGGGGGAATAGGCTGTTTACTTACTCTGCGTCGTCTTCCGGGAGCGCGTCATTGCCGCTGTTTTGCTTGAAGACGTTGCAAGGGAGCACGCTGCGGAAAACAGGAGAGTGTTGTCATTAGCACCTCTCGTCCGTGAGAAGACGAGGGAAGAAGTTACCCCGGAACAAGTTTACGGACCGACACGGGACCATGTGCATTCTCTCGTGACAGTCCGCCGTTTGAATAATTACATTACGATCTCGTAGGAAGAAATTAAATAAAAATCAACCACCCAGTGAAAATGAAATATATATATCAATACTAAAACTATAAGTTTCAAACCAATTGTGGTGAAATTGGTGAAATCTTGATTGAATTCCTCTCGATATTTACTGGTAGCCATAGCTACCTGTAAATATCGAGAGGATCGCACTTCATTGACACACTTCAAAAGGTTCGAATGTTTACAACTGAATTCATCCATTTACATGAAAGTTTTCTAATTTAAGTGAATGATAAGCACATTAGAAGTTAAAGAACTCGTTTTCCAAATATTATTTTATTAATGCGAGGATTTACGTTGCACAACAAGTGATTTATTACCAAAGAGATGACGATACGAACAATTTTATGCAAATATTTTCTCATGTGACTTGAGACTGTGAATTTGATTTTCTTCATTCAATTCGTTCGCAGGGGGCAGAAGCAGTTGATTTCACATTGGAAAGGGGCACCAAACGTCCGTCGCCGATGAAACAGTCTGTGCCGCATTCAAAGGCCACTCAGGTGAGAGAGTGATTGAGTGGCGATCCTGACGCCGGGATTTGAAACCCGTCCTTCGTGCCCCGTCCTACGAATTGGTTCAAAATATCGATTCGGTTATCTACATTTTAAGTGCCGGATCTAACGAAGATGTGAAAAAATGTATGCCCAATGTATCCTACAGGAGTCCATTAATCGATGGGTGATAGGTGAGCTATTGCCGACGCTTCGCAATAAATATTATCATTGCAGCATGGAAAATCACAGAGACCTCTGCATTACGCCCTCTGAACTTCGGCTTTCAAGTATTTTCTTAGCGACCAATGATCTTACGCACTTTTCCCTGAGTATAAAATCTCAACTTGCCCATATCATTGCACTGGGGGTCATGATTACTTATTTTTCGGTCGAAATAGTTTTTTTTTGCGATTATTCCGTCTCTAAATTAATAGCCGTACATGTGATGCTTAAGTCTTCAAAATGAGGCGGGGAATATTGTATCCATTTAATCATGATTCCAATGCAAGTTATTTGATAAGGATTTATAAAACAGGAGGTTCACGTCGCGAACAGACCGTGGCGTAAGTCATCTCTGAGCCCAAAGTGTCCTGACCAACGGCCCCCCCCCTCCTACAGTCCCCCGCGCCTACAGCAAATGCTGATCAGCTGCTCCTCCTCGCGGCGATGCTGCAGTCACTTGCAGTGGACCAGAATTCCTCTTCCGCCAGACAGCACCACCCGAGAAAAACCAGCCAACCGCTAATTGGACATTTTCGATTGGCTGAAATATAGAGTTTATCTACGTACTTAGCAAATTCCTAGACAATATTTTTGCTGATGATGTGAAAAAATTTTGCGAACTCCGGTTTACTACGGTAGACTGGAACATGAACATAAAATTGGAGGAATCGATTAGCGAATCGACATATTTACAATGTCTTCCTTCCCTCGTATACGAAAACTAAAGATTAGTAGCGGAATTCGGCGATGCCTGACTCGCTATGAGAATGACGATCTTCATCGTGAACTCTCGAGGCAAGATGGCGTGAATATTGCAGTCCTCACATTTTTTTTCAACGAGTGATTATCATTTCAGAGCTCATACTTTCAGGCACTGTGACTTCAGACTGGAAATATTGCCATGCTAAACCCAAAGTCTTCTTTTGTGTATTTCCCCGTTGATGCAAAATTTCAGTGAAATTCATCGCAAGCTATTTCGCCTGTGGAAAACAGTCACAGATTCAGACGTCAGTGCATATATGGGGACATGCGCTATCTCTCTCTCTCTCTCATGTTACGCACCTTACCAATGAGTTCAGCTTCCTGCCGATGCCCAGCTCAGTGAGGAAGTGAAGAGTGTTCTCACACTGGTCGCCGGCCGAGACGGGGAATATCACCTGCGAAGATACAAGCCCATAAGATATTTGTCCCCACTTGAGGAAACTCCTTAAAAACTAGATGTAAATGCGGTTCAAATCATGTCATCTCAAACAATTCCACGACTCTTTTTGCGGCAATATTGTGAAGCAATGCTGACCGTTATCTAAAAGCGAAACGGAAAACATTTCGCATTTACAAAGCAGTTGTTGTTGTAAAAGAAGAGACCATATCCTTTTATGCTGCCGCATTTTCATAATGCCGCACTTCTAAAATTCCGTTTCCTTTAGACTTGTGGAGTGGATTTATTGAGTGAAGGATCCGGAGGATGAAATTCGTTGATTTCCATATTTTTCCCTTCGTACTTGTTTAAGCGATGGACTGGCTTAAGGAGTTAACCCTGAACAAGTAGGTATGGTTAAGAAAAACTTTAGCGTTCGTTATTAAGAGCTTAGAACGAAAACTGAGGACTTAAAAAGAATTGATCGAGAACGAGAAGAGAAATTCCAAGATTTGGGGTAGCTGAGATCTGTTGCTGACATACGTTGATGGATATTGGTTATGAACTCTCGCCTAAGTGCTTGGCACGAGAAATATAAAATCTGCATTTATGGTCATTGAATATTTTAATGTGTCGCAAGTTTAGGAATAATTGGAAGGTCTTTAATGAGTGCTTTTTTACAACTCATCCAGGTTATTTTTAAATTCCATTACTTAAAATAGAAATAAGTCTTAGAATTGATTGAAGAAAGAAGAAAGTACAAGAATGCGAAAACTGAAGAAGGGCAGCTCTGCTACAAAAGACTAAGGAACGAAATAAGCCGCAAAGCAAGGAAAGCTAGAGAGCTGTGGTTGAAAAATCTTTGCGAAGATGTACAAAGCAACCTTGCACTTGGAAAGGTGGAAGCAGCCTACAGCATAGTGAGGAACCACTTCAAGGAACGGAGCGCAAGATGCAATGCCATAAGGCATAAGAATGGAGAAATTTTGATTGAAAACGAGGACAAAGTGAAGAGATGGAAAGAGTATCTGGAAGAGCTATACAATGGAAAAAATCTCAGCACAAAAGCTATTGAAGAGGAAAGCGAAGTGGAAAAAGATGATACGGGGGCATCAATATTAAGATCGGAAATCGACGCTGCAGTAAGGGATCTTCGGATGAATAAGGCCTCAGGTATTGATGATGTCCCTGCAGAACTATTTAAAAATGCAGGAGAGAAGACATTAATTCATCTCTACAAAACCATCTGCGACATGTATTCAACAGGGGAAATTCCAAGGGACTTCAAGAAAAACATCATCATTCCTATTCCCAAGAAGAAGAGAGCGGAGAAATGCGAAAATTTTAGGACTATAAGCCTGACGACACATGCATCGAAGATACTGACCAGGATCATCTACAGAAGAATGGAACGAAAAGCAGAGGAGTTCCTGGATGAAGATCAATTCGGATTCAGGAAAAGTAAGGGTACAAGGGAAGCAATATTGGCCCTTAGGCTACTTATAGAGAAGAGAATGGAGAAGAACAAACTGACGTTCATTGCATTTGTGGATTTAGAGAAGGCCTTTGACAACGTGGATTGGGATTCAATGCTTGGAATTCTGAAGGGAATTGGAGTTTCCTACAATGACCGAAGAATTATACACAGTCTGTTCAAAAACCAAGTTGCTGTGATTAAATCTGGACCCAGCTGTGAAGAGGCAAGAATAAGGAAAGGAGTGAGACGAGGCTGCGCACTGTCTCCCGTAATTTTTAATGTTTACATCGAGAGAGCCATCAATGAAGTCAAGGAGAAGTGTTCTGGAGTGAACATTCACGGAGAAACAATCAGTATGCTACGATTCACTGATGACATAGCTCTCATAGCAGAGACAGAGAAGGAGCTGAATAAGATGCTAACAACCATGGAAAGGGCTATGGCCAGATATCAGCTGAAGATAAATAAGAAGACTAAGATATTGGTGTGCAGCAAGAAAGAAGAGACCAAAACCAACGTTAAACTAGGAAAACAGAATTGGAAGAGGTGAAAGAGTTCTGTTACCTGGGAAGCAGAGTAACCAACGATGAACGAAGCAAGAAAGAAATAGTGAGTAGAATAGCCCAGGCAAAGAGGGCATTCTTTCAAAAGAAGAATCTACTTACAGCAGGAAATACAAGCATAGAAGTAAGGAAACAGTTCATCAGAACTTACATCTGGAGCATGTTTTTTTATGGAAGTGAGGCATGGATGATGAGAGCAGCGGAGAAGAAAAGGGTGGAAGCATTTGAAATGTGGTGTTACAGAAGAATGCTGAAGATTAAATGGATCGACCGAGTAAGTAACGAGGAAGTGCTAAGAAGAGTAGGAGAAAAGAGAAGTCTGCTGACAACTGACTAAAAAGAAGAAGGGAAAACTTAATCGGCCATATCTTGAGACACGATGGCCTGATGAAGACTATCGTAGAGGGAAAAGTGAACGGGAAGATTGGAAAAGGCAGGCATCGTATGAGATATATGGAACAGGTTGTGAAGAGTGTAAAAGAGAAGAATTACGTCACAATGAAAAGGTTGGCCGATAGAAGAATCGAGTGGAAAGCTGCGTCAAACCAATCCTAGGATTGTTGACCAATGATGATGATGATGAAAATAGAAATTTTTAATTGTATACAATTTCGAAAAATTGGGAGCGATGATAGTAAGTATAGAGAAAATTTGAGAATCCGGTATCAACATTTTGCCAGCGCGGAACTTCCTTACATAATGGAACTTAGGGAAATTCCTTACTTAATAACAGCCTTTTTCTTCGACGCGTAATAAACCCTTGGAACTCTTAGCCGCAGCTTTGCAATTATGTGCTCTAAGAATTCAATTAGTTCTTCACATGAAGTCTATTATAAATTATATGTGAAATTACTGATTGCCTTTATCAGATACCAACAATGTCATACTTCTCGTGTACAAGAGGGAAAGGGAGGATTGGAGAACGCAGATGGATTGAGAGCGAGTGTTGTCGAGTCGGGCGCTGAGAGAGAGAAGTGTTTGAGGTGCTTATGAGCCAGGGATGGAGGGGCAAGTTTTGGACGCTTTCCCCGAAGCAAATCAGCTGTGCCATTCATAATGTCGTGCTGCGCTAAAAGATGAAGCTTGTTTATGTTCAGGAGCCGCCGCTGTTAGCATCACTGTTAAGGCTCCCACAACCATGGTTTCATACTATTATCAGGAATCTCATCTACATCTGCATCTACACGATACCCTGCAAGCCACCGTGAGGGTGTGTGGCAGGGGGTGAATATCACCAAAACATGCACCATTGACTTGCAAACAAGCAACTATAGGGTCTCATGCAACTAGATTGTTAGTGTCTATAGTATTTAAGGGGTAATTACATGCATCATTCACTACAGACTACTCTAAAATATTTCCCCTACCTATCCCTTTGCTATGCTGCCTATTCTGTTCTCTTATAGCACGGGAGAAAAATGCCATTTTGAATCCATCAGTAGGACAATCTAGCTCTCTAATCTTATTTATTTGGTAGAATCTAGCATAATACGCTGGTGTTTTTAATGTGTGCCTAACATCTTCAGTAAAGCTATCTGATTGAAATTTCTCTAATAGATTTAATCTGTACGCCCTGATAATGATTCCCACCCTAATTCTTGTATTAATTCTGAAACTCTCCGTGACGTTGGTTGTTTCTTCGACCGCAGTTTAACCCTGGGAGGAAGGGGGGGGGGCTGGGTTTAACCCTGGGGGGAAGGGGGGCTCAGGCTGAAATGACCTTTGGTTTGGTTGCTATTTATTTGGTTCATTCTCTGAAATTTCTTTTAATATTCTTTCCGGGGTTTCGAAGGATACTCTTTCGGGCATCATTATATTTAATTGGGGATAGCGTGCGATTGGGATACGAAAATAAAATGTGTGGAAATACCCAAAGCTCTTCCGTGGGAACGACTTGGGGTTTTAACGACTGCTATGATTACTTGAAAGCAAAGATGGGACAACAATAATTTACGGTATATTGACGCAATACCAGCGGAAATATTTAGCAGATACTGTTAGTTCCAAAGAATTACAACCTTCTGGTTTAGAGTGATGACGCTTGCATGCGTCATTCTGAGCCGACTCGAATAGGGTAGAATTGACGTTCTCGCTAAGTCAAGGTGGAACGAGTGACAGCGAAAAATATAGCGAAATTACAAATAACAGTCGCAAGTTCTTAATTACTGTAAACAGTTTATGCGAGTGAACAAGAAATCCTTGAGTGAAATAAGGAGTTTTCCATTACACGAGAATTTTTTCAAGGAGTAAGAACAAAATATTTGTAGTAGGATATATGATCGTTATTTCCTAGCGGTATGCATGACTTACTGGATTGCATTTTAAGCGTCTACTTCCCCACCTAACAAAGATATTCTGAGTGAACGCGCTTTATTTAGTAAAGTTTTGGCTGGGTATAGGAGTCGAATGAAGTGATGCGATGTGAAACCTAAGTGGAGCATTAAATGTTGGTGAAAATATGACAAGGCTTTCTGTGGCCGTGCCAAGTATAATGCGAGATCTAGAATAGCTATCACCATGGAGTGTTTAAAGGCGGAAGTTAAAAGGTGAATTCAAGTAAATCAATCCGGAGGAGAGCGACGCTGGACATGAAAATTCGTGACTAAGAGGAGGAGCTTGGGAATATTTTTCTTCGTATTTAAGGTGAGTAATACATTGAACAGGAGGTTTATGGGATTTGTGGAGGGGTTAATGTGAAGGACACTTTTGCAAGAGCATTTAACGCAAAGAAAAAGTAGTCGGCTGTTTTGCAAAATGCAATACCGTGTAAGGTACTATGAAGGATGGATTCACCGAAAAAGTAAATTTGTAAAAGACAGCAGGATAAGTTAGGAAATAAATAGGGCAGAGATTTCAAACAAGAATCAAAGCAATTCCTTTGATTTTATTAGTGGCAAATTTGATAGATTTAAAAAATAACAGCCTTCAAATACTTTAATACAGTACTCACTTTATTAACTCGTGCTTTTTTAACTCACGCTTCTGTACGAATCAGTTAGGAAATCTTTTCAGACCCATTATTTATTAGAAATCGTATTGGTTCAATGCATAGTTGGTATGCCCTAATTAATTATGCAAAAAATGGAAAAATTGCAATGCCAAGGATTTTAACTTTCAATTTTTGATTAACTGGAATTTGCTCAGAATTTAGAACGTTCTCAATCGCCTTTTGTAACTGTTGGATGGTATGATTCGTGAATATAAAATAGTTTAGTCAGAGATCACGTTTATTAAACGAAACATAAGATCACAGTGTTCTCTTAACAATTGTTAACTCGAGCTTAACTCTACAACGGCTAGTGAGCGAGTGAGGCGACTCTGCTTGGCACACCAGCTGACATAGTCGACAATCGATAACTTCGTATATCGATACATAAAGTATTACAAATCCAGCATACAAATTATTTCCAACACTCCCACTATTTGTAATAACCCCCTTTTTTTTAAGAACAGCAGACACAGAACATCAACATCTAATTCACTCATAGTTTTAGGTAACAGAAACAATATTCAATAATTTTCTAAATTTATCAAATTTGTCCTTAGACAAAGGTTTAGTAAGAATATCTGCTAATTGATTCTCACTTTGCACATATTGAACATTGACAATTTTACTTTCGTATTGCTAACGAATGAAGTGGTATCTAATATCGATATGTTTTGTCCGTTTGTGGAACTCAGGATTTTTGACAAGCCTAATAGCACTTTGGTTATCCACATAAAGCGGGGTTGAACTCACACATTTATAACCAATATCATTTAACAGTTTCTTTAGCCACACAATTTCCTTGGCTGCCATACATGCAGATACATATTCGGCTTCGGTGGTACTCAGTGTCACCATCCTCTGACGTTGAGAAACCCAAGTGATTGGACCACCTGACAACAAACATACAAATCCAGTCGTTGATCTACGAGTATCAGGATCTCCCGCAAAATCTGAGTCACTGAAACATATCAATTCTCCACTTGAATTACCACTACTGTACAATATACCATAGTTAACTGTACCCTTAACATATTTGAAAATTCTTTTTACAGCATTGACATGACTTTCATCATAATTATTTAAGTGCCTACTCACACAATTAACAGAAAAGGAGATATCTGGTCTACTAACAATAGCTAAAAACAAAAGTGAACCCACAGCTTGTCGATATGGAAATGTTATAAGGCAACTATTATCAATAGTCTTACTCAACCGTAGACCAGGAACAGCAGGAACATTCACTGGGTTTGAATCAAATAGCTGAAATTGCCTCAGGATTTTCTCAGCATAAGTTTTCTGATGAACACATATAGTACCTGCCGCTCGATCTCTCATAATTTCCATGCCACAAAAGTTCCGAGCCTCTGAAACTTTTATTTCAAACTCTTTACCTAGAGCTTCCAAAACACAATGAATCACCTCCATATTGCTCCCAATCAGCAAACCATCATCTACAAATAAAGCTAAAATAATTCTATTAGAACACTTGAATTGAGAGAATACACATTTGTCAGCATCACTGGCAACAAAATGAAATTTACTGAGGAATTTAGCAAATGTTTGGTTCCAGGTTCTTGGAGATTGTTTCAAACCATATAAAGACTTATTTAACTTACATACAAGTTCATAATTACCATTACATTTTACCTCAACACCTTCTGGAATTGACATGTATACCTCTTCCTTCAGTTCTCCATACAGGAAAGCGGTTTTAACATCAAAATGTATCATTTCCAGGTCTTCTTCAGCTGCAACTGCCAAGAGAGTTCTCAAAGAGTCATACCTCACAACTGGTGAGAATGTTTCTCCATAATCAAGTCCTGGTCGTTGACTAAACCCTCTTGCACACAATCTTGCCTTGTAGCGTGTGCCAGCTTCAGAGCCTTGAGTCTTAAAAACCCATTTTGAGTCTATCACTTCCTTGTCATTTCTCGCAACAATAGTCCAGGGCCCGTATTCTTGTTTTAAATGCAACCTCGGTTATCTCCCCAGCAACGAAACCGAGGTTGCGTTTCATTGATTTCCTCATTAGAATGTTTACAAAAAGTTAACGCGAGTCCCGAAAACCTATGGTATCCCTTGGATACCACGAGAGTTTCAGAAAGAGAATAAGGACCCAGGTACCATTAACCTGATGAGCTGATAGTTCTTCTTGTATAGCTTCCTTCCATTTCTCCTTCTCAGGTCCTGTAACAGCTTCCCTGTAGTTGATCGGCTCAGCACACTCAGCAAAGCTTACATCGAAGTCATCATACCGCTGAGGTCTTCTCAGTTGTTCTCTATCTCTTAAACAACGTTGAGTTGCTTCTTCTCCAGCATTCTCGAATACAACCTCTTCTTCCATGTTGTCCTCCGACCCAGGATCATCACCATCATCTGGAAATAAACTGAACCTAGCTAACTTTGACATACATTGTTCTACTTCAGCATCACTTTCAGTCTCATTGAAGGTTACATCTTTCGATTCTACTATCTTCTTTGTTTCAGGGTCATACAACCTATAATTAGGTGATTGATCTTGGTAGCCCACCATTATCATTTTCTTAGCCTTTGCATCAAGTTTCTTTCTGAACTGATGGGGAATGTGCTTGTACGCTACAGCTCCAAAAGTCCTCAGGTGAGACAGACTGGGAACCTTTTTAGTCCACATCTCATATGGGCTTATCCTTGCTTTGTTGATAGAAGCACGATTTTTAATATACACCGCTGTGTTTACTGCCTCAGCCCACAAAAACAATGGTAGATTTCTGTCAATCAGCATCGTTCTAGCACTCTCTACAACCGTTCGATTGTCCCTCTCGATACGCCCGTTTTGCTGTGGAGTGTAAGGTGCCGTCATCTCTAAAATGATGCCGCGTTGCTTCAAGAATGTTCTCATCTCCTCATTCACAAATTCCCTACCACGATCTACTCGCAACGCACGAATTTTCCTGTCTTTCTGATTTATTATGAGGGCATAAAATTCCTTAAAATAATCAAACACATCTGATTTATGCTTTAGGAAATAGACAAATCTAAACTCTGACGCTTCGTCTTTCAACAGTAGAAAGTATCGTGCACCACCGAGAGACGACTCCTCCATTGGTCCACAAAGGTCCGCATGAAAAATGTCTCCAGGTTGACATTCTCGTTCGTTCGCCCTACTTTTGTACGTGTTGCGGTGTGATTTCCCAAACTGACACGCCTCACAAAAGAATTGTTCGTACTCACGTTTAGTTATTCCTTTAATCGCACCAGCTTCCGCCAACTCTCGTATCGTTTTCATATTCACATGTCCCAACCTGCTATGCCATTTTTGTAGGTTATCAGTAGCTGCTACGTTCGCTTGACAATCTGGGACCGCGAACATCATACGATAAATCTCATTTTTCTGCTTAACACCCTCAGCTACTAATTTGTGTCCTTCATAAATTAGCACCTCGTTACGATCAAACTTGACTTTAAAACCACGAGTAGTGCAAACTCCCACAGAAAAAAGATTCTTTTTTAGTTTTGGCACGAAGAGCACATTTTCTATTTTACCATTCTCCCACTGCTTGTTCACGTACTTGTGGATAAGAACAGTCCCAATGCCTTCTGCTTCATATGTGGTATTGTCCCCTAACGTGATTCTAACATTATAACAGGGCTTCAACTCTGAAAACCATTCCTTTCTGAAACAAATATGCCTTGAAGCACCACTATCAGTTACCCAGGAATCCTCGATTTCGGCTGACAGTGTCGCATCGCGTACCGCACACTCTAACTTCGTAATGTTTCTCCCCGATGCGCCATCCACATCAGTTACAATAAATGCACTGACAGATTCGTTTCTTTTTACCTGCCCTTTTTTCCTTTTGTTCCTGCAATTTCTTGCAAGATGCCCAGGTTTTCCACACTCATAGCACTTGAAACTACCTGAACTTTTATTCTCTTTCTTCTCCTTGGGATCTCCCACCTTCATCTCAGAAACTGCGGCCAAAGCACTCGCTCCTTCTTCCATTTCAGTCACTCTTCTTTCCTCAGCTAGGAGCCTTTCTTGCAGGCGTTGAACCGTCTGCTCCTTTGCCGGAACGTTGTCCCACGCTGTCACCAAAGAATGGAATTTGGAGGGTAGACTTCCCAGGATTTTTGCCATCAATGACAACTCGGACAGTTGCTCTCCGACGTCCTTCAGTTGACTCGCGATGTTCTGCAATCTCGTCACATGGAGTACTACTGATTCATTCGGCGTCATCTTGTACTCATAAAATCGTTTCATGAGTAACAATTTATTTGCCTCGGACTTCTGCTCGTGTACTAAGCAAAGCTTTTCCCACATATCATGCGCGGTTGCGCACGTAACTAAATACTCCAGTTGTGAGTATTCCACCGACGACGAAATAATGCACATAGCCTTAGCATTATTTTTCACCCACAACTTCCCTTCCGCACCCGCCAAGTCCTCCGGCTTTTCTGCTGCTCCGGTCACCACGTCTAACAAGCCATACGCGTTAAACACAGTTCCGATTTGGAATTTCCATAGCTGAAAATTCTTCCCATCGAATTTAACAATGTTCTTCGTCAGACTCTCGTCGGCCATGGCGGAAAACGAACACGTCCTCTCGATCTTCACGACTTAACAAAACTCACGATTTTCGCAAAACGCGACTGGGCCCATAACCTGTTGGGTGGTATGATTCGTGAATATAAAATAGTTTAGTCAGAGATCACGTTTATTAAACGAAACATAAGATCACAGTGTTCTCTTAACAATTGTTAACTCGAGCTTAACTCTACAACGGCTAGTGAGCGAGTGAGGCGACTCTGCTTGGCACACCAGCTGACATAGTCGACAATCGATAACTTCGTATATCGATACATAAAGTATTACAAATCCAGCATACAAATTATTTCCAACAGTAACCCATTTCCACGAATCAGATATAATGCTCCCGTATCCTTGAAAAAAATGGCAACTAAGCCTTTCGTTTTACCGTTGACCAATATCGAGCGCTGGAACTCATTTAGAGTCATATTACATTCTGTATGACTGACTTCACTGTTTTCATGGTACTAAGAAATGTTCTCATAGGAAAAGCTAGGAGCTAAACGTAAGACATCAATTTTTCATCTTGAATTTGGTCATCATTTGGTTATTTCTAGGATGAAATGAGTCGTTGATGAAATGACCCCCTGCCACACACCCTCGCGGTAGCTTGCAGGGTATTGTGTAGATGTGGATGGGAAGAATGGCAAATTTATCGAATTCTAGTATTGAATCCGAATGTTAATGATTAATCGAGCATTCGAATATCTCGAAAACTAGAATTGTAATCGATACCTGTATTAAATGTTTTAGTGCTGATTCATTTGTTGCCCATAGAGCTTAAAATATGCATCTTAAAGCCCTGTATAGTTTTGATTTAACCACAAAACAGTATAAAAGTAAAAGTAAATTGAAATTTTATCTAAAAGATAAAACTTGACGCATCTGCCAACGCATTGAAATAATATTTACCTTAGATCTGACAAAATGAAGAACGGTATTTCTAAGGAAAGGTCAAGGTTTCGTGCGTAATTGATGCACAATTAGGTGAGATTCTCCTGTCAGCAAAGTACGTCGAGCCCCTGTATTTGAGAATATATCTCTCCCAAAAGAGAAACCCTATTTTGACGCAGTTACGTAATACTGGTATTTCTCTACTTCTCTATACTCTCCATCCTGACAACCTTGCTATCCAACAACGGTGGTTAACATCAGCTGTAATTCTTGGTCATTGGATTTTAAATCACGTAAAACTCTTATTCCAAATAAAATTTAATAAGTTTATCTAAGATGTCAAAAAGAACATTCTATTTGCGTAAATAGGTAGAAATTAATATTCCATAAGGTACAATTTACTGCATTCAAGTTGGTTTCCTCTTTTGGAAGATATAGCTCATCAAACTCAGGGGTTTCTGTTTGGCTGCTGTGAATCGTGATTCACCCTTATAGTCCCGATCGCCTGGCCCTCACTTTATTCTGACCACCGGGGCGAGGCTAGACCGTCCTCCTGACTGACCATGTTCCATTGCGGGAAGTCTGTGATATCGGGACACAGCGAGGAGCGGAGAATCGGGACACAAGAGTGAATCGGAGTCCAGTGCAGTCAATTGGACAAAGGCTAAATGGCAACCACTTCCAAAATTGAGTATTTGGGTACGTATCCAATGAAAACACGCTCAAAGACGCTGTGTAAAAACACAATGAGGATCTGCTTTGTTACTTCTGTTCAAATAATTATGTACTCCTCATGCTAATTTTACTTCCTGTGAAGGAATAATACGGTGGCGATAATACCTGACGATACCTGATTCGAACATATTGACAGAATAAGGAATTTGGAAAGGTTTTTTACATATTATTTCATCAACTGTAGAGTAAGATAGCATGTGAATTAAATGTTTTTTTATGAGAATGGATATGGAAATTGTTTTTTGATAAAATGAGAGCTTTTAATTCCAACTAAATTAGTTCCAGTACTCATAATTTATAGCTTATGGTGTGAGCATTATAAATTTCTTGTCCACAATTATGCGACGAAATTCATTTTTTGTTGTAGCGAAAAATCAAAGCGATATTAGACAGCTAAATATGTTGTTCATCTAGTAACTGTTATATTATTAATCCTTGCTGATTCATATTGATACCTAATGATTACCTAGTTAATGACTAATTATTTCTAACAGCAAATGAGCAGAATGAAATAAAATTATACTTTGAAATGCTTTAGGGACGCAGTAAAATACTTTTATTCTAAAAAGTAACTGTGACTTCCTTGTAAGAAAGTATTCTAAAATGACTTGTTTTGCTGAAAAATTCAGTCATTGAAGGAAATTGTGACTAATATAAAAATATCTTTGATGATGGAAACATACGTAAAACATAACATCGAACGTTTGTCGAAGGGAAAGATTATTTTCATATATTGCATCCAGGCTTGATATAATTTTCTACTTTCATTATACACGTCATAGTTTGAGGAAAGTAAACTGACGACACCTGTTTTGAATGCAATGACGAGAATCTATAATCAAGAATCATTTGCATAGAAGAATAAAACGAAAAGCAGGAACATTTCGGTGTGAAAACAAATTTGGGTGTGGGAAATGCCAAGGCTGAAGAGATGCGATTTTGGTCTGACAAAGAAAGGACGGAGGAGGTCAAAGTTGAACGCAATGACAGAATAGCGATCCACTAACTGTAACCTTGGAATATGTATGCACCAGGCAGGCAGGAAGCAGCAATATAGCAGCAATGTGTGCAGTTTGATTTTGAGTTCTATTACTCCCGTCAAGGAAGTCACAGAAACGCCAATAAGGAGGTGTTGGAAATGAAGCCTCATCTTTAGCACATGAACTCACGCATTTTTATGTATGGCAAAAAGAAACGGTAATGAAAAAAACTTGACATCTCATTACCGTAACTGATGGAATGTCACCTGAAAGTTAATAATTGCAAAACAAATATGATTGTATTCGTTGGATGGGGCTATAGGGTAAGACGGACGCTAAATTCGCGAAGCAAAAGATTGAAGAGGAGAAAGAATGTAGCTGTTTGGAAATAACGAACCAATGACGCAGCAAGTAGAAACCTGGGAAAGAGAAAGTGAAATGAGGAGACGAAGACTGCGTTGTGCCAAAGGAAGATTCCATTGACTGGGAATTGGTGAGGGAGTTTAAAGAACATTGAGGGTACCAACTTCGCATATTGCGCTCGCTGAGATCAGGATAAACAAGATTAGGGGTTTCAATACGCGGGGATAGGATGGCCTAAAGATCTACCTGCCACCACAGGGAAAGGGGAAATCGAATCTCGGCCAAGGCTTGGCTGTTGCGCTCGTCCTTAGGATCGATGCCTCACGTTAGGTGGCGCAGAATAACTTCAGCCGTTGGAGCCGTTCATCTACGCAACACCCTGCGAGCCACAGTGAGGGTGTGTGGCATGTTTGGTGACATTCACCAAACATGCCACAATTACGTGCAGAAAAGATCTTCCAAGCCAAGCGGCCATGAAACTAGGAGATACACCATGCGACGCTTATCATGCAACGAAGGGCTACCCACTAAATACTACTCTAGCAATATTTCCCCTACCGTAGATCAGGGTTTCTTCGACCCTGAGGGGTTACTTGAACCCAAATTGATTAGGTGACTGAAGTATTCCCTGATGCTGCTTTTATTGTAATATTCGACGTAGTTCTCAGGTCATCCATTATGTACAAGCTCTGTGCAGTCCCTGACACACCCATAATAGTTCCACGAGTTACCGCAAGGGTATAATGGAGGTTATTGTAATGTCATGACACGTGTTCCATTTTTCTCGCTCTACAACTTCTGTCTCCAACGAGCGAACGATAGATTATTTCAATGAAGTAAGTGCACAGTTTTGCTTCTCAAACACTGTTTTATGTAATTTCAATGCAAATGTTTACCTATAAGTCAGATTAAAAATGCTATTCATCGAAGTGTAGGCTGGTGTACTGATAACCGAATACAAGGGGTACTTGGACCCACGACCGGCTTGGGTCCAAGTAATCCCTAGATACATAATAAACGAAAATAAAATACTGTTACATGTTGTAACAAGTTATTTTAAATTTTTACCCAATACAAAGTATGTTTGCAACTATTTACATCTTTTATTAACAGGTATACTAGACTCAATATGCCGTAAAAATACAAAAGACTGCTAGGGAGTCGAAAGTACAAGGATTAAGCCGATGATCATCTTGCATATTGCCTAAACGCCATTAGATCAGGTGCAATGTCCCAAAGGCAAGCAGAAGTTTTGTTTTTAAATCAGCAGGTCAACCATAAAACATATGCTAAAAATGTTGAGGTCGGTTAATGTTTTCTTCTTTTTTTACTATTTATTTGTGTTATCTAAATCTTTTACGAAAATAAATAAATTCACGTTTATAATTCATTTTCATTGGGAAATAGAACATGAGTTCAAGTAACCAAACCGCGGGGCCACTTGAGCCAATTTCATTCCATTTTTTTAAAGTCATAGAGTTCAAAAATATGGCAATAGCTGTCATAAATAGGAAACATAGATGTTGCAGATTATGAGATATGTGGTTATAAGTACCAGCCTTTTTTATCGTGGTTTTAAACAAAATGTATAAAAATAGGTAAAAAGTGGGTCCAAGTAACCCATGTTTACGGTACCGCTCCCTTCGCTCTGCTGCCTTTTATGCTCTCTAATGGTACACGGGAAAAAAAAAACATTTTGAATCTATCGGTACGACAATCTATCTCTCTAATCTTATTTAACTGGTCAAATCTAGCATAATACGCAGGGGTTTTTAAATTATGCCTAACATCTTCAGGAAAGTTAACCATCAAAATTTCTGCAGGAGATTTAATCCGTACTTCGACCTACGATCTGATTACGATTCCCAACTTAATTCCTGCGTTAATTTTGATACGCTACTCAACCTATCGGAACCCCTTTTAACAAACCTAGATGCTCTACGCTGCACACTGTCTAGTTCTCTGATCGAATCGAATCTATTCCGATCCCATATACTGGCTGTATACTCAAGGTGGGGCACAAATAGCGAAAAGTAGCATCGCTCTTTTGTCTTCTCATCACATTTCCCAAGTACTCTCCTAATAAGTCCTATCTCTCTCTTGCCGTTGAAACAACCCATGAGCTAACAGCGGAGGACCCGAAAGGACCCGAATCGGGGTCGAGGAATTCCAAAAGACAAGTGTTCCCTAGTCGCCTGGATTTTGTTTTTCAATCCGTGTTTCATGTTGCATTGTGTTGGGATCCAATATCACGAAGGTTCTGTTCCACAGATTCTGCTCCACAGTATGTCCACTGTAAATTCCACGCGATATCCACAGATATTCTTCCAACTCATTCCCTTTTGTACGCATGTTAGAATTTGAATGTGTAATAGTATGAGTGACCCGCGAGCAGTGTGTCTGGCGCCACTTCAGGTCCTTAAATCAGAAGAAGATACCCCAAGACATGGCAGGATGTGGTTGTTTTCAAAGAGTCTTGGCATGGACTTTGCGAAGGGAAGAAGTTGGCCATACCTGATAGAAATTTCCTTTCCGGCACTTGACCCACATGGCGTTCTCTATCTCTAGCTTGGCCAGCAGTTCCTCCAGCACCTGAAACGAGAGATGAAACAGATTACAGATTGGATTTCCAGGGGAGAGGAAATTCGAGGTCTCTCAATCCTCAACTGCAAGATGACGGGCCTGAGGCGATACTTGGAAGTTTTGATGTCGCAGCCCTGAGGTCAGCAGGTCTAATATTAATTCTACAATACCATACGACCATGAAATACGGATATCATCGTTCATTTGCCAAATGAAGGATTACTTTCGTAGCCAAGGTTGTTGCCGTTGGCGAGTTTATCCAGCCATTTTAGGTTAGGTGCCTTAGATGATTGTAGCTTAATGCGAATTGATGAAACTGTGACTGAATTCAGATGTTGATTTTTTTTAAAATTTTAATTGTTAAGCATGCCAGCATAAAATACTAATGTGTGTAATGAATGTCTATAGTACACCATAAATATTTCCTTGCGTGTTGGATGAAAGTTAGAACTAGCTATGTGTGTCCCTCATAGTAGCGTAACATAAGTGACCTTTAGTGTGTGTTTGGAGATAAATCACGTCTTAACACGCAGCCTTGCAGATTAATCAGTGGATATAAACGGCGAATTTGAAGGTGACCCTCAGTTAATGTAGTTAATAAAATCGAGAGTACCCTGTGAGATTGAATCATCACATTTCGGCGGGGACTCGAAAACCAATCGCCCGGAACGTACGTGGATGAATTCCTTCCTCCATTGGCTTCAGGCAAAGTACTTCTCACTGGTAATGTTCACTGCTTACCTTGTGCATGTAGCAGTTAATTTGACCGGCCCCAGAACAGAAGTTCAACGCATACATGCAACATCACATTGAAAAGAATAACCTATTAACGACACACATGCATGCTTCAAACTGGTGATCAGGTTTCAAGATACTTAACACTTGGATTGTATTTGATCGAAGGTTTCCGCGGCGTGGGTTAGATTCTCTCTGCATACTTTCGGGTGATCGTCCGCGTCCGTTAGTTGGTAGACAACAGTTTCGCTGACTGTCCTGTCAGCGTCTTCAGGTCGAAGGTGTCGGGAAGTGATTTCTGCCTTGCTTATATAGCGTTCGCTGTCCGGGTGCTGCTCTCTGATTGGCTGATCGGAAGCTGCTCTCCAATTGGCTGTGGTTGATGACTCACTTCCAGGCGCTGTGTAGAGGATACCCGTCCTCTCTGTTGAAGTTAAACTTCGTTTTCTGAATTTCTATTGCTTCCCTAATTTGCCGAGGGAAGTATCTTTTTTCCTTGGCCAATAGCTTGGTCTCGTCAAATTTGATGTCATGTCCTGGCTCCGACCAAGCATGTTCGGCGATGGCTGAGAGGCGGAATTGTTTGTTTTTCGTCGCCCTCGTGTGTTCCTTAATGCGCACGTTCATCGACCGGCAGGTTTCTCCGATGTAAGATTTTCCGCAGGAGCAAGGAACCTGGTACACTCCTTCGTATAACTCCTGCGGAATGGCGTCCTTGGGGCCGGGTATGGAATTGGCTATCTTTGTCACACAGATATATCTAGTGACCACGTCGTGCTTACGAAGTATCCTGGCGATCTTTTCGGAAGTTCCTGCGATGAACGGAATGGTGACGTGTATTTTTCGTGAAGCTTCCTCGTCTCCGTCTTCCTCTTTCGTAATATCCGTGGGAGTTTGGCGTCGCTTTCTCTCCTCCTTCGCGGTCCTTTTTAGGACCAAGTCTCTACGGTAGCCATTTCTCTGCAGTGCCGCCGTTAGATGTTTGATCTCGCTCCCTAAGGATTCTTCATCGGAGATGCTGTAGGCTCTGTTGATTAATGTTGCCACAAGTGAAGCCTTCTGACTAGGATGGTGGTGAGATGCTGCGTTGAGGTATCGGTCAGTGTGAGTCGGCTTTCTGTAAACAGCGTGACCAAGCCTCCCGTTGCCTTTCTTGGAAACCAAGACGTCCAAGAAGGGTAACCGCTGATCTCTCTCCATTTCCATGGTGAATTGAATGCTCTGATGTTGTGCATTCAGGTGCCGAAGGAACTTCTGCAATTCTTCTGTACCATGGGGCCAGACGACAAAGGTATCGTCCACGTATCGCAGCCATAGCTTTGGTTTCTTCTCAAAAGATTCGAGGGCCTTTTCTTCGAATTTCTCCATATAGAGGTTAGCCACCACTGGGGATAGTGGAGAACCCATCGCCGCGCCCTCCGTCTGTTCGTAATGACTCCCATTCCATAGAAAAAACGAGTTCCGTAGGCAGTGCTCCACTAATTCCGGAAAATCCTTGGGAATGCCTTCGGAGGTGAGTGAACTGATGATTCCCACTACATCTTGGATCGGCACGTTAGTGAAAAGCGACACGACATCGAAGCTCACTAAAATGTCGTTCTTGTCAATGGAGACATTCTTTAGGATGTCGATGAAATGGGCTGAGTTTTTCACATAGCATGGAGTGTTCCCCACGTACAGCTGCAGAGACTGAGCCAGGTATTTGGCAAGTTGGTAAGTCGGGGCGTCGATCTGGCTTACTATCGGTCTGAGCGGCACTCCCTCTTTGTGTATCTTGGGTAGTCCGTATAACCTAGGTGGTTTGGTGGCAGACGGAAGAAGGCCACGTTGCTCTTCAGATGGAATCGAAGATTTCTTTATCATAGCCCTGGTGCTACGTTCCGTTTTTGCCGTCGGATCGGTCTTCAGTTTCCTGTAGGTTGCGTCCTTGAGAATGTGAGAAATCTTTTCCTCATACTTTTCTTTTGTCATGAGGACAGTCGCGTTGCCTTTGTCCGCCGGTAAAATGAGAATGTTCTCATTTTCTCGCAGCCTCTTTAAGGCTCTCCTTTCCTCAGCCGTGGTATTAGGTTTGGGTGGTTTCGAGACGCGAAGAATGCGTGCCACGTCCTCTCTTATCTCGTCAGCGTCTGTCTTAGGAAGTCTCCGTATAGCTGACTCCACCTCGCTGATGATTCTTTCCTTGGGTACTGCTCTAGGTGCTAGAGCGAAATTCAGTCCCTTGGATAGTATTGAAGTAGCTGCATTGTCAAGGATCACGTTTGTCAAGTTGACGACCAAACGGTCATTTTCAGAGCCATCGGAATCGAGCTCTGGGTGTTGCTTGCTGGTGAGCTTTTCAAATTTCTTAGTTTGCGTTCCCCGCATTGCTGTGAGCGTCGCTGTGGAAGAGTCGTAAGTTATCTTTTCAATGGTGTTCCAATCGTCAACTGATAGAGTGGCGCCCAATTCCAAGTGAGTGCGGTAGAGTTCTTCCGAACATTGATGTAGATTCCGGCGTGCGTAGTGTATCCGCTCCCTCAGAAGTGCCTCACTGGCACGGCGAAAAATCTTCTTGGCAGCGTACGTCTGGAGATGGTGTTTTATGCAGACACAGTTAGGTATGGTGTTCGTGTCCCGGCAGCGTTGAAGAAAGGCCAGGGACGACAAGAGTCTTCCCTTCTTCTTCCGAAGCTTCTCGAACGTCCTTATCTTCCTGTGTATCTCCTCCCCGTAGAGGTTGATAATATTTGATCGAAGGTTTCCGCGGCGTATTCAGTCTCCCAATTTCACTGGTCTCCCGACACCATGTACTTCAGATTTCCACACTCTTGGATTGTACACAGAATAATCCGAATTATGATGCCCAGTTAAAATCAGAACAACAAAATTATGGGGAAACAAAAGGGCTGAGACCCCAGAAGCCAGGGGGGGCTACGTTCCTCTTGCTTACGTATCTCTCATGAAGAATTCTTATTCAGTCTCCCAATTTAACTGGTCTCCCGACACCATGTACTTCAGATTTCCACACTCTTGATGCAAACTGATGGATTCGACAATCAGCACGTAGAATAACGCAATGCATGCCGGTCAATTGACTCATTTGGGTAACACCCTCGTTCTCCCTAAATCCCGTATGACAGGCTCCAATTCATTGGCCAATCAATCTGCCGCTTGTCACATTTCATCAATTTCTCGCCCAATCCCACAATGCCAATCGACAACCTCTAACCTAATATTGGACAGTGGAACACGTTCTATGTTCAGCTTTGCCAATCTCCAATCAGAGGTTAGCATTGCCGTATCCTAGTGACCAAAACAATAACACGTACTAATGTTGCTTCTTCGGCATTCATTTCTGGGCAGTTTTAAGTTTAAAATTTCTTTAACAGACACTTTCAATGCCTATAATAATAAATAATACTTTTAATTTCCATCTTCTATCTCGTATTCAATAAACCAGCGTTACAATGCGTTCTGTTTTAATGTGACATGTGGCGCACTCATGCGGGATAAATGAGCGTTGTTTTTGTTGGTGGTGTCATGTGCACATATCGAAAACTTTCGAACTCAATATTGTGTTCCATGATTGTCCAATAAATTGGAGCGTTTCAAATGCGCTTTACAAAGCCACAATGGTGAAAATGACGCAACAAATCCCAATAATGGCTGGGAATCGGGTCACGTGTAAAGTGATTAGACGTCCGTACATTTAGTCCCGACATGCCCTGCTTTTTTATTAACATGTGATGTCCGGCCGGCGTTATTCGATAAATCCAAATTGTCCGGCTTTCTGCCTTTCAACAAACATTACCCATGTACCAAATGCTAAAAAATACAGCATACAAGGTAATATCCTAGGGCAACAATATTACTTTGTTTCTGTCTTTATATAAAACATATGCATTAGGGAATTTTGCTGTTTCTGAAAAGACATGTTTCGGTTCTGCTTCCGGTTAGCAGCCGCAACGGAGTCTGGCCATGGTTTGGTGTCCAGATCGATGTGAGCTCCCTCATCAAGTTTAGGTATCATTATTTAAAAAAAATAAAATTATCGCGCTGCACGTATGACAGTTCTTCTTTCCTATAATTGCACGTAATGCCAATGCTGAAAAGCTATTTTTTACTAATCAGCAACCAATCGTCAGATGAAAGGAACAAACTATGACTGCAAGCAGTGAAGGGCGTTGTAAGAGTACGAAATAATTTGAAACAATACACTTGAATAATTTCACATCCATCTCCGAGGCCACTCAAGGAAATTTCATCTTCGCAGAATTATAATAATGAAATTTAAAATTAACAACAACGAATAACTCTAGTTTTGCATTGTTGTTATTGTTCTCAGCAAATGTAAAGAAATTGAATGTGTTATCGGCCTTTTTTCAAGCTGTCCTGCTTTTGAAAATTTCGACAGGTCACGACCTAATTAGCCACGTGGGCGAACGTGGCTAGGGTGAACCAAGATGGACGCTGTGCGGCCTACCTTCTCGAGCGGCGGCTTCTGGTCGGCGTCGCCTGCGTGGAGGACCCGACGTCTCGTGGCGTCGCGGTGCTGGGCTCTGCCCTGCGCCAAGTGCGCCTCGTGGCTGGCCGTCGGCACGGAGACGAGGAACACCAGACCGGCCATCGGACTGACCGACTGAGAGTGAAGTGTCTCTTCTCCCTCGCCGCCGGCAACGGGTGGAAGGGGAAGGGGGTGGGAGGGGCGAATCAGGGAAGCCCCTGCGAAACTAGGCCTGCCCCCTCCCTCCCTCCCTCTCTCGAGTCTACAACAAAGGGAGGGGGTGGAGCGGTTAGAGCACAAGGGGGTTGAGTTTAAAGGTGGCTCCACCGAATTATGAAGTAGATTTCATTTTTGTGAGAATTTCAGGACTTATCATATTTTGGCCCTTCTATCGATTGGCAATGATACAATGTGGCCTTTCCATAATATATTTGAAGAAAAAAGACGTTGGAAATCATATATTTTATACGTGGCTATACGGCAGAGCATGGCTCTTGTAGTAAAATTAGCAGATTAATTATGTAAAGAGAAATGTGGTTTTGACGAAAAACTAACATAAGATGCGCAATAAAAATGAAAAATAAAATGAAAGAATTTAGCATTGTAAAAAGTGCTCGCATTATCACATTGTTTAATTGATATTAATAAATGTTTGCTCGAAAAAAAGCAGAAAAGCCTTAGTTACATGGAAGTGGCGCTTAGTATGTTTTTGTCATTGGCAACGGTACTTGTGACGGAACGTGCTTACAAGCCTATTTACCGACTTAATTAAGGAATATACCTTACCAAGGTCCTTCTTGTATTTTTTATTTATTAATTAATTTAATCAATTAATATTAAATAATCGAATTAATTATTTTTGTGGAACATTTTAAGGAAAAATGACATTTTAATTTCACAAATTACTAATAGCATCAAGACATGTGCAGGCTCATTCTCAGCTTTCCTCATTCAAATTTTACCTCCGCGTATCCATATATTACATTACTTATGATGCTTAGTGCGCTTGGCTGCCTTCGCCGCATTCTGGACTTTCCTCCTCATCCCGGAACACAGTGCCTCGTCGACATAAAGAGGTGAAACCTCAAGATCCAGGTGCCTGGTTGAAAAGTCCCTCTTCACTCTTCTTCTCGCCCAAAACTCATCCTTGGCTTCCTTTTCCTGAGGAACTTCACGTGGATGCCACCGGACTCACCTCTGCCGCTCTTGGTTTGAATCGGTGGCAGCAGTCAACATCGCCCTCGCTGACTTTAACCCCCAATTCAGTCCCTTTTTTTTTTTTTTTTTTTTTTTTTCGTTGATAACCGGATAACCGTGTATTTCTACTGAGTTGGAAAGCATATGTTGCTCAAGGTCATCGGACTGCTTAGTTAACTATGTAATTTGCTTCTTTAGAAAAAGATTTTCACTTTTCAATGACTAGATTTTGGCGTAGCACTCGTCAAATCGCTTACTTTGCGCCTCCAAGGTTGCGGATAGCTCACTAATTCTATCGTACAACTTTTCGATAGATTCTCCAAGATTAACCTAAGTGGATTTTTAATCCGCTTTTAATTCTCTAAACAAGTTAAAAATTGTATCGTTCGATACAGAGCTGAACGAGCTGATACTGGACGCACTAGGAGATTCACCTATTCAGGCTTTTGCTCTACGAACAACTTTACACTGGTTGCACCGCCATCCACTAGCAGAAATGCCTTCTATGTCCTGTTTAGACAGAGGGTTGTCTAGACAGTTCTCATGGAATTTTCCACGACAATATGTACACTCCAACTGTACTGAATCCCGAATTGATTTTTTTTACAAATTTTGCACCAGCTCATATTCGTGACTCACGTTCACTAACATAATCCTGAGAGTTGAGGAACGGAGCGGGCGAGACGTTGACGTCCGCACTCGACGAAGGCCTGAACAGATGTCTCGACCACAGAGCCCCCAAATGAGATAAAACACAAGTGTAGACGATGAATTAAGTAGGTTGAAATCAGCGGTTTTAACGCACCAAACTTGCGAACCATTTGTGTTTATTCCACGTGACTCCATGGTCACCTATTAGAGATACCCTTCCCAGTCTCAAACACAACCTCCCTCTCACCGGTATGGCCCAAGTTCGATTACCGTCAGTGGAAGATATACCTATTTCATTTGAAGACCGATTCCACCGGACCGGAGTTTTTTTGTGGAGAACATTTGAGTTTAGAGTCCGTGGGATGAGATGTCAAGCCGTAAGCCGTGATTTATCAGTGTTGAAACCCAAAGGTTGGTTTTATATTGGTGAGGATAGAGCTCACCCCGTACTAACAAGCCATTGGCGTGTGAAATTCACACATCCAGGGCATAGGGGGTTTCCCTGGGTCACCTGCGATTCCCTACGAACGTTCTGAAGCACAGAGAATAGAATCGCGAGGATTTTCAGGTGGGGTGTCAAGAGGGCTTCTGACCGGGATATGAACCCGGGACCCTCCGGTAGGTAGCCCAGCACTCCACCCACTAGGCTACCACGACCCCTTTTGGTCAAGAACAGGCTACTGGCGCAGACGCCGGGTTTCTCTCCACCCTTTATCCCTCCTTTCCCTACATTCCATCCTTAAATACCTCCCCTCCCGGTCTAAAGCTCATATATTAGTGAGGATACAGACACTATAACACTGATGAGACCATTGGCGATTTACGGAGTGGGCAGAAATAGTATTTACTTTCCATAGGCTTCACCCTTTTAGGCAGTCAACTTTTCTTGCGTTGGAAGCACCCTTCATGCTGAGGTAATAATCCACGGGCACCCTTCTAAGGGTTTTTTAAATACATATGTCCGATTGGACCGATGCCTGCCATGATTTGAACCCGGACCTAGTGGTGGGGATTTTTCTAAGGAACGAGTAGGCGCCACTCAAATGTTTTAGTCACATTCAAAGTTTCAGACATTTTTCTTCATTGCTGTCGAGGCTTGTGATCTAAATTGATTGATGATAATGAAGATTGTCGCATGCGCGATTTTCAACTATGATTTACAATTTAATAACTAATAGGAGAGGTGTGAATGAAAAGAATGTTACATATCTGATGAGTTTCCGGAAGTTGTCGCGTTCCCCCGCCGCTCCGTGTCGTGTCGGTCGAGGCAAGATGGAGTCTCACATTAATGCGTGCCAGAGTCCAGAGGGCAGCCGCAATGCACCTTGGGACATTGTCGCACGCAAATGTCTGAATGGAAGCTGAGAACAATCGCTTTACAATACTCTCCTTCTCTCTATAAGTAATCTCTTGAATCATTGCCTACTTCTGCAATTTATTGAAATTGTGACGAATACATGAAAAACGTCAGCGAACCAAATGATCGAGTTATACCGTAAACCTGGGTTACTTGGACCCACTTTTTACCTATTTTTTATATATTTTGTTTAAAACCATAATAAAAAAGGCTGGTACTAACAATCACATATTTCATAATCCGCAACATCTATGTTTCCTATTTATGACAGCTATTACCATATTTTTGCACTCCATAACTTTAAAAAAAAATGGAATGAAATTGGTTAAAGTAGCCCTGCGGTTGGATTACTTGAACCCGTTCTATTTCCCTATGGAAATGAATTATAAACGTGAGTAGGGTTCAAGTGACATATGGGATCTTTAAATAATACTTAAATAGGCATTAAAATATTATTTTTTTCGTAAAATATTTCAATAACACAAAATAAATAAGAGCTTCGAAAACATTACAGAACCTCAACCGCCCTAAACTTTTTTTAGCCTTTGTTTCATGGTTGACCTGTCGATTTAAAAAATCATCTGCCTGCCTTTCGGACCAATCACTTGATCTGATGGCATTTAGGCATTGTTCAAGATAGTCATCGGCCAAATCCTGTTCTTTCGAGTCCCTAGCAGTCTTTTGCATTTAGATGGCATAGTGAGTCTTAAACCTGTTAATAAAAAATGTAAATAGTTTGCAGACATACTTTGTATTGGGTAAAAATTTAAAATAACTTGTTACAATCTGTAACAGGTATTTTATTTTGGTTTATTATAAGAATATATGTATCTAGGGATTACTTGGACCCAAGCCGGTCGTGGGTCCAAGTAACCTTTGTATTCGGTTATCAGTAAACCAGCCTACACTTCGATGAATAACATTTTTAATCTGACTTATAGGTAAACATTTGCAATGAAATTACATAAAACAGTATTTGAGGAGCAAAACTGTGCACTTACTTCATTCAAAGAATCGATTGTTCGCTCATTGGAGACTGAAGTTGTAGAACCATAAAAATGGAACACGTGTCATAGCATTACAATAACCTCCATTATACATAGACATTATACATAGACATTATACATAACCTACATTATACTAGCTCCACATAGAACTAGCTGCAGGCTGGAATTTCAACGAGAAATCTGTCGCCGGAATTCGAACCCGAGTCTCCCCATTCAGAGTCGCCCCACCAATCAGATTCCATCTAGCACACTTGGACTGCTCCTTTCAAGTCAGGACCTATTAGATCCTGTAGATGTTTGAGTTGTTGCCATGGTTATATTAGGTAGGCGACCGACAACTGAGGTCATTCGCGCCAGTTAGGAGTTTCCAGGGAAATGAGGAAGGTTGGTTGACTAGCGGAGCATTAGTTAGGCGGAAGGCGCTAAGGCAGGGGTTCCCAAACTTTTTTGTACTACGCCCCCTCCTGTTAAAATTGAAACCTTCCACGCCCCCCTTCACAATAAATTTTGTGGGCAGGTGAAAAAACACAAGTATTACATTGAAAACAAAACATGTATTTTTACTATCACAAAATACAACATTATAAGTTTCAATTTAAATAAATACTGTTAAGAGAAGAACATCGACAAAAAGCTATATATTTTTGTTATAAAAGAGATGTATACAAGTGGACTGTTAAGTTTTCTAAACATCAAGGTTTATTTTAAAAATCTACAGCATAAAATTAGTTAAAGAAATGTATGGATTTTATTTACTTAGAGATTTTTATTTTTAACTGGTCTCGCGGTCACGCCCCCCCTGACATGTCTTCACGCCCCCCAGTTTGGGAACCCCTGATCTAAAGGGTCAACGATCCAGAACTTCCCACCCGTCGGCCGGAGTACTGCACACAAATCGCTCTCCACTCAACACTGACGTACTATCAATCGCGATTTGTCAAGGAGTTAGTACCTGAGCTAAGTAATGTCATGAAGGCTATTAGCACGTTTTTTCGTTCTGGTTTCGTATTCATATTTAGCTCTGGTTATGATATGATTGTGGTTTAAAATAACTATGTTGTTACCTCCTGAGAATGGAGCACATATCAGGAAGATAAACTAAATCCGATGCCTTACATAATGACTTTGATAACTCCCATGCTTGTGACCTCGCCCTGGATGAAGGAACGCGGGATCGAGAGGGATATTTTGCCAACCCTAGTTCATGATCAAAATTCTGTTCTGAACTCTTTCCTTCTTCCCTCTCAAGTTCACTCCATTATCATAACCCTGGCCTCGCATGTTCTTCATCGGTAGTTTGATTTCATTTAGTTTGGACAGAAGAATGCCTGTAACGAATTACTTGATTCACAACTTACATAACGTAATACGAGTGACATTTGCTCTGTACGATTAACATCAGGCGTACATTCATCTACATCTATGTTATAAACCTGCTAGCCTTCACGAGGGTTTGTGGCAGGGGGTGACGGACACAAACATGCACCATTGCCATGAAACTAAGAGCTCCCTACCAATCTAACCCTACCTATCTAATCTAATGTAATGGAATAGTAATTCCACTTCTTTAGCTAATTTAATATGCGTTGCCGTACCATGGATCCTAGGATCCTAATTTTACTTTATTTTCAATATTCTTTCCCAGATAATGTATGTTAGAGTCTTTGGAGGTAATCCTCATTAAATGTCCAGCAATTACCACTACAAAGTTTCCTACAAACTGAAGCTGTTTCAGAAAGTGTCCACTATCTCTTTCATACAGTTTGTTTCATGTTCCACGAAATGCCAGTGAAACTCAATCGAGAACACAGTGCGGTTCAAAACTTCTTTCCAGCGTTCCATTTCATTCTTGAGTATTTTTTTGTTTTCTTAATCAATATTTTGCTCAAACGTAATTCGTTAGAACATTCTTCCTAGACTGAAACGCCCTCATATGTCCTGGAGACTTCACGTGATCTGACAAAAGTTCAGACATGTTCTTCCATCCAGAGTTCCCGGAGTCTTAAGGCAGCAATGTGCGTAGTTTGCAAAAAAAGTTGGCATCAGAAGCCAAATATGACGTCCTTTATGACTGAATACACAAGCCAGGGCCGTGAAACATCCTCCCCATTCGCCTACTAAAATTGTTGACGCTTAATCGGGGACCGCCTTCGCTCACAAGAAAGTCAATGTCAATGGATTTCTCCGGCCCACGTTGAACAGGGATAGATATTTCTTTCGCAGCTAAGTTTATTGGCTTCTCTACAGGGTCGTGTGATAAGAGGATTTAACTTTCAGTGTCCTGCTAAGGACAACAGACCTAGGAAGTAATCAACTACTAGGAAAAGACCTTGGGGAAAAATCAACGACTTTCACTAAATGCCAGTGGCCTTATCTAATCTTCGGGGCTTAAAAAGTTCTCGGTGCCACTGGCATCTGCTTAATCGCCTCATGTTGGAGCTCAACAGCTTGGAGGCCTTGCTGGCTTAAATTCAATACACTTTATCGTTCGGTGGACGGCGAAAAATTGGAAAATGGGTTGAAACGAATCGCTGCTAATTATTTTTAGTATTATTGGTGGCAGGTGCATATATTCATTCAGTTGGTGGCTATTTATGAATGCAGGGCGTGAATTGTCAGTTTTAATGTAAAAATTTTAATTTTGTCCGAATTAAATTAGTCTCTTGGACATGCAGGAAGTTGCCAATTCCCCATTTTTTTAAATTCCATTCCCACGGCGTCGCCCCTAGCGGTAGGTACCTACTCTTTCCGTCCCTGGTTGTTTTCCAGCTGCGCTGAGTCCCTTCGAAGGAACGAAGTCAAGGCGCGAATGCTAATCTGTCACCGAGACAGTGGAAGCGCGCTAATTTCCCACCTAGCGCCCCCGGGAAGCTCCACGGAAACAAACGACGACTCACTTCCGCGCGTCCCCCCTCCCCTAGCGACAGCATGTTTGGATGCCGTCGCCAAGATGTCATTTCTCATACTGCCCTACTCACTCAGGCCTTCCTCTAATATCGGACTCCAATGATCCTGCAGGACATCTACTGCTAAGGTACAATGCCTCTAGGGTGTGTGGCAGGGGGTGAACCATAACTATGCATGCTTATCATATCAGTGAGAACACATACTATCATGCAGGCATGCAAAAAAATACTTCTCCGTGCATACTCTATTTGCACGAAACTGAGAGATATAATGCTACTGTTTAGTGAAAAATGTTTAAATGTGCATTAAGGCCTGGTTACACGATACATTAACTCGTACAAGTATTGACTTGCGTGAATGCATGGCAGCGAGAATGAGCGACACAATTCACCGTGTAATCACATCGAAATGCACAAATGAACGAATGAATGCGTGAACAGAAAATAGAACTCTGATTCTCATTTGGTTCGTGCATTCGTACATTTTCGCGATTCAGGGACACCTGGTGACAGAACACGGAAAAGACGCATCAACTGTTTACCTTTTGTGGAATTTTGATCGTTCGTGTGCGACTGATTTTTCGTATTTTTTTTACCTTTGCTTGATTTGGACACTCTCTACTTTGGCTTTACCGTTTGACTTCTGCACCTCCCGGACAATCCTCAAGGAACCGCCTTCTTCGGACACTTCTCTCCCGTACTTTCGACCTTCGCACCGTATGGACTGCCCGATTTCGACGCTTCGCTTCGCTTTCGATTTCGATTAGTAAACGAGTTCGAATCGATCATTTAGCATTTTAAAATAATTTGCAATGGGGGCGTTTACTCGGAACCGAAATCGCAATTTTGTACACGAAATCGTTAGATGGAAACGAAAAACGAATTTTAGTGAAAAAATTAATCTTCTAAACACAACCATTCACTCAGAAATCAAAAATTAAAATAAGCAAAAGGTGACTCCCACCGAAAAAGCTGCTGTGATAACATTGACTTCATTTTCCTCCCGTCCTTGACTGCTTTTAGGGGAAGGGAAGGGAGTGGAGGGGGGGTTCTTGGAAGGTCTGCTCGCACAGATGCTGTCGCAATTGCTCCTATTGGCAGAGTCAGCTGCGTCCCCCCCCCCCCCCATTGCGATAAGGCAAAGTAGCTTCGCGGGCTCAGTTTTGATTGGACGAAGTCGATATACGTCAGAGGTTGCACCACGCCCACTTTTCCGAAGGGGTTAAAAACATCTTTTTTTCGCCGCTTATAACTCGAGAAATAATTGACGGATCAAAAAACAGAAAAATATGGGTCTTTTTATTTTACAAACTCTTATCAGATTCGGCAATAAAATAAATATGGTGAACGACCCCATTAAATGGAAGGTCAACAACGTTCCGTTCGGGTTGTCCAAGAGGTTCCAAGGTCGGGATCTGGAGAGAAATGTCCAGCGAAATCGCGAGAGGTCAATTAAGGGTCCGACGGGGTAATCCGAAGTGCCGATTTTTAAAAAATAATATAGGTTATTTTTTTCATGTATGGTGCTGAAAATCCGGGCCTAGTTTCGGAGTTAAAGATTTGCGAAATAGTTAAAGTTTGCCCGCCGCGAAAAAACATGTCAGAAGGGGGCGTGTCCCAGCGTGACGTCACTTCCGCCGTCGCAAGGCAGCGTCATCATTGTGATCCCACGGCGCGATCCGAAAGTCCTCCGAGTCGTGCTTACACATACGCAGAGAAATAGTATTTCTGAGACACCTTCATTTTCCTTCTGAAAATCTCAAGATAAATCCACCGAAATGTAATCTCCCCGGCGGCGTCCCGGTTCGGTGAATCGTATCCTTTTTTCCGTGAATTAATATTGAAATTTACAGAATATTAGGTTATAAGTGATAAAATTTTATACGGGGCATAAAAGCCTTATTCGTCCGAAGGTCCCTTACTGCTGCGTCGAATTCCGATCTCAATATCGATGCTCCCATATCATCCTTCTCGACTTCGCTTTCCTCTTCAACAACTTTCGTGCTGAGAGTGTTCCCGTTGTATAACTCTTCCAGATATTCTTTCCATCTCTTCACTTTGTCCTCGTTTTCAATCAAAATTACTCCATTCCTGTCCTTTATGGCATTGTATTTTGCGTTCCTTTCCTTGAAGTGGTTCCTATAGGCAGCTTCCACCTTTCCAAGTGCAACGTTGTTTTGAACGTCTTCGCATAGCTTCTTCATCCGCATCTCTCTAGCTTTCCTGCCTTTGCGAATTATTTCGTTCCTTATTATTTTGTAGTAAAGCTGTCCTTCTCAATTTTTCTCATTCTTGTACATTCTTCTTTCTTCAATCAGGTCTAAGATTTCTTCCGTGATCCATGGCTTCTTCGTGGCGACTTTTCTGTTTCCTAGAGCTTCTTTTGCGGCTTCCTGTGGACCACTTTTAATGTTTTCCGAACGCTTTTCCACTGATTTTTCATTGAGGTCCTCTCCTTTGTTATATCCCACTGCATTCTGAAATTCCAGCTGATGTTGAGCCTCCTTTAGTTTTTCTACTTGCCATATATTCTTCTTTGTTTTCTTCAATTTCTTGAATTTTAGATGGCATTTCATCATCACTAAATTATGTTCACTGTCGATGTCTGCTCCAGGGTAGCTTTTGCAGTCCTTCGCTTGGTTCCTAAATCACTGCTTCGCTAAAATGTAGTCTATTTGAAATCTTCTTCTGTCTCCTGGAATTTCCCATTTGAATCTTCTTCGGATATGGTTTTTAAATCATTTAACTCAAATAAGCACTTTATTTTATATCGAATTTTATGTTTCCTGAAATAACGCGCGAGCACAGAGCAGGACACTCCGCCGGCAACACTGCGCTTTTTCTGCGCTTCGCTTTTTCAGGAAACATAATATTCGATATAAAATAAGGTACTAGCTTCAGCTGAATGATAATATCTGATTCGCTCTATAAATTTAAAGAGGAAGATGACACTTTTATTCTCGTGGCGCCATGATGCATAGTTGCCGAGAAAAAGTGCGGTTATAAATGGAATAGCACACCAATAAATACTAAAGTTAAAACCTTGAAACTTCGCAGACGTAATAATAAAGATGTAATTCACCTTGTTTTTAAAATTTGCTTTAGTGAAACGCTTTGCTTGGAAGTTTTTAGACGTCAAAGTGTCGCATGGTAGCGCTAAAAAATGGGCCCTTTTTTTACTCTAACGTAAGAAACAGGTCCAAATTTGTTTTTAAAAATTATTCTAACAATGAAGTCAGTTAACAACAAAATTATTTAAATTATTACGCTAATAATGTAATAATTCGATGAATGGCTTCGGAGTTATTTTGGTTTAAACTCGAGTCTACAAGATCTTGGCGCGGACAGCAGGTAGTCGTGTTGACTTTCTTCGGCCGCATTCTACTGGCCGGATATGGGGCTTTTTTTAAACTTTTCAATAAATGTGTGATGTCTTTTGTGGCCAGACCTGAACACATAGAGCTCTTTAAGAATTGAGAACATGTCCTGAACTTGAGGACAAATATCCATGGACTTCTCAACGAAAAACGTAAATCTATGTGAGCATCACCAAATATAGTACGCTTTAGGGCACTCTCTTCTGAGCACAAATTAATCCAATCCATTAAATGGACCACACAAAATTCCCTCGCCATCCATGCTCTGCCCTAGAATACCACTCGATTCAATACCAATTGTTGGCAGAGTATTAAACATCTCAGATGACAGTGTTCACCAAGCTGTCTCTCCCCTGGAGAACACCTTAAGAAGTCCCTCTTCGGCTTTCACGTTGTCTTTGATTTCCCCCCACGGTCGTATATACAGGTCCGGTCCGTATATTCAGTTTCCCACTGCCCATCTATGAGGTCGACATATCTAACTATAGTACAGTTGTACATTCCGTCTTGCTGATGTCTTCACTAGAGTCGAGAATTATAGTGTTCTACGTGTTGGTTGAATTAACGCACTCGACGATTTTTGATACAACTATATCATTCATCGTGATTATTAAATCAAACATGTTCCCATAACTAAGCAGATTAGATCCAAGTTTTGTCTTCTTTTCTTTTGATTTGTCAAGCTTCTCCAAATAAACCCTTGAGTCTGGGTTGTACTTTGCTAGCAATCTGGATAGGTTGAAAAGTTTTCCATCCAGTGAGTTGCCTTTTGTGTGATGTCTTTGTGATCAAAATTTCTGAAGGGCAACATCTCCTATGCTAGATAAGGGCAGCAGTCCATTGTGACCGATAGAACTTCGCGGTGGTGATTTACCAATTCGTCACTTTGTTCATTCAAATCTTTCATCATCAGCAGCATTTCAATCCTAGGATTGGTTTACTGCAGCCCTCCATTCTGCCCCCTATTCAGTCTCAATTCCCTGGTATTATGTTTTCTCCTTTATTTGCCCTAAATATTTTTCCCTTCGTCTTCCTCACGGGATCTTCCCTTCAATCTTCCCTTCTATTATATTTCTTAGTAATTCATTGTGCCTCAAGGTACATCCAATCCATCTGGTTCTTCTTAGTCATGGGGTTTCCCATATTGTGGTTTCTTCATCTTCTCTTCTGTACACCTCTTCGTTCCTCACTTTATCTGTCCATTTAATCTTCGACATCCTCCTCCAGCACCATGTTTCGAAGGCTTCAATTCTTCGTTGGTCTGCTTTCCCGATGTTCCATGTCTCTGATCCATAGAGTGCCACACTCCATACAAATGTTTTGATGAACTGCTTCCTTGTTTTCAGCCGTAGGTTCTTTGAGCATAGTAGTTGTGTCAAATCGTTATCAACCCTTTTTTTAGAGATCGATTGAATCCTTGCAATTTGAGAAGACATATGGGCTTTGGATTTTTCATGGAGTTCTATGTCTCTAACTCCCCTGTGGTCTGTCCATCCCCTATAACCTGTAGTGCCCCAAGTAGTTCTTTCTGCAGTTGGAACGATCAAAGAAATATCTACTTGGCTGTTTCCACATGTGCTGGAATGGCATTGACATTAATAAGTTCAGGGGAAAGCTTTTTGTTTGCAAAGAAACACAAGTGGAAAGAGCCAATTAGATATTTCTTAGGACTTTCCAACTATGCAGGATTTCCACCAAGTTACGCCCGCTGCCGTTACTTCTTTCTGTGGGCAAAGAAAATATCAGAAAATGTAAGCAAAAGACAGCATTCCTCTATTTAATGTAAACAAGCCATTTACGTTCTTCTTCTGTTCCGTTTGATAGAAGATTTTTTTTACTTCTGGATTGCATTCCTTCCACACGAAGTTGGAAAAACCATAGACAGTAAATATTTGGATTCTAATTTCAAAGCTTCATTAATAAGTTCAGGTGAAAACCTTTTGTTTACATAAAAGGTTACGTCATCTAGATGTGCAGAAGTTTCCGTTGAAAGGGAAGGTTTGGTCATTTTTTCCACTCCACTTTCAAGAATGGGGTCTTCTTCTGGTGGGGTGGTAGGTCAGTCAGGTCAGGTGGACAAATGCTACGGTTTTCGCTTGGGGGAAGTGAGGGTAAAAAATCACCGTAAAAGGTAACGTGCAGTGTATGCACGATCCGTAATTCTAATCCTTTTGACTGCACTGTGGTGTAACATGTCGGCAGATACTGGGAGGAGATGACGGGAATAAGACGAATAAGAATAAGATGGTGCTGGGACAGTTATGCTCCTGGGCTGAGTTCGGGGATCTTACATGGTGACCTTGACGATGCGCAGTGGGACGAAATCCCAAACGCGGACAAAATTAATTCCGCTGTTATTTTTACATAATAACCACATTTGAAGGATGTTATATTGTTATTGTGGTTCAAACAATACAATTTATTCAAACAATTGAACGTAACAAATTGAAAATATTCTTTGATGATTACTTCTAAGGCGGAGCGCTCCTAATCTAAACTGTAGAATGTTAATTCGAAGTTTATTTTTCTGTATGTATGATAATTAGTGATACCGTATTTACTCGTGTAAGCCGCGCCCTCGTGTATCCCGCGCACCCCTATTTTCGGGAAGGCTCGTGAGGAAAAAAATTATTTGTCAGAAAAGTATTTTTTTTCTCTTGAATCTGCATCATTTTGTCATAACATGAATGCACGTTCTTTAAAAGAAATGCTGTGCCTATATTACATGTACGTCTTTCTCATTAATTGATTTAATTACGTGTTAATATCGTCACGATCGTCATCGCGTCGTGCATCGATGCACAGCCTCCACGGCCTCTTTTACAGTGCATGTTTTTCTCGTAGCATCTCACAGTTACATACGACACATCATCCTACTATAAAAATGGCATCTTTTCAAAATAACATCTAACTGGAATAATTGCAGAAATATGTACAATTTCAACCCGTGATTACTATATTATTACGGAAATACGTTGGCATATCAACAAATAAAAGCAGAACGCCATCCGTACCATAGCGGTGGTCTCGTCTGCGCTCTGCGTAGTAGCTGTGGACTTGGACGATTTAACAACACCGGAAAGTCTTGGGAACACACGGAAACAACTAAGCTCAATTTAATAACAATTATAATTCTTATAAAACTAAAGAAAAACATATTCGCGGAAATAGAATCGTAAATCACTAATGAATATTCATATCATAATAGTTCCCATTTTTAGTTTTCGTCACTGCTAGATTCAGATGCACCATATTTCCTTCCTGCCCATCGATTTTCTACTTTTTCGGCATCGCTTATAATATGTTGTTTTGTACTCACGGGAAACGATCGCAATTTCACATGAGAATTCATTTTTAGGGTGATAATGGGGTCGTTTACCATATTTTTTTTATTGCCGAATCTGATAGAGTTTGTAAAATAAAAGGACCCGTATTTTTCCGTTTTCTGATCCGACAATTATTTCCCGAGTTATACGCGGCGAAAAACTGATGTTTTTAACCCTTTCGGAAAAGTGGGTGTGGTGCAACCTCTGACGTATATCTACTTCGTCCAATCACAACTGATCCCGCGAAGCTACTTCGCCTTATCGCAAAGGGGGAGGGGGGGGGGACACAGCTGACTCGGCCAATGGGAGCAATTGCGACAGCATCTGTGCGAGCAGACCTTCCGAGAACCCCCCTCCACTCCCTTCCCAATCCCCTGAAAGCAGTCAAAGACGGGAGGAAAATGACGTCAATGTTATCACAGCAGCATTTTCGGTGGGCGTCACCTTTTGCTTATTTTAATTTTTGATTTCTGAGTGAATGGTTGTGTTTAGAAGATTAATTTTTTCACTAAAATTCGTTTTTCGTTTCCATCTAACGATTTCGTGTACAAAATTGCGATTTCGGTTCCGAGTAAACGCCCCCATTGCAAATTATTTTAAAATGCTAAATGATCGATTCGAACTCGTTTACTACACTCACGCACGGATAGTAAGAAGGTATAATCTCTCAGCATACGACTCTTGCCACTATATAACAAATTCTTTGTCGTGTCTTTGCAATGTAGCTTTAATGTGTACACAAAAGGAGCTATCTATTGCGTAAAAATGTTGCTACAGATACGTGATACTGAAACAAACTCCGCTTACGACTTTGAAAAGACGCCGCCCCCCTTGTGGCAGCTTACAGGATACAATGTAGATTTAAATACATATCAGTGCTACAAAGTGTTGTCCTAAGTACGATCTATACACGATAAATCTATTAATTTGTCAAGTGGTGTTTCGGATCTAGCGTTTTCAAGTACCGTCGTACGCTCAGACTTTTGTATTTTTATTACAAATTACTTCGAAATTTCAGAATACTTTACATTGTACGATTTACTACTGGACCATACTTACCAATTAACGTCGATATGTTTACAGAATGCGAAACTTAGGAGAAAACAACAACAGGAATTTGAGGAAAAATAGTGCGCGGTTTACACGAAAATCTGGAGGATTCGTGTATGCCGCGCACCCCTATTTTTTCACCGGTGTTTCGGGAAAAAAAGGTGCGCGGCTTACACGAGTAAATACGGTATAACAGATGAAGTCCTCACCTCAATTCGTCGATATAGCGCGGTGCGGCAGCCAAGGAAGAGTATAGCGAGAGACGCGACCAAAATATAAGAAGTTTTCAGCTGAATGATTCTCTATAACTGCACAATGTTTTACTATACTTCACTTAATGTTTAACATCCATTTATCATTATAACCATTCGATACGTATATAAATTGTTGTAAACGGGTAAAAATACTTACATTTAGTGAATTTCTTTATGCAATCTAAAAATCCCCCCAAATATTTTATTCCCCCCAAACATTTTTTCCATGGCGCAACCTGTGACATGCATCCCCCCTGTGGGTGGCCCTGGTTCGAGAGGAATATGCTCAAATGTTCGAACATGGTTGGCATAATCACGCCAACTGATATACATCACATGAGTAAAAAAAATGAACTGTCTCCCCCACCTCCTTCTAGCATCCGTATTTAACACCTGTTATTTAAACTTATATTATTAAAGGAAAACATCATTCATTCAGGAATATCCCACTGTAGGAGCCGAAGTCGATGATGTGCCGAAGTTATAAAATTAAACGGAATAAATTCATCTATTATACTGAACAAATCAATATAATTCAACTTTTTAATTTTCCTTTTCCTCAATGCTTTAACGTAGGTTTTACCAAGGCGGTCTCGATACGGCCTTGGTTTTACCCAGCCCCCTGAAACTCCCTATCCCATCCCATTGGTGCGCATGTCCCCTTAAAGAAGTCGTTTCCTTAATCCGCCGCACGAATCTCGTGGTGGCGCCACGGGTCCTGAAGTGCAACAGTTACAGGCAATTCCCATGTATTGAAGGCAGTTTGTGTGTGTCGGTTGAGATAATAATGAAATTTTTGTGATTAATGTTAACGTTTTTTTCACGTTTTTCCATGTATTAGTTTCATACATCACTATTTTTACGTTTAACTCCAATCTTCGTCATAATATTGTAGATAAACCCGAATATAAGCAGAATGCCCTACGTAAACAACATAAGCCAGAATTACAAAGTGAAGAAAATTCAGAATTGTGATTTATGTTGCTGCGAGAAGCTATTTTTTTAAGTGTTTTTTCAAAGCATTACAAGGTGTTATTGATTTTTCCATTTACACACAAATCAGGAGTGTGATTTGTGTTCCTGTTATAAGCTTTTTACTTACAATGCACCTGTTATTATTTTTATTTCATTATAAAGTTATTTATTTTTACTGAACATTCCCTTCAGAAATTTGATTTTTGTGATTTGAAAAGCTTCCTTTTATACAATTTATATACCTATGTATTATTTTAATTAATTGTAAAAAGCAATTTTATTTAAAGCAATAAATGCAATTTGTTGATTTTTTAAACTGTTGTTAAGAAAATATTTTTCTTTCTTTGTTTTGAATATCATTTACTTTACAGTACTCATTAATCTTGTTTCCCGTATAGCATTGCAGAACTATTTTTGGAGGGGAAGGGGATTGTTCGAATGTTGTGACCCTATCAATTTTCAAAGATGGTTCAACAAATAGCTGATCTATACATGCACATGATTACGTAATCTCCTGATTTTTAAAAAATCATTTCTGTTTGGCTTTTGTTATATAGTAAATACATCAAAACCATAGGAACTTGCCCATTTTGCTCAAAGTGATGATTTTGTTTGAGGTCCGTTTTGATGTCATCGTGAGTTTTCGAAGGTGATCCATAAGTGAGGTCATCTTCAGTTCATCACGAGTTGTATGTTCTCCTTGGGCATGTTTTGAAGTTTCTCAAGGGTGTTGTATTTATTGTGTGCAGTTTAAAAATAATATGCTTGTTCTTGACCTGTTTACCTTCTACTTAAACCTAGGCCAATTGCTGCAAACTACTTATCTAGCTCTAATTCTGTGCGCCAAATTATGTATGTAAGAGTCATTTGCCATTTTTGGTAGATGTGAGCTTAAGGGTCACGAACTTCGAATATTTATCCTGCGAAAACGGTATGTTGATTGCATTGTGATTATGCAGGGTTGCTTTGCTATTAGTAATCATCTCTGGCTAACTGAAAAAAAATCCTCCGAAATAACTGTCATCTTCTCCTAGTCGTAATGCATTGCTTTCTCTGTTATGACAGTTGTCGGTATTATGGTAGTAATTGATTAAAACTAGCAGCTAACGTAGAAATACCATCTTTTAATTTCATCTATATTTCGTTTCTAAGCGTCTTAGAGCCAACAGTAAGTTTTAAAATGTTCAATGTATATGGAGTTTCATATTAATAGACAGGTTCTTGGTGATTAATTTCATTATCACCGTAAATTAATACGGAATTACTGCTGTTGCGTATTCAAGTCCATAGTGAACTTGCACTTCTGGACTGGTGGCGCCTCTATCGGCCTCCGGTGGAAACGACTTCATTAAGTGAACATGCCTGGACGGCAAGTTTCCAGACCTTCTCTTCTCTACGACCGTGGTTTTACCCATTGCGTTGAGGTTAAGTTTTTTGAATTAGCCGCCAAAAACAAACAGTTGATTTTGTCCATTTCAAAGGACGATTACATGATTCATGACAATTCCTCAGAGACTCCAATGTCAACCTATTCTCAGTGCATTCTTCAAGATCATCGAGAACAAAACTGATTCATCATCCCGCGCTAATAATTTATCAATTGGAATATGCGGATATGTTCCCGAACGGCCGAACGGTATCAGGTTACCGGAACCATCAAGACAACGCCTCTCCTGACGGTACTTCTATTCCTTTGTGAGGGTGGTAGTATCTTCGTAGTGTTATCGTTTATATTATCTATTATTTTAATGACGCAGTATGAATTGCTTCAACAGATTTATATTCTTCTGACATTTATCTTTGTATTTGCCAACATGTGGCTGACTATAGTCCGGTGATATTACGTCCTTCACTTGTTTCTGGTGAACATTTTGCAGTCTGTTTCCAATATCGAAGTGAAATTTGGTTAATTATGCAGTTTTAAGTTGTTTTTTGTTTAAATCATTCCACTGTACGTTCCAGCATGGCTTTAGTTGTTGTTCGGTCCTCAGCGGCGAGGTTGATCAATTTTTCCCCCGGCACTTGCTTGACGAAAACAGTCTGCAAGATAAATGGGAATAGCTTGCTTTTCAAGCAGTGTGCCTTCATTAGTAGCAAGGCTGTGCGTGATAAGGATCTGAAAATTCCTGCCCCATATCCATACAAGGAAAAGCCTTATAGATTTATTAATGCCATATTCGATCGAACGACGTATCGCCTTAATGAAAACTCAAAGATCATTACTGTAGAAGGTCCAGTAGCTGCCGGAAAGTCAGATTTTGCCAAGAAGCTTGCCGAGGACCTTGATTTCTACCATATATCTGAAGCAACAATGAACGACCTGTACATAACACCGTACAATTTTGATTTGAGGACGCTAGATGACAAATTACCCGAAGGGGTTAAAACTTATGACGAGAAAAATTTTTGCCAGGATCCGACGAACAGAAAAGCAGCTGGTTTTCAAATACAAATGTACCAGATGCGGTACTTTAGATATGTGGACGCCTTGGCTCACGTACTTAACACAGGTATTTATGACAGTAAAATTGATTTAACGTGATGTCTAAACGATAGTTCATAAGTTCTTATATTCTGTTTTCAGGCCAAGGTGTTGTGGTAGAAAGGACTCCATATAGTGATTTTGTATTCCTGGAATCCATGTTTAGCTCTGGTTTTGTAAGTGCCCCTGGTGAGTGGCAAAACTTCTGATTGAGGACTGTGGTGTTTGTTTTCATTTGGCTATGGTTGACTTTGACATGTACCTATCATTCATTGCAGCCCGTCAGGCATATTATGAAGTGAAACAGAATACAATTGGGGAATTAATGAGACCTCATCTGGTGATATACTTGGATGTACCTGTAAATGTTGTGAAGGACAACATTAAGACAAGAAATTACCCCCATGAAGTTCATTCAAAGGCACTCACGGACGAGTATCTAGCGAGGATGGAATTAGTGTACAAGACGGATTTCCTGAAAGATATCAGGTTCGTGCAATGAGCTCAAAAGTTGTGGTTTTAATGATCATGTCTAGTCCAATATTGAAGGGAATCATGTCTATCGTGAAACATGCAGTGGATATAATGATGCATTGTTTTCCATTTCACAGCATTAGGCTTGTGTATTTAGATTTTCATTCAGCATTTAGGCCAGTTGGTAAGTGTTCGGATGAGGGTGACGCTTTTGAAAAAAATTTCCAGCAGAAACATCGAAATAGCACGATTTTAAGTGGGACAAATTTTTTTTTTTTTTTAAGTGTCACCCTTATTCAAACATTCACCGGCCAGTTTTCCATGCTATCATTTGTGTAATGTACTTTGTAATCTATGTGGTTAATGACTGATCTTATTTATAGCACCTTCTGACTTCATGACAATGAGTTGGGAAAATTCGGTTAATTTGTAAGACCCAGAGAAAGTTTTTTCAGGTTTCAAATGAATATAGTTTCAGTAATTTCAAATGAATATAGTTTCATTAATTTCAAATAAGAAACTTAATAAATATAATTGATGTTGTAGTGTGGTATAAACCTTGTATTTTATATACTGGATAGTAATGACAATCACTTGGTGGAAGGGTCATTCCGTAGTTTACTCGGAACCGAAATCGCAATATGTACACAATGAATCGTTAGATGGAGACGAAAAAAGAATTTTAGTGAAAAAATGAATCTTCTAACCACAACCATTCACTCATAAATCAAAAATTAAAATAAGCAATAGGTGACGCCCACCGAAAAAGCTGCTGTGATAACATTGACGTCATTTTCCTCCCGTCCTTGACTGCTTTTAGGGGAATGGAAGGGAGTGAAGGGGGGTTCTCAGAAGGTCTGCTCGCACGGATCCTGTCGCAACTGTCTGATTGGCAGAGTCAGCTGTGTCCCCCCATTGCAATAAGGCAAAATAGCTTCGCGGGCTCAGTTGTGAAAAAACAGAAAAATACGGGTCTTTTCATTTTACAAAATCTATCAGATTCGGCAATTAAAAAAATCATCCAGGCTCTGACACCCACTGACTCAGAATTTAAATGAAACTTAGCAAGATTTATATTTTCATGAAGATATAAAAGAATGAAAAGTTTTTCTTCTCCATCTCAACTTGCTTTTACATCCCTTTAAAGTGTGGGTGAAACTGTAGTTTTTCCATTTTCCTGAGGACCCCCCCTGGGCACTTGTACTGCCCGATTCAAAAGTAATGCTTCGAGCTTTCACCTCGTTTCGGAATTAAGTTTCTCTCTGTTCTGCAGTTCCCATGACCATTCCCTGTTCATATATTAATGATGGAAATGCATAGGCAATGTGTTTTCCAGGACAAAGGACAAAATTTTAAATACATTTTATCGATTGGCACGATGAATTGGAAAGAATATTTCTTCATTCATGTTTGAGGAACAACTTTTCCACAGGAAATATTACCCGAGTAATTTTCACGTACTTCAGAATGATCAAGGCTGTCTTTTGCTCTTCTAGTTTGTGATTGTGATAATATTAATTGCATTAACCTTGCTCTAATTGCTGTGGGTACTCCTCTGAACTGCTTTTAACCCATTTCTTCCCAAGGCATGAAGGAATTATTTTTTCTCCACCTATTAGATAGTGTTTTAATTGGGGTGTAAATTAACAAAATATAGCCAATATTCTTCATTGCGGTAATAGTTAACCAGAAAAAAATGTTGCATTTACACAACGTTGGCAGATTTCTGGCAAATTATAATATTTCATTAATTCAAGGGTAACAAATTAAGCACACTGAATAGCATCATTTTGAACATAGATTATTTTGAATTTCTGGAGGGAGGTGCCCGGATCACCTTTTTCCTGGGGAGTATTCCATCCCCCAGAGCCGCCACGGAATGCAAGTGCCGCAATCTCTGGTCTGGAGCCTCCCCTGGCAGACCAAAAAGTAGCAATTCTTTAGTAAGGGGTGTCCAGAATTAAAAAGATTAGATTCCATGGCATCTAGAAATGATACTTCCGTAGTTTTATGTTCAATTTTACTTCCAAGCCACACATAAATACCCAGAGAGATGTGTGCTGCTGGTCCCTGTTAGAGCATCCAGCCTTCCCATCAAAGTGCAATATAACTGTTGTAGCAGTGGTTATAACAATATGCTGTGGCAGGTTATAGTAATAACTGTCGTGGCAATGACTATTTCAATTTGATCATAAGCTTATTGTTTGGAAATGAAGAATTTGCTCATCAGTATTGCATTTTACCATCATTCTGTGGTGGAAATAAGTCTTCAGAATGAAGAGGGTTTTTTTGAGAGAACTGTCCTGATGTTTCAGTGAGCATGCAGAACTCCTGGTGTACGACTGGAGCAATGGGGGTGATGTGGAGGTGGTCGTGGAGGACATTGAGAGGATCAACTTTGACAAGTATGACCAGTACGACAAGAAGTTGAAGGACTGGCGCATTGTTAAGGAGTGGGATTGGGCCGAGCGCCGGGGAACGTGAGTCAAAGTGCTTTCTTGATTTGTTGAATGTAAGCACACTGGTGTGTGTGTGTGTGTGTGTGGTATAATTGGTCCTCTTTAAAGCATGGTGCCGATGGATTATGTCCACCAAAAGTTACGCATGGGTGTGCATGGTATGAGTATCGTTTAGTCTTAGAAGCTACCCTGAATAGTTGCAGTTGGTTTTAAATGGAGCATATTCCAAACATGACAGGGGAAATCATATTTTGCCCTTAACAAAGCTTAAGGTTTAGAAGAAGTTCAGTTCTTCCTTAGAACACCCATTCTTCCTTGCACAATAAAGCTCTTTAGAAATAGCGATTTGATGGAACGGATTTATGTGGAATGGAACTTTTTAAGTAATTAATTTTACTATCCCAACCTCTGTTACTTTTATGATTATGAATATGTATGGGAAAAGTCACATTTTTGAGCAAATAATTACTTGATTATTGCTATCTGTGGTTTTTTCCATGTCCAGGGGCATCATTAATCTTTAAAGCCACTGTGTGTAGAGATACAGTTTTTAGAGCTCTTCTGCAGGTTTGGTGGATGACTTGGTTTTTGTCTGTACTTATTATCAATTCTTCCCCTAATTTTTTTCTGTAATTTTTAGAAGAAAAAAATTCCCTTACTTTTTTTGATTTAAAGTTTCAAAATAAACCAAAACTTATTATTCATGATCTATTGCTGCTAAATATAAGTCATAAATTTTTAATCTATGATAAATGAATTTAAATGGCACTGTAAACAAATTTGTATGTACAGTGCCTTTTCAGAATAGAAAATCGATAGCATCGGGATTAGAAGCGAAAAAACTGGAATTAACGTATCCTTGCCGAAAGTCTTTGACTTGCTCTCTCTATTTTTGGAAGGTATACCAACGACAAAGGAGGTCTGCTGACTTTCTTCAATGTGCCCACCTATGATGTACCAGAGTTGTTGGTCGATGCGGAGGATATGAAGATTCGTGAGGACGTTATGACTTCGGTATGTTCTCCTTCGTTGTATTCAATTGTTTGAATATCACGGTTAAAGTCTGGTTCCTTCATCAGAGAAAACAGAATTAACCAATTGCAATTTTTGTCCTGCTATAAATTTATTCATTGAGTGTACAAGAAAATTAAATGTTGATTTGAAGTGCATTTGAAAAACCCAGAAATTGCAGGACTGTGATGTTGTTGTGGGGTCATAGTTAACATTGTGAGGCATTGGCAATATCCGTCACCTGAACTTAGTTGCATTTCATAGTTACTGAGCTCTGATAATCATGTTGATGAATGCCTATGAAGTCTATCAAAGCTTGTAAACTCTCGTCCTTTAAACGTGGTATCAATGGTCTTTTTCTAACCTCCAACACTGCCTGCTAGTGGAGACGACCACAAAGCCTGGCTGTTCTTTGTGGGGAAAGTTTATGCAATGCATAGGAAAGTGAACAACCGTTACGAAAGGAATAAATTGAATAAATAAGTATAAAGAAATAGTAATAAATTATTATTCAATGATCAGTTGTAATACAATATTATTATTTACCATATTGCAAACTCAGCCGACAACAAGTTATAAATTATATGGATGCAATGAAAGAAAATATTGTGATAGCTGTTATTTTGTTGGGTTACTATAATGTTGGACGAGTGCTTACGTTGATGTTGTTTGCATGCAGACTCCGGGGCTCAGGTACCGTGTGGGATTCAATGCAGATGCTGGAGACAAAGGAATTCTGTTCAAGGACCGTGTTGACCACCGATCTGTGTTCTACTAGCGTCCACCACCATTTCTTTTCCAAGGAGAGCAGCATAGCATGGGGCAAAGCATTGAGCAAGAGAAGAGAGGTGCTTTAACCTTAATTATAGTCTGTAAAGAGGTTATACCTGTGTATTAGAGAAATGTAAGAGTGGCCTGTATTAAATTATTTTGTTTGGTAAACTTGAAATGTTGTCTTTTACCGTTTTCGAATTAAAAAGTTAAATGTTTTTGGATTTGATATTCTTTAAAATTTTGATGTGTCATTACTAGCAATAGCATAGGTACACATTTATACATTGGAAAAATAAATGTTCACCAAATGCTGTTTGAGCAGGCGAAATAAAAACGGGAAACATTGTGGAGCCTGGAGTATCAGGAAGCAAACATCATCTGCCATTGTTGTTTTTGTTCTCTATGCATCTCAGTTTGAACACACCTTGATTTATCTTAAGCTCTTTGTGTTCTGTTTTATAAACTGTTTGGCACAATTAGGAGAATAATGATAGTTTCCAAGGGAAAATACATATGACCTCAGTTGTGAAACTGATGAAGAGAGAAATGGAGGCCAAACATGAAAATGGCTGACTTTTTCACAAATAGCACCCTCAGAAACACTGGTACCGGTAAGATTCTTCTTTACCAATGTCAGCTCTGAGACATTCCCAGTGAACTTTGTCAATCATAAATATCGATAATAAGTGTTTATGTATCTGCTCTTGCTACACAATTTGGTGTGGCAAAATTGGCAGTTGACTCCGAATGCAGTAATAAAGAGATGACCAATGTTGCAAGGGTGATGATTTATGATTGACGAAGCTCACTGGGAATGTCTGAATGCTGATTTTGGTGAAGAAGAATCTTCCCAGTATCAGTGTGAGGGTATTGTTTGTGAAAAATTCAGGTGACTGCATGATAGCCTGCTAAAAAAATACTCTGGAATGAGTTATGTTACCAATCCTTGTGTAGACTGAGGTGGCTCGAAGGATATGTGAGGATTCCAGGTCTCCCAGATTTTGCACCAAATTAGTTCTTGGAGGACATTTTAGTCAGCTTCTTCAGGCCAGTAAGCAGTCTTTTTGGTCATCTTATATATCTTGCCCATTGGAGTTGCGTGATTAGCTGTTGGAATGTCTTATTTCCTGTGCAAAAAGCTCTTCCATGAATTAGGGAGAGAATAGCTATCTTCCCTGTCGAAGTTGTCTCAATTTTTGCTGATCTCAGTGACCTCTTGTGTTATTCAGGGGAAGTAATGTTTTCTTATCTCTAAGATAATCGCCCAAGAAAAATGGAAACCCATGGAAGTCCTACAAACCCAGAAGATCTATGTCTTCACACACTGTCACCAATGTTTTCAATGCCAGGGGAGGGTGGTTTGAGAAATTTAAGAAAAGAAGTGACATTTGCATTGCAAGTGTGGTTGGAAGCTGGACCTTTGTGAAGTTACAGTTGGTCTTTTCTGTTTCCAAAGGTTCTCAGTGATTCTTTGTGGTGTAGCTGCTAGCTGTAGTGTATAAATTGGGCTGTGTTGAGTGTTCTGACAACTTATTATTTTGGAAGTAAGGATTTTTGAATCCATGTGTGAGGCAAAGTTATATTTGAATATATGCAGCACATGTCGTACTGGGTATGTACCCTGCATTTTCAGGCGCTTCAATTTGAAAACAGTGTTAAGTGAATCCGGTCCTAAATCCTGGGAAGGATACCTCAGTTTTTAAAGAATACACTCAATTTATAAGTATGTAGTGCATTCAACCATTGTTGCATGGATTCTAATGTCATGGGATCATTTCTTATGCAGGTGGTCAAGGATCATTAAAGTTATAGCTTTCAGAGACAGGAAAAATGATAGGTAAAGCTATCATTTTCACCGCTGACACGGTCATTTTCTCTCAAACCATCAGTGGCCTGCTCAAGTAATGAAAAAAGGATGGCAGTCCCTCCCAGTTGAGCCATCCCTGAAAAATCATCACTTTAGATGTTCCTTTTTCAGCTGTCATTTGAACTATCATTTTTTCTGTTCCTGAAGTTGTCCAAAAAAAATATTCATGTGATTCAGGTTTAGGTCATTTAAATAACTGCTAGATGATGCACTTTTGTAGAGGAGGTACAAAATTGGTTGAAAATTATTGTATTTACAAAATCTAAGGTCTAGGCTTATCAAAAATTACAACTTCTTAACAGAATTTAGTAATAGGATGAAATATAAAATGCTCTTAGGATTAGGAGTCACTTCATTGGGGCCCAAAAGAGACTGAAATTCCCATAAATCAATCAAATGTAAAATTTAATGATTTCAAAATAATACTCGTAACACTTAGAGTGCTAGCGACGCAAATGTGCGTCGCCAGGGGACTTGCGGTATTTGCGAGCGACGCACATGTGCGTCGCTCGAATTCTAATATTGTTGCGTGGAAAGTAACGCTCTCTAGCGTAGCTAGCAGTGAGCAGTGGATCATGATCGTAGGCATGGTTCATGTAGTGTATAATTTAGCCGTCTATTGCGCTCTTTGTCGTGAAACTGGTAAAAGACGTTGAGGTATCCCGAGAACACGTGTGTGTCATTTGTGAGCTTATAATGTGCCTACGAACATGGAGAATTCTGGCTGTTCAAACACCTTCAGGATGAAGAAATCGTTGATTTGTTGCAGAATATTAGTCCTGATGAAGATACAGATGATTCTGAAGATGATGAAACGTATATTCCTCTGCTGCCAAATGAGCAAGGTGAGTTTTTTTGTCATTCTGCGTCCTTCAGCTACATTTTCATGTTACTGTTTTTCTTATTCCTTTTCTCTACTTTTTTGATTTCTAATTATCTTCCCTATTTTTAATTGAATATGTTATTTTGCATTGTTAGTTGTTATTTCTCGTATGTTAACTCGGAAATATTTGAATCCATTTCATCAGAAAGTACTTCCGAAGCAGATAGTAGTGAAGAAGATGACGACAATGATGCAACTGCGGAGAGTCTCCTGGAAGTATTCCAAGATGCTCCTCGTAAGAAACGGTCACGCTTAGATAACCACAGCAACATTGGTTGGTCTGAGTGCGATTGCACACCTACTGTTCCTATATTTCATGGAGATACTGGGGTGGTGGATGGTGATACCAGCTGGTATTGCAAAGACTGTGATAAGGGATTCTGCCCGGGTGAATGTTTCAAGTTATATCACAGCAAGAAAGTGTATGACAAATGAAACTGAAAATTTAATGTAATTTTTTATAAATACATATATGAAACAAAACCTATTATATATGTTGATGCATCAGATGACTTATTTTGTATGAAAATTGTTATTTTCAATCAATGAACTTAAAAATATGCTTTTTGACAATTTTTTTAAAATCAGAAAAAAAGGGTTTTTTTAAAGAGAGTTAGAAAAATTAAACATAATGGAATGATGAAAACAACTGTGTTAGTATTTTAATAAAGCTTTATACTTTTATACTACAAAAAGAAAAATAAAATATCTATAACAGTTTATTATCTAGTGATTTTTTATTAATGCAGAAAATGGTCAGCACTGAGCCGAGAACAGGACATAGCCTATTCAGCACTCAAAGTGTTAAGTTGTTATAATGAAAAGTCATTTGATAAATCAGTTGTGAAAATCATTACAAAAAAGATCAAAACATTGTTGAGAGATATCAAACTGTGCATTTCCACTGAAATGCCAACTCGCAATTTTTGCAGGCAAATGGTACCATATGAGAGAATACAAATATGTTCTGGTACCTGCACCCTGAAGGATTTTCAGTTCATGCATTGATCCAGTTAACTCCTGTTGCAAATAATGTAAAGCTAGGGTGCCGATTAAGGGTACTGAAAATGCATTACTGTATTGAACACATCTTAAGTTACCAACATAAGCATAATGTATGTGTCAAAAACTGAAGCCTTTTTAGTGCAATAAATATCCAGTAGGACTTATGATTTTTTTTAAATGACATTAATCATAGGTATATATAAAATATTAATGCATTGTCACTCATTTACATTATTTGTCAATACATATTTAGTATTTTCTGAGCTGTTATTCTCCAATTCTGTATAATTTCAAACAGTGACAGATCTTACTTAGGATCCCTTGAAAGCTCCACAGCCAGTGTAGATAGATCATCGGCCACGGGTTGGCCACCACCAGTTCGTTTAAACCCTCTCCATCCATCCTAATCCACCCAGCAAAGAATTCTCCGCTACGAACGAAGTGTAAATACCCTCTTTCCCCAGTTTTTTGCGCAATGAGAGGCATGAGGGCATTGCTTCATTTACCTTTGATTAACTCTGTATATAATTGAGTACTTTGTTTCAAATTTTGAAAATATTTTAATCCAATATAAATACTGTGAAATGAAATCATCTCATCTTTCTGTGTATTTAATTTCCTACTTCCACTCCACTTTCTTGGTGGTATTGGAGAAAACATACCACTCTGCATAGTGTTGCATAATCACAGCTGTTTCTCTTCTACGCGCCCAGCAGTGGTTCTTCTCTTCTTTGAGTTGCAGTAAGCACACACCCTCTTTCTTCCATCAATCTAGGATGAACAATGTAGTGCTCTATGTGGACTAGCAGCCATGGGTAATTTTTCTTTTATGGCCTGTCACTTTGCAGGAGGAGAAATCACCGATCATCTGCTCATAGAGGGCTAAATGGAAGTCCTTCTGCATTACTCCATGCTAAGTTTTTGGAGGAGAATTAGTTTCTTTACACAGTATGAAGTTGTTAACCATGGCCATACTAAGTACAAAGGCAAATAAGTACTTCCACCACTTTTTTGTTTTCCACCCTAAGTCATACATAGTACATAGCACCTTCTCTGATCAGCTGTGTCGCAGTTTCTTCCATCCTCTTTTCCCAAGTATAATACCTTTCTGCGAAGGACATAACCTTTGGAGCTCGCCAACTCCCAAACTTTAAACCCCTACTTCGTTGGCTTTCCTCAGATACACAGTAAAACCTTGTATTTAAGTTATCAGACTTTATGTTTTCCCGCAATTTACAACGTTATTACCAGGTCCCATCCCATTTCCAATGTCTCCAGCGTATGTAGAACCCTGTATTTAAACCACGACTTTTACGTTTTCCCACTGTTAGCATTAGATGCGTGTAAGAATAGATTAAAAATTCCCTTCTATGACATTTAGCCATACATACCAGTCTATGTAAAACACTGCTTTGCCCTGTTTCATGCATATGCACTTCAAAAACGAGAGAGAGGGCATAGTGTGCCTGTTTCAGGGAAGAATTTGAATTTAGTGGGGCAGCACACAGTGCCACTTGTGACTGAAAGATGAAATATCACTCGTGGTCGTATGTGTATCGTGAAATGTATGCATATAGGATGCAATTTATAATTTAGGAACACCTGCTGGAGTATATTTAAGCTTCACCGAAGTTCCCATTGTGAAGAATGAAAATTAATTTTTACCCAAACATTATGAATTTGATATATCCAAGCCAACGCCAACCTGCAAAAAAAGGACGTCTGCAGATTTCAGCTCTCTTGCGTCCTGCGGAAGGCGAAGACTATGACAATGCCTCATTCATCGTTTACCCAAAGATGACATGCCCGCCAAAAGGCCCAAGCTAGACAATTCGGCCCTTCGATCAATTAGGCATATTGTGACAGATTTATGGGGCTCTGTTTCATCTGCATGGAAGAGGAGATAAGAAAAATGTGTGCGGTGGCGAGGATAAACACCCTCAAGAAGAAGCAGATGCCTTGTGGCTCAAAAAGTCTTTTGATAGCTCTGCAGGTCGGGCAGTTTAGTCCAGGCTGTGGAGGAGGGTGTTTAAAATGTCCAGGTGGTTCTGGGTGGCTTGTGAGCGCAGAATCAGGCGTTTAAACTTTGAGAGGGTTAAGTAGGTACTCAAATGTATGTTTTGAACCATGTTACTTTCATTTCAATTGCAATGTGGCAAAACCCTCTCACTTGCAGCCTTCATATCTACAATACCCCACAGTTTGCTTGGTTCAGTATAACTAAAGAAAATTCCAGGAATAATAATCTACATAAGTTCAAACACATGCTTGAGAGATGAAGCCACAGCCCTGGTGCATTGCTCATGACTTTATCTCATACACTTGTGTACTTTATTGTTCTTGTTTGTATTGTTCTCACAGAACAATTACCCACACCTGAGGCAAAGTTGAATGAGAAAATTCCTCAATTAGTTAAAAGTGAATTGAGATCTCTATTCCACAACCCAAAACAATAAATATTATAAGCAAAAGAGAACAAAATTTTCTTGTGCAATGAAATATTTGGCCAGCAGTGCCCTTCTGAAAAGTCCTGAAGGTGTGGGATGTGGTTTGGAAGTGTCGTGGGGCTGGCGAACAAACTGCTGTCCATGGCAGTAAGTTGGAAGTGCAGGCGAAGGAGGCTGTGAGGTGAATCCTTGATTGATGAGATCTAACAGAAGAGAAATCATTGATTTTGGAGGGAGAGGCCGTAGGCATGGGCGTAGCTAGGGGGGCCCGGCCCCCCCCAGAAAAATTTGACGAATGGAAATTGTGGTGGCCACGCTTCACACAGCGCTGGCAACCGCTCGTCTGCGGCCGAGCCACAGCACGGCGGTGCGGTCCCTTTGGCCCCGTTCACACTACTAGGTTAGAAAGCCAGTAACCCGTACCTATATGCTAGTAACTTGAGTATCAAGTTCGTCCTATGAACACAGCTTGGATAAACGCTGGTAAACTGATTTTACCAGCATTGAGTTACTAGGTTTGGCGCAGGTTACCTGAATTTGTGGCTCGTGTGAACGAAAGTTAGTAAAGAAGAACGTTAAAAATTCCCTTCTGGGGAGGGGGACCCCCCCCCAGAACCCCAGGGGGGGGGGGCCTAGGGTCATTTAAATGGGGTTTTGCAAATGGAAAAATTAAAAGATGCGATCGAAAAACACGAAAAATCAGGATCTCATTCGGATTGTCATCAAAAGTATCTGGGGTACCAAATGGCTAATGCATCTGGTACTGTACACGAGAGAGTCGTAAATCAGAGTAAAGAAGAGATTGAAGAGAAAAAACGTTACTTGACAGAAGTACCTGACATCATTTCGTATCTCAGTTGTCAAGGCATGCCACTGAGAGAACATGATGAGAGCTCTGAATCTCGGAATAGGGGAAACTTTGTTGAATTGTGTAAGCTTTTTGCGAAGTATGATGACTTTTTTGCAAAACATTTTGAGCAGTGACTTAACTACTGCAGGCCAACGGTTCTGAACGAAATGATAGAAGTTTCAGGCGGTCTAACTCTTCAAGAAATTGTAAAGGAAGTGAGGGAGTGTGGGTTTTATTCATTGATGGTTGATGAAGCCAAATGTTACAAAGAAGAACAGTTGTCAGTAGTTTTGAGGTACATAGGTAAGAGGATTGGAGCCCATCGAAAGGTTTCTGGGTTTCTTAAATTGTTCCACAGCAAGAGATTCCGAGTCGCTAAGCCAAATGATTCAAGATTTTTTGACGAAATACAGCTTGGACAATATACCAATGATTGGACAATCATACGATGGTGCCAGCGTAATGTCGGGCAATAACGCAGGTCTCCAGGTGAAAATGAAAGAGTTACACCCAAAGGCAATTTATATCCACTGCTTAGCTCACAAAGTAAATTTGGCCGTTGTCTATTCCTGCAATGATATCCAGTCAGCTTACATTTTCTTCAATACTCTTGAAGCCCTCCATATGCACTATTCACAACCTGGTAATCATGCCATCTTAGCAGAGATTCAAAAGAAGCTAGGCATTAAGGGTGGGAAAGAAATGGGGAGATTAAGTAGTACAAGATGGTGCGGCCGTTACACAAATTGTAACGTTGTAATAAATAACTTCAACGCAGTCAAAGAAGCCCTTGAGGAGGAAATCAATGCTGCACGAGATGCAAGGGGGTATGGTGGAGGACATCGGTTTGTTGAGATCTATCCCAAAACCTGAATTCGTCGTTAATCTTTTCATAATACATTCAGTTTTATCGGTGACCAACGTGCTGAGTATTTGCAAGGCCCAGGTGCGACGCTCGGGAGAGCAAGTTCAGTTATTACCAGCATTCAAACTACTTTCGCAGAGAGCGGAAATAATTTTGATGGTTTATGTGCCGAGATAGTGGAATTTGCGAACAGCAATGACATTTTGCTAGAGCCTGTGTCTGTCTCAAAGAAAAGAAGGCGGCAGCCACCCGCAAAAATGAGCGTTTACTATGTTGAAACTACCGTAGGAAAAAGCCAGCTGACTGACCTACCATCTGACACCAACCCCAACACTGGAGATTACTGGGAAATCAATGTGTACAACAGGGTTTTGGATAACATTATTACACATTTTCAGCACAGGCTTGAGTCTGTTCCCCTGGCAAAGGCAGCGGATGCCATTACACAGTTGAACTTGACTGAAGCTGAAGATTTCATTAATAATGGGGTCGTTTACCATATTTTTTTTATTGCCGAATGTGATAGTGTTTTTAAAATAAAAAGACCTGTATTTTTCCGTTTTTTGATTCGTCAATTATTTCTCGAGTTATAGGCGGCGAAAAACATGTTTTTTAACCCTCTCGGAAAAGTGGGTGTGGTGCAACCTCTGCCATATATCGTCTTCTTCCAATCACAACTGAGCCCGCGAAGCTACTTTGCCTTATCGCATAGGGGGGGACACAGCTGGCTCGGCCAATCGGAGCAGTTACGACAGCATCTGTGCGAGCAGACCTTCCGAGAATCCCCCTCCACTCCCTCCCCTTCCCATAAGAGCAGTCAAGGACGGGAGGAAAATGACGTCAATGTTATCACAGCAGCCTTTTCGGTGGGCGTCACCTTTTGCTTATTTTCATTTTTGATTTATGAGTGAATGGTTGTGGTTAGAAGATTAATTTTTTCACTAAATATCTTTTTTCGTTTCCATCTAACAATTTCGTGCACAAAATTGCGATTTCGGTTCCGAGTAAACGCCCCCTTTACAATGAAATTTTGAATCTTGATACTCATTTCTTAATTGCCGAGGCAACAGTATTGAGAAATATATTAAAAAACAAGAAAGTAGAGGTCAAACTTAAAAATGTCAGAGCAGAAATAAATGAAGATATCATGCCGAATGCTTACAGACTTCTCCAAGTAGCAATCGGCCTGCCCGTCAGGGTGGATGTGAAAGAAGTTTTTCAGTCTTGCGAAGAATCAAGTCGTGGGTTCATTCTACAACCGGCCAATCAAGATTTTCAAAGCCATCCATTCTTCACATCGAAAAAAAACTTGTTAAAGAAAGGGTTCCCAGCACTACCATTAATTGAACTTTTTTGTCAAAAAAAACATAAAATTCCTATTAACCAAAATTTTTGTTTCTTTTCTTTGTTTTCACTTAATTAATATTGAAATTGTGAGTATTTAATTTATTAGCAGATAACAATCCCAAAGTTTACTATGATCCCTCTGAAAATGTGTGAATCCTCGGTGAAAATAAAAGCTATTTTATTTTCCAACTCGGTGTGATCATTTTCTAGCCTACAACAATCCCTTTCAGTATTTTACAAAAATGTCATCAGCAATTAGGCTTAATTTCAGTTCTGAGAAGGTTAAATTAAAAAACAGTTCCGGGGGAGAAACACCCCCTCTTGAAGTGGGGGTACCCCCCAGACCCTCCGGAGGGTGGGTGGTCCCATGGCCCCCCCCCCCCAGCCAAATTCCCTGGCTACGCCCATGGCCCTAGGAGGAGGCTTCTGTGCACTTGGCGCAGCTGGGAGGACTTCAATTCATCCTCTGTCATAGGCTTTGCTGCAGGGATCTTTGGATGTGAAAAAGCCTGCTGTGCTGGGAGGACATCGTGGAAACTCAGCTGCTTCAAGTCATTGCGTACCAAAGTGAAGAGCATGAAAATATGGAGCAGCATATGGGCAACGCAAAAAGGTAAAGTAATGGATCCGATTAATTTATTTCTGCCTTGGATTCACTATGCAAATACAGTGATACCTTGGCCAATGAAATTATCGGCCAACAAATGTGATTCTGGAGCGAATAATCTCCATTATCTGAAGTTTCACTGCATCTTTCTGAGCCCTTATGATAGATGCTATGTACACATACATTTTGATATTTCCAAATTATCAGTGTTTGATGCTCTTTGCATATTTCTGGAAATTATTCCATGTAGGTTGGATGAATTCCCAGAAACACGCATGCCACAGAAACCTTCCAGCTGACATCATCCAGCAGCGTTCAAACTAAAGGTCTCTCTGGTTGATGAGGGTAAAGCTTACCAAGTATGAATGACGTGAAATTCACATTCAAGGAAAGGGAAGGAGGTACTGTTCCTTTCCCTCTGACATCTCAGAAACGCCTGTTGTAGGATTTCCCGACAATCACGCAGCTGCCTTGAGGCCTCATCTCGTGGGTCCCGAACATCCAAAACATGGACTGCCATCTCTTTGTCTGTGACTGCAATTCCGTGGAGCAAAGAGTCATTTAATTGTATTTCTAGGAAAAGGTCTGCCTGTTGTGTTGTGCCTAATGCCTCAGAGTGTTCATAATTCATGACTTCATAAAATATTCTTACGCGTGAAGATTCCAATATAAAATTTTACTAGAGATATTCCATGCTAATATAAGATAGGCCTTTAAATAATACAGAATCCTGTGAAGATGCCGTGACTTGGCGATGGGAGGCCGCCAACAATTACACTTCTCATCACCCGGAGGAGAGGGCAGCAGCTCTCCTTCATATGAGTAAAGGTGAAGACCACAGTGGTCGGTACAGCGACACTCATTTCACTACAGGCATGGTAACATTTACTTTAACGGCTGTAGTACTACGATGTGGAAGGCAAGGGGAAACCACCACATTACTATCCCGAGGAGTCGCAGCTACTCCATTCTTTTCTTTCTTATCAAGACGTGATGGAACCCTCTCGAGTAAAATATTCCGGAGGTAAAATAGTCCCCCATTCGGATCTCCGGGCGGGGACTACCCAAGAGAGTAGATCAGTCAAGTGTGATAGTCGTTTTAGGGAAGGAATGTGGAACGTGTGATCACTTCGGACCTGCGGAAGACTGGAGAACCTGAAGGTGGAAATGCGAAGAATGGACATTGAAGAAATAGGAATAAGCGAAATGAAATAGAGTGGCCCGAAGAAGGAGACTTTTGGAGTGGAAGCTACAGGATTATACACACGGGATCTCTAAATGGTAATGCTGGAGTAGGGATCATGCTCAGAAAGAGCGCCAGAATGTGTGAAAGGAGCTTCCTGCAGTGCAATGAAAGGACAATAGTGGTGAAGATCGAGACCAAACCTGTAGATACCATAGTGTTGCACGTTTACATACCTACGACGGACTACAAAGATGAAGTCGAAGACGTCTATGAAGATATCAAGGAAGGTATAAAACAGGTAAGAGGAGAAGAAAACCTAATTATTTAGGAGACTGGAACACTAGAATCGGCAAAGTTCAAGATGAAAGAATAACTGGAAAATACGGATTGTGAAACCGAAACGAAAGAGGAGAAAGACTGCTGGAGTTCTGCACACAACACAAGTTAGTGGTCATCGACATATTGTTTGAAAATCACAACGGAAGAAGATACATGTGGAAAATGCCAGTAAGGGACCTTCGGATGAATAAGGCTTCTGGTATTGATGATGTTCCTGCAGAACTAATTAAGAATGCAGGCACTGCAGTTCCTGCAGAACTAAATAAGAAGCATTGCTATTCCCAAAAAGAAGACTGTGGAGAAATGTGAAAATTTTAGTACTGTAAGCCTGACGACATATGCACCGAAGATATTTACCAGGATCATCTATAGAAGAATAGAACAAAAAGCAGAGGAGTTCCTAAATGAAGATCAATTCGGATTTGGGGAAAAGTAAGGGCACAAGAGAAGCAGTATTGGCCCTTAGGCTGCTTATAGAGAAGAGAATGGAGAAGAACAAACCAACCTTCATTGCATTTGTGGATTTTGAGAAAGCTTTTGACAACATGGATTGGAATTTAATGCTTGGAATTCTGAAAGGGAGTGTCGTACAATGACCGAAGAATTATCCACAGTTACAGAAGAATTATGAAGATTAAATGGATCGACCGAATAAGTAACGAGGAAGTCCAAAGAAGAGTGGGAGAAAAGAGAAGTCTGCTGACAATTCTAAAAAGAAGAAGGGACAACTTAATCGGCCATATCTTGAGACACAATGGCCTGATGAAGACTATCGTCGAGGGATAAGTGAACGGGAGAATTGGAAAAGGCTGGCCTCGTATGAGATACATGGAACTGAAACTGAATGATGTAATAGAGAAGAATTACATCACAATGAAAAGGTTGGCTGATAGAAGAATCAAGTGGAAAGCTGTATCAAACCAATCCTAGGATTGTTGACCAATGATGATGATGAAGTTAGGGGACTTGAAATGTTGTTTTAGGGATTACTAACATACATTTTTTGGTTACCAAAGATACTTCAGAGGAGATTGACCTTTTCTACTTGTTAATCCACTGTTTTCCTTCTCTGCAAACTCTTACAGAGAACTTTACCATTTCAGTCATCATGCCCTGAAGACAAGATAAAAAAAGGCTGCCTCTTGGTACATGAAATGTAATTCACAGCTGCACTTTAGTATCATCTTCAGGCACCTCCCAAGACAAGTAAACAAATGCCACAGAATGGAATCTAATTTTTGAAATCTCGCTTGCAGATTCTTGATTTGGATGGTGTTCCTTTGTAGGTTCCACTGGTCCTCCCTTGCACTGAAAAATGAACATTAAATGAATTAGGTGATGTAAACATGGAATAACTTCACTATTCTTTCTAAATCATATATTCAATCCTCACATTTAGTACCTATTCTATTTAAGCCTGCCTGGCATGGTTCAATTTATTGGCCTTTGGCCTATTTAATCCTTTGGAAATCACATTTCCCACCCAATCCCACAGTCTCAAACCCAATACTGGATTGTTGAACACATTCTATTTTCTGCTGGCCAATCTCCAATCAGAGCATTGTCATATCCTAGTGACCAAAACAACACGTATTAATGCTGCTTATTCGGCATTCACTTCTGGGCAGTTTAAAGCTTAAATTTCTTTTATAGACAAATGCCTATAATAGTAAATAATATGTACTTTAATTTCCATCGTCTATCTGGTATTAAATAAACAAGCATCTTATGATCTTCTGTTTTAATATGATGCGGTGCACTCTACAGAAGAATGATGAAGATTAAATGGATCGACCGAGTGAGTAACGAGGAAGTCCTAAGAAGAGTGGGAGAAAAGGAAGGCTTCTGAATACCCTAAGAAGAACGGGACAATTTAATTGGCCACATCTTGAGACATAATGGCCTAATTGAAGACAATCGTTGAAGTACTTGAGTGGATTGGAAGGATGAAAGAGGAAGGCCTCAAGTGAGATGTATGGAACAAGTGATAAAGGATGTGAAAGAGGAGAAATACGTAAACATGAAGAGATTAGCCGATGAAAGAAATCAGTGGAGGTCTGTGTCAAACCAATCTGAGGATTGATGACTAATGATGATGATGATACCTCCATTAATCGATATACACTGCAAGTTATCCTGTAAACGTTTCTGTTCCTCGGAACTAACAACCCCATTTATTTCAGCAAATATGTACATATATCTAAGTAACTTTCCCAGGAAATTCTTTTTCTTAGCTATAAGGGAGCAATCTCGTTATATCTCTACTAGTTTGTGCTACTCTCTTTTCCTTTTCACTCACTGCTTACTAGCTGCTATGTACTTACCTCATTTCAGTTCCTGTTCTGAACATGATGATGATATAGTTGTGCTATGGATAAAAAATGCATAAATGTTTCATTCCATAATTATTTTGCTAGGATTTATTTTTCGAAGTTTTATAAGATAAAAGTTTTCTGTAACAATTTTTATGCTTATATATTTTAATTGGTCGTAGTTACTACATAGAAAAATCTGTCCTAATTTAGGCCCCCCTCAAAAAAGTAGACACCTCTCAATAGCAAATGATTCTTCTGGTCCCAAACATGCTCACTGTTGGTAGGTTTGGCTGCATTATCTCAGGGAGTCAAAGGTAACTAACTCTTGTCAAATTTTTCATTAAATGAAGATGTAATGAAAAATACTCCCATAGTAATCCTAGCCCCCTGTTCATATCTCTAAGCAATGTCTGCTTGAAAGAGAGCATCGGTCACCTACTATAAGAACTGAAACGTGAATAGTAAAATCACTGGACCTGCAGAAGAATGGGGAAAACAGCACCTCCAAGAATGGACCTCTGTGTGTTAGGAATCACGGAAATGTGTTGGCCCAAGAGAATAAGGGAGGAGTGTGTGGGATCGTGCTCTTGTGATCTCTTCATGGAAAAGCAGGAGAATGCTCAGGAAGGGTTTAGGATGCGTGTGGAGAGCCCTCTGCAGAGGAACTAAAGGACTATGATGGTGTCACCATAGACTTACAGGTAGAGGTCCGTGAAAGTGGTTTTATTTTTTGCTAAAATTCGTTTTAAAACTATGTGATTTCGGTGTTATAGAAAATCTTGGCGGTGTTATTATAATGTTACAATTTTTGCGCATTTCTAGGCGTTTTATTATTTTTGGTACACATTTTGTGAATGCTTATACTTTTATTAAGTATTTTACATAACAAGAAAGGCAGTAAAAGAAGCACGTATAACTAAACACAATCGGAAACAAAGAAACTTGAACTGGTGGTGTGTCGAAATGATTTTTTTTTTGCATTGAAGCTCAGTGGAGCGCCGAATATCCGACGATCAACCGCTTATAAGTAGCACCCCCTCTCCTCCTATCTTTTCTGTTACTTCCTCCCTTGCCCTAGCGCTTCCGTTCCCGGCCAGCGGCCGTGTTTAAGTCTACACAATTGTTACATTAGGCACACACTAAAGGTTTTCCTGCAACAAGTTATCCAATTACGCTGTCTACTGCGTCGCGGTGAGTCACCGGAATTACTGCTCGGCATTGACGCGTGCCGGGCGCGTGAGCTTATATTTACGCTCTTCCGCGGCCGTGTTCAGCACATTATTGATTCAGAATATCTAATTCTTCAGGAGAGAAAGCGCATCATTCTAGATATTTCCGAGAATTTCAGGATTGATAAATGTGATTCGAAGAGAGAGGTGGTGATTAATTTAACGGCAAATTCCGGCGGAGACATCACTACAGTCCGCGATATTACGCGAATGCGATGTGCGCGAGACAAAACAAACCAATTGCCCTTTGAATCGTAATGAGATAGAGCGAATGAACGTCAGCAGCGTTAAACAATAAAGGCTTAGGCTTTAATCGATTATGACTCTTTACATATGAATTTTTCGCTAATTCACGTAAAATTCGCGAATAAGGCGAAATTTCGTTTTATTTTCCGATTTCGCGGTAAGTACCTATTTCGCGATATCGCGTCTCGCGAATTTCACGGATTTCTACTTACAGGTATTTAGAAATCATGCGAAATAGTGCACAGCCTTGCCTTTCTCCTTTCTTTGTTGCTGCTTTGTTGAAAAAGAAAGCAGTTTCTGTTGAGATGTCGTGGAACATATCTGACGATAGTGAATGAAACAAGTGGTCATAATTGTCCACAGTTTTGTTTAATATAAGACACGCAACATGTTTCAATACTTTATGTCATTCATCTTTATTTATGACTTGGGGTTGCTACATAAATTCCATTATGTCATTCACTTGAGAATAATATAAAGTGTCAAAACACATTGCACATCTTATATTAAACAAAAGGGAGGACAATTGCAACAACTTGTTTCATTCACTACTGCGCTGTTGTCCCAATTAGCATTTAATCTTCCACAGCATTTCTATAAATGGTTCCTGGTTATCCTATCGCCACCTTTCCATTTTCAACATTATTTTACACATCTTCACATAAATCTGTCATCAGTATTTCTCATGTCTTTGACTTCTTCCTTTTCTTTCGTAACCCTTCTTGCCGCTAATCAACCCCAAGTTTCCACTTGTGATATAGCCAGTGTATTTATAGAAGGACTTGAGAGGAGAGCAATTGCATCTCATTAAATGAGCCGCAATTATGGTTGCCGTATTTTGATGGTGCCTGGTCATCATAATCGTGAGAGAGAATCACAAGAAGAGTTTCTTCCACCCGTAAGTGCCCAATGTCTGGCCATCAAGCAGATGCAAGCAAGAAAATAAGCCTCTCCCTGATCCAGAGTGATTTAGGGTGTTTTCCAGTCGTTGGGAGTGGGGAGGAGGAGGCGTTGGTGCTCTCACCTTGAGTGAAGAGTGTTCCATCGATGGTGAGGAGGGATGGGGGTGTTGGGGTGCTGGGGGAGGGCAGCGCCATGGCGGGGGGCGTGAGCAGCTTGGCGCCTTCGCCCCGATGGGACGTGAGGGGCGTGTTGAGGGGCGGCAGGAGCTTGGGCGAGACGAGCGTCATGGAGGAGCGCAGGGTGAGGCCTTCCCGGGATCCCCCCTGCAGCGAGCGAGCCTCGGAGAAGGGCTTGAGCAGCCCCTTGCCATCGAGCAGCTGCTCCAGCCGCGGAGCGAGGGTGTCCTCTGGGTCGTGGGCGCACAGCTGCACAAAGAGGCTGAGGGCGCACTTGGTGGACACGCTCAACTGGCGGAGGTGGTAGTCCCTCTGCAAAAGCGCACGCGGCCAAGCAGCAGTGTGCAGACAAGAATCAAGGTAGCGCGGTGCATGCATGTACACCAGGTGGTGGACTATTTCAGTATATTTTCATTAAATGATGGGAAGAATGAATAAACTTCACTAATTCCACTATTGACTTTTTATCATAAGACCTGGGTTTCAATACATACAGTACAGTACATTTCAAGAAATGTAGCGTATGTAATACAGGTATATATGAGGTACAGTGGAACTTTGATAACTTAAACTTGTATTATTCGAAGTCGTCTTTAATTTCAAATATTTTGTTAGGCACCTAGCACTTTGTACGTAGACAGCATGAAAAAATCATGAGTGGCTCAAACATTATTTTGGTTAATTCAAATTATTTACTAGAGATGGTCGGATCGGAGCCGTCTCGGATCCAAAGATCCACGAATCTTTCATTTTACTCGGATCCTATTTCGGATCCAAAGACAGAGAGTAAAATCAGATCCGGATTGTAGATTTTAAATTTTCGCAGCTTAGTGATCAAAGCACCCCGTGAATGAAATGTAGGTGCAGTAGATATTCATAAGGAGAGGTTGCGTATAACTTAGGTCACAAAATTAGATGAAAATTTTTCCGTGCAACTAGAAGCAAAATAAAGAAATTTTTCCCCATTATCCCAGTATTGTGAGAAAAAATACGTAGAATGCCAGGTGGGTAGCCTTCATTCGCCTGGATTAGCTGGGCATTGGGAGCTGATGTACTGCAGGTCACGAAGTTCGATCCTTATCGCAGTTTATTTTTCTTTCGGTCAAAACATCGAAAATTTTATCATCTTCAATTTCAAATCCTTACATCTGAATACTCACCTTTTTATACTTTTATTTTTTAAATTAGGTTTACGAATATATCACTCAAAAATTAGGGATGGTTGGGTTGGAAACAAAGATCCACAGATCTTTCATTCATTTGGTACTGAAATGAGATCCGAAAACTACAAATTTGGATCCAGATCGGAGATATTTTAATTTACGGCTTAGTGACCAATGCACCCAGCGAATGGAATGTAGGTACAGTAGATACTGACAAGGAGAGGTTTTGTAACTTGGGTCATGAAGTGAGATAAATATTTTTTCCGTCTCACTATAACAAAATAAAGAAATACACGTCTTAGCCTTTTACTCCATAGGTCGATGCACCAGGGGAAAAAAATATAGTGTAGAGTATAAATAGATGTAACGCGGATTGCCTACATTAGCAAGACACACACATGACTGACTCTATAATAGTGTGGTTGTTAAAAATGAGAGCTAGTGTACTGCCTGTCGTGAGTTCGATCCTTAAAACTGCCTAGGAATAGTCCATGTGTTCCCACAGTAAAACAAGCAGGCAGTCAAAACAAAGTAGATTATCATAAATTTCATTTCAATTTATAAGTCATCAAATTAAACATAAAAATAATAAAAGATGGCAACTGAAAGTGATTGGAAAAATATTTTATTAATTCAGAATCAAAATCGTGGAAAAATTGCATTAACTTTACAATGTATTATTGAGTGTTGCATTTGTAAATGTAGTTCAAGTGATAAAAGTAAAAAAGGTAGTATCCACATACGTACCTGGGTTGAAAATTAAGGATGATAAAATTTTTGATTCAATGCCTGAAAGAAAAATTCTACTCGGTGATAAGAACAGAACTTCATTACCTGCAGTACAATAACCCACTCTGCTATTGTCAGCGTACCTGAGTTCGGAGAATGCAGGCTCTCCAAATGTCATTCTACTTTTTTACTTGCAAACCTGGGTCAAAGGAGAAAAAAGTCCAGACACACATTTATTTATATTGCTTCTAGTAGCATGAAAAAAGGCTCATCTCATTTCATGATCCGAGTTACACAACCTCTCCTTATGAGTATAAAACAAATTCCATTTTTAAGGTTATTATTAATAAGACACTGCAAAATTACTAGTTTAATGGCTTGAAATATTCTATCATAATTTTTTCATCTTAAAAATGGAATCCCCAGATATTCCTTAAATGGAATCTCCTGACCGCTTTAAAATCTTTTTGTATTTCTAAAAAAGAATTGGAAACCATTCAAGGATCTACAACAGCAACACAAGTTTGTGTAAACCCATTGTGCACTGTATTAATTTTTGATTTTGTTTATTAATTAATATTCTATATTATATTATGTTTGGCATGTGATATGCTTGGAAATCTTTTTTCTATAATTTCTTTTAAACCTTCTGGATAGAGGATGATACAATTTGGCTTCACTAGGATCTTATATTTTGGAAAATAATGCAAATATTAATGAAAATGAATTCATAATGTTTATTTTAACTGCACTCTAAATAATAGTTGTACATGTTTAAAAATGTATTGTTTGATGAGTATGCAACAAGGAAAGTGAACTTTATATTAGAAGTAAAAACATATAGTTATTGCATCCATAAATCTTGATCCAGGAAATTTTATCCCCCTCAGGTGAAAGGAAGTTGATTTTTTCTACACTAAATTTACTTGTTTTTTGGAAATGCTATTGTGGCTGTTTTTTTGTATACATGTATTAATAATCTAGGATTAGAAAAAGAATGAAATTCAGAATCTAGTATCCGAAACAAGACAAAGATCCTAAACCAAGGCAAGGATCCGGATCCGAAAAAAAACCTGGATATGTTTATCACTATTTTTTATGTCAATGATACAGAACAGTACTGTACATATGAGGCGCTCGGGGCTAGATAATGGTAAGCCACACACTGAGAAATATTGAGATCTGTACACCTTTCTTATCTGCTAGACGATGGAAAGCCACTGGCGAAGTATTATTTGAAGAAACCAAGAGATGGCAGCACACACCTTGTTGTTATGTATTGCACCAAGACACAACACCTAATTTAGGAAATTTTTCGAACTTTCAGATGTCACTCCTGTAAAATTTCCTAAATGTAGCTTACCATTATCTAGCCCCGAGCGCCTCATATATCATAATATGGATTACCTAAACAATTGGCATCCATTGTTCAGCCCGTGGAACACAGAATAACATAAAATCTCAAATGAATCTATAGGTGATTCCCACATAGCAACGCATGTCTCATCAGAGACATCTCATTGACACTTATTACCACCTTTTTAAAATCTCTATCCTTAATTTTTGTTGTTTATAAGCTTTTCAAATGGTGCATTTAGCAGCTATCAATAATACCAACTCTGATAATTGCAGAAAAAAACCTTGCAAGGTTGTGCATGCAGTAAGACGTAAGCTTTTCCAAGAAGACCACTTTTCATGGATTTATGAGGAGCAGATGGGTAAAAGCTATGTGCTAACACAATTTTATATTTGTATCGCATACGACATTCGTACATCGTTTAATCCAATTTTTCACTGGAAAAATGGCAAGAAGAGCCGTTATATGCTAATTTTGATGAAGTTTTCGCCAGACTATTAAGTAATTGGGTTTTATTCTAAATCCAAAAGAATCCATATGTTTCCATCTTAAAATTAAGAATTTCATAGCCTTGTCAGGTGAGAAAGTGGTGTATAAAGACAGTGTTAAAATTGCACTATGGTTGAGTAATGCATCGGAAGTGATGGTATTTACTTGTACAGTAAACCATATTGCCAAATTCTAGCCAGAAAGATCTACGGTGTTAGATCCTCTTTGCAAATTGTTGAAGACAAACACATCATTTACGTGGAATATGATGGGTTGTGATAAATGTTTCGAGCGACTTATATGTAAATTTATAAACCTATGGGCGTAGATCCTCATACAGAAGCGGTGCTCTTCCGCTCCTTGTCAGCTTTATTTACAATTATGACTACTTTCTTATTATTTGAATGCAAAATTTTTCAGAACAACTCAAGGAGTTGTTTTCATGCTTAGCAGCACAATTTCAGCCACTCTCTTCTGATTTATTGCAAATTAGTTCTCAGCAATAGGCTTGTGTCGGGGAGGTACATTCAGCCAGTGGTTGTTATTATTATTATTATTTTGTTACAAATAGTAACTTCCACCTCCGAGTCTCCGGCTAGCATCAGGTTTCGTTGCCGTCATAATTGCCGGAGACTCGAGAGGGGTCGTGCCTAAGGGTAGCCACGTCCGCCACCGGTGGATAGGTGGCTACCCGGCATTAGGGTCATGCGCACGAAGCAGCCGGAGAGACCCGAGAAGGACAGCCTTCTGCATTGCACTTGCAAGTGCATCCGCTCGCGCCCTGAATGCCAGGATGCACTTGAGATTTTCGACCAGTGAGCTCTTGACACCGCCAAGCACGCCCACGATGAGGACTACCAGTTTCACAGGGTAGGCCACGTACATTTGCCGGAGTTCGCACAGCAGATCTTGATATTTAGTCCTTTTTTCAATCTCCTTCGCTGCCATGTTCGTTTCGGCTGGTGCCGAAAACTCGATCACGAACATGGCATGAGAGAGATTGTCGAGGAGAAAGATATCAGGCTTTGTCGCCTCCAATTGCCTGGAGGTGGAGAAGGAATAATTCCACCAGATCTTACACTTATCGTTCTCCACGATGGACTCGATGTCCCCAGGGATGTAAGGCAGCACCGGATTCGCGTCTATGTCGTAATGGTGTCTTAGATGGTAATACAACACCCGCAGAGCTGAGTTGTGCCGGTGCCACATATATAATGCGTTCTTTGCATAAAAGCTACAGCCGGAGAGTAGATGACCTAAAGTCTCCGGCTGCCTTCGGACCGCTCTGCATCTCGTGTCCGCCACGTTTGCCCCAAAAATGAGGCGACGGTACAAGAGAGCGTTGATGACACCATCTGGGCACGCGAGCACGAATCCCTTGGTTTCGGACTTCAGACCTGCGGAGCGCAGGAAGGCGAACGTCAGCTCCTTCGATAGCCCATGCGTTTCCAAGTTTCAATCTTCCAACCAAGTCATGAAGGCACTCCAGATTTATCAGCCCTCTACCACCTAGCCTTCTCGGGAGATACAATCTGGTGACGGAAGACTTCGGATGAAGACTACAGTACATGGTCATAATTTTCCTCGTTCCCCTGTCGAGGTTTTGCAGCTCGTTGACATTCCATTTGATGCAACCGAAGGTGTAGAGTAGTGTTGGAACCGCGAAGGTGTTGGTCGCAAGAACCTTGTTCTTGCCTGACAGGTCAGAGCTCCAGATTCGCCTGAGAGTCTGCCTGTATTTCGCCGCAAGCCTATCCTTCACTGCTCTCACCTCCTGCAAACGGCGCTGGGGGATGCCAAGATATTCATACGCTTCATCATCATCAAGATGACGAATAATAATAATAATAATAATAATAATAATATATTTATTGGTTCCCAAAAGACATGTCTTATCCATGTATGGAACAGGTCACAAAAATCAATTCAAAGAATCGAAAAAAGATAAACAATCAAATCACCATACAAATACCAACATCATATTATCAGAATAAAATAAAAAGAAAAAAATATAAGAAGAGAAACAGTCCAACATCATCCACCCTCACATAAATACCTATAGGAAATACATAATATAATCAGAATACATGGCATACAGACATAAACTCATCTATTGAGTAAAATGGGTGGTCACAAAGATATTGATAAAGATGACATTTAAATTGAGGAAATTTTTCCATAAGCCTTAACCTCCTGGGTAAGTGATTAAGAAATTTTATACCAGCATAAATGGGGTTCTTGCTGAACAGAGTGGTGTTGTGTGTTATAACCCTAAGATCATCACACCCCCTTGTGTTATAATTATGGACATCATAATTAGCTCTAATGTTATAAGAAAGTTTATTTTTGTGTACAAAGATAATAGCATGAAAAATGTATAAGCATGGTAAAGTAAGAACTTTGAGGGATTTAAAATGTGATCTACAACTGCTTTCCTTTGGAATTTTTTTAATAATTCTTATGGCCCATTTTTGTGGTCTAAAAAGACGAAACGAGTGGTAAGAATGACCCCACGCTGCAATTCCAAAAGCCAAACGACTATGAATAAAGGCATAGTATACTGCAAGAGCAGTGGCAGTATCTACAAGGGACACAATTCTTCGAAGGAGGTAGCATCCACTAGCTACTTTTGAGCAGAGTTTGTCTAGATGTAATTCCCAGGATAGTGACTCGTGAATATATAAGCCCAGAAATTTAGTCACTGAGGAGGAAGTAATAGAGGATCCATTTAACTTTAAAAGAGGAGAGGAAATAATTTTTCTTTGGTGAGTATGAAATTGAATAAAAGTGGATTTATCACTGTTGATAAATACCATGTTGTCCTTGCACCATTCACTCATGCAATTAATGTTCCTTTGAACTACTGCATGGTCCAAGTCTTTAGAGGAAGTAAGGTGGGTTGTGTCGTCTGCATACATGTAAACTGAGCCACTGCTGAAATAGTTTGGAAGGTTATTAATGTAGATAATGAAAAGAAGAGGACCCAGTATAGATCCTTGAGGAACACCTCTAGAGATTGTTAAGGGGGTGGAAGTAGTGTAAGTTCTAGTTTCAGCTGAGTAGATCTTAACGACTTGAGATCTACCAGTTAGGAACGATTTTAACCACTGATTGGCAATACCTGAGATCCCATAAATTGTGAGTTTCCTCAGCAGGGTTTCGTGATCAACAGAATCAAATGCTTTTCTTAAATCATAGAATACCCCTGTTATATGATTCTGCTTATCAAGTTCCAGTGTGATGTCGTGAATGAATTTATACATGGCAGTTTCAGTAGATCTATTTTTTATGAAACCAAACTGAGCATCTGATAGTATTTTGAATTTATTAAGGAAAGACAATAATCTATTGTGCATAACTTGTTCAAAAATCTTAGAGAAAAGGGAAAGAATGGAAATGGGTCTATAATTGTTCATATCATGTGGGTCACCACCCTTAAACACTGGAATGACTTTAGCGACCTTTAATCTATTGGGAAAGATGCCAAGTGACAGAGATTCATTAATCAAGTACATAAGCGGATGGATGACAGAGAATTTGGCAGTACCTTTTAACAAGGAGCAGGGAATATCATCATATCCAGCCGAATGTTTTTTATTAATCTTTTCAATTATGTTATCAATTTCTCGTATATCAGTTGGATAAAGAAAAATAGAATGATCATAATGAGGCATATGCTTCATTGAATTATTTATTGTCTGCTGTTGACTCGTGCTCTTAAGCAGTGTGTTAATGGAGTTGAGGAAGTTGTGATTGAGGATGTTAGCAATTTTGTAGTGATCAGAAATCATGTTATTGTTATGGAGAATAGTCTTGATGCTAGACCTATCATTATCCGAGGAGCAGGTAGCATTTTTTATAAGGTTCCATGCAGATTTACTTCTATTACTGGAGGAATTAATTATGGACATATTATGTTTTCTTTTGGTATCCAGGATTAGGTCAATGTGTACCTTCTTAATTGACTTATAGTAGGTCTTAAGAGTCTCGGAGTCACTAGATTTAAGATCACGGAAGACTTGTTTTACTCTTGCAGAAGAAGCCCTGATTTCTGGAGTAACCCATTTACACTGCATTCTTTGGGGTACAGGAGGTTTCACAGCTTTCAAGGGGAAACATACATTGAAACAATACAAAAATAAATCAAGAAAATTGCTAAATTTAACATCAAAAGCATCATCTGTGAATACACAATCCCAGGATTGTCTCTGCATTAAATTTTCGAATTCAGTTTGTGCTTGGTGTGAGTAGTTCCTTTTGTATTGAACCACATTATGCATTATACTGGGGTCACTGTTAAAATAAAACTTTGAAATCTGAGCTTTGTGATCAGAGAAGTATGTATCCATGTTTGAACTTTCATATGGAAGCAAGGTAGAGAAAATGTTGTCAATGAGTGAAGAAGAGGAACTAGTAACCCTAGTTGGGTCACTTATAGTAGATGTTAGGTTAAATGTCAGCAAACTATCCAACAGATATTTCTTCTTTGTAGAGAATGAGTTCAAATCTATATTAAAGTCACCACACACAAAAGTATTAGCTGCATTTTTAACAAAGACAGGTAGGGCATCAAGAAGAAGATCCATAAAAACTGAAAAATCGCCACTAGGAGACCTATAGATACACATTATAGAAGTAATAGTATTTCCAAAACTCAGCATTGTCCCACAGCATTCAAAGTCCATCTCAATACTAGGGTTCTTGAATTGAAAATGACGTTCAACAAGGTGACTTTTCACCAAAATTAGTACACCACCACCTTTGTGTATCGATCTACAAAAGGATGAAACGATTTTGAAGCCCTCAATACTGATTAATTGAATTTCATCAGAGTGAAGCCAATGCTCAGAAATACAAACGACATCAGGCTGATGGTCAAGCAGGAATAGTTCTAGAACATTTATTTTTGAACGTAAACACTGAATATTTAAATGTAATATTTTCAAAGCACTTAGTTTAATGTTTTGATTACCATTCGCGATGTTTTCTTCACAGAACACACCACTAACGTCAAAGTTCCGGGCATCTGGGTCTAGTCACAGAGTTACTGGAACGTTTCTGGGTCTAAGGAATTTATTTACGATAACCCCATTCGGCCACAAGCTCGAGACCGACAATTTATTGTAATCGTCATAGTCAATGCCGACTTAGCGTTTCTGTCAACGAGCTGCATGTCTTCCTGGTCTTCCGAAATCTTTCCTTTCGCCAGATGGATGGTCGCACACTTGTCCAATCCGAATTCCATCCCTATATCCTCACTGTATTTGCGTACGGTGTCCAACGCCAGGCGCAGGTCTTTCATGCTTGAAGCATAAAGCTTCAGGTCATCCATATAGAAAAGATGGGTGACCTTATGCTCCCTTTTTGATGGAACACCGCACATATATCCCCTACCTCGTCTCAACTGAACGGACAGTGGGAGGAGAGATAAACAGAACAGGAGGGGACTAAGACCTTGGTAAATGCCATGACGGTATGTCACCAAATCTGTGTAGATGGTCTTCTTGCTAGATAGTATGGCAAAGCACGTCTTCCACAGTGGTAACAGGCGTTCGATGCAGGACACAACCTCTGGATGGACTTTCATGTACCTCAGCATGGCTATAATCAGCTCATGAGAGGTGGTATCAAAAGCCTTCTGGTAGTCCACCCAGCCCATTGACAGGTTACGCTTGTATTGACAAGCGTCCTGGCTCACACACCTATCAATGAGCAGGTTGTTCTTGCATCCCGCGATGCCTTTATTCGAGCCCCTCTGCTCGTACACTTCCTCCCATACCGGTTGGACGTGGCGGAGGATAAGTTCGTTCAAGATGGAAGTGAACGCCTTTTATACAGTGTTGAGACAGGTTATAGGGCGGTAATTCTTTGGATCGGACAAGTCTCCCTTTTTCGGTATTAAAACAGTTCGCCCCTCAGTCAGCCATGACGGAATTGGCTCCGTCCCTGACAGGAAGGATATGAAGATTCTGGCAAGGTGTTTGTGCATGGAAGAGAACTTTTTCCACCAGAAGTTATTCATTGTGTCCATTCCTGGAGCAGTGAAGTTCTTCTTGCCAGAGAAGGCCTTCTTCACATCACTTCCGTGACTGAGATGGGACGATCCATATCTGCTAGGTGGCAGTCACAAAACTCTTTAAAGTGGGCAATAGCTAGACTACCTTCGTTGAATGGCTTCCTAGTCTCGTAGGTGTCCTTCCAGAAACGTTCCAACTCCGGGACAGTTGGTGGTGTTTGGACAAGAGAAGGTCGAAAGAGGCGGGACGGCTGAAAGGAGAAGGTGGAGTTCTCTTTCCAGGCATTGGTCCTTTTAACCAACTTCTTCCTCGCTGTTGTAAGTGCCCACACTCTATCCACCTTATGCTGCTTAAGGATAAGCAGCACTCTTTGGTGTAGTGTGTGGTGGTCTCTCCGGAATGCACGATCAATGCGCTTCACCTTCGGCGTAAAGGCCCGACTGGAGGAAAGGTAATCCATCACACACTGAAATCTCGACACCTGTTGTCTTGCCAGCATGATTTTGGCGTTAAGCTTTTTAAGCCTGTATGCTGCTTTAGTCTCCCAAGTGGCAGACACTCGGGGAGAGGCCAACAGTGGCGGCAGCATATACCACGCAGTCTATTTCCCAGAGGCTACTTGTTTTGGTCAGGATCATATCTATGATGCCATTCAACTGGGACGCTGTTGGTCCCGCAGAGAAATTTTATGATGAATATTTCTCTGCCTGGTAGTCGTCTCATCATAGTTTATCGTGCTTTTCAACCGCTGAAGTAGATCAGAATCGGCCTTCAGCTCGTCTCCCTTCACCGAAAGATCGGCGGAAGTACCGGCAGTAGGAGGTACATCTGCCTTTGTAGGAGATAGGGCCTTGGCCGGTGGGGTACTACTCTAACCTTGCGGTTGGGGTGTCGTTTTCTTGTGCAGGTGATTGGCGTAGTCGCGCAGATTCTGCTGCAACAGATGGTTATATTCAGGATGCATCTCAAACCACAAAGAGTGCATCCTCGCCATGTATTCCCTACGACTTGGCCCACTGGCAGCATGGCAAGCGAGAAGGTCTCCCCTCAGGGTCTCCATCCACTCCATGCGAGCTCCCTTTTTTGATGGCATAGGTTTGCCATGCCCAACTTTGCTAGGGCCGTCATCCGAGAAGGGCCGGTTGTGGGTGGCGTTACTGGATTTCTTCGGAACCCAATATTTCCATGAGTGGGGAGGTTAACCCCACAAGCAGATGGCCATTATTATTATTATTACAAGATATAGAGAGATAAGGACCTGAATGGAGAGGTGTATGTTATAGAGGAAGCTAAGGCCCACTCTGTGCTGTATAGCTGTCATTGTGATCATGCCGAGAAGAACACATGTTGGTGGGGAGCTCACCTCGTCAAAGGTTGGGTCAGAGGCGCTGCTTCCTCCTGCAGCTGCCCTTCGTATGTCAGTCTGCAGTCTCTTGGCTTGCAGGTCTGCACGGCCTTGCTTCAAGTTCTGCTCCTGGATCTCAGCGGAGAGCCCATTCGCCAAGATGGCCTCTTCCTTCATGGCATTTGACATCTCTGCAATCTGACTGTCTAGCTCCTCCAAAGTAGATGTCCTTGCCTGTTCCATAAGTGCATTACATCAATACAAGGGGAGACATGAAAGCATACATTCTGAGATAATGAGCACTTTTCACACTTGAATGAGGGGGAATATTTGTCCTTGGATCGAGTGGCACAAGCATGGAGTTAGATTGTCTCGAAATCTTCATGGCTATCATAAAGACCCTTATCATTACCCTAGATGATATGACAAAGCTTTTGTAACTACATCAGTATTAACATCAAGGGTTGCATGCTCAGGGCCCAGCAAATGGCCTATCTCCCCCTCGTCATTATGGTGCATGGGAACCCCGCCTAGCACCCACGATAACATCAAAAAGATCGAGCACATGCAACAAAGAGGTTGCACCTTCAGCAAATGGGTCCCACCTCGGTAGTTGCCAAAAATCACGCCCATCCCAATGCAGCTGCAGTACACCAATTTGAACTTTCCAAAAAGTGCATCACTTGCAAGACCGATGCCCAAGTGCAAAATAATCCATTCTCCAAGGTGATGATCGCCCATGCCTCCGTCTGCCCCCGAGCCTCGGGCTTTCTCCTGCACACAGGGTGGCAGATCAATCTTCAGCCCCTCTCTAAGATTTGCTAACAGTGACATGGAATTCGACTGGCCTACTGCGGCCTCAATCTCTTGTGACTTGAAAGTTTTAGCAAGTTGTTTGCTAGCAGTGGCGTCTTTTCTTCATCCCATCTTTGACAATTTTAAATATGTAAATTTTAAACTAAATGTATTGATGACAGATTGCTAATGAATTAATAGTTTTAATTTTTAAAAATTCTCACTCGGAGGTAAAATACTTGGAACAGTCAGAGGTAACGCACTGGATCTGCATGTGATACAAAATGCATAAGAGCAAAATTAGGCGCATGGGAAGAGATGCAAATGGTGGAGAGATATGCTGATGTGAGGGAAAAAGTGCAGTGCAGTCTCAGAAGTATTTGCAGGAAGACATGGCTTGGAATTTCTGGAGGTTTAGAGTTTTAATGAGAACTCTTTTAAATACTGTTTAAAGAATAAGGATGATATGACATTCACCGTCATTGGTCCACAATCCTAAGTCTAGTTTGAAGCAGCTCTTTGCTCGATTCTCTCATCAGCTAACCTCTCCATCTTCACATAACTCTTCTCTTTCACATCCTCAAAGACTTAAGCTATATATTTCATATGAGGCCTTCCTTAAGGATTAAAATGAATAAGAAGGGTAAATGGAGATGAAGATGCTTTTGGACAAGCTTAATGGCAAAGGAGACATGAGATATACCAAGAGATTGTTAAGGTAGAAGGAGAAGTGTGTGGAGTCGCAAAATACCACTGGATGTTGATGACCACAAAGGAATAAAAGTATCCAGAGGGGCTAATCATTTTGGATGAAAGGGATGGAGGAAATGGGGAGTCACTGGAAAAGGAATGTGTGGGCTACTGAAGCAGTGAGGCCACATCAGAGGTCTTGAAGTCCAAGCCACAGATTCATGTTTGAAATCCATTCATGGACTCCAGAATTGTAGAGCCTGTGCATTACACTGGCCGTTACTGTAATGGGACTCAAACTTTACTCTAATTGGATCTCGGTGAAATGTAGCAATGGTTTGAAAGAATTGAAACTCTGGCTGAAATGTAAAGTTTGTATTTATGTACTCATGTTTCAGTGTCACAATAGTGGTCATAGATTGCCATCAAGAATAATTAGCATTTGTGTGAGAAAATTATGATGTATTCAAAGAGAACTTGTGGAGGAAGAAGTCAATTTGACACCTGAAAAATGGAAGATGTTCAAATGGTGGTAGCCCTTTGCTCATCAACATTTTTGTTTAGATTCCAGAAGTAGGAGTTCAGTCCTTACAAAAAGAAGAAGAGAACCTCATTATTGACTTCGGAGATACTCAATGCCCAGCAATATTGGAAACAATAAAAAACTCTAGCAAATATGTGCAAACTTTCTGAGGACTGATTTTAAAAGCTTTTATGCTGCCTCAATACCACTGGTTCTCAGTATTTGGGATTCCCAGAAAAACGTACTGCGACTTACCGCCACTTCATTCTGATGCTCAACAAGTGAAAGATTCTTCTTTCTTCTCAATTCCAAGGCTTCTTGCAGCTTTGCCTCAAGGTTCTTCCTTTCTATCACTTCTGGTGCTGGAATGAAGAGTGGGGCGAGGAATGTGAGGAGCTTGACAAGGTGTGCTGTTAATCTCAAAAGATGATGAAAAGTTCAAAAAATGAATGGAATAACAGTGGCAGTCTACATTGAAAACACAACTGCTTCCAAAGACCTAATACTCTGGTGAAATCAATAATGTAGGCCTGATGGTGGAGCATTTTAGGGGAGGGAGGATGAAAGGAGGCATGTGGTCACAGAGGGGAAACTAAGCAATGGGAGAGGGGCCAGAATATTGAGAAGTGGCAGGCCAAGAGAGAGAGAGGGAGAGTGTGCATTTGTATGATTCGTCAAACTGGCAACTTCCTCCTCCTCCTCCATCCACTGCTAGACTTTGGTTTTCAGACGAAGCGGAGGAGTGATTGTGGTATAGAAGAGGATGATACTCCCAGTGTCAGTGATGCGACAGGTGATAATGTACTCCGCCCTAAGTGGGAATATTCATTGCATTACGAAGTTCCACGCACTTTTGTTGGAGGAAGGGGGCCAAAGCACGACTTACCCGTAGGATCGAATGAATTACATTATTTAAATGTATGTTAGGAGGTGAAGATTTTTTTCACAGAATAGTAGGAAATGTTGATACATAGGCATAATATCACCAACGAAGGGCTGGAAAAATAGATAACATTGGGTTGACGTTACTGATGAGGAAATTAGGGCATATTTGGGTGTCTTGGTGTATATGAGGGTTTTTGATCTGTGAAGTGACGGCCAGTGTGGCGTGACAGACGAGACATTTGTGTTCTATCAACAAACTGCGATCCAAACCCGAGTGTGATGGTTCCCAGGAAAACTGGTCTGGGCAATATGTTAACATATTCTTATTCCGTGCCCAGAACCCATAGTAAGGTATAACAAATTTATGGGTGGAGTTGATAGAGCCGATCAAAACAGGTCTTACTATGATTTTGGAAGGAAGACAAAGTGGTGGAAATATATTTTCATGCTTGTTGTAAACACAGCCATTGTAAATAGTTACATAGTTTATAAAGAAAGAACTGCTCCCTCAACCTCAAGGCATGGAACAACACAAAAGAATTTTCAGTAAGCTCTATGCAAACAGATGATAGGGAACTACTCCTCTCGCAAGATACATTTGGCCACAAATGAACCTACGCTCATGCCACTAGTTTTCCGGTGACTCCACACCAACTTGTGAAGATTGGCGGAAGAAAAAGAGTGCGTGCTTGCTGTAGTGCCCAAGAAAGGAAGACAAGAGCTGGAAGGAGTATAGAGACCTCTTTGAAATGTCTTCAATGTGATTTACCATTGCGTAAAGTAGGATGTTAATTCGAGTACCACAGATAAGTCGTTTAAGAAATGGAGGCCAGTCATAACCATAAGCTATGAACCTGGAGTTATGTCTATTAGTTTTAATAATCTATTTTTAATAAAAATCTGTTATAAATTTGACGAAAGGATTTGAGAAATTATAGATTATATTTAGAGATGTTAACTTAGGAGCACTGCTGGTGCCACTTGGGAATTAATAGTCCGAATGCTGGGGATACTGGCTATTTAAATTTGGTGAGAAGGCAGAGAACGCCATATGGCCGGTTTCGGCCGAGTTAGGAGGGAGAGGGTTAAACTGTTTGTATGCCTCAAGCCCGAGTACACGGCATCACCCTGAGGACCTTGTGTGCTGCATTCATCTCACCTTTGGCGTCATCTTCAGCGCCTAGGCTTCGCTTGTATGCATCGTTGGCACCTCCCACGACTCTCAGGGTGGCCTCCAGCGCACAAATCTCCCTCTCGGCCTGCTGGATGTGGTGCTCCAGGCGATCTCCCTCCTCCTGCAGCTCTTGCTTCTCCTGGGCCAGCTGTGAGATGCATACATCTCAGAGTGTGCATCTGCATTGCTCCCACCACCACATGAACAACAACCTCTAGCTTGACCATTATTTTGCAGATTAATGACAGACCATTTAATAAGTTTTGTTCAAGTGTAGGAGAGGAAATCAACAGCTGCTCTTTGGAGTGCCATTAGATTAATTAGTCACTCAGTGATACATGAGAAAGGGGAGGGATGAGAGGCTTGTCTCCTTTCGAGTGGACAATCTGAAGTCCATTGGATTTGAGGCCGTGGGGGAAAATGGCGAGAGCTCTGAAGAGGGGTTCAAAAATTCCTTTTAAAAGAAGAATGTGGCACTTAAGAGGGTGACTAGTTTGAACTTCCACTGACTGCTCTCCCAGGTTCAACATTGTGAAAAATCCGTGGCCACCCAGCAATAGCCATGTCATGAGAAACAAGTTAGAGAGGCATAATTCATTCATATCTATTCAGTATCTCACTTTGGGAAACTTCAATGTCATATAGAAACATCATTTTTCATATTGAAACTTGAATTAACCAGCAGTAATTTTTGTATATTGCTGATTGCTTCCTTCTCCAACCTTTGCTTAGAATGCTAAATGCCTTGGCAGTGCATGTGGATTGCTGTGAAAAATACCACGGTAGCCACAGTGGTCCATTTGGGCCATCATGGTGGTAAACCGAAGAAATCCCTGCCCCAAGGACAATGTCCTAAATTTCATGATGGTGCCTAATGGGTTGGATTTAGAAAGAGAGGGACAAGACAAGAAAGATTTCCATTTTCTTGTCTTCTTTCCCTCTGAAATCCTCACTTTGTGGCCCTATGGCTTCAGATTTAGGCACCAATTCAATATTTGACTCAGACAAGTGGATCACTACAACCATTCCAACATGTTTATTCCAAGTTGGCTTGGAGACTAAAACTAAGTCCAGTCTTACTGTTTGATCTAGTTTGTTGAGTTGACTGTTACATCCACAGCAGGTATCAACATTCTTTTTGCTAGCCAAGATTAAAGCTCGTTTACATGAAAGGCATAATGATGACATTGCATAATATGAACCTCAATGCCTTGACTTGAAGGATAGGATATCTCTTGGTCTGTCCCTCACCAAGTCGAGCAGAATGGAATAAGCATCACTCTAAGGGCTGAAAATCAGAGTGCCATTGCTATTCTCTAGCAGTCTAGGTGATGGGGTGAATGCCTGTATCTTTAGGCTGCTCACAGTTTCATAGAAAGTTTCTGCATGCAGAAAAAAGTGCTCAGTGTTGGCTGGTGAGGGAGGGGCTGCATTCCAGGGGCAGTGGCCCTGAAACCGAGAGTGGCACGACGATGGTCCCTGCCCCCTCGAAAGGGCACACCCAACATACCCTCAAGTTGAAGCGAATCAGGGACATTGGCTCATCTGAAGACTCCTCTTCACATGCAAAGGACACGGTTTCTATCTCATATCTGTAAAGTGACACAAATATTGGAGTTAGATTTTTTGTAATCTTAATAATGGATATTTAACCCAAGAAGTGCACACTGGGGTACAGTGGACCCCAGACATTTTTTCCGCAATAATTTTCACAAAACATGAAATATAGGAAGCTAATTTTAATTCAAATTCCTTTTTACAGCTTAGGAAAAGATTCTTGCATGTGCTGCAGTTTTTAACATGCTTGGTGCTTCATAAAAAATATTGAAAATGGTTTGGGTTCACTGGACCCCAGTGTGTATTTAATGGTCAATTTTGAGACATCACGAAAAAATTATATGCATATAATTTTTTATCTCCTTTTTTACTGCAAATGTATTTGATATAGTACAATTAAATAATTTTAATTATTAAAAAACATTTATAATTATTTAACAACTGTCTGATATGTGGTATCATTAAAGATATTTTGTGAATCATCCAATGTTTCTGCTTTGTCATCAATTTAGAAATTTAGATGTGAAATTCGGATAGAAAAACTTAACGTAAATGAAGTGTAGATTAGTAGTACTGAAGATTTATTCTTGGTTTTTCGCATCCTAAATCATGCCACATACTTCTCTGTTTGTCATCGTTTGGAGATTTTTTTATATTGGAAACTGCAATGGAGATTATATGCACTGCTAAGGACTGCAACCTTTTTGGGGCTTGCACTTGTCACAAAGGGGCTATATACATATATAGTCACTGCGTCACAGGTGTGACAAATGTATTTAGACACATAAATAAAAGACACGTAGATGGTTTTTGGATAACTATACAAATATGAATAACTATACAAATATATATATATATATATTTCGATAACTTCTGATATCCCACTAATAAACAACAATGCCTCCACTACAATAGCTGCCATCCGTACCACACCAACACATCCTTCCCTTACTCCCTTTACATTCGCGGCCACTGTATATGCAATGACCCAGACTCCCTTAACAGATTCCTCACTAACCTTCACCAGTCTCTCCTCCAAAGAGGATACCCTGAGCATCTTCTCAACAAAAAAATCTCCACTAAACCTTACTCCCTCACAGCATCTCCTCGCAAAACCAAAGGCAACCTCTCCTTGTGCACAACCTACTTCCCTGGTATCCAGTCCCTTAAACACATCCTCAAAGACCTATCCTGTCTGATAACCTTACCACCACCAATATTTTCCCTAAATGCCCACCTCTCACCTTCAAACATCTCCCCAACCTCTCGGGTATTCTGAGAACCACCAGACCTCTGTCCAAATCCCATCTCCCTCCCAAAACACCCCTTCCCCCTGCAATCACGCCAGATGCAAAACCTCTCCTATCCTTATCACCCAGCATCTCCCCAAACAATTCCTCTCTTTTTCGCTTCCCTCCATGCCTTCACTTTCCTGCACCACTGAAAATACTGTCTACCTTCTATTCTGACAATTCTGTCCCGCTTTCTATGTCCAGAGCTTTGAAATGCTTTGAATGACGTTTGAAACTACACCATTGTGTTTCGTTTCGATCTGCTATTGAAAGGAAAATAGAAAGTCCACATTTTGTTCGGTTATGTTACAATATGACGTGCACTACGGGGGATTGTTTAGACCTTGGAAGAAAATTCATTATCAGGAATGAAGCTATACTTTTCAAAGCTCCTTCGCTCCAGAAAGAATTTGAAGATAATAGAATTTACGATATAATAACTGAAAGAAAAATTAAAACCAGGTTATGGATCGACTCGCGACCGGCAGTACACTAGCTCTCATTGCATGCTATCATAGGTGTTCGCGAATCGGGCAAATGTAGGAGACCCACAAGACATTCGGCTCCATTTTTTTCTCGCTCATCTGGACCGATGGCGAAAAAAGTCAAGACTAGTATGTATTTCTGTATTTTGTTTTGGCCTCATCATCAACTTCATCCCACCATTCTCTCTCACTCATTTCATCACCCGAGTTTCACAACCTCTCCTTGTCGGTTTATAGCGTACCTACCTATATATTCCATTCACTGGCCGCATCAATCACGGAGCTGCGAAATTTTAAAATCTCCGATCCTGATGGAAATTTATATTGTCTTCAGATATGATTTCACTAGTGAATGAAATGAAAGATCCATGGATCTTTGGATCTGACCCGACCATCCCTAATTTTTAAGTGGTACATTTGTTAGTCTTATTCAAACAACAAAAGTACCTATAATGAAGTTTCAGATTCAGGTTAAAGGGTTGGAAATTGAAGTTGATAAAATTTTCAATGTGATGACCGAAAGAAAAATGTAAACCACGATAGGGATCAAATTTCACACAGTACACCAGCTCTCGTTGTCAGCCTGATCCCTGTGAATGTAGGCTACCCACGTGACATTTTACGTATTTTTTTTATCTCGCGATACCGGGGTAATGGGGAAAAAAGTCATATTTCTTTATTTTGCTTCTAGTTGCACGGGAACATTTTCATCTAATTTCGTGACCTGAATAACACATCATCTTCTTGTCAACATCTACTGCACCTACATGGTGTGCTTCGATTGCTAAGCAGCGAAAATTTAAAATCTACGATCCAGATCCAATTTTACTCCATGTCTTAAATCCCAATCCAGAACAAAAAAAAATAAAGATCCGCGGATCTTTGGATCCGATCCAGCCATTACTACACTTTACATTCATAGACATCTAGTGACCACTCAAATCATATTATTTATTAGGCCTTATCTCTACTATTAATGCTTCTGTCTCTAATATGTGTCACTGGTGTATTTTTCACTTATAAACTGTGCATGCATGCAGCAACTTGGGTGGCACTCATATGAGACCCCAGTGCTGCCATCTCGGCCAGGTGAGTAATTGCCTGGACGAGGGCCAACTCAGCCCAGGGGTGCCAACATGGTGCCAATGGTATCACAATATAGGTAAGAGATTAGAGCCTCTGAATCCACAAAGTGGCAAATTGTCGGTCATTGAAAGAAACACATGAGTACACATCAGACCTTTTCTGCAGCTGTCCAATCTTGGCCAGCATATGCTTGACCTCCTGCTTGAGGAGTGTGACTTCGTCCGAGAGAGCCCTCTTCTTAGCCTCCAGGACTTCCCTCTCCATGCTGATCTCCAAGCGCCTCTCCTTGAGAGCCTGCCGAGAATAAACTCAGACTAGAGCTCCCCTCACCCACATACACTCACTCTTTTCTCGCTTCAGAAGTAAATAGCCGTGGGAAAAATTAGCACCCTGTGATTTTCAATAGAAATGAGATGAAAATAGATGTAAAAAGCCTAGGCAACATGGGGAAAACATTGGTTGGATATCACCTGAAAGTCAATGTGTCACAGCAAAACATTATCTGCAGGAGAAAATCAGAGGCTGAGAACATTGTAAAACTTGAGGACTCAAAAGCTCAAAGGAGGTGGAGGAGTATATTGTCATGTTGGAAGCCAATGAATATACAAGAGAGGAAGCAAGAAGGAAATAATGATCAGAATAGCACAGGTGGAGAGGGCATTCTGCCAAAAACACTACACATAGCTTGAAATGCTAACTTGGAAGTAAGGAAAGACTGTTAGAACTAACGTCTGAAGTGTGTTTCTTTATGGCAGTGAGGAATGGACAACATCAGCAGCCAAAAAGGCCAGATGTGGTGCTTGAAATGTGGTGTTACAGAAGAATGATGAAGGTCAAGTAGATGGACTGGTTAACTGATGAGGAGGTCCTGAAAAGAGTGGGAGGGAAGAAATGAAAACTCTTGAATGAAGATGGAACCACATATAGTACACTTCTTGGGACATGATGATCTCACGAAAAAGGGGAAGAAGTGGACAGACCGTGGGAAAGGTGAATAGGAGGAATAGCAGACATTGGATGGGATATGTGGAGCGGATAGCAAAGCATATGAAAGAGGATAAATATGTTAATATGGAGCTGACAGAAGAAGGAAGCAGAGAGCTGCGTCAAACCAATCTTGCTTATGGATTAAGGAAATTTTAAATTAATTGGGAAGATAGTTCTTTGGCTTCTCAGGGCAAAAGTGGGACGATTACAATCATGTTAATTGTAGCTTGTGAATAAGAAGTAATTGAAGAAGATTTGGAAATTACCTACCAGTAACCTTAATTTTTCCTCATCCCCAGAAAAAATTTAGCCCTGGTAGACCACATCAAATTCATAATAATAATTATAGCTATGCGTGAAGTAAATGAATAAATGAAACACACCGACCCTTTTATGTGGCATGATGCCAATTATTTCAGCTATGAAGTATTTTCCTGCTATTATTTTGAGGTAGGATAGTATTTTTCTTCAACATTCTAACATATTTTTATTGCAATGCATTCATACATCTTGGGTCAGTTGTGGAAGGGATACAAGGTCTAGATAAAGATTCACAGTATGGAATAACATGTAGTCTGATGAAATGGAGGAAGTTGAGCGATGTTGACTTTGGCAAAAGAGTGAATTGTTGAATGAAAGGCTCTGAGATGTGGCCTATGGTTGAGGAAGAGAGACGCTTGAAATGAGTGAGTGGATGGATAGAATGATTTCATCAGAGTGAATAAGGAGCCCTTGGAGGGTAGAGGTATTGTTAGCATGTGGAGTGGGGGGAGGTCTGTGAGATGGTTTGGAATAATGGGAGGATGCCTGTGGTGGGCAGGGAAGAATAAAAGAGGGCAATGGTGACGTGGTTGAACCGAGTGAAGGCATAAAGGGAAGAGGTGAGATGCACTCTGTGCCATGATGTTGCGAGTGGGAGGGAAATAGTCAGCACTCACTGTGTCCATTTCCAGGCCCTCCTTTTCCAGTGAGAACACCTTCTTGCCCTCGTGGGCCAGAAGGGACTCCGCCCTCGAGGTTTTGAGCCTCAGAATGCTCTCTTCCACCATGAGGCTCTGGTTTTGGGAGTGTTGCTTCTCCAACCACTTTATCTTCAACCTTACGGCCACAGACACCTCTGCCTTACTCGATGCAATCCTCTCCAACTCCTGGCTGTGGTTCTCCAGGTTCATCCGGAGGCGTCTCTCTTCATCCTGCAAGGCCATACAAGTGTCAGAATGCATGACAAATTTCTAATACCCAATACAATATTTATTAATTACCCAATACTTAAAATAAAACAGATATAGCGAGGCCAAGAAGCTCCTGCCACGGTATACGCTCGGTATTACGAGTGATATTTCTTGAGGGCGATGGACTGCAAAGTACAAATTAATGCGTGGTATTTATCTTTAGGAGCATTATTAGGCAACTACAACTTAGAAAACAAGATTTGTGCCATCTCTACATTATTTAAAGTCCAATCAACTCCAGGCACTGACAATTTACGGCCTGCCCTGGCAAACGCTCGCACTTTTTGGCTGTTGTTTTGTTAAGCCAAGTTCACATAGCAGCGGAATGGGTGGAAAATGGAAAAGCATGTAGCCAATCACATGACAGCGGTGAGTGGTGGTGTGTGTAAGGGGCAGAGCTTAGCCTGCCTGTCTTCTATGTGATATTAAAGGTCCGACGTTTGTTTTGTTATGCATTTTATTCTCACAACAAAATCGTCAAAGTTTCCTGTTGCCAAATAATTACTTATTTCCTTATAAATTTACGATTCATATATCCTGGTTTCGATTATTTTTTCCTGTTAGCAGAAGTAATGGGAACACTTATGTTCTATTATGCATTTGTTAATTTGTGCATCTCTTTCAATGTTTTCGTAAATATTGCTGGGGGCGATGTTACGCGAATAATAAAATGTATTCCGGTCAACAAGTTTTTATTTTCTGATTCCTGAATTTACGGATACATACAATTTTGAGAGAATGCGTCGATAATTCTCGGCAATAGTATTTCACGGGAGTTAGCTCCGTTTGCTCTAGATCCTTCAGATGGCAGCACTAGTACGCCATGCAATGTGTTGCAGAATCAACAGGGGCATTTGCTTGAGTAAATAAATACTCGCTGCAACTAATTTTCGAGAGATAATTGAATGTGAATTTTAGGAACGGCTAGGAATAGGAAATATTTTCGACCGCCAAAAATGCCATATTTCGGCGAATAATTACGACAACTTTCCTAACCAATGGACATACTGGTTAACACTCGAAGACTTCAGGAAAGGGAAAATTATTGTTTTGGAAGATTGAATTCACAAAATCATTGATTAATATGCAATTGTGCTCTCTTCTACCTGTTTCTATTAGCATGGTTACAAAAGAAAAACAGAAAGTAAGAACATCTGTGGGAAAAGAGAGGCTTTATCCATCACCTTCGAATATAATGAGTGCTCATAATAGCAAGTGATTTCCCAACTATCGCGAGAACTCGTTATACCGAGCTTCCACTGGAAAACGGTTGTTACAAAAAATATCATGCATCTACCCAGAATTCTCATTCAAGATAGCATTTTTCAGAAATATTTAAATAAATGCTAATGATATCTTTACATGTATCATGTTCTTTGGCATTTTTCTATCCAAGAACTGAAGAATAACAAATTTTGCATGGCAGTTAATTTGTTGATGTTAACGGGTGAACCTAAGAGGTATGTGAGATGGCAGGCTTAAACTTATGACATAATGCACATAATTCCTCTATGTTAGCTCTAAAAAATGCATTTTGTAAGTAGGGTAATGCAGGAGATCAACTCTCATTTGATTGGAAACTGAAGGACAAATGGCAGGACAAAAATAAGCTTATTTTTTCAGCCAAGCTATTAGTAGTTGACTAATGGCAACATATGGCAATATCTTACATCCAACTTCATTTTTTGACTCATTAAAAACCTCTTCTCTGCATTCTTTTCCATGAGTGCCTTCTCAACGGCCTCAATTTTCTTGTTTAGTTCTATCTGCTTGTCAGTTGCTGCCTTGCCTGTCATCCTTGCAATCCGAGCCTCCAGCTTTTGAATCAGGAAATCCTGCAATGGAAGAGAAGAGGTGCTCCATAATGGAAGATGCAGCTTGCAATTCTCAGTCTCTCACGTGGACCTCGGTCATCTCCCAAGGCCCGAATTTAAAAGACTTGAATTGGTTGTACACCAATGAGACTTTCAAGACCTCACCAATGACAGGAGGCATTGGTAGTGAATGAAGTTGGAATTTTCAGCTCAATAAGTGGGAGTGATAATGGGACATGGACAATTTTTCGGATAACAAAAGACAGTACTTACATTTCTTTGAAAGTATCCTGAGAAATTGTGAATGTGCACATATTTAAGATACATATTTCAGTAAGTAATGACTGTTTTTAGCTCAAATCGTCTCATTAATGGCTTTTATAACGTGTATCAATATTTTACTCTTCATCAATCACAGAATTTTGCATGGAACTTTGATAGGTCGCAAAGAAAAGAATAGCAGACAAAACTATCAGCTGAACATTACTGACCATGACAGGTAAACCAATTATGAATTAAATGACGTCTCTAAGTTCTCATGCAGGGAAATCAATTTCAAGCCGTGTTAATGAATGAGTTTACATTTTCCCCTCACCAAATGGTATTCAAGCTGAGATTTCTGCATGTGCTCTCTCGTCACTGCATGCCTTTTGGCAGCCAGGATCTTCAGAGATGACTCTATCCCTCGCATTTTCACTGCAAGTGATGTCTCATTTTCTTTCAATTCTTGCAGATTGCACTGATTCCGAAAGATGTTCCCTTGAACATTTTTCATCTCAGTGTCAATGTCTTTCAGGTGCAATTCCTCAGCCTGGAAGAGAATAAAAGCCAAAGAATGGTTATGCAGGTAAACTATATGACATAAGCAATAGCTCTCACATGAAATGGTGCTTGACAGCAGTCTAAAGTTAAAAATTGAAAAATCACAATCCCTACATTTCTGTCCAAAAAAATTTGGCAAAATTATTTCTGTAAATTTCCTTGGTAAATTTTAGTGATGGCCGGATCAGATCCAAAGACACAGCGTAAAATAGGATCCAGATCGTAGATTTTAAATTTTCGCGGCCTAGCGATCAAAGTGCCCCGTGAATGGAATGTAGGTGCGGTAGATGTTGACAAGAAGACGGTGTAATTCAGGCCACAAAATGAGATGAAAATGTTCCTGTGCAACTAGAAGCAAAATAAAGAAATATGACTTTTTATATATAAAGTTACCATTGATATTCTTCTAACTGTGTACCGTGGTCTGCCTTACTCTCATCTTATGCATAGGTAGGTATTCTTCTCTGGGATTCATCCCCTTCTGCCTCTAAAATATTTACAATACAAAAGAGAATTATCCAACTCATTGCTCAAGCACACCCTCACAAATCCTGTTGTCCTCTATTCAGTGATCTGAAAATCTTGCCCCCCTACCCTGTGTGTTCATTATGTATGCTGCTCTAACTATCGAAGGTAATTTATTTGAACGTAAAACCAACTCTAATGTTCACCATCACTTACTGGCTTTGCAACATACATGTACCATATGTAGAAACAAGTAAATGGGACCTTAAAACATAGGTCTTCATCTTTATAGTAAACTTCCAATTCAGATTTAAAAACAGTCGATTCACAAATGAAAAAGTTATTTAAGGTTTCTTTTAAATAAATTATACTTTTTGGTAAATATTTCCTCAGTGACTCTCCTTGAAACTTTAATTGTACTCATACTTACATATTCTCAATGTGAATCTCTTTATTGACGTATACTCACATCACTCGTACTTGCTGCTGGTATCGGGGAGGTCTGGGCAGAGCAACATTCACAATGCTTATCATACTTTTCATTCTAAAATCTAACCTAAAAAAAGGACAGTGCATCCCATAGTATAGTGAAATATGGCGTAGCCATCGCATCTTCTGCGTCTGCCCCTGCAAGCAAAATGAAGTGCATAACAGTTCATACCTGAAGCATTTCCTCCAGCTGGGTGGCCCTCTCCTGTGACGTCATCTGGTGGGACTTGACGTGTGCTAGCTGCTCCTCCAGTTTGGCCAGCGTCCTCTGCATTCCCTCCTGCTGAGACTCCATCTCCATGCACTCTTTGGAGAGGTGCTTGTGAGCACAGCGCTGGTACCTGGCCTCCTTCTCCACATTGGCCAGAGTTCTCCTGGTGTTGCTCATCTAAAGCCATCCAAGGGTGAAAAATATACAATTGGCTGCTGGCACACTTCAGTGTCTCATCCTTTAGGAGCTCTGCTTGTATCATTTAAGACCATTTAAGCACAAGCAGCGAAGAGCAACAACTTAAGGCTACCATTATTGCTGCCCATTTAAGTCTGAGCTGCATTGAGATAGCATTCAAGGAATGCAGTGATTAGGAATCCTTGCGTAATTGTGCAGTACAAACCTCAGTCTTGAGTTCATCAACGACGTGCGCGCCGTGGTCCCTCCGCTTCACCAAGATGGCTCCCTCCCTGTTCAGTGACTGGGTCTTGATCTCTGCCTCTCTGTTGTTCCTCTGCAGTCCCTCCAGGAAGCGTTCCTCCTCCAGCAGCTCCTCCCTCTGCTGGAGGAGTGCTCTTTGCAGATCATTTATTTCCTGGGAAATCCAATGGAAGAGATGGGAAAGAGTTTGTGAGAGGACAAGTGTTGATATGGCAACAAAAACTAACCAAATGTCCCGCTAGAGGAAGGGGAGATGTGCTGCCCTCTGGGGCTAGCATCTTGTAAACAAATGAATGAATGGCAAAAATAAAAGGCATCCAATGTATCTAGTGAGCGGTGAGTCTTGATTTTTCACGAGATAAGAACCAATATTACCAACTGGCTTCAATTCATGTTCTGCTAAGAATAGACAGCAACAACAACAAATGTAACAGTTATGACATGATAAGAGGTTAATCTTGCAGTGGTGAGGCTATTATTTCTACCGACTGAAAGTAAGTTTTGATTTGTGGCTTTGGGCTCTTTCATCTTGAAATCCCTCTCTTCAAAAATCTCTTTTCCACACAAGTGATGTGTGTATTGTATTTTTATTTAAGTCACTGCCTAGAAAGCCTTAATTACTTTAAAAAAATCAAATCTTATAATACATACCAGGTTAAAGATAATATTCTTTTCTAATAAATATTTGGCTCAATCGTCAGTAAAATACAGAATCTGGGCATGAACTTTTTCCATTTCAAGAAGGGGCACAGTGAGCTTTCAAGTTCATGAAGACGGATGCACTTACGTGGCGTGCAACGGTTATTTCTTCGTCTCGCTTTCCCATGTAGGCTACACATGATTCCCATTGCTCAATAAGGTGCTGCCTGTTGCTGTGCATTTTACGGAACAAGCCACTCATATTTTCCAGAGTGAGCTCCTGAGACTGGATGTCACAGTTGAGTTTATCCATCTTCTGTTGCTTAGCAACAACCTCCACCTGCAGTCTCTCCAGTTGACGATTCTGCTCCTGCAAGCAATTTGATATTTTAGCTGGATTCTTACAACTGAAAGAGTATTTAAGTATAATTATAGAAACTTATGTAATGGGGATCCTTAATAATACAATTTTATATAATAGGGATGGTTTAATACTTGTGAAAATCCACAATGTTTTCTGCTATGTCCTGCTTAATATCTCTTTCCTTCACGAGCAAGTCATGCTTTTCTCAAGGGATGATGACCAAATGAAACTGTTTGACTTGAGACTTGCAGCCCTGGTGCATTTAATTTGTTTTGAAAACATTTGCACAATTATTTATTCCTAATTTGAATGACATGGAGGGTTCAACTCATTGGGTGCACGAAAGAATTGCTCTTTTCCCTCATTTATTAAATCATGATAGGCCATGTGAAAGTTGTATTATTCTGATGCAATGGAAAGTGAGTTGGCCACCGTTGTTTTCAATGTGGTTGGTGATGGATTTCTCAGCAGCATTTGAATTGCTTACAGGGAAAATTCAACATGTCTTCAGATAGAAAAATAGTCGCATAAAGATACGGTTGACACCAGTCATCTTTCCGCAGTGCAGGTCCCAAGTGTCCACATTAAGGAGGCCCAAAAGTAACAAAATTATTAGATACTTGTGCTGGGTGAGTGATGCCCAGCCCTTGTGGATGCCAAGAGGAAAGTATTAGTCTCTCCTTGGATTCATAGAAAACACTCACCTTTACTTTCATATCATCCTCATGAAAATAGCACTCGATGACTTGATTCTCCTTTTCCTTGCGCAGTATTTCTTCCTCCCATAATTCCAAAGTCTCCTTGTCATATTGTGCATCTCTCTTCATAGAATCAATACTCTGCTTCAACTGCTTTATTTCACACTAGAAATATGGAAAACAATAGGCAATACATATTATCATGAATAATCAACCATTTGTTTAGAGAGAAATCAATGCATTTGAGGCCATGGCCTAATGCATTAGTCAAACAAATGATAGACAATGGCTTTTGAATTTGTCTGGATTGCTTGGATAAATGATTATAATGTCACAGTCAAAAGAGATTTAGGTTTGCAAAGGAAGAATGGAGACAAATGTTGCAGCACAACCAGGGCTTCATATTCTAAAATTATTTTTTTCTAATCTTCCAAAAAAGGTTCCTTGATCACAAGAGATCAAAGTCCTGTCGAATGGATGAATAAATTGTGCCAACTAATCTGTTAGTTCTCTTAACTCTGTACCAAAGAGTGGGATTGGTATGGTAAACTGTGGAAGCCATGAGAGTAGTGTTGATCTGATTATTCACTCCATGGAGCTACTCATAATTGAAAATATAGGAAAAGACTAAATTACAGAAGACATTGCTCTCACTAACTGCTGATTAATTCTTACCCACATGCTATAACCTTGATGAGCTTATGGATTTCTAAGGTCTCCTACAATTCAACTGGCCAGAGCCAAGACGATTGCACACATAAGCATGGCATAAAGGGCAAAGAGTGGGACGGGGGGCAGTCCAATCATCCATTCCTCAGGGAGGCAAAGGCATCTAACCACGTGGGATCGTAGCTTGGGTGACAGCAATTTATGTATTAAGATGAACTATTAAGGGAGGCAACAGATTGCCACTAAATCAATCCTAGGACAATTATGAAATTGTCATAGGTTAATGCTTTTCCTATCCCTTAGCTCCTACATTCCTATGGGAAATCCAAGCCAAGACATGAGACAACAAACAAGAACTCTAAAATGAAGTTTGCGCTTAATACGCTGAGAGAATAAATATTTAAATATACATCGGAGCCTACTGTGGTTGAGATATGGATTAATCAGAGAGATCAGGAGAAGAGGAGGACTGATGGAGAGGTGGCATTTGTGGTAAGAGAGGAAAGGGGGAGTAGGGTGGAGACAGGCAGAAGGAGTGAAGAGAGCCACCCACATAGGACCCGTCTGTATCCTCCCTCTGAACATTCAAATCCACCTCTCAAACAAGGCTGGCTTTTTATTCTCCGTGGTGATATTTTGAATTATTTTTCTAGATTAGCACTAGAGGACAGCAGAAATCACGCATATGTTCTTTACGTACTGGAACAATCAAAGAGATGGCACTAGAATAGACCACAGGTGATCACATGCTGTTTGTGTACTTAAGGCATTTAGGGGTCATTATGGGATAAGTTGTAGTGGTATCTAAGGAGAAGGCTAGAGAAGGCATGCAAAAGGAATATGAGAACCAAAGGCAAGAACTATCTGAGACCTTTGGAAAGAAGCAGAATACGTAGTAATGGTAGGAGGGTTGGACTGGTGTAGTGGTTAGAATACTGGCATCTCTTCCAGAGGGCCCAGGTTGGAATTCTGGCAGAGGAAGATATTTTTCATTTGGAAAAGCAACTGCTGCTTTAGTGCTTTGTGGATAGCATCTGAGTTCAACACTCAATTCATCGGATGGAACATTAAGCCATGGTCCCTTTTGTTAAGAGCAGGCTAATGCCTGTTTCTCTCCCACCTTTCTCCTTTCTCGCCCTTGTGCCTTTCCTCCCAGTCTGAGGCACCTGTTAGTGCGGGTACAGACTTGAAAATCACAGATCAACTTATGGCAATGATTTAATGAGTATGATGAAATTAAATGATTCCTTCTTCTCATGGCTGTCGAAGTGAAGTAGGAACACCACATTGAAACAGATCCTGAAAAACTGATCACCCAGTTGAGGGTATAAAAATCATCACCATCCAAAATTGACACTTGGTAGATAGATAGATCTGTCTTTATTGGGGCGAGAATGAGACTAAAAGTCCCATTTTTTATCGAACTCCTAAGGTTATGGCATGTAGGTCTTTAGCAGGCTTTGTTTCTTATTCCCCTTCTTGATTCTTCCTTAATTTTTTTTTAAACTCAAAGCAACATGGGTTGGGGAATCAATGAAAAACTCAGACACTGATTAAACTATGGTCAGCAGAAAATTGCATAATTTCCAACTGAGACCAATAATTAGAATTTATTAGATAGCAATAAGGTAGTAGGAAGAACTAATCTAAGGTGAGATAGAGGGAACTTAAGCAATAATAACAGTAAGGGTGTGTGGACGTGGAGAAGATGCTCCATGGGAAGTAGGAGAGTGGATGAATATGGAGAGCAGTGTCAATGGCTGAAATATGATCACCTGGAGTCCGTCATTCCTCTCGCAGGCTTCCGTGTGCAGTCTGGAGAACTTCTGAATGTCTTGTTTAATTTTCTCCTCGTCCCTTATGGCCACTTTAGTCATGTGATCCTCTGAATCTGTACATTTCCGGGAGGAATAAATTAATGCCTGTAAGGTGAAATATTTTGAGCTATAGTATAGGTTAAACATAATTTGAAATACTAGTTTACTACCTAATTATTGCCCATGTAAAATACTACAGATCTTGCATGTAAAATTTTACTCGCAAAATGCAAATATGCATATGCATTTCACTCATCAAGGAAGAAAGCCAAGTCTTTCCCCATTGCTACCTACAATTTATTTGTAAAATACTCAGCTTACGCTTAGCTATAATATGTAACTACTAAGAGAATAATTTTAACAAAGGACCTCTGTCAAAAGTCCCATGGTCAATTAACTGGAACTCCAAGCCAATTGAAAAAAGGCCACTTAATGATGTAAATAGCATTTTGTCAAAGAAATCTATTGCTTCGATTCAGGCGAAAATTCCATTTTAGAACCATTGTTGGTGCATCAAAAAGTTTCTGCAGCCAGAACATTACAGAGCCTAAACAAGCTGGAGAGTTCTTAAGGACACACACCCATAAAACTAGCCAAGAGTGGTCATTGCCTCAATGCTTACTTGCCATCCTGCTATAGCCCCTTGAAAGTGATATAAAAAAAAGTAGGTAACTTAGGCATTTTTTGCCTGCAAGTTTTTAAAGAATTATCAATAAAACATTTTCCCCAAAACAACTAGTTTTCACTCTTTGACAAGGATCTTTTTCCAGCTATCTAGCATCATAAACTAATAAATGGGAATGTATCGAATTGTACAGAAAATAATATATTTAAATGTTAAGTGCACTCCAGCAATCACTCCTACCTGGACCTGTTGACGATGTACATTGATATCCTTCAAGTGCTTTTCTATTGCATTAACTCGGTTGGACAAGTCCTCTGACTGTATGATGTAAGTTGCCTTTTCTTTCAGCATTCCTTCAACCTGTAAGTCAATATCCATAAGTACATAGGTAATTTAAAGATTTAAACCACTAATTTCCATATCGTGAGCTGCAGAACCGCCAGAGTCACTGCAAATCTTCAACTCTTCTGCAAACTATTTTTTTAAATTATCGAGCATACTAAAATTATTAAAAATATTAAGTCATATCTAAGAATTTTTTGTGGCAAAAAGTACAATAATGGGTATATAATGCCAGCCAACACAGGCAATCATTTACAGAGTTCTGTATGCTTGTGGAATTATAAAAAAGTAAAATATTCAACTAGACAATGGAGGTGAACATAAGATTCTACACCTTGTATCAATAGTCAGCACTGAAGAAATTGGAAAATGAAAATGTATGACCTCTAAATATCCCAAAAATATAATCCAAGAAGTTGATTATTAGTGATTAAATAACTACTCATCTCTTCATCATCGTGACTGTTAATCGAGTTGAATCGAGAATTTTATTTCATCATTGGCGAAAAAGCCCTTTCCTCCTTTTAATAAAAATGTTTTCAGCTTGAAGAAAATTTATGCATTAAAAATTTAAGAACTTGTGTTTTTTTTTGAAGGATAACAGTGTGATCTTGTATCATAATGGATTTTCTTATTTTTAATTACATGACAAAGCTCACAAGTGATGGTAAATGCTATCTAGAGGAGCACATGTTAAACATTTTTTCACCAAATTTAAATTACTCAGTGAAAGATTCATCGGTACCAACCTTTTTTGAAAGTTTCTCATTCTTCTCATTGAGAATTGGAATGTGGTAGCCATCTGTCCATCCTATGGCTTTTAGTATATCCTCAAGTTTACTCGCCATTTTGGGGATAGATCAGTAAAATTTTTCTTCACTCAAAATCTAAACAAGTTTTAAGTATTTCACGGAAAAGAAAACTAGACATGTAATGCAATTCAATTTCATTTCAAAGATATTAGTGGAGAAAATCTTTTCTGATGCCGGGAAGATTATCGCAACCACTCAAGTCTCACGTATTCACACATCTGTGGGGGGCAGGTAGGCGGTGTGAAGCGTTTTAATTTCGCGGTTGTTTACCGAGAACTTCGCTGTGGCAACCGCGATCAATCGTATGAATCCTGGGTCGATATACGGATAGTGATCGCCAGGTCGATAGATATCGATCATTTTCCTCATGTATCGAACATCTATCAACGCTATCAGCCATCGAACAAGTCTTTCCCCAAAGTCCGCGAGGAGAATTGTTATCCTGGATTTAAGCAGATTTAAGTATGTACACGCGAAGTTGGCGAAGAGAATCAGCGTGTAATGAGTGCCAGTCATTCAAGGTAGGCCAGGCGGTTGAAGCTAGTGTCACTAGTCAGCTTTCTTGTTGACGATGCATACTTTGGTGGTGGTGTGCTCCCTGCCACACACCCTTGCGGTGGCTTGCTGGGTGTAATGTAGATGTGCCCAAGTAGCCTAACACATTAGTTGGACCAGTGTGGTAAATTACTTGTGTAGTGTGTTTAAAGGCAGTTTTACACGGTACATTTTTGTGTACAATTTCTTGTACAAACGCTTGTTTGAGAAAATTACCGTGTAAAGCGGCAAATTGTGTAAACGCTTGTGCGAATGACTGAACGGAAAATCGAACCTTTTCAAATTCCATTCAGACAAACATACCATTTCGTTCAGTTTCATACATTCGTTTGTACAATAAATTGTACCGTGTAAAGCGGCCTTTAAGGCCGGTCGTGCGGATCCATTGTAAATATTTCTGTGAATTTTATTTTTACACAAAAAATATTCGTTAGATTTCACAGGAAACCGAAGTTACTGCGGTGTTATGACCATGAAAACCAGGAGGTTGCTTCTACGGTGGGGTGTTGGTAAGTAATTGAATATACCTAATTCTTATCCAAGTTCAAAATTCCTCATTCTGCGCTCCTTCCTAACCCCCTACAACTGGCCAATTTTTTTTTTAAACTTCCTAAGCTATGTGAAACCGACTGACTGGGGGGTTATTCGCTATCATTTCAAGTCAATCAAACCCTCCAATCGCGGTGTAAAGGGAACACTTTAAACTGTGGAAGTTATACATTCAAAATAAAATCATAAATTTTGCCTATAACCATGACCATATGCCTTGATTTTACTGATGACGGCACATGTAGGATGCTCTTTGACATATTTCTGTGCATCGTTCAGGAACTTATGGTCATCAACTTTGTCAACATATTCACTGTCATAAGTCACATATGTGATTAAATTTGTGAAGTACCTACTCATTGCCTAATTATATTCCTTCATATACTTCTCCGGTGGTAGGTTTTTCAAAAATATATTTGTTGACATGAATAACCACCTTTTGAAGTTTAATTTTTGTTGGTTTGGCATACCCAGGTTTCCCTGTCATACAATAAATGTCAGGAGGTGAACTCTTTTCTATATTGCAGTTTCTGCTTCCTTAAGGCCGTTGTACACGGTACAATTTCTTGTACAAGATCTTGTACCATAAATTGAACGGCGAGATTTGACCAAGATATTGTACAAGAAGTTGGTTCACGGTCGTACACGATCAAAGATTTTCATGCAATTTGTGTGCCAATAGCATGCGCAGATATCGTTTTCTGTCCAACAGCTGAGTCGCGATATCCGATGACGATAGTATTTTGAAAATACTGCCATAGTTACTGGGTTACAATGATTTGCCACTATTAATCCTAGCATTAATAAAATGAAATTTTACGATTGGTTACTAGCACTCTTTCATCGGCGCATGAAACCCATCATTTATTGTCCAAACATCATGGTTGCTTGTTGCATATATTTATTTTAGTTCAATAACGTCTTCTTAATTTCATTGTGGTTTAATGTTTGTCAGTGTGTCCAGCTCATCTTTTGAGAAATAGAACACTTCCGAGGCGACCGACGACTATCACAATATGGAAACAAAAAAGAATATCATAATATGGCAGCAACAAAGAATATCACGATATGTACAACAAAAATGGAAGTTTTGCCACGCTTATAGGAATAAAAGTGATCGCAAACAGAACACCAACCTTACGAATACTAAACGAACGCATCACTACCGTCACATGTCATGCGCAGAAGCTACAGAGTGGATCTTGGACGATTTCATCCAATAATATAGAACATGATCTAATGTCTTGTACAAGAAATTGTACAGTGTACAGCGGCCTTTAGAGAAACATTCATGCCAGGCTTTATTGCACCTATTACCAACCACTTTCCTTCAGCCATTGTACATGAAATCACCTTCTTATCTTATTATTATTCCACTATACACCCTCATCATAAAAAAATTCCCCCAATCTATGTATCAAAAACAACTACTACAGACTGAAGCACATATAGAATTCTACTTTCGTCGGGCTGATAAAAGTGCTATTTTATTCTCATTGCAGTTTATTCCTCCTGAATTTTAAAATTTGTTAATTCACCTTTCTGCCTACCAGTGAGCAACTGTGAGAGTTAGTTTTCCTAGCTAGTTCTCTCATTATGTCATATATTGCTTTTAAAACTTTTTCTTCTTATTCATTCCTATTTATGGTCCAATGCACTTTGTTGTTTTTACTGTGTATTCATTGTATTATTCTTTAAATCCTTCATTGGTAATAGTTGGCTGTAATGATAATCCTTTTATTTCACATTCATAACCATCGACAAATATTAACAAACAGAAATCATGACATTTCTCATGAGACAGGAGGGTAGCACACATGGGAGAAAAATGTTTAAAAAGTGGATGACAATTCAGTCTGGGAAGCAGAATTACCATTGATAGGACAAGATAATGATCGGAAGGCCATGCCCAGGCTGTGAGGAGGCATTTTCTTCTGTTGTAATCTTATTTCAACACAATATATATTCCCTTGTGGGAGAGTTGTCCAGTTCAAAGGCTGTTTGTGTGTTTATTTCATGGCCCTGTCTCCCCCAGTTTTGCCAGACCAATTTATTGTTAGGTTATTGATGAATTAAATATAATTCAATGAAAAACCCCAGTGGAAATTTAACAATGTATTCACATAACTATGATACACTGACATGTGAGAATAGACATGCTTTTCTGTCAAAAGAACATTAGGGACGGACATCACGGAGTACAATGGCATACACGTACGAAAGGAAAACAAAAGAGGAACAAAACACGTGGACATGAGGAATTGTTTAGTCATATTTGTTACATAAACCAACACTCCCCCTTAAACAATTACTCTGATTTAACAATAACAAAATATGTATACACACTCATGGTAATGAAATACAAAGTTAAATACACAATAAGCAATTTCATTAGAGGTTTCCTTTTTATGCACGTTTAAGTTGGACCCAATCCTTTTGAAAATTTTAAGTGCTTTGGGCCATGCAAACCCTTAGTACAAATATCTGCCACCATCTCCTCTGTGGGTAAATATTGTAAATCAATTATACCATTTGTAATCAGTTCTCTTATATAATGATATGCAACATCTATATGTTTGGTGTGCTTATGCAGAACTGGTTTTTTTTGCAATTTTACCAGCACTCTGATTATCATAATGCAATATAACCGCATTCTGATTACCAATCAATTGAGATAAAAAAAATTTTAAGATATACACTTTCCATTGCCACTTCTGAGCAAGCAATATATTCACCTTCACATGATGATTTAGCAACTGTTTTCTGTTTCTGGCTTACCCAAGAAACTGATGCACCTGCATGCATAAAAACATACCCAGTATATGATTTCCTGTCTGTCGCGTAGTTTGCCCAATCAGCATACCCAGTAAGTTTACATTTGAATACCTTTTAAATACCTTAGAACTCTCCTTAAAGCTTGCCAATGTTCTTTTGAATGATTCACATTAATCTGGCTAAGAACTGATACCGCATGTGCAATATCCGGTCTCGTTGTTACACAAAGGTACATCTACGAACCAATAATGTTTTGATGTGGAACATCAATGCTGTCTTCGGGTTTACAATCCTCTAGTTTAACCTTAGGTTCTAAAGGAGTATTAACAGGTTTACATTTTGACATCTGAAACGTATCTAATACATTTAACAAGTATTGAGTTTGGCTGAGTTTGATTGCACCTCTTCAGTTCTATCTCTTTCAACCTTCATCCCTAGACAATGGGAAACGGGACCTAAATCTTTCATTTTAAATTTGGATTTGAGAGCATCTTTTAGCTTTTGTGCTTCCTTAAGATCATTATAAAACAAGAAAAAAATCATCAACATATAATGCTATGTATACTACCTTTCCATCACCTTTCTTCTTGAAATAAACACACGGTTCATAATTTGACTGATCATACTCTAAGTCTAAGAGTGCCTCATGAGCCTTCTTGTTCCACTGCCTTGCAGCCTGCTTAAGTCCATAAATGGCACGCCTTAAAAGACAGACTTTTCAACTTTGTCCATCTCCTGCACGAAATCCATCAGGAAGAGACATAAATCTCCTCATTAATATCCCCATTTAAAAAGGCCGTACAAACAAATGGTCTACTTCCAATTCTCTTTCAGCAGCTAGAGCAAACAATATTCGAAGTGAATAGTGTCTAACAACTGGAGAGAAAGTTTCATTGTAGTCTATGCCATAATGCTGACTACATCCTTTGGCTACAAGTCTAGCTTTATAATGAACAACCTGATCACTAGCATTCCTTTAATTTTTTAAACCCATTTACATTTGCTTAAAAGCTCTATTTGAGGGCTTATCTACTATGATCCTAGCATTATTTTCCTTAAATGAATTTAACTCGCTTTCCATGGCTTTCTCCCATTCTTTACTTTCTGGACATGATATAGCTTCAGCATAAGAAGAGGGTTCTGCTATATTAATGGCTATAGCCTGATATAGTGCATAATCAGGAAACTCCGTTCTCTTTACTTTCACCAAGGGGATATCGTCTTTCTCCTTCATCAACTGGTTCCTGATGATCCAGTACTTCCACTTGTTCTGTGACTGGTACCTCTCTTTATACCTCAATATCTAGTAACTGATTATTTGCTCTGAATCTCCAAATATATATTTGGAAGAACCTTGTAGGAATATTTGTTGACTCCATTTGCCCATTTCCATGTAATGTAGACAGAATTTCACTTTCTAAAAATTCTACATCCCTCGAACGAATAATAATCAGGATTATTCAAATCAATCAACCTGTATGCCTTGCTTTCTTCTGAATATTCAACAAAAATGCATCTTATACTTGTGACATCTAATTTTCTTCGTTTTTCATCGGGAATTCTCACATATGCTGGACACCCAAAGATCCTTAAATGAGACAAGTTAACTTTCCGACCTGACCACATTTCTTCTGGAGTTTTACCTTTTATTTTTTTATGAGGCGATCTATTTAGAAGATAAACTGCCGTATTAGCTGCTTCAGCACAGAATCTTTCATCGCATCCTGAGTCAAAAAGCATGCACCTCATCTTTTCCAATATACTGCGGTTAGTTCTTTCGGCTGTGTCATTCTGTTGAGGACAGTGTGGTACAGAGAGTTCATGTTTAATACCCTTTTGTTTAAGCATATTTTCAAATGCCTTACCACAAAATTCACCACCATTGTCAGTACGAATTGATTTAATAGACAGATTTGTTTCATTCTCCACTGCTTTCACAAATTCTTCCAAAAAGGCATGAACATCACCTTTCTTTTCTAAGAATCTAATGAAAATCTTTCTAGTGTGATCATCCACAATTGTGAGAAAGTACCTGGCACCACCAAGTGAGGGAATCTGAAATGGCCCAACAACCTCTAGGTGTATTAACTCCAGTTTCTCTTTAGACCTTTTACATTTTGATGGGGGAAACGGTTTCTTTATCATCTTTCCTTCTAGACATGGAATACAGTCCTGTTTTATGGTGAGGTCTTCTGCAAAGTTTTCACCAAAAGCCAATCCATTTTTTAGTAACCTCATACTAATTCTGTTTAAGTGTCCTAACCTCCTATGCCACATCAATTGACTTGTGATTGGAGAATTAGCAACATTTAAATGATGAGTAACAGTGTTAACATCCTGCCTATTTACATGACACTCAGCATTTGCACACATACTAGCTTTAATAGTAGCATCTAAACAATAAACTCCATTTATGTGATGAGGTATTGCATTAACTGTACCTGTTACAATACAATCCTCAGCATCATGTATGTGACATCCTTTGGAAAAAAAGCTATAGTCATACCATTCTGCACTGTTGTACTTACAGACAGTAAATTTGCTTTTAAATTAGGCACATATAAGACATTGGATATAGAATTAACATTTTCTTCTTTAACATTAACTGGCACATTTCCCATACCTTTGCTTACAAGTTTTTGCCCATTTGCTAAAGAGATTTCATGAGCACCTGTTGAATGATCATTAATTTGTTAACGATAGCTTGTTGCTTGTCATGTGGTGAGAAGCACCTGAATCTACGTACCAACATGGATTAGCTACATTAGCTTCAAATGCAGTAGCTAAGAAAACTTCATTTTTTCTTTTTGAGTTCTCAGATTTAACATCTTGTTTGGATAATTGTTCAGAACTAATATCTTTAAAACCACTAGAACCAGAGACTTTACCATGGTGTTGACTTTTCTTCCCATTTTTAAACCAATATTTAACGGAATAATGACCTAATTTGCCACAATAATTACATTTGGGTGTTTGCATTCTATCACTAGTTTTTGACAAGAGCGCAGAATCTGAAACACTTTGTTTACCAGTTCCATATTCAGCATCTTGAAATAACTTTCATCTTATCAACTTGCTCGTTATTACAACCTTAGAATTTTCTAAAGCCATCCTCATAGGAAGGTATTCTTTAGTCAATCCTTTTAACATGAGAGCAGCTAATAATTCATCATCGATTGTTTTTCCAATTGATGTTAACCTCAAATTTAAAGTCATAAATGCATTTACATATTGCTACATAGACTGATAGTCCTCTAATTTGACAGAACACAGATCTTGTAGAATACTTATCCAGCCTTGATCCTTGAAGCTGTTGGCCAGAGCGTCCCAGGTTTCTTTGGCAGTCTTTGTTTGAACCACATAAATCTTGACATTAGGTTCAAGAGCAAAAGGGCAAATTGGCCCTTGCCTTCTTGTCTTGGATAACGCATTGTGCTGTCGGTGTTGCGTCTCCGTCGGAGTAGCCTTCGATTGTGGACCAGATGCCTTCCACGACGAGAATGTTTTCCACATCAAAGCTCCATTCACGATAATTCTCTCGCCCCTTCAGTTTATCAATTCCAGCATAGGATTTGAGTACCGCCATGACTATTTCATCTAAGTGTCGGCTTTTCGTCACTTTCGTTCACTAATGCGCTTTTCTGGGCCCATAACCTTTGTTAGGTTATTGGTGAATTAAATGTAATTCAATGAAAAAACCCAGTAGAAATTTAACAATGTATGATACACTGACATGTGAGAATAGACATGCTTCTCTGTCAAAAGAACATTACGGACTGACATCACAGAGTACAATGGCATACACGTATGAAAGGAAAACAAAAGAGCAATGAAACATGTCGACATGGGGAATTGTTTAGTCATATTTGTTACATAAACCGACATTTATTGTCTATGTCACAAGTGAACACTAGCGAGAAGATGAGGAAATGTTCAATCAAATCATATATTTAGAGTATGCTCCTTATGTGATTGATGCATGGACAATCATGGCCACAGAAAGGGAAAGATTGGGAGCATTTGGAATGTGGTGAGCCTTGATGAGGGATTACAGGCCGTGATGTGAAATTGCTTATGAAAATATAATTTGTGAAATGTTGCGTTCAACTATCAAAAAGCAAAATGAAAAATTTATAATGTGAACTGTTTACTATACAGGTGACACGTATTACACATATAAACACCTATTATGGCAGGTGACAAATAATAAATTGTCCCTTACCCATCATTCTTCCTGCTGTCAAAGGCAAGTTGGGGGACTACTGCTACATTCTCCACCTCCTCCGTGGTCTGATTCTTGATTCAACATAATTTTGAATGAGAAGATAGCTTTTATTTGAATTCAAATAACCATTATAAAAAGGGACATATATGTAACATTGTATCTAACACAGAAAACCCTTTAAGTGTGAATCTCTTCCTATTCACACTACCAGTAGGAGTGACTATCTGTCAGTCTATTTTTATAAGCTAACAAAGCTGTCGTTTTGATGGAAATAACAACAAACATTCTATTCACTGCTTGAACTGTAAAAACATGCAACTTGTGGTATGTACTAGTACAGACGTATGGGTGATCAATGTACGAAATACTGATATCGCTTTTATTAATTTTCAATAACCATAAGGGTAAACCATATACCGGGACCAACCTCAAGGCTAGACGAAGAGAATTTCGGTCGAAAAATACAAAACACATGCGTTGAAAAGATTAAGTCATTGATCACGGAAGTAGGTAACAACTATATTTAGCAACGTACGGTGAAGTACGTGGCATAATCTGAATAAAGACACATAACTTATGATTAGTTAAGCAACATTCAGTTGCCGGTTCTTGCGATTGATATGCAAGAATAACAGGGGATACTGTAAGAAACATTATCAAATAAGTGAACAATGACAAAAACAGAATATCTTATGACGATAACAATACAAATATCACTAGTGTTTGTCAGCATTACTTTTGCTATACCCATCAACAGTTTTCCAACATGCTTGCAAAATTAAAGTTGTTGCAATGTATCAAATAATAATAAAGTGTTGATGTTTCAAGCAAGTATCAACTAGCACGACTCTCTCAGGCAAATTATCATAAACCCAAGTTGCTCTAGAATTGAAACATCGTCCATATTTTATTTGAAGCAAAGGTCAGCACACTAACTCCAAAAATAAACGCCAAAAGTGTGAAATACAAATTATCCTAGTGCTTCACCTCAGTTCATCGACAGCATTGACATTATGGAGCATGGCATTAACTAGAGTATACATCACGAACATCACCGTGATATACACATCCATAACTAGAACTATTTGCGTTAACTGCACAATATAGATAAAAATTTGTCGCAATCCAAAACCGATATTTCACTAAGCCTTTGTCAACCATCGAATAAGCCAGAATAGTCCCTTGCACTTAAATGACATTTATCACACAGGCTACAGTATTATGCCATGATCAAAATTAATCTAATTTCATTGGAAAGAGGGTAATAGACATTAAATTGTACATAATTCAATCTATCATAACAACCTTCAACACCCACGTTTCGTTCGCAGGTACAATAGCACCTGTCCGCCCACCAGCATAGCAGAAGGACCCAGAAGCTTGCATTTTTCAGAGAAATGAACCACTCCCGTCGCTGTGAGCCGTTAAAGAGCGCACCCCAAGGGGGCTCCTATGGAACTACCCAATGATGACGATTCATACCCATATAAGGTGAAAGCCGTGTCCCGTGGATGGGGAAATGCGGAGATAGCGAATAACCCCCCCAGAGTTCTCCTGGGTGTGCTGCAGCCGGTTCATTTGGAGGGAACTGAAAGACCTGAGGGTGTCCTGTAATTTGATAGAGGTAAACGACTTGGAATCTTTACCTGGACCAGAATATTATGCCATGCACCTTTGGCCTTTCTGGGGACTGCAGAATCTTCAACGTTGCCGGACATTCCTGATGTCAAAGGCGATTTTTACTGGGATGTGTAGGAAGTAGTTCTCATTGACCATTGGTGTTCAAGGATGGTCCTCTGGGTAACCTCTGTGTTCTCTTACGAACTGAGACGAGACTTGTGGACTGTAGAAGAACAAGAATTTTAAAGCTCTCAGCATCCACATGGCACTAAGGAGCCCCACTGAGAAACGAAACCATCACTCTCCTTCATTGGCTCCCTAACACCACGCGTGGTCATTGGCTATCCCGGCTGAGGTTCCCACCGATGTCTGCAACGGAGACCAAAGAAACCACAACCTGCTCGGAGCAAACTCAATACGACACTCGCATAGCAAGTAACATAAGCCCACTCCTAGCATGCTAAACAATTAGTTGAGCAACAATGAGAATCTGTGAGCAATGGTTCACTCTCGGGGACCTCCACAGAATGCTGCACTTTTGGTGCGAACACCCTGTTCACTAGGAGGGGATCCAACATTATATCGCAAAATATGGTAAGTAGCACCCTGCTAAATATTTTCTGTTGCTATGCATGATGCAAGAGGGTTCTGAGTATGTGAGGCGGCTCATAATTTTCGGCCTTTTCTTCAAGTCTTATGTGCAAAATTCATTCATCTCCATGTGCACATCCCAGACTTGCACCGTGGTGCGTGCTGGACCTCTCCCTGCGCCAGCATCACCTGGAGCGAGCTCAAGAGGTTGGTTAGCCCCCAGCCTTTAGAGTTTAAAAATTCCACGTCACCCGTGGCTCATACGGTAGCGCTCTGTCCGGCGGCCTACCCAAAGTGGATGCAGGCAGTCCATCTTTTTTTCTCCTCACTTTTTTCGCTTGGCATGTCACACACACACCCCCCTTTTTCACGGGGTGGGCATATGGTCCATATCGGTGTTCACGAGTTGTTTTCTCATCGCGATGTACGAACAGGTGGATTGGTTCAGGTCACTGCCTCTTTCACTCCATTTGTGTGCTTCCCTAATTTACATATTTTTTGTACTTGTATGGTTTTTTTATTTTTATGGTTTTTGTTGGTTTAAGAAATTATCTGGAATTTTGAAGGAATTGGGATTGAAACCATGTAAAGCAGATCCATGTGTATTTGTCGAAGAGTCAAAGAAGGGATTTTTGGCAATTGGATGCTACGTGGATGACTGTATAATTGTTGGTGACAGTCAAAAGAAGATTGATCAACTGGTGGAAAAACTGAAAAAGCAATTGAAGATTAAGGTGTCAAAGGAGGATGAAGTGAAGTTCCTAGGAATAAAAATCAAAGAAGAAAAAGAAGGATTTATCATGGAACAATCAAGCTACATCGAAGAAGTTATTGAGAGATTCGGAATGGAGAATTGCAATGGAGTGAAGACACCAGCAGCAAGTGGAGTCAAACTTGACGATTACGAAGATTCGGAGAAAGCAAACAAGGATTTGTACCAAGAAATACTTGGATGTATTGGATATTTGGTGAGAGGGACGAGGCCGGACTTGGCATACACCTACAGCAAACTATCGCAGTACTCAAAAGATCCAAGGATGATTCATTACGAGGCGTTGAAGAGAGTTTTGAGATATTTGAAGGGGACCAAAGGGTATCGTTTGAAGATTGGCAGAGAAGTTGGAAGACTGGAGATTAGTTCAGATGCCAGTTGGTGTACCACTTTGGATTCGAAATCATTTGGCGGATATTCAGTGAAGATTGGAGACGCATTGATCAGTTGGAGAAGCGGAAAGCAGAAGATGGTAGCTTTATCAACTATGGAATCGGAGTTGGTGGCATTATGTGATGGAGTTTGTGAGGGCATCTGGTTGACAGAGTTGTTAGAAGAGCTGGGACAATTTGAAGTTGTTGAACGACCAATAAAAGTTCGAACTGACAGTCAATCAGCATTGAATTGGAATAACAATGAGAAGATCAACAAAGAAAACAAGCACATCAGAAGAATGTATCATTTTGTCAAGGATGAAATCAAAAATGGTGAGGTGGTTCTTCATCACGTGGGTTCAGCAGACTTGGAAACTGATGTATTGACCAAGGACGTCAGCGAAGCATTAATGAAGAAGCACATTCCAAACTTGAGTTTAATTATTTAAAATTTGTCACGCGAAAGGAGGAATTTGAAGCAAAGTAAATTTGTTAAATAATAATCGCGGATCAAATTAAAATAAATGTTTTGTTTTTCCATGGTTGTCATGGGGGAAATAGTTTGTTGATAACGAGGATTCGGGGTATAACGATATTGAACACGGAAGAGAATGGTTGTATCATTGATTTGAATAAAAACTTAATCCATTCTTCAATGTTTACTCCTTTTGGTGGATTCATGTACACATGCCTGTCCAATTCTGCGTTCAAGTACGCTGCTTCGACGTCAATGAACTCCACTTTGTAATTTTTCTTCGCTGCAATTGCCAACAGTGTCTTCAATGACTCTTGCTTCATCACTGGACTGTAAGAGCTTTTGTAATCCACTCCCATTCGCTGTCGTGAACCATCAGCTACCAGTCTTGCCTTGTATACTTCTGCATCTTTGGTTCCCTTTTTCTTGAAAACCCATTTGCTTTGAATTAATTTTACCTCTTTTGGCTTGTTAACAATTTCCCAAGTCTGATAATTTTTCATATTTTTCAATTCCTTGTTCATTGCTTCAATCCATTTGATCTTGTCCTTGGACTCGATTGCTTCTTTGTAGTTCCTTGGATTGATTTCTTGCACCATATTGACAATGCAATCGGGCTCCTTCTTCTCTCTCGTTGACCTTCTTACTCCTTGTTGTCTTAATTCATCTTCTATTCCTTTTAATTCTTCTTGGTGTCTCTGTTTCAGGACATCGTTCGTGTCACCTTTTTTTCTCCCTCTTCTTCTCTCTCCAGCTTGAACAATTACCAACGGATTTTTATGAGATGAATCATCATCACTGTCGAATTGTCCTTGAAAATCTTCAACAACGTCATGGATAATTCCTGAATTGTTTTCTTCCTCGTGTCGTTCGTCTCGATTCTCTTGCCTCTCAATTGGGATAAAAACGTAGTTAGTCTCGTCATAACCAACGTCTTCTTCCTTCTTCTTTGACCAGGCTTCCCACTTCGCCACAGCCGCTGCATCAGCACCATTCTTCTCTGGTTCATCACCGAAAATGATATCTTGATACAATCCTTTCGCCTTAAGAACTGCAACCAATCTCATGCTCCAAAGTCCATAATTCTTGTTTGTTAGAGGCTCGATTCTTGAAACTCCAAAGTCTGACATTTTCCCTTGTCACTTTTCTTGACCTCCTGGAAATTTCACTCGTGTATCTTATAACCACGCTCTGCTACCAAATTGTTGGATTAAGTTTTTATTCAAATCAATGATACAACCATTCTCTTCCGTGTTCAATATCGTTATACCCCGAATCCTCGTTATCAACAAACTATTTCCCCCATGACAACCATGGAAAAACAAAACATTTATTTTAATTTGATCCGCGATTATTATTTAACAAATTTACTTTGCTTCAGTTTTTCTTCTTGCTATTTTTGTGGTGTTTTCCCATTTGCTATATTTGTATGTTTTAATTGGTTTGGGAATTTTAATTGCTTATTTGCTCCTTTCCTTTGAGTAGGTATCAATTGTATTTCATTTGCACAATACTTTGTGCTTGAATTTTGGTAATTTGCTATTCTGCTGTTATGTTCACCACCCGATTTGATCACCGTGAGTATTGTAATTGTGCATTCGAAGTCAACTGTAGGACTCTAGTTGGGTTGACACCCACGTGTTTCAGTTGTGCTGCAAAAGTGCTTTTGTCCCGCGACATGGCGACTGGTGTGTTTAATTGTGCATCCTCTGAACTGCATGATTGAATCCTCCTGGACTTTGTTGGATCCTCACATTTGGGCAATTTTTGGCTTTGGTTCTCGGTGTGTATACTTATGTCCGTATGAATTTCAGTTGCTTTAGTGGGGAACCATGATTCATTGGGTATCATTTCCTTTGAATTGATTGTCGCCATTATTTCGACTGGTTCCTTTTTAGTGTATTTTCATTGCTTTGGTGGATTGCCTTTAATGTTCAGTGGCTTAACTGTCCACGTGTCTCCGTCTCTGTCGGGAACCTGAGGCTTCAGGAGAGGGGGGGGTCAGATGTCGCATCCGTCAAATGAGGGCCCCTCCCATTGGCCCACCACCCCAGATGAATAGGCTTTGCTCCTTGCCTCTCCATCCAATTAAGCCCCACCCATTTGGTGGGCTTCACCCCATTCGTTTGTTTTTTAAGCGAGGCAATAAGAGCTTCCGCTTAGTAGGCAACTATAATTACGCATAATAGATAATGTGTAACTCTGGCATGTTTAACAGGATGGATGAACTCAAAGGGGCTGGCAGATAGGGAAAGGTGGGACATGTAAAACAACTTCTGGCATCTGCGGAAAGTTCTAGAAGGTTGGGGCTTGGCGGCCGCTATTATAGATGCAGGAGTCCCAAAGCACGGCGCTCTCTCTTGTTCATGTTCTTTCTCTTGCTTGAATTTGGACTGTCTTGATCACCTTCTGATTCACGCATGTTTAACCCATCATTCACCTCGTCGTTCGTGCCGCACCCCTTTGGGACATCACCTAATCACCAACAGCCTCTTTGGCCGACCACCTGTCACAGTCAAGTGACAAATGTAATTGTGACTTAGAATGCAATAAATCGATTTTACCTAATGACTGGGTAGTGTTTGATTTCAGATTTGATGTGCAATCTTTACGTGACACCCTGTGCTCCCTTCCTGGATGCAATAATATACTCTACGAAAGTGATAGAAAACCGTTGATGGTCAAAATGACCACCTCTGGAACTTGTAGGCATTGGGAAATTCTGGTGTTTATAGTGTTAAAGGAAGTGAAATAACAATGATTTGTTTTAGAATAAGCATACTAAAAATGGTACTCACAAAGTTTGGTGCAGTAACAATCTCATTTTTTTGTTGTCTATTTTTACCATGTATGTCCATTTTCTTAAAGCCCATGATCATAAATGGTATCGTATAAATGGACCCTTTTTGTTTGTATCAAATCATGGTTTAGAGTTTTTTCACCATTAAAAAAGTGTATCCCACCTTCTCATTCACTCCTTATTTGCTAAAGCTAAAGAGATAAAATCAATGAGAAATAAATTAGATAACTGAATAATTCGTTGATGGGAGGCCACAGATATTGAGTACAGCAATACCACAATATTTTACAATTATTTTTGTTCCTTGCGTGTTGGCTTACAATTTATAATGGGCAGTTACAAGTTAGACAAATATACCACAAAAGTAAAAGAAAAAAATGAATGTTTTGCTGATTGTGAAGAAAATATCTTCATTATGAAGTGGTGCACTGCATCCTCATTTTACCTTGCAAGTGGCTGCAAGAGTTGGCCAGTTATCAAACCTGACATAAATGTTACTGAAAAATAACTGAAAAGAGTGGAATTTGGGGATAAGTTCCGAGGTGATTCATAATTGTTTCAGAAGTAAGCTTTATTTGCCTTGTAAATCATGGGTAGTTTTCAGAGATAGTTGAATTTTTAGGATTTATCATCCTGACAGTTGATTTCTTCATTTATCGCTCCTGCTGGTGAGGTGTGTGGGTGGAAATGTTTCCACAGTCAAGGTGAGTAAATTGATGGAATTTATGTCAAAGAAGTAGGTAGTATCTATTTATTCACTAGGGAGTAGTTGGATATGTCTTGTGTACAGAAGCATTAGGGAGATAAAGTGGCCAGGTAACTTGGTTGTTTCACACGATACTGGTTCCAGCAGCACAAGGTTAAGGTTACTCACTAGTTTGACAGCTTCCCTGTGTCGCGTGAATAGAACCAGTGTGCTGGCTAGGAAGCATCAAATGAGCTTTCACTTTTTAAATTGAAATACTGGTAACGATTTTGCTGATTTAATATGAGATGGTGAGTCATTATATGTGGACTTGAATGTGTGATATATACCTTTGACACCAAAGTGTTGTGTTTTTGTCGTAACAATGAGTTAGTATGGAAAACTATTTCATAGCTTGCACAAGGGCAACGATCATTTGAAACCACCTAGTATGGTTCCAATCTTGCTACATTCCTTCCTCAATATCAAGTGGTGGCTAGCATCCTAGGTTTTGTGCTGGATCAAGTGTCATGTGATTCAGGCTTTAGTCTTACCCTGCGGGTAGGGGTATGGAGAATACTCCCGCAGTATCCCTGCTTGTCGTAAAAGGCGACTAAAAGGGTGGGGAGAACAGTGCCATATTTACATTCTTCTCTGTTTGCCACTTTTGTTGATGAGGGCAGTGTCCTAGTGGATGTGGCCAACTTTTAGAGGTATGTGCACTTCGTACAGAATAGAATTGAATAATCTCATTATTGCCCTAAGTAAATACATTTCACTCATTGTTTTATATCTAAAAAGAGAAAGCAAAGTGAAATGCAATGAATAATAAACGCTTAGGACAAAGATGGCTTGGGAAATATGGTGGAAAGGGCATTCAATGTTGGACGAAGGTAATAATAATATAATAATCTTTATTTGTCCAAAGATCATTTGGATGATATAGGACAAGTCAATATGTACACATCAAGTACAACACAATGATATATAGTCATAGATCATCATCTATAAGGTATTCGTTTAAATAGTAATACATTTTCAATAGTAACAGTTCTTTAATTTTCCTTTAAAAAGTATCAAGTTTACCAATAGCTTTGAACTTTGGAGGGAATTTATTATAAAGGCGAATCCCGATAGGTCTAGGACCGAGGGAAGTGTTACATGTTCTTACAAATGGAATATGCAAGTTATTCCTCAGTCTTGTTTAGTAATTGTGCATATTTGAATTCTTTTCAAAATCATCAATATTAGTTTTCACATACATTAAAACATAATATATATGCTTGGTAAGGGCAGTAAACCTAATTCTTTAAAGATTGGTCTTTAAAGATAGGAGCATTTGCAATTAGTCTCACAGCTTTCTTCTGAAGTTTAAATGTGACAACAGAACGAGGGGCAGAGCTCCAAAACAGAATACCGTACACTATAAGAGAGTAAAATTCTCCGTGGGATAGTGAAAGCAATACATCTACTGAGACAATATGTCTAATAAATCTAAACATAAAACATTTGCAGCTAAGTTTACTGGCTAATTCACCAATGTTAGGCTCCCAGGTCATGTGAGAGTCTTTGTGAAGTCCAAGGAATTTAGTTAACCTGGGGAATACTGCTATTGTTAATATTCACATGGATATCGTTATGTAGCTTCCCTCTGTGCATGATGTACGTAATTTGTGTTTTACAAATATTAAGGTGCAAGGATATATATTTACACCAATCGCCTAATATGTGGACTGCTAATTCACATTTATGAAGGAGCTCACTAGTAGAGTATATGCCTGGCAGATCATTTATGTACAGCAAAAACAAAACAGGCCCCAGGACAGAGCCCTGGGGAACACCATGATGTGCAGAATTTTTATGAGAGCTGAGATATATCCATTCTCTTTAATAAATGACCATTTCTAGTTTAGCAAGAAGCAGCTCATGATTAACACAATCGAAAGCTTTACTAAAATCAAAGAACATAGTCCTATATGTTCATAAGTTTCAAGTTTGCCATCTAACAGGGGTACAATAAGGTTAATGGCATTGTCCATGGCAGAAGTTGTAGGTTTATCTTTTCTAAAGCCATGTTGGCCAAGAGAAAAGAGATTGATAGAATCGATAATAAAAAACAAGTTTCGTATAAAAAACTTTTTTGAAGACGAGGAAACTGAGACTGAATTGAGATAGGGCGGTATGAGTTGATATCAGATGTACTTCCTTTTCTTTTGTATAAAGGGACGACTTTTGATGTTTTCCAACTTCTTGGAAACACCCCTAATTGGAAGGAATCATTAATAAGAAAGATGATCAGTGGTTGTATTATGTGAAAGCAACGAGATAACAAAAAGGTGGGGACTTCATCAGTGCCCGAGCACTTTTTGGATCCCAAATTCTTGACTATTGATCAGTTCATTTTCAGTACAAGGGGAGAGGAAAAAGGACTTTGGTTGAGAAGGGAAATTTAGGATCGTAGGATTTGGGGTCGTCTGAAAGTTGACAGGTAGGTTAAGGAAGTAGCAGTCAAAACTATTAGCCAGAGTGTTCATATCAGTGATAGGGGCACCACCTTGATCCGTGATTTTAGAAGTAGAAAGAGGTGGCCTTTTTGTTTTTTGAGCTGTTAACTAATCTCCATATTTCTTGGGAACGATTATGGGAGGTTAGAATTCTATTGTTATTGTATTCTATCCTTTTGGCTTCACGAATTATTCTGGCATAATGTTATATCATGGCCATTAAATTCTTTTTATGAAATTAAAATTATAATGTAATGTAAACAATATACCAGTAGGGTAATTTTTATTTAGACTATTAAACGTTATGCTTGTAATATTATAATGGAACCTTCTGACAAGCCTTATGGCTTAGAAGAACCATTTTTTTAATGCAAATAAAGGCATTCATTCATTCTCAAAATTAAAAAAAAGGATTTACGGGATTTGTAATTAGCCTTCAGCACAGGATCATCACTATTCTTACTGGATATAGCGAGGGATTTTAACTGGACAGCCGCATGACGAATATTATCAGTTGTCCTCCATCATGAAACTGACCTTTCGGTTTTTCTAGTTGTAATTCACTAAGGTCCATTCGCCGTTACTAACGGCAGTTTTTTTTATGGCTGACGAAGAATCGCTGATCACAGAAACAGGGCAGTCACGGCAAGCTCTTACAGCAGATTTGGAAACAGTTGAAGATAGTGAATCACCGTCTCTCTCGTCATCGATAGATATGGCGGGCGGCAATGTCCTTTGAGAAGATGTTTTTCGTGGGGCATTCATGGTTGGATTAGCTGAGTAGTCAAATCTTACCTTCGTGGAATTTGTATTCTTTCCCCTTCGTTGACCTATCATCACTAACAGGAGATCTCTCGGCAGGTGAAATATATTTCATCAGCTCAGATTGGAGCTCTGCTATTGATGTTTCTTGATTGGCCCATATCATTTTTAAATTGCTCAATTTTTTGGCCCCCGTGCGGTTAGGGGGATTGAGAATACTCCCGCAGTATCCCTGCTTGTCGTAAGAGGCGCCTTAAAGGGCGGGGAGAAAACACCGAAAACAAACCCCGTGTCAGCAAGGGTTGAGCCCGGACATTCTTGTGGGTCAACTGTCTGTGTGCGGCCATACCACCTGGCCTGCGATCCACCCGCATGTTTGCCGTGTGCGGAGACCCGTAAGGAGGAGAAGGGGATCCTGGAGGGTGAGGTCCGTGGTTCCCAGCCGGGTGTCGCATGCCCGGTATGGACTGGGGGCCAATACCCCTCTTTGGCCCCGGATTCGCTGTAACCGGGCGGCCGGGAGCTAGCCACTCACGGTCAATCGGCTTCCGTGGCGTAAGCTTAACGGTGGCGAGTGCCAGGGAGGTGGGGGTCTGCGTAGGGCGGTTGGAGATGTGCTGGTTTGGTGGGCCCGTGCATCGAAGACCCAACCCGAAACAGACAACCACCTCTAGGTTGCTATATCCCCTCGGGTAGGCCTGGCGACCGCACCGGCTTGCGACAGCGTCCCAAATGTGTGGCTCCATGGTGGGTGGGGAGCCCGGGGGATGAAATTTAGAATTCGCATTAAAAAAAACATTCCACCAATTAAGAGATCCTGTCCGGATTCCGGCGGGGGAGATTGTGCACAAAATTGTAGCATTAGATTTTTGACAATGAAGTGCCAGAGAGTCGTAACTTCGACCACTCACTGTGATACACAATATCGGTTTACGACTATGTACGGGGCGTTTCGGACCAGCCCTATCCTGAGCATCTACTCTGATGCAGGAGAATCACCTTTTGCTACCGAAGGAACCTGCTAATGTGCAACTACGCCTCAAAGATTTTAGCAATGAAGACGCATTTATGTTTTAACTTGTTTTCAAAACCACGATTTTTAGATGTTTTTAACCGTAAGACAAAGGCCGTACGGCCTGCCAATGTGCGTTTTAACTATTTCATTCGAGAACGAGGACTTGGTGTACCGGATTTATATCCTGTCGACCCGTCTAACCACCCACCGTGGCTAACTCCTACTCCTGTAATAAAGATGCTCCTAAGTGATCGTCCAAAGGCTTCCATCACTGTTGCCGAGTCCCAACGTGCCTTCTCTATGTTCCTGGGCTACCACCCCAATTTTGTCACTGTATTCACAGACGGGTTGAAGTCTCCTACCGCCTGTGCTGTAGTTTCTTCTTATCATGGTACCATAAAGGCTAAACTCAGTCCACTGTGCAGTGTATTCACGGCGGAGCTGATCGCTATAAAGATTGCTCTGTGTAGGATAGATAGTAGTGGAGGATCCTTCGCAATTTGCTCTGACTCTCTAAGTGCCCTAAACTCTATTTCCGACTGTACTTCTACGAGTCCAGTATGCCAGCACATCCATGAGTCGCTACTCTCCCTTCAAAAGAAGGGGGTCACCATCATCTTTCTTTGGGCTCCCAGCCACGTGGGAATTGCCGGGAATGAACGTGTCGATGCAACTGCGAAGGCTGCCCTAAAAGAAGAAAATTGCGTTTCAACTCTGGTACCTTTAGAAGACCTTCGGTCCCATCTAAAGGGTTCAGTTTTCCAACAGTGGCGGGAGCAATGAAGTGATCTTCCAAATAATAAATTACGCAGCTTAAAACTGGTAACGGCAGCATGGCCCACGTCCGTCAGGAGTTGTCGCAGAGAGGAAGTCGTCATTGCACGCCTACGAATCGGTCATTGCCGTCTGACTCACTCTTATCTCCTCACCGAAGGGAAGGAAACACCTCTCTGCAATGAGTGCAATATGCCTCTCAGTGTGCGACACATCTTGACGGATTGTAACATATACCGGAATACTCGCCTCAGGTTAGGGATCAGGGGGAGCCTAGAGCATGTTCTAGGCAACGACCCTGATCGTCTTAACCGATTCATAATGCTGCTAAAAGAAACTGACCTTTTTAGTAAATACAATATTAATATAGACATGTTTTTATTCTTATTTTGTCTATCATAAATATATATTGCTTATGGAAAATTAGAGAATTGGTGGTGCAAAATGACCTTGGCTGTCGAAAAAAAATCAATACCTACCTACCTTGAGCATTTTGGGATAGTATAGTATCACTGCACACACCAAGCGTTTTTGTTAATTCCTCGACCATACCACGGAGATCAGAATGACTATTTAATAATTGATTCAGCGTGGAATTTACATTAAGGAAATGGCGGTACGAAAGAGCTTCACAATTTTGGCACCGATAAACTAAATTAGTATTAACTACTAGTATGCTTTCTCGTAAAAAAACAAATGCCTGTAGTAGGTAATGCTAGTCTTGGGCACATAATAATCATCAAACTTTTTACATACAATTCCCAAGTTGTTTTTTTCATCATCGCCTAAATTAAAGGAATCGTAAATGTCATTAGCTTGATCGCCAGCACCGTTCAACAGAATGGCTACCTTCTTTTTGTCAGAAGCTTTGTCGTAATACGCGTCAATAAATCTGAGAAAGCGACGTTTGTAGCGTTTCCAAGCAATAGCCATATCACCTCCATACTCCATCGGCGCCAAGGAGTCTGATGCCGTAGAACTCGCCATCGTTAATACGTCCAATATGCTGTTTAACTAGTTGGCCGATGTCCGAGAATACACCTCAATATTAAGCTCATCCACTATTTGAGGCAATAGGCTCCACCGCTGTCACCATGTTTCATTTCAGACTCTTTTATTCTCTGTTCAAAGACACATGTGAAACATACACGATACAGCTCTAGCACAGACTGACTCTTATAATCCCCCTCTACTCTGCTATATCGATCTGCTACACAATTGACAGATTCGATACTATCGATATTATATAACAACAGCTATTATTCAGCGAGTAACATTGCATCTTCCTTCCTTTGCCAATCGTTTGGAAAGCATTCATTGAAACTGCATAACGATTCATTGTTGATACTTTTCTCTAATTCTGCCAAAAAAGAAACTCCCAATTGCGCTTCCTCCATTTTCTCCTGGACACTGTCTTCACGGCATCGAACTTCAATGCATTCGGTGTAGTCCACTGCATTGGCATCAAATTGACAAAGTCCACATTTCCTAAATCCATTAATAATGCTTTCCTTTGCGTTTTTTTGGAAAACTGTGGACAAAAGATGAGCAAAAGTGCTTCTGGTAACTCATTGAGGGAAATTGATATACTTCCACTCCTTCACAATCTTTGACCAGCCTGCCTTGAGACTACTTTGAATACACTTACATCAGAAGGTTGCAGAATGTGAGTGCTGTTAAGGTAGAGACTCACAAGAATTACACCCAAACTTCGGCACTGTTCAGTAGTGTGTAATGTTGAATGTGAACGGTGTAATTCAATGAAGAGAAGAACGGGAAACTTAACACCTTTTTTCAAAGAGGGAACAAAGTGATTCCCGAGGTACTTGAAAAAGATCTCCCCTGTCAACCAGATGGTGTGGCACCAATTCCCCAAGCTGGTGGATGATTTTGGGCAATGGCATTGGGGATCCGCACACATGGGTACAACACCATTCGTGGGACAATCCAACCAGCAGCTGAAAAAGCAGCCATTACTGTTAACTGTTCCTTGCTGTTGTTTTGCACCACACTGTAAAAATCACCTTTTCCTTCAGGTCCAATAACTTTTCTATTCTTTGGACCAAGTAGAAACCCAGACTCATCCGCGATAAAAACACGACTGGGGTCCTCTAATATATGAAGTTGGCCTTCTTCTTTCAAGTAAGATTTAAGGCCATTGGACCAATCTTATTCCTGCCTCTGTGACCTCAGCTTGTGAGCGTGTTCGGGCTAAAGCAGTTTTTTCTTTTATTTCATTATGCTGAGACATAAACAATTTCCACCACTTATCACGAGGAATGTTGTCCTTGAACAATTGTTTAGGAGGAGGATGAGGAAGTTCTTTCTCCTTGTCGTCCAGAAACTTTATCACAGTTAAGAACAGAATATATCTTGTTTAAGGAAACCCTTGTTTGGCTAGATCCATTGTTTTATCCGTAACTCTACCTATGTACCCAGAACTGGCTCTGGTCCCATCTTCCCCTTCTCTTGGCTTTTTCCCGATAGTTTTCTTATTCAAGTGCACCTAGAGAAATAACATCTCATTTAGTATGCAGTCCTAACATATTGCTTCAAATGCAAGGAATTAGTAGAAATAGGAGGGATGTCGATGGAAATAAAAAGAGTAAGCTTCAACTTAACATGGCATGGCCTCCCTTCAATGAAGCATGGGCAGAAGTTCAAAAAGCAATGGTACAAGACACACTGGTGCCACACAAATAATGATCACAACAAATGAAAAGCGCGAAGGGAACTGAGTTACCCGACCTAAAAGAGAGATTGGCAGGAGCACTAGTATTATTAACCAAAACTCTCCCTTAATTCTTAGGCTCCAAGCCCAAACCTTTGACACATTCATTGTACTTCGTTTGACGAAAACCTTTTGTCAGAACATCTGCAGGCATACACAGTTGGGAGGTACATTAGTTCAACTTTGTCACTCTCAACAAGCACTGGAATGAAGTGATGTCTTATATCTATGTGTTTTTTCTTATTATGGTACACCGGGTTGTTGGCAAGCTTCAAAGCACTTTGATTGTCGTTATATATCACAATAGATTCACTTAACTCAGCCAGAAAATCTTTAACATAGTCAGCCTCCTTGGCTGCCTCTGTCAGGGTACTCCCCCTCTGTACTTAACAAAGCCACAGTTCGCTGTTTCTTGGACTCCCTAGTTACAGCGCCACCACCAAATTTGAATGCAAATCCAGTGCAGGACCTTCTGTTATTGGCATTATTGCCCCAATCAGCATCGACAAAACCCTCAATGTTCTTCCCAGCCTTTTTAGCCACAAGGTCTAAGGTCCCTTTCATATATCTCAAGACCCTTTTTGCACCCTTGCAATGGATTTCACTGTAATTTGTGTTGAATTGGCTGAGAACACTCAATGCATGAGAGATGTCTGGCCTACTACGTACAGCAAGCAATTAGGGATCCAGTCAAACACTCATGTGGCAAACGTTCACTTTTCTCACCATCACAATGACCATTTTCATACAGTTTACATCCAGGGGAGTACTCACAGCTCTACATTCGGACATACCAAATTTAGTCAACAAATATTGAGTGTACGGCCTTTGATCAATATGGATCTCTTGTGCCTTACTCTTGTCTCGGCTGATTCTAAGCCCAAGACAATGTTTGGTCTCACCCAAGTCTCTACTACTTTAGATTTTGCCAAGAGCTCCGCCTTTAATTTCTCCTTTAAGATTTGCTGTACACACATGATTAGATTTACTTTAACCCACATCAAGAAGAGCATTTTGTAGCTTCGTATTCCATGCCCTATAGGATTGTTTTAGCCCATAGATGGCCTTTTTCACAACACAAACTTTATCTTTGCGATTATCTTTAACAAAGCCCTCGTGTTGTTCCATACCAATTTCCCTAAGTTCACCATTCGAAATTGCAGTAACTACATCTATATGTTCAATGTCTAAATTTAATTCTGCAGCTAAGGCCAACGATTCTAAATGTGGAGTAGCGTATGACAGGAGAGAAGGTTTCGTCGTAGTCAATACCATATTGCTGAATAAAAGGCTACCAGTCGAGCTCTGTGTCGACATATATCATGCAAGCTCGCTTGATTCAAATCCATTAGGTTTTTGAAAAAAATGGGATACTTTTCTAACAGACCTCGTAGGTTACATTAGAGATAGGTGACTCAAAACTATCACCAAAAAGTTTAACTCTTGACTTTACATCGCCAATACGTGCGACATTAGTAGTTGTCTTATTTGCTACAGTCACTTTACCTTTACTTTTTCGGTAATTCACAATTCAGTCCTTTCTATGACTCATATGATCAGTCGCACCTGAGTCCATAATCCATTCGCCACGACTGATTCCTTCCATACCTGTTTGGAGCGCGGTAAAGAAATTCGTCCGCTCCTTCTGTTGACCGCCGCCGTGTTGGTTTTTGTTGCTTGTATTCGTGAGTCCACTGGCGCGACTGTCGTCTACTGTGCTGCCACCCTGACTTAGGCTGCCTCCGCCGCCAGGAGGGGGATACGGGCAATCAGGAACAAAATGCTCCGTGGATTGACATCTGTAACACTTTCGTTGCCACCCCTGACTGCCATGATGACCTTGATAACCCCTACCTCGGCCTCGGTATTTCCCACCTCGAACTGATGAAGCTAATACCGTCCCCGACTTCTTCGTCTATGGCAACTCCACTCAATAGCTTTGAACTCAGCCACACACAACGGACCTATCCCCTACGGATGAATATATAAGACGGCCAAATACTCTGCACATCACTTCACTGACCCGAAGAAGCCGACTGCAACGCCGGCGAAACTGTCGTCCGAGGAACCATGGACCAACGCGGAGGGAATCCCGAAAGACAAGCATCTTCAAGTAATACAACCCGAGGAAGCCTACACAAGGATATCAGCAACATAGTCTTTTATGTTCTTGCAGTTCCTTAGTCTGGCATGCATCAAACGCCGGGTCAACGAAATACACCTTTCTATCTATTTATTTGTCCTACGACTGTCGAGTATCGAGAACATCAAACAATAATGTTCCGAAGGATCATGGTAAATAATTAGTTCACACTCAAACAATGTTATAACAAAGGTATTGGAATAATAATCACTTTGTAAATGAACAAAAACATAGTTAAATCATTTAACTAGAAAGGAAACTTAGCGCTTCAATTCCTGCGGTCCCACTCGTTGACGCTGCGGGAGAAAGGTCACACGGGCACACACTGGCTTCACTCACACACGAGGGTTTTTTGGGGGCTGCGGTCGGCTGACCACTTTCACTACTACTCGCGAACTACTCCTCCATAGAGTTTGTAAATAAGTTAGTAAAAAACGATCACGATGAAAGCCTAACTCCCGTATATGAAAGGCACGACTGATAAGATCACATTCTGAAAAAATATATAAGATCAAGACATCTTCAAACCTCACCTACAAGTTAAATCGTTACTGAGAAACGTGAAAGATAGGACGCCCCTGCAAATAGGAGGAGTCAACGAAATTCCCTGCACAACATGCGGAAAGAAGTACTACACTGGGGAAACTTGGACGGATCATTAAAACGAGGAGGGTTGAAGAGCATCAGCGGGCCACTCGGACAGCCTTCGAAGTCGGCGGCGGTGGCAGAGCACGCGGCCTTTGACAATCAAATCGACTTCGAAAAAAAAGTTCTCGCCAGGGTCAACAAATTCAAACCTCTGCCTTACCGAGAGGCCATCGAGATAAGAAAACAGAAAGCCAACTTCAATGGAGATGATGGCCTTCAAATGAATCACACGTGGTTGCCCGTACTAAATAAACTTTCTAACCCAACTTCTCCCCCCTCTCCTCTTCTCCCCACCGACCTGAAGTGTATATATACCAACCCACACCGGCATCCTCAGAAGAAGCGACCAGCAGAGGTCGCGAAACGTCAGGCTAACCTGAGTACGCGGTAACACCCGTAAAGTTACTTTAATCATGTACAATGTGACTTCTCGTTACATTAACCCTCATCACAATATGTACTTAAGAAATTCTAAAATCCAATTACAGAGACTAATATAATAGTTTCTATATTTGATAAAATTGCCTTGAAGGTGCCAATTTTAAAGAGATCCGTTGATAAAAAGTCGTGTGACGAATGCCATGCATGGCCAAAAAATACACGCAGGAACCATTTCTATTTCCAGTTGTTCAGCAGTAAACTACCAACTTAAACGGTTTATTCTAAGGTAAAGGAAGAATACTAAAGGAAAGATAAACTTTTGGGGAACGGCATTTGTCCTCCATGCGCATGAATCAATGTCGAAAACCAAAATTATTTCATATGTATTAACTTAGTTGCACATCAGAATTGAATAGAAAAAATGCATGAACAATATCATCCATAAAAAAGGCCAATTCACTATATAAGGTAACACGTGTCATGTATCAACATTGAGGCTGGATAGGATATAATCTCAATAATGCACAGCGTCACTTAGCAATTTATTTCTCGGTTAAACTACAATTCTGTAAGCTGTACAATATGGTGGACCAAGAAGCTCGATATGCCGGCGTGGTACGTCTGGTCCGTTAAGTGAAAGTCAGCCAACTGCCTCCGTCTGGTAGCGACCTGCAGCACCTGGCGGCAGCATGCGGAACTCGCCACCAAAACGGGAATTGCGGTATGCGGTTCGGTCTGCTACCGCTACACCACCCCCTGGCAATAATATGGTCAGCCTAAAAAAAACAAGAAAAGTAAATATAATTGAGCATGTTAAAATCTGGTGATGAATTCCTCAAAATGCCGGGGAAAATGAACACAGCGTCCAGTCCTTTGAATGGTTGGAGTGACTGCTCTCCAGGTCACGAATTGGATCCTCCTCATGGATTTCCAACTCTCGGTGGGTGTGACTGTTCTCCGGATCCACCTATTGGGTCCTGCGCATGGATTTCCTCGTCTCGAACTGCCTCTGGCTGGGTCTCCGGATGGAGGATGTGGGCAGGCTTCAGGAGGTCAGTGGTGACCGTGACTTCTTTTTCTTTCACCGGGATTACGAAGGACTTGGTTCCCGCCTGCACGACAGGGTACGGTCCATCGTACGGAGCCAGGAGAGGACCCTTCACCGCATCATGTCGCACAAAAGCATGTGAGAGGGCAGATCTTTAAATATGAAAATTATTCTCTTGCCATGACGTGAAGCAGGACTAGGGGAGAGTTTCCGGATATGACTTTTAAGCTTCCCCACAAACTGTGTAAGGTCAACAAGGGCAGGCTGCTTGGAGGGAGACAGGAATTCTCCGGGCAACCGCAGCGGATGACCGTAATGGAGTTCAGCAGGTGTGGACTTTAGGTCCTCTCTCCATGCCGAACGGATTCCCAGGAGGACCACCGGTAATATGTCGATCCAAGTCTCCTTGGCGTGACAACGGATGGCACCCTTCAGCTGTCGGTGGAAGCGTTCCGCCATTATTTGAAGCCGGGTGGTACGCCGTAGTCCGGAGGTGGGTTGACCCTGTCAGAGTGGAGAGATAATGGAAAAGCTGACAGTCAAATTTCCGGCCCCGATTCGTGGTTTTACGGAGCGGCGTGCCGAAACGGGCAATCCACACTATGAGAAATGCTTGTGCCACCGCCTCCGCCGAGATGTCCATCAGAGTGATAACCTCCGGACACCGCGAGAATCGATCTATGCAGGTCAGGAAATAGCGGTAACCACGGAAGGTGGAAGTGGACCCACCAGATCCAAATGGATATGATCGATCCTGGAACCAGGGATGGAGAAGGTGCCAACCGGTGCGGAAACGTGCCTGCGTGACATTCGCGCGCTGACATTGGATGCAGGGTCGGCACCACTCCCTGCAATCCTTATTTATTGGTGGCCAAACAAACTGTGGCGTCACCACAGTTTGTTTGGCCGCCAGGTAGCATTCCCTGCAGAGAAGTCTCTTAGGGGCCTCTCTGGTCGTACGCCCAACATCATGTAGACGGCTGTTTGGGGGTTGATGGATATCCCTTGGAGCCTGAGGGTTGTGGAATCTGTTTGTGCGGGTAAACACTTCTATTTGGGGAATCGCTGCTATTCGCCGCTAAAACGTTCTGGTATTTCCCACGGCTTACATTTTGGTGTGCCTGTAGCTACGATACGTGAACTTTCGCCTGCTCTGTCGCCATTGCTGTGTCTACAGCTATATTTAGGGTGAGATCCTCGAAATTCAATGCAAAGAACTGTTCTTTAAGAGAGGTTTTTCATACCTCTAAGAACGTGACGCAAAAGGGCTTGGTCGAGGTCTTGGAATTTATAATTATCAGCTGCTACAGGCGGGAAAGAGCACTCTACGTACCAGTTTCGTATCTTCCCATTTGATGACGTGATCATGGGTAATGCTGTGTCCAGCGACGGCTGATTCCTGCAGCTGTCCCCTATCTAAGACGTCGGCGATGCTCTTTGAGTCGGTTGTCAATAGTCCAGCTCGTCTCTCCCACATAAATCTCTCCGCATTCACACGGAATTTGACAGTCCTGATATTTTGAGTCCGACAGGATCCTTCGCTCTTACCATGAGTCCTCTTACTTTCGTTGGTGGGTTGTGAATAGTCTCGATGTTGTACCTTCGGAGAATCCTTTAGATTTCCCCCGATATGGAGGACAATTATGGAAGGCTGGCCTTGGCAATGTGCTTTTCTTTTGTCTGTTCATTTAGGGTGGTTCTGGGTGGCTCGGAGGACCTTTTAAGAGCCATTGCATTTACAATAATTGGCTCCTCATTGATGCAAAATAGTGAAACCTAGCATTGTGACGAAGTTTAATCACTTGCATTGATCTCTTCGATTCAATTTGGCCTAGACCAAATTCTATATTTTCTTCAAATCGGTTCAGTTAGCAAGTGAATTATAATAACTAATTCCGTTTTTGTCAGGACAGAATAACAAAATCCTGTGATAAGAGCCTACTACCCTCAAAGTAAAGAAGTTTAGCCCAAATCTCATTTTATAGATGCTCAAGACTACGCTTTAAAAATTGAATTGCCATTGCTGAAGGTTAGTAATATTATCGGTAACCAATTTCAACGTCCATTTTTTGTCTTGCGACGAATACTGACCTCAAATAGTACACATGATTTTTGTTGATACATCCCTCTAACGTGAAATATTTCAACATTCTCTCGAATATGGCTCTTCGGGGCTGAGATGTCTCGTGGAATGGGGACATCTTATTTCTACAACCCCATCATTCTCGATAAGTCCCTCTGGAGAAGCACCCAGGTAAGGGAGTCGACGATCAATCTACAACGGACCACCTTGATGCCCTCACTTAGCTCAACAAAATCAGGGGCATGCTGCTCCTTCTCTCCCCCGTACTTGACTGCAGCAGTTGAAAACTCACTATATAAAATATTGCTCACCAAACTCTGTGACGATGTCGTACAACTAATTCGGAAAACTGTTCCAAAGTAACACGATGTCAATCTCTTTCGCCTCTCTTCCTTCCACTGTGTTCTATTACTGTGATCGACTGTAGCCTCCTGAAGCTTCTCCGAGTTCTCAGAGGTCAACTTTAGGGCAGCTAAAAATTCATTTTTTTCGACCTCAAAAGTTTTGTCATCAACATCACGCTTAGCAGCTTCGGGTCCGTAATCAGCATCCGCCGACGTTCTACCAAATAGAGCCATTCGTAATGTTTTCTTCCGAACTGAAGCTTTCTTCGCTTTTTCCGAGGTTCCATTCTCTTGGCGTACTGCCCAGGACTGCATGAATACAGATTTCGGTGCAGCTTACTATGTATGCATCATGCCCGTATTGAAAGAAACCGCAGCACCCGTTGTAAGAGCCTTTGCTAGAGAAATTCACTCGTTTTTCCCCAGCCAGTTTTGCAAAAATAGCATTGAAGTGCTCGGCGTAGTTGCTGTTGAGATCCTGAATTAAACTCCTGCTGTGGCGTGCTAAATATCCCACGATTCGATTCCGCTCCTCCATCAGCCCAGTCGCGTGGAACTCATCGATGATAAATTCTTCAGCATCGCTTCCGGAGCAGAAATATTGGGCGCAGTTTGAGTGATCTCCTATATGTCTTGGTCTGTTTAAAATATCTTTCCTTAATCTCAATATCGTCTCAGTAAGGCTTCCGGCTCTGTCGTCTTTTTTGCGGTAGGCAATTGTTTTATTAATGCAGTCTGTAAGCGCAAAATATTTGAGGAACATTTTTCCTAAGACAGACATTCCGCTTATCTTTGCTGATTTCCCTCAGTTTTGTGGAGTAATGCAGTTTTCTGCCCTTGTTGTGAGGGACGAATTTAGAAAATACTTCCAGAACCATTAAAACTTGTTTCACATAAATTTTATTTACTTCTTACTCATTATCACAAAATACCTTAAATATTTCGAGCATGATCTTATTTTTTGTCCTTGTCCTTACCTCCCTTAGCTTGCAGGCTACCAGCTTACCAAAAGCTGCCTCAGTGCCCTGATCAACATTAACACTCCCAAGGTGGGTTAAAGCCTGGGTGGCACTTTTCATTAAAGTAGAAGTGTCATCGGGGGATGCCAACTTCCTCTTCTTTCCCACCCCCGATGGCTCAGGCGATGCTGGACCCGCACATGCTCGAGCCATTGGTGGAGCACTTGATGGACGAGCTACATCGTCCACAAAGACAATGTCCATTGCTACTTCTCCTTCCAATTCCCCTTCCTCCACTACGGCGATGTCGTCTGCGTCAAATGCAGCTTCACATTCCTATGAAATACAAGTGATGATAAAAATACGGCGCTCGATTACACAACTACTACTACTGTACAATTACTGCTTCTTTTAAAGTGACAGTTCCGTGATGTCTGAGTAATTAAGCAAGGGAAACATATGCATACCTCAAGCTCCTCATCTAAAGTTGATGTGCTCCCCCGCGGCGACATATAGTCGTCAAGGAACGACATCTCATGGTAATAATAGAGTGAGGGGACGTAAATGTGAAATTATCGAAATAGCATTCTGTACTTAGTGGCAAAGAAAAATGCTACGTCGCCAAAGAGGTAAGGACGATTAAAAATTGTGACTCCGTTGATATTTACCGCGAGAGATCTGGAGGCCCACCTCCTCTAGACACTTTCGACCGACTGTCTGTCTCAGGCCTCATCCTGCCTATATATCAGACCGGACGCCGACGAATCAGCGGCCGAGCTGGCATAGGGAGGCAGGACGGTCCGAGAAGGACGGTTGGCCGGATTGTCGGCTGTCGTACCTCCAGGTCACATTGCGTGACTGTTCCTTTATTATATGTAAATACATGAATTGTACATCAGGTAACATGAAAATTATGCCTTTCCCTTCCTGAAGGGAATAAAGCGCCGCCTGGTTGTCAAGAAAAACAGTTATATTGCAAAACATAGGTGAAATACTTAGTGCATGTGTTGCTGCCATTGGGGCAGCCATTGCTTCTGCCTCCACGATGGGCTTCATTTCGTGGAAGGGCCACATCTCGCAGACATCCAGGTCCGGGATCACCCATGCCGCCTGGAACGACGTGGCGTCGCTGAATACATCCAGGGAGGTTGCAAACATACCGAATACACGTGGGCGGTGCTAAATTTGTTTATCCCGTAACAAAGTTAACCACCGTGTGCGGCGCATGGCACAGTCTTCTATAAAAAAATAAGGCAATCTTAATATATATACACACCATGAAATAAATCCCGCCGCCTTGGGGATATCCACTTGGCGGATACGCTTTACAACAGAAATGATATAATACAGCCTCTGCAATGACGCCGCTGTAAGGCGTAATGTCTGATCTACAGTGGTAATTAGCACTCCTAAATATTTCACTTTCTGAGTAGGATTTAAGACACATTTAAACTTATTGATTGAAATACATAAATTAATACTTACCGAATGAACTCCTGCTCCGCTTCTTTTCGACGCCGCCACCTTTCTCCTCTCCGACATATACGTGGTTCTCAGGGAATACCACTTCTTCCTGCAGTCGTCAGCAGTAGTATTCGGTCTACAATAATAGGAAAAATTTCGTTTCCATTTTCCCACTTCCTTCGCTCTGATATCATTCGTACCGCCACAGAATAATGCCATCAAATATCCATAGTTCCAAATACCATTAAACTTGCCTTGAGATACACATCTCATTCGCTACCTCTTGTAGCCTTTTGCCCTTATTTTTGTACAGGCTGTTACGCGGGTCAAAAAGATAACCTTCCACTTAACCTTCTGTTACTCGCGTTATTTTTCTTTGTCTACCTGCTGTGCAACTGAAAGAGAAACATGTTACTGTTCGGGAAAGCAATAAGTTCAAGGTTCAGTTTCAAAATTCATGTATATTCATAAATTTAAATACACTGGCACATTGACACCTAAATCTTAATTAATAGTCATGAGCAATTTATCAATCCACAAGCAATAATCACAGCGTCGTCGCACCTGTTCTGTAGTTGATGTGCAATGGTGGAGTGGGGATCCAGGAGGCGAAACAAACGCAACCTCCATATACATCGCTCGATATGGATCCTGAGGCTGGCAACTTTTTTCCCAAAAATAGCCATAGATCTAGGTAAAACTTCCCCACTTGCAACACTAAGCGGTCTCACATGTTTCATTCCTTTATCTTGGAACATTGCCTCCAAACCCTTGAAGCCCCTATCAGCCATTACATTTTTAGGCATACCATCAAAGAAATTACTATTAAGAGTAATCTGCAAATCAGAAAACCTCCCCAGGAAACCCTGAGACACATACATGACAGTACCATCTGGTGTTGCACCAATTAAATATTTAAGGGTATTACACTTTTTGTATTCTGAATAAGTCTCAGATTGATCAAAGGCATTTGATGGCTTTTCAATTTGAATTTCAAAAGTGTCTATAATGACATGTTTCCCGGAACCGGGACCAGAATGCCATAGGCGCAAGTAAGGATCAGTTGTTTAAGATTTTGACATGATTTCTATGCTTTTAATTGTAATGCAGGTGAAGACATCTCCATGCACGTTTCCAAATTGAAGAGTTTGTGGACCGAAATGAACATGGGTCTCAAACCCAAGGGCGAGAATGAGATGCTTGATTTCATTTTAAAATTTAAAGTTTGACACATTTTACCAAGCACTTTTGAGACGTTCAAACCAAATTGAATGTTGCTAACCAAGAATGTGATGAAGACATTTGACGAATTGGCTACACCCATTGTAGGCAAGGAATAAAGCATAAGAACCAGGAAAGGTGTAAGATTATGTTTGCGGTCCGTCTGATCTTCTTTCCAGAAAGGATGATGTTTAGTCATCTTCAAGGACGTATAGTTTTTGACTTCGACACACTTCATATTGTTTTGGATACTTCGTCAACGAGAAATCACACACAAGAGGCACTGAAAACGATGATTTTGCATGCAAAAAATCAAGGCCATAACACCAAGGGATTTTTGAGCAAAGAGAGTTCAACTCATAGGTGAGTGGAATTCTTCTAGAGTATGGGATCACGCAGAGGCTGACAGCACCGTACATGCCAGAAGAAAACGGTGGAAGCAAACATGAAAACCACATAAAACCAGGAAAACAACACTCTTGGAATACTTCAAACAGACAACTATAAGATTTGTTACCAATACCAATTAAATTTCTTTTTACATTAATCTGTACCTGTGAGTTGAAATATTAATTCATAAAACTCAATAATCTCCATTTTTTCGAAAAGGATAAGCGACTCAAAATTTCTCTAATGTAAACTGAAAATATTACCTGAATCCCAGCACTGTATTAATTGTGCACCATGCAATGATTCACCATCCCCTCCTCCACCAGTGACCTCGTCCTCTGGAAAGTAACATGCACATGTAGTATAAATCTCAACCCATTAATAATAATTACTTCATATTCATGGTCAGGAAATAATGTTACTCTGTCCCCCGCAATAAACATAATTTTTGTTCCCAGTGGCCAGTCAAGAATAAATATTCACAAAACTTACTATATTTAAAAGCACAGGAATGATTTTATCTGAATAATCACCATTCAATAACTCTTTCAAAAATTCCTTTCCTTTTCAACGTGCTGACTGTACCGGCACTTGGTAATACAGCTCCTTGGCAGGCAAATTTTGTTGGGACTGCATTACATGCATTAGACATACCAATGCCACAAAGCAGCCAAAATTGTGTGCATGACGCCACCGTCCACGAGGTTATAGCCGACGCGGAAACACTAAGGTGCTTACTTATTACTATTACTACCGGCTTACTTATTACTACGTGCTTACTTATTACTTAAGCGTCGGCTTTAACCTCGTGGACGGTGGCGCCATGCACACGATTTCGGCTGCTTTGTGGCGTTGATACGTCCAGCAGTCGGTGAACATCTTGTTCCTTTAAAAGCTCTATGATTTCCACAGAGGAAGAGGACGCCCTGGTAGCTCAACTGGTAGAGCACCTGGCCGGAAATCAGGGGGTCCGGGTTCGAGTCCCGGTCAAGGCGAATGATTTATTCTGAGGAATATTTGCTATTAAGTATTTCTTAAAATATAACTTCTGTAATGACTTTAAACAGCATTAAAATAAAACAATGTTCTAATGATTTATCAACTGCGGTCAATATGAACGCTTAGGCATTCTAGGTAGGAAGGCAGGTTCATGCATTCTAGTGTTAAAACAATGCATGCATAGAAAGAAAAGACAGTTGCGATGAGACTTAATTGCAAATAAACATTGATTTAATAATTTGAAGAAAGGCCTTCTGTGCATTGGAGTGCAGTATTAGGCAGCTGGCACAGATGTACTTGCAGCAAGTATGGATGTCCTATTCATTAGAATTCAAGTTATGCACAAATTTGACTTGTGGACATTTTCAGGAACCGAACTCGTCCAAAACCCAGGGACCACCATTTTTGAGAAACCTACAAAGAAGGATAAACTGGTGGTGAACCTTCAATATACTTGCAAAGAATAGCAGTAAATCCATCCGGGTGGAGAGAATCCCTCCTTTCTGCTTTGTGGGGGCCATTGTATTTCTGGCCCCTAACTGAGCACAGCCTTAGTGCTGCATCCGAGAACACCTCCTCCAACAGGTTCCTCGCAATCGCTGTTGTTGACAGTGAACTTTTCGCAAGCATTGAGCGTGTGTGGCTCCTTACGTAGACAGATATGCCTGGGACCAGTCGCACATTCTGAAAGGAAAATTGCAATGTTAGCTCTAAAGCATAAATATTCATATTATGCACAGAAAATACTCAAGATACTGAGTAACGGTATGCAAGGCCACTTCAAAACGAAATTCAAGATGCTTAAAAAAAGTTAACCTCATATTTGAAGTATGATTTCAGCAAAGAGATATTATTTAGTACAGCTTCAAATAGATACAGTTTCTAGTAATGCACAGTATGAATAAGAATGAGAGTTGTTCCTAAGAGTGGACAATTCCAGATGAATGATTGTGTTGCAAAATTATAAGACCAGTTTATACCAGATACCTTCAAAAATATCCATCGCGTCTTCCCCCTTGTAACCTCAGGATTATCCTGGAAACGCAGATGGGGATGGAGAACCTCGCTAGTATTTTCCTCCTCCACACTCTCCGGGGTAATGCTCCTTGAGGCGGAGCTCTCCTTCTGCTGAGATATTAGCTGCTTCAGCTCCCTTAACAGATGAATCGATTCTGAAAAATTAAGGAATCATGCCAAGGCATCTGCCAATGCAAATATATTCACTGTTATTAATGTGCCAAATGAAATACATGAATGTGTAAAACTTGAGGCCATGTCTTGCAAATTATCCTAACCATTACACTTTTGGGAAGTAACAAGTTCCCACTGATCCACGAAAATAGGCTAATAAGCAATGGGTTTAAGGGAAATGTAATGGCACATAGGGATTTATAAGGAACCACTATTATCTAATTTGTTCTATTTAGGTTTTTAAAATTTCCCACTTTCTCTGTAACAAATTCTTCCAGAAAAATAGATGTACGACAAGCTCAGGGAATATGAGAAATCTCAAAACAGAAAGCCCACACAGGTCCCCCCATGAGTCATTCACAGGCATGAAAACAACAATATATCAACATCTGTACGAAAACAACAGCCTGCCTAATTAGGGCCTGCACCGAAGAGTCGTTTACCTACAATGAACAAGTTAGCCATCACTCATGACTGGTGTTAGCTAAGTAAACCTCTTGAAACAATTCCAAATTAAAGCAACATTAAGAATATATCATTGTGGAAATCCATGAAGAAAACCATGTATCCTATAACCAGTCTTACCAAAGGCTTCATCCCTCTGTCGTTTACACTTCTCCACCTCTTCGCGGAATCGCGCATTTTGCCTCAACTCCCTTGTTGGCGTATCCGCCATTTCTCCGTTGTCCTCGGTCTCGGAGTCGTTTATTTCATTTAATAACTCCTTGGCGGACTTTTCTATGGATCTCTTCTTCATAGCATTATCCTGCAAACGTAGAAATGACATCTTGTAACCCCAAAACGAAAAAATTAACGCACGGAAAAACCAACGGGAGGGTTATTTCCTCATTGAAACGATTAAGCCAAACACATTTTCAGAAAATTAGCACGCATTTGTCCTCTAAGAGTATTTTACACACACATGAATTGCATTGAGCAAGGGATTATTTCGTATAACTTAGAGGTTAGTGGTTTTTCAGGACGATTAACATGAAAACAACTAATTCTAAGGGATAAATTATCATATAACAACAGTGAATTAACACCAAACGTTCACTTGTACTACACGATATACACACGAGGCAAGCGAGGGAAGTAAGCCGCACTACATCCAAACCTAAGATAAGCGCAAATCCGAGGAGCAAGAAGGTAGATGAGAAGTAGGTAACAGACTTCTTATCTCCTAGTCTTTCGGATTGACTCGAACTTGTCTGATCTTTAGCCAATATAGTTCCTATTTTACTAATGTACCTTGAACTTCTTCCTCTGAAAGTTTTGCCTTTCATTTCTTTCCTCCTCCGACGATTCGTCGGAAACCTGCTTCCTTATTGGAGGCCTCTTGCCTTCACCAGGCTTGCATACTTCGCCCGTTTTTAAGTACGTTTCCAAAGCGGAAACGCACTCCGGCCTGGACACTGAAAGCATGGAAACGTTCATGTAATGCACGTCGGATATACCTTCATCTAATAAATCATCGACTGAACTAAAAAATAAACGTATAAAATTTATAAAATGTATAAAATTAATAAAATGTACTTAAAAGACTTATAAATCACCGCTCCTTCAAATTCCTGCACCTCCTTGCTCCCCACAACGCATCGCACTTTGCGGCCAACAGACGTATTTTTGAATGTGGAGAAGTCCACCAAATCCGCGTTGCTGTGGACATTGGCAGTGTTCCTCTTTTCCACAATAAATTCTCCCACCACGTAACATTGCATGGTGAACTGAACAATTGTTCACAATTCTGGCTGCTGGCGAACCAAATGAACAGACAACTACCCTGGGCTTCCCTAAATCTGTAGCACTAGCTGGCAGATAGTGTGTGGTTCGGCGCGGGTCACGTGAGTAGCAACTGGTAGCGTCGCCGATCGGTCGAGCAGCGGAAGCAGAAAAAAAGCAATTGAAAAATTTGCCGTTGAAGTATGTTTTCTCTTTCAGGAGGTTTATCCTCTCAAATGTGAACTTATCGCTTAGAAATGCGATATGAAAAATTTAGCTGACACGACTAAAAATAAAACACATGAATTACCTGTACTTCCTCATTCACCGCTGGACCATATACGGTGCCGGCACCTGCACCTTGCGCACATAACACACCTAAAATAAAGCAAAGCATTTTATAGTGGACTTTAGTAAACGAAAAGGCAAGTGCATCATCCGTACTCATCCAAAGATGGGAGCTCATAATGGTTAACACATACCTTCCTTGAAACTTCGCATTTCCTCCCTGATAGTTTTCGTCACCTCCTCCGGTAATCGCTATAACTCCGCGATAACTGCGGTTAGTTCCCTGTTAGATTTGGTGAGTTCATCCACCGTTTTCTCAAGCTCCAGCACACGTCCTCGGAGTTTGGCATCGACGGGTGAGCCAGAACTGGATTCCATTTGCGATTTTAAAGTTCTTGTTCTCTCAGCTTCCTGAAATACGAAGAAAAGCAGCCTGCATTGGATACCCGTACAGAGCACATCCGAAACTTGTCCGTAGTCCACACATTAGATCAAGATAAATCTTACTTATGAGTAAATATATCACGTTTAATATCCATGTACAAACGATAACGAAGGAATGAAAAATACCATTTCTTCCTCTTCGGAATCCGATGTTGCGGACACGAGGTTTCGTATAGGCTGGGTCCTTACCCTTCCCGCTCCCGTGGCAATTTCGTTCATATCGCTCTCCGAGTCTGAAAATTAAATGTAATTATTACATACACTGCTTATCAGCGATAGTGACTTCACAGGCCATCAACTTTCAGATGATAAAGGTCCAATACACATTTCCACTTACCAGCAACAGAGAGCACCCTTGCTTTATAAAACCTTCTCCGTCGTCACCGCTCCACTTCACCATAAATTTTTTCGCCCTCAATTGTAGCAAACGGAAGGACGTAATGTCCGACTCGGGTACAACTACCTTCTTCCCATCATCTAAAAACTTGACGAATGCGAACATTCTTCTCTAGCACAAAGATCTATAGTAGCCACGTGAACGACACCACCTCGCTTTCAACCGACCTGTGCAACTGAAAGCCTTGATTCCTGCCGTGTAACCCATAGACGCCAGAAGAGACTAGGGCGAAAAGGTGGGAGTTGCTGAACGAAAAACTATACCCGATAGGAAAAGCAGGACACATCCACTGGTCTGGTTTAAAGAGGAAAAATAATAAAAGGGCTAAATCGGAATTATTCAACTATATTTCAATTTATATTCTAAATATTACTTTTATTTGGAATAATTTTCAGATATGGAACAATCTCCAAATGAGGTCCTCCGATCCGTCGGAAGCGAAGGAATTCATTATCAAAGGGATTCATGGGTAAGCAGTGCAGGGGAATGTAGGCAAGCCGTGTAGGTTATGAGGTAAAAACCATAGTAACTACGAAGTTAACTTGTGAACTTGCTGCACATATTTGTACACACCTGTATCGCCTTTAGCATGATTACGGTGAAACGTCGTAAAGCGTACTTAGACCCAAGCTCTGGAGCACATAATCCTGAACGGTCTACAAGAAGATAGAAGGCGAGTGTTAGTCGCCCATCAAAGCGGTTTCTTCAGGATTCCCTTAATTCAGTAGAGGACGTAAACTTTTCCTCGGATTTTCTAAAAAGCTGTTTTTGAGAAACAAGCGCGGAATGGTGAATAAAGAATTTTTACATCTCTCACTTCGGGAGGAAGTAAATCAAGGTGTGGGATACCGAGAGAAGCATATAATGAAAATTTTGGACCCTCCGCATGTGAAGTAATCATGGAACCATTGGATGGCGAAGGCGATTCTGCCAGTGCTCCCGATCCCCATCAATGTTAGGCGCACTTGACACGGAGGGAACGCGAGGAGTAGCAGTTGGCTCACCATACTCGTCATCACTGCGGCTACTATATTCCACCTCGGCATCTGAATCATCAGGAGGGTTTAACTCTTCATCTGATTCTCTCAGGAGAATATCCAACATCTCATCATCGGTTACGCTGCATTGGTTGCTTCAACGGTACAGTGGAAGTGGAAGCTTCTTCTAAATCCGCCCGCGAGATGCTATCCGCTATCTTTACTCCTTGTTTCTTAGCACGTCTTGATGCCATAATGATACCAGAAATAATCTTGTAAAGAAATTATGGACGTATTATGAGAAAAAGTAACTGATATCCCCCATGAGAGTTGAAGATTACTTTTTAATTAGAATCAAACTTCTAGTATTAAAATAGTCACAAGATTAAAATTTAACTCGCCTTAAAAAATGTACTCTCTTCATTCATGAGAAAATGGAAAGACAATTTATCCAAATGTTATGCTCTGTTGAAAGAAAAACACACGAAGATATCACTCGTTTACTCTTGAGTACCTAGTGATGAGACTCGAACGTGCTGTAGCGACGCTAGTGGTCCAGTGGAACAAACGACACGTCCAGAGAGACAGCTCTATGGGAATTTATTGGTGGGAAGGAAACTCAAATTTGAAACAAAACAATCGAACTCGCTGGGCGCGGGGCACCAGCCTTTCTGAGCTCCTTTTTAGGAAGTCCAGCTGGTACAGGGTGTGGAATTGAGTTCACTTGCTGGAAAAATCAACATCTGGCCTCTAGGATCATTGTCCGAAAATGAGTAAGAATGCTCAAAACATCCTGAGAATTGTAATATCAGATGAATGGTCATATACCACGGCCTTCAACATTCAAAATGTAGGATTCTTTGAGCTAAAGGGCGTATATATCACATATTTTTGTTGTAAGGAAAACTAAGGAAATAAAATTTATGGACCAAAAATTAACTAACTGAAAAATTCTTTGACGTATACACTTCAAGCATATTTAGCCAGAAGCGTAGTTGCAAATAATTTTTCTGTGTTATATTTGAAATATTCGTATACAGTCAATTTTATAGCTAGTATGGTAATTTTGAAGTTTCACCTTGTCTTTTTTTGTATGTTCTTTCAGCCACGTCTCAGGTATTCCAATCAAGTGATATCTTTTGTCACAAAAATAATGTCTAAACTCGTCAATATGTCCTAATAACGCCTGAGCATTTATATGGCATACTCTCAGTTTCGATAACTCGCTGTTTGTAGGTCCACTGCCTCTTGGACCTGTTGACTTTTGTCATTGGAAGACCAGGAGATCATCCTCGGTGCTCAGAAGGTGTCCTTCACTCCCATCATTTTGCTGAGCGAATGTTTATCCGCCTCTTACCCGTAAATATTTTATTTTACCATCCCTTTTTAAATCTCTCGCCCTCGCATACACCTTGCGATTCATAAGGCTAAGACATTCATTCACGTAAATGATATTGGTATGAGAATCGCTCCAGCCAATCTTTTTGTTGAGAAATGACGTTTTGATTGGCGAGCTTCTAGCAAATCACGCACGAGATTGCACTTCATGAAGTGAACTCTGACAGTAGTTGTTTGTGTTGGAGCGGGCTTTAAGTCGGTAAATGTAGTCAATATCACAGGCGTCCGAGTTGACTCCAAGGCCCAATACAACTTGGCAGACGAGCTCCCAACAATTCACAAGGCTTGGTCGGAATGCCGTGGATTTCCACGACATTCCGAAGAGAATCCTGCTGCAGGAAGTTAAGCTGCGCTTCAAAGTCGTTTACTCTTTTTTGACAGGTTATGGTTTTCAGCTAAAAGGCTAATATTTTGAACAGTTGTTCGAAAGGGTCTCGTTCATGAGAGCGATAGATTTCGTGTGATCGGTGATAAAACACTCCCAAACCGATGTAGCTTTTTGTATTTCACTTCTTTCACCTTTTATAGCTTTAGAAAACTCACATTGCTCGTTCTGAATCGCCTTAACACGTTCCAGCAACTCCTTAAGAATGGAACTGGAACTCTCGGGTTGATCGCCACCGAGATTAGGTCCAATGCTTAAGGTTTTGATCGGGGTGTCTTCACCGCGGGTGGAGCGAATGTTCGCCATGCAGGTTGAGCAGCCCCAGAGGTGAGGTTTGTACCCTCAAGAATCTGAACATCGGCCTCACTGGCTGTGCATTTTACATATGAGGAAATCAAAAACATTCCTAACATTACTCTCATCTCAGCAGGAGTAATTTCTGGATGTTGCGGATCAGGGAAAAGGGCCAGATGACTACCACTTTAATTCATTTAATAGACTGGTTATGGTTATATAATATATAATACTAACAGAGTGTATAATACCAAGATACTATAATGCCCAATATAATATAAACCCAAAATAATAATAATATAATACCCAAACAATGAATTTCCAAAGACAAAGTAACCTCTGTCCATCATTAATTGTGATTTCCACCGACCATTAAAGTTACACAAATCTCAATTAATTGCCCGCAGATCTTTCACTGGCTTCCTACTATCAATATAATACCCTGCAAGTCACCACTAGGGTGTGTGGCAGGGGTCGTTTCTTTTTTTCCTTCATGCTCTACAATGTATTCTACTAACCTTAATGAAAAGACAATGCCAATAAAATGACAGGTATGCAACATCAGAAACATGAAAATACCTGTCATGATGTGAGATTTCGACAGCATGCATTACCCGAGGACTTGCTACCAATGTTAAAGAAACTATGTAGTTAAGTATTTGTGAATGGCAAAGATGCACTACGCAAGCTTTCCTTTGGCATTAGTTGGTAAGTTCACTCCCCTCCAGTAGCCAACCTACTCGAACACAGGGGTACCTCAACAAACCACCCAGGGAAATAGGCTTCTTACAGTTACCCAACACTGAACTGTCAAGTATTCAAAATGCATAAATGCACAGACACACACTAAGTCACTACGACGCATTTGTCTGTTTATACATATTTTCTAATTTTATGGCATGAATGCATTACTTGTTATGGCATTTATTTCGTCCGGCGTCAACGGTGGCTTTGCAGGCTCATCCTTCTTGGCGGGGCATGCTTAACCGAAGACTGAGGAGCGATTAAGCCGCCCCATGTGGAAACCGCCTAACTCTTAACAAATACCGAATTAGATGACGCTGTCGCCTCCACATTCTCTAGAGTTTGAAGCGGGATCGTCACACCTCTGCCAATGGAATCTGTAACACATGTTTTTTTGGAACATATTGCTTGAAAATCACTCTGCCTTTGAAAAGAACAATGACTTCATCCACTGCTAGATACTCTGAAGGCCTGTAAAGTTTAGAATATTTATCATTGAGAACATCAAAAAGGTTTCTTATCTTCCAGAGTCTATCATAACTTTCATCATTCCTGTTCGTTTCATTCTCATTGTTTGTGAAATGCAAAAATCTACGGATGTGTAAGAACCTATCACGTGCCATTGCATTGCCATAGAAAGGGGTGTAAAACTGTTCCAATCGTGCCCAATAGTCTTTCAGAGAATCTCTGATATCATGTCCCATTTGAATCACAATTGCCAAAAAAGTACACATTTCGGAGTCTTTTATGCCGTGTCCCGGAGATGATCCAACTTCCATTTTCTGTAGAAACTGAAAGTAATATCTGTTTGTCTCAAGCACTAGCAGAGGAATAACTTCTTTAAAATAGAGGAAAAACACTGTCAAGGGTGAAGAACTTGCCGTAATATTAGGAGCTTCAATCACATTCTAACCATTTTCACCACCGGAAAAAAAGAAAGGATGCTGAAATACGTAGCTCCTTGACTTTTTCACCCACTCCTTTGCCTGAGTTTGAGCGACGTCTTGGTCGATACCGCCGTCCTCTTCCTCGGAGCTGTCATTTTCGTCTTAAATTAGTGCGTCTGAATCGCCGTCTGCGAAAAGTTCCTCCGTAATTTCCTTCTCCTGTAATTTTCTTTTGCGATTCATGGTGATGGTAGAGTGGTTTTTCCTGAATAAAAATGCAGCGAATAAATACAAAAATGTATGCACACAAAGATTTTTATCCAAGTGAGGATTGCTTCGCTTCAATTACGAAATGTAAGTAATACATAAAAAAACCAAAATAAATGGAGCAGTCTATAAAAAGCCAGCCAAAGAATCAGGGTAGTTTGTGTAAATGCCTATAACACTCGGACAACTTTGAGGGAACTGTTTACCATCGAGATAGCGGGGAATTAAAAAATCATAGCCCAGAAGAGATAGCAACAGCGAGGGGAATCCAAAGCCTTAGCTTGTTGATGTATCCTCCTCAGATAAGTAAGGGCCAGCTTGCACGTCGAAAGGGACTTGTGTTGAGTGAGGGGCAACCAAGGCCAAAAGTTCGTTGTGAGATACGTACTCTTACGGAAGTGAGAGCGCAGCGTGTCAAAAAGGGGAGGTGTTGAGCGAGGAGAGGAGTTCCAAGAAAACGTTTGTTGTTATAGATACTGCCCAGAAAAGGGGGGGCGGGCTAGCAGGTCGAAAGGGACATATGTTGAGAGATAAATAGTCCTGACAAAATTGCGCACTCCAACCATCATCATAGAAGGAGCGGGAAATAACTCAAATGAAGTGGGAACGAAAGTTCCCATTCGGCCAGCGGGACCCACTCCTTGCCGGGAACTTAAGTTCCCTTTCGTCCTATAAAGGATAACCGAAGACTTGAGGATCGAATAAGCCATATGGAAACCGCCAAATTCTTAACAAATACCGAATTCGATGACGCTGTCGCCTCCACATTCTCCAGAGTTTGGATCGGGATCGTCACACCTCTGCCAATGTGAATCTGTAACACATGTTGACAACAGAAATCAACCTTTATCAGCCTACAGGGAACTTTTGTTCCCACCCAAAAGAATGGTTACATTTACCGAAAGGGGACTTGGGGGACCACTTGCTATGTTTGTTTAAATGAAATATATAGCAAATAATTCAGTTATAAATGAAAGTAAAGTGTGGAATGAGGTTTAATTTCTCCATATCATTTACTGCATGCGAGTCAACAGGAATTTAAATCCCATTTCGTCAATGTAACCAACAACGTGCGTGGACTACTATTGGGAACCTGTCCCAATTTTTACTTAAACATATCGCTTAGAAATGCGATATCAAATATTTAGCTGACACGAATAAAAATAATACACATGAATTACCGGTCCTTCCTCATTCACCGCTGGAACGTATACGGTGCCGGCCCCTGCACCTTGCGCACATAACACATCTACAATTAAGCAAAGCATTTTATAGTGGACTTCAGTAAACGAAAAGTCAGGTGCATCATCCGTACTCATTCAAAGATGGGAGCTCATAATGGTTAACACATACCTTCCTTGACACTTCGCATTTCCTCCCTGATAGTTTTCGTCACCTCCTCCGGTAATCGCTATAACTCCGCGATAACTGCGGTTAGTTCCCTGTTAGATTTGGTGAGTTCATCCACCGTTTTCTCAAGCTCCAGCACACGTCCCCGGAGTTTGGCATCGACGGGTGAGCCAGAACTGGATTCCATTTGCGATTTTAAAGTTCTTGTTCTTTCAGCTTCCTGAAATACGAAGAAAAGTAGCCTGCATTGGATACCCGTACAGAGCACATCCGACACTTAGTCCGTAGTCCACATATTGGATCAAGATAAATCTTACTTATAAGTAAATATATCACTTTTTAAATGAGTTTGGCAATTTTCCACAAAAAAATCTTTACTTCGACCGGTTTCGATGTGATACATCATCATCAGGTGATGATGATGTATCACATCGTAGTAGATTTTTTTGTGGAAAATTGCCAAACTCATTTAATTATGTTATTCCACCATATAACGCCTGAAACGTCTCTTTTTATAAATATATCACGTTTAATATCCATGTAAAAACGATAACGAAGGAATTAAAAATACCATTTCTTCCTCTTCGGAATCCGATGTTGCGGACATGAGGTTTCGTATAGGCTGGGTCCTTAACCTTCCCGCTCCCGTGGCAATTTCGTTCATATCGCTTTATAAATCCTTCTCCGTCGTCACCACTCCACTTCACCATAAATTTTTTCGCCCTCAAATGTAGCAAATGGAAGGACGTAATGTCCGACTCTGGTACAACTACCTTCTTCCCATCATCTAAAAACTTGACGAATTGGAACATTCTGCTCTAGCACAAAGATCTATAGTAGCCACGTGAACGACACCACCTCGCTTTCAACCGACCTGTGCAACTGAAAGCCTTGATTCCTGCCGTGTAACCCATAGACGCCAGAAGAGACTAGGGCGAAAAGGTGGGAGTTGCTGAACGAAAAACTATACCCGATAGGAAAAGCAGGACACATCCACTGGTCTGGTTTAAAGAGAAAAAAATAATAAAAGGGCTAAATCGGAATTATTCAACTATATTTCAATTTATATTCTAAATATTACTTTTATTTGGAATAATTTTCAGATATGGAACAATCTCCAAATGAGGTCCTCCGTTCCGTCGGAAGCGAAGGAATTCATTATCAAAGGGATTCATGGGTAAGCAGTGCAGGGGAATGTAGGCAAGCCGTGTAGGTTATGAGGTAAAAACCATAGTAACTACGAAGTTAACTTGTGAACTTGCTGCACATATTTGTACACACCTGTATCGCCCTTAGCATGAATACGGTTAAGCGTCGTAAAGCGTACTTAGACCCAAGCTCTGGAGCACATAATCCTGAACGGTCTACAAGATGATAGAAGGCGATTGTCAGTCGCCCATCAAAGCGGTTTCTTCAGGATTCCCTTAATTCAGTAGAGGACGTAAACTGTTCCTCGGATTTTCTAAAAAGCTGTTTTGATAAACAAGCGCGGAATGGTGAATAAAGAACCTTTTACATCTCTCACTTCGGGAGGAAGTAAATCAATGTGTGGGATAGCGAGAGACGCACAAATTTGGACTTTCCTCATTTGAAGTAATCATGGAACTATTGGATGGCGACGTTGATTCAGCCAGTGCTCCTGATCTTGGCAGGAAGCTGCCTGCTCCAGCTGAGTAGGAAGGTGTAGGGTTTTATCCAATAAGGGGGCCGGAAAGGATGAAAGGGAGGTCTTCGGGGATGAGTGAGGTCTTACCGGAAGGTGGGACAATAAGTATTGTAATTTAACTGATGACAAGTGGAAGAAGGCGGTCTAGGGGGGTTCTCCGTTGACCTAGGAGGTTCGAGGAAGGAGATGGCGGAAGGCGGAGGCGGCGGTTGTGTTGGAGGCGGCGGGGCAACGTTGGAGGAGCGTGCCCCACAGGGTCCTTGAGTGCGCTCCGCGTCGGTTATGTAAGAGCGGCTGCCCCGGTATTTAGCGGCGTGCTCCTGGCCATCGTTTGCGCACGTGGCCCATTGTTCAGGCCTGAGTAGACAGCCGCCCGGGGCGTAAGTTAGCGTACATGTAACACATCCGTATGTCATCCCACATTTTTCCACGTGTTCCCGTGTCTTTGGCACCGGGTGCCATGGGGAGGCCCAGAAGGGGTTTTATACTTCTTGACCTTAATGGCCAGGTTGCAGAGGTTTGACATGTTGCAGAGGTTTGACATGTTGCAGAGGTTTGACATGTTGCAGGAGGTCGCCGTGTGCCTTGCTTGGAACCACCTGGAAAAGGGGTGGAGGCCTCTTCACAGCAGGTGGAAATACGTGGGCTGGGTCTCGTGCCATTATTCGCTCCCGGTCCTCACGCTGAGCTGGCGTGAGGCGGGATGTCAATAGTTGGCTGCATTTGGTGGCCGGCACCGCAGGCGCCGCAGTCGCCTTTCTGAAGTCGTTAAGCGACTGACATCGCAGGATGATATCGTTCCCAGCCTTGGCCGCAACTGGAGGGAACATAAACGGCTGCGATCCGCTTGTATCTCTCCTGCCAGTTGGCAGTGCCCTTTAAGAAAATGGACGGTATGGTGGTCTTTGGCGGTGGGATGAACTTCCATTTGCGTTGCGGCCGCAGTTGTCGGCCCCCCGACAGGCATCGTCCTGGCGCAGCGCCCGGTACTTACTGGACGTCGCCAAAGGAGTGGGTGAGAACGAGTCCGGGCGTTATGCAACCTTACGTGGAAAGGCGAATCCGTCGGTATCGAGGGCTTGCTCAACAAGAGACGGCAAGGTAGATGCCGTGGTGGCGGGAGCAGAAGCCGCAGGTGTGTCATCTGGCTCTACGTGCAGGGGGGCGACGGAGGCCGATGGCATATTGTACCCAGAGGCAAATCCCCGCTGGTAACAGATGTCCCTGCTGGTCGCAGGTGTCTTTGAGGGTCGCAGATGTTCCTGCTGGTTTCAGGTGAGGCGTTATCCCTGCGTGTCGCAGGTGAGTGAAGCCCTGCTCGTTGCAGGACGACAAAACCCTGCCTGTTGCAGGTGACGTATCCCAGAATGGGGGGGGGGGGATCCCTGCTTGTTGCAGACGGTGCAGAAAATATTCGGCGGCGGCCACCGCGGTCCGTCCCGGCGACGCCGGTGGTGTCCCTCGGTGGTCCGGAAGCCGCGTCTGTTGTGGAGTCATCCTAACAGTCGTTTCAATGTTTTAGCTTGCGAGCGGTATGATGCGAGATCCCAAAATATTCCTAACATTACTCTCATCTCAGCAGTAGTAATTTCTGGATTTGCGGATCAGGGAAAAGGGCCAGATGACCCCCACTTTAATTCATTTAATAGTCTGGTTATGGTTATATAATATATAATGCTAAGAGAGTGTATAATACCAAGATACTATAATGCCCAATATAATAAAATATCCAAACAATGAATTTCCAAAGACAAAGTAACCTCTGTCCATGCCCTGCAAGGACCGTGCGAAGTTAATCTTTCCGTTATACTGTTTGAAGTATGTTTTCTCTTTCAGGAAGTTTATTCTCTCAAATGTGGGTGTCAAGACCTAGTTCACGGACAGTAGACACTCCAAACTACTCATCCATGATACAATCGAACCAGCATATCCCACTGAAAAATTCATGGAATGTAAACACAGCTGTCATGCACATAACACAACTTTAAGGAAGGAGAGCATATAAGATTTCTTACTTTGACCCTCTTTCCCAGCCTGGAATTTAAGTACTCGCATATTGTAACCCTCAATGAACATAATGGTTGAACCAAAGTATGGCAACAAAAAAATCAAGATTCTATCATTAGCAATATCATTAAATTGTGATTTCCACCGACCATTAAAGTTACACAAATCTCAAATTAAGTGCCCACATATTTTCTTTGGCATCCTACTACCAATATATGACCCTGCAAGTCACCACTAGGGTGTGTGTCAGGGGGCGTTTCTTTTTTTCCTTCATGCACTACAATGTATTCCACTAACCTTAATGAAAAGACAATGCCAATAAATTAACAGGTATGCATCATCAGAAACATGAAAATACCTGTCATGATGTGAGATTTCGACGGCATGCATTACCCGAGGACTTGCTACCAATGTTAAAGAAACTATGTAGTTAAGAATTTGTGAACTGCAAAGATGCACTACGCAAGCTTTCCTTTGGCATTAGTTGATATGTTCACTCCCCTCAGTAGCCAACCTACCCGAACATACGGGTACCTCAACAAACCACACAAGGAAAGAGGCTTGTTACAGTTACCCAACACTGAACTGTCAAGTATTCAAAATGCATAAATGCACAGACACACACTAAGTCACTACGACGCATTTGTCTGTTTAAACATATTTTCTAATTTTATGGCATGAATGCATTACTTGTTATGGCATTTATTTCGTCCGGCGTCAACGGTGGCTTTGCAGGCTCATCCTTCTTGGCGGGGCATGCTTAACCGAAGACTGAGGAGCGATTAAGCCGCCCCATGTGGAAACCGCCTAACTCTTAACAAATACCGAATTAGATGACGCTGTCGCCTCCACATTCTCTAGAGTTTGAAGCGGGATCGTCACACCTCTGCCAATGTGAATCTGTAACACATGTTTTTTTGGAATGTATTGCTTGAAAATCACTCTGCCTTTGAAAAGAACAATGACTTCATCCACTGCTAGATACTCTGAAGGCCTGTAAAGTTTAGAATATTTATCATTGAGAACATCAAAAAGGTTTCTTATCTTCCAGAGTCTATCATAACTTTCATCATTCCTGTTCGTTTCATTCTCATTGTTTGTGAAATGCAAAAATATAAGGATGTGTAAGAACCTATCACGTGCCATTGCATTGCCATAGAAAGGGGTGTAAAACTGTTCCAATCGTGCCCAATAGTCTTTCAGAGAATCTCTGATATCATGTCCCATTTGAATCACAATTGCCAAAAAAGTACACATTTCGGAGTCTTTTATGTCGTGTCCCGGAGATGATCCAACTTCCATTTTCTGTAGAAACTGTAAGTAATATCTGTTTGTCTCAAGCACTAGCAGAGGAATAACTTCTTTAAAATAGAGGAAAAACACTGTCAAGGGTGAGGAACTTGCCGTAATATTAGGAGCTTCAATCACATTCTAACCATTTTCACCACCGGAAAAAAAGAAAGGATGCTGAAATACGTAGCTCCTTGACTTTTTCACCCACTCCTTTGCCTGAGTTTGAGCGACGTCTTGGTCGATACCGCCGTCCTCTTCCTCGGAGCTGTCATCTTCGAGGACTTGCTACCAATGTTAAAGAAACTATGTAGTTAAGAATTTGTGAACTGCAAAGATGCACTACGCAAGCTTTCCTTTGGCATTAGTTGGTATGTTCACTCCCCTCAGTAGCCAACCTACCCGAACATACGGGTACCTCAACAAACCACACAAGGAAAGAGGCTTGTTACAGTTACCCAACACTGAACTGTCAAGTATTCAAAATGCATAAATGCACAGACACACACTAAGTCACTACGACGCATTTGTCTGTTTAAACATATTTTCTAATTTTATGGCATGAATGCATTACTTGTTATGGCATTTATTTCGTCCGGCGTCAACGGTGGCTTTGCAGGCTCATCCTTCTTGGCGGGGCATGCTTAACCGAAGACTGAGGAGCGACTAAGCCGCCCCATGTGGAAACCGCCCTATGTGGAAACCGCCCTATGTGGAAACCGCCCTATGTGGAAACCGCCTAACTCTTAACAAATACCGAATTAGATGACGCTGTCGCCTCCACATTCTCCAGTGTTTGAAGCGGGATCGTCACACCTCTGCCAATGTGAATCTGTAACACATGTTGACATGAAAAATCAACCTTTATCAGCCTACTGGGAACTTTTGTTGCCACCAAAAGGAATGGTCACAATTACCGATAGGGGACTGGGGAGACTATTATGTTTGTTTAAATATATAATGCAAATAATTCAGTTATAAATGAAAGTATAGTGTGAAATGAGGTTTAATTTTTCCATGTCATTTACTGCATGCGAGTCAACAGGAATTTAAATTCCATTTCGTCAAAGTAAGCAACAACGTGCGTGGACTTCTACTGGGAACTAGTCCCAATTTTTACTTAAACACATCGCTTAGAAATGCAATATCAAAAATTTAGCTGACACGAATAAAAATAAAACACATGAATTACCGGTCCTTCCTCATTCACCGCTGGAACGTATACGGTGCCGGCCCCTGCACCTTGCGCACATAACACACCTAAAATAAAGGAAAACATTTTAGAATAGACTTCAGTAAACGAAAAGTCAGGTGCATCATCCGTACTCATTCAAAGATGGGAGCTCATAATGGTTAACACATACCTTCCTTGACACTTCGCATTTCCTCCCTGATAGTTTTCGTCACCTCCTCCGGTAATCGCTATAACTCCGCGATAACTGCGGTTAGTTCCCTGTTAGATTTGGTGAGTTCATCCACCGTTTTCTCAAGCTCCAGCACATGTCCTCGGAGTTTGGCATCGACGGGTGAGCCAGAACTGGATTCCATTTGCAATTTTAAAGTTCTTGTTCTCTCAGCTTCCTGAAATACGAAGAAAAGCATCCTGCATTGGATACCCGTACAGAGGCAAGCTACATCCGCAACTTGTCCGTAGTCCACATATTGGATCAAGATAAATCTTACTTATAAGTAAATATATCACGTTTAATATCCATATAAAAATTATAACGAAGGAATTAAAAATACCATTTCTTCCACTTCGGAATCCGATTTTGCGGACACGAGGTTGCGTATAGGCTGGGTCCTTACAATTTCGTTTCGTGGCAATTTCTTTCATATCGCTATCTGAGTCTGAGAATTAAATGTAATTATTACATACACTGCTTATCAGCGATAGTGGCTTCACAGGCCATCAACTATCAGATGATGAAGGTCCAATACACATTTCCACGTACCAGCAACAGAGAGCACCCTTGCTTTATAAAAACCTTCTCCATCGTCACCGCTCCACTTCACCATAAATGTTTTCGCCCTCCAATGTAGCAAATGGAAGGACGTAATGTCCGACTCGGGTACAACTACCTTCTTCCCATCATCTAAAAACATGACGAATGTGAACATTTTTCTCCAGCACAAAGATCTATATTAGCTACGTGAACGACACCACCTTGCTTTCAACCAACCTGTGCAACTGAAAGCCTTGATTCCTGCCGTGTAACCCATAGACGCCGGAAGAGATTAGGGCGAAAAGGTGGGAGTTGCTGAACGAAAAAATATACCCGAGAGGAAAAGAAGGATACAACCACGGGTTGGTTTATAGAGAAAATATAATAAAAGATCTAATTGTAAGTCGGAATTATTCAACTATATTTCAATTTATATTCTAAATATTACTTTTTTTGGAATAATTTTGAGATATAGAACAATCTCTCAATGAGGTCCTCCGTTCCGTCGGAATCGAAGGAATTCATTATCACAGGGATTTATGGATAACGGTAGGAGGAGGAGCGTGCCCCCCGGGGTTTTTGAGTGCGCTGCGCGTAGGTTATGTAAGAGCGGCAGCCCCATTAGTTAGCGGCGTGCTCCTGGCCACAGTTTACGCACGTGGCCCATTGTTCAGGCCCGAGTAGACAGCCGCCCGGGGCTGATGAAGGTAGTCCTGGGAGGACGACGATGATCGGTTCCGGCGATGGGAGTTTGGCCCTTAGACGCCATTTTGCGAGAAAGGTCGGGGGGTGTGGGGGCACCCTAGCGTGGGGACCCGACCGGTCCTACCCTGGCGTGCGAGGAGGTTCACCCTCGAAAGGGGCCCTCTGCCAGAGGTCGCCGGACGAGAACGACCGTCAGGGGCGTTGTCAGGTCGAGCGCCACTTGGGTGTAAGTTAGCCAACCACCCCGAGTGCCTTTTCCCAAAGGAGCGTAAATACTCCAAGTGCAAGGTGGGGACGAAGCCCCGCTGGTAGCAAGTGTCCCTGCTGGTCGCCGGTTTCTTTGCTGGTCGCAGGTGTTCCTGCAGATTTCAGGTGAGGGGTTATCCCTGCGTGTCGCAGGTGAGGGAGGCCCTGCTCGTTCCAGGAGGACTAAACCCTGCCTGTTGCAGGTGACGTATCTCAGTAGAGGGTTGGGTGCATCCCTGCTTGTTGCAGACGGTGCAGACCCTGCTCGACGGCGGCCACCGCGGTCCGTCCCGGCGACGCCGGAGGTGTCCCTCGGTGGTCCGGAAGCCGCGTCTGTAGTGGCAGAATATTAAGCTCTGAAAATTAACCAAAATGAGATATGTACCGAGGTCGGATGACACTGCTTGCAGGTTGCAAATTATACACAGATTGATTTGCACAAATGTACATCAAACACCGGCAGAACTAGTAGCACAATAATATGCATTTTGACAAAAAACCAAAATAAGGCATGTACTGAGAACTGATTTCCCTGCAAGCATGTTGCAAAACAGAGAAAGGTTGATTTGCACTAAATACATCATATAAGTATTAGGGGAAAAATAAGCGCTTTGAAAATAAACCAGAATGAGAGATATACCGAGAACTGATTTCACTGCTTGCAGGTTGTGAAACACCTAAAAATTGATTTGCACAAGTTTTCAATATGCACGTGAAAAACTAGTTGCAAATAGTACGTAGTTTGAAAATAAACCGAATTAAGTCATTGCTTGCAGATTGAAAAACAGAGAAAGATCAACTTGCACAAATTTACAATAAACACCTGAACAACTAGTAGCAGAATAATATGCAGTTTGACAATAAACCATTCTAAGACATGAACTGAAAATTTATTTCACTTCAATGATTTTAAAATCGATTACTAAATGCGCAAGACCTCTTCAAGCAATGGACATTAGCCAAGTCTACGTAGCCTTCCTATTCAGGAAGCGAACCCCACAAAATTCTTGTACGCACAAATAAATGTAAGAGTAAGTCATTGGATGATTCACAAGGCAGTGTGACTGATGGTGCATTCTGGCGCCATATGTTTGCGACATACAGTCCAATACCCTCCCTGCTAACAGCATCAGGGAACAAACTGAAAAATCATTTCCCACCCCTTAAAAACCCTAAAGACATCTTTTGGTATGACAAGATTAACACAATCAGCACCCAAGTCTTTTGTCCTTAAAAGTGAGTGAAGAGTTGGTGGCATGCAACTGTTCCCTCTGATGATTCCTCCTTCACCAAAGAACTCTGGCACTGGTCACAAATGTGCTTCTTCATAAACAATTTACAGATATAACCACTTACATAGTAAATAAGATTTAATTCCTCTAATTATAAATCTTCGCTAAACCTCAGGTAACTAAATGCATCAACTACCTCACCATGGGAATTAGTGCTTTCTAACCAATTTCTATTTTTAAGCACAAAATCACTATACCTAACCAAGAACTTCTCTACATCTAATTCACAATTAGTGCTCCTAGACAGTTTGGAGAGGGAAGTAAGCATCAAATTCTTATACCCTCTACCTAGTTGCTTAACGGTTTAGTTTTCATTACACCCATGTTGCTGTCGGAGCACGTAGAGCATGTTCTCCAAGGCATCCTGATTCAAAGATCTGGTCCTTAGCTTCAGAATGCCAAATTGATCCTTTAAATCTACACTCAGTTTCAACAAACAACTAATACCAAGGAGCCACCCCTTGAAGCACGCTGGTTGCCGCCTGCATTCCTGAAAAAAGCTATTCTTCAACTTGAGGAATGGAGCGTGAGGGCTTCCCTCCACCATAGCATACCGATACTTGAATGGGTGGCGCCTTAACTGATTACAATTGAAAGTATCAAACAATTTCTCCATAAAACTAAAGAAACAACAGTATGCATGGCAGAGCCGGCCAGTTTACCCATGGCGACAAAAGCACAGATGGCGATTTATACACTAGTACTAAATACCTGAGAGGCCAGTTTCACTTTTTTGAAAGCCTCGACTTCTGTGTGGAACTTTGGTATCACTATTAATTTGAGTGGATCAGTTAGCCCAAACAAGTCTTTGCAATGAGACCAATCAACAATAATGCCATCAAAATGCAACCTGTAATTTGCTAAAATATTTCTACAGCAGGTGAGGGGATCAAACAAGTTGTACACTGATTCCCCATCGACATAAAAAAATGAGACTCAGAAGACACTTTAAAGAGTCGGCTCAACTTGAGGTTGTGAGACCCCTGATCACAAATCACAACCTTTACAAAATATCCAAATTTTCTAAGCCTAGTAATACATTCTAAAACTACACTACGCAATACACTAACTTACGTGCTATTGTGTGCGACCCAGTGGTAGTTCTGGGCCAACAGGCCCAAAATGGCCTGTTTCCACTTTCTGTTCAATCCCTTTACCATAGCAACTAAGCACCGATTCCCAATGGTGGACCAACCCAACCTTTACCATAATTGCAAAATCCCACAACAGAATCAATGGTCACTTAGTAAAACAAATTCTCCTTAGTGGCTACTTCATCTAAAACTAAGGCTACAACTAGGTCTTGCTTCCCCGCACGGGGGGAAGAGAACGATCTCTTCCTATGGGGAGTAGCGCCCCCACGGACCCGAGCCCACCGAGGAGACAACCTCGTTAAAAAACCCACAGTGCGTCGGGGCAGTTTCCGGTCCCCCTGCGGGTAGGGGGATTGAGAATACTCCCGCAGTATCCCTGCTTGTCGTAAGAGGCGACTAAAAGGGCGGGGAGAAAACCCCGAAAACAAACCCCGAGCCAACAAGGGTTGAGCCCGGACAGTCTTGTGGGTCAACTGTCTGTGTGCGGCCATACCACCTGGCCTGCGATCCACCCGCATGTTTGCCGTGTGCGGAGACCCGTAAGGAGGAGAAGGGGATCCTGGAGGGTGAGGTCCGTGGTTCCCAGCCGGGTGTCGGATGCCCGGTATGGACTTCGAGCCAACACCCCTCTTTGGCCCCGGATTCTGTGTAAACGGGCGGCCGGGAGCTAGCCACTCCCGGTCAATCGGCTTCCGATACGTTCGGTGGCGAGTGCCAGGGAGGTGGGGGTCTGCGTAGGGCGGTCGGAGATGCACGGGTTTGGTGGGCCCGTGTATCAAAGATCCAACCTGAAACAGACAACCACCTCTAGGGTGCTATATCCCCTCGGGTAGCCCTGGCGACCGCACCGGTTTGCGGTGCGGCGTCCCAAATGTGCGGCTCCATGGTGGGTGGGGAGCCCGGAGGACGAAATTTAAAATTGGTATGGCGGATAGCATCCTTCCACCAACTAAAAAACCCCGCCCAGATATGGGCGGGGGAGATAAAGGTATTTGTGGAAGCAAGCGCTTCCTTGTAATGAGATGCGAGAAGGAAGGCGAGACATTCGCCAAGGTCTCCCCTTTTCTCATAAGAAAAGTTTTGTCGGCAGTGGTGTCTGGCGACATAAAATCAGCAAAAAAGCTTCGAGATGGTACTTTGCTTTTAGAAACGGCAAACATAGCTCAGAGTGAAAAGCTCTTAGCTATGGAAAAATTCCATGACTTTCCTGTGAAAGTAGAGGCGCACCGCACATTGAATACTTGTCGGGGAGTAATTAGCCACTTCGATCTCCTCCACGTAGAAGTCGACGAGATAAAGAGAGAGATGTCCTCTCAAGGGGTAAGCGATGCTCGTCGACTTACTACCAGGCGCAACGGTGTGGTAATTAATACTACGTCCGTGGTTCTTACCTTTGCGTTGGACAAGCTCCCCGACAAAGTATTCATTGGCTACGAGTCAGTGCCGGTGAGACCTTTCATTCCAGCACCCATGCGATGCTTCCAGTGCCAGCGTTTCGGCCACATCGCCACGCGATGTGAGGGCAAGGCCACCTGCCCACGCTGCGGCCTGGACTCGCATGAGGGAGAGGAATGTGTGACTGACCCACACTGCGTGAACTGTGAGGGTACTCACCCGGTGTACTCTCGCAAGTGTCCTAAAATGCTGGAAGAAAGGAAAGTCATGGAATTGAAAACGTTGGAAAAAATAACTTATTTCGAGGCGAGGAAAAGATATAGGGCGTTAGCTGCCCCCGTCATTCCTCGATCATTTGCCTCCGTTGCCGTAGTGCAAAAAGCCACCATGGGTACGCAGACCGAAGATATGAATAAGAAAAATAAAGTTGCGACAAAAGAATTAGCGAAGCCGGCGAAAACCTTGGCACCGGCTACTAAAGAGACCACCACTAAAGAGACCACCACTAAAGAGACCACCACTAATGTGGGTTCCTCCAAGAAGAACCCTACAAAAAATAATCCCGGGACCGCAAATAACTCGCGCGGGAAAACACCACCCCCCGGGCCATCCGGTGTGTCCAAGCTTGGACAGCCGGAATCTATGGAGGAGGATGAAAGTCTCTCTGAGACGGAAATCCTCCTCGCGAAACAATTGGGGAGAAGACGCCGGATTAAACGTTGATCCTCCCGTATCACGGATAGCTCCATTTTAGCGATTTTTATTTATATATATTAGTTTTAAATTGTATATTATATTTACGTTTTATATTATATTTATGGCTTTTATCTTGCAGTGGAACTGCAATGGATTTTATAGGCATAAGGAGGAGATGACACTTTTAATCCAAGATTTTAACCCTTCTTGTATTTGTCTACAAGAGACACATTTTAAGAGGACGGACAAGGGCATTTTAAAAGGTTTTAACGCTTTTAGATCTGACGACACCAGTGGCAATCGAGCCCAGGGTGGAGTGGCTGTTTACATTAGGGAGGCCCTTTACACCTCCCGAGTACAGCTTAACACACCGTTTCAGGCGGTGGCGGTAACGGTGCACGCCCCGGATCAGGTGACGTTGTGTAACGTTTATCTTCCGGAGGCTGCACCGGTTACTCGTTTTAATTTGGAAGCCCTTGTCCGTCAACTCCCAAAGCCCTACATTTTATTAGGAGATTTAACGCCCATGACACCTTATGGGGGAGCTCCAGGAGACAGTGCGACCGTAGAGGTCGTATTTTAGCCAATTTTATTTTAGATTTTAACCTGGTTTTATTGAATAACGGGGAGAAAACCCGTTTTAACGCTTTTAACGGTCAGTACTCTGCGATTGACCTATGCATTACCTCGAGCAGTTTAATTAATAAAATTCAAATATCCGTGCATAATGATTTGTGTGGGAGCGATCATTTTCCCCTTTTACTCAAAAGAGACCAAATACTCAACTTCGATTATATTCGTCCGGGTAACTGGATTATCCGGAAAGCTGACTGGTCCTATTTTAAAAAAGTATTTAATTTTAACCATAATGAGGCTTGTGACCCTATATCAAATATAGAGAGTTTGACAAACTGCCTGTTAGAAAGCGCAAGGTGCAGTATTCCTCGGTCAAAGGGCACCGCACCGAGACCAGCAGTTCCATGGTGGAATGAGGAATGCGCTGAGGCAATTCGACGACGGAAGAAAGCGCTGAGAATTTTTAATAAATATCCTACTGCAACGAATCTATCCTCATTTCGCCGCCTACGAGCTAAAGCTCGACAGGTAGTAAGAGAGGCAAAAAAGGCCTCTTGGATGGAATTTGTATCGGCTCTAAACTGCCGAACTCCGATTGCACAGGTTTGGAATAAGGTGAGGAGTATATCAGGGAGCCAGAAGCGACTTGGCGTGCATCTCCTTAAGGTCGACAACAACATTTTAACATCTCCACGTGATATTTGTGAGGCCTTTGGCCAATTATACGCCAAGGCCAGTAGTGACGAGAGTTGCCATTCACAACAAATGTGGCATAAGGAGCGTTACGAGTCTGTCCAGCTTACCTTTGAGTCGCGGACGGTGGCAGATTACAACCTACCTTTCTCCTTGTGGGAACTAAGCTCAGCCATTGCAGACTCCCATGACACCGCTCCGGGAATAGACCAGATCCACAATGCCTTTCTTCGGAATCTTCCTGAGAGGGCATTGCCGGAGGTCCTTCGCACCCTCAACCAACTTTGGTCTGAGGGAAGCTTCCCACCTTCCTGGCGGGAGTCTGCAATAGTTCCAATCCTAAAACAGGGTAAAGAGACCACCGATCCAAACAGCTACAGACCGATTTCCCTCACCAGCTGCCTGTGCAAGGTAATGGAAAGGATGGTTAATCGGCGGCTCATCTGGTGGCTGGAGAACCGAAACCTTCTTTCCGACATCCAGTGTGGATTTCGGCGGGGCCGCTCGACTATTGACCACCTAGTACGAGCAGACAATTTCATCCAGGAGGCCTTTCTTCTCCGCCAGCACGTCGTAGGTGTCTTCTTCGACTTGGAGAGGGCATACGACGGAGTCTGGCGGAAGAAAATTTTAATAGTTTTACATGAATGGGGTCTGAGGGGTAACATGCTCACCTTTATTCGAAACTTTTTAGTAGACCGGGTGTTTAAGATTAAAATTGGCCGTCATCTATCTAGTCAATATACTCAGGAAAACGGAGTGCCACAGGGCTCCGTACTGAGCGTCACGCTTTTTGCAGTCGCGATAAATGAGGTGGCTAATTGCATCAATCCACCCATTATGGGATCTCTCTTTGTGGATGACCTTGCCATATTCTGCAGGTCTTCCAAACTCGTCTCTGCCGGAAGATTGTTACAGCTCACCATCAATAGGCTGGAAGACTGGTGCCGAAGGAATGGATTTAGGTTTTCATTCCAGAAGACGAATTGCGTTCATTTCTACCGACGGAGGGGAATCTTTTCTCCACCTGTGCTGAAGCTAGCTGGCAGAAATATCCCTTATGTGGAATCAGTGCATTTTCTTGGAATGACGCTCGATTTTAGACTCAATTGGCGGAAACACATAGAGGAGCTGAAAAATAAATGTCATAGGTCTCTAAACATCTTAAAATTTCTAAGCCACTCGACATGGGGAGCAGACCGCAAAACGATGCTTCTGCTCTACCGTTCCCTTGTCCGCTCTAGGCTTGACTATGGCTCAGTTATCTATTCTTCGAGCCGTGAGTCGTACATGAGACCATTGACGACGATTCATAATGCGGGGTTACGGCTGTCCACTGGCGCCTATAGAACTAGCCCGGTCGTCAGCATTTATGCTGACGCAGGTGAATCGCCGCTCTCATGCCGGAGAAATTTTTTAATGTGCAGTTACGCGGCCAAAGTCTTTACCACGAAGGCACACCCCTGTTTTAAAATTCTTTTTAAACCTAGATTTTTAGAAATTTTTAATTTAAGGACAAGGTCTACTAGACCTCTTGGCATTCGTTTTAAACATTTTATCGATAGTGCTGGCATGATGCTCCCGGAAGTGTATCGCATTGGATACTCGAACCACCCACCTTGGTTAACTCCAACGCCTAAAATATGCTCTACTCTAAATAGCCGGCCGAAAAGTTGCACCACCGCATCGGAATATCAACACCTCTTCCGAGAATTCTTAAGCAGTCACTCCGATCTTATCCCCGTGTATACGGATGGCTCAAGGTCGGAGACTGCGTGTGCCTGCGCAGTCACCTCGGCCCATCATGGAGTCATCCAGGCCAGGCTAAACCCGCTGTGTAGTGTGTACACAGCGGAACTCCTGGCCATCAAGATGGCTCTGGACGGGATAAGAAGTTCTGGTGGCTCCTATGCCGTATGTACTGACTCCATGAGCTCCCTGGGTTCCATTTCCTGTATATTCCCCATGCACCCTATTGTACAGGACATACAGTCTTCCCTCTTATCCCTTGAGAGGAAGGGAATTAATATCACGTTCGTTTGGGTTCCTGGGCATGTGGGAATTGCCGGAAATGAGAGGGCAGACATATTGGCAAAAGATGCCTTGCTCATCCCAGAGCAAGCGCATAACCTAGTACCATGCGAAGACCTCCGATGCATGTTCAGCAAAGTAGTGAAGGGGCAATGGTACAATGCGTGGGTGAACACAGTCAACAACAAATTGCGGTGTGTTAAACCGGTTGCATCTGCATGGCCGTCTTCCGTTAGGGGTAGTCGGAGAGAGGAAGTCATCATCACACGCTTGCGGATAGGGCACTGCGCCCTGACCCACTCCTTTCTCTTCACGGAAGAGAAAATTCCACCGCGCTGTGAGGATTGCGACTCGCCTCTCACTGTTCGGCACCTCCTCACGGAGTGCGTCAAGCATCGGGATGCACGTAATAAGTTAGGCATAAGGGGAGGCCTAGAACACGTTCTCGGTGACGATCCTGATCGCCTAAGCCGCGTTATTTTATTTTTCAAAGGAATAGGCGTTTTAACCAAAATATGATTCTACTAGTTCTTCTACAGTTACTACATATATATTTATTAAAAATTCGTAAATACACTAACGATTAGTGTTTTTTTACAACTCTACTGTGTTTATATTAGGTTGTGTACGGTGCGAATGACCACGGCCGTCGACGCACCTCAAAAACCTAACTCTACTACTACTACCAGTTTCCGGACAGTACGTGAGTCTACTGTGCTGAGTACAGCCACGACATCTGGCCATCTGACTCACCCGCGTGTTTGCCGTGCGTGGAGACCCGTAAGGTGGAGAAAGAGGATCCTGATGGTTGAGCTTCCCGGTCTGGATGGGGGTCGGATCCCCTGAAAGCCGGGTTGCAACACGCCACCTTGGCCTCGGACTCCACCGAAACGGGAGGTCAGGGAGTAGCCGCCTCTGATCAATCGGCTAGCTGTTTCGTACTGGCGTTCAGCAGGCGAGTGCGGACGGCATGGGGGTCTGGCGGAAGGGCGTCGAAAGTGCGTGGGTTTGGAGGACCCACGTAGCCAGAGACCAACCCAGAAGCAGACAACCATGCCAGAAGTGCTATATCCCCTCGGGTAGCCCTGGCGACCGCACCGGTTTGCGGTGCGGCGTCCCGAATGTGTGGCTCCGTGGTGGGTGGGGAGCCCGGGGGATGAAGTTTTCGGATAATCACATGGATCCAACATTTCCTCCATCAAAAAGATCCCGTCCCAACACGGATGGGGGAGATATAAATGTTAATTACAAGAAATACTTGGTAATGCGTTGTACAAAGGAAGGAGAATCTTTCACGAAAGTTTCCCCTTTCCTTATTCATAGAGTTTTGACGCGCTCTGTACCTGGAGAATTAAAATCTGTTAAAAAGCTCCGAGATGGCACCCTACTCATTGAGGCATCCGATGTTAAACAAAGTGATGCGCTTTTAAAAATGAGTGTGTTTGATAGTATCCCCGTACATGTAGAAGCTCATGCTACCTTAAATACGTCACGTGGAGTCATCTCTCATTATGACCTGTTATACGTCGAGGTGGAAGAGATAAAGAGGGAGATGGCAAACCAGTCTGTCATCGACTGCAGACGATTGAAGACAAAAAAGAACGGAGAATTCGTTAATACAACATCTGTCGTTCTCACCTTTTCGACGGACAAACTTCCGGAAAAGGTTTTCGTAGGTTACGAAAGAGTGTCAGTGATCCGTTTGTCCCTAACCCTATGAGATGTTTCAGTTGCCAACACTTCGGCCACGCTGCTCAGCAATGCCAGGGTAAAGCCACCTGCCCACGTTGCGGCAACGATAAGCACGACGAGAACTGTACCTCTGAACCACACTGCGTAAATTGCGAAGGCCCACATCCGGTCTACTCCAAGGAATGCCCTAAGATGCAAGAGGAGAAAAAAATTATGGAAATAAAAACTATAGAGAAGATTCCGTATTTCGAAGCACGAAAGAAGTATCGACAAACGATCGCCCCGACTTTTTCACGGTCCTTCGCTTCCATTGCCTCAAAACCGTTGGCCACAACTACAATATTCACGCAGACCGAACCCTCAGAACTGATGTCAGTTGAGAAAACCATGCCGAAAAAAGATAACCCAAAGACTAATATATCCAATCAAATAACGAAAGCAACAAAACAAACACGCACCGTTACCCCTACAAAGGTTAACTCCAAACACGAAGCCACAACTTCCAATACAAAAAAGGCTGGAGGCAACGTGAAGACGCCCTCGCCCAACCCTCAGCGCGAGACATCACCGTGTACGGAGGACGAGCCCATGTCGGAGACGGAAATCCGTCTCGCACGATCGAAGGACAAAAAGAAACTCCTGAGGAGGGGAACGCCCCTCTCAATAGAGAGTGCTTAAGTTTTTTTTTGTTTTTTTATTTATTTTTTTTCCTCTTTTATCATATAATGGCTACAATAATACAATGGAATTGCAACGGGTTCTATTTGCACAAGGAGGAGATCGACCTATTAATCCACGATTTAAATCCTTCTTGCCTCCTTTTGCAAGAAACCCACCTTAAACCAAGAGATAATGGCAAACTCAAAGGTTTTACTGTTTTTAAGTTGGACGACCTTACGGGAGTCAGAGCGAGGGGTGGCGTTTCTGTGGCTGTTCGCGAGGCTATATACACCTCCCGAGTAGATCTGCACACACCATTACAAGCCCTGGCTGTCACTGTCGCTCTACCGGAAATGATTACGCTGTGCAATATATATCTTCCTGAATGGGCACCATGCACCAAGAAAAACCTTGCTGATCTTGTCCAACAATTGCCGAAACCATTCCTTCTCTTAGGAGATTTTAACGCTCACAACCCCATCTGGGGAGGAGTAGGAGTACCCAGGAACCAACGAGGGCGTATTATAGAAAATTTTATTGACGATTTTAACCTCACTCTACTTGACAGTGGAGAGAAAACACATTTTAATAGTTTCAACGGAGAATTTTCATCTATTGATCTAGTCATGTGCTCGGCTAATATCACACATTTATTTCAAATGTCCGTGCATAAGGACCTGTGCGGCAGCGACCACTTTCCTGTGATAATAAATAAACATGGAAACAACAACACACAACATAGTGGAAAACGCCACTGGGCTCTTCGCAACGCCAACTGGCCAGCCTTTAAAAGGAATTTTAACTTCCAGCACAACGTGGACCGAGGTGGTCTACGCAACACAGAGAACCTTACAGAGGCCATCATAACCGCAGCAAAAAGTAGCATCCCGATGTCTTCCGGGAAAGCCCGACGACAACCTGTTCCGTGGTGGAACGAGCAATGTGCTGAGGCAATCCGCGGAGGCAATCCGCGGAGGCAATCCGCGGACGGAAGAGAGCTTTGCGAACCTTTAATCGACACCCTACTCAAGTGAACCTAACAGCCTTTCGACGTATGAGAGCAAAAGCACGTCGGGTTGTAAAGGACGCGATAAGACAGTCGTGGACCAACTACGTGTCTTCCATTAATGCAAGAACGCCTATAGCTCAAGTGTGGAGCATGGTTAAAAAAATTTCTGGCAAATACCATACACATGTAGTGTCAGGTCTTGAAATAAATGGACACGCCATAATATCCCAGGAATCCATCGTAGATGCCTTAGGCCTTCACTATGCTAAAGTCAGCAGTACGGCAGATTATCCTCCCGCATTCGCCAAAATAAAAGACAGTGTGGAGAAAGCTACAATAGACTTTGGTGACCTTAATACTCCAGCATCCTATAACGCGGCTTTTTCGCTGTGGGAGCTAAGAACTGCGGTCGAATTAGGAAAAGACACATGCCCTGGCGCTGACGGTGTTCACAATGCTTTCATCAAAAATATACCTGTATCCGCCGAGGTCCATCTCCTGGCCACCATCAACCAACTTTGGTCCGAAGGAGTGTTCCCAGAAAGCTGGCGGGAATCAGTAATTGTGCCTATCGCCAAACCGGGAAAGGATAAGAGGCTACCATCCAGCTACCGCCCGATCTCCCTGACAAGCTGCTTATGTAAACTGATGGAAAGAATGGTTAATAGACGACTAGTCTGGTGCCTCGAACACCGAAACTTGCTCTCCAATACCCAATGTGGTCTCCGGCGAGGGAGATCTACAATGGACCACTTAGTCAGGATTGATAATTTAATCCACGAGGCCTTTTTATTACGCCAACATGTCATAGGTGTGTTTTTTGACATAAAAAATGCATATGACAAAACATGGCGCTATAAAATTTTACGTACCTTAAAGGAGTGGGGTTTCAAAGGGAGGCTTCCCACTTTTATCAAGAATTTTCTGACCGGACGCTCCTTTCGAGTCCACGTTGGTAAACACGTGTCGCGAACTTTTATTCAAGAAAACGGTGTTCCCCAGGGTTCTGTCCTGAGTGCGACGCTCTTCGCCATGGCAATCAACGACGTGATGAGTTGTATCAGCCCACCGGTAATTGCGTCATTGTTTGTCGACGACTTGGCAATTTTCTGCCGGTCGTCAAAAATTGGTACAGCCGAAAGACAGTTACAGATGACCCTGCGAAAACTGAACAAGTGGTCTCTTGATTCGGGATTCTCTTTCTCAGAAGAGAAGACCAAATGTGTGCATTTTTATCGAGGACAAGGATTATTTCCTAATCCTCATCTCACGCTCGGTAATGTTGTCCTTCCGTCAGTGGACTCTATACGCTTCCTCGGAATGGAACTCGACAAAAAACTGAACTGGAGAACCCACATCTCCAATCTAAAGAACAGATGTTTTAAAAATTTAAATATTCTAACAAGGGGAGTGTCCGATAACCGGGTCTCAGAATTCGATCAAACTTTGTAGCGTTATAGTCCATCGGGCGCTGATCTCGAATCACCCCCCATATGGGGTTATATAACCAATAGTTTAAACAAAAAACGCATTTAAACATTTACAAGTGAAATGTATTGCCGTAGGAACCATCATAATGTACGGGTCGTCGTAGTCTAGTGGTTACGGTGTCAGGATGCCACGCCGTAGACCCGGGATCGATGCTCACTTGTGACACTTTTTTTCATCATTTATTTTTACCTTTTCTTTTACAGAAGCCTGCAATTCAACATCTTTTTCACGATTGTCGCCGTGAATTTTTTTTTTAATGCACACGCGGCGTCGGATATTTTCCCCTTTTTTCACACGGAAGCCTCCTTTGAATTATGTTATTTCCGTGTCGCAACGCGAAGCATTTATACGGTATGTACTTGGTTTCCTTTTATGTTGCAATATCATATTATGGACTCATATTCTTACAATTCAAGCCTAGTTTTAGAATCGGATTGCTTTTTTAGTTGAAATTTTAGTACTCTCCGGAGGAAGAGAGGAAAAACTTAACCGGGAACCTAGGGATATGTTTTACCCATAAGATTCGATAATTCTCTTGCCGGGAGAAGTAAAAGCAAAATTTACCAACAGAAAATTTCTCGGAAGCCCCTTCTGCCCCTTCTTACAGATGGCTTGTATACAGTTGAGCGGCCGCTCGCAGAAAAGATGGTTCACCCCCTGCGGAGGAAGTGCCTCCCCGGCTCGCCCTCTCGGGATTTCAACGGTTCTTTTTCAAATATTTTTATTGTTGTCTGTAAAACCCTGCCCCATGCATTTTTCCAGCTGCCTCTTCGTCGCCGGTGAACAGCACATTAGGGAAATAGGAAGTTTATTTGAAATAAAAGAATCAATTTTAACATTAATTACTCTTTTCAATATATTTTATGTCTTATTCATTTTTCGCATTTTTCGGGATGGTATTCATCAAAATAGCATTTAAAACAAAACACATTATAGCACCACGAACATCTCGCGAAGCACGCATCCCCACAGTTGCATTTTGTTTTCAGTATGTCCTCAGGAAAGACAATTTGTTTAACATTTAAGAAAACCTGGCGTTCACTGCAAAGCCCGGATGCATACCATGCATACACAAGCATGGGGCGAAATGCTGGCGCTGACAATTGTCCATGAATAAGAGCATGCATTTTAATCATATCACTGCGACTTGTCAAATCGCGTTTCTCTTTCAATAAATGGGTAGCGTTCTGTATTCTCGATATAAATATTTTTACCTGTCTATAAAAATAGACATCGCACGGTTGGCATATCGGGGTACATTTCGGTGGGATAACTTTCACTGTGCACGTGGGCTCATTATTAGAGTCAACAAATCGCTCATCAAAGAGTGCCTGGTTAGTCTGCCCCGACCACGAATCAATGAAAAGAAGAAATTTTTCTTCCTTTACCTGCGGCTTTAAAACTTTGTCCAAGTAAAGTTCAAAGGTACTTGTCAAAAGTTTCCCCGACTTTGTACATGTCACAAAAACATTTTTATATCTTTCCATTGCTTCGTCGACTTCAAGTTTCACTCTAGGTCCAAACTTCCCCAATCCCTCCTGTAGGCAGATAAACACCTTGGGCAGCAGTTCTCCAGAGAGCGTCACACTATACTGCGCGGTGTACGAGTGCGTCATTTTATTCAACTTGCTCACGCATACCTCGGTAGCTTTTTCTCCCTGATACGACAGGGTCCGTTTAATTTGGGAACGGTACTCACACCCCGTCTGATCCGTGTTAATCACTAGGGAAGGGTGGAAGTTGGGTATTATTTTCCGGCTCTGCTCCTGAAAGAGGAGCGCGGCATTTATGATCTCCTCTGTGGAGGCCTTTTCTCTCCTACTCACAAACCTTGTGACCTTCCTCTGGCGAATTTTGTGCCTCTTCTTAAAGCGGTTGGTCCATGCCAATGATGCACTAAATTGAAAATTCCCATCAAAAAATTGGAATGCTGCTGCCACAGCCCACTGCTGAAGCATTCTTGTGGTGACATGATCGCCATTTGCCCTGCACTCGCGGAACCTGTCGTAGGTCCACTTGTCGATCATGTCACATTTGTCCCTTCTGGTTCCACCGGAACTAATGTCTCTTTCCCAAAAAGATAAATCTTCCCGACGCTTCAAGCGATGGGTCACACGGGAGCGGAGTGATTTAATTGACCATGAAGGATGGAGTTTAGCCATCGACACCGCTTTCACTTTCGTCTCTAACGGGACCCTGATTTTTTTTTGGGGGAAGGTTCAATGTTCACATCACTGGAAGATGACTTTTCCTCAACACTCTCGTCATCATCTGTGGTAGAGAAGACCTCCAAATACATTTCCCTACAACCTGGATCGTTTTCTTCAATCAAGTCATCGGCCACCTCAAATTCCATTTCCTCCATCATCTCCATAATGCGAGAAAACATTTCTTGGCCGACTGCAACGGCACGTGAGGAGGGCACTTCTTTTGTTGGCTCCGTAATGAATTCAGCTTCTCGCAAAAGAGCCGCACAATGATAAAAGGCTGCTGTGTATAACGCTGCCTTCTCCGCAGCGTCTTCAATTTGTGGAGTGATACTCCTATCCGACGAGATCCCCGGAAGAGGTTCCATTGGAGTAACCCAATCTCACCCTGAAATTTTGCGAATATATTTTTAGCCTCTGTTAACAAGAGTGAACGAGATATAGTTAAAATTTTAATTATTTGCATGGTATCAAGTATACTTACTCAAGGAATCGTAAATTTATGTCACTGCAGGCGGATGCACGACTCCGATTAGGGAAGACCTAGACGCACTAAAAACTCAAAACATGCGCACGATTCTAAAGACAGCAGAGAACTAACACTGTCATGTCCTTCCACTCCCTGTGCTAGGGTTTCGGATGCAAGTGTAAAAAGGGTCATAAAAATATTTGGAAAAGAACCGTTGAAATCCCGAGAGGGCGAGCCGGGGAGGCACTTCCTCCGGAGGGGGTGAACCAACTTTTCTGCGAGCGGCCGCTCAACTGTATACAAGCCATCTGTGAGAAGGGGCTTCCGAGAAAATTTCTGTTGGTAAATTTTGCTTTACTTCTCCCGGCAAGAGCATTATCGAATCTTATGGGTAAAACATATACCTAGGTTCCCGGTTAAGCTTTTTTCTCTCTTACTCCGGAGAGTACTAAAATTTCAACTAAAAAAGCAATCCGATTCTAAAACTAGGCTTGAATTGTAAGAATATGAGTCCATAATATGATATTGCAACATAAAAGGAAACCAAGTACATACCGTATAAATGCTTCGCGTTGCGACACGGAAATAACATAATTCAAAGGAGGCTTCCGTGTGAAAAAAGGGGAAAATATCCGACGCCGCGTGTGCATTAAAAAAAAAATTCACGGCGACAATCGTGAAAAAGATGTTGAATTGCAGGCTTCTGTAAAAGAAAAGGTAAAAATAAATGATGAAAAAAAGTGTCACAAGTGAGCATCGATCCCGGGTCTACGGCGTGGCATCCTGACACCGTAACCACTAGACTACGACGACCCGTACATTATGATGGTTCCTACGGCAATACATTTCACTTGTAAATGTTTAAATGCGTTTTTTGTTTAAACTATTGGTTATATAACCCCATCTGGGGGGTGATTCGAGATCAGCGCCCGATGGACTATAACGCTACAAAGTTTGATCGAATTCTGAGACCCGGTTATCGGACACTCCCCTTGTAAGACATTTAAGCAGCTCCTCATGGGGTGCGGACCGTCACTCGATGCTTCTCTTTTACAGGGCACTAGTAAGGTCTAAGCTTGACTACGGCTCGATAATATACGCTTCGACGCGGAAGTCATATCTACGACCGCTGACGACCATACACAATTCCGGCCTAAGACTGGCAACCGGCGCATTCAGAACCAGTCCAGTCACAAGTATCTATTGTGATGCGGGAGAGCCACCTCTCGAAACGAGGCGGAAGATCCTAATGTGCAATTACGTCGTCAGGATTTTATCTAAAAAGGAGCACCCATGTTTTGAACTTGTTTTTAATCCTCGACTTATCGATCTATTTTACAGAAGACGAAGAATAATTAAACCCTTAGCTATTCGATTTAAGGATTTTATTGACAACGCAGGGATTCAGCTACCCGAAGTGTATTCTGTCGGCCATATTTATGTACCACCATGGCAGATATCACGGCCTAAAATCATCACGGAGCTCGCTAGCTGCAAGAAGGCATGTACACATCCGTGTGAATACCTCCAGCGGTTTAAATATATATGTAGCAGACAACCAGACGCCATCCAACTCTACACGGATGGCTCGAAATCACTTACGGCATGCGCATGCGCTGTAGCTACCCCTACAAATATTATCACCACGATCAAGCTGCCGGCACCGAGTAGTATATTCACAGCGGAATTGCATGCGATTAAATCCGCCCTAGATAATATTAAAGGCCATGACTCATCATACTTGATATGTAGCGACTCAGTGAGCGCTTTGCAATCTATTGGCGAATTTGATCCTCATAATCCCTTGGTCCAAGACATCCAAATTACCCTCAACCATTTGTTAGAAAAAGGGAACGACGTGTCCTTGGTCTGGACCCCCGGCCACGTCGGGATCAAAGGGAATGAAAAGGCCGACCTTGCTGCCAAGGAAGCACTTGAAAAAGTGGAAATTGACTCTACGACCCTAGTCGCAGAAGACCTTAAATATGTACTACGCACTGCCATCCTGAAGGAATGGCATGAATCGTGGACGGATACCCAGCACAACAAACTGCGTGAAATAAAAGCAGTCCCAGTCCCTTGGCCCTCTTCTTCCAGGAGTATTAGGAGAGAGGAAGTAGTGCTAACACGCCTGAGGATAGGGCACTCTGCCCTTACGCACTCCTACCTTTTTACACAAGATAAAAATCTACCACACTGCGACCACTGTAACTCTCCCCTTACAATAAAGCACATCCTTACCGAATGTGGTCAATACTCCCGCATTAGAAGTAGATATTCGATCCCAGACCAAATTAAAGACTGCCTAAGCGACGACGCAAACAAAGTAGAGAGGGTCATCAATTTCCTTAAGAAGGCAAAATTAATTTCGCTGATTTAACGGATAAATCTGGAAGCTATCATCGAGGCACTTAATCAAATCCGTATAGAAGCTCATAGGTGTACCAAACAGCGCCAATAAAAATAATTTCCATATGTGTATACCATCTATTCGTATCGCGGCGCGAAATGACCACGACGTCGATGCGCCCTAAAAACCTACATACTACTACTACTACTAGGTCTTGCTTTTTAGGGTCTTGGCTTGTTCTTCAAGTGTAAGCAAAGAATTATGATCAATTCCTGGCTTAACAACAATTTTTTTCTCCCAGTTCAAAAGGGATCTCACCGATAGAAGGGATAGAGTTTTCTACAAGTACCTGTACGCTCGAGGCCCATGCTAAGAGCAAAGTCTATCATGTATGGAGACCACCGCTCATCATACTTATTGACATGGCTCAATTTCTTTTGAGCCAGGAAATATTTGTGTGTAGATTTCGGCAGATACACACTGCAATACTTCATGAAATCTTCTCTGCTTACTTGTGGACTTGTCTTCCGCTTCGCTCTAAACAAGTTGGCACGCTACCTGGCAATAATGTACTGCATCACTCGCCTAGAGGTGCGTGGAGTCGAGTTCTTCCGACTCGATCGGCGGCGTGGGGTTGAGTTTAAACACTCTCTAGATGCTGCGTCATAAATGGATGTGAGCATTAGTTCATCGAATCCAGTAAGCAGAAAAGTATCATTAATTATACTCTGACATGAAACTAATGTGATCAATATGAATAAGACCACAGTTCTAGTAAGACTACGTTATGCAACGTCTTATTTCTGGAGGGGGCTCCTGCATACGAAAGAAACTAGAAGCCTTCATACAGCAGCTGCCAAAGCCCTTCATTCTCTTGGGAGAGTTTAACGCCCACGATTCCCTGTGGGGAATATTTCCAGCATAATCCTCTCACTCGGATTCGATTTTGGGTGTCGAATTGATAAATGCATCACTTTAATCCCTCGGTTTCGTAGCGTTCCACACCAGACTTCGCTAGTGAGTTGCGTCCCGTGATCCGTAAGGACCTTCTCAGGTGTACCGCACTCGGCCACGAATTTAAGTGAGTTAAGCAATTTTTGGTTGTTGGTTTGTTAATAGGATAGATCCGTACAAATTCGTTGCCGCCACTGGGATATTCGAGAATTTTTTGAAAGTTTTTCTACCGGCAGGAAATATCTATTGAAGAGAGACCAGTGTCATTCCGCCGTGACGAACCTGCAGCGGAGCGGCCAGTGGAGGACATGCAAACTCGGTCCTAACCATGCCTCGCTTCGCCTAATCGCGCTTTAGTGTGCCAACGCGTTCGTCGATTCTAACGCTCTGGGTCCCGCGTTTTCTTTTTGGGCTCAAATTGTCGTTATGCGTGGGACAACCATCTCGAACAACGAAGAAAAGGAACTCCCTACGCATCCCCAGTCCAATTCCATCGCCACACGTTGTGGGCGCCATTTGTCGCCTCCGCGCTTTACGCTCGGAGGTACAACAAGAGAGAGAAAGGGGGGGGGAATAGTGGGGGGAAATGCTGGGAGGGGGTGGGGAGGAGACGTTGTGAAGGATGAAGCCGGCTAAGCTCGTCGGAGCTGTGAACATTAATTGTTCCCAATTCACGATCCGTGTCTGGATGGTCTGCCGCTGATGTAGAGGCGATTGATTCATTCGGCAATGAAGGAATGAGTTTGCATGTCTTCCACTGGCCGCTCCGCTGCAGGTTCGTCACGGCGGAATGACACTGGTCTCTCTTCATTCGATATGTCCTGCCGGTAGAAAAACTTTCAAAAAAATTCTCGAATATCCCAAGGGCATAAAGTAAATGTGGTTTTGGAAAAGATTTTTAACTAATATTTGTCTATTTTGTAAATGTGGAAGTATGTAGCAGGCAACACTTCTATCTAAAAAATATACAAAGAACTACATAATACATTAATTATTGCAAAAATTGAAGTTTTGTAGTACAATAATAACGAATGACATGATAGAGCTATTTCGCGTAATAAGGCAATGCAGTAAAATGAAATATGAGTTATTTATTCAGAATTCAATAAGTGGTGAAGATACATGTTAATTTATTTAAGTATCAATCAGGTCCCGCTTAGCTATTCGGATATTGAGAAGGTGCTTTTGTTTTTACGTGCATAGTACGTATTTTTAATGCAATAAATGAAAATAAGAGAGATGCATTTATTTTAAGAGTTGGAATCTCAATTGTGGTGTTTTTGGACAAAGGTGCCATATTAATTATTGCTATATTGTGACGGTCGGCTCACGTAAACCCCTCCACCAACGTCTCTTTGCCGCGGTCATGCCCTACGCACATTTCAAGTTGCGCGGGCGCGCGGCAGATCCTAAAATGAACCGCAATTCGTTTGTCATTCTTTCTGCCCAACCCCGTGATCGGAGGGTTTAACCTCTTCGGTGGTGACTAAAGTTTTCCCTAGTCATCCCCCAGGGCAGATTTTTAAATTGGTTGGCCTAGAAATGGATGGAAAATTGAAATTCGACTTACAAAAATATATTTAAGAATGTGATGAACCTATTACAGTTGTTTTTATCATAAAGGCAGATGCAATTGCAGAAGTGTGACACATTATAGAAATTAAATTAAACATACATAATTTGAGCAAATATATAAACAAAACGGCCACGCCGGCAAAGGCCTCTAAACCGGCACAAAAACCTGAAAAAAAAGTGAGTCCTAGAAAAATGAACCCACCTGTATCTACCACTGGGGCTACTAATGCGAGGCGTGAGAAGACGCCATCCCCCGGTCCCTCCGGTCCGGTCGGACTGAACCGACCGGAATCGATGGAAGAGGACGAGAGTCTTTCAGAGACAGAGGTCCTCCTCGCGAAGCAGAAGGCAAAGAAGCACCGCCGTATTAAGCGTTGATTCTCCCACCGGATAGTGCTCGACGTTAGTTTTAACCTTTATACCTTTATGGCTTTTATCATGCAGTGGAACTGCAATGGTTTTTATAGGCATAAGGAGGAGCTGGCCATTTTAATTCGAGATCTTAACCCCTCATGCATATGTCTGCAAGAAACCCATTTTAAAACTGCTGACAACGGTATTTTAAAAGTTTTTAAAGTTTTTAGATTTGACGACACCAGTGGCCAACGTGCCCAGGGTGGAGTGGCAGTTGCTACACGGGAGGCCCTTTACACCTCCCGAGTGCAGCTGAACACGCCTTTTCAGGCGGTCGCTGTAACGGTGCATGCCCCAGAGGCTGTGACATTATGTAATGTTTACTTACCAGAGGGGGCACCGGTCACCCGATATAATCTTGAATCCCTTCTTCATCAGCTACCGAGACCTTATGTTTTATTAGGGGATTTTAACGCTCACGAAACCCTTTGGGGTAGCTCTCGGGAGCAGTGCAACCGTAGAGGCCAGGTGTTATCTAATTTTATTAAAGATTTTGACTTAGTTTTATTGAATAACGGGGAACACACGTTTTAACTCTTTTAACGGTCAGTTTTCGACAATTTATCTTTGCCTCACGTCGAGTACTTTGATGAACAAGCTTCATCTGACTGTTTACAACGATCTGTGTGGGAGCGATCATTTTCCCATTCTAATAAAGAGAGAAAATAATTTTAATCCAGATTTTACCAGACCGAGCAACTGGATCGTCCGGAAAGCCAATTGGCCCGTTTTTAAGGACACTTTTAATTTTAAGCATGACGAAAGCCAAAACGGAGTTTTCAACATTGATAAATTAACGTGTAGCATCATTCATGCAGCCAACTGCAGCGTTCCTAAGTCAGGGCGAACCATTCTCAGGCCTGCAGTCCCGTGGTGGAACGAGGAATGCGCAAGAGCCATTCGTCAACGCAAGAAAGCGTTACAGATTTTTAATAAATTTCCCACGGAGACAAACCTTGCTTCCTTTAGGCACCTCCGAGCCAAAGCTCGAAGGATCGTGAAGGAAGAAAAAAAGGCCTCCTGGATGGAATACGTATCCAGCATTAATTACAGAACACCCTTGGCAAATGTCTGGGACAAGGTAAAACGTATTTCAGGAAACCACCTTCAGCGCAGCGTCCCATTCCTCAACGTCGGCGGTAATGTTTTGACATCTCCGTCTGCTATTGGCGAGGTCTTCGGCCAGTTACTCACCAAAACATGCAGCGACGACACGTATGAGGAAACCTTCCTCTCTATTAAGAGACGCTCAGAATCCTGCCCACTTATCTTTACTGAGAAGCATACAATGGCAGAGTATAATATCCCTTTCTCCCTCTGGGAACAACATTCTGCCATTGAAGACTCCCGAGACACGGCCGCAGGAATGGACGAAATCCACAATGCGTTTCTCCGGAATATTCCGGAGAATGCACTGCTGGAGGTCCTTCGATCCCTCAACCAACTTTGGTCTGAGGGTAGCTTCCCAACCTCTTGGCGGGAGTCTATAGTTGTACCCATCCCTAAGCAGGGTAAAGATAGAGCTGACCCGAACAATTACAGGCCTAATTCTCTTACCAGTTGCCTGTGTATGGTACCGGAGAGAATGGTGAATCGGCGACTTGTCTGGTGGTTGGAGCGTCGAAACCTTCTCTCAACTATCCAATTTGGTTTAGACGTGGCCGCTCGACCGTTGACCACCTAGTCAGGGTCGACAATTTTATCCAGGAGGCCTTTCTTCTGCGCCAACACGTCGTAGGTGTCTTCTTCGACATGGAGAAGGCATACGACAGAGTTTGGCGGCGGAAAATCTTAACGACGCTGCACGAGTGGGGCATGAGGGGAAATTTACTTGTTTTTATACGTAACTTTTTAAGTGACCGTGTTTTTAAAGTTAAGATAGGCAACCACCTATTTGAGTTTTATTCACAAGAGAACGGTGTGCCCCAAGGGTCCGTTTTAAGCGTCACATTATTCGCCATTGCTATTAATGATATAGCAAGATGTATCAAACCTCCTCTCTTGGGATCACTGTTTGTGGACGACCTAGCAATATTTTGCAGGTCGTCGAAACCTATCAGCGCTGCTAGAGTAATCCAGCTGGCTCTGAACAGACTCGAGAGCTGGTCCCAGAGAAATGGATTTAAATTTTCGACGGAAAAGTGCAAATGCATTCATTTTTATCGTGTAAGAGGTGCCTACATTCCACCAGCACTTTTACTTGGTGGTAGGCATTTACCTTACGTGGACTCAGTTCGGTTCCTTGGCATGACATTGGACTACCGACTCAGCTACCGTGATCACATACGGAGTTTAAGGGATAAAAGTCTACGGACTCTAAATATTTTAAAGTTTTTAAACCACTCATCTTGGGTTGCCGACCGCAGGTCATAGCTTTTATTGTACCGCTCACTCGTACGTTCCAAGCTGGACTACGGGTCATTTGCTTACGCCTCCAGCCGCGAGACGTATTTGAGATCTCTGACATCAGTGCACAACGCAGGGCTTCGGATATCCACTGGTGCTTTCCGGACCAGTCCGGTCCTCAGCATCTATGCTGATCCCGGTGAACCGCCGTTGTCGCACCGTAGATTCATTTTAATGTGCTCCTATGCGGCCAAAATGTTAGCGACAAAGAACCATCCGTGTTTTAACGTGATTTCTAACCCTCGTTTTTTAGAACTTTTTATCAGACGGACAAGGGCCACCGAGCCGCTTGGTGTTCGCTTTAATTTATTTATTCAAGGAACCAGGTTAAGGCTCCCAGATTTGTATCCGGTTGGGTACTCTAGTTACCCACCGTGGATAATTCCGCCCCCTGAAATCCACATGGGCCTCAGTAGCCACCCGAAAGCCTACACCACTGATCTAGAGTACCAGCGTCTTTTCAATGAATTTCTCTGTCGCCACCCCGACTTCATCCCCGTATTCACTGATGGTTCTAAATCGGATGCAGCCTGCTCATGCGCGGTTACCTCCTCTCACCACGGCGTCATCGAGGCCAGACTCACCCCACTGTGTAGCATATACACAGCCGAGCTGCTGGCCATTAAGATGGCCCTTGATGGGATCGGGAAGAGTGCTAAGGCGTTCGCCATTTGTACGGACTCTATGAGTGCTCTTCAATCCATTTCCGCCTTCTCCTCCAATCACCCCATTGTCCAGAGCATACACTCCAGCCTCCTATGCCTTAATAGAAGAGGAATTACCATAACCTTCCTCTGGGTCCCTGGTCATGTGGGAATTGCCGGTAATGAGACGGCCGATGCAGCTGCGAAGAGGGCTGTAAAGATCCCTGAACAGACGACGACGCTGGTCCCTTGCCAGGACCTAAAGGCTGCTCTTCGTAAAGAAGTGCTCGATCAGTGGAGTACATCTTGGAGAGACGTGCGTAATAACAAACTACGCAGCGTAAAGCCGGTAACGTCAGTGTGGCCCACTTCCGTCAGGAACAGTCGCAGAGAGGAAGTCGTCATCACAAGGTTGAGAATTGGGCATTGCGCCTTGACCCACTCTTTCCTCCTTACAGAAGAGAAGATAACACCTTGTTGTGATGAATGCGACTCTCCTCTCAGTGTCCGACACCTCCTGACTGAGTGTGACAAATTCCGGACTATGCGCGAAAAGCTGGGTATTAGGGGAGACCTAGAACAAGTTCTAGGAGACGATCATGATCGTCTAAGCCGAATTTTATCCCTTTTAAAAGCAACTGGCCTTCTAAATAAGATTTAATATAGTGTCTTATATTTTTCCTTTTTATTTCTATTGCCGACGTATCCAATTTTTATTTTAGAACACAAAATAGACTGCGTGGTGCAAATGACCTTAGTCGTCGACGCACCCATGAAAACTTAAATCTACCTACCTACCTATATAAACAAAATGTAATATTTTCTTTTTGTGTGGTAAGTTTGAAAGTAGTTTTCCGGATGTAATGGAATATTCCCGCACTCTTTACATTCCCACCTCGTTTCTTTTCTTCCGGGACAAACTCGGCACACTCTACTAGGAAACTTCTTTTTTTCTGTGGCTGGAATATGCGTTGGGAAATGTCTTTCAGTAAGACGAGCAGGTGGGTCAGTTTTTGGGGGTCGTCCTCCCGTCACTGCTGTTCTTTTTATGGCATACTTCTCTAAAAGCCCACGAATTACCTCATGTCTAAACTGAAGGAGTGTGCATTTTTCTCTACCACTTTTCCCATATACAATATGAGCATTGACAACCGTAATGTCCATCTAATGGAAGAACAGCTTGCTATACCATCGGCCACTTTTTTTTGAGGCACTCATATGGTTTTATTTTTTGGTCCAATCTATCTACTCCTCCCATATTAGCATTGTACTCAATTACGGCCTCAGGTTTCTTCACTGTTTCTTTTGTCTTCCTGTCTATTTTTCCCGTCTCGCATACTCTTCCCCTGTGATATGTGGACAACATCGTCACATCTTTTTTGTCATGCCATTTGATTGCAGAATAAATTCCTGATGTATAGCAAAGTACATCACCTTTCTTCAATTTTGCTGTCCGCAGTTCTTTTGGCATTTCCTTCCTTCGCAAGTCAACTGTTCCACTGGCTCCGAAACCATGATGTTGCAGCTCTTGGAAGAGAATTGGGCTTGCGAACCACCGGTCCATGAATACTACATACCCTTTCCCTCTAAGTTCTGGACACAGCACAAGTTTGGTAACAGAAGCATGACTTATTAGTTTCTGTGAAGCACTTTCTACACCCCGCCTTTCTTCCCCTTGACCAGTGTAAATGAAAAAGTCCCAGGCATATCCTGTTTGAGATTCACATAAAAAAATATTTTTATACCAAACCTTGATCTCTTCAGAGGAATGTATTGCTTCATTAGTGATCTTCCTTCGAATAGCATAAGGCTTTCATCCACAGAAATATTTTGTTCCGGCATATACGTTTTTCTAAAAGATATTCGGAGCATTTCCAGCAGTGGCTTAATTTTTCTGAGGCGATCAGTGTTATCTGCAGCTTCATCACTGACAAAGTGGAGGTAACGCAGTATCAATTGAAATCTTTTCAGAAAAAAAGTTTCGTGAAAAATAGGAGTCTGAAGTATATGGTCTCTTGTCCAATACAGCTTCAGTTCAGGTTTGCTAATGATACCCATTGCTAAAATCAAGGCAATAAAAAGTCTTATTTCCTTATCACATACATCAGTCCACAATCTAATCCTCGCATTGGAACCTACACCTGAATTTATAGCATCCTCGCGGCACTTATTGGCATATCTATTTGTCTCGACTACAACATGGTGCACGAAATCATCACTAAAAAAAAGTTCGAAGCATTGCAGAGGAGAAACATTTGAAGTAATTGGTACGCAAACACCTGCAACACCAGTAAATAAAGGTTTCCCATACCCATCATCTGCTCGGTCAGAATCACATTTAGTCCACTTGAAATGGTGCTCATCCGTATCTGGGAAAATATTTTGCGGCAAGATGTCTGAACTCTCCGAGTCAGGGAGTTCTTCACATGATTCATATTCACCGCTGCTGCTACTCTCTAGGTCAGATTCACTTTCAGGAAGGCTATAATCACTTTCAGAATCATCTTCTCTTTCTAAGAAGGCACAAATGTCATCAATGCGAAGTTTCTTTGCTTTACTTTTGGCCATCATTCACGGTAACACTACAGACCACGCGACTTGATGAAACTCATCCACAGTAGTTCACTAAAGAATACCCAAAAACTACACTAGGGGGACTACAAGCTGATTAAGGCCAATGGTGACTGCCGCTGAAACGGTTTTTCTTCTCGCAGCTAGGCAAATAAAGTTATCGACATGAATCTTTCACCATCAACTTTTTTTGGCCAATGAAATTCTTTTTTGCTTTTTACATTTTGCAAAAAATTAAAAAACATGATAAAAAATGACCAAAATGGCAGAATGCGTTGTTATTTATAAAAATCGAAAAACTACGAAGTTTTCGAGTTTCTTCACTAATCAATTCCAATTTTCTAAATAATATTACGAGAAGGTAATAACTAGTAATTAGAATAATTAGAAGTCGCTAAAAACGCGCTGCTAGGAGCGTCACTTGCGGCGAAATCATGGAACCATTACGAAGCACCCGAGGAGCGATGAGGGAGGGGAGGGAGAGATGCCGCTGGAGGGATGAGGGCCATGCTGCTGGAGGCGTTTAAGGGGAGGGACGAACGAAAGACAAATCTTGCAACCTTGTGTTTTTGCTGAGAAGAGGACAGCGCGCAGGATGTCGCAAGTTTATGCGTCCCTCTTCGTTGCTCTCAGTCCGTCTCGACTTTTCGTATCGAGAGCTATTTCCAATTGCCTAATATTTGCGTAAATCTTTCAAGAAATTTTTCTACATTCAGTGAGTCAAGAAATAATTTACAATTAATTTCTTCGATTTAAATTATCTCTGAAAAAAAGACTATCATGGAAACTGCCAGAAAAGGCCATCCTCGAAGTAAGAAAGACGTGGTCTATTCTCATCTGCAAAACGAAAGAAAAGGTCTGCCGGGAGTCTCAGGAAATGGCAAGCGAAGTAATTATTTGGTTGAGGACGACTACAATGAACCAATTCTTCAGATTTTGTACGTTTTTTTGTTTTCATCAAACCGATTCTCAGAAAAATACGTGTTTCTGCTAATGACCTAGCCTCACCGGAACAGATTAAACATTTAAGATTTAAGTATAATTGTTGTCCATGGCTGATTTGACTGTTTCACCACAGTATGTTTAGACAGTGGTTTCATCAGTTTCATCTTAACATACGAATGCGAAAATGTATCCGTCACTTTTCTAAAAGTCATTTAATTGTTAGCGATATTATTTTACATTGCAAGAGACGCAATGTTTGTTCCTATTAAATCCGATGAGTAAACCGTGGTACTTTCTGAGAGAGTTATCTTCAGCCTGGAATCGCCACGTCCTATATTCCTGCATTATTTTTGTTTTTTTTTGTAATTACTAATTATATAATTAGTAAAACCCCCGGTAATCATGACGAAATGTAAATTGAATTTTAAATCTAATAACAATAAAAAAAAGTGATGGCAAACTATTTTATGAAGCAAAATCTGCGGCAAAATATATTTAGGCCTTCTCAAAGTATAAAATAAAGTTCTTTTTAATTTTGTTTACAAGAACTGCATAGCTTTTTTCTTTTTTGTTATGAAATTTTGCCGTGTTCTAAATCTCCCTTATTTTTGGTCAAGAATATGGAAATCTCCCTTATTTTCTTCAAATATAGTTGTTGGTCACCATAAGTGGATCATCACGTGGCATGGAAGCTGACATGTCTGTTCAGGCATTTCGATAGAGCGAGGAGATGCAATTACTTTTCTTTCAATACCATTTCCTCGTAGGCAGTGGTGATTCGAGTGCTTTTGAAAAGGTGCGTGAATCCGTTCCATGTGGGAAACTGGTTAAGAAAAGTGATTGTTCTAGTCACGAGGTTACATGTTATACAAAATCCATCTTCAAAATTCTGGATGAACACCCTGAATTGAAACTATTTCTAACAAAAGAAAGTAAAAGAAAAATATGGCTGCAACTCACTAGTTGAGGATCTAAAAAACGGGCCGCTTCGCGTATTCAATAGCACTCGAATTGCAAAGTATATAACTGCAATGATCAGGAGGGGAGGGAAAACATTTTCAACGACAAGGAGATGGGTGCCCTGGAAAAAGTCAACGAATTATTAAAACCCTAGGTATGGAAATCAATTATGCTAGCCATGATTGACACTAGTAATCTGGCGGAGAATTTTGTCGTTAGTGGCTAAGTTTATGGGAGGCAAGCAAGTGAACCGCGGAAAAAGTAGTTTGTATGCTCATCGTGTGCAGGGTGCAGGGGCTTGATTTTCAGCTGGGACCAGGGTGGAATTATTCTGCGTAGAAAATGATATGTGGAAGAAGCCCTTTCAAAAGTATACACAGACTTGGCGAGCGAAGGCCTAAACGCTAACAGTCAACTAGGAGGTGTCTTGCAAAAAAGCCTAAGAGGAAAGTTAGGGAAATTTATGAGGCAAAAGAAACTAAGGATTATGGAGAGTTCTGTCAGAAATTGGACATGGACCAATAGGAAATGGATGTAGAAATCGAAGAGCTGATAAAGAAATTGACGGTTGAGGGGTCAATAGAAGCTCTAGAGAGAGAGAGACGCGGGTCCAAACCGAATGTGAGCAATGGTTTGATGAAAGACAGAATAGATTGACGTAATCAAATTTTGGTGTTATTTGTAGGAGAAGGGAAAATCACTTGTGAAAAGACAAAGAAAAGAAAAGTTTTATGCCCAGTCATCTGAAAATGATATAATGAGATACGGTAGCCTAAATGAATTTATGCGATTAAGAAATATGAGGAGTTAACGGGTAGCAGAGTTTCCATGTGGCCTTTTTGTTGATCCCGGACACTGTTTCCTAGCAGCCTCGCCTGATGGAAAAACAAATGATGCAGCATCATTGAAGTAAAATGTCCAATATCATCGGAACATATGACATTAAAACAGGCAGCTGAGGAAATAAAGTGTTTTTGCTTGGATGAGGATCTTAAACTCAAGAAAACCAATGGTTTTAAACCATAATTATTACTACGAAATTCAGGGACAATTACATGTTTCCCGATATTCCTTTTGTAATTTTATGGTGTGGACTCCTATGGACTGCAAAATCCAAATAATCTTCCGGAATGGTGAATTCTGGAAGAATCGCATGGAGAACAAATTTCTTTAATTGTATAATAAAGCTTTGCTTCCCGAAATAATTGACCCCCGACTTTTCCGATCTATGGAAATAAGAGAACCGGAAATAAAAGTTTGAATAGTGTTAAAGTACATTTATTATTGCCATCTATAAAATGTTTAAACTTTCAATTACATGATACAACCGGCAATGTTGGCTCAAGAATAGGAAATTCATGTTAATGCACCGAATTACTCCTAAGTCATTAGCAGCCATCAATCTGAAAATTGGTACCTATGCTGTAGCTCTACAATCTGCACTCTTCTCAACGAACCTCTTTACTCCCTCATATTTCTTACCTTAGCGTATCCATTTATTTGCTCACGATGATCTATCCTTGGCCTTCCGTGGTAATTCTATCCGTCTGCTATTCCTTCAATGATTGTCATCAGGAGGCTGTTATGCCTCATAGTATGTCCGATGAGATTATCTCCTAATGCAAATCATCTACAGAAAACGTCTTTCCCCAACTCTTCGTACAACTTCTTTATTCGTATTTCAGCTGTACGTTTGATCTTCATTTATCTTCTACAACACCACTCATTTCCATCGCTTCCAATGTTCTCTATTCTGCTGCTGTTACTGGCCAAGCTTTTATGTGAAAACATCCAGGTTTTACTCCTGACAGTAATTAGTTGTGAAAGTTTTTTATTGAATTTTGCTACGAGTAGAACATATGCCCCGCAGCCCCTTCTGAGCAGGTCAAGGGGTTTCTGCAAGTATCGAATTCAGGGCGTAATATTCCATCGGGTCCAATTATTCTGGCCGGAATATGATCCGCGTGAGAACTTCGCTCCTATCACTCTACTCTCTACTACCCGTTTTACTATTCTGCATGTCACTCGAGTTCTGTTACAGCCGATTTGATATCAAGGAATGCCCACCTGAAGCCTTTTTTACTCTGTTGATTAGTATTTTATTCCAATTTTGCCTAGAATAAGCTGCGCTCTTTTACAGAGGGAACAGAACACGGACTCCTTTTTGAAATCCGTCCTGAAGTAACTTAACATATGACACTTCAGTATAGAAGATAGAAGCAAGTATTTAGCACACATTAGTATGTTATAACATACCATTCAGGCTCGCCACCTGAAAAGTGATTCAGACATCTTTCGTGCCGTCATCTTCGTAGGACGGAGCGAAAAGAAAATTAAAGCGGATTCAGTGGACATGTTGGGGGAGGGAAGATATTTGGAAATCAGGATAAGACAAAGCATGTCACTGGGGCGAGTAGGTAATAGGTGGCGATAGGATGTTGAAGATAGCTCTTGAGGGTGGAATGCTTGGAAAAAGGAGAAGAGGGTTGTGAAGCATGTCAGATGAGGGGTGTTGGAAAGTGGTGCGGATGCAAAAAAAATACGCCGAGATGAGGGGGTTGACAGTGAATGGAGATGCTTTGTGAAATCCTACCTTTAGTCTGTTAAAAAACTATGATAAATGTTATCATAGCAATGGTGATGTGTGATGCGCTGCTGGAAAGAAAATTCCTAATTTCTCTCCTGCCGACCTCTTGAACTCGTCTTATTTCCTACCTTACCAGGTGCTGTAGAATATTTTTCATTTAGTAAGAGCGATGTGGATTGTTTTCGAGGCTACCCAGTGGCTTCTGATGAACATCCTTGGGATTCGAGGCTTTCGCCGCATTGCTCTATTTTTAGGACTATCTTTTCGCCAGTCATCATGCAGTCTTCTTCCGATACAAATAGTGAAAAATATATTGCAGAAAACGATGAATAAAGAATAATGACCAATGCTTGCGACGGCTTCCCAGTTCCCACAGAAAAGGAAAAGGGTGGGTGGGTTGCCGGTTCACGCCAGAGGCAGCCGAGGCGAGATATTCTGGCTAGACGCAGTCCGAGCGAGACATTGTAAAACTGCTGCGATGTTGCAATGTTAGGAGTGGGGCAAGGGTATGGGCGATGTAGGGGAGGGTAGAGCCGGTGTCCGAGGGGAGAACAAGGCCATATTTGGGAATCGTCAGGTCACTTAGTTAGTGTCATGGAGCGCTGACAGTCATCGACTGTGGTTCCATCTTGGCAGGGGAGATTCACACCATAGGCCACTCACCATTCGCCTTAATGAGGTGAGACATCATTCGGTCAAAATATGAACTACTACCAAAGTAGTACGAGTGGCCCGGAAAAGTTTCGGGAGTGAACGGACTGATCACCAAGTCGACCACGGAACTCTTCCGGGGTAGAACGTTTTGGGCAGTAGAGCAAGGCCCGGAACTTTTCCGGGCATACCACTTAAGAGGTTAAAAGGGCTGACAGCGAGAGGAGACCCAAAGTGATGAGTGCACGTCGTTCGAATGGTGACTCCAGAGTGAGAGAGAGAGAGAGAGTCGGAAGCCGTACGGTTAAGCAGCACGGCATGGCGAGACGCATGTGTTCTGTTAACAGATCCAGTGGTAAGCGCAGTTTGACCTCCTGGTTCTCGAGCTGCAGCCAACGAGTACCATCATCAGATAGTTAGGATGCAGGTTACTACCTATTATGTTAGATAATTCCCGTTCCTCGAAGGGATCTATTAGCCGAGCGTTCATTCTTTTGACCAGCGTGACGTATTCAGCAATCTTTTCCGCTTGCCTTTGCGTCCGGTTGCGAATGTCCCTCTTCAGACGGAACAACTAATAATTAGGGGGCGTGAAAGCCGACTGGAAATACGCCGTAAACGAGGCAAGGTCGGAAAAACGATTTGACCAAAGGCTCTCTCGCCTGTGCCGCCAGTAGTTCAGGAACGATCCTTAACCATTACTCAGAATCCAAGTGGTAGTGATCAATTGACTCATCTATCCTTTCCAGGCATCTCATGGCGCTTTCTTCCGCACGCCCACTGAACCTAATCTCCCAGCGAAGGGCTGCGGCCACAGCAACTTCCCACATCGACCTTACCCCCAATAACCTCTCTGCGTCTCCACGAACCACCTCGTCGCCTACCGCACAGGGAGCCCCCTCTTATTACCGAACGAACATATTGCCTGATCCTTCTCCGGATTTCGTCCAGTGATTTCTCCTCACTCAGTCCGAAACTGTTGCAATACCTCTTCGGACCCACCATAACTTAAACAGTATTACGTCTGCAGTGACTCCATGAGTGCACTGCAGGGCATATCCCGCATTTTCCCAATGCGCCCCCTCCAGGGTAGCAGGGTACCACTCCACGCAAATGTCAAGTCGGTTTGGGCGAGGGAAGTCAGTTGGCCCCAACTCTCTGTAGTGCCCGTCGGGGGTGTGGAGCCGAGAAGAATTGCATAAAGGGGGGGGGGGGACATTCTCCTCGTCCATATTCGTCGTATTTGAATCCTCGTCGTCACTGGCATTAGGCCAGGTCTGCCTCTACATCTGTTCGTCACTCGATTCCCTCGAAAAGATCCTTGGGGGGATGGATTTTGGATCAAACCTACGCGTGGCTCGCACTCCTCCCCAAGTTACTTTGTGACTGGTCGAATCGACCCAACGTCTTCAGAAGCCTTTCGTTAGTGGTTACCTCCGCGCTCCGGAGCAGATCCTGTGCACTGGGGGGGATATGTCTTCTTAACAGGGCCACGGTCTCCTCCTCATCCTCCGGTGGCTCACACAGCCAAAGGGCCGCGATTTTCCGGGTCGCATACTCTTGCATAGGATTCCCCGGTGCCCTCCGGTAGATTCCCGACATAACTTATAGTTGAATCTATGTTCCTTACTCCAGTTCCGATTATAGAACAGCCCTTTATATTCCTCCATGTTTTCTGGGAAGGGTGAATATCGTATCAGCTCATCCCTTGGCACCCTCGTCTAACATTTGGTAAAAGAATCGGGATCTCACCTCCTGCGGATTAGTGTGAATTGTATAATAATTCTCCACTCCTCGCATAAACTCGACCGGATGTTCATACGGCCTACCACGTAAGCTTAGGTTGGATTAGGGAAGTGCCAACGCGTTCGTCGATTCTAACGCTCTGGTTACCGCGTTTTCTTTTTTGTATAAATTGTCGTTATGCGTGGGACAACCATCTCGAATAACGAAAATATGAAACTCCCTACGCATCCCCAGTCAAAGTCCATCGCCACACGTTGTGGGCGCCAGTTGTCGCCTCCGCGCTTTACGTTCGGAGCTGTGAACATTAATTGTTCCCAATTCACGATCCGTGTCTGGATGGTCTGCCGCTGATGTAGAGGCGATTGATTCATTCGGCAATGAAGGAATGAGTTTGCATGTCCTCCACTGGCCGCTCCGCTGCAGGTTCGTCACGGCGGAATGACACTGGTCTCTCTTCAATAGATATGTCCTGCCGGTAGAAAAACTTTCAAAAAATTCTCGAATATCCCAAGGGCATAAAGTAAATGTGGTTTTGGAAAAGATTTTTAACTAATATTTGTCTATTTTGTAAATGTGGAAGTATGTAGCAGGCAACACTTCTATCTAAAAAAAATACAAAGAACTACATAATACATAAATTAATGCAAAAATTAAAGTATTGTAGTACAATAATAACGAATGACATGATAGAGCTATTTCGCGTAATAAGGCAATGCAATGAAGTGAAAGATTTAGTTATTTATTCAGAATTCAATAAGTGGTGAAGATACATGTTAATTTATTTAAGTATCAATCAGGTCCCGCTTAGCTATTCGGATATTGAGAAGGTGCTTTTGTTTTTACGTGCATAGTACGTGTTTTTAATGCAATAAATAAAAATAAGAGAGATGCATTTATTTTAAGAGTTGGGATCTCAATTTGGGTGTTTTTGGACAAAGGTGTCATATTAATTATTGCTATATTGTGACGGTCGGCTCACGTAAACCCCTCCACCAACGTCTCTTTGCCGCGGTCATGCCCTACGCACATTTCAAGTTGCGCGGGCGCGCGGCAGAACCTAAAATGAACCGCAATTCGTTTGTCATTCTTTCTGCCCAACCCCGTGATCGGAAGGTTTAAAAGGGGCTGCATGGTAAACATCGAGAGGAGACCCAAAGTGACAGTGATGAGTGCATGTCGTTCTATTGAAGACTCCAGAGTGAGAGAGAGTCGGAAGCCGTATGGTTAAGTAGCACGGCATGGCGTGACGCATGTGTTCTGTTAACAGATCCAGTGGGAAGCGCAGTTTGACCTCCCCGAGCTGCAGCCTACGAGTACCAGCTGAAGGAGTGCTGGTCCGTTGGAGACGCTTCCTGCTAACTCATCAGTACACTGTAAATGCAAATCAATACTCCCATGTGGAACGTTAGCTTTCAAATCACCAACTTTCTAAATAAAAAAGCAACTTAAAATGAGAATACCAAAAACTATGTTCCGGTTGCACAAAACTTGTTTTCATTTGTTCTTTTAGAAGGCTAGTATTTATTACTATGGACAATTTGTTTTAAATTCGCTGGGTTATAGAAACACACAACACGAAATGTGAAACGTCTGTGGAAGTTGGATTTCAGTTAATATTTTTTATTTGAGCTAAGCATTTAAATAATTCAGACTTTTCAGGTGGATTGGATATTATAGTTTTTCATCACTTGTTCTCATCACTTGTTCTCTGAATAGTATGGGCATAGATCAAAGCGAAATGCCAAAATGAAAACGATGAACTCCTCAAGAAAATACGTGACAAATTTCAGAGGCGCTAATTTCAAAAAAAGGGAATTTATTAGAGAAATTTAGGCTCCTATTTTCATGTCTTCCTGTAGATTTCGAATACGGCTGAAGATGCCTTCCTCAACGTTGTCTGTCTCATAGTATGTGCTCGTCCCAGTATTTCCCACGAATGTCTCATTCAGGTACGCGAAATTTGTGTTAGTTTTTCCATTACCGTACAATTCTCTTGGCTTTCCATTCACGACTTCTTAGACTCACATATCTGTCCATTAAACATATCACAACCGTATATTAAAATAAATAAAATTATTTCATAGAGATCACCCTAAACCGTACTTCGACCTCCATAGTAAGCGTTTCTCATTGAAAGTCTTTAATCATCCTCAGCCTTCCAATGAGAATGGTTCTAGGTTTGAACCTTGTGAGACTGCAGCTGGGATAATATAGAGAGGAGGTTGATATGAAGCGCGAGTAAGGACCCCGCTACGCGGGAGCAAAAGTCTCCGGAGTCCAAAAGGGCCGTCGTAGCAATGCCGTTCATTTCGACGGGCACCGTAGTGGCATCTTAAAGCAAGGGTTGTTTCGGTCGACACGATAAGGCCATAATACGCCCGCTACAGCCTCGGGGCCTTAGCGCCTCGCGGGAATTTCGTTTCCCCGTTGCGAATGGCAGTTATTTTGCACGTGCCTTACTTGACCAAAGTCCCGACACCGGAGTGGTCTCCGAGCACGTACCTGGCCATGCCGACAATTGACATTCCAATCCCCCACCTCGCCGTCCATTTAGTTCCCGAATGTCGCTCTGAAGAGTCACATTCAACGTCTACAATCGCCTGAGCACGTTCAGGGGGATATGGTATTGGGCCAGATCCTTTCTAGCCTCAAATGCTCGACCCAATTCCATCAATTCCTCAAACGTGTGCGGGGAAGATGATAGTCGCTTCTGACAGCTAGGATGCAGGTTACTACTCACTATTGTGAGAGAAGGGGAGGGACGACGATGGGAAGCAACAAGGGGGCAAACGGACTGGGAAATGGGCTCACTAAACACACAGAAGCACTCACAATTCAACTCCCAACTTTATTCCGGATGGAGACAAACCCTTGCTCGCGGGGTTCCCAACAGACTCAGGCACCGTCTCTCTATCCCTCCCCCCGGCACACTCGAGGCCTCTAGCCGACTGACTAGGGATGGGCGAAAATAATCGATTTTTCATCATAATCAATTATTTGCTTTCGATGTTTTCATCGATTATGGGTTGGCGATTTTATCGCCGAATCGATTATTCCGTACCGATTTTGACTGGGAAACAATCGGCGGAAGAACTTCGATTCGAAACTTGTTGCAAATAATTGTTGAATCGCATAGGAAAAAGTATGGGAGGGAAGATTTATGTCACAATTGTTCCGCAGCAAGTCTAATACAGTGTTTCTGTTCTGTTTGAGACAGTGGTATTTTGAAATGGCCCCTGTAAAAAGCCATTTGTGGAAATGTTTCCAAAGGAACGACAAGAGCGCGACTTGTCGCATATGCTGCAAGGTTGTAAAGACGTGCGGAAATACCACCAATTTAAAAAGTCATGTGAATCGGATGGATGGCGATATTATGAGGGGCTAGGTAAAGTTTACGGCTCATTAAGACAGAAAGCTTTATCAAAACAGTTTACGTGAATAACACGTGACGTAAGAATAGTTTTAGGTGAACAAATCCATTTTTCAAGTAATTAAGTGAAATATAATGTCATTTGCAATAACCTCGACCTAAAGTTGTTCTTCTACATTCCAAAAGGTTGCTCTAGTTTTAAGGGTCATTCATTTTGCAGACAATAATTTTGAAACCGATTCCTCCGTGGAAAAACAGAATGGTCTCTACCGTGGAGTTTTATGATGATAATATATTTATCAACATGAATAGAAACGAGTGTTATAATCTGTTTTTAATGACGCAAACAGAACTTCATGTCAATGATTCTAACGAAATTCATTAGAGATAATTAGATACACACCAAGAGTAGAGCACTAATTTCATCTTGACATGATCGTAGCCTGATGATCTTGGGGACGAAAAATTATATTAATGCATTCAGTAGTATATTTCTTGATAACCTACTCTGACGCACATCCAGTTCATACTAATTTGTATAACAATGACGTAGATTTGTCTGCCTCAAATGAGTTCAATTTTTATTAGTCACTCATCATGTGATTTCTCTAAATATACCAAAAAGGAATACGGTTAAGAAACCAAAGCATGATGCAGAATCATAATCACACTATTTTAAATGTTATTATATAGACAGCTATGAACAAACAAAGCCTTCTTCATGCCTGTAAGGTAGAGGCATCACAGAAATAACATGTGGACGACTCATGATTCTGAGCTAGCTAATATTAGTTAAAAATGCTTCTTTGTAATGAAATGAGGCGAGTCGTGACAAATTTTGATATTACTAAGATGCTGAGAGCTCAAGATCACAAAAGATGGCAGTAAAAACTTTTTGTTTTATTAGGCCATCAATGGATGAGGAACTAACAAGGCAACTGATGAAGTTCCTCAAAATGAAGGAAGTATACTGGGTGATGGAAGTGGGCCTTCATCTGCTTCCTGTTCAAGTTCTTTGGTAACTATCCATCAATGTTCATTGATGTAAATGGTTTATGACAATATAATAGCTTATTTTTCTAGATAGCACAAAAGACCTAAGCAAATTTAATTTTTTTAGGAAGTAGAGAACCCTATTGTGTGCAGAACGAGAGTACTCAAGGAGGTACACCAGAGAATAGCACAGCACATTCTTTCACAGATGCCAGGCCACATCAACAGCAAATTAAAGATGCGTTTAAGAAAATTAAATCGTATTTAGGTACATTTAATAATGAACAATAACTACCCCAATAATAAAAATGATACCTTTAGCAAGTTACTGCTATCAATGACTTCCTTCAAAGAACTCTTCAAGTATGTTATTTACCATAATTGATGGTATGTTATAGGCAACCTAGCCATCTAAATAAAATGGAGAGTATTAACTAGGACATTCATAGATAATTTGTATTGAGGTTCCGTATTAAAGAAAAGATCGACATAACTCAATATAAATTTATTGGTTGCGACCACTCTGCAGCACGGACAAGGCAAGACTGGGGCTGACTCAAGAAAAAAGGCTCCCAACGGGCATAAAGAAAAGTGCAGTGAAATTCGGCACTCATCAAATCAACTTCAGCAATAAAAACTTTTCAATTTTTCTTAACACTCCCCCTAAAAGTTTACATTGCTGCAACAAAAAACAAACAAAATGAAATACATCAAATATCAATAAACATATCTTTTGCTCAAACTGTCTCTTACTTCATCAATAGCAAAATAAAAGTGAGAAACAGAAAGGAAAGCTTACAATCCAAGTAAATAATTCGCTTTCAACTTCAAATTAAAGTTCACGCATGCCCAATAAAGAACGCAAATTTCCAAACTGTACTCTAGGAACAGGCTTAGTAAATACATCTGCAACTTGCCTTTTTACTTGGAACATATTGAATTGTTAATTGTCCTTTTTGGAGTTGTTCACGAACAAAATGATATCGCACATCAATGTGCTTAGACCTTTTATGAAATTCAGGTTTTTTAGCAAGCTTAATAGAATTGTTGTTATCACAAAACAACACTGGTGGACATTTTAATGGGGAAATTTCATCAAAGAGTCTCTTCAACCAGACAGCATCCTTTGCGGCTTCACTAGCAGCAATGTACTCAGCCTCTGTGGTTGACAGTGACACACACTGTTGCCGCCTGCTGGCCCAGGTGATGGCACCACCACTATGCGTAAACACAATGCCACTAACTGACCGCCGTGAATCGGGGTCGCTGCCATAATCAGCATCACTCTGACCAACTAGATCCCCCGCAGTCTCAGGTGAACTGTATAAAATCCCCTGTGACAATGAACCCTGCAGATACTTCAAAATCCGTTTAACTAGACCCCAATGTCTTACCTCTAAGTTATCGAGGAACCTGGATGCACAGTTAACTGAGAATGCTATATCTGGCCTAGTAGCGACAGCCAGATACATCAGGCAGCCCACAGCCTCTCGATATGGTGCACAAGTTGTCTCAGCATCCGTCCTCTTCTCTTCTTCCAAATACTGTTCAATTGGTGTAGAAACTGGACTTGCTTCTGCCATGTTGAACCGCTGGAGCACCCCCTTAGCATTAGAACTTTGGTTGATGAAGATTGAACCCTCTGGTTTTTGTGTAATATGTATGTTCAAGAAGTATCCCACTGGTTCACTAGTAATTTTAAACTCCATTTCTAAACGTCGCATAAATTCAGTAACTCTATGTTTATTTGACGCAGCCACAAGTCCATCATCAACGTAGATGACCACAATCAGTTTGTCACGGCTATCTGTCCCATAAAATAAGCAAGGAGCTATTCTGAGGCAATAGAATCAGATCAGCGATTACTCTGGGAGATTGCAATGGAGGAAGAGATGTCTGCACTGAAGGAAAACTTGACCTGGACCTTGACCGCCCTACCAGGTAATCGCGAGCCCATCTCTAATCGATGCTCAATCGATTCGAGCTAAATCGCTCACACCGATCAGGCGGAATTTTTTGGTTTCAACATGAGCCTCGCTGACGATATGGTGACACATATCGCGAGGTTTGAAGGGTTAGTCTTACGAATGCATCAGTTAAACGTGAAGCCGGATGAGTCATCGTTGATGGTTAAGCTATTGGACACGTTGCCCGATGAGTACGAGAGTCTAAAACAGGCATGGTGGGCGAGACCTGAAGATCACCAGACGTTCGCGAATTTGGTGGCAGTGCTGACTTGTGAAGATATGCGTCGTTCGAAACGAGCTGAAAGGAAAGAAGAAACAGTAGCACTGATGCCAGCAAGACCCAAATTTCAGGGAAAAACCGATCGTTCCACTTTTGCCGGTGGTCCAAGTAGAAAGAAAGAGCAATCCTCGCAAGAGAAAGTAAAAGAAAAGAGGAAATTCAAGTGCTATGGTTGTGGTGGACTAGGACACATGAAAAAGCATTGCCCTAGTTCGAAACATAGGGGAGTTGATACACGCTGACGTCTGTGGGCCGATGGAGTGTGAGTCACTGGGTGGAGCACGGTACTTTGTATGCTTTACGTGCGATTACTCCAGGCTGCGCATGGTCTACTTTCTTAAGGAGAAATCGGAAACTGTGCAAAAGGTAGCAGAAGCGTTCCAGATCGTAAGGAATCAATGTAGACGACCTGTACGTATATTCCAGTGCGATGGTGTCCGGTAGTTTGTCAACCATGACGTAGAAAAACTGTTCAAGTCGATGGGTGTGAGCTTTTGCGTCTGCAATCCATATACGCCTGAGCAAAATGGTTGTGCAGAGCGTAGTGACAGGACTGTGGTTGAACTCGCTATTAGCACTATGCTATTAGCAAAGAATTTGCCTATAACATTGTGAGCGGCTCGTTTAGTCTGTTGCTCGAATACAGCGTGTAATTTACGCCACATGTCTCGCGCTGAGTCACACGCGACGAGGAGAGCAGCCACTTTATATTCAATAGTCCTTACCCAAGACTTGGCATGCAGCTCGATCTGCCTTCTCCCAAACTTTATATGCTGCATCATATGCAGCATATAAAGTTTGGGACATTTGCTATTCATTCTCAAATCATCCTCAAATGAGCATAAAGTATGCTCATTTGAGGATGACTCGCCTTCCACATTTACTGGTCTACTTACCTCTCCAGTACAAACCTAGTATGCATTTTCAATGCCTCGTAGAACGTTTTTCACAAAGAATTTCCAAATTGTCCAGTTCTCATTACCGCGTAACTTCTCGATTCCATGGAACTCCATGCTTTGCACTTAACAGCAAACAGTTCATTCACAAGTGCAACCAAGCAAAAATCCAAACGAGAACGTGGCGCGAAAAACCAACAAAAACCGCCAACCGTCACAATGACTTACGCGAAGCGTAAACGCAACTTAACTCACGAAAACACGATTGAAAACATCTAAGACTATTCAAGCAACCGAGGAACCACGCCCTGCTACCATATTGAGGTTCCGTATCGAAAGAAAAGATCGACATAACTCAATATGAATTTATTGGTTGCTACCACTGTGCAGCATGGACAAGGCAAGACTGGGGCTGACACCAGGAAAAAGGCACCCAACAGGCATAAAACAAAAGAGCAGTGAAATTCGGCACTCATCAAATCAACTTCAGCAATAAAAACTTTTCAATTTTTCTTAGCAATTCTTCTTGTGTATTATTAAGGAAAATATTGTCACATATGCTTCATTCCCATACAGATGGTGGAAATAGGAATAGTAGAATTAAAAATGCCATAACTTACATGATTTGCAAAGATCCTCTGCCCCTATCCCATGTGGAAGATGATGGATTTAAATGCATCATGAAAGTCGCTGTGCCACTGTATTCTGTTCCAAGCAGAAGAAAAGTTACATCAATGATTGATGAAAAATACGAACTAATGGCAAATATGTGCAGAACCACACTAGCTTCTTCAGACAATCTCACATTAACAAGAGATATTTGGAGTGAGACACTCAATAAAAAGAGCTTCTTAGGTATCACAGTGCATTACCTAAAAAATAGAAATCTTGTATCTGCAACAATAGGTGTCACTGAGTTAAAAGAAAGTCACACTTAAGCATATTTATCCAGAGTACTTTGGAGTGTTTGTGAACAATGGAGCATTACACTGGAAAATGTCATGGCCGTTGTTACTGACAATGCCGCAAACATCGTGAAAAGTATCCATGATACTTTTTCCAAGAAAAAACATTTGCCATGTTTTGCGCATACATTAAATCTAGTACGAAGCAAAGCTATCGAGCTTACAGTTGGCTTACCAGAAAGAATATCTCATATAAAAGCCATTGTTACCTGGTTTAAGCAATGCATTGCAGGAGCAGATATGTTGCGAAAACTACAGCTAGAAAGTAGGAAATCAGAAGGCCAAATACTGCGAATTATACAGGACATAGCAACCGAATTCCACCTTTTACATGCTCTATCAATTTGTTAAGCTAAGTGAACATGTAAATAATGTATTACTCAAGTTCCCACAAGCACCATCTATGATTACAGCAACTCAGTTACAAGAGGTAATCGAAATAATTGAGTTGCTAAGGCCAATTGAGTCAATTACAACTGAAATATCGGGGTCAAAATATGTCACAAGCAGCAAAGTTATTCCTCTAGTCCACTGCTTAGAGGCACATATTGAAGCTGCCAATCCAAGCCTTGATATTAGTCGTGACCTATAAAGGAATCTGCAGGATGAGATACAAAAGAGATTTGGCCAAATTGAGGGTGTAAGCATTGTAGCCACAGCCACCTTACTGGATCCTCGATTCAAGAAACTTCACTTTAAAGATCCAATTTCATGCTCTAAAACAATAAAAATTGTGTCAGCTATGATGAGAGAAATTCAATCTGAAGAATCCATTTCAATCAGTGAGACCAATGATGCCGGCAGTGGATTGCCAAGTGGTAAATTCGATCTCTGGAGACACCACAAACAACTGGTGGCCACAAGAATGAATGCGTCGCTCATGGAGAACACCGGAGACCCAAATGAACTTTCTCACTACTTGGGGTCCCCTGTTCTTTCATTAGACAGTGATCCAATCCAGGAGTGGCATACATGTCAATCACTATATCCAGTCCTCTTCCAAGTAGGAACGAAGTACTTGCCAATTGCCCTGCCATCCGAAAGTCTCTTCTCCAAGGCAGGGACTATAATGACACAGAAGAGGAATCGCCTGACTGCAAAAAGATTATCAAAATTAATCTTTTTAAATTCTCTCAGTGACTCACAATGGGGACTTTCCGCAACAGACATATTATAGCACATTACCATTGTGAAGACTTGAAAATTTAATTGTAAAAGTTACCTTATTTGAAAGAATCCAAGATTTAATTAATGACTGATTTTATTAATTATTATATTTATTAGCCATACGTTTGCAGAGCCTGCAACTATTTTATAATATAAAAAAATAAGGTATTTATATTTCACCTACCATCACCTCTCAACGGCATAAATTATCACTTCCATATGTATAACTTTATGCAAGAAACCAAGGCTAAATCGACAAATGTTGCCAAGATTTTATCAATGAAGAATCACCCGTGTTTTAAGGTGATCACAAACCACCGGTTTTTAGACGTTTTTAACCGAAGGAGAAAGGCCACAATGCCAATTAGCATACGTTTTAATAATTTTATGACACACAGTGGTTTTAATCTTCCTGACATGTACCCATCCGGGTACCTGAAACACCCGCCATGGTCAATCCCAAGACCAGATATTATTAACACTCTTTTACTCTGCCGCAAATCCTCCACCACAGCTTTGGAGTACCAGAGCCTTTTCCGGGAAGTCCTAGATAAGTTCCGCGATTTCACCCCCGTCTACACAGATGGTTCAAAGTCGGAGAATTCCTGTGGGTGCTCTGTGGTTTCAGCATACCACGGAGTCGTTAAAGCCAAACTGGACCCATCCTGTTCGGTATTTACGGCAGAACTGTATGCCATTAAGATGGCAATAACCGAAATGAAATGCAGCCGTGGGGCATTCTTGATATGCTCTGACTCTTCTAGCGCACTCCATGCAATTTCTCGTTTCTCCCCTAGCAATCCTCTTGCCCAGGAAATACAAACGGCCCTTGCTTCCCTTTACATCAAGGGAATAAGAATATCATTCATGTGGGTTCCTGGACACGTTGGCATAACGGGGAATGAAGAGGCCGATTCAGCAGCAAGGGATGCTCTGGAGAAAGCAAATACCACAATCCCTTTGGTAACCGTGGAAGACCTCAAAGTAAAATTCCGAAATGTGGTTCTAAATAAATGGAAAAATACCTGGGAAGAGCTATCAAATAATAAACTCCGGGCTATTAAACCCACGACAGCAGCATGGGCCACTTCTGTCCGAAATAATCGGAAAGAGGAGGTCGTCATCACCCGCCTGAGGATAGGCCACTGCGTCTTGACGCACTCGTATCTCTTTACTGAAGAGAAAATTCCACCGAGGTGCGACGAATGCGACTCTGCTCTGAGTGTGCATCACATTCTAACGGAATGTGCAAAATACCGGGCTGCACGCGAGAAACTAGGGATTCCTAGTACGTTGCAACAGGTTCTTGGTAACAGCCAAGAGAATGTAAACAACTTAATACAGTTTTTACGGCAAACCCACCTCTTAGACAAACTTTAGAACATTGTAGTTATAATATATTTTTATACTTGTTATACGATGGTATATACCCATTTTTTAGGTCCATAATGCTCGCCGTATAAAGACTGCGATTGAAACAGGATTGTGCGTGGTGCAACATGACCTCAGCTGTCGACGCACCCAATAAACCAAATCCTACCTACCTAAATCGACAATAATCCAATTGTTACTTTTGAAAGCATAAGTTCCTTGAATTCAGGCACCTTCTTAAATTCCCATCATAGTAGAGCTGGATTACTACTAACTCAAAACATTTACTATGACCAATGATTCTTTTTAACTCATTTTGTTAGTTGAACAGCATATATGCACTATCATTGATTACTTATATCCCACAATAATTCGTTCGCGTGAGACAAGGCAGCATTATTTGATTCAGTGAATCAATTAATTTCATACATGACATAATTGTTTTTACTCATAAAAAAATGTTTTCAACGTCAGACATCGGAATTTATCGCTTACCGTATCGTCTTCAATGATCCAATCATTGAAATCCAAATCAATCCAAACACCAGAATCATACGATTATTCCGCTCCTCACTTTTCCCCACAAAAATCATATGATGATTCTTCAAATAATCGATTAAACCAACCGCATTACTCCGCTCCGTAGAAATATGCCACATAGCACAAACACATGTCAGAGACGTCTCTGAGACATCTCAGATGTCTCAGAGTATGTCTCAGAGACATATCGTGCTGTCTCTGAGCTCTGTTTGAGACGTATCTGAGACATTACTATGTCCTCCTGGGCTAGTCTCAGATACGTCCCACGCGGCATCTCTGAGACATTCGCAACCTCTCTGAGACATTCGCAACCTCTCTGAGACATTCGCAACCTCTCTGAGACATCTCTGAGATGTATCCAAATCCTATTTTAACATCTCAAATATCAAAGAAGGCTATTCGGGTATTCCACCGGGTCAGGGGCTCCATTGGTGCCGACGTTTCATGGACGACTCAGCCATTGAAACGTCAGCACCAATGGAGCCCGTGACCCCATGGAATACCCGAATAGCCTTCTTTGATAGCATTTGCCGGGAAAGAACCAGAACAATTTCTTCACATCTCAAATATCTCAGAGTACGTCTCTGAGCCATTACTATGTATTTGTAGTTATCAAAACATTGGAGCAAAATTACAGTTGCTATCACTAAGTTACATTTATTTTGCAATTATATAATTATAAAACAACATTTAAAAGGTGTTTCAAGGTCCCATACATAACACATAATAGGTAATTTTCTATTTTCAGCAACTTTCATGAAAGAGAGCTACTTTAAATATGATTTTCCAAACAGATTTAGAGTAAAACTAAACACCGTTAATGTTTTAAAAAATTTCTAATTTAATTTTAGCATACACCAATTTACAATTTGCGTATGTTCCATACAGGACATGACAAAATAATCTGCAATTTGTGTAAAAACAAACCTGTTATACCATTTCATTGTCAAATAATGATGAAACTTCACTCTAAAAGATAAAATTTAGCCCTATGCATATTTAGGCCAGGAAAGTCTAGGCCTACAGCAATTTAAACTAAAAAATTGTGTTCAGGTCACTAATGAATTTATTGGCAGTCACCCATTGGTTTATTCTAAGTCCTCTTATTACTTAGCAAGCAGTGTGAATTAAGCCCTCTCATAGACTTTCAAATAGATTTTAATTAAAAAAACAAAAATGTTCTACTATTTTCAGAATTGAAATTAAGATGGAAAAACCAAAGTTAACTGGCACTGCTAGAATAAAGGAAACAAGTGAAAAACTCCAAGTGAATGATCCAAGTGATGGGTACTTATTGTTGGAGAAAGTATGGAAGAATATTAATGAAGTAAGATTATTATTACATTAAATGTCATTGACAAAGAAAGAAAAATTATGAAAGAACCAGACTGCAAAGAGGAGCCAAACATAACGTAAAATACATAACTCAGGTCAATACTCCTCAACGTAATTCAGGTCCTTCGCCATACAGCTGCAAACAGACCTCGAAAGCAATCTAAAAAACTGAGCTAACACTTCCAGTGTCTTCACAGGGACTCCGGGACTACATACAGACGATCTTTTCAATGTGTACGATAATTTTTTTTTCTGCCATTGTGGGGACACGTGTTTTGTAAAATTCAATGTTTTTTTCAAAACTGGGCTCGATTATAAAAGTAGAAGGAAGTTTTAAAGCATGTGAACAGTGATATAAGTATTTTTATTTTGTTGAAAATTATTTTTTTTAAGCGAAAATATTTTAAATACAATAGAGCACAATATTTTATCGGCTTTCATGATGCTCTCCAGGCAGGTGATCCTTGGATCTGTAAAAATGAACAAAATATATTAATGAAATCGGAAAATAATCCACACCATGCAATGTAATAGAGGTATCATTACAAATAAATGGGCATAATCTAGCAGTTTACAGCCAATGTGTAAGTATATACTCACTTTGGTTTCTCACGGTCCAACCTTAGCTTGGAAAGCCGCAGCCAGTTCTTCATTTCTATGCCAATGGCATCATTTGTTGATTCGGGGAAGTGTTTCCTGACCACATCTATAAATAATGAAGATATATTTAGCAATCAAGGCATGAAGTAAAGTAGATTGCGAATTAAAAAGAGCAACCTAGACAAGAATGTCGGGTCTTCTGACTTATCCACCAATGTCTATTTTGATTACTTTTTAAGATACCCAAGTTAAAAGAGGATTGCGAGATAAAGTAACTTACCTACGATAAGAGCCTTTATGTTCGTCGCAGAAAAATCACGCTTCCCCTTCTTCCCCTGCCAACTAAAGTCATTAGCAACATTATTGCAAAGGACGGCCTTCAACACATTCATTGTTGCAATCTTGAAATTGCTGCCACCAAATCTTAACAACTCATAAGCCTAAAGAAAATAAAATTGACAAAATTAAAACAAAAAAGACAAAATTAAGCACTTCTTTATCCCAAGCAATCACCTCACAAATATCGCCAGTGGTTGAATTATCTTATTCATCAAATATCCCTTTTAACTTTCAAGGCAAATAAATATGGCATTCATTCATAGGAAATTGAAATGTCACTCACATGAAATTTGCTAGCAATTAATTATGCAATGCAAAAGCTATACCAGATGCTGCAACTTCACATTTCCGAATGCATAATTGGAATTAAATTGGAGTGTGTGGCTCCGTGGTGGGTGGGGAGGCCAAGGGACGAAGCTATATATCACAGGTATGGACGAGAATTCTCAACCACCACCTAAAAGATCCCGCCCTGACCTGGGCGGGGGAGACTTTAGAGACAGAGTATGTAAAAGATATCTGATTATGAAATGCGTAAAGCCGGAAGAGAACCTCTTGAAGGTTTCCCCTTTCCTAATTAAAAAAACCTTATCCTCCTATGTTCCCGGGGAATTAAGGTCAGCAAAGAAACTCCGAGACGGAACCTTGCTCATTGAATCATCGACTGACCAACAAGGGGAAAAGCTACTGACGATGACTATGTTACATAACTACCAGGTTAAGGTAGAACTACACCATACCCTTAACTCATGTAGGGGGGTCATTTCGCACTATGACCTTCTGTACGTAGATGAGGAAGAGATTAAAAGAGAAATGGCTCCTCAGGGTGTAACCGACTGCCGGCGGCTGAAGACCAAACGCAATGGCGAAATGATCGATACCACGTCAGTAGTTCTTACCTTTTCTTGTGACAAGCTTCCAGATAAAGTGAAAGTTGGGTACGAGACGGTCACAGTGCGGCCATTTATACCCAGCCCTATGCGCTGTTATCACTGTCAACGGTTCGGGCACATAGCCCCGCGATGCAAAGGTGAGGCCACATGCCCAAGCTGCGGCCAAAAGAAACATGAAAATGCCTGTGAAACAGAACCTAAATGCGTCAACTGTGAAGAATCCCATCCTGCATACTCTCGGAAATGCCCGAAAATGAAAGAAGAAAAGCAAATAATGGAAATTAAGGTGACCGAAAAACTGTCTTACTTTGAAGCGAGGAAAAAGTACCGGACATTAATATGTCCTACTTTCTCAAGATCATTTGCTAGTGTAGCGAAGGCCGAACCCAAAAAGGAAGACATTTCCACGCAAACGGAAATGGTATTAGTGAAGACATTGTGTCAAGTAGAGGATAAGTCGAGCAAAAGCGATAGCAACAGATCCACCAATACGCCCCAAAAATCGGAGGGGGGCAAGGCCAAAACCTCCAACAAAAAACCCTCGGGAAGTCCATTGGAAGGCAAACCTGTATCCTCTCAAAAGGCTACAACAATAGCCACGGAGGACATGGAAGCCGAGGACAGTCTCTCCGAGACTGAAATAAAGCAAGCGAGACAGAAGGAAAAACATAGACAGAAAATTAAACGCTGAAACTACTACCCAGGTCAGGCACTCGTTTACCCTTTTTATTTTATTTTCTTATAGTTTTAAAGCTCACACTTTCTACTAGATCCCCTCTTAACATAACCCCAATGGCCTTTAATAAACTTCAATGGAACTGTAACGGATTCCATCGTCACAGAGAAGAGATTGACCTTTTGATTAGAGATTTCAATCCTGACTGCATAGGCCTCGAGGAGACTCACTTCAAACCATCCCATACAGGTGACATAAGAGGCTACAAGGTTTTTCGCCACGACGACACAAGCGGCAATAGAGCCCAGGGAGGAGTAGCCTTGGCGATTCGGGAGGCCCTTTACACCTCTCGAGTTGACCTAATCACGCCGCTACAGGCAGTTGCTGTAACTGTGGCAACGCCAGACTTAATCACACTCTGCAATGTGTACTTCCCAGAGTGGGCACCCGTGACCAGACATAACCTTGACGCCCTCGTAAGCCAACTACCGAAACCTTATGCTCTTTTCGGGGATTTTAACGCTCATAACTCAGTATGGGGAGGCCCTGAGGCCCAAACAAACCGAAGAGGTCGCCTTTTACTACGTTTTATTGATGACTGTAATCTATTTGTACTAAACAACGGTGAATACACTCGCTTCAACAGTTTTAATGGGGAGTTCTCAACTATTGATTTATTTCTGTTTACAAGTAGTGCGGGCAACAGATTTACCATGTCTGTCCATAATGACCTCTGTGGTAGTGATCACTTCCCAATACTTATAAAAAAATCTGGCAGAACACCAGGCACCTATATGCCTTGCGAAAGCTGGATTCTGCGAAGAGCTAACTGGGCCACATACAAAGAAAATTTTAACTTCTGCCACGATGACAACCGCAATGCTCTTAGCAACGTCTCCGATCTAACAACTTCAATCGTGTCAGCTGCCCAAAAAGGCATCCCAAAATCAACCGGGAAGTGCCGTCGCCCGGCCGTTCCTTGGTGGAACGAAGAATGTGCAGCCGCTATTCGGTCACGTAAAAAGGCCTTGCGCATATTCAATAAATACCCTACGGAGAGGAACTTGACTGCGGAGTCTTTGGAGCGCGACTGACTTTCGGAGACTGAGAGCAAAAGCCCGTCAAGTGATCAGGGAGGCGAAGAAATCCTCCTGGGTACGGTACGCCTCTAGTATTAACCACCGCACTCCAATAGCCAAAGTTTGGGACAAGGTCAATAAAATTTCAGGCATCCATAAAGCCGTATGCGTTTCCGCCATAAAAATGGGGCCAGATATAATTACATCTACTCAAGAAATAAGCGAAATATTTGGTGAACGTCTGGCTGATATCAGCAAGACCACCAACTACGACCCTACGTTCATAGCGAAGAAGCAACGTGAGGAAAAATCAATCCTCGATTTCAGTGGCGGAGAGGAGGAGTTCTACAATGAACCATTCTCAATGTGGGAAATAAAATCGGCCTTGTCAGACTGCGGAAACACCAGCCCTGGCCCAGACAATGTCCACTATGCCTTCCTGCGAAACCTCCCTGAAACGGCTCTTGTGGAAACACTCAAAACACTTAACCAACTATGGACGGAGGGCGTATTCCCTGAAGCCTGGCGGGAATCTATAGTTATCCCTATCCTAAAACAAGGAAAGGATAAAACCGACCCTGGAGCCTATCGCCCCATTTCGTTGACCAGCTGTTTGTGCAAAGTGATGGAGAAAATGGTGAACCGCAGACTTTTATGGTGCATAGAGAAGCGAAACCTACTTTCTCGCATACAGTGTGGTTTCCGCCAAAACAGATCAACAACAGACCATTTAATTCGCTGCGAGAACTATATACAGGAAGCTTTTATGCTCCGCCAACATGTGGTGGCGGTATTCTTTGATATCGAAAAGGCTTATGACCGAGTCTGGAGGTACAAAATACTAAACACCCTACATACATGGGGTTTTAGAGGACGTATGCCTACTTTCATTAGTAACTTTTTATCACACCGGTTTTTTAGAGTGAGAATCGGCAGGTCCCTATCTAGTCTGTATACCCAAGAAAATGGTGTTCCTCAAGGGTCAGTTCTGAGTGTCACTCTTTTCTCCATCGCTATAAACAGCGTTGATGACTGCATCCGTGGACCAGTCATGGGCTCTTTATTCGTAGACGATCTCGCGATTTTCTGTAGGTCAAGCAAACTTAACACGGCGTTAAGACTGATCCAAATGACCCTTAATAGGGTTCAAAAATGGTCTCTGAGCAATGGGTTCCGGTTTTCAGCGGAGAAAAGCAAGTGCATGCATTTCAATCGGTTGCGTGGTGTCTTTCCGCAACCGACGCTACACTTAGGCTGCAGACGTCTACCATTCGTCCAATCCGTGCGCTTTCTTGGGATGACCTTTGACTACCGTATGAACTGGCGAAGCCATTTATCCTCACTGCGGAATAAGTGTCTTAAAACGCTGAATATTTTAAGATTTCTAAGTCACAAGTCATGGGGTGCCGACCGCAGAACATTACTCTTACTATACCGATCTTTAGTTCGCTCGAAAATTGACTACGGTGCGTTAGTTTACTCCTCTGCCCGAGAATCTTACCTAAAGCAGCTGAACGCGGTGCACAACGCGGGCCTTAGGATTACCACCGGTGCGTTTAGAACTAGCCCGGTGATAAGTATATACTCCGATGCGGGAGAGCCGCCTTTGGCCACACGCAGGAATATTCTAATGGGAAACTACCTAGCAAAAATGTCATCAATGACTGAGCATCCTTGTTTTAATGTTATTTTTAAACCTCGATTTTTAGAAGTTTTTAATCGACGACCAAGACTGACGCGACCATTCAGTGTAAGGTCAAATGATTTTATCCATGACTCAGGAATCCGGCTGCCCGCAACCTTTTCTTCAGGATACTCGAAACATCCTCCCTGGACTATCCCAAAACCGGAAGTAAACATACTTCTCACAGAGAACACCAAGGCATCGGTAACTCCAGCTGAATGCCAGCTACGGTTCCGGGAATTCCTGGACCGTTACCAAAGCTATGTACCTGTGTTCACTGACGGCTCAAAGACTGACTCAGCGTGCGCCTGCGCCGTAGTCTCTAGATACCACGGCACTATAAATGCAAAGCTCAGCCCCTTGTGTGGTATCTACACGGCTGAACTTCTGGCAATAAAAATAGCCCTCCTTAAAATAAAAACCCGGAATAGCTCGTTTCTCATATGCACCGATTCAAGGAGTGCTATTGACACAATATCAAGATATTCCCCACGGAATGCGATTGCCCAAGAAATCCAATCTGCCCTCCTCAACCTACACCTTAAAGGTACTAAAATCTCATTCCTGTGGATCCTTGGGCACATGGGAATCTCTGGAAACGAGAAAGCTGATGCCGAAGCAAAAGACGCTCTCCAGAAACGAGACGTCGACTGCATGGAAGTGTCACGGGACGACTTGAGAGCTGCTTTAAGAGACACAGCGATAAAAGAGTGGAAACGGCAGTGGGAGACGACTAGCAACAACAAGCTACGTGCTATAAAGCCAACGGTATCGGCGTGGCTGTCATCAAACAGGCCGAACCGATTGGAAGAAGTTGTCATAACAAGACTAAGAATAGGGCACACAGCCACAACGCACTCCTTCTTATTCAGTGATGATAAAATCCCACCGCAATGTGAAGTCTGTGACTCTGTACTTAGTGTCAGACACATCATAGCCAAATGTGATAAATATCGGGAAGTACGCCGCAGACTCAATATTGAAGATGATATTGACTCTATCCTCGGCGACAATACTCAAAGTCTCGATCGTGTGATAATCTTTCTCAAAGAAACTAGCTTACTACACCTTATCTAACGAAAAAGTATCTGTGATAAGATAGGGGCCCTGTGTGGTGCTAATGACCCCGTTGTCGACGCACCCTTATAAAACACTACTACTACTTGGAATTAAAAAGTAAGATCCTCTCCCCCTCTGCACAGGAATTACATATCATTTACTTTGCAAATTTTTTGCAGGAAAAGATTTCAAAGTAGTCTGTATTTCTGCAACTAAGTATGCCTGCACAAAGGATGATGGACACGGCAAACCATAAAAATCATCTTTCACTTTAAATTCATTTCCAATGAACATTTTTCACTTTTATTGCTTCCCCAGTTTTCATCAGCACACAATAGTCTCTCTCATGCCTGGTGTCAATGCAAAATTCCAAATATTTGTAACACAAATACTGTGGAGATGTCACTCCTCTGACTAATGGCCCTCCTGAATGCTCTTGCAGTAAAAGGATTTCGGCATTTGATTTCAATTTCACCTCTCTCAGGGAGATTGATTCATGAATTCTTCTACATATCTGCTGCAGTGGTCTATCACCTTTCCTCGCCAACTTCTTGATTTTCTGTAGATAATTTTCAAATTTAAAGGCACTGAAACTATCCAAGTGGCCAAAATTTCTAGCATCATCTGCCAGATGCAATAGCCCATGTACATTATGAGAAACCTGATGTTCACCATAAATTATCTTAAATGATTTATTGAAATGCTTCAGCAAATCTTCAGCATAGTCAATGGCTGTATGAGCATGCACCTGCGAGCACAAGATGCGGATGGCAACATGAAGCGTCAAAAAATTATCATATATATATCTTGCCTCAACACTTTCCTAAAAACAACAGGTCCAGTGTATAGCAATAACTGTCTCAGCTCAGTAGCTTTGAACAACTTCAAATAAGTAAATGGTCTTGGCCTTCTACAAAATTCCTGTGGTACATTTCTTCCTATCTCAGTCATTCTTTGAGAAAGCTGCTCAACTTGTCCATGACTAATGCGGTATGATAAATCACCATACATCCACAGCTTCATTGACTTTCTCATTACTTCCAAGCAAATGAGATGCATATAATCAAATGGAAAATCGCTAACCATATCTAAATTTGGAATGTCTGCAAGAACAGACCTCTTAATGAAGAAATCATAATTGTTTCCACCAGCAAAATCATGAGAAGTTCTCTTCTTATCACATATTCCAGGAAAGCAGACCCTCCTGTTCGCATACTTGCCTTCAATGAAACACTTGGCGCAGCTAAAATAGCCACTGTGTCCTTTAACGCATAGTATGTAGGACTTAGCAGGTGCATCGCAAATGAAATTTTTAATTGAAAAATTAACATGCCTCCCATTAATCGTTAATCCGGTTTCACTTAGCCTTCTTGCGTCTACCACAAAAGCCTTCAGGAATGCATTACTATCTTCAGGTTTGGTAACACCATAATAAGCTCCAATCAAAGAGCAATCGAAGTTCTCTCCTGCAGAACCTAAGATAGTCCAGAGAGACTGACTGCTTGAATGAGATAATGGTAATCCATCAACATTGACAGATAGTTTCACTTCACCAGCATTTCTACCAGACAACGTTTGTTGTAATGAATCTTCAAGATTACAATGTAAATAATTCCCTGGTTTCACACAAGCCAACTGTGTATTTCTAGGAGTTTTTAAAATTGTCCTTGAATAAACAGGCAAATTATCAAATTCTGTTTGGGGGAACCCCATTTTCAAAATTTTGAGCAATGCTGAAAAACCATTCAGAGGAATGTTGAACTTAACTGCTCATTCTGCCAGCAACGAACTTAATGATTCTGGTGAGGTACAGTCACTAACTGGTTGCGCTGCGGGAAAGTCGTCATCTACAAACAGAAAATCACTTGCAGTATCACTTGAGGTCTCCTCACACGAGAGTCTGGTAGAGCTGGAAGCACTCGCTATCTGAAGAAGCCCGCTCTGACAACTTTAAATCTGTTTGCATCGATTCCACGGAATATTCGTTAGTTTGACTCATCCTGACCACTGATCTCCTTGCTAACACTCCCAATACAGTCTAATTTGCAAGCTGCATTTTGAGCAAGCCTTCTCATGTGCCTAACCGTAACTTCATATGGTTTCTTCCTATTCATACTGAAATGAATGAGAATAAGATTCCATAAGTGAAAAGTTGCTACTAATTGCTTAAACAGAGAATGTGGACTTGATAAAAAAATTATTGACTGCATTTTCTATCCGGGAGGGATCAGATTGTTCTATTAGATGGGACGGAATCAGAGTCAATCTGCGTAACTTCGGGAGTACCTCAAGGAAGTGTTGTAGGCCCCTTACTTTTCCTTATTTACATTAATGATCTTTAAAAAAATGTTAAAAGTGAAATAAGAATATACACTTATTACACAGTAATAAATGGGGATGTAAAGAACCGACAGGATTATGATTTGCTTTCAAAAGATTTGGAAGCCATTTTACATTGGTGCCACGAATGGGAACTAGAATTAAATTTATCAAAATGTTCAGTTGTACAATTTTGGAAACACAAGGTACAAACACCACCATTCATTTATATATACGGCCTTAATGGGGCAGAATGAAAGATTTAGGATTTGGTTAAATATCTGGGCACTACACTCACTTCTGATCAATCATGGGACACACACATTATGAATATTTTTGGGAAAACCAAGAAAGTTTTAGGGTTCATTTAAATAATTGTGGGGAAATGTGATCAGAAAATTGACATATGAGTTAGGAATGTCTCCAGAGATGTCTGTGAGATTTTTGATGCTCTGGGGGTTCTTGTGAGCGGGTCCGCTGCCTGTGAGCACTTGTGAGCGGGTCCGCTGCCTGTGAGCACTTGTGAGCGGGTCCGCTGCCTGTGAGCACTTGTGAGCGGGTCCGCTGCCTGTGAGCGACCATTACATCTGGTTCATGATTCACCCAGGTGTTGCCCGTTCATGTAGACCCCCCCCCCACATAGCAGAAACACATCTCTTAGAGGTCTCAAATGTCTCATTTAATCTCTCGGAGACATTCCGTGATATCTCAGAGGCTACTCTGAGACAGCTCTATGTCCGCTTTTGTCTACGAGACGTCGTTGAGGTCTCAAAAGAATCTCAGAGACACCCTAACCCTGAAATCTAACTCCTATCTAACTGTTAGAATGCTAAACACAAACCAATTGACGTTTAAGATCATTCTCCTGGATCCCAAATTACCGTAAGTACAAACGTAGGCCTGTATCGTAGTACACCTACACTTCAGAGGCATCAGAGGTGTGATGCTGTTCTTTCCAGAGATCAATCTCCATGCATTTTAATTAAAAAGATAAATGATTATCAATGCATTTATTTTCCTATTTACGTTAGCATGTATAATAACCATCAGTCTTCTTTTGAAGCCTACATAAGATCTTCATCCCCGACTGCCCTGGAAAGATAAGCAAGGAAAAATGTAATACTAACAAGTAGAACTTTTGCAGAGCTTTGTTTGAGGCTGTTGAGAGGAGCAAATATTAACCCTCAAGGAATACACTCATAAGATGAGGAATGAGAACTGTACTCAGAAATATTACCTAATAGTCTAGTACCTAATGTAAGGATCTAATCAGCAAGCTATGACAATGACTGTTGGCACATGCCAAACTCTCTACCCAACCATCGAATAATATTTTCTTTATATTGTATTTCGTTTTGAACTCATAATATGCACTACTCGTTAAAAAACTTTTATGGCACAAATAAGTGTGTACCTGCGTACCTGCAAATGGACCTTGCCCCTCTTGCCGTAACGATTTTTCCATCGCAATAAACGATATCGCGATTGCATAAAAACCCCTGTAATTGGATCCTTGTTTGTCGATGACCTGGCGATTTTTTGCCGATCATCCAAACTTCTCACTGCCTTCAGACAGATCCAACTGACATTAAACAGTTCACACCCGTGGATACAAAGGAACGGCTTTGTTTTTTCTCCATTGAATACTGGGTGTGTCCACTTCCATGGACTAATGGGAGTCGATATCCCATTTCCGATAAGGTGGCCGAGATTTCGATTACGTACAGTTGGTCCGATTTTTGGGAGTGACATTTGATTCCCGCATTAATAATTGGCGGGAACATATTCAAATTCTGAAAAACAATTGTTATAGATCCTTTAAAGTTTTTAAGCCACGTATCGTCGGGAGTAGACCGCACCACACTCCTTTTATTATACCGCGTATTGGTGTGATCGAAATTGGACTATGGATCCTTCGTTTACTCATCCACTCGGGAGTCTTACCTACGACATCTGAACAGTGTGCACATAGCGGGGCTCCGGCTATGCACGGGTGCTTTCCGGACAAGTCCTGTTGTCAGCATCTATGTGTACGCAGGAGAGCCGCCATTTTGCCACCGAAGGACCCTGCTCATGTGCAACTATGCTGCCTAAATTTTAACGATCAGCACGCACCCATGTTTTATCCTTGTTTTTAAGCCTCGCTGTTTTTAGAACTTTTTACTCGTAGGACGAAAGCCTCTCGGCCTATAAGTCTCGTTCCACAATTTTATTCGTGAACGAGGTATTCTATTTCCAGAAATATACCTCATCAGGTATTCTAAACACCCGCCATGAATAACTCCCGCTCCCGACATAAAATTCACGACCGACAAAAGGCTTTTACCACTGCTGAAGAGTACCAGCAACCATTCTCAATGTTTCATTGCCACCACAGTTATATACCAACTACTAGATTGGCAATCCCTATGCTTCACCGAAGGCGCAACTGAAGCCGGGTTTGCGCTCTCGCCGCCATATTGGGTTCACCTTCGCGAGCTAATTTCCATTGGGACCAGTGTGTTTTTCTGTGACTGGTGTTTTTGAGCTGGAAAAATATCAGCATAATGCTAGATGCGGAAAAGACTGTCCTGTATCACCACGGAAAAACCATCAGGTGGTCATATATTGAGACATTGTTTAATTTACAGAATGGTGAGGGGTTGCGACTTGCAAATAAATTAAATGCTAAGCATGTAAATTGGAGGAAATAAAATATGAGGGTGAGAAGCTGTGCAGTCGTAGCAATTCTGTTGCAGATGCTTAAGAGTACTGTGATAAAGTGCTGAGACTGCCAGAATTTAAGGGCTGTGAGGATACTGTTGTTTTCATAAGGTATGTCAGCAACATTTTTGATATCCTCAACTCCTCCAGTTTCCTGGGCAAATCCTTCTAAGCGCCTCTCACCTGCTCAAACGAAAGTGCTTGGAGGCCGTTTGTAACACAAGCAATTAGGTACTTAGAGGACTTGACAATCACTGAGGACCAGTCACAGCCAATCCTGTTATCCAATAGGAAAGTTGGCTTCCTCGGCTTCAAGGTGTGCCTCCTCAGTGTGCGAAGTATATTTTCGACGAGTTGATAGCCAGTGACTCTGGAAAATATTTATTGACGTACAAGCTGAGCCAAGATCATTTGGAGCTGTTCTTTGGGTTGATTAGGCAGAGGGGAGGCTGGAATAATAATCCAACATGTCGCCAGTTCAAGTCTGCTTTCAAAAGGCTCATTGTCAGAAATGAGCTGAGGAGTAACAAAACTGACAACTGTGCTGCTCAAGGTGAGGTAACTATGCTCCATGTCAGTAGTTCATCATTGCCTAGGAGCGGTCAGTTTCTGGAAGTAGACTGTGGAAATTTTAATGCCTTAAATGTCGTAGATGTGGAAGTTGACCATGACTACATTCCATCTCACACCTCTCTGTCATTGTACGCAGAGAGTGTGATTGAGTGCATAGCAGGATTTGTGGTCAAATCTGTTTGTAAGGCTTTGCATAGTGAGCCATGCAAAAAAGCTTTGACAAGCACTACGGGCCAGTGCCCTTTCCTTGATTTAAAAAAGAGAGGCGGCCTAACTCTTCCATCTGCTGATGTCATCAAGGTTTGAAAATTAACAGAAAAGTGCTACCGAGAGTGTGCAACCCCAAATTTAAATTCAGTGATTTTAAAAAAATTCCTGGTTCCATCGCTATAGGAGCAGTTGACCTGCAGATGTTCTAGTCACTCAAGTGCCGAGCCTTGGACCTTGATCCCGCGGTAACTCACATCAATGCTCTCATTAAAGCAGTTGCGACTAAGTACCTCCAAATTAGACTATCACTCTGTGAATGAGAGGGACAGAGTTCATACTGAGCACAGGTCAACTTTCAATAGACTGGCCGTATTTAAACACTTGTAAATATAATTTTATTTTGTTAAATCACTGCTATTGTCCATGTTGCCATTTTTTGTTGTCTGTATCTAATGTAGAGATCAGGATTCTTTTAATGTATGTACATGTTGGTGGGAGGCCCCTCCGAAGGACACCACCTTTTCGCGGTGGAGGGATTGCGTGCCCTAAGTCCTGCAGATGTGAACTGTTAGCAAATTTTCTGTAACTTAGGAGCCAGACGCAGATAGTCCAATTATCATCAACTGCAAGAATCCTAAAAGAAAGTTCATTCCATGTAATGCTCAGCGAAATGCCTATTGGAGCATTGAAAACTAATACCTCCTTCCCAACTGCACATATTGGTCAAAATTAAATTATAGTACATTTATTTGAAAGCGGCAATTGAAAAGGATCAGTGAATAAAAGTGCCGAATGTACAAAAGAAACATATAAACAGTCTCATTTGGAAAAATAGCTCATGTAAATAAGCACTCAATTAAGTTCTGCGTCGAGTAGAAAATGACAACTTCAGTCCCACCTATCAATGGATAATTCAATTGTCAAGAGAAATGACATTGTAATGTTAGATGTGCCCATGTTATGGCTTCTTGGTATTTGAAGATTCTATTGCTGCAGTGATAGGAGAGTGCTGCTACTTTCTAAAGAACATGTTACTGCAAAGTGTAAACTCTTAATGTAAATGGAGTTTTAAATCAAGAACTGGCCTGCGAGAGATGGTACCCTGGATGCATTGTTTTCAGTAAGTATCAGTCATTTTACCTGCCATATCTCTGTTAATTCAGAAGTAGTATTTAACCAATAAGGTTCCTTTTCAGGTTGATGGTATACTGTGCATTCTGTGAATATTTGTAAATGGATGTTCCAACAGTAGGCTTGCTTGTCATGAAATTCACAGAACCGGACAGCGATGGTAATTATCTGAAGGCAGGGTTTGAATTTGACTTAATTGCATCATGCTTCAGGAGGTGGCTGTTTGGGAATATATCCTCTTTGAACCATAAAGCAGTCATAAATAAGGAAATGGCTCATGAGGGATGTATCCTAGGATGCAGATGCTTTGAGGAAAGTTAATTGATTTTCTCAGGAGTGTGTTATTGCAACGTGCAATAACCTTAAGAAAACGAATGAAAAGGAGTGTTAAATATTGAATTGGGATGTGAAGGATGAATTGTGATGACATTGTGGATGACATTGTGGATGACATTGTGGATGAATCACGTTGAAAATTAAGTATAATTATCTGCCCTGGTATCTCTGTTGTTTTAGAGCAATATTTTACCATAAACGTTTCTTTTCAGATTGTGAATGGGAAATAATGTGTACTTTTGGAAGGGTATAAAGTTGTCTGGCTACCTTCCATTGCATTCATCGAACTTGATGGTGACAGTGATTCATTGATAATTACATCAGGAACTGGCTTGTAATGCACATATCCTTGGATGCTGTATCGATATGGCACTAAATTATCACGACAACCTTCATGTTTGACGTTCTTTATTACTCTCCCGCACAATGCTGAACAACCAGGTTGGGCCGGCTTACAGTGCTGCCTCCTATATTACATACACAGTGTTGCCAACTATATTACATCTCCCTTTTTTCTTTTAAGACAGTTAATTACAGAAATTGAGATACATAATTTATTTATTTATTCATTTTCCATTACCCCCGAAAACAGCACCTATGGCCTTTTACATCGGGGGAATTAACAATCAACAACGGACAATCACACACATCCATGTCCTGAGTGGTGAAAAAATCCGGGATTCGAACCCGCGACCCTCAGGTTAGCAGGCGAGGACTTAACCTCGCCGCCACCGGGGCCGACGAGTACAGTAGCAATACAATAAGCAGTAAAAAACACAAGAAATGATTATAGTTACAAAACATAATCACTGTATCTATCAGGCATTTTAACTACTCTTCCTGACCTAGTCTGTTGCAGTATTGGTGCATCCAATGACTTTTCATTTAAGGTTTTCCTTAAATGTATGGTATTCCGTCTTACAGTATTACCCTTATCATTAATAACAAAACAGGACCTTGGGGTGTTATGTTTTTCCAAAATTACACCAGGTTCCCATACTCTGTCTCTAACATTTCTAATTAACACATCAACCCCTGGTGTAAATTCTGGCCTATCAACAGCAGACCTGTCATAGTATACTTTTTGTTTTTGCTGGTTATCCAACAGTGCCTTTGTGGGATCACACACCTTGAGTACTAATTGTACATCACAAATTGGGAGTTTTTGACTTAAGGAGTTCAGTAGGAGATAATGTCATACCTGATATAGGTAAATTCCTATATTCCAATAAGGCTGAATAAATATCACCATTATTATAATCAATTTTCTTTAGTATATTTTTGGCATTGCCAACAGCCTTTTCAGCTTCTCCATTAGATTTAGGATGCAGGGGACTAGAAGTTACAATTTGAAATGACCATCCTTCAGAAAATGTTTTAAAATAATAACTTGAGAATGGCATATTGTCACACACAACCACTTTTGGAACACCATGTACACTGAATACAATTTTCAATTTCGTAGCTACTTCTTGTGCTGTCTTATTTTTAATCTTAATAATTTCCAACCACTTAGAAAAATAATCCATTAAGACAAGATAACTAGACCCTTTGTAATCACACAAATCTATTCCAACCTTTTGGAATGGCAATTTTGGAATTTCATGACACAAAAGTTTATCTTTTACATTTGCTCTACTGTACACTTGACAAGGTTTACTCACACTTATATACCTGTCAACATCAGTAACCAGCTTAGGCCAATAAAAAATGTGCCTTAATCTATTGACAGTTTTTTCCTTTCCCAAATGTGGTTCATGAGCAATCTTTATCATTTCTTGTCTCAAACATTTTGGAACAATTATTTTATCATTTAAAAATAACAATTCACCATCATATGTTACATCATTTCTGAGACTCCAGAACTGTTCTAGCTCCTAGTTCTAGTTCTAGTCTTGTCTCCTTCCATCCATGTAAACAAGAATGTATAACACTTTGTAAACACTCATCGTTAGCAATAGCATTTTTGAAGTCACAAATTCTTCTGTCGCTCATAGACACTTGAGTATTAAGACCATGGACTAATTCTAACTTACAATGATCAATCGGATCAGACACAGGTAAATATGAACGAGATAACAAATCAGGAATACCTAACTGCGAGCCTGGCACATATTCCACTCGAAACGTATATCTGATCAGTTTTAATTTTAGTCTTTGAAGCCTAGGTGTGATTTTATGAACATACGAGGGCAAACTTAAAAATAAGGTCTCCAATTTATTTTTTCATAGAAAATGAAATTTATTCATATTGTTGGATACATCGTTGGAAAGGTCATGGCTTCAGCTATTTTTCGATGTAGTCAACCTGGCGGTCGATGACTTTTCTTATCCACACGATGAACCTTTGCATCCCGTCGTCATACCAGATTCCGTCCGCGTTGCGAATATAGGCGTTGACCTCCTATTGCACCTCGTCGTCCGTCGCGAACTTCATCCCTCCTAGGTGTTTCTTCAGGGCGAGGAACATGTGGAAATCACTGGGTGCGAGGTCGGGGCTGTACGCAGGGTGCCTGATCACTTTCCACCCAAACTTCGAGATCAGTTCCTGCGTCTGATTAGCCGTATGAGGGCACGCGTTTTCATGATGAAATGAGACCCCCTTCGTCAGCATCCCTGGACGTTTGTTCTTGATGGCGCGCCGAAGATTTTGTAGTGTGTGGCAGTATCTTCCCTTATTGATAGTGGTTCCCCGGGGCATCCAACTCCTCTTCCAACTCCTTCACCGTTACCCGGCGGTTTTTCAGCATTTCCGCCTCCACTGCTTGCACTGTCTCATCTGAGTGCGATGGCCTGCCACTTCTTTCCTCATCGTGGACATTTGCGCGGCCGGAAAGTACCTCGCGGCACCACTTACGAACGTTTTTAACATCCATACATTTTTCACCGTAAACTTCAACCAATTGGCGATGAATGTCGATAGGTGCCACCTTTTTCGCGGTCAAAAATCGTATGACAGACCGAATTTCACACCTGGACGGAGACGCGAGTGGAAGCTCCATCGCGGACTGCTACTATGCCAAGACTGAGCTGTCTACAATGCTTCGTGGCAGCAGAGTGGTAGTGGGGAAACCAAGGAACACGACGGTGTTACCGGATTGCACCTAGCTCTTCATGCGGCGACGCAATGACATAGGAGACCTAATTTTTAAGTTTGCCCTCGTATTTATTAACGATTGAGACAATTGGTTTATGATCTGTCTGTACGACAACTTCTCTTCCATAAACAAACTGATGGTATCTTTCAAAAGCCAAACATATTGCCCTAAATTCTTTTTCAATTTGTGGATATCTTTTTTGAGCATCGTTAAGACTTTTTGACACAAATGAACAAGGTTGCCCTGCCTGTAACAAACATGCTCCCAACCCATTTTGAGATGCATCAGCTTGAATGGCTATGGGTAATTTAGAATCAAAGACTCTCAAAGTTGGTGCTTTACTGATTACATCTTTAATTCTTTGTAAGGCTTCAGTCTCATTAGCTTCACATTTCCACAGAACATCTTTTTTCACCGGTTCTCTTAAAGGGTAAGTTAGTTCTGACATATTCGGCTCAAACTTGGACACGTAATTAGCTAGACCCAAAATTCTCATCAACTCTTTTTTATTCTGGGGGTCTTTTAACTTTAAAATTGATTCTACTTGATCTGGGTCACACTTGACACCAGCTTCATTGAATATTAACCCCAAATATTTCACTTGTCCCACTTTATACTGGACTTTATTAGGGTTAAATTTAGCATTAAATTTACGAGCTCTATTCAACACGCAATTTAAAGTTTTATCATTTTCTTGTTCAGTTCGAGCTGCTATAATAAGATCATCAAAGTACACTCCCACATTCTCAATATCTCCAAACAATTTAATGTTAGCCCTTTGAAAAACTTCAGGCGCTATATTTAGGCCAAAATATAGTCTTAGGAATTTGTATTTTCCAAATGGAGTTATGAATGCACAATAATCTGCACATTTAGTTCTGAGGTTAAATTTGATGAAAACCATCTTTCATATCAAGAACTGTAAACACTTTCATACCAGACAACTTTGATGTTAGTTCATCTACACTGGGATTTGGAAACTTTTCGGCTTTAATTGCTTTATTCAAGTAAAGTGGATCTAAACATATACTTAAAGACTTGTCTGGTTTTTCAACTACAACAACATAACTCACCCACTCAGTTGGGTAATCTGCTTTAGCAATAATGGTTTTGTTTTCAAGTTGCTCCAAGGTTTCTTTAAATCTTTTGAGAATGCTTTCAGGCACTCTTCTACAAGGTCTTACCACAGGAATACAATTCTCTTTTAATTCAATATTATACTCTCCTGGATATTCTCCAATACCAGAAAATAAATCTGTATTACACTTTATGAAACATTCCTGGTTACAACAATTTTCACTTTCATCCACTCTATATATTAAATTAATTTTAACACAAGTATTTAAACCAAAAATTGGTGTATTTACTGTATCGATTAAAAGAAGCTCAATAGGCCACATTTTGTTTTTGATTTCACAATTTAAGTTAACAGTACCCAATGGCTGTAGCTTGGTACCTCCATACGTTACCACAATTACATCAGTTTCACTTAGTTTAGGCCTCTTTCTTAAAATATTCAGTTACACACTACAAATGGCATAATGTTACAATCGGCTCCAGTATCAATTTTGAATTCTACAACATGGCCTTCAATTACTACCTTTTCAATCCAGTTTCTGGGTTGACTATTATTTAATTCCACCGAGTCAATATATAAGGTAGGACTCACCTCGCTGATTTCACTTATCTTCTTACAATTAGAAGAAGAGTTCTCGAGTTTCCAACCGGGTCCAAGTGTTTTTAGGCACCAACGTTTTGAAGGCTAAGGCCGCCATCGTCTTCAGGGTGAATCAATAATTCATTCATTCACCCTGAAGACGATGGCGGACTTAGCCTTCGAAACGTTTGTGCTTAAAAACACTTGGACCCGGTTGGAAACCCGAGAACTCTTCTTCCAGTCTATTCGCCGGGAAAAACTGAGATCGTTCATTCTTACAATTAGTTTTAAACTTACTTTGGCAACCAATAGCAAAATGCCCTTTGGCTCCACACTGCTTACAAACTTTCCATACGCATAGCACTTTCCCCAGACATGTACTCTACCACACTTCTTGCATTTCTAAGGTTGAGTGGTGTGACCTCTGCTCGTGCCAGCTGACGACAGCTGTGACGACTGATGTAACGGCTGTCTCTTCGTAGTCGCGACTTCTGCGACACTGCACCCAACGGCACTGGAGGTATACTGTGGTCTTAGCTGCTTCTGTTGTTCCTTACTTTGCGACGCCTTTACCGTGAATGGTAATAACTGCAGTAAATTCCTATCTCTAAGAACTCGGGCGCCAGGTCTCCAGTTAACCGATCAAGGCCGCCTCCGGCCTTAATCCACCCAGATAGCCTGCAGCGGCGACGATTCGCCAAGGTTCGATGGGGTGAGGTGGGGACAAACAATAGGAACCTCCACACGCTAAGGTCAATTACGGTATTTATTCAACTTATAGTTACAAATATTAATGAAGGTGAGCATAACACAACAACGCCCATTATTCGGGGCTAGATCACTCTCACAGACATAAAATAAGTTTGGCACAAATGGATTGACAATACGGACTACAAAGCGATACATAACTTATTCGAGGCTTAATCCCTCTTAAAGACATTAGATAAGTTTGGCACAACGAGATTAACAATACTGACTACAAAGCGATACGTACCTTAGTCGAGGCTTAATCCCTCTTAAAGACATTACATAAGTTTGGCACAACGAGATTAACACTTGTAACCCCAACCCTGCCAATTGAACAGATGAAACTAAATCGATGTCTGGCTATCTCCAAATTGGCTACTGGAGCAAACTGAATTTAGATGGGTAATTACCGCGGAAAGGCATATTCTACTGACCGACCCACACCCTCAGGGCCCTCAAGCCACGTACCTTAAATTCGAGAACAATGAGACCAAAAATGGTGACGGGATCACCCGTCGCTAACACCGGATCAACGTCACGGTGCTCAACCAACACACCGGAGAGTTTACTAGGAGAACCATCCCCGATGGAGTCCGCGAGCCAAGAGAGAGCTTAACGCCTCACTCCGCCGTCTCCTTGCTTCGTCCCCTTGCTTCGTCCCCTTGGCGCAGGCGCGATGACGCGACTCCGTCGTCTGCTGCCACGACCGCGCACCTTCATAGCGCAGGCAAAAAAAATAATTCCGTTACAACTTATTTCAGCACCTCTATAGTAGTCAATGGTTCTTTGCAAAGTTAACTCAGAGTCCCTTAACAAGCGTTGTTGTAATGCGTCGTCGTTCATGGCAATAATTATCCGATCTCTCAACAACAAATCTTTTTGATCACCAAAATCGCATGCTTTAGACAGTTTAAGAAGAGCCTATAGGAAACAATCAAATGGCTCACCCGATTGTTGGACACGTGTGAAAAACTTTCGACGATTAAATTTGTTCGAGGCTTAACGTAATCCTTGAAGGCTTTTAATACTAATCTTCTAATTTGACCTCGTTAATGTCCAGGTTGAAGTTATTGAAAACTTCAAGGAACTCTTCACCTACACAATAAGAAACATCAGGTTGCTCCAAGTATACCTCAGTTTGAATTGGTGCATGCAAGTACGCAGTTTTAATGTCTATATGATCAGCTTCCCAACCATTTTCAACACTGACTGCCAGAAGAACTCTAAGCACCTTAGTACTCATGACCGGACTGTAAGTTTCTGCATAATCCACGCCAGGGACCTCTGAAAAACCTTGCGCTATTAGACGCTTAATTTCACCCTCAATACCAAATTTGATTGAGAAAAACCATCTAGATCCAATGAAATTTCTGTCCTTGGGTCTCTCTACTAAGTCCCAACAATTATTGGAGATTAAATTTTTCATTTCCTCATCCATAGCGGCTCTCCAATACTCTGAGAACTTCCCAGTTAAAGCTTCACTTACATTCTTAGGTAGTTCAACATCAACATTATTACATGCATCAAAACAACATTCATCACACTGACTACACATTTTATGCCGTCTGACTCTAGTACTCCTCCTAGGTTCAATCAAATTTTCATTTTCTGTATTCTCTAAATTCACAGTCTCCCTTCCTTCATCACAAACATCAATCAAATTATCCATTTCTACGACATCATTTCTTTCACCAAGTATTTCATCAATGAAATGCAAAGAAATACCATCTTTATCATCCAACCCCATCTTTGAATGGTTATTTTCTTTAAATGGAAAAACGTTCTCCACAAAAGTAACATCCCGGCTTAGGATTATTTTTCCTCTACTTAGGCTGCACAAGCGCCCTTAGCCCTTGGTACCCTCTGGATGCCCCATGAAAACACATTCCTCTCCTCTAGGGTCCAACTTCCCACCTTTAATGGTCAACCAAGCCTGACACCCAAATACCTTTAAATTCCCAAGATCTTCAGAAGTGAGATCTCTTTGTTCCCACTATTCAAAAGGAATCTGAAAATTCACATCCTTAGATGGACACCTATTTCGAACATAGGCTGCAGTATTTAAAGCCTCAGCCCAAAATCTATGTGGAACCTTGGATTCGATGAGCATGCAACGCACCATATTGAATAAAGTAAAATTCATTCGTTCAGCTTTCCCATTTTGTTCAGGCGTTCCTGGCACAGTCAACCTCCTAGCAATTCCACAATTATCAAGGTGATTTTGAAACTGACTGGAAATGTACTCACCGCCATTATCACTGTGAATACATTAAATCTGCTTCCCTGTTTGTTTCTCAACCAGATTTTGAAATTTAACAAATTCATCAAATACACCAGATTTCCTTTTCAACATCCTGACAAAAACATAATTTGAACATTCATCAATAAAAGTCCCCGCATACTGAGAACCACCCTCAGGCATTGGAACAATTCTACCAATCACATCAGAATGAATTATATCTAAAACACCTCTGGCTTGCTCAGTGATCGATTCTTTTGGAAAGCTTTTCTTAACAAATTTGCCCTCAAAACAAATATCACATTCTTTAACACTAGTTTGGTTGACAATTTCTAAGGTCTTAATCTTACTAAGCGCTTCCTTGTGAGTGTGGCCAAACCTTCTATGCCACAATGTTAAATCTAATGCTTTAGCAGCAAATTCCACCTTTGTAATATTAACATTACATTGCTCTGCCCTCATCACATACATGCCAGTCTGTAAAGGGGCGATAATTAATAGATACCCATCTTTGCACACTCTCATGCAACCATCTTTATTCAACACACTGCACCCTTTCTCCTCCATTCTCCGTCAAGACAAGATTGAAAGCCAAACCTGGCACATATAACACCTTAGTAAAGGTAACCTTACGGCCACCATGCTCCTTCACAATGGTCACAGGAACATCACCAAAACCAAGAATTTCTAATTTCCTCCCGTCACCAAGGCGCACAAACCCACAGTTTTTGCCAACGAAATTCACAATATAATCTTTACTTGGGCTCATATGACTGGAAGCTCCAGAATCTAAACACCACTCATTTTCTTTGCCATGAACCACTTCCTCAGAAGCACACAGAGATGCTGACTCTTCCAACACAACACTAGCCCTTTTGTCATCTCCCTGTTCCCTCGTCCCATCATCTTCCCTCCGTTGGCCCTTGAACCGTTGTCGACAGCACCTCGAAATATGACCTTCCTTGCCGCAAACGTAACAGATGATCGGCTTCCTTTCTTCGTTTTTCCTTGTGTTGGTGGACGAACGAACAAGGTGTCTCCGCCCTGCTCTCTGTACCGCAAGAGCTCTCTCGTCAACTCGGCATTTATCCTGATACTCCTTCTCCCTCAGCAGCCGCTTCTTCTCCTCCAGCAGCAATCTGGGTTTGATGAGTCTCGTGGACAGCATGGACTCGTCTTTTTCTTAACTCCGGACTAGACCCTCGTAGAGGCAATCCCAGGAAAGCTCCCAAGGCACGATCATTTTGTTCCAAAAGTCCTGCCTTAGCAATTCGGCGATGCAACCCATTAACTTTGGAAATATATTCCTGCATAGATGTTGTGTCGTCCCTCAGCGTCGTCACTAACTCCTTTAGTAACATTAGGGAGTTTACGATTCCCATCTGGCAATGTAAACTTTCCAGTTCATACCAGATATCCCGTGCAAATTCAAGTCCTCCAATATCATCGAGATGACAATCTGACACAACCGTAATTAAAAATGATGTAGGGCGATCGTTCTCCTTTTTCTGCGCTACACTTAGATGCAATACATCGGAAATATCCGGAAAACCTGGCTCTATTACACTCCAGCATCCTCTATTCTCTGATATTGCTCTTGTTCTCACCGACCAAGCATAATAATTATCGTCCTTAAGCCTGATGAATGTGGATTCTTCCCTTAATTCCGCCATTTTCACTCTTCTCCACTTACATCTCTTAGCCCGCAAAATAAAAGTACCGGAAATTCCGACTAAAATGACCTACATCCGAAATTCACATACATCGGCACTAATACCACGTCCTAGGCCTATAACCTATCGGTTTAAATCAAAAGGCTAAATTAAAGATGTGAAGAATGATTTAATAAAAGGCTTTAAGCAAATTAGACGCACAACGTGCTTACATGATGCACTTACAAGAACACACAGAGGACGCTATAAAAAGGCGCCAAAAAGGATACAACCACGACATCTGGTGGCAAACAAAACAAATGAGAAACAAAATACAAAAGCACCAATATATAAAACAATTCCAGTAGTAGTAGTATTTTGTTTTAAGGGTGCGTCGACATCAAAGGTCATTTTGCACCACTTCTAAATTGGTTATAGAGGGAAATAGATTAGCATAAACATATTTACTTCGACACCTATTAACGGTTACGTACACGAAAAGAGATGGACTTTTTATTGAAAACAAATATATAAAAGCAGTGAATATTAAATATTATATTCTGTTAAAGATACCAGTTTCTTTTAAAAACTTTATAATTTTGTTGACATTCGCTACTTCGTCGCCTAATACCTCTCTCAGGTTTCCACGGATATTAAGACTTTCACGTACTGCCCGATACTTAACACACTCCGTAAAGATGTGTTCCACACTGAGGGGGGAGTCGCAGACATCACACCTGGGTTGTGTTTTCTCTTCAGAAAGAAAGAGTGCGTGAGGGCACAATGCCCTATCCTCAGCCGAGTGATGGCGACCTCTTCACCTCGAGACGTTCTTCTCGACGTGGGCCACTCCGATGTTACGGGCTTAATTGAGCGGAGTTTATTTCTTGTGATGCTTGCCCATGCATCCCCCCATTCCTTCAGGGCCATTTTCCGTAACGTGTGTCTCATATCGTCAGCGGGCACTAAAACTGAGGTTATAGTAGACAAACGTAGAGCTTTTTTGGCTTCTAAATCAGCCTTCTCATTACCAGGAATGCCAACATGTCCTGGTATCCATACGAAGGATACACTTACTCCCTGCTTTTCAAGGTGAAGTAGTAGCGATTGTATTTCTTGGACTATTGGATGGACTGGGAGGTATTTAGAAATTGAAAGCAGAGCACTTGAAGAATCTGTGCATATAATGAATGAGTCGTTCCGTCGTTTAATATTTTTTAGCGCCACCTTAATAGCCGTTAATTCTGCCGTGAAGATGTTACAGAGAGACATTAATTTCGTCTTTATTACTCCATGATGAGTGGAGACAACTGCGCACGCGCAACCCGAGGTCGATTTCGACCCATCCGTAAAAACGGGGGTTATGCCTGGGTGGTTCGCCAAGACTTCATTAAATAGATTCAGGTACTCGGCTGAAGTGGTGGAGGATTTACGGCATCTATGTAGATGAAATATGATCTTTGGCCGCGGTATTAACCACGGAGGGTGTTTGGATAGCCCCGTAGGGTACATGTCCGGAAAATTAAAATTGTTTACGTTGATAAAATGGCGGAAGCGAATGCTGATAGGCTGCGTAGCCTTTGTCCTTCGATTAAAAGCATCTAAAAATCTAGGGTTAAAAACACTGCCAAAAAATGGATGGTCCCTCTGAGATAAGATTAATAATTACACATTAAAATTTTCCGGCGAATTGTCAGAGGCGGTTCTCCGGCTTCGGCGTATATACTAGGTACTGGTGAGGTCCGGAAGGCTCCAGTAGCCAATCGTAATCCACTATTGTGGACCGAAGAGAGAGGTTTTAGGTACCTATCTCGACTGGAGGAATAGACTGCTGATCCATAGTCAAGTCGTGACCGTATGAGTGATCGGTATAGTGTAAGCAATGTAGTGCGATCAGCACCCCATGTTCTATGACTTAAAAATCGTAGAATGTTTAAAATCTTAAAACATCGCTCACGCAAAATCTTGGTATGCTCTCGCCAATTTAGGCGGTAGTCAAATGTTAAACCAAGGAAGCGGACCGACTCCACGTATGCCAGGTTTTCACGGCCAAGGCGAAGTGTCGGTGGGCTATGAATACCTCGTAGCCGGTGAAAATGAATGCACTTCGTCTTTTCAGGAGAGAAATGAAATCCACTGCTTCGGGACCACTCATTCAAATTTTTTAGACAGAGTTGGATATGTCTTGCTGCGCTTACTAATTTGGACGATCTGCAGAAAATTGCAAGATCGTCTACATACAATGATCCTAACACTGGTGTCCTAATATTCTCTGCTATATCATTTGATGCGATTGCAAATAGCGTTACACTCAGTACGGAGCCTTGTGGTACTCCGTTTTCCTGTTCGTATGATCTTGACAGCGTGTTACCTATCCTAATTTTAAAAACTCGGCCCATCAAAAAGTTTCGGATAAAAATAGGCAACTTACCCCTAAAGCCCCAGTCATGCAGAGTCTTTAAAATCTTCCAACGCCAGACACGGTCGTATGCTTTTTCTAGGTCAAAGAAAACGGCTAGGACGTGTTGGCGGAGGAGGAACGCTTCCTGGATGAAATTGTCCAATATAGCAGGGTGATTAGTAGTAGATCTACCGTGCCTAAATCCACATTGGATATTTGTCAGAAGATTCCTCTTTTCCAAACACCAAAGGAGGCGACGGTTCACCATTCTCTCCAAGATTTTACATAAGCAGCTCGTAAGGGAGATTGGTCGGTAGTTGCCAGGGTCTGCTCGGTCTTTACCCACTTTTAGGACAGGAATGACAATAGATTCTCTCCACTTCTTGGGAAAGATACCCTGTGACCAAATTTGGTTGAGGGTCAGAAGCATTTGTTTCAATCCTGACACCGGAAGGTTTCGGAGGAAGGCATTATGAATATCATCCGCACCCGTGGCGGAGTCGCGAGAATCTGAGATAGCAGAATCTAATTCCCATATGGAGAATGGGACGTTATATTCTGCCTCGTCCCTCTCGTTAAAATTTAGAGGCCGTGATTCACAGATTCTTCTCCTCCTCTGAAAGGATTCGTCATATACGCTGTCACTGCTGGTCCTTGCGAAGGTTCGACCAAATATATCGCAGAGCTCGGGTGGCGACGTCACCACTAGTCCATTCACCTTTAAGTGAGGCACACCATAAGGTTGCTGCGTTCCCGAAATGCATTTTACCTTCTTCCAATCTTCCGCTATTGGTGTTCTGTTATTAACAGAGGACACAAAAGTCATCCAGGAAGACTTTTTCGCCTCTTTTACAACTTGGCGGGCCTTGGCCCTTAAACGTCGGAAAGATGCCAAATTAATTTCCGTCGGGTATTTTTGGAATATTCTTAACGCCCGCTTCCGCTTCTTAATTGCGTCCGAACAGTCTGGATTCCACCAAGGAACTAACCGACGATGGGTTCTCAACCCCGACCGTGGCATGTCGGATTCCGCGGCTTCAATTATTGAGGTGGTAAGTGCCTCTACATTTTGTTCCGCGTTTGTGTCATCATTGTGTAAAAATTTAAAATTTGTTTTGTAATTATACCAATTTGCCTTTCGGATAACCCAACTGTCAGGAAAATTAGAACTAACACTATTTGTGTGTTCCTTATAAATAAAAAGAGGAAAGTGGTCGCTCCCGCATAAATCCTGATGAACGGACAATTTTAATTTAGTAATCAGGCTGCTGGTAGAAATGCACAGGTCAATCACGGAAAACTGCCCATTAAAACTGTTAAAATGGGTTTTTTCCCCCGAGTTTAATAAATATAAATTAAAATCATCAATAAAATGGGATAAAATCCGCCCTCTCCTGTTGCATTGAGCCCTGTTACTTCCCCACAGAGTATCATGGGCATTAAAATCACCTAAAAGAATATAAGGTCTGGGAAGTTGGTTAACCAGGCTTTCTAAATTTTGTCGCGTCACTGGTGCACCCTCTGGGAAATAAACGTTGCACAACGTTACCTTCTCCGGCAGGTGCACCGTTACTGCCACTGCCTGCAAGGGTGTCGCTAGTTCCACTCAAGAGGTGTACAGGGCCTCCCGAATGGCCACCGCGACTCCTCCTCTAGCTCTCTGTCCAGTGGAGTCGTCAAATCTAAAAACATTGTAACCGGTCAATTTGCCCTGGTCTGTCGTTTTAAAATGGGTCTCTTGTAAACAAAGGCAGAGCGGATTAAAATCGCGGATTAAAATGGCCAGCTCCTCCTTATGCCGATAAAAACCATTGCAGTTCCACTGCAGTAAAAACGCCATGGTTAAAATAATAAAATGAATAAAATATTTTTTTTTCTAATTAAATATGTAGATTGTCCGTCATCGTATTTCATCAGCGTTTTATGCGGTGCTGCTTTCCCCTCTGACGAGCTGCAAGGACTTCAGCCTCAGATGGGCAGTCGTCCTCTTCCATTGATTCCAGCGATGTGTCCTTACAAGAAGGTCCAGGGGAAGGAGTCTTTCCCCTTTACACCGCTGTGGCCTTGGGTTTCATCGGGTTCTTCATTGGAGAACCCGGAATTATTTTCTCCTTAGATGGAGGTGTAGTTTTATTTGCCCTGATTGGGCTGGTCGAATCCTTGGTAATTCTTTCCTTTTCTTTGGTGATAACTGGCTCTTGTGTTTGAGTAGAGATTGTGCGTTTCTTGACTGTGGTAGCCGCTAGTGAGTCGAAGGAACGGGAGAAAATAGGGGCAGCTTGAGATCTATATTTCTTCCGCGCTTCGATGTACGGGATCTTGTCTGTTATCTTAATTTCCATTATCTTCCGTTCCTCTACCTGCATGGGGCACTTGCGAGAGTAAGCTGGATGGTTACCCTCACAGTTAACACATTGACACTCAGAGCTGCATTCCTCATCACCATGTTTTTCTTTGCCGCAGTTTGGGCAAATGGCCTTGCCCTTGCATCTCAATGCTATGTGTCCAAAACGTTGGCAGTTGAAGCACCTCATAGGTGCCGGTATGAATGGCCGCACTGGGACCGATTCATAGCCTATAAACACCTTTTCTGGGAGCTTATCACACGCGAAAGTAAGGATGACCGATTTAGTATCGATCATCCTTCCTTCACGCTTCGTCTTCAGGCGGCGACAGTCAATCACTCCTTGGCAGGCCATTTCTTTCTTTATTTCTTCCTCATCGACGTATAGGAGGTCGTAGTGGCTGATTACACCCCTACAAGTGTTCAGCGTTCTATGCACCTCTACGTTTACTGCTAGTTCACAGAACTGTTCCATTCGCAACAGCTTTTCGCTTTGCGCATCGGAAACCGTTTCGATGAGAAGTGTTCCATCTCTTAGCTTTTTTGCAGACGCAAGTTCTCCAGGCACGCTGCTAGAAAGCACCCGACGTATAAGGAAGGGAGAAACTTTCTGAAGTGTCTCGCCTTCCTTCTGGCATCGCATAATCAAATAACGCCTACTGGCGTGAAAACACGTTACTCCCCCGCCCGTATCTGGACGGGATCTTTTTGATGGTGGAAATTTATTATTTTCCATGCCATACCATAATTCGTCCCCCGGGCTCCCCACCCACCATGGAGCCACACATCCGGGACGCCGCACCGCAAGCCGGTGCGGTCGCCAGGGCTACCCGAGGGGATATAGCACCCTTGGGCGGTTGTCTGTTTCGGGGTAGAATCTTCGGTGCACGAGCCCACCAAACCCGCACACCTCCGACCGCCCTACGCAGATCCCCACCCCCATGGCACTCGCCACCGAACGTATCGGAAGCCGATTGATCAAGAGTGGCTAGCTCTTAACCTCCCGTTTACGGGGAATCCGGGGCCGAAGTGGGGTATTGAACTCCGGCCCATACCGGGTATCCGAAACCCGGCTGGGTGCCGGAGAACTCACCCACCAGGATTCCCTTCTCCCCCTTACGGGTCTCCATGCATGGCAAACACATGGGTGGATCGTGGGCAAGATGGTAACGCCACACACAGACAGCTGATCCACAGGACTGTCCGGACGCATCCCTTGCTGGACTGGGGGTTTGTTATCGGGGTTTTCTCCCCGCCCTTCTAGTCGCCTCTTACGACAAGCAGGGATACTGCGGGAGTATTCTCAATCCCCCTACCCGCAGGGGGCTAAAACAATTCCAACAGGTATATCTGTTGTTATAGAGTAATATTTAACCATAAACGTTTCTTTTCAGATTGCTAATGGGAAATAATGTGTACTTTTGGCAGGGTATTAAGTTGTCGGGCTGCTTTCCATTGCATTCATGGAACTTGATGGTGACAGTGATATTCAAATGAAAACCACCTTTGACATGATAATCAGTGGTTAAATCAGCAGTGATATCAGCAAGAAGGTAGGGTTGATTTCATTTTCTCATGAGTGTTTTCAAACTATGAATTGTTTTATGTAGGTACTGATGTTCCAATACTTTTTATGACGCCTTATTTAGCATAAATAATTTTGTTTCAGATGGATGATCTGGTATGCTGTGCATGATTGTCATTGAATGTTCAAAATTATCCTTCCATACAATGATGTTATTGAACTTGAATGTGATACTAGGAATGCAGGATGCATTGCATTTTCTCATGGGGATTCGACCTAAACATGTCTACACATCTGTGAGAGGGTGATCGCACTGGTTTGCGGTGCAGCGGTCGCCAGGGCTACCCGAGGCTTGAGGCACAGTGGTCGATTTCACTGTTTTAGCGGGACAAAAGTATAAATTATAAGTTCCTTGTATTCATGTGTAGTTGTGTTTAGTACGTAGCCAATGAATCAACAAGGGCTGCGGAGAAGAAATTATACTGAAAATGCTGGTTTTTTGACGGTAGCGATACATTGAATTGGAAGAATTAATTTCTGGGCCTCAAGTGGCACTCCGTGGTCACAGAGCACCAGTCACATTCGGAGTGTATATCAGTTCGAGCTGAAGTGATATTTTGGAAAAATTCTCGCTAGATAGAGAAGATATGTCAAGTGAGTATTCAGAAATAAAAAAAAAGAGCGGCAACCGTATGTGAGTCCTCGTCTTTTAGAGCAGTGTTCTCGCACACCACTCTGGCCCTACGCATAAGGGTTTTAACTAAGGCCGCTTTTTGTCTTGGATGATGGTGGGAGGTTGCATGGAGATACCGATCCGTGTGAGTTTTCTTTCTGTAGACGGAATGCCGCAGAGATCCATCGTCTCCTTTCTTCACCAAAACATCTAAGAATGGCAGGGTCCCATTCTCCTCCATCTCCATAGTGAATTGGATGGAGGGATGTATTGAGTTGATTTCCCTCTTAAAGACTTGTAATTTTTCCGTACCGTGGGGCCAAATGACGAACGTATCGTCGACGGAGCGTAGTCAGCAGGTTGGTCAGAGGCTGCAGGATACCAGAGCGTCTTCTTCAAAATGCTACATCCTTTTGTTCATAGAATTGGCCCTCCCAGAGGAAGTAATTGCTCCTCAGGCAGAAGTCAACCATCTTGGGGAAATCAGCTGGTAACCCAAACGGAATCATTTTTCTTAAGATGTCTACCGAGTCCTTGATTGGCACCTTCGTGAATAGAGATACCACATCAAAGGAGACCAGGATGTCTGTTTCCGCGACTTTCATTTGTTTTATTCTCCCGACAAAGTCCGCGAAATTTTTCACGCAACTGCCGGGCGAGATGACTGGCCAAGGCGTAGGTGGGAGATCCGATTGAGCTCACGATAGGGCGTAGCGGTGTGCCTTGCTTATGTACTTTTGGCTAGCCATACAATCGTGGCGGCCTCGATGAAGATGGCAAAAGTCTCCGCATGAGTCGGAAGAAAACGTCTTCCATTGTTTTCTTCCTCGAAAATTTCCTTGAGAAATGGCGTCTAAATTCTTTGATGTACTTATTTGAAGCTTCTTGAGCCGCCTCTGACATCTGGCCAATCGGCAAGACTGTTTGTGCTATGATAGCCTTCCCTTGTAACAGTAGTTTGTGTAATGTTGTCGGCACGTAGTACCAAGGGTACAGAGCCACAAATCTACGGGCAGTTCCTATAGCAAAATCATTGAACATGTATGAATTTATTTCAAAGCCACATGACAATGTTTGTAGCACAATACGAAACCGATTTACCAGCTTGTAGTCTAATCCGGTAATTGCACATTTCTCATCAATCTTTTCGAAAAAGTGACGGGCGGTATTTCCGTCATTTGTATTTCCCGAACCTTGCTTCGCCTTGTCCACTGTTAATCCCAGTTCTTGTCAGAAAACGATCTTGAATACACTTTTTTCTACTTTCCACGTCTGAATACATAGGATCATTTTTCCCAACTTGCCACTTTTCAACCGGTAATTTATAGGCTAAGTGTAAGCAAAATTTTATCAACATCGTTGAAATATTTTGATGTCGATCCACATAAGTGACATCTTTGGCTGGAAGAAGTATCGGTGATAGCGTTACAGACTTTACCATCAATCATGGTTAGGGAAAGTTTAAATGCTAGAGTCCGATTGAAAGCTGGTGGCACCTAAATGCGCGGAACGATAGCGAGTGGAGGGGAAGGTGCCTTTGGGGGCGGTAGTTTGGAGGGTAAGGCAAGTAATATACCCCTCCGCTCGGGAGCGTAGGGGAAGGCTGGGTCTCAGTGTAGCCAACACAAGAGAATTTTTTCATAGTAGCAAGCGCGCTCTCAACCCGCAATTTTTATTTTCATAGTAACATTTATTACAATGTCCCGAGCCTTTACCGTGGGAAGCCAGTACACAAGTCGCCCCACCAAACCGATCTCCTACAAGTTAATTATTGTTCTCGCGAATGTCAAATTCAAATTTGGAGAAGTGCAGGGACTAAAAGTTTGAAAAGATTAGAGTATGGTTAATAAATACATATTATATAAATAACAGTTGCATTTATTTAAAAAAAGAACGCAATGTAAGCAAGTAAACAAGGGAAGAAACTATGAAGGTCGTGGCTGGAATTTTAAATATCGGAATGGTCGCGTGTATGTAATAAATACAAAGTTGACCTGAGGAAGAACAGTGACGACTCACTGAACGTCAGAATAAGATATAAGTAAAGCAATGGAATCTGGAATGAATAGAAAAGGGAGGCACAGCGTAGTACATACAATGTTATACAATTTTAGACCGAATTCACCTCGTGTGTATCTCCTACGTACGCACGACCGTCGGAGGGTTAATAATCACTTTCATAATCGGAAAAACTCTCATATTCAGTCTCGGAGAGAGTAATTAATAGTTCATTCCCGACTTCATCACGCACCATTTCATTGCTTATATAGGGGAAGGTTGCCTAATTTGGACCATTTTTTTATTTTCTTGTATATTTCCCTTATTAATTATTTCACATCAAACTTTAATGCTGTATAACATAGTTCACAGTTTTCCCTTTCATCTACTAGTTTTATATTTGCAATATATTACTCTTGAGATAAATTAAGTGAAAAAAACCGAACTAATGCTAATGGTCCAAATTGGGAAACCGGTTGCCTAATTTGGACTCACAGTTTCATAGGTTGGACCGGGTGATGTGCCCCTAATTATTAGGGAAGCGTTTGCAGTGAGGAGAATTACATTGTGTGAGTTCAAACTTTCGAAAAACAATGTAACTCATCGCACTAAATACTCTTCCCTAGCCAGTAAGGAGAAACTGTTTTAGTCCCCTCTGTGTGCCTGTCCACTAACCCATCACCCTCATACCACTCTTCACAGAATACAACCAACTCCTGCCTCGCCATACCACCACCCTTCCCTAATCCTTTTCCCTCACGTTTCCTACATCCAGCCTTCCCCGCCCCCCCTTATTTCGAGTTAAATAACACTGAAAATGAATTGCAAATTTTGTACATGTTGATGACGCCTATGCCTCGAAACTAGTTGTATCAAAAAAATTCTGTGCAATAAAACAAAGTTCTTTAATTCTTTCAATACGTAAACATTTTTAATAATAGCTTATCAATTCATAAGGTCTATAATTATGTTTAATGGTAATGAAAAATACTTTAATGAACACTTTTACTAAGCCGACTGAGCATTTGGGTTTTATTAAAAATTTAAAACATTTAAGTATGCAGAAATGTGCCCGCAATATAAAAAATAACACTCATTGAAAGCACTATATACAACAAAAATCACCAAATAGCGTTTTTTTTTAAAAGTATACAAAATTAATAACAAAATTATTGGACAAAATTTCTGTAATTGCATTAGAATTGGCTAATACTTGAAAAATTAAACATTTCAAACTTAAATAAAATACTTATCGGCACCTGCGGTACAGAAAAAGTTCACTTCAAAAGAAGGGCACCATCTGCCATCATTGTTGCCTGTCTGCGTAAAAAAAAAAACTATCTTTGCAGCAGTAGAAAATCACGTTGAAATTTTCATAAAAGAAAATAATAATTACATAATTATGAATTAAAAGGGCCACAGAAAATGAATTAAAAGTGTAAAAACCACTTTTTTGAAAGTTTGAAAACAAACAAGTGATTAATATCATTACCAAAAGGTCTAACAGAAGTCTTTGCAAAAATATTTTTTTTTGCTGGGTTGCACTTTGGCACATCGTGTATGATCTACAACTCCTACTTTGGATCATGTCTTCTTCCTTTGCGGCGCCATACAAAACCAGCTTGAATCACCTTCATAGTGATCGTCACTCTGTTCATCGGAAACCAACCTTCTCTTCATCGGTTTAACCTTTTCCGTTTGATTTTTACACTGCTCTAATTTCAGTTTTTATGGGCTGCTCGTAATTAAAACTGCACATTGTTCTTTACCTTTTCCTCGATTAGCCAGTAATGTTGATGCTATTGGTAGAGGGGACAATTTATTTAGGGTCTTCTTAAACTTTTTAGTTTCTCTACTGCCATCACCACTAGTGTCGCCATGTGAATAGCGTTCATAGGTACGCTTGAGACCTTTGCTATAAGTAGGCTCATCATCCACATTTCATCGACGGCTAACTTTTCTGATGGCACGAAATGGTGATCAGAGAAAACATTTATATCAACGGGCCAGATTCCAGCCGCACGGAAGGCATTCTCCGCTGTCCCTACCGATGTTGCTCTTCCATAAGCTTCCTTTATAATTCCAGGTATCTGATATTGCGAGATGGTTTTTACCACGTTTTGACGCAACCATTTCTCTTGTGCTTGGTTGAATTATGTTTGAAGGGGCGCAAAAATGCTACATCAAGTGGCTGCAATCGGTGGGTTGTATGGCCTGGAAACTGCAACATAATGATGCCATTATCTCGAGCATACTCGACTGCCTCCAGATTTCTGCTGTGTGTGACCATCTAGTAGTAGAAGTACAGGTGATTCAATACTGCAAATCACATGCCTTTTGAAATGCTTGAGCCATGATACAAACAATTCTGAATATTTACAGTGTCCGATCCAATATCCAGTGTCCGAAATCTCTATCACGCTACCTAGTGGGCACCCATTTCAAGCTCCTGTGACTTCCTTTTTCTTTTGAAAACTATCATAGGTGGTATGAAGAATCCCGCTGCATTGGTAGCACACACTACTGTCGCGTCGTGTTCACGCCCCGTTCCCCGCTCGTAATAGCTCCAACTTGGTGCTTGCCGTTAAAGTTGTGGGGGTAATGCGTGTGTTTCTGCTATGTCGAAGTCTAGCTTTCGGATGTCTTTGATTGAATACCAAAAAAATCTCTCCTCAAACAGGAGAATGAGTTCGGCCATCTCCGCAGTAAAGGTTGCTTGCCTACCGTAGGATTGAACTGCATTCTAAAAAATGTTCTTACCATCAGCGTGTCTCTCTACTGAGGCTTTAGGCACTCCATACACACGGGCACATTCGTTGAATCCATAGTCGCCGTTCTTGTATGTTGCCACAGCCATCTGCAAATTTTTTCGTCCCATTTCCCCTACGTACCCCTTTTTCCCATCATGAAAACCTATGCAGACATTCACCCAAATATGTTAGATATCTATTGTGGAAGTAAATTAAATTATTACAAAGTAGTTAATTTCCCAATTATATCATTCAATAGTCTCCCAAAATGGACCGGTCCAACTCAGGGAACACTCGATGGTCCAACTTAGGCAACAGGTTCCTGTCATAATAATAATAGTGCCAGACGAACACACGAGGTTTCACACTCATATGCAGTATATCGTTAGTAGCTAACATAATTCGGGTTAAAAGTGTTCCATAGAAAGAGTGATTACTTGATTTTACTTAAGACAGCAGCTTACGTACTGAGGGTAAATAGTTATAGCACAAACGATCAAATCACGCTAACGACCATCCACACCGGAAAAATGACTCCAACTCCCCGACCGTCTAGTCACGTGACCTCGATGGTGTCACCACCTAGTACTGCCACCTCAACTGCTTGATATACTCATAGGGGGGGGGGGGGAAATACTTATGCGGTCCAATTTAGGCAACGGTCCAATTTCGGCAACGGTCCAATTTCGGCAACCTTTCCCTAATTGTTTTCCACCTCTTTGACCTTTTCACACACTTTGCAGCACTCGTCCTTACCAATTGCAGCACTTTTTTCCTGAACTAGAACTTTCACATCGTCCAATTTAAAGGAAACGTTGTGCATTGCCACCCAATTTTTTAAAATTCCCCATATCTTTTCAATCGGGTTGAGCTCCGGATAGTAGGGAGGCAACCTAACTGTCGAATTTCCATATTTAGCCAGAATACTGTTCACCTGGTATATCACAGACCCCCTATTTATTTTAATTTTTTCAAATAACTCAATCTTTGTATCCTTCGCTGAGTATTCCACCCCTCTGGTGTCCAGCCATGCCTTCATGGCATCCTTCTTAGCACTCATGCTCGGACTGCGATGCTGTTGTATATTGTGATACGACGCGTTGTTCAACACAACCACAGAATTATATGGCAGGTTTGGGATGAGATGATTTCTTAGCCACTTAAAATAATTTTCATGATTCATGTCACCGTGATAATCCCCTGTTTTCAGGCCTGATTGAAATACTAGTAGAGCTCCTGGAATGAATCCCATTTCTCCACCTGTAAAAATGATAACTTTTTATAAACATAAACTCTACGAAGCATATTTCAGGGTCAGTAATGAGTCATCTATGTCAGTTAAAAAATTACTTCCTATACTAACCAGCATGAACGATAATTTATCTCTGTCCCTTAGATACAGGTGCTCTCAGCCCATGTGCATCTCCACTCTTGCACTGGAAGGGCGTGGTGAGGGATGAGTGGACATAAGTTTCATCTGTAAATACTATGGGTCGCCCTTCTTCTCTGAATTTCATGATTTTCCGCAGATATGCCATCCTCTTCAAGCGAATATCATACTTTTCACTTAAAATTGCCTTGTTATTAGATGTTCTTTTCCATCTGTGGGGAAAACATGACCATTAAAAAGTTAGAGCAAATAAACATGCATTTGAAAAATCATTTCTGATAATTTTACTTACTTGAAGCCAATACTTTTCAAGAGTACACGGAGAGAACTCAATTTTCCATTGAAGCCGGTCTGTTTTGTAATAACCGGTGACAAATCCTGGAGTGTGGGATGCCTTTTTTCCACAGTATGGAAATTATGCACCGTTCTTCTTATCACCTGAACATCAAAATCGTCCACAGTAGACTTTGGGCCCTTTTGAGGCTCCTTCTTTTTCGGAGAGACCAACTCTGCCTTAGATCCACTGGCAATTGCTGCTCCCGCGTTAGCAATCCGTATCAAGCTGCGTTTAGAAACGCCGGTTGCGGCGGCCACACGATCATAGACGCTTTTCAGAGGGATTTGCAACCCCTCTTCTGCTTCGCTCTTCATAAAATTCAGCACACTATGGATAATTTCTCGCGCTTGACTGTGGAGAATCTTCCCACCCCCTACTTTGGATTTCGCGTTTTCCATCACGAAAAACAAAACACCCTCGAAACAAAGCAACGATGGCCTTACGATAAACGATGACCCTATGCTATAAACAATAAATCTATCGAATTACCTATGCTATATCTGTTCTAACCTACTATTTAATCTAGAATGATAGACTAATAAAATATATGACTAAAAGTAGAAAAATGCAAAGCTAATTTAAGTATTAAAGAATCGGTTAATTGAAAGAAACAAATTATGCAATATTAAACTTGAAGTATGAACTACTGAAAACAAAACAACTAAGATAACTAACGAATGTACACCAAGAAATGATATTATGAATGAAAGATCGGACTAAGAAACTAATGAACAAATTGAAAATAACACGTCTAAATTACAATAATCTATCCTATCCCTATGCTAAGAATGACAAAATATAAAATAACTAACCTTATAATAACCTACCTAATGTCCTATGATAACTAAATACTGAAAATGAAGATGAAGCAAAAGCAGTTTGGTTGGCAGCGAACGCACGTGGTCTGAGACAAAGCCCGGGAGAGAATGACCACTTTCACCGCACCCCCTCCGAGCACGAGTCCGTCACAATGGACTCGCCCAGGTCGAATTTGAATTTCTGCGCAGGTGCCACCAGCTTTCAATCGGACTCTACCTTGACGTTTTTTGACGCAATGCTAAGAGATGCTCGTACATCGAAAGTCTAGGAGGTTGTTCACTTGTTTTTCAATGTACTTCTTCTCCTGCAATATATTTGAGACCGTTTCTTTTATGAATTGCATCCTTATAGGACGACAGCGAGGAGAACTAGGGGTAGGGTTATTCCAAACAATTATCGCCTTTTTCGTCGTTGTATCAGTGGAAACTAACTGTAGCGGTACCAGGGAAGTTAACAAGATTGATGAATCATCCACTGGAGCTCCTTGTTCATCGAGAAACTTCTGTTTGTAGTTACTTTGACCTGATGTCCCATCGTCACCCCACTTGCAAATCAAAGAAATATTTTCAGCTGATTCGGGTGTAAGTCGTTTCACCACCACTTCCCCCCCTGCGGGTAGGGGTATTGAGAATACTCCCGCAGTATCCCTGCTTGTCGTAAGAGGCGACTAAAAGGGCGGGGAGAGAACCCCGAAAACAAACCCCGTGCCAGCAAGGGTTGAGCCCGGACAGTCTTGTGGGTCAACTGTCTGTGTGCGGCCATACCACCTGGCCTGCGATCCACCCGCATGTTTGCCGTGTGCGGTGACCCGTAAGGAGGAGAAGGGGATCCTGGAGGGTGAGGTCCGCTGTTCCCAGCCGGGTGTCGGATGCCCGGTATGGACTCTGGGCCAATACCCCTCTTCGGCCCCGGATTCACTGTAAACGGGTGGCCGGGAGCTAGCCACTCCCGGTCAATGGGCTTCCGATACGTTCGGTGGCGAGTGCCAGGGAGGTGGGGGTCTGCGTAGGGCGGTCGGAGACGTACGGGTGTGGTGGGCCCGTGCATTGAAGACCCAACCCGAAACAGACAACCACCTCCAGGGTGCTATATCCCCTCGGGTAGCCCTGGCGACCGCACCGGTTTGCGGTGCGGCGTCCCGAATGTGTGGCTCCATGGTGGGTGGGGAGCTCGGGGGATGAAGTTTTATTTGGCATGGAGGATAACAACCTACCACCAATTAAAAGATCCCGCCCAGACACGGGTGGGGGAGATAACAGTCCATTCGCCTCTCGGCGATTTTTGATTATGAAGTGTGCAAGGGAAGGCGAGACCCTCAAGAAGGTGTCTCCCTTCCTAATTAAGAGAGTTCTGTCGGCCAAGATTCCCGGCGAAATAAAGTCCGCTAAGAAACTGCGCGATGGATCCCTGCTTATCGAAACAAGCAACCCAAATCAGGCAGAGAAATTGCTAGCGATGAAGGAACTCCACGACATTCCCGTCTCGGTAGAGGTGCACCGCACCCTGAACACCAGTCGGGGAGTCATAAGCCATTACGACTTCTTGTACGTGGAAGCTGACGAAATAAAATCTGAGATGTCGTCTCAGGGCGTCACAGATGTTCGTCGGCTTACCACCAAGCGTAATGGGGAATTCGTTAACACTACATCTGTCGTACTGACTTTTGCCTTTGATAGGCTCCCCGACAAGGTGTTCGTGGGGTACGAATCGGTCCCTGTGCGGCCATTCGTACCGGCTCCTATGCGCTGCTTCCAGTGCCAAAAGTTCGGCCACATCGCTACGCGATGTCAGGGCAAGGCCACCTGCCCACGCTGCGGCCTGGAAAACCACGAGGGTGCGGAATGCAAAAACGAACCACACTGCGTTAATTGCGAGGGTACACACCCAGTCTATTCTCGGCAATGCCCAAAAGTAAAGGAAGAACGCAAAATAATGGAAATAAAAACTTTGGAAAAGATCACCTATTTCGAGGCGAGAAAGAAGTATAGGGCAATGGAGGCCCCTACCTTCTCCAAATCTTTCGCTGCAGTTGCTGCAAAACAGGTAATCAAGGCCACTATCGCAACACAGACAGAAAGTACGCTATCAACCACGGCAGAACGAAAAGAGAAATCGGCCTCGCCGGCTAAGGCCTCTAAACCGGCACCAAAACCTGAAAATAAAAACGCAAGTACGGGCAAAATGAACCCACCTACCACAACCACTGGGGCTACCAATGCGAGGCGTGAGAAGACGCCTTCCCCCGGCCCCTCCGGTCCAGTCGGACTGAACCGACCGGAATCGATGGAAGAGGACGAGTCTTTCGGAGACAGAAGTCCTCCTCGCGAAGCAGAAGGCAAAGAAGCACCGCCGTATTAAGCGGTGATTCTCCCACCGGATAGTGCTCGAGTTTTAACCTTTATACCTTTATGGCTTTTATCCTGCAGTGGAACTGCAATGGTTTTTATAGGCATAAGGAGGAGCTGGCCATTTTAATTCGAGATCTTAACCCCTCTTGCATATGTCTGCAAGAAACCCATTTTAAAACTACAGACAACGGTATTTTAAAAGGTTTTAAAGTTTTTAGATTTGACGACACTAGTGGCCAACGTGCCCAGGGTGGAGTGGCAGTTGCTACACGGGAGGCCCTTTACACCTCCCGAGTGCAGCTGGACACGCCTTTTCAGGCGGTCGCTGTAACGGTGCATGCCCCTGAGGCTGTGACATTATGTAATGTTTATTTACCAGAGGGGGCACCGGTCACCCGATTTCATCTTGAAACCCTTGTTCATCAACTACCGAGACCTTACGTTTTACTAGGGGATTTTAATGCTCACGAAACCCTTTGGGGTAGCTCTCGGGAGCAGTGCAACCGTAGAGGCCAGGTGCTATCTAATTTTATTCAAGATTTTAACTTAGTTTTAATGAATAACGGGGAACACACACGTTTTAACTCTTTTAATGGTCAGTTTTCTACAATTGATCTTTGCCTCACGTCGAGTACTTTGATGAACAAGCTTCATTTGACTGTTCACAATGACTTGTGTGGGAGCGATCATTTTCCCATTCTAATAAATAGAGGAAATAATTTTAATCCAGATTTTATCAGACCGGGCAACTGGATCGTCCGGAAAGCCAATTGGCCTGTTTTTAAGGACACATTTAATTTTAAGCATGACGAAAGCCAAAACGGAGTTTTCAACATTGACAAATTAACGTGCAGCATCATTCATGCAGCCAACTGCAGCGTTCCTAAGTCAGTGCGAACCATTCTCAGGCCTGCAGTCCCGTGGTGGAACGAGGAATGTGCAAGAGCCATTCGTCAACGCAAGAAAGCGTTAAGGATTTTTAATAAATTTCCCACGGAGACGAACCTAGCTTCCTTTAGGCACCCCCCCCTGCGGGTAGGGGGATTGAGAATACTCCCGCAGTATCCCTGCTTGTCGTAAGAGGCGACTAAAAGGGCGGGGAGACAACCCCGATAACAAACCGAGAGCCAGCAAGGGTTGAGCCCGGACAGTCTTGTGGGTCAACTGTCTGTGTGCGGCCACACCACCTGGCCTGCGATCCACCCGCATGTTTGCCGTGTGCGGAGACCCGTAAGGAGGAGAAGGGGATCCTGGAGGGTGAGGTCCGTGGTTCCCAGCCGGGTGTCGGATGCCCGGTATGGACTGGGGGCCAATACCCCTCTTCGGCCCCGGATTCGCTGCAAACGGGCGGCCGGGAGCTAGCCACTCCCGGTCAATCGGCTTCCGTGGCGTTTAGCGTAACGGTGGCGAGTGCCAGGGAGGTGGGAGTCTGTGTAGGGCGGTCGGAGATGTACGGGTTTGGTGGGCCCGTGCATCGAAGATCCAACCCGAAACAGCCAACCACCTCTAGGGTGCTATATCCCCTCGGGTAGCCCTGGCGACCGCATCGGTTTGTGGTGCGGCGTCCCGAATGTGTGGCTCCATGGTGGGTGGGGAGCCCGGGGGATGAAGTAATATTTGGCATGGCAGATTCAATTCCTCCACCCTCCAAAAGATCCCGCCCGGATACGGGCGGGGGAGATAAGTGTTTTTCCGCTTGCAAGCGGTTTTTGATAATGAAGTGCGTTAAAGAAGGGGAGACGCTTAAGCGGGTGTCCCCCTTTCTCATTCGTAAAGTTCTGTCGTCTGCAATACCAGGAGAGCTGAAATCCGCTAAAAAGCTGCGTGACGGAAGCTTGCTAATCGAAGCAGCAAATAATGTACAAAGTGTGAAGCTCTTGTCATTCACGAAGCTGCACGACATTCCAGTAAAAGTGGAGTTGCACCGTACTCTTAATACCTGTCGGGGAGTAATATCACATTACGACCTACTGTACGTGGAAGTCGACGAGATAAAAAGTGAAATGGCATCTCAAGGAGTCACTGATGCTCGTCGGCTTACCACTAAGCGCAATGGCGAAGTCGTAAACTCTACTTCTGTCGTATTAACCTTTGCGCGTGATAGTCTCCCCGACAAGGTATTCGTCGGATATGAATCAGTTCCAGTGCGACCATTCATACCGGCGCCCATGCGCTGCTTCCAGTGCCAGCGCTTCGGCCACATCGCCCCGCGATGTGAGGGCAAGGCCACCTGCCCGCGCTGCGGCCTGGAAGACCATGAGAGTGCGGACTGCAACATGGAACCACGTTGTGTGAACTGCGAGGGTACGCATCCGGCGTATTCTCGCAAGTGCCCAAAAATGATAGAAGAGCGCAAAGTCATGGAAATTAAAACAATAGAGAAAATCCCATACTTCGAGGCGAGGAAAAGGTACAGGGCAATGGCAGCACCCATATTTTCGAAATCCTTTGCCTCCGTTGCGTCCCCAAACATACCAAAGGCCTCCCAAGGAACGCAGACTGAGTTAAATGCAAATGTAGATATCGCTGAAGTAAAAGAAGTAGCCAAGCCGGCTAAGGCACCAAATCCGGCACCGAAAAACACCACCACCATCACTGGTTCTCCTAAAAAGAACCAGAAAAACACAGCTACCGGGGTAGCGCTGACCCAGCGCGAAAAAACCCCATCCCCTGACCCCTCCGGACTAGCCAAGCTAGTCCCCCCGGTGGAGTCAATGGAGGAGGACGACAGTCCCTCAGAGATTGAAGTCCTCCCTGCGAAACAAAAGGGGAAAAAGCACCGTATTCGGCGCTGAACCCCCTTTTTATATATTCATATTTATTTATTTATTTATTTATTTATTTATTTTAAAATATATTTATGGCTTTTATTTTGCAGTGGAACTGCAATGGTTTTTATCGGCGTAAGGAGGAGCTGACCGTTTTAATTCGTGATTTTAACCCGTCTTGCATATGCCTGCAGGAAACTCATTTTAAAACAACGGACAAGGGAATTTTAAAAGGTTTTAATGTTTTTAGACTGGACGACACCAGTGGCCAACGTGCCCAGGGTGGAGTGGCAGTTGCCACTCGGGAGGCCGTTTACACCTCCCGAGTGCAGCTGAACACGCCTTTTCAGGCGGTCGCAGTGACGGTGCATGCCCCAGAGGCATTGACGTTATGCAACGTCTACTTGCCTGAGGGGGCACCGGTGACTCGTTTTAATCTGGAATCCCTTGTCCGTCAACTACCGAGACCTTTCTTTTTAGTAGGTGATTTTAATGCCCACGATACCCTTTGGGGTAGCTCTAGGGCACAGAGCGACCGAAGGGGTCGTATCCTAGCTAATTTTATCACGGATTTTAACCTAATTTTAATGAATAACGGGGAACACACACGTTTTAACTCCTTCAGTGGTCAATTCTCCTCAATAGACTTATGCATTGCATCGAGCACCTTGCTTAGTAAATTTCACTTGTCCGTACACGATGATTTATGTGGGAGCGACCACTTTCCCCTTTTAATTAGTAGGGAGGAGAATTTTAACATAGATTTTATCCGCCCGGGAAACTGGATTATTCGGAGAGCCAATTGGCCAGATTTTAAGAAGACTTTTAATTTTACCTTTGACGAAAGCCGCGACGGGATTTTTAACATTGCAAAACTGACCAGAAGTATTCTCGAGTCCGCCAATGGCAGTGTACCGCGATCAGTGCGAAGTGCCCCCAGACCTGCAGTGCCATGGTGGAATGAAGACTGTGCTAACGCTATTCGCCAACGCAAGAAGGCATTACGAATATTTAACAAATTCCCCACAGCGTTTAATCTGGCCGCATTTAGACGCCTTCGAGCGAAAGCTCGAAAGGTAGTGTGGGAAGCTAAAAAGGTCTCCTGGATGGAGTACGTATCTGGCATCAACTCCAGAACACCCGTTGCACAGGTGTGGAACAAGGTGAAACGTATCTCGGGAATTCACCATCAGCCCGGCGTCTCGTTCCTAAATGTTGACGGTGATGTGTTGACGTCTCAAGCCGATATTGGCGAAGTTTTCGGCGAGCTATTCGCCAGCACATGCAGCGATGACACATACGCCGATCACTTCCTTTCTGTTAAGAGACGAGCCGAATCTCATCCGCCTATCTTCTCCGAAAAACAGACGGTGGCAGACTACAATATCCCGTTCACTCTTTGGGAACTACGTTCTGCTATTGCAGACTCGCGTGACACGGCCGCAGGAATGGACGAAATCCATAATGCTTTTCTCCGGAATATTCCGGACAGAGCATTGTTGGACGTCCTTCGCTCCCTCAACCAGCTGTGGAGTGAGGGTAGCTTTCCATCTTCCTGGCGGGAGTCTCTCGTTGTTCCTATTCCAAAACAGGGTAAAGACAGAGCTGACCCGGAAAATTACAGACCCATCTCCCTCACCAGCTGCCTGTGTAAGCTAATGGAGAGGATGGTGAATAAGCGTCTCGTTTGGTGGTTGGAGCGTCGAAACCTTCTCTCCACCATCCAATGCGGTTTCAGACGTGGTCGCTCGACTGTCGACCACCTGGTCAGAGTTGATAACTTCATCCAGGAGGCCTTTCTTCTACGCCAACACGTCGTGGGTGTCTTCTTCGACATGGAGAAGGCATACGATCGGGTCTGGCGGCAGAAGATTTTAATGACGTTGCATGAGTGGGGACTAAGGGGGAACTTACCGGTATTTATCAAGAACTTTTTAACAAATCGTGTTTTTAGAGTAAAGATAGGCAAACACCTATCAGAATTTCACACCCAGGAAAATGGAGTGCCTCAAGGATCGGTCTTAAGCGTTACACTCTTTGCTATCGCCATAAACGATATCGCAAAATGTATCAAACCTCCTCTTCTGGGATCGCTGTTCGTGGACGACCTTGCAATATTTTGCAGGTCAGCGAAACTTACCAGCGCTACCAGAGTTATCCAGCTAGCTCTAAATAGACTGGAGGATTGGTCTTTGAGGAACGGGTTTAAGTTTTCAGTAGAGAAGTGTAAATGTATTCATTTTTACCGGGTGAGGGGAGAGTACGTTCCGCCAGCGCTGTCACTTGATGGCAGAATCCTCCCATATGTCGAGTCGGTCAGGTTCCTCGGTATGACCCTGGACTACCGACTAAACTGGCGGGAGCATATTCGCCTCTTAAGGCAAAAAAGTCTCCAGACTCTAAACATTTTAAAATATTTAAGCCACTCATCTTGGGGTGCTGATCGAAAATCCATGCTTATATTGTACCGCGCACTCGTGCGATCTAAACTGGACTACGGGTCATTCGTTTATGCGTCCGCCCGGGATTCGTACATGAAGCCTCTGACAACAGTACACAACGCAGGGCTCCGGATATCCACTGGCGCCTTCAGGACAAGTCCGGTCCTCAGCATTTACGCTGAGGCCGGGGAGCCGCCGTTGTCGTACCGCAGAAATATTTTAATGTGCTCATATGTGGCCAAGGTTTTATCTTCGAAGAGCCACCCTTGTTTTAATGTAATTTTTAACCCTAGATTTTTAGAACTTTTTAACAGACGGACAAGAGCCACCAAGCCGCTCAGCGTTCGTTTTCAAATTTTTATTCGGGACAGTGGACTTATGCTCCCAGACGTTTATTCTGTTAGGTACTCCAGTAACCCACCTTGGATAATTCCGCCCCCTGAAATCTATATGAAACTTGCCTCACGATACAAAGCCTATACTACTGCTCAGGAGTACCAGTGTCTATACAATGAATTTATCTTTCGCCACCCCGGCTTCATCCCCGTATTCACGGATGGATCGAAGTCGGATGTAGGTTGTTCATGCGCGGTTACATCGTCCCATCATGGTGTCATTCGGGCTCGGCTCAGCTCGCTGTGTAGCATATACACTGCCGAGCTGCTGGCCATTAAGATGGCTCTTGATGGGATTGGGGAGGCTGCCAAGTCCTTTGCCATCTGCACAGACTCCATGAGCGCATTGCAATCTATTTCTGTATTCTCTCCCATGCATCCTATTGTCCAGAACATACACAATACCCTTCTATCCCTCTACAAGAAGGGAATCAAAGTTATCTTCATCTGGGTGCCTGGACATATGGGAATCGCTGGGAACGAGAGAGCAGACGCAGCAGCGAAAGAAGCTCTCCACATGCGTGAATTGACAACGACTCTGGTACCTTATCAGGATCTGCAGGCTCACCTCCGGAGAGTAGCCCTAGACCAGTGGAACAAATGTTGAGCAGATGTGACCGACAATAAGCTGCGTTGCATAAAACCGGTAACGTCAGTGTGGCCCACTTCCGTCAGGAACAGTCGCAGAGAGGAAGTAGTCATCACCCGGCTGAGAATTGGGCATTGCGCCTTAACCCACTCTTACCTCTTCTCAGAAGATAAGAACCCACCTCGGTGTGATGACTGCGACTGTCTTCTTAGCATTCGACACGTCCTGACGGAGTGCGACAAGCATCGGGATGCACGCGAGCAACTAGGCATCAGAGGAGGCCTAGAGCATATCTTAGGTAATAACTCCGAATGTCTATCCCGAGTCACATCTTTTATGAAAGCAACTGGCCTTTATAATAAAATCTAAGTTACCACTGTCTGTGTAGATATATAGTCTTTTAATTCATGTAAGTATAATAATATCAGCATTACACTCCTACTGACATTAAACCTAGGACAGTACAAATTAGACTGTGGGTGGTGCAAAATGACCTTAAGCCGTCGACGCACCCAATAAACACCCAATACTACTACTACTACTTTAGGCACCTCCGAGCCAAAGCTCGAAGGATCGTGAAGGAAGCAAAAAAGGCCTCCTGGATGGAATACGTATCCAGCATTAACTACAGAACACCTTTGGCACACGTCTGGGACAAAGTAAAACGTATTTCGGGAAACCACCATCAACGCAGCGTCCCGTTCCTCAACGTCGGCGGCAACGTATTGACATCTCCGTCTGCTATTGGCGAGGTCTTCGGCCAATTACTCACCAAAACATGCAGCGACGACACGTACGAGGAAACCTTCCTCTCTACTAAGAGACGCTCAGAATCCTGCCCACTCATCTTTACTGAGAGGCATACAATGGCAGAGTACAATATCCCTTTCTCCCTCTGGGAACTACATTCTGCCATTGAAGACTCCCGAGACACGGCCCCAGGAATGGACGAAATCCACAATGCGTTTCTCCGGAATATTCCGGAGAGGGCACTGCTGGACGTCCTTCGATCCCTCAACCAACTTTGGGCTGAGGGTAGCTTCCCAACCTCTTGGCGGGAGTCTATAGTTGTACCCATCCCTAAGCAGGGTAAAGATAGAGCTGACCCGAACAATTACAGGCCTATTTCTCTTACCAGTTGCCTGTGTAAGGTAACGGAGAGAATGGTGAATCGGAGACTTGTTTGGTGGTTGGAGCGTCGAAACCTTCTCTCAACTATCCAATGTGGTTTTAGACGTGGCCACTCGACCGTTGACCACCTAGTCAGGGTCGACAATTATATCCAGGAGGCCTTTCTTCTCCGCCAACACGTCGTAGGTGTCTTCTTCGACATGGAGAAGGCATACGACAGAGTTTGGCGGTGGAAAATTTTAACGACGCTGCACGAGTGGGGCATGAGGGGAAATTTACTTGTTTTTATACGTAACTTTTTAAGTGACCGTGTTTTTAAAGTTAAGATAGGCAACCACCTATCAGAGTTTTATTCACAAGAGAACGGTGTGCCCCAAGGGTCCGTTTTAAGCGTGACATTATTCGCCATTGCTATTAATGATATAGCAAGATGTATCAAACCTCCTCTCTTGGGATCACTGTTTGTGGACGACCTAGCAATATTTTGCAGGTCGTCGAAACTTATCAGCGCTGCTAGAGTAAGCCAGCTGGCTCTGAACAGACTCGAGAGCTGGTCCCAGAGAAATGGATTTAAATTTTCGACGGAAAAGTGCAAATGCATTCATTTTTATCGTGTAAGAGGAGCCTACATTCCACCAGCACTTTTACTTGGTGGTAGACACTTACCTTACGTGGACTCAGTTCGGTTCCTTGGCATGACATTGGACTACCGAATCAGCTACCGTGATCACATACGGAGTTTAAGGGATAAAAGTCTACGGACTCTAAATATTTTAAAGTTTTTAAATCACTCATCTTGGGGTGCCGACCGCAGGTCATTGCTTTTATTGTACCGCTCACTCGTACGTTCCAAGCTGGACTACGGGTCATTTGTTTACGCCTCCAGCCGCGAGACGTATTTGAGATCTCTGACATCAGTGCACAACGCAGGGCTTCGGATATCCACTGGTGCTTTCCGGACCAGTCCGGTCCTCAGCATCTATGCTAATGCCGGTGAACCGCCGTTGTCGCACCGTAGAAACATTTTAATGTGCTCCTATGCGGCCAAAATTTTAGCGACAAAGAACCATCCGTGATTTAACGTGATTTCTAACCCTCCTTTTTTAGAACTTTTTATCAGACGGACAAGGGCCACCAAGCCGCTTGGTGTTCGCTTTAATTTATTTATTCAAGGAACCAGGTTAAGGCTCCCAGATTTGTATCCGGTTGGGTACTCTAGTTACCCACCGTGGATAATTCCACCCCCTGAAATCTACATGGGTCTCAGTAGCCGCCCGAAAGCCCACACCACTGATCTAGAGTACCAGCGTCTTTTCAATGAATTTCTCTGTCGCCACCCCGACTTCATCCCCGTATTCACCGATGGTTCTAAATCGGACGCAGCCTGCTCATGCGCGGTTACCTCCTCTTACCACGGCGTCATCGAGGCCAGACTCAGCCCACTGTGTAGCATATTCACAGCCGAGCTGCTGGCCATTAAGATGGCCCTTGATGGTATCGGGAAGAGTGCTAAGGCGTTCACTATTTGTACGGACTCTATGAGTGCTCTTCAATCCATTTCCGCCTTCTCCTCCAATCACCCCATTGTCCAGAGCATACACTACAGCCTCCTATGCCTTAATAGAAGAGGAATTACCACAACCTTCCTCTGGGTCCCTGGACATGTGGGAATTGCCGGTAATGAGACTGCCGATGCAGCTGCGAAGAGGGTTCTAAAGATCCCTGAACAGACGACGACGCTGGTCCCTTGCCAGGACCTAAAGGCTACTCTTCGTAAAGAAGTGCTAGATCAGTGGAGTACATCTTGGAGGGACGTGCGTAATAACAAACTACGCAGCGTAAAGCCGGTAACGTCAGTGTGGCCCACTTCCGTCAGGAACAGTCGTAGAGAGGAAGTCGTCATCACAAGGTTGAGAATTGGGCATTGCGCCTTGACCCACTCCTTCCTCTTTACAGAAGAGAAAATAACGCCTCGTTGTGATGACTGCGACTCTCCTCTCAGTGTCCGACACCTCCTGACTGAGTGTGACAAATTCCGGACTGTGCGCGAAAAGCTGGGTATTAGGGGAGACCTAGAACAAGTTCTAGGAGACGATCATGATCGTCTAAGCGGAATTATATCGTTTTTAAAAGTAACTGGACTTCTAAATAAGATTTAATATAGTGTTTCATATTTTTCCTATTTATTTCTATTGCCGACGTATCCAATTTTTATTTTAGTACACTATATCGACTGCGTGGTGCAAATGACCTTAGTCGTCGACGCACCCATACAAACTTAAATCTACCTACCTACCTACCACCACTTCTTGAGATTTCAGAATGCGCTCGGCCGTGTGGTTCAGTAACGCTTGCACTTGAATCTCAGCAGTGTTTCCGGCCACAAGGACTGCGTATTTAGAGGGGTAACAGGCCTCTTTTGATTTTAAAACATGATGGTATGGGGGAAATGCTGCACATCCAACTTCCAAGAGGGCGTTTCGGATCAATTGGTATTGGTTCTTCGACAGATGATCATCCAACATCAACTGCAGTGCACGATCTCTGGTTATGGCGAGAGTAGACGAAGAGGTAATGCTCCGTCTATATTTTTGAGCTCTACTTGGTGTGGCAAATACCACATCCTTTATCGCTGCAGCTGCATCAGTTCTGCCATCAGATCTGAGGCTCATTTGCGTTGCATAAGCCAACTCATTAGAGCAGGACGTTGATCCTATGTGCTCAGTGCGTCGACGTTTCGTTCTGTCGCTGACAGAGGAAAACTCGGTCGTTTGACGAGTGGAATGAGTCATTTTCGTGGGTTTCACCGGTGGATAAAACGACAATAGTTTGTAATCACTCTTTGCTTCTGCAAAGAAATCTCTGCTCATTACAAGTTGCCTTTTTCCACCTCGCTTGGATTTCTGTAACTACCCTACGCATTGCTGGCTTAATACTTTCAGGCCAAAAAAACGAACTTTTTAATGTTTTTGAGACGTGTTCTTCGATCACTGTGTATGCAGATGATGCACTATGTCGAAGCAGATTTGCTCTCAGCAGCCAAAAAATGTCAATTCGCTTCAAAAGGATTAGTCCAGCCTCGTCAATGATCCCGTGTCTCTGTTCACCACGAAGCTCGATATCTGCAAGGTTGGAAAATTTCCCTTGAGATTGGTAATGGCGCTCTCTTTAACTACGCATAACTTTTGAATGGAGGACACTCCACGCTAGCGAAAATAGTTATCTTTAGTGCAAACTAAATCAAAACGTCGGGCACATCCCGGCAATACCATGCTTGTCATGCTTTTAAAAAAAATCCTTTTAGAATTCGTCCAAATTTCAACTTTTAAAAAGAGCAAATTAAAAATAACGTATTTTATGGAAATATTTGTGTTTTATACGTTGATAGTACTTACTTTCCGGCGATGTTTCCATGCTGTTTTATGACTCCCAATAGTCCTGGCGAACGGTGACGTCTCTTTCAAATAAGCGCTTCGCTGGTTCGAATCTTCGCGTGTCGACGGCTTTATGCGTTGCACTGACTATTCGTCTATGTAAATCGAACGGATGCGCAACAATGTGCCGTTTTCTGATTCATCAAACTTTCCTCCGTCCAACCAAACACTAAAAATTCAAAACATGTAACTTCATTTCTACATTGTTGGCCAACTTTTAGCGATCCTGTCCCAGTGTGCGGCCTTACCTCGATCATCAACTCAACATCTGCGATCACAAACTCCCTTTTACAGACCCCCTGCGGGTAGGGGGATTGAGAATACTCCCGCAGTATCTCTGCTTGTTGTAAGAGGCGACTAAAAGGGCGGGGGGACAACCCCGAAATAAACCCCCAGTCCAGCAAGGGATGCGTCCGGACAGTCGTGTGGATCAACTGTCGGTGAGCGGCCATACCAGATGGCCTGCGATCCACCCGCATGTTAGCCGTGTGCGGTGACCCGTAAGGGGGAGAAGGGGTTCCTGGTGGGTGAGATCTTTGGCACCCAGCCGGGTGTCGGATGCCTGGTATGGGCCGGAGTTCAACACCCCACTTCGGCCCCGGATTCCCTGTAAACGGGCGGCCGGGGGCTAGCCACCCCCGGTCAATCGGCTTTCGACACGCTTGCGTTCGACGGCGAGTGCTGGAGAGACGGGGGTCTGCTTAGGGCGGCCGAAGGCGCGTGGGTTAGGAGGGCCTGCGCGTTGGAGGTTCTAACTCGACGCAGGCTCCCATATCGATAGTGCTATATCCCCTTGGTTAGCCCTGGCGACCGCACCGGTTTGCGGTGCGGCGTCCCAAATGTGTGGCTCCGTGGTGGGTGGGGAGGCCAGGGGATGAAATACAAACTCTTATGGAGACGAATTAATTTCCTCCACTTAAGAGACGCTGCCCTGATATGGGCGGTGGAGACCCTGTAATGATATGCAGGAAATATTTAATAATGAAAATTTCGGTCGAAGGGGAGAACCTTTCGAAGGTATCCCCCTTCCTAATCCATAAAGCCCTCAGCAATAATGTTCCTGGTTCCTTGGAAAACGTAAAGAAGCTACGCGACGGATCACTGCTTATACAGACGTCAAATGATATGCAAAGCGAAAAGCTCTTTAGCATGAAAAGTTTTCTAAATATCCCCGTAAAGGTTGAGGCACACAGGACCCTAAATACATGCAGTGGTGTTATATCGTGCTACAATCTGTTATACACCTCTGTCGAGGAGATAACGAAGGAGATGGCTCCCCAGGGCGTCATCTCTTGTCGTAGACTCAAGACTAAGCGAAATGGGGAATTCGTCGACTCAGCATCTGTAGTGCTTACATTCTCGCTGGATAAACTTCCAAGCCGAGTGAATGTTGGCTACAACTCGTGCTCTGTAAGGCCCTTTATCCCGAGTCCTTTACGGTGTTTCCTATGCCAATGCTTTGGTCACATAGTGTCCAAATGCAAAGGGAAGCCTACCTGCCCCAAATGTGCAAAAGACAAGCACGATGGATATGTCTGTGGCAGCCCGGCGCTCTGCGTTAACTGCCAAGGAGCGCATCCCGTGTATTCACGGGATTGCCCAAGGATGCAGGAGGAAGAGAAGATAATGGAGATAAAGGTGCTTGAGAAAATCCCTTTCCTAGAAGCTAGGAAATTGTTTAGAACGGTGATAGCCCCAACATTTTCTAGATCATTCGCATCTGTAGCCACGATTAAAAAAGTGTCGGCAAGCACACAGACTGAAGGCCTGGTTACACGATACATTAACACGTACAAGTTCATGTACATGTGCGTGAATGGTTTCATGTACGTTTGCGTGAACGGTTTTATGTACGTTTGCGTGAACGAATGGATGAATCAGTGGTTACACGGTGCATGGAAGCGTACATACCATCGCACAATTTTATGGGTACGCATTTGCGATTGTTGATGTTTTCATCTTTACTAAGCGCAACATTCAAATAATCAAAGACGATAGATCATGATTACTACTATGTAACAGACTAATCTATCTGTTATTGAGCTTTCGATTTTCAGCTGTAATTATCCGTGGGGATCCTAGTGGCGAAACACCTAAGCTTGATATTCACATTCAGCTTCTTGGTATCTGGCCGTGGGATTGTGTTTGCGTGCGACTCTGATTTTCATATTAATATTTTGACCTCAGCTTCGTTTGGACTTATTATTTGGATTTATTATTTGACCTTTGCACCTCTTGGATTACCCGAACGGAACGTTATTCACCTTGTTATTGTTATACGTGAACGGATCGTTATTGACCATTGGCATGGATTCCGACGGAGCGAAAAAAGCTGCTGCTGCCGCAGTTATTTGTATTATGATTGCGGCCGTGGAACTCCTGAATCGACGAAACAGGAGGAGGAGATCGATGTGGACGAGGCAGTGGATTCAGAGGAGAGAAGGGGGCAGAGGACTACTGAACATGGTTCATCAGGAGTTGGCGTTGGAAGACCGTGATGCCTTCCGAAACTTCTTGAGAATATCGGAAGCCCAGTTCTTCGACATTCTCAACCTGATCCGAGATGACATCGCGAAGCAGGACACCGTCATGAGAGAGGCAATATCTCCTGAGAAAAGGTATTGCCTCAAGAATAACACGATATCGTTTAAAAATATTGGCTAACTGTAGTCTTCCATTTTTATTTGCGCAGAAAGTTTACATTGTGAATGGGAACTCTTTATTTCAGGTTATCATTAACCTTACGATTTTTGGCTACCGGAGAAACGTTTCGTTCGCTGATGTATTCCACGAGAATACATCACAGCACCATTGGAACAATTATTCCCGAAGTCTGCAAAAGCATATACAAAAATCTCAAAGGAGAATATCTTAAGGTAAATACATAGTAATGGTTAGCTTTTTATGGGATTCATAAATTGAATTGCAAGACGTAATTGTGAATTCTGCAGGAATTCTCCAGGTACCACAATCACGTCAGGAGTGGGAGGACATTGCCCTCCAGTTTGAGATACTGTGGGACTTGCCAATGTGTCTGGGTGCAATCGATGGGAAACATATTCGTTTCAGTCCACCGGCCAGCGCTGGATCCCATTACTACAATTATAAAGGGGGTCACTCCTTGTGCTGCTTGCTGTTGCTGATGCAAACTGTAAATTCCTGTACGTGGACGTCGGCGTCAACGGGAGAATCAGTGACGGTGGAGTGTTCCGCGAAAGCACGCTGTCTACAGCAATCCTTCAAAATAGATTGAATTTTCCACCCGATAAAAAACTACCGAATGGGCAGGTTGAAGTCCCATTCGTATTTGTAGCAGATGACGCCTTCCCTCTGACAACCCGTGTCCTCAAACCGTACCCTAGTAGAGACCTCACCGATGAGAAGAGACAATTCAACTACATACTTTCAAGGGCCAGAAGGGTTGTAGAAAATGCGTTTGGCAGTTTAAGCAACCGGTTCCGTGTTTTTCTGACCACAATTAACCTTAGCCCAGAGAAAGTAGACAATGTAGTGTTAGCATCAGTTGCTGTGCACAATTATTTGTGTGTAAAAAACCGTACATTGTATGCCGCCAATCCTGAGGAAAATTGCCCTCTGCTTCAATTACCACAGCAAGCTGGGAATAGGCCTCAGAGGTCTGCTCTTGAAGTGCGGGATTTATATAGAAATTATTTCAATATGCATTAAAAACAAATGTTTTCAATATCAACCCAACGCTATCTATAATATTAATACTACTACATATAGATACATACTATTACGTAATAAACACGAATAAAAATGATATATCTTTGAAGTGCATTTATTAATCCTCTAGTAAAACCTTCGTCAACTCCATGATTTTTTTGTTCCTTTTTTTTCGTCACTTATCTCCCTAAGCCTGCTCGCCACAAACTTGCCAAATGCCTTTTCTGCATCATCCCGGCCCATGGAGGAAGTCAAGGACCCTAGAGCCTCTGAGGCCGTCTTCATTAGGCCAGAAGCCTCATCGCGAGTCGACTGCTTCCTCCTCTTCCCTACTGATGACCCAGGTGTCACTGTGCCCCGTGCCAGCGGTGGGGCACTTGCGGGACGCGGCTCGTCTTCCACGAAGACGATGTTCAGGGCGGACATCTCCTCGCATTCCCCCAATTCTCCGTCCTCAATGACTGGGATATCGTCCAGGACACGATTCAACTCCTGTAAAATATACATATCATAAACATTCTATGCTCACTTTTTGAGACCTTTACATTGCCAACACTGTGACAAAAATACCTTAACAAATGGAATCCACGTACCTCTTCGCCCAACGTTGAAGTATTCCCCCTCGGCGATAAGTGAACGTCATATCATTGAAATAAAAGAGTGAGGGAACATATTTCTGGAATAATCAAAATAGTTCTCCTTAGTTTTAAAAGGGCACTACTGCGTCATAAAACATGAAAGAATGAAGAAATGTCTCGATTTCGTTAAAATTGTGAACTTACAGCATCAGTTCCCGCTCCACTCTTTTTTGAGGCCAACACCTTCCTCTTCTCCGCTAAATAATTAGTCCGTATGGAATACCATTTCTTTTTTGCCTCCTCTGCGGTCGTATTAGGCCTGCAGCAAAATGAAAAGTCTATCAATGAGTAGCAATTTCCATTCTTATGCTTTCCGCAAAGTTATGTTATTCACACCGCCCCGTCCGTATGTCAACATATACACATGGTTACCATACATCCTATATATCTTAAAGTTTTCATAATTCCTACCTTACAGCACACATATCCTCCGCTACCTCTTGCATGCCAACTGCCCTCCTCCCCTTGTTTTTGTAGAGGGTATTCCTCGGGTCGAACAAATAAGGTCTCTCACTTATTAGATAGATCAACCTATCCACATGCTCTCTGGTCCAAGCCATTTAGTCAAAATCGAAATCCAACGGTGCCAAGGTCGAAAACGGAGAGAAATGTCCAAAGAAGGCGATATGTCACAAAACGTTTCCTTGAGGATTGTCCGGGAGGTGCGGAGGTCAAACAGTAAAGCCAGGTAGAGAGTGTCCAAACGAAGCAAAGGTCAAAAAAATATTAGAGGTAGTCACACACGAACGATCCAAATTCCGCAAAACGTAAACAAACCGGCAGTGCGTCGTTTCCGTGTTTTGCCACCAGATGTCCCTGAATCATGAAAATGTACGAATGCATGAACGAAATAGAACAGGTTCTATTTTCTGTTCACGCATTCATTCATTTGTACATTTTGGTGTGGTTACACGGTGCATTTTTGCGTTCATTCCCGCGTTTATTCATTTAGACATTAACTTGTACGTGTTAATGTATCGTGTAACCAGGCCTGGAGAGTCAGGAACCAAAGAAGCAAGAAACGAAAAGTAAGGAGAATATCTCCATTGAAAAATTGCCCTCAACAGGAAACCCTAAGAGCACACTGAAGAAGGATTCCAAAAATGAAACCTCCGTGGTTTCTTAGGCCTCGAGTAATAAAAAGCTCCCTCCAAAACGCTCACTATCTACCTCTCCCAAACGCAAAGAGAAAGAACGCGTAGCCTCGCGTTCACCCTCCGCCTCTCCTCCCCGCGAAGTCCGGGAGGAGGACATGGAAGAGGAAATATTAGACGAAAGCCAACCGCGAACTCTCCTCCAAAGTACAAAAGGAAGGAAGCTCAAGCTCAGCAGATTTATATTTTTTTAAGACTACATATTTATTTATTTATTGTTTTAATTTTTAACTAAATTTTTCAATATGGCTCTTTTTGCCATACAATGGAACCTAAATGGTTTTTACAGGAGATTAGAGGAATTCAAACTCCTGATGCATGACCTGAACCCCACCTGCGTATTTCTTCAGGAGGCCCATTTTAAGGAAAGAGACGCACCACAAATTAAAGGGTATGTGGTACTCCGCCACGATGACACAACTGGGACACGGGCTCAGGGAGGAGTCGCTGTAATTATTCGGGATACCCTCTACACATCCCGAATCGACATTACGACTCCTCTCCAGGCTATCGCTGTGAGGGTAGCCTCACCAGAGGAGATAACTTTTTGTAATTTGTATCTCCCAGAAAGGTCTCCGTTAACTAGGAGATCCCTGGAGGATTTGGTGAGGCAGCTGCCACGTCCGTTTGTCCTGAGTGACTTCAATGCCCACAACGCTCTCTGGGGAGATAATAATGGTGATTTTAACCGCCGTGGAAGGATTTTAGAAAAGTTTTAAAATGATTTTAACCTTGTTTTAATTAACAAGAACGAAAAGACTCATTTTCACGCTTTTAACGGCACTTTCTCTGCAATAGACCTTTTCATGTGTAGTGCAAGCTTGGCCCCACGTTTCAAACTAAGTGTTCACAGCGACCTTTGCGGAAGTGACCACTTCCGATTTTAATCAGTAAAAATGGGCTTAACCCAAATATTAACGTACCCAGGAATTGGATTTTACGGAAGGCTGACTGGGAAACATATGGAAATAGTTTCAAATTTACTTTCGATGGCACACGTAGCGGATCGGAAAACGTGGACACACTCACAGTCGCTATACTAACTGCTGCTGAGCAAAGTGTTCCACTTTCATCCGGTAGGTTGAAGCGCGCTCCAGTGCCATGCTGGAACAAGGACTGCGCTGAAGCTATCGCGAAGAGAAAGAAAGCCCTGCGTATTTTTAAAAAATACCCCACGGCACGGAATCTCGAAGCGTTCCGCCGTCTACGAGCGAAGGAACGTCAAACAGTTCTTGAATATAAAAGAAAATCCTGGAATGAATACGTAAAAACGATCAACCATCGCACGGCAAATTCGGAGGTCTGGAGAAAAATTAAAAGCATAAGCGGGAGGTATCATCAGCTCTCAACTCCATCTGTGATGGTGAATGGAATCATAAAATCACAACCAGAAGATGTGGCCGAGGCGTTTGGGGAGTACTACACCTCTATCAGTAGTACCGCGAATTATGACAAGACATTCCTGACTCTTAAATGTCAGCAAGAGAAGAATAACAAGTCTTTTACGCCTGGGCACTTCATGGCGAACTACAATGCTCCATTCACTCAATGGGAACTCACGTCCGCAATCGATGAGCTGAAGGATAGCGCCCCAGGGGCGGACCGTGTCCACAATGCTTTCCTCAGGCGTATACCGAAGGAGGCAAATGAACACATTCTGAACACCTTCAACAGTGTTTGGGAAACGGGAAGCTTCCCTCATGCATGGCGTGAATCGGTAATTATCCCAATTCCCAAAAAGGGTAAAGAGAAGTCAATTATAGGGAATTACCGGCCCATATCTTTAACTTCTTGCTTGTGCAAGTTAATGGAGAGAATGGTAAATCGCAGACTCGTGTGGTGTCTCGAGAGCCGCAACCTTCTCTCCAATCTTCAGTGCGGATTCCGAAGACACCGAAGCACCATTGACCATCTTATCCGAATTGACACGTTCATTCAGGAAGCTTTCGTTCGACGACAACACGTTCTGAGCGTGTTCTTCGATCTGGAGAAAGCATATGACACAACATGGCGTTTTAAAATTCTAAAGACTCTGAGAGACTGGAATTTTAAGTGCAACTTGCCAGTTTTTATCGACAATTTTTTAAGCCATAGAGTTTTTAGGGTTAGGGTGGGTAACTCATATTCCAGATTGAAGATCCAAGAAAATGGAATTCCCCAAGGGTCAGTCCTCAGTGTCACCCTGTTCGCCATTGCTATTAACGACGTGGTATGCTCCATCCTACCACCCGTCGAGGCATCCCTCTTTGTGGATGACTTGGCAATTTTCTGCAGGTCATCCAAGTTATCAACGGCTGAGCGACAATTACAGATAACGCTAAACAGACTTCACCACTGGTCATGCGAAAATGGGCTACGCTTCTCCCCAGAGAAGACGCGATGCGTCCATTTTCACAGAAAAAGAGGGTTGTTTCTACCAACCGTACGCCTAGGAGATCGACCACTGGAGTTTGTGAATTCAGCCAATTTTTTGGGAATGATCTTGGACCAAAGGCTAACCTGGAGACCCCACATTACTGATCTGAAAATGAGAGTTAGCCCATCCCTTAATATTTTAAAAATATTGACAAGATGTTCATGGGGCGCGGACCGATCTACAATGCTGCGACTATATAGGGCACTGGTTCGATGCAAGATGGACTACGGCTCTTTTATCTATGGTGCTACCCGCGCATCATACTTAAAGCCGCTAGCAAGTGTACACAACCTTGGACTCCGGCTAGCAACGGGTGCCTTTCGAACGAGTCCGATCAATAGCCTTCTGTGTGATGCAGGTGAACCACCGCTTGACATCCGTAGAGATCTTTTGATGTGTAACTACGCTAGTAAAATTTTAGCCATGCCATCGCACCCGTGTTTTAAATTAACCATTAACGAACCGATGACTCACATTTTTAACAGAAAACCACGGGCTACTAAACCTTTTTATGTGCGTTTTGCCTATATTTTAGAGAGATATTCTATTACCGTTCCCCGGATAGAAAGGATACGAGCGGCTAAAACTCCTCCATGGCTTATTCCTCAGCCCGACATCTGGTGGAAGCTAGCAAGCCGGGCAAAGTCTGACTCACTTCCTGAGGAAAATAGGTCCTTGTTTTCAGAGTTCATATCCCAATGCCACGATCTAACACCCATTTACACGGACGGTTCTAAGTCTGAGTCAGCATGTGCCTGTGCCTATGTGAGCTTGTACATAACCGTGAGCACAAAGCTCAACCCTGAATGAAGCGTGTACACTGCAGAGTTGACTGCTATTAAACTCGCCCTTAGGGACGTTGAGACTCGAGGTATATCATGTTTGCTATGCTCCGACTCCATGAGCGCCTTGAAAGCCATTTCAAATTATAATGCTGCGCACCCAATCGTAAGAGATATACAAGAATCTCTGAGAAGTCTTCAGAGCGGAGGCATCTCTATTAAGTTTGCGTGTCCGTAGGCACGTGGGAATCCCGGGAAATGAGGCAGCCGATGATGCTGCGAAAAAGGCCCTCGGTAACCCTAGAGTTGACCTAGACGCAGTAACCGTAGAAGATCTCCAGAACACACTCAGACGCAGAATCCTGAATGAATGGGATACGGAATGGAAATCAGTGACTAATAATAAACTGCGCGAGATAAAAAGTTCCACCAAAGCCTGGTTGTCCCCCGTCAGGGGTAGTAGAAGGGAGGAGGTGGTCATCACCCGTATGAGGATAGGGCACAGTCATCTGACCAACTCCTTTCTCTTCACTGAAGAGAAAATCCCACCCCGGTGTGATGACTGTGACTGTCCTCTCGGAATTCGGCATATCCTGACGGAGTGTGGCAGATACCGGGACATGCGTAGCCGACTGGGCATTGGGGGTGACCTAGGGTCCATTCTGGGTGACGACCCCAATGCTATTGGCCGCGTAATTTTATTTCTAAAGGAAACGGCGCTTTTTAATAAAATATAAGCAGCAGTTTAGGAAATGTAAATGGTTTTAACCTGAACCCTATAATAGATAAGCAATATATCTAGCTACCTGACAACCTGCCTTATCCGAATATAAAAAGTGTATATATATATATATATATATATATATATATATATATATATATATATATATATATATATATATATATATATATATAGGTGAGTGGATGAAGATGGCCGCGAGGCGGTACAATAAATGTCTTGGAGATAGACGGAGAGATGACAGGAACACACAAAAAAGAGACGAAACACACTTACATTGGCTAATTTTCGGGTTTTTGCAACCCGTCTTCTAGGCCGTTGAGATGAAACTGCCCAGTAAGCGCGCCTTCGAGGTGCGGTTGCGTGGGCAGTGGGGAGGGGGATGGGTAAGTGGTGGGAGAAGGGCAGGAGATGATAGGGTATCCTTCTGTGTCCACTATCTTATCGCCCGCCGCGGGAGTCTGGGACGAGTGGTCGAGGGTTGGGAGAAAGAAGCTCCGGAGAGAGGAAGAGGAGTGAGGTGAAGGAGGAAGGGGAATGATGTTAATGATAATGCTAATGAATATGGTTAATGAATAATATTAAGGCCGGGGGGGGGGGTGAATGCTCTCCAGATCCAGATTGTAGACATTTCTATTGTGCGTACTTCTATGCTCGGTGCCGTGGGTGGTAGTCTGTGTATTATTGAGACTGTGAAGCAATCGTCGAAATTTTTGCTATGTGTCCGAGCGTGAGTAGGAACGGGAAAATTTGTGAGGCCTGAGTTTGGTTTGCATGATGCTCTGTGGTTGTTTATTCGGATGGATAGGGGGGTGGTGCATTCTCCTATGTAGAAGGCAGGGCAGTGCTTGCATTGTAAGAGATATACAACGTTAGTGGACGTGCATGTGCCGGAAGCTTCTATTGGGTAGACGGTTTTGGTGCTGGGGCTGCAGAAACTGGTGATTGGGAGGAGGATGTCGCAAGTTTTACATTTTGGTCTTCCGCATTTCTCGGGTGGTTGTCTGGGGTCAGTGTGGTGAGTTTTATTAAGGGAAGGATTGTGGTTTAGGATGCTTCTGAGGTTGGGTGGGCGTCGATAACAAAGGGATGGTCCTTTTTGGAGGAAATCTGCGGTTGTGTTGGATGTGAGGATTGGAGAGAGTTCTTTAAGAATACTGTTTAGTTTTTGAATGCCTGGGAAGAATGTGGTGTACAGGTTCACTGTGTTTTGGGTTTTCATTCTTTTTCTGGGTGAGAAATTGTTTGAGAAAAAAAACGTATCCTGCCCTCGTCAAACAATTTCTCACCCAGAAAAAGAATGAAAACCCAAAACACAGTGAACCTGTACACCACATTCTTCCCAGGCATTCAAAAACTAAACAGTATTCTTAAAGAACTCTCTCCAATCCTCACATCCAACACAACCGCAGATTTCCTCCAAAAAGGACCATCCCTTTGTTATCGACGCCCACCCAACCTCAGAAGCATCCTAAACCACAATCCTTCCCTTAATAAAACTCACCACACTGACCCCAGACAACCACCCGAGAAATGCGGAAGACCAAAATGTAAAACTTGCGACATCCTCCTCCCAATCACCAGTTTCTGCAGCCCCAGCACCAAAACCGTCTACCCAATAGAAGCTTCCGGCACATGCACGTCCACTAACGTTGTATATCTCTTACAATGCAAGCACTGCCCTGCCTTCTACATAGGAGAATGCACCACCCCCCTATCCATCCGAATAAACAACCACAGAGCATCATGCAAACCAAACTCAGGCCTCACAAATTTTCCCGTTCCTACTCACGCTCGGACACATAGCAAAAATTTCGACGATTGCTTCACAGTCTCAATAATACACAGACTACCACCCACGGCACCGAGCATAGAAGTACGCACAATAGAAATGTCTACAATCTGGATCTGGAGAGCATTCACCCCCCCCGGCCTTAATATTATTCATTAACCATATTCATTAGCATTATCATTAACATCATTCCCCTTCCTCCTTCACCTCACTCCTCTTCCTCTCTCCGGAGCTTCTTTCTCCCAACCCTCGACCACTCGTCCCAGACTCCCGCGGCGGGCGATAAGATAGTGGACACAGAAGGATACCCTATCATCTCCTGCCCTTCTCCCACCACTTACCCATCCCCCTCCCCACTGCCCACGCAACCGCACCTCGAAGGCGCGCTTACTGGGCAGTTTCATCTCAACGGCCTAGAAGACGGGTTGCAAAAACCCGAAAATTAGCCAATGTAAGTGTGTTTCGTCTCTTTTTTGTGTGTTCCTGTCATCTCTCCGTCTATCTCCAAGACATTTATATATATATATATATATATATATATATATATATATATATATATATATATATACACTTTTTATAGTTATATATATATATATAACTTTGAAGAGTAGTGGTGCAAAATGACCATGCCGTCGACGCACCCTAGAAACTAATACTACCTACCTCCCTTTTACAGTCGGTTGTGTCCATCCCTCTCACAGGGATTCCGGCTCAACAAATCCGGAACAATGTTCTTCCTCCCTTCACAATATTAATATATTAATATTGTGAAGGGAGGCCCATAAAATATTAATTCATGGCTCTGCTGTAATTTCGTCGGCAATGTTGCCGATTGGAATGCTATCAGAAGAGGCACAAGAAGCACGAAACAAAGACATTAAAGCCTATCGAGAACGTTTTTCAAGAAAATGCTCCAGAGAATATAATTTGAAAGACGTTTTTAATAGCCTTCTCATGTCTTCAGACCCTTTAATATCAAGCATTAAGGGGCTTCCAAAACGACAAAAAAAATCTTTCCCCGCTGAAGTCATTGCTATGCTTAAGGCTTCTGAAACAGATACCTCATCAAAATCTGATGACTCTGATGTGGACACCACAACGGACGATGATGAATGCTCTTATTCCGACTCTCAGGTATTTTACTGCGAATTAAGGTCTAACTTTAGCGTTTAATCTCAAGTATTTTTTTGCTCAGTAAATAAACATTACCAAGTTTATTCCTACATCAAGGTATATTTATTCGGATTATTTTGATTTCAGGAGGATGAGTGACTTGAGGAATGGCAAGTAATGAGTTTCGATTGAATAATGAGATTTGCTGATTGCGGACAGAATTAACTTCCAATCCTTAACTTAAAGCCTCTATTATATATATTGTTTAAACAAGTCATCACTGTCTGCGATTCTCATGGTGAATGTATAAAATGAAGATCATTTGAGTTTTTCAGTAACAAAGAGGCTACGTGAATCAATTTGTTCAAAAATTCAGCCAATTTTGGATTTTGACCACTTTTTGATTTTGGCCGTACTGTGAGTATAGTTCTCAATATGTTTTAATTATTCTTTTAGCCTAAAAACCTCAAACGTTACTCATATTAGCTTCATTTAACTGCACGATTAGGTCTTTGAATCATCTCTTTCATAAAATCCAATTATGTACCATTTTATATTTGTATGGCAACTTCAAATATATCTCCATTAAAAAGTTCTTTTACATTGAACTAATCACTCATTTTTTCACCATTTTGGTTTTAATATTCTTATTTACGTAATTGAGGATATAAATCATTCTCAAAGCCCATATCAAACCCAAGATATAGGAACATATTTCCTTTTTTTCAAATAGCTCCCTTCTTTCTTGGGCCGCCATATTGCATCCGCTATTTTGAACCCACCATTTTGTTTTTTTTTTCTATTTCATGTCAAATTCGTTATCAGCTGCCTCAAAAACCATAGTGTACCAAGTTTCAACCTGATCAAATGACGTTTACATATTTTGACCAGCATTTCGAGATTTGGCCCCACTGTGCGTCGCCTCGGTTTGGACTTGGACCTTACTTCCAGCGGAGAAGCGTGCGACAAATCAATCTTGTCGCTGAAGGCGGACGTGTTAAAGCTCGAAATAAAGAATGCGGAGCATAAGACCCTGCTCCGCAAGCATACCGAGAAGCCCATGCATGGAAGTTTCTATCGAAACTTGGAAACGCATGGGCTATCGAAGGAGCTCACGTTCGCCTTCCTGCACTCCGCAACCGAGGGATTCGTGCTCGGGTGCCAAGATGGTGTCATCAACACCCTCGTGTACCGTCGCCTCATCTTTGGGGCAAACGTAACGGACAAGAGATGCAGAGCGTGCCGAAGACAGCCGGAGACTTTAGGTCATCTACTCTCCGGCTGCAGCTTTTATGCGAAGAACGCATATATAAACGGGCACAACTCAGCTCTGCGGGTGTTGTATTACCATCTAAGACACCATTACGGTATAGACGCGAATCCGGTGCTGCCTTACGTCCCTGGAGACATGGAGTCCGTCGTGGAGAACGATAAGTGTAAGATATGGTGGAATTATTCCTTCTCCACCTCCAGGCAATTGGAGGCGACAAAGCCTGATATCGTTCTCCTCGACAATCTCTCTCATGCCATGTTCGTGATCGAGTTTTCGGCACCGGCCGAAACGAACATGGCAGCGAAGGAGATTGAAAAAAGGACTAAATATCAAGATCTGCTGTGTAAACTCCGGCAAATGTACGTGGCCTACCCTGTGAAACTGGTAGTCCTCATCGTGGGCGAGCTTGGTGGTGTCAAGAGCTCACTGGTCGAAAATCTCAAGTGCATCCCGGCGTGCAGGGCGCGAGCGGATGCACTTGCAAGTGCAATGCAGAAGGCTGTCCTTCTCGGGTCTCTCCGGCTGCTTCGTGTGCATGACCCTAATGCCGGATAGCCACCTATCCACCGGTGGCGGACGTGGCTACCCCTAGGCGCGACCCCTCGCGAGTCTCCGGCAATTATGACGGCAACGAAACCTGATGCTATCCGGAGACTCGGAGGTGGAAGTTACAAATAGTAAGAATAAATAATAATACTTTATTTGTCCTGTGATTTGATACAATTTTTCTCAAATATAGGACACGTCATACAATCAAAGAATAAAATAATAGGTAATTGTAAAGTGATTATTGATTTAAATACTCATCCACAGAGTAATACATTTTGCTATACAGAAACTTAAGTATATTTATTTTTAATACACCTGTTTTGCTTTCTAGTTTCAGCTCGTTTGGTAGTTTGTTGTATAAAATGAGGCCCATGACCTTGGGTCCACGAGCAGTATTAGATGTCCTCACATAACTTTGGTGAAGGTTACTGCACTTTCTGGTCGTGTGACTGTGAATAGAGTCATTGGAATTGTAAAATGACTGATTGCTCCTTGTAAACATACATGCTATATAAAAATGTACACATATGGAATAGGTAATATGTTGAGTTACTTAAAGAGAGGAAGACTGGCTGAGTTATAGGCAGAATTACACATAAGCCTAACCACTTGCTTCTGAATTTTAAATATTACATTTGCATGATGGGAAGATCCCCAAAACAGTATGCTAAAGATGATTAGAGAATAACATTCACCATAGTATATGGATAGCAGCACATCCACACTCACCGACTTCCTTATGCATCTACTGTCGTGGAAAAGAGTCATGACACTCGAGTTTACAAGTCAATGACAGTTGTACGCGTAGTCCCACGTGAAAACAAGTTCTTTCAAAAATTAGCTAATTTAATTATGCGTTAACTGTGGAAAGTGAAAATTTTTATTTTAACTTGTTAAAATTTTATTGTCTGCGAAACAAAAAAGTGCCGGTTTTTTCACCGTTTAAAACGGAATGCTCACTTTAAAAATTCATTAAAAGTATTCATTGGATCATTGGATCGTAACCAAACTTTAATACGACATAAAGGAACTTGTTTTGTAAGTAAGGTACAAAGTTTTAAGATAATCGAAGTTGAAATAAAATTTTTCTTGTAAATTTTGTGAAACAACTTTTTCTCAGCACTGCGTGGTCACATCCATACGAATCTTGTCCTGTCATGGAGCTTATGGTGATACAAGGCTAATCGGTTCTCGATATTTAGAATTTATTTAGTTGTTTATTTTATGTGCGCTGACATTTAATTCGGTGTTTCCAACAACAAGAGGAGTGAAGCGAGCGAGAGGAAACGGACGCATGGCCTGGGAATTCCGTGCGACGTTGTCGCGTGCGACACCATCCCCGCGCTCCATGTGTAGAATCCATACATTTTTGTTGCATTGTAACTTAAAAAGAAAGAGTTCTTATCTTCGAAAGAAAATACACCCCTTTCCATCACTTTTTCTCATGAGGGCTTTGGACTTCCAATGGCAGGTTTAAAATTGGGTTGCTAGCTAATAAGCTGTTGTCTTTATATTACATTGTAGTATTTACAAACTATAACAGCATTTTTAAATATTTATAAACGATTACAAATAGATATTATCTGTTCTTCATTCTCAATCGTCCACATAGTCACTGTCCGATGAATCAGATGAACTTTCATGTAAATTTATAACCACAGGATCATTAATTGGTATGTCTTCTGTTAGTCCATCCTTTTCCCAGTAGTGTTTTTCTATTTTATTTGTGTGTTCTATACATTTTTTCCATAGATCTGAAGTTACGGACCTCAAGGCTTCTTCACACAAACTTTGCATTACGTCCATTAATCTTCCCTTTTCCGCCTGGTTATCCATGTCAATTTTGGCAACTTTATTCTTTACGTATGCCCAAATTAGCTCTATTGGGTTAAGCTCACAATGAGCAACTGGCATCCAGACGAGTTCGACGTCAGGACGAACGCGCTTGACGATCTGCTCCAACTTCTTTTCAGGTGTTTTGAAGTATGGCCTGGCGTGAACAATTAGCTCTGCTTTGGTCATGGCTTCATACCTTAGGATACCTTCAGGGAGAGAAATACCTCTGGATGTTAGCCACGTTATAATTTGATCCTTCCTATAAGACATTGATGGGGTTTTAGTCTCAGGATCCACCATTGTATGGTATGGTGCCTGATCGATGACAATTGCTGACTTTTCAGGTAAAACTGTTAACACTCTTTCAAACCGTTCTTGATAATGTGAAGAGTTCATTTCATTGTGATAGTCACCGGTATTTTTCTTCCCAATGAAACAAAGTTCTCCTTCAGGCATAAATCCGTTAAATTTGCCGATATGGAGGATTATCACACGTTTTCCTGCTCCTGACGGTGTCTTAAAACCTCCCCGCCACCCGTAAATCTGCTGAATGTATCCTCTATATCGGTCATAGTTATCAAAGCTGTTGTTGAGTCCATGTATAACATTTTCTTGCCATCCGTATTTCATTGTGTGATTCTGACCGCACCAAGTTTCATCGGTCAAAAAAATCTTGTATCTATCGGCACGCAGTTTATTAAGGGTCCTTAAATATGTATGACGCGAAGCAGCAACTGTCTCAGACTCCATCAAAACAGGCTTTTTATTACCCTTTTTATAAGAAAATCCTACGTTATTAACTTTACTTGAAAGAGTTTTTCGCGACATTTCCGGAAAATCGGTCACGGTCTGTGTGAGCTTCTGGTGGAGGTTTTGAATGGTAGGGAACATCTTGTTTAAATAGAAGTAATCAGGAACGTTATCGAGCTTAGCCTGCCACGGAGTTTACAAATATGCTCATCCCACGAAACATTATTATTCAGGGTGATACCTAGAAACTTCTTCTTCTCCAATCACCCCATTGTCCAGAGCATACACTCCAGGCTCCTATGCCTCAATAGAAGAGGAATTACCATAACCTTCCTCTGGGTCCCTGGACATGTGGGAATTGCCGGTAAATAGACGGCCGATGCAGCTGCGAAGAGGGCTCTAAAGATCCCTGAACAGACGACGACGCTGGTCCCTTGCCAGGACCTAAAGGCTACTCTTCGTAAAGAAGTGCTCAATCAGTGGAGTACATCTTGGAGAGACGTGCGTAATAACAAACTACGGAGCGTAAAGCCGGTAACGTCAGTGTGGCCCACTTCCGTCAGGAACAGTCGCAGAGAGGAAGTCGTCATCACACGTATGAGAATTGGGCATTGCGCCTTGACCCACTCTTTCCTCCTTACAGAAGAGAAGATAACACCTTGTTGTGATGAATGCGACTCTCCTCTGTGTCCGACACCTCCTGACTGAGTGTGACAAATTCCGGACCATGCGCGAAAAGCTGGGTATTAGGGGAGACCTAGAACAAGTTCTAGGAGACGATCATGATCGTCTAAGCAGAATTATATCGTTTTTAAAAGTAACTGGCCTTCTAAATAAGATTTAATATAGTGTCTTATATTTTTCCTTTTTTTTCTATCGCCGACATATCCAATTTTTATTTTAGAACACAAAATAGACTGCGTGGTGCAAATGACCTTAGTCGTCGACGCACCCATAAAAACATAAACCTACCTACCTACCTAGAAACTTAGTGCTATAAATTTGTGGAAGACATGTACCTTTCACTTCAATTACAATTGATGCTGGGGATTTATTTCTGTTACTGAAGTATATAATGCCAGACTTGTCTAAATTTAGTTTGAGAGAATTGCGTACACACCAATCATGTAAAATGTTTGTCACATTGACTGCCCGATGGGATAAATTGTCCACAGATGGAGAAGATACAATTATGTTGGTGTCATCTGCGTACAAAATTGGCTCGACGCCAGTTATAGATTTTAAAATTTCAGGTAAGTTATTGATGTATATCAAAAACAGAATAGGGCCCAGAATTGAGCCCTGGGGTACACCCACTGTAAGTTCTTTGCTGGGGGAGACAAATTTAGTGCCATTTTTAGAGAGAACGATATTTTGGTGCCTTGCACTCAAGTAGAATTCAATCCACTTGAGAGGAATACCCCTTATTCCATGTTTTCTTAGTTTTGCCAAAAGAATCTGGTGATTTACTAGGTCAAAAGCCTTGGAGAAGTCAAAAAAAGGCCTATTGTTTCTGTCCTATTATCTAAGTTTGATAGAATTAGGTTCACCATATGATAGGTAGCAGTAGATGTAGATCTACATTTTCTGAAACCATTTTGTGAGGGATGCAATAGATTAAAGGATTCAAGATACGTTGTCAGCCGGCTGTAGAAAACTTTCTCAAAGATTTTCCCCACCTGGTTCAATAGGGAGATTGGCCTGTAAGAATCCATATCGTGCTTAGAACCTTAGCCCTTATAGAGAGGGACCACTTTAGCAGTTTTAAGAGTGCCAGGGAAAATTCCAAGTCGTAATGACTCATTTATAAGAAATAATATTTGTTCTTTGATTATAAGAATTATTTTCTTTAAGACTATGGCAGGAATACCGCCCAAAATAGTGCTGTTTTTGTTAGGCAAATTATTAATGATACTGGTCAATTCCAATTCAGTGCACGGAGTTAAATAAAATGAACTACTAGGGCTGGGGAATTGTGAGTAATCCTCAAGATTGACTGAATTTGTAAGATTCTGATGTGACAGAAAGAAATTGTTAAAGTTGGAGGCAATTTGAGAATAGTCCGAAATAGTGTTACCTGCAGGTGCAGTGAGCTGAAGATCATGTTGCTGGTTGCTAGGGATTTTGCATTCCTTGATAATCCTCGATATTTCCTTAGATTTATTGGTAGCATTGGCAATTCTATGGTTATTGTACTCGAATCTTAAAATTCTTTTTAAACCCAGATTTTTAGAAATTTTTAACACAAATACAAGGTCTACCAGGCCACTGGGCATACGTTTTAAACATTTTATCGATAGCAGTCGTATTACGCTCTCGGAAGTTTAACGTATCGGATATTCGAACCACCCACCGTGGTTGATTCCAAGGCCTAAAGTTTACTCTGTTCTAAATAGCCGGCAAAAAATTGCACCACGTCATCGGAATACCAACAACTGTCCCGAGAATTCTTAAGCAGTCACTGCGACCTTATCCCCGTGTATACGGATGGCTCAAGGTCGGACACTGCATGCGCCTGCGCAGTCACCTCGGCCCACCATGGAGTCATCCAGGCCAGGCTAAGCCCGTTGTGTAGTGTGTACACAGCGGAACTCCTGGCCATCAAGATCGCTCTGGATGGAATAAAAAGATCTGGTGGCTCCTAGGCCTCATGTACTGACTCCATGATCTCCCTGGGTTCCATTTCCTGTATTTTCCCCAGGCACCCTATAGTCAGGGCCGGTCCGAGAGGATTTTTCCACACAAGCGGGATAGCGTTTGGCGCCCCAAGCAGTTTTTTTGGCTCCCCTCGCAAATAATTGTGTTTTTGTTCTTTTTAACGATCTTAATAGGACTTTCGAGCCTTAAAATAATAAACTCTTACTTACACATTATGGACATGGATTATTTCTTCATTTAAATTAAATATTGCGAAGACATTCCACCTTAATTTTATTTAATTATTCAATTGGCTCCTGCCCTTTTTCAAAATTATTACAGAATAGAAACAAACGCACAAAGAACTACTTTATTGATTTTAATACATTTAAAACATTGAAAAAAGATGCTTTAATTCTAATTAATAAACAAATAGGAAAGTAGAGAGTAGATATTGAGTTAAAAGATCCAATTACTTTTTTAACAAATTAAAAATGAAACAAAGTAACACAATAGCTATACATTTGTTAACATTTATCGAGTATATGCTGGATATTGTTCCTATTTGTAAAAAAATTATACTGAGATCTTTCTAGTCTTTAAATTCGCAAAATCTTTCAAAATAGTATCTGTGTCAATTAACTTCAAAGTGTCGCTTTCAATGGCTAATGTTGACAGCCCAGTCAATCGCTCTTGAGAAAGTTCTGATCTAAGGTATGTCTTTATCAACTTCCATTTTGAAAAACTTCTTTCGCCAGTAGCTACAGATAAAGGTAAGGTCAAGAGGATACGCAAACTTACAAAAGTATTGGGAAAAATGAAAAATGCCAATAAAATTAGTTTTTGTGTTATAAGATAATGAGCTTGGTGGAGAAGATTCAGCGGGAAAAATGGGCGCTAACACAGATTCCCATCAAAAGTTCGTCGCATAGTTCTTTTCCGTCGATGTCACATTCATCACCATCACTTAGAACAACCTGAAGAGTCATGCATGCAGCATTTAGTTTTGCAGGATCCCACTTCTGTAGACCATGAATATCGTATAGAAAGCTAAAATTTGAAGCTAAAGAAAACTTTGGTTTGCATCATCTACTGTTTTACCTAGGCGCAAACGCAGATGTAATTCTCGCCATGATTGGCATGCTTTTAAATGGCTAGGGGATTTCTCGGGTTGGGCTAAAAATCCAGACATATTTTGCTAGTCTGAAAATCGGGATGTGCCAGAAAATGAGATACTTTCAGCCCTAAAAAGTTTACAACAGTAACAAAAAATTAAATTTTTTGAAACAATAAATCAGCCAGTCTCTGCGGATTTCTTCTCCTTAAGATAATTTTCTTTTATAGTTTGCCGGAGTAAATCTTCTACCAGTATTATCGACATCAGCATCAGTTACTTGAAAAGGGCCGCTTTCTACAATTGTTTTTCGCATGCCATCAGTAATTTTATCAGGCCATTTTCCGCAATCATCAAACAATAGACAATTCAACAATAGGCGCGGCAGGTGGTCCTTCCTACAATTACAATACAAAACATAAGTTTTAAAATATTAAATACAACCGATTGATGTATGTATGCTTTGAAAATTACCGTACCTTTGTCAAAACAAGAGGATTGGATTAGATCTAGATTATCATTTGGTTCGGCACATTCTGGCATCCCAATCAAGTCACTGACACTACCGTATTCCGTTTCTACGAGGGCAAACTTAAAAATAAGGTCTCCAATTTTGTTTTCATAGGAAATGAAATTTATTGATATTGTTGGATACATCGTTGGAAAGGTCATGGCTTCAGCTATTTTTCGATGTAGTCACCCTGGCGGTCGATGAATTTTCTCATCCGTACGACGAACTTTTGCATCCCGTCGTCATACCAGCTTCCGTCCGCGTTGCGACGATAGGCGTTGACCTCCTCTTGCACCTCGTCGTCCGTCGCGAACTTCATCCCTGCTAGGTGTTTCTTCAGGGCGAAGGACATGTGGAAATCACTGGGTGCGAGGTCGGGGCTGTACGCAGGGTGCCCGATCACTTTCCACCCAAACTTTGAGATCATTTCCTGCGTCTGATTAGCCGTATGAGGGCACGCGTTTTCATGATGAAATGAGAACTTCTTCCGCACATTCCACACGCCGCCTCTTGTGGTCTTCGGTGAGCTGTTTGGGCACCCACCTGGCAGAAACCTTTCGGTAATTCAACTTATCCTTTAAAACTACGCGAATTGAGCCTCCGTTACACACTTCTCCAAGTTTTTCTTCCTACTCCTTCACCGTTACCCGGCGGTTTTTCAGCATTTCCGCCTCCACTGCTTGCACTGTCTCATCTGCGTGCGATGGCCTGCCACTTCTTTCCTCGTCGTGGACGTTTGCGCGGCCGGAAAGGAACTCGTGGCACCACTTACAAACGTTTTTAACATCTATACATTTTTCACCGTAAACCTCAACCAATTGGCGATGAATGTCGATAGGTGCCACCTTTTTCGCGGTCAAAATCGTATGACAGACCGAATTTCACACCTGGACGGAGACGCTAGTGGAAGCTCCATCGCGGACTGCTGCTATGCCAAGACTGAGCTGTCGACAATGCTTTGTGGCGGCAGAGTGGTAGTGGGGAAACCAAGGAACACGGTGGTGTTGCTGGATTGCACCTAGTGCTTCATGCGGCGAAGCAATGACTTAGGAGACCTTATTTTTAAGTTTGCCCTCGTATGAACTATCGGGGACTGTTTTTTACGATAAAAACAAAGAAACATGATTTATTCATCCTTACTCATAAGTAATAAAATAGTTTTCCTGACCTTTTGTAATGATACCATTGAATTTTGCAAATTTGGTGGCAACTCATCTCCTGATTTTAATAAATAGTTTTTATAATTGTAAAATAAAAAACTATTTCTTTAAATTTTCTTTGATTTTAAAAATACAAACCAGAACAGTTTGGTAATATATTAGCAATAAACAAATAAAATAAGTTCTTACTTGTAATGGTACAGCTTCGACTCTTGAAGAGAGACAGTTGTAGTTGCATAGCCATCACCTGAACTCGGTGTTTCACTGTTAGATGGTTCGATGCTTGTAGATGGCAGCGTGAAAAGAATTCTCATCGCCTTAGATTGCTTCTGATTTTTTTCATTTTCTTGCGCTCTTCTTTTTCGACAAAATGCACCGGACGATTTCTTTTTGTCATACATATTTTCGTTGGTGAATCACAAGATAGTAATAAAAACCGAAATTCTCAAACGCACCGGAAAAATGTACTCCATGTAAATGGGTAAGGGAACACGTACACAGAACAAGAGCACTCCATAACATTAACTGAAACACTGCGTCGTTGTTCTTTTTGTTTTCACAGTGATAAGTCGACGCCAGTAGATTTTGGTGGCAGCATTGGTAGAGGGCGCGAGCTGTAGAGGGGGCTCACTTCTAGAATAAAGATTACTTTGTAACTTGTACAACGAGATTATTTAGCATACGACCGGTTTCATTGCATAGGCGAAATCTCAGGTGCCTATGCGATGAAACCGGTTGTATATTAAATAAATCTTGTAGGAGGTTACAATGTATTCTGTATTAATGACTACAAATTTCCACGAAGTTGAGCCTGTGACATGGTGACATAGAATAAATCTACATAATGTAAGAGAAAATTGCACTTTTCCACAAATTGTTTTATTGCGTACAACGCGTTTCGGCTCACAGAGCCATCATCAGGTACAAGACAAAGTTATAAGAGAGTACATGGCATATATATGTCTTTTCCGAGGAGGGGGAGGGGGGGTAGTGGGAGGAGACCAGAGGAGGAGGGGAAGGAGGAGGTAGTGGCTGGGAAAAAATCAGGAAAAACCAAGGGAGGAAAGGGGGGGAGGAGGGGGGGGGGGGGACGGACTAACCCGTGAGGGAAAGGCCAAGAAACAGCAAGGGGTGAAAAAATGTGGGTAAGGGGGGGGGAAGAAAGTAGGGAATAGGCATGTCATTAGAACGTGGGGAAGCGGCGCTAGGGAAAGGAGGGGGAAAAGAGTGTACCTGTGGGTAATTAGGAAAGGGGTATGAATAGGAAGGAATATGGTGGGTACTGCCCGGCTCAAGGGTGGAGTGCCTGGGTGAGTGGATGGGAAAAAACCCTCAAAGGGAGGGGGGGGGGGGGGAAAGTCCGTTGGGGGGAGGGTGAATAGGAGTTTGGCTGTTTCTTTTGGGAAGGGGAATTTTGAGGAGAGGAGAATGGGTAACAAACACTTGTTCATTTAAAAGAACATCCACATCTGATTGTATGATTTCCAAGGATTCTAAAACGTCCAATCTTGTGCCTTTACTTTCAAGGTGGAGAATTTCAGGTTGAAAGCTGCAGGAATGAGACGTTTCTATCAGGTGCTTGGCTAAAAGTGACGTCTCATCATTGTTTTTCCAGCACCTTTTGTGTTCCTTAGTCCTGATGTTGAAGTTTCTACCTGTCTGGCCGACGTAATATTTATTACAAGAGTCACAATGTATTTTATAAATGCCAGATTGAAGGAGGGGGTCTATTTTGTCTTTATTGCTGCTTAGAATTTTTCCCAGCGTTAAAGGATTATACATGGAAACATTGAATTTATCTTTTGGAAATTTACGAGCGAGCTTATTGGACAGATCGCCCACAAACAATAATCGACACCATTTTCTAGGCTTATCACATACGGGCGAAAGAGAGCATAGCTGTGAAATAGCTTTGGTTTTTAATTTTTTATTTAAAATTTTTGTTACTGTGTTCACGCTGTAACCATTAGAAACTGCAATTGATTTTATGGTGGCCAATTCAGTGTTGAGATTGGTTGTTGATAAGGGTAAATTTACAAGACGATGGAGCATTGAGTGGAAAGCCGAAAGTTTCTGGGCAGTCGGGTGGCATGAGTCACTTGGGATGATCACATCACTGTAACAAGGTTTTCTGTAAACACTAAATTCATGTTTATTGTCTTTGATAGAAATAGATAGGTCAAGAAAGTTCAACTGTTTTTCGGATTCTATTTCCATGGTGAAGCTTATCTGGGGGTGTTGGGCATTTAGAATATTAAAAAAGTTGGTTAATTGTCTTTCACTCCCTGTCCAGCAGCAGATGATGTCGTCCACATAACGGTACCAGTAGAGTACGTTGGCTAAGATGGGATGTCTTGAATTGAATAGTTGGGACTCTAAATTGTCCATAAATATTTCCGCTAAAAGTGGTGAGAGGGGAGATCCCATCGCAAGGCCGTCTGTTTGGTGGTAAAACTTATTATTGAAAAGAAAATAATTTTGATTGGCACACAGTTCCATGAGCAGATGAAGTTCTTTGGCTAACACGGTGTCGATATTGGAGTTCTTCAGTAACTCTTTAGTGAGAGACAAGGTTTCTTGAATGGGCACAGAAGTGAATAAATTTTTCACATCAAAGGAAATTAGCTTGGAGTTGTGCGGCACAGAGAGATGGTGAAGGCCACGAGATAAATTGATTGAATTCTTAATGCTGTATTTTGCTGAAAAACCAGAAAGCTGTTTAAAGAGGACATTCAATTTGGAGGCTAATTTGTAACAGGGAGAACCTATGCAGGATACCACTGGGCGAACAGGTGTACCAGCCTTGTGAATTTTGGGAAGACCATAGAATCTAGGAGGTAACGGATTCATTTGTAGTAGTCTTCTTTTCTCACTTTCACTTAGCAGATTTGAGCAGGCGGATAAGGCTGTTTTTACACTTTTTTGAAATCTAACGGTTGGGTCACAAGGAATAATCACAAAGGAGGTATCTTTCAACACATTATCACATTTTTCGACATACGACGATTTGTTTAGGATAATTATACTGTTCCCTTTATCTGCTTTGGAGATGGTCAGGTCTTCTTTCACTATCTTAAGTTTGATGGATCTTAACACTTTGTTGTTCTGTAGATTCCTTTTCGGGTGGCGAGACTCGTCTGGGTTGTCAAGTTGGGAGATGATAATGTCAGCACAGTTTTGTTTAATCCCCGCATGCTCACTACGGAGGGCGACTTCACAGTCCACAATCAAGGATTTTAAGGGGCGTTGTGTCAGGGGTTGAGTAGGGGCAAACTTAAGACCTTTTTGCAGTAGTTCAATTTCGGAATTGGTAAAGGAGGAATCAGAGAGGTTGAGCACTTTTGGATGAAACTTAACTTCACTGTTGGGAGCACACTTGGGAATGTTAGCTGCGTTATCTCGTTCACATTGTAAATAATGGAGCTTTTTGTTTATGACGGAACTTTTTTTGGACGAGACGTCACTAACCACAGATTTGACATGGTCGTAAAACAGGCACCATTGGATGAAAGGTAGGGCCGCTGATAGTTCCAAATGGAGTTGGTAGAGGTAATAGGAGTAGGAATCTCGCTTACTGTACCAGCCTCTCAGCTCCCGTTGGATCCAGGTCCTTTTTCCGGAAGTCACTGCCAGACGAGCTGCTGCTGATGAGGATTTGCTGGATAGGTTCACGTACAGCGTGAACACAGTAACAAAAATTTTAAATAAAAAATTAAAAACCAAAGCTATTTCACAGCTATGCTCTCTTTCGCCCGTATGTGATAAGCCTAGAAATGGTGTCGATTATTGTTTGTGGGCGATCTGTCCAATAAGCTCGCTCGTAAATTTCCAAAAGATAAATTCAATGTTTCCATGTATAATCCTTTAACGCTGGGAAAAATTCTAAGCAGCAATAAAGACAAAATAGACCCCCTCCTTCAATCTGGCATTTATAAAATACATTGTGACTCTTGTAATAAATATTACGTCGGCCAGACAGGTAGAAACTTCAACATCAGGACTAAGGAACACAAAAGGTGCTGGAAAAACAATGATGAGACGTCACTTTTAGCCAAGCACCTGATAGAAACGTCTCATTCCCGCAGCTTTCAACCTGAAATTCTCCACCTTGAAAGTAAAGGCACAAGATTGGACGTTTTAGAATCCTTGGAAATCATACAATCAGATGTGGATGTTCTTTTAAATGAACAAGTGTTTGTTACCCATTCTCCTCTCCTCAAAATTCCCCTTCCCAAAAGAAACAGCCAAACTCCTATTCACCCTCCCCCCAACGGACTTTCCCCCCCCCCCCCTCCCTTTGAGGGTTTTTTCCCATCCACTCACCCAGGCACTCCACCCTTGAGCCGGGCAGTACCCACCATATTCCTTCCTATTCATACCCCTTTCCTAATTACCCACAGGTACACTCTTTTCCCCCTCCTTTCCCTAGCGCCGCTTCCCCACGTTCTAATGACATGCCTATTCCCTACTTTCTTCCCCCCCCCTTACCCACATTTTTTCACCCCTTGCTGTTTCTTGGCCTTTCCCTCACGGGTTAGTCCGTCCCCCCCCCCCCCCTCCTCCCCCCCTTTCCTCCCTTGGTTTTTCCTGATTTTTTCCCAGCCACTACCTCCTCCTTCCCCTCCTCCTCTGGTCTCCTCCCACTACCCCCCCTCCCCCTCCTCGGAAAAGACATATATATGCCATGTACTCTCTTATAACTTTGTCTTGTACCTGATGATGGCTCTGTGAGCCGAAACGCGTTGTACGCAATAAAACAATTTGTGGAAAAGTGCAATTTTCTCTTACATTATGAAGAACTTCCACGATATCTCGCCTGAATCTGTTGATTTTATTAATAAATCTACAGATAGTTTATTCTCGTCGCTGAGTGTTTGCTTTTTCGCGAAACACACTTATAATATCCCTGTTATTATCCGTTTCAAATATCTTTGCGACTGAGAGGCAGGCCTTAAATTTTTGGGGGTGAGCGAAGTGAAAGTCGCTCGTCACGTGACCAATAAATAATAGTGCCAATAAATATTATGGTAAAAATTTTGTTATGCACTTATTGTATATATGCGAAAAAGTACAGGGTATTTTTGTTCTTTTGTTCACGCTTTGGCGCCCCTCTCAGCTCGGCGCCCCAAGCGATCGCTTGTGTCGCTTGGACCTAGAACCGGCCCTGCCTATAGTACAAGACGTAAAGTCTTCCCTTTTATCCCTTGAGAGGAAGGGAATCAACATCATGTTCGTTTGGGTTCCTGGGCATGTGGGAATTGCCAAAAATGAGAGGGCAGACATATTGGCCAAAGATGCCTTGCTCATCCCAGAGCAAGCGCATAACCTGGTACCATACGAAGACCTCCGATGCATGTTTAGCAAAGTAGTGAAGGGGCAATGGTACAATGCGTGGGTAAATACAGCCAACAACAAATTGCGGTGTGTTAAACCGGTTGCATCGGCATGGCCCTCTTCCGTTAGGAGTAGTCGGAGAGAGGAAGTCGTAGTTACACGCTTGCGGATAGGGCTTCTCTTCCTCCTTTCTCTTCACGGAAGAGAAAATTCCACCGCGATGTGAGGATTGCGACTCTCCTCTCACTGTTCGGCACCTCCTGACGGAGTGCGTCAAGCATCGGGATGTACGTAATAAGTTAGGCATAAGGGGAGGCCTAGCATACGTTCACGGTGACGACCATGATCGCCTAAGCCGCGTTATTTTATTTTTCAAAGAAATAGGCCTTTTAACCAAAATATGATTTACTAGTTCTTCTACAGTTAATACATATATAGTTGAATACATACATATTTGATAACACTTCGTAAATGCGCTTACGATTAGTGTTTATTAATAACTCTACTGTGTTCATATTAGGTTGCGCATGGTGCGAATGACCACGGCCGTCGACGCACCTTAAAAACCTAACTCGACTTCTATGAATGTCGGCATTCCCGAATAGCCCCCGAAGGCCGACGAACAGCGAAGTTGAGCTGCGAGCGAATACGTTCGCGTATGTTCATTTGTCAGCTGACTCTTCCCTTCCTTCCTGCGCAAGGAAGTCCAAGGACACTCTAGGTGTGGAATCACGGATCTATTATTCTCGTTATCGCAATCTTTATCGTTAACGCTTACCCCTAGAATAGCGCAGGGTTAACAATAACTGTCTGTAAAATTCGCTCCACTGATTGTGATAAACGAGTTGAAGTGCTGCGCGAAAAATGAAGAACGGAGATCACGTTCTCTCTGGCATAAGTTAAATCAAAAAATAACGATAACGCTTACGCACACCTTAAGGCCGTTTTACACGGTCATTGATACTGCGCAGGCTCTTGCGAGAACACTTGCGCAAGAAATCTTGCACCGTGTAAAGCGACAACTTGCGAGGAAAGGCAGCGCCACTGCGCGAACGCTTGCGAGCAAATTAGAACATGTTCTAATCTGATACATGTGTTCGCGCAAGTTTGAAGTTAATTTCTCTCACTAGATGGTGCAGATGTAGCGGCAACGAACGGCCTGGGGAATTGTAGCAATTAAATAGGTTGTTGACGATTGAGTTGGGTGTTTTTGTTTGCACTCAACTCCTTAGGTAGTGAATAAAGTGCAATAATGATGATCTGGGCGATTAATCAAGTGGAAGCTTAAATTTAATGCGTAAAGGAAGAACCTGTTACCTTGGCCCACATCCGTTCGTTCGTGGTGCAAATTTTGGGCTAAGTATACGGGACTAGGGTCTCCACCATTATGTTTAGACTATGGCTTAAAAACATATTTTAAAGTGGTGGTAATTTATCGCATCTTTCACGTCTAATTAATTGCTACTCAACAGATCTTGACGTTATGTGATATATTGACGGTATTACCGCTACTGAATGGTATATCGTCACTGACATCATGCACCGACGATTGCACCGTGTAAAGCTGTCAAGCAAGTGTCCTCGCAATTCTCTACGTCACGGACTTTCACAGACGACTGCTCAAGCCCAATCAACATCAACTTGCGCAGTTTCAATTACCGTGTAAAACGGCCTTTATGAAGATCGAGGCCTAGGCTCGCCTACTGCCCATCGACGCGCGCACACCCCCTCCCCTCCATTCCCTCATTTCCCCTTACACGCTGCGTGCCTTCCCATTCCACCCGGGACTGAGTGGGGAGAGAGACCCGACAAGGCGACACTGAGAGCTAGGGAGCCACCTTAAAATTTCTTAGAATACCTTGGTCTGTGGTTTTAAAATGCGTCTCTTGGAGACAAATACAAGACGGATTAAAATTATGAATTGAAATCCTCAATTCCTCCCTGTGGCGATTAAAACCATTACAGTTCCACTGTAAAATAGTGTCCATAGGATAAAAGGATATGTAGTATAAAACTATTGACTGACAGGAGTGTCCGTCCGTCGAGAGGATCATCGCCTAAAACGATGTTTTTTCTCTTGCCTGGCTATTCGGACGTCTGTCTCAGACAGATCACCCTCTTCCGTAGCCTCCTCCACTGGGCATGGAGCGCATATCCCCGAGGAGCCGGGGGATGGTGTTTTTTCACGCCCCGGTAATTTCGGCGAGTTGTTTTCAGGAGAGTCCGCGCTGGTGGCATTAGTCGGTTCATTCATTGATACATTCATTCATTGAACTGTTCCATGAAAGTCATTCTGACGTTCATCGAACGGCTTAATGATCCTATTTTGAGAGCCAATGGCTCAGTTTTTGGGCATCGCTACGAGTTGCGTCTTTGTTTTTGCTGCAAATTGGCTCGAGATTTCGACAGGAATGGATGGAAATGGTGAAATTCCCGGGGAGGGGAATTTCCCGGGAGTGGGGAATTTACGACGCGACGCTAGCGACTACAGTACAGTTGTCAGAGCACATCTCAGGTAAAAATTTCTCCCTTGAAACTAAACTGAAACAGGGATGAAACACACTGCCCGTCTATAATAATCGTCGCCCCTTACCCACAACACTGAAACTCCCTTGCCCTCTCCACTGACTCTTCCCTGCCCTCTCAAAATAAAACATTAAAATTTACATACTAACGCTAAGAATGTTACTATTACGCGATGGCATGCTTTAACATAATTTTTTATCTTACCTTGCATCTAACGACATTGTATCTATCTCGCGTGAACAGCTACCTACCCTCGTAGAAATACCTTCAGGCGTAACTTTGTGGAATTGAATCATCATAAAAAATAAGAATAAAAATGACTTTGTATATTCCACACTTTTATTAACAAGACCGACCGCGGTTTCGACGGCTATGGCGTCATTATCAAGGCAACCAACATATAGTGTGCAACAAGTGCCGAAGGAATGGCCTTAAATACAAAACAGCAGGCCATTCCTTCTTTCATTTTTATTCTTATTTTTTATGAGCTACCTACCCTACCTATGGCGACTGATTTCCTACGAATCCACGGATACAACAAAATGAATCTCAGAATATAGACATTGCGCATGAGCGTTGGAATATATGTGGGCGTATATGGCAGCGTGGACTTTTGTGGACTATGGTATTATCATTGGGATGATGCGAAAAGATTAAATTTCACTTAGACCAATTTACACCTTAGCCTACACTGAAATATCTCAACGGTAAATAAAGAAGAATTCGATAATGTCGATAGCCCTCTTTCTGTTTCACCATCGACAGAGAAAAATAAATATCAAAAACTCAGAGTGCAGCAGTAATAATAGAGGCATCGATTCAAAACTTTTATCACATTAAGCCGCCCCCACACCTATAACAATTTGGGCTGAATACGTTGCCACGAACATTTTCCGTCCAATTTGAACATTATTTTCCAACAAATATTAACGCCCTGCGGTGCGTGTCTGCGCTCAAGTGCTGTTCATTCGGGCGGCAGATGCGTCCACACCCAGAACCTGAATGAGGCAGCACGTATCCTTTGGCGTTCGTCGGAAAACCGACCGTCCGGAGAGTGTGCGAATTGCTTTGTGTCGTATTCGGCGCAAATTTGTGTAGGGGTGTACGCGGTTTAATATAAAAATGAATTCCTCGCATATGATCGGCCTTACGATGTGAACGGATCGCATAACTTTGATGTCGCAATTATCTCGCGTGTACTATTCCATTGTGCATTCACAGCACAATATGATGCTATGCTTGGTGGACCACAATATTGCACTAATATCATAGTAGTTGAATACTTCGTGAATACCGTATGTTCACGGTTGATATTTTTCAGTATCGCATAGTGAAAATAAGTGATTTTACATGAGCAAATGCAGTATAACCAGACTCACGATTTACCAAAATGTCTCCTTGCCTTCCACCGTTTCTTCATTCTTATTGCCGATGTTTTCGTTATTCGTCATGGTTTGATCTCAAAACATCACAATTTCATTACCAGCACCCAGTGAGAGACAAGTTACCCATTGCAAGGATTTTACAGCTTGGGTCTGGACTAAGATTAAAACTATTGATTTGTACGAACTTATGAAGAGCGACCTATAAGGTAAATAGTGCGGGGTAAAGCGTAAGGATGATTACATCAAGAAAAAAGAGTAGGTAAGTAGGTTACGTTATGGCTAATCATTGAATAATTCGTTTTCATTGATATTTAGGCGAAGTATTTCGGCAGAAGTACCTCCATATAAAATTTTTCTAATGGTTGTTCCATTTGGTGTTTCCAAAAGAGATTATTTCTATTAATACGCTCAATGTAAATGCCTAATGGGCTCCAAAGAATAAAGTCGCAGTACATTTTGTCACAAAGGTGCAACTCTCTCCTTGTATTTGGTAATGATACTGATGCTTTTGCTTGAGCGTGACATTCTCCCCACTCTTGTGGAGAAAGTTTAGTTTTTTCTGTCCTGCCGCCTCCAAAGGAGACAAATCCCTGCAGGTAATTGGAAATTTCACTTCGATTATGCCTTTGCCATCTTCTAAAACTCCATTATGTGTTGCAGCCAGGAAATACAAGGTTTCAGCCTCAAAAAGACCTGCAGGCAATACGGTATTTCCGCCAATCTTCTCGTATTCTGCAACAGCATTTCTTTCAAACGCTGTACCGTAAGAAGTGGCCTTATTCACTCGAAAAGTTGGGAACAAAATGCTTTCTGCTGCTTTTTCTCTACAGGTATTAGCGCTCAACTTACATATTTGACCGAATAAGGACACCGTTAGTCTTTTACGCTTTTCAGACACCCACCAAAGGCTAAGATATTGAGTCCTAGCATCGGCCTCCAGCCGTAGTCTGTGGTCTATACTCAAAGACAGTGACGCAAGGAACTCACTCCTATTAGCTTCATCAACTGCATGAATAATGCAAATCAACAAATGAATAAGACCCTTAGGTAAAAGACGAAACTCCCGATTCAGGAACAGCAATTATACACGTTATACACGTACACGATTATACAAGTAGCAGACCGATATTTCTGCTCCACTTTCGAAACAGAATCAGCAAAGCCCAGATTTACATTCGCGGCAGTCGCAATCCTATACAATGCAATTGATTGATCCAACTCATCTACACCACCCATGTTTTTGTTGTAGTTTTGAAGTTATCTCAGCATATTGACATCGGCCTTTTCACGCTGTGCGGAACACCATCGCTTTACAGCCCCAAGTGGCTCAATAGTGTCATAAGTTGAAACCACGGTGCAAAGACTGTTGTCTTTCCATCTAACTAATAGAATTTCGTTTTTCTTGTCGAACCAGTGAATCATATGATGCTCGATTTTGTTTCATCATTTCTTTAGAGGTCTTCAGTGGACATTTTTTGTTCTGTTTTCCCTGTCCCGGTTGCACGATATCCTAATGTCTTGAGCGCTACTAAAATATTGTAACTTGTAAAAAAAAGTTATCAAGAAAAACTTTGATAATTTTGGATCCATCTCTAGTTTTTGAAGCAATGTTTTGGCTACTCTTGATCCTTAGGGGTCATTTGAAACTTTATCTGTCTTTCCCCAATGAAAATCAAAAGCGTAGCAGTATCAGAAGAACTTCCTGCCACCCAGTTTTTGTATCAGAACCGTACAGGTTTTCCTCGGATAAACTGCTTGCCAGGATGGTGTCCATAACACTTGACCATTGATTCATCAGTCGAAATATTTTCATGTATCACACCCTATTGCAGAAATTTTCACATTAGAATATTGGTTAATGGTTGAAATTTGAACATTTTGTCCCTGGAACTGCTTGCCTCGTCATTGTTTGCAAGATGGAGATCCTTTTTTATGTCCCGGAATCTTTGTCATGGAATAGACTTCCATACAGTTTCAACACCTACATATTCATCCAATAACCATTTCAAATCTTCTCTAGGCCATTTATGCCAAGCTGCATTTTGTTGCTGTTGACGAACTCGCTTTGCAGCCAACGGTTCGTCATCGCTGCTATCATTTGCGTCACTTGGAACAGTATCTTCGTTATTCCTGAATACTTCAACAATACCAGGTACATCCTGCGTCAATGTAGTAGTAACCATATCTTCGTCGGCGCCCTCTTCATCTGTCACCACGCTGGGTTCTGGTGGTATGATGGCTAACTCATAATCAGTGTCGCTGCCACTGTCATTCAAGGTAGAAACAGCAGCATCCTCTAAGCCTTTGAAGGCGTTAGAAACGTTGAACCATTTTGAAGTCATTATTGGAAACCTAAGAAATAGAACGGACAATTGTTATATAAATATGGCCACTGTACTCAACTAAGTGCAGCAGTGTTTCAGTGTGAATTACTTGGTAGATATAACATATAAAAAGCTATATTATTATTTATTTTATATGTAACTATGTATCCTATAACATAACATACAGAAAAACTGATTTTAACGTGTTTAGATGACTAAAGTTATTGGAATGGTGTGCTTACCTGTCTAGACGTTTTCACAATTGAGCTAGAATTCACGTGTTGATAATAATTTTCAACGTAGCCTCATATACTGTTATTATTTTATTATACTAAGGCTTCCTCACAAAAGTATAGGTAAATAACAACTACCCCATGTAGCACAGACGGTTGGGCCAACGTTGGGGAACGATTAGGTGCAACGGTTAGCCAACAGTTATTTATGTCCGTTTTGCCAACTGTTCCCCAACCGTACCCCAACCATTAGCCCAACTCTTCCCCAACGGAAAAAAATTGAAAAAAAGGGAAATGATCGAGGTTCTCACTCGATGACTAGTTGTACTTCGCATACTACAGATACTCCTACCTAACAACCTACACTTCACTCATGTGTATCCTTTCATCCTTTGATGTACGACCTGACCCATTTTCCAATTACGGGTATGACACGTGGTATATAATTGCCCTACGGCAATTGTGCGTTTGTTTTCGCTCTCTAGGGCGCTTCAAACGGGTGATCTGCGGTGAAAACTTTTTTCCGGCCAAAATGGCCACTTTATACAGGTCGTCGGTGTCTTGCGCCCGACGGCCTTTGTTAGGTCCCTTTCAGGTGCGCTTCCTTTTCAAGTGATGATCAGTGATGTCCTGGCGGGAGGCCCGTGGGGTCCCCGGTGCCTGCTCTCGGGCGTCGGTCCCACGGCGTCGCTGTGTAGTCCGAGATGCGACGGAGTTCTTCGAAGTTTGAGTTTTCCAGGGTTTGGAAGAAATTCTTCGTTTGTTCTTTTCACAGTTCTTCGATGGCGGGCGTCCTGGTGAGGTAAGGGAGTGTCTCGTTGTTGAATGTCCATCCAAGACGGAGCGCCGTTCTTTGGCATTTCCTGTCCTCCTTAGCCAAGGTGTTCTTCGCCTGCGGAGTCGCTACTCCACTCCAAGCGGGGGCGGTGTAGGAAAGTGTCGGACGGAGAATTGCCTTCCAAATTAGAAGACGGACTTCCAGTGGGATGTCTTCTCCACGGAGGATGCAGCTAAGAAGTCCACGGCGGGCTGCAATGGCGGCGGCGGTCTTGCGGGCGTGTGGCTTCATTGTCAAGCGACGGTCGAGGGCGACGCCCAGATATTCAACGGTCGGCCTCCAAAGGACTTCCTGCTCCCCGACTAGTAGTTCGCCAGGAGCCGTATTCTTCAGGGAGAAGATGATGGACTGCGTCTTGCGATGGTTCACTGCGAATCTCCATTTGGAGTACCATTCCGCAAGGATGTCAATCGCCTTTTGCTGGTATGTGGCGGCGAGGCAGTCTTTCTTTGAACGGGATATCAGCGCCGCGTCGTCGGCGTACAGCGTAGAGATGGTGTTCGAGGAGAAGGTCGTTGGCATGTCGGCGGTGTAGACGTTGAAAAGTAAGGGCGAGAGGACACTTCCCTGCGGCACGCCAGCGGAGATCTTTTTTCGTCCAGAGAAAGCACCTTTCCAGTTCACGAAGAAACTTCGGTCCTGGAGCCACGAGCGGAGGAAGAACATCAGCCACGTCTGGTATCCGAAAGATTCCAGTTTATGGAGCAGGCCATCGTGCCACACGTGGTCGAACGCCTTACTGATATCAAAAAATGCGCCGACCGCAGTGTGGCGCCAGTTGAAATGAAGTTGATTAGACGGGCGATCTGGTGCGTGGTGGAATGTTGTTCCCTGAAGCCAAACTGCTCCGGCGAGATGACGCACAAGTCCGCTGTCACTCGCTTCAGGTGCACCAGGACGATTCTCTCGAGAAGTTTTCCTAAGGTGTTAAGGAGAGAGATTGGTCGTAGATTCTCCGGACGATTCGCTGGTTTCCCTGACTTGGGAATACAGAATACGGATGCAATCTTCCAGGCTGCAGGGAAGTGTCCTATTGCCAGGCAGGTGTTAAAAAGGCCCAGGAGGATGTACGCCAGCGATTGTGGCATGTGCAAGAGCGCCTCGTTGACGATGCCATCTGGGCCTGGGGCTTTTTTCCTCTTCAACGTTTTGAGGGCCGCAATAAGGTCCTTCGAATCTATCGTCGGCGGCTCTTCCATGGGCTGTGGGCGGCGAATTGGTGGTCTTGGCAGTACAATGGGCTCCGTTGTGGGGTCTAAGGCGTCCTCCGCTGGTGGCAGCGGCGAAAAGGCGTCCTCCAGATACGAGGACATGAAGTCGGCCTTCCGTAGGTTTTTTCGCAGTTCCGTCTTCGGTGCGCAGTGGCGCTTCTTCTGATTCCTCGATCCGTAGGGCGCGGGCCATTTTCCAAATGGATCCGTCTCCTGTGGAAAGGGCTTCTGCTTTCTTCTTCCAGGATTCTTGGCGGAAGGTCCTGATGTCATCCCGTAATTTGTGTTTAGCCGCGTTGAGACGCGCCTTGTCCTCCGGGTCTCGGGAACGATGGTATTGTCGTCTGATTTTGTTTTTCCGTGTGATGTTCTCCCGGATTTCTCGCGGCACCCCCAGATGATTATAGGGCCGGATGATTTTGTCAGGAACAGCAGCTGTGATGGCGTTTCTTACTGCGTCCATTATTCTGCAGACTTGCGCGTCGATTTCTGGCGGATCCTTGATGGCGTTTCTTACTGCGTCCATTATTCTGCAGACTTGCGCGTCGATTTCTGGCGGATCCTTGGGTTCCTTGTCGGCGAACGGCTTCCGTGAGGGATTTCCTGTAGCAATCCCAGTCAGCGGCTGCGTAGTTTTTCGTCGGCTTTGGTTCGACGACGGTGATGTGAAGCCCTGCAGAGAAGATCACCGGCAGGTGGTCAGAGTCAAGGGCTGTGACCGTTCGAGCAGCCAGCGTGCGACGAAGATTCTTGTGCACGGCTATGTCCAAGACGTCCCCATGCCGTTGTTGTAGTATCTTGTGGGCGTAGATGGAGCTGAGACGCGAACGCCTTTGAGAGCTGCCCATCGCTGCAGTAGATTCCCTCTTAGGTTAGGTATCCCGGAATTCCAGGCCTGATTCTTCGCGTTGAAGTCACCAGCAGCAATGACGGGACCATCGCTCGTGAAGAGACGATCGAGGTCGCTGGACTTCAGTTTCGCCGTCGGTGGGATGTACACTGATGCCAGTTGTATCATCTCTCCATCGCAGGAAAGCGATATCGCTGTTGATTCCACAGCCGATGAGCCGCTTCCGTCGCTCCTCGTAAGTTGCTGCGTCGATAACCGCGAAGACACCAAGATAGCCGTGCCGCCTCCAGCTGTGTTCCTATCATCCCGGAACATGTCCCATTCAGGAATGAACCATCTCATGTCCGGGTTTAATTTTGTTTCATAGATTAGTGCGATTTCGCACCGTTGTTTCCGCAGAAATGCCAGGAGCTCCGGCGTCTTCCTCCTGATGTCTCTGCCCGCATTCCAGCAGGCGAAGGTGAGCCTGTACGGGTATGAGGATGGGGTGTACATCTGCCTTTCACAGATGTGGAGTCTGTTCTGCTCCAGCGGGCACTGCAGACTGGACTTCTGACGGTGAGAATCGGCGAAAATTGTTTTTTCAGAGGTTGTCCATGCTGCGAAGTAGCATTTTGTTTCAGGGGATGCCATTTGCATGGCTTTTGCGCTATGCCTTGTTTTGACTTTCCCAGTCAAATGAAAAGAGGAAACCCTTGATAATCGAACTATTGGTCCATTAATGTGACTATGTCGTAGCATGGTCTACGACATAGATCCCTGTCATCTTTTTTGTCTACGGCCAGCTGTTTTAAGATTTCTTTGTCTGACGTCCTCAGGTTTTTTGTATAATCCATTTTTAGATTTTTTATAACGTCCGTTATTGGCGTAATTCCCGATCTTTTGTATACCTCGGTGTTTTTAATCCTTTTCTTATAAAATAAGATTGATCTTATGCATTTTCTTTCTTGTACTTCTATTTGTTTTATTGCTCCTTTGTTTAAAAGTCCTCCCCACGCTTGCACTGCGTACAGTATTACCGGTCTAATGAATATCTCATAAATCTTTATTTTTATCTCTTTTGGCGTTGTATTGCTTCTCAATATTACTGATAGATTGGCTCTCATACCCATTGATTTCGTTATGACTTTTTCTATGTGTTGTCTCATTGATAACTTATTATCGAGTTTTACTCCCAAGTACGTAACTTCATTTGTCCAATCTACCGGCTGTTGTCCTATTCGCAAACAGGAGCATGTCGGGTTTTTTGTCTTTGGCCGTGTAAAGATGATTGCTTGCGTCTTGTCTGTGTTTAACGATAGTCGCCACTTTTTATACCAAATTACCGCTTCATCAAGCCAATCTTGAGCGTAATCTTTGGCCATGTCAACATATTTACCTTTTGATAACATCACTACGTCATCTGCATATAATGCTAGCCCCGTCAGCCAATTGTCCTCATTTCTCGGAAAGTCGGACAAGTAAATGTTAAAAAGGGTTGGTCCTAAGACCGAACCCTGAGGAACGTCTGCGCGGATCGGCCTCTCCGAGCTATTCACGTTTTTCCATTTTACTTCGAAGGTTCTTTTCTCTAAGTATGATTCTGTCCACTTTGTGAGCCATCTTGGTGATTTTGTCTGTGTCATTTTATAAAAAAGGCCTTCATGCCATACCTTGTCAAATGCCTTCGAAACGTCGAGGAATATACCTACAGTTGTTAGCTTCCTATTGGAATTGTCGCTAATAAAATCAAGGACGCGGTGTATTTGGTGAGTGGTTGACATACCTTTACGGAACCCGAATTGTTCCGGGGGGAGGACGTTTTGTTTTTCCAAGTAGTCGTTGAAGAACCCAATTACTACTCTTTCCAGGAGTTTCCCCAGATTTGGCAGTAGAGATATTGGCCGGAAGTCTTTCGGATCTAAAGTCGTTCCACCTTTCTTGGGAAGACACGTGACAAGTGCTTTTTTCCAGATTTCTGGAAAATGGCCTATCCGAATGGAGGCGTTTACCAGGTTCGTGATATATTTTATCGCCTGTGGTGATATTTTCTTTATCACTTCGTTAGGAATGCCATCTATTCCCGTGGCCTTCCTATTGGGGAGGTTTTTAATTATCGTTTCCACTTGCTCAGTCGTAACAGACGGAGTTTCGCTGTCCTCTTTCTCCCATTCTTTGGTATTAATTTTAAAAACTGGTGTTTGCATGCTTGGTGGTCCGGGGTTGAAGGTCCTCTCAAGGCTGTCTGCAACGCAGTTCGCTTTTTCTTTATAATTTGTTATAATATTTCCACCACATTTAATGTTTGGGTCTGCAGGAGGGATTCTGCGCATCTTCTTAGCAATTTTCCATAACGACCCGTCTTGGACGTTTAGCGTCTCGAGCTGTTCTTCCCATCGATCTTTTCTGGTTTTTGCGATCTCCTTTTTTATGTTTTTAGATAGATCTTTAACTTTCTTCTTCAGGACCAGCGTTCCTTTTGATTGGTACTGCCTTCGGAAGAAATTCCTCTCCTTGATCATTTGTTTAATGTCGGGTTTTAATGGTAGATAATCCGCCGGGTCTCCTATTTTTAATTGGAATGGCTTTCTTCATTCCTTCACTTATAGCGACCGTAATGTTGGTTGCCATTTTGTCCAAGTCTTCGCGATTATTTGCCTCTTGAGTTTTATTTTCGAAGGACTTATCGACAAAATCCCTGAATTTGTCCCAGTTAGTGAGCCCGTAACAAAATCTTTTAGGTCGTTCCGGCAAGGTAATGTGCGTTCTTACTACATGCAGTAGGACGGGATAATGGTCGCTGCTGAGGTCATTCATAGTGACGGCTTTGATGGGCTTCCTGACGTTTTTTGCAAAAGCCAAGTCAATTACACTTTTCCCGCCAACCCTCGTCGGTTCCTCAGGAGCGATGGCTTTTAAACCTTTGCTTAGCATATAGTTATGTAGCTTTTTGCCATTTTTGTTGTCTCCTGGACAGTTCCATGTCGTATGTTTACTGTTGAAATCTCCGCCGAAAATTGTCGGGTCGTCATTTATTAAAATTTTGTCGAACTCGTCGGCTACCATCTCTTTCCGCGGTGGTAAGTAGCAGGAGAAAACGTTTATATCGCCAATTTCGGTCGAGACCGATATGCCTACGGTCTCTAGATTGTCGTTATAAATCTCCGGGAGAGGGTTCGTCACAATATCTTTTTTCGCTAAAATGGCAACTCCGCCACTAGCTCTTGGAGCGCCAGCTAATGGTCGATCCTTTCTGAATATTTCATAATTAGGGACCTCCCATTGTCTATCTTGTTTTAACTGAGTTTCGCTAATGAGGCATATAGCTACGTTAAACTTATCCAGGAACGCAATGAGTTCATCTGTTTTATCTGCGATGCCACCCTGGGCGTTCCAGAGGGCCATGACCAGTGATCTCTTTCCATTTTTACGGCAGCCCATAATTAGAGATCGCTTCAAGAATACTTCCCATTTTATTCATCATCGTATTGAACATCTGCATTTGCGCCATTATCATCTTGTTCAATTCCAACATGTCTTTTAGCATTATTTTTATGTCCTTATCTTTCGTTTCGTTTTGGCGATTGCCTTCCGAGCCCGTGTCCGAGTCACGCGAGGTCACCGCGTCTTTGTTATTTTGGTTTCCTGCACGCGAACTTATTGTTCTATTGTTTGGGTGTTCGAGTCTCGCATTTGTGCCCAGCGAACCAAAACCCCTTGCTATGGTTTGATGATCGATCCGCTCCGCCGTTTTACTCTCGGTCGCATTTACGTCTGACATCTCCGCTTTCTCTCGCCCTGATTCCGATTCTTCTTCGGCACCCGAGACGAGATTTTTATTTTGACACGCCACCGCATTTGCTCCCCGCTGGCTGGTCTCATAAATGTGTGTTCTTTTTTCCCACGGGTTTTCTTGCGGTGGTTTTGCCTGGTTCCCTATATGGTCGCCATTATTGCCTACCTCTTTTTGGAAGTTCTGACGTGATTTATTTACCTCTTCAAGTTCCTTGATGTAGACTTCGCAGTCGTGGGAATTCGCTTGGTGGTTGCCACTGCAGTTGCAGCATTTTATGGGACGGTCCTTTGGGCAGTCTTTCCCTTCATGAGCACCTGCGCAGTAATAGCAACGAGGTGCTGCCGTACAAAAGCGTGACCCGTGTCGATAACGATTGCATCTATAGCATCTCTGAGGCGTTTTATAGATAAACGGAACAATTGTTACCGGGTGACTACAGGCGTATTTTATTTGCTCTATAGTTCTGGGATTAAAGTTATCATTTTTATTTACCGTCATAACATAAGTCCCGTTGCTTTTGGCTGACATTACCCTAACCGCTACACACGGGATATTATGACTAATCAGTTCGTCTTTGATAAACCCCGTATCGATATTATAGTCTAGTCCATGAATGACGTATCTGGCAATTTTTTCCCCTTTTGCTGCCCATGTATGTATCTGAGCTTTTTCTTTGTTTAAAAATGCCTTAATTATGTCATAGTCCTGCTTTGTTTTAAGTTGAAGCCTGGACCCGTCATTAAGCTTTTTAATGATAAACGTTTTGTCTGTTACCATGCCCCTAATTTTCATTATGAATTCTGTCATGTTATTTATTTTGTAGACTACGATCGGTGGTGGCCAACTCTTTCGTGTGGCCCTTTATTGTGTTCCCAGTTACATTACTATTTGCGGTCCCATTTTTCACCTTTGCGGTATCTGCTCTGCCGACATTTAAGTCCACTTCCTCTAAGGGCTCAAATCTATTTTTTGTCTCGAAGTTGGCCTTCTGCACAAACTGCGGACTGTCGCACCTCCTTTTCTTCTGACTCTGTTCTACAATCTCAAACATATTGCTTTGAACTTTTCTCATCAGCTCTTCGTCATCTATTTCTGAATCTTCGCTCATGATTTCGATCTCGTTTACGTCTTGGTCTATAAATTTCGTCCCAGTAACACTTGGACTCGTCATATTTCCTAGATTTCCGTCGTCATTCTGATTTTCCGTAAAAACGGAGTTGGCATTACGAGTAGTTTCCTGTTCTTTAGGCTGATGATTATGCTTATTACTATCAGTTTGGACTACAATTGGTCTCACGACCCGACTTGTTTTCGATTGCGGTGATCTCATCATCTTTAACACTTAAGAGAGTTAAAAGCGCGACAATAATGAATACATGTCAAATTAATAAAACCAACCCACAACCCTTCCCCGAAGCCACTATGGCCCCTACGGAGTCCCCTGCCTTTAGCCTGTGGGAGGGATGTCAGCTGGTATGATGAAACTCAATGAAGGACTGTAATGGCGGTCCCACCGATCTTCACCGCATGAGCGGGTCGGGCACAGTGGGCCCACGCCCAGTACTTCCCTATCCTGCACTCTAGTCCCTACCAAGGGGAGCCTCCCGGTTTCCCTAGGAGTGCAAGGAGGTTCACTCCGTTGGATCTACTCCAACGAAGGCCCTCTTCCAAGGGTTGCCGGTGACACGACCTTTTTGGGGCGCAGGCGAGACGCCACCCGGCAGTGAGAAGGAGGGGCTCAGTTAGCCTCCCCCACCGGGCGCCCTCGCTGCGTAGTGGCAGGAGACTCCACAACCACCCAACCCTTTGAATCCCAGAATTATTTAAAACCCGTTTGATGGTGTAAGACGTCTTGCGAAGTTTTTAGTTCGCCACGCCACCACTGCTTATCGTCGATTGGTATCCCAGAGGACTACGTCCGTTGACCGGATTATCAGGTCCGTCACCTCCCCCGAAGTAGAAGCCGAGGACTCCCGTGATGTCCCGTGAGCTGATGACCACCGACCACCGCCCGTTGTGACCCGTTGAGTAGCTGATGACCACCGAGATGACCGCAGATCCGCGGACGTTGACGTCTGTTGTTTTTGTTTTTTTTTTATTTTGGCCGCGGGATATTATTACGGGAATAGATGGCATTCCTAACGAAGTGATAAAGAAAATATCACCACAGGCGATAAAATATATCACGAACCTGGTAAACGCCTCCATTCGGATAGGCCATTTTCCAGAAATTGTTTTTTTTTCATTTTGGCCGCATTATATATGGCGGGGATGTCCCCCGCCCGATCGGCCCTTTTCAGGGCCCTCCGGACTTAGAATTTCTCGGGTGCTGTTAACGCCGCTATCGCGGCGGCTTGTCGTCGGGATCTCCGGTGCCGGCTCTTGGGCGTCGATGGCGGTCCCACGGCATGACCCTGAAGTCGGCGATGCGGTGAAGTTCGGTGTAGGTGGATTTTTCTGCTCCTACGTAGAAGCGTTTTGTGGCGGATTTCCATGTGTCGGCCAACGAAGGTGTTCCGGTGAGCACGGGCAGGGCTTCATTGTGAGGCGTCCATCCGAGTCGTAGGGCTTGTCTTTTCCGATCTTCTTTTTCGAGGATTGTCTTCGCTTTCTGGAGCGCGATTCCACTCCAGGCAGGGGCTGCATACAAGAGACTCGGGCGAATTATTGTTTTAGTAGGAGACGCGTTTGGACGGTAGGGATTGCTCTCCCAAGATGCATCGCAGTTGGATGCGGCGAGCGGTATACGGGTATGAGATCTCGATCTCGATTTCCTCTACAAGATGCTATTTCAGCATCTTTATCGATCCCTCCTTCAGCATTTTTCCCCCTCCAGGGAAGCTTTTAAGGGAGTGCGTATGTTTTTAGTATAATTCTATGTAGTTTTCTTTTACGTGTTGTTTTATACAAGTGGTGTATTTTAATTTCGTATGTATGTGTTTATGTTTGGGGAAAAGTGGTCTTTTTGTGTATCAGTGCTGTCGTTTTCTACTAAGAGGTTTCGTATTTTACTATGGTATCGGATTTGGTTTGCACGACGCGAAAAGGTACTTTTCGCGGGAAATGGGTTGTTGAACAAGGATTTTAATCGGGAGCTGGTGGGATTTCAGGGACAATAATGACAGGATTGACGGGAACCTCAGTGGGAACGTTGTTGTTTAAAATTGATGTATCTAAATTTTGCAGGGGTAGCTGAGAGAAGGCTTGTAGGTTGAGGGTTGCAATGTTTGGATCAAGGTGGATGATGGATGGATGAATTCTGACTTTTTTGGGTTTTTGAGCAAAGTTGGCGACTGATTGAAGGACGGTTTGAGGTATGTTGGGATGGGAACTGGGAAAGGGTTTCCAGAGATTTTTAATGAGGGGATTTGGGTGCCGATCAATAGATTTTTTAAAGGAGACACACTTCCTGGTCATGTGTTGAGACACATAATCAACTCCGAGTTCATTGTGTAATTGTTTGGTTGTGTGGAACCATCTTGCTGCCGTAATGCCGCGCACGGATTTGTTTTGGAGAGTTTGGAGTTTGCGTAGCTGTGTCTTAGTGAGTGATGCTGCCCAGATTTCAGAGCCATAGAAAACTGCGGGCCGAACTATGGCCATATATAAAAGTTTCTTAAGGCGTAGTGAGAGTTTGCTTTTGTAGCCTAGTAGAGGAAAGAGTCCTCCTCTCGCAGCTTGAAATTTATTAACTGTTGAATTGAAATGTTGTGTAAATTTAAGTTTTCGGTCTAAATGTATTCCAAGGAATTTGCTGGAAGTGTTTGTGGGGATATTATGATCCTTGTAAATGAGAGGAGGACCTGTCTGCCTTAGCGTTTTCTGTTTGGCTCTGCGGAAGAATATTACCTCGGTACATTTTGTGGGATTGATGGCTATTTTCCATTTGTTGGCCCAGTTGGCGTATTTGTCAAGTTGTGTTTGAAGGTGCCGGCGTGCCACACAAAGCCATGTGTGGGATGATGTGAATGTTGTGTCGTCTGCGAATAAGTATGCGTTTGTTTGCGGTGTAAACGGAATGACGTTAGTGTAAATGTTATACAGTGTAGGTGAAAGGACTGCGCCTTGGGGCACGCCGGCTTTGATTTGGAATTTTTCGGTGACAGCACCGCCGAAAGAAACAGAGAAGGTTCTGTCCGAGAGAAAGGATTGTAGGTTTTTAATGAGGCTGGTGGGGAAATTCATTTGAACCAGTTTGTGGACAAGGCCTTGATGCCACACTTTATCAAAAGCCTTGTCCACGTCAATAAAAACGGCTGTAGTTTGCTTCCCATTGTCTTTGTCTTTAATGATGTTTTCGACTATGCGGGCAATCTGATGCATAGTCGAGGTATGAGGTGTGAAGCCAGCTTGATGTTTAATTTGGACTGGGAGGAACAATTGTTTGATATGGGATAGCAAGCATTTTTCTAAAATTTTTCCGAAAGTGTTGGTCAGTGAGATTGGACGAAAGTTATTGGGATTTGTTAAGTCTTTGTTGGGTTTGGGAATTAAAATGATTTTAGCTTCTTTCCAAATTGTTGGGAAATAGTGGATATGAATACAATAATTAAATAGGGTGTGAAGCAATGGGATAAATTTTAGGGGAAATAATTTAATGGCTTTGGGCGGTATGTTGTCTGGGCCAGGAGCTTTGTGGTTTGGTAAAGCTTTTAATAAAGCTTGAATGTCTTTTAGCGGGATATAATTTGGTGTTGATGAGGGAGCATATGTAATTGATTGGAAGGTTTCGTTGACTATAATTTCGTTTTGATGATCAACTAATTCAGTATTGACCTGAAAGCGTTGATAAAGCATTTCTGCGAAAACTTTTGCTTTTTCATCTGAAGAAGTGTACGTTTTATTGTCCATTTTGAGCGGTGGAGCATACTGTTTTTTATTTCGGAGTGCATGTGCAAGTCTCCACACAGAATTGTCCTGTGTTGAAAGATTTTGTAGTGTGTATTCCCAGGCTTTGTTTCTGTGTGTGGTGATTTCTTGTTTGATTATTTTGTTCAGTTGATTTATGATTAGTTTTAAGTGTCTCTGTCGTGTGATCGCAAACTCCCTCCTTGCTCTGTTTCGTTTCGTGATTAATTGTTTTATCTGTGTTGGATGAGTAAAAAACTTTAGCAATTTTCCACAATGTATTTTAAAATAATAAAATTACACAACACGTGTTTCGGCTTACTAAGCCATCATCAGGTGTACACTTATAAACTTCCGTGACAGCAGCGCAATATATAGGAAACGGGAAGGGGATGGAGATAGGGGAATTGGTTGGGGGGGGGGGAAGAGGATGAAGCACTCTAAGGAGTTTGTCCTTGGGACTGTATTAGGTAAGTGGTGGGTTATTTGAAAAAGGAATAGCTAACAATGGGGAATGGAAATCCGTGAATTTCCGTAAGGCGGAATTAAACATCTACTTCAACCGCAGCTGCTTAAGACTGAACCTGACCCCTGTGTACGTGCAGATATCCACGAAATCCACCTCCAATTCATCAGGCCGAGCATTAGAGGCAGCGAAGAAGATCTGGATTCGGAACGAGCTGAAGTCGTGGTACAACAAGAGGGACGCAATTTCTCATTACCTCTACGTTCTGCATATGGAACTATCATCTTCTCTACACTTCGCTGAATGGTGTGCCTTCGTCGATCGTGTTAAAACCTGTGTAAGTGACTTTGGGTACAAGAAGTACTGTATAATTCACAAGAAGATCGCCAGATTACGACGTACCCTTTGCGTCATGACCCCACCAGCCTCACCTCCCGCTGATTTAAAGTGCGAATTTAAGTTCAACGAAAAAGTGGTTAATTTATCCAAATCTACTTTCACGAAGGTTGAATTGGATCTCCTCAGCAAAGGCTTAAAGTTCGCTCCGACCCCTCATTCCATTAGTTCATTACAGAATTTAGCAATTGACTGTGAGGTAGCCCTCCAAAGAGCACCAACCGGTTTAAAACAGTCTTGTGCGGACATCATTGCTCCCTCCGTTCACTCAAGGGGAAAGCAGTATCGAGATAAATCGAATCATTCATTAAATAGAACATTAACCGCTGTAAAGAATAAATTAAAACAGGAGGACCTTATTATATCGAAAGCTGACAAAGGGAATACGGTAGTTATATTGGACAGATCGGACTACGTAACGAAGTGCAATGATTTTATTAATAGTGACGCCTTTGTGATACTTCCCAAGGATCCAACGAAGAGTTACCAAAAAACCGTCAAGACAGGAGTGTCCTTGTGCTCCGGACTTTTCAGTGAGAGAGACAAGATTAGACTCCACTCCATGAATGTGCTTCCCCCTCGACTGTTCGGACTGCCAAAGTTACATAAAGTGGGTGTACCCAATAGACCGGTAGTCTCAAATATTGGAGCCCCGACCCATAAATTGGCCTCAACACTCAACGACGTCCTCCGCTCTTTCACGAATTTTTCATCCAAGTATTCCGTCCCAAATTCCTATAAATTAGCGGAACTGTTAAATAACCTAGAGGTGCCTGCGAACTCAAAATTAGTCTCTTTCGATGTGACAAACCTATTTCCCTCTGTCCCAGTTAATGAAACCTTACACTTAACCAAATGCTTGCTACAGGATTCCGGGTCAAATCCAATCATAATAGAGGAAATACTATCGCTTTTAGAAATGTGTACGAACCAAAATTACTTCCTTTTCAACAGCAGATACTACAAACAAGTGGAGGGTCTAGCCATGGGATCCCCTCTCTCCCCACTGTTGTCCGAAATTTTCATGAACAATTTCGAAAACAATTTCTTCAAATCTGAAAATCCACTCTTAAATAATGTGTTCTACTGGTATATGTACGTGGATGATATTCTGTGCTGCTGGACAGGGAGCGATCGTCAACTAGATTGTTTCCTGAGAGTGCTAAACTCCCAACACCCTAGAATCAACATGACTATGGAAAAAGAGACAGAGGGACATTTAAGCTACCTGGATCTAGACATTTCAATAGTGGACAAGAAGCATTATTTTGGTATATTTAGAAAACCCTCCTTCTGCGACCTAGTAATCCCAGCAGACTCTTGCCATCCCATGTCACACAAGCTTGCGGCATTCCAAACGATGATCCATAGGTTAGTGAGCCTACCCCTCTCCAACCCAGAATTCAACAAAGAGCTGGAAATCATATGCCACATTGCAACGTCCAATGGGTACAAAAGAGATATTATAAACAAACTCCTGCGTAAAAAGCTCACAAAAATAGATATTTCCGAAATAACCGCTATCCCAGCTTTTGAACCGGATAAAAGAACTTGGTGTAGGCTACCATTTGTTGGTAATCTCTCTTACAAACTTAAGAGAATATTCCCAAAGGACAAATTTAAAGTGTGTTTTTACAATCCGTGTACCTTATCGAACATTTTGTGCAAAAGCAAGGACGCCATTGACCCAAAACTCCATTCAGGCGTCTACAAAGTCAAGTGCCTCAGCTGTGATAAATATTACGTTGGACAGACGGGCAGGGATTTTACCACCAGACTTCAAGAGCATCGAAGGTGTGTGGATAAGGGAGACAAATCGTCACTGCTGGCCAAACACCTCCTGGAGACATCGCACCATTGCCTCTTTGTTCCGGAAATCCTGCATATTGAGAGAAAAGGCCCAAGACTGGACGCATGGGAACAGTGGGAAATTATACATAGTGATAATGACCTCTTGTTGAATGACCAACTTTTCCGAATCCATTCCCCATTGTTAGCTATTCCTTTTTCAAATAACCCACCACTTACCTAATACAGTCCCAAGGACAAACTCCTTAGAGTGCTTCATCCTCTTCCCCCCCCCCCCCCCCCCAACCAATTCCCCTATCCCCATCCCCTTCCCGTTTCCCATATATTGCGCTGCTGTCACGGAAGTTTATAAGTGTACACCTGATGATGGCTTAGTAAGCCGAAACACGTGTTGTGTAATTTTATTATTTTAAAATACATTGTGGAAAATTGCTAAAGTTTTTTACTCATCCAATATGTATAAATTCCACTACGTGGCGCCTGATACTGTGATCTATGTTTTATCTGTGTTGGTAGAGAGCAAGTGTCTGTTTCTTTAGTATTTTTGTGTGTAAAAAGTGATCTGCTTAAGGCATTTGTGATGCAGTTGTTGATTACTTGAATAGCTTGGTCTATGGAGGCGGTTGTCGGCTCTATGTATGTATGTTAGATTGTTTTCTAGGATTTCGGTGTATAAATCCCAGTTTCTGTGTGTTGATGGTTTGTGTGGTGCGAGAACGGGATTTAGGTCAAAGTCTGTTAGGACCGGAAAGTGGTCCGATGAGCCTTCATGCAGAACTTTGATAGTGTGAGTTGTGTAAATGTTTTTTGTTATTAGGATATCAAGGATGTCTGTGGAATAAGTGTTATGGGCGTGAGTAGGTTCATTCGGAGCTATTATTTGTAGTGAGTGTTTGAGTGCGTGTTTTAGTATAATTCTACCTTTTGGATTTGTTGCTTTGCAGACCCAAGATTTGTGTTTGCAATTTATGTCTCCGGTCAGGATGACGGAATCAGTTTCTGGAAAAATAGTATCAAGATCTTCATTGATAAGAGACTTTTTTGGTGAAATATATGCAGATATAATGTGTATGTCTCCCGTTCTCGTGGTGATTGTGATTGCTACAGTTTCAATGTTTGTGAGGTTTGCGTAGTATTTTTGTTTGTGTTGTATTGTTGTCTTGATTCCAATGGCCACTCCGCCCGATGGAACTGTGGCTGTGTTTCGGTCTTGTCTGTAGAATGTGTAGCCTGGGATGCGGATGGATTGCGACGCCTTTAGACATGTTTCGGAAAGCGCTATTATGTCAGGCTTCTGTTCCTGACATATAAGTTTCATTTCTTCCGTGTGCGGAGTGTAGTGGCAGCAGTTCCATTGAAGAACTCGGAGATTGACCAGTTGGATGTGCCTTTTAGTGTGCTCCATAAAGGGTTTGCAACAGTTCCAGGGTGTGCTTTAGGAGGATGGGGATTGCTGCGGAGAAGGAGGTTACGGTCAGGTAGATAGGGATTTTGCTCAACACCCATTGCAGGATTGCAATCCAGTTAAAGGAGCCGTCTGGTGATCTGAATGAAGATGAATGATTGGGAATGGGAATTGACGTGATTGAAGGTTCAGGAATTGGAAGGGATGCAGGAATGGTGACGGGTTCAAGGGATGCGACTTCTGATTGAGTTGGTGGTCGCTCAGGCTCACTCTCAGCTATAGTCACGTCGCTATTTGGCGGCGGATCGGGAGCTGACTGGGAGTTTGTCCCACTGAGGATCGAGGGAATCTCTATACGCTTTTTGGGTGCTGTTCGTTGTGGCTTTGGCTCCTCGTAATGCCTCAAGGGATTTCTGCGGGAGGGCGTGTAATTTTGTGTTTTCTTTTGTGCAACATTGCTGATTTCTGGGAATTCTGCATAGCCGCTTGCTTCATTTCCGTCGTCTTCAGTCTGCAGCGCCTCAAAGGAATTATGGGTTGGGAATAGTTCACGGGCGACAACAGGGGATTTGAGGGTTTCTGACATTTGGGATGCGGGTTTTCGGGATTGCCAGGGGTTATATGAGGGAATGGGTGCAGGAACTGGAGAGGAATTTGGGCGTGCGGCAGTGGGAGTTGTGATGTTATTTCGCCTCATGTCCGCCATTTTGCGAACAAATTTGGGACATTTTTTGAATGTTGCTGCGTGTGGTCCTCCACAGTTGAAACATTTTAGGGGATGTCCCATGGGCAGCGTGCAATCTCCAGTGAAGTGGCCTTTTGCGCATCTGGCGCAGTTTGGATTTAGCTCACAGTAGTTCTTCGTATGCCCTATTCTGCAGCACTTATGGCACTGCGCTGGGCCGGATGATTTGCGGTATTCTTCAAATGTTATGGGAATGCCTCTTAAGGTTTGCAGCTTAAGGAGCTCACTTTCTTGACATTTATTTTTTAAAAGTACTTTAATCATGTCGGTTGCACGCGGCGCCGTTTCTTCGGTTGTGTCAGCAAGTGGTCGTGTAGTGGTGAGGGGTTCAAATAGGTCTATGTCAAATCCTTTTTGTATTAATTCTTGTTCCAGGAATGGCACGGGGAGCTCTTTTTTGAGACCTCTAATGACATATATCCTCCTTTGTTCGGAAGGTAGAGCATTGGTGGAGAAAGGGGCTTTTACCGTTTGAAGGATTGTTTTAATTTTGCGAAAGTCATCTAAACATTTCGATTGTATTACTACGCATTGCCTAGTGATGGTGGTTACCATTGGGTATTTAATGCTGGTTTTGAGCTTATCATACAGTGTCGCATATTGTTTGAAGTCGTGCAAGCGGATGGCGGGGATTCCAGCGGTTCTTGCTGTAGGATTTAGGTTTTTAGGTGTGTTGGGGGTTGTGGGAAAGGATTTTTGATTGTTAGACGTTTTGCGTCGGTTGACCGTGGTCCAGGTTGTTTCGGAAGTGGAAGGTTTTTCAGAGGTTTTGGATATTGTTGCGGAGGTAGGGATTGCAGGAGCTTCAGGATTTGGAAGGATATTAAGGGATACTGGATTAAGGATACCGGTTTCTATTTGTGGGGGCTTGAAATGTAAGGTGCTTTCCTGTAGGTTTTGCCTAACCGGTTCAGTGTTAATAGCTTCCTCTGGTGGGGGGGTTTTGCTGATGGCTGTAGGATTTTTTCTTGAGGATAGGCCTTCCTTCATCTTCATTTGCCTAGTGATCATCATCTTAGGGCTTTTATTTGAGTTCTCCGTCTCCGATCCGGAACTTTCTTCTGTTTCTAAATGTTGAAGATCTTCTGAGTTATAATATAGGAATCTAGGGACAAGCTCCCCAAAATCCTGCCTAAAAGAAAACGCAAATTACCCAAATTCCCGACATCCTTATCACACCTACCTTCCCTTCATACTCCCTTCCGTCCATTCCCACAGAAGAATACCTCCGCCATCGTCGAAAATCACCTCCACATCGCAGAAGATGATCCAGCCCTACTGCCTCAACGACTTTCTCAGTTCCTCTCCCCTGACATTCCTGCAACAGCATCCCTCCCTTCCTCCAATCTCCAACCTGATTCTATAGCCGACCCTCCACACCCTGGCTGCGGTAGAAGTGGAGCCAACCTTGAAAATCTGCTTCCCCCTTTCCCAGATTAATCCTTCCCTGAGATAATCCTTCCCTACATTTACTGATTTACCCTGCTACAAAACCATTATACCTATATTTAATCCCCAAACGAAATAACCTTTCTCAACCCTATTCACCTAATCTACCAGCCGCTCCTCCCTAAGATAATCCCTTTCTACCTTATCACTACCTACCAACTACCCTTCGTGCTGCCACTTTTTCCAGCCTATTAAAAAAAATAAAAAAATAAACAAAAAAAAATAAAAAAAATAATAATAATTAAAAAATCATAAAACTCATATTTGGAGAGAGAAGATCCAACCACTGACATCCTCATCTAAATCTTCCGACCACGGCCAGCAAGGGCAATCTCCCGTATTGGTGACACAGGTCTACTATCAAGCAATCGGCAATCGTAATATGTGCGAAGGTCCATCCTTTTCTAAGATAAGAGAGAAAACTAGAAGCGCCTCCGAGCTACAGTTTAGCTAAGAAAATGTATTTAGAAATGGCCTGCAGGAGCACTTTCAGCCGAGATGGGGAGCCACCTTAATGTTTTTAGATTTGACGACACCAGCGGCCAAAGGGCCCAAGGTGGAGTGGCGGTTGCTATCCGAGAGGCCCTTTACACCTCTCGGGTACCACTGAACACTCCTTTCCAGGCGGTTGCGGTTACCGTGCACGCCCCAGAGACCATAACGTTGTGCAACGTTTATTTACAAGAGTGCGCACCTGTCACTGAACGAAACCTGGAAGACCTTTTCCTACAATTACCGAAACCCTTTATAATTTTAGGAGACTTTAATGCACATGACCCTTTGTGGAGTAGCTCCCGGAGACAGTGAAATAGAAGAGGGCGGATTTTATCGCATTTCATCCAAGATTTTAACCTTTCTTTACTCAATAGTACTGAGAAAACTCGTTTTAATAGTTTTAATGGAGAATTTTCATCCATTGACCACGCCATCTGTTCGAGCAGCCTTTCTACAAAACTTAACTTGTCCGTCCATTCAGACCTATGTGGCAGTGATCATTTTCCGCTTTTAATACGGAAGGATATCTGTTATAATCCCCGCTTTGTAACTCCTGGAAATTGGCTTATTCAAAAAGCTGACTGGTCAATTTCCAGAGAGAATTTCACGTTCAAACATGATTGCAACCGTGACGCAATGCGCAACGTCGAGATACTTACCTCTGCTATCATCGAGGCACTTACCTCTGCTATCATCGAGGCAGCAAATGTTACCGTCCCACGGTCTAAGGGTATCGTCCATCGACCTGCAGTATTATGGTGGACAGAAGAATGCGATAAAACTGCAGTATTCGTATTTTCATGAAGTACCCCACGGAAACTAATCTTGCCTCCTTCCGACGTCTTCGAGTGAAAGCTCGACAAATCGTTAAAGAGGCGAAGAAAGCCTCCTGGGCAGAATTCATATCTGGTGTAAATCACAGGACTCCTCTCGCACAGGTCTGGAGGAAGGTGCGAAGCATCTCGGGCTCCAGTCTGCAATGCGGCCATCCTACATACCATCGCCGTGCCTCTGGTTTGCAGGAAGAAAGATTTATTGAAGCACAAGGAATTCTTTTTTACCACAAATTCAGCTATTTTTAACAAGAAGTCCGTTGAAACTATTTGAAAATATTCCTGTTTGTTCGAGGCGATCGCGTTGAAAAACTTTAGTTAATTATCCCCAACTTCTTATTTTCCTTCGTGGTGAATTCTTATAATAGGCTCATGACATTGCCGCGATTCACTCATGGTTTCTTCGGGACGCGTCATGACGCGTGGGCACTGTGGGCTGAAATCGAATATTCTTGGAGAAAAATGATTTTTTTCACTTTTTATTTCGGAAAAAACGATGATATTTTCTGAATATGCAAGAATCATTGTCCAAAATACTGAATTAATTTTATTTCTAAGTGATTTTTTTAGACGAGCAGACGTCTGTGAAATTCATAAAAAATGATCAAAAATTACTTTCCATTTTTTTGGTGAAAACTGACGAAAGAGTATTGCTACTGTTCCGTTCTAATGTGAGACACGTAATTTTTAAGCATACCATCATAATAATATGTATGTTGCAAACAAACTATAGTGAAAAATTAGATTTTGTTGTTATATTTTTTAAAAATTTATCAAACAATTAAAATATGCAATAAAAAAATCGTATTTTTACCATAAGGTAGGAAAAAACTTTATGTTAGCGGTCTTAAGCGACAAAAATATTTATACCAAATTATAAACAAAAGTGTCAACTTAAATGTTCAAAAGAAAAATCCTGCCCCAATATGCCACCCCACCACTCCCATCAAGTTATGTACCCAGAGGTCAAACCGCGTGGCGCAGAGCTGAGATGCGGAAATTCGTTCAGAATTTTTTACAGTTATGGATTACTCAATAAAAATGAGACAACACTCTTGTTTTCCACACCAGTATACATTGTGCACTCCACGTAAGCCTTACTGTTCCATTTTTTCCATTATCACATTACGATTGTAATTAGAAAGATAACATTTGCAAGGTTCAACGCGTGCGCCGGCAAGTCGGAAACTTGTCTCATGAAGTGGGCGGCTGCAGTAGAATATTTTCTCATCTTTGGGAAACCCAATTTTTACCGTTATGCACTCACATATATTGATTTCCACACATTCCTGAGCCTTTTAACTATCAGCAGCTCATACATTCGAATAAGGAAAAGGTACAGCAGTGGCCGCGGTCACTACCCGGCCGACAGCGGTAATCCCCTTTGTCCGATCACCCTACCTTAGTCTTTTGATTTGTATCTAGCGTTTGAGAGCTTTAATGCCTGTACGGCTGAGTGTTGGTAAATAGGCCATTCTATGCTTTGCTATTCGTTTGTGGAAATGCCGCTTATTGCTTTATTGTCTCGTCCCTGAAAAGGGCTTTTTGCACTTCTGCGAATCGCTTCTCTCGAACACGTGCGGACGAATTCTACGAAGTAGATCGCATGGGTTTTCCTACAAATGCTTGTTTCCAATTGGTTGAAAAAATTCTCTTTTTCACGATTTTACTAAGCAAATTAGTCAGATTTTCGTCGTGAGTGCGAAAGGATCTCAGTGCTTGTACCACGGAATCCGAAAACCAAGAGTTCTCTGAAGCTCAGTTTCCCCAGAGCGTGAAATTTCAACGTGGAGGCCGAACTAGAGGATACTAAGGAGCGATAATAAGGTAAGTTTCCCTAACAAATTTCTCTATTATTGTGCGCGTATTACGGAGGGAATTTGATTCAAATTTTGATTTCCTTCTCCGGTGATTAACAGTATTGACATTCCGGATTAGAAAAAAATGGACCCCACGAAAGTGACCCGAAAAGAAATGCATGATGTGATTTTCAATGGAAGTGGAAATTCGGTGAATTCCAAAAGAAAATTAGCTCTGCAATATCTTCACAGTAAGTTTAACCTAGGAAAATACATGAAAACTAAGGAAATTTTGACGAATGTCATGAACGCAAATTTTTTCAATTCATACTTCAAAAAATGGGATGAATGTAATAGGAATAACGACAGGTTTAAACAAAAATTTCGTTGTTGGTTAGAGAAGGATATACCTTTCCCAGCGGATATGTATAAATATCTGCTTGGAAATCCCAGTTCAGGTTGGTGTCAATCATCGGTTAACATATTTTCATTGGCTATATTTCACTCCAAGGCAATTTAGTATTGCTATTACATTCTAGTTTCAGGTTCTTCTGAGTTAAGCGGCAAGGGAAGGCCGGAAAAGATTTTGAGAGGTCTAGTGAAAAAACTAAAAAAAGAAAAGTGGCAGATTTAAGAGAGAAAGCGTCAGCAGCAGACATTTCGCTGGCCACATCCATGACATTGCGCTCCGAAGGGAATGAAGCGGCAGCGAAAATAATAACTGAAATGACTACAACAACCCCCACCCGAGGACAACGAATGTTAAAAAAATGGAGGTCAATTCCTGCACCTCAAAATGAGTTGACGCCAGAGGAAGCTCTTTCGTTAATTGTTGATTGAAATTTAACAAAATTACAATATAAAATACTTCGCAAGACTGCCAAAAAATATGGACACAAGCTTTACCCTAGTTATGAAAGAGTTAGATATCAGAAGATGCTGCTCACCCAGAGGGCATATCAGTAGGGGAAAAAAATGTGAAGTGAGCCTTCAAGAACTGCTGAACCACACAGACTCTCGCTTTATATTAGGTTTTTTGAATGCGAACTCCGCGTCTCTTATCGCTTGAACGTAAAGAAATGGAGGGTGAGTAGAAAATTTGGTTACATATACTCACATATTCAAATAGTGTACCATTTTTTTCCATTAAGGCATATTCATATCATAATTTCGTGACCTCATCTTAGACCAAAGCTACCAATGGGAGCAAAACCGAATTGGAAAGACCCCCCTGCGGGTAGGGGGAATGAGAATACTCCCGCAGTATCCCTGCTTGTCGTAAGAGCGATAATGACATCGTAAATTGTATCAAGGCGCCGGTGATAGGCACACTGTTCGTGGATGACCTGGCAATTTTCTGCAGGTCATCCAAGGTTGTAACTGCATCTCGAATGGTCCAATTGACATTAAACAACTTGGACCAATGGACCCAAAGGAACGGATTTCGGTTCTCCTTTGAGAAGACCAGGTGCGTCCATTTCCACAGGAGAATAGGAATCCAAATGCTGCCCACATTATCCCTTGGAGGAAGAAATCTTCCTTTCGTCCAGTCGGCCCGCTTTCTCGGTATGACAGTCGACTACAGGCTCAATTGGCGAGAGCACATTCAACTTTTAAAGACAAAATGTCTGAAATCGTTAAACGTGTTAAAGTTTTTAAGCCACACATCGTGGGGAGCAGACCGCACAACATTGCTCTTATTGTATCGCTCATTGGTCCGTTCTAAACTAGACTACGGTTATTTTATTTATGCGTCCGCCCGCGAGTCATACCTGCGAGCATTGTCCCCCGTGCACAACGCGGGGTTGCGACTCTGTACGGGGGCATTTCGGACAAGCCCTGTCATAAGCATCTATTCTGATGCAGGGGAGCCTCCTCTATGCCACCGCAGAAACGTGCTTATGTGCAATTACGCCTCCAAAGTTCTATCTATGACGGCACACCCATGTTTTAACATACTCTTTAAACCACGTTTTTTAGACATTTTTAACCGACGGACGAAGGCCACTAGGCCCGTTTGTGTACGTTTTAATGATTTTATTCGTGGGTGTGATTTCAGTGTTCCTGAAGTGTACCCTGTATCTCACGCAACCCACCCTCCCTGGTTAACACCCGTTCCTGTGGTTAAAACAGTCCTAAGTAAACTACCAAAATCCTTCACCACTCCCTTGGAATACCAGCGTCAGCTTTTAATGTTTCTGAGTAATCACTCCGATTTTGTTCCTGTGTACACTGACGGTTCAAAATCGGAGTTGGCCTGTGCCTGCGCAGCGTTCTCTAGTACCCAAGGAGCCGTCAAAGTAAAATTAAATCCGCTGTGTAGTGTGTACACAGCGGAACTATTCGCCATGAAGATGGCACTCGAAACTCTATGTGACGGAGGTGGCTCCTTTGTTATATGCACCGATTCCTTGAGCTCCATACAGTCCATTTCCGACTTTTCGCCCATGCACCCGATCATTCAAGACATACATTCATCCCTGCTGTCTTTCAGTAGAAAGGGAGTACGCATTTGGTTCCTGTGGGTCCCGGGGCATGTGGGAATAGCCGGAAATGAAAAGGCAGACGCTTTGGCCAAAGAGGCTCTGACCGAGAGAGAGTGTAAGTCCACGCTGGTACCTTATGAGGACCTCAAGTCTTCCCTGAGACAGGTAGTCCTTGGGCAGTGGAAGGAGTCTTGGCGCACTGCAAGAAATAACAAACTTCGCGACATCAAGCCGGTTACGTTAGTGTGGCCCTCTTCCGTCAGGAACAGCCGAAGAGAGGAAGTCGTCATCACACGTATGAGGATAGGGCATTGCCCTCTGACCCACTCATTCCTCTTCACGGAAGAGAAACAACCAACTCAGTGTGATGACTGCGACTGTCCTCTCAGCGTTCGGCATATCCTGACGGAGTGTGACAAATACCGTGATGCGCGAAGGCGGCTAAACTTAGGGGGAGACCTAAAATCCGTCCTAGGAGACGACCCTAATGTTATAATCCGAGTTATCAAGTTTCTGAAAGAGACGGGACTATTCAGAAAAATATAAGCTGCACTTTTTTTTAATTCACTGTATTTAATTTTTTAATAAGTGACATAACTGCAATAGACAATATTTATTATTATTACTATTACTTTTTTTTTTACTAATAAGAATGGGTAGTGGTGCAAAATGACCTAGCCGTCGAAGCACCCTACAATTTTTTAAACCTACTTCTACTACTACCGAATTGGAAAGAAGGGAAAAGGAGACTCAAGATTCGTTTAAAACAAAAATGGGGCTTTTTATTGACGTTCCAAAGCCTGGCCAAGGGACGACTAATGATGGGAACACTGCCCGACGATTTTTTTTCTAATCCCAAGCTTACATCAGAAATTACCGGTATGTTAACCAATAATAACTTAAGATATGTCTTTCTTGTTTATTAATTCCAAAATTTGGCCTTCACATTCAGAATTTTTGTGGTAGATTACGTGAGAATATTTTTTTCTTTTTACCGAACTAGGTATTAATGAGGAACTTATTGCAAGGTTTGCCACAATTTTGAAAGCACTATCTTCTGGGCTTGAAATAAATTACGGCACTTTCAGCGATTACTGCTCAAAGACCGCTTCCCTATATGTGAAATTGTACCCATGGTATCCGCTCACGGTGCGCAAGGTACTATTTCATGGAGCATCGATTGCAAAGGCAGCAATGCTTTCCATTGGCCAGCTGTCGGAGGAAGCTTTGGAATCTCGGCATAAAGATATAAGAAGGTACCGAGCACACCATACGAGAACATTTTCCCGTTTTGCTGAAATGGAGGATCTTTTCAAAGGCTCCTCCTAACTTCGGATCCCCTAATACTTGGATATTTCAAAAGATGTAAGAAGAAATGTTTCGGAAGAAACACGATATTTGCTTATGATGGAGGAGCCAACAACGGATGAGGACAGCGATGATTTGGAATCCGATGAAGACCTACAAATGGGTTGATGAATGAACGGGTTATAATAATTGTAATATATATTTTTTAACTTTTTATATTATATTTCAAGATTTAAAATACTTCTACAGTTATATCTTGTGTAGGTAACAACAGTACAATCGCAGGCCCTTATGCCTAATGTTAATGAATTATTACATTAATATTGTTTATAAAAAATATTTTAATATATTTAATGTGTAATATTTTGTTTAAAAAATTATAATATATTTGAAACGGCTTATTTTTGTATTTTAAACATTTTATTAAAATTAAATAATCCCTCTGTATTGCAGCGGTACGCCTGTAGAGGCCTGCAAACGGTCGCGAAATCCGGGCGACCCTCGCCCGCCCGTGCCGGGCGCCCCCACCCGTGTTCGCCTCCGCCCGTGTGACGTTGACGCCCGACCGTGCCCGTTCGCCCCGGGTGCCCGCATCCTAGGCGGGTGCCCGGGTCCTTGGCGGGTGCCCGGGTTGCTCGCCCAAACTGAGGGGAGGGGTGGTAAAAGAGTGAGCGAAAAATATTGCAAACGGCAAAGACCCTTGAGAAAGATACGCGGCGGTGACGATCTTAGGGCGGTCGCCCGGCCTGGAGGCGGGCGCCCGCTCAGCCGACGGGTGACCGCCTCTTCTCGGCAAGTTCTCCGTTAGGCCACATTCGTGACACATCGGAAAAGTCCGTCAAATGTCTTCGGGTTGTGCCTCTCTCTTTATCTCTCGCACAAGGGCGGGCGGCCCTCGCCCGTATTTTGCGACCGCGTGCAGACCTCTAACGCCTAGTCGATTTTTGGACTTTTTCAGTCTCCTCAAATTTGTTTCAAAAAAAGGCGCCGGATCATTTTTTTGGCAGAATATTGTCATACTTATGTTTAGAAGACTAAAGCAAAATAGTTGGGATGATTTCGTCGTTCTATCTATAAAAATAGGGAAGGTATGATTTTTGACCAGCTATTTCCGATTTCAGCCCACAGTGGGACATGTACTGACGGAATCACTGAAAAACCTCGAAGAACACCAGTATTCAGTCTTCCAAAACTCTAGCTACCACAGGCACACTTTCACATGCACACTTTCACATGCACTCAGCGAAGAAGCCGGACACCTGCGGTTCGCCAAATCCAGAATTTAAATTAATGCGCGGGAATTTCCCTCACAAGACCGTTCGGCCTGCCATCTCGCGCGGGGTCGCCTCGCCCGCTTCGCATCCCCGTGATTCATTTGTCAAAGTGATTTTCGTTGTGGTATTGTGGTGAGAGACCGCGAAGGAGAAATCCGTCTCTTAGGCCGTCTTCGTGTTAATTTTATTTCTCTTCCGGGAGTCATACTTCTGACTGTATGAAAGAGAATTAAAAGTTTTCTCAAATGGTTATTGCAATTGGATTTGAAGGTAGTGCGAATAAATTAGGAATTGGAGTTATTCGAGATGGAGAAGTCCTTTCTAATTGTCGCCGAACATATATTACACCACCTGGGGAAGGTATGGTCCTTATAATATTATTAAGTTTCCTTAGCATGCTATTAATCCTGCTTAGTGATGTTGCAACTGTGCCAGCCGTGTCGGTTGTTATTAAAAAATAATATATTTTTTGACCAGGATGCATTTGTCCCGTGATATATTTTTCGGCACGTCATTTCTTTGAACATTTTAGGTGGCAAATATCAAATAAATCAATCAAAACATAAAATCTTACATTACATTAAAAAATAATTAAGAATTACTTAATCTATTTCCTTTATTTAAGCGTACAGGTATTTATACACCGAATAGAACGAGTCATTAGTAGGAACTTTTTGAATTGCAGTTGAGTGGATAGCTGCTAACAGTGGTCTAATTGTTTAAGTTTTATTATATTAGCGGGGAGTTGATGGAAGAGTCGAACACCCATCTCCATGGGACCAAGTTTTTTTTCTTATGTTTGTGCCATGTTCGCATCAAGTGTGGTGAGAGTGATGTTCACTATTGTGGTTAAAACTGCCCACCTTTGATGTAATATGCCACTGCGGCCACTATGTAAATACAGGAGTTGTAGAAGACTCAGTTAGTTGGATAAGGGGTGACATGGATGTCTCTATGGTTTTTGCGAAATAATCCTAACAGAATTTTTTAAAAGTTAGACAATGCGTTCCAAATGAAGGTCGGAACCCTAAAAGAAGATGTTCCACTGGACATGGGAATAAAAGTCCCCCATACTACGGACTTAGAAGTGTGTATGTTATTCTGTAACTCATAAGTTGTCTTTCTTAGGCAGCAGGTGGTACCTGCTTAATTTCTGTCATTGTACATCAGTATGTTGGGTCCAAGAAATATGTCTACCCAATTTATACCCAGAAACTAAAGAGAGAGCACTCGCTCAATTTATTTGTCCCTGTTAAAAATTCCCCATTGCATGTCCTTATAGGGAATTGGCAATGGAGAAACATAAAATCCCTATAGGGAATTTCATATCCTTATAGGTGTTCCTATAGGGAATGCCAATTCCCTATAAGGAATTCCATGTCCCTATTAAGATTTTCTATGGGGAATTTTTAACAGGGGTGATTGCTCGTAAATACCATGCTTATTGTGGGTTATTGCTTTAGTATTGTCAGTGGATGGAGGAGAGGAAAAGGGCAGATAGATGTGGAAGTGGGGGTCAAAGGAGTGGGAAGGAACCCGATAGGCTTGTCAAACTGAAGAAGGGGAAATTCGGAGGAGGAATTTTAATAGGTTTAATATTATTAGTGCAGATAAAGTAGATGGTATATCATTTATACCCTATCAATAATTTTCTTTAGGAATACTATTGGATTTTGGCTTAAGGGCCTATAGGAGAATACTATCAGGCCTATATGAGATTCCTTTAGGAAATGTATGAGACTTATGAGACTCCTACAGAAACCCCGCAGAAAATTATATCAAACTTATAAGAGTCATATAGGAAGCCCATCTTGGAGATCTTAAAACTGATAAGAATCCCAAAAAATATAACTGATAGAGAATATGAGACTGGAATTGTCCTGACTCACAACACTATGAGTAATAAATAGATTTGGTCACCTGATGATGATGTATCACATCGAAACCGGTCGAAGCAAAGATTTCTTTGTGGAAATTGCCAATCTTATTTAACAAGCGACCAGTCTAAGTGAATCATTTTCGCCTGGTTGAAACAAACAGCATCCCAAACCATTTTTAGGGGTGTCACAATGAAAAATAATTCTTTTGCTTGAATCAAAGGGTGTTAAAGCCGGTGCTCTAGAAACTGCTGTTTTTAGAGCTTCAAAACAAATGTCATGTGCTGGGAGCCACTGAAACTCAACATTTTTCCTCATTAGCTGAGATAATGGTTTCATCAACTGTGCCATTTCCGGAATATAGCACCTTACATAATTGAATTGAACCATAGGTTGGGGCTTTATTTTAGGTGGTGAAGTATATGAGGCCAGACTTGTATGTGTTCAGTTTTAAAAGATTGTGGAGGAACCATTCAGATAGTATATTGACATACGTATACTGCCATTAGGGTCATTCCATACCAGTTCATCCAGGCCATGACACCGACTAACTCAGATTTTAATGAAACTTGGCATGATTTATCTTTTCATGTAGATAGGAAAGGATCCAAAGTTTTTCTTCTCTATCGCTACTCATTTTATTTTTACAACCACTTAAAGTGTAGGTCAAACTATATTTTTCCATTCCTGAGGACTTATTTATCCTGGGCACTTGTACCTCCAGAGGAAAAAAATTGTATGCTTCTTATTTATCACCCAATTGTTATAAAAATTGGCAGTATTATCAAATAAACTATGAGGATTCCAGAAAAAGTTGAGTTGTATTCTCAGAGGTATCATACATTCTCAAAACACTTCAGTTTCCTAAGATTTAAGAAAATTTCTTACCCAAAACATGGTTGTATAAAAAATTGAATACCTACCAAAGGCAGTGTGTGTATAAAGCAGAACTATTATTTCTCGTAATCCTAAAGATATTTCCCACCACCTCTGAAAATAAAACTCATGGCTTTTTGTGTGCTTTCTGAGATAAAAAATGTTAAATATAAAAAATTGTGCATTTCATTTCCGATAACCAGCGTCAGGCTACAATTAGTTAAAAGAAAAAATCAATATATATCTTAAATATTTTTATCAGATTTTCACGATGAATTAGTAAGAAGACTTGTACTGTAGAATTTTTGGAAACACAGATCCAGTTTGACTTCTAAATAGTTACAAAATAAAGTGAAGCTAATTTCAAGAGAATTTTAAGTGTGATTTTTCTACTTTCCTTCATTGCAGGAGAGCTGTTGACTGGTAACTTTGCAAAGCATCTCAAAGTATATAAAGAATAAAGTATATATAAAGAAATAAAATTCAGATCTAAGCTTCCCCTCAAAATATTTTTTAAACCAGCTATTGACTCTTGTCTGATAAAAGAAAATTAACCATAGCACAGTTTCTCATTCTTTACACTAGAAGTACATAACATTTCATTAAACTTACGAACTAAAACATGAAAATTGGTATCCCTCCTCGATCATTTTGATCGGACACAAAAATCTGCACCCAAACATACATTAAATGGAGAAAACGAAACTCTTCTAAGCGTGCAAAACTTGCGTGCTTTACAGTCCTAATTATACATATTTATAATTATCTCCCCCACCATTACGTTAGGACAAATCTGCCTTTTAATCTGTCCACTCCTTCTCCCGATTGCCCCAATTATATATATATTCCCTTAATGGGTAATTCAAGAGTATTTCAAATGCCTTACTATTTTCCAAATAAAATTCTTCACTGACGCACATTATTTCTGGTCCTGTGTCTGTTAATGCAGTCACTCTCATGCCTTCAATTTGCATTTTGATTTCCGAACATTTCCTCCCGTCCGGGACACCTTCCTCTCCTTCCATTAAGAGTTCCCACGGTGATTCGGATATATGCTGTATTCTTCTCTCTTCCTCTCATTTATCCTTTTGTTTGTCCAACATTTCCTCCTTTTCGGATCTTGACACCATGGGACTATTGAAGTGATTTTAATTCATGAGCCTTCAAACAGAGTCTTTGACTGGTTTAATCAATGCAAATAATGAGAATTCAACTTTCCAAACATGTAATTGAGGTCGGCAAAAATTTTGCAGGCCTGTTTTGTCTTCCTCTGGACATTACTAGTTCATCATGTTTCATATTAAAAGGCAGAAATCATAATTATTTTTGGATACAGTATCTTAGGTACCTATGTCAGCATTTTGTCCTCTCATGTGAGTCATGGGCTATATCTTCATATAATAGGTATAAATGATGGATATGATGAAATTGTGACTATTAAATGGGCACTGTTTGGAGGAAATATGTTAGTGTATGCGATTTCCATTCTTGAAGAATTCAAATTTGATTTCTCTTGCGTTATTTTTGTTGTGTTTTTGTTTTTTATTCTTTCATGATGCAACTGCTGGTAATGGTTGAAAAGGTTGTAGTATGACCATGTCATTGCTATGGAATGCACGTTTTTTTTGATTAAGTTGAATCTTAGTTGATTTATTCCACCTTACTTGCGACAAATTATGAGTGGCTGGTAGGGTTTAATTCATTTTGATGATTCATTCCAATAAATTGATACTGCATCACCAGAGGACAGTAAAGCCATGACTGTTTTTAAACAGCCATAGTTTTGTAGCCTTGATCAGCTCTCTTGAGTGCTAAGATGGGACTAACTTTGTGCATGAGCCCTTTAATATTGCACCTATTATCCTGTTGGTGTAATCAGAATAAATTCCTCATTGGATAAATGCATTTTGCTAAAAAATTCCACTGGGATTTAACTAGTGACAATGTTGTTAATTTCGTTTGATTGTTTTTAAAAGCTCTGCTTACTATCGTATGGTAGAGTATATACTCTCAAAATGTTTATTTTAGAAAATGAGAATATTTAACGTTTAATTAACAATCATTAATGATATGGAATTAATACAACTGGAAACCACATTTATGACACATGTCTTTTTAAAATAAGCAAAATTAGAATTATGCTTTAAAAACTTTTGTCACTCCACTGAACCTAACCTGAGCCTAATCCTACAACATTCACTGCACCCTTGCCCCCCCTGGCAGGGTTCACTTTGGTTGCCAGGCCGGTGAACTTATGACCTGACAATTACAGCCAGCTTTTAATATATTTACTTGTTCTGGTCTTGAGAAATATTCACATGTTTTCATTTTGTCCAGTCCAGTGTAATTTCTCCTTTGTTGACTTTTCCTTGTTTGAATGCACTTGAAATTCATTGCCTAATTTGGTTACTACTTTGGTTGCAACAATATCTTTGTTTTTTCTTCTGCTGACCTAAGTTGCCAGTGCAACTGTGCATTTCACAATTCTACATTTCTGTGCTCGTCTCATGTAGTGAAAGTAGGTGACTTGTAGGGAGAAAGATAATTGAAGTATGGTTGAGTGTGTAACAGAGGTGGATCAAATTCTAGATTAGCCTTGTGTCACTCTCTCTTTCATTGGAGATGCCATTATTTCTCTTGGGAGTGTGTGTGCCCTCTAGAGTTGTAGGCGTTGATTGTAGGCTGGGAGCAAAGCTGCAAAAAATGGATGAGAAAACATTGTGCCCTCCAAACAAATGACAGCTGTATAAATTCCTTCTCATTTGTAATATTAGCAGTCCTCCTGAGATTTAGAGGCTTACACTGCAGGTATGGGACACAAAATTTGCTGCTGGAGTGAATCTTCAGAAAATATTGCAAATGGAAGACTGCCAAAGAAGTGAGGAGGCTGGGAAGATAACCTCCAGGGTCTTATAATGATTAATAGCAGAAATAGCAGAAATTCCACAGAGAAAAAATCATCAATTTGTTTTCTTATAATGATTATCCCAAAAATGTTGTGCACAAAATGGCCACTTTGAGCCTCACTATTAGTTCCACTGGATAGAGAAATGATTATTGTATCAAAGAAATGGAGTGAAATGAATGGTTCACTAGAGATTTATGACACTGCCATGGTTTTGCAGTAACAGGGCACAGTAATGAGAGTAGGTAATTGAGTGAATAACCTGAGATTCGAGCTGTACATAGGCTGGGGGGAGAGGATTCTGTGTTGGCAGCAGTGGGTGTCACTTGGTGTTGGCGAATGGTGCAAGAGATGAGTTGGGTGGTAGTGTACCCTTTGGAAGTGCAGTTTTCTTCCCACCCTCCATGTAAATGTGGTGCCCCAATTGCTGCTTACTCAACTGATTGATTACCGTGGAACGTGACAGTGTCTGAAAAAGCTAATGTGGATTTTCATTCTTGTTAGTGACTACTCTCTATTATATGAAACCTGAAAAATTCCATGACCATAGGACTCATGTATGTCTTATCTAAACGTGTGTGTATTAAGATCAAGTACAATGTATGAATCATCAACAAATAACTCATGCTGTGGCCTTGTTGCTTTTGTTTGCAGGATTTTTGCCGAAAGCCACAGCAGAGCATCACCGGGCCAATATCCTTGGGCTGCTGCACGAAACCTTGGCTGAGGCAAAGGTTTGGGATATGACTTTTATTTGTAATAATAACTTTATTGATAATTTGGCCTGATAAACTTATTATTATTTATTTACTTACCCAGGGATTATTTAAAAACTTGTGCATTTATATAAGGGGTGTCCAAGACAAATATTACAGAGTACAAAAATACAAGAAAAACCAAAAATACATAGATTATTTACTCAACTCCTAAGTATTAATTTGTAGAATAAAAGAAATTTTCAAATAGAAAATCCTTTACTTTTCATCTAAAAACATTATTAAATTGAATTGCTGTCAACCCAGTGGGCAATCTATTACACAGTTTTATGCCCATATATTCAGGACCCAGGGAAACCCCCTTGGTTCTAACATATGGTGTATGGAAATTATCATTACCTCTAGTGCCATGATTATGCATATCTGAATGTTCAACAAAAGAAAAGTAATTGCACTTTACATAGGTAACTAAGGCTAGTGCACACACACATGGAAGAGGAAGTATACCAAGTCTTTTAAATATTGGGTGACAGTGAGCCCTACTGTGCTTGTTACCAATCAAATTTACTTTTGGATAACAAAAATCTTAAGTGCATAACATGATGACCCCCAGAATATAATATTGTGGACCACTCTAGATTCAAACTCTCCATAATAGGTACAATGCGAGTAGCACTTTATGTGACACACTAGCTCTGATAGATTTGATCAGAAAGCAAAAAGAACTTAGCTTACTCATTAACTTATTCACCTGAGGCTCCCAAAAAAGTATTTGTCTTGGTGGAGACCAAGAAATCTGATAGTATCAACTTGCTTCAGTACCTTGCTGTTTAAGTCAAATATCAGCTCTCTCTTTGGTGCATTAATATTTAAGAAGTGGATGAACTGTGATTTGTCCATATTTAAACAATCCATTTTTTACACTCCACTCATGTAGTTCTTGTATCACTTGGCCCCCTAGCTGTAATAATTCATCACATTTTGGTACACAATAAAATTGGTATCATCAGCATAAATTACAGGTTTCACATCAGGCATTACAGCAAAGATTCTGGTGCCTAGATCACTTATAAAAAGTAGAATCAGTATAGATCTCAAAACTGAGTCCTGTGGAAACCGTAATTAATGGTCTTACAATTAGACTTTGATGTGACTCCATCTTTGGCCGCACTCATATATTGTGACCTCTGTCCAACATAAGAGCGCATCCAATCCTTTGGACTGCCCCTAATAGCAAAATTGTCCCCTAATACCAAATCACTTACCATTAGACTTTGTCACTTAGGAATGTAGGATTTTTCAATCTAATTTTTTGCTTGCGTTAAGTGATGAAGATGGATTAAATTGATAATCACTTGAAAAGAGAGCTAATACAATTTTTTTCCTTATTCACAAACAATCATGAACACAACAACGGAAGTACATAACCTCATAAAATAGAAAACAAATGAACCTCAAAATGAGAAACCTTCATACACGTGTTTCAAATGAGAGATTAACATAAGGGAACACTAATTTCAACACCCTTCCCTTAATCTTATCATTTAAATTCAATGCAGCTGAATACACACTTCCCTTGTACAGTTTAACCAAGCAGAGGTTTTCGACATGAGGAGAAAATTTGTGCCACCTAATGCCTTTGTAAAAATATCAGCAATCATCTTCTCTCTTTGTTCATAGATTAGCTTCACATCTCCACGTTGTACACAGTCTCTGGGGAAATGATAATTATTATTTTTTACTAGCGGAAGCTACCCGTTGAAATTCAACGGGTGTGAAAAAATTGAACTTATTTTGTAAGAAAACTACTGTTTGAAGAATACTGTTAGCGCGGTCATTTGAGGTATTGGTGACCTATGTTGTACATAGTGGTCGTTGTAATAGACACGGTGACTGTTTTCCAGGTGCACGGAGAGATGAGTGACTGTTGGTCCTCTTTCATGCACGGAAAATCCAAAAATGGCCCACGCAAATTCATCACCACGTAGGATAGATAGCCATCTCGTATTTTCGGTTCTCTTAGCCGTATCTTGAGTGAATTAACAGCTTAATCGCTACCCTTGTGTATATACATTCTGTTAGAGAACTTATTTATTTGCCATACTCTTCCTAACTTACTTAACAGTATCTGCAACTTATTTACTTGTAACTTATTTTACAGTATCCAAGACAGTTACCAACACAAACAGTATCCAAGGCAATGTGACCAACACTAACTAAATAAAACATACTTTTAACACCTCCCCTTGTTGGGCACATACCAAAAAAAAAATGTATACACACTGGTTCAAAAATAAACAAGGACAACTGCAAATTCAACAACACTCTGAAAAAAATATTGAACAACCCACTGACATAAAGAAACAGATCTCCCCTGCAATGGAGTGAAATCTAAACAAAACATGAACAAGAAAAATATACGTAAAACAAAGCAAAGACCCTACAACTCAAAAGAAAACAAAACTCGTGACACACCACAATGTGCTAATATCAATAAACACAAAGCAACTCAATAAAAAACAAAATGGCAAGCATCTAGATTACTCACATCAGTCCAAATAAGGAACATATCATCATCAATACCGAACTCAAGTAAGGCAAAAATTTGGCACAATGGTGAAATAAACAAATCCACAAACATAATATTAATGTTTTAACAATTCAAGGTGATAATTTAAGCCCTAAACTTTGACAGTACATTTGGTTACTTTTAGCATTCAATACTTTAGTAAAAATATCAGCAAGATTTTCCTTCGTATTAATATACCCAGGATGTCGATCGATACGGGAAATACGGGAGATATGGGAAATATACGGGAAATTAACATTACCCTGGAAAATACGGGAAATATATGGGAAATTCGCATAGTGTCCGGGAAATTTCAAGAAATCATCTGTAATGAACAGATCCAGAAGATCACCATATTTTCGGTTGGTGGGACCTTAGCAGTGCGGGAGTCGCAGTGTTTAGCCCATGAAGATTTCGTAACCCACAGAGCGCAAGGTTGTCATTTCAGTGCACGTGAGGCTGACTCGGTAAGTGTGGAAACAGCACACACACAACGTCTGTCGCCCTTGCCACAGTAGTAGGTTTCGCGTCGCACGATTTTGTCAAAAAATGCAGCGTGATAATGTGACTTATCCGGTTCGAAAGTCTAATTTAATAAGATAGAAAGTTTAATCACTTTATTTTACCTGTTGTACTAGATAATGCATATGGCGAATTATTTTGTAACTATCAGTGTAATTTGGACCGGTCAAAAATACACGCTCTTCGGTGGTCCGAAATACACTATGAGGATCAAAATAAAATGAGACTGAAATTCACAGAAACATCCTTAGATACATTAAAAAGAATTGTTTGCACTTTTCTACACGAATTATGATAAGAGTGGAGTAATTTCTGTATTTGAACTAGCAAAAGTGACTTTATATTTCGCCGTCGCCTTAGGAGTCAGAGCCATTCCAATGGGTGTATTTGTCTAGAGTGTGTCTTCGTTGTTTATGCTTTGTGTGGGGGAAGGGAATTTCACGATTTCGCTTACTTAGCCTTTATGCCTCAATCACCTGGGCTTGATTGTTGAAATTTGGAGAGAAGACATTCCAAAAATACACCCAAACGTCTACACCCTAAACATGTTGCTACCCTTAATGAATACAAAGTGAAGCTATCGGTCCGAATTACACGCCGGTTCAAATTACACGGACTTCTCCTATACGGGAATTCTGCAAATAATGGTCCGGGAAATACGGGAAACATACGGGAATTTGAAATTAGGCCGCCGATCGACATCCTGTATACCTAAGCTGAATGTCTCCATTCTTGATCATCTCTCTGATGTGATGGTTCTTAACGTCAATGTGCTTTGATCGTTCTGATACAGAGCAGTTTTCAGCTATGTTGATTGCACCTTGGTTGTCAGCATGTATGGTGATTGGTTTAACCCTTTCGCTACGAGCGCCGTTTATAAACGCCGCTGATTTTTCACTCCTGTGAACGAAGGCCGTCTATAAACGCCGCAGATTTTTCTACACAAGAGAACGAAGGGCGTCTTAAAACGTCGCTAGGGCCAGGTAGGCAGAAAAGGTCCAAGGTGTCATAAAGGACCCTTCCTCGCGGCTCTGAAGACCCTTCCTCGGCTTAGAGACGGGGATTATCTCGGCCCTTCTTCGCAGCGCGAGCCTCACACTCGGCAGTTGTTCGCGGTCACTTGTTTGTTTATGCAGTGGAAAAACCAAAATAATATTTGTTTCTAAATCGCATTATTGAGTTCCAGAAGTTAATTCCTTATGTTTTTTGAATCTCTAGAAATTTTAAACGGAACTCTAACGTTATTATTAACAGAGTTCACCTGTCAATGAGATTCAAACCGATTTGGGAGAATTTTTCATTGCCGTGAGGAGCTAAGACGTATGTTTTTTTATGATTTGACGATAAGGTAGTACCGATATTTTTCTCTCCGTTTTACTTGTCTATGAACATATATTGGAAAAAAACTGTAATGGTAATACCACGCAACATACCGCGAAATCTATTATATCTACATTATAGGTTGAAAATCCCGCAGAGGGTGTGGTTTATGCTAATTCATTAGCAGTCAATAAACTTTACTTTCTTGTAACTGAATCTTTTTGGTGTAACTGCCATTCAGCTATAAAAAGTATCTTTCAAGCTGAAAAGCATTCGAATTTGTTCTGTGTAATGCGGCTAAGAGTGATCATTATGTTGTAATCATTTATGTTAAAATTAGAAGAAAACCGCATGCGTGCGTGATGGAAGATTGGGAGGTACAATAAATAATTGCTAGGCAGAAAAATCTATCTCGCGCTACCATTGCGAATATATTTACATAAAAATGTTTCCTGAGGAAGGTATAGCACCAAAAAAAGTGCATGTGCTTTTATATAAAACACGGGTATGGTTGGATTATGCGCGGACATCTTCTATTGCGAAACAACAGAAATAATTATTATTGTAACCATTGCTATTATGTCTATTGTGCTAAATATCTTAATATTAACATTAGAATTTCGTTTAAAATCTCTAAATGGTATTTATAACAACAGGGATTTATTTGTGTATTAACCCCCACTTAAAGTCTTACTATTATTTATTTAACAAAAATCACTGTATTAAAAATAGTTGACCGCGGACACAGGCCGCGGTGGGTTCTCATTTGGAAAAGGGCGAAGATAAAATCTGGTCAGTGGCCGAGGAAAGGGTCGGGAACCCCGCTGGGTCCGGTCCCAAAGCGGGGGAAAGAAGTACCTGCTCGATGCCTTGCTTCAAGAGAGCTCCGTACACGGAGTGGAAAAATATTCTAGAGGAACCCGTGAGAAGGAAAGCATTTTCCTGTTTAGGACTCCGGCGCGAAAGGGTTAACAGCTAGGCCTGCAAAACCAAGATCTCAAAGCAGCCCACAAATCCAAGTAACTTCCCTGCACGTGTCACTCAAGGCTATGTACTCGGCCTGAACTGTTGACAAGCTGATTGATGATTGCTTCTTGCTACGCCAACTGACAGCTCCTCCTGCCAAGATCAAGCAGAAACCAGAGATGGATTTTCTGTCAATCCGGTCATTTGCCCAGTCAGCATCCACATACCCCTCCAGTTGTTTTCCTCCCCTCTGGTAGACTAGTTTTAGATGTTTGGTACCCTTTAAATATCTCAACAGATATTTTATCTCATTCCAATCTCTTCTAGAGGGACTCTTGTTCTTCTGACACAATCGGTTCACTGCACATGCAATATCAGGTCTTGCATTATTTGACAGATGCAGCAATGACCCTCTGTGGCCTCTCCATACAGCCCTTCATTAAATGCTTGATCTTCCTCACTGTTTTGGCCTTGAGATGATGACAGTTGCACGGTGACCCCATCTGCCTTCTCCATCTTGAATTTATGCAGCATTTCTTCAATGTAATGTGTTTGGTCCAAGTACACTTCACCATTTTTCCCTCTCTCCAGCCCAATGGATAGGATGTTTTTCGCTTCTCCCAGGTCTTTGATGGAAAATTTCTGGCTGAGCATTTTCTTGAATATTTTAATAGCTTCCTTAGTTCCAGAAATATAGAAGTCATCAACATACACCCCCACTGTTAAAGTTTTGCCCTGGGTTGTATACAAGCAGGGATCATTGTATGACCTTTCCAATCCCATATTTTCCATGACTTCATTTAGATCTTCATTCCAATTTTTCCCAGATTGGTGTAATCCATATATTGACCTTTTCAGCCTGCACACAAAGTTAATGGGGTTTCGACTCTCAAAATAACCTGGTGGCAGCTCCATATACACTTCTTCCTTGAGATTGCTGTTTAGGTAGGCAGCATCAACATCCACATGGTGTATTTCCCAGTTTTTCTCTGCAGCTATGGCTAGCATACATCGGAGAGTTGTTTTCTTGATCACTGGGCTATACGTGTTGAAGAAGTCTTCACCTTGAATTTGTGTGAAGCCTCTGGCCACTAACCTTGCTCGATAACTTGAGATGTTTCCTTCATTGTCATATTTGGTCTTGTAGATCCATTTGCAGCTGATGACATTTCGATCAAATGGTCTCTCCACTATGTCCCATGCTTTAATGCTTTAAAATTTTTGTATTTCTCTGTCCATAGCTTCTTTCCAATTTTTACTCTGAGGTCCTCTAAGTGCTTCTGCAATGTTGATAGGATCCTTAACCCTTTCACTCGTTTTGATATTGACAGAGCAGCAAGTTCCATCACATTTATGCCACTTCTTGTGTACTCTCTTGACTCTTCTGAGTGGCATGTTTTCATTTGTGTCCTGATCTGAGTGATGAGGTCCTTCATGCTGTTCGAATATTTCTGGTGTGATTACAGGGGATACAGTTCGGGAATGGGGATTGCCATCTTGGTAGTTGTTGTCATTGTTTTCTTCTTCCTCCATGTCATTTAGGTTAAAGGCTTCTAGAAAACTATTTAGCACAGCGATGTCACTATTGTGATGACATTGGGGTTTTGTCTGCTTGTAAGGGAAGGAGTCTTCAAAGAAACCGACATTTCTTGAAATGATCATGGTTCTTCTCTTGAGTTCATAGAGCTTGAAACCCCTTTTGCCTGACTGCATCCCAACAAAGATACTCTTGACACCTCTTGGCCCAAGTTTGTTATTTTCATTTATGACAGCCCAGGCTTCACAGCCAAAGACTTTGATGTCTTCTACATCCTTGGCTGTGAGCTTGCGTCCGTCCCACAGTTCAAGGGGGGCCCTTCCACCTAACACTGTGGTCTGACACCTGTTTCTCAGATGTGCAGCATAGGCGACAGCTTCACCCCAGAATGCAGGTGGTAGGCCAGATTTAATTAGCAAGCATCTGAGGGTGTCAAATAAAGTCAGATTTAATCGCTCTGCTCGGCCATTTTGCTCTGGCGTTCCAGCAGTGGGAAATCTGTGCTCGATTCCCTTTTCTTCTAAACATTCTTTCAAATGTCCTCTGCAATATATTCGCCTCCATTATCTGACATAAGTGTCTTCAGCTTCTTGTCATGATATCTCTCACTTCTAACATGGAACTTCTGAAATTCATGGGCAGCTTCACTCTTCCTTTTGACAGGAATCGCCTCTGCATATCTTGAGTGATCATCCAGAAATGTAATTATCTATCTTGATCCACCAAGAGATTCTACTGGCAATGGTCCAATCAAGTCTGAATGAACCAATTCCAACACTGCTCCAGCTCGTGACTCACTTGGTTTAAATGGTTTCTTCTTTAATTTGCCTTCTAAGCACACCTCACATTTGGACGGAGTTTTCTTCACTTTACATACTTCAGGCATATTTTTCAGATGCCCAAATCTGTCATGCCACAATTTGGCATCGACACACTTGGCGGCATTCATTTTCTCTCTACCATGTAGGCCCTCCTTTGATTTACCAACAAACATGATCTGTTGTCCATCAACTATGCATAATCACACTTCACTGCATACATTTTGGCGTGTTTGCTCAAGAAACCTCTCATAAATATTTCCTTTCCATCGTAAACTTCTTTCACTCCCTTTTCAGTTACAAGCTTGAATCCTTTCTCTTCAAGTCTTCTTTCGGAGATGAGAGTACTATCTAGATCTGGAACTAGACATACTTTCTTCAGCATTATCTGGAAGTCCCCTGAGTCTTTGGTTAGCTTCAGAGTCATGCTTCCTCTTCCTGTCACTTTCAACTGGGTCCAATTAGCGATTTTTACACTTCCACTGTAACTTCTCTGCAGATCTTGAATCAAGTGTTCATGTGGTGTTAGTCACTTGCTCCACCATCAATGTACACTGAATTTTCCTCTCCTGAAGCCGACATTCCAGCAATGAGTGCCTTACTTCTGACAACTTTAGCTGAGATTTTTGTCGCACTTCCCTTCACTTTCTTTGGTATTTCCTCTTCCGAATCACTGGTTCTTTCTTTGGATGAGTCAGAGTCTGAATCATGCTCGGCTGCTCTTGCAGTCTTGTAATGATTGTTGTTTTTATGGTCTCTTCTGTTTTGGTAAGAATGTCTCTTCTTGTGGTGCTCTCTTTTATCCTTATCATTAGTTTCGTAATATGGACATTCTCTGGCAATATGACCGGGCTCTTTACAAGCAAAACAGACTACTCTATAATTAGCTGCTCTTGACTTACTGCCTTTGTTGTTAATATTCTGGGCTCTCTTGTCGATGGTAGTGCTACTTTCAAAACGTGATGACAGGGCAGTGGCTTCATCTTGCTTACCTTTCTCTAACCTTTCAAGAGTCTTATGGGATTCTCTTCTTGCTTCTTCAGCCAGTAGTCGGGCCATCACTTCTTCTAGGTCAATATCCTCCCCCTGATCTATCGTGGTGATGAGTACTTCATACCTTTCCAGGGGTAGCCCTCCGATGATGAATCTTGCTATGACTTGATCACTGAACTCTGCCTCCGTAGATTTCAATCTTCTATTTACATTATAAAATTTTGAGAAATAATCCTCCATGGGTTCATCTTCCCCTTTCCTGATGCCTGTTTATTCCCGGATGAGCAAAGTCTGATTGATTGGCCCTGCTTTGGTACACAATTTTTCTAACTTAACCCACACGTACTGAGCAGTGGAGCATGAACCAATATAATCTATGGTCTTCTCGGTGAGGGTCAGGAGTATCAGTGATAGGGCTCTGTCATTTTTCTTCTCTTCCTCTAGAGTCATAGATAGGGTGTCATCATTTTCGGCACGGTCATTGTATCCCGGTTGTACAGCATCCCAACAATTTCTTTGTCTTAACACAGACCTCACTCTGAGCGACCATGAAAAATAATTGTTTTTGTCTAACTTCATAAATTTCTTGACCAATTCATCTTCCGCCATCTTGCTTATCTTGGTGAAAGAAAGGCTGCCGGCTTTTCTATTCTATCTAAACTTGAGTCTCAATGCACACGCTATTAAGTCTCATAATCTGTTAGAGAACTTATTTATTTGCCATACTTTTCCTAACTTACTTAACAGTATCTGCAACTTATTTACTTGTAACTTATTTTACAGTATCCAAGACAGTTACCAACACAAACAGTATCCAAGGCAATGTGACCAACACTAACTAAATAAAACATACTTTTAACACATTCATTAGCATTCAATGACTTAATTTAGTTGTTCTATTTAACGTTGATATTTGGGTTGAGTATCTTAATCAGGACCTTAATCTAGTGAATTTTTTATAATTTCTGCGATCTTTACACAAATTGAAGTTTCGAAGCAGATGAGTCAATATTTGAACCAGATTTATAGGTGGTTACCCGTCCGTAGTTTCGGTTGAAATGGAATTTATGAGGTTCTTAGCATTGGATTTATCGAAAAAAGTTAGAAACACTGATGTAGTTCTATTTGTACAGAAGGGAATCTTGCTTTTTTATCTTAGATTTTATTTACGAAGAGCCCTTGCGAATTGCTCGTTTAGCAGCTAAAAATATTTTCTGATTTTTACTATTTTTATACACATAGCAGGATTGCAACCGTCCGAAAAACCTGGAGAAACGGGAAAAGTCAAGGAACATGAAAAGGGTCATGTAAAACATGAAAATATCTAGAGAATATGAAAGACAACCTGGAACGTTTTTAAGCTTTCACCTTGAATGTGTCGTTTTTAAAACCTCGTGCTTTAGTTTTCGATTTTTCAAAACATTCAAGTGATCTATCAAAGGTTTTACAGTGATTTCGTACCAAGCATAAATTATGGTGTTATCCCGTATAATTAAAGAACGGGTTATTTTCATATTACCCTAATCTGCCGACTCAAATCACGTTTAGGGAACCAACCAAACGGTCATGCATCTAGAGCACAAAGTACCTCTATACATATTCTATGTGGCCCGTCTCTCGTACTGGTAAGAAAACTTTCTTTACGATTCTTAACATTACCCGAGACACGCCACGAGGCAGTGACCGTTATTCGTTTCTCTTTTTTAACTTCTTTTTCAAACCTTACGAAACATCAAACATGGGACTCTGGGCCCCTCTTATATAGAATTTATTTCTACGTGTTATCAGGGGCTAGCAGAAAAACGTGATATTTAAATGCTAGAGGCTTGAATGTCCTTTGAAAATCAAAGGACATTCACACTGATCTCTGGTTGTCAAGGAAATATGCTATTGTTGATTTCAGAGAAAAATGTGAGATTTTTCAGAGAAAAATGTGAGATTTTTCAGCTAAAAATATGATTTTAAGACATACTAAGCGAAATAGAAAATCGATTGAAAGAATTAGAAACTTCATTTATTCAGCCATTCGATAAAAAAAATTCCAGCCCTCCTTCTTGAATGGAAGTACTTTAAATAAGCAAAAAATGAGACCACTGCACCGAACTCAATGCCAGGGACCACCAGGATCCATCTAAAGGCCCATTAAGGGGCTTTTAGGGACCCTGAGGATATTTTAGCATAGCCTATGTTCTGCCCAGACACATTCCTATATACATACCAAATTTCAGCTCAATTCGTCTATTAGTTTTTGCGTGATTGAGCAACAGACAGACGACAGACAGACACCATTACATTTTTATATATTAGTATGGATTATTAAACTTCATTCATCGGGTCAGTGTCAAACATTACCGATGTCGTCAAATTAGTAAAAAAAAAGACAAAAAGTTACAAAATTACAGAAAAAAAATTAAAACACTTACTTTAGAGTACAGAGAAATCATAGCAGAGAAATTTAGAAATGGATTTCATGAGCATGTAGCTCCCAGAAGTGAGCCACTGCATACAAGGGTTTAGTTGTGAGCCGAGTCAGTATAATGGCCTGACTGAATTTCTCATTTGAGACTCTCCTGGCTTTAGAGGGGAGTGCATTTAACATTTTTATTCCTATTCTTTCGCGAAAAAGCAAGGACTTACTGAGTCTACAGTACACAGCATCAATGTCATATTTTCTCCTTGTGTCATGACAATGTACATTTGATCTGACAGAGTATTTACTAAGATTTGTCATAAACAAGGCCGTAGAGAGTTTCACGCTTGTCACAGTAATATGCTGGTCCCAGGTTAGCTTACTATCAAGGTGAATGCCTAATAATTTAACTGATTTGCCCACAGCTGGGCTGCAACATACATCAGTGCATAATATCAATATGTTTAGATGTATTAGACAAAACATCCTCCTGATTCTGCTAAATCATGAGCTGAAAGAGAATCAGTTCCAGGTACAAATTTCACCAGTTTCTGTAAAAATTTTGCAATACAGGTTTTGGAGAAACATTCCCTCCTTAATAGTTAGTAACATTGACATGTATTCCGCTTCTGCACTAGACAATGCAACTGTTTTCTACTTGTCCATGCAATTGGACAATCAAAGAGCTTGAAAAAATTACCTGAATAAGATTTACGATTGGTAGAATCACCACTCCAGTCAGAGTCCACAAAACCCATTAGACCTTCAGCAACATTTTTTCTTAGCATTAGACACAAGTCTTTGGTCCCAATGAGACATCTAAGTACTCTTTCAGCCCAGTTCCAATGGCTTTCACCATAGCACGAATTAAATTGAGACAAATAACTGACCGCAAATGTTATGTCAGGTCTAGTCATGAAACTTAAATACATTAGGCTCCTATTACACTTTGGTAAGGCAAGTCTTCAGTCTCTTTCAGTTCAAGTCCTTTGGTCTCCCTACTTATAAAGGTGTTGACATGACTTTACAGTCATTCGTTGAAAACTTATGTAATACCTTGTCATTATACTGGGATTGGTCCAATGAATATCCATCATCAGTCTTCCTGATTCTTACACCTGGTAAATAACTCACTGGTCCTAAGTCTTTCACTTTAAACTTAGACATCAGTTCAATCAACAACACTTCTCTCTCTTTGGGTTGGTTACTTATCACAATCAAATCATCAAAATAAGTAGCAACAATTATAATTAGCTTTCCATTAATCTTAAAGAAGACACAAGGTTCAATCGTTGACTGCTCATAACCTTTACTTGTCAAAGAAGTTTTAAGTTTAAAGTACCTGCTGATTGCTTTAATCCATACAAAGCTCTTTCAAGCTCACCTAATTTCCACTCTTGATCCTTCTTTAGCCATCCTGCAGGCTGTCTCATATAAACATTATCATTCAATTTATCATAGAGAAAGGCAGTCGGCCATTGGGTTGGTGTGGTGGCTAGAGTACTGGCCTCCCATCCCAAGGGGCCGGGTTCGATTCCTGGCAGTGGCAGATTTTTCTGTGGAAAACCGGTCCCCACTTGAGTGCCTAGTAGAAGGCATTTCAAGTTCAGTACTCCGTCCGTCAGATGAGACGTTAAGACGTGGTCCCCTTGGCACCTATCGTTAAGGGTAGGCTAATGCTGACGCCGGGCTTCTCTCCACCCTTCTTCCATTTCCTGTAAACTACCAATACCCAATTACCCACCTATCCTAAACGGCGCAAATGACCTTAGCTGTCACCTCCCCTGAATCATCAACCGAAAGGCAGTCACAATGTCCCAATGAAATACTTCTATATTTAGCTTCATAGCAAGTGCTAACAGGAATCTAAGACTCACGTGTCTTATTACAGGAGAGAAAGTTGACTCATAATTTACACCACATTCTTGACTGTACCCTTTAGCAACAAATCTAGCTCGATATCTGATAACCTTACCCTCAGTGTCTCTTTTTCTGGCAAAAACCCATTTACTTTTCAGTTTTCTCACCTGGAGAGAGATCTACTAATTTCCACACTGAGTTTTCTTTTAAAGAGTTCAATGCGAATGCTATCGCTTTCTCTCATTCATGTCTCTCATCACTCATCATTGCATCTGTGTAACTAAAAGGAACGTCATCAATAATATGAAAAGTAAGTACATTGCCATCATTACATTCAACATTGTACACTGCACAGCGAGCATGGATGTCTTCCCAATTAACAAAATCAGGGAATCTCTTGGGCTGTCTATCTCTCCTTGGATATCTTCCTTCTGGACCTCCGAAAGCTCCATCTGGTTCTGGTTCCTCGGGTTCATCTTCTGAAGCAGACTCACCTAGACTTCTATTTGGAGTTTCATACTCATCATCACTTTCTGCCCTTAATCCATCAGCTGTAAAATCTATTCCAATAATTCTAACCTGAATTAATTTTGGATCAATTCTTGGAATTTTCCTTCTTTCAAGTGCTAGAAACTTATGTTCATTAAATATTACATTCTTTGGAACGTAGGTTTTCGCAGCGGAATCCATCATCGTCAGAGGCTTTCGGGTGCAGCTGCGTATAACGCGTTGTCGGTGAACAAGCTTTCGCGGCCATTGCAGGACGCATCATCAGGCAAATGGTCATTTGCCTGATGATGCGTCCTGCAATGGCCGCGAAAGCTCGTTCACCGACAACGCGTTATACGCAGCTGCACCCGAAAGCCTCTGACGACTATTACATTCCTTGATCGTTCTATTTTCATTGATGACAAATCTAGAAGTTTATATCCAAAGTCATCTTCACCGTATCCAATCATTACCACCTCTTTGGCCTTGGGGTCCAATTTGGTCCTGCATTCGTCTGGAATATGCATATGTATATGCTGCACACCCAAGTGCACGTCGATAACTCGAATCCACTCTCTTCCCAGTCCAAAGTTCTCCTGGCCTTACACTTTGCAGACTTCTTGTGGGACTCCTATTTTTTAAGAACACAACTGTTCGGGAGAGCTCTGCCCATAAGCACCTACTCAATGCAGCACTCACAAGCACAGTCCTTACTGTTTCAATTGTAGTTCTGTTAGCTCTCTCAGTTATTCCATTGTGTCGAGGCATGTATACTTTCGTCTTCTGATGCTGGATTCCATTTGCTTGAAGATAATTTTCAAAGTCTTCTCCACAAAATTCTCCACCATTGTCTGATCTCAAGCATAAGATTTTCTCATTCACTTGCTTTTCTAACCTTTCTTTAAAACCTTGAAAACTCTGTAAAGCTTGATCTTTGGTTTTTAGAAGGTAGATAAAAGTCTTTCTGGTGAAGTCATCAATTATCAGCACCATGTACCTCTCACCTTTTAATCCTTTTGGCTCAATGGGTCCATACATTAATCCGTATGCAATAATTCCAATTTCTTTGTTGTCCTTTTTCCTTTACTTTTGAATCGTAAATTAGAAAATTTTCCTTTAATGCAAGGTTCACACAAAGTCATTTCTTTCTTTTCTTCAAAATTCACTCCTGATACCATTCCATTTTTCAATAGCTTCATTGAGTGAAGATTAAGATGGCCTAATCTCTCATGCCATAGTATTTCTGAATCTTCATTCCTTGATACTTTCATTTTTGGCCTAACAACATCCAACTTGTACCGGCCATTAACTTCAGAAGCAGTTGCAGGTACACTAAAATTCAGTTCAACTTTAGGAGTATCATATATTCTGCATCCCTTTACATAAAAAACAACTGAATAATTCTTTGCGACAAATTTACTTACAGAAAATAAGTTTGCTGTCAATCCTGGTACACACAATACTTTAGAGATATTGGATACTTCAGGATTCGCTTTAACCGCAATAGGAACATCACCAATTCCTATGCGGCTCAAAGTTGCATCATTTGCAACAGCTACTTTCATGTCAGTGTCGTTCTTCATGATATTCTCCATTGCATTTTATCCAGAGTTATATTTTCATTTGAACCAGCATCAACATACCATTCATCTGGCTCAACTTTTTGTCGTTGCTTTGCTTTGACTTTTGGCTTTGCTTCTTGTCTTGTTTAGGCTCACCTTTTCCTTGACTTTTAGGGTTCAGAATGTGTGACATTTATGAGCCACGTGATTAGCCTTCCCACACCTATAACAAGTGAACTCTTCATTCCTGCTACTTGCCTGTTTTTCCTGCCGTTTGGTGTTCTTCTTTTGCATTGCATGCATGGCTACAGCTTTGGAGCTTGAATGCTGTGCTGAAGAAGTAGCACCTTCTTGAAGCTTCCTGGTAAAGAGCCGCAGCCACTGTCTCTAATTTCATATCTGAGACATTATTTGTGAATGCCATTACCAACGGATCATAGTCCTCACCCGAACCACTAAGCAAAATAGTAATCTGCCAGCTATCAGGCCACCTGATGATGATGTATCGCATGGAAACCGGTCGTAGTAAAGATTTCTTTGTGGAAATGGGGACTATGATGGGGAAATGGGGATTGAATGGGGACTGTGACAGCAGATGCTGTGGCAGATGGAATATTTTTGAGTTGGTAGTACTGTTGGAAACAATGGGGAAAAGTCCTTTAAGCAGAAATTCGATTCATCAATTTATATCCAGTCGCATTACATTAGATATTTTTTGTGATGGTACATGTTTCACTGAAGATATAATCAAATATCTTTAAAAACCTAATAGGTTTTGAGTTACTGACAGTGATGACAATTTTGGGAATGTGTTTAAGACTTCCACAGGTATGACATTCCACTTCCCTGTCCACTCGTCCTCTTTTCAACTGAAAATATCCATGTCGGTTATTTGTTGTTAATTGTTATTTTAAACCCATGATCTTTTTTCTTATAGTTTGGCTCAAACAGTATTTTACAGATTTCTACCCATCCCCTTTTTTCCTTGATTTAACAGGGTTTATAGGAACCTGGAAATCCTGGAAAAGTCAGGGAATTTAACGTGTGGTCAGGGAAAAATGACAAAATGTTTACATTGAAAATGCCAAGAGATCAAAAACTGCACATAGGAGTGGAGGAGGAGGGTGAAGGAGGGGATGGCTGGCCTCAGGCCGGCTTCGCTGTGGAGGCAGTCCAGGGGGCCTATTCTGGTTCTTTCTGGCTATAGCCTGCATGATTTGGTGAATAGACTGGCAAAAAGTGTGCGCATTCATATTTTCATTTTCATTCGCTAGCGATTTCACCAGGAATGCTTCGCTTTGTCCCTCTGGCAAGGAAAAAGTTATTCTCAGTCAAATTTGAAGTTACCTAGCCAAATTTGTAGAAGGATGTGAGGAAGAAAAAATGAAGATTGATTCAAAGAGCTACTTTAACATGACATCAGGTTTGAAGGAAAAGCCAGGTTAGCCTTCTTTGCATATATTTTTCTGCAATTAAAACCCTTTCTGAAGGCATATCAATGTAAGGAATGATAATTTTTACTTGTTGACTTAAAGTTGTTGATCTCATATTACTGGAAGTTCATATGATTAATATGGTAATAAACCTACAATTTTTCATAAGTTTAGACTTCTTTGCTTCCTCACTACCACTTTTATCTCTGTAAATGACTGAAATATTGGAGTTTTCATCTGCTCAAAAGTCAGGGAAAATCACTAATAATGGTCTGGAAATCCTGGAAAAGTCAGGGAAAATGAAAACTCCTATAAACCCTGTTTAAGCCGTTGTAATTTGCCGCTGAAAGTAGGTATGCATTGGTTGCCCTCTTTGCTCAGCTGGTTATTCAAGTGTTGTGTGTGCTTGCAGGTGAAACCAGAAGAAATTGATGTAATATGCTACACCAAAGGGCCAGGAATGGGATCTCCCCTTGTGTCCGTCGCTGTTGTTGCAAGAACTTTGGCCCTTTTGTGGAACAAGCCCATTATTGGGGTGAATCACTGCATTGGGCGTATCCTTTATGTCGAAGTCGACCTGGTTCAAAACATCAATGGCCAATAAATCTAAATTTTTTATGTTTCAAGAAATGAGCTGGTTTTGTTGATGCCCCTCAGTATTGTGTTTTGGGTTCATTTGTAGGCCACAGGAGGGTGTTGTCCTCATTTATCTTGATGCATCCAATGGCAGAACATATGTAGTCACTCAAAATGAAAATGGAAGCCCAAAAATGTATACATATTGTGGTGATGTCTCTATTTATAGCTCATAATAAGTTTGCAATAATATGTGCTTGTCCATCAAAAAATCTAAGCTTGGATTATTAGTGGATGAAGATTTTTTAATCTAATTATCATATAGGTGCATATGTATTTGTAATCCATTGACAAGTTTAGTACAGTTTGAATAATATTCATGGAAGCATTTACTAATACACACTTCATTTTTCTCCCAGATGCTTATTGTATTCGATTGTATTCATTTGATTGGGGTGTGCAGTGGATATTTCTTTTTACTTGATATTGGGCACCTTCCTCATCCGATGGCGGTCATTTGAGCTGCAACTGTAAGAATGCAGACAGAAACAAGTTGTCGTATTTGTCCACAGTTTTATTTTAAATATAAAATTCACAGTGTGATTCGACACTGATGCATATTGACAAGTGATTGACACTTGACAGTGAGGTAAAGTGTCTGGAAATGTGAATTTTATATTTGAAATAAAACTGTGTACAAATATGGCACCTTGTTTCTTTCTCCATTGTCAGATATGTCCCATGACATCTGACAAGAAACTGTAATTATAACCTCATCAATTATTATGCATACTGCTTTTATGTCCAACTAGAATGGCATTTTATGAAATAAGTGAACCCATATGGTTGTTTCTTTGGATGCAGTGCTAAACAATGCCTGGTTGTAATTTTGGTTAAAATGAAAGGCTGTGTTTGTTTTGAGCAAATGAGTAATGATCCCATTCATTGGCACTTAAGCTGTGAGTTCCTTATGTTGTAAACTCAGGTAATATATAATGCTTACATTGCACTCTGTTGCTTGCATATCAATGGCAGTGAAATAGATTTTCCTGTTTAGTGAGTTCCGTTAGTGGCTCCAGATGTAAATTAATGTGTGGAGTTTGGAAATGTAGTTCTAAAGCAAACAATATTGTCGTGTGTGTTGTAAACATAATGTAAATCCAAAAGTTGATGGATGAAAACCATTGAAGTGTTTCCATGTACAATGCTTGGGAGGTAGTTGATAATGAACACTTGTTCTATCTTGTTTCTACGCGATGCATACAGAGCCTGGCAGCCAGTCTGGCTTGAATCATTTAGAGCTTGGTTATGGTTGTAGTGACCAAAGGTGACTCAAATTTCAATTACCGAACCTAGTGTAGCATGTCTAGTCTTCATGCGCTTGTATTACCAACTGTATGTACTGAGTAGTCACGACCACAGCTTATATCCTTAACTGCTGCTCAGACATTGAAATGGGGAGGCTGATAACAAAATGCAATAATCCCACTGTGCTCTATGTCAGTGGTGGCAATACCCAGGTTATTGCCTATTCTAACCAGAGGTACAGGATCTTTGGTGAAACGATAGATATTGCTGTTGGCAATTGCCTGGACAGGTTTGCCAGGGTGTTGAAGCTCTCCAATGATCCAAGTCCAGGGTACAACATTGAGCAGCTGGCAAAAAAGTGAGGACAAATGTAGACACGGTTACTGAGCCTGCATATTGAATCAAAGGAATGTCACGGTTATGATTCTAGCAAGTAAAGTGATTGAGGCATCAGATCAGTTAAGCCGTGTCCCAAACGGAAGGGCCATATGGATCTCGAGGGCCCTTGTGCACCCTTGGGGAGAGACTCGCAGAGACACCTATGGCAAAAATCAGAACAAAAGTACTATGAGTGTCAGTAGCAGTGGAGGTATTGTGTTTTTTTTTTGCTTTCGGTCACAGTCAGATGATCGTGTTTTCTACGTTAGTACGTTTGCGGTCCCTTTGGAGTTTCGAATTTTTCAGGTATTCAACCGTATAAAAAGTTAAAGTTTGCTATTAGTGGACTGCAGGCAGTGGTGGATCCAGGCCCATATCTCGGGGGAAGGGGAGGCAGGCGGGGGCAATATATCTGCCAATATGCTATATGATGTATTGGGGGTATGGAATATCACCTGATTGGGGGGGTTCTCAACCAGAAAATTGTAAACATATGAAAAAAAGAATGGTGAATTTGCATGCAAGTTTTTCTGGTTTTAGGCATATTTTTACATTTTAAATTTTTATACTATTTGACTTTATGACTTAGGCAGCAAAAAACTTTGGTTTACCTTCGTTCAGAGACGTTTTGATTTCCTTCCTGAATATTTACTCTTACTTGTATTTAATATGACCAAACTACTACACTGTTTTACGCTACTCTGAACTACTTAAACAGGTATTTTCATCAACATTAAAGTAGTTTGAATTTTGGAAAGTTGAACTTAATGCTGTGTGATATTAAAATGCCGAATAACATTATTATGAGAATACTTTGTAGTTAATAAGAACTTAGGACAAAGGTTCTGATATAGGTGACAAACCTATCCTACAACGATAATTTATAATTGTGCCCAAATTCATGAAAGACTAAGAAAGTAAAAGCATAAAGTAATTAGTATTCAGAAATTTAATTACAACTCTTTTACAAACTACATGCATTCTAAATAATTACTTGTAACTGTAATCTTCTTTTTCCTCTTCTAGCGTAACGTTCTAGCACCTTGTCAACATTTACATCAACATCTTTGTGGATAAATAAAAGACATAAGCCATTGAATCTTTCCTCAACCATTCGGGTTCGTAGCCATGATTTAACAAGATTAAGGCTGCTGAATGACCTTTCAGCACTTGCAACACTGATTGGCAGTGTGATAAGAATTTTCAATAAATTTCTTACGGTGGGAAACATATCTTCATCACAGCTCTTCAACCACTTACAGTAACCGGAATTTTCTTTCCTTCCTCTTTCGTTCTCAACCACTTTGTTTTCCAAATATTTGTTTCCCCGTCAATCACAGATTCAGATTGAACAGGTAGAAGATGTTTGAAGTTCCTAACAACTTTCTGAGCCTATCTTTGACATTTACTTTTTCATTTGCAGCAGTGGTGTTGGAGTTCAGATTGCATGCAGGCAACAATATATTTAGATCAAAACACATTAAGGTGTCTTGGGAAAACCGTGTCTGAAGATCAACAATGACATCGTTCAGAAGCGTACATGGATCTTTTGTAGTAGTCTACAATTGTGTCAGCGTCATGGCTTTCTCTGTGGCGTTACTTCTTCACGATTCTTGGCATTACTACCTGCACTCCTAGATTTTCAGCAGTGGCTTTGGCCTCACAATATATCTCTGTAAAGGACTCATCACAATTTTTTCATACTGTCCTTCAAAGATGTCAGAGTATCTTGTATAGCAAGGGCAAGGGCCTAGCCACGTTGATACACCGGTTCCCATAAGATCACCGAAGTTAAACAACGTTGGGCCCGGACGGAGGTTGGATGGGTGTCCCCCTTCCATACCTCTACCGTGGTGTTCTTGTTCCTTGTCTGCATGTGGCGGGCAGGTTAAATGTGGGTTGGCACAATGGATCTAAAGAGGTCTAAGTGCCAGGGGGGCTCCAGAAGGCCTCCGCCCACCCCTCCAATTTACATTTTATCTTGTATAGCATTAGAAGCCTGGTTTAGGTCTACGGCTGGCATTTGCAGTAGCTTACTCAGAGGAAGCGTTCTTTTCAAAATGTCAGTTAAACACATGAAAAAATAAAATCTGTCTTAGTCACTGAGTTAATGTATAGTGCAGCGTTTTTTGCCGATTCAGACTCCTTCCATTCACTTATTTCTGTGAAGGCATCTACTATTTCTGGTAAGGCAAAGTAAAATAAAATTACAGCATTGGCTCTTTCCACCCATCGACTCTCACAAATACTAACAAGCTGACCTCCTAAGAATGAATTAATAATGGCATTTCTTTTGGATGACTGATTGAAAAAAGAAATACCTTCCTTTATTATTCCAACAGCATTTTTGATGGTTTGGATCTTTGTTGACTTCGAAAGAGAATTATTCAAGGCATGGTTGTAGCATGGTAGCTGTTTTGCATTGACCGCCTCTCTTTGGATCTCTGTGATACTACCGACTTCTTCTGAAGTCATAACAGATGCTCCATCTGTACCGATTCCTACACAGAGACTCAAATCTAAACCCAGTTCTTTCCCATTTTCTAAAATTCACTATTTTACCAATAGTCTTCCAGTAAGTTTTGTTTCCGTCTTTTCTGTCAATTGCACATCAGTCATATCTGCAGCAGACTTGTATGCATCAATGAATGTAATGAAATCTTCCCTTATAGTTTCTTTGTACAGATACCTTACAATTAAGGCAATTTGTTCCTTGCGAGACAGATCAGGTGTTTCATCGAACAATATTGACCAATATTTAGCTTCATGAATTAATTTGCGAGACAGATCGGGTGTTTCATCGAACAATATTGACCAATATTTAGCTTCATGAATTAATTTTAGGATTTCTTCCCTTATTTCTCCCCCACAACATTCTATCAATAAATTTTGAGTAGTTTTACTAATATAGGTAGCACAGGAAGATGCACTTTTTAGGTTTTCCTTAAGTATTTTGTCACCTGCATCTACCCTGAACTGCAACAGGGCTTTGAAATTACCTTGGTTTACAGCTGAGGCCACAGGATTAATGGGGCATCATCCCTATGACCCCTGAGAGGGATGCTCTGATGTCCAAGCAAGATACAGTAGAGTCTTGATTTTACGTAACACCTTGGGACCCAAAAATGGGGTGTTATGTAAAATCAAATTATGTAAAATCAAGATATAAGCAGATTTTGAAAAATATGCTAAGATTTCACAACATATGAGAACACATGACATTGAAACTATTTTCACTACAAAGAAATCATTAATGTATACATAACACTTTAGAAATTAAAACTATTTTAATTGTCGTGGAGAGATAATTATATTTTAAATCAAAACGTGAAATAAAATTTCAGAACAGAATCATAGCTTTTTGGCTGCTCAGGCAAAAGTACAGATTTAGCATTTAAACATGTGGCAATCATGTGTGTACATAATTAGAAAATCATTCCTGTGGAAGAGTAAGAATTGAACTGAGAGATAACATGAGGGGGGCAATTGCCCCTCAGTGGCGGATCCAGGGGGGGGGGGGGGGGGCAATTGCCTCTTGTGACCCCCCCTGGATCCGCCACTGACTGTAGGTGCTATATTTTTCAGTTAAAAGCTCTGTAAATATTTGAATTACATCAAAGTGATGCATTCATTACATGCAAATAGTTTTATCCACTTTCTGTATCCTCGTATAAAAATTTGTTTTAAATTAAGTTTTTGAATTTGCACTTAGAATTGGTATGAGTAACATTCATTTTATTTCAAATGTAAACTCTTCTTTTGTGCTGCGTTTATTTTCAATTTTGTCTTTTTTGTGTATGTATTTTTTGAATGCCTCTTTCCATTTGCATAAATGGTTAATTCCTTTGTTGATAAGCTCCATAGTTTTTGTCATTTTCATCTGTATTATGGAAGTTAATTTAATGTCTAATTAATTTACATTTCATTTCGTAGCATGTTAAATTTCAAATTCAAAGTTTATTACATATGTTAATTGGGTGTGCCACGTGATGTTCTGGTATTTCCCCGACGTTTCGTGACCTCTGCTGGTCACTTCCCCAGAGATATGTGAGGTCCTCGTTGCCGGTGAGGGTAGTACAGGGTGGCAATCGTCAGGGAAAACCGGGAAACCCTAGAATTGTCAGAGAATTTTGAATTCCTGGAAAAGTCAGGGGTTTCTCGAAACAGTCAGGGAGAAACTGGGATAGGAAATTCTAATTGTTTTCTACCATTATGTTTACCGGGCAGTCTTTCCCGCCCTTTATGTCACCAAAACCTCTCACCAATTAAAATTAATGTTCATCCCTGACGTACATAGAATAATCCCCGTCAATTCGTTGAACATTCAGTTGTGAATCTTAGTTATTTAGTTGTGAATCAGTTGTACAATGTATCCCTTTTGTATATCCTTAATGCGATATTTGCCTAGTAGTGTTAAAATTCATGATCACAATGTATTCTGCTCATCATAAGGAATCCGAGGCTATGTTGCTCGGAAGATTTTACCTATCTTTTTTTTAACGTCCTAGACTCAGGTTGAGAGGTAGCTGGTACACACTAGCTTGTAGTAAGTACGTGCTTGCAGGTCTAAAAATGCAAGGTGATGATTATTAAAACGGTAATACAAGTACGATCACACGTGTAAACAAAATCTTATGTAAGATCATCTTTGATTCCCATAACCCCCTTCGTGAGACAGTAAGAAGAGTCCTCCTCCCCTCCCCACCTTTCACGCCCAACCTAATTATTGAATGGTCCCCTTAGCTCCCTCTAGAAGCAATTTAGCCAGGTTACAAACCACCTCAAATATGATATTCCTGAGTAGGATGCTGCCATTGCTAATTGCCTCCTGTTTTCACCCGCAGTTAACTGTAACTTCAGTAACTGAATCTATGCAGGGCATTTTAATGATATACATATATATTTTACTATCCCATCTTTGAGCACGAAAAGTGATGGGTTCAAGGTGTTTACTTTTTTACGCTCTGACATTTGCACCAGAATGCTCACGCAAAGTTGCTGTATGACCTTAAGATAGGAACCCCTTCAGCTCTTCCAAGTGACGAGATGAAGCTTGCTTTGGGGTTGCCTGCAAGCATGCGTGTTGTGACACTGGTGTCACTTGTGCACGTTGTTGAGTGGAATAAAGAACAAACATTTATTCTGGATAACGTTTGTCCACGACCGATGCCAACAGCCGAGGTAATTGGGAAGATAGATGACAATGTAGTATTATATAAAGCATCACAACTGATGGCTTCACATGGCTTAAACTCACCGAAATGGTTGGCAATGATTTTTTCCTGTGCAAAAATGAAAATGATAGCCAACAAAATGTTATCCCAGGCAAAGAAATTATGAGTTTTAATAAATGATAATCATGAGTGATGTTATCATATGTGCTGAATGCACTATTTTTTATCCTTTTGCACCGGAGCCTTGTAATGAAAAATGCGAGGGTAAAAATATGTATTAAAAGTGTGTATACTTTGGATGAGAGTTTAATTTATTAAGGTTTAAATGTTTTTTCATTAGGGTGTATTTTTAGCTTTTACTGTATTGATTTCAGCTTTTTGCATTTACTGAGTTTTGACAAAAATTTAATTCAGCAGAAATAAAATATTCCGATAATAGGAGACCTTTAGTCGATCGGTCAGGGAAATTGTTAAGTCCATCAGGGAAAAGTCGGGGAATTTAAAAATTGGATATCAGTAGCCAGCCTGTATTATGTATCTCAGGTGGGTGGGTCAAGGGGCAGCGGGATGGACGGAGATGTCATTGAAAAACGTTTGTGAAGTGTGGGCCTCCACTTGTGTGGCTTATTTGGAGGCCACCATCTCTATTGAAGTTGTCTCTATTCTTTATTATCTCAATCACTTCGTGATACAGCCTGGGTTTGAATCTGTTGACCTTCACGATGACTTTTGTTTTTTCGAAGTCAGTCTCATGTCCCTGGGCTGCATGTTCTGCCACTGCCGACTTCAATGCCTGTCTCACTTTCGGGTGGCCCGTCGGTGTTCCTCCAGCCGTGTTCTGACAATGCGTCCTGTCTCCCCGATGTATTTCTTCCCACATGTTCCACAGGGAATGTCACAGACTCCCTCAAGTGTAGAAGGGGAGCTGATGTAGTCAGGTTTGTGGATGACCTAGCCAAAGTTATTTAGCCTCTCGGCCTCGAGACTGCAGGGAATGGTGAGTGCTTTGATGGCACACTTAAAAGCCTTGAAATGGAAATGAGTTGCTGGAAGATGAAGTGAATGAGGTTCTCTAGATTTAGAATGGCTGGAATGTCCTTGGGGAGGATGTGTTCAGGTGAGGTGGAACATTTCACATATCTAGGGAGCATTTAATGAAAATGAGTGCTGATGTAATGAAGAAAAAGGATGGATTGATTAGGCAGATCTCTGAGCAAGGATGATGCCAGACCGGGTGAGACTTCATTAGGAGTGTGGTGTCATATGGTCCAGAAAATTGTTTTTTTTGCTCAAAGAGAACAAACCGAATTTGAGTTTTTTGAGGTGTGAAGAAGATTGGGGAGAGTTAGCCATGTGGAAGGGAAATGATAAAATATAGAAACACTGCCAACATTGGGAGAGTATTATGATCATGGTGAATTTCTGCTTTCACCTTGAGAGTTCACGTTGAGTGGTTTCATGGCACTCCAATTATGTTTGGGTAATTTTTAGTCTCAAAAATTGGTGTGGCATATGTTTGTAGGGATTGTGGAAATGGAATGGAGGTGTTCTGTTGTGAAACCTTCCTTACAGTCTGCTGATTGTTGCAGGGTCATACACTAAGTGTCCCCAAGCTCTAGCATTGTTATAGTTTTTCTGTTAAAGTTTAATTGGTTGCTCCTCAGTGGTTCTGAACTGACATAATACGGTATTTTCCTGCGATATCTGCAGTATAAAGTTGAAGGAAGCTGGGAAAATCATTTGCATTTTGTTATTATGCCAGAATCGAGATGCAAAGCAGCATAGAACATTGTTCATGCCTGAACATACCAAGTGTTGATTTTATTTTTGGTGAAATTTTCATGGAATCTTTGGTCATTTAGTTTCCTCTTGCTTCTATGAACATAATTTTTCTTTTGAATGATCATAGTGAGATGGCTTTGACAATAGCATTCCAAGGGAATGCTAATGACCAAGCATTTCATGTTTCCCTCTATTTGATTGCATTGATGGGACGTATATATCAGTGGCTGAGTTTACCATCGTTTTCCCGACAGGAATTGAGTCAGAAATTTGTACACTCCTCCGAGGGTTCAATTTGGCTCTGGGTTGGTCAGCACCATCCCGCTTTCTTTACCGTTTTTTCAGGGTTGGTTTCCATGCCATGCCCAGCTGGAAACTGTCTTCTCAGTGGAAGTTCTCTTTCTCCATTCTGATTCCCATAGCCCCCTTAACAATGTCCCAGTCCCAGAAGTCTTTAGCACAACAGAGCAGTTTGGTGTTAGCAAAGTCAATTGTGTGGTTGTAGTTGAGGCTGTAATAGTCAACTGCAGATTCCTCAGGATTGAAGAGCCTTGTGCACCTTTTGGGCAATTCCCTGTTGCCTCTCCTGATTCTCTCATGTAAATGTCCACATAGAATGCAGTAGATGCCAGGTATTTTGAGCTCTGAATTGAAGTCATGGAGGAGTGGATACGTATCTGGCAACTTCACTGGATCAGTTGATTCACTCTGAAGATGATGGCCAGCTCTTAAACTATTGATACCATCACTCAAAGGGAAATCTGAGTGTGCTTCATCATGATATTTCTTTTGTTCAACAGGGGTGTCAACTTTGTTTCCCTGCCTTATGTTGTGAAAGGCATGGATGTGTCTTTCTCTGGATTACTCTCCCACATTGAGGAGCATGCACAAGAGCTTCTTGACTCTGGAAAGTACCAACCGGCTGACCTGTGCTACTCGTTGCAGGAGACTGTATTTGCCATGTTGGTGGAAATCACGGGTAGGTTCCCTAAATTAATTTTTATGAACGGGTTGGCCAAGTGGCCATTTAATACCCTGTTATTAATGGACTTTTGAGACTTGATGCTGGCAGGATCATTCTTAACCCTTTGCGGTCCAATTTTTTTTGTGGAATTCAAGTAGTAGCCGAAAGAAATACTATTTGCAAAATAGGTAAAAGGCTTCATAAGGTACTAGAAGTTCACAAAAGTGACATAAGATAGCAGCACCTTACATGAAATGCACATAATCGCAGTGCCATCTGATGTGGAGCTCAACTCGACCTTGGACCTGCTGCTAGAGCTAGGCCTGTCGAGCCAGCCTCGACGTTGGACCGCAAAGGGTTAATATATTATATTTATTGTCTTTAATTTGGTCTGCACAGACATGAAGCTTATCAAGTAAGACATTGCACACACATACATTGGCATAGAGCAAAACAATTGGTAATCATAGCTTATCCTCTTAAGAAATCCTGCACACTCATATGCTTTTTGTTGGAGCAGCAGGGTAACTGTATTCCTAAGAACTTTGGGAGAGCAAATGGACTCGATGGAGTAAATGGGGAGTTGATTCTGAACAGGATGGAATTTTGTTATTTTCCACACCTCTATCCACTTAACCCTTTGCGGTCCAACGTCGAGGCTGGCTCAACAGGCCTAGCGCTAGCAGCAGGTCCAACGTCGAGTTGAGCTCGACATCAGATGGCGCTGCGATTATGTGCATTTTATGTAAGGTGCTGCTATCTTATGTCACTTTTGTGAACTTCTAGTACCATGTGAAGCCTTTTCACCTATTTTGCAAAAAGTATTTCTTTTGGCTACTACTTGAATTCCACACAAAAAAATGGACCACAAAGGGTTAAAAAAACTATCTTCCCGTAGCAAAAACTTTTCTCTCTTAAAATCAAAAAAATTCAAATGTAATCAAATCCAAGGTTGACCTGTACATGGCCATGGCACAGTAATATTCTGAGCACTTCTGAAATTTGCAACAGCACATGGATGGCAGTTTTTAATCTGTTCCTCAATGTCTCTATCCATGTTTAACCACCACACTGTATCTCTAGCTAGCATCTTTGTTCTTACCAGCCCAATGTGGCCTTCATGCAAAATTTTTAATACCTCCTTTTGTAAAAGAGCTGGAATTACTACTCTGTCACTAAACATTAAGCAACCTTGTTCAATGCTTAAGGAATTTCTACGTTTAAAATATGGTAATAAAATAGCCTTTTCGCAATGGAAATATGGTATAGTAAAATGCTTTTTCACAATGGGAAGGCCATCCTTCCTTCGTACCTAATCACTTTGGTAGCACTGGGTCTACTGTAGTTTCATCAGCTATTATCTCATAAGTTAATTGATCAAATCCTTCTAAAGGGGATTTCACTAAGTTAACAACTTCAGCCACACAATCAGGCAAGTGTAAGCGAGACAGTGTATCTGCAGCACCCATCAACTTACTTTTCCTATACCTACTCAGTATCAAAAAGATATGCACCCAGAGTTAATGCCCATCTTTTAACATGTGAAGCTGCTATATTGGGTAGATAAACTCTTATCTGGTGCCAAAATAAATTTTAGTGGGCGATTGTCAGTGACTAAAATAAAGCATCTTCCTGCCAAATATTTATCCAATTTAATAACAGCTGTAACTATTGCAAGAGCCCCTTTTTCGATTTGACTGTATTCCCATTGAACTGGTGTCAGTGAGTTTGAGCTAAATAAAATTGGACGCTCTATCTTTCCTTCTCTATGGCTCAAAACAACCGAAATTCCATATGTCGATGCATCTGTGGTTAAAACCTGCATTTTCTTAGAGTCATAATGTGCTAGCACATTGTTAGTACACAACAATTCTCTACTGTGGTCAAAACCAATCTGACAATCTTCTGACCACACCCATGGAGTCTCTCTCTCCAATAGTGCATTCAAAGGTGCTAACCAAGTATGTACTTAGATCAGGTAGAAATTTTCTGTAAAAATTAATCGTACCCAAAAATGATCTTAGTTCTGAGATGTTCTCAGGTTCTCTACATTTCGAAATTGGTCTAACTCTGGTATCCAACGTATGAATTCCTTGTTTACTAATCTTGTGCCCTAAGTAAACTACTGATTTTTGGGGCCACTGGCACTTGTTTTCATTAATCCTTACACTGTGCTCATTTAATCTTTTTAAAACAGCCTCCACTCTCCTTACACATTCCTGTCTATCTTGACCCTTTATAATCACTTCATCCAAGTAAGCATTTGTACATGGTAAGTCTGTTGGCATTACGTCCATCATTTGTTGGAAGAGTGCAGGAGAACTAGCTAACCCATATGGTAGGCGCTTGTATTTCAAAAACCCAATACATGTATTTACTGTCAAAATTTCTTGAGAATCTGGGGTTACTTCCATTTGGAGATAATCTTCACTCAGATCAATTATAGTAAAATAAGCACCTCTAGATACTTTAGCAAATAATTAATCTGTCTTATCTAAGGGATGATAATCAATGTCCAACTGTGGATTCCCAGCTCACTTAAAATCTATAACATTTCTAAATTTTCGATTGTCTTTGGGAATGCTAAACATGTGTGAAGTCCACTTTGATCTTGTTATTGATTCAGCAACACCTGACTCCACCTCTTCCTGTAATTCACTCCCTCAAAGGGAAAGATCCATGCTAAGCTTCTCATGAAGAGAAAGGGCAGGGGGCATTCACTTAATTACAAAGCTCCAAAGTATCGCTTAAAGAGTGGTGAGACTTAAATGGGAATGGGCTGGACATAGAAGCAGTGGAGAGTAGATGGACAAAACTTATTAGGAATTAGAAGAGCATATAGTAGTTATTCAGAGGACGAAACTGACAGAGAGCACCATGTTGGGATGGGTGGGTGTTTGGGTGTATAGGTAGTAATTATTTAGTCTGTATGAAGATCAAAATATGCATAACACAGGTGTTGCTAAATTCCTGCTAATACTCTCACGTTCCAATTACATCAGATATTACAATGCATATAAATGGTAGTTGTGATGTGTTGTACATGTGGGTGTAATGTTCTCCGTAGAGAGGGCGATGGCTCAGTGCGAGTTGGATGAAGTGCTGGTGGTGGGGGGCGTTGGTTGCAACGAGCGGCTGCAGCAGATGATGGCTGAAATGTGCCGGGAGAGGGGCGGCATGCTGTACGCCACAGACGAGCGGTACTGCATTGACAATGGGGCAATGATTGCTCAGGCAGGGGTTGAGATGTTCAACTGCAGAATGCTCACGCCTTGGGAGGAAACCACTTGCACGCAAAGGTGACGGTTTTTTTTTATTCAGACTTAAGGACTCTGGTGAGGCTGTTTCACCATGGCTGACAGTCATTAAATTTACCCACTGAAGTGCAAGAGATACTGGTCAGCAATATTTTTGGTTGATATTAGTTCTCTGAATGAAATTAGATCTAATTAAGTAAGCATTACTTATTGGGATATGTGAATTCTTAATGAATGTTCATTATTTATCTGTTGGTCAGGTATTTGACTGAGAACATTGTCATAAAAAAGTTAAACTGTAAAAAATGAACATCATAAAATGAGTCACTCACTCAGTGATTCAACCTGAAGGTTGGTTTAGATTGGTGAGGGTAGAGCTACCGGTAGAGTTCACCCCGTACTAAGCCACAGGCGTGTGAAATTCACACATTCAGGGTAGGGGGGCCAGTTCATTTCCCTGGGCCACCTGCGATTTCCTACAAAGTTCTGACACACAGAAAATCGAATCTTGAGGTGGGGGTGTCCAGAAGGCTCTCGTGCCCGGGATTTGAACCCTGGACCCTCTGGTCAGTAGCTCAGCACTCTACCCACTAGGGCACCACAACCCATATGAAATGAGTGTAGATAAGAACACAAAGAATTACAAGAATACATTACAATATTTAACACTACAATTTGCATAGTTACAGTTTGTCACTTTAAGAATCATGTATGCTCTGGTAGAATTTTAGAGGCAATAGCTCTTTAAGCTTCGTTTTAAAGGTGGAAAAAATGGACTTGTTGTTTATGTTAGTTGGTAATATATTATGTGGTGAACTCGCCACTAGACTTGCCTTGTTGGCAGATCTGCTTTCGCCTCCCATGCGGGTTTTTCCCGTCTCGGTGCTGGCAAATATTTTCTCAATTTTTCTTGGACGCTTCTAGATGCTCCTCTAGAGTTCTGGTGTGGCATTCTAGACTATCCATCTTTGCCACCTGTATACATAAAAGCTGTTTCTCCAGCCACTTGTGGCAGTCATGCATGAAGATTTCTCCAATAAACATCTATTCTCCATGCAGAAACGACATTTCACTCCACGCTGCTAACGCTAAAATTGTAAATGAGGGCCATGGTGGGCCTTTCTTGGGCATAGCAAGTGTCTAGATCCTCGTGTCCTGAACATTCTCCCTCCCTCAAGTCAAGTGGCAATGAACAAATTATGACTTAAACCCCACACATATTATTAATCCACTTCTCTAATGGTGAGGTAATATGTTCTTATTCACTTATTCCATGAGAATGGAATGGCTTGGAAAAGTCTAATTTATTTGTGGACACAGCCTGGTTATTTAAGACAAATAACTAGATGTAATGAGATTATACCTCAATCAAAGAAACTAAAATCTGATATCAGACCTGGTTTGGAGAAATGGCTTCCCATAGTATGAGCTCATATTTGAAACTTGGCAGTGGATGGGATTTAACAAATTTTTAGTGGGTACAAATTTTCTGACTGCTCTCTCTATGATCAATATAAAAAATTTCTCAAACAATCGAAGCAAGAGATTAATGAATTAAAGAGAAATTATTACAACAGACATATGGATACATTGAGTAATATCAGCAAAGCAGCTTGGAACAAACAATTTGTGATACCAAGGAGAAAACTTCTCCCTTTCTTATCTTCAATAACCATGGGTGCCCACGGGGGGGTTTCATGAGGCAGAGTGCGCCATTGAAATTTTGGGGGGGGGGGGGGCTGTGTATTTGAGGGGAGTTACAAAAATAAAAGTAATAAAATAAATTAATACATAAAAATAGAGGTAAAAACAGACGAAGAGAGGCACCCACCTAGAGAAGTACGTATAAAGAGAGAAGGCATGTGAACTACAGTACGGGAATTCTGCTCTCTAGAAGAGCATCACACAGTATTTCAGGTGATTCAGGAAGCAGCTGTCAGCTATCATCGGTATAGTCAAGCCGGCGTGTGGTGGTGGCGTTCAGAACCATTTGACACTAATTGGTCGTTGTTGTGAGAGAGGTCTGCTATGTGAGCAGCAGTATAATTTCGTGGATTTATTTATCCACGATTATTATAAATGCTGGATTTAATTATTTTGTTTTTTCCCACCATTCTCATCGTGCAAGAAGGAAGTACTTACATGACGCAGTGCATTGAAATGGCTGATGGAGTGGTATCCTAACTTGTGTCACCGACGGGATCCATGTAATATATCATTCATCTCCATGTAATCTGTTGTTCTTTAGTTATATATTAAATGGTTGGGACCGAACTCAAGGTATCTGTGTTCGTATCCGACATTTGGCGACAGTGACAGTACAAGAGAAGATATAACTATGGGCAGCATGGAAAAGGCAAAGAAGTCTCGCAAAACAATACGGAGATCTTTCACGCGAGTGTGCTGCAAGTTTGGCGCTTACTAAAGTGAGGGGAGAAAGAGTGATACAGCTTTTTATGTGTGGTGCAGTTCGCATACATTCGCACTTGTAATTGAGAAATCGATTGAAATTTGTCCCTAAATCAGAGATTTGTTTAGTATTTTAGAAGACCTGTACCATTTATTCAGTTCTGGTCATAAAAGGCATAATGTGTTTGTTGAGAAAATATCTCATAAAGACAAACAAAGCGAAAAAAGAAAGCGTATCAAAAGAGTTCAAACAACATGGTAGACCAACAAGGTAGGCGCAACTAAGTGGCAATCAGCTGTTTCGAAGAAGTCTTGACTGCTTTGGATGACTTGCATGATGGAAGTAAATTTGACGGTAAGTCAGTTAGTAGCTTGTTTCATGTCTGAAGAAAAAGTTAAACACAATTGATGTTGCAGTGGCATTACATGTACCTCAATGTGTATTCAATGTAATGATTCCGGTCTCAGTGATGCTTCAAGGTGTGGTGACAGACTACGGTGCTGTAAAAGGGAGCATAGAGTGTTAACACAGTAAGTAGAAAGTGTAAGAAGTGAAATAGCCAGGGAAAACATGTTTGAAAAGTGTATGGAGTTTTTTCATAGGCATGATGTGCCCGAGCCCGGCCAAAGCGAATCAGGAGAAAAAGGTTTTATGGATGAAGTGAGGATTGATGAACTGATCTCCAATCACCAGCAAGATCAATAACAGAGACTAAAGATTGAGATGTATGTAAAAAATCCTTAATTTTCTGAAATTTCAACTAGAAGATCGATTTCTTGACCATTGCCTTAAAATGTACAGCAAAAGAGTACTTTTTCTCATGAAAGACTCCTGGATATAGAGCACAGCCAAGTGGAAACCGACGATATTAAAGACCTATGCACGTACTTAAAACGGGATGTTGATGCAGTAGCAGAAGAAGTATGTAGTTTCAGTGACGTCTACTAAGTTGTTGAGGAAAACATAGACATCACCGACATTCTGAATGGAACGAGTGAAAAACACAAAGATGTCACTACTTATGATCTCTCTGACGTAGAGGATGAACAAGAACAAGACAATTCCAAATGTGAAGAAAAAGTGAAATGTCACAAAAGGGTTTCTATAGCCTTCCAGTTGTCTGGTCAACTTTTCAGGATTCAGACAACTAAAAGTAGTGTATTCCACACTACTCTCTTCGGCTGTAACAAGGTGCTTGGCTGATAGAGCCTTGGGCAGGATAAAAATGGTAAAACAGACTTAGATCATGTATGGGTGATGAATGGCTGTCAAACCTTTTGGTTCTTATGACAGAGCTGAAGGGCCAGGGCCTAGCCAAGTTGACACACCGGTTCCCGTCAGATCACCAAAGTTAAGCAACGTTGGGCCGGGATGGAGGTTGGATGGGTGACCTCCTCCATACATCTACCCTGGTGCACTTGTCCCCTATCTGCGAGTGGCGGGCAGGTGGGTTGGCACACAATGGATCTAAAAGAGGTCTAAGTGGCAGGGGGGATCCAGAAGGCCCTCCCCTCCAATTTACATTTCTTACAACAGATAGAGACGCCTTTTCAAGTATTTCTGATACAGACATCTTTTAACATTTTTCTAGAACAACTTCATTAAGAAAAAAATTATTGTCCATGCGTTAAAGCTGTATGTGGAATAATTGATGAAAGTAATGCAGTTTTCTATGTGATAGAAATAATATGCTGTGATATCCTAGGAATTTTTATAAGTAATGCAGCCTTCATTTTGCATTTGATTCGATTGCTTATGCTCAACACTACTTACAACTTTGGATACGGGTCATTATTAGAAATGTAGGCCTGTCCAATGTATAACTACTTGCTGTATTGCTTATGTTAATAAATATTCCATCAGTAGGTAATGAAAATTGGATTCTAATTTTTTACATTCAGACGTTATCTTTTACAGTTAGTACCAGAGCAGAGTTTTATACATGTATGTGTGATTTTCATATCAAGCGAGTTGTTTAATTTAGTCTAATGTTTAAAAAACAAACGTTATAAATCAAAATATAACTATGTGATTGTTTATTAGTCCTAGACAAAAAATGTAGTAATGGAGAAAGGTTGATTTGCAGGACATTTCCGATTCAAAGATGTTTGTTACTTTTACGAGTTTAAGGGGGGAGGGGTCGAGTCATCAGGTTTGGGGGGGAGGGGTGAGCCATTAAGCTTGAGGGGGGTTGGCACCCCTGCAATAGCATTCCAGTGTCCAAGCCTGTTGGCATTGCTTATTGTTTCAATTTTCAGTTTTGTCACCAAAGGAAAAACATCAGTCCACCAATTCACAATGGGATTAACTGTCATAACTCACTATTTCTCGTGCCATCAGACCCAAATGAAGTTGAAAAAACCATTGTAATCTTTGGTAATACATAAATGATTGGTAGGGTATGATGGAGTACCCATGTCAATTATTAAACTGGTAGCCCAGATCATATCTCAGCCCCTCTCTGACATATTTTATAGTATGTAAATTTCTAAAGACCATTTTCCAACAATCCTAAAAACTTCGCTCTGATAACACCAATGTGTAAAAGAGGATCACACTGTAAACCAGATAACTATAGACCAGAGGTGGGTAGTTTGTGAACAAACTATTCAAAAGGAGCTATTTACTTCAGTGAACTATTCACGGCTTGAGACAATGAATCATTCAGTTTGTTCATTATGTTTGTTTCTTAGTCAAGAAAGGGCAGGTACTGGTAGTGGTAACATGAAACTGTCTGTCTTTAACTTAAACATATTTTAAAATAAAAATAAACCTTTTTGAACATCCGAATCTATTGGAAAGAAAATGTATTACGCCGCTTATGTTAGCTATGTAGATAACAGTTGACAAAAACCAAACTATGTAATCGATATTTTTATCACAAATTCAAAGTAAACTATTTCACATTAACTCATATTAGAAAATCTGGATGTCATCAAAGTAATTTTCATGCAGATGTTGAATTTTCATTGTTGCAAACATTAAGGTTTCATAATAAAGGAGTAAAAATAAGTTCTTTAAAAGCAAATAAGAATCAGCCAATAGTAAAATAAATTAGGAATACTTTTTCTGTGTTTTCTACTAATGTTTCTTAGGAAACTATTTCGTAAGTTACCTATCCAGAAAATTTATGGCTACCAATGGAACAATCAGTTTTATTTATATGTGTTTCAAGTTTAAACTACATATGTATTGTATTGCAAGAAAAAATCTCTTCCACTCTCTGGGCACATACTTGACTTCTCTCTGTCAGCCACTCTACCCCTCTTTGTCTACGTAGCTCGTGTATGAAGCCAGTCCCCAGCAATTGCCCTCCTTAGAGCTTTCTGTTTTCATAGCAGAAATCACCCTCTCACAGTGGACAGGTTGTATCAGTCAGCATGACTACTCATCCATTATACATGTATCCATGCTATGGCTTATAATCATGTCATTTCTCACGCATTTTAATTCTAAGATTTATATACGACACAGTCTCAGGCAAAACTTGGTGGAAGTTATTCATAGTAGGAGAAAAGGTATCAACTCTGCTGTTTCCACATACGCGTTTATTAATTAGGACCATGGTTTCGTAGCAAGGCTACGTCATCAGGTGAACATTTTAGTGTAAATTTCCAGTATGTATAGTATAATATGCAGGAAAAGGGGGAGGGGAGGAAAAGGAGGAGGGGGGTGGAGAGAAGAGGGACGGCAAGGCAGGTAAGCGTGACGGAGGGGTTAAGAGGTGGCTGGAGGGGGGGGAAGCGAGGGACGTAAGGCAGCGGCTGTCTCTGTAGGAGGGTAATGGACAGGGAAATTGCAGGAGGGGGGAACGTTGAGGGATACGAATGGTCATTAACTAGAGTTTTTGAAGACAGGTGACTCAAAATCTCCAGCTCCAAGGCATCCAATCTGTGTCCCTTCCTCTGGAGATGCAACACCTTAGGGATGAAGTCAGTGTTGTGGCCTTTGTCCAGCAAATGTCTGGCAAAATGGGAGTTCTCCTTCCTATTGATGAAGCAGGCTCGGTGTTCTGCTGCTCTGGTAGTGAATTTCCTCCCTGTCTGTCCGATATAAATGGCTTGGCAGTCCGAACACTCCAACATGTAGACCACGCTTTGCTGGTTTATCTTCTCCTTGTCGTTAGTGGATCCGAGTAGATTTTTAACAGTGATGTTGTTGTAAAAGGCTGCTCTTATGGTGTCTGTAGCAGCCAAGGCGGACAGACGATGCGGCGCAATTCGCCATTCAGTCATGGAGAGTGAGCGCCCGATCCGCCAGAGGGGAGCAACGGCAACGCGAGGAAAGGAGAACGGAAGTTCTCCCGCGGCCATTGAGACATTCGGCTCGACCGACGCACGGATCCGCCGGCAGGCGCCAATTGTTGTAGTTCAGCGGCACAATAAATACGCTTATACCAGAACGGCTATTGCTCACATTATTTGTGGGCGCACAAACCCCCAAAACTGGTGACCCCGACGTGATCGAAGTGTAGCCGTTCCGAGGCCACGTGGCCTTATCGTTGTGCGACGACAGTTTTCTTTGAGCCTAGTGTTTCGCCCGAAATATTGTTCGTTTCGCGCTCGGATATCGTTCTTCTGTGAGTAGATTGTTTGATTCACGCGTTAGGATTTACCGCGAGTCGAGATGCCGACGGATACGACCGCCGCCGTGGCGAACCGCGTCGCCCTGAGGATACCGCCATTCTGGCCCGAAAGGCCAGCGTTATGGTTCTCCCAACTCGAGGGCCAGTTCAATTTAAATGGCGTGACGGAGGACATCACCAAGTTCTGGCACGTCGTCAGCACCCTTGACAGTTCGTATGCAGCCGAAGTCGAGGATGTAATTACGAACCCCCCAGCCGAGCACCGGTATGTGAAGATTAAGGAGGAGCTCATCAGGAGGCTTTCGGCGTCTCAGGAGCAAAATATTCGCCAACTGATCGAGCGGGAGGAAATAGGCGACCGAAAGCCCTCCCAATTCCTCCGCCACCTACGACAGCTGGCTGGGAGCAACGTCCCAGACACCTTCCTCCGGTCCTTGTGGGTTGGACGCCTGCCATCCCACTTGCAACCCATCCTCGCTATGCAGGACAGCATGGATTTGGACACAGTGGCCCGCCTGGCGGATCGAGTGCACGACATCACTCCACGACCTCAGGTTTCAGCCGTCTCAGCCAGCGACGCCCTCATCACTACGCTCCTGCAGCGCGTCGAGGATCTGAGTCGCCAAGTCGCCGCTTTGTCCACCTCTATCCCCGCGGCGAGGTCGCGCTCGCGTCCCCGCAGTCGACCCCGTAGCAGCAGCAGCCGGCAAGGCTCCCGCGCCAACTCCCCCCACGGTGGCATGGAAGGCCGCCTGTGCTATTTCCACTACCGTTTCGGAGCCGACGCGCGGAATTGCCGATCCCCGTGTTCCTTCCGTGCTCCACAGGCGGAAAACATGTAGGGCGGTCGGTGGACGCGGCCTCCGACCCCTGCCCGCCGACTTGCCGCCTGTTTGTCAAAGACCGCGCAACGGGGCAAAGTTTCCTCGTGGATACAGGATCCGACTTGTGCGTGTTTCCCAGGAGCCTAGTAAAGAGTCCGCGGGAGACGACCACCTACGAGCTGTTTGCGGCAAATAGTACGGTGATTGCCACATACGGTTGGACGACCTTAACTTTAAATCTGGGGTTGCGCCGTGAATTTATGTGGCGTTTCGTCGTCGCCGATGTCGCCAACCCTATAATAGGCGCCGATTTTCTCAAGCATTATGCATTGCTGGTGGATATACGCCGCAAGCGTCTGGTGGATCCACTCACCACCTTAGGTGTCAAGGGACGCACGCCAGTCTCCGCGTGCGGCGGCGTGAAGGCTATCAGCGGGGATGGGCGTTACCACGCGATATTGCGCGAATATCCAGGCATTACTCAGCCCGCCGGACGACCTCAGTCCGTTAACCACGACGTGGTGCATTTTCTTCACACGACACCTGGACCACCTACCTCTTGCAAACCCCGGAGGCTTGCACCGGACAGGTTGGCCGCCGCCAAGTGCGAATTCCAGGAAATGCTTCGCCTGGGAGTAGCACGGCCATCAAAAAGCGCTTGGTCATCACCGTTGCACCTCGTACCGAAAAAGAACGGTGAATGGAGGCCATGCGGGGATTATCGCGCCCTGAACGCGCGGACCGTGGACGATAAGTACCCTGTGCCGCATATCCACGACTTCACCCACGCCCTCCTCGGCAAAAGTGTGTTTTCGACCTTAGACCTAGTCCGGGCATACCATCAAATCCCAGTTAATCCCGCCGACGTCCCGAAAACTGCTGTGACAACTCCGTTCGGCTTGTTCGAATTTCCCCAAATGTGTTTTGGATTAAAAAACGCTGCCCAAAGCTTCCAGAGATTTATGGATAGTGTCGTGCGCGGTCTGGATTTTGTGTACGTCTACATTGACGACGTGCTTGTGGCATCCTCCTCCGAATCAGAGCATGAGGCGCACTTGCGCGAGCTATTTTCTCGTTTCGCGAAATACGGAATCCTAATCAACACATCGAAGTGCGTGTTAGGTGCCTCGGAAGTGAAGTTTTTGGGCCATTTAGTAACCTCATGTGGAATTTGCCCTTTAGAGGATAAAGTGTCCGCAGTGATAGATTTCCCTGAGCCAGCCACAGTGACGGAACTGCGGCGGTTCCTTGGGATGGTGAATTTCTACAGGAGATTCATCCCAAACGCTGCAGCAATTCAGGGGCCGTATTCTGTAACTCGTCATCACCGGTGATGAACATCACCTATCACCGCTCTTCCGATTCTGTAACGCGACGAGGTGATGTTCTTCACCCCAAACAGGGTGATATCACATCACCTCCTCAATAGCCGCCCTTATCTCATCACCCCGTAAATATATTGAGGGTCCGCCATCATGTTAGCGAGAAACAAACATCGTGCGTTCATTAATAACGTTAATGTAGGGACTCTGACGCAATTTAAACGGAAAAAATAACACATGCATATAATAACAATAATTAAAATGGTATATTTACTGTCATACAACTCTAAATTAATGTGTTTTGACGTAAGTAAGAAACGACCTGTGTTAACCTATCCCAAATTTTGCATACCATCCAAAATTTCAGGGGCAAAAAGACATACATACAAGCATTGAAATAAATATTTATAAAATTGCTAAAACAATGGCAGAGCAATAAAAACATCTCTAATTTACTTAGAAAAGTCAAAATTGCTTGTACGAGTAAAGTAATAAGATTATATGGACACCAAAATACATAATTGTATACATCGAAATAGAACCAATTAATTTCACTTCGACGAGTAATCATGTTTGTTTAAATTATTGCAAATATATTGGGTACGATTTTACGATCGAGGAATAACACACGTCTATATGGTTCTGATACACTGTATTCAAGTTCGGTTAACCAAGCCAACAATCACATTTCCAAGATACTATACGTACACAAACAAGATTAGATTCAGAGTATTTGGGCAATATTTTAACACAAACAATTTGAGCAATTAAGAAATTTTTTGGTTGCTCGTTATATATTTACGTTTGTTTTTCGCAGCTCCCTTTCTATCGACTTGTAAGATGATGATATACCTATTTATTACGCGAATGACAGTGTTATTGTGTACATTTGAGTCTTCGCAAACAAGTGAAAAACACCATTTACTCTGTTCATGATTGATATTGTGGAAGTTGAAAATAGGAAACTGAAAAATTAATCACATTCACCGTGGTTTATTCACGTATCACGATAGAATATGGTGCAATTGTTTTTGTTGCTGTTCAATAAAACAAAGTAATCTATTGTTCACTTCGTAATATTAATCCTACTGTTAATAATCACCTAGCCGGGTTATTAGAACATCATAATAAATATTATCAAACATATCATTACTCGAGAAACCATTACTACAAGCATGAACATACATGATCGTGACTACAAGCATTTAATTTGCACATTACTTGCCTGCCTTGCGGTCATGTGATACAACTGGCTCTCTTTATTGGCTAATCTAATTTTGCCAGAACTAGACGGCGCAATTTTTCATAACACCCTCATCACCGGGTGAAGAAACTTCACCACCCAGTTACAGAATCGGAAACGTCAAGGACGGGTGAAGTTTTTCGGTGATGTCAATCACCGGTGATAGACATCACCCAAGTTACAGAATACGGCCCCAGGCCCCCCTTCATACCGTCCTCGGGAAAAAAGTGAAGGGTAAACACCCCGTCGAGTGGTCTCCCGAAATGAAGCAGGCATTCGCTGATTGCAAGGCAAGCCTTTCCCAGGCGGCTCTTCTATCCTACCCTGACCCTTCTCTCCCTCTTGCGATCGTGACGGACGCGTCCGAAGTCTCCATCGGAGCGGCCCTCCAACAACAGTGTGATACCGGGTGGAAACCACTAGCGTTTTTCACTCGAAAGCTAATCGCGGCCGAGAGGAACTATAGCGCTTACGACCGCGAGTTAATGGCAGTTTATGGTGCGATCCGCCATTTCCGGCATATGGTAGAGGGAAGGAGCTTTACAGTGCTAACTGACCATAAACCCCTCATCTACGCCTTTCGCCAAAAGGCCGACAAGTGCTCGCCCAGACAATTCCGCTATCTGGACTACATATCACAATTTACTACGGACATACGCCACGTATCCGGCGAGGAAAATGTGGTGGCAGATACGCTGTCACGAGTGGAAGCGATCGGTGCCGCTGTAAGCCACGAAGCCCTCGCTTTGGCTCAACAGACCGATGAGGAACTAAAAACGGAACTCGAATCCAACTCCACTTCCCTCGTACTGCGAAAGACCTTTTTCCCGGACGCTCAGGTCCACATATATTGTGATTTTTCCGGTGCCGCCGCCAGACCTTACGTACCCAGTGCACTCCGACGGCAAGTTTTTTATTCCTTGCACTCCCTGTCCCACCCGGGTGTAAAGGCATCAGTTAGGCTTGTGACGGAGCGATTTGTGTGGCCTTCCCTCAACAAGGACTGTAGGACGTGGGCACGCGAGTGTATTCCGTGCCAGAAGTCCAAAGTGTCGCGGCATGTGTTCCCTCCCGTCGGCAAATTCATCGCCCCGGGGTCACGGTTTGAGCACGTCCACATTGACATCGTTGGACCCATGCCTACCTCTCGCACTTTTCAGTATTGTCTCACCTGTGTAGATCGTTTCACACGTTGGCCGGAGGCGATACCGCTACCGGACATATCCGCGGAGACGGTCGCAAGAGCGTTTTTCCGCGAGTGGATTTCACGCTACGGGACTCCAGCCAGAATCACCAGCGACCAGGGACGACAATTCGAGAGCCGCATGTTCCACCAACTGGCAGACATGTGCGGGGCCAAGCACCGACGAACGGCGGCATATCATCCTGCCGCGAACGGTATGGTGGAGCGCTTCCACCGGCAATTAAAGGCTGCCATTCGCTGCCACGAGACCACAAGCTGGGTGGACGTCTTGCCCGGAATCCTCCTCGGTCTACGCGCCAGTTGGAAGGATGATCTTTCCTGCACGTCCGCGGAAATGGTGTTCGGAGAGCCTCTAAAACTCCCGGGTGAATTCCTGCGTCCCTCGTCCAGCAGCACCGTAGACGACCCGACTGATTACGTGATTCAGCTTCGGTCACACGTCAGGAGGTTGACTCCAGCACCGGCATCGCACCACGGGGCCCGCAAAATATTTATTTTTCGGGACCTTGCCACCTCCTCGCACGTCTTTGTGCGGAATGACCGCACGCACGGGACGCTGCAACCGCCATATGACGGCCCCTTCGAGGTCCGCCAGAGGAAGGACAGGGACTACTTACTCAGGGTCAGAGGACGCGATACATGGGTGTCCCTGGAACGCTTAAAGCCAGCATTCGTCGTCAACAATGACGGGGTGCTGGCCGACAGCCGACAAACCCCCAAAGTGTCCTTAGGGAGTAGCCACTGTATTTTAACCCCCTCCAACCGCCTCTTAACCCCTCTGTCATGCTTACCTGCCTTGCTGTCCCTCTTCTCTCCACTCCTCCTTTTCCTGCATATTTTACTATATATACTGGAAATGTTCACCTGATGATGTAGCCTTGCTACGAAACCATGGTCGTAATTAATAAATGTGTATGTGGAAACAGCAGAGTTGATACCTTTTCTCCTACCAAGATTTATAATTGTGAAACCTTCCTATGAGGCTTTGTCACATGGCACAAGAGAATTTATTTTGCCTGTAAATCATCAAAAAGCATTTCATAGTCTTGTCAATTGTAGCATATCTTGCGTGGTGCGCAGTGAAGTGTCTGGCTCATCATGCAATGTGGGAGGATCTATGTTCTCTTCATCTGATGAAAGTAGTCTCCAACCTTACGGCATCAGAGTTGGAATCCTAAAGATAATACCCACTCTATTTCTATCCACAATTATTTCTACATATTTAGAAGCCATGACTATGGATTACATACGTACACATGTATAGAAAGACAGTTTGATGAATAAAATATGGACAGTAGATGCCAGCGGTGCATTAGCTAGCATTCTTGCAAAAAAATTGACTAAAGCTGAGCCAGAGTGAACTTAATCAAACAAAATGCCTGACCAACAGAACATGTTATCATTTTTCTGTCCTAGTGATGTTAATCTGTGGTCCCATTTGCACTTCTCCATGTAGGGCCGGTGAGCCTGGAGTTTCCCTCAGCACATGCTCCTTACCATTAAACTTCTACCTCCATTAAAAGGCTTCTTTTTCAGTGGTCAATAAAAGCCCCAATTACATTGTCCTAACTGGGTGTGTTTGGAAGATCTTTATTGCTTAGTGCTTTCTTTTTTATAATCTTCAAGAAATTTTTCACTGTACAATGGCCTTTAAAGATGAGAAAATATGCTAAATGTTTCATTGGTTTAGTTGGAGTTAGTATATTTATTATGTTGATGTTTCTTTTGAAAAATTTAACTCATTGCCCTTTCATTTTTCATGAGTAAGCTATTTTCTAATATCATATCCAAAGCTCCTTGTTGTCACATTATCAAATGGTTTTCTTATGTATTTTTATAGGTATCGCACTGATGATGTAACAATTAAGTGGCGTTCATGATCCAGATTCAGCATTGAATTTTGACTTCCTCCCAAGTGTCTTAATGTACTATAAGAACAACTTCTCTGTGAAGAGAGAAGCTTTTTTGTTTTCGAAAACCACTGTCATTGCATTGCTTTGAATGCATTGTGTGGTCACATCTCTTTATTGCTGTAAAATAAATGAACATATTGATATCCCTATGAGATCGTTTTTTTCTGTGGTATCTACTTTACACTTGCTCCATATTTGTTTTCTAAATAAAAATAGCAATAAAAAACAACAATATGAGAATTGATTCAGTATGCATCACACACAATTTCTATAAGAAACTGAGATCTTACAAGGTTATAATTAACCTTCTTTTCACACTCTTCAGCTGCAGTATGACTGTCATTTTAAATAACTTCTAGTTTTTCTTTATAAAGTTGTACATTGTGAATTAAAATAACCTGTTGATAAGTATGTGATGCATTGTTATTGCTAAACTTGGTGAAACTTATAATTTAAATCCTGCCTCTCACTCCATAGCCAAGAAGCACAACTAATACAGAAAATCTTGAAAAGATTCAGGTTTGATGTGGCGGAAGGAATATTCAAACTACACACACTTTTTTTCACTGAGTCTTCATTGCCTGGTACCTATGTTTCAATGCACAGAGTCATCTTCAGGTACTCTACCACTTGAAAGCACAGTGCAATAAAAATTTTAAGAAAAAGTGCAAGCATTGGCTGAATGTGACGGGAAAGTGGTAGAAAACTAATACGTACAACCTGTTACTAAGTACCTAATTTCACAATAATTGCCATGCGAAAAGATTCACCTGGACCAGGCATCAAACCACAGACCTTTGGCTCTCCGGGCCACTGCGCAGACCACAGACCCTTTCTCCCTCGCGTTGCCATCCTTGATGGACCGCGAGGGCTCAACATCAAGTACCTTGAACCTCGGTAAATCTGCCATGGGAATCAAGGATCCTGGGTTGCGTAGTGGTCTGCTCAGTGGCCCGGATAGCTAAAGGTCCGTGGTTCGATTCCTGGTCATGAATTAGTAATTATACCAAAATTGGAGGGGCTGTGAATTCAATCAAGGGATAATATTTACTTCCTTAGAACTGCGGGAATTGAAACTGCAGGCAAGGATTCGGGCATTTCATAAGGTGGAATGGAAATCCCAAAATACAAATGGATGAAGAAAAAAAGGATTAAGGAAATGAAAGTTGGAAGCTAAATACTGAAGTGTTTACGAGAAGGACCACTTCTCGTATTTACAAAAATTTCAAATAAAACAGGTGATTTAAGTAGATCCCCAAGTGTGTCTTTCCCTCACATTTGTTCTTTTCTCTAAACAAAATGAACTGAAAATCAATCCTGAGCCATTGCAACCCTGCTGAAAATAAACCACGACAGACAGTGTGAACACGGTGTGATAGAATGTGACAGGAGCGTGAGTACAGTGTGCATACACTGTGAATAAATTGAGACTCAAAAGCGTGCAGAAAGCGTGATAGACAGTGTTCGTACACCGTGTTTGTACATCGTGCACACAGTGTTCGTACACCGGTCACACAGTGTTCGTACACCGGTCACACAGTGTTCATACACCGCGCATAGTGTTCGTACATCGTGACAGTCGTTGTACACAGTGGCCCTACACACAGGGCGTGAGGACACTACACGCAGGGTGCCGGGCACAAATAAGTTCATGGGGACACTGTGCAAAGGCTAAGGGCACCATGATGAAATTGTGCACAGTTTTGGGGCACTCTTCATGGACTTAGAGAGCACCATGAAAGCAACTTGAGGGCAGTGTACATATGTAACCACACAGCACTTACCCGATGTAAAGGTATTGTAAACCCCACCTGCTGCACAGAAACATTTCCGCAATGTTAAAATACTGTTCATCGATCCATTGCAATAACGTTCAAATAATGGTTCCCTGAATGCTCAAAGTGTCAAAACTTGATATGTTTCTATAACGTTCAAAATGAACGTGAAGTGAACGTTCCTGCAACCACACTGAGATGTTCTGCAGCCATTTTAAATCAAAACATGAATGCTCCCTTAACCACAATTTCATGCCCAGGGAAGGCCTCCAAAATAATTTATCAGTGTTTCAAAATTGCTCTCCCATATCATTGGCTTATTCTTGAAATATCAAAGATTGCAATTTCTCTTTATTCATAATGTTCTTTCGATGCTCAAGGATCAATCAATGTTTACTGCCTATGGCAATAAAATTTTAAAGAGGACATATAATTGCTCTAAATAAACAAACCTGTAGTCCTTAAAAAAATACCATTAACTTCTTACCTTTTTCATTAATGTAATGTCCTTGGTATCTAACCAAGTATAAAATACATTTACTGGCAGGCATATAAACATAATCAAAACATTTAGATTTTTAAGGCTCAAATATCTAACTTTTATCATAACCTCCAAAATTTATTGTGTTGCTGATACTAAGTATATGTGGTAAAAAATGCATGTATCATAGTTATGCTAACATAGTAACTGACAAATTTTCATAAATATAGCCCTAATAATAAATTACACTACCTATTCATTCCATGTTGATTGATCTGTTGAGTCCAACAATAAGGAGTAATTAATTATTTGTGACATGACCTTTGTTTTAAATACTTAAATTTAATTAAGATGTGCCTTATTTTGACGATTTAAAATATAATCAAATATTTATATTCAAGGATCCATTACTACAAGCAGTTAATATATTTGTGAGCTATAACACCTTGTGTATGTTATCTTTGGTTACCAGGCTTAATGTCATGTGATGCATATGACACTCCTTATTGGCTGCTCTCAGGTAATGCTTTAGTCTACCATAAACATCTCATATGTGAGTTCATACATTGCAGATCAAGGAGGTTGAATAGACATCCTTCAAGAGACAAGAAGACATCCTTCTAACCTCCTTGTTGCAGATCCATTCTGTTTCTGCAACCATTGTGAACTATACATTGCAAATGTGTTTCAAAAGCATTGCATTTCTGTACATTTGGTTGCAAAAGCATTACTTTTGCAATCAATGAAAACAGTTAATTAAATATATATTGGTTAATTTTTATAATAATGGTAGCTTTTAATATTACACATCAATTTATTCATAATTTTATATGCTTACAAAAATGCATTCTAAAAACACTGCAGAACCATTCTGAACGTTCCTACAACCATTGTGAACCATTAATTTTTTCAGACATGATACAGAGAAAATAATCAAGCTATGATATTGTTTGTACATGCAATGAAAATTTACTGTAAATGTTATTTAACCATTATTTTGTCCGATTCATTCCATTATTTACCATAAAAGAATGCTTTTTTGAAGAAAGTTTCTATTGTATAATTTTTTCACCTAATCATGTAAAAAAGATCATCTATAGATCACACTATAATTCCATGGAACTCACTTTTTGCATGTGAGTGTATGTAATCAATAATTAGGTCATTTCATAACGTAGGCAGCAAACTTCTTTCATAACATGTCGAAAATGTGTAAGAAATAATCACTTCCATTGATTTTTTAGGTGGGGTATATCTATTTTCTTCACACAATACATACTGAGCTCAAGAGGATGGAAAGTGCAAAAAATGTGCTCTCATGGTGTGAAATTCTCCTTTTAGAGTTCAGCACATTGTGGTCACACTGTCCATCACGCTTAAAAGGGAGCACACTGTGCATACACTGTGACTAATACACTTGCACAGTGTGCAACAAATTGATGTCACACTGTCTGTCACGATTTATTTTCGGAACTTAAGATCATAAATTTCTTAAAACAGATCAACTAGTGCTTACAAGGAAACCATTGTCGCAAGCATGCCACACAAATCTCATATGGCATTAAAATCTGCCCCACACTTCTCAGGCGCTTGAGACCAGGAGGGAAAGGTACAATTAGGTAACAGGATTCCTCCAGGGTACAAAGACTGTTTGGGAAGGTTGGTGAGTGACCATACGTGTCGGCATTCATCTGCTCAACGCGAAAGGCCTCAAGGAGACCACAACTTGACGTCCATTCCGACGGACGGAGTACTGAACTTAAATGCAAAGCACTAAAGTTTGGGCTGACTCACCAATGGAAAAATTGCCAAAATTTGAACACGGATCCCCTGGAACGAGGAGACACCGACCCGACCCCCCCCTTCACAGATTGTGTATTCAAGTACATAACAACTCACGCTGGTATACATCAATGATCTAAATATACTAATCCTATTATCTATAATACGTTTAAGTAACTTCAGTATTAATGAAGTAAACACGAACAAAGTAGTATTCCAGTAGTACCAGAAGCATTACCCTTTTTCATTGAAGATTATTCCGTACATTAACTCAGAATAATTTCCGTATAATTTAAAATTGCAACACATTTCATGATCACCACATGCACAGTTCCTGGCGGTTCGCATCTATGCACGAAGTTAGATTGCATACTTCATGGATAATACACTAGAGGATACTTCACCACAGAGTAAATATCAAAGATTAAATGGGTACAAATCCTCTTATTTTGTGTTTTTTAACTGTCCTACCGATACTACCATATGATCAAACGTGAAATCATAACTTTCATGCTTATTATTATCGTATCATAACGATTATGCTCCACCAACTACTGCAGTACGATGCGCATGAAACAAATGAATGCGACGCAAAAACAACAATTATATACCACCAGACTAGTGGGTTTAATTGGTCGAAAATGTTATTATGCGTAACATTACTCTTCAATTTAACAAATGCGAGGTTATTACAGCAAATTTTCCTTTCTTCATCCATATTTTATCCAATAAAAAACCATCAGTGTTTTGTCATCGACGAAATGCTACACGGGAAGTGACGGCCATTTACCTCCGACGCCTTATCCGCTTTATCCGGTGTCTGAACTTCGAAGAAAAGCAATTAAACGAGGAAGGATGAAGTGGATTTCTATCATATTGTGATAAACAACCTGCACGTATGGAGTATTATTTCTTTTGTGAAGCTTGAACAAGTTCTGAGTCTGGCGTCGTGTTTATTAAGGTAAGAACGATTAAAAGTTCACCGTTAGAAGACATCTCTAAAGTGAAGTTTTGGCTTTGGAGAATTGCCGGGTAGGCATACCGTGTGCTAACGAGGTCATAGTTATTTGTAATCAAAATGTGACGGAAAAATGCCGTGGAGTACGTGTAATGTGAAAGTTAATATGTTGTAAATTGCGATGGATAAGTAGTTTCTGCCATGTTGCGTGGTACTAAATTTACCGTAAGAAGACATATAAGTCATCAATAATAAGAACTTTCAATATGGATTACTGGTATCCACAACGTGCCAATGCAGTTTTGCACCGTCATAAAGGTAAGCCATTGCCTAAAGTTGATTCACTAAGATGTCATCATGGTGAACAGGTATTTAGAAATTTTCTGTCGGCGATTCTTTGTGGTATTAATGGCTTATTAGCATAAATGTCACTTTAAAGTAAGGAAATGCACATTCAAAGTACATCTCAACTTTCGATTCATTGTTGCTAGTTAAGAATACTTGGCTTTGTTTCGTTACTTCATTGATATAATTTTTTCCGATTCAGTTTATTTAGCAATTTTTCCAACTTATTGTAACTAATCTGAAATGTGTCGTTTAATTCTGTTTTTGCATCTAGGTTGTCACAATGGACTCTGACAGTTCCTTGGATGAAAATTTTGAGACTAAAGGTGAAGTAGCCGCGAGAATTGGCAGGACTCGGTCCAACACCCCGAGTCCTCAGGAGGGCAATTCCGAGAGCGAGAGCTCTGCGTATTCGGGAGAGGAAGAGGACGAGGAAAGGGAAGTTCCGCTTGAGGAACCCAGGGCCGTGACGCCGAAATCCCCACCGGGAGAGTCGAATTCCGTACTGTCACAAGAGGACGAGGAGGATGATGCTCGGAGCCAGTCGTCTTACACGTCCTCTTCCTCGGCCGGCCGTCCTAGGGACGAAGACAATGCAAGTAACGAGGTGCCCCCCGAAAAGCACGGGAGGGAGGAGGATGTGGACAGAAACAACCGCGATGACGAAGAGGCGATGGACGAGGAGGAGGCGGAAAGCGCCAAGTCTAGGGACGAGGAAGGGGAGTGCTCTCGTGGGGAGGAGGGTTTCGGCGAGGAGTCCGTCGACGCGGCCGTCGGCTATCGCTCCCCTGAGGAGCCCCCACCGCCCCCCGCCGACCTCTCGGACGTGTCCGACATGGACAGCCGCGACAGCCTGGAGGCGGTGTTCGCCCAGGACTGCAAAGTGAAGGACTCCGGCGGCGGCGGCGGTGCCGCTGAGGAGGACGAGGAGGGCTCGCCCGTCCGAGAGGGCCCTTCGGCGGGGGCCTCGCCCCGGGAGGAGGGCGAGGAGGAGTACGAGGAGGGCGAGGAGGCGGCCGGGGGGCCGTGCACTCCCCCGGCCGCCCCTCCGCCCCCGGCCTCCCCGCCCCCGCCTCCCGCCGCCCCGCCTCCCGCGCAGCACACCACGGTGGAGACGGAGCAGCTGGACTTCGAGGCGGAGGAGCAGGTGAAGGAGTCGTGTGCGGGAGGCGGCGACGAGGACAAGGAGGAGGGCGAGTGCGAGGAGCCGAGGGCCCCGCCGGCCCGGCGGTCCCGGCTGCGGGGCCTCCGCCGTGAGGAGGAGGAGGACGATGAGGACAAGAGCGACGGCGAGCTGAAGGAGGGCGAGGACCTGGAGGAGGGCGAGCTGACGGACGAGGACGAGGCGAGACCCGGCGAGATGGAGCCCAGGCCCGTGTGCCGCTTCTACAACCGGGGGCAGTGCACGTGGGGCTCCAGCTGCCGGTGCGTACTCGCCAGAACAGGGTGAAGAGATGTGGGTTAGGGCTGCTGTGAGCCACAGGGCTCATGGTGTCCAAATAGAGATGCTCACCAGACCTCAGTCTGGGGTATTCTGTTGTGTACCATAATCCACAATCTGCGTTTCTCTTGACTACTTTTGCCGTGACATGGTATGTTTCTTTTGAGGCGTTTCCATGCACAGATTGGGTTGACATCTCGTCTACCATTCTTAACATTCTTCAAATCATTCACTGTGCAGTTGAGCATCTTTAATTCGGCTCAGTCTGGACGGAAGTGGTTAGGGATTTTGCCGGACTATGGCAACTCGTCCATTTTTTATGTCCGGGATGTTTTCATTGAAAGGAGACAATTATTTATAGGAAAATATATTCATTAGCCATTTGCTGAACATTGGAAATTAAAAGAGTCACAGAGAATAATCGGAAATAAATGGTTTCTTAATTCTCAAAGTTATTACTTAAAGAGTATTGAAGTTCCACAGTGAGTGAAAATTATGGAATCTAAGCATTGTGCACGTCATATTGCTGCACATTTAAAAGCGTGATATTATTATTGGAAAGGGTATATAAATTTTGATATGTCTTATGCTGGGCTTCGTGCAACATATTTCTTACCACACTATCAGCTGATTCAATACGATGTCAACACGTGGGTGGTATCTATAGTGGCCACCCATCACTACATCACGAGTGAGTCCAGAGTGGATGATTCTTTAAAGACCATCATCAATAATAGTCTACCTTAAACAATTTCAGGCTCATCATATTCATTCCCACTCGGATTTATTGTTAATAATTACCATTTCAGTGACTTCATCATCTGTGAAATGTTGTATGGTGAGAGTATTATGGTTGCTAGAGATCCATTCTTGTAAATTTACCAATTCTATTTTCTTTAATTCAGGGTTATGGATGCTGTGTGCAGAGTCAACAAACTCCATCATCATATGTTTATCCTCAGAAACATGAAATTCTTTGAAATCCCCACTTATTTTGTCTACATCAAACCTTAAAGCAGGCCACGATTTAAACCACACATGTTTTAGAACTGACTGTGAAATACAATTACATCACGCGAAATTTCCCACACACGTCTTTTAGATTTTATCTGTTTCTGAAATAGTTGAGCCTGTTCCATTAACATTTGGCCAGAAATACTAACTAAGCCCTTCACTTCAACACAATCGAAACCACGCAATAGAAATCTGCTCTTAAATCTTCTTTCATAGTTTTTCTCTCTGTCATCCATTTCTTCATGTCACTTTAACAGTAAAATATTGAGGATTTTCACTTTCTACTTCTTAATGTGTTATACTGTTGAAGACCCCTCTCAGTATGTTTCAGACAAATGCTTTATTGATGCAACGGCATCAAGCTTTTTCACGCGCCATTGAAAGTGGCTGATCTGTAAATTAGTCGTAGACAGTCTTGGCGATGTCTTCAATTTTGTATGTTTAGTTCCAGTTGCAGAATAATTCCAGTGTACACGAAGTACCAGAAATTAATAAAAATGTTTCGGCATTTTCCACAAAGTTGGTCATGGAAAAATTGCCAGATTATGGGTGTTCCCAGATTAGTGATTCCCAGATTAAGGGTGCTCAACTGTAATAACGATGGCAGACTCGGTCATTGAAGTCTTAGTGCCTAATGTGATATCACCTGGTGTGTAATCTGAGCAACATTGATCATATGCAGCTATGTTGTGGCACAGAGGGTTTAGCAGCTCAGATTCTGTGGATTCATATACTGTCAGTGAGCTGAACTATTGGTCCTTCTGAGTTGTGCAATGACTACCATGGGCTGATCCATCAAATGACTTGATTTGCTTGGAGATGTTTGCCATAATAGTGGGCTTCAGAATATTAACTTGTATTGATTCTATAACTATCCTAAACCCAAGACGTATAATCAAAATTCACTGATTAAACCTAAGCTTGTGGCACTGACGCACACAAGGGAATGGTGAAAGTAGGGGAAGTTGTGGTGGGGAGGGAGAAGCACTGTTGCGGAGTGAAAGTCTACTTGTCCAGCAGACGTACCAAAACTACTAATTTGTATTTAAATCTCATGATCATCTCTCTACGCTGGTGGTAGTTATGTTTTTAAGGAACTATTCATTGCCTCAAACAGTGAGTAGTTCAGTTTGAACTATTGTCCAATCAATAGGTATTATTTGTGCAAATTTTAAGAATGGATGGGACCTGGTGAACGGTGTAAAGGGGGATAAAAGATTCCCTAATAAGTTATCTATTTGAGATTCAGAGCGGTAGCTGAAATGTGATTGTTTAAAGTTGCAGTAATGAAGCTTTTTTTAAAATATTAGTCTAGTTAATGATTTTACAGGAAAATGTTTCAGTTAAAAGTTGTAGATAATCGAAAAACCTTTAATTTGAGCCTTCAAGCATCGAAATTGACTGAATGCTTATCACAAAAAAGCCAAAAAACAGCTAAAAGTAGCCATTTATTGCGAATGAATTATTTATTGATTTTATATTATTTTTGCTACTCAGAAAAGAGGTGCTTGTAATTCTTAATCCACCAATAATTTAAATAATGTAATTGTTTAATAAGTTGTTGGTACAGTCAAGCCCACTTATATCAAACCTGTTTATAATGAAGTTCCGGTTATAACGAACAAAGTTCGTTTATTACGAAGTAAATATTCGGCCCCCTCAACTTTGTTATAGACGGGCAAGACTGTATATGGTATTTTGTTTATCCCATTATGCTTTATTTAAATGGAATTCTGCTACTTTCCATTAAGTTATCGAGTTGAATCAAAGTGAACTCTACTCTTTAAGGCTTGTACTCTCATGTACTAATGGGAACAAATTGAGAAATCATGGGAGTCATATGGCTTTGAAAAAGTGTTTTTCAGACAATGTTTTTTTTTTGATAAATGAATTGAGTGGTGGCTGTTCATTTTATGAGTTTCTAACTTGGATATTCTGAAAGCTGACTTCATTGTGCAGATAAAAAAAAGTTCCTTCACTTTCTCTTTCTATACCCATATACTAGCATTCTTTCTTTAAAATATTTCATATTCAAAGCGATAAAAAAATTTCAGTTCATTATTAAATATTGGTAACTACTTATTTTTAATATAATAAATATGAAACATAACTACAAGTTGAAATAATAATACATATTAAATGAACTAATAATGTAAGCGAAAGAGCCCCATTGACTTTCTACGGGGGTGTGTGGGGGGTGAAAATCTTTGAGCATAATAAATTAAATGAAACCAATAAACTATATGCTCTTTAAAAAGCCTTTCCAGATGTCAAGCTACTCATAGGGCTGGGAACAGTTAGTACATTAACCACGGCATAGAAGGTGCAAACAAAAAGATCTCCAATTCAGTGTAGCCAACAATTTAGATATTTTAACATCCATATCTGTGCACAGTCCCAATGGGGTCGTTTACTCGGAACCGAAATCGCAATTTTGTACACGAAATTGTTAGATGGATACGAAAAACAAAATTTAGTGAAAAAATTAATCTTCCAACCACAACCATTCACTCATAAATCAAAAATTGAAATAAGTGCAAAGTGACGCCCACCAAGAAAGCTGCTCTGATAACATTGACGTCATTTTCCTCCCGTCCTTGACTGCTTTTAGGGGAAGGGAAGGGAGTGGAGGGGTGTTCTTGGAAGGTCTGCTCTCATAGATCCTGTCGCAACTGCTCCCATTGGCAGAGTCAGCTGTGTCCCCCCCATTGCGATAAGGCAAAGTAGCTTCGCTGGCTCAGTTGTGATTGGACGAAGTCGATATACGTCAGAGGTTGCACCACACCCACTTTTCCCGAAAGGGTTAAAAACATCAGTTTTTCGACGCCTATAACTTGAGAAATAATTGACGGATTAAAACAACGGAAAAATATGGGTCTTTTCATTTTACAAACTACCATATTCTGTAATTAAAAAAATATGGTAAATGACCCCATTGTGTATTAGCATATAAAATTCACTGCTGGCACAGCTAATGCAAATGTACACAAAATAAATGCCAGTAATGGTGCAGTAAGTTATCACCCATTGGTATTTAATTTCTATTGATTATCAAAACTTTTATAGTAATTTCAATGTACACTTGATGCTAGTCGTTTTTGAACTGCCATGCAAAGAGCAATAAGGGTGAAAATTATCAAGCCAAAGCTCTTCAGCGACTAATTTAAAAAACGAAATAAATAAGCATCAGCACCGAGTTCAATGAATTTCCCAGGAGAGTAAAAGTTTACAATAAAGGGATAAAAACAACCCATTCAGTTTATTTATGCAAAATTCTCTCTTAGTGCTCCCCTACACCATAAAAGGGTTTCATTTAATTCAAAATTTCACTTTTTTATCAGCAGCAGTTTTGGTTGTGTGTTGATCAGTGAATGAATCAATCAGTCAGGACATTCATTTTGTGTGTATAGAATAGTGGAAGGTTCCCATTGAATTTCAACGGGGAGAAAACCTTAAAACATAATGAATTAAATTAAACTAATGAACTATTTGCTGTTTAAAACATATGTCCAGATGTCAACTAAATCATATGACTCGGAACGGTTATGGAATTAACCACAGTATAGAAGGTGGAAATGAGTCCTCCATTCCAGTGTAGCATAATCTACTCCATATTCATATCTGTGCACATATTCCTCCAGACTCCACCTACGTCATTGCACTGAGTACATACATCTCCTTTGGATTTAAGAAGTATTTCGGTTTCTATCTGGAAAAAAAACTTCTACATTTAGCCCCGTGGAATTTCATTTTCACAGCTCTATAATTAAAGTGAAGCAAAACATGTGAAAAAGTATGAAAATGTCTTATCACTAAAAGATATTTACAAGCAACAAAATGTATTTTTACATTTGCCATTTTTCGATTGAAATGTACTTGTTTCAAAAATAGTCATTCCGACGTATTTAAGTTTAGTGATTTAGGGTCTTAAGTTTCATATTCAAGTTGAACAAATGAAGATTTTAAAATTTTGATGGAGAATACAGACGATTTTTGTGATGGTGGCAGTCGCGCTTGGCACTCTCAGTGTAGGCTTGTGTATCATGTATGAACCCATGGCTCTCTTTACAACACCTCAAAGGGAAAGCTCTCCACTCGTGTTGAGCCCACTAACCTTCTAAATTTATTCATTGAAAATTCAATAGCTGTAAAGTTGCTCTGTTTTAATCTTCAAGCACCTTGCAAATTTACTCCTTGCATAGGCATAACAGTCCCTAACTGAGCCTCACAAAAAAACCATTGACATACACCGCAATAAGGAGTATGTATTATTGTTTTGGGCATACTAGTCAGGGTCGAGGCATATTCACGAAAAGTAAAAGCCAACAATTAGCAATAATTAATGGTATCAAAAACATCGAGATTGGTCCATAAAAAAGCTGAGAAGATGCTAATGTTTTTGCTCTCCTCGGTTTGAAGATTTGATTTCAGTTTCTGCCGGGTGCGGCTGATGACGTAGCAGCGGCCCACTTCTCGCATCCTGATGTTAGCTGCCACGTCTGCCGTGAATACGCTCTACTTTGTTTATGTAATTGTATGACAAAAGACAACTTTAATGAAGAAAAATAATTTTTGCTACTTAATACATATAAGTCTTTCTGACTAATGCCGGTGAGATGGTTTCCTAATTTTATAAGCAAAGCTTCTGTGATTTTAAAAAAATCTAACAGCTTTCAGGATATCCTTAAGGCCGCTTTACACTATACAATTTTTTGCACAATTTCTTGTACACTCTTGTATGAAGAAATTGTACCGTGTAAAGCAGCAAATTGTACGAAAACTTGTGCGATTGTCTGAATGACTGAACGGGAAATAGAACGTGTTCTAATTCCATTCAGACAAACATACAATTTCGTTCAGTCGATACAAGAGTGTGTACAAGAAATTGTGCAAAAAATTGTATCGTGTAAAGCGGCCTTTAGAAACTCATACAATGAACAGCCACCACAGTAGCTCTATTCATTTATAAAAACAACATTGTCTGAAAAACATTTTTTTTAAGCCATATGACTCTTTCATGATTCCTCAATTTCTTCCCATTAGTACATGAGAGTACAAACCTTAAAGAGTATAATTCAGTTTGATTCAACTCAATAACTTAATGGAAAGTAGCAGAATTCCATTCACATAAAGCATAATGGGATGAACAAAATACCATATATCACCAACTTGTTAAATAATTGCATTATGTAAATTATTGTTGGATTAAGATTTACAAGCACCTCCTTTTTGAGTAGTAAAAATAATAAATATTTCATTTGCGATAAATGGCTTTTTTTAGGCAGGGGCGTCAGAACTATTTTCACTGGGGAGGGCAATCTTGAAAAGGGCCCACATTTTGGCGGATAGGAGGGGTGAGGGACAAGAATTTCGATAAAAGAACATATAAAGATGTGAGAATGTATGTCGGAAAGTACCTGCTTCGACTGAAAGGGCCCTGGGCAAATTCCAGGGGGGGGCATTCAGCCCCTCCTGCCCCCCCACCCCCCACATCCAATGCCGCTGTTTTTTCGCTTTTTTGCAATAAGCATTCAATCAATTTTGATGCTCAAAGGCTCAAATTAAAGGTTTTTCAACTACAGTAGAATCTCGGATATACAGTAGATGCCCGATTTAGTGAGTGTGCTATATATCGAGAATCTCGCAATAACGAGTGATTGGCAATGTACAATCGACAGGCCCATGATTAACATGCAAAAGAAAATTGAAATAACAAGGCTAAGAAGCTCCTGCCACGGTACACGCACAGTATTATGAGCGATAATTATTGAGGGTGATGTACTGCCAAGTACAAATTAACACTTGGTATTTATCTTAGTAGCATTTTAGTCAACTACAACTTAGAACATGATGTTTGTGCCATCTCTACATTAGTCCAAGTCCATTCACCAACGATTTACGGCCAGTCCTGATGTACCCTTCGCACACTCACACTTTTTAGTTCTTGTTTTTTTAAGGCAAGTTCACATAGGAGCGGAATGGACAGAAGGTGGTCAAGCGGAAAAGCATCGAGTCAATCTCACGACAGCGGAGAGTGGTGGTGTGCGTTAGGAGCAGAGTTCAGCCCGCCTGTCTTTGTCTGCCAGTGCGGGAGTAGTGAGCCATAATAGAGTACCGAGAATGAATTGTTTAACTCTGTGAGAAGCGAAAGTGACGATGAAATTAGTTCTCTTTCAGAAGAAGATACAGTGCCTCTGCTGACTAAAGCTAAAGCACAGCAGGCTCTCTGAATAATTAGTGCCGTTTACTGGGCCAGTGATGCTTCCCCCAATGACTAATAGCAAATTTGGTGAAGTGGAAGGGTTCGTGCTTTCGGCAACTGCCAGTAGACTGAAGCAGACAATGCTTGAATGGTTTTTCACCGGAGAATAGAAATTGGGAGTACTGTTCTTTCATTGTGTAGTGTGTGTATGTGTGATGCTAAAGGTCCGGGACTTGTTTTGTTATGTTTTTGATCCTCGGGACAAAATCGTCAAAGTTTTCCATTGCCAAAGAATATTTACATCCTTATAATTTTATAATTCATCCTGGTTTTGATTACATTTCCTGTTAGCAAAAGTAATGGGAATACTTATGTTTTCTGGTACATTTGTTAATTTGTGCATATTTTCAATGTTTCAATGTAAATATTGCCAGGGCTATTGTTATGTGATTTATTAAAATTTATCCCATTCAACAAGTTTTATTTTATGATTCCTGAGTTCATGGATACATAACAGTTTGAGGGAATGATTCGATAATTCTTGGCAATACTATTTTGCTAATACTATTTTCAATAAACTAAGAGCACTACTCCTTTGGCACCACTTTCATCACATTGCATCAAGCAGTGACAAGTATAGTTAACAAATAATAATTTGCTAACTTCAATAATCTTGAAAATTATAAAATTAACTCACGAATATGTTCAACATTGATAAATATAGAGTGAAAGAAAAAAATGAAAATAAATTTAGGAGAGACAATTGTAGCTTGCCGTTTTTCCCTTCCGACACACAAGTGTTTTGCATTTTTGGGCCATGGGTCTGTCTTGGAAATGCTCTCAACTCACAGAAGAGCAAGTGTGCTCTCGACCGCCCGGGAAACAAAAGAAGATTAAATACGTACTCGTAACTGCTAATGCTGCAGTATTTCCACCAATATTAGCAATAAATGAATGGGATGGTGATTTATAACGTACAGTTGACACATAACACTTCATATTAATTGCATTATTAACAGATCACCAAGGCTGGGAAAACACTCACTACAGCGAGCACTCGTTGTATCCGAAGGTGATGGATTAAGCCTCTCAATTTCCACAGTTGTTCTTACTTTCTGTTTTCCTTTCGTTGCCATGCTATTAGAAACAGGTAGAAGAGCTATTTTTGTGCACAATTGCTTATTCATTGTTCATTTTGCAAATTAAATCTTCAAAACAATAATTTACGCTTTGCTGAAGTTTTCTAGTGTTAAGCATTATGTCTATTAGTTAAGAAAGTTGTAATGACTCGCCGAAATATGGCTTTTTCGGTGGTTGAAAATATTTGTTGCATAATTACGTACCTATTCCTAGCCATTCTTAATATTCACATTCAGTTATCTCTCGAAAATTAGTTGCAGCAAGTATTTATTTGTCCAATCAAATGCCTCAGTCGGTTGCGCTGCACATTGTGTCGTACTAGTGCTGCCATCTGGAGCATCTAGAGCGAACGGAGATAACTACCGTGAAATACTATTGCAGAGAATTTTCAATGCATTTGCCCAAAATAGTATGTATCCGTGAAGTCAGGAATCATAAAATAAAAACTTGTTGAACGGGATAAATTTTAATTCTTTGTATAACATCGGCCCTGGCAATATTTACGAATACATTGAAAAATATGCACAAATTAACAGATGTATCAGAAAACATAAGTATCCCATTATTTCTGCTAACAGGAAAAATAATCGAATCCAGAACATATGAATCATAGGATTATAAGGAAATAAATAATTCTTTTGTATGTTTGTACCTGAATTTTTGTTTATGTATAAGATAATACTCTACTAGTTATGCGAAATGCATGAATATTATAATAATGTCAATATTTTCCCCCTTCTCATGTAGAATTGCGGATTTAGGCTCTTTTTTGCGTTTCCAAAAGTCAGTAAAAATCTAAATGTTGGTCAGGAAAAAGTCATGAAAGTCATAAAATTCGAAAACCTCTATCTTGTAGCAACCCTGAGAATATTTCTTCAGTTCGAATATTAATCTTATCAAGAATATTCAAAAACCTCAAATATTTGAAAACTTAATATTAATTTTGAATACCTTGAGTGTTAGAATTGCAATGAAAATATTAAATTCCATTCAGCTGATTTAATTGTTGCCTGAGTTTTGATTCGTAAAGGTCAGGCTGACTGCTCTGTACGCCATCATAGCTAACTGCCATCATCTGTATGCTTTGGGATAGTTTCTGCTAGTGCTATTGAATGCCATTTAAAATATAATTTTTTCCACTTGAATGGATTCCTTTAGGTTTGTTCACCCTGGAGTGACAGATAAAGGTAACTACACCATGTTTGAACTCCCTCGGGCCCTACTGCCTGTCAATGGACCTCCTGTGTACTCTCCAGACTACAGGGTACCATACGAAAAACCTTTCCAAGTAAGTAAATCTTTCCATTCCATTCATTATGTGCATGCTAAGAACTCAGAAATTAACAAATTATTTAAATGTTAATAGAATGGCAACAGAATCACAGTGATAAGAAAATAAAATACAAAAATGTGTAATGATTATTTCAACGTCTATTTACCCTGCTTGGCCTTGACTCCCAGCTAGATCTAATTTCCAAGTAGCGTACAATACTCGAGAGATTTCTGGTCTTGTTTTATTGAGAGAGCGTGAATGGAGCAATAGTAATATTTAAGAAAATTAAAAAAAATAATTGTTGACTGATGATGAAGTAAGTTTTCCAATGGTGTTTGCGCCGACATATTTGTCAAGAATGCATTGAGGTCTGACAGTGTTGGCATAACTTTTGAGTGCCTAATAGTTAGGGACACCGAAAAATGGTAAATAAAAATCATCAAAAGCGGTGTTTAAAAATGACAAATATGGTAAATAAAATAGTTTTAAAAAGGTGAAAGATGTGTTTAATGTTGGGAAAAAGGAGTCTTAAATGAAAAGTTTTTAAAAATATTATTAATAAAGACTTCATACCAATGTGAACAAACATTTAATAGTACATACATTTGAGTATGCACAGTAGGCAAAATTAAGCTGAAGGCAAATTAATGAGATAATGGTAATAACAATAACAGAGTGGAGTAGTGGACTGCAGGTAATGAAGTTCGATTCTTTCGCTGTTTAAAATTTTTCTTTCAACCATTGAATAAAAATCTTGATCATCCTTCATTTCCAACCTTTTGTGTGTGGATACTGACTTTTTTGTACTTCTATCGCTTCAACTAGATTTACAAATGCGTTACTCAAAAATACACTGTAAAGTTAATGTATTGATTCCACGATTTAATTCTGTAATATAAATTTTTTCCAATAATTTCCTTTCACCAAATTTAATTATTTTTTTTACTTATAATTTGGCATGAAATTTCTGATAACTTACTTTTTTTAACAGCCTACTAGCATTCCCCTAGGAATACAGCACAGCTGTATTCCTAGGTAGTGTTAAGGATCGAACTCGCCAATGGCAGTACACTAGCCCTCATTTTTAACAACTACGCTCTCATAGGTTCACGGGAATCTGGCGAATGTAGGCGACCCGCATGACACTCGGCTTAATTTTTTTCTCGCACATCCGGGCCTATGGAGAAAAAGGTCAAGACGAGTATTTTTTATTATTTTTTCCTCGTTTGTGGCACGGAAAAAATCTTCTTCTCATTTCGTGACCCAAGTTACTTAACCTCTCCTTGTTGGTATCTACCATACGTACATTCCTTTCGTGGGGCGCATCGATCACGAGGCCGCGAGATGTTAAAATCTCCGATCCGGATCTGAATTTTCACTGTCCCTGGATATGATTTCAGTAGCGAATGAAATGAAAGACCCGTGGATCTTTGGATCCGACCCGACCATCCTTAATTTATGAGTGGTTCATTTGTAAATCTAATTTAAACAACAAAGTATAATAAAGTGAGTATTCAGATGTAATGGTTTGAAATTGAATGTGATAACATTTTTGATGCAGTGACTGAAAGAAAAAATTAAACTGCGATTGGGATCGAACTTCGCACAGTACACTAGCTCTCGTTCATGGCTCTCGTTATATGCCTGATCCCGGCGAATGTAGGCTACCTGCATTTCATCCTACTTTTTTTTCCCCCCGCAATACCGGGGTAATGGGGGAAAATAGTCATATATCTTTATTTTGCTTCTAGTTGCACGGGAACGTTTTCATCTAATTACGTGACCTCAGTTGCACATCCTCTTCTTGTCAATGTCTACCGCACCTACATTCCATTCACGGGGCACTTCGATCGCTAAGCCGCGAAAATTTAAAATCTACGATCCGGATCCGATTTTACTCCGTGTCTTTGGATCCGAATCCGGGACCGAGAAAAATGAAAGATCCAATCTGGCCATCACTAAAGAAAATATTTCATGCTACAAAAATTTGGCATTTGCAAAACATCTCAAATTTCGTTTAAAAAATCGCGTTTCAAGAAGACACAGTTAATTTCGTGATTAAACCCTAAAGTCCCTTATTTCGTGAATCCAGTCGCAAAAAACGTTTCGCGAAAATGTCATGTCCCTACTAATAGTGTTTCTTTTTATCTATTGAGCTTGTGAAATTGCAGCAACAAAGCTTGGGCTGCCTTTAGTATTTTTGATAAATGTTTTCAGCAGCAATAATTTTAAATATGTAAAATGCAGCTGCTTCCCCCGAACTTGTAGTCGCAGCCCTGGCCTTGTCTTTATCCCCTCCACTTAAATTTTGCACGAGCCTCAACCATGTTAATTTTTTAATTATTTTTTAATTCCATGTCTTATAACATGATTTATTCTTTGTATTTTAAAATCTAAATGATTTTGGTACTTCTAAGAGTGAATTCCCAACATTATATCTTAAATGTGATGTGTACGATACAAACATTCATGAAAAATTAGAAAAAGGGCAACTTTAATCCCAACCAGGAGTAGAAAAGACATTAAGATATTTCAAGTGGCAAGCATTGAGGAAAATGTTAACTCCGCTAGGAGTTCAGCATCATGAATTTGTTTAAGAGGATATTGAGTTATTATTAGACTTGTACCGATACCAGACCGATACCTCGATACCAGTGGCCGATACCGATAGTATTATTTGTTGATACCTTACTTATTTTTCTAAAAAAATTTGATAAGTGCTTTCCTTCTCATGAATTCAATTCAGTAATCAAAAGTGTTTTAAAAGAGCACGTAAATATTGAGAGAAATGACATTGTGACAACTCTTTTATTTTGCTACTCTTACGATTATCACTGGAATTGGATTTAATACACTAAGCCCTCTTGCATTCATAAATACTGAGAATTCTTTTCAAGAAATAAGAACTGCTGAACATGCTCAGCAGCTCATATTGGAATGTATTGCTCATTGACATGTTATTCACACAGATGCTGAACATGCTCAGCAGTTAAGAGGGTTCTTCTATCTGGGCCATATAGCATCAGTCTCTGAAAACATTTGCTCAGGAAACTGTAAACCTGCAGATACACCCAAATGCAGTGGTCTCTCGTTAGCACGTGTTTTTGTAGGGACCCAAAATCCTGAACATGGTAACGAGGAAAACTTGCTGAACAGGTTAGGCTTTCTCGGGTTATGGTCGAGATGTGTGTGTGAGGGTTGCATAACTTCCAGGGGACCATTATGTGTATCGTCAAGTTAGCTCATCGCCGGCGTTAATGGACTGTAACAAAGTTTCATTTTCAATTATTAAGCCTCATAAAAAAATACGTTTGATAACTTTCATTGATGTGCACTCCATAATTAATGATGAGCATATGACCAAATAGCACGTTTTATGCATACTCTTCATGCATAAAAGTATATATAGACTTGACTTAGAGGCTTGATATCCCAAAAAAGGAGAAGCAAAATTCATAGTGAGAATATCAGCGTGTAGATAATTAAGCCTTTCGTTTAATGCAGGTACCAGAGTTTTTTTAATAATAACTATTGCGGCATATTTTTGCGGTGAGGATGACAAATGGCACATTTGTTAGAGTTGCAGAGGCCAGCATCACTTTGGAGATTGAAAAGCACAAACGAAAGGAAATTTTGATAGAAAATGAATCGTACTTTTGCCATGACATCCGATAAGTTTCAAGTATTTACTTATAATCATTTTTATCAAGTTATTCTAGTCAATTTACGAAACCAAGTTTTCTCCATGAGTATACAACATTGGAGGCACGTGACAAACACCTTCGCCTTCATTTTAAATTTTCTAATGTGAATTCATTGACATCATAGCACTTGACTATGCCACAATACTTTATTTGCATTTCATATTATTGGAAATTGAGTTGGGAACGTAGGTTGATACACAGAACAATTTATGCGTTGAGCAGAACGAGCTTGAGTTGATGGCAGAAGTTCAATTTTTGCCACTATTTCAGTAAACTTTCTTCTTACGTGGATTTTCGTCTACTTTGTGAAGGAGGTTGAGCTTTTCGCCTCAGGCTTTCCCATAGCCAATTCTAAGCACTTTTCTCACTTTTGCTGTCACGAAGATCACAGCTAAGTAAACAAGTACGCGACACGTTGGTAAGTCAGTTCAAGAAGGCGGGATTTCAAAATTATGTGTTTTTAGATGATTTTTACCAAACCAATACATTGGAGTAAAAAAAATAATACTCGAAAGTATCGAAGTATCGGGAAAATGGCCGATACCCGATACTCGCTATCAGTATGGTCCCAAGTCTAGTTATTACCATTGTCAGGAAAGCCACCCCTAATCTCATTTTCCCTTCTTCCCTCTGGTACCTCTTCTTCACACAGTGTTATTCAAACAGAACAGCATTGCATTTTTTTAACCGTGACGAAATTAGTCCTTGAGAAGAAAGTGATTCTGCTGTAAAAAGCTAATTTATGTTTTAAAAACCTAAAGTAGTAGTGATGGCTGAGAGAGTCATAGTTTTTTCTCCCATATCTGTTGTCTGGCCACGTAATGTGTAGTTCAGAGTGATTGTGGAGCAGATGTTGTAGTGGTGTATCCTTTCATTCTGATTGGTTTTGGTGCATGCAGTAATAGCAAAAGTGATGCAGCATTCACCAAGCTTCAACTGGATTCCCATTGAATTCAGAAGCCTCTCCCTTTATAGTTTGGTGCCCCAAGCAGTTTCCCCTCTTCACTTCCCCACTTGAGAAAGCTCCTCATTTCTTTCCAGCCGGTTGCGCCTTTCCAAGTTCCGAGGAAGGAGGAAGTTGCGCCCGTGTTTGAGAGTGCATGGGAGCGAGGGCTGCGTCACGCAAAGGAGGTTAGTGTGTCTCTTCCATTTCTCCCCTTTTGTGAGTATGCATGATTGTATAGTGGCAAAAATGGTGGTGAAGAAACTTTGCGCTAGGATTGTCTCCCAAGCAATGTAAAAAGTCTGAAGTGGCCTACTCCATTCTCTCTCCAAATGTTAGGTTTGTACAATGATTAGTTTCACTCTAAAGAACGTAAGTGAGGTATGACAAGGTCTACTTCTGTGACAATGATGGAAGAAGAATTTCCAAAAGCTGCAAGCCAAGAGAGAAGAGGGGTGTGAGCGGAGAGGGGCAGAAGGAGTGAAGACCAGCCAGTCAAAAGTACACAAAGCTCTGCATGCAAATGATAACAAAAGATAAACTCTCAAGCATTCACTCACTTGGGCTATAATAGCAGTTATCAATTACTTGTTTCACACAAAAATGAAGGAAATAAATAGTACAGTGGAATAGCATACAAAGTACAGGTAAATAAAATACCATGGTCAGCCCGATATAACAAGTATGGCATATGACAAGAAGTTCAGAAATAGATAGGGATGGCCTTGGGACCATTTATTACCGGATGATTTGCATGCAAAATAAATCTGAAATGATTAGGGCTACAAGTTGCTTTCACAGGTGTGGTTTGTTATTATGAGTCATGCAAGACCTGTACCTGGTACATGCACGGTATACCAGGTTTTTTTTAAATGTTTTTGGTCGTAAATTTATATAAATATATCTCTGAAGGCAAGTTTATTTCTCTGTGTACTCTATAATGTCCCAGGACATAAAAAAATTCAAAAATGTTGTTTTGCACCTTTAAAATGGCCAAATTTATTGCAAGAACGAGTGAAAGATGCCTTGGGCCAATGCCGGCCTCGGTGGCGGCGGGGTTAAGTCCTCGCCTGCCATTCCGAAGGTCGCGGGTTCGAGTCCCGCCTGGTTAAAAGTCAACTGTCCAGGGCATGGGTGTTTTTAAAAATGTGTTGTCCATATATATATTAAAATGATCGTAATTGGGGTCACCTGTGATCATTATAGAAATTATTATTATTATAATAAAGCTGACACTTTTTGTCCTGAGGGCCAATAGATCAGCCAGCCAGCCACTTTAAGGGTTAATGTTTGTGGACATTAGTTTATAGAATTTGTAACAGTGTCAGCTTGTGAAGGATGTGGTTCTTTCCCAGCTAATGCAACTAATGAAGTTTTCTCGGGCTTTCCTCGGGGTCAGGATGATGGTGTCCTAAGGACGATAGCAGAAGTAGCCATTGAAATGTCGGCAGTTACCATTTACCTGGCCCTGTAGAAAGTTTGTGAAGACTTCATAAGTGTACACCTTTATTTGTATGACCTTTCAGTAAATGGTTAGGTCAGTCAACCATGATAGTAATTTGTGTGCATGTGTGGTAAATTGATGCCTCTTTCAGATGATGAGGAAGGCGACGAAACGCAAGGAGATGGACATAGATTTTGAGGAGAAGAAGATGAACTTGAGCCTGGGGCAGGAGGAGCTGGACAAGGAGAACGACTATTACACTCGCCCAGCCAGCCCCGTCATCCAGGCCAAGGAAGACCCCGATCACTGGAAGTGGGTCCCTCTATTCTTTCACTCTTTGATTTTTTCATTTGAAGAATCTAGTCAGTTGAGTTGAATCACTTCTATGCTACATCACGTGGTGCAGATTTGATTTTTAATTTGCATTTTTTACACACACGTTTTTTTTACACTGCAATCACCCAACTTCCACCACAGACCGTGTAATGGCAGGGATTGCTCTTGACCTTCACTTGTGGAGGGCGCATTTGGGAAAACTTCTCGTTGATGCCGATAGATCCAGTTGTACACCACCTTGTCCACCTCATTGCTGCTAGGCCAACACACATTAGAAATTCCAGCCATCGAATTGGATTCTGTGACAAACTGCAGCGTTTTCTCCCTCTATCCCTAATGTCATAGACAGCCCCACAGCATGCTATGTATGTACCAAAGAAGCTGAGAACATGCCGCTATCTAATTTTCTTAGCACTTCCACTTTTGAAGAGAGAGAAGTTGTCTCTTTCTTTTCAAGCACACTACTGCTTCCATTGTTGAATGAAAAGAATAAAAATAAGACAGTAACAGTCAGATTCGTACAGCCCAGCAAAACCTTATGTTCAACGCTATCAGAAAGCAACTAGCAAATAGCCCTAGCCACTGAAAATTGTTTTACATATGCTCAACCCTGAATTCCATGGATGCATTGTGAGCAATATTTGATTAGCATGCTGCGTACACTATGTAAACTTGTCTTCCGTGTGCATCCCTCTCGCAACAAGGTTGGGGAAGTGTAGATAGCAGAGTTGAACGAGGTGCGTTGCGTTCTTTGGATGGAAAGGGTGGTTTCATTACCTGACACCAGTGGGGTTGACACAAAAGCAAGCAGTGTTTTAAGGCATCTTTTTAAATGGTTAAATAACCATCATTTAGGGGGGGAGATGTAAAAAATTAAATTAGCAAAATTCTGGAAAATCTTCCATTAATTGGATAGTTCTATTGCCTAGGATTCTGGATTATTGATCTTCTATGGAACAGCAATAAGGTTTAAAATCATTCAGTTTAGAGAAACGTACAGTCTGATAACATATTTCTGGTAAGAGATTGTTTTTAGCTGTAGCCATGTGTCAATATTTTATGCAGTCAAGTTTGGTGCCATAAAGAATTTTGCCATGTGTCGCCTTTGTTTACTTTGAATTCTAGTATTGATATAGTACTTTGATTGATTGATATAGTCATACATACATATTTTGTGAGCTTGGAGACAGCTTGCCTATTGAAATGCATGCCATTCTGCCACTGAGAAAGCATTAACGTCACTACTTCTTTTTTGTGTCATGGAATCAGTCTAATTTTGAACCCCTGAATGACTTAATGGAAGGTTTAGCTTTATTCATATTTTGCCGTTTTCTATTTGTGGGCATTTGCCTCTCAAATATTTTGGATCGTTCCACATGGTACCTTTGTCATCAGTCTCATAGCTGCACAGAGAAACGTAATTCATGAAAGGCAACAGCATATTATCTCAAAGGGAAATTCCAACTGTGGCAAGTAAGTCCATCTGAGGAGTGCACAATTTGTCTTGCTCATAAAGTTGTTGTAAATGTATCACCCCTGGGCCATGGTGTGGTGTTGTAGCACCAGTTTATTGTTTGATGACGGTTTCTGTGGTCCATCTTGGCACACAGCTACGAGGATGCCGTGGACCTGTACCACCCGATGGGTGCCGGTGTGGGTGGTGCCAGTATGGCACCGGCGGAGGTGAGGCCTACGCACCACCATCACCATGGACATGCAAGCATGCCGGCAGGAGGGGCTGCAGGAGGAGACTACTGGCGCAGGGTGCATTACGAGGGCATGGATGCACGCAGCTTGCGGGTGGAAGCGGAATATATGGGGCGCAGCAGCGGAGACAGGAAGGAGCGCGGTCGTGAGGGCAGGGACCTGGTAAGCACTCTGTTGCTGCTGCTTCTCTCCACTGCTGGCCTTGAGAATGAAGGCATTGGCTGTCTGTGGACCAAGGGCTATGCTGTGTTCTATGCATCTGATTTACCTTGACGTCAGAACAGCCCGTCTGCTACTCTCACCATCAGGCTGCATTTTGGCATTGTGCCAAAGACATTCATTCATCATTCATCCATCATTCATTTGTTTTGGGATTTCTCGATGAATGCACTTCAATAATTGCTTACAGATTTCTTAGTAGGGATTTTAATTTATTTCTGGAAATAAGTTATCGTCATGAAACCATAGTTAGGTACGATTGGGGGGTGACTTTAACCTACACTTTGTGGCCCCCAAAGGCATGCATTTTAAGGGATTTTCATTGCTTTTCTGAAGATTCAATGTCAGGCAATCAGTTGACGCTTTGAGCACCTCTAGTTACAGTGATAACTGTCTTTGGTGGAACTTAAGATAAGCAGAATCCTGTCTACTCAGGAAAAAATGTTTGGTCCCAGCATGGGTTATGGGGTTTTAATGCACTGTGACCTCATGTTAATCGGAAACTGCTTAACGTGGAAATGAAATCGACTCCCTCACTCATGAACCTTGGTTATGTGGATTCCCAGCACAAAATTCCATGGAATTTTTTCATCTTAAGCTCACGGATTCAGCAATCTTTTTCGCTTCCCCACTCCTCCTAACTAATGCTTCAAATTGGGCTCAACTAAGCTGCCTGCGTGACTCCGGTGATCATTCATTACTTCTAGAGATGCATCCATTGTTTATAATCAGCCGGCACCATGCGCCCTCAGGGTTGCCCAGAAAAGAAGAAGAAGAAGGAACCTTGCAGACGTTCCATGATGCAATCCACCCACCCCCTCCCCTCCTCCTTCAAGCTCGGCAAGAGAGAGAAAGCTACTAGAGGCCTGCACATGGGCGCAAAATAAGGGCAAAGGTTGCACGCCTGTGTGTGAGGTTAACCCAAAGTCATTTTATGGACTTTTCCGAAGCATCACGAATGTGACCAAACGGAGAACTTGCCGAGTATAGGCGGTCACACGTCGGCATGGTGGGCGGCCGCCTAGAGGCCGGGCAACCGCCTGAGATCATCACCTTTCTCAAGGGTCTTTTGCCGTTTGCAATATTTTTCGGTTACTCCTTTACCACCCCTCCCCTCAGTAGTTTGGGTGAGCAACCCGGGCACCCGCCTAGGAGGTGGGCGCCCGGGGCGAATGGACACGGTAGGGCATCTATGTCACACGGGCGGAGGCAAACATGGGTGAGGCCACCCGGCACGGGTGTGCGAGGATCTCCCGGATTTGGCACCCGTTTGCAGGCCTCTTAAAAGATACGCCCACAACTGGGACCTTCCCTCTCCCTAACCGGACCCTTTTCCCCCTCCCACGCACCGTAAACCCAAACTCCCCGGCTGTCATAATCCTTACCCCCACCAACACAACCCACCCAAATTTCCTAACGGCATCACCCACCCTCACTCAACCCATCCATGCTTTTGGTGCGGACATCCCCTTCATGGAGAGCTGAGCTAGGATTGCTCTCCTTAGAGGATGAGGTAGGGTTCACGGAGAATTTGAACTGCCATGATTTCAGGCACACGGCTGCGAGCATGGTATGTGCCGTCATACGTAAGCTTTAGTTAAAAGAGAACCGTGCACATAATGAAAATGCTGGTAACAGGTAAAACAAAAAATAGCCAGGATAAATAATGGCATTAACTACGATTTCCACATTACTAAAGGTCTAAATGATAACGCGAAGTTAAATGCGGAAAATGATTGGGAGATACTGGCATATGTGGGAGGATGAATGTGGCACTACTATTCACGCATTTCATTTATGATGCACCACAATCGGAAACACGGATTTGTTAGGTGTCTATGAAGTCAAAAATAGTTTTGCTGAAGCAGTTTTTCACCGAGGTTTGTAAAAACGAATTCATTTGATCCTGGGGACCGGGCCAGAAGTTCGTAATTTCAAAAAATTTGTATTTTTGATACTTTGTAATTTCGAATATTGCCATGTTAGTACTATAGAATTTTTGTCGGGACCGGCTGTTGCTTTGTATTATCGAAACTTCGTATTATCGTGCTTCGTATCATCGAGAGTTTACTGTATCTCGTAATTATGAACTGCCAATTTTTGATTCCCAAGAATTTCGTTATACTGAGTTTCTACTGTATGCAGTGGGGTTAACTTCTTTCCCTTCCCCCACCTTTTAAATACATGGTCTTTCCTAATAACTTCTTCTTTCCTGTGCTCCAGTAAGGTAATGAGTTTGGGCATTTCTTCTTCTATTATTGAGGTTCATGCCAAGGAATGGTGTAATCATTTATAGCTCCTTTGAATTATTCATTCGTTGACACTTTTTTGTGTTTTGCAAAGTGTAATTGCATTTTTTCATTAAAGATGTTATCAGGCAATCATTTGTGAGCGATGTGTTTGCGTTGGTTTAATAACACTGTAGGGAGGGAGGGGCTGTTTGTGGCACTCTTTGTGTGGCTCTCACCTTGTTGTTGTTGTTTCTGTTGCGCCTGCAGCACCGCCATCACCACCACCACGTGGGCAGCAGTGAGCCGTTGGTGCACGTGCCGTCCTCGAGAGGGGATCACCACCACCACCACCATCGGCATCATGCGGGCGAGAGGGGAGGGGTGGAGGGTGGGGGCAGGGGTGGGGAGGCCAGGGGAGGGAGGGGGGGGGCGGAGGGGGGCAGCAGTCGCGGTGGGGGGGGAGGGGACGTTGGCGATGGCAGGAGTGGCGGTGGGGGGCGCAAGAAGAGCTCGCTGTCTGGGCCTCACCTGAGCGGAAGCGTGTCCCGCACTGGGGCCAACGCAACCCCTCTGCCGCAAGTGCCGCCAGAGAAGCCGTCTGCAGCAGCAGCGGCTGCCTGGTCTCGGGACGACAAGTAAGGCTCACTCTTACGTTCCACCTCCTCCTCATTTCGTAGTCGTGTGTTATGTGTGAGAAATCGTGGCATCTAAGCACTAGTTCTATTCTATAATTGAATTCATTGATCTATTCTAATTCAAGAAATCTCCTATTCTTCCCATCTCTATTAGTAATAGGTACAAATGAATCTTTTAACAATAAAAGAACATTGGCTGTTTATGGAATGAACTAACATGAGCGTAAAGTGTATTGGTCTCTGGTTATGCAACTCTAAAATATGTCTTGAACTTACCCAGAAAGGCCTAACATTTATTGCACGTTTTCCTCGTTACCATGTTCAGGCAGTCAGGTCCCTTCGTGAAGGTTCTAATGAGAGCCCACTGTAATTGTTACTCTACTTCCTCATAAGGCAGCTTCGTGAGCCATTAGTATGTGAAGTGGATTGAAGAACAAGGTTGAAATTTGCAATATTGTATTATTGTGAGGTGTCTGTGATCATTGCATCAAAACCATTGGCAGCTTCTACTTGGGTGCCAAGTGACTCTTGATGCAATCTTACATAATACCTAATAAAGAAATCGAAGTGCAAAGGATTAAAGGAAATCATAATATATAAATGTGTTTGTGACCAATTCACGAACAACGACCAAAAAAAGTTATACAATGTGGCGGAAGACAGAGATAAAATTTTTGTTGACAAATTGACAAGTCTTTGCTGCGGAAGTACTGTAGAAGTCTACTGTAATGAATGCTGGAAAAGTTTGCAAATTTCTTCATGAATGAGGTGCATTCATTATGACCAATGTGAATCTTAATACATCTCTACCATCATGTCTCATTGCTGAATGAATGAATGGTCAGGGTGAAGATAAAGTGCTGAGTATATGAGATAGTGCAAAGAGAACAACCACAACTTTGGCACTAGAAACTTTGCTGAACCTCATTCCTCTTCTTGTGGAAGCAGAGGTTCTAGCAAGGACAGCAGCCTATCGTCTCAAATGTATGGGACAGTGGTATGACAAAGGAAGTTCCTTTGGTCACAGACAAGTTTGGACAGAGCTCATGAAGTTGAGTCCCATCAGATGTCCCAGAGATGGGCAGTGATGGTATGATAGCCAGGTTCAACCAGTCACCCCTATTCTTCAAAACCTAGTTCCCTGACAGGGAACAGTGGGCTAGAGGAAAGGGGAAAGAACTTCATTCTGAGGTCGATGTGTGGTATACAGATGGCTCCAGGAAAGAAGGAAGAGCGGGATTAGGGGTCTACAACGGACACCAAGGAAGCTCTCAATCCCTCTGGAAAAATATGCTATGGTGTTCTAGGTAGAGGTATATGCATTGATAGTCAGTCTGCTTTAAAAGCCCTGACATCACCATGGTGCAAATCACAGCTGCTGCAGGAGTGTGGTGAGGCACTCAATGAGATAGGTGGATGCGGCAAGGTGGAACTTCTCTGGGTACCTGGTCATGCAGGCATATCCGGAAATGAGATGGATGATGAGCTGGCAAGGGCCGGTTCCAGTCGAAATCCGATTGGACCAGAGTCAATCATGCCTATTGCTATGTCAATTGGGATGGCCGAAATTAGAATGTGGGGCTTAGCCCGGCATTCTGAGATCTGGCGAACCACACCAAGTCTTAGACAGGCCAAACTTCATATAGGAGAACCTAGGCCTGGGCTTGCCAAAAGACTCCTGTCACTAAACAGGGGTCAACTACGAACGGTAGTGGGACTCCTCACGGGGCACTACCAGGTGATGAGGCACCTACACCTCCTGGGAATTGTAGATTCACCCATTTGTCAGTGGTGTGAAGAAGGGGATGAAACCACATCCCACATATTATGAGAGTGCCTTGCTGTGATGATGACTCGGAATAGGTAGCTGGGTTCTTCATTGTTGGAACCAAGGGAGATCCCCATAGGGGACCTGTTGGCCTTCAGCAAGGCGATCCGGAAGGGTGGTTGGCACAATGGACCAATAGGTCTAAGTGCCTCAGGGCCTCCGTTGTGAGAACTCCACCACTATTACAATCAATCAATCAATCAATATGAAATAGTACATTGGTCAGTACATTGAAAAGCGTACACTTATTGACTAAATTATGAAATTTTGTCTTGAATGTGACAACGATAGTCTGCCCATGAGTTATGCAACCAAGATGAGTCATGGCAAAATCGAGAAAAATGTATTATATATGTATTATAAAATGTATTAAACATATTTTTGGATAAAAAATGGTGCATCTTAAGGGGTGGGAAATGGGGCACATTTTGACCTCCTTGAACTTAAGCTAATAAGAGTTTTCATCCCCACTAACGAACTTGTACAGTGACAACCAAAAATTCCACGGAGATCACCCACCTATGTGCAATTAACTCATTCCTGGAAATTGTACCAATCAGTGCTACTCATAAAAATCCCCCCAGTGACCTAGGTGCCATTACATTTCTGAAAAACATTATCCCAGTGCCCACATCATCAACAGTCGGACCCATGAACTACCATTGTGCCTTGTAAAACATAATGCACCCCCGCTAATCTTTCCTTTCTCCCCCTTCACCCTTACCTTACCTCAACCCTCCTTAGCCACTCGTTTCCTCATTCACTCTACCCCCTCAACGCTGGTCGAAGGCCCATCAACGCAGGGAAATCCCTCTTCTGCCCAACCTAACACCGCTCCTTCCCCCTCCTCTATCCCTTCCCATCCCACTCCCAACTCACCCCGCTCCCTTCCAAAGGATAGATGTCCTTACTGTCGCACCCAACTTGCTGTATACAAAGATGATGTATGCATGATCCGTCACCTGAAGATGTAACTACGTTACGAAACCCGTGTCGTGCCTGTTTAAATATAAAGTGAACCTAACAAAGTTTCTTTTATTTTCCATTATGGAAAGTTATCACATAGTTAAGCCTGAAGTTATCAGGTGTAATAAGAGTTTAGATATTGTCTGAATTTGACTAAATTATTCAATGTTTAGTCATTTTCTCTTAATGGCCACTCAACAAGTCTGAAATAACCATGTGGTGACCTTCAATTGTTTTGTAGAAGCCTAGGGTGCATAATTATTTGAGTGATGTGTTTTTAGCAACTCAGTTTTAAGAAAGCCTTAGGTGGTCCAGTCAACTCATGGGAGGAGAGGCATGTGTGACCGTTTGCTGTTGTCTGCCTCAGGTACTCTGGCATCTCCCCATCGGTGCCGCACTCTCAGAAAGCACGGGGAGACGAGTGGGCTGACCCATGGATGAGGTCCAAGTCACCAACGCGGCGAGCTCTGGCCTCCTCGAATGCACCAACTGGTGCCCCGGCAGCCACCACGATGCGTTCATCCCGGCGCCATCACCACTCTTTCAGCTCAGGGTCGTCTTACTCCTCCTCATCGTGAGTCAATCCTTGAAAGACTTCTGCCCTTTGAGTATATATCTGATGAATAGGCACCTGATATTTTTGGTGATTTCAAATGCCCAAAATCTGTCCTAATTTTGTGGGCATTTTGGTGTTTTACGACCCAAATTTTGGTGTTTTCATTCTTGGCTACACAGGGCATGATTTGTAAGTAAACAGTAGCAAATGCAAGTATTGGCACACCATTGTTGAATACAATTGGTATAAAATACTTAAATATATTCACCTAAAACAAATTTAATTATCCAGATATTACAGTATTGCAATTTTTTGCTGGATCACTCAATTTCAGGAAAAATTGTACAACTGGGATGATGAATGAGGCAAAATGCTCAGAATGTAATCTCTCAAGGCATTACATTGTAGCAGATGAGCAACTGTGGTGACAACTGGTAGCGCATCTAGGCAAATTTTATTTCTCTTGATTCTCTTGAAATAACTTGCCTCATTAATACTAACTTAGTCTTTTACCGGGTATTGAGTTCCATGAATTACAACTGGGACAACAGTTGCATAAAAGTTGACTTGTTTTGGACTCTTGCCATAAATGATCTCTGCTAATAAACGACAAAACTCTCTCTGCTTTTCACGGTGGACCAAGAAGAGTGAAAAAATCACTCACTTTGGTGATACTCTCACTATAGCCAGCTTTCACTGTGCTTCCAATGGGGGTGTTTACCATTTTTTTTGTTACCGAATCTGATAGAGTTTGTAAGATAAAGAGACCCATATTTTTCCGTTTTTCGATCTTTCACCTAGTTCTCGAGTTATAAGCGACGAAAAACTGATGTTCTTAACCCTTTCGCTGGAATAGGCGTGGTGATACTGATGTCATCCCTTCATCCAATCAAAATCTAGGACACAAAGCTGATTCTGCCTATGGAAGTTGTTGTTAGACTATGTGGACTATTTTGAAAGGTATTGCATATTCGACTGCATCGTAATTATGTGCATAAAAATTGTTTTATTTTGGCCACTTCTTTGACATGTTGCAATGGCCTTTTGTCAGGCATTCTTATTTAATAATTTTCAGGGCATTTCCTTCTTCAATAATGGGGTCGTTTACCATAGTTTTTATTGCCGAATCTGATACAGTTTGTAAAATAAAAAGACCCGTATTTTTCCGTTTTTTGATCCGTCAATTATTTCCCGAGTTATAAGCAGCGAAAAACTGATGTTTTTAACCCTTTCGGAAAAGTGGGCGTGGTGCAACCTCTGACGTATATCGACTTCGTCCAATCACAACTGAGCCTGCGAAGCTACTTTGCCTTATCGCAATGGGGGGGACACAGCTGGCTCGGCCAATCGGAATGATTGCGACAGCATCTGTGCGAGCAGACCTTCTGAGAATCCCCCTCCACTCCCTTCCCCTCCCCTGAAAGCAGTCAAGGACGGGAGGAAAATGATGTCAATGTTATCACAGCAGCATTTTCGGTGGGTGTCACCTTTTGCTTATTTTCATTTTTGATTTATGAGTGAAAGGTTATGGTTAGAAAATTAATTTTTTCACTAAAATTCTTTTTTCGTTTCCATTTAACGATTTTGTGTACAAAATTGCGATTTCGGTTTCGAGTAAACGCCCCCATTATATTGTCGCTTGTAATAATGCTACCGCAGAGAAGCTTGTTGCTGTTTATCCCTGACCATTTTATAAAGTGTGTCTGTTTCCAGTTACTTACCTGGCTAATATTGCTAAGTTTAATTTAAAACATGATTGTCTGTCATCTGAATTACTACGGCTGTGCAGCAAGAGCAAATGTCTCAAAGAAACACAAGAAACTTATCGCTGCGTACCACTTGGCCTGGAGAAATCACAAGGATGTCCAGCAAAGGAAAAATGAAGAAGGCTAGAAAGAGAGAAAGAGAGAGTAGGAGGTGAAGAAGGGGTCACTGGTGCAAAATTTGGCTGACCTTGAAGGTCAAGAGGGCTAAGTTAACATCTGACAAGGCTGCGGCAATAAGTGGCAAGCAAGCTTGGTTGACCAGATTGCTGCAATAATGGCAAGCGTAGGAAAAGTTTAGTTTTTTGTGATGATTTGTTTGATTTTTAATAGTCTCGGATTTTTAAGCAAAGACTGCTTAGATTTAACATTTTGTTTTGTTTTTGAATTTCGACTGGAATGTGTTACTTGCCTGGTTAATTTCATTTCCCAGTGTACCTTGCTGCATTTTTCCATAAAATGCCTCTAATCGACTGCTTTGCCATTGATATAAAGTGAGGAAAATTACAAAAATTGGGACTGGAAATCAGGGAAAAGTCAGGGAAAAAGAAAATGGAAAGTTGGTGTGGACCCTGTAATGCAAATGGTGCGCTTTGCCCCCCAGCAGCTATTTCCCCCAAATCAAACATCAATCAAGTACATTCGTATCTTGGCCGCTCCATCCCTAGCTTTTTTTTTTCGGGGCCATTCACACCGTAAACAATGCCTGACCCTCTTCCTTCAGAACCTCCCCTCCTTTGCTCTGGTTGGATGACTGTAGTGCTAAGGGAATCTGGGTTCGTCGCCGACCTTGACGAGATGCTCGACCCCTACCCCCCTCTACCCTCTCCCAAGGCCCTCCTCTATTGGAAGCCACCTCGGAAGTTAGGGCGTGGGAAAGCGATGAGTGAAACGTGATACTTTTTTTTCGTGGTCGTAACTGATAAGGGACTTCCAGCTGGGAAGGATGGTGATGCAGCAGTTCATCATCATAGCAAAGTCTTGGGGAAATGGGCTGAGAGCAAGCCGGTAAATTTAAAGATCTATGGCGAAAATTATAGTGACCTGGAAAATACAGCTTATGTATTATAAATGGAAACCTGCCAGAAAATATTCCTGGCTATGGCTATGAATCGCCAGGATTACCCTTCTCTTCCTTCCTCTCGCCTTTCCTTCCTGTCTTCTTTCTTTGCAAGACCTTCTCATCAGTCTCCAGCCATGGGCGCTGTTGCCCTTTCCAACATAGCAACCTTGACCCCAAGCTCTCATTCAACCGTTCTTTCTCCCGACAACCCTGACTCAATCGTAATCATGGTGCGGCGAAGGCTTTAGTGGTGTGCGTTCATGGGAGCCAGAGTGAGGGGCAGGCGGGTGTATTTATGGACGATAATTATCAGATATACACCTTCGTTTGTGTTTAGCTCGCAGATAATATAGAAAATATGTTAACAAGAACTGGGGGGTACTACGTAAAGAATTGGGTTACCTATTGCGTAAAAAAGAAAACTTAGTTAAAAGCGGACCACCGAGGAATAAAAGTTTGCTTAAAGTGGGATTGTTAGCATGGTAAAATGGCCATTTTTGACGGGGAATAGCCTTCACTTCGTTATAACTGGAACTTCATTAAAAACTGGCTTGATATAAGAGGACTTGACTCTATGTTTCCAGTTGTCTCTTTCTGGAGCCACTGCGTTTGAAGCATTGTTATCCAAGCCTTCGTATCCTTTAGGGGAGCATCATCAGGGTTAAAATAAGGAAGAGGAAGTCTCCGCTATTTATTAGGGAGACCCTTACCATTCTAAGCCTTATTTGGTTTTGTTGATAATTTCACCAATCGCATCAGAAGGCAATGACTTAGCCCAGACCCCAGGTGTTTTGGAGAACTTTCCCTCGGGTGGTGGATGAAAGAGTCTCTTTCATGCGGAGATGAATTCATGCCGTCATTACGGTTGGAGTTCCAAGGACGTTTCTCTATTTCAGCTGCCTTCCATATCAATCTTGGCTGGTAGCTTGGTTCTTTTGCTGTACCCGTGTCTTTTCTGTTAAAATCTTGTTCTCTGCCTGGACCTCCGGAGGATGCGTGTTCTGTGACAAAGGATTCCTTTATGCTGCCGTGGTTGATGGCACTCTGGTGCACTATCAGCCTTCATAAGTGCCTTGTCATGCCACAGAATCCCAACATGCAAACAGGTCTCTTAAAGAATCGATTCTATCCGTGCTTTCAATTATGATCAGTGGTGGTAAAGTTGAATTAAAAGGAATGCACCGATTTTAGTCTGCTGAGGACGTAATTGACTCTGATTTTTAAGGATGAGGTGAAATTCAATGGCTTCGAAGAATCAACTGAAGAGGCATTATTTGAGGATCCGAATGTCCCGTCCCGAGTGCTGAGCATTGTGGGGGAAAAGGGAATTGGTGGCGGATAGGAGGGGGAGAAGGCAGCAAAAGTGGTTGGAGAAGGTATTGCGGGGCAGTGGAAGACTGCAGGGGGCGATGTGAAGGAGAAATGTTGAAGACGAGGGCGGAGAAAAGAAGGATTTGAGATGTCGATGAAGTTTGGTGGAATGTGAAGAGCTTTAACAGAACGTGGCAATGTGAGGAGGCTAGGATTAAAAAAGGCATTGTAACATTGGTACACTGATGATAAAAGTGTAGATTTTATTGTTCAAAGTGAATAAGTTTTTATAAATAATATTTATATCAAAACTGTACGAAAAAAAGAATTTATGAAATCCATAAATCACTTCCCAGGTTCTGAAATATTAATGCCAACTATGCCAGTCTTTGTGTTAATGTGGCAAGGAAAGTAGAAATGGCAATTTAGTGAGTCACTTGAAGGAAGATGTGTACACATATGATACAGAGGGGATGTAAGCAGCCAATCAGAAGCCTGAAAACCTTTGCTGAGTGCACACTTCTTGGGGTGGATTCATTTTGATATCAAAATCACGCGAAGAGGCAGCAGAATGAGTACTGGATGGCAATGAGTAGTGTGTGCCTAGCAAGTCGAGATCAGTCCAATAGTCTCATGTTAATTTATTTCATTCTCACTGTTTGGATCCCATACCTTCATTCTGTTCTGCCCCCTGCCACACTTCCATCTTTGCCTTCTTTCCCCATGCAGCTCCAGCAGCCGCAGTTCCAGCCGCTCCAGCTACAGCTCGTTCAGCAGTCGCTCCCGCTCCCCTCGCCCCTCCGCGCCACTTCCATCTGGGGTGGTGGGCACCAGGCAGCAGCAGCGCCATGCTCAGCGCCACCCCCTGCCCCCCGAGCAGCACCCGCCCCCAACTGGTGCCAACCACCACCACCACCATCATCACCATCACCAGCCGGCGCCAGCAGGGGTCGCACCGCCACCGATGCAAGGGGGCTCGGTGGCTCGGCCACACCACCACCACCATCACCATCGATCGGCTGCGATGGTGCCACAGGCATCTCCTCCGGCTGCACCGAGGACGCCCCCCATGCCAGGCCCCCAGGGGCCCTCTCTGCACCCCGGAGGGCCCTCAGCCAAGTCTCGTTCCCGCTCCCCCCTGAGCAGGGCCCACCGCAGGAGGCTGAGTGTACCGGGCGTGGCTGGGATGCTGCAGCCGCCAGTGCCGGGCGGGCCCCTGGTGGGCGGAGGGCGGGGAGGGCCCCAGCAGCCCCCAGTGCAGCCTCCGCTTCCACCCTCGTCCCCAAGGATGTCGGTGAACACTGTACCTCCAAGCAGGAAGGTTGGCAGGACTGTGGGTGAGTGTGAGGCCTCGTTGGCTCAAACCACAGTGGTAGAAGCGGTAGAGCAAGTTTTGGTTCATGCGCATGTGGGGCAACATTGCTGTGGCCTCAAGGTCAAGGCAGAACAGTGTCCTCCTCCTCTAAGGTTACACATGATGTCAATGAGGCTGGTCCCTTTTCAGTGTAGCACTGATTGAAATATTATGTCACAATCGTATGAGAGGAAATGGAGTGTGTAGAGTTGTTGTGTCTCACTTTCATACACTCACTTTAGAACCATTAGAGCAAAGTAAATAGGGAACTTCAGTTGTCGTGGTTGAGAGATGCAATACACAAAATTGCACGGAACAATACTCAAAAGAGTTGGAAGACTTTGCTTTATTTTTGCTTTAGTTTTCAATCAACTTTAGACTGAGAAAATGATGGCCCAAATGAAGTATTGAAGACTTAAAATTAGGTACATTGAGTACTTTCAATCTTACAGTCTGATACATGATGTATTTGCTTTGGTGAATATGCAGACCAGTAAATAATTTGTAAGACAGTTTTCATCCCTGTTATTGTTACTTTCATTGGGAGTAAGCATAAGGAATTTTAGTAAATGCAAAACAAGGTCTGGAAAGTCTAATAAAGCAGACCTTAACTATAGCTGTAGCTGTTCCTTTCGGGAAATGCTGCGTGCGATTCATTTTTTGGCTCAACGTTTTACTCCTCCTACTGGGAGTATTATAAGAGACTGGGTGTAAATCAGCTTCGTCTCATTCTTGTGTAGGAGCATCCATGTCTGTTGCCCCTTTGTTGGGCCAATTTGAATTTCGGGCGGAAGACGTTAGCCGTTGTGCTTTTGAAGGGGCCAAGAAACCTTTCCAAATACGGCTCAGGTTGTAACCAACCTCTCTATTGAAATTATTCGGTCTTTTAGCTATTTCTATTACTTCTCGTATTAGGTGTGGATAATAATCCTCCGTCTTAGCCAAAAGTCCTGTTTCTTCGAACATTATTGTGCTATTTCAGGGGACAGTGCCATTAAGGTTCTCGCGGTCAGTTCACGGTCCTTTGATTTGTTCCTTGTGTATCATAATACTTCCTGGAAACTTTGAGCTGACACCTATATCTTAAATTGGCATTTTCTTCCGTAGTAGTCCAGTGAATTAGACTCAGTAGAGTCACAAAATTCAAACTAGTAACTTGAAAAAATCTTGATATTTGCATTTGTTTTACTATACACAAAAGTTATTCGAAGGAAGAGTCAATGGTCGCCTACTGTAAACTATTCCTTCTCTCACGAAGAACAGCATTCTCCACTTCCCGGAATGCTCTAATAGCATCATTTTTACATTCTTCAGCAGTTAGCAAGAATTTCTCAGTCGTGTCCAGTGCTGGAATGACTTCTCGGGACTTGTGTTTCACAAACTCCCTCTCTGGATCTTCATTGTCCTCTTCGTCCTCCTTTTCACCCGCCTCACTTTCAGCAGAGCACGGCACCACACCTTGGTCGATATTAACAACGTCATCAAATGAAATGTCTTGAATGCTTGGCTTGCCCATCAGTTCCTCCCAATCTCCTTCCCCTTGGCTTGCATTCACTTCACAATTAGATTCGGTTTCATTAAACCCTGCCTGCCGAAGTAATGTATGATGTAGCGAGCGGAACGGTATCCCAACAAAGATAAAGATGCTGCATAGCTTGGAGAATGTTCCATCTGAGAAGAGTTGGGTTGCTGGTAATCTACATCCTTCCAACTAATTGTCGTCGGCACACCCTCTTTACGTGGCATATGACTCCCTGGTCTGATGTAGCTGACTTGTGCAGTTAGGCGGGAAGAAAACCACCGTCACATTTATCACATTTATAGCCTCCGATTTGTGGTCCGTGCAGTGATCAACAAACAGCAGAATTTTCTTTTTTGACCTCCCATTTGAGCTCCAACTCGAAAATATCTCAGCGGTCATCCAAGAATTTCTGTTCATAGGGGAATGGTAGTTGTTGTACATTTTTTAAACAACTAGTTATGTTGGATTTTCCAATTGCAAGCGGTGGTAATTTCACTGAACCATCGCTGTTGGCATAAAATAGTATGATAAGTCTCGGTTGTAGAAAAATCGTGCTTCATCAGCTTTAAAAATGTCTTTCGGTTCATATTGCCCGATCAACTTTGGAAATTTTTGCCTCAAATTTCCTCAAATCAGGATCTACTGATGCCTCAACCCCAGAAAGTTTTGTGGTGGCCAAGTTGTCTTCTTTATTCTACTATAAGTTCAATGAATCACAATTAATGCATGGAGAGACACTAGAAACATAATTTTCCCCTGCGACACTTACATTTACAAGAGCCAATTTAGAAGAGCTTTTAAGTCACCTTTATGAACTCATAAGTTGTCAATTGAAGCAGAGCATATGATAGTAAGCTCAACGTATCTATGTCCGGCCTCTTCACAGCATATCCATTTGCCATATGTCTACGTAAAAATATTATACATTACATTTTTTCGATCGTGGCATTCTGTGTGCAGCAAACACTTGCAATATGTCCAACCTCCCTTGGCAACGCTGATCCAGTCTTTGTGACTACGCTATTTAAACCTATAAAAAAGCAACAGTATAACACGGCAAAAAGGTAAGGAAACAATAATAATGACTTGTGTACTGGTTCAAGGCTTACTTGCTTATGTGACAAAATTTTGCGAAAAATGATCATGGTGATACATAAAATTCCACGAAAGACACACACCCGATTTTTAATGAACGTTTAGGAAAACAGCGAACACGGATTTCAAGAGTAAATGACAGCTCACGTACTTCTGAAAAAAAAACTGCGTTCGACGAGAAAAAATTTGTCCTAAAAAGGTCAACGAGTGCTCATGGGACTGACTCTCCACCTCGTTGTTGGGAGGTTCTCGTTGTGTGGGAGTTTGTTGTAAGGGAGTCAAAATGCGTGCTTTTTGATGGCAGAGTGACGGGACCAACTCCATTTGCTCGTTAATCAGAGGTGCTCGTTGTAAGGGTGTTCGCTAATGGGAGGTTTTACTGTACTAGTAAGTATTATATATTCAAGACTTCGAATAATTATGATAATTACACTACATTTGTTGTATTAATGAACTACATCATATTAAACTGGACAGAACATGGTGTATTAACTCTTTCTGCTCGCTTATTAAGACTTCTAAAATTAATGCATTGTATTATCCAAATCCATAGTTGGAGAAAATTTTTTCGAATAATGATGAATATTTAATTTCTAAAATTTAAGAATAATTGTTGCATTATTTTTCTCATAAAAATCAGATTGATTGTTTCTTACCTGAAGATTACATCAGCTATTGAAACCATGGTCCTAGTTTAATAAAAAAAATTTCGTGGAATTACAAATTTCAACCTCTCATTCACGGTGAATACATAAAATTAGGGTATTAAGAAATGGATCCTCTACCTTGAAGGTGCATTACCCTGCAAAAATCAGGTCTTTCTTAACATCTACAGAAAGTAGCTGGAGAAGATAGAAATTATGTACCACCATATTCATTTTATGTGATAATTATTTTAGTTTTTTTTATGATGACATGAAAAAGAAATTGATGAGAGAAGGGTGGACCCTTTGGCCAAGTTCATATCGGTTGCTTGAGTGTGCATTCTGTGCATTTGCAGCGCTATCACCCCCTGGCCATGGGGAGCGCAAGGTGGCCGCCATGGTGATGGGGGGTGCGGGCAGCTACAGCCTGCCTCCCGGCACAGCAGCCATGCTGAGTATGCGCAGCAGCCAGGGAGCCATGGTGCGGGAGCCGTCCCCCCAGCTCGTGAGGAAGGCCCTCCACGCCACCATCCCCATGCCGCAGCCCTCTCCCAGGATGATGGCGTGAGTGCCCTTCTCCTCTTCCCTCCCTGCGGCATTTGTGATGCCGAAATTATTTGTTATTACTTTTGTCAGTAGGCTTGAGCATTTGTGTGTGCCTCCGTCTGTTGATATATGACTTCTTCCCTTTTCTCTGGCACAGAGCGACAAGGGCTCCACAGGCTGCCGTCGCAGTTGCTGCCGCGGCAGCCAAGTCGGCAACAGAATCTTCATCGAGGCACCACCGACGGCGCCACGATGGGCACGGAGGCAGGAGGCGCCGATCTTCAGCCTCTCACCGCTCGCGGTCCTCATCATCTCGCTCGGATGACATCTCAGACGAGGACAACTCGGGCAGTGGCTCGTCCTCGGACTCGTCCGACTCAAGTGGCTCCTCCACGTCTTCGACGTCATCGTCTTCGTCCACCTCATCGGATGCTAGTGGAGAGGCCGCCAAGAAAGCCACCTCCCCCCAAGGTCAGTCGGAAAAGGAAGTTTTCCATCTCGATTACTTCCTTGGTTGTCTTAAATATCGTAAGACCTCATATTTACACTATTCTATGGGATTGCTAGGATAAAGTGTAAATGATGGGAAAATGCATATACAGTAAAACCCCTTATTTACACTTTTCTAGGGGCCGATAGAAAAAAGTGTCAATTGCTGGAAAATGCAAATGGCGGGATAAGGACAATTTTCAGTTTCACATGCAAAAAATAATAAGAAACACGGATAAACTGAATTATAGAAGTATTATTAATTATTTCTTAAAGTATAGAGCTGTCCTGATTTATGTTTGTAAGATATATTTCGAACAATGCTTCAACCAACCCAACCAACAATTGGACATTGCCAAATTTATAATTCCCAAACTCAAACACTCTGCAATACCTTTTCTTTCATGACGAAGCCATTTACGGTGACAGTTGACAATCTAGAACTTAGAAAACACTTTTTAAGTTGGTATTCCTTCATACCATGATTTCTTGACATTTTCTTTTTTTCGACAGATGTTTGCACTAGATAGCATGTTTGTAAATCACGTAGAGATTTTTCATAATTGCATCCATTGTGGAGACCGGTAATCTTAGATTTTCGCTCTATTTGTGCAAGTGGCATCATGAGGAATCAAAATTTTTATTTACGCCTACATAGAAAATATTATAGTTGCTGCAAAGGCTTCCGTGATGATCAGAAGATGACTTGAGAGTTTCTGATCTTTTTCCGTGTTGATTCATCCTACTGGATGACAGTTTCTCTGGCATCTTCAGGTCCGAAGTATAGGAAATTTGACATGGGAAATATAGAGTACAAAAGTATAGGAAATATATAGAACAAAGAGAGAGGAAATTTGATGGGACGAGATCTTTGGACCTGGGGCCGTATTCTGTAACTTGGGTGATATCTATCACCGGTGATGGACATCACCGAAAAACTTCACCCGTCCTTATCGTTTCCGATTCTGTAACTGAGTGGTGAAGTTTCTTCACCCATTGATGAGGAGTGCTATGAAAAATTGAGCGGTCTAGTAATGGCAAGATAAGATTAGCTATTAAAGAGAGCCAGTTGAATCACATGACCGCAAGGCCGGCAAGTAATGTGCAAATTAAATGCTTGTAGTCACGAACATGCATGTCATGCTTGTAGTAATGGTCGCGAGCGATGATGTATTTGATAATATTAAACATGATGTTCTAATAACCCAGCTAGGTGATTATTAACAACAAGGTTAATATTACGAAGTGAACCATAGTTTATCTTTATTTTACTGAATATCAACAGAAACAATCACAGTGACGGACCACGGACGAGAGGATTTGTAACTTGGGTCATGAAATGAGTTGAAAATTTTTTCCGTGCTACTAGAGCAAAATAAAGAAAAAAGTCTAGGCTTTTTTCTATACAGGCTGGGATGCACGGAAAAAATACAGTGAATGTCACGCTGGGCCTCCTTCATTTGCTGGACTCACATGAACCAATGATAGTTGATGATAGCAGTTAAAAATGAGAGCTAGTGTGCTTTCGGTCACGCGTTCGATTCTTAACTTTGCCTAGTAATACCGTCCATGCTGTAGGGTAAGGCAAGCAGGCAGTTAAAAAAAGTAATTGTCAGAAATTTCATGTCAATATATAAGTCAACAAATTAAACAAAAATAATTAAATTTGGCATTAGTGAAAGAAATTGGAAAATATTTTATGACTGAATTAAAACTGTGGAAACAATACCTTAACTTTACAATGTATTTTAAAGTATTTCATTTGTAAATCTATTTCAAGTGATTAAAGTACAAAAAAGTCTGTATCCTAGTACCTACAAGGGTTGGGAATTAAGAATTAAGGATGATAAAATTTTTGATTCAATGGCTGAAAAATTCGAGGCTCTTTGCATTTTTTGTAGCAGGCACAGTGCTTTTTGATCTAATGGTTAGTTGGTAAATTAAGTAGGCATATGAATTATTGCAAAAACATTCCTCTTCTTTCGGGTTTTGTGCTCAGAATCTCCAGATGGAAATACTTCCACCACCACACCAACCCGATTCCTAGAAAATTGTTGACAATAGGTTTCATGGCCATTATTTACACCAACCTCGGTAAGACGATACTTCACTATAGCGAGGGTTTTCTGGGGCACCGTGAGGTCTCGTTTTAAAGAGGTTGCACTGCGGTAAGTATTCGACTTACACAGTTAATTTGTTCCAAAAATTTCCACGTAAGTAGAAATCCGCATAAGTAAAACACAACAACTTACCTATGCATTTTTGAACAATTAACGGTGCTGCTTTTACTGCGATTGGCGGCAATCGGCGACGATTACAGAAAATGCCGTCTTCTGAGAGACTGTTAAGTTACCATAATAATGGGAAATTTTACTGGCGGTGGTGAAACTAGCCCTTAAAAGTAAAAATAATGGTTAAAAATGCAGCAGTGTTGTGAGAGGTGTAGGAAGGCTTCTGCAAAGAGAAGGAAAAAGGTAATCACATTCACCATCACGATGATCAAATCATCACCTATCGAACTATGTAGTGACTTCAACTAGAGGGGGCATTCCGAACGCCTGTAGTTTGGCATCAACTCTTGTGTGCTTGACAATGAGTCGTGGGCCGTCACCCGTGTATGTTGCGGCAACAGAAACTTGGAGAAAACACAAGCTTAAGGTGTGCACACACCCGGTGGGACGCGGGAGTGAAATTCGCGTAGCGGGTGAACTTAATGTCCCACAGACCAAAGCGATACTTTATTGGGACTTCAGGATGCGGTTGGGCATCAGTACTTCTGATTCAGTGCCTAGTGGCATGGACAAGACTGTGAAAGTGTCATCTGACATTTGGAGGAAGCTCTCTTCTTAATTGGCAGAAGATCAAGGTTGTGAAAGGAAACTGTGTGTCTAATCGATCACAGTGATGCTAATATCAGGAATATGGAAAATAACATTGTGTGGAAACGAGGTTTGTGCATACGTTGGAGAAATAAGTAATTTGATGGTATGCGATAAAATGTTCTAAATTGCGGAAAACATGTATTGGGCAATGCAATTGTGGAGTTGTAGTGTACTTAAAATCTTACGTCTATGGATGTATCATTATGAAGAAATCTAGGGTTATTGTGCCCAGGAAATGTTATTATGACTTTTGTTATAAAAGATCATTTCCGATCTCCATTTTCAGTGAGGCCTAAACGATTTATGATTGACGACCGAGCAGTTCTAGCCAACAGCATGAAGGTCAAGGCTATGGATGCCCTCAAGGTAGGAATGCTTCTATTTTTGTGCATCAAATTGTCAAGTGAATTACCCATGAGGCAAAGTCAAAGGCTAAATGAATGTCCTTATGAAGGAAGGAGAAGTGTGATTTTGCCCACGTAATTTGGTGTGGTCTTGAGGAAAGAAAAAGACCAGGCCTGTTCATTCCATTTTTTTTATTCATGTAAATGGAACCTTGAATCATTAGGGATGTATTTATTCCAAGAATTTTTAAAAACACTTATTTGACACTTATTTTGCATGATATAGTGACACTTGTGATTTTCATTTCTATACAAGAATGATGGATTTTCATGAGCTCATTTAATGGTTTTTGCATGCAAAATTTTTGTTTGTGTCTGTTGTGAAGGCTTTAGTAATTCAGCATACATGCCGACGGACAAAGGATCTAATTCTCCTTGTTACATCATCTTCCTCGATTACTGCTTGGTTGCTTCTTTCTGCAGTTATTTCAGAGAACTTCCTCGCTCTTGTGGCCAATCATCTCCAGTTGCAGGGCAAGTTCAGTAATTCTGTTAATTTTTTTTAAAGCTCTCGGGTCAGAAGCAGCAAATCAAGTTGACTCTCAAGGCTCCTGGATCCAATCTTGTGGCAGGAAAACGACCAATGCTGGACATGGCGGAACCCTTGGTGATGAGAAATAGGGGTGAGTGGGTGGCCTCAGAGTGCGGCTCAAGTGGTCACTGTGTTTTGTGTTCAGGTCTGCAAAGTGCTTCCCACAGCACTCTGAATTTAGAATGGGACTTTGGACTAATTGGTGTCTTTTAAGCCCCAGTTGCAACGTCCAGATTAACATTACAAGTGTTACTACAAGTTTACATTACAGGTATTATTGTTTACTAGTTTACTATCCCAGAACATTAATTATTGTGGTAATCTGTGGTGGTTTGGCTGAATGAGCAATAGTTTTGCTGTAATAAATAATCCTTGATTCGATAGCACTTGCTTCGTTGAAATGGTAGGCTGTCAAAGGTGATTGAATCCACAAATATGGACATTAGTTTGCTCTGCGTGCTACCGCTGCTGTGCATCACTGCACGAGATTTAACAACTTATGGTATGAGTGAATTGCATAAAATAAAAACATGATTTGATATAACTGGTGGTTTCAGGCATAACTTTATGGAACTTGTTCATAATGAAAAGAAAAACACTACTTTGTACATTCACATGAATAATTCATGTAGAAGTACAAAGTCAAGTTTTCCTTTTCAATATGATTTGAGTTAGTTCTCTGGTGGAGATTTGGCAGTGTGATGCCTGGAACCACATTTTTGTTACCCTACATATTTGTTACGTGCACCTGGCGCAGACTGTATTATAAATGTTTATCGTGACCAAAATGACGAAAAGATGATCACACACGTTATGTAGGTCCATGATCGACCTCCAGAAAACCAAACTTATATAATTTTGTTTCTGGACCATATATGAACCAAACTGGATCGAATTCAGTTTTTCTCAAATTTGAATCTTCAATCAGAATCTTAAATTTGCAGATTTAAAGTTGCTGACTTAACTTGGAACTCACTGAGAGGAAAGGAATTAAAAGTTTTGTACGTTCCACTGTTTTATGATAATCAACCATAGTTTCAACAAAATTAGTATCATTATCAAGCCGTGAGACCTTGATAATGATACTAATCGTGTCAAAACTATGGTTGATGATATTAAAACAGTGTGGAATGTACAAACTTTTAATTCACTGCCTTAAATCCACCCTTGAGTCTCATTTTGAATTTGATTCTAAGATTGCCTTTAGAAATGGTTTTCCTTCCACCTTAATTGATAAATTAATGCATAAAAACGTAGAAGGCTAGCTCTAAATTTAATTTACACTCAAGAATGTGTTCCGGCTGCCAACATGAAGTGGGCCTCTTAAGTGTGTTTAGGGCAGCTCTCCCACTGGATTTTAAGGGGATTACCCTAGGATAATAGTGTTTGTGTGGCCTTTAACCCTTTAAGTGCCAACGTTGCCCACTGCGACGCTGGAAAATTTTCATTAAAATGCCATCATCGCTCTGAGTGACTTTTTCCAAAAGCTAATAATGTAATAAAATTTAATTGATGCATAATTTTATGCTTTACTCTATTTGTACAAACCTCAGGTTACATTCTATTTAACTAATTTGCACATTGAATTTATTTTCAAATTTTTAAGCTTAATTATACATTTTCATTTTCTTTCTGGCAATAATTTTCTGCCAAAGAGCCTGTGGCACTTTCAGCACTAAGCATTAAGCAATTCTGCATGGTACTCAAAAGGGTTTAGTTACAAGTGACTCTCAGAAACCTTTTGGTAAATTGCAAAGATACTTTTCACCCAATGTCCAGAATGCACTGCATGAAGAGCAGTGGCTGTGATGTTGCCTACATCCAGGGAATCGGAGTGGAGCTGTGTGTTCCATATCATTGTTGTTCTGCTCCAGAGCAATGAAGAGGTTCACTAGGGCTTACTGTTCCACTCTGGAGTGGAGCGCTTGTAGTGACCTCTCCGGTTTGGAGCGGCGGGCTTGAAGCAATGCTCCGGTTTGACGGAGGGAGGAGTGATTTTGACCAAAACAAGCTCCATAGGGTGGCTAAACACCAGTAAGCCTTGATAATAAAATGTTTTTTCAATTCTCAATTTTATTTAACCTTAAAGAATCACAACACTTGTTATATATGTATGTATATATTGTCACGAATCCGGGCCACCCCTGAACTCACCCGGATGAGTTCGGGGGGCCCAGATCAATGTACATTTAAATTTATTGAAGAAAATGATTTGGGGGGTTCCTCGACACACATCCGTTTGTTCCTTTTAACACCAAAATCGTTCTCACCAGGGGGGGGATGGGTTTGACATCAGGCACAAAATATTGGCAACGTTTCATTAAACAATGTATTATGCAACTTAGCGAACAGTACAAAAAAAATCGACACATGAACTGTGGCCCACGCACCATGGCACGTACAATACAATCTGAGCAACAAAAAAAATGAAGCAGTGGAACTTGCCCCTCCAACGGTACACAAAGAATTTAATAGTTCATGAACAATTCTGGTTTTAAAGTAGTTCTAACTTCTCAGTTCACAGGTGTGGGTAATTTGTAATGCCCGTCCCAAAATCACGAATGAAGTCTCGATGGCTGAAGTCTCGGGAATGCACTGAGAGAGTCGAAAGGTCCCCCGTTCTCCGCCGCGGGCCTCTTTATACCCTGGCGAAGAGGTGGGGGGAAGACTTCGTAGGGGCAGGGGCAGTGCCCGGGGTCGTGGGGCAGGAAAGAAGGGGGGGGGGGGGTCACACACTTGTGGGTCGAGCGGAGTGGATCGGCAGCACTTGTCCAGGGTCGTCGATTTTCCCTAGTCTCCACTCGACCTGGCGTTGCTTTTCACCACACTTCCTTAACGTGCACACTTGCCAAAATGTCACGTACACACACACCGTCATCGCGCCATACCGATGCGGGGCCCAGACAAAGGGGGGCATAAAAAAAACTGGAGATGGTGCCATACCATCACAATATATATACTACTGTAAACTAAAGAGTTCTCCGGAGCTCTGCTGAGGGAACACCGAAGGAAGAATTTCGGCAAGTGAAAGTCACCAATCATGCTATAATCCCAATTTATTCCCGCACCACAAGTTACATGACTTCACGTCCACAGTTCCCGACACCTTCTGCCCTCTTTCTCATTACCTTGCTGTCTCTTCCGCCAGCCTGCGGTTCCCAGGTAAAAGCTATGATGCAGGTGAGGAGCGGGAGGGGAGAGAGGGCTGGAGGCTGGGGTCTCTTGCTCAGGTTGGATGGCAGGACATGGGGGAGGATGGGGGGGGGAGAAGAAGGGATGCCCACATTGAATATGAGGAGTGCATTTCATCAGGGAAGGGGCACTCCAAGTGTGGGAACGGCAAGGAGACAACAGGAAGCAGGCATGCTCCCTTTACGCTATTACGGATTTCATAAACCTGTGCGGCAAATAGATATCATTAATTGGCCCTATGTGATTAATTGTTCTCATTATGTAATCATGTTTGACACATGATGGATAAAATCACTCATACTTCCGAAATCAAAGCAATATTTTCCTTCCTCATCAAGGGAGCATCATACCCTCTTGCGAGTTGCAAACAAATATTACTATCACCCTGCATCTTAGCCACAAACCCCTCAATCTTATATTTTCCCTCGCCCTTCAGAATCTCATTTCTTCTCTTTGTCTTCACATTCAGTTCGTACTCCTTTTCTTCAAAAAATGTTGAAATTATTCATTTCCTACAAAGTCGAGTCTTTAAGCCAAAAGAAACTCATTCACTCATGTAAAATCAGATGTAATTATAAAATTTGTGTAATGCTTTTTTTATTCTAAGGCCAAGCCACGGTCTCAAAAGGAGCTGTTTATTAATTGTCTAATGCCTCATGATATCCATGGTCGAGCTCAACGACGCACTCCAGAGTGATTCTTGCATTAAGGGCTTCATGAGAGGGTTCAGAACAGAGAGGTGAGCGTCCGCTCCGACGGTCACTCCGATAAATGCTCCGCTCCGAAGCACTTCGCAGTTTTTGCTGCTCCGAACTGCTGTGGGTGGTTCACCATTTGAACCGGTTCGGAAAAAACCACCAGAGCAGTTAGTTTTTTCAGTAGTTCAGCTCTGGTTCGATGGCCTGCCTACATCAGACAAACATCCAGAAATTTGAACACCCAGACAGAGGAGCATTTCAAATCTTTTATAAACAAGAGTGATGATAAAAGCAATTTTGCAAAACATTGGTGTACATCCATGGAATCAATTGGTTGGTCCCCTTGGAGCATTTTCTAACATCTAGAGAAATATGTTTTTCAACCATTTAGTCAGAAAATCAAAATGTGGACAAACTAAGCTGTGAGTAAAAAATTCCAGTGGTCAAGCCTAGATCATGTATTGTGGTCGCAGGGTATAATGTTAAATATGTTGTTGAATAAGGAATAAGATTGATGTGAATATTAAAACTAACTGAAGGGAGGGATGTTGCTGATGGTGCTGTTTTTATTTCTCACTCGTTAGACCGGCCAATGAATTTCCCCCCGCTGATGGCTGGCAAGAAGAGGCCAGCGCCTGATTCGCCCTCTTCCCCCACCGAGCCCCCTCAACTGCCCCCCTCCAAGGTAAGTGTGTGTGGTGGGAAGCTACCAGTCTATGCTTGGTTTCATTTTGTTGTCTATAAATGCAGATAACGTAATTGCCTGTGTACGCTGCGTTTTCTCTTCCCCTCTAATACCAACACTTCTTGACATTAAATGTGAGACAGGTGCTTAGAATTATCCATGGAAACGCTTGTGGTGGAAAGAAAAGTATCAATTGAAAAGTTTCTCTGAGAAGAAGACGAAAATCCAGTCATAAGAAGGGTGTTGAATTAGCAGCAAAAATTAAAGTTCTGCCATTAATACTAAACCCGAGTGTGTTCTACTCAGCGCTTGCATTGTTCGGCATTTCTGCCTTCGCTCTGAACTAATTTTCAAAAAATATTAACTTCAAATAAAGTACAAGTAAAGTGGCATGGTCAAGCGTTATTTATACCGTTGTTTTTTTTCTTATTCTGGATATATTATGCTGGATGTTTGCCACACACAATATTTCCAAGAAGAAAAGTATTGGGGTGTATTTCTGTCATGCCTGTGGGAAAGGTTGAGATTTTCAAATTAATTCCTTAAATGACCTCTGTTTGAGGTCTTGTTGTTTTGAGGTAGTGTCATTGCGGTAGCCATCAAATTGGGTATTGCAGTAATATTGAGGTAGTTGACCACCAGCTGCAGATGTGTATAAAATATGCTTTCAAAGGAATTTTTAGTTTACCCCTTTCACTAAGAGCCCCTTGCAGGTATACTGTTCAGCACATTTTCATGAAAGTTGTAAGTCTATTGATTTTACATTAAATTAAGTGCTTAATTTTAGTTCATGAAGTACAAATCTATCTCGGTGTTTTTGCGGTGTCTTTGAGGTTTGGGAACAATCCATGCTGTCCTTGATCTGAAGGAAATGAAAATTTACTAACATGTAAAGGCCATTGTACACGGTGAAATTTCTGGCACAAAAACTTGCTCTCAGTGCAAATTATATTGTTTACAAGGGCTTTGTACCATTTTTTGCACCAGAAATTAGAATGTGCTCTAAATTCTTTCACGAAACTGTTGAGATTCTACTCTGTAGCTCTCTGCGCATGGCAAGTGACGGTAGTGATGTGTTTGTACAGTATTTGTGAGGTTGGAGTTATGCCTTAGCAATCACTTTTATTTTGGTCAGCATGGCATAATGTAAATGTTTGTGCTATTGTGATATTCCTCAATACTTCCATATTTTGATACTCGTCGTTGAGGTGGAAGTGAAAGAGTTTCTCTAAAGATGAGTTGGATGCACCGTTAACCTCGTCAACAAGATTAGGGAGAGAGACTATTGTGCCAAGTGAGGAATGTGAGTAATAGCCATGAACTTGGTATTTACAAGAAATGATGAGTTACATCAGCCAATAAAAGAGTGCAATTAGCCAATTGTGTAATTTCATTTCATTAACCAGAATCAATACTTTTCAATTCTTTAGTGGCTGTATTCATCACAATACTATTGTCACATCACTAAAATTGACTTTCATGCAGGAATACCTGAACAATTTCATTGTTGAATTGGTCTCACTTCAGAAATGTACTGTACAGAGCTTTATCAAATGTGGCAGTTCAGCTGTTTGACCAAATACAATATCTGCACGCAAACTTGGTGCACTGTTTGCATGAAAATCTGTGTTCATGTACGATTGTCAACCAACCTTCCATACAATTTGCTGGTCAAGTCTTGCCATTTAGTTTTAGCTCATAGATTTTGTACAAGAAATTTCACCGTGCACAATTGCCTTGTGTGTCAGTTGATGGAAGGTCCTACTGGCAGTTGTTGCGTAGCCAGAGAGATGCTCGACAGTAAAAGGGAAGCTGCTTCTGGGAAGCCACTTCAATTCCATTTCAAATGAGAAGCAGGGGTTATAGAGAGGGAGCATTGTCGTGGCCTTTGACGTGTTCCCAAATGTTGTCCAAACCACTCATTGGTACAATTGCTCAGGAGTGCCACCATTGAATGTTTAATTCGTAGTTTGCCCTTGATGCACATGTGATCATTGATGCTGATGTCGAGAAAAATAACGGGAGCAATGTATCACTTTTTCTGCCTCACCTTGCTCATACTCTTTGCTTGTGGGGTTGCTAATGGTTTGCAGTCGAAACTTTTCTGGATGTCTCTCCAGAACTGTGTCCTGATAAGTAAACTTGTTTGAGAAAAAGTGTGATGTGGTGGAAATGTTAACATTTCAGCAACTCATCATGGGAGGAAGCCTTCCGAAGGCGAGCGTGAAGAAGGCACCGTCTCGGCGTGAGGAACTCCTCAAGCAGCTGAAGGCAGTGGAGGATGCGATAGCGCGGAAGAGGTCGAAAATCACATTCCCAGGGACGTCGTAAGGAGTTGCCTGCATTGTCGCGTGGAGCTCACCTTGCGGAACATCTTATAATGAAATTGTGTTTGCATGGGAGCCGCAAGATGGCTCTTGGGATGTTGAGAGGCGGATGGAAAAGGTGAACGTGTGGCTGGAAGGAAGGATGAGGTGGTTGCATTTTGACAGTGAAGGGTGTTTCCCAGTATCTGAAGTTTTAGATGTATTCCAGATCCATGGTTTAAATGATTGGAATCCTCAATTTCAAACTTAAACTTGGCATTGTCCTCACCTAGCTGTGTACTGAATGCAAAACCTTGTTGGTCTGTAATTAGGTAGTGTGCTCAACTGAAGACAAAAACTACTGGATGTAAATTTGTCCTAAATTGTTGTCACTCCAGTCTCTGATGAGCAACTTGGATGAAATATTTTCACTGAATTCAGATGTACCGATTCAACTTTTGTGTGTCATTAATTAAGGTCAGGTTGGTCAGATATATCTGTCATGTTTGTGGCAATTTTATTATTTAAAAGTGACTTACTCTTTAAGTAGTCTCCTTAAATAAGAAATTATATTTTTGAACATTTGCCGTAAGTGGAGCTTTGAATTACTTTGTCATGTGTTATAGCATCATTGTTTGCATCCTGTGTGATTACTGATGTCAGCAGCCATTCATGGATTGTGGTTGCTGTTTCTTGATTGAATCTGTTTCAATGGACATTGAATGACGGCGATAAAACAGCTGCCATTATTCTTGATCAATGAGGAAGAGTGATAGGGTCCGCATTTCACATTGAAGTCGGCTAATGTGACCAGCGTGAGTGTTAAGTGTGTGTATGTGCGTGCGTGTGTGATTTCAGTTTGTATTGTTTGATTGAAGAAGATTACACTGGCATTGGTACATGCCAGATTGAAATAAATATCTAAACATACTAAAATGGTGGCAATAGTGGTAATTACTTCATTATGTGATGAGTGAAGGTTATTTTTTATTCATTACTTCCAGATTAATGCGACAAGTTATATTTCTAAATTAACAACTGGGATCAGTTTCTGATGTAGAATTCATCTTACATACTGACTTGGAAGTTAAAGGTCTGGGCATTTTCCTTGAATCTTATCGCCGAAAGTGCACACTACTAATAGATGGCAGCACTATTACTCGCCTTTAGTAGGCTGTGAAATCTTTTGGTAAATCCATGAAAAAACTTATTTTATGGAAGAAGTTACTGCGATTCAACATTTTGTTTGCATAGAATGTACTTAGAACATTGAATACATATGGGCAACCCGTGCCAGGTTGCCAATGCATTGGCCCAGGCTGCGCATCGGTTTAGTTACCTGGAGAATGTGCACCTTTTTTGCTTTCTATTGATCTTGTATCGCTGAGGAAATGAATTACATCAATGCCTCACAAGGATTTTTTGATAGCATCTGGTCAAAGGATGTGTAAGGAGAATTTTTCGTTAGGATGGATTGATAACGATTCTCGATTCCACCGATTCTTAGAGGAATCAAAGCCTTCTGATTCCATTCGGAAGAAATAAAAACCAACGAAAATGGTAATGCTGTAAAATTTAGTTCTGTCATTTTATTCCATAATTTCCCGGGGGCGTAATTTTGGACTCGCTCACGCTAGTGTATCGACCAGCAGACTTCAACGGCAAATGGTGTTTCTCTTCTTTAGTGCGTGAAGGGAAGCAAGTACTGTATGTTGGGGCGAGTTCAGAACTTTTTCATATGCAGTAGAGCGCCGATTATCGGACGTTGATTAACCGACCGTGAGATAATGCACCTGTTGGTTCCTTAACAAGTTAACTCCTGCCCCTACTCTTCCTTCCTTCCTACCCTCCCCTCTCGCTTCTTTTCGCTCGTACAGGCAGCGGCTGGCCGTGTTTAAGTCTACAATATTTATAAATTTTGCCCACACAAAAGGTTTTCCTGCAGCCCGGAATCTAGTTCTGCACATGACGTGCGTATTGTATAATGGTGAGTTTACTGAATCACTGCTCAAAATTTGCGTGCCCCAGGTGGGCGAGATATATTGCTTCTGTGGCCGTTTCATGTTCGATAAGTTTCAGTCAGAAATGTTATTGATTCAAAATATCTAATTCTCCTCTAAATAGCAGGGCTTGCAATGAAAGTGAGCGAACTTTCACCCAAAAATTTTCACCTAGTTCTGTAAATTTTCATGTCCCAAAATTTTCGTCTCGCTTTTTCCCAAAAAAATTTTTCGTATTGCCTCGTCCTGAAAAGTTTTTCATCTCATCCTGTGACCGAAAATTTTACTCATTCCTTTACGTCAAGCACAATTTTTTCATTTTAGAACGATTGTCTTGATAAGAGCGTATGATTTCCTGGTGAATTGATGGAAGAAATTCCTCTCGGGTTCTCCACCGGGTTAGTCGGTCCATGGCCGACGTTTTGGTGCTCGACTCGTGCACCGTCATCAGGGCAGATGAGTGTTGTTCCGGAGGTTTTGGCCGCCTGTATATCCTATCCAGGAGATGAGATGCCACGTGATTGGTCGCTGTGTCGGAGTAGTTCCTTGGCAGCCAATCCGGCATCAGGAGTGCTCCTTTCTTTTGTAATCGTGTTCAACACGGGTTTCCTTATCTCCTGGCAAGGATATATATGGTGGCCAAAACCTCAGGAACGACACTCATCTGCCCTGATGACGTTGAATGAGTCGAGCACCGAAACGTCGGCCATGGACCAACTAACCCGGTGGAGGACCCGAGAGGAATTTCTTCGATTGTCTTGATATCGGTATTCATTGTTTTTTTTCCCTGATTTTTTTTAAATTTCACTATAAAAACAACAATAAATTCTTCTTTACTTCGGATATCTTTGATGTTTCTTTTGTTTATCTAAAGCTGGCCCAACTGGTTATTTTTTTTAATTATAGATGTGAAAATTTAAAAGGACTTTTTAGTGTTTTTTCCTCCTTAAATGCTGCTCGCTTTCCTTATGAAATTATTGTTTTCTCTTGTTCTGCAACATATTTCATCCCGTTATTGTCATCTACCTCCATCCTGCACAATTACTTCATTCCAGGATTTTTGTTCATTCCATGGCCTCCTCCAGTAATAATAATAATAATAATAATCATTGAATAGAATTAAAGGAGGCCATGTTCAGTCTCATCCCAACATTTTTTTCGTCCTGAAAATGTCGTCCCAAAATTTCCGTTCCATTTGTCCCATCTTCACACCTCTAGAGGGTGACTTTCTTGCCTCGTCCCGAATCGTTCAAAGCCCTCTGCTAAATAGGAAGCGTGTCGTATTAGACATTTCCGAGAAGTTAACTTGTGATGCCACACACGCTGCCACGCTTGAGCACATGGAACGCACACGCAACAGCATCTGTGGCATCATGTGTTTCAACCTTCTTGACTTGTTCACTTCAAGAGTGGGCTGAGTAAGCACTTAGGGTTAGGGAACTCGGAATTCCCAAGGAGCGACCTCTTGTCCCCTCCCCGAAGAGACGTATGCTTAGGTCAGCTGTAGCAATTGGGGTGTAGGGCATTGGACTCGGACCACTCACACAAACAGTCCCTAGTCGTGCGTCAGCTGCCTTGATGTGAGACTCTGAAGTAAAAATATATGATGCAAATTTTTCCGGTCAGCATAGCCTCAGATTACTCGCGATGAGCGTAATGCGTTACGATTATGACTTAAAACACTTACTGCAGTTCATCATCGTAGCAAAGTCTTGGGGGAAATGAGCTGAATGCAGGCAGGTAAATTTAAAAATGTACAGTGAAATTATGGTGACCTGGAAAATACACCTTATGTGATATTACTGGAAACATGCCCCGAAGATATTCATTTTGTTTTTATTGTCTGCGTGATTGTGTTCGATAGTGCATATGTCTCCAACTTTAACTTGACTCTATCAACCCAATGAAATTACCTTGGATGAGCAATTTAGACAGCATACTCAGCGGCAAAGTTGTATCAGCTAAGGATCGGCTATCGTGCCATCCATTGCATCAAAATCACTTGAGTCATCGACTAAGGGCGAGGGGAAACTGATGGAAGTTGAGGAACGAACTTGCGCAGTCTTGCTTGACGCGATGGCTGATGACCAAAGAGGGAATGCAGTGCCTCGGGAAGAGCTAAAGGCAGCGTGAGTTGTCCGATGGCAAAGCAGAAAGTCCCGAGGGGTGGAAAACCCTGACGCCAGCACGTTTCGCAGCCAATCGCTGTCCCCTTATTGTGCACAACACCCTCGCCTCATATCAGAACGCTGTCATATGGCTATGAATCACCAGAATTACCCTTCTCTTCCTTCCTTTCGCCTTTCCTTCCTGTCTTCTTTCTTTGCAAGACCTTTTCGTCAATCTCTAGCCTTGGACGTTGTCCTCTCCAACATAGAGACCTTGACCCCTACCTCTCATTCAATGCTTATGCCTGTCGTCAACCACCCTGACTCAACCGTAATCACAGAGTGGCGAAGGCTTTCGTGGTGTGCGTTCATGGGAGCCAGTGTAAGGGGTGGGCGGGCGTATTTATGGACGAAAATTATCAGATGTACTCCTTCGTTTGTGTTTATCTTGCAGATAATACTAAAAAAATGCTAAGAACATCTGGGGGGTACTACGGAAAGCATTGGGTTACCTCTTATGCAAAAAAACACTTAGTTAAAAACGTACCTCCAATTTAACGTTTGTTAAAAGTGGGATTTTTAACATGATAAAATGGCCATGTTTTATGGGAAATGACCTTCACGTTGTTATAACCGGAACTTTGTTAAAAACAGGTTTGATATAAGTGGGCTTGACTGTATTGAACTTTCATCATTGCCGACGATGTTGAAATAATCTTCCGATAGCCAATCCGTATGACTTTAATGCTAGTTTAACCATTAGTTTGGGTGTATGGATGAAATATTTCTGTAAGGTGGCTCTTCAGAATGATATTTTCCCACACTTCATTGATCCGTGGCTGTATTTACTGTCAATGAACACAAATTTCATATTAATTGTAATTTTTTGGATTTTAAAACCTTGACTATTGACCCTCAGTACTCTGCGCCTTACTTTTCTTTCTTGACTTCCATACACATGGTGACAGCAAGTAATTAAGTAATACAATATACAGTTGAACATCTTTAATCCGGCACAGTCGGGACCGAAGTGATGTCGGATTAGGGATTTTGCCGGACTATGGGTCATGCATGGCAACTGGTCTATTTCTTACGTCTGGGATGTTTTCATTGAAAGGAGTCAATTATTTATAACAAAATATATTCGTTTGCCATTTACTGAACATTATTTTAAAAAGAGTTACTGAGAATAATCAGAAAGAAATGGTTTCTTAATACTCAAAGTTATTATTTAAAAGTATCGAAGTTGTGGAATGAGTGAAAATAACGGAATCTTAGCATTGTGCATATTGCTGCACATGTAAAAGTTTCATATTGTTATTGGAAAAGGGTATAAAAATTGATATTTCTTACGCTGTACTTTGCGTAACATAATTTCCTACCGCACTCGATTTGTTATCAGCTGATGCAGCGCGATGCCAACGTGTGAGTGTCGTGGCTGCCCATCACTACGTCGCCTCGGGCGACCGGACTGGATTATTCTTTAAAGACCATCATCAAGAGTAGTCTTCCTTCAACAATTTCAGGCTGATCATCGTCATCCCCACTCGGATTTATTGTTATTAATTACCATTTCAATGATTTCATCATCTATGATATGTTGTGTGGTGAGAATATCGTGGCCTCTAACTATCCTTTCGTCTAAGTTTACCAATTCCATTTCCTTTAATTCAGGGTTATGGATGATGTTTGCAAACTCAATCATCATATTTTTATCCTCAGAAACATGAAATTTTTTAAATCCCCAATTATTTCATCTATATCAAACCTTAAAGCAGTCCACAATTTAAACCACGCGTGTTTTTAGAACGGACGGTGAAATGCTATTGCCTGCACGTGAAATTTCCGGAATCACGTCTTTTGGATCGATCACATCTATTTCTAAGAGAGTTTATCCTGCTCCATTAGCATTTGGCCAGAAATACTAACTAAGGCCTTCACTCCGACGCAATATTGCGTATTCGATATCGAAACCAGGCTATCTAAAACAGCACTTAAATCTCCTTCATAGTTTTTCTCTCTGTTATCTACTTCTTCGTGTCACTTTAACAGTAAAATTTTGATGATTTTTCTCTCTCAGCTTCTTAATGTGCTACAGTAGAAACTCGAAATTACGAAGTCGACGGGACCGGAAAAATCGGCACTTCGTAATATCAAATTTCGTATCAACGAGTATCTTTCAAAAACATCGCGATGAAGCTCTTTTTCGTTTCCTTAAATTAAGATGAACTCTCGCGACGTACTTGCGTGATTTACGAAGCTATAATTCATAAAAGTATACTTAAATGTGTGTTCATGCCCACAAGGTGCAAACAGTTTAACGCAACTTATTTGTCGGAGGTTGATTCTTCCGATTTTCGGGATTTCCACCACATCGTTCCATCTTTTCACGGCGGAAATCCCGAAACTCGGAAGAATTAAACTCCCATCTAAGCCCCGCGGAAATTTACATCGCGACAACTAACTTGCCGTTCTTTTTTCCAATGAATGATTAGGCAATGAAACGTCTTTGCAAAATTTTTTGTGCAGTTTGGAATAAGCCTATGAAGCTTCATAGCGCATTTTTCTATATTATTTCCTAACTGTAGAACTCTTTAACTGAAGCTGAAGCGATGTTTAATCATTAGTAATACTGATTGATGCATACAACAAGGAAGTGTGCGACTTGCGCGATCATTGGCACCTGATATTGAAATTAGAGGAATAAAATTTCGTTAGAAGAGGGTCTTTTCTCCGCGTCAGGCATAATATATGTATCTACCTACGTTAAGCTAAGACAGTGAAAATAAGATTCTCTCGCGGATGCTATGCGATGGATACACGTTATGTATTTTGTATAAATAATGCTAAGCCCATTAATTTCCCGAAATAACAATCGTTTTTCTCCCTTGGATTCAGCTTATTTGTGCGTGGTTATTTCCGAGATGATAGAGCTGAAAGAAGAGCTTATAGAAGAGTCCAGCTGTGTACCTCCTTTCAGAAGTAGGGTGTACAAGCCACGCACTTCAACGGTGAAGGTTGATAGTTCCTTTTACACTTCATCGGCTACTAACGATGCTAACATTACAAATCAATAATTTTCGTTTTTCACTCTACTACACGAAAGCTTCAGTTGTGGTTCTATTCAGATTAGGTCTGCCTGCCTGCTCTTCATTTATTATATCTCAGAATTCTTTTAAACATTCGCTATTGAATTGAAATTTGGGATATTTTGCTAATCGTTTTTCCTTTGCTTACGATCAAGCAAGGAGACTAGCGTCCAAGCATTGCAGCTCCAGGTCAGGCCACGCATCAAGCTGGAAGCGGCCTTCTTTCCCTCCTTTCCCCCTCGCTGTGGGTGGGGGTTACTCCATTCGCCCGCTCACAAAAACAGCTGCGAGGCCCATGACCTCGTAGTATCCTACGACTGTTGTGAGGGTGATCCACCTGGGATTCAAGGCCAAGGGCTGCGCGCGAAGAATAAACCTCGAATGAATCATCAGCTTTACGCCGAATAGTCGCATCTTATCTTCCTCCTCCCTTACCTCAATTTGCTGCGTCGGCGGAGAGGGAAAACATGACTCTGGCGAGTGGAGCTTTTACCATGAATCAAGATATGCCCGCAAAACAATATTTACGCTGAGTTAGACCCATCGGCGTGCACAGATTCCTTGAGATTGGGGAGGGAACTTCTTAAAGGGCCCAAGAGCTGGTATGGGGGGCCTGCAAAGTCAGCGGGGGGCATCTCATGCTAGCCTAGCGTTGAGGGGGTGGGACGGAGGGACACTCGAAGGCCGGGATATCAGGCCCTGATATCCCGGAGGGCGGGCACGGGGGGCTTGGGTGTGAGGGGGATGGCTCGTGCCCACTCATAGAGCGGGAAGGGGGGACACGGAGGGTCACTTGAAGGGGAAATATAGCCAGTGTGGGAGGGATAGATTAGCCGCAAGTGAGAGAGAAAAAGCACTTTTTCTTAACTTATTTGATTCAACTTCTTGAATCATTTTCACCTTCTCCAACGATATTCCCCTTCTCTTTCTCTTTGGTTGTGATGGTTCCATGTCCATGACCGTTAAAACACTCGGAACTCCTTTCCTACGCCACTACCCACAGATCCTGGCCAATTCGTTTCTTGCTTCCGCACTGGCTAGGTACCAACTAACTCCCACCCCCGATGTCCTCCGGGGGGGTGTCGTCCGATAGCACAAGAAAGAGATGAAAGCGCCTCCATTTGGGCTAGGATGCTGACGAGGCTTTCTGCTCCTTCTCCGACGGCGTGACTTTCGGCATCTCATAGGATGGTTCCACTTATCCTCTTCTTGATTATATCTCTAATAAGGATTAAGCTACAAAACACTCAAAAGTTTCTTTATCGATCTGCAGGAACGCAGCTGATCTCTCTTTTAGGATATTTCTTCGATCGCTATGTTGGAGTGAAAGGGGAGGAGGGTACACCATTTTCCGATACAAATATATATATATATGGGTGCTTGAGCGTTTTTTCCCATTGATTATGCATGCGCCCAGAACTAGTCTTCCTTTAGAATTAATTTGCGGTAAACTAAGTGGCCCTATGAACCATGCGAACTCATGCTTTCTCTGATTTTCTTTGCTGTTGGAAGAAGGGAAGGGAAATGCGTATGAAGAGCCTTGCTCGATGACTACATCAAAACGCTCAATGAGGACGGTAAATTAAACATGAGTCCTTCGATGATAACTATTGCCAGCCGGAATAATTATGCCGTCGAGCAAGGTTGAGTGTAATCAGTCTGGAATAGTGAGAAAAAAAGCTTCCTTGGGTTATATTCACGACTGAATCTACCGCTCGAACAACATAGCACCATCTCCGATACATGTCGTAGTTATTGCAAACGCGCAGCAAAAGATTTCTATACCATGAATATTCATCATGGATTTATGTTTGGGAAAACTGGTAACAAAAAAATGCCAGGGATCATGAGAGGAAAATGCTGGTTGTAGCAATTAGTCTCTCGCCGGCGAGTATATCCGTACACGACTACTTAACATTTTTTTACTCGTTGGCAACTCTGTGGACTCGTGGTTACAAAGCCGAACGCATTTTATGTCAGATTGGTTTCATATTTTATGAGCTACGATGCCTACGATTCAAAGTCGTCCTTAAGGTCTGGTTTCACTGTGGCGTCCAGCGACCACGTCCAACCGCTGCGTCTGGATGACGCGGCCGGGTGGTTTCATTCAGGCGTCTACATCCTGTTTCCGAGGCTGGTCGATGTGGGAGAATGCGTATTTAGTTTAATTAAAAATTTATTATTGGTTTGTGTTTCCTGAGAATGAGTTGATGTTACGCTTAAATGGATGGTGACGATTTAGTTTTGTTGGAAAGCGAAGAAAAGGACGACCAATGTTGCAAGTAGTTTTACAAAAAAGAGCTGGAAAGGACGCGTAATATAAAATGCGGAGAGAGGAGAGCAGAAAAATCACCGAAATTTGGGACTGCCCGACTAGGCGTCTCCTAGGTGCTCTCGAAACAGTCGAGACGCAGACGTCGGGCATCAGCCGTCGAACACGACGGCCGAGACGTATCAGTGAAACCGAACCCATTTGATATAGATTGGATGAGTACGGCAGTGACTTCCGGCTGCTGGACGCGGACGCCGCACGCGGCCGCGGGATGCCCCAGCGAAACCACACCTTTACTATTGTAGCATTGTAAATTAAATATCGTTCAGGTAATGCATTCAGTGCATAATGTATTCGGCGACGATGATTAATTAGATGTTTAACTCTGACAAGGAGCGCCGGAAAACGTTACTGTGATCCATCACTATTCGTATAAACGAGTAACTTTTACACGCCGGGACCAAGATCCGAGGTTCGTAATTTCAAAACTTCGTTATTTCGTAATATCGCGTACTGTTACATACACTTAGATACCCTTTTGGTCGGGACCGAAGATTTTGCTTCGTAAAATCAAAATTTCGTAATTTCGAAGTTCGTATTTTCGAGTTTCTACTGTATATTGTTGAAGATCACACGTAGTATGTTTCAGTCAAACGCTTTACTGATGCAACGGCGTCTAGCTTTTTCACAACTTGCACTTTTTCTGCGATGGTTAACGTTTTGTGCTGTTGCCACAACTGTATGGATGAGACATGTTTTGCGTGAAATATTAGAATAAAACCAATAATTGTATCAAATTACGTCTAGTGGTCAATCAAAAATGCGCGCGCCATTGAAAGTGGCTGATCTGTAAATTAGTCGTATTCCGTCTCGGCGATGTCGTCAAATTTATGTTTACTTCAAGTTCCAGAATAATTCCAGTGTAGGCGAAGTACCAGAAATTAATGTTTAAATTATTCTGATTCTCGAAATAGGAAAATTAACGTTCAGAATGGTATCTCGGTAATTATAGGTGCTCCTGGATTAGGGGTTCCCGGATTAAGGGTGCTCAACTGTACTATTATAAGCAAACATTTCAGAAGCCAGAAAAATTGTCATACCTCAAATTGAAGGACCGCTAAATTGCCGTGAGAACCTTAATGGAATTACCCACTGAAATTGTACAATAGCAGAAATTCCACTAAGGGAAAAATCATTTGCCTTGACCGGGATACGAACCCGGATCCCCTGATTTCCGGCCAGGTGCTTTTAACCAGTTAAGCAACCCGGTCAAGGCGAATGATTTTTTCTCTGTGGAATTTCTGCTATTGTCATATCTCTCAGACTTCTTGTCCATAAGGTGCAAAAAAGTGATAAATGGATTAGAGAAAGTTCTATTTGTTGTAATCTGCAAGAACACTAGGTAATTGTATGCCGAAGATATTGGCCAGCAGGATTGAGTTCCATATGGGCAAGTACTCTTCCCCAGGATAGAGGCAGAAATGAATAAGTCACTTGCAATTGCTATAAATTCGCCTCGGAAAATGGCTAACTTAAAGTTGTCGGAATCTTAGTCCACCGGTGGCACTCAATGCATGTGCCTGGTCACCTTTTGAAGGGCATTGAAAGCCCACTGCCAATGTTGTTCTGTATAGGAACCGTCCAAGTCCAACATCTGGCATTTACTGGTATACGCATTACAGCAATCAATAGCCATTGACAGTGATAATTATAAGTGAAATACTGTATTATCTTGATTATTTGAAATCATAATTAGTGCAAGCAAGGCCACACACAAACAGTTGTGAGTTCCAGATTGAATTTCATGGAGATCTGTGTAATATATTGTCGTAATGACTTCTAGAGCCAGCTGCACCATCTTTTTGATAGTAATACCCTCCTGCCCTGCAACTTTCATATTCTATAATTAAATGAAGTTTTACTTTCAGATCTAATGACTTAGTTTCCCAGCGGTGAAGTTGGCTCTTGGAGTGAACTGATATAACAGAAGCAGCAGAATAACAAGGAAGCAAAAGGAAAAGTTTACGAACCATTGAGAAGTGCACGTACGGTACCTATGCATGGAGTGCTATAAATGTGCGCTTGACCGTTGGGTGGAGTATTTGGTGTAAAAATATGATTTTCATGCCTTTGATGTGACGTTATGGGCAAAAGCTTTCACACAATGTGCTGCATGTTACTCGTAATATCGAATGACCCCTGAGAAAGCAGCTTGTTGCTCTCGTTATTGCCGATTTGTTTTACGTGCAAATTATAGGGTAATAAGTGGTCCCTAGGCTGTCCCTCGCTCTTTCAAGCTTCTCGTTATATGCCATGCTCATTATAAGGAGCTTAGACTGTACCAGTATTATCTAACTGCATTACAAATGATTTTCTCCTTTGGAAGGGATAGCTTCTCAAACTCGGGAACACCAATGTAGGGAAACCAACACCAATTTACTGGCAGAAGATCCTTACCAAATGTCCCATCAATTACAAGCCAAATGAGTACCTTGTAATAGTAATGCCGTAGTTCATTCTGTCAATTCTGAATTTAATATTGCCGAGTTTAATCTTTTCCATCATCAAGGGTCAACAATCTTAGGATTGGTTTGACGCAGCCCTCCACTCGATTCTTCTATCGGCCAACCTCTTCACATTGATGTAACTCATCTCTTTCACGTCCTGTTTTATATAACTCATACCTGCCTTTTCCATTCTTTCCATTTACTTTTCCTTCGACGGTTCCTTACCTTTGCAATTTACTTGAACTTCGACACTAGTTTGTGGTTAATTCTAAACAGGACAGAAGTTGAAGGTGTATCAACACATTCTGCCCACTTACGATCACCATAAAAGTAAATGTACTCAACAGTCCATAATTTGTAGTGTAGTTGTGTTATTATAATATACATATTTGACATTTTAGGTGAGGATTAATTTTTTTAATTTAATCAAATTGTATCTTTATACTTTAACAGGCAACAAATAAATTAACAGAATAGCATTTAATATATGAATTGCAATTCTAGTATTTGAGGTATTCAAGTAATGAATAAGAATAATTGAACTCGAGAAAGATGCCATTCATCTAATCTCAAAATTTTACCCATTACTTGAAATCTAAAAACCCATATCATATCATCATTACTGCGATGTTCATCGACTGTTTACAAAGCTGGATTGGCATGTTTCTTCCGTGACAATTTAAAGATTCTTTTGCAAGAGAGAGGTGGAATTCAGTTCCTACAATTGAGATTATCTGTTGAATGGACATCATCTTTCTCAAATGCATGGTTATGTTTGAGTTGGATGATCAATTGTGACAAAAAGAACATTATTACAGAGTTGTTAGTTACTAGGGTAAGAGAAGTTGCCATTAATGTTGAAACAGTGTCAAGAGAACGTGTAGCAGCCCTCTTTGCTGTGCCACTACTGTCATAACTCAAAATCACACTAATTACAAGTCATATATTTTTTTAATTCTTGTCTTTAGCTAATATTATCATGTGATATTTTCTCTTCTGTTAATGGTAGAATACAGAAAAACTGGCAGAGAAAAAAAGTTATGTGGACACAGCCCCTACTGTGCCATAAAGTTTGGTTGGTAAATACTCTAGGATGGAATACCCGGTGAGTTGCTGATGAAATGGAGATGGTGGGTATTTCTTTAACAGTTATTTTATTTAGACAGTTTTGGTGGAGAGACAGCTGTGGTTTTAGTGTGGGCAATTCTTAGTATTCTATAGTGATGTGATGGGTCTGCGGTAGCTAAAGCATGACAGAACCGCATAGCTACATGAGCCTGCTCCTAATTGGTGAGCTCTCTCCATCATCTTATAGGTTTTGACTTCTTTGTATCAGTTTGCCCCCTTGCTAATTTTTGTTTTATTTCTCTCTCAAAGAAGAAAATCAGGAGCATTGATAAGGGAATGGTGAGTATTTTACTTCCCGTGGTCCACTGTTAAAATCTTAGGAAGGAGCTATAAATAACTTTAATCTCATTGTACAAAACTGCTTACAATTAGCAACAATGTAAATGAAGGAATCTCACTCACAGCTTCCGACTGAGTAATGTTTCTGGGTTAGGAGCAGGTTCAGCATTTGAACTTGATTCAGAATTGTCCACTCTAATTTATTGCTATCCATTAAGTGTCCTTAATTTTAGAAAATGGGTACATTCACGAGGTAAACAAACGATCCACCCTTATCTGTCGAGAGGGCCTCTTTTCTCTTGCAAACTCTGAGGTCCAGTCCTGTCAATGTTACAGGAAAAACACACGCCATCCAGTCTTTTTGAAAACTACTCGCCACAATGTCTATGCTTACTGTCGGCACAGAAATTATGTGCACTCGAGTTTGAATACAAATAACAAATTAACAGCTAGGCCTACGGGAAAACTAATTACTCGGTAATTTTTTAAATTTCATTCTCTGTTATTGGATAGCAAACTTAAATTTTTTAAATGCCCTTTATGTTTTTACAATGGGTTTAACGTAAAAAGTGTTGGTTTTTGAGTGTTCGAGCGAAGCACTGATTTTGAGGACTCGTAAATCAGTAATGAGGCATTCAATTGAATCCAAAGTATAATGAGTGTTAGGTATACGTGTTTTCCTAGTACAATGCAAGTTTCCAGTGTATAACTTTAATAGAAAAAAGTTATCAATTTTATAAAAAGTTAACATTTCAAAACTGGAGTGTTGTAGAATTTCGTTCTTGGTGGCGTTTTCATCTGCATGTCCTAAACGTATCCAAGATGTAATGGTCTAATATTTCAACTCATGCATTTAATTTATATCAATTGGTATATATTTTGGCGAAAGCGAGCTCCCTCGGCAAGCGACCGGCATTGTTTACACAGTGCAGTGTTGCCGTTCAAGAAAGACAAGGTACAAGTGTGGAAGTCAGGATATTTGTTCATATTAATTCAATGACTTACTATTACATAAAATAAACTATGTGAAATGCACAATATTTATTTTAGCCACTTATACCTCAGGAGAGGCATGTAAAAATTATATTTACAAAAATAAATTACATTGTGATGTTCCAAGAGCAACCAACCAACAAAAATTGCACAAAATGATTCACTCATGGTAAGACACACATTCTGGGATGGTTCAAGCTTTCAACAACAGGCATTTTGCATGCAACAACAATGTTCATTACAGTAAATCAGCCCTGTCACCTCCCTGAAAAGTCTTTTTACAAACACACTCCGGGACAAGGCTGCATCAACACACTGCAGAAGTGGCGATCACTTGGGCTTTGCAGACCTTGCAAACTGCACCACCAGAGGCTTACTCTTGAGGATGTAGCCGTTGGTCTCACTGAGGGCGGCCTTCGCCTGGGCTATGCTCGGAAGCGTGATGAACGCCTGCCCCTTCATGCGACCCTCTTGCATCAGGCGAACATCAAACCTCAAGGGGAGAGAGAATCACACATTAATTGGTCGTTGTCATGCGGAGAGGATTCAAGACACAAGGTGAACCAAGCACATCAATCAAATGCCTCAGCCAGCAAAGAACCCAGCTTACAAATATATTTTTTGGGTCTTGGCCAACTAATTTGGACTCGACTAGCAAACGTTTTAGAGATGCCCATGCTAACATAATGCTGTAAGCTGAATTTCGACACCATTCTTCTTTAGAGTCACTGTCACTACAGTCTGATTAATTTATGCCTGCCACGGAAGCACTTTGCAAATACAGTGATATCTCGTCTAACAAAGATTAAGTTGAAGGTTTCTGGCATCACTTTGAGGAATTTTTTAGTGTTCATCATGAATGAAAGGCTCAAATTTGTAACTCCACAATAAATTTTCATATTACCTATATTACAACCATGGTTTCAATGTTTTACATCATTTCATCTATTTGAAGATGATGCTTACTATCAAAACCATGGTCGTAGTATAACCATAAAATTATTGAGGAATCACAAAGTTCAACCTCTCATTCATGATGAATGAAGATTTTGGCTCACAAATGTGGCTCCGGGACAAATTGTCTTTATTTGCCTAGGTATCACGTCAATGCATTCTGAATACATGAGTTCATAATTATGAGTGCCACTCATATTTGTACAGCAAACAATGTCATGCCTCACCCCTGAGGCTCGTAGCATCGGCGTGCGAGACACAGGAGCGGAACCCTCTGTGACCCTCATCCAAGCTGCATTTCCATGAGTGCTGGCAGGGGCATTTCAAGGGGTAAATTAATGTGAAGAGATGCATTCCTACAATGTGTTGTCACCTGCCACATCACTTGGGTGAAGACGTGAGGAAAGTCACTGATTCCCCTCATTTTACAACCATTTCAATTGTTAAGGCAATTCTTTTTCGTGGGTCTTCACAGATAAAAATCAGTTTCATTCAAATATTACTCAGAGACATGTCTCCACCCATTCAAACTTATGCCCACCAAGTTGTAGAGAAGTCTTCCCATCTCTAAAGATTGTTTTCCTTTTATAGTTCATCGTTAGTCAGTACTCCTGTCATTGGTTAGATGGAGCTCTCCACTCAATTCGTCTTCCGGCTTATCTCTTCTAATTTATGTATTTCTTCTCTTTCACATCCTTCATCACTTGTTCTATATATCTCACTCCAGGCCTTCCTTTGCCATTCTTCCCAACCACTTATCCTTCGACAATTGTCTTCATCTGCCCATCATGTCTCATGATGGGGTTGATTAAGTTGTCCCGTACTCTTCTTAGGGTATTTAGAAGAAATAATTTCACTCGTAACTTTGTGGAAATTCATGACAATAGATTTATTACAAACTTATACAAACCACAATAAAATTGCAAACTCACGACCCAGATTTCGGCGCTAAGCACCATTATCACCTGATGATGGTGCTTAGCGCCGCAACCTGGGTGGTGAGTTTGCAATTTTATTGTGGTTTGTAAAAGTTTGTAATAAATCTATTCAGAAGACTTCTCTTTTCTCCCACTCTTCTTAAGATTTCTTTGTTTGTCACTCAGTCGACCCATTTTATCATCATCATCATTCTTCTGTAGCACCACATTTGAAATGCTTCCACCCTTTCTTTCTTCGCTGCTGTCATCGTCGATGCCTCGCTGCAATAAAGAAACACGCTCCAGATGTACATTTTGATGAATTGTTTCCTTACTTCTACGCCTGTAAGTAGGTTCTTCTTTTGGTAGAATGCTCTCTTCACCTGAGCTATTCCACTGACTATTTCTTTCTTGCTTTGTCCGTCGTTGGTTACTCAGCCTTTCAGGTAACAGAACTCTTTCATCTCTTCAAGTTTTTGTTTTCCTAGTTTAACGTTGGTTTTTTCTCTCTTGCTTCACACTAATATCTTAGTCTTCCTCTTATTGATCTCCAGCTGATATCTAGCCATGGTGTTTCCATGATTATTAGAATCTTATTCAGACCCTTCTCTGTCTCTACTAGGAGTGCTATGTCATCAGTGAATCGCAGCATGCTTATTTTTTCTCCGTGGATAGTCACTCCAGAGAACTTCCCCATGATTTCATTGATGGCTCTCTCTAGATGTAAACATTAAAAATTACTGGAAACAGTGCACAGCCTTGTCTCACTCCTTTCCTTATTCTTGCTTCTTCACAGCTGGGTACAGATTTAATCACAGCTACTTGGTTTTTATACAGATTGTGTATAATTCTTCAGTCATTGTATGACACTCCAATTCCCTTTTCCAAGCATTGAATCCCAATCCACGTTGTCAAAAGCCTACTCTAAATACACAAATGCAATGAACGTTGGTTTGTTCTTCTCTATTGTCTTCTCAATGAGCAGCCTAAGGGCCAATATTGCTTCTCTTGTCCCCTTGCTTTTCCTGAATCCGAACTGATCTTTATCCAGGAATCTCTTAAGTTTTTCATTCTATTCTTAACTTCATATTATGCATTAAAAATAGAAATATAAATTGACTTTACACTCCATCCTATGTCCTTACCTAGCGTACTTAATGGCCTAACCCCTACATAGCACCTGGTGTGGGCATCATGCTTATGTAATGGTTTTCTACAATTAAAATGCATAAAGCAAAAGAGTTTGATGAATATATAGTTAGTATGGGCACTAACACTTAAGAAAGGTTCCCAAAATCCCTATGCAACAAATGCATATCATTATGATAACTAGAAAATTCCTTGGGGGAAAAAGTAATACATTTGGTTTTATGGTTCACTAACAACTGAGAATACACTGTACTATGTAACCTAACTTAATCCTAAGACGGATGAACAAAGAGTTGACGTAGTAAACTGAGAGGAAAAAAGAGTGACATCATTGAAAACAGTGGAATAGGATGCATTGATTTCAAAGCAACCTGATTTGGCACAGACTTACATTTTCGCCTGTTCCTCATCCTTTTCATCCAAGAAACAGGAATATATATAATGGAGATGTTTGGGCTCGACCTGCTTCGCTATGTTCTTCACGTACAATCTGCACGACGGAGCACCAATTTGGTAGTTTTTGAACACCGATAACACTTTTTGATCTGTAATGGAAAAAAGAGAGGTCAGCAGAACATGACATGTGTGGTCATTACCTTGTCATCATAAATTACCTATCAGACTCCTTGCCCATAATCTAGGTTAACCATACCATGCTGTCCTTAGTTGATCATGTACAATTAAAATACATATTCTTTAAAAACACGGCTAACTTTTGTTGGCAGAGTTTGAACACACTGCACACCATAACAAATGATCAGAGGGAACTTAGAGGGGCACCTTTCATCAGGCAGTGGTCATCAGCCACTAATCAAAAGCAACAGAAAATGCATTGGAATTTACAAAGGCTGAAGAGAGAATTCTACTAGTCACCAAGAAGTAATTAACAATAATATACAGTACAAGTCCTGAAGTCAGCAGAAGAATTTTTAAACCTCCCTATCATCAAGCACCATAGTGACTAGACGGGGTGAAGTTCAACTATCGAGAATCTGTGAGAATCCATCAGTAAATGCGTTGTAAATCACATGCTTAAGGAAAAAAATGATAAAATTTTGTCGCGAAAGTGACATTATTAACCAGTCTGTGAATTATGCAACCGGGTTGGCAATCACGGCAAAGCGAACAAATATAATGCCTCGTGGAATTACAATGCAACAGATGAGAAGGACTATAATTGGCAATTTGTCTCACCAAATTTTATTTCTCTTACACAGCAATAACTTGCCATATAAGTAATAAGCTACACAATGTATCCTAGCCACACGATGCCAAATTACTCTTGAAACTCAATTAATTATGCAACAATGCAAGTCATTACTATGAAAAGGAAGCAAAGACACATGCCATTAGTTCTACTAGTCCCAGAACATACCTTTGGCTGGAATCCTATTCGACCTCAGCTCCTTGAGAGTAATGGCACCTCTTGTGGCACTCAACGGTTCATCTGAAACAAATGACAAATGATGAGGGGTGGCTCGGAGATACTCTTCACCTGCCTCTTGGCAAAGATAAAAAAATGGCATGAAATATCAGAGTACAAGGGATGGCATGCCCGTTCAAACCAGCATCTATAATTATTATTTTTTAGCAATAGTAATTTTATTTAAAATGAGTCTAAAATCTATGGACATCAGAATTTTTTCTGGGCCTAAAAAAATTCTCCATGCAAGAGGTAAAGACAAATTTTATCAATTGCACACCATTACAGCAACTGTGTTGTGTGATAAAAATGTGTTGCTTTCAATATACTGTGATCCACAAGAAAGTGTTCAGAGTACTGAGAAAAACAGACGAAGGCAAAGAGAGATTGGCCATTTCCTGCCCTTCTTCAGCGGCTAAGTACTCAAAATTCATGGGTGGCAAAGATAAAGCTGACCAAAAGCAGTTATTATGCATTATCTAGAAAAACAAAAAAAATGGAAATATTTGTTTGGGTTTATAATGAACTCTGTGACAGTGAATACTTTTATATTGTACGGTGAATCCAATCAACCTGCGAAGTCAAAACAAAACATGGTGTGACCCTAAAAGACTACAGGAAGTCTTTACATAAGTGGATGACAGGAAACTTGCCGTCGCGAAAGAGAGCAGGTCTGAGAGAAGCATGATGCCAAATTACTTTTGAAACCCAATTAATTAAGTAACAATGGAAGTCATTACTATGAAAAGGAAACAGGTGTGCCATCCAACCAAAATCCACAGGCTCTATTAATTATTGCTATATATGAAGATTATGATTGTTCAAACACATGATTTACCCCAAAGGAAGTATTCAGGTTCCGAAACAAGGCTTGAGTGAAGTATGTCATCATCGAGTAACCATTGCAGAGAAACGGGATGAACAAGGAAGGTAAGAACTCTTGGGAGGGATGGACATTTCCCACCAAACACGTCCCTCTCTTTGGGACCCTCCAGCAACATTGCCCACCTGGTCCCTCAGTCGCCTCTCCATCAGGGTCAGTCTTCTGGGTCGGGGGGAAATGGCCAAAGCCAGGCAGAGACACGTCCTCCTCCTCCCGGCCTCCCTCCTCGCACAGCGCCTTGCTCTGCATCGCTATGTTCAGCTCTATCTTCTTGGGGGCCACTGTGGCTTCACGCTCAAACATCTCCTCTGGGAGCATGGGCACCCTGGCTGCAGGCGCAGCGCGCTGCACAGGTGCAAATGCCCTCTTCCTCTTCACCTTGGTGCTCCCTCGCCCCGCTGCCCTCTTTGCCGGCAGCATCGGGATCACGTCCACTTGCCGAGCCTCTCCTTCATCCTCCAGTTCCGATTCTTCAGTCTCCTCATCGCCCTGCACACCCTCGCCTCCCAGCGAGATCCCCTTGTGGCCAAAGGGAAAGAGGATTCATTAGGAATGCAACACACATATAATAATATAAAAATTCATAGCTAACTAATCAGCCAGGCACATACAAATTTTAACAAGGACAACCAAAGGATGCAAATCACAGGAAAACATATTTTATCAACAAACTCTAACCATTTCAACACCTGTGAGTGCATCAGTTGTTGATTTATTATATCATAGTTTTATGATGGCCGAGAGATACTTCAGTTTGAAAGTATTTGATACATTGATGAGTACGTCACAAGCTTAGCTGTTATTTTGAATAAATGTGAATATGTTTAGTTAATGACATATTTTAGGGAAATATACACTTGACTTTCACGTGGACCATTCATCCCATGATAAAATCTTGACAATTGACATAAGCATCATTTGAACATCATAAAAATACAGCCAGAAAAGTGCAAAATGTAGGGGAAATTTTTGAACTTCCGAGGCAACGACTGCATACCTCTTCCATGGTGCTGGGCATCTGTTTTGTGACAACATAGATCTCTGGTTCCGAAAGCATCGGTCCAAATGGACAGGGCAAATTCATTCTGTTCATCAGGTGAAGCACTTGAGTATACAGTTTTGGAACTACGGCAATGGTGCGACATATGTTCGTCAGAACATCAACTGTTGCAGGAGGATACTCATATCGAAGGTGATATGGAGGAGGCCGGGTGGGCTGCAATGTATGGTGCCAAGCATTGAGTTTCTGCACGAAATCCTGGTGCTTCTTCTTTAATACAGTCTTTTCCTTGTCACTGGAATGAAGAAGTTAACTAAGATGACAGTTTAGGTTAGCCTATTAAGAGGGTGATATGAAAATAGCTGGTAAATCTACTCACGCCGAACATTTTTCTCGCGGATCTTCGAAATTTTCTTTTTCCCGGGCATACTCGACTACTAAAGGGGTGCCTAACACTTCCGCTTGATGTAGCCTCTGTAAAGCACTCTTAGCGGCGGAGTTTGACGAAAACCTGAAAATTCAATACATTAATTCCAGCTGCATTCCTTCTACATTATAATACACCCAATTCCCGAGTTACTGACTTTGCAAACACCAGGTTGTACTTCTTGAATTGCGAAGAAATACATTTCACACTTACAGCACCAAAGTGTTTCAAAAACTCTTCTTTTTCGAGGTCTGACAGAGAACTTGATAGGTGCCTAATAACTAGAGTATCGCATGCATGCATTTTGCCAAAGAAATAGCACAATTCAACAAGTTATCATTGATGCATCCATGCTCATGAATTTACTCCATCGGTCCAACTCCGGCTTATACGACCTCCGTATACATGGTATATGCCACCCGTGTATACGACCGTGTCTCACTCCTATAACTATAACTAAAACAAGTGATCTCAAGGATGTTTTTATCACCGGAAATTAGCCCACGGACCTACATACCACGCCCCTGACCTAAGAGCACACTGGCATATGTATACTTAAATGGTCCAAGGGGTCGCAAGGGGTCCAAGCCAAGCCTCTACCACCTCTACTGGCCTCTGCTCACCACATATACCTTCGTAAAATTTTCCCAAAGTAATTATCTCAGACCGGTTTCACCAATCATTTGTTGATTGACGCTCTCTAGTTCCACCAACAGATGATCGTAGATCATGATTTCTGATCATATGAACGGCAATCATGGAACATAAATACATCATAGAAATAAAAGGAGGTGCTCTATTGGCTGTAGCTATCACACGATACGCGTATGTTGTCACAATTTTTACTCTTTGAGTTGACCGCCCGTATAGTTGCCCACGAACATGCACAGACATATGACGACCTCACTCTTGGCTTGGCAACATTGCCAACGTTGCATTGTTTATACGACCAAGCGCGGGATCAGATTTTGGGTCGTTTTGTGAAATGTTGCTATATTCAAGAAGTCACAGTCTAAGCATGTTTAGACTGTGATGAAGTTAATGCCGGTAGTGTTGTGTTATGCTGTACTCAATTAAGAAAGGAAACATTTTTGGGTGACCCAATCTGGATTGTCAATCAAAAATCGGCCATGGAGGAAAAAAGTTGGAAAATATATACTATTTAATATTTGTCAACCCTTTAAATAATGATTTTATTGAGGCTGGATTTTTATTTGTTACTTCAGAGTTGCTCAAACGAAAGGAGCGAGCAGATGAAAGCGGAAATTTGGAACAACTTGCCCATTATTGCCGAGAACTTGGAGATTACTACAGAAAGCTCGGAAAATACAATGAAGCTTTGCGACAGTATAAGGTAATAAGACTGGATACGTGATATCGTGAGTTCGAAGTTGTGGCTAGGTAGAGTAATTTGACCATGTCGATAGCTGTGGACATTAATATTTTGTTTTCCTTGGGGTTAGGAAGAAGAAAATATTAACGTCGCCCTCAGTCGTCCGATTGCAGCTGCCGTCTCCAACAGGATGATTGGTGAAATTTATTGTGACATTGGGAATTTTAAAGAGGCCTTGAAGTATCAGGAAAAACATTTATGTAAATATTATGCCCTGTGAAATATTTCCTCGGTTATTACCAGCATATGTGTCTATAAGGCTACGAAAAACATAATGAACTGAGCACTTGCCTTTGTTTCTTCTTATGACTACGTTATGATTCAGAAAATAGTGGCGTAATTATTTTTTATTTGGATTTACTTATTCATCTTTTTCGTCCTCTTCATTTGGGGCATTGGCCATTCAGCCCAATTCCTTAATTATATGGTATGTATATGTATGGTACGGAAGTAGATTAGTCAGTCATTCTTTCGTAGATGTCCTGACACTCTGTACATTTTGGGGGTGGCTAACCTAGCTCTCGTCACTTGGACCATGGTGTCTTTTTTCTTGCATTCCTATCGGACCATTGAGGGGGATAGAATAGAGATGGTTGCTCATTGCTGGCAACCTCTTTTAGAGATAGCTTGCAGCCTGTATAGGGCGGTCTTCTCTGTTCCAATTGGGAGCAGAGAGGCTCCTCTCTCTCATGAAAGGGTATCGTTATAACAGGGGTGCCCATCCCCCTCAACCTTCATGGCTCACTCCACCACCCCCCCCCCACCCCACAAAACCTGATGACTCAACCCCCCCTCAAACTTTCAAAGTACCCAACAAACGTCCTTGAATCAGAAATGTTCAGCCTCACCTTTCTCGATCACTAGCTTTTTTGTGGGAGTGATAAATGATGAAAGTAATGTAGCATAGCTACATAACTTTCATGTATTATTCCAGGTAAGTACAGCTTAAAGACCTTGACAATAACTATTTTCGTAATGAATTTGTTCTAGAAAAATTTTCAATTATGTCTTCATTAGAAACACTTGAAAGGACGTCTCTCTCTGCCGGAAGAACCAAAAGGTTTGACAGCCATTCATCACCCATGCATGATCATCATCATCATTTCAATCGTAGGATTGGTTTACTGCAGCCCTCCATTCTGCCCTAATCATTGTTAATTCCCTCACACCCTGGTATGTCTTTCATGATATCATATGATATTCTCTTTCATGTCCTTCTTTATTTGCCCTAAATACTTATCCCTTTGTCTTCCTCACGGGACCTTCCCTTCTATTATATTTCTTACTAATTCATTGTGCCTCAAGGTATGTCCAATCCATCTGGTTCTTCTTAGTCATGGGGTTTTCCATTTTGTAGTTTCTTCATCTGCTCTTCAGTACACCTCTTCGTTCCTCACTTTATTTGTCCATTTAATCTTCAACATTCTCCTCCAGTACCATGTTTCGAAGGCTTCAAATCTTTGTTTGTCTGCTTTCCTGATGTTCTATATATGTATCTGATCCATACGAATGTTTTGATGAAGTGCTTCCTTGTTTGCAGCCTTAGGTTCTTTGATAACAGTAGTTGTCTATTCTTCGTAAACGCCTCCTTAACTTTTGCTGTTCTTTGCTTGATGTCCATTGAGCTTCTTCCATCCCAAGTTATAGCGCTGCAGATAGGTGAAGTTCTCCACTTGTTCCAATTTCACTCCTAGAATTGTGATATCTACCTCAGCTTCTCTTCTGGACTCTAGGATTTTTGTCTTCTTCTTGTTGATGCTCTTCTTATATTCTTGAAGTACTTGGTCCATTGTGGTCAGGGATGCTTGCAAGTCCTCTCGACTTTCTGCTACAACTGCGATCCCATCAGCTAACTGAAGCATGTTAATTTCTTCGCCATACACCTTGATGCCCTTGATACCAATTACATCTGCGCCTCTTATTACTTATTCTAGGTATATATTGAATAACGCTGGGGAGAGGTTGCATCCTTGTTTGACTCCTTTATTTATTTTGGCTTCTATCTTCCTTAGGTCTTTCATTCGCCTTGTGGTGACCTGGTTCTTGTAGAGGCTATAGATTATTCTTCTATCCTTGTAGTCTATTCAAATTGCTTCCAGTATCTTGAACATCTTCTTCCATTCGACGTTGTCAAAGGCCTTTTCCAAGTCCACCAATGCCCCATACAATGGCTTGTTTACGTGTATCATTTTCTCGGCCAGTATTCTTAAGCTGAGTATTGCCTCCCTAGCTCCTCGGTTTTTCCTGAATCCGAATTGATTTTACCAAAAGATTCCCTTCGATCATTCCTTTCATTCTTCTGCTAATTATCCTAGTAAGTATTTTAGGTGTGTGTGATACCAGGCTCAATGTTCTATGTTCTTCGCATTTCTCTGGCCTTTGCTTCTTCAGGATTGCGATCATTTCACTCTTCTGCATAATCCTCTGGTTGTCTCCCACTGTCATAGCTATCTTTGAATACTCCAGGGAGGGTATCTTTTGCTTTGACCCCGAGTGCCTTGATGATTTCTCCATTATTTTTTCCCCTTCAGGTGCCTTGTTCCTTAGGTCTTTCACAGCTCTGTCAAATTTTCTTCTCAGCATCTCGGGTCCCCATTCTTCTCATCCTCCCTGGTTTCTTCGTCCGTTAAGCCATATTCCAGTAGTCTGGGTGCTTGTATCGAGCTCTTCGATGTATTGCTTCCATCTCTTCCCTATGTCTTCCTGATCTGTGTGTATCTTTCCACTCAAGTGTCATATGTTGTGGGACCTTGTCTTCCTTTCTCCAAATTATCTCTTTACCAGTTTATAAGCCATTTCAGCATTTCTTTTCTTTATGTGGTTATTTATTTCTTTGTAGCAGTTTTCTATCCATTCTTCCTTAGCTTTCTTGTGCTCTCATATTACTTGGTTTCGCAACTTCTTATATTGGGCCTCCTCAGTTTCATTTCTTGGGTTCTTGTATTTTCTTCTTTCCACTACGAGGTCTCGTATTCGAGCTGTTATCCACGGCCGCTTTGTTTCTACCCCCTTACTCACGAGCTGCTCATTTGCCACTGCAGTAATGATCTTCTTTATTTCATTACATCTTCCTCCAATGCTAGTCTCCTGCAATTCTAGTTTTGCATCGATGGTTGAGTTGAACCATTCTCTTACTACTTTCTTCTCTAGTGTATTTGTATTCCATCTTGGTTCCTTCGTAATTCTCTTAATCTTCTTGTATCACAGGCAGCTGTCCGTGATCACCAGGTTATGGTCATTATTTATATCTGCTCCAGGGTAAGTAAATCTTGCACAGCTTAACCTCGGTTCCTATATCTCGTTTTGACAAGGATGTATTCAATCTGGTATCTCTGCTTCACTAAAATGTACCTAGTCTATTTGGCATCTTCTTTTGTCCCCCGGCATCTTCCATGAGTATCTTCTTCGCCGGTGTCGCTCCCAGAAGGTGTTTGCTATTACCATTTTCTTTTCTTTACTGAACTCTGCCAGCCTTTTTCCCGTGGCATTTCTTTTTCCCAAACCGAACTCACCCACGCTACTTCCTTCTCAGAACTCTCCGACCACTGCATTCCAGTCCTCCAAATCTATTAGGTTCTCCTTTCCTTTTACTGTGTCTAGGACCTCTTCCATTTGCTCATACATTTCTTCTATTTCCTCTTCAGAGTGGCTGGACGTCGGCATATACACCTGCACTATCACAGTGTCCGTATGTTCTCCTTCTAACTTGACCATCAGAATCCTTTCATTATATTGCCAATAGGCCTTCACTCATCTTGACCATTCCTTCTTCTGCATTAATCCCACTCCCGCTATCTTCTGGTCATCTCCTGAGTATATCACCCTGTAATTGTCGCTCCAGAAGTCGTCGGCCCAAGCCCACTTTATTTCGTTCACTCCCTTGATGTCTATCCATACATGATCTAAGTCTGTTTTTTATTAATTTTATCCTGCTCATGACTCTTTCAGCCGAGCAACTTGTTACAGCCAAAGATAATAGTGTGGAATACATTACTTTTAGTTGTCTGAATCCTGAAAAGTTGACCAGACATCTGGAGGCTTTAGAAACCATTTAGTGACCCATAAATGTTTCACTTTTTCTTCACACGTCTTGTTCATCTTCTTCATCAGAGGGATCGCGAGTTCTATGGCTTATGCTTATTACATTTGCTATTTTCATGCTCCCCAAACCTTTTATTGAGGATTTGGGTCAAGTGGAGGAGTTGTCCTCCCCTAGTCTTCCTGGAGGCACATTGCATTGTTCATTCCTATTGTTTGTGTGCGTTCTCTCTTTTGCAAGTGATTGCCCGCAAAGAGGGAGATGAAGTGGAGGAGCAGAGAGCCTTGGCTAACTTGGGGAGGACTTACTTCTGTATGGCAGAAGCCATCACCAAGAGTGAAAGGAAGGAGTACGACTCGTACCTCTCGTCTGCAAAGAAGGTGTACATCCAGAGCCTGGAACTCAGCGATACGTGAGCATCCTTGATCAGTACTTTTACGGAGAATTTCACGCTTAATGCTAATTAGTGATGCTGGATGGATGGTATTAATTGAGCAGTGATTGTATATTTAGATACAAAAAACTTGACTTTTCTTGGGAAGGCACATATGCTGACTCGCCTGGCACCAATGCTACAATAAATCTTGATGTACGACGAGCTCTATATTTCAAACCATCGCTTTCTTCCAAAGCGCAATAGAGAGATACCACATGCCACCCATACTACCAGAACATAATGATAATATTTTATTGGTCATCAAGTATTGAAAAATTACAGAGACCTCGTAAGATGATTAACAAATAATTACTATGTGCAAAACAATCCAAGAACAAACAGTATACATAATATATAAGTCCATCTCAAAACACCACATTCAATCACAAAATCAAAATACAAGTAAAACTAGTAAAGAAAATATCTAATACCAAATCAATCACAAAATCAAATGAAATTAATCAACAACTATCTCAGAAGCATTAAGTGAAAAAAAAATTCATCCACTGAATACAATGCTACAGAAGTTAGCCAGGAATGAACAAGAGTCATTCCATTTTAAATCGACAAATTTTTCAGAAATATCGAGCCTCACCATCTCAGATTTCAACAAAAATTGGTGCAAAGATACTGCCAACCTTCCTGAGCCATAAGCCATTCCCTGTTTCCGCAGAAAAAAATTCGCCCCTGGATCATAGGCAGGCATGCATAGCTTGACCGCCTGAAAAACGTCTTTTTACGCTGTTTTTCTACAAGCTACAGCAGACTGGTTTTACGTGATGCACACATGCAAAAGGTGTCTTTAGAAAGCTTATGAAGTGTTCTCGATAATAAAGTGCTTTTAAATGGACTTTTCGCAAGAGGAAGTGCATTTAAGTTGCAGTAAATGTAACTTCCAAAACTCAATTTTTCCACAAGTTTAGTCTAAAATTACACCAAGAAATAATGAAATAAACGGGCCTGTTTCTCTCACATAAACACTTAGACGTATCTACCGTGTGAATATATTAAGAAGTTTAAAATATGAGCATTAATCACTCAGAAAAAATCATTTGAATTTGAGACATTTCGAAAAAAATGTTTCAGTGAGGCCAAAAAAGTCCATGTGGAACAGGGAGTAAAAATTATAAAAGAATTGCTTTAAAAATTACTAATGTTGTTCTTTTAGGTGCTGAAAGAAATTTTTTGTGTTTTTAGCGGTTACGGAGATATGGTTGGTGAAAATCAGTGCTCAATTTCCACTGGCAATGGGATTAAAGACACACGCATTCCAAAAATACTATTTTTAACCTTCATTTTACGATGTGGGACAGAGTAAAAATTAGATAATCATATATACGGATACACGGGGAAAACCTCAAACAGGCTACGGTTAATCAAGAAGAGCGGTCATTCACCGAGCTTGCAAATTACACTAAGTATACATTGTTGTCAGTAGTATTGTCACATTACATGATTACTTACAATTTAACTGATTTAAATACTGGACTGAATCGGTTTCCTGGGAACAATGCTTTTGGTGTGCAATGAATCATCATGTGATTAGCCAATTGTAACCAGTAAAATCTGTTTTCTCGGAAATTGAGCACTGTTTTTCACCAACCATATCTCCTTAACCCCTAAAAACTCAGAAAATTTATTTCTGAAAAACAGCTTTTTTGTTGAAATCTGAGATGGTGAGGCTCGGACCATTTGTCGATTTAACATGGAATGACTCACAAGGTATTTAAATTTAGCCATACAGGTTGCTCGTGCTGACACAGGCTAGTGGTTAAAAAATGTTATACCTATGTCACTCAAAGACTGTGGAGATTTTTTTAGCCTACATTGGCTCAAAGAGGGGAGATTATGTTTTCTTGTAATATAGTTGTCTACTGCACATCTAGGCCGGAAAAGATCGACATTATCTTTAACTGCTTCCCTGACTCACCCATATATATCTGGGCTTCCCAAAATTTTTGTTTCCCTACGAGACATACACATATTCGTCAGGGGTGGAAAAAGGCGGGCCCGGTATGGGGTCTGTGGTGACCTCCAGGGTTCCTGGGTGGCCGAGGCGTTGATGGATGAGGCGCCACACATCTTAGCCCTTCTTTGCTATGTCATTCTCCCTTAATGGTTTTTCTAGATGCCTTTTGCTTCCTAAATTCCTAGAATCCCCTCGTGGGGAAACGCATTTACTCTTTCGAACGATATTTGGAAGCCCCTTTTCCCGCAGTTTTTTGTTGTGTTTTGGGGGAACAGGTTCAGCATTTTTCCTTCTAGTTGAACACAGTTCACAGTAGTGGAAGTGAGACATGTTGCATGAGTAAAAAACTTTAGCACTTTTCCACAATATATTTAAAATAATAAAATTACACAACACGTGTTTCGGCTTACTTAGTAAGCTAAAGTTTTTTACTCATGCAACTTCTAGTTGAAGTTTGGTTTTCCATTTATCGTTGTGATAATTTGCAAATTTATCCCAAAATGGATCGCAGCAGTGAAAGCGATAGTAGTGAGGAAGATGTATCTGTTGAGGAATCTGGCTCGGAAACAAGTGTATCCATGGAATACTTGAGTTCTGATACGGAAAACGCTGCACCAGTGGAAGAGCATGTGTGGCGTGAAGTGAACACTATAGGTCCCCTACTCCATATCCACCAGAAAGAGTTCCTTTCAATAGTGTGTCAGGAGTGAATTCTGAAATCGACCCGAATGGTGGTATCATCCAATTATTCGAACTTTTTTTGATGAAGAACTTGTTGTTCTCATTGCCAACAAAACAAATCGCTTTGCAACTCAGTTTCTGTGTGCTAGACCATCAAATTCCAGGGCTGTGCAGCATCAATGGCATGCCACCTACGCAGCTGAAATTCGTGTTTTTCGTCGCACTTGTAATACTGCAAGGCATTACATGCAAACTTGGTCAGGAATATTACTGGTCAACCAGACCAATACTTTTTTGTCCGTTCTTCGGACAAACAATGTCTTATCGGAGATTTATAAAAATACAGCAGTTTCTCTATTTCACCTACAATGAAACCTACAATGTAGAAAATCATCTCTATCCTAAATTGAACAAGATATGGCCAGTTTATAGTTCTTCGAGTGAGAAATTTAGTAAAATTTACACTCCTGAATGAGACATAACTGTAAAAGAGAGCATTCTTCTATTCAAAGGGAGATTGAGGTGGATTCCATATATTCCAACGAAAAGGGCTAGGTTTGGGATTACATTTTTTGTTCTCACTAAGGCGAAAAGTGGCTATGTGTGGTCTTCCATTATATGCACTCGGAAAGGGACTCTTTTCGATCCTGATTTCAAAAATTTTCCTATGTCAACACAAGTGGTAATGATGCTAGTGAAGCCATTGTTGGACAAGGGCTACTGCCTTACCACGGACAATTTTTATACGTCACCACAGTTGATGGATTTGTTAGTTTCAAGATCAACTGACTCTAATGGGACAGTGTGCTTCTGAAGAAAAGAATGTAGTTTCGGCGATAAAAAACTGAAGAAAGGCGAACTTGTGGGAAGTACAGAAGGGGCAAAGTGATTGCTATTCGATGGAGGGATGTGAGAGATGTGTCCATTCCCTCTACAGTTCTTGATGCAGAGATGGTGGAGGGTGAGGGAAAAAGAGGAATAAGAGTGAAAAAACCAAGTGCCATCTTAGATTACAATAGGACAATGGGAGGAGTCGATAGGGTGGACCAGTATCTAGCAGATTACCCTATCCCACGAAAACACAGAAAAAAAATTATAAGAAAATAAAAACCGTCTGGATATTGCAGTGTGGAATTCTTTTGTGCTATACAAAAAGACTGGAGGAGAGCATGAACAGCTTGATTACAGAATGAGGCTAGTAGAAAAAATTGAGGTGTATAAGCCCAACGTCATTTCTCCTTGTGCTGGGTGCCCATCATCAGAGCCGCATCCCCTTCGTCTCTCGGGGAGGCACTTCCTTGATCTTTCACCACTGACAGAGAAGAAAAAAGCACACAGAATGCAGTGTGTATTGTGTGGCCAAAAGCGAGGTGCTCGTGGAAAGACAATTAGGAAGGTGACGAGGTACTTGTGCCCAACATGCAACGTACATACCCCTATACGTAGCTCCATGTTTCCAAATGTATCTACAAGTTCAAATATCTGAAGTAAATGGTAAATTACCCATTTTGTACATCGTCATCATTCCTATTCCCAAGAAGAAGAGAGTGGAGAAATGAGAAAGTGTTAGGACTATAAGCCTGACTTTACATTGAGAGAGCCATCAATGAAATCAAAGTGAAGTCTTCTGGAGTGACTATCCATGGAGAAAAAAGAAGCATGCTGTGATTTGCTGATGACTTAGCACTCATAGCAGAGACGGAGAGGGATCCGAACAAGATTCTAGTAACCATGGAAAGGACAATGGCCAGATGTCAACTGAAGATAAATAAGAAGAAGACTAAGATATTGGTGTGCAGCAAGAAAGAAGAGGCCAAAACCAATGTCGAACTAGGAAAACAAAAAATTGATGAGGTGAAAGAGTTCTGTTACCTAGGAAGCCGAATAACCAACGATGGATGAAGAAAGAAAGATTTAGTAAGTAGAATGGCCCAGGCAAAGAGAGCTTTCTATCCAAAGAGGAATCTACTTAAAGCTGGCAATACAAGTAAGGAAACATTTCATTAGAATATACATCTGGAGCATGTTTCTTTACGGCAGTGAGGCATGGACGATGACAGCAGCGGTGAAAAAGGGAGAAGCTTTCGAAATGTGGTGCAACAGAAGAATGATGAAGATTAAATGGATCAACTGGGTAATTAACGAAGAAGTTTTAAGACTAGTGGGAGAATAGTCTGCTGACAACTCTAAAAAGAAGAGGGGACAACTTAATCGGCCATATCTTGAGACACGATGGCCTGATGAAGACAATCGTCGCGGGAAAAGTGAATGGGAAGATTGGAAGAAGCAGGCCTCCTATGAGATACATTGAACAGGTAGTGAAGGATTTAAAAGAGAAGAATTAATGAAAAGGTTGGCCGATAAAAGAATTCAGTGGAAAGCTGCATCAAACCAATCCTAGGATTGTTGACCAATGATGATGTTTTTTGGAAATACAATTGTTGCTGTTTTTCTGTATAGATTAAAAATCTTAAAAGAATACAATACATGAGAGTTTGTAGTCAACAATGAGAAGCATATTTAGCGCAGGAAACATTTGTAACCACAAACGAAATCGCCTTGATCCAGAGAGGCTTAAAATGTTGGTTTTTTGAACAAAAACCTAAAGTAGGCTCAAGGGTTTTTGTCATGACCTTTTATTCTTTCATATTATGGTTTAAAGTTTTAATTATAATTCAGGTTAGTGTTTTCATTACTCTTATGACTTATTATTAATCATATTAGAATTCAACTTATGACATGGCAGTCATATTATTTTGAATCTTTTATGACAATTTTTATCTGATACCAAGCATGTTTTGTTATTAAACATGGCATTTGTTATTAAACATGCTCATGTAAAAAATATAAAACTCTTGTGTTATCAAACAGTTTTTATTTTCATAATGTCCTCATAGTGGAATATCAGAAGTTTTTTCCCAAAGTAAATAGTATATTCAAATTTTTGTTTCGTAAAATTGTATTTTTAGATTTCATGGAACATTTAATAATACAGTTGAGCACCCTTAATCCGGGAACACCCATAATCCGGCAATTTTGCCATGACCAACTACCCAGTACTTTGTGGAAAATGCCGAAACATTGCTTCATAACCTGTCAAGATATTATCTAATTATTAGTCGTTAATTTTTCCCATTTCGAGAATCGGAATAATTTAAACGTATTAATTTCTGGTACTCTGTGTACACTGAAATTATTATGCAGCTTGAAGTACACATTTAAATTTGAGGACATCACAGAGACGGACTACGGCTAATTTACAGATCGGCAAATTTCTACGCATTTTTGATTGACCACTAGACGTAATTTGATAAAATTATTTGTAATCTGCTTATGTTTCTCCCTAATTATGTCTAATCTATGCAGTTGTGGCAACAGCAGAGGAGTGAGGCATCAGTACAAAACGTTCTATATATACCCTTTTCCAACAGTAATATTATACTTTTAAATGTGCAGCAATGTGATGCACACGATGCTTAGATTTCATTATTTTAACTCGCTGTAGAACTTCGATACTTTTAAGCAATAACTTTGCGAATTAAGAAACCATTTCTTTCTAATTATTCTCAGTGATTTAAAAAAATACTCAGTGAATGGCAAACGAATATATTGTTATAAATAATTGACTTCTTTCAATGAAAACATTTGGACGTCAAAAAAAGACCAGTTGCCAAGCATGACCCATAGTCCGGCAAAATCCCTAATCTGGCATCACTTTCGGTCCAGACTGTGCCGGATTAAAGGTGCTCCACTGTAATGTATAGGAAAACTAGGTAAAATAAGTATTTATGCATGGGTTGATGGTATTTGTGTCGAGAATCGGTAAATTTTGTTCTCGACTCATCTCTAATGTATATGTATGTATGTATATAGCTATCATACTATTGGTGACAACACTATGTCAAACTAAAGATAAAACGGATGAAGATCCTGTTTGGTGAGAGTGGGTTCCATGACACAGTTGTCTTCTACTTTTGAACTTGGAGGAAGTGAAAGCATCTTTTCGAGTGACGTGAGTATTTGCTGGTCCTCTCTCTCCCCCCTCAGCATCCAGGGCATTGGTTATCTGGTCCAGATGGAGATGCGAGCGCGACTTCTGCTGAACATTGGTCTTGTGCTGGAGTGCCAAGGGAACTTGAGTGAGGCCGCTAACTACATTTCCAAGGTACGTCCTTGAAAGGCGGTGCTTTTTCAAGGCTTATGCATATGTAATTACTCTCTGGTACAACTATGTATGTACTAAAGGTATGTTTATTACTGTACCCTGCTTACCACAACCGTAAAAAATTATAAGTACCAAGAAGAAATTGACTGAAATCATTCATTGGTGGACTCTTGAAATAAGGAGAGACATACTTAGGGTTGCAGTGCTTGTGGTAGAAATTGAGGATCAGAGTTTGGATGCGTAACAGGTGTCCCCCTCACTCCATGTATGAATTCTCTTGTCACAACATTCACTCTCGCACAATTGGCCCTCAAAGATTTATTTCACTTAATATTTCATTTGATATTTGATCCAGCGCAATGTCGATGATACTCGCTAATAACATAGCTTTCCAGTGTCATGTCATACATGGAACCAGTATGCTTGCTAGCAATATGGTACCTGCTATCATACTCACTGAGCTACTTGATTTCATTTTTGATACGGTACTACAATAAAACCCCTTATTTACACTTTTCTAGGGGCCTCTAGAAAAAAGTGTAAATTGCAGGAAAATGCAAATAGTGGTAAAAGGAGAATTTTCAGTTTTACTTGCATACGTACGCAATATAGAGTAAAAGTATGAATAAGAAACACTGATAATCTGAATTATAGCAATGCCATTAATTATATCTTAAAGTATATGGCTGTACTGATTTATTTTTTGTACGATATATTTCTACCAATGTTCAATGGACCATTAAATACCATGCTAGGAGCCTTTAACATTGCTTTTAGTGTTTCTTTACGTGGACAGAGGTTGAGATCTTCCTAGTTGCTCATAGTGCATATTTATTACGTAGAGATGGCGCTAGGGTTTTAACTGCTAAATTCAAATATTACTCCTCCCCCTAGATCCCCATCCTCTTTTAAATTAGTATTTTAGTTTTTATATAAAAAGATATCTATAGGTATCTCCATGTTTTTCGGGTATTGCTACGTGGGTGTATCTTGACGATGACATTTCTTGGCCAATGCAGGCCACATCTTCAGATCAAGTTCTGAATGTCAAAACCTGCATTCAGATCTGATCTGAAGATGTATGATGGTGATGGCCACGAAACGTCATTATGAAGATACACCTACTCAGCATTACCCGATAAACGTGGAGATACCAGCACAACAATGCTGCAAAAGCCTCAAGCAGAAAGATATTCACAGTTTACGGTTCACAGTTCACATTCAAAATAGTAAAGGAAATGGGTATAAAATCCTATATAATGAAAACAAGTGAAGTAGCAATACATTAGTTATTATTTCACGGCAAACTTACAAAATATCAGCATTCAGTTCATAGAAGTTAAATAATATCCTGATTAAGGCATCAAATTATGTCACTCAACCCCAGGTGAACCAGACTCTGGCACTCTGGCACGCTGCATGTTAACAGCCAGGTCCCTCAAGCAGTCAATTCAACGACGTGAACTTGATGACCATTGAAGCATGAAACAGATGATCCCCTCCAGTGGCATAACAAAATCTGGAAATAATACCTTTTGAACAATGATGCGTTTCTTCTGAACCGCATGACATGATTTTCCAAAACACTTGATATTTCAAAGTGAGAAAACTTCAAATGAAGCTGGATGTAACCATAAAACCTCCATTCATATGATAAAACATCTTAGATTCTTTTGGGTAACGTGTTGTACATGTGTATGTCCATAGTGATTGGTCCCTTTGAGTGGGAGTTTATGAGAGATCTCTCTTTCTTCTAGAATCATGGAGATGATAGGAGTCATTTAGTCAAAAATTACTGGTGTTGTTTTTTTCAAATATTAGTATGTGGAGTAGATAAATTCAAGGGAAAGTAAGGATTTTAAATTTCTAGAAAAGTGGCTTACAGGTATGCTTAAAAGGGAAATTACCAATAATACTCACAATGATTCCATAGGAGGCCCTGGAATAAAAGCAGCCAAAGTGCATGGCAAGCAGTACCTCATGGCTGACAGAGGATGATTTTAAAACATAAAAAAGATAAAAGACAGACTTTAGTTTTTTGCATAAGTGATCTATGTGAATATTCCAATTTAACTGTGGATCAATATGAAGACCTAAAATTGATTGTTTCAGGTGTTACTTTATGGAATTTGCTTTCATATGTGATGAATTGGATTGGGATTCAATGCTTGGAATTCTGAAGGTAATTGGAGTGTCCTACAATTACTGAAGAATTATACACAGTCTGTACAAAAACCAAGTTGCTGTGATTAAATCTGGACCCAGCTGTGAAGAGGCAAGAATAAGGAAAGGAGTGAGACAAGGCTGAGCACTGTCTCACGTAATTTTTAATGTTTACATCGAGAGAGCCATAAATGAAGTCAAGGAGAAGTGTTCTGGAGTGAAGATCCACGGAGAAACAATCAGTATGCTACGATTCGCTGATGACATAGCTCTCATAGCAGAGACAGAGAGGGAGCTGAATAAGATGCTAACAACCATGGAAAGGACTATGGCCAGATATCAGCTGAAGATAAATAAGAAGAAGACTAAGATATTGGTGTGCAGCAAGAAAGAAGAGGCGAAAACCAATGTCAAACTAGGAAAACAAAAACTTGAAGAGGTTAAAGAGTTCTGTTATCTAGGAAGCCGAGTAACCAACGATGGACGAAGCAAGAAAGAAATAGTTAGTAGAATAGCCCAGGCAAAGAGGGCATTCTATCGAAATAAGAATCTACTTACAGCAGGAAATACAAGCATAGAAGTAAAGAAACAGTTCATCAGAACATACATCTGGAGCATTTTTCTTTACGGCAGTGAATCATGGACGATGACAGCAGCGGAGAAGAAAAGGGTAGAAGCATTTGAAATGTGGTGCTACAGAAGAATGCTGAAGATTAAATGGATCGACCGAGTAAGTAACGAGGAAGTGCTAAGAAGAGCAGGAGAAAAGAGAAGTCTGCTGACAACTCTAAAAAGAAGAAGGGAAAACTTAAGCGGCCATATCTTGAGACACGATGGCCTGATGAAGACTATCGTCGAGGGAAAAGTGAATGGGAAGATTGGAAAAATCAGGCCTCGTATGAGATACATGGAACAGGTTGTGAAGGATGTAAAAGAGAAGAATTACGTCACAATGAAAAGGTTGGCCGATAGAAGAATCGAGTGGAAAGCTGCGTCAAACCAACCCTAGGATTGTTGACCAATGATGATGATGTGATGAATGAAGACCTAAGAATTTTAGGCTGTTAATTGGCAAGTGGATGTGATCATAATGTGTTAAGTGCAGATTCTCAGTATATTGATCTTTATTCCCAGTTACCGTTATCTGTGTTATATCTTGGTTCAGTTTTTGTCTATATTTTGTAAGCACCAAACTACTACCCTCAAGATTTTTACTTCACTTGCAGATATGAGAGTAGTGACATTTAATCTAGATAGCAGAACATTAATAACAATTTATTTGTCCAAAGATCAAACATACATGATATAGGACACGTCATTGTATATAATGAGGACATGTAAAGTCTGTAACATACAGTTATAAGTCATCATCCAAGAGATATTCATCTACCGAGTAGTACATTTTTGAGAGTAAAAGTTTATTAATATTAGATTTAAAATTCAATCATCTGCAAACATAATCCTGCATGATCTTCCTTTAATCTGTAAATTGTTAAATAATGCTTCCTTTCTGGTCAATTCTCTAATTAAATCCAATCAAAGCTGAATCTTATTTCTTAAAATAAATAATGAATGAATAATGGTCTAATGGTCCCCACTCACTGACATTAAGGACAAGCAATATTCTTAGCTTCCTCCATCTAAGTTATGGAAAGGCAGTTCCCATGGCCAGTGGATTCCTTGGTCCTCCAAAGGAACAATATTTTTGAAGAACTGCATAGAGCATGCATTGTGGTGAAAAAGTGGTGAGCATGCACTGAGTGCCATTGTCAGTGAGGTTAAAGCGTTCATAAGGTAAGGTGTTCATTGTTTGATAAAGTTAAGCAAATGCCATCTGTTGCGATAATCCGTAGTGGAGCCAGCCACTGGTGAGCGGTGATGAGTTCTTACACTTGTGCCAATGTGTGTTGATTAAAATGACACAGCAGTATTATTCATAATCCTTGTTCAGCCTAAAGGTTGATTTTTGATAGGTGAGGGTAGAGCCTACCCCACGCTAAGACGTTGGCGTGTGAAATTCACTCATATTGCGAGGGGTAAGGTTCCTTTCCCTTGGCAATTACCTATGAAGTTCTGCTGACGTGCAGAAAATGAATCGCTAGGATTTTCAGGTTGGGGTGTGCAGAAAGCCTCAGCCCGGGATTTGAACCTGGGACCATGGTGCCCAGCACTCTACCCACAATGCCTCCATGACATCCATTTTTCATAATAAGAGTGCAATATTACAATGCATTCTGTAGGTCTTTGGTAATACTTAAATTCGTAATAGTGTAATAATTTTCCTGTACTGGCACATAGAGTGCCAAAGCCGCCTGTTGGAGCTGGATTCCAAGTTCCATCATTGACTCTAGTTGTATTGAGTTTTTAGGATAAAATATCCTGAATGAACTGTTATTTGGAAGTCGAACATGGAACCCCAGTCTGGCCATAAAAATATTTATTTGGGTAACATGTGAGGATAGCACAAGATCCATGTTGGTAATTACTCGGCATTGCGTCTTAGGTGGGTGTAAACAAATGGGATTCATGTCTTTTGGATGTACTAAGCGAGGTAAGCATTTTGAAGTGAATGACTTGGCTCTTGACAGGCGACCAGCATTGCGATCGAGGCCAACCTCCCCGAGGAGCTTTTCCGTTGCCACTCTGCATTTGGTGTTTTCCACCACCGAAGGGGAGACTCGGATAAAGCCCTGAGAGCCCTTAATCTGGCTTTGGCAGCTGCGGAGCGGCTGGATACCCACGAGAAGCTTGCTTGCGAGGTCCTTCTGTCAAAGGCTGAGGTAAGGAGGGTTAGGAGGGCAGGATGCCCTTGCAAAAATACAGTGGAAGCTCAGTATAACGAGTGCTCTCCTCAATGGCTGGGAAGTCACTCACTATAGCGAGCGCTCATTATATATCTGAAGGTGATGTATTAAGCCTCTCAATTCTCACAGTTGTTCTTACTTTCTGTTTTCCTTTCGTTGCCATGCTATTAGAAACAGGTAGAAGAGCCATTTTCATGCACAATTGCATATTAATCGATTATTTGCAAATTAAATCTTCCAAATTAATAATTTATGCTTTGCTGAAGTATTCGAGTGTTAACCAGTACGTACATTGATTAGGAAAGTTGCTGTAATGATTCACAGAAATACAGCATTTTTCGGAGGCCGAAAATATTTCTTGCATAATTACGTACCTATTCGTAGCCATTCTTAATATTCACATTCAGTTATCTCTCAAAAATTAGCTGCAGCAAGTAATTATTTACACAAGCAAATGCCTCCGTCGGTTGCGATGCACATTGTGTGTCGTACTAGTGCTGCCATCTGGAGAATCTAGAGCGAATGGAGATAACTACCGTGAAATACTATTGCAGAGAATTATGGATGCATTCACAGGGTTCATACTGGTCAGGGAAGTCATGGAAATGTCAGGGAAAAACTCCAGAGGCACAGCAAAAAGATGAAAATTGTGGTTGTAGGCACGTTGGAGAGTTGCTGCGCTTGAGTGGCGAGGTGCGCATGTTTTGTTGCTTGCCGTCAGCTGGCTGGGTGGCATGGGGTGACGCCGACTTGGCAGCTCACTCGGAATCTGTCTGCTTGGTCTACACGTCCGTTGTTTTGTTTTTGAAGTTTGACTGGAATACGTTACTTTCCTGGAATAAATAAATTTTATTTAACAATATAGCTTGCTGCATTTTCCACAAAATCCCTGCATAAGACTGCTTTGCCATTGACATAAAGTCAGGGAAATTGAAAATGGAAAATTGGTATGAACCCTGATTCACTAAAAATTGTATCTATCCATGAAGTCAGGAATCATAAAATAAAAACTTGTTGAATGGGATAAATTTTAATTATTCGCATAACATCGGCCCTGGCAATATTTATGAAAACACTGAAAAATATGCACAAATTAGCAAATGTACCAGATGACATAAGTAGTTATTCCCATTACTTCTGCTAACAGGAAAAATTATCGAAACCAGGATGAATCTCAAAATCTTAAGGATATAAATAATTCTTAGGCAACTGAAAACTTTGGCATCTTCGTCGCGATGATAAAAAGCATAACAAAACAAGCGTTGGACCTTTAGTATCACTCATACGCATGCTTCACATTAACAGCACAATACTTTCAATTTCTATTCCTGGCTGAAAAATCATTTAAACATCGTCTGCTTCAGTCTGCTGGCAGTTGCCGAAAGCGCAGACCCTTCCACTTCACTACATTTGCTAAAGTCGTCGGCAGAAGCATTACTGGCCCTGTAAACGGCGCTAACTTTTCTAAGAGCCTGGTGTGCATTAGTTGGCATAGGCACTGTTCCTTCTTCCGTGGGAGAACTAATTTCGTCATCACCTTCGTTTCTCACCGAGTTAATCGATTCCTCCTTCGTCAACTACTCCTGCACTGGCAGACCAAGACAGATGGTGGGCTGAACTCCACCCCTTGCCCACACCACCGCTCTCCGCTGTCGTGTGACTGACTAGATGCTTTTCCGCTTGTCCATCTTCCGCCCACTCCGCTCCCGTGCATCCATTTGAACTTGGATTAACAAAAGAACAACTATCGAGTGTGAGTGTGCATGCAAGGTACGCCAGGGCCGGCTGTAAATCATCAGTTTGTGGACCTGATTGGACTTTAAACAATGTGGAGATGGCACAAATATTGTATTCTAAGTTGTAGTTTACTAATAATGCCACTTTAGATAAATACCATGTGTTAATTCGTACTCTGCAATGCATCACCTTCAAGAAATATCTCTTGTAATACCGAGCGTATACCATGGCAGGAGCTTCTTGCCCTTGCTGTAACCGTTTTCTTTTACATGTTAATCATGGGCATTTTTATGTTACATTGCCAATCACTCGTTATTGCGAGATTCTTGCTATATGCCGTGCTCACTATAACGGGCTTGTACTGTATGTGATGTTCATATTCTTGAAAAATTCCTTTGACCTAATTTTTTTATGATCCTGTCTCTCTTCATTTCCAGTCTTTATCAGTAAAGCATTAATTCAATGCCTAGTAATTAGTTTTGAACTTCATTTAATATCACGTTGTTTTTATATGTATTTTTGTTAGAATGAGATTAGCATGTTGTTATGTACATGATGATATCATTTTCAAATTTCTGTATAAGGGTTGATTTATAGAAATGAAACCCTTTGTTGGTGTATTTATTGCCTCTCTGTTTACTGTGTTTATCTGTGCAGATGTGTGTTGAAAGTTAATGGTTTTTAACAATATATGATTGTCATTGGAGATTGGGATTCAGTATGATGCCTATCAATATCAGTGATATCATGTGATTGATAATTTCTTCTGGGGTAATGATGTGTAGCAATTAAGTCGTTAATAATGTTCTCTCTCTGGTCAATCTCCCTTGACAAGGTACTCTTCAGCATTGCTGATTTTGAAGGAGCTAAGCATGCTTTGATGAAAGCCTTTAAGCTGCGGACTCCAGATGGAGAGGAGAGGAAGTCTGTAGAGAAGAACCTTAAAATCGGTAGATGCTTATCTTCAGTGTCTATGTATTTTCTCTAGCCTTAAATGAAATCTGAAATGAAAATGAAGCCTGAATGAAATCTTCAGTTTCTATTTTCTCTAGCCTTAAAAGAAGAACAGACATTCAGATTCTCCGTGATTCATTCTGGATCACATTGTCTGTCAATTATTTCTTGAAATCCATTTTAAGTAACTTAAGATTCATTAATTTTCACTTATGCCAGTTGGGTGTCAATTATATGTTTATATATTGTCCAGTTTTATATGAAGGTAATTTTGTTAATGTTGTTTGATATATTTTTAAGAAATTAGTTTTAATATAAGTTTTCAATAATAAATTAATTTCATAGCTGTAAAATAGGGGGGTCGTGGTGGCCTAGTGGGTAGAGCACTGGGCTACTGACCAGAGGGTCCCGGGTAGGAGATCGCAGGTGGCCCAGGGAAAGGAACTGCCCCCCCTATTCCCTGAAGGTGTGAATTTCACACGCCGTTAGCGTAGTACGGGGCGAGCTCTACCCTCACATATCAAAACCAACCTTGGGGTTGAATCACTGAGTGAGAGTGAGCTCTAAAATGATGTCAGTATCCATGGCTTGGATCCCTACGTAGTGATTATTGGTAAGATTTGTGAAAAGTCAAGGTGCAGTGCCTAAACTTTTTGTAACATAACTACCTGTTAAATGTTATGGTCAAATTATTTTCAAAGCATCTGGTTTGCAAGAAAAAACTTGTAAATGGCTGTGTGGGAAAGGCTTGGAGTGGAGTAGACATAAATGAATTTAAGTTTGCATGAAGTACATACTTTTAATGTGCAATGTATGTATGTGATGGTGCTCTCCTGAATAACCCTTAATCTCAACCCATGTGTGCTTTACTTGCACATTTTTCTGTATTGTCTACTTTCATGAGTCCATGCAAATGTATTTTGCCAATTGATAACAAATATTGAACTGCAGTGCACACGGTGCCACCCAGTTTGATGACTGAAATTGGGGTGTTGAAGTGTCCCCTGAGGCAGTGAAGCATGAAAGTAGAAGTTTCACGCTAAGCACTCACTGCTTTTGAGTTCAGTAATGATATCCTGAGTTGCATGCAAGTCTCCTCTGATTGTATTCTCTCTCCCGTGGCAGCTGTCAAATTGTGCCGGACAGAGAGGGAGGTGCTTTCGACAGATGGCAGGGACCATCAAGCCCTCAAATCCTTGTACGAGACGCTAGGGGATGGAGTGGTGGCTATTGGCAATTTCAAGAAGGCCATTGAGTACTACTTGAAGATGCTTGAGGTGGGTCTCTGCACCAACACGTGCACTTCCAATTTGTTTGCTGCCTTTTTCTCTCGAGTGCCAAGGTCACGTCATTTATCAATCAAATCCCAGAAACAACCAAGCAGTCAAGTCTTTATGCAGCCAAGTTAAAAACAAGTCATTGACATACCACCACTTATCTTTTTTAGGCAATGGGGACGTTTACTGGGAACCGAAATCGCAATTTTGTTTACGAAATTGTTAGATGGAAACGAAAAAAGAATGTTAGTGAAAAAATTAATCTTCTAACCACAACCATTCACTCATAAATCAAAAATCAAAATAAGCAAAAGGTGACGCCCACCGAAAATGCAGCTGTGATAACATTGACGTCATTTTCCTCCCGTCCTTGACTGCTTTCAGGGGAGGGGAGGGGGATTCTCGGAAGGTGTGCTCACACAGATGCTGTCGCAATCATTCCCATTGGCAGACTCAGCTGTGTCCCCCCCTTTGCGATAAGGCGAAGTAGCTTCGCGGGCTCAGTTATGATTCGACGAAGTAGATATACGTCAGTGGTTGCACCACGCCCACTTTTCCGAAAGGGTTAAAAACATCAGTTTTTCGCCGCTTATAACTCGGGAAATAATTGTCGGATCAAAAAACGGAAAAATACGGGTCTTTTTATTTTACAAACTGTATCAGATTCGGCAATAAAAAAAATATGGTAAACGACCCCATTCCTTTCAGTATAGGAGCTAGGTCTCACTCGTGTTTTTAAATACGCTCCATCAATGGATGGCAATCGCAAGGTGGAATTGTGCGAAAAGGAGTGGGATCAGATTCTTTTACGTGTTTTTATTCTCTTAATTGCTAACATAAGACATTTAACTCATGTGATTCTGCTTTAGCGACTTATTCTTCCAGTTTAATAGTTTTAGCCTGCAAACGGTGCACATTTTAAAATGAGAGACGTTCAGCAAAGGACTGAAAAAGACTCTTTGGCTCTTGGAAAGTCTCTTTGTCTCCAGTAGCTGTGTAGCAGGTCACGTGTTTCAAGCTCCCAGTCCCAGGATTACTCTTTCTTACATTTATAAAATTATTTTTCTTCATTTATATTACACATTTTTTGCACTTTTGACTCCGTACCCTTACGCCTCCCCTTATTTACACCTCAGCACGCTGAAGTATACGATCCGTAGAGCAGTTCAATAAGTCACATGCCCAGTCTGTGATGAAGTTGTGTAATTTTTTCCTGACCAAAAATGAAATTCCCTGACTTTGAAGATTCGTACAAACCCTGGCCCGTGAGGATGGATCCTCCTAAATAATCACCTCTGGCACTGGAATCCTGGGTAGCACGGTGGCCAGCGCATTGGCCCTGCAAGCCAAAGGTGCTTGGTTCGATTCCCAGTCCAGGGGGGCTGTGTTTGAAACCGTCAAGATTATCTCGAATAGGTAACCAAGGAGTCACGTGATGCAAACACGAATGGTTTCAAAGTTTAATGTGTCTGAATCGCTCTTTACAACATCATTAATTGTTTTCACTAGAGTTTTTCTCATCTATTCCAGCTATAGAGTCCCCAGTTGAGATATAACACAAGTGTAAACAAAGAATGAGGTTGTAATTAGCGGTTTTAACACACCAAATTTACAAAGTATTCGTGTTTATACCACGTAACTCCTTGGTTACCTATTCAAGATAATCCTGACGGTTTCAAACACAGCCCCTCAGGAAACCTTTTTCCTCTGGTAATTTTTAACATGCTTGCTGTGCGAAACGGTAACATAATAATCGTACACCCCTTACCTCTGACATGTAGGTTCTGAGACTTTCATTGGGTAAATGCTAGGGAGTGCAGCCATGTGATAAACACTTGATACCATGGCACACAAGATTGTGAGATATGCGTTTCCACACGATATGTGATATCACACAACATGTGATTTCAACCAATATGCAATATCAACGATAAGCGATATCATCATGTGGCACACTCAATTAAGAAGCTTCCGTGCGTTCCTAAAGAGGGAAGGGCAGTGGTGCATCACAGGGCAGTGGTGCAGGGAAGGCCTTATCTCTTTGGGTGGGTACAGGGAATGCAGAGGGCTCGGTGTTCCGATTTGTTGTTTTCATGGGAGGCACGGGGAAGACGTTTGAGCCAGGTTTGTGACAGAAAGGGGCTCAAATGGAGTTCAGTAATGTTATCCTGAGTGGAGTGAATTCAGAAGGAAGGGGAGACAAGGGTTGGCAGGGGGAAAGGGACAGCTTTTGCCTTAAGCCAGCGTGCTGGAATGGTCACAAGGGTGGGTTTTTCTGGGGAATATTTGTCACCTATTGTCGAGTGCAACAGTTACTCCTAGCAGCAGTATGGCTAGTATCGTGGTGTTATTCAAAATGATCCATTTAGAGGATGAGTTAGTGTGTCATGGCTTGGAAGGCTGGCTAACAAATGGGGTAATGGCGGAGTGGAGTCCAAGGGGATAGTTGCGTCAGTGAGACAGGGTTCCCCATGAACAGAGAATGCTGCATGGATCCCAGGTTTGATTGTGAGTCCAGGGAACTTGATGAATCCTTGGTTGCCTATTTCAGTCATGAAAGATTTGTTTGAATGTACGGAATTATCATTCTGGACTAAAGATCGGAGTGTGTATAGTCCACGTGATGAGACCAGCAGTGAAATCTTCAAGAAGTGGTTGTCTGAGTTAAGCATTTTGTTTTCTATTGAGTGAAGAAACACTTCAGCTGAGAGAGAGGTGACCCCTTAGCAAGGCAATCGGTTTGCTTAATAAACAGAGTATTGTGTTTTCTCATGTAAGCCACATTCATTTTCCCAAAATGCCGTTGAAAAAAGGGCTTTCATGAATCCTCCTGATTTTCTTACAATTCACTTGCCTTTTTTCCTCAATTTCCTTTAGTCTCCCACTTCCATTTGAAAATTCAGTGATCATATTGGCGTGAAAAAAATGAAACAGTATAATTCCCCTGAATAATTTATTGGCACAAAGGCTTAAAGAGAGTGTCATAGTGGGGCTGCCAGAGGCAAAGGGGGGGTGTTGAGGTAAGGTCAGTCTTTCGGGAAGGCTAACGTAGGCTTCTTCTAGGTGTGTGGAGTGCTTTTCAAACAGGATGTCATTAAGTGAATGCCATGTTTGCATACCATTTTCTTGCCCTTGACCTGGTGTAGCAGCTCCCGGGTGCCAAAGAGGTGAGTCCTCCAGAAGGCGATGTGAAGAAGGGCAGACCTCTTGCTCAAACACTCACCCCAACAACCCTTTGTCTCCTGCGACTCATAACTTGCCCAGCCCTCTGCGACTCTTCTTTAACCCTGGGAAGAGCCCTTAGGAAGCTATACACTGGGAGGCCATTTGTCAAGGGAAAGAAAAGACAGATTAAATTGCACTACACCCCTCTCTCACCAACCATGGTGTGAATGCTGACTCTCAGTGACTGACTTATGAAAAGGTTTCTTATTGCAAAGTTGGTGGTGATTATATATTTATCACATAAAGGTCACTTGGAACTATGTACATAGGTTAAGATCATTTTGAAGCATAATTATGCTGATGCAATTTAATTTAGCAGTTTCTAATTGTTGGGATCCTATTAGTGCAATCTGCATCATATTTTATGTTGGCTAAAGAACCTTCGTTGATTGGATACTGAATCCTGTTCACGTGCTACTTTGGAGAAGTAGACTCTGTTATTTGTAATGTACTTACTTTGCAATGACCAGACCCAGTTGGTGATGTTACAGGAGTTGTGAGAATTACTCCATTTATATGTTGGTGCTGTTGTAGTATATGGGAAATGCTCTTTCTAGTGTGCCAAGGCAGCTGGTGACTGTGGTCGCGCTCTGTGTCCAATATATGTCTCCTTGGCTCAGACATACAAAGATGACTGCCAGTATGATTTGGCCCTCAAGTATGCGAGACAGGAGCTGGAGATCAGCAAGGACACTCCCCAAGAGGTAAGAGCCTTGCTCTCCCGTTTTCAGTGTCTTCTCTCCTCTTGCGCATATTGTCAAGCCAATATGTATTTTTTTCATATTATGTACAGAGTCGATTATTCCAGGCAGTGTAAACATACTTCTGACTTTTTTTACAGGCTTGCAAAACTATGTTGACCATATGTGAATTGTTGGAACAGAAAAAGGCTCCATATATTGAAGTAGCTGGCTCTTACCTGAGGGCAAAGGAATATGCTATGCAGGCACAAGACTGGAAGTTGTTGGCATCCTGTCTGCATTGCCTTCGGCTCTTTCAGAAGAACTCATCCCTTGAAGATCTTGCGGGTGAATAAAGTGTTTCCCCATTCGTCTCAGGTTGGGTGTAGGATATTTCAAGCCTGCTGCGTGAACGGCAGAGAAATTGACATTGATTGCCATGAGAAAAAATTCACCTGGACTGGGAATTGAACCACGGACCTAGGTTCAAGTTACTAGATTTTTCTTTCGGTCCGTGGTTCGAGTCCCTGTCCAGGTGATTAATTCTCATGGCAATTAGTGTGAATTTCTCTGCCATTCATGCGGCGGGCTTGAAATATCCCACATTTACCACCATGCGCAGCTTTAGCGCTGTCTGGGGTTCACCTTTGGTCGTGGCTTCTTTGAAGCCCTTTCTCCCTTGCGTTGCCATCCTTGATTGACTGCGAGGGCTCAACATCTAGTACCTTGAACCTTGGTAAAATTGCCATGGGAATTAAGGATCCTGGGTAGTGTAGCGGTCTGCAAAGTGGCCCAGAAAGCCAAAGGTCCATGGTTTGATTCCCGGTCCAGGTGAATTTTTTCTCATGGCAGTTAATGTGAATCTCAGGTTGGGTATAGGCTCCATCCACTTCAATCTTTTTAATGGATTCTTGGGATTAAGACCAGTTGTGATAGTGAACAGTAGTGAGGTTATTTTCTTGTTTAATTGTAGTTATCACGAGAAAAAGAGATTAGAATGATGAGAGTAGTGATATGACCTGATTTGACTCTTTAAGTATTTACTATTTAGGTCTATTTTTATCCTAGAGAAGTGACAGGTATGTAGGACAGTGTCAGCTTATGGTTCCTCATTATTCAATTTATGTTGTAAGCATTGTAGAGGCACCAATGCCTTTGGCTAATTGGAAGGGAGATATTGTCCATTTTATGTAATTAACTGTGGAAAACTGTTGAAATATGGCTAACCTATATGTTTTTTCATGAGGGGAAGATATTATTTCTACATCTCTTTTCCCTTCTTTCTCATGAGAGCATTTTATCCTTTCGGATTGCACAGAGGAAACGGAGAAGGAACGCCGGGATGTGATGAAGCAGCACAATGTGAGTGACAGCTCGGGAGAGGAGGACGGGGATGGCTCAGAGGAGGAGTTTGGTGGCTCTGTTGACCTCGATCAACTGGCTGGTTAGTATCCTCCCTCTTATTAAGTAACTAAATAAATCAATTTAAAAAAATATATTTTCAGTTTTCAATGGTGACTTTAAGTGCTTGCATAAGACTCGTTTCACAACACCATTAAAAATGTCAATTCACGACATAATTGTGAATGTGAGTCAAATATTTTCTAGGATACAGTGTTGATCCTTCATTTTCAGGAAAATTGCAATGCTTTTAAAGAATAGTGAGTGCTTGGGGTCCTACTGATGGTAGCATTCCAGAATGTCATTCTCTAACACAGTAAAACCCCTTATTTACACTTTTCTAGGGACCACAGGAGAAAAGTGCAAATTGCGGGTAAATGCAAATAGCAGGAAGAGGAAAATTTTCTCTTTTTCATGCGTACTTCAACAGTATGTACAGAGGAAATGCATAGCTGAGAAACACTGACAAACTGAATTAGACTAATATTATTAATTATTTTGTAAAGCTGTCCTGATTTATTTTTGTTTGATATATTGTGAACAATGCTTCAACCAACCCAACCAAACATTGGATGTCGTCAAGTCCATAATTCCCAAACTTATACATTGTACAATGTCTTTTCTCTTACAGCGAAGTCATTCACAGCGTTATTTGACAATCAAGAACTTAAAATTCACTTTTTAAGTTGGAATTCCTACATACCATGATTTTTTGACATTTTCTTTTGTTCGACAGATGTCTGTACTAGCAGGAATCACATTGCGATTTTTCATGATTGTGTCCATTGTAGAGACCGGTAATCATGGATGTTGTGCTATATGAGTGCGAGTTGCATCATGAGAATCTACAATTTTATTTACCCGTAAATTAAAAACATTCTAGATGCTGCAAAGGCTCCCACGGTGATCAGAAGATGACTCAAGGGTTTCTGTTTTTTCCCGCATTGGTTCATTCTACTGGATGACAGTTTCACTGGCATTCCAGATGGCATCTTCAGGTCCAAAGTGTAGGAAATTTGACATAGGAAACATACAGTAGAAGAAGACACAGGACATGTATAGAAATTTGATGGGACACGATCTTCAGATGTGAAAATGGCATCTGGAATGCCGACGAAACTGTCGTCCAGAGGGATGAACCAACGTGGCAGAAACCCGAAAGCCCTCGAGTCATCTGAAAATATTGTAATTCGCATCCATTTCCCATTTCCAAGTAAAATAAAATTTATGTTCCGGAGTAATTAAGGATAACGTAAGCAAAACATGAGAATATTGAGCAACTTCGCTCTTCAGCCAGCTTAAGGAGTTATCCAACTTCAAAAATGTCTCTGCAAAATAATTTTATTTATTTAATGCGGTATTCACGCAATAAAACAAGTTTCAGTAAGTTTTGTTTTGTAATAACCTGTAGTAAAACTGTTGAATTAATGCAGCACGATGGTCTGACGAATGATCCCCTGATATTGTCCACCAGTTCAGTTCATGTATTCTTAACGTTTCATAATGCCTGAATAAAAATTGTTTCATTCTTCACAATATGAACTTTGGTACAGTTTAAATATACTCCCGCAGGTGTTCTTAAATTATAAATTGCATCCTATATGCATTAATTTCATAGTACGAAACTTTTCACGACAAAAGGATTGAAAGTGTAAATATTTCATCTTTCCATCACTAGTGGCACTGTGTACTGCCCTGCTAAACCGCTATGTTCTAATTCTTCCGTAAAACTGAGCACAAAACTACTTCCTCTCTTGTTTTTGAAGTGTGTATGCACGAAATGAGGTAAAAAAGTGTTTTAATAATGATTGGTGTGTGTGGCTAAATGTCATAGAAGGGAATTTTGTTATTTTAATCTATCGTATTCTTAACCGCATCCAATACAAACAGTGGGAAAATGGAAAAGTCGTGGCATTAATAGAGGTTCTACATATGTTGGAGAAATAGGAAATTGGATGGGACCTGATAAAAACGTAAATCGTGGGGAAATGTGAATTCTGATAATGCAAATGTGAGGTTTTACTGTATTTTATTTTTGTTTCATCAGTTTGTTTGCTCTCATAGAGTCTGACAGCGATGAAGAGAATCATGGGAATGATCTGCGAGGGGACCAAACAGATCGGCGCAGTAAACGTCGCAAAGCTACGTGCAAGAGTTTGGCTGTGCAACGGAACGAGAAAGGAGAGACTGCTCTTCACCGTGCTTGCATCAATGGGAACACCTCCCTCGTCGAAAGACTCATTGAAAGGGTAATCTCATTTTTTGTAAAAAGGTATGGCGGCGAACTGACTGACAAAGGTGTGTGCATGCCTCCAATGTTGCAAGCTCACGGAGAAACCCGGTTTTGTAAATTAACTAGAATAACTTAAATCAATATTGTCATGTTTAGGCAGAAATCATCGATTTTGAAGAGATGGTGTCAATAATTGGAAGAGGAAGAAAAGTATATGCTTATCAAATATTTACTGCACAAACTAGGCATTTTGTATGAAATTCACTGTACTGTTGGACTAACCCCGGCATACACGACATCGCTGTGAAAGTGTTTAGCTCTGAAAAGAAATACATAAGAATGCGAAATACAAGGAATGCTCTTCTAATTAGGCTTATGTATTCCTTAAGAAAAAATATTTTGCTTCCTGGCTTACTTTCATTACAAGTTAATAGGGCATGTCACTCATGTAGGCCTCATATTATGCCTAAGTACACTCTAGGTACCATACTGCTAGCTAATTTATACATTTTTGAGTAATCCTAGGAATGAAGGTAATTTTCTTATTTTGAGAGCTACCGGAAAATTTCCATTATGTCTTTTGGCCTGCGCTACGTGCCATATTAATTTGACTGTTTATAATTATGCATTAGGTATGTAGACCTGCCGATTTGATAGTCGGATTGCTGGCTAACTTTAATTGCGATGACTTAAGTAAGAACTGGGTCTCTTCACTCATGTACAGTAATGTACAAACTCGACTCGATAGTCGACTCGAGGTCAAAAAGTACTACTCGCACATCCCTACCCAGTTAGGATCAAGGGTTGTTTCTCTTTTTCAAAATTTTTTTTGGATTTTATTCTGATAATATGATGTTGGGATTTGTATGATGATTTGATTGCATATCTATTTTTGATTCTTTGAATTGACGTTTGTGACCGGTTCCATAATTGGATAAGACATATCTTTTGAGAACCAATAAATATATTATATTATACTATCATGGAAAGGGTGGCACCGAATCAAGGTAGGAAGAGCAAAAAGTGGTGAAACGGCTGGGGAAACAGTTGGTAGAAGATAGTTGAGGAAGCATTGAACAACTTGAGAGGTGATTAGATGAAAAAATGGCAGAATATTGTTGTCATTTGGGGTAGGTGGACCAGGGTAATTGGTGCCGTCAGGCATAGGTGGGTGTTTGGGTTCCATAGAGTCAGAATGAGTGTGGGCAATGATTTGAGGTTTGATTTGCTCTTCAGAAAGTCTGAAGTATGTCGAATGCCATGTTTTTCATGCTCAGATTCTCATATGCAGGGTAATACATATGTTGAAGAGGGTAGAGTATTGATTCTTTGTAAAATTATTCTAAATAATATAACAATTCATATATGTATGCATGTGCCACCAGACTAGTATATGGAGTAAGCTTGATCAAGAGAGAAATAATTTCTCATTTATAAATGATTTTCTAAAGGGAATTAATTCAAGAATTGTAATTTTGTGCCAGTTGTTTTGCTGTGCAGGGTGTGGTGAGAGTGCCGTGTGAAGGGAATCTCTCATGTCTTTCTCTTGTCCAGGGCCACCCCATCAACGTGCGAGACCACTGCGGGTGGACACCCCTCCACGAGGCGTGCAACCATGGCTTCGAGGAGATCGTGTCCCGTCTGCTGGCGAGCGGTGCGCATGTGAATGACCGAGGTGGCACTCACTGTGGTGGGGTCACCCCCATCCACGACGCTGCCTCCTGTGGCCACCTCTCCATCGTCAGGATGCTGCTCTCGGCAGGGGCTCTGCTCACCGTTCGCACCGACAAGGTCTGACCACGGAGCCGAATGACCACTCAAGCTCAGTGATTGATTGTATGCAACTATCCAAAGCTTCATGGAAATTGGATGAATGTTGTGGTAGTGCATGAAGTTATCAATATTGTATCGATAAAGTATCAATGCAGTATTGATAGTGTAACGATACTTTCTTTTAAAAAAAAACTAAATAATTTCACCACAATTTTGTATCAATAATGTATATATTTATCGATATTTTATCGAAATTATATCGATACAGCATCGGTATTGAATTATCTATTTTGTATAAACCTTTGCGGGAGCGTACTCAACAACTTTCCAAAGTTTCATGGCGATCCGATGAATGGTGTAGTAATGCATAAAGGACAAACACATAAATACATTCGATACAGTATCAATATTGTAACGATACTTTCTTTTAAAAAAAATTAAATAATTTCACCTCAATTTTGTATCAATAATGTATCGATTTATCGATACTTTACCGATAAAGTATCGATATTGAAATATCGATTTCGTAGTCCTCTTCTCGGGAATGTACTCAACAACTTCCCAAAGTTGCATGGCGATCCGATGAATGGTGTAGTAATGCATAAAGGACACACAGACATACATTCATTTATATATATATAGATGATTTACAAGGACAGTGCACTTTGAAGGTTACTTGGTGCCTACTTTAAAGTCATTGTGATTTTGTCATAGGTATCTTGAGCTTGAATTACTTTCCTTCCTTTGAGTTTAGCTTGCAGATAATACAGAAAATGTGTTAACAAGAACTGGAGGGTACTAAGGAAAGAATTGGGTTACTGGTTGTGTAAAAAAAAAACTTTGTTAAAAACAGACCACTGATAAATAAATGTTTGTTAAAAGTGGGGATTTTAACATGATAAAATAGCCGTTGGGCAAAGTGTTCCTTTTGAAATTCAGAAAAGGCGGCAACTTTGCTCCATCAGCACAGCAAGACAACACGAATGTGTTTACTCATGTCACCAAGCATTAATAATAACAAATTAAAATCTTTGAGTCAACTGTTTTGCTGGAGGGAATATCGAATGTCCCAGGAGCCTAATCCATGTTTACTATTTGTGAAGGTTCATAATATTTCCTTGTTCTTGCATTAATGTTTCATTTGAAACTTCATAATTTTGTCTTCAAAATTCCTGGGCATTTTTCATGCTATTTGCTTTTTAGTCCACATAAATCGGTCGTTGAGGGCTGTTTTCTGGGAACCCATGGGTAGATCTTGGATTCAAGTAATGCACCCCATTGTGTCAGTGTTACTTTTTAAGTTCATATTGTTTACAGAAATAAAAATATGATTCGAATTGTTTGAATTTTGATGTTCTGAGCATCAAATCACTAATCTCAATCTAAGTAATTGAAGCAGTATATTGGAACACTTTCTGAGTGCGCATCCAGATCTGTTCGTGTCATGAACACACATGGGAATAACGTTACGAAATTGAAATATAATTGTTTATATGGTGTGCAATTAATGCTTCACTGGACTTTGCTTCCAATCCTTGGAACATTCCTCATTTGTGGCATTGTCTGTACAACCACATTACACTCAGTTTGATGAAACAATTGTCTGCCTTTCTGTAGTAGACAGTTTCTCCTATCATAGGCTTCTCAATTTTTCTTGACTATGGCATCTGGTGATTGATTAGAGATTTAAGTAGTGCCGAACAAATGATGATCAGATTTTTATCTGACTTTCCCAAAAGCAATCAATCAACCTTTTCTTATGAATTATGGATGGATGGAATGGTGGGATGCACTTCCTGGCCCCATCCCCACCTGACCCCGCCCCCATAACTGGTGACCCTGTTGCTTTTCAGGGTGAGACACCACTCGTGTGCCTGAGGCAGTGGCACGAGCGCGTCAAGGGGGAGATTGATTCGAGGACGGAGGAGGAATTCCGTGACCTGGAGAGGGAGTTGAGCAGCAGCCTGGAGAAAAGTGAGTGGGCTGGCTGCTTGAGTGTGTGGCAGAATGTCCACCAGTCTTTAGAACCGGAAAAGGACAGGAATTTCATTTGGGCTTTGAAAACCAGAAATGGGGCGGGCATTTTGGATACTCGCCCTTAATTCTAAAGAATTATATGAAATCCTCTTTCCTGTGCAGGAATAAATTTTGATAACATTTTGACTCTTTTAAGATGAAAATTCAGTGGATTACTTGAAACAAGAGATGAGCAAATACTGCCCGCCGATGCTCGCATGATATCTCAAATAATTTTTCTGAAAGACGAAATTCATGTACCTCAAATATTGCACCATACACCATTGGGTGCCTATACATATTTGGCACGTTGATGTTTTACATAATATGCACCGCGACAAGACAGTGGAGATTTGAGTCTGTTGATGGGTTTCGCCGTGTAATTTGTGGTAGAAAGACAACAGTGTCAATGAATGGAGTTCTGACAAAACTCTTGTCTTTTCGCCATAAATAAGTGTCAAAACTAATCTGCTGCTAGTCATAATTCAAAACTGTAGCAACTTTAAATATTGCCAATGGTTGACACTCATAATGAGTGGCAACCTCGATGGCCTTTCATAATTTAATAAGAGGTCACTTATGTCTCTCTTCTTCCAAATAGTACTTTTGAACAGTAGCTAATGAATTTTATACAAGAGTTATCAAGAACGTATACCTCTACTCTGTAATCTTACTATGAGCTATTTACATCGAGACCCCAAGTTTAATAAGCTATATCTTCCAAAAGATGAAACCAATTTTAATGCAGTAATATATATTTTATAAAATGTTCATTACTACATTTTTTGTACAAATAAAAATATTGTTGTCACCTTAGATTAACTTTTACTACATTTTAAATTGAATAAAAGGGTTTTCGTGGCTATAAATCCATGACCAAGAATTGTGTTTTTGTTGTTCTGTTAGCTGTTGTCATATCAAATTGTAATTTCAACAATATAAATCAAATATGTTTTTGACAATGTGAACAAAAATTTTATTTCAAAAATGACAAAAGTTGTTATGAAATTTGTAAAACTGTACTATGAAACTGGTGATATGACTGAAACTGGAGTGGAACTGATGCAGCCACAATCTTATCGGCAAGATGACTGTAGAGAAGTAATTATTACCAGTATAACCTAACTGCAATAAAATTGTTTCTTGTTATAGTAATACCATGTATAGTTCATTGTGTCAGATCTGGGGTTAATATTGCTAAGTTTAATCTTTTCCATAAATTTTCAATTTACTTGAATGTTGACAGTAGTTAATTCAAAATAGGAGAGGACTTAACACTTTCTGCTCACATAGTCATGCTCATTAAAGTTATTCTATTCAACAGTCCATTGTTGGTAGTAAAGTTAAGTTATTTTATGTTTGATATTTTAAAACCAGCATTAATTTTTTTTTCAATTCAACTGAGTGGAAGTTTTTTACTTCAACAGGCAATAAATAAATTATCAGAATAATCTTTAATGTATTAATTGCAATTCTAATGTTCAAGGTACCTATTCGAATAGTATTCGAGTCATTATTAATATTCATATCTTAAGACACGATGGCCTGATGAAGACAATCGTCGAGGGAAGTGAACGGGAAGAATGGAAAAGGCAGGCCTCGTTTGAGTTACATATAACAGGTCATAAAGGACGTGAAAGAGATGACCTACGTTAATATGAAGAGGTTGGCCGATTGAAGAATCGAGTGGAGGGCTGCGTCAAACCAATCTTAGGATTGTTGACCCTTGATGATGATATTAATATTCGACTTTGAGAAATCTGCTCTTTGTCCCATCTCTACTTGAAACCTGTATTATCTTGCTCAAGACGTAGCCAAGATGCATTTCAATGGGCCTAAAGGCAGTGGCCATTTCGCCCTAATTGTTGTTCTGCTTGCATAACTCACGGGACTGAACTCTCCATGAAAGACTTATCCTGCAATTTACCACTATGAAAGAATAATAAAATTTCTCTTTGATATTGCACAGATTCACAACTAGTTCACATCACCTCACTCATCTGTGACATTGTTATGCATTGAGAGAGTGCTTTTCTTCGATTTTTCCGTGATTGTGGTTCCGGTTGCATAACTTATGGACAGGCTAATGGTATCGTATTGATGATGAAATTTTATTATTTCTTTATATAAGTGCATAATTTTCGACACATTTATCAATGGGTTGTTACATCGCAATAGTTAATCTTAGCCCTAACTAGTCACTATGATGACAGGGAAGCCTAAAAAATCACATTGGTTATTATGGGTGTGCCTGAAATGAAAACTAAGAGTAAATTTGTGACTTTTATCAGCGATCTGTGATAGGGGACTTATACGTACTGTATTTGTCTCTTGAAAATTTGGTTATCAGCCTTGAAAACGTTGAATAGAACTGGAATTTTGGTTTTCCATTTGGTGAGACACCGTGCATGGTATAAACATCTTACATGGGTGCATCTAAGTTGACCTTTGCATATGTCTTCTCTGTTTAAAAGTATTTAGGAGATGGTGGACAAATTTAACATCAAATTCACATTATCTCATATGTTGTGGTAGCACTGTGGGGTAGACTGTTGGGCCACTGACTGGAGGTCCTTGTTTTGAATCCTGGAGACACCTCTTTGGAGACGTTCAGTTAAACCTGAGCTTAGTGACTTTATGGGTACCGGATCTTTGTGGGCAACCGCAGTTGGCTGAGGGAAGAGACTTGGCCCCTTGAGAGCGTGAATTTCCGTCATGCCATTGATTCATGTTCTTGGTGAACTCTGTTCTCACCAATCAGTTTGACCTTGTGGGCTAGAAATTGGTTGGCATGAAATACCAGCTCAATTGTTTCAGTCTCAGCCTTGTGGAAATCCATTTTATGAAACTATTTTAGCACTAATTAATAGAGGTCCGTGAAAGTGGTTTTATTTTTTGCTGAAATTCGTTTTAAAACTATGTGATTTCGGTGTTATAGAAAATCTTGGCGGTGTTATTATAATGTTACAATTTTTGTCAATTTTTCTAGGTGTTTTATTATTTTTGGTACACATTTTGTGAATGCTTATACTTTTATTAAGCATTTTACATAACAAGAAAGGCAGTTAAAGAAGCATGCATAACTACACACAATCAGAAACAAAGGAACTTCAACTGGGGGTGTGTCAAAATGATTTTTTTTGCATTGAAGCTCAGTGGAGCGCCAAATATCCGACGATCAACTGCCAATAAGTATAGTGCCAATGAGTATAGTGCCAATAAGTAGCACCCCCTCTCCTCCTACCTTTTCTGTTACTTCCCCCCTTGCCTCAACTGCTAGCGCTTCCGTTCCCAGCCAGCAGCCGTGTTTAAGTCTACAAAATTGTTACATTAGGCCAACACTTAAAGGTTTTCCTGTAACAAGTTACCCAATTACGTACGCTGTCTACTGCGTCGCGGTGAGTCACCGGAACTACTGCGTGCCGGGCACGTGAGCTTATATTTCCACTCTTCGGCGGCCGTGTTCAGCACATTATTGATTCAGAATATGTAATTCTTCAGGAGAGAAAGCGCGTCATTCTAGATATTTCCGAGAATTTCAGGATTGATAAATGTGAATCGAAGATAGAGGCGGTGATTAATTTAACGGCAAATTCCGGCGGAGACATCACTACAGTGCGCGATATTACGCAACCGCGATATGCACGAGACAAAGCAAGCCAATTTACCTTTGAATCGTAATGAGATAGAGTGAATGAACGTCAGCAGCGTTAAACAATGAAGGCTTAGGCTTTAATCGATTATGACTCTTTACATGTGATGTTTTCGCTAATTCACGTAAAATTCACATAAAAGGTGAAGTTTCGTTTCATTTTCCGATTTCGCGGTATTTCGCGTTATTTTGCATTATTTCGTGATATCGCATCTCGCGAATTTCATGGATCTCTGCTAATTAATATTCCACTGAATGGTTTATTAGGTGCAATCTAGTTATGAGTTCATAGGTGTCATTTGAAGATGATCTTTGAATGCCTTGTGATAATTATGTGAATGTTGTTGATTTTATCTGGATTCACCTTCCACATTCCATTTTTGTTTTCAGTCGTAGGGCAGGAGCCTGAGGCGAGAGGGCACACGTCAAGGAGTGATGGCCTGTCCAGGAAACACAGCAGGCATCTCTCACAGGAAGACTCGGGGAGTGAGCCTCTGATAGCCGTTCACAAAGGTTTGTTTTCCTGTTCATAATTGGGTTTTATTACGATGTGAGCATATTCAATATGATCGGCATCAGTCAATGGCATTGGAAAACATTTACTTTCCCTGTTCCACTGATTCACTGTCCATGCAAAGTGACACTGGGGCAATAGTTGTAGTGTTGGGCTTTGGGTGCTCCAGTCATGGGTAGAGAGAGCTTCAGGGCAGATGAAATTCTTGGATAGATAGTAAAAATCCTCTTGTGCACATTGAAGCACATGGCTTGTGGCTTAGCTGTTGCACTCATTCCATAGCTATGTATCTTCGAAGTGCAGTCGTGTATGGTGGGGTGAATCTGTGTTGCTGAAGGTGATTCATGGACAACTGTTAGAGATTTGATTTAGACTTGAGTCGTACATGCAAGCTCCTAGTGAAGTCTTCAATGGGTTCTCCACCGGGTCAGGGAAACGGCTAAACAGCTAACGACGTTTCGATGGCAGAGTTAGCCCAATTGTCATTAAGTATCATTTGAAAAAAATTCAAAAAAAATGAAACAAACAGAATTTACAATTTTTTTGGTGAAGAGTACTTAAGTAAGTTCAAGTTCCCTTGTTTTTATTATTATATACATTAAAACTATGTGATATCATAATAGGGTTCATACCAGTCAGGAAAGTTATGGAAATGTCAGGGAAATTACATTATGGTCAGGGAAAAACTCCGGAGGTGCAGCAGGAAGATGAAAATCGTGGTTGCTGCGCACGAGCAGCGAGGTGCGCATTTTGTTGTCGTCATGGCTGGGCGGCAGGGGGTAGTGCTGACTTGACGGCTTGGTCTGCTCGTCCGTTGTTTTGTTTTGAATTTTGACTGGAATACGTTGCTTTCCTGGAATAAATAAATTTTATTTAACAAGATACCTTGCTGCGTTTTTCCATAAAATCCCTGTACATGACTGCTTTGCCATTTATATGAAGTCAGGGATATTTCAATAATTGGGACTGGAAGTCAGGGAAATTGAAATGAAAAGTTGATAACTGCATTTATTTAAATGTACAAATATTGTAATGAAGGAGACATCAGCCAATATCATTGGCAAAACATTCCATAATGCAGACAATAGGTGTCCATTTTACTAAAACCTCTTTATAATGAACCTCCATTTATAAAAATTACTAAAAATTGGACCCTCTCATTTCGATAAAGAGAGGTTTTTCTGTATTTGCTTCTAGGAATGAGGAGTTACTTGGACAGTGAAGTCACATGCATGTGAAATGGTGAATGGTATTCATTTATGGAATAAATATCGACAGCTACTACCAAGTCAAAGACTGATTTTTGTGAATTTAATTGGTCAGTGATGGTTTCAATGTCTTAGTGCATGTTTGGTGCATAGTAATAGCATATATGTAGTTTCCTTTTCTTTTTTTCATTGTCTCGATCAAAAGTTCATATCCTCTGGAGTGCTTATTCGATACTTATCCAATCTGAAGCCCTTTCCACGTTTGTACCCTTTCCATGTTCATATCCCTATGCATGACCAATGTACTCTCTCTTGTGGTCCCTGCATGGAGATTCAAATGGGGGACAGCTTTACGTCTGGAATATTTTACTTGAGAGGGTTCCATCACGTCTCGATGAAAATGAAAGGGGGATCGACTTGGATTGGTGGCCAATAGAGTACTCCTCCCTCCCATCCCGAGGACCCAGGTTCGATTCCCGGTGGATTTTTTCATTGGCAAACTGGTCCCTATTTGAGCGGAGGGCATTTGAGGTTCAGCATTGCGTCCATCGTAGCGGACGTTAAGCTGTTATCTCCTAGGTGCCCATCGTTAAGGGTAGGCTAATGCTGACCCAGGGTTTCTCTCCACTGGATTTTATAAATGCATTCCTGTTAAGGTGCATCGCCTGTTTTTGATGGATTTTCAGTCAGTAAGTCAGATTGGAACCAAGTTGCTTTTAATAAAAGAAAAAATAAAATTATTTCAATAAAACAACTGTGTTATGAAATTTGATATTAAAAAGTACCAATTTATTGGGGATTAATGCAGTTGAGACCTTAAAATCGGAAAGAAACGGATTGTGGGGATGTTGGAGAGGAGAGGGGACAGTGAAGGGGAGTGGAAAGCCCTCCGCTCATGTGATCCACTCTTTCACGAGAACTTGAACGGCAGATTAATCAGGCTCACCTAAGACTCTCTAGCTTGGCTTTTCAGGACATCACAGAGTTGTGAATGCCCGTTTTCATCAAGTGTGATTATTTTTAATCATATGAATGAATCATTGTTTATTCATTTGTCACATCTTGCTGTATAATAGCAGAGATTCCACTGAGAAAAAAATCATCGAATCCCAGGAAATCGAATCGACTCGAATCCCTGTCAAGGTGAATGATTTTTTTCTCTGGAATTTCTGCTATTGTTTAATTTCAGTGGGTTACGCCGTTAAGGTTCTCGCTGCCCGTTTGTGGGCCTTCAATTTGTTGCTGTACATTGTTTATCTTCCTCCCTCCTTTTTCACATGTCTTTTATGAATCTTAGCAGTAGTAGGCAAGCTAACTTTGTTGAATTTTGATTTCACTCAAAAATAAACTTGGTTATATTCTGCATGATTGATATCATTCGCTCAAATGCTTTCAACATCTGCAGGTCAAGAAATCAAGAGTGGAATCTCATAATTCTACTTTTCTACTCTTGATAATGACCTGAAGAGGTTGAAACCAGTTGGGTGAATAATAGTAATTGTGTGGATTATAACAAAGCTTATTGTTGAGTGATGTCTTGAGTGATGTTTCCACGCTTCCCCCTCCCATCACCTCTTTCTCTCCATCCATCCCATCCTGCCCAGCCCTATGAAAATGAAATGCGAGTTTGCCTTGCACCCTCTCCCTTTCTTGTTCTGTTCGGTTTCAATTTATGGGCCCTCTAGTCGTGTGCTAAAGGTTTGAGAGTGACCTTTTTTCAGGGAGGGGAGACAAGGTCAGCACACCAAGGTGCAGGACGAGGGAGTCACCAAACCTGTCGTCATCTGCTGTGGGTGAGGAGGATGATGGCTGCATTTCCGAAGGCTCTGCCTCGAGTGCTGACGATGAACCCATCTCCAGCCACTCCAAGAGCGTGTCGAAGCATGTGAGGACCAAGGCGAAAGGTTTGTCGGCTTCGTCAGATTATGCCAGGACCATAGCCAGCCTGAAGAATCGGCAGTCATTGTTGTCACTGGTAGGTTATATGACAGTCAGTGGTGTGAATAATCTTTGGTTTGAACTTTTTTTTAGCAAAAGCTTACATGTCATGTGTACTGGAATCCACTTCTAATAAAATGTTTTAATTGCAAAAAAATATATTGGCGGCATTATTGATTATGACTTAGTTGCTGTAATGAATTGGGCCCAATTACATATATAAATTACACTTGATCTATGATTATCTAATCAGCTATAATACATACCATTGTAAACTCTCTCTCTTTCAGTTTTGTTGGTTTAGCTGGAAAAATTTTCAGCCATGATATTTTTCAAATGTATTGGCTTAATGGATTTAAATGAGTGATATTGATGCAACAGATCAATATCAGATCAAATCTACAGATTCTTTTGTGAAGAGTAAAGTAATATAAAAAAATGTGCTGATGGAGCTTCACAGGCCATTCCTAAACTGCAGAAAAATTTTAGTAAGATGCTTGATTGCCAAATCTCTGAATCACTGGAAAAAAGAAACAAGTTAGTTGTAACTTTATGAACCCTGTTGTTGTGAATAAACATATTAAGATACTAAAGGAAAGATAATGCAATTTTCCACTAGTAAACAATTTTTATTCCGACTGGTTTCGGTGTACTACACCATTGTCAAGTGAAGCTTTCTGTTTACAAACAAGTGTATACATATATGAGCAGAGGGAGGGAGGAGTGGGGGGGAAAGGGAAAGGAAGAGAAACGGAACAGGGAACAAGGAGTGATCTGGTTGGAGCGTGGGTGAGAGGGGCAGGTCAGTTTATTCAAATTTGTAAAACCCAGTGTCAGTTGGTGACGATGGGGGAAGATGGGAGAGGGAACAGAAGGAGAAAAACGCCTTGGGTCGCCGTTGTCGTCTTAGGATCCCTCATTAATTTAATGGCTCAGGGTTTGGCAATTGGAGACCAGTGATGTCCCATGGTGCTGCTTTTCGGCAATGCTTGAGGAGTCTTCCGGGGTTTGAGGGGGGGGGGGGGGGGGGGGGCAGGGGCTAGGGGGAGGGGCAGGGGCTAGGGGGCGGGGAGGGGCAGGGTAGGGGACAGTTCAGAACGTCGGCTCGGAGTGGTGTTACCAAAGGGAGGGGGAAAATGGCTAGGGGGTAGTAGGGGTGGCGGTGGAATAACGAAGTGCTATGGACAGTAACGGGGAATGGGATGGAAAGGTGTTATCATTTAGGAGTGGGACATTATTAATTTTGTGTTGAATTATTTCTAATTGTTCCAAGGCATCAAGTTTTTTCCCTTTCTTTTCCACATGTAAAATGTTTGGGACAAAACTGCACTGATGACCTGTGTCCATAAGATGTTTGGCGACGGTGGACGTGTCCTGTCCTTTCACCAGGAACTTGCAATGCTCGTTGATTCTCGTGTGGAAGTTTCTGCCTGTTTGACCCACATATATTCCTTTGCAGTAATCACATTCTAGTGCGTAAACCCCACATCTGTCTAGTATGTCCGATTGATAGAATTGCCGAACCCTGCCGCAAGAGCCATTAAATCAACGAGGGATCCTAAGACGACAATGGCGACCCAAGGCGTTTTTCTCCTTCTGTTCCCTCTCCCATCTTCCCCCATTGTCACCAACCGACACTGGGTTTCACAAATTTGAATAAACTGACCTGCCCCTCTCACCCACGCTCCAACCAGATCACTCCTTGTTCCGTTTCTCTCCCTTTCCCTTCCCCCCCCACTCCTCCCTCCACCCTGCTCATATATGTATACACTTGTTTGTGAACAGAAAGCTTCACTTGAGAATGGTGTAGTACACCGAAACTAGTCGGAATAAAAATTGTTTACTTGTGGAAAATTGCAATATCTTTCCTTTAATATGGAATGTTTCCACCACATCTCGCCTGAATCGGGTTTGTTTATATTAAGATACGTTCATGAGTTATAACTTCGTAAATAATGGAAGTACGTTTCGGGAGTGCATATTTTTCAGGAAACAAGAAAAATAGCTTCATAGTGATGTTGATGAAGAATACTCATTCATATAATATTTGATATTATGGAGTGTCGATTTTTTACGGTCCTGTTGACTTCGTAATTTCGAGTGTCTACTGTAATACAAGAGCGGAATTCCTTCCAGAAGTCATAATAGCTGTTTTGTGTTGTCCCTTGCTCACTCGCCATCTTCATCAATCGCAGTCCATCATCGTCAATGGCAGTGTCTCAACATTCCCAGAAAAGTTCTGGAATGTTTTAAGCATGCAAGAGCAGTGTGGGACACAAGATTCGACCTGTCTTCACGTGAGTTGAGGCTAGACTGAGGACACTTAAACTTACTCTAGCGACAGCACTATACACACGCTGGCACTTTGTCTATTCTCTTAATCTAGACAGCAAAGTGTGGAAGTTGTACGACCCGTTAGAGATATTCAGTTCCAATATGCCGTCACGGTGTAAATTGCAACAGTGTTGTCACATTGGATTCAGTGTAACATTACAAATGCATCTTATTTTTCCACCGATCAGATAGATCCATTTACGATCCATTGTCTCAGTATAAACTAACAATGTTGGAATCGGAGCAAAGTTACCAGCCCATTTTAGTTTTCCACCAATCAGAGGTATAAATGCAATTATTAAAGGTGCATTTCACGTATGAGCTGTTGACTGCAAAGCCTGATTTGCATTGGTGAGCACACACTGTGAAGTGAGTTAAGGTCCGTGGCACTGGACGTTTGTCGTACACTTTTGGTTCACATTCAAACTATTAACAGAGTGGAAGCTTCAGAATTAAATTCTTTCCCTTTTGAAGTACCAAAGAAACAAAAGGGATGGTCTTAGATTGTCTTAGCAAGCACGGCAAGTGGCAATGTCTCTTCGTGGGGGGGGGCCAGGGTGCCCATCAGCAATGCCCATTTCTCCCCTTCACTGTAGAGCAAGGACTCCAAGGGCCCACGGTCGAGGAGTGGTGAGGAGAAGAGTCCGCTGCTGGCTGAAGGAGAGACTGTGGTGGACGACTGGTTGGAGGATGACGTTGGCGTAGCCAGGCCACCTTTGAAGCGGGCCAAGAGGTGTGTTGGTGGGGGGGAGGGGGGCTCGAGGGGCCACCACAGGGCCTCCCCACCCCCCCCCTATGAGGTGCAGCTGGAGGAAGAGGAGGGGCCACAGGGAGGAGAGCCCCTCCCAACAGTGTCTCCGAGTGGCCCCGAGGCAGGGCGGCAAGCAAGGGGCTCACCCGAGGCAGGGCGGCTGCTGCAGGCGCCAGTGCTGCCACCACAATGCCCTGTGAGTCCACCCGTGGGGTTAGCTGGCACTTGATTTGCCATTCTAGAGGAATTGAGGGAAAGAAAAGTCACAACCATTAACTTTCTTGTATTCCACACCTCATTGTTGCACGTTTTGAAGGGCAGGGGCCTAGCCACGTTGACACACCGGTTCCCATCAGATCACTGAAGTTAAGCAACATTGGGCCCGGATGGAGGTTGGATGGGTGACTGACCCCTTCCATACCTCTACCGCGGTGCTCTTGTCCCCTGTCTGCAAGTGGCGGGCAGGTTAAATGTGAAATCCGTGGATTCTGGCGATATTGCACGGTATTCGAACATATCGGAAAGAAGACAAAATTTGCAATTTACCACATAAAAACTTTATTTCTGGAAACCCGGGTCGGAATAAAGTTTTTATGTGGTAAATTGCAAATTTTGTCTTCTTTCTGAGGTTAAATGTGGGTTGGCACACAATGGATCTAAAGTGGTCTAAGTGCCAGGGGAGCTCCAGAAGGCCTCCGTTCACACCTCCAATTTACATTTTACACCTTATAATCAACCTAAGTTTCAACCTTTTGAGGCCATTGTCAAGAGTTAAACTGTGGTGCTCTCAAGGATATAGTTATGATGAGCTAAAGAGGGCAAAAATGGTTTATCAAAATGTGTAATGAAAAGGTGAGGAGTATAACCAAGTTTATTTTTGTGACAACGTGTCCAAATTCCACAAGGTATACCATTAATTTCATTAACAGAGGAAAAGTTAAGTCCAGTGGTATTCCCAAGGTGAAGAGCCCTTGATTGATACTTGACTGTTTGTATAAATAAACTATTGAAAGTATCCTAAAAAAGTCTGACTATAACAGTGCAATGATATAGTATGCAGAATGACAGCTTTTTTGATTATCATATGTATTGGTGAAGAGTTGAAAGTCATTTATTGATTTGTTGTGAATTTCATGAAAGTATCACAATAAAATTTCCCCGCTCTTTGATGATTTTAGACTTCCTTCCTTCAGTGGTAATTGACGTTATTTGCATTCCTTGCTGATTGCAGGGAGGTGTCCAGTTGGTCAAGGTGGATGTGGAGGGCACGTTGCTGTTGGTGCCCCTGGATATGAGTGCTACGTTTGACTGCCTGGCCAAGGAAGTTGCTCGGAGATACCAAGAGTGAGTTCCTCCCTAATCCTCACTTCTCTCACTGTTACTTCCACTGGCTGACATATCCTCTCTCACATAGATTTACAATTCCATGGTTTAAATGAAAAGCAGATAATTTTTTGAATAAAGTTGTGTAGATCATTTTATTGCTGTTGGATACTCTATTACTTATAAGTAGGGGTCCAGGGAAGTTGCTTTATCACCATAGCACACAATAACATGAAAATGTGACCATAAAACAATACAACATGAATTCACTCAGTTTTGGATGAATTCTCAAAAAAAAAGCAAATTTTTATTGCACTCATAGGTAGCACAACTTTCACAAAATTACGTACTAAAATAATTGTAGGTCTATTAAACCAAACGTAATGTGATGTTTTTTTCGAAAAAAACAAATGGTGGAGATATGAGTCTGTTGATGTGTTTCACCGTGTAATTTATGGTAGAAAGTCAACAGTTCTAAAGGCCGTTGTACACGGTACAATTTCTTGCACAAGAACTTGTACAATGCGCAAATTGAATCGTGCACAAGGGGTTCGTCCAATTTCTTGTACAAGAAATTAGATCATGCTCTATATTATTGGATGAAATCGTCCAAGAACCACTCCGTAGCTTCTGGGTATGACAAGTGACGGTAGTGATGCGTTCGTTTAGTATTCGTAAGGTTGTTGTTCTGTGTTTGCGATCACTTTTATTCCTATAAGCATGGCGAAACTTCCATTTTTGTTGTACATATCGTGATATTCTTTGTTGCTTCCGTTTTATGATATTCTTTGTTGCTTCCATATTGTGATATTCGTCGGTCGCGTTGGAAGTGTTCTATTTCTCAAAAGATGAGTTGGACACACTGGAAAACATAAACCTCAATGAAATTAAGATGACGTTATTGAACCAAAAATAAATATATGCAACGAGCGAAAATATGCTGTTTGGACGATAATTGATGGGTTTCATGAGCCGATGATAGAGTGCAAGTAACCAATAGTATAATTTCATTTTATTAATGCTGGGATTAATGGTAGCAAATCATTGTAACCCATGGCAGTATTTTCAAAATACTATCGTTATCGGATATCGTGATTCAGCTGTTGGACAGAAAACGATATCTGCGCATGTTATTGGCACACAAATTGCATGAAAATCTTTGATCGTGTATGACCGTGAACCAACTTCTTGTACAATTTCTTGGTCAAATCTCGCCGTTCAATTTATTGTACAAGAAATTGTACCGTGTACAACGGCCTTAAAAAATCTTAATTCCGGCTAAACTCTTGTCTTTTCATCACAAATAACACAATGGAACTAGTCACGATTGAAAATCGAAGAAAGTTCCTAAACATTGTTGATGGTTGCTGCTCGGTACGAGCTACACTTATTCCTGTTACATATCATTAATTTATAAGAGGTCACACAATGTTCCTCTTCTTCCATGTCGAACTTTCGGAAATAGGTAATGAATTTTACGTGAGAGTTACTGAGAACTCATGCCTCCGCTCTCACTATGAGCCATTGTCACTGTTTTCTGTCGAGAATATGCCAAGGTGCCCAAATTTGAGAAGATACACATTCCGAAAGAGGAAACCGTTTTTAATGATGTAACATGTATTTTATAGAGTTGTTCATTTTTACATTTACTCATGTAAATATTTTTTTGTCACCTAAGATAGACTTTTACAACATTTTATTTAGATTAGAACTGTTTTCATGAATTTAAATCTGACGACCAATAATTGCGTGCTTTTTATTCTGTTTGCTGTCCTCATGTTAAATGGAAATTTTAACTGAATAAAGCCAATGAAAATTTTTATTTATTTCAAATATTCAAAAGTTATTATGAAATTTAAAAAACCTTACTACAGTAAACTCTCGATAATACGAAATCAACGGGACCAGAAAATCAGCACTTTGTAATTTCGTAATTTCAAAAAGTTGAGAAAAAATTTTATCTTTGTTTTCTCTAACTTTTGTTCTCTTCTGCAACATTGTATAACTTCTGTGTTCGTTTGTGAAAGCATTTCAAAAGACTTATGTCTTATAAGATCATAAAATAATTGTATTGTATTTCCTATGTCAATGCTTTAAAGTCGGCAATCTTAGTGTTGGCAAAATTTCGTCCTGCGATCACAAACATATGTTAACAAAAGTTGAGCATTTTGTAATATTAATTTTATTTTCAGGATAGTCAGTAGAGACGGGAATCTAATATAGATTCTAAAAATAGACATTTGCTTCAAACATTTACGCTGTTATGATGGCAGCTTGTAGCGTCTTCTGTATCGTCAGCGGAATAAATGAATTTCAAAATTCTATATCTGGAATTCAACAAGTTTTTCAGCGTGAAGAATATAGACAAGGAGAGGAATAATAATTACCAGAATTACCTAACATTATATTATTAAACACTATTAAACATTATTATTTGTTCAACACCAGGAAGGCCATTATTGAAAACTACATTAGCAACTCAGGTAATGTTGTCAAATCTACTTGGAATGTCATTAACCACTCTACAAAAGCCTCTAGCCCAGCTTATAACTCAACCTCCATTACTTTCAGTGGAATCACTGTGTCTGATCCTGAAGAAATAGCTAATATGTTTAATCACCACTTCTGCTCAATTACTTCCCAGACCAAGCAAACTAGTGCACCCCCAAACATAAACTATGCTCATTCACCTCACTCAATGTTTCTATTCCCAACCTGCCCAGCTGAAATTGTAAAAATAATCAATTCCTTTCAAAACAAATTTTCCTCAGGGATCGATGGCATCCCAATGCCTGTTGTAAAAGCAGTTGCTCACTCTATTGCAATACCTTTGGCTGACGTGGTAAATTCCTCTTTCCTAAGTGGACAGTTCCCAGCAATCCTCAAATACTCTCGTGTGACTCCTGTTCCTAAAAAAGGGACACGTGATAATGCAGACAACTATAGGCCAATATCTGTCATATCTGTCTTCTCCAAAATATTTGAGAAACTATTTCATATTCGGGTATTCAATTACTTGAAGCTGCATAAACTCATAGCTGAAAATCAGCATGGTTTCCAAATCGGAAAATCAACCAACTCTGCAACTTTTGACCTCCTAAACAATATTCTGCATGGTTTAGACGAAAAACTTCTCACAGCAGGCATATTCTTTGATTTAAGTAAAGCTTTTGATCTTATTGATCATAACATATTAAAATATAAACTTCAAAATCTAGGAATTTCTGGTAGAGCACTGGAATGGATTTCGTCATATCTAAGTGACAGAAAACAAATTGTGAGCTATTCCTACAGGGACACCTATATGACACAAACTGCTAAATCTTATCCTCTAAGCAAGAACTCTGGTGTTCCCCAAGGATCCATATTAGGACCTCTGTTTTTCCTCCTTTTTGTAAATGACCTCCCAAATCACCTATCACACTGTAAAATCACCCTTTATGCAGATGATACATCTGCCATTGTTACAGCTGACTCCCTAGATAGGTTAATTGAATACACTAACAACACCATTCGTGAAATGCAGCAGTGGTGCAATAGTAACAATCTAGTTCTAAACAAAGAAAAAACACAGCTCATCCAGTTTATAAGTAAAAACTACAAAAAAAGTAACATTCTAACAGATAACAATGTCACTTGCTTAAACAAGGCAACTGCCATTAAGTTCTTGGGACTCCAAATAACAGATAACTTGGATTGGTCTCCCCATGTTCTTGGAATAGTGAAGAAAATATTTGCTGGTATCTTCATGATTAGAAAGTTAGCTCCTGTTGTTTCCATTGACATTCTAAAAATGGTATATTATGCTAAAGTGCATTCATATATTTCGTACGGCATTATGTTCTGGGGAAATTCAAGCATAGCTAGTAAAGCCTTCTCTGCCCAGAAACAGGCAGTTAAAGCCATGTTCCAAGTCCCTATACGTACCCCTGGAAAACCACTTTTCACTAATGCAAATATACTAACATTGCCCTCTATTTACATTTTGTCTTGTGCTTGCTTTGTTAAAGAAAATCCTGATAAATTCCCAATGAACTCCATATATCATGACTACTCCACCTGCTCAAACAATAACATACATGCCAGTCAGCATTCATACTCCCTTTTTGCTAAAGGCGCCTATCACTCATCCTCAATACTTTACAATAAGTTGCCAAATGACTTTAAAACCATTACCTCTCCAATGATTTTCAAAAGGAGAGTCAAAGAATTCTTAATTAAGAAATGCTATTATGATGTAAGAGAATTTCAAAGTGATTGCTTGTGAATAACTTTGTATAGATATGTCCATTATTTTTGTAATGATGACATTGTAATTTTGAACAACTTTGTACATATATGTTCATTAATATTGATATGATGACATTGTAGTTCTTGTGTGTATATGTCCTGTCCAAATTTCTTGACGAAACCATGCATGTACTTGCTAACGGTGTAATAAAAAGTATTATTATTATTATTATTATTAAAGTTACTATTAAGTAGAAATGAGTTGATACCAAAATTTATCGATTCTCGATACCAATACCGATTCCTGAAAAATTTATTCTCGATACTGATACCATTGACCTATACATGTGTGTACCTAATTTTGCCTAGTTTTCCTGTACATTATAATTAAATGTACTATGAAATCTAAAAATATAATTTTACAAAACAAAAATTTAAATATACAATAACTTTGGGAAAAACTTCTGAGTTTGCACTACGAGGACATTCTGAAAATAAAAACTGTGTGATAATACAGTTTCATATTTTTTCTTACAAAGGCATGTTTAATAACAAAACATGTTAGTATTAGATAAATAATGTCAGAACAGATTCAAAATAATATGGCTGTCATGTCATAAGTTTAATTTTAATATGATTAAAAAGTAGTTATAAGAGTAATAAAAACACTAACCTTAATTATAATTCAAACTTTCAACATTAAGAAATAAGAATAAAAGGTCATGACACAAACCCTTGAGCCTACTTAAGTTTTGGTTCATAAAACCAACATTTTTTGTCTCTCTTGATCAGGGCAAATTTGTTTCTGGTCACAAAAGTTTCCTGCTGTGTTAAATATGATTCTCATTGTTGATGTTTCACATAGGTATCGACCAATGATGGATGGATCCAGGTTTTTATCGATCCGGAACCAGATCCATGTCTTGGTTTTGGATCTTTGTCTTGGCTTCAGATCCTTAGTTTCAATAATTGATTCTGAATTTCATTTCTCTTCTAATCCTATGTTTCTAATCTATGTAGAATGACAGCAACATTAGTATTTCCAGAAACAATCTGAATAATATTAACAAGAATTTAAGTCTGTTATTGCTTAAAAAATATAAACAATTACGTTACATATCATTGAAAATTCAGTGTCCCATTGATGGTGTGTCATTTTTGACCTGTAATTTTAGACACTTTCTTTCATCCCACATGGGTGAATTTGGTACCTGGGTAGAGAAAGTTTTGTTGAGTCTAAGCAAAATTTTATAAATATGACCTTTTGACCCCAGAAATAGGGTCCAACCATAAATTCAAATTTTGCCTTAAGGGGCTTTCAATATTAAATAATTGGAAATACAAGAGAGAATTTATTTTGCAAAACTTTCAATTATTAGGTTTTTGTGCACAGAGAACATGATGGAAGAACTTTAGAGTTTGAAAAAGCAACCGTGACTCCTGAAAGGGCACAGTCAAGGTCACAGGAGTTACAATAAGTGAATCGCTGCTACAAACCTGTCGAATCATAGGTTTATAAAGGTGCCAAGGTAGATGGCAAGGTCTTCAGATCCCTCTTGTCATCCCTTGACCTTCAAGAGTTACGAAGGGTCACAGGGGTGACAAAAAGTGAATCGAGGACTACAAACGTATTGAATGTGGAGACCTTAAAATCGACCATGGTACCTTTTTATAAACAATGATTGGAGAAGAGCGGTGGGATCAGCAGTGTCCAGGAATTCAAAATTTGGAGCAGGGAGTGAATCAAAGTTGTCCTGAACTAAGTGAATTCTGCAGAGCGATCACGGCTTCCGCTTTCACGTTCATCAGAACTGTCGCTATCGTTATTATACAGTAGAAACTCGAAATTACGAAGTCGACGGGACCGGAAAAATCGGCACTTCGTAATATCAAATTTCGTATCAACGAGTATCTTTCAAAAACATCGCGATGAAGCTCTTTGTCGTTCCCTTAAATTAAGATGAACTCTCGCGACGTACTTGCATGATTTACGAAGTTATAATTCATAAAAATATACTTAAATGTGTGTTCATGCTCCCAAGGTGCAAACAGTTTAACGCAACTAATTTGTCGGAGGTTGATTCTTCCCATTTTCGGGATTTCCACCACATCGTTCCATCTTTTCACGGCGGAAATGCCGAAACTCGGAAGAATTAAACTCCCATCTAAGCCCCGCGGAAATTTACATCGCGACAACTAACTTGCCGTTCTTTTTTCCTATGAATGATTAGGCAATGAAGCGTCTTTTGCCCAATTTTTTGTGCAGTTTGGAATAAGCCTATGAAGCTTCATAGCGCATTTTTCTATATTATTTCCTAACTGGAGAACTCTTAAACTGAAGCGTGAGCGATGTTTAATCATTAGTAATACTGATTGATGCTTACAATAAGGAAGTGTGCGACTTACGCGATCATTGGCACCCGATATTGAAATTAGAGGAATAAAATTTCGTTAGAAGATGGTCCTTTCTCCGCGTCAGGCATAATATATGTATCTACCTACGTTAAGCTAAGACAGTGAAAATAAGATTCTCTCGCGGATGCTATGCGATGGTTACATGTTATGTATTTTCTATAAATAATGCTAAGCCCATTAATTTCCCGAAATAACTATCGTTTTTCTCCCTTGAATTCAGATTATTTGTGCGTGGTTATTTCCGAGATGATAGAGCTGAAAGAAGAGGTTATAGAAGAGTCCAGCTGTGTACCTCCTTTCAGAGGTAGGGTGTACAAGCCACGCACTTCAACGGTGAAGGTTGATAGTTCCTTTTACACTTCATCGGCTACTAACGATGCTAACATTACAAATCAATAATTTTCGTTTTTCACTCGATTACACGAAAGCTTCAGTTGTGGTTCTATTAAGATTAGGTCCGCCTGCCTGCTCTTCATTCATTATATCTCAGAATTCTTTTAAACATTCGCTATTGAATTGAAATGTGGGATATTTTTGCTAATCGTTTTTCCTTTGCTTACGATCAAGCAAGGAGACTTGCGTCCAAGCATTGCAGCTCCAGGTCAGGCCACGCATCAAGCTGGAAGCTGCCTTCTTTCCCTCCTTTCCCCCTCGCTGTGGGTGGGGGTTACTCCTTTCGCCCGCTCACAATAACAGCTGCGAGGCCCATGGTCTCGTAGTATCTTACGTCTGTTGTGAGGGTGATCCACCTGGGATTCAAGGCCAAGGGCTGCGCGCGAAGAATAAACCTCGAATGAATCATCATTTTTACGCCGAATAGTCGCATCTTATCTTCCTCCTCCCTTACCTCAATTTGCTGCGTCGGCGGAGAGGGAAGACATGACTCTGGCGAGTGGAGCTTTTACCATGAATCAAGATATGCCCGCAAAACAATATTTACGCTGAGTTAGACCCATCGGTGTGCACAGATTCCTTGAGATTGGGGAGGGAACTTCTTAGAGGGCCCAAGAGCTAGTATGGGGGGCCTGCAAAGTCAGCGTGGGGCATCTCATGCTAGCCTAGCGTTGAGGGGGTGGGACGGAGGGGCACTCGAAGGGGCCTGATATCCCGGAGGGCGGGCACGGGGGTCTTGGGTGTGAGGGGAATGGCTCGTGCCCACTCATAGAGCGGGAAGGGGGGACACGGAGGGTCACTTGAAGGGGAAATATAGCCAGTGTGGGAGGGATGGGTTAGCCGCAAGTGAGAGAGAAAGGTGATGGGGGAGAGTATGCCGAGGTTTTGGAGCAAAGGAGAAGGAGAGCTGGGTGAATTTTCCTGGTGGGGACTGCCTAGTGATCTCTCTTTTAGGATATTTCTTCGATCACTATGTTGGAGTGAAAGGGGAGGAGGGTACACCATTTTCCGATATAAATATATATATGGGTGCTTGAGCGTTTTTTCCCATTGATTTTGCATGCACCCAGAACTAGTCTTCCTTTAGAATTAATGTGCGTTAAACTAAATGGCCTATGAACCATGCGAACTCATACTTTCTCTGATTTTCTTTGCTGTTGGCGGTGGAAGAAGGGAAGGGAAATGCGTATGAAGAGCCTTGCTCGATGACTACATCAAAACGCTCAATGAGGACGGTAAATTAAACATGAGTCCTTCGATGATAACTATTGCCAGCCGGAATAATTATGCCGTCGAGCAAGGTTGAGTGTAATCAGTCTGAAATAGTGAGAAGAAAAAAAGCTTCCTTGGGTTATATTCACGACTGAATCTACCGCTCGAACAACATAGCATCATCTCCGATACATGTCATAGTTATTGCAAACGATTTCTATACCAGGAATATTCATCATGGATTTATGTTTGGGAAAACTGGTAACAAAAAATGCCAGGGATCATGAGAGGAAAATGCTGGTTGTAGCAATTAGTCTCTCGCCGGCGAGTATATCCGTACACGACTACTTCACATTTTTTACTCGTTGGCAACTCTGTGGACTCGTGGTAACAAAGCAAAACGCATTTTTTGTCCGATTGGTTCCATATTTTATGAGCTACGATACCTACGATTCAAAGTCGTCCTTAAGGTCTGGTTTCACCGGGGCGTCCAGCGGCCACGTCCAACTGTCGCGTCTGGAAGTCGCTGCTAGACGACGCGGCCGGGTGGTTTCATTCAGGCGTCTACATCCTGTTTCCGCGGCTGGGCGATGTGGGAGAATGTGTATTTAGTTAAATTACATATTTACGTTTTCTTTACTCGTTGGCAACTCTGTGGACTCGTGGTTACAAAGCTGAACGCATTTACTGTCAGATTGGTTTCATATTTTATGAACTACGATGCCTACGATTCAAAGTCGTCCTTACTATTGTAGCATTGAAAAATGAGATATCGTTCAGGTAATACAATCAGTGCATAATGTATTCGGCGACGATGATTAATTAGATGTTTAACTCTGACAAGGAGCGCCGGGAAACGTTACTGTGATCCATCATTATTCGTATAAACGAGTAACTTTTTCACGTCGGGACCAAGATCCGAGGTTCGTAATTTTAAAACTTCGTTATTTCGTAATATCGCGTACTGTTACATACACTTAGATACCCTTTTGGTCGGGACCGAAGATTTTGCTTCGTAAAATCAAAATTTCGTAATTTCGAAGTTCGTATTTTCGAGTTTCTACTGTAGTCAATAATTGCTGGTCTCTTGTTAGGAAGGATTATCACACTTTCACCTGAGTCTGATAACACTTCCCCTTCACTAGTGTCTCGACGAAATGGGTGCTGTCTTCACTTTCCTCAGAGTCGTCGTCATTACTGAGGGAATTTATATATTCAGCTAATCTGTCATCTTCAACACCAGGTGAAAATTCATTTCTAGAAGTTGACGCAATTTATCAGGCAAAAGGGTTATTTCACTTTCTGAAAGCCACTAGTGAAATTTCATTGTGTAAACAACAACAAGAGATGGCACACATTGTATTTTTTATGCTCCACATCATCTTTCAATTGTTACTGCCTTGTCTACTATGATAACGAGGCTGACAGTCGGTGCCGTGTTATCTTAAGTGGTGCAGCAGCAAAGGTCTGAGGATGTGCTGACACAAAGCAAAAAAAAATTCCAACACATGAGTCAGCACTAACATCAATGTGATTCAGAAAACCTACACACCACAGATAACGAAGACCTTGTGAAACATACCAAAATAACTCAGCTGAAAAATCGGTCCTCCACAGTAAAAGGGTTAAAAGATCCTTCTTGTGTTATGTGAAATTTAAAGTATATAAAGAACGAGAAAAACATTGTTTTAACAGGTCTCCACAGACAATGATATAACGTCGTTGGCACTTCTGGCACATTCTGCAAACGACAATATATCGTCGTGTGGCTCTCAAAGGGTTAAAACCACAATTGATTGCAATTTTTGGAACTAATATCTGTGGCCCTCCACAATCAGCACATAAATATTTTGATGATTTTGGGGGTCGCTGCAGTGCATTCTTTTGAGTGACTTTTCCTTGCTGGTGAACTGAAACCTTTGTTTATCTGTTTTGAATTCATGTGTAGCTACAACATTTTGAAGGGTTTATCGTGGCTGCCTGTTTGTTGCCCCTTGGCCCAGGTGTGAGCCAAAGATTTCCCTCTGCCGCCTGTTGATTTGTGCATTTGCTTGCCACCCACAGGTTCAAGGGCGTGAGCGTGGAGTTGATGCTGCACACCCGTGAGGGTGCTGTGCTCTCGAGGAACGACCCGGTCACCTTCCTCTCGTCCCTCGCGGGCGGTGACCCTCAGGCAATGGTCCTCGTTGCAAACGTGACCTCCCTCACCCTCCCGCCCATAACTGAGAGCTACAGCAAAGCATGCCGTTCCAACCACGTGGGTGAGTGCATCTGTTTGTTGTAAACGTGTGTGAAGTCAGAACTGCTCGGTCCAATTTGTACGATAGCGTGTGATTTGCATTTTTCCTTTGTTTGTTGGACCACTATCAAGGAGTATTTACTCACGTTGATAAATCAGTCATTGTGGATGGTAGGTGCACAGCTCTTCAAGAACATGTTAACCACTTGGATGAGGCATCTCGTCATATGAAATAGGTGCATGAATTGAGTGTGACGACATGTCTCATTGGAAGTTTCTCTTGCTTTTAGCTTTGAGTAAGTTTTAGATGCAGCTGTGGATGGCTGGAAATCTTTGTATGGAGGATGCATTTGCAAAAATCCCCACTTTTTATTAATATATCCACTGGGGTGGTCACCAGAAATCAATGTTCGATTATTTATGGGGGATTCCTGTAAAAGTTGCTGATTGGCTGGAAAATAAGATTGGCAAAGTGCCAACTCATTTGGATAACGTTAACCCATGTCTCAAGGAGGTTGAAGTCTAGAAAAAATATTATTTTCTGCACAAAATGGCTGTTTTTCCTCTATTAAAGAAAAACTATTCATCATACAAATCTAATTCTTATTTCATTTCATAGGCAATTTTGTTGCCTTGAAGTTTTAGTCTAACCATTTTTTGGTGATATTTGGCATTTAGGCGAGAAACTTTTGAAGTCAGGAAAAATGTTTGTACATTTTGATGCAATTTATAACAGAAATTGCTGTTGTTTGACTTTTGTCAAATAGGATTTGAAATCATGGGTTAATTTTACTCAGCTTTTGGCAGTGTCATTAACCCTCCTAGTGCGGCAGGCCGATATATCGGCTTTTGCATCTCGGGAGAAAATTGCAGCGGGCCGATATATCAGCCTAATATCAATATATTGTTCAACTTTCTGACAATAAAATAATGACATTTATTTTTCTGTCACTGTAAAAAAAATTTGTCATTATTAGTTAGTTCAACTTAAGTAATGAAAAATAACCATTTTGGATATTTATAACAATAGCTTCATAATTTTTTTTTTCCTAAGGTGCTACAATTTATTAAATTAACCTCCGCATTTATCGCTAGTACCCCAGGAGAAAGGTCAGCACTAAGAGGGTTTACAACATTAAACTGTTTTGCCAAGTTTTTTTATATTTTAAATAATGTCCATTTTCACATATTTTAGCAAAGTAAGAATTCAGAAATTCTGTATTGATTTCAAACCTTTTAAAAATTTCGAGTTCACGGAGAAACAAAAAAATCAACTTTTTTGTCCATAAATGATGAAATTGTTTGAGACTTAGTGTTGCTTTTACATGTCATCACAGTCATCTTCATCATTATCTTCTTAGGTCTTCTAGTTTTCAGCAGTTCTTGTTTCAATAGTCTTTCATGACGTCTGGTTGAAAAATGGAAATGCAGCTTGTTCCGATTTGAAATGCCTCAGAGGGTTCATTATTTTAAAAAGTGATTTGCCTGCTGAAACTCAATAAATTTTCCTTTATTCAACAAATGATTTTATTAATTACAGATATCGATTGAGGGTCAAAGGGGGTGTGGGAGCATCGAAATACACTTTTATGCAAATATTGATAATAAATAAATAAATATCGTCAATGCCTTTTTTCTCTAAATAGTACATGGAAATTTATCCCTGAAATGATCTATTTTGAGAAAACAAATGACCACAAGCATTCATCTAGCTTGTTTTATGAGTAATAACTTCATCGTCAGTTCCACTTCTGTACTTCTCATTGCTTAGCTTAGTCTACCCGGTCTGGAATTCTTTTAAAATATCTGTCTGATGGCAAGTTGGGTTGCTGATTTTACAATAAAAAATAAGCAGATAACGCTATATTCAGTTTACAATGAGAATAAGAGTGTGGCTATTAAAGTATCCCCTTTATTCAATTGAGGAATTTTTTGTAATGGATCTCAGTACAATTTAAATGTGGACTTTGTATTTTATTGTCTTTATGTATGTATCTGTGACAACATCTAATAATATGTGCACCACTTATCTGAAAAGCTGTGTGAAAACTCTTGTATGTAACTTGTCAATGTCGTGATGCATTTTGGTGAGAACTTTGTATGTGATATGAATGATCATACATACAATGACATCATATTGCATCAACTTTGAGAATGTTGAATCATAGTTGGCAATGTTGATCAACATTGGCAATGTTGAATCAAAGTTGGCATGTTCAAAAATCAAAGTTAGTGCAAAATTGCATGACTGACTTCTGCCACATGGGTCCTGTGGATTTTATAACATCGAGTTTCCGCCGTAACATGATTGCTACAATTCCTCTCCCATTGCCTTGAAGAGCCGGACAAAGAGGTGAGCCAGTCCCTGGAGATGTGTGAAGCCATCCACTCCCTCAGCTTGGACGACATGGGCCTGGGGCCCAAGGAGTTTGGCACTGTGGCACAGGTGTTGGGCCAGCACAGGAACCTTGCCATCCGCCGCCTTTCCCTCGCCTCCAATGACATCGGAGACAAGGGCCTCAAGGTGAATATGCACCCACTGCCCATATTGCTCCAAAAGATCCTTTCTTTGCCTCCCTTGCATTCTATTCTTTGAATTGTATTCGTGAATGGTGTAACATCACATTAGGGATGGGACATTTGAATCCCTTGAATACTGCCTCTTTTGTCGAATTTTTAAAGCCTGGAATCCATTGAGTTTCACCTTGAATCCGAATCCTTACAAATCTGAGTCACATTCACAGCCTATGAATATCCTTGCGTTCCTTTTAATTCAACTTTACCATCCTCAACCAATGATCATAATCAAAAGCATTGATAGAATAGATTTCTTGATAGCCCTATTTGCCCAACAGCCCAGTTGGTATAAAGAAATGTAGATTTTAGGTATAATTTAGGATTTAAGGTAAAGATAAGATTGGGAGTTGAGAAAAACTGGATTCGACCCACCTCTACAAGAAATCCATCTTAATGGAAGTTATGCTCCAGCTTAATGGAAGCTTTCTTATTCTCTTTTGCCATTTAGTGGAACAGTGCATTCTTATGTTGCAACTTTCACTTGCTATTGAGCAAGTCAGCCTTATTGCCACCATGTTTACTCTGCCACTGGCTGAATACTGTACTCACTTGTGTACACCACATGCTCGTGTATCCCATGTACCCCCATTTTTGGGCAGGTTTGCAAGGAAAATAAATACTATCATCAAGCAATTAATTTTTGCCGTTAAGGCTGCGGTTTTTTGTTTTAGCCTGAAAGTGCATAATTAATAAAAATTAAAAAAATATGAATACAGTCAAGTCCGTTTATGACAAAGTTGAAGGGGCTGAATATTTACTTCATAATAACCGAACTTCGTTACATGTGGACCAGTTTTTCCCAGCCGCTCTTTGACTGGGAATAGCCTTCACTTTGTTATAAAGGGGTTTGATATAAGTGGGCTTCACTGTATGTGGAAAACAAGGCATTAGATTAGATTGGAATGGTGGTGGAGCTCCTCACAACGGAGGCCCTGAGGCACTTATTGGTCCATTGTGCCAACTACCCTTCTGGAGAAATCGCCTATAGGTCGCCTATCAATCACCTTGCTGAAGGCCAGAAGGACCTCTATGGGGATCTCCCTTGGTTCCAACAATGAAGAACCCAGCTACCTATTCCGAGTCATCATCACAGCGAGGCACTCTCATAATATGTGGGATGCTGGGCTAAGCCCCACATTCTAATTTCTGCTATCCCTATTGAAATAGCAATAGGTATGATTGGCTCTGGTCCAATTGCATCTCGGCTGGAACCGGCCCTTGCCAGCTCATCAGCCATCTCATTTCCAGATATGCCTGCATGACCAGGCACCCAGAAGAGTTCCACCTTGCTGCTTCTGCCTATATCATTGAGTGCCTCATGACACTCCTGCAGCAGCTGTGATTTGCACCATGGTGATGTCAGGGCTTTTAAAGCAGCTTGACTATCAATGAATATCAGTGACTATCAGTATTGGTCTGTTAAACATCCCAACTTCTTTGATAACATACGCGTAGGTGAGGAGTGCATCTACCTCTGCCTGGAACACCGTAGCATATTTTCCCAGAGGGATTGAGAGCTTCCTTGGTGTGCTACAATTGTAGACCCCTGCTCCCACTCTTCATTCTTTCTTGGAGCCATCTGTATACCATACATCGACCCCAGAATGAAGTTCTTTCCCCTTTCCTCTAGCCCATGTGTATGATACACTCACATGATTAGTCATTTTTTAAGGGTTGAGTATGTAATTCATAGATAAGCCATGAATCACTTATTAAAAAAGGTTCAAAAGTGAAACCACCAAATGATTTCTTCTATTGTTTGTTTTTAAACCTGGTATATTATGATATTATGTGCTAGATTGAATTACTGTATATTAATGTTAGTAGTTGACACAATTATTTTTCCCATGATCATAGTGTTTAGATGGTTATTATTGTTTAGTTTTTACTTTGTTATCTTGTTAAAATGCACTTCTATGAATTACCTAATCATGCATTACATATTCAATGTACAGCATCGTTTAAACGTGTAAGCATAATTCATGTTCGAATCTAAGACGAGTGGGTTTGACTCCCCCCAGCTGCTGTGCCGTGGGCTCTCTGTGATGCAGAGCTTGGTGACGCTCGACCTATCGTGCAACGGCATCACTGCCATTGGCCTCTCGGACTTGGCGTCTGCGTTCACTCAGCAGTCTCTGCACAACCCTCCTCTCCAGGTACGTAGCTTAAGGGAAGCAGTTAATCAGCATCATTTATATGTGCATGCCCTATTTAGTGTGAAATCAAATGGTGTGCTCTACAAAGCGGAAACTATCTTGAATGTAGTAGGAATTGGTGCTTTCCTGGCGTATCTGCTTCAAGACGTTTTCTCGGGTTGTCCACCGGGTAAGGGCGTCCATTTCAGCCGACGTTTCGATCCTCGACTCGAGGGTCATCTTCATGATGTGAATGATGGGTATCTCGCCCTGAAGATGACCCTCGAGTCGAGGATCGAAACGTCAGCTGAAATGGATGCCATCACCCGGTGAACAACCCGAGAAAACTTCTTATCTTGAATGTATTTGCACAAACTGTAATTATGAAAACAAAATGGAAGAAGAAATGACCCCAAAGACGTAATATAAGGGGAGGGAAGAGAAGGTGGGATAGGAAAAGTAGGTGAAAGGGTAAGGGAGCTCTCAATCACTTGAACAAATCAAGCGTACCGAAAAAAATAATTGAGCACAAAGGAGACACTTGGGCATGCACTCACTGCAGCAACTGCCAATCACACGCTGAAAACGAAGGGGATAGGAAGTAAAACAAGTGAACAGCAGCGACTCACTCTCTCATTTGCATAGGAAACTCAGTCACCTTTGTGGATTCGATCACGAGCTCTAGCAGCGTTTACGAGGAATCTCGCTGCCCAGTTACACGAGCAAGAGGGAATTTAAGGAAGAGGGATGGGAGGGAATTGGGGGAGGTCGCCCTTCGTAAAAAATCAGGGGATGTGTCGATTCTCGATGCCACTTATTCTTGAGGATTGCTATAGTGAATCGATCGCCTAAAGTCGATACTGATACACTAGCTCTCGGTGTTTGCCTGATTCCGGTGAATGTAGGCTGCCCGTGTGACATTCTGTATTTTTTTCTCGCGATGCCGGAGTAATGGGGAAAAAGTCATATTTCTTTATTTCGCTTCTAGTTGCATGGAAAAATTTTCATCTAATTTCGTGACCCGAGTGATACAATCTCTTCTCGTCAATATCTACCACACCTACATTCCATTCACAAGGCGCTTCAATCACTAAGATGCGAAAATTTACAATCTACGATCCAGATCCGATTTTACTCCTTTGTGCCTTTGAATCTGAATCCGAGTAAAATGATAGATCTGCAGATTCTTGGACCTGACGGATCCGATCCGACCATCCATAGTATCAGTTACATGCATAATGTTTACCTTGTCATGGTAATAACATTGCTCATTCTATCTGAGCCAAGATTATTATTGCCAAGTTTAATCTTTTCCCTAAATTTCCATTTTACGTAAACTAATTAACAATGAAATTGTAACAGAGTAGAAGCAAAGCTCATATCAACTGTCAACAATGTTTAGAGTCTTTTACAATTTTGAATCTCAACTAGTGGTGACTAGTATTGGCATATTATTTATTGTGGAAAGACAAGTTTCTCCGGAATTGCATTCATTGAAACTGCTCTCTTTCTACCAGCGAAACCTATCATCAGACTCCTATGTCCTCCATCCTCTTACGGTGCATACAGTGTAGTTCCTCAACACACGAGGGCACTGTCAGGCACCCAATGGTTTATGCATGATATTCGAGGTATTCAAACCTTAGCTTTCAGCATAATTATTCAAGATCTCGAATGCATAGTACATATTCTAGTATTTGTGTGCAGTATTTGCACATCTCTGCTAAATTGTTCTTCCATCATCATATTTACAACTGGATTTAAATTTGTTAATGTTGTATGCTCATTTACTTCCCAATTGAAGCAAGAGCTGGATCTGTAGGTGTAGATTAATATTCTTGTGGTGGAGCCTTGAACTGGTTTCCCCCATTCTGCAAAGGCTTAATTACGGCACAGGTGTTAGCAGAGCTGAACCTGTCCCACAACCCACTCAAGGACACAGGATTCCCTCACCTGGCGACCGTTCTCAGTGGCCTGATGTCGCTGACCTCCCTGTCTGTCAGCGACTGCAGTCTGTCCTCCTGTGACTCTGTCCACTCGTCAGGCTCCCTTCTCAATCGTGAGTCCAACCTTTTTTATTTTTTTTTCTCAATGCTTTTGCTGACAACACTCCTGTCTGAGATGGTTTTATTCTCAATTTCCACGGAATTATTCTGTGGCCAGGGGGAGTGTGAATAGACAGAAAAATATGTGGCACGTGGCCCACCAATCGTTTTGAATATTGCCGTGTAATTTGGCTAAAAGGATCGCAGAGTGTTATTTCTCTCTCCTCATGTTTGTTTGCATTTCTGCTGTGAATTTACCATGAGATGCGAATAAAAACTACAGTTGAAAAGGAATAAGGTAAGTAATGATTCTTTTTGACATTGTGAGGTCTGGTTTTATTGAATAGCTCAGCCCATAGGATGCTCAGCCTCATAAGACCCACTGTGATTTCTCTGGCTGGATTTTAAGAGGATTAAATAATAATCAACATCTGTTAATGTTAACAATGTTTGGTAGGGTATGGGATTGTCAGTTTCTGAAAACAGCAACTTTATCCAATAATGGAGGGTGCTGCAACGTGAGGTGAAAGTTTTTATGGTGGATGCTTTAAATGGCACGATGCTGAATCAAATATTTGTGGGAGTAGCTTTGCCCTCGACCCACAAGATGCTGGCTGATTTTAGAACTACCCTTTGTCCAATCCAAGGAATGCAAACTAGCTGCAAAGACCTCAGTGGAATGACCCTCTGAAATGCACAATAGCAGGATTCCCACATGCCAGGGAAAATCAGCCGGTTTAACACGGTCCAATTTATTTCCAATAAAATGATCCAATTATTGGGTTGAAAGTTGTTGATATGTTCTGCATGGCAGACACCAACACGTTGTACATTGTAAAACGCTGATTAATTGGAACCAAGACAAAAGATGAAAATAAAGGTATTATTTACTGTTATGAGCATTAGAAGTGTCTGTGAAAGAAATTTGAAGCTTTAAACTGCCAAGAAATGAATGCCAAAGAAGTAGCATTGATATGTGTTGTTGTTTTGGTCACCCGGATACGATAATGCTAGCCTCTGATTGGGGATTGCCGGGCAGAAAATATAACGTGTTCTGCAGTCCAATATTTAGGTCAGTGATTGTCGATGAGATTGCGGGATTGGGCAGGGAACTGGTGAAATGTGTCATCAACCGACACTCTATCCAATTTAACAATGGATTATTGGCCAATGTATTGGACCAAGTCAAAGGAGCATTAGTCTTAACTAGAGATGGGTCGAATAGCATTTTTCTGGAATTCGAATATCTAATATTTTTTCGAATATTGCACTTGAATATCGAATACTACATAGGCATTTTTCCACCAATTTTAAACAAACAACAATTCAAATAAAAAATAGCATAGAACTACTATTTCCGAGAACCTATTTATAAAAATTCCAAAAAAACTAAATTTTAAAATTAATAAGTTTAAATGATAATTGGTGGATTAAAAACGAACGTAAGTTTTACAACGGCTTTTATACTTCTTCTCCTCAATCCTTATGCAACTGACACAATACTGCAAACTTGCACGCATGCAACACCACGATTCTTTTGTTTCTTATTATAAGCAAGTGGGAGATTTTATTATTTTTAGTATTTTACTATGTTAATCACAAACCTGAAATTAAATAAAGAATGCACAATTATTTCAAAAATTGAATTCATGAAATGTAAGCGTAGTCATGCAATGAGGAGTCAAAAAAAGGAACAACAAATCTCGCGAGCGTTTGATCATTTGCTTTTTCATGTAATTCACGTGAAGGATTAATATTTTCATGCTTAACTTAAAGATGAAGTATGTTTTTAAATATTAATTAATTAATTGGTACCAACAAAATCTGCTAGCCCAAATTCTTTGTACCCAACTGATGCCCGCGAATTTTAAAAGCATAGTCGATTTGTGTAATGTATTCGAGATGGTGAAATTATTACTTTGTGTCCTCAAATATCGAATAGTGCAAATAGCTCACAATTTGAGGTATTCGAGGATTCGACCATTTGAATGTCCCATCTCTAGTTTTAACATTTTTTAATGTAGTACTCAATGCTTACATCTCTCTTTGAATAATCTCCTGAGTAATGGAGGGTTCCCTCTGTGATGTCCGAGCACTGTCTCTTCAAACGAGTGTGATCGCCAAAAGTGAAAGCCTGCCGCTCTGTGGCCGTGTTCCTCCTGACGGTGTCTCCGTTTGCAGTGGACTCGTTGGAGCGCCTGGACGTGAGCCTGAATGCGCTGGGGCCAGAGGGTGTGGCCGCGTTCCTGGCTTCCCTGCAGCCTGCCAAGCTGAAGGCGCTCAACGTGTCGCGCACCCTTGGCCACAGCACTTGCGCCCGTAAGATTGCCCGGGAGGTGGCGCTGCTATTGACTCGGGATGACATGAGCCCACCCTCGAATCTTGTTGAGTTGGACCTCTCGCAAACGCTCGTCAACGACATGGATCTCTTTGAGGTGATAAGGTAAAGTTTTGTTCATTAGGTACTCACAGGTTTTGAGTCGCCATGACGCATGGCGACCCTTGCTGAGGTGGCTCATCTCCCTTAGCCATAATTTATAGGTTCTATCCTTGCGCACAGTGGTTTCCGTGAAGCACGGCAGGGTGTTCACTTTGAAACTAACTATGCGGTGGTTTTATGCATGGAAACATCACTTGGAAACTAACTATGCGGTGGTTTCATGCATGGAAACATCACTTGGAAACTAACTATGCGGTGGTTTTATGCATGGAAACATCACTTGGAAACTAAAAGTGAATGTCAGTGGAAAAATTGATCTTCTCACCAGAGCTGTTCACTTATTAATTTAAATATGTACGTAAAAGGTAACACTCTCCAAACAAGCTGCACGTAAGAATTCTTGGCCATCCTCCTCTCGACTGTTTAGGGGAATAATCGGAGGGGAGGCGCGCCACCACAGATCCTGTAAATAACTCAAAACAACTGAACAATGAAATATTTTTGTTTACATTTTGGAGTGACTTTAAGTGTGTTTAGATTAGATTAGATTGAAATAGTGGTGGAGTTCCTCGCAACGGAGGCCCTGGAGCACTTAGACCTATTGGTCCATTGTGCCAACCACCCTTTTGGAGAAGTCACCCATAAAGGCCAATCGCCTTGCTAAAGGCCAGCAAGTCCCCGATGGGGATTTCCCTTACCTCCCTGGGTTCCAAAAATGGGGAACCCAGGTACCTGTTTCGAGTCCTCATCACCGCAGGGCACTCGCATAGTATGTGGGATGTGGTTTCGTCCCCTTCTTCGCACCACCTGCATCTGGGGGAATCTACGATTCCCAGGAGGTGCAGGTGCCTCATCACCTGGTAGTGCCCCGTGAGGAGACCCACTACCGTCCGTAGTTGACCCCTGTTTAATGACAGGAGTCTTCTGGCAGGCCCAGGTCTAGGCTCTCCAATATGCAGTTTGGCCTGTCTAAGGCCTGGTGCCACTCGCCAGATCTCAGAATGTCGGGCTAGCCCCCACATTCTAATTTCCGCCATCCCTACCGACGAAGCAATAGGTATGATTGGCTCTGGACCAACCGGATCTCGGCTGGAACCGGCCCTTGCCAGCTCATCAGCCATCTCATTTCCGGATATGCCTGCATGACCAGGCACCCAGAAGAGTTCCACCTTGCCGCATCTTGCTATATTATTGAGTGCCTCACGACACTCCTGCAGCAGCTGTGATTTGCACCATGGCGATGTCAGCGCCTTTAGAGCTGCCTGACTGTCCGTGCATATGTGTATCGGTCTGTTAAACTTCCCGATCTCCTTAATAGCATACGCGCAGGTCAGAAGTGCATATACCTCCGCCTGGAACACCGTAGCATATTTTCCCAAAGGGATTGAGAGCTTTCTTTGTGTACTACAATTGTAGATGCCCGCTCCCGCTCTTCCTTCTTTCCTAGAGCCGTCCGTATACCATACCTCGGCCCCAGAGTGAAGATCTTTCCCCTTTCCTCTAGCCCACTGTTCCCTATCCGGGAAGTGGGTTTTGAAGTAGGGGGGTGTTTGATTGAATCTGGCTATCATTCCATCACTGCCCATCCCGAGGATGGGACTCGACTTCATGAGCTCCGTCCAAACCTGTCTATGACCATAGGAACTTCCTTTGTCATACCACTGTCCCATACATTTGAGACGATAGGCTGCTGTCCTTGCCTGTACCTCAGCTTCCACATAAAGTGGAGGAAGGTTCAGCAGCGTTTCCAGAGCTAGAGTTGGGGTTGTTCTCATAGCCCCCGTAATGCCCATGCAGGCCATTCGCTGAAGGTGGTTCAGTTTATTCTCAGCAGTTTTGAGCCGGACTCTCTTCCACCACACTATAGAGCAGTACAGGAAACTAGGTTTAATGACTGCCGTATAAATCCATCTAGTGGCTTTTGGTTGAAGTCCCCATGTTTTACCAAGGGTCCTCCTGCACATCCATAAAGAGGCACAAGCTTTCTTTGCCTTGGTCTCCAAATGCTCTCCCCAGTTAAGCTTGGAGTCCAGAATAACTCCAAGATACTTGACCGATGGTGAGGGATGTAAAACCTTTCCCTGCAAGGAGGGAGGTCTAAAGCCCTCCATTTTCCTTTTATTGGTAAACAATACAAGCTTGGTTTTCTCCGGATTTACAGTCAGCCCTGTTTCTGCACACCACCCCATTACCTTATCCAGGGCTTTCTGCATAAGTCCGGAGACAGTATCAAGGTATTTTCCAGTGATGAGTATAACTACATCATCTGCGTACCCCTGAGTGTATGCGCCAGTCTTATTCAATTTTAAGATAAGACTGTCGACTACCATATTCCAGAGGAGTGGAGATAACACTCCTCCCTGAGGGCAGCCTCGAGTCACTGCCACCTTCATTGAACTGTCTCTCAAGACTACTTTGACAGTTCTCTGTTCCAACATGTGTCTAATCCAGCTCACAATGTGAGCATGGATGCCATGTCTTCCTGCAGCAATGCAGATTTGATCGAAGGACGTGTTATTAAATGCTCCCTCGACATCAAGAAATGCCCCCAGTCCGTACATTCCATGCTCCAGCACCCCCTCAATCCTGCTAACAAGATTGTGTAGCGCCGTCTCCACGGATTTTCCTTTCTGGTAGGCATGTTGATACAGGTGTAGGGGGTGATCTCTTAATGGTCCCTCCCTTATGTACCTGTCCACTATCTTTTCTAATGTCTTCAATAGAAAAGACATAAGACTGATTCCTCGAAAGGAATCTGCTCTTGTGTAGTCCGTCTTACCCGGTTTAGGTATGAAGACCACCTTGGTGACCCTCCAGGCTTTTGGAACATATCCATAAGCCAGGCATGAGCGAAATATTCTTACCATTGGAAGGAGGAGCAAATCCTGCCCTTCCTGAAGGAGTGCAGGAAATACCCCATCCTCCCCAGCAGCCTTAAAGGGGCTAAAGCTCATGATTGCCCATTTTGTAACTGAGTACGTCACGATGCTGGAGGAAAGTCTCCATTCCGTCCGAGCCGGACGGATGGGATTCCTCCCATACTGCATCTCCCTCAACTCTCTGGAGCCTGGGAAGTGGGTCTCCAGCATTAGCTTTAACGCTTCCTTATCGGAAGACGTGAAGTCTCCCGAGGGAAGCAGTAGAGAACCCACCCCTGCTTCCGAGTCTTTTGATAGGATCTTATGAAGTCTCGCCATCTGTGGAACAGTCTCTACGCTCTCACAGAAGCCCCTCCATGAGTCCCTTTTACAGCGCTTAATTGCTGCTTTGTACCTCCGTTGGGCAACCTTAAAGTTTTCCCAATCCCGAGGCATTCTTGTCCTCTTTGCTTTATTAAAGAGTTTCCTAGTCCCTCTACGGAGACCGTCTAATTCTGCTCCCCACCAGGGCAATTTACACCCTTCCTTCCTGGTCATTAGGGGGCAGCTGTTTTCGTAGGATGTGATGATGCTATTCTGTAGATGCTCCACAGCAGCCTCCACCTCATCCACGTTTCTAAACTTGCACTGAGGTGCCCCCTCTAGGGCAGCTCCCAGCCTCTCTCGATATAGTCCCCAGTTGGTATTCCTGGGGTTTCTATATGTTATTTCCCTGTAATTGGATTCTAAAAGAGTGAAGAGTATGTGTCTGTGGTCGGACAAAGTTATCTCCCCTGACACTCTCCACCCATCAATCCTGTGCAGCAGAGAACTGGTGCACAGTGTAATGTCTATCACCTCCTGCCTAATGCTGTTTGCAAAGGTAGGTTGTGATCCTTTATTGAGTATTTGTAACTCCGTAGACATAAGGTACTCCAACAAGGACTCTCCTCTACCGTTGGTGCTCCCACTCCCCCACACAATGTGGTGCGAGTTAGCATCACAACCGATAATCAGGTCCCACTTGTTGGTCTTGCAGTGACTCACCAGCCTCTCCATCTCATTCGATGGTGGGGGAGCCGGTGAATCATATGGCAGATAAGAGGAGCAGACAACCACTCTCCTCCTATTCTCACCTTCCCCAAGGGTCAGCAGAACTACTGCCTGATCCCTCGTAGTAAATTCTGATAAATGTGTTGCATTTATCCCATTCACATAGATACAAGCTCTAGGTCTATCAACAGTGGTGCAGTAAAATACTTTACCCACAGTCATACCTAGTCCTCTGACTCTGCCTTGGAAAGCCCAGGGCTCTTGAATCAGAGCTATCTTAACCTCACCTTTCGATAGGATCCTTTGCAGGACCCCCGAGGCAGCCCTGCTGTGCTGCAGGTTGGCCTGGAGCATGTCGATACCCGCCATGCTTAGGCCCTCCCAGCACCATCTTCCTCCCCCAGCACCTTTTCCTTGGGGGGATGTTGGACCTTCCCGTCCTCAGAAGTATGGGGCTTCTCCTCAGCCCCATCCCTACCCAAAAGGGTCACCTCTACCTGCTGTAGGCCGATGGTTCCCTTGAAGTTTGGCGCTGTCAAGCACTTGATAGATGCTTCATCCACCCCCAGGACAAACCGAGTTCCCCGAGGGGTGTCGCACCTTTCATAAGGTCTCCATAGGGCTATTTGCAGCCCCGGATTGACCCTTTGTAACCTCCCCAGGAGGGTCTTGGTGTCCGGTTTACTACGCCCCGGCACCCAGATCATCACTCTTCTCCTCCTGATGAGTTTATCGGCATCCACAGCTTGGAAGATGGTCCCCTCAACCGGTCCCATCCTCTTTGCCGCTTCAACCAACCAGGCTGCCGAACGGTCGTCGTCACAGCTAATCTCGAGCGCCCCGTTTGCAAACCTGGTCCCCCGAAAGACAGGGAGGTCCTGGTCTTCTGGGACCTCGTCCCAGAGTCCTTCCAGTCTCCTCTCTATCTCCTCTTGCCATTCCTCTATCATCATCACCTGAGGATATCCTATTGGGATGATGGCCATTTTCTTAAAATTCCTGGACGCCTCTGCATATGAGGGCCGAGAACCAGTCTTTGCCCTCTTGGCGTCCTGAATCTTATTTGTAGGCGTACCCCCTGGGGTACGCCTCCTCTTTACAGAGGTGGGGGGAGTCTCTATCGTCCCCACTCCCCGCCAGCAGTCACACCAGCAGTACCCCCATGAGCAGGAGGGTCCGGCAGACTCTCACCACATCCCCCCGCTCCCGGCTTTTTCCTCTTCCTCCTCCTGGCGGCACCAGTCCGCTTTCCTTCCGTAGTGAGCCTCTCCATTCTCTGAGAGACGCTCCCTAGGGTGTTAATGGAGGCCCCCGAGTCAGAGTCTACCCCTTTGGGGGGGGAGCCCCGACCCGGTGCCTCTTTAATGGTCGACTCCGAGGAGTCAGAAAGGTTGCCCATCTCCTCCAGGTGGGTGGGTAGGGATGGAACAATGGAGGCTGCGTCCTCATCGGGAGCCCCACAGGGGCTCACCGACAGTATCGCTTCCTCCATAGATAGGGATGGGGTAGTGGGGGCTGCGTCCTCACTGGGAGCCCCGCAGGGGCTCACCAGCAGTATCGCTTCCCCCACAGGTAGGGATGAGGTAGTGGAGGCCGCGTCCTCATTGGGAGCCCCGCAGGGGCTCTCCAACAGTATCGCTTCCTCCACAAGGGAAGTGAGACTACAAGAGTCCATTTTGAGAGTGTGCCTTTCAGCACCCTCCATAGCTCCCTCCACAACTCCCTCCATAACTCCCTCCATAACTCCCTCCATAGCTCCCTCCTTGGTTATTTGGTTGGTATCCATATTTGGTCCCACGAGTAGCTAGGGAAATAAAGGGTCCACCCACACAGAGCCCCGCATGCGTGGGTAGGGCTAAATAAAACCGGAGGTCGCCCAGTATCCGGAGTCTCTCTGTTAGCGACTTCTTACCCTCCGCCCCGCAATGCGGTCACCCTAGGCACAGAGACGCACCGTGGTGTTGGGAGCTGTTTATCGACCGCCAGGTCTAGATCCGTCATGTTCAGCGATACCAGGGGCACCTCGTGGAGGATGTGGCTCTTCACCACGCATGACGGTCTTGGTGGTCCATAGGCATGGTCTGCCCTTGTCCCACCCTGGAGTCCCTTACTCCTTACCCCCCTAAGTGTGTTTAAGTTTAATTACTTTGCAAATTACGATGTAGTCTAATTTGCAATGCCTTTCGAAGTATCCTTTGTGGAGTCTAACAACCACCTCTATTGGCTGAATCAGACAAATGTGTCCCCTCTTTGTGATTGGGCGAAGGAGCTGCGCTATCTCAGTTGTGATTTTACGAAGTGGATGAGTCTTTTGCATGCCCACTCAAGCAATGCATCAGTTTTTTGCTGCTTTTAACTATAATAGCATTAGGATGGGAAATGCACGGGATGGAGAGCCAAGAAATGTTGAAGTAACTACATGTGTATATTTATTGCGTATAAGCATCTGGGTTTGTGGCAGATTTTTTAAAAAGAGCTACTTCATTAATAAGGAATGCCGCTAAAGTGATTTTGCATTTTATGGTGCAGCCACTATGAAATACGATGAATGTTTAATTGCCTCTTCTTTAACTGTGCAGTGGCCATTAATTCCACCTCCATTTCCCTCTCCTTAATATGCGTCACTGCACACTATACATTGGTAACGGCTTTCGGGCGTTCCTCCGCATAGTGTTGTGTCAAAGTGACGACAGTTTCTTTACTTTTACTGCATCCAGAGAAAACCAGATTGGAAAATTCGAGCGCCTCTAATGGAAACAGCAGCCAGGGAATGGCCCTAAAAAGGACCGTCCACACTGCTGGGTTTTCCGAATGGCCAATCGACAACCCATAACACAGTCGACGGAGGCCCTTGCGGCCGCAAGAATATCCGCAACATTGTCAACTTGACTGAGCACTGACTGAACGAAACAGCGGTCTCCATACAGGAATGCTTTTTCTCTGTGGAATACTATGCACTCACATTAAATCCTCCAATTTACTTTATTATGTTTCATTCAGGAGCCGTCAGTTCAATACAAGGAATACTACCCCTTGTAGTGTCCATTACCTCCCTTCTTATGACACCAGAAATCTTATTATCCATCAATCTATGTTGGACTTCCGTCTGTATTGTTTTAATAATTATTTCTACATCTGCTCTATTGCTAGTTTCAAGAGACTGGTATCAAATAATATAGCTGATTGAAATATCATAAATTAAAAAAAATGAGTTTGGTAATAAATTTTAAATTGAATATTAATTTATTCAGTAGAAGCCCTTTATAGTAAGTATGTCATATAGCAAGAATCTTGCAATAACGAGTGTTTGGCAATGTACCATTGAAAGGCCAAAGATTAACATGTAAAAGAAAACGGATATATCGAGGCCAAGAAGCTCCTGCCACGGTATGCGCTCGGTATTACGAGCGATATTTCTTGAGAGCGATGTACTGCAAAGTACAAATTAACGCATGGTATTAATCTTTAAGAGCATTATTAGTCAACTACAGCTTACTTAGAAAACAAGATTTGTGCCATCTCTACATTATTAAAGTCCAATCAACTCCAGGCACTGACGACGGCTCTGGATGACTGATGGCTCTTGGCGTATCTTTCACACTCTCACACTTTTTAGTAGCTCTTTTGTTAAGCCAAGTTCACATGGAACGGGCGTTAGTTGGACACGCGGTAAAGCATTAAACAATCACATGATAGCGGCGAGCAGTGATGTGGGTAAGGGGTGTATAGTTCAGCCCGCCTGCCTTCGCCCTTCCGCCTCCACCCGCTCTTTCCCGCCTGTCTGCTAGTTCCCATCCCTCCACCCACCCGTTCCTGCCCCTTGACTGAAGCAGACGACGCTTGACTAATTTTTCAGCCAGGAATAGAAATTGAAAGTACTGTGCTGTTAATGTGAAGCGTGTGTATGTGTGATACTAAAGTCCAACGTATGTTTTGTTATTCTTTTTATTCTCATGACGAAATCTTCAAAGTTTTCCGTTGCCAAAGCATTATTAATTTCCTTATAATTTCACGATTCGTATATCCTCTTTTCGATTATTTTTTCCTGTTCGCAGAAAAAATTGAAATACATACTTATGTTTTCTGGTACATTTGTTAATTTGTGCATATTTTTCAATGTTTTCGTAAATATTGCCAGGGTCGATTTTATGCGAATAATTAAAATTTATCCCATTCAACAAGTTTTTATTTTAAGATCCCTGAATTCGCGGATGCATACATACAATTTTGAGTGAATGCATCGATAATTCTCGGCAGTAGTATATCACGCGAGTTACCTCCGTTCGCTCTAGATCCTCCAGATGGCAGTGCTAGTACGGCACACAATGTGCAGCGCAACCTACAGAGGCTTTTGCTTGAGTAAGTCAATACTCGCTGCAACTAATTTTTGAGAGGTAACTAAATGTGAATATTAAGAGGAATAGTAATTACGCAAGAAATATTTTCAACAACCAAAAATTCCATATTTCGGCGAGTCATTACAACATTCCTAACCAATTAACGTACCAGTTAACACTCAAAGACTTCAGCAAAGCGTAAATTATGTTCTGGAAGGTTTAATTCGCAAAATGATCGATGAATGAGCAATTGCGCACGAAAACGGCTCTTCCACCCGTTTCTAATAGCATGGTAACAAAAGAAAATTGATTTCTCAGCCATTGGGGGCACTCTTTATACCAAGCTTCCACTATTTACAGTGGAATCCCGGTATAACGAGTGCTCATAATCCCTCGAAAATCACTCGCTAAACCGAGCGCTCGTTATATCCGAAGGTGTTGAAAAAACCCACCTAATTCTCATAGTCGTTCGTATTTAGTTTTTCTTTTGTTTCCGCGGCATTTGACGAAGGTAAACAGCAAAAAAGTCATTTCAGGCACAATCTGGTAGAATATCAACATATTTCATGAAAGAAACAGGACATTTTCCGTTATATAAAGGTTTCCCCTAGTTTCGATGTTTTTCTTCCAGTTTTTCTATTTTTCGATCGCCGAAGAAAGCTGTAAAGACAGCGTAACTAGTCGGAATTAAAATATTAGGTATACTGTGGAAGTTTTTGGATAAGTTTGCGAATATGTCATGACGATAGTATCAGCTTTGTCGAGTTTTCGAGTGTTAACCAGTACGTCCATCAGTTGGGAAAATTGGCCTGAAGGTTCACTAAAATATGGTCGTAGATATTTTTCAAGCTTAAGCGAAGGCCAACTTACAGCTGTCTGTTTCCGACACGATTAACTGGAGCAATATCACGATAATTCATCGGGCGCGAACACGCTATGTTTGAACGATTGCGATATCACGATCTTGTATCGCGATATTTATCGTGATAATATATAGTGATATTTTATCGGGGCGCGATATCGTGATATTTTATCGGGGCGCAATATCATGATATTTTATCGCGATATTTATCATGGTCACGATATCATGATATTTTATCGCGATATTTCTCATGGTCACGATTTTTATCGTGATGTTTATCATGATAGTTATCGCGATACCTATTTATAGCAATATTTATCGCACCCCGATATCTTATCGTGCCCCGACATCTTATCGTGCCTTGAATCTTATCGTGCCCCCACATCTTATCGTGCCCCGATATTTTATCGTGCCCCGATATTTTATCGTGCCCCGATAACATATCGGGGCACGATAAGATGATGTTTATCGTCACGCTGAGTTATCGTTATCGCCACCTTTCGATATGCTAAAATTCTCGTATCCCGATATTGAATTATCAATATCGCCCATGCCTATACCTAACTCCCTCTCCTACTCTCATCTTGCTCGTCGTCCGCCCACTCCCCTCCCACTGATGACTGGCTCTAACAAAAGAAGAACGTAAAATGGGAATGCGCAGAGCGTACTGAAGGCCGTAAATCACTAATGTTTGGACATAATTGGCTTTAGGTGTTGTAGATATGGCACACATCTTGTATTTTTAGTTTAATTAGCAGATAATACAAAACACAATAGTTTATTTTTGCTAGGCGGTGCATCGCCCTCGACAGATATCTGTCGTAATACCGAGCGTATACCGTGGAAGGAACTTTTTGGCCTCGCTATATCCGCTTTATTTTACAAGTAAAACATAGGCCTTTTGGCCGTACAAAGACAATCACTCGCTATAACACGATTCTCGCAATAAGCCGTACTCACTATACCGGGCTTCTACTGTATTTAGCATTGTAAGGTAGTTTATTTCTTGTATTCTTATTATCCTGGGTGAGCAATGTATTTTCATCATTATTTAATGAGGCTCAAACCCCTGTAATAAACTTTATTATTATTTCCATTTGAGGTATAGCTTTCAGGGACAGGACAAATGATCTCTCTTGCCATCATCACGTTCGCCACTCTTTGAATCATTCAAGGGATTGTATTTCTGCCATTGACAGTTTGTGTGTGGTTTACAACGGACGTTCAGTTTCTGGCCACATGTGGCGCTGCATTCTACTTATACTGCTGTGCACTCTGATTGGCTGGCTTTTGGGTTCATGTGCAACTGCAGAGATGGAAAAAAATAATCGCGCCAATGATGAAAAAAGGGATGGGAGTCCCTGTCATTTGAGCTATCCCTGAAAGTGATCATTTTGGATGTTGACCATTGTTAGGATAGTTACCAAAAAAATTAACTGATTAAAGTTAATCTCTGTAAAAAATAACTAGTTAAAGTTAAAAGTTACTTTTCTGAAAAAGTAACTGATTAAAGTTAAAAAAAAGTAACTTTTACGTTAAAAGTTACTTTTTCAGTTTCTTTGGCAAATTGGATGCTGTGGTAATAAGAGGCCTCGATGGCTTTTCATTTTAACAAGCAAAGCAAACGCTGACAACTGTCAATAAGGTTTCTTCCATCTGTATCCATTTGTTTAAAAATATTCGAGGTGGGGATTTTCGTTCTAATTCCATTTAGTGTCCAGAGTGTTGTTGGTCAGGTTTCCTGTTGTCTCTGCCCAAAGGATTCGGCATGATTTTTCTGGGCTGGGGCTCCAATTCCGGGATTTTTAAGTTGTCGTGAACGTGAGACTTTCTGACGAACCATGGTGCGTCCGCCATAGATTGTTTTAGCGGCAGAATATGCTTTAAGGTTAGGTTTTTGATATCGATCCCCACATTGCCTTGTGAAGTTTCCCTTCACAATTGTGAAATTGCAGTGGAAACTGCATAGTTATTTGGAGTTACAGTAGATGCTGAGGGTATGCCTGCGCACATTTTCTCGCGATTCACTGGGGGCTTATGTATTGACGACGCAATGTCTCCGAGTAAGGCATACTTGCGCATTGTAACAGATACGTTAGTTTGAATGAATCCCTCCCCCTCTTTGTCCATCATAGGTTTTTAGGCGACCCGTCTTCCTCAACTATATAGTATTGAAGACATGATGTCACTGAGTAAGGCACACTCACCCTCCAGGACATTGTCTTCGCGTGATTTCGTGTTTTCTCGTCTGAGAGGGTGTGTTCCTTAACTTTGGCGGTCACTTCCCTCAGCCCCGCTTTAGTTTATATGTATTCGTCTGGGCCTATTCATTGCATTCTTGCACAACTCCCCTTGAATTCTTAGATACCGTTTTATTCTCCCATTTTTCTGTTGGGCAGCCTTTGCACCCAGATTCGGACCGGTCAACATTCGCCAAAATGTAATGAAAAAAACTAACTGTAGTTAGTTTTATTTCCGTTAATGTATAATTTTAACGATTAAAAGTTATACACTAACTCTTCTAAAAACTAACGATTAATATAATAGCTAACTTAATTTTTAACTATTACATTTAATCGTTAATCCCAACTATGATGTTGACCCTTCCTATTGCTTCTGCAAGAATGGGGGAATTGTTTTTAGTTTTTCAACTGACTCACTCTCGGAAACATTTTCTAAGTGGTCAACACCAATATTGCATGTCAGCAGACCATTGTCAATAGTGACAAACTTAACAGGATCTGAACTGCTGCATGTGATGTCTCAAAACTCATTTAGATCATTTTCTTGAAAAGGAAGATTAATTGTATGCCCGCATGCATTCCCAAAAATTCACAAAACTAGTAATTTGGAGGAATTGTTGCTGTCCCTGGACTAGTAATTTGGAGGAATAGCGTTGTTGCTGTCCCTGAAAAATTATTGTATCGTTCAGATTTAGGTCACAGTGTTATCCCATCTTGCTGGTGGCATGTGAACACCACACATGCATTTCATCAGCCTTTTTAGTCACCTGTACAGCGTGTGCCTGAGACTGTTGAACGGTTTGATGGTTGTCATTTCTAACTGGTGTCACTTCCAAACAAAACCAATCACAAGTGCGTAAATCGAGTCTTAGGGCCCTGAGTCCCTGGAGGGGATTTATATGGGAGGCTACGCCCCCACAACTTCATCAATGATTCCCAATTTAGTGATTATATGGCCATTTGAAAGATTCAGTCCTTGGTAAAAAAATGTGTTCATCTCATCAAAGGTGTGGAAGATTGCCCCTGAGGAAGAAGGGTCGCAAATCAAACGTTTGACTTGGCGATCCAATGTGCTGGCCACCACGTCTACACTGCACTACTGTTATGGAATGAAAACGCGTGACATTGAATGAATGAGTTGATCGATTGAGTGAAGGATGTCTTCTCTTTCTCCCGTTTGCCTGCAGAGGGCTCGAGGACAACTGCCTCCTGGAGAGACTTGGCCTCGACTGCAACCCGCACTTGACCTCGCTGTCCCTTCGACGACTCCTCGAGCGAGGGAAGTGGCAGGGGCTGTGTGTCTCCCTCAGTGGATGCCCCAAGATCTTCGACTACATGGAGGGCGATGGTGTTTCCTTGGCAGCCAACTGGATGGGGACACAGGCGGCGTCTTCTCTGCCGAGCCAAATCAGCCTGTCGGTGGGGGCGTCCGTGAGCGAGGGCACGGTGGAGCGGTTTGTCGGCACGTGGAAGAGGGTGGTGGGGGCGGGCAACGCTCTCGTCGAGAGGGGGCCATTTGGACACCTCAGGCTGGGAACCACGACCAGCTCACCACCCCTCGTTCCCACTTCTTGAGGTTGGGGGTGACTTTGCATGTGAGACATCGTGCCTGTGGGCTCTAAGATGACAGTATTTGAGATTTTGACCTTGTGTAGAGAAATATTCATCTTTACTATCTTGAGAAAGATAAATGAAAGGAAAAGATCAAATCCTTAGCCAATGATTAGCTGTGAGTGCAATTTCTTGAGTACAGCCAGTGTTGACATGCCACACGCGCATTGGTAGCAGTCGGAGTATGGAGCATGCTTCCCCTTGCGGGGATGTTGTGGCAACAGTGTTGATGGAGGCCAAGCGTCCTTCGCTCTAATTCCGGCGAGGCCCAGGACTTTAACAGATATTTCTGAAAAGGCACAGTTGCTTGTCTGTTTGGTAGTGCTTTAGAAAACAATAATCGTGTCTGTTTCAAGCAGAGGTGATGCATGTGCCACTGAAATAAATGCATTGCTGGTAATAAACTGATGAATATGCATAATCTGTTCATCACCCACTGATCGCTATGGTGCGTTTACAGAAAAGTGAAGATTATTGTCATTTGCTCATTGGTAGACTCATCGAACCTTGTGTGCATCCAACAGATATACTTCACATCAAAGTAACTGGTGCTCCTCAAATTAGGTGTACCACCGAAAAGTTTCAAAAATCATATTGTATGACAGGGAAAACCCTCAAACTATTGTTCACCGAACATGTTCCAAGCAGACCAAAGCCAATATCATCCTTGAATCAAATCCCACTGTCTTATATTTTATTTTAACCTTCAGAATGACTGCAACCCCTGTGGTGAGTGATTTTCATCTGTAGACAGTCCCTTTTTCTAAGTCTTATCTATCAAGGTGATTGTATTCGGATGGCCTACACGTACACTTCCACGATGCATACTATGTACCTGGTGAATAAACTTATGTATAAAGTTAAATGTATGTATGTTAATGTTTGCCTAAAACTCGAGAACCAAATATAGCACAGTGTTGAAACTTGAGGGTTTATCTTCCTTGGGTATATGGTAATAGGCTTCTTTTTTGTAGCTCATGGTCCTTGGTTCGATCCCAGTTGGGTCTAAGCATCCCCATAAGAAATACATGTATAGGTCTTTCTTATGGCTTGCAGCCATTTTTTCATTTGAAAGTTTTAATTAGAAATACCTATCGCACAAACTTGAGACTCACACCAGCCGAATTATAATTCAATAAATATTCTTATGATTATCATCGAATTCTGATCAAAATTACTGGTACTTCAGTAAAATATGATGATATCTGGTGATTTTTTTTTAGTTTAAACACTAGGGTTATCCCCTTGACGACTATAAGGATTGTTACATTCTCCATCATTGGTCAACAATCCTAGGATTGGTTTGACGCAGCTTTCCACTCAATTCTTCTATCGTCCAACCTTTTCATTGTGACGTAATTCTTCTCTTTTACATCCTTCATAACCTGTTCCATGTATCTCATACAAGGCCTGCCTTTTCCATTCTTCCCGTTCACTTTTCCCTTGATGATAGTCTTCATCAGGCCATCGTGTCTCAAGATGTGGCTTATTAACATGTTGCATACTGGGGCATTTAAATGACTAACCCTCTGTTCTGGTGGATTTTTAAACCTTACTGTTTGAACATGCATTGCATCAGTAAAAATGCTGTAACTTATTTAAAAAAGAAAATTTTTTAATGGGATTTGGAAAATAATACAGAAAGTCTCAGTATTTCTTCTGTGTGATACTCCATAAAACATTTGCCCTTGCGGAGTGGAACATTGCAAGTTGAGCACACATACCTCGTCTCCTTCCTAATTTTTCTGTAAGCGCACACTTTGCATGGGTGTGGTTTTTCTTCGTATGCTAGTTGATTCAATTAGTGTTTTATATACTCTAGAACTGTTAAAAAGAGCACAGTTTACTAGCCAAAGGACACTTTCTTTGACCATTTCATTGTTTTTTTCTCGATTGTATATTACAATAAATACGTATCCGCCCTGTCTACGGCTTTCATATACTCATCGTATTTCAAAATACAGTAAGGTTTTTTGATTGGAAGCCCTGTGATCCTATCTTTCAGCTTTGTGTTACCCATCTTAGCGCTGTGAATAGTGCTAATCATCCTCACCTCTCTTTTGTCTTTCCACAGCACAAGTAACTCTTCACCTTTGCGAGGAAATGTACCCTGTCCTTTTTTCAGTATTTTCACCTCACTCTTCAATGTGGCAGGGAGCCCTCTTATTTGGTCTGATGGTTCCACAAACTCTAATTTTATTATCTGCTATTTATAAGCTGTTGTAATAATTATCTTGATATACGTGTTGCCAAAGATTGAGATGAGGCTTCAAAAGAGAAAGAATGGTTTGTTCTATGTTTTTCCCATGGCCAAATATATTTATAAATTACTAATGCAGCCAGAATCACATTCACAAACCATACGAACTAGCAAACCATACTTTACGATTTTTGCTGGATTGTAGGTCTTCATTTTTAATCCACCTCACCATGGAATCATTGTTTCATCAAGAGATAGCTCCTGCTTTGGTTTATATACGTTTTGAAAATTTTCAATGAAGTATTCCAAGTGGATTTTTATCTTATTTCGTAATTTCGTGTCTTATTTTGTATAGTCTGTTCATCACGTCCAAAATTTTCTCATTATTACTGAAGTACCACACTTTCCAAATCTGTTCAAATCTCTTTCTCATCAGTAATTCTCTGAATATGTTCGTTGCAATAAAATGTCTGGTGCTCCAATACTCCTTCAGTGAATCTTTCCTCACCTGCCCCATGAGAATCAAAATAGCAAAGAATTTTTTCATTTCAGTAATGGTTATGTCAGTCCACTTTCCTGTTTTTGGTGATTATTTGTATTTATGTTAGTTTTGACGGTAATACAGATTTGACTGAAAGCAAATCATTTCGAACAAGTCATCAGCAGCCAACAGTGAGATTACATCAGGGACACTGATAGAATTTTCTAGTACACGTTTTACTCCAGGTTGGCCCAAAAATTTCTCTAAATCCCTCTCAAAATCAATTTTTTTCCCACGTAGTAGAAATCCCTGTCTTCATTTGCCCTCTTATCTGAGTCACTTTCACTTATCAAGAGAGGAGTGCATTTTCTATTTCAGACCTTCACAACAACATTGGAATCACTTCCGCTCTCATAACTTTCTTCATCATACTGTAATGGCAAATCTGATAAATTACCAGCACTCAGATCTAACAAAATGTCTTCCTCGCGCCAAGCACTGTCTTCCCTATGCAATGCCATTGCATTGAATATTTCAATTAATACGGCTAGATCAAACCCTCTCGCAAGACAATCCCGACACCAAAATCACAATTCATTGAGACTCAAGGAAACGAACTGCTCAAGACACACGAGAGAAGGAACTAACCACAGCGGCAAGAGAACAATGAGCGATTCATGATTGGCCCCCTCATCCTTTTCATACTGAATGTTTACGTTGATGGATCAGAGCTGAGAGTGCATTTCATCTGCTCTGAGAGGAACTTGAAGGCGAGCCAATACAGATATGGTCCTCGAGGCAATAGAGATAGAGCAGAGATAGAGATCCGGGCTGGCTAAGCTAGGACCATGTGGAGAAACATTTCGTAAACAATGAGGCGAGGAAGTGGGGTGACGGAGGAAGCCGATAAAAGAAATATACCCTCCGTAAAGAAGAGGGAGGACGATTAAGATTCAAGTTGATGAAATTGAAGTTACGTGCCATTACTGAAATTCGGACTGAGATTTAAAGAGAATTCTGTGGCTATAATTTACGAAATTACTTTGGGTTATCGACAATTATGTTACAATTATTCTTAATAAATAACAGAAGGCTAATGAAAAACATTCACCATATACATAACTATAACTATTTAAAACTTTACCATGTTGCACCTAAATGGCGAGAAATATTTTTGACCACTGAAAATGCCGTATTTCGGCGAGTCATTACAACTTTCCTAATAATAGGCGTACTTATTAACACTAGAAAACTTAAGCAAAGCGTAAATTATTGTTTTGGATGATTTAATTCGCAAAATGATCGATGAATAAGCAATTGCACACGAAAACAGCTCTTCCACCTGTTTCTAATAGCATGGTACAGAAAGAAAAACGGAAAGTAAGAACAATTGTGGGAATTGAGAGGCTTAATCCAGCACCTTCGGTTATAACGAGCTCTCGCTATAGCAAGTGATTTCTCAGCCATTGAGTGCACTCGTTATAATGAGCTTCCACTGTATTTCTTTCTTGCTTCATCCATCGTCGGTTACTCGGCTTCCAAGGTAGCAGAACTCTTTCACCTCATCAAGTTTTTGTTTTCCTAGCTTGACATTGGTTTTGGCCTCTTCTTTCTTGCTGCACACCAATATCTTAGTCTTCTTCTTATTAATCGTCAGCTGATGTCTGACCACTGTCCTTTCCATGGGTACTAGAATCTTGTTCAGACCCCACTCTGTCACTGCTATGTCATCAGCGAATTGCAGCAGGCTAATTTTTTCTCTGTGGATATTCACTCCAGAAGACTTCTCTTTGATTTCCTTGATGGCTCTCTTGATGTAAACACTTAATATTCCTGGAGATAGTGCACAGCCTTGTCTCAATCCTTTCCTTATTCTTGCCTCTTCACACCTGGGTCCAGATTTAATCACAACTTCTTGTTTTTTATACTGACTGTGGATAATTCTTTGGTCATTGTAGGGCACTGCAATTCCCTGCAGAATTCCAAGCATCGAATCCCAATCCACGTTGTCGAAAGCCTTCTCTAAATCCAAAAATGCAATAAATGTAGGCTTGTTCTTCTCCATTCCCTTCTCTATGAGCAGTCTAAGGGCCAATATTTCTGCTCTTGTACCCTTAATTTTTCTGAATCCAAATTGATCTTCATCCAGGAACTCCTCTGCTTTTCGTTCTACTCTTCCATAGATGATCCTTGTCAATATCTTTGATGCATGTGTTGTAAGGCTTATAGTCCTGAAATTTTCTCATTTCTCCACACTCTTCTTTTTGGAAATGGGAATGATGATGTATTTCCTGAAGTCGTTGGTATTTCTTCTGTTGAGTACATGTCGCAGATGGTTCTCTAAAAATGGGTTAATGTCTTCTCTCCTGCATTTTTAGTTAGTTTTGCAGGAACATCATCAATACCAGAAGCCTTATTCATCCGAAGGTCCCTTGCTGCAGTGTCGAATTCGGATCTTAATATTGATGCTCCCATATCATCCTTTTCCACTTAGATGTCTATTGTGCTGAGATTGTTTCCCTTGTATAACTCTTCCAGATATTCTTTCCATCTCTTCACGTTGTCTTAGTTTTCAATCAAAAGTTCTCCATTCTTGATTCTTATAGCATTGCATCTGGCTTCCTTGAAGTGGTTCCTCACTATCCTATAGGCAGCTTCCACCTTTCTAAGTGCTAGGCTGTTTTGTACATCTTTGCATAAATTCTTCATCCACATTTCTCTAGCTTTGCAATTTAATTCGTTTCTTATTATTTTGTAGCAAAGCTGCCCTTCTTCAATTTTCGCATTCTTGTACTTTCTTCAATCAAGTCTAAAGGCCGCTTTACACGACACATTTTTTTTGTACAAATGCTTGTATGAGGAAACTGTACCGTGTAAAGTGGCGAATTGTATGAATGACTGTACGGAAAATAGAACCGGTTCTATTTCCATTCAGACAAACATACGTTTTCATTCTGTGTATACAAGCGTGTGTACAAAAAATTGTATCGTGTAAAGCTGTCCTCAAGACTTCCTCTGTGATCCATGGCTTCTTCTTGGAAACTTTTCTTCTTCCAAGAACTTCTTTTGCGGCTTTCTGTTATCCACATTTAATATTTTCCCAAACAAAAATATCTTTCAGGCTAAGAATAAAGTGACGGTAGTGGAAAATTCAACTTTGTAGGATAAATTAATTTAGGATGTTAGGTGTAAGATTAGACTTGAGAAAAATTGAAACTGTTGGAGTTCATTAAAATGTTAAGTACTTGAGGCCTACAGACAAGGGTTCTCTTAGAGGTTTCAATATTTTTAGACTAGATGACACTAGGGGTCGTGGTGGCCTAGTGGGCAGAGCACTGACCGGGTTCAAATCCCGGGCAAGAGCCTTTCTGGACACCATCATCTAACATCCTCGCGATTCAATTGTCTGCGTGTCAGAACTTTGTAGGAAATCGCAGGTGGCCCAGGGAAAGGAACTGCCCCCCTATTCCCTGAATCTGTGAATTTCACACGCCAATGGCTTAGTACAGGGTGAGCTCTACTCTCACCTATCAAAGACCAACCTTCGGGTTGAATTACTGAGTGAGTGAGATGTAAGATTCTCCTCTAAAATCACAACTGCTCTATTATTTCCTACTTTTATCCCTCCTGTTGAGAATCAACTGGCACCTTCCACAAGCACTTCAATATAGGGTGAACCTCATGACCTCCAGCTTGTCTTTTTCATCAATTTTGGATCAGCTGTTGTCACTCACCGTCCTTTTGAACCAACCCAAATGAGAGTTCGGGTGTTTCCCCTGACGGAAGAGATGGGGTCTATGCTGAGTGGTGAGGGACACAGGTTGACAAGTCCCATGGAATAGATTTGGTTTGGCATTCACTGACCTTGCCCGTGTATTACACCATGAAGGGCATCATTTGGTGGAGCAAAACACAACTACGGCTTTATGCGATAACAAATGGTTCAAAAATGGTGAATCAGTCATGCTCAGAACACCAGCAGAAATTATGTTCCATCAATTTAGCCAAAGGATCTTAGTATACTGTGGAAGGAATTTTCTGAATAAGAATTTTAATTAGATGTAGCATAACATTTATCCAGCATCATTTCTCAACAAATACTCAAGTGGTGCAGTGGTATTTTCGCCCTAAATATCACATTTTTTATACAAAAATCTCAAGGAGAGGTACCATGAAGTAAGGATTCGCCAACAGCTGGTTCTCTTAATATGCATCAAGTCCTCCCAAGTTAATGGATATTATAGTCATCTTGGTGATTGTATTACAGGAGGCCCTCTTTACGCCAGTAGCACATCACGTACTTGAAAAAACATATTACCAACAATGAGCACATGTGAAATCTCACGTATTGCTCATTGCATCTGTATCCATAAAAAATCCACTTATACGAATTTCCTCCAAAGCTATTGTCCAGTGCCCTGATTCAGGTTTCTCCTTATTCTCCAACAATGAAATCAGCTCTATAAGGGGCGTAGGGCAGTTATTTTCCATTCATAAGGAGCACTCCACACTTGAGAGCCTAGTCACGAGATGAATCAAATAATGATTTATGAATATGTAAGCATAGGATGATTTCAACGCTACCCATTTGAAATTCATTGAAAGGCTAATGACAGAACTTAAGAGAATAATGAAGTGCAAGCCAGCACTAATACATTTCATTGATTACTTCTAGAAACAAGATACAAAGTTAAAAAGATTTCAAAACTGCATGTCACTCAGTTAATGATTTTATTTGTTGACAAAATACCATGATTTTGTGCTTAAAAAAGAGCTAGAGGAATGGGAACTAGATTTTTCCGATTCACACAACAAGACCAATTCCATTCTACTACAAATTCTAACGACGTGAAAAAGGTTACACTCATTGCCCCATTCACTGATGGCAACAATTAAGCTCCTGGGCTTCACTGAACCCTAACGCAATTGGACTCTTTTTTACAATTGCTTTCTCCCATTAGTGAGAGTAATTAGGCATCTGATAGCTTAATTCACACAATTCCCAAGTCTCCACACACGATGTAATATACACGCAAAACACATAGTGATGAACATAATTGAAAAAATAACTAGTAATAAACAAGTGAGGAGGGAGGATGAATCTTGAGACTTGAATGGGCGAATCTTTTTAACAGTACGCTACAGTTTAAAGTGCAGACAGAATCAATGACAATGAGGATGTGAATTAACTGAAAAGCCAAACTGGGGGAATGTAAACCTGGAAAGGGCACACACACACATAGCATGATGCTATTTTGAACACGCTAAGCAACTGTACAGAAACGTCCGTTTGAAACTTCAGTCTGTATTCCTCCAGTAAATAATTGATAGTTGAGACAATCACTGCATGTGTGTCAATCCCCTACCCATTGTAAATTTCACAGTTTGGGCATACTGGGATTACCCACACAGACCTTTGGGGTGAACGCTGGGGTCATACGGCCCCATGATGAAATGACTTACTTCTGAAATAACCATCAGGAATGAGGGAGCAAAGTATGGCAAAAACAGGAATGCTCCTTCTGAGATTCGACAATTTTGGACCGACAGAAGTTATAGCACCACTTACAGAAAGAAGAACTGAAAAATGAGTCTTACAACATTTTGCTCATGCATAAAAATTTTGGATTTAATTCACAATGACTTACTGTAACCATTATGCCTGACCATGACTTCAAAAACAATGATGGTATGTAACAATATCAATTCTGGAATGCGTGTGACGAAATATGAATAGGAAATGGATTCACAATATGATGGCACTCACTACCATGCAATGTATAGAACATTTAACGAATATCCACCCCAAGACACTAAAATGTAAGATTTTGAAGAATGGATATATGGCATATAAATACATAACAAAACTGGGCATTAATCAGTAACCAGTCAATGGTAAAAAAAAACAAAATGACCACCTGCCAAACACTAAACCTCAGGGGTCTAAACATGCTTTGAAAGCTATATCAATGATTTCATTTGTCTCTGGATTCATCCAGTCTAATGACACATCATCTAAATGATTATCAAAATCCACAAGGGTGCGTTGGTGGTCCTGCTGAAGGAGAGTAGCAGCAGCTTCCTGGACAATCCCGGCCGGACCCTCGAGCAGTACACTAGTGAATGAAAAACGGATATCAATCCAAACTCAGCCAAAGAGAAAATCCTAATTTGAAAAGAACAAGAACTTACTATTCACGCAACACAGTTTTGCATTTAAGTACCTGTTTCTGTCCTTCGTTTTCCATTTTCCATCACTGTATTGCGAAACAATTAGCGCGGTGTTCTCCATCGTCAGTGACAATCTTCGGTTGTCAACCTTCAACAAACATTATCATTAAAATAGCAAATTTTCAGTCGACAATAGGGCAGAAACACATAAATTTTTTCTCCAGATAAAAGTTACACGGCTGTGAGGAATAACTCGCATCTTAGCCAGACTTACCACGACCAAACATGCTGGAGAAAAGTTCTCGGCTATTTTATCGGCTACTCTGTGTCCGGGTTTATCTGTGCTGCAACGAGCAAGAAAAAGTTTTATTTCCTCATAAACATGCCAACATTAAGTGAATTTCATATCGTGCACTCCTACCACTGCCTCAAATTAAATAGTAGGGGAGACCAGGATGTACCTCGTTAAAAGTGATGAGGTCAATCACCGTTATGGCTCCTGGTCTCGCACAATATTTAACCTAATACAGCCTCAGTATAATACTTTGAGAAAATCATACACTAGTAAGAAGTTGCAATATGCTCAAATGACACTTTACCTGATGTCATTTAAATTTTCATTTGCTAAATAATACCCCGCAACCACCAAACCGGACGACGATGCTAGATGATCAATCTGCGGATAAAAATAATAATTTAAAGTCACTACTGCAGGCCGGCACAGAGGCATATAATAGGAAATGAATTCAACATTTTTCATTGATATGAATTCGCAACAATCCCAAATTCACCTGCGTAAGGGCGATTTCGGCCATCGGCGAAACATGTAAACACAGGTGGAAAAGAGGCACTGCATCCACAATATTCAAGTCTTTCGACCTAGAACCCTCCTTGCACTTCTGCTCCTCGGCAAGTAAAATACCATTGACGGCGGCATGAGGATACTTAGCAACATGAAGAATTATCTTACAATACGCACGGGCAGAGAACTTCACCTCTGCCATGATGACTAGTAATTATGAACGGCTCACAAATGGACGACCCAAGAAGATTAATCTCGCGTAATGATCGATTGGAAATGTGTTTCTAGCTAAAAATATAACTTTCACGGTCATTTCCACACAAAGTCTTGCAGAATATGCCTAGTATTCATTTACTAGCGGATAGTGGGTCAACATAAAAGAGTAGTTTCGACTCAGCTTTTCTTCCAAAATTAATGGTAATGAAGGTTTTGCATGTACTTCATCACTACAATTTTTTTTCATTTCCCATTACTCGAGGGATTAGTAAATATTTATTTCACTGTCGGATTTAGAAACAGCTTCGCGAAATCTCACATTAGTCAGATAATTAATTACATTACTCCAACCATGCCTTTTCAGATGACCGGATCACCACGAAACTCTTCAATGGTTCACGATCTTCACGATGGTCATTTTTTTGTATCGTGAAACCAGCAGGTGGCAGCAGGGGTCCGTGAGAAACAAGAGAAACGGATAGCGTGGAAAATCTCTGGTGGGGAGGAATGCCATTTTAAATTTGTTTTTGGTGTCGTTCGTGTGGTTCATCATAAGATAAACATTTTATATATAGTGTGAAAATGTTTTCCATCGCCGATTTTAATCGTGCCGTACTGCCTTGGTAGTTGTTGTCTCCAATAGTGCGAATCTTTCCTAATTTTGCCGTGTTTCTGCTGCTGATCAACGCTCGAATGTGTATTTATCATGGTTAGATTTAAAAATAGGTTGGTTGCTGTGTGCATTAATTGGCGTGTCCATGGTATGCTGTGTTATATATTTACTTGTTAATATCTTTTCACAGGTATATTGCTTTGCGCGTTGACCCAAGTAAACTCCCCTCCGATCACCTGTATAAAGTCAATTCAAGTGCATTGTATCACTCTATAGTGGATAAAGTTCAGCAGCTCCATGGGGACTTTGGAACTGCAGCCATTAAAGTTGGGTTCAGTGGTAGGTGTCAAACTTAAGTTTGGATATGCGGAAATAAATGCCTGATAAATAAATACCTTGGCCGTGAAAGTATGACTGAGGGGAGTGGACGTAGCCCCTTTACCTTAACCCATAACCCAGTATGATGTGAAATAAACATTAAGTGAATACGGTGGATTTAAAATGTGACACAAAAGCCGGGCTTGAGCGAAGGAACATTTTAAAGCTATTCGTCGAAATGCAAAGTTCACCTTGAATATTTCCCTTCCATTTTCTTACTTCGGGATTGACTAATCAGTGTTATCTTTTCAGCAAAATACTGCAATGAACTCACACGGATGGCCATAATACGAGTTCGCCACGGACCTCATAAATTTATCAAAAGCACTCTACCTTTTGTGACGGAAATCGACCGTGAGAATGTTGTTATTCACACACTCTATGTGGGAGCTACGCTGTTCCATTGCAACAAATTTCTACAGGTGGGTTTTATGCGGCATTCGTGATGTCAAGGCCGCTTTACCGGTAAATTCTATTGTACAAACGAATGTATGAAACTGAACGAAATTGTATGTTTGTTTGAGTGGAATTATAACAGGTTCTAATTTCCGATCAGACATTCGCACAAGCGTTCACGCAATTTGCCGCTGCACACGGTACTATTTTCCTCATACAAGCGTTTGTACAAGAAAGCATACAAAAATGAACCGTGTAAAACGGCATTTAGGAAAATAACCTCCCTCATAAAAATGGATGCCCCAGAGATGTCTCACAATAGTATCGAATTTCTCGAATGTCGCAAGAGACCTCTCAGAGAGATAATCATGAGCAACACAGAAAATTAATTCAGAGTGTATATGTCAGATACGTCTCGAATGTGTCGATAACACCTCACACCTCAGATGTGACACCTCGTAAACGATGTTTTTTGGTATATCTAAGAGACAGTTTTTGCTATGTGGGCTGCCAGATGTTACATTTAATGTATCCCTGATATCTCAAGCCTGAGTGAATCACCATTCTATCTCAACTCGACCCAGTGTCTGTGAAGAATGTTGTCATTTTCTCGGTTGTGGAAAATGACAACATTCGGTGGTTAGTCATTACTCGGGTGAAAATATAGCGTGTAAAAAGTGTGAACTAAATGCATGCACACTTCCTCCTATCACAAAGTGGCACTCCCTCTCTTTCCAGGGTTCGCACCCTTTCACACTTCCTGCACATTTTTTCCACGCTTTATGCACACACTATTTTCACCAGGGGTACGTACGCTGAGGTTTTATTCTACTGATGAGTTTTGCCTTGGTGCCATGTACACAAATCCATAATAATGAACAAAACATGTGTAGGACTCTGTCATCATAAGACTTGTTTAGGGCAAAATATTGGCTAACTGTCACAGATATATCTGATTTGTCTTCAACTGGCATGTGGGAAACATCAAGCAATGGCATACAGATATTTTCTAGATATATAAATGTCCCATTTTCCTACATTTACTAAATATCTTCCTCAAGATGTCACTCCAAGTTCTCTGTTAATTTTAGGAAATACAGAAAAGCACAGACATTAGTTTAAATAGCATTATTACATATCATTTAAAGTGTTTAGTTAACTTGACTGCTTTAATATTATTTGACCAATCAAGACATTAGCATTTCTTTCCTTGTTGGTCAATAGTTTCAGACTTAGTTATTGTGACAGCATCTAGAAAAAGAAATGCCTATCTCAAAACCTGAGGTATGAGGTTCAATCTCTTCGTGTCTGACGTGAAGGTTGATTTGATAGATAATAGGACACACCCCATACTATATCTACATAATACCCTGCAAGCCACCATAAAAGTGTGTGGCAGGGGGTGTATTCATACCAAACATATCATGTATGAAAAGGCATAATTATGTAATAGATTCTATGTTAGATATTTTATTGTATTTGATGCGATAATTATTATTATGAAAAGGCATAATTATGTAATAGATTCTATGTTAGATATTTTATTGTCTTTGATGCGATAATTATTGTGGGGAGAGCTATCTTTTTCCTGTTGTTTTATTAAACGCAGATTTATTGGAAACTCTCCCGGCTATTGGATTCTTTAATCTTTAGGTCAAACTTGAGAACTTTCAACACAGAACAGCTGACAATACAAACAACAGATTTATATAGGGTTGCTCAAGCAACCAAACAAAGTTTGCTCCACGGGCAACAGATGGCACTACTGGTGCACAGCTGGGATTCCAAGTATTAGTGCATAGCGTGCATAGTACCCTTACCATGAGCAGTTTTCTTATTTATCACTGTTGGAATCATCTACATGGACAGCAATAAACTACACTTCCCCTTGATTCCATACAGTGGGCATCTTCTATACAAGTAAGCTCTCACATGAAACATTTGTTACAATGAAATATGGGACATAAACAAACCCTTGAAGAGACATGGATCATCATAAAAATTAAGTAATTCTATCTGAACAATATCACTACAACAAACACCACATAAATAGTAAATTCATTACATATGCATAAGTCCTATCATTGTGCATAGTTCTTGGATCCTTTTCCCATTCAGTCCCTTAGTCAACAGGTCTGCAGTGTTAAGGTGGGAAGGCACATACTCCAGTTTAATTAATCCCTTAGACACAATATCCTTAATGTAATGGTATCTTATATCGATTGCCTTGGACCTGTTGTTTATTACATCATCCTTGGCTAGAAATATGGCAGGCAAGTTATCAACTTTAACACAAGGAATATCACACATAAAATTTAGTTTTACTTCCTTAAGAGTACTACTTAACCACAAAGCCTCTCTAGTGGCTAATGCAAGTGCGATATACTCTGATTCTTGTGTGGAGTTAGCAACGACAGTTTGTTTCTTGCATTGCCAATGGATGGGTCCTCCAGCAAGCATCACAACAGTACCTGAGAATGATTTGCGGTCAACCTTATTTCCAGCGAAATCAGCATCACTGAAAATCTGAACCGATGAATTATTTTTCTGATAGACAATAGAATAATCACTAGTGCCTTTAACGTATCTTAACAGATGTTTGACAGCAGCCCAGTATTTTCTTGTGGGACAGGAACAAAACTGGCTAAGAAATGATACAGCGAATGAGATATCGGGGCGAGTACCATTTGCTACATATAGGAGCATACCTATTGCCTTCCTGTACTCACCTTCATCAGCAGGAGTATCTGACTCACTGAGCCCCTTCATTACACTTGTACTGAGTGGACATGACACACACTTTGCATCAGACATGCCAAATTCAGATAACATTTGCTCTATGTATAGTGACTGATCAACAGATACAGATTTACAATCCAGCCTTCTTATTCTCAAAGATAAGAAATTTGCAATAGTTCCCAGGGACCTGATCTCCACATGCTTAGATAGATTTGACTTGAACCAATTTATACTGTCTTGGCTAGCACTCCATATAGCTATGTCATCAACATACAATGCAGCATAGGCTTCATGATGCAGGCAGAAAAATAAACAAGGGTCCCCATATGTTGAGTTGAATCCCATGGACAGAAATATTCCCTTAATCATAGAATACCATTCCTTTCCCGATTGTTTCAATCCATATAAACATTTTTTCAACCTGCACACAGTTTCATTTCTGTCACCTACCTCGAATCCTCTGGGCTGTTCCAAAAGGATAGTCTCCTTTAAGTCACTGTTTACATAGGCAGAGACTACATCAACATGTTCTCCAATAAGATTTTGCTCAACAGATATAGCTAACATCAACCTGATTGTCTTACGTCTTACTACAGGGCTATAGGTATCAAGATAATCGTATCCGTGTATCTGAGCGAAGCCTTGGGCGACAAGTCTGGCCTTGCACTTGGGTGGATTTCCATCATTGCTGATCTTCACACGGAACTTCCAAGTTGAACCTATCACCTTCTTGTTATGAGGTCTTGGAACGAGGTCCCATGTTCCTTTCTCCTTCAGCTTGTTGAGTTCCTCCTTCATGGCAGTCACCCACTTGGCTTGATGAGGACCATGCATTCCTTCCTCGACAGTTGTAGGCTCAGAGGGGACTTCTTCTGATAGTGACACCAGAGCTGAGTAGCAGTCAGTACAGCCACAAAACTTTGGTTTGTGTGATCTACCCGAACGCCTTGGAATGATTGGTACCTCTTCGATTGCATCATTTACAGCGTCATCTTCTGGCAGACGAATGTCCAGGGTATTGACCAATTCATTAGGGTCAAGCGGTTCTGCCGTTTGTTTGTGAACCACCGGTTCTTCGCCTTCTTCTGGTTCATCCAGAATATGTACATGATCATCATCACCCATGAATTTGTCATTTGTTGATTCCTCCTGCTTCCCCTGGTCAACCGATTCCAGTTCTGCTTCCTTGAGTGGGAAAGTGCTTTCATGGAACACTACATCCCTTCTTATGATGGCACGTGCTTTGGTAAGGCTCCAGAGTCTGTATCCTCCTTTGGTGCCTTCCCCGTAACCAAGCATGATGCATTCTTCAGTCTTGCTATCGAGCTTTCTTCGATTTTCTACTATGGCTTGTGCTCTGCAACCAAAGGGTTTCAAATCAGATAGGTCCTTCATAGTGATTTCCGATTTCAAAAGTTGGGAAACGGGAATCCCATCACCAATAGCACGGCAGGGACAACGATTCCTTACATAGGCAGCAGTGTTCAGAGCTTCTGCCCACATGTCCTTGGTTGCACCTGATTCGATAATCATGCACCTTGCCATTTCCATGAGGGTGCGGTTTTGTCGCTCTCCCCGACCATTCTGTTGTGGCGAGTATGGGACTGTCTTCTGATGAATTATTCCATTTTCTCTCAGGTAACCTTCAAACTCCTCAGAGCAGTATTCACCTCCATTGTCTGTTCTCAGTACCATGAGCTTCTCGCCAGTCATAATTTCCATCATAGTTTTATACTCCTTGAACTTAGCAAGTGTCTCACTCTTATTCTTCATGGTTTTCATGACAACGTATCGAGAAAAATCATCAGTGAATATGGCTGCATACATAGACCCACCCTTGGATGCTGGGTTGAACCTTCCCATAGTGTCAGAGTGTACTAATTCGAGGGGTTTTGATGCATGTGCATTGCTCACAGGAAATGGTCTCCTTTGTATCTTGCCCTTGACGCATACGTCGCATACACCCATTTCTTCTCTCTTGAGGGCAGCAAGTGGTGGGATCCTCTCTAATGCCTCAGCATGAACGTGACCTAGCCGGCGGTGCCACATTTCCTTGGTTGACACTGCATGCAGGGCGGTAGGGTGGCTCCCCAGTTCTTGCTTGCTGGGGTTTTTGGTACATAATTCATACATATTTCCCGCTTTCCTTGCACTAAATATTACCTTTCCATTCAGTATGCCGAGGGCATTGTCATTGTTGAACGTGACAACAACACCCTTTTCAGTCAGTTGTGGTACGGAAATTAGGTGGCAATAAAGTCCAGGTACGTGCTTAACTCTTTGTAGGCGCAGCTTCTTGCCTTCCCCTCCTTCCATTCTTGCATCCAAGAGGATGGTTCCCTCGCCCTTAATGGGCAGTTTTGCGCCGTTTCCTATTTTCACAGCTCCTTCTTCTAGTGTTTTTAGGTTCATGAAAGCCTTGGTATTGTGGCACATGTGCTCAGTGGCCCCCGAGTCTAAGTACCACTTGTCTTCGCGCCTTGGACGTTGTGATGAATCAGATAATAGTAGGGCACTGTCCTCATCCTCCGAGTCTTCACTGTAAGCGATGTTAGTCTTAGGCTCACACACCATTCGTTGCTTCGTCCTTCTTTCCTTGAATTCCGCCCAAATAGGACATTCCCTAGCCATGTGACCCGGTTCGTCGCAGGTATAGCACTTGAAGGTTGAGGGAGAACCCTTCGTCAGCTCTCTTCCGCTGGCCATAGGGTCGTTAACCTTCTTGCGCCTGGGAGTGCGTCGCGTTCCTCTCAAGTCTTTTGACGCACTTAGAGCGACTGAGTCCTCGTCCATCAACTTGCTGTTCCTTTCCATTCTTTTTTCTTCCAGCATCAGTTTCGACTTGACCATCGATGACGTGACTCTAATTTCTCCATCTTCTAGTGATCTAACAAGACCCTCATACATCGGCATGGGGAGGCCGAGAAGCAAGAAATATGCGAATGCCTGGTCGCTGAATGACACACCCCCCTTTCGTACCTTCTGCATTGTTTCCTGCATTTTACTTACATACTCTTGCATCGGTGTTCCAGGCTCCTTTGTCGTAGTAGTTAGCTCCCTGAGGTGAACAACGGTATGTAGCATGCTGAATGTGCCGTACATTTCTTCCAGCGTGGTCCAAATTCTCTTAGCCAGCACAAACTCTCCAACGTCATGCAGCATTGAGTCGTGCAGGGCATTATAGAGAATAGCTCTCGCCCGGCGATTTGTTCTTGCTTGTTCCGAATCAAGATTAATTAAGGTTGGTTCGTCATCTTTAACACTGTTGATTTCGTCGCCAAATCCGGGATCTATCGCGGTCCAGCAGTTCTTATCGATCATTAGCGCTTCAATCCTCTTGCTCCAGGCATAATAATTCGATCCGTCTGCCTTCAGTATCGAGCGCCTGAATTCCTCCCTTTCGTCCGTATTCATAGTCAAGCTTACTTTCTTGACGATTAAGTCAAACTTTCCCTCTTAACGTTCGTCGAACTTACTTTCTTTGCGACTTCGTCAAACTTACTTTCTTGACGACTTCAAACTTGCTTTCTTGACGACTTCGTCAAACTTACTTTCTTGACGATTAAGTCAAACTTTCCCTCTTTGCATTCGTCAAACTTACTTTCTTGACGACTTCAAACTTGCTTTCTTGACGAGTTTAATTTACGTCGCACATCGCGTAAATTTATCTGCGTCGTTGACCTACGTTTACGTATATCCACCAGGATCCTGGGCCCATAACCTGTTGTTTTATTAAACGCAGATTTATTGGAAACTCTCCCGGCTATTGGATTCTTTAATCTTTAGGTCAAACTTGAGAACTTTCAACACAGAACAGCTGACAATACAAACAACAGATTTATATAGGGTTGCTCAAGCAACCAAACAAAGTTTGCTCCACGGGCAACAGATGGCACTACTGGTGCACAGCTGGGATTCCAAGTATTAGTGCATAGCGTGCATAGTACCCTTACCATGAGCAGTTTTCTTATTTATCACTGTTGGAATCATCTACATGGACAGCAATAAACTACATTTCCAACAGTTCATTATCACTCATTTCTTCAAATTTAATTCTAGCGGCCAACTAACACCAATCATCAATCACATCTAAATCCTTTTCTAAAGACTGACTGTATTCTGAATTTCTAATTTCATTATACACTACTGCCCCATCAACAAAAAGATGGAGCTTGCTATTTTTAGCTACTGATTCAAGTCATTTACACACAGAAGAAATAAAATTGGGTCTATCATATTCCCAAGGGAACGCCCGATGCAACTATTACTTCGCCTGAGCTAACACCATCTGCTGCCTTCCTTTGAATGCGTTCATGTAAGAAGTCTCCTATCCATCCTACCATGTTACTCTGTATCCTGCATCATGCTAACTTTGCGACTAATTACCCAACATCTAAGATGAGAACAAGAAAATCAGAGTGCTACAGCATTCCAATCCAAAAATAGTTAAAATACAAGACATACATTTCAATCGACAAATGCAAGCATGAAATAGAACCTAGCAACATGAATTTCTTTGGGAAAATCAAAAGAAATTATTGGAAAATGAAATAAAATTCATCCCAAATCTAAAGAAATCCCTTAAAAAAACTGCAACTAATGAAATAGACAGGGCCAACAGGTACTTATGAAAAAAGAACAGGATTTACAAATTGTTAACATCGCAGACTTGCAAGACTGGGCATTCCAAGTTGACGATCTCTCCGCTGGAAAGCAGCGAACAACAGTAGAGGGCTTAGCTCCCAAGACACGACCACCTTAATCTTCCGGATTGGCTGTTGATCGAAGTGATCGACTGAATACTAAGCCATTGGCATGTGAAATTTGCACATACAGGGTGAGAATGGTTCGTTTTTTTGACACTCAGAAAATTTCATTGCAAGGATTTTAGGTTCAGGTGTCCGGAAAGACAACTGCCCAGGATTGGAATGGTGGACGCTCCATTCCATAGTCCAGCATTCTATCCATTGACAACCCTGTCAAAGGTTAAGGTTTGGAAAATTAACCATGACAGTGTTGATTAGCATATCAAAAGTTTAATCGAGAGTAGTGGTAAGTGCAAATAAATAATAAAACACTGGTAACGAAATGTACAAAAAAGGAACACAAAAAAAAGAGAAATGTATGGACGTGTTGAGTCACAACCCAATCAACACGTAGGAGTCCTATATGACCTCATAAAGAGGTCTTAGGAATTTGTAGGAGTCTTACGAGACACTCCTAAAGACCTCACGATGAGATACTTAAGACGTCAGATGCAACACTATAGGAGTCTTTTACGAGGTCCTTTAAGAGCTCCCTAATGAGCTCCTATATGAATTTTCATATGACCTGTACAAGACTTCCCTACGATTGTGGTGCCACCTAGTGGATTTTGAACGAACTACGAACGAGTATGCCACCTATTGGGTTATGGTAGAACTATGAACTAGTGGTGTCACCTAGTTTGTAATCCTACAATTACGAATGATCTGATTCAAATATTCAGTCCAGTAATTTTACAAAATTCTACAAATATTTGAAACATAACTGGAAGAAAACCTGTGATTGAAAATTATAAACATTAGAACATTTTTTGAGAATCTGATTTCACTAGCAAATTCCACAAACTGCATAGTGGTTGAGCTGTAGCCGAAAGTGCACATACCATTAGATTATTCAAATTCTAATATGAAGAGGATCAAGATGATGGGAATTACTTAAGTAAGAACAGTTTATAAGATCAAAACATTCATATAATAGAGACCTAGCTCTTACTTCAATACAGAGTTAATGAAACAATAATACATAAATTATATCATAGCACTTGAAAATTGGCTTGAAAAACATCATTAAATTATGAGAGTGGAAGACTATCAAAAATTAAACTTCTTCATTGTCAGTCCTCTTCTTTTCTGCATATTTAATGCGATCCCCTGCATATTGCAGCCACTGTTTAGCCACCCTCTCCAGGCTGACGATTGTGGTCATTGGGTGGGACTCCAGAACGGTGGCTGGAAAATACACAAATGTATTTTTTTAAATGTTTTGTAGGAAATTACTACTTAATCTTTTCTTAGCAATATCTGATTTAAGATGTAAAAAGAAAAGGAAGACACAAATCATATGAAATGCTGGCACTAAGTAAGTCTCTCCATACCTATAAGGATGACTGAAAAATTAGTTCTGCTTAGGCACAGTCTCTTTTGAGCATCCTCCCTTTTTAGAGCCATGTTGTGGACCCATCCATGTTAAATCATAGGCTAAATTATTTGATAGGAATGATGATAATGTTTTCCTCAGATGGGCTTCACCATTGACTCCACCGATCATTTTCACTTTCAGCTTCTGCAAAGTATCAAAAGTATCTCAATTCATTTGAGTGCTTTGAATTAGCAGTGGAAATGTCCTAAATATCAATCACTGATTTTAAGAAAATAATGCAATGGTGATATGATGACTTAAAGATAATCAAGGAAGGGAAATCTTCAGTAATAGTGTACTCTTACTATAAATAATTAGAAGAATCACTCACCAATTGCTTCCGGGCTTCCTCTGCATTTTGGAGTTTACCCTCAAATTTTTTTAGCTCCCACATTGCTGTTAAGGGTAAACTTGGAAGTTCATCTAGACTTGTCCTTGTAGTAGAACTCATAATTCCTAGATCAGGGTCTTCTCTAAGTGCCAGCAGGAAATCAAATTTATTTTCAATGACTTCCTGCTTTCTTTCAATCCTCTCCAGTCTTGAATGCAATTTCTCAAATTCTTTATTTATCAAGTTAGCCATGTCATTTTCTGAAAGAGTTGATTTTTACTTTAGCCTTCTGATAAATGGAAAATTCAGGCATAAATTTGATTTTTCTGTCACAGTTGGATGAAAAACGAAAAAATCAATACATACCATCAGATCCACTGGCTTCCGATGAAGAAGGCACTATTGCTCTCTGCCTGTCGGTTGCAATGCCTGAGCCAGGATACTAATGAAACAACAAATATAAAATAGTTAATATAAATATGTGAAATTATTTCTCCAATCTAAAGCACAACATCCAGTTCACCTTACCTCGGCTGTTGGTAGAGGTTGAGCTCCTCTGGCACGTGAACTTGATATCTGCAAAACTATTATGTAACCCTTTTGAATTGTAGGCAATAATTATATTATCTTAGAAAGCAAGCACTTTTCAATTTAATTACAATAGTCCATACCAGTTGCCACTACATGTTCATTTACTTTTGATCCCTTATCAGATGCAGTTTTAAAATTAATTTTTGCAAGGAAAAGTAAATTATTTCAACCATTCAAGCATCCACCTCTTCACAGAGACAAAAAAGTGCAAGTTTCAATAAAGTCAAATTGTCATAATTTTATTACTCTACTGGTGACCACTTTACCTATGGGTATTTCATCATTGATGCCCTCTACCTCAGTTGCAATTCGTGGGACTTTGAATGAAGCTGGAGGAGCCGGCAACTCATCTAATGTATCATTTCCTACCCAAAATAGGAATATTAAAGAACATGTACTCCAATAATATCAAAGGATAAGTTGAGCTGTATTTACAGAAAATTATTCACATTGGACCACAAGCATACCTTCAGTTCCCTGCTCAAAGATATAATCATCAAAATTTTCCGCTTCACACGCCTCTTCCCTTTACTCCCTTGTGAAGCCCATTGGATGTGCTCTTCATCTTCAGTACTAAACTCAGCCATTCTGACCTCAACTTCTCTAGCCTCCTTTAGGGTATCTGCAGAAAAGTACATATGCTACTACAACTCCACTTAACTCAATATTCACCAAATTAAAAACCATTCACACCAATATACCGTAAGGTCCTAATACTCTGTCATACTTGTCAGCATGCCAGGAAGCATCAGGCTCTAGGTTACGACAAATAGCCACTCTTATCCTTTCATTTCTTGGCCATTTATAGATGCCTTGTTCCTCGTCAATCCAAGAACCTGGAATTGCAGCGCACCAGTTTTCTGCCAATAACACGAAGTAGGACATCTGTAATTAAATGACATGTTGTAATATTATACAAATGCGTGGCAAAACAGATCAATGGATTAATCATTAAACTAACTACTAACCAGATGGCATTAGTTCACACTCCCTGAATAGTATAGCTATGCCCCACCCAACTACACTAAAAAAATTATTAATGTAATTGAGTGTGCAGCATAGGGAAAAAGCAGTCCTCTGCACTGTTATATGGTAGGCGCACTGCCTTGGATAAAATTTGGCTAACATTAATGGTTTTATCAGTGCTCCATTTTCCACCAAGGTGAATATCCATGGAACGAGAATCTAATGGATAAAATAACATGTCTTTTGAGCCCTGTAGAACATTGCCAATAATAACAGGAGTACCATTGTTTAGGCCTATGGCTTTTATATACACTATTTCCTTAGTTCTGAAATAACAGCAATTGTTTGCTGGACTCTTGCTGGAGAGAACAAAATTTTGAAATCTTATTTTTTCATACACAGAACTCAATCCAGCTACAGCAGTCTTCACAGGTTTCTGCATAATTTGGTACTTAGTAGCCACATCATTGCTACTGCACTGACTTACTACACACATGTATTCACACTTAATTTTCACGACTTTCGGGAAATGATTTTAAAACGAAGCAGCTGTAGATGCAAACATTTATTAGTATTCCTTCTAAATTCAATTATTTCATTCACTTGACGATCCGTACCACATTAAACATGCGTTTCAACATACTACGCGTCTTCTCAAAGAAAACCAGTATGACAGCACACGACACGAGAATAGATAGAATTGAGATAGCTTTTGCACAACACAACTTTAATTTTATTTGTTCTTCGTATTTAATGACCAAAGTTATTTTTAATACACTCTCGTCTCACAATCAGTAATGTACATACCTAACTACATTTTCCCGAGAGGAAGTTCTTTTAAATGGTTTCAACACTCGTCGCTGCACTAAGGTCAATCAACAATTCCGACGTTTTCACGTTCATATATGCTCTATAGTTGAATTATGTCCTCGTTAGCTCATTCTAAAATGCCGAATACGGTAATAATATAACATGTCTGAAAGAAGAAAAAGAATTGTCGTTACTACTCGAGGCAGGAATCCAATGAAAAACATTGGAAGGGTTATTAAAAACATTGACAAATTGATGACTTTTCTTCAACAACACCTATTTTCAATTACGTAAATAATTATACTCGCCGTACCTGAATGCTCGAACATGATCATCGATGATAGGATGATCATCCCATTATCAAATTAAGCTGTCGTGAACACCAGTAGCTTAAAATGCAATTTAGCGAGGAGTTTACTCTGACGAACTCCCACATTCGTTTCTCAACATAATTCGCCGCCGCTCTGCTTTGCGATGTTGTTATACCCTTTCCAAACGCCGCGAAATATGAGATGAACGTTGAGCTAAATAAACACAATTATGAATATACAACACAGTTATTTACTATCATTAACATTAATTTAGGTACGGTACAAAAACCATCGACATACCGACGAAATTAAGCGCGACGATGATGGCAATATTGGTTATGATCAGTTATCGTAACATGACTGAACACGATCGTGGACTGGTAAATTCAACTCAAAACTGCAAAGTTGTGAGTTATGGAAACGTATAAATAAACATGTCTATCAATAAACAATGAGCTATTTCCACCAAAATATTTTAGACATGTACTATGAACATATGCCAAAAATATGTTGAGCACATAACATCAAATTTTTTCTACCGTATGCTAGAAATATGCGGACTGCATGTTATAAAATGAGTGGCTCTTAAAATGACATGAAAACATTTTTAGCATATGCTCACAATATGATTCGAAAATGTTTCCTTGATCAGAATGAAAATGCCGTGTGCATGTGCTCAGCATCTTTTGTGCCACTAGGAATGCTGATAAGAAAAATATTGGGGCGATGAGTAACACTCTTTTGAATAATTAATGTAAAAATTAAAAGTGATGCAATAAAACGGCAAAATGTTACAAAAGGTAGCAAGAGTTGTGTTGGCCGTAAGTGCCTAAATTAGAATCATATTATGGTTGTTTTATTAAAATTGGAATGAGGGTGATAAGTGCATAACAGATAAGCAATGGAATATTATTAGTGGAATTAGAACCAGATCGAGTAACCACGTTAAATGAGTCAGCGTATTCAAAGCAAACCTCGCATTTCTCCGCGCTATGAGTTCTCATCGGATCACTCTCGTGACACGTACCATAGAAATGAGTGTCAAGCCTGTAAATCGAGACTGCCTTGACATATCCCACCCTCTGCAATTAACATATGATATAAGTACTGTATGAACGTTACTCACCCTGGTTTTTAGCTCGATGTACACTTTCTGCGAACCAGACAAGGTGCGCGATGCACACGATCGCGTCCAACAAAAGTAAATCCCATGAAAAACGGGTCGAAACAAAGCCAGATCAGTAGAGTGTACCAAAGCAGGTATAATTTTTTTAGGAATCCGAATGAATACCAAAGAAGGTTGATCCAAATAAATGTCCAGATTCTGTGAAGATTTCAGAAGCAGGGCGAGAACAAAATGAGTAACGTAAATATATTTCATTGCGAACTAAACATAATAAACAGTAGGTATTATAAATAAGGCAAAAGGAGTGCATACAAACAAAATTTACCTTGAAATTCAGGACGATGTCCGTGCACGAACACTACTCACACACGCCGTACGGACACGTGCCACAATTGGTCTACCAATTTTAGAACAAATCCAGAAAAATTGGGTAAGTTATTCGATGGATAAAATTCAGGCAGGATCAAATAAATCAGCGTCCAAAGAAAGTCCGAAGGAGGCAGGGTCAATGTAAATATAACTGTGCGGATAGTCCAAACGGTGCTCAGGGTCGAAAACGGGAGAGTGAGGTCCAAAGTATGCTCGAAGGCAGCAATTCCGTCAGGGTAATCCAATCAGGTGCAGAGGTCAAAACAGGAGAGTGAAGTCCAAACGAAGCAGAGGTCAAAAAATATAAAGAAGCCGAGTCGCAAAAAACACACCGAATCACCGGGAAACACGCGCCAACTGCCAACTGAAGGTGTAGTTTCCGTGGTCTACCACTAGGTAGATCATAAAATAGGTCATACAGCACGAGTCGCGAACACCTCTTTAAGACCTCCTACTGGCGAATCGTAAAGAGGTCACACAGCACGAGTCGCGGAGGCCTCCTACAGTCGAGTTGAAAAGAGGTCATACAGTAAGAGTCGCGGAGACCTCTAGAAGAGCTCCTACAGTCGAGTCGAAAAGATGTCCCACGTATGACCTCTTATATGACCTCTTCACGACGCCTGTGTTGACTGGGAACAGTAAAGATTCATACACTCAACGTACTTTCATCTCGTTATAGGTTGCTGGTTGCCTCAGCAACCACAGAGGCTCCACTGTAATTCCACAATTATTTATTTCACACTACTACTACCATGGTTCGACAGTTGACATGTCATCATCAGGTACAAATTACAGAAATATTGTCGCTTGTATTCAGTTGAGGTTGATGGGGTGGGGAGGGGGGGGGGAAGGGTTTTCGTCTCGTGTCGATGTTTTGGGGGAAGGGTGGGGCAAGTATGAGCCATCGGCCGGGAATCGCAGCTCATCGATGTATTAGACCGACAAAAAGTGGAAAAGATTGCTGTCCAAACCATTTATAGAACCCTCTCCCAGTTTGACAGTGGTGATAAGTGGAGGAAATTTCTATACTTGGGTAATTTGTCCCTCCAAGCAACCAAGGTTTTCTCTAAACATGGCATCAGTCCCTCCTTTTACAATAATTGGGACCTAAAAAATCTACTTCCTACATCCCAAGACATTATTCCAAAGTTGGAAAGGAGTGGTGTGAACCAACTTAAGTGTGAGTGCTCAATGATTTACATTGGAAGGAAGTTCCTGGAGAGGGTGAAAGAGCACATTGCATGTTTCAAACACCAAAATTCTAAATCAAACTTTGCCAAGCATCTTTTCGACAACGGCCATGAAAGTGATTTTTCCCCGGACTTGTAACATTTTGAAAGGAAAGCTAGATGTTCTAGAGCAAGTGGAGATTCTAACATGTGTGCACGCTGATTGCAACATTGTAAACGACCTTTTGTATGCCTCCCCCTCCTCCCTCTGTGGACCACTATCTTCAACCGCTGAATCCTCCCACTGAAGGCTCTCCTACCACCATCCCCCCTTCCTCATTCCCGGCCGATGGCTCATGCTTTCCCGACCCCCCTCCCCCCCCCCCAAACATCTACATATACAGAAAACCTCTCCCCCCACCAACCTCAACTGTATAGACTAAGTACCGACTTATGCGGATCCGGAGTTGGGGATGATCAGTTAGGCCGGTGTTAAGGTCTGCACATACTGACGAGGGAGCAGAATTCACAAAAGCACATGGCGGGATGTAAATTGGAGAGGGGGTGAGAGGGGGGGGGGGCCTTCTGGAGCCCCCTTCAGGCACCTCTTCCAGATCCATTGTGCCTACACCCACGCATATTTAGCCTGCCCACCACTCGCAGACAGGGGACTAGAACACCGTGGTAGAGGTGTGGAGGAGGTCACCCATCCAATATCCATCCTGGCTCAACGTTGCTTAACTTCGGTGATCTGACGGGAACCAGTGTGTCAACTTGGGTAGGCCCTTGCCCTAGACATGGCGGGATACCACTGCACGAAAACCGACGTGAATCCCGCCTGGCACAGCGGAATGCGGTGACGCCGCGAATATATTTCATTTCGCTGCATGCAGTGCACTCTAGTCTAGGGCAAAATTGCTGTGAGAAATGTCGACAAAGGAGTTCATTGTAGCGGCTAAGAAGTATCCTTTACTCAATCCAAAAACCAATGAAAATAATCAGGTCAAATACTTATATATAGTCACGATTTGAACATTAATTGCCAAGTATTTTTTTTAGGTAGGCTAGGGATTACGGGTGCATCGACGACCAAGGTCATTAGCACCACGCACAATCTAATTGCATCAATATTTTTTTCCTAACTTAATAAGGCGGCAGTTGAAGATTATGAAAGAACATAAAAATGTTATAAGTACATTATATTGAATTTAAAAGGCCAGTTTTCATAAGGAGAGTACATATTGACACGGCTTAGGGGATCAGGCTCATTGCCTAGAACGTATTCTAGGCCTCCCCTAGCCTTTTGCACGTAAGCCGGTACTTGTCACATTCCGTCAGGAGGTGTCGCACAGTAAGAGGGCAGTCACAATCACCGCATCGAGCTGGGGTCTTCTCTTCAGTGCCAAACTGGATCAAATCCAGTTTTTCTCAAATTTGAATCTTGAATCTTAAATTTGCAGATTTAAAGTTGCTGACTTAACTTGGAACTCACTGAGAGGAAAGGAATTAAAAGTTTTGTACGTTCCACTGTTTTATGATAATCAACCATTGTTTCGACAAAATTAGCATCATTATCAAGCCTTGAGACCTTCATAATGATTACTAATCGTGTCAAAACTATGAAAAAACGTGTCGATGATATTAAAACATTGTGGAACGTACAAATGTTTAATTCACTGCTTTAAATTCACCCTTGAGTCTCATTTTGAATTTGATTCTAAGATTGCCTTTAGAAATGGTTTTCCTTCCACCTTAATCGATAAATTAATGCATAAAAACGTAGAAGGCTAGCTCTAAATTTAATTTACATTCAAGAATGTGTTCCGACTGCCAACATGGAAGTGGGCCTCTTTAGCGTGTTTAGGGCAGCTCTCCCACTGGATTTTAAGGGGATTACCCTAGTGTTTGTGTGGCCTTAAACCCTTTAAGTGCCAACGTTGCCCACTGCGACACTGGAAAATTTTCATTAAAATGCCGGCGGCGTCACTCTGAGCGACTTTTTCCGAAAGCTACAAATGTAAATAAAAATTTAATTGATGCATAATTTTATGCTTTACTCTATTTGTACAAACCTCAGGTTACATTCTATTTAACTAATTTGCACATTGAATTTATTTTAAAAATTTTTAGCCTAATTATACATTTTCTTTCTGGCAATAATTTTCTGCAAAAGAGCCTGTGGCACTTTCCGCACTAAGCATTAAGCAATTCTGCATGATACTCCAAAGGTGACAAGTGACTCTCAGAAACATTTTGATAAATTGCAAAGATACTTTTGACCCAATATCCAGAATGCACAGGATGAAGAGCAGTGGCTGTGATGCTGTCTACATCCAGGGAATCGGAGCGGAGCGGTGTGTCCCGTATCATTGTTGCTCTGCTCCGGAGCGATGAAGAGGTTCACCAGGGCTTACTGCTCCACTCCGGAGCGGAGCGAGTGGCCGATGCTCAGTCTTGCAATGATGACCTCCTCCCTACGACTCCTACCGACAGAAATGACTGACGTAACCGGTTTGATAACTCGCAATTTGTTATTTGTCATGGTTGTCCATACGTCACTCCACTGCCGTTGGACTATTCCATGTATAACAGTCTGTATGTCCTGATAGGGTACCAGTGATCATTCTTCGGTAGCACCACATTTCAAATGCTTCTACCCTTTTCTTCTCCACCGCTCTTATTGTCCATGCCTCATTTCCGTAAAGAAACATGCTCCAATGTACATCCTGATAATTGTTTCCTTACTTCTACGCTTGTATTTCCAGCTGTAAGGAGATTCTTCTTTTGATAGAATGCCCTCTTTGCCTGGGCTATTATACTAACTATTTCTTTCTTGCTTCATCCATCGTTGGTTACTCTGCTGCCTAGGTAACAGAACTATTTCACCTCTTCAAGTTTTGTTTAATATCAACATAGTTGTTTAATATCCAATAAAAGGTATTGATGATCTTAACCCATTCGCATCCTCGCCCTGGTATTTAAATCAACCCTAAAACACCACCGGCTTTTACGTTTAAGATAGAAAAGTTACTGTCTATGGTTATGCATGGAAAAACTTGCCAAAAAAGCCGTCAAGATGGCAGCTGCAAACAGGCACTGATAACGGGCCAAAAAGTTAACAAAAACACCACCAGAGAGCAGCAGGATCCACTGAAAACTAACGCAATACATTATGCTTACCAGTACGCTTGCGGTGATCAAGGCCAGTTCCAATGCGCGTACCAGTACGCTTATTGTTGCAAATGGGTTAAATACGAAAAATAGTTGGGATTCCCAGTTTCATTCTCTGGTGTAGTGGAGTGCCCAAAGTCACTTCTGCACTGCTGCCATCCTAATCACATCCTCGCTATTGCTCTTGTGTAACTGAATGAATCAGTAAATCGCTGCATGCCACGAGGTGCACTGCTGAGAGGCTGGGCCACGCCTACTGCATCCTACTTCGCTCGTGACTTTCTCAGAGTGAAGTCTCCGTGAGAGACGTTCTCTTCACTGAACCCCAAATATTTAAGGCCTGTCTCTCAGTTCCCAAAGATATTTGGAAGGGATGAAAGGAGCATGTAACGCATACCACCATGTGACATAGGTATTGAATAAAGTTCACATCTGAAGTGTGAAGTTCACATGTGAAGTGTGAAGTTCACATTCTGAGTGTGTGTGGAATTCACACGTGCGTGCCCAGCAGCCTTCAGAATAACTGTTAAAAGTACACGCTTACTTGCCTTTTGATGGGAATGTGAGCAGTGTTGTCACCCCTCGTACAGTTGCTGCGGAATGGAGAAGCTGAGTTCATCATTTGGTTATGCGTGAGCATGTTCACATTGCAAAGAAATTCGAGGTGAAATTCCTGGTGGGCAAAGTGGAAGGGGTTTGAGAACGTGTACCAAGGCCGGCACAGGTTTGTGTCATTGCAATGTGAAGGGATTGCAACTGATACCGATTTCGATTGACTTGTCCAAGGAGGGGAAAGTCAGCAAATAGTCTAATGATTGTAGGGGTTACGTTTATTTTCAAATAGAGAGTAATGAGGCTGGGATGGCGATGAAAATACTATGGGAAATAATTGTGATTCTTGCCTTCTTTGTGCTCTTTCAGAAATACCAACGGAAAAAGTTGGAGGAGATGTGGCGTCACTTGAAGCCAGATGGTAGGAAGGAGCTTGAGAAACTAGTGATGGGCTTGGACGTGTCGAAACTTGTGAACAAACCTCGCAGAAATTAGTGAAGGTGGCAGTTTTGGGCATGTGTTTCCACTCTTAAAGGATTCCTAAGTGGGGTAAACATCGAAAGTTGAACACTGACATTCTCGTGAGGATATTTGCTCATCCATTTCATTGCCCTCATGCCATATGAATGCAGTACCTAATAAATTTTACCAATTGGCATAATATTTTGTGCATTTTTGTTACTCCAACCTCAAGGTAATTCTTTCTGGTGTAATTTTCCATTGCTTCATTGCTGAAAGTTAGTCTTTTCTTCCCAATGCTTGTCGTTGCCTCTGATTATTTTTGTTTACATTTCATCACAATTTTCACAGAATTCAATATATTTTAAGTACCTACTCTAATGTGGGAATCGCTTTCTTACTCATTGAAATGAAACTTGAATGTAAAGTGTGCTTGGCTGAAGGGAGAGGTAATGGGAAGGATCGAGCAGAAGATGCAGAGTCCCAATTGTCATTTCAGAGATCAAAACTAACCCCAACACGTAACAGAGTGCCGATGAACAGTACGTATATGTTGCGATGACTGGAGGATTTAAGGTTAGGTGACCAACGAGGTGCAATTCCTCCCATATGTAAGGTTTTAATTATTGGTGCCATGATTCTGAAGACTTCATACAGTTTTGCAAAGTCAAAAAGTGCAATGCTTGCGAAAGATGAGCTTGTTAGGCCCATATCATTAAAACTCTGTACGTGTGGCCTATATAATATCTGCTTTTGCTCCTCAGGCTATAGAAGTGCAAAGGGCTAAAATATGTGTATTTCAAATTGTCGACTTTTTGGTAGACTGAAGAGTAAAGAGTTATAACCAAATAACATTTCAGTTTTGGATTAAATATGAGTAAAATCAATTTTATTATCTACAAATACATGATTGTTTGTAAATTACAGGAAATTTCTTATTGATATCTTTGAAATGAAATTGCACAGATCACATATTTTATTTTCTGAAGTGTTATATTCCCATACTGTCGCTTAATATGGCTTTTCTTGCCAGTGTAGCTAAATTTGGAGGTACATAGGTTTATTGAACTAATTTTTATGTATCAGAAACCATCTTTTTTAGTTTAGTTTTCTGAACCACCACCTCATGGATATGTTGGATTTCGTTTAGAGCAAAATGCGTTCCTCAACTGATTCAATATTCCATTCTGAATGTGGATCAAGGGCCTGAGTTGAGTGTTAGCTCGTTCCGAAGGAGGGCCATGTACTCCTCTGTCGGCTGTCACCACGTAATAATGCAAGTCGTCTCACAGCACTCTGACTTTGGTGAATGTCTCACTGTCCACCACTGTGTATCTGTATTTCTTGAAGTTGGCCACATCATGAAGCATTGTCACGATGGAGTCGGTCACCATCCTCTCGACAACTGGGGGTAGTTTCTTGAGGCAAGCGGACGTTGCCAACGCCTCGAAATACGCCCACTGGCGCTGTATCAAGTGATGCATCTTCCTCTTGTCTCCTGGCCCCCCTTCACGTCCCGCCACCTCTTCGGTGAGCATCTCGTCGATGGTAGGAAGCACCACACTGCCCTCCAGCACCTTGAGGAAGTACTGCACCTGCTCCAGGAGAGGAATCGTGCATCAGTCGTAGTGAAGGAAAACCTCACCTCTTTAATAATATGTAATTAACATGCATGCACAAGGCCTGTCATCTTGGGCCCTCTCCGACGGCTGCGTACGCACGATCCCGAAGCAGCGTAGCCACTCATCCAATGTGCGCCGGAAGTGGCTACGAAAACTGCCAAACCCCTCTTGAGTCTCCAGTCATTATGACGGCAATGAAGCCTGATGCTAGCCGAAGGGACTCAAGTGGTGGATGTTACTTAATGGAAACTTAAATAATAATAATAAGGGGTCAAAAATGGACCACCGGCCTCCTCGTGCCATCCCTGGTATGGCTTTAGTCAGCTAATGGTGACTGTCTGCTTGTGGGGTTAACGTCCCCTCTCACGGAATAACTGGGTTCCGAAGAAATCTGGTAACGCCTCCCACAACTGGCCCCTCTCGAATGAGGGCCCCAGTATAGATGGGTGGGGCATATCTATGTCATCAAAAAAGGGAGCTGGCACGGAGTGGACGGAGACCCTGAGGGGAGACCTTCTAGCTTGCCATGCTGCCAGTGAGCCAAATCGCAGGGGATACATGACGAGGATGCACTCTTTGTGGTGTGAGATGCATCCTGAATATAACCATCTGTCGCAGCAGAGTCTGCATGACTACGCCAATCACCTGCGCAAGAAAACGACATCCCAACCGCAAGGTCCGAGTAGTACACCACTGGCCAAGGCTCTCATCTCCTACAAAGGCAGATGTACCTCCTACTGTCGTGGCTTCTGCCGATATTTCGGTGAAAGAAGACAAGCTGAAGGCCGATTCTGATCTATTTAAGCGGTTTGAAAGCACGTTAAACTATGATGAGACGACTACCAGACAGAGAAATATTCATGATAAAATTTCTCTGCGGGACCATCAGCTGCCCCAGTTGAATGGCATCGTAGATATGATCTTGACGGAAACGTCCGTCCTCTGGGAAATTGACTGCGTGGTATACCAAAATGTTGGCCTCTCCCCAAGTGTTTGCCACTTGGGAGACAAAAGCAGCAAATAGGCTTAAAGAGCTAAATGCCAAAGAGCTTCAAAACAAAGAAAAGTAGAAGGTTCCAGTCCAAATAGTTTCAGAGCAATAGAAATTTGAAAAATTGCATCCTGCTCCCCTTTCACAATTAGAGGCATTTTTGCAGATTTTCAAAATGCTGTAAATCGGTCAAAAAATTTTTTTCCCTAAACTTTTTGTGGAATGATTATTCTGTCATGTAGGAATAACTAATATAATTTTTTCAAAAGAATAGAAGAGGGTAACCTGACCCCCCCCTCTGCCTGAGTTGAAATGGAATTGGTCAGGAGCAAAGACTTCACTTAAAAGTTTATTGTGCGGTACGGCACTCATGTAATCAGCAAATGGGACACATTTTTGTATGGGGTTTACCTGTAATTTATATGGAAGATGGCTGATGTAAATTAGAGAGAGGACAGGTCCCAGTGCAGAGCCTTGAGGTACTCCCTTCTCTACCCGCAGTAATGAGGAGAGGAATAAATACCATACTTCCGCACGGCTACTCATCTGTTTTGCAATTTCTTAGATAAGTTTTTAACCGTAGCTGAGCAGTACCTCTTATACCTATGACATCACATTTGATTAAAAGATTCTCATGCTCTAATAACATCAAATGCCTAAGTCAGGTCAAAAAATATTCCCATTACTTTTTGACTGGAGTTTATTTGCTGAAGGTAAATTGCAATAAGGAGAGCCTGCTCTGTTGACTTTCCATTTCGGAAGCCAAATTTGTTTTCAGAAAATATGTTGGACAGTATGGGGGTTTGTGCGCCCACAAATAATGTTAACAACAGCCGTTCTGGTAAAAGCGTGTTTATTGTACCGCCGAACTACAGCAATGTATTCTCGCTAAACGATTGGCGCCGGACGGTGGACCCGAGCGTTGGTCGAGCAGAGTGTCTCAACGGCCGCGGGAGAACTGCCTTTCTCTTTTTCCTCCCGTTGCCGTTGCTCCCCTCTGGTGGATCGGGCTCGACAAATGAATGGCAATTGCGCCGCATCGTCTGTCCGCCTTGGCTGCTACAGACAGTGTTATCACAGAAATACTGAGTAAATTATCACAATAAGTTTATTACACCGACCCAGGTTTCAGCAAGACATTGCCATTATCAAGGTGAAGTTGCAATCAACTTTGCGTCTTATATACAGGTATGGGATGGATGATGGGGTGGGGGAAGAAGTGGAAGGGGGGGGGGGGAAGGACATGACTCACAAGAAATGGTATTTTGTGTTTTAAATGATTTAGCTGTCCTATCGACCATTGAGGACATAGTCATAATGGATTTTAATGTGCGTTGTTTGAACTTCCTATCCAGCATATTATTAATAGTTACAGTTTTATAATCGTTGTGAATGGCAATAGATTTAATTATTGATATCTCTTTGTTGAAAGTTAATTTAGGCATGGGAACAGAAACCAGGTGGTGTATTAAGGAGTGGAATGTTGGCATTTTATATGTGTGGTGGTGGCAAGAATCATCAAGGCTTATAGCGTCGGCAAAGGATTTTTTCCTTATTAATTGAGAAGTCATGCAACCCAGAAGAATAATATCGACTGTCGAATCTGAAAAATTTTCAACCCCCCCAGTTTCCTCTGTGAAATGAATTGATTCATGTAGGCTACTTAATAAAACTATAAAATTGTCAAGCTGTAGGTAGCTACTCGTCCTAAGGTGTACAATGTTATCAACATATTCTTCCACAATCTTCATAACAAGTTCTTAACACTCCACTCAAACCCAGAGTAATCTCTGAGGAGAGGATTTAGTCAAATGGCAAGCTTATGAGAGGAGGCAGTGAAATGGGAAACTATTGGTCATACGGGTGCATTTACTGTGTGGGTTTTTGGTAAACCATAAAATGGAGGGGCTGACAGGTTCATATCATTTAATCTCCACTGCTCTCCTGATGCACCAATTGGGCTACTGCACCGAGTTTCTCCAACTTGCCTTTGAAAGTTGATTGTTCCCCTCTTCCCCCCTGTTCTCTTGAATCTCCCACCCCCCCCCCCCTCCTCCCTATTCTATTCGACCGAAATTTTAGCCACAGCTTAAATCGTCTAACCTTCCTTGTGGAATCATGTCCTTCCCCTCCCTCCTCCTCCACCTCTCTTCCCCCACCCCCTCATCCGTCTCATACATATATGTAAGACGCATGGTTGATTGTAACTTCACCTTGATACCATTGAAACCATTGCCTTGCTGAAAAAATGGGTCGGTGTAGTCAACTTATTGTGGACATTTACAAAGTATTTCTGTGATAATGCTGTATGTCACACATTTCTATAATTTATCACCTGATACATTAAAATCTGGCAGAAAATATGTTCTTACCTTCAAGAAAATCTATTAGCAGCGTACAGTAAATACACCCAAATATTTTTCCAATTTGAGGAATTATAGATAAAGCACAGTTTATTTCTCTCCGCATTGTTCTTGTAGGTCGGGATGGCCTTGGATATTTTGAGAGAGTCTGGGTACATACCATCTGCCAGACTTTGATTTATAAGTTCTAGGAGTGGATTTATTATCTCTTAATTGCAAAAAATGTGAACTAGCACTGCTGCCTTGTAAAAGGAAGCAGTGTACCCCTAACCCCTTTTTCAACCTTCGGGTACCTTACCTTTGTTTCTTTCTTCCGGCTAGCTCGTTAGATTCCACACACACACACCCTTATACGGTCAAACACATCACACACATGTATATATCAATACCCCTAATTTGCTATTGGGGTCAAGGGAAATTAGACCAGGAAAATATTTATATTTTCATGCACAATATCTTTATATTCACTTTCTTTTAACCTTAATTGGGCCCAATTTACAATTTCATATCAAATTGTAATCTAATCAGTAACCTTAATTCAATTTTTATGATTAACTTTGTAGTGGGCTTTCTCCTTTTAAATAATTATTCCAATGTTCATAGACTTATCGTGGCCACTGGTTCCCGTGATCCGCTGGACCGCCTTCCCGTAGGATTTTCCCACGATAACCCTTCCTTCCCGCTCTCTCCTCGATTCTCTCTTTTCTCGGGAGTCCGCTGGAATTATCTGTGTCTCCCGCCGATATCTGCCTTATCACGGGCCCGGGACTGCTCCGCTGACGCGTACACCTTATCTTTTTAATCTCTCTCTGGGTCCTCGTTTTTTTCTTTTTCTCCTCTCGTCTTTCTCACTATGACTTTTTTCTTTCCTCGCCACGTAACTACCCACGCTGTTTGTCTGATTGTTGCCCTTCCTTACTTTTGTTTTGTAACCCATTATTACGCCGGGCGTAATGCCAAGCTCCCGTGTTTATCTAATATTTCATCGCTATTTACGCCGCGGGTGCTGCCAACCCGTGGCGCTTAACCCGTCGGTTTATAGCAGGTAGGAGTGAAGACCATCTTAGCAGAGTTTGAAGCAGTGACATGACATACAATCTTCTGAAGTCAATCTGATCATGAAAGAGAAGGCAATGAAAAACCTAGCGCTGTGAAACTTCTCAATGGTGGACATGTTTTGAACAGGGAGAAATTGCCCACTGTTGAAAGGAGGCTGGTATTAGGCCACGTTTCTCTATGCAGTGACTATGAAGAACTATAATATTGTAAGAGTGCATGCCTGTTGTCTCCTTGCCGTTCCCACACTTGGAGTGCCCCTTCCCTGCTGAAATGCACTCCTCATATGCAATGTGGGCACTCCTCCTTCCCTCCCCCCCACCCCCCATCCTCCCCCACGTCCTGCCATCCAACCTGAGCAAGAGACCCCAGCCTCCAGCCCTCTCTCCCCTCCCACTCCTCACCTGCATCATAGCTTTTACCTGGGAACCGCAGGCTGGCGGAAGAGACAGCAACGTGTGGAGAAAGAGGGCAGAAGGTGTTGGGAACTGTGGACGTGAAGTCATGTAACTTGTGATGCGGGAATAAATTGGGATCATCCCAGTAAACACACATAGCTGCAGCAGCGCTTCACAAGGATGTCAGCGTTGCAAGTGCAGCACATGTCAACTGAAATTGTTGAAAGGAGGCTGGAGAAGCTGTGGAACCTCATAAAGCCGGTCCTCAAAGGAATAACGAACAAAGAAAGAATAACGTTGCATGACATACACACTGGTTATACACTGCAAAATAAGAAGAAAGAAAGTTCCCTCGCAAACTTCCTAGCGACACTGGCAAAAAGCACGATATACAAATGCTTCACGGCCATAGAAAAACAGGAGAGGACGAATCCACACTACTGCACTCACTTCAAAAAGGCCCTCACAAATAGACTAACCAGAGAATACACCTACAACACAGCTATGAACAACACGGAGAGATTTCAACGCTTCTGGTGCAGTGGTGGATACCTGAGCAGCATAGATGAGGAAGGAACGCTGCACATCAACGAAGCCTTCAGGCCAAGGAAACCGGGAGAAGTGGACGAGGATGCAGACAGAAACGACGAAGACGAAGATGAAAATGATACGATATGATATGATAAAAAATGATATATAAAAAGAAAAAAGGGGCGAAGGCATAGGCAGAACGGGATTCCACATGCTCGGAAGGATAGGGGTCCAAGGTTGCGGTACCCAGCCCCTTCGGCGGACCCTCCTAACGGGCGGAACCCCCGGACGCGAAACATATGCAAAAGGAAAATGAAATGATGACGGAAAAATGAATGAATGAAATAGAAGTCTAAATAAATTGAGGAGTAGACGGAAAATTTAAAATAACCTCCTAGTAGATACCGCCCTAGATAATAATAATAATAATAAAAAAAAACATGTCAACTGAAGCGCGTCAGCAGCGATTTTTAGGCCGCCATTTCTCAATTTGACCTTCAAATGACCTCTAGATGACCTTGAAGGGTAAAAATAACAGCGGATTCGAACTCAGCGAGCCAAAAAACCCATGTAAGCATTTTCTCAGATTTTTAGGACCCCATTTGTCAATCTGACCTTCAAATGACCTTCAAATGACCTCTAGATGACCTTGAAGGGTACAAATAACATCGGATTCGAACTCAGCGACCCAAAAAACCCATGTAAGCATTTTTTCAGATTTTTAGGATCCCATTTCTCAATCTGACCTTCAAGTGACCTTCAAATGACCTCTAGATGACCTTTAAGTGTAAAAATAACAGCGGATTCAAACTTAGCGACCCAAAAAACCCATGTAAGCATTTTTTCAGATTTTTCACACTACTTTTTCTCAGTTTGACCTTCAAATGCCCTTGAACCTGACGCGATGGAGGTTAACCAACCTCGGATTCGGAATCAGCGACCCAACAAACCTAGGAATACACTGGTCTCGTCTGGTGATTGTTCTTAGATCAAATGTCGACCAGTGTTATTAAAACGGTAATACAAGTACGATCACACGTGTAAGCAAAATCTTATTTGAGATCATCTTCGATTTTCTAACCCCTCTTCGCGAGACCATAAGAAGAGTCCTCCTCCCCTCTCCACCTTTCACGCTCGACGTATAATTATTGAGTAGCCCCCTTAGCTCCCTCTCGAAGCAATTTAGTCAGGTCACAAACTACCTCAAATATGATATTCCTAAATATGACACTGCCGTTGCTAATTGCCTCCTGTTTTCGCTCGCAGTGCCGCGATTACGTTTTGTTTGTTTATACAAATATTTTTGCATTTTTGGTTCCCTCTTACAATCAAGGGGTTATGACCGCGTTAATCAAATTGCTATTCGCTTCTAAAACTTGTGCCATTCGATTGTGATCCAGTCCAACAACTTGGCTTTGGTTTGTATTTTTCTCTTAGCTGAGTGATACCTGTGCCGGAGTCCGCCAGTAAATTGGCCATGAACTTTCCCTTCGATGCCTTTTCAGTATTCTTCAACTTCTCAGGACTACCACGACACGCGACCTCTTCCTTGAAGAATTAGACATTGTCAATTTGTAATTTTACTGAAGGAAACATACACGGCCACGGAAATACGATACACGGCGAATAATGTATTAAAAGTGTGTACAATTAGTGTGAGGGCTTGACTTGTGAAGGCATAATATTTTTTTTCATTAGGGCGGAGGTTTCATATATTTCTTCATTCTCATAGCTTTTAATGTATTGATTTCAGCTTTTAACATTTTCTGAGTTTTGACGAAAATTTAATTCAGCAGAAATAAAATATTCCGATAATAGGCGACCTTTTGGCGATCGGTCAGGGAAATTGGTCAAGCCATCAGGGAAAAGTCAGGGAATTTGAAAATTGGTTATCAGTAGCCACCCTGTTGATAGGAATGACAAAAGTGAAGTGCAGTTTGGTAGGGAGGCGTATCTGCGGTATGCGAGGTACTACTTGTAATCAATAATTGAGTGCGAACCTCGATTGCTTACCTTTACTTTTTTAAATTTTGCTGATAGGTGCACCCGTGCAAGGTATATTAGAATGATTGTTTTTGTAATAGTTAATGCATTTGGGTACATTTTCTATTGAATGTTTTAGGAGCCATGGGATCAGTAAGGATATATTAATGCTTGTCACACGTTTTCCAAGTGCCTTACTAGTACCTAAAATGTGCCTTTAAGTGGTGCCTATTGAAGGTGCCTTCTGTGCCTTTTTTAGGTGCCTCCGAGGCGCCTTCAAGGCACATTTTCCTGGAAGTGTGCTACGTGGGTCACTAGTGGCGCATCAGGCATGCATTTTCAGCGATTCTGACATGCGTTTGAAGCGATCGTGACACGCTTGTGCAGCGCTCCTGAAGTGGTTGTGCAACGCTGCTGACGCCCGTTTGCAGCGCATCCGACATTCAAAAAAGTTTAGAAGTGCTAGACGTGCTGCATCAGCGCCTTTGCGGCAGCTGCAGCGCTTCGGACGCGCATCTGCAGCATTTAGTGTTTACTGGGATATCATGATTGGTGACTTTTACTTGCCTAAACCCTTCCTTCACGTTCCCTAAGCGGAGCTCCGGAGAACCCTTTAGTTTACAATATAGAGCATAGGTTGCATTGAACTTTTTTTTTAATCTTTGAAAAATAAATCTTTCTGACAAAAAAATAGGGAATGGAAGAGTAATGAATTTTGTAGGGCAACTATAGGCATCGTCATGATCAAAACGAGGAAACTAGAAGAAAAGAGAAGAAGCAGCGTGCAGGAGCGGCGATAAAGTGTCGGGGGAGCGTCAGAGCGGAGTGCTCTGGAGGTTGCGGCCGAGTGTTGTAGATGAGGCTTCAGGAAGTGTCGCGGCAGGGAGCAGATAATGGCCCACTGGGAGCGTTTTCGGGAGCGATAGGGGAGCGTCGCGACGCTGGTCCGCGGTGGAGCGGTCGGCGAGGTTCCTGGGAACGTCCGACGCGCTCCAGAGAGCGCCGAGAAGCATTCACGAGCCGTTCACGAAAACGTTGACTTGAGCATGCAATTTTACAGCGGAGCTGTGCCCATGTAGCGTATCAAGTCAGCTATCACAATAAAGGCTGATTTTACAACAAAATTAACTCAACTTGCGTGGGAGCACCTAGCACCAAAATTGCAAAGTAAAATGATCATGTTGATTTATGTTCATTCAAGCCATATTTCTCGTTCACACGTGTACAATACAAAGCTACAACCTGGCCCTACGATTCCTATCTACCAGCATTAATCGACCTGTCAATCTGAAGTCTTTCGTTAAAGACTTTTTCTCGCTTTTCCGTTAGCAGTTCATGGGTGTTTTCAAGTCTGTTTCCGCACGAATAGGCGCTTCAGACCGGGAGGAAAGGTATAAGGATAGGAATGGAAGGGATGGGGAATGTTGTGAAGGGATAGCATTGACCGTTAGCAGTCGGAGGTTGGGAGGCCCTATATATACAGCTACGGACTGGCATTAAGTCGATAGTGATAATTGATTTACTAAAATATTGACACGGGTATTTTGCGCCCTGAAAACAATTCCTCAATAACCATTTTGTGGATGAAAATAAGCATGACCGTTGTGAATATACATAACTGATATTCTTTCTACTCCAGGAGAGATAAACAAGTTTCCTCAACAACGTGGCAATCGTCGGACGAGCCACGGGATCCTAGGAACCGGGGAGGTGTCGGGGAGCGTTTGGTTCGCTCCAAAGTGTTCGGGGAGTGTTCCGAGAGCGATCATAGAGCGTTTCAACCAGGGATGTGATCCAAAAAGGCACTTTGCGTTTCGAGCCGTACCAGGGAGGCACCCGAACTCAGAGTCCAAGCCTCGGCTTTGAAGCAGACCGAACCCTTTACCACGGGTGGTTTACGGCACCAACTGACCTGTCACACTATAGTTTATAACTGCTTAAAGTTAAACATAAATCGCACAATTATGTTCATTCTTGTGTTGCCATAGTCACGCTGATGAAAATGGTTTTTTCATCGCAGTCATACGATAGATATTAACCAATTTACATGATTCAGTAATTTAATGTGCATTAAACTGGCTTGGTTTACTAATGCACGTAAAATGGTTAATATATATCGTATAACTGTGTTTAAAAAACCATTTTCATCAACGTGAATAGTACAACACAAAGATGAACAAAATTATGAGATTTATGTTTCACTTTAAGAAGTTATAAACTATAGTGTGAGTGGTCAGTTGGTGCTATAAACCACCCGCGGTGAAGGGTTGGGTCTCCTTCAACGCCGAGGCTCGGATTCAGAGTTCGGGTGCTTCCCAGGTACGGCACGAAACGTAAAGTGCCTTTTCGGGTCACATCCCTGGTTTCAACCCGGGAGTGTCGAGGGAGCTCTGGTAAGCGAAGTGTCGACTGTCGCGGAGTGCTCGGGGAGCTGCCGTGGAACGTCCACGTTCTGCTCAACGCTCCCAGCACCCTCCCGCAACACTCACTTCCAGGACACTCCGCCGAACGCTCCCGTTTCGACTGGGAGAGATCACAGTAAGTAGAGAGTGGAGAAATAGAGAAGCACAGCTCGTAGATAGACAACAGATTGCTGCCTATTTGCTGAGAAAATGTTTTTTCTAAATAAGTTCCTTTAAAGTTCACCCATTCTCATGTTTGCTTTAAGAACTATTTTGTTCAGGGGAAATGTTTACAGTATAGCTTGCAGTGTGTGTCCGTTAATGGAGTTAACTGAAGGAAAACTGTTTCTTTGTGATGTCTGTCATTGAGAGTGTCAACTATTTGAAGTTCTTAGTTGCCTCCATGTTCTGCTGCCAGGGATTGAAATACGTTCCGTTTTCATGAGGCGTCCGCTATTTAAGGGAGGTTTGGCCTGAATCAAGAGGTGTGATTCAGGTGAACTGCTCATGAGACCCGTTTCCCATGCCTATTTATGTCGGATCTTCCTGCCACTGTGCCAGCAGAACTGTGAACTGAATTGCGACACCCTTTTCATCTTCTCTTTCTTGTTCCCCCTCAGAAAAGAAGACAATGGCTGAGTACACCCTGTCACATGCCGTTATAGCTCATTGTCGAGTAATGTGTGGATTGTTGCGTACAAAAATTTAAATGAAGCAAATTACCTGTATATGTTTACAGTGATACCTTGAGTGTCGAATAGAATTCGTTTCGTATTCACATTTGTAAGCAGAAACCTGATTACCCCAAGATCTCTACAGAAAATTATTAAAATTTTTTCTGGATACTGCCCACAATTTAAATATAAGTTTTATGAAATTGTTTTGAAGAACACTTGAAGTGACTCAAGTGACAGTGATCAAAAAGGCGATTGATGTGAAAATTTAGCTCCAAACGCAGCTGCGTTCTGTTAGCGTGCGCATACACTAAAAAAATGTTTGTCAGCCCAATCTCAATTTGTTAGCCAACATCAAAAGCAGTGAAAAATACCTTTGTCAGCAGAAAAATTCATTGGTCATGGTACCACTGTAGGTGGGCTTTTATGTATTTTAATGACCACCCTTGCTCCCTCAGAGCCATCTACTCACCGTTGATGAGCGTGTGGCAAACGCACGCGTGGCCTACAGGACTCACCTGGAAATTAAACATGATGAAAGGCACGGCCATTTGAGGCAGACCCACCAAACACATGGTCGGGTGCTCCCTGTTGATGAGGTGCTTGTAAAGTGGTGTCACGTGATTGTCATCCACCCGTATTTTGCACTCCGGGGATAAGAATGGAAAGCTATAGTTGTACCCTGCAGGACCACAATAGAATATTGAAGTGCAGAGTGCGACCATTATGCTGCGGCTCATCATTGAGCTTCACATCAACTGGTACATTTGAACATAATTTTAGTTTGAATGTGAGTTTCGATAAGGTATTTGACACTGTTATAAAGGTATGTGTTACCTGTGCAGTATATCAGAGTGTCAGCTTTGCAAATAGTTCCATCTGCGAGGTTGAATCCTTCCTTATTAGCTGAGACTATGTTAGCGGAGAATTTGATGGAAGGTGGGAAGCCAGACGGGAACCATGGTGTCGGCCTGTGGCACACTGTGACCTGGAAGGTAAATAATGAGGAAGGTGGTTTTTACTCACTACTCATATGTCATTGTGTGAGTACTACATGCCAAATTAATTCATCGGATAACTTTGACGTGATATGAGGGCGCTATATCTTGATGGCTGGTGGACTGGAATTATATGGGAAGTGTTGCTGGCCATTTCTCACTGAAAACTCTGGAAAGACCTCGTGTGTTTCTGAAATGGAGCCCGTGTTCGTGATTTGATGAAGGCACATCGAGTTAGAATCAGAATAGGTGATATTTAGTTTATTATCATTAGGTATACAGTAGAACCTCGATAAGAAGTGTCTCCAGGGGATTAGGGGAAACAGTCTTGTTATGGAGGTGCTCTTTTTGTTGAGGGTCGTGTTATCGAGGTTATTTTGGCTAATAGTCGTGTTATCGAGGTTAATGGAAACACTAAATCCCTTCATAACGAGTGAATTTTAGAGCCACCCTTGCTAACACGTTTGGTTTTAAAATATAATTTATAGTATTGTTATATTGTGTAACAAAGTTTGCAATAGGTTAGTAAAGTCAAGTCAAGAGGCGTAGACGTCTGCAGAAGCGTTTTTGGCAGTGGTATCCGACAGCCTTAATAAAGGTTGACCCATTCAATGTATAGAGTCGCGTTATCGAGGTTGACTTCTCAAAACGACATGTTATAGAGGTTCTGAGTTAGGCTGTGAATTGGAAAAAATCCGTGTTATTGAGGTTTTTTTTATAATAATGGTCGCGTTACAGAGGTTAATTTAACATGATATGCGTTATGGCAATCTGAAGGGGATTTGGAAACTGCACTTGTAATTGAGGTTGTCGTGTTATTGAGGGTCGCGTGAGCGAGGTGTTCTACTGTGGTTGTTTTCTTAGCAAGGTGGAGGACCCCAATCTCCTTTGTGTCGCACTTAGTCCAATCGGGTCCTTTCTTGCACTATTTCCATCATGGGATCGGCATGTCTCTTCATGCTACATCTAAATGTCTTTTCCTTCCTCTTCCCAGAATTCCCCTTTTCCCACCTCATTCCATCAGCCCCGTTCTCACGAAAAGCTCCATCCATTGCTCAATTCCTCTTCATCACCCCTCCTTTCCATGCATTTGACCTTAATTTAACCCCTCAAGCCGGTTTGACCTCGCTGTCCGTACGGTGGTTTGATGTCTCATGCCCTCGGAAGTTTCATACTGAGTATATACTTGGTCCAGCGCAAGACCTAGAAGGCCGCTAAGTACTCGAAATTGAGGACGGAATGATCGGGACCGTCCAACTGGAGGTTTCACGCGATCGCGAAGCGTTAGGCCGGCCGCACACCGGATGCGGCACGGCGCGACGTTTTGCCTTAAGGCGCCTTATGCGACGTGGTTTGTATTGGTTGGAATGGAGGTGCCGCACACTGCATCGGGCACGGCAAGGCAAAACAGCGCCGCACGGCGCTTTGTACTGCCTTGTCAATTTTCGTCCGTCGGGCAAAAGGCTTCAGACACATCGTTCTGCGCATGCGCGGGGATCGCCGCCACGTGCAGTGCAGTGATAGCGACAGGCGAAAGTAGTGGGTTCTAGTATTGTCTAGTTGTTGTTTGTGTGACAAGTGAAGATGGCAAAACAGGAGGATGATGGGGTCTCTGTTGTTGGTTTCATACGACAATAGTTATAAAATTTTTCCGGGTCTTCTCTTAATTCTGCAATAAACGGTTTTAGGTTCCGTTTTTCGTTTATTGGATGTACCCACATTTCTCTGTTGGGCACATCAGCCATTAACTTGACGAGGTACCACAACGCTATAAGAGTCGCTTCTTCTTCTTCTGCGTTCATTTTCACGAAATATGTAACAGACTACAAACAGACCACACTAAATATAATACAGACTACACACACTACTTCACTTGTCAGTATACTAAACGCCACTGAAAGCGACGGTGCTCAAGTCGCCTTGCCGTGCCGTATGCTGCTCTTAACCATCGGGCAAGGCACGGCGAGGGGAGGCAAGGTGAAAACGTCTCGCCGCGCCGTGCCTTAACCGGTATGCGGCCGGCCTTATTTCGCACTAATTTAAAATGGAGGAGATAGGCGCAGTGTCTGTGACGTGGTTGGATGACAGGGTCCTACATGGGAGCGAGCTAGGACTGCATCAAGTATGTAATCAAGTAGTTTAGCGAGTACCACGATGCTTGCTAGCCTGTTAGATGCTGGTGGTCCACGTATTGCACGTTACTGGAAATCTATCGTAGGCACTAGCTCGACGCTGCGTTGGATCGCGTGGAACGGGAATGGATTCTCTTGCCATCTCTTTGATTATTCTTCACTTGGGAGAGCTGAATCATGCTGCCGTGTACTCGTTATCATCACAATATGCTTGCAAATACTTTTTCCTAGCTATAAAATTTGGAAGTATAAGGTCTTCAACCAGAAATGGAAAATGTCGCCCGAACTGTGGTTCTGAAAAATGAGTTGGTCGGCTTGAGGGTTATTATTGAGGGGAAGTGTGAACTCCGTCCGTTGTCGTCCTTACTCACACTGTCGGCCCCGGCGTTGGCCACTTCCTGGGCTATGTCGCATGCTGAGGCAGAGGCACCCCAAATGACGACGTGACGGCCTGCGAATGGCTCTGGCTTGCGATACGCGTGACTGTGCACCGTCTGTCCCTCGAACTCCTCAATCCCTGGCACTGGTGGCAGCCAAGGCTCGCTGAAGTGCCTGGAAGTGGAAGGTTTCACAGCATAGGCGGTGAGATCCTTACTTTCTTGTAGACTAATCGCTCTTTCATCCGAATGGAGCCGGGAAATTCAGACCATGTTTACAGTTGAATGGAAAACAAGATGTGTTTGGTCAAGAAGTTTGGTCATCTCTTACCGCGTGCATAAAAAGAGTGAGGCGAAAGGAATTCAAAAGAAAAACTGGTGTATTTCTGGAAGGTGACATGGTCCCTAGGGACACTCCACGCTCATCAAGGGCTGATGGGAGTGAATAAGAAGTATGTTCCCGGAGCGTACGCAAAGAAAAATAACTTAGCGCCATTCCGCGTATACTTATCCGCTCACACGATTCTCAATTTTCACGATTTCATCAATGTAGAGTCAGTGGAGGTTAGTGACAATGAGTACAGCTGAAAAACGACGAACTGGAAGCTTAAGGGTCCATGTCACTTGAGAAATGTAAGCGAGTCACGGAAATTCCAACCCCCACCGGGCAGAGCCAGACCCCGGACGCGCGGTCGGAAAATCATATTTATTTTTCGGCGTCGCAAACTTATTTTTAATTTCTCTTCAGTTTCGTGTTTATGAGTCTCAAGCGAGTGCTCTGATATAAGTCACTTGACAGGTCTCTCCATAAAACGCTAGATATTCTCTACTTTATGGAAAAATACTGTCTGAAAACAGCGTCTGCCATTTTGTAATGCAATAGCACTAAAATGCTTCAAAAGTATTTTAAGCTTAGACATTGTAAAGGCAAAGGATTATGTGAATAGAACGTGCTATTTTTTATTCGATCATATTCCTCCCACAACGTCACCTTCAACTTAACTTGGAAGATATTCGGAGAAAAATGAGTTAAGGAGTTTTTTTTATTTGATCATGTTTGAGCCCCTGTATGTGACTAACGGATATGAGTCATGAAAAATGATTCACTATTCCTTAATCATTAATCTTTTCTGAGTAATTGTGTGAAGTTTCAAGTCTATATTTCAAAAAAGCTATTTTGTAATTTGTCCAAGAATTTTCGATTTCTGACCACTGTGCGCCGGCTCGGTCTCCATCTCTCTCTCGATCCCAGGGCGAACCCACTTATATTTATCCCCCGGTAGGTGCAGGAAGTTTCTCTCCTTGGTAGCAGGGGAGGGGAGATCCTTCCCGTGGCGAGGGAAATGAGAAGAAGGCCCATGTCGCCGCCCAGCACCACCACAAATGGGTGGAGATTAAGTGCAAAGCATCGGAAAAGTATTGATCAGTATCAGCAGTACCTACCCGTTGGTCTGGTTTGGCATCGAAATTTGGTACGTAAGGTAAAAGTGATGGAGAACTGAAGTTATTCGAGTGTTGCTTTGAAGGAAAAGATGGATGATAAATTGAGAATAAGCTGATTGGGTTAGGCCTGAAAGTGTTGGTTCCGAAATCTGTTCTCTGGATGGAAACGAACTGCGGACCTTGGCTGGATGCACTTGGAGAAGAGCACAGGGAAGACAAAACTAGTCCTTCTCCTGTGTGGAGAGGCACATCGACAGCTAGTGTCTTGTGTGGCGAAGCAGAGGATCTTGGATTTGAGGATCCAAGTGAAGGGAAGTCATTCGTGGACGGTTTTTGAAATGGACTCTGCAATCGGGTGTTTACCATATTGTTTTATAGCCGAATCTGATAGAGTTTGTAAAATGAAAAGACTCTTGGGTCATTCAACCTCAATTCAACAAACGTTTGTCCCTTAGGGCCTCAGATTTTGATAAAAATTGGTGTATGGGAACAAAATCAACTCCAACTGAATACCCTCAAACAGTTTCGTGAAAAAAAATTTTTTGAGCGAATTATGCATGTTTTAATTTTTTCGCATTTTTAGCAAAAATACGAGCCTTAAATCATATTATCACTTATATCTCCGCTTGTAATTGTAATACAGCAATGATTAATAGCTCTTCTTAAAGCTAAATCTTTATTGAATGTAAATATATCAATAAAAAATTATTTTCTTCTAAACCCAATTGTTGTTAATTACTAATGTTCAAAATATTGTTAATAAACTTTTCTCAAATACTCCATCTCAGAATCGGACGAAACGTTTTTCCGTAATCTAAACATACCCAGCTAACCATTCCAAAAATAAAATTCAGTGGCAATTCATAAATGCGTTTTTTATAAATATTTAAACATTTACAATCTTCTCTCGCGCGGCCCGTCGGCTCCCCCCCTTGGAATACATGCAGCGGACACGCGATGCAAGCCTAAAAATTTCCTAATTGCTCAAGGTCGTGGCTATATGAGATAAAAATATATTATAAACTATAAATGTTAACAACAATTGTTATTTGTTCTTTCACTTTTCGAGCTAAATATTGAGTTGATCCAAATTTCTCTTGAATTTTTGCCACACTCCAGCTTTTAGGCATTGTAGACAGGACTAAAATTTTTTCACCGTAGGAATTAGCTTCAGCAAATTTTTCCTTGAGTCGACTTAGCATTTCACACCCTACTAACCATTACGGGCCGAAGGAAGTTTTTGCTTTTCCCCATACTTTCCCGATTGCTCTTCGATAAACACAAGTAATTTTATGAATTTTTTCTTTAGAGTTTTTTTCTACTTCTCAATTTTTTCCATTTACTGGTGATGTACCGATTTCGGATAAACTCAAGTAGATTTTTTCTAGCACAGATTGACGAGGTGAATAAGGTGCACCATCGCCCTCTCCTTGTGAGTCACTGTCATTGCTGGAGTTGTTTGTAGGTAGGGATAATGAGCCTCCGCAAATTGTAAACCAGAAGGCCCCGGTTGTGACAGCACTGCTTCTGCAGCCACAAGCTGCTCAGGAACGTCTTCTTGATGACTGATGGGAGACCTTGGTGTGTCACCTTTCACGACTCCCTTATTCAGAAGTTCTCTGCACTGACGACACATTATTCTGCCCTCGACCAAAGACATCACTCTAGTGCTGAAAATTTTCGATTTGTAATATTTGGCAGTAATTGTAAGTATATAAATTAGCACTACAGATAATGCAATGCAGTTTCAGTGGATTACAACACTGTTTTTGACGCTTTGAATAGAAAGCAAGAAACGATTTTTCATTGTTAACGCACACGGTTTCCACTTTGACATCACTTCTATCCTCGATGACCTGCAGATCTCTTCGATACATTTATAGACACTGTCTCGCTAACACTTTTCACCTCTCACTGCGCTCACTCACTGTTGGAGCAAATTTTGACACAATTTTGGCAATTAGTTTAAAAAAACTATTTACGAAAAAAAAGAGAAGGCAGACAGCTTTTAAATAAGGAGATGCACACGCGGTGACAGACCAAAACAAACTGAGACTTCTTCGGTGAATAAACGCGGCTGTCAACAAAAACATGTCCAGCCAGATGGTCCTCCTTCAAGCTTTAAGGCACATACCGCAATGGGCAGAATTGGCTACCAACGGTGTCATAAAAATAGGGTTCTGAAAGGAAGTGGAAAGGTTTTTACCCTCTTCCCCTAATCCGTAGGTGCCATTAAATATTTCTTTTTAGAGAGAGCTACGTTTACAGAAAACGTCTCAATGCACGAAAAGCCACAGCTGCAGGCTCTCGACTCGAATTGAAGATGAAATGTTTTTGCATGGATAAAAAATATTTTAACACTAAAATCGGAGTTTGCAGTAAATTTGTCAATAGAGATAAAAAGAGTGAGATAGCAAAAACGAGGTAATTTTTCTGCTAGAACAAATGACGCAAAAATTCCATTATTTTAAATAATTTTCATTTCATCTCATCAATGAAAATTCTTAAAAAGTTTCTTCATATTAATTTTCACAGATTTTTAGCTCAAATAAAAGTTAATCCGCCTCGGAACTTAAGTGGGGCTCAATGGTAAATTTCTCTGCAAACATCCATTCAACATAACAAATAACAATTGTTGCTAACTAACGACCTTGAGCAATTAGGAATTTTTTAGGCTTGCATCGCGTGTCCGCTGCATGTATTCCAAGGGGGGGAGCCGACGGGCCGCGCGAGAGAAGATTGTAAATGTTTAAATATTTATAAAAAACGCATTTATGAATTGCCACTGAATTTTATTTTTGGAATGGTTAGCTGGGTATGTTTAGATTACGGAAAAACGTTTCGGCCGATTCTGAGATGGAGTATTTGAGAAAAGTTTATTAACAATATGTTGAACATTAGTAATTAACAACAATAGGGTTTAGAAGAAAATAATTTCTTATTGATATATTTGCATTCAATAAAGATTTAGCTTTAAAAAGAGCTATTAATCATTGCTGTATGACAATTACAAGCGGAGATATAAGTGATAATATGCTTTAAGGCTCGTATTTTTGCTAAAAATGCGAAAAAATTAAAACATGCATAATTCGCTCAAACAATTTTTTTTCACGAAACTGTTTGAGGGCATTCAGTTTGAGTTGATTTTGTTCCCATACACCAATTTTTATCAAAATCTGAGGCCCTAAGGGACAAACGTTTGTTGAATTGAGGTTGAATGACCCTCTTATTTTTCCGTTTTTTGATCCGTCAATTATTTCTCGAGTTATAAGCGGCGAAAAACTGATGTTATTAACCCTTTCGGAGAAGCGGGTGTGGTGCAACCTCTGACGTATATCGACTTCGTCCAATCACAACTGAGCCCGCGAAGATACTTTGCCTTATTGCAATGGGGGGACACAGCTGACTCCTTCAATAGGAGCAGTTGCGACAGGATCTGTGCGAGCAGACCTTCCGAGAACCCCCCTCCACTCCCTCCCCTTCCTATACGAGCAGTCAAGGACGGCAGGAAAATGACGTCAAAGTTATCACAGCAGCTTTTTCGGTGGGCGTCACCGTTTGCTTATTTGAATTTTTGATTTATTAGTCAATGGTTGTGGTTAGAAGATTCATTTTTTCACTAAAATTCTTTTTTCGTTTCCATCTTCCACGATTTCGTGTACGAAATTGCGATTTCGGTTCCGAGTGAACGCCGCCATTCTCATCGCAAAGCACTTAAGCCACGCCCTTGTTAATCCCACGATCTCACATTTTCGGGCAGGCTCACGAGGAGGAAAGGTATTTTCATCGAGAAATTCGTGTTTTGCCCTCGAGCCAGCTGCTCTTTGTCACAACCCAAAAGTACATTAAGAAGGAATAAATGAAAATGGGTCAAAAGGCGAGAAATAGGAACTGGGAAAAAACTACGCCATGCAAACAATGGGATTTTAAGGAAAAAGGTGCGCGCCTTGCAAGAAAATCCGGATGAGTCGTGTAAAAGCCCTTTTATCACTATCGGTGAAGAAGTGCTCGACTCACATAAGGAAATACGGCACGTAATCAAATGGAGATGATTCAGCTTTGAGCAATGTTTCCATGATTGAATGTCTTGGTGATTACCACACAGTTAATTCACAGATTGCACGACTGGTTTCGGCAGTCACACCATCATCACCAGGTACCCACATAGAATGAAATGGATTCGGTGGTAGGCGAGGGAAAGGCCTCTCGCCAAAATATCCCGGTTTCCGTCTCCTGCTCTCCAGCCAATAAGAGGCTGTCTAGCAGGCATTTCTAGCGGCTGGGTTTCCGGAGGAGAAAATGGTGACAGCATGGCTGGAGGTACCTGGAGGGATTCGGGGAAATTGTGGTGAGGGAGGAAGGGGACATGTCGGGGGGGGGGGGGGGGGGGGCTTTGTATGTGCAACGGCGTCGTCATTCCAAAGACGAAATAGCATTTCATTTTCACTCTGCGAAAGGCTATATCCTTGAAGACCGGAAGTGATGTTTTCAGTTCGTGTATTAAGGGAGTTCATTTTGAGGTCCTTTCTTATGCCGCTGCTGCGAGGAAATCATGGTGATGGTCCTGTGATTTCCGTGCGTCGTTTGTTCTCACTGCCATGAACATGGATATGGACTGTCAACGGACCAATGGGAACTGAACCCAAACATTCCGCATTAATGTCATCCTCGCTTACTGCGCAACCATTCGGAAGAAAGCGCAACTAAAAATGTAAACACGATGGTTTAAATGCGTAGTGTACGTGGGAGATGAACGTAAAATGCAATAACATCATATTAAAGTAACAGCGAGTAAATATCGGAGATGGCTGAGCAAATGACGAAAACTTTCATATGCATAATATCATCTTATTACTAACCAACGGCTTCTAAATGTCTGGTTTGGAGACATCGCAAACATGCTCTACGTGCCAAGGATGCAGCTAGGATTTTATCAGACCTGCAAGCGAATGGAAAGCACATCACCAGCCGTTAACGAGGTTTAAACAGACGGTAATGGTTCTGATAGTTAGGGAAAAAGTTACAATTAGCCCTTGAAATAGTCATCCGAATGATATTATCAACTGCAAATACGGATCCGTCGGTAGGCTCAAGTAGCAAGGAATATATATATGCACTCACATACAAGATTGTAACATTGAAATTTCAGATAATCCTTGCTTATTTTGAATGGCATTAAATCAGGTCCCATGGAAAAATTCACAATCAACCGGCTCAAAAAAAGGTCCTTTTAACTCGTTATATATTTCATATCCAATGAAAACATAGCCTTCAATCGCGGTAAATCACTAGAGAAACATTAGTAAATGGTGGCCGACGATACTTGATCTCATAGGAGAGGGATTAAGTTTGTGGAATAATCACTGAAACCTTCCTTGGCAGACATTTTATTAACCATGAAGTACAACATCCAAAGACTAATACAACACATTAATATAATAATTGCATAACATGCAATAGCATATCCTTTTCATATCAACAGCAAAATACATGCTTATAATCTCTCAAGATGATTCTCAAAATAATCTCAGTTAAAATACCACAGTACATTGAAATCAGTTGATATACTTTCCTTCAGCAACCGAGCATTGGGTGGATGAGGATTGTCAAACTAGTACGGATTGATTACCAACCACAAATGACATCCTCATCTGAAAACATGAGAAGGGTAAACATAACATAATTCAGACATGACCACAAAGAACTTACAATTAGAGAAGCGTGAATATCACCAGAGCACCATAGAGGTATTATCCATTTTCGCATTTCCATATCCGTAATAACACCTATTCATAACGCAAATTGTACGAAGGAAGGACATTTTGTCTCAGTTCGGCAATCAATTTATCTAATTTTATGTGATTATGCTCCAGTCTACCATAGATAGTTGGACGCCAAATATTTATAATGTCATCAGTAAAAGTATTTTCTAGGAATTTAGTTAAGTGACAAAGTCAAAAACTCAACTTCAGGTCAGATAAAAATCCCCAATCCATGAAATAAAGTAATACAGTTACACAAACATTACCACGAAAAGTTTCGTTTATAATTAGCACTGATTCATCCTGTTCTATGGCTTGCAAGGCAATGGAAGCTTCATCATATTTTAATTGTTGTCGCAGCACTTCAGTCCATATCTAGTATTGTTTAGAATGTGAAATAAGTGATACATCCATGGTCCATAAATCCTAAGTTTGGTGACCATCCGACAAAATGTGGTGATTCGATAAAACCCTACTATACACCATTACTGCTTCAATAAAAATACACTATGCTTTACCACCTTATTGATATCATTTATGTACAGAAGGAACAGGAATGGACTGTGACCACATACATAGTTTCTTCTAAGGCAACACAAGAGTGAGCAGGGAGTGATTCTTTGTGCTTTATGCCACTTGGGAACCGTGTGAAAAACCTAGCATGCAGTTCCTTTCTCATGAGCAACGTCACCTTTTATGATGGATTTACCATCGATTACTCTCCACACGATATTTAGGCTTTGAAATTATGACATCATGCAAAACATCTCGGGTGTTGATGAACTCTTCTCGGGCTCTACACCGGGGGCGAGTGAATGTAATGCTGCCGACGTTTCGGGATCCCTATCCCTTACTTTTGCGCGAGTAAGGTCATCTGTGAAATCGCCAGCTGTGAACCGAATCCTAAGACGGACGACTTTGATTCGCGAGAGGATTCATGATAAAAGAAGATTGCTTGATGTCAACGCCAGGAGTTTGTTATCCCTCCATCTTCACCTTTGCACCCTTACCTTTGGATTGGCAGTACATTGACATCATTACTTCAGCCATGGGAGAAGTCCTTTTGGGGAGTGAAACAGGAAGACAGAAGTGCAAGTACGAACGGCTCCCTTCTTCTAAATCTTCTGTCGCTCCCTTGGACCGCAAACGGTTAGTGATCAACCTGACCTGTTTGACCAACCTACTTATTCGGTGCTTTCCAAAGTACTGAATTTCACGCCAACGCCTAGATCCATTCCGTACGCGGAATTTATTGGTGGAGTGGAACAGGCGATTCGGAAGCTCCCAAGAGATTTGGCGGAGGAGGCAAGGGACGAAGTTTCTGTGATTCTAAAGAAGGCCGTGGTCCCAAAATCGAATATCTCAAGGGTAAAGAGGTCCGCACTCCGAGCCCTGAGTGACAACAAGGCGATTAAAATTTTACGGGCAGATAAGGGAAACGGTACTGTAATTTTGAGTACTTGAGATTGCCACCGTAAGATCTGTGAAATACTTAAGGATCGGGCGTACCGGAAGTTAACTCGTGATCCCACGGAGACTATAGCGAGGAAGACGGTTTCTTTAATTAAAAAGTCGGGCGTCCGGGAAGAAACGTTTAAGAATATTTACCCACAGGCACCAGCTTCTCCTAGACTCTACGGGCTTCCGAAAATACGCAAGGAAGGTGTTCCTTTATGTCCCATTGTGAGTGCCATCCGATCTCCTACTTACAACCTAGCCAAATACCTTACAGGAATTTTGTCGCCTTATGTGGGTGTCTGTGAACACCATAGTAAGAAATCTTCTGAATTCGTGGGTATTCTGGCTAACCTTCGGGTGGAACCAACAGACATTTTGGTTAGTTTTGACGTTGTTTCCCTTTTTACTCGGGTTCCACTCTCCGATACCTTCAAGCTGATGGAAAAAAAAATTCGACAGCGGAACGGTGAAGCTATTTCACCTTGCTTTAACATCCACATTTTTCAAGTGTGACGGTGGATCCTATGAAATGGCCGACGGAGTTGCGATGGGATCCCCTTTGTCACCGGCCATTGCGAATTTTTACATGCAGGATTTCGAAGATAGAGCCCTTACAACTGCTCCGTTAAGACCCAAGTGCTTTCACAGATACGTGGATCACACGTTCATCATATGGCCTCATGGACCGGACGCTCTTGCATCGTTCTGGGATGATATGAACAACAAGCATCCCAATATCCAATTTACGATGGAAACGGAGAAGAACAATACGATAGCCTTTCTCGATGTCCTTACCCACCGGAAGGAAAATGGCAAACTTGGACACAGCGTTTACCGTAAACCGACGCATACGGATCTCTACCTGAACGGCCTCAGTCATCATCACCCCTCTCAACGCAGCGCGGTCCTCTCCATACTAATGCATCGCGCAAAGGCTATTTCCGACGACGAAAATCTTCCTATGGATTTAGACCACCTCAGAAAAACCTTCCGACAGAATAGATATGGTGAGCGTCTAATTTCCTTGGCTTTCAAGAGGTCCTCTAATATTTCAATGATTTCGGATTTAGAGGATGAACACACTAAACCGACAGCCAGAGCCCTCTTTGCCATATGTTTCTACGATATCTGGAAAATTTCGAGGATTCTGAGGTTCTGAGGGTTCGAGAGGTTTAATATCGGCACCATTCACAGACCAATGGCCAATTTAAGGGATCGTCTCGTGAGAGCGAAGGACCCGGGTCGGCCTCATGACTCCGGGGTTATATAAAATACCCTGTGAATGTGGCGAGGTCTATGTGGGAGAGACAGGTCGAACGATTTCCACTCGACTGAAGGAACACCTAAGACATTTTCGACTCGGACAGCCGGAGAAATCAGCGGTAGTTGAACACAGCCTCAATCTAGACCATCGCATTAAATGGGACGATACGAGGGTTGTCGGGCGCTCGGACAAATTTTGGGATCGCTTGACAAAGGAAGCGATAGAAATAAGAATGGAGAGGAGGAACGTAAACCGGGATTCGGGCTGTATCCATCAGCAGCTCGTGGAATAGAATCCTGAAAAGAATGGAGGTTGACAGAGCGAGGCCAACGGCCAATGGCCAAAGTTCAACGGTCAACAATCGGGGCTCGACCAATCCCACACCGCCAGCGTCCGTATAAAACCAACGGACGGTTCAGTTCCGTGACATTTGCCTTGAGGATGGGTAACGAGTCACTACCCGAAACGTCGGAAGCATTACATTCACTCACCCGGTGTAGAGCCCGAGAAGAGTTCATCAATGCAATTCGCCGGGAAAGCGTGGAATATTACATCTCGGGTATTGTGGAAAAGTGACCAGATTAGTTTTTTCTCATTTTTAAATGTTTCCCTTAAAAAAATAGAGAGAGAAGACCTCAATATGGTCGAGCAGGCGATTCTCCTTGGCGTAGCACTCGAGGTACTCCTTGACCTTCGAGTGGTGGACGTAAGAGGACTCTGTACTCTCCAGGGGTCTCCTCATCGGGAAGTCTGGGAACTCCATGGTCTCGCATGGGATGTCTGACCTGGAATGCGTGCAAACCATTGAAATAATCGCTATAGAATTATATATCACACACGAACAGGGACCCTGTCACGGATATCCTGACCTAGAATTCTAGAAATATGGCAGGTAAGTTATCAACTTTAACGCAAGGAATATCACACATGAAATTTAGTTTCTCTTCCTTAAGAGTAGGTACTATTTAACCACAAAGCCTCTCTATTAGCTAGTGCAAGGGCGATGTACTCGGATTCTCGCGTGGAGTTGGCAACAACAGTTTGTTTCCTGCATTGCCAACGGATGGGCCATCCAACAAGCATTACAGCAGTACCTGACAATGATTTGCGGTCACATACATTCATACGGACATTCCACCACCTCGAAATTCAAAATGGCAGTCATGTTGATAAGCCGGAAACATGAGAAAGAAATATCTCCTCTAATATTTACGTTTTCTTGTAATTTGTGATCATAGAAGCTTACTTTTAAATTCTAATGGACAATCAAGTAACGGTGGGTACCTAAATGATTGTTATGACAAGTGATTGCGTTGAAGATTATTTACGAATTTGTCCTTGTTTTCATCTGCCTTCCATGCTGACGTTTTGAATTGCTGCCACAGGAATTGAGTCTATTTATAATTTTTCAGGCAAATAAAGTCATAAACAAATTGAGACATTAGGAATAAGCCAACGACAATTCAGATCATCATTTAACTACTTGATAAACGTGAAAATGTTATGTATGTGTTATGATAGTGCAGTGATATTTCAATGATATTTGAACGAACCATCTGTTGGAAAAATAAAGTTTCAATGTTTAGAAGAGCGTTGTTTTTTTTAAAGACAGCTGTTTGTTGTGCACCTATCTCAACCAGTTAAAATTAAATGTTATGGAAAAACCAAGCTTGATCGCTACTTTTTATTCACATGCCATGTAGTTTGATATTGGTGATTGTCGCACTGGCTGTTCTTGAGATTATGCCTTATGTATTGGAATCTTATGTTACAAAGTCGAGTGAATTCGAAGGTTGAAAATGGAAATAGTGTCAATAAATGAAATTTATTTTATTAACAAACAGTCCTTTTTGTTTAAAATCGGCTTAACTCGCATAAATGCGTTATTGAAGTTGTGAATTCGCTATGTGACTTCAAGAAGCGGCAGACGTGCACGAATTCAGCAAGGTCTAAGTCTGTGTATGGTTAACGTGTGACAAATTATGCCGAATCAAATTACGTGATCTGCTCTATCCGATCCGAATTCGCGACCTAGTTCCTCAACTTTTTCAATCTTTACTCTGCATAGTATGCCCTTCGTTTGCTGTAAATTATTTTGACATGGATCCTGCTGGTCTAACTAGATATATAATGAACAGAATTATATGCGATTAAATTACTATGCACGTGATATATAATATTAAATAATTCCCTTTGTGCTGTGTGGGGAGTTACATTCACGTTTTATGTTGTCGTTATTTTAACGTTAACACCAAACGGTTGGCTCGAAACGTAAAGAAAACCTTCGGATGGTTGGACATAATAACGTGTTTAGTTATACACGTACGTTATAACGTTATAATAGCGTAATTCTAACGTTTTTGTGTTGGTGGGGTTAGATCCTTTTCCCATTCATTCCCTTACTCATCAGGTCTGAGTTGTTGTAGTGGGACGGCACATTCTCCAGTTTAATTATTCCATTAGACACAATACCCTTAATATAGTGGTACCTTGTATCAATTGCCTTGGACCTGTTGTTTATAACATCATCCTTAGCTAGAAATATGGCAGGCAAGTTATCAACTTGAACACAAGGAATGTCACACTTGACGTCAACTAATAAGAAACCTTAGTCACTTCCACAGGAATTTTATTAAACATACGACCGGTTTCGGCAGTAACGCCATCCTCAGGTCCTGAGGATGGCGTAACTGCCGAAACCGGTCGTATGTTTAATAAAACTCCTGTGGAAGTGACTAAGGTTTCTTATTAGTTGACATCATGACAACCTTCCACCACGTCAATGCTTCGAACTTCGATTTTATTTTTTTGTCACACTTGACATTTAGTTTCACTTCCTTAAGAGTACTACTTAACCACAAAGCCTCACTAGTAGCTAGTGCAAGGGCGATGTACTCTGATTCTTGCGTGGAGTTGGCAACAACAGTTTCTTTCTTGCATTGGCAATGGATGGGCCCTCCAGCAAGCATTGCAACAGTTCCTGACAATGATTTGCGGTCAACCTTATTTCCAGTGAAATCAGCATCACTGAAAATCTGAACCGTTGAATTAATTTTCTGTTAGACAATAGAAATATCACTAGTGCCTTTAAGGTATCCAAACAGATGTTTAACAGCAGCCCAGTATTTTCTTGTGGGACAGAAACAAAACTGGCTAAGAAATGATATATCGAATGAGATATCGGGGCGAGTACCATTTGCTACATACAGGAGCATACCTATTGCCTTCCTGTACTCACCTTCATCAGAAGGAGTATCTGACTCACTGAGCCCCTTCATTACACATGTACTGAGTGGACATGACACACACTTTGCATCAGACATACCAAATTCAGATAACATTTCATCTGCATGTACATAATACCCTGCAAGCCACCATAAAGGTGTGTGGCAGGTGGTGAACTCTCACCAAATATGCGCTACATATCATGCATAAAAAAAGGATTAGTACTTGTATAGGTACTGTTCAAAACTACGCTATTTAAAAAAAGATAAAAATAGCAAAACATGCATGCAAAAACATGCCGTTAGTTGGGTTAGCTATAAGTCCTTATACCAACATGCAGCTACCAATGTTATCCATTGCTACACTCGTACTGTATATATTTACCGTTATTCATATCCCTAATAGTACGAGGAAGAAAGGACATTTTGAATCTGTCAGTTCGGCAATCAATTTCTCTAATTTTGTGATTATGGTCCAGTCTACCATAGTAAGTTGGGGTCCGCAAAATATTTTTAACATCATCACTGAAAATATTGCCTTGGAATTTGTTTAAGAGATTAAGTCTAAATTTCAACGTGCGATCTGACAATGATTCCCAATTTAATTCATTTAATAGACTGGTTACGCTAATAAGGTTATCGTACCGTCCCTTTACAAATCTTTCCGATCTTCGCTGCACACGTTCAAGTTCGTTATTTAGACCGATTTCGTAGGGATCCCATACACTGGCAGCATACCCCAAATGAGGTCTTACAAGGGAAAAGTAGCTGATTTCTCGTACATGATCGTCACATTTACCCAATACTCTTTTGACGAATCCCAGTTTACGATTCGCTTGACCCATTATTTCACGTATGTGTTTACCCCAGGATAGATCATGTGTCAATATACATTTGCTATATACATAGTGGCTGATCAACAGATACAGATTTATAATCCAGTCGTCTTATTCTCAAAGATAAGAAATTTGCAATAGTTCCAAGGGACGTGATTTCCACATGTTTAGACATATTTTCCTTTTACCAATTTATACTGTCTTGGCTAGCACTCCATATAGTTATGTCATCAACATACAATGCAGCATATGCTTCATGATGCAGGCAGAAAAAATGGTCACCATTTATTGGGTTGAATCCCATGGACAGAAATATTTCCTTTATCATAGAATACCATTCTTTACCCGATTTTTTCAATCCATACAAATATTTTTTCAACCTACACACAACTTTATTTCTGTCACCTACCTCGAGTCGTCTGGGCTGTTCCAAAAAGATGATCTCCTTTAAATCACTGTTTACATAGGCAGAGACTACATCAACATGTTCTCCAATTAGATTTTGCTCAAAAGATACAGCTAGCATGAACCTGATTGTCTTACGTCTTACTACAGGGCTATAGGTGCCAAAATAATCATATCCATGTATCTGAGAGAAGCCTTGGGCGACTATTCTGGCCTTGCACTTGGGTGGATTTCCATCATTGCTGATCTTCACACGGAACTTCCAAGTTGAACCTATCCCTTCTTGTCGTGAGGTCTTGGAACGAGGTCCCATGTCTTCCAAGTTAAGTTGATGGTGACGTTGTTTGAGGAATTCTAAGTTAAGGTGATGGTGACATTGTGGGAGGAATTTGATTGAATAAAGAATAGCATGAACTATTAACACAAGGCTTTGCCTTTAAATTACCTAAGCTTCAAATATTTTTGAAGCATAGTGCTATTCCATTACTTAATGGCGGACGCTATTCTCAGGCCAAATTTTTACATAAAGTAGAGAATATCTAGCGGTTTAGGGAGAGACCTGTCAAGTGACTTATATCAGAGCACTCGTTGAAGACTCATAAACACGAAACTGAAGAGAACTTTAAAATAAGTCTGCGACGTCGAAAAATTCATACGATTTTCCAACCGCGCGTCCGGGGTCGGGCTCCAAAAATATTTGTAGGTCAGGCAATTTAGAAGCAAAGCATTGTGTTAATAGGCAATGGTATTTTTATTTAATCAAATTCCTCCCACAACGTCACCATCAACTTAACTTAGAAGATACTCGGAGAAATATTATTACAGGATTTTTTGGAAATTTCTTCATGTTTGAGCCCTTGTGTCTCACTAACGGATGAGAATCATGACAAATGATGCTTTATTCCTTGAGTAGCAATCTTTTATAAGTATCTGTGTGAAGTTTCAGTCTATATCTCAAAAAAAGCTATTTTGGGATTTTGTCCATCTTGTTTCGATTTCCGACCAATGTGGGCCGGTCCTCTTATGCCCGCAAGATTGTCGTTTTCTCCGACAAAAGATGCACGACGCCTGAAGTCCCGATCTATGCTCGCCACCATCGTCCCAGAAAAAACCGTCGCCACGCATTGGCATAACATCGAAAATCGACGTTGGCTTACAAGAGGAAATTACAAATCATAATTGTTCGTTATCACCCTCCAATTTGTATGTGTCCCTTAAATAGTCAATTCCTTGATTTATTGGTGTTGTTTCTCGTTCGTGCTATTTCAGAGCGAGTTCATTGACATTTTTTATTCCCACATTGATGTGATCAGAAGCTTTGAAAATATGCGATCCTAATGATTTAAGACTAGGAATAGGCTCAAAATAAGAAAATAACGTTCCGAATTGTAGTATCATTTCCACGAGCTAACCTTACGATTTATGGAATGGGACTCGTAATTTGAATAATAGATAATATCACCTATGAGATTATAGCTTGTATAATACCAATACACATCTGTCATTGACCACGCAGCCGTTTCCCTAAAATCTTTTCTAATGTCTGCTACGTTAAGAGACGAGGGCCTCTCTGAGACAATGATGCAACATGGGGAGCTGCGAGAGATTAAGGACCTAAGTTGAGGAGAGGAGAAGAGAGAAAAGATCTCAGGCAGGAGACCTTCCTCGTACGACTAGTTTCACCCAAGTTGTCGGCGTATAGATCTTTAGTTGCAATACCTCCTATTTACGATTCTATTCTTCAGCCGCGAAATTCTGCCGTCATAATCAACGGCCACCATGCGCATATTCCTGTAATGCATTAAAAACCATCTTAGACATCTCCTTAGCGGTCCATTAAACTTAAGCTACGTTTTCATGAGGCCGTTTTGGCGTTGCGTTGACGCTGCGTTGTGCGGCAGGAGAATACCCTGTTTTCATGTCACCGGCAGCGCCAGCAGCAACGCACCAAAACATATGACGGTGGTAAACCATGGTATACGTGATAATCCAGCGAAAGAATCACGTGACGAACAAATGACAGGTAGAATGCGTCGTTCCTCGCTCTGACGCAGCTCCGTCAACGCAGAAAGATGAAAGCATGGTACTAGTACGATGGATGAAAGTATAGGGCTTTCTCCGCTATCGGAACTGCATTTTCACACTCATTATCTCCAACGTCCTTTATTCTAAAACATTGACCGCAATGAGCGTTGATGGATGTGGAAGTTGGGAGATGTCCCCATTGGGACTATGTGCACTGATGTGTATATTACAATGCATAAATAGTTAGTTACACTGGAAAGGTAAACGTCGTATGCACCTTCTATGTTGTGGCGAATTTCATAACTGTTCTCAGTCCTATGAGTTGCTTGATATCTGGTCATGTGTTTTGAAGAGATAATAGTTGATTGGTTGTATTTAATATTTTCCAAGATTTTCACCTTCCCCCCATCCGTTGAAAGCCTTCGGGCAAGAAATAATCAAATTAGTAAAATGCATTTTGTTACACTTTTGCCCTTGGCCATAATAGCTTATGATAAGGGCGTGCATATAAAGTTACGCGCAAATGGGTTTAAAATCAACCCAGACACCTTAAGACCCTTGATAAATGCATTGCATGCTTCACAGGCTATGTATGATCCCAATGTCAAATTCCAACAGGAAAGAGGAGTTAAACAAAATCAAGCAAATTGCTTCCAACAACGGGTACCCCGAAGAACTTATCACTGAACTGTACCACAAAAAACTTAATCGACTCGCAGTCAACCGTATTTACACCCAAATAGTGAAAGATGATAATAAGGAATGGCACAGAATCCCGTATCTCTGCCGTATATCTACCAGAACGAAAACTTCTTACCGATATAGACAAAGTGAAAGCTGCCTTCTTTAGTAAAAACACATTAGGTAAACTGTTCGGGAGTACAAAAGACAAAATAAGCGCTGGAAAACACGGCGGAGTGTATAAACTTCAATATAATGACTGCAACTCTTGTTGCATTGGAAAAACTGGACGGAATTTCAAATTCAGGGAACATAATTCATGCTTTACTAACAACAACCACATCTCACACTGTGCCAAGCACCTCTTGGACTCCAACCACACTAGCGAATCCAAACCAAAATACTTCACAGAGAAAATGACGGCCCAGGGCTTGACTCACTCGAACAGATGGAAATTTTCGTGGGCCAAACCTTACCCAACGTCACATTAGTTAATGAGCAATAGGGTAGTTTCCTATTATTTTTGTATTGTCTTGATCGAAAGTTTATTACCTCTGGAGTACGTATTCTAAGCCGTTCGATTTTTAAGTGACATTAAGTATTTTTCCTCATTAATTAAAAAGTGAAAAAAAACAATGGCGCGAAAACGGGACGGCAAACTATTGCATGCCGGTTAATCCTGCGTGTGACGTCAAACTATTTCCTCTAACTGCCACCAGGTAGTGCTGCGGACGCTTCCAATTAGACGCTGCACTTCATTAAAGATGATGAACAAGTTTTGGAGGCATTTATTTTTTCCGTTAATTTATTATAATTAACTTTGATTTATTTATTTAATATTACTTATGCAGTTGATTCATTTAAAATCAGTTAGTATTCCTTTCACAAGTGTACCGTGTAGTTCGCCCATTGCCGCACGACCTTCACGCCATGCTTCGCCGTAGAAGAAGACACCACGAGCAGGATGACCTGTGGAGCCTATAAAATGACTATTAATACCATGTGTAACTGAGAAGACTTTTCCAACTTTGATAGTTTTCACAGGCTAATACTAATAAATATTCACTAGGGCTGAGGGGCCCTGAAATACAACAATGGTAAGTTCAGGAGACGAATTTTCCTATACCTCGCAACGTAAACTACACACCTGTTACGTCAGCAAGAAGGCAGCGCACTCCGCTATTTCAGAGCTTTTTCAAACGATCTTAAAATTAACATTTAATTCTCTTTAATTTTTGCGTAAAATAAATACACGTATGGCAGGGCACGAATAGCAAGTTGTAGTCTGTTTTCTTTGATGAAGGAAACTACCCTATTGCATTCTCACCACTCACCTCTCCTTAATGTGCCCCTTCAGTTCATACCTATCATTTACCTCATGTAAGGAAGATCCATCAGCGGTTCTTACTTTTCCCCAAACTGACCTACCCTTTCCTTTCCCTTCCCGTCCGGATCCCGCAACCCCTTTCCTTCCCCCCCCCCTCCTCACGCCCCCCGCTTCAACTGTATAATTGCACCATCCTGTAACATTTGCCAGATGATGATACGCTGTTTCGAGACCGGTCGCGATAAGACTTCCATCCTGTGGACCAGCAAAGTATTTCTTCCCCCTCGAGAGATTCACCCACCTGAGATTGTGGTACATGCTGGAATGCGCGGGGCGCACTTCGCCTCCAGCTACCCAGGTGATGTCATCGGCGTAGTTCCAGGTCCCGCCGATGGATGCGCTCCTCTCGAACACTCTGAACCGGAACTTGGTGGAGCATTTGAGGTGTCTGGCGGCGCAGAGGCCAGAGGCGCCGGCGCCTATCACCGCCACGCTCATGTCCCACTCGGGTCGCCTTTCAGGCGCCAGCGACATGTGCTTGGATGTGCCTCCCTCGAATCGCTCGCAGTTCAGTGATCGAATCACGAGAACCGGCTCTCGCGAACGATTTGGGTCGCGCAAATGATCCGGGATCTCCTCCAGAAGAAGATTGACCTTCTTTGGCTGATCACGACTTGCTTCGCCAAATGCTACGTCCGCGCGCTTGTTGTCAGTTCACTAAGTGCCTATCGAAAGGGAATCAGGGAAAGGTCGATCACGGAACTCGATTGTCACCCCTCCCTATCGTTCGAATTCACTATTAACTGTTCAAATATTTATCATAAATCATCGTTATCTATTCGGATATTGGGACATCTGGCGGACCGATATGGGGAGATATCAGTGATCCACTCGCCCTAAATTACAGCGCCTCTCTGTGGCATTTTCATGTACCCACCAAATTTGTTTCTCTCTGATTCCTCTCCTTTCGGACATGTTTCCCCTCGGCGGCGCGGCGCTGCGGACTGTTTGCCCTCTTTTGTCCTTTGGTCTCCTTAGCGACGGCGGTTATTTCGATGGATGTCGCCGCGGACGGAACCTTCACATCTCCGCGGCGTGGAAAGAAAAAAAGAAAGGCAGAATGACTCTGGAAATTGGCGCCTTGTGCCTCAAACCTCGGTATCAAGAAGCGCGGACGAAGGGACACCGTCAAGATCTTCAAGGCCTTCGAAATCAAAAGCGTGCCTCCCCCCCCTTCCCTCTCCCCTCTCATCCCAGTGGGCCTCTCCTAACCTCAAGCACAATTCGGGCCCGCGAACATTTTGCCCGACAATGGGTCTCGGGGAAACGTTTTAAAACGTCATGAAATGCTTTTTAAATTTTTTTAATGATACTAAAACAGTCTAAGCCTAAGACTGTTGAATGTATACTAAAACAGCTAAGCGATTAAACCCATTTATTTTGTAAAAGTATTTTTAGAGAAATAACGAAAAGAAATCCACAAAGAACACGCCCACTTTAAAACATTTTGGGATTGGCGGGCTGAAAGTGACGTCAGGTGCTGCGATGAACACCACAGCATGTATGGTACCCGTGGACGTGGCTCTTAACTTTTGCTGTCGGATTGAGATATCTTTGGCGGGATTAAGGAAGGTTACGAACATTTATGATATCTTTGGATGATATGGAGCCCAAGTTTGTCGGAGCTGACGCAAGAAATATGCCGAAAGTCTCGACATTAGCAGTGTTTTCATATTTATCGACACCAGTTTAATAGCAGCAAATTGAAGCTTGTTTCAGGCTTCGAAGAAAAGATCGTCCAATCAGAAAGCCAAATAGTGAAGATGGTGAGGTAAGAGCATCTCCAAGTTTGAAAGTGATTCTTTATATCTGAATTTTGTAGTATTTAAAATGCGGAGATGATGGAAGGTTTGGTGTTAGGGTCGTTCGTGAAGAGCACGGCTGTGATGTATGCCATGTGCATTTTAGTTAGATGTTAAAATGTATTAGTGATAGTCAAATGTGTTTGTGTGTTGTTTTGCTTCTGTATGCCCTGAGCAAAGCATTCGATACAAGGAATATATCGTGGAAGCACAAATATCGATAGGGGGCGAGGATAACGAGCCTTTCGTGCGAGGATTGCAAATCAAGATCGGGTAGGTCAAAATAAGATTAGGTATTATAAACATCTACTTTATCCAGTTGTTTACATAAAATTCCTGCTTAAGTAAGTGACCACGTTCCTGTAATTGATTTACTTTTTTACCAAAATTGTTTCATTCTCCACTACTACAAATATATTTCGCTCTGGTATCAGCAATATTTAATAGAAAAGTGAATAATTACGATTATTAAGCGTATTTCAATCCTGAATTTATCCTACTCACTCTCTTACATTCCGCAGTTCTTCAATCAAAATGGTTTAATTATCCGCTTCACGATGTACATCCCCCATTTCAGAGAAATATTTGCGAGGAAAGTGAAAAATCACGATTCTTTATTGCTTTTTCATTCCTGGATTTATCCTACTAGCTCTCTTACATTCCGCTGTTTTTCAACCAAAATGGTTTAATTCTCCACTTTTCGATATATTTCGCTCTTTTCTTAGCAATATTTAATACGAAAGTGAATAGTTACGATTCTTTAGTGCTTTTTCAATCCTGGATTTTTTTACTAGATCTCATACTTTCCGGTATTTTCAACCAAGTTGCTTTAATCCTCTACATCCTGATCCTTCTAATCCTATATTTCGCTCCGTTCTCAGAAATATTAGGATATGATATCGAGTAATTACGATTCTTAATCGCTTTTTCAATCCTGGCTTTATACTACTGGATCTCTTACTTTCCGCTGTTTTCCAACCAAATTGGTTTAATTCTCCACTTAAAGGTATATTTCGCTCTTTTCTGAGCAACATTTAATACGAAAAAAAGAATAATTACATGTAACATAAAAATTGAGCTGCCAAAATCAACACTGCAATGTGCAAAAATGGAGGTAAACATATGTTTCTAGGTGACGCCGGGGCCAATAGGCAGAAGCGTGGGTAATTAATGAATGGAGGTAAACATATGTTTCTAGGTGACGCCGGGGCCAATAGGCAGAAGCGTTGGTAATTAAGGAAACGATAGGAGAGAGAGCGAGAATCGGGGAGTTGTGGTTAGGGATGGGCGGTTATGACCAAAAAAACCGGTGTTAGGTTAACCGGTTATTTTAAACAGGATGAGTACTTGAGTATTAAAACCTGTGGAAAATAACCGGTTATTTTTAGGTTTTATAACCTGTAGCATAACCGAAACAAGGCCATCGCGCAAGTGGGGTGGGGGGTTAGCGTAAAATACTGATATTCATTAATTATCTAATGATTGTATTTTCCTCATCATTTATAAATCTCGCAATTTCAGTAGACCCTCTATAATCCGGCTCTGCGCCAGTCCGGCACTCCAGTAATCCGGCGTATTTTTACGGTCGTGGTGGGGGTTTCAAGTTGAGACACGTTACTGAAACTATTGTAAACAAACAACCAGCGATCACTCAGTTGCCTCGCCGTCTCGTGGTTTACCCGCCGGCATACATATTTACCAGTTTTATTCGTGGTGTCGAATGCGGTGACATTTTATAGTCTAGATTAATTTATATTTCAAGATATTGATGAGTGAAAATGTCTCAGTGTAAACGGAAGCACAAAACTTTAACACTGATTCAGAAAAACGAGATTTTAAATAGACTTGATAAGGGTGACAAGCTTACCAACGTATCAAATTAATATGGAGTCGGCCGTGCTACATTACATGACATGCGTAAGAACCGGGACAAAATTAAGTCTTTCTGTGAAAGCATTGACGATGTTAAAAGTGTCCGGAAAACGTTGAAAAAGGGCGAGTTCCCTCAGGCTGAGGATAGCCTATATACCTGCTTCATTCAAGAAAGGAATAGGCACACACCAATATCAGGGGAAATTCTCAAAGAAAAAGCAAAGATATTTTACGAAAAAATAATAGGGAAAGACGATTTTAAGGCTAGTGAAGAATGGCTTGAAAATTTCAAAAAACTGTTTGGAATTCGTTTGCTAAGTATGACAGGTGAAAAACTTTCTTGTGATGTTGCGGAAGTCGATCCATGCAAAGGAAAGTTCAAAGAAATCATTAATGAACTAGCCCTAACTCCTGACCAAGTCTACAATGCCGATGAAAGTGGTTTCTTTTACCGGCTTTTAACAAAAAAAACATTCGTTCACCGTGCTGAAGCAAGTGCTCCGGGACGAAAACTAACCAAGGACAGAATGACATTCATGCCGTGTTCAAATGCAAGTGGCGAACATAAATTAGATTTATTGGTGATCGGTACGGCAAAGAATCCCAGGACATTTAAACATGTCAACCTGCCTGTTGATTACAAAAACGCGGGCAGGGGTTGGATGACCCTGTCAGTGTTTAAGGAATGGTTTCACGGAATATTTGTGCCATCGGTAAAAAGGTATCAGAAAAGAAAGAAATTGCCCCTAAAGGCCTTGCTTATTTTGGACAACTGCCCTGGTCACCCAGAAGAAGATGAGCTGAAATGTAAAGGCTTCCATGTCATGTTGTTGCCGCCTAACGTTAAACCTCTTCTACTACCCATGGACCAGAATGTCATTCAGACTGTTAAAATGCACAATAAAAAAGCTTTGCTTAACAAAGTTTGGTCAAAGGAAGGCAGTGTAATCCAGTCATTGAAAGAAACGAACTTAAAAGAAGTGGTTTTTGACCTTGCTAATGTTTGCGAAAAGCTCGCAGAAAAAACAATTGTTTGTTGATGGCGCTACGTATGGCCTGATATCACTTTGTTGGAACAATACAATAAAAACAAAAACAACGAAATGGGCAATGATCAAAACGATGAAATTGAAATGCCGCTCGCTGCTGATCAGAATGTGGAGGATGACGAAAGAGTTGATGAAGAGTTAATTGAGCTGCGAGATACGATTTCTGAAAAACTTGTAGACGGCGACGAAAGCCTGACAACAGAGGACGTAAACATGTGGGTGATCGGTGAAGAAGAGGAAAAAAATTGTGACGAATGACGAAATAGTCGAAGACGTGACTAGCAGAAATGAAGAAGAAGAAGGCGAGAGAGAGGAAGGGGCCTGCCTTCGAAGAGTGAGCAACGATGCTGCCACGGATGCAGTTGCAACTTAAGTGAAGTGGGCGGGAGAAAAAAGTAATGTGTCTGCTAGTGACATTCTTGTTTTAAAAAGACTTCAAGAGAAGGTGTTGAAAGTGTCTTTTCAAGCTAAGAAACAAAAGAAAATGGACAGTTTTTTCACTCCAATGGAATAAGGCTACAGATACTGTACCGTACGTTGAAGGTTATGTTTACTTTTAGTTTTTTACTGCGGTACAGTTAACATTTGATTTCTTATAGATCAATTTTGATTAGTTGTTGATTCTTTTATATATTAAACAATAGTTTGGAATTGTACAAGTCCAATAAAACGCGTATTTTGTGCATTTAAATGTTTTTATTAATGAGCTTCCAGTAATCCGGCGTTTTCAGTAATCCGGCAGTACCCTGGTCCGATATCTGCCGGATTAGTGAGAGTCTACTGTACTGGAACATAAATAAGACATTTTATTTAAAGGCAGATTACCGCGGATCCAAAGAAAATGAATCGGATGCAGTTGCAGTGGATATACAAGTGCATTTTTCGCCCATCGCGTTAGTGCCGTAACTGCTCGAGACCTAATAACATCTTCGGAATTTTTAGCACTTATTATATGAAAAATAACATAAGTAATGCTAATTATCATTTCATGCTCATTTTCCCGAAACTCCCCCTTCGACTCACGAATAAGAGGAAAACATTAGAGAGGGGAACCACCAAACCAACACTTACACCCTGGCCAAGTCACTTGCCGAAGGTTTATTTTACCAAGTCGGGCAATTTGATAAAAACTCTTCTTACCCTAGAATTAATCAGGCATATGTATCAGTATAAAATAATATAACGGGTATGTTAACGTGGTATTAAATTTGAAAATGAGCGGCTGGTGGCTTCTACTGTAAGATATTCAGTTCATTATTGCCATCGATTGTACGTTAAAATTCATTCCACATAACGATGAACCGTTTTTGTAGATACAATTGTGGATTCTCCGATGCTAGGATACAAATACACACCTATGTAAGTTATACCACTCCTCGTCACTTAGGGAGTTTGATTTCGAATTTATTTGTATCACATTATTAATGCATCATTTTTTATTCCGCTATTGGATGGATAATACACATCGCCCTTTACTATAACACAATGGAGAAAACTCATGGAGAAAACATTACTTTAATCTTTAAAAGTTTCACATCTGCATTATATTTTCTCAACATTCAAAGAATTTTTCCCGTTCACGCCCCTTGTTCACGCCGCTTTCATCCTTTCTCATGCTGAGTTGAGAGGGGGCGGGAGAGACGCTGGCTAGCCCCACCCTTCTTCTTCCCGCGGACCACTTTCACCCTCGCCGTCACGCTCCTGAACCTTCCCCACTCATAAACCCCCGCCCACTTCACTTTCCGTGGGAGGATAAATGCCAACCCCGTACCCCAACGGCCGTACCTCCGTACCCACTTTACTAAGGCCACACATACGGGGCGAATTTCAGCGGAACCCTCGCCGAAATACCTGGGTAACTCCCAAGGATATACACGATATTGTGTATGTTGAAAATTACGACCTGTTGCCATCACGAATTAAAACCATTATGATTAAAACAATGCATAAATGTTTCACTTTCAACGTTGGGGTGTACTAATGGCGGTGAATATCAACACCTTTATTTCCATGATTTTCCGACAGGATACGGGCTTTCGGTTATTTCGCTCAGGTTATGAGTACTCGGTTATAAAATATAACCTATAACCGGTTTTTAACCGACCAGGTTAATGCGTTTGTTGCCTAAGGAGCAAGTAGTTCCAGAGCTCTCCAACAGAATGCGGGATTTCGGTTATTTCGCTCAGGTTATGAGTACTCGGTTATAAAATTACTAATATCTTTTTCGTCCTGGCTGATGTACAATAAGCTGCCTCGGGTGCAAGTTGTACCAGTGTCTACCAACCGAGTGCCGACATCTTAATATTTTAAATGAAAAATATAAAGATTATTTTTCGGTTATGCAAAAAAATAACCGAGTACTCAGGTTAACCTGATTGGAAAAATAACCGGTTATTTTTCAGGTTAACCTTGGGTAAATAACCGGTTATGGACATAACCGGTTATTTTTGCCCATCCCTAAGTTGTGTGATAGACGCAAAAGTGACGCATTCTTACGAAAGGGCATTTTTTAGGGCTGGTTGGTGTCTGTGTGGGTGACTAAGCATCCGTGAAGGAAGAGATATTATTGTTGTGGTTGTGTTGTGTCTTATTTGAATTAAGAAGTGGCTCATTAGAGAGGAAAGTTAAAAAGTGTATGGCCTGTTAAATGCAAGCCTGAAGAGAAGTGAATACATGTTTATTTGTGTTTGATTAATTTTGGATTGCATTAAATGTCGGGAAATGTTATGTTGGGAGCAGAAGATAGAATCGCACCATACACTTACACACACTCGGAATGAGTTCATTGATATTGTGCCCGAGTTGGACAACAAGATGACGACAGTGCTGAGGAGCATAGACGAGTTGAAAAAGGTGGAGTTATAGTGGGAATTGAAAAACTTGGGCTTAAGTATGTGATATGGAAAATATTACATACGTTTCTTTTACATACATGCATGCATACGCGCTTTTTCAATCTCTTATTTATCCTACTAGCTCTCCTACTTTAAGAATCGAAAAAATCCGTTTTGGTTGAAGGCATCGGTAAATAAAAATGTTAGAAGTATAAATCCAGTATTAAAATGCGCCCCTATTTCGTATTTATTTATTTTGCTTAAAATGTGCACGAATAGCCATTAAATCCGCCGAGCAGGGACGAAAGCGTAAATTTCGGTTGAAACAGCGGCAAATAAAAATGTTAGAAGGATAAATCCTCAGAGTAAGGATGGGTAGAGTGCGCTTTGGTTTCTGCGCATGTGGCCAAGATTGGTTTTCGTGGGTCACGTGACTTATGAGGAGCATAGAGGAGAAATCTCCATAAGGTTGCGTCGGATTTCTGAAAGAGGTGAGGATTTTTTTATGCATATTGTCTCTGTTCGCGCGTAAGCGCATTAGGAGTTTTCTTTGTTTGAATTCCTTTCCCAACTTCCCTTACCATCCCTTTGGCGCTAGTGAGGTAAGTTCGTGATGAGGGGGAGAAAAACCCGGCGCATCGCCAGTTGTCTTCCTATGCTGGTCGAGGAAACACAGTGCTTCGACCAAGGGAGGACATTTCGAGAGTTTTCGTCTCCTACATTTTCGGAGCTGCCGTATTCGTCCTCCGGTAAGCGCCTATCCTCATTTTTCCTTCCCATCTCCCATTCATTTCTCTCTTCTCCTTTACTTTCTCTCTTTATCCCCTTTCATTTTATTGAACTTTTTTGTTGCGTTTGTCGCACGTCACGGTCCAACGGACCACGTGTGCCTACATTTTCTGGTGCCGAAACCCGGGAGAATTATTGCGAGAAGGTTTATTTTCTTTTCGGGAGTTTCATTTGATTATTTCATTCGGCCATGCCTGAAGGCGAAGGGGCGAAAAAGAAGGGAGCGTTTACTCGGGAGCAATTCGACTCGCAGCTGAAGTCATTGCGTTTCAAACGCGATCAGTTTCATTGCACTGCGGGTGCAGCTTTTTCTCTTGCTAAGGAGATCGACAGCTCCGGATCGGACATGTTAAGTCATCTAAAGCTGGAGATTTTTCTAATTCGCTGCTCCCAATTGGAAACCGTTTATTCAGGATTCCTCGAGGCTCAGGATAAGATCTTTTAATATTGCCACAACTGTGATCAAGGCAATGTCTGTGCGGAGGATATGCGTGTGGGCGAAGAGGTGGAAGAGAAGTTTTATTTTAGTCTTTTCGTTTCCCGTCGAGCAGTGACAGTCCCGTCCGCCACAAATGACCGTACGCCTGCGGATAATGCATCCACGCAAAATAAAAGGTCGCGCCTTCCCCCTATCGAATTGCCTCTCGACTGTCAGGGGCTCTCTCGGATTGGGTTGGATTCCGTGATTTATTCAAGTCTGTGGTGCACGATAGAACCGACATTGCACCGTGGAGAAATTCTCCTATTTGAAGGCAGCTCTTCAAGGAAAGGTCTCAGCGCTTATCGCTTCAGTACCATTTGGCGAAGCCCATTATAGTTCAGCATGGAAGGAGTTCTGCGAGCATTATGACAATCCTCGAATTCTGGGATTCGATTATCTAGACAAAGTTCTGGAATTTCCCGTTTCTTCTTCCGGGTCATTGTCGGTAATGCAACTATTCGTTAATACCTTTTCTGAAATTCATGCACTGAAAAAACACTTTGGATATGAGAATCGTAGGTTTGGATGTCACACCCAAACCTGAGGTGAAGGAAAGGACTTGTCCATACATTTGGATGTGTCATCCAAACGGAATGGGTGATGAGGAGTTGGATGTGCCACCTACTTCTTTGGTTGCTGCATCCAAAGAAGACGGACAGTACTTTGGGTGTGAGAACCAAAGTGTTGGGTAGCTCAGCAGAACAACGTTTGGTTACCGAATTAAAACTGATGACCAACCCTAAGGCATGTGCACCTACCCTCCCTACTTTTAAACCCCACTACCCTAAAATATTTTTCTTTTTCAACCCCTTTTGAAATAGGGTAGTAGGACAGTGCAACTAGAAAAATGAGAAAACTTGGCTCTGTGGTTGTTATGATATCTATTATCACATAATTCGTCAACATATTACAAAAAATGCACAAAACAAAAAAATTAACAATTATCAAATTTTATGTCAATAACATAAAAATATTATTAAAATACAATCATAACATAATACAAAATATGATCAGGAAATACAAGAAATATGTAAAAATACTGAATTTTCCTTACAGTGTATGTCTCAGAGATACATAGGAACGTGAGACAACTTAACCTCAATAACAGAAAGAAAGTTCAATGTTAATAAGCACAGCAGCACTGTCGACAAAATATAATCTGAGAGTTTAAACTCTGTTTGTAATAAGCACATAGAGATAACAATGGGAATCTGCAAAAGAACTCATAAGCAAAGGCTGGTAGTGTAGGCATGAGAATTAACACAAAATGGCCGCGCAATTTCAGTGCAACTTACCAGCAAACACCTGGATATAGGCTCCAAGTCCAGCCTTCAATAGGAAATCCTTCGTCTCCTCGTCCATAATCTCTTCGAGCAACAGGAATACTGAAGCAGACGCGGCAGAGAAGTCATAATAAAGTTCGCCTGATTGGCACAGAACAAGTCCACATGTGTCGACGGCTTGCACGGCTGAACACGGAATTGCGGGTGCTATAGAGCTTCCTGAGAGCGCCACCAGAGCGCGCTACTATAGATTTAGATTTCGCAACCAAACCAGCAGAGTGCACCAACTTTGGGTCTCCCATCCAAAGGACGTTGACTAGACGTGTTTGGTGTGACACTCTTTGCCTTTGGTTCTCACATCCAAATAATTAGTTCTGACGTCGTATCACTCTTGATGGCGCATCCAAACCTCCCCGCCCAAAAGAGTTTAGGGTGTAGCATCCAAACCTGTTCTCTCAGTGTGCTGCTCTTAAAACTTTAAATATTCCTGATTTAGGGGAATTTACATTATTTAGATTAGCTGCTCGGGTGGTTGACGCAGAAACTCTTGCCCTCTTTGAAGAGACATTGAGTGATGAGCCTTTTCCCTCTGTTACTCAACTTTTGAGTTTCGTCGAGAAAAGGATCAAGGTTTTGCAAACGTCGCACGGCCCTAATCCGAAAGCCTCCGTTTCGCGCAAGTCTCCGCCAACGGCAAGAGTTCTAATGCCGACCTCTGTCGGCGATACGCACTCCGTGAAGGAGAAAGGGCAACGGGTTATCCAACGCTGTTCTCTATGCTCATCTAATCATTCTCTTGTTAGATGCCCTAAATATTTCGAGATGACCATCGCTAATCGTGCGGCTTTTGTACGATCGAGAACCACCGCCGAACACTTTCAGTGAGCAAATGCCCGAAATAAAAATTTCATGTCGTGGAATAGAGCAGCCGTTAAAAAGCGTAAATAAAAACAAATCACCAGGTCCCGACCAAATTCCTTCCAGAGTATATAAAACATTAGCTTCTGAAATAGCCCCCTATCTAGAAATAATATTCAATAACACACTAAAGAACCACTCAGTACCCAAGGATTGGAAAGAAGCTAATATTACACCTATATTTAAAATCGGTGTAATATCTATATCACTTACATTTATTTTTTGTTAGTTGTTAATGGTTATTACCGCCCGGTTGCTGGTAATTAAACTCGTTACCTCTCAAATTATCAAGAGTAATTTAATTCCTCTGGCTAGCTCAATTGAATACATATAGATATTACACTGTTTACCTTACGTCACCTCCTTTCTGATGTCATTCACAATAAATCAAAGTCACAACACAAATATAATACCCTTCTAATATGATACAAATACGCAATCACTTTTTTTCTTCTTCAGGCTCTCACTTTAAACAGACAGGCCATAGAACACTATACATATAATTCAGATCCACTTCACTGTTCACTTGACACTCAAATACAATCAAATGCCCTCTTAAAATTTAGTACATACAATGTTTAGTGAGGAGTGGACCACTTAATTCCTCGATTGCGCTCTGTGGAGTTCCCGGCTGTATCCTTCAACTTGCGATCGCTGCCTCCGTCTGCAACTCCGATTTCTCCGCCTAGGTGGTTGAAGACCAGCACCGCGCCCCTATTCGGCTGCAATTCCGCAATCCCGTCAGATAATCACCCGAGGTGGATTCAGCTCCCCACGGACAGATTGTAGACCTCGATGGCCTTAGGATATCTTTCAGAATACCACCCGACGTGGATTCCACTCCAACGGATTAATTTGTTGACCTAGAAGACCTTCTGTCGCTCTCTTCTCCCCGTTATATAGCGAACTCTCCCATTGTTTACGTTCGGCCAAAAAATAACACACTTGCGACGACTAACAACAAAATTAGTTACAAGTTATTTGTTGAGTATGGCAATTCGCTAATACCCCGGATCACCGCGCTCGTTACCATAATCAGCCATTGTAAAGCCAGACGCCATATTTTGCTGTCTCTGTATAAAATCTATGAACAAATTTGAAAATGGCGGCCCCTTGAATCCCATGAATAAAGATTCCCAATGGGCAAGACATGGCTTGAAAATGACATGTTACAGTGGTGATAGGGAAAAACCTAGTAACTACAGACCCATTTGACTCAAGTTAATCTCTTGTGAGGCATTGGAGCACATTGTAGTCAGTTTTATCATGGGGCATTTGGTTAGTCAGGGATTGCTCATAAAAAGCCAAAATGGGTTCCGGAAAGGTAGACTTACGAGACACAATTAGTTTATAGGTACACGATATTATAGTCTATGGCGAAAACAGTAGGTACTGAAGTTGATATGATAATTTTTGATTTTAAAAAGGCATTCGATAAAGTTTCTCATGATGAATTAATCTTGAAGTTGGAGAGTTTTGTTATAAATATAGACGTTGTATGTTGGGTATAAGAATTCTTGATGTATCAGTTTAAACTCTAAAAAAGAGAAAACTTTTGATCCATTACTTAGAACATTACCAAGTCATCGTCAAAAAGGCGAGTTGGTTGTTGACGAGAGTCCAGCGCGGCGGGATACGCACCCACTGTCAAACGGGATAAATCGAGACGTCCTTAGGGTCAGGGCCTTCCCCCTACCCACATTCACTATTTCTTGATCCAAGGATCTTGATTCTGGTAAGTTCACCGCCGGCCAAGATACATTCGGCATAGCGACTCACTACGACACCTGTATTATCCCTTTAAGGGGCCGTGGTACATGATTATTTTTTCGCTTTCGAGTGCTGAGATGATGGAGATAGTTTTTCCGTCGACCGGTAGAGTTACCAGAGTCGGCGCCTACCTAGAGGCACTGTATTGGGAGAGGTTGGCCAAAGGGTGCGCTCATTTTCTATTGGCTGATCGCTTTTTGACCGGATGTCGCCGTTAGTGGACGCCATTAGTCGTTGCTAAGCGTAGAAAATAGCATTGCGGAGCATAGGAGGTTGCGGCAATTTTGTCTTCCAGCGACATTGTTAAGGTAAGTACGCCAAAATTTTTACTTTAATCATATGAGCAAGTATTGCTCTATCAATGGGAGAATTTTTGTGGGTTGTCTATCTAGTTTTTGTTACATATAAGCGATGTGAAATAATGTGTATGTGTGCGACATGTTGTCCCGTAGTAATTTGCCGTTTAGTGATGTAATACAGGATATTATACGATTTTTCTTCATTTCTCATGCTGTCCAAAGCCTGAAGGTATTATATTCAATGCAGAATGAGTAAAAATTAAGTAATCAGATGGTGTGGTCAGGAAATACGTGATGAACAACCACTGTCATCCATCCCGTTGTGTTTTTCCCTTTGCTACCTATTGATGAAGACACTATACCTTAATTTTCATTATGTACAATGGTGTAATGATTTAATTTTAATAGTTCTCGATTCCTGAATTAGTTATTTTCTAATGAATTTGCGCAAGGTGGGAAAGGACGTCGTTGTCTGAACTAGTTTCTCAGTTTCCTCTTGTTTGTTTGCTTTGATAACCAATGATGATTTAGTAGGGTGTAAGTGTTCAGCAGCAAACGTTATTGTACACGACTCTTAAATTAATTTATTGAATTCCCTATAATGTGTGTAGAAAGGGATAATGCAACGGCGTGGTCTGGACATGAGCATTTCAAAGCCACTTTGGAGGTCCTGTATTTTGCTTTCTTTGATTACTAATGATGAAATATAATGGTGTTAGCTTTCGCCTGTAAACTTGTATTGAATCCGGAAGTAATTATTTTACCAGTAACTTGTGTGGAGAGGGAAAATGAAACGCCGTGGTCAGGGCATTTGGAGTATTTCACAGTCTCTGTAATTCGTTTATTTTGCTAACCATTGGTGAAATGTTATGGTGTTCACGTTGTATTTTAGTCGTTTATCGAACCCTGAATTTATAGGTACATATCCGAGTGGTTGGTGTTAGGGGAAAATGAGACGGCGTGATCTGTTCACTAGTACCAATAGGTTCTACATATTTTATAGCCACTGTGTATCATTGTTTTCTTGCCCTGCTTACTACGGAAGGAATGTGGTAATGTTGCTGTTTAACATTGCATTTCATTATTATCTTCGTTCCTCTTCATAAGTTTAAATTCGGCAGTACACCATTTGTACATCGTGTTATGCATCCCTCATTGTAACTGAAAGCATGGCCGTCGTATTTCATAGTTTTGCCTCTTGTTTTAGAAGTTTGAGATTGTCACTTGATTTCACTTTCAAGAACGCAGAATGATGATTACTACTCGCCCTATTCAAGGATTTCAAAGGAGTGAGATATTGTGCTCTGTTTTTGATAAATTGTGATGATCTACGTGAAGGTCTTCTTGGATAATAACGTATTTCTTTTGGACATTTTTATTGGTATTTTCTTTACCAGATGAAAATCATAATTAATAGTCGGGTGGTAATTTATGATGCTGGTTTGTTGTTTAAGAGCTATTTATGACTACTGTAAGGTTTTGTGTAAGCTGCTGAGTTCTTAACTGTATTTTGTCATTAATACATGCCACTGCATTTTTTTCCAGTGTAAGTTGAGAAGCTGAGTTGCATGCCAGGAGAGGCCTGAAGTTCGTGCAAAACCTAGATAGGTGAAGAAAGTACCTACCTGCACGAACATTGTTAACTGGAGTTGTTATGATTGCAGTTTTCCATTATTTCCTTTCCCTGTCAGCTGCCTTATTACATTTGGGTGCTTAAGTGTTTTTCTTGATATTTGTTTCTGTACCATCAATGTCTGTTGCAGCCTCTGTTTTATTAAAATTATCTATATGATCTGTTTTCTTTTATTCTTTTCTAATATTGGTAGTTGCCCTGCCCTTAATGCACTGGGTTATTCCTCATAAGGTGAACTACTGGTTCCGGAAATTGAGCCTTGTTTTAGAGATCTTTTAATGATACTGTTTTAATTACTCAATTAAAGAACTGGTTGTCCCCTTGGGAGGTAGTACTTAAGGTTGTTGGATATCACTTTTAATGGCAGGGGCTGTCTTGGTTTTGCCTGTAGATCGGTAGTTATCAGTTCGGCGTAGCCGTCTAAATTAACATTTGGTGTTATGAAGGGAATGTACAGCCACGGATCGTGGTATTTGATTTTATTTCTGCTGCTTCTATCTACTTCACGTAAAATTTTACCATGACAGGCGAGTAAGGATATCTCGTAGAGAATTGCGTTGCCACGATATTAAATGGCGAGTTTGTAATTACTGAATAAATAACGTAATATTTTCATAATTTTTTATTCATGCAGTACCTATATTGTTGATTCTGCATACGGTAGGGTTGATTTTGCGATTCAGTGCTTTTCATGTTTTCCAGAGCCACCGTAACTTGGATATTTATCACATGAACTGTAATTGCACGGCTTTCTACGTTCATTCGAAATTTGCGGCAGAATTTTTTCAAGAAGTTGTCAGAGGTTTATGTTAAAAGAAAACTTGTTCTAACCGAAGCTAGTTGTAAAGGTATCTATGAAAAGGACAGCTACCAACACACGTTTTGTGGTTGCTGAACGGGCAACGCCCACTTGCTTCTGCTATCGTGGGCGGTAGCTGCCCTAGCTTTTCGAAATAATTGCCGTTTTTGGCCGATTTCTCGTGAAATGGTCTTGTAGTTTACGTTAAAAATTCGATGGCATGCCTACAGATGTGTTAGGAGCCATTTAATTGCGCTGATAACGAGATAATTGGATAATAATGATGCCGTTACCCCGTACGCCCATAAGCGGCCATGTATTAGCAGCGCTCCGAGCAACGAGTAATGGCGCCTGCCTTTCACTTGGCCAACCTCTCCCAATACAGTGCCTCTACGCCTACCCAACCAGCCATATTTTTGTTCAGTGTCTCCTCTACGCTTTAATTCTTTGCGCAGAGGGGATGAGGCAATAACGACCCTTCCCTCTCAGCCCCTCCGTCTGCGGAGTTTTCGTACCATAGTTGACCACTAGACGCAATGTTGCCATTTCAACACACGATTGGACCAAACTGTTTGGCAGACTCCACATTATGCCATGTGGCAACGTGGAATTCGCGGAAATGCGCTCGCTACGATTTTCTAAGAACCGAGCCGGTCTGGCCAGCCTGACCCTAGTGGGGTTCGTAGCTGCAGGAGAACGTGTCCGCGGTCCAAGTCATGAATGGACTTCATTTTTCGGGGTAGCCGCGTTGATTGGTTGTTGTGACAACAGTTTAGCCGTAAGAATTGCAACAAATAGGAGGTGGTCTCAGCTGGTAGCTTGGCTTGCACATGTTTATGTCTAAATGTGGTAATTTGAAAGTAATATACGTTTGTGCGTACTAGAGACCACCCCATTCCGATGTACACTCAGTATTAGAACTCGAGAAACAGATCAGGCACATTAATTCTCATACCAACGAACGACAGATTATTGAAAGGTGGAGATTTCAATACAACATCGATAGATTGGAAAACATGTAGTCATTAGTCTGGGGGTAGGGACAAAGAAATCTGCTCGTCATTTTTTAACCTGTTCGCATAATATGCAGTACATCAAATAGTAAATTTGCATAATAGAAGGGAGAATGTTCTCGATTTACTTGTCTCAAACATCCATGAAAAAGTCATTAAAGTTAAAAATGTCTATGGAATAAGTGACCACAAGGTAGTACACGTTAAATTATCCCTCAATACTGACAAAAATGTAAAATTAAAAAGAAAGATTTGCCTTTTAAGTAAAGCAGATTTTAACGGATTTAGGCGTGACTTACAGACTTCTTTTGAAAAATTCTAAACATCAGAAAAAATAGTGATACAGACATGGAAAGAGTTCCTCCAAATTACACGGTGAGTGAGTATAAGAGTGAGAATAGGGAACCAAGGTGGTCCAACGCGGAGGTTAAAAAAATGTTTAAAACGACAACGAGTTATCCACGCGAAAATAAGAAAAATGTAGCTAATAGCGATCTAAAAAAATTATCGAACGTTACATATAAAGCAGCCGCAAAAACAGCCCTTAGAAAAGCGTAAAGTGATTTAAAGAGAAAAGTACTTGGAGAACAACTAGAGGAGAATCCGAAAGCATTTTGATCATATGTTAGGGAAGTACAGTGAACTAAAATTTCAACGGTTAATTCCTTGAAAGGGTATAGGGGCGAAATAATTAGATAAGGCTAATTTGTTGAATTATTTTTCCAGAGCGTTTTTAATCAATCTAAGCGTAGTTTGCTCGAAACCATACCAGACCGATTTCAGCAAATAATGCCCCCGATCGATAAATGTATCTTATAGCGGAATCGTATCCTTACTAAAATACGATAGCCCGAACAAGTCCTCAGGTCCTGATGAAATTCCTGCTCGTGTGTATAAAGAAATAGCTCTCGAAATGGCACCGTATCTTAAAGTAATATTTAACAAATCCCTCGAAGAACACGCGGTTCCCAAAGACTGGAAGATAGCAAACGTGATCCCAATTTTTAGAAGTGGCGATAGGGAACATCCATCGAATTATAAACCAATATCAATAACGTCACTGTCGTTCAAAATTATACAGCATATGATAGTTACATCAATAAGGGGACACCTCGATAGCCAGGATTTATTGATAACAAATAAGCATGGGTCCAGACAGGGACGATCTTGCGAAAATCAAATAGGTCTTTTTGTTCATGATATTTTAATTTCCGGAGAAGGTAACGTACAGGTAGACGCAGCGTTTTTAAATTTAGAAAAGGTTTGATAAGGTTCCCCACTGTAATTTACTCGCGAAGTTAGCATCATACGGGAGACAGTAATATGGTAGGCTGGATAGGAGATTTCCTACATGAACGCGTTCAAAGGGTGGTATTAGATGGTGTCACCTCAGGCGAAGTAAAAGTTACATCGGGTGTTCCCCAGCGTGATAGGCCCAATTTTATTTCCTCTCTCCGTAAATGACTTGAATACAGTAGCTAAAAATAGCAAGCTCCGTCTTGTTGCCGATGATGCAGCAGTCATCATTGGTCATCAATCCTCAGATCGGTTTGACGCAGCTCTCCACTGAGTCCTGTCGGCTAATCTCTTCATATTTACGTATTTCTTCTGATGCAGTAGTGTATAAGGAAATAAGAAATTAAGAGGATAGTCATTCTTTAGCTAAGGATTTATATGCGATTGATGATTGGTGTGATAGTTGGCAGCTAGAATTAAATTTGAAGATATGCGCGATAAAGAACTTTGGGAAAAAGAATAACTTTCCCCAGAAAAATTATTGCATCAAAGAAAAGGAAATATCTAACGTAGAATTTATTAAATACTTAGGCGTCACCAACATTGAAGACATGCTGTGGGGGAAACACATCAGGGAAATAACTAGTGTAGCAAACCATATATCAGGATTCGTAAAAAGAGTTCTAGGCAAATGCGATGAGAGAGTACTAGAAGCTATTTTACACTTGTCAGGCCTCATTTAGAATATGCCGCTAGTATATGGGATCCGTACGAGGAAGGTATGATAAAAGAATTAGAGCGTGTGCAAAGAAGATCCACTAGATTTGTTAAAGGCCGCTATGATAATTGTATAAGTGTTACGAGTTTAATAGAAGAACTAGGCTGGGAATTACTATCAGAACGCAGGTTGAAATTTAGGTTAAACCTTTTCAATAAATTGGAAACCGATTTGTCGAATATTTTAAGTCGATAATTCTTCTTCCCGTTACTCCACCAGATAGGTATGCCTTCGTTTTTCCCTTCTTCGGCAATTGCTATATCGTCAAATGAATCATGCAAAGTTTCGTCAGCTACTGAATCGTCAATATTGGACGGGATTTCTTCAATAGCGCAAGAAGTTCCTCCTACGTGCGACTCTGTTCCCATTATTTTGAGACGCCTGTTTCGGATAATAGAAATTTGCATACTTACACATGAATATATCACTACATTAAGATAGTGTTTTCACAAAAAATGACAATATTTACCTTTTTTCTTCCCTCCGCTTGGCCAAAAATTCACCCTTTCTTTTTTTCCTCGCCATCGAAAATGTCAAGCGACTGCCTACTTTAATTTTCCGATATCGGTACGCTTCCGATGACATTTTGAGACTTGACTATTAGTCAGTTTGACTATTACTAGACACCCCGAGAGCGACAACCTAAACAGAGACTCAAGAAACAACCCGTCAGTAAATCAGACACTCCGTCTCACTCGCCTCTGCTTCCCGCCCGCCTGCACTTTCCCTTCCCCCAAGCTCCAACACCTCAAGGATACCGTTTTAGGATATAGGGTAGAGGGACCGTGCCACTTTTTGAGTAGCGCAGTAGGCGGAGAATGTGTGAACTGTTTAGTGATTTGCACGACGCTCGAGGCGTATCCCTGGGCTGGAGTTGGCGAAAAACATAAATTACTTTCAGAATATGTCAACAGCGTGTCTTTTAATAAAAATCAATAATTTTCAAGGATCCAACAGACTAAGCTTGAACCTTGTACTCTATAATAACGAAAGTTAAAAAAATAGCCCCTCTGTCTCCCAATATTTGCAACAAAAAGGTCTATTCTTACATCGATATATATTTTTAACAAGGCTTATTACGTAAAATCTAGGATTATAGAGTAATAGTTTAATACTTTCTCTTTTAATTACTGAAAACCGCATTCCGATATCTGGCTTCCTGTTGGAGCAATCTTCCTTGAAAAATAGGTCTGAAAAACAGCTATGTCCCAGGGCCCCTTAAGACCTGACCGTCTCGATCGTGAGGGTTAATCTGCAAATTTTTAAAATTATTTAATGGGTAATTGACTTAATAAAATTGGCCCTGTCATGATTGGTTTCTTCAGTGTTAGTAGCGTTCTATTTTATCGCATATACGCTGCCGTGTTACGATACTTCTACTTTGTCGGTCATTTTCCAACTGTAGAAATTTTAACGCTGAAGCCCAAAATTCACGTGTGTGTCAATTTCTTTAAATATTAATTACTGATGATTGCTGCGAGTGAAAAAAACAGATTTTACGTTGCTTTTTATTAATATGTCATCAAATATCGAATTGCTATAGTTTTTACATTTTTACATGCAAAATACTATGCACCTTCACAATCGTGATGGTTAGGCTTTTGTTAACACGTTCACTTATTTGTAAACCATCACGAATGTGATGTTTCGGCATTAATGAAGACATCGAATGCATAAAATTTGGATTTGAAAATGTTTTAACCTTAAATTTATATATGTTCCAGCAATATTGGAACAAAATAAAAACTTTTATGTTTTTATTATTTTTGTTTTTTTTGTGCATTTTTTTGATTTTTTTGCGATCATAAAGTTTTAAAGTCTTAAGAATAAACTCAGAAGACATTATTCTTGGTGTTATTGTAAATAATAATGCTGACGAGTATATTCATCATTATTTGAAATTAACTAATTATAGTTACCTCCACAGATTGTACGTAATGCTCTGCCGGTTTTATCTACTATCCCGTCATCAGGGACAATGTAAACCTTGGTGGGGAACTTGAGTAGATTAGCCAGCAAGGTTTTCGGATTAGGCTGCCGGAATACATTGTACCTGGCAGCTGTAACGAGGCGTTGAAACCTTTATGCGTGACTTGTTTAAGTCAACCACAGCGATTGGTACATTGTACCTGATGATAGCCTAGCAGCTGAAACGATGTATTGAAACTTTTAATCGGTGACTTCTATAGTTCGAACACAAGGGCTTAACTACATTGTACCTGCTGATGATCTAGCAGCTGAAACAATGTATTTGAGCCTTGTTAAGTGACCTTTACGCATCCGGTGATAGTTTGTTCTGTTAGCATCATAATCAGTAACACATCTATCACGCTAAAAGCACTATCATTTCAAGGTAACATTTAATTGAAATAAAGTATTTACCACGGCATGTGCAGTCTTAAATTTATTTGAAAAAATTAAGTTTTCGTAAATACTCCTCCAAAACAGGGATGTGGGGCCAAGAAATACAGCTAAAATAAATTCATTTTGAACATTGGTAGATCAAATAGTGGGTCCGATAAAAAATTATCGAGGAAACTTTTAGTTGGAAAAGAGCACCAATAGAGAAACAGATTGCGAGAAAGAATTGCAGTGATGGTAGTGAATGGGGAACTTGCATGGGTCGACGATTGCTATAAAACTATTTTGAACAGGTAAAACGGAAATATTAGCTCGCAAAAATACCTAAATTATCTCCATTCATCATTAGAAGAAATAAAAAATTGACTTAAAAAATCAAGCAAAATTTCTCTGAGCCGACCACTGCGCGAAGACACCCGACCTCTGCCGAGGCTAGGTATGACGTCATCCGTGCCTAATCTGCCGTCTGAGTCGGGAAAAACACCAACGCATGCTGTAAACATTGTTTTGGTGGAGGATTTAGTCGCTCACCGTCGCTTGTTCGTGTGCTGTTATTTTTGGGTAAGTTTTCCTATTGTTATTGTGCCACGATTATTGCTTGGGATATTAAAAATCCACTTTCGGGATGATAAAATAGACTTTTTACCTCGAATATTTCAGGTAAAAAAATGGATGATTACGTTGCCGCTCTTTCGGACAATATTTCTGAAATGGATTCCATGATCCTCATGGCATTTGTTATGACAAATGATTGCTATACGTCGGCGGAAAAAAAGAAAACTTTTTCTCCTGACCGGATGGGAGAAAACTCTCGTTATGAAAAATTTGTAAGGCGAAGCTGATGAACTTCGTAAGGACCAATGGAAAGTCTCTTACCTGAAAATGATGATGGCTACAGCTGTTTTGCTTCGGTAATTTTGCAAACAAACCTTTGGACAAGAAGTAATGTAGCTCAATGAGGTCATGCGAGTGATTTTTTCGTTATTTGCTTTCGATAATACTTGTGTGACATCGTGGACATGTGTGCATTTAAAGCCAGCGGTATGAAGTACCGTCGTTTGCCTCAAAATTTCGATTTTTATGGATACAACGAGAATAAATGAGAGATATTTACTTTGAATCCTTTGTTTATAATACTTATTAATGCGGAGAATGAAGGTTAGTTTATCAGAGCGAGGCACAAATCTAGAGGATTGGTCTTATCGGGAATGACTTACCCTTGATTTAATAGTCCGCATGAAGTTCATTATAGGGAATGGACTTCCCAGCGTACGATTTATTTTCTTCAATGAAACATAATAGTATACTGGTAATAATTAATTACGTTATAACAAGAATAGTTGTCTTGTTTTCAAAACCAATAGTACGAAGCACGTTTATCCACGTCATGCTGTTGGATGTCAGGTAAAAGGAAGTTGAAGCATTACTTATCTTATTACTAGGGACATGACATTTTCGCGAAACGTTTTTTGCGACAGGATTCACGAAATAAGCGACTTTTTGGGTTTAATCGCGAAATAACCGTGACTTCTTTGAAACGCGATTTTTTTAAACGAAATTTGAGTTATTGCGCAAATGCCGAATTTTTGTAGCATGAAATATTTTCTTTAGTGATGACCGGATCGGATCTTTCATTTTTCTCGGTTCCAGATTCGGATCCAAAGACACGGAGTAAAATCGGATCCGGATCGTAGATTTTAAATTTTCGCGGTTTAGCGATCGAAGTGCCCCGTGAATGGAATGTAGGTGCGGTAGATATTGAAAAAAAGAGGATGCGTAACTAAGGTCACGCAATTAGATGAAAATGTTCCCGTGCAACTAGAAGAAAAATAAAGATATATGACTTTTTTCCCCCATTACCCCGGTATCGCGGGGGGAAAAAAATACGTAAGATGACATGCGGGTAGCCTACATTCGCCGGGATCAGGCATATAACGAGAGCCATGAACGAGAGCTATTAAAATACTCACTTTATTAGACTTTGTTGTTTAAATTAGATCTACAAATGAACCACTCATAAATTAAGGATGGTTGGGTCGGATCCAAAGAACCACAGGTCTTTCATTTCATTCGCTACTGAAATCATATCCAGAGACAGTAAAAATTCAGATCCGGATCGGAGATTTTAACATCTCGCGGCCTCGTGATCGATGCGCCCCGCGAATGGAATGCACGTATGGTAGATACCGACAAGGAGAGTTAAGTAACTCGGGTCACGAAATGAGAAGAAGATTTTTTCTGTGCCACAAACGAGGAAAACAAAATAAAAAATACTCGTATTGACCTTTTTCTCCATAGGCTCGGATGTGCGAGAAAAAAATTAAGCCGAATGTCATGCGGGTCGCCTACATTCGCCAGATTCCCGTGAACCTATGAGAGCGTAGTTGTTAAAAATGAGGGCTAGTGTACTGCCAGTGGCGAGTTCGATCCTTAACACTACCGAAGAATACAGCCGTGCTGTATTCCTAGGGTAATGCTAGTAGGCTGTTAAAAAAAGTAAGTTATCAGAAATTTCATGCCAAATTATAAGTAAAAAAAATAATTAAATTAGGCGAAAGGAAATGATTGGAAAAAATTTATATTACAGGATTAAATCGTGGAATCATTGCGTTAACTTAACAGTGTACTTTTGAGTGGCGCATTCGTAAATCTAGTTGAAGCGATAGAAGTACAAAAAAGTCAGTATCCACACACAAAGGTTGGAAATGAAGGATGATAAAGTTTTTTATTCAATGGTTGAAAGAAAAATTTTAAACAGCGTAAGAATCGAACTTCATTACCTGCAGTCCACTACTCCACTCTGTTATTGTTATTACCATTATCTCATTAATTTGCCTTTAACTTAATTTTGCCTACTGTGTTTTTTATGTTGCGAAGGGTAGCCATAACTTCTGTATTGGACCTGAAATGTATGTAATTAACTGTTTGTTCACATTGGTATGAAGTATTTATTAATAATATAAAAAAACCCTTCCTTTAAGACTCCTTTTTCCCAACATTAAACACAGCCTTTACCTTTTTAAAACGATTTTATTTACCGCATTTGTCATTTTAAACACCGCTTTTGATGATTTTTATTTACCATTTTTCGGTGTCCCTTCTTATTACATATCTTTATTTTCGCCAGAAGTATCACTGAATTTTGAAAGTCCCTTATGCTCACATTTACCTCTCTACCAGCATTCACCGGTTTAAGTGCTGTGCTATGATTTAGTTACGATCATCGGACATTCAGAAAAATACATCGCAATAATCTTTGTCAAGAAAAACAACACTAACATCAATATCAGAAGGAAATGTCAATATTTTTACCTTCAGTAAATTCATTTAGGAATTTAAAGTGCAATTTTAAAACATAAAACCTGATCTTGATCGTCCTTCTTTGCTGAATAAATACATTGGGGGCATTGGGGCATGATCCCATAACTCTATCCCATACATTAAATGGTAGTGGAATAAGGAAAGTAGCACCTGCTATTGAAAACACTCAACACAAATGAACCCGCTTATTGATTTAAAAATCATTACCGTCCGACACTCAGCAATCTATGGAAAGGCATTAGTATAAGCTAAACAGTGTTCTTTAATCATCACCATATCACATTCAATGCCAGCATAAAGTTTGTAAATGGCTATAATAATTCAAAGACCTGAATTTTTTCAAATGTACTTTGTAGCCCTTTAATTAAATACCTACAAGGGCCACAAACAACTTCTGTGGCAGAGTATAGTATAGCATTACCTGAATGTAATTCTCATGAACATCAACACTATAACTACACCACCGAAACATAAAACCATTCTCAAGTCTCGATTACATACATATAAAAAGACACAATGACCCTGGGTCTTATACTTGCCTCATGAGTAGTGTAAAAAGGGGCGAGAAAAAACACTCGTTGTTTCAACACTAGCGGTGGCGATTGTTTTATAAAGTACCCCAATGTTAAACGGAGGATCTGAAATGCTGGAACAGTTGTTGTGGTAGGTCTGGAGCGTGTTTTACGACGGCCCTCAATGTTAGAGGGAAGGTGGAGCAGTGTTTTAAAACACTCGCTGACTTATAAATAACAAGAGAGAGTGTTTTAGGACGGACCCCATTGTTAAATGGAAATGGAGGGGTGGAGCGGATGTTGGGGTAGGTCTGGAGGTTTGATGTGGCGAGGATGATGGGCTGTGAGTCCCGGACTTGGCCTAGAAAAATAAATATATTTTTCCAGTTCACTGGTCTGTGGAATTTCTCCCTCAATTGTAAAAACTTGGCTTAGCGAATTTGGGGATCTGGGAAAGTTGGCGGTAATGAAGGTCGACGGAAGGGAAGGTGGATGAATAAGGGAGGCAGAACGTGGGTCATCACGGGAATTAATATTGATTCTCTTTTTTTTAAATGTGAAATTGTAACATGGAGACGATGGAGGTATGGGAAGTTTGTCGAAATGAACAACAACGGTGTCAAATTAAAAATTGGTAATTTTATTAAATATGAAAATATATCATTTATTTATTATATCTTCGAACAATGAAGTAAAAGTACATGGTTTATTGAAAGTTATACATTGTGCGAGTGTCAAGATATCAATATGGCACGTAAAGCGACAATAAAATGGTACATATGAAACTTGCGACAAATATCAAATATCAATATACTACATAAAAGCATGTGGCAAAACAGCGATATGATACATGACAGACATGTGGAAAAACATCAATATCAAACATATGAAGCATGTGAAAAAAACAGCAATGTGGTACATAGCATACATGGGAAAAAACAGCAAAATCATGCATAAAAGGCATGTAACAAACAGAAATATGGTACATAACAGACATGAAGTGGCAGTATAAAAATAAACATTGCGGAATCGAATTACAAATTTGTAAACGCTCATTGTCAATAGTGGCATCACCTATACAAATAGTGACCATGAGCGACAGTATGTATACCATCCTCTAAAATTATTCGTTTGTCATCGAATGGGGAAAGACAGAGCTTGCTGGTTGTTATGGTGCAAACATTATGCTTAACTGAACGTATTAAGTTAAATTTGGTAATCTTATTTTGTCCTTCCATGAGGCATTTATAATAGTCGTCAAACGTCAAGTGATTGATTACGGCCGATCGTTTGATCCCCTTGGCTCGCTTCTTCTCTTCCCCATTGATAATATACGAATATAGTTTCGGCCGAAGGCCGACAAACTCAGAAATGATATTAGAAGACGCCTCATCTTTCATAACTCCCAAACACTTCTTGTTTGTCAAACTAAAAAACTTTCTGACGTGTCAAAATGCTGGAGAATTTTGACACGTCAGATTATCCGAAAAATTTTCCGTGTTTTGGTGATGTGAGCTGCAGACGGGCGAAATGGTTAATTTTAGATAAAAAACAGCGGGAGAAATGAATTCAGATGAAAAAATCCAAGTTTGAGTGGAAGCCTGAGAAGTGGATTTTTTTATTTCACTAGGATGTTTTGCATAAATTTTGGTGAACTGAGCTGCAGACGGGCGAAATGGTTAATTTTAGATAAAAAACAATGGGAGAAATGAATTCAGATGAAAAAATCCAAGTTTGAGTGGAAGCGTGATAAGTGGATTTTTTTATTTTACTAGGATGTTTTGCATACATTATGGTGAACTGAGCTGCAGACGGGCGAAATGGTTAATTTTAGATAAAAAACAGCGGGAGAAATGAATTCAGATGAAAAAATCCAAGTTTGATTGGAAGCCTGAGAAGTGGATTTTTTTATTTGACTAGGATGTTTTGCATAAATTTTGGTGATCTGAGCTGCAGACGGGAGAAATGGTTAATTTTAGATAAAAAACAGCGGGAGAAATGAATTCAGATGAAAAAATCCAAGTTTGAGTGGAAGCCTGAGAAGTGGATTTTTTTATTTCACTAGGATGTTTTGCATACATTTTGGTGAACTGAGCTGCAGACGGGCGAAATGGTTAATTTTAGATAAAAAACAGCGGGAGAAATGAATTCAGATGAAAAAATCCAAGTTTGAGTGGAAGCCTGAGAAGTGGATTTTTTTATTTCACTAGGATGTTTTGCATAAATTTTAGTGATCTGAGCTGCAGACGGGCGAAATGGTTAATTTTAGATAAAAAACAGCGGGAGAAATGAATTCAGATGATAAAATCCAAGTTTGAGTGGAAGCCTGAGAAGTGGATTTTTTTATTTCACTAGGATGTTTTGCATAAATTTTGGTGAACTGAGCTGCAGACGGGCGAAATGGTTAATTTTAGATAAAAAACAGCGGGAGAAATGAATTCAGATGAAAAAATCCAAGTTTGAGTGGAAGCCTGAGAAGTGGATTTTTTTATTTCACTGGGATGTTTTGCATAAATTTTGGTGAACTGAGCTGCAGCCGGGCGAAATGGTTAATTTTAGATAAAAAACAGCGAGAGAAATGACTTCAGATTAAAAAAATATAAGTTTGAGTGGAAGCCTGAGAAGTGTATTTTTTTATTTCACTAGGATGTTTTGCATAAATTTTGGTGATCTGAGCTGCAGACGGGCGAAATGATTAATTTTAGACAAAAAACAGCGGGAGAAATGAATTCAGATGAAAAAATCCAAGTTTGAGTGGAAGCCTGAGAAGTGGATTTTTTTATTTCACTGGGATGTTTTGCATAAAGTTTGGTGATATGAGCTGCAGACGAGCGAAATGGTTAATTTTAGATAAAAAACAGCGGGAGAAATGAATTCAGATGAAAAAATCAAAGTTTGAGTGGAAGCCTGAGAAGTGGATTTTTTTATTTCACTGGGATGTTTTGCATACATTTTGGTGAACTGAGCTGCAGACGGGCGAAATGGTTAATTTTAGATAAAAAACAGCGGGAGAAATGAATTCAGATGAAAAAATCCAAGTTTGAGTGGAAGCCTGAGAAGTGGATTTTTTTATTTCACTGGGATGTTTTGCATAAACTTTGGTGAACTGAGCTGCAGACGGGCGAAATGGTTAATTTTAGATAAAAAACAGCGGGAGAAATGAATTCAGATGAAAAAATCCAAGTTTGAGTGGAAGCCTGAGAAGTGGATTTTTTTATTTCACTGGGATGTTTTGCATACATTTTGGTGAACTGAGCTGCAGACGGGCGAAATGGTTAATTTTAGATAAAAAACAGCGGGAGAAATGAATTCAGATGAAAAAATCCAAGTTTGAGTGGAAGCCTGAGAAGTGGATTTTTTTATTTCACTAGGATGTTTTGCATAAATTTTGGTGAACTGAGCTGCAGACGGGCGAAATGGTTAATTTTAGATAAAAAACAGCGGGAGAAATGAATTCAGATGAAAAAATCCAAGTTTGAGTGGAAGCCTGAGAAGTGGATTTTTTTATTTCACTGGGATGTTTTGCATAAATTTTGGTGATTTGAGCTGCAGACGGGTGAAATGGTTATTTTTAGATAAAAAACAGCGGTAGAAATGAATTTAAGTGAAAAAATCCAAGTTTGAGCGGAAGATTGAGAAGTGGATTTTTTCTATTTCACTAGGATGTTTTGCATACATTTTGGTGAAATGAGCTGCAGACGGGCGAAATGGTTAATTTTAGATAAAATACAGCGGGAGAAATGAATTCAGATGAAAAAATCCAAGTTTGAGTGGAAGCCTGAGAAGTGGATTTTTTTATTTCACTGGGATGTTTTGCATAAATTTTGGTGATTTGAGCTGCAGACGGGCGAAATGGTTAATTTTAGATAAAAAACAGCGGGAGAAATGAATTCAGATGAAAAAATCCAAGTTTGAGTGGAAGCCTGAGAAGTGGATTTTTTTATTTCACTGGGATGTTTTGCTTAAATTTTGGTGAACTGAGCTGCAGACGGGCGAAATGGTTAATTTTAGATAAAAAACAGCGGGAGAAATGAATTCAGATGAAAAAATCCAAGTTTGAGTGGAAGCCTGAGAAGTGGATTTTTTTATTTCACTAGGATGTTTTGCATAAATTTTGGTGAACTGAGCTGCAGACGGGCGAAATAATTAATTTTGGATAAAAAACAGCGGGAGAAATGAATTCAGATGAAAAAATCCAAGTTTGAGTGGAAGCCTGAGAAGTGGATTTTTTTATTTTACACGGAAGTTTTGCATAAATTTTGGTTAACTGAGCTGCAGACGGGCGAAATCGTTAATTTTAGATAAAAAACAGCGGGAGAAATGAATTCAGATGAAAAATTCCAAGTTTGAGTGAAAGCCTGAGAAGTGGATTTTTTTATTTCACTAGGATGTTTTGCATAAATTTTGGTGAACTGAGCTGCAGAAGGACGAAAATGTTAATTTTAGATAAAAAACAGCGGGAGATATGAATTCAGATGAAAAAATCCAAGTTTGAGTGGAAGCCTGAGAAGTGGATTTTTTTATTTCACTAGGATGTTTTGCATAAACTTTGGTGAACTGAGCTACAGACGGGCGAAATGGTTAATTTTAGATAAAAAACAGCGGGAGAAATGAATTCAGATGAAAAAATCCAAGTTTGAGTGGAAGCCTGAGAAGTGGATTTTTTTATTTCACTAGGATGTTTTGCATACATTTTGCTGAACTGAGCTGCAGACGGGCGAAATGGTTAATTTTAGATAAAAAACAGCGGGAGAAATGATTTCAGATGAAAAAATCCAAGTTTGAGTGGAAGCCTGAGAAGTGGATTTTTTTATTTCACTAGGATGTTTTGCATAAATTTTGGTGAACTGAGCTGCAGACGGGCGAAATGGTTAATTTTAGATAAAAAACAGCGGGAGAAATGAATTCAGATGAAAAAATCCAAGTTTGAGTGGAAGCCTGAGAAGTGGATTTTTTTATTTCACTGGGATGTTTTGCATAAATTTTGGTGATTTGAGCTGCAGACGGGCGAAATGGTTAATTTTAAATAAAAAACAGCGGGAGAAATGAATTCAGATGAAAAAATCCAAGTTTGAGTGGAAGCCTGAGAAGTGGATTTTTTTATTTCACTAGGATGTTTTGCATAAATTTTGGTGAACTGAACTGCAGACGGGCGAAATGGTTAATTTTAGATAAAAAACAGCGAGAGAAATGAATTCAGATTAAAAAAATATAAGTTTGAGTGGAAGCCTGAGAAGTGTATTTTTTTATTTCACTAGGATGTTTTGCATAAATTTTGGTGATCTGAGCTGCAGACGGGCGAAATGGTTAATTTTAGATAAAAAACAGCGGGAGAAATGAATTCAGATGAAAAAATCCAAGTTTGAGTGAAAGCCTGAGAAGTGGATTTTTTTATTTCACTAGGATGTTTTGCATAAATTTTGGTGAACTGAGCTGCAGAAGGACGAAAATGTTAATTTTAGATAAAAAACAGCGGGAGATATGAATTCAGATGAAACAATCCAAGTTTGAGTGGAAGCCTGAGAAGTGGATTTTTTTATTTCACTAGGATGTTTTGCATAAACTTTGGTGAACTGAGCTACAGACGGGCGAAATGGTTAATTTTAGATAAAAAACAGCGGGAGAAATGAATTCAGATGAAAAAATCCAATTTTGAGTGGAAGCCTGAGAAGTGGATTTTTTTATTTCACTAGGATGTTTTGCATAAATTTTGGTGAACTGAGCTGCAGACGGGCGAAATGGTTAATTTTAGATAAAAAACAGCGGGAGAAATGATTTCAGATGAAAAAATCCAAGTTTGAGTGGAAGCCTGAGAAGTGGATTTTTTTATTTCACTAGGATGTTTTGCATAAATTTTGGTGAACTGAGCTGCAGACGGGCGAAATGGTTAATTTTAGATAAAAAACAGCGGGAGAAATGAATTCAGATGAAAAAATCCAAGTTTGAGTGGAAGCCTGAGAAGTGGATTTTTTTATTTCACTGGGATGTTTTGCATAAATTTTGGGTATTTGAGCTGCAGACGGGCGAAATGGTTAATTTTAAATAAAAAACAGCGGGAGAAATGAATTCAGATGAAAAAATCCAAGTTTGAGTGGAAGCCTGAGAAGTGGATTTTTTTATTTCACTGGGATGTTTTGCATAAATTTTGGTGAACTGAACTGCAGACGGGCGAAATGGTTAATTTTAGATAAAAAACAGCGAGAGAAATGAATTCAGATTAAAAAAATATAAGTTTGAGTGGAAGCCTGAGAAGTGTATTTTTTTATTTCACTAGGATGTTTTGCATAAATTTTGGTGATCTGAGCTGCAGACGGGCGAAATGGTTAATTTTAGATAAAAAACAGCGGGAGAAATGAATTCAGATGAAAAAATCCAAGTTTGAGTGGAAGCCTGAGAGGTGGATTTTTTTATTTCACTAGGATGTTTTGCATAAATTTTGGTGAACTGAGTTGCAGACGGGCGAAATGGTTAATTTTAGATAAAAAACAGCGGGAGAAATGAATTCAGATGAAAAAATCCAAGTTTGAGTGGAAGCCTGAGAAGTGGATTTTTTTATTTCACTAGGATGTTTTGCATAAATTTTGGTGAACTGAGCTGCAGACGGGCGAAATGGTTAATTTTATATAAAAAACAGCGGGAGAAATGAATTCAGATGAAAAAATCCAAGTTTGAGTGGAAGCCTGAGAAGTGGATTATTTTATTTCACTAGGATGTTTTGCATAAATTTTGGTGAACTAAGCTGCAGACGGGCGAAATAATTAATTTTGGATAAAAAACAGCGGGAGAAATGAATTCAGATGAAAAAATCCAAGTTTGAGTGGAAGCCTGAGAAGTGGATTTTTTTATTTCACTAGGATGTTTTGCATAAATTTTGGTGAACTGAGCTGCAGACGGGCGAAATAATTAATTTTGGATAAAAAACAGCGGGAGAAATGAATTCAGATGAAAAAATCCAAGTTTAAATGGAAGCCTGAGAAGTGGATTTTTTTATTTCACTAGGATGTTTTGCATAAATTTTGGTGAACTGAGCTGCAGACGGGCGAAATAATTAATTTTGGATAAAAAATAGCGGGAGAAATGAATTCAGATGAAAAAATCCAAGTTTTAATGGAAGCCTGAGAAGTGGATTTTTTTATTTCACTAGGATGTTTTGCATAAATTTTGGTGAACTGAGCTGCAGACGGGCGAAATAATTAATTTTGGATAAAAAACAGCGGGAGAAATGAATTCAGATGAAAAAATCCAAGTTTGAGTGAAAGCCTGAGAAGTGGATTTTTTTATTTCACTGGGATGTTTTGCATAAATTTTGGTGATTTGAGCTGCAGACGGGTGAAATGGTTATTTTTAGATAAAAAACAGCGGTAGAAATGAATTTAAGTGAAAAAATCCAAGTTTGAGCGGAAGATTGAGAAGTGGATTTTTTCTATTTCACTAGGATGTTTTGCATACATTTTGGTGAAATGAGCTGCAGACGGGCGAAATGGTTAATTTTAGATAAAATACAGCGGGAGAAATGAATTCAGATGAAAAAATCCAAGTTTGAGTGGAAGCCTGAGAAGTGGATTTTTTTATTTTACACGGAAGTTTTGCATAAATGTTGGTTAACTGAGCTGCAGACGGGCGAAATCGTTAATTTTAGATAAAAAACAGCGGGAGAAATGAATTCAGATGAAAAATTCCAAGTTTGAGTGAAAGCCTGAGAAGTGGATTTTTTTATTTCACTAGGATGTTTTGCATAAATTTTGGTGAACTGAGCTGCAGAAGGACGAAAATGTTAATTTTAGATAAAAAACAGCGGGAGATATGAATTCAGATGAAAAAATCCAAGTTTGAGTGGAAGCCTGAGAAGTGGATTTTTTTATTTCACTAGGATGTTTTGCATAAACTTTGGTGAACTGAGCTACAGACGGGCGAAATGGTTAATTTTAGATAAAAAACAGCGGGAGAAATGAATTCAGATGAAAAAATCCAATTTTGAGTGGAAGCCTGAGAAGTGGATTTTTTTATTTCACTAGGATGTTTTGCATACATTTTGCTGAACTGAGCTGCAGACGGGCGAAATGGTTAATTTTAGATAAAAAACAGCGGGAGAAATGATTTCAGATGAAAAAATCCAAGTTTGAGTGGAAGCCTGAGAAGTGGATTTTTTTATTTCACTAGGATGTTTTGCATAAATTTTGGTGATCTGAGCTGCAGACGGGCGAAATGGTTAATTTTAGATAAAAAACAGCGGGAGAAATGAATTCAGATGAAAAAATCCAAGTTTGAGTGAAAGCCTGAGAAGTGGATTTTTTTATTTCACTAGGATGTTTTGCATAAATTTTGGTGAACTGAGCTGCAGACGGGCGAAATAATTAATTTTGGATAAAAAACAGCGGGAGAAATGAATTCAGATGAAAAAATCCAAGTTTTAATGGAAGCCTGAGAAGTGGATTTTTTTATTTCACTAGGATGTTTTGCATAAATTTTGGTGAACTGAGCTGCAGACGGGCGAAATAATTAATTTTGGATAAAAAACAGCGGGAGAAATGAATTCAGATGAAAAAATCCAAGTTTTAATGGAAGCCTGAGAAGTGGATTTTTTTATTTCACTAGGATGTTTTGCATAAATTTTGGTGAACTGAGCTGCAGACGGGCGAAATAATTAATTTTGGATAAAAAACAGCGGGAGAAATGAATTCAGATGAAAAAATCCAAGTTTGAGTGAAAGCCTGAGAAGTGGATTTTTTTATTTCACTGGGATGTTTTGCATAAATTTTGGTGATTTGAGCTGCAGACGGGTGAAATGGTTATTTTTAGATAAAAAACAGCGGTAGAAATGAATTTAAGTGAAAAAATCCAAGTTTGAGCGGAAGATTGAGAAGTGGATTTTTTCTATTTCACTAGGATGTTTTGCATACATTTTGGTGAAATGAGCTGCAGACGGGCGAAATGGTTAATTTTAGATAAAATACAGCGGGAGAAATGAATTCAGATGAAAAAATCCAAGTTTGAGTGGAAGCCTGAGAAGTGGATTTTTTTATTTTACACGGAAGTTTTGCATAAATTTTGGTTAACTGAGCTGCAGACGGGCGAAATCGTTAATTTTAGATAAAAAACAGCGGGAGAAATGAATTCAGATGAAAAATTCCAAGTTTGAGTGAAAGCCTGAGAAGTGGATTTTTTTATTTCACTAGGATGTTTTGCATAAATTTTGGTGAACTGAGCTGCAGAAGGACGAAAATGTTAATTTTAGATAAAAAACAGCGGGAGATATGAATTCAGATGAAAAAATCCAAGTTTGAGTGGAAGCCTGAGAAGTGGATTTTTTTATTTCACTAGGATGTTTTGCATAAACTTTGGTGAACTGAGCTACAGACGGGCGAAATGGTTAATTTTAGATAAAAAACAGCGGGAGAAATGAATTCAGATGAAAAAATCCAATTTTGAGTGGAAGCCTGAGAAGTGGATTTTTTTATTTCACTAGGATGTTTTGCATACATTTTGCTGAACTGAGCTGCAGACGGGCGAAATGGTTAATTTTAGATAAAAAACAGCGGGAGAAATGATTTCAGATGAAAAAATCCAAGTTTGAGTGGAAGCCTGAGAAGTGGATTTTTTTATTTCACTAGGATGTTTTGCATAAATTTTGGTGATCTGAGCTGCAGACGGGCGAAATGGTTAATTTTAGATAAAAAACAGCGGGAGAAATGAATTCAGATGAAAAAATCCAAGTTTGAGTGATAGCCTGAGAAGTGGATTTTTTTATTTCACTAGGATGTTTTGCATAAATTTTGGTGAACTGAGCTGCAGACGGGCGAAATAATTAATTTTGGATAAAAAACAGCGGGAGAAATGAATTCAGATGAAAAAATCCAAGTTTTAATGGAAGCCTGAGAAGTGGATTTTTTTATTTCACTAGGATGTTTTGCATAAATTTTGGTGAACTGAGCTGCAGACGGGCGAAATGGTTAATTTTAGATAAAAAACAGCGGGAGAAATGAATTCAGATGAAAAAATCCAAGTTTGAGTGGAAGCCTGAGAAGTGGATTTTTTTATTTCACTAGGATGTTTTGCATAAATTTTGGTGAACTAAGCTGCAGACGGGCGAAATAATTAATTTTGGATAAAAAACAGCGGGAGAAATGAATTCAGATGAAAAAATCCAAGTTTGAGTGGAAGCCTGAGAAGTGGATTTTTTTATTTCACTAGGATGTTTTGCATAAATTTTGGTGAACTGAGCTGCAGACGGGCGAAATAATTAATTTTGGATAAAAAACAGCGGGAGAAATGAATTCAGATGAAAAAATCCAAGTTTTAATGGAAGCCTGAGAAGTGGATTTTTTTATTTCACTAGGATGTTATGCATAAATTTTGGTGAACTGAGCTGCAGACGGGCGAAATAATTAATTTTGGATAAAAAACAGCCGGAGAAATGAATTCAGATGAAAGAATCCAAGTTTTAATGGAAGCCTGAGAAGTGGATTTTTTTATTTTACTAGGATGTTTTGCATAAATTTTAGTTAACTGAGCTGCAGACGGGCTAAATGGTTAATTTTAGATAAAAACAGCGGGAGAAATGAATTCAGATGAAAAAATCCAAGTTTGAGTGGAAGCCTGAGAAGTGGATTTTTTTATTTCACTAGGATGTTTTGCATAAATTTTGGTGAACTGAGCTGCAGACGGGCGAAATTGTTAATTTTAGATGAAAAACAGCGGGAGAAATGAATTCAGATGAAAAAATCCAAGTTTTAATGGAAGCCTGAGAAGTGGAATTTTTCTATTTCACTAGGATGTTTTGCATACATTTTGGTGAACTGAGCTGCAGACGGGCGAAATGGTTAATTTTAGATAAAAAACAGCGGGAGAAATGAATTCAGATGAAAAAATCCAAGTTTGATTGGAAGCCTGAGAAGTGGATTTTTTTATTTGACTAGGATGTTTTGCATAAATTTTGGTGATCTGAGCTGCAGACGGGAGAAAGGGTTAATTTTAAATAAAAAACAGCGGGAGAAATGAATTCAGATGAAAAAATCCAAGTTTGAGTGGAAGCCTGAGAAGTGGATTTTTTTATTTCACTAGGATGTTTTGCATACATTTTGGTGAACTGAGCTGCAGACGGGCGAAATGGTTAATTTTAGATAAAAAACAGCGGGAGAAATGAATTCAGATGAAAAAATCCAAGTTTGAGTGGAAGCCTGAGAAGTGGATTTTTTTATTTCACTAGGATGTTTAGCATAAACTTTGGTGATCTGAGCTGCAGACGGGCGAAATGGTTAATTTTAGATAAAAAACATCGGGAGAAATGAATTCAGATGAAACAATCCAAGTTTGAGTGGAAGCCTGAGAAGTGGATTTTTTTATTTCACTAGGATGTTTTGCATACATTTTGGTGAACTGAGCTGCAGACGGGCGAAATTGTTAATTTTAGATAAAAAACAGCGGGAGAAATGAATTCAGATGAAAAAATCCAAGTTTGAGTGGTAGCCTGAGAAGTGGATTTTTTTATTTCACTAGGATGTTTTGCATAAACTTTGGTGAACTGAGCTGCAGACGGGCGAAATGGTTAATTTTAGATAAAAAACAGCTGGAGAAATGAATTCAGATGAAAAAATCCAAGTTTGAGTGGAAGCCTGAGAAGTGGATTTTTTTATTTTACTAGGATGTTTTGCATAAATTTTAGTTAACTGAGCTGCAGACGGGCGAAATGGTTAATTTTAGATAAAAAACAGCGGGAGAAATGAATTCAGATGAAAAAATCCAAGTTTGAGTGGAAGCCTGAGAACTGGATTTTTTTATTTCACTAGGATGTTTTGCATAGCTTTTGGTAAACTGAGCACCAGACGGGGGAAAAGGTTAATTTTAGATAAAAAACAGCGGGAGAAATGAATTCAGATGAAAAAATCCAAGTTCGAGTGGAAGCCTGAGAAGTGGATTTTTTTATTTCACTAGGATGTTTTGCATAAATTTTGGTGAACTGAGTTTCAGACGGGCGAAATTGTTAATTTTAGATAAAAAACAGCGGGAGGAATGAATTCAGATGAAAAAATCCAAGTTTGAGTGGAAGCCTGAGAAGTGGATTTTTTTATTTCATTAGGATGTTTTGCATAAATTTTGGTGAACTGAGCTGCAGACGGGCGAAATTGTTAATTTTAGATAAAAAACAGCGGGAGAAATGAATTCAGATGAAAAAATCCAAGTATGAGTGGTAGCCTGAGAAGTGGATTTTTTTATTTCACTAGGATGTTTTGCATAAATTTTGGTGAACTGAGCTGCAGACGGGCGAAATAATTAATTTTGGATAAAAAACAGCGGGAGAAATGAATTCAGATGAAAAAATCCAAGTTTGAGTGGAAGCCTGAGAAGTGGATTTTTTTATTTCACTAGGATGTTTTGCATAAATTTTGGTGAACTGAGCTGCAGACGGGCGAAATTGTTAATTTTAGAAAAAAAGCAGCGGGAGAAATGAATTCAGATGAAAAAATCCAAGTTTGAGTGGAAGCCTGAGAAGTGGATTTTTTTATTTCACTAGGATGTTTTGCATAAATTTTGGTGAACTGAGCTGCAGACGGGCGAAATGGTTAATTTTAGATAAAAAACAGCGGGAGAAATGAATTCAGATGAAAAAATCCAAGTTTGAGTGGAAGCCTGAGAAGTGGATTTTTTTATTTCACTAGGATGATTTGCATAAATTTTGGTGAACTGAGCTGCAGACGGGCGAAATGGTTAATATTAGATAAAAAACAGCGGGAGAAATGAATTCAGATGAAAAAATCCAAGTTTGAGTGGAAGCCTGAGAAGTGGATTTTTTTATTTTACTAGGACGTTTTTCATAAATTTTGGTGAACTGAGCTGCAGACGGGCGAAATGGTTAATTTTAGATAAAAAACAGCGGGAGAAATGAATTCAGATGAAAAAATCCAAGTTTGAGTGGAAGCCTGAGAAGTGGAATTTTTCTATTTCACTAGGATGTTTTGCATACATTTTGGTGAACTGAGCTGCAGACGGGCGAAATGGTTAATTTTAGATAAAAAACAGCGGGAGAAATGAATTCAGATGAAAAAATCCAAGTTTGATTGGAAGCCTGAGAAGTGGATTTTTTTATTTGACTAGGATGTTTTGCATAAATTTTGGTGATCTGAGCTGCAGACGGGAGAAATGGTTAATTTTAGATAAAAAACAGCGGGAGAAATGAATTCAGATGAAAAAATCCAAGTTTGAGTGGAAGCCTGAGAAGTGGATTTTTTTATTTCACTAGGATGTTTTGCATACATTTTGGTGAACTGAGCTGCAGACGGGCGAAATGGTTAATTTTAGATAAAAAACAGCGGGAGAAATGAATTCAGATGAAAAAATCCAAGTTTGAGTGGAAGCCTGAGAAGTGGATTTTTTTATTTCACTAGGATGTTTAGCATAAACTTTGGTGATCTGAGCTGCAGACGGGCGAAATGGTTAATTTTAGATAAAAAACAGCGGGAGAAATGAATTCAGATGATAAAATCCAAGTTTGAGTGGAAGCCTGAGAAGTGGATTTTTTTATTTGACTAGGATGTTTTCCATAAATTTTGGTGAACTGAGCTGCAGACGGGCGAAATGGTTAATTTTAGTTAAAAAACATCGGGAGAAATGAATTCAGATGAAAAAATCCAAGTTTGAGTGGAAGCCTGAGAAGTGGATTTTTTTATTTCACTAGGATGTTTTGCATACATTTTGGTGAACTGAGCTGCAGACGGGCGAAATGGTTAATTTTAGATAAAAAACAGCGGGAGAAATGAATTCAGATGAAAAAATCCAAGTTTGATTGGAAGCCTGAGAAGTGGATTTTTTTATTTGACTAGGATGTTTTGCATAAATGTTGGTGATCTGAGCTGCAGTCGGGAGAAATGGTTAATTTTAGATAAAAAACAGCGGGAGAAATGAATTCAGAATAAAAAATCCAAGTTTGAGTGGAAGCCTGAGAAGTGGATTTTTTTATTTCACTAGGATGTTTTGCATACATTTTGGTGAACTGAGCTGCAGACGGGCGAAATGGTTAATTTTAGATAAAAAACAGCGGGAGAAATGAATTCAGATGAAAAAATCCAAGTTTGAGTGGAAGCCTGAGAAGTGGATTTTTTTATTTCACTAGGATGTTTAGCATAAATTTTGGTGATCTGAGCTGCAGACGGGCGAAATGGTTAATTTTAGATAAAAAACAGCGGGAGAAATGAATTCAGATGATAAAATCCAAGTTTGAGTGGAATCCTGAGAAGTGGATTTTTTTATTTGACTAGGATGTTTTCCATTAATTTTGGTGAACTGAGCTGCAGACGGGCGAAATGGTTAATTTTAGATAAAAAACATCGGGAGAAATGAATTCAGATGAAAAAATCCAAGTTTGAGTGGAAGCCTGAGAAGTGGATTTTTTTATTTCACTAGGATGTTTTGCATACATTTTGGTGAACTGAGCTGCAGACGGGCGAAATGGTTAATTTTAGATAAAAAACAGCGGGAGAAATGAATTCAGATGAAAAAATCCAAGTTTGATTGGAAGCCTGAGAAGTGGATTTTTTTATTTGACTAGGATGTTTTGCATAAATTTTGGAGATCTGAGCTGCAGACGGGCGAAATGGTTAATTTTAGATAAAAAACAGCGGGAGAAATGATTTCAGATGAAAAAATCCAAGTTTGAGTGGAAGCCTGAGAAGTGGATTTTTTTATTTCACTAGGATGTTTTGCATAAATTTTGGTGAACTGAGCTGCAGACGGGCGAAATGGTTAATTTTAGATAAAAAACAGCGGGAGAAATTAATTCAGATGAAAAAATCCAAGTTTGAGTGGAAGCCTGAGAAGTGGATTTTTTTATTTCACTGGGATGTTTTGCATAAATTTTGGTGATTTGAGCTACAGACGGGCGAAATGGTTAATTTTAGATAAAAAACAGCGGGAGAAATGAATTCAGATGAAAAAATCCAAGTTTGAGTGGAAGCCTGAGAAGTGGATTTTTTATTTCACTGGGATGTTTTGCATAAATTTTGGTGAACTGAGCTGCAGACGGGCGAAATGGTTAATTTTAGATAAAAAACAGCGAGAGAAATGAATTCAGATTAAAAAAATATAAGTTTGAGTGGAAGCCTGAGAAGTGTAATTTTTTATTTCAGTAGGATGTTTTGCATAAATTTTTGTGATCTGAGCTGCAGACGGGCGAAATGATTAATTTTAGACAAAAAACAGCGGGAGAAATGAATTCAGATGAAAAAATCCAAGTTTGAGTGGAAGCCTGAGAAGTGGATTTTTTTATTTCACTGGGATGTTTTGCATAAAGTTTGGTGATTTGAGCTGCAGACGAGCGAAATGGTTAATTTTAGATAAAAAACAGCAGGAGAAATGAATTCAGATGAAAAAATCAAAGTTTGAGTGGAAGCTTGAGAAGTGGATTTTTTTATTTCACTAGGATGTTTTGCATAAACTTTGGTGAACTGAGCTGCAGACGGGCGAAATAATTAATTTTGGATAAAAAACAGCGGGAGAAATGAATTCAGATGAAAAAATCCAAGTTTTAATGGAAGCCTGAGAAGTGGATTTTTTTATTTCACTAGGATGTTTTGCATAAATTTTGGTGAACTGAGCTGCAGACGGGCGAAATAATTAATTTTGGATAAAAAACATCGGGAGAAATGAATTCAGATGAAAGAATCCAAGTTTTAATGGAAGCCTGAGAAGTGGATTTTTTTATTTTACTAGGATGTTTTGCATAAATTTTAGTTAACTGAGCTGCAGACGGGCTAAATGGTTAATTTTAGATAAAAAACAGCGGGAGAAATGAATTCAGATGAAAAAATCCAAGTTTGAGTGGAAGCCTGAGAAGTGGATTTTTTTATTTCACTAGGATGTTTTGCATAAATTTTGGTGAACTGAGCTGCAGACGGGCGAAATGGTTAATTTTAGATAAAAAACAGCGGGAGAAATGAATTCAGATGAAAAAATCCAAGTTTGAGTGGAAGCCTGAGAAGTGGATTTTTTTATTTCACTAGGATGTTTTGCATACATTTTGGTGAACTGAGCTGCAGACGGGCGAAATGGTTAATTTTAGATAAAAAACAGCGGGAGAAATGAATTCAGATGAAAAAATCCAAGTTTGAGTGGAAGCCTGAGAAGTGGATTTTTTTATTTCACTAGGATGTTTAGCATAAACTTTGGTGACCTGAGCTGCAGACGGGCGAAATGGTTAATTTTAGATAAAAAACATCGGGAGAAATGAATTCAGATGAAACAATCCAAGTTTGAGTGGAAGCCTGAGAAGTGGATTTTTTTATTTCACTAGGATGTTTTGCATACATTTTGGTGAACTGAGCTGCAGACGGGCGAAATTGTTAATTTTAGATAAAAAACAGCGGGAGAAATGAATTCAGATGAAAAAATCCAAGTTTGAGTGGTAGCCTGAGAAGTGGATTTTTTTATTTCACTAGGATGTTTTGCATAAACTTTGGTGAACTGAGCTGCAGACGGGCGAAATGGTTAATTTTAGATAAAAAACAGCGGGAGAAATGAATTCAGATGAAAAAATCCAAGTTTGAGTCTAAGCCTGAGAAGTGGATTTTTTTATTTCACTAGGATGTTTTGCATAAATTTTGGTGAACTGAGCTGCAGACGGGCGAAATGGTTAATTTTAGATAAAAAACAGCGGGAGAAATGAATTCAGATGAAAAAATCCAAGTTTGAGTGGAAGCCTGAGAAGTGGATTTTTTTATTTCACTGGGATGTTTTGCATAAATTTTGGTGAACTGAGCTGCAGCCGGGCGAAATGGTTAATTTTAGATAAAAAACAGCGAGAGAAATGAATTCAGATTAAAAAAATATAAGTTTGAGTGGAAGCCTGAGAAGTGTATTTTTTTATTTCACTAGGATGTTTTGCATAAATTTTAGTGATCTGAGCTGCAGACGGGCGAAATGATTAATTTTAGACAAAAAACAGTTTGAGAAATGAATTCAGATGAAAAAATCCAAGTTTGAGTGGAAGCCTGAGAAGTGGATTTTTTTATTTCACTGGGATGTTTTGCATAAAGTTTGGTGATATGAGCTGCAGACGAGCGAAATGGTTAATTTTAGATAAAAAACAGCGGGAGAAATGAATTCAGATGAAAAAATCAAAGTTTGAGTGGAAGCCTGAGAAGTGGATTTTTTTATTTCACTGGGATGTTTTGCATACATTTTGGTGAACTGAGCTGCAGACGGGCGAAATGGTTAATTTTAGATAAAAAACAGCGGGAGAAATGAATTCAGATGAAAAAATCCAAGTTTGAGTGGAAGCCTGAGAAGTGGATTTTTTTATTTCACTGGGATGTTTTGCATAAACTTTGGTGAACTGAGCTGCAGACGGGCGAAATGGTTAATTTTAGATAAAAAACAGCGGGAGAAATGAATTCAGATGAAAAAATCCAAGTTTGAGTGGAAGCCTGAGAAGTGGATTTTTTTATTTCACTGGGATGTTTTGCATACATTTTGGTGAACTGAGCTGCAGACGGGCGAAATGGTTAATTTTAGATAAAAAACAGCGGGAGAAATGAATTCAGATGAAAAAATCCAAGTTTGAGTGGAAGCCTGAGAAGTAGATTTTTTTATTTCACTAGGATGTTTTGCATAAATTTTGGTGAACTGAGCTGCAGACGGGCGAAATGGTTAATTTTAGATAAAAAACAGCGGGAGAAATGAATTCAGATGAAAAAATCCAAGTTTGAGTGGAAGCCTGAGAAGTGGATTTTTTTATTTCACTGGGATGTTTTGCATAAATTTTGGTGATTTGAGCTGCAGACGGGTGAAATGGTTATTTTTAGATAAAAAACAGCGGTAGAAATGAATTTAAGTGAAAAAATCCAAGTTTGAGCGGAAGATTGAGAAGTGGATTTTTTCTATTTCACTAGGATGTTTTGCATACATTTTGGTGAAATGAGCTGCAGACGGGCGAAATGGTTAATTTTAGATAAAAAACAGCGGGAGAAATGAATTCAGATGAAAAAATCCAAGTTTGAGTGGAAGCCTGAGAAGTGGATTTTTTTATTTCACTGGGATGTTTTGCATAAATTTTGGTGATTTGAGCTGCAGACGGGCGAAATGGTTAATTTTAGATAAAAAACAGCGGGAGAAATGAATTCAGATGAAAAAATCCAAGTTTGAGTGGAAGCCTGAGAAGTGGATTTTTTTATTTCACTGGGATGTTTTGCTTAAATTTTGGTGAACTGAGCTGCAGACGGGCGAAATGGTTAATTTTAGATAAAAAACAGCGGGAGAAATGAATTCAGATGAAAAAATCCAAGTTTGAGTGGAAGCCTGAGAAGTGGATTTTTTTATTTCACTAGGATGTTTTGCATAAATTTTGGTGAACTGAGCTGCAGACGGGCGAAATGGTTAATTTTAGATAAAAAACAGCGGGAGAAATGAATTCAGATGAAAAAATCCAAGTTTGAGTGGAAGCCTGAGAAGTGGATTTTTTTATTTCACTAGGATGTTTTGCATAAATTTTGGTGAACTGAGCTGCAGACGGGCGAAATGGTTAATTTTAGATAAAAAACAGCGGGAGAAATGAATTCAGATGAAAAAATCCAAGTTTGAGTGGAAGCCTGAGAAGTGGATTTTTTTATTTCACTGGGATGTTTTGCATAAATTTTGGTGATATGAGCTGCAGACGGGTGAAATGGTTATTTTTAGATAAAAAACAGCGGTAGAAATGAATTTAAGTGAAAAAATCCAAGTTTGAGCGGAAGATTGAGAAGTGGATTTTTTCTATTTCACTAGGATGTTTTGCATACATTTTGGTGAAATGAGCTGCAGACGGGCGAAATGGTTAATTTTAGATAAAAAACAGCGGGAGAAATGAATTCAGATGAAAAAATCCAAGTTTGAGTGGAAGCCTGAGAAGTGGATTTTTTTATTTCACTGGGATGTTTTGCATAAATTTTGGTGATTTGAGCTGCAGACGGGCGAAATGGTTAATTTTAGATAAAAAACAGCGGGAGAAATGAATTCAGATGAAAAAATCCAAGTTTGAGTGGAAGCCTGAGAAGTGGATTTTTTTATTTCACTGGGATGTTTTGCTTAAATTTTGGTGAACTGAGCTGCAGACGGGCGAAATGGTTAATTTTAGATAAAAAACAGCGGGAGAAATGAATTCAGATGAAAAAATCCAAGTTTGAGTGGAAGCCTGAGAAGTGGATTTTTTTATTTCACTAGGATGTTTTGCATAAATTTTGGTGAACTGAGCTGCAGACGGGCGAAATAATTAATTTTGGATAAAAAACAGCGGGAGAAATGAATTCAGATGAAAAAATCCAAGTTTGAGTGGAAGCCTGAGAAGTGGATTTTTTTATTTCACTAGGATGTTTTGCATAAATTTTGGTGAACTGAGCTGCAGACGGGCGAAATGGTTAATTTTAGATAAAAAACAGCGGGAGAAATGAATTCAGATGAAAAAATCCAAGTTTGAGTGGAAGCCTGAGAAGTGGATTTTTTTATTTCACTGGGATGTTTTGCATAAATTTTGGTGATTTGAGCTGCAGACGGGCGAAATGGTTAATTTTAAATAAAAAACAGCGGGAGAAATGAATTCAGATGAAAAAATCCAAGTTTGAGTGGAAGCCTGAGAAGTGGATTTTTTTATTTCACTAGGATGTTTTGCATAAATTTTGGTGAACTGAACTGCAGACGGGCGAAATGGTTAATTTTAGATAAAAAACAGCGAGAGAAATGAATTCAGAATAAAAAAATATAAGTTTGAGTGGAAGCCTGAGAAGTGTATTTTTTTATTTCACTAGGATGTTTTGCATAAATTTTGGTGATCTGAGCTGCAGACGGGCGAAATGGTTAATTTTAGATAAAAAACAGCGGGAGAAATGAATTCAGATGAAAAAATCCAAGTTTGAGTGAAAGCCTGAGAAGTGGATTTTTTTATTTCACTAGGATGTTTTGCATAAATTTTGGTGAACTGAGCTGCAGAAGGACGAAAATGTTAATTTTAGATAAAAAACAGCGGGAGATATGAATTCAGATGAAAAAATCCAAGTTTGAGTGGAAGCCTGAGAAGTGGATTTTTTTATTTCACTAGGATGTTTTGCATAAACTTTGGTGAACTGAGCTACAGACGGGCGAAATGGTTAATTTTAGATAAAAAACAGCGGGAGAAATGAATTCAGATGAAAAAATCCAATTTTGAGTGGAAGCCTGAGAAGTGGATTTTTTTATTTCACTAGGATGTTTTGCATAAATTTTGGTGAACTGAGCTGCAGACGGGCGAAATGGTTAATTTTAGATAAAAAACAGCGGGAGAAATGATTTCAGATGAAAAAATCCAAGTTTGAGTGGAAGCCTGAGAAGTGGATTTTTTTATTTCACTAGGATGTTTTGCATAAATTTTGGTGAACTGAGCTGCAGACGGGCGAAATGGTTAATGTTAGATAAAAAACAGCGGGAGAAATGAATTCAGATGAAAAAATCCAAGTTTGAGTGGAAGCCTGAGAAGTGGATTTTTTTATTTCACTGGGATGTTTTGCATAAATTTTGGGTATTTGAGCTGCAGACGGGCGAAATGGTTAATTTTAAATAAAAAACAGCGGGAGAAATGAATTCAGATGAAAAAATCCAAGTTTGAGTGGAAGCCTGAGAAGTGGATTTTTTTATTTCACTGGGATGTTTTGCATAAATTTTGGTGAACTGAAATGCAGACGGGCGAAATGGTTAATTTTAGATAAAAAACAGCGAGAGAAATGAATTCAGATTAAAAAAATATAAGTTTGAGTGGAAGCCTGAGAAGTGTATTTTTTTATTTCACTAGGATGTTTTGCATAAATTTTGGTGATCTGAGCTGCAGACGGGCGAAATGGTTAATTTTAGATAAAAAACAGCGGGAGAAATGAATTCAGATGAAAAAATCCAAGTTTGAGTGGAAGCCTGAGAGGTGGATTTTTTTATTTCACTAGGATGTTTTGCATAAATTTTGGTGAACTGAGTTGCAGACGGGCGAAATGGTTAATTTTAGATAAAAAACAGCGGGAGAAATGAATTCAGATGAAAAAATCCAAGTTTGAGTGGAAGCCTGAGAAGTGGATTTTTTTATTTCACTAGGATGTTTTGCATAAATTTTGGTGAACTGAGCTGCAGACGGGCGAAATGGTTAATTTTATATAAAAAACAGCGGGAGAAATGAATTCAGATGAAAAAATCCAAGTTTGAGTGGAAGCCTGAGAAGTGGATTTTTTTATTTCACTAGGATGTTTTGCATAAATTTTGGTGAACTAAGCTGCAGACGGGCGAAATAATTAATTTTGGATAAAAAACAGCGGGAGAAATGAATTCAGATGAAAAAATCCAAGTTTGAGTGGAAGCCTGAGAAGTGGATTTTTTTATTTCACTAGGATGTTTTGCATAAATTTTGGTGAACTGAGCTGCAGACGGGCGAAATAATTAATTTTGGATAAAAAACAGCGGGAGAAATGAATTCAGATGAAAAAATCCAAGTTTTAATGGAAGCCTGAGAAGTGGATTTTTTTATTTCACTAGGATGTTTTGCATAAATTTTGGTGAACTGAGCTGCAGACGGGCGAAATAATTAATTTTGGATAAAAAACAGCGGGAGAAATGAATTCAGATGAAAAAATCCAAGTTTTAATGGAAGCCTGAGAAGTGGATTTTTTTATTTCACTAGGATGTTTTGCATAAATTTTGGTGAACTGAGCTGCAGACGGGCGAAATAATTAATTTTGGATAAAAAACAGCGGGAGAAATGAATTCAGATGAAAAAATCCAAGTTTGAGTGAAAGCCTGAGAAGTGGATTTTTTTATTTCACTAGGATGTTTTGCATAAATTTTGGTGAACTGAGCTGCAGAAGGACGAAAATGTTAATTTTAGATAAAAAACAGCGGGAGATATGAATTCAGATGAAAAAATCCAAGTTTGAGTGGAAGCCTGAGAAGTGGATTTTTTTATTTCACTAGGATGTTTTGCATAAACTTTGGTGAACTGAGCTACAGACGGGCGAAATGGTTAATTTTAGATAAAAAGCAGCGGGAGAAATGAATTCAGATGAAAAAATCCAATTTTGAGTGGAAGCCTGAGAAGTGGATTTTTTTATTTCACTAGGATGTTTTGCATACATTTTGCTGAACTGAGCTGCAGACGGGCGAAATGGTTAATTTTAGATAAAAAACAGCGGGAGAAATGATTTCAGATGAAAAAATCCAAGTTTGAGTGGAAGCCTGAGAAGTGGATTTTTTTATTTCACTAGGATGTTTTGCATAAATTTTGGTGAACTGAGCTGCAGACGGGCGAAATGGTTAATTTTAGATAAAAAACAGCGGGAGAAATGAATTCAGATGAAAAAATCCAAGTTTGAGTGGAAGCCTGAGAAGTGGATTTTTTTATTTCACTGGGATGTTTTGCATAAATTTTGGTGATTTGAGCTGCAGACGGGCGAAATGGTTAATTTTAAATAAAAAACAGCGGGAGAAATGAATTCAGATGAAAAAATCCAAGTTTGAGTGGAAGCCTGAGAAGTGGATTTTTTTATTTCACTGGGATGTTTTGCATAAATTTTGGTGAACTGAACTGCAGACGGGCGAAATGGTTAATTTTAGATAAAAAACAGCGAGAGAAATGAATTCAGATTAAAAAAATATAAGTTTGAGTGGAAGCCTGAGAAGTGTATTTTTTTATTTCACTAGGATGTTTTGCATAAATTTTGGTGATCTGAGCTGCAGACGGGCGAAATGGTTAATTTTAGATAAAAAACAGCGGGAGAAATGAATTCAGATGAAAAAATCCAAGTTTGAGTGGAAGCCTGAGAGATGGATTTTTTTATTTCACTAGGATGTTTTGCATAAATTTTGGTGAACTGCGTTGCAGACGGGTGAAATGGTTAATTTTAGATAAAAAACAGCGGGAGAAATGATTTCAGATGAAAAAATCCAAGTTTGAGTGGAAGCCTGAGAAGTGGATTTTTTTATTTCACTAGGATGTTTTGCATAAATTTTGGTGAACTGAGCTGCAGACGGGCGAAATGGTTAATTTTAGATAAAAAACAGCGGGAGAAATGAATTCAGATGAAAAAATCCAAGTTTGAGTGGAAGCCTGAGAAGTGGATTTTTTTATTTCACTAGGATGTTTTGCATAAATTTTGGTGAACTAAGCTGCAGACGGGCGAAATAATTAATTTTGGATAAAAAACAGCGGGAGAAATGAATTCAGATGAAAAAATTTAAGTTTGAGTGGAAGCCTGAGAAGTGGATTTTTTTATTTCACTAGGATGTTTTGCATAAATTTTGGTGAACTGAGCTGCAGACGGGCGAAATAATTAATTTTGGATAAAAAACAGCGGGAGAAATGAATTCAGATGAAAAAATCCAAGTTTTAATGGAAGCCTGAGAAGTGGATTTTTTTATTTCACTAGGATGTTTTGCATAAATTTTGGTGAACTGAGCTGCAGACGGGCGAAATAATTAATTTTGGATAAAAAACAGCGGGAGAAATGAATTCAGATGAAAGAATCCAAGTTTTAATGGAAGCCTGAGAAGTGGATTTTTTTATTTTACTAGGATGTTTTGCATAAATTTTAGTTAACTGAGCTGCAGACGGGCTAAATGGTTAATTTTAGATAAAAAACAGCGGGAGAAATGAATTCAGATGAAAAAATCCAAGTTTGAGTGGAAGCCTGAGAACTGGATTTTTTTATTTCACTAGGATGTTTTGCATAAATTTTGGTGAACTGAGCTGCAGACGGGCGAAATTGTTAATTTTAGATGAAAAACAGCGGGAGAAATGAATTCAGATGAAAAAATCCAAGTTTGAGTGGAAGCCTGAGAAGTGGATTTTTTTATTTTACTAGGATGATTTGCATAAATTTTAGTTAACTGAGCTGCAGACGGGCGAAATGGTTAATTTTAGATAAAAAACAGCGGGAGAAATGAATTCAGATGAAAAAATCCAAGTTTGAGTGGAAGCCTGAGAAGTGGATTTTTTTATTTCACTAGGATGTTTTGCATAAATTTTGGTGAACTGAGCTTCAGACGGGCGAAATTGTTAATTTTAGAAAAAAAGCAGCGGGAGAAATGAATTCAGATGAAAAAATCCAAGTTTGAGTGGAAGCCTGAGAAGTGGATTTTTTTATTTCACTAGGATGTTTTGCATAAATTTTGGTGAACTGAGCTGCAGACGGGCGAAATGGTTAATTTTAGATAAAAAACAGCGGGAGAAATGAATTCAGATGAAAAAATCCAAGTTTGAGTGGAAGCCTGAGAAGTGGATTTTTTTATTTCACTAGGATGTTTTGCATACATTTTGGTGAACTGAGCTGCAGACGGGCGACATTTTTAATTTTAGATAAAAAATTGCGGGAGAAATGAATTCAGATGAAAAAATCCAAGTTTGAGTGGAAGCCTGAGAAGTGGATTTTATTATTTCACTAGGATGTTTTGCATAAATTTTGGTGAACTGAGCTGCAGACGGGCGAAATGGTTAATTTTAGATAAAAAACAGCGGGAGAAATGAATTCAGATGAAAAAATCCAAGTTTGAGTGGAAGCTTGAGAAGTGGAATTTTTCTATTTCACTAGGATGTTTTGCATACATTTTGGTGAACTGAGCTGCAGACGGGCGAAATGGTTAATTTTAGATAAAAAACAGCGGGAGAAATGAATTCAGATGAAAAAATCCAAGTTTGATTGGAAGCCTGAGAAGTGGATTTTTTTATTTGACTAGGATGTTTTGCATAAATTTTGGTGATCTGAGCTGCAGACGGGAGAAATGGTTAATTTTAGATAAAAAACAGCGGGAGAAATGAATTCAGATGAAAAAACCAAAGTTTGAGTGGAAGCCTGAGAAGTGGATTTTTTTATTTCACTAGGATGTTTTGCATACATTTTGGTGAACTGAGCTGCAGACGGGCGAAATGGTTAATTTTAGATAAAAAACAGCGGGAGAAATGAATTCAGATGAAAAAATCCAAGTTTGAGTGGAAGCCTGAGAAGTGGATTTTTTTATTTCACTAGGATGTTTAGCATAAACTTTGGTGATCTGAGCTGCAGACGGGCGAAATGGTTAATTTTAGATAAAAAACATCGGGAGAAATGAATTCAGATGAAACAATCCAAGTTTGAGTGGAAGCCTGAGAAGTGGATTTTTTTATTTCACTAGGATGTTTTGCATACATTTTGGTGAACTGAGCTGCAGACGGGCGAAATTGTTAATTTTAGATAAAAAACAGCGGGAGAAATGAATTCAGATGAAAAAATCCAAGTTTGAGTGGTAGCCTGAGAAGTGGATTTTTTTATTTCACTAGGATGTTTTGCATAAACTTTGGTGAACTGAGCTGCAGACGGGCGAAATGGTTAATTTTAGATAAAAAACAGCGGGAGAAATGAATTCAGATGAAAAAATCCAAGTTTGAGTGGAAGCCTGAGAAGTGGATTTTTTTATTTTACTAGGATGTTTTGCATAAATTTTAGTTAACTGAGCTGCAGACGGGCGAAATGGTTAATTTTAGATAAAAAACAGCGGGAGAAATGAATTCAGATGAAAAAATCCAAGTTTGAGTGGAAGCCTGAGAACTGGATTTTTTTATTTCACTAGGATGTTTTGCATAGCTTTTGGTAAACTGAGCACCAGACGGGGGAAAAGGTTAATTTTAGATAAAAAACAGCGGGAGAAATGAATTCAGATGAAAAAATCCAAGTTCGAGTGGAAGCCTGAGAAGTGGATTTTTTTATTTCACTAGGATGTTTTGCATAAATTTTGGTGAACTGAGCTGCAGACGGGCGAAATTGTTAATTTTAGATAAAAAACAGCGGGAGGAATGAATTCAGATGAAAAAATCCAAGTTTGAGTGGAAGCCTGAGAAGTGGATTTTTTTATTTCATTAGGATGTTTTGCATAAATTTTGGTGAACTGAGCTGCAGACGGGCGAAATTGTTAATTTTAGATAAAAAACAGCGAGAGAAATGAATTCAGATTAAAAAAATATAAGTTTGAGTGGAAGCCTGAGAAGTGTATTTTTTTATTTCACTAGGATGTTTTGCATAAATTTTGGTGATCTGAGCTGCAGACGGGCGAAATGGTTAATTTTAGATAAAAAACAGCGGGAGAAATGAATTCAGATGAAAAAATCCAAGTTTGAGTGGAAGCCTGAGAGATGGATTTTTTTATTTCACTAGGATGTTTTGCATAAATTTTGGTGAAATGCGTTGCAGACGGGTGAAATGGTTAATTTTAGATAAAAAACAGCGGGAGAAATGATTTCAGATGAAAAAATCCAAGTTTGAGTGGAAGCCTGAGAAGTGGATTTTTTTATTTCACTAGGATGTTTTGCATAAATTTTGGTGAACTGAGCTGCAGACGGGCGAAATGGTTAATTTTAGATAAAAAACAGCGGGAGAAATGAATTCAGATGAAAAAATCCAAGTTTGAGTGGAAGCCTGAGAAGTGGATTTTTTTATTTCACTAGGATGTTTTGCATAAATTTTGGTGAACTAAGCTGCAGACGGGCGAAATAATTAATTTTGGATAAAAAACAGCGGGAGAAATGAATTCAGATGAAAAAATTTAAGTTTGAGTGGAAGCCTGAGAAGTGGATTTTTTTATTTCACTAGGATGTTTTGCATAAATTTTGGTGAACTGAGCTGCAGACGGGCGAAATAATTAATTTTGGATAAAAAACAGCGGGAGAAATGAATTCAGATGAAATAATCCAAGTTTTAATGGAAGCCTGAGAAGTGGATTTTTTTATTTCACTAGGATGTTTTGCATAAATTTTGGTGAACTGAGCTGCAGACGGGCGAAATAATTAATTTTGGATAAAAAACAGCGGGAGAAATGAATTCAGATGAAAGAATCCAAGTTTTAATGGAAGCCTGAGAAGTGGATTTTTTTATTTTACTAGGATGTTTTGCATAAATTTTAGTTAACTGAGCTGCAGACGGGCTAAATGGTTAATTTTAGATAAAAAACAGCGGGAGAAATGAATTCAGATGAAAAAATCCAAGTTTGAGTGGAAGCCTGACAACTGGATTTTTTTATTTCACTAGGATGTTTTGCATAAATTTTGGTGAACTGAGCTGCAGACGGGCGAAATTGTTAATTTTAGATGAAAAACAGCGGGAGAAATGAATTCAGATGAAAAAATCCAAGTTTGAGTGGAAGCCTGAGAAGTGGATTTTTTTATTTTACTAGGATGATTTGCATAAATTTTAGTTAACTGAGCTGCAGACGGGCGAAATGGTTAATTTTAGATAAAAAACAGCGGGAGAAATGAATTCAGATGAAAAAATCCAAGTTTGAGTGGAAGCCTGAGAAGTGGATTTTTTTATTTCACTAGGATGTTTTGCATAAATTTTGGTGAACTGAGCTGCAGACGGGCGAAATTGTTAATTTTAGAAAAAAAGCAGCGGGAGAAATGAATTCAGATGAAAAAATCCAAGTTTGAGTGGAAGCCTGAGAAGTGGATTTTTTTATTTCACTAGGATGTTTTGCATAAATTTTGGTGAACTGAGCTGCAGACGGGCGAAATGGTTAATTTTAGATAAAAAACAGCGGGAGAAATGAATTCAGATGAAAAAATCCAAGTTTGAGTGGAAGCCTGAGAAGTGGATTTTTTTATTTCACTAGGATGTTTTGCATACATTTTGGTGAACTGAGCTGCAGACGGGCGACATTTTTAATTTTAGATAAAAAATTGCGGGAGAAATGAATTCAGATGAAAAAATCCAAGTTTGAGTGGAAGCCTGAGAAGTGGATTTTATTATTTCACTAGGATGTTTTGCATAAATTTTGGTGAACTGAGCTGCAGACGGGCGAAATGGTTAATTTTAGATAAAAAACAGCGGGAGAAATGAATTCAGATGAAAAAATCCAAGTTTGAGTGGAAGCCTGAGAAGTGGAATTTTTCTATTTCACTAGGATGTTTTGCATACATTTTGGTGAACTGAGCTGCAGACGGGCGAAATGGTTAATTTTAGATAAAAAACAGCGGGAGAAATGAATTCAGATGAAAAAATCCAAGTTTGATTGGAAGCCTGAGAAGTGGATTTTTTTATTTGACTAGGATGTTTTGCATAAATTTTGGTGATCTGAGCTGCAGACGGGCGAAATGGTTAATTTTAGATAAAAAACAGCGGGAGAAATGAATTCAGATGAAAAAATCCAAGTTTGAGTGGAAGCCTGAGAAGTGGATTTTTTTATTTCACTAGGATGTTTTGCATACATTTTGGTGAACTGAGCTGCAGACGGGCGAAATGGTTAATTTTAGATAAAAAACAGCGGGAGAAATGAATTCAGATGAAAAAATCCAAGTTTGAGTGGAAGCCTGAGAAGTGGATTTTTTTATTTCACTAGGATGTTTAGCATAAACTTTGGTGATCTGAGCTGCAGACGGGCGAAATGGTTAATTTTAGATAAAAAACATCGGGAGAAATGAATTCAGATGAAACAATCCAAGTTTGAGTGGAAGCCTGAGAAGTGGATTTTTTTATTTCACTAGGATGTTTTGCATACATTTTGGTGAACTGAGCTGCAGACGGGCGAAATTGTTAATTTTAGATAAAAAACAGCGGGAGAAATGAATTCAGATGAAAAAATCCAAGTTTGAGTGGTAGCCTGAGAAGTGGATTTTTTTATTTCACTAGGATGTTTTGCATAAACTTTGGTGAACTGAGCTGCAGACGGGCGAAATGGTTAATTTTAGATAAAAAACAGCGGGAGAAATGAATTCAGATGAAAAAATCCAAGTTTGAGTGGAAGCCTGAGAAGTGGATTTTTTTATTTTACTAGGATGTTTTGCATAAATTTTAGTTAACTGAGCTGCAGACGGGCGAAATGGTTAATTTTAGATAAAAAACAGCGGGAGAAATGAATTCAGATGAAAAAATCCAAGTTTGAGTGGAAGCCTGAGAACTGGATTTTTTTATTTCACTAGGATGTTTTGCATAGCTTTTGGTAAACTGAGCACCAGACGGGGGAAAAGGTTAATTTTAGATAAAAAACAGCGGGAGAAATGAATTCAGATGAAAAAATCCAAGTTCGAGTGGAAGCCTGAGAAGTGGATTTTTTTATTTCACTAGGATGTTTTGCATAAATTTTGGTGAACTGAGCTGCAGACGGGCGAAATTGTTAATTTTAGATAAAAAACAGCGGGAGGAATGAATTCAGATGAAAAAATCAAAGTTTGAGTGGAAGCTTGAGAAGTGGATTTTTTTATTTCACTAGGATGTTTTGCATACATTTTGGTGAACTGAGCTGCAGACGGGCGACATTTTTAATTTTAGATAAAAAATTGCGGGAGAAATGAATTCAGATGAAAAAATCCAAGTTTGAGTGGAAGCCTGAGAAGTGGATTTTATTATTTCACTAGGATGTTTTGCATAAATTTTGGTGAACTGAGCTGCAGACGGGCGAAATGGTTAATTTTAGATAAAAAACAGCGGGAGAAATGAATTCAGATGAAAAAATCCAAGTTTGAGTGGAAGCCTGAGAAGTGGAATTTTTCTATTTCACTAGGATGTTTTGCATACATTTTGGTGAACTGAGCTGCAGACGGGCGAAATGGTTAATTTTAGATAAAAAACAGCGGGAGAAATGAATTCAGATGAAAAAATCCAAGTTTGATTGGAAGCCTGAGAAGTGGATTTTTTTATTTGACTAGGATGTTTTGCATAAATTTTGGTGATCTGAGCTGCAGACGGGCGAAATGGTTAATTTTAGATAAAAAACAGCGGGAGAAATGAATTCAGATGAAAAAATCCATGTTTGAGTGGAAGCCTGAGAAGTGGATTTTTTTATTTCACTAGGATGTTTTGCATACATTTTGGTGAACTGAGCTGCAGACGGGCGAAATGGTTAATTTTAGATAAAAAACAGCGGGAGAAATGAATTCAGATGAAAAAATCCAAGTTTGAGTGGAAGCCTGAGAAGTGGATTTTTTTATTTCACTAGGATGTTTAGCATAAACTTTGGTGATCTGAGCTGCAGACGGGCGAAATGGTTAATTTTAGATAAAAAACATCGGGAGAAATGAATTCAGATGAAACAATCCAAGTTTGAGTGGAAGCCTGAGAAGTGGATTTTTTTATTTCACTAGGATGTTTTGCATACATTTTGGTGAACTGAGCTGCAGACGGGCGAAATTGTTAATTTTAGATAAAAAACAGCGGGAGAAATGAATTCAGATGAAAAAATCCAAGTTTGAGTGGTAGCCTGAGAAGTGGATTTTTTTATTTCACTAGGATGTTTTGCATAAACTTTGGTGAACTGAGCTGCAGACGGGCGAAATGGTTAATTTTAGATAAAAAACAGCGGGAGAAATGAATTCAGATGAAAAAATCCAAGTTTGAGTGGAAGCCTGAGAAGTGGATTTTTTTATTTTACTAGGATGTTTTGCATAAATTTTAGTTAACTGAGCTGCAGACGGGCGAAATGGTTAATTTTAGATAAAAAACAGCGGGAGAAATGAATTCAGATGAAAAAATCCAAGTTTGAGTGGAAGCCTGAGAACTGGATTTTTTTATTTCACTAGGATGTTTTGCATAGCTTTTGGTAAACTGAGCACCAGACGGGGGAAAAGGTTAATTTTAGATAAAAAACAGCGGGAGAAATGAATTCAGATGAAAAAATCCAAGTTCGAGTGGAAGCCTGAGAAGTGGATTTTTTTATTTCACTAGGATGTTTTGCATAAATTTTGGTGAACTGAGCTGCAGACGGGCGAAATTGTTAATTTTAGATAAAAAACAGCGGGAGGAATGAATTCAGATGAAAAAATCCAAGTTTGAGTGGAAGCCTGAGAAGTGGATTTTTTTATTTCATTAGGATGTTTTGCATAAATTTTGGTGAACTGAGCTGCAGACGGGCGAAATTGTTAATTTTAGATAAAAAACAGCGGGAGAAATGAATTCAGATGAAAAAATCCAAGTATGAGTGGTAGCCTGAGAAGTGGATTTTTTTATTTCACTAGGATGTTTTGCATAAATTTTGGTGAACTGAGCTGCAGACGGGCGAAATAATTAATTTTGGATAAAAAACAGCGGGAGAAATGAATTCAGATGAAAAAATCCAAGTTTGAGTGGAAGCCTGAGAAGTGGATTTTTTTATTTCACTAGGATGTTTTGCATAAATTTTGGTGAACTGAGCTGCAGACGGGCGAAATTGTTAATTTTAGAAAAAAAACAGCGAGAGAAATGAATTCAGATTAAAAAAATATAAGTTTGAGTGGAAGCCTGAGAAGTGTAATTTTTTATTTCAGTAGGATGTTTTGAATAAATTTTTGTGATCTGAGCTGCAGACGGGCGAAATGATTAATTTTAGACAAAAAACAGCGGGAGAAATGAATTCAGATGAAAAAATCCATGTTTGAGTGGAAGCCTGAGAAGTGGATTTTTTTATTTCACTGGGATGTTTTGCATAAAGTTTGGTGATTTGAGCTGCAGACGAGCGAAATGGTTAATTTTAGATAAAAAACAGCAGGAGAAATGAATTCAGATGAAAAAATCAAAGTTTGAGTGGAAGCTTGAGAAGTGGATTTTTTTATTTCACTAGGATGTTTTGCATAAACTTTGGTGAACTGAGCTGCAGACGGGCGAAATGGTTAATTTTAGATAAAAACAGCGGAAGAAATGAATTCAGATGAAAAAATCCAAGTTTGAGTGGAAGCCTGAGAAGTGGATTTTTTTATTTCACTAGGATGTTTTGCATACATTTTGGTGAACTGAGCTGCAGACGGGCGAAATGGTTAATTTTAGATAAAAAACAGCGGGAGAAATGAATTCAGATGAAAAAATCCAAGTTTGAGTGGAAGCCTGAGAAGTGGATTTTTTTATTTCACTAGGATGTTTTGCATAAATTTTGGTGAACTGAGCTGCAGACGGGCGAAATGGTTAATTTTAGATAAAAAACAGCGGGAGAAATGAATTCAGATGAAAAAATCCAAGTTTGAGTGGAAGCCTGAGAAGTGGATTTTTTTATTTCACTAGGATGTTTTGCATAAATTTTGGTGAACTAAGCTGCAGACGGGCGAAATAATTAATTTTGGATAAAAAACAGCGGGAGAAATGAATTCAGATGAAAAAATCCAAGTTTGAGTGGAAGCCTGAGAAGTGGATTTTTTTATTTCACTAGGATGTTTTGCATAAATTTTGGTGAACTGAGCTGCAGACGGGCGAAATAATTAATTTTGGATAAAAAACAGCGGGAGAAATGAATTCAGATGAAAAAATCCAAGTTTTAATGGAAGCCTGAGAAGTGGATTTTTTTATTTCACTAGGATGTTTTGCATAAATTTTGGTGAACTGAGCTGCAGACGGGCGAAATAATTAATTTTGGATAAAAAACAGCGGGAGAAATGAATTCAGATGAAAGAATCCAAGTTTTAATGGAAGCCTGAGAAGTGGATTTTTTTATTTTACTAGGATGTTTTGCATAAATTTTAGTTAACTGAGCTGCAGACGGGCTAAATGGTTAATTTTAGATAAAAAACAGCGGGAGAAATGAATTCAGATGAAAAAATCCAAGTTTGAGTGGAAGCCTGAGAACTGGATTTTTTTATTTCACTAGGATGTTTTGCATAAATTTTGGTGAACTGAGCTGCAGACGGGCGAAATTGTTAATTTTAGATGAAAAACAGCGGGAGAAATGAATTCAGATGAAAAAATCCAAGTTTGAGTGGAAGCCTGAGAAGTGGATTTTTTTATTTTACTAGGATGATTTGCATAAATTTTAGTTAACTGAGCTGCAGACGGGCGAAATGGTTAATTTTAGATAAAAAACAGCGGGAGAAATGAATTCAGATGAAAAAATCCAAGTTTGAGTGGAAGCCTGAGAAGTGGATTTTTTTATTTCACTAGGATGTTTTGCATAAATTTTGGTGAACTGAGCTGCAGACGGGCGAAATTGTTAATTTTAGAAAAAAAGCAGCGGGAGAAATGAATTCAGATGAAAAAATCCAAGTTTGAGTGGAAGCCTGAGAAGTGGATTTTTTTATTTCACTAGGATGTTTTGCATAAATTTTGGTGAACTGAGCTGCAGACGGGCGAAATGGTTAATTTTAGATAAAAAACAGCGGGAGAAATGAATTCAGATGAAAAAATCCAAGTTTGAGTGGAAGCCTGAGAAGTGGATTTTTTTATTTCACTAGGATGTTTTGCATACATTTTGGTGAACTGAGCTGCAGACGGGCGACATTTTTAATTTTAGATAAAAAATTGCGGGAGAAATGAATTCAGATGAAAAAATCCAAGTTTGAGTGGAAGCCTGAGAAGTGGATTTTATTATTTCACTAGGATGTTTTGCATAAATTTTGGTGAACTGAGCTGCAGACGGGCGAAATGGTTAATTTTAGATAAAAAACAGCGGGAGAAATGAATTCAGATGAAAAAATCCAAGTTTGAGTGGAAGCCTGAGAAGTGGAATTTTTCTATTTCACTAGGATGTTTTGCATACATTTTGGTGAACTGAGCTGCAGACGGGCGAAATGGTTAATTTTAGATAAAAAACAGCGGGAGAAATGAATTCAGATGAAAAAATCCAAGTTTGATTGGAAGCCTGAGAAGTGGATTTTTTTATTTGACTAGGATGTTTTGCATAAATTTTGGTGATCTGAGCTGCAGACGGGAGAAATGGTTAATTTTAGATAAAAAACAGCGGGAGAAATGAATTCAGATGAAAAAATCCAAGTTTGAGTGGAAGCCTGAGAAGTGGATTTTTTTATTTCACTAGGATGTTTTGCATACATTTTGGTGAACTGAGCTGCAGACGGGCGAAATGGTTAATTTTAGATAAAAAACAGCGGGAGAAATGAATTCAGATGAAAAAATCCAAGTTTGAGTGGAAGCCTGAGAAGTGGATTTTTTTATTTCACTAGGATGTTTAGCATAAACTTTGGTGATCTGAGCTGCAGACGGGCGAAATGGTTAATTTTAGATAAAAAACATCGGGAGAAATGAATTCAGATGAAACAATCCAAGTTTGAGTGGAAGCCTGAGAAGTGGATTTTTTTATTTCACTAGGATGTTTTGCATACATTTTGGTGAACTGAGCTGCAGACGGGCGAAATTGTTAATTTTAGATAAAAAACAGCGGGAGAAATGAATTCAGATGAAAAAATCCAAGTTTGAGTGGTAGCCTGAGAAGTGGATTTTTTTATTTCACTAGGATGTTTTGCATAAACTTTGGTGAACTGAGCTGCAGACGGGCGAAATGGTTAATTTTAGATAAAAAACAGCGGGAGAAATGAATTCAGATGAAAAAATCCAAGTTTGAGTGGAAGCCTGAGAAGTGGATTTTTTTATTTTACTAGGATGTTTTGCATAAATTTTAGTTAACTGAGCTGCAGACGGGCGAAATGGTTAATTTTAGATAAAAAACAGCGGGAGAAATGAATTCAGATGAAAAAATCCAAGTTTGAGTGGTAGCCTGAGAAGTGGATTTTTTTATTTCACTAGGATGTTTTGCATAAACTTTGGTGAACTGAGCTGCAGACGGGCGAAATGGTTAATTTTAGATAAAAAACAGCGGGAGAAATGAATTCAGATGAAAAAATCCAAGTTTGAGTGGAAGCCTGAGAAGTGGATTTTTTTATTTTACTAGGATGTTTTGCATAAATTTTAGTTAACTGAGCTGCAGACGGGCGAAATTGTTAATTTTAGATAAAAAACAGCGAGAGAAATGAATTCAGATTAAAAAAATATAAGTTTGAGTGGAAGCCTGAGAAGTGTATTTTTTTATTTCACTAGGATGTTTTGCATAAATTTTGGTGATCTGAGCTGCAGACGGGCGAAATGGTTAATTTTAGATAAAAAACAGCGGGAGAAATGAATTCAGATGAAAAAATCCAAGTTTGAGTGGAAGCCTGAGAGATGGATTTTTTTATTTCACTAGGATGTTTTGCATAAATTTTGGTGAACTGCGTTGCAGACGGGTGAAATGGTTAATTTTAGATAAAAAACAGCGGGAGAAATGATTTCAGATGAAAAAATCCAAGTTTGAGTGGAAGCCTGAGAAGTGGATTTTTTTATTTCACTAGGATGTTTTGCATAAATTTTGGTGAACTGAGCTGCAGACGGGCGAAATGGTTAATTTTAGATAAAAAACAGCGGGAGAAATGAATTCAGATGAAAAAATCCAAGTTTGAGTGGAAGCCTGAGAAGTGGATTTTTTTATTTCACTAGGATGTTTTGCATAAATTTTGGTGAACTAAGCTGCAGACGGGCGAAATAATTAATTTTGGATAAAAAACAGCGGGAGAAATGAATTCAGATGAAAAAATTTAAGTTTGAGTGGAAGCCTGAGAAGTGGATTTTTTTATTTCACTAGGATGTTTTGCATAAATTTTGGTGAACTGAGCTGCAGACGGGCGAAATAATTAATTTTGGATAAAAAACAGCGGGAGAAATGAATTCAGATGAAAAAATCCAAGTTTTAATGGAAGCCTGAGAAGTGGATTTTTTTATTTCACTAGGATGTTTTGCATAAATTTTGGTGAACTGAGCTGCAGACGGGCGAAATAATTAATTTTGGATAAAAAACAGCGGGAGAAATGAATTCAGATGAAAGAATCCAAGTTTTAATGGAAGCCTGAGAAGTGGATTTTTTTATTTTACTAGGATGTTTTGCATAAATTTTAGTTAACTGAGCTGCAGACGGGCTAAATGGTTAATTTTAGATAAAAAACAGCGGGAGAAATGAATTCAGATGAAAAAATCCAAGTTTGAGTGGAAGCCTGAGAACTGGATTTTTTTATTTCACTAGGATGTTTTGCATAAATTTTGGTGAACTGAGCTGCAGACGGGCGAAATTGTTAATTTTAGATGAAAAACAGCGGGAGAAATGAATTCAGATGAAAAAATCCAAGTTTGAGTGGAAGCCTGAGAAGTGGATTTTTTTATTTTACTAGGATGATTTGCATAAATTTTAGTTAACTGAGCTGCAGACGGGCGAAATGGTTAATTTTAGATAAAAAACAGCGGGAGAAATGAATTCAGATGAAAAAATCCAAGTTTGAGTGGAAGCCTGAGAAGTGGATTTTTTTATTTCACTAGGATGTTTTGCATAAATTTTGGTGAACTGAGCTGCAGACGGGCGAAATTGTTAATTTTAGAAAAAAAGCAGCGGGAGAAATGAATTCAGATGAAAAAATCCAAGTTTGAGTGGAAGCCTGAGAAGTGGATTTTTTTATTTCACTAGGATGTTTTGCATAAATTTTGGTGAACTGAGCTGCAGACGGGCGAAATGGTTAATTTTAGATAAAAAACAGCGGGAGAAATGAATTCAGATGAAAAAATCCAAGTTTGAGTGGAAGCCTGAGAAGTGGATTTTTTTATTTCACTAGGATGTTTTGCATACATTTTGGTGAACTGAGCTGCAGACGGGCGACATTTTTAATTTTAGATAAAAAATTGCGGGAGAAATGAATTCAGATGAAAAAATCCAAGTTTGAGTGGAAGCCTGAGAAGTGGATTTTATTATTTCACTAGGATGTTTTGCATAAATTTTGGTGAACTGAGCTGCAGACGGGCGAAATGGTTAATTTTAGATAAAAAACAGCGGGAGAAATGAATTCAGATGAAAAAATCCAAGTTTGAGTGGAAGCCTGAGAAGTGGAATTTTTCTATTTCACTAGGATGTTTTGCATACATTTTGGTGAACTGAGCTGCAGACGGGCGAAATGGTTAATTTTAGATAAAAAACAGCGGGAGAAATGAATTCAGATGAAAAAATCCAAGTTTGATTGGAAGCCTGAGAAGTGGATTTTTTTATTTGACTAGGATGTTTTGCATAAATTTTGGTGATCTGAGCTGCAGACGGGAGAAATGGTTAATTTTAGATAAAAAACAGCGGGAGAAATGAATTCAGATGAAAAAATCCAAGTTTGAGTGGAAGCCTGAGAAGTGGATTTTTTTATTTCACTAGGATGTTTTGCATACATTTTGGTGAACTGAGCTGCAGACGGGCGAAATGGTTAATTTTAGATAAAAAACAGCGGGAGAAATGAATTCAGATGAAAAAATCCAAGTTTGAGTGGAAGCCTGAGAAGTGGATTTTTTTATTTCACTAGGATGTTTAGCATAAACTTTGGTGATCTGAGCTGCAGACGGGCGAAATGGTTAATTTTAGATAAAAAACATCGGGAGAAATGAATTCAGATGAAACAATCCAAGTTTGAGTGGAAGCCTGAGAAGTGGATTTTTTTATTTCACTAGGATGTTTTGCATACATTTTGGTGAACTGAGCTGCAGACGGGCGAAATTGTTAATTTTAGATAAAAAACAGCGGGAGAAATGAATTCAGATGAAAAAATCCAAGTTTGAGTGGTAGCCTGAGAAGTGGATTTTTTTATTTCACTAGGATGTTTTGCATAAACTTTGGTGAACTGAGCTGCAGACGGGCGAAATGGTTAATTTTAGATAAAAAACAGCGGGAGAAATGAATTCAGATGAAAAAATCCAAGTTTGAGTGGAAGCCTGAGAAGTGGATTTTTTTATTTTACTAGGATGTTTTGCATAAATTTTAGTTAACTGAGCTGCAGACGGGCGAAATGGTTGATTTTAGATAAAAAACAGCGGGAGAAATGAATTCAGATGAAAAAATCCAAGTTTGAGTGGAAGCCTGAGAACTGGATTTTTTTATTTCACTAGGATGTTTTGCATAGCTTTTGGTAAACTGAGCACCAGACGGGGGAAAAGGTTAATTTTAGATAAAAAACAGCGGGAGAAATGAATTCAGATGAAAAAATCCAAGTTCGAGTGGAAGCCTGAGAAGTGGATTTTTTTATTTCACTAGGATGTTTTGCATAAATTTTGGTGAACTGAGCTGCAGACGGGCGAAATTGTTAATTTTAGATAAAAAACAGCGGGAGGAATGAATTCAGATGAAAAAATCCAAGTTTGAGTGGAAGCCTGAGAAGTGGATTTTTTTATTTCATTAGGATGTTTTGCATAAATTTTGGTGAACTGAGCTGCAGACGGGCGAAATTGTTAATTTTAGATAAAAAACAGCGGGAGAAATGAATTCAGATGAAAAAATCCAAGTATGAGTGGTAGCCTGAGAAGTGGATTTTTTTATTTCACTAGGATGTTTTGCATAAATTTTGGTGAACTGAGCTGCAGACGGGCGAAATAATTAATTTTGGATAAAAAACAGCGGGAGAAATGAATTCAGATGAAAAAATCCAAGTTTGAGTGGAAGCCTGAGAAGTGGATTTTTTTATTTCACTAGGATGTTTTGCATAAATTTTGGTGAACTGAGCTGCAGACGGGCGAAATTGTTAATTTTAGAAAAAAAACAGCGAGAGAAATGAATTCAGATTAAAAAAATATAAGTTTGAGTGGAAGCCTGAGAAGTGTAATTTTTTATTTCAGTAGGATGTTTTGCATAAATTTTTGTGATCTGAGCTGCAGACGGGCGAAATGATTAATTTTAGACAAAAAACAGCGGGAGAAATGAATTCAGATGAAAAAATCCAAGTTTGAGTGGAAGCCTGAGAAGTGGATTTTTTTATTTCACTGGGATGTTTTGCATAAAGTTTGGTGATTTGAGCTGCAGACGAGCGAAATGGTTAATTTTAGATAAAAAACAGCAGGAGAAATGAATTCAGATGAAAAAATCAAAGTTTGAGTGGAAGCTTGAGAAGTGGATTTTTTTATTTCACTAGGATGTTTTGCATAAACTTTGGTGAACTGAGCTGCAGACGGGCGAAATGGTTAATTTTAGATAAAAACAGCGGAAGAAATGAATTCAGATGAAAAAATCCAAGTTTGAGTGGAAGCCTGAGAAGTGGATTTTTTTATTTCACTAGGATGTTTTGCATACATTTTGGTGAACTGAGCTGCAGACGGGCGAAATGGTTAATTTTAGATAAAAAACAGCGGGAGAAATGAATTCAGATGAAAAAATCCAAGTTTGAGTGGAAGCCTGAGAAGTGGATTTTTTTATTTCACTAGGATGTTTTGCATAAATTTTGGTGAACTGAGCTGCAGACGGGCGAAATGGTTAATTTTAGATAAAAAACAGCGGGAGAAATGAATTCAGATGAAAAAATCCAAGTTTGAGTGGAAGCCTGAGAAGTGGATTTTTTTATTTCACTAGGATGTTTTGCATAAATTTTGGTGAACTGAGCTGCAGACGGGCGAAATTGTTAATTTTAGAAAAAAAGCAGCGGGAGAAATGAATTCAGATGAAAAAATCCAAGTTTGAGTGGAAGCCTGAGAAGTGGATTTTTTTATTTCACTAGGATGTTTTGCATAAATTTTGGTGAACTGAGCTGCAGACGGGCGAAATGGTTAATTTTAGATAAAAAACAGCGGGAGAAATGAATTCAGATGAAAAAATCCAAGTTTGAGTGGAAGCCTGAGAAGTGGATTTTTTTATTTCACTAGGATGTTTTGCATACATTTTGGTGAACTGAGCTGCAGACGGGCGACATTTTTAATTTTAGATAAAAAATTGCGGGAGAAATGAATTCAGATGAAAAAATCCAAGTTTGAGTGGAAGCCTGAGAAGTGGATTTTATTATTTCACTAGGATGTTTTGCATAAATTTTGGTGAACTGAGCTGCAGACGGGCGAAATGGTTAATTTTAGATAAAAAACAGCGGGAGAAATGAATTCAGATGAAAAAATCCAAGTTTGAGTGGAAGCCTGAGAAGTGGAATTTTTCTATTTCACTAGGATGTTTTGCATACATTTTGGTGAACTGAGCTGCAGACGGGCGAAATGGTTAATTTTAGATAAAAAACAGCGGGAGAAATGAATTCAGATGAAAAAATCCAAGTTTGATTGGAAGCCTGAGAAGTGGATTTTTTTATTTGACTAGGATGTTTTGCATAAATTTTGGTGATCTGAGCTGCAGACGGGAGAAATGGTTAATTTTAGATAAAAAACAGCGGGAGAAATGAATTCAGATGAAAAAATCCAAGTTTGAGTGGAAGCCTGAGAAGTGGATTTTTTTATTTCACTAGGATGTTTTGCATACATTTTGGTGAACTGAGCTGCAGACGGGCGAAATGGTTAATTTTAGATAAAAAACAGCGGGAGAAATGAATTCAGATGAAAAAATCCAAGTTTGAGTGGAAGCCTGAGAAGTGGATTTTTTTATTTCACTAGGATGTTTAGCATAAACTTTGGTGATCTGAGCTGCAGACGGGCGAAATGGTTAATTTTAGATAAAAAACATCGGGAGAAATGAATTCAGATGAAACAATCCAAGTTTGAGTGGAAGCCTGAGAAGTGGATTTTTTTATTTCACTAGGATGTTTTGCATACATTTTGGTGAACTGAGCTGCAGACGGGCGAAATTGTTAATTTTAGATAAAAAACAGCGGGAGAAATGAATTCAGATGAAAAAATCCAAGTTTGAGTGGTAGCCTGAGAAGTGGATTTTTTTATTTCACTAGGATGTTTTGCATAAACTTTGGTGAACTGAGCTGCAGACGGGCGAAATGGTTAATTTTAGATAAAAAACAGCGGGAGAAATGAATTCAGATGAAAAAATCCAAGTTTGAGTGGAAGCCTGAGAAGTGGATTTTTTTATTTTACTAGGATGTTTTGCATAAATTTTAGTTAACTGAGCTGCAGACGGGCGAAATGGTTGATTTTAGATAAAAAACAGCGGGAGAAATGAATTCAGATGAAAAAATCCAAGTTTGAGTGGAAGCCTGAGAACTGGATTTTTTTATTTCACTAGGATGTTTTGCATAGCTTTTGGTAAACTGAGCACCAGACGGGGGAAAAGGTTAATTTTAGATAAAAAACAGCGGGAGAAATGAATTCAGATGAAAAAATCCAAGTTCGAGTGGAAGCCTGAGAAGTGGATTTTTTTATTTCACTAGGATGTTTTGCATAAATTTTGGTGAACTGAGCTGCAGACGGGCGAAATTGTTAATTTTAGATAAAAAACAGCGGGAGGAATGAATTCAGATGAAAAAATCCAAGTTTGAGTGGAAGCCTGAGAAGTGGATTTTTTTATTTCATTAGGATGTTTTGCATAAATTTTGGTGAACTGAGCTGCAGACGGGCGAAATTGTTAATTTTAGATAAAAAACAGCGGGAGAAATGAATTCAGATGAAAAAATCCAAGTATGAGTGGTAGCCTGAGAAGTGGATTTTTTTATTTCACTAGGATGTTTTGCATAAATTTTGGTGAACTGAGCTGCAGACGGGCGAAATAATTAATTTTGGATAAAAAACAGCGGGAGAAATGAATTCAGATGAAAAAATCCAAGTTTGAGTGGAAGCCTGAGAAGTGGATTTTTTTATTTCACTAGGATGTTTTGCATAAATTTTGGTGAACTGAGCTGCAGACGGGCGAAATTGTTAATTTTAGAAAAAAAACAGCGAGAGAAATGAATTCAGATTAAAAAAATATAAGTTTGAGTGGAAGCCTGAGAAGTGTAATTTTTTATTTCAGTAGGATGTTTTGCATAAATTTTTGTGATCTGAGCTGCAGACGGGCGAAATGATTAATTTTAGACAAAAAACAGCGGGAGAAATGAATTCAGATGAAAAAATCCAAGTTTGAGTGGAAGCCTGAGAAGTGGATTTTTTTATTTCACTGGGATGTTTTGCATAAAGTTTGGTGATTTGAGCTGCAGACGAGCGAAATGGTTAATTTTAGATAAAAAACAGCAGGAGAAATGAATTCAGATGAAAAAATCAAAGTTTGAGTGGAAGCTTGAGAAGTGGATTTTTTTATTTCACTAGGATGTTTTGCATAAACTTTGGTGAACTGAGCTGCAGACGGGCGAAATGGTTAATTTTAGATAAAAACAGCGGAAGAAATGAATTCAGATGAAAAAATCCAAGTTTGAGTGGAAGCCTGAGAAGTGGATTTTTTTATTTCACTAGGATGTTTTGCATACATTTTGGTGAACTGAGCTGCAGACGGGCGAAATGGTTAATTTTAGATAAAAAACAGCGGGAGAAATGAATTCAGATGAAAAAATCCAAGTTTGAGTGGAAGCCTGAGAAGTGGATTTTTTTATTTCACTAGGATGTTTTGCATAAATTTTGGTGAACTGAGCTGCAGACGGGCGAAATGGTTAATTTTAGATAAAAAACAGCGGGAGAAATGAATTCAGATGAAAAAATCCAAGTTTGAGTGGAAGCCTGAGAAGTGGATTTTTTTATTTCACTAGGATGTTTTGCATACATTTTGGTGAACTAAGCTGCAGACGGGCGAAATAATTAATTTTGGATAAAAAACAGCGGGAGAAATGAATTCAGATGAAAAAATCCAAGTTTGAGTGGAAGCCTGAGAAGTGGATTTTTTTATTTCACTAGGATGTTTTGCATAAATTTTGGTGAACTGAGCTGCAGACGGGCGAAATAATTAATTTTGGATAAAAAACAGCGGGAGAAATGAATTCAGATGAAAAAATCCAAGTTTTAATGGAAGCCTGAGAAGTGGATTTTTTTATTTCACTAGGATGTTTTGCATAAATTTTGGTGAACTGAGCTGCAGACGGGCGAAATAATTAATTTTGGATAAAAAACAGCGGGAGAAATGAATTCAGATGAAAGAATCCAAGTTTTAATGGAAGCCTGAGAAGTGGATTTTTTTATTTTACTAGGATGTTTTGCATAAATTTTAGTTAACTGAGCTGCAGACGGGCTAAATGGTTAATTTTAGATAAAAAACAGCGGGAGAAATGAATTCAGATGAAAAAATCCAAGTTTGAGTGGAAGCCTGAGAACTGGATTTTTTTATTTCACTAGGATGTTTTGCATAAATTTTGGTGAACTGAGCTGCAGACGGGCGAAATTGTTAATTTTAGATGAAAAACAGCGGGAGAAATGAATTCAGATGAAAAAATCCAAGTTTGAGTGGAAGCCTGAGAAGTGGATTTTTTTATTTTACTAGGATGATTTGCATAAATTTTAGTTAACTGAGCTGCAGACGGGCGAAATGGTTAATTTTAGATAAAAAACAGCGGGAGAAATGAATTCAGATGAAAAAATCCAAGTTTGAGTGGAAGCCTGAGAAGTGGATTTTTTTATTTCACTAGGATGTTTTGCATAAATTTTGGTGAACTGAGCTGCAGACGGGCGAAATTGTTAATTTTAGAAAAAAAGCAGCGGGAGAAATGAATTCAGATGAAAAAATCCAAGTTTGAGTGGAAGCCTGAGAAGTGGATTTTTTTATTTCACTAGGATGTTTTGCATAAATTTTGGTGAACTGAGCTGCAGACGGGCGAAATGGTTAATTTTAGATAAAAAACAGCGGGAGAAATGAATTCAGATGAAAAAATCCAAGTTTGAGTGGAAGCCTGAGAAGTGGATATTTTTATTTCACTAGGATGTTTTGCATACATTTTGGTGAACTGAGCTGCAGACGGGCGACATTTTTAATTTTAGATAAAAAATTGCGGGAGAAATGAATTCAGATGAAAAAATCCAAGTTTGAGTGGAAGCCTGAGAAGTGGATTTTATTATTTCACTAGGATGTTTTGCATAAATTTTGGTGAACTGAGCTGCAGACGGGCGAAATGGTTAATTTTAGATAAAAAACAGCGGGAGAAATGATTTCAGATGAAAAAATCCAAGTTTGAGTGGAAGCCTGAGAAGTGGAATTTTTCTATTTCACTAGGATGTTTTGCATACATTTTGGTGAACTGAGCTGCAGACGGGCGAAATGGTTAATTTTAGATAAAAAACAGCGGGAGAAATGAATTCAGATGAAAAAATCCAAGTTTGAGTGGTAGCCTGAGAAGTGGATTTTTTTATTTCACTAGGATGTTTTGCATAAACTTTGGTGAACTGAGCTGCAGACGGGCGAAATGGTTAATTTTAGATAAAAAACAGCGGGAGAAATGAATTCAGATGAAAAAATCCAAGTTTGAGTGGAAGCCTGAGAAGTGGATTTTTTTATTTTACTAGGATGTTTTGCATAAATTTTAGTTAACTGAGCTGCAGACGGGCGAAATGGTTAATTTTAGATAAAAAACAGCGGGAGAAATGAATTCAGATGAAAAAATCCAAGTTTGAGTGGAAGCCTGAGAACTGGATTTTTTTATTTCACTAGGATGTTTTGCATAGCTTTTGGTAAACTGAGCACCAGACGGGGGAAAAGGTTAATTTTAGATAAAAAACAGCGGGAGAAATGAATTCAGATGAAAAAATCCAAGTTCGAGTGGAAGCCTGAGAAGTGGATTTTTTTATTTCACTAGGATGTTTTGCATAAATTTTGGTGAACTGAGCTGCAGACGGGCGAAATTGTTAATTTTAGATAAAAAACAGCGGGAGGAATGAATTCAGATGAAAAAATCCAAGTTTGAGTGGAAGCCTGAGAAGTGGATTTTTTTATTTCATTAGGATGTTTTGCATAAATTTTGGTGAACTGAGCTGCAGACGGGCGAAATTGTTAATTTTAGATAAAAAACAGCGGGAGAAATGAATTCAGATGAAAAAATCCAAGTATGAGTGGTAGCCTGAGAAGTGGATTTTTTTATTTCACTAGGATGTTTTGCATAAATTTTGGTGAACTGAGCTGCAGACGGGCGAAATAATTAATTTTGGATAAAAAACAGCGGGAGAAATGAATTCAGATGAAAAAATCCAAGTTTGAGTGGAAGCCTGAGAAGTGGATTTTTTTATTTCACTAGGATGTTTTGCATAAATTTTGGTGAACTGAGCTGCAGACGGGCGAAATTGTTAATTTTAGAAAAAAAGCAGCGGGAGAAATGAATTCAGATGAAAAAATCCAAGTTTGAGTGGAAGCCTGAGAAGTGGATTTTTTTATTTCACTAGGATGTTTTGCATAAATTTTGGTGAACTGAGCTGCAGACGGGCGAAATGGTTAATTTTAGATAAAAAACAGCGGGAGAAATGAATTCAGATGAAAAAATCCAAGTTTGAGTGGAAGCCTGAGAAGTGGATTTTTTTATTTCACTAGGATGATTTGCATAAATTTTGGTGAACTGAGCTGCAGACGGGCGAAATGGTTAATATTAGATAAAAAACAGCGGGAGAAATGAATTCAGATGAAAAAATCCAAGTTTGAGTGGAAGCCTGAGAAGTGGATTTTTTTATTTTACTAGGATGTTTTTCATAAATTTTGGTGAACTGAGCTGCAGACGGGCGAAATGGTTAATTTTAGATAAAAAACAGCGGGAGAAATGAATTCAGATGAAAAAATCCAAGTTTGAGTGGAAGCCTGAGAAGTGGAATTTTTCTATTTCACTAGGATGTTTTGCATACATTTTGGTGAACTGAGCTGCAGACGGGCGAAATGGTTAATTTTAGATAAAAAACAGCGGGAGAAATGAATTCAGATGAAAAAATCCAAGTTTGATTGGAAGCCTGAGAAGTGGATTTTTTTATTTGACTAGGATGTTTTGCATAAATTTTGGTGATCTGAGCTGCAGACGGGAGAAATGGTTAATTTTAGATAAAAAACAGCGGGAGAAATGAATTCAGATGAAAAAATCCAAGTTTGAGTGGAAGCCTGAGAAGTGGATTTTTTTATTTCACTAGGATGTTTTGCATACATTTTGGTGAACTGAGCTGCAGACGGGCGAAATGGTTAATTTTAGATAAAAAACAGCGGGAGAAATGAATTCAGATGAAAAAATCCAAGTTTGAGTGGAAGCCTGAGAAGTGGATTTTTTTATTTCACTAGGATGTTTAGCATAAACTTTGGTGATCTGAGCTGCAGACGGGCGAAATGGTTAATTTTAGATAAAAAACAGCGGGAGAAATGAATTCAGATGATAAAATCCAAGTTTGAGTGGAAGCCTGAGAACTGGATTTTTTTATTTCACTAGGATGTTTTGCATAGCTTTTGGTAAACTGAGCACCAGACGGGGGAAAAGGTTAATTTTAGATAAAAAACAGCGGGAGAAATGAATTCAGATGAAAAAATCCAAGTTCGAGTGGAAGCCTGAGAAGTGGATTTTTTTATTTCACTAGGATGTTTTGCATAAATTTTGGTGAACTGAGCTGCAGACGGGCGAAATTGTTAATTTTAGATAAAAAACAGCGGGAGGAATGAATTCAGATGAAAAAATCCAAGTTTGAGTGGAAGCCTGAGAAGTGGATTTTTTTATTTCATTAGGATGTTTTGCATAAATTTTGGTGAACTGAGCTGCAGACGGGCGAAATTGTTAATTTTAGATAAAAAACAGCGGGAGAAATGAATTCAGATGAAAAAATCCAAGTATGAGTGGTAGCCTGAGAAGTGGATTTTTTTATTTCACTAGGATGTTTTGCATAAATTTTGGTGAACTGAGCTGCAGACGGGCGAAATAATTATTTTGGATAAAAAACAGCGGGAGAAATGAATTCAGATGAAAAAATCCAAGTTTGAGTGGAAGCCTGAGAAGTGGATTTTTTTATTTCATTAGGATGTTTTGCATAAATTTTGGTGAACTGAGCTGCAGACGGGCGAAATTGTTAATTTTAGATAAAAAACAGCGGGAGAAATGAATTCAGATGAAAAAATCCAAGTATGAGTGGTAGCCTGAGAAGTGGATTTTTTTATTTCACTAGGATGTTTTGCATAAATTTTGGTGAACTGAGCTGCAGACGGGCGAAATAATTAATTTTGGATAAAAAACAGCGGGAGAAATGAATTCAGATGAAAAAATCCAAGTTTGAGTGGAAGCCTGAGAAGTGGATTTTTTTATTTCACTAGGATGTTTTGCATAAATTTTGGTGAACTGAGCTGCAGACGGGCGAAATTGTTAATTTTAGAAAAAAAGCAGCGGGAGAAATGAATTCAGATGAAAAAATCCAAGTTTGAGTGGAAGCCTGAGAAGTGGATTTTTTTATTTCACTAGGATGTTTTGCATAAATTTTGGTGAACTGAGCTGCAGACGGGCGAAATGGTTAATTTTAGATAAAAAACAGCGGGAGAAATGAATTCAGATGAAAAAATCCAAGTTTGAGTGGAAGCCTGAGAAGTGGATTTTTTTATTTCACTAGGATGATTTGCATAAATTTTGGTGAACTGAGCTGCAGACGGGCGAAATGGTTAATATTAGATAAAAAACAGCGGGAGAAATGAATTCAGATGAAAAAATCCAAGTTTGAGTGGAAGCCTGAGAAGTGGATTTTTTTATTTTACTAGGATGTTTTTCATAAATTTTGGTGAACTGAGCTGCAGACGGGCGAAATGGTTAATTTTAGATAAAAAACAGCGGGAGAAATGAATTCAGATGAAAAAATCCAAGTTTGAGTGGAAGCCTGAGAAGTGGAATTTTTCTATTTCACTAGGATGTTTTGCATACATTTTGGTGAACTGAGCTGCAGACGGGCGAAATGGTTAATTTTAGATAAAAAACAGCGGGAGAAATGAATTCAGATGAAAAAATCCAAGTTTGATTGGAAGCCTGAGAAGTGGATTTTTTTATTTGACTAGGATGTTTTGCATAAATTTTGGTGATCTGAGCTGCAGACGGGAGAAATGGTTAATTTTAGATAAAAAACAGCGGGAGAAATGAATTCAGATGAAAAAATCCAAGTTTGAGTGGAAGCCTGAGAAGTGGATTTTTTTATTTCACTAGGATGTTTTGCATACATTTTGGTGAACTGAGCTGCAGACGGGCGAAATGGTTAATTTTAGATAAAAAACAGCGGGAGAAATGAATTCAGATGAAAAAATCCAAGTTTGAGTGGAAGCCTGAGAAGTGGATTTTTTTATTTCACTAGGATGTTTAGCATAAACTTTGGTGATCTGAGCTGCAGACGGGCGAAATGGTTAATTTTAGATAAAAAACAGCGGGAGAAATGAATTCAGATGATAAAATCCAAGTTTGAGTGGAAGCCTGAGAACTGGATTTTTTTATTTCACTAGGATGTTTTGCATAAATTTTGGTGAACTGAGCTGCAGACGGGCGAAATGGTTAATTTTAGATAAAAAACAGCGGGAGAAATGAATTCAGATGAAAAAATCCAAGTTTGAGTGGAAGCCTGAGAAGTGGATATTTTTATTTCACTAGGATGTTTTGCATACATTTTGGTGAACTGAGCTGCAGACGGGCGACATTTTTAATTTTAGATAAAAAATTGCGGGAGAAATGAATTCAGATGAAAAAATCCAAGTTTGAGTGGAAGCCTGAGAAGTGGATTTTTTTATTTCACTAGGATGTTTTGCATAAATTTTGGTGAACTGAGCTGCAGACGGGCGAAATGGTTAATTTTAGATAAAAAACAGCGGGAGAAATGAATTCAGATGAAAAAATCCAAGTTTGAGTGGAAGCCTGAGAAGTGGAATTTTTCTATTTCACTAGGATGTTTTGCATACATTTTGGTGAACTGAGCTGCAGACGGGCGAAATGGTTAATTTTAGATAAAAAACAGCGGGAGAAATGAATTCAGATGAAAAAATCCAAGTTTGATTGGAAGCCTGAGAAGTGGATTTTTTTATTTGACTAGGATGTTTTGCATAAATTTTGGTGATCTGAGCTGCAGACGGGAGAAATGGTTAATTTTAGATAAAAAACAGCGGGAGAAATGAATTCAGATGAAAAAATCCAAGTTTGAGTGGAAGCCTGAGAAGTGGATTTTTTTATTTCACTAGGATGTTTTGCATACATTTTGGTGAACTGAGCTGCAGACGGGCGAAATGGTTAATTTTAGATAAAAAACAGCGGGAGAAATGAATTCAGATGAAAAAATCCAAGTTTGAGTGGAAGCCTGAGAAGTGGATTTTTTTATTTCACTAGGATGTTTAGCATAAACTTTGGTGATCTGAGCTGCAGACGGGCGAAATGGTTAATTTTAGATAAAAAACATCGGGAGAAATGAATTCAGATGAAACAATCCAAGTTTGAGTGGAAGCCTGAGAAGTGGATTTTTTTATTTCACTAGGATGTTTTGCATACATTTTGGTGAACTGAGCTGCAGACGGGCGAAATTGTTAATTTTAGATAAAAAACAGCGGGAGAAATGAATTCAGATGAAAAAATCCAAGTTTGAGTGGTAGCCTGAGAAGTGGATTTTTTTATTTCACTAGGATGTTTTGCATAACCTTTGGTGAACTGAGCTGCAGACGGGCGAAATGGTTAATTTTAGATAAAAAACAGCGGGAGAAATGAATTCAGATGAAAAAATCCAAGTTTGAGTGGAAGCCTGAGAAGTGGATTTTTTTATTTTACTAGGATGTTTTGCATAAATTTTAGTTAACTGAGCTGCAGACGGGCGAAATGGTTAATTTTAGATAAAAAACAGCGGGAGAAATGAATTCAGATGAAAAAATCCAAGTTTGAGTGGAAGCCTGAGAACTGGATTTTTTTATTTCACTAGGATGTTTTGCATAGCTTTTGGTAAACTGAGCACCAGACGGGGGAAAAGGTTAATTTTAGATAAAAAACAGCGGGAGAAATGAATTCAGATGAAAAAATCCAAGTTCGAGTGGAAGCCTGAGAAGTGGATTTTTTTATTTCACTAGGATGTTTTGCATAAATTTTGGTGAACTGAGCTGCAGACGGGCGAAATTGTTAATTTTAGATAAAAAACAGCGGGAGGAATGAATTCAGATGAAAAAATCCAAGTTTGAGTGGAAGCCTGAGAAGTGGATTTTTTTATTTCATTAGGATGTTTTGCATAAATTTTGGTGAACTGAGCTGCAGACGGGCGAAATTGTTAATTTTAGATAAAAAACAGCGGGAGAAATGAATTCAGATGAAAAAATCCAAGTATGAGTGGTAGCCTGAGAAGTGGATTTTTTTATTTCACTAGGATGTTTTGCATAAATTTTGGTGAACTGAGCTGCAGACGGGCGAAATAATTAATTTTGGATAAAAAACAGCGGGAGAAATGAATTCAGATGAAAAAATCCAAGTTTGAGTGGAAGCCTGAGAAGTGGATTTTTTTATTTCACTAGGATGTTTTGCATAAATTTTGGTGAACTGAGCTGCAGACGGGCGAAATTGTTAATTTTAGAAAAAAAACAGCGAGAGAAATGAATTCAGATTAAAAAAATATAAGTTTGAGTGGAAGCCTGAGAAGTGTAATTTTTTATTTCAGTAGGATGTTTTGCATAAATTTTTGTGATCTGAGCTGCAGACGGGCGAAATGATTAATTTTAGACAAAAAACAGCGGGAGAAATGAATTCAGATGAAAAAATCCAAGTTTGAGTGGAAGCCTGAGAAGTGGATTTTTTTATTTCACTGGGATGTTTTGCATAAAGTTTGGTGATTTGAGCTGCAGACGAGCGAAATGGTTAATTTTAGATAAAAAACAGCAGGAGAAATGAATTCAGATGAAAAAATCAAAGTTTGAGTGGAAGCTTGAGAAGTGGATTTTTTTATTTCACTAGGATGTTTTGCATAAACTTTGGTGAACTGAGCTGCAGACGGGCGAAATGGTTAATTTTAGATAAAAACAGCGGAAGAAATGAATTCAGATGAAAAAATCCAAGTTTGAGTGGAAGCCTGAGAAGTGGATTTTTTTATTTCACTAGGATGTTTTGCATACATTTTGGTGAACTGAGCTGCAGACGGGCGAAATGGTTAATTTTAGATAAAAAACAGCGGGAGAAATGAATTCAGATGAAAAAATCCAAGTTTGAGTGGAAGCCTGAGAAGTGGATTTTTTTATTTCACTAGGATGTTTTGCATAAATTTTGGTGAACTGAGCTGCAGACGGGCGAAATGGTTAATTTTAGATAAAAAACAGCGGGAGAAATGAATTCAGATGAAAAAATCCAAGTTTGAGTGGAAGCCTGAGAAGTGGATTTTTTTATTTCACTAGGATGTTTTGCATAAATTTTGGTGAACTGAGCTGCAGACGGGCGAAATAATTAATTTTGGATAAAAAACAGCGGGAGAAATGAATTCAGATGAAAAAATCCAAGTTTTAATGGAAGCCTGAGAAGTGGATTTTTTTATTTCACTAGGATGTTTTGCATAAATTTTGGTGAACTGAGCTGCAGACGGGCGAAATAATTAATTTTGGATAAAAAACAGCGGGAGAAATGAATTCAGATGAAAGAATCCAAGTTTTAATGGAAGCCTGAGAAGTGGATTTTTTTATTTGACTAGGATGTTTTGCATAAATTTTGGTGATCTGAGCTGCAGACGGGAGAAATGGTTAATTTTAGATAAAAAACAGCGGGAGAAATGAATTCAGATGAAAAAATCCAAGTTTGAGTGGAAGCCTGAGAAGTGGATTTTTTTATTTCACTAGGATGTTTTGCATACATTTTGGTGAACTGAGCTGCAGACGGGCGAAATGGTTAATTTTAGATAAAAAACAGCGGGAGAAATGAATTCAGATGAAAAAATCCAAGTTTGAGTGGAAGCCTGAGAAGTGGATTTTTTTATTTCACTAGGATGTTTAGCATAAACTTTGGTGATCTGAGCTGCAGACGGGCGAAATGGTTAATTTTAGATAAAAAACAGCGGGAGAAATGAATTCAGATGATAAAATACAAGTTTGAGTGGAAGCCTGAGAACTGGATTTTTTTATTTCACTAGGATGTTTTGCATAGCTTTTGGTAAACTGAGCACCAGACGGGGGAAAAGGTTAATTTTAGATAAAAAACAGCGGGAGAAATGAATTCAGATGAAAAAATCCAAGTTCGAGTGGAAGCCTGAGAAGTGGATTTTTTTATTTCACTAGGATGTTTTGCATAAATTTTGGTGAACTGAGCTGCAGACGGGCGAAATTGTTAATTTTAGATAAAAAACAGCGGGAGGAATGAATTCAGATGAAAAAATCCAAGTTTGAGTGGAAGCCTGAGAAGTGGATTTTTTTATTTCATTAGGATGTTTTGCATAAATTTTGGTGAACTGAGCTGCAGACGGGCGAAATTGTTAATTTTAGATAAAAAACAGCGGGAGAAATGAATTCAGATGAAAAAATCCAAGTATGAGTGGTAGCCTGAGAAGTGGATTTTTTTATTTCACTAGGATGTTTTGCATAAATTTTGGTGAACTGAGCTGCAGACGGGCGAAATAATTATTTTGGATAAAAAACAGCGGGAGAAATGAATTCAGATGAAAAAATCCAAGTTTGAGTGGAAGCCTGAGAAGTGGATTTTTTTATTTCATTAGGATGTTTTGCATAAATTTTGGTGAACTGAGCTGCAGACGGGCGAAATTGTTAATTTTAGATAAAAAACAGCGGGAGAAATGAATTCAGATGAAAAAATCCAAGTATGAGTGGTAGCCTGAGAAGTGGATTTTTTTATTTCACTAGGATGTTTTGCATAAATTTTGGTGAACTGAGCTGCAGACGGGCGAAATAATTAATTTTGGATAAAAAACAGCGGGAGAAATGAATTCAGATGAAAAAATCCAAGTTTGAGTGGAAGCCTGAGAAGTGGATTTTTTTATTTCACTAGGATGTTTTGCATAAATTTTGGTGAACTGAGCTGCAGACGGGCGAAATTGTTAATTTTAGAAAAAAAGCAGCGGGAGAAATGAATTCAGATGAAAAAATCCAAGTTTGAGTGGAAGCCTGAGAAGTGGATTTTTTTATTTCACTAGGATGTTTTGCATAAATTTTGGTGAACTGAGCTGCAGACGGGCGAAATGGTTAATTTTAGATAAAAAACAGCGGGAGAAATGAATTCAGATGAAAAAATCCAAGTTTGAGTGGAAGCCTGAGAAGTGGATTTTTTTATTTCACTAGGATGATTTGCATAAATTTTGGTGAACTGAGCTGCAGACGGGCGAAATGGTTAATATTAGATAAAAAACAGCGGGAGAAATGAATTCAGATGAAAAAATCCAAGTTTGAGTGGAAGCCTGAGAAGTGGATTTTTTTATTTTACTAGGATGTTTTTCATAAATTTTGGTGAACTGAGCTGCAGACGGGCGAAATGGTTAATTTTAGATAAAAAACAGCGGGAGAAATGAATTCAGATGAAAAAATCCAAGTTTGAGTGGAAGCCTGAGAAGTGGAATTTTTCTATTTCACTAGGATGTTTTGCATACATTTTGGTGAACTGAGCTGCAGACGGGCGAAATGGTTAATTTTAGATAAAAAACAGCGGGAGAAATGAATTCGGATGAAAAAATCCAAGTTTGATTGGAAGCCTGAGAAGTGGATTTTTTTATTTGACTAGGATGTTTTGCATAAATTTTGGTGATCTGAGCTGCAGACGGGAGAAATGGTTAATTTTAGATAAAAAACAGCGGGAGAAATGAATTCAGATGAAAAAATCCAAGTTTGAGTGGAAGCCTGAGAAGTGGATTTTTTTATTTCACTAGGATGTTTTGCATACATTTTGGTGAACTGAGCTGCAGACGGGCGAAATGGTTAATTTTAGATAAAAAACAGCGGGAGAAATGAATTCAGATGAAAAAATCCAAGTTTGAGTGGAAGCCTGAGAAGTGGATTTTTTTATTTCACTAGGATGTTTAGCATAAACTTTGGTGATCTGAGCTGCAGACGGGCGAAATGGTTAATTTTAGATAAAAAACAGCGGGAGAAATGAATTCAGATGATAAAATCCAAGTTTGAGTGGAAGCCTGAGAACTGGATTTTTTTATTTCACTAGGATGTTTTGCATAAATTTTGGTGAACTGAGCTGCAGACGGGCGAAATGGTTAATTTTAGATAAAAAACAGCGGGAGAAATGAATTCAGATGAAAAAATCCAAGTTTGAGTGGAAGCCTGAGAAGTGGATATTTTTATTTCACTAGGATGTTTTGCATACATTTTGGTGAACTGAGCTGCAGACGGGCGACATTTTTAATTTTAGATAAAAAATTGCGGGAGAAATGAATTCAGATGAAAAAATCCAAGTTTGAGTGGAAGCCTGAGAAGTGGATTTTTTTATTTCACTAGGATGTTTTGCATAAATTTTGGTGAACTGAGCTGCAGACGGGCGAAATGGTTAATTTTAGATAAAAAACAGCGGGAGAAATGAATTCAGATGAAAAAATCCAAGTTTGAGTGGAAGCCTGAGAAGTGGAATTTTTCTATTTCACTAGGATGTTTTGCATACATTTTGGTGAACTGAGCTGCAGACGGGCGAAATGGTTAATTTTAGATAAAAAACAGCGGGAGAAATGAATTCAGATGAAAAAATCCAAGTTTGATTGGAAGCCTGAGAAGTGGATTTTTTTATTTGACTAGGATGTTTTGCATAAATTTTGGTGATCTGAGCTGCAGACGGGAGAAATGGTTAATTTTAGATAAAAAACAGCGGGAGAAATGAATTCAGATGAAAAAATCCAAGTTTGAGTGGAAGCCTGAGAAGTGGATTTTTTTATTTCACTAGGATGTTTTGCATACATTTTGGTGAACTGAGCTGCAGACGGGCGAAATGGTTAATTTTAGATAAAAAACAGCGGGAGAAATGAATTCAGATGAAAAAATCCAAGTTTGAGTGGAAGCCTGAGAAGTGGATTTTTTTATTTCACTAGGATGTTTAGCATAAACTTTGGTGATCTGAGCTGCAGACGGGCGAAATGGTTAATTTTAGATAAAAAACATCGGGAGAAATGAATTCAGATGAAACAATCCAAGTTTGAGTGGAAGCCTGAGAAGTGGATTTTTTTATTTCACTAGGATGTTTTGCATACATTTTGGTGAACTGAGCTGCAGACGGGCGAAATTGTTAATTTTAGATAAAAAACAGCGGGAGAAATGAATTCAGATGAAAAAATCCAAGTTTGAGTGGTAGCCTGAGAAGTGGATTTTTTTATTTCACTAGGATGTTTTGCATAACCTTTGGTGAACTGAGCTGCAGACGGGCGAAATGGTTAATTTTAGATAAAAAACAGCGGGAGAAATGAATTCAGATGAAAAAATCCAAGTTTGAGTGGAAGCCTGAGAAGTGGATTTTTTTATTTTACTAGGATGTTTTGCATAAATTTTAGTTAACTGAGCTGCAGACGGGCGAAATGGTTAATTTTAGATAAAAAACAGCGGGAGAAATGAATTCAGATGAAAAAATCCAAGTTTGAGTGGAAGCCTGAGAACTGGATTTTTTTATTTCACTAGGATGTTTTGCATAGCTTTTGGTAAACTGAGCACCAGACGGGGGAAAAGGTTAATTTTAGATAAAAAACAGCGGGAGAAATGAATTCAGATGAAAAAATCCAAGTTCGAGTGGAAGCCTGAGAAGTGGATTTTTTTATTTCACTAGGATGTTTTGCATAAATTTTGGTGAACTGAGCTGCAGACGGGCGAAATTGTTAATTTTAGATAAAAAACAGCGGGAGGAATGAATTCAGATGAAAAAATCCAAGTTTGAGTGGAAGCCTGAGAAGTGGATTTTTTTATTTCATTAGGATGTTTTGCATAAATTTTGGTGAACTGAGCTGCAGACGGGCGAAATTGTTAATTTTAGATAAAAAACAGCGGGAGAAATGAATTCAGATGAAAAAATCCAAGTATGAGTGGTAGCCTGAGAAGTGGATTTTTTTATTTCACTAGGATGTTTTGCATAAATTTTGGTGAACTGAGCTGCAGACGGGCGAAATAATTAATTTTGGATAAAAAACAGCGGGAGAAATGAATTCAGATGAAAAAATCCAAGTTTGAGTGGAAGCCTGAGAAGTGGATTTTTTTATTTCACTAGGATGTTTTGCATAAATTTTGGTGAACTGAGCTGCAGACGGGCGAAATTGTTAATTTTAGAAAAAAAACAGCGAGAGAAATGAATTCAGATTAAAAAAATATAAGTTTGAGTGGAAGCCTGAGAAGTGTAATTTTTTATTTCAGTAGGATGTTTTGCATAAATTTTTGTGATCTGAGCTGCAGACGGGCGAAATGATTAATTTTAGACAAAAAACAGCGGGAGAAATGAATTCAGATGAAAAAATCCAAGTTTGAGTGGAAGCCTGAGAAGTGGATTTTTTTATTTCACTGGGATGTTTTGCATAAAGTTTGGTGATTTGAGCTGCAGACGAGCGAAATGGTTAATTTTAGATAAAAAACAGCAGGAGAAATGAATTCAGATGAAAAAATCAAAGTTTGAGTGGAAGCTTGAGAAGTGGATTTTTTTATTTCACTAGGATGTTTTGCATAAACTTTGGTGAACTGAGCTGCAGACGGGCGAAATGGTTAATTTTAGATAAAAACAGCGGAAGAAATGAATTCAGATGAAAAAATCCAAGTTTGAGTGGAAGCCTGAGAAGTGGATTTTTTTATTTCACTAGGATGTTTTGCATACATTTTGGTGAACTGAGCTGCAGACGGGCGAAATGGTTAATTTTAGATAAAAAACAGCGGGAGAAATGAATTCAGATGAAAAAATCCAAGTTTGAGTGGAAGCCTGAGAAGTGGATTTTTTTATTTCACTAGGATGTTTTGCATAAATTTTGGTGAACTGAGCTGCAGACGGGCGAAATGGTTAATTTTAGATAAAAAACAGCGGGAGAAATGAATTCAGATGAAAAAATCCAAGTTTGAGTGGAAGCCTGAGAAGTGGATTTTTTTATTTCACTAGGATGTTTTGCATAAATTTTGGTGAACTGAGCTGCAGACGGGCGAAATAATTAATTTTGGATAAAAAACAGCGGGAGAAATGAATTCAGATGAAAAAATCCAAGTTTTAATGGAAGCCTGAGAAGTGGATTTTTTTATTTCACTAGGATGTTTTGCATAAATTTTGGTGAACTGAGCTGCAGACGGGCGAAATAATTAATTTTGGATAAAAAACAGCGGGAGAAATGAATTCAGATGAAAGAATCCAAGTTTTAATGGAAGCCTGAGAAGTGGATTTTTTTATTTGACTAGGATGTTTTGCATAAATTTTGGTGATCTGAGCTGCAGACGGGAGAAATGGTTAATTTTAGATAAAAAACAGCGGGAGAAATGAATTCAGATGAAAAAATCCAAGTTTGAGTGGAAGCCTGAGAAGTGGATTTTTTTATTTCACTAGGATGTTTTGCATACATTTTGGTGAACTGAGCTGCAGACGGGCGAAATGGTTAATTTTAGATAAAAAACAGCGGGAGAAATGAATTCAGATGAAAAAATCCAAGTTTGAGTGGAAGCCTGAGAAGTGGATTTTTTTATTTCACTAGGATGTTTAGCATAAACTTTGGTGATCTGAGCTGCAGACGGGCGAAATGGTTAATTTTAGATAAAAAACAGCGGGAGAAATGAATTCAGATGATAAAATACAAGTTTGAGTGGAAGCCTGAGAACTGGATTTTTTTATTTCACTAGGATGTTTTGCATAGCTTTTGGTAAACTGAGCACCAGACGGGGGAAAAGGTTAATTTTAGATAAAAAACAGCGGGAGAAATGAATTCAGATGAAAAAATCCAAGTTCGAGTGGAAGCCTGAGAAGTGGATTTTTTTATTTCACTAGGATGTTTTGCATAAATTTTGGTGAACTGAGCTGCAGACGGGCGAAATTGTTAATTTTAGATAAAAAACAGCGGGAGGAATGAATTCAGATGAAAAAATCCAAGTTTGAGTGGAAGCCTGAGAAGTGGATTTTTTTATTTCATTAGGATGTTTTGCATAAATTTTGGTGAACTGAGCTGCAGACGGGCGAAATTGTTAATTTTAGATAAAAAACAGCGGGAGAAATGAATTCAGATGAAAAAATCCAAGTATGAGTGGTAGCCTGAGAAGTGGATTTTTTTATTTCACTAGGATGTTTTGCATAAATTTTGGTGAACTGAGCTGCAGACGGGCGAAATAATTAATTTTGGATAAAAAACAGCGGGAGAAATGAATTCAGATGAAAAAATCCAAGTTTGAGTGGAAGCCTGAGAAGTGGATTTTTTTATTTCACTAGGATGTTTTGCATAAATTTTGGTGAACTGAGCTGCAGACGGGCGAAATTGTTAATTTTAGATAAAAAACAGCGGGAGGAATGAATTCAGATGAAAAAATCCAAGTTTGAGTGGAAGCCTGAGAAGTGGATTTTTTTATTTCATTAGGATGTTTTGCATAAATTTTGGTGAACTGAGCTGCAGACGGGCGAAATTGTTAATTTTAGATAAAAAACAGCGGGAGAAATGAATTCAGATGAAAAAATCCAAGTATGAGTGGTAGCCTGAAAAGTGGATTTTTTTATTTCACTAGGATGTTTTGCATAAATTTTGGTGAACTGAGCTGCAGACGGGCGAAATAATTAATTTTGGATAAAAAACAGCGGGAGAAATGAATTCAGATGAAAAAATCCAAGTTTGAGTGGAAGCCTGAGAAGTGGAATTTTTTTATTTCACTAGGATGTTTTGCATACATTTTGGTGAACTGAGCTGCAGACGGGCGAAATGGTTAATTTTAGATAAAAAACAGCGGGAGAAATGAATTCAGATGAAAAAATCCAAGTTTGATTGGAAGCCTGAGAAGTGGATTTTTTTATTTGACTAGGATGTTTTGCATAAATTTTGGTGATCTGAGCTGCAGACGGGAGAAATGGTTAATTTTAGATAAAAAACAGCGGGAGAAATGAATTCAGATGAAAAAATCCAAGTTTGAGTGGAAGCCTGAGAAGTGGATTTTTTTATTTTACTAGGATGTTTTGCATAAATTTTAGTTAACTGAGCTGCAGACGGGCGAAATGGTTAATTTTAGATAAAAAACAGCGGGAGAAATGAATTCAGATGAAAAAATCCAAGTTTGAGTGGAAGCCTGAGAACTGGATTTTTTTATTTCACTAGGATGTTTTGCATAGCTTTTGGTAAACTGAGCACCAGACGGGGGAAAAGGTTAATTTTAGATAAAAAACAGCGGGAGAAATGAATTCAGATGAAAAAATCCAAGTTCGAGTGGAAGCCTGAGAAGTGGATTTTTTTATTTCACTAGGATGTTTTGCATAAATTTTGGTGAACTGAGCTGCAGACGGGCGAAATTGTTAATTTTAGATAAAAAACAGCGGGAGGAATGAATTCAGATGAAAAAATCCAAGTTTGAGTGGAAGCCTGAGAAGTGGATTTTTTTATTTCATTAGGATGTTTTGCATAAATTTTGGTGAACTGAGCTGCAGACGGGCGAAATTGTTAATTTTAGATAAAAAACAGCGGGAGAAATGAATTCAGATGAAAAAATCCAAGTATGAGTGGTAGCCTGAGAAGTGGATTTTTTTATTTCACTAGGATGTTTTGCATAAATTTTGGTGAACTGAGCTGCAGACGGGCGAAATAATTAATTTTGGATAAAAAACAGCGGGAGAAATGAATTCAGATGAAAAAATCCAAGTTTGAGTGGAAGCCTGAGAAGTGGATTTTTTTATTTCACTAGGATGTTTTGCATAAATTTTGGTGAACTGAGCTGCAGACGGGCGAAATTGTTAATTTTAGAAAAAAAACAGCGAGAGAAATGAATTCAGATTAAAAAAATATAAGTTTGAGTGGAAGCCTGAGAAGTGTAATTTTTTATTTCAGTAGGATGTTTTGCATAAATTTTTGTGATCTGAGCTGCAGACGGGCGAAATGATTAATTTTAGACAAAAAACAGCGGGAGAAATGAATTCAGATGAAAAAATCCAAGTTTGAGTGGAAGCCTGAGAAGTGGATTTTTTTATTTCACTGGGATGTTTTGCATAAAGTTTGGTGATTTGAGCTGCAGACGAGCGAAATGGTTAATTTTAGATAAAAAACAGCAGGAGAAATGAATTCAGATGAAAAAATCAAAGTTTGAGTGGAAGCTTGAGAAGTGGATTTTTTTATTTCACTAGGATGTTTTGCATAAACTTTGGTGAACTGAGCTGCAGACGGGCGAAATGGTTAATTTTAGATAAAAACAGCGGAAGAAATGAATTCAGATGAAAAAATCCAAGTTTGAGTGGAAGCCTGAGAAGTGGATTTTTTTATTTCACTAGGATGTTTTGCATAAATTTTGGTGAACTGAGCTGCAGACGGGCGAAATGGTTAATTTTAGATAAAAAACAGCGGGAGAAATGAATTCAGATGAAAAAATCCAAGTTTGAGTGGAAGCCTGAGAAGTGGATTTTTTTATTTCACTAGGATGTTTTGCATAAATTTTGGTGAACTAAGCTGCAGACGGGCGAAATAATTAATTTTGGATAAAAAACAGCGGGAGAAATGAATTCAGATGAAAAAATCCAAGTTTGAGTGGAAGCCTGAGAAGTGGATTTTTTTATTTCACTAGGATGTTTTGCATAAATTTTGGTGAACTGAGCTGCAGACGGGCGAAATAATTAATTTTGGATAAAAAACAGCGGGAGAAATGAATTCAGATGAAAAAATCCAAGTTTTAATGGAAGCCTGAGAAGTGGATTTTTTTATTTCACTAGGATGTTTTGCATAAATTTTGGTGAACTGAGCTGCAGACGGGCGAAATAATTAATTTTGGATAAAAAACAGCGGGAGAAATGAATTCAGATGAAAGAATCCAAGTTTTAATGGAAGCCTGAGAAGTGGATTTTTTTATTTGACTAGGATGTTTTGCATAAATTTTGGTGATCTGAGCTGCAGACGGGAGAAATGGTTAATTTTAGATAAAAAACAGCGGGAGAAATGAATTCAGATGAAAAAATCCAAGTTTGAGTGGAAGCCTGAGAAGTGGATTTTTTTATTTCACTAGGATGTTTTGCATACATTTTGGTGAACTGAGCTGCAGACGGGCGAAATGGTTAATTTTAGATAAAAAACAGCGGGAGAAATGAATTCAGATGAAAAAATCCAAGTTTGAGTGGAAGCCTGAGAAGTGGATTTTTTTATTTCACTAGGATGTTTAGCATAAACTTTGGTGATCTGAGCTGCAGACGGGCGAAATGGTTAATTTTAGATAAAAAACAGCGGGAGAAATGAATTCAGATGATAAAATCCAAGTTTGAGTGGAAGCCTGAGAACTGGATTTTTTTATTTCACTAGGATGTTTTGCATAGCTTTTGGTAAACTGAGCACCAGACGGGGGAAAAGGTTAATTTTAGATAAAAAACAGCGGGAGAAATGAATTCAGATGAAAAAATCCAAGTTCGAGTGGAAGCCTGAGAAGTGGATTTTTTTATTTCACTAGGATGTTTTGCATAAATTTTGGTGAACTGAGCTGCAGACGGGCGAAATTGTTAATTTTAGATAAAAAACAGCGGGAGGAATGAATTCAGATGAAAAAATCCAAGTTTGAGTGGAAGCCTGAGAAGTGGATTTTTTTATTTCATTAGGATGTTTTGCATAAATTTTGGTGAACTGAGCTGCAGACGGGCGAAATTGTTAATTTTAGATAAAAAACAGCGGGAGAAATGAATTCAGATGAAAAAATCCAAGTATGAGTGGTAGCCTGAGAAGTGGATTTTTTTATTTCACTAGGATGTTTTGCATAAATTTTGGTGAACTGAGCTGCAGACGGGCGAAATAATTAATTTTGGATAAAAAACAGCGGGAGAAATGAATTCAGATGAAAAAATCCAAGTTTGAGTGGAAGCCTGAGAAGTGGATTTTTTTATTTCACTAGGATGTTTTGCATAAATTTTGGTGAACTGAGCTGCAGACGGGCGAAATTGTTAATTTTAGATAAAAAACAGCGGGAGGAATGAATTCAGATGAAAAAATCCAAGTTTGAGTGGAAGCCTGAGAAGTGGATTTTTTTATTTCATTAGGATGTTTTGCATAAATTTTGGTGAACTGAGCTGCAGACGGGCGAAATTGTTAATTTTAGATAAAAAACAGCGGGAGAAATGAATTCAGATGAAAAAATCCAAGTATGAGTGGTAGCCTGAAAAGTGGATTTTTTTATTTCACTAGGATGTTTTGCATAAATTTTGGTGAACTGAGCTGCAGACGGGCGAAATAATTAATTTTGGATAAAAAACAGCGGGAGAAATGAATTCAGATGAAAAAATCCAAGTTTGAGTGGAAGCCTGAGAAGTGGAATTTTTTTATTTCACTAGGATGTTTTGCATACATTTTGGTGAACTGAGCTGCAGACGGGCGAAATGGTTAATTTTAGATAAAAAACAGCGGGAGAAATGAATTCAGATGAAAAAATCCAAGTTTGATTGGAAGCCTGAGAAGTGGATTTTTTTATTTGACTAGGATGTTTTGCATAAATTTTGGTGATCTGAGCTGCAGACGGGAGAAATGGTTAATTTTAGATAAAAAACAGCGGGAGAAATGAATTCAGATGAAAAAATCCAAGTTTGAGTGGAAGCCTGAGAAGTGGATTTTTTTATTTCACTAGGATGTTTTGCATACATTTTGGTGAACTGAGCTGCAGACGGGCGAAATGGTTAATTTTAGATAAAAAACAGCGGGAGAAATGAATTCAGATGAAAAAATCCAAGTTTGAGTGGAAGCCTGAGAAGTGGATTTTTTTATTTCACTAGGATGTTTAGCATAAACTTTGGTGATCTGAGCTGCAGACGGGCGAAATGGTTAATTTTAGATAAAAAACATCGGGAGAAATGAATTCAGATGAAACAATCCAAGTTTGAGTGGAAGCCTGAGAAGTGGATTTTTTTATTTCACTAGGATGTTTTGCATACATTTTGGTGAACTGAGCTGCAGACGGGCGAAATTGTTAATTTTAGATAAAAAACAGCGGGAGAAATGAATTCAGATGAAAAAATCCAAGTTTGAGTGGTAGCCTGAGAAGTGGATTTTTTTATTTCACTAGGATGTTTTGCATAAACTTTGGTGAACTGAGCTGCAGACGGGCGAAATGGTTAATTTTAGATAAAAAACAGCGGGAGAAATGAATTCAGATGAAAAAATCCAAGTTTGAGTGGAAGCCTGAGAAGTGGATTTTTTTATTTTACTAGGATGTTTTGCATAAATTTTAGTTAACTGAGCTGCAGACGGGCGAAATGGTTAATTTTAGATAAAAAACAGCGGGAGAAATGAATTCAGATGAAAAAATCCAAGTTTGAGTGGAAGCCTGAGAACTGGATTTTTTTATTTCACTAGGATGTTTTGCATAGCTTTTGGTAAACTGAGCACCAGACGGGGGAAAAGGTTAATTTTAGATAAAAAACAGCGGGAGAAATGAATTCAGATGAAAAAATCCAAGTTCGAGTGGAAGCCTGAGAAGTGGATTTTTTTATTTCACTAGGATGTTTTGCATAAATTTTGGTGAACTGAGCTGCAGACGGGCGAAATTGTTAATTTTAGATAAAAAACAGCGGGAGGAATGAATTCAGATGAAAAAATCCAAGTTTGAGTGGAAGCCTGAGAAGTGGATTTTTTTATTTCATTAGGATGTTTTGCATAAATTTTGGTGAACTGAGCTGCAGACGGGCGAAATTGTTAATTTTAGATAAAAAACAGCGGGAGAAATGAATTCAGATGAAAAAATCCAAGTATGAGTGGTAGCCTGAGAAGTGGATTTTTTTATTTCACTAGGATGTTTTGCATAAATTTTGGTGAACTGAGCTGCAGACGGGCGAAATAATTAATTTTGGATAAAAAACAGCGGGAGAAATGAATTCAGATGAAAAAATCCAAGTTTGAGTGGAAGCCTGAGAAGTGGATTTTTTTATTTCACTAGGATGTTTTGCATAAATTTTGGTGAACTGAGCTGCAGACGGGCGAAATTGTTAATTTTAGAAAAAAAACAGCGAGAGAAATGAATTCAGATTAAAAAAATATAAGTTTGAGTGGAAGCCTGAGAAGTGTAATTTTTTATTTCAGTAGGATGTTTTGCATAAATTTTTGTGATCTGAGCTGCAGACGGGCGAAATGATTAATTTTAGACAAAAAACAGCGGGAGAAATGAATTCAGATGAAAAAATCCAAGTTTGAGTGGAAGCCTGAGAAGTGGATTTTTTTATTTCACTGGGATGTTTTGCATAAAGTTTGGTGATTTGAGCTGCAGACGAGCGAAATGGTTAATTTTAGATAAAAAACAGCAGGAGAAATGAATTCAGATGAAAAAATCAAAGTTTGAGTGGAAGCTTGAGAAGTGGATTTTTTTATTTCACTAGGATGTTTTGCATAAACTTTGGTGAACTGAGCTGCAGACGGGCGAAATGGTTAATTTTAGATAAAAACAGCGGAAGAAATGAATTCAGATGAAAAAATCCAAGTTTGAGTGGAAGCCTGAGAAGTGGATTTTTTTATTTCACTAGGATGTTTTGCATACATTTTGGTGAACTGAGCTGCAGACGGGCGAAATGGTTAATTTTAGATAAAAAACAGCGGGAGAAATGAATTCAGATGAAAAAATCCAAGTTTGAGTGGAAGCCTGAGAAGTGGATTTTTTTATTTCACTAGGATGTTTTGCATAAATTTTGGTGAACTGAGCTGCAGACGGGCGAAATGGTTAATTTTAGATAAAAAACAGCGGGAGAAATGAATTCAGATGAAAAAATCCAAGTTTGAGTGGAAGCCTGAGAAGTGGATTTTTTTATTTCACTAGGATGTTTTGCATAAATTTTGGTGAACTAAGCTGCAGACGGGCGAAATAATTAATTTTGGATAAAAAACAGCGGGAGAAATGAATTCAGATGAAAAAATCCAAGTTTGAGTGGAAGCCTGAGAAGTGGATTTTTTTATTTCACTAGGATGTTTTGCATAAATTTTGGTGAACTGAGCTGCAGACGGGCGAAATAATTAATTTTGGATAAAAAACAGCGGGAGAAATGAATTCAGATGAAAAAATCCAAGTTTTAATGGAAGCCTGAGAAGTGGATTTTTTTATTTCACTAGGATGTTTTGCATAAATTTTGGTGAACTGAGCTGCAGACGGGCGAAATAATTAATTTTGGATAAAAAACAGCGGGAGAAATGAATTCAGATGAAAGAATCCAAGTTTTAATGGAAGCCTGAGAAGTGGATTTTTTTATTTGACTAGGATGTTTTGCATAAATTTTGGTGATCTGAGCTGCAGACGGGAGAAATGGTTAATTTTAGATAAAAAACAGCGGGAGAAATGAATTCAGATGAAAAAATCCAAGTTTGAGTGGAAGCCTGAGAAGTGGATTTTTTTATTTCACTAGGATGTTTTGCATACATTTTGGTGAACTGAGCTGCAGACGGGCGAAATGGTTAATTTTAGATAAAAAACAGCGGGAGAAATGAATTCAGATGATAAAATCCAAGTTTGAGTGGAAGCCTGAGAACTGGATTTTTTTATTTCACTAGGATGTTTTGCATAGCTTTTGGTAAACTGAGCACCAGACGGGGGAAAAGGTTAATTTTAGATAAAAAACAGCGGGAGAAATGAATTCAGATGAAAAAATCCAAGTTCGAGTGGAAGCCTGAGAAGTGGATTTTTTTATTTCACTAGGATGTTTTGCATAAATTTTGGTGAACTGAGCTGCAGACGGGCGAAATTGTTAATTTTAGATAAAAAACAGCGGGAGGAATGAATTCAGATGAAAAAATCCAAGTTTGAGTGGAAGCCTGAGAAGTGGATTTTTTTATTTCATTAGGATGTTTTGCATAAATTTTGGTGAACTGAGCTGCAGACGGGCGAAATTGTTAATTTTAGATAAAAAACAGCGGGAGAAATGAATTCAGATGAAAAAATCCAAGTATGAGTGGTAGCCTGAGAAGTGGATTTTTTTATTTCACTAGGATGTTTTGCATAAATTTTGGTGAACTGAGCTGCAGACGGGCGAAATAATTAATTTTGGATAAAAAACAGCGGGAGAAATGAATTCAGATGAAAAAATCCAAGTTTGAGTGGAAGCCTGAGAAGTGGATTTTTTTATTTCACTAGGATGTTTTGCATAAATTTTGGTGAACTGAGCTGCAGACGGGCGAAATTGTTAATTTTAGATAAAAAACAGCGGGAGGAATGAATTCAGATGAAAAAATCCAAGTTTGAGTGGAAGCCTGAGAAGTGGATTTTTTTATTTCATTAGGATGTTTTGCATAAATTTTGGTGAACTGAGCTGCAGACGGGCGAAATTGTTAATTTTAGATAAAAAACAGCGGGAGAAATGAATTCAGATGAAAAAATCCAAGTATGAGTGGTAGCCTAAAAAGTGGATTTTTTTATTTCACTAGGATGTTTTGCATAAATTTTGGTGAACTGAGCTGCAGACGGGCGAAATAATTAATTTTGGATAAAAAACAGCGGGAGAAATGAATTCAGATGAAAAAATCCAAGTTTGAGTGGAAGCCTGAGAAGTGGATTTTTTTATTTCACTAGGATGTTTTGCATAAATTTTGGTGAACTGAGCTGCAGACGGGCGAAATTGTTAATTTTAGAAAAAAAGCAGCGGGAGAAATGAATTCAGATGAAAAAATCCAAGTTTGAGTGGAAGCCTGAGAAGTGGATTTTTTTATTTCACTAGGATGTTTTGCATACATTTTGGTGAACTGAGCTGCAGACGGGCGAAATGGTTAATTTTAGATAAAAAACATCGGGAGAAATGAATTCAGATGAAAAAATCCAAGTTTGAGTGGAAGCCTGAGAAGTGGATTTTTTTATTTCACTAGGATGTTTAGCATAAACTTTGGTGATCTGAGCTGCAGACGGGCGAAATGGTTAATTTTAGATAAAAAACAGCGGGAGAAATGAATTCAGATGATAAAATCCAAGTTTGAGTGGAAGCCTGAGAACTGGATTTTTTTATTTCACTAGGATGTTTTGCATAAATTTTGGTGAACTGAGCTGCAGACGGGCGAAATAATTAATTTTGGATAAAAAACAGCGGGAGAAATGAATTCAGATGAAAAAATCCAAGTTTGAGTGGAAGCCTGAGAAGTGGATATTTTTATTTCACTAGGATGTTTTGCATACATTTTGGTGAACTGAGCTGCAGACGGGCGACATTTTTAATTTTAGATAAAAAATTGCGGGAGAAATGAATTCAGATGAAAAAATCCAAGTTTGAGTGGAAGCCTGAGAAGTGGATTTTATTATTTCACTAGGATGTTTTGCATAAATTTTGGTGAACTGAGCTGCAGACGGGCGAAATGGTTAATTTTAGATAAAAAACAGCGGGAGAAATGAATTCAGATGAAAAAATCCAAGTTTGAGTGGAAGCCTGAGAAGTGGAATTTTTCTATTTCACTAGGATGTTTTGCATACATTTTGGTGAACTGAGCTGCAGACGGGCGAAATGGTTAATTTTAGATAAAAAACAGCGGGAGAAATGAATTCAGATGAAAAAATCCAAGTTTGATTGGAAGCCTGAGAAGTGGATTTTTTTATTTGACTAGGATGTTTTGCATAAATTTTGGTGATCTGAGCTGCAGACGGGAGAAATGGTTAATTTTAGATAAAAAACAGCGGGAGAAATGAATTCAGATGAAAAAATCCAAGTTTGAGTGGAAGCCTGAGAAGTGGATTTTTTTATTTCACTAGGATGTTTTGCATACATTTTGGTGAACTGAGCTGCAGACGGGCGAATGGTTAATTTTAGATAAAAAACAGCGGGAGAAATGAATTCAGATGAAAAAATCCAAGTTTGAGTGGAAGCCTGAGAAGTGGATTTTTTTATTTCACTAGGATGTTTAGCATAAACTTTGGTGATCTGAGCTGCAGACGGGCGAAATGGTTAATTTTAGATAAAAAACATCGGGAGAAATGAATTCAGATGAAACAATCCAAGTTTGAGTGGAAGCCTGAGAAGTGGATTTTTTTATTTCACTAGGATGTTTTGCATACATTTTGGTGAACTGAGCTGCAGACGGGCGAAATTGTTAATTTTAGATAAAAAACAGCGGGAGAAATGAATTCAGATGAAAAAATCCAAGTTTGAGTGGTAGCCTGAGAAGTGGATTTTTTTATTTCACTAGGATGTTTTGCATAAACTTTGGTGAACTGAGCTGCAGACGGGCGAAATGGTTAATTTTAGATAAAAAACAGCGGGAGAAATGAATTCAGATGAAAAAATCCAAGTTTGAGTGGAAGCCTGAGAAGTGGATTTTTTTATTTTACTAGGATGTTTTGCATAAATTTTAGTTAACTGAGCTGCAGACGGGCGAAATGGTTAATTTTAGATAAAAAACAGCGGGAGAAATGAATTCAGATGAAAAAATCCAAGTTTGAGTGGAAGCCTGAGAACTGGATTTTTTTATTTCACTAGGATGTTTTGCATAGCTTTTGGTAAACTGAGCACCAGACGGGGGAAAAGGTTAATTTTAGATAAAAAACAGCGGGAGAAATGAATTCAGATGAAAAAATCCAAGTTCGAGTGGAAGCCTGAGAAGTGAATTTTTTTATTTCACTAGGATGTTTTGCATAAATTTTGGTGAACTGAGCTGCAGACGGGCGAAATTGTTAATTTTAGATAAAAAACAGCGGGAGGAATGAATTCAGATGAAAAAATCCAAGTTTGAGTGGAAGCCTGAGAAGTGGATTTTTTTATTTCACTAGGATGTTTTGCATAAATTTTGGTGAACTGAGCTGCAGACGGGCGAAATTGTTAATTTTAGAAAAAAAACAGCGAGAGAAATGAATTCAGATTAAAAAAATATAAGTTTGAGTGGAAGCCTGAGAAGTGTAATTTTTTATTTCAGTAGGATGTTTTGCATAAATTTTTGTGATCTGAGCTGCAGACGGGCGAAATGATTAATTTTAGACAAAAAACAGCGGGAGAAATGAATTCAGATGAAAAAATCCAAGTTTGAGTGGAAGCCTGAGAAGTGGATTTTTTTATTTCACTGGGATGTTTTGCATAAAGTTTGGTGATTTGAGCTGCAGACGAGCGAAATGGTTAATTTTAGATAAAAAACAGCAGGAGAAATGAATTCAGATGAAAAAATCAAAGTTTGAGTGGAAGCTTGAGAAGTGGATTTTTTTATTTCACTAGGATGTTTTGCATAAACTTTGGTGAACTGAGCTGCAGACGGGCGAAATGGTTAATTTTAGATAAAAACAGCGGAAGAAATGAATTCAGATGAAAAAATCCAAGTTTGAGTGGAAGCCTGAGAAGTGGATTTTTTTATTTCACTAGGATGTTTTGCATACATTTTGGTGAACTGAGCTGCAGACGGGCGAAATGGTTAATTTTAGATAAAAAACAGCGGGAGAAATGAATTCAGATGAAAAAATCCAAGTTTGAGTGGAAGCCTGAGAAGTGGATTTTTTTATTTCACTAGGATGTTTTGCATAAATTTTGGTGAACTGAGCTGCAGACGGGCGAAATGGTTAATTTTAGATAAAAAACAGCGGGAGAAATGAATTCAGATGAAAAAATCCAAGTTTGAGTGGAAGCCTGAGAAGTGGATTTTTTTATTTCACTAGGATGTTTTGCATAAATTTTGGTGAACTAAGCTGCAGACGGGCGAAATAATTAATTTTGGATAAAAAACAGCGGGAGAAATGAATTCAGATGAAAAAATCCAAGTTTGAGTGGAAGCCTGAGAAGTGGATTTTTTTATTTCACTAGGATGTTTTGCATAAATTTTGGTGAACTGAGCTGCAGACGGGCGAAATAATTAATTTTGGATAAAAAACAGCGGGAGAAATGAATTCAGATGAAAAAATCCAAGTTTTAATGGAAGCCTGAGAAGTGGATTTTTTTATTTCACTAGGATGTTTTGCATAAATTTTGGTGAACTGAGCTGCAGACGGGCGAAATAATTAATTTTGGATAAAAAACAGCGGGAGAAATGAATTCAGATGAAAGAATCCAAGTTTTAATGGAAGCCTGAGAAGTGGATTTTTTTATTTTACTAGGATGTTTTGCATAAATTTTAGTTAACTGAGCTGCAGACGGGCTAAATGGTTAATTTTAGATAAAAAACAGCGGGAGAAATGAATTCAGATGAAAAAATCCAAGTTTGAGTGGAAGCCTGAGAACTGGATTTTTTTATTTCACTAGGATGTTTTGCATAAATTTTGGTGAACTGAGCTGCAGACGGGCGAAATTGTTAATTTTAGATGAAAAACAGCGGGAGAAATGAATTCAGATGAAAAAATCCAAGTTTGAGTGGAAGCCTGAGAAGTGGATTTTTTTATTTTACTAGGATGATTTGCATAAATTTTAGTTAACTGAGCTGCAGACGGGCGAAATGGTTAATTTTAGATAAAAAACAGCGGGAGAAATGAATTCAGATGAAAAAATCCAAGTTTGAGTGGAAGCCTGAGAAGTGGATTTTTTTATTTCACTAGGATGTTTTGCATACATTTTGGTGAACTGAGCTGCAGACGGGCGAAATTGTTAATTTTAGAAAAAAAGCAGCGGGAGAAATGAATTCAGATGAAAAAATCCAAGTTTGAGTGGAAGCCTGAGAAGTGGATTTTTTTATTTCACTAGGATGTTTTGCATAAATTTTGGTGAACTGAGCTGCAGACGGGCGAAATGGTTAATTTTAGATAAAAAACAGCGGGAGAAATGAATTCAGATGAAAAAATCCAAGTTTGAGTGGAAGCCTGAGAAGTGGATATTTTTATTTCACTAGGATGTTTTGCATACATTTTGGTGAACTGAGCTGCAGACGGGCGACATTTTTAATTTTAGATAAAAAATTGCGGGAGAAATGAATTCAGATGAAAAAATCCAAGTTTGAGTGGAAGCCTGAGAAGTGGATTTTATTATTTCACTAGGATGTTTTGCATAAATTTTGGTGAACTGAGCTGCAGACGGGCGAAATGGTTAATTTTAGATAAAAAACAGCGGGAGAAATGAATTCAGATGAAAAAATCCAAGTTTGAGTGGAAGCCTGAGAAGTGGAATTTTTCTATTTCACTAGGATGTTTTGCATACATTTTGGTGAACTGAGCTGCAGACGGGCGAAATGGTTAATTTTAGATAAAAAACAGCGGGAGAAATGAATTCAGATGAAAAAATCCAAGTTTGAGTGGTAGCCTGAGAAGTGGATTTTTTTATTTCACTAGGATGTTTTGCATAAACTTTGGTGAACTGAGCTGCAGACGGGCGAAATGGTTAATTTTAGATAAAAAACAGCGGGAGAAATGAATTCAGATGAAAAAATCCAAGTTTGAGTGGAAGCCTGAGAAGTGGATTTTTTTATTTTACTCGGATGTTTTGCATAAATTTTAGTTAACTGAGCTGCAGACGGGCGAAATGGTTAATTTTAGATAAAAAACAGCGGGAGAAATGAATTCAGATGAAAAAATCCAAGTTTGAGTGGAAGCCTGAGAACTGGATTTTTTTATTTCACTAGGATGTTTTGCATAGCTTTTGGTAAACTGAGCACCAGACGGGGGAAAAGGTTAATTTTAGATAAAAAAACAGCGGGAGAAATGAATTCAGATGAAAAAATCCAAGTTCGAGTGGAAGCCTGAGAAGTGGATTTTTTTATTTCACTAGGATGTTTTGCATAAATTTTGGTGAACTGAGCTGCAGACGGGCGAAATTGTTAATTTTAGATAAAAAACAGCGGGAGGAATGAATTCAGATGAAAAAATCCAAGTTTGAGTGGAAGCCTGAGAAGTGGATTTTTTTATTTCATTAGGATGTTTTGCATAAATTTTTGTGAACTGAGCTGCAGACGGGCGAAATTGTTAATTTTAGATAAAAAACAGCGGGAGAAATGAATTCAGATGAAAAAATCCAAGTATGAGTGGTAGCCTGAGAAGTGGATTTTTTTATTTCACTAGGATGTTTTGCATAAATTTTGGTGAACTGAGCTGCAGACGGGCGAAATAATTAATTTTGGATAAAAAACAGCGGGAGAAATGAATTCAGATGAAAAAATCCAAGTTTGAGTGGAAGCCTGAGAAGTGGATTTTTTTATTTCACTAGGATGTTTTGCATAAATTTTGGTGAACTGAGCTGCAGACGGGCGAAATAATTAATTTTGGATAAAAAACAGCGGGAGAAATGAATTCAGATGAAAAAATCCAAGTTTTAATGGAAGCCTGAGAAGTGGATTTTTTTATTTCACTAGGATGTTTTGCATAAATTTTGGTGAACTGAGCTGCAGACGGGCGAAATAATTAATTTTGGATAAAAAACAGCGGGAGAAATGAATTCAGATGAAAGAATCCAAGTTTTAATGGAAGCCTGAGAAGTGGATTTTTTTATTTTACTAGGATGTTTTGCATAAATTTTAGTTAACTGAGCTGCAGACGGGCTAAATGGTTAATTTTAGATAAAAAACAGCGGGAGAAATGAATTCAGATGAAAAAATCCAAGTTTGAGTGGAAGCCTGAGAACTGGATTTTTTTATTTCACTAGGATGTTTTGCATAAATTTTGGTGAACTGAGCTGCAGACGGGCGAAATTGTTAATTTTAGATGAAAAACAGCGGGAGAAATGAATTCAGATGAAAAAATCCAAGTTTGAGTGGAAGCCTGAGAAGTGGATTTTTTTATTTTACTAGGATGATTTGCATAAATTTTAGTTAACTGAGCTGCAGACGGGCGAAATGGTTAATTTTAGATAAAAAACAGCGGGAGAAATGAATTCAGATGAAAAAATCCAAGTTTGAGTGGAAGCCTGAGAAGTGGATTTTTTTATTTCACTAGGATGTTTTGCATACATTTTGGTGAACTGAGCTGCAGACGGGCGAAATTGTTAATTTTAGAAAAAAAGCAGCGGGAGAAATGAATTCAGATGAAAAAATCCAAGTTTGAGTGGAAGCCTGAGAAGTGGATTTTTTTATTTCACTAGGATGTTTTGCATAAATTTTGGTGAACTGAGCTGCAGACGGGCGAAATGGTTAATTTTAGATAAAAAACAGCGGGAGAAATGAATTCAGATGAAAAAATCCAAGTTTGAGTGGAAGCCTGAGAAGTGGATATTTTTATTTCACTAGGATGTTTTGCATACATTTTGGTGAACTGAGCTGCAGACGGGCGACATTTTTAATTTTAGATAAAAAATTGCGGGAGAAATGAATTCAGATGAAAAAATCCAAGTTTGAGTGGAAGCCTGAGAAGTGGATTTTATTATTTCACTAGGATGTTTTGCATAAATTTTGGTGAACTGAGCTGCAGACGGGCGAAATGGTTAATTTTAGATAAAAAACAGCGGGAGAAATGAATTCAGATGAAAAAATCCAAGTTTGAGTGGAAGCCTGAGAAGTGGAATTTTTCTATTTCACTAGGATGTTTTGCATACATTTTGGTGAACTGAGCTGCAGACGGGCGAAATGGTTAATTTTAGATAAAAAACAGCGGGAGAAATGAATTCAGATGAAAAAATCCAAGTTTGAGTGGTAGCCTGAGAAGTGGATTTTTTTATTTCACTAGGATGTTTTGCATAAACTTTGGTGAACTGAGCTGCAGACGGGCGAAATGGTTAATTTTAGATAAAAAACAGCGGGAGAAATGAATTCAGATGAAAAAATCCAAGTTTGAGTGGAAGCCTGAGAAGTGGATTTTTTTATTTTACTCGGATGTTTTGCATAAATTTTAGTTAACTGAGCTGCAGACGGGCGAAATGGTTAATTTTAGATAAAAAACAGCGGGAGAAATGAATTCAGATGAAAAAATCCAAGTTTGAGTGGAAGCCTGAGAACTGGATTTTTTTATTTCACTAGGATGTTTTGCATAGCTTTTGGTAAACTGAGCACCAGACGGGGGAAAAGGTTAATTTTAGATAAAAAAACAGCGGGAGAAATGAATTCAGATGAAAAAATCCAAGTTCGAGTGGAAGCCTGAGAAGTGGATTTTTTTATTTCACTAGGATGTTTTGCATAAATTTTGGTGAACTGAGCTGCAGACGGGCGAAATTGTTAATTTTAGATAAAAAACAGCGGGAGGAATGAATTCAGATGAAAAAATCCAAGTTTGAGTGGAAGCCTGAGAAGTGGATTTTTTTATTTCATTAGGATGTTTTGCATAAATTTTTGTGAACTGAGCTGCAGACGGGCGAAATTGTTAATTTTAGATAAAAAACAGCGGGAGAAATGAATTCAGATGAAAAAATCCAAGTATGAGTGGTAGCCTGAGAAGTGGATTTTTTTATTTCACTAGGATGTTTTGCATAAATTTTGGTGAACTGAGCTGCAGACGGGCGAAATAATTAATTTTGGATAAAAAACAGCGGGAGAAATGAATTCAGATGAAAAAATCCAAGTTTGAGTGGAAGCCTGAGAAGTGGATTTTTTTATTTCACTAGGATGTTTTGCATAAATTTTGGTGAACTGAGCTGCAGACGGGCGAAATTGTTAATTTTAGAAAAAAAGCAGCGGGAGAAATGAATTCAGATGAAAAAATCCAAGTTTGAGTGGAAGCCTGAGAAGTGGATTTTTTTATTTCACTAGGATGTTTTGCATAAATTTTGGTGAACTGAGCTGCAGACGGGCGAAATGGTTAATTTTAGATAAAAAACAGCGGGAGAAATGAATTCAGATGAAAAAATCCAAGTTTGAGTGGAAGCCTGAGAAGTGGATTTTTTTATTTCACTAGGATGATTTGCATAAATTTTGGTGAACTGAGCTGCAGACGGGCGAAATGGTTAATATTAGATAAAAAACAGCGGGAGAAATGAATTCAGATGAAAAAATCCAAGTTTGAGTGGAAGCCTGAGAAGTGGATTTTTTTATTTTACTAGGATACTTTTCATAAATTTTGGTGAACTGAGCTGCAGACGGGCGAAATGGTTAATTTTAGATAAAAAACAGCGGGAGAAATGAATTCAGATGAAAAAATCCAAGTTTGAGTGGAAGCCTGAGAAGTGGAATTTTTCTATTTCACTAGGATGTTTTGCATACATTTTGGTGAACTGAGCTGCAGACGGGCGAAATGGTTAATTTTAGATAAAAAACAGCGGGAGAAATGAATTCAGATGAAAAAATCCAAGTTTGATTGGAAGCCTGAGAAGTGGATTTTTTTATTTGACTAGGATGTTTTGCATAAATTTTGGTGATCTGAGCTGCAGACGGGAGAAATGGTTAATTTTAGATAAAAAACAGCGGGAGAAATGAATTCAGATGAAAAAATCCAAGTTTGAGTGGAAGCCTGAGAAGTGGATTTTTTTATTTCGCTAGGATGTTTTGCATACATTTTGGTGAACTGAGCTGCAGACGGGCGAAATGGTTAATTTTAGATAAAAAACAGCGGGAGAAATGAATTCAGATGAAAAAATCCAAGTTTGAGTGGAAGCCTGAGAAGTGGATTTTTTTATTTCACTAGGATGTTTAGCATAAACTTTGGTGATCTGAGCTGCAGACGGGCGAAATGGTTAATTTTAGATAAAAAACAGCGGGAGAAATGAATTCAGATGATAAAATCCAAGTTTGAGTGGAAGCCTGAGAACTGGATTTTTTTATTTCGCTAGGATGTTTTGCATAGCTTTTGGTAAACTGAGCACCAGACGGGGGAAAAGGTTAATTTTAGATAAAAAACAGCGGGAGAAATGAATTCAGATGAAAAAATCCAAGTTCGAGTGGAAGCCTGAGAAGTGGATTTTTTTATTTCACTAGGATGTTTTGCATAAATTTTGGTGAACTGAGCTGCAGACGGGCGAAATTGTTAATTTTAGATAAAAAACAGCGGGAGGAATGAATTCAGATGAAAAAATCCAAGTTTGAGTGGAAGCCTGAGAAGTGGATTTTTTTATTTCATTAGGATGTTTTGCATAAATTTTGGTGAACTGAGCTGCAGACGGGCGAAATTGTTAATTTTAGATAAAAAACAGCGGGAGAAATGAATTCATATGAAAAAATCCAAGTATGAGTGGTAGCCTGAGAAGTGGATTTTTTTATTTCACTAGGATGTTTTGCATAAATTTTGGTGAACTGAGCTGCAGACGGGCGAAATAATTAATTTTGGATAAAAAACAGCGGGAGAAATGAATTCAGATGAAAAAATCCAAGTTTGAGTGGAAGCCTGAGAAGTGGATTTTTTTATTTCACTAGGATGTTTTGCATAAATTTTGGTGAACTGAGCTGCAGACGGGCGAAATTGTTAATTTTAGATAAAAAACAGCGGGAGGAATGAATTCAGATGAAAAAATCCAAGTTTGAGTGGAAGCCTGAGAAGTGGATTTTTTTATTTCATTAGGATGTTTTGCATAAATTTTGGTGAACTGAGCTGCAGACGGGCGAAATAATTAATTTTGGATAAAAAACAGCGGGAGAAATGAATTCAGATGAAAAAATCCAAGTTTGAGTGGAAGCCTGAGAAGTGGATTTTTTTATTTCACTAGGATGTTTTGCATAAATTTTGGTGAACTGAGCTGCAGACGGGCGAAATTGTTAATTTTAGAAAAAAAGCAGCGGGAGAAATGAATTCAGATGAAAAAATCCAAGTTTGAGTGGAAGCCTGAGAAGTGGATTTTTTTATTTCACTAGGATGTTTTGCATAAATTTTGGTGAACTGAGCTGCAGACGGGCGAAATGGTTAATTTTAGATAAAAAACAGCGGGAGAAATGAATTCAGATGAAAAAATCCAAGTTTGAGTGGAAGCCTGAGAAGTGGATTTTTTTATTTCACTAGGATGATTTGCATAAATTTTGGTGAACTGAGCTGCAGACGGGCGAAATGGTTAATATTAGATAAAAAACAGCGGGAGAAATGAATTCAGATGAAAAAATCCAAGTTTGAGTGGAAGCCTGAGAAGTGGATTTTTTTATTTTACTAGGATGTTTTTCATAAATTTTGGTGAACTGAGCTGCAGACGGGCGAAATGGTTAATTTTAGATAAAAAACAGCGGGAGAAATGAATTCAGATGAAAAAATCCAAGTTTGAGTGGAAGCCTGAGAAGTGGAATTTTTCTATTTCACTAGGATGTTTTGCATACATTTTGGTGAACTGAGCTGCAGACGGGCGAAATGGTTAATTTTAGATAAAAAACAGCGGGAGAAATGAATTCAGATGAAAAAATCCAAGTTTGATTGGAAGCCTGAGAAGTGGATTTTTTTATTTGACTAGGATGTTTTGCATAAATTTTGGTGGTCTGAGCTGCAGACGGGAGAAATGGTTAATTTTAGATAAAAAACAGCGGGAGAAATGAATTCAGATGAAAAAATCCAAGTTTGAGTGGAAGCCTGAGAAGTGGATTTTTTTATTTCACTAGGATGTTTTGCATACATTTTGGTGAACTGAGCTGCAGACGGGCGAAATGGTTAATTTTAGATAAAAAACAGCGGGAGAAATGAATTCAGATGAAAAAATCCAAGTTCGAGTGGAAGCCTGAGAAGTGGATTTTTTTATTTCACTAGGATGTTTTGCATAAATTTTGGTGAACTGAGCTGCAGACGGGCGAAATTGTTAATTTTAGATAAAAAACAGCGGGAGGAATGAATTCAGATGAAAAAATCCAAGTTTGAGTGGAAGCCTGAGAAGTGGATTTTTTTATTTCATTAGGATGTTTTGCATAAATTTTGGTGAACTGAGCTGCAGACGGGCGAAATTGTTAATTTTAGATAAAAAACAGCGGGAGAAATGAATTCAGATGAAAAAATCCAAGTATGAGTGGTAGCCTGAGAAGTGGATTTTTTTATTTCACTAGGATGTTTTGCATAAATTTTGGTGAACTGAGCTGCAGACGGGCGAAATAATTAATTTTGGATAAAAAACAGCGGGAGAAATGAATTCAGATGAAAAAATCCAAGTTTGAGTGGAAGCCTGAGAAGTGGATTTTTTTATTTCACTAGGATGTTTTGCATAAATTTTGGTGATCTGAGCTGCAGACGGGCGAAATGATTAATTTTAGACAAAAAACAGCGGGAGAAATGAATTCAGATGAAAAAATCCAAGTTTGAGTGGAAGCCTGAGAAGTGGATTTTTTTATTTCACTGGGATGTTTTGCATAAAGTTTGGTGATTTGAGCTGCAGACGAGCGAAATGGTTAATTTTAGATAAAAAACAGCAGGAGAAATGAATTCAGATGAAAAAATCAAAGTTTGAGTGGAAGCTTGAGAAGTGGATTTTTTTATTTCACTAGGATGTTTTGCATAAACTTTGGTGAACTGAGCTGCAGACGGGCGAAATGGTTAATTTTAGATAAAAACAGCGGAAGAAATGAATTCAGATGAAAAAATCCAAGTTTGAGTGGAAGCCTGAGAAGTGGATTTTTTTATTTCACTAGGATGTTTTGCATACATTTTGGTGAACTGAGCTGCAGACGGGCGAAATGGTTAATTTTAGATAAAAAACAGCGGGAGAAATGAATTCAGATGAAAAAATCCAAGTTTGAGTGGAAGCCTGAGAAGTGGATTTTTTTATTTCACTAGGATGTTTTGCATAAATTTTGGTGAACTGAGCTGCAGACGGGCGAAATGGTTAATTTTAAATAAAAAAACAGCGGGAGAAATGAATTCAGATGAAAAAATCCAAGTTTGAGTGGAAGCCTGAGAAGTGGATTTTTTTATTTCACTAGGATGTTTTGCATAAATTTTGGTGAACTAAGCTGCAGACGGGCGAAATAATTAATTTTGGATAAAAAACAGCGGGAGAAATGAATTCAGATGAAAAAATCCAAGTTTGAGTGGAAGCCTGAGAAGTGGATTTTTTTATTTCACTAGGATGTTTTGCATAAATTTTGGTGAACTGAGCTGCAGACGGGCGAAATAATTAATTTTGGATAAAAAACAGCGGGAGAAATGAATTCAGATGAAAAAATCCAAGTTTTAATGGAAGCCTGAGAAGTGGATTTTTTTATTTCACTAGGATGTTTTGCATAAATTTTGGTGAACTGAGCTGCAGACGGGCGAAATAATTAATTTTGGATAAAAAACAGCGGGAGAAATGAATTCAGATGAAAGAATCCAAGTTTTAATGGAAGCCTGATAAGTGGATTTTTTTATTTTACTAGGATGTTTTGCATAAATTTTAGTTAACTGAGCTGCAGACGGGCTAAATGGTTAATTTTAGATAAAAAACAGCGGGAGAAATGAATTCAGATGAAAAAATCCAAGTTTGAGTGGAAGCCTGAGAACTGGATTTTTTTATTTCACTAGGATGTTTTGCATAAATTTTGGTGAACTGAGCTGCAGACGGGCGAAATTGTTAATTTTAGATGAAAAACAGCGGGAGAAATGAATTCAGATGAAAAAATCCAAGTTTGAGTGGAAGCCTGAGAAGTGGATTTTTTTATTTTACTAGGATGATTTGCATAAATTTTAGTTAACTGAGCTGCAGACGGGCGAAATGGTTAATTTTAGATAAAAAACAGCGGGAGAAATGAATTCAGATGAAAAAATCCAAGTTTGAGTGGAAGCCTGAGAAGTGGATTTTTTTATTTCACTAGGATGTTTTGCATAAATTTTGGTGAACTGAGCTGCAGACGGGCGAAATTGTTAATTTTAGAAAAAAAGCAGCGGGAGAAATGAATTCAGATGAAAAAATCCAAGTTTGAGTGGAAGCCTGAGAAGTGGATTTTTTTATTTCACTAGGATGTTTTGCATAAATTTTGGTGAACTGAGCTGCAGACGGGCGAAATGGTTAATTTTAGATAAAAAACAGCGGGAGAAATGAATTCAGATGAAAAAATCCAAGTTTGAGTGGAAGCCTGAGAAGTGGATATTTTTATTTCACTAGGATGTTTTGCATACATTTTGGTGAACTGAGCTGCAGACGGGCGACATTTTTAATTTTAGATAAAAAATTGCGGGAGAAATGAATTCAGATGAAAAAATCCAAGTTTGAGTGGAAGCCTGAGAAGTGGATTTTATTATTTCACTAGGATGTTTTGCATAAATTTTGGTGAACTGAGCTGCAGACGGGCGAAATGGTTAATTTTAGATAAAAAACAGCGGGAGAAATGAATTCAGATGAAAAAATCCAAGTTTGAGTGGAAGCCTGAGAAGTGGAATTTTTCTATTTCACTAGGATGTTTTGCATACATTTTGGTGAACTGAGCTGCAGACGGGCGAAATGGTTAATTTTAGATAAAAAACAGCGGGAGAAATGAATTCAGATGAAAAAATCCAAGTTTGAGTGGTAGCCTGAGAAGTGGATTTTTTTATTTCACTAGGATGTTTTGCATAAACTTTGGTGAACTGAGCTGCAGACGGGCGAAATGGTTAATTTTAGATAAAAAACAGCGGGAGAAATGAATTCAGATGAAAAAATCCAAGTTTGAGTGGAAGCCTGAGAAGTGGATTTTTTTATTTTACTAGGATGTTTTGCATAAATTTTAGTTAACTGAGCTGCAGACGGGCGAAATGGTTAATTTTAGATAAAAAACAGCGGGAGAAATGAATTCAGATGAAAAAATCCAAGTTTGAGTGGAAGCCTGAGAACTGGATTTTTTTATTTCACTAGGATGTTTTGCATAGCTTTTGGTAAACTGAGCACCAGACGGGGGAAAAGGTTAATTTTAGATAAAAAACAGCGGGAGAAATGAATTCAGATGAAAAAATCCAAGTTCGAGTGGAAGCCTGAGAAGTGGATTTTTTTATTTCACTAGGATGTTTTGCATAAATTTTGGTGAACTGAGCTGCAGACGGGCGAAATTGTTAATTTTAGATAAAAAACAGCGGGAGAAATGAATTCAGATGAAAAAATCCAAGTATGAGTGGTATCCTGAGAAGTGGATTTTTTTATTTCACTAGGATGTTTTGCATAAATTTTGGTGAACTGAGCTGCAGACGGGCGAAATCATTAATTTTGGATAAAAAACAGCGGGAGAAATGAATTCAGATGAAAAAATCCAAGTTTGAGTGGAAGCCTGAGAAGTGGATTTTTTTATTTCACTAGGATGTTTTGCCTAAATTTTGGTGAACTGAGCTGCAGACGGGCGAAATTGTTAATTTTAGAAAAAAAGCAGCGGGAGAAATGAATTCAGATGAAAAAATCCAAGTTTGAGTGGAAGCCTGAGAAGTGGATTTTTTTATTTCACTAGGATGTTTTGCATAAATTTTGGTGAACTGAGCTGCAGACGGGCGAAATGGTTAATTTTAGATAAAAAACAGCGGGAGAAATGAATTCAGATGAAAAAATCCAAGTTTGAGTGGAAGCCTGAGAAGTGGATTTTTTTATTTCACTAGGATGATTTGCATAAATTTTGGTGAACTGAGCTGCAGACGGGCGAAATGGTTAATATTAGATAAAAAACAGCGGGAGAAATGAATTCAGATGAAAAAATCCAAGTTTGAGTGGAAGCCTGAGAAGTGGATTTTTTTATTTTACTAGGATGTTTTTCATAAATTTTGGTGAACTGAGCTGCAGACGGGCGAAATGGTTAATTTTAGATAAAAAACAGCGGGAGAAATGAATTCAGATGAAAAAATCCAAGTTTGAGTGGAAGCCTGAGAAGTGGAATTTTTCTATTTCACTAGGATGTTTTGCATACATTTTGGTGAACTGAGCTGCAGACGGGCGAAATGGTTAATTTTAGATAAAAAACAGCGGGAGAAATGAATTCAGATGAAAAAATCCAAGTTTGATTGGAAGCCTGAGAAGTGGATTTTTTTATTTGACTAGGATGTTTTACATAAATTTTGGTGATCTGAGCTGCAGACGGGAGAAATGGTTAATTTTAGATAAAAAACAGCGGGAGAAATGAATTCAGATGAAAAAATCCAAGTTTGAGTGGAAGCCTGAGAAGTGGATTTTTTTATTTCACTAGGATGTTTTGCATACATTTTGGTGAACTGAGCTGCAGACGGGCGAAATGGTTAATTTTACATAAAAAACAGCGGGAGAAATGAATTCAGATGAAAAAATCCAAGTTTGAGTGGAAGCCTGAGAAGTGGAATTTTTATTTTAATAGGATGTTTAGCATAAACTTTGGTGATCTGAGCTGCAGACGGGCGAAATGGTTAATTTTAGTTAAAAAACATCGGGAGAAATGAATTCAGATGAAAAAATCCAAGTTTGAGTGGAAGCCTGAGAAGTGGATTTTTTTATTTCACTAGGATGTTTTGCATACATTTTGGTGAACTGAGCTGCAGACGGGCGAAATGGTTAATTTTAGATAAAAAACAGCGGGAGAAATGAATTCAGATGAAAAAATCCAAGTTTGATTGGAAGCCTGAGAAGTGGATTTTTTTATTTGACTAGGATGTTTTGCATAAATTTTGGTGATCTGAGCTGCAGACGGGAGAAATGGTTAATTTTAGATAAAAAACAGCGGGAGAAATGAATTCAGAATAAAAAATCCAAGTTTGAGTGGAAGCCTGAGAAGTGGATTTTTTTATTTCACTAGGATGTTTTGCATACATTTTGGTGAACTGAGCTGCAGACGGGCGAAATGGTTAATTTTAGATAAAAAACAGCGGGAGAAATGAATTCAGATGAAAAAATCCAAGTTTGAGTGGAAGCCTGAGAAGTGGATTTTTTTATTTCACTAGGATGTTTAGCATAAATTTTGGTGATCTGAGCTGCAGACGGGCGAAATGGTTAATTTTAGATAAAAAACAGCGGGAGAAATGAATTCAGATGATAAAATCCAAGTTTGAGTGGAATCCTGAGAAGTGGATTTTTTTATTTGACTAGGATGTTTTCCATTAATTTTGGTGAACTGAGCTGCAGACGGGCGAAATGGTTAATTTTAGATAAAAAACATCGGGAGAAATGAATTCAGATGAAAAAATCCAAGTTTGAGTGGAAGCCTGAGAAGTGGATTTTTTTATTTCACTAGGATGTTTTGCATACATTTTGGTGAACTGAGCTGCAGACGGGCGAAATGGTTAATTTTAGATAAAAAACAGCGGGAGAAATGAATTCAGATGAAAGAATCCAAGTTTTAATGGAAGCCTGATAAGTGGATTTTTTTATTTTACTAGGATGTTTTGCATAAATTTTAGTTAACTGAGCTGCAGACGGGCTAAATGGTTAATTTTAGATAAAAAACAGCGGGAGAAATGAATTCAGATGAAAAAATCCAAGTTTGAGTGGAAGCCTGAGAACTGGATTTTTTTATTTCACTAGGATGTTTTGCATAAATTTTGGTGAACTGAGCTGCAGACGGGCGAAATTGTTAATTTTAGATGAAAAACAGCGGGAGAAATGAATTCAGATGAAAAAATCCAAGTTTGAGTGGAAGCCTGAGAAGTGGATTTTTTTATTTTACTAGGATGATTTGCATAAATTTTAGTTAACTGAGCTGCAGACGGGCGAAATGGTTAATTTTAGATAAAAAACAGCGGGAGAAATGAATTCAGATGAAAAAATCCAAGTTTGAGTGGAAGCCTGAGAAGTGGATTTTTTTATTTCACTAGGATGTTTTGCATAAATTTTGGTGAACTGAGCTGCAGACGGGCGAAATTGTTAATTTTAGAAAAAAAGCAGCGGGAGAAATGAATTCAGATGAAAAAATCCAAGTTTGAGTGGAAGCCTGAGAAGTGGATTTTTTTATTTCACTAGGATGTTTTGCATAAATTTTGGTGAACTGAGCTGCAGACGGGCGAAATGGTTAATTTTAGATAAAAAACAGCGGGAGAAATGAATTCAGATGAAAAAATCCAAGTTTGAGTGGAAGCCTGAGAAGTGGATATTTTTATTTCACTAGGATGTTTTGCATACATTTTGGTGAACTGAGCTGCAGACGGGCGACATTTTTAATTTTAGATAAAAAATTGCGGGAGAAATGAATTCAGATGAAAAAATCCAAGTTTGAGTGGAAGCCTGAGAAGTGGATTTTATTATTTCACTAGGATGTTTTGCATAAATTTTGGTGAACTGAGCTGCAGACGGGCGAAATGGTTAATTTTAGATAAAAAACAGCGGGAGAAATGAATTCAGATGAAAAAATCCAAGTTTGAGTGGAAGCCTGAGAAGTGGAATTTTTCTATTTCACTAGGATGTTTTGCATACATTTTGGTGAACTGAGCTGCAGACGGGCGAAATGGTTAATTTTAGATAAAAAACAGCGGGAGAAATGAATTCAGATGAAAAAATCCAAGTTTGAGTGGTAGCCTGAGAAGTGGATTTTTTTATTTCACTAGGATGTTTTGCATAAACTTTGGTGAACTGAGCTGCAGACGGGCGAAATGGTTAATTTTAGATAAAAAACAGCGGGAGAAATGAATTCAGATGAAAAAATCCAAGTTTGAGTGGAAGCCTGAGAAGTGGATTTTTTTATTTTACTAGGATGTTTTGCATAAATTTTAGTTAACTGAGCTGCAGACGGGCGAAATGGTTAATTTTAGATAAAAAACAGCGGGAGAAATGAATTCAGATGAAAAAATCCAAGTTTGAGTGGAAGCCTGAGAACTGGATTTTTTTATTTCACTAGGATGTTTTGCATAGCTTTTGGTAAACTGAGCACCAGACGGGGGAAAAGGTTAATTTTAGATAAAAAACAGCGGGAGAAATGAATTCAGATGAAAAAATCCAAGTTCGAGTGGAAGCCTGAGAAGTGGATTTTTTTATTTCACTAGGATGTTTTGCATAAATTTTGGTGAACTGAGCTGCAGACGGGCGAAATTGTTAATTTTAGATAAAAAACAGCGGGAGGAATGAATTCAGATGAAAAAATCCAAGTTTGAGTGGAAGCCTGAGAAGTGGATTTTTTTATTTCATTAGGATGTTTTGCACAAATTTTGGTGAACTGAGCTGCAGACGGGCGAAATTGTTAATTTTAGATAAAAAACAGCGGGAGAAATGAATTCAGATGAAAAAATCCAAGTATGAGTGGTATCCTGAGAAGTGGATTTTTTTATTTCACTAGGATGTTTTGCATAAATTTTGGTGAACTGAGCTGCAGACGGGCGAAATCATTAATTTTGGATAAAAAACAGCGGGAGAAATGAATTCAGATGAAAAAATCCAAGTTTGAGTGGAAGCCTGAGAAGTGGATTTTTTTATTTCACTAGGATGTTTTGCCTAAATTTTGGTGAACTGAGCTGCAGACGGGCGAAATTGTTAATTTTAGAAAAAAAGCAGCGGGAGAAATGAATTCAGATGAAAAAATCCAAGTTTGAGTGGAAGCCTGAGAAGTGGATTTTTTTATTTCACTAGGATGTTTTGCATAAATTTTGGTGAACTGAGCTGCAGACGGGCGAAATGGTTAATTTTAGATAAAAAACAGCGGGAGAAATGAATTCAGATGAAAAAATCCAAGTTTGAGTGGAAGCCTGAGAAGTGGATTTTTTTATTTCACTAGGATGATTTGCATAAATTTTGGTGAACTGAGCTGCAGACGGGCGAAATGGTTAATATTAGATAAAAAACAGCGGGAGAAATGAATTCAGATGAAAAAATCCAAGTTTGAGTGGAAGCCTGAGAAGTGGATTTTTTTATTTTACTAGGATGTTTTTCATAAATTTTGGTGAACTGAGCTGCAGACGGGCGAAATGGTTAATTTTAGATAAAAAACAGCGGGAGAAATGAATTCAGATGAAAAAATCCAAGTTTGAGTGGAAGCCTGAGAAGTGGAATTTTTCTATTTCACTAGGATGTTTTGCATACATTTTGGTGAACTGAGCTGCAGACGGGCGAAATGGTTAATTTTAGATAAAAAACAGCGGGAGAAATGAATTCAGATGAAAAAATCCAAGTTTGATTGGAAGCCTGAGAAGTGGATTTTTTTATTTGACTAGGATGTTTTGCATAAATTTTGGTGATCTGAGCTGCAGACGGGAGAAATGGTTAATTTTAGATAAAAAACAGCGGGAGAAATGAATTCAGATGAAAAAATCCAAGTTTGAGTGGAAGCCTGAGAAGTGGATTTTTTTATTTCACTAGGATGTTTTGCATACATTTTGGTGAACTGAGCTGCAGACGGGCGAAATGGTTAATTTTAGATAAAAAACAGCGGGAGAAATGAATTCAGATGAAAAAATCCAAGTTTGAGTGGAAGCCTGAGAAGTGGAATTTTTATTTTAATAGGATGTTTAGCATAAACTTTGGTGATCTGAGCTGCAGACGGGCGAAATGGTTAATTTTAGTTAAAAAACATCGGGAGAAATGAATTCAGATGAAAAAATCCAAGTTTGAGTGGAAGCCTGAGAAGTGGATTTTTTTATTTCACTAGGATGTTTTGCATACATTTTGGTGAACTGAGCTGCAGACGGGCGAAATGGTTAATTTTAGATAAAAAACAGCGGGAGAAATGAATTCAGATGAAAAAATCCAAGTTTGATTGGAAGCCTGAGAAGTGGATTTTTTTATTTGACTAGGATGTTTTGCATAAATTTTGGTGATCTGAGCTGCAGACGGGAGAAATGGTTAATTTTAGATAAAAAACAGCGGGAGAAATGAATTCAGAATAAAAAATCCAAGTTTGAGTGGAAGCCTGAGAAGTGGAACTGGTGGTGGTGAACTGAGCTGCAGACGGGCGAAATGGTTAATTTTAGATAAAAAACAGCGGGAGAAATGAATTCAGATGAAAAAATCCAAGTTTGAGTGGAAGCCTGAGAAGTGGATTTTTTTATTTCACTAGGATGTTTAGCATAAATTTTGGTGATCTGTGCTGCAGACGGGCGAAATGGTTAATTTTAGATAAAAAACAGCGGGAGAAATGAATTCAGATGATAAAATCCAAGTTTGAGTGGAATCCTGAGAAGTGGATTTTTTTATTTGACTAGGATGTTTTCCATTAATTTTGGTGAACTGAGCTGCAGACGGGCGAAATGGTTAATTTTAGATAAAAAACATCGGGAGAAATGAATTCAGATGAAAAAATCCAAGTTTGAGTGGAAGCCTGAGAAGTGGATTTTTTTATTTCACTAGGATGTTTTGCATACATTTTGGTGAACTGAGCTGCAGACGGGCGAAATGGTTAATTTTAGATAAAAAACAGCGGGAGAAATGAATTCACATGAAAAAATCCAAGTTTGATTGGAAGCCTGAGAAGTAGATTTTTTTATTTGACTAGGATGTTTTGCATAAATTTTGGAGATCTGAGCTGCAGACGGGCGAAATGGTTAATTTTAGATAAAAAACAGCGGGAGAAATGAATTCAGATGAAAAAATCCAAGTTTGAGTGGAAGCCTGAGAAGTGGATTTTTTTATTTCACTAGGATGTTTTGCATAAATTTTGGTGAACTGAGCTGCAGACGGGCGAAATGGTTAATTTTAGATAAAAAACAGCGGGAGAAATGAATTCAGATGAAAAAATCCAAGTTTGAGTGGAAGCCTGAGAAGTGGATTTTTTTATTTCACTGGGATGTTTTGCATAAATTTTGGTGATTTGAGCTACAGACGGGCGAAATGGTTAATTTTAGATAAAAAACAGCGGGAGAAATGAATTCAGATGAAAAAATCCAAGTTTGAGTGGAAGCCTGAGAAGTGGATTTTTTATTTCACTGGGATGTTTTGCATAAATTTTGGTGAACTGAGCTGCAGACGGGCGAAATGGTTAATTTTAGATAAAAAACAGCGAGAGATATGAATTCAGATTAAAAAAATATAAGTTTGAGTGGAAGCCTGAGAAGTGTAATTTTTTATTTCAGTAGGATGTTTTGCATAAATTTTTGTGATCTGAGCTGCAGACGGGCGAAATTATTAATTTTAGACAAAAAACAGCGGGAGAAATGAATTCAGATGAAAAAATCCAAGTTTGAGTGGAAGCCTGAGAAGTGGATTTTTTTATTTTACTGGGATGTTTTGCATAAAGTTTGGTGATTTGAGCTGCAGACGAGCGAAATGGTTAATTTTAGATAAAAAACAGCAGGAGAAATGAATTCAGATGAAAAAATCAAAGTTTGAGTGGAAGCTTGAGAAGTGGATTTTTTTATTTCACTAGGATGTTTTGCATAAACTTTGGTGAACTGAGCTGCAGACGGGCGAAATGGTTAATTTTAGATAAAAACAGCGGAAGAAATGAATTCAGATGAAAAAATCCAAGTTTGAGTGGAAGCCTGAGAAGTGGATTTTTTTATTTCACTAGGATGTTTTGCATACATTTTGGTGAACTGAGCTGCAGACGGGCGAAATGGTTAATTTTAGATAAAAAACAGCGGGAGAAATGAATTCAGATGAAAAAATCCAAGTTTGAGTGGAAGCCTGAGAAGTGGATTTTTTTATTTCACTAGGATGTTTTGCATAAATTTTGGTGAACTGAGCTGCAGACGGGCGAAATGGTTAATTTTAGATAAAAAACAGCGGGAGAAATGAATTCAGATGAAAAAATCCAAGTTTGAGTGGAAGCCTGAGAAGTGGATTTTTTCATTTCACTAGGATGTTTTGCATAAATTTTGGTGATCTGAGCTGCAGACAGGCGAAATAGTTAATTTAAGATAAAAAACAGCGGGAGAAATGAATTCAGATGAAAAAATCCAAGTTTGAGTGGAAGCCTGAGAGGTGGATTTTTTTATTTCACTAGGATGTTTTGCATAAATTTTGGTGAACTGAGTTGCAGACGGGCGAAATGGTTAATTTTAGATAAAAAACAGCAGGAGAAATGAATTCAGATGAAAAAATCCAAGTTTGATTGGAAGCCTGAGAAGTGGATTTTTTTATTTTACACGGAAGTTTTGCATAAATTTTGGTTAACTGAGCTGCAGACGGGCGAAATCGTTAATTTTAGATAAAAAACAGCGGGAGAAATGAATTCAGATGAAAAATTCCAAGTTTGAGTGAAAGCCTGAGAAGTGGATTTTTTTATTTCACTAGGATGTTTTGCATAAATTTTGGTGAACTGAGCTGCAGAAGGACGAAAATGTTAATTTTAGATAAAAAACAGCGGGAGAAATGAATTCAGATGAAAATATCCAAGTTTGAGTAGAAGCCTGAGAAGTGGATTTTTTTATTTCACTAGGATGTTTTGCATAAACTTTGGTGAACTGAGCTACAGACGGGCGAAATGGTTAATTTTAGATAAAAAACAGCGGGAGAAATGAATTCAGATGAAAAAATCCAATTTTGAGTGGAAGCCTGAGAAGTGGATTTTTTTATTTCACTAGGATGTTTTGCATACATTTTGCTGAACTGAGCTGCAGACGGGCGAAATGGTTAATTTTAGATAAAAAACAGCGGGAGAAATGATTTCAGATGAAAAAATCCAAGTTTGAGTGGAAGCCTGAGAAGTGGAATTTTTTATTTCACTAGGATGTTTTGCATAAATTTTGGTGATCTGAGCTGCAGACGGGCGAAATGGTTAATTTTAGATAAAAAACAGCGGGAGAAATGAATTCAGATGAAAAAATCCAAGTTTAGGTGGAAGCCTGAGAGGTGGATTTTTTTATTTCACTAGGATGTTTGGCATAAATTTTGGTGAACTGAGTTGCAGACGGGCGAAATGGTTAATTTTAGATAAAAAACAGCGGGAGAAATGAAGTCAGATGAAAAAATCCAAGTTTGAGTGGAAGCCTGAGAAGTGGATTTTTTTATTTCACTAGGATGTTTTGCATAAATTTTTGTGAACTGAGCTGCAGACGGGCGAAATAATTAATTTTGGATAAAAAACAGCGGGAGAAATGAATTCAGATGAAAAAATCCAAGTTTTAATGGAAGCCTGAGAAGTGGATTTTTTTATTTCACTAGGATGTTTTGCATAAATTTTGGTGAACTGAGCTGCAGACGGGCGAAATAATTAATTTTGGATAAAAATCAGCGGGAGAAATGAATTCAGATGAAAAAATCCAAGTTTGAGTGGAAGCCTGAGAAGTGGATTTCTTTATTTTACTAGGATGTTTTGCATAAATTTTAGTTAACTGAGCTGCAGACGGGCGAAATGGTTAATTTTAGATAAAAAACAGCGGGAGAAATGAATTCAGATGAAAAAATCCAAGTTTGATTGGAAGCCTGAGAAGTGGATTTTTTTATTTGACTAGGATGTTTTGCATAAATTTTGGAGATCTGAGCTGCAGACGGGCGAAATGGTTAATTTTAGATAAAAAACAGCGGGAGAAATGATTTCAGATGAAAAAATCCAAGTTTGAGTGGAAGCCTGAGAAGTGGATTTTTTTATTTCACTAGGATGTTTTGCATAAATTTTGGTGAACTGAGCTGCAGACGGGCGAAATGGTTAATTTTAGATAAAAAACAGCGGGAGAAATGAATTCAGATGAAAAAATCCAAGTTTGAGTGGAAGCCTGAGAAGTGGATTTTTTTATTTCACTGGGATGTTTTGCATAAATTTTGGTGATTTGAGCTGCAGACGGGCGAAATGGTTAATTTTAGATAAAAAAACAGCGGGAGAAATGAATTCAGATGAAAAAATCCAAGTTTGAGTGGAAGCCTGAGAAGTGGATTTTTTATTTCACTGGGATGTTTTGCATAAATTTTGGTGAACTGAGCTGCAGACGGGCGAAATGGTTAATTTTAGATAAAAAACAGCGAGAGAAATGAATTCAGATTAAAAAAATATAAGTTTGAGTGGAAGCCTGAGAAGTGTATTTTTTTATTTCAATAGGATGTTTTGCATAAATTTTTGTGATCTGAGCTGCAGACGGGCGAAATGATTAATTTTAGACAAAAAACAGCGGGAGAAATGAATTCAGATGAAAAAATCCAAGTTTGAGTGGAAGCCTGAGAAGTGGATTTTTTTATTTCACTGGGATGTTTTGCATAAAGTTTGGTGATTTGAGCTGCAGACGATCGAAATGGTTAATTTTAGATAAAAAACAGCAGGAGAAATGAATTCAGATGAAAAAATCAAAGTTTGAGTGGAAGCTTGAGAAGTGGATTTTTTTATTTCACTAGGATGTTTTGCATAAACTTTGGTGAACTGAGCTGCAGACGGGCGAAATGGTTAATTTTAGATAAAAACAGCGGAAGAAATGAATTCAGATGAAAAAATCCAAGTTTGAGTGGAAGCCTGAGAAGTGGATTTTTTTATTTCACTAGGATGTTTTGCATAAATTTTGGTGAACTAAGCTGCAGACGGGCGAAATAATTAATTTTGGATAAAAAACAGCCGGAGAAATGAATTCAGATGAAAAAATCCAAGTTTGAGTGGAAGCCTGAGAAGTGGATTTTTTTATTTCACTAGGATGTTTTGCATAAATTTTGGTGAACTGAGCTGCAGACGGGCGAAATAATTAATTTTGGATAAAAAACAGCGGGAGAAATGAATTCAGATGAAAAAATCCAAGTTTTAATGGAAGCCTGAGAAGTGGATTTTTTTATTTCACTAGGATGTTTTGCATAAATTTTGGTGAACTGAGCTGCAGACGGGCGAAATAATTAATTTTGGATAAAAAACAGCGGGAGAAATGAATTCAGATGAAAAAATCCAAGTTTTAATGGAAGCCTGAGAAGTGGATTTTTTTATTTCACTAGGATGTTTTGCATAAATTTTGGTGAACTGAGCTGCAGACGGGCGAAATAATTAATTTTGGATAAAAAACAGCGGGAGAAATGAATTCAGATGAAAAAATCCAAGTTTGAGTGAAAGCCTGAGAAGTGGATTTTTTTATTTCACTAGGATGTTTTGCATAAATTTTGGTGAACTGAGCTGCAGAAGGACGAAAATGTTAATTTTAGATAAAAAACAGCGGGAGATATGAATTCAGATGAAAAAATCCAAGTTTGAGTGGAAGCCTGAGAAGTGGATTTTTTTATTTCACTAGGATGTTTTGCATAAATTTTGGTGAACTGAGCTGCAGACGGGCGAAATGGTTAATTTTAGATAAAAAACAGCGGGAGAAATGAATTCAGATGAAAAAATCCAAGTTTGAGTGGAAGCCTGAGAAGTGGATTTTTTTATTTCACTGGGATGTTTTGAATAAATTTTGGTGATTTGAGCTACAGACGGGCGAAATGGTTAATTTTAGATAAAAAACAGCGGGAGAAATGAATTCAGATGAAAAAATCCAAGTTTGAGTGGAAGCCTGAGAAGTGGATTTTTTATTTCACTGGGATGTTTTGCATAAATTTTGGTGAACTGAGCTGCAGACGGGCGAAATGGTTAATTTTAGATAAAAAACAGCGAGAGAAATGAATTCAGATTAAAAAAATATAAGTTTGAGTGGAAGCCTGAGAAGTGTAATTTTTTATTTCAGTAGGATGTTTTGCATAAATTTTTGTGATCTGAGCTGCAGACGGGCGAAATGATTAATTTTAGACAAAAAACAGCGGGAGAAATGAATTCAGATGAAAAAATCCAAGTTTGAGTGGAAGCCTGAGAAGTGGATTTTTTTATTTTACTGGGATGTTTTGCATAAAGTTTGGTGATTTGAGCTGCAGACGAGCGAAATGGTTAATTTTAGATAAAAAACAGCAGGAGAAATGAATTCAGATGAAAAAATCAAAGTTTGAGTGGAAGCTTGAGAAGTGGATTTTTTTATTTCACTAGGATGTTTTGCATAAACTTTGGTGAACTGAGCTGCAGACGGGCGAAATGGTTAATTTTAGATAAAAACAGCGGAAGAAATGAATTCAGATGAAAAAATCCAAGTTTGAGTGGAAGCCTGAGAAGTGGATTTTTTTATTTCACTAGGATGTTTTGCATACATTTTGGTGAACTGAGCTGCAGACGGGCGAAATGGTTAATTTTAGATAAAAAACAGCGGGAGAAATGAATTCAGATGAAAAAATCCAAGTTTGAGTGGAAGCCTGAGAAGTGGATTTTTTTATTTCACTAGGATGTTTTGCATAAATTTTGGTGAACTGAGCTGCAGACGGGCGAAATGGTTAATTTTAGATAAAAAACAGCGGGAGAAATGAATTCAGATGAAAAAATCCAAGTTTGAGTGGAAGCCTGAGAAGTGGATTTTTTCATTTCACTAGGATGTTTTGCATAAATTTTGGTGATCTGAGCTGCAGACAGGCGAAATAGTTAATTTAAGATAAAAAACAGCTGGAGAAATGAATTCAGATGAAAAAATCCAAGTTTGAGTGGAAGCCTGAGAGGTGGATTTTTTTATTTCACTAGGATGTTTTGCATAAATTTTGGTGAACTGAGTTGCAGACGGGCGAAATGGTTAATTTTAGATAAAAAACAGCAGGAGAAATGAATTCAGATGAAAAAATCCAAGTTTGATTGGAAGCCTGAGAAGTGGATTTTTTTATTTTACACGGAAGTTTTGCATAAATTTTGGTTAACTGAGCTGCAGACGGGCGAAATCGTTAATTTTAGATAAAAAACAGCGGGAGAAATGAATTCAGATGAAAAATTCCAAGTTTGAGTGAAAGCCTGAGAAGTGGATTTTTTTATTTCACTAGGATGTTTTGCATAAATTTTGGTGAACTGAGCTGCAGAAGGACGAAAATGTTAATTTTAGATAAAAAACAGCGGGAGAAATGAATTCAGATGAAAATATCCAAGTTTGAGTAGAAGCCTGAGAAGTGGATTTTTTTATTTCACTAGGATGTTTTGCATAAACTTTGGTGAACTGAGCTACAGACGGGCGAAATGGTTAATTTTAGATAAAAAACAGCGGGAGAAATGAATTCAGATGAAAAAATCCAATTTTGAGTGGAAGCCTGAGAAGTGGATTTTTTTATTTCACTAGGATGTTTTGCATACATTTTGCTGAACTGAGCTGCAGACGGGCGAAATGGTTAATTTTAGATAAAAAACAGCGGGAGAAATGATTTCAGATGAAAAAATCCAAGTTTGAGTGGAAGCCTGAGAAGTGGAATTTTTTATTTCACTAGGATGTTTTGCATAAATTTTGGTGATCTGAGCTGCAGACGGGCGAAATGGTTAATTTTAGATAAAAAACAGCGGGAGAAATGAATTCAGATGAAAAAATCCAAGTTTGAGTGGAAGCCTGAGAGGTGGATTTTTTTATTTCACTAGGATGTTTGGCATAAATTTTGGTGAACTGAGTTGCAGACGGGCGAAATGGTTAATTTTAAATAAAAAACAGCGGGAGAAATGAAGTCAGATGAAAAAATCCAAGTTTGAGTGGAAGCCTGAGAAGTGGATTTTTTTATTTCACTAGGATGTTTTGCATAAATTTTTGTGAACTGAGCTGCAGACGGGCGAAATAATTAATTTTGGATAAAAAACAGCGGGAGAAATGAATTCAGATGAAAAAATCCAAGTTTTAATGGAAGCCTGAGAAGTGGATTTTTTTATTTCACTAGGATGTTTTGCATAAATTTTGGTGAACTGAGCTGCAGACGGGCGAAATAATTAATTTTGGATAAAAATCAGCGGGAGAAATGAATTCAGATGAAAAAATCCAAGTTTGAGTGGAAGCCTGAGAAGTGGATTTCTTTATTTTACTAGGATGTTTTGCATAAATTTTAGTTAACTGAGCTGCAGACGGGCGAAATGGTTAATTTTAGATAAAAAACAGCGGGAGAAATGAATTCAGATGAAAAAATCCAAGTTTGATTGGAAGCCTGAGAAGTGGATTTTTTTATTTGACTAGGATGTTTTGCATAAATTTTGGAGATCTGAGCTGCAGACGGGCGAAATGGTTAATTTTAGATAAAAAACAGCGGGAGAAATGATTTCAGATGAAAAAATCCAAGTTTGAGTGGAAGCCTGAGAAGTGGATTTTTTTATTTCACTAGGATGTTTTGCATAAATTTTGGTGAACTGAGCTGCAGACGGGCGAAATGGTTAATTTTAGATAAAAAACAGCGGGAGAAATGAATTCAGATGAAAAAATCCAAGTTTGAGTGGAAGCCTGAGAAGTGGATTTTTTTATTTCACTGGGATGTTTTGCATAAATTTTGGTGATTTGAGCTGCAGACGGGCGAAATGGTTAATTTTAGATAAAAAAACAGCGGGAGAAATGAATTCAGATGAAAAAATCCAAGTTTGAGTGGAAGCCTGAGAAGTGGATTTTTTATTTCACTGGGATGTTTTGCATAAATTTTGGTGAACTGAGCTGCAGACGGGCGAAATGGTTAATTTTAGATAAAAAACAGCGAGAGAAATGAATTCAGATTAAAAAAATATAAGTTTGAGTGGAAGCCTGAGAAGTGTATTTTTTTATTTCACTAGGATGTTTTGCATAAATTTTTGTGATCTGAGCTGCAGACGGGCGAAATGATTAATTTTAGACAAAAAACAGCGGGAGAAATGAATTCAGATGAAAAAATCCAAGTTTGAGTGGAAGCCTGAGAAGTGGATTTTTTTATTTCACTGGGATGTTTTGCATAAAGTTTGGTGATTTGAGCTGCAGACGATCGAAATGGTTAATTTTAGATAAAAAACAGCAGGAGAAATGAATTCAGATGAAAAAATCAAAGTTTGAGTGGAAGCTTGAGAAGTGGATTTTTTTATTTCACTAGGATGTTTTGCATAAACTTTGGTGAACTGAGCTGCAGACGGGCGAAATGGTTAATTTTAGATAAAAACAGCGGAAGAAATGAATTCAGATGAAAAAATCCAAGTTTGAGTGGAAGCCTGAGAAGTGGATTTTTTTATTTCACTAGGATGTTTTGCATAAATTTTGGTGAACTAAGCTGCAGACGGGCGAAATAATTAATTTTGGATAAAAAACAGCCGGAGAAATGAATTCAGATGAAAAAATCCAAGTTTGAGTGGAAGCCTGAGAAGTGGATTTTTTATTTCACTAGGATGTTTTGCATAAATTTTGGTGAACTGAGCTGCAGACGGGCGAAATAATTAATTTTGGATAAAAAACAGCGGGAGAAATGAATTCAGATGAAAAAATCTAAGTTTTAATGGAAGCCTGAGAAGTGGATTTTTTTATTTCACTAGGATGTTTTGCATAAATTTTGGTGAACTGAGCTGCAGACGGGCGAAATAATTAATTTTGGATAAAAAACAGCGGGAGAAATGAATTCAGATGAAAAAATCCAAGTTTTAATGGAAGCCTGAGAAGTGGATTTTTTTATTTCACTAGGATGTTTTGCATAAATTTTGGTGAACTGAGCTGCAGACGGGCGAAATAATTAATTTTGGATAAAAAACAGCGGGAGAAATGAATTCAGATGAAAAAATCCAAGTTTGAGTGAAAGCCTGAGAAGTGGATTTTTTTATTTCACTAGGATGTTTTGCATAAATTTTGGTGAACTGAGCTGCAGAAGGACGAAAATGTTAATTTTAGATAAAAAACAGCGGGAGATATGAATTCAGATGAAAAAATCCAAGGTTGAGTGGAAGCCTGAGAAGTGGATTTTTTTATTTCACTAGGATGTTTTGCATAAACTTTGGTGAACTGAGCTACAGACGGGCGAAATGGTTAATTTTAGATAAAAAACAGCGGGAGAAATGAATTCAGATGAAAAAATCCAATTTTGAGTGGAAGCCTGAGAAGTGGATTTTTTTATTTCACTAGGATGTTTTGCATACATTTTGCTGAACTGAGCTGCAGACGGGCGAAATGGTTAATTTTAGATAAAAAACAGCGGGAGAAATGATTTCAGATGAAAAAATCCAAGTTTGAGTGGAAGCCTGAGAAGTGGATTTTTTTATTTCACTAGGATGTTTTGCATAAATTTTGGTGAACTGAGCTGCAGACGGGCGAAATGGTTAATTTTAGATAAAAAACAGCGGGAGAAATGAATTCAGATGAAAAAATCCAAGTTTGAGTGGAAGCCTGAGAAGTGGATTTTTTTATTTCACTGGGATGTTTTGCATAAATTTTGGTGATTTGAGCTGCAGACGGGCGAAATGGTTAATTTTAAATAAAAAACAGCGGGAGAAATGAATTCAGATGAAAAAATCCAAGTTTGAGTGGAAGCCTGAGAAGTGGATTTTTTTATTTCACTGGGATGTTTTGCATAAATTTTGGTGAACTGAACTGCAGACGGGCGAAATGGTTAATTTTAGATAAAAAACAGCGAGAGAAATGAATTCAGATTAAAAAAATATAAGTTTGAGCGGAAGCCTGAGAAGTGTATTTTTTTATTTCACTAGGATGTTTTGCATAAATTTTGGTGATCTGAGCTGCAGACGGGCGAAATGGTTAATTTTAGATAAAAAACAGCGGGAGAAATGAATTCAGATGAAAAAATCCAAGTTGGAGTGGAAGCCTGAGAGATGGATTTTTTTATTTCACTAGGATGTTTTGCATAAATTTTGGTGAACTGCGTTGCAGACGGGCGAAATGGTTAATTTTAGATAAAAAACAGCGGGAGAAATGAATTCAGATGAAAAAATCCAAGTTTGAGTGGAAGCCTGAGAAGTGGATTTTTTTATTTCACTAGGATGTTTTGCATAAATTTTGGTGAACTGAGCTGCAGACGGGCGAAATGGTTAATTTTAGATAAAAAACAGCGGGAGAAATGAATTCAGATGAAAAAATCCAAGTTTGAGTGGAAGCCTGAGAAGTGGATTTTTTTATTTCACTAGGATGTTTTGCATAAATTTTGGTGAACTAAGCTGCAGACGGGCGAAATAATTAATTTTGGATAAAAAACAGCGGGAGAAATGAATTCAGATGAAAAAATCCAAGTTTGAGTGGAAGCCTGAGAAGTGGATTTTTTTATTTCACTAGGATGTTTTGCATAAATTTTGGTGAACTGAGCTGCAGACGGGCGAAATAATTAATTTTGGATAAAAAACAGCGGGAGAAATGAATTCAGATGAAAAAATCCAAGTTTTAATGGAAGCCTGAGAAGTGGATTTTTTTATTTCACTAGGATGTTTTGCATAAATTTTGGTGAACTGAGCTGCAGACGGGCGAAATAATTAATTTTGGATAAAAAACAGCGGGAGAAATGAATTCAGATGAAAGAATCCAAGTTTTAATGGAAGCCTGAGAAGTGGATTTTTTTATTTTACTAGGATGTTTTGCATAAATTTTAGTTAACTGAGCTGCAGACGGGCTAAATGGTTAATTTTAGATAAAAAACAGCGGGAGAAATGAATTCAGATGAAAAAATCCAAGTTTGAGTGGAAGCCTGAGAACTGGATTTTTTTATTTCACTAGGATGTTTTGCATAAATTTTGGTGAACTGAGCTGCAGACGGGCGAAATTGTTAATTTTAGATGAAAAACAGCGGGAGAAATGAATTCAGATGAAAAAATCCAAGTTTGAGTGGAAGCCTGAGAAGTGGATTTTTTTATTTTACTAGGATGATTTGCATAAATTTTAGTTAACTGAGCTGCAGACGGGCGAAATGGTTAATTTTAGATAAAAAACAGCGGGAGAAATGAATTCAGATGAAAAAATCCAAGTTTGAGTGGAAGCCTGAGAAGTGGATTTTTTTATTTCACTAGGATGTTTTGCATAAATTTTGGTGAACTGAGCTGCAGACGGGCGAAATTGTTAATTTTAGAAAAAAAGCAGCGGGAGAAATGAATTCAGATGAAAAAATCCAAGTTTGAGTGGAAGCCTGAGAAGTGGATTTTTTTATTTCACTAGGATGTTTTGCATAAATTTTGGTGAACTGAGCTGCAGACGGGCGAAATGGTTAATTTTAGATAAAAAACAGCGGGAGAAATGAATTCAGATGAAAAAATCCAAGTTTGAGTGGAAGCCTGAGAAGTGGATTTTTTTATTTCACTAGGATGTTTTGCATACATTTTGGTGAACTGAGCTGCAGACGGGCAACATTTTTAATTTTAGATAAAAAATTGCGGGAGAAATGAATTCAGATGAAAAAATCCAAGTTTGAGTGGAAGCCTGAGAAGTGGATTTTTTTATTTCACTAGGATGTTTTGCATAAATTTTGGTGAACTGAGCTGCAGACGGGCGAAATGGTTAATTTTAGATAAAAAACAGCGGGAGAAATGAATTCAGATGAAAAAATCCAAGTTTGAGTGGAAGCCTGAGAAGTGGAATTTTTCTATTTCACTAGGATGTTTTGCATACATTTTGGTGAACTGAGCTGCAGACGGGCGAAATGGTTAATTTTAGATAAAAAACAGCGGGAGAAATGAATTCAGATGAAAAAATCCAAGTTTGATTGGAAGCCTGAGAAGTGGATTTTTTTATTTGACTAGGATGTTTTGCATAAATTTTGGTGATCTGAGCTGCAGACGGGAGAAATGGTTAATTTTAGATAAAAAACAGCGGGAGAAATGAATTCAGATGAAAAAATCCAAGTTTGAGTGGAAGCCTGAGAAGTGGATTTTTTTATTTCACTAGGATGATTTGCATAAATTTTGGTGAACTGAGCTGCAGACGGGCGAAATGGTTAATATTAGATAAAAAACAGCGGGAGAAATGAATTCAGATGAAAAAATCCAAGTTTGAGTGGAAGCCTGAGAAGTGGATTTTTTTATTTTACTAGGATGTTTTTCATAAATTTTGGTGAACTGAGCTGCAGACGGGCGAAATGGTTAATTTTAGATAAAAAACAGCGGGAGAAATGAATTCAGATGAAAAAATCCAAGTTTGAGTGGAAGCCTGAGAAGTGGAATTTTTCTATTTCACTAGGATGTTTTGCATACATTTTGGTGAACTGAGCTGCAGACGGGCGAAATGGTTAATTTTAAATAAAAAACAGCGGGAGAAATGAATTCAGATGAAAAAATCCAAGTTTGATTGGAAGCCTGAGAAGTGGATTTTTTTATTTGACTAGGATGTTTTGCATAAATTTTGGTGATCTGAGCTGCAGACGGGAGAAATGGTTAATTTTAGATAAAAAACAGCGGGAGAAATGAATTCAGATGAAAAAATCCAAGTTTGAGTGGAAGCCTGAGAAGTGGATTTTTTTATTTCACTAGGATGTTTTGCATAAATTTTGGTGAACTGAGCTGCAGACGGGCGAAATGGTTAATTTTAGATAAAAAACAGCGGGAGAAATGAATTCAGATGAAAAAATCCAAGTTTGAGTGGAAGCCTGAGAAGTGGATTTTTTTATTTCACTAGGATGTTTAGCATAAACTTTGGTGATCTGAGCTGCAGACGGGCGAAATGGTTAATTTTAGATAAAAAACAGCGGGAGAAATGAATTCAGATGATAAAATCCAAGTTTGAGTGGAAGCCTGAGAAGTGGATTTTTTTATTTGACTAGGATGTTTTCCATAAATTTTGGTGAACTGAGCTGCAGACGGGCGAAATGGTTAATTTTAGTTAAAAAACATCGGGAGAAATGAATTCAGATGAAAAAATCCAAGTTTGAGTGGAAGCCTGAGAAGTGGATTTTTTTATTTCACTAGGATGTTTTGCATACGTTATGGTGAACTGAGCTGCAGACGGGCGAAAAGGTTAATTTTAGATAAAAAACAGCGGGTGAAATGAATTCAGATGAAAAAATCCAAGTTTGATTGGAAGCCTGAGAAGTGGATTTTTTTATTTGACTAGGATGTTTTGCATAAATTTTGGTGATCTGAGCTGCAGACGGGAGAAATGGTTAATTTTAGATAAAAAACAGCGGGAGAAATGAATTCAGAATAAAAAATCCAAGTTTGAGTGGAAGCCTGAGAAGTGGATTTTTTTATTTCACTAGGATGTTTTGCATACATTTTGGTGAACTGAGCTGCAGACGGGCGAAATGGTTAATTTTAGATAAAAAACAGCGGGAGAAATGAATTCAGATGAAAAAATCCAAGTTTGAGTGGAAGCCTGAGAAGTGGATTTTTTTATTTCACTAGGATGTTTAGCATAAATTTTGGTGATCTGAGCTGCAGACGGGCGAAATGGTTAATTTTAGATAAAAAACAGCGGGAGAAATGAATTCAGATGATAAAATCCAAGTTTGAGTGGAATCCTGAGAAGTGGATTTTTTTATTTGACTAGGATGTTTTCCATTAATTTTGGTGAACTGAGCTGCAGACGGGCGAAATGGTTAATTTTAGATAAAAAACATCGGGAGAAATGAATTCAGATGAAAAAATCCAAGTTTGAGTGGAAGCCTGAGAAGTGGATTTTTTTATTTCACTAGGATGTTTTGCATACATTTTGGTGAACTGAGCTGCAGACGGGCGAAATGGTTAATTTTAGATAAAAAACAGCGGGAGAAATGAATTCAGATGAAAAAATCCAAGTTTGATTGGAAGCCTGAGAAGTGGATTTTTTTATTTGACTAGGATGTTTTGCATAAATTTTGGAGATCTGAGCTGCAGACGGGCGAAATGGTTAATTTTAGATAAAAAACAGCGGGAGAAATGAATTCAGATGAAAAAATCCAAGTTTGAGTGGAAGCCTGAGAAGTGGATTTTTTTATTTCACTAGGATGTTTTGCATAAATTTTGGTGAACTGAGCTGCAGACGGGCGAAATGGTTAATTTTAGATAAAAAACAGCGGGAGAAATGAATTCAGATGAAAAAATCCAAGTTTGAGTGGAAGCCTGAGAAGTGGATTTTTTTATTTCACTGGGATGTTTTGCATAAATTTTGGTGATTTGAGCTACAGACGGGCGAAATGGTTAATTTTAGATAAAAAACAGCGGGAGAAATGAATTCAGATGAAAAAATCCAAGTTTGAGTGGAAGCCTGAGAAGTGGATTTTTTATTTCACTGGGATGTTTTGCATAAATTTTGGTGAACTGAGCTGCAGACGGGCGAAATGGTTAATTTTAGATAAAAAACAGCGAGAGAAATGAATTCAGATTAAAAAAATATAAGTTTGAGTGGAAGCCTGAGAAGTGTAATTTTTTATTTCAGTAGGATGTTTTGCATAAATTTTTGTGATCTGAGCTGCAGACGGGCGAAATGATTAATTTTAGACAAAAAACAGCGGGAGAAATGAATTCAGATGAAAAAATCCAAGTTTGAGTGGAAGCCTGAGAAGTGGATTTTTTTATTTCACTGGGATGTTTTGCATAAAGTTTGGTGATTTGAGCTGCAGACGAGCGAAATGGTTAATTTTAGATAAAAAACAGCAGGAGAAATGAATTCAGATGAAAAAATCAAAGTTTGAGTGGAAGCTTGAGAAGTGGATTTTTTTATTTCACTAGGATGTTTTGCATAAACTTTGGTGAACTGAGCTGCAGACGGGCGAAATGGTTAATTTTAGATAAAAACAGCGGAAGAAATGAATTCAGATGAAAAAATCCAAGTTTGAGTGGAAGCCTGAGAAGTGGATTTTTTTATTTCACTAGGATGTTTTGCATACATTTTGGTGAACTGAGCTGCAGACGGGCGAAATGGTTAATTTTAGATAAAAAACAGCGGGAGAAATGAATTCAGATGAAAAAATCCAAGTTTGAGTGGAAGCCTGAGAAGTGGATTTTTTTATTTCACTAGGATGTTTTGCATAAATTTTGGTGAACTGAGCTGCAGACGGGCGAAATGGTTAATTTTAGATAAAAAACAGCGGGAGAAATGAATTCAGATGAAAAAATCCAAGTTTGAGTGGAAGCCTGAGAAGTGGATTTTTTTATTTCACTAGGATGTTTTGCATAAATTTTGGTGATCTGAGCTGCAGACAGGCGAAATAGTTAATTTAAGATAAAAAACAGCGGGAGAAATGAATTCAGATGAAAAAATCCAAGTTTGAGTGGAAGCCTGAGAGGTGGATTTTTTTATTTCACTAGGATGTTTTGCATAAATTTTGGTGAACTGAGTTGCAGACGGGCGAAATGGTTAATTTTAGATAAAAAACAGCGGGAGAAATGAATTCAGATGAAAAAATCCAAGTTTGATTGGAAGCCTGAGAAGTGGATTTTTTTATTTTACACGGAAGTTTTGCATAAATTTTGGTTAACTGAGCTGCAGACGGGCGAAATCGTTAATTTTAGATAAAAAACAGCGGGAGAAATGAATTCAGATGAAAAATTCCAAGTTTGAGTGAAAGCCTGAGAAGTGGATTTTTTTATTTCACTAGGATGTTTTGCATAAATTTTGGTGAACTGAGCTGCAGAAGGACGAAAATGTTAATTTTAGATAAAAAACAGCGGGAGAAATGAATTCAGATGAAAAAATCCAAGTTTGAGTAGAAGCCTGAGAAGTGGATTTTTTTATTTCACTAGGATGTTTTGCATAAACTTTGGTGAACTGAGCTACAGACGGGCGAAATGGTTAATTTTAGATAAAAAACAGCGGGAGAAATGAATTCAGATGAAAAAATCCAATTTTGAGTGGAAGCCTGAGAAGTGGATTTTTTTATTTCACTAGGATGTTTTGCATACATTTTGCTGAACTGAGCTGCAGACGGGCGAAATGGTTAATTTTAGATAAAAAACAGCGGGAGAAATGATTTCAGATGAAAAAATCCAAGTTTGAGTGGAAGCCTGAGAAGTGAAATTTTTTATTTCACTAGGATGTTTTGCATAAATTTTGGTGAACTGAGCTGCAGACGGGCGAAATGGTTAATTTTAGATAAAAAACAGCGGGAGAAATGAATTCAGATGAAAAAATCCAAGTTTGAGTGGAAGCCTGAGAAGTGGATTTTTTTATTTCACTGGGATGTTTTGCATAAATTTTGGTGATTTGAGCTGCAGATGGGCGAAATGGTTAATTTTAAATAAAAAACAGCGGGAGAAATGAATTCAGATGAAAAAATCCAAGTTTGAGTGGAAACCTGAGAAGTGGATTTTTTTATTTCACTGGGATGTTTTGCATAAATTTTGGTGAACTGAACTGCAGACGGGCGAAATGGTTAATTTTAGATAAAAAACAGCGAGAGAAATGAATTCAGATTAAAAAAATATAAGTTTGAGTGGAAGCCTGAGAAGTGTATTTTTTTATTTCACTAGGATGTTTTGCATAAATTTTGGTGATCTGAGCTGCAGACGGGCGAAATGGTTAATTTTAGATAAAAAACAGCGGGAGAAATGAATTCAGATGAAAAAATCCAAGTTTGAGTGGAAGCCTGAGAGGTGGATTTTTTTATTTCACTAGGATGTTTGGCATAAATTTTGGTGAACTGAGTTGCAGACGGGCGAAATGGTTAATTTTAGATAAAAAACAGCGGGAGAAATGAAGTCAGATGAAATAATCCAAGTTTGAGTGGAAGCCTGAGAAGTGGATTTTTTTATTTCACTAGGATGTTTTGCATAAATTTTTGTGAACTGAGCTGCAGACGGGCGAAATAATTAATTTTGGATAAAAAACAGCGGGAGAAATGAATTCAGATGAAAAAATCCAAGTTTGAGTGGAAGCCTGAGAAGTGGATTTTTTTATTTTACTAGGATGTTTTGCATAAATTTTAGTTAACTGAGCTGCAGACGGGCGAAATGGTTAATTTTAGATAAAAAACAGCGGGAGAAATGAATTCAGATGAAAAAATCCAAGTTTGATTGGAAGCCTGAGAAGTGGATTTTTTTATTTGACTAGGATGTTTTGCATAAATTTTGGAGATCTGAGCTGCAGACGGGCGAAATGGTTAATTTTAGATAAAAAACAGCGGGAGAAATGATTTCAGATGAAAAAATCCAAGTTTGAGTGGAAGCCTGAGAAGTGGATTTTTTTATTTCACTAGGATGTTTTGCATAAATTTTGGTGAACTGAGCTGCAGACGGGCGAAATGGTTAATTTTAGATAAAAAACAGCGGGAGAAATGAATTCAGATGAAAAAATCCAAGTTTGAGTGGAAGCCTGAGAAGTGGATTTTTTTATTTCACTGGGATGTTTTGCATAAATTTTGGTGATTTGAGCTGCAGACGGGCGAAATGGTTAATTTTAGATAAAAAAACAGCGGGAGAAATGAATTCAGATGAAAAAATCCAAGTTTGAGTGGAAGCCTGAGAAGTGGATTTTTTATTTCACTGGGATGTTTTGCATAAATTTTGGTGAACTGAGCTGCAGACGGGCGAAATGGTTAATTTTAGATAAAAAACAGCGAGAGAAATGAATTCAGATTAAAAAAATATAAGTTTGAGTGGAAGCCTGAGAAGTGTATTTTTTTATTTCACTAGGATGTTTTGCATAAATTTTTGTGATCTGAGCTGCAGACGGGCGAAATGATTAATTTTAGACAAAAAACAGCGGGAGAAATGAATTCAGATGAAAAAATCCAAGTTTGAGTGGAAGCCTGAGAAGTGGATTTTTTTATTTCACTGGGATGTTTTGCATAAAGTTTGGTGATTTGAGCTGCAGACGATCGAAATGGTTAATTTTAGATAAAAAACAGCAGGAGAAATGAATTCAGATGAAAAAATCAAAGTTTGAGTGGAAGCTTGAGAAGTGGATTTTTTTATTTCACTAGGATGTTTTGCATAAACTTTGGTGAACTGAGCTGCAGACGGGCGAAATGGTTAATTTTAGATAAAAACAGCGGAAGAAATGAATTCAGATGAAAATATCCAAGTTTGAGTGGAAGCCTGAGAAGTGGATTTTTTTATTTCACTAGGATGTTTTGCATAAATTTTGGTGAACTAAGCTGCAGACGGGCGAAATAATTAATTTTGGATAAAAAACAGCGGGAGAAATGAATTCAGATGAAAAAATCCAAGTTTGAGTGGAAGCCTGTGAAGTGGATTTTTTTATTTCACTAGGATGTTTTGCATAAATTTTGGTGAATTGAGCTGCAGACGGGCGAAATAATTAATTTTGGATAAAAAACAGCGGGAGAAATGAATTCAGATGAAAAAATCCAAGTTTTAATGGAAGCCTGAGAAGTGGATTTTTTTATTTCACTAGGATGTTTTGCATAAATTTTGGTGAACTGAACTGCAGACGGGCGAAATAATTAATTTTGGATAAAAAACAGCGGGAGAAATGAATTCAGATGAAAAAATCCAAGTTTTAATGGAAGCCTGAGAAGTGGATTTTTTTATTTCACTAGGATGTTTTGCATAAATTTTGGTGAACTGAGCTGCAGACGGGCGAAATAATTAATTTTGGATAAAAAACAGCGGGAGAAATGAATTCAGATGAAAAAATCCAAGTTTGAGTGAAAGCCTGAGAAGTGGATTTTTTTATTTCACTAGGATGTTTTGCATAAATTTTGGTGAACTGAGCTGCAGAAGGACGAAAATGTTAATTTTAGATAAAAAACAGCGGGAGATATGAATTCAGATGAAAAAATCCAAGTTTGAGTGGAAGCCTGAGAAGTGGATTTTTTTATTTCACTAGGATGTTTTGCATAAACTTTGGTGAACTGAGCTACAGACGGGCGAAATGGTTAATTTTAGATAAAAAACAGCGGGAGAAATGAATTCAGATGAAAAAATCCAATTTTGAGTGGAAGCCTGAGAAGTGGATTTTTTTATTTCACTAGGATGTTTTGCATACATTTTGCTGAACTGAGCTGCAGACGGGCGAAATGGTTAATTTTAGATAAAAAACAGCGGGAGAAATGATTTCAGATGAAAAAATCCAAGTTTGAGTGGAAGCCTGAGAAGTGGATTTTTTTATTTCACTAGGATGTTTTGCATAAATTTTGGTGAACTGAGCTGCAGACGGGCGAAATGGTTAATTTTAGATAAAAAACAGCGGGAGAAATGAATTCAGATGAAAAAATCCAAGTTTGAGTGGAAGCCTGAGAAGTGGATTTTTTTATTTCACTGGGATGTTTTGCATAAATTTTGGTGATTTGAGCTGCAGACGGGCGAAATGGTTAATTTTAAATAAAAAACAGCGGGAGAAATGAATTCAGATGAAAAAATCCAAGTTTGAGTGGAAGCCTGAGAAGTGGATTTTTTTATTTCACTGGGATGTTTTGCATAAATTTTGGTGAACTGAACTGCAGACGGGCGAAATGGTTAATTTTAGATAAAAAACAGCGAGAGAAATGAATTCAGATTAAAAAAATATAAGTTTGAGTGGAATCCTGAGAAGTGTATTTTTTTATTTCACTAGGATGTTTTGCATAAATTTTGGTGATCTGAGCTGCAGACGGGCGAAATGGTTAATTTTAGATAAAAAACAGCGGGAGAAATGAATTCAGATGAAAAAATCCAAGTTTGAGTGGAAGCCTGAGAGATGGATTTTTTTATTCCACTAGGATGTTTTGCATAAATTTTGGTGAACTGCGTTGCAGACGGGCGAAATGGTTAATTTTAGATAAAAAACAGCGGGAGAAATGAATTCAGATGAAAAAATCCAAGTTTGAGTGGAAGCCTGAGAAGTGGATTTTTTTATTTCACTAGGATGTTTTGCATAAATTTTGGTGAACTGAGCTGCAGACGGGCGAAATGGTTAATTTTAGATAAAAAACAGCGGGAGAAATGAATTCAGATGAAAAAATCCAAGTTTGAGTGGAAGCCTGAGAAGTGGATTTTTTTATTTCACTAGGATGTTTTGCATAAATTTTGGTGAACTAAGCTGCAGACGGGCGAAATAATTAATTTTGGATAAAAAACAGCGGGAGAAATGAATTCAGATGAAAAAATCCAAGTTTGAGTGGAAGCCTGAGAAGTGGATTTTTTTATTTCACTAGGATGTTTTGCATAAATTTTGGTGAACTGAGCTGCAGACGGGCGAAATAATTAATTTTGGATAAAAAACAGCGGGAGAAATGAATTCAGATGAAAAAATCCAAGTTTTAATGGAAGCCTGAGAAGTGGATTTTTTTATTTCACTAGGATGTTTTGCATAAATTTTGGTGAACTGAGCTGCAGACGGGCAAAATAATTAATTTTGGATAAAAAACAGCGGGAGAAATGAATTCAGATGAAAGAATCCAAGTTTTAATGGAAGCCTGAGAAGTGGATTTTTTTATTTTACTAGGATGTTTTGCATAAATTTTAGTTAACTGAGCTGCAGACGGGCTAAATGGTTAATTTTAGATAAAAAACAGCGGGAGAAATGAATTCAGATGAAAAAATCCAAGTTTGAGTGGAAGCCTGAGAAGTGTATTTTTTTATTTCACTAGGATGTTTTGCATAAATTTTGGTGATCTGAGCTGCAGACGGGCGAAATGGTTAATTTTAGATAAAAAACAGCGGGAGAAATGAATTCAGATGAAAAAATCCAAGTTTGAGTGGAAGCCTGAGAGGTGGATTTTTTTATTTCACTAGGATGTTTGGCATAAATTTTGGTGAACTGAGTTGCAGACGGGCGAAATGGTTAATTTTAGATAAAAAACAGCGGGAGAAATGAAGTCAGATGAAATAATCCAAGTTTGAGTGGAAGCCTGAGAAGTGGATTTTTTTATTTCACTAGGATGTTTTGCATAAATTTTTGTGAACTGAGCTGCAGACGGGCGAAATAATTAATTTTGGATAAAAAACAGCGGGAGAAATGAATTCAGATGAAAAAATCCAAGTTTGAGTGGAAGCCTGAGAAGTGGATTTTTTTATTTTACTAGGATGTTTTGCATAAATTTTAGTTAACTGAGCTGCAGACGGGCGAAATGGTTAATTTTAGATAAAAAACAGCGGGAGAAATGAATTCAGATGAAAAAATCCAAGTTTGATTGGAAGCCTGAGAAGTGGATTTTTTTATTTGACTAGGATGTTTTGCATAAATTTTGGAGATCTGAGCTGCAGACGGGCGAAATGGTTAATTTTAGATAAAAAACAGCGGGAGAAATGATTTCAGATGAAAAAATCCAAGTTTGAGTGGAAGCCTGAGAAGTGGATTTTTTTATTTCACTAGGATGTTTTGCATAAATTTTGGTGAACTGAGCTGCAGACGGGCGAAATGGTTAATTTTAGATAAAAAACAGCGGGAGAAATGAATTCAGATGAAAAAATCCAAGTTTGAGTGGAAGCCTGAGAAGTGGATTTTTTTATTTCACTGGGATGTTTTGCATAAATTTTGGTGATTTGAGCTGCAGACGGGCGAAATGGTTAATTTTAGATAAAAAAACAGCGGGAGAAATGAATTCAGATGAAAAAATCCAAGTTTGAGTGGAAGCCTGAGAAGTGGATTTTTTATTTCACTGGGATGTTTTGCATAAATTTTGGTGAACTGAGCTGCAGACGGGCGAAATGGTTAATTTTAGATAAAAAACAGCGAGAGAAATGAATTCAGATTAAAAAAATATAAGTTTGAGTGGAAGCCTGAGAAGTGTATTTTTTTATTTCACTAGGATGTTTTGCATAAATTTTTGTGATCTGAGCTGCAGACGGGCGAAATGATTAATTTTAGACAAAAAACAGCGGGAGAAATGAATTCAGATGAAAAAATCCAAGTTTGAGTGGAAGCCTGAGAAGTGGATTTTTTTATTTCACTGGGATGTTTTGCATAAAGTTTGGTGATTTGAGCTGCAGACGATCGAAATGGTTAATTTTAGATAAAAAACAGCAGGAGAAATGAATTCAGATGAAAAAATCAAAGTTTGAGTGGAAGCTTGAGAAGTGGATTTTTTTATTTCACTAGGATGTTTTGCATAAACTTTGGTGAACTGAGCTGCAGACGGGCGAAATGGTTAATTTTAGATAAAAACAGCGGAAGAAATGAATTCAGATGAAAATATCCAAGTTTGAGTGGAAGCCTGAGAAGTGGATTTTTTTATTTCACTAGGATGTTTTGCATAAATTTTGGTGAACTAAGCTGCAGACGGGCGAAATAATTAATTTTGGATAAAAAACAGCGGGAGAAATGAATTCAGATGAAAAAATCCAAGTTTGAGTGGAAGCCTGTGAAGTGGATTTTTTTATTTCACTAGGATGTTTTGCATAAATTTTGGTGAATTGAGCTGCAGACGGGCGAAATAATTAATTTTGGATAAAAAACAGCGGGAGAAATGAATTCAGATGAAAAAATCCAAGTTTTAATGGAAGCCTGAGAAGTGGATTTTTTTATTTCACTAGGATGTTTTGCATAAATTTTGGTGAACTGAACTGCAGACGGGCGAAATAATTAATTTTGGATAAAAAACAGCGGGAGAAATGAATTCAGATGAAAAAATCCAAGTTTTAATGGAAGCCTGAGAAGTGGATTTTTTTATTTCACTAGGATGTTTTGCATAAATTTTGGTGAACTGAGCTGCAGACGGGCGAAATAATTAATTTTGGATAAAAAACAGCGGGAGAAATGAATTCAGATGAAAAAATCCAAGTTTGAGTGAAAGCCTGAGAAGTGGATTTTTTTATTTCACTAGGATGTTTTGCATAAATTTTGGTGAACTGAGCTGCAGAAGGACGAAAATGTTAATTTTAGATAAAAAACAGCGGGAGATATGAATTCAGATGAAAAAATCCAAGTTTGAGTGGAAGCCTGAGAAGTGGATTTTTTTATTTCACTAGGATGTTTTGCATAAACTTTGGTGAACTGAGCTACAGACGGGCGAAATGGTTAATTTTAGATAAAAAACAGCGGGAGAAATGAATTCAGATGAAAAAATCCAATTTTGAGTGGAAGCCTGAGAAGTGGATTTTTTTATTTCACTAGGATGTTTTGCATACATTTTGCTGAACTGAGCTGCAGACGGGCGAAATGGTTAATTTTAGATAAAAAACAGCGGGAGAAATGATTTCAGATGAAAAAATCCAAGTTTGAGTGGAAGCCTGAGAAGTGGATTTTTTTATTTCACTAGGATGTTTTGCATAAATTTTGGTGAACTGAGCTGCAGACGGGCGAAATGGTTAATTTTAGATAAAAAACAGCGGGAGAAATGAATTCAGATGAAAAAATCCAAGTTTGAGTGGAAGCCTGAGAAGTGGATTTTTTTATTTCACTGGGATGTTTTGCATAAATTTTGGTGATTTGAGCTGCAGACGGGCGAAATGGTTAATTTTAAATAAAAAACAGCGGGAGAAATGAATTCAGATGAAAAAATCCAAGTTTGAGTGGAAGCCTGAGAAGTGGATTTTTTTATTTCACTGGGATGTTTTGCATAAATTTTGGTGAACTGAACTGCAGACGGGCGAAATGGTTAATTTTAGATAAAAAACAGCGAGAGAAATGAATTCAGATTAAAAAAATATAAGTTTGAGTGGAATCCTGAGAAGTGTATTTTTTTATTTCACTAGGATGTTTTGCATAAATTTTGGTGATCTGAGCTGCAGACGGGCGAAATGGTTAATTTTAGATAAAAAACAGCGGGAGAAATGAATTCAGATGAAAAAATCCAAGTTTGAGTGGAAGCCTGAGAGATGGATTTTTTTATTCCACTAGGATGTTTTGCATAAATTTTGGTGAACTGCGTTGCAGACGGGCGAAATGGTTAATTTTAGATAAAAAACAGCGGGAGAAATGAATTCAGATGAAAAAATCCAAGTTTGAGTGGAAGCCTGAGAAGTGGATTTTTTTATTTCACTAGGATGTTTTGCATAAATTTTGGTGAACTGAGCTGCAGACGGGCGAAATGGTTAATTTTAGATAAAAAACAGCGGGAGAAATGAATTCAGATGAAAAAATCCAAGTTTGAGTGGAAGCCTGAGAAGTGGATTTTTTTATTTCACTAGAATGTTTTGCATAAATTTTGGTGAACTAAGCTGCAGACGGGCGAAATAATTAATTTTGGATAAAAAACAGCGGGAGAAATGAATTCAGATGAAAAAATCCAAGTTTGAGTGGAAGCCTGAGAAGTGGATTTTTTTATTTCACTAGGATGTTTTGCATAAATTTTGGTGAACTGAGCTGCAGACGGGCGAAATAATTAATTTTGGATAAAAAACAGCGGGAGAAATGAATTCAGATGAAAAAATCCAAGTTTTAATGGAAGCCTGAGAAGTGGATTTTTTTATTTCACTAGGATGTTTTGCATAAATTTTGGTGAACTGAGCTGCAGACGGGCAAAATAATTAATTTTGGATAAAAAACAGCGGGAGAAATGAATTCAGATGAAAGAATCCAAGTTTTAATGGAAGCCTGAGAAGTGGATTTTTTTATTTTACTAGGATGTTTTGCATAAATTTTAGTTAACTGAGCTGCAGACGGGCTAAATGGTTAATTTTAGATAAAAAACAGCGGGAGAAATGAATTCAGATGAAAAAATCCAAGTTTGAGTGGAAGCCTGAGAACTGGATTTTTTTATTTCACTAGGATGTTTTGCATAAATTTTGGTGAACTGAGCTGCAGACGGGCGAAATTGTTAATTTTAGATGAAAAACAGCGGGAGAAATGAATTCAGATGAAAAAATCCAAGTTTGAGTGGAAGCCTGAGAAGTGGATTTTTTTATTTTACTAGGATGATTTGCATAAATTTTAGTTAACTGAGCTGCAGACGGGCGAAATGGTTAATTTTAGATAAAAAACAGCGGGAGAAATGAATTCAGATGAAAAAATCCAAGTTTGAGTGGAAGCCTGAGAAGTGGATTTTTTTATTTCACTAGGATGTTTTGCATAAATTTTGGTGAACTGAGCTGCAGACGGGCGAAATTGTTAATTTTAGAAAAAAAGCAGCGGGAGAAATGAATTCAGATGAAAAAATCCAAGTTTGAGTGGAAGCCTGAGAAGTGGATTTTTTTATTTCACTAGGATGTTTTGCATAAATTTTGGTGAACTGAGCTGCAGACGGGCGAAATGGTTAATTTTAGATAAAAAACAGCGGGAGAAATGAATTCAGATGAAAAAATCCAAGTTTGAGTGGAAGCCTGAGAAGTGGATTTTTTTATTTCACTAGGATGTTTTGCATACATTTTGGTGAACTGAGCTGCAGACGGGCAACATTTTTAATTTTAGATAAAAAATTGCGGGAGAAATGAATTCAGATGAAAAAATCCAAGTTTGAGTGGAAGCCTGAGAAGTGGATTTTTTTATTTCACTAGGATGTTTTGCATAAATTTTGGTGAACTGAGCTGCAGACGGGCGAAATGGTTAATTTTAGATAAAAAACAGCGGGAGAAATGAATTCAGATGAAAAAATCCAAGTTTGAGTGGAAGCCTGAGAAGTGGAATTTTTCTATTTCACTAGGATGTTTTGCATACATTTTGGTGAACTGAGCTGCAGACGGGCGAAATGGTTAATTTTAGATAAAAAACAGCGGGAGAAATGAATTCAGATGAAAAAATCCAAGTTTGATTGGAAGCCTGAGAAGTGGATTTTATTATTTGACTAGGATGTTTTGCATAAATTTTGGTGATCTGAGCTGCAGACGGGAGAAATGGTTAATTTTAGATAAAAAACAGCGGGAGAAATGAATTCAGATGAAAAAATCCAAGTTTGAGTGGAAGCCTGAGAAGTGGATTTTTTTATTTCACTAGGATGTTTTGCATACATTTTGGTGAACTGAGCTGCAGACGGGCGAAATGGTTAATTTTAGATAAAAAACAGCGGGAGAAATGAATTCAGATGAAAAAATCCAAGTTTGAGTGGAAGCCTGAGAAGTGGATTTTTTTATTTCACTAGGATGTTTAGCATAAACTTTGGTGATCTGAGCTGCAGACGGGCGAAATGGTTAATTTTAGATAAAAAACATCGGGAGAAATGAATTCAGATGAAACAATCCAAGTTTGAGTGGAAGCCTGAGAAGTGGATTTTTTTATTTCACTAGGATGTTTTGCATACATTTTGGTGAACTGAGCTGCAGACGGGCGAAATTGTTAATTTTAGATAAAAAACAGCGGGAGAAATGAATTCAGATGAAAAAATCCAAGTTTGAGTGGTAGCCTGAGAAGTGGATTTTTTTATTTCACTAGGATGTTTTGCATAAACTTTGGTGAACTGAGCTGCAGACGGGCGAAATGGTTAATTTTAGATAAAAAACAGCGGGAGAAATGAATTCAGATGAAAAAATCCAAGTTTGAGTGGAAGCCTGAGAAGTGGATTTTTTTATTTTACTAGGATGTTTTGCATAAATTTTAGTTAACTGAGCTGCAGACGGGCGAAATGGTTAATTTTAGATAAAAAACAGCGGGAGAAATGAATTCAGATGAAAAAATCCAAGTTTGAGTGGAAGCCTGAGAACTGGATTTTTTTATTTCACTAGGATGTTTTGCATAGCTTTTGGTAAACTGAGCACCAGACGGGGGAAAAGGTTAATTTTAGATAAAAAACAGCGGGAGAAATGAATTCAGATGAAAAAATCCAAGTTCGAGTGGAAGCCTGAGAAGTGGATTTTTTTATTTCACTAGGATGTTTTGCATAAATTTTAGTGAACTGAGCTGCAGACGGGCGAAATTGTTAATTTTAGATAAAAAACAGCGGGAGGAATGAATTCAGATGAAAAAATCCAAGTTTGAGTGGAAGCCTGAGAAGTGGATTTTTTTATTTCATTAGGATGTTTTGCATAAATTTTGGTGAACTGAGCTGCAGACGGGCGAAATTGTTAATTTTAGATAAAAAACAGCGGGAGAAATGAATTCAGATGAAAAAATCCAAGTATGAGTGGTAGCCTGAGAAGTGGATTTTTTTATTTCACTAGGATGTTTTGCATAAATTTTGGTGAACTGAGCTGCAGACGGGCGAAATAATTAATTTTGGATAAAAAACAGCGGGAGAAATGAATACAGATGAAAAAATCCAAGTTTGAGTGGAAGCCTGAGAAGTGGATTTTTTTATTTCACTAGGATGTTTTGCATAAATTTTGGTGAACTGAGCTGCAGACGGGCGAAATTGTTAATTTTAGAAAAAAAGCAGCGGGAGAAATGAATTCAGATGAAAAAATCCAAGTTTGAGTGGAAGCCTGAGAAGTGGATTTTTTTATTTCACTAGGATGTTTTGCATAAATTTTGGTGAACTGAGCTGCAGACGGGCGAAATGGTTAATTTTAGATAAAAAACAGCGGGAGAAATGAATTCAGATGAAAAAATCCAAGTTTGAGTGGAAGCCTGAGAAGTGGATTTTTTTATTTCACTAGGATGATTTGCATAAATTTTGGTGAACTGAGCTGCAGACGGGCGAAATGGTTAATATTAGATAAAAAACAGCGGGAGAAATGAATTCAGATGAAAAAATCCAAGTTTGAGTGGAAGCCTGAGAAGTGGATTTTTTTATTTTACTAGGATGTTTTTCATAAATTTTGGTGAACTGAGCTGCAGACGGGCGAAATGGTTAATATTAGATAAAAAACAGCGGGAGAAATGAATTCAGATGAAAAAATCCAAGTTTGAGTGGAAGCCTGAGAAGTGGAATTTTTCTATTTCACTAGGATGTTTTGCATACATTTTGGTGAACTGAGCTGCAGACGGGCGAAATGGTTAATTTTAGATAAAAAACAGCGGGAGAAATGAATTCAGATGAAAAAATCCAAGTTTGATTGGAAGCCTGAGAAGTGGATTTTTTTATTTGACTAGGATGTTTTGCATAAATTTTGGTGGTCTGAGCTGCAGACGGGAGAAATGGTTAATTTTAGATAAAAAACAGCGGGAGAAATGAATTCAGAATAAAAAATCCAAGTTTGAGTGGAAGCCTGAGAAGTGGATTTTTTTATTTCACTAGGATGATTTGCATAAATTTTGGTGAACTGAGCTGCAGACGGGCGAAATGGTTAATATTAGATAAAAAACAGCGGGAGAAATGAATTCAGATGAAAAAATCCAAGTTTGAGTGGAAGCCTGAGAAGTGGATTTTTTTATTTTACTAGGATGTTTTTCATAAATTTTGGTGAACTGAGCTGCAGACGGGCGAAATTGTTAATTTTAGATAAAAAACAGCGGGAGAAATGAATTCAGATGAAAAAATCCAAGTTTGAGTGGAAGCCTGAGAAGTGGAATTTTTCTATTTCACTAGGATGTTTTGCATACATTTTGGTGAACTGAGCTGCAGACGGGCGAAATGGTTAATTTTAGATAAAAAACAGCGGGAGAAATGAATTCAGATGAAAAAATCCAAGTTTGATTGGAAGCCTGAGAAGTGGATTTTTTTATTTGACTAGGATGTTTTGCATAAATTTTGGTGATCTGAGCTGCAGACGGGAGAAATGGTTAATTTTAGATAAAAAACAGCGGGAGAAATGAATTCAGAATAAAAAATCCAAGTTTGAGTGGAAGCCTGAGAAGTGGATTTTTTTATTTCACTAGGATGTTTTGCATACATTTTGGTGAACTGAGCTGCAGACGGGCGAAATGGTTAATTTTAGATAAAAAACAGCGGGAGAAATGAATTCAGATGAAAAAATCCAAGTTTGAGTGGAAGCCTGAGAAGTGGATTTTTTTATTTCACTAGGATGTTTAGCATAAATTTTGGTGATCTGAGCTGCAGACGGGCGAAATGGTTAATTTTAGATAAAAAACAGCGGGAGAAATGAATTCAGATGATAAAATCCAAGTTTGAGTGGAATCCTGAGAAGTGGATTTTTTTATTTGACTAGGATGTTTTCCATTAATTTTGGTGAACTGAGCTGCAGACGGGCGAAATGGTTAATTTTAGATAAAAAACATCGGGAGAAATGAATTCAGATGAAAAAATCCAAGTTTGAGTGGAAGCCTGAGAAGTGGATTTTTTTATTTCACTAGGATGTTTTGCATACATTTTGGTGAACTGAGCTGCAGACGGGCGAAATGGTTAATTTTAGATAAAAAACAGCGGGAGAAATGAATTCAGATGAAAAAATCCAAGTTTGATTGGAAGCCTGAGAAGTGGATTTTTTTATTTGACTAGGATGTTTTGCATAAATTTTGGAGATCTGAGCTGCAGACGGGCGAAATGGTTAATTTTAGATAAAAAACAGCGGGAGAAATGATTTCAGATGAAAAAATCCAAGTTTGAGTGGAAGCCTGAGAAGTGGATTTTTTTATTTCACTAGGATGTTTTGCATAAATTTTGGTGAACTGAGCTGCAGACGGGCGAAATGGTTAATTTTAGATAAAAAACAGCGGGAGAAATGCATTCAGATGAAAAAATCCAAGTTTGAGTGGAAGCCTGAGAAGTGGATTTTTTTATTTCACTGGGATGTTTTGCATAAATTTTGGTGATTTGAGCTACAGACGGGCGAAATGGTTAATTTTAGATAAAAAACAGCGGGAGAAATGAATTCAGATGAAAAAATCCAAGTTTGAGTGGAAGCCTGAGAAGTGGATTTTTTATTTCACTGGGATGTTTTGCATAAAGTTTGGTGAACTGAGCTGCAGATGGGCGAAATGGTTAATTTTAGATAAAAAACAGCGAGAGAAATGAATTCAGATTAAAAAAATATAAGTTTGAATGGAAGCCTGAGAAGTGTAATTTTTTATTTCAGTAGGATGTTTTGCATAAGTTTTTGTGATCTGAGCTGCAGACGGGCGAAATGATTAATTTTAGACAAAAAACAGCGGGAGAAATGAATTCAGATGAAAAAATCCAAGTTTGAGTGGAAGCCTGAGAAGTGGATTTTTTTATTTCACTGGGATGTTTTGCATAAAGTTTGGTGATTTGAGCTGCAGACGAGCGAAATGGTTAATTTTAGATAAAAAACAGCAGGAGAAATGAATTCAGATGAAAAAATCAAAGTTTGAGTGGATGCTTGAGAAGTGGATTTTTTTATTTCACTAGGATGTTTTGCATAAACTTTGGTGAACTGAGCTGCAGACGGGCGAAATGGTTAATTTTAGATAAAAACAGCGGAAGAAATGAATTCAGATGAAAAAATCCAAGTTTGAGTGGAAGCCTGAGAAGTGGATTTTTTTATTTCACTAGGATGTTTTGCATAAATTTTGGTGAACTGAGCTGCAGACGGGCGAGATGGTTAATTTTAGATAAAAAACAGCGGGAGAAATGAATTCAGATGAAAAAATCCAAGTTTGAGTGGAAGCCTGAGAAGTGGATTTTTTTATTTCACTAGGATGTTTTGCATAAATTTTGGTGAACTGAGCTGCAGACGGGCGAGATGGTTAATTTTAGATAAAAAACAGCGGGAGAAATGAATTCAGATGAAAAAATCCAAGTTTGAGTGGAAGCCTGAGAAGTGGATTTTTTTATTTCACTAGGATGTTTTGCATAAATTTTGGTGAACTGAGCTGCAGACGGGCGAGATGGTTAATTTTAGATAAAAAACAGCGGGAGAAATGAATTCAGATGAAAAAATCCAAGTTTGAGTGGAAGCCTGAGAAGTGGATTTTTTTATTTCACTAGGATGTTTTGCATAAATTTTGGTGAACTGAGCTGCAGACGGGCGAAATAATTAATTTTGGATAAAAAACAGCGGGAGAAATGAATTCAGATGAAAAAATCCAAGTTTGAGTGGAAGCCTGAGAAGTGGATTTTTTTATTTCACTAGGATGTTTTGCATAAATTTTGGTGAACTGAGCTGCAGACGGGCGAAATAATTAATTTTGGATAAAAAACAGCGGGAGAAATGAATTCAGATGAAAAAATCCAAGTTTTAATGGAAGCCTGAGAAGTGGATTTTTTTATTTCACTGGGATGTTTTGCATAAATTTTGGTGATTTGAGCTGCAGATGGGCGAAATTGTTAATTTTAAATAAAAAACAGCGGGAGAAATGAATTCAGATGAAAAAATCCAAGTTTGAGTGGAAGCCTGAGAAGTGGATTTTTTTATTTCACTGGGATGTTTTGCATAAATTTTGGTGAACTGAACTGCAGACGGGCGAAATGGTTAATTTTAGATAAAAAACAGCGAGAGAAATGAATTCAGATTAAAAAAATATAAGTTTGAACGGAAGCCTGAGAAGTGTATTTTTTTATTTCACTAGGATGTTTTGCATAAATTTTGGTGATCTGAGCTGCAGACGGGCGAAATAATTAATTTTGGATAAAAAACAGCGGGAGAAATGAATTCAGATGAAAAAATCCAAGTTTTAATGGAAGCCTGAGAAGTGGATTTTTTTTATTTCACTAGGATTTTTGGCATAAATTTTGGTGAACTGAGTTGCAGACGGGCGAAATGGTTAATTTTAGATAAAAAACAGCGGGAGAAATGAATTCAGATGAAAAAATCCAAGTTTGAGTGGAAGCCTGAGAAGTGGATTTTTTTATTTTACTAGGATGTTTTGCATAAATTTTAGTTAACTGAGCTGCAGACGGGCGAAATGGTTAATTTTAGATAATAAACAGCGGGAGAAATGAATTCAGATGAAAAAATCCAAGTTTGAGTGGAAGCCTGTATTTTTTTATTTCACTAGGATGTTTTGCATAAATTTTGGTGAACTGAGCTGCAGACGAGCGAAATTGTTAATTTTAGATAAAAAACAGCGGGAGAAATGAATTCAGATGAAAAAATCCAAGTTTGAGTGGAAGCCTGAGAAGTGGATTTTTTTATTTCACTATGATGTTTTGCATAAATTTTGGTGAACTGAGCTGCAGACGGGCGAAATTGTTAATTTTAGATAAAAAACAGCGGGAGAAATGAATTCAGATGAAAAAATCCAAGTTTGAGTGGTAGCCTGAGAAGTGGATTTTTTTATTTCACTAGGATGTTTTGCATAAGTTTTGGTGAACTGAGCTGCAGACGGGCGAAATAATTAATTTTGGATAAAAAACAGCGGGAGAAATGAATTCAGATGAAAAAATCCAAGTTTGAGTGGAAGCCTGAGAAGTGGATTTTTTTATTTTACTAGGATGTTTTGCATAAATTTTAGTTAACTGAGCTGCAGACGGGCGAAATGGTTAATTTTAGATAAAAAACAGCGGGAGAAATGAATTCAGATGAAAAAATCCAAGTTTGAGTGGAAGCCTGAGAAGTGGATTTTTTTATTTCACTAGGATGTTTTGCATAAATTTTGGTGAACTGAGCTGCAGACGGGCGAAATTGTTAATTTTAGAAAAAAAGCAGCGGGAGAAATGAATTCAGATGAAAAAATCCAAGTTTGAGTGGAAGCCTGAGAAGTGGATTTTTTTATTTCACTAGGATGTTTTGCATAAATTTTGGTGAACTGAGCTGCAGACGGGCGAAATTGTTAATTTTAGATAAAAAACAGCGGGAGAAATGAATTCAGATGAAAAAATCCAAGTTTGAGTGGAAGCCTGAGAAGTGGATTATTTTATTTCACTAGGATGTTTTGCATAAATTTTGGTGATCTGAGCTGCAGACAGGCGAAATAGTTAATTTTAGATAAAAAACAGCGGGAGAAATGAATTCAGATGAAAAAATCCAAGTTTGAGTGGAAGCCTGAGAGGTGGATTTTTTTATTTCACTAGGATGTTTTGCATAAATTTTGGTGAACTGAGTTGCAGACGGGCGAGATGGTTAATTTTAGATAAAAAACAGCGGGAGAAATGAATTCAGATGAAAAAATCCAAGTTTGAGTGGAAGCCTGAGAAGTGGATTTTTTTATTTCACTAGGATGTTTTGCATAAATTTTGGTGAACTGAGCTGCAGACGGGCGAAATAATTAATTTTGGATAAAAAACAGCGGGAGAAATGAATTCAGATGAAAAAATCCAAGTTTGAGTGGAAGCATGAGAAGTGGATTTTTTTATTTTACACGGAAGTTTTGCATAAATTTTGGTTAACTGAGCTGCAGACGGGCGAAATCGTTAATATTAGATAAAAAACAGCGGGAGAAATGAATTCAGATGAAAAATTCCAAGTTTGAGTGAAAGCCTGAGAAGTGGATTTTTTTATTTCACTAGGATGTTTTGCATAAATTTTGGTGAACTGAGCTGCAGAAGGACGAAAATGTTAATTTTAGATAAAAAACAGCGGGAGAAATGAATTCAGATGAAAAAATCCAAGTTTGAGTGGAAGTCTGAGAAGTGGATTTTTTTATTTCACTAGGATGTTTTGCATAAACTTTGGTGAACTGAGCTACAGACGGGCGAAATGGTTAATTTTAGATAAAAAACAGCGGGAGAAATGAATTCAGATGAAAAAATCCAATTTTGAGTGGAAGCCTGAGAAGTGGATTTTTTTATTTCACTAGGATGTTTTGCATAAATTTTGGTGAACTGAGCTGCAGACGGGCGAAATGGTTAATTTTAGATAAAAAACAGCGGGAGAAATGAATTCAGATGAAAAAATCCAAGTTTGCGTGGAAGCCTGAGAAGTGGATTTTTTTATTTCACTGGGATGTTTTGCATAAATTTTGGTGATTTGAGCTGCAGACGAGCGAAATGGTTAATTTTAGATAAAAAACAGCGGGAGAAATGAATTCAGATGAAAAAATCAAAGTTTGAGTGGAAGCTTGAGAAGTGGATTTTTTTATTTCACTAGGATGTTTTACATAAACTTTGGTGAACTGAGCTGCAGACGGGCGAAATGGTTAATTTTAGATAAAAACAGCGGAAGAAATGAATTCAGATGAAAAAATCCAAGTTTGAGTGGAAGCCTGAGAGGTGGATTTTTTTATTTCACTAGGATGTTTTGCATAAATTTTGGTGAACTGAGTTGCAGACGGGCGAAATGGTTAATTTTAGATAAAAAACAGCGGGAGAAATGAATTCAGATGAAAAAATCCAAGTTTGAGTGGAAGCCTGAGAAGTGGATTTTTTTATTTCACTAGGATGTTTTGCATAAATTTTGGTGAACTGAGCTGCAGACGGGCGAAATAATTAATTTTGGATAAAAAACAGCGGGAGAAATGAATTCAGATGAAAAAATCCAAGTTTGAGTGGAAGCATGAGAAGTGGATTTTTTTATTTTACACGGAAGTTTTGCATAAATTTTGGTTAACTGAGCTGCAAACGGGCGAAATCGTTAATATTAGATAAAAAACAGCGGGAGAAATGAATTCAGATGAAAAATTCCAAGTTTGAGTGAAAGCCTGAGAAGTGAATTTTTTTATTTCACTAGGATGTTTTGCATAAATTTTGGTGAACTGAGCTGCAGAAGGACGAAAATGTTAATTTTAGATAAAAAACAGCGGGAGAAATGAATTCAGATGAAAAAATCCAAGTTTGAGTGGAAGTCTGAGAAGTGGATTTTTTTATTTCACTAGGATGTTTTGCATAAACTTTGGTGAACTGAGCTGCAGACGGGCGAAATGGTTAATTTTAGATAAAAAACAGCGGGAGAAATGAATTCAGATGAAAAAATCCAATTTTGAGTGGAAGCCTGAGAAGTGGATTTTTTTATTTCACTAGGATGTTTTGCATAAATTTTGGTGAACTGAGCTGCAGAAGGACGAAAATGTTAATTTTAGATAAAAAACAGCGGGAGAAATGAATTCAGATGAAAAAATCCAAGTTTGAGTGGAAGTCTGAGAAGTGGATTTTTTTATTTCACTAGGATGTTTTGCATAAACTTTGGTGAACTGAGCTACAGACGGGCGAAATGGTTAATTTTAGATAAAAAACAGCGGGAGAAATGAATTCAGATGAAAAAATCCAATTTTGAGTGGAAGCCTGAGAAGTGGATTTTTTTATTTCACTAGGATGTTTTGCATAAATTTTGGTGAACTGAGCTGCAGACGGGCGAAATGGTTAATTTTAGATAAAAAACAGCGGGAGAAATGAATTCAGATGAAAAAATCCAAGTTTGCGTGGAAGCCTGAGAAGTGGATTTTTTTATTTCACTGGGATGTTTTGCATAAATTTTGGTGATTTGAGCTGCAGACGAGCGAAATGGTTAATTTTAGATAAAAAACAGCGGGAGAAATGAATTCAGATGAAAAAATCAAAGTTTGAGTGGAAGCTTGAGAAGTGGATTTTTTTATTTCACTAGGATGTTTTACATAAACTTTGGTGAACTGAGCTGCAGACGGGCGAAATGGTTAATTTTAGATAAAAACAGCGGAAGAAATGAATTCAGATGAAAAAATCCAAGTTTGAGTGGAAGCCTGAGAGGTGGATTTTTTTATTTCACTAGGATGTTTTGCATAAATTTTGGTGAACTGAGTTGCAGACGGGCGAAATGGTTAATTTTAGATAAAAAACAGCGGGAGAAATGAATTCAGATGAAAAAATCCAAGTTTGAGTGGAAGCCTGAGAAGTGGATTTTTTTATTTCACTAGGATGTTTTGCATAAATTTTGGTGAACTGAGCTGCAGACGGGCGAAATAATTAATTTTGGATAAAAAACAGCGGGAGAAATGAATTCAGATGAAAAAATCCAAGTTTGAGTGGAAGCATGAGAAGTGGATTTTTTTATTTTACACGGAAGTTTTGCATAAATTTTGGTTAACTGAGCTGCAGACGGGCGAAATCGTTAATATTAGATAAAAAACAGCGGGAGAAATTAATTCAGATGAAAAATTCCAAGTTTGAGTGAAAGCCTGAGAAGTGAATTTTTTTATTTCACTAGGATGTTTTGCATAAATTTTGGTGAACTGAGCTGCAGAAGGACGAAAATGTTAATTTTAGATAAAAAACAGCGGGAGAAATGAATTCAGATGAAAAAATCCAAGTTTGAGTGGAAGTCTGAGAAGTGGATTTTTTTATTTCACTAGGATGTTTTGCATAAACTTTGGTGAACTGAGCTGCAGACGGGCGAAATGGTTAATTTTAGATAAAAAACAGCGGGAGAAATGAATTCAGATGAAAAAATCCAAGTTTGAGTGGAAGCCTGAGAGATGGATTTTTTTATTCCACTAGGATGTTTTGCATAAATTTTGGTGAACTGCGTTGCAGACGGGCGAAATGGTTAATTTTAGATAAAAAACAGCGGGAGAAATGAATTCAGATGAAAAAATCCAAGTTTGAGTGGAAGCCTGAGAAGTGGATTTTTTTATTTCACTAGGATGTTTTGCATAAATTTTGGTGAACTGAGCTGCAGACGGGCGAAATGGTTAATTTTAGATAAAAAACAGCGGGAGAAATGAATTCAGATGAGAAAATCAAAGTTTGAGTGGAAGCCTGAGAAGTGGATTTTTTTATTTCACTAGGATGTTTTGCATAAATTTTGGTGAACTAAGCTGCAGACGGGCGAAATAATTAATTTTGGATAAAAAACAGCGGGAGAAATGAATTCAGATGAAAAAATCCAAGTTTGAGTGGAAGCCTGAGAAGTGGATTTTTTTATTTCACTAGGATGTTTTGCATAAATTTTGGTGAACTGAGCTGCAGACGGGCGAAATAATTAATTTTGGATAAAAAACAGCGGGAGAAATGAATTCAGATGAAAAAATCCAAGTTTTAATGGAAGCCTGAGAAGTGGATTTTTTTATTTCACTAGGATGTTTTGCATAAATTTTGGTGAACTGAGCTGCAGACGGGCGAAATAATTAATTTTGGATAAAAAACAGCGGGAGAAATGAATTCAGATGAAAGAATCCAAGTTTTAATGGAAGCCTGAGAAGTGGATTTTTTTATTTTACTAGGATGTTTTGCATAAATTTTAGTTAACTGAGCTGCAGACGGGCTAAATGGTTAATTTTAGATAAAAAACAGCGGGAGAAATGAAATCAGATGAAAAAATCCAAGTTTGAGTGGAAGCCTGAGAACTGGATTTTTTTATTTCACTAGGATGTTTTGCATAAATTTTGGTGAACTGAGCTGCAGACGGGCGAAATTGTTAATTTTAGATGAAAAACAGCGGGAGAAATGAATTCAGATGAAAAAATCCAAGTTTGAGTGGAAGCCTGAGAAGTGGATTTTTTTATTTTACTAGGATGATTTGCATAAATTTTAGTTAACTGAGCTGCAGACGGGCGAAATGGTTAATTTTAGATAAAAAACAGCGGGAGAAATGAATTCAGATGAAAAAATCCAAGTTTGAGTGGAAGCCTGAGAAGTGGATTTTTTTATTTCACTAGGATGTTTTGCATAAATTTTGGTGAACTGAGCTGCAGACGGGCGAAATTGTTAATTTTAGAAAAAAAGCAGCGGGAGAAATGAATTCAGATGAAAAAATCCAAGTTTGAGTGGAAGCCTGAGAAGTGGATTTTTTTATTTCACTAGGATGTTTTGCATAAATTTTGGTGAACTGAGCTGCAGACGGGCGAAATGGTTAATTTTAGATAAAAAACAGCGGGAGAAATGAATTCAGATGAAAAAATCCAAGTTTGAGTGGAAGCCTGAGAAGTGGATTTTTTTATTTCACTAGGATGTTTTGCATACATTTTGGTGAACTGAGCTGCAGACGGGCAACATTTTTAATTTTAGATAAAAAATTGCGGGAGAAATGAATTCAGATGAAAAAATCCAAGTTTGAGTGGAAGCCTGAGAAGTGGATTTTTTTATTTCACTAGGATGTTTTGCATAAATTTTGGTGAACTGAGCTGCAGACGGGCGAAATGGTTAATTTTAGATAAAAAACAGCGGGAGAAATGAATTCAGATGAAAAAATCCAAGTTTGAGTGGAAGCCTGAGAAGTGGAATTTTTCTATTTCACTAGGATGTTTTGCATACATTTTGGTGAACTGAGCTGCAGACGGGCGAAATGGTTAATTTTAGATAAAAAACAGCGGGAGAAATGAATTCAGATGAAAAAATCCAAGTTTGATTGGAAGCCTGAGAAGTGGATTTTATTATTTGACTAGGATGTTTTGCATAAATTTTGGTGATCTGAGCTGCAGACGGGAGAAATGGTTAATTTTAGATAAAAAACAGCGGGAGAAATGAATTCAGATGAAAAAATCCAAGTTTGAGTGGAAGCCTGAGAAGTGGATTTTTTTATTTCACTAGGATGTTTTGCATACATTTTGGTGAACTGAGCTGCAGACGGGCGAAATGGTTAATTTTAGATAAAAAACAGCGGGAGAAATGAATTCAGATGAAAAAATCCAAGTTTGAGTGGAAGCCTGAGAAGTGGATTTTTTTATTTCACTAGGATGTTTAGCATAAACTTTGGTGATCTGAGCTGCAGACGGGCGAAATGGTTAATTTTAGATAAAAAACATCGGGAGAAATGAATTCAGATGAAACAATCCAAGTTTGAGTGGAAGCCTGAGAAGTGGATTTTTTTATTTCACTAGGATGTTTTGCATACATTTTGGTGAACTGAGCTGCAGACGGGCGAACTTGTTAATTTTAGATAAAAAACAGCGGGAGAAATGAATTCAGATGAAAAAATCCAAGTTTGAGTGGTAGCCTGAGAAGTGGATTTTTTTATTTCACTAGGATGTTTTGCATAAACTTTGGTGAACTGAGCTGCAGACGGGCGAAATGGTTAATTTTATATAAAAAACAGCGGGAGAAATGAATTCAGATGAAAAAATCCAAGTTTGAGTGGAAGCCTGAGAAGTGGATTTTTTTATTTTACTAGGATGTTTTGCATAAATTTTAGTTAACTGAGCTGCAGACGGGCGAAATGGTTAATTTTAGATAAAAAACAGCGGGAGAAATGAATTCAGATGAAAAAATCCAAGTTTGAGTGGAAGCCTGAGAACTGGATTTTTTTATTTCACTAGGATGTTTTGCATAGCTTTTGGTAAACTGAGCACCAGACGGGGGAAAAGGTTAATTTTAGATAAAAAACAGCGGGAGAAATGAATTCAGATGAAAAAATCCAAGTTCGAGTGGAAGCCTGAGAAGTGGATTTTTTTATTTCACTAGGATGTTTTGCATAAATTTTGGTGAACTGAGCTGCAGACGGGCGAAATTGTTAATTTTAGATAAAAAACAGCGGGAGGAATGAATTCAGATGAAAAAATCCAAGTTTGAGTGGAAGCCTGAGAAGTGGATTTTTTTATTTCATTAGGATGTTTTGCATAAATTTTGGTGAACTGAGCTGCAGACGGGCGAAATTGTTAATTTTAGATAAAAAACAGCGGGAGAAATGAATTCAGATGAAAAAATCCAAGTATGAGTGGTAGCCTGAGAAGTGGATTTTTTTATTTCACTAGGATGTTTTGCATAAATTTTGGTGAACTGAGCTGCAGACGGGCGAAATAATTAATTTTGGATAAAAAACAGCGGGAGAAATGAATACAGATGAAAAAATCCAAGTTTGAGTGGAAGCCTGAGAAGTGGATTTTTTTATTTCACTAGGATGTTTTGCATAAATTTTGGTGAACTGAGCTGCAGACGGGCGAAATTGTTAATTTTAGAAAAAAAGCAGCGGGAGAAATGAATTCAGATGAAAAAATCCAAGTTTGAGTGGAAGCCTGAGAAGTGGATTTTTTTATTTCACTAGGATGTTTTGCATAAATTTTGGTGAACTGAGCTGCAGACGGGCGAAATGGTTAATTTTAGATAAAAAACAGCGGGAGAAATGAATTCAGATGAAAAAATCCAAGTTTGAGTGGAAGCCTGAGAAGTGGATTTTTTTATTTCACTAGGATGATTTGCATAAATTTTGGTGAACTGAGCTGCAGACGGCCGAAATGGTTAATATTAGATAAAAAACAGCGGGAGAAATGAATTCAGATGAAAAAATCCAAGTTTGAGTGGAAGCCTGAGAAGTGGATTTTTTTATTTTACTAGGATGTTTTTCATAAATTTTGGTGAACTGAGCTGCAGACGGGCGAAATTGTTAATTTTAGATAAAAAACAGCGGGAGAAATGAATTCAGATGAAAAAATCCAAGTTTGAGTGGAAGCCTGAGAAGTGGAATTTTTCTATTTCACTAGGATGTTTTGCATACATTTTGGTGAACTGAGCTGCAGACGGGCGAAATGGTTAATTTTAGATAAAAAACAGCGGGAGAAATGAATTCAGATGAAAAAATCCAAGTTTGATTGGAAGCCTGAGAAGTGGATTTTTTTATTTGACTAGGATGTTTTGCATAAATTTTGGTGATCTGAGCTGCAGACGGGAGAAATGGTTAATTTTAGATAAAAAACAGCGGGAGAAATGAATTCAGAATAAAAAATCCAAGTTTGAGTGGAAGCCTGAGAAGTGGATTTTTTTATTTCACTAGGATGTTTTGCATACATTTTGGTGAACTGAGCTGCAGACGGGCGAAATGGTTAATTTTAGATAAAAAACAGCGGGAGAAATGAATTCAGATGAAAAAATCCAAGTTTGAGTGGAAGCCTGAGAAGTGGATTTTTTTATTTCACTAGGATGTTTTGCATAAATTTTGGTGAACTGAGCTGCAGACGGGCGAAATGGTTAATTTTAGATAAAAAACAGCGGGAGAAATGAATTCAGATGAAAAAATCCAAGTTTGAGTGGAAGCCTGAGAAGTGGATTTTTTTATTTCACTAGGATGTTTAGCATAAACTTTGGTGATCTGAGCTGCAGACGGGCGAAATGGTTAATTTTAGATAAAAAACAGCGGGAGAAATGAATTCAGATGATAAAATCCAAGTTTGAGTGGAAGCCTGAGAAGTGGATTTTTTTATTTGACTAGGATGTTTTCCATAAATTTTGGTGAACTGAGCTGCAGACGGGCGAAATGGTTAATTTTAGTTAAAAAACATCGGGAGAAATGAATTCAGATGAAAAAATCGAAGTTTGAGTGGAAGCCTGAGAAGTGGATTTTTTTATTTCACTAGGATGTTTTGCATACGTTATGGTGAACTGAGCTGCAGACGGGCGAAAAGGTTAATTTTAGATAAAAAACAGCGGGAGAAATGAATTCAGATGAAAAAATCCAAGTTTGATTGGAAGCCTGAGAAGTGGATTTTTTTATTTGACTAGGATGTTTTGCATAAATTTTGGTGATCTGAGCTGCAGACGGGAGAAATGGTTAATTTTAGATAAAAAACAGCGGGAGAAATGAATTCAGAATAAAAAATCCAAGTTTGAGTGGAAGCCTGAGAAGTGGATTTTTTTATTTCACTAGGATGTTTTGCATACATTTTGGTGAACTGAGCTGCAGACGGGCGAAATGGTTAATTTTAGATAAAAAACAGCGGGAGAAATGAATTCAGATGAAAAAATCCAAGTTTGAGTGGAAGCCTGAGAAGTGGATTTTTTTATTTCACTAGGATGTTTAGCATAAATTTTGGTGATCTGAGCTGCAGACGGGCGAAATGGTTAATTTTAGATAAAAAACAGCGGGAGAAATGAATTCAGATGATAAAATCCAAGTTTGAGTGGAATCCTGAGAAGTGGATTTTTTTATTTGACTAGGATGTTTTCCATTAATTTTGGTGAACTGAGCTGCAGACGGGCGAAATGGTTAATTTTAGATAAAAAACATCGGGAGAAATGAATTCAGATGAAAAAATCCAAGTTTGAGTGGAAGCCTGAGAAGTGGATTTTTTTATTTCACTAGGATGTTTTGCATACATTTTGGTGAACTGAGCTGCAGACGGGCGAAATGGTTAATTTTAGATAAAAAACAGCGGGAGAAATGAATTCAGATGAAAAAATCCAAGTTTGATTGGAAGCCTGAGAAGTGGATTTTTTTATTTGACTAGGATGTTTTGCATAAATTTTGGAGATCTGAGCTGCAGACGGGCGAAATGGTTAATTTTAGATAAAAAACAGCGGGAGAAATGAATTCAGATGAAAAAATCCAAGTTTGAGTGGAAGCCTGAGAAGTGGATTTTTTTATTTCACTAGGATGTTTTGCATAAATTTTGGTGAACTGAGCTGCAGACGGGCGAAATGGTTAATTTTAGATAAAAAACAGCGGGAGAAATGAATTCAGATGAAAAAATCCAAGTTTGAGTGGAAGCCTGAGAAGTGGATTTTTTTATTTCACTGGGATGTTTTGCATAAATTTTGGTGATTTGAGCTACAGACGGGCGAAATGGTTAATTTTAGATAAAAAACAGCGGGAGAAATGAATTCAGATGAAAAAATCCAAGTTTGAGTGGAAGCCTGAGAAGTGGATTTTTTATTTCACTGGGATGTTTTGCATAAATTTTGGTGAACTGAGCTGCAGACGGGCGAAATGGTTAATTTTAGATAAAAAACAGCGAGAGAAATGAATTCAGATTAAAAAAATATAAGTTTGAGTGGAAGCCTGAGAAGTGTAATTTTTTATTTCAGTAGGATGTTTTGCATAAATTTTTGTGATCTGAGCTGCAGACGGGCGAAATGATTAATTTTAGACAAAAAACAGCGGGAGAAATGAATTCAGATGAAAAAATCCAAGTTTGAGTGGAAGCCTGAGAAGTGGATTTTTTTATTTCACTGGGATGTTTTGCATAAAGTTTGGTGATTTGAGCTGCAGACGAGCGAAATGGTTAATTTTAGATAAAAAACAGCAGGAGAAATGAATTCAGATGAAAAAATCAAAGTTTGAGTGGAAGCTTGAGAAGTGGATTTTTTTATTTCACTAGGATGTTTTGCATAAACTTTGGTGAACTGAGCTGCAGACGGGCGAAATGGTTAATTTTAGATAAAAACAGCGGAAGAAATGAATTCAGATGAAAAAATCCAAGTTTGAGTGGAAGCCTGAGAAGTGGATTTTTTTATTTCACTAGGATGTTTTGCATACATTTTGGTGAACTGAGCTGCAGACGGGCGAAATGGTTAATTTTAGATAAAAAACAGCGGGAGAAATGAATTCAGATGAAAAAATCCAAGTTTGAGTGGAAGCCTGAGAAGTGGATTTTTTTATTTCACTAGGATGTTTTGCATAAATTTTGGTGAACTGAGCTGCAGACGGGCGAAATGGTTAATTTTAGATAAAAAACAGCGGGAGAAATGAATTCAGATGAAAAAATCCAAGTTTGAGTGGAAGCCTGAGAAGTGGATTTTTTTATTTCACTAGGATGTTTTGCATAAATTTTGGTGATCTGAGCTGCAGACAGGCGAAATAGTTAATTTAAGATAAAAAACAGCGGGAGAAATGAATTCAGATGAAAAAATCCAAGTTTGAGTGGAAGCCTGAGAGGTGGATTTTTTTATTTCACTAGGATGTTTTGCATAAATTTTGGTGAACTGAGTTGCAGACGGGCGAAATGGTTAATTTTAGATAAAAAACAGCGGGAGAAATGAATTCAGATGAAAAAATCCAAGTTTGATTGGAAGCCTGAGAAGTGGATTTTTTTATTTTACACGGAAGTTTTGCATAAATTTTGGTTAACTGAGCTGCAGACGGGCGAAATCGTTAATTTTAGATAAAAAACAGCGGGAGAAATGAATTCAGATGAAAAATTCCAAGTTTGAGTGAAAGCCTGAGAAGTGGATTTTTTTATTTCACTAGGATGTTTTGCATAAATTTTGGTGAACTGAGCTGCAGAAGGACGAAAATGTTAATTTTAGATAAAAAACAGCGGGAGAAATGAATTCAGATGAAAAAATCCAAGTTTGAGTAGAAGCCTGAGAAGTGGATTTTTTTATTTCACTAGGATGTTTTGCATAAACTTTGGTGAACTGAGCTACAGACGGGCGAAATGGTTAATTTTAGATAAAAAACAGCGGGAGAAATGAATTCAGATGAAAAAATCCAATTTTGAGTGGAAGCCTGAGAAGTGGATTTTTTTATTTCACTAGGATGTTTTGCATACATTTTGCTGAACTGAGCTGCAGACGGGCGAAATGGTTAATTTTAGATAAAAAACAGCGGGAGAAATGATTTCAGATGAAAAAATCCAAGTTTGAGTGGAAGCCTGAGAAGTGAAATTTTTTATTTCACTAGGATGTTTTGCATAAATTTTGGTGAACTGAGCTGCAGACGGGCGAAATGGTTAATTTTAGATAAAAAACAGCGGGAGAAATGAATTCAGATGAAAAAATCCAAGTTTGAGTGGAAGCCTGAGAAGTGGATTTTTTTATTTCACTGGGATGTTTTGCATAAATTTTGGTGATTTGAGCTGCAGATGGGCGAAATGGTTAATTTTAAATAAAAAACAGCGGGAGAAATGAATTCAGATGAAAAAATCCAAGTTTGAGTGGAAACCTGAGAAGTGGATTTTTTTATTTCACTGGGATGTTTTGCATAAATTTTGGTGAACTGAACTGCAGACGGGCGAAATGGTTAATTTTAGATAAAAAACAGCGAGAGAAATGAATTCAGATTAAAAAAATATAAGTTTGAGTGGAAGCCTGAGAAGTGTATTTTTTTATTTCACTAGGATGTTTTGCATAAATTTTGGTGATCTGAGCTGCAGACGGGCGAAATGGTTAATTTTAGATAAAAAACAGCGGGAGAAATGAATTCAGATGAAAAAATCCAAGTTTGAGTGGAAGCCTGAGAGGTGGATTTTTTTATTTCACTAGGATGTTTGGCATAAATTTTGGTGAACTGAGTTGCAGACGGGCGAAATGGTTAATTTTAGATAAAAAACAGCGGGAGAAATGAAGTCAGATGAAATAATCCAAGTTTGAGTGGAAGCCTGAGAAGTGGATTTTTTTATTTCACTAGGATGTTTTGCATAAATTTTTGTGAACTGAGCTGCAGACGGGCGAAATAATTAATTTTGGATAAAAAACAGCGGGAGAAATGAATTCAGATGAAAAAATCCAAGTTTGAGTGGAAGCCTGAGAAGTGGATTTTTTTATTTTACTAGGATGTTTTGCATAAATTTTAGTTAACTGAGCTGCAGACGGGCGAAATGGTTAATTTTAGATAAAAAACAGCGGGAGAAATGAATTCAGATGAAAAAATCCAAGTTTGATTGGAAGCCTGAGAAGTGGATTTTTTTATTTGACTAGGATGTTTTGCATAAATTTTGGAGATCTGAGCTGCAGACGGGCGAAATGGTTAATTTTAGATAAAAAACAGCGGGAGAAATGATTTCAGATGAAAAAATCCAAGTTTGAGTGGAAGCCTGAGAAGTGGATTTTTTTATTTCACTAGGATGTTTTGCATAAATTTTGGTGAACTGAGCTGCAGACGGGCGAAATGGTTAATTTTAGATAAAAAACAGCGGGAGAAATGAATTCAGATGAAAAAATCCAAGTTTGAGTGGAAGCCTGAGAAGTGGATTTTTTTATTTCACTGGGATGTTTTGCATAAATTTTGGTGATTTGAGCTGCAGACGGGCGAAATGGTTAATTTTAGATAAAAAAACAGCGGGAGAAATGAATTCAGATGAAAAAATCCAAGTTTGAGTGGAAGCCTGAGAAGTGGATTTTTTATTTCACTGGGATGTTTTGCATAAATTTTGGTGAACTGAGCTGCAGACGGGCGAAATGGTTAATTTTAGATAAAAAACAGCGAGAGAAATGAATTCAGATTAAAAAAATATAAGTTTGAGTGGAAGCCTGAGAAGTGTATTTTTTTATTTCACTAGGATGTTTTGCATAAATTTTTGTGATCTGAGCTGCAGACGGGCGAAATGATTAATTTTAGACAAAAAACAGCGGGAGAAATGAATTCAGATGAAAAAATCCAAGTTTGAGTGGAAGCCTGAGAAGTGGATTTTTTTATTTCACTGGGATGTTTTGCATAAAGTTTGGTGATTTGAGCTGCAGACGATCGAAATGGTTAATTTTAGATAAAAAACAGCAGGAGAAATGAATTCAGATGAAAAAATCAAAGTTTGAGTGGAAGCTTGAGAAGTGGATTTTTTTATTTCACTAGGATGTTTTGCATAAACTTTGGTGAACTGAGCTGCAGACGGGCGAAATGGTTAATTTTAGATAAAAACAGCGGAAGAAATGAATTCAGATGAAAAAATCCAAGTTTGAGTGGAAGCCTGAGAAGTGGATTTTTTTATTTCACTAGGATGTTTTGCATAAATTTTGGTGAACTAAGCTGCAGACGGGCGAAATAATTAATTTTGGATAAAAAACAGCGGGAGAAATAAATTCAGATGAAAAAATCCAAGTTTGAGTGGAAGCCTGAGAAGTGGATTTTTTTATTTCACTAGGATGTTTTGCATAAATTTTGGTGAATTGAGCTGCAGACGGGCGAAATAATTAATTTTGGATAAAAAACAGCGGGAGAAATGAATTCAGATGAAAAAATCCAAGTTTTAATGGAAGCCTGAGAAGTGGATTTTTTTATTTCACTAGGATGTTTTGCATAAATTTTGGTGAACTGAACTGCAGACGGGCGAAATAATTAATTTTGGATAAAAAACAGCGGGAGAAATGAATTCAGATGAAAAAATCCAAGTTTTAATGGAAGCCTGAGAAGTGGATTTTTTTATTTCACTAGGATGTTTTGCATAAATTTTGGTGAACTGAGCTGCAGACGGGCGAAATAATTAATTTTGGATAAAAAACAGCGGGAGAAATGAATTCAGATGAAAAAATCCAAGTTTGAGTGAAAGCCTGAGAAGTGGATTTTTTTATTTCACTAGGATGTTTTGCATAAATTTTGGTGAACTGAGCTGCAGAAGGACGAAAATGTTAATTTTAGATAAAAAACAGCGGGAGATATGAATTCAGATGAAAAAATCCAAGTTTGAGTGGAAGCCTGAGAAGTGGATTTTTTTATTTCACTAGGATGTTTTGCATAAACTTTGGTGAACTGAGCTACAGACGGGCGAAATGGTTAATTTTAGATAAAAAACAGCGGGAGAAATGAATTCAGATGAAAAAATCCAATTTTGAGTGGAAGCCTGAGAAGTGGATTTTTTTATTTCACTAGGATGTTTTGCATACATTTTGCTGAACTGAGCTGCAGACGGGCGAAATGGTTAATTTTAGATAAAAAACAGCGGGAGAAATGATTTCAGATGAAAAAATCCAAGTTTGAGTGGAAGCCTGAGAAGTGGATTTTTTTATTTCACTAGGATGTTTTGCATAAATTTTGGTGAACTGAGCTGCAGACGGGCGAAATGGTTAATTTTAGATAAAAAACAGCGGGAGAAATGAATTCAGATGAAAAAATCCAAGTTTGAGTGGAAGCCTGAGAAGTGGATTTTTTTATTTCACTGGGATGTTTTGCATAAATTTTGGTGATTTGAGCTGCAGACGGGCGAAATGGTTAATTTTAAATAAAAAACAGCGGGAGAAATGAATTCAGATGAAAAAATCCAAGTTTGAGTGGAAGCCTGAGAAGTGGATTTTTTTATTTCACTGGGATGTTTTGCATAAATTTTGGTGAACTGAACTGCAGACGGGCGAAATGGTTAATTTTAGATAAAAAACAGCGAGAGAAATGAATTCAGATTAAAAAAATATAAGTTTGAGTGGAATCCTGAGAAGTGTATTTTTTTATTTCACTAGGATGTTTTGCATAAATTTTGGTGATCTGAGCTGCAGACGGGCGAAATGGTTAATTTTAGATAAAAAACAGCGGGAGAAATGAATTCAGATGAAAAAATCCAAGTTTGAGTGGAAGCCTGAGAGATGGATTTTTTTATTCCACTAGGATGTTTTGCATAAATTTTGGTGAACTGCGTTGCAGACGGGCGAAATGGTTAATTTTAGATAAAAAACAGCGGGAGAAATGAATTCAGATGAAAAAATCCAAGTTTGAGTGGAAGCCTGAGAAGTGGATTTTTTTATTTCACTAGGATGTTTTGCATAAATTTTGGTGAACTGAGCTGCAGACGGGCGAAATGGTTAATTTTAGATAAAAAACAGCGGGAGAAATGAATTCAGATGAAAAAATCCAAGTTTGAGTGGAAGCCTGAGAAGTGGATTTTTTTATTTCACTAGGATGTTTTGCATAAATTTTGGTGAACTAAGCTGCAGACGGGCGAAATAATTAATTTTGGATAAAAAACAGCGGGAGAAATGAATTCAGATGAAAAAATCCAAGTTTGAGTGGAAGCCTGAGAAGTGGATTTTTTTATTTCACTAGGATGTTTTGCATAAATTTTGGTGAACTGAGCTGCAGACGGGCGAAATAATTAATTTTGGATAAAAAACAGCGGGAGAAATGAATTCAGATGAAAAAATCCAAGTTTTAATGGAAGCCTGAGAAGTGGATTTTTTTATTTCACTAGGATGTTTTGCATAAATTTTGGTGAACTGAGCTGCAGACGGGCAAAATAATTAATTTTGGATAAAAAACAGCGGGAGAAATGAATTCAGATGAAAGAATCCAAGTTTTAATGGAAGCCTGAGAAGTGGATTTTTTTATTTTACTAGGATGTTTTGCATAAATTTTAGTTAACTGAGCTGCAGACGGGCTAAATGGTTAATTTTAGATAAAAAACAGCGGGAGAAATGAATTCAGATGAAAAAATCCAAGTTTGAGTGGAAGCCTGAGAACTGGATTTTTTTATTTCACTAGGATGTTTTGCATAAATTTTGGTGAACTGAGCTGCAGACGGGCGAAATTGTTAATTTTAGATGAAAAACAGCGGGAGAAATGAATTCAGATGAAAAAATCCAAGTTTGAGTGGAAGCCTGAGAAGTGGATTTTTTTATTTTACTAGGATGATTTGCATAAATTTTAGTTAAATGAGCTGCAGACGGGCGAAATGGTTAATTTTAGATAAAAAACAGCGGGAGAAATGAATTCAGATGAAAAAATCCAAGTTTGAGTGGAAGCCTGAGAAGTGGATTTTTTTATTTCACTAGGATGTTTTGCATAAATTTTGGTGAACTGAGCTGCAGACGGGCGAAATTGTTAATTTTAGAAAAAAAGCAGCGGGAGAAATGAATTCAGATGAAAAAATCCAAGTTTGAGTGGAAGCCTGAGAAGTGGATTTTTTTATTTCACTAGGATGTTTTGCATAAATTTTGGTGAACTGAGCTGCAGACGGGCGAAATGGTTAATTTTAGATAAAAAACAGCGGGAGAAATGAATTCAGATGAAAAAATCCAAGTTTGAGTGGAAGCCTGAGAAGTGGATTTTTTTATTTCACTAGGATGTTTTGCATACATTTTGGTGAACTGAGCTGCAGACGGGCAACATTTTTAATTTTAGATAAAAAATTGCGGGAGAAATGAATTCAGATGAAAAAATCCAAGTTTGAGTGGAAGCCTGAGAAGTGGATTTTTTTATTTCACTAGGATGTTTTGCATAAATTTTGGTGAACTGAGCTGCAGACGGGCGAAATGGTTAATTTTAGATAAAAAACAGCGGGAGAAATGAATTCAGATGAAAAAATCCAAGTTTGAGTGGAAGCCTGAGAAGTGGAATTTTTCTATTTCACTAGGATGTTTTGCATACATTTTGGTGAACTGAGCTGCAGACGGGCGAAATGGTTAATTTTAGATAAAAAACAGCGGGAGAAATGAATTCAGATGAAAAAATCCAAGTTTGATTGGAAGCCTGAGAAGTGGATTTTATTATTTGACTAGGATGTTTTGCATAAATTTTGGTGATCTGAGCTGCAGACGGGAGAAATGGTTAATTTTAGATAAAAAACAGCGGGAGAAATGAATTCAGATGAAAAAATCCAAGTTTGAGTGGAAGCCTGAGAAGTGGATTTTTTTATTTCACTAGGATGTTTTGCATACATTTTGGTGAACTGAGCTGCAGACGGGCGAAATGGTTAATTTTAGATAAAAAACAGCGGGAGAAATGAATTCAGATGAAAAAATCCAAGTTTGAGTGGAAGCCTGAGAAGTGGATTTTTTTATTTCACTAGGATGTTTAGCATAAACTTTGGTGATCTGAGCTGCAGACGGGCGAAATGGTTAATTTTAGATAAAAAACATCGGGAGAAATGAATTCAGATGAAACAATCCAAGTTTGAGTGGAAGCCTGAGAAGTGGATTTTTTTATTTCACTAGGATGTTTTGCATACATTTTGGTGAACTGAGCTGCAGACGGGCGAAATTGTTAATTTTAGATAAAAAACAGCGGGAGAAATGAATTCAGATGAAAAAATCCAAGTTTGAGTGGTAGCCTGAGAAGTGGATTTTTTTATTTCACTAGGATGTTTTGCATAAACTTTGGTGAACTGAGCTGCAGACGGGCGAAATGGTTAATTTTAGATAAAAAACAGCGGGAGAAATGAATTCAGATGAAAAAATCCAAGTTTGAGTGGAAGCCTGAGAAGTGGATTTTTTTATTTTACTAGGATGTTTTGCATAAATTTTAGTTAACTGAGCTGCAGACGGGCGAAATGGTTAATTTTAGATAAAAAACAGCGGGAGAAATGAATTCAGATGAAAAAATCCAAGTTTGAGTGGAAGCCTGAGAACTGGATTTTTTTATTTCACTAGGATGTTTTGCATAGCTTTTGGTAAACTGAGCACCAGACGGGGGAAAAGGTTAATTTTAGATAAAAAACAGCGGGAGAAATGAATTCAGATGAAAAAATCCAAGTTCGAGTGGAAGCCTGAGAAGTGGATTTTTTTATTTCACTAGGATGTTTTGCATAAATTTTAGTGAACTGAGCTGCAGACGGGCGAAATTGTTAATTTTAGATAAAAAACAGCGGGAGGAATGAATTCAGATGAAAAAATCCAAGTTTGAGTGGAAGCCTGAGAAGTGGATTTTTTTATTTCATTAGGATGTTTTGCATAAATTTTGGTGAACTGAGCTGCAGACGGGCGAAATTGTTAATTTTAGATAAAAAACAGCGGGAGAAATGAATTCAGATGAAAAAATCCAAGTATGAGTGGTAGCCTGAGAAGTGGATTTTTTTATTTCACTAGGATGTTTTGCATAAATTTTGGTGACCTGAGCTGCAGACGGGCGAAATAATTAATTTTGGATAAAAAACAGCGGGAGAAATGAATACAGATGAAAAAATCCAAGTTTGAGTGGAAGCCTGAGAAGTGGATTTTTTTATTTCACTAGGATGTTTTGCATAAATTTTGGTGAACTGAGCTGCAGACGGGCGAAATTGTTAATTTTAGAAAAAAAGCAGCGGGAGAAATGAATTCAGATGAAAAAATCCAAGTTTGAGTGGAAGCCTGAGAAGTGGATTTTTTTATTTCACTAGGATGTTTTGCATAAATTTTGGTGAACTGAGCTGCAGACGGGCGAAATGGTTAATTTTAGATAAAAAACAGCGGGAGAAATGAATTCAGATGAAAAAATCCAAGTTTGAGTGGAAGCCTGAGAAGTGGATTTTTTTATTTCACTAGGATGATTTGCATAAATTTTGGTGAACTGAGCTGCAGACGGGCGAAATGGTTAATATTAGATAAAAAACAGCGGGAGAAATGAATTCAGATGAAAAAATCCAAGTTTGAGTGGAAGCCTGAGAAGTGGATTTTTTTATTTTACTAGGATGTTTTTCATAAATTTTGGTGAACTGAGCTGCAGACGGGCGAAATGGTTAATTTTAGATAAAAAACAGCGGGAGAAATGAATTCAGATGAAAAAATCCAAGTTTGAGTGGAAGCCTGAGAAGTGGAATTTTTCTATTTCACTAGGATGTTTTGCATAAATTTTGGTGAACTGAGCTGCAGACGGGCGAAATTGTTAATTTTAGATAAAAAACAGCGGGAGGAATGAATTCAGATGAAAAAATCCAAGTTTGAGTGGAAGCCTGAGAAGTGGATTTTTTTATTTCATTAGGATGTTTTGCATAAATTTTGGTGAACTGAGCTGCAGACGGGCGAAATTGTTAATTTTAGATAAAAAACAGCGGGAGAAATGAATTCAGATGAAAAAATCCAAGTTTGAGTGGAAGCCTGAGAAGTGGAATTTTTCTATTTCACTAGGATGTTTTGCATACATTTTGGTGAACTGAGCTGCAGACGGGCGAAATGGTTAATTTTATATAAAAAACAGCGGGAGAAATGAATTCAGATGAAAAAATCCAAGTTTGATTGGAAGCCTGAGAAGTGGATTTTTTTATTTGACTAGGATGTTTTGCATAAATTTTGGTGATCTGAGCTGCAGACGGGAGAAATGGTTAATTTTAGATAAAAAACAGCGGGAGAAATGAATTCAGAATAAAAAATCCAAGTTTGAGTGGAAGCCTGAGAAGTGGATTTTTTTATTTCACTAGGATGTTTTGCATACATTTTGGTGAACTGAGCTGCAGACGGGCGAAATGGTTAATTTTAGATAAAAAACAGCGGGAGAAATGAATTCAGATGAAAAAATCCAAGTTTGAGTGGAAGCCTGAGAAGTGGATTTTTTTATTTCACTAGGATGTTTAGCATAAATTTTGGTGATCTGAGCTGCAGACGGGCGAAATGGTTAATTTTAGATAAAAAACAGCGGGAGAAATGAATTCAGATGATAAAATCCAAGTTTGAGTGGAATCCTGAGAAGTGGATTTTTTTATTTGACTAGGATGTTTTCCATTAATTTTGGTGAACTGAGCTGCAGACGGGCGAAATGGTTAATTTTAGATAAAAAACATCGGGAGAAATGAATTCAGATGAAAAAATCCAAGTTTGAGTGGAAGCCTGAGAAGTGGATTTTTTTATTTCACTAGGATGTTTTGCATACATTTTGGTGAACTGAGCTGCAGACGGGCGAAATGGTTAATTTTAGATAAAAAACAGCGGGAGAAATGAATTCAGATGAAAAAATCCAAGTTTGATTGGAAGCCTGAGAAGTGGATTTTTTTATTTGACTAGGATGTTTTGCATAAATTTTGGAGATCTGAGCTGCAGACGGGCGAAATGGTTAATTTTAGATAAAAAACAGCGGGAGAAATGATTTCAGATGAAAAAATCCAAGTTTGAGTGGAAGCCTGAGAAGTGGATTTTTTTATTTCACTAGGATGTTTTGCATAAATTTTGGTGAACTGAGCTGCAGACGGGCGAAATGGTTAATTTTAGATAAAAAACAGCGGGAGAAATGCATTCAGATGAAAAAATCCAAGTTTGAGTGGAAGCCTGAGAAGTGGATTTTTTTATTTCACTGGGATGTTTTGCATAAATTTTGGTGATTTGAGCTACAGACGGGCGAAATGGTTAATTTTAGATAAAAAACAGCGGGAGAAATGAATTCAGATGAAAAAATCCAAGTTTGAGTGGAAGCCTGAGAAGTGGATTTTTTATTTCACTGGGATGTTTTGCATAAAGTTTGGTGAACTGAGCTGCAGATGGGCGAAATGGTTAATTTTAGATAAAAAACAGCGAGAGAAATGAATTCAGATTAAAAAAATATAAGTTTGAGTGGAAGCCTGAGAAGTGTAATTTTTTATTTCAGTAGGATGTTTTGCATAAGTTTTTGTGATCTGAGCTGCAGACGGGCGAAATGATTAATTTTAGACAAAAAACAGCGGGAGAAATGAATTCAGATGAAAAAATCCAAGTTTGAGTGGAAGCCTGAGAAGTGGATTTTTTTATTTCACTGGGATGTTTTGCATAAAGTTTGGTGATTTGAGCTGCAGACGAGCGAAATGGTTAATTTTAGATAAAAAACAGCAGGAGAAATGAATTCAGATGAAAAAATCAAAGTTTGAGTGGATGCTTGAGAAGTGGATTTTTTTATTTCACTAGGATGTTTTGCATAAACTTTGGTGAACTGAGCTGCAGACGGGCGAAATGGTTAATTTTAGATAAAAACAGCGGAAGAAATGAATTCAGATGAAAAAATCCAAGTTTGAGTGGAAGCCTGAGAAGTGGATTTTTTTATTTCACTAGGATGTTTTGCATAAATTTTGGTGAACTGAGCTGCAGACGGGCGAGATGGTTAATTTTAGATAAAAAACAGCGGGAGAAATGAATTCAGATGAAAAAATCCAAGTTTGAGTGGAAGCCTGAGAAGTGGATTTTTTTATTTCACTAGGATGTTTTGCATAAATTTTGGTGAACTGAGCTGCAGACGGGCGAGATGGTTAATTTTAGATAAAAAACAGCGGGAGAAATGAATTCAGATGAAAAAATCCAAGTTTGAGTGGAAGCCTGAGAAGTGGATTTTTTTATTTCACTAGGATGTTTTGCATAAATTTTGGTGAACTGAGCTGCAGACGGGCGAGATGGTTAATTTTAGATAAAAAACAGCGGGAGAAATGAATTCAGATGAAAAAATCCAAGTTTGAGTGGAAGCCTGAGAAGTGGATTTTTTTATTTCACTAGGATGTTTTGCATAAATTTTGGTGAACTGAGCTGCAGACGGGCGAAATAATTAATTTTGGATAAAAAACAGCGGGAGAAATGAATTCAGATGAAAAAATCCAAGTTTGAGTGGAAGCCTGAGAAGTGGATTTTTTTATTTCACTAGGATGTTTTGCATAAATTTTGGTGAACTGAGCTGCAGACGGGCGAAATAATTAATTTTGGATAAAAAACAGCGGGAGAAATGAATTCAGATGAAAAAATCCAAGTTTTAATGGAAGCCTGAGAAGTGGATTTTTTTATTTCACTGGGATGTTTTGCATAAATTTTGGTGATTTGAGCTGCAGATGGGCGAAATTGTTAATTTTAAATAAAAAACAGCGGGAGAAATGAATTCAGATGAAAAAATCCAAGTTTGAGTGGAAGCCTGAGAAGTGGATTTTTTTATTTCACTGGGATGTTTTGCATAAATTTTGGTGAACTGAACTGCAGACGGGCGAAATGGTTAATTTTAGATAAAAAACAGCGAGAGAAATGAATTCAGATTAAAAAAATATAAGTTTGAGTGGAAGCCTGAGAAGTGTATTTTTTTATTTCACTAGGATGTTTTGCATAAATTTTGGTGATCTGAGCTGCAGACGGGCGAAATAATTAATTTTGGATAAAAAACAGCGGGAGAAATGAATTCAGATGAAAAAATCCAAGTTTTAATGGAAGCCTGAGAAGTGGATTTTTTTTATTTCACTAGGATTTTTGGCATAAATTTTGGTGAACTGAGTTGCAGACGGGCGAAATGGTTAATTTTAGATAAAAAACAGCGGGAGAAATGAATTCAGATGAAAAAATCCAAGTTTGAGTGGAAGCCTGAGAAGTGGATTTTTTTATTTTACTAGGATGTTTTGCATAAATTTTAGTTAACTGAGCTGCAGACGGGCGAAATGGTTAATTTTAGATAATAAACAGCGGGAGAAATGAATTCAGATGAAAAAATCCAAGTTTGAGTGGAAGCCTGTATTTTTTTATTTCACTAGGATGTTTTGCATAAATTTTGGTGAACTGAGCTGCAGACGAGCGAAATTGTTAATTTTAGATAAAAAACAGCGGGAGAAATGAATTCAGATGAAAAAATCCAAGTTTGAGTGGAAGCCTGAGAAGTGGATTTTTTTATTTCACTATGATGTTTTGCATAAATTTTGGTGAACTGAGCTGCAGACGGGCGAAATTGTTAATTTTAGATAAAAAACAGCGGGAGAAATGAATTCAGATGAAAAAATCCAAGTTTGAGTGGTAGCCTGAGAAGTGGATTTTTTTATTTCACTAGGATGTTTTGCATAAGTTTTGGTGAACTGAGCTGCAGACGGGCGAAATAATTAATTTTGGATAAAAAACAGCGGGAGAAATGAATTCAGATGAAAAAATCCAAGTTTGAGTGGAAGCCTGAGAAGTGGATTTTTTTATTTTACTAGGATGTTTTGCATAAATTTTAGTTAACTGAGCTGCAGACGGGCGAAATGGTTAATTTTAGATAAAAAACAGCGGGAGAAATGAATTCAGATGAAAAAATCCAAGTTTGAGTGGAAGCCTGAGAAGTGGATTTTTTTATTTCACTAGGATGTTTTGCATACATTTTGGTGAACTGAGCTGCAGACGGGCGAAATGGTTAATTTTAGATAAAAAACAGCGGGAGAAATGAATTCAGATGAAAAAATCCAAGTTTGATTGGAAGCCTGAGAAGTGGATTTTTTTATTTGACTAGGATGTTTTGCATAAATTTTGGAGATCTGAGCTGCAGACGGGCGAAATGGTTAATTTTAGATAAAAAACAGCGGGAGAAATGATTTCAGATGAAAAAATCCAAGTTTGAGTGGAAGCCTGAGAAGTGGATTTTTTTATTTCACTAGGATGTTTTGCATAAATTTTGGTGAACTGAGCTGCAGACGGGCGAAATGGTTAATTTTAGATAAAAAACAGCGGGAGAAATGCATTCAGATGAAAAAATCCAAGTTTGAGTGGAAGCCTGAGAAGTGGATTTTTTTATTTCACTGGGATGTTTTGCATAAATTTTGGTGATTTGAGCTACAGACGGGCGAAATGGTTAATTTTAGATAAAAAACAGCGGGAGAAATGAATTCAGATGAAAAAATCCAAGTTTGAGTGGAAGCCTGAGAAGTGGATTCTTTATTTCACTGGGATGTTTTGCATAAAGTTTGGTGAACTGAGCTGCAGATGGGCGAAATGGTTAATTTTAGATAAAAAACAGCGAGAGAAATGAATTCAGATTAAAAAAATATAAGTTTGAGTGGAAGCCTGAGAAGTGTAATTTTTTATTTCAGTAGGATGTTTTGCATAAGTTTTTGTGATCTGAGCTGCAGACGGGCGAAATGATTAATTTTAGACAAAAAACAGCGGGAGAAATGAATTCAGATGAAAAAATCCAAGTTTGAGTGGAAGCCTGAGAAGTGGATTTTTTTATTTCACTGGGATGTTTTGCATAAAGTTTGGTGATTTGAGCTGCAGACGAGCGAAATGGTTAATTTTAGATAAAAAACAGCAGGAGAAATGAATTCAGATGAAAAAATCAAAGTTTGAGTGGATGCTTGAGAAGTGGATTTTTTTATTTCACTAGGATGTTTTGCATAAACTTTGGTGAACTGAGCTGCAGACGGGCGAAATGGTTAATTTTAGATAAAAACAGCGGAAGAAATGAATTCAGATGAAAAAATCCAAGTTTGAGTGGAAGCCTGAGAAGTGGATTTTTTTATTTCACTAGGATGTTTTGCATAAATTTTGGTGAACTGAGCTGCAGACGGGCGAGATGGTTAATTTTAGATAAAAAACAGCGGGAGAAAAGAATTCAGATGAAAAAATCCAAGTTTGAGTGGAAGCCTGAGAAGTGGATTTTTTTATTTCACTAGGATGTTTTGCATAAATTTTGGTGAACTGAGCTGCAGACGGGCGAGATGGTTAATTTTAGATAAAAAACAGCGGGAGAAATGAATTCAGATGAAAAAATCCAAGTTTGAGTGGAAGCCTGAGAAGTGGATTTTTTTATTTCACTAGGATGTTTTGCATAAATTTTGGTGAACTGAGCTGCAGACGGGCGAGATGGTTAATTTTAGATAAAAAACAGCGGGAGAAATGAATTCAGATGAAAAAATCCAAGTTTGAGTGGAAGCCTGAGAAGTGGATTTTTTTATTTCACTAGGATGTTTTGCATAAATTTTGGTGAACTGAGCTGCAGACGGGCGAAATAATTAATTTTGGATAAAAAACAGCGGGAGAAATGAATTCAGATGAAAAAATCCAAGTTTGAGTGGAAGCCTGAGAAGTGGATTTTTTTATTTCACTAGGATGTTTTGCATAAATTTTGGTGAACTGAGCTGCAGACGGGCGAAATAATTAATTTTGGATAAAAAACAGCGGGAGAAATGAATTCAGATGAAAAAATCCAAGTTTTAATGGAAGCCTGAGAAGTGGATTTTTTTATTTCACTGGGATGTTTTGCATAAATTTAGGTGATTTGAGCTGCAGATGGGCGAAATTGTTAATTTTAAATAAAAAACAGCGGGAGAAATGAATTCAGATGAAAAAATCCAAGTTTGAGTGGAAGCCTGAGAAGTGGATTTTTTTATTTCACTGGGATGTTTTGCATAAATTTTGGTGAACTGAACTGCAGACGGGCGAAATGGTTAATTTTAGATAAAAAACAGCGAGAGAAATGAATTCAGATTAAAAAAATATAAGTTTGAGTGGAAGCCTGAGAAGTGTATTTTTTTATTTCACTAGGATGTTTTGCATAAATTTTGGTGATCTGAGCTGCAGACGGGCGAAATAATTAATTTTGGATAAAAAACAGCGGGAGAAATGAATTCAGATGAAAAAATCCAAGTTTTAATGGAAGCCTGAGAAGTGGATTTTTTTTATTTCACTAGGATTTTTGGCATAAATTTTGGTGAACTGAGTTGCAGACGGGCGAAATGGTTAATTTTAGATAAAAAACAGCGGGAGAAATGAATTCAGATGAAAAAATCCAAGTTTGAGTGGAAGCCTGAGAAGTGGATTTTTTTATTTTACTAGGATGTTTTGCATAAATTTTAGTTAACTGAGCTGCAGACGGGCGAAATGGTTAATTTTAGATAATAAACAGCGGGAGAAATGAATTCAGATGAAAAAATCCAAGTTTGAGTGGAAGCCTGTATTTTTTTATTTCACTAGGATGTTTTGCATAAATTTTGGTGAACTGAGCTGCAGACGAGCGAAATTGTTAATTTTAGATAAAAAACAGCGGGAGAAATGAATTCAGATGAAAAAATCCAAGTTTGAGTGGAAGCCTGAGAAGTGGATTTTTTTATTTCACTATGATGTTTTGCATAAATTTTGGTGAACTGAGCTGCAGACGGGCGAAATTGTTAATTTTAGATAAAAAACAGCGGGAGAAATGAATTCAGATGAAAAAATCCAAGTTTGAGTGGTAGCCTGAGAAGTGGATTTTTTTATTTCACTAGGATGTTTTGCATAAGTTTTGGTGAACTGAGCTGCAGACGGGCGAAATAATTAATTTTGGATAAAAAACAGCGGGAGAAATGAATTCAGATGAAAAAATCCAAGTTTGAGTGGAAGCCTGAGAAGTGGATTTTTTTATTTTACTAGGATGTTTTGCATAAATTTTAGTTAACTGAGCTGCAGACGGGCGAAATGGTTAATTTTAGATAAAAAACAGCGGGAGAAATGAATTCAGATGAAAAAATCCAAGTTTGAGTGGAAGCCTGAGAAGTGGATTTTTTTATTTCACTAGGATGTTTTGCATAAATTTTGGTGAACTGAGCTGCAGACGGGCGAAATTGTTAATTTTAGAAAAAAAGCAGCGGGAGAAATGAATTCAGATGAAAAAATCCAAGTTTGAGTGGAAGCCTGAGAAGTGGATTTTTTTATTTCACTAGGATGTTTTGCATAAATTTTGGTGAACTGAGCTGCAGACGGGCGAAATTGTTAATTTTAGATAAAAAACAGCGGGAGAAATGAATTCAGATGAAAAAATCCAAGTTTGAGTGGAAGCCTGAGAAGTGGATTATTTTATTTCACTAGGATGTTTTGCATAAATTTTGGTGATCTGAGCTGCAGACAGGCGAAATAGTTAATTTTAGATAAAAAACAGCGGGAGAAATGAATTCAGATGAAAAAATCCAAGTTTGAGTGGAAGCCTGAGAGGTGGATTTTTTTATTTCACTAGGATGTTTTGCATAAATTTTGGTGAACTGAGTTGCAGACGGGCGAGATGGTTAATTTTAGATAAAAAACAGCGGGAGAAATGAATTCAGATGAAAAAATCCAAGTTTGAGTGGAAGCCTGAGAAGTGGATTTTTTTATTTCACTAGGATGTTTTGCATAAATTTTGGTGAACTGAGCTGCAGACGGGCGAAATAATTAATTTTGGATAAAAAACAGCGGGAGAAATGAATTCAGATGAAAAAATCCAAGTTTGAGTGGAAGCATGAGAAGTGGATTTTTTTATTTTACACGGAAGTTTTGCATAAATTTTGGTTAACTGAGCTGCAGACGGGCGAAATCGTTAATATTAGATAAAAAACAGCGGGAGAAATGAATTCAGATGAAAAATTCCAAGTTTGAGTGAAAGCCTGAGAAGTGGATTTTTTTATTTCACTAGGATGTTTTGCATAAATTTTGGTGAACTGAGCTGCAGAAGGACGAAAATGTTAATTTTAGATAAAAAACAGCGGGAGAAATGAATTCAGATGAAAAAATCCAAGTTTGAGTGGAAGTCTGAGAAGTGGATTTTTTTATTTCACTAGGATGTTTTGCATAAACTTTGGTGAACTGAGCTACAGACGGGCGAAATGGTTAATTTTAGATAAAAAACAGCGGGAGAAATGAATTCAGATGAAAAAATCCAAGTTTGAGTGGAAGCCTGAGAAGTGGATTTTTTTATTTCACTAGGATGTTTTGCATAAATTTTGGTGAACTGAGCTGCAGACGGGCGAAATGGTTAATTTTAGATAAAAAACAGCGGGAGAAATGAATTCAGATGAAAAAATCCAAGTTTGCGTGGAAGCCTGAGAAGTGGATTTTTTTATTTCACTGGGATGTTTTGCATAAATTTTGGTGATTTGAGCTGCAGACGAGCGAAATGGTTAATTTTAGATAAAAAACAGCGGGAGAAATGAATTCAGATGAAAAAATCAAAGTTTGAGTGGAAGCTTGAGAAGTGGATTTTTTTATTTCACTAGGATGTTTTACATAAACTTTGGTGAACTGAGCTGCAGACGGGCGAAATGGTTAATTTTAGATAAAAACAGCGGAAGAAATGAATTCAGATGAAAAAATCCAAGTTTGAGTGGAAGCCTGAGAGGTGGATTTTTTTATTTCACTAGGATGTTTTGCATAAATTTTGGTGAACTGAGTTGCAGACGGGCGAAATGGTTAATTTTAGATAAAAAACAGCGGGAGAAATGAATTCAGATGAAAAAATCCAAGTTTGAGTGGAAGCCTGAGAAGTGGATTTTTTTATTTCACTAGGATGTTTTGCATAAATTTTGGTGAACTGAGCTGCAGACGGGCGAAATAATTAATTTTGGATAAAAAACAGCGGGAGAAATGAATTCAGATGAAAAAATCCAAGTTTGAGTGGAAGCATGAGAAGTGGATTTTTTTATTTTACACGGAAGTTTTGCATAAATTTTGGTTAACTGAGCTGCAAACGGGCGAAATCGTTAATATTAGATAAAAAACAGCGGGAGAAATGAATTCAGATGAAAAATTCCAAGTTTGAGTGAAAGCCTGAGAAGTGAATTTTTTTATTTCACTAGGATGTTTTGCATAAATTTTGGTGAACTGAGCTGCAGAAGGACGAAAATGTTAATTTTAGATAAAAAACAGCGGGAGAAATGAATTCAGATGAAAAAATCCAAGTTTGAGTGGAAGTCTGAGAAGTGGATTTTTTTATTTCACTAGGATGTTTTGCATAAACTTTGGTGAACTGAGCTGCAGACGGGCGAAATGGTTAATTTTAGATAAAAAACAGCGGGAGAAATGAATTCAGATGAAAAAATCCAATTTTGAGTGGAAGCCTGAGAAGTGGATTTTTTTATTTCACTAGGATGTTTTGCATAAATTTTGGTGAACTGAGCTGCAGAAGGACGAAAATGTTAATTTTAGATAAAAAACAGCGGGAGAAATGAATTCAGATGAAAAAATCCAAGTTTGAGTGGAAGTCTGAGAAGTGGATTTTTTTATTTCACTAGGATGTTTTGCATAAACTTTGGTGAACTGAGCTACAGACGGGCGAAATGGTTAATTTTAGATAAAAAACAGCGGGAGAAATGAATTCAGATGAAAAAATCCAATTTTGAGTGGAAGCCTGAGAAGTGGATTTTTTTATTTCACTAGGATGTTTTGCATAAATTTTGGTGAACTGAGCTGCAGACGGGCGAAATGGTTAATTTTAGATAAAAAAAAGCGGGAGAAATGAATTCAGATGAAAAAATCCAAGTTTGCGTGGAAGCCTGAGAAGTGGATTTTTTTATTTCACTGGGATGTTTTGCATAAATTTTGGTGATTTGAGCTGCAGACGAGCGAAATGGTTAATTTTAGATAAAAAACAGCGGGAGAAATGAATTCAGATGAAAAAATCAAAGTTTGAGTGGAAGCTTGAGAAGTGGATTTTTTTATTTCACTAGGATGTTTTACATAAACTTTGGTGAACTGAGCTGCAGACGGGCGAAATGGTTAATTTTAGATAAAAACAGCGGAAGAAATGAATTCAGATGAAAAAATCCAAGTTTGAGTGGAAGCCTGAGAGGTGGATTTTTTTATTTCACTAGGATGTTTTGCATAAATTTTGGTGAACTGAGTTGCAGACGGGCGAAATGGTTAATTTTAGATAAAAAACAGCGGGAGAAATGAATTCAGATGAAAAAATCCAAGTTTGAGTGGAAGCCTGAGAAGTGGATTTTTTTATTTCACTAGGATGTTTTGCATAAATTTTGGTGAACTGAGCTGCAGACGGGCGAAATAATTAATTTTGGATAAAAAACAGCGGGAGAAATGAATTCAGATGAAAAAATCCAAGTTTGAGTGGAAGCATGAGAAGTGGATTTTTTTATTTTACACGGAAGTTTTGCATAAATTTTGGTTAACTGAGCTGCAGACGGGCGAAATCGTTAATATTAGATAAAAAACAGCGGGAGAAATTAATTCAGATGAAAAATTCCAAGTTTGAGTGAAAGCCTGAGAAGTGAATTTTTTTATTTCACTAGGATGTTTTGCATAAATTTTGGTGAACTGAGCTGCAGAAGGACGAAAATGTTAATTTTAGATAAAAAACAGCGGGAGAAATGAATTCAGATGAAAAAATCCAAGTTTGAGTGGAAGTCTGAGAAGTGGATTTTTTTATTTCACTAGGATGTTTTGCATAAACTTTGGTGAACTGAGCTGCAGACGGGCGAAATGGTTAATTTTAGATAAAAAACAGCGGGAGAAATGAATTCAGATGAAAAAATCCAAGTTTGAGTGGAAGCCTGAGAGATGGATTTTTTTATTCCACTAGGATGTTTTGCATAAATTTTGGTGAACTGCGTTGCAGACGGGCGAAATGGTTAATTTTAGATAAAAAACAGCGGGAGAAATGAATTCAGATGAAAAAATCCAAGTTTGAGTGGAAGCCTGAGAAGTGGATTTTTTTATTTCACTAGGATGTTTTGCATAAATTTTGGTGAACTGAGCTGCAGACGGGCGAAATGGTTAATTTTAGATAAAAAACAGCGGGAGAAATGAATTCAGATGAGAAAATCCAAGTTTGAGTGGAAGCCTGAGAAGTGGATTTTTTTATTTCACTAGGATGTTTTGCATAAATTTTGGTGAACTAAGCTGCAGACGGGCGAAATAATTAATTTTGGATAAAAAACAGCGGGAGAAATGAATTCAGATGAAAAAATCCAAGTTTGAGTGGAAGCCTGAGAAGTGGATTTTTTTATTTCACTAGGATGTTTTGCATAAATTTTGGTGAACTGAGCTGCAGACGGGCGAAATAATTAATTTTGGATAAAAAACAGCGGGAGAAATGAATTCAGATGAAAAAATCCAAGTTTTAATGGAAGCCTGAGAAGTGGATTTTTTTATTTCACTAGGATGTTTTGCATAAATTTTGGTGAACTGAGCTGCAGACGGGCGAAATAATTAATTTTGGATAAAAAACAGCGGGAGAAATGAATTCAGATGAAAGAATCCAAGTTTTAATGGAAGCCTGAGAAGTGGATTTTTTTATTTTACTAGGATGTTTTGCATAAATTTTAGTTAACTGAGCTGCAGACGGGCTAAATGGTTAATTTTAGATAAAAAACAGCGGGAGAAATGAATTCAGATGAAAAAATCCAAGTTTGAGTGGAAGCCTGAGAACTGGATTTTTTTATTTCACTAGGATGTTTTGCATAAATTTTGGTGAACTGAGCTGCAGACGGGCGAAATTGTTAATTTTAGATGAAAAACAGCGGGAGAAATGAATTCAGATGAAAAAATCCAAGTTTGAGTGGAAGCCTGAGAAGTGGATTTTTTTATTTTACTAGGATGATTTGCATAAATTTTAGTTAACTGAGCTGCAGACGGGCGAAATGGTTAATTTTAGATAAAAAACAGCGGGAGAAATGAATTCAGATGAAAAAATCCAAGTTTGAGTGGAAGCCTGAGAAGTGGATTTTTTTATTTCACTAGGATGTTTTGCATAAATTTTGGTGAACTGAGCTGCAGACGGGCGAAATTGTTAATTTTAGAAAAAAAGCAGCGGGAGAAATGAATTCAGATGAAAAAATCCAAGTTTGAGTGGAAGCCTGAGAAGTGGATTTTTTTATTTCACTAGGATGTTTTGCATAAACTTTGGTGAACTGAGCTGCAGACGGGCGAAATGGTTAATTTTAGATAAAAAACAGCGGGAGAAATGAATTCAGATGAAAAAATCCAAGTTTGAGTGGAAGCCTGAGAGATGGATTTTTTTATTCCACTAGGATGTTTTGCATAAATTTTGGTGAACTGCGTTGCAGACGGGCGAAATGGTTAATTTTAGATAAAAAACAGCGGGAGAAATGAATTCAGATGAAAAAATCCAAGTTTGAGTGGAAGCCTGAGAAGTGGATTTTTTTATTTCACTAGGATGTTTTGCATAAATTTTGGTGAACTGAGCTGCAGACGGGCGAAATGGTTAATTTTAGATAAAAAACAGCGGGAGAAATGAATTCAGATGAGAAAATCCAAGTTTGAGTGGAAGCCTGAGAAGTGGATTTTTTTATTTCACTAGGATGTTTTGCATAAATTTTGGTGAACTAAGCTGCAGACGGGCGAAATAATTAATTTTGGATAAAAAACAGCGGGAGAAATGAATTCAGATGAAAAAATCCAAGTTTGAGTGGAAGCCTGAGAAGTGGATTTTTTTATTTCACTAGGATGTTTTGCATAAATTTTGGTGAACTGAGCTGCAGACGGGCGAAATAATTAATTTTGGATAAAAAACAGCGGGAGAAATGAATTCAGATGAAAAAATCCAAGTTTTAATGGAAGCCTGAGAAGTGGATTTTTTTATTTCACTAGGATGTTTTGCATAAATTTTGGTGAACTGAGCTGCAGACGGGCGAAATAATTAATTTTGGATAAAAAACAGCGGGAGAAATGAATTCAGATGAAAGAATCCAAGTTTTAATGGAAGCCTGAGAAGTGGATTTTTTTATTTTACTAGGATGTTTTGCATAAATTTTAGTTAACTGAGCTGCAGACGGGCTAAATGGTTAATTTTAGATAAAAAACAGCGGGAGAAATGAATTCAGATGAAAAAATCCAAGTTTGAGTGGAAGCCTGAGAACTGGATTTTTTTATTTCACTAGGATGTTTTGCATAAATTTTGGTGAACTGAGCTGCAGACGGGCGAAATTGTTAATTTTAGATGAAAAACAGCGGGAGAAATGAATTCAGATGAAAAAATCCAAGTTTGAGTGGAAGCCTGAGAAGTGGATTTTTTTATTTTACTAGGATGATTTGCATAAATTTTAGTTAACTGAGCTGCAGACGGGCGAAATGGTTAATTTTAGATAAAAAACAGCGGGAGAAATGAATTCAGATGAAAAAATCCAAGTTTGAGTGGAAGCCTGAGAAGTGGATTTTTTTATTTCACTAGGATGTTTTGCATAAATTTTGGTGAACTGAGCTGCAGACGGGCGAAATTGTTAATTTTAGAAAAAAAGCAGCGGGAGAAATGAATTCAGATGAAAAAATCCAAGTTTGAGTGGAAGCCTGAGAAGTGGATTTTTTTATTTCACTAGGATGTTTTGCATAAATTTTGGTGAACTGAGCTGCAGACGGGCGAAATGGTTAATTTTAGATAAAAAACAGCGGGAGAAATGAATTCAGATGAAAAAATCCAAGTTTGAGTGGAAGCCTGAGAAGTGGATTTTTTTATTTCACTAGGATGTTTTGCATACATTTTGGTGAACTGAGCTGCAGACGGGCAACATTTTTAATTTTAGATAAAAAATTGCGGGAGAAATGAATTCAGATGAAAAAATCCAAGTTTGAGTGGAAGCCTGAGAAGTGGATTTTTTTATTTCACTAGGATGTTTTGCATAAATTTTGGTGAACTGAGCTGCAGACGGGCGAAATGGTTAATTTTAGATAAAAAACAGCGGGAGAAATGAATTCAGATGAAAAAATCCAAGTTTGAGTGGAAGCCTGAGAAGTGGAATTTTTCTATTTCACTAGGATGTTTTGCATACATTTTGGTGAACTGAGCTGCAGACGGGCGAAATGGTTAATTTTAGATAAAAAACAGCGGGAGAAATGAATTCAGATGAAAAAATCCAAGTTTGATTGGAAGCCTGAGAAGTGGATTTTATTATTTGACTAGGATGTTTTGCATAAATTTTGGTGATCTGAGCTGCAGACGGGAGAAATGGTTAATTTTAGATAAAAAACAGCGGGAGAAATGAATTCAGATGAAAAAATCCAAGTTTGAGTGGAAGCCTGAGAAGTGGATTTTTTTATTTCACTAGGATGTTTTGCATACATTTTGGTGAACTGAGCTGCAGACGGGCGAAATGGTTAATTTTAGATAAAAAACAGCGGGAGAAATGAATTCAGATGAAAAAATCCAAGTTTGAGTGGAAGCCTGAGAAGTGGATTTTTTTATTTCACTAGGATGTTTAGCATAAACTTTGGTGATCTGAGCTGCAGACGGGCGAAATGGTTAATTTTAGATAAAAAACATCGGGAGAAATGAATTCAGATGAAACAATCCAAGTTTGAGTGGAAGCCTGAGAAGTGGATTTTTTTATTTCACTAGGATGTTTTGCATACATTTTGGTGAACTGAGCTGCAGACGGGCGAACTTGTTAATTTTAGATAAAAAACAGCGGGAGAAATGAATTCAGATGAAAAAATCCAAGTTTGAGTGGTAGCCTGAGAAGTGGATTTTTTTATTTCACTAGGATGTTTTGCATAAACTTTGGTGAACTGAGCTGCAGACGGGCGAAATGGTTAATTTTATATAAAAAACAGCGGGAGAAATGAATTCAGATGAAAAAATCCAAGTTTGAGTGGAAGCCTGAGAAGTGGATTTTTTTATTTTACTAGGATGTTTTGCATAAATTTTAGTTAACTGAGCTGCAGACGGGCGAAATGGTTAATTTTAGATAAAAAACAGCGGGAGAAATGAATTCAGATGAAAAAATCCAAGTTTGAGTGGAAGCCTGAGAACTGGATTTTTTTATTTCACTAGGATGTTTTGCATAGCTTTTGGTAAACTGAGCACCAGACGGGGGAAAAGGTTAATTTTAGATAAAAAACAGCGGGAGAAATGAATTCAGATGAAAAAATCCAAGTTCGAGTGGAAGCCTGAGAAGTGGATTTTTTTATTTCACTAGGATGTTTTGCATAAATTTTGGTGAACTGAGCTGCAGACGGGCGAAATTGTTAATTTTAGATAAAAAACAGCGGGAGGAATGAATTCAGATGAAAAAATCCAAGTTTGAGTGGAAGCCTGAGAAGTGGATTTTTTTATTTCATTAGGATGTTTTGCATAAATTTTGGTGAACTGAGCTGCAGACGGGCGAAATTGTTAATTTTAGATAAAAAACAGCGGGAGAAATGAATTCAGATGAAAAAATCCAAGTATGAGTGGTAGCCTGAGAAGTGGATTTTTTTATTTCACTAGGATGTTTTGCATAAATTTTGGTGAACTGAGCTGCAGACGGGCGAAATAATTAATTTTGGATAAAAAACAGCGGGAGAAATGAATACAGATGAAAAAATCCAAGTTTGAGTGGAAGCCTGAGAAGTGGATTTTTTTATTTCACTAGGATGTTTTGCATAAATTTTGGTGAACTGAGCTGCAGACGGGCGAAATTGTTAATTTTAGAAAAAAAGCAGCGGGAGAAATGAATTCAGATGAAAAAATCCAAGTTTGAGTGGAAGCCTGAGAAGTGGATTTTTTTATTTCACTAGGATGTTTTGCATAAATTTTGGTGAACTGAGCTGCAGACGGGCGAAATGGTTAATTTTAGATAAAAAACAGCGGGAGAAATGAATTCAGATGAAAAAATCCAAGTTTGAGTGGAAGCCTGAGAAGTGGATTTTTTTATTTCACTAGGATGATTTGCATAAATTTTGGTGAACTGAGCTGCAGACGGGCGAAATGGTTAATATTAGATAAAAAACAGCGGGAGAAATGAATTCAGATGAAAAAATCCAAGTTTGAGTGGAAGCCTGAGAAGTGGATTTTTTTATTTTACTAGGATGTTTTTCATAAATTTTGGTGAACTGAGCTGCAGACGGGCGAAATTGTTAATTTTAGATAAAAAACAGCGGGAGAAATGAATTCAGATGAAAAAATCCAAGTTTGAGTGGAAGCCTGAGAAGTGGAATTTTTCTATTTCACTAGGATGTTTTGCATACATTTTGGTGAACTGAGCTGCAGACGGGCGAAATGGTTAATTTTAGATAAAAAACAGCGGGAGAAATGAATTCAGATGAAAAAATCCAAGTTTGATTGGAAGCCTGAGAAGTGGATTTTTTTATTTGACTAGGATGTTTTGCATAAATTTTGGTGATCTGAGCTGCAGACGGGAGAAATGGTTAATTTTAGATAAAAAACAGCGGGAGAAATGAATTCAGAATAAAAAATCCAAGTTTGAGTGGAAGCCTGAGAAGTGGATTTTTTTATTTCACTAGGATGTTTTGCATACATTTTGGTGAACTGAGCTGCAGACGGGCGAAATGGTTAATTTTAGATAAAAAACAGCGGGAGAAATGAATTCAGATGAAAAAATCCAAGTTTGAGTGGAAGCCTGAGAAGTGGATTTTTTTATTTCACTAGGATGTTTAGCATAAATTTTGGTGATCTGAGCTGCAGACGGGCGAAATGGTTAATTTTAGATAAAAAACAGCGGGAGAAATGAATTCAGATGATAAAATCCAAGTTTGAGTGGAATCCTGAGAAGTGGATTTTTTTATTTGACTAGGATGTTTTCCATTAATTTTGGTGAACTGAGCTGCAGACGGGCGAAATGGTTAATTTTAGATAAAAAACATCGGGAGAAATGAATTCAGATGAAAAAATCCAAGTTTGAGTGGAAGCCTGAGAAGTGGATTTTTTTATTTCACTAGGATGTTTTGCATAAATTTTGGTGAACTGAGCTGCAGACGGGCGAAATGGTTAATTTTAGATAAAAAACAGCGGGAGAAATGAATTCAGATGAAAAAATCCAAGTTTGATTGGAAGCCTGAGAAGTGGATTTTTTTATTTGACTAGGATGTTTTGCATAAATTTTGGAGATCTGAGCTGCAGACGGGCGAAATGGTTAATTTTAGATAAAAAACAGCGGGAGAAATGATTTCAGATGAAAAAATCCAAGTTTGAGTGGAAGCCTGAGAAGTGGATTTTTTTATTTCACTAGGATGTTTTGCATAAATTTTGGTGAACTGAGCTGCAGACGGGCGAAATGGTTAATTTTAGATAAAAAACAGCGGGAGAAATGAATTCAGATGAAAAAATCCAAGTTTGAGTGGAAGCCTGAGAAGTGGATTTTTTTATTTCACTGGGATGTTTTGCATAAATTTTGGTGATTTGAGCTACAGACGGGCGAAATGGTTAATTTTAGATAAAAAACAGCGGGAGAAATGAATTCAGATGAAAAAATCCAAGTTTGAGTGGAAGCCTGAGAAGTGGATTTTTTATTTCACTGGGATGTTTTGCATAAATTTTGGTGAACTGAGCTGCAGACGGGCGAAATGGTTAATTTTAGATAAAAAACAGCGAGAGAAATGAATTCAGATTAAAAAAATATAAGTTTGAGTGGAAGCCTGAGAAGTGTAATTTTTTATTTCAGTAGGATGTTTTGCATAAGTTTTTGTGATCTGAGCTGCAGACGGGCGAAATGATTAATTTTAGACAAAAAACAGCGGGAGAAATGAATTCAGATGAAAAAATCCAAGTTTGAGTGGAAGCCTGAGAAGTGGATTTTTTTATTTCACTGGGATGTTTTGCATAAAGTTTGGTGATTTGAGCTGCAGACGAGCGAAATGGTTAATTTTAGATAAAAAACAGCAGGAGAAATGAATTCAGATGAAAAAATCAAAGTTTGAGTGGATGCTTGAGAAGTGGATTTTTTTATTTCACTAGGATGTTTTGCATAAACTTTGGTGAACTGAGCTGCAGACGGGCGAAATGGTTAATTTTAGATAAAAACAGCGGAAGAAATGAATTCAGATGAAAAAATCCAAGTTTGAGTGGAAGCCTGAGAAGTGGATTTTTTTATTTCACTAGGATGTTTTGCATAAATTTTGGTGAACTGAGCTGCAGACGGGCGAGATGGTTAATTTTAGATAAAAAACAGCGGGAGAAATGAATTCAGATGAAAAAATCCAAGTTTGAGTGGAAGCCTGAGAAGTGGATTTTTTTATTTCACTAGGATGTTTTGCATAAATTTTGGTGAACTGAGCTGCAGACGGGCGAGATGGTTAATTTTAGATAAAAAACAGCGGGAGAAATGAATTCAGATGAAAAAATCCAAGTTTGAGTGGAAGCCTGAGAAGTGGATTTTTTTATTTCACTAGGATGTTTTGCATAAATTTTGGTGAACTGAGCTGCAGACGGGCGAGATGGTTAATTTTAGATAAAAAACAGCGGGAGAAATGAATTCAGATGAAAAAATCCAAGTTTGAGTGGAAGCCTGAGAAGTGGATTTTTTTATTTCACTAGGATGTTTTGCATAAATTTTGGTGAACTGAGCTGCAGACGGGCGAAATAATTAATTTTGGATAAAAAACAGCGGGAGAAATGAATTCAGATGAAAAAATCCAAGTTTGAGTGGAAGCCTGAGAAGTGGATTTTTTTATTTCACTAGGATGTTTTGCATAAATTTTGGTGAACTGAGCTGCAGACGGGCGAAATAATTAATTTTGGATAAAAAACAGCGGGAGAAATGAATTCAGATGAAAAAATCCAAGTTTTAATGGAAGCCTGAAAAGTGGATTTTTTTATTTCACTGGGATGTTTTGCATAAATTTTGGTGATTTGAGCTGCAGATGGGCGAAATTGTTAATTTTAAATAAAAAACAGCGGGAGAAATGAATTCAGATGAAAAAATCCAAGTTTGAGTGGAAGACTGAGAAGTGTATTTTTTTATTTCACTGGGATGTTTTGCATAAATTTTGGTGAACTGAACTGCAGACGGGCGTAATGGTTAATTTTAGATAAAAAACAGCGAGAGAAATGAATTCAGATTAAAAAAATATAAGTTTGAGTGGAAGCCTGAGAAGTGTATTTTTTTATTTCACTAGGATGTTTTGCATAAATTTTGGTGATCTGAGCTGCAGACGGGCGAAATAATTAATTTTGGATAAAAAACAGCGGGAGAAATGAATTCAGATGAAAAAATCCAAGTTTTAATGGAAGCCTGAGAAGTGGATTTTTTTTATTTCACTAGGATGTTTGGCATAAATTTTGGTGAACTGAGTTGCAGACGGGCGAAATGGTTAATTTTAGATAAAAAACAGCGGGAGAAATGAATTCAGATGAAAAAATCCAAGTTTGAGTGGAAGCCTGAGAAGTGGATTTTTTTATTTCACTAGGATGTTTTGCATAAATTTTGGTGAACTGAGCTGCAGACGGGCGAAATAATTAATTTTGGATAAAAAACAGCGGGAGAAATGAATTCAGATGAAAAAATCCAAGTTTTAATGGAAGCCTGAGAAGTGGATTTTTTTATTTCACTAGGATGTTTTGCATAAATTTTGGTGAACTGAGCTGCAGACGGGCGAAATAATTAATTTTGGATAAAAAACAGCGGGAGAAATGAATTCAGATGAAAAAATCCAAGTTTGAGTGGAAGCCTGAGAAGTGGATTTTTTTATTTTACTAGGATGTTTTGCATAAATTTTAGTTAACTGAGCTGCAGACGAGCGAAATGGTTAATTTTAGATAAAAAACAGCAGGAGAAATGAATTCAGATGAAAAAATCAAAGTTTGAGTGGATGCTTGAGAAGTGGATTTTTTTATTTCACTAGGATGTTTTGCATAAACTTTGGTGAACTGAGCTGCAGACGGGCGAAATGGTTAATTTTAGATAAAAACAGCGGAAGAAATGAATTCAGATGAAAAAATCCAAGTTTGAGTGGAAGCCTGAGAAGTGGATTTTTTTATTTCACTAGGATGTTTTGCATAAATTTTGGTGAACTGAGCTGCAGACGGGCGAGATGGTTAATTTTAGATAAAAAACAGCGGGAGAAATGAATTCAGATGAAAAAATCCAAGTTTGAGTGGAAGCCTGAGAAGTGGATTTTTTTATTTCACTAGGATGTTTTGCATAAATTTTGGTGAACTGAGCTGCAGACGGGCGAGATGGTTAATTTTAGATAAAAAACAGCGGGAGAAATGAATTCAGATGAAAAAATCCAAGTTTGAGTGGAAGCCTGAGAAGTGGATTTTTTTATTTCACTAGGATGTTTTGCATAAATTTTGGTGAACTGAGCTGCAGACGGGCGAGATGGTTAATTTTAGATAAAAAACAGCGGGAGAAATGAATTCAGATGAAAAAATCCAAGTTTGAGTGGAAGCCTGAGAAGTGGATTTTTTTATTTCACTAGGATGTTTTGCATAAATTTTGGTGAACTGAGCTGCAGACGGGCGAAATAATTAATTTTGGATAAAAAACAGCGGGAGAAATGAATTCAGATGAAAAAATCCAAGTTTGAGTGGAAGCCTGAGAAGTGGATTTTTTTATTTCACTAGGATGTTTTGCATAAATTTTGGTGAACTGAGCTGCAGACGGGCGAAATAATTAATTTTGGATAAAAAACAGCGGGAGAAATGAATTCAGATGAAAAAATCCAAGTTTTAATGGAAGCCTGAAAAGTGGATTTTTTTATTTCACTGGGATGTTTTGCATAAATTTTGGTGATTTGAGCTGCAGATGGGCGAAATTGTTAATTTTAAATAAAAAACAGCGGGAGAAATGAATTCAGATGAAAAAATCCAAGTTTGAGTGGAAGACTGAGAAGTGGATTTTTTTATTTCACTGGGATGTTTTGCATAAATTTTGGTGAACTGAACTGCAGACGGGCGTAATGGTTAATTTTAGATAAAAAACAGCGAGAGAAATGAATTCAGATTAAAAAAATATAAGTTTGAGTGGAAGCCTGAGAAGTGTATTTTTTTATTTCACTAGGATGTTTTGCATAAATTTTGGTGATCTGAGCTGCAGACGGGCGAAATAATTAATTTTGGATAAAAAACAGCGGGAGAAATGAATTCAGATGAAAAAATCCAAGTTTTAATGGAAGCCTGAGAAGTGGATTTTTTTTATTTCACTAGGATGTTTGGCATAAATTTTGGTGAACTGAGTTGCAGACGGGCGAAATGGTTAATTTTAGATAAAAAACAGCGGGAGAAATGAATTCAGATGAAAAAATCCAAGTTTGAGTGGAAGCCTGAGAAGTGGATTTTTTTATTTCACTAGGATGTTTTGCATAAATTTTGGTGAACTGAGCTGCAGACGGGCGAAATAATTAATTTTGGATAAAAAACAGCGGGAGAAATGAATTCAGATGAAAAAATCCAAGTTTTAATGGAAGCCTGAGAAGTGGATTTTTTTATTTCACTAGGATGTTTTGCATAAATTTTGGTGAACTGAGCTGCAGACGGGCGAAATAATTAATTTTGGATAAAAAACAGCGGGAGAAATGAATTCAGATGAAAAAATCCAAGTTTGAGTGGAAGCCTGAGAAGTGGATTTTTTTATTTTACTAGGATGTTTTGCATAAATTTTAGTTAACTGAGCTGCAGACGGGCGAAATGGTTAATTTTAGATAATAAACAGCGGGAGAAATGAATTCAGATGAAAAAATCCAAGTTTGAGTGGAAGCCTGTATTTTTTTATTTCACTAGGATGTTTTGCATAAATTTTGGTGAACTGAGCTGCAGACGAGCGAAATTGTTAATTTTAGATAAAAAACAGCGGGAGAAATGAATTCAGATGAAAAAATCCAAGTTTGAGTGGAAGCCTGAGAAGTGGATTTTTTTATTTCACTAGGATGTTTTGCATAAATTTTGGTGAACTGAGCTGCAGACGGGCGAAATTGTTAATTTTAGATAAAAAACAGCGGGAGAAATGAATTCAGATGAAAAAATCCAAGTTTGAGTGGTAGCCTGAGAAGTGGATTTTTTTATTTCACTAGGATGTTTTGCATAAGTTTTGGTGAACTGAGCTGCAGACGGGCGAAATAATTAATTTTGGATAAAAAACAGCGGGAGAAATGAATTCAGATGAAAAAATCCAAGTTTGAGTGGAAGCCTGAGAAGTGGATTTTTTTATTTTACTAGGATGTTTTGCATACATTTTAGTTAACTGAGCTGCAGACGGGCGAAATGGTTAATTTTAGATAAAAAACAGCGGGAGAAATGAATTCAGATGAAAAAATCCAAGTTTGAGTGGAAGCCTGAGAAGTGGATTTTTTTATTTCACTAGGATGTTTTGCATAAATTTTGGTGAACTGAGCTGCAGACGGGCGAAATTGTTAATTTTAGAAAAAAAGCAGCGGGAGAAATGAATTCAGATGAAAAAATCCAAGTTTGAGTGGAAGCCTGAGAAGTGGATTTTTTTATTTCACTAGGATGTTTTGCATAAATTTTGGTGAACTGAGCTGCAGACGGGCGAAATTGTTAATTTTAGATAAAAAACAGCGGGAGAAATGAATTCAGATGAAAAAATCCAAGTTTGAGTGGAAGCCTGAGAAGTGGATTATTTTATTTCACTAGGATGTTTTGCATAAATTTTGGTGATCTGAGCTGCAGACAGGCGAAATAGTTAATTTTAGATAAAAAACAGCGGGAGAAATGAATTCAGATGAAAAAATCCAAGTTTGAGTGGAAGCCTGAGAGGTGGATTTTTTTATTTCACTAGGATGTTTTGCATAAATTTTGGTGAACTGAGTTGCAGACGGGCGAGATGGTTAATTTTAGATAAAAAACAGCGGGAGAAATGAATTCAGATGAAAAAATCCAAGTTTGAGTGGAAGCCTGAGAAGTGGATTTTTTTATTTCACTAGGATGTTTTGCATAAATTTTGGTGAACTGAGCTGCAGACGGGCGAAATAATTAATTTTGGATAAAAAACAGCGGGAGAAATGAATTCAGATGAAAAAATCCAAGTTTGAGTGGAAGCCTGAGAAGTGGAATTTTTCTATTTCACTAGGATGTTTTGCATACATTTTGGTGAACTGAGCTGCAGACGGGCGAAATGGTTAATTTTAGATAAAAAACAGCGGGAGAAATGAATTCAGATGAAAAAATCCAAGTTTGATTGGAAGCCTGAGAAGTGGATTTTTTTATTTGACTAGGATGTTTTGCATAAATTTTGGTGATCTGAGCTGCAGACGGGAGAAATGGTTAATTTTAGATAAAAAACAGCGGGAGAAATGAATTCAGAATAAAAAATCCAAGTTTGAGTGGAAGCCTGAGAAGTGGATTTTTTTATTTCACTAGGATGTTTTGCATACATTTTGGTGAACTGAGCTGCAGACGGGCGAAATGGTTAATTTTAGATAAAAAACAGCGGGAGAAATGAATTCAGATGAAAAAATCCAAGTTTGAGTGGAAGCCTGAGAAGTGGATTTTTTTATTTCACAAGGATGTTTAGCATAAATTTTGGTGATCTGAGCTGCAGACGGGCGAAATGGTTAATTTTAGATAAAAAACAGCGGGAGAAATGAATTCAGATGATAAAATCCAAGTTTGAGTGGAATCCTGAGAAGTGGATTTTTTTATTTGACTAGGATGTTTTCCATTAATTTTGGTGAACTGAGCTGCAGACGGGCGAAATGGTTAATTTTAGATAAAAAACATCGGGAGAAATGAATTCAGATGAAAAAATCCAAGTTTGAGTGGAAGCCTGAGAAGTGGATTTTTTTATTTCACTAGGATGTTTTGCATACATTTTGGTGAACTGAGCTGCAGACGGGCGAAATGGTTAATTTTAGATAAAAAACAGCGGGAGAAATGAATTCAGATGAAAAAATCCAAGTTTGATTGGAAGCCTGAGAAGTGGATTTTTTTATTTGACTAGGATGTTTTGCATAAATTTTGGAGATCTGAGCTGCAGACGGGCGAAATGGTTAATTTTAGATAAAAAACAGCGGGAGAAATGATTTCAGATGAAAAAATCCAAGTTTGAGTGGAAGCCTGAGAAGTGGATTTTTTTATTTCACTAGGATGTTTTGCATAAATTTTGGTGAACTGAGCTGCAGACGGGCGAAATGGTTAATTTTAGATAAAAAACAGCGGGAGAAATGAATTCAGATGAAAAAATCCAAGTTTGAGTGGAAGCCTGAGAAGTGGATTTTTTTATTTCACTGGGATGTTTTGCATAAATTTTGGTGATTTGAGCTACAGACGGGCGAAATGGTTAATTTTAGATAAAAAACAGCGGGAGAAATGAATTCAGATGAAAAAATCCAAGTTTGAGTGGAAGCCTGAGAAGTGGATTTTTTATTTCACTGGGATGTTTTGCATAAATTTTGGTGAACTGAGCTGCAGACGGGCGAAATGGTTAATTTTAGATAAAAAACAGCGAGAGAAATGAATTCAGATTAAAAAAATATAAGTTTGAGTGGAAGCCTGAGAAGTGTAATTTTTTATTTCAGTAGGATGTTTTGCATAAGTTTTTGTGATCTGAGCTGCAGACGGGCGAAATGATTAATTTTAGACAAAAAACAGCGGGAGAAATGAATTCAGATGAAAAAATCCAAGTTTGAGTGGAAGCCTGAGAAGTGGATTTTTTTATTTCACTGGGATGTTTTGCATAAAGTTTGGTGATTTGAGCTGCAGACGAGCGAAATGGTTAATTTTAGATAAAAAACAGCAGGAGAAATGAATTCAGATGAAAAAATCAAAGTTTGAGTGGATGCTTGAGAAGTGGATTTTTTTATTTCACTAGGATGTTTTGCATAAACTTTGGTGAACTGAGCTGCAGACGGGCGAAATGGTTAATTTTAGATAAAAACAGCGGAAGAAATGAATTCAGATGAAAAAATCCAAGTTTGAGTGGAAGCCTGAGAAGTGGATTTTTTTATTTCACTAGGATGTTTTGCATAAATTTTGGTGAACTGAGCTGCAGACGGGCGAGATGGTTAATTTTAGATAAAAAACAGCGGGAGAAATGAATTCAGATGAAAAAATCCAAGTTTGAGTGGAAGCCTGAGAAGTGGATTTTTTTATTTCACTAGGATGTTTTGCATAAATTTTGGTGAACTGAGCTGCAGACGGGCGAGATGGTTAATTTTAGATAAAAAACAGCGGGAGAAATGAATTCAGATGAAAAAATCCAAGTTTGAGTGGAAGCCTGAGAAGTGGATTTTTTTATTTCACTAGGATGTTTTGCATAAATTTTGGTGAACTGAGCTGCAGACGGGCGAGATGGTTAATTTTAGATAAAAAACAGCGGGAGAAATGAATTCAGATGAAAAAATCCAAGTTTGAGTGGAAGCCTGAGAAGTGGATTTTTTTATTTCACTAGGATGTTTTGCATAAATTTTGGTGAACTGAGCTGCAGACGGGCGAAATAATTAATTTTGGATAAAAAACAGCGGGAGAAATGAATTCAGATGAAAAAATCCAAGTTTGAGTGGAAGCCTGAGAAGTGGATTTTTTTATTTCACTAGGATGTTTTGCATAAATTTTGGTGAACTGAGCTGCAGACGGGCGAAATAATTAATTTTGGATAAAAAAGAGCGGGAGAAATGAATTCAGATGAAAAAATCCAAGTTTTAATGGAAGCCTGAAAAGTGGATTTTTTTATTTCACTGGGATGTTTTGCATAAATTTTGGTGATTTGAGCTGCAGATGGGCGAAATTGTTAATTTTAAATAAAAAACAGCGGGAGAAATGAATTCAGATGAAAAAATCCAAGTTTGAGTGGAAGCCTGAGAAGTGGATTTTTTTATTTCACTGGGATGTTTTGCATAAATTTTGGTGAACTGAACTGCAGACGGGCGAAATGGTTAATTTTAGATAAAAAACAGCGAGAGAAATGAATTCAGATTAAAAAAATATAAGTTTGAGTGGAAGCCTGAGAAGTGTATTTTTTTATTTCACTAGGATGTTTTGCATAAATTTTGGTGATCTGAGCTGCAGACGGGCGAAATAATTAATTTTGGATAAAAAACAGCGGGAGAAATGAATTCAGATGAAAAAATCCAAGTTTTAATGGAAGCCTGAGAAGTGGATTTTTTTTATTTCACTAGGATGTTTGGCATAAATTTTGGTGAACTGAGTTGCAGACGGGCGAAATGGTTAATTTTAGATAAAAAACAGCGGGAGAAATGAATTCAGATGAAAAAATCCAGGTTTGAGTGGAAGCCTGAGAAGTGGATTTTTTTATTTCACTAGGATGTTTTGCATAAATTTTGGTGAACTGAGCTGCAGACGGGCGAAATAATTAATTTTGGATAAAAAACAGCGGGAGAAATGAATTCAGATGAAAAAATCCAAGTTTTAATGGAAGCCTGAGAAGTGGATTTTTTTATTTCACTAGGATGTTTTGCATAAATTTTGGTGAACTGAGCTGCAGACGGGCGAAATAATTAATTTTGGATAAAAAACAGCGGGAGAAATGAATTCAGATGAAAAAATCCAAGTTTGAGTGGAAGCCTGAGAAGTGGATTTTTTTATTTTACTAGGATGTTTTGCATAAATTTTAGTTAACTGAGCTGCAGACGGGCGAAATGGTTAATTTTAGATAATAAACAGCGGGAGAAATGAATTCAGATGAAAAAATCCAAGTTTGAGTGGAAGCCTGTATTTTTTTATTTCACTAGGATGTTTTGCATAAATTTTGGTGAACTGAACTGCAGACGGGCGAAATAATTAATTTTGGATAAAAAACAGCGGGAGAAATGAATTCAGATGAAAAAATCCAAGTTTGAGTGGAAGCCTGAGAAGTGGATTTTTTTATTTTACTAGGATGTTTTGCATAAATTTTAGTTAACTGAGCTGCAGACGGGCGAAATTGTTAATTTTAGAAAAAAAGCAGCGGGAGAAATGAATTCAGATGAAAAAATCCAAGTTTGAGTGGAAGCCTGAGAAGTGGATTTTTTTATTTCACTAGGATGTTTTGCATAAATTTTGGTGAACTGAGCTGCAGACGGGCGAAATTGTTAATTTTAGATAAAAAACAGCGGGAGAAATGAATTCAGATGAAAAAATCCAAGTTTGAGTGGAAGCCTGAGAAGTGGATTATTTTATTTCACTAGGATGTTTTGCATAAATTTTGGTGATCTGAGCTGCAGACAGGCGAAATAGTTAATTTTAGATAAAAAACAGCGGGAGAAATGAATTCAGATGAAAAAATCCAAGTTTGAGTGGAAGCCTGAGAGGTGGATTTTTTTATTTCACTAGGATGTTTTGCATAAATTTTGGTGAACTGAGTTGCAGACGGGCGAGATGGTTAATTTTAGATAAAAAACAGCGGGAGAAATGAATTCAGATGAAAAAATCCAAGTTTGAGTGGAAGCCTGAGAAGTGGATTTTTTTATTTCACTAGGATGTTTTGCATAAATTTTGGTGAACTGAGCTGCAGACGGGCGAAATAATTAATTTTGGATAAAAAACAGCGGGAGAAATGAATTCAGATGAAAAAATCCATGTTTGAGTGGAAGCATGAGAAGTGGATTTTTTTATTTTACACGGAAGTTTTGCATAAATTTTGGTTAACTGAGCTGCAGACGGGCGAAATCGTTAATATTAGATAAAAAACAGCGGGAGAAATGAATTCAGATGAAAAATTCCAAGTTTGAGTGAAAGCCTGAGAAGTGGATTTTTTTATTTCACTAGGATGTTTTGCATAAATTTTGCTGAACTGAGCTGCAGAAGGACGAAAATGTTAATTTTAGATAAAAAACAGCGGGAGAAATGAATTCAGATGAAAAAATCCAAGTTTGAGTGGAAGTCTGAGAAGTGGATTTTTTTATTTCACTAGGATGTTTTGCATAAACTTTGGTGAACTGAGCTACAGACGGGCGAAATGGTTAATTTTAGATAAAAAACAGCGGGAGAAATGAATTCAGATGAAAAAATCCAATTTTGAGTGGAAGCCTGAGAAGTGGATTTTTTTATTTCACTAGGATGTTTTGCATAAATTTTGGTGAACTGAGCTGCAGACGGGCGAAATGGTTAATTTTAGATAAAAAACAGCGGGAGAAATGAATTCAGATGAAAAAATCCAAGTTTGCGTGGAAGCCTGAGAAGTGGATTTTTTTATTTCACTGGGATGTTTTGCATAAATTTTGGTGATTTGAGCTGCAGACGAGCGAAATGGTTAATTTTAGATAAAAAACAGCGGGAGAAATGAATTCAGATGAAAAAATCAAAGTTTGAGTGGAAGCTTGAGAAGTGGATTTTTTTATTTCACTAGGATGTTTTACATAAACTTTGGTGAACTGAGCTGCAGACGGGCGAAATGGTTAATTTTAGATAAAAACAGCGGAAGAAATGAATTCAGATGAAAAAATCCAAGTTTGAGTGGAAGCCTGAGAGGTGGATTTTTTTATTTCACTAGGATGTTTTGCATAAATTTTGGTGAACTGAGTTGCAGACGGGCGAAATGGTTAATTTTAGATAAAAAACAGCGGGAGAAATGAATTCAGATGAAAAAATCCAAGTTTGAGTGGAAGCCTGAGAAGTGGATTTTTTTATTTCACTAGGATGTTTTGCATAAATTTTGGTGAACTGAGCTGCAGACGGGCGAAATAATTAATTTTGGATAAAAAACAGCGGGAGAAATGAATTCAGATGAAAAAATCCAAGTTTGAGTGGAAGCATGAGAAGTGGATTTTTTTATTTTACACGGAAGTTTTGCATAAATTTTGGTTAACTGAGCTGCAGACGGGCGAAATCGTTAATATTAGATAAAAAACAGCGGGAGAAATGAATTCAGATGAAAAATTCCAAGTTTGAGTGAAAGCCTGAGAAGTGAATTTTTTTATTTCACTAGGATGTTTTGCATAAATTTTGGTGAACTGAGCTGCAGAAGGACGAAAATGTTAATTTTAGATAAAAAACAGCGGGAGAAATGAATTCAGATGAAAAAATCCAAGTTTGAGTGGAAGTCTGAGAAGTGGATTTTTTTATTTCACTAGGAAGTTTTGCATAAACTTTGGTGAACTGAGCTGCAGACGGGCGAAATGGTTAATTTTAGATAAAAAACAGCGGGAGAAATGAATTCAGATGAAAAAATCCAATTTTGAGTGGAAGTCTGAGAAGTGGATTTTTTTATTTCACTAGGATGTTTTGCATAAACTTTGGTGAACTGAGCTACAGACGGGCGAAATGGTTAATTTTAGATAAAAAACAGCGGGAGAAATGAATTCAGATGAAAAAATCCAATTTTGAGTGGAAGCCTGAGAAGTGGATTTTTTTATTTCACTAGGATGTTTTGCATAAATTTTGGTGAACTGAGCTGCAGACGGGCGAAATGGTTAATTTTAGATAAAAAACAGCGGGAGAAATGAATTCAGATGAAAAAATCCAAGTTTGCGTGGAAGCCTGAGAAGTGGATTTTTTTATTTCACTGGGATGTTTTGCATAAATTTTGGTGATTTGAGCTGCAGACGAGCGAAATGGTTAATTTTAGATAAAAAACAGCGGGAGAAATGAATTCAGATGAAAAAATCAAAGTTTGAGTGGAAGCTTGAGAAGTGGATTTTTTTATTTCACTAGGATGTTTTACATAAACTTTGGTGAACTGAGCTGCAGACGGGCGAAATGGTTAATTTTAGATAAAAACAGCGGAAGAAATGAATTCAGATGAAAAAATCCAAGTTTGAGTGGAAGCCTGAGAGGTGGATTTTTTTATTTCACTAGGATGTTTTGCATAAATTTTGGTGAACTGAGTTGCAGACGGGCGAAATGGTTAATTTTAGATAAAAAACAGCGGGAGAAATGAATTCAGATGAAAAAATCCAAGTTTGAGTGGAAGCCTGAGAAGTGGATTTTTTTATTTCACTAGGATGTTTTGCATAAATTTTGGTGAACTGAGCTGCAGACGGGCGAAATAATTAATTTTGGATAAAAAACAGCGGGAGAAATGAATTCAGATGAAAAAATCCAAGTTTGAGTGGAAGCATGAGAAGTGGATTTTTTTATTTTACACGGAAGTTTTGCATAAATTTTGGTTAACTGAGCTGCAGACGGGCGAAATCGTTAATATTAGATAAAAAACAGCGGGAGAAATTAATTCAGATGAAAAATTCCAAGTTTGAGTGAAAGCCTGAGAAGTGAATTTTTTTATTTCACTAGGATGTTTTGCATAAATTTTGGTGAACTGAGCTGCAGAAGGACGAAAATGTTAATTTTAGATAAAAAACAGCGGGAGAAATGAATTCAGATGAAAAAATCCAAGTTTGAGTGGAAGTCTGAGAAGTGGATTTTTTTATTTCACTAGGATGTTTTGCATAAACTTTGGTGAACTGAGCTGCAGACGGGCGAAATGGTTAATTTTAGATAAAAAACAGCGGGAGAAATGAATTCAGATGAAAAAACTCAATTTTGAGTGGAAGCCTGAGAAGTGGATTTTTTTATTTCACTAGGATGTTTTGCATACATTTTGCTGAACTGAGCTGCAGACGGGCGAAATGGTTAATTTTAGATAAAAAACAGCGGGAGAAATGATTTCAGATGAAAAAATCCAAGTTTGAGTGGAAGCCTGAGAAGTGGATTTTTTTATTTCACTAGTATGTTTTGCATAAATTTTGGTGAACTGAGCTGCAGACGGGCGAAATGGTTAATTTTAGATAAAAAACAGCGGGAGAAATGAATTCAGATGAAAAAATCCAAGTTTGAGTGGAAGCCTGAGAAGTGGATTTTTTTATTTCACTGGGATGTTTTGCATAAATTTTGGTGATTTGAGCTGCAGACGGGCGAAATGGTTAATTTTAGATAAAAAACAGCGGTAGAAATGAATTCAGATGAAAAAATCCAAGTTTGAGTGGAAGCCTGAGAAGTGGATTTTTTTATTTCACTGGGATGTTTTGCATAAATTTTGGTGAACTGAGCTGCAGACGGGCGAAATGGTTAATTTTAGATAAAAAACAGCGGGAGAAATGAATTCAGATGAAAAAATCCAAGTTTGCGTGGAAGCCTGAGAAGTGGATTTTTTTATTTCACTGGGATGTTTTGCATAAATTTTGGTGATTTGAGCTGCAGACGAGCGAAATGGTTAATTTTAGATAAAAAACAGCGGGAGAAATGAATTCAGATGAAAAAATCAAAGTTTGAGTGGAAGCTTGAGAAGTGGATTTTTTTATTTCACTAGGATGTTTTACATAAACTTTGGTGAACTGAGCTGCAGACGGGCGAAATGGTTAATTTAAGATAAAAAACAGCGGGAGAAATGAATTCAGATGAAAAAATCCAAGTTTGAGTGGAAGCCTGAGAAGTGGATTTTTTTATTTCACTAGGATGTTTTGCATACATTTTGGTGAACTGAGCTGCAGACGGGCGAAATGGTTAATTTAAGATAAAAAACAGCGGGAGAAATGAATTCAGATGAAAAAATCCAAGTTTGAGTGGAAGCCTGAGAAGTGGATTTTTTTATTTCACTAGGATGTTTTGCATACATTTTGGTGAACTGAGCTGCAGACGGGCGAAATGGTTAATTTTAGATAAAAAACAGCGGGAGAAATGAATTCAGATGAAAAAATCCAAATTTGAGTGGTAGCCTGAGAAGTGGATTTTTTTATTTCACTATGATGTTTTGCAAAAACTTTGGTGAACTGAGCTGCAGACCGGCGAAATGGTTAATTTTAGATAAAAAACAGCGGGAGAAATGAATTCAGATGAAAAAATCCAAGTTTGAGTGGAAGCCTGAGAAGTGGATTTTTTTATTTCACTAGGATGTTTTGCATAAATTTTGGTGAACTGAGCTGCAGACGGGCGAAATAATTAATTTTGGATAAAAAACAGCGGGAGAAATGAATTCAGATGAAAAAATCCAAGTTTGAGTGGAAGCCTGAGAAGTGGATTTTTTTATTTTACTAGGATGTTTTGCATAAATTTTAGTTAACTGAGCTGCAGACGGGCGAAATGGTTAATTTTAGATAATAAACAGCGGGAGAAATGAATTCAGATGAAAAAATCCAAGTTTGAGTGGAAGCCTGTATTTTTTTATTTCACTAGGATGTTTTGCATAAATTTTGGTGAACTGAGCTGCAGACGAGCGAAATTGTTAATTTTAGATAAAAAACAGCGGGAGAAATGAATTCAGATGAAAAAATCCAAGTTTGAGTGGAAGCCTGAGAAGTGGATTTTTTTATTTCACTAGGATGTTTTGCATAAATTTTGGTGAACTGAGCTGCAGACGGGCGAAATTGTTAATTTTAGATAAAAAACAGCGGGAGAAATGAATTCAGATGAAAAAATCCAAGTTTAAGTGGTAGCCTGAGAAGTGGATTTTTTTATTTCACTAGGATGTTTTGCATAAATTTTGGTGAACTGAGCTGCAGACGGGCGAAATAATTAATTTTGGATAAAAAACAGCGGGAGAAATGAATTCAGATGAAAAAATCCAAGTTTGAGTGGAAGCCTGAGAAGTGGATTTTTTTATTTTACTAGGATGTTTTGCATAAATTTTAGTTAACTGAGCTGCAGACGGGCGAAATGGTTAATTTTAGATAAAAAACAGCGGGAGAAATGAATTCAGATGAAAAAATCCAAGTTTGAGTGGAAGCCTGAGAAGTGGATTTTTTTATTTCACTAGGATGTTTTGCATAAATTTTGGTGAACTGAGCTGCAGACGGGCGAAATTGTTAATTTTAGAAAAAAAGCAGCGGGAGAAATGAATTCAGATGAAAAAATCCAAGTTTGAGTGGAAGCCTGAGAAGTGGATTTTTTTATTTCACTAGGATGTTTTGCATAAATTTTGGTGAACTGAGCTGCAGACGGGCGAAATTGTTAATTTTAGATAAAAAACAGCGGGAGAAATGAATTCAGATGAAAAAATCCAAGTTTGAGTGGAAGCCTGAGAAGTGGATTTTTTTATTTCACTAGGATGTTTTGCATAAATTTTGGTGATCTGAGCTGCAGACAGGCGAAATAGTTAATTTTAGATAAAAAACAGCGGGAGAAATGAATTCAGATGAAAAAATCCAAGTTTGAGTGGAAGCCTGAGAGGTGGATTTTTTTATTTCACTAGGATGTTTTGCATTAATTTTGGTGAACTGAGTTGCAGACGGGCGAGATGGTTAATTTTAGATAAAAAACAGCGGGAGAAATGAATTCAGATGAAAAAATCCAAATTTGAGTGGAAGCCTGAGAAGTGGATTTTTTTATTTCACTAGGATGTTTTGCATAAATTTTGGTGAACTGAGCTGCAGACGGGCGAAATAATTAATTTTGGATAAAAAACAGCGGGAGAAATGAATTCAGATGAAAAAATCCAAGTTTGAGTGGAAGCCTGAGAAGTGGAAATTTTTATTTCACTAGGATGTTTTGCATAAATTTTGGTGAACTGAGCTGCAGACGGGCGAAATGGTTAATTTTAGATAAAAAACAGCGGGAGAAATGAATTCAGATGAAAAAATCCAAGTTTGAGTGGAAGCCTGAGAAGTGGATTTTTTTATTTCACTGGGATGTTTTGCATAAATTTTGGTGATTTGAGCTGCAGATGGGCGAAATTGTTAATTTTAAATAAAAAACAGCGGGAGAAATGAATTCAGATGAAAAAATCCAAGTTTGAGTGGAAGCCTGAGAAGTGGATTTTTTTATTTCACTGGGATGTTTTGCATAAATTTTGGTGAACTGAACTGCAGACGGGCGAAATGGTTAATTTTAGATAAAAAACAGCGAGAGAAATGAATTCAGATTAAAAAAATATAAGTTTGAGTGGAAGCCTGAGAAGTGTATTTTTTTATTTCACTAGGATGTTTTGCATAAATTTTGGTGATCTGAGCTGCAGACGGGCGAAATAATTAATTTTGGATAAAAAACAGCGGGAGAAATGAATTCAGATGAAAAAATCCAAGTTTTAATGGAAGCCTGAGAAGTGGATTTTTTTTATTTCACTAGGATGTTTGGCATAAATTTTGGTGAACTGAGTTGCAGACGGGCGAAATGGTTAATTTTAGATAAAAAACAGCGGGAGAAATGAATTCAGATGAAAAAATCCAAGTTTGAGTGGAAGCCTGAGAAGTGGATTTTTTTATTTCACTAGGATGTTTTGCATAAATTTTGGTGAACTGAGCTGCAGACGGGCGAAATAATTAATTTTGAATAAAAAACAGCGGGAGAAATGAATTCAGATGAAAAAATCCAAGTTTTAATGGAAGCCTGAGAAGTGGATTTTTTTATTTCACTAGGATGTTTTGCATAAATTTTGGTGAACTGAGCTGCAGACGGGCGAAATAATTAATTTTGGATAAAAAACAGCGGGAGAAATGAATTCAGATGAAAAAATCCAAGTTTGAGTGGAAGCATGAGAAGTGGATTTTTTTATTTTACACGGAAGTTTTGCATAAATTTTGGTTAACTGAGCTGCAGACGGGCGAAATCGTTAATATTAGATAAAAAACAGCGGGAGAAATTAATTCAGATGAAAAATTCCAAGTTTGAGTGAAAGCCTGAGAAGTGAATTTTTTTATTTCACTAGGATGTTTTGCATAAATTTTGGTGAACTGAGCTGCAGAAGGACGAAAATGTTAATTTTAGATAAAAAACAGCGGGAGAAATGAATTCAGATGAAAAAATCCAAGTTTGAGTGGAAGTCTGAGAAGTGGATTTTTTTATTTCACTAGGATGTTTTGCATAAACTTTGGTGAACTGAGCTGCAGACGGGCGAAATGGTTAATTTTAGATAAAAAACAGCGGGAGAAATGAATTCAGATGAAAAAACTCAATTTTGAGTGGAAGCCTGAGAAGTGGATTTTTTTATTTCACTAGGATGTTTTGCATACATTTTGCTGAACTGAGCTGCAGACGGGCGAAATGGTTAATTTTAGATAAAAAACAGCGGGAGAAATGATTTCAGATGAAAAAATCCAAGTTTGAGTGGAAGCCTGAGAAGTGGATTTTTTTATTTCACTAGTATGTTTTGCATAAATTTTGGTGAACTGAGCTGCAGACGGGCGAAATGGTTAATTTTAGATAAAAAACAGCGGGAGAAATGAATTCAGATGAAAAAATCCAAGTTTGAGTGGAAGCCTGAGAAGTGGATTTTTTTATTTCACTGGGATGTTTTGCATAAATTTTGGTGATTTGAGCTGCAGACGGGCGAAATGGTTAATTTTAGATAAAAAACAGCGGTAGAAATGAATTCAGATGAAAAAATCCAAGTTTGAGTGGAAGCCTGAGAAGTGGATTTTTTTATTTCACTGGGATGTTTTGCATAAATTTTGGTGAACTGAGCTGCAGACGGGCGAAATGGTTAATTTTAGATAAAAAACAGCGGGAGAAATGAATTCAGATGAAAAAATCCAAGTTTGCGTGGAAGCCTGAGAAGTGGATTTTTTTATTTCACTGGGATGTTTTGCATAAATTTTGGTGATTTGAGCTGCAGACGAGCGAAATGGTTAATTTTAGATAAAAAACAGCGGGAGAAATGAATTCAGATGAAAAAATCAAAGTTTGAGTGGAAGCTTGAGAAGTGGATTTTTTTATTTCACTAGGATGTTTTACATAAACTTTGGTGAACTGAGCTGCAGACGGGCGAAATGGTTAATTTAAGATAAAAAACAGCGGGAGAAATGAATTCAGATGAAAAAATCCAAGTTTGAGTGGAAGCCTGAGAAGTGGATTTTTTTATTTCACTAGGATGTTTTGCATACATTTTGGTGAACTGAGCTGCAGACGGGCGAAATGGTTAATTTAAGATAAAAAACAGCGGGAGAAATGAATTCAGATGAAAAAATCCAAGTTTGAGTGGAAGCCTGAGAAGTGGATTTTTTTATTTCACTAGGATGTTTTGCATACATTTTGGTGAACTGAGCTGCAGACGGGCGAAATGGTTAATTTTAGATAAAAAACAGCGGGAGAAATGAATTCAGATGAAAAAATCCAAATTTGAGTGGTAGCCTGAGAAGTGGATTTTTTTATTTCACTATGATGTTTTGCAAAAACTTTGGTGAACTGAGCTGCAGACCGGCGAAATGGTTAATTTTAGATAAAAAACAGCGGGAGAAATGAATTCAGATGAAAAAATCCAAGTTTGAGTGGAAGCCTGAGAAGTGGATTTTTTTATTTCACTAGGATGTTTTGCATAAATTTTGGTGAACTGAGCTGCAGACGGGCGAAATAATTAATTTTGGATAAAAAACAGCGGGAGAAATGAATTCAGATGAAAAAATCCAAGTTTGAGTGGAAGCCTGAGAAGTGGATTTTTTTATTTTACTAGGATGTTTTGCATAAATTTTAGTTAACTGAGCTGCAGACGGGCGAAATGGTTAATTTTAGATAATAAACAGCGGGAGAAATGAATTCAGATGAAAAAATCCAAGTTTGAGTGGAAGCCTGTATTTTTTTATTTCACTAGGATGTTTTGCATAAATTTTGGTGAACTGAGCTGCAGACGAGCGAAATTGTTAATTTTAGATAAAAAACAGCGGGAGAAATGAATTCAGATGAAAAAATCCAAGTTTGAGTGGAAGCCTGAGAAGTGGATTTTTTTATTTCACTAGGATGTTTTGCATAAATTTTGGTGAACTGAGCTGCAGACGGGCGAAATTGTTAATTTTAGATAAAAAACAGCGGGAGAAATGAATTCAGATGAAAAAATCCAAGTTTAAGTGGTAGCCTGAGAAGTGGATTTTTTTATTTCACTAGGATGTTTTGCATAAATTTTGGTGAACTGAGCTGCAGACGGGCGAAATAATTAATTTTGGATAAAAAACAGCGGGAGAAATGAATTCAGATGAAAAAATCCAAGTTTGAGTGGAAGCCTGAGAAGTGGATTTTTTTATTTTACTAGGATGTTTTGCATAAATTTTAGTTAACTGAGCTGCAGACGGGCGAAATGGTTAATTTTAGATAAAAAACAGCGGGAGAAATGAATTCAGATGAAAAAATCCAAGTTTGAGTGGAAGCCTGAGAAGTGGATTTTTTTATTTCACTAGGATGTTTTGCATAAATTTTGGTGAACTGAGCTGCAGACGGGCGAAATTGTTAATTTTAGAAAAAAAGCAGCGGGAGAAATGAATTCAGATGAAAAAATCCAAGTTTGAGTGGAAGCCTGAGAAGTGGATTTTTTTATTTCACTAGGATGTTTTGCATAAATTTTGGTGAACTGAGCTGCAGACGGGCGAAATTGTTAATTTTAGATAAAAAACAGCGGGAGAAATGAATTCAGATGAAAAAATCCAAGTTTGAGTGGAAGCCTGAGAAGTGGATTTTTTTATTTCACTAGGATGTTTTGCATAAATTTTGGTGATCTGAGCTGCAGACAGGCGAAATAGTTAATTTTAGATAAAAAACAGCGGGAGAAATGAATTCAGATGAAAAAATCCAAGTTTGAGTGGAAGCCTGAGAGGTGGATTTTTTTATTTCACTAGGATGTTTTGCATTAATTTTGGTGAACTGAGTTGCAGACGGGCGAGATGGTTAATTTTAGATAAAAAACAGCGGGAGAAATGAATTCAGATGAAAAAATCCAAATTTGAGTGGAAGCCTGAGAAGTGGATTTTTTTATTTCACTAGGATGTTTTGCATAAATTTTGGTGAACTGAGCTGCAGACGGGCGAAATAATTAATTTTGGATAAAAAACAGCGGGAGAAATGAATTCAGATGAAAAAATCCAAGTTTGAGTGGAAGCCTGAGAAGTGGAAATTTTTATTTCACTAGGATGTTTTGCATAAATTTTGGTGAACTGAGCTGCAGACGGGCGAAATGGTTAATTTTAGATAAAAAACAGCGGGAGAAATGAATTCAGATGAAAAAATCCAAGTTTGAGTGGAAGCCTGAGAAGTGGATTTTTTTATTTCACTGGGATGTTTTGCATAAATTTTGGTGATTTGAGCTGCAGATGGGCGAAATTGTTAATTTTAAATAAAAAACAGCGGGAGAAATGAATTCAGATGAAAAAATCCAAGTTTGAGTGGAAGCCTGAGAAGTGGATTTTTTTATTTCACTGGGATGTTTTGCATAAATTTTGGTGAACTGAACTGCAGACGGGCGAAATGGTTAATTTTAGATAAAAAACAGCGAGAGAAATGAATTCAGATTAAAAAAATATAAGTTTGAGTGGAAGCCTGAGAAGTGTATTTTTTTATTTCACTAGGATGTTTTGCATAAATTTTGGTGATCTGAGCTGCAGACGGGCGAAATAATTAATTTTGGATAAAAAACAGCGGGAGAAATGAATTCAGATGAAAAAATCCAAGTTTTAATGGAAGCCTGAGAAGTGGATTTTTTTTATTTCACTAGGATGTTTGGCATAAATTTTGGTGAACTGAGTTGCAGACGGGCGAAATGGTTAATTTTAGATAAAAAACAGCGGGAGAAATGAATTCAGATGAAAAAATCCAAGTTTGAGTGGAAGCCTGAGAAGTGGATTTTTTTATTTCACTAGGATGTTTTGCATAAATTTTGGTGAACTGAGCTGCAGACGGGCGAAATAATTAATTTTGAATAAAAAACAGCGGGAGAAATGAATTCAGATGAAAAAATCCAAGTTTTAATGGAAGCCTGAGAAGTGGATTTTTTTATTTCACTAGGATGTTTTGCATAAATTTTGGTGAACTGAGCTGCAGACGGGCGAAATAATTAATTTTGGATAAAAAACAGCGGGAGAAATGAATTCAGATGAAAAAATCCAAGTTTGAGTGGAAGCCTGAGAAGTGGATTTTTTTATTTTACTAGGATGTTTTGCATAAATTTTAGTTAACTGAGCTGCAGACGGGCGAAATGGTTAATTTTAGATAATAAACAGCGGGAGAAATGAATTCAGATGAAAAAATCCAAGTTTGAGTGGAAGCCTGTATTTTTTTATTTCACTAGGATGTTTTGCATAAATTTTGGTGAACTGAGCTGCAGACGAGCGAAATTGTTAATTTTAGATAAAAAACAGCGGGAGAAATGAATTCAGATGAAAAAATCCAAGTTTGAGTGGAAGCCTGAGAAGTGGATTTTTTTATTTCACTAGGATGTTTTGCATAAATTTTGGTGAACTGAGCTGCAGACGGGCGAAATTGTTAATTTTAGATAAAAAACAGCGGGAGAAATGAATTCAGATGAAAAAATCCAAGTTTGAGTGGTAGCCTGAGAAGTGGATTTTTTTATTTCACTAGGATGTTTTGCATAAGTTTTGGTGAACTGAGCTGCAGACGGGCGAAATAATTAATTTTCGATAAAAAACAGCGGGAGAAATGAATTCAGATGAAAAAATCCAAGTTTGAGTGGAAGCCTGAGAAGTGGATTTTTTTATTTTACTAGGATGTTTTGCATAAATTTTAGTTAACTGAGCTGGAGACGGGCGAAATGGTTAATTTTAGATAAAAAACAGCGGGAGAAATGAATTCAGATGAAAAAATCCAAGTTTGAGTGGAAGCCTGAGAAGTGGATTTTTTTATTTCACTAGGATGTTTTGCATAAATTTTGGTGAACTGAGCTGCAGACGGGCGAAATTGTTAATTTTAGAAAAAAAGCAGCGGGAGAAATGAATTCAGATGAAAAAATCCAAGTTTGAGTGGAAGCCTGAGAAGTGGATTTTTTTATTTCACTAGGATGTTTTGCATAAATTTTGGTGAACTGAGCTGCAGACGGGCGAAATTGTTAATTTTAGATAAAAAACAGCGGGAGAAATGAATTCAGATGAAAAAATCCAAGTTTGAGTGGAAGCCTGAGAAGTGGATTTTTTTATTTCACTAGGATGTTTTGCATAAATTTTGGTGATCTGAGCTGCAGACAGGCGAAATAGTTAATTTTAGATAAAAAACAGCGGGAGAAATGAATTCAGATGAAAAAATCCAAGTTTGAGTGGAAGCCTGAGAGGTGGATTTTTTTATTTCACTAGGATGTTTTGCATAAATTTTGGTGAACTGAGTTGCAGACGGGCGAGATGGTTAATTTTAGATAAAAAACAGCGGGAGAAATGAATTCAGATGAAAAAATCCAAGTTTGAGTGGAAGCCTGAGAAGTGGATTTTTTTATTTCACTAGGATGTTTTGCATAAATTTTGGTGAACTGAGCTGCAGACGGGCGAAATAATTAATTTTGGATAAAAAACAGCGGGAGAAATGAATTCAGATGAAAAAATCCAAGTTTGAGTGGAAGCATGAGAAGTGGATTTTTTTATTTTACACGGAAGTTTTGCATAAATTTTGGTTAACTGAGCTGCAGACGGGCGAAATCGTTAATATTAGATAAAAAACAGCGGGAGAAATGAATTCAGATGAAAAATTCCAAGTTTGAGTGAAAGCCTGAGAAGTGGATTTTTTTATTTCACTAGGATGTTTTGCATAAATTTTGGTGAACTGAGCTGTAGAAGGACGAAAATGTTAATTTTAGATAAAAAACAGCGGGAGAAATGAATTCAGATGAAAAAATCCAAGTTTGAGTGGAAGTCTGAGAAGTGGATTTTTTTATTTCACTAGGATGTTTTGCATAAACTTTGGTGAACTGAGCTACAGACGGGCGAAATGGTTAATTTTAGATAAAAAACAGCGGGAGAAATGAATTCAGATGAAAAAATCCAATTTTGAGTGGAAGCCTGAGAAGTGGATTTTTTTATTTCACTAGGATGTTTTGCATACATTTTGCTGAACTGAGCTGCAGACGGGCGAAATGGTTAATTTTAGATAAAAAACGGCGGGAGAAATGATTTCAGATGAAAAAATCCAAGTTTGAGTGGAAGCCTGAGAAGTGGATTTTTTTATTTCATTAGGATGTTTTGCATAAATTTTGGTGAACTGAGCTGCAGACGGGCGAAATGGTTAATTTTAGATAAAAAACAGCGGGAGAAATGAATTCAGATGAAAAAATCCAAGTTTGAGTGGAAGCCTGAGAAGTGGATTTTTTTATTTCACTAGGATGTTTTGCATAAATTTTGGTGAACTGAGCTGCAGACGGGCGAAATGGTTAATTTTAGATAAAAAACAGCGGGAGAAATGAATTCAGATGAAAAAATCCAAGTTTGCGTGGAAGCCTGAGAAGTGGATTTTTTTATTTCACTGGGATGTTTTGCATAAATTTTGGTGATTTGAGCTGCAGACGAGCGAAATGGTTAATTTTAGATAAAAAACAGCGGGAGAAATGAATTCAGATGAAAAAATCAAATTTTGAGTGGAAGCTTGAGAAGTGGATTTTTTTATTTCACTAGGATGTTTTACATAAACTTTGGTGAACTGAGCTGCAGACGGGCGAAATGGTTAATTTTAGATAAAAACAGCGGAAGAAATGAATTCAGATGAAAAAATCCAAGTTTGAGTGGAAGCCTGAGAGGTGGATTTTTTTATTTCACTAGGATGTTTTGCATAAATTTTGGTGAACTGAGTTGCAGACGGGCGAAATGGTTAATTTTAGATAAAAAACAGCGGGAGAAATGAATTCAGATGAAAAAATCCAAGTTTGAGTGGAAGCCTGAGAAGTGGATTTTTTTATTTCACTAGGATGTTTTGCATAAATTTTGGTGAACTGAGCTGCAGACGGGCGAAATAATTAATTTTGGATAAAAAACAGCGGGAGAAATGAATTCAGATGAAAAAATCCAAGTTTGAGTGGAAGCATGAGAAGTGGATTTTTTTATTTTACACGGAAGTTTTGCATAAATTTTGGTTAACTGAGCTGCAGACGGGCGAAATCGTTAATATTAGATAAAAAACAGCGGGAGAAATGAATTCAGATGAAAAATTCCAAGTTTGAGTGAAAGCCTGAGAAGTGAATTTTTTTATTTCACTAGGATGTTTTGCATAAATTTTGGTGAACTGAGCTGCAGAAGGACGAAAATGTTAATTTTAGATAAAAAACAGCGGGAGAAATGAATTCAGATGAAAAAATCCAAGTTTGAGTGGAAGTCTGAGAAGTGGATTTTTTTATTTCACTAGGATGTTTTGCATAAACTTTGGTGAACTGAGCTGCAGACGGGCGAAATGGTTAATTTTAGATAAAAAACAGCGGGAGAAATGAATTCAGATGAAAAAATCCAATTTTGAGTGGAAGCCTGAGAAGTGGATTTTTTTATTTCACTAGGATGTTTTGCATACATTTTGCTGAACTGAGCTGCAGACGGGCGAAATGGTTAATTTTAGATAAAAAACAGCGGGAGAAATGATTTCAGATGAAAAAATCCAAGTTTGAGTGGAAGCCTGAGAAGTGGATTTTTTTATTTCACTAGGATGTTTTGCATAAATTTTGGTGAACTGAGCTGCAGACGGGCGAAATGGTTAATTTTAGATAAAAAACAGCGGGAGAAATGAATTCAGATGAAAAAATCCAAGTTTGAGTGGAAGCCTGAGAAGTGGATTTTTTTATTTCACTGGGATGTTTTGCATAAATTTTGGTGATTTGAGCTGCAGACGGGCGAAATGGTTAATTTTAGATAAAAAACAGCGGTAGAAATGAATTCAGATGAAAAAATCCAAGTTTGAGTGGAAGCCTGAGAAGTGGATTTTTTTATTTCACTGGGATGTTTTGCATAAATTTTGGTGAACTGAGCTGCAGACGGGCGAAATGGTTAATTTTAGACAAAAAACAGCGGGAAAAATGAATTCAGATGAAAAAATCCAAGTTTGAGTGGAAGCCTGAGAAGTGGATTTTTTTATTTCACTGGGATGTTTTGCATAAAGTTTGGTGATTTGAGCTGCAGACGAGCGAAATGGTTAATTTTAGATAAAAAACAGCAGGAGAAATGAATTCAGATGAAAAAATTAAAGTTTGAGTGGAAGCTTGAGAAGTGGATTTTTTTATTTCACTAGGATGTTTTGCATAAACTTTGGTGAACTGAGCTGCAGACGGGCGAAATGGTTAATTTTAGATAAAAAACAGCGGGAGAAATGAATTCAGATGAAAAAATCCAAGTTTGAGTGGAAGCCTGAGAGGTGGATTTTTTTATTTCACTAGGATGTTTTGCATAAATTTTGGTGAACTGAGTTGCAGACGGGCGAAATTGTTAATTTTAGATAAAAAACAGCGGGAGAAATGAATTCAGATGAAAAAATCCAAGTTTGAGTGGTAGCCTGAGAAGTTGATTTTTTTATTTCACTAGGATGTTTTGCATAAATTTTGGTGAACTGAGCTGCAGACGGGCGAAATAATTAATTTTGGATAAAAAACAGCGGGAGAAATGAATTCAGATGAAAAAATCCAAGTTTGAGTGGAAGCCTGAGAAGTGGATTCTTTTATTTTACTAGGATGTTTTGCATAAATTTTAGTTAACTGAGCTGCAGACGGGCGAAATGGTTAATTTTAGATAAAAAACAGCGGGAGAAATGAATTCAGATGAAAAAATCCAAGTTTGAGTGGAAGCCTGAGAAGTGGATTTTTTTATTTCACTAGGATGTTTTGCATAAATTTTGGTGAACTGAGCTGCAGACGGGCGAAATGGTTAATTTTAGATAAAAAACAGCGGGAGAAATGAATTCAGATGAAAAAATCCAAGTTTGAGTGGATGCCTGAGAAGTGGATTTTTTTATTTCACTAGGATGTTTTGCATAAATTTTGGTGAACTGAGCTGCAGACGGGCGAAATAATTAATTTTGGATAAAAAACAGCGGGAGAAATGAATTCAGATGAAAAAATCCAAGTTTGAGTGGAAGCCTGAGAAGTGGATTTTTTTATTTTACTAGGATGTTTTGCATAAATTTTAGTTAACTGAGCTGCAGACGGGCGAAATGGTTAATTTTAGATAAAAAACAGCGGGAGAAATGAATTCAGATGAAAAAATCCAAGTTTGATTGGAAGCCTGAGAAGTGGATTTTTTTATTTGACTAGGATGTTTTGCATAAATTTTGGAGATCTGAGCTGCAGACGGGCGAAATGGTTAATTTTAGATAAAAAACAGCGGGAGAAATGATTTCAGATGAAAAAATCCAAGTTTGAGTGGAAGCCTGAGAAGTGGAATTTTTTATTTCACTAGGATGTTTTGCATAAATTTTGGTGAACTGAGCTGCAGACGGGCGAAATGGTTAATTTTAGATAAAAAACAGCGGGAGAAATGAATTCAGATGAAAAAATCCAAGTTTGAGTGGAAGCCTGAGAAGTGGATTTTTTTATTTCACTGGGATGTTTTGCATAAATTTTGGTGATTTGAGCTGCAGACGGGCGAAATGGTTAATTTTAGATAAAAAAACAGCGGGAGAAATGAATTCAGATGAAAAAATCCAAGTTTGAGTGGAAGCCTGAGAAGTGGATTTTTTTATTTTACACGGAAGTTTTGCATAAATTTTGGTTAACTGAGCTGCAGACGGGCGAAATCGTTAATTTTAGATAAAAAACAGCGGGAGAAATGAATTCAGATGAAAAATTCCAAGTTTGAGTGAAAGCCTGAGAAGTGGATTTTTTTATTTCACTAGGATGTTTTGCATAAATTTTGGTGAACTGAGCTGCAGAAGGACGAAAATGTTAATTTTAGATAAAAAACAGCGGGAGAAATGAATTCAGATGAAAAAATCCATGTTTGAGTGGAAGCCTGAGAAGTGGATTTTTTTATTTCACTGGGATGTTTTGCATAAACTTTGGTGAACTGAGCTACAGACGGGCGAAATGGTTAATTTTAGATAAAAAACAGCGGGAGAAATGAATTCAGATGAAAAAATCCAAGTTTGAGTGGAAGCCTGAGAAGTGGATTTTTTATTTCACTGGGATGTTTTGCATAAATTTTGGTGAACTGAGCTGCAGACGGGCGAAATGGTTAATTTTAGATAAAAAACAGCGAGAGAAATGAATTCAGATTAAAAAAATATAAGTTTGAGTGGAAGCCTGAGAAGTGTATTTTTTTATTTCACTAGGATGTTTTGCATAAATTTTTGTGATCTGAGCTGCAGACGGGCGAAATGATTAATTTTAGACAAAAAACAGCGGGAGAAATGAATTCAGATGAAAAAATCCAAGTTTGAGTGGAAGCCTGAGAAGTGGATTTTTTTATTTCACTGGGATGTTTTGCATAAAGTTTGGTGATTTGAGCTGCAGACGAGCGAAATGGTTAATTTTAGATAAAAAACAGCAGGAGAAATGAATTCAGATGAAAAAATCAAAGTTTGAGTGGAAGCTTGAGAAGTGGATTTTTTTATTTCACTAGGATGTTTTGCATAAACTTTGGTGAACTGAGCTGCAGACGGGCGAAATGGTTAATTTTAGATAAAAACAGCGGAAGAAATGAATTCAGATGAAAAAATCCAAGTTTGAGTGGAAGCCTGAGAAGTGGATTTTTTTATTTCACTAGGATGTTTTGCATAAATTTTGGTGAACTGAGCTGCAGACAGGCGAAATGGTTAATTTTAGATAAAAAACAGCGGGAGAAATGAATTCAGATGAAAAAATCCAAGTTTGAGTGGAAGCCTGAGAATTGGATTTTTTTATTTCACTAGGATGTTTTGCATAAATTTTGGTGAACTGAGCTGCAGACGGGCGAAATGGTTAATTTTAGATAAAAAACAGCGGGAGAAATGAATTCAGATGAAAAAATCCAAGTTTGAGTGGAAGCCTGAGAAGTGGATTTTTTTATTTCACTAGGATGTTTTGCATAAATTTTGGTGATCTGAGCTGCAGACAGGCGAAATAGTTAATTTTAGATAAAAAACAGCGGGAGAAATGAATTCAGATGAAAAAATCCAAGTTTGAGTGGAAGCCTGAGAGGTGGATTTTTTTATTTCACTAGGATGTTTTGCATAAATTTTGGTGAACTGAGTTGCAGACGGGCGAAATGGTTAATTTTAGATAAAAAACAGCGGGAGAAATGAATTCAGATGAAAAAATCCAAGTTTGAGTGGAAGCCTGAGAAGTGGATTTTTTTATTTCACTAGGATGTTTTGCATAAATTTTGGTGAACTGAGCTGCAGACGGGCGAAATAATTAATTTTGGATAAAAAACAGCGGGAGAAATGAATTCAGATGAAAAAATCCAAGTTTGAGTGGAAGCCTGAGAAGTGGATTTTTTTATTTTACACGGAAGTTTTGCATAAATTTTGGTTAACTGAGCTGCAGACGGGCGAAATCGTTAATTTTAGATAAAAAACAGCGGGAGAAATGAATTCAGATGAAAAATTCCAAGTTTGAGTGAAAGCCTGAGAAGTGGATTTTTTTATTTCACTAGGATGTTTTGCATAAATTTTGGTGAACTGAGCTGCAGAAGGACGAAAATGTTAATTTTAGATAAAAAACAGCGGGAGAAATGAATTCAGATGAAAAAATCCAAGTTTGAGTAGAAGCCTGAGAAGTGGATTTTTTTATTTCACTAGGATGTTTTGCATAAACTTTGGTGAACTGAGCAACAGACGGGCGAAATGGTTAATTTTAGATAAAAAACAGCGGGAGAAATGAATTCAGATGAAAAAATCCAATTTTGAGTGGAAGCCTGAGAAGTGGATTTTTTTATTTCACTAGGATGTTTTGCATACATTTTGCTGAACTGAGCTGCAGACGGGCGAAATGGTTAATTTCAGATAAAAAACAGCGGGAGAAATGAATTCAGATGAAAAAATCCAAGTTTGAGTGGAAGCCTGAGAAGTGGATTTTTTTATTTCACTAGGATGTTTTGCATAAATTTTGGTGAACTGAGCTGCAGACGGGCGAAATGGTTAATTTTAGATAAAAAACAGCGGGAGAAATGAATTCAGATGAAAAAATCCAAGTTTGAGTGGAAGCCTGAGAAGTGGATTTTTTTATTTCACTGGGATGTTTTGCATAAATTTTGGTGATTTGAGCTGCAGATGGGCGAAATGGTTAATTTTAAATAAAAAACAGAGGGAGAAATGAATTCAGATGAAAAAATCCAAGTTTGAGTGGAAGCCTGAGAAGTGGATTTTTTTATTTCACTGGGATGTTTTGCATAAATTTTGGTGAACTGAACTGCAGACGGGCGAAATGGTTAATTTTAGATAAAAAACAGCGAGAGAAATGAATTCAGATTAAAAAAATATAAGTTTGAGTGGAAGCCTGAGAAGTGTATTTTTTTATTTCACTAGGATGTTTTGCATAAATTTTGGTGATCTGAGCTGCAGACGGGCGAAATGGTTAATTTTAGATAAAAAACAGCGGGAGAAATGAATTCAGATGAAAAAATCCAAGTTTGAGTGGAAGCCTGAGAAGTGGATTTTTTTATTTCACTAGGATGTTTGGCATAAATTTTGGTGATTTGAGCTGCAGACGGGCGAAATGGTTAATTTTAGATAAAAAACAGCGGGAGAAATGAATTCAGATGAAAAAATCCAAGTTTGAGTGGAAGCCTGAGAAGTGGATTTTTTTATTTCACTAGGATGTTTTGCATAAATTTTGGTGAACTGAGCTGCAGACGGGCGAAATAATTAATTTTGGATAAAAAACAGCGGGAGAAATGAATTCAGATGAAAAAATCCAAGTTTTAATGGAAGCCTGAGAAGTGGATTTTTTTATTTCACTAGGATGTTTTGCATAAATTTTGGTGAACTGAGCTGCAGACGGGCGAAATAATTAATTTTGGATAAAAAACAGCGGGAGAAATGAATTCAGATGAAAAAATCCAAGTTTGAGTGGAAGCCTGAGAAGTGGATTTTTTTATTTTACTAGGATGTTTTGCATAAATTTTAGTTAACTGAGCTGAAGACGGGCGAAATGGTTAATTTTAGATAATAAACAGCGGGAGAAATGAATTCAGATGAAAAAATCCAAGTTTTAATGGAAGCCTGAGAAGTGGATTTTTTTATTTCACTAGGATGTTTTGCATAAATTTTGGTGAACTGAGCTGCAGACGGGCGAAATAATTAATTTTGGATAAAAAACAGCGGGAGAAATGAATTCAGATGAAAAAATCCAAGTTTTAATGGAAGCCTGAGAAGTGGATTTTTTTATTTCACTAGGATGTTTTGCATAAATTTTGGTGAACTGAGCTGCAGACGGGCGAAATTGTTAATTTTAGACAAAAAACAGCGGGAGAAATGAATTCAGATGAAAAAATCCAAGTTTGAGTGGAAGCCTGAGAAGTGGATTTTTTTATTTCACTAGGATGTTTTGCATAAATTTTGGTGAACTGAGCTGCAGACGGGCGAAATTGTTAATTTTAGATAAAAAACAGCGGGAGAAATGAATTCAGATGAAAAAATCCAAGTTTGAGTGGTAGCCTGAGAAGTTGATTTTTTTATTTCACTAGGATGTTTTGCATAAATTTTGGTGAACTGAGCTGCAGACGGGCGAAATAATTAATTTTGGATAAAAAACAGCGGGAGAAATGAATTCAGATGAAAAAATCCAAGTTTGAGTGGAAGCCTGAGAAGTGGATTTTTTTATTTTACTAGGATGTTTTGCATAAATTTTAGTTAACTGAGCTGCAGACGGGCGAAATGGTTAATTTTAGATAAAAAACAGCGGGAGAAATGAATTCAGATGAAAAAATCCAAGTTTGAGTGGAAGCCTGAGAAGTGGATTTTTTTATTTCACTAGGATGTTTTGCATAAATTTTGGTGAACTGAGCTGCAGACGGGCGAAATTGTTAATTTTAGAAAAAAAGCAGCGGGAGAAATGAATTCAGATGAAAAAATCCAAGTTTGAGTGGAAGCCTGAGAAGTGGATTTTTTTATTTCACTAGGATGTTTTGCATAAATTTTGGTGAACTGAGCTGCAGACGGGCGAAATTGTTAATTTTAGATAAAAAACAGCGGGAGAAATGAATTCAGATGAAAAAATCCAAGTTTGAGTGGAAGCCTGAGAAGTGGATTTTTTTATTTCACTAGGATGTTTTGCATAAATTTTGGTGATCTGAGCTGCAGACAGGCGAAATAGTTAATTTTAGATAAAAAACAGCGGGAGAAATGAATTCAGATGAAAAAATCCAAGTTTGAGTGGAAGCCTGAGAGGTGGATTTTTTTATTTCACTAGGATGTTTTGCATAAATTTTGGTGAACTGAGTTGCAGACGGGCGAAATGGTTAATTTTAGATAAAAAACAGCGGGAGAAATGAATTCAGATGAAAAAATCCAAGTTTGAGTGGAAGCCTGAGAAGTGGATTTTTTTATTTCACTAGGATGTTTTGCATAAATTTTGGTGAACTGAGCTGCAGACGGGCGAAATAATTAATTTTGAATAAAAAACAGCGGGAGAAATGAATTCAGATGAAAAAATCCAAGTTTGAGTGGAAGCATGAGAAGTGGATTTTTTTATTTTACACGGAAGTTTTGCATAAATTTTGGTTAACTGAGCTGCAGACGGGCGAAATCGTTAATATTAGATAAAAAACAGCGGGAGAAATGAATTCAGATGAAAAATTCCAAGTTTGAGTGAAAGCCTGAGAAGTGGATTTTTTTATTTCACTAGGATGTTTTGCATAAATTTTGGTGAACTGAGCTGCAGAAGGACGAAAATGTTAATTTTAGATAAAAAACAGCGGGAGAAATGAATTCAGATGAAAAAATCCAAGTTTGAGTGGAAGTCTGAGAAGTGGATTTTTTTATTTCACTAGGATGTTTTGCATAAACTTTGGTGAACTGAGCTACAGACGGGCGAAATGGTTAATTTTAGATAAAAAACAGCGGGAGAAATGAATTCAGATGAAAAAATCCAATTTTGAGTGGAAGCCTGAGAAGTTGATTTTTTTATTTCACTAGGATGTTTTGCATACATTTTGCTGAACTGAGCTGCAGACGGGCGAAATGGTTAATTTTAGATAAAAAACAGCGGGAGAAATGATTTCAGATGAAAAAATCCAAGTTTGAGTGGAAGCCTGAGAAGTGGATTTTTTTATTTCACTAGGATGTTTTGCATAAATTTTGGTGAACTGAGCTGCAGACGGGCGAAATGGTTAATTTTAGATAAAAAACAGCGGGAGAAATGAATTCAGATGAAAAAATCCAAGTTTGAGTGGAAGCCTGAGAAGTGGATTTCTTTATTTCACTGGGATGTTTTGCATAAATTTTGGTGATTTGAGCTGCAGACGGGCGAAATGGTTAATTTTAGATAAAAAACAGCGGTAGAAATGAATTCAGATGAAAAAATCCAAGTTTGAGTGGAAGCCTGAGAAGTGGATTTTTTTATTTCACTGGGATGTTTTGCATAAATTTTGGTGAACTGAGCTGCAGACGGGCGAAATGGTTAATTTTAGATAAAAAACAGCGGGAGAAATGAATTCAGATGAAAAAATCCAAGTTTGCGTGGAAGCCTGAGAAGTGCATTTTTTTATTTCACTGGGATGTTTTGCATAAATTTTGGTGATTTGAGCTGCAGACGAGCGAAATGGTTAATTTTAGATAAAAAACAGCGGGAGAAATGAATTCAGATGAAAAAATCCAAGTTTGAGTGGAAGCCTGAGAAGTGGAATTTTTTATTTCACTAGGATGTTTTGCATAAATTTTGGTGAACTGAGCTGCAGACGGGCGAAATGGTTAATTTTAGATAAAAAACAGCGGGAGAAATGAATTCAGATGAAAAAATCCAAGTTTGAGTGGAAGCCTGAGAAGTGGATTTTTTTATTTCACTGGGATGTTTTGCATAAATTTTGGTGATTTGAGCTGCAGATGGGCGAAATGGTTAATTTTAAATAAAAAACAGCGGGAGAAATGAATTCAGATGAAAAAATCCAAGTTTGAGTGGAAGCCTGAGAAGTGGATTTTTTTATTTCACTAGGAGGTTTTGCATAAATTTTGGTGAACTGAGCTGCAGACGGGCGAAATGGTTAATTTTAGATAAAAAACAGCGGGAGAAATGAATTCAGATGAAAAAATCCAAATTTGAGTGGTAGCCTGAGAAGTGGATTTTTTTATTTCACTATGATGTTTTGCAAAAACTTTGGTGAACTGAGCTGCAGACTGGCGAAATGGTTAATTTTAGATAAAAAACAGCGGGAGAAATGAATTCAGATGAAAAAATCCAAGTTTGAGTGGAAGCCTGAGAAGTGGATTTCTTTATTTCACTAAGATGTTTTGCATAAATTTTGGTGAACTGAGCACCAGACGGGCGAAATGGTTAATTTTAGATAAAAAACTGCGGGAGAAATGAATTCAGATGAAAAAATCCAAGTTTGAGTGGAAGTCTGAGAAGTGGATTTTTTTATTTCACTAGGATATTTTGCATAAATTTTGGTGATCTGAGCTGCAGACAGGCGAAATAGTTAATTTTAGATAAAAAACAGCGGGAGAAATGAATTCAGATGAAAAAATCCAAGTTTGAGTGGAAGCCTGAGAGGTGGATTTTTTTATTTCACTAGGATGTTTTGCATAAATTTCTGTGAACTGAGCTGCAGACGGGCGAAATAATTAATTTTGGAAAAAAACAGCGGGAGAAATGAATTCAGATGAAAAAATCCAAGTTTGATTGGAAGCCTGAGAAGTGGATTTTTTTATTTCACTGGGATGTTTTGCATAAATTTTGGTGAACTGAGCTGCAGACGGGCGAAATGGTTAATTTTAGATAAAAAACAGCGGGAGAAATGAATTCAGATGAAAAAATCCAAGTTTGCGTGGAAGCCTGAGAAGTGGATTTTTTTATTTCACTGGGATGTTTTGCATAAATTTTGGTGATTTGAGCTGCAGACGAGCGAAATGGTTAATTTTAGATAAAAAACAGCGGGAGAAATGAATTCAGATGAAAAAATCCAAGTTTGAGTGGAAGCCTGAGAAGTGGATTTTTTTATTTCACTAGGATGTTTAGCATAAACTTTGGTGATCTGAGCTGCAGACGGGCGAAATGGTTAATTTTAGATAAAAAACAGCGGGAGAAATGAATTCAGATGAAAAAATCCAAGTTTGAGTGGAAGCCTGAGAAGTGGATTTTTTTATTTCACTAGGATGTTTTGCATAAATTTTGGTGAACTGAGCTGCAGACGGGCGAAATTGTTAATTTGAGATAAAAAACAGCGGGAGAAATGAATTCAGATGAAAAAATCCAAGTTTGAGTGGAAGCCTGAGAAATGGATTTTTTTATTTCTTTAGGATGTTTTGCATAAATTTTGGTGAACTGAGCTGCAGACGGGCGAAATGGTTAATTTTAGATAAAAAACAGCGGGAGAAATGAATTCAGATGAAAAAATCCAAGTTTGAGTGGAAGCCTGAGAAGTGGATTTTTTTATTTCACTAGGATGTTTTGCATAAATGTTAGTGAACTGAGCTGCAGACGGGCGAAATTGTTAATTTTAGATAAAAAACAGCGGGAGAAATTAATTCAGAGAAATAATCCAAGTTTGAGTGCAAGCCTGAGAAGTGGAATTTTTTATTTCACTAGGATGTTTTGCATAAATTTTGGTGAACTGAGCTGCAGACGGGCGAAATGGTTAATTTTAGATAAAAAACAGCGGGAGAAATGAATTCAGATGAAAAAATCCAAGTTTTAATGGAAGCCTGAGAAGTGGATTTTTTTATTTTACTAGGATGTTTTGCATAAATTTTAGTTAACTGAGCTGCAGACGGGCGAAATGGTTAATTTTAGATAAAAAACAGCGGGAGAAATGAATTCAGAAGAAAAAATCCAAGTTTAAGTGGAAGCCTGAGAGGTGGATTTCTTTATTTCACTAGGATGTTTTGCATAAATTTTGGTGAACTGAGCTGCAGACGGGCGAAATTGTTAATTTTAGATAAAAAACAGCGGGAGAAATGAATTCAGATGAAAAAATCCAAGTTTGAGTGGAAGCCTGAGAAGTGGATTTTTTTATTTCACTGGGATGTTTTGCATAAATTTTGGTGATTTGAGCTGCAGACGGGCGAAATGGTTAATTTTAGATAAAAAACAGCGGGAGAAATGAATTCAGATGAAAAAATCCAAGTTTGAGTGGAAGCCTGAGAAGTGGATTTTTTTATTTCACTGGGATGTTTTGCATAAATTTTGGTGAACTGAGCTGCAGACGGGCGAAATGGTTAATTTTAGATAAAAAACAGTGGGAGAAATGAATTCAGATGAAAAAATCCAAGTTTGCGTGGAAGCCTGAGAAGTGGATTTTTTTATTTCACTGGGATGTTTTGCATAAATTTTGGTGATTTGAGCTGCAGACGAGCGAAATGGTTATTTTAGATAAAAAACAGCGGGAGAAATGAATTCAGATGAAAAAATCAAAGTTTGAGTGGAAGCTTGAGAAGTGGATTTTTTTATTTCACTAGGATGTTTTACATAAACTTTGGTGAACTGAGCTGCAGACGGGCGAAATGGTTAATTTTAGATAAAAACAGCGGAAGAAATGAATTCAGATGAAAAAATCCAAGTTTGAGTGGAAGCCTGAGAAGTGGATTTTTTTATTTCACTAGGATGTTTTGCATACATTTTGGTGAACTGAGCTGCAGACGGGCGAAATGGTTAATTTAAGATAAAAAACAGCGGGAGAAATGAATTCAGATGAAAAAATCTAAGTTTGAGTGGAAGCCTGAGAAGTGGATTTTTTTATTTCACTAGGAGGTTTTGCATAAATTTTGGTGAACTGAGCTGCAGACGGGCGAAATGGTTAATTTTAGATAAAAAACAGCGGGAGAAATGAATTCAGATGAAAAAATCCAAATTTGAGTGGTAGCCTGAGAAGTGGATTTTTTTATTTCACTATGATGTTTTGCAAAAACTTTGGTGAACTGAGCTGCAGACCGGCGAAATGGTTAATTTTAGATAAAAAACAGCGGGAGAAATGAATTCAGATGAAAAAATCCAAGTTTGAGTGGAAGCCTGAGAAGTAGATATCTTTATTTCACTAAGATGTTTTGCATAAATTTTGGTGAACTGAGCACCAGACGGGCGAAATGGTTAATTTTAGATAAAAAACAGCGGGAGAAATGAATTCAGATGAAAAAATCCAAGTTTGAGTGGAAGTCTGAGAAGTGGATTTTTTTATTTCACTAGGATATTTTGCATACATTTTGGTGATCTGAGCTGCAGACAGGCGAAATAGTTAATTTTAGATAAAAAACAGCGGGAGAAATGAATTCAGATGAAAAAATCCAAGTTTGAGTGGAAGCCTGAGAGGTGGATTTTTTTATTTCACTAGGATGTTTTGCATAAATTTTGGTGAACTGAGCTGCAGACGGGCGAAATAATTAATTTTGGATAAAAAACAGCGGGAGAAATGAATTCAGATAAAAAAAACCAAGTTTGAGTGGAAGCCTGAGAAGTGGATTTTTTTATTTCACTGGGATGTTTTGCATACATTTTGGTGAACTGAGCTGCAGACGGGCGAAATCGTTAATTTTAGATAAAAAACAGCGGGAGAAATGAATTCAGATGAAAAAATCCAAGTTTTAATGGAAGCCTGAGAAGTGGATTTTTTTATTTCACTAGGATGTTTTGCATAAATTTTGGTGAACTGAGCTGCAGACGGGCGAAATAATTAATTTTGGATAAAAAACAGCGGGAGAAATGAATTCAGATGAAAAAATCCAAGTTTGAGTGGAAGCCTGAGAAGTGGATTTTTTTATTTTACTAGGATGTTTTGCATAAATGTTAGTTAACTGAGCTGCAGACGGGCGAAATGGTTAATTTTAGATAAAAAACAGCGGGAGAAATGAATTCAGATGAAAAAATCCAAGTTTGAGTGGAAGCCTGAGAAGTGGATTTTTTTATTTCACTAGGATGTTTTGCATAAATTTTGGTGAACTGAGCTGCAGACGGGCGAAATTGTTAATTTTAGATAAAAAACAGCGGGAGAAATGAATTCAGATAAAAAAATCCAAGTTTGAGTGGAAGCCTGAGAAGTGGATTTTTTTATTTCACTTGGATGTTTTGCATAAATTTTGGTGAACTGAGCTGCAGACGGGCGAAATTGTTAATTTTAGATAAAAAACAGCGGGAGAAATGAATTCAGATGAAAAAATCCAAGTTTGAGTGGAAGCCTGAGAAGTGGATTTTTTTATTTCACTAGGATGTTTTGCATAAATTTTGGTGAACTGAGCTGCAGACGGGCGAAATTGTTAATTTTAGATAAAAAACAGCGGGAGAAATGAATTCAGATGAAAAAATCCAAGTTTGAGTGGAAGCCTGAGAAATGGATTTTTTTATTTCTTTAGGATGTTTTGCATAAATTTTGGTGAACTGAGCTGCAGACGGGCGAAATGGTTAATTTTAGATAAAAAACAGCGGGAGAAATGAATTCAGATGAAAAAATCCAAGTTTGAGTGGAAGCCTGAGAAGTGGATTTTTTTATTTCACTAGGATGTTTTGCATAAATGTTGGTGAACTGAGCTGCAGACGGGCGAAATGGTTAATTTTAGATAAAAAACAGCGGGAGAAATGAATTCAGAGAAACAATCCAAGTTTGAGTGCAAGCCTGAGAAGTGGATTTTTTTATTTCACTAGAATGTTTTGCATAAATTTTGGTGAACTGAGCTGCAGACGGGCGAAATGGTTAATTTTAGATAAAAAACAGCGGGAGAAATGAATTCAGATGAAAAAATCCAAGTTTTAATGGAAGCCTGAGAAGTGGATTTTTTTATTTCACTAGGGTGTTTTGCATAAATTTTGGTGAACTGAGCTGCAGACAGGCGAAATAGTTAATTTTAGATAAAAAACAGCGGGAGAAATGAATTCAGATGAAAAAATCCAAGTTTGAGTGGAAGCCTGAGAGGTGGATTTTTTTATTTCACTAGGATGTTTTGCATAAATTTTGGTGAACTGTGTTGCAGACGGGCGAAATGGTTAATTTTAGATAAAAAACAGCGGGAGAAATGAATTCAGATGAAAAAATCCAAGTTTGAGTGGAAGCCTGAGAAGTGGATTTTTTTATTTCACTAGGATGTTTTGCATAAATTTTGGTGAACTGAGCTGCAGACGGGCGAAATAATTAATTTTGGATAAAAAAAGCGGGAGAAATGAATTTAGATGAAAAAATCCAAGTTTGATTGGAAGCCTGAGAAGTGGATTTTTTTATTTTACACGGAAGTTTTGCATAAACTTTGGTTAACTGAGCTGCAGACGGGCGAAAACGTTAATTTTAGATAAAAAACAGCGGGAGAAATGAATTCAGATGAAAAAATCCAAGTTTTAATGGAAGCCTGAGAAGTGGATTTTTTTATTTCACTAGGATGTTTTGCATAAATTTTGGTGAACTGAGCTGCAGACGGGCGAAATAATTAATTTTGGATAAAAAACAGCGGGAGAAATGAATTCAGATGAAAAAATCCAAGTTTGAGTGGAAGCCTGAGAAGTGGATTTTTTTATTTTACTAGGATGTTTTGCATAAATTTTAGTTAACTGAGCTGCAGACGGGCGAAATGGTTATTTTAGATAATAAACAGTGGGAGAAATGAATTCAGATGAAAAAATCCAAGTTTGAGTGGAAGCCTGAGAAGTGGATTTTTTTATTTCACTAGGATGTTTTGAATAAATTTTGGTGAACTGAGCTGCAGACGGGCGAAATTGTTAATTTTAGATAAAAAAAACAGCGGGAGAAATGAATTCAGATGAAAAAATCCAAGTTTGAGTGGAAGCCTGAGAAGTGTATTTTTTTATTTCACTGGGATGTTTTGCATAAATTTTGGTGAACTGAGCTGCAGACGGGCGAAATTGTTAATTTTAGATAAAAAAAACAGCGGGAGAAATGAATTCAGATGAAAAAATCCAAGTTTGAGTGGAAGCCTGAGAAGTGGATTTTTTTATTTCACTAGGATGTTTTGAATAAATTTTGGTGAACTGAGCTGCAGACGGGCGAAATTGTTAATTTTAGATAAAAAAAACAGCGGGAGAAATGAATTCAGATGAAAAAATCCAAGTTTGAGTGGAAGCCTGAGAAGTGGATTTTTTTATTTCACTGGGATGTTTTGCATAAATTTTGGTGATTTGAGCTGCAGACGGGCGAAATGGTTAATTTTAGATAAAAAACAGCGGGAGAAATGAATTCAGATGAAAAAATCCAAGTTTGAGTGGAAGCCTGAGAAGTGGATTTTTTTATTTCATGGGATGTTTTGCATAAATTTTGGTGAACTGAGCTGCAGACGGGCGAAATGGTTAATTTTAGATAAAAAACAGCGGGAGAAATGAATTCAGATGAAAAAATCCAAGTTTGAGTGGAAGCCTGAGAAGTGGATTTTTTTATTTCACTGGGATATTTTGCATAAATTTTGGTGAACTGAGCTGCAGACGGGCGAAATGGTTAATTTTAGATAAAAAACAGCGGGAGAAATGAATTCAGATGAAAAAATCCAAGTTTGCGTGGAAGCCTGAGAAGTGGATTTTTTTATTTCACTGGGATGTTTTGCATAAATTTTGGTGATTTGAGCTGCAGACGAGCGAAATGGTTAATTTTAGATAAAAAACAGCGGGAGAAATGAATTCAGATGAAAAAATCAAAGTTTGAGTGGAAGCTTGAGAAGTGGATTTTTTTATTTCACTAGGATGTTTTACATAAACTTTGGTGAACTGAGCTGCAGACGGGCGAAATGGTTAATTTTAGATAAAAACAGCGGAAGAAATGAATTCAGATGAAAAAATCCAAGTTTGAGTGGAAGCCTGAGAAGTGGATTTTTTTATTTCACTAGGATGTTTTGCATAAATTTTGGTGAACTGAGCTGCAGACGGGCGAAATGGTTAATTTTAGATAAAAAACAGCGGGAGAAATGAATTCAGATGAAAAAATCCAAATTTGAGTGGTAGCCTGAGAAGTGGATTTTTTTATTTCACTATGATGTTTTGCAAAAACTTTGGTGAACTGAGCTGCAGACCGGCGAAATGGTTAATTTTAGATAAAAAACAGCGGGAGAAATGAATTCAGATGAAAAAATCCAAGTTTGAGTGGAAGCCTGAGAAGTAGATTTCTTTATTTCACTAAGATGTTTTGCATAAATTTTGGTGAACTGAGCACCAGACGGGCGAAATGGTTAATTTTAGATAAAAAACAGCGGGAGAAATGAATTCAGATTAAAAAATCCAAGTTTGAGTGGAAGCCTGAGAGGTGGATTTTTTTATTTCACTAGGATGTTTTGCATAAATTTTGGTGAACTGAGCTGCAGACGGGCGAAATAATTAATTTTGGATAAAAAACAGCGGGAGAAATGAATTCAGATAAAAAAAACCAAGTTTGAGTGGAAGCCTGAGAAGTGGATTTTTTTATTTCACTGGGATGTTTTGCATACATTTTGGTGAACTGAGCTGCAGACGGGCGAAATCGTTAATTTTAGATAAAAAACAGCGGGAGAAATGAATTCAGATGAAAAATTCCAAGTTTGAGTGAAAGCCTGAGAAGTGGATTTTTTTATTTCACTAGGATGTTTTGCATAAATTTTGGTGAACTGAGCTGCAGAAGGACGAAAATGTTAATTTTAGATAAAAAACAGCGGGAGAAATGAATTCAGATGAAAAAATCCAAGTTTTAATGGAAGCCTGAGAAGTGGATTTTTTTATTTCACTAGGATGTTTTGCATAAATTTTGGTGAACTGAGCTGCAGACGGGCGAAATAATTAATTTTGGATAAAAAACAGCGGGAGAAATGAATTCAGATGAAAAAATCCAAGTTTGAGTGGAAGCCTGAGAAGTGGATTTTTTTATTTTACTAGGATGTTTTGCATAACTTTTGGTGAACTGAGCTGCAGACGGGCGAAATTGTTAATTTTAGATAAAAAACAGCGGGAGAAATGAATTCAGATGAAAAAATCCAAGTTTGAGTGGAAGCCTGAGAAGTGGATTTTTTTATTTCACTGGGATGTTTTGCATAAATTTTGGTGATTTGAGCTGCAGACGGGCGAAATGGTTAATTTTAGATAAAAAACAGCGGGAGAAATGAATTCAGATGAAAAAATCCAAGTTTGAGTGGAAGCCTGAGAAGTGGATTTTTTTATTTCACTGGGATGTTTTGCATAAATTTTGGTGAACTGAGCTGCAGACGGGCGAAATGGTTAATTTTAGATAAAAAACAGTGGGAGAAATGAATTCAGATGAAAAAATCCAAGTTTGCGTGGAAGCCTGAGAAGTGGATTTTTTTATTTCACTGGGATGTTTTGCATAAATTTTGGTGATTTGAGCTGCAGACGAGCGAAATGGTTAATTTTAGATAAAAAACAGCGGGAGAAATGAATTCAGATGAAAAAATCAAAGTTTGAGTGGAAGCTTGAGAAGTGGATTTTTTTATTTCACTAGGATGTTTTACATAAACTTTGGTGAACTGAGCTGCAGACGGGCGAAATGGTTAATTTTAGATAAAAACAGCGGAAGAAATGAATTCAGATGAAAAAATCCAAGTTTGAGTGGAAGCCTGAGAAGTGGATTTTTTTATTTCACTAGTATGTTTTGCATACATTTTGGTGAACTGAGCTGCAGACGGGCGAAATGGTTAATTTAAGATAAAAAACAGCGGGAGAAATGAATTCAGATGAAAAAATCCAAGTTTGAGTGGAAGCCTGAGAAGTGGATTTTTTTATTTCACTAGGATGTTTTGCATAAATTTTGGTGAACTGAGCTGCAGACGGGCGAAATGGTTAATTTTAGATAAAAAACAGCGGGAGAAATGAATTCAGATGAAAAAATCCAAATTTGAGTGGTAGCCTGAGAAGTGGATTTTTTTATTTCACTATGATGTTTTGCAAAAACTTTGGTGAACTGAGCTGCAGACCGGCGAAATGGTTAATTTTAGATAAAAAACAGCGGGAGAAATGAATTCAGATGAAAAAATCCAAGTTTGAGTGGAAGCCTGAGAAGTAGATTTCTTTATTTCACTAAGATGTTTTGCATAAATTTTGGTGAACTGAGCACCAGACGGGCGAAATGGTTAATTTTAGATAAAAAACAGCGGGAGAAATGAATTCAGATGAAAAAATCCAAGTTTGAGTGGAAGTCTGAGAAGTGGATTTTTTTATTTCACTAGGATATTTTGCATACATTTTGGTGATCTGAGCTGCAGACAGGCGAAATAGTTAATTTTAGATAAAAAACAGCGGGAGAAATGAATTCAGATGAAAAAATCCAAGTTTGAGTGGAAGCCTGAGAGGTGGATTTTTTTATTTCACTAGGATGTTTTGCATAAATTTTGGTGAACTGAGCTGCAGACGGGCGAAATAATTAATTTTGGATAAAAAACAGCGGGAGAAATGAATTCAGATAAAAAAAACCAAGTTTGAGTGGAAGCCTGAGAAGTGGATTTTTTTATTTCACTGGGATGTTTTGCATACATTTTGGTGAACTGAGCTGCAGACGGGCGAAATCGTTAATTTTAGATAAAAAACAGCGGGAGAAATGAATTCAGATGAAAAAATCCAAGTTTTAATGGAAGCCTGAGAAGTGGATTTTTTTATTTCACTAGGATGTTTTGCATAAATTTTAGTTAACTGAGCTGCAGACGGGCGAAATGGTTAATTTTAGATAAAAAACAGCGGGAGAAATGAATTCAGATGAAAAAATCCAAGTTTGAGTGGAAGCCTGAGAAGTGGATTTTTTTATTTCACTAGGATGTTTTGCATAAATTTTGGTGAACCGAGCTGCAGACGGGCGAAATTGTTAATTTTAGATAAAAAACAGCGGGAGAAATGAATTCAGATAAAAAAATCCAAGTTTGAGTGGAAGCCTGAGAAGTGGATTTTTTTATTTCACTTGGATGTTTTGCATAAATTTTGGTGAACTGAGCTGCAGACGGGCGAAATTGTTAATTTTAGATAAAAAACAGCGGGAGAAATGAATTCAGATGAAAAAATCCAAGTTTGAGTGGAAGCCTGAGAAGTGGATTTTTTTATTTCACTAGGATGTTTTGCATAAATTTTGGTGAACTGAGCTGCAGACGGGCGAAATTGTTAATTTTAGATAAAAAACAGCGGGAGAAATGAATTCAGATGAAAAAATCCAAGTTTGAGTGGAAGCCTGAGAAATGGATTTTTTTATTTCTTTAGGATGTTTTGCATAAATTTTGGTGAACTGAGCTGCAGACGGGCGAAATGGTTAATTTTAGATAAAAAACAGCGGGAGAAATGAATTCAGATGAAAAAATCCAAGTTTGAGTGAAAGCCTGAGAAGTGGATTTTTTTATTTCACTAGGATGTTTTGCATAAATGTTGGTGAACTGAGCTGCAGACGGGCGAAATGGTTAATTTTAGATAAAAAACAGCGGGAGAAATGAATTCAGAGAAACAATCCAAGTTTGAGTGCAAGCCTGAGAAGTGGATTTTTTTATTTCACTAGAATGTTTTGCATAAATTTTGGTGAACTGAGCTGCAGACGGGCGAAATGGTTAATTTTAGATAAAAAACAGCGGGAGAAATGAATTCAGATGAAAAAATCCAAGTTTTAATGGAAGCCTGAGAAGTGGATTTTTTTATTTCACTAGGGTGTTTTGCATAAATTTTGGTGAACTGAGCTGCAGACAGGCGAAATAGTTAATTTTAGATAAAAAACAGCGGGAGAAATGAATTCAGATGAAAAAATCCAAGTTTGAGTGGAAGCCTGAGAGGTGGATTTTTTTATTTCACTAGGATGTTTTGCATAAATTTTGGTGAACTGTGTTGCAGACGGGCGAAATGGTTAATTTTAGATAAAAAACAGCGGGAGAAATGAATTCAGATGAAAAAATCCAAGTTTGAGTGGAAGCCTGAGAAGTGGATTTTTTTATTTCACTAGGATGTTTTGCATAAATTTTGGTGAACTGAGCTGCAGACGGGCGAAATAATTAATTTTGGATAAAAAAAGCGGGAGAAATGAATTTAGATGAAAAAATCCAAGTTTGATTGGAAGCCTGAGAAGTGGATTTTTTTATTTTACACGGAAGTTTTGCATAAACTTTGGTTAACTGAGCTGCAGACGGGCGAAATCGTTAATTTTAGATAAAAAACAGCGGGAGAAATGAATTCAGATGAAAAAATCCAAGTTTTAATGGAAGCCTGAGAAGTGGATTTTTTTATTTCACTAGGATGTTTTGCATAAATTTTGGTGAACTGAGCTGCAGACGGGCGAAATAATTAATTTTGGATAAAAAACAGCGGGAGAAATGAATTCAGATGAAAAAATCCAAGTTTGAGTGGAAGCCTGAGAAGTGGATTTTTTTATTTTACTAGGATGTTTTGCATAAATTTTAGTTAACTGAGCTGCAGACGGGCGAAATGGTTATTTTAGATAATAAACAGCGGGAGAAATGAATTCAGATGAAAAAATCCAAGTTTGAGTGGAAGCCTGAGAAGTGGATTTTTTTATTTCACTAGGATGTTTTGAATAAATTTTGGTGAACTGAGCTGCAGACGGGCGAAATTGTTAATTTTAGATAAAAAAAACAGCGGGAGAAATGAATTCAGATGAAAAAATCCAAGTTTGAGTGGAAGCCTGAGAAGTGTATTTTTTTATTTCACTGGGATGTTTTGCATAAATTTTGGTGAACTGAGCTGCAGACGGGCGAAATTGTTAATTTTAGATAAAAAAAACAGCGGGAGAAATGAATTCAGATGAAAAAATCCAAGTTTGAGTGGAAGCCTGAGAAGTGGATTTTTTTATTTCACTAGGATGTTTTGAATAAATTTTGGTGAACTGAGCTGCAGACGGGCGAAATTGTTAATTTTAGATAAAAAAAACAGCGGGAGAAATGAATTCAGATGAAAAAATCCAAGTTTGAGTGGAAGCCTGAGAAGTGGATTTTTTTATTTCACTGGGATGTTTTGCATAAATTTTGGTGATTTGAGCTGCAGACGGGCGAAATGGTTAATTTTAGATAAAAAACAGCGGGAGAAATGAATTCAGATGAAAAAATCCAAGTTTGAGTGGAAGCCTGAGAAGTGGATTTTTTTATTTCACTGGGATGTTTTGCATAAATTTTGGTGAACTGAGCTGCAGACGGGCGAAATGGTTAATTTTAGATAAAAAACAGCGGGAGAAATGAATTCAGATGAAAAAATCCAAGTTTGAGTGGAAGCCTGAGAAGTGGATTTTTTTATTTCACTGGGATGTTTTGCATAAATTTTGGTGAACTGAGCTGCAGACGGGCGAAATGGTTAATTTTAGATAAAAAACAGCGGGAGAAATGAATTCAGATGAAAAAATCCAAGTTTGCGTGGAAGCCTGAGAAGTGGATTTTTTTATTTCACTGGGATGTTTTGCATAAATTTTGGTGATTTGAGCTGCAGACGAGCGAAATGGTTAATTTTAGATAAAAAACAGCGGGAGAAATGAATTCAGATGAAAAAATCAAAGTTTGAGTGGAAGCTTGAGAAGTGGATTTTTTTATTTCACTAGGATGTTTTACATAAACTTTGGTGAACTGAGCTGCAGACGGGCGAAATGGTTAATTTTAGATAAAAACAGCGGAAGAAATGAATTCAGATGAAAAAATCCAAGTTTGAGTGGAAGCCTGAGAAGTGGATTTTTTTATTTCACTAGGATGTTTTGCATACATTTTGGTGAACTGAGCTGCAGACGGGCGAAATGGTTAATTTAAGATAAAAAACAGCGGGAGAAATGAATTCAGATGAAAAAATCCAAGTTTGAGTGGAAGCCTGAGAAGTGGATTTTTTTATTTCACTAGGATGTTTTGCATAAATTTTGGTGAACTGAGCTGCAGACGGGCGAAATGGTTAATTTTAGATAAAAAACAGCGGGAGAAATGAATTCAGATGAAAAAATCCAAATTTGAGTGGTAGCCTGAGAAGTGGATTTTTTTATTTCACTATGATGTTTTGCAAAAACTTTGGTGAACTGAGCTGCAGACCGGCGAAATGGTTAATTTTAGATAAAAAACAGCGGGAGAAATGAATTCAGATGAAAAAATCCAAGTTTGAGTGGAAGCCTGAGAAGTAGATTTCTTTATTTCACTAAGATGTTTTGCATAAATTTTGGTGAACTGAGCACCAGACGGGCGAAATGGTTAATTTTAGATAAAAAACAGCGGGAGAAATGAATTCAGATTAAAAAATCCAAGTTTGAGTGGAAGCCTGAGAGGTGGATTTTTTATTTCACTAGGATGTTTTGCATAAATTTTGGTGAACTGAGCTGCAGACGGGCGAAATCGTTAATTTTAGATAAAAAACAGCGGGAGAAATGAATTCAAATGAAAAATTCCAAGTTTGAGTGAAAGCCTGAGAAGTGGATTTTTTTATTTCACTAGGATGTTTTGCATAAATTTTGGTGAACTGAGCTGCAGAAGGACGAAAATGTTAATTTTAGATAAAAAACAGCGGGAGAAATGAATTCAGATGAAAAAATCCAAGTTTTAATGGAAGCCTGAGAAGTGGATTTTTTTATTTCACTAGGATGTTTTGCATAAATTTTGGTGAACTGAGCTGCAGACGGGCGAAATAATTAATTTTGGATAAAAAACAGCGGGAGAAATGAATTCAGATGAAAAAATCCAAGTTTGAGTGGAAGCCTGAGAAGTGGATTTTTTTATTTTACTAGGATGTTTTGCATAAATTTTAGTTAACTGAGCTGCAGACGGGCGAAATGGTTAATTTTAGATAAAAAACAGCGGGAGAAATGAATTCAGATGAAAAAATCCAAGTTTGAGTGGAAGCCTGAGAAGTGGATTTTTTTATTTCACTAGGATGTTTTGCATAAATTTTGGTGAACTGAGCTGCAGACGGGCGAAATTGTTAATTTTAGATAAAAAACAGCGGGAGAAATGAATTCAGATGAAGAAATCCAAGTTTGAGTGGAAGCCTGAGAAGTAGATTTTTTTATTTCACTTGGATGTTTTGCATAAATTTTGGTGAACTGAGCTGCAGACGGGCGAAATTGTTAATTTTAGATAAAAAACAGCGGGAGAAATGAATTCAGATGAAAAAATCCAAGTTTGAGTGGAAGCCTGAGAAGTGGATTTTTTTATTTCACTAGGATGTTTTGCATAAATTTTGGTGAACTGAGCTGCAGACGGGCGAAATTGTTAATTTTAGATAAAAAACAGCGGGAGAAATGAATTCAGATGAAAAAATCCAAGTTTGAGTGGAAGCCTGAGAAATGGATTTTTTTATTTCTTTAGGATGTTTTGCATAAATTTTGGTGAACTGAGCTGCAGACGGGCGAAATGGTTAATTTTAGATAAAAAACAGCGGGAGAAATGAATTCAGATGAAAAAATCCAAGTTTGAGTGGAAGCCTGAGAAGTGGATTTTTTTATTTCACTAGGATGTTTTGCATAAATTTTGGTGAACTGAGCTGCAGACGGGCGAAATAATTAATTTTGGATAAAAAACAGCGGGAGAAATGAATTTAGATGAAAAAATCCAAGTTTGATTGGAATCCTGAGAAGTGGATTTTTTTATTTTACACGGAAGTTTTGCATAAATTTTGGTTAACTGAGCTGCAGACGGGCGAAATCGTTAATTTTAGATAAAAAACAGCGGGAGAAATGAATTCAGATGAAAAAATCCAAGTTTTAATGGAAGCCTGAGAAGTGGATTTTTTTATTTCACTAGGATGTTTTGCATAAATTTTGGTGAACTAGGCTGCAGACGGGCGAAATAATTAATTTTGGATAAAAAACAGCGGGAGAAATGAATTCAGATGAAAAAATCCAAGTTTGAGTGGAAGCCTGAGAAGTGGATTTTTTTATTTCACTAGGATGTTTTGAATAAATTTTGGTGAACTGAGCTGCAGACGGGCGAAATTGTTAATTTTAGATAAAAAACAGCGGGAGAAATGAATTCAGATGAAAAAATCCAAGTTTGAGTGGAAGCCTGAGAAGTGGATTTTTTTATTTCACTTGGATGTTTTGCATAAATTTTGGTGAACTGAGCTGCAGACGGGCGAAATTGTTAATTTTAGATAAAAAAAAACAGCGGGAGAAATGAATTCAGATGAAAAAATCCAAGTTTGAGTGGAAGCCTGAGAAGTGGATTTTTTTATTTCACTGGGATGTTTTGCATAAATTTTGGTGATTTGAGCTGCAGACGGGCGAAATGGTTAATTTTAGATAAAAAACAGCGGGAGAAATGAATTCAGATGAAAAAATCCAAGTTTGAGTGGAAGCCTGAGAAGTGGATTTTTTTATTTCACTGGGATGTTTTGCATAAATTTTGGTGAACTGAGCTGCAGACGGGCGAAATGGTTAATTTTAGATAAAAAACAGCGAGAGAAATGAATTCAGATTAAAAAAATATAAGTTTGAGTGGAAGCCTGAGAAGTGTATTTTTTTATTTCACTAGGATGTTTTGCATAAATTTTGGTGATCTGAGCTGCAGACGGGCGAAATGTTTATTTTTAGATAAAAAACAGCGGGAGAAATGAATTCAGATGAAAAAATCCAAGTTTGAGTGGAAGCCTGAGAACTGGATTTTTTTATTTTACTAGGATGTTTTGCATAAATTTAGGTGAACTGAGCTGCAGAGGGGCGAAATGGTTAATTTTAGATAAAAAACAGCCGGCGAAATGAATTCAGATGAAAAAATCCAAGTTTGAGTGGAAGCCTGAGAAGTGGATTTTTTTATTTTCCTAGGATGTTTTGCATAAATTTCGGTGAACTGAGCTGCAGACGGGCGAAATGGTTAATTTTAGATAAAAAACAGCGGGAGAAATGAATTCAGATGAAAAAATCCAAGTTTGAGTGAAAGCCTGAAAAGTGGATTTTTTTATTTCACTAGGATGTTTTGCATAAATTTTGGTGAACTGAGCTGCAGACGGACGAAATTGTTAATTTTAGAAAAAAAGCAGCGGGAGAAATGAATTCAGATGAAAAAATCCAAATTTGAGTGGTAGCCTGAAAAGTGGATTTTTTTATTTCACTAGGATGTTTTGCATAAATTTTGGTGATCTGAGCTGCAGACGGGCAAAATGGTTAATTTTAGAAAAAAAACAGCGGGAGAAATGAATTCAGATGAAAAAATCCAAGTTTGAGTGGAAGCCTGAGAAGTGGATTTTTTTATTTCACTAGGATGTTTTGCATAAATTTTGGTGATCTGAGCTGCAGACAGGCGAAATAGTTAATTTTAGATAAAAAACTGCGGGAGAAATGAATTCAGATGAAAAAATCCAAGTTTGAGTGGAAGCCTGAGAGGTGGATTTTTTTATTTCACTAGGATGTTTTGCATAAATTTTGGTGAACTGAGTTGCAGACGGGCGAAATGGTTAATTTTAGATAAAAAACAGCGGGAGAAACGAATTCAGATGAAAAAATCCAAGTTTGAGTGGAAGCCTGAGAAGTGGATTTTTTTATTTCACTAGGATGTTTTGCATAAATTTTGGTGAACTGAGCTGCAGACGGGCGAAATAATTAATTTTGGATAAAAAACAGCGGGAGAAATGAATTCAGATGAAAAAATCCAAGTTTGAGTGGAAGCCTGAGAAGTGGATTTTTTTATTTTACACGGAAGTTTTGCATAAATTTTGGTTAACTGAGCTGCAGACGGGCGAAATCGTTAATTTTAGATAAAAAACAGCGGGAGAAATGAATTCAGATGAAAAATTCCATGTTTGAGTGAAAGCCTACGAAGTGGATTTTTTTATTTCACTAGGATGTTTTGCATAAATTTTGGTGAACTGAGCTGCAGAAGGACGAAAATGTTAATTTTAGATAAAAAACAGCGGGAGAAATGAATTCAGATGAAAAAATCCAAGTTTGAGTGGAAGTCTGAGAAGTGGATTTTTTTATTTCACTAGGATGTTTTGCATAAACTTTGGTGAACTGAGCTACAGACGGGCGAAATGGTTAATTTTAGATAAAAAACAGCGGGAGAAATGAATTCAGATGAAAAAATCCAATTTTGAGTGGAAGCCTGAGAAGTGGATTTTTTTATTTCACTAGGATGTTTTGCATACATTTTGCTGAACTGAGCTGCAGACGGGCGAAATGGTTAATTTTAGATAAAAAACAGCGGGAGAAATGATTTCAGATGAAAAAATCCAAGTTTGAGTGGAAGCCTGAGAAGTGGATTTTTTTATTTCACTAGGATGTTTTGCATAAATTTTGGAGAACTGAGCTGCAGACGGGCGAAATGGTTAATTTTAGATAAAAAACAGCGGGAGAAATGAATTCAGATTAAAAAATCCATGTTTGAGTGGAAGCCTGAGAAGTGGATTTTTTTATTTCACTGGGATGTTTTGCATAAATTTTGGTGATTTGAGCTGCAGACGGACGAAATTGTTAATTTTAGAAAAAAAAGCGGGAGAAATGAATTCAGATGAAAAAATCCAAGTTTGAGTGGAAGCCTGAGAAGTGGATTTTTTTATTTCACTGTGATGTTTTGCACAAATTTTGGTGAACTGAGCTGCAGACGGGCGAAATGGTTAATTTTAGATAAAAAACAGCGAGAGAAATGAATTCAGATTAAAAAAATATAAGTTTGAGTGGAAGCCTGAGAAGTGTATTTTTTTATTTCAATAGGATGTTTTGCATAAATTTTGGTGATCTGAGCTGCAGACGGGCGAAATGGTTAATTTTAGATAAAAAACAGCGGGAGAAATGAATTCAGATGAAAAAATCAAAGTTTGAGTGGAAGCTTGAGAAGTGGATTTTTTTATTTCACTAGGATGTTTTACATAAACTTTGGTGAACTAAGCTGCAGACGGGCGAAATGGTTAATTTTAGATAAAAAACAGCGGAAGAAATGAATTCAGATGAAAAAATCCAAGTTTGAGTGGAAGCCTGAGAAGTGGATTTTTTTATTTCACTAGGATGTTTTGCATACATTTTGGTGAACTGAGCTGCAGACGGGCGAAATGGTTAATTTAAGATAAAAAACAGCGGGAGAAATGAATTCAGATGAAAAAATCCAAGTTTGAGTGGAAGCCTGAGAAGTGGATTTTTTTATTTCACTAGGATGTTTTGCATAAATTTTGGTGAACTGAGCTGCAGACGGGCGAAATGGTTAATTTTAGATAAAAAACAGCGGGAGAAATGAATTCAGATGAAAAAATCCAAGTTTGAGTGGAAGCCTGAGAAGTGGATTTTTTTATTTCACTGGGATGTTTTGCATAAATTTTGGTGATTTGAGCTGCAGACGGGTGAAATGGTTATTTTTAGATAAAAAACAGCGGTAGAAATGAATTTAAGTGAAAAAATCCAAGTTTGAGCGGAAGATTGAGAAGTGGATTGTTTTATTTCACTAGGATGTTTTGCATAAATTTTGGTGATCTGAGCTGCAGACGGGCGAAATGGTTAATTTTAGATAAAAAACAGCGGGCGAAATGAATTCAGATGAAAAAATCCAAGTTTGAGTGGAAGTCTGAGAAGTGGATTTTTTTATTTCACTAGGATATTTTGCATAAATTTTGGTGATCTGAGCTGCAGTCAGGCGAAATAGTTAATTTTAGATAAAAAACAGCGGGAGAAATGAATTCAGATGAAAAAATCCAAGTTTGAATGGAAGCCTGAGAGGTGGATTTTTTTATTTCACTAGGATGTTTTGCATAAATTTTGGTGAACTGAGTTGCAGACGGGCGAAATGGTTAATTTTAGATAAAAAACAGCGGGAGAAATGAATTCAGATGAAAAAATCCAAGTTTGAGTGGAAGCCTGAGAAGTGGATTTTTTTATTCCACTAGGATGTTTTGCATAAATTTTGGTTAACTGAGTTGCAGACGGGCGAAATCGTTAATTTTAGATAAAAAACAGTGGGAGAAATGAATTCAGATGAAAAATTCCAAGTTTGAGTGAAAGCCTGAGAAGTGGATTTTTTTATTTCACTAGGATGTTTTGCATAAATTTTGGTGAACTGAGCTGCAGAAGGACGAAAATGTTAATTTTAGATAAAAAACAGCGGGAGAAATGAATTCAGATGAAAAAATCCAAGTTTTAATGGAGGCCTGAGAAGTGGATTTTTTTATTTCACTAGGATGTTTTGCATAAATTTTGGTGAACTGAGCTGCAGACGGGCGAAATAATTAATTTTGGATAAAAAACAGCGGGAGAAATGAATTCAGATGAAAAAATCCATGTTTGAGTGGAAGCCTGAGAAGTGGATTTTTTTATTTTACTAGGATGTTTTGCATAATTTTTAGCGAACTGAGCTGCAGACGGGCAAAATTGTTATTTTTAGATAAAAAACAGCGGTAGAAATGAATTTAAGTGAAAAAATCCAAGTTTGAGCGGAAGATTGAGAAGTGGATTTTTTTATTTCACTAGGATGTTTTGCATAAATTTTGGTGAACTGAGCTGCAGACGGGCGAAATAATTAATTTTGGATAAAAAACAGCGGGAGAAATGAATTCAGATGAAAAAATCCAAGTTTGAGTGGAAGCCTGAGAAGTGGATTTTTTTATTTCACTAGGATGTTTTGCATAAATTTTGGTGAACTGAGTTGCAGACGGGCGAAATAATTAATTTTGGATAAAAAACAGCGGGAGAAATGAATTCAGATGAAAAAATCCAAGTTTGAGTGGAAGCCTGAGAAGTGGATTTTTTTATTTTACACGGAAGTTTTGCATAAATTTTGGTTAACTGAGCTGCAGACGGGCGAAATAGTTAATTTTAGATAAAAAACAGCGGGCGAAATGAATTCAGATGAAAAAATCCAAGTTTGAGTGGAAGTCTGAGAAGTGGATTTTTTTATTTCACTACGATATTTTGCATAAATTTTGGTGATCTGAGCTGCAGACAGGCGAAATAGTTAATTTTAGATAAAAAACAGCGGGAGAAATGAATTCAGATGAAAAAATCCAAGTTTGAGTGGAAGCCTGAGAGGTGGATTTTTTTATTTCACTAGGATATTTTGCATAAATTTTGGTGATCTGAGCTGCAGACAGGCGAAATAGTTAATTTTAGATAAAAAACAGCGGGCGAAATGAATTCAGATGAAAAAATCCAAGTTTGAGTGGAAGTCTGAGAAGTGGATTTTTTTATTTCACTAGGATATTTTGCATAAATTTTGGTGATCTGAGCTGCAGACAGGCGAAATAGTTAATTTTAGATAAAAAACAGCGGGAGAAATGAATTCAGATGAAAAAATCCAAGTTTGAGTGGAAGCCTGAGAGGTGGATTTTTTTATTTCACTAGGATGTTTTGCATAAATTTTGGTGAACTGAGTTGCAGACGGGCGAAATGGTTAATTTTAGATAAAAAACAGCGGGAGAAATGAATTCAGATGAAAAAATCCAAGTTTGAGTGGAAGCCTGAGAAGTGGATTTTTTTATTTCACTAGGATGTTTTGCATAAATTTTGGTGAACTGAGCTGCAGACGGGCGAAATAATTAATTTTGGATAAAAAACAGCGGGAGAAATGAATTCAGATGAAAAAATCCAAGTTTGAGTGAAAGCCTGAGAAGTGGATTTTTTTATTTCACTAGGATGTTTTGCATAAATTTTGGTGAACTGAGCTGCAGAAGGACGAAAATGTTAATTTTAGATAAAAAACAGCGGGAGAAATGAATTCAGATGAAAAAATCCAAGTTTTAATGGAGGCCTGAGAAGTGGATTTTTTTATTTCACTAGGATGTTTTGCATAAATTTTGGTGAACTGAGCTGCAGACGGGCGAAATAATTAATTTTGGATAAAAAACAGCGGGAGAAATGAATTCAGATGAAAAAATCCATGTTTGAGTGGAAGCTGAGAAGTGGATTTTTTTATTTCACTAGGATGTTTTGCATAAATTTTGGTGAACTGAGCTGCAGAAGGACGAAAATGTTAATTTTAGATAAAAAACAGCGGGAGAAATGAATTCAGATGAAAAAATCCAAGTTTTAATGGAGGCCTGAGAAGTGGATTTTTTTATTTCACTAGGATGTTTTGCATAAATTTTGGTGAACTGAGCTGCAGACGGGCGAAATAATTAATTTTGGATAAAAAACAGCGGGAGAAATGAATTCAGATGAAAAAATCCAAGTTTGAGTGGAAGCCTGAGAAGTGGATTTTTTTATTTCACTAGGATGTTTTGCATAAATTTTGGTGAACTGAGCTGCAGACGGGCGAAATTGTTAATTTTAGATAAAAAACAGCGGGAGAAATGAATTCAGATGAAAAAATCCAAGTTTGAGTGGAAGCCTGAGAAGTGGATTTTTGTATTTCACTAGGATGTTTTGCATAAATTTTGGTGAACTGAGCTGCAGACGGGCGAAATTGTTAATTTTAGATAAAAAACAGCGGGAGAAATGAATTCAGATGAAAAAATCCAAGTTTGAGTGGAAGCCTGAGAAGTGGATTTTTTTATTTCACTAGGATGTTTTGCATAAATTTTGGTGAACTGAGCTGCAGACGGGCGAAATTGTTAATTTTAGATAAAAAACAGCGGGAGAAATGAATTCAGATGAAAAACTCCAAGTTTGAGTGGAAGCCTGAGAAGTGGATTTTTTTATTTTACTAGGATGTTTTGCATAAATTTTAGTTAACTGAGCTGCAGACGGGCGAAAAGGTTAATTTTAGATAAAAAACAGCGGGAGAAATGAATTCAGATGAAAAAATCCAATGTATAGTGGAAGCCTGAGAACTGGATTTTTTTATTTCACTAGGATGTTTTGCATAGATTTTGGTGAACTGAGCACCAGACGGGCGAAATGGTTAAATTTAGATAAAAAACAGCGGGAGAAATGAATTCAGATGAAAAAATCCATGTTTGAGTGGAAGCCTGAGAAGTGGATTTTTTTATTTCACTGGGATGTTTTGCATAAATTTTGGTGATTTGAGCTGCAGACGGACGAAATTGTTAATTTTAGAAAAAAAAGCGGGAGAAATGAATTCAGATGAAAAAATCCAAGTTTGAGTGGAAGCCTGAGAAGTGGATTTTTTTATTTCACTGTGATGTTTTGCACAAATTTTGGTGAACTGAGCTGCAGACGGGCGAAATGGTTAATTTTAGATAAAAAACAGCGAGAGAAATGAATTCAGATTAAAAAAATATAAGTTTGAGTGGAAGCCTGAGAAGTGTATTTTTTTATTTCAATAGGATGTTTTGCATAAATTTTGGTGATCTGAGCTGCAGACGGGCGAAATGGTTAATTTTAGATAAAAAACAGCGGGAGAAATGAATTCAGATGAAAAAATCAAAGTTTGAGTGGAAGCTTGAGAAGTGGATTTTTTTATTTCACTAGGATGTTTTACATAAACTTTGGTGAACTAAGCTGCAGACGGGCGAAATGGTTAATTTTAGATAAAAAACAGCGGAAGAAATGAATTCAGATGAAAAAATCCAAGTTTGAGTGGAAGCCTGAGAAGTGGATTTTTTTATTTCACTAGGATGTTTTGCATACATTTTGGTGAACTGAGCTGCAGACGGGCGAAATGGTTAATTTAAGATAAAAAACAGCGGGAGAAATGAATTCAGATGAAAAAATCCAAGTTTGAGTGGAAGCCTGAGAAGTGGATTTTTTTATTTCACTAGGATGTTTTGCATAAATTTTGGTGAACTGAGCTGCAGACGGGCGAAATGGTTAATTTTAGATAAAAAACAGCGGGAGAAATGAATTCAGATGAAAAAATCCAAGTTTGAGTGGAAGCCTGAGAAGTGGATTTTTTTATTTCACTGGGATGTTTTGCATAAATTTTGGTGATTTGAGCTGCAGACGGGTGAAATGGTTATTTTTAGATAAAAAACAGCGGTAGAAATGAATTTAAGTGAAAAAATCCAAGTTTGAGCGGAAGATTGAGAAGTGGATTGTTTTATTTCACTAGGATGTTTTGCATAAATTTTGGTGATCTGAGCTGCAGACGGGCGAAATGGTTAATTTTAGATAAAAAACAGCGGGCGAAATGAATTCAGATGAAAAAATCCAAGTTTGAGTGGAAGTCTGAGAAGTGGATTTTTTTATTTCACTAGGATATTTTGCATAAATTTTGGTGATCTGAGCTGCAGTCAGGCGAAATAGTTAATTTTAGATAAAAAACAGCGGGAGAAATGAATTCAGATGAAAAAATCCAAGTTTGAATGGAAGCCTGAGAGGTGGATTTTTTTATTTCACTAGGATGTTTTGCATAAATTTTGGTGAACTGAGTTGCAGACGGGCGAAATGGTTAATTTTAGATAAAAAACAGCGGGAGAAATGAATTCAGATGAAAAAATCCAAGTTTGAGTGGAAGCCTGAGAAGTGGATTTTTTTATTCCACTAGGATGTTTTGCATAAATTTTGGTTAACTGAGTTGCAGACGGGCGAAATCGTTAATTTTAGATAAAAAACAGTGGGAGAAATGAATTCAGATGAAAAATTCCAAGTTTGAGTGAAAGCCTGAGAAGTGGATTTTTTTATTTCACTAGGATGTTTTGCATAAATTTTGGTGAACTGAGCTGCAGAAGGACGAAAATGTTAATTTTAGATAAAAAACAGCGGGAGAAATGAATTCAGATGAAAAAATCCAAGTTTTAATGGAGGCCTGAGAAGTGGATTTTTTTATTTCACTAGGATGTTTTGCATAAATTTTGGTGAACTGAGCTGCAGACGGGCGAAATAATTAATTTTGGATAAAAAACAGCGGGAGAAATGAATTCAGATGAAAAAATCCATGTTTGAGTGGAAGCCTGAGAAGTGGATTTTTTTATTTTACTAGGATGTTTTGCATAATTTTTAGCGAACTGAGCTGCAGACGGGCAAAATTGTTATTTTTAGATAAAAAACAGCGGTAGAAATGAATTTAAGTGAAAAAATCCAAGTTTGAGCGGAAGATTGAGAAGTGGATTTTTTTATTTCACTAGGATGTTTTGCATAAATTTTGGTGAACTGAGCTGCAGACGGGCGAAATAATTAATTTTGGATAAAAAACAGCGGGAGAAATGAATTCAGATGAAAAAATCCAAGTTTGAGTGGAAGCCTGAGAAGTGGATTTTTTTATTTCACTAGGATGTTTTGCATAAATTTTGGTGAACTGAGTTGCAGACGGGCGAAATAATTAATTTTGGATAAAAAACAGCGGGAGAAATGAATTCAGATGAAAAAATCCAAGTTTGAGTGGAAGCCTGAGAAGTGGATTTTTTTATTTTACACGGAAGTTTTGCATAAATTTTGGTTAACTGAGCTGCAGACGGGCGAAATAGTTAATTTTAGATAAAAAACAGCGGGCGAAATGAATTCAGATGAAAAAATCCAAGTTTGAGTGGAAGTCTGAGAAGTGGATTTTTTTATTTCACTACGATATTTTGCATAAATTTTGGTGATCTGAGCTGCAGACAGGCGAAATAGTTAATTTTAGATAAAAAACAGCGGGAGAAATGAATTCAGATGAAAAAATCCAAGTTTGAGTGGAAGCCTGAGAGGTGGATTTTTTTATTTCACTAGGATATTTTGCATAAATTTTGGTGATCTGAGCTGCAGACAGGCGAAATAGTTAATTTTAGATAAAAAACAGCGGGCGAAATGAATTCAGATGAAAAAATCCAAGTTTGAGTGGAAGTCTGAGAAGTGGATTTTTTTATTTCACTAGGATATTTTGCATAAATTTTGGTGATCTGAGCTGCAGACAGGCGAAATAGTTAATTTTAGATAAAAAACAGCGGGAGAAATGAATTCAGATGAAAAAATCCAAGTTTGAGTGGAAGCCTGAGAGGTGGATTTTTTTATTTCACTAGGATGTTTTGCATAAATTTTGGTGAACTGAGTTGCAGACGGGCGAAATGGTTAATTTTAGATAAAAAACAGCGGGAGAAATGAATTCAGATGAAAAAATCCAAGTTTGAGTGGAAGCCTGAGAAGTGGATTTTTTTATTTCACTAGGATGTTTTGCATAAATTTTGGTGAACTGAGCTGCAGACGGGCGAAATAATTAATTTTGGATAAAAAACAGCGGGAGAAATGAATTCAGATGAAAAAATCCAAGTTTGAGTGAAAGCCTGAGAAGTGGATTTTTTTATTTCACTAGGATGTTTTGCATAAATTTTGGTGAACTGAGCTGCAGAAGGACGAAAATGTTAATTTTAGATAAAAAACAGCGGGAGAAATGAATTCAGATGAAAAAATCCAAGTTTTAATGGAGGCCTGAGAAGTGGATTTTTTTATTTCACTAGGATGTTTTGCATAAATTTTGGTGAACTGAGCTGCAGACGGGCGAAATAATTAATTTTGGATAAAAAACAGCGGGAGAAATGAATTCAGATGAAAAAATCCATGTTTGAGTGGAAGCTGAGAAGTGGATTTTTTTATTTCACTAGGATGTTTTGCATAAATTTTGGTGAACTGAGCTGCAGAAGGACGAAAATGTTAATTTTAGATAAAAAACAGCGGGAGAAATGAATTCAGATGAAAAAATCCAAGTTTTAATGGAGGCCTGAGAAGTGGATTTTTTTATTTCACTAGGATGTTTTGCATAAATTTTGGTGAACTGAGCTGCAGACGGGCGAAATAATTAATTTTGGATAAAAAACAGCGGGAGAAATGAATTCAGATGAAAAAATCCAAGTTTGAGTGGAAGCCTGAGAAGTGGATTTTTTTATTTCACTAGGATGTTTTGCATAAATTTTGGTGAACTGAGCTGCAGACGGGCGAAATTGTTAATTTTAGATAAAAAACAGCGGGAGAAATGAATTCAGATGAAAAAATCCAAGTTTGAGTGGAAGCCTGAGAAGTGGATTTTTGTATTTCACTAGGATGTTTTGCATAAATTTTGGTGAACTGAGCTGCAGACGGGCGAAATTGTTAATTTTAGATAAAAAACAGCGGGAGAAATGAATTCAGATGAAAAAATCCAAGTTTGAGTGGAAGCCTGAGAAGTGGATTTTTTTATTTCACTAGGATGTTTTGCATAAATTTTGGTGAACTGAGCTGCAGACGGGCGAAATTGTTAATTTTAGATAAAAAACAGCGGGAGAAATGAATTCAGATGAAAAACTCCAAGTTTGAGTGGAAGCCTGAGAAGTGGATTTTTTTATTTTACTAGGATGTTTTGCATAAATTTTAGTTAACTGAGCTGCAGACGGGCGAAAAGGTTAATTTTAGATAAAAAACAGCGGGAGAAATGAATTCAGAAGAAAAAATCCAATGTATAGTGGAAGCCTGAGAACTGGATTTTTTTATTTCACTAGGATGTTTTGCATAGATTTTGGTGAACTGAGCACCAGACGGGCGAAATGGTTAAATTTAGATAAAAAACAGCGGGAGAAATGAATTCAGATGAAAAAATCCAAGTTTGAGTGGAAGCCTGAGAAGTGGATTTTTTTATTTTACACGGAAGTTTTGCATAAATTTTGGTTAACTGAGCTGCAGACGGGCGAAATCGTTAATTTTAGATAAAAAACAGCGGGAGAAATGAATTCAGATGAAAAATTCCAAGTTTGAGTGAAAGCCTGAGAAGTGGATTTTTTTATTTCACTAGGATGTTTTGCATAAATTTTGGTGAACTGAGCTGCAGAAGGACGAAAATGTTAATTTTAGATAAAAAACAGCGGGAGAAATGAATTCTGATGAAAAAATCCAAGTTTTAATGGAGGCCTGAGAAGTGGATTTTTTTATTTCACTAGGATGTTTTGCATAAATTTTGGTGAACTGAGCTGCAGACGGGCGAAATAATTAATTTTGGATAAAAAACAGCGGGAGAAATGAATTCAGATGAAAAAATCCATGTTTGAGTGGAAGCCTGAGAAGTGGTTTTTTTTTATTTTACTAGGATGTTTTGCATAAATTTTAGTTAACTGAGCACCAGACGGGCGAAATGGTTAATTTTAGATAAAAACAGCGGGAGAAATGAATTCAGATGAAAAAATCCAAGTTTGAGTGGAAGCCTGAGAAGTGGATTTTTTTATTTCACTAGGATGTTTTGCATAAATTTTGGTGAACTGAGCAGCAGACGGGCGAAATTGTTAATTTTAGATAAAAAACAGCGGGAGAAATGAATTCAGATGAAAAAATCCAAGTTTGAGTGGAAGCCTGAGAAGTGGATTTTTTTATTTCACTAGGATGTGTTGCATAAATTTTGGTGAACTGAGCTGCAGACGGGCGAAATTGTTAATTTTAGATAAAAAACAGCGGGAGAAATGAATTCAGATGAAAAAATCCAAGTTTGAGTGGAAGCCTGAGAAGTGGATTTTTGTATTTCACTAGGATGTTTTGCATAAATTTTGGTGAACTGAGCTGCAGACGGGCGAAATTGTTAATTTTAGATAAAAAACAGCGGGAGAAATGAATTCAGATGAAAAAATCCAAGTTTGAGTGGAAGCCCGAGAAGTGGATTTTTTTATTTCACTAGGATGTTTTGCATAAATTTTGGTGAACTGAGCTGCAGACGGGCGAAATTGTTAATTTGAGATAAAAAACAGCGGGAGAAATGAATTCAGATGAAAAAATCCAAGTTTGAGTGGAAGCCTGAGAAGTGGATTTTTTTATTTCACTAGGATGTTTTGCATAAATTTTGGTGAACTGAGCTGCAGACGGGCGAAATTGTTATTTTTAGATAAAAAACAGCGGGAGAAATGAATTCAGATGAAAAACTCCAAGTTTGAGTGGAAGCCTGAGAAGTGGATTTTTTTATTTCACTAGGATGTTTTGCATAGATTTTGGTGAACTGAGCACCAGACGGGCGAAATGGTTAATTTTAGATAAAAAACAGCGGGAGAAATGAATTCAGATGAAAAAATCCAATGTATAGTGGAAGCCTGAGAACTGGATTTTTTTATTTCACTAGGATGTTTTGCATAGATTTTGGTGAACTGAGCACCAGACGGGCGAAATGGTTAATTTTAGATAAAAAACAGCGGGAGAAATGAATTCAGATGAAAAAATCCAAATTTGAGTAGTAGCCTGAGAAGTGGATTTTTTTATTTCACTATGATGTTTTGCAAAAACTTTGGTGAACTGAGCTGCAGACCGGCGAAATGGTTAATTTTAGATAAAAAACAGCGGGAGAAATGAATTCAGATGAAAAAATCCAAGTTTGAGTGGAAGCCTGAGAAGTGGATTTCTTTATTTCACTAAGATGTTTTGCATAAATTTTGGTGAACTGAGCACCAGACGGGCGAAATGGTTAATTTTAGATAAAAAACAGCGGGAGAAATGAATTCAGATGAATAAATCCAAGTTTGAGTGGAAGCCTGAGAAGTGGATTTTTTTATTTTACTAGGATGTTTTGCATAAATTTTGGTGAACTGAGCTGCAGACGGGCGAAATTGTTAATTTTAGATAAAAAACAGCGGGAGAAATGAATTCAGATGAAAAAATCCAAGTTTGAGTGGAAGCCTGAGAAGTGGATTTTTTTATTTCACTAGGATGTTTTGCATAAATTTTGGTGAACTGAGTTGCAGACGGGCGAAATAATTAATTTTGGATAAAAAACAGCGGGAGAAATGAATTCAGATGAAAAAATCCAAGTTTGAGTGGAAGCCTGAGAAGTGGATTTTTTTATTTTACACGGAAGTTTTGCATAAATTTTGGTTAACTGAGCTGCAGACGGGCGAAATAGTTAATTTTAGATAAAAAACAGCGGGCGAAATGAATTCAGATGAAAAAATCCAAGTTTGAGTGGAAGTCTGAGAAGTGGATTTTTTTATTTCACTACGATATTTTGCATAAATTTTGGTGATCTGAGCTGCAGACAGGCGAAATAGTTAATTTTAGATAAAAAACAGCGGGAGAAATGAATTCAGATGAAAAAATCCAAGTTTGAGTGGAAGCCTGAGAGGTGGATTTTTTTATTTCACTAGGATATTTTGCATAAATTTTGGTGATCTGAGCTGCAGACAGGCGAAATAGTTAATTTTAGATAAAAAACAGCGGGCGAAATGAATTCAGATGAAAAAATCCAAGTTTGAGTGGAAGTCTGAGAAGTGGATTTTTTTATTTCACTAGGATATTTTGCATAAATTTTGGTGATCTGAGCTGCAGACAGGCGAAATAGTTAATTTTAGATAAAAAACAGCGGGAGAAATGAATTCAGATGAAAAAATCCAAGTTTGAGTGGAAGCCTGAGAGGTGGATTTTTTTATTTCACTAGGATGTTTTGCATAAATTTTGGTGAACTGAGTTGCAGACGGGCGAAATGGTTAATTTTAGATAAAAAACAGCGGGAGAAATGAATTCAGATGAAAAAATCCAAGTTTGAGTGGAAGCCTGAGAAGTGGATTTTTTTATTTCACTAGGATGTTTTGCATAAATTTTGGTGAACTGAGCTGCAGACGGGCGAAATAATTAATTTTGGATAAAAAACAGCGGGAGAAATGAATTCAGATGAAAAAATCCAAGTTTGAGTGAAAGCCTGAGAAGTGGATTTTTTTATTTCACTAGGATGTTTTGCATAAATTTTGGTGAACTGAGCTGCAGAAGGACGAAAATGATAATTTTAGATAAAAAACAGCGGGAGAAATGAATTCAGATGAAAAAATCCAAGTTTTAATGGAGGCCTGAGAAGTGGATTTTTTTATTTCACTAGGATGTTTTGCATAAATTTTGGTGAACTGAGCTGCAGACGGGCGAAATAATTAATTTTGGATAAAAAACAGCGGGAGAAATGAATTCAGATGAAAAAATCCATGTTTGAGTGGAAGCTGAGAAGTGGATTTTTTTATTTCACTAGGATGTTTTGCATAAATTTTGGTGAACTGAGCTGCAGAAGGACGAAAATGTTAATTTTAGATAAAAAACAGCGGGAGAAATGAATTCAGATGAAAAAATCCAAGTTTTAATGGAGGCCTGAGAAGTGGATTTTTTTATTTCACTAGGATGTTTTGCATAAATTTTGGTGAACTGAGCTGCAGACGGGCGAAATAATTAATTTTGGATAAAAAACAGCGGGAGAAATGAATTCAGATGAAAAAATCCAAGTTTGAGTGGAAGCCTGAGAAGTGGATTTTTTTATTTCACTAGGATGTTTTGCATAAATTTTGGTGAACTGAGCTGCAGACGGGCGAAATTGTTAATTTTAGATAAAAAACAGCGGGAGAAATGAATTCAGATGAAAAAATCCAAGTTTGAGTGGAAGCCTGAGAAGTGGATTTTTGTATTTCACTAGGATGTTTTGCATAAATTTTGGTGAACTGAGCTGCAGACGGGCGAAATTGTTAATTTTAGATAAAAAACAGCGGGAGAAATGAATTCAGATGAAAAAATCCAAGTTTGAGTGGAAGCCTGAGAAGTGGATTTTTTTATTTCACTAGGATGTTTTGCATAAATTTTGGTGAACTGAGCTGCAGACGGGCGAAATTGTTAATTTTAGATAAAAAACAGCGGGAGAAATGAATTCAGATGAAAAACTCCAAGTTTGAGTGGAAGCCTGAGAAGTGGATTTTTTTATTTTACTAGGATGTTTTGCATAAATTTTAGTTAACTGAGCTGCAGACGGGCGAAAAGGTTAATTTTAGATAAAAAACAGCGGGAGAAATGAATTCAGATGAAAAAATCCAATGTATAGTGGAAGCCTGAGAACTGGATTTTTTTATTTCACTAGGATGTTTTGCATAGATTTTGGTGAACTGAGCACCAGACGGGCGAAATGGTTAAATTTAGATAAAAAACAGCGGGAGAAATGAATTCAGATGAAAAAATCCAAGTTTGAGTGGAAGCCTGAGAAGTGGATTTTTTTATTTTACACGGAAGTTTTGCATAAATTTTGGTTAACTGAGCTGCAGACGGGCGAAATCGTTAATTTTAGATAAAAAACAGCGGGAGAAATGAATTCAGATGAAAAATTCCAAGTTTGAGTGAAAGCCTGAGAAGTGGATTTTTTTATTTCACTAGGATGTTTTGCATAAATTTTGGTGAACTGAGCTGCAGAAGGACGAAAATGTTAATTTTAGATAAAAAACAGCGGGAGAAATGAATTCTGATGAAAAAATCCAAGTTTTAATGGAGGCCTGAGAAGTGGATTTTTTTATTTCACTAGGATGTTTTGCATAAATTTTGGTGAACTGAGCTGCAGACGGGCGAAATAATTAATTTTGGATAAAAAACAGCGGGAGAAATGAATTCAGATGAAAAAATCCATGTTTGAGTGGAAGCCTGAGAAGTGGTTTTTTTTTATTTTACTAGGATGTTTTGCATAAATTTTAGTTAACTGAGCACCAGACGGGCGAAATGGTTAATTTTAGATAAAAACAGCGGGAGAAATGAATTCAGATGAAAAAATCCAAGTTTGAGTGGAAGCCTGAGAAGTGGATTTTTTTATTTCACTAGGATGTTTTGCATAAATTTTGGTGAACTGAGCTGCAGACGGGCGAAATTGTTAATTTTAGATAAAAAACAGCGGGAGAAATGAATTCAGATGAAAAAATCCAAGTTTGAGTGGAAGCCTGAGAAGTGGATTTTTTTATTTCACTAGGATGTGTTGCATAAATTTTGGTGAACTGAGCTGCAGACGGGCGAAATTGTTAATTTTAGATAAAAAACAGCGGGAGAAATGAATTCAGATGAAAAAATCCAAGTTTGAGTGGAAGCCTGAGAAGTGGATTTTTGTATTTCACTAGGATGTTTTGCATAAATTTTGGTGAACTGAGCTGCAGACGGGCGAAATTGTTAATTTTAGATAAAAAACAGCGGGAGAAATGAATTCAGATGAAAAAATCCAAGTTTGAGTGGAAGCCCGAGAAGTGGATTTTTTTATTTCACTAGGATGTTTTGCATAAATTTTGGTGAACTGAGCTGCAGACGGGCGAAATTGTTAATTTTAGATAAAAAACAGCGGGAGAAATGAATTCAGATGAAAAAATCCAAGTTTGAGTGGAAGCCTGAGAAGTGGATTTTTTTATTTCACTAGGATGTTTTGCATAAATTTTGGTGAACTGAGCTGCAGACGGGCGAAATTGTTATTTTTAGATAAAAAACAGCGGGAGAAATGAATTCAGATGAAAAACTCCAAGTTTGAGTGGAAGCCTGAGAAGTGGATTTTTTTATTTCACTAGGATGTTTTGCATAGATTTTGGTGAACTGAGCACCAGACGGGCGAAATGGTTAATTTTAGATAAAAAACAGCGGGAGAAATGAATTCAGATGAAAAAATCCAATGTATAGTGGAAGCCTGAGAACTGGATTTTTTTATTTCACTAGGATGTTTTGCATAGATTTTGGTGAACTGAGCACCAGACGGGCGAAATGGTTAATTTTAGATAAAAAACAGCGGGAGAAATGAATTCAGATGAAAAAATCCAAATTTGAGTGGTAGCCTGAGAAGTGGATTTTTTTATTTCACTATGATGTTTTGCAAAAACTTTGGTGAACTGAGCTGCAGACCGGCGAAATGGTTAATTTTAGATAAAAAACAGCGGGAGAAATGAATTCAGATGAAAAAATCCAAGTTTGAGTGGAAGCCTGAGAAGTGGATTTCTTTATTTCACTAAGATGTTTTGCATAAATTTTGGTGAACTGAGCACCAGACGGGCGAAATGGTTAATTTTAGATAAAAAACAGCGGGAGAAATGAATTCAGATGAATAAATCCAAGTTTGAGTGGAAGCCTGAGAAGTGGATTTTTTTATTTCACTAGGATGTTTTGCATAAATTTTGGTTAACTGAGCTGCAGACGGGCGAAATGGTTAATTTTAGATAAAAAACAGCGGGCGAAATGAATTCAGATGAAAAAATCCAAGTTTGAGTGGAAGCCTGAGAAGTGGATTTCTTTATTTCACTAAGATGTTTTGCATAAATTTTGGTGAACTGAGCACCAGACGGGCGAAATGGTTAATTTTAGATAAAAAACAGCGGTAGAAATGAATTTAAGTGAAAAAATCCAAGTTTGAGCGGAAGATTGAGAAGTGGATTTTTTTATTTCACTAGGATGTTTTGCATAAATTTTGGTGATCTGAGCTGCAGACGGGCGAAATGGTTAATTTTAGATAAAAAACAGCGGGCGAAATGAATTCAGATGAAAAAATCCAAGTTTGAGTGGAAGTCTGAGAAGTGGATTTTTTTATTTCACTAGGATATTTTGCATAAATTTTGGTGATCTGAGCTGCAGACAGGCGAAATAGTTAATTTTAGATAAAAAACAGCGGGAGAAATGAATTCAGATGAAAAAATCCAAGTTTGAGTGGAAGCCTGAGAGGTGGTTTTTTTATTTCACTAGGATGTTTTGCATAAATTTTGGTGAACTGAGTTGCAGACGGGCGAAATGGTTAATTTTAGATAAAAAACAGCGGGAGAAATGAATTCAGATGAAAAAATCCAAGTTTGAGTGGAAGCCTGAGAAGTGGATTTTTTTATTTCACTAGGATGTTTTGCATAAATTTTGGTGAACTGAGCTGCAGACGGGCGAAATAATTAATTTTCGGATAAAAAACAGCGGGAGAAATGAATTCAGATGAAAAAATCCAAGTTTGAGTGGAAGCCTGAGAAGTGGATTTTTTTATTTCACTAGGATGTTTTGCATAAATTTTGGTGAACTGAGCTGCAGACGGGCGAAATTGTTAATTTTAGATAAAAAACAGCGGGAGAAATGAATTCAGATGAAAAACTCCAAGTTTGAGTGGAAGCCTGAGAAGTGGATTTTTTTATTTTACAAGGATGTTTTGCATAAATTTTAGTTAACTGAGCTGCAGACGGGCGAAATGGTTAATTTTAGATAAAAAACAGCGGGAGAAATGAATTCAGATGAAAAAATCCAATGTATAGTGGAAGCCTGAGAACTGGATTTTTTTATTTCACTAGGATGTTTTGCATACATTTTGGTGAACTGAGCACCAGACGGGCGAAATGGTTAATTTTAGATAAAAAACAGCGGGAGAAATGAATTCAGATGAAAAATTCCAAGTTTGAGTGAAAGCCTGAGAAGTGGATTTTTTTATTTTACACGGAAGTTTTGCATAAATTTTGGTTAACTGAGCTGCAGACGGGCGAAATCATTAATTTTAGATAAAAAACAGCGGGAGAAATGAATTCAGATGAAAAATTCCAAGTTTGAGTGAAAGCCTGAGAAGTGGATTTTTTTATTTCACTAGGATGTTTTGCAAAAACTTTGGTGAACTGAGCTGCAGACCGGCGAAATGGTTAATTTTAGATAAAAAACAGCGGGAGAAATGAATTCAGATGAAAAAATCCAAGTTTGAGTGGAAGCCTGAGAAGTGGATTTCTTTATTTCACTAAGATGTTTTGCATAAATTTTGGTGAACTGAGCACCAGACGGGCGAAATGGTTAATTTTAGATAAAAAACAGCGGGAGAAATGAATTCAGATGAATAAATCCAAGTTTGAGTGGAAGCCTGAGAAGTGGATTTTTTTATTTCACCAGGATGTTTTGCATAAATTTTGGTTAACTGAGCTGCAGACGGGCGAAATGGTTAATTTTAGATAAAAAACAGCGGGCGAAATGAATTCAGATGAAAAAATCCAAGTTTGAGTGGAAGCCTGAGAAGTGGATTTCTTTATTTCACTAAGATGTTTTGCATAAATTTTGGTGAACTGAGCACCAGACGGGCGAAATGGTTAATTTTAGATAAAAAACAGCGGTAGAAATGAATTTAAGTGAAAAAATCCAAGTTTGAGCGGAAGATTGAGAAGTGGATTTTTTTATTTCACTAGGATGTTTTGCATAAATTTTGGTGATCTGAGCTGCAGACGGGCGAAATGGTTAATTTTAGATAAAAAACAGCGGGCGAAATGAATTCAGATGAAAAAATCCAAGTTTGAGTGGAAGTCTGAGAAGTGGATTTTTTTATTTCACTAGGATATTTTGCATAAATTTTGGTGATCTGAGCTGCAGACAGGCGAAATAGTTAATTTTAGATAAAAAACAGCGGGAGAAATGAATTCAGATGAAAAAATCCAATGTATAGTGGAAGCCTGAGAACTGGATTTTTTTATTTCACTAGGATGTTTTGCATAGATTTTGGTGAACTGAGCACCAGACGGGCGAAATGGTTAAATTTAGATAAAAAACAGCGGGAGAAATGAATTCAGATGAAAAAATCCAAGTTTGAGTGGAAGCCTGAGAAGTGGATTTTTTTATTTCACTAGGATGTTTTGCATAAATTTTGGTGAACTGAGCTGCAGACGGGCGAAATAATTAATTTTGGATAAAAAACAGCGGGAGAAATGAATTCAGATGAAAAAATCCATGTTTGAGTGGAAGCCTGAGAAGTGGTTTTTTTTTATTTTACTAGGATGTTTTGCATAAATTTTAGTTAACTGAGCTGCAGACGGGCGAAATGGTTAATTTTAGATAAAAACAGCGGGAGAAATGAATTCAGATGAAAAAATCCAAGTTTGAGTGGAAGCCTGAGAAGTGGATTTTTTTATTTCACTAGGATGTTTTGCATAAATTTTGGTGAACTGAGCTGCAGACGGGCGAAATTGTTAATTTTAGATAAAAAACAGCGGGAGAAATGAATTCAGATGAAAAAATCCAAGTTTGAGTGGAAGCCTGAGAAGTGGATTTTTTTATTTCACTAGGATGTGTTGCATAAATTTTGGTGAACTGAGCTGCAGACGGGCGAAATTGTTAATTTTAGATAAAAAACAGCGGGAGAAATGAATTCAGATGAAAAAATCCAAGTTTGAGTGGAAGCCTGAGAAGTGGATTTTTGTATTTCACTAGGATGTTTTGCATAAATTTTGGTGAACTGAGCTGCAGACGGGCGAAATTGTTAATTTTAGATAAAAAACAGCGGGAGAAATGAATTCAGATGAAAAAATCCAAGTTTGAGTGGAAGCCCGAGAAGTGGATTTTTTTATTTCACTAGGATGTTTTGCATAAATTTTGGTGAACTGAGCTGCAGACGGGCGAAATTGTTAATTTTAGATAAAAAACAGCGGGAGAAATGAATTCAGATGAAAAAATCCAAGTTTGAGTGGAAGCCTGAGAAGTGGATTTTTTTATTTCACTAGGATGTTTTGCATAAATTTTGGTGAACTGAGCTGCAGACGGGCGAAATTGTTATTTTTAGATAAAAAACAGCGGGAGAAATGAATTCAGATGAAAAACTCCAAGTTTGAGTGGAAGCCTGAGAAGTGGATTTTTTTATTTCACTAGGATGTTTTGCATAGATTTTGGTGAACTGAGCACCAGACGGGCGAAATGGTTAATTTTAGATAAAAAACAGCGGGAGAAATGAATTCAGATGAAAAAATCCAATGTATAGTGGAAGCCTGAGAACTGGATTTTTTTATTTCACTAGGATGTTTTGCATAGATTTTGGTGAACTGAGCACCAGACGGGCGAAATGGTTAATTTTAGATAAAAAACAGCGGGAGAAATGAATTCAGATGAAAAAATCCAAATTTGAGTGGTAGCCTGAGAAGTGGATTTTTTTATTTCACTATGATGTTTTGCAAAAACTTTGGTGAACTGAGCTGCAGACCGGCGAAATGGTTAATTTTAGATAAAAAACAGCGGGAGAAATGAATTCAGATGAAAAAATCCAAGTTTGAGTGGAAGCCTGAGAAGTGGATTTCTTTATTTCACTAAGATGTTTTGCATAAATTTTGGTGAACTGAGCACCAGACGGGCGAAATGGTTAATTTTAGATAAAAAACAGCGGGAGAAATGAATTCAGATGAATAAATCCAAGTTTGAGTGGAAGCCTGAGAAGTGGATTTTTTTATTTCACTAGGATGTTTTGCATAAATTTTGGTTAACTGAGCTGCAGACGGGCGAAATGGTTAATTTTAGATAAAAAACAGCGGGCGAAATGAATTCAGATGAAAAAATCCAAGTTTGAGTGGAAGCCTGAGAAGTGGATTTCTTTATTTCACTAAGATGTTTTGCATAAATTTTGGTGAACTGAGCACCAGACGGGCGAAATGGTTAATTTTAGATAAAAAAACAGCGGTAGAAATGAATTTAAGTGAAAAAATCCAAGTTTGAGCGGAAGATTGAGAAGTGGATTTTTTTATTTCACTAGGATGTTTTGCATAAATTTTGGTGATCTGAGCTGCAGACGGGCGAAATGGTTAATTTTAGATAAAAAACAGCGGGCGAAATGAATTCAGATGAAAAAATCCAAGTTTGAGTGGAAGTCTGAGAAGTGGATTTTTTTATTTCACTAGGATATTTTGCATAAATTTTGGTGATCTGAGCTGCAGACAGGCGAAATAGTTAATTTTAGATAAAAAACAGCGGGAGAAATGAATTCAGATGAAAAAATCCAAGTTTGAGTGGAAGCCTGAGAGGTGGTTTTTTTATTTCACTAGGATGTTTTGCATAAATTTTGGTGAACTGAGTTGCAGACGGGCGAAATGGTTAATTTTAGATAAAAAACAGCGGGAGAAATGAATTCAGATGAAAAAATCCAAGTTTGAGTGGAAGCCTGAGAAGTGGATTTTTTTATTTCACTAGGATGTTTTGCATAAATTTTGGTGAACTGAGCTGCAGACGGGCGAAATAATTAATTTTCGGATAAAAAACAGCGGGAGAAATGAATTCAGATGAAAAAATCCAAGTTTGAGTGGAAGCCTGAGAAGTGGATTTTTTTATTTCACTAGGATGTTTTGCATAAATTTTGGTGAACTGAGCTGCAGACGGGCGAAATTGTTAATTTTAGATAAAAAACAGCGGGAGAAATGAATTCAGATGAAAAACTCCAAGTTTGAGTGGAAGCCTGAGAAGTGGATTTTTTTATTTTACAAGGATGTTTTGCATAAATTTTAGTTAACTGAGCTGCAGACGGGCGAAATGGTTAATTTTAGATAAAAAACAGCGGGAGAAATGAATTCAGATGAAAAAATCCAATGTATAGTGGAAGCCTGAGAACTGGATTTTTTTATTTCACTAGGATGTTTTGCATAAATTTTGGTGAACTGAGCACCAGACGGGCGAAATGGTTAATTTTAGATAAAAAACAGCGGGAGAAATGAATTCAGATGAAAAAATCCAAGTTTGAGTGGAAGCCTGAGAAGTGGATTTTTTTATTTTACACGGAAGTTTTGCATAAATTTTGGTTAACTGAGCTGCAGACGGGCGAAATCATTAATTTTAGATAAAAAACAGCGGGAGAAATGAATTCAGATGAAAAATTCCAAGTTTGAGTGAAAGCCTGAGAAGTGGATTTTTTTATTTCACTAGGATGTTTTGCAAAAACTTTGGTGAACTGAGCTGCAGACCGGCGAAATGGTTAATTTTAGATAAAAAACAGCGGGAGAAATGAATTCAGATGAAAAAATCCAAGTTTGAGTGGAAGCCTGAGAAGTGGATTTCTTTATTTCACTAAGATGTTTTGCATAAATTTTGGTGAACTGAGCACCAGACGGGCGAAATGGTTAATTTTAGATAAAAAACAGCGGGAGAAATGAATTCAGATGAATAAATCCAAGTTTGAGTGGAAGCCTGAGAAGTGGATTTTTTTATTTCACTAGGATGTTTTGCATAAATTTTGGTTAACTGAGCTGCAGACGGGCGAAATGGTTAATTTTAGATAAAAAACAGCGGGCGAAATGAATTCAGATGAAAAAATCCAAGTTTGAGTGGAAGCCTGAGAAGTGGATTTCTTTATTTCACTAAGATGTTTTGCATAAATTTTGGTGAACTGAGCACCAGACGGGCGAAATGGTTAATTTTAGATAAAAAACAGCGGTAGAAATGAATTTAAGTGAAAAAATCCAAGTTTGAGCGGAAGATTGAGAAGTGGATTTTTTTATTTCACTAGGATGTTTTGCATAAATTTTGGTGATCTGAGCTGCAGACGGGCGAAATGGTTAATTTTAGATAAAAAACAGCGGGCGAAATGAATTCAGATGAAAAAATCCAAGTTTGAGTGGAAGTCTGAGAAGTGGATTTTTTTATTTCACTAGGATATTTTGCATAAATTTTGGTGATCTGAGCTGCAGACAGGCGAAATAGTTAATTTTAGATAAAAAACAGCGGGAGAAATGAATTCAGATGAAAAAATCCAAGTTTGAGTGGAAGCCTGAGAGGTGGTTTTTTTATTTCACTAGGATGTTTTGCATAAATTTTGGTGAACTGAGTTGCAGACGGGCGAAATGGGTAATTTTAGATAAAAAACAGCGGGAGAAATGAATTCAGATGAAAAAATCCAAGTTTGAGTGGAAGCTTGAGAAGTGGATTTTTTTATTTCACTAGGATGTTTTGCATAAATTTTGGTGAACTGAGCTGCAGACGGGCGAAATAATTAATTTTGGATAAAAAACAGCGGGAGAAATGAATTCAGATGAAAAAATCCAAGTTTGAGTGGAAGCCTGAGAAGTGGATTTTTTTATTTCACTAGGATGTGTTGCATAAATTTTGGTGAACTGAGCTGCAGACGGGCGAAATTGTTAATTTTAGATAAAAAACAGCGGGAGAAATGAATTCAGATGAAAAAATCCAAGTTTGAGTGGAAGCCTGAGAAGTGGATTTTTGTATTTCACTAGGATGTTTTGCATAAATTTTGGTGAACTGAGCTGCAGACGGGCGAAATTGTTAATTTTAGATAAAAAACAGCGGGAGAAATGAATTCAGATGAAAAAATCCAAGTTTGAGTGGAAGCCTGAGAAGTGGATTTTTTTATTTCACTAGGATGTTTTGCATAAATTTTGGTGAACTGAGCTGCAGACGGGCGAAATTGTTAATTTTAGATAAAAAACAGCGGGAGAAATGAATTCAGATGAAAAACTCCAAGTTTGAGTGGAAGCCTGAGAAGTGGATTTTTTTATTTTACTAGGATGTTTTGCATAAATTTTAGTTAACTGAGCTGCAGACGGGCGAAATGGTTAATTTTAGATAAAAATCAGCGGGAGAAATGAATTCAGATGAAAAAATCCAATGTATAGTGGAAGCCTGAGAACTGGATTTTTTTATTTCACTAGGATGTTTTGCATAGATTTTGGTGAACTGAGCACCAGACGGGCGAAATGGTTAATTTTAGATAAAAAACAGCGGGAGAAATGAATTCAGATGAAAAAATCCAAGTTTGAGTGGAAGCCTGAGAAGTGGATTTTTTTATTTTACACGGAAGTTTTGCATAAATTTTGGTTAACTGAGCTGCAGACGGGCGAAATCGTTAATTTTAGATAAAAAACAGCGGGAGAAATGAATTCAGATGAAAAATTCCAAGTTTGAGTGAAAGCCTGAGAAGTGGATTTTTTTATTTCACTAGGATGTTTTGCATAAATTTTGGTGAACTGAGCTGCAGAAGGACGAAAATGTTAATTTTAGATAAAAAACCGCGGGAGAAATGAATTCTGATGAAAAAATCCAAGTTTTAATGGAGGCCTGAGAAGTGGATTTTTTTATTTCACTAGGATGTTTTGCATAAATTTTGGTGAACTGAGCTGCAGACGGGCGAAATAATTAATTTTGGATAAAAAACAGCGGGAGAAATGAATTCAGATGAAAAAATCCATGTTTGAGTGGAAGCCTGAGAAGTGGATTTTTTTATTTTACTAGGATGTTTTGCATAAATTTTAGTTAACTGAGCTGCAGACGGGCGAAATGGTTAATTTTAGATAAAAACAGCGGGAGAAATGAATTCAGATGAAAAAATCCAAGTTTGAGTGGAAGCCTGAGAAGTGGATTTTTTTATTTCACTAGGATGTTTTGCATAAATTTTGGTGAACTGAGCTGCAGACGGGCGAAATTGTTAATTTTAGATAAAAAACAGCGGGAGAAATGAATTCAGATGAAAAAATCCAAGTTTGAGTGGAAGCCTGAGAAGTGGATTTTTTTATTTCACTAGGATGTTTTGCATAAATTTTGGTGAACTGAGCTGCAGACGGGCGAAATTGTTAATTTTAGATAAAAAACAGCGGGAGAAATGAATTCAGATGAAAAAATCCAAGTTTGAGTGGAAGCCTGAGAAGTGGATTTTTTTATTTCACTAGGATGTGTTGCATAAATTTTGGTGAACTGAGCTGCAGACGGGCGAAATTGTTAATTTTAGATAAAAAACAGCGGGAGAAATGAATTCAGATGAAAAAATCCAAGTTTGAGTGGAAGCCTGAGAAGTGGATTTTTGTATTTCACTAGGATGTTTTGCATAAATTTTGGTGAACTGAGCTGCAGACGGGCGAAATTGTTAATTTTAGATAAAAAACAGCGGGAGAAATGAATTCAGATGAAAAAATCCAAGTTTGAGTGGAAGCCTGAGAAGTGGATTTTTTTATTTCACTAGGATGTTTTGCATAAATTTTGGTGAACTGAGCTGCAGACGGGCGAAATTGTTAATTTTAGATAAAAAACAGCGGGAGAAATGAATTCAGATGAAAAAATCCAAGTTTGAGTGGAAGCCTGAGAAGTGGATTTTTTTATTTCACTAGGATGTTTTGCATAAATTTTGGTGAACTGAGCTGCAGACGGGCGAAATTGTTAATTTTAGATAAAAAACAGCGGGAGAAATGAATTCAGATGAAAAACTCCAAGTTTGAGTGGAAGCCTGAGAAGTGGATTTTTTTATTTCACTAGGATGTTTTGCATAGATTTTGGTGAACTGAGCACCAGACGGGCGAAATGGTTAATTTTAGATAAAAAACAGCGGGAGAAATGAATTCAGATGAAAAAATCCAATGTATAGTGGAAGCCTGAGAACTGGATTTTTTTATTTCACTAGGATGTTTTGCATAGATTTTGGTGAACTGAGCACCAGACGGGCGAAATGGTTAATTTTAGATAAAAAACAGCGGGAGAAATGAATTCAGATGAAAAAATCCAAATTTGAGTGGTAGCCTGAGAAGTGGATTTTTTTATTTCACTATGATATTTTGCAAAAACTTTGGTGAACTGAGCTGCAGACCGGCGAAATGGTTAATTTTAGATAAAAAACAGCGGGAGAAATGAATTCAGATGAAAAAATCCAAGTTTGAGTGGAAGCCTGAGAAGTGGATTTCTTTATTTCACTAAGATGTTTTGCATAAATTTTGGTGAACTGAGCACCAGACGGGCGAAATGGTTAATTTTAGATAAAAAACAGCGGGAGAAATGAATTCAGATGAATAAATCCAAGTTTGAGTGGAAGCCTGAGAAGTGGATTTTTTTATTTCACTAGGATGTTTTGCATAAATTTTGGTTAACTGAGCTGCAGACGGGCGAAATGGTTAATTTTAGATAAAAAACAGCGGGAGAAATGAATTCAGATGAAAAAATCCAAGTTTGAGTGGAAGCCTGAGAAGTGGATTTTTTTATTTCACTAGGATGTTTTGCATACATTTTGGTGAACTGAGCTGCAGACGGGCGAAATGGTTAATTTTAGATAAAAAACAGCGGGAGAAATGAATTCAGAGAAACAATCCAAGTTTGAGTGGAAGCCTGAGAAGTGGATTTTTTTATTTCACTAGGATGTTTTGCATAAATTTTGGTTAACTGAGCTGCAGACGGGCGAAATGGTTAATTTTAGATAAAAAACAGCGGGAGAAATGAATTCAGATGAAAAAATCCAAGTTTGAGTGGAAGCCTGAGAAGTGGATTTTTTTATTTCACTAGGATGTTTTGCATAAATTTTGGTGAACTGAGCTGCAGACGGGCGAAATTGTTAATTTTAGATAAAAAACAGCGGGAGAAATGAATTCAGATGAAAAAATCCAAGTTTGAGTGGAAGCCTGAGAAGTGGATTTTTTTATTTCACTATGATGTTTTGCAAAAACTTTGGTGAACTGAGCTGCAGACCGGCGAAATGGTTAATTTTAGATAAAAAACAGCGGGAGAAATGAATTCAGATGAAAAAATCCAAGTTTGAGTGGAAGCCTGAGAAGTGGATTTCTTTATTTCACTAAGATGTTTTGCATAAATTTTGGTGAACTGAGCTGCAGACGGACGAAATGGTTAATTTTAGATAAAAAACTGCGGGAGAAATGAATTCAGATGAAAAAATCCAAGTTTGAGTGGAAGCCTGAGAAGTGGATTTTTTTATTTCACTAGGATGTTTTGCATAAATTTTGGTGAACTGAGCTGCTGACGGGCCAAATTGTTAATTTTAGATAAAAAACAGCGGGAGAAATGAATTCAGATGAAAAAATCCAAGTTTGAGTTGAAGCCTGAGAAATGGATTTTTTTATTTCACTAGGATGTTTTGCATAAATTTTGGTGAACTGAGCACCAGACGGGCGAAATGGTTAATTTTAGATAAAAAACAGCGGGAGAAATGAATTCAGATGAATAAATCCAAGTTTGAGTGGAAGCCTGAGAAGTGGATTTTTTTATTTCACTAGGATGTTTTGCATAAATTTTGGTTAACTGAGCTGCAGACGGGCGAAATGGTTAATTTTAGATAAAAAACAGCGGGAGAAATGAATTCAGATGAAAAAATCCAATGTATAGTGGAAGCCTGAGAACTGGATTTTTTTATTTCACTAGGATGTTTTGCATAGATTTTGGTGAACTGAGCTGCAGACGGGCGAAATTGTTAATTTTAGATAAAAAACAGCGGGAGAAATGAATTCAGATGAAAAAATCCAAGTTTGAGTGGAAGCCTGAGAAGTGGATTTTTTTATTTCACTTGGATGTTTTGCATAAATTTTGGTGAACTGAGCTGCAGACGGGCGAAATTGTTAATTTTAGATAAAAAACAGCGGGAGAAATGAATTCAGATGAAAAAATCCAAGTTTGAGTGGAAGCCTGAGAAGTGGATTTTTTTATTTCACTGGGATGTTTTGCATAAATTTTGGTGATTTGACCTGCAGACGGGCGAAATGGTTAATTTTAGATAAAAAACAGCTGGAGAAATGAATTCAGATGAAAAAATCCAAGTTTGAGTGGAAGCCTGAGAAGTGGATTTTTTTATTTCACTGGGATGTTTTGCATAAATTTTGGTGAACTGAGGTGCAGACGGGCGAAATGGTTAATTTTAGATAAAAAACAGCGAGAGAAATGAATTCAGATTAAAAAAATATAAGTTTGAGTGGAAGCCTGAGAAGTGTATTTTTTTATTTCACTAGGATGTTTTGCATAAATTATGGTGATCTGAGCTGCAGACGGGCGAAATGTTTATTTTTAGATAAAAAACAGCGGGAGAAATGAATTCAGATGAAAAAATCCAAGTTTGAGTGGAAGCCTGAGAACTGGATTTTTTTATTTTACTAGGATGTTTTGCATAAATTTTGGTGAACTGAGCTGCAGACGGGCGAAATGGTTAATTTTAGACAAAAAACAGCGGGAGAAATGAATTCAGATGAAAAAATCCAAGTTTGAGTGGAAGCCTGAGAAGTGGATTTTTTTGTTTCACTAGGATGTTTTGCATAAATTTTGGTGAACTGAGCTGCAGACGGACGAAATTGTTAATTTTAGAAAAAAAGCAGCGGGAGAAATGAATTCAGATGAAAAAATCCAAGTTTGAGTGGAAGCCTGAGAACTGGATTTTTTTATTTTACTAGGATGTTTTGCATAAATTTTGGTGAACTGAGCTTCAGACGGGCGAATCGGTTAATTTTAGACAAAAAACAGCGGGAGAAATGAATTCAGATGAAAAAATCCAAGTTTGAGTGAAAGCCTGAGAAGTGGATTTTTTTGTTTCACTAGGATGTTTTGCATAAATTTTGGTGAACTGAGCTGCAGACGGACGAAATTGTTAATTTTAGAAAAAAAAGCAGCGGGAGAAATGAATTCAGATGAAAAAATCCAAATTTGAGTGGTAGCCTGAGAAGTGGATTTTTTTATTTCACTAGGATGTTTTGCATAAATTTTGGTGATCTGAGCTGCAGACGGGCAAAATGGTTAATTTTAGAAAAAAAACAGCGGGAGAAATGAATTCAGATGAAAAAATCCAAGTTTGAGTGGAAGCCTGAGAAGTGGATTTTTTTATTTCACTAGGATGTTTTGCATAAATTTTGGTGATCTGAGCTGCATACAGGCGAAATAGTTAATTTTAGATAAAAAACAGCGGGAGAAATGAATTTAGATGAAAAAATCCAAGTTTGAGTGGAAGCCTGAGAGGTGGATTTTTTTATTTCACTAGGATGTTTTGCATAAATTTTGGTGAACTGAGTTGCAGACGGGCGAAATGGTTAATTTTAGATAAAAAACAGCGGGAGAAATGAATTCAGATGAAAAAATCCAAGTTTGAGTGGAAGCCTGAGAAGTGGATTTTTTTATTTCACTAGGATGTTTTGCATAAATTTTGGTGAACTGAGCTGCAGACGGGCGAAATAATTAATTTTAGATAAAAAACAGCGGGAGAATTGAATTCAGATGAAAAAATCCAAGTTTGAGTGGAAGCCTGAGAAGTGGATTTTTTTATTTTACTAGGATGTTTTGCATAAATTTTGGTGAACAGAGCTGCAGACGGGCGAAATTTTTAATTTTAGATAAAAAACAGCGGGAGAAATGAATTCAGATGAAAAAATCCAAGTTTGAGTGGAAGCCTGAGAAGTGGATTTTTTTATTTTACTAGGATGTTTTTCATAAATTTTAGTGAACAGAGCTGCAGACGGGCGAAATTGTTAATTTTAGATAAAAAATAGCGGGAGAAATGAATTCAGATGAAAAAATCTAAGTTTGAGTGGAAGCCTGAGAAGTGGATTTTTTTATTTTTATAGGATGTTTTTCATAAATTTTGGTGAACAGAGCTGCAGACGGGCGAAATTGTTAATTTTAGATAAAAAACAGCGGGAGAAATGAATTCAGATGAAAAAATCCAAGTTTGAGTGGAAGCCTGAGAAGTGGATGTTTTCATTTCACTAGGATGATTTGCATAAATTTTGGTGAACTGAGCTGCAGACGGGCGAAATTGTTAATTTTAGATAAAAAACAGCGGGAGAAATGAATTCAGATGAAAAAATCCAAGTTTGAGTGGAAGCCTGAGAAGTGGATTTTTTTATTTCACTAGGATGTTTTGCATAAACTTTGGTGAACTGAGCTGCAGACGGGCGAAATTGTTAATTTTAGATAAGAAACAGCGGGAGAAATGAATTCAGATGAAAAAATCCAAGTTTGAGTGGAAGCCTGAGAAGTGGATTTTTTTATTTCACTAGGATGATTTGCATAAATTTTGGTGAACTGAGCTGCAGACGGGCGAAATTGTTAATTTTAGATAAAAAACAGCGGGAGAAATGAATTCAGATGAAAAAATCCAAGTTTGAGTGGTAGCCTGAGAAGTTGATTTTTTTATTTCACTAGGATGTTTTGCATAAACTTTGGTGAACTGAGCTGCAGACGGGCGAAATGGTTAATATTAGATAAAAAACAGCAAGAAAAATGAATTCAGATGAAAAAATCCAAGTTTGAGTGGAAGCCTGAGAAGTGGATTTTTTTATTTTACTAGGATGTTTTTCATACATTTTGGTGAACAGAGCTGCAGACGGGCGAAATTGTTAATTTTAGATAAAAAATAGCGGGAGAAATGAATTCAGATGAAAAAATCCAAGTTTGAGTGGAAGCCTGAGAAGTGGATTTTTTTATTTTTATAGGATGTTTTTCATAAATTTTGGTGAACAGAGCTGCAGACGGGCGAAATTTTTAATTTTAGATAAAAAACAGCGGGAGAAATGAATTCAGATGAAAAAATCCAAGTTTGAGTGGTAGCCTGAGAAGTTGATTTTTGTATTTCACTAGGATGTTTTGCATAAACTTTGGTGAACTGAGCTGCAGACGGGCGAAATAATTATTTTGGATAAAAAACAGCGGGAGAAATGAATTCAGATGAAAAAATCCAAGTTTGAGTGGAAGCCTGAGAAGTGGATTTTTTTATTTCACTAGGATGTTTTGCATAAATTTTGGTGAACTGAGCTGCAGACGGACGAAATGGTTAATTTTAGATAAAAAACAGCGGGAGAAATAAATTCAGATGAAAAAATCCAAGTTTGAGTGGAAGCCTGAGAAGTGGATTTTTTTATTTCACTAGAATGTTTTGCATAAATTTTGGTGAACTGAGCTGCAGACGGGAGTATTGTTAATTTTAGATAAAAAACAGCGGGAGAAATGAATTCAGATGAAAAAATCCAAGTTTGAGTGGAAGCCTGAGAAGTGGATTTTTTTATTTCACTAGGATGTTTTGCATAAATTTTGGTGAACTGAGCTGCAGACGGACGAAATGGTTAATTTTAGATAAAAAACAGCGGGAGAAATAAATTCAGATGAAAAAATCCAAGTTTGAGTGGAAGCCTGAGAAGTGGATTTTTTTATTTCACTAGAATGTTTTGCATAAATTTTGGTGAACTGAGCTGCAGACGGGAGTATTGTTAATTTTAGATAAAAAACAGCGGGAGAAATGAATTCAGATGAAAAAATCCAAGTTTGAGTGGAAGCCTAAGAAGTGGATTTTTTTATTTCACTAGGATGTTTTGCATAAATTTTGGTGAACTGAGCTGCAGACGGGCGAAATGGTTAATTTTAGATAAAAAACAGCGGGAGAAATGAATTCAGATGAAAAAATCCAAGTTTGAGTGGAAGCCTGAGAAGTGGATTTTTTTATTTTTATAGGATGTTTTTCATAAATTTTGGTGAACAGAGCTGCAGACGGGCGAAATTGTTAATTTTAGATAAAAAACAGCGGGAGAAATGAATTCAGATGAAAAAATCCAAGTTTGAGTGGAAGCCTGAGAAGTGGATTTTTTTATTTCACTAGGATGTTTTGCATACATTTTCGTGAACTGAGCTGCAGACGGGGGAAATGGTTAATTTTAGATAAAAAATAGCGGGAGAAATGAATTCAGATGAAAAAATCCAAGTTTGAGTGGAAGCCTGAGAAGTGGATTTTTTTATTTTTATAGGATGTTTTTCATAAATTTTGGTGAACAGAGCTGCAGTCGGGCGAAATGGTTAATTTTAGATAAAAAACAGCGGGAGAAATGAATTCAGATGAAAAAATCCAAGTTTGAGTGGAAGCCTGAGAAGTGGATTTTTTTATTTTTATAGGATGTTTTTCATAAATTTTGGTGAACAGAGCTGCAGACGGGCGAAATTGTTAATTTTAGATAAAAAACAGCGGGAGAAATGAATTCAGATGAAAAAATCCAATGTATAGTGGAAGCCTGAGAACTGGATTTTTTTATTTCACTAGGATGTTTTGCATAGATTTTGGTGAACTGAGCACCAGACGGGCGAAATGGTTAATTTTAGATAAAAAACAGCGGGAGAAATGAATTCAGATGAAAAAATCCAAATTTGAGTGGTAGCCTGAGAAGTGGATTTTTTTATTTCACTATGATGTTTTGCAAAAACTTTGGTGAACTGAGCTGCAGACCGGCGAAATGGTTAATTTTAGATAAAAAACAGCGGGAGAAATGAATTCAGATGAAAAAATCCAAGTTTGAGTGGAAGCCTGAGAAGTGGATTTCTTTATTTCACTAAGATGTTTTGCATAAATTTTGGTGAACTGAGCACCAGACGTGCGAAATGGTTAATTTTAGATAAAAAACAGCGGGAGAAATGAATTCAGATGAATAAATCCAAGTTTGAGTGGAAGCCTGAGAAGTGGATTTTTTTATTTCACTAGGATGTTTTGCATAAATTTTGGTTAACTGAGCTGCAGACGGGCGAAATGGTTAATTTTAGATAAAAAACAGCGGGAGAAATGAATTCAGATAAAAAAATCCAAGTTTGAGTGGAAGCCTGAGAAGTGGATTTTTTTATTTCACTAGGATGTTTTGCATAAATTTTGGTGAACTGAGCTGCAGACGGGCGAAATTGTTAATTTTAGAAAAAAAGCAGCGGGAGAAATGAATTCAGATGAAAAAATCCAAATTTGAGTGGTAGCCTGAGAAGTGGATTTTTTTATTTCACTATGATGTTTTGCAAAAACTTTGGTGAACTGAGCTGCAGACCGGCGAAATGGTTAATTTTAGATAAAAAACAGCGGGAGAAATGAATTCAGATGAAAAAATCCAAGTTTGAGTGGAAGCCTGAGAAGTGGATTTCTTTATTTCACTAAGATGTTTTGCATAAATTTTGGTGAACTGAGCTGCAGACGGACGAAATGGTTAATTTTAGATAAAAAACTGCGGGAGATAAGAATTCAGATGAAAAAATCCAAGTTTGAGTGGAAGCCTGAGAAGTGGATTTTTTTATTTCACTAGGATGTTTTGCATAAATTTTGGTGAACTGAGCTGCAGACGGGCCAAATTGTTAATTTTAGATAAAAAACAGCGGGAGAAATGAATTCAGATGAAAAAATCCAAGTTTGAGTGGAAGCCTGAGAAATGGATTTTTTTATTTCACTAGGATGTTTTGCATAAATTTTGGTGAACTGAGCACCAGACGGGCGAAATGGTTAATTTTAGATAAAAAACAGCGGGAGAAATGATTTCAGATGAATAAATCCAAGTTTGAGTGGAAGCCTGAGAAGTGGATTTTTTTATTTCACTAGGATGTTTTGCATAAATTTTGGTTAACTGAGCTGCAGACGGGCGAAATGGTTAATTTTAGATAAAAAACAGCGGGAGAAATGAATTCAGATGAAAAAATCCAAGTTTGAGTGGAAGCCTGAGAACTGGATTTTTTTATTTTACTAGGATGTTTTGCATAAATTTTGGTGAACTGAGCTGCAGACGGGCGAAATGGTTAATTTTAGATAAAAAACAGCGGGAGAAATGAATTCAGATGAAAAAATCCAAGTTTGAGTGAAAGCCTGAGAAGTGGATTTTTTTATTTCACTAGGATGTTTTGCATAAATTTTGGAGAACTGAGCTGCAGACGGACGAAATTGTTAATTTTAGAAAAAAAGCAGCGGGAGAAATGAATCCAGATGAAAAAATCCAAATTTGAGTGGTAGCCTGAGAAGTGGATTTTTTTATTTCACTAGGATGTTTTGCATAAATTTTGGTGATCTGAGCTGCAGACGGGCGAAATGGTTAATTTTAGAAAAAAAACAGCGGGAGAAATGAATTCAGATGAAAAAATCCAAGTTTGAGTGGAAGCCTGAGAAGTGGATTTTTTTATTTCACTAGGGTGTTTTGCATAAATTTTGGTGAACTGAGCACCAGACGGGCGAAATGGTTAATTTTAGATAAAAAACAGCGGGAGAAATGAATTCAGATGAATAAATCCAAGTTTGAGTGGAAGCCTGAGAAGTGGATTTTTTTATTTCACTAGGATGTTTTGCATAAATTTTGGTTAACTGAGCTGCAGACGGGCGAAATGGTTAATTTTAGATAAAAAACAGCGGGCGAAATGAATTCAGATGAAAAAATCCAAGTTTGAGTGGAAGCCTGAGAAGTGGATTTTTTTATTTTCCTAGGATGTTTTGCATAAATTTTGGTGAACTGAGCTGCAGACGGGCGAAATGGTTAATTTTAGATAAAAAACAGCGGGAGAAATGAATTCAGATGAAAAAATCCAAGTTTGAGTGAAAGCCTGAGAAGTGGATTTTTTTATTTCACTAGGATGTTTTGCATAAATTTTGGTGAACTGAGCTGCAGACGGACGAAATTGTTAATTTTAGAAAAAAAGCAGCGGGAGAAATGAATTCAGATGAAAAAATCCAAGTTTGAGTGGAAGCCTGAGAAGTGGATTTCTTTATTTCACTAAGATGTTTTGCATAAATTTTGGTGAACTGAGCACCAGACGGGCGAAATGGTTAATTTTAGATAAAAAACAGCGGGAGAAATGAATTCAGATGAATAAATCCAAGTTTGAGTGGAAGCCTGAGAAGTGGATTTTTTTATTTCACTAGGATGTTTTGCATAAATTTTGGTTAACTGAGCTGCAGACGGGCGAAATGGTTAATTTTAGATAAAAAACAGCGGGAGAAATGAATTCAGATAAAAAAATCCAAGTTTGAGTGGAAGCCTGAGAAGTGGATTTTTTTATTTCACTAGGATGTTTTGCATAAATTTTGGTGAACTGAGCTGCAGACGGGCGAAATTGTTAATTTTAGAAAAAAAGCAGCGGGAGAAATGAATTCAGATGAAAAAATCCAAATTTGAGTGGTAGCCTGAGAAGTGGATTTTTTTATTTCACTATGATGTTTTGCAAAAACTTTGGTGAACAGCTGCAGACCGGCGAAATGGTTAATTTTAGATAAAAAACAGCGGGAGAAATGAATTCAGATGAAAAAATCCAAGTTTGAGTGGAAGCCTGAGAAGTGGATTTCTTTATTTCACTAAGATGTTTTGCATAAATTTTGGTGAACTGAGCTGCAGACGGACGAAATGGTTAATTTTAGATAAAAAACTGCGGGAGAAAAGAATTCAGATGAAAAAATCCAAGTTTGAGTGGAAGCCTGAGAAGTGGATTTTTTTATTTCACTAGGATGTTTTGCATAAATTTTGGTGAACTGAGCTGCAGACGGGCCAAATTGTTAATTTTAGATAAAAAACAGCGGGAGAAATGAATTCAGATGAAAAAATCCAAGTTTGAGTGGAAGCCTGAGAAATGGATTTTTTTATTTCACTAGGATGTTTTGCATAAATTTTGGTGAACTGAGCACCAGACGGGCGAAATGGTTAATTTTAGATAAAAAACAGCGGGAGAAATGATTTCAGATGAATAAATCCAAGTTTGAGTGGAAGCCTGAGAAGTGGATTTTTTTATTTCACTAGGATGTTTTGCATAAATTTTGGTTAACTGAGCTGCAGACGGGCGAAATGGTTAATTTTAGTTAAAAAACAGCGGGAGAAATGAATTCAGATGAAAAAATCCAAGTTTGAGTGGAAGCCTGAGAACTGGATTTTTTTATTTTACTAGGATGTTTTGCATAAATTTTGGTGAACTGAGCTGCAGACGGGCGAAATGGTTAATTTTAGATAAAAAACAGCGGGAGAAATGAATTCAGATGAAAAAATCCAAGTTTGAGTGAAAGCCTGAGAAGTGGATTTTTTTATTTCACTAGGATGTTTTGCATAAATTTTGGTGAACTGAGCTGCAGACGGACGAAATTGTTAATTTTAGAAAAAAAGCAGCGGGAGAAATGAATTCAGATGAAAAAATCCAAATTTGAGTGGTAGCCTGAGAAGTGGATTTTTTTATTTCACTAGGATGTTTTGCATAAATTTTGGTGATCTGAGCTGCAGACGGGCGAAATGGTTAATTTTAGAAAAAAAACAGCGGGAGAAATGAATTCAGATGAAAAAATCCAAGTTTGAGTGGAAGCCTGAGAAGTGGATTTTTTTATTTCACTAGGGTGTTTTGCATAAATTTTGGTGAACTGAGCACCAGACGGGCGAAATGGTTAATTTTAGATAAAAAACAGCGGGAGAAATGAATTCAGATGAATAAATCCAAGTTTGAGTGGAAGCCTGAGAAGTGGATTTTTTTATTTCACTAGGATGTTTTGCATAAATTTTGGTTAACTGAGCTGCAGACGGGCGAAATGGTTAATTTTAGATAAAAAACAGCGGGCGAAATGAATTCAGATGAAAAAATCCAAGTTTGAGTGGAAGCCTGAGAAGTGGATTTTTTTATTTTCCTAGGATGTTTTGCATAAATTTTGGTGAACTGAGCTGCAGACGGGCAAAATGGTTAATTTTAGATAAAAAACAGCGGGAGAAATGAATTCAGATGAAAAAATCCAAGTTTGAGTGAAAGCCTGAGAAGTGGATTTTTTTATTTCACTAGGATGTATTGCATAAATTTTGGTGAACTGAGCTGCAGACGGACGAAATTGTTAATTTTAGAAAAAAAGCAGCGGGAGAAATGAATTCAGATGAAAAAATCCAAATTTGAGTGGTAGCCTGAGAAGTGGATTTTTTTATTTCACTAGGATGTTTTGCATAAATTTTGGTTAACTGAGCTGCAGACGGGCGAAATGGTTAATTTTAGATAAAAAACAGCGGGAGAAATGAATTCAGATGAAAAAATCCAAGTTTGAGTGGAAGCCTGAGAACTGGATTTTTTTATTTTACTACGATGTTTTGCATAAATTTTGGTGAACTGAGCTGCAGACGGGCGAAATGGTTAATTTTAGATAAAAAACAGCGGGAGAAATGAATTCAGATGAAAAAATCCAAATTTGAGTGGTAGCCTGAGAAGTGGATTTTTTTATTTCACTAGGATGTTTTGCATAAATTTTGGTGATCTGAGCTGCAGACGGGCGAAATGGTTAATTTTAGAAAAAAAACAGCGGGAGAAATGAATTCAGATGAAAAAATCCAAGTTTGAGTGGAAGCCTGAGAAATGGATTTTTTTATTTCACTAGGATGTTTTGCATAAATTTTGGTGAACTGAGCACCAGACGGGCGAAATGGTTAATTTTAGATAAAAAACAGCGGGAGAAATGAATTCAGATGAATAAATCCAAGTTTGAGTGGAAGCCTGAGAAGTGGATTTTTTTATTTCACTAGGATGTTTTGCATAAATTTTGGTTAACTGAGCTGCAGACGGGCGAAATGGTTAATTTTAGATAAAAAACAGCGGGCGAAATGAATTCAGATGAAAAAATCCAAGTTTGAGTGGAAGCCTGAGAAGTGGATTTTTTTATTTCACTAGGGTGTTTTGCATAAATTTTGGTGAACTGAGCACCAGACGGGCGAAATGGTTAATTTTAGATAAAAAACAGCGGGAGAAATGAATTCAGATGAATAAATCCAAGTTTGAGTGGAAGCCTGAGAAGTGGATTTTTTTATTTCACTAGGATGTTTTGCATAAATTTTGGTTAACTGAGCTGCAGACGGGCGAAATGGTTAATTTTAGATAAAAAACAGCGGGCGAAATGAATTCAGATGAAAAAATCCAAGTTTGAGTGGAAGCCTGAGAAGTGGATTTTTTTATTTTCCTAGGATGTTTTGCATAAATTTTGGTGAACTGAGCTGCAGACGGGCGAAATGGTTAATTTTAGATAAAAAACAGCGGGAGAAATGAATTCAGATGAAAAAATCCAAGTTTGAGTGAAAGCCTGAGAAGTGGATTTTTTTATTTCACTAGGATGTTTTGCATAAATTTTGGTGAACTGAGCTGCAGACGGACGAAATTGTTAATTTTAGAGAAAAAGCAGCGGGAGAAATGAATTCAGATGAAAAAATCCAAATTTGAGTGGTAGCCTGAGAAGTGGATTTTTTTATTTCACTAGGATGTTTTGCATAAATTTTGGTTAACTGAGCTGCAGACGGGCGAAATGGTTAATTTTAGATAAAAAACAGCGGGAGAAATGAATTCAGATGAAAAAATCCAAGTTTGAGTGGAAGCCTGAGAACTGGATTTTTTTATTTTACTAGGATGTTTTGCATAAATTTTGGTGAACTGAGCTGCAGACGGGCGAAATGGTTAATTTTAGATAAAAAACAGCGGGAGAAATGAATTCAGATGAAAAAATCCAAGTTTGAGTGAAAGCCTGAGAAGTGGATTTTTTTATTTCACTAGGATGTTTTGCATAAATTTTGGTGAACTGAGCTGCAGACGGACGAAATTGCTAATTTTAGAAAAAAAGCAGCGGGAGAAATGAATTCAGATGAAAAAATCCAAATTTGAGTGGTAGCCTGAGAAGTGGATTTTTTTATTTCACTAGGATGTTTTGCATAAATTTTGGTGATCTGAGCTGCAGACGGGCGAAATGGTTAATTTTAGAAAAAAAACAGCGGGCGAAATGAATTCAGATGAAAAAATCCAAGTTTGAGTGGAAGCCTGAGAAGTGGATTTTTTTATTTTCCTAGGATGTTTTGCATAAATTTTGGTGAACTGAGCTGCAGACGGACGAAATTGTTAATTTTAGAAAAAAAGCAGCGGGAGAAATGAATTCAGATGAAAAAATCCAAGTTTGAGTGGAAGCCTGAGAAGTGGATTTTTTTATTTCACTAGGATGTTTTGCATAAATTTTGGTGAACTGAGCTGCAGACGGGCGAAATAATTAATTTTGGATAAAAAACAGCGGGAGAAATGAATTTAGATGAAAAAATCCAAGTTTGAGTGGAAGCCTGAGAAGTGGATTTTTTTATTTTACACGGAAGTTTTGCATAAATTTTGGTTAACTGAGCTGCAGACGGGCGAAATCGTTAATTTTAGATAAAAAACAGCGGGAGAAATGAATTCAGATGAAAAAATCCAAGTTTTAATGGAAGCCTGAGAAGTGGATTTTTTTATTTCACTAGGATGTTTTGCATAAATTTTGGTGAACTGAGCTGCAGACGGGCGAAATAATTAATTTTGGATAAAAAACAGCGGGAGAAATGAATTCAGATGAAAAAATCCAAGTTTGAGTGGAAGCCTGAGAAGTGGATTTTTTTATTTCACTAGGATGTTTTGCATAAATTTTGGTGAACTGAGCTGCAGACGGGCGAAATTGTTAATTTTAGATAAAAAACAGCGGGAGAAATGAATTCAGATGAAAAAATCCAAGTTTGAGTGGAAGCCTGAGAAGTGGATTTTTTTATTTCACTTGGATGTTTTGCATAAATTTTGGTGAACTGAGCTGCAGACGGGCGAAATTGTTAATTTTAGATAAAAAACAGCGGGAGAAATGAATTCAGATGAAAAAATCCAAGTTTGAGTGGAAGCCTGAGAAGTGGATTTTTTTATTTCACTGGGATGTTTTGCATAAATTTTGGTGATTTGACCTGCAGACGGGCGAAATGGTTAATTTTAGATAAAAAACAGCGGGAGAAATGAATTCAGATGAAAAAATCCAAGTTTGAGTGGAAGCCTGAGAAGTGGATTTTTTTATTTCACTGGGATGTTTTGCAGAAATTTTGGTGAACTGAGCTGCAGACGGGCGAAATGGTTAATTTTAGATAAAAAACAGCGAGAGAAATGAATTCAGATTAAAAAAATATAAGTTTGAGTGGAAGCCTGAGAAGTGTATTTTTTTATTTCACTAGGATGTTTTGCATAAATTATGGTGATCTGAGCTGCAGACGGGCGAAATGTTTATTTTTAGATAAAAAACAGCGGGAGAAATGAATTCAGTTGAAAAAATCCAAGTTTGAGTGGAAGCCTGAGAACTGGATTTTTTTATTTTACTAGGATGTTTTGCATAAATTTTGGTGAACTGAGCTGCAGACGGGCGAAATGGTTAATTATAGACAAAAAACAGCGGGAGAAATGAATTCAGATGAAAAAATCCAAGTTTGAGTGGAAGCCTGAGAAGTGGATTTTTTTGTTTCACTAGGATGTTTTGCATAAATTTTGGTGAACTGAGCTGCAGACGGACGAAATGAATAATTTTAGAAAAAAAGCAGCGGGAGAAATGAATTCAGATGAAAAAATCCAAATTTGAGTGGAAGCCTGAGAACTGGATTTCTTTATTTTACTAGGATGTTTTGCATAAATTTTGGTGAACTGAGCTGCAGACGGGCGAAATGGTTAATTTTAGACAAAAAACAGCGGGAGAAATGAATTCAGATGAAAAAATCCAAGTTTGAGTGAAAGCCTGAGAAGTGGATTTTTTTGTTTCACTAGGATGTTTTGCATAAGTTTTGGTGAACTGAGCTGCAGACGGACGAAATTGTTAATTTTAGAAAAAAAACAGCGGGAGAAATGAATTCAGATGAAAAAATCCAAATTTGAGTGGTAGCCTGAGAAGTGGATTTTTTTGTTTCACTAGGATGTTTTGCATAAATTTTGGTGATCTGAGCTGCAGACGGGCAAAATGGTTAATTTTAGAAAAAAAACAGCGGGAGAAATGAATTCAGATGAAAAAATCCAAGTTTGAGTGGAAGCCTGAGAACTGGATTTTTTTATTTTACTAGGATGTTTTGCATAAATTTTGGTGATCTGAGCTGCAGACAGGCGAAATAGTTAATTTTAGATAAAAAACAGCGGGAGAAATGAATTCAGATGAAAAAATCCAAGTTTGAGTGGAAGCCTGGGAAGTGGATTTTTTTATTTCACTAGGATGTTTTGCATAAATTTTGGTGAACTGAGTTGCAGACGGGCGAAATGGTTAATTTTAGATAAAAAACAGCGGGAGAAATGAATTCAGATGAAAAAATCCAAGTTTAAGTGGAAGCCTGAGAAGTGGATTTTTTTATTTCACTAGGATGTTTTGCATAAATTTTGGTGAACTGAGCTGCAGACGGGCCAAATAATTAATTTTAGATAAAAAACAGCGGGAGAAATGAATTCAGATGAAAAAATCCAAGTTTGAGTGGAAGCCTGTGAAGTGGATTTTTTTATTTTACTAGGATGTTTTGCATAAATTTTGGTGAACAGAGCTGCAGACGGGCGAAATTGTTAATTTTAGATAAAAAACAGCGGGAGAAATGAATTCAGATGAAAAAATCTAAGTTTGAGTGGAAGCCTGAGAAGTGGATTTTTTTATTTTTATAGGATGTTTTTCATAAATTTTGGTGAACAGAGCTGCAGACGGGCGAAATTGTTAATTTTAGATAAAAAACAGCGGGAGAAATGAATTCAGATGAAAAAATCCAAGTTTGAGTGGAAGCCTGAGAAGTGGATTTTTTTATTTCACTAGGATATTTTGCATAAATTTTGGTGAACTGAGCTGCAGACGGGCGAAATAATTAATTTTAGATAAAAAACAGCGGGAGAAATGAATTCAGATGAAAAAATCCAAGTTTGAGTGGAAGCCTGAGAAGTGGATTTTTTTATTTTTATAGGATGTTTTTCATAAATTTTGGTGAACAGAGCTGCAGACGGGCGAAATTGTTAATTTTAGATAAAAAACAGCGGGAGAAATGAATTCAGATGAAAAAATCTAAGTTTGAGTGGAAGCCTGAGAAGTGGATTTTTTTATTTTTATAGGATGTTTTTCATAAATTTTGGTGAACAGAGCTGCAGACGGGCGAAATTGTTAATTTTAGATAAAAAACAGCGGGAGAAATGAATTCAGATGAAAAAATCCAAGTTTGAGTGGAAGCCTGAGAAGTGGATTTTTTTATTTCACTAGGATGTTTTGCATAAACTTTGGTGAACTGAGCTGCAGACGGGCGAAATGGTTAATATTAGATAAAAAACAGCGGGAGAAATGAATTCAGATGAAAAAATCCAAGTTTGAGTGGTAGCCTGAGAAGTTGATTTTTTTATTTCACTAGGATGTTTTGCATAAACTTTGGTGAACTGAGCTGCAGACGGGCGAAATGGTTAATATTAGATAAAAAACAGCGGGAGAAATGAATTCAGATGAAAAAATCCAAGTTTGAGTGGAAGCCTGAGAAGTGGATTTTTTTATTTTTATAGGATGTTTTGCATAAATTTTGGTTAACTGAGCTGCAGACGGGCGAAATTGTTAATTTTAGATAAAAAATAGCGGGAGAAATGAATTCAGATGAAAAAATCCAAGTTTGAGTGGTAGCCTGAGAAGTTGATTTTTTTATTTCACTAGGATGTTTTGCATAAACTTTGGTGAACTGAGCTGCAGACGGGCGAAATGGTTAATATTAGATAAAAAACAGCGGGAGAAATGAATTCAGATGAAAACATCCAAGTTTGAGTGGAAGCCTGAGAAGTGGATTTTTTTATTTTTATAGGATGTTTTTCATAAATTTTGGTGAACAGAGCTGCAGACGGGCGAAATTGTTAATTTTAGATAAAAAACAGCGGGAGAAATGAATTCAGATGAAAAAATCCAAGTTTGAGTGGAAGCCTGAGAAGTGGATTTTTTTATTTCACTAGGATGTTTTGCATAAATTTTGGTGAACTGAGCTGCAGACGGGCGAAATAATTAATTTTAGATAAAAAACAGCGGGAGAAATGAATTCAGATGAAAAAATCCAAGTTTGAGTGGAAGCCTGAGAAGTGGATTTTTTTATTTTTATAGGATGTTTTTCATAAATTTTGGTGAACAGAGCTGCAGACGGGCGAAATTGTTAATTTTAGATAAAAAACAGCGGGAGAAATGAATTCAGATGAAAAAATCCAAGTTTGAGTGGAAGCCTGAGAAGTGGATTTTTTTATTTCACTAGGATGATTTGCATAAATTTTGGTGAACTGAGCTGCAGACGGGCGAAATTGTTAATTTTAGATAAAAAACAGCGGGAGAAATGAATTCAGATGAAAAAATCCAAGTTTGAGTGGTAGCCTGAGAAGTTGATTTTTTTATTTCACTAGGATGATTTGCATAAATTTTGGTGAACTGAGCTGCAGACGGGCGAAATTGTAAATTTTAGATAAAAAACAGCGGGAGAAATGAATTCAGATGAAAAAATCCAAGTTTGAGTGGAAGCCTGAGAAGTGGATTTTTTTATTTCACTAGGATGATTTGCATAAATTTTGGTGAACTGAGCTGCAGACGGGCGAAATTGTTAATTTTAGATAAAAAACAGCGGGAGAAATGAATTCAGATGAAAAAATCCAAGTTTGAGTGGTAGCCTGAGAAGTTGATTTTTTTATTTCACTAGGATGTTTTGCATAAACTTTGGTGAACTGAGCTGCAGACGGGCGAAATGGTTAATATTAGATAAAAAACAGCGGGAGAAATGAATTCAGATGAAAAAATCCAAGTTTGAGTGGAAGCTTGAGAAGTGGATTTTTTTATTTTACTAAGATGTTTCTCATAAATTTTAGTGAACAGAGCTGCAGACGGGCGAAAATGTTATTTTTAGATAAAAAATAGCGGAAGAATGAATTCAGATGAAAAAATCCAAGTTTGAGTGGAAGCCTGAGAAGTGGATTTTTTTATTTTACTAAGATGTTTCTCATAAATTTTAGTGAACAGAGCTGCAGACGGGCGAAATTGTTAATTTTAGATAAAAAATAGCGGGAGAAATGAATTCAGATGAAAAAATCCAAGTTTGAGTGGAAGCCTGAGAAGTGGATTTTTTTATTTCACTAGGATGTTTTGCATAAACTTTGGTGAACTGAGCTGCAGACGGGCGAAATGGTTAATATTAGATAAAAAACAGCGGGAAAAATGAATTCAGATGAAAAAATCCAAGTTTGAGTGGAAGCCTGAGAAGTGGATTTTTTTATTTTACTAGGATGTTTTTCATACATTTTGGTGAACAGAGCTGCAGACGGGCGAAATTGTTAATTTTAGATAAAAAATAGCGGGAGAAATGAATTCAGATGAAAAAATCCAAGTTTGAGTGGAAGCCTGAGAAGTGGATTTTTTTATTTTTATAGGATGTTTTTCATAAATTTTGGTGAACTGAGCTGCAGACGGGCGAAATGGTTAATATTAGATAAAAAACAGCGGGAGAAATGAATTCAGATGAAAAAATCCAAGTTTGAGTGGAAGCCTGAGAAGTGGATTTTTTTATTTTTATAGGATGTTTTGCATAAATTTTGGTTAACTGAGCTGCAGACGGGCGAAAGCAGCAGGAGAAATGAATTCAGATGAAAAAATTCAAGTTTGAGTGGAAGCCTGAGAACTGGATTTTTTTATTTTGCTAGGATGTTTTGCATAAAGTTTGGTGAACTGAACTGCAGACGGGCGAAATGGTTAATTTTAGCTAAATAACAGCGGGAGAATTGAATTCAGATGAAAAAATTCAAGTTTGAGTGGAAGCCTGAGAAGTAGATTTTTTTATTTTGCAAGGATGTTTTGCATAAATTTTGGTGAACTGAACTGCAGACGGGTGAAATATTAATTTTAGTTAAAAAACAGCGCGAGAAATGAATTCAGATGAAAAAATTCAAGTTTGAGTGGAAGCCTGAGAAGTGGATTTTTTTATTTTGCTAGGATGTTTTACTTCAAATTTGGTGAACTGAGCTGCAGACGGGCGAAATGGTTAATTTTAGCTAAAAAACAGCGGGAGAAATGAATTCAGATGAAAAAATTCAAGTTTGAGTGAAAGCCTGAGAAGTGGATTTTTTAATTTTGCTAGGATGTTTCGCATACATTTTGGTGAACTGACCTGCACAAGGGCGAATTGGTTAATTTTCGTTAAAAATCAGCAGGAGAAATGAATTTAGATGAAAAAAAAGTTGGAGTGTAAGCCTGAGATGTGGATTTTTTTATTTTGCTAGGATGTTTTGCATAAATTTTGGTGAACTGAACTGCAGACAAGTAAACTGGTTACTTTTACCTAAGAAACAGTGGTAGAAATGAATTCAGATGAAAAAGTTCAAGTTTGGGTGGAAGCCTGAGAAGTGGATTTTTTTAATTTGCTAGGATGTTTTGCATACATATTGGTGAACTGAGCGGCAGACTGACGAAAATGTTAATTTTAGATATAAAGAAGCGGGAGAAATGAATTCAGATGAAAAAATTCAAGTTTGAGTGGAAGCCTTAGAAGTGGATTTTTTATTTTGCTAGGATATTTTACTTGAAATTTGGTAAACTGAGCTGCAAACGGGCGAAATGGTTAATTTTAGGTAAAAAACAGTGAGAAAAATGAATTCAGATGAAAAAATTCAAGTTTGAGTGGAAGCCTGAGAAGTGGATTTTTTATTTTAATACGATGTTTTGCATAAATTTTGGTGAACTGAGCTGCAATCGGGCGAAATGTTTAATTTTAGATTTAAATCAGTGTGAGAAATGAATTCAGGTGAAAAAATTCAGGTTTGAGTGGAAGCATGAGAAGCGGATTTTTTTATTTTGCTAGGATGTTTTTCATTAATTTTAGTGAACTGAGCGGAAGACTGACGAAAAGGTGAATTTTAGATAAAAAGCAGCGGGAGAAACAAATTCAGATGAAAAAATTCAAGTTTGAGTGGAAGCCTGAGAACTGGATTTTTTTAATTTGCTAGGATGTTTTGCATAAATTTTGGTGAACTGAACTGCAGACGGGCGAAATGGTTAATTTTAGCTAAAAAAACAGCGGAAAAATGAATTCAGATAAAAAAATTCAAGTTTGAGTAGAAGCCTGAGAAGTGGATTTTTTTATTTTGCTAGGATGTTTTACTTCAAATTCGGTGAACTGAGCTGCAGACGGGCGAAATTGTTAATTTTAGGTAAAAATCAGCGGGAGAAATGAATTCAGATGCAAAAATAAAAGTTTAAATGGATGCCTGAGAAGTGGATTTTTTCATTTTGCTAGGATGTTTTGCATAAATTTTGGTGAACTGAACCTCAGACAAGTAAAATGGTTAATTTTAGCTAAAAATAAGTGTAAGAAATGAATTCAGATGAAAAAATTCAAGTTTGAGTGGAAGCCTGAGATGTGGATTTTTTTATTTTGCTAGGATGTTTTGCATAAATTTTGTGAACTGAACTGCAGACAAGTAAAATGGTTAATTTTACCTAAGAAACAGCGGTAGAAATGAATTCAGATGAAAAAATTCAAGTTTGAGTGGAATCCTGAGAAGTGGATTTTTTTATTTTGCTAGGATGTTTTGCATTAATTTTGGTGAACTGAGCGGCAGACTGACGAAAAGGTGAATGTTAGATAAAAAGCAGCAGGAGAAATGAATTCAGATGAAAAAATTCAAGTTTGAGTGGAAGCCTGAGAACTGGATTTTTTTATTTTGCTAGGATGTTTTGCATAAAGTTTGGTGAACTGAACTGGAGACGGGCGAAATGGTTAATTTTAGTTAAATAACAGCGGGAGAATCGAATTCAGATGAAAAAATTCAAGTTTGAGTGGAAGCCTGAGAAGTAGATTTTTTTATTTTGCAAGGATGTTTTGCATAAATTTTGGTGAACTGAACTGCAGACGGGTGAAATATTTTTTTTAGTTAAAAAACAGCGCGAGAAATGAATTCAGATGAAAAAATTCAAGTTTGAGTGGAAGCCTGAGAAGTGGATTTTTTTATTTTGCTAGGATGTTTTACTTCAAATTTGGTGAACTGAGCTGCAGACGGGCGAAATGGTTAATTTTAGCTAAAAAACAGCGGGAGAAATGAATTCAGATGAAAAAATTCAAGTTTGAGTGAAAGCCTGAGAAGTGGATTTTTTAATTTTGCTAGGATGTTTCGCATACATTTTGGTGAACTGAGCTGCACAAGGGCAAATTGGTTAATTTTCGTTAAAAATCAGCAGGAGAAATGAATTCAGATGAAAAAATTCAACCTTGATTAGAAGCCTGAGATGTGGATTTTTTTATTTTGCTAGGATGTTTTGCATAAATTTTGGTGAACTGAACTGCAGACAAGTAAACTGGTTACTTTTACCTAAGAAACAGTGGTAGAAATGAATTCAGATGAAAAAGTTCAAGTTTGGGTGGAAGCCTGAGAAGTGGATTTTTTTAATTTGCTAGGATGTTTTGCATAAAGTTTGGTGAACTGAACTGCAGACGGGCAAAATGGTTAATTTTAGCTAAATAACAGCGGGAGAATTGAATTCAGATGAAAAAATTCAAGTTAGAGTGGAAGCCACAGAAGTAGATTTTTTTATTTTGCAAGGATGTTTTGCATAAATTTTGGTGAACTGAACTGCAGACGGGTGAAATATTAATTTTACTTAAAAAACAGCGCGAGAAATGAATTCAGATGAAAAAATTCAAGTTTGAGTGGAAGCCTGAGAAGTGGATTTTTTTATTTTGCTAGGATGTTTTACTTCAAATTTGGTGAACTGAGCTGCAGACGGGCGAAATGGTTAATTTTAGCTAAAAAACAGCGGGAGAAATGAATTCAGATGAAAAAATTTAAGTTTGAGTGAAAGCCTGAGAAGTGGATTTTTTAATTTTGCTAGGATGTTTCGCATACATTTTGGTGAACTGAGCTGCACAAGGGCGAATTGGTTAATTTTCGTTAAAAATCAGCAGGAGAAATGAATTCAGATGAAAAAATTCAACCTTGATTAGAAGCCTGAGATGTGGATTTTTTTATTTTGCTAGGATGTTTTGCATAAATTTTGGTGAACTGAACTGCAGACAAGTAAACTGGTTACTTTTACCTAAGAAACAGTGGTAGAAATGAATTCAGATGAAAAAGTTCAAGTTTGGGTGGAAGCCTGAGAAGTGGATTTTTTTAATTTGCTAGGATGTTTTGCATACATATTGGTGAACTGAGCGGCAGACTGACGAAAATGTTAATTTTAGATATAAAGAAGCGGGAGAAATGAATTCAGATGAAAAAATTCAAGTTTGAGTGGAAGCCTGAGAAGTGGATTTTTTATTTTGCTAGGATATTTTACTTGAAATTTGGTGAACTGAGCTGCAGACGGGCGAAATGGTTAATTTTAGGTAAAAAACAGTGAGAAAAATGAATTCAGATGAAAAAATTCAAGTTTGAGTGGGAGCCTGAGAAGTGGATTTTTTATTTTAATACGATGTTTTGCATAAATTTTGGTGAACTGAGCTGCAATCGGGCGAAATGTTTAATTTTAGATTTAAATCAGTGTGAGAAATGAATTCAGGTGAAAAAATTCAGGTTTGAGTGGAAGCATGAGAAGTGGATTTTTTTATTTTGCTAGGATGTTTTTCATTAATTTTAGTGAACTGAGCGGAAGACTGACGAAAAGGTGAATTTTAGATAAAAAGCAGCGGGAGAAACAAATTCAGATGAAAAAATTCAAGTTTGAGTGGAAGCCTGAGAACTGGATTTTTTTATTTTGCTAGGATGTTTTGCATAAATTTTGGTGAACTGAACTGCAGACGGGCGAAATGGTTAATTTTAGCTAAAAAAACAGCGGAAAAATGAATTCAGATAAAAAAATTCAAGTTTGAGTAGAAGCCTGAGAAGTGGATTTTTTTATTTTGCTAGGATGTTTTACTTCATATTCGGTGAACTGAACCTCAGACAAGTAAAATGGTTAATTTTAGCTAAAAATAAGTGTAAGAAATGAATTCAGATGAAAAAAAAAGTTGGAGTGTAAGCCTGAGATGTGGATTTTTTTATTTTACTAGGATAGTTTGCATAAAGTTTTGTGAACTGAACTGCGGACTAGAGATTTTATTAATTTTCGATAAAAAATAGCGGGAAAAATGAATTCAGATGTAAAAATAAAAGTTTAAATGGATGCCTGAGAAGTGGATTTTTTCATTTTGCTAGGATGTTTTGCATAAATTTTGGTGAACTGAACCTCAGACAAGTAAAATGGTTAATTTTAGCTAAAAATAAGTGTAAGAAATGAATTCAGATGAAAAAATTCAAGTTTGAGTGGAAGCCTGAGATGTGGATTTTTTTATTTTGCTAGGATGTTTTGCATAAATTTTGGTGAACTGAACTGCAGACAAGTAAAATGGTTAATTTTACCTAAGAAACAGCGGTAGAAATGAATTCAGATGAAAAAATTCAAGTTTGAGTGGAAGCCTGAGAACTGGATTTTTTTATTTTGCTAGGATGTTTTGCATAAAGTTTGGTGAACTGAACTGCAGACGGGCGAAATGGTTAATTTTAGCTAAATAACAGCGGGAGAATTGAATTCAGATGAAAAAATTCAAGTTTGAGTGGAAGCCTGAGAAGTAGATTTTTTTATTTTGCAAGAATGTTTTGCATAAATTTTGGTGAACTGAACTGCAGACGGGTGAAATATTAATTTTAGTTAAAAAACAGCAGAGAAATGAATTCAGATGAAAAAATTCAAGTTTGAGTGGAAGCCTGAGAAGTGGATTTTTTATTTTAATACGATATTTTGCATAAATTTTGGTGAACTGAGCTGCAATCGGGCGAAATGTTTAATTTTAGATTTAAATCAGTGTGAGAAATGAATTCAGGTGAAAAAATTCAGGTTTGAGTGGAAGCATGAGAAGTGGATTTTTTATTTTGCTAGGATGTTTTTCATTAATTTTGGTGACCTTAGCTGCAATCGGGCGAAATGGTTAATTTTAGATAACAATCAGCGTGAGAAATGAATTCAGATGAAAAAATCAAGTTTGAGTGTAAGCCTGAGAAGTGGATTTTTTTATTTTGCTAGGATGTTTTGCATAAATTTTAGTGAACTGAGCGGAAGACTGACGAAAAGGTGAATTTTAGATAAAAAGCAGCGGGAGAAACAAATTCAGATGAAAAAATTCAAGTTTGAGTGGAAGCCTGAGAACTGGATTTTTTTATTTTGCTAGGATGTTTTGCATAAATTTTGGTGAACTGAACTGCAGACGGGCGAAATGGTTAATTTTAGCTAAAAAAACAGCGGAAAAATGAATTCAGATAAAAAAATTCAAGTTTGAGTAGAAGCCTGAGAAGTGGATTTTTTTATTTTGCTAGGATGTTTTACTTCAAATTCGGTGAACTGAGCTGCAGACGGGCGAAATTGTTAATTTTAGGTAAAAATCAGCGGGAGAAATGAATTCAGATGCAAAAATAAAAGTTTAAATGGATGCCTGAGAAGTGGACTTTTTCATTTTGCTAGGATGTTTTGCATAAATTTTGGTGAACTGAACCTCAGACAAGTAAAATGGTTAATTTTAGCTAAAAATAAGTGTAAGAAATGAATTCAGATGAAAAAATTCAAGTTTAAGTGGAAGCCTGAGATGTGGATTTTTCTATTTTGCTAGGATGTTTTGCATAAATTTTGGTGAACTGAATTGCAGACAAGTAAAATGGTTAATTTTACCTAAGAAACAGCGGTAGAAATGAATTCAGATGAAAAAATTGAAGTTTGAGTGGAATCCTGAGAAGTGGATTTTTTTATTTTGCTAGGATGTTTTGCATTAATTTTGGTGAAGTTAGCGGCACACTGACGAAAAGGTGAATGTTAGATAAAAAGCAGCGGGAGAAATGAATTCAGATGAAAAAATTCAAGTTTGAGTGGAAGCCTGAGAACTGGATTTTTTTATTTTCCTAGGATGTTTTGCATAAAGTTCGGTGAACTGAACTGCAGACGGGCGAAATAATTAATTTTGGATAAAAAACAGCGGGAGAAATGAATTTAGATGAAAAAATCCAAGTTTGAGTGGAAGCCTGAGAAGTGGATTTTTTTATTTTACACGGAAGTTTTGCATAAATTTTGGTTAACTGAACTGCAGACGGGCGAAATAATTAATTTTGGATAAAAAACAGCGGGAGAAATGAATTTAGATGAAAAAATCCAAGTTTGAGTGGAAGCCTGAGAAGTGGATTTTTTTATTTTACACGGAAGTTTTGCATAAATTTTGGTTAACTGAGCTGCAGACGGGCGAAATGGTTAATTTTAGCTAAATAACAGCGGGAGAATTGAATTCAGATGAAAAAATTTAAGTGTGAGTGGAAGCCTGATAAGTGGATTTTTTTTATTTACTAGGATTTTTTGCATAAAGTTTTGTGAACTGAACTGCAGACTAGAGATTTTATTAATTTTCGATAAAAAATAGCGGGAAAAATGAATTCAGATGTAAAAATAAAAGTTTGAGTGGATGCCTGAGAAGTGGATTTTTTCATTTTGCTAGGATGTTTTGCATAAATTTTGGTGAACTGAACCTCAGACAAGTAAAATGGTTAATTTTAGCTAAAAATAAGTGTAAGAAATGAATTCAGATGAAAAAATTCAAGTTTGGGTGGAAGCCTGAGAAGTGGATTTTTTTAATTTGCTAGGATGTTTTGCATACATATTTGTGAACTGAGCGGCAGACTGACGAAAATGTTAATTTTAGATATAAAGAAGCGGGAGAAATGAATTCAGATTAAAAAATTCAAGTTTGAGTGGAAGCCTGAGAAGTGGATTTTTTATTTTGCTAGGATATTTTACTTGAAATTTGGTAAACTGAGCTGCAAACGGGCGAAATGGTTAATTTTAGGTAAAAAACAGTGAGAAAAATGAATTCAGATGAAAAAATTCAAGTTTGAGTGGAAGCCTGAGAAGTGGATTTTTTATTTTAATACGATGTTTTGCATAAATTTTGGTGAACTGAGCTGCAATCGGGCGAAATGTTTAATTTTAGATTTAAATCAGTGTGAGAAATGAATTCAGGTGAAAAAATTCAGGTTTGAGTGGAAGCATGAGAAGTGGATTTTTTTATTTTGCTAGGATGTTTTTCATTAATTTTAGTGAACTGAGCGGAAGACTGACGAAAAGGTGAATTTTAGATAAAAAGCAGCGGGAGAAACAAATTCAGATGAAAAAATTCAAGTTTGAGTGGAAGCCTGAGAACTGGATTTTTTTATTTTGCTAGGATGTTTTGCATAAATTTTGGTGAACTGAACTGCAGACGGGCGAAATGGTTAATTTTAGCTAAAAAAACAGCGGAAAAATGAATTCAGATAAAAAAATTCTAGTTTGAGTAGAAGCCTGAGAAGTGGATTTTTTTATTTTGCTAGGATGTTTTACTTCAAATTCGGTGAACTGAGCTGCAGACCGGCGAAATTGTTAATTTTAGGTAAAAATCAGCGGGAGAAATGAATTCAGATGCAAAAATAAAAGTTTAAATGGATGCCTGAGAAGTGGATTTTTTCATTTTGCTAGGATGTTTTGCATAAATTTTGGTGAACTGAACCTCAGACAAGTAAAATGGTTAATTTTAGCTAAAAATAAGTGTAAGAAATGAATTCAGATGAAAAAATTCAAGTTTGAGTGGAAGCCTGAGATGTGGATTTTTTTATTTTGCTAGGATGTTTTGCATAAATTTTGGTGAACTGAACTGCAGACAAGTAAAATGGTTAATTTTACCTAAGAAACAGCGGTAGAAATGAATTCAGATGAAAAAATTCAAGTTTGAGTGGAATCCTGAGAAGTGGATTTTTTTATTTTGCTAGGATGTTTTGCATTAATTTTGGTGAACTGAGCGGCAGACTGACGAAAAGGTGAATTTTAGATAAAAAGCAGCAGGAGAAATGAATTCAGATGAAAAAATTCAAGTTTGAGTGGAAGCCTGAGAACTGGATTTTTTTATTTTGCTAGGATGTTTTGCATAAAGTTTGGTGAACTGAACTGGAGACGGGCGAAATGGTTAATTTTAGTTAAATAACAGCGGGAGAATCGAATTCAGATGAAAAAATCCAAGTTTGAGTGGAAGCCTGAGAAGTGGATTTTTTTATTTCACTAGGATGTTTTGCATAAATTTTGGTGAACTGAGCTGCAGACGGACGAAATGGTTAATTTTAGATAAAAAACAGCGGGAGAAATAAATTCAGATGAAAAAATCCAAGTTTGAGTGGAAGCCTGAGAAGTGGATTTTTTTATTTCACTAGAATGTTTTGCATAAATTTTGGTGAACTGAGCTGCAGACGGGAGTATTGTTAATTTTAGATAAAAAACAGCGGGAGAAATGAATTCAGATGAAAAAATCCAAGTTTGAGTGGAAGCCTGAGAAGTGGATTTTTTTATTTCACTAGGATGTTTTGCATAAATTTTGGTGAACTGAGCTGCAGACGGGCGAAATGGTTAATTTTAGATAAAAAACAGCGGGAGAAATGAATTCAGATGAAAAAATCCAAGTTTGAGTGGAAGCCTGAGAAGTGGATTTTTTTATTTCACTAGGATGTTTTGCATAAATTTTGGTGAACTGAGCTGCAGACGGACGAAATGGTTAATTTTAGATAAAAAACAGCGGCAGAAATAAATTCAGATGAAAAAATCCAAGTTTGAGTGGAAGCCTGAGAAGTGGATTTTTTTATTTCACTAGAATGTTTTGCATAAATTTTGGTGAACTGAGCTGCAGACGGGCGAAATTGTTAATTTTAGATAAAAAACAGCGGGAGAAATGAATTCAGATGAAAAAATACAAGTTTGAGTGGAAGCCTGAGAAGTGAATTTTTTTATTTCACTAGGATGTTTTGCATAAATTTTGGTGAACTGAGCTGCAGACGGGCGAAATGGTTAATTTTAGATAAAAAACAGCGGGAGAAATGAATTCAGATGAAAAAATCCAAGTTTGAGTGGAAGCCTGAGAAGTGGATTTTTTTATTTCACTAGGATGTTTTGCATAAATTTTGGCGAACTGAGCTGCAGACGGGCAAAATTGTTAATTTTAGATAAAAAACAGCGGGAGAAATGAATTCAGATGAAAAAATACAAGTTTGAGTGGAAGCCTGAGAAGGGAATTTTTTTATTTCACTAGGATGTTTTGCATAAATTTTGGTGAACTGAGCTGCAGACGGGCAAAATTGTTAATTATAGATAAAAAACAGCGGGAGAAATGAATTCAGATGAAAAAATCCAAGTTTGAGTGGAAGCCTGAGAAGTGGATTTTTTTATTTCACTAGGATGTTTTGCATACATTTTCGTGAACTGAGCTGCAGACGGGGGAAATGGTTAATTTTAGATAAAAAATAGCGGGAGAAATGAATTCAGATGAAAAAATCCAAGTTTGAGTGGAAGCCTGAGAAGTGGATTTTTTTATTTTTATAGGATGTTTTTCATAAATTTTGGTGAACAGAGCTGCAGACGGGCGAAATGGTTAATTTTAGATAAAAAACAGCGGGAGAAATGAATTCAGATGAAAAAATCCAAGTTTGAGTGGAAGCCTGAGAAGTGGATTTTTTTATTTTTATAGGATGTTTTTCATAAATTTTGGTGAACAGAGCTGCAGACGGGCGAAATTGTTAATTTTAGATAAAAAACTGCGGGAGAAATGAATTCAGATGAAAAAATCCAAGTTTGAGTGGAAGCCTGAGAAGTGGATTTTTTTATTTTTATAGGATGTTTTTCATAAATTTTGGTGAACAGAGCTGCAGACGGGCGAAATTGTTAATTTTAGATAAAAAACAGCGGGAGAAATGAATTCAGATGAAAAAATCCAAGTTTGAGTGGAAGCCTGAGAAGTGGATTTTTTTATTTCACTAGGATGATTTGCATAAATTTTGGTGAACTGAGCTGCAGACGGGCGAAATTGTTAATTTTAGATAAAAAACAGCGGGAGAAATGAATTCAGATGAAAAAATCCAAGTTTGAGTGGAAGCCTGAGAAGTGGATTTTTTTATTTCACTAGGATGTTTTTCATAAATTTTGGTGAACAGAGCTGCAGACGGGCGAAATTGTTAATTTTAGATAAAAAACAGCGGGAGAAATGAATTCAGATGAAAAAATCCAAGTTTGAGTGGAAGCCTGAGAAGTGGATTTTTTTATTTTTATAGGATGTTTTTCATAAATTTTGGTGAACAGAGCTGCACACGGGCGAAATTGTTAATTTTAGATAAAAAACAGCGGGAGAAATGAATTCAGATGAAAAAATCCAAGTTTGAGTGGAAGCCTGAGAAGTGGATTTTTTTATTTTTATAGGATGTTTTTCATAAATTTTGGTGAACAGAGCTGCAGACGGGCGAAATGGTTAATTTTAGATAAAAAACAGCGGGAGAAATGAATTCAGATGAAAAAATCCAAGTTTGAGTGGAAGCCTGAGAAGTGGATTTTTTTATTTTTATAGGATGTTTTTCATAAATTTTGGTGAACAGAGCTGCAGACGGGCGAAATTGTTAATTTTAGATAAAAAACAGCGGGAGAAATGAATTCAGATGAAAAAATCCAAGTTTGAGTGGAAGCCTGAGAAGTGGATTTTTTTATTTCACTAGGATGTTTTGCATAAACTTTGGTGAACTGAGCTGCAGACGGGCGAAATGGTTAATATTAGATAAAAAACAGCGGGAGAAATGAATTCAGATGAAAAAATCCAAGTTTGAGTGGAAGCCTGAGAAGTGGATTTTTTTATTTTACTAGGATGTTTTTCATAAATTTTGGTGAACAGAGCTGCAGACGGGCGAAATTGTTAATTTTAAATAAAAAACAGCGGGAGAAATGAATTCAGATGAAAAAATCCAAGTTTGAGTGGAAGCCTGAGAAGTGGATTTTTTTATTTCACTAGGATGTTTTTCATAAATTTTGGTGAACAGAGCTGCAGACGGGCGAAATTGTTAATTTTAGATAAAAAACAGCGGGAGAAACGAATTCAGATGAAAAAATCCAAGTTTGAGTGGAAGCCTGAGAAGTGGATTTTTTTATTTCACTAGGATGATTTGCATAAATTTTGGTGAACTGAGCTGCAGACGGGCGAAATTGTTAATTTTAGATAAAAAACAGCGGGAGAAATGAATTCAGATGAAAAAATCCAAGTTTGAGTGGTAGCCTGAGAAGTTGATTTTTTTATTTCACTAGGATGATTTGCATAAATTTTGGTGAACTGAGCTGCAGACGGGCGAAATTGTAAATTTTAGATAAAAAACAGCGGGAGAAATGAATTCAGATGAAAAAATCCAAGTTTGAGTGGAAGCCTGAGAAGTGGATTTTTTTATTTCACTAGGATGATTTGCATAAATTTTGGTGAACTGAGCTGCAGACGGGCGAAATTGTTAATTTTAGATAAAAAACAGCGGGAGAAATGAATTCAGATGAAAAAATCCAAGTTTGAGTGGTAGCCTGAGAAGTTGATTTTTTTATTTCACTAGGATGTTTTGCATAAACTTTGGTGAACTGAGCTGCAGACGGGCGAAATGGTTAATATTAGATAAAAAACAGCGGGAGAAATGAATTCAGATGAAAAAATCCAAGTTTGAGTGGAAGCCTGAGAAGTGGATTTTTTTATTTTACTAAGATGTTTCTCATAAATTTTAGTGAACAGAGCTGCAGACGGGCGAAAATGTTATTTTTAGATAAAAAATAGCGGAAGAATGAATTCAGATGAAAAAATCCAAGTTTGAGTGGAAGCCTGAGAAGTGGATTTTTTTATTTTTATAGGATGTTTTTCATAAATTTTGGTGAACAGAGCTGCAGACGGGCGAAATTGTTAATTTTAGATAAAAAACAGCGGGAGAAATGAATTCAGATGAAAAAATCCAAGTTTGAGTGGAAGCCTGAGAAGTGGATTTTTTTATTTCACTAGGATGTTTTGCATAAACTTTGGTGAACTGAGCTGCAGACGGGCGAAATGGTTAATTTTAGATAAAAAACAGCGGGAGAAATAAATTCAGATGAAAAAATCCAAGTTTGAGTGGAAGCCTGAGAAGTGGATTTTTTTATTTCACTAGAATGTTTTGCATAAATTTTGGTGAACTGAGCTGCAGACGGATGTATTGTTAATTTTAGATAAAAAACAGCGGGAGAAATGAATTCAGATGAAAAAATCCAAGTTTGAGTGGAAGCCTGAGAAGTGGATTTTTTTATTTTACTAGGATGTTTTTCATACATTTTGGTAAACAGAGCTGCAGACGGGCGAAATTGTTAATTTTAGATAAAAAATAGCGGGAGAAATGAATTCAGATGAAAAAATCCAAGTTTGAGTGGAAGCCTGAGAAGTGGATTTTTTTATTTTTATAGGATGTTTTTCATAAATTTTGGTGAACAGAGCTGCAGACGGGCGAAATTTTTAATTTTAGATAAAAAACAGCGGGAGAAATGAATTCAGATGAAAAAATCCAAGTTTGAGTGGTAGCCTGAGAAGTTGATTTTTGTATTTCACTAGGATGTTTTGCATAAACTTTGGTGAACTGAGCTGCAGACGGGCGAAATAATTATTTTGGATAAAAAACAGCGGGAGAAATGAATTCAGATGAAAAAATCCAAGTTTGAATGGAAGCCTGAGAAGTGGATTTTTTTATTTCACTAGGATGTTTTGCATAAATTTTGGTGAACTGAGCTGCAGACGGACGAAATGGTTAATTTTAGATAAAAAACAGCGGGAGAAATAAATTCAGATGAAAAAATCCAAGTTTGAGTGGAAGCCTGAGTAGTGGATTTTTTTATTTCACTAGAATGTTTTGCATAAATTTTGGTGAACTGAGCTGTAGACGGGAGTATTGTTAATTTTAGATAAAAAACAGCGGGAGAAATGAATTCAGATGAAAAAATCCAAGTTTGAGTGGAAGCCTGAGAGGTGGATTTTTTTATTTCACTAGGATGTTTTGCATAAATTTTGGTGAACTGAGCTGCAGACAGGCGAAATAGTTAATTTTAGATAAAAAACAGCGGGAGAAATGAATTCAGATGAAAAAATCCAAGTTTGAGTGGAAGCCTGAGAGGTGGATTTTTTTATTTCACTAGGATGTTTTGCATAAATTTTGGTGATCTGAGCTGCAGACAGGCGAAATAGTTAATTTTAGATAAAAAACAGCGGGAGAAATGAATTCAGATGAAAAAATCCAAGTTTGAGTGGAAGCTTGAGAGGTGGATTTTTTTATTTCACTAGGATGTTTTGCATAAATTTTGGTGAACTGAGCTGCAGACGGACGAAATGGTTAATTTTAGATAAAAAACAGCGGGAGAAATAAATTCAGATGAAAAAATCCAAGTTTGAGTGGAAGCCTGAGAAGTGGATTTTTTTATTTCACTAGAATGTTTTGCATAAATTTTGGTGAACTGAGCTGCAGACGGGCGAAATGGTTAATTTTAGATAAAAAACAGCGGGAGAAATGAATTCAGATGAAAAAATCCAATTTTGAGTGGAAGCCTAAGAAGTGGATTTTTTTATTTCACTAGGATGTTTTGCATAAATTTTGGCGAACTGAGCTGCAGACGGGCAAAATTGTTAATTTTAGATAAAAAACAGCGGGAGAAATGAATTCAGATGAAAAAATACAAGTTTGAGTGGAAGCCTGAGAAGTGAATTTTTTTATTTCACTAGGATGTTTTGCATAAATTTTGGTGAACTGAGCTGCAGACGGGCAAAATTTTTAATTATAGATAAAAAAACAGCGGGAGAAATGAATTCAGATGAAAAAATCCAAGTTTGAGTGGAAGCCTGAGAAGTGGATTTTTTTATTTCACTAGGATGTTTTGCATACATTTTCGTGAACTGAGCTGCAGACGGGGGAAATGGTTAATTTTAGATAAAAAATAGCGGGAGATATGAATTCAGATAAAAAAATCCAAGTTTGAGTGGAAGCCTGAGAAGTGGATTTTTTTATTTTTATAGGATGTTTTTCATAAATTTTGGTGAACAGAGCTGCAGACGGGCGAAATGGTTAATTTTAGATAAAAAACAGCGGGAGAAATGAATTCAGATGAAAAAATCCAAGTTTGAGTGGAAGCCTGAGAAGTGGATTTTTTTATTTTTATAGGATGTTTTTCATAAATTTTGGTGAACAGAGCTGCAGACGGGCGAAATTGTTAAAAAAAAAAAAAAAAGCGGGAGAAATGAATTCAGATGAAAAAATCCAAGTTTGAGTGGAAGCCTGAGAAGTGGATTTTTTTATTTTTATAGGATGTTTTTCATAAATTTTGGTGAACAGAGCTGCAGACGGGCGAAATTGTTAATTTTAGATAAAAAACAGCGGGAGAAATGAATTCAGATGAAAAAATCCAAGTTTGAGTGGAAGCCTGAGAAGTGGATTTTTTTATTTCACTAGGATGATTTGCATAAATTTTGGTGAACTGAGCTGCAGACGGGCGAAATTGTTAATTTTAGATAAAAAACAGCGGGAGAAATGAATTCAGATGAAAAAATCCAAGTTTGAGTGGAAGCCTGAGAAGTGGATTTTTTTATTTTTATAGGATGTTTTTCATAAATTTTGGTGAACAGAGCTGCAGACGGGCGAAATTGTTAATTTTAGATAAAAAACAGCGGGAGAAATGAATTCAGATGAAAAAATCCAAGTTTGAGTGGAAGCCTGAGAAGTGGATTTTTTTATTTCACTAGGATGTTTTGCATAAATTTTGGTGAACTGAGCTGCAGACGGGCGAAATAATTAAATTTAGATAAAAAACAGCGGGAGAAATGAATTCAGATGAAAAAATCCAAGTTTGAGTGGAAGCCTGAGAAGTGGATTTTTTTATTTTTATAGGATGTTTTTCATAAATTTTGGTGAACAAAGCTGCAGACGGGCGAAATTGTTAATTTTAGATAAAAAACAGCGGGAGAAAAGAATTCAGATGAAAAAATCCAAGTTTGAGTGGAAGCCTGAGAAGTGGATTTTTTTATTTCACTAGGATGATTTGCATAAATTTTGGTGAACTGAGCTGCAGACGGGCGAAATGGTTAATTTTAGATAAAAAACAGCGGGAGAAATTAATTCAGATGAAAAAATCCAAGTTTGAGTGGAAGCCTGAGAAGTGGATTTTTTTATTTCACTAGGATGATTTGCATAAATTTTGGTGAACTGAGCTGCAGACGGGCGAAATTGTTAATTTTAGATAAAAAACAGCGGGAGAAATGAATTCAGATGAAAAAATCCAAGTTTGAGTGGAAGCCTGAGAAGTGAATTTTTTTATTTCACTAGGATGTTTTGCATAAATTTTGGTGAACTGAGCTGCAGACGGGCAAAATTGTTAATTATAGATAAAAAAACAGCGGGAGAAATGAATTCAGATGAAAAAATCCAAGTTTGAGTGGAAGCCTGAGAAGTGGATTTTTTTATTTCACTAGGATGTTTTGCATACATTTTCGTGAACTGAGCTGCAGACGGGGGAAATGGTTAATTTTAGATAAAAAATAGCGGGAGATATGAATTCAGATAAAAAAATCCAAGTTTGAGTGGAAGCCTGAGAAGTGGATTTTTTTATTTTTATAGGATGTTTTTCATAAATTTTGGTGAACAGAGCTGCAGACGGGCGAAATGGTTAATTTTAGATAAAAAACAGCGGGAGAAATGAATTCAGATGAAAAAATCCAAGTTTGAGTGGAAGCCTGAGAAGTGGATTTTTTTATTTTTATAGGATGTTTTTCATAAATTTTGGTGAACAGAGCTGCAGACGGGCGAAATTGTTAATTTTAGATAAAAAACAGCGGGAGAAATGAATTCAGATGAAAAAATCCAAGTTTGAGTGGTAGCCTGAGAAGTTGATTTTTTTATTTCACTAGGATGATTTGCATAAATTTTGGTGAACTGAGCTGCAGACGGGCGAAATTGTAAATTTTAGATAAAAAACAGCGGGAGAAATGAATTCAGATGAAAAAATCCAAGTTTGAGTGGAAGCCTGAGAAGTGGATTTTTTTATTTCACTAGGATGATTTGCATAAATTTTGGTGAACTGAGCTGCAGACGGGCGAAATTGTTATTTTTAGATAAAAAATAGCGGAAGAATGAATTCAGATGAAAAAATCCAAGTTTGAGTGGAAGCCTGAGAAGTGGATTTTTTTATTTTTATAGGATGTTTTTCATAAATTTTGGTGAACAGAGCTGCAGACGGGCGAAATTGTTAATTTTAGATAAAAAACAGCGGGAGAAATGAATTCAGATGAAAAAATCCAAGTTTGAGTGGAAGCCTGAGAAGTGGATTTTTTTATTTCACTAGGATGTTTTGCATAAACTTTGGTGAACTGAGCTGCAGACGGGCGAAATGGTTAATTTTAGATAAAAAACAGCGGGAGAAATAAATTCAGATGAAAAAATCCAAGTTTGAGTGGAAGCCTGAGAAGTGGATTTTTTTATTTCACTAGAATGTTTTGCATAAATTTTGGTGAACTGAGCTGCAGACGGATGTATTGTTAATTTTAGATAAAAAACAGCGGGAGAAATGAATTCAGATGAAAAAATCCAAGTTTGAGTGGAAGCCTGAGAAGTGGATTTTTTTATTTTACTAGGATGTTTTTCATACATTTTGGTAAACAGAGCTGCAGACGGGCGAAATTGTTAATTTTAGATAAAAAATAGCGGGAGAAATGAATTCAGATGAAAAAATCCAAGTTTGAGTGGAAGCCTGAGAAGTGGATTTTTTTATTTTTATAGGATGTTTTTCATAAATTTTGGTGAACAGAGCTGCAGACGGGCGAAATTTTTAATTTTAGATAAAAAACAGCGGGAGAAATGAATTCAGATGAAAAAATCCAAGTTTGAGTGGTAGCCTGAGAAGTTGATTTTTGTATTTCACTAGGATGTTTTGCATAAACTTTGGTGAACTGAGCTGCAGACGGGCGAAATAATTATTTTGGATAAAAAACAGCGGGAGAAATGAATTCAGATGAAAAAATCCAAGTTTGAATGGAAGCCTGAGAAGTGGATTTTTTTATTTCACTAGGATGTTTTGCATAAATTTTGGTGAACTGAGCTGCAGACGGACGAAATGGTTAATTTTAGATAAAAAACAGCGGGAGAAATAAATTCAGATGAAAAAATCCAAGTTTGAGTGGAAGCCTGAGAAGTGGATTTTTTTATTTCACTAGAATGTTTTGCATAAATTTTGGTGAACTGAGCTGTAGACGGGAGTATTGTTAATTTTAGATAAAAAACAGCGGGAGAAATGAATTCAGATGAAAAAATCCAAGTTTGAGTGGAAGCCTGAGAGGTGGATTTTTTTATTTAACTAGGATGTTTTGCATAAATTTTGGTGAACTGAGCTGCAGACAGGCGAAATAGTTAATTTTAGATAAAAAACAGCGGGAGAAATGAATTCAGATGAAAAAATCCAAGTTTGAGTGGAAGCCTGAGAGGTGGATTTTTTTATTTCACTAGGATGTTTTGCATAAATTTTGGTGATCTGAGCTGCAGACAGGCGAAATAGTTAATTTTAGATAAAAAACAGCGGGAGAAATGAATTCAGATGAAAAAATCCAAGTTTGAGTGGAAGCTTGAGAGGTGGATTTTTTTATTTCACTAGGATGTTTTGCATAAATTTTGGTGAACTGAGCTGCAGACGGACGAAATGGTTAATTTTAGATAAAAAACAGCGGGAGAAATAAATTCAGATGAAAAAATCCAAGTTTGAGTGGAAGCCTGAGAAGTGGATTTTTTTATTTCACTAGAATGTTTTGCATAAATTTTGGTGAACTGAGCTGCAGACGGGCGAAATGGTTAATTTTAGATAAAAAACAGCGGGAGAAATGAATTCAGATGAAAAAATCCAATTTTGAGTGGAAGCCTAAGAAGTGGATTTTTTTATTTCACTAGGATGTTTTGCATAAATTTTGGTGAACTGAGCTGCAGACGGGCGAAATGGTTAATTTTAGATAAAAAACAGCGGGAGAAATGAATTCAGATGAAAAAATCCAAGTTTGAGTGGAAGCCTGAGAAGTGGATTTTTTTATTTCACTAGGATGTTTTGCATAAATTTTGGCGAACTGAGCTGCAGACGGGCAAAATTGTTAATTTTAGATAAAAAACAGCGGGAGAAATGAATTCAGATGAAAAAATACAAGTTTGAGTGGAAGCCTGAGAAGTGAATTTTTTTATTTCACTAGGATGTTTTGCATAAATTTTGGTGAACTGAGCTGCAGACGGGCAAAATTGTTAATTATAGATAAAAAAACAGCGGGAGAAATGAATTCAGATGAAAAAATCCAAGTTTGAGTGGAAGCCTGAGAAGTGGATTTTTTTATTTCACTAGGATGTTTTGCATACATTTTCGTGAACTGAGCTGCAGACGGGGGAAATGGTTAATTTTAGATAAAAAATAGCTGGAGATATGAATTCAGATAAAAAAATCCAAGTTTGAGTGGAAGCCTGAGAAGTGGATTTTTTTATTTTTATAGGATGTTTTTCATAAATTTTGGTGAACAGAGCTGCAGACGGGCGAAATGGTTAATTTTAGATAAAAAACAGCGGGAGAAATGAATTCAGATGAAAAAATCCAAGTTTGAGTGGAAGCCTGAGAAGTGGATTTTTTTATTTTTATAGGATGTTTTTCATAAATTTTGGTGAACAGAGCTGCAGACGGGCGAAATTGTTAATTTTAGATAAAAAAAAGCGGGAGAAATGAATTCAGATGAAAAAATCCAAGTTTGAGTGGAAGCCTGAGAAGTGGATTTTTTTATTTTTATAGGATGTTTTTCATAAATTTTGGTGAACAGAGCTGCAGACGGGCGAAATTGTTAATTTTAGATAAAAAACAGCGGGAGAAATGAATTCAGATGAAAAAATCCAAGTTTGAGTGGAAGCCTGAGAAGTGGATTTTTTTATTTTTATAGGATGTTTTTCATAAATTTTGGTGAACAGAGCTGCAGACGGGCGAAATTGTTAATTTTAGATAAAAAACAGCGGGAGAAATGAATTCAGATGAAAAAATCCAAGTTTGAGTGGAAGCCTGAGAAGTGGATTTTTTTATTTTTATAGGATGTTTTTCATAAATTTTGGTGAACAGAGCTGCAGACGGGCGAAATTGTTAATTTTAGATAAAAAACAGCGGGAGAAATGAATTCAGATGAAAAAATCCAAGTTTGAGTGGAAGCCTGAGAAGTGGATTTTTTTATTTCACTAGGATGTTTTGCATAAATTTTGGTGAACTGAGCTGCAGACGGGCGAAATAATTAATTTTAGATAAAAAACAGCGGGAGAAATGAATTCAGATGAAAAAATCCAAGTTTGATTGGAAGCCTGAGAAGTGGATTTTTTTATTTTTATAGGATGTTTTTCATAAATTTTGGTGAACAGAGCTGCAGACGGGCGAAATTGTTAATTTTAGATAAAAAACAGCGGGAGAAATGAATTCAGATGAAAAAATCCAAGTTTGAGTGGAAGCCTGAGAAGTGGATTTTTTTATTTTTATAGGATGTTTTTCATAAATTTTGGTGAACAGAGCTGCAGAAGGGCGAAATTGTTAATTTTAGATAAAAAACAGCGGGAGAAATGAATTCAGATGAAAAAATCCAAGTTTGAGTGGAAGCCTGAGAAGTGGATTTTTTTATTTCACTAGGATGATTTGCATAAATTTTGGTGAACTGAGCTGCAGACGGGCGAAATGGTTAATTTTAGATAAAAAACAGCGGGAGAAATGAATTCAGATGAAAAAATCCAAGTTTGAGTGGAAGCCTGAGAAGTGGATTTTTTTATTTCACTAGGATGATTTGCATAAATTTTGGTGAACTGAGCTGCAGACGGGCGAAATTGTTAATTTTAGATAAAAAACAGCGGGAGAAATGAATTCAGATGAAAAAATCCAAGTTTGAGTGGAAGCCTGAGAAGTGAATTTTTTTATTTCACTATGATGTTTTGCATAAATTTTGGTGAACTGAGCTGCAGACGGGCAAAATTGTTAATTATAGATAAAAAAACAGCGGGAGAAATGAATTCAGATGAAAAAATCCAAGTTTGAGTGGAAGCCTGAGAAGTGGATTTTTTTATTTCACTAGGATGTTTTGCATACATTTTCGTGAACTGAGCTGCAGACGGGGGAAATGGTTAATTTTAGATAAAAAATAGCGGGAGATATGAATTCAGATAAAAAAATCCAAGTTTGAGTGGAAGCCTGAGAAGTGGATTTTTTTATTTTTATAGGATGTTTTTAATAAATTTTGGTGAACAGAGCTGCAGACGGGCGAAATGGTTAATTTTAGATAAAAAACAGCGGGAGAAATGAATTCAGATGAAAAAATCCAAGTTTGAGTGGAAGCCTGAGAAGTGGATTTTTTTATTTTTATAGGATGTTTTTCATAAATTTTGGTGAACAGAGCTGCAGACGGGCGAAATTGTTAATTTTAGATAAAAAACAGCGGGAGAAATGAATTCAGATGAAAAAATCCAAGTTTGAGTGGAAGCCTGAGAAGTGGATTTTTTTATTTTTATAGGATGTTTTTCATAAATTTTGGTGAACAGAGCTGCAGACGGGCGAAATTGTTAATTTTAGATAAAAAACAGCGGGAGAAATGAATTCAGATGAAAAAATCCAAGTTTGAGTGGAAGCCTGAGAAGTGGATTTTTTTATTTCACTAGGATGATTTGCATAAATTTTGGTGAACTGAGCTGCAGACGGGCGAAATTGTTAATTTTAGATAAAAAACAGCGGGAGAAATGAATTCAGATGAAAAAATCCAAGTTTGAGTGGAAGCCTGAGAAGTGGATTTTTTTATTTTTATAGGATGTTTTTCATAAATTTTGGTGAACAGAGCTGCAGACGGGCGAAATTGTTAATTTTAGATAAAAAACAGCGGGAGAAATGAATTCAGATGAAAAAATCCAAGTTTGAGTGGAAGCCTGAGAAGTGGATTTTTTTATTTTTATAGGATGTTTTTCATAAATTTTGGTGAACAGAGCTGCAGACGGGCGAAATTGTTAATTTTAGATAAAAAACAGCGGGAGAAATGAATTCAGATGAAAAAATCCAAGTTTGAGTGGAAGCCTGAGAAGTGGATTTTTTTATTTTTATAGGATGTTTTTCATAAATTTTGGTGAACAGAGCTGCAGACGGGCGAAATTGTTAATTTTAGATAAAAAACAGCGGGAGAAATGAATTCAGATGAAAAAATCCAAGTTTGAGTGGAAGCCTGAGAAGTGGATTTTTTTATTTTTATAGGATGTTTTTCATAAATTTTGGTGAACAGAGCTGCAGACGGGCGAAATGGTTAATTTTAGATAAAAAACAGCGGGAGAAATGAATTCAGATGAAAAAATCCAAGTTTGAGTGGAAGCCTGAGAAGTGGATTTTTTTATTTTTATAGGATGTTTTTCATAAATTTTGGTGAACAGAGCTGCAGACGGGCGAAATTGTTAATTTTAGATAAAAAACAGCGGGAGAAATGAATTCAGATGAAAAAATCCAAGTTTGAGTGGAAGCCTGAGAAGTGGATTTTTTTATTTTTATAGGATGTTTTTCATAAATTTTGGTGAACAGAGCTGCAGACGGGCGAAATGGTTAATTTTAGATAAAAAACAGCGGGAGAAATGAATTCAGATGAAAAAATCCAAGTTTGAGTGGAAGCCTGAGAAGTGGATTTTTTTATTTTTATAGGATGTTTTTCATAAATTTTGGTGAACAGAGCTGCAGATTGGCGAAATTGTTAATTTTAGATAAAAAACAGCGGGAGAAATGAATTCAGATGAAAAAATCCAAGTTTGAGTGGAAGCCTGAGAAGTGGATTTCTTTATTTTTATAGGATGTTTTTCATAAATTTTGGTGAACAGAGCTGCAGACGGGCGAAATGGTTAATTTTAGATAAAAAACAGCGGGAGAAATGAATTCAGATGAAAAAATCCAAGTTTGAGTGGAAGCCTGAGAAGTGGATTTTTTTATTTCACTAGGATGATTTGCATAAATTTTGGTGAACTGAGCTGCAGACGGGCGAAATGGTTAATATTAGATAAAAAACAGCGGGAGAAATGAATTCAGATGAAAAAATCCAAGTTTGAGTGGAAGCCTGAGAAGTGGATTTTTTTATTTTACTAGGATGTTTTTCATAAATTTTGGTGAACAGAGCTGCAGACGGGCGAAATTGTTAATTTTAGATAAAAAATAGCGGGAGAAATGAATTCAGATGAAAAAATCCAAGTTTGAGTGGAAGCCTGAGAAGTGGATTTTTTTATTTTTATAGGATGTTTTTCATAAATTTTGGTGAACAGAGCTGCAGACGGGCGAAATAATTAATTTTAGATAAAAAACAGCGGGAGAAATGAATTCAGATGAAAAAATCCAAGTTTGAGTGGAAGCCCGAGAAGTGGATTTTTTTATTTCACTAGGATGATTTGCATAAATTTTGGTAAACTGAGCTGCAGACGTGCGAAATTGTTAATTTTAGATAAAAAACAGCGGGAGAAATGAATTCAGATGAAAAAATCCAAGTTTGAGTGGAAGCCTGAGAAGTGGATTTTTTTATTTCACTAGGATGTTTTGCATAAATTTTGGTGAACAGAGCTGCAGACGGGCGAAATTGTTAATTTTAGATAAAAAACAGCGGGAGAAATGAATTCAGATGAAAAAATCCAAGTTTGAGTGGAAGCCTGAGAAGTGGATTTTTTTATTTCACTAGGATGTTTTGCATAAACTTTGGTGAACTGAGCTGCAGACGGGCGAAATGGTTAATATTAGATAAAAAACAGCGGGAGAAATGAATTCAGATGAAAAAATCCAAGTTTGAGTGGAAGCCTGAGAAGTGGATTTTTTTATTTCACTAGGATGATTTGCATAAATTTTGGTGAACTGAGCTGCAGACGGGCGAAATGGTTAATTTTAGATAAAAAACAGCGGGAGAAATGAATTCAGATGAAAAAATCCAAGTTTGAGTGGAAGCCTGAGAAGTGGATTTTTTTATTTCACTAGGATGATTTGCATAAATTTTGGTGAACTGAGCTGCAGACGGGCGAAATTGTTAATTTTAGATAAAAAACAGCGGGAGAAATGAATTCAGATGAAAAAATCCAAGTTTGAGTGGAAGCCTGAGAAGTGAATTTTTTTATTTCACTAGGATGTTTTGCATAAATTTTGGTGAACTGAGCTGCAGACGGGCAAAATTGTTAATTATAGATAAAAAAACAGCGGGAGAAATGAATTCAGATGAAAAAATCCAAGTTTGAGTGGAAGCCTGAGAAGTGGATTTTTTTATTTCACTAGGATGTTTTGCATACATTTTCGTGAACTGAGCTGCAGACGGGGGAAATGGTTAATTTTAGATAAAAAATAGCGGGAGATATGAATTCAGATAAAAAAATCCAAGTTTGAGTGGAAGCCTGAGAAGAGGATTTTTTTATTTTTATAGGATGTTTTTCATAAATTTTGGTGAACAGAGCTGCAGACGGGCGAAATGGTTAATTTTAGATAAAAAACAGCGGGAGAAATGAATTCAGATGAAAAAATCCAAGTTTGAGTGGAAGCCTGAGAAGTGGATTTTTTTATTTTTATAGGATGTTTTTCATAAATTTTGGTGAACAGAGCTGCAGACGGGCGAAATTGTTAATTTTAGATAAAAAACAGCGGGAGAAATGAATTCAGATGAAAAAATCCAAGTTTGAGTGGAAGCCTGAGAAGTGGATTTTTTTATTTTTATAGGATGTTTTTCATAAATTTTGGTGAACAGAGCTGCAGACGGGCGAAATTGTTAATTTTAGATAAAAAACAGCGGGAGAAATGAATTCAGATGAAAAAATCCAAGTTTGAGTGGAAGCCTGAGAAGTGGATTTTTTTATTTCACTAGGATGATTTGCATAAATTTTGGTGAACTGAGCTGCAGACGGGCGAAATTGTTAATTTTAGATAAAAAATAGCGGGAGAAATGAATTCAGATGAAAAAATCCAAGTTTGAGTGGAAGCCTGAGAAGTGGATTTTTTTATTTTTATAGGATGTTTTTCATAAATTTTGGTGAACAGAGCTGCAGGCGGGCGAAATTGTTAATTTTAGATAAAAAACAGCGGGAGAAATGAATTCAGATGAAAAAATCCAAGTTTGAGTGGAAGCCTGAGAAGTGGAATTTTTTATTTTTATAGGATGTTTTTCATAAATTTTGGTGAACAGAGCTGCAGACGGGCGAAATTGTTAATTTTAGATAAAAAACAGCGGGAGAAATGAATTCAGATGAAAAAATCCAAGTTTGAGTGGAAGCCTGAGAAGTGGATTTTTTTATTTTTATAGGATGTTTTTCATAAATTTTGGTGAACAGAGCTGCAGACGGGCGAAATGGTTAATTTTAGATAAAAAATAGCGGGAGAAATGAATTCAGATGAAAAAATCCAAGTTTGAGTGGAAGCCTGAGAAGTGGATTTTTTTACTTCACTAGGATGTTTTGCATAAACTTTGGTGAACTGAGCTGCAGACGGGCGAAATGGTTAATTTTAGATAAAAAACAGCGGGAGAAATGAATTCAGATGAAAAAATCCAAGTTTGAGTGGAAGCCTGAGAAGTGGATTTCTTTATTTTTATAGGATGTTTTTCATAAATTTTGGTGAACAGAGCTGCAGACGGGCGAAATGGTTAATTTTAGATAAAAAACAGCGGGAGAAATGAATTCAGATGAAAAAATCCAAGTTTGAGTGGAAGCCTGAGAAGTGGATTTTTTTATTTCACTAGGATGATTTGCATAAATTTTGGTGAACTGAGCTGCAGACGGGCGAAATGGTTAATTTTAGATAAAAAACAGCGGGAGAAATGAATTCAGATGAAAAAATCCAAGTTTGAGTGGAAGCCTGAGAAGTGGATTTTTTTATTTTACTAGGATGTTTTTCATAAATTTTGGTGAACTGAGCTGCAGACGGGCGAAATGGTTAATATTAGATAAAAAACAGCGGGAGAAATGAATTCAGATGAAAAAATCCAAGTTTGAGTGGAAGCCTGAGAAGTGGATTTTTTTATTTCACTAGGATGATTTGCATAAATTTTGGTGAACTGAGCTGCAGACGGGCGAAATGGTTAATATTAGATAAAAAACAGCGGGAGAAATGAATTCAGATGAAAAAATCCAAGTTTGAGTGGAAGCCTGAGAAGTGGATTTTTTTATTTTACTAGGATGTTTTTCTAAAATTTTGGTGAACAGAGCTGCAGACGGGCGAAATAATTAATTTTAGATAAAAAACAGCGGGAGAAATGAATTCAGATGAAAAAATCCAAGTTTGAGTGGAAGCCTGAGAAGTGGATTTTTTTATTTTTATAGGATGTTTTTCATAAATTTTGTTGAACAGAGCTGCAGACGGGCGAAATAATTAATTTTAGATAAAAAACAGCGGGAGAAATGAATTCAGATGAAAAAATCCAAGTTTGAGTGGAAGCCCGAGAAGTGGATTTTTTTATTTCACTAGGATGATTTGCATAAATTTTGGTAAACTGAGCTGCAGACGGGAGTATTGTTAATTTTAGATAAAAAACAGCGGGAGAAATGAATTCAGATGAAAAAATCCAAGTTTGAGTGGAAGCCTGAGAAGTGGATTTTTTTATTTTTATAGGATGTTTTTCATAAATTTTGGTGAACAGAGCTGCAGACGGGCGAAATAATTAATTTTAGATAAAAAACAGCGGGAGAAATGAATTCAGATGAAAAAATCCAAGTTTGAGTGGAAGCCCGAGAAGTGGATTTTTTTATTTCACTAGGATGATTTGCATAAATTTTGGTAAACTGAGCTGCAGACGGGAGTATTGTTAATTTTAGATAAAAAACAGCGGGAGAAATGAATTCAGATGAAAAAATCCAAGTTTGAGTGGAAGCCTGAGAAGTGGATTTTTTTATTTCACTAGGATGATTTGCATAAATTTTGGTGAACTGAGCTGCAGACGGGCGAAATTGTTAATTTTAGATAAAAAACAGCGGGAGAAATGAATTCAGATGAAAAAATCCAAGTTTGAGTGGAAGCCTGAGAAGTGGATTTTTTTATTTTTATAGGATGTTTTTCATAAATTTTGGTGAACAGAGCTGCAGACATGCGAAATTGTTAATTTTAGATAAAAAACAGCGGGAGAAATGAATTCAGATGAAAAAATCCAAGTTTGAGTGGAAGCCTGAGAAGTGAATTTTTTTATTTCACTAGGATGTTTTGCATAAATTTTGGTGAACTGAGCTGCAGACGGGCAAAATTGTTAATTATAGATAAAAAAACAGCGGGAGAAATGAATTCAGATGAAAAAATCCAAGTTTGAGTGGAAGCCTGAGAAGTGGATTTTTTTATTTCACTAGGATGTTTTGCATACATTTTCGTGAACTGAGCTGCAGACGGGGGAAATGGTTAATTTTAGATAAAAAATAGCGGGAGATATGAATTCAGATAAAAAAATCCAAGTTTGAGTGGAAGCCTGAGAAGTGGATTTTTTTATTTTTATAGGATGTTTTTCATAAATTTTGGTGAACAGAGCTGCAGACGGGCGAAATGGTTAATTTTAGATAAAAAACAGCGGGAGAAATGAATTCAGATGAAAAAATCCAAGTTTGAGTGGAAGCCTGAGAAGTGGATTTTTTTATTTTTATAGGATGTTTTTCATAAATTTTGGTGAACAGAGCTGCAGACGGGCGAAATTGTTAATTTTAGATAAAAAACAGCGGGAGAAATGAATTCAGATGAAAAAATCCAAGTTTGAGTGGAAGCCTGAGAAGTGGATTTTTTTATTTTTATAGGATGTTTTTCATAAATTTTGGTGAACAGAGCTGCAGACGGGCGAAATTGTTAATTTTAGATAAAAAACAGCGGGAGAAATGAATTCAGATGAAAAAATCCAAGTTTGAGTGGAAGCCTGAGAAGTGGATTTTTTTATTTCACTAGGATGATTTGCATAAATTTTGGTGAACTGAGCTGCAGACGGGCGAAATTGTTAATTTTAGATAAAAAACAGCGGGAGAAATGAATTCAGATGAAAAAATCCAAGTTTGAGTGGAAGCCTGAGAAGTGGATTTTTTTATTTTTATAGGAAGTTTTTCATAAATTTTGGTGAACAGAGCTGCAGGCGGGCGAAATTGTTAATTTTAGATAAAAAACAGCGGGAGAAATGAATTCAGATGAAAAAATCCAAGTTTGAGTGGAAGCCTGAGAAGTGGAATTTTTTATTTTTATAGGATGTTTTTCATAAATTTTGGTGAACAGAGCTGCAGACGGGCGAAATTGTTAATTTTAGATAAAAAACAGCGGGAGAAATGAATTCAGATGAAAAAATCCAAGTTTGAGTGGAAGCCTGAGAAGTGGATTTTTTTATTTTTATAGGATGTTTTTCATAAATATTGGTGAACAGAGCTGCAGACGGGCGAAATGGTTAATTTTAGATAAAAAATAGCGGGAGAAATGAATTCAGATGAAAAAATCCAAGTTTGAGTGGAAGCCTGAGAAGTGGATTTTTTTACTTCACTAGGATGTTTTGCATAAACTTTGGTGAACTGAGCTGCAGACGGGCGAAATGGTTAATTTTAGATAAAAAACAGCGGGAGAAATGAATTCAGATGAAAAAATCCAAGTTTGAGTGGAAGCCTGAGAAGTGGATTTCTTTATTTTTATAGGATGTTTTTCATAAATTTTGGTGAACAGAGCTGCAGACGGGCGAAATGGTTAATTTTAGATAAAAAACAGCGGGAGAAATGAATTCAGATGAAAAAATCCAAGTTTGAGTGGAAGCCTGAGAAGTGGATTTTTTTATTTCACTAGGATGATTTGCATAAATTTTGGTGAACTGAGCTGCAGACGGGCGAAATTGTTAATTTTAGATAAAAAACAGCGGGAGAAATGAATTCAGATGAAAAAATCCAAGTTTGAGTGGAAGCCTGAGAAGTGGATTTTTTTATTTTACTAGGATGTTTTTCATAAATTTTGGTGAACTGAGCTGCAGACGGGCGAAATGGTTAATATTAGATAAAAAACAGCGGGAGAAATGAATTCAGATGAAAAAATCCAAGTTTGAGTGGAAGCCTGAGAAGTGGATTTTTTTATTTCACTAGGATGATTTGCATAAATTTTGGTGAACTGAGCTGCAGACGGGCGAAATTGTTAATTTTAGATAAAAAACAGCGGGAGAAATGAATTCAGATGAAAAAATCCAAGTTTGAGTGGAAGCCTGAGAAGTGGATTTTTTTATTTTTATAGGATGTTTTTCATAAATTTTGGTGAACAGAGCTGCAGACATGCGAAATTGTTAATTTTAGATAAAAAACAGCGGGAGAAAAAAATTCAGATGAAAAAATCCAAGTTTGAGTGGAAGCCTGAGAAGTGGATTTTTTTATTTCACTAGGATGATTTGCATAAATTTTGGTGAACTGAGCTGCAGACGGGCGAAATTGTTAATTTTAGATAAAAAACAGCGGGAGATTTGAATTCAGATGAAAAAATCCAAGTTTGAGTGGAAGCCTGAGAAGTGGATTTCTTTATTTTTATAGGATGTTTTTCATAAATTTTGGTGAACAGAGCTGCAGACGGGCGAAATGGTTAATTTTAGATAAAAAACAGCGGGAGAAATGAATTCAGATGAAAAAATCCAAGTTTGAGTGGAAGCCTGAGAAGTGGATTTTTTTATTTCACTAGGATGATTTGCATAAATTTTGGTGAACTGAGCTGCAGACGGGCGAAATGGTTAATATTAGATAAAAAACAGCGGGAGAAATGAATTCAGATGAAAAAATCCAAGTTTGAGTGGAAGCCTGAGAAGTGGATTTTTTTATTTTACTAGGATGTTTTTCATAAATTTTGGTGAACAGAGCTGCAGACGGGCGAAATTGTTAATTTTAGATAAAAAATAGCGGGAGAAATGAATTCAGATGAAAAAATCCAAGTTTGAGTGGAAGCCTGAGAAGTGGATTTTTTTATTTTTATAGGATGTTTTTCATAAATTTTGGTGAACAGAGCTGCAGACGGGCGAAATAATTAATTTTAGATAAAAAACAGCGGGAGAAATGAATTCAGATGAAAAAATCCAAGTTTGAGTGGAAGCCCGAGAAGTGGATTTTTTTATTTCACTAGGATGATTTGCATAAATTTTGGTAAACTGAGCTGCAGACGGGAGTATTGATAATTTTAGATAAAAAACAGCGGGAGAAATGAATTCAGATGAAAAAATCCAAGTTTGAGTGGAAGCCTGAGAAGTGGATTTTTTTATTTCACTAGGATGTTTTGCATAAATTTTGGTGCACAGAGCTGCAGACGGGCGAAATTGTTAATTTTAGATAAAAAACAGCGGGAGAAATGAATTCAGATGAAAAAATCCAAGTTTGAGTGGAAGCCTGAGAAGTGGATTTTTTTATTTCACTAGGATGTTTTGCATAAACTTTGGTGAACTGAGCTGCAGACGGGCGAAATGGTTAATTTTAGATAAAAAACAGCGGGAGAAATGAATTCAGATGAAAAAATCCAAGTTTGAGTGGAAGCCTGAGATGTGGATTTTTTTATTTTTATAGGATGTTTTTCATAAATTTTGGTGAACTGAGCTGCAGACGGGCGAAATTGTTAATTTTAGATAAAAAACAGCGGGAGAAATGAATTCAGATGAAAAAATCCAAGTTTGAGTGGAAGCCTGAGAAGTGGATTTTTTTATTTCACTAGGATGATTTGCATAAATTTTGGTGAACTGAGCTGCAGACGGGCGAAATTGTTAATTTTAGATAAAAAACAGCGGGAGAAATGAATTCAGATGAAAAAATCTAAGTTTGAGTGGAAGCCTGAGAAGTGGATTTTTTTATTTCACTAGGATGATTTGCATAAATTTTGGTGAACTGAGCTGCAGACGGGCGAAATTGTTAATTTTAGATAAAAAACAGCGGGAGAAATGAATTCAGATGAAAAAATCCAAGTTTGAGTGGAAGCCTGAGAAGTGGATTTTTTTATTTCACTAGGATGATTTGCATAAATTTTGGTGAACTGAGCTGCAGACGGGCGAAATTGTTAATATTAGATAAAAAACAGCGGGAGAAATGAATTCAGATGAAAAAATCCAAGTTTGAGTGGAAGCCTGAGAAGTGGATTTTTTTATTTTACTAGGATGTTTTTCATAAATTTTGGTGAACAGAGCTGCAGACGGGCGAAATTGTTAATTTTAGATAAAAAACAGCGGGAGAAATGAATTCAGATGAAAAAATCCAAGTTTGAGTGGTAGCCTGAGAAGTGGATTTTTTTATTTCACTAGGATGTTTTTCATAAATTTTGGTGAACTGAGCTGCAGACGGGCGAAATGGTTAATATTAGATAAAAAACAGCGGGAGAAATGAATTCAGATGAAAAAATCCAAGTTTGAGTGGAAGCCTGAGAAGTGGATTTTTTTATTTCACTAGGATGATTTGCATAAATTTTGGTGAACTGAGCTGCAGACGGGCGAAATTGTTAATTTAAGATAAAAAACAGCGGGAGAAATGAATTCAGATGAAAAAATCCAAGTTTGAGTGGAAGCCTGAGAAGTGGATTTTTTTATTTCACTAGGATGATTTGCATAAATTTTGGTGAACTGAGCTGCAGACGGGCGAAATGGTTAATATTAGATAAAAAACAGCGGGAGAAATGAATTCAGATGAAAAAATCCAAGTTTGAGTGGAAGCCTGAGAAGTGGATTTTTTTATTTTTATAGGATGTTTTTCATAAATTTTGGTGAACAGAGCTGCAGACGGGCGAAATTGTTAATTTTAGATAAAAAACAGCGGGAGAAATGAATTCAGATGAAAAAATCCAAGTTTGAGTGGAAGCCTGAGAAGTGGATTTTTTTATTTCACTAGGATGATTTGCATAAATTTTGGTGAACTGAGCTGCAGACGGGCGAAATTGTTAATTTTAGATAAAAAACAGCGGGAGAAATGAATTCAGATGAAAAAATCCAAGTTTGAGTGGAAGCCTGAGAAGTGGATTTTTTTATTTCACTAGGATGTTTTGCATAAATTTTGGTGAACAGAGCTGCAGACGGGCGAAATTGTTAATTTTAGATAAAAAACAGCGGGAGAAATGAATTCAGATGAAAAAATCCAAGTTTGAGTGGAAGCCTGAGAAGTGGATTTTTTTATTTCACTAGGATGATTTGCATAAATTTTGGTGAACTGAGCTGCAGACGGGCGAAATTGTTAATTTTAGATAAAAAACAGCGGGAGAAATGAATTCAGATGAAAAAATCCAAGTTTGAGTGGAAGCCTGAGAAGTGGATTTTTTTATTTTTATAGGATGTTTTTCATAAATTTTGGTGAACAGAGCTGCAGACATGCGAAATTGTTAATTTTAGATAAAAAACACCGGGAGAAATGAATTCAGATGAAAAAATCCAAGTTTGAGTGGAAGCCTGAGAAGTGGATTTTTTTATTTCACTAGGATGATTTGCATAAATTTTGGTGAACTGAGCTGCAGACGGGCGAAATGGTTAATATTAGATAAAAAACAGCGGGAGAAATGAATTCAGATGAAAAAATCCAAGTTTGAGTGGAAGCCTGAGAAGTGGATTTTTTTATTTTACTAGGATGTTTTTCATAAATTTTGGTGAACAGAGCTGCAGACGGGCGAAATTGTTAATTTTAGATAAAAAATAGCGGGAGAAATGAATTCAGATGAAAAAATCCAAGTTTGAGTGGAAGCCTGAGAAGTGGATTTTTTTATTTTTATAGGATGTTTTTCATAAATTTTGGTGAACAGAGCTGCAGACGGGCGAAATAATTAATTTTAGATAAAAAACAGCGGGAGAAATGAATTCAGATGAAAAAATCCAAGTTTGAGTGGAAGCCCGAGAAGTGGATTTTTTTATTTCACTAGGATGATTTGCATAAATTTTGGTAAACTGAGCTGCAGACGGGAGTATTGTTAATTTTAGATAAAAAACAGCGGGAGAAATGAATTCAGATGAAAAAATCCAAGTTTGAGTGGAAGCCTGAGAAGTGGATTTTTTTATTTCACTAGGATGTTTTGCATAAATTTTGGTGAACAGAGCTGCAGACGGGCGAAATTGTTAATTTTAGATAAAAAACAGCGGGAGAAATGAATTCAGATGAAAAAATCCAAGTTTGAGTGGAAGCCTGAGAAGTGGATTTTTTTATTTCACTAGGATGTTTTGCATAAACTTTGGTGAACTGAGCTGCAGACGGGCGAAATGGTTAATATTAGATAAAAAACAGCGGGAGAAATGAATTCAGATGAAAAAATCCAAGTTTGAGTGGAAGCCTGAGAAGTGGATTTTTTTATTTTTATAAAATGTTTTTCATAAATTTTGGTGAACTGAGCTGCAGACGGGCGAAATTGTTAATTTTAGATAAAAAACAGCGGGAGAAATGAATTCAGATGAAAAAATCCAAGTTTGAGTGGAAGCCTGAGAAGTGGATTTTTTTATTTCACTAGGATGATTTGCATAAATTTTGGTGAACTGAGCTGCAGACGGGCGAAATTGTTAATTTTAGATAAAAAACAGCGGAAGAAATGAATTCAGATGAAAAAATCCAAGTTTGAGTGGAAGCCTGAGAAGTGGATTTTTTTATTTCACTAGGATGATTTGCATAAATTTTGGTGAACTGAGCTGCAGACGGGCGAAATGGTTAATATTAGATAAAAAACAGCGGGAGAAATGAATTCAGATGAAAAAATCCAAGTTTGAGTGGAAGCCTGAGAAGTGGATTTTTTTATTTTACTAGGATGTTTTTCATAAATTTTGGTGAACAGAGCTGCAGACGGGCGAAATTGTTAATTTTAGATAAAAAACAGCGGGAGAAATGAATTCAGATGAAAAAATCCAAGTTTGAGTGGTAGCCTGAGAAGTGGATTTTTTTATTTTTATAGGATGTTTTTCATAAATTTTGGTGAACTGAGCTGCAGACGGGCGAAATGGTTATTATTAGATAAAAAACAGCGGGAGAAATGAATTCAGATGAAAAAATCCAAGTTTGAGTGGAAGCCTGAGAAGTGGATTTTTTTATTTCACTAGGATGATTTGCATAAATTTTGGTGAACTGAGCTGCAGACGGGCGAAATTGTTAATTTTAGATAAAAAACAGCGGGAGAAATGAATTCAGATGAAAAAATCCAAGTTTGAGTGGTAGCCTGAGAAGTTGATTTTTTTATTTCACTAGGATGATTTGCATAAATTTTGGTGAACTGAGCTGCAGACGGGCGAAATTGTAAATTTTAGATAAAAAACAGCGGGAGAAATGAATTCAGATGAAAAAATCCAAGTTTGAGTGGAAGCCTGAGAAGTGGATTTTTTTATTTCACTAGGATGATTTGCATAAATTTTGGTGAACTGAGCTGCAGACGGGCGAAATTGTTAATTTTAGATAAAAAACAGCGGGAGAAATGAATTCAGATGAAAAAATCCAAGTTTGAGTGGTAGCCTGAGAAGTTGATTTTTTTATTTCACTAGGATGTTTTGCATAAACTTTGGTGAACTGAGCTGCAGACGGGCGAAATGGTTAATATTAGATAAAAAACAGCGGGAGAAATGAATTCAGATGAAAAAATCCAAATTTGAGTGGAAGCCTGAGAAGTGGATTTTTTTATTTTTATAGGATGTTTTTCATAAATTTTGGTGAACAGAGCTGCAGACGGGCGAAATTGTTAATTTTAGATAAAAAACAGCGGGAGAAATGAATTCAGATGAAAAAATCCAAGTTTGAGTGGAAGCCTGAGAAGTGGATTTTTTTATTTCACTAGGATGATTTGCATAAATTTTGGTGAACTGAGCTGCAGACGGGCGAAATTGTTAATTTTAGATAAAAAACAGCGGGAGAAATGAATTCAGATGAAAAAATCCAAGTTTGAGTGGAAGCCTGAGAAGTGGATTTTTTTATTTCACTAGGATGTTTTGCATAAATTTTGGTGAACAGAGCTGCAGACGGGCGAAATTGTTAATTTTAGATAAAAAACAGCGGGAGAAATGAATTCAGATGAAAAAATCCAAGTTTGAGTGGAAGCCTGAGAAGTGGATTTTTTTATTTCACTAGGATGATTTGCATAAATTTTGGTGAACTGAGCTGCAGACGGGCGAAATTGTTAATTTTAGATAAAAAACAGCGGGAGAAATGAATTCAGATGAAAAAATCCAAGTTTGAGTGGAAGCCTGAGAAGTGGATTTTTTTATTTCACTAGGATGTTTTGCATAAATTTTGGTGAACAGAGCTGCAGACGGGCGAAATTGTTAATTTTAGATAAAAAACAGCGGGAGAAATGAATTCAGATGAAAAAATCCAAGTTTGAGTGGAAGCCTGAGAAGTGGATTTTTTTATTTCACTAGGATGTTTTGCATAAATTTTGGTGAACAGAGCTGCAGACGGGCGAAATTGTTAATTTTAGATAAAAAACAGCGGGAGAAATGAATTCAGATGAAAAAATCCAAGTTTGAGTGGAAGCCTGAGAAGTGGATTTTTTTATTTCACTAGGATGATTTGCATAAATTTTGGTGAACTGAGCTGCAGACGGGCGAAATTGTTAATTTTAGATAAAAAACAGCGGGAGAAATGAATTCAGATGAAAAAATCCAAGTTTGAGTGGAAGCCTGAGAAGTGGATTTTTTTATTTTTATAGGATGTTTTTCATAAATTTTGGTGAACAGAGCTGCAGACATGCGAAATTGTTAATTTTAGATAAAAAACAGCGGGAGAAATGAATTCAGATGAAAAAATCCAAGTTTGAGTGGAAGCCTGAGAAGTGGATTTTTTTATTTCACTAGGATGATTTGCATAAATTTTGGTGAACTGAGCTGCAGACGGGCGAAATTGTTAATTTTAGATAAAAAACAGCGGGAGATTTGAATTCAGATGAAAAAATCCAAGTTTGAGTGGAAGCCTGAGAAGTGGATTTTTTTATTTTTATAGGATGTTTTTCATAAATTTTGGTGAACAGAGCTGCAGACGGGCGAAATTGTTAATTTTAGATAAAAAACAGCGGGAGAAATGAATTCAGATGAAAAAATCCAAGTTTGAGTGGAAGCCTGAGAAGTGGATTTTTTTATTTCACTAGGATGATTTGCATAAATTTTGGTGAACTGAGCTGCAGACGGGCGAAATTGTTAATTTTAGATAAAAAACAGCGGGAGAAATGAATTCAGATGAAAAAATCCAAGTTTGAGTGGAAGCCTGAGAAGTGGATTTTTTTATTTCACTAGGATGTTTTGCATAAATTTTGGTGAACAGAGCTGCAGACGGGCGAAATTGTTAATTTTAGATAAAAAACAGCGGGAGAAATGAATTCAGATGAAAAAATCCAAGTTTGAGTGGAAGCCTGAGAAGTGGATTTTTTTATTTCACTAGGATGATTTGCATAAATTTTGGTGAACTGAGCTGCAGACGGGCGAAATTGTTAATTTTAGATAAAAAACAGCGGGAGAAATGAATTCAGATGAAAAAATCCAAGTTTGAGTGGAAGCCTGAGAAGTGGATTTTTTTATTTTTATAGGATGTTTTTCATAAATTTTGGTGAACAGAGCTGCAGACATGCGAAATTGTTAATTTTAGATAAAAAACAGCGGGAGAAATGAATTCAGATGAAAAAATCCAAGTTTGAGTGGAAGCCTGAGAAGTGGATTTTTTTATTTCACTAGGATGATTTGCATAAATTTTGGTGAACTGAGCTGCAGACGGGCGAAATGGTTAATATTAGATAAAAAACAGCGGGAGAAATGAATTCAGATGAAAAAATCCAAGTTTGAGTGGAAGCCTGAGAAGTGGATTTTTTTATTTTACTAGGATGTTTTTCATAAATTTTGGTGAACAGAGCTGCAGACGGGCGAAATTGTTAATTTTAGATAAAAAATAGCGGGAGAAATGAATTCAGATGAAAAAATCCAAGTTTGAGTGGAAGCCTGAGAAGTGGATTTTTTTATTTTTATAGGATGTTTTTCATAAATTTTGGTGAACAGAGCTGCAGACGGGCGAAATAATTAATTTTAGATAAAAAACAGCGGGAGAAATGAATTCAGATGAAAAAATCCAAGTTTGAGTGGAAGCCCGAGAAGTGGATTTTTTTATTTCACTAGGATGATTTGCATAAATTTTGGTAAACTGAGCTGCAGACGGGAGTATTGTTAATTTTAGATAAAAAACAGCGGGAGAAATGAATTCAGATGAAAAAATCCAAGTTTGAGTGGAAGCCTGAGAAGTGGATTTTTTTATTTCACTAGGATGTTTTGCATAAATTTTGGTGAACAGAGCTGCAGACGGGCGAAATTGTTAATTTTAGATAAAAAACAGCGGGAGAAATGAATTCAGATGAAAAAATCCAAGTTTGAGTGGAAGCCTGAGAAGTGGATTTTTTTATTTCACTAGGATGATTTGCATAAATTTTGGTGAACTGAGCTGCAGACGGGCGAAATTGTTAATTTTAGATAAAAAACAGCGGGAGAAATGAATTCAGATGAAAAAATCCAAGTTTGAGTGGAAGCCTGAGAAGTGGATTTTTTTATTTTTATAGGATGTTTTTCATAAATTTTGGTGAACAGAGCTGCAGACATGCGAAATTGTTAATTTTAGATAAAAAACAGCGGGAGAAATGAATTCAGATGAAAAAATCCAAGTTTGAGTGGAAGCCTGAGAAGTGGATTTTTTTATTTCACTAGGATGATTTGCATAAATTTTGGTGAACTGAGCTGCAGACGGGCGAAATGGTTAATATTAGATAAAAAACAGCGGGAGAAATGAATTCAGATGAAAAAATCCAAGTTTGAGTGGAAGCCTGAGAAGTGGATTTTTTTATTTTACTAGGATGTTTTTCATAAATTTTGGTGAACAGAGCTGCAGACGGGCGAAATTGTTAATTTTAGATAAAAAACAGCGGGAGAAATGAATTCAGATGAAAAAATCCAAGTTTGAGTGGTAGCCTGAGAAGTGGATTTTTTTATTTCACTAGGATGTTTTTCATAAATTTTGGTGAACTGAGCTGCAGACGGGCGAAATGGTTAATATTAGATAAAAAACAGCGGGAGAAATGAATTCAGATGAAAAAATCCAAGTTTGAGTGGAAGCCTGAGAAGTGGATTTTTTTATTTCACTAGGATGATTTGCATAAATTTTGGTGAACTGAGCTGCAGACGGGCGAAATTGTTAATTTTAGATAAAAAACAGCGGGAGAAATGAATTCAGATGAAAAAATCCAAGTTTGAGTGGTAGCCTGAGAAGTTGATTTTTTTATTTCACTAGGATGATTTGCATAAATTTTGGTGAACTGAGCTGCAGACGGGCGAAATTGTAAATTTTAGATAAAAAACAGCGGGAGAAATGAATTCAGATGAAAAAATCCAAGTTTGAGTGGAAGCCTGAGAAGTGGATTTTTTTATTTCACTAGGATGATTTGCATAAATTTTGGTGAACTGAGCTGCAGACGGGCGAAATTGTTAATTTTAGATAAAAAACAGCGGGAGAAATGAATTCAGATGAAAAAATCCAAGTTTGAGTGGTAGCCTGAGAAGTTGATTTTTTTATTTCACTAGGATGTTTTGCATAAACTTTGGTGAACTGAGCTGCAGACGGGCGAAATGGTTAATATTAGATAAAAAACAGCGGGAGAAATGAATTCAGATGAAAAAATCCAAGTTTGAGTGGAAGCCTGAGAAGTGGATTTTTTTATTTTTATAGGATGTTTTTCATAAATTTTGGTGAACAGAGCTGCAGACGGGCGAAATTGTTAATTTTAGATAAAAAACAGCGGGAGAAATGAATTCAGATGAAAAAATCCAAGTTTGAGTGGAAGCCTGAGAAGTGGATTTTTTTATTTCACTAGGATGATTTGCATAAATTTTGGTGAACTGAGCTGCAGACGGGCGAAATTGTTAACTTTAGATAAAAAACAGCGGGAGAAATGAATTCAGATGAAAAAATCCAAGTTTGAGTGGAAGCCTGAGAAGTGGATTTTTTTATTTCACTAGGATGTTTTGCATAAATTTTGGTGAACAGAGCTGCAGACGGGCGAAATTGTTAATTTTAGATAAAAAACAGCGGGAGAAATGAATTCAGATGAAAAAATCCAAGTTTGAGTGGAAGCCTGAGAAGTGGATTTTTTTATTTCACTAGGATGATTTGCATAAATTTTGGTGAACTGAGCTGCAGACGGGCGAAATTGTTAATTTTAGATAAAAAACAGCGGGAGAAATGAATTCAGATGAAAAAATCCAAGTTTGAGTGGAAGCCTGAGAAGTGGATTTTTTTATTTTTATAGGATGTTTTTCATAAATTTTGGTGAACAGAGCTGCAGACATGCGAAATTGTTAATTTTAGATAAAAAACAGCGGGAGAAATGAATTCAGATGAAAAAATCCAAGTTTGAGTGGAAGCCTGAGAAGTGGATTTTTTTATTTCACTAGGATGATTTGCATAAATTTTGGTGAACTGAGCTGCAGACGGGCGAAATTGTTAATTTTAGATAAAAAACAGCGGGAGATTTGAATTCAGATGAAAAAATCCAAGTTTGAGTGGAAGCCTGAGAAGTGGATTTCTTTATTTTTATAGGATGTTTTTCATAAATTTTGGTGAACAGAGCTGCAGACGGGCGAAATGGTTAATTTTAGATAAAAAACAGCGGGAGAAATGAATTCAGATGAAAAAATCCAAGTTTGAGTGGAAGCCTGAGAAGTGGATTTTTTTATTTCACTAGGATGATTTGCATAAATTTTGGTGAACTGAGCTGCAGACGGGCGAAATGGTTAATATTAGATAAAAAACAGCGGGAGAAATGAATTCAGATGAAAAAATCCAAGTTTGAGTGGAAGCCTGAGAAGTGGATTTTTTTATTTTACTAGGATGTTTTTCATAAATTTTGGTGAACAGAGCTGCAGACGGGCGAAATTGTTAATTTTAGATAAAAAATAGCGGGAGAAATGAATTCAGATGAAAAAATCCAAGTTTGAGTGGAAGCCTGAGAAGTGGATTTTTTTATTTTTATAGGATGTTTTTCATAAATTTTGGTGAACAGAGCTGCAGACGGGCGAAATAATTAATTTTAGATAAAAAACAGCGGGAGAAATGAATTCAGATGAAAAAATCCAAGTTTGAGTGGAAGCCCGAGAAGTGGATTTTTTTATTTCACTAGGATGTTTTGCATAAATTTTGGTGAACAGAGCTGCAGACGGGCGAAATTGTTAATTTTAGATAAAAAACAGCGGGAGAAATGAATTCAGATGAAAAAATCCAAGTTTGAGTGGAAGCCTGAGAAGTGGATTTTTTTATTTCACTAGGATGTTTTGCATAAATTTTGGTGAACAGAGCTGCAGACGGGCGAAATTGTTAATTTTAGATAAAAAACAGCGGGAGAAATGAATTCAGATGAAAAAATCCAAGTTTGAGTGGAAGCCTGAGAAGTGGATTTTTTTATTTCACTAGGATGTTTTGCATAAACTTTGGTGAACTGAGCTGCAGACGGGCGAAATGGTTAATATTAGATAAAAAACAGCGGGAGAAATGAATTCAGATGAAAAAATCCAAGTTTGAGTGGAAGCCTGAGAAGTGGATTTTTTTATTTTTATAGGATGTTTTTCATAAATTTTGGTGAACTGAGCTGCAGACGGGCGAAATTGTTAATTTTAGATAAAAAACAGCGGGAGAAATGAATTCAGATGAAAAAATCCAAGTTTGAGTGGAAGCCTGAGAAGTGGATTTTTTTATTTCACTAGGATGATTTGCATAAATTTTGGTGAACTGAGCTGCAGACGGGCGAAATTGTTAATTTTAGATAAAAAACAGCGGGAGAAATGAATTCAGATGAAAAAATCCAAGTTTGAGTGGAAGCCTGAGAAGTGGATTTTTTTATTTCACTAGGATGATTTGCATAAATTTTGGTGAACTGAGCTGCAGACGGGCGAAATGGTTAATATTAGATAAAAAACAGCGGGAGAAATGAATTCAGATGAAAAAATCCAAGTTTGAGTGGAAGCCTGAGAAGTGGATTTTTTTATTTTACTAGGATGTTTTTCATAAATTTTGGTGAACAGAGCTGCAGACGGGCGAAATTGTTAATTTTAGATAAAAAACAGCGGGAGAAATGAATTCAGATGAAAAAATCCAAGTTTGAGTGGTAGCCTGAGAAGTGGATTTTTTTATTTCACTAGGATGTTTTTCATACATTTTGGTGAACTGAGCTGCAGACGGGCGAAATGGTTAATATTAGATAAAAAACAGCGGGAGAAATGAATTCAGATGAAAAAATCCAAGTTTGAGTGGAAGCCTGAGAAGTGGATTTTTTTATTTCACTAGGATGATTTGCATAAATTTTGGTGAACTGAGCTGCAGACGGGCGAAATTGTTAATTTTAGATAAAAAACAGCGGGAGAAATGAATTCAGATGAAAAAATCCAAGTTTGAGTGGTAGCCTGAGAAGTTGATTTTTTTATTTCACTAGGATGATTTGCATAAATTTTGGTGAACTGAGCTGCAGACGGGCGAAATTGTAAATTTTAGATAAAAAACAGCGGGAGAAATGAATTCAGATGAAAAAATCCAAGTTTGAGTGGAAGCCTGAGAAGTGGATTTTTTTATTTCACTAGGATGATTTGCATAAATTTTGGTGAACTGAGCTGCAGACGGGCGAAATTGTTAATTTTAGATAAAAAACAGCGGGAGAAATGAATTCAGATGAAAAAATCCAAGTTTGAGTGGAAGCCCGAGAAGTGGATTTTTTTATTTCACTAGGATGTTTTGCATAAATTTTGGTGAACAGAGCTGCAGACGGGCGAAATTGTTAATTTTAGATAAAAAACAGCGGGAGAAATGAATTCAGATGAAAAAATCCAAGTTTGAGTGGAAGCCTGAGAAGTGGATTTTTTTATTTCACTAGGATGTTTTGCATAAATTTTGGTGAACAGAGCTGCAGACGGGCGAAATTGTTAATTTTAGATAAAAAACAGCGGGAGAAATGAATTCAGATGAAAAAATCCAAGTTTGAGTGGAAGCCTGAGAAGTGGATTTTTTTATTTCACTAGGATGTTTTGCATAAACTTTGGTGAACTGAGCTGCAGACGGGCGAAATGGTTAATATTAGATAAAAAACAGCGGGAGAAATGAATTCAGATGAAAAAATCCAAGTTTGAGTGGAAGCCTGAGAAGTGGATTTTTTTATTTTTATAGGATGTTTTTCATAAATTTTGGTGAACTGAGCTGCAGACGGGCGAAATTGTTAATTTTAGATAAAAAACAGCGGGAGAAATGAATTCAGATGAAAAAATCCAAGTTTGAGTGGAAGCCTGAGAAGTGGATTTTTTTATTTCACTAGGATGATTTGCATAAATTTTGGTGAACTGAGCTGCAGACGGGCGAAATTGTTAATTTTAGATAAAAAACAGCGGGAGAAATGAATTCAGATGAAAAAATCCAAGTTTGAGTGGAAGCCTGAGAAGTGGATTTTTTTATTTCACTAGGATGATTTGCATAAATTTTGGTGAACTGAGCTGCAGACGGGCGAAATGGTTAATATTAGATAAAAAACAGCGGGAGAAATGAATTCAGATGAAAAAATCCAAGTTTGAGTGGAAGCCTGAGAAGTGGATTTTTTTATTTTACTAGGATGTTTTTCATAAATTTTGGTGAACAGAGCTGCAGACGGGCGAAATTGTTAATTTTAGATAAAAAACAGCGGGAGAAATGAATTCAGATGAAAAAATCCAAGTTTGAGTGGTAGCCTGAGAAGTGGATTTTTTTATTTCACTAGGATGTTTTTCATAAATTTTGGTGAACTGAGCTGCAGACGGGCGAAATGGTTAATATTAGATAAAAAACAGCGGGAGAAATGAATTCAGATGAAAAAATCCAAGTTTGAGTGGAAGCCTGAGAAGTGGATTTTTTTATTTCACTAGGATGATTTGCATAAATTTTGGTGAACTGAGCTGCAGACGGGCGAAATTGTTAATTTAAGATAAAAAACAGCGGGAGAAATGAATTCAGATGAAAAAATCCAAGTTTGAGTGGAAGCCTGAGAAGTGGATTTTTTTATTTCACTAGGATGATTTGCATAAATTTTGGTGAACTGAGCTGCAGACGGGCGAAATGGTTAATATTAGATAAAAAACAGCGGGAGAAATGAATTCAGATGAAAAAATCCAAGTTTGAGTGGAAGCCTGAGAAGTGGATTTTTTTATTTTTATAGGATGTTTTTCATAAATTTTGGTGAACAGAGCTGCAGACGGGCGAAATTGTTAATTTTAGATAAAAAACAGCGGGAGAAATGAATTCAGATGAAAAAATCCAAGTTTGAGTGGAAGCCTGAGAAGTGGATTTTTTTATTTCACTAGGATGTTTTGCATAAATTTTGGTGAACAGAGCTGCAGACGGGCGAAATTGTTAATTTTAGATAAAAAACAGCGGGAGAAATGAATTCAGATGAAAAAATCCAAGTTTGAGTGGAAGCCTGAGAAGTGGATTTTTTTATTTCACTAGGATGATTTGCATAAATTTTGGTGAACTGAGCTGCAGACGGGCGAAATTGTTAATTTTAGATAAAAAACAGCGGGAGAAATGAATTCAGATGAAAAAATCCAAGTTTGAGTGGAAGCCTGAGAAGTGGATTTTTTTATATTTATAGGATGTTTTTCATAAATTTTGGTGAACAGAGCTGCAGACATGCGAAATTGTTAATTTTAGATAAAAAACAGCGGGAGAAATGAATTCAGATGAAAAAATCCAAGTTTGAGTGGAAGCCTGAGAAGTGGATTTTTTTATTTCACTAGGATGATTTGCATAAATTTTGGTGAACTGAGCTGCAGACGGGCGAAATGGTTAATATTAGATAAAAAACAGCGGGAGAAATGAATTCAGATGAAAAAATCCAAGTTTGAGTGGAAGCCTGAGAAGTGGATTTTTTTATTTTACTAGGATGTTTTTCATAAATTTTGGTGAACAGAGCTGCAGACGGGCGAAATTGTTAATTTTAGATAAAAAATAGCGGGAGAAATGAATTCAGATGAAAAAATCCAAGTTTGAGTGGAAGCCTGAGAGGTGGATTTTTTTATTTTTATAGGATGTTTTTCATAAATTTTGGTGAACAGAGCTGCAGACGGGCGAAATAATTAATTTTAGATAAAAAACAGCGGGAGAAATGAATTCAGATGAAAAAATCCAAGTTTGAGTGGAAGCCCGAGAAGTGGATTTTTTTATTTCACTAGGATGATTTGCATAAATTTTGGTAAACTGAGCTGCAGACGGGAGTATTGTTAATTTTAGATAAAAAACAGCGGGAGAAATGAATTCAGATGAAAAAATCCAAGTTTGAGTGGAAGCCTGAGAAGTGGATTTTTTTATTTCACTAGGATGTTTTGCATAAATTTTGGTGAACAGAGCTGCAGACGGGCGAAATTGTTAATTTTAGATAAAAAACAGCGGGAGAAATGAATTCAGATGAAAAAATCCAAGTTTGAGTGGAAGCCTGAGAAGTGGATTTTTTTATTTCACTAGGATGTTTTGCATAAACTTTGGTGAACTGAGCTGCAGACGGGCGAAATGGTTAATATTAGATAAAAAACAGCGGGAGAAATGAATTCAGATGAAAAAATCCAAGTTTGAGTGGAAGCCTGAGAAGTGGATTTTTTTATTTTTATAGGATGTTTTTCATAAATTTTGGTGAACTGAGCTGCAGACGGGCGAAATTGTTAATTTTAGATAAAAAACAGCGGGAGAAATGAATTCAGATGAAAAAATCCAAGTTTGAGTGGAAGCCTGAGAAGTGGATTTTTTTATTTCACTAGGATGATTTGCATAAATTTTGGTGAACTGAGCTGCAGACGGGCGAAATTGTTAATTTTAGATAAAAAACAGCGGGAGAAATGAATTCAGATGAAAAAATCCAAGTTTGAGTGGAAGCCTGAGAAGTGGATTTTTTTATTTCACTAGGATGATTTGCATAAATTTTGGTGAACTGAGCTGCAGACGGGCGAAATGGTTAATATTAGATAAAAAACAGCGGGAGAAATGAATTCAGATGAAAAAATCCAAGTTTGAGTGGAAGCCTGAGAAGTGGATTTTTTTATTTTACTAGGATGTTTTTCATAAATTTTGGTGAACAGAGCTGCAGACGGGCGAAATTGTTAATTTTAGATAAAAAACAGCGGGAGAAATGAATTCAGATGAAAAAATCCAAGTTTGAGTGGTAGCCTGAGAAGTGGATTTTTTTATTTCACTAGGATGTTTTTCATAAATTTTGGTGAACTGAGCTGCAGACGGGCGAAATGGTTAATATTAGATAAAAAACAGCGGGAGAAATGAATTCAGATGAAAAAATCCAAGTTTGAGTGGAAGCCTGAGAAGTGGATTTTTTTATTTTTATAGGATGTTTTTCATAAATTTTGGTGAACAGAGCTGCAGACGGGCGAAATTGTTAATTTTAGATAAAAAACAGCGGGAGAAATGAATTCAGATGAAAAAATCCAAGTTTGAGTGGAAGCCTGAGAAGTGGATTTTTTTATTTCACTAGGATGATTTGCATAAATTTTGGTGAACTGAGCTGCAGACGGGCGAAATTGTTAATTTTAGATAAAAAACAGCGGGAGAAATGAATTCAGATGAAAAAATCCAAGTTTGAGTGGAAGCCTGAGAAGTGGATTTTTTTATTTTTATAGGATGTTTTTCATAAATTTTGGTGAACAGAGCTGCAGACATGCGAAATTGTTAATTTTAGATAAAAAACAGCGGGAGAAATGAATTCAGATGAAAAAATCCAAGTTTGAGTGGAAGCCTGAGAAGTGGATTTTTTTATTTCACTAGGATGATTTGCATAAATTTTGGTGAACTGAGCTGCAGACGGGCGAAATGGTTAATATTAGATAAAAAACAGCGGGAGAAATGAATTCAGATGAAAAAATCCAAGTTTGAGTGGAAGCCTGAGAAGTGGATTTTTTTATTTTACTAGGATGTTTTTCATAAATTTTGGTGAACAGAGCTGCAGACGGGCGAAATTGTTAATTTTAGATAAAAAATAGCGGGAGAAATGAATTCAGATGAAAAAATCCAAGTTTGAGTGGAAGCCTGAGAAGTGGATTTTTTTATTTTTATAGGATGTTTTTCATAAATTTTGGTGAACAGAGCTGCAGACGGGCAAAATAATTAATTTTAGATAAAAAACAGCGGGAGAAATGAATTCAGATGAAAAAATCCAAGTTTGAGTGGAAGCCCGAGAAGTGGATTTTTTTATTTCACTAGGATGATTTGCATAAATTTTGGTAAACTGAGCTGCAGACGGGAGTATTGTTAATTTTAGATAAAAAACAGCGGGAGAAATGAATTCAGATGAAAAAATCCAAGTTTGAGTGGAAGCCTGAGAAGTGGATTTTTTTATTTCACTAGGATGTTTTGCATAAATTTTGGTGAACAGAGCTGCAGACGGGCGAAATTGTTAATTTTAGATAAAAAACAGCGGGAGAAATGAATTCAGATGAAAAAATCCAAGTTTGAGTGGAAGCCTGAGAAGTGGATTTTTTTATTTCACTAGGATGTTTTGCATAAACTTTGGTGAACTGAGCTGCAGACGGGCGAAATGGTTAATATTAGATAAAAAACAGCGGGAGAAATGAATTCAGATGAAAAAATCCAAGTTTGAGTGGAAGCCTGAGAAGTGGATTTTTTTATTTTTATAGGATGTTTTTCATAAATTTTGGTGAACTGAGCTGCAGACGGGCGAAATTGTTAATTTTAGATAAAAAACAGCGGGAGAAATGAATTCAGATGAAAAAATCCAAGTTTGAGTGGAAGCCTGAGAAGTGGATTTTTTTATTTCACTAGGATGATTTGCATAAATTTTGGTGAACTGAGCTGCAGACGGGCGAAATTGTTAATTTTAGATAAAAAACAGCGGGAGAAATGAATTCAGATGAAAAAATCCAAGTTTGAGTGGAAGCCTGAGAAGTGGATTTTTTTATTTCACTAGGATGATTTGCATAAATTTTGGTGAACTGAGCTGCAGACGGGCGAAATGGTTAATATTAGATAAAAAACAGCGGGAGAAATGAATTCAGATGAAAAAATCCAAGTTTGAGTGGAAGCCTGAGAAGTGGATTTTTTTATTTTACTAGGATGTTTTTCATAAATTTTGGTGAACAGAGCTGCAGACGGGCGAAATTGTTAATTTTAGATAAAAAACAGCGGGAGAAATGAATTCAGATGAAAAAATCCAAGTTTGAGTGGTAGCCTGAGAAGTGGATTTTTTTATTTCACTAGGATGTTTTTCATAAATTTTGGTGAACTGAGCTGCAGACGGGCGAAATGGTTAATATTAGATAAAAAACAGCGGGAGAAATGAATTCAGATGAAAAAATCCAAGTTTGAGTGGAAGCCTGAGAAGTGGATTTTTTTATTTCACTAGGATGATTTGCATAAATTTTGGTGAACTGAGCTGCAGACGGGCGAAATTGTTAATTTTAGATAAAAAACAGCGGGAGAAATGAATTCAGATGAAAAAATCCAAGTTTGAGTGGTAGCCTGAGAAGTTGATTTTTTTATTTCACTAGGATGATTTGCATAAATTTTGGTGAACTGAGCTGCAGACGGGCGAAATTGTAAATTTTAGATAAAAAACAGCGGGAGAAATGAATTCAGATGAAAAAATCCAAGTTTGAGTGGAAGCCTGAGAAGTGGATTTTTTTATTTCACTAGGATGATTTGCATAAATTTTGGTGAACTGAGCTGCAGACGGGCGAAATTGTTAATTTTAGATAAAAAAAAGCGGGAGAAATGAATTCAGATGAAAAAATCCAAGTTTGAGTGGTAGCCTGAGAAGTTGATTTTTTTATTTCACTAGGATGTTTTGCATAAACTTTGGTGAACTGAGCTGCAGACGGGCGAAATGGTTAATATTAGATAAAAAACAGCGGGAGAAATGAATTCAGATAAAAAAATCCAAGTTTGAGTGGAAGCCTGAGAAGTGGATTTTTTTATTTTTATAGGATGTTTTTCATAAATTTTGGTGAACAGAGCTGCAGACGGGCGAAATTGTTAATTTTAGATAAAAAACAGCGGGAGAAATGAATTCAGATGAAAAAATCCAAGTTTGAGTGGAAGCCTGAGAAGTGGATTTTTTTATTTCACTAGGATGATTTGCATAAATTTTGGTGAACTGAGCTGCAGACGGGCGAAATGGTTAATTTTAGATAAAAAACAGCGGGAGAAATGAATTCAGATGAAAAAATCCAAGTTTGAGTGGAAGCCTGAGAAGTGGATTTTTTTATTTCACTAGGATGATTTGCATAAATTTTGGTGAACTGAGCTGCAGACGGGCGAAATGGTTAATATTAGATAAAAAACAGCGGGAGAAATGAATTCAGATGAAAAAATCCAAGTTTGAGTGGAAGCCTGAGAAGTGGATTTTTTTATTTTACTAGGATGTTTTTCATAAATTTTGGTGAACAGAGCTGCAGACGGGCGAAATTGTTAATTTTAGATAAAAAACAGCGGGAGAAATGAATTCAGATGAAAAAATCCAAGTTTGAGTGGTAGCCTGAGAAGTGGATTTTTTTATTTCACTAGGATGTTTTTCATAAATTTTGGTGAACTGAGCTGCAGACGGGCGAAATGGTTAATATTAGATAAAAAACAGCGGGAGAAATGAATTCAGATGAAAAAATCCAAGTTTGAGTGGAAGCCTGAGAAGTGGATTTTTTTATTTTTATAGGATGTTTTTCATAAATTTTGGTGAACAGAGCTGCAGACGGGCGAAATTGTTAATTTTAGATAAAAAACAGCGGGAGAAATGAATTCAGATGAAAAAATCCAAGTTTGAGTGGAAGCCTGAGAAGTGGATTTTTTTATTTCACTAGGATGATTTGCATAAATTTTGGTGAACTGAGCTGCAGACGGGCGAAATTGTTAATTTTAGATAAAAAACAGCGGGAGAAATGAATTCAGATGAAAAAATCCAAGTTTGAGTGGAAGCCTGAGAAGTGGATTTTTTTATTTTTATAGGATGTTTTTCATAAATTTTGGTGAACAGAGCTGCAGACATGCGAAATTGTTAATTTTAGATAAAAAACAGCGGGAGAAATGAATTCAGATGAAAAAATCCAAGTTTGAGTGGAAGCCTGAGAAGTGGATTTTTTTATTTCACTAGGATGATTTGCATAAATTTTGGTGAACTGAGCTGCAGACGGGCGAAATGGTTAATATTAGATAAAAAACAGCGGGAGAAATGAATTCAGATGAAAAAATCCAAGTTTGAGTGGAAGCCTGAGAAGTGGATTTTTTTATTTTACTAGGATGTTTTTCATAAATTTTGGTGAACAGAGCTGCAGACGGGCGAAATTGTTAATTTTAGATAAAAAATAGCGGGAGAAATGAATTCAGATGAAAAAATCCAAGTTTGAGTGGAAGCCTGAGAAGTGGATTTTTTTATTTTTATAGGATGTTTTTCATAAATTTTGGTGAACAGAGCTGCAGACGGGCAAAATAATTAATTTTAGATAAAAAACAGCGGGAGAAATGAATTCAGATGAAAAAATCCAAGTTTGAGTGGAAGCCCGAGAAGTGGATTTTTTTATTTCACTAGGATGATTTGCATAAATTTTGGTAAACTGAGCTGCAGACGGGAGTATTGTTAATTTTAGATAAAAAACAGCGGGAGAAATGAATTCAGATGAAAAAATCCAAGTTTGAGTGGAAGCCTGAGAAGTGGATTTTTTTATTTCACTAGGATGTTTTGCATAAATTTTGGTGAACAGAGCTGCAGACGGGCGAAATTGTTAATTTTAGATAAAAAACAGCGGGAGAAATGAATTCAGATGAAAAAATCCAAGTTTGAGTGGAAGCCTGAGAAGTGGATTTTTTTATTTCACTAGGATGTTTTGCATAAACTTTGGTGAACTGAGCTGCAGACGGGCGAAATGGTTAATATTAGATAAAAAACAGCGGGAGAAATGAATTCAGATGAAAAAATCCAAGTTTGAGTGGAAGCCTGAGAAGTGGATTTTTTTATTTTTATAGGATGTTTTTCATAAATTTTGGTGAACTGAGCTGCAGAGGGGCGAAATTGTTAATTTTAGATAAAAAACAGCGGGAGAAATGAATTCAGATGAAAAAATCCAAGTTTGAGTGGAAGCCTGAGAAGTGGATTTTTTTATTTCACTAGGATGATTTGCATAAATTTTGGTGAACTGAGCTGCAGACGGGCGAAATTGTTAATTTTAGATAAAAAACAGCGGGAGAAATGAATTCAGATGAAAAAATCCAAGTTTGAGTGGAAGCCTGAGAAGTGGATTTTTTTATTTCACTAGGATGATTTGCATAAATTTTGGTGAACTGAGCTGCAGACGGGCGAAATGGTTAATATTAGATAAAAAACAGCGGGAGAAATGAATTCAGATGAAAAAATCCAAGTTTGAGTGGAAGCCTGAGAAGTGGATTTTTTTATTTTACTAGGATGTTTTTCATAAATTTTGGTGAACAGAGCTGCAGACGGGCGAAATTGTTAATTTTAGATAAAAAACAGCGGGAGAAATGAATTCAGATGAAAAAATCCAAGTTTGAGTGGTAGCCTGAGAAGTGGATTTTTTTATTTCACTAGGATGTTTTTCATAAATTTTGGTGAACTGAGCTGCAGACGGGCGAAATGGTTAATATTAGATAAAAAACAGCGGGAGAAATGAATTCAGATGAAAAAATCCAAGTTTGAGTGGAAGCCTGAGAAGTGGATTTTTTTATTTCACTAGGATGATTTGCATAAATTTTGGTGAACTGAGCTGCAGACGGGCGAAATTGTTAATTTTAGATAAAAAACAGCGGGAGAAATGAATTCAGATGAAAAAATCCAAGTTTGAGTGGTAGCCTGAGAAGTTGATTTTTTTATTTCACTAGGATGATTTGCATAAATTTTGGTGAACTGAGCTGCAGACGGGCGAAATTGTAAATTTTAGATAAAAAACAGCGGGAGAAATGAATTCAGATGAAAAAATCCAAGTTTGAGTGGAAGCCTGAGAAGTGGATTTTTTTATTTCACTAGGATGATTTGCATAAATTTTGGTGAACTGAGCTGCAGACGGGCGAAATTGTTAATTTTAGATAAAAAACAGCGGGAGAAATGAATTCAGATGAAAAAATCCAAGTTTGAGTGGAAGCCTGAGAAGTGGATTTTTTTATTTCACTAGGATGATTTGCATAAATTTTGGTGAACTGAGCTGCAGACGGGCGAAATTGTTAATTTTAGATAAAAAACAGCGGGAGATTTGAATTCAGATGAAAAAATCCAAGTTTGAGTGGAAGCCTGAGAAGTGGATTTCTTTTTTTTATAGGATGTTTTTCATAAATTTTGGTGAACAGAGCTGCAGACGGGCGAAATGGTTAATTTTAGATAAAAAACAGCGGGAGAAATGAATTCAGATGAAAAAATCCAAGTTTGAGTGGAAGCCTGAGAAGTTGATTTTTTTATTTCACTAGGATGATTTGCATAAATTTTGGTGAACTGAGCTGCAGACGGGCGAAATGGTTAATATTAGATAAAAAACAGCGGGAGAAATGAATTCAGATGAAAAAATCCAAGTTTGAGTGGAAGCCTGAGAAGTGGATTTTTTTATTTTACTAGGATGTTTTTCATAAATTTTGGTGAACAGAGCTGCAGACGGGCGAAATTGTTAATTTTAGATAAAAAATAGCGGGAGAATGAATTCAGATGAAAAAATCCAAGTTTGAGTGGAAGCCTGAGAAGTGGATTTTTTTATTTTTATAGGATGTTTTTCATAAATTTTGGTGAACAGAGCTGCAGACGGGCGAAATAATTAATTTTAGATAAAAAACAGCGGGAGAAATGAATTCAGATGAAAAAATCCAAGTTTGAGTGGAAGCCCGAGAAGTGGATTTTTTTATTTCACTAGGATGTTTTGCATAAATTTTGGTGAACAGAGCTGCAGACGGGCGAAATTGTTAATTTTAGATAAAAAACAGCGGGAGAAATGAATTCAGATGAAAAAATCCAAGTTTGAGTGGAAGCCTGAGAAGTGGATTTTTTTATTTCACTAGGATGTTTTGCATAAATTTTGGTGAACAGAGCTGCAGACGGGCGAAATTGTTAATTTTAGATAAAAAACAGCGGGAGAAATGAATTCAGATGAAAAAATCCAAGTTTGAGTGGAAGCCTGAGAAGTGGATTTTTTTATTTCACTAGGATGTTTTGCATAAACTTTGGTGAACTGAGCTGCAGACGGGCGAAATGGTTAATATTAGATAAAAAACAGCGGGAGAAATGAATTCAGATGAAAAAATCCAAGTTTGAGTGGAAGCCTGAGAAGTGGATTTTTTTATTTTTATAGGATGTTTTTCATAAATTTTGGTGAACTGAGCTGCAGACGGGCGAAATTGTTAATTTTAGATAAAAAACAGCGGGAGAAATGAATTCAGATGAAAAAATCCAAGTTTGAGTGGAAGCCTGAGAAGTGGATTTTTTTATTTCACTAGGATGATTTGCATAAATTTTGGTGAACTGAGCTGCAGACGGGCGAAATTGTTAATTTTAGATAAAAAACAGCGGGAGAAATGAATTCAGATGAAAAAATCCAAGTTTGAGTGGAAGCCTGAGAAGTGGATTTTTTTATTTCACTAGGATGATTTGCATAAATTTTGGTGAACTGAGCCGCAGACGGGCGAAATGGTTAATATTAGATAAAAAACAGCGGGAGAAATGAATTCAGATGAAAAAATCCAAGTTTGAGTGGAAGCCTGAGAAGTGGATTTTTTTATTTTACTAGGATGTTTTTCATAAATTTTGGTGAACAGAGCTGCAGACGGGCGAAATTGTTAATTTTAGATAAAAAACAGCGGGAGAAATGAATTCAGATGAAAAAATCCAAGTTTGAGTGGTAGCCTGAGAAGTGGATTTTTTTATTTCACTAGGATGTTTTTCATAAATGTTGGTGAACTGAGCTGCAGACGTGCGAAATGGTTAATATTAGATAAAAAACAGCGGGAGAAATGAATTCAGATGAAAAAATCCAAGTTTGAGTGGAAGCCTGAGAAGTGGATTTTTTTATTTCACTAGGATGATTTGCATAAATTTTGGTGAACTGAGCTGCAGACGGGCGAAATTGTTAATTTTAGATAAAAAACAGCGGGAGAAATGAATTCAGATGAAAAAATCCAAGTTTGAGTGGTAGCCTGAGAAGTTGATTTTTTTATTTCACTAGGATGATTTGCATAAATTTTGGTGAACTGAGCTGCAGACGGGCGAAATTGTAAATTTTAGATAAAAAACAGCGGGAGAAATGAATTCAGATGAAAAAATCCAAGTTTGAGTGGAAGCCTGAGAAGTGGATTTTTTTATTTCACTAGGATGATTTGCATAAATTTTGGTGAACTGAGCTGCAGACGGGCGAAATTGTTAATTTTAGATAAAAAACAGCGGGAGAAATGAATTCAGATGAAAAAATCCAAGTTTGAGTGGTAGCCTGAGAAGTTGATTTTTTTATTTCACTAGGATGTTTTGCATAAACTTTGGTGAACTGAGCTGCAGACGGGCGAAATGGTTAATATTAGATAAAAAACAGCGGGAGAAATGAATTCAGATGAAAAAATCCAAGTTTGAGTGGAAGCCTGAGAAGTGGATTTTTTTATTTTTATAGGATGTTTTTCATAAATTTTGGTGAACAGAGCTGCAGACGGGCGAAATTGTTAATTTTAGATAAAAAACAGCGGGAGAAATGAATTCAGATGAAAAAATCCAAGTTTGAGTGGAAGCCTGAGAAGTGGATTTTTTTATTTCACTAGGATGATTTGCATAAATTTTGGTGAACTGAGCTGCAGACGGGCGAAATTGTTAATTTTAGATAAAAAATAGCGGGAGAAATGAATTCAGATGAAAAAATCCAAGTTTGAGTGGAAGCCTGAGAAGTGGATTTTTTTACTTCACTAGGATGTTTTGCATAAACTTTGGTGAACTGAGCTGCAGACGGGCGAAATGGTTAATATTAGATAAAAAACAGCGGGAAAAATGAATTCAGATGAAAAAATCCATGTTTGAGTGGAAGCCTGAGAAGTGGATTTTTTTATTTTACTAGGATGTTTTTCATACATTTTGGTGAACAGAGCTGCAGACGGGCGAAATTTTTAATTTTAGATAAAAAACAGCGGGAGAAATGAATTCAGATGAAAAAATCCAAGTTTGAGTGGTAGCCTGAGAAGTTGATTTTTGTATTTCACTAGGATGTTTTGCATAAACTTTGGTGAACTGAGCTGCAGACGGGCGAAATAATTATTTTGGATAAAAAACAGCGGGAGAAATGAATTCAGATGAAAAAATCCAAGTTTGAGTGGAAGCCTGAGAAGTGGATTTTTTTATTTCACTAGAATGTTTTGCATAAATTTTGGTGAACTGAGCTGCAGACGGGAGTATTGTTAATTTTAGATAAAAAACAGCGGGAGAAATGAATTCAGATGAAAAAATCCAAGTTTGAGTGGAAGCCTGAGAAGTGGATTTTTTTATTTCACTAGGATGTTTTGCATAAATTTTGGTGAACAGAGCTGCAGACGGGCGAAATTGTTAATTTAAGATAAAAAACAGCGGGAGAAATGAATTCAGATGAAAAAATCCAAGTTTGAGTGGAAGCCTGAGAAGTGGATTTTTTTATTTCACTAGGATGATTTGCATAAATTTTGGTGAACTGAGCTGCAGACGGGCGAAATTGTTAATTTTAGATAAAAAACAGCGGGAGAAATGAATTCAGATGAAAAAATCCAAGTTTGAGTGGAAGCCTGAGAAGTGGATTTTTTTATTTCACTAGGATGTTTTGCATAAACTTTGGTGAACTGAGCTGCAGACGGGCGAAATGGTTAATATTAGATAAAAAACAGCGGGAGAAATGAATTCAGATGAAAAAATCCAAGTTTGAGTGGAAGCCTGAGAAGTGGATTTTTTTATTTCACTAGGATGATTTGCATAAATTTTGGTGAACTGAGCTGCAGACGGGCGAAATTGTTAATTTTAGATAAAAAACAGCGGGAGAAATGAATTCAGATGAAAAAATCCAAGTTTGAGTGGAAGCCTGAGAAGTGGATTTTTTTATTTCACTAGGATGATTTGCATAAATTTTGGTGAACTGAGCTGCAGACGGGCGAAATTGTTAATTTTAGATAAAAAACAGCGGGAGAAATGAATTCAGATGAAAAAATCCAAGTTTGAGTGGAAGCCTGAGAAGTGGATTTTTTTATTTCACTAGGATGATTTGCATAAATTTTGGTGAACTGAGCTGCAGACGGGTGAAATTGTTAATTTTAGATAAAAAACAGCGGGAGAAATGAATTCAGATGAAAAAATCCAAGTTTGAGTGGAAGCCTGAGAAGTGGATTTTTTTATTTCACTAGGATGTTTTGCATAAATTTTGGTGAACAGAGCTGCAGACGGGCGAAATTGTTAATTTAAGATAAAAAACAGCGGGAGAAATGAATTCAGATGAAAAAATCCAAGTTTGAGTGGAAGCCTGAGAAGTGGATTTTTTTATTTCACTAGGATGTTTTGCATAAACTTTGGTGAACTGAGCTGCAGACGGGCGAAATTGTTTATTTTAGATAAAAAATAGCGGGAGAAATGAATTCAGATGAAAAAATCCAAGTTTGAGTGGAAGCCTGAGAAGTGGATTTTTTTATTTTTATAGGATGTTTTTCATAAATTTTGGTGAACAGATCTGCAGACGGGCGAAATTGTTAATTTTAGATAAAAAACAGCGGGAGAAATGAATTCAGATGAAAAAATCCAAGTTTGAGTGGAAGCCTGAGAAGTGGATTTTTTTATTTCACTAGGATGATTTGCATAAATTTTGGTGAACTGAGCTGCAGACGGGCGAAATTGTTAATTTTAGATAAAAAACAGCGGGAGAAATGAATTCAGATGAAAAAATCCAAGTTTGAGTGGTAGCCTGAGAAGTTGATTTTTTTATTTCACTAGGATGATTTGCATAAATTTTGGTGAACTGAGCTGCAGACGGGCGAAATTGTAAATTTTAGATAAAAAACAGCGGGAGAAATGAATTAAGATGAAAAAATCCAAGTTTGAGTGGAAGCCTGAGAAGTGGATTTTTTTATTTCACTAGGATGATTTGCATAAATTTTGGTGAACTGAGCTGCAGACGGGCGAAATTGTTAATTTTAGATAAAAAATAGCGGGAGAAATGAATTCAGATGAAAAAATCCAAGTTTGAGTGGAAGCCTGAGAAGTGGATTTTTTTATTTCACTAGGATGTTTTGCATAAACTTTGGTGAACTGAGCTGCAGACGGGCGAAATGGTTAATATTAGATAAAAAACAGCGGGAGAAATGAATTCAGATGAAAAAATCCAAGTTTGAGTGGAAGCCTGAGAAGTGGATTTTTTTATTTTACTAGGATGTTTTTCATACATTTTGGTGAACAGAGCTGCAGACGGGCGAAATTGTTAATTTTAGATAAAAAATAGCGGGAGAAATGAATTCAGATGAAAAAATCCAAGTTTGAGTGGAAGCCTGAGAAGTGGATTTTTTTATTTTTATAGGATGTTTTTCATAAATTTTGGTGAACAGAGCTGCAGACGGGCGAAATTTTTAATTTTAGATAAAAAACAGCGGGAGAAATGAATTCAGATGAAAAAATCCAAGTTTGAGTGGTAGCCTGAGAAGTTGATTTTTGTATTTCACTAGGATGTTTTGCATAAACTTTGGTGAACTGAGCTGCAGACAGGCGAAATAATTATTTTGGATAAAAAACAGCGGGAGAAATGAATTCAGATGAAAAAATCCAAGTTTGAGTGGAAGCCTGAGAAGTGGATTTTTTTATTTCACTAGGATGTTTTGCATAAATTTTGGTGAACTGAGCTGCAGACGGACGAAATGGTTAATTTTAGATAAAAAACAGCGGGAGAAATAAATTCAGATGAAAAAATCCAAGTTTGAGTGGAAGCCTGAGAAGTGGATTTTTTTATTTCACTAGAATGTTTTGCATAAATTTTGGTGAACTGAGCTGCAGACGGGAGTATTGTTAATTTTAGATAAAAAACAGCGGGAGAAATGAATTCAGATGAAAAAATCCAAGTTTGAGTGGAAGCCTGAGAAGTGGATTTTTTTATTTCACTAGGATGTGTTGCATAAATTTTGGTGAACTGAGCTGCAGACGGGCGAAATTGTAAATTTTAGATAAAAAACAGCGGGAGAAATGAATTCAGATGAAAAAATCCAAGTTTGAGTGGAAGCCTGAGAAGTGGATTTTTTTATTTCACTAGGATGATTTGCATAAATTTTGGTGAACTGAGCTGCAGACGGGCGAAATTGTTAATTTTAGATAAAAAACAGCGGGAGAAATGAATTCAGATGAAAAAATCCAAGTTTGAGTGGTAGCCTGAGAAGTTGATTTTTTTATTTCACTAGGATGTTTTGCATAAACTTTGGTGAACTGAGCTGCAGACGGGCGAAATGGTTAATATTAGATAAAAAACAGCGGGAGAAATGAATTCAGATGAAAAAATCCAAGTTTGAGTGGAAGCCTGAGAAGTGGATTTTTTTATTTTTATAGGATGTTTTTCATAAATTTTGGTGAACAGAGCTGCAGACGGGCGAAATTGTTAATTTTAGATAAAAAACAGCGGGAGAAATGAATTCAGATGAAAAAATCCAAGTTTGAGTGGAAGCCTGAGAAGTGGATTTTTTTATTTCACTAGGATGATTTGCATAAATTTTGGTGAACTGAGCTGCAGACGGGCGAAATTGTTAATTTTAGATAAAAAATAGCGGGAGAAATGAATTCAGATGAAAAAATCCAAGTTTGAGTGGAAGCCTGAGAAGTGGATTTTTTTACTTCACTAGGATGTTTTGCATAAACTTTGGTGAACTGAGTTGCAGACGGGCGAAATGGTTAATATTAGATAAAAAACAGCGGGAAAAATGAATTCAGATGAAAAAATCCATGTTTGAGTGGAAGCCTGAGAAGTGGATTTTTTTATTTTACTAGGATGTTTTTCATACATTTTGGTGAACAGAGCTGCAGACGGGCGAAATTTTTAATTTTAGATAAAAAACAGCGGGAGAAATGAATTCAGATGAAAAAATCCAAGTTTGAGTGGTAGCCTGAGAAGTTGATTTTTGTATTTCACTAGGATGTTTTGCATAAACTTTGGTGAACTGAGCTGCAGACGGGCGAAATAATTATTTTGGATAAAAAACAGCGGGAGAAATGAATTCAGATGAAAAAATCCAAGTTTGAGTGGAAGCCTGAGAAGTGGATTTTTTTATTTCACTAGAATGTTTTGCATAAATTTTGGTGAACTGAGCTGCAGACGGGAGTATTGTTAATTTTAGATAAAAAACAGCGGGAGAAATGAATTCAGATGAAAAAATCCAAGTTTGAGTGGAAGCCTGAGAAGTGGATTTTTTTATTTCACTAGGATGTTTTGCATAAATTTTGGTGAACAGAGCTGCAGACGGGCGAAATTGTTAATTTAAGATAAAAAACAGCGGGAGAAATGAATTCAGATGAAAAAATCCAAGTTTGAGTGGAAGCCTGAGAAGTGGATTTTTTTATTTCACTAGGATGATTTGCATAAATTTTGGTGAACTGAGCTGCAGACGGGCGAAATTGTTAATTTTAGATAAAAAACAGCGGGAGAAATGAATTCAGATGAAAAAATCCAAGTTTGAGTGGAAGCCTGAGAAGTGGATTTTTTTATTTCACTAGGATGTTTTGCATAAACTTTGGTGAACTGAGCTGCAGACGGGCGAAATGGTTAATATTAGATAAAAAACAGCGGGAGAAATGAATTCAGATGAAAAAATCCAAGTTTGAGTGGAAGCCTGAGAAGTGGATTTTTTTATTTCACTAGGATGATTTGCATAAATTTTGGTGAACTGAGCTGCAGACGGGCGAAATTGTTAATTTTAGATAAAAAACAGCGGGAGAAATGAATTCAGATGAAAAAATCCAAGTTTGAGTGGAAGCCTGAGAAGTGGATTTTTTTATTTCACTAGGATGATTTGCATAAATTTTGGTGAACTGAGCTGCAGACGGGCGAAATTGTTAATTTTAGATAAAAAACAGCGGGAGAAATGAATTCAGATGAAAAAATCCAAGTTTGAGTGGAAGCCTGAGAAGTGGATTTTTTTATTTCACTAGGATGATTTGCATAAATTTTGGTGAACTGAGCTGCAGACGGGTGAAATTGTTAATTTTAGATAAAAAACAGCGGGAGAAATGAATTCAGATGAAAAAATCCAAGTTTGAGTGGAAGCCTGAGAAGTGGATTTTTTTATTTCACTAGGATGTTTTGCATAAATTTTGGTGAACAGAGCTGCAGACGGGCGAAATTGTTAATTTAAGATAAAAAACAGCGGGAGAAATGAATTCAGATGAAAAAATCCAAGTTTGAGTGGAAGCCTGAGAAGTGGATTTTTTTATTTCACTAGGATGTTTTGCATAAACTTTGGTGAACTGAGCTGCAGACGGGCGAAATTGTTTATTTTAGATAAAAAATAGCGGGAGAAATGAATTCAGATGAAAAAATCCAAGTTTGAGTGGAAGCCTGAGAAGTGGATTTTTTTATTTTTATAGGATGTTTTTCATAAATTTTGGTGAACAGATCTGCAGACGGGCGAAATTGTTAATTTTAGATAAAAAACAGCGGGAGAAATGAATTCAGATGAAAAAATCCAAGTTTGAGTGGAAGCCTGAGAAGTGGATTTTTTTATTTCACTAGGATGATTTGCATAAATTTTGGTGAACTGAGCTGCAGACGGGCGAAATTGTTAATTTTAGATAAAAAACAGCGGGAGAAATGAATTCAGATGAAAAAATCCAAGTTTGAGTGGTAGCCTGAGAAGTTGATTTTTTTATTTCACTAGGATGATTTGCATAAATTTTGGTGAACTGAGCTGCAGACGGGCGAAATTGTAAATTTTAGATAAAAAACAGCGGGAGAAATGAATTCAGATGAAAAAATCCAAGTTTGAGTGGAAGCCTGAGAAGTGGATTTTTTTATTTCACTAGGATGATTTGCATAAATTTTGGTGAACTGAGCTGCAGACGGGCGAAATTGTTAATTTTAGATAAAAAATAGCGGGAGAAATGAATTCAGATGAAAAAATCCAAGTTTGAGTGGAAGCCTGAGAAGTGGATTTTTTTATTTCACTAGGATGTGTTGCATAAATTTTGGTGAACTGAGCTGCAGACGGGCGAAATTGTAAATTTTAGATAAAAAACAGCGGGAGAAATGAATTCAGATGAAAAAATCCAAGTTTGAGTGGAAGCCTGAGAAGTGGATTTTTTTATTTCACTAGGATGATTTGCATAAATTTTGGTGAACTGAGCTGCAGACGGGCGAAATTGTTAATTTTAGATAAAAAACAGCGGGAGAAATGAATTCAGATGAAAAAATCCAAGTTTGAGTGGTAGCCTGAGAAGTTGATTTTTTTATTTCACTAGGATGTTTTGCATAAACTTTGGTGAACTGAGCTGCAGACGGGCGAAATGGTTAATATTAGATAAAAAACAGCGGGAGAAATGAATTCAGATGAAAAAATCCAAGTTTGAGTGGAAGCCTGAGAAGTGGATTTTTTTATTTTTATAGGATGTTTTTCATAAATTTTGGTGAACAGAGCTGCAGACGGGCGAAATTGTTAATTTTAGATAAAAAACAGCGGGAGAAATGAATTCAGATGAAAAAATCCAAGTTTGAGTGGAAGCCTGAGAAGTGGATTTTTTTATTTCACTAGGATGATTTGCATAAATTTTGGTGAACTGAGCTGCAGACGGGCGAAATTGTTAATTTTAGATAAAAAATAGCGGGAGAAATGAATTCAGATGAAAAAATCCAAGTTTGAGTGGAAGCCTGAGAAGTGGATTTTTTTACTTCACTAGGATGTTTTGCATAAACTTTGGTGAACTGAGCTGCAGACGGGCGAAATGGTTAATATTAGATAAAAAACAGCGGGAAAAATGAATTCAGATGAAAAAATCCATGTTTGAGTGGAAGCCTGAGAAGTGGATTTTTTTATTTTACTAGGATGTTTTTCATACATTTTGGTGAACAGAGCTGCAGACGGGCGAAATTTTTAATTTTAGATAAAAAACAGCGGGAGAAATGAATTCAGATGAAAAAATCCAAGTTTGAGTGGTAGCCTGAGAAGTTGATTTTTGTATTTCACTAGGATGTTTTGCATAAACTTTGGTGAACTGAGCTGCAGACGGGCGAAATAATTATTTTGGATAAAAAACAGCGGGAGAAATGAATTCAGATGAAAAAATCCAAGTTTGAGTGGAAGCCTGAGAAGTGGATTTTTTTATTTCACTAGAATGTTTTGCATAAATTTTGGTGAACTGAGCTGCAGACGGGAGTATTGTTAATTTTAGATAAAAAACAGCGGGAGAAATGAATTCAGATGAAAAAATCCAAGTTTGAGTGGAAGCCTGAGAAGTGGATTTTTTTATTTCACTAGGATGTTTTGCATAAATTTTGGTGAACAGAGCTGCAGACGGGCGAAATTGTTAATTTAAGATAAAAAACAGCGGGAGAAATGAATTCAGATGAAAAAATCCAAGTTTGAGTGGAAGCCTGAGAAGTGGATTTTTTTATTTCACTAGGATGATTTGCATAAATTTTGGTGAACTGAGCTGCAGACGGGCGAAATTGTTAATTTTAGATAAAAAACAGCGGGAGAAATGAATTCAGATGAAAAAATCCAAGTTTGAGTGGAAGCCTGAGAAGTGGATTTTTTTATTTCACTAGGATGTTTTGCATAAACTTTGGTGAACTGAGCTGCAGACGGGCGAAATGGTTAATATTAGATAAAAAACAGCGGGAGAAATGAATTCAGATGAAAAAATCCAAGTTTGAGTGGAAGCCTGAGAAGTGGATTTTTTTATTTCACTAGGATGATTTGCATAAATTTTGGTGAACTGAGCTGCAGACGGGCGAAATTGTTAATTTTAGATAAAAAACAGCGGGAGAAATGAATTCAGATGAAAAAATCCAAGTTTGAGTGGAAGCCTGAGAAGTGGATTTTTTTATTTCACTAGGATGATTTGCATAAATTTTGGTGAACTGAGCTGCAGACGGGCGAAATTGTTAATTTTAGATAAAAAACAGCGGGAGAAATGAATTCAGATGAAAAAATCCAAGTTTGAGTGGAAGCCTGAGAAGTGGATTTTTTTATTTCACTAGGATGATTTGCATAAATTTTGGTGAACTGAGCTGCAGACGGGTGAAATTGTTAATTTTAGATAAAAAACAGCGGGAGAAATGAATTCAGATGAAAAAATCCAAGTTTGAGTGGAAGCCTGAGAAGTGGATTTTTTTATTTCACTAGGATGTTTTGCATAAATTTTGGTGAACAGAGCTGCAGACGGGCGAAATTGTTAATTTAAGATAAAAAACAGCGGGAGAAATGAATTCAGATGAAAAAATCCAAGTTTGAGTGGAAGCCTGAGAAGTGGATTTTTTTATTTCACTAGGATGTTTTGCATAAACTTTGGTGAACTGAGCTGCAGACGGGCGAAATTGTTTATTTTAGATAAAAAATAGCGGGAGAAATGAATTCAGATGAAAAAATCCAAGTTTGAGTGGAAGCCTGAGAAGTGGATTTTTTTATTTTTATAGGATGTTTTTCATAAATTTTGGTGAACAGATCTGCAGACGGGCGAAATTGTTAATTTTAGATAAAAAACAGCGGGAGAAATGAATTCAGATGAAAAAATCCAAGTTTGAGTGGAAGCCTGAGAAGTGGATTTTTTTATTTCACTAGGATGATTTGCATAAATTTTGGTGAACTGAGCTGCAGACGGGCGAAATTGTTAATTTTAGATAAAAAACAGCGGGAGAAATGAATTCAGATGAAAAAATCCAAGTTTGAGTGGTAGCCTGAGAAGTTGATTTTTTTATTTCACTAGGATGATTTGCATAAATTTTGGTGAACTGAGCTGCAGACTGGCGAAATTGTAAATTTTAGATAAAAAACAGCGGGAGAAATGAATTCAGATGAAAAAATCCAAGTTTGAGTGGAAGCCTGAGAAGTGGATTTTTTTATTTCACTAGGATGATTTGCATAAATTTTGGTGAACTGAGCTGCAGACGGGCGAAATTGTTAATTTTAGATAAAAAATAGCGGGAGAAATGAATTCAGATGAAAAAATCCAAGTTTGAGTGGAAGCCTGAGAAGTGGATTTTTTTATTTCACTAGGATGTTTTGCATAAACTTTGGTGAACTGAGCTGCAGACGGGCGAAATGGTTAATATTAGATAAAAAACAGCGGGAGAAATGAATTCAGATGAAAAAATCCAAGTTTGAGTGGAAGCCTGAGAAGTGGATTTTTTTATTTTACTAGGATGTTTTTCATACATTTTGGTGAACAGAGCTGCAGACGGGCGAAATTGTTAATTTTAGATAAAAAATAGCGGGAGAAATGAATTCAGATGAAAAAATCCAAGTTTGAGTGGAAGCCTGAGAAGTGGATTTTTTTATTTTTATAGGATGTTTTTCATAAATTTTGGTGAACAGTGCTGCAGACGGGCGAAATTTTTAATTTTAGATAAAAAACAGCGGGAGAAATGAATTCAGATGAAAAAATCCAAGTTTGAGTGGTAGCCTGAGAAGTTGATTTTTGTATTTCACTAGGATGTTTTGCATAAACTTTGGTGAACTGAGCTGCAGACAGGCGAAATAATTATTTTGGATAAAAAACAGCGGGAGAAATGAATTCAGATGAAAAAATCCAAGTTTGAGTGGAAGCCTGAGAAGTGGATTTTTTTATTTCACTAGGATGTTTTGCATAAATTTTGGTGAACTGAGCTGCAGACGGACGAAATGGTTAATTTTAGATAAAAAACAGCGGGAGAAATAAATTCAGATGAAAAAATCCAAGTTTGAGTGGAAGCCTGAGAAGTGGATTTTTTTATTTCACTAGAATGTTTTGCATAAATTTTGGTGAACTGAGCTGCAGACGGGAGTATTGTTAATTTTAGATAAAAAACAGCGGGAGAAATGAATTCAGATGAAAAAATCCAAGTTTGAGTGGAAGCCTGAGAAGTGGATTTTTTTATTTCACTAGGATGTTTTGCATAAATTTTGGTGAACTGAGCTGCAGACGGGTGAAATGGTTAATTTTAGATAAAAAACAGCGGGAGAAATGAATTCAGATGAAAAAATCCAAGTATTGTGGAAGCCTGAGAAGTGGATTTTTTTATTTCACTAGGATGTTTTGCATAAATTTTGGTGAACTGAGCTGCAGACGGACGAAATGGTTAATTTTAGATAAAAAACAGCGGGAGAAATAAATTCAGATGAAAAAATCCAAGTTTGAGTGGAAGCCTGAGAAGTGGATTTTTTTATTTCACTAGGATGATTTGCATAAATTTTGGTAAACTGAGCTGCAGACGGGCGAAATTGTTAATTTTAGATAAAAAACAGCGGGAGAAATGAATTCAGATGAAAAAATCCAAGTATTGTGGAAGCCTGAGAAGTGGATTTTTTTATTTCACTAGGATGTTTTGCATAAATTTTGGTGAACTGAGCTGCAGACGGACGAAATGGTTAATTTTTGATAAAAAACAGCGGGAGAAATGAATTCAGAAGAAAAAATCCAAGTTTGAGTGGAAGCCTGAGAAGTGGATTTTTTTATTTCACTAGGATGTTTTGCATAAATTTTGGTGAACAGAGCTGCAGACGGGCGAAATTGTTAATTTTAGATAAAAAAAAGCGGGAGAAATGAATTCAGATGAAAAAATCCAAGTTTGAGTGGAAGCCTGAGAAGTGGATTTTTTTATTTCACTAGGATGATTTGCATAAATTTTGGTGAACTGAGCTGCAGACGGGCGAAATTGTTAATTTTAGATAAAAAACAGCGGGAGAAATGAATTCAGATGAAAAAATCCAAGTTTGAGTGGAAGCCTGAGAAGTGGATTTTTTTATTTTTATAGGATGTTTTTCATAAATTTTGGTGAACAGAGCTGCAGACGGGCGAATTTGTTAATTTTAGATAAAAAACAGCGGGAGAAATGAATTCAGATGAAAAAATCCAAGTTTGAGTGGAAGCCTGAGAAGTGGATTTTTTTATTTCACTAGGATGTTTTGCATAAACTTTGGTGAACTGAGCTGCAGACGGGCGAAATTGTTAATTTTAGATAAAAAACAGCGGGAGAAATGAATTCAGATGAAAAAATCCAAGTTTGAGTGGAAGCCTGAGAAGTGGATTTTTTTATTTTTATAGGATGTTTTTCATAAATTTTGGTGAACAGATCTGCAGACGGGCGAAATTGTTAATTTTAGATAAAAAACAGCGGGAGAAATGAATTCAGATGAAAAAATCCAAGTTTGAGTGGAAGCCTGAGAAGTGGATTTTTTTATTTTTATAGGATGTTTTTCATAAATTTTGGTGAACAGATCTGCAGACGGGCGAAATTGTTAATTTTAGATAAAAAACAGCGGGAGAAATGAATTCAGATGAAAAAATCCAAGTTTGAGTGGAAGCCTGAGAAGTGGATTTTTTTATTTCACTAGGATGATTTGCATAAATTTTGGTGAACTGAGCTGCAGACGGGCGAAATTGTTAATTTTAGATAAAAAACAGCGGGAGAAATGAATTCAGATGAAAAAATCCAAGTTTGAGTGGTAGCCTGAGAAGTTGATTTTTTTATTTCACTAGGATGATTTGCATAAATTTTGGTGAACTGAGCTGCAGACGGGCGAAATTGTAAATTTTAGATAAAAAACAGCGGGAGAAATGAATTCAGATGAAAAAATCCAAGTTTGAGTGGAAGCCTGAGAAGTGGATTTTTTTATTTTTATAGGATGTTTTTCATAAATTTTGGTGAACAGAGCTGCAGACGGGCGAAATTGTTTATTTTAGATAAAAAATAGCGGGAGAAATGAATTCAGATGAAAAAATCCAAGTTTGAGTGGAAGCCTGAGAAGTGGATTTTTTTATTTTTATAGGATGTTTTTCATAAATTTTGGTGAACAGATCTGCAGACGGGCGAAATTGTTAATTTTAGATAAAAAACAGCGGGAGAAATGAATTCAGATGAAAAAATCCAAGTTTGAGTGGAAGCCTGAGAAGTGGATTTTTTTATTTCACTAGGATGATTTGCATAAATTTTGGTGAACTGAGCTGCAGACGGGCGAAATTGTTAATTTTAGATAAAAAACAGCGGGAGAAATGAATTCAGATGAAAAAATCCAAGTTTGAGTGGTAGCCTGAGAAGTTGATTTTTTTATTTCACTAGGATGATTTGCATAAATTTTGGTGAACTGAGCTGCAGACGGGCGAAATTGTAAATTTTAGATAAAAAACAGCGGGAGAAATGAATTCAGATGAAAAAATCCAAGTTTGAGTGGAAGCCTGAGAAGTGGATTTTTTTATTTCACTAGGATGATTTGCATAAATTTTGGTGAACTGAGCTGCAGACGGGCGAAATTGTTAATTTTAGATAAAAAATAGCGGGAGAAATGAATTCAGATGAAAAAATCCAAGTTTGAGTGGAAGCCTGAGAAGTGGATTTTTTTATTTCACTAGGATGTTTTGCATAAACTTTGGTGAACTGAGCTGCAGACGGGCGAAATGGTTAATATTAGATAAAAAACAGCGGGAGAAATGAATTCAGATGAAAAAATCCAAGTTTAAGTGGAAGCCTGAGAAGTGGATTTTTTTATTTTACTAGGATGTTTTTCATACATTTTGGTGAACAGAGCTGCAGACGGGCGAAATTGTTAATTTTAGATAAAAAATAGCGGGAGAAATGAATTCAGATGAAAAAATCCAAGTTTGAGTGGAAGCCTGAGAAGTGGATTTTTTTATTTTTATAGGATGTTTTTCATAAATTTTGGTGAACAGAGCTGCAGACGGGCGAAATTTTTAATTTTAGATAAAAAACAGCGGGAGAAATGAATTCAGATGAAAAAATCCAAGTTTGAGTGGTAGCCTGAGAAGTTGATTTTTGTATTTCACTAGGATGTTTTGCATAAACTTTGGTGAACTGAGCTGCAGACAGGCGAAATAATTATTTTGGATAAAAAACAGCGGGAGAAATGAATTCAGATGAAAAAATCCAAGTTTGAGTGGAAGCCTGAGAAGTGGATTTTTTTATTTCACTAGGATGTTTTGCATAAATTTTGGTGAACTGAGCTGCAGACGGACGAAATGGTTAATTTTAGATAAAAAACAGCGGGAGAAATAAATTCAGATGAAAAAATCCAAGTTTGAGTGGAAGCCTGAGAAGTGGATTTTTTTATTTCACTAGAATGTTTTGCATAAATTTTGGTGAACTGAGCTGCAGACGGGAGTATTGTTAATTTTAGATAAAAAACAGCGGGAGAAATGAATTCAGATGAAAAAATCCAAGTTTGAGTGGAAGCCTGAGAAGTGGATTTTTTTATTTCACTAGGATGTTTTGCATAAATTTTGGTGAACTGAGCTGCAGACGGGTGAAATGGTTAATTTTAGATAAAAAACAGCGGGAGAAATGAATTCAGATGAAAAAATCCAAGTATTCTGGAAGCCTGAGAAGTGGATTTTTTTATTTCACTAGGATGTTTTGCATAAATTTTGGTAAACTGAGCTGCAGACGGACGAAATGGTTAATTTTAGATAAAAAACAGCGGGAGAAATAAATTCAGATGAAAAAATCCAAGTTTGAGTGGAAGCCTGAGAAGTGGATTTTTTTATTTCACTAGGATGATTTGCATAAATTTTGGTGAACTGAGCTGCAGACGGGCGAAATTGTTAATTTTAGATAAAAAACAGCGGGAGAAATGAATTCAGATGAAAAAATCCAAGTTTGAGTGGTAGCCTGAGAAGTTGATTTTTTTATTTCACTAGGATGTTTTGCATAAACTTTGGTGAACTGAGCTGCAGACGGACGAAATGGTTAATATTAGATAAAAAACAGCGGGAGAAATGAATTCAGATGAAAAAATCCAAGTTTGAGTGGAAGCCTGAGAAGTGGATTTTTTTATTTTACTAGGATGTTTTTCATACATTTTGGTGAACAGAGCTGCAGACGGGCGAAATTGTTAATTTTAGATAAAAAATAGCGGAAGAATGAATTCAGATGAAAAAATCCAAGTTTGAGTGGAAGCTTGAGAAGTGGATTTTTTTATTTTTATAGGATGTTTTTCATAAATTTTGGTGAACAGAGCTGCAGACGTGCGAAATTGTTAATTTTATATAAAAAACAGCGGGAGAAATGAATTCAGATGAAAAAATCCAAGTTTGAGTGGAAGCCTGAGAAGTGGATTTTTTTATTTCACTAGGATGATTTGCATAAATTTTGGTGAACTGAGCTGCAGACGGGCGAAATTGTTAATTTTAGATAAAAAATAGCGGGAGAAATGAATTCAGATGAAAAAATCCAAGTTTGAGTGGAAGCCTGAGAAGTGGATTTTTTTATTTCACTAGGATGTTTTGCATAAACTTTGGTGAACAGAGCTGCAGACGGGCGAAATGGTTAATATTAGATAAAAAACAGCGGGAAAAATGAATTCAGATGAAAAAATCCAAGTTTGAGTGGAAGCCTGAGAAGTGGATTTTTTTATTTTACTAGGATGTTTTTCATACATTTTGGTGAACAGAGCTGCAGACGGGCGAAATTGTTAATTTTTGATAAAAAATAGCGGGAGAAATGAATTCAGATGAAAAAATCCAAGTTTGAGTGGAAGCCTGAGAAGTGGATTTTTTTATTTTTATAGGATGTTTTTCATAAATTTTGGTGAACAGAGCTGCAGACGGGCGAAATTTTTAATTTTAGATAAAAAACAGCGGGAGAAATGAATTCAGATGAAAAAATCCAAGTTTGAGTGGTAGCCTGAGAAGTGGATTTTTTTATTTCACTAGGATGTTTTGCATAAATTTTGGTGAGCTGAGCTTCAGACGGACGAAATGGTTAATTTTAGATAAAAAACAGCGGGAGAAATAAATTCAGATGAAAAAATCCAAGTTTGAGTGGAAGCCTGAGAAGTGGATTTTTTTATTTCACTAGAATGTTTTGCATAAATTTTGGTGAACTGAGCTGCAGACGGGAGTATTGTTAATTTTAGATAAAAAACAGCGGGAGAAATGAATTCAGATGAAAAAATCCAAGTTTGAGTGGAAGCCTGAGAAGTGGATTTTTTTATTTCACTAGGATGTTTTGCATAAATTTTGGTGAACTGAGCTGCAGACGGGCGAAATGGTTAATTTTAGATAAAAAACAGCGGGAGAAATGAATTCAGATGAAAAAATCCAAGTTTGAGTGGAAGCCTGAGAAGTGGATTTTTTTATTTCACTAGGATGTTTTGCATAAATTTTGGTGAACTGAGCTGCAGACGGACGAAATGGTTAATTTTAGATAAAAAACAGCGGGAGAAATGAATTCAGATGAAAAAATCCAAGTTTGAGTGGAAGCCTGAGAAGTGGATTTTTTTATTTTACTAGGATGTTTTTCATAAATTTTGGTGAACAGAGCTGCAGACGGGCGAAATTGTTAATTTTAGATAAAAAATAGCGGGAGAAATGACTTCAGATGAAAAAATCCAAGTTTGAGTGGAAGCCTGAGAAGTGGATTTTTTTATTTTTATAGGATGTTTTTCATAAATTTTGGTGAACAGAGCTGCAGATGGGCGAAATTGTTAATTTTAGATAAAAAATAGCGGGAGAAATGAATTCAGATGAAAAAATCCAAGTTTGAGTGGAAGCCTGAGAAGTGGATTTTTTTATTTTACTAGGATGTTTTTCATAAATTTTAGTGAACAGAGCTGCAGACGGGCGAAATTGTTAATTTTAGATAAAAAACAGCGGGAGAAATGAATTCAGATGAAAAAATCCAAGTTTGAGTGGAAGCCTGAGAAGTGGATTTTTTTATTTTACTAGGATGTTTTTCATAAATTTTAGTGAACAGAGCTGCAGACGGGCGAAATTGTTAATTTTAGATAAAAAACAGCGGGAGAAATGAATTCAGATGAAAAAATCCAAGTTTGAGTGGAAGCCTGAGAAGTGGATTTTTTTATTTTACTAGGATGTTTTGCATAAATTTTAGTGAACAGAGCTGCAGACGGGCGAAATTGTTAATTTTAGATAAAAAACAGCGGGAGAAATGAATTCAGATGAAAAAATCCAAGTTTGAGTGGAAGCCTGAGAAGTGGATTTTTTTATTTTTATAGGATGTTTTTCATAAATTTTGGTGAACAGAGCTGCAGACGGGCGAAATTGTTAATTTTAGATAAAAAACAGCGGGAGAAATGAATTCAGATGAAAAAATCCAAGTTTGAGTGGAAGCCTGAGAAGTGGATTTTTTTATTTCACTAGGATGATTTGCATAAATTTTGGTGAACTGAGCTGCAGACGGGCGAAATTGTTAATTTTAGATAAAAAATAGCGGGAGAAATGAATTAAGATGAAAAAATCCAAGTTTGAGTGGAAGCCTGAGAAGTGGATTTTTTTTTTTTTATAGGATGTTTTTCATAAATTTTGGTGAACAGAGCTGCAGACGGGCGAAATTGTTAATTTTAGATAAAAAACAGCGGGAGAAATGAATTCAGATGAAAAAATCCAAGTTTGAGTGGAAGCCTGAGAAGTGGATTTTTTTATTTTTATAGGATGTTTTTCATAAATTTTGGTGAACAGAGCTGCAGACGGGCGAAATTGTTAATTTTAGATAAAAAACAGCGGGAGAAATGAATTCAGATGAAAAAATCCAAGTTTGAGTGGAAGCCTGAGAAGTGGATTTTTTTATTTTTATAGGATGTTTTTCATAAATTTTGGTGAACAGAGCTGCAGACGGGCGAAATGGTTAATTTTAGATAAAAAACAGCGGGAGAAATTAATTCAGATGAAAAAATCCAATTTTGATTTGAAGCCTGAGAAGTGGATTTTTTTATTTTTATTGGATGTTTTTCATAAATTTTGGTGAACAGAGCTGCAGTCGGGCGAAATTGTTAATTTTAGATAAAAAACAGCGGGAGAAATGAATTCAGATGAAAAAATCCAAGTTTGAGTGGAAGCCTGAGAAGTGGATTTTTTTTATTTTTATAGGATGTTTTTCATAAATTTTGGTGAACAGAGCTGCAGACGGGCGAAATTGTTAATTTCAGATAAAAAACAGCGGGAGAAATGAATTCAGATGAAAAAATCCAAGTTTGAGTGGAAGCCTGAGAAGTGGATTTTTTTATTTCACTAGGATGATTTGCATAAATTTTGGTGAACTGAGCTGCAGACGGGCGAAATTGTTAATTTTAGATAAAAAACTGCGGGAGAAATGAATTCAGATGAAAAAATCCAAGTTTGAGTGGAAGCCTGAGAAGTGGATTTTTTTATTTTTATAGGATGTTTTCCATACATTTTCGTGAACTGAGCTGCAGACGGGGGAAATGGTTAATTTTAGATGAAAAACAGCGGGAGAAATGAATTCAGATGAAAAAATCCAAGTTTGAGTGGTAGCCTGAGAAGTGGATTTTTTTATTTCACTAGGATGTTTTGCATGAACTTTGGTGAACTGAGCAGCAGACGGTCGAAATGGTTAATTTTAGATAAAAAACAGCGGGAGAAATGAATTCAGATAAAAAAAATCCAAGTTTGAGTGGAAGCCTGAGAAGTGGATTTTTTTATTCCACTAGGATGTTCTGCATACATTTTCGTGAACTGAGCTGCAGACGAGGGAAATGGTTAATTTTAGTTAAAAAAACAGCGGGAGAAATAAATTCAGATGAAAAAATCCAAGTTTGAGTGGAAGCCTGAGAAGTGGATTTTTTTATTTTGCTAGGATGTTTTGCATAAATTTTGGTGAACTGAGCTGCAGGCGGGCGAAATAATTAATTTTAGATAAAAAACAGCGGGAGAAATGAATTCAGATGAAAAAATCCAAGTTTGAGTGGAAGCCTGAGAAGTGGATTTTTTTATTTTGCTAGGATGTTTTGCATAAATTTTGGTGAACTGAGCTGCAGACGGGCGAAATAATTAAATTTAGATAAAAAACAGCGGGAGAAATGAATTCAGATGAAAAAATCCAAGTTTGAGTGGAAGCCTGAGAAGTGGATTTTTTTATTTTACTAGGATGTTTTTCATAAATTTTGGTGAACAGAGCTGCAGACGGGCGAAATTGTTAATTTTAGATAAAAAATAGCGGGAGAAATGACTTCAGATGAAAAAATCCAAGTTTGAGTGGAAGCCTGAGAAGTGGATTTTTTTATTTTTATAGGATGTTTTTCATAAATTTTGGTGAACAGAGCTGCAGATGGGTGAAATTGTTAATTTTAGATAAAAAATAGCGGGAGAAATGAATTCAGATGAAAAAATCCAAGTTTGAGTGGAAGCCTGAGAAGTGGATTTTTTTATTTTACTAGGATGTTTTTCATAAATTTTAGTGAACAGAGCTGCAGACGGGCGAAATTGTTAATTTTAGATAAAAAACAGCGGGAGAAATGAATTCAGATGAAAAAATCCAAGTTTGAGTGGAAGCCTGAGAAGTGGATTTTTTTATTTTACTAGGATGTTTTTCATAAATTTTAGTGAACAGAGCTGCAGACGGGCGAAATTGTTAATTTTAGATAAAAAACAGCGGGAGAAATGAATTCAGATGAAAAAATCCAAGTTTGAGTGGAAGCCTGAGAAGTGGATTTTTTTATTTTACTAGGATGTTTTGCATAAATTTTAGTGAACAGAGCTGCAGACGGGCGAAATTGTTAATTTTAGATAAAAAACAGCGGGAGAAATGAATTCAGATGAAAAAATCCAAGTTTGAGTGGAAGCCTGATAAGTGGATTTTTTTAGTTTACTAGGATGTTTTTCATAAATTTTAGTGAACAGAGCTGCAGACGGGCGAAATTGTTAATTTTAGATAAAAAACAGCGGGAGAAATGAATTCAGATGAAAAAATCCAAGTTTGAGTGGAAGCCTGAGAAGTGGATTTTTTTATTTTTATAGGATGTTTCTCATAAATTTTAGTGAACAGAGCTGCAGACGGGCGAAATTGTTAATTTTAGATAAAAAACAGCGGGAGAAATGAATTCAGATGAAAAAATCCAAGTTTGAGTGGAAGCCTGAGAAGTGGATTTTTTTATTTCACTAGGATGTTTTTCATAAATTTTAGTGAACAGAGCTGCAGACGGGCGAAATTGTTAATTTTAGATAAAAAACAGCGGGAGAAATGAATTCAGATGAAAAAATCCAAGTTTGAGTGGAAGCCTGAGAAGTGGATTTTTTTATTTTACTAGGATGTTTTTCATAAATTTTAGTGAACAGAGCTGCAGACGGGCGAAATTGTTAATTTTAGATAAAAAACAGCGGGAGAAATGAATTCAGATGAAAAAATCCATGTTTGAGTGGAAGCCTGAGAAGTGGATTTTTTTATTTTACTAGGATGTTTTTCATAAATTTTAGTGAACAGAGCTGCAGACGGGCGAAATTGTTAATTTTAGATAAAAAACAGCGGGAGAAATGAATTCAGATGAAAAAATCCAAGTTTGAGTGGAAGCCTGAGAAGTGGATTTTTTTATTTTACTAGGATGTTTTTCATAAATTTTAGTGAACAGAGCTGCAGACGGGCGAAATTGTTAATTTTAGATAAAAAACAGCGGGAGAAATGAATTCAGATGAAAAAATCCAAGTTTGAGTGGAAGCCTGAGAAGTGGATTTTTTTATTTTACTAGGATGTTTCTCATAAATTTTAGTGAACAGATCTGCAGACGGGCGAAATTGTTAATTTTAGATAAAAAACAGCGGGAGAAATGAATTCAGATGAAAAAATCCAAGTTTGAGTGGAAGCCTGAGAAGTGGATTTTTTTATTTTTATAGGATGTTTCTCATAAATTTTAGTGAACAGAGCTGCAGACGGGCGAAATTGTTAATTTTAGATAAAAAACAGCGGGAGAAATGAATTCAGATGAAAAAATCCAAGTTTGAGTGGAAGCCTGAGAAGTGGATTTTTTTATTTCACTAGGATGTTTTTCATAAATTTTAGTGAACAGAGCTGCAGACGGGCGAAATTGTTAATTTTAGATAAAAAACAGCGGGAGAAATGAATTCAGATGAAAAAATCCAAGTTTGAGTGGAAGCCTGAGAAGTGGATTTTTTTATTTTACTAGGATGTTTTTCATAAATTTTAGTGAACAGAGCTGCAGACGGGCGAAATTGTTAATTTTAGATAAAAAACAGCGGGAGAAATGAATTCAGATGAAAAAATCCAAGTTTGAGTGGAAGCCTGAGAAGTGGATTTTTTTATTTTACTAGGATGTTTTTCATAAATTTTAGTGAACAGAGCTGCAGACGGGCGAAATTGTTAATTTTAGATAAAAAGGAGAAATGAATTCAGATGAGACCAAGAAACCACTCAACAAAGCTGGCAGCGGCCTTACTACCTTTCCGTTTCCTTTACCTAACAGTGAATAAGAGGTGTTGAGCGAGGGTGGCCAACTTGTCCCATCTTCTTATCGCAAAACAGTGCTCTTTGCACTCACTGTTTTCCTGTCCGTTCGTCTTCTCCTCCGACCCTAGGCAGAGGGCTTGCACCTCCAATGCACGTCTAGGGGACGAGGGGCGGTCCACTTAATAGGGATACCTACTTCCTTGTCCCAAAACACCTCCCAATCCAATAACATCGGGCGACAAAAGGCGCCGCCACGGCGGCTCGCAATTTCAACGGCTCCTCCTCTCAAAGGGAAGGGCCGCTTATATAAGCTTAAAACAAGCCTCAAGATGCCGGACGTATCTAAGGCACTCACGGTAGTCAGCGGCCTTCTTGACGTACTGACGAAGGAAGAAAAAGAGGACTTCACCCGCAAGCTGCTTGCCCAACTCCTGCCCAAGGATCCAGATACGGCTCCTGCGCAGCAGAATGCTGCCCAAACAACCGACCAAACCACTACTGAAATCACGGCAAAAGCACCAACAGAGACAACCTCGGCTCTTTCAAATCACCCCGCCGGAACTTCAAGCTCCACCATAACTGAAATTTCCAATATCTCTCAATCAGAAAATTCCCAATACAAAGAGGTACACTACAAAAAAAGAAAAGGCCAAGAATTCCAACCTAAATCTCAAAAACAGGCCAAACCAAATAATGCGTTTCCCCAATCGAACCGCTTTGGTGTTCTTAATGTAGAACAAGACCATAATTCTAAACAAGTCCCTAATAATAATGGAGCTCCTTCAGAGCAAAACACTGAACCAATTGAAATGGACACTACCGCGCCTAAGAAATCTAAAATTCCACCGATTAAAATAGCAGATACCAGCAAATGGAATGAAGTGTACGCAAGGCTGACGCGTGCTTGTGTTTCCCCGCCGGTTGCCCACTCGACTGGCCCAAATCAGGCAGTCATTAAATGTCACACATCGAAAGACTTTTTTATTGCTCGAGATATATTGAAGGAACTAAACATCCCATTCCATTCATACCAACTTCTTGAATTAAAACGTAGAGATTTTGTTATCAAAGGTCTCTTTACTTCAATTGATGACGAAACAATTAAAGATGACCTTCTAAAAAAAGGTTTTCCCGTCGAAGATGTTCGACGTATCACTTCCACGCGTCCCTCTGACGCAGAAAGAGCACAAGGAACCACCAAGGTTCCCAATTATCCAACCAGATCTGTCAAAGTCAGCTGTGGAAGCACCGTTGACATCCAAGCCTTTCTAAACATAAACTCAATAACAGGACTGGCAGTAAAAACCGCTACTTTCAAGCCTCCAAACCAACCGGTCCAATGCTACCGCTGCCAAGGATTCAATCACACCAAAAACCATTGCTGGCACACCCCTTATTGTAGAAGATGCGCCCAGCAACATCTCAGCTCAGATTGTCCTCTCCCAAAAGAAACTCCCCCGATTTGCATTTATTGCAAAAAGAACCACCCTGCTAATTATCGAGGATGTGAGCGCCACAAACAGGAAAAAAAAGCAATGCTTGCTTTACAAAAACCAACTCGACAACCTATGACAACAGAAAGGCCCCTTGTGCAACCCTCCCAACCGGAGGAATTAACTCATACATTTGCATCCAGAATACAAGTAGACGACTTATCTCAGTATCCCCCGCTAAATGCAGAACAAAAGCTTCCCTCAGAAGCGTCTACAGCAAATACTCCTACAATTTCCTCTTCAAATCCAGCACTAAATTCATCATCAATTGACTCGGCTCCAATATTTGACCAGGAATTCATTAAATTCCTGCAATGGCTGCAACCCATTTCTAACAAAATCAAAAATATATCAACATTAGAAGAACGAAAGGCATTTGTGCTAAACCATATGCTAAACAATCCACCTCCTTAATGGCAGTACACCAGAACACAACATCAACACTCCCGACAACACTTACACTTCTCTCCTGGAATTGTAATGGAATAACAAACAAAAAACACGAGCTTTTAAACTATTCCATACAAAATAACATTGACATTATCTTACTCCAGGAGACACACCTTAGACAACACCTTTCATTCCACAGCACACACTACAAAATACACAGATTTGACAGGGAAGCAAGAGGAGGCGGTGTCGCTATCCTAGTCAAAAACAACATCCCACACAACACAATTAATACTCCGGCCAACTGTCCAATAGAAGCCCTTGGTATTGCTATCCACACACAACACGGACCATTGAATATCTTCTCCATCTATCAGCCTTGCGCTAAGAAACTGGCCAGGGGGGACGTGGATTGCCTTTTCTCAGTCGTGAACCGAGGGATTTTTGTGGGTGACTGGAATGCCAAACACCCAGCCTGGAACAGCAACATTTCATGCAAAAAAGGCCGCACCCTTTATTCCGCCACAAACAAAGGCCCATTTACCTATTCTGCTCCAATAGAGTACTCACACATAGTTATGCGAAAGGACGCAATACATTCTGGCGACGTCATTGATTTTGCAATTATCAAGAACTTACCATTAACAATCCAACCTTCCATTATTCACGACTTTTCTTCTGACCATCTACCCTTGCTATTCAAAATTCCTCTCACATCTCGTTCCCTTCAGCCGCCTGAAATATCGGTAACTGATTGGGACAAATTCCCGGAGACCCTGGGCCATTACTTGACTAACATAGAACCACTTACGTTCCCTACACAAAAAGACATTGACACACAGGTGGAGAAGATCACAAAAGCACTAAACAACGCAAAAACACACGCTACGAAAACGCTGCCTGCGCGACCACATCCAAAACCTAGATTACCACCACATATACTAATTTTAATCTCCAGAAGGAACGCAATCAGACGCAAATGGCAGCTCACAAGAGATCCCGCTGACAAATCAGCATGGAACAAATTAGTAAACTCCACAAGAAACGAAATACACAAACACGAACAAAAAAACTGGGAAACATTCATACAAAAACTCAATTTTACAGACAATTCTCTCTGGAGGGTGACGCGAGGATTAAAGAAAACCAATAAAATCACTAATCCTCCGTTAAAACATAACAACACTTACATATACAACGAAACACAAAAAGCCGAAATCCAAGCTGATTTCCTTCAGTCAACCATGTCATTAGATCCTTCCTCTTCGACCAAGCAACCTGAAATCACATCATTCCTAGAAAACCTTACCATTCCGGAAATTCCTTATCCATTAACCAATTCAGAAGAAATCCGTGCCATAATAAATTCCTTTTCTGCCAGGAAAGCCGCAGGGCTTGATGGCATTTCTAACAAAATGCTAAAACATGCATCCAACATTCCCAAATTCCTATCCCTTCTTTCAGACACAATCAACCATTCGTTCCGTATTTCCCATTATCCTTCTTCCTGGAAATCAGCCAAAATCTGTCTCATCCCTAAACCAGGAAAAAATCCAACAATTCCAGGAAATTGCCGTCCCATATCCCTCCTATCAAACCTTTCCAAAATTTTTGAACGCCTTATCCTTAAAATTCTCGAATCCCACACTTATTCCAATAATATTCTCAAACCAGAACAGCTTGGGTTTCGGCGAAACACTTCAGCACTACATCAAATTCTACGTCTCGTTGAAACCATCTCGCATGGCTTCAACAGGAAAAAAGTGACAGACACAATTTACCTAGACGTCGCGCGGGCGTTTGATAGAGTTTGGCACCAGGGCCTCCTTTTCAAACTTGGTACGTACGGTTTTCCAGAGGCCGTCATCTGTCTCATCAGGAGTTACCTACGGGACAGAACTTTCTGCGTTGCGGAAGGAAAGTCCCTCTCATCGCTTCGTCCGGCTGAGTCTGGGGTTCCACAGGGCTCTCTGGTCAGTCCCTTATTATTCAACATATTCATAAATGATCTTCCAACAACACAAAACACAAACATATACATGTATGCTGATGATACCGCGATCTCAGCCACATCCTTCACCGGCGACGCGAACATAAACAAATTAAACAAACACTTGAAACTCTTACACAAATGGACACAAACATGGAAAATTAACATCAACCCTACAAAAAGTACACATGTCAACTATGGGAAAAAACGCAAACATGCTCCACACATCACCCCAACACTCAACAAACAAAAAATACCAAGGGCAAATTCACACAAATTTCTAGGATTAATTTTGGACAGCCAGCTTACATACCAGCAACATTTAAAATACGCAAAACTCAAAGCGCTAAGAGCGAAAATAGCCGTTCAAAAATTGTGCAACGAAGGTTCCCCGCTCTCTCACCAGACGAGAATACGTTTGTACGTGTCAGCCGTGCGTCCGGTTTTAACCTATGGATGCGAGATTTTCGCAAAAAATATCACTATCCGGAAAAAAATGGAAATTTTTCAAAACAATTCCATCCGAAGTCTTCTCAGACTTACCAGATTGGTGCCCATAGCAGAGGTTCATCAGGCTCATAAAATAATCCCAATAAATGATTTCATTACGAAACTCTGTTTTAACTTCAAAAACAGACTTAAAAACACTAGGAACACACTTCTTGAAAACATCTGGGACTACGATCCCGCTGTCAAAACCACACATACACTGCCTCAAACCATAACTCGTCTATGAGTCTATCCTATTCTCTTTTAGTCATTAAGTTTTAAAGGGTTTATTCATCTTCCTATAATCATTTCACTGTAATTGTCATTTCAAAAGCGCTGCGACTCCGCTCGGTCCACACCGGCCCCAGCGGGGTCGTACCGTTTCGGAGAAAGGTTTTTGATTTGCGCCGCTTTAAGTACCAAGCGGAGTTTGGACACGTCCATCATATAAATACGTGCCAAAAAATATAATTCACTGTTTTTGTCAGTTTTTACATTGTTTAACAATTTATTATTACTATTATTATGTTATGTTGTTGGAAAAGATGGCCGGAATCTCCGAAGCAGGTGATTCCCAAAAAAAGAAAATGACAAAAAAATGAAAAAATAAGAAAAAAAGTAAACACAAAACCAGAAAAGAAGGCCCACCACTTCCTCCTTGTTCATGTTAAAAAAAAAAAAAAAAAAAAAAAAAAGGAAAGGAAGCCAAAGGAAAAAAAAAAAAAAAAATAAATAAATAATATATATACATTATATAATTAGTTTAAGTTCTCTAATTCTAGCGCTCCTGCAACTAATGTTCTAAAGCAGGAGTTGTAAAATTGTAAATAAATTTAAGTTTCAATTTCACACAAACAAAACACACACAACCACCAACGCAAACAACAGTAAATTTTATATTTTTTCGAGCTACCTCTGTATAATTCCGGTTGGGGTGAATTTTGTTCACCGGAACGGAAGGAATGAAGCGCCTTCGGCGCGGTCCAAATCAAGCCCTTTTTTTTTTTTTTTGAATTCAGATGAAAAAATCCAAGTTTGAGTGGAAGCCTGAGAAGTGGATTTTTTTATTTCACTAGGATGTTTTGCATAAATTTTAGTGAACAGAGCTGCAGACGGGCGAAATTGTTAATTTTAGATAAAAAACAGCGGGAGAAATGAATTCAGATGAAAAAATCCAAGTTTGAGTGGAAGCCTGAGAAGTGGATTTTTTTATTTTTATAGGATGTTTCTCATAAATTTTAGTGAACAGATCTGCAGACGGGCGAAATTGTTAATTTTAGATAAAAAACAGCGGGAGAAATGAATTCAGATGAAAAAATCCAAGTTTGAGTGGAAGCCTGAGAAGTGGATTTTTTTATTTTTATAGGATGTTTCTCATAAATTTTAGTGAACAGAGCTGCAGACGGGCGAAATTGTTAATTTTAGATAAAAAACAGCGGGAGAAATGAATTCAGATGAAAAAATCCAAGTTTGAGTGGAAGCCTGAGAAGTGGATTTTTTTATTTTACTAGGATGTTTTTCATAAATTTTAGTGAACAGAGCTGCAGACGGGCGAAACTGTTAATTTTAGATAAAAAACAGCGGGAGAAATGAATTCAGATGAAAAAATCCAAGTTTGAGTGGAAGCCTGAGAAGTGGATTTTTTTATTTCACTAGGATGTTTTTCATAAATTTTAGTGAACAGAGCTGCAGACGGGCGAAATTGTTAATTTTAGATAAAAAAACAGCGGGAGAAATGAATTCAGATGAAAAAATCCAAGTTTGAGTGGAAGCCTGAGAAGTGGATTTTTTTATTTTACTAGGATGTTTTGCATAAATTTTAGTGAACAGAGCTGCAGACGGGCGAAATTGTTAATTTTAGATAAAAAACAGCGGGAGAAATGAATTCAGATGAAAAAATCCAAGTTTGAGTGGAAGCCTGAGAAGTGGATTTTTTTATTTCACTAGGATGTTTTTCATAAATTTTAGTGAACAGAGCTGCAGACGGGCGAAATTGTTAATTTTAGATAAAAAACAGCGGGAGAAATGAATTCAGATGAAAAAATCCAAGTTTGAGTGGAAGCCTGAGAAGTGGATTTTTTTATTTTACTAGGATGTTTTGCATAAATTTTAGTGAACAGAGCTGCAGACGGGCGAAATTGTTAATTTTAGATAAAAAACAGCGGGAGAAATGAATTCAGATGAAAAAATCCAAGTTTGAGTGGAAGCCTGAGAAGTGGATTTTTTTATTTTTATAGGATGTTTCTCATAAATTTTAGTGAACAGAGCTGCAGACGGGCGAAATTGTTAATTTTAGATAAAAAACAGCGGGAGAAATGAATTCAGATGAAAAAATCCAAGTTTGAGTGGAAGCCTGAGAAGTGGATTTTTTTATTTTACTAGGATGTTTTGCATAAATTTTAGTGAACAGAGCTGCAGACGGGCGAAATTGTTAATTTTAGATAAAAAACAGCGGGAGAAATGAATTCAGATGAAAAAATCCAAGTTTGAGTGGAAGCCTGAGAAGTGGATTTTTTTATTTTACTAGGATGTTTTGCATAAATTTTAGTGAACAGAGCTGCAGACGGGCGAAATTGTTAATTTTAGATAAAAAACAGCGCGAGAAATGAATTCAGATGAAAAAATCCAAGTTTGAGTGGAAGCCTGAGAAGTGGATTTTTTTATTTTTATAGGATGTTTCTCATAAATTTTAGTGAACAGAGCTGCAGACGGGCGAAATTGTTAATTTTAGATAAAAAACAGCGGGAGAAATGAATTCAGATGAAAAAATCCAAGTTTGAGTGGAAGCCTGAGAAGTGGATTTTTTTATTTTACTAGGATGTTTTGCATAAATTTTAGTGAACAGAGCTGCAGACGGGCGAAATTGTTAATTTTAGATAAAAAACAGCGGGAGAAATGAATTCAGATGAAAAAATCCAAGTTTGAGTGGAAGCCTGAGAAGTGGATTTTTTTATTTTACTAGGATGTTTTGCATAAATTTTAGTGAACAGAGCTGCAGACGGGCGAAATTGTTAATTTTAGATAAAAAACAGCGGGAGAAATGAATTCAGATGAAAAAATCCAAGTTTGAGTGGAAGCCTGAGAAGTGGATTTTTTTATTTTACTAGGATGTTTTGCATAAATTTTAGTGAACAGAGCTGCAGACGGGCGAAATTGTTAATTTTAGATAAAAAACAGCGGGAGAAATGAATTCAGATGAAAAAATCCAAGTTTGAGTGGAAGCCTGAGAAGTGGATTTTTTTATTTTACTAGGATGTTTTGCATAAATTTTAGTGAACAGAGCTGCAGACGGGCGAAATTGTTAATTTTAGATAAAAAACAGCGGGAGAAATGAATTCAGATGAAAAAATCCAAGTTTGAGTGGAAGCCTGAGAAGTGGATTTTTTTATTTTTATAGGATGTTTCTCATAAATTTTAGTGAACAGAGCTGCAGACGGGCGAAATTGTTAATTTTAGATAAAAAACAGCGGGAGAAATGAATTCAGATGAAAAAATCCAAGTTTGAGTGGAAGCCTGAGAAGTGGATTTTTTTATTTTACTAGGATGTTTTGCATAAATTTTAGTGAACAGAGCTGCAGACGGGCGAAATTGTTAATTTTAGATAAAAAACAGCGGGAGAAATGAATTCAGATGAAAAAATCCAAGTTTGAGTGGAAGCCTGAGAAGTGGATTTTTTTATTTTACTAGGATGTTTTGCATAAATTTTAGTGAACAGAGCTGCAGATGGGCGAAATTGTTAATTTTAGATAAAAAACAGCGGGAGAAATGAATTCAGATGAAAAAATCCAAGTTTGAGTGGAAGCCTGAGAAGTGGATTTTTTTATTTTACTAGGATGTTTTGCATAAATTTTAGTGAACAGAGCTGCAGACGGGCGAAATTGTTAATTTTAGATAGAAAACAGCGGGAGAAATGAATTCAGATGAAAAAATCCAAGTTTGAGTGGAAGCCTGAGAAGTGGATTTTTTTATTTTTATAGGATGTTTCTCATAAATTTTAGTGAACAGAGCTGCAGACGGGCGAAATTGTTAATTTTAGATAAAAAACAGCGGGAGAAATGAATTCAGATGAAAAAATCCAAGTTTGAGTGGAAGCCTGAGAAGTGGATTTTTTTATTTTTATAGGATGTTTCTCATAAATTTTAGTGAACAGAGCTGCAGATGGGCGAAATTGTTAATTTTAGATAAAAAACAGCGGGAGAAATGAATTCAGATGAAAAAATCCAAGTTTGAGTGGAAGCCTGAGGAGTGGATTTTTTTATTTCACTAGGATGTTTTGCATAAATTTTGGTGAACTGAGCTGCAGATGGGCGAAATTGTTAATTTTAGATAAAAAACAGCGGGAGAAATGAATTCAGATGAAAAAATCCAAGTTTGAGTGGAAGCCTGAGAAGTGGATTTTTTTATTTCACTAGGATGTTTTTCATAAATTTTAGTGAACAGAGCTGCAGATGGGCGAAATTGTTAATTTTAGATAAAAAACAGCCGGAGAAATGAATTCAGATGAAAAAATCCAAGTTTGAGTGGAAGCCTGAGAAGTGGATTTTTTTATTTTTATAGGATGTTTCTCATAAATTTTAGTGAACAGAGCTGCAGATGGGCGAAATTGTTAATTTTAGATAAAAAACAGCGGGAGAAATGAATTCAGATGAAAAAATCCAAGTTTGAGTGGAAGCCTGAGAAGTGGATTTTTTTATTTTACTAGGATGTTTTTCATAAATTTTAGTGAACAGAGCTGCAGATGGGCGAAATTGTTAATTTTAGATAAAAAACAGCGGGAGAAATGAATTCAGATGAAAAAATCCAAGTTTGAGTGGAAGCCTGAGAAGTGGATTTTTTTATTTTTATAGGATGTTTCTCATAAATTTTAGTGAACAGAGCTGCAGATGGGCGAAATTGTTAATTTTAGATAAAAAACAGCGGGAGAAATGAATTCAGATGAAAAAATCCAAGTTTGAGTGGAAGCCTGAGAAGTGGATTTTTTTATTTCACTAGGATGTTTTGCATAAATTTTGGTGAACTGAGCTGCAGATGGGCGAAATTGTTAATTTTAGATAAAAAACAGCGGGAGAAATGAATTCAGATGAAAAAATCCAAGTTTGAGTGGAAGCCTGAGAAGTGGATTTTTTTATTTTACTAGGATGTTTTTCATAAATTTTAGTGAACAGAGCTGCAGATGGGCGAAATTGTTAATTTTAGATAAAAAACAGCGGGAGAAATGAATTCAGATGAAAAAATCCAAGTTTGAGTGGAAGCCTGAGAAGTGGATTTTTTTATTTTTATAGGATGTTTCTCATAAATGTTAGTGAACAGAGCTGCAGATGGGCGAAATTGTTAATTTTAGATAAAAAACAGCGGGAGAAATGAATTCAGATGAAAAAATCCAAGTTTAAGTGGAAGCCTGAGAAGTGGATTTTTTTATTTCACTAGGATGTTTTGCATAAATTTTGGTGAACTGAGCTGCAGATGGGCGAAATTGTTAATTTTAGATAAAAAACAGCGGGAGAAATGAATTCAGATGAAAAAATCCAAGTTTGAGTGGAAGCCTGAGAAGTGGATTTTTTTATTTTACTAGGATGTTTTTCATAAATTTTAGTGAACAGAGCTGCAGACGGGCGAAATTGTTAATTTTAGATAAAAAACAGCGGGAGAAATGAATTCAGATGAAAAAATCCAAGTTTGAGTGGAAGCCTGAGAAGTGGATTTTTTTATTTTTATAGGATGTTTTTCATAAATTTTAGTGAACAGAGCTGCAGACGGGCGAAATTGTTAATTTTAGATAAAAAACAGCGGGAGAAATGAATTCAGATGAAAAAATCCAAGTTTGAGTGGAAGCCTGAGAAGTGGATTTTTTTATTTTTATAGGATGTTTCTCATAAATTTTAGTGAACAGAGCTGCAGACGGGCGAAATTGTTAATTTTAGATAAAAAACAGCGGGAGAAATGAATTCAGATGAAAAAATCCAAGTTTGAGTGGAAGCCTGAGAAGTGGATTTTTTTATTTTTATAGGATGTTTCTCATAAATTTTAGTGAACAGAGCTGCAGACGGGCGAAATTGTTAATTTTAGATAAAAAACAGCGGGAGAAATGAATTCAGATGAAAAAATCCAAGTTTGAGTGGAAGCCTGTGAAGTGGATTTTTTTATTTTTATAGGATGTTTTTCATAAATTTTAGTGAACAGAGCTGCAGACGGGCGAAATTGTTAATTTTAGATAAAAAACAGCGGGAGAAATGAATTCAGATGAAAAAATCCAAGTTTGAGTGGAAGCCTGAGAAGTGGATTTTTTTATTTTTATAGGATGTTTCTCATAAATTTTAGTGAACAGAGCTGCAGACGGGCGAAATTGTTAATTTTAGATAAAAAACAGCGGGAGAAATGAATTCAGATGAAAAAATCCAAGTTTGAGTGGAAGCCTGAGAAGTGGATTTTTTTATTTCACTAGAATGTTTCTCATAAATTTTAGTGAACAGAGCTGCAGACGGGCGAAATTGTTAATTTTAGATAAAAAACAGCGGGAGAAATGAATTCAGATGAAAAAATCCAAGTTTGAGTGGAAGCCTGAGAAGTGGATTTTTTTATTTTTATAGGATGTTTCTCATAAATTTTAGTGAACAGAGCTGCAGATGGGCGAAATTGTTAATTTTAGATAAAAAACAGCGGGAGAAATGAATTCAGATGAAAAAATCCAAGTTTGAGTGGAAGCCTGAGAAGTGGATTTTTTTATTTTTATAGGATGTTTCTCATAAATTTTAGTGAACAGAGCTGCAGACGGGCGAAATTGTTAATTTTAGATAAAAAACAGCGGGAGAAATGAATTCAGATGAAAAAATCCAAGTTTGAGTGGAAGCCTGAGAAGTGGATTTTTTTATTTTTATAGGATGTTTCTCATAAATTTTAGTGAACAGAGCTGCAGACGGGCGAAATTGTTAATTTTAGATAAAAAACAGCGGGAGAAATGAATTCAGATGAAAAAATCCAAGTTTGAGTGGAAGCCTGAGAAGTGGATTTTTTTATTTTTATAGGATGTTTCTCATAAATTTTAGTGAACAGAGCTGCAGACGGGCGAAATTGTTAATTTTAGATAAAAAACAGCGGGAGAAATGAATTCAGATGAAAAAATCCAAGTTTGAGTGGAAGCCTGAGAAGTGGATTTTTTTATTTTTATAGGATGTTTCTCATAAATTTTAGTGAACAGAGCTGCAGACGGGCGAAATTGTTAATTTTAGATAAAAAACAGCGGGAGAAATGAATTCAGATGAAAAAATCCAAGTTTGAGTGGAAGCCTGAGAAGTGGATTTTTTTATTTTACTAGGATGTTTTGCATAAATTTTAGTGAACAGAGCTGCAGACGGGCGAAATTGTTAATTTTAGATAAAAAACAGCGGGAGAAATGAATTCAGATGAAAAAATCCAAGTTTGAGTGGAAGCCTGAGAAGTGGATTTTTTTATTTTTATAGGATGTTTCTCATAAATTTTAGTGAACAGAGCTGCAGACGGGCGAAATTGTTAATTTTAGATAAAAAACAGCGGGAGAAATGAATTCAGATGAAAAAATCCAAGTTTGAGTGGAAGCCTGAGAAGTGGATTTTTTTATTTTACTAGGATGTTTCTCATAAATTTTAGTGAACAGAGCTGCAGACGGGCGAAATTGTTAATTTTAGATAAAAAACAGCGGGAGAAATGAATTCAGATGAAAAAATCCAAGTTTGAGTGGAAGCCTGAGAAGTGGATTTTTTTATTTTTATAGGATGTTTTTCATAAATTTTAGTGAACAGAGCTGCAGACGGGCGAAATTGTTAATTTTAGATAAAAAACAGCGGGAGAAATGAATTCAGATGAAAAAATCCAAGTTTGAGTGGAAGCCTGAGAAGTGGATTTTTTTATTTTACTAGGATGTTTCTCATAAATTTTAGTGAACAGAGCTGCAGACGGGCGAAATTGTTAATTTTAGATAAAAAACAGCGGGAGAAATGAATTCAGATGAAAAAATCCAAGTTTGAGTGGAAGCCTGAGAAGTGGATTTTTTTATTTTTATAGGATGTTTCTCATAATTTTTAGTGAACAGAGCTGCAGACGGGCGAAATTGTTAATTTTAGATAAAAAACAGCGGGAGAAATGAATTCAGATGAAAAAATCCAAGTTTGAGTGGAAGCCTGAGAAGTGGATTTTTTTATTTTTATAGGATGTTTCTCATAAATTTTAGTGAACAGAGCTGCAGACGGGCGAAATTGTTAATTTTAGATAAAAAACAGCGGGAGAAATGAATTCAGATGAAAAAATCCAAGTTTGAGTGGAAGCCTGAGAGGTGGATTTTTTTATTTTACTAGGATGTTTTGCATAAATTTTAGTGAACAGAGCTGCAGACGGGCGAAATGGTTAATTTTAGATAGAAAACAGCGGGAGAAATGAATTCAGATGAAAAAATCCAAGTTTGAGTGGAAGCCTGAGAAGTGGATTTTTTTATTTTACTAGGATGTTTTTCATAAATTTTAGTGAACAGAGCTGCAGACGGGCGAAATTGTTAATTTTAGATAAAAAACAGCGGGAGAAATGAATTCAGATGAAAAAATCCAAGTTTGAGTGGAAGCCTGAGAAGTGGATTTTTTTATTTTACTAGGATGTTTTTCATAAATTTTAGTGAACAGAGCTGCAGACGGGCGAAATTGTTAATTTTAGATAAAAAACAGCGGGAGAAATGAATTCAGATGATAAAATCCAAGTTTGAGTGGAAGCCTGAGAAGTGGATTTTTTTATTTTTATAGGATGTTTTTCATAAATTTTAGTGAACAGAGCTGCAGACGGGCGAAATTGTTAATTTTAGATAAAAAACAGCGGGAGAAATGAATTCAGATGAAAAAATCCAAGTTTGAGTGGAAGCTTGAGAAGTGGATTTTTTTATTTTTATAGGATGTTTTTCATAAATTTTAGTGAACAGAGCTGCAGACGGGCGAAATTGTTAATTTTAGATAAAAAACAGCGGGAGAAATGAATTCAGATGAAAAAATCCAAGTTTGAGTGGAAGCCTGAGAAGTGGATTTTTTTATTTTTATAGGATGTTTTTCATAAATTTTGGTGAACAGAGCTGCAGACGGGCGAAATTGTTAATTTTAGATAAAAAACAGCGGGAGAAATGAATTCAGATGAAAAAATCCAAGTTTGAGTGGAAGCCTGAGAAGTGGATTTTTTTATTTTACTACGATGTTTCTCATAAATTTTAGTGAACAGAGCTGCAGACGGGCGAAATTGTTAATTTTAGATAAAAAAAAGCGGGAGAAATGAATTCAGATGAAAAAATCCAAGTTTGAGTGGAAGCCTGAGAAGTGGATTTTTTTATTTTACTAGGATGTTTCTCATAAATTTTAGTGAACAGAGCTGCAGACGGGCGAAATTGTTAATTTTAGATAAAAAAAAGCGGGAGAAATGAATTCAGATGAAAAAATCCAAGTTTGAGTGGAAGCCTGAGAAATGGATTTTTTTATTTTTATAGGATGTTTTTCATAAATTTTAGTGAACAGAGCTGCAGACGGGCGAAATTGTTAATTTTAGATAAAAAAAAGCGGGAGAAATGAATTCAGATGAAAAAATCCAAGTTTGAGTGGAAGCCTGAGAAGTGGATTTTTTTATTTTTATAGGATGTTTTTCATAAATTTTAGTGAACAGAGCTGCAGACGGGCGAAATTGTTAATTTTAGATAAAAAACAGCGGGAGAAATGAATTCAGATGAAAAAATCCAAGTTTGAGTGGAAGCCTGAGAAGTGGATTTTTTTATTTCACTAGAATGTTTTGCATAAATTTTGGTGAACAGAGCTGCAGACGGGCGAAATTGTTAATTTTAGATAAAAAACAGCGGGAGAAATGAATTCAGATGAAAAAATCCAAGTTTGAGTGGAAGCCTGAGAAGTGGATTTTTTTATTTTTATAGGATGTTTTTCATAAATTTTAGTGAACAGAGCTGCAGACGGGCGAAATTGTTAATTTTAGATAAAAAACAGCGGGAGAAATGAGTTCAGATGAAAAAATCCAAGTTTGAGTGGAAGCCTGAGAAGTGGATTTTTTTATTTCACTAGAATGTTTTGCATAAATTTTGGTGAACAGAGCTGCAGACGGGCGAAATTGTTAATTTTAGATAAAAAACAGCGGGAGAAATGAATTCAGATGAAAAAATCCAAGTTTGAGTGGAAGCCTGAGAAGTGGATTTTTTTATTTTTATAGGATGTTTTTCATAAATTTTAGTGAACAGAGCTGCAGACGGGCGAAATTGTTAATTTTAGATAAAAAACAGCGGGAGAAATGAATTCAGATGAAAAAATCCAAGTTTGAGTGGAAGCCTGAGAAGTGGAATTTTTTATTTCACTAGGATGTTTTGCATAAATTTTGGTGAACTGAGCTGCAGACGGGCGAAATTGTTAATTTTAGATAAAAAACAGCGGGAGAAATGAATTCAGATGAAAAAATCCAAGTTTGAGTGGAAGCCTGAGAAGTGGATTTTTTTATTTTACTAGGATGTTTTTCATAAATTTTAGTGAACAGAGCTGCAGACGGGCGAAATTGTTAATTTTAGATAAAAAACAGCGGGAGAAATGAATTCAGATGAAAAAATCCAAGTTTGAGTGGAAGCCTGAGAAGTGGATTTTTTTATTTCACTAGAATGTTTTGCATAAATTTTGGTGAACAGAGCTGCAGACGGGCGAAATTGTTAATTTTAGATAAAAAACAGCGGGAGAAATGAATTCAGATGAAAAAATCCAAGTTTGAGTGGAAGCCTGAGAAGTGGATTTTTTTATTTTACTAGGATGTTTTTCATAAATTTTAGTGAACAGAGCTGCAGACGGGCGAAATTGTTAATTTTAGATAAAAAACAGCGGGAGAAATGAATTCAGATGAAAAAATCCAAGTTTGAGTGGAAGCCTGAGAAGTGGATTTTTTTATTTTACTAGGATGTTTTTCATAAATTTTAGTGAACAGAGCTGCAGACGGGCGAAATTGTTAATTTTAGATAAAAAACAGCGGGAGAAATGAATTCAGATGAAAAAATCCAAGTTTGAGTGGAAGCCTGAGAAGTGGATTTTTTTATTTTACTAGGATGTTTCTCATAAATTTTAGTGAACAGAGCTGCAGACGGGCGAAATTGTTAATTTTAGATAAAAAACAGCGGGAGAAATGAATTCAGATGAAAAAATCCAAGTTTGAGTGGAAGCCTGAGAAGTGGATTTTTTTATTTTACTAGGATGTTTTTCATAAATTTTAGTGAACAGAGCTGCAGACGGGCGAAATTGTTAATTTTAGATAAAAAACAGCGGGAGAAATGAATTCAGATGAAAAAATCCAAGTTTGAGTGGAAGCCTGAGAAGTGGATTTTTTTATTTTACTAGGATGTTTTTCATAAATTTTAGTGAACAGAGCTGCAGACGGGCGAAATTGTTAATTTTAGATAAAAAACAGCGGGAGAAATGAATTCAGATGAAAAAATCCAAGTTTGAGTGGAAGCTTGAGAAGTGGATTTTTTTATTTTACTAGGATGTTTTTCATAAATTTTAGTGAACAGAGCTGCAGACGGGCGAAATTGTTAATTTTAGATAAAAAACAGCGGGAGAAATGAATTCAGATGAAAAAATCCAAGTTTGAGTGGAAGCCTGAGAAGTGGATTTTTTTATTTTACTAGGATGTTTCTCATAAATTTTAGTGAACAGAGCTGCAGACGGGCGAAATTGTTAATTTTAGATAAAAAACAGCGGGAGAAATGAATTCAGATGAAAAAATCCAAGTTTGAGTGGAAGCCTGAGAAGTGGATTTTTTTATTTTTATAGGATGTTTTTCATAAATTTTAGTGAACAGAGCTGCAGACGGGCGAAATTGTTAATTTTAGATAAAAAACAGCGGGAGAAATGAATTCAGATGAAAAAATCCAAGTTTGAGTGGAAGCCTGAGAAGTGGATTTTTTTATTTCACTAGGATGTTTTGCATAAATTTTGGTGAACTGAGCTGCAGACGGGCGAAATTGTTAATTTTAGATAAAAAACAGCGGGAGAAATGAATTCAGATGAAAAAATCCAAGTTTGAGTGGAAGCCTGAGAAGTGGATTTTTTTATTTTACTAGGATGTTTCTCATAAATTTTAGTGAACAGAGCTGCAGACGGGCGAAATTGTTAATTTTAGATAAAAAACAGCGGGAGAAATGAATTCAGATGAAAAAATCCAAGTTTGAGTGGAAGCCTGAGAAGTGGATTTTTTTATTTTACTAGGATGTTTTGCATAAATTTTAGTGAACAGAGCTGCAGACGGGCGAAATTGTTAATTTTAGATAAAAAACAGCGGGAGAAATGAATTCAGATGAAAAAATCCAAGTTTGAGTGGAAGCCTGAGAAGTGGATTTTTTTATTTTTATAGGATGTTTCTCATAAATTTTGGTGAACAGAGCTGCAGACGGGCGAAATTGTTAATTTTAGATAAAAAACAGCGGGAGAAATGAATTCAGATGAAAAAATCCAAGTTTGAGTGGAAGCCTGAGAAGTGGATTTTTTTATTTTACTAGGATGTTTTGCATAAATTTTAGTGAACAGAGCTGCAGACGGGCGAAATTGTTAATTTTAGATAAAAAACAGCGGGAGAAATGAATTCAGATGAAAAAATCCAAGTTTGAGTGGAAGCCTGAGAAGTGGATTTTTTTATTTTACTAGGATGTTTTTCATAAATTTTAGTGAACAGAGCTGCAGACGGGCGAAATTGTTAATTTTAGATAAAAAACAGCGGGAGAAATGAATTCAGATGAAAAAATCCAAGTTTGAGTGGAAGCTTGAGAAGTGGATTTTTTTATTTTACTAGGATGTTTTTCATAAATTTTAGTGAACAGAGCTGCAGACGGGCGAAATTGTTAATTTTAGATAAAAAACAGCGGGAGAAATGAATTCAGATGAAAAAATCCAAGTTTGAGTGGAAGCCTGAGAAGTGGATTTTTTTATTTTACTAGGATGTTTCTCATAAATTTTAGTGAACAGAGCTGCAGACGGGCGAAATTGTTAATTTTAGATAAAAAACAGCGGGAGAAATGAATTCAGATGAAAAAATCCAAGTTTGAGTGGAAGCCTGAGAAGTGGATTTTTTTATTTCACTAGGATGTTTTTCATAAATTTTAGTGAACAGAGCTGCAGACGGGCGAAATTGTTAATTTTAGATAAAAAACAGCGGGAGAAATGAATTCAGATGAAAAAATCCAAGTTTGAGTGGAAGCCTGAGAAGTGGATTTTTTTATTTCACTAGGATGTTTTGCATAAATTTTGGTGAACTGAGCTGCAGACGGGCGAAATTGTTAATTTTAGATAAAAAACAGCGGGAGAAATGAATTCAGATGAAAAAATCCAAGTTTGAGTGGAAGCCTGAGAAGTGGATTTTTTTATTTTACTAGGATGTTTCTCATAAATTTTAGTGAACAGAGCTGCAGACGGGCGAAATTGTTAATTTTAGATAAAAAACAGCGGGAGAAATGAATTCAGATGAAAAAATCCAAGTTTGAGTGGAAGCCTGAGAAGTGGATTTTTTTATTTTACTAGGATGTTTTGCATAAATTTTAGTGAACAGAGCTGCAGACGGGCGAAATTGTTAATTTTAGATAAAAAACAGCGGGAGAAATGAATTCAGATGAAAAAATCCAAGTTTGAGTGGAAGCCTGAGAAGTGGATTTTTTTATTTTTATAGGATGTTTCTCATAAATTTTAGTGAACAGAGCTGCAGACGGGCGAAATTGTTAATTTTAGATAAAAAACAGCGGGAGAAATGAATTCAGATGAAAAAATCCAAGTTTGAGTGGAAGCCTGAGAAGTGGATTTTTTTATTTTACTAGGATGTTTTGCATAAATTTTAGTGAACAGAGCTGCAGACGGGCGAAATTGTTAATTTTAGATAAAAAACAGCGGGAGAAATGAATTCAGATGAAAAAATCCAAGTTTGAGTGGAAGCCTGAGAAGTGGATTTTTTTATTTTACTAGGATGTTTCTCATAAATTTTAGTGAACAGAGCTGCAGACGGGCGAAATTGTTAATTTTAGATAAAAAACAGCGGGAGAAATGAATTCAGATGAAAAAATCCAAGTTTGAGTGGAAGCCTGAGAAGTGGATTTTTTTATTTTACTAGGATGTTTCTCATAAATTTTAGTGAACAGAGCTGCAGACGGGCGAAATTGTTAATTTTAGATAAAAAACAGCGGGAGAAATGAATTCAGATGAAAAAATCCAAGTTTGAGTGGAAGCCTGAGAAGTGGATTTTTTTATTTTACTAGGATGTTTCTCATAAATTTTAGTGAACAGAGCTGCAGACGGGCGAAATTGTTAATTTTAGATAAAAAACAGCGGGAGAAATGAATTCAGATGAAAAAATCCAAGTTTGAGTGGAAGCCTGAGAAGTGGATTTTTTTATTTTACTAGGATGTTTCTCATAAATTTTGGTGAACTGAGCTGCAGACGGGCGAAATTGTTAATTTTAGATAAAAAACAGCGGGAGAAATGAATTCAGATGAAAAAATCCAAGTTTGAGTGGAAGCCTGAGAAGTGGATTTTTTTATTTTACTAGGATGTTTTTCATAAATTTTAGTGAACAGAGCTGCAGACGGGCGAAATTGTTAATTTTAGATAAAAAACAGCGGGAGAAATGAATTCAGATGAAAAAATCCAAGTTTGAGTGGAAGCCTGAGAAGTGGATTTTTTTATTTTACTAGGATGTTTTTCATAAATTTTAGTGAACAGAGCTGCAGACGGGCGAAATTGTTAATTTTAGATAAAAAACAGCGGGAGAAATGAATTCAGATGAAAAAATCCAAGTTTGAGTGGAAGCCTGAGAAGTGGATTCTTTTATTTTTATAGGATGTTTTTCATAAATTTTAGTGAACAGAGCTGCAGACGGGCGAAATTGTTAATTTTAGATAAAAAACAGCGGGAGAAATGAATTCAGATGAAAAAATCCAAGTTTGAGTGGAAGCCTGAGAAGTGGATTTTTTTATTTTACTAGGATGTTTTTCATAAATTTTAGTGAACAGAGCTGCAGACGGGCGAAATTGTTAATTTTAGATAAAAAACAGCGGGAGAAATGAATTCAGATGAAAAAATCCAAGTTTGAGTGGAAGCCTGAGAAGTGGATTTTTTTATTTTACTAGGATGTTTTTCATAAATTTTAGTGAACAGAGCTGCAGACGGGCGAAATTGTTAATTTTAGATAAAAAACAGCGGGAGAAATGAATTCAGATGAAAAAATCCAAGTTTGAGTGGAAGCCTGAGAAGTGGATTTTTTTATTTTTATAGGATGTTTTTCATAAATTTTAGTGAACAGAGCTGCAGACGGGCGAAATTGTTAATTTTAGATAAAAAACAGCGGGAGAAATGAATTCAGATGAAAAAATCCAAGTTTGAGTGGAAGCCTGAGAAGTGGATTTTTTTATTTCATAAATTTTGCATAAATTTTGGTGAACTGAGCTGCAGACGGGCGAAATTGTTAATTTTAGATAAAAAACAGCGGGAGAAATGAATTCAGATGAAAAAATCCAAGTTTGAGTGGAAGCCTGAGAAGTGGATTTTTTTATTTTACTAGGATGTTTCTCATAAATTTTAGTGAACAGAGCTGCAGACGGGCGAAATTGTTAATTTTAGATAAAAAACAGCGGGAGAAATGAATTCAGATGAAAAAATCCAAGTTTGAGTGGAAGCCTGAGAAGTGGATTTTTTTATTTTTATAGGATGTTTCTCATAAATTTTAGTGAACAGAGCTGCAGACGGGCGAAATTGTTAATTTTAGATAAAAAACAGCGGGAGAAATGAATTCAGATGAAAAAATCCAAGTTTGAGTGGAAGCCTGAGAAGTGGATTTTTTTATTTTACCAGGATGTTTTTCATAAATTTTAGTGAACAGAGCTGCAGACGGGCGAAATTGTTAATTTTAGATAAAAAACAGCGGGAGAAATGAATTCAGATGAAAAAATCCAAGTTTGAGTGGAAGCCTGAGAAGTGGATTTTTTTATTTTTATAGGATGTTTTTCATAAATTTTAGTGAACAGAGCTGCAGACGGGCGAAATTGTTAATTTTAGATAAAAAACAGCGGGAGAAATGAATTCAGATGAAAAAATCCAAGTTTGAGTGGAAGCCTGAGAAGTGGATTTTTTTATTTTTATAGGATGTTTTTCATAAATTTTAGTGAACAGAGCTGCAGACGGGCGAAATTGTTAATTTTAGATAAAAAACAGCGGGAGAAATGAATTCAGATGAAAAAATCCAAGTTTGAGTGGAAGCCTGAGAAGTGGATTTTTTTATTTTACTAGGATGTTTTTCATAAATTTTAGTGAACAGAGCTGCAGACGGGCGAAATTGTTAATTTTAGATAAAAAACAGCGGGAGAAATGAATTCAGATGAAAAAATCCAAGTTTGAGTGGAAGCCTGAGAAGTGGATTTTTTTATTTTACTAGGATGTTTTTCATAAATTTTAGTGAACAGAGCTGCAGACGGGCGAAATTGTTAATTTTAGATAAAAAACAGCGGGAGAAATGAATTCAGATGAAAAAATCCAAGTTTGAGTGGAAGCCTGAGAAGTGGATTTTTTTTTTTTACTAGGATGTTTCTCATAAATTTTAGTGAACAGAGCTGCAGACGGGCGAAATTGTTAATTTTAGATAAAAAACAGCGGGAGAAATGAATTCAGATGAAAAAATCCAAGTTTGAGTGGAAGCCTGAGAAGTGGATTTTTTTATTTTTATAGGATGTTTCTCATAAATTTTAGTGAACAGAGCTGCAGACGGGCGAAATTGTTAATTTTAGATAAAAAACAGCGGGAGAAATGAATTCAGATGAAAAAATCCAAGTTTGAGTGGAAGCCTGAGAAGTGGATTTTTTTATTTTACTAGGATGTTTCTCATAAATTTTAGTGAACAGAGCTGCAGACGGGCGAAATTGTTAATTTTAGATAAAAAACAGCGGGAGAAATGAATTCAGATGAAAAAATCCAAGTTTGAGTGGAAGCCTGAGAAGTGGATTTTTTTATTTTTATAGGATGTTTCTCATAAATTTTAGTGAACAGAGCTGCAGACGGGCGAAATTGTTAATTTTAGATAAAAAACAGCGGGAGAAATGAATTCAGATGAAAAAATCCAAGTTTGAGTGGAAGCCTGAGAAGTGGATTTTTTTATTTTACTAGGATGTTTTTCATAAATTTTAGTGAACAGAGCTGCAGACGGGCGAAATTGTTAATTTTAGATAAAAAACAGCGGGAGAAATGAATTCAGATGAAAAAATCCAAGTTTGAGTGGAAACCTGAGAAGTGGATTTTTTTATTTTACTAGGATGTTTTTCATAAATTTTAGTGAACAGAGCTGCAGACGGGCGAAATTGTTAATTTTAGATAAAAAACAGAGGGAGAAATGAATTCAGATGAAAAAATCCAAGTTTGAGTGGAAGCCTGAGAAGTGGATTTTTTTATTTTTATAGGATGTTTCTCATAAATTTTAGTGAACAGAGCTGCAGACGGGCGAAATTGTTAATTTTAGATAAAAAACAGCGGGAGAAATGAATTCAGATGAAAAAATCCAAGTTTGAGTGGAAGCCTGAGAAGTGGATTTTTTTATTTTACTAGGATGTTTTTCATAAATATTAGTGAACAGAGCTGCAGACGGGCGAAATTGTGAATTTTAGATAAAAAACAGCGGGAGAAATGAATTCAGATGAAAAAATCCAAGTTTGAGTGGAAGCCTGAGAAGTGGATTTTTTTATTTTACTAGGATGTTTTTCATAAATTTTAGTGAACAGAGCTGCAGACGGGCGAAATTGTTAATTTTAGATAAAAAACAGCGGGAGAAATGAATTCAGATGAAAAAATCCAAGTTTGAGTGGAAGCCTGAGAAGTGGATTTTTTTATTTTACTAGGATGTTTCTCATAAATTTTAGTGAACAGAGCTGCAGACGGGCGAAATTGTTAATTTTAGATAAAAAACAGCGGGAGAAATGAATTCAGATGAAAAAATCCAAGTTTGAGTGGAAGCCTGAGAAGTGGATTTTTTTATTTTTATAGGATGTTTCTCATAAATTTTAGTGAACAGAGCTGCAGACGGGCGAAATTGTTAATTTTAGATAAAAAACAGCGGGAGAAATGAATTCAGATGAAAAAATCCAAGTTTGAGTGGAAGCCTGAGAAGTGGATTTTTTTATTTTACTAGGATGTTTTTCATAAATTTTAGTGAACAGAGCTGCAGACGGGCGAAATTGTGAATTTTAGATAAAAAACAGCGGGAGAAATGAATTCAGATGAAAAAATCCAAGTTTGAGTGGAAGCCTGAGAAGTGGATTTTTTTATTTTACTAGGATGTTTTTCATAAATTTTAGTGAACAGAGCTGCAGACGGGCGAAATTGTTAATTTTAGATAAAAAACAGCGGGAGAAATGAATTCAGATGAAAAAATCCAAGTTTGAGTGGAAGCCTGAGAAGTGGATTTTTTTATTTTACTAGGATGTTTCTCATAAATTTTAGTGAACAGAGCTGCAGACGGGCGAAATTGTTAATTTTAGATAAAAAACAGCGGGAGAAATGAATTCAGATGAAAAAATCCAAGTTTGAGTGGAAGCCTGAGAAGTGGATTTTTTTATTTTTATAGGATGTTTTTCATAAATTTTAGTGAACAGAGCTGCAGACGGGCGAAATTGTTAATTTTAGATAAAAAACAGCGGGAGAAATGAATTCAGATGAAAAAATCCAAGTTTGAGTGGAAGCCTGAGAAGTGGATTTTTTTATTTTACTAGGATGTTTCTCATAAATTTTAGTGAACAGAGCTGCAGACGGGCGAAATTGTTAATTTTAGATAAAAAACAGCGGGAGAAATGAATTCAGATGAAAAAATCCAAGTTTGAGTGGAAGCCTGAGAAGTGGATTTTTTTATTTTACTAGGATGTTTTTCATAAATTTTATTGAACAGAGCTGCAGACGGGCGAAATTGTTAATTTTAGATAAAAAACAGCGGGAGAAATGAATTCAGATGAAAAAATCCAAGTTTGAGTGGAAGCCTGAGAAGTGGATTTTTTTATTTCACTAGGATGTTTTGCATAAATTTTGGTGAACTGAGCTGCAGACGGGCGAAATTGTTAATTTTAGATAAAAAACAGCGGGAGAAATGAATTCAGATGAAAAAATCCAAGTTTGAGTGGAAGCCTGAGAAGTGGATTTTTTTATTTTACTAGGATGTTTCTCATAAATTTTAGTGAACAGAGCTGCAGACGGGCGAAATTGTTAATTTTAGATAAAAAACAGCGGGAGAAATGAATTCAGATGAAAAAATCCAAGTTTGAGTGGAAGCCTGAGAAGTGGATTTTTTTATTTTACTAGGATGTTTTGCATAAATTTTAGTGAACAGAGCTGCAGACGGGCGAAATTGTTAATTTTAGATAAAAAACAGCGGGAGAAATGAATTCAGATGAAAAAATCCAAGTTTGAGTGGAAGCCTGAGAAGTGGATTTTTTTATTTTTATAGGATGTTTCTCATAAATTTTAGTGAACAGAGCTGCAGACGGGCGAAATTGTTAATTTTAGATAAAAAACAGCGGGAGAAATGAATTCAGATGAAAAAATCCAAGTTTGAGTGGAAGCCTGAGAAGTGGATTTTTTTATTTTACTAGGATGTTTTGCATAAATTTTAGTGAACAGAGCTGCAGACGGGCGAAATTGTTAATTTTAGATAAAAAACAGCGGGAGAAATGAATTCAGATGAAAAAATCCAAGTTTGAGTGGAAGCCTGAGAAGTGGATTTTTTTATTTTACTAGGATGTTTCTCATAAATTTTAGTGAACAGAGCTGCAGACGGGCGAAATTGTTAATTTTAGATAAAAAACAGCGGGAGAAATGAATTCAGATGAAAAAATCCAAGTTTGAGTGGAAGCCTGAGAAGTGGATTTTTTTATTTTACTAGGATGTTTCTCATAAATTTTAGTGAACAGAGCTGCAGACGGGCGAAATTGTTAATTTTAGATAAAAAACAGCGGGAGAAATGAATTCAGATGAAAAAATCCAAGTTTGAGTGGAAGCCTGAGAAGTGGATTTTTTTATTTTACTAGGATGTTTCTCATAAATTTTAGTGAACAGAGCTGCAGACGGGCGAAATTGTTAATTTTAGATAAAAAACAGCGGGAGAAATGAATTCAGATGAAAAAATCCAAGTTTGAGTGGAAGCCTGAGAAGTGGATTTTTTTATTTTACTAGGATGTTTCTCATAAATTTTAGTGAACAGAGCTGCAGACGGGCGAAATTGTTAATTTTAGATAAAAAACAGCGGGAGAAATGAATTCAGATGAAAAAATCCAAGTTTGAGTGGAAGCCTGAGAAGTGGATTTTTTTATTTTACTAGGATGTTTCTCATAAATTTTGGTGAACTGAGCTGCAGACGGGCGAAATTGTTAATTTTAGATAAAAAACAGCGGGAGAAATGAATTCAGATGAAAAAATCCAAGTTTGAGTGGAAGCCTGAGAAGTGGATTTTTTTATTTTACTAGGATGTTTCTCATAAATTTTAGTGAACAGAGCTGCAGACGGGCGAAATTGTTAATTTTAGATAAAAAACAGCGGGAGAAATGAATTCAGATGAAAAAATCCAAGTTTGAGTGGAAGCCTGAGAAGTGGATTTTTTTATTTTACTAGGATGTTTTTCATAAATTTTAGTGAACAGAGCTGCAGACGGGCGAAATTGTTAATTTTAGATAAAAAACAGCGGGAGAAATGAATTCAGATGAAAAAAATCCAAGTTTGAGTGGAAGCCTGAGAAGTGGATTCTTTTATTTTTATAGGATGTTTTTCATAAATTTTAGTGAACAGAGCTGCAGACGGGCGAAATTGTTAATTTTAGATAAAAAACAGCGGGAGAAATGAATTCAGATGAAAAAATCCAAGTTTGAGTGGAAGCCTGAGAAGTGGATTTTTTTATTTTACTAGGATGTTTTTCATAAATTTTAGTGAACAGAGCTGCAGACGGGCGAAATTGTTAATTTTAGATAAAAAACAGCGGGAGAAATGAATTCAGATGAAAAAATCCAAGTTTGAGTGGAAGCCTGAGAAGTGGATTTTTTTATTTTACTAGGATGTTTTTCATAAATTTTAGTGAACAGAGCTGCAGACGGGCGAAATTGTTAATTTTAGATAAAAAACAGCGGGAGAAATGAATTCAGATGAAAAAATCCAAGTTTGAGTGGAAGCCTGAGAAGTGGATTTTTTTATTTTTATAGGATGTTTTTCATAAATTTTAGTGAACAGAGCTGCAGACGGGCGAAATTGTTAATTTTAGATAAAAAACAGCGGGAGAAATGAATTCAGATGAAAAAATCCAAGTTTGAGTGGAAGCCTGAGAAGTGGATTTTTTTATTTCACTAGGATGTTTTGCATAAATTTTGGTGAACTGAGCTGCAGACGGGCGAAATTGTTAATTTTAGATAAAAAACAGCGGGAGAAATGAATTCAGATGAAAAAATCCAAGTTTGAGTGGAAGCCTGAGAAGTGGATTTTTTTATTTTACTAGGATGTTTCTCATAAATTTTAGTGAACAGAGCTGCAGACGGGCGAAATTGTTAATTTTAGATAAAAAACAGCGGGAGAAATGAATTCAGATGAAAAAATCCAAGTTTGAGTGGAAGCCTGAGAAGTGGATTTTTTTATTTTTATAGGATGTTTCTCATAAATTTTAGTGAACAGAGCTGCAGACGGGCGAAATTGTTAATTTTAGATAAAAAACAGCGGGAGAAATGAATTCAGATGAAAAAATCCAAGTTTGAGTGGAAGCCTGAGAAGTGGATTTTTTTATTTTACCAGGATGTTTTTCATAAATTTTAGTGAACAGAGCTGCAGACGGGCGAAATTGTTAATTTTAGATAAAAAACAGCGGGAGAAATGAATTCAGATGAAAAAATCCAAGTTTGAGTGGAAGCCTGAGAAGTGGATTTTTTTATTTTTATAGGATGTTTTTCATAAATTTTAGTGAACAGAGCTGCAGACGGGCGAAATTGTTAATTTTAGATAAAAAACAGCGGGAGAAATGAATTCAGATGAAAAAATCCAAGTTTGAGTGGAAGCCTGAGAAGTGGATTTTTTTATTTTTATAGGATGTTTTTCATAAATTTTAGTGAACAGAGCTGCAGACGGGCGAAATTGTTAATTTTAGATAAAAAACAGCGGGAGAAATGAATTCAGATGAAAAAATCCAAGTTTGAGTGGAAGCCTGAGAAGTGGATTTTTTTATTTTACTAGGATGTTTTTCATAAATTTTAGTGAACAGAGCTGCAGACGGGCGAAATTGTTAATTTTAGATAAAAAACAGCGGGAGAAATGAATTCAGATGAAAAAATCCAAGTTTGAGTGGAAGCCTGAGAAGTGGATTTTTTTATTTTACTAGGATGTTTTTCATAAATTTTAGTGAACAGAGCTGCAGACGGGCGAAATTGTTAATTTTAGATAAAAAACAGCGGGAGAAATGAATTCAGATGAAAAAATCCAAGTTTGAGTGGAAGCCTGAGAAGTGGATTTTTTTATTTTACTAGGATGTTTCTCATAAATTTTAGTGAACAGAGCTGCAGACGGGCGAAATTGTTAATTTTAGATAAAAAACAGCGGGAGAAATGAATTCAGATGAAAAAATCCAAGTTTGAGTGGAAGCCTGAGAAGTGGATTTTTTTATTTTTATAGGATGTTTCTCATAAATTTTAGTGAACAGAGCTGCAGACGGGCGAAATTGTTAATTTTAGATAAAAAACAGCGGGAGAAATGAATTCAGATGAAAAAATCCAAGTTTGAGTGGAAGCCTGAGAAGTGGATTTTTTTATTTTACTAGGATGTTTCTCATAAATTTTAGTGAACAGAGCTGCAGACGGGCGAAATTGTTAATTTTAGATAAAAAACAGCGGGAGAAATGAATTCAGATGAAAAAATCCAAGTTTGAGTGGAAGCCTGAGAAGTGGATTTTTTTATTTTTATAGGATGTTTCTCATAAATTTTAGTGAACAGAGCTGCAGACGGGCGAAATTGTTAATTTTAGATAAAAAACAGCGGGAGAAATGAATTCAGATGAAAAAATCCAAGTTTGAGTGGAAGCCTGAGAAGTGGATTTTTTTATTTTACTAGGATGTTTTTCATAAATTTTAGTGAACAGAGCTGCAGACGGGCGAAATTGTTAATTTTAGATAAAAAACAGCGGGAGAAATGAATTCAGATGAAAAAATCCAAGTTTGAGTGGAAACCTGAGAAGTGGATTTTTTTATTTTACTAGGATGTTTTTCATAAATTTTAGTGAACAGAGCTGCAGACGGGCGAAATTGTTAATTTTAGATAAAAAACAGCGGGAGAAATGAATTCAGATGAAAAAATCCAAGTTTGAGTGGAAGCCTGAGAAGTGGATTTTTTTATTTTTATAGGATGTTTCTCATAAATTTTAGTGAACAGAGCTGCAGACGGGCGAAATTGTTAATTTTAGATAAAAAACAGCGGGAGAAATGAGTTCAGATGAAAAAATCCAAGTTTGAGTGGAAGCCTGAGAAGTGGATTTTTTTATTTTACTAGGATGTTTTTCATAAATTTTAGTGAACAGAGCTGCAGACGGGCGAAATTGTGAATTTTAGATAAAAAACAGCGGGAGAAATGAATTCAGATGAAAAAATCCAAGTTTGAGTGGAAGCCTGAGAAGTGGATTTTTTTATTTTACTAGGATGTTTTTCATAAATTTTAGTGAACAGAGCTGCAGACGGGCGAAATTGTTAATTTTAGATAAAAAACAGCGGGAGAAATGAATTCAGATGAAAAAATCCAAGTTTGAGTGGAAGCCTGAGAAGTGGATTTTTTTATTTTACTAGGATGTTTCTCATAAATTTTAGTGAACAGAGCTGCAGACGGGCGAAATTGTTAATTTTAGATAAAAAACAGCGGGAGAAATGAATTCAGATGAAAAAATCCAAGTTTGAGTGGAAGCCTGAGAAGTGGATTTTTTTATTTTTATAGGATGTTTCTCATAAATTTTAGTGAACAGAGCTGCAGACGGGCGAAATTGTTAATTTTAGATAAAAAACAGCGGGAGAAATGAATTCAGATGAAAAAATCCAAGTTTGAGTGGAAGCCTGAGAAGTGGATTTTTTTATTTTACTAGGATGTTTTTCATAAATTTTAGTGAACAGAGCTGCAGACGGGCGAAATTGTGAATTTTAGATAAAAAACAGCGGGAGAAATGAATTCAGATGAAAAAATCCAAGTTTGAGTGGAAGCCTGAGAAGTGGATTTTTTTATTTTACTAGGATGTTTTTCATAAATTTTAGTGAACAGAGCTGCAGACGGGCGAAATTGTTAATTTTAGATAAAAAACAGCGGGAGAAATGAATTCAGATGAAAAAATCCAAGTTTGAGTGGAAGCCTGAGAAGTGGATTTTTTTATTTTACTAGGATGTTTCTCATAAATTTTAGTGAACAGAGCTGCAGACGGGCGAAATTGTTAATTTTAGATAAAAAACAGCGGGAGAAATGAATTCAGATGAAAAAATCCAAGTTTGAGTGGAAGCCTGAGAAGTGGATTTTTTTATTTTTATAGGATGTTTTTCATAAATTTTAGTGAACAGAGCTGCAGACGGGCGAAATTGTTAATTTTAGATAAAAAACAGCGGGAGAAATGAATTCAGATGAAAAAATCCAAGTTTGAGTGGAAGCCTGAGAAGTGGATTTTTTTATTTTACTAGGATGTTTCTCATAAATTTTAGTGAACAGAGCTGCAGACGGGCGAAATTGTTAATTTTAGATAAAAAACAGCGGGAGAAATGAATTCAGATGAAAAAATCCAAGTTTGAGTGGAAGCCTGAGAAGTGGATTTTTTTATTTTACTAGGATGTTTTTCATAAATTTTATTGAACAGAGCTGCAGACGGGCGAAATTGTTAATTTTAGATAAAAAACAGCGGGAGAAATGAATTCAGATGAAAAAATCCAAGTTTGAGTGGAAGCCTGAGAAGTGGATTTTTTTATTTTACTAGGATGTTTGTCATAAATTTTAGTGAACAGAGCTGCAGACGGGCGAAATTGTTAATTTTAGATAAAAAACAGCGGGAGAAATGAATTCAGATGAAAAAATCCAAGTTTGAGTGGAAGCCTGAGAAGTGGATTTTTTTATTTTACTAGGATGTTTCTCATAAATTTTAGTGAACAGAGCTGCAGACGGGCGAAATTGTTAATTTTAGATAAAAAACAGCGGGAGAAATGAATTCAGATGAAAAAATCCAAGTTTGAGTGGAAGCCTGAGAAGTGGATTTTTTTATTTTACTAGGATGTTTTTCATAAATTTTAGTGAACAGAGCTGCAGACGGGCGAAATTGTTAATTTTAGATAAAAAACAGCGGGAGAAATGAATTCAGATGAAAAAATCCAAGTTTGAGTGGAAGCCTGAGAAGTGGATTTTTTTATTTTACTAGGATGTTTTTCATAAATTTTAGTGAACAGAGCTGCAGACGGGCGAAATTGTTAATTTTAGATAAAAAACAGCGGGAGAAATGAATTCAGATGAAAAAATCCAAGTTTGAGTGGAAGCCTGAGAAGTGGATTTTTTTATTTTACTAGGATGTTTCTCATAAATTTTAGTGAACAGAGCTGCAGACGGGCGAAATTGTTAATTTTAGATAAAAAACAGCGGGAGAAATGAATTCAGATGAAAAAATCCAAGTTTGAGTGGAAGCCTGAGAAGTGGATTTTTTTATTTTTATAGGATGTTTCTCATAAATTTTAGTGAACAGAGCTGCAGACGGGCGAAATTGTTAATTTTAGATAAAAAACAGCGGGAGAAATGAATTCAGATGAAAAAATCCAAGTTTGAGTGGAAGCCTGAGAAGTGGATTTTTTTATTTTACTAGGATGTTTTTCATAAATTTTAGTGAACAGAGCTGCAGACGGGCGAAATTGTTAATTTTAGATAAAAAACAGCGGGAGAAATGAATTCAGATGAAAAAATCCAAGTTTGAGTGGAAGCCTGAGAAGTGGATTTTTTTATTTTACTAGGATGTTTTTCATAAATTTTAGTGAACAGAGCTGCAGACGGGCGAAATTGTTAATTTTAGATAAAAAACAGCGGGAGAAATGAATTCAGATAAAAAAAACCAAGTTTGAGTGGAAGCCTGAGAAGTGGATTTTTTTATTTCACTGGGATGTTTTGCATACATTTTGGTGAACTGAGCTGCAGACGGGCGAAATTGTTAATTTTAGATAAAAAACAGCGGGAGAAATGAATTCAGATGAAAAAATCCAAGTTTGAGTGGAAGCCTGAGAAGTGGATTTTTTTATTTTACTAGGATGTTTTTCATAAATTTTAGTGAACAGAGCTGCAGACGGGCGAAATTGTTAATTTTAGATAAAAAACAGCGGGAGAAATGAATTCAGATGAAAAAATCCAAGTTTGAGTGGAAGCCTGAGAAGTGGATTTTTTTATTTTTATAGGATGTTTCTCATAAATTTTAGTGAACAGAGCTGCAGACGGGCGAAATTGTTAATTTTAGATAAAAAACAGCGGGAGAAATGAATTGAGATGAAAAAATCCAAGTTTGAGTGGAAGCCTGAGAAGTGGATTTTTTTATTTTTATAGGATGTTTCTCATAAATTTTAGTGAACAGAGCTGCAGACGGGCGAAATGGTTAATTTTAGATAAAAAACAGCGGGAGAAATGAATTAAGATGAAAAAATCCAAGTTTGAGTGGAAGCCTGAGAAGTGGATTTTTTTATTTTTATAGGATGTTTCTCATAAATTTTAGTGAACAGAGCTGCAGACGGGCGAAATTGTTAATTTTAGATAAAAAACAGCGGGAGAAATGAATTCAGATGAAAAAATCCAAGTTTGAGTGGAAGCCTGAGAAGTGGATTTTTTTATTTTACTAGGATGTTTTGCATAAATTTTAGTGAACAGAGCTGCAGACGGGCGAAATTGTTAATTTTAGATAAAAAACAGCGGGAGAAATGAATTCAGATGAAAAAATCCAAGTTTGAGTGGAAGCCTGAGAAGTGGATTTTTTTATTTTACTAGGATGTTTTGCATAAATTTTAGTGAACAGAGCTGCAGACGGGCGAAATTGTTAATTTTAGATAAAAAACAGCGGGAGAAATGAATTCAGATGAAAAAATCCAAGTTTGAGTGGAAGCCTGAGAAGTGGATTTTTTTATTTTTATAGGATGTTTCTCATAAATTTTAGTGAACAGAGCTGCAGACGGGCGAAATTGTTAATTTTAGATAAAAAACAGCGGGAGAAATGAATTCAGATGAAAAAATCCAAGTTTGAGTGGAAGCCTGAGAAGTGGATTTTTTATTTTTATAGGATGTTTCTCATAAATTTTAGTGAACAGAGCTGCAGACGGGCGAAATTGTTAATTTTAGATAAAAAACAGCGGGAGAAATGAATTCAGATGAAAAAATCCAAGTTTGAGTGGAAGCCTGAGAAGTGGATTTTTTTATTTTTATAGGATGTTTCTCATAAATGTTAGTGAACAGAGCTGCAGACGGGCGAAATTGTTAATTTTAGATAAAAAACAGCGGGAGAAATGAATTCAGATGAAAAAATCCAAGTTTGAGTGGAAGCCTGAGAAGTGGATTTTTTTATTTTTATAGGATGTTTCTCATAAATTTTAGTGAACAGAGCTGCAGACGGGCGAAATTGTTAATTTTAGATAAAAAACAGCGGGAGAAATGAATTCAGATGAAAAAATCCAAGTTTGAGTGGAAGCCTGAGAAGTGGATTTTTTTATTTTACTAGGATGTTTTTCATAAATTTTAGTGAACAGAGCTGCAGACGGGCGAAATTGTGAATTTTAGATAAAAAACAGCGGGAGAAATGAATTCAGATGAAAAAATCCAAGTTTGAGTGGAAGCCTGAGAAGTGGATTTTTTTATTTTACTAGGATGTTTTTCATAAATTTTAGTGAACAGAGCTGCAGACGGGCGAAATTGTTAATTTTAGATAAAAAACAGCGGGAGAAATGAATTCAGATGAAAAAATCCAAGTTTGAGTGGAAGCCTGAGAAGTGGATTTTTTTATTTTACTAGGATGTTTCTCATAAATTTTAGTGAACAGAGCTGCAGACGGGCGAAATTGTTAATTTTAGATAAAAAACAGCGGGAGAAATGAATTCAGATGAAAAAATCCAAGTTTGAGTGGAAGCCTGAGAAGTGGATTTTTTTATTTTACTAGGATGTTTCTCATAAATTTTAGTGAACAGAGCTGCAGACGGGCGAAATTGTTAATTTTAGATAAAAAACAGCGGGAGAAATGAATTCAGATGAAAAAATCCAAGTTTGAGTGGAAGCCTGAGAAGTGGATTTTTTTATTTTACTAGGATGTTTTTCATAAATTTTAGTGAACAGAGCTGCAGACGGGCGAAATTGTTAATTTTAGATAAAAAACAGCGGGAGAAATGAATTCAGATGAAAAAATCCAAGTTTGAGTGGAAGCCTGAGAAGTGGATTTTTTTATTTTTATAGGATGTTTCTCATAAATTTTAGTGAACAGAGCTGCAGACGGGCGAAATTGTTAATTTTAGATAAAAAACAGCGGGAGAAATGAATTCAGATGAAAAAATCCAAGTTTGAGTGGAAGCCTGAGAAGTGGATTTTTTTATTTTACTAGGATGTTTTTCATAAATTTTAGTGAACAGAGCTGCAGACGGGCGAAATTGTGAATTTTAGATAAAAAACAGCGGGAGAAATGAATTCAGATGAAAAAATCCAAGTTTGAGTGGAAGCCTGAGAAGTGGATTTTTTTATTTTACTAGGATGTTTTTCATAAATTTTAGTGAACAGAGCTGCAGACGGGCGAAATTGTTAATTTTAGATAAAAAACAGCGGGAGAAATGAATTCAGATGAAAAAATCCAAGTTTGAGTGGAAGCCTGAGAAGTGGATTTTTTTATTTTACTAGGATGTTTCTCATAAATTTTAGTGAACAGAGCTGCAGACGGGCGAAATTGTTAATTTTAGATAAAAAACAGCGGGAGAAATGAATTCAGATGAAAAAATCCAAGTTTGAGTGGAAGCCTGAGAAGTGGATTTTTTTATTTTACTAGGATGTTTCTCATAAATTTTAGTGAACAGAGCTGCAGACGGGCGAAATTGTTAATTTTAGATAAAAAACAGCGGGAGAAATGAATTCAGATGAAAAAATCCAAGTTTGAGTGGAAGCCTGAGAAGTGGATTTTTTTATTTTACTAGGATGTTTTTCATAAATTTTAGTGAACAGAGCTGCAGACGGGCGAAATTGTTAATTTTAGATAAAAAACAGCGGGAGAAATGAATTCAGATGAAAAAATCCAAGTTTGAGTGGAAGCCTGAGAAGTGGATTTTTTTATTTTACTAGGATGTTTTTCATAAATTTTAGTGAACAGAGCTGCAGACGGGCGAAATTGTTAATTTTAGATAAAAAACAGCGGGAGAAATGAATTCAGATGAAAAAATCCAAGTTTGAGTGGAAGCCTGAGAAGTGGATTTTTTTATTTTTATAGGATGTTTCTCATAAATTTTAGTGAACAGAGCTGCAGACGGGCGAAATTGTTAATTTTAGATAAAAAACAGCGGGAGAAATGAATTCAGATGAAAAAATCCAAGTTTGAGTGGAAGCCTGAGAAGTGGATTTTTTTATTTTACTAGGATGTTTTTCATAAATTTTAGTGAACAGAGCTGCAGACGGGCGAAATTGTGAATTTTAGATAAAAAACAGCGGGAGAAATGAATTCAGATGAAAAAATCCAAGTTTGAGTGGAAGCCTGAGAAGTGGATTTTTTTATTTTACTAGGATGTTTTTCATAAATTTTAGTGAACAGAGCTGCAGACGGGCGAAATTGTTAATTTTAGATAAAAAACAGCGGGAGAAATGAATTCAGATGAAAAAATCCAAGTTTGAGTGGAAGCCTGAGAAGTGGATTTTTTTATTTTTATAGGATGTTTCTCATAAATTTTAGTGAACAGAGCTGCAGACGGGCGAAATTGTTAATTTTAGATAAAAAACAGCGGGAGAAATGAATTCAGATGAAAAAATCCAAGTTTGAGTGGAAGCCTGAGAAGTGGATTTTTTTATTTTACTAGGATGTTTTTCATAAATTTTAGTGAACAGAGCTGCAGACGGGCGAAATTGTTAATTTTAGATAAAAAACAGCGGGAGAAATGAATTCAGATGAAAAAATCCAAGTTTGAGTGGAAGCCTGAGAAGTGGATTTTTTTATTTTTATAGGATGTTTCTCATAAATTTTAGTGAACAGAGCTGCAGACGGGCGAAATTGTTAATTTTAGATAAAAAACAGCGGGAGAAATGAATTCAGATGAAAAAATCCAAGTTTGAGTGGAAACCTGAGAAGTGGATTTTTTTTTTTACTAGGATGTTTTTCATAAATTTTGGTGAACAGAGCTGCAGACGGGCGAAATTGTTAATTTTAGATAAAAAACAGCGGGAGAAATGAATTCAGATGAAAAAATCCAAGTTTGAGTGGAAGCCTGAGAAGTGGATTTTTTTTTTTACTAGGATGTTTCTCATAAATTTTTGTGAACAGAGCTGCAGACGGGCGAAATTGTTAATTTTAGATAAAAAACAGCGGGAGAAATGAATTCAGATGAAAAAATCCAAGTTTGAGTGGAAGCCTGAGAAGTGGATTTTTTTTTTTACTAGGATGTTTTTCATAAATTTTGGTGAACAGAGCCGCAGACGGGCGAAATTGTTAATTTTAGATAAAAAACAGCGGGAGAAATGAATTCAGATGAAAAAATCCAAGTTTGAGTGGAAGCCTGAGAAGTGGATTTTTTTATTTTACTAGGATGTTTTTCATAAATTTTAGTGAACAGAGCTGCAGACGGGCGAAATTGTTAATTTTAGATAAAAAACAGCGGGAGAAATGAATTCAGATGAAAAAATCCAAGTTTGAGTGGAAGCCTGAGAAGTGGATTTTTTTATTTTACTAGGATGTTTTTCATAAATTTTAGTGAACAGAGCTGCAGACGGGCGAAATTGTGAATTTTAGATAAAAAACAGCGGGAGAAATGAATTCAGATGAAAAAATCCAAGTTTGAGTGGAAGCCTGAGAAGTGGATTTTTTTATTTTACTAGGATGTTTTTCATAAATTTTAGTGAACAGAGCTGCAGACGGGCGAAATTGTTAATTTTAGATAAAAAACAGCGGGAGAAATGAATTCAGATGAAAAAATCCAAGTTTGAGTGGAAGCCTGAGAAGTGGATTTTTTTATTTTACTAGGATGTTTTTCATAAATTTTGGTGAACAGAGCTGCAGACGGGCGAAATTGTTAATTTTAGATAAAAAACAGCGGGAGAAATGAATTCAGATGAAAAAATCCAAGTTTGAGTGGAAGCCTGAGAAGTGGATTTTTTTATTTTTATAGGATGTTTCTCATAAATTTTAGTGAACAGAGCTGCAGACGGGCGAAATTGTTAATTTTAGATAAAAAACAGCGGGAGAAATGAATTCAGATGAAAAAATCCAAGTTTGAGTGGAAGCCTGAGAAGTGGATTTTTTTATTTTACTAGGATGTTTTTCATAAATTTTAGTGAACAGAGCTGCAGACGGGCGAAATTGTTAATTTTAGATAAAAAACAGCGGGAGAAATGAATTCAGATGAAAAAATCCAAGTTTGAGTGGAAGCCTGAGAAGTGGATTTTTTTATTTTACTAGGATGTTTTTCATAAATTTTAGTGAACAGAGCTACAGACGGGCGAAATTGTTAATTTTAGATAAAAAACAGCGGGAGAAATGAATTCAGATGAAAAAATCCAAGTTTGAGTGGAAGCCTGAGAAGTGGATTTTTTTATTTTACTAGGATGTTTTTCATAAATTTTAGTGAACAGAGCTGCAGACGGGCGAAATTGTTAATTTTAGATAAAAAACAGCGGGAGAAATGAATTCAGATGAAAAAATCCAAGTTTGAGTGGAAGCCTGAGAAGTGGATTTTTTTATTTTTATAGGATGTTTCTCATAAATTTTAGTGAACAGAGCTGCAGACGGGCGAAATTGTTAATTTTAGATAAAAAACAGCGGGAGAAATGAATTCAGATGAAAAAATCCAAGTTTGAGTGGAAGCCTGAGAAGTGGATTTTTTTATTTTTATAGGATGTTTCTCATAAATTTTAGTGAACAGAGCTGCAGACGGGCGAAATTGTTAATTTTAGATAAAAAACAGCGGGAGAAATGAATTCAGATGAAAAAATCCAAGTTTGAGTGGAAGCCTGAGAAGTGGATTTTTTTATTTCACTAGGATGTTTCTCATAAATTTTAGTGAACAGAGCTGCAGACGGGCGAAATTGTTAATTTTAGATAAAAAACAGCGGGAGAAATGAATTCAGATGAAAAAATCCAAGTTTGAGTGGAAGCCTGAGAAGTGGATTTTTTTATTTTTATAGGATGTTTCTCATAAATTTTAGTGAACAGAGCTGCAGACGGGCGAAATTGTTAATTTTAGATAAAAAACAGCGGGAGAAATGAATTCAGATGAAAAAATCCAAGTTTGAGTGGAAGCCTGAGAAGTGGATTTTTTTATTTTTATAGGATGTTTTTCATAAATTTTAGTGAACAGAGCTGCAGACGGGCGAAATTGTTAATTTTAGATAAAAAACAGCGGGAGAAATGAATTCAGATGAAAAAATCCAAGTTTGAGTGGAAGCCTGAGAAGTGGATTTTTTTATTTTTATAGGATGTTTTTCATAAATTTTAGTGAACAGAGATGCAGACGGGCGAAATTGTTAATTTTAGATAAAAAACAGCGGGAGAAATGAATTCAGATGAAAAAATCCAAGTTTGAGTGGAAGCCTGAGAAGTGGATTTTTTTATTTTTATAGGATGTTTCTCATAAATTTTAGTGAACAGAGCTGCAGACGGGCGAAATTGTTAATTTTAGATAAAAAACAGCGGGAGAAATGAATTCAGATGAAAAAATCCAAGTTTGAGTGGAAGCCTGAGAAGTGGATTTTTTTATTTTTATAGGATGTTTCTCATAAATTTTAGTGAACAGAGCTGCAGACGGGCGAAATTGTTAATTTTAGATAAAAAACAGCGGGAGAAATGAATTCAGATGAAAAAATCCAAGTTTGAGTGGAAGCCTGAGAAGTGGATTTTTTTATTTTTATAGGATGTTTCTCATAAATTTTAGTGAACAGAGCTGCAGACGGGCGAAATTGTTAATTTTAGATAAAAAACAGCGGGAGAAATGAATTCAGATGAAAAAATCCAAGTTTGAGTGGAAGCCTGAGAAGTGGATTTTTTTATTTTACTAGGATGTTTTTCATAAATTTTAGTGAACAGAGCTGCAGACGGGCGAAATTGTTAATTTTAGATAAAAAACAGCGGGAGAAATGAATTCAGATGAAAAAATCCAAGTTTGAGTGGAAGCCTGAGAAGTGGATTTTTTTATTTTACTAGGATGTTTTTCATAAATTTTAGTGAACAGAGCTGCAGACGGGCGAAATTGTTAATTTTAGATAAAAAACAGCGGGAGAAATGAATTCAGATGAAAAAATCCAAGTTTGAGTGGAAGCCTGAGAAGTGGATTTTTTTATTTTTATAGGATGTTTCTCATAAATTTTAGTGAACAGAGCTGCAGATGGGCGAAATTGTTAATTTTAGATAAAAAACAGCGGGAGAAATGAATTCAGATGAAAAAATCCAAGTTTGAGTGGAAGCCTGAGAAGTGGATTTTTTTATTTTACTAGGATGTTTTTCATAAATTTTAGTGAACAGAGCTGCAGACGGGCGAAATTGTTAATTTTAGATAAAAAACAGCGGGAGAAATGAATTCAGATGAAAAAATCCAAGTTTGAGTGGAAGCCTGAGAAGTGGATTTTTTTATTTTTATAGGATGTTTCCCATAAATTTTAGTGAACAGAGCTGCAGACGGGCGAAATTGTTAATTTTAGATAAAAAACAGCGGGAGAAATGAATTCAGATGAAAAAATCCAAGTTTGAGTGGAAGCCTGAGAAGTGGATTTTTTTATTTTTATAGGATGTTTCTCATAAATTTTAGTGAACAGAGCTGCAGACGGGCGAAATTGTTAATTTTAGATAAAAAACAGCGGGAGAAATGACTTCAGATGAAAAAATCCAAGTTTGAGTGGAAGCCTGAGAAGTGGATTTTTTTATTTTTATAGGATGTTTCTCATAAATTTTAGTGAACAGAGCTGCAGACGGGCGAAATTGTTAATTTTAGATAAAAAACAGCGGGAGAAATGACTTCAGATGAAAAAATCCAAGTTTGAGTGGAAGCCTGAGAAGTGGATTTTTTTATTTTTATAGGATGTTTCTCATAAATTTTAGTGAACAGAGCTGCAGATGGGCGAAATTGTTAATTTTAGATAAAAAACAGCGGGAGAAATGAATTCAGATGAAAAAATCCAAGTTTGAGTGGAAGCCTGAGAAGTGGATTTTTTTATTTTTATAGGATGTTTCTCATAAATTTTAGTGAACAGAGCTGCAGATGGGCGAAATTGTTAATTTTAGATAAAAAACAGCGGGAGAAATGACTTCAGATGAAAAAATCCAAGTTTGAGTGGAAGCCTGAGAAGTGGATTTTTTTATTTTACTAGGATGTTTTGCATAAATTTTAGTGAACAGAGCTGCAGACGGGCGAAATTGTTAATTTTAGATAAAAAACAGCGGGAGAAATGAATTCAGATGAAAAAAACCAAGTTTGAGTGGAAGCCTGAGAAGTGGATTTTTTTATTTTTATAGGATATTTCTCATAAATTTTAGTGAACAGAGCTGCAGACGGGCGAAATTGTTAATTTTAGATAAAAAACAGCGGGAGAAATGAATTCAGATGAAAAAATCCAAGTTTGAGTGGATGCCTGAGAAGTGGATTTTTTTATTTTTATAGGATGTTTCTCATAAATTTTAGTGAACAGAGCTGCAGATGGGCGAAATTGTTAATTTTAGATAAAAAACAGCGGGAGAAATGAATTCAGATGAAAAAATCCAAGTTTGAGTGGAAGCCTGAGAAGTGGATTTTTTTATTTTACTAGGATGTTTTTCATAAATTTTAGTGAACAGAGCTGCAGACGGGCGAAATTGTTAATTTTAGATAAAAAACAGCGGGAGAAATGAATTCAGATGAAAAAATCCAAGTTTGAGTGGAAGCCTGAGAAGTGGATTTTTTTATTTTTATAGGATGTTTCTCATAAATTTTAGTGAACAGAGCTGCAGACGGGCGAAATTGTTAATTTTAGATAAAAAACAGCGGGAGAAATGAATTCAGATGAAAAAATCCAAGTTTGAGTGGAAGCCTGAGAAGTGGATTTTTTTATTTTTATAGGATGTTTCTCATAAATTTTAGTGAACAGAGCTGCAGACGGGCGAAATTGTTAATTTTAGATAAAAAACAGCGGGAGAAATGACTTCAGATGAAAAAATCCAAGTTTGAGTGGAAGCCTGAGAAGTGGATTTTTTTATTTTTATAGGATGTTTCTCATAAATTTTAGTGAACAGAGCTGCAGACGGGCGAAATTGTTAATTTTAGATAAAAAACAGCGGGAGAAATGACTTCAGATGAAAAAATCCAAGTTTGAGTGGAAGCCTGAGAAGTGGATTTTTTTATTTTTATAGGATGTTTCTCATAAATTTTAGTGAACAGAGCTGCAGATGGGCGAAATTGTTAATTTTAGATAAAAAACAGCGGGAGAAATGAATTCAGATGAAAAAATCCAAGTTTGAGTGGAAGCCTGAGAAGTGGATTTTTTTATTTTTATAGGATGTTTCTCATAAATTTTAGTGAACAGAGCTGCAGATGGGCGAAATTGTTAATTTTAGATAAAAAACAGCGGGAGAAATGACTTCAGATGAAAAAATCCAAGTTTGAGTGGAAGCCTGAGAAGTGGATTTTTTTATTTTACTAGGATGTTTTGCATAAATTTTAGTGAACAGAGCTGCAGACGGGCGAAATTGTTAATTTTAGATAAAAAACAGCGGGAGAAATGAATTCAGATGAAAAAATCCAAGTTTGAGTGGAAGCCGGAGAAGTGGATTTTTTTATTTTTATAGGATGTTTCTCATAAATTTTAGTGAACAGAGCTGCAGACGGGCGAAATTGTTAATTTTAGATAAAAAACAGCGGGAGAAATGAATTCAGATGAAAAAATCCAAGTTTGAGTGGAAGCCTGAGAAGTGGATTTTTTTATTTTTATAGGATGTTTCTCATAAATTTTAGTGAACAGAGCTGCAGACGGGCGAAATTGTTAATTTTAGATAAAAAACAGCGGGAGAAATGAATTCAGATGAAAAAATCCAAGTTTGAGTGGAAGCCTGAGAAGTGGATTTTTTTATTTTTATAGGATGTTTCTCATAAATTTTAGTGAACAGAGCTGCAGACGGGCGAAATTGTTAATTTTAGATAAAAAACAGCGGGAGAAATGACTTCAGATGAAAAAATCCAAGTTTGAGTGGAAGCCTGAGAAGTGGATTTTTTTATTTTTATAGGATGTTTTTCATAAATTTTAGTGAACAGAGCTGCAGACGGGCGAAATTGTTAATTTTAGATAAAAAACAGCGGGAGAAATGACTTCAGATGAAAAAATCCAAGTTTGAGTGGAAGCCTGAGAAGTGGATTTTTTTATTTTTATAGGATGTTTCTCATAAATTTTAGTGAACAGAGCTGCAGATGGGCGAAATTGTTAATTTTAGATAAAAAACAGCGGGAGAAATGAATTCAGATGAAAAAATCCAAGTTTGAGTGGAAGCCTGAGAAGTGGATTTTTTTATTTTTATAGGATGTTTCTCATAAATTTTAGTGAACAGAGCTGCAGACGGGCGAAATTGTTAATTTTAGATAAAAAACAGCGGGAGAAATGAATTCAGATGAAAAAATCCAAGTTTGAGTGGAAGCCTGAGAAGTGGATTTTTTTATTTTTATAGGATGTTTCTCATAAATTTTAGTGAACAGAGCTGCAGACGGGCGAAATTGTTAATTTTAGATAAAAAACAGCGGGAGAAATGAATTCAGATGAAAAAATCCAAGTTTGAGTGGAAGCCTGAGAAGTGGATTTTTTTATTTTTATAGGATGTTTCTCATAAATTTTAGTGAACAGAGCTGCAGACGGGCGAAATTGTTAATTTTAGATAAAAAACAGCGGGAGAAATGAATTCAGATGAAAAAATCCAAGTTTGAGTGGAAGCCTGAGAAGTGGATTTTTTTATTTTTATAGGATGTTTCTCATAAATTTTAGTGAACAGAGCTGCAGACGGGCGAAATTGTTAATTTTAGATAAAAAACAGCGGGAGAAATGACTTCAGATGAAAAAATCCAAGTTTGAGTGGAAGCCTGAGAAGTGGATTTTTTTATTTTTATAGGATGTTTCTCATAAATTTTAGTGAACAGAGCTGCAGACGGGCGAAATTGTTAATTTTAGATAAAAAACAGCGGGAGAAATGACTTCAGATGAAAAAATCCAAGTTTGAGTGGAAGCCTGAGAAGTGGATTTTTTTATTTTTATAGGATGTTTCTCATAAATTTTAGTGAACAGAGCTGCAGATGGGCGAAATTGTTAATTTTAGATAAAAAACAGCGGGAGAAATGAATTCAGATGAAAAAATCCAAGTTTGAGTGGAAGCCTGAGAAGTGGATTTTTTTATTTTTATAGGATGTTTCTCATAAATTTTAGTGAACAGAGCTGCAGATGGGCGAAATTGTTAATTTTAGATAAAAAACAGCGGGAGAAATGACTTCAGATGAAAAAATCCAAGTTTGAGTGGAAGCCTGAGAAGTGGATTTTTTTATTTTACTAGGATGTTTTGCATAAATTTTAGTGAACAGAGCTGCAGACGGGCGAAATTGTTAATTTTAGATAAAAAACAGCGGGAGAAATGAATTCAGATGAAAAAATCCAAGTTTGAGTGGAAGCCTGAGAAGTGGATTTTTTTATTTTTATAGGATGTTTCTCATAAATTTTAGTGAACAGAGCTGCAGACGGGCGAAATTGTTAATTTTAGATAAAAAACAGCGGGAGAAATGAATTCAGATGAAAAAATCCAAGTTTGAGTGGAAGCCTGAGAAGTGGATTTTTTTATTTTTATAGGATGTTTCTCATAAATTTTAGTGAACAGAGCTGCAGACGGGCGAAATTGTTAATTTTAGATAAAAAACAGCGGGAGAAATGACTTCAGATGAAAAAATCCAAGTTTGAGTGGAAGCCTGAGAAGTGGATTTTTTTATTTTTATAGGATGTTTCTCATAAATTTTAGTGAACAGAGCTGCAGACGGGCGAAATTGTTAATTTTAGATAAAAAACAGCGGGAGAAATGACTTCAGGTGAAAAAATCCAAGTTTGAGTGGAAGCCTGAGAAGTGGATTTTTTTATTTTTATAGGATGTTTCTCATAAATTTTAGTGAACAGAGCTGCAGATGGGCGAAATTGTTAATTTTAGATAAAAAACAGCGGGAGAAATGAATTCAGATGAAAAAATCCAAGTTTGAGTGGAAGCCTGAGAAGTGGATTTTTTTATTTTTATAGGATGTTTCTCATAAATTTTAGTGAACAGAGCTGCAGATGGGCGAAATTGTTAATTTTAGATAAAAAACAGCGGGAGAAATGACTTCAGATGAAAAAATCCAAGTTTGAGTGGAAGCCTGAGAAGTGGATTTTTTTATTTTACTAGGATGTTTTGCATAAATTTTAGTGAACAGAGCTGCAGACGGGCGAAATTGTTAATTTTAGATAAAAAACAGCGGGAGAAATGAATTCAGATGAAAAAATCCAAGTTTGAGTGGAAGCCTGAGAAGTGGATTTTTTTATTTTTATAGGATGTTTCTCATAAATTTTAGTGAACAGAGCTGCAGACGGGCGAAATTGTTAATTTTAGATAAAAAACAGCGGGAGAAATGAATTCAGATGAAAAAATCCAAGTTTGAGTGGAAGCCTGAGAAGTGGATTTTTTTATTTTTATAGGATGTTTCTCATAAATTTTAGTGAACAGAGCTGCAGACGGGCGAAATTGTTAATTTTAGATAAAAAACAGCGGGAGAAATGACTTCAGATGAAAAAATCCAAGTTTGAGTGGAAGCCTGAGAAGTGGATTTCTTTATTTTTATAGGATGTTTATCATAAATTTTAGTGAACAGAGCTGCAGATGGGCGAAATTGTTAATTTTAGATAAAAAACAGCGGGAGAAATGAATTCAGATGAAAAAAACCAAGTTTGAGTGGAAGCCTGAGAAGTGGATTTTTTTATTTTTATAGGATGTTTCTCATAAATTTTAGTGAACAGAGCTGCAGACGGGCGAAATTGTTAATTTTAGATAAAAAAACAGCGGGAGAAATGAATTCAGATGAAAAAATCCAAGTTTGAGTGGAAGCCTGAGAAGTGGATTTTTTTATTTTTATAGGATGTTTCTCATAAATTTTAGTGAACAGAGCTGCAGACGGGCGAAATTGTTAATTTTAGATAAAAAACAGCGGGAGAAATGACTTCAGATGAAAAAATCCAAGTTTGAGTGGAAGCCTGAGAAGTGGATTTTTTTATTTTTATAGGATGTTTCTCATAAATTTTGGTGAACAGAGCTGCAGACGGGCGAAATTGTTAATTTTAGATAAAAAACAGCGGGAGAAATGACTTCAGATGAAAAAATCCAAGATTGAGAGGAAGCCTGAGAAGTGGATTTTTTTATTTTTATAGGATGTTTCTCATAAATTTTAGTGAACAGAACTGCAGACGGGCGAAATTGTTAATTTTAGATAAAAAAACAGCGGGAGAAATGAATTCAGATGAAAAAATCCAAGTTTGAGTGGAAGCCTGAGAAGTGGATTTTTTTATTTTTATAGGATGTTTCTCATAAATTTTAGTGAACAGAGCTGCAGATGGGCGAAATTGTTAATTTTAGATAAAAAACAGCGGGAGAAATGAATTCAGATGAAAAAATCCAAGTTTGAGTGGAAGCCTGAGAAGTGGATTTTTTTATTTTTATAGGATGTTTCTCATAAATTTTAGTGAACAGAGCTGCAGATGGGCGAAATTGTTAATTTTAGATAAAAAACAGCGGGAGAAATGAATTCAGATGAAAAAATCCAAGTTTGAGTGGAAGCCTGAGAAGTGGATTTTTTTATTTTTATAGGATGTTTCTCATAAATTTTAATGAACTGACCTGCAGACAGGCGAAATTGTTAATTTTAGATAAAAAACAGCGGGAGAAATGAATTCAGATGAAAAAATCCAAGTTTGAGTGGAAGCCTGAGAAGTGGATTTTTTTATTTTACTAGGATGTTTTTCATAAATTTTAGTGAACAGAGCTGCAGACGGGCGAAATTGTTAATTTTAGATAAAAAACAGCGGGAGAAATGAATTCAGATGAAAAAATCCAAGTTTGAGTGGAAGCCTGAGAAGTGGATTTTTTTATTTTTATAGGATGTTTCTCATAAATTTTAGTGAACAGAGCTGCAGACGGGCGAAATTGTTAATTTTAGATAAAAAACAGCGGGAGAAATGACTTCAGATGAAAAAATCCAAGTTTGAGTGGAAGCCTGAGAAGTGGATTTTTTTATTTTTATAGGATGTTTCTCATAAATTTTAGTGAACAGAGCTGCAGATGGGCGAAATTGTTAATTTTAGATAAAAAAAAGGGGGAGAAATGAATTCAGATGAAAAAATCCAAGTTTGAGTGGAAGCCTGAGAAGTGGATTTTTTTATTTTTATAGGATGTTTCTCATAAATTTTAGTGAACAGAGCTGCAGACGGGCGAAATTGTTAATTTTAGATAAAAAACAGCGGGAGAAATGACTTCAGATGAAAAAATCCAAGTTAGAGTGGAAGCCTGAGAAGTGGATTTTTTTATTTTTATAGGATGTTTCTCATAAATTTTAGTGAACAGAGCTGCAGACGGGCGAAATTGTTAATTTTAGATAAAAAACAGCGGGAGAAATGACTTCAGATGAAAAAATCCAAGTTTGAGTGGAAGCCTGAGAAGTGGATTTTTTTATTTTTATAGGATGTTTCTCATAAATTTTAGTGAACAGAGCTGCAGATGGGCGAAATTGTTAATTTTAGATAAAAAACAGCGGGAGAAATGAATTCAGATGAAAAAATCCAAGTTTGAGTGGAAGCCTGAGAAGTGGATTTTTTTATTTTTATAGGATGTTTCTCATAAATTTTAGTGAACAGAGCTGCAGACGGGCGAAATTGTTAATTTTAGATAAAAAACAGCGGGAGAAATGACTTCAGATGAAAAAATCCAAGTTTGAGTGGAAGCCTGAGAAGTGGATTTTTTTATTTTTATAGGATGTTTCTCATAAATTTTAGTGAACAGAGCTGCAGACGGGCGAAATTGTTAATTTTAGATAAAAAACAGCGGGAGAAATGACTTCAGATGAAAAAATCCAAGTTTGAGTGGAAGCCTGAGAAGTGGATTTTTTTATTTTTATAGGATGTTTCTCATAAATTTTAGTGAACAGAGCTGCAGATGGGCGAAATTGTTAATTTTAGATAAAAAACAGCGGGAGAAATGAATTCAGATGAAAAAATCCAAGTTTGAGTGGAAGCCTGAGAAGTGGATTTTTTTATTTTTATAGGATGTTTCTCATAAATTTTAGTGAACAGAGCTGCAGATGGGCGAAATTGTTAATTTTAGATAAAAAACAGCGGGAGAAATGACTTCAGATGAAAAAATCCAAGTTTGAGTGGAAGCCTGAGAAGTGGATTTTTTTATTTTTATAGGATGTTTCTCATAAATTTTAGTGAACAGAGCTGCAGACGGGCGAAATTGTTAATTTTAGATAAAAAACAGCGGGAGAAATGACTTCAGATGAAAAAATCCAAGTTTGAGTGGAAGCCTGAGAAGTGGATTTTTTTATTTTTATAGGATGTTTCTCATAAATTTTAGTGAACAGAGCTGCAGACGGGCGAAATTGTTAATTTTAGATAAAAAACAGCGGGAGAAATGGATTCAGATGAAAAAATCCAAGTTTGAGTGGAAGCCTGAGAAGTGGATTTTTTTATTTTTATAGGATGTTTCTCATAAATTTTAGTGAACAGAGCTGCAGACGGGCGAAATTGTTAATTTTAGATAAAAAACAGCGGGAGAAATGACTTCAGATGAAAAAATCCAAGTTTGAGTGGAAGCCTGAGAAGTGGATTTTTTTATTTTTATAGGATGTTTATCATAAATTTTAGTGAACAGAGCTGCAGATGGGCGAAATTGTTAATTTTAGATAAAAAACAGCGGGAGAAATGAATTCAGATGAAAAAAACCAAGTTTGAGTGGAAGCCTGAGAAGTGGATTTTTTTATTTTTATAGGATATTTCTCATAAATTTTAGTGAACAGAGCTGCAGACGGGCGAAATTGTTAATTTTAGATAAAAAACAGCGGGAGAAATGAATTCAGATGAAAAAATCCAAGTTTGAGTGGAAGCCTGAGAAGTGGATTTTTTTATTTTTATAGGATGTTTCTCATAAATTTTAGTGAACAGAGCTGCAGACAAGCGAAATTGTTAATTTTAGATAAAAAACAGCGGGAGAAATGACTTCAGATGAAAAAATCCAAGTTTGAGTGGAAGCCTGAGAAGTGGATTTTTTTATTTTTATAGGATGTTTCTCATAAATTTTGGTGAACAGAGCTGCAGACGGGCGAAATTGTTAATTTTAGATAAAAAACAGCGGGAGAAATGACTTCAGATGAAAAAATCCAAGTTTGAGTGGAAGCCTGAGAAGTGGATTTTTTTATTTTTATAGGATGTTTCTCATAAATTTTAGTGAACAGAGCTGCAGACGGGCGAAATTGTTAATTTTAGATAAAAAACAGCGGGAGAAATGAATTCAGATGAAAAAATCCAAGTTTGAGTGGAAGCCTGAGAAGTGGATTTTTTTATTTTTATAGGATGTTTCTCATAAATTTTGGTGAACAGAGCTGCAGACGGGCGAAATTGTTATTTTTAGATAAAAAACAGCGGGAGAAATGAATTCATATGAAAAAATCCAAGTTTGAGTGGAAGCCTGAGAAGTGGATTTTTTTATTTTTATAGGATGTTTTTCATAAATTTTGGTGAACAGAGCTGCAGACGGGCGAAATTGTTAATTTTAGATAAAAAACAGCGGGAGAAATGAATTCAGATGAAAAAATCCAAGTTTGAGTGGAAGCCTGAGAAGTGGATTTTTTTATTTTTATAGGATGTTTCTCATAAATTTTAGTGAACAGAGCTGCAGATGGGCGAAATTGTTAATTTTAGATAAAAAACAGCGGGAGAAATGAATTCAGATGAAAAAATCCAAGTTTGAGTGGAAGCCTGAGAAGTGGATTTTTTTATTTTTATAGGATGTTTCTCATAAATTTTAGTGAACAGAGCTGCAGACGGGCGAAATTGTTAATTTTAGATAAAAAACAGCGGGAGAAATGAATTCAGATGAAAAAATCCAAGTTTGAGTGGAAGCCTGAGAAGTGGATTTTTTTATTTTTATAGGATGTTTCTCATAAATTTTAGTGAACAGAGCTGCAGACGGGCGAAATTGTTAATTTTAGATAAAAAACAGCGGGAGAAATGAATTCAGATGAAAAAATCCAAGTTTGAGTGGAAGCCTGAGAAGTGGATTTTTTTATTTTTATAGGATGTTTCTCATAAATTTTAGTGAACAGAGCTGCAGACGGGCGAAATTGTTAATTTTAGATAAAAAACAGCGGGAGAAATGAATTCAGATGAAAAAATCCAAGTTTGAGTGGAAGCCTGAGAAGTGGATTTTTTTATTTTACTAGGATGTTTTGCATAAATTTTAGTGAACAGAGCTGCAGACGGGCGAAATTGTTAATTTTAGATAAAAAACAGCGGGAGAAATGAATTCAGATGAAAAAATCCAAGTTTGAGTGGAAGCCTGAGAAGTGGATTTTTTTATTTTTATAGGATGTTTCTCATAAATTTTAGTGAACAGAGCTGCAGACGGGCGAAATTGTTAATTTTAGATAAAAAACAGCGGGAGAAATGAATTCAGATGAAAAAATCCAAGTTTGAGTGGAAGCCTGAGAAGTGGATTTTTTTATTTTTATAGGATGTTTCTCATAAATTTTAGTGAACAGAGCTGCAGACGGGCGAAATTGTTAATTTTAGATAAAAAACAGCGGGAGAAATGACTTCAGATGAAAAAATCCAAGTTTGAGTGGAAGCCTGAGAAGTGGATTTTTTTATTTTTATAGGATGTTTCTCATAAATTTTAGTGAACAGAGCTGCAGATGGGCGAAATTGTTAATTTTAGATAAAAAACAGCGGGAGAAATGAATTCAGATGAAAAAATCCAAGTTTGAGTGGAAGCCTGAGAAGTGGATTTTTTTATTTTTATAGGATGTTTCTCATAAATTTTAGTGAACAGAGCTGCAGACGGGCGAAATTGTTAATTTTAGATAAAAAACAGCGGGAGAAATGACTTCAGATGAAAAAATCCAAGTTTGAGTGGAAGCCTGAGAAGTGGATTTTTTTATTTTTATAGGATGTTTCTCATAAATTTTAGTGAACAGAGCTGCAGACGGGCAAAATTGTTAATTTTAGATAAAAAACAGCGGGAGAAATGACTTCAGATGAAAAAATCCAAGTTTGAGTGGAAGCCTGAGAAGTGGATTTTTTTATTTTTATAGGATGTTTCTCATAAATTTTAGTGAACAGAGCTGCAGATGGGCGAAATTGTTAATTTTAGATAAAAAACAGCGGGAGAAATGAATTCAGATGAAAAAATCCAAGTTTGAGTGGAAGCCTGAGAAGTGGATTTTTTTATTTTTATAGGATGTTTCTCATAAATTTTAGTGAACAGAGCTGCAGATGGGCGAAATTGTTAATTTTAGATAAAAAACAGCGGGAGAAATGACTTCAGATGAAAAAATCCAAGTTTGAGTGGAAGCCTGAGAAGTGGATTTTTTTATTTTTATAGGATGTTTCTCATAAATTTTAGTGAACAGAGCTGCAGACGGGCGAAATTGTTAATTTTAGATAAAAAACAGCGGGAGAAATGACTTCAGATGAAAAAATCCAAGTTTGAGTGGAAGCCTGAGAAGTGGATTTTTTTATTTTTATAGGATGTTTCTCATAAATTTTAGTGAACAGAGCTGCAGACGGGCGAAATTGTTAATTTTAGATAAAAAACAGCGGGAGAAATGAATTCAGATGAAAAAATCCAAGTTTGAGTGGAAGCCTGAGAAGTGGATTTTTTTATTTTTATAGGATGTTTCTCATAAATTTTAGTGAACAGAGCTGCAGACGGGCGAAATTGTTAATTTTAGATAAAAAACAGCGGGAGAAATGAATTCAGATGAAAAAATCCAAGTTTGAGTGGAAGCCTGAGAAGTGGATTTTTTTATTTTACTAGGATGTTTTTCATAAATTTTAGTGAACAGAGCTGCAGACGGGCGAAATTGTTAATTTTAGATAAAAAACAGCGGGAGAAATGAATTCAGATGAAAAAATCCAAGTTTGAGTGGAAGCCTGAGAAGTGGATTTTTTTATTTTTATAGGATGTTTCTCATAAATTTTAGTGAACAGAGCTGCAGACGGGCGAAATTGTTAATTTTAGATAAAAAACAGCGGGAGAAATGAATTCAGATGAAAAAATCCAAGTTTGAGTGGAAGCCTGAGAAGTGGATTTTTTTATTTTTATAGGATGTTTCTCATAAATTTTAGTGAACAGAGCTGCAGACGGGCGAAATTGTTAATTTTAGATAAAAAACAGCGGGAGAAATGACTTCAGATGAAAAAATCCAAGTTTGAGTGGAAGCCTGAGAAGTGGATTTTTTTATTTTTATAGGATGTTTCTCATAAATTTTGGTGAACAGAGCTGCAGACGGGCGAAATTGTTAATTTTAGATAAAAAACAGCGGGAGAAATGACTTCAGATGAAAAAATCCAAGTTTGAGTGGAAGCCTGAGAAGTGGATTTTTTTATTTTTATAGGATGTTTCTCATAAATTTTAGTGAACAGAGCTGCAGACGGGCGAAATTGTTAATTTTAGATAAAAAACAGCGGGAGAAATGAATTCAGATGAAAAAATCCAAGTTTGAGTGGAAGCCTGAGAAGTGGATTTTTTTATTTTTATAGGATGTTTCTCATAAATTTTGGTGAACAGAGCTGCAGACGGGCGAAATTGTTAGTTTTAGATAAAAAACAGCGGGAGAAATGAATTCATATGAAAAAATCCAAGTTTGAGTGGAAGCCTGAGAAGTGGATTTTTTTATTTTTATAGGATGTTTTTCATAAATTTTGGTGAACAGAGCTGCAGACGGGCGAAATTGTTAATTTTAGATAAAAAACAGCGGGAGAAATGAATTCAGATGAAAAAATCCAAGTTTGAGTGGAAGCCTGAGAAGTGGATTTTTTTATTTTTATAGGATGTTTCTCATAAATTTTAGTGAACAGAGCTGCAGATGGGCGAAATTGTTAATTTTAGATAAAAAACAGCGGGAGAAATGAATTCAGATGAAAAAATCCAAGTTTGAGTGGAAGCCTGAGAAGTGGATTTTTTTATTTTTATAGGATGTTTCTCATAAATTTTAGTGAACAGAGCTGCAGACGGGCGAAATTGTTAATTTTAGATAAAAAACAGCGGGAGAAATGAATTCAGATGAAAAAATCCAAGTTTGAGTGGAAGCCTGAGAAGTGGATTTTTTTATTTTTATAGGATGTTTCTCATAAATTTTAGTGAACAGAGCTGCAGACGGGCGAAATTGTTAATTTTAGATAAAAAACAGCGGGAGAAATGAATTCAGATGAAAAAATACAAGTTTGAGTGGAAGCCTGAGAAGTGGATTTTTTTATTTTTATAGGATGTTTCTCATAAATTTTAGTGAACAGAGCTGCAGACGGGCGAAATTGTTAATTTTAGATAAAAAACAGCGGGAGAAATGAATTCAGATGAAAAAATCCAAGTTTGAGCGGAAGCCTGAGAAGTGGATTTTTTTATTTTTATAGGATGTTTCTCATAAATTTTAGTGAACAGAGCTGCAGATGGGCGAAATTGTTAATTTTAGATAAAAAACAGCGGGAGAAATGAATTCAGATGAAAAAATCCAAGTTTGAGTGGAAGCCTGAGAAGTGGATTTTTTTATTTTTATAGGATGTTTCTCATAAATTTTAGTGAACAGAGCTGCAGACGGGCGAAATTGTTAATTTTAGATAAAAAACAGCGGGAGAAATGAATTCAGATGAAAAAATCCAAGTTTGAGTGGAAGCCTGAGAAGTGGATTTTTTTATTTTTATAGGATGTTTCTCATAAATTTTAGTGAACAGAGCTGCAGACGGGCGAAATTGTTAATTTTAGATAAAAAACAGCGGGAGAAATGAATTCAGATGAAAAAATCCAAGTTTGAGTGGAAGCCTGAGAAGTGGATTTTTTTATTTTTATAGGATGTTTCTCATAAATTTTAGTGAACAGAGCTGCAGACGGGCGAAATTGTTAATTTTAGATAAAAAACAGCGGGAGAAATGAATTCAGATGAAAAAATCCAAGTTTGAGTGGAAGCCTGAGAAGTGGATTTTTTTATTTTTATAGGATGTTTCTCATAAATTTTAGTGAACAGAGCTGCAGATGGGCGAAATTGTTAATTTTAGATAAATAACAGCGGGAGAAATGAATTCAGATGAAAAAATCCAAGTTTGAGTGGAAGCCTGAGAAGTGGATTTTTTTATTTTTATAGGATGTTTCTCATAAATTTTAGTGAACAGAGCTGCAGACGGGCGAAATTGTTAATTTTAGATTAAAAACAGCGGGAGAAATGAATTCAGATGAAAAAATCCAAGTTTGAGTGGAAGCCTGAGAAGTGGATTTTTTTATTTCACTAGGATGTTTCTCATAAATTTTAGTGAACAGAGCTGCAGACGGGCGAAATTGTTAATTTTAGATAAAAAACAGCGGGAGAAATGACTTCAGATGAAAAAATCCAAGTTTGAGTGGAAGCCTGAGAAGTGGATTTTTTTATTTTTATAGGATGTTTCTCATAAATTTTAGTGAACAGAGCTGCAGATGGGCGAAATTGTTAATTTTAGATAAAAAACAGCGGGAGAAATGAATTCAGATGAAAAAATCCAAGTTTGAGTGGAAGCCTGAGAAGTGGATTTTTTTATTTTTATAGGATGTTTCTCATAAATTTTAGTGAACATAGCTGCAGACGGGCGAAATTGTTAATTTTAGATAAAAAACAGCGGGAGAAATGAATTCAGATGAAAAAATCCAAGTTTGAGTGGAAGCCTGAGAAGTGGATTTTTTTATTTTTATAGGATGATTCTCATAAATTTTAGTGAACAGAGCTGCAGACGGGCGAAATTGTTAATTTTAGATAAAAAATAGCGGGAGAAATGACTTCAGATGAAAAAATCCAAGTTTGAGTGGAAGCCTGAGAAGTGGATTTTTTTATTTTTATAGGATGTTTCTCATAAATTTTAGTGAACAGAGCTGCAGACGGGCGAAATTGTTAATTTTAGATAAAAAACAGCGGGAGAAATGAATTCAGATGAAAAAATCCAAGTTTGAGTGGAAGCCTGAGAAGTGGATTTTTTTATTTTTATAGGATGTTTCTCATAAATTTTAGTGAACAGAGCTGCAGACGGGCGAAATTGTTAATTTTAGATAAAAAACAGCCGGAGAAATGAATTCAGATGAAAAAATCCAAGTTTGAGTGGAAGCCTGAGAAGTGGATTTTTTTATTTTTATAGGATGTTTCTCATAAATTTTAGTGAACAGAGCTGCAGATGGGCGAAATTGTTAATTTTAGATAAAAAACAGCGGGAGAAATGAATTCAGATGAAAAAATCCAAGTTTGAGTGGAAGCCTGAGAAGTGGATTTTTTTATTTTTATAGGATGTTTCTCATAAATTTTAGTGAACAGAGCTGCAGACGGGCGAAATTGTTAATTTTAGATAAAAAACAGCGGGAGAAATGAATTCAGATGAAAAAATCCAAGTTTGAGTGGAAGCCTGAGAAGTGGATTTTTTTATTTTTATAGGATGTTTCTCATAAATTTTAGTGAACAGAGCTGCAGACGGGCGAAATTGTTAATTTTAGATTAAAAACAGCGGGAGAAATGAATTCAGATGAAAAAATCCAAGTTTGAGTGGAAGCCTGAGAAGTGGATTTTTTTATTTTTATAGGATGTTTCTCATAAATTTTAGTGAACAGAGCTGCAGATGGGCGAAATTGTTAATTTTAGATAAAAAACAGCGGGAGAAATGAATTCAGATGAAAAAATCCAAGTTTGAGTGGAAGCCTGAGAAGTGGATTTTTTTATTTTTATAGGATGTTTCTCATAAATTTTAGTGAACAGAGCTGCAGACGGGCGAAATTGTTAATTTTAGATAAAAAACAGCGGGAGAAATGAATTCAGATGAAAAAATCCAAGTTTGAGTGGAAGCCTGAGAAGTGGATTTTTTTATTTTTATAGGATGTTTCTCATAAATCTTAGTGAACAGAGCTGCAGACGGGCGAAATTGTTAATTTTAGATAAAAAACAGCGGGAGAAATGAATTCAGATGAAAAAATCCAAGTTTGAGTGGAAGCCTGAGAAGTGGATTTTTTTATTTTTATAGGATGTTTCTCATAAATTTTAGCGAACAGAGCTGCAGACGGGCGAAATTGTTAATTTTAGATAAAAGACAGCGGGAGAAATGAATTCAGATGAAAAAATCCAAGTTTGAGTGGAAGCCTGAGAAGTGGATTTTTTTATTTTTATAGGATGTTTCTCATAAATTTTAGTGAACAGAGCTGCAGACGGGCGAAATTGTTAATTTTAGATAAAAAACAGCGGGAGAAATGAATTCAGATGAAAAAATCCAAGTTTGAGTGGAAGCCTGAGAAGTGGATTTTTTTATTTTTATAGGATGTTTCTCATAAATTTTAGTGAACAGAGCTGCAGACGGGCGAAATTGTTAATTTTAGATAAAAAACAGCGGGAGAAATGAATTCAGATGAAAAAATCCAAGTTTGAGTGGAAGCCTGAGAAGTGGATTTTTTTATTTTTATAGGATGTTTCTCATAAATTTTAGTGAACAGAGCTGCAGACGGGCGAAATTGTTAATTTTAGATAAAAAACAGCGGGAGAAATGAATTCAGATGAAAAAATCCAAGTTTGAGTGGAAGCCTGAGAAGTGGATTTTTTTATTTTTATAGGATGTTTCTCATAAATTTTAGTGAACAGAGCTGCAGACGGGCGAAATTGTTAATTTTAGATAAAAAACAGCTGGAGAAATGAATTCAGATGAAAAAATCCAAGTTTGAGTGGAAGCCTGAGAAGTGGATTTTTTTATTTTACTAGGATGTTTCTCATAAATTTTAGTGAACAGAGCTGCAGACGGGCGAAATTGTTAATTTTAGATAAAAAACAGCGGGAGAAATGAATTCAGATGAAAAAATCCAAGTTTGAGTGGAAGCCTGAGAAGTGGATTTTTTTATTTTTATAGGATGTTTCTCATAAATTTTAGTGAACAGAGCTGCAGACGGGCGAAATTGTTAATTTTAGATAAAAAACAGCCGGAGAAATGAATTCAGATGAAAAAATCCAAGTTTGAGTGGAAGCCTGAGAAGTGGATTTTTTTATTTTTATAGGATGTTTCTCATAAATTTTAGTGAACAGAGCTGCAGACGGGCGAAATTGTTAATTTTAGATAAAAAACAGCGGGAGAAATGAATTCAGATGAAAAAATCCAAGTTTGAGTGGAAGCCTGAGAAGTGGATTTTTTTATTTTTATAGGATGTTTCTCATAAATTTTAGTGAACAGAGCTGCAGATGGGCGAAATTGTTAATTTTAGATAAAAAACAGCGGGAGAAATGAATTCCGATGAAAAAATCCAAGTTTGAGTGGAAGCCTGAGAAGTGGATTTTTTTATTTTTATAGGATGTTTCTCATAAATTTTAGTGAACAGAGCTGCAGACGGGCGAAATTGTTAATTTTAGATAAAAAACAGCGGGAGAAATGAATTCAGATGAAAAAATCCAAGTTTGAGTGGAAGCCTGAGAAGTGGATTTTTTTATTTTTATAGGATGTTTCTCATAAATTTTAGTGAACAGAGCTGCAGACGGGCGAAATTGTTAATTTTAGATAAAAAACAGCGGGAGAAATGAATTCAGATGAAAAAATACAAGTTTGAGTGGAAGCCTGAGAAGTGGATTTTTTTATTTTTATAGGATGTTTCTCATAAATTTTAGTGAACAGAGCTGCAGATGGGCGAAATTGTTAATTTTAGATAAAAAACAGCGGGAGAAATGAATTCAGATGAAAAAATCCAAGTTTGAGTGGAAGCCTGAGAAGTGGATTTTTTTATTTCACTAGGATGTTTTGCATAAATTTTGGTGAACAGAGCTGCAGACGGGCGAAATTGTTAATTTTAGATAAAAAACAGCGGGAGAAATGAATTCAGATGAAAAAATCCAAGTTTGAGTGGAAGCCTGAGAAGTGGATTTTTTTATTTTTATAGGATGTTTCTCATAAATTTTAGTGAACAGAGCTGCAGACGGGCGAAATTGTTAATTTTAGATAAAAAACAGCGGGAGAAATGAATTCAGATGAAAAAATCCAAGTTTGAGTGGAAGCCTGAGAAGTGGATTTTTTTATTTTTATAGGATGTTTCTCATAAATTTTAGTGAACAGAGCTGCAGATGGGCGAAATTGTTAATTTTAGATAAAAAACAGCGGGAGAAATGAATTCAGATGAAAAAATCCAAGTTTGAGTGGAAGCCTGAGAAGTGGATTTTTTTATTTCACTAGGATGTTTTGCATAAATTTTGGTGAACTGAGCTGCAGACGGGCGAAATTGTTAATTTTAGATAAAAAATAGCGGGAGAAATGACTTCAGATGAAAAAATCCAAGTTTGAGTGGAAGCCTGAGAAGTGGATTTTTTTATTTTTATAGGATGTTTCTCATAAATTTTAGTGAACAGAGCTGCAGATGGGCGAAATTGTTAATTTTAGATAAAAAACAGCGGGAGAAATGAATTCAGATGAAAAAATCCAAGTTTGAGTGGAAGCCTGAGAAGTGGATTTTTTTATTTCACTAGGATGTTTTGCATAAATTTTGGTGAACAGAGCTGCAGACGGGCGAAATTGTTAATTTTAGATAAAAAACAGCGGGAGAAATGACTTCAGATGAAAAAATCCAAGTTTGAGTGGAAGCCTGAGAAGTGGATTTTTTTATTTCACTAGGATGTTTTGCATAAATTTTGGTGAACTGAGCTGCAGACGGGCGAAATTGTTAATTTTAGATAAAAAACAGCTGGAGAAATGAATTCAGATGAAAAAATCCAAGTTTGAGTGGAAGCCTGAGAAGTGGATTTTTTTATTTTTATAGGATGTTTTGCATAAATTTTGGTGAACTGAGCTGCAGACGGGCGAAATTGTTAATTTTAGATAAAAAATAGCGGGAGAAATGACTTCAGATGAAAAAATCCAAGTTTGAGTGGAAGCCTGAGAAGTGGATTTTTTTATTTTTATAGGATGTTTCTCATAAATTTTAGTGAACAGAGCTGCAGATGGGCGAAATTGTTAATTTTAGATAAAAAACAGCGGGAGAAATGAATTCAGATGAAAAAATCCAAGTTTGAGTGGAAGCCTGAGAAGTGGATTTTTTTATTTCACCAGGATGTTTTGCATAAATTTTGGTGAACTGAGCTGCAGACGGGCGAAATTGTTAATTTTAGATAAAAAATAGCGGGAGAAATGACTTCAGATGAAAAAATCCAAGTTTGAGTGGAAGCCTGAGAAGTGGATTTTTTTATTTCACTAGGATGTTTTGCATAAATTTTGGTGAACTGAGCTGCAGACGGGCGAAATTGTTAATTTTAGATAAAAAACAGCGGGAGAAATGAATTCAGATGAAAAAATCCAAGTTTGAGTGGAAGCCTGAGAAGTGGATTTTTTTATTTTACTAGGATGTTTTTCATAAATTTTGGTGAACAGAGCTGCAGACGGGCGAAATTGTTAATTTTAGATAAAAAACAGCGGGAGAAATGAATTCAGATGAAAAAATCCAAGTTTGAGTGGAAGCCTGAGAAGTGGATTTTATTATTTTTATAGGATGTTTTTCATAAATTTTGGTGAACAGAGCTGCAGACGGGCGAAATGGTTAATTTTAGATAAAAAACAGCGGGAGAAATGAATTCAGATGAAAAAATCCAAGTTTGAGTGGAAGCCTGAGAAGTGGATTTTTTTATTTTACTAGGATGTTTTTCATAAATTTTGGTGAACAGAGCTGCAGACGGGCGAAATTGTTAATTTTAGATAAAAAATAGCGGGAGAAATGACTTCAGATGAAAAAATCCAAGTTTGAGTGGAAGCCTGAGAAGTGGATTTTTTTATTTTTATAGGATGTTTCTCATAAATTTTAGTGAACAGAGCTGCAGACGGGCGAAATTGTTAATTTTAGATAAAAAACAGCGGGAGAAATGAATTCAGATGAAAAAATCCAAGTTTGAGTGGAAGCCTGAGAAGTGGATTTTTTTATTTTACTAGGATGTTTTTCATAAATTTTGGTGAACAGAGCTGCAGACGGGCGAAATTGTTAATTTTAGATAAAAAAATAGCGGGGGAAATGAATTCAGATGAAAAAATCCAAGTTTGAGTGGAAGCCTGAGAAGTGGATTTTTTTATTTTACTACGATGTTTTTCATAAATTTTGGTGAACAGAGCTGCAGACGGGCGAAATTGTTAATTTTAGATAAAAAATAGCGGGAGAAATGAATTCAGATGAAAAAATCCAAGTTTGAGTGGAAGCCTGAGAAGTGGATTTTTTTATTTTACTAGGATGTTTTGCATAAATTTTGGTGAACAGAGCTGCATACGGGCGAAATTGTTAATTTTAGATAAAAAACAGCGGGAGAAATGACTTCAGATGAAAAAATCCAAGTTTGAGTGGAAGCCTGAGAAGTGGATTTTTTTATTTTTATAGGATGTTTTTCATAAATTTTGGTGAACAGAGCTGCAGATGGGCGAAATTGTTAATTTTAGATAAAAAATAGCGGGAGAAATGAATTCAGATGAAAAAATCCAAGTTTGAGTGGAAGCCTGAGAAGTGGATTTTTTTATTTTTATAGGATGTTTTTCATAAATTTTGGTGAACAGAGCTGCAGACGGGCGAAATTGTTAATTTTAGATAAAAAACAGCGGGAGAAATGAATTCAGATGAAAAAATCCAAGTTTGAGTGGAAGCCTGAGAAGTGGATTTTTTTATTTCACTAGGATGATTTGCATAAATTTTGGTGAACTGAGCTGCAGACTGGGGGAAATTGTTAATTTTACATAAAAAATAGCGGGAGAAATGAATTCAGATGAAAAAATCCAAGTTTGAGTGGAAGCCTGAGAAGTGGATTTTTTTATTTCACTAGGATGTTTTGCATAAACTTTGGTGAACTGAGCTGCAGACGGGCGAATTGGTTAATATTAGATAAAAAACAGCGGGAAAAATGAATTCAGATGAAAAAATCCAAGTTTGAGTGGAAGCCTGAGAAGTGGATTTTTTTATTTTACTAGGATGTTTTTCATACATTTTGGTGAACAGAGCTGCAGACGGGCGAAATTGTTAATTTTAGATAAAAAATAGCGGGAGAAATGAATTCAGATGAAAAAATCCAAGTTTGAGTGGAAGCCTGAGAAGTGGATTTTTTTATTTTTATAGGATGTTTTTCATAAATTTTGGTGAACAGAGCTGCAGACGGGCGAAATTTTTAATTTTAGATAAAAAACAGCGGGAGAAATGAATTCAGATGAAAAAATCCAAGTTTGAGTGGTAGCCTGAGAAGTTGATTTTTTTATTTCACTAGGATGTTTTGCATAAACTTTGGTGAACTGAGCTGCAGACGGGCGAAATAATTATTTTGGATAAAAAACAGCGGGAGAAATGAATTCAGATGAAAAAATCCAAGTTTGAGTGGAAGCCTGAGAAGTGGATTTTTTTATTTCACTAGGATGTTTTGCATAAATTTTGGTGAACTGAGCTGCAGACGGACGAAATGGTTAATTTTAGATAAAAAACAGCGGGAGAAATAAATTCAGATGAAAAAATCCAAGTTGGAGTGGAAGCCTGAGAAGTGGATTTTTTTATTTCACTAGAATGTTTTGCATAAATTTTGGTGAGCTGAGCTGCAGACGGGAGTATTGTTAATTTTAGATAAAAAACAGCGGGAAAAATGAATTCAGATGAAAAAATCCAAGTTTGAGTGGAAGCCTGAGAAGTGGATTTTTTTATTTCACTAGGATGTTTTGCATAAATTTTGGTGAACTGAGCTGCAGACGGGCGAAATGGTTAATTTTAGATAAAAAACAGCGGGAGAAATGAATTCAGATGAAAAAATCCAAGTTTGAGTGGAAGCCTGAGAAGTGGATTTTTTTATTTCACTAGGATGTTTTGCATAAATTTTGGCGAACTGAGCTGCAGACGGGCAAAATTGTTAATTTTAGATAAAAAACAGCGGGAGAAATGAATTCAGATGAAAAAATCCAAGTTTGAGTGGAAGCCTGAGAAGTGGATTTTTTTATTTCACTAGGATGATTTGCATAAATTTTGGTGAACTGAGCTGCAGACGGGCAAAATTGTTAATTTTAGATAAAAAACAGCGGGAGAAATGAATTCAGATGAAAAAATCCAAGTTTGAGTGGAAGCCTGAGAAGTGGATTTTTTTATTTTACTAGGATGTTTCTCATACATTTTGGTGAACTGAGCTGCAGACGGGCGAAATTGTTAATTTTAGATAAAAAATAGCGGGAGAAATGAATTCAGATGAAAAAATCCAAGTTTGAGTGGAAGCCTGAGAAGTGGATTTTTTTATTTATATAGGATGTTTTTCATAAATTTTGGTGAACAGAGCTGCAGACGGGCGAAATTTTTAATTTTAGATAAAAAACAGCGGGAGAAATGAATTCAGATGAAAAAATCCAAGTTTGAGTGGTAGCCTGAGAAGTTGATTTTTTTATTTCACTAGGATGTTTTGCATAAACTTTGGTGAACTGAGCTGCAGACGGGCGAAATAATTATTTTGGATAAAAAACAGCGGGAGAAATGAATTCAGATGAAAAAATCCAAGTTTGAGTGGAAGCCTGAGAAGTGGATTTTTTTATTTTTATAGGATGTTTCTCATAAATTTTAGTGAACAGAGCTGCAGACGGGCGAAATTGTTAATTTTAGATAAAAGACAGCGGGAGAAATGAATTCAGATGAAAAAATCCAAGTTTGAGTGGAAGCCTGAGAAGTGGATTTTTTTATTTCACTAGGACGATTTGCATAAATTTTGGTGAACTGAGCTGCAGACTGGGGGAAATTGTTAATTTTACATAAAAAATAGCGGGAGAAATGAATTCAGATGAAAAAATCCAAGTTTGAGTGGAAGCCTGAGAAGTGGATTTTTTTATTTCACTAGGATGTTTTGCATAAACTTTGGTGAACTGAGCTGCAGACGGGCGAATTGGTTAATATTAGATAAAAAACAGCGGGAAAAATGAATTCAGATGAAAAAATCCAAGTTTGAGTGGAAGCCTGAGAAGTGGATTTTTTTATTTTACTAGGATGTTTTTCATACATTTTGGTGAACAGAGCTGCAGACGGGCGAAATTGTTAATTTTAGATAAAAAATAGCGGGAGAAATGAATTCAGATGAAAAAATCCAAGTTTGAGTGGAAGCCTGAGAAGTGGATTTTTTTATTTTTATAGGATGTTTTTCATAAATTTTGGTGAACAGAGCTGCAGACGGGCGAAATTTTTAATTTTAGATAAAAAACAGCGGGAGAAATGAATTCAGATGAAAAAATCCAAGTTTGAGTGGTAGCCTGAGAAGTTGATTTTTTTATTTCACTAGGATGTTTTGCATAAACTTTGGTGAACTGAGCTGCAGACGGGCGAAATAATTATTTTGGATAAAAAACAGCGGGAGAAATGAATTCAGATGAAAAAATCCAAGTTTGAGTGGAAGCCTGAGAAGTGGATTTTTTTATTTCACTAGGATGTTTTGCATAAATTTTGGTGAACTGAGCTGCAGACGGACGAAATGGTTAATTTTAGATAAAAAACAGCGGGAGAAATAAATTCAGATGAAAAAATCCAAGTTGGAGTGGAAGCCTGAGAAGTGGATTTTTTTATTTCACTAGAATGTTTTGCATAAATTTTGGTGAGCTGAGCTGCAGACGGGAGTATTGTTAATTTTAGATAAAAAACAGCGGGAAAAATGAATTCAGATGAAAAAATCCAAGTATGAGTGGAAGCCTGAGAAGTGGATTTTTTTATTTCACTAGGATGTTTTGCATAAATTTTGGTGAACTGAGCTGCAGACGGGCGAAATGGTTAATTTTAGATAAAAAACAGCGGGAGAAATGAATTCAGATGAAAAAATCCAAGTTTGAGTGGAAGCCTGAGAAGTGGATTTTTTTATTTCACTAGGATGTTTTGCATAAATTTTGGCGAACTGAGCTGCAGACGGGCAAAATTGTTAATTTTAGATAAAAAACAGCGGGAGAAATGAATTCAGATGAAAAAATCCAAGTTTGAGTGGAAGCCTGAGAAGTGGATTTTTTTATTTCACTAGGATGATTTGCATAAATTTTGGTGAACTGAGCTGCAGACGGGCGAAATTGTTAATTTTAGATAAAAAACAGCGGGAGAAATGAATTCAGATGAAAAAATCCAAGTTTGAGTGGAAGCCTGAGAAGTGGATTTTTTTATTTTACTAGGATGTTTCTCATACATTTTGGTGAACTGAGCTGCAGACGGGCGAAATTGTTAATTTTAGATAAAAAATAGCGGGAGAAATGAATTCAGATGAAAAAATCCAAGTTTGAGTGGAAGCCTGAGAAGTGGATTTTTTTATTTATATAGGATGTTTTTCATAAATTTTGGTGAACAGAGCTGCAGACGGGCGAAATTTTTAATTTTAGATAAAAAACAGCGGGAGAAATGAATTCAGATGAAAAAATCCAAGTTTGAGTGGTAGCCTGAGAAGTTGATTTTTTTATTTCACTAGGATGTTTTGCATAAACTTTGGTGAACTGAGCTGCAGACGGGCGAAATAATTATTTTGGATAAAAAACAGCGGGAGAAATGAATTCAGATGAAAAAATCCAAGTTTGAGTGGAAGCCTGAGAAGTGGATTTTTTTATTTTTATAGGATGTTTCTCATAAATTTTAGTGAACAGAGCTGCAGACGGGCGAAATTGTTAATTTTAGATAAAAGACAGCGGGAGAAATGAATTCAGATGAAAAAATCCAAGTTTGAGTGGAAGCCTGAGAAGTGGATTTTTTTATTTTTATAGGATGTTTCTCATAAATTTTAGTGAACAGAGCTGCAGACGGGCGAAATTGTTAATTTTAGATAAAAAACAGCGGGAGAAATGAATTCAGATGAAAAAATCCAAGTTTGAGTGGAAGCCTGAGAAGTGGATTTTTTTATTTTTATAGGATGTTTCTCATAAATTTTAGTGAACAGAGCTGCAGACGGGCGAAATTGTTAATTTTAGATAAAAAACAGCGGGAGAAATGAATTCAGATGAAAAAATCCAAGTTTGAGTGGAAGCCTGAGAAGTGGATTTTTTTATTTTTATAGGATGTTTCTCATAAATTTTAGTGAACAGAGCTGCAGACGGGCGAAATTGTTAATTTTAGATAAAAAACAGCGGGAGAAATGAATTCAGATGAAAAAATCCAAGTTTGAGTAGAAGCCTGAGAAGTGGATTTTTTTATTTTTATAGGATGTTTCTCATAAATTTTAGTGAACAGAGCTGCAGACGGGCGAAATTGTTAATTTTAGATAAAAAACAGCGGGAGAAATGAATTCAGATGAAAAAATCCAAGTTTGAGTGGAAGCCTGAGAAGTGGATTTTTTTATTTTTATAGGATGTTTCTCATAAATTTTTGTGAACAGAGCTGCAGACGGGCGAAATTGTTAATTTTAGATAAAAAACAGCGGGAGAAATGAATTCAGATGAAAAAATCCAAGTTTGAGTGGAAGCCTGAGAAGTGGATTTTTTTATTTTTATAGGATGTTTCTCATAAATTTTAGTGAACAGAGCTGCAGACGGGCGAAATTGTTAATTTTAGATAAAAAACAGCCGGAGAAATGAATTCAGATGAAAAAATCCAAGTTTGAGTGGAAGCCTGAGAAGTGGATTTTTTTATTTTTATAGGATGTTTCTCATAAATTTTAGTGAACAGAGCTGCAGACGGGCGAAATTGTTAATTTTAGATAAAAAACAGCGGGAGAAATGAATTCAGATGAAAAAATCCAAGTTTGAGTGGAAGCCTGAGAAGTGGATTTTTTTATTTTTATAGGATGTTTCTCATAAATTTTAGTGAACAGAGCTGCAGATGGGCGAAATTGTTAATTTTAGATAAAAAACAGCGGGAGAAATGAATTCAGATGAAAAAATCCAAGTTTGAGTGGAAGCCTGAGAAGTGGATTTTTTAATTTTTATAGGATGTTTCTCATAAATTTTAGTGAACAGAGCTGCAGACGGGCGAAATTGTTAATTTTAGATAAAAAACAGTGGGAGAAATGAATTCAGATGAAAAAATCCAAGTTTGAGTGGAAGCCTGAGAAGTGGATTTTTTTATTTTTATAGGATGTTTCTCATAAATTTTAGTGAACAGAGCTGCAGACGGGCGAAATTGTTAATTTTAGATAAAAAACTTCGGGAGAAATGAATTCAGATGAAAAAATCCAAGTTTGAGTGGAAGCCTGAGAAGTGGATTTTTTTATTTTTATAGGATGTTTCTCATAAATTTTAGTGAACAGAGCTGCAGATGGGCGAAATTGTTAATTTTAGATAAAAAACAGCGGGAGAAATGAATTCAGATGAAAAAATCCAAGTTTGAGTGGAAGCCTGAGAAGTGGATTTTTTTATTTCACTAGGATGTTTTGCATAAATTTTGGTGAACTGAGCTGCAGACGGGCGAAATTGTTAATTTTAGATAAAAAACAGCCGGAGAAATGAATTCAGATGAAAAAATCCAAGTTTGAGTGGAAGCCTGAGAAGTGGATTTTTTTATTTTTATAGGATGTTTTGCATAAACTTTGGTGAACTGAGCTGCAGACGGGCGAAATAATTATTTTGGATAAAAAACAGCGGGAGAAATGAATTCAGATGAAAAAATCCAAGTTTGAGTGGAAGCCTGAGGAGTGGATTTTTTTATTTTACTAGGATGTTTCTCATACATTTTGGTGAACTGAGCTGCAGACGGGCGAAATTGTTAATTTTAGATAAAAAATAGCGGGAGAAATGAATTCAGATGAAAAAATCCAAGTTTGAGTGGAAGCCTGAGAAGTGGATTTTTTTATTTATATAGGATGTTTTTCATAAATTTTGGTGAACAGAGCTGCAGACGGGCGAAATTGTTAATTTTAGATAAAAAACAGCGGGAGAAATGAATTCAGATGAAAAAATCCAAGTTTGAGTGGAAGCCTGAGAAGTGGATTTTTTTATTTTTATAGGATGTTTCTCATAAATTTTAGTGAACAGAGCTGCAGACGGGCGAAATTGTTAATTTTAGATAAAAAACAGCCGGAGAAATGAATTCAGATGAAAAAATCCAAGTTTGAGTGGAAGCCTGAGAAGTGGATTTTTTTATTTTTATAGGATGTTTTGCATAAACTTTGGTGAACTGAGCTGCAGACGGGCGAAATAATTATTTTGGATAAAAAACAGCGGGAGAAATGAATTCAGATGAAAAAATCCAAGTTTGAGTGGAAGCCTGAGAAGTGGATTTTTTTATTTTACTAGGATGTTTCTCATACATTTTGGTGAACTGAGCTGCAGACGGGCGAAATTGTTAATTTTAGATAAAAAATAGCGGGAGAAATGAATTCAGATGAAAAAATCCAAGTTTGAGTGGAAGCCTGAGAAGTGGATTTTTTTATTTATATAGGATGTTTTTCATAAATTTTGGTGAACAGAGCTGCAGACGGGCGAAATTTTTAATTTTAGATAAAAAACAGCGGGAGAAATGAATTCAGATGAAAAAATCCAAGTTTGAGTGGTAGCCTGAGAAGTTGATTTTTTTATTTCACTAGGATGTTTTGCATAAACTTTGGTGAACTGAGCTGCAGACGGGCGAAATAATTATTTTGGATAAAAAACAGCGGGAGAAATGAATTCAGATGAAAAAATCCAAGTTTGAGTGGAAGCCTGAGAAGTGGATTTTTTTATTTTTATAGGATGTTTCTCATAAATTTTAGTGAACAGAGCTGCAGACGGGCGAAATTGTTAATTTTAGATAAAAGACAGCGGGAGAAATGAATTCAGATGAAAAAATCCAAGTTTGAGTGGAAGCCTGAGAAGTGGATTTTTTTATTTTTATAGGATGTTTCTCATAAATTTTAGTGAACAGAGCTGCAGACGGGCGAAATTGTTAATTTTAGATAAAAAACAGCGGGAGAAATGAATTCAGATGAAAAAATCCAAGTTTGAGTGGAAGCCTGAGAAGTGGATTTTTTTATTTTTATAGGATGTTTCTCATAAATTTTAGTGAACAGAGCTGCAGACGGGCGAAATTGTTAATTTTAGATAAAAAACAGCGGGAGAAATGAATTCAGATGAAAAAATCCAAGTTTGAGTGGAAGCCTGAGAAGTGGATTTTTTTATTTTTATAGGATGTTTCTCATAAATTTTAGTGAACAGAGCTGCAGACGGGCGAAATTGTTAATTTTAGATAAAAAACAGCGGGAGAAATGAATTCAGATGAAAAAATCCAAGTTTGAGTGGAAGCCTGAGAAGTGGATTTTTTTATTTTTATAGGATGTTTCTCATAAATTTTAGTGAACAGAGCTGCAGACGGGCGAAATTGTTAATTTTAGATAAAAAACAGCGGGAGAAATGAATTCAGATGAAAAAATCCAAGTTTGAGTGGAAGCCTGAGAAGTGGATTTTTTTATTTTTATAGGATGTTTCTCATAAATTTTTGTGAACAGAGCTGCAGACGGGCGAAATTGTTAATTTTAGATAAAAAACAGCGGGAGAAATGAATTCAGATGAAAAAATCCAAGTTTGAGTGGAAGCCTGAGAAGTGGATTTTTTTATTTTTATAGGATGTTTCTCATAAATTTTAGTGAACAGAGCTGCAGACGGGCGAAATTGTTAATTTTAGATAAAAAACAGCCGGAGAAATGAATTCAGATGAAAAAATCCAAGTTTGAGTGGAAGCCTGAGAAGTGGATTTTTTTATTTTTATAGGATGTTTCTCATAAATTTTAGTGAACAGAGCTGCAGACGGGCGAAATTGTTAATTTTAGATAAAAAACAGCGGGAGAAATGAATTCAGATGAAAAAATCCAAGTTTGAGTGGAAGCCTGAGAAGTGGATTTTTTTATTTTTATAGGATGTTTCTCATAAATTTTAGTGAACAGAGCTGCAGATGGGCGAAATTGTTAATTTTAGATAAAAAACAGCGGGAGAAATGAATTCAGATGAAAAAATCCAAGTTTGAGTGGAAGCCTGAGAAGTGGATTTTTTTATTTTTATAGGATGTTTCTCATAAATTTTAGTGAACAGAGCTGCAGACGGGCGAAATTGTTAATTTTAGATAAAAAACAGCGGGAGAAATGAATTCAGATGAAAAAATCCAAGTTTGAGTGGAAGCCTGAGAAGTGGATTTTTTTATTTTTATAGGATGTTTCTCATAAATTTTAGTGAACAGAGCTGCAGACGGGCGAAATTGTTAATTTTAGATAAAAAACAGCGGGAGAAATGAATTCAGATGAAAAAATCCAAGTTTGAGTGGAAGCCTGAGAAGTGGATTTTTTTATTTTTATAGGATGTTTCTCATAAATTTTAGTGAACAGAGCTGCAGATGGGCGAAATTGTTAATTTTAGATAAAAAACAGCGGGAGAAATGAATTCAGATGAAAAAATCCAAGTTTGAGTGGAAGCCTGAGAAGTGGATTTTTTTATTTCACTAGGATGTTTTGCATAAATTTTGGTGAACTGAGCTGCAGACGGGCGAAATTGTTAATTTTAGATAAAAAATAGCGGGAGAAATGACTTCAGATGAAAAAATCCAAGTTTGAGTGGAAGCCTGAGAAGTGGATTTTTTTATTTTTATAGGATGTTTCTCATAAATTTTAGTGAACAGAGCTGCAGATGGGCGAAATTGTTAATTTTAGATAAAAAACAGCGGGAGAAATGAATTCAGATGAAAAAATCCAAGTTTGAGTGGAAGCCTGAGAAGTGGATTTTTTTATTTCACTAGGATGTTTTGCATAAATTTTGGTGAACAGAGCTGCAGACGGGCGAAATTGTTAATTTTAGATAAAAAACAGCGGGAGAAATGACTTCAGATGAAAAAATCCAAGTTTGAGTGGAAGCCTGAGAAGTGGATTTTTTTATTTCACTAGGATGTTTTGCATAAATTTTGGTGAACTGAGCTGCAGACGGGCGAAATTGTTAATTTTAGATAAAAAACAGCTGGAGAAATGAATTCAGATGAAAAAATCCAAGTTTGAGTGGAAGCCTGAGAAGTGGATTTTTTTATTTTTATAGGATGTTTTGCATAAATTTTGGTGAACTGAGCTGCAGACGGGCGAAATTGTTAATTTTAGATAAAAAATAGCGGGAGAAATGACTTCAGATGAAAAAATCCAAGTTTGAGTGGAAGCCTGAGAAGTGGATTTTTTTATTTTTATAGGATGTTTCTCATAAATTTTAGTGAACAGAGCTGCAGATGGGCGAAATTGTTAATTTTAGATAAAAAACAGCGGGAGAAATGAATTCAGATGAAAAAATCCAAGTTTGAGTGGAAGCCTGAGAAGTGGATTTTTTTATTTCACTAGGATGTTTTGCATAAATTTTGGTGAACTGAGCTGCAGACGGGCGAAATTGTTAATTTTAGATAAAAAATAGCGGGAGAAATGACTTCAGATGAAAAAATCCAAGTTTGAGTGGAAGCCTGAGAAGTGGATTTTTTTATTTCACTAGGATGTTTTGCATAAATTTTGGTGAACTGAGCTGCAGACGGGCGAAATTGTTAATTTTAGATAAAAAACAGCGGGAGAAATGAATTCAGATGAAAAAATCCAAGTTTGAGTGGAAGCCTGAGAAGTGGATTTTTTTATTTTACTAGGATGTTTTTCATAAATTTTGGTGAACAGAGCTGCAGACGGGCGAAATTGTTAATTTTAGATAAAAACAGGGGGAGAAATGAATTCAGATGAAAAAATCCAAGTTTGAGTGGAAGCCTGAGAAGTGGATTTTATTATTTTTATAGGATGTTTTTCATAAATTTTGGTGAACAGAGCTGCAGACGGGCGAAATGGTTAATTTTAGATAAAAAACAGCGGGAGAAATGAATTCAGATGAAAAAATCCAAGTTTGAGTGGAAGCCTGAGAAGTGGATTTTTTTATTTTACTAGGATGTTTTTCATAAATTTTGGTGAACAGAGCTGCAGACGGGCGAAATTGTTAATTTTAGATAAAAAATAGCGGGAGAAATGACTTCAGATGAAAAAATCCAAGTTTGAGTGGAAGCCTGAGAAGTGGATTTTTTTATTTTTATAGGATGTTTCTCATAAATTTTAGTGAACAGAGCTGCAGACGGGCGAAATTGTTAATTTTAGATAAAAAACAGCGGGAGAAATGAATTCAGATGAAAAAATCCAAGTTTGAGTGGAAGCCTGAGAAGTGGATTTTTTTATTTTACTAGGATGTTTTTCATAAATTTTGGTGAACAGAGCTGCAGACGGGCGAAATTGTTAATTTTAGATAAAAAATAGCGGGAGAAATGAATTCAGATGAAAAAATCCAAGTTTGAGTGGAAGCCTGAGAAGTGGATTTTTTTATTTTACTACGATGTTTTTCATAAATTTTGGTGAACAGAGCTGCAGACGGGCGAAATTGTTAATTTTAGATAAAAAATAGCGGGAGAAATGAATTCAGATGAAAAAATCCAAGTTTGAGTGGAAGCCTGAGAAGTGGATTTTTTTATTTTACTAGGATGTTTTGCATAAATTTTGGTGAACAGAGCTGCATACGGGCGAAATTGTTAATTTTAGATAAAAAACAGCGGGAGAAATGACTTCAGATGAAAAAATCCAAGTTTGAGTGGAAGCCTGAGAAGTGGATTTTTTTATTTTTATAGGATGTTTTTCATAAATTTTGGTGAACAGAGCTGCAGATGGGCGAAATTGTTAATTTTAGATAAAAAATAGCGGGAGAAATGAATTCAGATGAAAAAATCCAAGTTTGAGTGGAAGCCTGAGAAGTGGATTTTTTTATTTTTATAGGATGTTTCTCATAAATTTTAGTGAACAGAGCTGCAGACGGGCGAAATTGTTAATTTTAGATAAAAAACTTCGGGAGAAATGAATTCAGATGAAAAAATCCAAGTTTGAGTGGAAGCCTGAGAAGTGGATTTTTTTATTTTTATAGGATGTTTCTCATAAATTTTAGTGAACAGAGCTGCAGATGGGCGAAATTGTTAATTTTAGATAAAAAACAGCGGGAGAAATGAATTCAGATGAAAAAATCCAAGTTTGAGTGGAAGCCTGAGAAGTGGATTTTTTTATTTCACTAGGATGTTTTGCATAAATTTTGGTGAACTGAGCTGCAGACGGGCGAAATTGTTAATTTTAGATAAAAAACAGCCGGAGAAATGAATTCAGATGAAAAAATCCAAGTTTGAGTGGAAGCCTGAGAAGTGGATTTTTTTATTTTTATAGGATGTTTTGCATAAACTTTGGTGAACTGAGCTGCAGACGGGCGAAATAATTATTTTGGATAAAAAACAGCGGGAGAAATGAATTCAGATGAAAAAATCCAAGTTTGAGTGGAAGCCTGAGGAGTGGATTTTTTTATTTTACTAGGATGTTTCTCATACATTTTGGTGAACTGAGCTGCAGACGGGCGAAATTGTTAATTTTAGATAAAAAATAGCGGGAGAAATGAATTCAGATGAAAAAATCCAAGTTTGAGTGGAAGCCTGAGAAGTGGATTTTTTTATTTATATAGGATGTTTTTCATAAATTTTGGTGAACAGAGCTGCAGACGGGCGAAATTGTTAATTTTAGATAAAAAACAGCGGGAGAAATGAATTCAGATGAAAAAATCCAAGTTTGAGTGGAAGCCTGAGAAGTGGATTTTTTTATTTTTATAGGATGTTTCTCATAAATTTTAGTGAACAGAGCTGCAGACGGGCGAAATTGTTAATTTTAGATAAAAAACAGCCGGAGAAATGAATTCAGATGAAAAAATCCAAGTTTGAGTGGAAGCCTGAGAAGTGGATTTTTTTATTTTTATAGGATGTTTTGCATAAACTTTGGTGAACTGAGCTGCAGACGGGCGAAATAATTATTTTGGATAAAAAACAGCGGGAGAAATGAATTCAGATGAAAAAATCCAAGTTTGAGTGGAAGCCTGAGAAGTGGATTTTTTTATTTTACTAGGATGTTTCTCATACATTTTGGTGAACTGAGCTGCAGACGGGCGAAATTGTTAATTTTAGATAAAAAATAGCGGGAGAAATGAATTCAGATGAAAAAATCCAAGTTTGAGTGGAAGCCTGAGAAGTGGATTTTTTTATTTATATAGGATGTTTTTCATAAATTTTGGTGAACAGAGCTGCAGACGGGCGAAATTTTTAATTTTAGATAAAAAACAGCGGGAGAAATGAATTCAGATGAAAAAATCCAAGTTTGAGTGGTAGCCTGAGAAGTTGATTTTTTTATTTCACTAGGATGTTTTGCATAAACTTTGGTGAACTGAGCTGCAGACGGGCGAAATAATTATTTTGGATAAAAAACAGCGGGAGAAATGAATTCAGATGAAAAAATCCAAGTTTGAGTGGAAGCCTGAGAAGTGGATTTTTTTATTTTTATAGGATGTTTCTCATAAATTTTAGTGAACAGAGCTGCAGACGGGCGAAATTGTTAATTTTAGATAAAAGACAGCGGGAGAAATGAATTCAGATGAAAAAATCCAAGTTTGAGTGGAAGCCTGAGAAGTGGATTTTTTTATTTTTATAGGATGTTTCTCATAAATTTTAGTGAACAGAGCTGCAGACGGGCGAAATTGTTAATTTTAGATAAAAAACAGCGGGAGAAATGAATTCAGATGAAAAAATCCAAGTTTGAGTGGAAGCCTGAGAAGTGGATTTTTTTATTTTTATAGGATGTTTCTCATAAATTTTAGTGAACAGAGCTGCAGACGGGCGAAATTGTTAATTTTAGATAAAAAACAGCGGGAGAAATGAATTCAGATGAAAAAATCCAAGTTTGAGTGGAAGCCTGAGAAGTGGATTTTTTTATTTTTATAGGATGTTTCTCATAAATTTTAGTGAACAGAGCTGCAGACGGGCGAAATTGTTAATTTTAGATAAAAAACAGCGGGAGAAATGAATTCAGATGAAAAAATCCAAGTTTGAGTGGAAGCCTGAGAAGTGGATTTTTTTATTTTTATAGGATGTTTCTCATAAATTTTAGTGAACAGAGCTGCAGACGGGCGAAATTGTTAATTTTAGATAAAAAACAGCGGGAGAAATGAATTCAGATGAAAAAATCCAAGTTTGAGTGGAAGCCTGAGAAGTGGATTTTTTTATTTTTATAGGATGTTTCTCATAAATTTTTGTGAACAGAGCTGCAGACGGGCGAAATTGTTAATTTTAGATAAAAAACAGCGGGAGAAATGAATTCAGATGAAAAAATCCAAGTTTGAGTGGAAGCCTGAGAAGTGGATTTTTTTATTTTTATAGGATGTTTCTCATAAATTTTAGTGAACAGAGCTGCAGACGGGCGAAATTGTTAATTTTAGATAAAAAACAGCCGGAGAAATGAATTCAGATGAAAAAATCCAAGTTTGAGTGGAAGCCTGAGAAGTGGATTTTTTTATTTTTATAGGATGTTTCTCATAAATTTTAGTGAACAGAGCTGCAGACGGGCGAAATTGTTAATTTTAGATAAAAAACAGCGGGAGAAATGAATTCAGATGAAAAAATCCAAGTTTGAGTGGAAGCCTGAGAAGTGGATTTTTTTATTTTTATAGGATGTTTCTCATAAATTTTAGTGAACAGAGCTGCAGATGGGCGAAATTGTTAATTTTAGATAAAAAACAGCGGGAGAAATGAATTCAGATGAAAAAATCCAAGTTTGAGTGGAAGCCTGAGAAGTGGATTTTTTTATTTTTATAGGATGTTTCTCATAAATTTTAGTGAACAGAGCTGCAGACGGGCGAAATTGTTAATTTTAGATAAAAAACAGCGGGAGAAATGAATTCAGATGAAAAAATCCAAGTTTGAGTGGAAGCCTGAGAAGTGGATTTTTTTATTTTTATAGGATGTTTCTCATAAATTTTAGTGAACAGAGCTGCAGACGGGCGAAATTGTTAATTTTAGATAAAAAACAGCGGGAGAAATGAATTCAGATGAAAAAATCCAAGTTTGAGTGGAAGCCTGAGAAGTGGATTTTTTTATTTTTATAGGATGTTTCTCATAAATTTTAGTGAACAGAGCTGCAGATGGGCGAAATTGTTAATTTTAGATAAAAAACAGCGGGAGAAATGAATTCAGATGAAAAAATCCAAGTTTGAGTGGAAGCCTGAGAAGTGGATTTTTTTATTTCACTAGGATGTTTTGCATAAATTTTGGTGAACTGAGCTGCAGACGGGCGAAATTGTTAATTTTAGATAAAAAATAGCGGGAGAAATGACTTCAGATGAAAAAATCCAAGTTTGAGTGGAAGCCTGAGAAGTGGATTTTTTTATTTTTATAGGATGTTTCTCATAAATTTTAGTGAACAGAGCTGCAGATGGGCGAAATTGTTAATTTTAGATAAAAAACAGCGGGAGAAATGAATTCAGATGAAAAAATCCAAGTTTGAGTGGAAGCCTGAGAAGTGGATTTTTTTATTTCACTAGGATGTTTTGCATAAATTTTGGTGAACAGAGCTGCAGACGGGCGAAATTGTTAATTTTAGATAAAAAACAGCGGGAGAAATGACTTCAGATGAAAAAATCCAAGTTTGAGTGGAAGCCTGAGAAGTGGATTTTTTTATTTCACTAGGATGTTTTGCATAAATTTTGGTGAACTGAGCTGCAGACGGGCGAAATTGTTAATTTTAGATAAAAAACAGCTGGAGAAATGAATTCAGATGAAAAAATCCAAGTTTGAGTGGAAGCCTGAGAAGTGGATTTTTTTATTTTTATAGGATGTTTTGCATAAATTTTGGTGAACTGAGCTGCAGACGGGCGAAATTGTTAATTTTAGATAAAAAATAGCGGGAGAAATGACTTCAGATGAAAAAATCCAAGTTTGAGTGGAAGCCTGAGAAGTGGATTTTTTTATTTTTATAGGATGTTTCTCATAAATTTTAGTGAACAGAGCTGCAGATGGGCGAAATTGTTAATTTTAGATAAAAAACAGCGGGAGAAATGAATTCAGATGAAAAAATCCAAGTTTGAGTGGAAGCCTGAGAAGTGGATTTTTTTATTTCACTAGGATGTTTTGCATAAATTTTGGTGAACTGAGCTGCAGACGGGCGAAATTGTTAATTTTAGATAAAAAATAGCGGGAGAAATGACTTCAGATGAAAAAATCCAAGTTTGAGTGGAAGCCTGAGAAGTGGATTTTTTTATTTCACTAGGATGTTTTGCATAAATTTTGGTGAACTGAGCTGCAGACGGGCGAAATTGTTAATTTTAGATAAAAAACAGCGGGAGAAATGAATTCAGATGAAAAAATCCAAGTTTGAGTGGAAGCCTGAGAAGTGGATTTTTTTATTTTACTAGGATGTTTTTCATAAATTTTGGTGAACAGAGCTGCAGACGGGCGAAATTGTTAATTTTAGATAAAAACAGGGGGAGAAATGAATTCAGATGAAAAAATCCAAGTTTGAGTGGAAGCCTGAGAAGTGGATTTTATTATTTTTATAGGATGTTTTTCATAAATTTTGGTGAACAGAGCTGCAGACGGGCGAAATGGTTAATTTTAGATAAAAAACAGCGGGAGAAATGAATTCAGATGAAAAAATCCAAGTTTGAGTGGAAGCCTGAGAAGTGGATTTTTTTATTTTACTAGGATGTTTTTCATAAATTTTGGTGAACAGAGCTGCAGACGGGCGAAATTGTTAATTTTAGATAAAAAATAGCGGGAGAAATGACTTCAGATGAAAAAATCCAAGTTTGAGTGGAAGCCTGAGAAGTGGATTTTTTTATTTTTATAGGATGTTTCTCATAAATTTTAGTGAACAGAGCTGCAGACGGGCGAAATTGTTAATTTTAGATAAAAAACAGCGGGAGAAATGAATTCAGATGAAAAAATCCAAGTTTGAGTGGAAGCCTGAGAAGTGGATTTTTTTATTTTACTAGGATGTTTTTCATAAATTTTGGTGAACAGAGCTGCAGACGGGCGAAATTGTTAATTTTAGATAAAAAATAGCGGGAGAAATGAATTCAGATGAAAAAATCCAAGTTTGAGTGGAAGCCTGAGAAGTGGATTTTTTTATTTTACTACGATGTTTTTCATAAATTTTGGTGAACAGAGCTGCAGACGGGCGAAATTGTTAATTTTAGATAAAAAATAGCGGGAGAAATGAATTCAGATGAAAAAATCCAAGTTTGAGTGGAAGCCTGAGAAGTGGATTTTTTTATTTTACTAGGATGTTTTGCATAAATTTTGGTGAACAGAGCTGCATACGGGCGAAATTGTTAATTTTAGATAAAAAACAGCGGGAGAAATGACTTCAGATGAAAAAATCCAAGTTTGAGTGGAAGCCTGAGAAGTGGATTTTTTTATTTTTATAGGATGTTTTTCATAAATTTTGGTGAACAGAGCTGCAGATGGGCGAAATTGTTAATTTTAGATAAAAAATAGCGGGAGAAATGAATTCAGATGAAAAAATCCAAGTTTGAGTGGAAGCCTGAGAAGTGGATTTTTTTATTTTTATAGGATGTTTTTCATAAATTTTGGTGAACAGAGCTGCAGACGGGCGAAATTGTTAATTTTAGATAAAAAACAGCGGGAGAAATGAATTCAGATGAAAAAATCCAAGTTTGAGTGGAAGCCTGAGAAGTGGATTTTTTTATTTCACTAGGATGATTTGCATAAATTTTGGTGAACTGAGCTGCAGACTGGGGGAAATTGTTAATTTTACATAAAAAATAGCGGGAGAAATGAATTCAGATGAAAAAATCCAAGTTTGAGTGGAAGCCTGAGAAGTGGATTTTTTTATTTCACTAGGATGTTTTGCATAAACTTTGGTGAACTGAGCTGCAGACGGGCGAATTGGTTAATATTAGATAAAAAACAGCGGGAAAAATGAATTCAGATGAAAAAATCCAAGTTTGAGTGGAAGCCTGAGAAGTGGATTTTTTTATTTTACTAGGATGTTTTTCATACATTTTGGTGAACAGAGCTGCAGACGGGCGAAATTGTTAATTTTAGATAAAAAATAGCGGGAGAAATGAATTCAGATGAAAAAATCCAAGTTTGAGTGGAAGCCTGAGAAGTGGATTTTTTTATTTTTATAGGATGTTTTTCATAAATTTTGGTGAACAGAGCTGCAGACGGGCGAAATTTTTAATTTTAGATAAAAAACAGCGGGAGAAATGAATTCAGATGAAAAAATCCAAGTTTGAGTGGTAGCCTGAGAAGTTGATTTTTTTATTTCACTAGGATGTTTTGCATAAACTTTGGTGAACTGAGCTGCAGACGGGCGAAATAATTATTTTGGATAAAAAACAGCGGGAGAAATGAATTCAGATGAAAAAATCCAAGTTTGAGTGGAAGCCTGAGAAGTGGATTTTTTTATTTCACTAGGATGTTTTGCATAAATTTTGGTGAACTGAGCTGCAGACGGACGAAATGGTTAATTTTAGATAAAAAACAGCGGGAGAAATAAATTCAGATGAAAAAATCCAAGTTGGAGTGGAAGCCTGAGAAGTGGATTTTTTTATTTCACTAGAATGTTTTGCATAAATTTTGGTGAGCTGAGCTGCAGACGGGAGTATTGTTAATTTTAGATAAAAAACAGCGGGAAAAATGAATTCAGATGAAAAAATCCAAGTTTGAGTGGAAGCCTGAGAAGTGGATTTTTTTATTTCACTAGGATGTTTTGCATAAATTTTGGTGAACTGAGCTGCAGACGGGCGAAATGGTTAATTTTAGATAAAAAACAGCGGGAGAAATGAATTCAGATGAAAAAATCCAAGTTTGAGTGGAAGCCTGAGAAGTGGATTTTTTTATTTCACTAGGATGTTTTGCATAAATTTTGGCGAACTGAGCTGCAGACGGGCAAAATTGTTAATTTTAGATAAAAAACAGCGGGAGAAATGAGTTCAGATGAAAAAATCCAAGTTTGAGTGGAAGCCTGAGAAGTGGATTTTTTTATTTCACTAGGATGATTTGCATAAATTTTGGTGAACTGAGCTGCAGACGGGCGAAATTGTTAATTTTAGATAAAAAACAGCGGGAGAAATGAATTCAGATGAAAAAATCCAAGTTTGAGTGGAAGCCTGAGAAGTGGATTTTTTTATTTTACTAGGATGTTTCTCATACATTTTGGTGAACTGAGCTGCAGACGGGCGAAATTGTTAATTTTAGATAAAAAATAGCGGGAGAAATGAATTCAGATGAAAAAATCCAAGTTTGAGTGGAAGCCTGAGAAGTGGATTTTTTTATTTATATAGGATGTTTTTCATAAATTTTGGTGAACAGAGCTGCAGACGGGCGAAATTTTTAATTTTAGATAAAAAACAGCGGGAGAAATGAATTCAGATGAAAAAATCCAAGTTTGAGTGGTAGCCTGAGAAGTTGATTTTTTTATTTCACTAGGATGTTTTGCATAAACTTTGGTGAACTGAGCTGCAGACGGGCGAAATAATTATTTTGGATAAAAAACAGCGGGAGAAATGAATTCAGATGAAAAAATCCAAGTTTGAGTGGAAGCCTGAGAAGTGGATTTTTTTATTTCACTAGGATGTTTTGCATAAATTTTGGTGAACTGAGCTGCAGACGGGCGAAATGGTTAATTTTAGATAAAAAACAGCGGGAGAAATGAATTCAGATGAAAAAATCCAAGTTTGAGTGGAAGCCTGAGAAGTGGATTTTTTTATTTCACTAGGATGTTTTGCATAAATTTTGGCGAACTGAGCTGCAGACGGGCAAAATTGTTAATTTTAGATAAAAAACAGCGGGAGAAATGAATTCAGATGAAAAAATCCAAGTTTGAGTGGAAGCCTGAGAAGTGGATTTTTTTATTTCACTAGGATGTTTTGCATAAATTTTGGTGAACTGAGCTGCAGACGGGCAAAATTGTTAATTTTAGATAAAAAAAGCGGGAGAAATGAATTCAGATGAAAAAATCCAAGTTTGAGTGGAAGCCTGAGAAGTGGATTTTTTTATTTCACTAGGATGTTTTGCATACATTTTCGTGAACTGAGCTGCAGACGGGGGAAATGGTTAATTTTAGATAAAAAATAGCGGGAGAAATGAATTCAGATGAAAAAATCCAAGTTTGAGTGGAAGACTGAGAAGTGGATTTTATTATTTTTATAGGATGTTTTTCATAAATTTTGGTGAACAGAGCTGCAGACGGGCGAAATGGTTAATTTTAGATAAAAAACAGCGGGAGAAATGAATTCCGATGAAAAAATCCAAGTTTTCGTGGAACCCTGAGAAGTGTATTTTTTTATTTTTATAGGATGTTTTTCATAAATTTTGGTGAACAGAGCTGCAGACTGGCGATATTGTTAATTTTAGATAAAAAACAGCGGGAGAAATGAATTCAGATGAAAAAATCCAAGTTTGCGTGGAACCCTGAGAAGTGGATTTTTTTATTTTACTAGGATGTTTTTCATAAATTTTGGTGAACAGAGCTGCAGACGGGCGAAATTGTTAATTTTAGATAAAAAATAGCGGGAGAAATGAATTCAGATGAAAAAATCCAAGTTTGAGTGGAAGCCTGAGAAGTGGATTTTTTTATTTCACTAGGATGTTTTGCATAAATTTTGGTGAACAGAGCTGCAGACGGGCGAAATTGTTAATTTTAGATAAAAAACAGCGGGAGAAATGAATTCAGATGAAAAAATCCAAGTTTGAGTGGAAGCCTGAGAAGTGGATTTTTTTATTTCACTAGGATGATTTGCATAAATTTTGGTGAACTGAGCTGCAGACGGGCGAAATTGTTAATTTTAGATAAAAAACAGCGGGAGAAATGAATTCAGATGAAAAAATCCAAGTTTGAGTGGAAGCCTGAGAAGTGGATTTTTTTATTTCACTAGGATGTTTTGCATAAACTTTGGTGAACTGAGCTGCAGACGGGCGAATTGGTTATTATTAGATAAAAAACAGCGGGAAAAATGAATTCAGATGAAAAAATCCAAGTTTGAGTGGAAGCCTGAGAAGTGGATTTTTTTATTTTACTAGGATGTTTTTCATACATTTTGGTGAACAGAGCTGCAGACGGGCGAAATTGTTAATTTTAGATAAAAAATAGCGGGAGAAATGAATTCAGATGAAAAAATCCAAGTTTGAGTGGAAGCCTGAGAAGTGGATTTTTTTATTTTTATAGGATGTTTTTCATAAATTTTGGTGAACAGAGCTGCAGACGGGCGAAATTTTTAATTTTAGATAAAAAACAGCGGGAGAAATGAATTCAGATGAAAAAATCCAAGTTTGAGTGGTAGCCTGAGAAGTTGATTTTTTTATTTCACTAGGATGTTTTGCATAAATTTTGGTGAACTGAGCTGCAGACGGGCGAAATTGTTAATTTTAGATAAAAAATAGCGGGAGAAATGACTTCAGATGAAAAAATCCAAGTTTGAGTGGAAGCCTGAGAAGTGGATTTTTTTATTTCACTAGGATGTTTTGCATAAATTTTGGTGAACTGAGCTGCAGACGGGCGAAATTGTTAATTTTAGATAAAAAACAGCGGGAGAAATGAATTCAGATGAAAAAATCCAAGTTTGAGTGGAAGCCTGAGAAGTGGATTTTTTTATTTTACTAGGATGTTTTGCATAAATTTTGGTGAACAGAGCTGCAGACGGGCGAAATGGTTAATTTTAGATAAAAAACAGCGGGAGAAATGAATTCAGATGAAAAATCCAAGTTTGAGTGGAAGCCTGAGAAGTGGATTTTTTTATTTTACTAGGATGTTTTTCATAAATTTTGGTGAACAGAGCTGCAGACGGGCGAAATTGTTAATTTTAGATAAAAAATAGCGGGAGAAATGACTTCAGATGAAAAAATCCAAGTTTGAGTGGAAGCCTGAGAAGTGGATTTTTTTATTTTTATAGGATGTTTCTCATAAATTTTAGTGAACAGAGCTGCAGACGGGCGAAATTGTTAATTTTAGATAAAAAACAGCGGGAGAAATGAATTCAGATGAAAAAATCCAAGTTTGAGTGGAAGCCTGAGAAGTGGATTTTTTTATTTTACTAGGATGTTTTTCATAAATTTTGGTGAACAGAGCTGCAGACGGGCGAAATTGTTAATTTTAGATAAAAAATAGCGGGAGAAATGAATTCAGATGAAAAAATCCAAGTTTGAGTGGAAGCCTGAGAAGTGGATTTTTTTATTTTACTACGATGTTTTTCATAAATTTTGGTGAACAGAGCTGCAGACGGGCGAAATTGTTAATTTTAGATAAAAAATAGCGGGAGAAATGAATTCAGATGAAAAAATCCAAGTTTGAGTGGAAGCCTGAGAAGTGGATTTTTTTATTTTACTAGGATGTTTTGCATAAATTTTGGTGAACAGAGCTGCATACGGGCGAAATTGTTAATTTTAGATAAAAAACAGCGGGAGAAATGACTTCAGATGAAAAAATCCAAGTTTGAGTGGAAGCCTGAGAAGTGGATTTTTTTATTTTTATAGGATGTTTTTCATAAATTTTGGTGAACAGAGCTGCAGATGGGCGAAATTGTTAATTTTAGATAAAAAATAGCGGGAGAAATGAATTCAGATGAAAAAATCCAAGTTTGAGTGGAAGCCTGAGAAGTGGATTTTTTTATTTTTATAGGATGTTTTTCATAAATTTTGGTGAACAGAGCTGCAGACGGGCGAAATTGTTAATTTTAGATAAAAAACAGCGGGAGAAATGAATTCAGATGAAAAAATCCAAGTTTGAGTGGAAGCCTGAGAAGTGGATTTTTTTATTTCACTAGGATGATTTGCATAAATTTTGGTGAACTGAGCTGCAGACTGGGGGAAATTGTTAATTTTACATAAAAAATAGCGGGAGAAATGAATTCAGATGAAAAAATCCAAGTTTGAGTGGAAGCCTGAGAAGTGGATTTTTTTATTTAACTAGGATGTTCTGCATAAACTTTGGTGAACTGAGCTGCAGACGGGCGAATTGGTTAATATTAGATAAAAAACAGCGGGAAAAATGAATTCAGATGAAAAAATCCAAGTTTGAGTGGAAGCCTGAGAAGTGGATTTTTTTATTTTACTAGGATGTTTTTCATACATTTTGGTGAACAGAGCTGCAGACGGGCGAAATTGTTAATTTTAGATAAAAAATAGCGGGAGAAATGAATTCAGATGAAAAAATCCAAGTTTGAGTGGAAGCCTGAGAAGTGGATTTTTTTATTTTTATAGGATGTTTTTCATAAATTTTGGTGAACAGAGCTGCAGACGGGCGAAATTTTTAATTTTAGATAAAAAACAGCGGGAGAAATGAATTCAGATGAAAAAATCCAAGTTTGAGTGGTAGCCTGAGAAGTTGATTTTTTTATTTCACTAGGATGTTTTGCATAAACTTTGGTGAACTGAGCTGCAGACGGGCGAAATTGTTAATTTTAGATAAAAAACAGCGGGAGAAATGAATTCAGATGAAAAAATCCAAGTTTGAGTGGAAGCCTGAGAAGTGGATTTTTTTATTTCACTAGGATGTTTTGCATAAATTTTGGTGAACTGAGCTGCAGACGGACGAAATGGTTAATTTTAGATAAAAAACAGCGGGAGAAATAAATTCAGATGAAAAAATCCAAGTTGGAGTGGAAGCCTGAGAAGTGGATTTTTTTATTTCACTAGAATGTTTTGCATAAATTTTGGTGAACTGAGCTGCAGACGGGAGTATTGTTAATTTTAGATAAAAAACAGCGGGAAAAATGAATTCAGATGAAAAAATCCAAGTTTGAGTGGAAGCCTGAGAAGTGGATTTTTTTATTTCACTAGGATGTTTTGCATAAATTTTGGTGAACTGAGCTGCAGACGGGCGAAATGGTTAATTTTAGATAAAAAACAGCGGGAGAAATGAATTCAGATGAAAAAATCCAAGTTTGAGTGGAAGCCTGAGAAGTGGATTTTTTTATTTCACTAGGATGTTTTGCATAAATTTTGGCGAACTGAGCTGCAGACGGGCAAAATTGTTAATTTTAGATAAAAAACAGCGGGAGAAATGAATTCAGATGAAAAAATCCAAGTTTGAGTGGAAGCCTGAGAAGTGGATTTTTTTATTTCACTAGGATGTTTTGCATACATTTTCGTGAACTGAGCTGCAGACGGGGGAAATGGTTAATTTTAGATAAAAAATAGCGGGAGAAATGAATTCAGATGAAAAAATCCAAGTTTGAGTGGAAGCCTGAGAAGTGGATTTTTTTATTTTACTAGGATGTTTCTCATACATTTTGGTGAACAGAGCTGCAGACGGGCGAAATTGTAATTTTAGATAAAAAATAGCGGGAGAAATGAATTCAGATGAAAAAATCCAAGTTTGAGTGGAAGCCTGAGAAGTGGATTTTTTTATTTTTATAGGATGTTTTTCATAAATTTTGGTGAACAGAGCTGCAGACGGGCGAAATTTTTAATTTTAGATAAAAAACAGCGGGAGAAATGAATTCAGATGAAAAAATCCAAGTTTGAGTGGTAGCCTGAGAAGTTGATTTTTTTATTTCACTAGGATGTTTTGCATAAACTTTGGTGAACTGAGCTGCAGACGGGCGAAATAATTATTTTGGATAAAAAACAGCGGGAGAAATGAATTCAGATGAAAAAATCCAAGTTTGAGTGGAAGCCTGAGAAGTGGATTTTTTTATTTCACTAGGATGTTTTGCATAAATTTTGGTGAACTGAGCTGCAGACGGACGAAATGGTTAATTTTAGATAAAAAACAGCGGGAGAAATAAATTCAGATGAAAAAATCCAAGTTGGAGTGGAAGCCTGAGAAGTGGATTTTTTTATTTCACTAGAATGTTTTGCATAAATTTTGGTGAGCTGAGCTGCAGACGGGAGTATTGTTAATTTTAGATAAAAAACAGCGGGAAAAATGAATTCAGATGAAAAAATCCAAGTTTGAGTGGAAGCCTGAGAAGTGGATTTTTTTATTTCACTAGGATGTTTTGCATAAATTTTGGTGAACTGAGCTGCAGACGGGCGAAATGGTTAATTTTAGATAAAAAACAGCGGGAGAAATGAATTCAGATGAAAAAATCCAAGTTTGAGTGGAAGCCTGAGAAGTGGATTTTTTTATTTCACTAGGATGTTTTGCATAAATTTTGGCGAACTGAGCTGCAGACGGGCAAAATTGTTAATTTTAGATAAGAAACAGCGGGAGAAATGAATTCAGATGAAAAAATCCAAGTTTGAGTGGAAGCCTGAGAAGTGGATTTTTTTATTTCACTAGGATGATTTGCATAAATTTTGGTGAACTGAGCTGCAGACGGGCGAAATTGTTAATTTTAGATAAAAAACAGCGGGAGAAATGAATTCAGATGAAAAAATCCAAGTTTGAGTGGAAGCCTGAGAAGTGGATTTTTTTATTTTACTAGGATGTTTCTCATACATTTTGGTGAACTGAGCTGCAGACGGGCGAAATTGTTAATTTTAGATAAAAAATAGCGGGAGAAATGAATTCAGATGAAAAATTCCAAGTTTGAGTGGAAGCCTGAGAAGTGGATTTTTTTATTTATATGGGATGTTTTTCATAAATTTTGGTGAACAGAGCTGCAGACGGGCGAAATTTTTAATTTTAGATAAAAAACAGCGGGAGAAATGAATTCAGATGAAAAAATCCAAGTTTGAGTGGTAGCCTGAGAAGTTGATTTTTTTATTTCACTAGGATGTTTTGCATAAACTTTGGTGAACTGAGCTGCAGACGGGCGAAATAATTATTTTGGATAAAAAACAGCGGGAGAAATGAATTCAGATGAAAAAATCCAAGTTTGAGTGGAAGCCTGAGAAGTGGATTTTTTTATTTCACTAGGATGTTTTGCATAAATTTTGGTGAACTGAGCTGCAGACGGGCGAAATGGTTAATTTTAGATAAAAAACAGCGGGAGAAATGAATTCAGATGAAAAAATCCAAGTTTGAGTGGAAGCCTGAGAAGTGGATTTTTTTATTTCACTAGGATGTTTTGCATAAATTTTGGCGAACTGAGCTGCAGACGGGCAAAATTGTTAATTTTAGATAAAAAACAGCGGGAGAAATGAATTCAGATGAAAAAATCCAAGTTTGAGTGGAAGCCTGAGAAGTGGATTTTTTTATTTCACTAGGATGTTTTGCATAAATTTTGGTGAACTGAGCTGCAGACGGGCAAAATTGTTAATTTTAGATAAAAAAAGCGGGAGAAATGAATTCAGATGAAAAAATCCAAGTTTGAGTGGAAGCCTGAGAAGTGGATTTTTTTATTTCACTAGGATGTTTTGCATACATTTTCGTGAACTGAGCTGCAGACGGGGGAAATGGTTAATTTTAGATAAAAAATAGCGGGAGAAATGAATTCAGATGAAAAAATCCAAGTTTGAGTGGAAGACTGAGAAGTGGATTTTATTATTTTTATAGGATGTTTTTCATAAATTTTGGTGAACAGAGCTGCAGACGGGCGAAATGGTTAATTTTAGATAAAAAACAGCGGGAGAAATGAATTCCGATGAAAAAATCCAAGTTTTCGTGGAACCCTGAGAAGTGGATTTTTTTATTTTTATAGGATGTTTTTCATAAATTTTGGTGAACAGAGCTGCAGACTGGCGATATTGTTAATTTTAGATAAAAAACAGCGGGAGAAATGAATTCAGATGAAAAAATCCAAGTTTGCGTGGAACCCTGAGAAGTGGATTTTTTTATTTTACTAGGATGTTTTTCATAAATTTTGGTGAACAGAGCTGCAGACGGGCGAAATTGTTAATTTTAGATAAAAAATAGCGGGAGAAATGAATTCAGATGAAAAAATCCAAGTTTGAGTGGAAGCCTGAGAAGTGGATTTTTTTATTTCACTAGGATGTTTTGCATAAATTTTGGTGAACAGAGCTGCAGACGGGCGAAATTGTTAATTTTAGATAAAAAACAGCGGGAGAAATGAATTCAGATGAAAAAATCCAAGTTTGAGTGGAAGCCTGAGAAGTGGATTTTTTTATTTCACTAGGATGATTTGCATAAATTTTGGTGAACTGAGCTGCAGACGGGCGAAATTGTTAATTTTAGATAAAAAACAGCGGGAGAAATGAATTCAGATGAAAAAATCCAAGTTTGAGTGGAAGCCTGAGAAGTGGATTTTTTTATTTCACTAGGATGTTTTGCATAAACTTTGGTGAACTGAGCTGCAGACGGGCGAATTGGTTATTATTAGATAAAAAACAGCGGGAAAAATGAATTCAGATGAAAAAATCCAAGTTTGAGTGGAAGCCTGAGAAGTGGATTTTTTTATTTTACTAGGATGTTTTTCATACATTTTGGTGAACAGAGCTGCAGACGGGCGAAATTGTTAATTTTAGATAAAAAATAGCGGGAGAAATGAATTCAGATGAAAAAATCCAAGTTTGAGTGGAAGCCTGAGAAGTGGATTTTTTTATTTTTATAGGATGTTTTTCATAAATTTTGGTGAACAGAGCTGCAGACGGGCGAAATTTTTAATTTTAGATAAAAAACAGCGGGAGAAATGAATTCAGATGAAAAAATCCAAGTTTGAGTGGTAGCCTGAGAAGTTGATTTTTTTATTTCACTAGGATGTTTTGCATAAATTTTGGTGAACTGAGCTGCAGACGGGCGAAATTGTTAATTTTAGATAAAAAATAGCGGGAGAAATGACTTCAGATGAAAAAATCCAAGTTTGAGTGGAAGCCTGAGAAGTGGATTTTTTTATTTCACTAGGATGTTTTGCATAAATTTTGGTGAACTGAGCTGCAGACGGGCGAAATTGTTAATTTTAGATAAAAAACAGCGGGAGAAATGAATTCAGATGAAAAAATCCAAGTTTGAGTGGAAGCCTGAGAAGTGGATTTTTTTATTTTACTAGGATGTTTTGCATAAATTTTGGTGAACAGAGCTGCAGACGGGCGAAATGGTTAATTTTAGATAAAAAACAGCGGGAGAAATGAATTCAGATGAAAAAATCCAAGTTTGAGTGGAAGCCTGAGAAGTGGATTTTTTTATTTTACTAGGATGTTTTTCATAAATTTTGGTGAACAGAGCTGCAGACGGGCGAAATTGTTAATTTTAGATAAAAAATAGCGGGAGAAATGACTTCAGATGAAAAAATCCAAGTTTGAGTGGAAGCCTGAGAAGTGGATTTTTTTATTTTTATAGGATGTTTCTCATAAATTTTAGTGAACAGAGCTGCAGACGGGCGAAATTGTTAATTTTAGATAAAAAACAGCGGGAGAAATGAATTCAGATGAAAAAATCCAAGTTTGAGTGGAAGCCTGAGAAGTGGAATTTTTTATTTTACTAGGATGTTTTTCATAAATTTTGGTGAACAGAGCTGCAGACGGGCGAAATTGTTAATTTTAGATAAAAAATAGCGGGAGAAATGAATTCAGATGAAAAAATCCAAGTTTGAGTGGAAGCCTGAGAAGTGGATTTTTTTATTTTACTACGATGTTTTTCATAAATTTTGGTGAACAGAGCTGCAGACGGGCGAAATTGTTAATTTTAGATAAAAAATAGCGGGAGAAATGAATTCAGATGAAAAAATCCAAGTTTGAGTGGAAGCCTGAGAAGTGGATTTTTTTATTTTACTAGGATGTTTTGCATAAATTTTGGTGAACAGAGCTGCATACGGGCGAAATTGTTAATTTTAGATAAAAAACAGCGGGAGAAATGACTTCAGATGAAAAAATCCAAGTTTGAGTGGAAGCCTGAGAAGTGGATTTTTTTATTTTTATAGGATGTTTTTCATAAATTTTGGTGAACAGAGCTGCAGATGGGCGAAATTGTTAATTTTAGATAAAAAATAGCGGGAGAAATGAATTCAGATGAAAAAATCCAAGTTTGAGTGGAAGCCTGAGAAGTGGATTTTTTTATTTTTATAGGATGTTTTTCATAAATTTTGGTGAACAGAGCTGCAGACGGGCGAAATTGTTAATTTTAGATAAAAAACAGCGGGAGAAATGAATTCAGATGAAAAAATCCAAGTTTGAGTGGAAGCCTGAGAAGTGGATTTTTTTATTTCACTAGGATGATTTGCATAAATTTTGGTGAACTGAGCTGCAGACTGGGGGAAATTGTTAATTTTACATAAAAAATAGCGGGAGAAATGAATTCAGATGAAAAAATCCAAGTTTGAGTGGAAGCCTGAGAAGTGGATTTTTTTATTTCACTAGGATGTTTTGCATAAACTTTGGTGAACTGAGCTGCAGACGGGCGAATTGGTTAATATTAGATAAAAAACAGCGGGAAAAATGAATTCAGATGAAAAAATCCAAGTTTGAGTGGAAGCCTGAGAAGTGGATTTTTTTATTTTACTAGGATGTTTTTCATACATTTTGGTGAACAGAGCTGCAGACGGGCGAAATTGTTAATTTTAGATAAAAAATAGCGGGAGAAATGAATTCAGATGAAAAAATCCAAGTTTGAGTGGAAGCCTGAGAAGTGGATTTTTTTATTTTTATAGGATGTTTTTCATAAATTTTGGTGAACAGAGCTGCAGACGGGCGAAATTTTTAATTTTAGATAAAAAACAGCGGGAGAAATGAATTCAGATGAAAAAATCCAAGTTTGAGTGGTAGCCTGAGAAGTTGATTTTTTTATTTCACTAGGATGTTTTGCATAAACTTTGGTGAACTGAGCTGCAGACGGGCGAAATTGTTAATTTTAGATAAAAAACAGCGGGAGAAATGAATTCAGATGAAAAAATCCAAGTTTGAGTGGAAGCCTGAGAAGTGGATTTTTTTATTTCACTAGGATGTTTTGCATAAATTTTGGTGAACTGAGCTGCAGACGGACGAAATGGTTAATTTTAGATAAAAAACAGCGGGAGAAATAAATTCAGATGAAAAAATCCAAGTTGGAGTGGAAGCCTGAGAAGTGGATTTTTTTATTTCACTAGAATGTTTTGCATAAATTTTGGTGAACTGAGCTGCAGACGGGAGTATTGTTAATTTTAGATAAAAAACAGCGGGAAAAATGAATTCAGATGAAAAAATCCAAGTTTGAGTGGAAGCCTGAGAAGTGGATTTTTTTATTTCACTAGGATGTTTTGCATAAATTTTGGTGAACTGAGCTGCAGACGGGCGAAATGGTTAATTTTAGATAAAAAACAGCGGGAGAAATGAATTCAGATGAAAAAATCCAAGTTTGAGTGGAAGCCTGAGAAGTGGATTTTTTTATTTCACTAGGATGTTTTGCATAAATTTTGGCGAACTGAGCTGCAGACGGGCAAAATTGTTAATTTTAGATAAAAAACAGCGGGAGAAATGAATTCAGATGAAAAAATCCAAGTTTGAGTGGAAGCCTGAGAAGTGGATTTTTTTATTTCACTAGGATGATTTGCATAAATTTTGGTGAACTGAGCTGCAGACGGGCGAAATTGTTAATTTTAGATAAAAAACAGCGGGAGAAATGAATTCAGATGAAAAAATCCAAGTTTGAGTGGAAGCCTGAGAAGTGGATTTTTTTATTTTACTAGGATGTTTCTCATACATTTTGGTGAACTGAGCTGCAGACGGGCGAAATTGTTAATTTTAGATAAAAAATAGCGGGAGAAATGAATTCAGATGAAAAAATCCAAGTTTGAGTGGAAGCCTGAGAAGTGGATTTTTTTATTTATATAGGATGTTTTTCATAAATTTTGGTGAACAGAGCTGCAGACGGGCGAAATTTTTAATTTTAGATAAAAAACAGCGGGAGAAATGAATTCAGATGAAAAAATCCAAGTTTGAGTGGTAGCCTGAGAAGTTGATTTTTTTATTTCACTAGGATGTTTTGCATAAACTTTGGTGAACTGAGCTGCAGACGGGCGAAATAATTATTTTGGATAAAAAACAGCGGGAGAAATGAATTCAGATGAAAAAATCCAAGTTTGAGTGGAAGCCTGAGAAGTGGATTTTTTTATTTCACTAGGATGTTTTGCATAAATTTTGGTGAACTGAGCTGCAGACGGGCGAAATGGTTAATTTTAGATAAAAAACAGCGGGAGAAATGAATTCAGATGAAAAAATCCAAGTTTGAGTGGAAGCCTGAGAAGTGGATTTTTTTATTTCACTAGGATGTTTTGCATAAATTTTGGCGAACTGAGCTGCAGACGGGCAAAATTGTTAATTTTAGATAAAAAACAGCGGGAGAAATGAATTCAGATGAAAAAATCCAAGTTTGAGTGGAAGCCTGAGAAGTGGATTTTTTTATTTCACTAGGATGTTTTGCATAAATTTTGGTGAACTGAGCTGCAGACGGGCAAAATTGTTAATTTTAGATAAAAAAAGCGGGAGAAATGAATTCAGATGAAAAAATCCAAGTTTGAGTGGAAGCCTGAGAAGTGGATTTTTTTATTTCACTAGGATGTTTTGCATACATTTTCGTGAACTGAGCTGCAGACGGGGGAAATGGTTAATTTTAGATAAAAAATAGCGGGAGAAATGAATTCAGATGAAAAAATCCAAGTTTGAGTGGAAGACTGAGAAGTGGATTTTATTATTTTTATAGGATGTTTTTCATAAATTTTGGTGAACAGAGCTGCAGACGGGCGAAATGGTTAATTTTAGATAAAAAACAGCGGGAGAAATGAATTCCGATGAAAAAATCCAAGTTTTCGTGGAACCCTGAGAAGTGGATTTTTTTATTTTTATAGGATGTTTTTCATAAATTTTGGTGAACAGAGCTGCAGACTGGCGATATTGTTAATTTTAGATAAAAAACAGCGGGAGAAATGAATTCAGATGAAAAAATCCAAGTTTGCGTGGAACCCTGAGAAGTGGATTTTTTTATTTTACTAGGATGTTTTTCATAAATTTTGGTGAACAGAGCTGCAGACGGGCGAAATTGTTAATTTTAGATAAAAAATAGCGGGAGAAATGAATTCAGATGAAAAAATCCAAGTTTGAGTGGAAGCCTGAGAAGTGGATTTTTTTATTTCACTAGGATGTTTTGCATAAATTTTGGTGAACAGAGCTGCAGACGGGCGAAATTGTTAATTTTAGATAAAAAACAGCGGGAGAAATGAATTCAGATGAAAAAATCCAAGTTTGAGTGGAAGCCTGAGAAGTGGATTTTTTTATTTCACTAGGATGATTTGCATAAATTTTGGTGAACTGAGCTGCAGACGGGCGAAATTGTTAATTTTAGATAAAAAACAGCGGGAGAAATGAATTCAGATGAAAAAATCCAAGTTTGAGTGGAAGCCTGAGAAGTGGATTTTTTTATTTCACTAGGATGTTTTGCATAAACTTTGGTGAACTGAGCTGCAGACGGGCGAATTGGTTATTATTAGATAAAAAACAGCGGGAAAAATGAATTCAGATGAAAAAATCCAAGTTTGAGTGGAAGCCTGAGAAGTGGATTTTTTTATTTTACTAGGATGTTTTTCATACATTTTGGTGAACAGAGCTGCAGACGGGCGAAATTGTTAATTTTAGATAAAAAATAGCGGGAGAAATGAATTCAGATGAAAAAATCCAAGTTTGAGTGGAAGCCTGAGAAGTGGATTTTTTTATTTTTATAGGATGTTTTTCATAAATTTTGGTGAACAGAGCTGCAGACGGGCGAAATTTTTAATTTTAGATAAAAAACAGCAGGAGAAATGAATTCAGATGAAAAAATCCAAGTTTGAGTGGTAGCCTGAGAAGTTGATTTTTTTATTTCACTAGGATGTTTTGCATAAACTTTGGTGAACTGAGCTGCAGACGGGCGAAATAATTATTTTGGATAAAAAACAGCGGGAGAAATGAATTCAGATGAAAAAATCCAAGTTTGAGTGGAAGCCTGAGAAGTGGATTTTTTTATTTCACTAGAATGTTTTGCATAAATTTTGGTGAACTGAGCTGCAGACGGGGGTATTGTTAATTTTAGATAAAAAACAGCGGGAGAAATGAATTCAGATGAAAAAATCCAAGTTTGAGTGGAAGCCTGAGAAGTGGATTTTTTTATTTCACTAGGATGTTTTGCATAAATTTTGGTGAACTGAGCTGCAGACGGGCGAAATGGTTAATTTTAGATAAAAAACAGCGGGAGAAATGAATTCAGATGAAAAAATCCAAGTTTGAGTGGAAGCCTGAGAAGTGGATTTTTTTATTTCACTAGGATGTTTTGCATAAATTTTGGCGAACTGAGCTGCAGACGGGCGAAATTGTTAATTTTAGATAAAAAACAGCGGGAGAAATGAATTCAGATGAAAAAATCCAAGTTTGAGTGGAAGCCTGAGAAGTGGATTTTTTTATTTCACTAGGATGTTTTGCATAAATTTTGGTGAACTGAGCTGCAGACGGGGGAAATGGTTAATTTTAGATAAAAAACAGCGGGAGAAATGAATTCAGATGAAAAAATCCAAGTTTGAGTGGAAGCCTGAGAAGTGGATTTTTTTATTTCACTAGGATGTTTTGCATAAACTTTGGTGAACTGAGCTGCAGACGGGCGAAATGGTTAATATTAGATAAAAAACAGCGGGAGAAATGAATTCAGATGAAAAAATCCAAGTTTGAGTGGAAACCTGAGAAGTGGATTTTTTTATTTTACTAGGATGTTTCTCATAAATTTTAGTGAACAGAGCTGCAGACGGGCGAAATGGTTAATTTTAGATAAAAAATAGCGGGAGAAATGAATTCAGATGAAAAAATCCAAGTTTGAGTGGAAGCCTGAGAAGTGGATTTTTTTATTTATATAGGATGTTTTTCATAAATTTTGGTGAACAGAGCTGCAGACGGGCGAAATTTTTAATTTTAGATAAAAAACAGCGGGAGAAATGAATTCAGATGAAAAAATCCAAGTTTGAGTGGTAGCCTGAGAAGTTGATTTTTTTATTTCACTAGGATGTTTTGCATAAACTTTGGTGAACTGAGCTGCAGACGGGCGAAATAATTATTTTGGATAAAAAACAGCGGTAGAAATGAATTCAGATGAAAAAATCCAAGTTTGAGTGGAAGCCTGAGAAGTGGATTTTTTTATTTCACTAGGATGTTTTGCATAAATTTTGGTGAACTGAGCTGCAGACGGACGAAATGGTTAATTTTAGATAAAAAACAGCGGGAGAAATAAATTCAGATGAAAAAATCCAAGTTTGAGTGGAAGCCTGAGAAGTGGATTTTTTTATTTCACTAGAATGTTTTGCATAAATTTTGGTGAACTGAGCTGCAGATTTTTTTATTTCACTAGAATGTTTTGCATAAATTTTGGTGAACTGAGCTGCAGACGGGCGAAATGGTTAATTTTAGATAAAAAACAGCGGGAGAAATGAATTCAGATGAAAAAATCCAAGTTTGAGTGGAAGCCTGAGAAGTGGATTTTTTTATTTCACTAGGATGTTTTGCATAAATTTTGTTGAACTGAGCTGCAGACGGGCGAAATGGTTAATTTTAGATAAAAAACAGCGGGAGAAATGAATTCAGATGAAAAAATCCAAGTTTGAGTGGAAGCCTGAGAAGTGGATTTTTTTATTTCACTAGGATGTTTTGCATAAATTTTGGCGAACTGAGCTGCAGACGGGCAAAATTGTTAATTTTAGATAAAAAACAGCGGGAGAAATGAATTCAGATGAAAAAATCCAAGTTTGAGTGGAAGCCTGAGAAGTGGATTTTTTTATTTCACTAGGATGTTTTGCATACATTTTCGTGAACTGAGCTGCAGACGGGGGAAATGGTTAATTTTAGATAAAAAATAGCGGGAGAAATGAATTCAGATGAAAAAATCCAAGTTTGAGTGGAAGCCTGAGAAGTGGATTTTATTATTTTTATAGGATGTTTTTCATAAATTTTGGTGAACAGAGCTGCAGACGGGCGAAATGGTTAATTTTAGATAAAAAACAGCGGGAGAAATGAATTCAGATGAAAAAATCCAAGTTTGCGTGGAACCCTGAGAAGTGGATTTTTTTATTTTTATAGGATGTTTTTCATAAATTTTGGTGAACAGAGCTGCAGACTGGCGAAATTGTTAATTTTAGATAAAAAACAGCGGGAGAAATGAATTCAGATGAAAAAATCCAAGTTTGCGTGGAACCCTGAGAAGTGGATTTTTTTATTTTTATAGGATGTTTTTCATAAATTTTGGTGAACAGAGCTGCAGACGGGCGAAATTGTTAATTTTAGATAAAAAACAGCGGGAGAAATGAATTCAGATGAAAAAATCCAAGTTTGAGTGGAAGCCTGAGAAGTGGATTTTTTTATTTCACTAGGATGATTTGCATAAATTTTGGTGAACTGAGCTGCAGACGGGCGAAATTGTTAATTTTAGATAAAAAACAGCGGGAGAAATGAATTCAGATGAAAAAATCCAAGTTTGAATGTTAGCCTGAGAAGTTGATTTTTTTATTTCACTAGGATGTTTTTCATAAATTTTGGTGAACAGAGCTGCAGACGGGCGAAATTGTTAATTTTAGATAAAAAACAGCGGGAGAAATGAATTCAGATGAAAAAATCCAAGTTTGAGTGGAAGCCTGAGAAGTGGATTTTTTTATTTTTATAGGATGTTTTTCATAAATTTTGGTGAACAGAGCTGCAGACGGGCGAAATTTTTAATTTTAGATAAAAAATAGCGGGAGAAATGAATTCAGATGAAAAAATCCAAGTTTGAGTGGAAGCCTGAGAAGTGGATTTTTTTATTTTACTAGGATGTTTTTCATACATTTTGGTGAACAGAGCTGCAGACGGGCGAAATTGTTAATTTTAGATAAAAAATAGCGGGAGAAATGAATTCAGATGAAAAAATCCAAGTTTGAGTGGAAGCCTGAGAAGTGGATTTTTTTATTTTTATAGGATGTTTTTCATAAATTTTGGTGAACAGAGCTGCAGACGGGCGAAATTTTTAATTTTAGATAAAAAACAGCGGGAGAAATGAATTCAGATGAAAAAATCCAAGTTTGAGTGGTAGCCTGAGAAGTTGATTTTTTTATTTCACTAGGATGTTTTGCATAAACTTTGGTGAACTGAGCTGCAGACGGGCGAAATTGTTAATTTTAGATAAAAAACAGCGGGAGAAATGAATTCAGATGAAAAAATCCAAGTTTGAGTGGAAGCCTGAGAAGTGGATTTTTTTATTTCACTAGGATGTTTTGCATAAATTTTGGTGAACTGAGCTGCAGACGGACGAAATGGTTAATTTTAGATAAAAAACAGCGGGAGAAATAAATTCAGATGAAAAAATCCAAGTTGGAGTGGAAGCCTGAGAAGTGGATTTTTTTATTTCACTAGAATGTTTTGCATAAATTTTGGTGAACTGAGCTGCAGACGGGAGTATTGTTAATTTTAGATAAAAAACAGCGGGAAAAATGAATTCAGATGAAAAAATCCAAGTTTGAGTGGAAGCCTGAGAAGTGGATTTTTTTATTTCACTAGGATGTTTTGCATAAATTTTGGTGAACTGAGCTGCAGACGGGCGAAATGGTTAATTTTAGATAAAAAACAGCGGGAGAAATGAATTCAGATGAAAAAATCCAAGTTTGAGTGGAAGCCTGAGAAGTGGATTTTTTTATTTCACTAGGATGTTTTGCATAAATTTTGGCGAACTGAGCTGCAGACGGGCAAAATTGTTAATTTTAGATAAAAAACAGCGGGAGAAATGAATTCAGATGAAAAAATCCAAGTTTGAGTGGAAGCCTGAGAAGTGGATTTTTTTATTTCACTAGGATGTTTTGCATACATTTTCGTGAACTGAGCTGCAGACGGGGGAAATGGTTAATTTTAGATAAAAAATAGCGGGAGAAATGAATTCAGATGAAAAAATCCAAGTTTGAGTGGAAGCCTGAGAAGTGGATTTTTTTATTTTACTAGGATGTTTCTCATACATTTTGGTGAACAGAGCTGCAGACGGGCGAAATTGTAATTTTAGATAAAAAATAGCGGGAGAAATGAATTCAGATGAAAAAATCCAAGTTTGAGTGGAAGCCTGAGAAGTGGATTTTTTTATTTTTATAGGATGTTTTTCATAAATTTTGGTGAACAGAGCTGCAGACGGGCGAAATTTTTAATTTTAGATAAAAAACAGCGGGAGAAATGAATTCAGATGAAAAAATCCAAGTTTGAGTGGTAGCCTGAGAAGTTGATTTTTTTATTTCACTAGGATGTTTTGCATAAACTTTGGTGAACTGAGCTGCAGACGGGCGAAATAATTATTTTGGATAAAAAACAGCGGGAGAAATGAATTCAGATGAAAAAATCCAAGTTTGAGTGGAAGCCTGAGAAGTGGATTTTTTTATTTCACTAGGATGTTTTGCATAAATTTTGGTGAACTGAGCTGCAGACGGACGAAATGGTTAATTTTAGATAAAAAACAGCGGGAGAAATAAATTCAGATGAAAAAATCCAAGTTGGAGTGGAAGCCTGAGAAGTGGATTTTTTTATTTCACTAGAATGTTTTGCATAAATTTTGGTGAGCTGAGCTGCAGACGGGAGTATTGTTAATTTTAGATAAAAAACAGCGGGAAAAATGAATTCAGATGAAAAAATCCAAGTTTGAGTGGAAGCCTGAGAAGTGGATTTTTTTATTTCACTAGGATGTTTTGCATAAATTTTGGTGAACTGAGCTGCAGACGGGCGAAATGGTTAATTTTAGATAAAAAACAGCGGGAGAAATGAATTCAGATGAAAAAATCCAAGTTTGAGTGGAAGCCTGAGAAGTGGATTTTTTTATTTCACTAGGATGTTTTGCATAAATTTTGGCGAACTGAGCTGCAGACGGGCAAAATTGTTAATTTTAGATAAAAAACAGCGGGAGAAATGAATTCAGATGAAAAAATCCAAGTTTGAGTGGAAGCCTGAGAAGTGGATTTTTTTATTTCACTAGGATGATTTGCATAAATTTTGGTGAACTGAGCTGCAGACGGGCGAAATTGTTAATTTTAGATAAAAAACAGCGGGAGAAATGAATTCAGATGAAAAAATCCAAGTTTGAGTGGAAGCCTGAGAAGTGGATTTTTTTATTTTACTAGGATGTTTCTCATACATTTTGGTGAACTGAGCTGCAGACGGGCGAAATTGTTAATTTTAGATAAAAAATAGCGGGAGAAATGAATTCAGATGAAAAATTCCAAGTTTGAGTGGAAGCCTGAGAAGTGGATTTTTTTATTTATATGGGATGTTTTTCATAAATTTTGGTGAACAGAGCTGCAGACGGGCGAAATTTTTAATTTTAGATAAAAAACAGCGGGAGAAATGAATTCAGATGAAAAAATCCAAGTTTGAGTGGTAGCCTGAGAAGTTGATTTTTTTATTTCACTAGGATGTTTTGCATAAACTTTGGTGAACTGAGCTGCAGACGGGCGAAATAATTATTTTGGATAAAAAACAGCGGGAGAAATGAATTCAGATGAAAAAATCCAAGTTTGAGTGGAAGCCTGAGAAGTGGATTTTTTTATTTCACTAGGATGTTTTGCATAAATTTTGGTGAACTGAGCTGCAGACGGGCGAAATGGTTAATTTTAGATAAAAAACAGCGGGAGAAATGAATTCAGATGAAAAAATCCAAGTTTGAGTGGAAGCCTGAGAAGTGGATTTTTTTATTTCACTAGGATGTTTTGCATAAATTTTGGCGAACTGAGCTGCAGACGGGCAAAATTGTTAATTTTAGATAAAAAACAGCGGGAGAAATGAATTCAGATGAAAAAATCCAAGTTTGAGTGGAAGCCTGAGAAGTGGATTTTTTTATTTCACTAGGATGTTTTGCATAAATTTTGGTGAACTGAGCTGCAGACGGGCAAAATTGTTAATTTTAGATAAAAAAAGCGGGAGAAATGAATTCAGATGAAAAAATCCAAGTTTGAGTGGAAGCCTGAGAAGTGGATTTTTTTATTTCACTAGGATGTTTTGCATACATTTTCGTGAACTGAGCTGCAGACGGGGGAAATGGTTAATTTTAGATAAAAAATAGCGGGAGAAATGAATTCAGATGAAAAAATCCAAGTTTGAGTGGAAGACTGAGAAGTGGATTTTATTATTTTTATAGGATGTTTTTCATAAATTTTGGTGAACAGAGCTGCAGACGGGCGAAATGGTTAATTTTAGATAAAAAACAGCGGGAGAAATGAATTCCGATGAAAAAATCCAAGTTTTCGTGGAACCCTGAGAAGTGGATTTTTTTATTTTTATAGGATGTTTTTCATAAATTTTGGTGAACAGAGCTGCAGACTGGCGATATTGTTAATTTTAGATAAAAAACAGCGGGAGAAATGAATTCAGATGAAAAAATCCAAGTTTGCGTGGAACCCTGAGAAGTGGATTTTTTTATTTTACTAGGATGTTTTTCATAAATTTTGGTGAACAGAGCTGCAGACGGGCGAAATTGTTAATTTTAGATAAAAAATAGCGGGAGAAATGAATTCAGATGAAAAAATCCAAGTTTGAGTGGAAGCCTGAGAAGTGGATTTTTTTATTTCACTAGGATGTTTTGCATAAATTTTGGTGAACAGAGCTGCAGACGGGCGAAATTGTTAATTTTAGATAAAAAACAGCGGGAGAAATGAATTCAGATGAAAAAATCCAAGTTTGAGTGGAAGCCTGAGAAGTGGATTTTTTTATTTCACTAGGATGATTTGCATAAATTTTGGTGAACTGAGCTGCAGACGGGCGAAATTGTTAATTTTAGATAAAAAACAGCGGGAGAAATGAATTCAGATGAAAAAATCCAAGTTTGAGTGGAAGCCTGAGAAGTGGATTTTTTTATTTCACTAGGATGTTTTGCATAAACTTTGGTGAACTGAGCTGCAGACGGGCGAATTGGTTATTATTAGATAAAAAACAGCGGGAAAAATGAATTCAGATGAAAAAATCCAAGTTTGAGTGGAAGCCTGAGAAGTGGATTTTTTTATTTTACTAGGATGTTTTTCATACATTTTGGTGAACAGAGCTGCAGACGGGCGAAATTGTTAATTTTAGATAAAAAATAGCGGGAGAAATGAATTCAGATGAAAAAATCCAAGTTTGAGTGGAAGCCTGAGAAGTGGATTTTTTTATTTTTATAGGATGTTTTTCATAAATTTTGGTGAACAGAGCTGCAGACGGGCGAAATTTTTAATTTTAGATAAAAAACAGCGGGAGAAATGAATTCAGATGAAAAAATCCAAGTTTGAGTGGTAGCCTGAGAAGTTGATTTTTTTATTTCACTAGGATGTTTTGCATAAATTTTGGTGAACTGAGCTGCAGACGGGCGAAATTGTTAATTTTAGATAAAAAATAGCGGGAGAAATGACTTCAGATGAAAAAATCCAAGTTTGAGTGGAAGCCTGAGAAGTGGATTTTTTTATTTCACTAGGATGTTTTGCATAAATTTTGGTGAACTGAGCTGCAGACGGGCGAAATTGTTAATTTTAGATAAAAAACAGCGGGAGAAATGAATTCAGATGAAAAAATCCAAGTTTGAGTGGAAGCCTGAGAAGTGGATTTTTTTATTTTACTAGGATGTTTTGCATAAATTTTGGTGAACAGAGCTGCAGACGGGCGAAATGGTTAATTTTAGATAAAAAACAGCGGGAGAAATGAATTCAGATGAAAAAATCCAAGTTTGAGTGGAAGCCTGAGAAGTGGATTTTTTTATTTTACTAGGATGTTTTTCATAAATTTTGGTGAACAGAGCTGCAGACGGGCGAAATTGTTAATTTTAGATAAAAAATAGCGGGAGAAATGACTTCAGATGAAAAAATCCAAGTTTGAGTGGAAGCCTGAGAAGTGGATTTTTTTATTTTTATAGGATGTTTCTCATAAATTTTAGTGAACAGAGCTGCAGACGGGCGAAATTGTTAATTTTAGATAAAAAACAGCGGGAGAAATGAATTCAGATGAAAAAATCCAAGTTTGAGTGGAAGCCTGAGAAGTGGAATTTTTTATTTTACTAGGATGTTTTTCATAAATTTTGGTGAACAGAGCTGCAGACGGGCGAAATTGTTAATTTTAGATAAAAAATAGCGGGAGAAATGAATTCAGATGAAAAAATCCAAGTTTGAGTGGAAGCCTGAGAAGTGGATTTTTTTATTTTACTACGATGTTTTTCATAAATTTTGGTGAACAGAGCTGCAGACGGGCGAAATTGTTAATTTTAGATAAAAAATAGCGGGAGAAATGAATTCAGATGAAAAAATCCAAGTTTGAGTGGAAGCCTGAGAAGTGGATTTTTTTATTTTACTAGGATGTTTTGCATAAATTTTGGTGAACAGAGCTGCATACGGGCGAAATTGTTAATTTTAGATAAAAAACAGCGGGAGAAATGACTTCAGATGAAAAAATCCAAGTTTGAGTGGAAGCCTGAGAAGTGGATTTTTTTATTTTTATAGGATGTTTTTCATAAATTTTGGTGAACAGAGCTGCAGATGGGCGAAATTGTTAATTTTAGATAAAAAATAGCGGGAGAAATGAATTCAGATGAAAAAATCCAAGTTTGAGTGGAAGCCTGAGAAGTGGATTTTTTTATTTTTATAGGATGTTTTTCATAAATTTTGGTGAACAGAGCTGCAGACGGGCGAAATTGTTAATTTTAGATAAAAAACAGCGGGAGAAATGAATTCAGATGAAAAAATCCAAGTTTGAGTGGAAGCCTGAGAAGTGGATTTTTTTATTTCACTAGGATGATTTGCATAAATTTTGGTGAACTGAGCTGCAGACTGGGGGAAATTGTTAATTTTACATAAAAAATAGCGGGAGAAATGAATTCAGATGAAAAAATCCAAGTTTGAGTGGAAGCCTGAGAAGTGGATTTTTTTATTTCACTAGGATGTTTTGCATAAACTTTGGTGAACTGAGCTGCAGACGGGCGAATTGGTTAATATTAGATAAAAAACAGCGGGAAAAATGAATTCAGATGAAAAAATCCAAGTTTGAGTGGAAGCCTGAGAAGTGGATTTTTTTATTTTACTAGGATGTTTTTCATACATTTTGGTGAACAGAGCTGCAGACGGGCGAAATTGTTAATTTTAGATAAAAAATAGCGGGAGAAATGAATTCAGATGAAAAAATCCAAGTTTGAGTGGAAGCCTGAGAAGTGGATTTTTTTATTTTTATAGGATGTTTTTCATAAATTTTGGTGAACAGAGCTGCAGACGGGCGAAATTTTTAATTTTAGATAAAAAACAGCGGGAGAAATGAATTCAGATGAAAAAATCCAAGTTTGAGTGGTAGCCTGAGAAGTTGATTTTTTTATTTCACTAGGATGTTTTGCATAAACTTTGGTGAACTGAGCTGCAGACGGGCGAAATTGTTAATTTTAGATAAAAAACAGCGGGAGAAATGAATTCAGATGAAAAAATCCAAGTTTGAGTGGAAGCCTGAGAAGTGGATTTTTTTATTTCACTAGGATGTTTTGCATAAATTTTGGTGAACTGAGCTGCAGACGGACGAAATGGTTAATTTTAGATAAAAAACAGCGGGAGAAATAAATTCAGATGAAAAAATCCAAGTTGGAGTGGAAGCCTGAGAAGTGGATTTTTTTATTTCACTAGAATGTTTTGCATAAATTTTGGTGAACTGAGCTGCAGACGGGAGTATTGTTAATTTTAGATAAAAAACAGCGGGAAAAATGAATTCAGATGAAAAAATCCAAGTTTGAGTGGAAGCCTGAGAAGTGGATTTTTTTATTTCACTAGGATGTTTTGCATAAATTTTGGTGAACTGAGCTGCAGACGGGCGAAATGGTTAATTTTAGATAAAAAACAGCGGGAGAAATGAATTCAGATGAAAAAATCCAAGTTTGAGTGGAAGCCTGAGAAGTGGATTTTTTTATTTCACTAGGATGTTTTGCATAAATTTTGGCGAACTGAGCTGCAGACGGGCAAAATTGTTAATTTTAGATAAAAAACAGCGGGAGAAATGAATTCAGATGAAAAAATCCAAGTTTGAGTGGAAGCCTGAGAAGTGGATTTTTTTATTTCACTAGGATGATTTGCATAAATTTTGGTGAACTGAGCTGCAGACGGGCGAAATTGTTAATTTTAGATAAAAAACAGCGGGAGAAATGAATTCAGATGAAAAAATCCAAGTTTGAGTGGAAGCCTGAGAAGTGGATTTTTTTATTTTACTAGGATGTTTCTCATACATTTTGGTGAACTGAGCTGCAGACGGGCGAAATTGTTAATTTTAGATAAAAAATAGCGGGAGAAATGAATTCAGATGAAAAAATCCAAGTTTGAGTGGAAGCCTGAGAAGTGGATTTTTTTATTTATATAGGATGTTTTTCATAAATTTTGGTGAACAGAGCTGCAGACGGGCGAAATTTTTAATTTTAGATAAAAAACAGCGGGAGAAATGAATTCAGATGAAAAAATCCAAGTTTGAGTGGTAGCCTGAGAAGTTGATTTTTTTATTTCACTAGGATGTTTTGCATAAACTTTGGTGAACTGAGCTGCAGACGGGCGAAATAATTATTTTGGATAAAAAACAGCGGGAGAAATGAATTCAGATGAAAAAATCCAAGTTTGAGTGGAAGCCTGAGAAGTGGATTTTTTTATTTCACTAGGATGTTTTGCATAAATTTTGGTGAACTGAGCTGCAGACGGGCGAAATGGTTAATTTTAGATAAAAAACAGCGGGAGAAATGAATTCAGATGAAAAAATCCAAGTTTGAGTGGAAGCCTGAGAAGTGGATTTTTTTATTTCACTAGGATGTTTTGCATAAATTTTGGCGAACTGAGCTGCAGACGGGCAAAATTGTTAATTTTAGATAAAAAACAGCGGGAGAAATGAATTCAGATGAAAAAATCCAAGTTTGAGTGGAAGCCTGAGAAGTGGATTTTTTTATTTCACTAGGATGTTTTGCATAAATTTTGGTGAACTGAGCTGCAGACGGGCAAAATTGTTAATTTTAGATAAAAAAAGCGGGAGAAATGAATTCAGATGAAAAAATCCAAGTTTGAGTGGAAGCCTGAGAAGTGGATTTTTTTATTTCACTAGGATGTTTTGCATACATTTTCGTGAACTGAGCTGCAGACGGGGGAAATGGTTAATTTTAGATAAAAAATAGCGGGAGAAATGAATTCAGATGAAAAAATCCAAGTTTGAGTGGAAGACTGAGAAGTGGATTTTATTATTTTTATAGGATGTTTTTCATAAATTTTGGTGAACAGAGCTGCAGACGGGCGAAATGGTTAATTTTAGATAAAAAACAGCGGGAGAAATGAATTCCGATGAAAAAATCCAAGTTTTCGTGGAACCCTGAGAAGTGGATTTTTTTATTTTTATAGGATGTTTTTCATAAATTTTGGTGAACAGAGCTGCAGACTGGCGATATTGTTAATTTTAGATAAAAAACAGCGGGAGAAATGAATTCAGATGAAAAAATCCAAGTTTGCGTGGAACCCTGAGAAGTGGATTTTTTTATTTTACTAGGATGTTTTTCATAAATTTTGGTGAACAGAGCTGCAGACGGGCGAAATTGTTAATTTTAGATAAAAAATAGCGGGAGAAATGAATTCAGATGAAAAAATCCAAGTTTGAGTGGAAGCCTGAGAAGTGGATTTTTTTATTTCACTAGGATGTTTTGCATAAATTTTGGTGAACAGAGCTGCAGACGGGCGAAATTGTTAATTTTAGATAAAAAACAGCGGGAGAAATGAATTCAGATGAAAAAATCCAAGTTTGAGTGGAAGCCTGAGAAGTGGATTTTTTTATTTCACTAGGATGATTTGCATAAATTTTGGTGAACTGAGCTGCAGACGGGCGAAATTGTTAATTTTAGATAAAAAACAGCGGGAGAAATGAATTCAGATGAAAAAATCCAAGTTTGAGTGGAAGCCTGAGAAGTGGATTTTTTTATTTCACTAGGATGTTTTGCATAAACTTTGGTGAACTGAGCTGCAGACGGGCGAATTGGTTATTATTAGATAAAAAACAGCGGGAAAAATGAATTCAGATGAAAAAATCCAAGTTTGAGTGGAAGCCTGAGAAGTGGATTTTTTTATTTTACTAGGATGTTTTTCATACATTTTGGTGAACAGAGCTGCAGACGGGCGAAATTGTTAATTTTATATAAAAAATAGCGGGAGAAATGAATTCAGATGAAAAAATCCAAGTTTGAGTGGAAGCCTGAGAAGTGGATTTTTTTATTTTTATAGGATGTTTTTCATAAATTTTGGTGAACAGAGCTGCAGACGGGCGAAATTTTTAATTTTAGATAAAAAACAGCAGGAGAAATGAATTCAGATGAAAAAATCCAAGTTTGAGTGGTAGCCTGAGAAGTTGATTTTTTTATTTCACTAGGATGTTTTGCATAAACTTTGGTGAACTGAGCTGCAGACGGGCGAAATAATTATTTTGGATAAAAAACAGCGGGAGAAATGAATTCAGATGAAAAAATCCAAGTTTGAGTGGAAGCCTGAGAAGTGGATTTTTTTATTTCACTAGAATGTTTTGCATAAATTTTGGTGAACTGAGCTGCAGACGGGGGTATTGTTAATTTTAGATAAAAAACAGCGGGAGAAATGAATTCAGATGAAAAAATCCAAGTTTGAGTGGAAGCCTGAGAAGTGGATTTTTTTATTTCACTAGGATGTTTTGCATAAATTTTGGTGAACTGAGCTGCAGACGGGCGAAATGGTTAATTTTAGATAAAAAACAGCGGGAGAAATGAATTCAGATGAAAAAATCCAAGTTTGAGTGGAAGCCTGAGAAGTGGATTTTTTTATTTCACTAGGATGTTTTGCATAAATTTTGGCGAACTGAGCTGCAGACGGGCGAAATTGTTAATTTTAGATAAAAAACAGCGGGAGAAATGAATTCAGATGAAAAAATCCAAGTTTGAGTGGAAGCCTGAGAAGTGGATTTTTTTATTTCACTAGGATGTTTTGCATAAATTTTGGTGAACTGAGCTGCAGACGGGGGAAATGGTTAATTTTAGATAAAAAACAGCGGGAGAAATGAATTCAGATGAAAAAATCCAAGTTTGAGTGGAAGCCTGAGAAGTGGATTTTTTTATTTCACTAGGATGTTTTGCATAAACTTTGGTGAACTGAGCTGCAGACGGGCGAAATGGTTAATATTAGATAAAAAACAGCGGGAGAAATGAATTCAGATGAAAAAATCCAAGTTTGAGTGGAAACCTGAGAAGTGGATTTTTTTATTTTACTAGGATGTTTCTCATAAATTTTAGTGAACAGAGCTGCAGACGGGCGAAATGGTTAATTTTAGATAAAAAATAGCGGGAGAAATGAATTCAGATGAAAAAATCCAAGTTTGAGTGGAAGCCTGAGAAGTGGATTTTTTTATTTATATAGGATGTTTTTCATAAATTTTGGTGAACAGAGCTGCAGACGGGCGAAATTTTTAATTTTAGATAAAAAACAGCGGGAGAAATGAATTCAGATGAAAAAATCCAAGTTTGAGTGGTAGCCTGAGAAGTTGATTTTTTTATTTCACTAGGATGTTTTGCATAAACTTTGGTGAACTGAGCTGCAGACGGGCGAAATAATTATTTTGGATAAAAAACAGCGGTAGAAATGAATTCAGATGAAAAAATCCAAGTTTGAGTGGAAGCCTGAGAAGTGGATTTTTTTATTTCACTAGGATGTTTTGCATAAATTTTGGTGAACTGAGCTGCAGACGGACGAAATGGTTAATTTTAGATAAAAAACAGCGGGAGAAATAAATTCAGATGAAAAAATCCAAGTTTGAGTGGAAGCCTGAGAAGTGGATTTTTTTATTTCACTAGAATGTTTTGCATAAATTTTGGTGAACTGAGCTGCAGATTTTTTTATTTCACTAGAATGTTTTGCATAAATTTTGGTGAACTGAGCTGCAGACGGGCGAAATGGTTAATTTTAGATAAAAAACAGCGGGAGAAATGAATTCAGATGAAAAAATCCAAGTTTGAGTGGAAGCCTGAGAAGTGGATTTTTTTATTTCACTAGGATGTTTTGCATAAATTTTGTTGAACTGAGCTGCAGACGGGCGAAATGGTTAATTTTAGATAAAAAACAGCGGGAGAAATGAATTCAGATGAAAAAATCCAAGTTTGAGTGGAAGCCTGAGAAGTGGATTTTTTTATTTCACTAGGATGTTTTGCATAAATTTTGGCGAACTGAGCTGCAGACGGGCAAAATTGTTAATTTTAGATAAAAAACAGCGGGAGAAATGAATTCAGATGAAAAAATCCAAGTTTGAGTGGAAGCCTGAGAAGTGGATTTTTTTATTTCACTAGGATGTTTTGCATACATTTTCGTGAACTGAGCTGCAGACGGGGGAAATGGTTAATTTTAGATAAAAAATAGCGGGAGAAATGAATTCAGATGAAAAAATCCAAGTTTGAGTGGAAGCCTGAGAAGTGGATTTTATTATTTTTATAGGATGTTTTTCATAAATTTTGGTGAACAGAGCTGCAGACGGGCGAAATGGTTAATTTTAGATAAAAAACAGCGGGAGAAATGAATTCAGATGAAAAAATCCAAGTTTGCGTGGAACCCTGAGAAGTGGATTTTTTTATTTTTATAGGATGTTTTTCATAAATTTTGGTGAACAGAGCTGCAGACTGGCGAAATTGTTAATTTTAGATAAAAAACAGCGGGAGAAATGAATTCAGATGAAAAAATCCAAGTTTGCGTGGAACCCTGAGAAGTGGATTTTTTTATTTTTATAGGATGTTTTTCATAAATTTTGGTGAACAGAGCTGCAGACGGGCGAAATTGTTAATTTTAGATAAAAAACAGCGGGAGAAATGAATTCAGATGAAAAAATCCAAGTTTGAGTGGAAGCCTGAGAAGTGGATTTTTTTATTTCACTAGGATGATTTGCATAAATTTTGGTGAACTGAGCTGCAGACGGGCGAAATTGTTAATTTTAGATAAAAAACAGCGGGAGAAATGAATTCAGATGAAAAAATCCAAGTTTGAATGTTAGCCTGAGAAGTTGATTTTTTTATTTCACTAGGATGTTTTTCATAAATTTTGGTGAACAGAGCTGCAGACGGGCGAAATTGTTAATTTTAGATAAAAAACAGCGGGAGAAATGAATTCAGATGAAAAAATCCAAGTTTGAGTGGAAGCCTGAGAAGTGGATTTTTTTATTTTTATAGGATGTTTTTCATAAATTTTGGTGAACAGAGCTGCAGACGGGCGAAATTTTTAATTTTAGATAAAAAATAGCGGGAGAAATGAATTCAGATGAAAAAATCCAAGTTTGAGTGGAAGCCTGAGAAGTGGATTTTTTTATTTTACTAGGATGTCTTTCATAAATTTTGGTGAACAGAGCTGCAGACGGGCGAAATTGTTAATTTTAGATAAAAAATAGCGGGAGAAATGAATTCAGATGAAAAAATCCAAGTTTGAGTGGAAGCCTGAGAAGTGGATTTTTTTATTTTTATAGGATGTTTTTCATAAATTTTGGTGAACAGAGCTGCAGACGGGCGAAATAATTAATTTTAGATAAAAAACAGCGGGAGAAATGAATTCAGAAAAAAAAATCTAAGTTTGAGTGGAAGCCCGAGAAGTGGATTTTTTTATTTCACTAGGATGAATTGCATAAATTTTGGTAAACTGAGCTGCAGACGGGAGTATTGTTAATTTTAGATAAAAAACAGCGGGAGAAATGAATTCAGATGAAGAAATCCAAGTTTGAGTGGAAGCCTGAGAAGTGGATTTTTTTATTTCACTAGGATGTTTTGCATAAATTTTGGTGAACTGAGCTGCAGACGGGAGTATTGTTAATTTTAGATAAAAAACAGCGGGAGAAATGAATTCAGATGAAAAAATCCAAGTTTGAGTGGAAGCCTGGGAAGTGGATTTTTTTATTTCACTAGGATGTTTTGCATAAATTTTGGTGAACTGAGCTGCAGACGGGAGTATTGTTAATTTTAGATAAAAAACAGCGGGAGAAATGAATTCAGATGAAAAAATCCAAGTTTGAGTGGAAGCCTGAGAAGTGGATTTTTTTATTTCACTAGGATGTTTTGCATAAATTTTGGTGAACTGAGCTGCAGACGGGAGTATTGTTAATGTTAGATAAAAAACAGCCTGAGAAATGAATTCAGATGAAAAAATCCAAGTTTGAGTGGAAGCCTGGGAAGTGGATTTTTTTATTTCACTAGGATGTTTTGCATAAATTTTGGTGAACTGAGCTGCAGACGGGAGTATTGTTAATTTTAGATAAAAAACAGCGGGAGAAATGAATTCAGATGAAAAAATCCAAGTTTGAGTGGAAGCCTGAGAAGTGGATTTTTTTATTTCACTAGGATGTTTTGCATAAATTTTGGTGAACTGAGCTGCAGACGGGAGTATTGTTAATATTAGATAAAAAACAGCGGGAGAAATGAATTCAGATGAAAAAATCCAAGTTTGAGTGGAAGCCTGAGAAGTGGATTTTTTTATTTCACTAGGATGTTTTGCATAAATTTTGGTGAACTGAGCTGCAGACGGGAGTATTGTTAATTTAAGATAAAAAACAGCGGGAGAAATGAATTCAGATGAAAAAATCCAAGTTTGAGTGGAAGCCTGAGAAGTGGATTTTTTTATTTCACTAGGATGTTTTCCATACATTTTCGTGAACTGAGCTGCAGACGGGGGAAATGGTTAATTTTAGATGAAAAACAGCGGGAGAAATGAATTCAGATGAAAAAATCCAAGATTGAGTGGAAGCCTGAGAAGTGGATTTTTTTATTTCACTAGGATGTTTTGCATACATTTTCGTGAACTGAGCTGCAGACGAGGGAAATGGTTAATTTTAGATAAAAACAGCGGGAGAAATGAATTCAGATGAAAAAATCCAAGTTTGAGTGGAAGCCTGAGAAGTGGATTTTTTTATTTTACTAGGATGTTTTGCATAAATTTTGGTGAACTGAGCTGCAGACGGGCGAAATGGTTAATTTTAGATAAAAACAGCGGGAGAAATGAATTCAGATGAAAAAATCCAAGTTTGAGTGGAAGCCTGGGAAGTGGATTTTTTTATTTCACTAGGATGTTTTGCATAAATTTTGGTGAACTGAGCTGCAGACGGGCGAAATGGTTAATTTAAGATAAAAAACAGCGGGAGAAATGAATTCAGATGAAAAAATCCAAGTTTGAGTGGAAGCCTGAGAAGTGGATTTTTTTATTTCACTTGGATGTTTTCCATACATTTTCGTGAACTGAGCTGCAGACGGGGGAAATGGTTAATTTTAGATGAAAAACAGCGGGAGAAATGAATTCAGATGAAAAAATCCAAGATTGAGTGGAAGCCTGAGAAGTGGATTTTTTTATTTCACTAGGTTGTTTTGCATAAAATTTGGTGAACTGAGCTGCAGACGGGCGAAATGGTTAATTTTAGATAAAAAACAGCGCGAGAAATGAATTCAGATGAAAAAATCCAAGTTTGAGTGGTAGCCTGAGAAGTGGATTTTTTTATTTCACTACGATGTTTTGCATGAACTTTGGTGAACTGAGCAGCAGACGGTCGAAATGGTTAATTTTAGATAAAAAACAGCGGGAGAAATGAATTCAGATAAAAAAAATCCAAGTTTGAGTGGAAGCCTGAGAAGTGGATTTTTTTATTTCACTAGGATGTTTTGCATACATTTTCGTGAACTGAGCTGCAGACGAGGGAAATGGTTAATTTTAGATAAAAACAGCGGGAGAAATGAATTCAGATGAAAAAATCCAAGTTTGAGTGGAAGCCTGAGAAGTGGATTTTTTTATTTTACTAGGATGTTTTGCATAAATTTTGGTGAACTGAGCTGCAGACGGGTGAAATGGTTAATTTTAGATAAAAAACAGCGGGAGAAATGAATTCAGATAAAAAAAATCCAAGTTTGAGTGGAAGCCTGAGAAGTGGATTTTTTTATTTCACTAGGATGTTTTGCATACATTTTCGTGAACTGAGCTGCAGACGAGGGAAATGGTTAATTTTAGATAAAAACAGCGGGAGAAATGAATTCAGATGAAAAAATCCAAGTTTGAGTGGAAGCCTGAGAAGTGGATTTTTTTATTTCACTAGGATGTTTTGCATACATTTTCGTGAACTGAGCTGCAGACGAGGGAAATGGTTAATTTTAGATAAAAACAGCGGGAGAAATGAATTCAGATGAAAAAATCCAAGTTTGAGCGGAAGCCTGAGAAGTGGATTTTTTTATTTTACTAGGATGTTTTGCATTATTTTGGTGAACTGAGCTGCAGACGGGCGAAATAATTAATTTTAGTTAAAAAAACAGCGGGAGAAATAAATTCAGATGAAAAAATCCAAGTTTGAGTGGAAGCCTGAGAAGTGGATTTTTTTATTTCACTAGGATGTTTTGCATACATTTTCGTGAACTGAGCTGCAGACGAGGGAAATGGTTAATTTTAGGTAAAAACAGCGGGAGAAATGAATTCAGATGAAAAAATCCAAGTTTGAGTGGAAGCCTGAGAAGTGGATTTTTTTATTTCACTAGGATGTTTTGCATAAATTTTGGTGAACTGAGCTGCAGACGGGCGAAATGGTTAATTTTAGATAAAAAACAGCGGGAGAAATGAATTCAGATGAAAAAATCCAAGTTTGAGTGGAAGCCTGAGAAGTGGATTTTTTTATTTCACTAGGATGTTTTGCATAAATTTTGGTGAACTGAGCTGCAGACAGGCAAAATTGATAATTTTAGATAAAAAACAGCGGGAGAAATGAATTCAGATGAAAAAATCCAAGTTTGAGTGGAAGCCTGAGAAGTGGATTTTTTTATTTCACTAGGATGTTTTGCATACGTTTTCGTGAACTGAGCTGCAGACGGGGGAAATGGTTAATTTTAGATAAAAAATAGCGGGAGAAATGAATTCAGATGAAAAAATCTAAGTTTGAGTGGAAGCCTAAGAAGTGGATTTTTTTATTTTTATATGATGTTTTTCATAAATTTTGGTGAACAGAGCTGCAGACGGGCGAAATTGTTAATTTTAGATAAAAAATAGCGGGAGAAATGAATTCAGATGAAAAAATTCAAGTTTGAGTGGAAGCCTGAGAAGTGGATTTTTTTATTTCACTAGGATGTTTTGCATAAATTTTGGTGAACCTAGCTGAAGACGGGCGAAATAATTAATTTTAAATAAAAAACAGCGGGAGAAATGAATTCAGATGAAAAAATCCAAGTTTGAGTGGAAGCCCGAGAAGTGGATTTTTTTATTTCACTAGGATGATTTGCATAAATTTTGGTAAACTGAGCTGCAGACGGGAGTATTGTTAATTTTAGATAAAAAACAGCGGGAGAAATGAATTCAGATGAAAAAATCCAAGTTTGAGTGGAAGCCTGAGAAGTGGATTTTTTTATTTCACTAGGATGTTTTGCATACATTTTCGTGAACTGAGCTGCAGACGGGCGAAATGGTTAATATTAGATAAAAAACAGCGGGAGAAATGAATTCAGATGAAAAAATCCAAGTTTGAGTGGAAGCCTGAGAAGTGGATTTTTTTATTTTACTAGGATGTTTTTCATAAATTTTGGTGAACAGAGCTGCAGACGGGCGAAATTGTTAATTTTAGATAAAAAATAGCGGGAGAAATGAATTCAGATGAAAAAATCCAAGTTTGAGTGGAAGCCTGAGAAGTGGATTTTTTTATTTTTATAGGATGTTTTTCATAAATTTTGGTGAACAGAGCTGCAGACGGGCGAAATTGTTAATTTTAGATAAAAAACAGCGGGAGAAATGAATTCAGATGAAAAAATCCAAGTTTGAGTGGAAGCCTGAGAAGTGGATTTTTTTATTTCACTAGGATGATTTGCATAAACTTTGGTGAACTGAGCTGCAGACGGGCGAAATGGTTAATTTTAGATAAAAAATAGCGGGAGAAATAAATTCAGATGAAAAAATCCAAGTTTGAGTGGAAGCCTGAGAAGTGGATTTTTTTATTTCACTAGGATGTTTTGCATAAATTTTGGTGAACTGAGCTGCAGACGGGCGAAATGGTTAATTTTAGATAAAAAACAGCGGGAGAAATGAATTCAGATGAAAAAATCCAAGTTTGAGTGGAAGCCTGAGAAGTGGATTTTTTTATTTCACTAGGATGTTTTGCATAAATTTTGGCGAACTGAGCTGCAGACGGGCAAAATTGTTAATTTTAGATAAAAAACAGCGGGAGAAATGAATTCAGATGAAAAAATCCAAGTTTGAGTGGAAGCCTGAGAGGTGGATTTTTTTATTTCACTAGGATGATTTGCATAAATTTTGGTGAACTGAGCTGCAGACGGGCGAAATTGTTAATTTTAGATAAAAAACAGCGGGAGAAATGAATTCAGATGAAAAAATCCAAGTTTGAGTGGAAGCCTGAGAAGTGGATTTTTTTATTTCACTAGGATGTTTTTCATAAACTTTGGTGAACTGAGCTGCAGACGGGCGAAATTGTTAATTTTAGATAAAAAATAGCGGGAGAAATGAATTCAGATGAAAAAATCCAAGTTTGAGTGGAAGCCTGAGAAGTGGATTTTTTTATTTATATAGGATGTTTTTCATAAATTTTGGTGAACAGAGCTGCAGACGGGCGAAATTTTTAATTTTAGATAAAAAACAGCGGGAGAAATGAATTCAGATGAAAAAATCCAATGTTGAGTGGTAGCCTGAGAAGTTGATTTTTTTATTTCACTAGGATGTTTTGCATAAACTTTGGTGAACTGAGCTGCAGACGGGCGAAATAATTATTTTGGATAAAAAACAGCGGGAGAAATGAATTCAGATGAAAAAATCCAAGTTTGAGTGGAAGCCTGAGAAGTGGATTTTTTTATTTCACTAGGATGTTTTGCATAAATTTTGTTGAACTGAGCTGCAGACGGACGAAATGGTTAATTTTAGATAAAAAACAGCGGGAGAAATGAATTCAGATGAAAAAATCCAAGTTTGAGTGGAAGCCTGAGAAGTGGATTTTTTTATTTCACTAGGATGTTTTGCATAAATTTTGGTGAACTGAGCTGCAGACGGGCAAAATTGTTAATTTTAGATAAAAAACAGCGGGAGAAATGAATTCAGATGAAAAAATCCAAGTTTGAGTGGAAGCCTGAGAAGTGGATTTTTTTATTTCACTAGGATGTTTTGCATACATTTTCGTGAACTGAGCTGCAGACGGGCGAAATTGTTAATTTTAGATAAAAAATAGCGGGAGAAATGAATTCAGATGAAAAAATCCAAGTTTGAGTGGAAGCCTGAGAAGTGGATTTTATTATTTTTATAGGATGTTTTTCATAAATTTTGGTGAACAGAGCTGCAGACGGGCGAAATGGTTAATTTTAGATAAAAAACAGCGGGAGAAATGAATTCAGATGAAAAAATCCAAGTTTGCGTGGAACCCTGAGAAGTGGATTTTTTTATTTTTATAGGATGTTTTTCATAAATTTTGGTGAACAGAGCTGCAGACTGGCGAAATTGTTAATTTTAGATAAAAAACAGCGGGAGAAATGAATTCAGATGAAAAAATCCAAGTTTGCGTGGAACCCTGAGAAGTGGATTTTTTTATTTTTATAGGATGTTTTTCATAAATTTTGGTGAACAGAGCTGCAGACGGGCGAAATTGTTAATTTTAGATAAAAAACAGCGGGAGAAATGAATTCAGATGAAAAAATCCAAGTTCGAGTGGAAGCCTGAGAAGTGGATTTTTTTATTTCACTAGGTTGATTTGCATAAATTTTGGTGAACTGAGCTGCAGACGGGCGAAATTGTTAATTTTAGATAAAAAACAGCGGGAGAAATGAATTCAGATGAAAAAATCCAAGTTTGAATGGTAGCCTGAGAAGTTGATTTTTTTATTTCACTAGGATGTTTTTCATAAATTTTTGTGAACAGAGCTGCAGACGGGCGAAATTGTTAATTTTAGATGAAAAACAGCGGGAGAAATGAATTCAGATGAAAAAATCCAAGTTTGAGTGGAAGCCTGAGAAGTGGATTTTTTTATTTTACTCGGATGTTTTTCATAAATTTTGGTGAACAGAGCTGCAGATGGGCGAAATTGTTAATTTTAGATAAAAAATAGCGGGAGAAATGAATTCAGATGAAAAAATCCAAGTTTGAGTGGAAGCCTGAGAAGTGGATTTTTTTATTTTTATAGGATGTTTTTCATAAATTTTGGTGAACAGAGCTGCAGACGGGCGAAATAATTAATTTTAGATAAAAAACAGCGGGAGAAATGAATTCAGATGAAAAAATCCAAGTTTGAGTGGAAGCCCGAGAAGTGGATTTTTTTATTTCACTAGGATGATTTGCATAAATTTTGGTAAACTGAGCTGCAGACGGGAATATTGTTAATTTTAGATAAAAAACAGCGGGAGAAATGAATTCAGATGAAAAAATCCAAGTTTGAGTGGAAGCCTGAGAAGTGGATTTTTTTATTTCACTAGGATGTTTTGCATACATTTTCGTGAACTGAGCTGCAGACGGGCGAAATGGTTAATATTAGATAAAAAACAGCGGGAGAAATGAATTCAGATGAAAAAATCCAAGTTTGAGTGGAAGCCTGAGAAGTGGATTTTTTTATTTTACTAGGATGTTTTTCATAAATTTTGGTGAACAGAGCTGCAGACGGGCGAAATTGTTAATTTTAGATAAAAAATAGCGGGAGAAATGAATTCAGATGAAAAAATCCAAGTTTGAGTGGAAGCCTGAGAAGTGGATTTTTTTATTTTTATAGGATGTTTTTCATAAATTTTGGTGAACAGAGCTGCAGACGGGCGAAATTGTTAATTTTAGATAAAAAACAGCGGGAGAAATGAATTCAGATGAAAAAATCCAAGTTTGAGTGGAAGCCTGAGAAGTGGATTTTTTTATTTCACTAGGATGATTTGCATAAACTTTGGTGAACTGAGCTGCAGACGGGCGAAATGGTTAATTTTAGATAAAAAATAGCGGGAGAAATAAATTCAGATGAAAAAATCCAAGTTTGAGTGGAAGCCTGAGAAGTGGATTTTTTTATTTCACTAGGATGTTTTGCATAAATTTTGGTGAACTGAGCTGCAGACGGGCGAAATGGTTAATTTTAGATAAAAAACAGCGGGAGAAATGAATTCAGATGAAAAAATCCAAGTTTGAGTGGAAGCCTGAGAAGTGGATTTTTTTATTTCACTAGGATGTTTTGCATAAATTTTGGCGAACTGAGCTGCAGACGGGCAAAATTGTTAATTTTAGATAAAAAACAGCGGGAGAAATGAATTCAGATGAAAAAATCCAAGTTTGAGTGGAAGCCTGAGAGGTGGATTTTTTTATTTCACTAGGATGATTTGCATAAATTTTGGTGAACTGTGCTGCAGACGGGCGAAATTGTTAATTTTAGATAAAAAACAGCGGGAGAAATGAATTCAGATGAAAAAATCCAAGTTTGAGTGGAAGCCTGAGAAGTGGATTTTTTTATTTCACTAGGATGTTTTTCATAAACTTTGGTGAACTGAGCTGCAGACGGGCGAAATTGTTAATTTTAGATAAAAAATAGCGGGAGAAATGAATTCAGATGAAAAAATCCAAGTTTGAGTGGAAGCCTGAGAAGTGGATTTTTTTATTTATATAGGATGTTTTTCATAAATTTTGGTGAACAGAGCTGCAGACGGGCGAAATTTTTAATTTTAGATAAAAAACAGCGGGAGAAATGAATTCAGATGAAAAAATCCAATGTTGAGTGGTAGCCTGAGAAGTTGATTTTTTTATTTCACTAGGATGTTTTGCATAAACTTTGGTGAACTGAGCTGCAGACGGGCGAAATAATTATTTTGGATAAAAAACAGCGGGAGAAATGAATTCAGATGAAAAAATCCAAGTTTGAGTGGAAGCCTGAGAAGTGGATTTTTTTATTTCACTAGGATGTTTTTCATAAATTTTGTTGAACTGAGCTGCAGACGGGCGAAATGGTTAATTTTAGATAAAAAACAGCGGGAGAAATGAATTCAGATGAAAAAATCCAAGTTTGAGTGGAAGCCTGAGAAGTGGATTTTTTTATTTCACTAGGATGTTTTGCATAAATTTTGGTGAACTGAGCTGCAGACGGGCAAAATTGTTAATTTTAGATAAAAAACAGCGGGAGAAATGAATTCAGATGAAAAAATCCAAGTTTGAGTGGAAGCCTGAGAAGTGGATTTTTTTATTTCACTAGGATGTTTTGCATACATTTTCGTGAACTGAGCTGCAGACGGGCGAAATTGTTAATTTTAGATAAAAAATAGCGGGAGAAATGAATTCAGATGAAAAAATCCAAGTTTGAGTGGAAGCCTGAGAAGTGGATTTTATTATTTTTATAGGATGTTTTTCATAAATTTTGGTGAACAGAGCTGCAGACGGGCGAAATTGTTAATTTTAGATAAAAAACAGCGGGAGAAATGAATTCAGATGAAAAAATCCAAGTTTGAGTGGAAGCCTGAGAGGTGGATTTTTTTATTTTTATAGGATGTTTCTCATAAATTTTAGTGAACAGAGCTGCAGACGGGCGAAATTGTTAATTTTAGATAAAAAACAGCGGGAGAAATGAATTCAGATGAAAAAATCCAAGTTTGAATGGTAGCCTGAGGAGTTGATTTTTTTATTTCACTAGGATGTTTTTCATAAATTTTTGTGAACAGAGCTGCAGACGGGCGAAATTGTTAATTTTAGATGAAAAACAGCGGGAGAAATGAATTCAGATGAAAAAATCCAAGTTTGAGTGGAAGCCTGAGAAGTGGATTTTTTTATTTTACTCGGATGTTTTTCATAAATTTTGGTGAACAGAGCTGCAGATGGGCGAAATTGTTAATTTTAGATAAAAAATAGCGGGAGAAATGAATTCAGATGAAAAAATCCAAGTTTGAGTGGAAGCCTGAGAAGTGGATTTTTTTATTTTTATAGGATGTTTTTCATAAATTTTGGTGAACAGAGCTGCAGACGGGCGAAATAATTAATTTTAGATAAAAAACAGCGGGAGAAATGAATTCAGATGAAAAAATCCAAGTTTGAGTGGAAGCCCGAGAAGTGGATTTTTTTATTTCACTAGGATGATTTGCATACATTTTGGTAAACTGAGCTGCAGACGGGCGAAATGGTTAATTTTAGATAAAAAATAGCGGGAGAATGAATTCAGATGAAAAAATTCAAGTTTGAGTGGAAGCCTGAGAAGTGGATTTTTTTATTTCACTAGGATGTTTTGCATAAATTTTGGTGAACCTAGCTGAAGACGGGCGAAATAATTAATTTTAAATAAAAAACAGCGGGAGAAATGAATTCAGATGAAAAAATCCAAGTTTGAGTGGAAGCCCGAGAAGTGGATTTTTTTATTTCACTAGGATGATTTGCATAAATTTTGGTAAACTGAGCTGCAGACGGGAGTATTGTTAATTTTAGATAAAAAACAGCGGGAGAAATGAATTCAGATGAAAAAATCCAAGTTTGAGTGGAAGCCTGAGAAGTGGATTTTTTTATTTCACTAGGATGTTTTGCATACATTTTCGTGAACTGAGCTGCAGACGGGCGAAATGGTTAATATTAGATAAAAAACAGCGGGAGAAATGAATTCAGATGAAAAAATCCAAGTTTGAGTGGAAGCCTGAGAAGTGGATTTTTTTATTTTACTAGGATGTTTTTCATAAATTTTGGTGAACAGAGCTGCAGACGGGCGAAATTGTTAATTTTAGATAAAAAATAGCGGGAGAAATGAATTCAGATGAAAAAATCCAAGTTTGAGTGGAAGCCTGAGAAGTGGATTTTTTTATTTTTATAGGATGTTTTTCATAAATTTTGGTGAACAGAGCTGCAGACGGGCGAAATTGTTAATTTTAGATAAAAAACAGCGGGAGAAATGAATTCAGATGAAAAAATCCAAGTTTGAGTGGAAGCCTGAGAAGTGGATTTTTTTATTTCACTAGGATGATTTGCATAAACTTTGGTGAACTGAGCTGCAGACGGGCGAAATGGTTAATTTTAGATAAAAAATAGCGGGAGAAATAAATTCAGATGAAAAAATCCAAGTTTGAGTGGAAGCCTGAGAAGTGGATTTTTTTATTTCACTAGGATGTTTTGCATAAATTTTGGTGAACTGAGCTGCAGACGGGCGAAATGGTTAATTTTAGATAAAAAACAGCGGGAGAAATGAATTCAGATGAAAAAATCCAAGTTTGAGTGGAAGCCTGAGAAGTGGATTTTTTTATTTCACTAGGATGTTTTGCATAAATTTTGGCGAACTGAGCTGCAGACGGGCAAAATTGTTAATTTTAGATAAAAAACAGCGGGAGAAATGAATTCAGATGAAAAAATCCAAGTTTGAGTGGAAGCCTGAGAGGTGGATTTTTTTATTTCACTAGGATGATTTGCATAAATTTTGGTGAACTGTGCTGCAGACGGGCGAAATTGTTAATTTTAGATAAAAAACAGCGGGAGAAATGAATTCAGATGAAAAAATCCAAGTTTGAGTGGAAGCCTGAGAAGTGGATTTTTTTATTTCACTAGGATGTTTTTCATAAACTTTGGTGAACTGAGCTGCAGACGGGGGAAATGGTTAATTTTAGATAAAAAATAGCGGGAGAAATGAATTCAGATGAAAAAATCCAAGTTTGAGTGGAAGCCTGAGAAGTGGATTTTTTTATTTATATAGGATGTTTTTCATAAATTTTGGTGAACAGAGCTGCAGACGGGCGAAATTTTTAATTTTAGATAAAAAACAGCGGGAGAAATGAATTCAGATGAAAAAATCCAATGTTGAGTGGTAGCCTGAGAAGTTGATTTTTTTATTTCACTAGGATGTTTTGCATAAACTTTGGTGAACTGAGCTGCAGACGGGCGAAATAATTATTTTGGATAAAAAACAGCGGGAGAAATGAATTCAGATGAAAAAATCCAAGTTTGAGTGGAAGCCTGAGAAGTGGATTTTTTTATTTCACTAGGATGTTTTTCATAAATTTTGTTGAACTGAGCTGCAGACGGGCGAAATGGTTAATTTTAGATAAAAAACAGCGGGAGAAATGAATTCAGATGAAAAAATCCAAGTTTGAGTGGAAGCCTGAGAAGTGGATTTTTTTATTTCACTAGGATGTTTTGCATAAATTTTGGTGAACTGAGCTGCAGACGGGCAAAATTGTTAATTTTAGATAAAAAACAGCGGGAGAAATGAATTCAGATGAAAAAATCCAAGTTTGAGTGGAAGCCTGAGAAGTGGATTTTTTTATTTCACTAGGATGTTTTGCATACATTTTCGTGAACTGAGCTGCAGACGGGCGAAATTGTTAATTTTAGATAAAAAATAGCGGGAGAAATGAATTCAGATGAAAAAATCCAAGTTTGAGTGGAAGCCTCAGAAGTGGATTTTATTATTTTTATAGGATGTTTTTCATAAATTTTGGTGAACAGAGCTGCAGACGGGCGAAATGGTTAATTTTAGATAAAAAACAGCGGGAGAAATGAATTCAGATGAAAAAATCCAAGTTTGCGTGGAACCCTGAGAAGTGGATTTTTTTATTTTTATAGGATGTTTTTCATAAATTTTGGTGAACAGAGCTGCAGACTGGCGAAATTGTTAATTTTAGATAAAAAACAGCGGGAGAAATGAATTCAGATGAAAAAATCCAAGTTTGCGTGGAACCCTGAGAAGTGGATTTTTTTATTTTTATAGGATGTTTTTCATAAATTTTGGTGAACAGAGCTGCAGACGGGCGAAATTGTTAATTTTAGATAAAAAACAGCGGGAGAAATGAATTCAGATGAAAAAATCCAAGTTTGAGTGGAAGCCTGAGAAGTGGATTTTTTTATTTCACTAGGTTGATTTGCATAAATTTTGGTGAACTGAGCTGCAGACGGGCGAAATTGTTAATTTTAGATAAAAAACAGCGGGAGAAATGAATTCAGATGAAAAAATCCAAGTTTGAATGGTAGCCTGAGGAGTTGATTTTTTTATTTCACTAGGATGTTTTTCATACATTTTTGTGAACAGAGCTGCAGACGGGCGAAATTGTTAATTTTAGATGAAAAACAGCGGGAGAAATGAATTCAGATGAAAAAATCCAAGTTTGAGTGGAAGCCTGAGAAGTGGATTTTTTTATTTTACTCGGATGTTTTTCATAAATTTTGGTGAACAGAGCTGCAGATGGGCGAAATTGTAAATTTTAGATAAAAAATAGCGGGAGAAATGAATTCAGATGAAAAAATCCAAGTTTGAGTGGAAGCCTGAGAAGTGGATTTTTTTATTTTTATAGGATGTTTTTCATAAATTTTGGTGAACAGAGCTGCAGACGGGCGAAATAATTAATTTTAGATAAAAAACAGCGGGAGAAATGAATTCAGATGAAAAAATCCAAGTTTGAGTGGAAGCCCGAGAAGTGGATTTTTTTATTTCACTAGGATGATTTGCATACATTTTGGTAAACTGAGCTGCAGACGGGCGAAATGGTTAATTTTAGATAAAAAACAGCGGGAGAAATGAATTCAGATGAAAAAATCCAAGTTTGAGTGGAAGCCTGAGAAGTGGATTTTTTTATTTCACTAGGATGTTTTGCATAAATTTTGGTGAACTGAGCTGCAGACGGGCGAAATGGTTAATTTTAGATAAAAAACAGCGGGAGAAATGAATTCAGATGAAAAAATCCAAGTTTGAGTGGAAGCCTGAGAAGTGGATTTTTTTATTTCACTAGGATGTTTTGCATAAATTTTGGTGAACTGAGCTGCAGACGGGAGTATTGTTAATTTTAGATAAAAAACAGCGGGAGAAATGAATTCAGATGAAAAAATCCAAGTTTGAGTGGAAGCCTGGGAAGTGGATTTTTTTATTTCACTAGGATGTTTTGCATAAATTTTGGTGAACTGAGCTGCAGACGGGCGAAATGGTTAATTTAAGATAAAAAACAGCGGGAGAAATGAATTCAGATGAAAAAATCCAAGTTTGAGTGGAAGCCTGAGAAGTGGATTTTTTTATTTCACTAGGATGTTTTGCATAAATTTTGGTGAACTGAGCTGCAGACGGGAGTATTGTTAATTTTAGATAAAAAACAGCGGGAGAAATGAATTCAGATGAAAAAATCCAAGTTTGAGTGGAAGCCTGGGAAGTGGATTTTTTTATTTCACTAGGATGTTTTGCATAAATTTTGGTGAACTGAGCTGCAGACGGGCGAAATGGTTAATTTAAGATAAAAAACAGCGGGAGAAATGAATTCAGATGAAAAAATCCAAGTTTGAGTGGAAGCCTGAGAAGTGGATTTTTTTATTTCACTAGGATGTTTTCCATACATTTTCGTGAACTGAGCTGCAGACGTGCGAAATTGTTAATTTTAGATAAAAAACAGCGGGAGAAATGAATTCAGATGAAAAAATCCAAGATTGAGTGGAAGCCTGAGAAGTGGATTTTTTTATTTCACTAGGATGTTTTGCATAAATTTTGGTGAACTGAGCTGCAGACGGGAGTATTGTTAATTTTAGATAAAAAACAGCGGGAGAAATGAATTCAGATGAAAAAATCCAAGTTTGAGTGGAAGCCTGGGAAGTGGATTTTTTTATTTCACTAGGATGTTTTGCATAAATTTTGGTGAACTGAGCTGCAGACGGGCGAAATGGTTAATTTTAGATGAAAAACAGCGGGAGAAATGAATTCAGATGAAAAAATCCAAGATTGAGTGGAAGCCTGAGAAGTGGATTTTTTTATTTCACTAGGATGTTTTGCATAAATTTTGGTGAACTGAGCTGCAGACGGGCGAAATGGTTAATTTTAGATGAAAAACAGCGGGAGAAATGAATTCAGATGAAAAAATCCAAGATTGAGTGGAAGCCTGAGAAGTGGATTTTTTTATTTCACTAGGTTGTTTTGCATAAAATTTGGTGAATTGAGCTGCAGACGGGCGAAATGGTTAATTTTAGATAAAAAACAGCGCGAGAAATGAATTCAGATGAAAAAATCCAAGTTTGAGTGGTAGCCTGAGAAGTGGATTTTTTTATTTCACTACGATGTTTTGCATGAACTTTGGTGAACTGAGCAGCAGACGGTCGAAATGGTTAATTTTAGATAAAAAACAGCGGGAGAAATGAATTCAGATAAAAAAAATCCAAGTTTGAGTGGAAGCCTGAGAAGTGGATTTTTTTATTTCACTAGGATGTTTTGCATACATTTTCGTGAACTGAGCTGCAGACGAGGGAAATGGTTAATTTTAGATAAAAACAGCGGGAGAAATGAATTCAGATGAAAAAATCCAAGTTTGAGTGGAAGCCTGAGAAGTGGATTTTTTTATTTTACTAGGATGTTTTGCATAAATTTTGGTGAACAGAGCTGCAGACGGGCGAAATTGTTAAATTTAGATAAAAAATAGCGGGAGAAATGAATTCAGATGAAATAATCCAAGTTTGAGTGGAAGCCTGAGAAGTGGATTTTTTTATTTTACTAGGATGTTTTTCATTAATTTTGGTGAACAGAGCTGCAGACGGGCGAAATTGTTAATTTTAGATAAAAAATAGCGGGAGAAATGAATTCAGATGAAAAAATCCAAGTTTGAGTGGAAGCCTGAGAAGTGGATTTTTTTATTTTTATAGGATGTTTTTCATAAATTTTGGTGAACAGAGCTGCAGACGGGCGAAATAATTAATTTTAGATAAAAAACAGCGGGAGAAATGAATTCAGATGAAAAAATCCAAGTTTGAGTGGAAGCCCGAGAAGTGGATTTTTTTATTTCACTAGGATGTTTTGCATACATTTTCGTGAACTGAGCTGCAGACGGGGGAAATGGTTAATTTTAGATAAAAAATAGCGGGAGAAATGAATTCAGATGAAAAAATCCAAGTTTGAGTGGAAGCCTGAGAAGTGGATTTTTTTATTTCACTAGGATGTTTTGCATAAATTTTGGTGAACTGAGCTGCAGACGGGCGAAATGGTTAATTTTAGATAAAAAACAGCGGGAGAAATGAATTCAGATAAAAAAATCCAAGTTTGAGTGGAAGCCTGAGAAGTGGATTTTTTTATTTCACTAGGATGTTTTGCATAAATTTTGGTAAACTGAGCTGCAGACGGGAGTATTGTTAATTTTAGATAAAAAACAGCGGGAGAAATGAATTCAGATGAAAAAATCCAAGTTTGAGTGGAAGCCTGAGAAGTGGATTTTTTTATTTCACTAGGATGTTTTGCATAAATTTTGGTGAACTGAGCTGCAGACGAGGGAAATGGTTAATTTTAGATAAAAACAGCGGGAGAAATGAATTCAGATGAAAAAATCCAAGTTTGAGTGGAAGCCTGAGAAGTGGATTTTTTTATTTTACTAGGATGTTTTGCATAAATTTTGGTGAACAGAGCTGCAGACGGGCGAAATTGTTAATTTTAGATAAAAAATAGCGGGAGAAATGAATTCAGATGAAAAAATCCAAGTTTGAGTGGAAGCCTGAGAAGTGGATTTTTTTATTTTACTAGGATGTTTTTCATTAATTTTGGTGAACAGAGCTGCAGACGGGCGAAATTGTTAATTTTAGATAAAAAATAGCGGGAGAAATGAATTCAGATGAAAAAATCCAAGTTTGAGTGGAAGCCTGAGAAGTGGATTTTTTTATTTTTATAGGATGTTTTTCATAAATTTTGGTGAACAGAGCTGCAGACGGGCGAAATAATTAATTTTAGATAAAAAACAGCGGGAGAAATGAATTCAGATGAAAAAATCCAAGTTTGAGTGGAAGCCCGAGAAGTGGATTTTTTTATTTCACTAGGATGATTTGCATAAATTTTGGTGAACTGAGCTGCAGACGGGCGAAATGGTTAATTTTAGATAAAAAACAGCGGGAGAAATGAATTCAGATGAAAAAATCCAAGTTTGAGTGGAAGCCTGAGAAGTGGATTTTTTTATTTCACTAGGATGTTTTGCATAAATTTTGGTGAACTGAGCTGCAGACGGGCGAAATGGTTAATTTTAGATAAAAAACAGCGGGAGAAATGAATTCAGATAAAAAAATCAAAGTTTGAGTGGAAGCCTGAGAAGTGGATTTTTTTATTTCACTAGGATGTTTTGCATAAATTTTGGTAAACTGAGCTGCAGACGGGAGTATTGTTAATTTTATATAAAAAACAGCGGGAGAAATGAATTCAGATGAAAAAATCCAAGTTTGAGTGGAAGCCTGGGAAGTGGATTTTTTTATTTCACTAGGATGTTTTGCATAAATTTTGGTGAACTGAGCTGCAGATGGGCGAAATGGTTAATTTAAGATAAAAAACAGCGGGAGAAATGAATTCAGATAAAAAAAATCCAAGTTTGAGTGGAAGCCTGAGAAGTGGATTTTTTTATTTCACTAGGATGTTTTGCATACATTTTCGTGAACTGAGCTGCAGACGAGGGAAATGGTTAATTTTAGATAAAAACAGCGGGAGAAATGAATTCAGATGAAAAAATCCAAGTTTGAGTGGAAGCCTGAGAAGTGGATTTTTTTATTTTACTAGGATGTTTTGCATAAATTTTGGTGAACTGAGCTGCAGACGGGTGAAATGGTTAATTTTAGATAAAAAACAGCGGGAGAAATGAATTCAGATGAAAAAATCCAAGTTTGAGCGGAAGCCTGAGAAGTGGATTTTTTTATTTTACTAGGATGTTTTGCATTATTTTGGTGAACTGAGCTGCAGACGGGCGAAATAATTAATTTTAGTTAAAAAAACAGCGGGAGAAATGAATTCAGATGAAAAAATCCAAGTTTGAGTGGAAGCCTGAGAAGTGGATTTTTTTATTTTACTAGGATGTTTTTCATAAATTTTGGTGAACAGAGCTGCAGACTGGCGAAATTGTTAATTTTAGATAAAAAACAGCGGGAGAAATGAATTCAGATGAAAAAATCCAAGTTTGAGTGGAACCCTGAGAAGTGGATTTTTTTATTTTACTAGGATGTTTTTCATAAATTTTGGTGAACAGAGCTGCAGACGGGCGAAATTGTTAATTTTAGATAAAAAATAGCGGGAGAAATGAATTCAGATGAAAAAATCCAAGTTTGAGTGGAAGCCTGAGAAGTGGATTTTTTTATTTCACTAGGATGTTTTGCATAAATTTTGGTGAACCTAGCTGAAGACGGGCGAAATAATTAATTTTAAATAAAAAACAGCGGGAGAAATGAATTCAGATGAAAAAATCCAAGTTTGAGTGGAAGCCCGAGAAGTGGATTTTTTTATTTCACTAGGATGATTTGCATAAATTTTGGTAAACTGAGCTGCAGACGGGCGAAATTGTTAATTTTAGATAAAAAACAGCGGGAGAAATGAATTCAGATGAAAAAATCAAGTTTGAATGGTAGCCTGAGAAGTTGATTTTTTTATTTCACTAGGATGTTTTGCATAAACTTTGGTGAACTAAGCTGCAGACGGGCGAAATGGTTAATATTAGATAAAAAACAGCGGGAGAAATGAATTCAGATGAAAAAATCCAAGTTTGCGTGGAACCCTGAGAAGTGGATTTTTTTATTTTTATAGGATGTTTTTCATAAATTTTGGTGAACAGAGCTGCAGACTGGCGAAATTGTTAATTTTAGATAAAAAACAGCGGGAGAAATGAATTCAGATGAAAAAATCCAAGTTTGCGTGGAACCCTGAGAAGTGGATTTTTTTATTTTACTAGGATGTTTTTCATAAATTTTGGTGAACAGAGCTGCAGACGGGCGAAATTGTTAATTTTAGATAAAAAATAGCGGGAGAAATGAATTCAGATGAAAAAATCCAAGTTTGAGTGGAAGCCTGAGAAGTGGATTTTTTTATTTCACTAGGATGTTTTGCATAAATTTTGGTGAACCTAGCTGAAGACGGGCGAAATAATTAATTTTAAATAAAAAACAGCGGGAGAAATGAATTCAGATGAAAAAATCCAAGTTTGAGTGGAAGCCTGAGAAGTGGATTTTTTTATTTCACTAGGATGTTTTGCATACATTTTCGTGAACTGAGCTGCAGACGGGCGAAATGGTTAATATTAGATAAAAAACAGCGGGAGAAATGAATTCAGATGAAAAAATCCAAGTTTGAGTGGAAGCCTGAGAAGTGGATTTTTTTATTTTACTAGGATGTTTTTCATAAATTTTGGTGAACAGAGCTGAACAGGGCGAAATTGTTAATTTTAGATAAAAAATAGCGGGAGAAATGAATTCAGATGAAAAAATCCAAGTTTGAGTGGAAGCCTGAGAAGTGGATTTTTTTATTTTTATAGGATGTTTTTCATAAATTTTGGTGAACAGAGCTGTAGACGGGCGAAATTGTTAATTTTAGATAAAAAACAGCGGGAGAAATGAATTCAGATGAAAAAATCCAAGTTTGAGTGGAAGCCTGAGAAGTGGATTTTTTTATTTCACTAGGATGATTTGCATAAACTTTGGTGAACTGAGCTGCAGACGGGCGAAATGGTTAATTTTAGATAAAAAATAGCGGGAGAAATAAATTCAGATGAAAAAATCCAAGTTTGAGTGGAAGCCTGAGAAGTGGATTTTTTTATTTCACTAGGATGTTTTGCATAAATTTTGGTGAACTGAGCTGCAGACGGGCGAAATGGTTAATTTTAGATAAAAAACAGCGGGAGAAATGAATTCAGATGAAAAAATCCAAGTTTGAGTGGAAGCCTGAGAAGTGGATTTTTTTATTTCACTAGGATGTTTTGCATAAATTTTGGCGAACTGAGCTGCAGACGGGCAAAATTGTTAATTTTAGATAAAAAACAGCGGGAGAAATGAATTCAGATGAAAAAATCCAAGTTTGAGTGGAAGCCTGAGAGGTGGATTTTTTTATTTCACTAGGATGATTTGCATAAATTTTGGTGAACTGAGCTGCAGACGGGCGAAATTGTTAATTTTAGATAAAAAACAGCGGGAGAAATGAATTCAGATGAAAAAATCCAAGTTTGAGTGGAAGCCTGAGAAGTGGATTTTTTTATTTCACTAGGATGTTTTTCATAAACTTTGGTGAACTGAGCTGCAGACGGGCGAAATTGTTAATTTTAGATAAAAAATAGCGGGAGAAATGAATTCAGATGAAAAAATCCAAGTTTGAGTGGAAGCCTGAGAAGTGGATTTTTTTATTTATATAGGATGTTTTTCATAAATTTTGGTGAACAGAGCTGCAGACGGGCGAAATTGTTAATTTTAGATAAAAAACAGCGGGAGAAATGAATTCAGATGAAAAAATCCAATGTTGAGTGGTAGCCTGAGAAGTTGATTTTTTTATTTCACTAGGATGTTTTGCATAAACTTTGGTGAACTGAGCTGCAGACGGGCGAAATAATTATTTTGGATAAAAAACAGCGGGAGAAATGAATTCAGATGAAAAAATCCAAGTTTGAGTGGAAGCCTGAGAAGTGGATTTTTTTATTTCACTAGGATGTTTTGCATAAATTTTGTTGAACTGAGCTGCAGACGGGCGAAATGGTTAATTTTAGATAAAAAACAGCGGGAGAAATGAATTCAGATGAAAAAATCCAAGTTTGAGTGGAAGCCTGAGAAGTGGATTTTTTTATTTCACTAGGATGTTTTGCATAAATTTTGGTGAACTGAGCTGCAGACGGGCAAAATTGTTAATTTTAGATAAAAAACAGCGGGAGAAATGAATTCAGATGAAAAAATCCAAGTTTGAGTGGAAGCCTGAGAAGTGGATTTTTTTATTTCACTAGGATGTTTTGCATACATTTTCGTGAACTGAGCTGCAGACGGGCGAAATTGTTAATTTTAGATAAAAAATAGCGGGAGAAATGAATTCAGATGAAAAAATCCAAGTTTGAGTGGAAGCCTGAGAAGTGGATTTTATTATTTTTATAGGATGTTTTTCATAAATTTTGGTGAACAGAGCTGCAGACGGGCGAAATGGTTAATTTTAGATAAAAAACAGCGGGAGAAATGAATTCAGATGAAAAAATCCAAGTTTGCGTGGAACCCTGAGAAGTGGATTTTTTTATTTTTATAGGATGTTTTTCATAAATTTTGGTGAACAGAGCTGCAGACTGGCGAAATTGTTAATTTTAGATAAAAAACAGCGGGAGAAATGAATTCAGATGAAAAAATCTAAGTTTGCGTGGAACCCTGAGAAGTGGATTTTTTTATTTTTATAGGATGTTTTTCATAAATTTTGGTGAACAGAGCTGCAGACGGGCGAAATTGTTAATTTTAGATAAAAAACAGCGGGAGAAATGAATTCAGATGAAAAAATCCAAGTTTGAGTGGAAGCCTGAGAAGTGGATTTTTTTATTTCACTAGGTTGATTTGCATAAATTTTGGTGAACTGAGCTGCAGACGGGCGAAATTGTTAATTTTAAATAAAAAACAGCGGGAGAAATGAATTCAGATGAAAAAATCCAAGTTTGAATGGTAGCCTGAGAAGTTGATTTTTTTATTTCACTAGGATGTTTTTCATAAATTTTTGTGAACAGAGCTGCAGACGGGCGAAATTGTTAATTTTAGATGAAAAACAGCGGGAGAAATGAATTCAGATGAAAAAATCCAAGTTTGAGTGGAAGCCTGAGAAGTGGATTTTTTTATTTTACTCGGATGTTTTTCATAAATTTTGGTGAACAGAGCTGCAGATGGGCGAAATTGTTAATTTTAGATAAAAAATAGCGGGAGAAATGAATTCAGATGAAAAAATCCAAGTTTGAGTGGAAGCCTGAGAAGTGGATTTTTTTATTTTTATAGGATGTTTTTCATAAATTTTGGTGAACAGAGCTGCAGACGGGCGAAATAATTAATTTTAGATAAAAAACAGCGGGAGAAATGAATTCAGATGAAAAAATCCAAGTTTGAGTGGAAGCCCGAGAAGTGGATTTTTTTATTTCACTAGGATGATTTGCATACATTTTGGTAAACTGAGCTGCAGACGGGCGAAATGGTTAATTTTAGATAAAAAATAGCGGGAGAAATGAATTCAGATGAAAAAATTCAAGTTTGAGTGGAAGCCTGAGAAGTGGATTTTTTTATTTCACTAGGATGTTTTGCATAAATTTTGGTGAACCTAGCTGAAGACGGGCGAAATAATTAATTTTAAATAAAAAACAGCGGGAGAAATGAATTCAGATGAAAAAATCCAAGTTTGAGTGGAAGCCCGAGAAGTGGATTTTTTTATTTCACTAGGATGATTTGCATAAATTTTGGTAAACTGAGCTGCAGACGGGAGTATTGTTAATTTTAGATAAAAAACAGCGGGAGAAATGAATTCAGATGAAAAAATCCAAGTTTGAGTGGAAGCCTGAGAAGTGGATTTTTTTATTTCACTAGGATGTTTTGCATACATTTTCGTGAACTGAGCTGCAGACGGGCGAAATGGTTAATATTAGATAAAAAACAGCGGGAGAAATGAATTCAGATGAAAAAATCCAAGTTTGAGTGGAAGCCTGAGAAGTGGATTTTTTTATTTTACTAGGATGTTTTTCATAAATTTTGGTGAACAGAGCTGCAGACGGGCGAAATTGTTAATTTTAGATAAAAAATAGCGGGAGAAATGAATTCAGATGAAAAAATCCAAGTTTGAGTGGAAGCCTGAGAAGTGGATTTTTTTATTTTTATAGGATGTTTTTCATAAATTTTGGTGAACAGAGCTGCAGACGGGCGAAATTGTTAATTTTAGATAAAAAACAGCGGGAGAAATGAATTCAGATGAAAAAATCCAAGTTTGAGTGGAAGCCTGAGAAGTGGATTTTTTTATTTCACTAGGATGATTTGCATAAACTTTGGTGAACTGAGCTGCAGACGGGCGAAATGGTTAATTTTAGATAAAAAATAGCGGGAGAAATAAATTCAGATGAAAAAATCCAAGTTTGAGTGGAAGCCTGAGAAGTGGATTTTTTTATTTCACTAGGATGTTTTGCATAAATTTTGGTGAACTGAGCTGCAGACGGGCGAAATGGTTAATTTTAGATAAAAAACAGCGGGAGAAATGAATTCAGATGAAAAAATCCAAGTTTGAGTGGAAGCCTGAGAAGTGGATTTTTTTATTTCACTAGGATGTTTTGCATAAATTTTGGCGAACTGAGCTGCAGACGGGCAAAATTGTTAATTTTAGATAAAAAACAGCGGGAGAAATGAATTCAGATGAAAAAATCCAAGTTTGAGTGGAAGCCTGAGAGGTGGATTTTTTTATTTCACTAGGATGATTTGCATAAATTTTGGTGAACTGTGCTGCAGACGGGCGAAATTGTTAATTTTAGATAAAAAACAGCGGGAGAAATGAATTCAGATGAAAAAATCCAAGTTTGAGTGGAAGCCTGAGAAGTGGATTTTTTTATTTCACTAGGATGTTTTTCATAAACTTTGGTGAACTGAGCTGCAGACGGGCGAAATTGTTAATTTTAGATAAAAAATAGCGGGAGAAATGAATTCAGATGAAAAAATCCAAGTTTGAGTGGAAGCCTGAGAAGTGGATTTTTTTATTTATATAGGATGTTTTTCATAAATTTTGGTGAACAGAGCTGCAGACGGGCGAAATTTTTAATTTTAGATAAAAAACAGCGGGAGAAATGAATTCAGATGAAAAAATCCAATGTTGAGTGGTAGCCTGAGAAGTTGATTTTTTTATTTCACTAGGATGTTTTGCATAAACTTTGGTGAACTGAGCTGCAGACGGGCGAAATAATTATTTTGGATAAAAAACAGCGGGAGAAATGAATTCAGATGAAAAAATCCAAGTTTGAGTGGAAGCCTGAGAAGTGGATTTTTTTATTTCACTAGGATGTTTTGCATAAATTTTGTTGAACTGAGCTGCAGACGGGCGAAATGGTTAATTTTAGATAAAAAACAGCGGGAGAAATGAATTCAGATGAAAAAATCCAAGTTTGAGTGGAAGCCTGAGAAGTGGATTTTATTATTTTTATAGGATGTTTTTCATAAATTTTGGTGAACAGAGCTGCAGACGGGCGAAATGGTTAATTTTAGATAAAAAACAGCGGGAGAAATGAATTCAGATGAAAAAATCCAAGTTTGCGTGGAACCCTGAGAAGTGGATTTTTTTATTTTTATAGGATGTTTTTCATAAATTTTGGTGAACAGAGCTGCAGACTGGCGAAATTGTTAATTTTAGATAAAAAACAGCGGGAGAAATGAATTCAGATGAAAAAATCCAAGTTTGCGTGGAACCCTGAGAAGTGGATTTTTTTATTTTTATAGGATGTTTTTCATAAATTTTGGTGAACAGAGCTGCAGACGGGCGAAATTGTTAATTTTAGATAAAAAACAGCGGGAGAAATGAATTCAGATGAAAAAATCCAAGTTTGAGTGGAAGCCTGAGAAGTGGATTTTTTTATTTCACTAGGTTGATTTGCATAAATTTTGGTGAACTGAGCTGCAGACGGGCGAAATTGTTAATTTTAGATAAAAAACAGCGGGAGAAATGAATTCAGATGAAAAAATCCAAGTTTGAATGGTAGCCTGAGGAGTTGATTTTTTTATTTCACTAGGATGTTTTTCATAAATTTTTGTGAACAGAGCTGCAGACGGGCGAAATTGTTAATTTTAGATGAAAAACAGCGGGAGAAATGAATTCAGATGAAAAAATCCAAGTTTGAGTGGAAGCCTGAGAAGTGGATTTTTTTATTTTACTCGGATGTTTTTCATAAATTTTGGTGAACAGAGCTGCAGATGGGCGAAATTGTTAATTTTAGATAAAAAATAGCGGGAGAAATGAATTCAGATGAAAAAATCCAAGTTTGAGTGGAAGCCTGAGAAGTGGATTTTTTTATTTTTATAGGATGTTTTTCATAAATTTTGGTGAACAGAGCTGCAGACGGGCGAAATAATTAATTTTAGATAAAAAACAGCGGGAGAAATGAATTCAGATGAAAAAATCCAAGTTTGAGTGGAAGCCCGAGAAGTGGATTTTTTTATTTCACTAGGATGATTTGCATACATTTTGGTAAACTGAGCTGCAGACGGGCGAAATGGTTAATTTTAGATAAAAAACAGCGGGAGAAATGAATTCAGATGAAAAAATCCAAGTTTGAGTGGAAGCCTGAGAAGTGGATTTTTTTATTTCACTAGGATGTTTTGCATAAATTTTGGTGAACTGAGCTGCAGACGGGCGAAATGGTTAATTTTAGATAAAAAACAGCGGGAGAAATGAATTCAGATGAAAAAATCCAAGTTTGAGTGGAAGCCTGAGAAGTGGATTTTTTTATTTCACTAGGATGTTTTGCATAAATTTTGGTGAACTGAGCTGCAGACGGGAGTATTGTTAATTTTAGATAAAAAACAGCGGGAGAAATGAATTCAGATGAAAAAATCCAAGTTTGAGTGGAAGCCTGGGAAGTGGATTTTTTTATTTCACTAGGATGTTTTGCATAAATTTTGGTGAACTGAGCTGCAGACGGGCGAAATGGTTAATTTAAGATAAAAAACAGCGGGAGAAATGAATTCAGATGAAAAAATCCAAGTTTGAGTGGAAGCCTGAGAAGTGGATTTTTTTATTTCACTAGGATGTTTTCCATACATTTTCGTGAACTGAGCTGCAGACGTGCGAAATTGTTAATTTTAGATAAAAAACAGCGGGAGAAATGAATTCAGATGAAAAAATCCAAGATTGAGTGGAAGCCTGAGAAGTGGATTTTTTTATTTCACTAGGATGTTTTGCATAAATTTTGGTGAACTGAGCTGCAGACGAGGGAAATGGTTAATTTTAGATAAAAACAGCGGGAGAAATGAATTCAGATGAAAAAATCCAAGTTTGAGTGGAAGCCTGAGAAGTGGATTTTTTTATTTTACTAGGATGTTTTGCATAAATTTTGGTGAACAGAGCTGCAGACGGGCGAAATTGTTAATTTTAGATAAAAAATAGCGGGAGAAATGAATTCAGATGAAAAAATCCAAGTTTGAGTGGAAGCCTGAGAAGTGGATTTTTTTATTTTACTAGGATGTTTTTCATTAATTTTGGTGAACAGAGCTGCAGACGGGCGAAATTGTTAATTTTAGATAAAAAATAGCGGGAGAAATGAATTCAGATGAAAAAATCCAAGTTTGAGTGGAAGCCTGAGAAGTGGATTTTTTTATTTTTATAGGATGTTTTTCATAAATTTTGGTGAACAGAGCTGCAGACGGGCGAAATAATTAATTTTAGATAAAAAACAGCGGGAGAAATGAATTCAGATGAAAAAATCCAAGTTTGAGTGGAAGCCCGAGAAGTGGATTTTTTTATTTCACTAGGATGATTTGCATAAATTTTGGTGAACTGAGCTGCAGACGGGCGAAATGGTTAATTTTAGATAAAAAACAGCGGGAGAAATGAATTCAGATGAAAAAATCCAAGTTTGAGTGGAAGCCTGAGAAGTGGATTTTTTTATTTCACTAGGATGTTTTGCATAAATTTTGGTGAACTGAGCTGCAGACGGGCGAAATGGTTAATTTTAGATAAAAAACAGCGGGAGAAATGAATTCAGATAAAAAAATCCAAGTTTGAGTGGAAGCCTGAGAAGTGGATTTTTTTATTTCACTAGGATGTTTTGCATAAATTTTGGTAAACTGAGCTGCAGACGGGAGTATTGTTAATTTTATATAAAAAACAGCGGGAGAAATGAATTCAGATGAAAAAATCCAAGTTTGAGTGGAAGCCTGGGAAGTGGATTTTTTTATTTCACTAGGATGTTTTGCATAAATTTTGGTGAACTGAGCTGCAGATGGGCGAAATGGTTAATTTAAGATAAAAAACAGCGGGAGAAATGAATTCAGATAAAAACAATCCAAGTTTGAGTGGAAGCCTGAGAAGTGGATTTTTTTATTTCACTAGGATGTTTTGCATACATTTTCGTGAACTGAGCTGCAGACGAGGGAAATGGTTAATTTTAGATAAAAACAGCGGGAGAAATGAATTCAGATGAAAAAATCCAAGTTTGAGTGGAAGCCTGAGAAGTGGATTTTTTTATTTTACTAGGATGTTTTGCATAAATTTTGGTGAACTGAGCTGCAGACGGGTGAAATGGTTAATTTTAGATAAAAAACAGCGGGAGAAATGAATTCAGATGAAAAAATCCAAGTTTGAGCGGAAGCCTGAGAAGTGGATTTTTTTATTTTACTAGGATGTTTTGCATTATTTTGGTGAACTGAGCTGCAGACGGGCGAAATAATTAATTTTAGTTAAAAAAACAGCGGGAGAAATGAATTCAGATGAAAAAATCCAAGTTTGAGTGGAAGCCTGAGAAGTGGATTTTTTTATTTTACTAGGATGTTTTTCATAAATTTTGGTGAACAGAGCTGCAGACTGGCGAAATTGTTAATTTTAGATAAAAAACAGCGGGAGAAATGAATTCAGATGAAAAAATCCAAGTTTGAGTGGAACCCTGAGAAGTGGATTTTTTTATTTTACTAGGATGTTTTTCATAAATTTTGGTGAACAGAGCTGCAGACGGGCGAAATTGTTAATTTTAGATAAAAAATAGCGGGAGAAATGAATTCAGATGAAAAAATCCAAGTTTGAGTGGAAGCCTGAGAAGTGGATTTTTTTATTTCACTAGGATGTTTTGCATAAATTTTGGTGAACCTAGCTGAAGACGGGCGAAATAATTAATTTTAAATAAAAAACAGCGGGAGAAATGAATTCAGATGAAAAAATCCAAGTTTGAGTGGAAGCCCGAGAAGTGGATTTTTTTATTTCACTAGGTTGATTTGCATAAATTTTGGTAAACTGAGCTGCAGACGGGCGAAATTGTTAATTTTAGATAAAAAACAGCGGGAGAAATGAATTCAGATGAAAAAATCAAGTTTGAATGGTAGCCTGAGAAGTTGATTTTTTTATTTCACTAGGATGTTTTGCATAAACTTTGGTGAACTAAGCTGCAGACGGGCGAAATGGTTAATATTAGATAAAAAACAGCGGGAGAAATGAATTCAGATGAAAAAATCCAAGTTTGCGTGGAACCCTGAGAAGTGGATTTTTTTATTTTTATAGGATGTTTTTCATAAATTTTGGTGAACAGAGCTGCAGACTGGCGAAATTGTTAATTTTAGATAAAAAACAGCGGGAGAAATGAATTCAGATGAAAAAATCCAAGTTTGCGTGGAACCCTGAGAAGTGGATTTTTTTATTTTACTAGGATGTTTTTCATAAATTTTGGTGAACAGAGCTGCAGACGGGCGAAATTGTTAATTTTAGATAAAAAATAGCGGGAGAAATGAATTCAGATGAAAAAATCCAAGTTTGAGTGGAAGCCTGAGAAGTGGATTTTTTTATTTCACTAGGATGTTTTGCATAAATTTTGGTGAACCTAGCTGAAGACGGGCGAAATAATTAATTTTAAATAAAAAACAGCGGGAGAAATGAATTCAGATGAAAAAATCCAAGTTTGAGTGGAAGCCTGAGAAGTGGATTTTTTTATTTCACTAGGATGTTTTGCATACATTTTCGTGAACTGAGCTGCAGACGGGCGAAATGGTTAATATTAGATAAAAAACAGCGGGAGAAATGAATTCAGATGAAAAAATCCAAGTTTGAGTGGAAGCCTGAGAAGTGGATTTTTTTATTTTACTAGGATGTTTTTCATAAATTTTGGTGAACAGAGCTGAACAGGGCGAAATTGTTAATTTTAGATAAAAAATAGCGGGAGAAATGAATTCAGATGAAAAAATCCAAGTTTGAGTGGAAGCCTGAGAAGTGGATTTTTTTATTTTTATAGGATGTTTTTCATAAATTTTGGTGAACAGAGCTGTAGACGGGCGAAATTGTTAATTTTAGATAAAAAACAGCGGGAGAAATGAATTCAGATGAAAAAATCCAAGTTTGAGTGGAAGCCTGAGAAGTGGATTTTTTTATTTCACTAGGATGATTTGCATAAATTTTGGTGAACTGAGCTGCAGACGGGCGAAATTGTTAATTTTAGATAAAAAATAGCAAGAGAAATGAATTCAGATGAAAAAATCCAAGTTTGAGTGGAAGCCTGAGAAGTTGATTTTTTTATTTCACTAGGATGTTTTGCATAAACTTTGGTGAACTGAGCTGCAGACGGGCGAATTGGTTATTATTAGATAAAAAACAGCGGGAAAAATGAATTCAGATGAAAAAATCCAAGTTTGAGTGGAAGCCTGAGAAGTGGATTTTTTTATTTTACTAGGATGTTTTGCATTATTTTGCTGAACTGAGCTGCAGACGGGCGAAATAATTAATTTTAGTTAAAAAAACAGCGGGAGAAATAAATTCAGATGAAAAAATCCAAGTTTGAGTGGAAGCCTGAGAAGTGGATTTTTTTATTTTGCTAGGATGTTTTGCATAAATTTTGGTAAACTGAGCTGCAGACGGGAGTATTGTTAATTTTATATAAAAAACAGCGGGAGAAATGAATTCAGATGAAAAAATCCAAGTTTGAGTGGAAGCAAGAGAAGTGGATTTTTTTATTTCACTAGGATGTTTTGCATAAATTTTGGTGAACTGAGCTGCAGATGGGCGAAATGGTTAATTTAAGATAAAAAACAGCGGGAGAAATGAATTCAGATAAAAACAATCCAAGTTTGAGTGGAAGCCTGAGAAGTGGATTTTTTTATTTCACTAGGATGTTTTGCATACATTTTCGTGAACTGAGCTGCAGACGAGGGAAATGGTTAATTTTAGATAAAAACAGCGGGAGAAATGAATTCAGATGAAAAAATCCAAGTTTGAGTGGAAGCCTGAGAAGTGGATTTTTTTATTTTACTAGGATGTTTTGCATAAATTTTGGTGAACTGAGCTGCAGACGGGTGAAATGGTTAATTTTAGATAAAAAACAGCGGGAGAAATGAATTCAGATGAAAAAATCCAAGTTTGAGCGGAAGCCTGAGAAGTGGATTTTTTTATTTTACTAGGATGTTTTGCATTATTTTGGTGAACTGAGCTGCAGACGGGCGAAATAATTAATTTTAGTTAAAAAAACAGCGGGAGAAATGAATTCAGATGAAAAAATCCAAGTTTGAGTGGAAGCCTGAGAAGTGGATTTTTTTATTTTACTAGGATGTTTTTCATAAATTTTGGTGAACAGAGCTGCAGACTGGCGAAATTGTTAATTTTAGATAAAAAACAGCGGGAGAAATGAATTCAGATGAAAAAATCCAAGTTTGAGTGGAACCCTGAGAAGTGGATTTTTTTATTTTACTAGGATGTTTTTCATAAATTTTGGTGAACAGAGCTGCAGACGGGCGAAATTGTTAATTTTAGATAAAAAATAGCGGGAGAAATGAATTCAGATGAAAAAATCCAAGTTTGAGTGGAAGCCTGAGAAGTGGATTTTTTTATTTCACTAGGATGTTTTGCATAAATTTTGGTGAACCTAGCTGAAGACGGGCGAAATAATTAATTTTAAATAAAAAACAGCGGGAGAAATGAATTCAGATGAAAAAATCCAAGTTTGAGTGGAAGCCCGAGAAGTGGATTTTTTTATTTCACTAGGTTGATTTGCATAAATTTTGGTAAACTGAGCTGCAGACGGGCGAAATTGTTAATTTTAGATAAAAAACAGCGGGAGAAATGAATTCAGATGAAAAAATCAAGTTTGAATGGTAGCCTGAGAAGTTGATTTTTTTATTTCACTAGGATGTTTTGCATAAACTTTGGTGAACTAAGCTGCAGACGGGCGAAATGGTTAATATTAGATAAAAAACAGCGGGAGAAATGAATTCAGATGAAAAAATCCAAGTTTGCGTGGAACCCTGAGAAGTGGATTTTTTTATTTTTATAGGATGTTTTTCATAAATTTTGGTGAACAGAGCTGCAGACTGGCGAAATTGTTAATTTTAGATAAAAAACAGCGGGAGAAATGAATTCAGATGAAAAAATCCAAGTTTGCGTGGAACCCTGAGAAGTGGATTTTTTTATTTTACTAGGATGTTTTTCATAAATTTTGGTGAACAGAGCTGCAGACGGGCGAAATTGTTAATTTTAGATAAAAAATAGCGGGAGAAATGAATTCAGATGAAAAAATCCAAGTTTGAGTGGAAGCCTGAGAAGTGGATTTTTTTATTTCACTAGGATGTTTTGCATAAATTTTGGTGAACCTAGCTGAAGACGGGCGAAATAATTAATTTTAAATAAAAAACAGCGGGAGAAATGAATTCAGATGAAAAAATCCAAGTTTGAGTGGAAGCCTGAGAAGTGGATTTTTTTATTTCACTAGGATGTTTTGCATACATTTTCGTGAACTGAGCTGCAGACGGGCGAAATGGTTAATATTAGATAAAAAACAGCGGGAGAAATGAATTCAGATGAAAAAATCCAAGTTTGAGTGGAAGCCTGAGAAGTGGATTTTTTTATTTTACTAGGATGTTTTTCATAAATTTTGGTGAACAGAGCTGAACAGGGCGAAATTGTTAATTTTAGATAAAAAATAGCGGGAGAAATGAATTCAGATGAAAAAATCCAAGTTTGAGTGGAAGCCTGAGAAGTGGATTTTTTTATTTTTATAGGATGTTTTTCATAAATTTTGGTGAACAGAGCTGTAGACGGGCGAAATTGTTAATTTTAGATAAAAAACAGCGGGAGAAATGAATTCAGATGAAAAAATCCAAGTTTGAGTGGAAGCCTGAGAAGTGGATTTTTTTATTTCACTAGGATGATTTGCATAAATTTTGGTGAACTGAGCTGCAGACGGGCGAAATTGTTAATTTTAGATAAAAAATAGCAAGAGAAATGAATTCAGATGAAAAAATCCAAGTTTGAGTGGAAGCCTGAGAAGTTGATTTTTTTATTTCACTAGGATGTTTTGCATAAACTTTGGTGAACTGAGCTGCAGACGGGCGAATTGGTTATTATTAGATAAAAAACAGCGGGAAAAATGAATTCAGATGAAAAAATCCAAGTTTGAGTGGAAGCCTGAGAAGTGGATTTTTTTATTTTACTAGGATGTTTTTCATACATTTTGGTGAACAGAGCTGCAGACGGGCGAAATTGTTAATTTTAGATAAAAAATAGCGGGAGAAATGAATTCAGATGAAAAAATCCAAGTTTGAGTGGAAGCCTGAGAAGTGGATTTTTTTATTTTTATAGGATGTTTTTCATAAATTTTGTTGAACAGAGCTGCAGACGGGCGAAATTTTTAATTTTAGATAAAAAACAGCGGGAGAAATGAATTCAGATGAAAAAATCCAAGTTTGAGTGGTAGCCTGAGAAGTTGATTTTTTTATTTCACTAGGATGTTTTGCATAAACTTTGGTGAACTGAGCTGCAGACGGGCGAAATAATTATTTTGGATAAAAAACAGCGGGAGAAATGAATTCAGATGAAAAAATCCAAGTTTGAGTGGAAGCCTGAGAAGTGGATTTTTTTATTTCACTAGGATGTTTTGCATAAATTTTGGTGAACTGAGCTGCAGACGGACGAAATGGTTAATTTTAGATAAAAAACAGCGGGAGAAATAAATTCAGATGAAAAAATCCAAGTTTGAGTGGAAGCCTGAGAAGTGGATTTTTTTATTTCACTAGAATGTTTTGCATAAATTTTGGTGAACTGAGCTGCAGACGGGAGTATTGTTAATTTTAGATAAAAAACAGCGGGAGAAATGAATTCAGATGAAAAAATCCAAGTTTGAGTGGAAGCCTGAGAAGTGGATTTTTTTATTTCACTAGGATGTTTTGCATAAATTTTGGTGAACTGAGCTGCAGACGGGCGAAATGGTTAATTTTAGATAAAAAACAGCGGGAGAAATGAATTCAGATGAACAAATCCAAGTTTGAGTGGAAGCCTGAGAAGTGGATTTTTTTATTTCACTAGGATGTTTTTCATAAATTTTGGTGAACAGAGCTGCAGACGGGCGAAATTGTTAATTTTAGATAAAAAATAGCGGGAGAAATGAATTCAGATGAAAAAATCCAAGTTTGAGTGGAAGCCTGAGAAGTGGATTTTTTTATTTATATAGGATGTTTTTCATAAATTTTGGTGAACAGAGCTGCAGACGGGCGAAATTTTTAATTTTAGATAAAAAACAGCGGGAGAAATGAATTCAGATGAAAAAATCCAAGTTTGAGTGGTAGCCTGAGAAGTTGATTTTTTTATTTCACTAGGATGTTTTGCATAAACTTTGGTGAACTGAGCTGCAGACGGGCGAAATAATTATTTTGGATAAAAAACAGTGGGAGAAATGAATTCAGATGAAAAAATCCAAGTTTGAGTGGAAGCCTGAGAAGTGGATTTTTTTATTTCACTAGGATGTTTTGCATAAATTTTGGTGAACTGAGCTGCAGACGGACGAAATGGTTAATTTTAGATAAAAAACAGCGGGAGAAATAAATTCAGATGAAAAAATCCAAGTTTGAGTGGAAGCCTGAGAAGTGGATTTTTTTATTTCACTAGAATGTTTTGCATAAATTTTGGTGAACTGAGCTGCAGATTTTTTTATTTCACTAGAATGTTATGCATAAATTTTGGTGAACTGAGCTGCAGACGGGAGTATTGTTAATTTTAGATAAAAAACAGCGGGAGAAATGAATTCAGATGAAAAAATCCAAGTTTGAGTGGAAGCCTGAGAAGTGGATTTTTTTATTTCACTAGGATGTTTTGCATAAATTTTGTTGAACTGAGCTGCAGACGGGCGAAATGGTTAATTTTAGATAAAAAACAGCGGGAGAAATGAATTCAGATGAAAAAATCCAAGTTTGAGTGGAAGCCTGAGAAGTGGATTTTTTTATTTCACTAGGATGTTTTGCATAAATTTTGGCGAACTGAGCTGCAGACGGGCAAAATTATTAATTTTAGATAAAAAACAGCGGGAGAAATGAATTCAGATGAAAAAATCCAAGTTTGAGTGGAAGCCTGAGAAGTGGATTTTTTTATTTCACTAGGATGTTTTGCATAAATTTTGGTGAACTGAGCTGCAGACGGGCAAAATTGTTAATTTTAGATAAAAAACAGCGGGAGAAATGAATTCAGATGAAAAAATCCAAGTTTGAGTGGAAGCCTGAGAAGTGGATTTTTTTATTTCACTAGGATGTTTTGCATACATTTTCGTGAACTGAGCTGCAGACGGGGGAAATGGTTAATTTTAGATAAAAAATAGCGGGAGAAATGAATTCAGATGAAAAAATCCAAGTTTGAGTGGAAGCCTGAGAAGTGGATTTTATTATTTTTATAGGATGTTTTTCATAAATTTTGGTGAACAGAGCTGCAGACGGGCGAAATGGTTAATTTTAGATAAAAAACAGCGGGAGAAATGAATTCAGATGAAAAAATCCAAGTTTGCGTGGAACCCTGAGAAGTGGATTTTTTTATTTTTATAGGATGTTTTTCATAAATTTTGGTGAACAGAGCTGCAGACTGGCGAAATTGTTAATTTTAGATAAAAAACAGCGGGAGAAATGAATTCAGATGAAAAAATCCAAGTTTGCGTGGAACCCTGAGAAGTGGATTTTTTTATTTTTATAGGATGTTTTTCATAAATTTTGGTGAACAGAGCTGCAGACGGGCGAAATTGTTAATTTTAGATAAAATACAGCGGGAGAAATGAATTCAGATGAAAAAATCCAAGTTTGAGTGGAAGCCTGAGAAGTGGATTTTTTTATTTCACTAGGATGATTTGCATAAATTTTGGTGAACTGAGCTGCAGACGGGCGAAATTGTTAATTTTAGATAAAAAACAGCGGGAGAAATGAATTCAGATGAAAAAATCCAAGTTTGAATGGTAGCCTGAGAAGTTGATTTTTTTATTTCACTAGGATGTTTTTCATAAATTTTGGTGAACAGAGCTGCAGACGGGCGAAATTGTTAATTTTAGATAAAAAATAGCGGGAGAAATGAATTCAGATGAAAAAATCCAAGTTTGAGTGGAAGCCTGAGAAGTGGATTTTTTTATTTTACTAGGATGTTTTTCATAAATTTTGGTGAACAGAGCTGCAGACGGGCGAAATTGTTAATTTTAGATAAAAAATAGCGGGAGAAATGAATTCAGATGAAAAAATCCAAGTTTGAGTGGAAGCCTGAGAAGTGGATTTTTTTATTTTTATAGGATGTTTTTCATAAATTTTGGTGAACAGAGCTGCAGACGGGCGAAATAATTAATTTTAGGTAAAAAACAGCGGGAGAAATGAATTCAGATGAAAAAATCCAAGTTTGAGTGGAAGCCCGAGAAGTGGATTTTTTTATTTTTATAGGATGTTTTTCATAAATTTTGGTAAACTGAGCTGCAGACGGGAGTATTGTTAATTTTAGATAAAAAACAGCGGGAGAAATGAATTCAGATGAAAAAATCCAAGTTTGAGTGGAAGCCCGAGAAGTGGATTTTTTTATTTCACTAGGATGTTTTCCATACATTTTCGTGAACTGAGCTGCAGACGGGGGAAATGGTTAATTTTAGATGAAAAACAGCGGGAGAAATGAATTCAGATGAAAAAATCCAAGATTGAGTGGAAGCCTGAGAAGTGGATTTTTTTATTTCACTAGGTTGTTTTGCATAAAATTTGGTGAACTGAGCTGCAGACGGGCGAAATGGTTAATTTTAGATAAAAAACAGCGCGAGAAATGAATTCAGATGAAAAAATCCAAGTTTGAGTGGTAGCCTGAGAAGTGGATTTTTTTATTTCACTACGATGTTTTGCATGAACTTTGGTGAACTGAGCAGCAGACGGTCGAAATGGTTAATTTTAGATAAAAAACAGCGGGAGAAATGAATTCAGATAAAAAAATCCAAGTTTGAGTGGAAGCCTGAGAAGTGGATTTTTTTATTTCACTAGGATGTTTTGCATACATTTTCGTGAACTGAGCTGCAGACGAGGGAAATGGTTAATTTTAGATAAAAACAGCGGGAGAAATGAATTCAGATGAAAAAATCCAAGTTTGAGCGGAAGCCTGAGAAGTGGATTTTTTTATTTTACTAGGATGTTTTGCATTATTTTGGTGAACTGAGCTGCAGATGGGCGAAATAATTAATTTTAGTTAAAAAAACAGCGGGAGAAATAAATTCAGATGAAAAAATCCAAGTTTGAGTGGAAGCCTGAGAAGTGGATTTTTTTATTTTACTAGGATGTTTTGCATAAATTTTGGTGAACTGAGCTGCAGACGGGTGAAATGGTTAATTTTAGATAAAAAACAGCGGGAGAAATGAATTCAGATGAAAAAATCCAAGTTTGAGCGGAAGCCTGAGAAGTGGATTTTTTTATTTTACTAGGATGTTTTGCATTATTTTGGTGAACTGAGCTGCAGATGGGCGAAATAATTAATTTTAGTTAAAAAAACAGCGGGAGAAATAAATTCAGATGAAAAAATCCAAGTTTGAGTGGAAGCCTGAGAAGTGGATTTTTTTATTTTGCTAGGATGTTTTGCATAAATTTTGGTGAACTGAGCTGCAGGCGGGCGAAATAATTAATTTTAGATAAAAAACAGCGGGAGAAATGAATTCAGATGAAAAAATCCAAGTTTGAGTGGAAGCCTGAGAAGTGGATTTTTTTATTTCACTAGGATGTTTTGCATAAATTTTGGTGAACTGAGCTGCAGACGGGCGAAATAATTATTTTGGATAAAAAACAGCGGGAGAAATGAATTCAGATGAAAAAATCCAAGTTTGAGTGGAAGCCTGAGAAGTGGATTTTTTTATTTCACTAGGATGTTTTGCATAAATTTTGGTGAACTGAGCTGCAGACGGACGAAATGGTTAATTTTAGATAAAAAACAGCGGGAGAAATGAATTCAGATTAAATATCCAAGTTTGAGTGGAAGCCTGAGAAGTGGATTTTTTTATTTCACTAGGATGTTTTGCATAAATTTTGGTGAACTGAGCTGCAGACGGGAGTATTGTTAATTTTAGATAAAAAACAGCGGGAGAAATGAATTCAGATGAAAAAATCCAAGTTTGAGTGGAAGCCTGAGAAGTGGATTTTTTTATTTCACTAGGATGTTTTGCATAAATTTTGGTGAACTGAGCTGCAGACGGGCGAAATGGTTAATTTTAGATAAAAAACAGCGGGAGAAATGAATTCAGATGAAAAAATCCAATATTGAGTGGAAGCCTGAGAAGTGGATTTTTTTATTTCACTAGGATGTTTTGCATAAATTTTGGTGAACTGAGCTGCAGACGGGCAAAATTGATAATTTTAGATAAAAAACAGCGGGAGAAATGAATTCAGATGAAAAAATCCAAGTTTGAGTGGAAGCCTGAGAAGTGGATTTTTTTATTTCACTAGGATGTTTTGCATACGTTTTCGTGAACTGAGCTGCAGACGGGGGAAATGGTTAATTTTAGATAAAAAATAGCGGGAGAAATGAATTCAGATGAAAAAATCCAAGTTTGAGTGGAAGCCTGAGAAGTGGATTTTTTTATTTTTATATGATGTTTTTCATAAATTTTGGTGAACAGAGCTGCAGACGGGCGAAATGGTTAATTTTAGATAAAAAACAGCGGGAGAAATGAATTCAGATGAAAAAAACCAAGTTTGAGTGGAAGCCTGAGAAGTGGATTTTTTTATTTTTATAGGATGTTTTTCATAAATTTTGGTGAACAGAGCTGCAGACTGGCGAAATTGTTAATTTTAGATAAAAAACAGCGGGAGAAATGAATTCAGATGAAAAAATCCAAGTTTGCGTGGAACCCTGAGAAGTGGATTTTTTTATTTTTATAGGATGTTTTTCATAAATTTTGGTGAACAGAGCTGCAGACGGGCGAAATTGTTAATTTTAGATAAAAAATAGCGGGAGAAATGAAATCTAGATGAAAAAATCCAAGTTTGAGTGGAAGCCTGAGAAGTGGATTTTTTTATTTCACTAGGATGATTTGCATTAATTTTGGTGAACTGAGCTGCAGACGGGCGAAATTGTTAATTTTAGATAAAAAACAGCGGGAGAAATGAATTCAGATGAAAAAATCAAGTTTGAATGGTAGCCTGAGAAGTTGATTTTTTTATTTCACTAGGATGTTTTGCATAAACTTTGGTGAACTAAGCTGCAGACGGGCGAAATGGTTAATATTAGATAAAAAACAGCGGGAGAAATGAATTCAGATGAAAAAATCCAAGTTTGAGTGGAAGCCTGAGAAGTGGATTTTTTTATTTTACTAGGATGTTTTTCATAAATTTTGGTGAACAGAGCTGCAGACGGGCGAAATTGTTAATTTTAGATAAAAAATAGCGGGAGAAATGAATTCAGATGAAAAAATCCAAGTTTGAGTGGAAGCCTGAGAAGTGGATTTTTTTATTTTTATAGGATGTTTTTCATAAATTTTGGTGAACAGAGCTGCAGACGGGCGAAATAATTAATTTTAGATAAAAAACAGCGGGAGAAATGAATTCAGATGAAAAAATCCAAGTTTGAGTGGAAGCCCGAGAAGTGGATTTTTTTATTTCACTAGGATGATTTGCATAAATTTTGGTAAACTGAGCTGCAGACGGGAGTATTGTTAATTTTAGATAAAAAACAGCGGGAGAAATGAATTCAGATGAAAAAATCCAAATTTGAGTGGAAGCCTGAGAAGTGGATTTTTTTATTTCACTAGGATGTTTTGCATAAATTTTGGTGAACTGAGCTGCAGACGGGCGAAATGGTTAATTTTAGATAAAAAACAGCGGGAGAAATGAATTCAGATGAAAAAATCCAAGTTTGAGTGGAAGCCTGAGAAGTGGATTTTTTTATTTCACTAGGATGTTTTGCATACATTTTGGTGAACTGAGCTGCAGACGGGCGAAATGGTTAATTTTAGATAAAAAACAGCGGGAGAAATGAATTCAGATGAAAAAATCCAAGTTTGATTGGAAGCCTGAGAAGTGGATTTTTTTATTTGACTAGGATGTTTTGCATAAATTTTGGAGATCTGAGCTGCAGACGGGCGAAATGGTTAATTTTAGATAAAAAACAGCGGGAGAAATGATTTCAGATGAAAAAATCCAAGTTTGAGTGGAAGCCTGAGAAGTGGATTTTTTTATTTCACTAGGATGTTTTCCATACATTTTCGTGAACTGAGCTGCAGACGGGGGAAATGGTTAATTTTAGATAAAAAACAGCGGGAGAAATGAATTCAGATGAAAAAAACCAAGTTTGAGTGGAAGCCTGAGAAGTGGATTTTTTTATTTTTATAGGATGTTTTTCATAAATTTTGGTGAACAGAGCTGCAGACTGGCGAAATTGTTAATTTTAGATAAAAAACAGCGGGAGAAATGAATTCAGATGAAAAAATCCAAGTTTGCGTGGAACCCTGAGAAGTGGATTTTTTTATTTTTATAGGATGTTTTTCATAAATTTTTGAAGCAAAGTAAATTTGCTAAATAATAATCGCGGATCAAATTAAAATAAATGTTTTGTTTTTCCATGGTTGTCATGGGGGAAATAGTTTGTTGATCACGAGGATTCGCGGCATAACGATATTGAACACGAAAGAGAATGGTTGTATCATTGATTTGAATAAAAACTTAATCCAACAATTTGGTAGCATAGCGTGGTTATAAGATACACGAGTGAAATTTCCAGGAGGTCAAGAAAAGTGACAAGGGAAAATGTCAGACTTTGGAGTTTCAAGAATCGAGCCTCTAACAAACAAGAATTATGGACTTTGGAGCATGAGATTGGTTGCAGTTCTTAAGGCGAAAGGATTGTATCAAGATATCATTTTCGGTGATGAACCAGAGAAGAATGGTGCTGATGCAGCGGCTGTGGCGAAGTGGGAAGCCTGGTCAAAGAAGAACGACGAGGTCAACATGCTGATCATTATGACACTTTCGGCGGAGCAGGCGTTAGCATGTCAAGGTATTTCCAATGCAAAAGAGTTGTGGCTTTTGTTAAAGAAACGTCATGACGGTGTTGAGAAACATAGAAAGACTCAGTTAATGATTGAATTGGCTAAATTAGAAAAATTAGAGAAAGAAAGCATTGACGGTTATTTAACTAGAGCTCAAACATTAGAGACTCAACTTAAGGAAATGGGTAATAATATTGAAGATTATGAATTAATTATGTACGTAATCGAGGGTCTACCAAAGAGTTTCAGTGAAGTTGCAACAGCGATTTCTTCCAATCCAACGGTGGATTTCGAATTCATGAGAGGAGCACTTTTGCGATATGAGGAGAAAAACAAGAAATCAACCAATGAAGGAGAGGTCAAGGCTTTTAAGGCGAAGGTGCAGACTAAGAAAAAATGTTTCTGTTGTGGCAAAATTGGACATTTTGCTCGTGATTGCTGGCACAAGGACAAGGAGAATTCAATTGAGACTAAAGAAAATTCAAAGGATTTTTACAAGAATAAGAGCAAATTCAAGGGAATTTTCAAAGGAGGCAAGAATCAACATGCATTTGAAGTGAGGGAGCATCACAAGATAAATGCAGAAAATGGAGTCACTTGGATGCTTGATTCGGCGTGCACATCTCACATGACTCATCAAGAGGAGTTATTGATTAATAAGAGGAAAGACAATGTGGAGATCGTGACGGCTGAAGCAGGCAGAAAGATTCACGCTGAATTTCGAGGAGAAATTGAAGGAACCAGCTATCTTGACGATGGTGAGGTAGCATTAACTATAAAAGACGTACTTTATGTTCCAGATTTAAACAGCAACTTGATGTCAGTTCCAAGTCTGGTCAAGATGGGCAAGAAAATAGTTATTGATGAAGATGGATTTGGAATTTATGACAAGAAAACAGGAGAATTAGTTGCACAGGGGATCTTTGAAGCAGATGCTTTTATGTTTCGAATGAGCACGGACAGCGATGAACGAGAGCTGAAGAAAGAAGTTTGCTTTAGCACAAGCGAAATAAATAGTAATTTATGGCACCAGAGGCTTGGTCACATTAACAATAATTATCTTTCTAGATTGGCGAAAGAGAATCTTGTCAGAGGACTCGAAAATGTGTCGATCAAGGACGACAACTGCGAGGATTGCATTCAAGGGAAACTGACGAGAGCACCATTCAAAGAAGTCGAAATCGAAGGTGCACAGCAGATCTTGGAAAGACTGCACGCGGATTTGTGTGGTCCAATGCAACAAGAATCAATTGGAGGGAGTAGGTACATGCTGACTATTGTGGACGAGTACAGCAGAAGATATTTCGTCGATTTTTTGAAGAGTAAAAGTGAAACTGCCGATAAACTGATCGAGTTTATTGAGAGAAAAGAGAACGAGACAGGACAAAAGGTCAAGAATTTTCGCTCAGACAATGGTACGGAATTTACCAACGACACATTGCAAGAATATTTCAAGAAGAAAGGCATCAAGCACGAGAGAACGACGATCTATTCTCCACAGAGCAACGGAATTGCTGAGAGAGCCAATCGAACGTTGGTGGAAATGGCTCGAACGTTACTCATTGCAGCTGGATTAACACCGATGTTTTGGGCAGAAGCCGTGTGGACTGCGAGCTACTTGCATGATCTTTCACCTACGAAGAAGAGGGATCAAGTTCCACTTGAGATTTGGAAAAACAAGAAACCATCGGTCAGACATCTCAGAGTTTTTGGCTGCAAGGTCTTCTACAGAAATGAAGATGTTCAAAAAAAGAAGCTTGACGTGAGATCAAAGGAAGCTGTGTTCGTGGGATACTCGAAGAACAGGAGAGCCTACCGAGTATTTGACTTGAGTGACAGGAAGATTCACGAGAGTCGAGACGTAAAGTTCATTGAAGAAAAAATGGGTTTTCAGAAGAAGGAAGAAGACGTTGGTTATGACGAGACTAACTACGTTTTTATCCCAATTGAGAGGCAAGAGAATCGAGACGAACGACACGAGGAAGAAAACAATTCAGGAATTATCCATGACGTTGTTGAAGATTTTCAAGGACAATTGGACAGTGATGATGATTCATCTCATAAAAATCCGTTGGTAATTGTTCAAGCTGGAGAGAGAAGAAGAGGGAGAAAAAAAGGTGACACGAACGATGTCCTGAAACAGAGACACCAAGAAGAATTAAAAGGAATAGAAGATGAATTAAGACAACAAGGAGTAAGAAGGTCAACGAGAGAGAAGAAGGAGCCCGATTGCATTGTCAATATGGTGCAAGAAATCAATCCAAGGAACTACAAAGAAGCAATCGAGTCCAAGGACAAGATCAAATGGATTGAAGCAATGAACAAGGAATTGAAAAATATGAAAAATTATCAGACTTGGGAAATTGTTAACAAGCCAAAAGAGGTAAAATTAATTCAAAGCAAATGGGTTTTCAAGAAAAAGGGAACCAAAGATGCAGAAGTATACAAGGCAAGACTGGTAGCTGATGGTTCACGACAGCGAATGGGAGTGGATTACAAAAGCTCTTACAGTCCAGTGATGAAGCAAGAGTCATTGAAGACACTGTTGGCAATTGCAGCGAAGAAAAATTACAAAGTGGAGTTCATTGACGTCGAAGCAGCGTACTTGAACGCAGAATTGGACAGGCATGTGTACATGAATCCACCAAAAGGAGTAAACATTGAAGAAGGGAAGATATTTAGACTAAAGAAGAGTTTATATGGACTTCCAGAAGCAGGAAGATGTTGGTTTAAGAAATTATCTGGAATTTTGAAGGAATTGGGATTGAAACCATGTAAAGCAGATCCATGTGTATTTGTCGAAGAGTCAAAGAAGGGATTTTTGGCAATTGGATGCTACGTGGATGACTGTATAATTGTTGGTGACAGTCAAAAGAAGATTGATCAACTGGTGGAAAAACTGAAAAAGCAATTGAAGATTAAGGTGTCAAAGGAGGATGAAGTGAAGTTCCTAGGAATAAAAATCAAAGAAGAAAAAGAAGGATTTATCATGGAACAATCAAGCTACATCGAAGAAGTTATTGAGAGATTCGGAATGGAGAATTGCAATGGAGTGAAGACACCAGCAGCAAGTGGAGTCAAACTTGACGATTACGAAGATTCGGAGAAAGCAAACAAGGATTTGTACCAAGAAATACTTGGATGTATTGGATATTTGGTGAGAGGGACGAGGCCGGACTTGGCATACACCTACAGCAAACTATCGCAGTACTCAAAAGATCCAAGGATGATTCATTACGAGGCGTTGAAGAGAGTTTTGAGATATTTGAAGGGGACCAAAGGGTATCGTTTGAAGATTGGCAGAGAAGTTGGAAGACTGGAGATTAGTTCAGATGCCAGTTGGTGTACCACTTTGGATTCGAAATCATTTGGCGGATATTCAGTGAAGATTGGAGACGCATTGATCAGTTGGAGAAGCGGAAAGCAGAAGATGGTAGCTTTATCAACTATGGAATCGGAGTTGGTGGCATTATGTGATGGAGTTTGTGAGGGCATCTGGTTGACAGAGTTGTTAGAAGAGCTGGGACAATTTGAAGTTGTTGAACGACCAATAAAAGTTCGAACTGACAGTCAATCAGCATTGAATTGGAATAACAATGAGAAGATCAACAAAGAAAACAAGCACATCAGAAGAATGTATCATTTTGTCAAGGATGAAATCAAAAATGGTGAGGTGGTTCTTCATCACGTGGGTTCAGCAGACTTGGAAACTGATGTTTTGACCAAGGACGTCAGCGAAGCATTAATGAAGAAGCACATTCCAAACTTGAGTTTAATTATTTAAAATTTGTCACGCGAAAGGAGGAATTTGAAGCAAAGTAAATTTGCTAAATAATAATCGCGGATCAAATTAAAATAAATGTTTTGTTTTTCCATGGTTGTCATGGGGGAAATAGTTTGTTGATCACGAGGATTCGCGGCATAACGATATTGAACACGAAAGAGAATGGTTGTATCATTGATTTGAATAAAAACTTAATCCAACAATTTTGGTGAACAGAGCTGCAGACGGGCGAAATTGTTAATTTTAGATAAAAAATAGCGGGAGAAATGAAATCTAGATGAAAAAATCCAAGTTTGAGTGGAAGCCTGAGAAGTGGATTTTTTTATTTCACTAGGATGATTTGCATAAATTTTGGTGAACTGAGCTGCAGACGGGCGAAATTGTTAATTTTAGATAAAAAACAGCGGGAGAAGTGAATTCAGATGAAAAAATCAAGTTTGAATGGTAGCCTGAGAAGTTGATTTTTTTATTTCACTAGGATGTTTTGCATAAACTTTGGTGAACTAAGCTGCAGACGGGCGAAATGGTTAATATTAGATAAAAAACAGCGGGAGAAATGAATTGAGATGAAAAAATCCAAGTTTGAGTGGAAGCCTGAGAAGTGGATTTTTTTATTTTACTAGGATGTTTTTCATAAATTTTGGTGAACAGAGCTGCAGACGGGCGAAATTGTTAATTTTAGATAAAAAATAGCGGGAGAAATGAATTCAGATGAAAAAATCCAAGTTTGAGTGGAAGCCTGAGAAGTGGATTTTTTTATTTTTATAGGATGTTTTTCATAAATTTTGGTGAACAGAGCTGCAGACGGGCGAAATAATTAATTTTATATAAAAAACAGCGGGAGAAATGAATTCAGATGAAAAAATCCAAGTTTGAGTGGAAGCCCGAGAAGTGGATTTTTTTATTTCACTAGGATGATTTGCATAAATTTTGGTAAACTGAGCTGCAGACGGGAGTATTGTTAATTTTAGATAAAAAACAGCGGGAGAAATGAATTCAGATGAAAAAATCCAAGTTTGAGTGGAAGCCTGAGAAGTGGATTTTTTTATTTCACTAGGATGTTTTGCATAAATTTTGGTGAACTGAGCTGCAGACGGGCGAAATGGTTAATTTTAGATAAAAAACAGCGGGAGAAATGAATTCAGATGAAAAAATCCAAGTTTGAGTGGAAGCCTGAGAAGTGGATTTTTTTATTTCACTAGGATGTTTTGCATACATTTTGGTGAACTGAGCTGCAGACGGGCGAAATGGTTAATTTTAGATAAAAAACAGCGGGAGAAATGAATTCAGATGAAAAAATCCAAGTTTGATTGGAAGCCTGAGAAGTGGATTTTTTTATTTGACTAGGATGTTTTGCATAAATTTTGGAGATCTGAGCTGCAGACGGGCGAAATGGTTAATTTTAGATAAAAAACAGCGGGAGAAATGATTTCAGATGAAAAAATCCAAGTTTGAGTGGAAGCCTGAGAAGTGGATTTTTTTATTTCACTAGGATGTTTTCCATACATTTTCGTGAACTGAGCTGCAGACGGGGGAAATGGTTAATTTTAGATGAAAAACAGCGGGAGAAATGAATTCAGATGAAAAAATCCAAGATTGAGTGGAAGCCTGAGAAGTGGATTTTTTTATTTCACTAGGTTGTTTTGCATAAAATTTTGTGAACTGAGCTGCAGACGGGCGAAATGGTTAATTTTAGATAAAAAACAGCGCGAGAAATGAATTCAGATGAAAAAATCCAAGTTTGAGTGGTAGCCTGAGAAGTGGATTTTTTTATTTCACTACGATGTTTTGCATGAACTTTGGTGAACTGAGCAGCAGACGGTCGAAATGGTTAATTTTAGATAAAAAACAGCGGGAGAAATGAATTCAGATAAAAAAAATCCAAGTTTGAATGGAAGCCTGAGAAGTGGATTTTTTTATTTCACTAGGATGTTTTGCATACATTTTCGTGAACTGAGCTGCAGACGAGGGAAATGGTTAATTTTAGATAAAAACAGCGGGAGAAATGAATTCAGATGAAAAAATCCAAGTTTGAGTGGAAGCCTGAGAAGTGGATTTTTTTATTTTACTAGGATGTTTTGCATAAATTTTGGTGAACTGAGCTGCAGACGGGTGAAATGGTTAATTTTAGATAAAAAACAGCGGGAGAAATGAATTCAGATGAAAAAATCCAAGTTTGAGCGGAAGCCAGAGAAGTGGATTTTTTTATTTTACTAGGATGTTTTGCATTATTTTGGTGAACTGAGCTGCAGACGGGCGAAATAATTAATTTTAGTTAAAAAAACAGCGGGAGAAATAAATTCAGATGAAAAAATCCAAGTTTGAGTGGAAGCCTGAGAAGTGGATTTTTTTATCTTGCTAGGATGTTTTGCATAAATTTTGGTGAACTGAGCTGCAGGCGGGCGAAATAATTAATTTTAGATAAAAAACAGCGGGAGAAATGAATTCAGATGAAAAAATCCAAGTTGAGTGGAAGCCTGAGAAGTGGATTTTTTTATTTCACTAGGATGTTTTGCATAAATTTTGGTGAACTGAGCTGCAGACGGGCGAAATAATTAATTTTAGATAAAAAACAGCGGGAGAAATGAATTCAGATGAAAAAATCCAAGTTTGAGTGGAAGCCTGAGAAGTGGATTTTTTTATTTTACTAGGATGTTTTGCATAAATTTTGGTGAACAGAGCTGCAGACGGGCGAAATTGTTAATTTTAGATAAAAAACAGCGGGAGAAATTAATTCAGATGAAAAAATCCAAGTTTGAGCGGAAGCCTGAGAAGTGGATTTTTTTATTTTACTAGGATGTTTTGCATTATTTTGCTGAACTGAGCTGCAGACGGGCGAAATAATTAATTTTAGTTAAAAAAACAGCGGGAGAAATAAATTCAGATGAAAAAATCCAAGTTTGAGTGGAAGCCTGAGAAGTGGATTTTTTTATTTTGCTAGGATGTTTTGCATAAATTTTGGTGAACTGAGCTGCAGGCGGGCGAAATAATTAATTTTAGATAAAAAACAGCGGGAGAAATGAATTCAGATGAAAAAATCCAAGTTTGAGTGGAAGCCTGAGAAGTGGATTTTTTTATTTCACTAGGATGTTTTGTATAAATTTTGGTGAACTGAGCTGCAGACGGGCGAAATAATTAATTTTAGATAAAAAACAGCGGGAGAAATGAATTCAGATGAAAAAATCCAAGTTTGAGTGGAAGCCTGAGAAGTGGATTTTTTTATTTCACTAGGATGTTTTGCATAAATTTTGGTGAACTGAGCTGCAGACGGGCGAAATGGTTAATTTTAGATAAAAAACAGCGGGAGAAATGAATTCAGATGAAAAAATCCAAGTTTGAGTGGAAGCCTGAGAAGTGGATTTTTTTATTTCACTAGGATGTTTTGCATAAATTTTGGTGAACTGAGCTGCAGACGGGCAAAATTGATAATTTTAGATAAAAAACAGCGGGAGAAATGAATTCAGATGAAAAAATCCAAGTTTGAGTGGAAGCCTGAGAAGTGGATTTTTTTATTTCACTAGAATGTTTTGCATAAATTTTGGTGAACTGAGCTGCAGATTTTTTTATTTCACTAGAATGTTTTGCATAAATTTTGGTGAACTGAGCTGCAGACGGGAGTATTGTTAATTTTAGATAAAAAACAGCGGGAGAAATGAATTCAGATGAAAAAATCCAAGTTTGAGTGGAAGCCTGAGAAGTGGATTTTTTTATTTCACTAGGATGTTTTGCATAAATTTTGTTGAACTGAGCTGCAGACGGGCGAAATGGTTAATTTTAGATAAAAAACAGCGGGAGAAATGAATTCAGATGAAAAAATCCAAGTTTGAGTGGAAGCCTGAGAAGTGGATTTTTTTATTTCAATAGGATGTTTTGCATAAATTTTGGTGAACTGAGCTGCAGACGGGCAAAATTGTTAATTTTAGATAAAAAACAGCGGGAGAAATGAATTCAGATGAAAAAATCCAAGTTTGAGTGGAAGCCTGAGAAGTGGATTTTTTTATTTCACTAGGATGTTTTGCATAAATTTTGGTGAACTGAGCTGCAGACGGGCAAAATTGTTAATTTTAGATAAAAAACAGCGGGAGAAATGAATTCAGATAAAAAATCCAAGTTTGAGTGGAAGCCTGAGAAGTGGATTTTTTTATTTCACTAGGATGTTTTGCATACATTTTCGTGAACTGAGCTGCAGACGGGGGAAATGGTTAATTTTAGATAAAAAATAGCGGGAGAAATGAATTCAGATGAAAAAATCCAGGTTTGAGTGGAAGCCTGAGAAGTGGATTTTATTATTTTTATAGGATGTTTTTCATAAATTTTGGTGAACAGAGCTGCAGACGGGCGAAATGGTTAATTTTAGATAAAAAACAGCGGGAGAAATGAATTCAGATGAAAAAATCCAAGTTTGAGTGGAAGCCTGAGAAGTGGATTTTTTTATTTCACTAGGATGTTTTGCATACATTTTCGTGAACTGAGCTGCAGACGGGGGAAATGGTTAATTTTAGATAAAAAATAGCGGGAGAAATGAATTCAGATGAAAAAATCCAAGTTTGAGTGGAAGCCTGAGAAGTGGATTTTATTATTTTTATAGGATGTTTTTCATAAATTTTGGTGAACAGAGCTGCAGACGGGCGAAATGGTTAATTTTAGATAAAAAACAGCGGGAGAAATGAATTCAGATGAAAAAATCCAAGTTTGCGTGGAACCCTGAGAAGTGGATTTTTTTATTTTTATAGGATGTTTTTCATAAATTTTGGTGAACAGAGCTGCAGACTGGCGAAATTGTTAATTTTAGATAAAAAACAGCGGGAGAAATGAATTCAGATGAAAAAATCCAAGTTTGCGTGGAACCCTGAGAAGTGGATTTTTTTATTTTTATAGGATGTTTTTCATAAATTTTGGTGAACAGAGCTGCAGACGGGCGAAATTGTTAATTTTAGATAAAAAACAGCGGGAGAAATGAATTCAGATGAAAAAATCCAAGTTTGAGTGGAAGCCTGAGAAGTGGATTTTTTTATTTCACTAGGATGATTTGCATAAATTTTGGTGAACTGAGCTGCAGACGGGCGAAATTGTTAATTTTAGATAAAAAACAGCGGGAGAAATGAATTCAGATGAAAAAATCCAAGTTTGAATGGTAGCCTGAGAAGTTGATTTTTTTATTTCACTAGGATGTTTTTCATAAATTTTGGTGAACAGAGCTGCAGACGGGCGAAATTGTTAATTTTAGATAAAAAATAGCGGGAGAAATGAATTCAGATGAAAAAATCCAAGTTTGAGTGGAAGCCTGAGAAGTGGATTTTTTTATTTTACTAGGATGTTTTTCATAAATTTTGGTGAACAGAGCTGCAGACGGGCGAAATTGTTAATTTTAGATAAAAAATAGCGGGAGAAATGAATTCAGATGAAAAAATCCAAGTTTGAGTGGAAGCCTGAGAAGTGGATTTTTTTATTTTTATAGGATGTTTTTCATAAATTTTGGTGAACAGAGCTGCAGACGGGCGAAATAATTAATTTTAGGTAAAAAACAGCGGGAGAAATGAATTCAGATGAAAAAATCCAAGTTTGAGTGGAAGCCCGAGAAGTGGATTTTTTTATTTTTATAGGATGTTTTTCATAAATTTTGGTAAACTGAGCTGCAGACGGGAGTATTGTTAATTTTAGATAAAAAACAGCGGGAGAAATGAATTCAGATGAAAAAATCCAAGTTTGAGTGGAAGCCCGAGAAGTGGATTTTTTTATTTCACTAGGATGTTTTCCATACATTTTCGTGAACTGAGCTGCAGACGGGGGAAATGGTTAATTTTAGATGAAAAACAGCGGGAGAAATGAATTCAGATGAAAAAATCCAAGATTGAGTGGAAGCCTGAGAAGTGGATTTTTTTATTTCACTAGGTTGTTTTGCATAAAATTTGGTGAACTGAGCTGCAGACGGGCGAAATGGTTAATTTTAGATAAAAAACAGCGCGAGAAATTAATTCAGATGAAAAAATCCAAGTTTGAGTGGTAGCCTGAGAAGTGGATTTTTTTATTTCACTACGATGTTTTGCATGAACTTTGGTGAACTGAGCAGCAGACGGTCGAAATGGTTAATTTTAGATAAAAAACAGCGGGAGAAATGAATTCAGATAAAAAAATCCAAGTTTGAGTGGAAGCCTGAGAAGTGGATTTTTTTATTTCACTAGGATGTTTTGCATACATTTTCGTGAACTGAGCTGCAGACGAGGGAAATGGTTAATTTTAGATAAAAACAGCGGGAGAAATGAATTCAGATGAAAAAATCCAAGTTTGAGCGGAAGCCTGAGAAGTGGATTTTTTTATTTTACTAGGATGTTTTGCATTATTTTGGTGAACTGAGCTGCAGATGGGCGAAATAATTAATTTTAGTTAAAAAAACAGCGGGAGAAATAAATTCAGATGAAAAAATCCAAGTTTGAGTGGAAGCCTGAGAAGTGGATTTTTTTATTTTACTAGGATGTTTTGCATAAATTTTGGTGAACTGAGCTGCAGACGGGTGAAATGGTTAATTTTAGATAAAAAACAGCGGGAGAAATGAATTCAGATGAAAAAATCCAAGTTTGAGCGGAAGCCTGAGAAGTGGATTTTTTTATTTTACTAGGATGTTTTGCATTATTTTGGTGAACTGAGCTGCAGATGGGCGAAATAATTAATTTTAGTTAAAAAAACAGCGGGAGAAATAAATTCAGATGAAAAAATCCAAGTTTGAGTGGAAGCCTGAGAAGTGGATTTTTTTATTTTGCTAGGATGTTTTGCATAAATTTTGGTGAACTGAGCTGCAGGCGGGCGAAATAATTAATTTTAGATAAAAAACAGCGGGAGAAATGAATTCAGATGAAAAAATCCAAGTTTGAGTGGAAGCCTGAGAAGTGGATTTTTTTATTTCACTAGGATGTTTTGCATAAATTTTGGTGAACTGAGCTGCAGACGGGCGAAATAATTATTTTGGATAAAAAACAGCGGGAGAAATGAATTCAGATGAAAAAATCCAAGTTTGAGTGGAAGCCTGAGAAGTGGATTTTTTTATTTCACTAGGATGTTTTGCATAAATTTTGGTGAACTGAGCTGCAGACGGACGAAATGGTTAATTTTAGATAAAAAACAGCGGGAGAAATGAATTCAGATGAAAAAATCCAAGTTTGAGTGGAAGCCTGAGAAGTGGATTTTTTTATTTCACTAGGATGTTTTGCATAAATTTTGGTGAACTGAGCTGCAGACGGGAGTATTGTTAATTTTAGATAAAAAACAGCGGGAGAAATGAATTCAGATGAAAAAATCCAAGTTTGAGTGGAAGCCTGAGAAGTGGATTTTTTTATTTCACTAGGATGTTTTGCATAAATTTTGGTAAACTGAGCTGCAGACGGGCGAAATGGTTAATTTTAGATAAAAAACAGCGGGAGAAATGAATTCAGATGAAAAAATCCAATATTGAGTGGAAGCCTGAGAAGTGGATTTTTTTATTTCACTAGGATGTTTTGCATAAATTTTGGTGAACTGAGCTGCAGACGGGCAAAATTGATAATTTTAGATAAAAAACAGCGGGAGAAATGAATTCAGATGAAAAAATCCAAGTTTGAGTGGAAGCCTGAGAAGTGGATTTTTTTATTTCACTAGGATGTTTTGCATACGTTTTCGTGAACTGAGCTGCAGACGGGGGAAATGGTTAATTTTAGATAAAAAATAGCGGGAGAAATGAATTCAGATGAAAAAATCCAAGTTTGAGTGGAAGCCTGAGAAGTGGATTTTTTTATTTTTATATGATGTTTTTCATAAATTTTGGTGAACAGAGCTGCAGACGGGCGAAATGGTTAATTTTAGATAAAAAACAGCGGGAGAAATGAATTCAGATGAAAAAAACCAAGTTTGAGTGGAAGCCTGAGAAGTGGATTTTTTTATTTTTATAGGATGTTTTTCATAAATTTTGGTGAACAGAGCTGCAGACTGGCGAAATTGTTAATTTTAGATAAAAAACAGCGGGAGAAATGAATTCAGATGAAAAAATCCAAGTTTGCGTGGAACCCTGAGAAGTGGATTTTTTTATTTTTATAGGATGTTTTTCATAAATTTTGGTGAACAGAGCTGCAGACGGGCGAAATTGTTAATTTTAGATAAAAAATAGCGGGAGAAATGAAATCTAGATGAAAAAATCCAAGTTTGAGTGGAAGCCTGAGAAGTGGATTTTTTTATTTCACTAGGATGATTTGCATTAATTTTGGTGAACTGAGCTGCAGACGGGCGAAATTGTTAATTTTAGATAAAAAACAGCGGGAGAAATGAATTCAGATGAAAAAATCAAGTTTGAATGGTAGCCTGAGAAGTTGATTTTTTTATTTCACTAGGATGTTTTGCATAAACTTTGGTGAACTAAGCTGCAGACGGGCGAAATGGTTAATATTAGATAAAAAACAGCGGGAGAAATGAATTCAGATGAAAAAATCCAAGTTTGAGTGGAAGCCTGAGAAGTGGATTTTTTTATTTTACTAGGATGTTTTTCATAAATTTTGGTGAACAGAGCTGCAGACGGGCGAAATTGTTAATTTTAGATAAAAAATAGCGGGAGAAATGAATTCAGATGAAAAAATCCAAGTTTGAGTGGAAGCCTGAGAAGTGGATTTTTTTATTTTTATAGGATGTTTTTCATAAATTTTGGTGAACAGAGCTGCAGACGGGCGAAATAATTAATTTTAGATAAAAAACAGCGGGAGAAATGAATTCAGATGAAAAAATCCAAGTTTGAGTGGAAGCCCGAGAAGTGGATTTTTTTATTTCACTAGGATGATTTGCATAAATTTTGGTAAACTGAGCTGCAGACGGGAGTATTGTTAATTTTAGATAAAAAACAGCGGGAGAAATGAATTCAGATGAAAAAATCCAAGTTTGAGTGGAAGCCTGAGAAGTGGATTTTTTTATTTCACTAGGATGTTTTGCATAAATTTTGGTGAACTGAGCTGCAGACGGGCGAAATGGTTAATTTTAGATAAAAAACAGCGGGAGAAATGAATTCAGATGAAAAAATCCAAGTTTGAGTGGAAGCCTGAGAAGTGGATTTTTTTATTTCACTAGGATGTTTTGCATACATTTTGGTGAACTGAGCTGCAGACGGGCGAAATGGTTAATTTTAGATAAAAAACAGCGGGAGAAATGAATTCAGATGAAAAAATCCAAGTTTGATTGGAAGCCTGAGAAGTGGATTTTTTTATTTGACTAGGATGTTTTGCATAAATTTTGGAGATCTGAGCTGCAGACGGGCGAAATGGTTAATTTTAGATAAAAAACAGCGGGAGAAATGATTTCAGATGAAAAAATCCAAGTTTGAGTGGAAGCCTGAGAAGTGGATTTTTTTATTTCACTAGGATGTTTTCCATACATTTTCGTGAACTGAGCTGCAGACGGGGGAAATGGTTAATTTTAGATAAAAAACAGCGGGAGAAATGAATTCAGATGAAAAAAACCAAGTTTGAGTGGAAGCCTGAGAAGTGGATTTTTTTATTTTTATAGGATGTTTTTCATAAATTTTGGTGAACAGAGCTGCAGACTGGCGAAATTGTTAATTTTAGATAAAAAACAGCGGGAGAAATGAATTCAGATGAAAAAATCCAAGTTTGCGTGGAACCCTGAGAAGTGGATTTTTTTATTTTTATAGGATGTTTTTCATAAATTTTTGAAGCAAAGTAAATTTGCTAAATAATAATCGCGGATCAAATTAAAATAAATGTTTTGTTTTTCCATGGTTGTCATGGGGGAAATAGTTTGTTGATCACGAGGATTCGCGGCATAACGATATTGAACACGAAAGAGAATGGTTGTATCATTGATTTGAATAAAAACTTAATCCAACAATTTGGTAGCATAGCGTGGTTATAAGATACACGAGTGAAATTTCCAGGAGGTCAAGAAAAGTGACAAGGGAAAATGTCAGACTTTGGAGTTTCAAGAATCGAGCCTCTAACAAACAAGAATTATGGACTTTGGAGCATGAGATTGGTTGCAGTTCTTAAGGCGAAAGGATTGTATCAAGATATCATTTTCGGTGATGAACCAGAGAAGAATGGTGCTGATGCAGCGGCTGTGGCGAAGTGGGAAGCCTGGTCAAAGAAGAACGACGAGGTCAACATGCTGATCATTATGACACTTTCGGCGGAGCAGGCGTTAGCATGTCAAGGTATTTCCAATGCAAAAGAGTTGTGGCTTTTGTTAAAGAAACGTCATGACGGTGTTGAGAAACATAGAAAGACTCAGTTAATGATTGAATTGGCTAAATTAGAAAAATTAGAGAAAGAAAGCATTGACGGTTATTTAACTAGAGCTCAAACATTAGAGACTCAACTTAAGGAAATGGGTAATAATATTGAAGATTATGAATTAATTATGTACGTAATCGAGGGTCTACCAAAGAGTTTCAGTGAAGTTGCAACAGCGATTTCTTCCAATCCAACGGTGGATTTCGAATTCATGAGAGGAGCACTTTTGCGATATGAGGAGAAAAACAAGAAATCAACCAATGAAGGAGAGGTCAAGGCTTTTAAGGCGAAGGTGCAGACTAAGAAAAAATGTTTCTGTTGTGGCAAAATTGGACATTTTGCTCGTGATTGCTGGCACAAGGACAAGGAGAATTCAATTGAGACTAAAGAAAATTCAAAGGATTTTTACAAGAATAAGAGCAAATTCAAGGGAATTTTCAAAGGAGGCAAGAATCAACATGCATTTGAAGTGAGGGAGCATCACAAGATAAATGCAGAAAATGGAGTCACTTGGATGCTTGATTCGGCGTGCACATCTCACATGACTCATCAAGAGGAGTTATTGATTAATAAGAGGAAAGACAATGTGGAGATCGTGACGGCTGAAGCAGGCAGAAAGATTCACGCTGAATTTCGAGGAGAAATTGAAGGAACCAGCTATCTTGACGATGGTGAGGTAGCATTAACTATAAAAGACGTACTTTATGTTCCAGATTTAAACAGCAACTTGATGTCAGTTCCAAGTCTGGTCAAGATGGGCAAGAAAATAGTTATTGATGAAGATGGATTTGGAATTTATGACAAGAAAACAGGAGAATTAGTTGCACAGGGGATCTTTGAAGCAGATGCTTTTATGTTTCGAATGAGCACGGACAGCGATGAACGAGAGCTGAAGAAAGAAGTTTGCTTTAGCACAAGCGAAATAAATAGTAATTTATGGCACCAGAGGCTTGGTCACATTAACAATAATTATCTTTCTAGATTGGCGAAAGAGAATCTTGTCAGAGGACTCGAAAATGTGTCGATCAAGGACGACAACTGCGAGGATTGCATTCAAGGGAAACTGACGAGAGCACCATTCAAAGAAGTCGAAATCGAAGGTGCACAGCAGATCTTGGAAAGACTGCACGCGGATTTGTGTGGTCCAATGCAACAAGAATCAATTGGAGGGAGTAGGTACATGCTGACTATTGTGGACGAGTACAGCAGAAGATATTTCGTCGATTTTTTGAAGAGTAAAAGTGAAACTGCCGATAAACTGATCGAGTTTATTGAGAGAAAAGAGAACGAGACAGGACAAAAGGTCAAGAATTTTCGCTCAGACAATGGTACGGAATTTACCAACGACACATTGCAAGAATATTTCAAGAAGAAAGGCATCAAGCACGAGAGAACGACGATCTATTCTCCACAGAGCAACGGAATTGCTGAGAGAGCCAATCGAACGTTGGTGGAAATGGCTCGAACGTTACTCATTGCAGCTGGATTAACACCGATGTTTTGGGCAGAAGCCGTGTGGACTGCGAGCTACTTGCATGATCTTTCACCTACGAAGAAGAGGGATCAAGTTCCACTTGAGATTTGGAAAAACAAGAAACCATCGGTCAGACATCTCAGAGTTTTTGGCTGCAAGGTCTTCTACAGAAATGAAGATGTTCAAAAAAAGAAGCTTGACGTGAGATCAAAGGAAGCTGTGTTCGTGGGATACTCGAAGAACAGGAGAGCCTACCGAGTATTTGACTTGAGTGACAGGAAGATTCACGAGAGTCGAGACGTAAAGTTCATTGAAGAAAAAATGGGTTTTCAGAAGAAGGAAGAAGACGTTGGTTATGACGAGACTAACTACGTTTTTATCCCAATTGAGAGGCAAGAGAATCGAGACGAACGACACGAGGAAGAAAACAATTCAGGAATTATCCATGACGTTGTTGAAGATTTTCAAGGACAATTGGACAGTGATGATGATTCATCTCATAAAAATCCGTTGGTAATTGTTCAAGCTGGAGAGAGAAGAAGAGGGAGAAAAAAAGGTGACACGAACGATGTCCTGAAACAGAGACACCAAGAAGAATTAAAAGGAATAGAAGATGAATTAAGACAACAAGGAGTAAGAAGGTCAACGAGAGAGAAGAAGGAGCCCGATTGCATTGTCAATATGGTGCAAGAAATCAATCCAAGGAACTACAAAGAAGCAATCGAGTCCAAGGACAAGATCAAATGGATTGAAGCAATGAACAAGGAATTGAAAAATATGAAAAATTATCAGACTTGGGAAATTGTTAACAAGCCAAAAGAGGTAAAATTAATTCAAAGCAAATGGGTTTTCAAGAAAAAGGGAACCAAAGATGCAGAAGTATACAAGGCAAGACTGGTAGCTGATGGTTCACGACAGCGAATGGGAGTGGATTACAAAAGCTCTTACAGTCCAGTGATGAAGCAAGAGTCATTGAAGACACTGTTGGCAATTGCAGCGAAGAAAAATTACAAAGTGGAGTTCATTGACGTCGAAGCAGCGTACTTGAACGCAGAATTGGACAGGCATGTGTACATGAATCCACCAAAAGGAGTAAACATTGAAGAAGGGAAGATATTTAGACTAAAGAAGAGTTTATATGGACTTCCAGAAGCAGGAAGATGTTGGTTTAAGAAATTATCTGGAATTTTGAAGGAATTGGGATTGAAACCATGTAAAGCAGATCCATGTGTATTTGTCGAAGAGTCAAAGAAGGGATTTTTGGCAATTGGATGCTACGTGGATGACTGTATAATTGTTGGTGACAGTCAAAAGAAGATTGATCAACTGGTGGAAAAACTGAAAAAGCAATTGAAGATTAAGGTGTCAAAGGAGGATGAAGTGAAGTTCCTAGGAATAAAAATCAAAGAAGAAAAAGAAGGATTTATCATGGAACAATCAAGCTACATCGAAGAAGTTATTGAGAGATTCGGAATGGAGAATTGCAATGGAGTGAAGACACCAGCAGCAAGTGGAGTCAAACTTGACGATTACGAAGATTCGGAGAAAGCAAACAAGGATTTGTACCAAGAAATACTTGGATGTATTGGATATTTGGTGAGAGGGACGAGGCCGGACTTGGCATACACCTACAGCAAACTATCGCAGTACTCAAAAGATCCAAGGATGATTCATTACGAGGCGTTGAAGAGAGTTTTGAGATATTTGAAGGGGACCAAAGGGTATCGTTTGAAGATTGGCAGAGAAGTTGGAAGACTGGAGATTAGTTCAGATGCCAGTTGGTGTACCACTTTGGATTCGAAATCATTTGGCGGATATTCAGTGAAGATTGGAGACGCATTGATCAGTTGGAGAAGCGGAAAGCAGAAGATGGTAGCTTTATCAACTATGGAATCGGAGTTGGTGGCATTATGTGATGGAGTTTGTGAGGGCATCTGGTTGACAGAGTTGTTAGAAGAGCTGGGACAATTTGAAGTTGTTGAACGACCAATAAAAGTTCGAACTGACAGTCAATCAGCATTGAATTGGAATAACAATGAGAAGATCAACAAAGAAAACAAGCACATCAGAAGAATGTATCATTTTGTCAAGGATGAAATCAAAAATGGTGAGGTGGTTCTTCATCACGTGGGTTCAGCAGACTTGGAAACTGATGTTTTGACCAAGGACGTCAGCGAAGCATTAATGAAGAAGCACATTCCAAACTTGAGTTTAATTATTTAAAATTTGTCACGCGAAAGGAGGAATTTGAAGCAAAGTAAATTTGCTAAATAATAATCGCGGATCAAATTAAAATAAATGTTTTGTTTTTCCATGGTTGTCATGGGGGAAATAGTTTGTTGATCACGAGGATTCGCGGCATAACGATATTGAACACGAAAGAGAATGGTTGTATCATTGATTTGAATAAAAACTTAATCCAACAATTTTGGTGAACAGAGCTGCAGACGGGCGAAATTGTTAATTTTAGATAAAAAATAGCGGGAGAAATGAAATCTAGATGAAAAAATCCAAGTTTGAGTGGAAGCCTGAGAAGTGGATTTTTTTATTTCACTAGGATGATTTGCATAAATTTTGGTGAACTGAGCTGCAGACGGGCGAAATTGTTAATTTTAGATAAAAAACAGCGGGAGAAATGAATTCAGATGAAAAAATCAAGTTTGAATGGTAGCCTGAGAAGTTGATTTTTTTATTTCACTAGGATGTTTTGCATAAACTTTGGTGAACTAAGCTGCAGACGGGCGAAATGGTTAATATTAGATAAAAAACAGCGGGAGAAATGAATTGAGATGAAAAAATCCAAGTTTGAGTGGAAGCCTGAGAAGTGGATTTTTTTATTTTACTAGGATGTTTTTCATAAATTTTGGTGAACAGAGCTGCAGACGGGCGAAATTGTTAATTTTAGATAAAAAATAGCGGGAGAAATGAATTCAGATGAAAAAATCCAAGTTTGAGTGGAAGCCTGAGAAGTGGATTTTTTTATTTTTATAGGATGTTTTTCATAAATTTTGGTGAACAGAGCTGCAGACGGGCGAAATAATTAATTTTATATAAAAAACAGCGGGAGAAATGAATTCAGATGAAAAAATCCAAGTTTGAGTGGAAGCCCGAGAAGTGGATTTTTTTATTTCACTAGGGTGATTTGCATAAATTTTGGTAAACTGAGCTGCAGACGGGAGTATTGTTAATTTTAGATAAAAAACAGCGGGAGAAATGAATTCAGATGAAAAAATCCAAGTTTGAGTGGAAGCCTGAGAAGTGGATTTTTTTATTTCACTAGGATGTTTTGCATAAATTTTGGTGAACTGAGCTGCAGACGGGCGAAATGGTTAATTTTAGATAAAAAACAGCGGGAGAAATGAATTCAGATGAAAAAATCCAAGTTTGAGTGGAAGCCTGAGAAGTGGATTTTTTTATTTCACTAGGATGTTTTGCATACATTTTGGTGAACTGAGCTGCAGACGGGCGAAATGGTTAATTTTAGATAAAAAACAGCGGGAGAAATGAATTCAGATGAAAAAATCCAAGTTTGATTGGAAGCCTGAGAAGTGGATTTTTTTATTTGACTAGGATGTTTTGCATAAATTTTGGAGATCTGAGCTGCAGACGGGCGAAATGGTTAATTTTAGATAAAAAACAGCGGGAGAAATGATTTCAGATGAAAAAATCCAAGTTTGAGTGGAAGCCTGAGAAGTGGATTTTTTTATTTCACTAGGATGTTTTCCATACATTTTCGTGAACTGAGCTGCAGACGGGGGAAATGGTTAATTTTAGATGAAAAACAGCGGGAGAAATGAATTCAGATGAAAAAATCCAAGATTGAGTGGAAGCCTGAGAAGTGGATTTTTTTATTTCACTAGGTTGTTTTGCATAAAATTTTGTGAACTGAGCTGCAGACGGGCGAAATGGTTAATTTTAGATAAAAAACAGCGCGAGAAATGAATTCAGATGAAAAAATCCAAGTTTGAGTGGTAGCCTGAGAAGTGGATTTTTTTATTTCACTACGATGTTTTGCATGAACTTTGGTGAACTGAGCAGCAGACGGTCGAAATGGTTAATTTTAGATAAAAAACAGCGGGAGAAATGAATTCAGATAAAAAAAATCCAAGTTTGAATGGAAGCCTGAGAAGTGGATTTTTTTATTTCACTAGGATGTTTTGCATACATTTTCGTGAACTGAGCTGCAGACGAGGGAAATGGTTAATTTTAGATAAAAACAGCGGGAGAAATGAATTCAGATGAAAAAATCCAAGTTTGAGTGGAAGCCTGAGAAGTGGATTTTTTTATTTTACTAGGATGTTTTGCATAAATTTTGGTGAACTGAGCTGCAGACGGGTGAAATGGTTAATTTTAGATAAAAAACAGCGGGAGAAATGAATTCAGATGAAAAAATCCAAGTTTGAGCGGAAGCCAGAGAAGTGGATTTTTTTATTTTACTAGGATGTTTTGCATTATTTTGGTGAACTGAGCTGCAGACGGGCGAAATAATTAATTTTAGTTAAAAAAACAGCGGGAGAAATAAATTCAGATGAAAAAATCCAAGTTTGAGTGGAAGCCTGAGAAGTGGATTTTTTTATCTTGCTAGGATGTTTTGCATAAATTTTGGTGAACTGAGCTGCAGGCGGGCGAAATAATTAATTTTAGATAAAAAACAGCGGGAGAAATGAATTCAGATGAAAAAATCCAAGTTGAGTGGAAGCCTGAGAAGTGGATTTTTTTATTTCACTAGGATGTTTTGCATAAATTTTGGTGAACTGAGCTGCAGACGGGCGAAATAATTAATTTTAGATAAAAAACAGCGGGAGAAATGAATTCAGATGAAAAAATCCAAGTTTGAGTGGAAGCCTGAGAAGTGGATTTTTTTATTTTACTAGGATGTTTTGCATAAATTTTGGTGAACAGAGCTGCAGACGGGCGAAATTGTTAATTTTAGATAAAAAACAGCGGGAGAAATTAATTCAGATGAAAAAATCCAAGTTTGAGCGGAAGCCTGAGAAGTGGATTTTTTTATTTTACTAGGATGTTTTGCATTATTTTGCTGAACTGAGCTGCAGACGGGCGAAATAATTAATTTTAGTTAAAAAAACAGCGGGAGAAATAAATTCAGATGAAAAAATCCAAGTTTGAGTGGAAGCCTGAGAAGTGGATTTTTTTATTTCACTAGGATGTTTTGCATAAATTTTGTTGAACTGAGCTGCAGACGGGCGAAATGGTTAATTTTAGATAAAAAACAGCGGGAGAAATGAATTCAGATGAAAAAATCCAAGTTTGAGTGGAAGCCTGAGAAGTGGATTTTTTTATTTCAATAGGATGTTTTGCATAAATTTTGGTGAACTGAGCTGCAGACGGGCAAAATTGTTAATTTTAGATAAAAAACAGCGGGAGAAATGAATTCAGATGAAAAAATCCAAGTTTGAGTGGAAGCCTGAGAAGTGGATTTTTTTATTTCACTAGGATGTTTTGCATAAATTTTGGTGAACTGAGCTGCAGACGGGCAAAATTGTTAATTTTAGATAAAAAACAGCGGGAGAAATGAATTCAGATAAAAAATCCAAGTTTGAGTGGAAGCCTGAGAAGTGGATTTTTTTATTTCACTAGGATGTTTTGCATACATTTTCGTGAACTGAGCTGCAGACGGGGGAAATGGTTAATTTTAGATAAAAAATAGCGGGAGAAATGAATTCAGATGAAAAAATCCAGGTTTGAGTGGAAGCCTGAGAAGTGGATTTTATTATTTTTATAGGATGTTTTTCATAAATTTTGGTGAACAGAGCTGCAGACGGGCGAAATGGTTAATTTTAGATAAAAAACAGCGGGAGAAATGAATTCAGATGAAAAAATCCAAGTTTGATTGGAACCCTGAGAAGTGGATTTTTTTATTTTTATAGGATGTTTTTCATAAATTTTGGTGAACAGAGCTGCAGACTGGCGAAATGGTTAATTTTAGATAAAAAACAGCGGGAGAAATGAATTCAGATGAAAAAATCCAAGTTTGCGTGGAACCCTGAGAAGTGGATTTTTTTATTTTTATAGGATGTTTTTCATAAATTTTGGTGAACAGAGCTGCAGACGGGCGAAATTGTTAATTTTAGATAAAAAACAGCGGGAGAAATGAATTCAGATGAAAAAATCCAAGATTGAGTGGAAGCCTGAGAAGTGGATTTTTTTATTTCACTAGGATGATTAGCATAAATTTTGGTGAACTGAGCTGCAGACGGGCGAAATTGTTAATTTTAGATAAAAAACAGCGGGAGAAATGAATTCAGATGAAAAAATCCAAGTTTGAATGGTAGCCTGAGAAGTTGATTTTTTTATTTCACTAGGATGTTTTTCATAAATTTTGGTGAACAGAGCTGCAGACGGGCGAAATTGTTAATTTTAGATAAAAAATAGCGGGAGAAATGAATTCAGATGAAAAAATCCAAGTTTGAGTGGAAGCCTGAGAAGTGGATTTTTTTATTTCACTAGGATGTTTTGCATACATTTTCGTGAACTGAGCTGCAGACGAGGGAAATGGTTAATTTTAGATAAAAACAGCGGGAGAAATGAATTCAGATGAAAAAATCCAAGTTTGAGTGGAAGCCTGAGAAGTGGATTTTTTTATTTTACTAGGATGTTTTGCATAAATTTTGGTGAACTGAGCTGCAGACGGGTGAAATGGTTAATTTTAGATAAAAAACAGCGCGAGAAATGAATTCAGATGAAAAAATCCAAGTTTGAGTGGTAGCCTGAGAAGTGGATTTTTTTATTTCACTACGATGTTTTGCATGAACTTTGGTGAACTGAGCAGCAGACGGTCGAAATGGTTAATTTTAGATAAAAAACAGCGGGAGAAATGAATTCAGATAAAAAAAATCCAAGTTTGAGTGGAAGCCTGAGAAGTGGATTTTTTTATTTCACTAGGATGTTTTGCATACATTTTCGTGAACTGAGCTGCAGACGAGGGAAATGGTTAATTTTAGATAAAAACAGCGGGAGAAATGAATTCAGATGAAAAAATCCAAGTTTGAGTGGAAGCCTGAGAAGTGGATTTTTTTATTTTACTAGGATGTTTTGCATAAATTTTGGTGAACTGAGCTGCAGACGGGTGAAATGGTTAATTTTAGATAAAAAACAGCGGGAGAAATGAATTCAGATAAAAAAAATCCAAGTTTGAGTGGAAGCCTGAGAAGTGGATTTTTTTATTTCACTAGGATGTTTTGCATACATTTTCGTGAACTGAGCTGCAGACGAGGGAAATGGTTAATTTTAGATAAAAACAGCGGGAGAAATGAATTCAGATGAAAAAATCCAAGTTTGAGTGGAAGCCTGAGAAGTGGATTTTTTTATTTCACTAGGATGTTTTGCATACATTTTCGTGAACTGAGCTGCAGACGAGGGAAATGGTTAATTTTAGATAAAAACAGCGGGAGAAATGAATTCAGATGAAAAAATCCAAGTTTGAGCGGAAGCCTGAGAAGTGGATTTTTTTATTTTACTAGGATGTTTTGCATTATTTTGGTGAACTGAGCTGCAGACGGGCGAAATAATTAATTTTAGTTAAAAAAACAGCGGGAGAAATAAATTCAGATGAAAAAATCCAAGTTTGAGTGGAAGCCTGAGAAGTGGATTTTTTTATTTCACTAGGATGTTTTGCATACATTTTCGTGAACTGAGCTGCAGACGAGGGAAATGGTTAATTTTAGGTAAAAACAGCGGGAGAAATGAATTCAGATGAAAAAATCCAAGTTTGAGTGGAAGCCTGAGAAGTGGATTTTTTTATTTCACTAGGATGTTTTGCATAAATTTTGGTGAACTGAGCTGCAGACGGGCGAAATGGTTAATTTTAGATAAAAAACAGCGGGAGAAATGAATTCAGATGAAAAAATCCAAGTTTGAGTGGAAGCCTGAGAAGTGGATTTTTTTATTTCACTAGGATGTTTTGCATAAATTTTGGTGAACTGAGCTGCAGACAGGCAAAATTGATAATTTTAGATAAAAAACAGCGGGAGAAATGAATTCAGATGAAAAAATCCAAGTTTGAGTGGAAGCCTGAGAAGTGGATTTTTTTATTTCACTAGGATGTTTTGCATACGTTTTCGTGAACTGAGCTGCAGACGGGGGAAATGGTTAATTTTAGATAAAAAATAGCGGGAGAAATGAATTCAGATGAAAAAATCTAAGTTTGAGTGGAAGCCTGAGAAGTGGATTTTTTTATTTTTATATGATGTTTTTCATAAATTTTGGTGAACAGAGCTGCAGACGGGCGAAATTGTTAATTTTAGATAAAAAATAGCGGGAGAAATGAATTCAGATGAAAAAATTCAAGTTTGAGTGGAAGCCTGAGAAGTGGATTTTTTTATTTCACTAGGATGTTTTGCATAAATTTTGGTGAACCTAGCTGAAGACGGGCGAAATAATTAATTTTAAATAAAAAACAGCGGGAGAAATGAATTCAGATAAAAAAATCCAAGTTTGAGTGGAAGCCCGAGAAGTGGATTTTTTTATTTCACTAGGATGATTTGCATAAATTTTGGTAAACTGAGCTGCAGACGGGAGTATTGTTAATTTTAGATAAAAAACAGCGGGAGAAATGAATTCAGATGAAAAAATCCAAGTTTGAGTGGAAGCCTGAGAAGTGGATTTTTTTATTTCACTAGGATGTTTTGCATACATTTTCGTGAACTGAGCTGCAGACGGGCGAAATGGTTAATATTAGATAAAAAACAGCGGGAGAAATGAATTCAGATGAAAAAATCCAAGTTTGAGTGGAAGCCTGAGAAGTGGATTTTTTTATTTTACTAGGATGTTTTTCATAAATTTTGGTGAACAGAGCTGCAGACGGGCGAAATTGTTAATTTTAGATAAAAAATAGCGGGAGAAATGAATTCAGATGAAAAAATCCAAGTTTGAGTGGAAGCCTGAGAAGTGGATTTTTTTATTTTTATAGGATGTTTTTCATAAATTTTGGTGAACAGAGCTGCAGACGGGCGAAATTGTTAATTTTAGATAAAAAACAGCGGGAGAAATGAATTCAGATGAAAAAATCCAAGTTTGAGTGGAAGCCTGAGAAGTGGATTTTTTTATTTCACTAGGATGATTTGCATAAACTTTGGTGAACTGAGCTGCAGACGGGCGAAATGGTTAATTTTAGATAAAAAATAGCGGGAGAAATAAATTCAGATGAAAAAATCCAAGTTTGAGTGGAAGCCTGAGAAGTGGATTTTTTTATTTCACTAGGATGTTTTGCATAAATTTTGGTGAACTGAGCTGCAGACGGGCGAAATGGTTAATTTTAGATAAAAAACAGCGGGAGAAATGAATTCAGATGAAAAAATCCAAGTTTGAGTGGAAGCCTGAGAAGTGGATTTTTTTATTTCACTAGGATGTTTTGCATAAATTTTGGCGAACTGAGCTGCAGACGGGCAAAATTGTTAATTTTAGATAAAAAACAGCGGGAGAAATGAATTCAGATGAAAAAATCCAAGTTTGAGTGGAAGCCTGAGAGGTGGATTTTTTTATTTCACTAGGATGATTTGCATAAATTTTGGTGAACTGAGCTGCAGACGGGCGAAATTGTTAATTTTAGATAAAAAACAGCGGGAGAAATGAATTCAGATGAAAAAATCCAAGTTTGAGTGGAAGCCTGAGAAGTGGATTTTTTTATTTCACTAGGATGTTTTTCATAAACTTTGGTGAACTGAGCTGCAGACGGGCGAAATTGTTAATTTTAGATAAAAAATAGCGGGAGAAATGAATTCAGATGAAAAAATCCAAGTTTGAGTGGAAGCCTGAGAAGTGGATTTTTTTATTTCACTAGGATGTTTTGCATAAATTTTGGTGAACTGAGCTGCAGACGGGCGAAATGGTTAATTTTAGATAAAAAACAGCGGGAGAAATGAATTCAGATGAAAAAATCCAAGTTTGAGTGGAAGCCTGAGAAGTGGATTTTTTTATTTCACTAGGATGTTTTGCATAAATTTTGGTGAACTGAGCTGCAGACGGGCAAAATTGATAATTTTAGATAAAAAACAGCGGGAGAAATGAATTCAGATGAAAAAATCCAAGTTTGAGTGGAAGCCTGAGAAGTGGATTTTTTTATTTCACTAGAATGTTTTGCATAAATTTTGGTGAACTGAGCTGCAGATTTTTTTATTTCACTAGAATGTTTTGCATAAATTTTGGTGAACTGAGCTGCAGACGGGAGTATTGTTAATTTTAGATAAAAAACAGCGGGAGAAATGAATTCAGATGAAAAAATCCAAGTTTGAGTGGAAGCCTGAGAAGTGGATTTTTTTATTTCACTAGGATGTTTTGCATAAATTTTGTTGAACTGAGCTGCAGACGGGCGAAATGGTTAATTTTAGATAAAAAACAGCGGGAGAAATGAATTCAGATGAAAAAATCCAAGTTTGAGTGGAAGCCTGAGAAGTGGATTTTTTTATTTCAATAGGATGTTTTGCATAAATTTTGGTGAACTGAGCTGCAGACGGGCAAAATTGTTAATTTTAGATAAAAAACAGCGGGAGAAATGAATTCAGATGAAAAAATCCAAGTTTGAGTGGAAGCCTGAGAAGTGGATTTTTTTATTTCACTAGGATGTTTTGCATAAATTTTGGTGAACTGAGCTGCAGACGGGCAAAATTGTTAATTTTAGATAAAAAACAGCGGGAGAAATGAATTCAGATAAAAAATCCAAGTTTGAGTGGAAGCCTGAGAAGTGGATTTTTTTATTTCACTAGGATGTTTTGCATACATTTTCGTGAACTGAGCTGCAGACGGGGGAAATGGTTATTTTTAGATAAAAAATAGCGGGAGAAATGAATTCAGATGAAAAAATCCAGGTTTGAGTGGAAGCCTGAGAAGTGGATTTTATTATTTTTATAGGATGTTTTTCATAAATTTTGGTGAACAGAGCTGCAGACGGGCGAAATGGTTAATTTTAGATAAAAAACAGCGGGAGAAATGAATTCAGATGAAAAAATCCAAGTTTGATTGGAACCCTGAGAAGTGGATTTTTTTATTTTTATAGGATGTTTTTCATAAATTTTGGTGAACAGAGCTGCAGACTGGCGAAATGGTTAATTTTAGATAAAAAACAGCGGGAGAAATGAATTCAGATGAAAAAATCCAAGTTTGCGTGGAACCCTGAGAAGTGGATTTTTTTATTTTTATAGGATGTTTTTCATAAATTTTGGTGAACAGAGCTGCAGACGGGCGAAATTGTTAATTTTAGATAAAAAACAGCGGGAGAAATGAATTCAGATGAAAAAATCCAAGATTGAGTGGAAGCCTGAGCAGTGGATTTTTTTATTTCACTAGGATGATTAGCATAAATTTTGGTGAACTGAGCTGCAGACGGGCGAAATTGTTAATTTTAGATAAAAAACAGCGGGAGAAATGAATTCAGATGAAAAAATCCAAGTTTGAATGGTAGCCTGAGAAGTTGATTTTTTTATTTCACTAGGATGTTTTTCATAAATTTTGGTGAACAGAGCTGCAGACGGGCGAAATTGTTAATTTTAGATAAAAAATAGCGGGAGAAATGAATTCAGATGAAAAAATCCAAGTTTGAGTGGAAGCCTGAGAAGTGGATTTTTTTATTTCACTAGGATGTTTTGCATACATTTTCGTGAACTGAGCTGCAGACGAGGGAAATGGTTAATTTTAGATAAAAACAGCGGGAGAAATGAATTCAGATGAAAAAATCCAAGTTTGAGTGGAAGCCTGAGAAGTGGATTTTTTTATTTTACTAGGATGTTTTGCATAAATTTTGGTGAACTGAGCTGCAGACGGGTGAAATGGTTAATTTTAGATAAAAAACAGCGCGAGAAATGAATTCAGATGAAAAAATCCAAGTTTGAGTGGTAGCCTGAGAAGTGGATTTTTTTATTTCACTACGATGTTTTGCATGAACTTTGGTGAACTGAGCAGCAGACGGTCGAAATGGTTAATTTTAGATAAAAAACAGCGGGAGAAATGAATTCAGATAAAAAAAATCCAAGTTTGAGTGGAAGCCTGAGAAGTGGATTTTTTTATTTCACTAGGATGTTTTGCATACATTTTCGTGAACTGAGCTGCAGACGAGGGAAATGGTTAATTTTAGATAAAAACAGCGGGAGAAATGAATTCAGATGAAAAAATCCAAGTTTGAGTGGAAGCCTGAGAAGTGGATTTTTTTATTTTACTAGGATGTTTTGCATAAATTTTGGTGAACTGAGCTGCAGACGGGTGAAATGGTTAATTTTAGATAAAAAACAGCGGGAGAAATGAATTCAGATAAAAAAAATCCAAGTTTGAGTGGAAGCCTGAGAAGTGGATTTTTTTATTTCACTAGGATGTTTTGCATACATTTTCGTGAACTGAGCTGCAGACGAGGGAAATGGTTAATTTTAGATAAAAACAGCGGGAGAAATGAATTCAGATGAAAAAATCCAAGTTTGAGTGGAAGCCTGAGAAGTGGATTTTTTTATTTCACTAGGATGTTTTGCATACATTTTCGTGAACTGAGCTGCAGACGAGGGAAATGGTTAATTTTAGATAAAAACAGCGGGAGAAATGAATTCAGATGAAAAAATCCAAGTTTGAGCGGAAGCCTGAGAAGTGGATTTTTTTATTTTACTAGGATGTTTTGCATTATTTTGGTGAACTGAGCTGCAGACGGGCGAAATAATTAATTTTAGTTAAAAAAACAGCGGGAGAAATAAATTCAGATGAAAAAATCCAAGTTTGAGTGGAAGCCTGAGAAGTGGATTTTTTTATTTCACTAGGATGTTTTGCATACATTTTCGTGAACTGAGCTGCAGACGAGGGAAATGGTTAATTTTAGGTAAAAACAGCGGGAGAAATGAATTCAGATGAAAAAATCCAAGTTTGAGTGGAAGCCTGAGAAGTGGATTTTTTTATTTCACTAGGATGTTTTGCATAAATTTTGGTGAACTGAGCTGCAGACGGGCGAAATGGTTAATTTTAGATAAAAAACAGCGGGAGAAATGAATTCAGATGAAAAAATCCAAGTTTGAGTGGAAGCCTGAGAAGTGGATTTTTTTATTTCACTAGGATGTTTTGCATAAATTTTGGTGAACTGAGCTGCAGACAGGCAAAATTGATAATTTTAGATAAAAAACAGCGGGAGAAATGAATTCAGATGAAAAAATCCAAGTTTGAGTGGAAGCCTGAGAAGTGGATTTTTTTATTTCACTAGGATGTTTTGCATACGTTTTCGTGAACTGAGCTGCAGACGGGGGAAATGGTTAATTTTAGATAAAAAATAGCGGGAGAAATGAATTCAGATGAAAAAATCTAAGTTTGAGTGGAAGCCTGAGAAGTGGATTTTTTTATTTTTATATGATGTTTTTCATAAATTTTGGTGAACAGAGCTGCAGACGGGCGAAATTGTTAATTTTAGATAAAAAATAGCGGGAGAAATGAATTCAGATGAAAAAATTCAAGTTTGAGTGGAAGCCTGAGAAGTGGATTTTTTTATTTCACTAGGATGTTTTGCATAAATTTTGGTGAACCTAGCTGAAGACGGGCGAAATAATTAATTTTAAATAAAAAACAGCGGGAGAAATGAATTCAGATGAAAAAATCCAAGTTTGAGTGGAAGCCCGAGAAGTGGATTTTTTTATTTCACTAGGATGATTTGCATAAATTTTGGTAAACTGAGCTGCAGACGGGAGTATTGTTAATTTTAGATAAAAAACAGCGGGAGAAATGAATTCAGATGAAAAAATCCAAGTTTGAGTGGAAGCCTGAGAAGTGGATTTTTTTATTTCACTAGGATGTTTTGCATACATTTTCGTGAACTGAGCTGCAGACGGGCGAAATGGTTAATATTAGATAAAAAACAGCGGGAGAAATGAATTCAGATGAAAAAATCCAAGTTTGAGTGGAAGCCTGAGAAGTGGATTTTTTTATTTTACTAGGATGTTTTTCATAAATTTTGGTGAACAGAGCTGCAGACGGGCGAAATTGTTAATTTTAGATAAAAAATAGCGGGAGAAATGAATTCAGATGAAAAAATCCAAGTTTGAGTGGAAGCCTGAGAAGTGGATTTTTTTATTTTTATAGGATGTTTTTCATAAATTTTGGTGAACAGAGCTGCAGACGGGCGAAATTGTTAATTTTAGATAAAAAACAGCGGGAGAAATGAATTCAGATGAAAAAATCCAAGTTTGAGTGGAAGCCTGAGAAGTGGATTTTTTTATTTCACTAGGATGATTTGCATAAACTTTGGTGAACTGAGCTGCAGACGGGCGAAATGGTTAATTTTAGATAAAAAATAGCGGGAGAAATAAATTCAGATGAAAAAATCCAAGTTTGAGTGGAAGCCTGAGAAGTGGATTTTTTTATTTCACTAGGATGTTTTGCATAAATTTTGGTGAACTGAGCTGCAGACGGGCGAAATGGTTAATTTTAGATAAAAAACAGCGGGAGAAATGAATTCAGATGAAAAAATCCAAGTTTGAGTGGAAGCCTGAGAAGTGGATTTTTTTATTTCACTAGGATGTTTTGCATAAATTTTGGCGAACTGAGCTGCAGACGGGCAAAATTGTTAATTTTAGATAAAAAACAGCGGGAGAAATGAATTCAGATGAAAAAATCCAAGTTTGAGTGGAAGCCTGAGAGGTGGATTTTTTTATTTCACTAGGATGATTTGCATAAATTTTGGTGAACTGAGCTGCAGACGGGCGAAATTGTTAATTTTAGATAAAAAACAGCGGGAGAAATGAATTCAGATGAAAAAATCCAAGTTTGAGTGGAAGCCTGAGAAGTGGATTTTTTTATTTCACTAGGATGTTTTTCATAAACTTTGGTGAACTGAGCTGCAGACGGGCGAAATTGTTAATTTTAGATAAAAAATAGCGGGAGAAATGAATTCAGATGAAAAAATCCAAGTTTGAGTGGAAGCCTGAGAAGTGGATTTTTTTATTTATATAGGATGTTTTTCATAAATTTTGGTGAACAGAGCTGCAGACGGGCGAAATTTTTAATTTTAGATAAAAAACAGCGGGAGAAATGAATTCAGATGAAAAAATCCAATGTTGAGTGGTAGCCTGAGAAGTTGATTTTTTTATTTCACTAGGATGTTTTGCATAAACTTTGGTGAACTGAGCTGCAGACGGGCGAAATAATTATTTTGGATAAAAAACAGCGGGAGAAATGAATTCAGATGAAAAAATCCAAGTTTGAGTGGAAGCCTGAAAAGTGGATTTTTTTATTTCACTAGGATGTTTTGCATAAATTTTGTTGAACTGAGCTGCAGACGGGCGAAATGGTTAATTTTAGATAAAAAACAGCGGGAGAAATGAATTCAGATGAAAAAATCCAAGTTTGAGTGGAAGCCTGAGAAGTGGATTTTTTTATTTCACTAGGATGTTTTGCATAAATTTTGGTGAACTGAGCTGCAGACGGGCAAAATTGTTAATTTTAGATAAAAAACAGCGGGAGAAATGAATTCAGATGAAAAAATCCAAGTTTGAGTGGAAGCCTGAGAAGTGGATTTTTTTATTTCACTAGGATGTTTTGCATACATTTTCGTGAACTGAGCTGCAGACGGGCGAAATTGTTAATTTTAGATAAAAAATAGCGGGAGAAATGAATTCAGATGAAAAAATCCAAGTTTGAGTGGAAGCCTGAGAAGTGGATTTTATTATTTTTATAGGATGTTTTTCATAAATTTTGGTGAACAGAGCTGCAGACGGGCGAAATGGTTAATTTTAGATAAAAAACAGCGGGAGAAATGAATTCAGATGAAAAAATCCAAGTTTGCGTGGAACCCTGAGAAGTGGATTTTTTTATTTTTATAGGATGTTTTTCATAAATTTTGGTGAACAGAGCTGCAGACTGGCGAAATTGTTAATTTTAGATAAAAAACAGCGGGAGAAATGAATTCAGATGAAAAAATCCAAGTTTGCGTGGAACCCTGAGAAGTGGATTTTTTTATTGTTATAGGATGTTTTTCATAAATTTTGGTGAACAGAGCTGCAGACGGGCGAAATTGTTAATTTTAGATAAAAAACAGCGGGAGAAATGAATTCAGATGAAAAAATCCAAGTTTGAGTGGAAGCCTGATAAGTGGATTTTTTTATTTCACTAGGTTGATTTGCATAAATTTTGGTGAACTGAGCTGCAGACGGGCGAAATTGTTAATTTTAGATAAAAAACAGCGGGAGAAATGAATTCAGATGAAAAAATCCAAGTTTGAATGGTAGCCTGAGAAGTTGATTTTTTTATTTCACTAGGATGTTTTTCATAAATTTTTGTGAACAGAGCTGCAGACGGGCGAAATTGTTAATTTTAGATGAAAAACAGCGGGAGAAATGAAATCAGATGAAAAAATCCAAGTTTGAGTGGAAGCCTGAGAAGTGGATTTTTTTATTTTACTCTGATGTTTTTCATAAATTTTGGTGAACAGAGCTGCAGATGGGCGAAATTGTTAATTTTAGATAAAAAATAGCGGGAGAAATGAATTCAGATGAAAAAATCCAAGTTTGAGTGGAAGCCTGAGAAGTGGATTTTTTTATTTTTATAGGATGTTTTTCATAAATTTTGGTGAACAGAGCTGCAGACGGGCGAAATAATTAATTTTAGATAAAAAACAGCGGGAGAAATGAATTCAGATGAAAAAATCCAAGTTTGAGTGGAAGCCCGAGAAGTGGATTTTTTTATTTCACTAGGATGATTTGCATACATTTTGGTAAACTGAGCTGCAGACGGGCGAAATGGTTAATTTTAGATAAAAAACAGCGGGAGAAATGAATTCAGATGAAAAAATCCAAGTTTGAGTGGAAGCCTGAGAAGTGGATTTTTTTATTTCACTAGGATGTTTTGCATAAATTTTGGTGAACTGAGCTGCAGACGGGCGAAATGGTTAATTTTAGATAAAAAACAGCGGGAGAAATGAATTCAGATGAAAAAATCCAAGTTTGAGTGGAAGCCTGATAAGTGGATTTTTTTATTTCACTAGGATGTTTTGCATAAATTTTGGTGAACTGAGCTGCAGACGGGAGTATTGTTAATTTTAGATAAAAAACAGCGGGAGAAATGAATTCAGATGAAAAAATCCAAGTTTGAGTGGAAGCCTGGGAAGTGGATTTTTTTATTTCACTAGGATGTTTTGCATAAATTTTGGTGAACTGAGCTGCAGACGGGCGAAATGGTTAATTTAAGATAAAAAACAGCGGGAGAAATGAATTCAGATGAAAAAATCCAAGTTTGAGTGGAAGCCTGAGAAGTGGATTTTTTTATTTCACTAGGATGTTTTGCATAAATTTTGGTGAACTGAGCTGCAGACGGGAGTATTGTTAATTTTAGATAAAAAACAGCGGGAGAAATGAATTCAGATGAAAAAATCCAAGTTTGAGTGGAAGCCTGGGAAGTGGATTTTTTTATTTCACTAGGATGTTTTGCATAAATTTTGGTGAACTGAGCTGCAGACGGGCGAAATGGTTAATTTAAGATAAAAAACAGCGGGAGAAATGAATTCAGATGAAAAAATCCAAGTTTGAGTGGAAGCCTGAGAAGTGGATTTTTTTATTTCACTAGGATGTTTTCCATACATTTTCGTGAACTGAGCTGCAGACGTGCGAAATTGTTAATTTTAGATAAAAAACAGCGGGAGAAATGAATTCAGATGAAAAAATCCAAGATTGAGTGGAAGCCTGAGAAGTGGATTTTTTTATTTCACTAGGATGTTTTGCATAAATTTTGGTGAACTGAGCTGCAGACGGGAGTATTGTTAATTTTAGATAAAAAACAGCGGGAGAAATGAATTCAGATGAAAAAATCCAAGTTTGAGTGGAAGCCTGGGAAGTGGATTTTTTTATTTCACTAGGATGTTTTGCATAAATTTTGGTGAACTGAGCTGCAGACGGGCGAAATGGTTAATTTTAGATGAAAAACAGCGGGAGAAATGAATTCAGATGAAAAAATCCAAGATTGAGTGGAAGCCTGAGAAGTGGATTTTTTTATTTCACTAGGTTGTTTTGCATAAAATTTGGTGAATTGAGCTGCAGACGGGCGAAATGGTTAATTTTAGATAAAAAACAGCGCGAGAAATGAATTCAGATGAAAAAATCCAAGTTTGAGTGGTAGCCTGAGAAGTGGATTTTTTTATTTCACTACGATGTTTTGCATGAACTTTGGTGAACTGAGCAGCAGACGGTCGAAATGGTTAATTTTAGATAAAAAACAGCGGGAGAAATGAATTCAGATGAAAAAATCCAAGTTTGAGTGGAAGCCTGAGAAGTGGATTTTTTTATTTTACTAGGATGTTTTTCATTAATTTTGGTGAACAGAGCTGCAGACGGGCGAAATTGTTAATTTTAGATAAAAAATAGCGGGAGAAATGAATTCAGATGAAAAAATCCAAGTTTGAGTGGAAGCCTGAGAAGTGGATTTTTTTATTTTTATAGGATGTTTTTCATAAATTTTGGTGAACAGAGCTGCAGACGGGCGAAATAATTAATTTTAGATAAAAAACAGAGGGAGAAATGAATTCAGATGAAAAAATCCAAGTTTGAGTGGAAGCCCGAGAAGTGGATTTTTTTATTTCACTAGGATGATTTGCATAAATTTTGGTAAACTGAGCTGCAGACGGGAGTATTGTTAATTTTAGATAAAAAACAGCGGGAGAAATGAATTCAGATGAAAAAATCCAAGTTTGAGTGGAAGCCTGAGAAGTGGATTTTTTTATTTCACTAGGATGTTTTGCATAAATTTTGGTGAACTGAGCTGCAGACGGGCGAAATGGTTAATTTTAGATAAAAAACAGCGGGAGAAATGAATTCAGATAAAAAAATCCAAGTTTGAGTGGAAGCCTGAGAAGTGGATTTTTTTATTTCACTAGGATGTTTTGCATAAATTTTGGTAAACTGAGCTGCAGACGGGAGTATTGTTAATTTTAGATAAAAAACAGCGGGAGAAATGAATTCAGATGAAAAAATCCAAGTTTGAGTGGAAGCCTGAGAAGTGGATTTTTTTATTTCACTAGGATGTTTTGCATAAATTTTGGTGAACTGAGCTGCAGACGAGGGAAATGGTTAATTTTAGATAAAAACAGCGGGAGAAATGAATTCAGATGAAAAAATCCAAGTTTGAGTGGAAGCCTGAGAAGTGGATTTTTTTATTTTACTAGGATGTTTTGCATAAATTTTGGTGAACAGAGCTGCAGACGGGCGAAATTGTTAATTTTAGATAAAAATAGCGGGAGAAATGAATTCAGATGAAAAAATCCAAGTTTGAGTGGAAGCCTGAGAAGTGGATTTTTTTATTTTACTAGGATGTTTTTCATTAATTTTGGTGAACAGAGCTGCAGACGGGCGAAATTGTTAATTTTAGATAAAAAATAGCGGGAGAAATGAATTCAGATGAAAAAATCCAAGTTTGAGTGGAAGCCCGAGAAGTGGATTTTTTTATTTCACTAGGATGATTTGCATAAATTTTGGTGAACTGAGCTGCAGACGGGCGAAATGGTTAATTTTAGATAAAAAACAGCGGGAGAAATGAATTCAGATGAAAAAATCCAAGTTTGAGTGGAAGCCTGAGAAGTGGATTTTTTTATTTCACTAGGATGTTTTGCATAAATTTTGGTGAACTGAGCTGCAGACGGGCGAAATGGTTAATTTTAGATAAAAAACAGCGGGAGAAATGAATTCAGATAAAAAAATCCAAGTTTGAGTGGAAGCCTGAGAAGTGGATTTTTTTATTTCACTAGGATGTTTTGCATAAATTTTGGTAAACTGAGCTGCAGACGGGAGTATTGTTAATTTTATATAAAAAACAGCGGGAGAAATGAATTCAGATGAAAAAATCCAAGTTTGAGTGGAAGCCTGGGAAGTGGATTTTTTTATTTCACTAGGATGTTTTGCATAAATTTTGGTGAACTGAGCTGCAGATGGGCGAAATGGTTAATTTAAGATAAAAAACAGCGGGAGAAATGAATTCAGATAAAAAAAATCCAAGTTTGAGTGGAAGCCTGAGAAGTGGATTTTTTTATTTCACTAGGATGTTTTGCATACATTTTCGTGAACTGAGCTGCAGACGAGGGAAATGGTTAATTTTAGATAAAAACAGCGGGAGAAATGAATTCAGATGAAAAAATCCAAGTTTGAGTGGAAGCCTGAGAAGTGGATTTTTTTATTTTACTAGGATGTTTTGCATAAATTTTGGTGAACTGAGCTGCAGACGGGTGAAATGGTTAATTTTAGATAAAAAACAGCGGGAGAAATGAATTCAGATGAAAAAATCCAAGTTTGAGCGGAAGCCTGAGAAGTGGATTTTTTTATTTCACTAGGATGTTTTGCATAAATTTTGGTGAACTGAGCTGCAGACGGGAGTATTGTTAATTTTAGATAAAAAACAGCGGGAGAAATGAATTCAGATGAAAAAATCCAAGTTTGAGTGGAAGCCTGGGAAGTGGATTTTTTTATTTCACTAGGATGTTTTGCATAAATTTTGGTGAACTGAGCTGCAGACGGGCGAAATGGTTAATTTTAGATGAAAAACAGCGGGAGAAATGAATTCAGATGAAAAAATCCAAGATTGAGTGGAAGCCTGAGAAGTGGATTTTTTTATTTCACTAGGTTGTTTTGCATAAAATTTGGTGAATTGAGCTGCAGACGGGCGAAATGGTTAATTTTAGATAAAAAACAGCGCGAGAAATGAATTCAGATGAAAAAATCCAAGTTTAAGTGGTAGCCTGAGAAGTGGATTTTTTTATTTCACTACGATGTTTTGCATGAACTTTGGTGAACTGAGCAGCAGACGGTCGAAATGGTTAATTTTAGATAAAAAACAGCGGGAGAAATGAATTCAGATGAAAAAATCCAAGTTTGAGTGGAAGCCTGAGAAGTGGATTTTTTTATTTTACTAGGATGTTTTTCATTAATTTTGGTGAACAGAGCTGCAGACGGGCGAAATTGTTAATTTTAGATAAAAAATAGCGGGAGAAATGAATTCAGATGAAAAAATCCAAGTTTGAGTGGAAGCCTGAGAAGTGGATTTTTTTATTTTTATAGGATGTTTTTCATAAATTTTGGTGAACAGAGCTGCAGACGGGCGAAATAATTAATTTTAGATAAAAAACAGAGGGAGAAATGAATTCAGATGAAAAAATCCAAGTTTGAGTGGAAGCCCGAGAAGTGGATTTTTTTATTTCACTAGGATGATTTGCATAAATTTTGGTAAACTGAGCTGCAGACGGGAGTATTGTTAATTTTAGATAAAAAACAGCGGGAGAAATGAATTCAGATGAAAAAATCCAAGTTTGAGTGGAAGCCTGAGAAGTGGATTTTTTTATTTCACTAGGATGTTTTGCATAAATTTTGGTGAACTGAGCTGCAGACGGGCGAAATGGTTAATTTTAGATAAAAAACAGCGGGAGAAATGAATTCAGATAAAAAAATCCAAGTTTGAGTGGAAGCCTGAGAAGTGGATTTTTTTATTTCACTAGGATGTTTTGCATAAATTTTGGTAAACTGAGCTGCAGACGGGAGTATTGTTAATTTTAGATAAAAAACAGCGGGAGAAATGAATTCAGATGAAAAAATCCAAGTTTGAGTGGAAGCCTGAGAAGTGGATTTTTTTATTTCACTAGGATGTTTTGCATAAATTTTGGTGAACTGAGCTGCAGACGGGCGAAATGGTTAATTTTAGATAAAAAACAGCGGGAGAAATGAATTCAGATAAAAAAATCCAAGTTTGAGTGGAAGCCTGAGAAGTGGATTTTTTTATTTCACTAGGATGTTTTGCATAAATTTTGGTAAACTGAGCTGCAGACGGGAGTATTGTTAATTTTAGATAAAAAACAGCGGGAGAAATGAATTCAGATGAAAAAATCCAAGTTTGAGTGGAAGCCTGAGAAGTGGATTTTTTTATTTCACTAGGATGTTTTGCATAAATTTTGGTGAACTGAGCTGCAGACGAGGGAAATGGTTAATTTTAGATAAAAACAGCGGGAGAAATGAATTCAGATGAAAAAATCCAAGTTTGAGTGGAAGCCTGAGAAGTGGATTTTTTTATTTTACTAGGATGTTTTGCATAAATTTTGGTGAACAGAGCTGCAGACGGGCGAAATTGTTAATTTTAGATAAAAATAGCGGGAGAAATGAATTCAGATGAAAAAATCCAAGTTTGAGTGGAAGCCTGAGAAGTGGATTTTTTTATTTTACTAGGATGTTTTTCATTAATTTTGGTGAACAGAGCTGCAGACGGGCGAAATTGTTAATTTTAGATAAAAAATATCGGGAGAAATGAATTCAGATGAAAAAATCCAAGTTTGAGTGGAAGCCCGAGAAGTGGATTTTTTTATTTCACTAGGATGATTTGCATAAATTTTGGTGAACTGAGCTGCAGACGGGCGAAATGGTTAATTTTAGATAAAAAACAGCGGGAGAAATGAATTCAGATGAAAAAATCCAAGTTTGAGTGGAAGCCTGAGAAGTGGATTTTTTTATTTCACTAGGATGTTTTGCATAAATTTTGGTGAACTGAGCTGCAGACGGGCGAAATGGTTAATTTTAGATAAAAAACAGCGGGAGAAATGAATTCAGATAAAAAAATCCAAGTTTGAGTGGAAGCCTGAGAAGTGGATTTTTTTATTTCACTAGGATGTTTTGCATAAATTTTGGTAAACTGAGCTGCAGACGGGAGTATTGTTAATTTTATATAAAAAACAGCGGGAGAAATGAATTCAGATGAAAAAATCCAAGTTTGAGTGGAAGCCTGAGAAGTGGATTTTTTTATTTCACTAGGATGTTTTGCATAAATTTTGGTGAACTGAGCTGCAGACGGGAGTATTGTTAATTTTAGATAAAAAACAGCGGGAGAAATGAATTCAGATGAAAAAATCCAAGTTTGAGTGGAAGCCTGGGAAGTGGATTTTTTTATTTCACTAGGATGTTTTGCATAAATTTTGGTGAACTGAGCTGCAGACGGGCGAAATGGTTAATTTAAGATAAAAAACAGCGGGAGAAATGAATTCAGATGAAAAAATCCAAGTTTGAGTGGAAGCCTGAGAAGTGGATTTTTTTATTTCACTAGGATGTTTTCCATACATTTTCGTGAACTGAGCTGCAGACGTGCGAAATTGTTAATTTTAGATAAAAAACAGCGGGAGAAATGAATTCAGATGAAAAAATCCAAGATTGAGTGGAAGCCTGAGAAGTGGATTTTTTTATTTCACTAGGATGTTTTGCATAAATTTTGGTGAACTGAGCTGCAGACGGGAGTATTGTTAATTTTAGATAAAAAACAGCGGGAGAAATGAATTCAGATGAAAAAATCCAAGTTTGAGTGGAAGCCTGGGAAGTGGATTTTTTTATTTCACTAGGATGTTTTGCATAAATTTTGGTGAACTGAGCTGCAGACGGGCGAAATGGTTAATTTTAGATGAAAAACAGCGGGAGAAATGAATTCAGATGAAAAAATCCAAGATTGAGTGGAAGCCTGAGAAGTGGATTTTTTTATTTCACTAGGTTGTTTTGCATAAAATTTGGTGAATTGAGCTGCAGACGGGCGAAATGGTTAATTTTAGATAAAAAACAGCGCGAGAAATGAATTCAGATGAAAAAATCCAAGTTTGAGTGGTAGCCTGAGAAGTGGATTTTTTTATTTCACTACGATGTTTTGCATGAACTTTGGTGAACTGAGCAGCAGACGGTCGAAATGGTTAATTTTAGATAAAAAACAGCGGGAGAAATGAATTCAGATGAAAAAATCCAAGTTTGAGTGGAAGCCTGAGAAGTGGATTTTTTTATTTTACTAGGATGTTTTTCATTAATTTTGGTGAACAGAGCTGCAGACGGGCGAAATTGTTAATTTTAGATAAAAAATAGCGGGAGAAATGAATTCAGATGAAAAAATCCAAGTTTGAGTGGAAGCCTGAGAAGTGGATTTTTTTATTTTTATAGGATGTTTTTCATAAATTTTGGTGAACAGAGCTGCAGACGGGCGAAATAATTAATTTTAGATAAAAAACAGAGGGAGAAATGAATTCAGATGAAAAAATCCAAGTTTGAGTGGAAGCCCGAGAAGTGGATTTTTTTATTTCACTAGGATGATTTGCATAAATTTTGGTAAACTGAGCTGCAGACGGGAGTATTGTTAATTTTAGATAAAAAACAGCGGGAGAAATGAATTCAGATGAAAAAATCCAAGTTTGAGTGGAAGCCTGAGAAGTGGATTTTTTTATTTCACTAGGATGTTTTGCATAAATTTTGGTGAACTGAGCTGCAGACGGGCGAAATGGTTAATTTTAGATAAAAAACAGCGGGAGAAATGAATTCAGATAAAAAAATCCAAGTTTGAGTGGAAGCCTGAGAAGTGGATTTTTTTATTTCACTAGGATGTTTTGCATAAATTTTGGTAAACTGAGCTGCAGACGGGAGTATTGTTAATTTTAGATAAAAAACAGCGGGAGAAATGAATTCAGATGAAAAAATCCAAGTTTGAGTGGAAGCCTGAGAAGTGGATTTTTTTATTTCACTAGGATGTTTTGCATAAATTTTGGTGAACTGAGCTGCAGACGAGGGAAATGGTTAATTTTAGATAAAAACAGCGGGAGAAATGAATTCAGATGAAAAAATCCAAGTTTGAGTGGAAGCCTGAGAAGTGGATTTTTTTATTTTACTAGGATGTTTTGCATAAATTTTGGTGAACAGAGCTGCAGACGGGCGAAATTGTTAATTTTAGATAAAAATAGCGGGAGAAATGAATTCAGATGAAAAAATCCAAGTTTGAGTGGAAGCCTGAGAAGTGGATTTTTTTATTTTACTAGGATGTTTTTCATTAATTTTGGTGAACAGAGCTGCAGACGGGCGAAATTGTTAATTTTAGATAAAAAATAGCGGGAGAAATGAATTCAGATGAAAAAATCCAAGTTTGAGTGGAAGCCCGAGAAGTGGATTTTTTTATTTCACTAGGATGATTTGCATAAATTTTGGTGAACTGAGCTGCAGACGGGCGAAATGGTTAATTTTAGATAAAAAACAGCGGGAGAAATGAATTCAGATGAAAAAATCCAAGTTTGAGTGGAAGCCTGAGAAGTGGATTTTTTTATTTCACTAGGATGTTTTGCATAAATTTTGGTGAACTGAGCTGCAGACGGGCGAAATGGTTAATTTTAGATAAAAAACAGCGGGAGAAATGAATTCAGATAAAAAAATCCAAGTTTGAGTGGAAGCCTGAGAAGTGGATTTTTTTATTTCACTAGGATGTTTTGCATAAATTTTGGTAAACTGAGCTGCAGACGGGAGTATTGTTAATTTTATATAAAAAACAGCGGGAGAAATGAATTCAGATGAAAAAATCCAAGTTTGAGTGGAAGCCTGAGAAGTGGATTTTTTTATTTCACTAGGATGTTTTGCATAAATTTTGGTGAACTGAGCTGCAGACGGGCGAAATGGTTAATTTTAGATAAAAAACAGCGGGAGAAATGAATTCAGATAAAAAAATCCAAGTTTGAGTGGAAGCCTGAGAAGTGGATTTTTTTATTTCACTAGGATGTTTTGCATAAATTTTGGTAAACTGAGCTGCAGACGGGAGTATTGTTAATTTTAGATAAAAAACAGCGGGAGAAATGAATTCAGATGAAAAAATCCAAGTTTGAGTGGAAGCCTGAGAAGTGGATTTTTTTATTTCACTAGGATGTTTTGCATAAATTTTGGTGAACTGAGCTGCAGACGAGGGAAATGGTTAATTTTAGATAAAAACAGCGGGAGAAATGAATTCTGATGAAAAAATCCAAGTTTGAGTGGAAGCCTGAGAAGTGGATTTTTTTATTTTACTAGGATGTTTTGCATAAATTTTGGTGAACAGAGCTGCAGACGGGCGAAATTGTTAATTTTAGATAAAAATAGCGGGAGAAATGAATTCAGATGAAAAAATCCAAGTTTGAGTGGAAGCCTGAGAAGTGGATTTTTTTATTTTACTAGGATGTTTTTCATTAATTTTGGTGAACAGAGCTGCAGACGGGCGAAATTGTTAATTTTAGATAAAAAATAGCGGGAGAAATGAATTCAGATGAAAAAATCCAAGTTTGAGTGGAAGCCCGAGAAGTGGATTTTTTTATTTCACTAGGATGATTTGCATAAATTTTGGTGAACTGAGCTGCAGACGGGCGAAATGGTTAATTTTAGATAAAAAACAGCGGGAGAAATGAATTCAGATGAAAAAATCCAAGTTTGAGTGGAAGCCTGAGAAGTGGATTTTTTTATTTCACTAGGATGTTTTGCATAAATTTTGGTGAACTGAGCTGCAGACGGGCGAAATGGTTAATTTTAGATAAAAAACAGCGGGAGAAATGAATTCAGATAAAAAAATCCAAGTTTGAGTGGAAGCCTGAAAAGTGGATTTTTTTATTTCACTAGGATGTTTTGCATAAATTTTGGTAAACTGAGCTGCAGACGGGAGTATTGTTAATTTTATATAAAAAACAGCGGGAGAAATGAATTCAGATGAAAAAATCCATGTTTGAGTGGAAGCCTGGGAAGTGGATTTTTTTATTTCACTAGGATGTTTTGCATAAATTTTGGTGAACTGAGCTGCAGATGGGCGAAATGGTTAATTTAAGATAAAAAACAGCGGGAGAAATGAATTCAGATAAAAAAAATCCAAGTTTGAGTGGAAGCCTGGGAAGTGGATTTTTTTATTTCACTAGGATGTTTTGCATAAATTTTGGTGAACTGAGCTGCAGATGGGCGAAATGGTTAATTTAAGATAAAAAACAGCGGGAGAAATGAATTCAGATAAAAAAAATCCAAGTTTGAGTGGAAGCCTGAGAAGTGGATTTTTTTATTTCACTAGGATGTTTTGCATACATTTTCGTGAACTGAGCTGCAGACGAGGGAAATGGTTAATTTTAGATAAAAACAGCGGGAGAAATGAATTCAGATGAAAAAATCCAAGTTTGAGTGGAAGCCTGAGAAGTGGATTTTTTTATTTTACTAGGATGTTTTGCATAAATTTTGGTGAACTGAGCTGCAGACGGGTGAAATGGTTAATTTTAGATAAAAAACAGCGGGAGAAATGAATTCAGATGAAAAAATCCAAGTTTGAGCGGAAGCCTGAGAAGTGGATTTTTTTATTTTACTAGGATGTTTTGCATTATTTTGGTGAACTGAGCTGCAGACGGGCGAAATAATTAATTTTAGTTAAAAAAACAGCGGGAGAAATGAATTCAGATGAAAAAATCCAAGTTTGAGTGGAAGCCTGAGAAGTGGATTTTTTTATTTTACTAGGATGTTTTTCATAAATTTTGGTGAACAGAGCTGCAGACTGGCGAAATTGTTAATTTTAGATAAAAAACAGCGGGAGAAATGAATTCAGATGAAAAAATCCAAGTTTGAGTGGAACCCTGAGAAGTGGATTTTTTTATTTTACTAGGATGTTTTTCATAAATTTTGGTGAACAGAGCTGCAGACGGGCGAAATTGTTAATTTTAGATAAAAAATAGCGGGAGAAATGAATTCAGATGAAAAAATCCAAGTTTGAGTGGAAGCCTGAGAAGTGGATTTTTTTATTTCACTAGGATGTTTTGCATAAATTTTGGTGAACCTAGCTGAAGACGGGCGAAATAATTAATTTTAAATAAAAAACAGCGGGAGAAATGAATTCAGATGAAAAAATCCAAGTTTGAGTGGAAGCCCGAGAAGTGGATTTTTTTATTTCACTAGGATGATTTGCATAAATTTTGGTAAACTGAGCTGCAGACGGGCGAAATTGTTAATTTTAGATAAAAAACAGCGGGAGAAATGAATTCAGATGAAAAAATCAAGTTTGAATGGTAGCCTGAGAAGTTGATTTTTTTATTTCACTAGGATGTTTTGCATAAACTTTGGTGAACTAAGCTGCAGACGGGCGAAATGGTTAATATTAGATAAAAAACAGCGGGAGAAATGAATTCAGATGAAAAAATCCAAGTTTGCGTGGAACCCTGAGAAGTGGATTTTTTTATTTTTATAGGATGTTTTTCATAAATTTTGGTGAACAGAGCTGCAGACTGGCGAAATTGTTAATTTTAGATAAAAAACAGCGGGAGAAATGAATTCAGATGAAAAAATCCAAGTTTGCGTGGAACCCTGAGAAGTGGATTTTTTTATTTTACTAGGATGTTTTTCATAAATTTTGGTGAACAGAGCTGCAGACGGGCGAAATTGTTAATTTTAGATAAAAAATAGCGGGAGAAATGAATTCAGATGAAAAAATCCAAGTTTGAGTGGAAGCCTGAGAAGTGGATTTTTTTATTTCACTAGGATGTTTTGCATACATTTTCGTGAACTGAGCTGCAGACGGGCGAAATGGTTAATATTAGATAAAAAACAGCGGGAGAAATGAATTCAGATGAAAAAATCCAAGTTTGAGTGGAAGCCTGAGAAGTGGATTTTTTTATTTTACTAGGATGTTTTTCATAAATTTTGGTGAACAGAGCTGAACAGGGCGAAATTGTTAATTTTAGATAAAAAATAGCGGGAGAAATGAATTCAGATGAAAAAATCCAAGTTTGAGTGGAAGCCTGAGAAGTGGATTTTTTTATTTTTATAGGATGTTTTTCATAAATTTTGGTGAACAGAGCTGTAGACGGGCGAAATTGTTAATTTTAGATAAAAAACAGCGGGAGAAATGAATTCAGATGAAAAAATCCAAGTTTGAGTGGAAGCCTGAGAAGTGGATTTTTTTATTTCACTAGGATGATTTGCATAAATTTTGGTGAACTGAGCTGCAGACGGGCGAAATTGTTAATTTTAGATAAAAAATAGCAAGAGAAATGAATTCAGATGAAAAAATCCAAGTTTGAGTGGAAGCCTGAGAAGTTGATTTTTTTATTTCACTAGGATGTTTTGCATAAACTTTGGTGAACTGAGCTGCAGACGGGCGAATTGGTTATTATTAGATAAAAAACAGCGGGAAAAATGAATTCAGATGAAAAAATCCAAGTTTGAGTGGAAGCCTGAGAAGTGGATTTTTTTATTTTACTAGGATGTTTTTCATACATTTTGGTGAACAGAGCTGCAGACGGGCGAAATTGTTAATTTTAGATAAAAAATAGCAAGAGAAATGAATTCAGATGAAAAAATCCAAGTTTGAGTGGAAGCCTGAGAAGTGGATTTTTTTATTTCACTAGGATGTTTTGCATAAATTTTGGTAAACTGAGCTGCAGACGGGAGTATTGTTAATTTTAGATAAAAAACAGCGGGAGAAATGAATTCAGATGAAAAAATCCAAGTTTGAGTGGAAGCCTGAGAAGTGGATTTTTTTATTTCACTAGGATGTTTTGCATAAATTTTGGTGAACTGAGCTGCAGACGAGGGAAATGGTTAATTTTAGATAAAAACAGCGGGAGAAATGAATTCAGATGAAAAAATCCAAGTTTGAGTGGAAGCCTGAGAAGTGGATTTTTTTATTTTACTAGGATGTTTTGCATAAATTTTGGTGAACAGAGCTGCAGACGGGCGAAATTGTTAATTTTAGATAAAAATAGCGGGAGAAATGAATTCAGATGAAAAAATCCAAGTTTGAGTGGAAGCCTGAGAAGTGGATTTTTTTATTTTACTAGGATGTTTTTCATTAATTTTGGTGAACAGAGCTGCAGACGGGCGAAATTGTTAATTTTAGATAAAAAATAGCGGGAGAAATGAATTCAGATGAAAAAATCCAAGTTTGAGTGGAAGCCCGAGAAGTGGATTTTTTTATTTCACTAGGATGATTTGCATAAATTTTGGTGAACTGAGCTGCAGACGGGCGAAATGGTTAATTTTAGATAAAAAACAGCGGGAGAAATGAATTCAGATGAAAAAATCCAAGTTTGAGTGGAAGCCTGAGAAGTGGATTTTTTTATTTCACTAGGATGTTTTGCATAAATTTTGGTGAACTGAGCTGCAGACGGGCGAAATGGTTAATTTTAGATAAAAAACAGCGGGAGAAATGAATTCAGATAAAAAAATCCAAGTTTGAGTGGAAGCCTGAGAAGTGGATTTTTTTATTTCACTAGGATGTTTTGCATAAATTTTGGTAAACTGAGCTGCAGACGGGAGTATTGTTAATTTTATATAAAAAACAGCGGGAGAAATGAATTCAGATGAAAAAATCCAAGTTTGAGTGGAAGCCTGAGAAGTGGATTTTTTTATTTCACTAGGATGTTTTGCATAAATTTTGGTGAACTGAGCTGCAGACGGGAGTATTGTTAATTTTAGATAAAAAACAGCGGGAGAAATGAATTCAGATGAAAAAATCCAAGTTTGAGTGGAAGCCTGGGAAGTGGATTTTTTTATTTCACTAGGATGTTTTGCATAAATTTTGGTGAACTGAGCTGCAGACGGGCGAAATGGTTAATTTAAGATAAAAAACAGCGGGAGAAATGAATTCAGATGAAAAAATCCAAGTTTGAGTGGAAGCCTGAGAAGTGGATTTTTTTATTTCACTAGGATGTTTTCCATACATTTTCGTGAACTGAGCTGCAGACGTGCGAAATTGTTAATTTTAGATAAAAAACAGCGGGAGAAATGAATTCAGATGAAAAAATCCAAGATTGAGTGGAAGCCTGAGAAGTGGATTTTTTTATTTCACTAGGATGTTTTGCATAAATTTTGGTGAACTGAGCTGCAGACGGGAGTATTGTTAATTTTAGATAAAAAACAGCGGGAGAAATGAATTCAGATGAAAAAATCCAAGTTTGAGTGGAAGCCTGGGAAGTGGATTTTTTTATTTCACTAGGATGTTTTGCATAAATTTTGGTGAACTGAGCTGCAGACGGGCGAAATGGTTAATTTTAGATGAAAAACAGCGGGAGAAATGAATTCAGATGAAAAAATCCAAGATTGAGTGGAAGCCTGAGAAGTGGATTTTTTTATTTCACTAGGTTGTTTTGCATAAAATTTGGTGAATTGAGCTGCAGACGGGCGAAATGGTTAATTTTAGATAAAAAACAGCGCGAGAAATGAATTCAGATGAAAAAATCCAAGTTTGAGTGGTAGCCTGAGAAGTGGATTTTTTTATTTCACTACGATGTTTTGCATGAACTTTGGTGAACTGAGCAGCAGACGGTCGAAATGGTTAATTTTAGATAAAAAACAGCGGGAGAAATGAATTCAGATGAAAAAATCCAAGTTTGAGTGGAAGCCTGAGAAGTGGATTTTTTTATTTTACTAGGATGTTTTTCATTAATTTTGGTGAACAGAGCTGCAGACGGGCGAAATTGTTAATTTTAGATAAAAAATAGCGGGAGAAATGAATTCAGATGAAAAAATCCAAGTTTGAGTGGAAGCCTGAGAAGTGGATTTTTTTATTTTTATAGGATGTTTTTCATAAATTTTGGTGAACAGAGCTGCAGACGGGCGAAATTGTTAATTTTAGATAAAAAACAGAGGGAGAAATGAATTCAGATGAAAAAATCCAAGTTTGAGTGGAAGCCCGAGAAGTGGATTTTTTTATTTCACTAGGATGATTTGCATAAATTTTGGTAAACTGAGCTGCAGACGGGAGTATTGTTAATTTTAGATAAAAAACAGCGGGAGAAATGAATTCAGATGAAAAAATCCAAGTTTGAGTGGAAGCCTGAGAAGTGGATTTTTTTATTTCACTAGGATGTTTTGCATAAATTTTGGTGAACTGAGCTGCAGACGGGCGAAATGGTTAATTTTAGATAAAAAACAGCGGGAGAAATGAATTCAGATAAAAAAATCCAAGTTTGAGTGGAAGCCTGAGAAGTGGATTTTTTTATTTCACTAGGATGTTTTGCATAAATTTTGGTAAACTGAGCTGCAGACGGGAGTATTGTTAATTTTAGATAAAAAACAGCGGGAGAAATGAATTCAGATGAAAAAATCCAAGTTTGAGTGGAAGCCTGAGAAGTGGATTTTTTTATTTCACTAGGATGTTTTGCATAAATTTTGGTGAACTGAGCTGCAGACGAGGGAAATGGTTAATTTTAGATAAAAACAGCGGGAGAAATGAATTCAGATGAAAAAATCCAAGTTTGAGTGGAAGCCTGAGAAGTGGATTTTTTTATTTTACTAGGATGTTTTGCATAAATTTTGGTGAACAGAGCTGCAGACGGGCGAAATTGTTAATTTTAGATAAAAATAGCGGGAGAAATGAATTCAGATGAAAAAATCCAAGTTTGAGTGGAAGCCTGAGAAGTGGATTTTTTTATTTTACTAGGATGTTTTTCATTAATTTTGGTGAACAGAGCTGCAGACGGGCGAAATTGTTAATTTTAGATAAAAAATAGCGGGAGAAATGAATTCAGATGAAAAAATCCAAGTTTGAGTGGAAGCCCGAGAAGTGGATTTTTTTATTTCACTAGGATGATTTGCATAAATTTTGGTGAACTGAGCTGCAGACGGGCGAAATGGTTAATTTTAGATAAAAAACAGCGGGAGAAATGAATTCAGATGAAAAAATCCAAGTTTGAGTGGAAGCCTGAGAAGTGGATTTTTTTATTTCACTAGGATGTTTTGCATAAATTTTGGTGAACTGAGCTGCAGACGGGCGAAATGGTTAATTTTAGATAAAAAACAGCGGGAGAAATGAATTCAGATAAAAAAATCCAAGTTTGAGTGGAAGCCTGAGAAGTGGATTTTTTTATTTCACTAGGATGTTTTGCATAAATTTTGGTAAACTGAGCTGCAGACGGGAGTATTGTTAATTTTATATAAAAAACAGCGGGAGAAATGAATTCAGATGAAAAAATCCAAGTTTGAGTGGAAGCCTGGGAAGTGGATTTTTTTATTTCACTAGGATGTTTTGCATAAATTTTGGTGAACTGAGCTGCAGATGGGCGAAATGGTTAATTTAAGATAAAAAACAGCGGGAGAAATGAATTCAGATAAAAAAAATCCAAGTTTGAGTGGAAGCCTGAGAAGTGGATTTTTTTATTTCACTAGGATGTTTTGCATACATTTTCGTGAACTGAGCTGCAGACGAGGGAAATGGTTAATTTTAGATAAAAACAGCGGGAGAAATGAATTCAGATGAAAAAATCCAAGTTTGAGTGGAAGCCTGAGAAGTGGATTTTTTTATTTTACTAGGATGTTTTGCATAAATTTTGGTGAACTGAGCTGCAGACGGGTGAAATGGTTAATTTTAGATAAAAAACAGCGGGAGAAATGAATTCAGATGAAAAAATCCAAGTTTGAGCGGAAGCCTGAGAAGTGGATTTTTTTATTTCACTAGGATGTTTTGCATAAATTTTGGTGAACTGAGCTGCAGACGGGAGTATTGTTAATTTTAGATAAAAAACAGCGGGAGAAATGAATTCAGATGAAAAAATCCAAGTTTGAGTGGAAGCCTGGGAAGTGGATTTTTTTATTTCACTAGGATGTTTTGCATAAATTTTGGTGAACTGAGCTGCAGACGGGCGAAATGGTTAATTTTAGATGAAAAACAGCGGGAGAAATGAATTCAGATGAAAAAATCCAAGATTGAGTGGAAGCCTGAGAAGTGGATTTTTTTATTTCACTAGGTTGTTTTGCATAAAATTTGGTGAATTGAGCTGCAGACGGGCGAAATGGTTAATTTTAGATAAAAAACAGCGCGAGAAATGAATTCAGATGAAAAAATCCAAGTTTAAGTGGTAGCCTGAGAAGTGGATTTTTTTATTTCACTACGATGTTTTGCATGAACTTTGGTGAACTGAGCAGCAGACGGTCGAAATGGTTAATTTTAGATAAAAAACAGCGGGAGAAATGAATTCAGATGAAAAAATCCAAGTTTGAGTGGAAGCCTGAGAAGTGGATTTTTTTATTTTACTAGGATGTTTTTCATTAATTTTGGTGAACAGAGCTGCAGACGGGCGAAATTGTTAATTTTAGATAAAAAATAGCGGGAGAAATGAATTCAGATGAAAAAATCCAAGTTTGAGTGGAAGCCTGAGAAGTGGATTTTTTTATTTTTATAGGATGTTTTTCATAAATTTTGGTGAACAGAGCTGCAGACGGGCGAAATAATTAATTTTAGATAAAAAACAGAGGGAGAAATGAATTCAGATGAAAAAATCCAAGTTTGAGTGGAAGCCCGAGAAGTGGATTTTTTTATTTCACTAGGATGATTTGCATAAATTTTGGTAAACTGAGCTGCAGACGGGAGTATTGTTAATTTTAGATAAAAAACAGCGGGAGAAATGAATTCAGATGAAAAAATCCAAGTTTGAGTGGAAGCCTGAGAAGTGGATTTTTTTATTTCACTAGGATGTTTTGCATAAATTTTGGTGAACTGAGCTGCAGACGGGCGAAATGGTTAATTTTAGATAAAAAACAGCGGGAGAAATGAATTCAGATAAAAAAATCCAAGTTTGAGTGGAAGCCTGAGAAGTGGATTTTTTTATTTCACTAGGATGTTTTGCATAAATTTTGGTAAACTGAGCTGCAGACGGGAGTATTGTTAATTTTAGATAAAAAACAGCGGGAGAAATGAATTCAGATGAAAAAATCCAAGTTTGAGTGGAAGCCTGAGAAGTGGATTTTTTTATTTCACTAGGATGTTTTGCATAAATTTTGGTGAACTGAGCTGCAGACGGGCGAAATGGTTAATTTTAGATAAAAAACAGCGGGAGAAATGAATTCAGATAAAAAAATCCAAGTTTGAGTGGAAGCCTGAGAAGTGGATTTTTTTATTTCACTAGGATGTTTTGCATAAATTTTGGTAAACTGAGCTGCAGACGGGAGTATTGTTAATTTTAGATAAAAAACAGCGGGAGAAATGAATTCAGATGAAAAAATCCAAGTTTGAGTGGAAGCCTGAGAAGTGGATTTTTTTATTTCACTACGATGTTTTGCATGAACTTTGGTGAACTGAGCAGCAGACGGTCGAAATGGTTAATTTTAGATAAAAAACAGCGGGAGAAATGAATTCAGATGAAAAAATCCAAGTTTGAGTGGAAGCCTGAGAAGTGGATTTTTTTATTTTACTAGGATGTTTTTCATTAATTTTGGTGAACAGAGCTGCAGACGGGCGAAATTGTTAATTTTAGATAAAAAATAGCGGGAGAAATGAATTCAGATGAAAAAATCCAAGTTTGAGTGGAAGCCTGAGAAGTGGATTTTTTTATTTTTATAGGATGTTTTTCATAAATTTTGGTGAACAGAGCTGCAGACGGGCGAAATAATTAATTTTAGATAAAAAACAGAGGGAGAAATGAATTCAGATGAAAAAATCCAAGTTTGAGTGGAAGCCCGAGAAGTGGATTTTTTTATTTCACTAGGATGATTTGCATAAATTTTGGTAAACTGAGCTGCAGACGGGAGTATTGTTAATTTTAGATAAAAAACAGCGGGAGAAATGAATTCAGATGAAAAAATCCAAGTTTGAGTGGAAGCCTGAGAAGTGGATTTTTTTATTTCACTAGGATGTTTTGCATAAATTTTGGTGAACTGAGCTGCAGACGGGCGAAATGGTTAATTTTAGATAAAAAACAGCGGGAGAAATGAATTCAGATAAAAAAATCCAAGTTTGAGTGGAAGCCTGAGAAGTGGATTTTTTTATTTCACTAGGATGTTTTGCATAAATTTTGGTAAACTGAGCTGCAGACGGGAGTATTGTTAATTTTAGATAAAAAACAGCGGGAGAAATGAATTCAGATGAAAAAATCCAAGTTTGAGTGGAAGCCTGAGAAGTGGATTTTTTTATTTCACTAGGATGTTTTGCATAAATTTTGGTGAACTGAGCTGCAGACGAGGGAAATGGTTAATTTTAGATAAAAACAGCGGGAGAAATGAATTCAGATGAAAAAATCCAAGTTTGAGTGGAAGCCTGAGAAGTGGATTTTTTTATTTTACTAGGATGTTTTGCATAAATTTTGGTGAACAGAGCTGCAGACGGGCGAAATTGTTAATTTTAGATAAAAATAGCGGGAGAAATGAATTCAGATGAAAAAATCCAAGTTTGAGTGGAAGCCTGAGAAGTGGATTTTTTTATTTTACTAGGATGTTTTTCATTAATTTTGGTGAACAGAGCTGCAGACGGGCGAAATTGTTAATTTTAGATAAAAAATAGCGGGAGAAATGAATTCAGATGAAAAAATCCAAGTTTGAGTGGAAGCCCGAGAAGTGGATTTTTTTATTTCACTAGGATGATTTGCATAAATTTTGGTGAACTGAGCTGCAGACGGGCGAAATGGTTAATTTTAGATAAAAAACAGCGGGAGAAATGAATTCAGATGAAAAAATCCAAGTTTGAGTGGAAGCCTGAGAAGTGGATTTTTTTATTTCACTAGGATGTTTTGCATAAATTTTGGTGAACTGAGCTGCAGACGGGCGAAATGGTTAATTTTAGATAAAAAACAGCGGGAGAAATGAATTCAGATAAAAAAATCCAAGTTTGAGTGGAAGCCTGAGAAGTGGATTTTTTTATTTCACTAGGATGTTTTGCATAAATTTTGGTAAACTGAGCTGCAGACGGGAGTATTGTTAATTTTATATAAAAAACAGCGGGAGAAATGAATTCAGATGAAAAAATCCAAGTTTGAGTGGAAGCCTGGGAAGTGGATTTTTTTATTTCACTAGGATGTTTTGCATAAATTTTGGTGAACTGAGCTGCAGATGGGCGAAATGGTTAATTTAAGATAAAAAACAGCGGGAGAAATGAATTCAGATAAAAAAAATCCAAGTTTGAGTGGAAGCCTGAGAAGTGGATTTTTTTATTTCACTAGGATGTTTTGCATACATTTTCGTGAACTGAGCTGCAGACGAGGGAAATGGTTAATTTTAGATAAAAACAGCGGGAGAAATGAATTCAGATGAAAAAATCCAAGTTTGAGTGGAAGCCTGAGAAGTGGATTTTTTTATTTTACTAGGATGTTTTGCATAAATTTTGGTGAACTGAGCTGCAGACGGGTGAAATGGTTAATTTTAGATAAAAAACAGCGGGAGAAATGAATTCAGATGAAAAAATCCAAGTTTGAGCGGAAGCCTGAGAAGTGGATTTTTTTATTTCACTAGGATGTTTTGCATAAATTTTGGTGAACTGAGCTGCAGACGGGAGTATTGTTAATTTTAGATAAAAAACAGCGGGAGAAATGAATTCAGATGAAAAAATCCAAGTTTGAGTGGAAGCCTGGGAAGTGGATTTTTTTATTTCACTAGGATGTTTTGCATAAATTTTGGTGAACTGAGCTGCAGACGGGCGAAATGGTTAATTTTAGATGAAAAACAGCGGGAGAAATGAATTCAGATGAAAAAATCCAAGATTGAGTGGAAGCCTGAGAAGTGGATTTTTTTATTTCACTAGGTTGTTTTGCATAAAATTTGGTGAATTGAGCTGCAGACGGGCGAAATGGTTAATTTTAGATAAAAAACAGCGCGAGAAATGAATTCAGATGAAAAAATCCAAGTTTAAGTGGTAGCCTGAGAAGTGGATTTTTTTATTTCACTACGATGTTTTGCATGAACTTTGGTGAACTGAGCAGCAGACGGTCGAAATGGTTAATTTTAGATAAAAAACAGCGGGAGAAATGAATTCAGATGAAAAAATCCAAGTTTGAGTGGAAGCCTGAGAAGTGGATTTTTTTATTTTACTAGGATGTTTTTCATTAATTTTGGTGAACAGAGCTGCAGACGGGCGAAATTGTTAATTTTAGATAAAAAATAGCGGGAGAAATGAATTCAGATGAAAAAATCCAAGTTTGAGTGGAAGCCTGAGAAGTGGATTTTTTTATTTTTATAGGATGTTTTTCATAAATTTTGGTGAACAGAGCTGCAGACGGGCGAAATAATTAATTTTAGATAAAAAACAGAGGGAGAAATGAATTCAGATGAAAAAATCCAAGTTTGAGTGGAAGCCCGAGAAGTGGATTTTTTTATTTCACTAGGATGATTTGCATAAATTTTGGTAAACTGAGCTGCAGACGGGAGTATTGTTAATTTTAGATAAAAAACAGCGGGAGAAATGAATTCAGATGAAAAAATCCAAGTTTGAGTGGAAGCCTGAGAAGTGGATTTTTTTATTTCACTAGGATGTTTTGCATAAATTTTGGTGAACTGAGCTGCAGACGGGCGAAATGGTTAATTTTAGATAAAAAACAGCGGGAGAAATGAATTCAGATAAAAAAATCCAAGTTTGAGTGGAAGCCTGAGAAGTGGATTTTTTTATTTCACTAGGATGTTTTGCATAAATTTTGGTAAACTGAGCTGCAGACGGGAGTATTGTTAATTTTAGATAAAAAACAGCGGGAGAAATGAATTCAGATGAAAAAATCCAAGTTTGAGTGGAAGCCTGAGAAGTGGATTTTTTTATTTCACTAGGATGTTTTGCATAAATTTTGGTGAACTGAGCTGCAGACGGGCGAAATGGTTAATTTTAGATAAAAAACAGCGGGAGAAATGAATTCAGATAAAAAAATCCAAGTTTGAGTGGAAGCCTGAGAAGTGGATTTTTTTATTTCACTAGGATGTTTTGCATAAATTTTGGTAAACTGAGCTGCAGACGGGAGTATTGTTAATTTTAGATAAAAAACAGCGGGAGAAATGAATTCAGATGAAAAAATCCAAGTTTGAGTGGAAGCCTGAGAAGTGGATTTTTTTATTTCACTAGGATGTTTTGCATAAATTTTGGTGAACTGAGCTGCAGACGAGGGAAATGGTTAATTTTAGATAAAAACAGCGGGAGAAATGAATTCAGATGAAAAAATCCAAGTTTGAGTGGAAGCCTGAGAAGTGGATTTTTTTATTTTACTAGGATGTTTTGCATAAATTTTGGTGAACAGAGCTGCAGACGGGCGAAATTGTTAATTTTAGATAAAAATAGCGGGAGAAATGAATTCAGATGAAAAAATCCAAGTTTGAGTGGAAGCCTGAGAAGTGGATTTTTTTATTTTACTAGGATGTTTTTCATTAATTTTGGTGAACAGAGCTGCAGACGGGCGAAATTGTTAATTTTAGATAAAAAATAGCGGGAGAAATGAATTCAGATGAAAAAATCCAAGTTTGAGTGGAAGCCCGAGAAGTGGATTTTTTTATTTCACTAGGATGATTTGCATAAATTTTGGTGAACTGAGCTGCAGACGGGCGAAATGGTTAATTTTAGATAAAAAACAGCGGGAGAAATGAATTCAGATGAAAAAATCCAAGTTTGAGTGGAAGCCTGAGAAGTGGATTTTTTTATTTCACTAGGATGTTTTGCATAAATTTTGGTGAACTGAGCTGCAGACGGGCGAAATGGTTAATTTTAGATAAAAAACAGCGGGAGAAATGAATTCAGATAAAAAAATCCAAGTTTGAGTGGAAGCCTGAAAAGTGGATTTTTTTATTTCACTAGGATGTTTTGCATAAATTTTGGTAAACTGAGCTGCAGACGGGAGTATTGTTAATTTTATATAAAAAACAGCGGGAGAAATGAATTCAGATGAAAAAATCCATGTTTGAGTGGAAGCCTGGGAAGTGGATTTTTTTATTTCACTAGGATGTTTTGCATAAATTTTGGTGAACTGAGCTGCAGATGGGCGAAATGGTTAATTTAAGATAAAAAACAGCGGGAGAAATGAATTCAGATAAAAAAAATCCAAGTTTGAGTGGAAGCCTGGGAAGTGGATTTTTTTATTTCACTAGGATGTTTTGCATAAATTTTGGTGAACTGAGCTGCAGATGGGCGAAATGGTTAATTTAAGATAAAAAACAGCGGGAGAAATGAATTCAGATAAAAAAAATCCAAGTTTGAGTGGAAGCCTGAGAAGTGGATTTTTTTATTTCACTAGGATGTTTTGCATACATTTTCGTGAACTGAGCTGCAGACGAGGGAAATGGTTAATTTTAGATAAAAACAGCGGGAGAAATGAATTCAGATGAAAAAATCCAAGTTTGAGTGGAAGCCTGAGAAGTGGATTTTTTTATTTTACTAGGATGTTTTGCATAAATTTTGGTGAACTGAGCTGCAGACGGGTGAAATGGTTAATTTTAGATAAAAAACAGCGGGAGAAATGAATTCAGATGAAAAAATCCAAGTTTGAGCGGAAGCCTGAGAAGTGGATTTTTTTATTTTACTAGGATGTTTTGCATTATTTTGGTGAACTGAGCTGCAGACGGGCGAAATAATTAATTTTAGTTAAAAAAACAGCGGGAGAAATGAATTCAGATGAAAAAATCCAAGTTTGAGTGGAAGCCTGAGAAGTGGATTTTTTTATTTTACTAGGATGTTTTTCATAAATTTTGGTGAACAGAGCTGCAGACTGGCGAAATTGTTAATTTTAGATAAAAAACAGCGGGAGAAATGAATTCAGATGAAAAAATCCAAGTTTGAGTGGAACCCTGAGAAGTGGATTTTTTTATTTTACTAGGATGCTTTTCATAAATTTTGGTGAACAGAGCTGCAGACGGGCGAAATTGTTAATTTTAGATAAAAAATAGCGGGAGAAATGAATTCAGATGAAAAAATCCAAGTTTGAGTGGAAGCCTGAGAAGTGGATTTTTTTATTTCACTAGGATGTTTTGCATAAATTTTGGTGAACCTAGCTGAAGACGGGCGAAATAATTAATTTTAAATAAAAAACAGCGGGAGAAATGAATTCAGATGAAAAAATCCAAGTTTGAGTGGAAGCCCGAGAAGTGGATTTTTTTATTTCACTAGGATGATTTGCATAAATTTTGGTAAACTGAGCTGCAGACGGGCGAAATTGTTAATTTTAGATAAAAAACAGCGGGAGAAATGAATTCAGATGAAAAAATCAAGTTTGAATGGTAGCCTGAGAAGTTGATTTTTTTATTTCACTAGGATGTTTTGCATAAACTTTGGTGAACTAAGCTGCAGACGGGCGAAATGGTTAATATTAGATAAAAAACAGCGGGAGAAATGAATTCAGATGAAAAAATCCAAGTTTGCGTGGAACCCTGAGAAGTGGATTTTTTTATTTTTATAGGATGTTTTTCATAAATTTTGGTTAACAGAGCTGCAGACTGGCGAAATTGTTAATTTTAGATAAAAAACAGCGGGAGAAATGAATTCAGATGAAAAAATCCAAGTTTGCGTGGAACCCTGAGAAGTGGATTTTTTTATTTTACTAGGATGTTTTTCATAAATTTTGGTGAACAGAGCTGCAGACGGGCGAAATTGTTAATTTTAGATAAAAAATAGCGGGAGAAATGAATTCAGATGAAAAAATCCAAGTTTGAGTGGAAGCCTGAGAAGTGGATTTTTTTATTTCACTAGGATGTTTTGCATACATTTTCGTGAACTGAGCTGCAGACGGGCGAAATGGTTAATATTAGATAAAAAACAGCGGGAGAAATGAATTCAGATGAAAAAATCCAAGTTTGAGTGGAAGCCTGAGAAGTGGATTTTTTTATTTTACTAGGATGTTTTTCATAAATTTTGGTGAACAGAGCTGAACAGGGCGAAATTGTTAATTTTAGATAAAAAATAGCGGGAGAAATGAATTCAGATGAAAAAATCCAAGTTTGAGTGGAAGCCTGAGAAGTGGATTTTTTTATTTTTATAGGATGTTTTTCATAAATTTTGGTGAACAGAGCTGTAGACGGGCGAAATTGTTAATTTTAGATAAAAAACAGCGGGAGAAATGAATTCAGATGAAAAAATCCAAGTTTGAGTGGAAGCCTGAGAAGTGGATTTTTTTATTTCACTAGGATGATTTGCATAAATTTTGGTGAACTGAGCTGCAGACGGGCGAAATTGTTAATTTTAGATAAAAAATAGCAAGAGAAATGAATTCAGATGAAAAAATCCAAGTTTGAGTGGAAGCCTGAGAAGTTGATTTTTTTATTTCACTAGGATGTTTTGCATAAACTTTGGTGAACTGAGCTGCAGACGGGCGAATTGGTTATTATTAGATAAAAAACAGCGGGAAAAATGAATTCAGATGAAAAAATCCAAGTTTGAGTGGAAGCCTGAGAAGTGGATTTTTTTATTTTACTAGGATGTTTTTCATACATTTTGGTGAACAGAGCTGCAGACGGGCGAAATTGTTAATTTTAGATAAAAAATAGCGGGAGAAATGAATTCAGATGAAAAAATCCAAGTTTGAGTGGAAGCCTGAGAAGTGGATTTTTTTATTTTTATAGGATGTTTTTCATAAATTTTGTTGAACAGAGCTGCAGACGGGCGAAATTTTTAATTTTAGATAAAAAACAGCGGGAGAAATGAATTCAGATGAAAAAGTCCAAGTTTGAGTGGTAGCCTGAGAAGTTGATTTTTTTATTTCACTAGGATGTTTTGCATAAACTTTGGTGAACTGAGCTGCAGACGGGCGAAATAATTATTTTGGATAAAAAACAGCGGGAGAAATGAATTCAGATGAAAAAATCCAAGTTTGAGTGGAAGCCTGAGAAGTGGATTTTTTTATTTCACTAGGATGTTTTGCATAAATTTTGGTGAACTGAGCTGCAGACGGACGAAATGGTTAATTTTAGATAAAAAACAGCGGGAGAAATAAATTCAGATGAAAAAATCCAAGTTTGAGTGGAAGCCTGAGAAGTGGATTTTTTTATTTCACTAGAATGTTTTGCATAAATTTTGGTGAACTGAGCTGCAGACGGGAGTATTGTTAATTTTAGATAAAAAACAGCGGGAGAAATGAATTCAGATGAAAAAATCCAAGTTTGAGTGGAAGCCTGAGAAGTGGATTTTTTTATTTCACTAGGATGTTTTGCATAAATTTTGGTGAACTGAGCTGCAGACGGGCGAAATGGTTAATTTTAGATAAAAAACAGCGGGAGAAATGAATTCAGATGAAAAAATCCAAGTTTGAGTGGAAGCCTGAGAAGTGGATTTTTTTATTTCACTAGGATGTTTTTCATAAATTTTGGTGAACAGAGCTGCAGACGGGCGAAATTGTTAATTTTAGATAAAAAATAGCGGGAGAAATGAATTCAGATGAAAAAATCCAAGTTTGAGTGGAAGCCTGAGAAGTGGATTTTTTTATTTATATAGGATGTTTTTCATAAATTTTGGTGAACAGAGCTGCAGACGGGCGAAATTTTTAATTTTAGATAAAAAACAGCGGGAGAAATGAATTCAGATGAAAAAATCCAAGTTTGAGTGGTAGCCTGAGAAGTTGATTTTTTTATTTCACTAGGATGTTTTGCATAAACTTTGGTGAACTGAGCTGCAGACGGGCGAAATAATTATTTTGGATAAAAAACAGTGGGAGAAATGAATTCAGATGAAAAAATCCAAGTTTGAGTGGAAGCCTGAGAAGTGGATTTTTTTATTTCACTAGGATGTTTTGCATAAATTTTGGTGAACTGAGCTGCAGACGGACGAAATGGTTAATTTTAGATAAAAAACAGCGGGAGAAATAAATTCAGATGAAAAAATCCAAGTTTGAGTGGAAGCCTGAGAAGTGGATTTTTTTATTTCACTAGAATGTTTTGCATAAATTTTGGTGAACTGAGCTGCAGATTTTTTTATTTCACTAGAATGTTATGCATAAATTTTGGTGAACTGAGCTGCAGACGGGAGTATTGTTAATTTTAGATAAAAAACAGCGGGAGAAATGAATTCAGATGAAAAAATCCAAGTTTGAGTGGAAGCCTGAGAAGTGGATTTTTTTATTTCACTAGGATGTTTTGCATAAATTTTGTTGAACTGAGCTGCAGACGGGCGAAATGGTTAATTTTAGATAAAAAACAGCGGGAGAAATGAATTCAGATGAAAAAATCCAAGTTTGAGTGGAAGCCTGAGAAGTGGATTTTTTTATTTCACTAGGATGTTTTGCATAAATTTTGGCGAACTGAGCTGCAGACGGGCAAAATTGTTAATTTTAGATAAAAAACAGCGGGAGAAATGAATTCAGATGAAAAAATCCAAGTTTGAGTGGAAGCCTGAGAAGTGGATTTTTTTATTTCACTAGGATGTTTTGCATAAATTTTGGTGAACTGAGCTGCAGACGGGCAAAATTGTTAATTTTAGATAAAAAACAGCGGGAGAAATGAATTCAGATGAAAAAATCCAAGTTTGAGTGGAAGCCTGAGAAGTGGATTTTTTTATTTCACTAGGATGTTTTGCATACATTTTCGTGAACTGAGCTGCAGACGGGGGAAATGGTTAATTTTAGATAAAAAATAGCGGGAGAAATGAATTCAGATGAAAAAATCCAAGTTTGAGTGGAAGCCTGAGAAGTGGATTTTATTATTTTTATAGGATGTTTTTCATAAATTTTGGTGAACAGAGCTGCAGACGGGCGAAATGGTTAATTTTAGATAAAAAACAGCGGGAGAAATGAATTCAGATGAAAAAATCCAAGTTTGCGTGGAACCCTGAGAAGTGGATTTTTTTATTTTTATAGGATGTTTTTCATAAATTTTGGTGAACAGAGCTGCAGACTGGCGAAATTGTTAATTTTAGATAAAAAACAGCGGGAGAAATGAATTCAGATGAAAAAATCCAAGTTCGCGTGGAACCCTGAGAAGTGGATTTTTTTATTTTTATAGGATGTTTTTCATAAATTTTGGTGAACAGAGCTGCAGACGGGCGAAATTGTTAATTTTAGATAAAAAACAGCGGGAGAAATGAATTCAGATGAAAAAATCCAAGTTTGAGTGGAAGCCTGAGAAGTGGATTTTTTTATTTCACTAGGATGATTTGCATAAATTTTGGTGAACTGAGCTGCAGACGGGCGAAATTGTTAATTTTAGATAAAAAACAGCGGGAGAAATGAATTCAGATGAAAAAATCCAAGTTTGAATGGTAGCCTGAGAAGTTGATTTTTTTATTTCACTAGGATGTTTTTCATAAATTTTGGTGAACAGAGCTGCAGACGGGCGAAATTGTTAATTTTAGATAAAAAATAGCGGGAGAAATGAATTCAGATGAAAAAATCCAAGTTTGAGTGGAAGCCTGAGAAGTGGATTTTTTTATTTTACTAGGATGTTTTTCATAAATTTTGGTGAACAGAGCTGCAGACGGGCGAAATTGTTAATTTTAGATAAAAAATAGCGGGAGAAATGAATTCAGATGAAAAAATCCAAGTTTGAGTGGAAGCCTGAGAAGTGGATTTTTTTATTTTTATAGGATGTTTTTCATAAATTTTGGTGAACAGAGCTGCAGACGGGCGAAATAATTAATTTTAGGTAAAAAACAGCGGGAGAAATGAATTCAGATGAAAAAATCCAAGTTTGAGTGGAAGCCCGAGAAGTGGATTTTTTTATTTTTATAGGATGTTTTTCATAAATTTTGGTAAACTGAGCTGCAGACGGGAGTATTGTTAATTTTAGATAAAAAACAGCGGGAGAAATGAATTCAGATGAAAAAATCCAAGTTTGAGTGGAAGCCCGAGAAGTGGATTTTTTTATTTCACTAGGATGTTTTCCATACATTTTCGTGAACTGAGCTGCAGACGGGGGAAATGGTTAATTTTAGATGAAAAACAGCGGGAGAAATGAATTCAGATGAAAAAATCCAAGATTGAGTGGAAGCCTGAGAAGTGGATTTTTTTATTTCACTAGGTTGTTTTGCATAAAATTTGGTGAACTGAGCTGCAGACGGGCGAAATGGTTAATTTTAGATAAAAAACAGCGCGAGAAATGAATTCAGATGAAAAAATCCAAGTTTGAGTGGTAGCCTGAGAAGTGGATTTTTTTATTTCACTACGATGTTTTGCATGAACTTTGGTGAACTGAGCAGCAGACGGTCGAAATGGTTAATTTTAGATAAAAAACAGCGGGAGAAATGAATTCAGATAAAAAAAATCCAAGTTTGAGTGGAAGCCTGAGAAGTGGATTTTTTTATTTCACTAGGATGTTTTGCATACATTTTCGTGAACTGAGCTGCAGACGAGGGAAATGGTTAATTTTAGATAAAAACAGCGGGAGAAATGAATTCAGATGAAAAAATCCAAGTTTGAGTGGAAGCCTGAGAAGTGGATTTTTTTATTTTACTAGGATGTTTTGCATAAATTTTGGTGAACTGAGCTGCAGACGGGTGAAATGGTTAATTTTAGATAAAAAACAGCGGGAGAAATGAATTCAGATGAAAAAATCCAAGTTTGAGCGGAAGCCTGAGAAGTGGATTTTTTTATTTTACTAGGATGTTTTGCATTATTTTGGTGAACTGAGCTGCAGATGGGCGAAATAATTAATTTTAGTTAAAAAAACAGCGGGAGAAATAAATTCAGATGAAAAAATCCAAGTTTGAGTGGAAGCCTGAGAAGTGGATTTTTTTATTTTGCTAGGATGTTTTGCATAAATTTTGGTGAACTGAGCTGCAGGCGGGCGAAATAATTAATTTTAGATAAAAAACAGCGGGAGAAATGAATTCAGATGAAAAAATCCAAGTTTGAGTGGAAGCCTGAGAAGTGGATTTTTTTATTTCACTAGGATGTTTTGCATAAATTTTGGTGAACTGAGCTGCAGACGGGCGAAATAATTATTTTGGATAAAAAACAGCGGGAGAAATGAATTCAGATGAAAAAATCCAAGTTTGAGTGGAAGCCTGAGAAGTGGATTTTTTTATTTCACTAGGATGTTTTGCATAAATTTTGGTGAACTGAGCTGCAGACGGACGAAATGGTTAATTTTAGATAAAAAACAGCGGGAGAAATGAATTCAGATGAAAAAATCCAAGTTTGAGTGGAAGCCTGAGAAGTGGATTTTTTTATTTCACTAGGATGTTTTGCATAAATTTTGGTGAACTGAGCTGCAGACGGGAGTATTGTTAATTTTAGATAAAAAACAGCGGGAGAAATGAATTCAGATGAAAAAATCCAAGTTTGAGTGGAAGCCTGAGAAGTGGATTTTTTTATTTCACTAGGATGTTTTGCATAAATTTTGGTGAACTGAGCTGCAGACGGGCGAAATGGTTAATTTTAGATAAAAAACAGCGGGAGAAATGAATTCAGATGAAAAAATCCAATATTGAGTGGAAGCCTGAGAAGTGGATTTTTTTATTTCACTAGGATGTTTTGCATAAATTTTGGTGAACTGAGCTGCAGACGGGCAAAATTGATAATTTTAGATAAAAAACAGCGGGAGAAATGAATTCAGATGAAAAAATCCAAGTTTGAGTGGAAGCCTGAGAAGTGGATTTTTTTATTTCACTAGGATGTTTTGCATACGTTTTCGTGAACTGAGCTGCAGACGGGGGAAATGGTTAATTTTAGATAAAAAATAGCGGGAGAAATGAATTCAGATGAAAAAATCCAAGTTTGAGTGGAAGCCTGAGAAGTGGATTTTTTTATTTTTATATGATGTTTTTCATAAATTTTGGTGAACAGAGCTGCAGACGGGCGAAATGGTTAATTTTAGATAAAAAACAGCGGGAGAAATGAATTCAGATGAAAAAAACCAAGTTTGAGTGGAAGCCTGAGAAGTGGATTTTTTTATTTTTATAGGATGTTTTTCATAAATTTTAGTGAACAGAGCTGCAGACTGGCGAAATTGTTAATTTTAGATAAAAAACAGCGGGAGAAATGAATTCAGATGAAAAAATCCAAGTTTGCGTGGAACCCTGAGAAGTGGATTTTTTTATTTTTATAGGATGTTTTTCATAAATTTTGGTGAACAGAGCTGCAGACGGGCGAAATTGTTAATTTTAGATAAAAAATAGCGGGAGAAATGAAATCTAGATGAAAAAATCCAAGTTTGAGTGGAAGCCTGAGAAGTGGATTTTTTTATTTCACTAGGATGATTTGCATAAATTTTGGTGAACTGAGCTGCAGACGGGCGAAATTGTTAATTTTAGATAAAAAACAGCGGGAGAAATGAATTCAGATGAAAAAATCAAGTTTGAATGGTAGCCTGAGAAGTTGATTTTTTTATTTCACTAGGATGTTTTGCATAAACTTTGGTGAACTAAGCTGCAGACGGGCGAAATTGTTAATATTAGATAAAAAACAGCGGGAGAAATGAATTCAGATGAAAAAATCCAAGTTTGAGTGGAAGCCTGAGAAGTGGATTTTTTTATTTTACTAGGATGTTTTGCATAAACTTTGGTGAACTAAGCTGCAGACGGGCGAAATGGTTAATATTAGATAAAAAACAGCGGGAGAAATGAATTCAGATGAAAAAATCCAAGTTTGAGTGGAAGCCTGAGAAGTGGATTTTTTTATTTTACTAGGATGTTTTTCATAAATTTTGGTGAACAGAGCTGCAGACGGGCGAAATAATTAATTTTAGATAAAAAACAGCGGGAGAAATGAATTCAGATGAAAAAATCCAAGTTTGAGTGGAAGCCCGAGAAGTGGATTTTTTTATTTCACTAGGATGATTTGCATAAATTTTGGTAAACTGAGCTGCAGACGGGAGTATTGTTAATTTTAGATAAAAAACAGCGGGAGAAATGAATTCAGATGAAAAAATCCAAGTTTTAGTGGAAGCCTGAGAAGTGGATTTTTTTATTTCACTAGGATGTTTTGCATAAATTTTGGTGAACTGAGCTGCAGACGGGCGAAATGGTTAATTTTAGATAAAAAACAGCGGGAGAAATGAATTCAGATGAAAAAATCCAAGTTTGAGTGGAAGCCTGAGAAGTGGATTTTTTTATTTCACTAGGATGTTTTGCATACATTTTGGTGAACTGAGCTGCAGACGGGCGAAATGGTTAATTTTAGATAAAAAACAGCGGGAGAAATGAATTCAGATGAAAAAATCCAAGTTTGATTGGAAGCCTGAGAAGTGGATTTTTTTATTTGACTAGGATGTTTTGCATAAATTTTGGAGATCTGAGCTGCAGACGGGCGAAATGGTTAATTTTAGATAAAAAACAGCGGGAGAAATGATTTCAGATGAAAAAATCCAAGTTTGAGTGGAAGCCTGAGAAGTGGATTTTTTTATTTCACTAGGATGTTTTCCATACATTTTCGTGAACTGAGCTGCAGACGGGGGAAATGGTTAATTTTAGATAAAAAACAGCGGGAGAAATGAATTCAGATGAAAAAAACCAAGTTTGAGTGGAAGCCTGAGAAGTGGATTTTTTTATTTTTATAGGATGTTTTTCATAAATTTTGGTGAACAGAGCTGCAGACTGGCGAAATTGTTAATTTTAGATAAAAAACAGCGGGAGAAATGAATTCAGATGAAAAAATCCAAGTTTGCGTGGAACCCTGAGAAGTGGATTTTTTTATTTTTATAGGATGTTTTTCATAAATTTTTGAAGCAAAGTAAATTTGCTAAATAATAATCGCGGATCAAATTAAAATAAATGTTTTGTTTTTCCATGGTTGTCATGGGGGAAATAGTTTGTTGATCACGAGGATTCGCGGCATAACGATATTGAACACGAAAGAGAATGGTTGTATCATTGATTTGAATAAAAACTTAATCCAACAATTTGGTAGCATAGCGTGGTTATAAGATACACGAGTGAAATTTCCAGGAGGTCAAGAAAAGTGACAAGGGAAAATGTCAGACTTTGGAGTTTCAAGAATCGAGCCTCTAACAAACAAGAATTATGGACTTTGGAGCATGAGATTGGTTGCAGTTCTTAAGGCGAAAGGATTGTATCAAGATATCATTTTCGGTGATGAACCAGAGAAGAATGGTGCTGATGCAGCGGCTGTGGCGAAGTGGGAAGCCTGGTCAAAGAAGAACGACGAGGTCAACATGCTGATCATTATGACACTTTCGGCGGAGCAGGCGTTAGCATGTCAAGGTATTTCCAATGCAAAAGAGTTGTGGCTTTTGTTAAAGAAACGTCATGACGGTGTTGAGAAACATAGAAAGACTCAGTTAATGATTGAATTGGCTAAATTAGAAAAATTAGAGAAAGAAAGCATTGACGGTTATTTAACTAGAGCTCAAACATTAGAGACTCAACTTAAGGAAATGGGTAATAATATTGAAGATTATGAATTAATTATGTACGTAATCGAGGGTCTACCAAAGAGTTTCAGTGAAGTTGCAACAGCGATTTCTTCCAATCCAACGGTGGATTTCGAATTCATGAGAGGAGCACTTTTGCGATATGAGGAGAAAAACAAGAAATCAACCAATGAAGGAGAGGTCAAGGCTTTTAAGGCGAAGGTGCAGACTAAGAAAAAATGTTTCTGTTGTGGCAAAATTGGACATTTTGCTCGTGATTGCTGGCACAAGGACAAGGAGAATTCAATTGAGACTAAAGAAAATTCAAAGGATTTTTACAAGAATAAGAGCAAATTCAAGGGAATTTTCAAAGGAGGCAAGAATCAACATGCATTTGAAGTGAGGGAGCATCACAAGATAAATGCAGAAAATGGAGTCACTTGGATGCTTGATTCGGCGTGCACATCTCACATGACTCATCAAGAGGAGTTATTGATTAATAAGAGGAAAGACAATGTGGAGATCGTGACGGCTGAAGCAGGCAGAAAGATTCACGCTGAATTTCGAGGAGAAATTGAAGGAACCAGCTATCTTGACGATGGTGAGGTAGCATTAACTATAAAAGACGTACTTTATGTTCCAGATTTAAACAGCAACTTGATGTCAGTTCCAAGTCTGGTCAAGATGGGCAAGAAAATAGTTATTGATGAAGATGGATTTGGAATTTATGACAAGAAAACAGGAGAATTAGTTGCACAGGGGATCTTTGAAGCAGATGCTTTTATGTTTCGAATGAGCACGGACAGCGATGAACGAGAGCTGAAGAAAGAAGTTTGCTTTAGCACAAGCGAAATAAATAGTAATTTATGGCACCAGAGGCTTGGTCACATTAACAATAATTATCTTTCTAGATTGGCGAAAGAGAATCTTGTCAGAGGACTCGAAAATGTGTCGATCAAGGACGACAACTGCGAGGATTGCATTCAAGGGAAACTGACGAGAGCACCATTCAAAGAAGTCGAAATCGAAGGTGCACAGCAGATCTTGGAAAGACTGCACGCGGATTTGTGTGGTCCAATGCAACAAGAATCAATTGGAGGGAGTAGGTACATGCTGACTATTGTGGACGAGTACAGCAGAAGATATTTCGTCGATTTTTTGAAGAGTAAAAGTGAAACTGCCGATAAACTGATCGAGTTTATTGAGAGAAAAGAGAACGAGACAGGACAAAAGGTCAAGAATTTTCGCTCAGACAATGGTACGGAATTTACCAACGACACATTGCAAGAATATTTCAAGAAGAAAGGCATCAAGCACGAGAGAACGACGATCTATTCTCCACAGAGCAACGGAATTGCTGAGAGAGCCAATCGAACGTTGGTGGAAATGGCTCGAACGTTACTCATTGCAGCTGGATTAACACCGATGTTTTGGGCAGAAGCCGTGTGGACTGCGAGCTACTTGCATGATCTTTCACCTACGAAGAAGAGGGATCAAGTTCCACTTGAGATTTGGAAAAACAAGAAACCATCGGTCAGACATCTCAGAGTTTTTGGCTGCAAGGTCTTCTACAGAAATGAAGATGTTCAAAAAAAGAAGCTTGACGTGAGATCAAAGGAAGCTGTGTTCGTGGGATACTCGAAGAACAGGAGAGCCTACCGAGTATTTGACTTGAGTGACAGGAAGATTCACGAGAGTCGAGACGTAAAGTTCATTGAAGAAAAAATGGGTTTTCAGAAGAAGGAAGAAGACGTTGGTTATGACGAGACTAACTACGTTTTTATCCCAATTGAGAGGCAAGAGAATCGAGACGAACGACACGAGGAAGAAAACAATTCAGGAATTATCCATGACGTTGTTGAAGATTTTCAAGGACAATTGGACAGTGATGATGATTCATCTCATAAAAATCCGTTGGTAATTGTTCAAGCTGGAGAGAGAAGAAGAGGGAGAAAAAAAGGTGACACGAACGATGTCCTGAAACAGAGACACCAAGAAGAATTAAAAGGAATAGAAGATGAATTAAGACAACAAGGAGTAAGAAGGTCAACGAGAGAGAAGAAGGAGCCCGATTGCATTGTCAATATGGTGCAAGAAATCAATCCAAGGAACTACAAAGAAGCAATCGAGTCCAAGGACAAGATCAAATGGATTGAAGCAATGAACAAGGAATTGAAAAATATGAAAAATTATCAGACTTGGGAAATTGTTAACAAGCCAAAAGAGGTAAAATTAATTCAAAGCAAATGGGTTTTCAAGAAAAAGGGAACCAAAGATGCAGAAGTATACAAGGCAAGACTGGTAGCTGATGGTTCACGACAGCGAATGGGAGTGGATTACAAAAGCTCTTACAGTCCAGTGATGAAGCAAGAGTCATTGAAGACACTGTTGGCAATTGCAGCGAAGAAAAATTACAAAGTGGAGTTCATTGACGTCGAAGCAGCGTACTTGAACGCAGAATTGGACAGGCATGTGTACATGAATCCACCAAAAGGAGTAAACATTGAAGAAGGGAAGATATTTAGACTAAAGAAGAGTTTATATGGACTTCCAGAAGCAGGAAGATGTTGGTTTAAGAAATTATCTGGAATTTTGAAGGAATTGGGATTGAAACCATGTAAAGCAGATCCATGTGTATTTGTCGAAGAGTCAAAGAAGGGATTTTTGGCAATTGGATGCTACGTGGATGACTGTATAATTGTTGGTGACAGTCAAAAGAAGATTGATCAACTGGTGGAAAAACTGAAAAAGCAATTGAAGATTAAGGTGTCAAAGGAGGATGAAGTGAAGTTCCTAGGAATAAAAATCAAAGAAGAAAAAGAAGGATTTATCATGGAACAATCAAGCTACATCGAAGAAGTTATTGAGAGATTCGGAATGGAGAATTGCAATGGAGTGAAGACACCAGCAGCAAGTGGAGTCAAACTTGACGATTACGAAGATTCGGAGAAAGCAAACAAGGATTTGTACCAAGAAATACTTGGATGTATTGGATATTTGGTGAGAGGGACGAGGCCGGACTTGGCATACACCTACAGCAAACTATCGCAGTACTCAAAAGATCCAAGGATGATTCATTACGAGGCGTTGAAGAGAGTTTTGAGATATTTGAAGGGGACCAAAGGGTATCGTTTGAAGATTGGCAGAGAAGTTGGAAGACTGGAGATTAGTTCAGATGCCAGTTGGTGTACCACTTTGGATTCGAAATCATTTGGCGGATATTCAGTGAAGATTGGAGACGCATTGATCAGTTGGAGAAGCGGAAAGCAGAAGATGGTAGCTTTATCAACTATGGAATCGGAGTTGGTGGCATTATGTGATGGAGTTTGTGAGGGCATCTGGTTGACAGAGTTGTTAGAAGAGCTGGGACAATTTGAAGTTGTTGAACGACCAATAAAAGTTCGAACTGACAGTCAATCAGCATTGAATTGGAATAACAATGAGAAGATCAACAAAGAAAACAAGCACATCAGAAGAATGTATCATTTTGTCAAGGATGAAATCAAAAATGGTGAGGTGGTTCTTCATCACGTGGGTTCAGCAGACTTGGAAACTGATGTTTTGACCAAGGACGTCAGCGAAGCATTAATGAAGAAGCACATTCCAAACTTGAGTTTAATTATTTAAAATTTGTCACGCGAAAGGAGGAATTTGAAGCAAAGTAAATTTGCTAAATAATAATCGCGGATCAAATTAAAATAAATGTTTTGTTTTTCCATGGTTGTCATGGGGGAAATAGTTTGTTGATCACGAGGATTCGCGGCATAACGATATTGAACACGAAAGAGAATGGTTGTATCATTGATTTGAATAAAAACTTAATCCAACAATTTTGGTGAACAGAGCTGCAGACGGGCGAAATTGTTAATTTTAGATAAAAAATAGCGGGAGAAATGAATTCAGATGAAAAAATCCAAGTTTGAGTGGAAGCCTGAGAAGTGGATTTTTTTATTTTTATAGGATGTTTTTCATAAATTTTGGTGAACAGAGCTGCAGACGGGCGAAATAATTAATTTTAGATAAAAAACAGCGGGAGAAATGAATTCAGATGAAAAAATCCAAGTTTGAGTGGAAGCCCGAGAAGTGGATTTTTTTATTTCACTAGGATGATTTGCATAAATTTTGGTAAACTGAGCTGCAGACGGGAGTATTGTTAATTTTAGATAAAAAACAGCGGGAGAAATGAATTCAGATGAAAAAATCCAAGTTTGAGTGGAAGCCTGAGAAGTGGATTTTTTTATTTCACTAGGATGTTTTGCATAAATTTTGGTGAACTGAGCTGCAGACGGGCGAAATGGTTAATTTTAGATAAAAAACAGCGGGAGAAATGAATTCAGATGAAAAAATCCAAGTTTGAGTGGAAGCCTGAGAAGTGGATTTTTTTATTTCACTAGGATGTTTTGCATACATTTTGGTGAACTGAGCTGCAGACGGGCGAAATGGTTAATTTTAGATAAAAAACAGCGGGAGAAATGAATTCAGATGAAAAAATCCAAGTTTGATTGGAAGCCTGAGAAGTGGATTTTTTTATTTGACTAGGATGTTTTGCATAAATTTTGGAGATCTGAGCTGCAGACGGGCGAAATGGTTAATTTTAGATAAAAAACAGCGGGAGAAATGATTTCAGATGAAAAAATCCAAGTTTGAGTGGAAGCCTGAGAAGTGGATTTTTTTATTTCACTAGGATGTTTTCCATACATTTTCGTGAACTGAGCTGCAGACGGGGGAAATGGTTAATTTTAGATGAAAAACAGCGGGAGAAATGAATTCAGATGAAAAAATCCAAGATTGAGTGGAAGCCTGAGAAGTGGATTTTTTTATTTCACTAGGTTGTTTTGCATAAAATTTTGTGAACTGAGCTGCAGACGGGCGAAATGGTTAATTTTAGATAAAAAACAGCGCGAGAAATGAATTCAGATGAAAAAATCCAAGTTTGAGTGGTAGCCTGAGAAGTGGATTTTTTTATTTCACTACGATGTTTTGCATGAACTTTGGTGAACTGAGCAGCAGACGGTCGAAATGGTTAATTTTAGATAAAAAACAGCGGGAGAAATGAATTCAGATAAAAAAAATCCAAGTTTGAATGGAAGCCTGAGAAGTGGATTTTTTTATTTCACTAGGATGTTTTGCATACATTTTCGTGAACTGAGCTGCAGACGAGGGAAATGGTTAATTTTAGATAAAAACAGCGGGAGAAATGAATTCAGATGAAAAAATCCAAGTTTGAGTGGAAGCCTGAGAAGTGGATTTTTTTATTTTACTAGGATGTTTTGCATAAATTTTGGTGAACTGAGCTGCAGACGGGTGAAATGGTTAATTTTAGATAAAAAACAGCGGGAGAAATGAATTCAGATGAAAAAATCCAAGTTTGAGCGGAAGCCAGAGAAGTGGATTTTTTTATTTTACTAGGATGTTTTGCATTATTTTGGTGAACTGAGCTGCAGACGGGCGAAATAATTAATTTTAGTTAAAAAAACAGCGGGAGAAATAAATTCAGATGAAAAAATCCAAGTTTGAGTGGAAGCCTGAGAAGTGGATTTTTTTATCTTGCTAGGATGTTTTGCATAAATTTTGGTGAACTGAGCTGCAGGCGGGCGAAATAATTAATTTTAGATAAAAAACAGCGGGAAAAATGAATTCAGATGAAAAAATCCAAGTTGAGTGGAAGCCTGAGAAGTGGATTTTTTTATTTCACTAGGATGTTTTGCATAAATTTTGGTGAACTGAGCTGCAGACGGGCGAAATAATTAATTTTAGATAAAAAACAGCGGGAGAAATGAATTCAGATGAAAAAATCCAAGTTTGAGTGGAAGCCTGAGAAGTGGATTTTTTTATTTTACTAGGATGTTTTGCATAAATTTTGGTGAACAGAGCTGCAGACGGGCGAAATTGTTAATTTTAGATAAAAAACAGCGGGAGAAATTAATTCAGATGAAAAAATCCAAGTTTGAGCGGAAGCCTGAGAAGTGGATTTTTTTATTTTACTAGGATGTTTTGCATTATTTTGCTGAACTGAGCTGCAGACGGGCGAAATAATTAATTTTAGTTAAAAAAACAGCGGGAGAAATAAATTCAGATGAAAAAATCCAAGTTTGAGTGGAAGCCTGAGAAGTGGATTTTTTTATTTTGCTAGGATGTTTTGCATAAATTTTGGTGAACTGAGCTGCAGGCGGGCGAAATAATTAATTTTAGATAAAAAACAGCGGGAGAAATGAATTCAGATGAAAAAATCCAAGTTTGAGTGGAAGCCTGAGAAGTGGATTTTTTTATTTCACTAGGATGTTTTGTATAAATTTTGGTGAACTGAGCTGCAGACGGGCGAAATAATTAATTTTAGATAAAAAACAGCGGGAGAAATGAATTCAGATGAAAAAATCCAAGTTTGAGTGGAAGCCTGAGAAGTGGATTTTTTTATTTCACTAGGATGTTTTGCATAAATTTTGGCGAACTGAGCTGCAGACGGGCAAAATTGTTAATTTTAGATAAAAAACAGCGGGAGAAATGAATTCAGATGAAAAAATCCAAGTTTGAGTGGAAGCCTGAGAAGTGGATTTTTTTATTTCACTAGGATGTTTTGCATAAATTTTGGTGAACTGAGCTGCAGACGGGCAAAATTGATAATTTTAGATAAAAAACAGCGGGAGAAATGAATTCAGATGAAAAAATCCAAGTTTGAGTGGAAGCCTGAGAAGTGGATTTTTTTATTTCACTAGAATGTTTTGCATAAATTTTGGTGAACTGAGCTGCAGATTTTTTTATTTCACTAGAATGTTTTGCATAAATTTTGGTGAACTGAGCTGCAGACGGGAGTATTGTTAATTTTAGATAAAAAACAGCGGGAGAAATGAATTCAGATGAAAAAATCCAAGTTTGAGTGGAAGCCTGAGAAGTGGATTTTTTTATTTCACTAGGATGTTTTGCATAAATTTTGTTGAACTGAGCTGCAGACGGGCGAAATGGTTAATTTTAGATAAAAAACAGCGGGAGAAATGAATTCAGATGAAAAAATCCAAGTTTGAGTGGAAGCCTGAGAAGTGGATTTTTTTATTTCACTAGGATGTTTTGCATAAATTTTGGTGAACTGAGCTGCAGACGGGCGAAATTGTTAATTTTAGATAAAAAACAGCGGGAGAAATGAATTCAGATGAAAAAATCCAAGTTTGAGTGGAAGCCTGAGAAGTGGATTTTTTTATTTCACTAGGATGTTTTGCATAAATTTTGGTGAACTGAGCTGCAGACGGGCAAAATTGTTAATTTTAGATAAAAAACAGCGGGAGAAATGAATTCAGATAAAAAATCCAAGTTTGAGTGGAAGCCTGAGAAGTGGATTTTTTTATTTCACTAGGATGTTTTGCATACATTTTCGTGAACTGAGCTGCAGACGGGGGAAATGGTTAATTTTAGATAAAAAATAGCGGGAGAAATGAATTCAGATGAAAAAATCCAAGTTTGAGTGGAAGCCTGAGAAGTGGATTTTATTATTTTTATAGGATGTTTTTCATAAATTTTGGTGAACAGAGCTGCAGACGGGCGAAATGGTTAATTTTAGATAAAAAACAGCGGGAGAAATGAATTCAGATGAAAAAATCCAAGTTTGATTGGAACCCTGAGAAGTGGATTTTTTTATTTTTATAGGATGTTTTTCATAAATTTTGGTGAACAGAGCTGCAGACTGGCGAAATGGTTAATTTTAGATAAAAAACAGCGGGAGAAATGAATTCAGATGAAAAAATCCAAGTTTGCGTGGAACCCTGAGAAGTGGATTTTTTTATTTTTATAGGATGTTTTTCATAAATTTTGGTGAACAGAGCTGCAGACGGGCGAAATTGTTAATTTTAGATAAAAAACAGCGGGAGAAATGAATTCAGATGAAAAAATCCAAGATTGAGTGGAAGCCTGAGAAGTGGATTTTTTTATTTCACTAGGATGATTAGCATAAATTTTGGTGAACTGAGCTGCAGACGGGCGAAATTGTTAATTTTAGATAAAAAACAGCGGGAGAAATGAATTCAGATGAAAAAATCCAAGTTTGAATGGTAGCCTGAGAAGTTGATTTTTTTATTTCACTAGGATGTTTTTCATAAATTTTGGTGAACAGAGCTGCAGACGGGCGAAATTGTTAATTTTAGATAAAAAATAGCGGGAGAAATGAATTCAGATGAAAAAATCCAAGTTTGAGTGGAAGCCTGAGAAGTGGATTTTTTTATTTCACTAGGATGTTTTGCATACATTTTCGTGAACTGAGCTGCAGACGAGGGAAATGGTTAATTTTAGATAAAAACAGCGGGAGAAATGAATTCAGATGAAAAAATCCAAGTTTGAGTGGAAGCCTGAGAAGTGGATTTTTTTATTTTACTAGGATGTTTTGCATAAATTTTGGTGAACTGAGCTGCAGACGGGTGAAATGGTTAATTTTAGATAAAAAACAGCGGGAGAAATGAATTCAGATGAAAAAATCCAAGTTTGAGCGGAAGCCAGAGAAGTGGATTTTTTTATTTTACTAGGATGTTTTGCATTATTTTGGTGAACTGAGCTGCAGACGGGCGAAATAATTAATTTTAGTTAAAAAAACAGCGGGAGAAATAAATTCAGATGAAAAAATCCAAGTTTGAGTGGAAGCCTGAGAAGTGGATTTTTTTATCTTGCTAGGATGTTTTGCATAAATTTTGGTGAACTGAGCTGCAGGCGGGCGAAATAATTAATTTTAGATAAAAAACAGCGGGAGAAATGAATTCAGATGAAAAAATCCAAGTTGAGTGGAAGCCTGAGAAGTGGATTTTTTTATTTCACTAGGATGTTTTGCATATATTTTGGTGAACTGAGCTGCAGACGGGCGAAATAATTAATTTTAGATAAAAAACAGCGGGAGAAATGAATTCAGATGAAAAAATCCAAGTTTGAGTGGAAGCCTGAGAAGTGGATTTTTTTATTTCACTAGGATGTTTTGCATAAATTTTGGTGAACTGAGCTGCAGACGGGCGAAATGGTTAATTTTAGATAAAAAACAGCGGGAGAAATGAATTCAGATGAAAAAATCCAAGTTTGAGTGGAAGCCTGAGAAGTGGATTTTTTTATTTCACTAGGATGTTTTGCATAAATTTTGGTGAACTGAGCTGCAGACGGGCAAAATTGATAATTTTAGATAAAAAACAGCGGGAGAAATGAATTCAGATGAAAAAATCCAAGTTTGAGTGGAAGCCTGAGAAGTGGATTTTTTTATTTCACTAGAATGTTTTGCATACATTTTCGTGAACTGAGCTGCAGATTTTTTTATTTCACTAGAATGTTTTGCATAAATTTTGGTGAACTGAGCTGCAGACGGGAGTATTGTTAATTTTAGATAAAAAACAGCGGGAGAAATGAATTCAAATGAAAAAATCCAAGTTTGAGTGGAAGCCTGAGAGGTGGATTTTTTTATTTCACTAGGATGTTTTGCATAAATTTTGTTGAACTGAGCTGCAGATGGGCGAAATGGTTAATTTTAGATAAAAAACAGCGGGAGAAATGAATTCAGATGAAAAAATCCAAGTTTGAGTGGAAGCCTGAGAAGTGGATTTTTTTATTTCACTAGGATGTTTTGCATAAATTTTGGCGAACTGAGCTGCAGACGGGCAAAATTGTTAATTTTAGATAAAAAACAGCGGGAGAAATGAATTCAGATGAAAAAATCCAAGTTTGAGTGGAAGCCTGAGAAGTGGATTTTTTTATTTCACTAGGATGTTTTGCATAAATTTTGGTGAACTGAGCTGCAGACGGGCAAAATTGTTAATTTTAGATAAAAAACAGCGGGAGAAATGAATTCAGATGAAAAAATCCAAGTTTGAGTGGAAGCCTGAGAAGTGGATTTTTTTATTTCACTAGGATGTTTTGCATACATTTTCGTGAACTGAGCTGCAGACGGGGGAAATGGTTAATTTTAGATAAAAAATAGCGGGAGAAATGAATTCAGATGAAAACATCCAAGTTTGAGTGGAAGCCTGAGAAGTGGATTTTATTATTTTTATAGGATGTTTTTCATAAATTTTGGTGAACAGAGCTGCAGACGGGCGAAATGGTTAATTTTAGATAAAAAACAGCGGGAGAAATGAATTCAGATGAAAAAATCCAAGTTTGATTGGAACCTTGAGAAGTGGATTTTTTTATTTTTATAGGATGTTTTTCATAAATTTTGGTGAACAGAGCTGCAGACTGGCGAAATGGTTAATTTTAGATAAAAAACAGCGCGAGAAATGAATTCAGATGAAAAAATCCAAGTTTGCGTGGAACCCTGAGAAGTGGATTTTTTTATTTTTATAGGATCTTTTTCATAAATTTTGGTGAACAGAGCTGCAGACGGGCGAAATTGTTAATTTTAGATAAAAAACAGCGGGAGAAATGAATTCAGATGAAAAAATCCAAGATTGAGTGGAAGCCTGAGAAGTGGATTTTTTTATTTCACTAGGATGATTAGCATAAATTTTGGTGAACTGAGCTGCAGACGGGCGAAATTGTTAATTTTAGATAAAAAACAGCGGGAGAAATGAATTCAGATGAAAAAATCCAAGTTTGAATGGTAGCCTGAGAAGTTGATTTTTTTATTTCACTAGGATGTTTTTCATAAATTTTGGTGAACAGAGCTGCAGACGGGCGAAATTGTTAATTTTAGATAAAAAATAGCGGGAGAAATGAATTCAGATGAAAAAATCCAAGTTTGAGTGGAAGCCTGAGAAGTGGATTTTTTTATTTTACTAGGATGTTTTTCATAAATTTTGGTGAACAGAGCTGCAGACGGGCGAAATTGTTAATTTTAGATAAAAAATAGCGGGAGAAATGAATTCAGATGAAAAAATCCAAGTTTGAGTGGAAGCCTGAGAAGTGGATTTTTTTATTTTTATAGGATGTTTTTCATAAATTTTGGTGAACAGAGCTGCAGACGGGCGAAATAATTAATTTTAGATAAAAAATAGCGGGAGAAATGAATTCAGATGAAAAAATCCAAGTTTGAGTGGAAGCCTGAGAAGTGGATTTTTTTATTTTACTAGGATGTTTTTCATAAATTTTGGTGAACAGAGCTGCAGACGGGCGAAATAATTAATTTTAGATAAAAAATAGCGGGAGAAATGAATTCAGATGAAAAAATCCAAGTTTGAGTGGAAGCCTGAGAAGTGGATTTTTTTATCTGAGAAGTGGATTAATTTTAGATAAAAAACAGCGGGAGAAATGAATTCAGATGAAAAAATCCAAGTTTGAGTGGAAGCCCGAGAAGTGGATTTTTTTATTTCACTAGGATGATTTGCATAAATTTTGGTGAACTGAGCTGTTGACGGGAGTATTGTTAATTTTAGATAAAAAATAGCGGGAGAAATGAATTCAGATGAAAAAATCCAAGTTTGAGTGGAAGCCTGAGAAGTGGATTTTTTTATTTTTATAGGATGTTTTTCATAAATTTTGGTGAACAGAGCTGCAGACGGGCGAAATAATTAATTTTAGATAAAAAACAGCGGGAGAAATGAATTCAGATGAAAAAATCCAAGTTTGAGTGGAAGCCCGAGAAGTGGATTTTTTTATTTCACTAGGATGATTTGCATAAATTTTGGTGAACTGAGCTGTTGACGGGAGTATTGTTAATTTTAGATAAAAAACAGCGGGAGAAATGAATTCAGATGAAAAAATCCAAGTTTGCGTGGAACCCTGAGAAGTGGATTTTTTTATTTTTATAGGATGTTTTTCATAAATTTTGGTGAACAGAGCTGCAGACGGGCGAAATTGTTAATTTTAGATAAAAAACAGCGGGAGAAATGAATTCAGATGAAAAAATCCAAGATTGAGTGGAAGCCTGAGAAGTGGATTTTTTTATTTCACTAGGATGTTTTGCATAAATTTTGGTGAACTGAGCTGCAGACGGGAGTATTGTTAATTTTAGATAAAAAACAGCGGGAGAAATGAATTCAGATGAAAAAATCCAAGTTTGCGTGGAACCCTGAGAAGTGGATTTTTTTATTTTTATAGGATGTTTTTCATAAATTTTGGTGAACAGAGCTGCAGACGGGCGAAATTGTTAATTTTAGATAAAAAACAGCGGGAGAAATGAATTCAGATGAAAAAATCCAAGTTTGAGTGGAAGCCTGAGAAGTGGATTTTTTTATTTCACTAGGATGTTTTGTATAAATTTTGGTGAACTGAGCTGCAGACGGGCGAAATAATTAATTTTAGATAAAAAACAGCGGGAGAAATGAATTCAGATGAAAAAATCCAAGTTTGAGTGGAAGCCTGAGAAGTGGATTTTTTTATTTCACTAGGATGTTTTGCATAAATTTTGGTGAACTGAGCTGCAGACGGGCGAAATGGTTAATTTTAGATAAAAAACAGCGGGAGAAATGAATTCAGATGAAAAAATCCAAGTTTGAGTGGAAGCCTGAGAAGTGGATTTTTTTATTTCACTAGGATGTTTTGCATAAATTTTGGTGAACTGAGCTGCAGACGGGCAAAATTGATAATTTTAGATAAAAAACAGCGGGAGAAATGAATTCAGATGAAAAAATCCAAGTTTGAGTGGAAGCCTGAGAAGTGGATTTTTTTATTTCACTAGAATGTTTTGCATAAATTTTGGTGAACTGAGCTGCAGATTTTTTTATTTCACTAGAATGTTTTGCATAAATTTTGGTGAACTGAGCTGCAGACGGGAGTATTGTTAATTTTAGATAAAAAACAACGGGAGAAATGAATTCAGATGAAAAAATCCAAGTTTGAGTGGAAGCCTGAGAAGTGGATTTTTTTATTTCACTAGGATGTTTTGCATAAATTTTGTTGAACTGAGCTGCAGACGGGCGAAATGGTTAATTTTAGATAAAAAACAGCGGGAGAAATGAATTCAGATGAAAAAATCCAAGTTTGAGTGGAAGCCTGAGAAGTGGATTTTTTTATTTCACTAGGATGTTTTGCATAAATTTTGGTGAACTGAGCTGCAGACGGGCAAAATTGTTAATTTTAGATAAAAAACAGCGGGAGAAATGAATTCAGATGAAAAAATCCAAGTTTGAGTGGAAGCCTGAGAAGTGGATTTTTTTATTTCACTAGGATGTTTTGCATAAATTTTGGTGAACTGAGCTGCAGACGGGCAAAATTGTTAATTTTAGATAAAAAACAGCGGGAGAAATGAATTCAGATAAAAAATCCAAGTTTGAGTGGAAGCCTGAGAAGTGGATTTTTTTATTTCACTAGGATGTTTTGCATACATTTTCGTGAACTGAGCTGCAGACGGGGGAAATGGTTAATTTTAGATAAAAAATAGCGGGAGAAATGAATTCAGATGAAAAAATCCAAGTTTGAGTGGAAGCCTGAGAAGTGGATTTTATTATTTTTATAGGATGTTTTTCATAAATTTTGGTGAACAGAGCTGCAGACGGGCGAAATGGTTAATTTTAGATAAAAAACAGCGGGAGAAATGAATTCAGATGAAAAAATCCAAGTTTGATTGGAACCCTGAGAAGTGGATTTTTTTATTTTTATAGGATGTTTTTCATAAATTTTGGTGAACAGAGCTGCAGACTGGCGAAATGGTTAATTTTAGATAAAAAACAGCGGGAGAAATGAATTCAGATGAAAAAATCCAAGTTTGCGTGGAACCCTGAGAAGTGGATTTTTTTATTTTTATAGGATGTTTTTCATAAATTTTGGTGAACAGAGCTGGAGACGGGCGAAATTGTTAATTTTAGATAAAAAACAGCGGGAGAAATGAATTCAGATGAAAAAATCCAAGATTGAGTGGAAGCCTGAGAAGAGGATTTTTTTATTTCACTAGGATGATTAGCATAAATTTTGGTGAACTGAGCTGCAGACGGGCGAAATTGTTAATTTTAGATAAAAAACAGCGGGAGAAATGAATTCAGATGAAAAAATCCAAGTTTGAATGGTAGCCTGAGAAGTTGATTTTTTTATTTCACTAGGATGTTTTTCATAAATTTTGGTGAACAGAGCTGCAGACGGGCGAAATTGTTAATTTTAGATAAAAAATAGCGGGAGAAATGAATTCAGATGAAAAAATCCAAGTTTGAGTGGAAGCCTGAGAAGTGGATTTTTTTATTTCACTAGGATGTTTTGCATACATTTTCGTGAACTGAGCTGCAGACGAGGGAAATGGTTAATTTTAGATAAAAACAGCGGGAGAAATGAATTCAGATGAAAAAATCCAAGTTTGAGTGGAAGCCTGAGAAGTGGATTTTTTTATTTTACTAGGATGTTTTGCATAAATTTTGGTGAACTGAGCTGCAGACGGGTGAAATGGTTAATTTTAGATAAAAAACAGCGGGAGAAATGAATTCAGATGAAAAAATCCAAGTTTGAGCGGAAGCCAGAGAAGTGGATTTTTTTATTTTACTAGGATGTTTTGCATTATTTTGGTGAACTGAGCTGCAGACGGGCGAAATAATTAATTTTAGTTAAAAAAACAGCGGGAGAAATAAATTCAGATGAAAAAATCCAAGTTTGAGTGGAAGCCTGAGAAGTGGATTTTTTTATCTTGCTAGGATGTTTTGCATAAATTTTGGTGAACTGAGCTGCAGGCGGGCGAAATAATTAATTTTAGATAAAAAACAGCGGGAGAAATGAATTCAGATGAAAAAATCCAAGTTGAGTGGAAGCCTGAGAAGTGGATTTTTTTATTTCACTAGGATGTTTTGCATAAATTTTGGTGAACTGAGCTGCAGACGGGCGAAATAATTAATTTTAGATAAAAAACAGCGGGAGAAATGAATTCAGATGAAAAAATCCAAGTTTGAGTGGAAGCCTGAGAAGTGGATTTTTTTATTTCACTAGGATGTTTTGCATAAATTTTGGTGAACTGAGCTGCAGACGGGCGAAATGGTTAATTTTAGATAAAAAACAGCGGGAGAAATGAATTCAGATGAAAAAATCCAAGTTTGAATGGAAGCCTGAGAAGTGGATTTTTTTATTTCACTAGGATGTTTTGCATAAATTTTGGTGAACTGAGCTGCAGACGGGCAAAATTGATAATTTTAGATAAAAAACAGCGGGAGAAATGAATTCAGATGAAAAAATCCAAGTTTGAGTGGAAGCCTGAGAAGTGGATTTTTTTATTTCACTAGAATGTTTTGCATACATTTTCGTGAACTGAGCTGCAGATTTTTTTATTTCACTAGAATGTTTTGCATAAATTTTGGTGAACTGAGCTGCAGACGGGAGTATTGTTAATTTTAGATAAAAAACAGCGGGAGAAATGAATTCAGATGAAAAAATCCAAGTTTGAGTGGAAGCCTGAGAAGTGGATTTTTTTATTTCACTAGGATGTTTTGCATAAATTTTGTTGAACTGAGCTGCAGATGGGCGAAATGGTTAATTTTAGATAAAAAACAGCGGGAGAAATGAATTCAGATGAAAAAATCCAAGTTTGAGTGGAAGCCTGAGAAGTGGATTTTTTTATTTCACTAGGATGTTTTGCATAAATTTTGGCGAACTGAGCTGCAGACGGGCAAAATTGTTAATTTTAGATAAAAAACAGCGGGAGAAATGTATTCAGATGAAAAAATCCAAGTTTGAGTGGAAGCCTGAGAAGTGGATTTTTTTATTTCACTAGGATGTTTTGCATAAATTTTGGTGAACTGAGCTGCAGACGGGCAAAATTGTTAATTTTAGATAAAAAACAGCGGGAGAAATGAATTCAGATGAAAAAATCCAAGTTTGAGTGGAAGCCTGAGAAGTGGATTTTTTTATTTCACTAGGATGTTTTGCATACATTTTCGTGAACTGAGCTGCAGACGGGGGAAATGGTTAATTTTAGATAAAAAATAGCGGGAGAAATGAATTCAGATGAAAACATCCAAGTTTGAGTGGAAGCCTGAGAAGTGGATTTTATTATTTTTATAGGATGTTTTTCATAAATTTTGGTGAACAGAGCTGCAGACGGGCGAAATGGTTAATTTTAGATAAAAAACAGCGGGAGAAATGAATTCAGATGAAAAAATCCAAGTTTGATTGGAACCTTGAGAAGTGGATTTTTTTATTTTTATAGGATGTTTTTCATAAATTTTGGTGAACAGAGCTGCAGACTGGCGAAATGGTTAATTTTAGATAAAAAACAGCGAGAGAAATGAATTCAGATGAAAAAATCCAAGTTTGCGTGGAACCCTGAGAAGTGGATTTTTTTATTTTTATAGGATGTTTTTCATAAATTTTGGTGAACAGAGCTGCAGACGGGCGAAATTGTTAATTTTAGATAAAAAACAGCGGGAGAAATGAATTCAGATGAAAAAATCCAAGATTGAGTGGAAGCCTGAGAAGTGGATTTTTTTATTTCACTAGGATGATTAGCATAAATTTTGGTGAACTGAGCTGCAGACGGGCGAAATTGTTAATTTTAGATAAAAAACAGCGGGAGAAATGAATTCAGATGAAAAAATCCAAGTTTGAATGGTAGCCTGAGAAGTTGATTTTTTTATTTCACTAGGATGTTTTTCATAAATTTTGGTGAACAGAGCTGCAGACGGGCGAAATTGTTAATTTTAGATAAAAAATAGCGGGAGAAATGAATTCAGATGAAAAAATCCAAGTTTGAGTGGAAGCCTGAGAAGTGGATTTTTTTATTTTACTAGGATGTTTTTCATAAATTTTGGTGAACCGAGCTGCAGACGTGCGAAATTGTTAATTTTAGATAAAAAATAGCGGGAGAAATGAATTCAGATGAAAAAATCCAAGTTTGAGTGGAAGCCTGAGAAGTGGATTTTTTTATTTTTATAGGATGTTTTTCATAAATTTTGGTGAACAGAGCTGCAGACGGGCGAAATAATTAATTTTAGATAAAAAACAGCGGGAGAAATGAATTCAGATGAAAAAATCCAAGTTTGAGTGGAAGCCCGAGAAGTGGATTTTTTTATTTCACTAGGATGATTTGCATAAATTTTGGTGAACTGAGCTGTTGACGGGAGTATTGTTAATTTTAGATAAAAAACAGCGGGAGAAATGAATTCAGATGAAAAAATCCAAGTTTGCGTGGAACCCTGAGAAGTGGATTTTTTTATTTTTATAGGATGTTTTTCATAAATTTTGGTGAACAGAGCTGCAGACGGGCGAAATTGTTAATTTTAGATAAAAAACAGCGGGAGAAATGAATTCAGATGAAAAAATCCAAGATTGAGTGGAAGCCTGAGAAGTGGATTTTTTTATTTCACTAGGATGTTTTGCATAAATTTTGGTGAACTGAGCTGCAGACGGGAGTATTGTTAATTTTAGATAAAAAACAGCGGGAGAAATGAATTCAGATGAAAAAATCCAAGTTTGCGTGGAACCCTGAGAAGTGGATTTTTTTATTTTTATAGGATGTTTTTCATAAATTTTGGTGAACAGAGCTGCAGACGGGCGAAATTGTTAATTTTAGATAAAAAACAGCGGGAGAAATGAATTCAGATGAAAAAATCCAAGATTGAGTGGAAGCCTGAGAAGTGGATTTTTTTATTTCACTAGGATGATTAGCATAAATTTTGGTGAACTGAGCTGCAGACGGGCGAAATGGTTAATTTAAGATAAAAAACAGCGGGAGAAATGAATTCAGATGAAAAAATCCAAGTTTGAGTGGAAGCCTGAGAAGTGGATTTTTTTATTTCACTAGGATGTTTTCCATACATTTTCGTGAACTGAGCTGCAGACGGGGGAAATGGTTAATTTTAGATGAAAAACAGCGGGAGAAATGAATTCAGATGAAAAAATCCAAGATTGAGTGGAAGCCTGAGAAGTGGATTTTTTTATTTCACTAGGTTGTTTTGCATAAAATTTGGTGAACTGAGCTGCAGACGGGCGAAATGGTTAATTTTAGATAAAAAACAGCGCGAGAAATGAATTCAGATGAAAAAATCCAAGTTTGAGTGGTAGCCTGAGAAGTGGATTTTTTTATTTCACTACGATGTTTTGCATGAACTTTGGTGAACTGAGCAGCAGACGGTCGAAATGGTTAATTTTAGATAAAAAACAGCGGGAGAAATGAATTCAGATGAAAAAATCCAAGTTTGAGCGGAAGCCTGAGAAGTGGATTTTTTTATTTTACTAGGATGTTTTGCATTATTTTGCTGAACTGAGCTGCAGACGGGCGAAATAATTAATTTTAGTTAAAAAAACAGCGGGAGAAATAAATTCAGATGAAAAAATCCAAGTTTGAGTGGAAGCCTGAGAAGTGGATTTTTTTATTTTGCTAGGATGTTTTGCATAAATTTTGGTGAACTGAGCTGCAGGCGGGCGAAATAATTAATTTTAGATAAAAAACAGCGGGAGAAATGAATTCAGATGAAAAAATCCAAGTTTGAGTGGAAGCCTGAGAAGTGGATTTTTTTATTTCACTAGGATGATTTGCATAAATTTTGGTGAACTGAGCTGCAGACGGGCGAAATAATTATTTTGGATAAAAAACAGCGGGAGAAATGAATTCAGATGAAAAAATCCAAGTTTGAGTGGAAGCCTGAGAAGTGGATTTTTTTATTTCACTAGAATGTTTTGCATAAAATTTGGTGAACTGAGCTGCAGACGGACGAAATGGTTAATTTTAGATAAAAAACAGCGGGAGAAATAAATTCAGATGAAAAAATCCAAGTTTGAGTGGAAGCCTGAGAAGTGGATTTTTTTATTTCACTAGAATGTTTTGCATAAAATTTGGTGAACTGAGCTGCAGACGGACGAAATGGTTAATTTTAGATAAAAAACAGCGGGAGAAATAAATTCAGATGAAAAAATCCAAGTTTGAGTGGAAGCCTGAGAAGTGGATTTTTTTATTTCACTAGGATGTTTTGCATAAATTTTGGTGAACTGAGCTGCAGACGGGCAAAATTGATAATTTTAGATAAAAAACAGCGGGAGAAATGAATTCAGATGAAAAAATCCAAGTTTGAGTGGAAGCCTGAGAAGTGGATTTTTTTATTTCACTAGAATGTTTTGCATAAATTTTGGTGAACTGAGCTGCAGATTTTTTTATTTCACTAGAATGTTTTGCATAAATTTTGGTGAACTGAGCTGCAGACGGGAGTATTGTTAATTTTAGATAAAAAACAGCGGGAGAAATGAATTCAGATGAAAAAATCCAAGTTTGAGTGGAAGCCTGAGAAGTGGATTTTTTTATTTCACTAGGATGTTTTGCATAAATTTTGTTGAACTGAGCTGCAGACGGGCGAAATGGTTAATTTTAGATAAAAAACAGCGGGAGAAATGAATTCAGATGAAAAAATCCAAGTTTGAGTGGAAGCCTGAGAAGTGGATTTTTTTATTTCACTAGGATGTTTTGCATAAATTTTGGTGAACTGAGCTGCAGACGGGCAAAATTGTTAATTTTAGATAAAAAACAGCGGGAGAAATGAATTCAGATGAAAAAATCCAAGTTTGAGTGGAAGCCTGAGAAGTGGATTTTTTTATTTCACTAGGATGTTTTGCATAAATTTTGGTGAACTGAGCTGCAGACGGGCAAAATTGTTAATTTTAGATAAAAAACAGCGGGAGAAATGAATTCAGATGAAAAAATCCAAGTTTGAGTGGAAGCCTGAGAAGTGGATTTTTTTATTTCACTAGGATGTTTTGCATACATTTTCGTGAACTGAGCTGCAGACGGGGGAAATGGTTAATTTTAGATAAAAAATAGCGGGAGAAATGAATTCAGATGAAAAAATCCAAGTTTGAGTGGAAGCCTGAGAAAAGGATTTTATTATTTTCATAGGATGTTTTTCATAAATTTTGGTGAACAGAGCTGCAGACGGGCGAAATGGTTAATTTTAGATAAAAAACAGCGGGAGAAATGAATTCAGATGAAAAAATCCAAGTTTGATTGGAACCCTGAGAAGTGGATTTTTTTATTTTTATAGGATGTTTTTCATAAATTTTGGTGAACAGAGCTGCAGACTGGCGAAATGGTTAATTATAGATAAAAAACAGCGGGAGAAATGAATTCAGATGAAAAAATCCAAGTTTGCGTGGAACCCTGAGAAGTGGATTTTTTTTATTTTTATAGGATGTTTTTCATAAATTTTGGTGAACAGAGCTGCAGACGGGCGAAATTGTTAATTTTAGATAAAAAACAGCGGGAGAAATGAATTCAGATGAAAAAATCCAAGATTGAGTGGAAGCCTGAGAAGTGGATTTTTTTATTTTACTAGGATGTTTTTCATAAATTTTGGTGAACAGAGCTGCAGACGGGCGAAATTGTTAATTTTAGATAAAAAATAGCGGGAGAAATGAATTCAGATGAAAAAATCCAAGTTTGAGTGGAAGCCTGAGAAGTGGATTTTTTTATTTTTATAGGATGTTTTTCATAAATTTTGGTGAACAGAGCTGCAGACGGGCGAAATAATTAATTTTAGATAAAAAACAGCGGGAGAAATGAATTCAGATGAAAAAATCCAAGTTTGAGTGGAAGCCCGAGAAGTGGATTTTTTTATTTCACTAGGATGATTTGCATAAATTTTGGTGAACTGAGCTGTTGACGGGAGTATTGTTAATTTTAGATAAAAAACAGCGGGAGAAATGAATTCAGATGAAAAAATCCAAGTTTGCGTGGAACCCTGAGAAGTGGATTTTTTTATTTTTATAGGATGTTTTTCATAAATTTTGGTGAACAGAGCTGCAGACGGGCGAAATTGTTAATTTTAGATAAAAAACAGCGGGAGAAATGAATTCAGTTGAAAAAATCCAAGATTGAGTGGAAGCCTGAGAAGTGGATTTTTTTATTTCACTAGGATGTTTTGCATAAATTTTGGTGAACTGAGCTGCAGACGGGAGTATTGTTAATTTTAGATAAAAAACAGCGGGAGAAATGAATTCAGATGAAAAAATCCAAGTTTGCGTGGAACCCTGAGAAGTGGATTTTTTTATTTTTATAGGATGTTTTTCATAAATTTTGGTGAACAGAGCTGCAGACGGGCGAAATTGTTAATTTTAGATAAAAAACAGCGGGAGAAATGAATTCAGATGAAAAAATCCAAGATTGAGTGGAAGCCTGAGAAGTGGATTTTTTTATTTCACTAGGATGATTAGCATAAATTTTGGTGAACTGAGCTGCAGACGGGCGAAATGGTTAATTTAAGATAAAAAACAGCGGGAGAAATGAATTCAGATGAAAAAATCCAAGTTTGAGTGGAAGCCTGAGAAGTGGATTTTTTTATTTCACTAGGATGTTTTCCATACATTTTCGTGAACTGAGCTGCAGACGGGGGAAATGGTTAATTTTAGATGAAAAACAGCGGGAGAAATGAATTCAGATGAAAAAATCCAAGATTGAGTGGAAGCCTGAGAGTGGATTTTTTTATTTCACTAGGTTGTTTTGCATAAAATTTGATGAACTGAGCTGCAGACGGGCGAAATGGTTAATTTTAGATAAAAAACAGCGCGAGAAATGAATTCAGATGAAAAAATCCAAGTTTGAGTGGTAGCCTGAGAAGTGGATTTTTTTATTTCACTACGATGTTTTGCATGAACTTTGGTGAACTGAGCAGCAGACGGTCGAAATGGTTAATTTTAGATAAAAAACAGCGGGAGAAATGAATTCAGATGAAAAAATCCAAGTTTGAGCGGAGGCCTGAGAAGTGGATTTTTTTATTTTACTAGGATGTTTTGCATTAATTTGGTGAACTGAGCTGCAGACGGGCGAAATAATTAATTTTAGTTAAAAAAACAGCGGGAGAAATAAATTCAGATGAAAAAATCCAAGTTTGAGTGGAAGCCTGAGAAGTGGATTTTTTTATTTTGCTAGGATGTTTTGCATAAATTTTGGTGAACTGAGCTGCAGGCGGGCGAAATAATTAATTTTAGATAAAAAACAGCGGGAGAAATGAATTCAGATGAAAAAATCCAAGTTGAGTGGAAGCCTGAGAAGTGGATTTTTTTATTTCACTAGGATGTTTTGCATAAATTTTGGTGAACTGAGCTGCAGGCGGGCGAAATAATTAATTTTAGATAAAAAACAGCGGGAGAAATGAATTCAGATGAAAAAATCCAAGTTGAGTGGAAGCCTGAGAAGTGGATTTTTTTATTTCACTAGGATGTTTTGCATAAATTTTGGTGAACTGAGCTGCAGACGGGCGAAATAATTAATTTTAGATAAAAAACAGCGGGAGAAATGAATTCAGATGAAAAAATCCAAGTTTGAGTGGAAGCCTGAGAAGTGGATTTTTTTATTTCACTAGAATGTTTTGCATAAAATTTGGTGAACTGAGCTGCAGACGGACGAAATGGTTAATTTTAGATAAAAAACAGCGGGAGAAATAAATTCAGATGAAAAAATCCAAGTTTGAGTGGAAGCCTGAGAAGTGGATTTTTTTATTTCACTAGAATGTTTTGCATAAAATTTGGTGAACTGAGCTGCAGACGGACGAAATGGTTAATTTTAGATAAAAAACAGCGGGAGAAATAAATTCAGATGAAAAAATCCAAGTTTGAGTGGAAGCCTGAGAAGTGGATTTTTTTATTTCACTAGAATGTTTTGCATAAAATTTGGTGAACTGAGCTGCAGACGGACGAAATGGTTAATTTTAGATAAAAAACAGCGGGAGAAATAAATTCAGATGAAAAAATCCAAGTTTGAGTGGAAGCCTGAGAAGTGGATTTTTTTATTTCACTAGAATGTTTTGCATAAAATTTGGTGAACTGAGCTGCAGACGGGCGAAATGGTTAATTTTAGATAAAAAACAGCGGGAGAAATAAATTCAGATGAAAAAATCCAAGTTTGAGTGGAAGCCTGAGAAGTGGATTTTTTTATTTCACTAGAATGTTTTGCATAAAATTTGGTGAACTGAGCTGCAGACGGACGAAATGGTTAATTTTAGATAAAAAACAGCGGGAGAAATAAATTCAGATGAAAAAATCCAAGTTTGAGTGGAAGCCTGAGAAGTGGATTTTTTTATTTCACTAGAATGTTTTGCATAAAATTTGGTGAACTGAGCTGCAGACGGACGAAATGGTTAATTTTAGATAAAAAACAGCGGGAGAAATGAATTCAGATGAAAAAATCCAAGTTTGAGTGGAAGCCTGAGAAGTGGATTTTTTTATTTTACTAGGATGTTTTGCATAAATTTTGGTGAACAGAGCTGCAGACGGGCGAAATTGTTAATTTTAGATAAAAAACAGCGGGAGAAATTAATTCAGATGAAAAAATCCAAGTTTGAGTGGAAGCCTGAGAAGTGGATTTTTTTATTTCACTAGGATGTTTTGCATAAATTTTGGTGAACTGAGCTGCAGACGGGCGAAATAATTATTTTGGATAAAAAACAGCGGGAGAAATGAATTCAGATGAAAAAATCCAAGTTTGAGTGGAAGCCTGAGAAGTGGATTTTTTTATTTCACTAGGATGTTTTGCATAAATTTTGGTGAACTGAGCTGCAGACGGACGAAATGGTTAATTTTAGATAAAAAACAGCGGGAGAAATAAATTCAGATGAAAAAATCCAAGTTTGAGTGGAAGCCTGAGAAGTGGATTTTTTTATTTCACTAGAATGTTTTGCATAAAATTTGGTGAACTGAGCTGCAGACGGGCGAAATAATTAATTTTAGTTAAAAAAACAGCGGGAGAAATGAATTCAGATGAAAAAATCCAAGTTTGAGTGGAAGCCTGAGAAGTGGATTTTTTTATTTCACTAGGATGTTTTGCATAAATTTTGGTGAACTGAGCTGCAGACGGGCGAAATGGTTAATTTTAGATAAAAAACAGCGGGAGAAATGAATTCAGATGAAAAAATCCAAGTTTGAGTGGAAGCAAGAGAAGTGGATTTTTTTATTTCACTAGGATGTTTTGCATAAATTTTGGTGAACTGAGCTGCAGACGGGCAAAATTGATAATTTTAGATAAAAAACAGCGGGAGAAATGAATTCAGATGAAAAAATCCAAGTTTGAGTGGAAGCCTGAGAAGTGGATTTTTTTATTTCACTAGGATGTTTTGCATACGTTTTCGTGAACTGAGCTGCAGACGGGGGAAATGGTTAATTTTAGATAAAAAATAGCGGGAGAAATGAATTCAGATGAAAAAATCCAAGTTTGAGTGGAAGCCTGAGAAGTGGATTTTTTTATTTTTATATGATGTTTTTCATAAATTTTGGTGAACAGAGCTGCAGACGGGCGAAATGGTTAATTTTAGATAAAAAACAGCGGGAGAAATGAATTCAGATGAAAAAATCCAAGTTTGAGTGGAAGCCTGAGAAGAGGATTTTTTTATTTTTATAGGATGTTTTTCATAAATTTTGGTGAACAGAGCTGCAGACTGGCGAAATTGTTAATTTTAGATAAAAAACAGCGGGAGAAATGAATTCAGATGAAAAAATCCAAGTTTGCGTGGAACCCTGAGAAGTGGATTTTTTTATTTTTATAGGATGTTTTTCATAAATTTTGGTGAACAGAGCTGCAGACGGGCGAAATTGTTAATTTTAGATAAAAAATAGCGGAAGAAATGAATTCCGATGAAAAAATCCAAGTTTGAGTGGAAGCCTGAGAAGTGGATTTCTTTATTTCACTAGGATGATTTGCATAAATTTTGGTGAACTGAGCTGCAGACGGGCGAAATTGTTAATTTTAGATAAAAAACAGCGGGAGAAATGAATTCAGATGAAAAAATCAAGTTTGAATGGTAGCCTGAGAAGTTGATTTTTTTATTTCACTAGGATGTTTTGCATAAATTTTGGTGAACTGAGCACCAGACGGGCGAAATGGTTAATATTAGATAAAAAACAGCGGGAGAAATGAATTCAGATGAAAAAATCCAAGTTTGAGTGGAAGCCTGAGAAGTGGATTTTTTTATTTTACTAGGATGTTTTTCATAAATTTTGGTGAACAGAGCTGCAGACGGGCGAAATTGTTAATTTTAGATAAAAAACAGCGGGAGAAATGAATTCAGATGAAAAAATCCAAGTTTGAGTGGAAGCCTGAGAAGTGGATTTTTTTATTTCACTAGGATGATTTGCATAAATTTTGGTGAACTGAGCTGCAGACGGGCGAAATTGTTAATTTTAGATAAAAAACAGCGGGAGAAATGAATTCAGATGAAAAAATCAAGTTTGAATGGTAGCCTGAGAAGTGGATTTTTTTATTTCACTAGGATGATTTGCATAAATTTTGGTGAACTGAGCACCAGACGGGCGAAATGGTTAATATTAGATAAAAAACAGCGGGAGAAATGAATTCAGATGAAAAAATCCAAGTTTGAGTGGAAGCCTGAGAAGTGGATTTTTTTATTTTACTAGGATGTTTTTCATAAATTTTGGTGAACAGAGCTGCAGACGGGCGAAATTGTTAATTTTAGATAAAAAATAGCGGGAGAAATGAATTCAGATGAAAAAATCCAAGTTTGAGTGGAAGCCTGAGAAGTGGATTTTTTTATTTTTATAGGATGTTTTTCATAAATTTTGGTGAACAGAGCTGCAGACGGGCGAAATAATTAATTTTAGATAAAAAACAGCGGGATAAATGAATATAGATGAAAAAATCCAAGTTTGAGTGGAAGCCCGAGAAGTGGATTTTTTTATTTCACTAGGATGTTTTGCATAAATTTTGGTGAACTGAGCTGCAGACGGGAGTATTGTTAATTTTAGATAAAAAACAGCGGGAGAAATGAATTCAGATGAAAAAATCCACGTTTGAGTGGAAGCCTGGGAAGTGGATTTTTTTATTTCACTAGGATGTTTTGCATAAATTTTGGTGAACTGAGCTGCAGACGGGCGAAATGGTTAATTTAAGATAAAAAACAGCGGGAGAAATGAATTCAGATGAAAAAATCCAAGTTTGAGTGGAAGCCTGAGAAGTGGATTTTTTTATTTCACTAGGATGTTTTCCATACATTTTCGTGAACTGAGCTGCAGACGGGGGAAATGGTTAATTTTAGATGAAAAACAGCGGGAGAAATGAATTCAGATGAAAAAATCCAAGATTGAGTGGAAGCCTGAGAAGTGGATTTTTTTATTTCACTACGATGTTTTGCATGAACTTTGGTGAACTGAGCAGCAGACGGTCGAAATGGTTAATTTTAGATAAAAAACAGCGGGAGAAATGAATTCAGATAAAAAAAATCCAAGTTTGAGTGGAAGCCTGAGAAGTGGATTTTTTTATTTCACTAGGATGTTTTGCATACATTTTCGTGAACTGAGCTGCAGACGAGGGAAATGGTTAATTTTAGATAAAAACAGCGGGAGAAATGAATTCAGATGAAAAAATCCAAGTTTGAGTGGAAGCCTGAGAAGTGGATTTTTTTATTTTACTAGGATGTTTTGCATAAATTTTGGTGAACTGAGCTGCAGACGTGTGAAATGGTTAATTTTAGATAAAAAACAGCGGGAGAAATGAATTCAGATGAAAAAATCCAAGTTTGAGCGGAGGCCTGAGAAGTGGATTTTTTTATTTTACTAGGATGTTTTGCATTATTTTGGTGAACTGAGCTGCAGACGGGCGAAATAATTAATTTTAGTTAAAAAAACAGCGGGAGAAATAAATTCAGATGAAAAAATCCAAGTTTGAGTGGAAGCCTGAGAAGTGGATTTTTTTATTTTGCTAGGATGTTTTGCATAAATTTTGGTGAACTGAGCTGCAGGCGGGCGAAATAATTAATTTTAGATAAAAAACAGCGGGAGAAATGAATTCAGATGAAAAAATCCAAGTTGAGTGGAAGCCTGAGAAGTGGATTTTTTTATTTCACTAGGATGTTTTGCATAAATTTTGGTGAACTGAGCTGCAGGCGGGCGAAATAATTAATTTTAGATAAAAAACAGCGGGAGAAATGAATTCAGATGAAAAAATCCAAGTTGAGTGGAAGCCTGAGAAGTGGATTTTTTTATTTCACTAGGATGTTTTGCATAAATTTTGGTGAACTGAGCTGCAGACGGGCGAAATAATTAATTTTAGATAAAAAACAGCGGGAGAAATGAATTCAGATGAAAAAATCCAAGTTTGAGTGGAAGCCTGAGAAGTGGATTTTTTTATTTTACTAGGATGTTTTTCATAAATTTTGGTGAACAGAGCTGCAGACGGGCGAAATGGTTAATTTTAGATAAAAAACAGCGGGAGAAATAAATTCAGATGAAAAAATCCAAGTTTGAGTGGAAGCCTGAGAAGTGGATTTTTTTATTTCACTAGAATGTTTTGCATAAAATTTGGTGAACTGAGCTGCAGACGGACGAAATGGTTAATTTTAGATAAAAAACAGCGGGAGAAATAAATTCAGATGAAAAAATCCAAGTTTGAGTGGAAGCCTGAGAAGTGGATTTTTTTATTTCACTAGAATGTTTTGCATAAAATTTGGTGAACTGAGCTGCAGACGGACGAAATGGTTAATTTTAGATAAAAAACAGCGGGAGAAATGAATTCAGATGAAAAAATCCAAGTTTGAGTGGAAGCCTGAGAAGTGGATTTTTTTATTTTACTAGGATGTTTTGCATAAATTTTGGTGAACAGAGCTGCAGACGGGCGAAATTGTTAATTTTAGATAAAAAACAGCGGGAGAAATTAATTCAGATGAAAAAATCCAAGTTTGAGCGGAAGCCTGAGAAGTGGATTTTTTTATTTTACTAGGATGTTTTGCATTATTTTGCTGAACTGAGCTGCAGACGGGCGAAATAATTAATTTTAGTTAAAAAAACAGCGGGAGAAATAAATTCAGATGAAAAAATCCAAGTTTGAGTGGAAGCCTGAGAAGTGGATTTTTTTATTTTGCTAGGATGTTTTGCATAAATTTTGGTGAACTGAGCTGCAGGTGGGCGAAATAATTAATTTTAGATAAAAAACAGCGGGAGAAATGAATTCAGATGAAAAAATCCAAGTTTGAGTGGAAGCCTGAGAAGTGGATTTTTTTATTTCACTAGGATGTTTTGCATAAATTTTGGTGAACTGAGCTGCAGACGGGCGAAATAATTATTTTGGATAAAAAACAGCGGGAGAAATGAATTCAGATGAAAAAATCCAAGTTTGAGTGGAAGCCTGAGAAGTGGATTTTTTTATTTCACTAGGATGTTTTGCATAAATTTTGGTGAACTGAGCTGCAGACGGACGAAATGGTTAATTTTAGATAAAAAACAGCGGGAGAAATAAATTCAGATGAAAAAATCCAAGTTTGAGTGGAAGCCTGAGAAGTGGATTTTTTTATTTCACTAGAATGTTTTGCATAAAATTTGGTGAACTGAGCTGCAGACGGGCGAAATAATTAATTTTAGTTAAAAAAACAGCGGGAGAAATGAATTCAGATGAAAAAATCCAAGTTTGAGTGGAAGCCTGAGAAGTGGATTTTTTTATTTCACTAGGATGTTTTGCATAAATTTTGGTGAACTGAGCTGCAGACGGGCGAAATGGTTAATTTTAGATAAAAAACAGCGGGAGAAATGAATTCAGATGAAAAAATCCAAGTTTGAGTGGAAGCAAGAGAAGTGGATTTTTTTATTTCACTAGGATGTTTTGCATAAATTTTGGTGAACTGAGCTGCAGACGGGCAAAATTGATAATTTTAGATAAAAAACAGCGGGAGAAATGAATTCAGATGAAAAAATCCAAGTTTGAGTGGAAGCCTGAGAAGTGGATTTTTTTATTTCACTAGGATGTTTTGCATACGTTTTCGTGAACTGAGCTGCAGACGGGGGAAATGGTTAATTTTAGATAAAAAATAGCGGGAGAAATGAATTCAGATGAAAAAATCCAAGTTTGAGTGGAAGCCTGAGAAGTGGATTTTTTTATTTTTATATGATGTTTTTCATAAATTTTGGTGAACAGAGCTGCAGACGGGCGAAATGGTTAATTTTAGATAAAAAACAGCGGGAGAAATGAATTCAGATGAAAAAATCCAAGTTTGAGTGGAAGCCTGAGAAGAGGATTTTTTTATTTTTATAGGATGTTTTTCATAAATTTTGGTGAACAGAGCTGCAGACTGGCGAAATTGTTAATTTTAGATAAAAAACAGCGGGAGAAATGAATTCAGATGAAAAAATCCAAGTTTGCGTGGAACCCTGAGAAGTGGATTTTTTTATTTTTATAGGATGTTTTTCATAAATTTTGGTGAACAGAGCTGCAGACGGGCGAAATTGTTAATTTTAGATAAAAAATAGCGGAAGAAATGAATTCCGATGAAAAAATCCAAGTTTGAGTGGAAGCCTGAGAAGTGGATTTCTTTATTTCACTAGGATGATTTGCATAAATTTTGGTGAACTGAGCTGCAGACGGGCGAAATTGTTAATTTTAGATAAAAAACAGCGGGAGAAATGAATTCAGATGAAAAAATCAAGTTTGAATGGTAGCCTGAGAAGTTGATTTTTTTATTTCACTAGGATGTTTTGCATAAATTTTGGTGAACTGAGCACCAGACGGGCGAAATGGTTAATATTAGATAAAAAACAGCGGGAGAAATGAATTCAGATGAAAAAATCCAAGTTTGAGTGGAAGCCTGAGAAGTGGATTTTTTTATTTTACTAGGATGTTTTTCATAAATTTTGGTGAACAGAGCTGCAGACGGGCGAAATTGTTAATTTTAGATAAAAAACAGCGGGAGAAATGAATTCAGATGAAAAAATCCAAGTTTGAGTGGAAGCCTGAGAAGTGGATTTTTTTATTTCACTAGGATGATTTGCATAAATTTTGGTGAACTGAGCTGCAGACGGGCGAAATTGTTAATTTTAGATAAAAAACAGCGGGAGAAATGAATTCAGATGAAAAAATCAAGTTTGAATGGTAGCCTGAGAAGTGGATTTTTTTATTTCACTAGGATGATTTGCATAAATTTTGGTGAACTGAGCACCAGACGGGCGAAATGGTTAATATTAGATAAAAAACAGCGGGAGAAATGAATTCAGATGAAAAAATCCAAGTTTGAGTGGAAGCCTGAGAAGTGGATTTTTTTATTTTACTAGGATGTTTTTCATAAATTTTGGTGAACAGAGCTGCAGACGGGCGAAATTGTTAATTTTAGATAAAAAATAGCGGGAGAAATGAATTCAGATGAAAAAATCCAAGTTTGAGTGGAAGCCTGAGAAGTGGATTTTTTTATTTTTATAGGATGTTTTTCATAAATTTTGGTGAACAGAGCTGCAGACGGGCGAAATAATTAATTTTAGATAAAAAACAGCGGGATAAATGAATATAGATGAAAAAATCCAAGTTTGAGTGGAAGCCCGAGAAGTGGATTTTTTTATTTCACTAGGATGTTTTGCATAAATTTTGGTGAACTGAGCTGCAGACGGGAGTATTGTTAATTTTAGATAAAAAACAGCGGGAGAAATGAATTCAGATGAAAAAATCCACGTTTGAGTGGAAGCCTGGGAAGTGGATTTTTTTATTTCACTAGGATGTTTTGCATAAATTTTGGTGAACTGAGCTGCAGACGGGCGAAATGGTTAATTTAAGATAAAAAACAGCGGGAGAAATGAATTCAGATGAAAAAATCCAAGTTTGAGTGGAAGCCTGAGAAGTGGATTTTTTTATTTCACTAGGATGTTTTCCATACATTTTCGTGAACTGAGCTGCAGACGGGGGAAATGGTTAATTTTAGATGAAAAACAGCGGGAGAAATGAATTCAGATGAAAAAATCCAAGATTGAGTGGAAGCCTGAGAAGTGGATTTTTTTATTTCACTACGATGTTTTGCATGAACTTTGGTGAACTGAGCAGCAGACGGTCGAAATGGTTAATTTTAGATAAAAAACAGCGGGAGAAATGAATTCAGATAAAAAAAATCCAAGTTTGAGTGGAAGCCTGAGAAGTGGATTTTTTTATTTCACTAGGATGTTTTGCATACATTTTCGTGAACTGAGCTGCAGACGAGGGAAATGGTTAATTTTAGATAAAAACAGCGGGAGAAATGAATTCAGATGAAAAAATCCAAGTTTGAGTGGAAGCCTGAGAAGTGGATTTTTTTATTTTACTAGGATGTTTTGCATAAATTTTGGTGAACTGAGCTGCAGACGTGTGAAATGGTTAATTTTAGATAAAAAACAGCGGGAGAAATGAATTCAGATGAAAAAATCCAAGTTTGAGCGGAGGCCTGAGAAGTGGATTTTTTTATTTTACTAGGATGTTTTGCATTATTTTGGTGAACTGAGCTGCAGACGGGCGAAATAATTAATTTTAGTTAAAAAAACAGCGGGAGAAATAAATTCAGATGAAAAAATCCAAGTTTGAGTGGAAGCCTGAGAAGTGGATTTTTTTATTTTGCTAGGATGTTTTGCATAAATTTTGGTGAACTGAGCTGCAGGCGGGCGAAATAATTAATTTTAGATAAAAAACAGCGGGAGAAATGAATTCAGATGAAAAAATCCAAGTTGAGTGGAAGCCTGAGAAGTGGATTTTTTTATTTCACTAGGATGTTTTGCATAAATTTTGGTGAACTGAGCTGCAGGCGGGCGAAATAATTAATTTTAGATAAAAAACAGCGGGAGAAATGAATTCAGATGAAAAAATCCAAGTTGAGTGGAAGCCTGAGAAGTGGATTTTTTTATTTCACTAGGATGTTTTGCATAAATTTTGGTGAACTGAGCTGCAGACGGGCGAAATAATTAATTTTAGATAAAAAACAGCGGGAGAAATGAATTCAGATGAAAAAATCCAAGTTTGAGTGGAAGCCTGAGAAGTGGATTTTTTTATTTTACTAGGATGTTTTTCATAAATTTTGGTGAACAGAGCTGCAGACGGGCGAAATTGTTAATTTTAGATAAAAAATAGCGGGAGAAATGAATTCAGATGAAAAAATCCAAGTTTGAGTGGAAGCCTGAGAAGTGGATTTTTTTATTTTTATAGGATGTTTTTCATAAATTTTGGTGAACAGAGCTGCAGACGGGCGAAATTGTTAATTTTAGATAAAAAACAGCGGGAGAAATTAATTCAGATGAAAAAATCCAAGTTTGAGCGGAAGCCTGAGAAGTGGATTTTTTTATTTTACTAGGATGTTTTGCATTATTTTGCTGAACTGAGCTGCAGACGGGCGAAATGGTTAATTTAAGATAAAAAACAGCGGGAGAAATAAATTCAGATGAAAAAATCCAAGTTTGAGTGGAAGCCTGAGAAGTGGATTTTTTTATTTTGCTAGGATGTTTTGCATAAATTTTGGTGAACTGAGCTGCAGGCGGGCGAAATAATTAATTTTAGATAAAAAACAGCGGGAGAAATGAATTCAGATGAAAAAATCCAAGTTTGAGTGGAAGCCTGAGAAGTGGATTTTTTTATTTCACTAGGATGTTTTGTATAAATTTTGGTGAACTGAGCTGCAGACGGGCGAAATAATTAATTTTAGATAAAAAACAGCGGGAGAAATGAATTCAGATGAAAAAATCCAAGTTTGAGTGGAAGCCTGAGAAGTGGATTTTTTTATTTCACTAGGATGTTTTGCATAAATTTTGGTGAACTGAGCTGCAGACGGGCGAAATGGTTAATTTTAGATAAAAAACAGCGGGAGAAATGAATTCAGATGAAAAAATCCAAGTTTGAGTGGAAGCCTGAGAAGTGGATTTTTTTATTTCACTAGGATGTTTTGCATAAATTTTGGTGAACTGAGCTGCAGACGGGAGTATTGTTAATTTTAGATAAAAAACAGCGGGAGAAATGAATTCAGATGAAAAAATCCAAGTTTGCGTGGAACCCTGAGAAGTGGATTTTTTTATTTTTATAGGATGTTTTTCATAAATTTTGGTGAACAGAGCTGCAGACGGGCGAAATTGTTAATTTTAGATAAAAAACAGCGGGAGAAATGAATTCAGTTGAAAAAATCCAAGATTGAGTGGAAGCCTGAGAAGTGGATTTTTTTATTTCACTAGGATGTTTTGCATAAATTTTGGTGAACTGAGCTGCAGACGGGAGTATTGTTAATTTTAGATAAAAAACAGCGGGAGAAATGAATTCAGATGAAAAAATCTAAGTTTGCGTGGAACCCTGAGAAGTGGATTTTTTTATTTTTATAGGATGTTTTTCATAAATTTTGGTGAACAGAGCTGCAGACGGGCGAAATTGTTAATTTTAGATAAAAAACAGCGGGAGAAATGAATTCAGATGAAAAAATCCAAGATTGAGTGGAAGCCTGAGAAGTGGATTTTTTTATTTCACTAGGATGATTAGCATAAATTTTGGTGAACTGAGCTGCAGACGGGCGAAATGGTTAATTTAAGATAAAAAACAGCGGGAGAAATGAATTCAGATGAAAAAATCCAAGTTTGAGTGGAAGCCTGAGAAGTGGATTTTTTTATTTCACTAGGATGTTTTCCAAACATTTTCGTGAACTGAGCTGCAGACGGGGGAAATGGTTACTTTTAGATGAAAAACAGCGGGAGAAATGAATTCAGATGAAAAAATTCAAGATTGAGTGGAAGCCTGAGAAGTGGATTTTTTTATTTCACTAGGTTGTTTTGCATAAAATTTGGTGAACTGAGCTGCAGACGGGCGAAATGGTTAATTTTAGATAAAAAACAGCGCGAGAAATGAATTCAGATGAAAAAATCCAAGTTTGAGTGGTAGCCTGAGAAGTGGATTTTTTTATTTCACTACGATGTTTTGCATGAACTTTGGTGAACTGAGCAGCAGACGGTCGAAATGGTTAATTTTAGATAAAAAACAGCGGGAGAAATGAATTCAGATGAAAAAATCCAAGTTTGAGCGGAAGCCTGAGAAGTGGATTTTTTTATTTTACTAGGATGTTTTGCATTATTTTGCTGAACTGAGCTGCAGACGGGCGAAATAATTAATTTTAGTTAAAAAAACAGCGGGAGAAATAAATTCAGATGAAAAAATCCAAGTTTGAGTGGAAGCCTGAGAAGTGGATTTTTTTATTTTGCTAGGATGTTTTGCATAAATTTTGGTGAACTGAGCTGCAGGCGGGCGAAATAATTAATTTTAGATAAAAAACAGCGGGAGAAATGAATTCAGATGAAAAAATCCAAGTTTGAGTGGAAGCCTGAGAAGTGGATTTTTTTATTTCACTAGGATGATTTGCATAAATTTTGGTGAACTGAGCTGCAGACGGGCGAAATAATTATTTTGGATAAAAAACAGCGGGAGAAATGAATTCAGATGAAAAAATCCAAGTTTGAGTGGAAGCCTGAGAAGTGGATTTTTTTATTTCACTAGAATGTTTTGCATAAAATTTGGTGAACTGAGCTGCAGACGGACGAAATGGTTAATTTTAGATAAAAAACAGCGGGAGAAATAAATTCAGATGAAAAAATCCAAGTTTGAGTGGAAGCCTGAGAAGTGGATTTTTTTATTTCACTAGAATGTTTTGCATAAAATTTGGTGAACTGAGCTGCAGACGGACGAAATGGTTAATTTTAGATAAAAAACAGCGGGAGAAATAAATTCAGATGAAAAAATCCAAGTTTGAGTGGAAGCCTGAGAAGTGGATTTTTTTATTTCACTAGAATGTTTTGCATAAAATTTGGTGAACTGAGCTGCAGACGGACGAAATGGTTAATTTTAGATAAAAAACAGCGGGAGAAATAAATTCAGATGAAAAAATCCAAGTTTGAGTGGAAGCCTGAGAAGTGGATTTTTTTATTTCACTAGAATGTTTTGCATAAAATTTGGTGAACTGAGCTGCAGACGGGCGAAATGGTTAATTTTAGATAAAAAACAGCGGGAGAAATAAATTCAGATGAAAAAATCCAAGTTTGAGTGGAAGCCTGAGAAGTGGATTTTTTTATTTCACTAGAATGTTTTGCATAAAATTTGGTGAACTGAGCTGCAGACGGACGAAATGGTTAATTTTAGATAAAAAACAGCGGGAGAAATAAATTCAGATGAAAAAATCCAAGTTTGAGTGGAAGCCTGAGAAGTGGATTTTTTTATTTCACTAGAATGTTTTGCATAAAATTTGGTGAACTGAGCTGCAGACGGACGAAATGGTTAATTTTAGATAAAAAACAGCGGGAGAAATGAATTCAGATGAAAAAATCCAAGTTTGAGTGGAAGCCTGAGAAGTGGATTTTTTTATTTTACTAGGATGTTTTGCATAAATTTTGGTGAACAGAGCTGCAGACGGGCGAAATTGTTAATTTTAGATAAAAAACAGCGGGAGAAATTAATTCAGATGAAAAAATCCAAGTTTGAGCGGAAGCCTGAGAAGTGGATTTTTTTATTTCACTAGAATGTTTTGCATAAAATTTGGTGAACTGAGCTGCAGACGGGCGAAATAATTAATTTTAGTTAAAAAAACAGCGGGAGAAATGAATTCAGATGAAAAAATCCAAGTTTGAGTGGAAGCCTGAGAAGTGGATTTTTTTATTTCACTAGGATGTTTTGCATAAATTTTGGTGAACTGAGCTGCAGACGGGCGAAATGGTTAATTTTAGATAAAAAACAGCGGGAGAAATGAATTCAGATGAAAAAATCCAAGTTTGAGTGGAAGCATGAGAAGTGGATTTTTTTATTTCACTAGGATGTTTTGCATAAATTTTGGTGAACTGAGCACCAGACGGGCGAAATGGTTAATTTTAGATAAAAAACAGCGGGAGAAATGAATTCAGATGAAAAAATCCAAGTTTGAGTGGAAGCCTGGGAAGTGGATTTTTTTATTTCACTAGGATGATTTGCATAAATTTTGGTGAACTGAGCTGCAGACGGGCGAAATTGTTAATTTTAGATAAAAAACAGCGGGAGAAATGAATTCAGATGAAAAAATCAAGTTTGAATGGTAGCCTGAGAAGTGGATTTTTTTATTTCACTAGGATGATTTGCATAAATTTTGGTGAACTGAGCACCAGACGGGCGAAATGGTTAATATTAGATAAAAAACAGCGGGAGAAATGAATTCAGATGAAAAAATCCAAGTTTGAGTGGAAGCCTGAGAAGTGGATTTTTTTATTTTACTAGGATGTTTTTCATAAATTTTGGTGAACAGAGCTGCAGACGGGCGAAATTGTTAATTTTAGATAAAAAATAGCGGGAGAAATGAATTCAGATGAAAAAATCCAAGTTTGAGTGGAAGCCTGAGAAGTGGATTTTTTTATTTTTATAGGATGTTTTTCATAAATTTTGGTGAACAGAGCTGCAGACGGGCGAAATGGTTAATTTTAGATAAAAAACAGCGGGATAAATGAATATAGATGAAAAAATCCAAGTTTGAGTGGAAGCCCGAGAAGTGGATTTTTTTATTTCACTAGGATGTTTTGCATAAATTTTGGTGAACTGAGCTGCAGACGGGAGTATTGTTAATTTTAGATAAAAAACAGCGGGAGAAATGAATTCAGATGAAAAAATCCACGTTTGAGTGGAAGCCTGGGAAGTGGATTTTTTTATTTCACTAGGATGTTTTGCATAAATTTTGGTGAACTGAGCTGCAGACGGGCGAAATGGTTAATTTAAGATAAAAAACAGCGGGAGAAATGAATTCAGATGAAAAAATCCAAGTTTGAGTGGAAGCCTGAGAAGTGGATTTTTTTATTTCACTAGGATGTTTTCCATACATTTTCGTGAACTGAGCTGCAGACGGGGGAAATGGTTAATTTTAGATGAAAAACAGCGGGAGAAATGAATTCAGATGAAAAAATCCAAGATTGAGTGGAAGCCTGAGAAGTGGATTTTTTTATTTCACTACGATGTTTTGCATGAACTTTGGTGAACTGAGCAGCAGACGGTCGAAATGGTTAATTTTAGATAAAAAACAGCGGGAGAAATGAATTCAGATAAAAAAAATCCAAGTTTGAGTGGAAGCCTGAGAAGTGGATTTTTTTATTTCACTAGGATGTTTTGCATACATTTTCGTGAACTGAGCTGCAGACGAGGGAAATGGTTAATTTTAGATAAAAACAGCGGGAGAAATGAATTCAGATGAAAAAATCCAAGTTTGAGTGGAAGCCTGAGAAGTGGATTTTTTTATTTTACTAGGATGTTTTGCATAAATTTTGGTGAACTGAGCTGCAGACGTGTGAAATGGTTAATTTTAGATAAAAAACAGCGGGAGAAATGAATTCAGATGAAAAAATCCAAGTTTGAGCGGAGGCCTGAGAAGTGGATTTTTTTATTTTACTAGGATGTTTTGCATTATTTTGGTGAACTGAGCTGCAGACGGGCGAAATAATTAATTTTAGTTAAAAAAACAGCGGGAGAAATAAATTCAGATGAAAAAATCCAAGTTTGAGTGGAAGCCTGAGAAGTGGATTTTTTTATTTTGCTAGGATGTTTTGCATAAATTTTGGTGAACTGAGCTGCAGGCGGGCGAAATAATTAATTTTAGATAAAAAACAGCGGGAGAAATGAATTCAGATGAAAAAATCCAAGTTGAGTGGAAGCCTGAGAAGTGGATTTTTTTATTTCACTAGGATGTTTTGCATAAATTTTGGTGAACTGAGCTGCAGGCGGGCGAAATAATTAATTTTAGATAAAAAACAGCGGGAGAAATGAATTCAGATGAAAAAATCCAAGTTGAGTGGAAGCCTGAGAAGTGGATTTTTTTATTTCACTAGGATGTTTTGCATAAATTTTGGCGAACTGAGCTGCAGACGGGCAAAATTTTTAATTTTAGATAAAAAACAGCGGGAGAAATGAATTCAGATAAAAAAATCCAAGTTTGAGTGGAAGCCTGAGAAGTGGATTTTTTTATTTCACTAGGATGTTTTGCATAAATTTTGGTGAACAGAGCTGCAGACGGGCGAAATTGTTAATTTTAGATAAAAAATAGCGGGAGAAATGAATTCAGATGAAAAAATCCAAGTTTGAGTGGAAGCCTGAGAAGTGGATTTTTTTATTTTTATAGGATGTTTTTCATAAATTTTGGTGAACAGAGCTGCAGACGGGCGAAATAATTAATTTTAGATAAAAAACAGCGGGATAAATGAATATAGATGAAAAAATCCAAGATTGAGTGGAAGCCTGAGAAGTGGATTTTTTTATTTCACTACGATGTTTTGCATGAACTTTGGTGAACTGAGCAGCAGACGGTCGAAATGGTTAATTTTAGATAAAAAACAGCGGGAGAAATGAATTCAGATAAAAAAAATCCAAGTTTGAGTGGAAGCCTGAGAAGTGGATTTTTTTATTTCACTAGGATGTTTTGCATACATTTTCGTGAACTGAGCTGCAGACGAGGGAAATGGTTAATTTTAGATAAAAACAGCGGGAGAAATGAATTCAGATGAAAAAATCCAAGTTTGAGTGGAAGCCTGAGAAGTGGATTTTTTTATTTTACTAGGATGTTTTGCATAAATTTTGGTGAACTGAGCTGCAGACGTGTGAAATGGTTAATTTTAGATGAAAAACAGCGGGAGAAATGAATTCAGATGAAAAAATCCAAGTTTGAGCGGAGGCCTGAGAAGTGGATTTTTTTATTTTACTAGGATGTTTTGCATTATTTTGGTGAACTGAGCTGCAGACGGGCGAAATAATTAATTTTAGTTAAAAAAACAGCGGGAGAAATAAATTCAGATGAAAAAATCCAAGTTTGAGTGGAAGCCTGAGAAGAGAATTTTTTTATTTTGCTAGGATGTTTTGCATAAATTTTGGTGAACTGAGCTGCAGGCGGGCGAAATAATTAATTTTAGATAAAAAACAGCGGGAGAAATGAATTCAGATGAAAAAATCCAAGTTGAGTGGAAGCCTGAGAAGTGGATTTTTTTATTTCACTAGGATGTTTTGCATAAATTTTGGTGAACTGAGCTGCAGGCGGGCGAAATAATTAATTTTAGATAAAAAACAGCGGGAGAAATGAATTCAGATGAAAAAATCCAAGTTGAGTGGAAGCCTGAGAAGTGGATTTTTTTATTTCACTAGGATGTTTTGCATAAATTTTGGTGAACTGAGCTGCAGACGGGCGAAATAATTAATTTTAGATAAAAAACAGCGGGAGAAATGAATTCAGATGAAAAAATCCAAGTTTGAGTGGAAGCCTGAGAAGTGGATTTTTTTATTTTACTAGGATGTTTTTCATAAATTTTGGTGAACAGAGCTGCAGACGGGCGAAATTGTTAATTTTAGATAAAAAATAGCGGGAGAAATGAATTCAGATGAAAAAATCCAAGTTTGAGTGGAAGCCTGAGAAGTGGATTTTTTTATTTTTATAGGATGTTTTTCATAAATTTTGGTGAACAGAGCTGCAGACGGGCGAAATTGTTAATTTTAGATAAAAAACAGCGGGAGAAATTAATTCAGATGAAAAAATCCAAGTTTGAGCGGAAGCCTGAGAAGTGGATTTTTTTATTTTACTAGGATGTTTTGCATTATTTTGCTGAACTGAGCTGCAGACGGGCGAAATGGTTAATTTAAGATAAAAAACAGCGGGAGAAATAAATTCAGATGAAAAAATCCAAGTTTGAGTGGAAGCCTGAGAAGTGGATTTTTTTATTTTGCTAGGATGTTTTGCATAAATTTTGGTGAACTGAGCTGCAGGCGGGCGAAATAATTAATTTTAGATAAAAAACAGCGGGAGAAATGAATTCAGATGAAAAAATCCAAGTTTGAGTGGAAGCCTGAGAAGTGGATTTTTTTATTTCACTAGGATGTTTTGTATAAATTTTGGTGAACTGAGCTGCAGACGGGCGAAATAATTAATTTTAGATAAAAAACAGCGGGAGAAATGAATTCAGATGAAAAAATCCAAGTTTGAGTGGAAGCCTGAGAAGTGGATTTTTTTATTTCACTAGGATGTTTTGCATAAATTTTGGTGAACTGAGCTGCAGACGGGCGAAATGGTTAATTTTAGATAAAAAACAGCGGGAGAAATGAATTCAGATGAAAAAATCCAAGTTTGAGTGGAAGCCTGAGAAGTGGATTTTTTTATTTCACTAGGATGTTTTGCATAAATTTTGGTGAACTGAGCTGCAGACGGGCGAAATGGTTAATTTAAGATAAAAAACAGCGGGAGAAATGAATTCAGATGAAAAAATCCAAGTTTGAGTGGAAGCCTGAGAAGTGGATTTTTTTATTTCACTAGGATGTTTTCCATACATTTTCGTGAACTGAGCTGCAGACGGGGGAAATGGTTAATTTTAGATGAAAAACAGCGGGAGAAATGAATTCAGATGAAAAAATCCAAGATTGAGTGGAAGCCTGAGAAGTGGATTTTTTTATTTCACTACGATGTTTTGCATGAACTTTGGTGAACTGAGAACAGACGGTCAAAATGGTTAATTTTAGATAAAAAACAGCGGGAGAAATGAATTCAGATAAAAAAATCCAAGTTTGAGTGGAAGCCTGAGAAGTGGATTTTTTTATTTCACTAGGATGTTTTGCATACATTTTCGTGAACTGAGCTGCAGACGAGGGAAATGGTTAATTTAGATAAAAACAGCGGGAGAAATGAATTCAGATGAAAAAATCCAAGTTTGAGTGGAAGCCTGAGAAGTGGATTTTTTTATTTTACTAGGATGTTTTGCATAAATTTTGGTGAACTGAGCTGCAGACGGGTGAAATGGTTAATTTTAGATAAAAAACAGCGGGAGAAATGAATTCAGATGAAAAAATCCAAGTTTGAGCGGAAGCCTGAGAAGTGGATTTTTTTATTTTACTAGGATGTTTTGCATTATTTTGGTGAACTGAGCTGCAGACGGGCGAAATAATTAATTTTAGTTAAAAAAACAGCGGGAGAAATAAATTCAGATGAAAAAATCCAAGTTTGAGTGGAAGCCTGAGAAGTGGATTTTTTTATTTTGCTAGGATGTTTTGCATAAATTTTGGTGAACTGAGCTGCAGGCGGGCGAAATAATTAATTTTAGATAAAAAACAGCGGGAGAAATGAATTCAGATGAAAAAATCCAAGTTGAGTGGAAGCCTGAGAAGTGGATTTTTTTATTTCACTAGGATGTTTTGCATAAATTTTGGTGAACTGAGCTGCAGACGGGCGAAATAATTAATTTTAGATAAAAAACAGCGGGAGAAATGAATTCAGATGAAAAAATCCAAGTTTGAGTGGAAGCCTGAGAAGTGGATTTTTTTATTTTACTAGGATGTTTTGCATAAATTTTGGTGAACAGAGCTGCAGACGGGCGAAATTGTTAATTTTAGATAAAAAACAGCGGGAGAAATTAATTCAGATGAAAAAATCCAAGTTTGAGCGGAAGCCTGAGAAGTGGATTTTTTTATTTTACTAGGATGTTTTGCATTATTTTGCTGAACTGAGCTGCAGACGGGCGAAATAATTAATTTTAGATAAAAAAACAGCGGGAGAAATAAATTCAGATGAAAAAATCCAAGTTTGAGTGGAAGCCTGAGAAGTGGATTTTTTTATTTTGCTAGGATGTTTTGCATAAATTTTGGTGAACTGAGCTGCAGGCGGGCGAAATAATTAATTTTAGATAAAAAACAGCGGGAGAAATGAATTCAGATGAAAAAATCCAAGTTTGAGTGGAAGCCTGAGAAGTGGATTTTTTTATTTCACTAGGATGTTTCGTATAAATTTTGGTGAACTGAACTGCAGACGGGCGAAATAATTAATTTTAGATAAAAAACAGCGGGAGAAATGAATTCAGATGAAAAAATCCAAGTTTGAGTGGAAGCCTGAGAAGTGGATTTTTTTATTTCACTAGAATGTTTTGCATAAATTTTGGTGAACTGAGCTGCAGACGGGCGAAATGGTTAATTTTAGATAAAAAACAGCGGGAGAAATGAATTCAGATGAAAAAATCCAAGTTTGAGTGGAAGCCTGAGAAGTGGATTTTTTTATATCACTAGGATGTTTTGCATAAATTTTGGTGAACTGAGCTGCAGACGGGCGAAATGGTTAATTTTAGATAAAAAACAGCGGGAGAAATGAATTCAGATGAAAAAATCCAAGTTTGAGTGGAAGCCTGAGAAGTGGATTTTTTTATTTCACTAGGATGTTTTGCATAAATTTTGGTGAACTGAGCTGCAGACGGGCAAAATTGATAATTTTAGATAAAAAACAGCGGGAGAAATGAATTCAGATGAAAAAATCCAAGTTTGAGTGGAAGCCTGAGAAGTGGATTTTTTTATTTCACTAGGATGTTTTGCATACGTTTTCGTGAACTGAGCTGCAGACGGGGGAAATGGTTAATTTTAGATAAAAAATAGCGGGAGAAATGAATTCAGATGAAAAAATCCAAGTTTGAGTGGAAGCCTGAGAAATGGATTTTTTTATTTTTATAAGATGTTTTTCATAAATTTTGGTGAACTGAGCTGCAGACGGGCGAAATAATTAATTTTAGTTAAAAAAACAGCGGGAGAAATAAATTCAGATGAAAAAATCCAAGTTTGAGTGGAAGCCTGAGAAGTGGATTTTTTTATTTTGCTATGATGTTTTGCATAAATTTTGGTGAACTGAGCTGCAGGCGGGCGAAATAATTAATTTTAGATAAAAAACAGCGGGAGAAATGAATTCAGATGAAAAAATCCAAGTTTGAGTGGAAGCCTGAGAAGTGGATTTTTTTATTTCACTAGGATGTTTTGTATAAATTTTGGTGAACTGAACTGCAGACGGGCGAAATAATTAATTTTAGATAAAAAACAGCGGGAGAAATGAATTCAGATGAAAAAATCCAAGTTTGAGTGGAAGCCTGAGAAGTGGATTTTTTTATTTCACTAGAATGTTTTGCATAAATTTTGGTGAACTGAGCTGCAGACGGGAGTATTGTTAATTTTAGATAAAAAACAGCGGGAGAAATGAATTCAGATGAAAAAATCCAAGTTTGAGTGGAAGCCTGAGAAGTGGATTTTTTTATTTCACTAGGATGTTTTGCATAAATTTTGGTGAACTGAGCTGCAGACGGGCGAAATGGTTAATTTTAGATAAAAAACAGCGGGAGAAATGAATTCAGATGAAAAAATCCAAGTTTGAGTGGAAGCCTGAGAAGTGGATTTTTTTATTTCACTAGGATGTTTTGCATAAATTTTGGTGAACTGAGCTGCAGACGGGCAAAATTGATACTTTTAGATAAAAAACAGCGGGAGAAATGAATTCAGATGAAAAAATCCAAGTTTGAGTGGAAGCCTGAGAAGTGGATTTTTTTATTTCACTAGGATGTTTTGCATACGTTTTCGTGAACTGAGCTGCAGACGGGGGAAATGGTTAATTTTAGATAAAAAATAGCGGGAGAAATGAATTCAGATGAAAAAATCCAAGTTTGAGTGGAAGCCACAGAAATGGATTTTTTTATTTTTATATGATGTTTTTCATAAATTTTGGTGAACAGAGCTGCAGACGGGCGAAATGGTTAATTTTAGATAAAAAACAGCGGGAGAAATGAATTCAGATGAAAAAATCCAAGTTTGAGTGGAAGCCTGAGAAGTGGATTTTTTTATTTTTATAGGATGTTTTTCATAAATTTTGGTGAACAGAGCTGCAGACGGGCGAAATAATTAATTTTAGATAAAAAACAGCGGGAGAAATGAATTCAGATGAAAAAATCCAAGTTTGAGTGGAAGCCCGAGAAGTGGATTTTTTTATTTCACTAGGATGATTTGCATAAATTTTGGTAAACTGAGCTGCAGACGGGAGTATTGTTAATTTTAGATAAAAAACAGCGGGAGAAATGAATTCAGATGAAAAAATCCAAGTTTGAGTGGAAGCCTGAGAAGTGGATTTTTTTATTTCACTAGGATGTTTTGCATAAATTTTGGTGAACTGAGCTGCAGACGGGCGAAATAATTAATTTTAGATAAAAAACAGCGGGAGAAATGAATTCAGATGAAAAAATCCAAGTTTGAGTGGAAGCCCGAGAAGTGGATTTTTTTATTTCACTAGGATGATTTGCATAAATTTTGGTAAACTGAGCTGCAGACGGGCGAAATAATTAATTTTAGATAAAAAACAGCGGGAGAAATGAATTCAGATGAAAAAATCCAAGTTTGAGTGGAAGCCCGAGAAGTGGATTTTTTTATTTCACTAGGATGATTTGCATAAATTTTGGTGAACAGAGCTGCAGACGGGCGAAATAATTAATTTTAGATAAAAAACAGCGGGAGAAATGAATTCAGATGAAAAAATCCAAGTTTGAGTGGAAGCCCGAGAAGTGGGTTTTTTTATTTCACTAGGATGTTTTGCATAAATTTTGGTGAACAGAGCTGCAGACGGGCGAAATAATTAATTTTAGATAAAAAACAGCGGGGGAAATGAATTCAGATGAAAAAATCCAAGTTTGAGTGGAAGCCTGAGAAGTGGATTTTTTTATTTCACTAGGATGATTTGCATAAATTTTGGTGAACAGAGCTGCAGACGGGCGAAATAATTAATTTTAGATAAAAAACAGCGGGAGAAATGAATTCAGATGAAAAAATCCAAGTTTGAGTGGAAGCCCGAGAAGTGGATTTTTTTATTTCACTAGGATGATTTGCATAAATTTTGGTGAACTGAGCTGCAGACGGGAGTATTGTTAATTTTAGATAAAAAACAGCGGGAGAAATGAATTCAGATGAAAAAATCCAAGTTTGAGTGGAAGCCTGAGAAGTGGATTTTTTTATTTCACTAGGATGTTTTGCATAAATTTTGGTGAACTGAGCTGCAGACGGGAGTATTGTTAATTTTAGATAAAAAACAGCGGGAGAAATGAATTCAGATGAAAAAATCCAAGTTTGAGTGGAAGCCTGAAAATTGGATTTTCTTATTTCACTAGGATGTTTTCCATACATTTTCGTGAACTGAGCTGCAGACGGGGGAAATGGTTAATTTTAGATGAAAAACAGCGGGAGAAATGAATTCAGATGAAAAAATCCAAGATTGAGTGGAAGCCTGAGAAGTGGATTTTTTTATTTCACTAGGTTGTTTTGCATAAAATTTGGTGAACTGAGCTGCAGACGGGCGAAATGGTTAATTTTAGATAAAAAACAGCGCGAGAAATGAATTCAGATGAAAAAATCCAAGTTTGAGTGGTAGCCTGAGAAGTGGATTTTTTTATTTCACTACGATGTTTTGCATGAAATTTGGTGAACTGAGCAGCAGACGGTCGAAATGGTTAATTTTAGATAAAAAACAGCGGGAGAAATGAATTCAGATAAAAAAAATCCAAGTTTGAGTGGAAGCCTGAGAAGTGGATTTTTTTATTTCACTAGGATGTTTTGCATACATTTTCGTGAACTGAGCTGCAGACGAGGGAAATTGTTAATTTTAGATAAAAAAAAGCGGGAGAAATGAATTCAGATGAAAAAATCCAAGTTTGAGTGGAAGCCTGAGAAGTGGATTTTTTTATTTTACTAGGATGTTTTGCATAAATTTTGGTGAACTGAGCTGCAGACGGGTGAAATGGTTAATTTTAGATAAAAAACAGCGGGAGAAATGAATTCAGATGAAAAAATCCAAGTTTGAGCGGAAGCCTGAGAAGTGGATTTTTTTATTTTACTAGGATGTTTTGCATTATTTTGGTGAACTGAGCTGCAGACGGGCGAAATAATTAATTTTAGTTAAAAAAACAGCGGGAGAAAAAAATTCAGATGAAAAAATCCAAGTTTCAGTGGAAGCCTGAGAAGTGGATTTTTTTATTTTGCTAGGATGTTTTGCATAAATTTTGGTGAACTGAGCTGCAGGCGGGCGAAATAATTAATTTTAGATAAAAAACAGCGGGAGAAATGAATTCAGATTAAAAATCCAAGTTGAGTGGAAGCCTGAGAAGTGGATTTTTTTATTTTACTAGGATGTTTTGCATAAATTTTGGTGAACAGAGCTGCAGACGGGCGAAATTGTTAATTTTAGATAAAAAACAGCGGGAGAAATTAATTCAGATGAAAAAATCCAAGTTTGAGCGGAAGCCTGAGAAGTGGATTTTTTTATTTTACTAGGATGTTTTGCATTATTTTGCTGAACTGAGCTGCAGACGGGCGAAATAATTAATTTTAGTTAAAAAAACAGCGGGAGAAATAAATTCAGATGAAAAAATCCAAGTTTGAGTGGAAGCCTGAGAAGTGGATTTTTTTATTTTGCTAGGATGTTTTGCATAAATTTTGGTGAACTGAGCTGCAGGCGGGCGAAATAATTAATTTTAGATAAAAAACAGCGGGAGAAATGAATTCAGATGAAAAAATCCAAGTTTGAGTGGAAGCCTGAGAAGTGGATTTTTTTATTTCACTAGGATGTTTTGTATAAATTTTGGTGAACTGAGCTGCAGACGGGCGAAATAATTAATTTTAGATAAAAAACAGCGGGAGAAATGAATTCAGATGAAAAAATCCAAGTTTGAGTGGAAGCCTGAGAAGTGGATTTTTTTATTTTACGAGGATGTTTTGCATAAATTTTGGTGAACAGAGCTGCAGACGGGCGAAATTGTTAATTTTAGATAAAAAACAGCGGGAGAAATGAATTCAGATGAAAAAATCCAAGTTTGAGTGGAAGCCTGAGAAGTGGATTTTTTTATTTCACTAGGATGTTTTGCATAAATTTTGGTGAACTGAGCTGCAGACGGGCGAAATGGTTAATTTTAGATAAAAAACAGCGGGAGAAATGAATTCAGATGAAAAAATCCAAGTTTGAGTGGAAGCCTGAGAAGTGGATTTTTTTATTTCACTAGGATGTTTTGCATAAATTTTGGTGAACTGAGCTGCAGACGGGCAAAATTGATACTTTTAGATAAAAAACAGCGGGAGAAATGAATTCAGATGAAAAAATCCAAGTTTGAGTGGAAGCCTGAGAAGTGGATTTTTTTATTTCACTAGGATGTTTTGCATACGTTTTCGTGAACTGAGCTGCAGACGGGGGAAATGGTTAATTTTAGATAAAAAATAGCGGGAGAAATGAATTCAGATGAAAAAATCCAAGTTTGAGTGGAAGCCTCAGAAATGGATTTTTTTATTTTTATATGATGTTTTTCATAAATTTTGGTGAACAGAGCTGCAGACGGGCGAAATGGTTAATTTTAGATAAAAAACAGCGGGAGAAATGAATTCAGATGAAAAAATCCAAGTTTGAGTGGAAGCCTGAGAAGTGGATTTTTTTATTTTTATAGGATGTTTTTCATAAATTTTGGTGAACAGAGCTGCAGACGGGCGAAATAATTAATTTTAGATAAAAAACAGCGGGAGAAATGAATTCAGATGAAAAAATCCAAGTTTGAGTGGAAGCCCGAGAAGTGGATTTTTTTATTTCACTAGGATGATTTGCATAAATTTTGGTAAACTGAGCCGCAGACGGGAGTATTGTTAATTTTAGATAAAAAACAGCGGGAGAAATGAATTCAGATGAAAAAATCCAAGTTTGAGTGGAAGCCTGAGAAGTGGGTTTTTTTATTTCACTAGGATGTTTTGCATAAATTTTGGTGAACTGAGCTGCAGACGGGCGAAATAATTAATTTTAGATAAAAAACAGCGGGAGAAATGAATTCAGATGAAAAAATCCAAGTTTGAGTGGAAGCCCGAGAAGTGGATTTTTTTATTTCACTAGGATGATTTGCATAAATTTTGGTAAACTGAGCTGCAGACGGGCGAAATAATTAATTTTAGATAAAAAACAGCGGGAGAAATGAATTCAGATGAAAAAATCCAAGTTTGAGTGGAAGCCCGAGAAGTGGATTTTTTTATTTCACTAGGATGATTTGCATAAATTTTGGTGAACAGAGCTGCAGACGGGCGAAATAATTAATTTTAGATAAAAAACAGCGGGAGAAATGAATTCAGATGAAAAAATCCAAGTTTGAGTGGAAGCCCGAGAAGTGGGTTTTTTTATTTCACTAGGATGATTTGCATAAATTTTGGTGAACAGAGCTGCAGACGGGCGAAATAATTAATTTTAGATAAAAAACAGCGGGAGAAATGAATTCAGATGAAAAAATCCAAGTTTGAGTGGAAGCCTGAGAAGTGGATTTTTTTATTTCACTAGGATGATTTGCATAAATTTTGGTGAACAGAGCTGCAGACGGGCGAAATAATTAATTTTAGATAAAAAACAGCGGGAGAAATGAATTCAGATGAAAAAATCCAAGTTTGAGTGGAAGCCCGAGAAGTGGATTTTTTTATTTCACTAGGATGATTTGCATAAATTTTGGTAAACTGAGCTGCAGACGGGAGTATTGTTAATTTTAGATAAAAAACAGCGGGAGAAATGAATTCAGATGAAAAAATCCAAGTTTGAGTGGAAGCCTGAGAAGTGGGTTTTTTTATTTCACTAGGATGTTTTGCATAAATTTTGGTGAACTGAGCTGCAGACGGGAGTATTGTTAATTTTAGATAAAAAACAGCGGGAGAAATGAATTCAGATGAAAAAATCCAAGTTTGAGTGGAAGCCTGAGAAGTGGATTTTTTTATTTCACTAGGATCTTTTGCATAAATTTTGGTGAACTGAGCTGCAGACGGGAGTATTGTTAATTTTAGATAAAAAACAGCGGGAGAAATGAATTCAGATGAAAAAATCCAAGTTTGAGTGGAAGCCTGAAAATTGGATTTTCTTATTTCACTAGGATGTTTTCCATACATTTTCGTGAACTGAGCTGCAGACGGGGGAAATGGTTAATTTTAGATGAAAAACAGCGGGAGAAATGAATTCAGATGAAAAAATCCAAGATTGAGTGGAAGCCTGAGAAGTGGATTTTTTTATTTCACTAGGTTGTTTTGCATAAAATTTGGTGAACTGAGCTGCAGACGGGCGAAATGGATAATTTTAGATAAAAATCAGCGCGAGAAATGAATTCAATTGAAAAAATCCAAGTTTGAGTGGTAGCCTGAGAAGTGGATTTTTTTATTTCACTACGATGTTTTGCATGAAATTTGGTGAACTGAGCAGCAGACGGTCGAAATGGTTAATTTTAGATAAAAAACAGCGGGAGAAATGAATTCAGATAAAAAAAATCCAAGTTTGAGTGGAAGCCTGAGAAGTGGATTTTTTTATTTCACTAGGATGTTTTGCATACATTTTCGTGAACTGAGCTGCAGACGAGGGAAATTGTTAATTTTAGATAAAAAAAAGCGGGAGAAATGAATTCAGATGAAAAAATCCAAGTTTGAGTGGAAGCCTGAGAAGTGGATTTTTTTATTTTACTAGGATGTTTTGCATAAATTTTGGTGAACTGAGCTGCAGACGGGTGAAATGGTTAATTTTAGATAAAAAACAGCGGGAGAAATGAATTCAGATGAAAAAATCCAAGTTTGAGCGGAAGCCTGAGAAGTGGATTTTTTTATTTTACTAGGATGTTTTGCATTATTTTGGTGAACTGAGCTGCAGACGGGCGAAATAATTAATTTTAGTTAAAAAAACAGCGGGAGAAATAAATTCAGATGAAAAAATCCAAGTTTCAGTGGAAGCCTGAGAAGTGGATTTTTTTATTTTGCTAGGATGTTTTGCATAAATTTTGGTGAACTGAGCTGCAGGCGGGCGAAATAATTAATTTTAGATAAAAAACAGCGGGAGAAATGAATTCAGATGAAAAAATCCAAGTTGAGTGGAAGCCTGAGAAGTGGATTTTTTTATTTTACTAGGATGTTTTGCATAAATTTTGGTGAACAGAGCTGCAGACGGGCGAAATTGTTAATTTTAGATAAAAAACAGCGGGAGAAATTAATTCAGATGAAAAAATCCAAGTTTGAGCGGAAGCCTGAGAAGTGGATTTTTTTATTTTACTAGGATATTTTGCATTATTTTGCTGAACTGAGCTGCAGACGGGCGAAATAATTAATTTTAGTTAAAAAAACAGCGGGAGAAATAAATTCAGATGAAAAAATCCAAGTTTGAGTGGAAGCCTGAGAAGTGGATTTTTTTATTTTGCTAGGATGTTTTGCATAAATTTTGGTGAACTGAGCTGCAGGCGGGCGAAATAATTAATTTTAGATAATAAACAGCGGGAGAAATGAATTCAGATGAAAAAATCCAAGTTTGAGTGGAAGCCTGAGAAGTGGATTTTTTTATTTCACTAGGATGTTTTGTATAAATTTTGGTGAACTGAGCTGCAGACGGGCGAAATAATTAATTTTAGATAAAAAACAGCGGGAGAAATGAATTCAGATGAAAAAATCCAAGTTTGAGTGGAAGCCTGAGAAGTGGATTTTTTTATTTTACGAGGATGTTTTGCATAAATTTTGGTGAACAGAGCTGCAGACGGGCGAAATTGTTAATTTTAGATAAAAAACAGCGGGAGAAATGAATTCAGATGAAAAAATCCAAGTTTGAGTGGAAGCCTGAGAAGTGGATTTTTTTATTTTACTAGGATGTTTTTCATAAATTTTAGTGAACAGAGCTGCAGACGGGCGAAATTGTTAATTTTAGATAAAAAAAAGCGGGAGAAATGAATTCAGATGAAAAAATCCAAGTTTGAGTGGAAGCCTGAGAAGTGGATTTTTTTATTTCACTAGGATGATTTGCATAAATTTTGGTGAACTGAGCTGCAGACGAGGGAAATGGTTAAGTTTAGATAAAAACAGCGGGAGAAATAAATTCAATTGAAAAAATCCAAGTTTGAGTGGAAGCCTGAGAAGTGGATTTTTTTATTTTACTAGGATGTTTTGCATAAATTTTGGTGAACTGAGCTGCAGACGGGCGAAATTGTTAATTTTAGATAAAAAACAGCGGGAGAAATGAATTCAGATGAAAAAATCCAAGTTTGAGTGGTAGCCTGAGAAGTTGATTTTTTTATTTCACTAGAATGTTTTGCATAAACTTTGGTGAACTGAGCTGCAGACGGGCGAAATGGTTAATATTAGATAAAAAACAGCGGGAGAAATGAATTCAGATGAAAAAATCCGAGTTTGAGTGGAAGCCTGAGAAGTGGATTTTTTTATTTTACTAGGATGTTTTTCATAAATTTTAGTGAACAGAGCTGCAGACGGGCGAAATTGTTAATTTTAGATAAAAAATAGCGGGAGAAATGAATTCAGATGAAAAAATCCAAGTTTGAGTGGAAGCCTGAGAAGTGGATTTTTTTATTTTTATAGGATGTTTTTCATAAATTTTGGTGAACAGAGCTGCAGACGGGCGAAATTGTTAATTTTAGATAAAAAACAGCGGGAGAAATGAATTCAGATGAAAAAATCCAAGTTTGAGTGGAAGCCTGAGAAGTGGATTTTTTTATTTTACTAGGATGTTTTGCATAAATTTTGGTGAACTGAGCTGCAGACGGGCGAAATGGTTAATTTTAGATAAAAAACAGCGGGAGAAATGAATTCAGATGAAAAAATCCAAGTTTGAGCGGAAGCCTGAGAAGTGGATTTTTTTATTTTACTAGGATGTTTTGCATTATTTTGGTGAACTGAGCTGCAGACGGGCGAAATAATTAATTTTAGTTAAAAAAACAGCGGGAGAAATAAATTCAGATGAAAAAATCCAAGTTTGAGTGGAAGCCTGAGAAGTGGATTTTTTTATTTTGCTAGGATGTTTTGCATAAATTTTGGTGAACTGAGCTGCAGGCGGGCGAAATAATTAATTTTAGATAAAAAACAGCGGGAGAAATGAATTCAGATGAAAAAATCCAAGTTGAGTGGAAGCCTGAGAAGTGGATTTTTTTATTTCACTAGGATGTTTTGCATAAATTTTGGTGAACTGAGCTGCAGACGGGCGAAATAATTAATTTTAGATAAAAAACAGCGGGAGAAATGAATTCAGATGAAAAAATCCAAGTTTGAGTGGAAGCCTGAGAAGTGGATTTTTTTATTTTACTAGGATGTTTTGCATAAATTTTGGTGAACAGAGCTGCAGACGGGCGAAATTGTTAATTTTAGACAAAAAACAGCGGGAGAAATTAATTCAGATGAAAAAATCCAAGTTTGAGCGGAAGCCTGAGAAGTGGATTTTTATATTTTACTAGGATGTTTTTCATTATTTTGCTGAACTGAGCTGCAGACGGGCGAAATAATTAATTTTAGTTAAAAAAACAGCGGGAGAAATAAATTCAGATGAAAAAATCCAAGTTTGAGTGGAAGCCTGAGAAGTGGATTTTTTTATTTTGCTAGGATGTTTTGCATAAATTTTGGTGAACTGAGCTGCAGGCGGGCGAAATAATTAATTTTAGATAAAAAACAGCGGGAGAAATGAATTCAGATGAAAAAATCCAAGTTTGAGTGGAAGCCTGAGAAGTGGATTTTTTTATTTCACTAGGATGTTTTGCATAAATTTTGGTGAACTGAGCTGCAGACGGGCGAAATAATTAATTTTAGATAAAAAACAGCGGGAGAAATGAATTCAGATGAAAAAATCCAAGTTTGAGTGGAAGCCTGAGAAGTGGATTTTTTTATTTTACGAGGATGTTTTGCATAAATTTTGGTGAACAGAGCTGCAGACGGGCGAAATTGTTAATTTTAGATAAAAAACAGCGGGAGAAATGAATTCAGATGAAAAAATCCAAGTTTGAGTGGAAGCCTGAGAAGTGGATTTTTTTATTTTACTAGGATGTTTTTCATAAATTTTAGTGAACAGAGCTGCAGACGGGCGAAATTGTTAATTTTAGATAAAAAAAAGCGGGAGAAATGAATTCAGATGAAAAAATCCAAGTTTGAGTGGAAGCCTGAGAAGTGGATTTTTTTATTTTACTAGGATGTTTTTCATTATTTTGCTGAACTGAGCTGCAGACGGGCGAAATAATTAATTTTAGTTAAAAAAACAGCTGGAGAAATAAATTCAGATGAAAAAATCCAAGTTTGAGTGGAAGCCTGAGAAGTGGATTTTTTTATTTTGCTAGGATGTTTTGCATAAATTTTGGTGAACTGAGCTGCAGGCGGGCGAAATAATTAATTTTAGATAAAAAACAGCGGGAGAAATGAATTCAGATGAAAAAATCCAAGTTTGAGTGGAAGCCTGAGAAGTGGATTTTTTTATTTCACTAGGATGTTTTGCATAAATTTTGGTGAACTGAGCTGCAGACGGGCGAAATAATTAATTTTAGATAAAAAACAGCGGGAGAAATGAATTCAGATGAAAAAATCCAAGTTTGAGTGGAAGCCTGAGAAGTGGATTTTTTTATTTTACGAGGATGTTTTGCATAAATTTTGGTGAACAGAGCTGCAGACGGGCGAAATTGTTAATTTTAGATAAAAAACAGCGGGAGAAATGAATTCAGATGAAAAAATCCAAGTTTGAGTGGAAGCCTGAGAAGTGGATTTTTTTATTTTACTAGGATGTTTTTCATAAATTTTAGTGAACAGAGCTGCAGACGGGCGAAATTGTTAATTTTAGATAAAAAAAAGCGGGAGAAATGAATTCAGATGAAAAAATCCAAGTTTGAGTGGAAGCCTGAGAAGTGGATTTTTTTATTTCACTAGGATGATTTGCATAAATTTTGGTGAACTGAGCTGCAGACGGGCGAAATTGTTAATTTTAGATAAAAAACAGCGGGAGAAATGAATTCAGATGAAAAAATCCAAGTTTGAGTGGTACCCTGAGAAGTTGATTTTTTTATTTCACTAGAATGTTTTGCATAAACTTTGGTGAACTGAGCTGCAGACGGGCGAAATGGTTAATATTAGATAAAAAACAGCGGGAGAAATGAATTCAGATGAAAAAATCCAAGTTTGAGTGGAAGCCTGAGAAGTGGATTTTTTTATTTCACTAGGATGATTTGCATAAATTTTGGTGAACTGAGCTGCAGACGGGCGAAATTGTTAATTTTAGATAAAAAACAGCGGGAGAAATGAATTCAGATGAAAAAATCCAAGTTTGAGTGGTACCCTGAGAAGTTGATTTTTTTATTTCACTAGAATGTTTTGCATAAACTTTGGTGAACTGAGCTGCAGACGGGCGAAATGGTTAATATTAGATAAAAAACAGCGGGAGAAATGAATTCAGATGAAAAAATCCGAGTTTGAGTGGAAGCCTGAGAAGTTGATTTTTTTATTTCACTAGGATGTTTTTCATAAATTTTAGTGAACAGAGCTGCAGACGGGCGAAATTGTTAATTTTAGATAAAAAACAGCGGGAGAAATGAATTCAGATGAAAAAATCCAAGTTTGAGTGGAAGCCTGAGAAGTGGATTTTTTTATTTTTATAGGATGTTTTTCATAAATTTTGGTGAACAGAGCTGCAGACGGGCGAAATTGTTAATTTTAGATAAAAAATAGCGGGAGAAATGAATTCAGATGAAAAAATCCAAGTTTGAGTGGAAGCCTGAGAAGTGGATATTTTTATTTCACTAGGATGATTTGCATAAATTTTGGTGAACTGAGCTGCAGACGGACGAAATTGTTAATTTTAGATAAAAAACAGCGGGAGAAATGAATTCAGATGAAAAAATCCAAGTTAGAGTGGAAGCCTGAGAAGTTGATTTTTTTATTTCACTAGGATGTTTTGCATAACCTTTGGTGAACTGAGCTGCAGACGGGCGAAATGGTTAATATTAGATAAAAAACAGCGGGAGAAATGAATTCAGATGAAAAAATCCAAGTTTGAGTGGAAGCCTGAGAAGTGGATTTTTTTATTTTACTAGGATGTTTTTCAAAAATTTTGGTGAACAGAGCTGCAGACGGGCGAAATTGTTAATTTTAGATAAAAAATAGCGGGAGAAATGAATTCAGATGAAAAAATCCAAGTTTGAGTGGAAGCCTGAGAAGTGGATTTTTTTATTTTTATAGGATGTTTTTCATAAATTTTGGTGAACAGAGCTGCAGACGGGCGAAATTGTTAATTCTAGATAAAAAACAGCGGGAGAAATGAATTCAGATGAAAAAATCCAAGTTTGAGTGGAAGCCTGAGAAGTGATTTTTTTTTTCACTAGGATGATTTGCATAAATTTTGGTGAACTGAGCTGCAGACGGGCGAAATGGTTAATATTAGATAAAAAACAGCGGGAGAAATGAATTCAGATGAAAAAATCCAAGTTTGAGTGGAAGCCTGAGAAGTGGATTTTTTTATTTCACTAGGATGTGTTGCATAAATTTTGGTGAACTGAGCTGCAGACGGACGAAATGGTTAATTTTAGATAAAAAACAGCGGGAGAAATGAATTCAGATGAAAAAATCCAAGTTTGAGTGGAAGCCTGAGAAGTGGATTTTTTTATTTCACTAGGATGTTTTGCATAAATTTTGGTGAACTGAGCTGCAGACGGGAGTATTGTTAATTTTAGATAAAAAACAGCGGGAGAAATGAATTCAGATGAAAAAATCCAAGTTTGAGTGGAAGCCTGAGAAGTGGATTTTTTTATTTCACTAGGATGTTTTGCATAAATTTTGGTGAACTGAGCTGCAGACGGACGAAATGGTTAATTTTAGATAAAAAACAGCGGGAGAAATGAATTCAGATGAAAAAATCCAAGTTTGAGTGGAAGCCTGAGAAGTGGATTTTTTTTTTTACTAGGATGTTTTTCATAAATTTTGGTGAACAGAGCTGCAGACGGGGGAAATGGTTAATTTTAGATAAAAAATAGCGGGAGAAATGAATTCAGATGAAAAAATCCAAGTTTGAGTGGAAGCCTGAGAAGTGGATTTTTTTATTTTTATAGGATGTTTTTCATAAATTTTGGTGAACAGAGCTGCAGACGGGCGAAATTGTTAGTTTTAGATAAAAAACAGCGGGAGAAATGAATTCATATGAAAAAATCCAAGTTTGAGTGGAAGCCTGAGAAGTGGATTTTTTTATTTTTATAGGATGTTTTTCATAAATTTTGGTGAACAGAGCTGCAGACGGGCGAAATTGTTAATTTTAGATAAAAAACAGCGGGAGAAATGAATTCAGATGAAAAAATCCAAGTTTGAGTGGAAGCCTGAGAAGTGGATTTTTTTATTTTACTAGGATGTTTTTCATAAAATTTGGTGAACAGAGCTGCAGACGGGCGAAATGGTTAATTTTAGATAAAAAACAGCGGGAGAAATGAATTCAGATGAAAAAATCCAAGTTTGAGTGGAAGCCTGAGAAGTGGATTTTTTTATTTCACTGGGATGTTTTGCATACATTTTCGTGAACTGAGCTGCAGACGGGGGAAATGGTTAATTTTAGATAAAAAATAGCGGGAGAAATGAATTCAGATGAAAAAATCCAAGTTTGAGTGGAAGCCTGAGAAGTGGATTTTTTTATTTTTATAGGATGTTTTTCATAAATTTTGGTGAACAGAGCTGCAGACGGGCGAAATGGTTAATTTTAGATAAAAAACAGCGGGAGAAATGAATTCAGTTGAAAAAATCCAAGTTTGAGTGGAAGCCTGAGAAGTGGATTTTTTTATTTTTATAGGATGTTTTTCATAAATTTTGGTGAACAGAGCTGCAGACGGGCGAAATTGTTAATTTTAGATAAAAAACAGCGGGAGAAATGAATTCAGATGAAAAAATCCAAGTTTGAGTGGAAGCCTGAGAAGTGGATTTTTTTATTTTTATAGGATGTTTTTCTTAAATTTTGGTGAACAGAGCTGCAGACGGGCGAAATTGTTAATTTTAGATAAAAAACAGCGGGAGAAATGAATTCAGATGAAAAAATCCAAGTTTGAGCGGAAGCCTGAGAAGTGGATTTTTTTATTTCACTAGGATGATTTGCATAAATTTTGATGAACTGAGCTGCAGACGGGCGAAATTGTTAATTTTAGATAAAAAACATCGGGAGAAATGAATTCAGATGAAAAAATCCAAGTTTGAGTGGAAGCCTGAGAAGTGGATTTTTTTATTTCACTAGGATGATTTGCATAAATTTTGGTGAACAGAGCTGCAGACGGGCGAAATTGTTAATTTTAGATAAAAAACAGCGGGAGAAATGAATTCAGATGAAAAAATCCAAGTTTGAGTGGAAGCCTGAGAAGTGGATTTTTTTATTTCACTAGGATGATTTGCATAAATTTTGATGAACTGAGCTGCAGACGGGCGAAATGGTTAATATTAGATAAAAAACAGCGGGAGAAATGAATTCAGATGAAAAAATCCAAGTTTGAGTGGAAGCCTGAGAAGTGGATTTTTTTATTTTACTAGGATGTTTTTCATAAATTTTGGTGAACAGAGCTGCAGACGGGCGAAATGGTTAATTTTAGATAAAAAACAGCGGGAGAAATGAATTCAGATGAAAAAATCCAAGTTTGAGCGGAAGCCTGAGAAGTGGATTTTTTTATTTTACTAGGATGTTTTGCATTATTTTGGTGAACTGAGCTGCAGACGGGCGAAATAATTAATTTTAGTTAAAAAAACAGCGGGAGAAATAAATTCAGATGAAAAAATCCAAGTTTGAGTGGAAGCCTGAGAAGTGGATTTTTTTATTTTGCTAGGATGTTTTGCATAAATTTTGGTGAACTGAGCTGCAGGCGGGCGAAATAATTAATTTTAGATAAAAAACAGCGGGAGAAATGAATTCAGATGAAAAAATCCAAGTTGAGTGGAAGCCTGAGAAGTGGATTTTTTTATTTCACTAGGATGTTTTGCATAAATTTTGGTGAACTGAGCTGCAGACGGGCGAAATAATTAATTTTAGATAAAAAACAGCGGGAGAAATGAATTCAGATGAAAAAATCCAAGTTTGAGTGGAAGCCTGAGAAGTGGATTTTTTTATTTTACTAGGATGTTTTGCATAAATTTTGGTGAACAGAGCTGCAGACGGGCAAAATTGTTAATTTTAGATAAAAAACAGCGGGAGAAATTAATTCAGATGAAAAAATCCAAGTTTGAGCGGAAGCCTGAGAAGTGGATTTTTATATTTTACTAGGATGTTTTTCATTATTTTGCTGAACTGAGCTGCAGACGGGCGAAATAATTAATTTTAGTTAAAAAAACAGCGGGAGAAATAAATTCAGATGAAAAAATCCAAGTTTGAGTGGAAGCCTGAGAAGTGGATTTTTTTATTTTGCTAGGATGTTTTGCATAAATTTTGGTGAACTGAGCTGCAGGCGGGCGAAATAATTAATTTTAGATAAAAAACAGCGGGAGAAATGAATTCAGATGAAAAAATCCAAGTTTGAGTGGAAGCCTGAGAAGTGGATTTTTTTATTTCACTAGGATGTTTTGCATAAATTTTGGTGAACTGAGCTGCAGACGGGCGAAATAATTAATTTTAGATAAAAAACAGCGGGAGAAATGAATTCAGATGAAAAAATCCAAGTTTGAGTGGAAGCCTGAGAAGTGGATTTTTTTATTTTTATAGGATGTTTTTCATAAATTTTGGTGAACAGAGCTGCAGACGGGCGAAATTGTTAATTTTAGATAAAAAAAGCGGGAGAAATGAATTCAGATGAAAAAATCCAAGTTTGAGTGGAAGCCTGAGAAGTGGATTTTTTTATTTTACTAGGATGTTTTTCATAAATTTTGGTGAGCAGAGCTGCAGACGGGCGAAATGGTTAATATTAGATAAAAAACAGCGGGAGAAATGAATACAGATGAAAAAATCCAAGTTTGAGTGGAAGCCTGAGAAGTGGATTTTTTTATTTTACTAGGATGTTTTGCATAAATTTTGGTGAACAGAGCTGCAGACGGGCGAAATGGTTAATATTAGATAAAAAACAGCGGGAGAAATGAATACAGATGAAAAAATCCAAGTTTGAGTGGAAGCCTGAGAAGTGGATTTTTTTATTTTTATAGGATGTTTTTCATAAATTTTGGTGAACAGAGCTGCAGACGGGCGAAATTGTTAATTTTAGATAAAAAATAGCGGGAGAAATGAATTCAGATGAAAAAATCCAAGTTTGAGTGAAAGCCTGAGAAGTGGATTTTTTTATTTTACTAGGATGTTTTTCATAAATTTTGGTGAACAGAGCTGCAGACGGGCGAAATGGTTAATATTAGATAAAAAACAGCGGGAGAAATGAATTCAGATGAAAAAATCCAAGTTTGAGTGGAAGCCTGAGAAGTGGATTTTTTTATTTTACTAGGATGTTTTTCATAAATTTTGGTGAACAGAGCTGCAGACGGGCGAAATGGTTAATATTAGATAAAAAAAGCGGGAGAAATGAATTCAGATGAAAAAATCCAAGTTTGAGTGGAAGCCTGAGAAGTGGATTTTTTTATTTTACTAGGATGTTTTTCATAAATTTTGGTGAACAGAGCTGCAGACGGGCGAAATGGTTAATATTAGATAAAAAACAGCGGGAGAAATGAATACAGATGAAAAAATCCAAGTTTGAGTGGAAGCCTGAGAAGTGGATTTTTTTATTTTACTAGGATGTTTTGCATAAACTTTGGTGAACGCTGCAGACGGGCGAAATGGTTAATTTTAGATAAAAAATAGCGGGAGAAATGAATTCAGATGAAAAAATCCAAGTTTGAGTGGAAGCCTGAGAAGTGGATTTTTTTATTATTATAGGTTGTTTTTCATAAATTTTGGTGAACAGAGCTGCAGACGGGCGAAATTGTTCATTTTAGATAAAAAACAGCGGGAGAAATGAATTCAGATGAAAAAATCCAAGTTTGAGTGGAAGCCTGAGAAGTGGATTTTTTTATTTCACTAGGATGATTTGCATAAATTTTGGTGAACTGAGCTGCAGACGGGCGAAATTGTTAATTTTAGATAAAAAACAGCGGGAGAAATGAATTCAGATGAAAAAATCCAAGTTTGAGTGGAACCCTGAGAAGTGGATTTTTTTATTTCACTAGGATGTTTTGCATAAATTTTGGTAAACAGAGCTGCAGACAGGAGTATTGTTAATTTTAGATAAAAAACAGCGGGAGAAATGAATTCAGATGAAAAAATCCAAGTTTGAGTGGAAGCCTGAGAAGTGGATTTTTTTATTTTACTAGGATGTTTTTCATAAATTTTAGTGAACAGAGCTGCAGACGGGCGAAATTGTTAATTTTAGATAAAAAACAGCGGGAGAAATGAATTCAGATGAAAAAATCCAAGTTTGAGTGGAAGCCTGAGAAGTTGATTTTTTTATTTTTATAGGATGTTTTTCATAAATTTTGGTGAACAGAGCTGCAGACGGGCGAAATTGTTAATTTTAGATAAAAAACAGCGGGAGAAATGAATTCAGATGAAAAAATCCAAGTTTGAGTGGAAGCCTGAGAAGTGGATTTTTTTATTTTTATAGGATGTTTTTCATAAATTTTGGTGAACTGAGCTGCAGACGGGCGAAATTGTTAATTTTAGATATAAAACAGCGGGAGAAATGAATTCAGATGAAAAAATCCAAGTTTGAGTGGAAGCCTGAGAAGTGGATTTTTTTATTTTTATAGGATGTTTTTCATAAATTTTGGTGAACAGAGCTGCAGACGGGCGAAATTGTTAATTTTAGATAAAGAACAGCGGGAGAAATGAATTCAGATGAAAAAATCCAAGTTTGAGTGGAAGCCTGAGAAGTGGATTTTTTTATTTCACTAGGATGATTTGCATAAACTTTGGTGAACTAAGCTGCAGACGGGCGAAATGGTTAATATTAGATAAAAAACAGCGGGAGAAATGAATTCAGATGAAAAAATCCAAGTTTGAGTGGAAGCCTGAGAAGTGGATTTTTTTATTTTACTAGGATGTTTTTCATAAATTTTTGTGAACAGAGTGGCAGACGGGCGAAATTGTTAATTTTAGATAAAAAATAGCGGGAGAAATGAATTCAGATGAAAAAATCCAAGTTTGAGTGGAAGCCTGAGAAGTGGATTTTTTTATTTTACTAGGATGTTTTTCATAAATTTTAGTGAACAGAGCTGCAGACGGGCGAAATTGTTAATTTTAGATAAAAAACAGCGGGAGAAATGAATTCAGATGAAAAAATCCAAGTTTGAGTGGAAGCCTGAGAAGTGGATTTTTTTATTTTTATAGGATGTTTTTCATAAATTTTGGTGAACAGAGCTGCAGACGGGCGAAATTGTTAATTTTAGATAAAAAACAGCGGGAGAAATGAATTCAGATGAAAAAATCCAAGTTTGAGTGGAAGCCTGAGAAGTGGATTTTTTTATTTTTATAGGATGTTTTTCATAAATTTTGGTGAACTGAGCTGCAGACGGGCGAAATTGTTAATTTTAGATAAAAAACAGCGGGAGAAATGAATTCATATGAAAAAATCCAAGTTTGAGTGGAAGCCTGAGAAGTGGATTTTTTTATTTTTATAGGATGTTTTTCATAAATTTTGGTGAACAGAGCTGCAGACGGGCGAAATTGTTAGTTTTAGATAAAAAACAGCGGGAGAAATGAATTCATATGAAAAAATCCAAGTTTGAGTGGAAGCCTGAGAAGTGGATTTTTTTATTTTTATAGGATGTTTTTCATAAATTTTGGTGAACAGAGCTGCAGACGGGCGAAATTGTTAATTTTAGATAAAAAACAGCGGGAGAAATGAATTCAGATGAAAAAATCCAAGTTTGAGTGGAACCCTGAGAAGTGGATTTTTTTATTTCACTAGGATGTTTTGCATAAATTTTGGCGAACTGAGCTGCAGACGGGCAAAATTTTTAATTTTAGATAAAAAACAGCGGGAGAAATGAATTCAGATAAAAAAATCCAAGTTTGAGTGGAAGCCTGAGAAGTGCATTTTTTTATTTCACTAGGATGTTTTGCATACATTTTCGTGAACTGAGCTGCAGACGGGGGAAATGGTTAATTTTAGATAAAAAACAGCCGGAGAAATGAATTCAGATGAAAAAATCCAAGGATGAGTGGAAGCCTGAGAAGTGGATTTTTTTATTTCACTAGGTTGTTTTGCACAAAATTTGGTGAACTGAGCTGCAGACGGGGGAAATGGTGAATTTTAGATAAAAAACAGCGCGAGAAATGAATTCAGATGAAAAAATCCAAGTTTGAGTGGTAGCCTGAGAAGTGGATTTTTTTATTTCACTAGGATGTTTTTCATAAATTTTGGTGAACTGAGCTGCAGACGGGCGAAATTGTTAATTTTAGATAAAAAACAGCGGGAGAAATGAATTCAGATGCAAAATCCAAGTTTGAGTGGAAGCCTGAGGAGTGGATTTTTTTATTTTTATAGGATGTTTTTCATAAATTTTGGTGAACTGAGCTGCAGACGGGCGAAATTGTTAATTTTAGATAAAAAACAGCGGGAGAAATGAATTCAGATGAAAAAATCCAAGTTTGAGTGGAAGCCCGAGAAGTGGATTTTTTTATTTTTATAGGATGTTTTTCATAAATTTTGGTGAACAGAGCTGCAGACGGGCGAAATTGTTAATTTTAGATAAAAAACAGCGGGAGAAATGAATTCAGATGAAAAAATCCAAGTTTGAGTGGAAGCCTGAGAAGTGGATTTTTTTATTTCACTAGGATGATTTGCATAAATTTTGGTGACTGAGCTGCAGACGGGCGAAATGGTTAATTTTAGATAAAAAACAGCGGGAGAAATGAATTCAGATGAAAAAATCCAAGTTTGAGTGGAAGCCTGAGAAGTGGATTTTTTTATTTCACTAGGATGTTTTGCATATATTTTGGCGAACTGAGCTGCAGACGGGCAAAATTTTTAATTTTAGATAAAAAACAGCGGGAGAAATGAATTCAGATAAAAAAATCCAAGTTTGAGTGGAAGCCTGAGAAGTGCATTTTTTTATTTCACTAGGATGTTTTGCATACATTTTCGTGAACTGAGCTGCAGACGGGGGAAATGGTTAATTTTAGATAAAAAACAGCCGGAGAAATGAATTCAGATGAAAAAATCCAAGGATGAGTGGAAGCCTGAGAAGTGGATTTTTTTATTTCACTAGGTTGTTTTGCACAAAATTTGGTGAACTGAGCTGCAGACGGGGGAAATGGTTAATTTTAGATAAAAAACAGCGCGAGAAATGAATTCAGATGAAAAAATCCAAGTTTGAGTGGTAGCCTGAGAAGTGGATTTTTTTATTTCACTAGGATGTTTTTCATAAATTTTGGTGAACTGAGGTGCAGACGGGCGAAATGGTTAATTATAGATAAAAAACAGCGGGAGAAATGAATTCAGATGAAAAAATCCAAGTTTCAGTGGAAGCCTGAGAAGTGGATTTTTTTATTTTGCTAGGATGTTTTGCATAAATTTTGGTGAACTGAGCTGCAGGCGGGCGAAATAATTAATTTTAGATAAAAAACAGCGGGAGAAATGAATTCAGATGAAAAAATCCAAGTTTGAGTGGAAGCCTGAGAAGTGGATTTTTTTATTTCACTAGGATGTTTTGCATAAATTTTGGTGAACAGAGCTGCAGACGGGCGAATTAATTAATTTTAGTTAAAAAAACAGCGGGAGAAATAAATTCAGATGAAAAAATCCAAGTTTGAGTGGAAGCCTGAGAAGTGGATTTTTTTATTTCACTAGGATGTTTTGCATTATTTTGGTGAACTGAGCTGCAGACGGGCGAAATAATTAATTTTAGTTAAAAAAACTGCGGGAGAAATAAATTCAGATGAAAAAATCCAAGTTTGAGTGGAAGCCTGAGAAGTGGATTTTTTTATTTTGCTAGGATGTTTTGCATAAATTTTGGTGAACTGAGCTGCAGACTGGCGAAATTGTTAATTTTAGATAAAAAACAGCGGGAGAAATGAATTCAGATGAAAAAATCCAAGTTTGAGTGGAAGCCTGAGAAGTGGATTTTTTTATTTCACTAGGATGTTTTGCATTAATTTTGGTGAACTGAGCTGCAGACGGGCGAAATGGTTAATTTTAGATAAAAAACAGCGGGAGAAATGAATTCAGATGAAAAAATCCAAGTTTGAGTGGAAGCCTGAGAAGTGGATTTTTTTATTTTACTAGGATGTTTTGCATAAATTTTGGTGAACAGAGCTGCAGACGTGCGAAATTGTTAATTTTAGATAAAAAACAGCGGGAGAAATGAATTCAGATGAAAAAATCCAAGTTTGAGTGGAAGCCTGAGAAGTGGATTTTTTTATTTTACTAGGATGTTTTGCATACATTTTGGTGAACAGAGCGGCAGACGGGCGAAATGGTTAATTTTAGATAAAAAACAGCGGGAGAAATGAATTCAGATAAAAAGAAATTTAAGTTTGAGTGGAAGCGTGAGAAGTGGATTTTTTTATTTTACTAGGATGTTTTGCATAAATTTTGGTGAACACAGCTGCAGACGGGCGAAATGGTTAATTTTAGATAAAAAACAGCGGGAGAAATGAATTCAGATGAAAAAATCCAAGTTTGAGTGGAAGCCTGAGAAGTGGATTTTTTTATTTTACTAGGATATTTTTGCATACATTTTGGTGAACAGAGCTGCAGACGGGCGAAATGGTTAATTTTAGATAAAAAACAGCGGGAGAAATGAATTCAGATAAAAAAAATTTAAGTTTGAGTGGAAGCCTGAGAAGTGGATTTTTTTATTTTACTAGGATGTTTTGCATACATTTTGGTGAACAGAGCTGCAGACGGGCGAAATGGTTAATTTTAGATAAAAAACAGCGGGAGAAATGAATTCAATAAAAAAATTTAAGTTTGAGTGGAAGCCTGAGAAGTGGATTTTTTTATTTTACTAGGATGTTTTGCATACATTTTGAGGAACAGAGCTGCAGACGGGCGAAATGGTTAATTTTAGATAAAAAACAGCGGGAGAAATGAATTCAGATGAAAAAATCCAAGTTTGAGTGGAAGCCTGAGAAGTGGATTTTTTTATTTTACTAGGATGTTTTGCATACATTTTGGTGAACAGAGCTGCAGACGGACGAAATGGTTAATTTTAGATAAAAAACAGCGGGAGAAATGAATTCAGATGAAAAAATCCAAGTTTGAGTGGAAGCCTGAGAAGTGGATTTTTTTATTTTACTAGGATGTTTTGCATACATTTTGGTGAACAGAGCTGCAGACGGACGAAATGGTTAATTTTAGATAAAAAACAGCGGGAGAAATGAATTCAGATGAAAAAATCCAAGTTTGAGTGGAAGCCTGAGAAGTGGATTTTTTTATTTTACTAGGATGTTTTGAATAAATTTTGGTGAACAGAGATGCAGACGGGCGAAATGGTTAATTTTAGATAAAAAACAGCGGGAGAAATGAATTCAGATGAAAAAATCCAAGTTTGAGTGGAAGCCTGAGAAGTGGATTTTTTTATTTTTATAGGATGTTTTTCATAAATTTTGGTGAACTGAGCTGCAGACGGGCGAAATTGTTAATTTTAGATAAAAAACAGCGGGAGAAATGAATTCAGATGCAAAATCCAAGTTTGAGTGGAAGCCTGAGAAGTGGATTTTTTTATTTTTATAGGATGTTTTTCATAAATTTTGGTGAACTGAGCTGCAGACGGGCGAAATTGTTAATTTTAGATAAAAAACAGCGGGAGAAATGAATTCAGATGAAAAAATCCAAGTTTGAGTGGAAGCCCGAGAAGTGGATTTTTTTATTTTTATAGGATGTTTTTCATAAATTTTGGTGAACAGAGCTGCAGACGGGCGAAATTGTTAATTTTAGATAAAAAACAGCGGGAGAAATGAATTCAGATGAAAAAATCCAAGTTTGAGTGGAAGCCTGAGAAGTGGATTTTTTTATTTCACTAGGATGATTTGCATAAATTTTGGTGAACTGAGCTGCAGACGGGCGAAATTGTTAATTTTAGATAAAAAACAGCGGGAGAAATGAATTCAGATGAAAAAATCCAAGTTTGAGTGGTAGCCTGAGAAGTTGATTTTTTTATTTTACTAGGATGTTTTTCATAAATTTTGGTGAACAGAGCTGCAGACGGGCGAAATTGTTAATTTTAGATAAAAAATAGCGGGAGAAATGAATTCAGATGAAAAAATCCAAGTTTGAGTGGAAGCCTGAGAAGTGGATTTTTTTATTTCACTAGGATGTTTTGCATAAATTTTGGTAAACTGAGCAGCAGACGGGCGAAATAATTAATTTTAGATAAAAAACAGCGGGAGAAATGAATTCAGATGAAAAAAATTTAAGTTTGAGTGGAAGCCTGAGAAGTGGATTTTTTTATTTCACTAGGATGTTTTGCATAAATTTTGGTGAACTGAGTTGCAGACGGGCGAAATGGTTAATTTTAGATAAAAAACAGCGGGAGAAATGAATTCAGATGAAAAAATCCAAGTTTGAGTGGAAGCCTGAGAAGTGGATTTTTTTATTTCACTAGGATGTTTTGCATAAATTTTGGCGAACTGAGCTGCAGACGGGCAAAATTTTTAATTTTAGATAAAAAACAGCGGGAGAAATGAATTCAGATAAAAAAATCCAAGTTTGAGTGGAAGCCTGAGAAGTGCATTTTTTTATTTCACTAGGATGTTTTGCATACATTTTCGTGAACTGAGCTGCAGACGGGGGAAATGGTTAATTTTAGATAAAAAACAGCCGGAGAAATGAATTCAGATGAAAAAATCCAAGGATGAGTGGAAGCCTGAGAAGTGGATTTTTTTATTTCACTAGGTTGTTTTGCACAAAATTTGGTGAACTGAGCTGCAGACGGGCGAAATGGTTAATTTTAGATAAAAAACAGCGCGAGAAATGAATTCAGATGAAAAAATCCAAGTTTGAGTGGAAGCCTGAGAAGTGGATTTTTTTATTTCACTAGGATGTTTTGCATTATTTTGGTGAACTGAGCTGCAGACGGGCGAAATAATTAATTTTAGTTAAAAAAACTGCGGGAGAAATAAATTCAGATGAAAAAATCCAAGTTTGAGTGGAAGCCTGAGAAGTGGATTTTTTTATTTTGCTAGGATGTTTTGCATAAATTTTGGTGAACTGAGCTGCAGACGGGCGAAATTGTTAATTTTAGATAAAAAACAGCGGGAGAAATGAATTCAGATGAAAAAATCCAAGTTTGAGTGGAAGCCTGAGAAGTGGATTTTTTTATTTCACTAGGATGTTTTGCATTAATTTTGGTGAACTGAGCTGCAGACGGGCGAAATGGTTAATTTTAGATAAAAAACAGCGGGAGAAATGAATTCAGATGAAAAAATCCAAGTTTGAGTGGAAGCCTGAGAAGTGGATTTTTTTATTTTACTAGGATGTTTTGCATAAATTTTGGTGAACAGAGCTGCAGACGTGCGAAATTGTTAATTTTAGATAAAAAACAGCGGGAGAAATGAATTCAGATGAAAAAATCCAAGTTTGAGTGGAAGCCTGAGAAGTGGATTTTTTTATTTTACTAGGATGTTTTGCATAAATTTTAGTGAACAGAGCTGCAGACGTGCGAAATTGTTAATTTTAGATAAAAAACAGCGGGAGAAATGAATTCAGATGAAAAAATCCAAGTTTGAGTGGAAGCCTGAGAAGTGGATTTTTTTATTTTACTAGGATGTTTTGCATACATTTTGGTGAACAGAGCGGCAGACGGGCGAAATGGTTAATTTTAGATAAAAAACAGCGGGAGAAATGAATTCAGATTAAAAAAATTTAAGTTTGAGTGGAAGCGTGAGAAGTGGATTTTTTTATTTTACTAGGATGTTTTGCATAAATTTTGGTGAACACAGCTGCAGACGGGCGAAATGGTTAATTTTAGATAAAAAACAGCGGGAGAAATGAATTCAGATGAAAAAATCCAAGTTTGAGTGGAAGCCTGAGAAGTGGATTTTTTTATTTTACTAGGATGTTTTGCATACATTTTGGTGAACAGAGCTGCAGACGGGCGAAATGGTTAATTTTAGATAAAAAACAGCGGGAGAAATGAATTCAGATAAAAAAAATTTAAGTTTGAGTGGATGCCTGAGAAGTGGATTTTTTTATTTTACTAGGATGTTTTGCATACATTTTGGTGAACAGAGCTGCAGACGGGCGAAATGGTTAATTTTAGATAAAAAACAGCGGGAGAAATGAATTCAATAAAAAAATTTAAGTTTGAGTGGAAGCCTGAGAAGTGGATTTTTTTATTTTACTAGGATGTTTTGCATACATTTTGAGGAACAGAGCTGCAGACGGGCGAAATGGTTAATTTTAGATAAAAAACAGCGGGAGAAATGAATTCAGATGAAAAAATCCAAGTTTGAGTGGAAGCCTGAGAAGTGGATTTTTTTATTTTACTAGGATGTTTTGTATACATTTTGGTGAACAGAGCTGCAGACGGACGAAATGGTTAATTTTAGATAAAAAACAGCGGGAGAAATGAATTCAGATGAAAAAATCCAAGTTTGAGTGGAAGCCTGAGAAGTGGATTTTTTTATTTTACTAGGATGTTTTGCATACATTTTGGTGAACAGAGCTGCAGACGGACGAAATGGTTAATTTTAGATAAAAAACAGCGGGAGAAATGAATTCAGATGAAAAAATCCAAGTTTGAGTGGAAGCCTGAGAAGTGGATTTTTTTATTTTACTAGGATGTTTTGCATAAATTTTGGTGAACAGAGATGCAGACGGGCGAAATGGTTAATTTTAGATAAAAAACAGCGGGAGAAATGAATTCAGATGAAAAAATCCAAGTTTGAGTGGAAGCCTGAGAAGTGGATTTTTTTATTTTTATAGGATGTTTTTCATAAATTTTGGTGAACTGAGCTGCAGACGGGCGAAATTGTTAATGTTAGAAAAAAACAGCGGGAGAAATGAATTCAGATGCAAAATCCAAGTTTGAGTGGAAGCCTGAGAAGTGGATTTTTTTATTTTTATAGGATGTTTTTCATAAATTTTGGTGAACTGAGCTGCAGACGGGCGAAATTGTTAATTTTAGATAAAAAACAGCGGGAGAAATGAATTCAGATGAAAAAATCCAAGTTTGAGTGGAAGCCCGAGAAGTGGATTTTTTTATTTTTATAGGATGTTTTTCATAAATTTTGGTGAACAGAGCTGCAGACGGGCGAAATTGTTAATTTTAGATAAAAAACAGCGGGAGAAATGAATTCAGATGAAAAAATCCAAGTTTGAGTGGAAGCCTGAGAAGTGGATTTTTTTATTTCACTAGGATGATTTGCATAAATTTTGGTGAACTGAGCTGCAGACGGGCGAAATTGTTAATTTTAGATAAAAAACAGCGGGAGAAATGAATTCAGATGAAAAAATCCAAGTTTGAGTGGTAGCCTGAGAAGTTGATTTTTTTATTTTACTAGGATGTTTTTCATAAATTTTGGTGAACAGAGCTGCAGACGGGCGAAATTGTTAATTTTAGATAAAAAATAGCGGGAGAAATGAATTCAGATGAAAAAATCCAAGTTTGAGTGCAAGCCTGAGAAGTGGATTTTTTTATTTCACTAGGATGTTTTGCATAAATTTTGGTAAACTGAGCAGCAGACGGGCGAAATAATTAATTTTAGATAAAAAACAGCGGGAGAAATGAATTCAGATGAAAAAAATTTAAGTTTGAGTGGAAGCCTGAGAAGTGGATTTTTTTATTTCACTAGGATGTTTTGCATAAATTTTGGTGAACTGAGTTGCAGACGGGCGAAATGGTTAATTTTAGATAAAAAACAGCGGGAGAAATGAATTCAGATGAAAAAATCCAAGTTTGAGTGGAAGCCTGAGAAGTGGATTTTTTTATTTCACTAGGATGTTTTGCATAAATTTTGGCGAACTGAGCTGCAGACGGGCAAAATTTTTAATTTTAGATAAAAAACAGCGGGAGAAATGAATTCAGATAAAAAAATCCAAGTTTGAGTGGAAGCCTGAGAAGTGCATTTTTTTATTTCACTAGGATGTTTTGCATACATTTTCGTGAACTGAGCTGCAGACGGGGGAAATGGTTAATTTTAGATAAAAAACAGCCGGAGAAATGAATTCAGATGAAAAAATCCAAGGATGAGTGGAAGCCTGAGAAGTGGATTTTTTTATTTCACTAGGTTGTTTTGCACAAAATTTGGTGAACTGAGCTGCAGACGGGCGAAATGGTTAATTTTAGATAAAAAACAGCGGGAGAAATGAATTCAGATGAAAAAATCCAAGTTTGAGTGGAAGCCTGAGAAGTGGATTTTTTTATTTTACTAGGATGTTTTGCATACATTTTGGTGAACAGAGCTGCAGACGGGCGAAATGGTTAATTTTAGATAAAAAACAGCGGGAGAAATGAATTCAGATAAAAAAAATTTAAGTTTGAGTGGAAGCCTGAGAAGTGGATTTTTTTATTTTACTAGGATGTTTTGCATACATTTTGGTGAACAGAGCTGCAGACGGGCGAAATGGTTAATTTTAGATAAAAAACAGCGGGAGAAATGAATTCAATAAAAAAATTTAAGTTTGAGTGGAAGCCTGAGAAGTGGATTTTTTTATTTTACTAGGATGTTTTGCATACATTTTGAGGAACAGAGCTGCAGACGGGCGAAATGGTTAATTTTAGATAAAAAACAGCGGGAGAAATGAATTCAGATGAAAAAATCCAAGTTTGAGTGGAAGCCTGAGAAGTGGATTTTTTTATTTTACTAGGATGTTTTGCATAAATTTTGGTGAACTGAGCTGCAGACGGGCGAAATAATTAATTTTAGATAAAAAACAGCGGGAGAAATGAATTCAGATGAAAAAATCCAAGTTTGAGTGGAAGCCTGAGAAGTGGATTTTTTTATTTTACTAGGATGTTTTGCATACATTTTGGTGAACAGAGCTGCAGACGGACGAAATGGTTAATTTTAGATAAAAAAAAGCGGGAGAAATGAATTCAGATGAAAAAATCCAAGTTTGAGTGGAAGCCTGAGAAGTGGATTTTTTTATTTTACTAGGATGTTTTGCATAAATTTTGGTGAACAGAGATGCAGACGGGCGAAATGGTTAATTTTAGATAAAAAACAGCGGGAGAAATGAATTCAGATGAAAAAATCCAAGTTTGAGTGGAAGCCTGAGAAGTGGATTTTTTTATTTTTATAGGATGTTTTTCATAAATTTTGGTGAACTGAGCTGCAGACGGGCGAAATTGTTAATTTTAGATAAAAAACAGCGGGAGAAATGAATTCAGATGCAAAATCCAAGTTTGAGTGGAAGCCTGAGAAGTGGATTTTTTTATTTTTATAGGATGTTTTTCATAAATTTTGGTGAACTGAGCTGCAGACGGGCGAAATTGTTAATTTTAGATAAAAAACAGCGGGAGAAATGAATTCAGATGAAAAAATCCAAGTTTGAGTGGAAGCCCGAGAAGTGGATTTTTTTATTTTTATAGGATGTTTTTCATAAATTTTGGTGAACAGAGCTGCAGACGGGCGAAATTGTTAATTTTAGATAAAAAACAGCGGGAGAAATGAATTCAGATGAAAAAATCCAAGTTTGAGTGGAAGCCTGAGAAGTGGATTTTTTTATTTCACTAGGATGATTTGCATAAATTTTGGTGAACTGAGCTGCAGACGGGCGAAATTGTTAATTTTAGATAAAAAACAGCGGGAGAAATGAATTCAGATGAAAAAATCCAAGTTTGAGTGGTAGCCTGAGAAGTTGATTTTTTTATTTTACTAGGATGTTTTTCATAAATTTTGGTGAACAGAGCTGCAGACGGGCGAAATTGTTAATTTTAGATAAAAAATAGCGGGAGAAATGAATTCAGATGAAAAAATCCAAGTTTGAGTGGAAGCCTGAGAAGTGGATTTTTTTATTTCACTAGGATGTTTTGCATAAATTTTGGTAAACTGAGCAGCAGACGGGCGAAATAATTAATTTTAGATAAAAAACAGCGGGAGAAATGAATTCAGATGAAAAAAATTTAAGTTTGAGTGGAAGCCTGAGAAGTGGATTTTTTTATTTCACTAGGATGTTTTGCATAAATTTTGGCGAACTGAGCTGCAGACGGGCAAAATTTTTAATTTTAGATAAAAAACAGCGGGAGAAATGAATTCAGATAAAAAAATCCAAGTTTGAGTGGAAGCCTGAGAAGTGCATTTTTTTATTTCACTAGGATGTTTTGCATACATTTTCGTGAACTGAGCTGCAGACGGGGGAAATGGTTAATTTTAGATAAAAAACAGCCGGAGAAATGAATTCAGATGAAAAAATCCAAGGATGAGTGGAAGCCTGAGAAGTGGATTTTTTTATTTCACTAGGTTGTTTTGCACAAAATTTGGTGAACTGAGCTGCAGACGGGCGAAATGGTTAATTTTAGATAAAAAACAGCGCGAGAAATGAATTCAGATGAAAAAATCCAAGTTTGAGTGGAAGCCTGAGAAGTGGATTTTTTTATTTCACTAGGATGTTTTGCATTATTTTGGTGAACTGAGCTGCAGACGGGCGAAATAATTAATTTTAGTTAAAAAAACTGCGGGAGAAATAAATTCAGATGAAAAAATCCAAGTTTGAGTGGAAGCCTGAGAAGTGGATTTTTTTATTTTGCTAGGATGTTTTGCATAAATTTTGGTGAACTGAGCTGCAGACGGGCGAAATTGTTAATTTTAGATAAAAAACAGCGGGAGAAATGAATTCAGATGAAAAAATCCAAGTTTGAGTGGAAGCCTGAGAAGTGGATTTTTTTATTTCACTAGGATGTTTTGCATTAATTTTGGTGAACTGAGCTGCAGACGGGCGAAATGGTTAATTTTAGATAAAAAACAGCGGGAGAAATGAATTCAGATGAAAAAATCCAAGTTTGAGTGGAAGCCTGAGAAGTGGATTTTTTTATTTTACTAGGATGTTTTGCATAAATTTTGGTGAACAGAGCTGCAGACGTGCGAAATTGTTAATTTTAGATAAAAAACAGCGGGAGAAATGAATTCAGATGAAAAAATCCAAGTTTGAGTGGAAGCCTGAGAAGTGGATTTTTTTATTTTACTAGGATGTTTTGCATAAATTTTAGTGAACAGAGCTGCAGACGTGCGAAATTGTTAATTTTAGATAAAAAACAGCGGGAGAAATGAATTCAGATGAAAAAATCCAAGTTTGAGTGGAAGCCTGAGAAGTGGATTTTTTTATTTTACTAGGATGTTTTGCATACATTTTGGTGAACAGAGCGGCATACGGGCGAAATGGTTAATTTTAGATAAAAAACAGCGGGAGAAATGAATTCAGATTAAAAAAATTTAAGTTTGAGTGGAAGCGTGAGAAGTGGATTTTTTTATTTTACTAGGATGTTTTGCATAAATTTTGGTGAACACAGCTGCAGACGGGCGAAATGGTTAATTTTAGATAAAAAACAGCGGGAGAAATGAATTCAGATGAAAAAATCCAAGTTTGAGTGGAAGCCTGAGAAGTGGATTTTTTTATTTTACTAGGATGTTTTGCATACATTTTGGTGAACAGAGCTGCAGACGGGCGAAATGGTTAATTTTAGATAAAAAACAGCGGGAGAAATGAATTCAGATAAAAAAAATTTAAGTTTGAGTGGAAGCCTGAGAAGTGGATTTTTTTATTTTACTAGGATGTTTTGCATACATTTTGGTGAACAGAGCTGCAGACGGGCGAAATGGTTAATTTTAGATAAAAAACAGCGGGAGAAATGAATTCAATAAAAAAATTTAAGTTTGAGTGGAAGCCTGAGAAGTGGATTTTTTTATTTTACTAGGATGTTTTGCATACATTTTGAGGAACAGAGCTGCAGACGGGCGAAATGGTTAATTTTAGATAAAAAACAGCGGGAGAAATGAATTCAGATGAAAAAATCCAAGTTTGAGTGGAAGCCTGAGAAGTGGATTTTTTTATTTTACTAGGATGTTTTGCATACATTTTGGTGAACAGAGCTGCAGACGGACGAAATGGTTAATTTTAGATAAAAAACAGCGGGAGAAATGAATTCAGATGAAAAAATCCAAGTTTGAGTGGAAGCCTGAGAAGTGGATTTTTTTATTTTACTAGGATGTTTTGCATACATTTTGGTGAACAGAGCTGCAGACGGACGAAATGGTTAATTTTAGATAAAAAACAGCGGGAGAAATGAATTCAGATGAAAAAATCCAAGTTTGAGTGGAAGCCTGAAAATTGGATTTTCTTATTTCACTAGGATGTTTTCCATACATTTTCGTGAACTGAGCTGCAGACGGGGGAAATGGTTAATTTTAGATGAAAAACAGCGGGAGAAATGAATTCAGATGAAAAAATCCAAGATTGAGTGGAAGCCTGAGAAGTGGATTTTTTTATTTTACTAGGATGTTTTGCATAAATTTTGGTGAACAGAGATGCAGACGGGCGAAATGGTTAATTTTAGATAAAAAACAGCGGGAGAAATGAATTCAGATGAAAAAATCCAAGTTTGAGTGGAAGCCTGAGAAGTGGATTTTTTTATTTTTATAGGATGTTTTTCATAAATTTTGGTGAACTGAGCTGCAGACGGGCGAAATTGTTAATTTTAGATAAAAAACAGCGGGAGAAATGAATTCAGATGCAAAATCCAAGTTTGAGTGGAAGCCTGAGAAGTGGATTTTTTTATTTTTATAGGATGTTTTTCATAAATTTTGGTGAACTGAGCTGCAGACGGGCGAAATTGTTAATTTTAGATAAAAAACAGCGGGAGAAATGAATTCAGATGAAAAAATCCAAGTTTGAGTGGAAGCCCGAGAAGTGGATTTTTTTATTTTTATAGGATGTTTTTCATAAATTTTGGTGAACAGAGCTGCAGACGGGCGAAATTGTTAATTTTAGATAAAAAACAGCGGGAGAAATGAATTCAGATGAAAAAATCCAAGTTTGAGTGGAAGCCTGAGAAGTGGATTTTTTTATTTCACTAGGATGATTTGCATAAATTTTGGTGAACTGAGCTGCAGACGGGCGAAATTGTTAATTTTAGATAAAAAACAGCGGGAGAAATGAATTCAGATGAAAAAATCCAAGTTTGAGTGGTAGCCTGAGAAGTTGATTTTTTTATTTTACTAGGATGTTTTTCATAAATTTTGGTGAACAGAGCTGCAGACGGGCGAAATTGTTAATTTTAGATAAAAAATAGCGGGAGAAATGAATTCAGATGAAAAAATCCAAGTTTGAGTGCAAGCCTGAGAAGTGGATTTTTTTATTTCACTAGGATGTTTTGCATAAATTTTGGTAAACTGAGCAGCAGACGGGCGAAATAATTAATTTTAGATAAAAAACAGCGGGAGAAATGAATTCAGATGAAAAAAATTTAAGTTTGAGTGGAAGCCTGAGAAGTGGATTTTTTTATTTCACTAGGATGTTTTGCATAAATTTTGGTGAACTGAGTTGCAGACGGGCGAAATGGTTAATTTTAGATAAAAAACAGCGGGAGAAATGAATTCAGATGAAAAAATCCAAGTTTGAGTGGAAGCCTGAGAAGTGCATTTTTTTATTTCACTAGGATGTTTTGCATACATTATCGTGAACTGAGCTGCAGACGGGGGAAATGGTTAATTTTAGATAAAAAACAGCCGGAGAAATGAATTCAGATGAAAAAATCCAAGGATGAGTGGAAGCCTGAGAAGTGGATTTTTTTATTTCACTAGGTTGTTTTGCACAAAATTTGTTGAACTGAGCTGCAGACGGGCGAAATGGTTAATTTTAGATAAAAAACAGCGCGAGAAATGAATTCAGATGAAAAAATCCAAGTTTGAGTGGTAGCCTGAGAAGTGGATTTTTTTATTTCACTAGGATGTTTTTCATAAATTTTGGTGAACTGAGCTGCAGACGGGCGAAATGGTTAATTTTAGATAAAAAACAGCGGGAGAAATGAATTCAGATGAAAAAATCCAAGTTTGAGTGGAAGCCTGAGAAGTGGATTTTTTTATTTTGCTAGGATGTTTTGCATAAATTTTGGTGAACTGAGCTGCAGGCGGGCGAAATAATTAATTTTAGATAAAAAACAGCGGGAGAAATGAATTCAGATGAAAAAATCCAAGTTTGAGTGGAAGCCTGAGAAGTGGATTTTATTATTTCACTAGGATGTTTTGCATAAATTTTGGTGAACTGAGCTGCAGACGGGCGAATTAATTAATTTTAGTTAAAAAAACAGCGGGAGAAATAAATTCAGATGAAAAAATCCAAGTTTGAGTGGAAGCCTGAGAAGTGGATTTTTTTATTTCACTAGGATGTTTTGCATTATTTTGGTGAACTGAGCTGCAGACGGGCGAAATAATTAATTTTAGTTAAAAAAACTGCGGGAGAAATAAATTCAGATGAAAAAATCCAAGTTTGAGTGGAAGCCTGAGAAGTGGATTTTTTTATTTTGCTAGGATGTTTTGCATAAATTTTGGTGAACTGAGCTGCAGACGGGCGAAATTGTTAATTTTAGATAAAAAACAGCGGGAGAAATGAATTCAGATGAAAAAATCCAAGTTTGAGTGGAAGCCTGAGAAGTGGATTTTTTTATTTCACTAGGATGTTTTGCATTAATTTTGGTGAACTGAGCTGCAGACGGGCGAAATGGTTAATTTTACATAAAAAACAGCGGGAGAAATGAATTCAGATGAAAAAATCCAAGTTTGAGTGGAAGCCTGAGAAGTGGATTTTTTTATTTTACTAGGATGTTTTGCATAAATTTTGGTGAACAGAGCTGCAGACGTGCGAAATTGTTAATTTTAGATAAAAAACAGCGGGAGAAATGAATTCAGATGAAAAAATCCAAGTTTGAGTGGAAGCCTGAGAAGTGGATTTTTTTATTTTACTAGGATGTTTTGCATACATTTTGGTGAACAGAGCGGCAGACGGGCGAAATGGTTAATTTTAGATAAAAAACAGCGGGAGAAATGAATTCAGATAAAAAAATTTAAGTTTGAGTGGAAGCGTGAGAAGTGGATTTTTTTATTTTACTAGGATGTTTTGCATAAATTTTGGTGAACACAGCTGCAGACGGGCGAAATGGTTAATTTTAGATAAAAAACAGCGGGAGAAATGAATTCAGATGAAAAAATCCAAGTTTGAGTGGAAGCCTGAGAAGTGGATTTTTTTATTTTACTAGGATGTTTTGCATACATTTTGGTGAACAGAGCTGCAGACGGGCGAAATGGTTAATTGTAGATAAAAAACAGCGGGAGAAATGAATTCAGATAAAAAAAATTTAAGTTTGAGTGGAAGCCTGAGAAGTGGATTTTTTTATTTTACTAGGATGTTTTGCATACATTTTGGTGAACAGAGCTGCAGACGGACGAAATGGTTAATTTTAGATAAAAAACAGCGGGAGAAATGAATTCAATAAAAAAATTTAAGTTTGAGTGGAAGCCTGAGAAGTGGATTTTTTTATTTTACTAGGATGTTTTGCATACATTTTGAGGAACAGAGCTGCAGACGGGCGAAATGGTTAATTTTAGATAAAAAACAGCGGGAGAAATGAATTCAGATAAAAAAATCCAAGTTTGAGTGGAAGCCTGAGAAGTGGATTTTTTTATTTTACTAGGATGTTTTGCATACATTTTGGTGAACTGAGCTGCAGACGGGCGAAATTGTTAATTTTAGATAAAAAACAGCGGGAGAAATGAATTCAGATGAAAAAATCCAAGTTTGAGTGGAAGCCTGAGAAGTGGATTTTTTTATTTCACTAGGATGTTTTGCATAAATTTTGGTAAACTGAGCAGCAGACGGGCGAAATAATTAATTTTAGATAAAAAACAGCGGGAGAAATGAATTCAGATGAAAAAAATTTAAGTTTGAGTGGAAGCCTGAGAAGTGGATTTTTTTATTTCACTAGGATGTTTTGCATAAATTTTGGTGAACTGAGTTGCAGACGGGCGAAATGGTTAATTTTAGATAAAAAACAGCGGGAGAAATGAATTCAGATGAAAAAATCCAAGTTTGAGTGGAAGCCTGAGAAGTGGATTTTTTTATTTCACTAGGATGTTTTGCATAAATTTTGGCGAACTGAGCTGCAGACGGGCAAAATTTTTAATTTTAGATAAAAAACAGCGGGAGAAATGAATTCAGATAAAAAAATCCAAGTTTGAGTGGAAGCCTGAGAAGTGCATTTTTTTATTTCACTAGGATGTTTTGCATACATTTTCGTGAACTGTGCTGCAAACGGGAGAAATGGTTAATTTTAGATAAAAAACAGCCGGAGAAATGAATTCAGATGAAAAAATCCAAGGATGAGTGGAAGCCTGAGAAGTGGATTTTTTTATTTCACTAGGTTGTTTTGCACAAAATTTGGTGAACTGAGCTGCAGACGGGCGAAATGGTTAATTTTAGATAAAAAACAGCGCGAGAAATAAATTCAGATGAAAAAATCCAAGTTTGAGTGGAAGCCTGAGAAGTGGATTTTTTTATTTCACTAGGATGTTTTGCATTATTTTGGTGAACTGAGCTGCAGACGGGCGAAATAATTAATTTTAGTTAAAAAAACTGCGGGAGAAATAAATTCAGATGAAAAAATCCAAGTTTGAGTGGAAGCCTGAGAAGTGGATTTTTTTATTTTGCTAGGATGTTTTGCATAAATTTTGGTGAACTGAGCTGCAGACGGGCGAAATTGTTAATTTTAGATAAAAAACAGCGGGAGAAGTGAATTCAGATGAAAAAATCCAAGTTTGAGTGGAAGCCTGAGAAGTGGATTTTTTTATTTCACTAGGATGTTTTGCATTAATTTTGGTGAACTGAGCTGCAGACGGGCGAAATGGTTAATTTTAGATAAAAAACAGCGGGAGAAATGAATTCAGATGAAAAAATCCAAGTTTGAGTGGAAGCCTGAGAAGTGGTTTTTTTTATTTTACTAGGATGTTTTGCATAAATTTTGGTGAACAGAGCTGCAGACGTGCGAAATTGTTAATTTTAGATAAAAAACAGCGGGAGAAATGAATTCAGATGAAAAAATCCAAGTTTGAGTGGAAGCCTGAGAAGTGGATTTTTTTATTTTACTAGGATGTTTTGCATACATTTTGGTGAACAGAGCGGCAGACGGGCGAAATGGTTAATTTTAGATAAAAAACAGCGGGAGAAATGAATTCAGATAAAAAAAATTTAAGTTTGAGTGGAAGCGTGAGAAGTGGATTTTTTTATTTTACTAGGATGTTTTGCATAAATTTTGGTGAACACAGCTGCAGACGGGCGAAATGGTTAATTTTAGATAAAAAACAGCGGGGGAAATGAATTCAGATGAAAAAATCCAAGTTTGAGTGGAACCTGAGAAGTGGATTTTTTTATTTTACTAGGATGTTTTGCATAAATTTTGGTGAACAGAGCTGCAGACGGGCGAAATGGTTAATTTTAGATAAAAAACAGCGGGAGAAATGAATTCAGATAAAAAAAAATTTAAGTTTGAGTGGAAGCCTGAGAAGTGGATTTTTTTATTTTACTAGGATGTTTTGCATACATTTTGGTGAACAGAGCTGCAGACGGGCGAAATGGTTAATTTTAGATAAAAAACAGCGGGAGAAATGAATTCAATAAAAAAATTTAAGTTTGAGTGGAAGCCTGAGAAGTGGATTTTTTTATTTTACTAGGATGTTTTGCATACATTTTGAGGAACAGAGCTGCAGACGGGCGAAATGGTTAATTTTAGATAAAAAACAGCGGGAGAAATGAATTCAGATGAAAAAATCCAAGTTTGAGTGGAAGCCTGAGAAGTGGATTTTTTTATTTTACTAGGATGTTTTGCATACATTTTGGTGAACAGAGCTGCAGACGGACGAAATGGTTAATTTTAGATAAAAAACAGCGGGAGAAATGAATTCAGATGAAAAAATCCAAGTTTGAGTGGAAGCCTGAGAAGTGGATTTTTTTATTTTACTAGGATGTTTTGCATAAATTTTGGTGAACAGAGATGCAGACGGGCGAAATGGTTAATTTTAGATAAAAAACAGCGGGAGAAATGAATTCAGATGAAAAAATCCAAGTTTGAGTGGAAGCCTGAGAAGTGGATTTTTTTATTTTACTAGGATGTTTTGCATACATTTTGGTGAACAGAGCTGCAGGCAGGCGAAATAATTAATTTTAGATAAAAAACAGCGGGAGAAATGAATTCAGATGAAAAAATCCAATTTTGAGTGGAAGCCTGAGAAGTGGATTTTTTTATTTCACTAGGATGTTTTGCATAAATTTTGGTTAAGTGAGCTGCAGACGGGCGAAATAATTAATTTTAGATAAAAAACAGCGGGAGAAATGAATTCAGATGAAAAAATCCAAGTTTGAGTGGAAGCCTGAGAAGTGGATTTTTTTATTTCACTAGGATGTTTTGCATAAATTTTGGCGAACTGAGCTGCAGACGGGCAAAATTTTTAATTTTAGATAAAAAACAGCGGGAGAAATGAATTCAGATAAAAAAATCCAAGTTTGAGTGGAAGCCTGAGAAGTGCATTTTTTTATTTCACTAGGATGTTTTGCATACATTTTCGTGAACTGTGCTGCAGACGGGGGAAATGGTTAATTTTAGATAAAAAACAGCCGGAGAAATGAATTCAGATGAAAAAATCCAAGGATGAGTGGAAGCCTGAGAAGTGGATTTTTTTATTTCACTAGGTTGTTTTGCACAAAATTTGGTGAACTGAGCTGCAGACGGGCGAAATGGTTAATTTTAGATAAAAAACAGCGCGAGAAATAAATTCAGATGAAAAAATCCAAGTTTGAGTGGAAGCCTGAGAAGTGGATTTTTTTATTTCACTAGGATGTTTTGCATTATTTTGGTGAACTGAGCTGCAGACGGGCGAAATAATTAATTTTAGTTAAAAAAACTGCGGGAGAAATAAATTCAGATGAAAAAATCCAAGTTTGAGTGGAAGCCTGAGAAGTGGATTTTTTTATTTTGCTAGGATGTTTTGCATAAATTTTGGTGAACTGAGCTGCAGACGGGCGAAATTGTTAATTTTAGATAAAAAACAGCGGGAGAAGTGAATTCAGATGAAAAAATCCAAGTTTGAGTGGAAGCCTGAGAAGTGGATTTTTTTATTTCACTAGGATGTTTTGCATTAATTTTGGTGAACTGAGCTGCAGACGGGCGAAATGGTTAATTTTAGATAAAAAACAGCGGGAGAAATGAATTCAGATGAAAAAATCCAAGTTTGAGTGGAAGCCTGAGAAGTGGTTTTTTTTATTTTACTAGGATGTTTTGCATAAATTTTGGTGAACAGAGCTGCAGACGTGCGAAATTGTTAATTTTAGATAAAAAACAGCGGGAGAAATGAATTCAGATGAAAAAATCCAAGTTTGAGTGGAAGCCTGAGAAGTGGATTTTTTTATTTTACTAGGATGTTTTGCATACATTTTGGTGAACAGAGCGGCAGACGGGCGAAATGGTTAATTTTAGATAAAAAACAGCGGGAGAAATGAATTCAGATAAAAAAAATTTAAGTTTGAGTGGAAGCGTGAGAAGTGGATTTTTTTATTTTACTAGGATGTTTTGCATAAATTTTGGTGAACACAGCTGCAGACGGGCGAAATGGTTAATTTTAGATAAAAAACAGCGGGGGAAATGAATTCAGATGAAAAAATCCAAGTTTGAGTGGAAGCCTGAGAAGTGGATTTTTTTATTTTACTAGGATGTTTTGCATAAATTTTGGTGAACAGAGCTGCAGACGGGCGAAATGGTTAATTTTAGATAAAAAACAGCGGGAGAAATGAATTCAGATAAAAAAAATTTAAGTTTGAGTGGAAGCCTGAGAAGTGGATTTTTTTATTTTACTAGGATGTTTTGCATACATTTTGGTGAACAGAGCTGCAGACGGGCGAAATGGTTAATTTTAGATAAAAAACAGCGGGAGAAATGAATTCAATAAAAAAATTTAAGTTTGAGTGGAAGCCTGAGAAGTGGATTTTTTTATTTTACTAGGATGTTTTGCATACATTTTGAGGAACAGAGCTGCAGACGGGCGAAATGGTTAATTTTAGATAAAAAACAGCGGGAGAAATGAATTCAGATGAAAAAATCCAATTTTGAGTGGAAGCCTGAGAAGTGGATTTTTTTATTTCACTAGGATGTTTTGCATAAATTTTGGTGAACTGAGCTGCAGACGGGCGAAATAATTAATTTTAGATAAAAAACAGCGGGAGAAATGAATTCAGATGAAAAAATCCAAGTTTGAGTGGAAGCCTGAGAAGTGGATTTTTTTATTTTACTAGGATGTTTTGCATAAATTTTGGTGAACAGAGCTGCAGACGGGCGAAATTGTTAATTTTAGATAAAAAACAGCGGGATAAATGAATTCAGATGAAAAAATCCAAGTTTGAGTGGAAGCCTGAGAAGTGGACTTTTTTATTTTACTAGGATGTTTTGCATACATTTTGGTGAACAGAGCTGCAGACGGGCGAAATGGTTAATTTTAGATAAAAAACAGCGGGAGAAATGAATTCAGATAAAAAAAATTTAAGTTTGAGTGGAAGCCTGAGAAGTGGATTTTTTTATTTTACTAGGATGTTTTGCATAAATTTTGGTGAACAGAGCTGCAGACGGGCGAAATGGTTAATTTTAGATAAAAAACAGCGGGAGAAATGAATTCAGATGAAAAAATCCAAGTTTGAGTGGAAGCCTGAGAAGTGGATTTTTTTATTTTACTAGGATGTTTTGCATACATTTTGGTGAACAGAGCTGCAGACGGGCGAAATGGTTATTTTTAGATAAAAAACAGCGGGAGAAATGAATTCAGATAAAAAAAATTTAAGTTTGAGTGGAAGCCTGAGAAGTGGATTTTTTTATTTTACTAGGATGTTTTGCATACATTTTGGTGAACAGAGCTGCAGACGGGCGAAATGGTTAATTTTAGATAAAAAACAGCGGGAGAAATGAATTCAATAAAAAAATTTAAGTTTGAGTGGAAGCCTGAGAAGTGGATTTTTTTATTTTACTAGGATGTTTTGCATACATTTTGGTGAACAGAGCTGCAGACGGGCGAAATGGTTAATTTTAGATAAAAAACAGCGGGAGAAATGAATTCAGATGATAAAATCCAAGTTTGAGTGGAAGCCTGAGAAGTGGATTTTTTTATTTTACTAGGATGTTTTGCATAAATTATGGTGAACAGAGCTGCAGACGGGCGAAATGGTTAATTTTAGATAAAAAACAGCGGGAGAAATGAATTCAGATGAAAAAATCCAAGTTTGAGTGGAAGCCTGAGAAGTGGATTTTTTTATTTTACTAGGATGTTTTTCAAAAATTTTGGTGAACAGAGCTGCAGACGGGCGAAATGGTTAATTTTAGATAAAAATTAGCGGGAGAAATGAATTCAGATAAAAAAATCCAAGTTTGAGTGGAAGCCTGAGAAGTGGATTTTTTTATTTTACTAGGATGTTTTTCAAAAATTTTGGTGAACAGAGCTGCAGACGGGCGAAATGGTTAATTTTTGATAAAAATTAGCGGGAGAAATGAATTCAGATGAAAAAATCCAAGTTTGAGTGGAAGCCTGAGATGTGGATTTTTTTATTTTACATGGATGTTTTTCAAAAATTTTGGTGAACAGAGCTGAAGACGGGCGAAATGGTTAATTTTAGATAAAAAACAGCGGGAGAAATGAATTCAATAAAAAAATTTAAGTTTGAGTGGAAGCCTGAGAAGTGGACTTTTTTATTGTACTAGGATGTTTTGCATACATTTTGGTGAACAGAGCTGCAGACGGGCGAAATGGTTAATTTTAGATAAAAAACAGCGGATGAAATGAATTCAGATGAAAAAATCCAAGTTTGAGTGGAGGCCTGAGAAGTGGATTTTTTTATTTTACTAGGATGTTTTGCATACATTTTGGTGAACTGAGCTGCAGACGGGCGAAATAATTAATTTTAGATAAAAAACAGCGGGAGAAATGAATTCAGATGAAAAAATCCAAGTTTGAGTGGAAGCCTGAGAAGTGGATTTTTTTATTTTACTAGGATGTTTTGCATAAATTTTGGTGAACAGAGCTGCAGACGGGCGAAATTGTTAATTTTAGATAAAAAACAGCGGGAGAAATGAATTCAGATGAAAAAATCCAAGTTTGAGTGGAAGCCTGAGAAGTGGATTTTTTTATTTTACTAGGATGTTTTGCATACATTTTGGTGAACAGAGCTGCAGACGGGCGAAATGGTTAATTTTAGATAATAAACAGCGGGAGAAATGAATTCAGATAAAAAAAATTTAAGTTTGAGTGGAAGACTGAGAAGTGGATTTTTTTATTTTACTAGGATGTTTTGCATAAATTTCTGTGAACAGAGCTGCAGACGGGCGAAATGGTTAATTTTAGATAAAAAACAGCGGGAGAAATGAATTCAGATGAAAAAATCCAAGTTTGAGTGGAAGCCTGAGAAGTGGATTTTTTTATTTTACTAGGATGTTTTGCATACATTTTGGTGAACAGAGCTGCAGACGGACGAAATGGTTAATTTTAGATAAAAAACAGCGGGAGAAATGAATTCAGATGAAAAAATCCAAGTTTGAGTGGAAGCCTGAGAAGTGGATTTTTTTATTTTACTAGGATGTTTTTAATAAATTTTGGTGAACGGAGCTGCAGACGGGCGAAATGGTTAATTTTAGATAAAAAACAGCGGGAGAAATAAATTCAGATGAAAAAATCCAAGTTTGAGTGGAAGCCTGAGAAGTGGATTTTTTTATTTCACTAGGTTGTTTTGCATAAATTTTGATGAACTGAGCTGCAGACGGGCGAAATGGTTAATTTTAGATAAAAAACAGCGGGAGGAATGAATTCAGATGAAAAAATCCAAGTTTGAGTGGAAGCCTGAGACGTGGATTTTTTTATTTTACTAGGATGTTTTTCATAAATTTTGGTGAACAGAGCTGCAGACGGGCGAAATGGTTAATTTTAGATAAAAATTAACGGGAGAAATGAATTCAGATGAAAAAATCCAAGTTTGAGTGGAAGCCTGAGAAGTAAATTTTTTTATTTTACTAGGTTGTTTTGCATAAATTTTGATGAACTGAGCTGCAGACGGGCGAAATGGTTAATTTTAGATAAAAAACAGCGGGAGAAATGAATTCAGATGAAAAAATCCAAGTTTGAGTGGAAGCCTGAGAGTGGATTTTTTTATTTTACTAGGATGTTTTTCAAAAATTTTGGTGAACAGAGCTGCAGACGGGCGAAATGGTTAATTTTAGATAAAAAACAGCGGGATAAATGAATTCAGATGAAAAAATCCAAGTTTGAGTGGAAGCCTGAGAAGTGGACTTTTTTATTTTACTAGGATGTTTTGCATACATTTTGGTGAACAATGCTGCAGACGGGCGAAATGGTTAATTTTAGATAAAAAACAGCGGGAGAAATGAATTCAGATGAAAAAATCCAAGTTTGAGTGGAAGCCTGAGAAGTGGATTTTTTTATTTTACTAGGATGTTTTTCAAAAATTTTTGTGAACAGAGCTGCAGACGGGCGAAATGGTTAATTTTAGATAAAAAACAGCGGGATAAATGAATTCAGATGAAAAAATCCAAGTTTGAGTGGAAGCCTGAGAAGTGGACTTTTTTATTTTACTAGGATGTTTTGCATACATTTTGGTGAACAGAGCTGCAGACGGGCGAAATGGTTAATTTTAGATAAAAAACAGCGGGAGAAATGAATTCAGATGAAAAAATCCAAGTTTGAGTGGAAGCCTGAGAAGTGGATGTTTTTATTTTACTAGGATGTTTTGCATACATTTTGGTGAACGGAGCTGCAGACGGGCGAAATGGTTGATTTTAGATAAAAAACAGCGGGAGAAATGAATTCAGATGAAAAAATCCAAGTTTGAGTGGAAGCCTGAGAAGTGGACTTTTTTATTTTACTAGGATGTTTTTCAAAAATTTTTGTGAACAGAGCTGCAGACGGGCGAAATGGTTAATTTTAGATAAAAAACAGCGGGAGAAATGAATTCAGATGAAAAAATCCAAGTTTGAGTGGAAGCCTGAGAAGTGGATTTTTTTATTTTACTAGGATGTTTTGCATACATTTTGGTGAACAGAGCTGCAGACCGGCGAAATGGTTGATTTTAGATAAAAAACAGCGTGAGAAATGAATTCAGATGAAAAAATCCAAGTTTGAGTGGAAGCCTGAGAAGTGGACTTTTTTATTTTACTAGGATGTTTTGCATACATTTTGGTGAACGGAGCTGCAGACGGGCGAAATGGTTAATTTTAGATAAAAAACAGCGGGAGAAATGAATTCAGATGAAAAAATCCAAGTTTGAGTGGAAGCCTGAGAAGTGGATTTTTTTATTTTACTAGGATGTTTTTCATAAATTTTGGTGAACAGAGCTGCAGACGGGCGAAATGGTTAATTTTAGATAAAAAACAGCGGGAGAAATGAATTCAGATGAAAAAATCCAAGTTTGAGTGGAAGCCTGAGAAGTGGATTTTTTTATTTTACTAGGATGTTTTTCAAAACTTTTGGTGAACGGAGCTGCAGACGGGCGAAATGGTTAATTTTAGATAAAAATTAGCAGGAGAAATAAATTCAGATGAAAAAATCCAAGTTTGAGTGGAAGCCTGAGAAGTGGATTTTTTTATTTTACTGGGATGTTTTTCATAAATTTTGGTGAACAGAGCTGCAGACGGGCGAAGTGGTTAATTTTAGATAAAAAACAGCGGGAGAAATGAATTCAGATGAAAAAATCCAAGTTTGAGTGGAAGCCTGAGAAGTGGATTTTTTTATTTCACTAGGATGTTTTTCATAAATTTTGATGAACGGAGCTGCAGACGGGCGAAATGGTTAATTTTAGATAAAAAACAGACTGCAAGCGGGCGCTGCAGACGGGCGAAATGGTTAAATTTAGATAAAAAACAGCGGGAGAAATGAATTCAGATGAAAAAATCCAAGTTTGAGTGGAAGCCTGAGAAGTGGATTTTTTTTATTTTACTAGGATGTTTTTCAAAAATTTTTGTGAACAGAGCTGCAGACGGGCGAAATGGTTAATTTTAGATAAAAAACAGCGGGAGAAATGAATTCAGATGAAAAAATCCAAGTTTGAGTGGAAGCCTGAGAAGTGGATTTTTTTATTTCACTAGGATGTTTTTCATAAATTTTGGTGAACGGAGCTGCAGACGGGCGAAATGGTTAATTTTAGATAAAAAACAGCGGGAGAAATGAATTCAGATGAAAAAATCCAAGTTTGAGTGGAAGCCTGAGAAGTGGATTTTTTTATTTCACTAGGATGTTTTTCATAAATTTTGGTGAACGGACCTGCAGACGGGCGAAATGGTTAATTTTAGATAAAAAACAGCGGGAGAAATGAATTCAGATGAAAAAATCCAAGTTTGAGTGGAAGCCTGAGAAGTGGATTTTTTTATTTTACTAGGATGTTTTTCATAAATTTTGGTGAACGGAGCTGCAGACGGGCGAAATGGTTAATTTTAGATAAAAAACAGCGGGAGAAATGAATTCAGATGAAAAAATCCAAGTTTGAGTGGAAGCCTGAGAAGTGGATTTTTTTATTTTATTAGGATGTTTTTCATAAATTTTGGTGAACAGAGCTGCAGACGGGCGAAATGGTTCATTTTAGATAAAAAACAGCGGGAGAAATGAATTGAGATGAAAAAATCCAAGTTTGAGTGGAAGCCTGAGAAGTGGATTTTTTTATTTTACTAGGATGTTTTTCATAAATTTTGGTGAACAGAGCTGCAGACGGGCGAAATGGTTAAATTTAGATAAAAAACAGCGGGAGAAATGAATTCAGATGAAAAAATCCAAGTTTGAGTGGAAGCCTGAGTAGTGGATTTTTTTATTTCACTAGGTTGTTTTGCATAAATTTTGATGAACTGAGCTGCAGACGGGCGAAATGGTTAATTTTAGATAAAAAACAGCGGGAGAAATGAATTCAGATGAAAAAATCCAAGTTTGAGTGGAAGCCTGAGAAGTGGATTTTTTTATTTTACTAGGATGTTTTTCATAAATTTTGGTGAACGGAGCTGCAGACGGGCGAAATGGTTAATTTTAGATAAAAATTAGCAGGAGAAATAAATTCAGATGAAAAAATCCAAGTTTGAGTGGAAGCCTGAGAAGTGGATTTTTTTATTTTACTGGGATGTTTTTCATAAATTTTGGTGAACAGAGCTGCAGACGGGCGAAGTGGTTAATTTTAGATAAAAAACAGCGGGAGAAATGAATTCAGATGAAAAAATCCAAGTTTGAGTGGAAGCCTGAGAAGTGGATTTTTTTATTTCACTAGGATGTTTTTCATAAATTTTGATGAACGGAGCTGCAGACGGGCGAAATGGTTAATTTTAGATAAAAAACAGACTGCAAGCGGGCGCTGCAGACGGCTATCTCTCCCCGACCAAGAAAGCCTATACGGGTGTCCCACAAGGCGCTGTTCTCAGCCCGACTTTATTCAACATATACATAGATGACTTTCCCACAACCCCTTACTCGGAACTTTACCTTTACGCAGACGACGCCACCATTGCTACTCGCAATTGGTGGCCCGAAAAAAACGCAGACGTACTCCAAGACCACCTGGACCTAATCGAGGACTGGCTTGGCGCATGGAAGCTGGAGATGAACCCAGCCAAATGCGCCAAGGTCTGCTTCACGTTCAAGACTCACCGACGCGACAACATCCCTCTTACGCTTTATAACAAGTTCATTCCCCAACTGACTGAGACTACCTTCTTGGGGGTGACTCTCGACGAACGACTTTCTTTCAAAAGCCACATCCAATCCACTCTGACCTCCGTTCACAGAGCTAAAATGGCCCTCCATCCTCTCATCCACTTTAATAGCCAAACATCCCTCCGTAATAAACTTCTTATCTTCTACAGCCATCTTCTTCCAAAAATCTTATATGCTTCCCCTATCTGGTGTACTGCCAATAAAACAAACATGAAAAAAATTCAAACCTGGCTAAATAAAACTATCAGGCAACTGGCCGGGGCCCCCTGGTTTGTATCTAATCAATCAATCCACGCAGAACTCAATATACCTCCCTTTCCTGACCTCATCCAAAAATGCCTGTACAACTACTCCACCTCCGTCAAGTACTCCACCAACAACCTCATCTCCGTTCTTTGGTCCCCTACCTTACCTACCGGCAAATACCCCTATCCACGAGACGTCCTACTACCTAATCCGACAATCAAGAAAACACACCTTCCCAAGATCCCTTCCAATATTACCCACCTTCATTCCCTACATCTACAATTTAAACCTTTCCCAACTCCCCCCTCAGTGGTTCTAGAAGCAAACAACAGCAACGACGCACCTAGCCAGGATGGAGACGAAGATCCTACCCCACTTTTCATTGCACCATACAACCCTTCCATCACCTATCCTCACAACGGCACGGGTCCTGGCTCCTCAAGACTCCCCAACCTCCAACCTCCTGAACCAGACTGAAAAAATCCTGCAAATTAATCCTAACCCTAAGCTTTTACCATAACAAAATAACCCTTCAACTTCACAACCATCTGCTATAAAGCAACTAGTCCTCCCGAAAATAATTCCCAACATTATTTCCTCCCCTAACAAAAAAACCCTTCTTACCCTCCGGAATCCCACAAACGACTCCCACCCTCAACAAAATAACCTTTCCCTACTCACCGGCGTCCCTAATTATTCCCCTCCCTAACAAAGCAACCTTTCGAGCTTCCAACCCTAACAAAAAAAAAAAAAAAAAAAAAAACCTTCGCTCCACACTGAACTTCCTTATATATTCTTCCTACCCCGACCATAAAGGGCCACAAGCCCGGGATGGCGACATAGGCTTACTGTAATTAATCCGCAATCCGCAATCCGCGCTGCAGACGGGCGAAATGGTTAAATTTAGATAAAAAACAGCGGGAGAAATGAATTCAGATAAAAAAATCCAAGTTTGAGTGGAAGCCTGAGAAGTGCATTTTTTTATTTCACTAGGATGTTTTGCATACATTTTCGTGAACTGTGCTGCAAACGGGGGAAATGGTTAATTTTAGATAAAAAACAGCCGGAGAAATGAATTCAGATGAAAAAATCCAAGGATGAGTGGAAGCCTGAGAAGTGGATTTTTTTATTTCACTAGGTTGTTTTGCACAAAATTTGGTGAACTGAGCTGCAGACGGGCGAAATGGTTAATTTTAGATAAAAAACAGCGCGAGAAATAAATTCAGATGAAAAAATCCAAGTTTGAGTGGAAGCCTGAGAAGTGGATTTTTTTATTTCACTAGGATGTTTTGCATTATTTTGGTGAACTGAGCTGCAGACGGGCGAAATAATTAATTTTAGTTAAAAAAACTGCGGGAGAAATAAATTCAGATGAAAAAATCCAAGTTTGAGTGGAAGCCTGAGAAGTGGATTTTTTTATTTTGCTAGGATGTTTTGCATAAATTTTGGTGAACTGAGCTGCAGACGGGCGAAATTGTTAATTTTAGATAAAAAACAGCGGGAGAAGTGAATTCAGATGAAAAAATCCAAGTTTGAGTGGAAGCCTGAGAAGTGGATTTTTTTATTTCACTAGGATGTTTTGCATTAATTTTGGTGAACTGAGCTGCAGACGGGCGAAATGGTTAATTTTAGATAAAAAACAGCGGGAGAAATGAATTCAGATGAAAAAATCCAAGTTTGAGTGGAAGCCTGAGAAGTGGTTTTTTTTATTTTACTAGGATGTTTTGCATAAATTTTGGTGAACAGAGCTGCAGACGTGCGAAATTGTTAATTTTAGATAAAAAACAGCGGGAGAAATGAATTCAGATGAAAAAATCCAAGTTTGAGTGGAAGCCTGAGAAGTGGATTTTTTTATTTTACTAGGATGTTTTGCATACATTTTGGTGAACAGAGCGGCAGACGGGCGAAATGGTTAATTTTAGATAAAAAACAGCGGGAGAAATGAATTCAGATAAAAAAAATTTAAGTTTGAGTGGAAGCGTGAGAAGTGGATTTTTTTATTTTACTAGGATGTTTTGCATAAATTTTGGTGAACACAGCTGCAGACGGGCGAAATGGTTAATTTTAGATAAAAAACAGCGGGGGAAATGAATTCAGATGAAAAAATCCAAGTTTGAGTGGAAGCCTGAGAAGTGGATTTTTTTATTTTACTAGGATGTTTTGCATAAATTTTGGTGAACAGAGCTGCAGACGGGCGAAATGGTTAATTTTAGATAAAAAACAGCGGGAGAAATGAATTCAGATAAAAAAAATTTAAGTTTGAGTGGAAGCCTGAGAAGTGGATTTTTTTATTTTACTAGGATGTTTTGCATACATTTTGGTGAACAGAGCTGCAGACGGGCGAAATGGTTAATTTTAGATAAAAAACAGCGGGAGAAATGAATTCAATAAAAAAATTTAAGTTTGAGTGGAAGCCTGAGAAGTGGATTTTTTTATTTTACTAGGATGTTTTGCATACATTTTGAGGAACAGAGCTGCAGACGGGCGAAATGGTTAATTTTAGATAAAAAACAGCGGGAGAAATGAATTCAGATGAAAAAATCCAAGTTTGAGTGGAAGCCTGAGAAGTGGATTTTTTTATTTTACTAGGATGTTTTGCATACATTTTGGTGAACAGAGCTGCAGACGGACGAAATGGTTAATTTTAGATAAAAAACAGCGGGAGAAATGAATTCAGATGAAAAAATCCAAGTTTGAGTGGAAGCCTGAGAAGTGGATTTTTTTATTTTACTAGGATGTTTTGCATAAATTTTGGTGAACAGAGATGCAGACGGGCGAAATGGTTAATTTTAGATAAAAAACAGCGGGAGAAATGAATTCAGATGAAAAAATCCAAGTTTGAGTGGAAGCCTGAGAAGTGGATTTTTTTATTTTACTAGGATGTTTTGCATAAATTTTGGTGAACAGAGCTGCAGGCAGGCGAAATAATTAATTTTAGATAAAAAACAGCGGGAGAAATGAATTCAGATGAAAAAATCCAATTTTGAGTGGAAGCCTGAGAAGTGGATTTTTTTATTTCACTAGGATGTTTTGCATAAATTTTGGTTAAGTGAGCTGCAGACGGGCGAAATAATTAATTTTAGATAAAAAACAGCGGGAGAAATGAATTCAGATGAAAAAATCCAAGTTTGAGTGGAAGCCTGAGAAGTGGATTTTTTTATTTCACTAGGATGTTTTGCATAAATTTTGGCGAACTGAGCTGCAGACGGGCAAAATTTTTAATTTTAGATAAAAAACAGCGGGAGAAATGAATTCAGATAAAAAAATCCAAGTTTGAGTGGAAGCCTGAGAAGTGCATTTTTTTATTTCACTAGGATGTTTTGCATACATTTTCGTGAACTGTGCTGCAGACGGGGGAAATGGTTAATTTTAGATAAAAAACAGCCGGAGAAATGAATTCAGATGAAAAAATCCAAGGATGAGTGGAAGCCTGAGAAGTGGATTTTTTTATTTCACTAGGTTGTTTTGCACAAAATTTGGTGAACTGAGCTGCAGACGGGCGAAATGGTTAATTTTAGATAAAAAACAGCGCGAGAAATAAATTCAGATGAAAAAATCCAAGTTTGAGTGGAAGCCTGAGAAGTGGATTTTTTTATTTCACTAGGATGTTTTGCATTATTTTGGTGAACTGAGCTGCAGACGGGCGAAATAATTAATTTTAGTTAAAAAAACTGCGGGAGAAATAAATTCAGATGAAAAAATCCAAGTTTGAGTGGAAGCCTGAGAAGTGGATTTTTTTATTTTGCTAGGATGTTTTGCATAAATTTTGGTGAACTGAGCTGCAGACGGGCGAAATTGTTAATTTTAGATAAAAAACAGCGGGAGAAGTGAATTCAGATGAAAAAATCCAAGTTTGAGTGGAAGCCTGAGAAGTGGATTTTTTTATTTTACTAGGATGTTTTGCATAAATTTTGGTGAACAGAGCTGCAGACGGGCGAAATGGTTAATTTTAGATAAAAAACAGCGGGAGAAATGAATTCAGATAAAAAAAATTTAAGTTTGAGTGGAAGCCTGAGAAGTGGATTTTTTTATTTTACTAGGATGTTTTGCATACATTTTGGTGAACAGAGCTGCAGACGGGCGAAATGGTTAATTTTAGATAAAAAACAGCGGGAGAAATGAATTCAATAAAAAAATTTAAGTTTGAGTGGAAGCCTGAGAAGTGGATTTTTTTATTTTACTAGGATGTTTTGCATACATTTTGAGGAACAGAGCTGCAGACGGGCGAAATGGTTAATTTTAGATAAAAAACAGCGGGAGAAATGAATTCAGATGAAAAAATCCAAGTTTGAGTGGAAGCCTGAGAAGTGGATTTTTTTATTTTACTAGGATGTTTTGCATACATTTTGGTGAACAGAGCTGCAGACGGACGAAATGGTTAATTTTAGATAAAAAACAGCGGGAGAAATGAATTCAGATGAAAAAATCCAAGTTTGAGTGGAAGCCTGAGAAGTGGATTTTTTTATTTTACTAGGATGTTTTGCATAAATTTTGGTGAACAGAGATGCAGACGGGCGAAATGGTTAATTTTAGATAAAAAACAGCGGGAGAAATGAATTCAGATGAAAAAATCCAAGTTTGAGTGGAAGCCTGAGAAGTGGATTTTTTTATTTTACTAGGATGTTTTGCATACATTTTGGTGAACAGAGCTGCAGGCAGGCGAAATAATTAATTTTAGATAAAAAACAGCGGGAGAAATGAATTCAGATGAAAAAATCCAATTTTGAGTGGAAGCCTGAGAAGTGGATTTTTTTATTTCACTAGGATGTTTTGCATAAATTTTGGTGAACTGAGCTGCAGACGGGCGAAATAATTAATTTTAGATAAAAAACAGCGGGAGAAATGAATTCAGATGAAAAAATCCAAGTTTGAGTGGAAGCCTGAGAAGTGGATTTTTTTATTTTACTAGGATGTTTTGCATAAATTTTGGTGAACAGAGCTGCAGACGGGCGAAATTGTTAATTTTAGATAAAAAACAGCGGGATAAATGAATTCAGATGAAAAAATCCAAGTTTGAGTGGAAGCCTGAGAAGTGGACTTTTTTATTTTACTAGGATGTTTTGCATACATTTTGGTGAACAGAGCTGCAGACGGGCGAAATGGTTAATTTTAGATAAAAAACAGCGGGAGAAATGAATTCAGATAAAAAAAATTTAAGTTTGAGTGGAAGCCTGAGAAGTGGATTTTTTTATTTTACTAGGATGTTTTGCATAAATTTTGGTGAACAGAGCTGCAGACGGGCGAAATGGTTAATTTTAGATAAAAAACAGCGGGAGAAATGAATTCAGATGAAAAAATCCAAGTTTGAGTGGAAGCCTGAGAAGTGGATTTTTTTATTTTACTAGGATGTTTTGCATACATTTTGGTGAACAGAGCTGCAGACGGGCGAAATGGTTATTTTTAGATAAAAAACAGCGGGAGAAATGAATTCAGATAAAAAAAATTTAAGTTTGAGTGGAAGCCTGAGAAGTGGATTTTTTTATTTTACTAGGATGTTTTGCATACATTTTGGTGAACAGAGCTGCAGACGGGCGAAATGGTTAATTTTAGATAAAAAACAGCGGGAGAAATGAATTCAATAAAAAAATTTAAGTTTGAGTGGAAGCCTGAGAAGTGGATTTTTTTATTTTACTAGGATGTTTTGCATACATTTTGGTGAACAGAGCTGCAGACGGGCGAAATGGTTAATTTTAGATAAAAAACAGCGGGAGAAATGAATTCAGATGATAAAATCCAAGTTTGAGTGGAAGCCTGAGAAGTGGATTTTTTTATTTTACTAGGATGTTTTGCATAAATTATGGTGAACAGAGCTGCAGACGGGCGAAATGGTTAATTTTAGATAAAAAACAGCGGGAGAAATGAATTCAGATGAAAAAATCCAAGTTTGAGTGGAAGCCTGAGAAGTGGATTTTTTTATTTTACTAGGATGTTTTTCAAAAATTTTGGTGAACAGAGCTGCAGACGGGCGAAATGGTTAATTTTAGATAAAAATTAGCGGGAGAAATGAATTCAGATAAAAAAATCCAAGTTTGAGTGGAAGCCTGAGAAGTGGATTTTTTTATTTTACTAGGATGTTTTTCAAAAATTTTGGTGAACAGAGCTGCAGACGGGCGAAATGGTTAATTTTTGATAAAAATTAGCGGGAGAAATGAATTCAGATGAAAAAATCCAAGTTTGAGTGGAAGCCTGAGATGTGGATTTTTTTATTTTACATGGATGTTTTTCAAAAATTTTGGTGAACAGAGCTGAAGACGGGCGAAATGGTTAATTTTAGATAAAAAACAGCGGGAGAAATGAATTCAATAAAAAAATTTAAGTTTGAGTGGAAGCCTGAGAAGTGGACTTTTTTATTGTACTAGGATGTTTTGCATACATTTTGGTGAACAGAGCTGCAGACGGGCGAAATGGTTAATTTTAGATAAAAAACAGCGGATGAAATGAATTCAGATGAAAAAATCCAAGTTTGAGTGGAGGCCTGAGAAGTGGATTTTTTTATTTTACTAGGATGTTTTGCATACATTTTGGTGAACTGAGCTGCAGACGGGCGAAATAATTAATTTTAGATAAAAAACAGCGGGAGAAATGAATTCAGATGAAAAAATCCAAGGTTGAGTGGAAGCCTGAGAAGTGGATTTTTTTATTTTACTAGGATGTTTTGCATAAATTTTGGTGAACAGAGCTGCAGACGGGCGAAATTGTTAATTTTAGATAAAAAACAGCGGGAGAAATGAATTCAGATGAAAAAATCCAAGTTTGAGTGGAAGCCTGAGAAGTGGATTTTTTTATTTTACTAGGATGTTTTGCATACATTTTGGTGAACAGAGCTGCAGACGGGCGAAATGGTTAATTTTAGATAATAAACAGCGGGAGAAATGAATTCAGATAAAAAAAATTTAAGTTTGAGTGGAAGACTGAGAAGTGGATTTTTTTATTTTACTAGGATGTTTTGCATAAATTTCTGTGAACAGAGCTGCAGACGGGCGAAATGGTTAATTTTAGATAAAAAACAGCGGGAGAAATGAATTCAGATGAAAAAATCCAAGTTTGAGCGGAAGCCTGAGAAGTGGATTTTTTTATTTTACTAGGATGTTTTGCATACATTTTGGTGAACAGAGCTGCAGACGGACGAAATGGTTAATTTTAGATAAAAAACAGCGGGAGAAATGAATTCAGATGAAAAAATCCAAGTTTGAGTGGAAGCCTGAGAAGTGGATTTTTTTATTTTACTAGGATGTTTTTAATAAATTTTGGTGAACGGAGCTGCAGACGGGCGAAATGGTTAATTTTAGATAAAAAACAGCGGGAGAAATAAATTCAGATGAAAAAATCCAAGTTTGAGTGGAAGCCTGAGAAGTGGATTTTTTTATTTCACTAGGTTGTTTTGCATAAATTTTGATGAACTGAGCTGCAGACGGGCGAAATGGTTAATTTTAGATAAAAAACAGCGGGAGGAATGAATTCAGATGAAAAAATCCAAGTTTGAGTGGAAGCCTGAGACGTGGATTTTTTTATTTTACTAGGATGTTTTTCATAAATTTTGGTGAACAGAGCTGCAGACGGGCGAAATGGTTAATTTTAGATAAAAATTAACGGGAGAAATGAATTCAGATGAAAAAATCCAAGTTTGAGTGGAAGCCTGAGAAGTAAATTTTTTTATTTTACTATGTTGTTTTGCATAAATTTTGATGAACTGAGCTGCAGACGGGCGAAATGGTTAATTTTAGATAAAAAACAGCGGGAGAAATGAATTCAGATGAAAAAATCCAAGTTTGAGTGGAAGCCTGAGAGTGGATTTTTTTATTTTACTAGGATGTTTTTCAAAAATTTTGGTGAACAGAGCTGCAGACGGGCGAAATGGTTAATTTTAGATAAAAAACAGCGGGATAAATGAATTCAGATGAAAAAATCCAAGTTTGAGTGGAAGCCTGAGAAGTGGACTTTTTTATTTTACTAGGATGTTTTGCATACATTTTGGTGAACAGAGCTGCAGACGGGCGAAATGGTTAATTTTAGATAAAAAAACAGCGGGAGAAATGAATTCAGATGAAAAAATCCAAGTTTGAGTGGAAGCCTGAGAAGTGGATTTTTTTATTTTACTAGGATGTTTTTCAAAAATTTTTGTGAACAGAGCTGCAGACGGGCGAAATGGTTAATTTTAGATAAAAAACAGCGGGATAAATGAATTCAGATGAAAAAATCCAAGTTTGAGTGGAAGCCTGAGAAGTGGACTTTTTTATTTTACTAGGATGTTTTGCATACATTTTGGTGAACAGAGCTGCAGACGGGCGAAATGGTTAATTTTAGATAAAAAACAGCGGGAGAAATGAATTCAGATGAAAAAATCCAAGTTTGAGTGGAAGCCTGAGAAGTGGATGTTTTTATTTTACTAGGATGTTTTGCATACATTTTGGTGAACGGAGCTGCAGACGGGCGAAATGGTTGATTTTAGATAAAAAACAGCGGGAGAAATGAATTCAGATGAAAAAATCCAAGTTTGAGTGGAAGCCTGAGAAGTGGACTTTTTTATTTTACTAGGATGTTTTTCAAAAATTTTTGTGAACAGAGCTGCAGACGGGCGAAATGGTTAATTTTAGATAAAAAACAGCGGGAGAAATGAATTCAGATGAAAAAATCCAAGTTTGAGTGGAAGCCTGAGAAGTGGATTTTTTTATTTTACTAGGATGTTTTGCATACATTTTGGTGAACAGAGCTGCAGACGGGCGAAATGGTTGATTTTAGATAAAAAACAGCGTGAGAAATGAATTCAGATGAAAAAATCCAAGTTTGAGTGGAAGCCTGAGAAGTGGACTTTTTTATTTTACTAGGATGTTTTGCATACATTTTGGTGAACGGAGCTGCAGACGGGCGAAATGGTTAATTTTAGATAAAAAACAGCGGGAGAAATGAATTCAGATGAAAAAATCCAAGTTTGAGTGGAAGCCTGAGAAGTGGATTTTTTTATTTTACTAGGATGTTTTTCATAAATTTTGGTGAACAGAGCTGCAGACGGGCGAAATGGTTAATTTTAGATAAAAAACAGCGGGAGAAATGGATTCAGATGAAAAAATCCAAGTTTGAGTGGAAGCCTGAGAAGTGGATTTTTTTATTTTACTAGGATGTTTTTCAAAACTTTTGGTGAACGGAGCTGCAGACGGGCGAAATGGTTAATTTTAGATAAAAATTAGCAGGAGAAATAAATTCAGATGAAAAAATCCAAGTTTGAGTGGAAGCCTGAGAAGTGGATTTTTTTATTTTACTGGGATGTTTTTCATAAATTTTGGTGAACAGAGCTGCAGACGGGCGAAGTGGTTAATTTTAGATAAAAAACAGCGGGAGAAATGAATTCAGATGAAAAAATCCAAGTTTGAGTGGAAGCCTGAGAAGTGGATTTTTTTATTTCACTAGGATGTTTTTCATAAATTTTGATGAACGGAGCTGCAGACCGGCGAAATGGTTAATTTTAGATAAAAAACAGACTGCAAGCGGGCGCTGCAGACGGGCGAAATGGTTAAATTTAGATAAAAAACAGCGGGAGAAATGAATTCAGATGAAAAAATCCAAGTTTGAGTGGAAGCCTGAGAAGTGGATTTTTTTTATTTTACTAGGATGTTTTTCAAAAATTTTTGTGAACAGAGCTGCAGACGGGCGAAATGGTTAATTTTAGATAAAAAACAGCGGGAGAAATGAATTCAGATGAAAAAATCCAAGTTTGAGTGGAAGCCTGAGAAGTGGATTTTTTTATTTCACTAGGATGTTTTTCATAAATTTTGGTGAACGGAGCTGCAGACGGGCGAAATGGTTAATTTTAGATAAAAAACAGCGGGAGAAATGAATTCAGATGAAAAAATCCAAGTTTGAGTGGAAGCCTGAGAAGTGGATTTTTTTATTTCACTAGGATGTTTTTCATAAATTTTGGTGAACGGACCTGCAGACGGGCGAAATGGTTAATTTTAGATAAAAAACAGCGGGAGAAATGAATTCAGATGAAAAAATCCAAGTTTGAGTGGAAGCCTGAGAAGTGGATTTTTTTATTTTACTAGGATGTTTTTCATAAATTTTGGTGAACGGAGCTGCAGACGGGCGAAATGGTTAATTTTAGATAAAAAACAGCGGGAGAAATGAATTCAGATGAAAAAATCCAAGTTTGAGTGGAAGCCTGAGAAGTGGATTTTTTTATTTTACTAGGATGTTTTTCATAAATTTTGGTGAACAGAGCTGCAGACGGGCGAAATGGTTCATTTTAGATAAAAAACAGCGGGAGAAATGAATTGAGATGAAAAAATCCAAGTTTGAGTGGAAGCCTGAGAAGTGGATTTTTTTATTTTACTAGGATGTTTTTCATAAATTTTGGTGAACGGAGCTGCAGACGGGCGAAATGGTTAATTTTAGATAAAAAACAGCGGGAGAAATGAATTCAGATGAAAAAATCTAAGTTTGAGTGGAAGCCTGAGTAGTGGATTTTTTTATTTCACTAGGTTGTTTTGCATAAATTTTGATGAACTGAGCTGCAGACGGGCGAAATGGTTAATTTTAGATAAAAAACAGCGGGAGAAATGAATTCAGATGAAAAAATCCAAGTTTGAGTGGAAGCCTGAGAAGTGGATTTTTTTATTTTACTAGGATGTTTTTCATAAATTTTGGTGAACAGAGCTGCAGACGGGCGAAATGGTTAATTTTAGATAAAAAACAGCGGGAGAAATGAATTCAGATGAAAAAATCCAAGTTTGAGTGGAAGCCTGAGAAGTGGATTTTTTTATTTTACTAGGATGTTTTTCATAAATTTTGGTGAACAGAGCTGCAGACGGGCGAAATGGTTAAATTTAGATAAAAAACAGCGGGAGAAATGAATTCAGATGAAAAAATCCAAGTTTGAGTGGAAGCCTGAGAAGTGGATTTTTTTATTTCACTAGGATGTTTTTCATAAATTTTGGTGAACGGAGCTGCAGACGGGCGAAATGGTTAATTTTAGATAAAAATTAGCAGGAGAAATAAATTCAGATGAAAAAATCCAAGTTTGAGTGGAAGCCTGAGAAGTGGATTTTTTTATTTTACTGGGATGTTTTTCATAAATTTTGGTGAACAGAGCTGCAGACGGGCGAAGTGGTTAATTTTAGATAAAAAACAGCGGGAGAAATGAATTCAGATGAAAAAATCCAAGTTTGAGTGGAAGCCTGAGAAGTGGATTTTTTTATTTCACTAGGATGTTTTTCATAAATTTTGATGAACGGAGCTGCAGACGGGCGAAATGGTTAATTTTAGATAAAAAACAGACTGCAAGCGGGCGCTGCAGACGGGCGAAATGGTTAAATTTAGATAAAAAACAGCGGGAGAAATGAATTCAGATAAAAAAATCCAAGTTTGAGTGGAAGCCTGAGAAGTGCATTTTTTTATTTCACTAGGATGTTTTGCATACATTTTCGTGAACTGTGCTGCAAACGGGGGAAATGGTTAATTTTAGATAAAAAACAGCCGGAGAAATGAATTCAGATGAAAAAATCCAAGGATGAGTGGAAGCCTGAGAAGTGGATTTTTTTATTTCACTAGGTTGTTTTGCACAAAATTTGGTGAACTGAGCTGCAGACGGGCGAAATGGTTAATTTTAGATAAAAAACAGCGCGAGAAATAAATTCAGATGAAAAAATCCAAGTTTGAGTGGAAGCCTGAGAAGTGGATTTTTTTATTTCACTAGGATGTTTTGCATTATTTTGGTGAACTGAGCTGCAGACGGGCGAAATAATTAATTTTAGTTAAAAAAACTGCGGGAGAAATAAATTCAGATGAAAAAATCCAAGTTTGAGTGGAAGCCTGAGAAGTGGATTTTTTTATTTTGCTAGGATGTTTTGCATAAATTTTGGTGAACTGAGCTGCAGACGGGCGAAATTGTTAATTTTAGATAAAAAACAGCGGGAGAAGTGAATTCAGATGAAAAAATCCAAGTTTGAGTGGAAGCCTGAGAAGTGGATTTTTTTATTTCACTAGGATGTTTTGCATTAATTTTGGTGAACTGAGCTGCAGACGGGCGAAATGGTTAATTTTAGATAAAAAACAGCGGGAGAAATGAATTCAGATGAAAAAATCCAAGTTTGAGTGGAAGCCTGAGAAGTGGTTTTTTTTATTTTACTAGGATGTTTTGCATAAATTTTGGTGAACAGAGCTGCAGACGTGCGAAATTGTTAATTTTAGATAAAAAACAGCGGGAGAAATGAATTCAGATGAAAAAATCCAAGTTTGAGTGGAAGCCTGAGAAGTGGATTTTTTTATTTTACTAGGATGTTTTGCATACATTTTGGTGAACAGAGCGGCAGACGGGCGAAATGGTTAATTTTAGATAAAAAACAGCGGGAGAAATGAATTCAGATAAAAAAAATTTAAGTTTGAGTGGAAGCGTGAGAAGTGGATTTTTTTATTTTACTAGGATGTTTTGCATAAATTTTGGTGAACACAGCTGCAGACGGGCGAAATGGTTAATTTTAGATAAAAAACAGCGGGGGAAATGAATTCAGATGAAAAAATCCAAGTTTGAGTGGAAGCCTGAGAAGTGGATTTTTTTATTTTACTAGGATGTTTTGCATAAATTTTGGTGAACAGAGCTGCAGACGGGCGAAATGGTTAATTTTAGATAAAAAACAGCGGGAGAAATGAATTCAGATAAAAAAAATTTAAGTTTGAGTGGAAGCCTGAGAAGTGGATTTTTTTATTTTACTAGGATGTTTTGCATACATTTTGGTGAACAGAGCTGCAGACGGGCGAAATGGTTAATTTTAGATAAAAAACAGCGGGAGAAATGAATTCAATAAAAAAATTTAAGTTTGAGTGGAAGCCTGAGAAGTGGATTTTTTTATTTTACTAGGATGTTTTGCATACATTTTGAGGAACAGAGCTGCAGACGGGCGAAATGGTTAATTTTAGATAAAAAACAGCGGGAGAAATGAATTCAGATGAAAAAATCCAAGTTTGAGTGGAAGCCTGAGAAGTGGATTTTTTTATTTTACTAGGATGTTTTGCATACATTTTGGTGAACAGAGCTGCAGACGGACGAAATGGTTAATTTTAGATAAAAAACAGCGGGAGAAATGAATTCAGATGAAAAAATCCAAGTTTGAGTGGAAGCCTGAGAAGTGGATTTTTTTATTTTACTAGGATGTTTTGCATAAATTTTGGTGAACAGAGATGCAGACGGGCGAAATGGTTAATTTTAGATAAAAAACAGCGGGAGAAATGAATTCAGATGAAAAAATCCAAGTTTGAGTGGAAGCCTGAGAAGTGGATTTTTTTATTTTACTAGGATGTTTTGCATACATTTTGGTGAACAGAGCTGCAGGCAGGCGAAATAATTAATTTTAGATAAAAAACAGCGGGAGAAATGAATTCAGATGAAAAAATCCAATTTTGAGTGGAAGCCTGAGAAGTGGATTTTTTTATTTCACTAGGATGTTTTGCATAAATTTTGGTTAAGTGAGCTGCAGACGGGCGAAATAATTAATTTTAGATAAAAAACAGCGGGAGAAATGAATTCAGATGAAAAAATCCAAGTTTGAGTGGAAGCCTGAGAAGTGGATTTTTTTATTTCACTAGGATGTTTTGCATAAATTTTGGCGAACTGAGCTGCAGACGGGCAAAATTTTTAATTTTAGATAAAAAACAGCGGGAGAAATGAATTCAGATAAAAAAATCCAAGTTTGAGTGGAGGCCTGAGAAGTGCATTTTTTTATTTCACTAGGATGTTTTGCATACATTTTCGTGAACTGTGCTGCAGACGGGGGAAATGGTTAATTTTAGATAAAAAACAGCCGGAGAAATGAATTCAGATGAAAAAATCCAAGGATGAGTGGAAGCCTGAGAAGTGGATTTTTTTATTTCACTAGGTTGTTTTGCACAAAATTTGGTGAACTGAGCTGCAGACGGGCGAAATGGTTAATTTTAGATAAAAAACAGCGCGAGAAATAAATTCAGATGAAAAAATCCAAGTTTGAGTGGAAGCCTGAGAAGTGGATTTTTTTATTTCACTAGGATGTTTTGCATTATTTTGGTGAACTGAGCTGCAGACGGGCGAAATAATTAATTTTAGTTAAAAAAACTGCGGGAGAAATAAATTCAGATGAAAAAATCCAAGTTTGAGTGGAAGCCTGAGAAGTGGATTTTTTTATTTTGCTAGGATGTTTTGCATAAATTTTGGTGAACTGAGCTGCAGACGGGCGAAATTGTTAATTTTAGATAAAAAACAGCGGGAGAAGTGAATTCAGATGAAAAAATCCAAGTTTGAGTGGAAGCCTGAGAAGTGGATTTTTTTATTTCACTAGGATGTTTTGCATTAATTTTGGTGAACTGAGCTGCAGACGGGCGAAATGGTTAATTTTAGATAAAAAACAGCGGGAGAAATGAATTCAGATGAAAAAATCCAAGTTTGAGTGGAAGCCTGAGAAGTGGTTTTTTTTATTTTACTAGGATGTTTTGCATAAATTTTGGTGAACAGAGCTGCAGACGTGCGAAATTGTTAATTTTAGATAAAAAACAGCGGGAGAAATGAATTCAGATGAAAAAATCCAAGTTTGAGTGGAAGCCTGAGAAGTGGATTTTTTTATTTTACTAGGATGTTTTGCATACATTTTGGTGAACAGAGCGGCAGACGGGCGAAATGGTTAATTTTAGATAAAAAACAGCGGGAGAAATGAATTCAGATAAAAAAAATTTAAGTTTGAGTGGAAGCGTGAGAAGTGGATTTTTTTATTTTACTAGGATGTTTTGCATAAATTTTGGTGAACACAGCTGCAGACGGGCGAAATGGTTAATTTTAGATAAAAAACAGCGGGGGAAATGAATTCAGATGAAAAAATCCAAGTTTGAGTGGAAGCCTGAGAAGTGGATTTTTTTATTTTACTAGGATGTTTTGCATAAATTTTGGTGAACAGAGCTGCAGACGGGCGAAATGGTTAATTTTAGATAAAAAACAGCGGGAGAAATGAATTCAGATAAAAAAAATTTAAGTTTGAGTGGAAGCCTGAGAAGTGGATTTTTTTATTTTACTAGGATGTTTTGCATACATTTTGGTGAACAGAGCTGCAGACGGGCGAAATGGTTAATTTTAGATAAAAAACAGCGGGAGAAATGAATTCAATAAAAAAATTTAAGTTTGAGTGGAAGCCTGAGAAGTGGATTTTTTTATTTTACTAGGATGTTTTGCATACATTTTGAGGAACAGAGCTGCAGACGGGCGAAATGGTTAATTTTAGATAAAAAACAGCGGGAGAAATGAATTCAGATGAAAAAATCCAAGTTTGAGTGGAAGCCTGAGAAGTGGATTTTTTTATTTTACTAGGATGTTTTGCATACATTTTGGTGAACAGAGCTGCAGACGGACGAAATGGTTAATTTTAGATAAAAAACAGCGGGAGAAATGAATTCAGATGAAAAAATCCAAGTTTGAGTGGAAGCCTGAGAAGTGGATTTTTTTATTTTACTAGGATGTTTTGCATAAATTTTGGTGAACAGAGATGCAGACGGGCGAAATGGTTAATTTTAGATAAAAAACAGCGGGAGAAATGAATTCAGATGAAAAAATCCAAGTTTGAGTGGAAGCCTGAGAAGTGGATTTTTTTATTTTACTAGGATGTTTTGCATACATTTTGGTGAACAGAGCTGCAGGCAGGCGAAATAATTAATTTTAGATAAAAAACAGCGGGAGAAATGAATTCAGATGAAAAAATCCAATTTTGAGTGGAAGCCTGAGAAGTGGATTTTTTTATTTCACTAGGATGTTTTGCATAAATTTTGGTGAACTGAGCTGCAGACGGGCGAAATAATTAATTTTAGATAAAAAACAGCGGGAGAAATGAATTCAGATGAAAAAATCCAAGTTTGAGTGGAAGCCTGAGAAGTGGATTTTTTTATTTTACTAGGATGTTTTGCATAAATTTTGGTGAACAGAGCTGCAGACGGGCGAAATTGTTAATTTTAGATAAAAAACAGCGGGATAAATGAATTCAGATGAAAAAATCCAAGTTTGAGTGGAAGCCTGAGAAGTGGACTTTTTTATTTTACTAGGATGTTTTGCATACATTTTGGTGAACAGAGCTGCAGACGGGCGAAATGGTTAATTTTAGATAAAAAACAGCGGGAGAAATGAATTCAGATAAAAAAAATTTAAGTTTGAGTGGAAGCCTGAGAAGTGGATTTTTTTATTTTACTAGGATGTTTTGCATAAATTTTGGTGAACAGAGCTGCAGACGGGCGAAATGGTTAATTTTAGATAAAAAACAGCGGGAGAAATGAATTCAGATGAAAAAATCCAAGTTTGAGTGGAAGCCTGAGAAGTGGATTTTTTTATTTTACTAGGATGTTTTGCATACATTTTGGTGAACAGAGCTGCAGACGGGCGAAATGGTTTTTTTTAGATAAAAAACAGCGGGAGAAATGAATTCAGATAAAAAAAATTTAAGTTTGAGTGGAAGCCTGAGAAGTGGATTTTTTTATTTTACTAGGATGTTTTGCATACATTTTGGTGAACAGAGCTGCAGACGGGCGAAATGGTTAATTTTAGATAAAAAACAGCGGGAGAAATGAATTCAATAAAAAAATTTAAGTTTGAGTGGAAGCCTGAGAAGTGGATTTTTTTATTTTACTAGGATGTTTTGCATACATTTTGGTGAACAGAGCTGCAGACGGGCGAAATGGTTAATTTTAGATAAAAAACAGCGGGAGAAATGAATTCAGATGATAAAATCCAAGTTTGAGTGGAAGCCTGAGAAGTGGATTTTTTTATTTTACTAGGATGTTTTGCATAAATTATGGTGAACAGAGCTGCAGACGGGCGAAATGGTTAATTTTAGATAAAAAACAGCGGGAGAAATGAATTCAGATGAAAAAATCCAAGTTTGAGTGGAAGCCTGAGAAGTGGATTTTTTTATTTTACTAGGATGTTTTTCAAAAATTTTGGTGAACAGAGCTGCAGACGGGCGAAATGGTTAATTTTAGATAAAAATTAGCGGGAGAAATGAATTCAGATAAAAAAATCCAAGTTTGAGTGGAAGCCTGAGAAGTGGATTTTTTTATTTTACTAGGATGTTTTTCAAAAATTTTGGTGAACAGAGCTGCAGACGGGCGAAATGGTTAATTTTTGATAAAAATTAGCGGGAGAAATGAATTCAGATGAAAAAATCCAAGTTTGAGTGGAAGCCTGAGATGTGGATTTTTTTATTTTACATGGATGTTTTTCAAAAATTTTGGTGAACAGAGCTGAAGACGGGCGAAATGGTTAATTTTAGATAAAAAACAGCGGGAGAAATGAATTCAATAAAAAAATTTAAGTTTGAGTGGAAGCCTGAGAAGTGGACTTTTTTATTGTACTAGGATGTTTTGCATACATTTTGGTGAACAGAGCTGCAGACGGGCGAAATGGTTAATTTTAGATAAAAAACAGCGGATGAAATGAATTCAGATGAAAAAATCCAAGTTTGAGTGGAGGCCTGAGAAGTGGATTTTTTTATTTTACTAGGATGTTTTGCATACATTTTGGTGAACTGAGCTGCAGACGGGCGAAATAATTAATTTTAGATAAAAAACAGCGGGAGAAATGAATTCAGATGAAAAAATCCAAGTTTGAGTGGAAGCCTGAGAAGTGGATTTTTTTATTTTACTAGGATGTTTTGCATAAATTTTGGTGAACAGAGCTGCAGACGGGCGAAATTGTTAATTTTAGATAAAAAACAGCGGGAGAAATGAATTCAGATGAAAAAATCCAAGTTTGAGTGGAAGCCTGAGAAGTGGATTTTTTTATTTTACTAGGATGTTTTGCATACATTTTGGTGAACAGAGCTGCAGACGGGCGAAATGGTTAATTTTAGATAATAAACAGCGGGAGAAATGAATTCAGATAAAAAAAATTTAAGTTTGAGTGGAAGACTGAGAAGTGGATTTTTTTATTTTACTAGGATGTTTTGCATAAATTTCTGTGAACAGAGCTGCAGACGGGCGAAATGGTTAATTTTAGATAAAAAACAGCGGGAGAAATGAATTCAGATGAAAAAATCCAAGTTTGAGTGGAAGCCTGAGAAGTGGATTTTTTTATTTTACTAGGATGTTTTGCATACATTTTGGTGAACAGAGCTGCAGACGGACGAAATGGTTAATTTTAGATAAAAAACAGCGGGAGAAATGAATTCAGATGAAAAAATCCAAGTTTGAGTGGAAGCCTGAGAAGTGGATTTTTTTATTTTACTAGGATGTTTTTAATAAATTTTGGTGAACGGAGCTGCAGACGGGCGAAATGGTTAATTTTAGATAAAAAACAGCGGGAGAAATAAATTCAGATGAAAAAATCCAAGTTTGAGTGGAAGCCTGAGAAGTGGATTTTTTTATTTCACTAGGTTGTTTTGCATAAATTTTGATGAACTGAGCTGCAGACGGGCGAAATGGTTAATTTTAGATAAAAAACAGCGGGAGGAATGAATTCAGATGAAAAAATCCAAGTTTGAGTGGAAGCCTGAGACGTGGATTTTTTTATTTTACTAGGATGTTTTTCATAAATTTTGGTGAACAGAGCTGCAGACGGGCGAAATGGTTAATTTTAGATAAAAATTAACGGGAGAAATGAATTCAGATGAAAAAATCCAAGTTTGAGTGGAAGCCTGAGAAGTAAATTTTTTTATTTTACTAGGTTGTTTTGCATAAATTTTGATGAACTGAGCTGCAGACGGGCGAAATGGTTAATTTTAGATAAAAAACAGCGGGAGAAATGAATTCAGATGAAAAAATCCAAGTTTGAGTGGAAGCCTGAGAAGTGGATTTTTTTATTTTACTAGGATGTTTTGCATACATTTTGGTGAACAGAGCGGCAGACGGGCGAAATGGTTAATTTTAGATAAAAAACAGCGGGAGAAATGAATTCAGATAAAAAAAATTTAAGTTTGAGTGGAAGCGTGAGAAGTGGATTTTTTTATTTTACTAGGATGTTTTGCATAAATTTTGGTGAACACAGCTGCAGACGGGCGAAATGGTTAATTTTAGATAAAAAACAGCGGGGGAAATGAATTCAGATGAAAAAATCCAAGTTTGAGTGGAAGCCTGAGAAGTGGATTTTTTTATTTTACTAGGATGTTTTGCATAAATTTTGGTGAACAGAGCTGCAGACGGGCGAAATGGTTAATTTTAGATAAAAAACAGCGGGAGAAATGAATTCAGATAAAAAAAATTTAAGTTTGAGTGGAAGCCTGAGAAGTGGATTTTTTTATTTTACTAGGATGTTTTGCATACATTTTGGTGAACAGAGCTGCAGACGGGCGAAATGGTTAATTTTAGATAAAAAACAGCGGGAGAAATGAATTCAATAAAAAAATTTAAGTTTGAGTGGAAGCCTGAGAAGTGGATTTTTTTATTTTACTAGGATGTTTTGCATACATTTTGAGGAACAGAGCTGCAGACGGGCGAAATGGTTAATTTTAGATAAAAAACAGCGGGAGAAATGAATTCAGATGAAAAAATCCAAGTTTGAGTGGAAGCCTGAGAAGTGGATTTTTTTATTTTACTAGGATGTTTTGCATACATTTTGGTGAACAGAGCTGCAGACGGACGAAATGGTTAATTTTAGATAAAAAACAGCGGGAGAAATGAATTCAGATGAAAAAATCCAAGTTTGAGTGGAAGCCTGAGAAGTGGATTTTATTTTACTAGGATGTTTTGCATAAATTTTGGTGAACAGAGATGCAGACGGGCGAAATGGTTAATTTTAGATAAAAAACAGCGGGAGAAATGAATTCAGATGAAAAAATCCAAGTTTGAGTGGAAGCCTGAGAAGTGGATTTTTTTATTTTACTAGGATGTTTTGCATACATTTTGGTGAACAGAGCTGCAGGCAGGCGAAATAATTAATTTTAGATAAAAAACAGCGGGAGAAATGAATTCAGATGAAAAAATCCAATTTTGAGTGGAAGCCTGAGAAGTGGATTTTTTTATTTCACTAGGATGTTTTGCATAAATTTTGGTGAACTGAGCTGCAGACGGGCGAAATAATTAATTTTAGATAAAAAACAGCGGGAGAAATGAATTCAGATGAAAAAATCCAAGTTTGAGTGGAAGCCTGAGAAGTGGATTTTTTTATTTTACTAGGATGTTTTGCATAAATTTTGGTGAACAGAGCTGCAGACGGGCGAAATTGTTAATTTTAGATAAAAAACAGCGGGATAAATGAATTCAGATGAAAAAATCCAAGTTTGAGTGGAAGCCTGAGAAGTGGACTTTTTTATTTTACTAGGATGTTTTGCATACATTTTGGTGAACAGAGCTGCAGACGGGCGAAATGGTTAATTTTAGATAAAAAACAGCGGGAGAAATGAATTCAGATAAAAAAAATTTAAGTTTGAGTGGAAGCCTGAGAAGTGGATTTTTTTATTTTACTAGGATGTTTTGCATAAATTTTGGTGAACAGAGCTGCAGACGGGCGAAATGGTTAATTTTAGATAAAAAACAGCGGGAGAAATGAATTCAGATGAAAAAATCCAAGTTTGAGTGGAAGCCTGAGAAGTGGATTTTTTTATTTTACTAGGATGTTTTGCATACATTTTGGTGAACAGAGCTGCAGACGGGCGAAATGGTTATTTTTAGATAAAAAACAGCGGGAGAAATGAATTCAGATAAAAAAAATTTAAGTTTGAGTGGAAGCCTGAGAAGTGGATTTTTTTATTTTACTAGGATGTTTTGCATACATTTTGGTGAACAGAGCTGCAGACGGGCGAAATGGTTAATTTTAGATAAAAAACAGCGGGAGAAATGAATTCAATAAAAAAATTTAAGTTTGAGTGGAAGCCTGAGAAGTGGATTTTTTTATTTTACTAGGATGTTTTGCATACATTTTGGTGAACAGAGCTGCAGACGGGCGAAATGGTTAATTTTAGATAAAAAACAGCGGGAGAAATGAATTCAGATGATAAAATCCAAGTTTGAGTGGAAGCCTGAGAAGTGGATTTTTTTATTTTACTAGGATGTTTTGCATAAATTATGGTGAACAGAGCTGCAGACGGGCGAAATGGTTAATTTTAGATAAAAAACAGCGGGAGAAATGAATTCAGATGAAAAAATCCAAGTTTGAGTGGAAGCCTGAGAAGTGGATTTTTTTATTTTACTAGGATGTTTTTCAAAAATTTTGGTGAACAGAGCTGCAGACGGGCGAAATGGTTAATTTTAGATAAAAATTAGCGGGAGAAATGAATTCAGATAAAAAAATCCAAGTTTGAGTGGAAGCCTGAGAAGTGGATTTTTTTATTTTACTAGGATGTTTTTCAAAAATTTTGGTGAACAGAGCTGCAGACGGGCGAAATGGTTAATTTTTGATAAAAATTAGCGGGAGAAATGAATTCAGATGAAAAAATCCAAGTTTGAGTGGAAGCCTGAGATGTGGATTTTTTTATTTTACATGGATGTTTTTCAAAAATTTTGGTGAACAGAGCTGAAGACGGGCGAAATGGTTAATTTTAGATAAAAAACAGCGGGAGAAATGAATTCAATAAAAAAATTTAAGTTTGAGTGGAAGCCTGAGAAGTGGACTTTTTTATTGTACTAGGATGTTTTGCATACATTTTGGTGAACAGAGCTGCAGACGGGCGAAATGGTTAATTTTAGATAAAAAACAGCGGATGAAATGAATTCAGATGAAAAAATCCAAGTTTGAGTGGAGGCCTGAGAAGTGGATTTTTTTATTTTACTAGGATGTTTTGCATACATTTTGGTGAACTGAGCTGCAGACGGGCGAAATAATTAATTTTAGATAAAAAACAGCGGGAGAAATGAATTCAGATGAAAAAATCCAAGTTTGAGTGGAAGCCTGAGAAGTGGATTTTTTTATTTTACTAGGATGTTTTGCATAAATTTTGGTGAACAGAGCTGCAGACGGGCGAAATTGTTAATTTTAGATAAAAAACAGCGGGAGAAATGAATTCAGATGAAAAAATCCAAGTTTGAGTGGAAGCCTGAGAAGTGGATTTTTTTATTTTACTAGGATGTTTTGCATACATTTTGGTGAACAGAGCTGCAGTCGGGCGAAATGGTTAATTTTAGATAATAAACAGCGGGAGAAATGAATTCAGATAAAAAAAATTTAAGTTTGAGTGGAAGACTGAGAAGTGGATTTTTTTATTTTACTAGGATGTTTTGCATAAATTTCTGTGAACAGAGCTGCAGACGGGCGAAATGGTTAATTTTAGATAAAAAACAGCGGGAGAAATGAATTCAGATGAAAAAATCCAAGTTTGAGTGGAAGCCTGAGAAGTGGATTTTTTTATTTTACTAGGATGTTTTGCATACATTTTGGTGAACAGAGCTGCAGACGGACGAAATGGTTAATTTTAGATAAAAAACAGCGGGAGAAATGAATTCAGATGAAAAAATCCAAGTTTGAGTGGAAGCCTGAGAAGTGGATTTTTTTATTTTACTAGGATGTTTTTAATAAATTTTGGTGAACGGAGCTGCAGACGGGCGAAATAATTAATTTTAGATAAAAAACAGCGGGAGAAATGAATTCAGATGAAAAAATCCAAGTTTGAGTGGAAGCCTGAGAAGTGGATTTTTTTATTTTACTAGGATGTTTTGCATAAATTTTGGTGAACAGAGCTGCAGACGGGCGAAATTGTTAATTTTAGATAAAAAACAGCGGGATAAATGAATTCAGATGAAAAAATCCAAGTTTGAGTGGAAGCCTGAGAAGTGGACTTTTTTATTTTACTAGGATGTTTTGCATACATTTTGGTGAACAGAGCTGCAGACGGGCGAAATGGTTAATTTTAGATAAAAAACAGCGGGAGAAATGAATTCAGATAAAAAAAATTTAAGTTTGAGTGGAAGCCTGAGAAGTGGATTTTTTTATTTTACTAGGATGTTTTGCATAAATTTTGGTGAACAGAGCTGCAGACGGGCGAAATGGTTAATTTTAGATAAAAAACAGCGGGAGAAATGAATTCAGATGAAAAAATCCAAGTTTGAGTGGAAGCCTGAGAAGTGGATTTTTTTATTTTACTAGGATGTTTTGCATACATTTTGGTGAACAGAGCTGCAGACGGGCGAAATGGTTATTTTTAGATAAAAAACAGCGGGAGAAATGAATTCAGATAAAAAAAATTTAAGTTTGAGTGGAAGCCTGAGAAGTGGATTTTTTTATTTTACTAGGATGTTTTGCATACATTTTGGTGAACAGAGCTGCAGACGGGCGAAATGGTTAATTTTAGATAAAAAACAGCGGGAGAAATGAATTCAATAAAAAAATTTAAGTTTGAGTGGAAGCCTGAGAAGTGGATTTTTTTATTTTACTAGGATGTTTTGCATACATTTTGGTGAACAGAGCTGCAGACGGGCGAAATGGTTAATTTTAGATAAAAAACAGCGGGAGAAATGAATTCAGATGATAAAATCCAAGTTTGAGTGGAAGCCTGAGAAGTGGATTTTTTTATTTTACTAGGATGTTTTGCATAAATTATGGTGAACAGAGCTGCAGACGGGCGAAATGGTTAATTTTAGATAAAAAACAGCGGGAGAAATGAATTCAGATGAAAAAATCCAAGTTTGAGTGGAAGCCTGAGAAGTGGATTTTTTTATTTTACTAGGATGTTTTTCAAAAATTTTGGTGAACAGAGCTGCAGACGGGCGAAATGGTTAATTTTAGATAAAAATTAGCGGGAGAAATGAATTCAGATAAAAAAATCCAAGTTTGAGTGGAAGCCTGAGAAGTGGATTTTTTTATTTTACTAGGATGTTTTTCAAAAATTTTGGTGAACAGAGCTGCAGACGGGCGAAATGGTTAATTTTTGATAAAAATTAGCGGGAGAAATGAATTCAGATGAAAAAATCCAAGTTTGAGTGGAAGCCTGAGATGTGGATTTTTTTATTTTACATGGATGTTTTTCAAAAATTTTGGTGAACAGAGCTGAAGACGGGCGAAATGGTTAATTTTAGATAAAAAACAGCGGGAGAAATGAATTCAATAAAAAAATTTAAGTTTGAGTGGAAGCCTGAGAAGTGGACTTTTTTATTGTACTAGGATGTTTTGCATACATTTTGGTGAACAGAGCTGCAGACGGGCGAAATGGTTAATTTTAGATAAAAAACAGCGGATGAAATGAATTCAGATGAAAAAATCCAAGTTTGAGTGGAGGCCTGAGAAGTGGATTTTTTTATTTTACTAGGATGTTTTGCATACATTTTGGTGAACTGAGCTGCAGACGGGCGAAATAATTAATTTTAGATAAAAAACAGCGGGAGAAATGAATTCAGATGAAAAAATCCAAGTTTGAGTGGAAGCCTGAGAAGTGGATTTTTTTATTTTACTAGGATGTTTTGCATAAATTTTGGTGAACAGAGCTGCAGACGGGCGAAATTGTTAATTTTAGATAAAAAACAGCGGGAGAAATGAATTCAGATGAAAAAATCCAAGTTTGAGTGGAAGCCTGAGAAGTGGATTTTTTTATTTTACTAGGATGTTTTGCATACATTTTGGTGAACAGAGCTGCAGACGGGCGAAATGGTTAATTTTAGATAATAAACAGCGGGAGAAATGAATTCAGATAAAAAAAATTTAAGTTTGAGTGGAAGACTGAGAAGTGGATTTTTTTATTTTACTAGGATGTTTTGCATAAATTTCTGTGAACAGAGCTGCAGACGGGCGAAATGGTTAATTTTAGATAAAAAACAGCGGGAGAAATGAATTCAGATGAAAAAATCCAAGTTTGAGTGGAAGCCTGAGAAGTGGATTTTTTTATTTTACTAGGATGTTTTGCATACATTTTGGTGAACAGAGCTGCAGACGGACGAAATGGTTAATTTTAGATAAAAAACAGCGGGAGAAATGAATTCAGATGAAAAAATCCAAGTTTGAGTGGAAGCCTGAGAAGTGGATTTTTTTATTTTACTAGGATGTTTTTAATAAATTTTGGTGAACGGAGCTGCAGACGGGCGAAATGGTTAATTTTAGATAAAAAACAGCGGGAGAAATAAATTCAGATGAAAAAATCCAAGTTTGAGTGGAAGCCTGAGAAGTGGATTTTTTTATTTCACTAGGTTGTTTTGCATAAATTTTGATGAACTGAGCTGCAGACGGGCGAAATGGTTAATTTTAGATAAAAAACAGCGGGAGGAATGAATTCAGATGAAAAAATCCAAGTTTGAGTGGAAGCCTGAGACGTGGATTTTTTTATTTTACTAGGATGTTTTTCATAAATTTTGGTGAACAGAGCTGCAGACGGGCGAAATGGTTAATTTTAGATAAAAATTAACGGGAGAAATGAATTCAGATGAAAAAATCCAAGTTTGAGTGGAAGCCTGAGAAGTAAATTTTTTTATTTTACTAGGTTGTTTTGCATAAATTTTGATGAACTGAGCTGCAGACGGGCGAAATGGTTAATTTTAGATAAAAAACAGCGGGAGAAATGAATTCAGATGAAAAAATCCAAGTTTGAGTGGAAGCCTGAGAAGTGGACTTTTTTATTTTACTAGGATGTTTTGCATACATTTTGGTGAACAGAGCTGCAGACGGGCGAAATGGTTAATTTTAGATAAAAAACAGCGGGAGAAATGAATTCAGATGAAAAAATCCAAGTTTGAGTGGAAGCCTGAGAAGTGGATGTTTTTATTTTACTAGGATGTTTTGCATACATTTTGGTGAACGGAGCTGCAGACGGGCGAAATGGTTGATTTTAGATAAAAAACAGCGGGAGAAATGAATTCAGATGAAAAAATCCAAGTTTGAGTGGAAGCCTGAGAAGTGGACTTTTTTATTTTACTAGGATGTTTTTCAAAAATTTTTGTGAACAGAGCTGCAGACGGGCGAAATGGTTAATTTTAGATAAAAAACAGCGGGAGAAATGAATTCAGATGAAAAAATCCAAGTTTGAGTGGAAGCCTGAGAAGTGGATTTTTTTATTTTACTAGGATGTTTTGCATACATTTTGGTGAACAGAGCTGCAGACGGGCGAAATGGTTGATTTTAGATAAAAAACAGCGTGAGAAATGAATTCAGATGAAAAAATCCAAGTTTGAGTGGAAGCCTGAGAAGTGGACTTTTTTATTTTACTAGGATGTTTTGCATACATTTTGGTGAACGGAGCTGCAGACGGGCGAAATGGTTAATTTTAGATAAAAAACAGCGGGAGAAATGAATTCAGATGAAAAAATCCAAGTTTGAGTGGAAGCCTGAGAAGTGGATTTTTTTATTTTACTAGGATGTTTTTCATAAATTTTGGTGAACAGAGCTGCAGACGGGCGAAATGGTTAATTTTAGATAAAAAACAGCGGGAGAAATGAATTCAGATGAAAAAATCCAAGTTTGAGTGGAAGCCTGAGAAGTGGATTTTTTTATTTTACTAGGATGTTTTTCAAAACTTTTGGTGAACGGAGCTGCAGACGGGCGAAATGGTTAATTTTAGATAAAAATTAGCAGGAGAAATAAATTCAGATGAAAAAATCCAAGTTTGAGTGGAAGCCTGAGAAGTGGATTTTTTTATTTTACTGGGATGTTTTTCATAAATTTTGGTGAACAGAGCTGCAGACGGGCGAAGTGGTTAATTTTAGATAAAAAACAGCGGGAGAAATGAATTCAGATGAAAAAATCCAAGTTTGAGTGGAAGCCTGAGAAGTGGATTTTTTTATTTCACTAGGATGTTTTTCATAAATTTTGATGAACGGAGCTGCAGACGGGCGAAATTGTTAATTTTAGATAAAAAACAGCGGGAGAAATGAATTCAGATGAAAAAATCCAAGTTTGAGTGGAAGCCTGAGAAGTGGACTTTTTTATTTCACTAGGATGTTTTGCATACATTTTGGTGAACTGAGCTGCAGACGGGCGAAATGGTTAAATTTAGATAAAAAACAGCGGGAGAAATGAATTCAGATGAAAAAATCCAAGTTTGAGTGGAAGCCTGAGAAGTGGATTTTTTTTATTTTACTAGGATGTTTTTCAAAAATTTTTGTGAACAGAGCTGCAGACGGGCGAAATGGTTAATTTTAGATAAAAAACAGCGGGAGAAATGAATTCAGATGAAAAAATCCAAGTTTGAGTGGAAGCCTGAGAAGTGGATTTTTTTATTTCACTAGGATGTTTTTCATAAATTTTGGTGAACGGAGCTGCAGACGGGCGAAATGGTTAATTTTAGATAAAAAACAGCGGGAGAAATGAATTCAGATGAAAAAATCCAAGTTTGAGTGGAAGCCTGAGAAGTGGATTTTTTTATTTCACTAGGATGTTTTTCATAAATTTTGGTGAACGGACCTGCAGACGGGCGAAATGGTTAATTTTAGATAAAAAACAGCGGGAGAAATGAATTCAGATGAAAAAATCCGTGTTTGAGTGGAAGCCTGAGAAGTGGATTTTTTTATTTTACTAGGATGTTTTTCATAAATTTTGGTGAACGGAGCTGCAGACGGGCGAAATGGTTAATTTTAGATAAAAAACAGCGGGAGAAATGAATTCAGATGAAAAAATCCAAGTTTGAGTGGAAGCCTGAGAAGTGGATTTTTTTATTTTACTAGGATGTTTTTCATAAATTTTGGTGAACAGAGCTGCAGACGGGCGAAATGGTTCATTTTAGATAAAAAACAGCGGGAGAAATGAATTCAGATGAAAAAATCCAAGTTTGAGTGGAAGCCTGAGAAGTGGATTTTTTTATTTTACTAGGATGTTTTTCATAAATTTTGGTGAACAGAGCTGCAGACGGGCGAAATGGTTAAATTTAGATAAAAAACAGCGGGAGAAATGAATTCAGATGAAAAAATCCAAGTTTGAGTGGAAGCCTGAGTAGTGGATTTTTTTATTTCACTAGGTTGTTTTGCATAAATTTTGATGAACTGAGCTGCAGACGGGCGAAATGGTTAATTTTAGATAAAAAACAGCGGGAGAAATGAATTCAGATGAAAAAATCCAAGTTTGAGTGGAAGCCTGAGAAGTGGATTTTTTTATTTTACTAGGATGTTTTTCATAAATTTTGGTGAACAGAGCTGCAGACGGGCGAAATGGTTAAATTTAGATAAAAAACAGCGGGAGAAATGAATTCAGATGAAAAAATCCAAGTTTGAGTGGAAGCCTGAGAAGTGGATTTTTTTATTTCACTAGGATGTTTTGCATACATTTTCGTGAACTGAGCTGCAGACGAGGGAAATGGTTAATTTTAGATAAAAACAGCGGGAGAAATGAATTCAGATGAAAAAATCCAAGTTTGAGTGGAAGCCCGAGAAGTGGATTTTTTTATTTTACTAGGTTGTTTTGCATAAATTTTGATGAACTGAGCTGCAGACGGCGAAATGGTTAATTTTAGATAAAAAACAGCGGGAGAAATGAATTAAGATGAAAAAATCCAAGTTTGAGTGGAAGCTTGAGAAGTGGATTTTTTTTTTACTAGGATGTTTTTCATAAATTTTGGTGAACAGAGCTGCAGACGGGCGAAATGGTTAATTTTAGATAAAAAACAGCGGGAGAAATGAATTCAGATGAAAAAATCCAAGTTTGAGTGGAAGCCTGAGAAGTGGATTTTTTTTTTTACTAGGATGTTTTTCATAAATTTTGGTGAACAGAGCTGCAGACGGGCGAAATGGTTAATTTTAGATAAAAAACAGCGGGAGAAATGAATTCAGATGAAAAAATCCAAGTTTGAGTGGAAGCCTGAGAAGTGGATTTTTTTTTTTACTAGGATGTTTTTCATAAATTTTGGTGAACAGAGCTGCAGACGGGCGAAATGGTTAATTTTAGATAAAAAACAGCGGGAGAAATGAATTCAGATGAAAAAATCCAAGTTTGAGTGGAAGCCTGAGAAGTGGATTTTTTTTTTTACTAGGATGTTTTTCATAAATTTTGGTGAACAGAGCTGCAGACGGGCGAAATGGTTAATTTTAGATAAAAAACAGCGGGAGAAATGAATTCAGATGAAAAAATCCAAGTTTGAGTGGAAGCCTGAGAAGTGGATTTTTTTATTTTACTAGGATGTTTTTCATAAATTTTGGTGAACAGAGCTGCAGACGGGCGAAATGGTTAATTTTAGATAAAAAACAGCGGGTGAAATGAATTCAGATGAAAAAATCCAAGTTTGAGTGGAAGCCTGAGAAGTGGATTTTTTTTTTTACTAGGATGTTTTTCATAAATTTTGGTGAACAGAGCTGCAGACGGGCGAAATGGTTAATTTTAGATAAAAAACAGCGGGAGAAATGAATTCAGATGAAAAAATCCAAGTTTGAGTGGAAGCCTGAGAAGTGGATTTTTTTATTTCACTAGGTTGTTTTGCATAAATTTTGATGAACAGAGCTGCAGACGGGCGAAATGGTTAATTTTAGATAAAAAACAGCGGGTGAAATGAATTCAGATGAAAAAATCCAAGTTTGAGTGGAAGCCTGAGAAGTGGATTTTTTTTTTTACTAGGATGTTTTTCATAAATTTTGGTGAACTGAGCTGCAGACGGCGAAATGGTTAATTTTAGATAAAAAATAGCGGGAGAAATGAATTCAGATGAAAAAATCCAAGTTTGAGTGGAAGCCTGAGAAGTGGATTTTTTTATTTTACTAGGATGTTTTTCATAAATTTTGGTGAACAGAGCTGCAGACGGGCGAAATGGTTAATTTTAGATAAAAAGCAGCGGGTGAAATGAATTCAGATGAAAAAATCCAAGTTTGAGTGGAAGCCTGAGAAGTGGATTTTTTTATTTCACTGGGATGTTTTGCATAAATTTTGGTGAACAGAGCTGCAGACGGGCGAAATGGTTAATTTTAGATAAAAAACAGCGGGAGAAATGAATTCAGATGAAAAAATCCAAGTTTGAGTGGAAGCCTGAGAAGTGGATTTTTTTATTTTACTAGGATGTTTTTCATAAATTTTGGTGAACAGAGCTGCAGACGGGCGAAATGGTTAATTTTAGATAAAAAACAGCGGGAGAAATTAATTCAGATGAAAAAATCCAAGTTTGAGTGGATGCCTGAGAAGTGGGTTTTTTTATTTTACTAGGATGTTTTGCATAAATTTTGGTGAACTGAGCTGCAGACGGGCGAAATGGTTAATTTTAGATAAAAAACAGCGGGAGAAATGAATTCAGATGAAAAAATCCAAGTTTGAGTGGAAGCCTGAGAAGTGGATTTTTTTATTTCACTGGGATGTTTTTCATAAATTTTGGTGAACAGAGCTGCAGACGGGCGAAATGGTTAATTTTAGATAAAAAACAGCGGGAGAAATGAATTCAGATGAAAAAATCCAAGTTTGAGTGGAAGCCTGAGAAGTGGATTTATTTATTTCACTGGGATGTTTTTCATAAATTTTGGTGAACAGAGCTGCAGACGGGCGAAATGGTTAATTTTAGATAAAAAACAGCGGGAGAAATGAAATCAGATGAAAAAATCCAAGTTTGAGTGGAAGCCTGAGAAGTGGATTTTTTTATTTTACTAGGATGTTTTTCATAAATTTTGGTGAACAGAGCTGCAGACGGGCGAAATTGTTAATTTTAGATAAAAAACAGCGGGAGAAATGAATTCAGATGAAAAAATCCAAGTTTGAGTGGAAGCCTGAGAAGTGGATTTTTTTATTTTACTAGGATGTTTTTCATAAATTTTGGTGAACAGAGCTGCAGACGGGCGAAATGGTTAATTTTAGATAAAAAACAGCGGGAGAAATGAATTCAGATGAAAAAATCCAAGTTTGAGTGGAAGCCTGAGAAGTGGATTTTTTTATTTCACTGGGATGTTTTGCATAAATTTTGGTGAACTGAGCTGCAGACGGGTGAAATGGTTAATTTTAGATAAAAAACAGCGGGAGAAATGAATTCAGATGAAAAAATCCAAGTTTGAGTGGAAGCCTGAGAAGTGGATTTTTTTATTTTACTAGGATGTTTTTCATAAATTTTGGTGAACAGAGCTGCAGACGGGCGAAATGGTTAATTTTAGATAAAAAACAGCGGGAGAAATGAATTCAGATGAAAAAATCCAAGTTTGAGTGGAAGCCTGAGAAGTGGATTTTTTTATTTTACTAGGATGTTTTTCATAAATTTTGGTGAACTGAGCACCAGACGGGCGAAATGGTTAATTTTAGATAAAAAACAGCGGGAGAAATGAATTCAGATGAAAAAATCCAAGTTTGAGTGGAAGCCTGAGAAGTGGATTTTTTTATTTCACTGGGATGTTTTGCATAAATTTTGGTGAACTGAGCTGCAGACGGGTGAAATGGTTAATTTTAGATAAAAAACAGCGGGAGAAATGAATTCAGATGAAAAAATCCAAGTTTGAGTGGAAGCCTGAGAAGTGGATTTTTTTATTTTACTAGGATGTTTTTCATAAATTTTGGTGAACAGAGCTGCAGACGGGCGAAATGGTTAATTTTAGATAAAAAACAGCGGGAGAAATGAATTCAGATGAAAAAATCCAAGTTTGAGTGGAAGCCTGAGAAGTGGATTTTTTTATTTTACTAGGATGTTTTTCATAAATTTTGGTGAACTGAGCACCAGACGGGCGAAATGGTTAATTTTAGATAAAAAACAGCGGGAGAAATGAATTCAGATGAAAAAATCCAAGTTTGAGTGGAAGCCTGAGAAGTGGATTTTTTTATTTTACTAGGATGTTTTTCATAAATTTTGGTGAACAGAGCTGCAGACGGGCGAAATGGTTAATTTTAGATAAAAAACAGCGGGAGAAATGAATTCAGATGAAAAAATCCAAGTTTGAGTGGAAGCCTGAGAAGTGGATTTTTTTATTTTACTAGGATGTTTTTCATAAATTTTGGTGAACAGAGCTGCAGACGGGCGAAATGGTTAATTTTAGATAAAAAACAGCGGGAGAAATGAATTCAGATGAAAAAATCCAAGTTTGAGTGGAAGCCTGAGAAGTGGATTTTTTTATTTTACTAGGATGTTTTGCATAAATTTTGATGAACTGAGCTGCAGACGGGCGAAATGGTTAATTTTAGATAAAAAACAGCGGGAGAAATGAATTCAGATGAAAAAATCCAAGTTTGAGTGGAAGCCTGAGAAGTGGATTTTTTTATTTTACTAGGATGTTTTTCATAAATTTTGGTGAACAGAGCTGCAGACGGGCGAAATGGTTAAATTTAGATAAAAAACAGCGGGAGAAATGAATTCAGATGAAAAAATCCAAGTTTGAGTGGAAGCCTGAGAAGTGGATTTTTTTATTTCACTAGGATGTTTTGCATACATTTTCGTGAACTGAGCTGCAGACGAGGGAAATGGTTAATTTTAGATAAAAACAGCGGGAGAAATGAATTCAGATGAAAAAATCCAAGTTTGAGTGGAAGCCCGAGAAGTGGATTTTTTTATTTTACTAGGTTGTTTTGCATAAATTTTGATGAACTGAGCTGCAGACGGCGAAATGGTTAATTTTAGATAAAAAACAGCGGGAGAAATGAATTAAGATGAAAAAATCCAAGTTTGAGTGGAAGCTTGAGAAGTGGATTTTTTTTTTACTAGGATGTTTTTCATAAATTTTGGTGAACAGAGCTGCAGACGGGCGAAATGGTTAATTTTAGATAAAAAACAGCGGGAGAAATGAATTCAGATGAAAAAATCCAAGTTTGAGTGGAAGCCTGAGAAGTGGATTTTTTTTTTTACTAGGATGTTTTTCATAAATTTTGGTGAACAGAGCTGCAGACGGGCGAAATGGTTAATTTTAGATAAAAAACAGCGGGAGAAATGAATTCAGATGAAAAAATCCAAGTTTGAGTGGAAGCCTGAGAAGTGGATTTTTTTTTTTACTAGGATGTTTTTCATAAATTTTGGTGAACAGAGCTGCAGACGGGCGAAATGGTTAATTTTAGATAAAAAACAGCGGGAGAAATGAATTCAGATGAAAAAATCCAAGTTTGAGTGGAAGCCTGAGAAGTGGATTTTTTTATTTCACTGGGATGTTTTGCATAAATTTTGGTGAACTGAGCTGCAGACGGGTGAAATGGTTAATTTTAGATAAAAAACAGCGGGAGAAATGAATTCAGATGAAAAAATCCAAGTTTGAGTGGAAGCCTGAGAAGTGGATTTTTTTATTTTACTAGGATGTTTTTCATAAATTTTGGTGAACAGAGCTGCAGACGGGCGAAATGGTTAATTTTAGATAAAAAACAGCGGGAGAAATGAATTCAGATGAAAAAATCCAAGTTTGAGTGGAAGCCTGAGAAGTGGATTTTTTTATTTTACTAGGATGTTTTTCATAAATTTTGGTGAACTGAGCACCAGACGGGCGAAATGGTTAATTTTAGATAAAAAACAGCGGGAGAAATGAATTCAGATGAAAAAATCCAAGTTTGAGTGGAAGCCTGAGAAGTGGATTTTTTTATTTTACTAGGATGTTTTTCATAAATTTTGGTGAACAGAGCTGCAGACGGGCGAAATGGTTAATTTTAGATAAAAAACAGCGGGAGAAATGAATTCAGATGAAAAAATCCAAGTTTGAGTGGAAGCCTGAGAAGTGGATTTTTTTATTTTACTAGGATGTTTTTCATAAATTTTGGTGAACAGAGCTGCAGACGGGCGAAATGGTTAATTTTAGATAAAAAACAGCGGGAGAAATGAATTCAGATGAAAAAATCCAAGTTTGAGTGGAAGCCTGAGAAGTGGATTTTTTTATTTTACTAGGATGTTTTGCATAAATTTTGGTGAACTGAGCTGCAGACGGGCGAAATGGTTAATTTTAGATAAAAAACAGCGGGAGAAATGAATTCAGATGAAAAAATCCAAGTTTGAGTGGAAGCCTGAGAAGTGGATTTTTTTATTTTACTAGGATGTTTTTCATAAATTTTGGTGAACTGAGCACCAGACGGGCGAAATGGTTAATTTTAGATAAAAAACAGCGGGAGAAATGAATTCAGATGAAAAAATCCAAGTTTGAGTGGAAGCCTGAGAAGTGGATTTTTTTATTTCACTAGGATGTTTTTCATAAATTTTGGTGAACAGAGCTGCAGACGGGCGAAATGGTTAATTTTAGATAAAAAACAGCGGGAGAAATGAATTCAGATGAAAAAATCCAAGTTTGAGAGGAAGCTTCAGATGTGGATATTTTAGTTTTGCTATTATCTTTTGCATAAATTTTGGAGTATTTCGCTGAGGACAAGGACAGTTGTTAATATTCTTATGCCCTTTTCAATCTTGGATGTGCCCTACTAGTTTCCTTATTTTCCGAGTATTTTCTTTAAAATAGGGTTCAATTCCTCTCTTCTCGATATATTTAGATCTTTTTTTTTGCTCAATACTTAATAGGAAAGACAATTAATAGTCAATCCTAGACTTTCCTACTAGCTCAGTAACTTTCCGCTGTTTTCTACAAAAACACAGTTTTCACATTGCACATACGTTCTTCACTTATCGATATATTTTGCTCTGATATGATCATTATTTAATAGTTAGTTGAATAATTAAGATTCATTAGAGCTTTGGAAATCCTACCTTTAGAAGAAATTGCTATGAATGATAATGAAATTTAAGCATATGGAATGTATTCCATATCCTTAAATTTCATTATCTGTAATCTCATAATAATTTCATTATCTGTAATCCACTGTAATGTTTTGAATATGTAGCAAACACCAGTTCTGATCCCAATAATAAATGAGCAGATACTTTTTTTAACCTTATACATATACCCTCTACATCCACTTACTTCAACTTTTGCATGGAATACCAAAACACATAAACCAAATTTGCCTTCCAAAAATCAGGTACAGCATTAGTAGACAAAGCTACAAGTCCCTATAGGGAAATCTTTTCTTATGTCTCTCTCTTTCTTCTTTCAGTATGAAATCTTTTGAGGGTATACCCTCGAAAGATTTCATACTGAAACCTCTCATCAAAGAAATTCCAACAATTACAACAGGGCATCTGCAGGCAAATGGATGCAGAATAAATACAATAAAACAATAAAGAATTCTCAATAATCAAACCAACCTTAAGGCTGGACTTACTGTAGTCTTGGTTTTACGGACTAAAGCTAACATAACTGAAGATCGGATTGGATTTAAAAGAATACTGATATTTTAGCACGGCCTCAGATAGTAAGGAACAGATTGGACTTCCACAAAGTGACGGCTACAACCAATAATCGTCATAATATAACTTCCTGGAACAACTGGAAAGCACCATGTATGAGTTTAAACAAAAACAGCTGTATATATTTAAATATTTATAGGCACTGCTTCAAATTTCAATGATAGCATTCACTTGCCTATGTAGCACACATTTGAAATACGATTTCACATTTCAGGCAATAGCCAACGCGACATAAGCCAAGTCACACCACATGGCATGGGAATCAACAGTTGCAATCTAGCTTGCTGCTAGCACAACACTAAATTTTAAAAGGTTTATCACGGTATTCAGTAACCAAGTCTTTTAAAAGAACAACGGTCCAGTAAAAATTAAAAGTAGATTTTTTGAAGAGGGAGTTCTTAGAAAACTGAATGAGAGTCATCACTGCATTGAGGAAGACACAAATACACAAAACATTTTCACATTAATGGCAAAGTTGACTGGTGATCTTTTCCTAATTCCTTCCCAGTGAGAAGTGGGTGGTGGCAGCAACGTGGAACCCACGTTGATGCCACGTTGATTTGTGGATATATGGTGGGGGTGGATATTGAGTGGCTGAACCAACGTGGGATCCACGTTGACTTTAAGTGGATCCATGGTGATTATTATTGAATATTTAACGGAATTTCTACTTTGTGGAAAATAACTCTCTGGTGAAATTGCGTCATTTATCATCCTGAAACCACGCTAGTTATGTGAAAACGCATAGGAAATTGTATTTCTAAATTACGTTATTCATGGAACTGCAGGATTAGATTTATGTAAAATAGAATCAGTGGTTTTAAACATTTGCATAAAAGGCAGAACTTATTTGTATATCCACTACACTCCTTCTGGAAATTCACCATAAAATTATTCATTCATTTTACAATTCTATTTTATTAAGATTTTGAATATCCTTCTCCACAGTAAAATCAGAGTTTATATCAGCGCGCTTTGTCCGAAACTGCACACTACGGCTGGACTCAACCTGTCTACTGATGATTCAACAATCATTTCCATTCAGTGGCCACAGTAGCATTTGAAAGAGTAATTAATATTTCTAATATTAATTAATTAATCTCCCGTAGTTGTTCTAAGTTTCGTGCCCCTAGGTCTAGGGTTTGTTAGTTTTAGGGCAGTACCTACTGCCCATTTAATTTATCCACCAAATTTCCACGTGGGTTCCACGTTGATCCCACGACCAAAATCACATGGTATCCACGTTATATTTCCACCTAATCTCCACCGTAATTTCCACGTGGGTTCCACGTTGATTCCACCACCCATTTCTCACTGGGTTCATTCTTAACGTCCCAATATGTTAGTGATATAATGTGCCTGTAAATATAAATAATTGATATCACTTCTTATGTTAAGAATTCAATTAAGACTATATGAAGGGCAGATATAAATAAAAACATTGAAAAATTCGTGAATTTTCTTCAGCAGTTTCACTTAGTAAAGACAAAAATTTACTCACCATATCTTAATCGCCAATTCCAATTTTAAAGTAAGTTTCTATGGTGAAGAAATTCATAAAAACGCTATGCTTCGAGATCAATTTCATTCCAGTTGCTTGCCTGTGAGCTGACTTTACATGATCACGTTATTGACAGAAGCAACAAATCATAACTGCCTTTTTGAATGTAGAAGTCGATTAGCATTGCGATTATATAGTCGATACCTTACAAAGCCGCGAACTGTTAAATGAATATTCGGGTTAAAGTTGCTCGTGTGCCCCAAAGTTGTGATTTATCGTTGATGATAGTGCTCTTATTAAAAAAAATAAGTTTTCTAAACTGTAGTGTGTTAGAATGCATGTACTTTGAATTTCATCACTGAAAATCAATCCGCAATTGTTTCAAGACATTGACTTTTTTATCCTAGAACTTTATTTCTTGTATTAGTATTTAAAATAAGCAATGGTTTTAAGTTTAACCAAAACTGAATTGCCAGTCCGTATTGAATTCTTTTAATGATTATCAAGGAGGCGAAAATTTAGTGTTTCAGCTCTTCGGCAAGTCCTTCACTACAACCAGCAGCATCGGAAGTGGGTGGGAGGGGGGCACCCCCATCCCCCAGATTTGGCTCCTGGGCCCTTGAGAAATGAGTCTTCATTAATAAAAATTGAATTTCACTTGTTTCCAGCTTGCCTTTCCCCTTCTGATGTATATTCACTAATCTGTGGCCATATGCGGCCACAGATGGTTGCATACGGCCACAGGATGGCCGCAGGCGGCCACATAAATTTCCTGTGGCCAACTATGGCCATTTTTACCAGGGGAGTGTATAGGTATCTTCTGAATAAAGTAAGAACTTCTTGAATAAGGCTTGGGCAGTTTTCCTTTATAAATGACTTCCAAATGCAACCTCATGACCGTGGTTTTGAGACTTATTCAATCAATTAGATTTGAGAATGTTTTGCTTTTCAGATGCACAATTTGAAACCTCTCCCCCAAAGACAGCATGGTCCAGGAGAATATGTCCGTATTATGAGAGGTCCATGTAAGTTATATACATATAAACTATAGAACTTATACCCATAGTATTTGTAGGAACTTCCTATAGTGATTATATAGAACTATTGAACTGTATCTTATAGTGATTATAGGACTATAGGAATATACCCTATAGTCATTATAGGACTATAGAACTATACCCCATAGTGATTATAGGACTATAGAACTATACCCTATAGTGATTATAGAAATTTCTATAGTGATAATAGAATTCCTATAATCACTATATATTATAGTTCTATACTATTTTTTTCTTAGGGTAGATTTATCCCACTAGCCGCTTACTTTCCGCTGTTTTTCAACCAAAATGAACTTATTAGCACCTTCTCGACTAATACACTCTTCTTTGTTCAATATATTGTATAGCTACGTAAATAAATACGATTTTGGAGAGATATTTTTATCCTTCATTTCATCTATCGACTTCCTTATTTTAACCAAAGTAGCCTTATTCGCTGTTTCATGGTGTTTTTCACTGTTGTCCCAGTAATATTTTATAGATCTATTTTTTTATTTCTCAAGACAAAAAAAATTTGAGTATGCAGCACTTTTTCCATTCTGGATTTTATTTAAATCCTTCCTTATTAACACTAGGACGCCCGGACTTCTCGACATCATTCAACGCCCAAATGGGGTCATTTTGACCCCCGGTAATTAATAAGTTAATTTTTCACAAGGCACTTATACGTTTACATTTTTAGTGTTTTTTCATTGAATAATGCCCTAGTTCTTCACATTTCTTGATTTTATCAGTCCATTACAGCAATGTTTTTCTCAATATAACTATTTATTGAAATATCAACTTTGAGAGTTGGAATCATTTTCTCGTTTTTCTTCAATTTCATTTTTTCTTGCCTAAAATGTTGACACTCAGTAAACAACAAATGTCACCTACTTTATTTAAACGTATTTATTTGTTGTTTTTGTAATGTGCACTGTTTTATGATGAATGGTTTGTCCAGCCAAAATTAAAAATACCATCTGAAAAAATGTAAAAAAAATTGAGTAGCCTAATGAAAATAGTTCTCATCATCGCCATTATTTCAATCCTATGATTGGTTTACTGCAGCCCCTCCATTACGACCTATTTAGTGTTAATTGCCTAACGCCCTCCCATGTTTTCTCTTTCACGTCCTGCTTTATTTGCTCTAGACACTTGCCCCTTGGTCTCCCTTGTGGGACCTTCCCTTCTATCTTCCCCTCTATGTACTTCTAACTAATTCATTGTGCCTCAAGGTATGTCCATCTTCATCTGCTCTTCTGCACACCTCTTCATTCCTCACTATATCAGTCAATTTAATTTCAACATTCTCCTCGAGCACCATGTTTCGAAAGCTTCAATTCTTCGCTGGCCTGCTTTCCCGATTTTCCATGTCTCTGATCCATAGATTACCACGCTCCATACGATAAAGTGCTTCCTTGTTTGCAGCCGTAGGTTCTTTGAGCACAGTAGCTGTCTCTTCTTCATAAACGCCTCTTTATCTTGTGCTATTCTGCGCTTGATCTCCGTTGAGCTTCTTCCATCCCAAGTGATAGTGCTACCGAAGTACGTGAAGTACTCCACTTGTTCCAAAGTCACTCCTCCAATTGTGGTATTTGCCCTTGATTCTCTCTTCCGCACACTAGGGTTTTAGTTTCCTATTAGTATTTCTCTTATTATATTATTGAAGTACTTAGTCAGGGATGCTTGCAAATTCCCTCGACTTTCTGCTACAACTGCGATGTCATCAGCAAACCAGAGCATGTTTATTTCTTCGCCATTCACCTTGATGCCCTTGATACCAATTTCCTCTGCGTCTCTCATTGCTTCTTCCAGGTATATATTGAATAACACTGGGGAGAGGTTTGAATCATTCTCTGACTCCTTCATTTATTTGGCTTCTATCTTCCTTCCGTCTTTTATTTGTATTGTGGTGACCTGGTTCTTGTAGAGCCAGTAGATTTTTCTTCTATCCTTGTAATCCATTCCAATGGCTTCCAGTATCTTGAACATCTTGTTCTATTCCACGTTGTCAAAGGCCTATTCCAAGTCCACAAATGCCACATAGAACAGCTTGTTTACGTGTATCATTTTCTCAGCCAGTATCCTTCAGCTGAGTATTGCCTCCCTAGCTCCTTGGTTTTTTCTGAAATCGAATTGATTTTCCGAAAGATTCCCTTCGATATTCCCTTCCATTCTTCTGCTAATAATCATAGTAAGTATTTTCGATGTGTATAACACCAGGCTAAAGGTTCTGTGTTCTTCGCATTTCCTGCTAATTTCACTCTTCTGGAAATTCTCTGGTGGCCTTCCACTGTCATAGCTATCTCTGATTATTCCAAGGAGGTACCCTTTGCTTTGACCCCGAGAGCCTTGAAAATAGTGAATGAATATTATATCAAATAGTGAGCTTACTTTTAGATCCACCCTTCCTAGTATCTCTACTGAGTTCATCAAATGGGTACTTATCTCACATTCTGAGGATTCTGTTTATTCTTCACAAGTTTCAAATGTCAGCTTGCCGTCGGATTTGTCAAATGAACACTCTCCACCATTGACTCATCTTATTGAATCTTATGTTGCTCATCAAGAATGTCAGCAGAACATTAATCTGGTCTTTGAGAAATTTTTGATCACAGCTATCTTCAAAATACCGATCACACTGCAAATTCGTCCCGCGAAGCCACGAACAATGGACAACAAATACACAAACTTCACTTGCTGTCACTGTAAGAACGAGTTCAAGGTTTGAGGCTTTACTTTGTGGAATCACTCGATTGGAAAAGAAAAACCACTCTTTACATTCCACACAAAGGTTTTATTGGTTTCTACAATATATGTCATTATCGATTTTGATAATGACATATATTGTTTAAACTATGGTAGAAATCAATAAAACCTTTGTGTGGAATGTGCAAAGTGGTTTTTCTTTTCCAATGTAAGAACGAGTTTTATTCTCCACTCGTCATCCGAAGAGAAATAATTATATTTGGAGTCAACTAAGTTGATAAATTCGTGCGAAACGGGTAAACAAAATTTCATTCCCCTCACACCACAGAGATTGACGATGTATGATAAATATCAACTAAGTAATTACTAAATATTCCACATGTAAGCAAAACGAAAAGTGAGGACGTGATGGGGAGGGGAAACAAAACTTTTTTGGAAACTGATACGAGCTTGGAAGATAAGTAACCGAATGAAAAAGATAAGACGAGAGTGTAGTGAACACATATGCAGCAGAATTATACAAAAATTCAAATAAAAAAGGACCTTTAGCAGAGATAAAGCGCGCAAATGAACCCTTGGGTCAAAATGACCCCACTTGGGCGTTCAAGGTAAAATATAATTTAACTCCTCAATGGATTATTTCAGGAAGGTAAAAATTTATGCAAGTGAACATCTAATAAAAATATTAAAAGTCACGAGAAGAAATTCTGTTCTTTTAAAAAATGAAATCAAAAAATAAATTTAAAAACACGATGGGGTCAAAATGACCCCTCTGGGCATTCTAGTGTTAACCGCAGTTTTTTAATCACTTGGGTTGTGCTCTCGTAACCTAGCAAAAGTGCTCAAAGTTAAGTCATAACATAACTCCAACAAAATAAAGCACACAAAATGAATTGCTTGACTAGGTAATGAGATTTTAGGCAATGAAAAATGATTTGTCGATCACACAGTTTCAAATATATTTATTCTTATGTATTCTTACACATTTCAAAATTTACAGAGCATGTTGCATACTTATACAATTGATTTACAAATCTGCTTTTAGCCACTGCTGGTGCAGAGAGTAAAAATAGGCATCTCTCTTCTTCTTGCTCACATGTTTAACATTTAGTGTCTTTGCACAGACTGGGGTCTAACTTCCTAAAGGCAATGTTGCAAATTCATGTCTAATACACAAAGGCCATGTTTTGTAATTTATATTTTCCTACACTTCTTCCTTTAATGCCACCATTTGAAAGTAATACAGCATTAAATGAATTCTTTTTGACAAATTCTGCTGCCTATTATGATGGCATGGTAATGAAACTCGATTGTCACGCAATTTTAAATTGGTGGGTAATAGGTATACCCAAAAAGTCATCTCAACATAAATGTTCTCCAGTGTCATCCGTATACAGAGGGCATTGGAGATCAACGTATGTATATGCTATTCACAGTTTAAAAAAATTGGTTTAACCAAGAATAGGATAGTAAAGGAGGTAGAGTTGGGACACTTCAAAAGAGTTCTTTTTTTAATGCAGACGAAGGAAAAGCAATAAAAGTAGAAGCACATTTAGAGTTGAAATACAAAGACACATCAACACATTGAATTTATGTACTATCATTTAAGTATGCCAAGCAACTTACTGGCTTTGAGGATGTACCCTTTGGAACTGCTGGATTTATTTAATCTTGAACTGACAGGAAAAGTAATATATTTGGAATTACACCTGTTGTTTCATTGTACCTTCTCAAAACTTGTGTTCATCTACTGTCATGTATATCTTGTTACAAATCAATCTTTTACAAATAGAAAAGTTAAAACGATTAATTCAAAAGAGTGTGCAGTGTAATATATAATAATGCAGAGCATTTTTTGACAAGAGTAAAAAGTCAACTGAACAATCAGTTTCACAGAGTGGAATCATTGACCAGACTGTTAGTCAGGCGAGAAGACCAAGGACACAGTCCTGTGGCATACTAGATATAGATGCTTTTTATGACGTTTCCTACTCTATCAGTCTCCAACTCTATTCAACCTGGACCAAGAAACATTTAAGGTTTGTTTCATGTCTGGTCACTGACTAGTAAAAAAGAATTGATATGATACCCTGAGTTCGAAAGACACAAGTATATAAAAAAATTAAAAATCATATCATCAAGTTACCAGAGTATTTATTAGCTAAATACCTCTTGGTATTAGTACTCGTAAGAAAGTGTAGTTCAAGATACATGGTTCTCTTTATTAGTACTCGATCTGATTCATAAAAATTGTTTTTCCTAGATTAACTTTGTCCACTGAAATCCAACTTAGCTGATCTCAGTTAGCAATGGTATAACACCTTGTTGATACCGAAAGATGGGTGTTATTCTAGAAGATGACACCAATAAGAAATCATTACATACTTTGAAGCTATTGTTCAATTGGGATGAAGAGAGGAGTATAGTACGGAGCTTCTTCAGAGAATGATGAAAGAGTCACAGAGAATGAATCATCTGATTATCAAACTACACAACAGCGAAGAACTTCACTAAGCTTTACATTCATGCAGTTGGAAAATAGATGAAATGGTACTCCAGCCATTCTGAGTTGCATAAATTAGGATACTGCCATTTTAACCATGTGAAAACCATTAGGTTCCTTTTAATGGAATTCTCATAATGATCTCATCAAAATTCATGGCTTTGCTCAAGACATTTCTTTCCAAAAGTGAACCCATGGATTTAATGGATTCTTGGGTAAGTTCCCAGGCAGTAAAGAACCTGCTCAAAATACATTGCTTGTCAGACAAAGGGTAATACTTTGAAGGAAAGATTTACCAGGAGCAAAGGAGACCCACGATGTGTTGGGTAAAGTCCATGATCCAGCAACTGCATAAAAAAATCTTCAAATGGTTCACGAAAACAGGTACATATTGAAAGTTGAAGAGCCCCTTCAAATTGCATGTCAATCCATTTTCCCAACTATAGAGAACTGTAGAGAACAACTGAGATCAATGGAAAATATTTTCCCTCAGCTATTTCATTCATTGAAATTAAGAGGAAAGTCATATTTACAGTTGCATTAAGTTTTGTCTTTCAGTTAAATTTCCTCATTATCTACATTTTATTCCTATTCTATTCGCTGAATTTAACACTACTTTCCCCTATTCATCTAAGAATTGACAATATTTTAGCTTACGATTGTGGTGGAAATATTCCTCATTTCATTTCATCTTCATCCTATGGAATACCAATTCCATGACTATGGTGACATCATTATTTGACTGATTGCCAAAAAAAAGATTTTCTGCTTCATAGGGCCAAAATTGTAGCCACACCACATCACTTATAGTCCTATTCACTAATGGCTTCACGTACATTAATATTTTAAGTAACAGCCTTGTTAAATCCACCTCTTATTTGTGTCATGGACTGCATGTAATGCCCATGAAATTTATTGCAGTGTCCTACAAAATATGTGAATTTAATTGTCCATGTCCGTTTAAATGTCTACCCATTAATTTATTCAACCTCACTTTTAACAAAACCATCCTTCACAAGCATTAATAATAATAATCAAACTTTCACATTATCTCTGGGTGGTTAGAAATTTGACACAGGTCCAATGTCACCAGGCATCTTCCACCAAATTGTGCTTTTTTCAATCACAAAAAAAAACCTTGGAAAATAGACATCCTCGTCTGGTAGCCCCATGCGGTCACAGCTGTTTGTCTCCTTAAAATTTCAATTCTCTTTTTAAAAAAATACTTGGATGAGGACGTCCTCTCTTCATTTCAGTCGCTCTCCTTCACTTGTCTGTACACGAGCTATTTACACGGGAAAAGTGGAAACACTGGAATTGCCGTCTCCCATTCAGAATCAAGTTCATGTATCATCAGTTTTACTCTAAAAAGATGTGCTTGATATTCCACAGTTCACTGGCCGCAGCTATAGCATCATTAGGGATTCACTTATCATCTGGTTTGGAATCAAATGGTGTCCGTACAAAGTAAGTTGTGAGTGTGCCTTTCCCCTTGACAAACGTAGGCCCTCTACATTCACACTCATAGCCAGCCTTCATTAATATCTTGGCAGTGTCTTCTGTCACCTGAAAGGAATGATAAAGGCATCTTCCATCCAAATACTTTTTGGTTCAACGCTGGAAAGGGAAATTTTATACTACATTGACGGGAAATTGGGATGGTATTTTATATATTTTGCACTGGCAGAATTCATTCGGAAACACTTCCACTTCAAGAGAGCCTCTCCATGCAGTGGCCATACTCATACACTCCTGAAGCAGTGAAACCCACAGGCATACTTTCATTCAGTCCCTCAAGATCCATTGCAGCAGGACACCAAACCCTTAGCACAGAAAATAAAAAAATACCACCGTCCCATCAATCTCACTTCATAACATAACTTATTTTTTGTGCAGTGATTTTTCGCAGCAAGAAGAAAAAGTTAAACTTGAGTTTAAGTTTTAAAACTGAAGACTTCATATTCGTTATGGATTACCTGCAACTGGATTTATAAATCCTAATTACCCTCCTCTCCTGGACATCTCACTAGGGTTTGCCTTCTGCATCCGAATTGATACTCTCAAGGGGGAGGAGGAACTGGACGGAGAACTTTCTGGGTATTTTTTCTATCCAGAGTGTACTGGAAGCCATTACTTGTTTACCTTCTGTCCCAGATCCAATGTAGTTGCATTTCTAATTTCTATGGCCTCCCTAAACATTCTAGTCCTAAGGCATTCCCCACAAGAGATTGAAGATCAGTTACCATCGCTACCATGATACTTCCTAGAAAGAAAAATTAACACCAAAAATGTTCTTTAACCACTCCCCCGTCCTTGAGATTATAAATTACGATGCTATTAGGCAGCATTGAATAGTCCTGATGCTGTGAAATAGAGTAGCCATGTAGCACCAACTGTTGGTGCTACATGGCTACTCAGTTGTTTGGTCAACTGTTAATATGGCTGTTTTACCAACTGTTATCCAACTGCTTTGGCCCTATAGTAGGCCCCCTCTATTAACAAAAAAAATGCAACCATACATTCCTATTAACCTGTGTGTTGCCATTAAGCATATCAATGGTTGGAATGCAATCAGTGCAAATGTGCCTTTCTCTAAGCCACCATCACCGCAGATCAGGTAGCATTTAAAAGAATACAGCTTTTTTTTTTGCTCATCCTTTAAATAGTATAGAGCAGATCGCATCTTTCATCCCAACGTAAGCTAAAATAAAACTAGAAAAATTTCAAATAATTATTAAAGAATTCTATTCAATCGTATTCCATGATGGTGCAGGTATGACTATATTGGCCCAGTATTAGTCAAAACTGTAATCTAGCACTGTATACTTACATTAAACACCAAGCAGGAGTTCCTTTCCACACAGTACACATGGATATCCAAATATACTCAATGGATATACACATGTGGATATATACTTTATACACATGTGTAGCTATTGATGAAAATTATGACTCTATACCCAGATAGCACAGATGCAATGCTTTTCATATCCGGATAGTATCCATGGACAAGAAAGATTTGCTTATAGCTACAGTTATTTCGTCAACGTATACCATCATTGCGGATTGCGGCTGACTGCGGACGAACAAAATATCGACCATGCAAATGTCGTCTATGAATAATGTACGAAGAGATACGAAAGCGCAGGAATACAATATGGTGGCTGCTGTCTAGGTTTCCTATGCTACTTTCAAATATATATTGTCGTTGGCTCTTACGTTCCATTGTAAAACTTACCATTATAATGGTTAAATTAATTAAGGTGATACATCAAATGATTTCCCGAGGGCCACGCAAACCAACCTTCCTCACTGTTTCACTAATCTGTAAATTCACCATCTTGGAGCAATTCACATAGTAATAATAATAATAACATTTATTTGGCTAGCGACAAGTATTATAATATTTTGCATATGGCACATAAAAATAGGCAGACAAAAGTAAATATATAGAAAATAATTAAATATAGTAGTCAAACAAATACAAATATATAGCTGGCAAACAAAACAGAGGGAAATAAAAGTTATCTCACATGACAGCGTTAAAATCAGTACAAATTACTTCGAGACTGTGGAGCCGGCCAAGATTTAGAATGTATCCAATATGCCACTCCAGTATTGAAAAGCAGACATGGGTTTTTGTTCGCAACAGATCGTATTGCTAACAAGTTGATGAATTTGAAGCACTGTGATGAGCGGAATTCCAAATAAGAAGTGGACTAGTCCGTTTTCTGCAGAACCATGGTTCAGCATTCCACTGGGAATGTTGGTTCAGCGTTCTGTTTGTCGTTCCTACGTGGTAGTCTTCCACGGTAGACAAAAATAGATCTGTATCAATCTGTAAGTCAACGGGATACTCCTATCGGAGACAAAGGAGATATAGCGTATCTCGCAATTTGTAAGCAAACATTGAATCCTTACTAATGGGGTCGTTTACCATATTTTTTTAATTGCCGAATCTGATAGAATTTGTAAAATAAAAAGACCCGTATTTTTCCGTTTTCTGATCCGACAATTATTTCCCGAGTTATAAGCGGCGAAAAACTGATGTTTTTAACCCTTTTGGAAAAGTGGGCGTGTTGCAACCTCTGACGTATATCGACTTCGTCCAGTCACAACTGAACACGCGAAGCTACATCGCCTTATCGCAATGGGGGGGAAACAGCAGACTCTGCCATTAGGAGGTGTTGCGACAGGATCTGTGCGAGCAGACCTTCCGAGAACCCCCCTCCACTCCCTCCCCTTCCCTTAAGAGCAGTCAAGGACAGGAGGAAAGTGACGTCAATGATATCACAGTATTTTCGTTTCCATCTAACGATTTCCTGTACAAAATTGCGATTTCGGTTCCGAGTAAACGCCCCCATTCTGAAGATTCAGGTGATATGGAGTGGAAGCGAAACATGATAACATAAGCTCGTGTTTTTCTTTCCGTATTATCGAATCCTTAAATAATCATATATCTTATATTATATGTAGGCCTCCAAATGGTTTCTGATGTTCTGACCAAATACAAATATTTGATTTTCTTCTCTCTGACGTCAGAGGAAAAAATACGAATACTCAAAATTATAAAATCCAGGGATCAGAAGAATATGAGTTGAAATGTTGCTATTTTCCAGGAGTCTTTACTTTGTCACAATTGGTTATTTGAATTTCATCAGTAACTGCTTTTGATAAGTTCCATGTCATGGCTCAATTGGATGGCAAATATTATGATTGTTATAATTGCAAGAACTGATAACAACATTATAAGGGAAAGAAAACTCTAAAAAAAGATGCAGTGCATATTATTGAGTTTTGTACTATACTGCACTGCAGGTATGCCAAGCTGAAAATGAATATGTTTACAAGGTAAATTTGTTTTGAAAATTTGTATTACCTGCATCCTACCCATGATGCCACAGCTGTCCATCCTTGATGCTACATTTACTGTGTTGCCCCAAATGTCATACTGTGGTTTCTGAGCACCAACTACTCCAGCTATCACAGCTCCATGGTTCAAACCTATACGGTTAAAGTCATGGTTAGAGGAGACAATAGAGTAATGAAAGGTGGAAATGGTGTCCATCAGTTGGACTAAGTTATACATATCAGAGGTTTAATTCCTTTTACGAACTTAACTCCCTCATAAAATGAAAAAAGAAGAAATTTTAAGCACAAAAAGAGCCAGCTATATAGAAACATCAATGCAAGTAGTAATAGGGTGCATTGCGCTTCTTTCTAAGCTCAAATCTTTTAATAACCAGTATTTATTAAAACCTTTTTGAGAGTGGAAACCCATCCTCACACTTAATAAACATTAACACTTTCACTGCCGGCCCCAAGAATGAAGTATGTTTGCCGTGAGCAGCAGTTATTTTTTTAAATGAATAGTGAATGCATCCTCTGCTTAAGGGACTAGATTTAGATGGATGCACCGTTATGTCCACCGCAGCGAAAGTGTTAAAGGGCTTATAACTGAAATCTCTACCATACATTTGTATTTGCACCTTTTTATGATGCCAAAAAACTACTAAGTCAGGCACTTACCAACACGGAGCTTAAACCGTTGAAAGGATTCCTTGTTTATTTGATCCAGTATTGTCATGAGAGCAATGGCAAAGTCAACCAACACTACTACGATATGTTCTTGCCTGTTGATATCCTGAGAAATGAAAAGGATGCATAATCATCACCAACCATTGAACAAATACACATTTGGTTGGTGTGCCCACCATATTAGTACCTGCTAATATCAGTACCAACATGTTCAAGAGCAAAATCAAGCAAACTTTGTTATTCAGCACAGTTGTTGGGTAGAGGCCGACCGGCTTCAACACTTCCGTATCATGACCAAGAGAAAATTGTCAACAATAACAAAGTTTACTTGATTTTACTCTCAAAATACACAATTACACGTCCTTATAACCAAGTCCAAGAAATATAGGAGACATGCTTTTACTCCAATGTTGACGATATGCAGATAATTTTGAAGTGATTAATATATAGGTATGTACTTTTTATCTAAATTTTTTATTAAATTAACAGAGGGGAAAGAAATATCAAATACTAAAGTAAATGAAGAAAGATATTATCTGCTTATTGTACAGAAGGTGACCAGTATTTGACTGACTTATTTCATTATATTATTGGAAGGAAATGGACTTTTCTATCACAGTGGAACTCCCATACTTGTGACCTGCTTAACTCGGTTCACTTGGCTAAAAGTGGAAAAGTCACAGAAAATGTTGGAAATAATTGACCCAAAGTACCATCTGGAGGATATAAAGCACTAATCAGTGCTTTGAATCCTGCAGAGGCAATGTAGCTGGACACCCCACACTTTTAAAATTTCTATCCTGTGTTGTGTCCAGAAGCATTGTAGAGATGATGTTATGAGGCTTCCAAATTGTTGAGGGCCTTTATTGGCAGTCTGGCCACTGTAGACCATCCCGTTCCCTTCCCCCTTGTGCGGGGAAGGGAAGGCCCTTCCCAACATCCCTCGAAGGCGGAAGATGTCACAAATAATACCTGTGAATGATTTTTTTCTGGAAAGGGGCTTAGCTCCGTGCTTTTTTAGCAATGAATGGGTGATAGTGGGAAACTTAAGCATGATGGGGCCAGTTTCCATCATTGCAGCAAAGGTAATAGAAGCAAATGTCTATTTTAAACGCCCATGCTATCTACGCCTGCACCTACGCCTACCAAAATGCCTGTAGATGGGAAATACAAGTAGGTATGAGTAGCCAAGGAGGAAGGAAAGTCTCCACGATGTCACTTTGACAGCAATATGACCAGTAAAAGGTCACTCTTCAGTCATGAATTTGTTGTTGGCTCAATATTCACAAAGTATTTTGAAAATTTACTCTCAGGAGTCATTAATGGTCAATATTAGTTAAGTAACAGATGATTTCTCACCACTCTGGCAGGTTTACATAAAAAAATACGAAATTAGGATACTGACGTCACTGTGATGTTACATTGACATCACCATGACGTTTACTATTAACTTACAATTACCTTGTTTTTGTTTCTCCTAACGGCTGAGATGACAACACATATCACTTTACCTTCATAACTAATGCATATATTGCGTCGTGCGATGCAAATCGGAAAGCAATCATTGGGATTTTAAATTTGGCGCAATGATAACTTGTAGCTCAAATATTAACTGTACTGTCCAATGAAATAATGGTTTTGCAAGTTTTCCCTTGGCTGAATATTAAATTACTATAATTAATAGAATTTTTTTAACTTTTAAATCATTGTTTCATGTTCTTATACACTGTTGCTGTGCTTGCTGAAGAAGCTTGAAATCATCTAAAATATCAAGTATATTCTAAAAAATTCCTCCACTCTATTATTTAATTATATCACATAATTTTGTCAGTGAATGTGAGATGAGAGATGATATCTGTGCAGTCAGCATCCACAGGGATGTTTCACATTCTGATCCTTAATGCCATTAGCTTAAGCAGCCAGCCAATCGGTTCCTGCCCCTAGTGAGTCTCCCTTGCGCCATGCCAATACCTGCGTTTTGGCTGAGTTATCTGTACAACATGGTGGCCGCAAAACCTTGAAGGAAATCCACTGGTATTCCATTGATTTGTCTTAACTTTTTCCTTTAGGAATTAAGTATGGAACAGCAACAATCTCTGTTTCGCTTACATTTTATTGGTGGAGTGGATATTCCATCTTGCACCTGCTACTCTGTGAGTGACAGAGAAAGTTTACTGAGTATAAGAAAGAGAGAGAGAGAGAGACTAGGTGCTGCTAATGTACAATAATTTACTCTTTCCTCTCAATATCTTATTTTGTGCCATAAACTTCACAATGAGACAACTGGGACAATTGATATGAAGGCCATTTGACTGCATCTAGGAAAAATGACGAAAAGGTTGTGAACCACTGAACCACCACAGAAGGCATTGAAACATATCTCCCACAGGTACAGGAGTTCCACCGTATTTTATTTATAATGGAGAATTCGCTTCACTATTTCAATTATTAGCATCAATTAATAGCTTAACTAAGTTCATTTATGGACACAGGCTTAGTCATGCTGGCACACCGGTTCCCATGAGATCACCGAAGTTAAGCAACATAGATGGGTGTCCTCCTTCATACCACAGTCCCCTGTTTGTGAATGGTGGGCAGGTTTAACGTGGGTTAATGGATCTGAAGGGGTCTAAGTGCCACAAGGTGGCTTCAGAAGGCCCACCCCTCCAATTTACATTTTTTACATTTTAAGTTCAATCATTATTATTCCCATCAGCTTTGTGAATGTGAGTTTTCACAAATTTTACCCTGAACTGAAAAAATTTAAAACTTCCATTTAAATTATGTGGGGTTATGGGATAAAGGGTGAAACAATTGTCCAAAAGCAGCTAATGTATGAATAACAGAGAGTCCAAAAAGCAAAATGAAGCCCCCAATCACACTTTACAAAAGCCTTGTGAATAATTTTTGCTGAAAAATCAGTTTTAGCCAAACAAAACCCAGCAAAACACATTCAATTCAATCAAAACAAAATCAAATTATTCACTGCAACATGTTCAAAGTACAAACTTACAAAGAACTAACAGGTTACTAAAGTATGTAGGTCCTAGTAATCATTGCAATTTAGTAACATCCTAAAAATCATTACTATGTACATATGTATGCTGAGAATGTGATAAACAAAACATGTAGAAGCTGACATTCATAGTGACATCATCAAAATTCATCCATTCAGCTTGATGGCTGCCTAACTTACCTTTCCATCATCCTATAAGTATGCAACGAAAAAGGAGTTCCAATATGAAATTATTTGAATAGCCCATTTTTATTTTTCATTTGCACATTTAATGACTTATAAAAGTTAGTCTACAACTCCTATTTCAATAATAACGTGTAATTAGGTTATGAACTGTCCTCATTATTAAAAACTCAATGCAATTAAATCCCAGGGAATATTTTACCATTATTTGGTAACACCTTTGTGGGAGACCTGATCGTATGAAGAAGAAACTCAGATTCAATATGCTACTCAGATTATATAGGAAGACAGACATGATGATTTTCTCAACCACTTATTTAAAATTTATTTTCTAACACCACGTGAACTTATCAATTGAGAAAGACATGTTGTCTATCTGTGATAAACATTCAGGGAAGTACGATACCTAATGTTGCTGTCAATAAAACTGCAAAATCACAGAAAAAATAGAAATTTCAGCCAAAGGCAAAGGTTCTGCAATAAGTAAGGTAGAAGTAGAGTGGACTTGCACAAGAGGGATAGAAATTGGCATCAGTTCTGCAGTGAGTACACACACATATAGCGATGAGAGTGGAGTTGCACACGATCGGGAGGGGTCAAGAGAAAGGTTTCCTCCACCGTCCACGTACAGTACTCACGTTTCCCTCTTCTTTGCCGGGCCTTAACCCTGAGGCTAACATGTAAGTACTCCCGATGGTCTTTATCTTCTCAATGCAGCTGAATTTAGGCTTGAGCAGGAGCTGGGAAATAAAATAGTTGTTTTGTGGGAGTATTGAAAAACAAATGCGTAGCAAATGAAATTTGACACAAATGCTTGCCTCTACTGTTTATTACATATTAATATAAATATACCTATTAAAAATACTTATTTTTGAATATTCTTTCTATTTCTCTCCATATAACTGTTTATTACACACTACATATAGTGCATAACTATAAGTACTATAATATACTTACTCAGGTAAAAATATCTCTTCTGCAATTCATTTGAAACTGGTTAGAAACTCTTTTAAACGCAATAAACTCATCTTCAACTGATTTTGAACTGATTTTCACTGGTTTGCATCCCAATTTTTAGTGTCATGCTCATTTGGAACCCATTTTCACTCAATTTTGCAACACATTATCAAACTATTTTTCAACTGATTTTCTGCTAAACTGTTATGCAACTGATTTTTATTCTTTAATTTTTATGCAACTGATTTTCACTCAATTTTGCTACCGATTTTCAAACTGTTTTACAACTCATATGAAAGAAAACTGTGATGCAACTGCTTTTTATTTAAAAAACTATTTTTCAACTGCATACTGCAACTCATTTTCCACTATTTTCTAAATCGATTGTAATTGATTTTCAACTAATTTCCATCTGGCTCGCAGCTCATTCTCCACCTTTTCTTGAGGTCATCTGCAACTGATTTTCAACTGATATGCTTCGTGTTTCAATTTGCAAAGCAATTACAGATGAATTGCAAATTAGTGAAGAAAATCTGTTGAAAATCAGTTTAAAATGAATAGCAAAAGAGATATTTTTACCTGAGTATAAACACTTTCCACACTACTATATAAGTAGTGTGGAAAATCTAAGCCTGGTAACAGCTACGAGGGACTGAAAAAAATCATCCGTGGATCGATGTTCAATCGCTTTCCAAGACTGAGAATCGCGTTTAAAACCACACTTCAGGTGTATTTTCACTCACACCGATCCTCCTGGCCTTAAAGAAAACTAACATCATTTCAATATTATTTTAAATTGATTTCATCCTAAGTTAGTGGCTCATTTTAAAATAATTTTGAAATAATTTCAACCATTATTTCAAAATTGTATTGAAATAATTTTGAAATAATATCAAAATATATTTAAATGTAAAATGCTTGCAACACCTTTTTATGCAATGAACATGTCTCAGTTAGAATTCCTATAAATGTTTTCAACAAAATGAAAGGATGATACAGAACATTAAAAGAGCAGTACTTAATACATTATTTTAAAATTATATAAATCTCATGAATTTTGCTATCTTATGACTTTTTGATTTTAAAATGATTTTATCAAATCCCGGGATCCTGGATGAAATGACGAGCCCGAAATTCTGGGATTTAGTATACACGGATCCCGGGATTCTGGGAACGTACACATTTTTGCTAACAGTTGGAGCTAGTAAGTAAGCTTTCTTGGACATGAAATTCAACCTGTTGAACGTCTGAGTTAAGTGACTAATACATTTTATTGAAATAAGTAATTTGTCATCATTTGTAATTCATAAGAAAAACGGAGATTAGCTTACGGTGTGCAAGCTAAAGACACGGTGATCGCCACAGTTAAAAAATATGGACTAAATTCCAGAAATTTTTTTTTAACTTTCGATGAATGGACTTCACCACGTAATAGAAGCTATATCAATATTAACGTTCATTCCTCCGAAAGAGAATCAAAGATCTGAAACTTGGAGCTTATCTGAATTGATGGGAATACCCTCTGAAGCATGTATTGAACTATAAAAAAATAAATTGAGAAAATATGTAATTTCTTCATAAAAGAGATTTTTGCAGTCACCACTGATGGTGCAAGTGTAATGGCAAAGGTTGGTTGGTCAATACCAACAAATCGTCACCTTTTGTTTTGCTCATGGTATCCACCTTGCATTATTCCATACCATTCGAACATACCATTAATAGTTTATAATGGTATGAAAAAATCAGAGGGTAGAGTAAATGTGAAAAAAAATTAATTTGAATTAGGAGAAGAAGTGGAATTTGAAGAAAGTGGATTCAGCAAAGAAGACTTTCCGTCAAGTGATGAAACAGATGGGGATGATCCATTTGAAGATGGAGATGCATGTAAACAATCAGAACAAAACATTAAGATCTTGATTTAAATAAATAAGGAAAACAGTTCCTCTCTTTAGAAAATCATTCCAAAAAAATTACAGATTCCTTCAAAAATATGTGATTGAAAAACTTGGTGAGGAAAGAGCTCTTGTTATTGAAGTAAAAACTCAATGGAATGCTTTAGTTGATATGATGGTACGTTTTCTAATGCTAAAAACTTGCGTGATGAAGGCCTTAATTGATTTTAATTCTGAAATATCATTCAATGAGTGTGAATATGAACTTGCTTCTTCTATTTTTGCATCACTGCAGCCAGTGAAAATTAAAGAGGAGGCGCTTTGCCAAAGGGATCGAAATGTTTAGAAGTGTGAGGCTGTGTTGGAATTCTTGATGTGAAAACTAAAATATGTGAATACAGAGTGGGGGAATAATATGAGAACTGCATGTGCTGAAATCAAATAATGAAGAGAGTAACTGATTTCCCAGGGGTTTTGCGGTATTGTCACTGTGGTTCACGGGCAAGTGGTCATGATTTGGGGATTCATATTCTGTGCTAACACTAGTGAACCTAAAAAAAAATTGCCAAAGAAAACTTGCCTAGATTTCATAATTATAAGGCCACTGAAACATTTAAATCAGCAAGCGAGGAAGAAGAACAAACTTCTTTAGCATCAAAAAGTCAATATATTGATGGCTTACATAAATAGTGAGAGTCAGCTGCTAAATATTCAAAGAGTGGTTCACTATTTTTGGATGAGCTAAAGAAGGAACTTGATTCGGTAATTACCCAATGTCTGATTCCTCCCAAACAATATCCTCCTAGCTGCAGTTTAAAGGACAAATGACCTAAGTGTTTTTTAAGTGCATACAGTAAAACCTCGCTTTTACGTCCCCGCAATTTACGTTTTCCCGCCATTAACGACTTTTTCTTCATGTCCTAATAATGTCCATATATCCGCAATGTAACGTCTTCCCTTTATGTACGCTAGCAAATTTTTGAATGGTTCGCCATTTACGTTTTACGAGAAGATTTTGCCGTGATTGTCGTCCTGGTTGCATAACTGGTGGTTGGACTCAACGCTCCGTGAAAGACGAAGTAAAAACTCATGCAGTAAGTTACCACTTTGAAAGAGAAATAAAATTTGCCCAGATATACCTCCATTTACCGTGACCTCGCTCATCTGTGCAATTGTAATGCCGCGAGGGATTACAGTACACGTACGTCGTTTTTCTCGCGATTGTTGTTCAGGTTGCATAACTCGCAGGTTAGCTGATGCTATCGCATAGGTGATGAAATTTTTCATTTATTTAAGAAGTGTATGCTTTTCAGCATTTGCGGTCTTGTCTTTCATTTTTGGAGGCATTAATATAGATTTTAAAAAATCCTCCAGCCAAACTTCATCCTCATATATCCTATGAACACACCTGTAAAATCATCTCGTTCTTCTCTAGCTCGATTCTTAAGTAGCTTTGATAGGATAACACTATAGTCTCCACACCTTCTTTTCTCATAATATTTACCCTAACTTACTAGCATGGTTGGATCAAGACTCCTGGCCTCAGTTCATCCTTATCTATGTCATTCTCCTCTTCTATTCCCAAGTTCCCTTGCCTATCATTAATGTCATGCAGTTCTTTTCACATTTTCCTTACCCCTATGCTGAATCTCTTGTAAGTTCTATCAGCAGCTCTCCTGACTTAACAGTAATGAACAGTGTCTTGACCACTCTAGCGTCCACTTTTGAGGGGAACTAGAGAAAAAAGTGTAAATCGCGGGAAAGTGTAACCAAGTGTCTTGACCACTCTAGTGTCTACTGCACCATTCCCCTCTCCCCCTCTATCCTTTCTCAACTGCTTGCTGTTCTGCATCTTCCCTCATACACCTGTAAACTAATTCCTGATATTCCCTCCAATTTACAACTGTACAATTTTTTCACGCTTCCTAATCTTGGCCCAACCATATGTAATCTAGTTAATATATCTCCCCGTGTCCCCATGCATTTCAAATAAGAGATTTTGGCATTATTAAAGATGTTTTGTTGGAACTTTATTTCAATTTTAAACTTGTCGTTCAATGAAAGCAAGAATTAGGCAGGCAAAATCAAGAAGCAAGGAGTTATTCTTTCAGGCATAACTTTCATATAAAATTGCATACCCTCAAATTACACTTTCCCGCGATTTACACTTTTTTCTCTAGTTCCCCTCAAAAGTGTAAAAGAGGGGTTTTACTGTATTTTAAAAAATTGTAAGTAACTTTTCAGTGTGGATAACCTAATTCTAGAGTTTCTGTTTGATTTTTTAAAAGACTACAATTTCTTTCAATTTAAGAGCGATTGCTACTGCTATTGTGCTTTATATTTTATATCCCATGAAAAACTGTATTCTATTATGGTTTAGTAGAGCAGATGTTTTAGCAACTTTGTGGGTTTTCCAGTTTTATTACCAAAGATAAAACAATAAAAAAAACACAAACAAAGTATAAAACAAATGCACGACCTGGGTGACTTCAGCAGCATCATCATCATCATCAGTGAAGATAATCCTCATTTCTAAACTTTGTGTGGCGCTGTTTTATAATAATTTTTAACTTTGTTATTAATCGATGTTGCTGCTTAATTTTTAGTTATTTTTTAATTTGAATTCCCTATATACATGTGATACTTTAGTTAAATTCCGGGATCCCGGGATTGAGTAAATCACTAATCATTAATCCCAGGATTAAAAAACCTCTCCAGGATTTTGGCTTTAGCTGTTTGAGATTATTTGCTGCTTTCTTCTCCCAGGTGGCTGACATTTGGGTTGAGGCATAAAATTTGGTGGCAGTATATACCACACAGTCATTTTCCCATTGGCTGCACATTTCTGTCAAAGTTATATCTACGATGCCATTCAACTGGGACAGTTGGTGGTCCCACGGAGAAATTTAACAATGGATATTTCTCTGCCTGTTAGGCATCTCATCGTATTTTATCGTGCCTTCCAACCATTTAAATAGATCCAAGTTAATCAGCCTTCGGCTCATCTCGCTTCACTGAAACACCGATGGAAGACCTGGCAGTAGGAGCTTGTCTTTGTAGGAGATAGAGTCTTGGCTTGGTGGTAGGTTTTTGACCCCTTTCTGAAATATTACTCCAGAACTCATTTATTGAATTATTATTTTATAACCCCTATGACCCGCTGGTGCATAATATTTGCACTAATTTCAGATTAATACAAGGTTAGCTATAACCATATAATCAGTCCAAAGGATGTTTATATTACTGTTAAAAGGCATTATTAATCAGTCATAACCTCTGCTGTAGCGAAGGAAAGTGTAAATGGAATCAGCAATGGAATATTTCCGATCATTTCTTACCTTATCAAAGTCACAGATGATTTCATTTAATAATCTAAGACACTCAAGGCCTTGCTTATTTACATCATTCTCATCGTAGAACTCCTTGTAATTTGGAATTGACGCAAACATCACAGCTATACAGTTGTACCTTTCATGATATAATTCCTGAAATAAAGAGGGGAATGTAGCTTCAGAAATGGAATTGGTAACTCCTGAATTAAAGAGGAAATCCTGGCAAACATAAGTATGAACAGTAATGGCTGCATTATACCTGTATCATGAGCTCTTTGACTGACTTGGCAACAGTTAAGTTATGCCTCACGATACCTTTGAAACATGAGCCATTCACTCCATAGAAAATCATGAAAAAATTTCAATCCTCTCCACTTTTTATTGTTTCAACTGTCTAGAGAATGGTTATTGTTTTACCCACTAAATTATACAAGAGTGAAGGGATGATATTGGCATTTTAATTCTAGGGTTGACAACTGAAACTATCACTAATGCTGGTGAATTGGTATGATGTAGCTAGCTTTTACAAATTGGTTAAATAAAAATATTTTAGTCCTTTGCCATCCAACAATTTCAGTTTGTAATCAACAGTTTAACTTATAAAGGAGATGCATTCAGGCTATCAATAATAATTGCAGTTTTGTTCTTCAGAATGCACAGTAACCGATATGTACAATTACATGCAAGAGTGAAATATGACCTGCAAGACCCCTTAGAAATACATATTATATTTCAAATGCTGATTGGAATGAGAGTGCTCACGTCTTTGACTTTCCCACCGGTCAGGAAGTGGTCCGCCACATGAGCAGGCAAAATGTTTTCCAGCAATATCTTGTTGATGCCTCTCATCACTTCAACTTCCTCTTGCTCTATCTTCAGCTTGGCCTTCCACAGGAAGTCTGTCCGAGAGGTGAACTCGATCTGCCTGTCGAGGACATGCAGGAGCACTGCTAGGATTGCCAGGGACAGCGAGGTTTTCGCCTCAATGGGCAGCTCGGGAAATCTGAAATTTAGAAGGTGCATACGACTTAGAAGAGCCAGAAGGGAAAAATTGTCTCCATCCCCATTTTGAAATCGTTATACTATGCCAAGGTTCATTCTTTCATTACCTTCGCCGTCTTATTTTGGGGTAACCATCAGGAATCAGCAAAAGTATTCTCTATGCAGAAGTAGGCTATCAAAGCAATCTTTCAGTTATCTATACGTACACCAGGTAAACCCCTTTTCACCAAAATGAATAGACTTACTCTTCCCTCTATCTATATATTTACTTGTGCAACCTTTGTAAACAATAACCAGGAAAATTGTCCTCTAATGCCACAGTCCATACTCATAACACCAGTACTAAACTAGATATACATTTCAATCATAGTTTATACTCCTCTAATCTTAATGCACCATACAAAATGGCCTCAAAAATCTTTAACAAGCTGCCCGATAAACTGAAAACAATTCCCTCTTCCTCATTGTTTCAAAAGATATTAAAGGTCTTATTGTTAAATAAATGCTATTACAGTGTTAATCAATTCTTCGAGGATCAAGTGTTGTAGGATTTGGGTATATAATGGTATTTTTTTATCTAATTTTGTGCTATGAGATCATGTGTCATTTTTTTCTTTTTTTACACTTTTTGACTTGTCTTATATCATGTCATGAAAATAATAATAATAATAATTTGAGTCATCACCAAGTACCTACAAACATTTGACGACAGCCAATTACCTCATACATTTCATTCATTATTGAAATTTTCAGCTATGATGACAAAAAGTTGCAAATAAAATCCCAATTGATTGCATTCCCATGACGCAAGTGTTAGTTTGCTTCCCTCAGTGTTACTGCTACATTAAATTAATACATTTCCTCACTTGATCATGATTAATGTGCTACTTGTACTTCACAGACACAATTTAGTTTAGAAGATGCTATATTCAATTGGAATAGTAAGAGCCGTATATTCGAAAAGGAGTTGGCTGTCACTTAGCAAAATACTATTGAAGGTATCCCCGTGAATGGAGTGAGTGGCAATTTCTCTCATGATTGCAGAGAATATCCTCCCATTAACAAAAGCACATTTTTACCAAAGTATTCTTATGCACCTCAGGCATACTTAAGTAAGTATTTACAGATGATGCTGGAAATATTTGGAGAAATTTGAAAATATTTGCTTAGGCAAGTCATTCGCACTGCTGGACTATATCCATGATGAAATTGCGATGAAATTTCACCGATTACGTAAATAAGTTCACTTTGTAAATTTCCACAGATTTATCAAAACGGACCTAGGTTTCGACTGACACAGTCATTATCTAAGAAGAATAAGTAAACAGGATAATCGAGCCTTAATTAGTCTATGAGCAAAGCAATGCAGCCAATCTGAATTGTAGTGTGAAAGATTTGGGACAAAGATCAATTACAAGAGGATAAAAGTAATTAGTCTCAGCGAGAAAAATTCCTAGTGCTTGATAATGACTGTGGACGTCGAAACCTCGGTCCGTTTTGATAAATCTGTGGAAATTTACAAAGTGAATTTGTTTACGTAATCAATATGTGGTTCCACGAAGTCAAGCCTAATAATTTGTTTGAAATTTTACTGGTTCTAGTTAAAATCATTCTTGCTGCATAAGAAAAAGAGCATTATTTGAGGATGCACAGGACGTTTTTATTTATAGTTAATATCCTCGTTTTATATTTAATTCGTCATGTCATGCATAAAGGAGCAACGTTCACTTAGTATGAATAGTACAGATGTTTTTCCAAGCAATTTACTTAGGAGTGATTCGTAGACGATTAATTAATCCTTGGAGCAAAGAGTTAAACCATTAAGGAGAGCAGACAAGACTTGGCTTACCCATCGTCATGCGTGCTGTAGAAGCGAGAGAAAAGGTTGCGGGCGACGGGCCATTGGTGGAAGAGCAAGAGGTGGGCCCCCATCGAAGTGGCCATCAGGATCAGCTTCAACAGGAAACCCAACCTCAGGAAGACAGACACAGCGGCCAGTGCCAAGACTGAGCTATACAGGTACGTCTGAAACGAAAGGAGAATGCCGTCGTTGGCATACATGGCCACCACATATCTCATTCACAGCAAATGCACTTATGAAGCACAAACGAATCACTCATGCCATACTTTGAGGGGGGCTTTATAGCTCGGCGGCAGCGGCGCTTACGATGGATTTCGCCGCAGACGGAAATCGGTGGCCCTTCACAGCTCTGCGGCGCGGCGTGAAAAAAGAAGATCGCAATGCGTTGCAAGGCACTTGAACTTGTCGCCTTGTGCCTCTTATCACGGTTGAATCTATTTTGTTGAGTTTCGTCTCCTATTTTTTCCTCGTGCGTAGTTCATTTTAGTTAGCAGTAGTATATTTTAGTTGGGCATAGTATAGTTAAATTTAGTATGGGAATAGTTTAGTTCATTTCAGTATTTAAAAACCAGGACCTTCAGCAATATATTAATAATTTGCGGTGTATTACTTATAAAACTTTGAGATGGGATGCATACTGCAACGAAACATTAAACGACTATGAGATACTATTCCATGTGTGTACGCGCAATGCAATAGTTACATTTTCACTAAACTCTTATTTCTGGGATAGCTGTGACTTCTCTTCTTCGATTATAAATTTAACACTTCATAACAACCTTTATATTCGTAATACATCTCATACGCGCTCATGAAAGTGCCCAATAGAAGACATCCAAGAATGCTGGGCAATTCGAATTAACCGGGCCTCCCTCTTCTTGCCGCTGGAATTCAGCACGGCTGAATGGCAGCCACTAGCCGTTTAAGCGCTAGTCAGCGACGCTCAACGGTCTGACGTCATGATTTCCAAAGGCGTGTTCTCATTGGCTGATTTCTGCCGCTGGAGCTCTGCCGCCGAGCTAAAAATATGGTAAACGACCCCATTGATGCACGACTTCGTGGGTAAAATTACAATTGTCGTGGCTTACTCGCATTCAGTTGCGGCGATCATTTTCATTGCTTACAATTTTCTCGTTTTTCATTGGTTCGTACGTTTTGCGCCTAACTACGCTGTACGACACCTTATTTCCGTTTGTTTCAAAAAATTGTATGGAATGGTTTGGACCAAAATATTTTATGAAAATTTGACCATAGGACATCGGATTAAACCTACACATAATTATGAAGGCAAAGAGGTCGTTTGCCACATTTTTTTAATTGCCGAACCTGATAGAGTTTGTAAAATGAAAAGACCCGTATTTTTCCGTTTTTTGATCCGTCAATTATTTCCCGAGTTATAAGCGGCGAAAAAACTGATGTTTTTAAACCTTTCGGAAAAGTGGGCGTGGTGCAACCTCTGACGTATATCGACTTCGTCCAATCACAACTGAGCCCGCGAAGCTACTTTGCCTTATCGCAATGGGGGGGACACAGCTGACTCGGCCAATGGGAATGATTTCGACAGCATCTGTGCGAGCAGACCATCCGAGAATCCCCCTCCACTCCCTTCCCCCTCCCCTGAAAGCATTCAAGGACGGGAGGAAAATGACGTCAATGTTATCACAGCAGCTTTTTCGGTGGGCGTCACCTTTTGCTTATTTCAATTTTTGATTTATGAGTGAATGGTTGTGGTTAGAAGATTAATTTTTTCACCAAAATTCTTTTTTCGTTTCCATCTAACGATTCCGTGTACGAAATCGCGATTTCGGTTCCGAGTGAACGCCTCCGATAGAGAAAATGCGTGACTGATCCAAAGCGTATTATTCGAAAAAAGCAATGAGCTCAATGTGAATGAGGCGTCGTCTTCACTGCGGGGGCATCCACTTACGGCCACTCGCTCCGCCTCGTCCTGGCTGGTGTACGTCGTCCTCACTTCTGCAAACGCCGACAGGTTGGCAGCCGTGAGGGCGTACGCGGGAACGGTCTCCATGGGTGACGGGGAGGACTGCTCTTCGAGGACGAACGAAGCCTCATCCTCCGCTGCGCCCCCCTCCGACCCCACGTCCACCTTGTGTCCAGAACGCAATCGCCATTATTATCATTCATTCATTTGCCCAGTAGATCACAACACAGAAGGACTACACACGATATAAGGCACGTCAAGATAGAGATAAAACATGTTAATTTTAAAAAAATGTCTTAAATGAGGCAATTACATACAAAGCAACAGACTCCATGAATCTTTAGATAGAATTAATGGACTTATTTTCCATATATTCTTCCACAGAAAAATACATTTTTTATACAGTATTTATTTCAGTTTAGCTTTAAAGGAATAAATACTCTTACATTTTAGAATTTCAGTGGGGAGTTTATTATAAAAAACGAATTCCCATTTCCTTGAGTCGTGTTTTCATTCTTTCTGTTCTGATTGATGACAAATGCATATTATTGTAGCTCCTTGTTATATGTGAATGGTAATCTGAATTTGGAATATATTTATGTATATTAGTTCTCATTATTACATAGGATATCAGAGAGAATATATAAATACATGGAAGGGGGAGAATGTTTGCTTATTTTGAGAATATTGGCTTAGAAGGTGAAGAGTAATGTTGCAATGTTATTATTCTGACTATTTTTTTCTGAATTTTGAATATCACATTTAAGAAGTGGCATCACTACAAAACGAACAGTATTATAGACAAAGAGTAGTCTTAATGCTATGATTATGATGCTATGTGACGGTTTGGCCGTCTTATCTTTGTTTTTCCCTGGTCGCGCCTCCCGCGCCGGTCATTTGCGTCCCAAGCCAGGTCCCCGTTACGTAAGCGAGATGAACGCCTGCCTTTTTCTGCGTGGATATCTGGTAAAATGTTCCTTTGTCTTGTGCATTGGATTCCTTAAGAGTGAGAATCACGCCACTTGTGTCTACCCAGGTCATTGGGCAGTGTAAGCCGTGAATCTATTGGTGATTTTTGAATTGTAGTCACGTGAGAGGGGGGGATGAGCGTTACAAGGAGGACGCCGACGGTTGAGTCGGGAGAGATATCTGTTGGCAGTTGGTGATGGGGAGTCGAGCACAGAAGCTCAAGGTGTGCTGGTGAAGCCAGGCGAGAGTGTGGACGGAGAGAGAGGCGATAAATGGAGACGGAGATCACCACGACTTCCGCGAGGAATTGATAAAGTCGTTCCCTAGCGGTTTTTCCTGCGTTCTGCCCCAGAAGAGGAACGTGACGCAGCGGACCTCGATCCCGGCACCCCAAAGAGGAGGTGCGGTTTCGGGTAGATAAGGGCGACAGACCGCAAAAGCTAGCGGGTCGCCGCATCCCCGGAACCAAACATTGGACGAGTTCCTTTCAGTCGGAAGGTGCATTATCTCAACAGGAGATGTTGAATTCCGTTCTCCACGCCACCATACCGGAAACTCAACGGTGCAGTCTCTCCGCGCTGGATTTCGCCGTCAAGCTCCACACCAGCTCAAACATAAGTATCGCCACACCCGTATTTCCCCAATCCTAAGTGGTTTCAACCCTCTTATTCACGCTTCCCCACTGTGAAACCCGTGTGCGCCAGAATAAGTGGTGTACGAGATATCCAAACAGAGTTAAAGTCCCTTCAGGTCAAGAGAAGAGTCAAACTGATCCCAAGAGTGGACAATCATAGTCCTACGGGACCATATTTCTGTATCACTTACTCCCGTCCTCATCATTAGTATTCATAAAAGGACGAGGAGCGTGTAATTCTCTCCATTTAGTAGTTCATTTTATTTCATTTTTTTCATGTTTGGTCATTTATTTGGTCAAAGTGTTACAGGGTGATTATTTCATTGTGGTTAATTTCGTTCCATTTATGTCTCACCATTCATTCACCTCTTCATCCCTCATTAGTCATTAAGACCTGTGTTATTTAGCTGTAGAGTGCCTTCGTGTTCATTTTCATGCTCATTTCATTCAATAAATGTTGCTTGTGTTAATTGTAAAAAAAAGGCAGAGGTTCATTCTTACGCTTCGCGTAATTTCTCCCTTGGCTCACGTCATACGGCCCTCACTGTTTTACCGTCCGCCCTGGCTTAAAGTCCCCCCGACCCTCGAACAATTTGGATCGTCCTTGCTTTGCTGGCTGAGCTGGTCCGATGCCGCGGTTTTGAGGTGGCGCCCTTCTCAAACACGCGACAAAGGTCGCGATATCCCTTTTTCTCAAAACCATTTCCCACCCGGGAAAGTCCGAAGGAGACGAGGTGTCGAGGCAAAGGTAAGGGTTCCAGTACTCGTAGGCGTAAGGACTGCGGCGAGTCAACGGGCAAAGGAGAATCAAGCCCGTTCCGTCACAATATAAATACATGGAAGGGGGAGAATGTTTGCTTATTTTGAGAATATTGGCTTAGAAGGTGAAGAGTAATGTTGCAATGTTATTATTCTATTTTTTTCTGAATTTTGAATATCACATTTAAGAAGTGGCATCACTACAAAACGAACAGTATTATAGACACAGAGTAGTCTTAATGCTATGATTGCTCAAAAGAAATTTTAAAATATGTTCATAACTTTTAAACAGCAAAACTATTTTGTTAAATTTCCAGGCGATTCGCAATGAAAATAAAATACACTCGCTGCTCAAGAGGAAGTAAATAAACAGCGAGGCTAATTCCTTGGCATACCTCCTCCATAATTTTAATCGCAAATATATTAATCATGTTTTTCATTTTTAAATACATTCCATGTAAAATGATAATGATTTTTGAGGATTTAGGACAAAAATTTCTAATCCTATGATTAATTACGGGAAAATTTAATTTTTTTGTGAAATTTAAGCATTTTCATTACTTTTAAAAGGTAAAAATATCTCGTAATGTAGAGGCAATTCGTGTGAAAGTGAAAATACACTCGCGGATTAGGAGAAAGCATATGAAAAGCGAGGCTCACTCCTTGGCCTGATGAATACGCATATAATATATTTATTAAAAAATATCGATCATTTATATTGTATTTCAATGTAAATGCATTTCAGCAAATAAATGTCTTTTGCTGATGGCCTAACTAATGCTTGATTGTTCTACTGACTTAGGCCCGGTTCACACGGTGCGCTTTTCCCGGATGGATTTCTTGCGTACGAGTGCTGATGCTGGTGCCGTGCGGGCTCGCTTGCTGCAAACGCTGACTGCTGTCCTGACGGCTAGAGCTTCCTTGATTCTAAGGTTAAAGTCCGTTGCTATTTTCCTTGCGTGTTTTTCCGATTGCTATTGTTGCCGGCCAATCATCGTTCAGCTTTGCACCACGTGATCAAAATAAAGGTTCTGCCTTTGATAGCATTGTATTGTTGATATGGTGTTTAAAAATGAGTGCAAATCTATATACACTAGGGATCAAGTTGCGGTGCTTATCGAAGCGTATAGAGACGAAACTTGTTTACATGCAGTTCGTAATCGGGACTATCACAGTGAACATCTCTGTGTTGAGGCTCTAAGAAGAGTGAGCAAGGAGGATAGCTCTTGCTACGTGTGAACCGACAACCATCAGTGAAGCCAGCTTACAGCCGTGTGTACAGGCCAGCGGCCACCTTTGTCACCCGCTGTGTAGCAGCACGCACGAAATCCAGCACTCAAGGAAAAACGCATTGTGTGCACTGGGCATTGATCAGTCAGCTTCCTTCACTTGTAAGCGCATCCTTCCCAACAACGTCTGCACTCTACTCATCGGCGGAGAGCCAGCGTCTTGGACGGGGAATGTGTACACCCGGAGGAGGATGACTTACGAGGGTGACGACGGCGCAGCAGGAGAAGAGTGCGGCGGTGATGAGGAACACCGCCAGGCGGAGCCAGCGGTGCGCGCCGACCACGCCCCCCGCCTCCCGCCCCCCCCGCCCGCCTCCGCCGCCCTCGCCCCCGTCCATCATGGCGTCCGCCGCACCGTCCGCCCCCGAGGGAGGCGCCAGGCGCAGGCAGAGGAGCAGGCGCCGCGCCGCCGAGGGCCGCGAGGACGACTCGACGCCCCCACCGCACCCCTCCAGCCAGCACAGGTACAGGAAGGTGAGCAGCGCGGCCAGGGTGGAGCCGAAGGTGCCACACAGCACCACGGACCTGCGGGAGAAGCCTCGGCTGGTGGGAGGGAAACCCGGCGCTCGCCTCCGGAGACGAAGGACACCGCACGGAGTATGTTCCAATACTTATCAATTTCCCAAGCATCAACTTGTAAATAGATGTAAGCACACGTATTTATAAGTTGAGGGGGAAAAGAGGGGTGGAGTAGTGGGGAGGGAACGGTGGCCTATGAGAGGCTCTCAATTCTGCTGGTTTAGGCCAGGTGGCTCACAAGCCTATGTCACCCAGATATGGGCCAACTCACGCGTTCCCACCTCTATACTGCCGGCAGATTCAGGGAGGACTTCAGAAATCCTACATCCCTCTTTCATCAAATCCACCTACTCCACTCCGTCCCTATGACAGACACCAATCTTGTCATGGTCGCTATTGATGTCATTTCGCCTTACACTTCAATACCACACCATGAGGGCCTATCATCTACCTCTCACAACGACAGACACCATATTCACCCTCCACTCATTTCATTGTACGCCTCGCCGAAATGGTACTCACAAAAAAAATCTTCTCTCTCAGTCGTCAATTTTTCTTTCAGACCAAAGGGATATGGGCACATACTCGCATGGCACCTTCCTACGGATCAATATGCGACGCTTATTGAGGCAATCATTGGGTGACATTACTAATGTTTAATTCAAATATAGACTAAGTTCTGCTGACTTTCTCTGCAAATAAAATTGTTTTAATATCTAGCTGGCCAAAAGCGTAATCTTGGGGAAATACTCTTGGTGCCTCTGGATGTAACCACAATTTCGTTAAGTAGCCCGAACAGTAGTTTTTCTACGAAGGAAAATCTAATTCCCTACGTCTATACTAGGGGTACTAGGTGTACACAAAATTCCAAAAAAAGCGGAGAAACAAGATCTTTAATGGAACGAATACGCACGGCTTCAAAGCAAACGGCTGCCCCAAGATGCAAGAAAAGGAGCACTCCTGCTGGCCCGCCTACAAGGAGTTTTATCTTCTATTCAACTCAATGCACAGCTTAACTCAATGAGTTCATAAAACTTTTAATAGTACCACAACAATTAAAATATTCCGTCTGCCCTTCTGTGACCTACGGACGCCGAGCAAAACTATAGGCTGCATTTTTTTAAACCACTCAACCTCTCCTCAAATCCTAACACACCAATAAAGCCTTGTAATCGCACGAGATGCAAAACATGCCCTATTTTCACTACACCACCCACATCTCCCTCTCTCCCATTTTCTCAACTATCTCCCCCGCCTTCCGTCTCCCACTTGTATCTCCAGCCACGTCATATACCACCTGAAATGTGACTTCTGACCCGTCTGACCACTGCACCACACCCCTCAGCATCCGCATGAATAATCACCGTGCGTCTTGCGACCCTTCTTCTCCACACTCTCTCTCTCTCTCCCTAAACGTGTCTTAGAACATGATTCGTCTTTCAACTCCTGCACCAAAGTTTCAATTCTTTCCTCTCTCTCTCTCTCAGGAGAACTCCATACCATAAAACAGGTATTTTTAAATACTATGCAGTTATTTTCAAGGGTTTATCATCCCATTTTCACGCAAGTATTTCAAATGCAATAGAATATTCTCTTCGCTCCAGCGTTCCGGACTGACAAGAGCAGCTGCCACTTCACAAGCGAGAGAAGGGTCAGATGTCTCGGGAGCTCAGCGCAATGGCTGAAAAATCTCGAAACATGATGCAACGAGGACTGAGGGAAAAGCGTTTTCGGGATGAATTCGGAGAAGGAAGTGGACGGAGAAGTAAAAGGCGCTGTTTAAGGAGGCTCCACCGAATTATGAAGGAGATGCCATTTTTGCGAAAATTTCAGGACTCTTGCAATAAAATTTGCAGATTAATAATGTAAAGAGAAATGCCGTTTTGACGAAAAGCTAATATAAGATGCGCAATTTTATGTGGAATTTAGCATTGTAAAAAAGTGCTGACATTACCACACTTGTTTAATTGATATTAATAAATGTTTGCTCGAAAAAAGCATAAAAGCCTTAGTTACATGAAAGTGGCGCTACAGTATGTTGTTATCATTGGCAACGGTACTTGTGACGGAACATGCTTACAAACCTATTTACTAACTTAACTACGGAATATACCTTACCAAGATTCTTCTTATATTTTTTACGTAATTTAAATATATAATTGGTTATTGGCATGGTGTAATTAATACCAATGCTTCCAAATGGTAGCAGCGTCATTGTAGCCAAACAATTTTCATAAATATGATAGTAATAAAATTCAAAACAAAGAGTTTTATTTGCAAGGGAATAGTCTGAAGCTAAGTAAGAAAATATTTTACCTATTTTAGAACACGTATTAGCGGGAAAGAGCTCCTATTCTCACTTTGGAAATTAAATTTGGCAACAACACGCCAGTCATGTTTCGAAGTCAAAATGAGTTAAAAGAGCTTGTGAAAAATAGAATGCAACTACAACGCGCTATATAATAGCATACTCATACAATTACTGTGCATGCGTTATCACCCTGTAGATGATTTTCCATATAGGTGTTTTTCTGGATCGGTAGGTATTTATTCATTGAATAACATAGTTCTTTTACGGGATTTGAATCGCGGGGTCACGGTGGAACCTCCTTAATTGGAAGACAGGGAGAGAAGTATTGCACAAAGAATCTGAATGTCACGTATCCATAGTTCAAGAGGCGTTCGTGGCGTTGTGCATTTGGTAACGTGAATGTGACTGAACGGTAGATCCCCGAAGGGAGTCTCCAAATACCCTACAAACTGTTGCTGGAACACTGATGATGGGCCACGGTCCACTGGACAAATAAATGAAGAGTGGCAACCGCTTCAAGCACGTCGGACAGTCTTCATCGCAGAGGAGCGCGCGCATAATGACTTACATGGGAGTGGTGAGCACTTGTATGAAGGCCATGCAGAAGAAGAGACAGACGGCGCAGGAGATGTAGAAGCGGAACTGCGGGTCCGTCTGCTCCCTGTACGCTCTCTCCTGGCTCCCTCGGCGAAACCACAGGGACACTGGGTTCAGCTCCTCCGAGTTGAACCACTTCCTGAGAGGGGAGAGCGAAAGGGTGTGCAGTCAGCGATCGAGGCGACTCGAGCGGCGATGCGCGAAAGGTCGACACTAGAGATCCGATGCCATCACACAAAGATTGACATTTTTGAGAAAAGGGTCGGGCATGTGCTGCAAAAAAATGCCACCTTATGTGGCGTATCGGGGTGGAGAAGCATTTCAGGGATTAAATAAACTTCACAAGTTGTTGTTGAAGTGCAAAAGTTGTCACTTGTATACGATTCACCACACCCGTACACAAATCGTGTTTCAACATCTAAGGCGTCATCAATCAAATCTTCTGAGTATTACTATTTTCAGTATTTAACGTCTAAATGGATCCGATATTGACGCCTTAGATATTGAAACACCTATTCGGTATTAGTGTAGTACATTAAATACAAGTAAACAGTTAAACTTGTGCAGTTTAATTTAATTCCTGATGTGCCAAAATGTATTCTCACTTTAAGGATTTGCAGTGGAGAAAGTTCATCAGGTTCAGAGAAATAGAAATAACCGAAAAATTCACATTATTAATATATTTCAATGATTACCTCAAAAGAGGTTTTATACTAAAAGTCATGACAGGATTTAATAGACAATATATCTAAATACGAAAATGTTTGAGAGTGCATTGTAACAGATGTTAAGTCGACAATTCGCTTTGTAGACACTTAGCATCTATAGTTGCATGTGAGTCCTATAGCTAACTTCTTTGCAACAGAATGCATTGTAAATTGTGTAGTGCACTGTAAATTGTAAAGTGCATTGCAACACGTATTAAGTGTCGACAATTTGCTTTGTAGACACTTTGCATCTATAGTTGCATGTGAATCCTATAGCTAACTTCTTTACATGTAGTCGTATCACTCTAACAATTAGTTGTATGGTGATTTTCACCCCCTGCCACACACCCTCGTAGTTACTCGCAGGGTATTACGTAGGTGTAGATGCATAATAGCTTCACTTCGCAAGACCGCATATACATTTGGACCCGGGCAATAAGGTTTTTCTCACGAATGCGCTCATATTGAAGACATAAGGAGCTGAATTTTATCGAATTATACTTTGTCATCCGTCGATCGAATAGTTTCGAATGCATTTGAGCCAGTTTTGAATTGGACAGGGAACGCGATCACTTCAGTCCATCTCGTTATGTATTTCAACACGTGAACATTGACCGAGACGCATCTTCAGAGCACAAAGATCTAATTTCGGAAGACGGGATCGACGAACTCGGGTGGGCATTACGAATCCATCCTTCCAAGTATATGATTTGACAAGACACGCTTGCGTTGTGGGTCGTGAGTCTCACAGGCGGCGACAGCACGTGAACCATTTGGAGTATCACGTTTCAAAATAAGCTACTGCCTCGTTCGGGAGGTGCAGATAAAAAATGCGCTCCAGGGTGTCTATTACGGAACTTCCGCCGATAGGAGATATCGTACGATACCACTATCGAACGAAATGATGGAGGCTGTCTAACATGCTATTACGTTTCAGGCGTTGCTTTCGTTCGATAAGCTTCGGCTTTCTTCGGAAACTTATCGTACATCGGTGACGTTGTGTGACGTAGAAGAGGAAACAGCAGAAGGTCGATTGTAACAAATGACGAACGATAACCCCAAACCGCAACATTGAGATCACGAATTAAATATTTACAAACAGTTTAAAACAAAGGTGAATACTTAATTTCAGAATTTTATCTAGATTTAATTTGATTGTTGGCTTTCATTACTCCCGTAATTCTTGCTGCATCTTGAGTTACGACACCAAACTATTCATATTAATGTTGTTAATCGTGCTATCTAATCGCCTTGTTTCATACCATCATATAAAATGGACAGAAACGAAATTCACGAAATAAAAGGTCAGTGAGAAAAATGTTTATAATTATATTTCACTGTACTTAATATTTTTGACGATGTAGTTTAAAAGTCCCATGTTTTAACATGCATACAGTTTACGGTGACATAATTCATTCCACCTATTCCTCAATTTAACATTATAATAATACTTAAACTTATCGTTCATGCTATGCATTAAAGATTAACCTATAGAATCGAGCATGACAAGCATAACAATGGGAATATGGCCCTCCTTCCTTCTGCAGCAATAGCAGCCAAGAGTATAAGCCTTCCATTTCTTATACTTAAGCATAGCATTTAAAATGTAAAGCCTTCACACATATGTCATGGTAATTAAAGCTCAAGCATTGGTAGATAAAAAATCATTACATCTTCTTCATCTACTCATTTACAATGCAAAAGGATTACATTTGTATAAGAACATCATACGTTCAATATAATTTACGAAGAGAAGTCACTGTCTAAATTGTTGATATCAAATATTGAATTTATATTTGGGCATGGTAAGTATGAAACCTTTTGCTTAACATTAGAGGTATCCTTGTCATCGAAACATATTAGGCCTGTCAGCATGTGAAGCCTCTTCCCCGTAATCACAGTCCCGAAATTCGCCTCGAACGTCTCTCAAGGGATTGATTGGAAATCCAGCAAATAGTTTTAAAATAAAAATATGTTGTTGTTACTGCCATAAACGTAAGGGATTAGCATCTAACAGCCATGCTGTAAACTATTCGAAAGCAAAACAATTTGGTCATGGTGGGAACCAAACCTTAGTCAAAAACATTGTTAACACGCCTTAACTCACTCGGCCACCGCTGTCGGTAAGAGTAGAGCGCCCCACGAAGAATTTATACGGTTCTACAATTCTATGGTTGCATAAAACTCAATATGCTCAATGAGTGGTGCTTGTAAGCTACAAAATAAATTGACGCATTAATAGTTGCGAGCTATGCCTCGTTACGCGATTTCATGCATTATGTTTCAGCGTTTACCTATGCTTTGAGAGGAAAACAATTTGATGCAAATTCTCGCCACATTACATTATAAGGTATATCAATTGGAAGTGCATTCAATGATAATACTAATTGAACCATTAGAATACAGTATCCATTGATATATTTCCTCATTTCCTTGAATAAACGTCGTAGGTGAACTCCCTTATCGAACGACAAGAGAGTTACAGACATTCCGTAGGCTGCTGTAGGATATCGTGCTTTCGATAAGCAGTTACCGTTCGATACGAAGAACCGTAATAGCTTTATCGTACTATTTGCCCCGTAACGAACGACAACTCCTCCGCCGTATCGTCATATTTATCGAACGATATCAACGGACGAACCGTAATAGCATTTTAGTTGTCGAACGATTCGTATCGAACGGAAACTACATTTAAGTTCGACAACTGCTTTATAGAAAGATCCGTAATAGACACCCAGAAGACACCCAACGGGTTGGCCTAAGGAGTGCCCGAGTCACGGGGGTTCATCTGGAGGAAGGATTTCTACTTTTCAATAACATTTCCGGGTTTCCTAATGCGCGCAGGGTGGTATGCAGATAGCAATGGAAGGGTTCATTGTTGCACATGGAAGGGTGTTGAAATACGGATATTGCTGATGTGGACGCGTGTGCTTAATTTTTTTATTTCGAGTCATCGGATAGAGAAATCAAGGAGTTACATATTTAAGTCGGAAATCCGAATTCAACTGTAGTGAAGGAGTTCGAATTAGAAATGTATAGCTCGTGAAAATATATCTTTCGTGGGAAGTACAAAGGGTTTCAATTTTATTTTAACTTTTCTGAATACCCAAGCCTGTGTAGGGCAGGATGGAGGCCTACTTTTCAAGCTGACTTGTGTACGACATCAATCTTTTGAACAAACTTGAAATGAATTTTCCTATTTTCATTATTTAGCTTAATTTCAGAGCAAAACTAATATTTACAAATATGAAGAATAGGTTTATCCTTAGGTATTACTTCCCCATTCATGTAACGTAAAAAGGTGAAAGTGTTGTTCATGGGTGCTACTGTTACTCAAATCATGAACAACATCTAAAGATAAATATGAACCGTTTCCATGTTTTTACTGCCATATGACATATGTTAAACTCTCATTCTCAAAAGAATAAAACAAGTCATGATTTTCCGCTGCATACTTTAATTCATATTTTTGTTTATTTTGGGATTGAAACTGAAAACGACCAAAAAACTGCTCAGCATGGTTCATATTAAGTTCATCCAGTACTTTTATCATTTACCTTTACTTTACTTGATTTATGGATATCATTATAAATGTTTAAAATAAACATTTATAATGATATCCATAGTAAAATGCCCTTCGTACTGTGGATATAAGCAACTTCCACGAAGTGAAGTATCAAACAGTCAATTTCATTTATAATGACGGATTTGGCAGAGAAGTCTGAAAGTGAATGTAAAAACAATATTTTGGTTTGTTAAGGGCAAAAATACCGTTCATTAGCCTTAGCTTTATTAAACTCTTCAGTTATTAGGAAAATGTACAAAATTCCAAATAAGAGGTTTTTTTTTAAATCTGGCTTTCAAGCATAATATATGAGCTTTGTGATTATTTACACCAAAAGTTGTAGATAGGAGGGTGACTCAAATTTATAAATCTAACTTGAACCCTTTGAAACGAACTCTACACATTCAGAGTTTTTAATTCCGGAGAAATTGAGATTTAAAGTTCGAGGCGGAGCCGTAACCATGCCTACTCAGGGAAACGCATTTCTGTTCATCGAGAAATTCAAATCGAAATTTCAAACGGTTGTAGGAGCGAAATTATTTCCTTCTCGAGCGTTGAGCTCAGAAAGTGATCTGCTTACTAATGAAATATTTGAAACAAACGGGATATGAAGTAGTGAGATACCTCCCACTGTTTAGCATAGTTAGAAAATTGATATTGAAATAAATAAGTCTAGAATACTCCCACTGCTGGTAATGGACCGCAAGAGATAACCTAGGAGTAGTAAAGCACTTACTCCCGAGGTAGGATTCGAACCCACGACCATATTGTGGCAGGCATCTTTCTGACCTCGAAGATGGGAGCAGCAACCTAGCTTAAGGGCATGAACTTTCTCCTTCGCTTCGTTGTTAATTAAGGAGGCTCCTCCGAATTATCAAGTAGATGTAATTTTTGTGAAAATTTCAGGACAATATTTTTTTGGCCCTTCTATCGATTAACAATAAATAATGAGGCCTTTCCAACGTATATTTGAAGAAGAAAGACGCTGAAAATCAGATATTTTATACGCGGTGATCCGGCAGAGCGTGGCTCTTGCAGTAAAAATTGCAGATTAATAATGTAAAGAGAAATGTCATTTTGAAGAAAAACTAATTTAAGATGCACAATTTTATGTAGAATTTAGCTTTGTAAAAAAGTGCTCGCCTTACCACACTTGTTTAATTGATATTTATTAATGTTTGCTCAAAAAAAGCAGAAAAGCCATAGTTACATGAAAGTGGCGCTACAGTGTGTTGTTATCATTGGCAATGGTACTTGTGATGGAACGTGCTTACGAGCCTATTTACTAACTTAATTAAGGAATACACCCTACCAAGCTCCTTCTTATATTTTTTATATAATTTAAATATTTCATCGGTTATTAACATGGTGTAATTAATACCAATGCTTCCAAAAGGTAGCAGCGTCATTGTTGCCAAAACAGTTTTCAAAAACATCAATATTAATAAAATTTAAAACAAAGAATTGTATTTGCAACAATATTTCAGCCATGTTCCGAAATTAAAATTAGTTAAAAGAGCTTGTAAAAAATAGAATTCAACTACAACAAGATATACAATAGCATAGTCATAGAATTATTGTGTATGCGTTATCACCCTATTGATGATTTTCCAAATAGGTGTTTTTCTGGAATGATATTTATTCATTAAATAACATAGCTCGTTTGCGGAATAGTGGAGTCACGGTGGAACCTCGTTAAGGGTAACTTTTACGGACGTTAACAGGCTTTTAAAATAAGGAATAATATTTGAATCGATGTCACCTTCGCACCGGTTTAAGGGAGAGGCGATTTTCGAGAAGGGGGATCGGGATAAGAAACACCCATCGACAACACTGGAGGAAGGACGCAAAGAATAAACAATTGAAAGTGCCGCGCTTTCGCGGGCTGTTACGACACTTAGGAGTGGGTTCCCAGGGAGCCCCACAGATGTCTCGCAGAGCGCCGGCGTGGCTTCGCTTGCACTTACTTGCACTCGAGGCAGGCGTTCTTGCTGGGCAACAGGTTGGACTCGATCATGGCGATGCTCTGCGAACAAAAAGAGAAAGGACTTAGTGAAAGATAACGGAGGCAATGGAGCACAGGCACAGAGACAAGGACAACTCGCTGAGCGCAGCGAAAGCTCATTTAGAGGGATAGGTTGGTGCAGTGGCCTCTCAGATCTGGGTTCCACTCCCGGCAGTGGAAGATATTTTTAATTGGTAAACCAGCCTCTAATTACTCAAAGTTTTGTGGGGATCATTCTAGCGCCGTACTCTTTCCGTCGGTCAGGACGTTAACCATGAACGGAATGAGTGCATACTTTTGGAAATCGATTGCTTTAGTTTGCTGGTTTTTGTTTGTTGATGTTGCTATGCAAGAGCCGAAGATTCTTCTAGCCGTGATCGGCGACCAGCACTAGAAATAAAATACGAAATTATGTGAGACATTTGATTTAATCATGGCTGAATCATTTTCATCGCTTGGCACATCACAAGAGCAAACTGAATAGTCCAAGTGAAAGTGAAATATGAATAAAAGAATACGCGGTATGTTCGATGTCAGGGAATTAGTGAATCAAACTTGGGGTAACTGGGGGCCTATTCTGTAAATTCGAAAGAATTTCGGCTCATATGGAGAGTCGTGGGTCACCGGAACGAACGATTCGCGAACATCATTCACCGCCGTAATGACGTATAACAGTTGACTGTTTATCCAGCGTTATGTCTATCCAGCGCGCCATTATTACAATGGAGGGAACAAGCTGAGGTAATTATTAACAATAGTTAATCATCATGACTTTACTGTTGATGTTTGTAATCAATCTATTCGCTTTAAAATGTAACAATATCTGCTGGTACGGAAATACGGAGAACTTATTACGAAAGTGAAACTTCCCAAAATTTTGATCTTGGAAATTAAATCACGAAATATTTTAGTTTTATCAATTGATTGTGTCGACAGCTTCTGTAATGATATTGTCTTCTCGAGTGAATAATTACTTCTTCATGCATATATTCCTCCGTCCGCCTATGTTTCAATTTAAATAGTACATTGATTTGGAATGGATGGTATCACTGTAGCAGATAACAAATATGCAACATCCGTACAATATCCTGCGATAATGTACGCGTCCGAAGACCAAAGGGCGTCTACATATACCATAACAGCAAGACACCATAAAGGTGTGTGGCAGGAGGAGATTGCCACAAAGGGGGAACGTCCATACAATATCAGAATTTGTCGGTAGAACACAACCACACAAAGAAAGGTAATCATACAAAGCAAGGCAGCATAATGATATTTGCTCAAACAATGTGATTTCCAACATGATAACATCTCTCTCCATAATATAGATTGCCCCTGCAGTAGCATTAAAATCTGACGTAGAAGTTTTACACGAATAAAAAACCTTTATGTCTAGTCTACCTGACAATTTTTAATCAACATTAAACAAAAACATTGCATGGCGACATTTGAGAACAAAACAAATAGTTTTATATACTTCTAAATGTATAAGCGGCAAGGAAACGGAGACATGAAAGATTTAATCATTAGCTAGAATTAGATGCATTCTCACCTTGTATCCCGCGGAATTTTCGTCTATGAAATTGTGGAATACGAATCGAAATAAATTAAAACTTTTGACTTGAAACTTGAAAATTTTCTCATAAAAGTTATTAAAAAAAGAGAACATTTTTTATAAAACTGTAGAGAAGTGTTTATAAATTGGATTATAGAAACTCTTCTAGATTCCTTAACAAACAATTCTTCGTGATGTGGGCATCGGTACCCAAATTGACCATTGGTTGACCATTACATTGACCGTGGCAACCGTTCGTATTTTATTGAAAACTTTTTGCTGCCTGTTGTGAACAGCCTGAATTGAAGTACTTCCTTGGGATGCTTCCATTTTCCACCAATATAGCGGCTCAAGTGTACTAAGTGCAGTTAATAAAATATGGTCACCATCTTCCTCGTTCGTTCCTTCACGCGCGCTGGCGGAGGAATCGTGATTTCACGTCACGTCTCTCGAGTGACATGAGTCACGCAATCGGAGATCAGAGGCGAAAGGAAAGAGAGGGAGAGAGCAGATGGGATGGATGCGCGCGGGGAGACAAGAAAAAGCAAAACATTCCCTTCAACATTCTCCGCTAAGTGTTAAAAACCGCGCAATAAATTATAGCGCTGTTTTAAGGTAGAACCTCTACTACAAGTTACTCCGAAAACATGCCTTGATATTTTGAAATATTGTAGAGAAATCATTCCTTCGTCAATCCATGAAAAAATATTTGGGGGTCATCGGCCAATTTACGCTTATTACAGGATTTGAAAATCGTCATTTTCAGCCTCAAATTACATTGCTCTTATGGAAGAATGGTGACGTCCCTCCCTTAAATAATTTATTTCTCAAAATTTCCCCTGAAAACACCATCTCAAAAACTAGTATATTTTGGCTGAATAATAAACGGATAATATGTATTTTTTTCAGGTTGCCTCATCGGCCATTTAAGGCTAATATTTATGATTGAAAAACGATGAAAAGTCTAACTTCCGTTCCTTAGCCACCATAGTGACAGAAGTCTGGCAACGATGCTAGGGTAGTAATGAAAACAAACTGGCCCAGTACCTCCGTCATTTATTCCTTACGTCACGATTGCAGACGATTTATGCTATGAAGTGTGTCTCTGATTAGTACCATTTCTACTGTACTCCCTGTTAGTACTGGTTAGTTGAAGAATACCTGAGTGCGCTAAAATATTTTACAATTTGCAGTCGTCATACACGGAATATCATAGATCCCTGAAAATAATAGGTATAACACCGTTTACTCGATAAAGTCGCTTCTTTATTGCTACTCACGATGGTCTATTAGTTATTTAAAAGAATAGTCCCAATATTTTAATGTATATTTCGTAGTATAAAGTCATCGTTTTCACCTAGCACTAAATAATACTTTGTTTTGAATACGTATTTATTATCACCCGATTATATATTTCTCACCAAATAAGTAAAATTGAAAATATAAGTCAATAATATGGTTGTAGGAATTTAAAACTAGACTCGATGCATACTGTTAATAGGCACTAATATGTTTGGTAATACAATTTCCCAAACCTGCTACTGATCAACTATACAATCATTCTCCAAGAGAATAAAATAGTTTCTCAAGGGAAAACTGATGGAAATGAAGTTCTGAGTTCTGATGAAATCTTAATTCTAGATCCTCCAAAAGAGAGTTGCTTAACCGTATATCTGTTTCATGAGATCCCAATTATCATGGACGATTATTGGCAGTTAACTTAGCTAATAGTTCATAGCCCTTACAATTTTCTGATACGGGTCAAACCATGTAAACACTTATCAAATATGAACAATATTGTATATACCCATGAAGCCCGAACTAGTAGTATCAGTATACCTTTTACCAAGCCCGTAGCCAGGACAAAAATTGAGGAAGGATTTACTGATTGGGATCTAAAGACTATGTCCTCTAGAAAAACTATGTTTTTTACAGTACCAAAATAGTAATTCATCTTTACTGCCTTTTTATTATCTGTCATACACAACAAATAATCTCACCTCTATGCTACTTCCTTCTTCGACTTTTCATACATTTACCCTCTAAATGAAAATTTGGAGGGAGTTCACAACCCCCTCCCCTTCCACTCACTACAGCATTGCCTTTATCCATGTAAACGGCAACGTTCCACCCACCATTTCTTAATGGCAGCTTTAAAATTATTATCCCCATAGTCTTATATTATTTAGCCAAGAAATGAAAAAACTAGATACTATTAATAAAAAGAGGAAAGAATTTTCTACACATCCTATTGCTGTTTACAATATGTAAACAGCAAATCCAAAAATCAGTGAATTCATACAGAGGTTGGTATTTCAACAATAAATACGCAATTCAATGCCTATAAAGGCTTATGATAGGTACCTCAACAAGATGATTTGTTCACTGTGCTTTTATTATTATTTGTTTGTTATTGTTCATGGGAAATCCAAACCATTTATGAAGTAAACGCTCATTCACAGCCTTAGTAATTTCCGGAACGATGCGACTCACACTCTTCTGGCTTACACCAAGGAATAAATTCAAACCTAATGGTCTCTCATAGCCTAGGCAGAAAAACGCAATGCCGTAACAACATATAATCGTGATAAAATATATACTTGGCCATAATTATATTAGAACTAAATCACAGTAATCTTTAATTGTATTGTTCTTTAGGGCTCGCAATTTTGCAGCAATATCGAGTCCACTATCTTTCCGGAGACAATAAATATATTGTACGTAAATGTAATTCATGGATGCCATGAAGTGATCGCCCGCAGATTTCATGTAGGTAGGATCTGAAGCTCTTCCACAAAACCCAAAGAGGCCTCTTGATTAAGGCGAAATATCTGAGTGATGTAATCTCCGGGAAGCTCATACGGATTTTGTCGGTTCTTAAAAATCTCTCTCTCTCCTGTTGAGTCCTCTTTCTTCTTCAAAATCCCCTCGAAGCCACAACGTCTTTATAATCATCATGATAAGTCTTCAATTCTCAGATTGGTTTGACGCAGCTCTCCACTGAGTCCTTCTATCGGATAATCTCATCATATTCACGTATTTCTTCTCTTTCACATCCTTCATCACTTGCTCCATATATCTCACACGAGGCCTTCCTTTGCCATTCTTCCCTTCCACTTGTCTTTCAAAGATTGTCTTCATCAGGCCATCGTGTCTTAAGATGTGGCCGATTAAGTTATCCCGTCTTCTTCTTAGAGTTTTCAGCAGGCTTCTCTTTTCTCCTACTCTTCTTAGCACTTCCTCGTTACTTACTCGATCCATTTAATCTTCAGCATTCTTCGGTAGCACCATATTACGAATGCTTCCACCGTTTTATTCTGCGCTGCTGTCATCGTCCATGCCTCACTGCCGTAAAGAAACACGCTCCAGACATACGTTCCTTACTTCCACGCTTGTATTTCCAGCGGTAAAGTTTAACAAGCGTCTTAAAGTTGCCATATTTAAGAATCAAAACCAGCCAAAACGATAAAGATTTCCTTCGCTGAACCGCAAACGAATGCACTTTGTTGTTCGTTGGGTAAACGAAGGAAAATAATCGTTAGCAACGAATGTTGTCTACGCACACGCTTGTGGATAAACGAATAGCTTGAAACGAATGACCTTATCATAGCGATAAATTTCGTTCGTTATAGCGTAACGAATGATTCAAGACTCAGGCTCTGAGAATAAGTCTATGCGGGACATTGCAGAGAGATTCGGTGCTCCGGGTGAAAGCAAATCCAGCCTGGAATCGTCATCCGTCTCGGGTGTGCCTGGATAAGAGGGGAAGAGAGCCTTAAGAAATCAGCAGCAGTCGATGCATGGACTATTAAGGGTCCATACATATTTCCACATGTCTTTAGTTCTTTACAGAGGCCTTTACAGAGGACATAATGCTGGGGAAGAAAAAGTGAAAGGCTTGCAAATTGACACGGAGAGAAGTATGCTGAACCGAATTATTGGAAATAGCCTGGGTAAGGAATGGACTTCTAATATTCATGAATTGCATTTTAACTTTCGTTGTTATAGAGTGAATTGATTAGAGATTGTCATTAGTTGACTGAGAATGCGTCGCTTGCATTTGGTAAGAGCGCTGTCATCGCATGTCATAACCCTCGCAACCTGCAGTTCGACCTGGAAAGCGATAATGATGAGCATTGGCGAAATCGATTATCACAAAAATGCAGAATGACAAGAGAGAGAGATACAGTTTGCTTCTCGATTACTTGTGATATGAAGAGGATGCCAAGGTTTTCGAAGGAAAAAGTGTGAGGTACGGGAAACGTCTCAGGAATCCATCCAATCCAATGAATGGACAAGTGAAGCAGATAAGAAGCGAAACGGATAAAGAGTGTGCCATTTGAAATTGACGATTCGTTAAAAGTCTGGGAAGCGACCGACAGCTAGGGCACTTTGCATCAATTCTACATCTACATCCATACGATAGCCTGCAAGCCACCGCGAGGGTGTGTGGCAGGGGGTGAAGATCACCAATGATGCACTACCGACATGCAACCTAGCAACTATACGGTCTCATGCAACTAGAATATTAGTATCTATAGTATGTAAGGGATTAATACATGCATCATGCACTACATACTACTCTAAAATATTTCCCCTACATATCCCTTTGCTATGATGCTTATTCTGTTCTCTTATAGTACGGGGGAAAATGCCATTTTGAATCTATCGGTACGACTAACTATCTCTCTAATCTTGTTTAACTGATCGAATCTCGCATAATACGCGGGTGTTTTTAATATATGCGTAACATCTTTAGTAAAACTTCATCTGGTCTCGGCTTTAAAGTAATTCAAAGGTCTAACCTAGGAGATTAATCCGAAGACAAATACTCCTCGAATACGGGCGGAGAAAGCAAGATTCATCGGTCGCAACGGTTAACCCTCAAGCGACTGCAGCGCCATTGGCTCTCTACGTGTCTTGAAAGGAGGAAAAGTCTTGACTTCTCTGAAAACTCCGAAGAAAGTCACGTTGGGGGAAAGATTTGGAGGAAGTTCCCCTCCTAAGAAGAGGGATGCCTCGGCGAATCATGGAGGAAGTGCGGAGGATTATTTCCAAGACTTTCCTTCCCGCGAACATGCAGTACTTTCACAATTCTTCACTGTTTATGTGCATGAAGCCAACTTTATCCTAATATCTCTCAGGAACTGGAATTTAATTTTTTAGGTTTCCTTTTGCGAGCACACTTATTTTTCATATATTTCATAATGATGCATCCAACAGGACCTAATTCTAAGTAAATGACCACCATTTATATTGTAAATGCTAGTAATGCTTATTAATGCTAGTAAGATTCACTGAGAAATGCAAGCAGGCTTTGTTGATCAACGTGGGGTTGGGTTGGTGCCTTCACGTACTTAGAATGCGATAAGAAATTTATCACACCATAAACATAGCATTCTGAACTGTTACCGCAAGCACTAGACCTTCATTGTTCACACTTCTTGCGGAGAGAATTCAGGAAGGGATTTTGAAAATTAATGGAGGCATTATCAACAACCGAATGAAGGAATACGTTAAACCTGAATATTGCAAGTGAAGGCTTTCGTTTTTGTTTCATTTCCAGGAGTTTAATTTTATTTGTATAAATTACTTTTTGATTCAAGATTGACGACGTAAAATCAGAGTCGGAGATCTACGTTGACAGAATATGAAATGTTATAACAGCTTACGGAAAACTATGATCTGTAACATCAGTTATTGAGCCTTCTTTTTATTGTGAGAAATAAACTACCTAAAGTGTTAAGGTTTACTGGGCTCTACATCGTGTTTCCAGACAATGGAAAATACGACTTTGACCAAATTAACCTCGACCCATTCGCTTAACACGGATTTCAACGTCTAAATTTCTCACTTCGTGGACTTTTGTTGATCGATGAACTCAAAACCTCCAGCATGGATTCACTAGTGTTTCGCCTACCTAATGAGGAATATGCATGGAAATTGTTTCTCGAAGATTAATGATGCACTTGATGCGTAATTTTCTCACCAATTTAAACATATAAGCCAAATTTTTCTACGCCCACCACAAAAATTATTGAACGATATTAAAATGTTCCCGGGTGTTGACGAAGGTCACGTGACCTGAATCGCCTTCTGACGTCACGGCACGGTATATGTTCCATATTGCTACGGAGATAGACATTTATTTTTAAAATAAAACGAAGTGAATATATTGTTTTAAGGTTTTTAGCAGTTTCTCGAACGAAACGATGACTGAAAAAATACTTTAAAAAAGCACATTCCGACAATTTCCTCTGGTTGACTCCCTTATGACGGCGTTCTTCTTAAAAAAAACCAGCGATTGCATAGACGTAGTAGAAATTGGGCACTAAACAGGCATTATATAATTAATGGATCATTTGCTCGTTACCATCAATTTTACATAAATAAAAAATCGAAATACAATAGGTTATAGTATTAGACAAATGAGATAAATACATACACTATCGCCAAGTATTCATTTAACAACTTACCTCCACGCATAAACAGATAAACAACGCCAACGCCGATACCGTGCCGTGACGTCATGAGATGACGTCGTGTTTTTAAGCAGCCGAAAAGGTACAATTTTCAAAGAGTATTCATTTTTACAATTTTCAATATCTTTGTAACACAACTTAATTCTTCAACAAAATTTTCGCCAAGCACATTTTAGCTAATACACTTCACATTCAAAGAGTTATAAAAAATAGTGCATGTTCCCCATTGTTGGTGAACAATCAAACTCAACAATGAAAACGAGTCTTTTGATAGACTAATATGGATGTGAACAGCAAATGGGAAACAGTTAGTATCCTTTAGCTGGTGGCGAATCATTCTCACGTTGATATAGACTTATTCTGTTTTGAATTTCAGCTATCAAAGCTACAATTCAAAATGGCTGACATCATATTTTTTTAAATCCCGAGGCGCTTTTTGGAGTCACACATCTCACTGATAATGGAGGAATCAAATTGTTCGCAAGTAAATGATGCATTGTACCTTTGTCTCACTATCAAAATAATACCATGAGCTCACGCACAAAAGAGCTCAGAGGGTGTCATAAATGAGGAGAGATCTTTCCGTGTGGCATGACGAAGCGATTTTTTCCCGAATGCACATGAGCATCGCTCTGCGCGTTGAGACCCTCGACCCGGAAACCGAGGCTGAGTGGCTTCGTTTGTGGTCCGGCACGGCCCCCATTAAGGGCCCCAAACCGCGCGTGCTCCGAAGTGAGGTTCTACAGTCACGTCTCCCTAGTACGCGGGACGACCGCCGGGGTGTGGGCGGCGCTGCGGTTGCCCACCGCTTCGCTCCGAGCGAAGGCGATTCCCGGAATCACACGAAACCACGCAGCCAATCAGCGCTCTCTCTCTAGTTCGTCCTTCTATTGCTTTTTAGTGATCGAAGAAAGTTCTGCTGCCTCCGCGGAGAATGCAATTGATGAAAGTTATTCGAGCCTGTAAGAAACGGCCGGTTAGTATACCTTGTGTGTTGAGTCAGGTGATTCCTGATTGGTTCATTCTTTCGTGTCTCTTTCTGGCCTCCTGTATCCTTCGCAGGGCGGTCCTCCTCAAGAAGTAATGTCAAATGGGAAAAAAATACTTCACCCTCAGAAATCCAGTACCGGTAGTTGTCCCAGTTAGAAGTTATAATTATAATTTTAACGAAAGGTTATCAGTAATTCCTTCATCATCATCATCAAGGGTCAACAGTCCTAGGATTGGTTTGACGCAGCCCTCCACTCGATTCTTCTATCGGCCAACCTCTTCAAAGTGACGTAGTTCCTCTCTTCCACGTCCTATACGACCTGTTCCATACATCTCATATCGACGACTGTCTCAAGATATGGCCGATTAAATCGCCCCGTCTTCTTTTTAAGGTTTTCAGCAAACTTCTCTTCTCTCCCACTCTTCTTAAGACTTCTTCGTTTGTCACTCGGTCGATCCATTTTATCTTCAGTTCATTCTTCGGTAGCACCACATTTCAAATGCTTCCAGCCTGGACTTCTCTGCTGCTGTCATCGTCCATGCTTCGCTGCCATATAGTAGAATACTTCAAATGTATGTTCTAATGAAAGTTTTCCTCACTTTAACGCTTGTATTTGCAGCTGTAAGCAGAATCTTCTTCTGGTAAAATGTCCTTTTTCCTTGGACAATTCTACTGGCAATTTCTCTTTTACTTCGTCCATCGCTAGTTCCTCACATCCCAGGTAACAGAACTCTTCCACCTGCTCGACTTTTTGTTTCCCTGGTTTAACATTCGTCCTGGCTTTTTTTCTCCTACTGCATACAAATCCCTTAGTCTTCTTTTTATTGGTCTTCAGCTGATATCTCTTTCTTGTCTCCATTTCATTTTTTAATCCGTACACCCATTCCTTTCTCTACAGCTACCTCTCTCGCTCAACATTCTAATTATGTAATTCACAACAAATAATTTGTATGACTCTAACAAAAAAGACATTATTATTTTAAAAATTACTCAGCAAGTTAGATCGATGCATAGTTCACTTAGTTGGTGTCACTTCCAGTCTTCATCGCACCACCTCCCCGATAGACGTTGGTCTTTTCTTGACCGAGTTCCTTCATTTTCACCCCCTCCTCACAAGAGCTGGCGTGAGACACATTGGCCATCGTCAGGGGTCCGGGATGGTGTAGTGGTTCGAGTACTGGCCTCTCAACGGGAGGGTCCATGTTCAAATCCCGGCAGTGAAAGGTAATTTTCATTGGCAAATAGCTGGCCACTAATTGAGTGTTTTGTAGAGAACATTCTAGCACCTGCAGTGTCCGTCGGATGAGACGCTAAGCCGTGTTCCCCTTGGCACCTTCTCGTTAAGAGCTATGCTAATGCAGACGCCGGGTTTCTCTCCACCCTTACTCCTCCTTTCCCATCCTTATGTGTACATTTTCTCCCGGTTTCAAGCGCCTATTAAGTGCGGAAGGAGACTGGAGAACACAGATGAGATGAGACACACTGAAAATGACGGTGATCTTTTGGTCGGTGTGGTTATATAAAATCGTTTGAACTATACCACTTAAAGTTTTCCTTTCTTTTTCAACTCTCATAATTCCTTCCATAACCCTGATTTGCCTTCTACATCGACCCCCTCAATCCCTCATTGTCTCCACATTCGGACTTCCCTCACTATGCTCAACATTTCACCGTTAGTCTTCCTTCCTTCGCACTTTTTCTATTCTCCATCGCGCACCCACATCTCAAAAGCCACAAATCTATTCTGGTTGGTTGGTTATTCAGGGGAGGCGACCGACAGCTGAGGTCATTTGCGCCATTAATAGGATAGCTGGGTAATTGGGAAATGGTAGGAACATTTCAGGGAATACGGGAGGAAGGGTGGAGAGAAACCTGGCGTCGGCATTAGCCTACTCTTAGTGACAGGAGCCTGGTGGACCACGGCTTAACGTCCCATCCGACGGACGGAGTACTGGACTTGAAATGCCCTCCACTAGTCACTCAAGTGGGATTGGATTTTCCACTGAAAAATCCCCCACTGCCGGGAATCGAACCCGGGCCCTCGGGATGGGACTCCAGCCACCACACCAACCCGATCCCCCCAAATCTATTTTTACCACCTCCCTCTTCCCAGAGTCAGGCTCCTCCTATACGCCAGTCTCTCTATTTACTTGCCCCCTACATCTTTTCTCACAGTTCTCTCCATAAAACTTCTCCTGCTAGCAAATGCCTGCGCTGTCGAAGAAATCCTCATTGCCACTGGCATTGGGATGAATCTGAGAACGGTGAGAACGGTGTAACTAAAGACAGACAATTGTGGGTGTACCCATGGAGGTCAAACAGGACAGGTCACTAAGAGCAGGACTGAGAAGCACAGTAACAGTGGGAATGGACGTGGCAAGACCTGCAACCTTGTTTAGCATTCGCGCAAAATTACACACATTTTAACATCCTTGTCGTATTCGACAGGGGATATTGTGCAAGGGAAGTCAAATGCCGAGATTAGTTCAAATAATATTCACAGAATAAACAGTCAGCTTTGCAATTCACAATTCAAATTGCTCAAAAAAATCAAACCACCAAACCCCTTTATTTGCAAAACTCCTTTTCCACTCGACCCTCTCCCCGTTTCCCACCGATTCTCGTATAAGCCAAACAAACCCCTTCATCTTATGACTTACGTTTCCCTTGTAAGACCTCATTTGGAATATGCTGCCAGTGTATATGGGATCCCTACGAAATATCGGTCTAAATATCGAACTTGTACGTGTGCAGCGAAGATCGGCAAGATTTGTAAAGGGGCGGTACGACAACTATATTAGCGTTAACCTGTCAATTAAATGAATTAAAATGGGAATCATTGTCAGATCGCAGGTTGAAATTTAGACTTAATCTCTTAAACAAATTCCAAGACAATATTTTCAGTGATGATGTTAAAAATATTTCGCGAACCCCAACTTCCTATGGTAGACTGGACCATAGTCACCAAATGAGAGAAATTGATTTCCGAACTGACAGATTCAAAATGTCCTTTTTTACTCGTACAATTAGGGATATGAATAACGGTAAATATGTCCAATCGGATAGTAGCAATGAATAGCATTGGTAGCTGCATGTTGGTATGAGTACTTGAAGCTAACCCAACTAACAGCATGTTTTTGCATGTTTGCTTTGCTATTTTTATCTTTTTTCAAATATTGAAGTTAAGAACAGTATAGAAATACTAATCCTTTTTTATGCATGATGTGTAGTGCAAGTTTGGTGAGAATTACCCTCCTGCCACACACCTTTGAGGTGGCTTGCTGGGTATTATGTAGATGTAGATGAACGTTCGTGAATTCGCATCTCTTTTCGTTAAGTACTGCTAACTCTTTGTCCACCTTCACGATTTTCACTTCCTACACTCCCCATTGTGCACTTCTACACTCTTGCTCTGCAATGCTTCTCTTCTGCAAAGCTACGAGAACTTTGTTCACATTGACACGCCGACATTGGCATTCAAGAGCCGACATCTCGGTCGTTGCTCACAAATTCAGTTTGATAGCTACTCATGTAATTCTGAGCAACATCTTAAAATCTCCTCGTTCTGGTAAGAGGAAGCTCACTCTGCTATCGAATTTCAAAATAAACGATTCCAGGTTCAAAGGTAACAGTTACAATGAAAACCAATTCGTTATGTTGTACTTAAGTCTTGTTGTTTAAAATTTTATTTTCCTCTTACAAGCACGTTGCTGCATACGGTGCGTGGCATTTGCAATAAAAGGCCAGAAGCTTAATATAACTCATATTTGAGTAACGTCATAATTTACCGAGCAACAAATATAGTGAGGACTGGCTTTTATTCTATAATTTTGCTGCTGTTCGCGCTTAATCCATTTACAGCACCAAGATGACTCTCGGAAACTCATCTCACTCCCGGAATTTGGAAGATCGTTCATAGGAGTTCAACGCAATCCTTAATTAAAGCTATTGCCAGTGATAGCGCTGGAAAGTTTTCCCCTTCCTTGAATAAGGAACAGACACTTACGTCCGGTCACAATGCGTCAACAATGAGGTGTGCAAAGTGAGCAATAACACCTCCCATCCGTGATTCCACAACGGAGTGTCTTAGTGAGTTGCGTGACTTTCGGCCATTGTTTGAGTGCCCAGAATTCGCGATCAATAGGCACCAACCAATGGAGCCCAGAAGATGGTTTCAATCGATCCTCATTAGAATACATCTACATCTACGTAATAACCTGCAAGCCACCATAAAGATGTTGGCAGGTGGTGAATTCTCACCAAACATGCATTACATGTCATGCAGTTAAAAGTATTAGTATTAATAATTAGTCTAGACTGTAATATTTAAAAAGATAAAAATAGTAAACTCCGCATGCAAAAACGTGCTGTTAGTTGAGTTACCTTCAAGTCCTTACACCAACATGCAACTACCTATGCTATGGATTCAATCACTCGTATTGATATATTTACTATTTATTATTCTATATTATTTACTATTTATTATACTATATTTATTATTCATATCCCTAATTGTACGAGGAAAAAAGGACATTTTGAATCTGTCAGTTCGGCAATCAATTTTTCTAATTTCGTGATTATGGTCCAGTCTACCATAGGAAGTTGGGCTCCGCAAAATATTTTTAACATCATCACTGAGAATATGGTCATGGAATTTTTTTAGGAGATTAAGTCTAAATTTCAACCTGCGATCTGACAATGATTCCCATTTTAATTCATTTAGTAGACTGGTTACGCTAATAAGGTTATCGTACTGTCCCTTTACAAATCTTGCCAATCTTCGCTGCACACGCTCAACTTCGTTATTTAGACCGATTTCGTAGGGATCCCATACACTGGCAGCATATTCCAAATGAGGTCTAAAAAAGCAATGGCGAGAGGTAGTTTCTATCTAAGAATGTTCATATTGTGAAACCTGTACTTTACCCCTGACCTAACTCTCCTTGTTAAGGAGAGTTATAATAATTGGGCTATCGCCCATAGCCAATGCACAAATTCAAAGATAACCAAACACTCGTGAGCTTTTTCCAATTGACAAGAGCCTGGCCATGAAGGGAATCTGTGGAAGATTTGCTGCACGATATTGTTTTGAAAGTGTGACTCTTGTGCCTGAGGATGTATGTCCTCCTCCTTTAGCTGCCACGTTCTCCCAGAATTCAACGCAGGATCTTTCCCTATTTTTTTAAAATTTACAGATCGAACGTGGAAATAATTTCTTGAACGGTTAAAAGTGGTCCGTCCTACCCTGTCAGGAAAATCCTTCCTCTTGCCATCATGCGCGTGTGTCGCAAATAATTTCTCTCCAGAAATTTCCATTCTTTCCCTCAAACTCTCATGATGCTCAAACCTGGAAACGGCTCAGAGGATCTCTAGGTAGATATACAAAATTTTGGCGCAACTTCAATGATTTAAAATTCTAATCCTCCTTGAATTGCGTTGACTTTATCATAACTCATTGCACCTTCGTCCGCACTGCTGGTGAACTATATCAGTACAGGCCCAGGAAAATTGTTTTATTAAAATTCAAAATTAGTTTTAAGGACTTAAAAATTAGAGTAATATAGTTTTATGCTTATTTTTTGCTTTTTTCGGTACAAATAAGGTGATAAAAATTATAATATTTTTACTCTACCATTTAAGGGCACAAAAAACTAATTCGTAAGATACGAACATCACACATAGTCATTGTTCTTAAATATTGGTAGCTATAAATTAAAAGTGTTAAGAACAGAGGAATAGCTCATTTTGATTATACAGTAACTGACAGTTCGACTAAACAACTGATATATTGTTCTGCTTGTCTTACTTACTTATCTACATTATATCTATCTTACTAGGTATTGCTTTACATTAACGATGCATAAAAGTGTATTTACTTTAGGTTACCTTTATATGTAAAGCCTAAGTATCCAAGTTACTTGAATGCAAGCATTGGTAGAGTAACATCATTTTCTGGTTTCAATGGGGAATATGCAAGAAATTTGTTTCTCCCCGATTAATGATGCACTTGATGTGAAATTTACTCACCAATTTAAATATATAAGCCAAATTTTTCTACGCCAACCACAAAGATTATTAAATGAATTTAAAACGCTACCGGAAATTGACGAAAGTCACGTGACCTGAAACGCCTTCTCACGTCACTGCACGGTATAGATTCCATATTGCTGCGGAGATAGACATTTATATTTAAAAGAAAACGAAGTGAATATATTGTTTTGAGGTTTTTAGCCTTTTCTCGAACGAAACGATGACTGAAAAAATACTATAAAAAAGCACATTCTGAGAGTTTCCTTTGGTTGACTCCCTTATGGCGGCGTTCCTCTTAAAAAACTAGCGATTGCATAGACGTAGTAGAAATTATTGGGCACTAAACAGGCATTATATAATTAATGGACGATTTGCTCGTTACTATCCATACTGCGTAAATAAAAAGTCGAAATAAAATCGTTTATTGCCATAAACAAATGAGATAAATACATACGTTATCGCCAAGTATTCATTAAACAACTTACCTCCACGCATAAACAGGTAAACAACGCCCTTAGTGATACCGTACCGTGTTTTTAAGCTGCCGAAAAGGTACAATTTTCAAAGAGTAATATCTTTGTAACGCAACTTAATTCTTTAGCTAAATTTTCTGCAAGCACATTTTTGCTAATAAACTTCACATTCAAAGAGTTATAAAAATAGTGCAAGTTCCCCATTGATTTCAAAGTTCGCTGAATAAAACGGAATACAGAGATAAATAACTCTCTCTGTCCACGTTGTTCGTGGGTATCCACAAGGATTGCACTGCAATGTTAGCAAACACTGAGTTGTCTTCTTTCATTGAGCAGAGGATTGCCGTAATGTCTATGCCTGTGTTTTTTTTGCGTTTGCCAGCTCATCTCGAACTATTTTCCAAAGCATAACACACTCGAGAGTGCCAAGATCCTTCAACAAGAGGAGTTGATGACTGAATTATCTTCAAAGCATCCTGGACAAGAGGTGTATTAACTAGAGATGGGCCGAGTAGAAGATTTCTCGAATTCGAATACTAAATCATTATTTGAATAACTTGAGTTTCAATTGCCTCCATTACTAGAATTGCAATTCATATGTTAAATGCTGTAATAAATTTATTTGTTGTCTGGTGAAGGAAAATACTAAAACTTGATAAAATTAAAACAATTAATTCGAGGTTTTAAAATGTCAAATACAACTAAAATAACTTAAATTGTCTACCAATGATGGACCAATGAATACATTTACTTTTATACGAGTTAATAAGTTATCAGAGAGATACATCTTCTAGTTCAGGCCGGCTATTAATCAACCACAAAATAGAATCAAAGTGAAAGTAAACTGGGAATTTATATAAAAGATTAAAGTTGGAAATTTAACCTCAGATCTGATTGGATGAACGACGTTATTACTGGATATGACCAGGTAAACATTTTCCGTGCAATTCACGCACAATTCTGTGTGGGTCTGTGAGCAAAGTATGTCGGTGTCCCTGTGTTTAGGAAGCTCTCTCTTCCAAAAGAGAAAACCAACTTTAATGCACTTAGGTAATACTGGTAATTATTATTTCTATTCTTCTCTATACTCCTCATGCTGAATAAATTATGACTTCAGTGGCCCCACCCCAGTTTCAGCCAAGATACCAGTTTAAATAGAAAGGTTTTACGATTTTCATATTAACTTTTGAATATTAGAAATAAATATAACTTCATCATTGGCTCTATTTAATTGAAATTTCAGTTTAAAACGAACAGATAACAGAATGAAAAGCACGCATTTCTAGCTCATCGGATTTATTTCACGAAAGCCGTTCCAATCCAAACTAAATTTTGTAATAGTTTATCTAAGGTGACAAAAAATGTATTTGCATAATTAATATGGAAACGAACGCACTGTAAAATACATTTTACAGCTTAAAAATCGGTTTCCTCTTTTGGAAGTTCTTATACTCGGACATTTCGACGCATTCTCAACGATCTCTCGATGGAATGGCGACAATGGCTCGTAGTGATGAGGCATGAGTTCTCTCTTATTCTAACGTAAAATTCATTTGTTATTTGCGAAAGTACGATATGGAAGAAGAGGCACATTGTGTGACCTCTCATAAATTAATCATGAGTATGTAAAGAGTGTAAGCGTAGCTCGCATTGAGCGGTAGCCGTCGACGGTGTTTGCTCACATTTTGAATCGTGACTAACGGTGACTAGTTTCGTCGTGTTATTTGTCGTGAACAGACAAGAGTTTTGTCGGAATTACACTTGTTAAAACTGTTGTCTTTCCACCATAAATTACGCGGTGAAACCCATCAACAGACTACGCAGTTTGTTTTTTTTCGAAAATACGTCACGTTATATATGGTTTAATAGACCTACATTGTTTTTAGTTCGTATATTTTGCGAAAGTGCCACCTACGAATGCAATAAAAATTTGCAATTTTATCGATAATTCGTCCGAAACGTAATAAATTCGTGTTGTATCGTTTTATGGTCGCATTTTCGTGTAATGTCGTGTTATGCTGATGAAGCGATTTCCCTGGACCCCTGTATATCAGAAATAATTTTTTTTTACAATACTGACGAAAAAATATTTATTCGAAATGATAAAATAGAGAACAATTAATGTTCATTTTTGAATCCAGGGGCCTAATTCTGTAAAGTCGAATTTGAGATTCCGACGTCACAACAATACCCATATATGGAAAAAACGTCATAGTTTGTAGTACAAACCGTGCTCCCTTGATGCCGCGACGGTCTCCCCGGCTCAAGGCGACGGAGTCGGATCATTTCGTTCATAATCCGTCGCCAAATATTTTCTGGCTGCCTTCGAGGTGGGCACCTATAGAAGCTTCGATTGTAGCAGACGACTTGTTGATATTTATCGCGCGGAATACAAGGTGAGAATGTATCTAATTCTAGCTAATGATTAAATCTTTCATGTCTCCGTTTCCCTGCCGCTTATACATTTAGAAGTATATAAAACTATTTGTTTTGTTCTCAAATGTCGCCATGCAATATTTTTGTTTAATGTTGATTAAAAATTGTCAGGTAGACTAGACATATAAGTTTTTTATTCGTGTAAAACTTCTACGTAATATTTTAATGCTACTGCAGGGGAAATATATATTATTGAGAGGAGATGTTATAATGTTGGAAATCACATTGTTTGAGCAAATATCATTATGCTGCCTTGCTTTGTATGAGTATCTTTCTTTGTGTGGTTGTGTTCTACCGACGAATTCTGATATTGTATGGACATTATATATATTGTATTGGCCCTGTGTGGTGGCGCACAGGGTATATGTGGATGTAGACGTCCTTTGGTCTTCGGACGCGTAAGTTATCGCAGAATATTGAACGGTTGTTGCATATTTGTAATTGCTACTGTGATATCATCCATTCCAAATCAATGTACTACATAAATAGAAACAATAGCGGACGGAGGAATATATGCACGAAGATGTAATGATTCACTCGAGAAAACAATATCATTACAGAAGCTGTCGACACAATAAATTGATAAAACCAAATCATTTCGTGATTTAATTCCAAAGGTGTAATCACTTTCAATTTTCAGAAGTTTCACTTTCTTAATTAGTCTGCCGTTTCTCCATACCAGCATATATTGTTACATTTTAAAGCGAATAGATTGATTACAAACATCAACAGTAAGTCATGTTGATTAACTATTGTTAATTACCTCAGCTTGTTCCTTCCATTGTAATAATGGCGCGCTGGATAGACATAACGCTGTATAAACAGTCAACTGTCAAACGTCATTTCGGCGGTGAACGATGTTCGCGAATCGTTCGTCGCGGTGACCCACGACTCTCCATATGAGCCGAAATTCTTTCGACTTTACAGAATAAGCCCCCTGAAGTGGTTAAAACCAGTTGAAACTTGATTTCGGATGAAAGTTCCAACAGTCTATATAGCTTTATAAATACAATTGTTTTGCATTTTGTCTGAGATAACATGATTACTATATTCTCGAGTATTTCTGAAATGCATCAAGCACGCATTTTAAAATGCCAAATAACCATTAGTAATCAATGCGAAACAATATAATTGAGACTTTTAAATATTTTTTCTATACTATGAACACCAAAAGTATTGACTGATTGAAACTGATTTAAACTATGAATATCGTAACTCGTATATTTGGAAATAATGGTTATCTTAATCAAAATCTGAAATTGTGGACTAATTTCTCGTAAATTCTCATGTATTGTTGTCACATCTGTTTTGCTTGTTTGCTCGTCCTGTCAAATGAAATTATTTTTGTATTTTTGAATAATAACAATGCGTTTGATACTGTTCAAAGGGCTTGAAGATGCAGTTGTGATGGCTAAGGCGTAGTCTTCCTAGTTCGATCCCGGTGGAGGCAGAATTTTCAGTGGATCCCGCTTAGAGCTGTGATGAAAAAATCCGTCAGTCGGGAGCTGTGCATTACGATGCCCTTCCCTGACAGTGCCGAAAAATTATCCCATGAACCCACCAAACTATGACTATTCCTTTAACGCCTCTGGTATTCCGTCCGCTATCAAATACAACTCCGAATTCAATGCTAATTGTCACTGCTACTGGGCGACCGTAATCCCCTGCCAATGCACTGAGGAAGCCTCGATAGCCTAACCTCTATTCCTAGCCTCTACTCCTAGCCTCCACTCCTAGCCTCTACTCCTAGCCTCTACTCCTAGCCTCTACTCCTAGCCTCTTACTCCAAGCCTCTACTCTTAGTCTCTGCTAGGCCACTTTCCAGACAGGGTCCAATGTTCTTCTCTTCTAGCGTTCATCTTAGGAGTACGGCGTGGACTAAGGGTAAAGTACTCGGCTACAAGTGCAGCAGTTTAAGGGTCCATTTTAGTAGGCATATCGTTGCTGCCAGGATATGCGATCCTTACGAAATAGGCTGAAATGACGAACTGGAGCGTATGCAGCGACGATCGGCAAGATAAATAAAGGGACGGTAGAATATTGGAATCTATTGGATGAACTAACATGGATATAATTTTCAGGCCGTAGATTGAAATTTAGACTTAATCTCTTAACTACATCTCGAGACAGTATTTTTCTGATGAGGTTAAAAATATTTTACGAGCTCCAACTTACTGCGGTAGAGTGGACCATGATGATAAAATTAGAGAAATTGATTTCCCAATCAACTGATATAGAAAATGACATTTTTTCTTCGTACAATTAGGAATATGAAGAGATTTAAATATATGCAATAGTACACACACACGCGCACACAATGAGGGCCTGAAATCACTCCGTTACTACCTCTCACAACGACAGACACCACATTCTCCCTCCACTCAAATCATTGTCCGCCTCGCCGAAATGGTACTCACAAAAAACTCCTCATTTAATGGCCAACTTTTCCTTCAAACCTAAGGCACCGCTATGGGTACCCGCATGGCACCTTTCTACGCCAACATATTCATGGGCCACCTCGAAAGTACTTTTCTATGCAAACAAACCCTTCAACCTCTCTTCTGGGCTCACAATATTGACGATATTTTTCTCCTCTGGCCCCACGGACATGAATCCCTTCTTTCTTTCATAAATTCCCTAAATACTTCTTTCTCAGTTTCCTTCACCTCATCCATCTCCGAATCCTCAATCGCCTTTTTAGATATCAATATCCTCTTGAAAAATCAAAAATTCATTACTACTTCTGTCCACAAAAAACCTACAAATCATGAACAATACCTTCACTTCCAAAGTTGCCACCCGCCACATATATCAAGCGTTCGATCCCGTTCTCCCTCTCCACCCGAGGACACCGTATATGCAACAACGCCTCTTCCCTCCAAAAATATACGGACAGCCTCCATCACTCCCTCAGGAAACGCGGGTACCCCGAAAAACTACTCCACAACAAAATCCTCCCACCCACCGCCAAATTCATCCCCCGTGCCAAGTCTGACTCCCCACACACCCTTAATCTCTTCACAACATACAATCCTGGCGCCCATAGAATCAATAAGATCCTCAAAGATTTGTTCCCTATTATAAAGGACAACGCTTCCACTTCTCTTCTTCTGCCCACCTGCCCCTCTGACTGCTTCAAACGCCCGGCAAAATTACGCGATGTTTTCAAATCCACTAGGCCCTCCCCCCAACCACCAACCACCCGCTCTCCTTTGTCATCGCCTTGCCACCGCCCCAGATGTAAGTGCTTCTTCGTCCCACACGTCCCAACAACCGGTCTTCTACTACGGCGACCTGCACCTCCATCAACACCATCTATCGCCTCTCCTGTAATTTTTATCCATCATTTTACCATTGGCGAGATCATCTGTCGATCCGTATGAATAGCCATCGTCATTCCACCAAGTCTCCCCCCTTCCTCGATCCCATTCCGAAGCACACCACTTCCCTCAGTCACCCTTTCGACCATTGCTTTTTCTCAATATCACTGAAGTCCTCCCTGAATCTGCCGGAAGCATAGAGGTGAGAACCAGAGATTCCGCCCATATAATCGTACCCTGGGAGTATCCAGGCCTCAACCAGCAACGCTGAGAGTCCCTATTGGTCACCTTTTCCTCCCCACCACCCGCCCCTCTTCCCACCACCACCCTTTTCCCTTTCTAGCATGGATAGCATAGGTAGGTGCATGTTGGTATAAAGGATTTAAGATAACCATACTAACAGCATGTTTTTGCATGCTTGGTTTGCCGTCTTAATCGTTATTTTTAATTGTTAAGTTTAGGGTAGAATATAGCTACTAACCCTTTTAAGCATGATAAAATGCATGTTTGCTGTGAACTCACCCCATGCCACACACCTTTACGGTAGCTTGCAGGGTATTATGTAGATGTAGATGGTCCCTCGAGCTATCCGATCTTTCTTCCCCTCTTCCGGCACCGCGTTCCAACCCACCCTGACAATCAAAGGTTTAACATTCCCAAACGGTCCCTTTTATTTCGCAAGGTGGTATAAATTAGCGTATCTCTGTCACATGGATATTTGACATCTTGAGTATATCTTGGGATCTGATTCAAGCTCATCTCATCTCTATTCCTTACCATTCTCTCCGATGCAGTACTTTATCTTTCCTAATCCAACATAGCATTTCACGTCCCTGTTTTTCAATTTCACGAGCCTCTTGTGAGTCATCTCCTCTGATGATCCACTCGAGAATTTTCTTCAGTGGCGTCACTGAAAGCATTGTCTCTTCAGACTCCCAGAAACATGTCTTCCTCAATGAGCTGATCCTTGAAGTCGTTCCTCGTTCCCAACGGTGATATTTACGGGACACCTTCAACCGATAGGCCGCTTTATATAGGAACGGACGCTGCATGTGTACATCAGCATTAATCTCGAATTTCGAATGTATATGATTTGAGATAAACATTATTGTTTTTCATTCCATACCTACCTCTTAATTAATAAAATGCAAATAGGACATTGAACACTTCCAGGAAGTTGCTTCACAAAGCTCTCATTCGATGCCGAAAGGAATTCGATTGAGGACATTTCGAGATTTGCAAATCGAAAAGAAGGGCAGGTTGCAATTTAGACTCTATCTCTTAAACAAATTCCAAGACCAAATTTTCAGTGATGGAGTCAAAAATATTTTGCGAACCCCAACTTACTATGGTAGACTGGACCAGCCCCCTGAAGCTTAATGCTATCGCCTTATAGCGAAAGCGTACCATTCGTGTACGGTTTCAGTGTTTCGCCACCAGTTGTCGCTACTGCCTAGCGATGCTAGAATTTTTTCTGGGTGCATTGCTTGCATGTGAAAACATCGGTTAGTAATGTATTGTTTAATTATTTAGTGGCCAGTTAGCGTAATTTAGTTTGTGGCTATTTCAGCAAGAAAACATTTCCAACTCTTGCGCTATTGTCACTGTGAGTTCTTTGTCAAAGAAAACTAGGACAATGCCTAAAGAAGTGTGGTGTACTGTTGTCACATTCATCTTCAGCCTCGTTATATTAAGAATTGAAACCATATTTTTTCGTGGCATTTCACGTATATATAACCATAAATAACGATTCATCGTATTTCTATTATAATTTAACTGATCTATATTGCAACACGCTAAGGTTTCAAGATTAAAATTAAAAAAACTGTAGTTAGTAAAAAACCCATATTTGTACGAAATTTTGCCCGTGCTGTGCACAATACTCAAAAATGATTTGCTTGGTAATATATGCACTGTTTTCACAGTTACAACAGTTTGAATAAAATATATTGAAATGTCGGAATTTGGACCCCATGGCCCGAATTCCGACACAGATATGCTTCTAATTCCGACAGCGTGTGGTTCGCAAGTTTAAGAGCTAAAAAGCAAAAAATGAGTAGGAAACTGTAATGAAATAAGTTTTATTTACGCAAAAGAAAGCAATAATTTCATAATAAGCGTTCATGTCAATACTTGAAAATATTTTACTAGTCATAGCATTAAGGACAGAAGAAAATTCTACGAAATTTAGCATCTGCACATTCCTCATGGGCATACTGTTTGCAAACGCTGCACAGGCAAATATCGGCACCCTGTCCTCTCTGAAAATGGTGAAATACCGGTGCTCTTTTTTATTGGAAGGCATTTCACTAGCACCCGGCTTGCCTGCGTCTCCAGTTCAGGATTAATTTTTTTCCGGAATGGTTTTTCATCAATGTTGTAATTATTTCCTGGCATTTGCATAACATAGTGTTCAATCACGATACTTTTTAGCTTTTCAAAGTAATATTTCACGAGCATGCGTTTTAATTTCATGGCTCTATCTTGGTTCATTCTCGGAGCCCTTATCTTTGGTACATCCATGCGTCTATTCAAAAATAACTTCATCAACTTTCTACCAGCTAATCCTGCGTTTTCATCGAAATTATGTGTGATTCCATTGATTTCACAGTAGGCATAGACCCTTGTTCTCAGTCGACCAGTTACCGGCATCCCTACCTCTCCGAAAAAAAATTCTCCGGCATAATTCCTTCTCTTGATCACAAACCAAAAGAGCGGACGACCAATATTTTTTTATCATATTATTTTCTGAATTAAGAAAATTCGTGCATAACTTGCAACAGTTATTTCAATGAATTTTCGTTCTTCTCATTAAATATTTTTATGTAAGGAAACAGCTAATCATAGAGCTCTGAAAAACCACAATAGCTGTTTACAAAAGTTGCACATAATTCAACGATCTCCGGTACGGTTATGTGCGAGTTAAACGGAAATTAAGAGCCGCTAGTCCTTATTCCGACACCTGTCGGAATTAGGGAATCCACGATCTTTCTAACTCATTCTTGAAATTCTCACTGTGTATCCATTATTTCTCCTAACTATGCATGCTGCACTAAACAGCAACAATAGGCTGCTAAGCGATATAAAATATATACCACTTTCTAAAAATGAAACACAGAAAATTGGTTAAAATGACACCTCAAGACGCACGCCTTTCGCACTAGAACACAAAATTTGCTCTAATACAACCAGCGCCACGCCTGGGACAAGGTAACTTTTTGCCTCTCCTCGTTGATAGACGCCAGTACCATATTTAATGGCAACTGTCCAAAAATTTCAGTACTTTTAGCAATGCACTCGGGTGTCGGAATTATTCCCCTGTCGGAATATGGCGTAGGTACCTTATATCATCCAGATATCCACCCATATCATGTGGTTGGATTTCTCTGTAGGAAATTCAGAAAATTTGTACCCTGCATTGATTGTTCCAGTTCTTTGGATTCATAAAAATCTAAAAGTGACGTCAATATGCTAGTATTGTTGAATTCTAGGGGTTCTATTATAAAGCATAATAACCTTTACATTATGCTGAGGCAAGTGGAGCATATCCTTATCAGCAATATAATGTTTCCAGATTGCTATTCCAGAACATTAGAATTATGTTTGGACAATATGTGTTTTACATTTCCCTTTGAAACACATGGGACTGATATGATAATACATATTTTACATTATTTCATTTTAATGAGACTTAGGCAGCAGTATAAAAGAATAAATGCCGACTTATTTTTAAAAAAATCATTCTACCGGAAAATCCTCTCATTTTCATAAAACATGATGCAATTTAAAATTTTGATTTGCATTTTAAATTAAATGTGTTTAAAAATGTTTTGTTTGACAATAAAATAAAATCAGTATCTTCTCCGAATCATGGATTTCCTTGTCTCATCTTATCTCTCTGTATCACGTAGGTATTTTCTGAATATGTTGAGTGAGCTTGAAATGGTAAAAATGCACGTTATAAGCATAATGAGTTAATTCTTTTACGCATTTTTAATATTTCTTGCATTAACTGCATTATTAATAACTGCTTCTGAATGTATATAACATTGCCACAACGCTTGAATAGTTTTTTAATATCGTTAAAGTGCTGTGAAGGTAAAGCGGAAATATGCCTCAAAGTATGAGGTTCTTAAAGTTATAAAAGGATACTCTTTATCAAAGTAATGTTATAACACTATCACGCATGTTGAGGACAAAACTCAAGCTTATGTTTTTATTAGGTACTACACTTATAATTGGCGTTAAAAGGGTTTAAATTAAATTGCAATTAGCGCGTGTCAACTTTTCCTTAAAGGTTCGAATTTAAATAATTGTAAATTGACTGGTTAATAATGCTTATTTTACTTGAATATTCTGATGATGTGATATTAAACATAAATACTAAAATGTCCTTCCGTTGGTATTATCCTGTTAACAACACTTTGCCTCTCTGTTAAACTTACTTTGATTTTTAAGGATTCCGCAAACCCCTATGTACCTATAAATGTCCCAAAAAATTGGCGCGCCTCCTATGACCTAATCATACGTAACGATATGAAACTTAGAGAGAATAAGAAACAAACTTAGCAATGTTCAAACGCTTCTCTGCCTTATGACGAAAGAAGCTGAGATAATTTCAAATCCACCATAATGTTTTGTTCCAAAAATGCAAATATAGATGCGAGATTTGTGCACTTGTCACCCACGTTTTCCACCCACTTGCCACGTAAAATGAATTTTTTTCGCGGTGGATAGAAATTGAAAAATTAGTACGAGTAGATAAGGTGTACTTTGCTTGGGTTTCAAATTTTTGGGATCCATATTTTCATTCCTGCAACTCTTTAAATTAGATTATTTCAGTGCAACGCTCAAAAGCTGGCATCGCTAGATGCTAGCGACAACTTGCGGCGGAAGAAGGAAACCGTACACTAAGGGTACGAATTTCTTTGTTGACATTCCTATCCTATATATTAATCCGTGGACTGGACCATGATCACAAAATTAGAGAAATTGATTGCCGAACTGACAGATTCAAAATGTCCTTTTTTCCTCGTACAATTAGGGATATGAATAACGGTAAATATATCCAGTACGAGTGTAGCAACGGATAACATTGGTAGCTGCATGTTGGTATAAGGATTTAAAGCTAACCCAACTAACAGCATGTTTTTGCATGTTTGCTTTGCTATTTTTATCTTTTATTCAAATAGTGAAGTTTAGAGCAGTATAGAAATACTAATCCTTTTTTATGCATGATGTGTAGTGCATGTTTGGTGAGATTTCACCCCTTTCCACACACATTTATGGTGGCTTGCAGGGTATTATGTAGATGTAGATGAGGGGTTGACATAGGACAAGGTCTGACATTGGCTAAGGGGAGGACTCGTGAATACTTTGTATTCACATGCAATACGTTGAAATAATCGATTCTGGGTGCATTTCGAGGGGTGCACAATGTGAATCGATCTCCACCTCTTAAGCATCGTTTACACGTAGCAGTTGACTGCTGTGACTGTCACGAGATGCGCGATATATCGATATATCGCTACTGCTATGATGCGTCTGCACCAACTTCTATGCAGCTTAAAGCCGATATTTAGGCGTTGTCATAACAAATAAAAAGCGGTTTATTTAAATAGTGATTGATGCTTAAATTTTCATGATATTCTTCAAACAATAAGTTAAATTTTCATTTATTTTTTGTTCCCGTCCTTTAAAGAGTAGAATCTCCCCTTTGGGGAAGGATATCCTTGTTATTATATCCAAATTCCCAGTATATCAGTCGTTATGTATTGCTTTCCGTTGGCGATTGTTGCGATTGTGTTGGATACATTTCCCCTGGAAAGTAGACGGGCTTCACATTTGCTAATAGCTCGAACGTGGATCGATAGTGTTCGACATGTGTCCAGTATCGACCTGAACTGGCATCGCAGTTGCTATTTACACATGCGGGTGGGGCTTAATAGTTGTTAGCAGTTGACTATCATCGCAGTCAACTGCTACGTGTAAACGCGCCTCTTCCAATCATAAACTTCGCCGCCGATGTCCAGGTGACCTTCGATTGGCGTTTCCTCCGCCTCCGACATATCATCGCCTCCTCCAAGTGACTTCCTCGGGAGCATCATGGGAATGCAGGGTCCACGGCAGCGACGACTTCTACTGCCCCTCGAACGTGGGCCTACATTTAACTCGGACCGCTGGCCACTCCAAAGGGTTTCCGCCGCCGCCCCTACTTTCCCCACGCTGCGCCAGGGATACTTACATCCGCTGGCCCTGAAAACCATCCATTGATCGCGGGCACATGGCGGCCGCCTCCACCGATATGGACCCAGAGCCATGAATTGCGATGAGTGGGCGATATCTATGATTCAGGAAGGGCGGACCACCTGTATCGATTCCGGAAGGCCACTACTCTGCCCAGAAGAATTCATGAGCGAGCTCGTACTTCGGTTTGAGAGGAGACGGAGGGGAATATTTTGGCACTGTGGAAGTTTCCAGCTTCACTTTCCGCATTTAAGGAGGGGGATTCAACACCTGTGTCCATCTAACTAAACTTCTCGTCTTAACTGGCAAGGGCCAGTTAAGAAGAGCAATTCTGTAAAGAATAGTTGATATTAATTTCGCATTCAGCCTAGAGAATAGTTGGGAAAGTTACCAAAACAATTAACTGATAAGTTAAAGTTAATCTCCGTAAAAAGTAACTAGTTAAAGTTAAAATCTACTTTTCTAAAAAAGTAACTGATTAAAGTGAAAGTTAAAAAAGTAAATTTTACTTTAAAAGTTACTTTCTCAGTTACTGTGGCAAATTCGATGCTATGGTAATCGAAGCCTTGATGATTTATTGTTTTGATGAAGAAGGCGAACACTGAAAACTGTCATTGCTCTTTCTTCCATCCGTATCCATATCTCAAAATATATTTGATGTGGGGATTTGCGTTGTAATTCCATTTAGTGTCCAGAGTGTTGTTGGTCAGGTTTTACTAGTGTCTGCTGAAAGGATTCTGCGATTTTTCCGAAGTGGAGCTCCAGTTCCGGGATTTTCAAGCTGTCGTGAATGTAAGACCTCCTAAAGGCCGTTGTATACGGTACAATTTCTTGCACAAGATCTTGTACCATAAATTGAACGGCGAGATTGGACCAAGATATTGTACAAGAATTTGGTTCACGGTCGTACACGATCAAAGATTTTCATGCAATTTGTGCGCCAATAACATGCGCAGATATCGTTTTCTGTCCAACAGCAGAATCGCGATATTCGATGACGATAGTATTTTGAAAATACTGCCATGGGTTACAATGATTTGCTACCATTAATCCTAGCATTAATAAAATGAAATTTTAAGATTGGTTACTTGCACTGTTTCATCGGCTCATGAAACCCATCTTTTATCGTCCAAACAGCATGCTTTCGCTCGTTGCATATATTTATTTTTGGTTCAATAACGTCATCTAATTTCATTGAGGTTTAATGTTTCCCAGTGTATCCAACTCATCTTTTGAGAAATAGAACACTTCCAACGCGACAGACGAATATCGAAGTTCATGGATGAAGATCAATTTGGATTCAGTATCCACATTCCATATTGTACAATATGGAAACAACAAAGATTATCACGATATGTACAACAAAAATGGAAGTTTTGCCATGCTTATAGGAATAAAAGTGATCGCAAACAGAACACCAACCTTACGAATACTAATCGAAAACGCATCACTTCCGTCACATGTCATGCGCAGAAGCTACGGAGTGGATCTTTGACGGTTTCATCCAATAATATAGAGCATGATCTAATTTCTTGTACAAGAAATTGTACGAACACCTCGTACACGATACAATTTGCGCATTGTATACAAGTTCTTGTACAAGAAATTGTACCGTGTACAACGGCCTTAACAAACCATGGTGTGTCTGTAATTTTCCGTCAAAGATTGTTCTGAGTGGTAGAAAGCGCTTTAAGGTTAGTTTTTGACATCGATCCCCACATTTCGATGTGAAGTATCCCTTCACCCATTTAAAATTTCAGTGGAAACGCCTTAGTTGTATAGATTTAGGGTAAATGCTGAGGGTGTGCCTGCGCACCTTTTCTCGCGATTCACTGGGGACTGATGTATTGAGGAAGCAATGTCACCGAGTAAGGCATACGTAGACCGTCAGTACCGGACCTTGACGTACGCCAGCACATTTTAACCGAGACGCTAATTAGAACGAACCCCTTTCCCTCGGGAGGTTATCCGTTATAGGTTTTTAGATGACCCTTCTTCCTCGGCTTCAACTACATAGTATTGACGACAAGATGTCACCGAGTAAGGCATAAGAGCTCTCCAGGACATTGTCTTCGCGTGGTTTCGAGTTTTCTCGTCTCGAGGGTGCATTCCTAAACTTTGGCGGTCTCTCCCCTCAGCCCCGCTTTTCTTTGGATGCATGCGTCTGGGCCTATTCATTGCATTCTTGCACAACCACCCTTGCATTCTTAGATACCGTTTTATTTTCCCATTTGTCTGTAGGGCAACCTATGCGCCCAAATTCGGACAGGTCGACATTCGCCAAAAATTAACGGAAAAAATTAACTGAAGTTAGTTTTGTATCAGTTAATGCTTAATTTTAACGATTAAAAGTCAACTCTTCCAAATAGTAACGATTACATTAAATAATTAACAAGATTTTTAACGATCAATTTTAATCGTTAATCCCAACTATGGTTTAGAGTGATGGTCAGAAATATATTAATTTGATGAAGATGAATAGTATTTTATCTGCATGCACACGTTACAGTTTACAGGGTTTTAAACAACTATTCATCAAAAGAAAAGGATTTTACTATCTCAATCCTTTCAAAAGTTCAGCAGAATGACTGCTCGTGTGTATTCAGCTGCGGAGCAGCAATATTTCAGGGGTTGTTTATTGTTTAAACTTTTGCCCTGTGCCTGTTATATGGCCAGCCTAGCCATTTATTTAACTAGTCCCTGATTTTATCCAATGGGCGCCGATATTTTGCTCTGGTGACGTATTTGGTGCCTATAAGGTCTTTTATTATCGTGATGTCCGAGTTTTTTGCCGATTCAATATAGTTATTTTGTAGTTGAGTTATAATTTGTTTTATTGGCGTGATTTTCGTTATTTTGTAGACGTCCACGTTACTGGTGTATGAGTTTAGTTTGAATATTGTTCGAATTAATTTCCTGTCTAGTATTTTGATGCTGTCCGTCGCAGTGATCGTCATGAGTCCTCCCCATGCTGGTATCGCATATAAAATTTGCGGGCGTATAAACGTTTCGTATATTATCTTTTTAATAGCTTCGGGTGTGGCGTTATTACGTAGGATTGGCGAGAGGGATGCTCGCATTCCGAAGGCTTTGGCAGAGATTTTTTTGATGTGTTCGTTCATGTGCAGCTTTTGGTCTATTCTGACTCCGAGGTAATCTACTTGTGACGACCATGGAATAGGTTGTTGCTTTATCCTGAGGCATGACAGAGCCGGCGTTGTTTTTCTTGGGCCCGTGAAGACTATGGCCTGTGTCTTACAATTAGTTGCGTTAAGATTTAGGCGCCATGTGGAGTACCAGTGGACCGCCTCGTCAAGTGCCTCCTGTACGTACTCTTTTGCGAGGTCATATTTTTTGCTTTTGGCTAATATTGCCACGTCATCCGCGTAAAAAGCTGCTTCCGTGAGCCAGCTGCTGCCTCTGGGGAAGTCCGCCATGTACAGGTTAAACAGTACAGGGCCCATGACGGAACCCTGTGGGACGCCAGCGAGTATTGGTCGCGTTCGACTCCTCTCCGATTTCCACTTAACATAAAATTCCCGGCCTTCTAGGTAAGACCACGTCCAACTTAAAACCCAAGCAGGGAATTCCCATTTGTCCAATTTAAATAGCAGTGCATCATGCCATACCTTGTCAAAAGCTTTGGAGATATCTAGGAATACTCCTATCGTTGTATTTTTGTTGTTGTGGTTATCGGATATGTAGTCGAGTACTCTATGTAGCTGATGGGTTGTTGACCTGTTTCTCCTAAAACCAAATTGCTCGTCAGGAAGGATGTTGTTGGAGTCGATGAACTTGTTAATTTCGTTTAGGATCAGTCTCTCTACTAGCTTTGACAGGTTTGATAGAAGAGAGATGGGGCGCAGGTCACTTGTTTTTAACGTTTGGTTCCCTTTTTTCGGAATGCAGGTGATGGACGACGTTTTCCATATTTTTGGGAAGTAGCCATATTTTATTGTCGATGTGGTTAGATTTGCGATAAACTCATATGTTTTGAGAGAAAGTTTTTTAATTACTTCGTTCGGAATTTCGTCTTCTCCGGGAGATTTACCTTTCTGTAGAGACAGTGCTATGTTTTGTACATCTTTTGCCGTGATGACAGGTGTCTGCATTTCTTGTGACCTTCTTTCCCACGATTCAGTGTCGAGGGTGATGTCGGGGGAAAGGATGCTGGGCGGACCTGGTGTGAAAATTTTTTCATAATAGCTGGCCATGCACTCTGCCTTGTCATTATAATTGGTATGTTTAGTTATGCCGTCGTCAATTTTAGGGTCTGGTGGGGGGACACGTCGTAATTTTTTCGTTGCTTTCCATAGGGAGCCGTCATTTGCATTCATTGTCTTTAGTTGGTCCTCCCATCTGGCAGTTCTGACTTTTATGATTTCTTTTTTGATGGCTTTATTTAATAGTTTTAATTTATTTTTTAAAACGGTGGTGCCTAGGTTATTATATTTTCTGCGGACGTAATTTCTTGTTTTAATCATGTTGGATACATGTTCGCTTAACGAGAGGAAGTTTATCGGCCTTCTTTTCCTCAAGGGGATGTGTTTTGTTATGCATGACTGAATGGAGCTTGTTAACGTCCTGGCCATGACCTCGACTTCGTCTCGATTGTCAGCTATTTTGTTGCTTCCGTCAAGGATAATTTCGAGTTCACGGTTCAGCGCGTCCCAGTCCGCGAGTCCGTATATCATTTTCTTTTGCTTATTCGGGATTGTCACGCATGACGTCCCGATGTGCAGGAGGACGGGAAAGTGGTCGCTCCTTAAGTCATTTATAATCGAGGCTTTCGCTACTCTACGTATCTTCCTCATTATTGCGAGGTCGATTACGTGTCTCCCATAAACCCTTGTAGGTTCTAACGGCGCCACTATTTTCAGTCTTTTATCGCGGGCCCATTTGAGCATCTTATCACCGTTGTTGTTGTTTGCTGGGCAGTTCCACATCGCGTGTTTACAATTAAAGTCTCCGCCGGCAATGGTCGGTCGGTCACCAGTTAAAAGTTCATTGAACTCGTCTTCCACCATGACCTTACGTGGTGGAAGATAGCAGGAGAAGACATTCACCTGACCCATGTCAGTCTCCACAGTCACTCCAACGGCTTCTAAGTTATTGGTTTTCACATCGGGGAGCGGATTTATCTTTACATCGTCTTTAATAATAATGGCGACTCCTCCAGAGGCTGTCTGTCCTACGTCAAGTTTCCTATCCTTCCTTATGATGTGAAAGCCGTCAATGGTCCATATATTTTCCACCCGCAGGTTCGTCTCAGATACTAAGAATATTGACACATTGTGTTTTGTCATGAAGTTGGCTATTTCCTCTGATTTATTGATTACGTCACCATTGGCATTCCAATGAGACATGACAAATTTTCTACTGTTAACGGGTTTAAGGGCCATGAACGGTTAATTTCTCAAGTATATCTGCCATTTTTCCTATCATTGTATTCATCATTGTCATTTGTGCCATAATCATTTTATTCATATCGAGCATTTCTCGTAGCATTATTTTAATTTCTGGGTCTCCGTTCGTATTCGTAATATTTGTCTTATTCAGTTCCGTTTGCTTTGTGTTCGTTGTATCACTTGCGACGTTAATGGTCTCGAAATTTTTAGTACTCGGCGCCACCGCACTATCGGCTGCGTTCCGTGCTATTTCCCTTTTTTCAAATTCAAGGTGTCGTCGGGGCCACGGATTTTCCGATGGAGGTTTCGCGATGTTTTCAATGTTCCTCTTGTTCATTTCTACGTCTCTTCCATTATTGTTTACGACGGCTGCTGTTTTGGGAATATTTGCTGCCGTTTCGTCACGCTTGGGTTTCATGTGTGCGAGTTCTCTCTGGTAGACCTCGCATTCTTTTGAATATGCATGGTGATTTTTACCACAATTGCAGCACTGTACTGGCCTGTTTCCATCGCAGTCTTTGCCTTCATGGTCTCCCGCGCAGTTATAGCAACGTGGAGACGCGGTACAAAATCATGATCCGTGACGATATCTGTTACAGCGGTAGCAACGCTGAGGCGCTTTGTAAATGAATGGGACTATTTTAGTTGGGTGGCTGCATATGTATTTTACGTTGTCAAGTTCCTTTGGGTTAAAATCTCCCCCGCGTTTAATGGTCACAGCATAGATGTCCGGGTGTTTCGAAGAGACGACTTTGACGCCGACACACGGTATGTTTTGGTCAATGAACTCCTCTTTCACAAATTCTGTGTCGATGCCGCTATCAAGGCCGTGTATAATGTATCTTACTACGTTTTCGCCTTTCGCAGCCCAAGTATGGGTTTGCGCTCCTTGGTTTTTGAGGAAGCTTTGGACGGAGTCGTAGTCTGCCTTATTTTTTAATTGGAGACGTGAGCCTTCCCTTAGCTTTTTGATTATAAAAGTTTTGTCCGTCACTAATTTCCTTATTTTTAGAATGAGTTCTGTCATGTTTATTACTCTATAGATCACAATCGCCGGTGGCCATTTCTTCCTCGGCGTCGTTCTACTGTCGCTTGTTTTTGGCGGCGCGGTTTTGTTCCGACTCGCTTTGTCTTCGTTCATTGATTCCAATACTTGGAATCTGTTACTGGTTATAAAGCCTACTCGTGGCTCTTCGTTATTACTCGTTCGTCTCCTCTTTCTCCTGCTTTGCTCTACTGTTTCGAAGAGCATATTCTCTTTAACTCTAGTCATGAGTTCTTCCGCGCTCAGTAGGGACGTGTTGTCATCGTCAAATTCTGCTGCGACCTCGAGGTCGCAATTGTCAGCTATGTTGCTCGCGGTGTCGGTTTCCATTGTTGTGTGTCTATCGATGTGCAGTTTGTTTGACGAAACTGCAGTCTCGGTTTTCTTTTCGTTTTCCCTGGCCGTGGTTGGGCGTACTACCATATTTCGCCGTGTCTCTTTAGTCGGTGTGCGTTGCATTTTCGTTTTATAATTAGGAATCTCCTTTTCCCTAAAAACGGGGTTTGGGGACGGATATCATGCCCTTTCTGAGAGCCTGATGGCACAGCCGCTCGATCCGTCCACCGAAGTGGAACGGGCACAAGCAGTCGTGACGGCCCTTCGACCTACACACTAGTCAGCTCAAGTGAGGACCCCCCCGCCTCCTCCTCCCCGCAGGCGGGAAGGGCACAGACGGTCTGGGTCGGGAACCTCCCTAGCCCTACTCACTGATTTCCCTAGCGAGGGGACCCGCCTGCTTCACTCGAAAGTGCAATGAGGGAAAACCCTCTTTCCGAGGTCCACAGAACGAGACGACCGATTGGGGAATGGGAAGCAGGCGGACACCACCCGAAAGGTGAGAAGGAGGGGCTAAGTTAGCCTCCCCCTTCCGGGCGCTCCTCTGCTTAGGAGATTCCTCCTACGACCTAGTCGCTATTGTTTGAAAAATCAAACGTTGACTCGATCTTTCCGTTGTCCTGCCGTAATGTCAGGGACTCCATTCACCAGGAAGACCACCAATCTGGCACCGTAACAGCCAATGCCGAGACAGAATGACTGCTTCAGAAAGACGCAGAATATAAATCTCGCAGGGATGTTTCGAAAGCGTCTTCCTTTTTTGATCGCAGCCCACTGGATCAACTGGGACCGCATTTCCTTGACGACTTTTAATCCCCACCACCAGGTGGTCATTCGATGGGCCATTCCCACTTCCAATTAAGGTTTCGATAACCTCTCTCGATGGCGCAATACACGCGCACGAACGGAGACGTTCGGACACTGTGAACTGCTGCTGGAATTCCCTTTCTTGTTCAAGCGGAGGAAGGAATCGCCTCTTCCTTTTGTGGACTGTGCCTTTTAGAGGCCGCCCTTCGCAACAACGAGGTCAATCCATAATCGGTTAAGGTGACCGAAAGTAATAGTCCTAACCATTCCATCTTTCCGATGATATCATCCCCGATACTATCACTGTCTCATCGATAGTTCCCCAGGGTAGCCTAATAGGTCCGCTTTTATTTCTTTAATGCATCAACGAATTAGCTACCGTAGTTAGCAGTAGATCATAACCATCTAGTTGCACCTGACTCTTAACATATTTCCATACATGTTTCTCATACATGTTTCCATGTATGCTACTTATGTATCTTTTTTTTTGCATCCGGACCATTCTGTTGGCCCATACACCTACCCCTGAGATATCAATAGGCATTTGCCTGTCATCAGGTTTCCCAGGGGCTGAACTAACAGAGCTTGACAGACATTCATACTGCTTGTTAGTTGCATGACACTAGTGCATGTTTAGTGATCTTCACCCCATGCCACACATCGTCGTGGTGGCTCGCAGGGTATTGATTGGACGTTGACATCTTTTCTGTGTCGTAGTTTGAATAATGTCCTCGGAGCTTGCGTTAAAGTTTCAATCAGTACGCGTGGGATAAATATTCTTGTTTGTCATTGTGAACAATAAAAGCTGAAGTGCAGAGGGATATTTATATAAAGAGAGGTGGATATATTTCGAAGTGATGCTTGTGCGTCTACAAGAAACGTCAAAGAGCTCACCAAAATATTGCTCAGGAATTGTTCGCCGCATATGGGACAGGATTCGGCAAAAATGGAATAAGCTCACAAGTTGATTACATTAACTTCTTCGGGTGTTACCGCGTACTCAGGTTAGCCTGACGTTTCGCGACCCCTGCTGGTCGCTTCTTCTCCCTACTACACCCAACCCACCGACCTGAAGTGCACCTAAATATACCAACCCACACCGGCATGCATTACGATTCCCTCAGAAGAAGCGACCAGCAGGGTTCGCGAAACGTCAGGCTAACCTGAGTACGCGGTAACATCCGAAAAAATTACTTAAATAATCACTATGAACCACGAAAGCCTCAGCGAAGAATTAAAACTCACAAGTTGCAATCAGCAATGCTTATTGAGAGACTACCGACCTTGTTTTCAGCACTCTGTCTCTTTATCAAGATCCTTGACCTTGAATGTGACACAACGTGTCCAGAACCTTGGAAAGGACACAATGACTTGTAACCTATATAATTTAAAAAATATCTCAAATGTCCATGGCACACTTTAAGAGTCTGTTGGAATAATAGGAGTCTGTCAGTTGATTTTAAGAGTCTGGTTGGTGGAGAGGGGTTTTGACTTTTTCTGTTCTTGGGCGCTCAGTAACGGCAAGAAATCACAGTCAAATTTCGAAGTACACAAAGTATATAAACAAACAAGTAATAATTCAATATAATACACAAATCTAAATCTTATTATTTAAAAAAATATCTTCACAAAGTGAACGCTTATCGACCGTCTCAAAACTAACAATCTCAACCCGTAATTTACAATTTATTAACAAACAACCCGTTTATAAGCTGGTTACTGCAGAAAACCCAAGCCAAGGTTTAGAATAAATTTCAAAATGCGATAAATAACATTATTTTCATAAATGTAACATGATTGTTACACCTACTTGTAAGTTGCTTGACTATTAATAATCATTGTGGATTAAACCCCGTGCGTCTTTTTTATTATTTATTATTAAAGACACATCCACAGAGTGACACCTTCAGTGTTTGATTATATATATAAGGCTACGGCGAGTTAGACGCGAATATCGGGAGCAAGGCACAAGGAGATCGATGCCATTAACCCTCGGAGGCAACTTGATTCTTGGCCGACGGAAATGAGGCGCAGAGCTCAGCTATTCGCCATATTTGGCCCATTTCAATTTTTGCCATTTTGGGAAACAATATCTGGCGATGAAAGGAAATCCTTTTTGGCATTAATAGGCTTTTACCACCAGACTGAAAACAGCTCCAGAGGATGAGTTCTTGTAGTGCTTCAAATTGTTTTATAGCCAGAAAGATACTTGAAGAAAGATCTGGTGCTTTCCCGGCGTATCTGCTGCGTGAAGGTTTCTCGGGTCATCCACCCTGTGTTATTGCGTCCATGTCCGCCGACGTTTCGATTCCCGACTCGGCAATCGTCTTCAGGGCTTCAGGGAATGCCGTACGCATACAAGAGGAAAGGGGTAACTCTACCAATCATGAGGCGCCCTTCTGAAGGTTGGTCGATGGACCTATCAGGAGACACCTGACCCCAGGAGAAGGGTAAATAAGGAGGACAATTTTTGCGATACGGCATTCAGAAGCCCTGAAGACGATTGCCGGGTCGGGAATCGAAACGTCGGCGGACATGGACGCAATAACCCTCTGGTGGAGGACCCGAGAGAAACCTTCACGCAGAAAAATACTTGTTTTCATTCATAAGGAGGCCAAATTAAAATCATAGTAATGAAAATGTACATCAAGTTTTTTATTTATTCCCCGACAGTCCCCTTGGCCTTGGCGCACTGTTAATGAATCAGAAAATCATTACCATGCTAATTAGAGCAAGACTGTGACGCATTTGCATCTATTTTTGAAAATGAAATTCCACCATGGATTAATTATCTTCCTCACTGTAAACTAACAAAACTTTCGAATTGCATATTTCCTCAATGAGATAACACTCTCTCTCCAACTTTACGTCCAATTTCATACGACTTGATTACTATTTCTGCTGATTTCCCTTTGGACTAAAATAAAAATTCAGTTATTCCACTAGAAACATTATTGCAGTAGAGAACTGAGGAACAGAATGTTCTTCACTTAGGCTTCCTAAAAACTTTTTGAACAGCTGATGAAAAATAGGCGTCTGAAAACCTACGTCTTAGTGAACTCCTTTTTTGTACTATTATCATTCGGTTTTCTGACGTGTGAAGACGCTCCCATAAACAAGTGAATGTATAGAGCGTGCACAGATATCAATCGTAAAAAGCAAACCTATCGCAGATACAAAAGGTTCCATGGCTCACGTAATCGTGGTATTCTTTCCGGGAAGTAACACTAAGCAGGAATTCATTCCTTGTACCACGTCGCTGCTGAAACGCGCGCTCTCTTGTGGTTTCAAAAGGAAGTATTATTTGAGATTGTTTGGTAAGAGTGAAGACCAGTCACTCGCCTGGCAATAGAGTCACGGCTCTTCAATTCCGACGTCACTTCCACTTCGCTCACCTCACGTCACTACCTAATCATTTTAAAGCACAGATTCACTTCCGGTGGATGACGTGAGCTATCAACCAAGGGATTTTGTCGCTTTCAAATTCGGAATTTAACAACTTTTCAGAAGTTTCCGGTGACATTGTGTGGAATTTGACACTGGTTGGAAAAAAAACATTGCTCTATTTCCCACAGGGAAATTAAACTTGATTCGCGACGTTAGTTCCGAGGTAGAGACAGGGGTGTCGGAACTATTTTCGCTGGGAGGGGCCAACCTTGAAAAGGGCCCGGCTCATATGAAAAGGGCCCGCATTTTTTTACGGATAGGAGGGCGTAGAGACTAGATTTCCACAAAAATTGCATATGAAGGTGGTAGAATATGCGTCAGAAGGGAATAGGCAAGCTGGAAACAAGTGAAATTTAATTTTTATTAATGAAGACTTATTTCTCAAGGGCCCGGGGCAAATTCGGGGGGGGGGGGGGGCGAATGCTACCTCCTGCCCCCCACTTCCGACGCCGCTGGGTAGAGACATCATCAGAGTCGGCATGCAGAAGACCTCTAGCGATAATTACTGTTATGCTGCTCGGCCCTTCACCTACCCCCTCACCAACGAAAGCCTCCCTCCCCGAATCCCCGCCCCCCCCCCTCCCTCCCACGTCCGAAACACTTTCCAAATTGATGATGATGTGACTGCACAGAAAGAAACCCTTGGTCACGAGTGAAGTCACTTGGCCGTTTATTCCTTCGTTGAAAAGTTACTCAGCATTCAGCCTCTCCTTAAAGTCAAGAAGAAATACTCCAAATAGGGTGTCATTTAGATAGCCTCCTCCCGTCACACACTCGATCAATTCACCTTTACAGTGATGGCGTAACTTTAACGGACATCAATCGAAGGCTACACTCATTGAATGCTGGCATTCAAACGTTCGCGCTTAACGGATTCAGTCTTGACGTCATCCCCGATTCATTTGATCACAAAAATGTTTAAAAGTGTTACGATATGTTGAGTAGTGCATCAGATTTAATGGAAGAATTAGGTTGGGAATGATTATTAGATCGTAGATTTAAGTACCAATTGAATCTCCTCCAGAAATTTAAAACGAATACCTTTACTAAAGTTATTGGCTATATATATTAAAAAACCCTGCGTATTACGCTGGATTTGACCGGATAAAGAATATTAGAGAAGAAGGTTGTCGTACCGATTGATTAAAAATGTCATTTACCCGCTTGCCATAAGAGAGCACAATAGGCAGCATGGCAAAGGGATAGGTAGGCGAAATATCGTTAGAGTAATCTTAAGTGCATGATGCATGTACTAACATTACTAACTCATGCTTGATAGGTAAATACAGATAAACATATTTTATATAAATGGCATTATAACCAATAATCAATTTATTTCTTTGCAGATGCTAACCATCCGGCTACATGTGACCCCATGATCTAAAATATTTCCATCTAGTAGCCTAGTTGCATGTCAATAATGCATTTTTTGTGATATTCACCCCCTGCCTCACACCCTCGCGGTGTCTCGCAGGGTATTGCGTAGATGTAGATGTAAAACGCTCGTTCAGAGATTACAACGTCAATACTCAGCAGCTCTGAGATAAACAGACATCTGGACAAAAAGCACGGAAGGTTTCTCAGAAGTAATTCGTCTGGGTATAGGTCGTTTTCCAGTCATTGCAGACGTTATGCTAATTGCAGTCCTTTATGACAAATTTCAAGATAATATAAAGTAGTAAAGTAAACCTTATATAACTAATGATAAAAGAGTGAATGTCGAAAGAGAAAACGCCATTCCCTTTTAAGAAATAGAAACAGTTAAGCCACTGCCTCAGGTACATTATTTGTGAAACGCTAATTATGACACCAAAGCAATAACACAATTAAGTCATTTGGGCGCTAGTGGCAACCGAAAGATGTTGCGGACACAGTTTCATGAGGCAGGTTCTCGACCAGTTGTGCTACCAAGCACAAACGTCGCGACCGGCATTGTTTAAGCCGTGCAGTCTTGCCTTGCCGAGGGAGCTCGCTTTCGCCAGTATAAATACCAATCAATTTACATTAAACGCATGTGTTGAAATATTAGACAATTACATATTGGATACGTTCAGCACATGCGGATTATAACGCGACCAAGGACGAAATTCTACGAAAACCCAATTTTGAAATGCTAATGTTTTATAAATTGATAACAACCTTTCTTCTATTAAAGTTACACACTGGAAACTTACAGAGTGCATGTAAAACATACATATCAATCGTTCATCAAACTTTGGCTGCAATTAAACGCCTTTTTATTGATTTACGAGTCATCAAAGTCTGCGCTTCGCTCGAACACCGTCAAAAACCGGCACTTTTTACGTTACAACTGTTGTAAAAAATGTGAAAAAGCATTTAAAAAAATTAAGTCTGCTATCCAATAACGCAAAATGAAATATGAAAAATTACGGTGTGATTATTTTTTCTGTAGGCCTAGTTATTGATCTGTTATTCATATTAAAAAATTCGAATGCACGCAATTTCTGCGCCGAGAGTAAGGCGTCGATGCCAATGGGAGAAGTGCTTCGCTCACCGTCAGTCCGATGTTCTTGGCCAGCGTGCTCTCCGTGATGTTGGCGAACGGCTTGTCCGCACCCCAGCACTCCACGTACTTGGTCGTCTTGCCCTGCGGCCGCACCCGCTTCTCCTGGCTGCCCTTGCGCCCGTCACCGTCACCCGCGCCCGCCGCGCCGTCCTCCTGGCTCCTCTGCGGGTGCGAGAGAGAAGGGGTGCCGGAGAATGCCACAATCGTGCCACGTGCATCAGCACGCCACCCCCGGGGTGTGCTCGCAAAATGCGGCCGGAGGCAATGCCCACACGTTGTGAGGACAGAAGGCTAATTGGCACGAACAAATACAAGATTAGGAACTGCAGGGGAAGATTACTTTCATGAATGGTGAAACAATTTGTCACGTAGGAAGATTGTTTTATCTGGCATGGGAGAGGTCAATTAGAGTGAAATATCCTTATCACTCAGGGAGTAGGTTCACAGCGTAATTTTATGCAGTCAGTGTACGGGATCCGAATGAATTAGGTTAGATAGAGAATGGGGTCGTTTACCATTTTTTTTTAATTGCCGAATCTGACAGAGTTTGTAAAATAAAAGGACCCGTATTTTTCCGTTTTCTGATCCGACAATTATTTCCCGAGTTAATAGCGGCGAAAAACTGATGTTTTTAACCCTTTCGGAAAAGTGGGTGTGGTGCAACCTCTGACGTATATCGACTTCGTCCAATCTCAACTGAGCCCGCGAAGCTACTTCGCCTTATCGCAAAGGGGGGACACAGCTGACTCGGCCAATGGGAGCGATTTCGACAGCATATGTGCTAGCAGACCTTCCGAGAACCCCCCTCCACTCCCTTCCCCCTCCCCTGAAAGCAGTCAAGGACGGGAGGAAAATGACGTCAATGTTATCACAGCAGCATTTTCGGCGGGCGTCACCTTTTTCTTATTTTAATTTTTGATTTATGAGTGAATGGTTGTGGTTAGAAGATTAATTTTTTCACTAAAATTCGTTTTTCGTTTCCATCTAACGATTTCGTGTACAAAATTGCGATTTCGGTTCCGAGTAAACGCCCCCATTAGGCAGTGCGCAGCGCAGGTGGCTAGTTTGATAACGGGATTATGGTAGGTTTAGAAGTGTAAGAAAATTGAAAGAAGGATTAGATTGGGAATCATTATCAGATCATAGGTTACAGTAGATACAGATTATATCTTCTGCGGAAATTTAAATCGAAGAGCTTTACTGAGGATGTTAGATTGAGAACTCCTGTCTAGGATGCTTGATTTGACCACGTAAATAAGATTAGAGAGAGATTGCCGTAGAGATAGATTCAAAATGTCATTTTTTCCTGCGTACTTTATGAGAACACTACAAGCAGCATAGCAAAGGCATATGAAATACTGTTAGTCTGTAGCTATGATGTACCATGTATTAAAATTACCAACCCAAGCATGACAAGTAAAAACAAATAAAACATACCTAGATAAATGCCATGACAACCAATAATTCTTTTTCTAAAACGACTAAACAATTGATTTCTGCCGCTATTCTGACGGGTGGTCCATCGTCTAAATCAAAATATTGCTCAAACAGCGGGCGTACAAAAAAAGAATAATTTTCCAGAGCATCGCGCGTGCCAAAGAGATCACACGTTTGGTGGGGAACAACTTCGTTAGGCCACAAACCCGCGCGGACAGCGCACAGCTGATCGTGAGCGAGAAAGGAGGATAGCGGGGGGGGGCGATGGAAGGAGAGAGACAGCGAAGGGAGGGGCGGCACGACTAGGAGGCGGGGGGGAGGGACGGAGTCCATTGAAACCGAAGACGAGATGACATCGCGGTCTATCGCTCTCCAATGCCGACTGCTGTAAGGCCTGGTGCCTCCCGCGCGTATTCTAGTGCGGTGGTCACATCTACGGAACGCAAATTGCGAATGGGACGGGAAGAGGGTGTGTATATACGGCTGAAATTGGTGATAGGCAGATGAAAGGGAGAGTGTGCTGAGATATGAAGACGCCAGGGTACCGTGCGGTCTAACGTGAGTCTGACGCCTCGGCCACTGGTGGGCGACACGCCTACACTCTGAAAATATTTTAATTCTTAAATGAAATATTACCTCTACCAAACTTTTTCAATTTTTAGACGAGGCTTGTATCTACAACATATAATAAAATGAGCAGAATCGAGGGCATAGATATCGACAACTGAATGTCATTGTTAAAGTATTGAATCTATGAGTACGAGACTATATGTACACCAAAGACAGGGAGGGGAAGTGAAGTAAGGAAGGGGGGTAGAGTTAAGGGAGGTGGAGGAAATAGGTCAGAGGGTGATGGGGACGTGAGTCATGAAGATTCAACACTAAAAGTGAGAGTACGCGACAGTTTCAGTTGGCCAAAAAAGGCCAAAGGCTCACAGTCAAATACTTTAAGTGGTGAATGAGCATCAAACATATGATGGATAAAATGTAGGTTAGATAAGTGATAATTTACAATTTCATATTGATCTACGAAATCCATTTTCAAGCCTTTGGTCATAAAACGTAAAATTTTGTCATGTTCTGAGGACACTCATTTGCCGAAACCTTGGTCGGTTTAAATATAGTCAATGGCCTTTTCTCATTTTTCATCATGAATGTATAACTTTCAAAAATTGACGCCTGATCATTTGATCATTATTTGACTATCATTATTTTATTTTTTTTAAATAGTGAAATTTAGAACAGTATATAAATTCTAATCCTTTTTTATGCATGATATGTAGTGCATGATTGGTGAGAATTCACCCCCTGCCACACACACATTTATGGTGGCGTGCAGGGTATTATGTTGATGTAGATGCAGACCATCGTCAAAAATCGATTTGAACATTTAAAATTGCTATTAACTTTAAAAATTGTTTAAATTTTATAATATAATTCGTTTCTATATTTTTGAAATTCAATTCCTTTAAAATAAGCTCTTTTGCATATCCGTAGCATAATAGCCTTGGAGATAATATCGTAAAACGTGTAGTAACTTTTGCAAAATTATAATTTTGCAACGTCGCAATGTCTCGTAAAGGGTGGCATGTTTTGCAAAACTGCTTTAATGTTTTCATTTTCCGATCAAATTATTACGATTTGCCAAGTTTGATGAAAATCGGTTATCCTCAGCACAATCACGAGGTCAAACTGACATGGAATGACCCATAGTACCTACACAAGTATATCGAAAGATAGCATAGGTATCTGTTGATACGCTTTGCGTGCTGGTAAAACTGCAACATGCTGGCATGAGGAATTGAAGCTAACTTAACTACTAACATGTTTGTGCATGCTTACGTCGCTGTTTAAGTCTTTTGTGGTGAAGGATGTAAAATAGAAAAATCACGTCAATATGAGGAGTTTGGCCGATGGAAGAATCCAGTAGGGAGCTGCGTCAAACCAATCCTAGGATTGTTGATCCATGATGGTGAAAATCTTTGTTTTGATTATAATATAGGTAATCAATTAAATTTTTCACTTAGGGTGTCTAACTTCTGACAGGTTAAGAAAGATCTGGTCCTTTCCCGGCGTATCTGCTGCGTGAAGGTTTCTTGGGTCCTCCACCAGAGGGTTATTGCGCCCACGTCTGCCGACGTTTCGATTCCCGACTCGGTCATCGTCTTCAGGGCTTCTGAATGCCTGAAGATTCAGAAGCCCTGATTCAAAAATTTAAACAAAAAAGAAAGATTTACATTTTTAAAAGAGCAGACTTTGCTAACTTTAAAATTTATTTAAGAGATTCCTTATCGGATTTCAAAAAGTCTTCCATAAAGGTATGTACCAACGATTCATGGAAGTCGTTCATTAATAACATGCGCTCTGGGATCAACAGATTTATCCCTAGTAAATTCAAAAAAGAAAGCACTGAACCTAGGTGGTACAATGCCGAAGTGAGAAAATCCCTGAGACGGCAGCGAATATGTCATGCTAAAATGAAAAAAATTAGTAAACATATGCCCACTGATGAGCGTAATGTAATTATTGAAAATTATAAAATTTCAAAATCCACTGCAAAGTCAGCCCTTAGTAATGCATTTGCAGAATTCAAAAGAAAAACACTTGGGGAACAATTGAAAGAAAATCCAAAAGTCTTCTGGTCGTACGTAAGGGAAGTGCAAGGCCATAAGTCTGCCGTCCATTCACTTAAAAATGATAGAGGTGAAATGACCACAAACACACTCGACAAAGTTAACTTGCTAAATTCCTTCTTCCAAACCGTTTTTAACCCACCTTCCGGGGATTCAACTGTCGTGTTACCTGACCTCTTTCAGCGGTTGATGCAACCAATTGACATTTCCTGTAATGGTATTGAAAAATTACTTAAAGATATAAGCCCCAACAAATATCCTGGCCCTGATCAAATTCCCTCCCGCGTATATAGAGAGTTAGCATCCGAAATTTCCCCCTACCTTGAAATAGTATTTAATAAATCCCTGACCGAACACGTCGTACCGATGGACTGGAAAGCAGCCGATGTAACACCCATTTTTAAAAGTGGCGATAGGGAGCAGCCATCTAACTACAGACCTATATCCCTCACATCCATTTCATGCAAGGTCCTAGAACATATAATTGTCAGTTCAGTCATGGGACACCTAGATAGCCAGAATTTATTGTCCAATGTCCAGCATGGCTTCCGAAAGAGCAGATCGTGTGAAACCCAACTTGCTCTCTTTTCCCACGATATTTTAGTTTCTGGCGAAAATAATATTCCAGTGGATGCTATATTTCTTGACTTCAACAAGGCTTTTGACAAGGTTTCTCACAGCAAACTAATTTTGAAGTTAAAATCTTATGGGTTAGACAGTAACATTATATCATGGATTAATGATTTTCTGCATGATCGGGTTCAAAGGGTTGTTTTGGACGGTGTTTCCTCACCGGCAATTAAAGTCACTTCGGGTGTCCCACAAGGTAGTGTGATAGGTCCACTCCTATTCCTTTTGTATATTAATGATATCCAAAAGGTGGTAAAAAGTAAGCTTCGTCTATTTGCCGAGGACGCAGTAGTGTACAGGGAAATTCTATGCCCGAACGATAAAGAATATTTAAATATTGACCTACAAGCAATTGAAACTTGGTGTGATACATGGCAGTTAGAATTAAACTTTAAGAAATGTCTTGTAATGAATTTTTGGAAAAAGAATAGCTCTCCTCCTACCACTTACAAAATAAGTAATAATGAATTAACAAACGTGGAATCCATTAAATATCTTGGAATAAGACTGACCAATGATCTTTCCTGGGGTAAACACATTCGTGAAATAATGGGTCAAGCGAATCGCAAACTGGGTTTCATTAAAAGAGTACTGGGTAAATGTGACGATCATGTACGAGAAATCAGCTACTTTTCCCTTGTTAGACGTCATTTGGAATATGCTGCCAGTGTATGGGATCCCTACGAAATCGGTCTAAGTAATGAACTTGAACGTGTGCAGCGAAGATCGGCAAGATTTGTAAAGGGACGATACGATAATTATATTAGCGTAACCAGTCTATTAAATGAATTGAAATGGGAATCATTGTCAGATCGCAGGTTGAAATTTAGACTTAATCTGTTCCACAAATTCCAAGGCAATATTTTCAGTGATGATGTTAAAAATATTTTACGAACCCCAACTTACTATGGCAGACTGGACCATAATCATAAAGTTAGAGAAATTGATTGCCGAACTGACCGATTCAAAATGTCCTTTTTCCCTCGCACAATAAGAGATACGAATAACGGTAAATATGTCCTATCGGAGAGTAGCAATGAATAGCACTGGTAGCTGCATGTTGGTATGAGTACTTAAAGCTAACCCTACTAACAGAATGTTTTTGCATGTTTTCTTTGCAATTTCTATCTTTTTAAATAGTGTAGTTCTGACTACTATATTAATACTATTCCTTTTTTATGCATGATATGTAGTGCATGTTTGGTGAGCAATCACCCCCTGCCACACACCCTTGTGGTGGCTTGCAGGGTATTATGTAGATGTAGATGAAGCCCTGAAGACGATGGCCGACTTTTGACAGGCTGTGGCCTGGCTGATCAATTAAATACAATTCAAGACTGATTCAATACAAATAAGACTGATTCGTGTACATGTCTTCCTTTCAGGGCCTAAGGGTTGGAAATTCAAGTTATAGATGACCAGATCAGTCGCAAGGTGTTCATGTGATTTGACTTCCTCCCTTATAAGTTCTTTTTAAGTATGATGTATATCACATTGAATGTGCCTCGCGCCACATACCTTTATGGCTTGCAGGGTAATTATGCAGGACACAAAGAGTAAATAGTATACACTGAGGAAATATTAATGTAATAAACAGGATCAATATCACCATGCATGTTAAGTTGTCTAGGTGATGTACCCCGCGCTACATACCGTTGGGGGTATGATGAGGTAGGTCTCCACCTTGTGGTCGCCCAGGTACCCCTCCCGCGACCCCCCGTTGCCCTCCTCGACCTCGAAGCGCCCGTTCAGCTGCAGCAGAGTGGCCTTGGTGATGTGAACCCGGCTGCAAGGGAAACGGAAGGCATTTTAGTTAAGGCAGCACACATCTGTACAGGGGATTAAGATTGGATACAGTTGAAAATATGGCATTCACATGAATGAAAGACGATTTAAGCCAACTTTACACCAATAAGGAAAGTCCGGAGAGTGGTGTAATTGAAGAGGAATCCTCTCATTCAACAGGTTTGAGAAATGCGAATCTCATGGCTGTCAGCCTTGACTTAAAAGCTTCTCAGTTTTCAGAGAAAATTCTTCATTCTTTCCCAAATCGACGGTGATGATCAGCGATTTCATTTCGTCTCAAAAGTTGAAAGCAAATCACTTAATGTTTTATCTACAGTATGTGTACAGTATTTTAGTCTTGCCGATGAGTTCTCAGACCTCGGGCATAATTTTAAAGTTCGCATTTGGGGTGTCTAACTTTTGACAGGTTGTTGTCCGGCTGATCAATTAAGTGTAATTCATAGCATTTCATTTATCAGCCAGAATCAATGCAAATGTGCATTTAAAAGAAAGGTGATGGCCTTTGAAAGACTTAAGCGTTACTTTGTGGAAGGAAAGTATCTTGCTTTGTACCTGCCAAAATATTCCACAGCAGATTGAGGAAATTACAGTTTTTCATTATAGTTAATAAAAATGACACTGTTTGTCGCTTGCCTCCACATTGCATACGTATGGAGGAAATTCTATTTCGTAAATTAAATATAATAACATAAGTAAAACCAGTTAGACACTTTATATTTCACATACACCATGAATAAAATACTACTTGAACTTAAAAAAAACTTCCATAGTTTCTTCATTTCACATAATTGTTATAAACCACCAAAGGGACACTTCTCTCAGCGACTCGAAAAAAGGAGGTATTTTCATTAATCCTGTACAAACATGCAAACAAATAACCACAAAAACCTTCTTTACCTTCATCAAACGTGGAACTAAATTACCTACATGCTGGCATATCTAGAATGAAAATAGTGTCATTCATTTTTGAGATAAAAATCCTCAAACTGATTCCGATCCTGAACACAACGAGGCCTTACAACAGTCAGCCTCGGAGAATATTCGTTACGTCTTTGGCTTTCGGTGTTACTTTGTTCAGCCCCTATCCTACTTTCATAGCAAAATATTTTAGTAAGTTCTACGAAACCTCTTCCACACTTCTGTTTTCAGGGAAACGGTGGCTTTTACCCGTTCATGTTTTACCCTCATGACAAACAATTAGGAAGGCAAAACGCTATCACAATTCCATGGGTATTCATTTTTTATTCTAATACGATAGCCTTCCAGGCTCTATGAACACCCTGATATTCCTAACTTTCCCTTTCGTTCTCGTTAATTAACTTGGTAACCTCTTTGTAACCCTAATTTTTGTAATCGTTTCCCCAACAATACTTCACACATGTGAATGATGACAAGTCTTCGGAATCACAAAATATATAAATTATGCTCTTCGAGGCAATGGAGTTAGTTTCGCATTTAAAATTTTGATATGTTGAAAATATTACCCATAACTCTCTTCGTTTATGAAAAATAAAATTCTGTCTCATAAAATGCAATTCACGTTCCCAAGTCTTAAAGTCGTTATTACACCGTTATATTACAGTCTACTTGAACAGAATCAGAAGGTTAGATTCAAAAAATGCTTACGGAATATTCTGCTCCCTTTTCATGCTCAATATATATGTTGCTGCATTACCACGTCTTAAGCCTGAATAACACGACCATTTTGTACGTCCTTTTTCAGGGATAGCTTATATGATAGCTTAAAAATGATCGTCTGACTTGATCACTTCACGGATAGCGGCAATGATAGGGAACGCTATCCCTTTCTTCGTCATTTGAGCACGTCCTTTTTTTCCGTCCCTCGAGCCTGTCATTTAGCCAATCAGAGCGCACGTTCTGAAAGAAACGTTTTGCTACAGCCAAAAGCTGTCGACGACGATGTAAATAATCCATAGTTACGAAGTTGTTTACCGTATCTCGCGAACAGAAATGATACGAGAGGGGACGGTGTGAGCGGCGAAATGATAGCTTGAGCTATCATTTTGGCGGTCCCTGAAAGCTATAGCTTAAATGATCCCTATTAAAGGGACGAGAAAAATGATCGTGTGATTCGGGCTTTATTAATTCTTTTATCAAATAATATGAATGTTGTAAATGATTACAATAATGATTAGTGCAGCAAAAATCCCAGGGAAATCGAAAGAACAAATGACATTCGTCTCCGTTTTTACTGTTGACGTACTACTGTGCTCGTAGATTGGATGGCCGATGCTGAATGGCATTTCAATTTAGTCGTATAAAATAATCGTTTCCTTTGCATAACTTCACATCAAGAATACACTCACGTCGTACTTGATCTTCAAACACTTCTGTACTCTCCTCCAAACTATCCAAATTTTTACCGCAGAAGTGGAAATGTGTTCCTTCAGTTGCCGGGGAACGGCTTTTCAAGTCTCCTTTGAATTCTGGGATAACCGAACGGTCGAGACGGGGATTCACTCCACACGGCAGGGGGGCCTCCCGGAATCTTCTTCTCGCCAGCCTTTGTCTTTCTTCCTCATTTGCTCGTCGGTGACTAACTCGTAGTTCATTCCTTTCACGCTCAATTGGGACCATTCGCAAAGTTCCACAAGAATCTGAATTTGTTCCTTATGACTGAAGTGCACGTGTCATTGATCTCTTCGGCGTACTTCCAAGTCCGTCACTTGGACCCTCTCCTTGAAACGTGGTGTATAAATGTCATTCAACATCGGTCCTGAAATCTCGGCGATGCAACAGTTGCAACATATTGTAGTGGTCGAGCCTCATACAGTCTGAAATAATAACAGGACTGAGAGGTAGTACTTGATTGTTCGTATTCCTATTTCAACATGTACATTTCAACATTTCTTGAAAGTGTGCAGCAAACATCAGCAGGATTTGAAAAGGAACGATACGATAACCTTATTAGCGTATTCAGTCTATTAAATTAATTAAATTGGGAATCATTGTCAGATCGCAGGTTGAAATTTAGACTTACAATTAGTCTCTTAAATAAATTCCAAGATAATATTTTCAGTGATGACGTTAAAAATATTTTGCGAACCCCAACTTACTATGGTAGACTGGACCATTATTACAAAATTAGAGAAATTGATTGCCGAACTGACAGTTTCAAAATGTCCTTTTTTCCTCGTACTATTAGGGATATGAATAACGGTAAATATATCCAGTACGAGTGTAGCAATGGATAACATTGGTAGGTGCATGTTGGTATAAGGAGTTCCAGCTAACCCAACTAAAAACATGTTTTTACATGCTTGCTTTGCTATTTTTATCTTTCTTTTAAAGTTTAGAACAGTAAATAAATGCTAATCCTTTTTTATGCACGATATTTAGTGCATGTTTGGTGAGAATTCACTCCCTGCCACACACCTTTGAGGTCGCTTGCAGGGTATGATGTAGATGTAAATTTTACCTATACTATTTAGGTACCTAAAGAGAGACATCTATCTATGAGTATCACGCCGGACGCACACTAAAAATCCTAGTTTTCCCTCCAGTGTGCAATGAAACATTTGAGAAGTACTGCAAACATGAATTACACATATTAGTATTTTATGCGAGCATTCTTAAATTCGATCCAACGTCTTAATTGCAACACTGTTTGTTTCATTAATCCAAATTAATCTAATATGTTCATTTTCATGTTATGGTGAATTTATTTTGTGAAGGAACTATGGCGTGAGAAGTCTTTAAGTTGTTATGGTCACTAATTATTTGGAAGAAGGATGTATGTTTGAATCTGTTTATGGTTCATTGTACTTGTCTAACACCTGGGGGTCCTGTCTGCCGTTGTTGGGTGGGGCTCTTGTAATTGACTCGTAGTCGAAGGTGAACTTGTCTCTCCTGTTTTATTTCTGTAGCAGCCGTAGCCTGGCTTACTGTCTCCATTTTCTCCCATGCCAATCTACATCTTCACGATACCCTGCAAGCTACCCGCAAGGGTGTGTGGCAGGGGGTACAATGGTAATGTGCTGTCCATTATCGAGCGCCCGTTTCCAGCTTCAAGATCGATTCGCTACTCGGAACATGACGTCCTTCTACGACGCATAGTCGGAAATCGAATGCCTACAACACGACGAAATTAACGGAGGAAGCTACCCAATTTTAAAAATCACATTTGAAATAATAGGGAATGCATTTAACAAACAACCTCCACTCTTCACAGATTTCTTTTGGATCAATTTTTACGGGAGATGCACATCTTTTTAATTCGGCGCGGAGCCACAATCAATCGTCTCCACGAGGCGTGTTTCTATTGGCTGGCCGCAACGTGACGTAGGAAGCGCATGACGAACGCGGGAGGAGGCAGATCGAACTTTCTCGAGGAGTCCATTCGACGTGACTGAACATAATGCGAGACTGAAATCCGAGAAAAAGGGAATCTGTAACAAGAAGCAATCTAAACCTAACCGAAGTGTACGAAAGTTAAACCATAGATAAACCACGAGATTACGATGAATTCCTGCATCTTACGGAGAAAAAAACTAATGCCTTATGAAATAAATCACTACTCAAATAGAAAATAAACTAATGTCTATAGAATAAAATCAGTAATATTGAAATGAGAACAAATATACAAAAGTTTAAAACTGGAACTACTCTCGAAGAAGGTTCCCTTAAATGTTAAAAAAACTATCCTCCAAAACTAAATTTAGCGCCAAATAATACTTTAAATGCAATAAAAATGAAGAAAAGAGCTAAGAACTAAGTAAAAAACGAACGTCATTACCACCAATCTATTCTAAATCGAAAACCGCCTCAATACTACCAACGTTATTGCTCATTCGTCATCAACTCCATGAGCATTCGGAACTCTAAGACCTCGGTCCAAAGCTTCCACATTTCACCGATAGTTGGCGTCTCTCTTTTCTGGAGTCTCGGATACGGCCCTGGGAAACACAGCGACATTTAAGCGGACTCAGAGAATTCAGGTACTGGCTGCTTCTAAAACATCAATGAAGTTTTGAATGCGACGCATATTTACAACTTGGAACACAATCCCTTGGTAAGTAACAGCCATACATACATGTACTTCATCTATATCTAACTATATCTAGCAGCACAGAGTAGCAATGAATAGCATTGGTAGCTGCATGTTGGTATGAGTACTTAAAGCTAACCCTACTAACAGAATGTTTTTGCATGTTTGCTTTGCAATTTCTATCTTTTTTAAATAGTGTAGTTCTGACTACTATATTAATACTATTCCTTTTTTATGCATGATATGTAGTGCATGTTTGGTGAGCAATCACCCCCTGCCACACACCCTTGTGGTGGCTTGCAGGGTATTATGTAGATGTAGATGTAGATATCTATAACATACCATGCAAGCCACCTCGAGGGTGTGTGGCAGGGGGTGCATCCACACCAGGAACAATGGCACAACAAACAAAAATGAACAACACAAAACACCTTTAAAAGTCATTAGGGGAAAAAAAGAAAAAAACTACCAAATCCCAATCATGCAGGACACACCCACGAAAACCATTCACGACTTGAATTCCGACACCAATTTAATAGATACTCATGCATGCAAAAAAATTAAATCCAGGGAATGCTAAGATTTTTTAAAGTTTAATTAAGAGTTAAAGCAATTCGAGTAACACATTGATTTGAACATGCAGGAAATAAAAAATACTATCGACCTACTCTGAATATTACCCCTATAATTATTACCGATTTACGCGATGTCTAACGTTCTGATCTCGAATGGTACGTGGAAAAAATGACATTTTAAACCTGTCCGTCCTGCAATCTATCTCCTTAATTTTATTAGAATTATGGAGCCTACCATAATAAGTCGGAGCTAGAAATATATGATTGACGTCATTAATGAAATGTCCCTCCTTAAATTTTCCCATAAGATTAAGTCTATAATTCAGCCTGCGTTGTGACAGCGATTCCCATCCAAATTCGGCTAACATACCAGACACACCGCTTTCCCTATCGTAACACCCTTTTACATATCTCGCTGATCTTCGTTGTACTTGATCTAATTCGTAAATTAAGCCTGCTTCATAAGGGTCCCACATACTCGCAGCATATTCTAATTGTAAGTGTGGTCTAACAATTGAAAAATAGCAACGTTCCTTCTCCCTCTCCTCACTTTTCCCTAATATTCTTTTAATAATCACCAAATTTCTATTTGATTTCTACTGCACATTTCCCTGATATGTTTCCCCCATGATAGATCCTGAGTAAGTGTTACCCCTAAGTACTTAACTGATTTCACGTTTACTAATTCCGTACATTGAATCATATGCGCTTTGCACGTCATTAGCATTACGTCGGCTGAGAAATGTGTTTCTGGCACGAAATTGGAATCTAAATTTCATTAATCGGCTGTAGGAGCGAAATTATTTGCTTCTCGATCGTCGAACTGATCGAGACACATATTTAAGAATAAAAAAGATTCGTGGTGGCCTAGTGGGTAGAGCGCTTGGCTACTGATCTATCTAGGGTCATCTACATCTACATAATACCCTGCAAGGCACCATAAAGAGGTGTGGCAGGGGGTGAACTCTCCCAAACATGCACTACATATCATGCATAAAAAAATTAGTATTTATATACTGTTCTCAACTTCACTATTTAAAAAAGATAAATATAGCAAAGCATACATGCAAAAACATGCTGTTAGTTGGGTTAGCTTTAAGTACTCATACCAACATGCAGCTACCAATGCTATCCATTGCTTCTCTCCGATAGGACATATTTACCGTTATTCGTATCTCTAATTGTTCGAGGGTAAAAGGACATTTTGAAATTATCAGTTCGGCAATCAATTTCTCTAATTTTATGATTATGGCCCAGTCTGCGATAGTAAGTTGGGGTTAGCAAAATATTTTTAACATCATCACTGAAAATATTGTCTTGGAATTTATTTAAGAGATTAAGTCTAAATTTCAACCTGCGATCTGATAATGATTCTCTTTTTAATTCATTTAATAGACTGGTTACGCTAATATAATTATCGTATCGTCCCTTACAAATCTTGCCGATCATCGCTGCACGTTTCGCTATACCCTGAATGAGTGAAATTCACACACGCCTGTGGCTTAGTCCGGGGTGAGCTCTACCCTCACCTATCCAAACCAACCTTCGTGTTGAATCACTGAGTGAGTGAGAAGAATCAAACGTAATGGGAAGCAGTTAATTTTGTCACTCCTATTGCACATCCAGGCATTCGTAACGGAGAAGCATTTGCTGGTTTCTATTGGACATCCAGGCATTCGCAACGGATTTTGCGTCGCCGTCTGGAGATATTCGAAAGGATATGAGGGACCCTCGTCTCCCATTCGCACCGAGAGCGCTTTTGTTTCCTCCCCGGGGGATTGTGGGAAGGGGGCGTATTATGAGGGCGAGGCGACTGGGAAACAGAAGAGCGTCGAGAAGGATGACAATGGCGTCGCTCCGCGCGCGCGAGGAGACGAAAGAAGATGCGCATGAAAAAGCAGGAATGGTGGGAAGGGCACGAGAATGTTCAGTGAATGCCACGCCACCTGGACTGCCATCTCGCGGGAGGAAACGACGTCACGAACAAAATCGCAGCGGCTCATTGTCTCGCGCAAGGAGATTAGAATGCCTCGGGCCAATGGCAATTGTAAAACGACGACAATTGAAAGCGTTGAATCCATTAGGTAGGAAAGTAACATCCGGGGACATATGCGGCCAAGACAAGGGAAAGCTAATATTTATGAAAAGAGTACTTGGGAAATGTGAAAAGAAGACAAAAGAGCGATGTTACTTTTCACTAGTTAGGCCCCACCTTCAATATTTAGCCAGTGCGTGGTATCAGAATTAATTATATTTGTTCAGAGAACTAGATAGTGCGCAGCGCTGAGCAACTAGGCTCGCTAAGCTGGGCAGCTGGGAAAAGAATCAAATAGATATAAATTGTATTCGTCAACAAACCATACCACTGAGGGTCAAATTAATCCGGAATGGTTACAAAAAGAGTTCCCAGCAACGAAATGTTGTAAAGGGACAGCAATTACTCCCACGAACTCCCCACGAAAACTCCCACGAATTTCAACAGAGAAGATGGCTATCCCCTAAACACTGCGTGGAAAAGAATCATCCATCCTGGCCAATCACAGCGCAGCACGGACTCTACCAGCCCTATATAAGACGGCGAAAAAGCAGCTTTCCTCACCTTCGACCTGAAGACGCTAGCAGGACGGCTAGCGAAACTGTTGTCACCCCCAGTCAACAAACGCGGACGCAGAACCCGAGATGCAGAGAACATCTGACAGCAATTACATTTAAAAAATTAGCTTGATTGATTTTAAGACGAGGATTTCAGTGCATGGCGTGAAAAATAGAATACTTTGAAGAACTCTGGAAGAGCGGTAAGGTGGTATAATAAAAATAGCATTAGATTTCTAAAAAAAGAATTTCCAGAGGTCACCAATGAGTTTTGAGCTCATATCGCTTGCAACATAAAATTTGCATGTCCATTTTTACATAAGCAAGAAAAACACAACGAGGACAGAAACCTTCAAAGAAATGAGAGAAATGCTTAAGCTAATCCGCAATAAGAAACTTAATGCAATGTGAATGAAGACCGATTCGGATTCAGAAAAAGCAAGGGTGTCAGAAAAGCAATTTCGGTTCTAAGAAGAGTGGGAGAAAGGAGAAGCCTGCTGAAAACTTTGAAAAGGCGGCGGAACAACTTAATCTGCCTCACGTTGAGACATGGTCCGATGAAAACAGCGAAGGCAATGAAGAAAACGCCAACGGGAAGAATGGTGAACGAAGCACTCGTATGGGATACATGGAACAAGCGTTGATGGATGTGGAAGGGAGGACTTAGGTTAATATTAAAAGGTTAGCCGATAGAAGAATCGAGTGGACACTTGCATCAAACCAACCTTAGAACAGATCGACTGCTGATGATGATACATAAATGGTTGGAAATGAAAATGCCATTAAAAAACATTTACCGCTTATAAAAAAAATACGGAGTTTCATCCACAGATGAGACGGACTTGTTTCGCCATTAATTTATCTCCGGTGAAAATATATATTCTATCCACGTTTTCGTTGCTGGAAATGTTTTCCATTGAATAGGAAATTGAACTAATTTTGAGGGCGCCGGCACGAGACAACATTCATTCATGATTTCTCCCCCTCCACATCACAGAGAGGATTTTCGGGTAATCCCCGTCGCCCCTATGGGAGGAAAATCCTTTTTGAAGGACTCTTGTCTTCCAGCACGAGTGAGCCCGGCATACGTCTGCCTTCATGCACTCGCTAAATGCGTAAAAGAAAATTCTCCGACCGGAAGACGAGAGGATAAGAAATGCATTAGAACAAGGTTTTCTTAATTTTCTGAGCTAATTAAGCAAATGTAAGGAGTAAAGACTGAAAAAATATCTTTCCACGGCAAAAAATTTCGTTCATGCGCGATGAACTAACACTTTCTGAGAAGATGCTGCACAGGTAGGGCGAAAACCACTGGGCCGACATGCGGCTCCGGTATGAGAGGGTAGGCAGGTCCCAAATGCACCCCAATCTTCCCTCTTGCTTTTTCATTTATTCATTCTCCTCCCCATGCCTCTCTCTTCTTGGAAGAAGAAGAGATACGAGTGCTCCCTTGCGGTAAGGAGAGCGGATTTGAGCGGGCGAAGAGAAAGAGCTCGCTGCAAGGATCGGTTGGGTCGCAGGACATCAAAAGAATCCGGATTCTCGAAGACGCACGGAGCGGAGATGCCTGAAATGAAAAAGTACTTCCGCTCGCTTCTTCTTAAGGCCATTTGCCCCATCTCCCTCTTCTCTCGGGAATTGAAAAAAGAGGGCGAGCAGCGATTTTCCCCTTGCACGCCATACGGTTGAGAAATGTCATTCCAAGCGGCATACTTGCTCTTAACTCTTAACTCTCGAGGCAAAGAACTTCGCGGTGAATTAAACAACGCTACTTAAAAGAACCCTAATATTTTCCTTCTATTGAACGGAAAAATAACTTTCTTCGGCATTTCTTTAAGGCAATTCAAAATAGGGTCACTCCGTCTCCAAGAGATGGCAAAAGAAAAATGAGAATGACGAAATTTGTCGAAACCAAGGTCGGTTATTAAAAAAGTCTGGAATAGACTAAAGTTTTTATTTTATTCGTTACCATGAATAGTGTAACTAAATTCCACAAAGCGATAACCTAAAGTTAACTTTATGCTAAATAAATAAGAAATAAATAAGTATTAAAATTCGTGAAACAGCGAAAAAATGTTTTTTTTTTAGGAAAATGGTCGATTTCCTAGAGTTACAGAACTGTTTTTAGGGTTAAGTTAACGAATATTTTTTCCATTGTCAGCTGTAACTTGATATATTTAAGGCTGCTGCAATTATGAAGATGAAAAGGAAGAAATTTAAAAAAAACTACGGAATCATCGTGGACGAAAGAAACGGCATATAAAATAAATGGTGAAGATATTGTTCGAAATCTCCCCTTACGCAGGTTACTAGTATAGTAAACTTGAGATTGTTGATCCCGTGCCCAACACCCTCGAGGTTGCTCCACACCATCGATTTCATCCTTTCAGGCTGGTCCGTAGATGGTAATTACTTTTATTTCAGGGTAGCTGAAGCAGGAGCCACGAGTCATCGAAATTCTCCGGTGAAAGTCGGATGAAGTTTCAACATTTGAACCAAAGGCAATTTCCATTCTCCAGCATTTCGGTGGCTTTCGGTGAACGGGGCGAGGAGACATTGAAGAAATAAACGAAGTGCGAAAAGAGAAGAATACGGTGGGAGGAAGGGGTAAAAAAGGCATGAGGTAGCTTTTGAAAAATGGCTAGGATCCTTGATATCACAAAAAATGGAGCGAACTTTTTAAGAGGAAAGACGGATTGCGTCAAGAATCAACGTGGCAGATATTAAGAATTCTTAATGCCAAACGACAAAACGGCGTTAGTGTAATGACAGAGGATCCCAAATATCACCATGACTGCCGATGACGCAGTAGTGTACAGGGAAATTCTATGCCCAAACGATAAGGAATATTTAAATGATGACCTACAAGCAATTGAAATTTGGTGTGATACATGGCAGTTATAATTAAACTTTAAAAAATGTCTCGTAATGAATTTTTGGAAAAAGAATAGCTCTCCTCCTAGCACTTACAAAATAAGTAATAATGAATTAACAAACGTGGAATCATTTGATATCTTGGAATAAGACTGACACATGATCTTTCTTGGGGTAAACACATTCGTGAAATTATGGGTCAAGCGAATCGTAAACTGGGATTCTTCAAAAGAGTATTGGGTGAATGTGACGATCATGTACGAGAAATCAGCTACTTTTCCCTTGTTAGACCCCATTTGGAATATGCGGCCAGTGCATGGGATCCCTACGAAATCGGTCTAAGTAACGAACTTGAACGTTTGCAGCGAAGATCGGTAAGATTTGTAAAGGGACGGTACGATAATTATATTAGCGTAACCAGTCTATTAAATGAATTAAAATGGGAATAATTGTCGGATCGCAGGTTGAAATTAAGACTTAATCTCTTAAACAAATTCCAAGATGATATTTTCGGTGATGATGTTAAAAATATTTTGCGGACCACAACTTACTATCGTAGACTGGACCATAATCACAAAATTAGAGAAATTGATTGCTGAACTGACAGATTCAAAATGTCATTTTTTTCCTCGTACAATTAGATATATGAATAACGGTAAATATACCCCATACGAGTGTAGCAATGAATAGCATAGGTAGTGGTGCATAGCATGTTGGTGTAAGGACTTGAAGGTAACCCAACCAACAGCACGTTTTCGCATGCGTAGTTTGCTATTTTTAATTTTTGAATATTGCAGTCTAGTCTAATGTGTTAATACTAATTCTTTAAAAAGCATGATATGTAGAGCATGTTTGCTGAGAATTCACCCCCTGCCACACACCTTTGAGGTGGCTTGCGGAGTATTATGTAGATGTGGATGTATCAGAAAAACCTGGAGCGAACTTTTTAAGAGGAAAGACGGATTGCGAACGGCGTTTGTGTCATGACAGACGATCCCAAATATCACCATGGTGTGCGGTTTTATAGCGTCTGATCAACCGACAGTTTGTGAAGACGGTGAGTAATCATCTTGCTGCAGGAATTTTCTATTTTAAAAAGAAGATCATGCGGTTGACATTTGATGTGACAATTATTTGCAAGGAATAATATCTACAACTGTTCATAATTAATAGTAACATTTGAATTGACGTTAAAGGCGAGGATTTACTTCTGAAAAGCAGTTTTGGAGACATAATGAAATTTCGATAAAAATGAAAGGAAAAGTGAAGAATATGAGCAATTCGGGGAGTATTGTTGAAAATCATTAACGATTAGCGGCAAATGAAAGCATTATCTCAGCATATTTACAGTTAATGGAATGGACGAAATGTTAGGTGGTGCATCGTTAGGGAAAAATGCGTCGGCTCTACTTCCGAGATTAACTTCACGCACACAACATTCGAACAAAAATCCAACAAACTACACAGATTAAAAGCTATTTTTCTTTCTATAACTAAAAGGCCGTAATTAAAAGTTATTTCATTCAAGCCACGCCACGACATACCAGCCAGCACGCAGTCGCTACAGTGTTGCCACGTTTACCGCAGAAAAGAGAGAAACATGACAACTAAGCAGAGGCGGGATTTTTAGGCAGATAGCAGATAAGACAGACTATTTTAAAACGTACCGTCAAAGCCCATTTAAAGTACATCTTGTCTCATACATTTCTGTCCACATACGTTTAATAAGTCGTTTGAGTTATTGAGATTTATAATAATCATCATCTTGAGTCAACAATGCTTTGAAGATTGCTTTTGCATTCTTCAAAGCATTGTTGAAAACACCTACACTCCATTCTTACGGTCTTTTATTTTCTCTGCGGCAGTTTTCGATAAAAGACCAAGATGTGGCCTGCTTGGTTTTCCCGTCTCCTTTATTAACTTGAGATTCAACATTTTCTTTTCAGGATCAGAGAGAGGGAATAAAAGCTTAGCTTAATTGGACCTTTTGAATTATTTAATTTATTCGATTAATCCACGGGATATTCGAGAAATACGGCCATCTATAACCCTAATTTTAGAAAATCATTGTAGCTTTCCATTTATTAGTCCTATTTATTATAGTATTTATGACTCTCCAGGTATCAAAAACATCTCTCACAAAAGGAAAAATACTTTTCCACTGGCTAAACCTATGTGTTTTCGATTATGCTTCTGAGTGTCTTCTTCCCCAAGTGCTTCAAACGAATGAAGCAAAAGAAAGAAAAAAAAATCCCATACTTCGTCTCGAGTTTCCCGAGTCCAGAGTTAATAACTTCATATCATCAGAATAAATTTTTGAAGAAATAAACCAGCCTTAAAATGAAATAATAATGACAGCAAAGTCGCGTTCAAAGGCGGTGTGTTTGGCTGGAGGAGAACGCTAAGCATATGTATACCAACAAAAATGTTTAACTTCACAGTGCGAGGTAGACAAGGAACGCATGGCAAGAGATTGAAGTGAAGAGTCACATAATTAAGAGCTAGTGGTTTGTAGCAAAGTACATAGAAAGAATTATGAACGTGGAGTGGAGGGTGCGAATCACTTCCAAGGTACATCTACATCTACATCTACATAATACCCTGCAAGCCACCACAAGGGTGTGTGGCAGGGGGTGATTGCTCACCAAACATGCACTACATATCATGCATAAAAAAGGAATAGTATTAATATAGTAGTCAGAACTTCACTATTTAAAAAAAGATATAACTTGCAAAGAAAACATGCAAAAACATTCTGTTAGTAGGGTTAGCTTTAAGTACTCATACCAACATGCAGCTACCAATGCTATTCATTGCTACTCTCCGATAGGACATATTTACCGTTATTCGCATCTCTAATTGTGCGAGGGAAAAAGGACATTTTGAATCGGTCAGTTCGGCAATCAATTTCTCTAACTTTATGATTATGGTCCAGTCTGCCATAGTAAGTTGGGGTTCGTAAAATATTTTTAACATCATCACTGAAAATATTGCCTTGGAATTTGTGGAAGAGATTAAGTCTTAATTTCAACCTGCGATCTGACAATGATTCCCATTTCAATTCATTTAATAGACTGGTTACGCTAATATAATTATCGTATCGTCCCTTTACAAATCTTGCCGATCTTCGCTGCACACGTTCAAGTTCATTACTTAGACCGATTTCGTAGGGATCCCATACACTGGAAGCATATTAAAATAAATATGCTGCCAGTAAATATGTCCTATCGGAGAGTAGCAATGAATAGCATTGGTAGCTGCATGTTGGTATGAGTACTTAAAGCTAACCCTACTAACAGAATGTTTTTGCATGTTTTCTTTGCAATTTCTATCTTCTTTAAATAGTGTAGTTCTGACTACTATATTAATACTATTCCTTTTTTATGCATGATATGTAGTGCATGTTTGGTGAGCAATCACCCCCTGCCACACACCCTTGTGGTGGCTTGCAGGGTATTATGTAGATGTAGTCATATTCCAAATGAGGTCTAACAAGGGAAAAGTAGCTGATTTCTCGCACATGATCTACACGATACCCTGTAAGCCACCGCGAGGGTGTGTGGCAGGGGGTGAAGATCACCAAGCATGCATAGTATACATGCAAGCATGTTATTTTTTATAGGGTCTCATGCAACTACGTTGTTAGTATATATAGTATTTAAGGGGTTAATACATGCATCATGCACTACAGACTAGTATAACATATTTCACCAACCTATCCCTTAAATATGCTGCCTATTCTGTTCTCTTATAGAGAGGTATTCCTGCTTCAAGAATAAAACGAAAAATTTGCGTTATAGTATCCTTCCGCTCCCTCTGTTTGCCTCGTAGGACCTCAAAGTAAGTATACAACACACAGAACGAGGCCGATTATTTTATGATTACTTGCGAAACTTTCCGCTATTATTTTCAAACTAAGAAACTAATAAGTGTAAAAAATTTGGCAAAGAAAGTGTTGATGCAATACCATTGTTGCAGGGGCATTAGTTATAGAAGCATACAAGTGTCACGAAATTTAAAACGTGCATTTGAACCTTGATTATTACAAATGATTAGCTACAACCACAATTTTCCGGGGGACATAAAATCCGGGTCTTCAGACTGTCGCTATCGTCTTCGTGTTCCTCAAGGATCTCGATCGGGGTCACGCGAATTCAAAATGGCATTTTCGTCATCCGAGGATGCGTCCGTCTCTATCACAAAGGTAAGTGCGATGATGGCCTTCCGCCAATAGGGATTACCTACTGCTCTAGAGTTTCACGTGGAAGTAGAGAAGAAAGAAAACATGGCTGCCTCCGTTCAGGCCGTCGCTAAAGACGACCCATACCGTTCCGCGACGCCAAAACTTTCCCCTGCTCGAGAACATAAATTTGAACGCCCAAAGCGAGGCTATTCCTGCAAAGGTAGGGGCGGAATTTCGCCCTCCCATCCCTGTCGCTCCCTTTCTTCCTTGGCAACCCTCGTGGCGAAAAATGGAACGGAATAATAAAGAGAAAAGTTCGGGGAGGGGGAAGGGAGAGTGAATTTGGGCGTGGAATGCGACACAACGCGGATGCCCGCCTTCTTTTTTCTTCTCTCTTCGTTCGCGGTAAGGCGCTGCGGCGTGTTTTGTCTCTGCACGGATTTTTGTGAAACTTTTTATCGCATCACGTAAATCCGGCCACGCTTCGCTGTAGCTCAGTCTGATATGAAATGGATGGGAAAGTAAATAAAAGTATTTAAGCGAACAGATTCACATAGATGCTTTGCTGTGACTATACTGTTGAAAGAAAGGAAAGAAAGAAAAAAGATGTTTTTCTCAGAAAATTATATTTTATTGTATGCATATCATTGTACATGATAGTGACGTTAATGATATTGGTCTATAATTACACGGCTGTTCCCCATTGTCGCTTTTAGAAATTGGGGTAACGTTTGTTATCTCCCAGTCTTTGCGAACCGCGTGTTCTTCTTGATACGGAGCCATTTCGGGAGCTAATTCTTCATACACACGAGCTGGAATTTCATCAGGACCTGAGGACTTGTTCGAGCTAATATCGTTTAGTAAGTATTCGATTCCGCTACAAGATCGATCGATCGGGGGCATTGGTTGCTGAAATTAGTCTCCTGCTGTTTCGTGCAACCTACGCTTAGATTGATTAAAAACGCTCTGAAAAAAATCATTCAACAAATTAGCCTTATCTAAATAGGAAGGTATTATTTCGCCCCTATCGTTTTTCAAACACATTACCAAAATGCTTTCGGATTTCCCTCTAGTTGTTCTCCGAGTACTTTTCTTTTGAATTCCTTAAACGCTTTTCTAAGGGTTATTTTTGCGACAGTATACAAATTTTACAATGTTTGAAAATATTTTTAGATCCTTATTAGCTGTATTTTTCTTAGTTTCGCGTAGATATTTATGCATATACGAGCAGTGGATGGAATAATGACGCATCGGAGTGCGTGTGAGGCATTCGTATGCTGGAAAACAACGATCATTGGGACAAGACAATTGAAGATTCATCCGATACTTCTAATCCCTTTCAAAAACGTACGCTGTTCGGATTTTTTTGATCTACATGGTCCCCGTCACAACCAGTACAATTTGGGATAAATACAAAGACTACATGGCCGAAGATATTCTGCACAGAATGCGTCAAGAAGCACAAAATCATGGCTTGGTTTCACAGAAGAAATACACAATGACGCTCTAATCTTGGTCTTTCAATGTGATTGCAAGTGGTTGGCACAATGGAGGCGTTTGCTCGGAACCGAAATCGCAATTTTGTACACGAAACCGTTAGATGGAAACGAAATAAGAATTTTAGTGAAAAAATTAATCTTCTAACCACAACCATTCACTCATCAATCAAAAATTGAAATAAGCAAAAGGTGACGCCCACCGAAAAAGCTGCTGCCATAACAATGACGTCATTTTCCTCCCGTCCTTAACTGCTTTTAGGGGAAGGGAAGAAAAAAGAAGGGGGAGGAGGGGGGTTCTCGGAAGGTCTGCTCACACAGATGCTGTCGCAACTGCTCCTATTGGCAGAGTCAGCTGTGTCCCCCCCCCCTCCATTGCGATAAGGCGAAGTAGCTTCGCGGGCTCAGTTGTGACTGGACGAAGTCGTTATACGTGAGAGGTTGCACCACACCCTCTTTTCCGGAAGGGTTAAAAACATGGTTTTCGCCGCTTATATTCCGATAATTAATTGACGGATCAGAAAACGGAAAAATATGGGTCTTTTTGTTTTACAAATTCTATCAGATTCGGCAATAAAGAATATGGTAAACGACCCCATTGATCTTGGCATTGTTGAGGCGATTGTGCTGCCTTTCTTCTCGATTGAACTCATAAAACTCGTACCATGGCTGGCAGAAACACAGACGATGATCAATTGACAGAAAAACAAAATAAATGAATTGCATTGGATACAACAGTCAAAATCAAATTAACACCCACTTTAATTTCCGAAAATAGACAGCTGAATCATTTCCAAAGCAAAACCAATGAATGGAATCGAAAGAAACATTCGGTATCAAATCAACTCACATTTTGTTTTCAAAAACAGATCATCAAATCACTTCCAACGATTGATTATGCGCATCATTGCGAACGAAAACGACAAAATTTTCTCTTCGCCTTCAACTCGTGAAACACGTAAAAACTATGGCCCACGAAAATGCAGGAAACGACGATCAACTGGAAAGAAACGATTCATACAGTGCGCGTATTAAAAAGCAACGTTGTGTCAAAATTTCAAGTCAATCGAGCGGCTAATTTTCCAATTTTGTGAGTACAGACATACGCAAGCTGAATTTTTCATAACATCAATGGAGGCAGGCGATACTTGGTGGAATTTAGTTGTACTGAACATGTTAAGAAAATTAACTTTGTACGATTACACAAAATGATTCATTTCGTGGAATCGTACTAAGTTAATTTTCTTAACATGTTCAGGGAATTTTTCATGTTACTTAAATAAAAAATCTAAATAAACTATCTTACTGCAACAAACAAAACAGATAAATATAAACGTTTTGGCTAAGTATTCAATAAACAACTTAGCTCAAACAACAACTTGGCAGTTAGAATTAAACTTTAAGAAATGTCTTGTAATGAATTTTTGGAAAAAGAATAGCTCTCCTCCTACCACTTACAAAATAAGTAATAATGAATTAACAAACGTGGAATCCATTAAATATCTTGGAATAAGGCTGACAAATGATCTTTCCTGGGGTAAACACATTCGTGAAATAATGGGTCAAGCGAATCGCAAACTGGGTTTCATTAAAAGAGTATTGGGTAAATGTGACGATCATGTACGAGAAATCAGCTACTTTTCCCTTGTTAGACCTCATTTGGAATATGCTGCCAGTGTATGGGATCCCTACGAAATCGGTCTAAGTAATGAACTTGAACGTGTGCAGCGAAGATCGGCAAGATTTGTAAAGGGACGATACGATAATTATATTAGCGTAACCAGTCTATTAAATGAATTGAAATGGGAATCATTGTCAGATCGCAGGTTGAAATTTAGACTTAATCTCTTCCACAAATTCCAAGGCAATATTTTCAGTGATGATGTTAAAAATATTTTACGAACCCCAACTTACTATGGCAGACTGGACCATAATCATAAAGTTAGAGAAATTGATTGCCGAACTGACCGATTCAAAATGTCCTTTTTCCCTCGCACAATAAGAGATACGAATAACGGTAAATATGTCCTATCGGAGAGTAGCAATGAATAGCATTGGTAGCTGCATGTTGGTATGAGTACTTAAAGCTAACCCTACTAACAGAATGTTTTTGCATGTTTGCTTTGCAATTTCTATCTTTTTTAAATAGTGTAGTTCTGACTACTATATTAATACTATTCCTTTTTTATGCATGATATGTAGTGCATGTTTGGTGAGCAATCACCCCCTGCCACACACCCTTGTGGTGGCTTGCAGGGTATTATGTAGATGTAGATGTAGCTCCACGTACAACAGATATCTAAACAACGCCCATAGTGATAGCTTACCGTGACATCTTACGATGACGTCGTGTAGGTATTTAAGCTGCCGAAAAGGTACACATTTTAAAGAGTAATATATTTTTCATGTTCCTGGAGCGTCCAAAACGTTTTTTATACTATAAAAACACTAGCGTAATCGAAATCAATGCTATGTCGAAATTTCAAGCCAATCTGATCGTGACCAATCAATCGAATGATGACGTTAATCGTCGAAACCATGGTCGTAGACTGAGATAAATAAATTTGGAAATACAAAGTTAATTTCTCATTCATAATGAATTCAAGACAATCTACCGGCTACTTTTCGAGTTTTGCGAACACAAACATGTGTAGGCTGAATTTTTATTATTTTAAGATTAGTGATGGCCTATGGGCAAAAGTGTACAACAATGAACAATACCGATTTTTTGGTAATTCGACGTTTGTTTAACTCGTAGCCAAATGTTTCATGAGATACATTCAGTTATTAATCGAAAACACATGTACAGAATTTTTCCTTAAGGTAAAATACTAAAAATTAATTTATTGTAATGACTATTGACAAATATATCGTTGTCACCGCGGCTCAAAGATACAAAAATGAATATTTTAATATGTAACTTTCACCTGAATTTCGAAAACCGCGCTGAAAACTAATGATGGTAACCATGTCATTCTTTGTTTTGCTAAGTCATTACATGCTTTAAAAAAGACAAAAACACAATATAGAAATCTTGTTTAGTTTTCATGATGGCATGGGCAATTAGTAGTGCTTAAATAAATCGTGGTCCTAGTACTTTTGCGACGTGCTTGACAAATCGTTGCAATGTGCGCTCAGCGAACCACGATTACAGCTCTAGGGGGTGGAAAGGTTCTGGAAACCGTCGGAATTACCTCGAATACGTAACCAAGGAGTCACGTGGCACAATCACGAGTGGTTTGCAGATTTACTGTGTCTGGTTCGCTCTTTACGATATCATAAATTCTTTTCACCTGAATTTTTCTCATTTGTCTCGACTGTAGAGCTCCCGGATAAGATAGAACACAAGTGTGAACAATCGATGAGGCTGTAACACACCAAATGTGGGAACCATTCTTGTTTATGGCACGTGACTCCTTGGTTACCCATTCGAGATAATTCCGACGTTTTCAAACCCAACCGCCTGCAGCCGCCTTGAATCGACTCTCTCTCTCTCTCTCCCACCGGGTCGATGGCACAAATCATTTCCCTTCATCCCTTTGAACGCCTCTGCCTTCTTCTCTTCCCTTCACCACGCAAACTTTTTCGCTGTCCCAAGCGCAATTCTCCTCTGCCACCACAAGTTTCCCGCATCTTTATGATTCCGGGTCGATAGCAAAGGGGAGAGAACTTAATTAGCGTTCTCGATGAAGTCGGAGGAACAGATGAAGGCGCCATCCGCGCCACCTCTCAACTCCGGACAGCGGCCGTGATTCTTCGGGGCGGGAGGGGCGGGGGGCAATTTTCTTATCGGTTGCTGATGGTTTAAACGCAGATTGTCCAACAGTCAGTTTCGACTGAAGATTCCATACCTACTTGCATGCAGGATGTGCGCAAGAATAAGTTGTGTGATTCAAAGTAACCATGCCAGTGAATCATTAATTTTTCAAACTTCTTAACGAATAAATAATCCACAGCACAAGCTAAGGAGGCGTTTGTGAAGAAGAGACAACTCCTGTGATCGAAGAACCTTCGGCTGAAAGCAAGGAAGCACTTCGTCAAAACATTCGTATGGAGCGTGGCACTCGATGGATCAGAGACATAGAACATCGGGAAAGCAGACCAGCGAAGAATTGAAGCCTTCGAAACATGGCGCTGGAGGAGAATGTTGAAGATTAAATGGACAGATAAAGTGAGGAACGAAGAGGTGTACAGAAGAGAAGATGAACAAAGGACAATCTACATCTACACGATACCCTGTAAGCCACCGCGAGGTTGTGTGGCAGGGGGTGAATATCACCAAGCATACACTACCGACATGCAAAGAAGCAACTATAGGGTCTCATTCAACTAGATTGTTATTATCTATAGTATTTAAGGGATTAATACATGCATCATGCACTACAGACTTCTCTAAAATAGTTCCCCTACCTATCCCTTTGCTATGCTGCCTACTGTTCTCTTATAGTACGGGGGAAAATGCCATTTTGAATCTATCAGTACGACAATCTATCTCTCTAATCTTGTTTATCTGGTTGAATCTAGCATAATACGCTGGTTTTTTTTAATATATGCCTAGCATCTTCAAAACAATACAACAAAAGAACTTCAAAACAATATGGAAAAGCCTACGGCAGAGAAGAACCAGATGGATTGGAGATACCTTGAGGCACAACGAATTAGTTAGAAATGTAATAGAAGGGAAGATTGAAGGGAAAGTCCCGCGAGGAAAACCAAGGGACTAATATATATGCAGCAAATAAAGAAGGACGTGAAAGAGAAACTATGTCAGGGCGTGAGGGAATTAACACTGAATAGGGCAGAATGGAGGGCTGCAGTTAACCAATCCTAGGATTGAAATACTGATGAATGCCCAGCGGCAAAATTACCACGAGGAAATCCCTCATTGTGTCTCGAATCGAACCCTATTAATAAGGTCGTGTTTTGTCAGCATTTCACTCCTGACAAATGAAATTTCTCCAAGGTATGCTAGAAATATATAAAAATGAAGTAAACCCAAGTCGCAAGATCACATTAATGGTGATTAAATTAGCATAAATAGATCTAACAGCAGTGAAGCATGGACGATGACAGCTGCAGAGAACACAAGAGTGTTAACATTACAAATGTGGTGCTACAGAAGAATGATGAATGGATCGTGAGTAGCAAGGAAGCCCCGAGAAGAGTGGGAGGAAAGAGGGGTGATCTGAATACCCTAAGAAGAATACGGGACAACTTAATCGGCCACCTCAGGAGAGACAAGAAGACAATTGGCAAGGGAAAAGTGATTGGTAAGAATGGCAGTGGAAGGCCTCGTATGAGACACATGACACAAGCGATGAAGGATGTGAAAGCGAAGGAAAAACCTAATTATGAGGAGAATAGAGGGGAGAGCTGTGTCAAACCAACGCTGGATTGCTGACTGATGGTGATATCAACATAGTAATCGATAATTTATCCGAAATATTTAGCAACCCTGGCGAAAAAGCATTCATGACAACCATTTCGGAGATCTTAAATTCCTGCGGTTCTATGGAGGATTGATATCGTTGACGCTACTTCTGCAAAGGATAGGGCGAAGACTAGAATTTCACCTAATTCGTTGCTTATCCCTCTGATAGGTTCACTACGGAATCATTTTGCCTAATTATGGCAAAATGGCTCGTATTGAATCGTAAATTGGAAAGTGAAATCGTAAATTGGAAAGTAATGATTCTTGGTTAAAACTCTCGCGGGTCATTATGAATGTATATATTTGTTCTTCGGGTGTACCCAGGGCGTACTATTACCAGGTATGATACCTTAAGTTTCGTGGCCGTTGCTGGTCACTTTATCAAATGGGAATGAGGTATCTGTCGAGTTGGTGGAGTTTATATAGGGGAGGTTTCATGGTGGGAAAAGGGTGGGAAGGGGGGGAGTGGAAGGAGTAGTCGTTGCATTTTTATTTAGGTTTAAAGCAGGGTCCCACGTGTGACTGATTCGGAGGCCACAGTCCCTATTGTAATTTTGCTGGCATTTTCTTATTTCCAAAGCTTCGCGGATCAGCCGGGGCTTGAAGTTTTTCACTTTGGCGATTACCTTTGTTTCTTTGAGGTCAATCGCGTGTCCTGAGGCTGCATGTTCCGCTACTGCTGATTTAAGGGTTGTCCCAGTCGAACAGCCCGCTCGTGTTCTTCTAGGCGGGTTTTAACTGCTGCTTTGAACCTAAATAAAAGTGCTATGACAACTACTTCCACTCCTCCCCTTCCCATCCTTTTCCCTCCCTGAAATCCCTGTATATAAACTCCACCAAATCGCCACAGATACCTCATTCCCTTTAATAAAGTGACCAGCAACGGCCACGAAAAGTCAGGTATCACACCTGGCATAAAACGCGGGGTACACCCAAACAACAAGCATACATCTGAAGTAGTGATCATTAACCTGGCCAAGCCCCCAAAAAAGATTCATTTATCGAGTGGAAAACCTTCTCAACAGGTGCTTCAAGATTCCTGTGGACCTGACATCAAAGAGCGCCTAATTGCTTCATGATCTCCTCTCCAGACTGATTCCTGATATTGGGCAGAACTCTCTCCGCCTCTTGAGTGCCTCCGCCACTGCTGCCAACCTAACCCTCTTCTCAAATCCTCTCCTCTCTCTTGCTCTCCACTCCCCACATCCACCTAAGTAGGGCTGCGCGATATGCTGCTGTTTTGAATATCGCACGACGATTTCATTCTGATATCGCGGATTCGCCGATATATCGGTTTCGCGATATAAATAGGAAATATCGTGATATGGACACATCGGGATATGGACATATCGGAATATCGGATATCGACTTATAATATAATAACTTATGGCGAAAGAGCATACAATTTTAAATTAAATAGAGGTTCTTTTCAATTTTTTTAACGGCCCATATGAGCTGAAATATAACCATTTTTCCTTGGTCGAAGAACGGTGAGAATTTTTAAAAATCCGAGTAATGGTTTAAAAACAATAACTTTATAAACAAATTGGAACTTTTCTTGTTGAATTCGAGTTTTCGGTGATGAAATCGCATCATGGCCATTCCATTCCCTACATCCAAATTTTATGATAAAAAAGTTATAGTTAATAAGAATAACAAATTAGACAATTTGACAAATATAATTAACGATTGACGAAGTGTAATATTTTATAAGGAAGAGACTGTTTATAGCACTTCAATCCGATCAACCATTACCGAGAAATTGCGCTAATTAGAGACATCATTAAGGGTGACAGAAAAAAATACAGGTTTCAGGATGTCGTCATATCGATATATCGTCATATCGGGATATCGTCATATCGGGATATCGTCACACCGGGATATCGTCATATCGGGATATCGACATATCGTGATATCGCTTTTCGAAATATCGACTTTCGATATCAAGTGCATATCGAGTACTGTCAACAATATATCGTGGTATCGCACAGTGCTACACTAAAGTGTCCGTCCCTCTCATTCCATACGCCCACCACATATTTCGTTATTCCTCTTCAACCGACACACTCAACATGACCAGACAAACAAATGACCAACAAACCCTTCCAAACTCATTCGTTACTGAAGCGCCCGAACCACAGACTACAATGCTCATGTATTCTTCAATCAATCCCTCCAATATATCCCTACGCGAATATCCCTTGTATGATCCCTATGAGTTCTGACTACTATATTAATACTATTCCTTTTTTATGCATGATATGTAGTGCATGTTTGGTGAGCAATCACCCCCTGCCACACACCCTTGTGGTGACTTGCAGGTTATTATATAGATGTAGATGAGATGTATGAAGACACTAACCATCCAGTTGCAGGTGACTCTATCACCTAACATGTTTACATACTGTGGTATCAATGTACTGTAGTATTTCCATAGTGTACTTACTTGGGAAATGTGAAGAGAAGACAAAAGAGCGATGTTACTTTACTAGTTAGGCCCCACCTCGAGAATGCAGCCAGTGTATGGGATCCTAGTGAATTAGGGTTGATCAGAGAACTAGACAGTGTGCAGCGTAGAGCAGCTAGGTTCGTTAAAAGGTGTTACGATAGGGTGAGTAGCGTTTCAAGAATTAATAATAGAATTAGGGTGGGAATCATCATCAGAGCGTAGGTTAAAGCACAGATTAAATCTATTAGAGAAATTTCAATCGGATAGCTTTACTGAAGTTGTTAGACACTTATTAAAAACACCAGCGTATTATGCTAGATTCGACCAGACAAATAAGATTAGGGAGATAGATTGTCGTACCGATAGATTGAAAATGGCATTTTCCGCCGTACTATAAGAGAACAGAATAGGCAGCATAGCAAAGGGATTGGTAGGTGAAATATTTTAGAGTAGTCTGTAGTGCATGATGCATGTATTTATCCCTTAAATACTATATATACTAACAACCTAGTTGCATGAGTCCCTATAGTTGCTTGTTTGCATGTTAGTAGTGCATGCTTGGTGATCTTCACCCCCTGCCACACTCCCTCGCGGTAGCTTGCAGGGTATAGTGTAGATGTAGATGTAGATGCAGATGTATCATTTTACTTCTTAGTTGTGTGTAGAGTTGTGCATGTTTGGTGACCTTCAACCCCTGCCACACACGGTGGCTCACAGAATATTATGTAGATGTAGATTAATATTGTAGCTTCCATTGACGAAGGTTCATTTATTGATGTTTTCTACCTAACGGCCAGATTTATCCTGTCCGCTGGATAGCTTTCTCGATAAACCAGTTCATATCTAAGGTCGAATTTTCAATCAAAACGACGACGCCCCTTGATTTACTCTCACTAACTATGACGAGTTATTCCAGATGCTCACGTGTCAACGGGTTTACTTCAACGTGACTCATCCGTGACCGATTCCTCCGTTAAGCGACTTGTTGTTGAGGCCGTCATTGTTGGCCGCGAACAGAGAGTTACTATAGACGGTATCATGTCTAATATAGTTAGTGTCACATCAGGTGTTCCCCAGGGAAGTGTGATAGGCCCACTTTTATTTCTTTTATATATCAATAACCTCGGCAGTGTTGTAGTAAATAGTACAATTCGGCTTTTCGCAGATGATGCAGTAGTGTATAGAGAAATTAGTAGTCCGGGAGACAAGGCATCGTCAGAAAAGGACCTCGTAGCAATTCAGGCGTGGTGCGATAAATGGAAACTGGAACTGAACATAAAAAAGTGCGTGACAGTAAATTTTTGGAAAAGGAAAAACTCGATAGAAAGAAACTATATGATTCAAGGAACGGAATTAGTAAACGTGGAATCAGTTAAGTACTTAGGTGTAACACTTACTCAGGATCTATCATGGGGGAAACATATCAGGGAAATATGCAGTCAAGCAAATAGAAGGTTGGGGTTTATTAAAAGAATATTAGGGAAAAGTGAGGAGAGGGTGAAGGAACGTTGCTATTTTTCAATTGTTAGACCACACTTAGAATATGCTGCGAGTATATGAGACCCTTATGAAGCAGGCTTAATTTTCGAATTAGATCGAGTACAAAGAAGAGCGCCGAGATATGTAAAAGGGTGTTACGATAGGGAAAGCAGTGCGTCTGGTATGTTAGCCGAATTTGGATGGGAATCGCAGTCACAACGCAGGCTGAATTACAGACTTAATCTTCCAGGAAAATTTCAGGAGGGACATTTCGTTAATGACGTTAATCATATATTGCTGGCTCCGACTTATTATGGTAGGCTCGATAATTATAATAAAATTAAGGAGATAGATTGCAGGACGGACAGGTTTAAAATGTCATTTTTTCCGCGTACGATTCTAGATCAGAACGTTAAACATCGCGTAAATTGGTAATAATTATTGAGGTAATATTCAGAGTAGGTCCATAGTATTTTTTTTTCAAATTACCTGCATGTTCAAATTAAGGTGTGACTCACATGCATTACTTTTTTTTTTTGCATGCATGGTATTCATGGGTGTGTACCGCATGATTGGGATTTGGTAGTTTTCCTTCTTTTTTTCCCCAATTACTTTTAAAGGTGTAGTGTTTGTTTTGTAGTGTTCATATTTGTTTGTTGTGTCATTGTTCCTGGTGTTTATGCACCCCCTGCCACACACCCTCGTGGCGGCTTGCAGGGTATGTCGTAGATATAGATAGATATAGATATCTCCACTACTGCGCTAGCCACTCTGGTGTCTTCCAAGACGCTAAGAGCTCTCAGCCGTCTCCCCCACATCGGGACCTCTTGGAAGTGCTTAGACCCCTTACAATGAATGCTCTCATTCTCTTCCTCAACGACATTCTCTCACATCCATTCAAAACAAATCTTTAAATAGCCACGGTGACGTAACGCGATGCTTTTTTTCCACCCCGATATATATTTAACACTTGGTGGCGTTCATTCTTGCACTTACACTTACTTATTGCCCGTCGCGGTTTTGCACTCATCTACATCCAAATCTACAAGAGACCCTGCAAGCCACCGCGAGGGTGTGTGGCAGGGGGTGAAGATCACCAAGCATGCACTACTAACAGGCAAACTAGCAACTATATCTTCTCATGGATCTTGATTGTTAGTATATATACTATTTAAGGGGTAAGACATGCATCATGCACTACAGAATACTCTATAATGTTTCCCATACCTATCCTTTTCCTATGCTGCCTTTTCTGTTCTCTTATAGTACGGGGGAAAAATGCCATTTTGAATTTATCGGTATGACAATCTATCTCTCTAATCTTATTTATCTCGTCGAATCTAGCATAATACGCTGAGGTTTGTAATATGTGCCTAACATCTTCAGTAAAGCTATCCGATTGAAATTTGTCTAATATGTTTAATCTGTACCTTAACCTACGCTCTGATAAAGACTCCCACCCCAATTCTTGCATTAGTTCTGAAAAACTACTCAACCTATCGTAACACCTTTTGACGAACCTAGCTGCTCTACGCTGCACACTGTCTAGTTCTCTAATCAAACCTAATTCATTAGGATTCCATACACTGGTTGCATACTCAAGGTGGGGCTTAACTAGTGAAAAATAGCATCGCTCTTTTGTCTTCTCATCACATTTCCCAAAAACTATTTTTATAAATCCTAGCTTTCTCTTCGCTCGGCCGCATATTTCCCTTATGTGTCTTCCCCACGATAAATCTTTAGTGATTGTTACACCTAAATATCTTACGGTTTCAACGTTTTCGATCTTCATGTTATTAATTCTATAGAATCGCTCTATCGAATTTTTCCTCCTCCAAAAATTGATAGCTACACACTTTGTAAGGTTAAGTTCTAACTGCCATTTGTCGCACCACTTTTGAATTGCATCTAAATCCTTGCTAAGTTATTTCCTGTCCTCTTCATTTGATATACCCCTGTACACCACCACATCGTCTGCAAAAAGTCTATGGTTACTACTAACTATAGTACCCAAATCGTTTATGTATAAAAGAAATAGAAGCGGACCTACTACGCTACCCTGGGGAACTCCCGATGTGACTTCGATTGTGTCCGACATGATACCATCTATGACAACCCTCTGCTCTCGCCCACTTAAGAATTCTTTTACCCAACATACAACGTCTTTATTTATACCAAAACTCTCTAACTTCAAGATAAATTTGTCATGAGGATCTTCATCGAAAGCCTTTTTAAAATCTAAAAATATCGCAACAACTTCAGTACTGCTTTCGCCGTGGACTAAAATATCGTGTACGAATAAAGCTAATTGTGTCTCGCAAGATCTACCTTTCCATGCTGGCTGTTTATGAGTAATCCCTGACTATCCAAATGCCCTATGATCGAACTGACTACAATGTGCTCAAATATCTTACAAGAGATTGACGTGAGTGAAATGGGTCTGTAGTTACTAGGTTCTTCCCTATCACCGCTTTTAAATATAGGTGTAATGTCAGCTACTTTCCAATCCTTGGGTACTGTGTGGTTCTTTAGTGTTTTATTGAATATTATTTTAGATAGGGGGCTATTTCAGAAGCTAATGTTTTATATACTCTGGAAGGAATTTGATCGGGACCTGGTGATTTGTTTTTACTTATGCTTTTTAACTGCTGCTCTATTCCGCGACATGAAATGTTTATTTCGGGCATTTGCTCACTGAAAGTGTTCGGCGGTGGTTCCACTGCGTTTTGTGACGATGAGTTGAATACACTTTGGAAGAAGGTGTTTAAAGTATTGGATCTTTCTACACTGCTGGTGACTCTGATTCCTTTATCGTTTTTAAGTGTGTGCACTGTGGACTTATTTCCCTGAAGCTCTCTCACATATGAACAAAACGCTTTAGGATTGCTATCTAAATATTCTCCTAACATCTTGCTCTTGAAATGTGATAACGTTTGCCGACATGATTTCCTTGCTAATGCTCTCGATTTTTTATAGTTTTGAACTAGCTCATTTTTTTCCTCTACCAATAGACCCCGTCCTGCATTTTTCATCTTTGCGTGGCATACCCTTTGTCGCTTTAGTGATTTCCTAACCTCCGCGTTATACCACCTTGGCTCTGTATTATCACTAATAAATTTACTTGGTATGTATTTATGAACTGCTTTACGGGTGACCTCAAGAAATTCTCTCCACGAATCCTCTGTATTTAATCCTTTGCTTTGTTGGCTAAATACATTAAACGCTTCTCTTAATATCTCTTTCATACCGTCGTAATTAGCCTTGCCAAATAAGTATACCCTCCTCCTTGGTTTATAATGTCTTTCAACGCCTAAATTAAATTCCGCATGCACTATTTTATGATCACTAATTCCTGTGTCTGTAACTGTGTCTGTAATAAGTCTAGAATGTTATTTCCCCTGGTCGGTTCTGTTACTAACTGTTGAAAAGAATGTGACGTAAAGTTGTTCAACAGTGATTCGCAGAGTTCCTTATCCTTACCTCCTGTTATGAAACTACACGTATTCCAATCTATCGAAGGGAGATATAAATCTCCGCCTACTATTATTCCTCTATCCTCGTTCCGAGAAAGTAATGTAGCTATCTCTGACTCTAGTTCCATTGTAGAGTTAACGTCTGCGTCCGGTGGCCTATAATACGCACCTACATATATCTTTTTTGCGTTACTAGTTTTACTTTTAACGGAACACCAAATACTTTCTACATTTCGCTCTGAAATAAGTTCTCTTCTACTGACATACGGGTTCTTCACAGCTATAAATACTCCTCCTCCGTTTCTGCTTACTCTATCCTTTCTGTATACGGTAAAACACTTCGGGAATACTTCATGATCTGATATGTCCTTCGAAAGCCAGCTTTCTGTACCAACGATTATGTCTGCATCAGTACTTTTTATGAGGTGGTGAAATTCAGCTACTTTATTTCTTAAACTACGACAATTCATTACTATCACTGAAATTCTTTCTCCCAATCTGTTTCTCTCTTGGTGCTCTTTTCCAACGAAAATATTCCTCGAAAATTTTTTAACGGACGCACTATTTGAGATACCTATTACCTTTGATGGTTTAGCATGTTCGTCTTTTTTATCTGTTTTTTTCTGACCTTCTAAAACTACTGCAATTTCTGTCAAATTCTTCCACGATTTTCCCCCCGCGGATTGACCTGCACTCTGGGCTACCACCTGAGCTAAACCCTACGTGTATGCTCCAGTATCCTACGCGCTACCCTAGACGATGCCTCGTCCGTGTAGTGGACACCCGAGCGATTCAGGGAAACCCGACACGTTTCCAGCTCCGGCCCGAGGTCCACTCTCACCGCTCAACCCATGCTACAGCAAAATCATCTCATCTTCCACAACTCAAAACATGCATCAAAAAATAAACAATGCACTTTCTTAATAACACACAGTTCTCAGTGCATATTTCAGGATCTATTGCATAAATGCTTTAGATAATTGCAAATAAGAAGAACTGGTCCAAACAACAATCATTATTCTGAAATCGTTCCTCTGAATTACTTCTATTTGGTAAAATATTAATAAGCAATAATGCATATGGTGACAGGAAAAAGACGTATTCATCGCTATAGTTAGTTTATGATTAGCCTTCATCGTAAAAATTATATGAAAATGTTTACTTTCTTAAAAACTTCTTTGAACCTTTTTTTCTCCTATTTTGAACTTATTCTCAGCAAAAGTAATGAAATAGCGCATTTGAAATTCATTTCCGTTCTACAACTACGTAATACAATGCAAGGCATCGCGAGGGTGTGTGGCAGGGGATGAAAATCACCAAACATGAACTACTTTACATGCATCTAAGAGCTTAAATGATACTACTACAAGGAAGCAAGCTGGGTGAGGGGGAGTAGTCACGTGTAGCTAGATAGTTAGTGTCTACAGAGTAACGAAGTGATTACTGGGTAGAAAGATTTTCACAGAATATATGTACTTGTATTTCCCCAGCATGCATAGATTAGTAATATAAAAACATGCCCTGCAGAGTACTCCAACACAATTTAACCTACCTATCCCTTTGCATGGGAAAAATGGCATTTTGAATCTATCGAATAGACAATCTATCTCTCTAATCTTGTTTACCTGATATAAAATAGCATAAAATGGAGGAATTCTTGATATCTATCTAAATTTATCTGTAAAAAAATTTGCTTCAAGTATACATAAACCCCTGCCACACACCCTCGCGGTGGCTTGCAGGGTATCGTATAGATGTAGGTGTAGATGTAGAAAGGCTTAGCCTCATTTTTAACCTGCGTTCTGATAGTAATTAGTGTCCTAGTTTTTCCATTAAAATCGTAACACATATATTTATCACAACGGCCTTTAACAAATGTAGCGGATCTCCTTTGCACACGCTCTAATTCATTTATCATACCTTCCTCGTACGGATCCTACACACTATCGGCATATTCTAAATGAGGCTTGACAAGCATAAAATAGCATTTCCTCGTACTCTCACATCACATTTCTTAGAAATATTTTTCGAATCCTAATCTACGGTTTGCTACACTAGTAAGTAACTATGTGATTCCCTGATGTGTTTCCCCAATGACAAGTCTTCAGTTCTGGTGACGCCAAATATAATCTACGTTAGGTATTTCATTTTCTCTGATGCAATAATTATTCCGGGGAAAGCTGTTCTTCTTCGAAAAGTTCACTACCACGTATTTCCTCAAATTTAACTTCGACAACCAATTAAAATGCCAATCATCAAACGTATCTAGATCCTTTGCTAAAAGCAAAATGCACGAAGAAAATGCATCACGCACTACAGACTACTCTAAAACTATAGTAACATTTTTAAACAAACCTAGCCACTGGCCATTTAAAACTTGTCAAGCCTCATTTGGAATATGCCACTAGTATTTGGGATCCGTACGAGAAAGGTACATCTACATCTACACGATACTCTGCAAGCCACCGCCAGGGTGTGTGGCAGGGGGTTAAGGTCACCAAGCATGCACTACTAACATGCAAACTAACAACTATATTGTCTCATGCAACTTGATTGTTAGTATCTATAGTATTTAAGTGGTTAATAATTTAAGTCATCATGCATTACAGAATACTCCATTTTATGCTATTTTATATCAGACGTAGAAGATTAGTAAGATAGATCGTCGTTCCGATAGATTCAAAATGCCATTTTTCCCGTACTAGCTGCACACTGTCATTTCGAACTAGCTGCACACTGTTTAGTTCTCTGATCAAACATAATCCATTTGGATCCCATATATTGTCAGCATACTCAAGGTGGAGCCTAACTAGAGAGATTGTTGTACCTAAGTGCCTTATGGATTCAACGCTTTGGATTGCCGTTTCACAAATGCTATAGGATCCATCCATCGAATTATTCTCTTTCAAAAGTAAAGTTTCACGTGCCTTCATCACGTGCTTCGTTCCACCGTGCACTCAAGGACGAGCTGTGGGGTTTGCCGACCGGGGAAGTTTAAGCACACGAAGCTAGACTTTGATCTGGCGGAGAGTATGGAGGGCCCTGCTCCCATACTCAGAAGGGCCACTCTCGAATCGAAAGAAATGCAGTCAGAGAGAGAGAGAGAGAGTCTCCGTGGGCAGCAACTACTCCTGAGCGCCCTTCGGCATTCACTCGAAAGCAGAGTTAACCACCGCTGTGATCCCTTTTGGGTCGGAGAGTACTCGACTGAAAAGCTCCCATCTACTCACTCCTACAAGGAGGATTTCCTACGATCTATACAAGCAGAAGGTCTAGCAGAACGCTAAACATATCACTCGTAGAGAAAATCATACCTCATTTGTTACGTTAGGTTGAGTAGCGTTTCAGAATTAATAAAAGAATTAGGGTGGGAATCATTATCACAGGGGGTAGGTTAAAGTACAGATTGAATCTATTAGAGAAATTTAAATCGGATAGCTTTACTGAAGATGTTAGGCACACATTAAAAACACCAGCGTATTATGCTAATTCGACCTGATAAATAAGATTAGAGAGATAGATTGTCGTACTGATAGATTCAAAATGGTAAATTTTTCCCCGTACTACAAGAGAACAGAATAGGCAGCATAGCAAAGGGATATGTAGGAGAAATATTTCTGAGTAGTCTGCAGTGCATTATGCATGTATTAATCTCTTAAATACTATAGATACTAACAATCTAGTTGCATGATACACTATAGTTGCTTGTTTGCATAGTTCATGCTTGGTATTCTTCACCCCCTGCCACACGCCCTCGCGGTGGCTTGCAGGGTATCGTGTAGATGTAGATGAAGATTTGTTCAGGGAAACGGTTCCATGACTACGAGTTCACCAAATAATGATTAGACATACTTCACGAAATCACAAGTCTGTACAAGATAATTTCGATTACTTCATCATTTAATGACAAAGGTTTTCGGAATGAAAAAAAATCGTCAGCGAAGGAGAAAAATTATTTTGCATAGAGAATAGGAAACTAATTAACGTTGAAAATGGTAACGGATGAGAATCTATGCAATCAATAAAGGAACGTATTTGAAACAGAAAAATGAGCAGCTGTCGAGATATCGTCGGATTTCGATTGCACGTGGTTTATTTTTGTGAACGATCCGGCTCAATAGAGCCTTTCAACAAATCCTGAGTGTTGAGCTGCAGGGAGCAATGCTAAGAGTGGTGGGCGAAGCAACTCATCTCCTCGATTATCAACCCGCTCCTGGTTTCAACTCATTCGAGGAGTGACTTTTGGAGTGCTCCCAAATAGAGCCCGGAAGAACCCGGACGCGCTATCGGCCCTCCACTTAACAGAGATTCCTATCGCATGAGAGGGGGTTGATTGAAAAAGTGGAGAAAGTGCACACCTACTACACACTACTAACATGCAAACAAGCAACTATAGGGTCTCATGCAACTAGATTGTTAGTATCTATAGTATTTAAGGGATTAATACATGCATAATGCTCTACAGACAACTCTAAAATATTTCCCCTACCTATCCCTTTGCTATGCTGCCTATTCTGTTCTCTTATAGTACGGGGGAAAAACGAAGTTTTGAATCTATCAGTACGACATATAATCTCTCTCTATAATCTTGTTTATATGGTCGAATCTAGCATAATACGCTGGTGTTTTAAATATGTGCCTAACATCTTCAGTAAAGCTATCCAACTGAAATTTCTCTAATAGATACCTACGCTCTGATAATGATTCCCACCCTAATTCTTCTATTAATTCTGAGTGCAAAGGAAGGCTGCTCGATACATCCTAGGTAGGCAAGAGAGATGCGACATCGTGAATGATATTATCGTGAATTCAGCTGAATATCCTTGGATAAGAGGCGGAAGGCGTCCAGGCTAGGGAATCAGTGCAAGGCGTACAGAAAGGAAATGGGATGGGAGGAAATCAGCAAGAGGCTGCCCGAGCCACACCGAATAGGGAAAAAAGACCATAGGTTTAAAATAAAAATAGGTAAAACTCTGTTCTTTTTTACCGAGACCATAGGTGCTCGGTAAAAAAGAACAGATACAGGAAAGTTTTCCTTCGCAAAAAGAACGACAGAAGAGTAGAATGCCTTACATGCAGAAGTCAAAAAAACTTAAGGATTTCAAAAAGAGACTTCGTTTCTCAAACTGCAAATGGTAACGGGAATTTATATTTTATTATTGCATTGCAGTCTTTCCCAATGTGTTTTAAGTTTTATTTGAGAAAATTTCTACTTCCTAAGTAAAGTGAAATGTTTACCATTACCACCTGGCATAATGCCTAATGTAATGTATTGAGTAAATAAATAAATAAAATTATTTGGAATAGTGCTTGAAACAGGATGTCTGTTCCAATTACATCTACATCTGTATCTACGCAATATCCGACAAGCCATCTCGAGGGTGTGTGGCAGGGGGTGAAGATCACCAAACATGCACGACTGACATGCAACTAGGTTACTACGCGGAACTTATGCTAGATAATAGGGTAGCATGCTGCTAGGTGGTTCGTATATACATAGTGATAAAGGTATTGTTGGTTAAAATGGCATTTATCTAAAATATATTTATCTGTTTGCACCTATCGTGCATGGTTTAGCAATGTTAACACGTGCACCATTCACTACAGACTACTCTAACAGTGTTTCATCTACCTATCACTTTGCTATGTTGCCTATTGTGTACTCTAATGGTTGGCAGGAAATATCACATTTTGAAACCAACGATACGACGACCTATCCCTTTAATATTATTTATGTGCCCAAATCTAGCCTAATACGCAGGTTTTTTAAATATATATGCATAAAATCTTCACTAAAGCTATCCGTTTCAAATTTCTGCATATAATTTAATATCTACTTTAGCCTACGATCTCACAATGGTTCCAAACGTATTTCTTCCAACAATTCTGATAAACTGCTAAACCTATCGTAAATTTTTTAAACAAACCTAGCCGCTATACGCTGCATACTGTCTAGTTATCTGATCAAACATAATTCATTCGGATCCCATACATTGGCAGCACATTCAAGGTGGGGCCAAACTTGTGAAAGTAACATCGCTTGTAAAAAGTGTCACCACGCAACCATATTTGCATATTTGTGTGATACATGGATACAAATTTGACGACTTCAATTGAATACATTTAAGCTGCAGAAAAAAGTATTATTTATAAACATAATTAATTCTTTCATAATTAGGATAGTGCATAAAACTTTAGCGGTGACTTTGATTTTCGATTTTCCGCAAGGCACACTTGTCGCCACTTAAATTCCAATGAAAAAGAAATCTATCGAGCCGGGAACTCGAACCCGGACCTTCTGGAAAAGAGGCTTCTACTATAGTCACCACACCGTCTCGATCCCACCAGTTAGATGCTGTGATGAACTTCACTTAATGTGTGGCAGGGGAGTAAATAATGCAGTTCAAAATTCATCGCTCGCTTAGTTAACCATCGCGAAACTTTAAAAAAAGAACTATTACCCACTCAGAGGAAACCAATTATTAATTAGCCATGAACGATTGTGAATTTTGCAATCTTTTGCTGCCACCGCATTCGAGGATTTGAATAGCTTCAAAGTCACGAAAAGATGCGCATCGTCCAAGCCATCATTTATTTATAAAGATTTGAGTCTGCTAAAGGCACCACAGGATAAAAAATTAGACTCACGACAGAAACAGTATCCCTTCAAAAAAATCATCAGGATCTTTCAACCCTAACAATACTAGCCCGAGAAATTCGGCTGCAAATTAGTTCCAAGAACACAGAGATGAAATGGTTATTTTCCCACAGCTTTAAATAACTTCCAATGTATAACAGGAGATGATTATTATCCTCCCATTCAAGTTTGACATGTTATTTACCCCTCCTTCCAGTATTTCCCTGCTGTGGGTCGTCATTCCGGGAAGAAAACTAGTCTCCGTGATTTCCCCACGTGAATAGAAATGGTAAACCAAAGCATTATAGTACGTAGGGAGAACTATCTGAAATTACACAAAACCACAGAAACAGCGAAAAAAGCTATCATACGCTCCTAAAGACAATTTGTAGCGGACATAGAGAGAGAGAGAGAGTTCTTTTAAAAACAATAGCAGCATTTTAGGCTCATATATCACAGATCAAATGTTTCTGAGAGAAAGAGACTTGATTGGACATTGTTTTTAATTAACCTGGATGGGAGAGGACAATCTTTTCCTCTCTTCCATCCCACCGAGGGTTCAAACATGTTAAGAGTTGTGTGCATGTACAGAGTATGTTTTCTTTATAGTCAAGTTTTTTAATAACAATAGTTTCTGGGCTCAGATATCACACATCAAATGCTTAGTATCATACCTTCTGCCACACACCCTCGCGGTGGCTTGCAGGGTATCGTGTAGATGTAGATGTATCATGATTTCACATTAATGAATTGCGGCTTAAAACATACTACTGCTAAGTTGAGTACTTGAACGTGTGCAGAGAAGATCGGCAAGATTTGTAAAGGGACGGTACGATAACCTTATTAGCGTAACCAGTCTATAAAATTAATTAAATTGGGAACCATTGTCAGATCGCAGGTTGAAATTTAGACTAAATCTCTTAAACGAATTCCAAGACCGAATTTTCAATGATGATGTTAAAACTATTTTGCCAACCCCAACTTACTATGGCAGACTGGACCATAATCACTAAATTATAGAAATTGATTGCCGAACGGACAGATTCGAAATGTCCTTTTTTCCTCGTACAATAAGGGATATGAATAACGGTAAATATATCCAGTACAAGTGTAGCAATGGATAATATTGGTAGCTGCTGTTTGTATAAGGACTTGAAGCTAACCCAACTAACAGCAACTTTTTGCATGTTTGCTTTGTTATTTTTATCTTTTTTTTACATAGTGAACTTTTGAAGAGTATATAAATACTAATTCTTTTTTATGCATGATAAGTAGTGCATGTTTGGTGAGAATTCACCCGCCACACACCTTTATGGTGGCTTGCAGGCTATTATGTAGATGTAGATGAGTACCTCGAGTGTTTTTAAATGCAAGTAAAATAAGGTAAAATAAGGCATTTAGTTTACATTTTGCCGCAAATGCAGACGGATTGTAATACTTAATCTTTTAGCGCCTTCCTTAAGATATAAGGCTCGACGTCCACTCATCTAAAACTGATGTACGTTTCCTTCGTAAACTGCCGTATCATTTCCTTCGGATTCAGGTCCAGTCCTTTGTCTCTTGCAGGTTTCCTCGTTAGATCCGCAATTATTTTGAGCTTCATAGAGTGCGGCCTCTAGCTCGGAGCCTGCCCTGGGTAACCCATGCAGGTATTCCACTTAATCGCTTTGCACACGAGCGCTTTAAATGGTCGGACGCATTAGGGATTGGAGCCGTGTGTTTAACCCAAATCTCTGCTCTGCATTCCTCGGCGCAAGCTTCATCCGTGGACCCATTCGGCTCGCACTCTCTCCATGCAGAAAGAGAGAGATAGAGTTCTCTTCGCTCTCCCGTGATATTGGAATTTAAATCACATCCTTAGGAAACCCTGTCAGTCATTGCCATGCAAGGCGCGGGGTTCCCAGGATCGAAATTGATTCTCGGCCACAGGGTCCCCAATTTAATACGCTCCGAAGGCTGCAGATGGAGGAGTTCTCTTCAATTGCGGGTGTGGATGCCCCCGCCCACCTCACTTCCGAGTACTTCAAAGCCCTTGCACCCTCCACAGCCTAGATTGGAGTCAAGAAGGAAGAGAACTCCTCCCACATCTCCTCTTTTTGCTCCCAAGCATTTTGACGCTCCAGCTGTTTGTTTTCTTTCGCCTCTGAAAAGAAGGGCCCCTTTCTTGCCGCCGGTTTGGGCTCCGCAGCCAATGAGGAAGGCGGGCCTGGGTGGTTGTGCTTGAAACCTTCGGAATAATCTCGAATGGGTAACCAAGGAGTCACGTGGTACAAACAAGAATGGTTTGCAAATTTTATTTCTCTGAATCGCTCGTTAGATTATCAAAAATTGTTTTCACTTGAGTTTTCCTCATCTCTCTCGACTATAGATCCAACAAATGAGATAAAACACGAGTGTAAACAATGAATGAGGTTGTAATCAGCGGTTTTAACACATCAAATTTGCGAGCCATTCTTATTTATATCACGAGACTCCTCGGTTACCTATTCGAAATAATCTCGACTGTTTCAAACACAACCTCTCTGGTGACCCACTTCCGTGGCGGGCCCCTTGCTGAGGGCCCTAGCGAGGCCCCAAGGGTGTTTCCCTCGAGGGACTCACAGGGAACACATTCGACTCTCGGTGATTCAAGCTTCGTCTCTCCCTGCAATCCGACGGAACGCCTTCCGGAGCGTAATGAACGCGAGCCAGTCCTCCCTCAGCGGGGTCCTCATTCCTGGGGGGATTACGAAACGCCCGCCAGAGCAGGAATAAGCTGTTTGAATCGTGGCGTTTACCTGCTACGCATGCGAATCGTGCCCTACTCCACACTTGACTCGACTTCCTTCAGGGCGATCGCCTGTATGCTCTCCGAGACTCCCTCTGTCTCTGCAGGGGTTCATCTACATCCACATAATACCCTGCATCTCAAAGGTGTGTGGCCGGGGGTGAATTCTCACCAAACATGCACAACATTTCATGCATTTGAAAGGATTAGTATTAATATATTAGTCTAAACGGCAATATTTAAACAGATAAAAATACCAAACTAAGCATGCAAAAACGTGCTGTTAGTTGGGTTACCTTCAAGTCCTTACACCAACATGCAACTACCTATGCTATTCATTGCTACACTCGTATTGGGTATATTTACCGTTATTCATATCCCTAATTGTACGAGGAAAAAAGGACATTTTGAATCTGTCAGTTCAGCAATCAATTTCTCTAATTTTGTAATTATGATCCAGTCTACCATAGTAAGTTGGGATTCGCAAAATATTTTTAGCGTCATCACTGAAAATATTATCTTGGAATTTATCTAGGAGATTAAGTCTAAATTTCAACCCGCGATCTGACATTGATTCCCATTTTAATCCATTTAATAGACAGGTTACGCTAATATAGTTATCGTACCGTCCCTTTACAAATCTTGCCGATCTTCGCTGCACACGTTCAAGTTCGTTACTTAGACTGATTTCGTAGGGATCCCATAAACTGGCAGCATATTCCAAATGAGGTCTAACTAGGGAAAAGTAGCTGATTTCTCGTACATGATCGTCACATTTACTCAGTACTCTTTTGACGAATCCCAGTTTACGATTCGCTTGACCTATTATTTCACGCATGTGTTTACCCCAGGAAAGATCATGTGTCAGTCTTATTCCAAGATATTTAATGGATTCCACGCTTGTTAATTCATTATTTCTTATTTTGTACGTGCTAGGAAGAGAACAATGGGGGCGTTTACTCGCAACCGAAATCGCAATTTTGTACACGAAATCATTAGATGGAAACGAAAAACGAATTTTAGTGAAAAAATGGATCTTCTAACCACAACCATTCACTCATAAATCAAAAATTAAAATAAGCAAAAGGTGACGCCCACCGAAAATGCTGTTGTGATAACATTGACGTCATTTTCCTCCCGTCCTTGACTGCTTTCAGGGGAGGGGGAAGGGAGTGGAGGGGGGTTCTCGGAAGGTCTGCTCGCACAGATCCTGTCGCAATCGCTCCCATTGGGAGAGCCAGCTGTGTCCTCCCCTTTGCGATAAGGCAAAGTAGCTTCGCGGGCTAAGTTGTGATTGGACGAAGTCGATATACGTCAGAGGTTACACCACGCCCACTTTTCCGAAAGGGTTAAAAACATCAGTTTTTCGCCGCTCAGAACTCGAGATATAATTGACGGATCAAAAAACGGAAAAATACGGATCTTTTTATTTTACAAACTCTATCAGATTCGGCAATAAAAAATATGACTAACGACCCCATTCTTTTTCCAAAAATTCATTTCTACACACTTTTTAAAATTTAATTCCAACTCTCATGCATGACACCATTTTTCAATTGCTTTAAGGTCACAAACTGTCTTGTAGGGTTGGGGGTTTTGACAACTAGCTTCCCTTGCACGCCGCTATCACTTTCAATCACTAAGCCACAGTACATGTTAAGATCCTCGTGCATATTGGAAATAATAGGGTTTATGCTCCATTTTGCTCCGAAAGTCGATTATTTTGAGGTCGATTTTTGATTTTCATAATCGATTAAAAGTCAACTAATTCCAACCGCTTTCGGCTTTTGTATATCCGCAGTGCTATTTCCATAGATTATTTAATTTATCACTTTTCAGCAACGTCATTTGTCGCAGAAAACACACGTTCGTAGAATTCTTGAGTCTCCTTGTTGGCATTCAAAGGTGGAGTGTCCGAATAGGAAGCAGACTTTTTTTTTGGAACGATTCCAATCGCTAGGCACTACTAGCTCTAACCGTGGCACCAAGACCGACTCGACCACCACCGACTGACTGACTGACTGACACACTGGGATGGTGCTGTCGAAGCACCTCGCCTCCTGCCCCGGAATCCACTTGCGATCTGACCGAACAGGTTTTATAGGCAGCGCATCCATCATTTCCGGATGGACAATGATAACTTCGCATGTTCCACACTTTAATAGTGAAACAATACCGGTTTTCTTCCACAAGTGGATATCGTCAGCTGACCCCATGCTCACTGATGTCACACTTGATAATATTCTCCTGTGGATGAAAGTCGGTCGTGTTTCACTATTAATGTGTGGAACATGCAAAGTTTTGAATTTATTTGTCCTCGATTTACATGCCAGTTGGAATTCTATTTGATAAAGGGTGCAAAGAATTAATTTAAAAAGATAGCTCTCCTCCTAGCCCTACTATATAGGGAATAATAAATTAAGAAACGTGGAATTCATTGAATAACTTGGAATATGACTTTCACGCGATCTTTCTTGGGGTAAACACGCGTGAACTAATACGTGAACATAGAAAGTATAACACACGTTAAGCATACGTGAAATAATGTGTCAACCTAATCGTAGACTGGGATTCCTCAAAAGAGTTCTGGGCAAATGTGACGATAATGTACGAGAAATTAGCTACTTTTCCCTTGTTAAACCTCACTTGAAATACGCTGCCATTATATGGGATACTTGATCTGAAATCTGCCTAAATCTGCGAAATCTGCCTAAAGAGTGAACTTGAACGTGTTCAGCGAAGGTCGGCAAGATTTATATAAAGGGATAGTTTGATAACTGTATGAGCGTAGTCTACTGGATGAACTGAAATGGGAGTCATTGTCAGGCCGTAGGTTGAAATTTAGACTTAATCTCTTAAATAAATTCCTAATCAATATTTTCAGTGATGATGTTAAAAATATTTTGCGAACTCCAACTTACTATGGTAGACTGGGCCATAATCACAAAATTAGAGAAATTGATTGACGAACTGGCAGATTCAATTTGTTCTTCTTTCATCGTACAATTATGGGCATACTGCAAAGGGCGTGCATAGCTGTAAATACATCCAATATCCTAAGTACAACTATATCAAAGGATAGCTAGTCAGTGGCACGTTGTTAGAAGGACTTTAACCCAACTAGCAGTATGTTTGTGCATGCTTGCTTTGCGAGTTTAATTTTTTTGAATTGTTAAAGCTAGAGCATAATATAGTTACTGTTCCTTTTTATGCGTGGTATGTAATAGCACGCATGTATGTGTGATCGCAGGTTGAAATTAAGAATTAATCTCTTAAATAAATTCCAAGACCATATTTTCAGTGATGATGCTGAAAATATTTTGCGGACCCCAACTTACTATGGTAGAATGTCCCACAATCACAAAATAAGAGAAATTGATTGCGGAACTGACAGATTCAAAATGTCCTTTCTTCCTCGTACTATTAGGGATATGAATAACGGTAAATATATCCAGTACGAGTGTAGCAATGGATAACATTGGTAGCTGCATGTTGGTATAAGGACTTATAGCTAACCCAACTAACGGCATGTTTTTGCATGTATGTTTTGCTAATTTTATCTTTTTTTAAATAGCGTAGTTTTGAACAGTACCTATACAAGTACTAATCCTTTTTTTATGCATGAAATGTAGTGCATGTTTGGTGAGAGTTCACCCCCTGCCACACGCCTTAATGGTGGCTTGCAGGGTATTATGTAGATGTAGATGTAATAAATATTTGGCGTGAGACCACCCCCTGCCACACACCTTTATGGTGCCTTGCAGGGCATTATGCAGTCATCCCCAACGACTCCCTCAGCCGCTTCCCTCCCTCGATGGTTCGGCGGACAGACAACTCCCAAACACACGCGGCATCATCGCGTTTAAACTCGCCTCGAGTCGGAGCTGCTGTTTGATAGCTGATCCCAATGCGCTTTCCGCCATGCTGGGATGATATCAAATTGACAGAATGACGGAAAGTGTCGCCCAATTACTATAGATATGTTAATGTGTTGGTTCCTCTGCTTCGAGTGCATTGCAGCCTGTTGCCATAGATACTGTTGTGCAGATGCCATCAGGTATGAGAGGGGCTGTTCACCTACCATCATTATGTGAGACAGGGAACTTGGGAGAGGAAATTAAAATATTATGTAATTGGCTCCTTAGAACCTATCGTCTTGTAAGCTTAGCTCCGTTAAACTTGGGAAATATATTTATTTTCTTGAACTTAAAATTTAAAGGTGAAATTAACTTAATTAAGTTAATAAACAGTTCAAACTCTAATGCTCTAAGAGAGTTAAAAAAGTAGCTGATGACCAGTTTTTAAGATAAACTGTAGTATAGCAGCTACACATTTTCAATTTGTTGCGAACAGAGTGGCTGCTTTTTGGACGAGGAGCTAGCTAAAATTTGTAGTAGCCGACCCATCTCTGATATAAGGTTAAAATAGGTTGAGTGCCTCACCTATGTGAAAGACAAATAGGTGTTGGACACATCACCTGGACATTTTGAGCCCTTTTGGAAAAATGATTAAATACCTTCAATTTTCTCGTTACCTTCCTTATAGGCAGATCAAAAGAAAACATAATAACTGCAATTCAATGGCGCAAAAATGGTTTTCATTCTTATATGCAAGGAAGTTTGAAAGTATTTGCCAGAAATGGGAAATATGTTTCAATGGCCAACACGTCAATACACTTTGTGAGTCGCCAAAGCAGAAGGAAAAAGGCTTACGAAAACGTTTCACGATAGACACTCCAAGAGGAATATTTGCTGAGTGTGAGAGCAATTTAAATTCCCAAATCGTCGTGGAAGCGAAGGAAAGTCAATTCTTCCAGCAGCAGTAAAGCTCACAGCGCTCTGTCCAACATTCTAATGGCATTCCTCAGTTGGGTTTAGGAACTTATTCTAAATCGCTTTTCCCATCGTGCACAATCCTTCCTTGCAATTCCTTTACTGCCAAAAGTCTGGGTACTGCCACAAACACACCTCCAAATTATTCAGCCAAGGTATATTCATACGAGTTTTTCCTCAATAGTTTAACTCTAATATCCTCCATTAGGTGGCCAAAAAGTAAAATATAAAATATAGTGAAATAATTGATATTCTAAAATCTGCGCCCAATAACCTAGTTAAAAAAAGGTTCTACATCTACATAATACCCTGCAAACAACCTCAAAGGTGTGTGGCAGGGGTTGAATTCTCACCAAACATGCACTACATACCATGCATTTAAAAGGATTAGTATTAATATATTAGTCTAAACTGCTATATTTAAGCAGATAAAAATAGCAAACTACGCATGCAAAAACGTGCTGTTAGTTGGGTTACATTCTAGTCCTTACACCAACATGCAACTGCCTATGCTATGGTTTGATTCACTCGTATTGAACCTATTTACCGTTATTCATATCCCTAATTGTACGAGGAAAAAAAAACATATTGAATCTGTCAGTTCGGCAATCTATTTCTCTAATTTTGTGATCATGGTCCAGTCTACCATTGGAAGTTCGGAAGGGTTCTTGGGCGATAGATAGTGCATCATGAGAAACTATTACAAAACATCAGTAAGAAAATGATAAACCGGTGAAGGAAAAATATTTTAACTTGACTTAAGTTTTTAATCAAAGGCATTCTTATCACATGAAGTGGAAACCTTATGAACTTAAAGTGAAACCAAAGTGAAGTGCAAAAATTTAGCTACCGAACTGTGGAACCAACCTGAGAATCATGACATGATGAACTTGATAGTCGTGATCGGACTATGAGTAGTGAACTATGAATGACTATGAGTAGAGAACTTTAAAAATCAGTCCCCACTCTCAACATGGAAATGGAAGAATAAAATCTGAGGCTGGATGAGCAGGATTTTAAATTTGTTCGTTGAAAACATTTTTGAGAAAGATTTTAGCAGAAGGTGGCGCACTAAATATAATTTTGGGTTCAGGAACGGAAGCGAACACAAGATTCAAAAGGAAGTGAGAATGACAACACATCATTACTTGCTCCATTGACTGCTACAAGGCTTCTGGATGTCTACATTGAACGAGAATGAAAAAAGTAACAGGACTAGGAGAGCATAGGAGAGAGTAATAAGAAAATAGAATGGGCATAGTTGGCAGAGGTGCGAGATTCCGGGCAGTCTCTTATTGCTATTATTTCTTAGCGTAACCAGTCTATTCAATGAATTAAAATGGGAATTATTGTCAGATCGCAAGTTGAAAAATAAACTTAATCTCTTAAACAAATTCCAAGACCATATTTTCAGTGATGATGTTAAAAATATTTTGCGAACCCCAACTTACTATGGTAGACTGGACCATAATCACAAAATTAGAGAAATAGATTGCGAACTGACAGATTCAAAATGTCCTTTTTTCCTCGTACTATTAGGGATATGAATAACGGTAAATATATCCAGTACGAGTGTAGCAATGGATAACATTGGTAGCTGCATGCTGGTATAAGGACTTAAAGCTAACCCAACTAACAGCATATTTTTGCATGTATGCTTTGCTATTTTTATCTTTTTTTAAATAGCGTAGTTTTGAACAGTACCTATACAAGAACTAATCCTTTTTTTATGTAGTGCTTGTTTGGTGAGAGTTAACCCCCTGCCACACACCTTTATGGTGGCTTACAGGGTATTATGTAGATGTAGATGTATTAATGGTCACCTAGCTAGCTGAGAAACTTGCTTACGGATAAAAACGGAAGGAAAGTAATATGGTAGCTGTTACTCTAAAGGTAGATGTGCTAATAGTTATGATTTACTTAAGGCTGCTCTATACTTCCACCCTTTCTCAGATGTAACGGATTTTTGGGATTAGTTCTACGATTCCCCGCATAGGTGGCGGTATAAAAAAGTGGAATGGGGGGCCTTCTCCACCTCTTCTCCCCCTCCTCTAGATGTAACATGATAGCGGTCCGAGCATCTCCTCTCGGGAGATATCTCGAGCGCGGTCACTCGAGATTCTTAGAACCCGACCCTTTCTTATCTATGACCAAATGAAGGGGTCTCAAATCTTCCTGTTTCTTGCTTGGGCATCGTTTCACTTTCTATTACGAAATAATGATTCGTCCCACCTTGAATTTGCAATGATGGTAAATATTGTACAGATATTTAGACCGCGGTTACAAGCAGTAGTTGTTCGGTATCACGGAGTTGAGTTTGCGATAGGTAATGCAATGAACCATGAGAGAAACAAAGTATCAAACATATACCAAATGTGCACTTAGGTCAAAACGCAGCTAAAAATTGCGCTCATGACGATTTGGCTTCTAATTTCTTAACTCAATGAAACTCGAAAGTCAAGGGAAATTTTATTGGGCGTTTTTATTAAATGAACACGGTGTGCATGTATTTTTTCCAGCATGGTGTGAATTGTCGCAAATAATATTAATAGAATGTTGAGTGGATACGTATCTTCTTATTTAATTACATTTAATATTTCTTATTCATTTCTCTATTTAATAAAATTATGTTATTCGGATTTCAGAAAAATTTTGACGTATTATAACCCGCTTATGGCAGTTAAAATAAACAAATAAAATTTTTCATTTCCTAGGACCCTATGAATTATGCCGAGCCCTCCTTATGTAAGCTTGACAGCGAACAGTCATTGCGTAGAAGCGTGTCTTTCTCCGCCAGATCCTAACTGATGAATCACTTAGGCAGGTTAGATTTTACGAGAACTCTTTTGTGAATGCTAATCCCTTGTACAATATGCCCTGGTTTCAACTTTCAGAATCCGAAGAATGCTCCTTTCAGGAACTGAAATGGTGAAACATATTGTAAACTCATTTCGTAGATAACTCAACGACATCAACTGTGCCTCTTTCATCAGTACAGAGAATGAGTGGAAGACTTAAGATTATTACAAACATAGAACAGTATGTATTTCCACTCTCTAAATCAATAGGGTATCATCTAATCGAGTCAAAAAAATGCCGGTTCAATACGGTTTAGAAGTTTAGTATTCATAAAACGCCTACATTTACACAATATCCTGCAAGCCACCGCAATGGTGTGTGGCAGTGGCGGCAATTCACCATGCTGTATTATCAAACAAGGAGAATACTTACTACTATCCTACTTAATAAACCTATGATAGAAATAGGCCACGAACATTTTTAAGGGTAATAACAACAAAATATATAAAGAAAAGAAAAAAATAATTGTATTCTTTTTGGGCCCCGCATCGATCGCTTGCGATCACCTAACTTCTCAAATCAACCCTATCAGTCATGAATACCTACACCTTTTTTCCTAGAGCTAGACTTTATAATTTGCTTATGATATTTTGTTAAAGGAAATGTATATGTTTTGGTGAATGATTTAAAACGCGGTACAATTCATGTTTCTGAAATTGTGTGCATTTACAGTGCACCCTGCAAGCCACCGTGAAGGCATGGCCTGAGGAGAGTCTATATGTATGCAGCGCCGTGCAAGCAAATCCAAGGGTGTGGGCAGGGCATTAATATTCACCGAATATGTGCTAATAATCGCAATTCTAGTGAATCAGAGATTATTACTAATATCTCGGACGCAGGTACACTAAAAATGTTACCTATTTTTCAACATGCAAGAAAATAAGGGAATTACAGGGATGGAAAAATATAAAAGTTCCATGAATCATCTCGCCGTCACCTTTGTGCCAGTGAATTAGCTAGAATCTGTATCCCGTTCTGTTTGATTTTAAATTACATATTACTGCACTATAAACAAACGTATAAGTTCCGTATCCACCAATTCCTAGTGTGTGAATTATTTAAATCCACGTCGAAGGATGAATCTACGATACTAACAGAATAAGGGTTTTCACAAATTCACAAAGTAATTTTTCTATTGCTCATGCAATATGCCAATTAACATGGTTTTGGATCTTTTCAGATACACTGCAAACAAGTTTACGTAAATGTGTTCTTCCTGAAAATTCCAATTGGGTTTTTACGAAGGCTACTTTGCTAATATAATTCCCATGTCCAATCAAAGTGCTTTTCCATAGTGGTTGGCCGGCTTATTAAAAGTATCTCCGCTCCTATGCTTTACTATTTAGTGTGCCTTATATAAATTCTATTCTTTTATCCATGATCGCATATTTCTGGCAACATTTTCTCTGATATAGTTCTTTGGTAATCGTCAATCGATTTCTGCGGTCATTGTCTCAAACAAACCACTTCATCTCTGCTTTAGATATGGCTCACGAAAATGACATGATATGTTACCGGAGAAAGCTAGTAGAAGAGAGGAGCGATAGAGGTCAAGGCATGCTAGGCCTGATTCAAAATGAACTGTTATTATAGCACTGTGAGGCCTATTGTAATTCATTAAGAAAGACGCTGGAGAAATTTCATACTATATTAAATCTCACCAGACATGATTATGAAACGTCGGACACGACGACGAGAGAAGCAATTACTGTGGCAAGAGATCCTAATTTAACCTTTGATATAGATGTTTATAATTATATTGACATTTAGCAATTCGTTTCTGGCTTGCTGTTACGCTAAGACTTTTTTCGACGGGCGAATCGTATCCATATAGATACGATTACGGTCATGCATGACCGTATACGGATGTAGCGTTCCCTGATTAGTCAGCAAGAATTCATGGGGGTAAAATAAGTTTAATTATGCATGAAGTGTGTAGGAATATCTATCATAATAGATAGTGTACTATTTAAAGGTTAGATACGTGCTATTTGTTCTAATTAATCCAGTTCGTGGTAGCTGTATAACAATTACAACAGGTGACATCCTCATGAATTGCATGAGAGACAACAGACAAGTGCCGATGGAGATATTTCAATCTATTGTTTTCAGTTATAATTTTCATGTTCTGTTCTAATACTTTATTGCTCTATACCTACTGGTCACAAGAATGATCAAAATCATAGAATACCTACATAATATATTACTTTCAACTCAACCTTCGCCAAAACGTGATTAATTGAAGAACTTCACTAGGTGAATGCCTATATAAAAATACCTATAAGAATTACATATGATTAAATGGTTAAAAACGCGATAGTGTATACTACATGGGCACGCCAGTTAATTGTATACGGAAAAGTTCTGAAAACCAATTATAATTGCATTTCTTCCTGCACTTGTTTAATTTGAATCCTCTTCCAGTCGCTCATAAAACAAAGACGAACGTCGTGCGCTCGTATCATGTGATCATTCGAGGAATCATGCGATCAAAATTAGAACATGTGCTAATTTTGATCGCATGATCATGCGAATGAATTTCATGCGAGGAGATTTCCGTATTACACGACGCATGGACTTCATGCGCATGATTTCATTTGCAAGATCATTCGCCGTGTAAAACGGCCTTCATATCCGACTCCTCAGATACTCTCCGTAAAGCTTGGAAAGAACATTTTCGGTTTCGTCCATCCAGCTGGGGGGAAGGGGGGGGGGGGAGAAGAGGGGTGTTATCTCCGAGGTGTAACCTGACACTGCTCTGGGAACCCACAGGCTCGCTCAGAGACAGAACCCATGAGGGGTTTTGTAAACAAGAGGGGTGGAACGCCTCAGAGCAGGAGTGGGGGTAGGCCGCCAAAGGAAGAAATCTTTGCTGGGAACTCACGCGTATCACTAGTTTAAAAACGCGATACATGCTCCATGGCTAATGGGTTTATGGCCTAGCTATAGAAACAGCATCAGCAGTTGTTATTTGAATGGGTAGATGAAGGATCAAGCTTAGTAAAGAGTTGAAGCAAAATCTTCGTATCGTATTCTAAGCTTAACAAATAGCTGCTGAAAATAGACAAAAAATGGAAAGTTTGGCTATTTTTTATAAACTAACAAATAAATCTACAAAAAATCTGATTTACTAAAGACTAAAAACAATCCTTTTTCTATAATGGAAAAAATGCCCAAGATGCCTGCTGCTACGATAAAGTCGTAGTCGCGTCAGGCTTAAGGCTGCTCTATACTTCCACCCTTTCTCAGATGTAACGGATTTTTGGGATTAGTTCTACGATTCCCCGCATAGGTGGCGGTATAAAAAAGTGGAATGAGGGGCCTTCTCCACCTCTTCTCCCCCTCCTCTAGATGTAACATGATAGCGGTCCGAGCATCTCCTCTCGGGAGATATCTCGAGCGCGGTCACTCGAGATTCTTAGAACCCGACCCTTTCTTATCTATGACCAAATGAAGGGGTCTCAAATCTTCCTGTTTCTTGCTTGGGCATCGTTTCACTTTCTATTACGAAATAATGATTCGTCCCACCTTGAATTTGCAATGATGGTAAATATTGTACAGATATTTAGACCGCGGTTACAAGCAGTAGTTGTTCGGTATCACGGAGTTGAGTTTACGATAGGTAATGCAATGAACCATGAGAGAAACAAAGTATCTTACATATACCAAATGTGCACTTAGGTCAAAACGCAGCTAAAAATTGCGCTCATGACGATTTGGCTTCTAATTTCTTAACTCAATGAAACTCGAAAGTCAAGGGAAATTTTATTGGGCGTTTTTATTAAATGAACACGGTGTGCATGTATTTTTTCCAGCATGGTGTGAATTGTCGCAAATAACATTAATAGAATGTTGAGTGCTACGTTTCTTCGTATTTAATTACATTCCTATTTCATTTCTCTATTTAATAAAATTATGTTATTCGGATTTCAGAAAATTTTTGACGTATTATAACATGCCTATGGCAGCTAAAATAAACAAATAAAATTTTTCATTTCCTAGGACCCTATGAATTATGCCGAGCCCTCCTTATGTAAGCTTGACAGCGAACAGTCATTGCGTAGAAGCGTGTCTTTCTCCGCCAGATCCTAACTGATGAATCACTTAGGCAGGTTAGATTTTACTAGAACTCTTTTGTGAATGCTAATCCCTTGTACAATATGCCCTGGTTTCAACTTTCAGAATCCGAAGAATGCTCCTTTTCAGGAACTGAAATGGTGAAACATATTATAAACTCATTTCGTAGATAACTCTACGACATCAACTGTGCCTCTTTCATCAGTACAGAGAATGAGTGGAAGACTTAAGATTATTACAAACATAGAACAGTATGTATTTCCACTCTCTAAATCAATAGGGTATCATCTAATCGAGACAAAAAAAATGCCGGTTCAATACGGTTTAGAAGTTTAGTATTCATAAAACGCCTACATTTACACAATATCCTGCAAGCCACCGCAATGGTGTGTGGCAGTGGCGGCCATTCAACATGCTGTATTATCAAATAAGGAGAATACTTACTACTATCCTACTTAATAAACCTATGATAGAAATAGGCCACGAACATTTTTAAGGGTAATAACAACACAATCTATAAAAAAAAGAAAAAAATAATTGTATTCTTTTTGGGCCCCGCATCGATCGCTTGCGATCACCTAACTTCTCAAATCAACCCTATCAGTCATGAATACCTACACCTTTTTTCCTAGAGCTAGACTTTATAATTTGCTTATGATATTTTGTTAAAGGAAATGTATATGTTTTGGTGAATGATTTAAAACGTGGTACAATTCATGTTTCTGAAATTGTGTGCATTTACAGTGCACCCTGCAAGCCACCTTGAGGGCGTGGCATGAGGAGAGTCTATATCTATGTAGCGCCGCGCCGTGCAAGCCACTCCCAGGGTGTGGGCAGGGCATTAATATTCACCGAATATGTGCTAATAATCGCAATTCTAGTGAATCAGAGATTATTACTAATATCTCGCGGGACGCAGGTACACTAAAAATCTTACCTATTTTTCAACATGCGAGAAAATAAGGGAAGTACAGGGATGGAAAAATATAAAAGTTCCATGAATCATCACGCCGTCACCTTTGTGCCAGAGAATTAGCTAGAATCTGTATCCCGTTCTGTTTGATTTTAAATTACATATTACTGCACTATAAACAAACGTATAAGTTCCGTATCCACCAAGTTCTAGCGTGTGAATTATTTCAATCCACGTCGAAGGATGAATCTACGATACTAACAGAATAAGTGTTTTATTCACAAAGTAATTTTTCTATTGCTCATGCAATATGCCAATTAACATGGTTTTAGATCTTTTCAGATACACTGCAAACAAGTTTACGTAAATGTGTTCTTCCTGAAAATTCCAATTGGGTTTTTACGAAGGCTACTTTGCTAATATAGTTCCCCAATCAAAGTGCTTTTCCATAGTGGTTGGCCGGCTTATTAAAAGTATCTCCGCTCCTCTGCTTTACTATTTAGTGTACCTTATATAAATTCTATTCTTTTATCCATGATCGCATATTTCTTGCAACATTTTCCCTGATATAGTTCTTTGGTAATCGTCAATCGATTTCTGCGGTCATTGTCTCAAACAAACCACTTCATCTCTGCTTTAGATATGGCTCACGAAAATGACATGAAATTTTGCCGGAGAAAGCTAGAAGAAGAGAGGAGAGATAGAGGTCAAGGCATGCTAGGCCTGATTCAAAATGAACTGTTATTATAGCACTGTGAGGCCTATCGAAATTCATTAAGAAAGACGCTGGAGAAATTTCATACTATATAAAATCTCACCAGACATGATTATGAATCGTCGGACACGACGACGAGAGAAGCAATTACTGTGACAAGAGATCCTAATTTAACCTTTGATATAGATGTTTATAATTATACTGACATTTTGCAATTCGTTTCTGGCTTGCTGTTACGCTAAGACTTTTTTCGACGGGCGAATCGTATCCATATAGATACGATTACGGTCATGCATGACCGTATACGGATATAGCGTTCCCTGATTACTCAGCAAGAATTCATGAGGGTAAAATAAGTTAAATTATGCATGAAGTGTGTAGGAATATCTATCATAATAGATAGCGTACTATTTAAAGGTTAGATACGTGCTATTTGTTCTAATTAATCCAGTTCGTGGTAGCTGTATAACAATTACAACAGGTGACATCCTCATGAATGGCATGAGAGACAAGGGACAAGTGCCGATGGAGATATTTCAATGTATTGTTTTCAGTTATAATTTTCATGTTCTGTTCTAATACTTTATTGCTCTATACCTACTGGTCACAAGAATTATCAAAATCATAGAATACCTACATAATATATTACTTTCAACTCAACCTTCGCCAAAACGTGATTAATTGAAGAACTTCACTAGGTGAATGCCTATATAAAAATACCTATAAGAATTACGTATGATTATAGTGTATACTACATGGGCACGCCAGTTAATTGTATACGGAAAAGCTCTGAAAAACAATTATAATTGCATTTCTTCCTGCACTTGTTTAATTTGAATCCTCTTCCAGTCGCTCATAAAACAAAGACGAACGTCGTGCGCTCGTATCATGTGATCATTCAAGGAATCATGCGATCAAACTTAGAACATGTGCTAATTTTGATCGCATGATCATGCGAATGAATTTCATGCGAGGAGATTTCCGTATTACACGACGCATGAACTTCATGCGCATGATTTCATTTGCAAGATCATTCGCCGTGTAAACGGCCTTCATATCCGACTCCTCAGATACTCTCCGTAAAGCTTGGAAAGAACATTTTTGGTTTCGTCCATCCAGCCCGGTGGACGGGGGGGGGGGGGGGGGGGGGGGGGAGAAGAGGGGTGGTTATCTCCGAGGTGTAACCTGACACTGCTCTGGGAACCCACAGGCTAGCTCAGAGACAGAACCCATGTGGCGTTTTGTAAACAAGAGGGGTGGAACGCCTTAGAGCAGGAGTGGGGGTAGGCTGCCAAAGGAAGAAATCTTTGCTAGGAACTCACGCGCATCACCAGTTTAAAAACGCGATACATGCTCCATGGCTAATGGGTTTATGGCCTAGCTATAGAAACAGCATCAGCAGTTGTTATTTGAATGGGTAGATGAAGGATCAACCTTTGTAACGAGTTGAAGCAAAATCTTCGTATCGTATTCTAGGCTTAACAAATAGCTGCTGAAAATAGACAAAAAATGGAAAGTTTGGCTATTTTTTATAAACTAACAAATAAACCTACAAAAAATCTATTTTACTAAAGACTAAAACCAATCCTTTTTCTATAATGGGAAAAATTCCCAAGATGCCAGCTGCTACGATAAAGTCGTAGTCGCGTCAGGCATAAGCATCTGCAACGGCCTTTTAAAGGCAGGTATAGAGCAGCCTTAAGCATCTGCAACGGCCTTATAAAGGCAGGTATAGAGCAGCCTTAACGAGTGAGCAAAAGGACTCAATAGCTATTTAGCAGGTGGAACAGTCTATGACGTTCGATGTGAATGTATAATATTGATAAGTGCAGGTAATAAGATTTTGGAAAGAGTATAAGCGAAACGTTAGGTAAGATGAGAATATTTCGGAGTGAGGGAAGCATTTCACCTTTTTTTAGTATTATTTTGAATGGAAAAGGGTATCTTAGATAGGCTGTATGGAGAAAAAATACACTACCAAGAAATAGAAGGGAATAGATGTGAGAGGATATAAAACTAAGTAATTTAGAACAGGATGAACTACTGATCATCGAAGGAAAATTAAGTTCATCCACCAAACTGGCGCGCCTTAATGATATAGCCAGACGAGAGACTTCAATGTCATTTATCTGCAACTGCGTCCACGTTTCACTCAAATGTTTACTTTTTTCAGCAACATGGTCGCTATGATATGGACCAGTAACTTCGCGAATGCTTGAAAATTCCCTGTAGTTACCGACTCTTAAAGCCAGATTATAAGACTTATTCTGAAGGTGCATTTGCTGGTGAAACTTCATTAGAAAAAAAACTTCTTTTGCATCAGATACGCGAGTAAAACGCGACGCGAAAAAAAAGAGTCATAGCGACCATGTTGCTGAATTGATATGGACCAGTAACTTCGCGAATGCTTGAAAATTCCCTGTAGTTACCGACTCTTAAAGCCAGATTATAAGACTTATTCTGAAGGTGCATTTGCTGGTGAAACTTCATTAGAAAAAAAACTTCTTTTGAATCAGATACGCGAGTAAAACATGTCTGGTTACGTAAAAGTGTTTTCCTTGAAAACTTGAGCTTAATTGCCCTATTCCGGGGCCACGGAGGGCGGGAGAAATCGAGAAATTTCAAAATGCAAGTGACAATTACAATAAATCAAAGATTACAGCCTAACGCGTATGGGGCCATTGGTTCTAATTGAGAATGTCATCATATTGTCAATGGCATCCATCGCTTAAAAAGGCACGAATCACTCCATGCAGCCAGTGTACCTATGCAGCCAGTGTTTGCTGCCAGTGTATGGGATCCCTACGAAATCGGTCTAAGTAATGAACTTGAACGTGTGCAGCGAAGATCGGCAACATTTGTAAAGGGACGATACGATAATTATATTAGCGTAACCAGTCTATTAAATGAATTGAAATGGGAATCATTGTCAGATCGCAGGTTGAAATTTAGACTTAATCTCTTCCACAAATTCCAAGGCAATATTTTCAGTGATGATGTTAAAAATATTTTACGAACCCCAACTTACTATGGCAGACTGGACCATATTCATAAAGTTAGAGAAATTGATTGCCGAACAGACCGATTCAAAATGTCCTTTTTCCCTCGAACAATTAGAGATACGAATAACGGTAAATATGTCCTATCGGAGAGTAGCAATGAATAGCATTGGTAGCTGCATGTTGGTATGAGTACTTAAAGCTAACCCTACTAACAGAATGTTTTTGCATGTTTGCTTAGCAATTTGTATCTTTTTTTTAAATAGTGTTGTTCTGACTACTATATTAATACTATTCCTTTTTAATGCATGATATGTAGTGCATGTTTGGTGAGCAATCACCCCCTGCCACACACCCTCGTAGTGGCTTGCAGGGTATTATGTAGATGTAGATGCATAGCATAAAATCAACGCACGTATTAATATCAATTCGTTTCCATTGGAGATACCCTCATCCCTCAGTCCAGAATACCAATCCAATTGTGGATACCTTACCGTGAAACGATGTTGCATCATTCAATGGGAAAACACACTCTTTTTTATTTTTATGTATTTATTACGTAAATACAAGGATGGGGAAATCGTTAGGCTAAAACTATCATCGCTGCTAAAACATCCGCCCAGGAAGCTGGGTGAGTTCGCGTCTGCCAATTTCGGTTGCGACGGCCTCTCCACCGTCGTTTCTTCATTTCTCGCCATTCAATCCTTCTTCCCGTCTCCTCCAATCACAAACATCTACATCTACACGATACCCTGCAAGCCACCGCGAGGGTGTGTGGCAGGGGGTAAAGATCGACAAGCATGCAATGCAAACAAGCAACTATAGGGTCATGCAACTAGATTGTTAGTATCTGCAGTAGATAAGGGGTTAATACATGCATCATGCACTACAGAATACTCTAAAATATTTCCCCTACCTATCCCTTTCCTATGCTGCCTATTCTGTTCTCTTATATTACATGGAAAGATTGCCATTTTAAATCTATCGGTACGACAATCTATCTCTCTAACCTTATTTAACTGGTCGAATCTAGCATAACACGCTGGTGTTTTTAATAATTGCCTAACATCTTCAGTAAAGCTATCCCATTGAAATTTCTCTAATAGATTTAATCTATACTTTAACCTGCGCTCTGATAATGATTCCCACCCTAATTCTTGTATTAATTCTGAAAAGCTACTCAACCTATCGTAAAACCTTTTAACGAACCTAGCTGCTCTACGCTGCACACTTTCTAGTTCTCTGATCAAACCTAATTAATTCATTAATCCCATCTACTGGCTGCATATTCAAGGTGGGGCCTAACTAGTGAAAAGTAACTTCGCTCTTTTGTCTTCTCATCACATTTCCCTAGTACTCTTTTTATAAATCCTAGCTTCCTCTTCGCTCGGCCGTAAACTCGAAGTCGCATCCAGTTCGATCTGCCTTTGAATGTTTTTTCAAAATAAAAATGCCCACATCTTTTTCTGAAATCCTTCTCCCTCGGAGACTTGATTTGTTTCCGCCGAGTGACAAAGGCCTCCTCGTCAAAAAGGCGAGATCGAAGGCCATAATCATTTTTTTATGCTCAGCCTCCAAATCCAAGGTTTCACGAAGATATTTTCCCTCCATATTTCCGAAATTCGCGTGAATCCGATCTGAAGTCATTCTTTACATCTGAGGTAAACATAGGGAGTATTGAATCTCCAATGGATTAAACACGTGGAATTTCAAAGGTCGCGCACACATGCCACCGACAGATTCAAACATGAAATGTTTTTCTAGAGTGTTCTTTTCAGCATTCTAGCTCTAACCGAGGGCCATACATTTTTCCCATCTCCTTTTTATGACTCCGCCTCTGTGCTCTCCACATGTAGGTGAATTGGTCGAAGATAAATCGGGACCAAGAGGAAGAATTACTAACAGCCGCAATAACACCGCACATTAGTGTGTGCTAAGGAGATCAGTAATATTTGCTAAAGACCGTTCTGCTATAGATTGGTAAAGTAACTAGGAAAAAAGTAGGTTATTGCGGAAGAATTCAATATAAATAAAAAGGGGAAAAATTCACCTAGACTGGAAATTGAACCACGGACCTTTGGCTTTTCGGGCCACTGCGCAGACCACTACACTACCCAGGATCCTTGATTCCCATGGCAATTATACCGAGCTTCAAGGTACTAGATGTTGAGCCCTCGCGGTCCATCAAGGATGGCAACGCAAGTTCCCAGGATTCTTAATTCCCATTTCCATGGGGATTAAGAATTCCTGGGTAGCGTTGTGGTCCGCGCAGTGGCTCGGAGGCCAAAGGTCCGTGGTTCGATTCCCGGTCCAGGTGAATTATTTCTCATGGCAGTTATTGTGAAACTCACCGCCTTTCACGCGACATGCTTGAAATATCCAACAATAAAAAGGGGGATCAGAGAACTTTGTTCAATATTATTCGCTATCGAGGAAAAGTGAAGCAACTTCCATTCCCCACACCCAGTCCTTTCCAACACCCCCAAGGGACCACGGTCGCCGCATCCGTCTCTCGCTATTCGTCATCGACTCATGAATAATTTAGTGCGTACGTCATCTTTGTAGACTGCCGAAATGAATCATTCAAAAATAGAGATGAACCATAAATGAAAGCTCAAAAATTGGTAATGGGATGATTTCGACAAATAAACGGGAGATGACAATCATCGGCCCTGGGGAATCAGATCAGTCAGTGTGAAATAAAGAGATTCTGGCTGGACTCTCTCATTGTAGGAAAAGGAGAGGAATTATTCGGCTGTCGTCCATCACTACTCAAGTACGGGGGGGAGGAGATGAGTTGTGGAGGTGGGGGGCGGAGTGGGGGCGAGGGCCGCCCCGGGCGATTCGATTAAACCTCTAGGCGGCCGGCACCGACCCCTCATTCTGTCTCCCTTCGAATAATGAGTACCATCATGATCGTGTCCGAACACAAATGCAAAAAAAAACATTCTTTAAAAACCAACACTTTAGAAATTCTACGACTCCATGCTTTATACTTCTTCATCTCAAGTGAACCATGGAAAGGACAATGGCCAGATATCAGCTGAAGATAAATAAGAAGAAGACTAAGATATTGGTGTGCAGCAAGAAAGAAGAGGCGAAAACCAATGCCAAACTAGGAAAACAAAAACTTGAAGAGGTGAAAGATTTCTGTTACCTGGGAAGCCGAGTAACCAACAATGGACGAAGCAAGAAAGAAATAGTCAGTATAATAGCCCAGGCAAAGAGGGCAATCTATCAAAAGAAGAATCTACTTGCAGCTGGAAATACAAGCGTAGGAGTATAGAAGAAATTCATCAAAACGTATATCTGGAGCATTTTTCTTTACGGCAGCGAGGCGTGGACGATGACAGCAGCGGAGAAGAAAAGGGTGGAAGCATTCGAAATGTGGTGCTACAGAAGAACGCTAAAGATTAAATGGATCGACCGAGTAAGTAACAAGGAAGTGCTAAGAAGAGTAGGAGAAAAGAGAAGTCTGCTGAAAACTATAAAAAGAAGACGTGACAACTTAATCGGCCATATCTTGAGACACGATGGCCTGATGAAGACTATTGTCGAGGGAAAAGTGAACGGGAAGATTGGAAAAGGCAGGCCTCGTATGAGATACATAGAACAGGTTGTGAAAGATGTAAAAGAGAAGAATTACGTCACAATGAAAAGGTTGGCCGAAAGAAGAATCGAGTGAAAAGCTGCGTCAAACCAATCCTAGGATTGTTGGCCAATGACGATGATGGTCATCTCAAGTGATGGTTTACAACGATTTAAAGTTGTAGGCTTCAAGTTATGGAGCTTTCCAACAGGAATTATCACATTAATATATATACTAATTGTGTCAAACCATGGTCGAACATAATAAAATAGTGTGGGACGTACAAACTTTTAATTAATTTCCTGTCAGTGATCTACATCTACGCGATACCCTGCAAGCCACCGCAAAGGTGTGTGGCAGGGGTTGGTGGTGTTCATGGTGTTGGGACGAGGAGACGTCCTGTTTTTACGTGATTGCGAGACAATTGAAATCATCCACACTGGCTACAAACATGAAAACATGAGCAAAGGGATAGGTAGGGGAAATATTTTAGAGTAGTCCGTAGTACACGATACATGTATTAACCCCTTTAATACTATAGATACTAACAATATAGTTGCATGAGACCCTATAGTTGCTTGTTTGCATGTCAGTAGTGCACGCTTGGTGATCTTCACCCCCTGCCACACACCCTCGCGGTAGCTTGCAGGGTATCGTGTGGATGTACATGTAAATGAAAACCCCCCCAGATGGAGGGTGAAATGAGAAGAAATATATTTGGGGTGTCGAAATATTACAATCAGGATACTCTTAATACATTAGGAGCGCCACATTGAGAAAGCCAAGCTATCCAAGTATTTTATCAAAACGCATCTTTCAGCGTTCCTGGCGAAATCGTTTATGATATAGCTTATCAAGGGCATGAATATAATTTTCATTTGATCTCCAATACTATTTTAAAAAAGGAAAAAGTAGATTTATACGTTTATCAAAAGTTGATATGTTTGAAATCGTTTTTATGATATGTTTTAGGATCACACCATTACCTCCAGGAATCTATAGATCAGAGTATGTGCCGTAACTATGACTCAGTGGAGTATTTTGTAGTGTCATCGACACATCGACATGAGCTGGCTTATATTTGACTCGGGGAATCGGACGTGAAGAACTAAGATGTGGAGAGTAAGCAGTAAGCAGTAAGTAGCTGTGAGTTTAGTTTACAGTTTTTTTAGAGAACTGAAGCGTCTTTCTCTACACTATTTTTTAAGCATCTCGTGTAGGGTAAACAGTGACCTTATTCTGGTTTATTTATTCGGAATGACGTCAGTAACGACGTAATACTCAGTAGGATTAAGGAAAACGAATTTTCCATTAACTACGCCGAGGGTGTCAACTCCACCCCTTCCCAAATGAAATCGGATGGGGGCCTAATGCCTCTTTGGGGCTCTGAGTTGCAGTAAATCACCGAATTCGGAGTCACTACTAATCCCTGGGGATCCAATAAGCGGGGCGGACGCCAATGTGATGGCGGAGATTCCCGATCTCGCCGCTAGTTGGCGGGTAAGGTCGAGAGATCGCCTCGTTTCACTGACCCCCTTGTTGATCCGATGGTTCCCTAACCTGAGGGGGTTATTTTGTAATCTCACCTTTATTATGACTCTTTGCGGGAAGGCGGGAGATCCGCTTCGCTCTCTTAATGATCGGCTCACGAACCGTTCGTGAATTGTCGAAGCTTCTGTCGGTAGCGCTATCTGTTGCCGATCTCGTCTACTTTGAATAAACAAACGAGTGCCTGGCAACGGCGACCGCTTTCTTCAAAAATGGAGGAATACGGTGAAGGTGAGTGAAAAATTGTTTGCCCCTATCATTTTAATTATTCGGATGACCTGTCAAGATAATTCATGTCCGATAATTTCCTTTTTTTAAATATTGGATTTTGCATTTGTTTCTCGCTACATTTAACGTTAATAGTGTTTTTACAAATCATTTGTTGATGATATACAATTCGTGATTTAAGAACGTTTAAGTTCTTCACGTTGTGCAAATTCCAAAAATACAATTTAAAATTGTTTCTATCTTTCTCGCTCTTGCTTTTTTTCCAACTCAAGCTTCAAGTGGAAACGATGGTGGCTCCATTTCAACTTCTTTATGAAGATGAGATGGGAACTAATGGCAGGCGGAGATAATGAAACGGATCAAGAGTCGAAAGATACGGATCAGAGCGGACGAATCGTCTAAAAGACCAGCACACGACCGGAAGTTCACCGTTCGAGATCCGAAGATGGTCACGCCGCCTGGGTGGCGGAATTTATCTACGAATAAGTGACACTTTATGACGTATTCTCACTAAAGTGAGATTACGAAATAACCCCCCAGGTCGGGCAATTAGAAATCTCGGTCATCGTTTCAGGGGAGCCGAATGAATTGGTGAGAGAGGCCTCTTGCTCATCAGAGCCGTGTTTCACCACCATTGCCGGCCGGGAAAAATACTCGGAAACGCGAGTCCCATCCGATTTATTTGGTTGGCTCTTTACTTCGGAGTAAGTGGAGGTTAGATAGCAGGAAATTCATTGCATTACTTCCCGTGTGATCCTCACTATTTTACATCTTACTCTTTTTTTAGTCTGTTTATTGTGTGAATCAGCGGGTATATCTCAATTCTTGGGGCCGATTGTATAACTTTACGTTCGAACGTAAAGAGCCGTATTCCGTGGTGTTGTGGGTAATTCTTCGAAAACAATTGAAGGCGCGATTGTGTAACTTTACGTTCGAAGGTTTTTCGGCTCACGATCGAAGGAAACCCGTCGACTGCTATATACTTGACGTTACGGCCATTTTCAATCGTTGGAAGGTTTGTTTTTGTTTGCATTTTCATGTATAAGTGATAAATTATCGTTGTGAGGAACGTTGTTTGAACTATTACGGAATAAGAATGTAATTTGAAGTATCAAATTGCTTAAAAAGCTGTGTATGATGTGACAGAGTGAATTAATTAGAATAATTATAGCAACGTTAGGTGGGTGAATGTAATGAATAGCAATTTAAAACAAGCTATCGGACTGTTACATATAATTTCAACTTTTAATTTCAGCATTGGCATCAACAGTTTCACTTGAGCAATGCCACTTACGGTGAGAATAATACATATATGTGTTCACTATAGTGAAGATATAGCGTGTGTTGTGACTACACATTGTGGCAATTCAGCGATTGACAATGTTTTTAGTGAACTGTGATGGATTGCATGTATTATAGTATCTATACAGATGTCAGAGAAAATTGTTGTCGGCAATTATTTCGTCGTTTCACCTATTGCCTTAAATTAAGATTTGCAATCTATGTGAATTGAAGTGAGGGGGATTTCTCTTGTCTTTTAAGTGTGATTGTTTACGTCCCAGTGAAAGTGGTGAAAGGATAAACAGTGTAGTGCTTTGTTATTCTTCATTCAGTAAAATTTCCCACCCCAAGTGACATATTTTTATTTCATTGCATAGTGGTGTCCAATGTTATTGTGTTGAAATAATTATTCCGTCTACGTTTAAGGCAGGTAATGTCTAATTATCAATAAGCATTACGATTTTCCCTCGTAAGGGATTACTGTGTTGTTTGAGAGTGTTTTACATTATTATTATTATTATGACTGTTGTTGTTTACGTCCAAGTGAAAGGGTGATGATTTTTGTCGACTTATGCAACACATGCTGTCTCGTTATGCTTTATTCATTAAATTTTGCCTTCTCAAAAGATAATCTTTTCATTCACTCGCCTTGATGTCATTAGCCATAGGATTGTGCCTGTATTTGTGTGCCGCTGTGTGTGCCTGGAGAAATTGTGGAAATTATTTAATGCTGCCTTATATATCTCACGGTAGGTTATCGGTTACCTACGTACAAGAAATATGGTTATGGGAAAATAGGTATGCTACAAGAGAGACAGGCGGCACGGAATTTTAAAAGTGAGTTTCATAGGTATTTATCTTTGATGTGGAGAACGCTGTGAAAGTGTTTCAATAGTAATAAAGGTTGACTATTGCTTTAATGCTGGGGACTAGATTGAGGATAGTATTTAATTGTGTATCTATAAATAACCTAATCAATTTCTGTCTGAAGATGCATATATATGTGCCAATACGTTGAGCGTAGTTTTGCTAAATGATATTTACAGTGAACCGTAGAACATTAGTTAAATTAGATGACGAGAATATCCGGAGTGATAATATAGAATTTCAACATGACGTACCATTTTTTATGCATTATCAGAAATAGAGAACACAATTTGAGTGATAATGAAATATTATGAGTTGCGAATTAAGCAGACGTTTTCGATAATTATCTGTGAAAGTCAGGGTATAACAAGTAATTATGAATTAATTTATCTATTGGGAACGCATTGAGGCCACTGTATAATACTCGTGAGGAAGTTATCTTAAATTTTCAGGCATTGTAATGTTTATTATTAATTCTTGATATTCAAAACAAATGCAACTACTTCAAAATAAGCTCTTTGCGCATGCGTACAAGAGAAACAAGTGCGAAATATGCTGTAAATCTGACAACACCGTAACTTTCGATTGCCTCCTGACGATCGAGCTTATACAATCGCACTTTCCATCCTCGTTCGAAGACGGTGAGCTCGATCGAGAGTGAACGGGTCTCTAACGATCGAACGTTAGCCGAGTTACACAATCGGCCCCCTTAAGGCCGTTTTACACGGTCATTGATACTGCGCAGGCTGTTGCAAGAACACTTGCGCAAGAATCATTGCGCCGTGTAAAGCGACGACTTACGAGGACAAGCAGCGCCACTGCGAGAACGCTTGCGAGCAAATTAGAACATGTTCTAATCTGATACATGCGTTCGAGCAAGTTTGAAGTATATTTCTCTCGCTAGATGATGCAGATGTAGCGGCAACGAACTGCCTGGGGAATTCTAGCAATTAAATAAGTTGTTGACGATTGAGTTGTGTGTTTTTGTTTGCAGTGAACTCCTTAGATAATGAATAAAGTGCAATAATGATGAGCTGGGCGATTAATCCCGTGGAAGCTTAAATTTCGTGCGTAAAGGAAGAACCTGTTACCTTGGCCCACATCCGTTCGTTCGCGGTACAAATCTTGGGCTAAGCATACGGGACTCACTATGTATTAAGATCCCTATCCTTATACCTATCCTCCCGGTCTGAAGCGCCTATTAGTGCGGAAACAGACTTGAAAACACGCATGAAAAAAACTCACTATTATTATATTAGCCGGATTAGCCCCAATCCCTTCCATTCCTATCCTTTCGCCTGTCTTCCCGGTCTGAAGCGCCTATTAGTGCGGAAACAGACTTGAAAACACGCATGAAAAAAACTCACTATTATTATATTAGCCGGATTAGCCCCAATCCCTTCCATTCCTATCCTTTCGCCTGTCTTCCCGGTCTGAAGCGCCTATTAGTGCGGAAACAGACTTGAAAACACGCATGAAAAAAACTCACTATTATTATATTAGCCGGATTAGCCCCAATCCCTTCCATTCCTATCCTTTCGCCTGTCTTCCCGGTCTGAAGCGCCTATTAGTGCGGAAACAGACTTGAAAACACGCATGAAAAAAACTCACTATTATTATATTAGCCGGATTAGCCCCAATCCCTTCCATTCCTATCCTTTCGCCTGTCTTCCCGGTCTGAAGCGCCTATTAGTGCGGAAACAGACTTGAAAACACGCATGAAAAAAACTCACTATTATTATATTAGCCGGATTAGCCCCAATCCCTTCCATTCCTATCCTTTCGCCTGTCTTCCCGGTCTGAAGCGCCTATTAGTGCGGAAACAGACTTGAAAACACGCATGAAAAAAACTCACTATTATTATATTAGCCGGATTAGCCCCAATCCCTTCCATTCCTATCCTTTCGCCTGTCTTCCCGGTCTGAAGCGCCTATTAGTGCGGAAACAGACTTGAAAACACGCATGAAAAAAACTCACTATTATTATATTAGCCGGATTAGCCCCAATCCCTTCCATTCCTATCCTTTCGCCTGTCTTCCCGGTCTGAAGCGCCTATTAGTGCGGAAACAGACTTGAAAACACGCATGAAAAAAACTCACTATTATTATATTAGCCGGATTAGCCCCAATCCCTTCCATTCCTATCCTTTCGCCTGTCTTCCCGGTCTGAAGCGCCTATTAGTGCGGAAACAGACTTGAAAACACGCATGAAAAAAACTCACTATTATTATATTAGCCGGATTAGCCCCAATCCCTTCCATTCCTATCCTTTCGCCTGTCTTCCCGGTCTGAAGCGCCTATTAGTGCGGAAACAGACTTGAAAACACGCATGAAAAAAACTCACTATTATTATATTAGCCGGATTAGCCCCAATCCCTTCCATTCCTATCCTTTCGCCTGTCTTCCCGGTCTGAAGCGCCTATTAGTGCGGAAACAGACTTGAAAACACGCATGAAAAAAACTCACTATTATTATATTAGCCGGATTAGCCCCAATCCCTTCCATTCCTATCCTTTCGCCTGTCTTCCCGGTCTGAAGCGCCTATTAGTGCGGAAACAGACTTGAAAACACGCATGAAAAAAACTCACTATTATTATATTAGCCGGATTAGCCCCAATCCCTTCCATTCCTATCCTTTCGCCTGTCTTCCCGGTCTGAAGCGCCTATTAGTGCGGAAACAGACTTGAAAACACGCATGAAAAAAACTCACTATTATTATATTAGCCGGATTAGCCCCAATCCCTTCCATTCCTATCCTTTCGCCTGTCTTCCCGGTCTGAAGCGCCTATTAGTGCGGAAACAGACTTGAAAACACGCATGAAAAAAACTCACTATTATTATATTAGCCGGATTAGCCCCAATCCCTTCCATTCCTATCCTTTCGCCTGTCTTCCCGGTCTGAAGCACCTATTAGTGCGGAAACAGACTTGAAAACACGCATGAAAAAAACTCACTATTATTATATTAGCCGGATTAGCCCCAATCCCTTCCATTCCTATCCTTTCGCCTGTCTTCCCGGTCTGAAGCGCCTATTAGTGCGGAAACAGACTTGAAAACACGCATGAAAAAAACTCACTATTATTATATTAGCCGGATTAGCCCCAATCCCTTCCATTCCTATCCTTTCGCCTGTCTTCCCGGTCTGAAGCGCCTATTAGTGCGGAAACAGACTTGAAAACACGCATGAAAAAAACTCACTATTATTATATTAGCCGGATTAGCCCCAATCCCTTCCATTCCTATCCTTTCGCCTGTCTTCCCGGTCTGAAGCGCCTATTAGTGCGGAAACAGACTTGAAAACACGCATGAAAAAAACTCACTATTATTATATTAGCCGGATTAGCCCCAATCCCTTCCATTCCTATCCTTTCGCCTGTCTTCCCGGTCTGAAGCGCCTATTAGTGCGGAAACAGACTTGAAAACACGCATGAAAAAAACTCACTATTATTATATTAGCCGGATTAGCCCCAATCCCTTCCATTCCTATCCTTTCGCCTGTCTTCCCGGTCTGAAGCGCCTATTAGTGCGGAAACAGACTTGAAAACACGCATGAAAAAAACTCACTATTATTATATTAGCCGGATTAGCCCCAATCCCTTCCATTCCTATCCTTTCGCCTGTCTTCCCGGTCTGAAGCGCCTATTAGTGCGGAAACAGACTTGAAAACACGCATGAAAAAAACTCACTATTATTATATTAGCCGGATTAGCCCCAATCCCTTCCATTCCTATCCTTTCGCCTGTCTTCCCGGTCTGAAGCGCCTATTAGTGCGGAAACAGACTTGAAAACACGCATGAAAAAAACTCACTATTATTATATTAGCCGGATTAGCCCCAATCCCTTCCATTCCTATCCTTTCGCCTGTCTTCCCGGTCTGAAGCGCCTATTAGTGCGGAAACAGACTTGAAAACACGCATGAAAAAAACTCACTATTATTATATTAGCCGGATTAGCCCCAATCCCTTCCATTCCTATCCTTTCGCCTGTCTTCCCGGTCTGAAGCGCCTATTAGTGCGGAAACAGACTTGAAAACACGCATGAAAAAAACTCACTATTATTATATTAGCCGGATTAGCCCCAATCCCTTCCATTCCTATCCTTTCGCCTGTCTTCCCGGTCTGAAGCGCCTATTAGTGCGGAAACAGACTTGAAAACACGCATGAAAAAAACTCACTATTATTATATTAGCCGGATTAGCCCCAATCCCTTCCATTCCTATCCTTTCGCCTGTCTTCCCGGTCTGAAGCGCCTATTAGTGCGGAAACAGACTTGAAAACACGCATGAAAAAAACTCACTATTATTATATTAGCCGGATTAGCCCCAATCCCTTCCATTCCTATCCTTTCGCCTGTCTTCCCGGTCTGAAGCGCCTATTAGTGCGGAAACAGACTTGAAAACACGCATGAAAAAAACTCACTATTATTATATTAGCCGGATTAGCCCCAATCCCTTCCATTCCTATCCTTTCGCCTGTCTTCCCGGTCTGAAGCGCCTATTAGTGCGGAAACAGACTTGAAAACACCCATGACTCACTATTATGTTTAGACTATGGCTTAAAACATATTTTAAAGTGGTGGTAATTTATCGCATCTTTCACTTCCAATCAATTGCTACTTCACAGACCTTGACGTTATGCGATATATTGACGGTATTACCGCTACTGAATGGTATATTGTCACTGACATAATGCACCAACGATTGCACCGTGTAAAGCTGTCAAGCAAGCGTCCTCGCAATTTTCTACGTCACGGACTTTCGCAGATGACTGCTCAAACGGAATAACATCAACTTGCGCAGTTTCAATATCCGTGGTCTAAAACTGCCTTAAGAGTTCATACGAGAACATTTTCTGTTACGTAATGTCAAAAATAAGTTTCATTGCGCTCACTGCAGGGACATTGTTTTACTCCAAAATTTTAATCTTCAAACTAATCGATTGACTCGGGATCTCTCAATTTCGGTATTTCTCCTTTAATATCGACGTCACTATCTTCGCAATACATTACAAGAGGGGCCCACGTCGTTTAAGATAAATCCTCGATCGGGAATCCCTTTTATGATGACGGCGGTTCCTCTGTATTGAACTTCTCCTTACCTCGAGGAACAACACCATCCTGATTGGCATAGGGCATATGACTTCATCTTGCATTAACTCGCGCATGAACTTGCGTCGCTCATCATTTCATGATTTAAACCCTAGAATTCACTCCTCCTTCTGCGAAGGGGCCTCTTAAGACCCCTTTAAGTATTCTTCAAACGACTTTTCGGGCAAGGTTCTTACCATGCGGCCAAACACTGGCCAATGAGGAAGAGGCGTTTGACATGCGGACTGACGTAGAGAGCGCGTATTGGATGTCTCCCGGGGGCGATATTCCGACCAAGCGGATCGACCTCAGCCTCGAAAGCACTTTTGAATTTGAGACGTTATCGAAGATCGAAAGCGGAGTCTTGCGACGAAAGAAATCACGTTCGCGCCCAATTACCCAAGATATGGCATAAGGCGTATGTAGGTCACACCACTCCTTCAATTCCAAGTCCTTTAAACTCAAAGGTAGACCAATCAGAAAGAAACCCCTGCTTAAATCACGTCCCATCACGGATTTTGCACGCGTATCTATGAATGACATTTACGGACACACGTGAGAATTTCGAGATGGAGTGGAAGTTCGTTTAGTCTCTGAAAGAGAACCGTTTTCATCGAATCCTCTTTCTGTTCCAAAGAATCTAAACATGAATTTAAATTTTACATGCTCTGAGCCGGCATGGTTACTTTATGAAGAAGAAGAAGAGACTTATGAAGAAGAACGTGATTTCTTTCCCCCGTACTATAAGAGAAGAGAATAGGCAGCATAGCAAAGGGATAGGTAGGGGAAATATTTTAGAGTAGTCTGTAGTGCATGATGCATGCATTTATTCCTTAAATACTATAGATACTAAACAATCTAGTTGCATGATACCATATAGTTGCTTGTTTGCATGTTAGTAGTGCATGCTTGATCTTCACCCCCTGCCACACACCCTCGCAGTGGCTTGCAGGGTATCGTGTAGATGTAGATTAATACGTCCAGCAAACACAAGAGAAATGATTTTCTGGAATTATTTTCGGGAAACCACAGATGAAACGAGAAATGAACTGGTCCCCTTTGTCTATTGTGCAACTGTCAATTGGTTACTTGACCTTCAATGACCTTCAACTAACCCTTTTGCGGAACGCCTATTTTTTTCTGATTCTCACGTGATGAGACTGTATTCATCCTTGTAAATGCTATTCAAAACAGGAATATGTTTCAAGAGTAACATGTAACTTAAATTCCATTATAAGTAAATGAGCCCATAAAGTTCTAACCTGTAGATACTTTATCTTCCACATTCCACATTTGACTGAAAATTATTTGGTTTAATTTATTTCTTTTATTTTAATTTATTTATGTTAAGTTTTTATTTATGAGGTGGATAAAGGAAAGCGTTTTTCCATCGACCCTCGTATTTCTGCGTGACTGCAAAGAAAGCTTCAACAAGAGGGATTAAAACGCAAGCTGAATAAATTATTGGAATTATCTTCAATAAAAAAATCCTTGTTGTTCAATCACGGCATTCGTAGAGAGGTTATCAGTGATACTTTATTTCATCACGCGCATACTTGACGGAAAATGTAAAAATTTCAACAAGGGGTAGTGTAAAAAGATACAATTACATTGATTCCATAGCCCAGTGAACTCAAAAGTTCAATTACCGGGGTCGTAAGGATGAATCCAGAGGTTCCGAGGATGCCTTGTGTTACTAGTGTTGAGTTTTGTGTCCTCATCCCCCTCCTCTGAAAACTTGAAGTTCACCCTCCGCGTTATTCACTACGGGTCCATTCTAAGGAATGATCCGCCTTTTATGGAGTTACTCACGTCATTTGCTAATGAACAGCTACCACAGGGCACATTGAGGGGGAGAAGGAAAACAGCATTGATGGAGGGAGGGTGTGTGGCAGGGGGTGAAGATCACCAAGCATGCACTACTAACATGCAAACAAGCAACTATAGGGTCTCATGCAACTAGATTGTCAGTATCTATAGTATTTAAGGGATTAATACATGCATTACGCACTACAGAATACTCTAAAATATTTCCCCTACATATCCCTTTGCTATGCTGCCTATTCTGTTCTCTTATAGTACGGGGGAAAAATGCCATTTTGAATCTATCTGTACGACAATCTATCTCTCTAATCTTATTTATCTGGTCGAATCTAGCATAATACGCTGGCGTTTTTAATATGTGCCTAACATATTCAGTAAAGCTATCCGATTGAAATTTCTCTGTTTGAAAGTTCTTGTTTAAGCGGAAGAGATTTCGCTTACTCACAATCAGGAGTATATCCCTGCAAGAACCCTATTTATACGTTCCAGAATCCATTTTTTATCTTTTGCTTGAAGCAATACATATACACAAACAATCCACATACTTTCACTTACTCTATCAAGAATGAGTTCCATTCTTGATGGAGTTTGTAAGAGATGCCTGAATTAAAACAGACGCTGATCTATTCGTCAATTCTTGTTGTAGTTTTACTGGTTACCATATATCATAGAAAGTGATTTTCCTTTCAACTGCCATTTTCAGATAAAATCTTGTAGATTAACCTGAATATTTGAAGATATACCTATATAAGTACACGGCATAATTTGTTTTTCAAATTTACGCTTAAATAAAAAAGGTGTAAAATTATTCTCCTAATAGTTCTAGTTTTAATGTAAATAGTTTTAGAAAATAGTAAAATATAAAATGTAAATGCAAATGGTTTTAATGAATGCAGTCGAAGGACGTAATTTTGTTGGCTTTTCTTGTCCGGCCGTATTGTCTTTGCGATACTTAGAGACACGAGATGGAGTGGCAGGGGAAGGCGAGGGTAGTGGGGGAGCCCTCCTCGTCAATCCCTCGGCCGTATTTAAATCCGAAGCCGATACTCGTTCCCACGGTTACGGAGGACAACAAATGAAAGAGGGATTTGGACGAGAGTTCCCATCATGCCAGATGCAGCACAATCCGAGCGTTCGGAATGGTTAAAAAAACAAAGAAGATGAGAAACGCAATGGATTCCCACAAACGGCAGAAAATAGCGGGATGGGAAAAAAATATTATTTCAATTGACTTCCGTGACTCGATTGCGGCCCTCGAGTTTTTCATTCCGTATCGATTAGTCGGAATCGCACACGTTTGCAGTCGGGCTTCCCCGGGACCGTTCGATCGATTTCCAACGAGGCTTCGTTGAAGTGAGGCTGCGAACGAAATAAAAACACTCAAAGGTGGATAATGACGGCAGTGGATTGCAACTGCAGGAGCACTGCTCCCTCTCCAGGTCCTCATTATGAATTTCCCCGAGTTTCGAAAGCGGAATGGAATGGAGGACTATCGGAGAATTCATCGACACGAAGTACAAATCTTCTTCAGCAAGTCAGCGTTAGTGATTAGCAGCAGGAACGCTGAGTTACCCTGCAATTTTGTTATTTGCGTGTGGATTTCGAATACAAATGTGGGAGTTTCGGACAGCAGCTCCCATGATTGCACCACCAGCATGGTTGGGTGCATGGCGAATGCCTTTTCACCAGACGACGCGTGAATCGAAGAGCAGGAATGCGCTTTCGCTTCCACTATTATGGTGTTGCTTTCCTCAACGTTTAATTGCAAAGGTGGCAGGAAATGGCTCCGTATAACAACAGAAGAATATGAGGTGAATAAGAATCGCAAAGGCATTTAAATATTACGAATGACATGCAAAAATTCCAAATGTACCTCAAAAACATTGTATTTATCAGAAGTATCGGCACAATAGTCGTAAGAATTTGATAATCTTCAGGAAGCTTTCGATAAATTCCAAGACCCGACTTAGCGTGTGATTAAAAAAATCTGATTCGTCTAGATTCTGTTTGATAGATTTTACTATCTTGCGTGATTTTCGCGCTGTTTACAGAAATGTGTCTATTGTTGCATTGTTTATAGAAACGGAGCCGTGCGCTTCGGAAATACTGCTCTTGAGGACGGGTTAACAATATCAGTGGCATTCCAATCCATTTAGTTGGAACTAGAGACTCTTTGCGAGGGAATGTAATTAAAGTGATATCGTATCCATTACAATTGATATTCGGGCCAGCAATTTCTTATCCAATTAAAATTAGATGCCTCATCAAACCTCTTTTTTGAGTGTATGAAATTCGATGACTCAGATGCAAGCCTTGCAGTCTACTCTGTGAACCACGTGCATTTCCTGCGCGTGTAGTGTGTTTGTTCGGAGTCTGCGAAGTTGTGAGCGATGTAAGAATAGCCGCGAAGCCTGCTGAAATCCTGAATTTCCCCGGACTTGGCGGATTAGGTTATTAATATTTGGTATCTTATATTATAATAATGTCATAAAATGTAATTGCCATTCACTGCTTAAAATTTGATGATGAGTGAACATTAAATATGTTTGATTAGTTTAGACATTAATTAGGTGTGATAAATCAAGAGTACTATTCTCTTCGATAAATTTAACCATATCACCTTTCTTGACTATCAAATAGTTTGGTAAATTAAACGAAAGAGGCTACATTTTGTTTGATAAATTTAATCATGCCCTCCAGAATACCGAACAAGTTTGGTGAAAATTAACCGAAAAAGGCGAGTTTTTCTTGAAAAATTTTATCGTACTTTTGATATTTTTCACCAATATTTTTACCAAACAGTCTTGATAGAAATAACGGTGCGATTCAATGTTTCATAAGAACTGAACTGCTGGATAAAATTTCTCAAAATATGATAAATTCAATCAATTTTTTTTCAGTGTAAGATGGGTGAGCAATTCCACCTGCTGATGTTTATGGCCAACAAGCTTAATGTTAATTCAAATCATTAAAGCGAATCACTTCCATCGTGTCTAATATCAGTTAGACTCCATCGCATATCTTCCGCACTCAACCCTCAGTCATTTTGCTTCACGGGTGTTTTCAAGTCTGTTTCCGCACTAATAGGGCTCATCAGACCGGGAGTAAAGGTATAAGAATAGGGATGGAAGGGATAATAGGGAAGGGAAGTTATTTTGCTCATCGACTATCGAACGATTTATGATCAGCAGATATTATTATTTAATCAGTTCTCCTCCGACATTAATTCCCACTTTTTCCCTTCGCATATCGGCAAAATTTTGTAATCTCACCTTTTGAATGACTCTTTGCGGGAAGGCGGGAGATGCGTTTCGCTCTCTTAATGATCGGCTCACGAACGAACGGTTCGTGAATTGTCGAAGCTTGGGGCCGATTGTGTATCTTTACGTTCGAACGTAAAGAGCCGTATTCCGTGGTGTTGTGGGTAATTCTTCGAAAACAATTGAAGGCGCGATTGTGTAACTTTACGTTCGAAGGTTTTTCGGTTCACGATCGAAGGAAACCCGTCGACTGCTAGGTACTTGACGTTACGGCCATTTTCAATCGTTAGAAGGTTTGTTTTTGTTTGCATTGTAATGTATAAGTGAAAAATTATCGTTGTGAAGATCGTTGTTTGAACTATTAGGGATTACGAATGTAATTTAAAGTATTAAATGGCTTAAAAAGCTGTGTATGATGTGACAGAGTGAATTAATTAGAATAATTATAGCAACTTAGAGTGGGTCAATGTTTTCCATGTTATCTACATCTACATAATACCCTGCAAGCCACCACAAGGGTGTGTGGCAGGGGGTGATTGCTCACCAAACATGCACTACATATCATGCATAAAAAAGGAATAGTATTAATATAGTAGTCAGAACTACACTATTTAAAAAAGATAGAAATTGCAAAGCAAACATGCAAAAACATTCTGTTAGTAGGGTTAGCTTTAAGTACTCATACCAACATGCAGCTACCAATGCTATTCATTGCTACTCTCCGATACGACATATTTACCGTTATTCGTATCTCTTATTGTGCGAGGGAAAAAGGACATTTTGAATCGGTCAGTTCGGCAATCAATTTCTCTAACTTTATGATTATGGTCCAGTCTGCCATAGTAAGTTGGGGTTCGTAAAATATTTTTAACATCATCACTGAAAATATTGCCTTGGAATTTATTTGAGAGATTAAGTCTAAATTTCAACCTGCGATCTGACAATGATTCCCATTTCAATTCATTTAATAGACTGATTACGCTAATATAATTATACTGTGTTATATGTAGCAATGAATAGGGATGATATCAATGTGCCTTGTTATTCAACGAATAGCAATTTAAAACAAACTATCGGACTGTTACATATAATTTCCACTTTTAATTTCAGCATTGGCATCAACAGTTTCACTTGAGCAATGCCACCTACGGTGAGAATAATACATAGTGAAGATATAGCGTGTGTTGTGACTACACATTGTGGCAATTCAGCGATTGACAATGTTTTTAGTGAACTGTGATGGATTGCATGTATTATAGTATCTATACAGATGTCAGAGAAAATTGTTGTCGGCAATTATTTCGTCGTTTCACCTATTGCCTTAAATTAAGATTTGCAATCTATGTGAATTGAAGTGAGGGGGATTTCTCTTGTCTTTTAAGTGTGATTGTTTACGTCCCAGTGAAAGTGGTGAAAGGATAAACAGTGTAGTGCTTTGTTATTCTTCATTTAGTGAAATTTCCCACCCCAAGTGTCATCTTTTTATTTCATTGCATAGTGGTGTCCAATGTGATTGTGTTGAAATAATTATTCCGTCTACGTTTAAGGCAGGTCATGTCTAATTAGCAATAAGCAATACAATTTGCCCTCGTAAGGGATTACTGTGTTGTTTGAGAGTGTTTTAAATTATGACTGTTGTTGTTTACGTCCAAGTGAAAGGGTGATGATTTTTGTCTACTTATGCAACAAATGCTGTCTCGTTATGCTTTATTCATTAAATTTTGCCTACTCAAAAGATAATCTTTTCATTCACTCGCCTTGATCTCATTCGCCATAGGATTGTGCCTTTATTTGTGTGCCGCTGTGTATGCCTGGAGAAATAGTGGAAATTATTTAATGCTGCCTTATATATCTCACGGTAGGTTATCTTGTACCTACGTACAAGAAATGGTATGCTACAAGAAATATGGTTATGGGAAAATAGGTATGCTACAAGAGAAACAGGCGGAACGGAGTTGTAAAAGTGAGTTTCATAGGTATACTGTATAATATATTTATAATAGGTATACTAAATAATATATTTATCTTCGATGTGATGGAGAAGGCTGTGAAAGTGTTTCAATAGTAATAAAGGTTGATTATTGCTTTAATGCTGGGGACTAGCTTGAGGATAGTATTTGAGTATCTATACATAACCTAATCAATTTATGTCTGAAAATATGTGCCAATACGTTGAGCGCAGTTTTGGTAAATGATATTTACAGTGAACCGTAGAACATTAGTTCAATTAGATGACGAGAATATCCGGAGTGATAATATAGAACATGATGTAGCATTTTTTTATTCACTATCAAATATAGAGAACACGATTTGAGTGATAATGAAATATTATGAGTTGCAAATTAAGCAGACGTTTTTGATAATTATCTGTGAAAGTCTTGGTATGACATGTAATTATGAATTAATTTTTCAATTGAGAACGCATTGAGGCCACTGTATAATACTCGTGAGGAAGTTATTTTAAATTTTCAGGCATTGTAATGTTTATTATTAATTCTTGATATTCAAAACAAATGCAACCACTTCAAAATAAGCTCTTTACGCATGCGTACAAGAGAAACAAGTGAGAAATATGCTGTAAATCTGACAACACCGTAACTTTCGATTGCCTGCTGACGATCGAGCTTATACAATCGCACTTTTCATCCTCGTTCGAAGACGGTGAGCTCGATCGAGAGTGAACCGGTCACTAACGATCGAACGTTAGCCGAGTTACACAATCGGCCCCCTTATGACAGTAGCGCTATCTGTTGCCGATCTCGGTGTGCTGACGTTCTTCACGTTGTGCAAATTCCAAAAATACAATTTAAAATCGTTTGTATCTTTCTCGCTCTCGCTTTTTTTCCAACTCAAGCTTCAAGTGGAAACGATGGTGGCTCCATTTCACGTTCTTTATGAGGATGAGATGGGAACTAATGGCAGGCGGAGATAATGAAACGGATCAAGAGTCGATAGATACGGATCAGAGCGGATGAATCGTCTAAAAGTCCAGAATCAGAAGATGGTCACGCCGCCTGGGTGGCGGAGTTTAGCTACGAAAAACTGACATTTTATGACGTATTCTCACTAAAGTGAGATTACAAAATAACCCCCCAGTTCACATCAAGTACCTAACGGGTTGTTGGTGCCTAGAATCGTGAGTTTAGATGACCAATTTTACCAAGCAACCTCACCCCGTCAGAATTCATTTCAATTCATTGCTAGCTCTATGACTAGCAATGAATAGTAGCTTCGTAGCTAGCAATTCAAGAATTCATCGCTAGCTCTAATGTGAATGATGTCACGGAAGACCAGAATGAGGATGGTGAGGTCCTATGAGCGACATTCAAAGCATCCGCTGGTATACGATAATAAGTTCATTATTTTCAAGTTCTCCCTGTTATGACGAGGCAAATTCCCCATTATTTGGTTCGCAAAACATTCTATACAGCCGATTTATACACATTAATATTCATCTACGTCTACATAATACCCTGCAAGCCACCTCAAAGATATGTGGCAGGGGGTGAATTCTCACCAAACATGCCCTTCATTTCATGCATTTCAAAGGATTAGTATTATTATATTATTCTAGACTACAATATTTAAAAAAATTAAAATAGCAAACTACGCATGCAAAAACGAGCTGTTAGTTGGGTTACCTTCAAGTCCTCATTCCAACATGCAACTACATAATCTATCCATTGCTACACTCGTACTAGATATATTTACCATGTTTCATAACCCTAATTGTACGAGAAAAAAGGACATTTTGAATCTGTCAATCCCGTAATCAATTTCTCTAATTTTGTAATTATGGTCCACCTACCATAGTAAGTTGGGGCTCGCAAAATATTTTTAACGTCATCACTGAAAATATTATCTTGGAATTTATTTTGGAGATTAAGTCTAAATTTCAACCTGCGATGTTATATTCTGAATGTTGGAAAGCTCTCGAGGTCCCTTGTTTACTGAACAAACTGAGGAAGTTCAAATTTTAAGTAGAGTTGTTCAGCAAGCAAGTTTGATGATGATTCTACATTTCCATGTCGCGTGGTATGATATTGTTGTTCCTTTGCGCCTTGACTGCTCGTGAGGACCTAGAATTTTGAAACCTACAAGTAGTAGGCCTTTGTATCTTCTATCACGATCTTGGAATTCCCCACCGCCGCCATTTTGTTTTTTTTCGTCCGCCATTTTGTTTTTCGTCCGCCATTTTGTTTTTTTTTTCGTTCGTCATTTGTTTTTTTAATTTTATTTTCGTTCGTCATTTGTTTTCCCCTCCCCTTCCCCTCCCCCTCCCTCCTCCCTAATAAATCGATTATTAATTAATCGATTAATCGATTGTTAATTATTTAATTAAAGGGAGTGGGGTTAATGAAAAAACATATATCAACTAATAAACTTTTTTATTATGTCTAGGGTTATACATTATGTAATCTGATAAATGAGTATTTTAAGTTAAAGATGAGGAATCTACACAGTAAAGCATAAAGAGTACATTGAAAAATATAATTAGATTTTCCAGTTTCTTAAACTCCTCAACATTTCTTCCAGTCTTTCACCAGGGACATTTTCCAGGATCCACTTTCGTAAATTTGCACAGTTTTTTATTGCGCAGGCGAATTTCTCCGTCTGATGACAATGAAGATTACACTTTGCTTCAACCATTGTGGAAATCGTTTTAAGTCTAGGCACGTTTAAAAACTTCTCTAGCTCAATCACGGGGCGATCAATGAGTTTGGACAGCCATGTACATTTTTCTTTACCTTTCGCAAAGATGAATTTGTATGGGAGCGTTACATTTTTGAGAATGTGTTCCAATTGATTGTATGGCGTATTCCCCACGCTGAAATTGATTCCATGGTGGTTCTCAATAAGCCATTTGTTTGTACGATTGTTTAGGTTTATCGGAGGAATTTTGAAGATCCACGACGTTTGCCGTCCGGTCTCCAAATCTTCCATGGCCAATTCTCGTATAATTAGCAAGCTTTTGCCTTGCTTATACGCTTGGAAATCGATAATAAGTTTGCCCATCCTTCAACTTGGAGTGGATCTATGGGTAAATAGGTATTTGCAACGACACTTTGCTCCACCCCAAATATGATCTTCGTTTCTTGCACTCCGAGGGTCTGTGCTGCAATTTCGAAGGATAGGTAATATACTTCCAACTGATCACTAACCTGATCAACTAGTTTGACAGCATTTCGAACAGGTTGTAGAATTTTACTGAACGCTTCCCATTCAACTTTGTCTAAGGCGATAATTGCTCTGTCTTGGATGGAGAAGATTGCATAATTTACGTTGAAATATTTTTTGAAGGTGATGGAGACCCTTGGATTCGCGACACCATTTGGTGCATTCGGGGAGGGTGCACCACACTTGAAATAGTCGTTGATGAGGTTTTCGTTGTGCGTCACTAGCTCCAGGTCGTTGGCGAAGAGATCGATGCCATTCAATTCATCGGCTATTCTTGCAAAGCCTCGTGGTTCCAATCCTTTCCACACTTGCCAACCGATGCGAAGACGTTTGCTCTCACTGAGCGAAGCACCGAGGCAGTAAAGAACTTTAAAATCTTCTAAAGGAGAAGGATATGTAGAATTTTGGTTTAATATGAGATGATTAATTGCACCAGTGGAAGATGAATTTGGAGGTGTGCTAGAGTCGGATTGTTTCCTTTTTTGGAGGATTTTTTTTGTGGCTGGTAGATGCTTCGGCTGTTTATTTTTTTTTATCTGCTTGGAGTTCTCAGTTGGACTTTTCTTCTTCTTTCGCCTTATCGTTGGCTTTGTAGGTGACTGCACCACTCTTTCACCAGTGGACTTCTGCCTGCGGACTGATTGTTTCATGTTCATTTCGTCGATTATTTCCTTCACATTTTCAAGTATTTTGTTTTCTTCCAATGGATTGATTGGAGTTCTTTTGATCTTGACGATGTCACAATTTTCCTTTTTTTGTTTTGGAACCGGCTCCGCAGATGACTGGTCTACTCCGAGGGTGGAAAGCATGACCTCTTCGTTGGAAGACTGCATGATTACTAATCGAATTCACTCTATTTTTCCAGGTTTTGGTTTCTGCCAATGCACAGCAACTTTGAGACATTGGATGACAGCGGCGATTCCGCCGACCACGTGTAAAGAAGCGTGAAAATAGCAAGGCCACGCGGCAATCATTTACGTAAGGGTGGGAAAATATCCGGGTGAATTGAGCTAAGGTACGATTGACGGCCTTGAAGAGTGCATACAGGCAGCAGTATTCTCCACATAAATCGGATTTGAAATTTTGTAATCGTATAGTATTTGTTTTTACCGAGGAAAATTGATCGAGGAAAGCGAGTATGTCGGATACGAAAGGTGGAATCGCGTAGGAATCGAAATATTCCGCGTGTTTGAGATCGATTACGTGCACTGCAACCCAGTGAATTCCAGGGCGAGAGGAAGGATCGAAATTAATTACGTATAAACCAGGTTCAATCGTTGTTTTTGGTAATGTATCGGAAGCGTAGACACCTCGAAAAAAGTCACGTGTATATCGATTGCGACCGAGGATTTGCACAATTTCATGAGTCTCCATGCTTTGAAGTATTTATTATGTCCAATTTAAAGTTACTTCTCTGTTTTTATTAATTAAAATTTCAGAATCGTATTCTGCGTAGGTTAGAACTGTAATTGCATGACTCAGAGGGTTTTTGAATTTACCATGTAAACGCAGATTTCCCATGCGGGAAGGGGAAACGTGGTTCTCGCTTACCGAAGCATCACGAGTGAGATTCCAAGCCAAGATAAAATAGCCATGTTGAAACATTTCCAACGTTACTAAGTTTCCTGCATCGGCATGATGTAATCCCAAGGTAGAGAATAGTTGGCGATACGCCCGGGTGGAAAACTTTTGCTGTGGTGTGTCAAAATCCGTAACGATTCCTCCACAAGGATATTCTTGATCATCTACAAAAACTGAACAGTAATACATACTATAATGATGGAAATTGAATGGATTTTTATTTTTTTTTCCGAGAAATGCATTGTCTTCTATCATAACGGCGAGAAGTAAATTTGGAATCCTACCTAATATTAAGTTATCATTGTTGAACATGCTGCTATTTGCAGGAATCGTGAATGATTTCATTTCAACGCGTTTGTAAGGTAATACACTCGACATTCCTTCCGATAAAATTTTTGCGTGTGCAAGCAGAACGGAATGATCGAGTTCATAATGAGTGACGTACAATGTAGCCTCTTCAATTTTCAGAGCACCATCACCCTCCTCTTTTTCCATCAAGAAAAAAGCGGGTTTCGCAAAAGATAGTTCAATGTCCACGTCAACATTGTTGAGGAGGAGTCTGGATTGATGTAACACATCCGCATGAAGTTTTCCCTCTATTTCTATAAGGGTGCTATTTTCTAACCACTTTTTCCTTCGTAAGTACCCAGTGTTTGTTGTTAAGTCATCCAAATCTTTTCCATCATCGAGTGCCCATCCGACACAAGTCAAGTGCGTGCGAGCTGCATCTGAACCATAATTTAACAGGTTTTCCAAATAACTTCGGTAACCATAATATTCTGAAGTTGTCACTCTTCGCCCGTTGAGATAAACGTTGCAATTTTCAAATAAAGAATGCAAAATATTATTCACAACTCCTGGCTGGTTCGCATCGTCATTTGTAAACTTTCTTTTCATTCCATTTACAACCCTAAGTTTAATATTAAGGGAAATGTCGTTTAAATCAATATATCGATCACCGTTACCCTTGATAGAAAACTTCAATTCGGAATAAGTATCAATGGCAGTAATTGGTTTGTATGCAATGATTCTGTTACCGAGGATACTAGACTGAATAGGACGACGACTGAAAATGTCCAAACACGAAGGAATAACCTGCGTCATCTTTGATGCAGTTTGCACCAACGCGTTAGGAAGACTAATGAGATATCTTCCACAACCTCCTATTAATATGAAAATACGTCTACGTCTCTTATACCACCACCGCGTTGCTTCCTCTTCTTCATTGATTTATTAGACTTTTTTTTCTTCTTGAGTGTACGATTTGTACGGGCATGCTTTTTTTCTTTTGTTTTTTTTGTCTTTTTAGGTTTTTTCTTCACAATATTCTTTTGCCTACTATTTTTATGAATTACAATCATACTTCCTGACTTTCTCCGTGGCATCTTTGCCGTGCGTAAACCAGCCCCGACCATTCTTTCCATTTTGTCCTCTGCTCGTCTCTTTAAATTACTCCCCGCTTCCTTAAGACGAGTTTTAAAAATTTCTTTTCCAGGTTTGTTACCAATATCTGAAAGTGCTCCGATTCCCGCTTTCACGGCTTCCTCACCAACAGCTTTCAACCCACTGGTGAAAAGAGGTCTCACATATCGCCAAAGTCCACTGAAAAAACTTCCCAATCCATTTCCTCTCTGTCTATATTGACCTGCTCGATATATACCACCAATATCTCCCCCTCTTTGACGTGAAATGTAATATTTCACGTACCGATCCACTTCCGTCGACATCCTAAAGAATACTAATCACTATTTCATTTTATCATTACTTTTTTTTAAAGTGTAGCATCAATGCTGCGGGATCGATGCCGGAAACGAATGGAAATGGTTGACCCATTTTATCTGAGAGAAGAATTTCAATACTATCGAATTCCTTTCGTTCGACGGGCAAATAATACGGTTGTTGAAATATTTTATGCCTACCTCTTCCCGTGTTGATGACTCTTAGACACCTACTTAAGGTATCTCCTATGAATTGCGGTTTGATCAGGTCATTGTACACAAAAACGATTCCAACGAATTCTTCATCGGCATTCTTCTTAGCTTCTAAGCATTGGGGGATTACATTTGATCTTATATTATTAGCCACTTCGAAATTAGAAATATGGTTACTTTTATTAAGATTTGCAATTTCTATATCATATTCTAATCTCCTATCTTCAGGTATGGATTCGCGAAGTGTGCCCATCAATGTGTTTAATGTATAGTTAGGTTTTGTCAACGTAACTACATGACCATCGAACGCTTGAATAGAGACCCCTTCGTTGGACGGTGCATGCGCACGTGGTAAAGAAATTTCCAGAAGACCCACAACCCACTCCTCATTTTCGTTCAGAGATATTCGTCGGGGTAGTTTGGTGCGAAAGTGGGCTATTGTATTGTCCGGATAATATTTAACGGAACTATCGCTAAGGAGTGTGATATGGAATTCGTTCATTTTTGTTTATTCATTAGTGTTTTTACCGCAGAAGCCAATACCCAACTGTTGAAATTCTCTCCATACCCCTTCCATTTAACGAAATATTCCAGATTATCACCTTTTCCTCTGCGTTTGAGAATTTTATCTATTTTAAATTCTGTGTTTTTCGTCAATCGACTCCGTACTAATTCTTCTCCATAGAATGAGCCTTTTATTTCCTCACCATTCAAGTCTTCCAATTTATAGGTGGGTACGTTCAATCCTTTTGAAATGGATGTCACTTTGAATATTTCAGTGGAATAATTGGGGGTGTAACCCTTAGCGAAAGGCAACCTCTCTTTGCTGATGCGAACGTGATCTCCAACCGCAAACGTCCTCCTTTTACCACCTCTATTTAACCGTCTCTCGAATTGGTACCTAGCCGTGGCAAATGCGTTGGACTCATTTACTTGAGAAGGAGCTATCCCAGTGCTGCTGTGAACGCGGTCATTGTAACCTTTGAGGAGTTTAGACAACACTTTTACGTAATTGAACGTGTTGTTTTTGGTGAAATATTTGTACATTTTACTTTTCAATGTCCTATTGAATCTTTCCACGACGGCTGCCTTAACATCCGGATTGTTGGTAGTGTAAAATTTTATTCCCTGCTTCGCGAGAAATTTCTTGAATTTGACGTTGGCAAATTCAGTCCCTTTGTCACTTTGAATTTTCAACGGTTTCCGTGTGATGAAAATCGTCCGGAAAGCCTCGATAACATCTTCGGCTTTCTTATTTTTTAAAGGTTTAGCCCATGCATATTTTGAAAAAAGGTCTATGACTGTAAGAAGATATTGGTATCCATTATTGTATTTTTTCAAATTTCTCATATCATTAAGGTCACATTGCCAAGTTTCATCGATGTAAGATACATCATAATAATTTCGAGGAAATCTTTTTCTGATTGGTTTGTGCAGGGTGTACGCGTCCTGTGAATCTAACCAATTCTGAACGCTTTTCTTTGAAAATTTTCTTCCCGAAGCCGTCCACAATGCATCTCTAGTGGAAAAACTGGCCGGATGAGAAGGGTCAAAATAGATTTTACTCAGGGATGACTCAACCATTGAATCTCGTCTTCTGTCAATTTTTTCTTTCTCTTTTTTTTCGGAGTCGAGTTTGGCGCTCTTTTTTTTTCCTTCCGTTTTCGGCTCTCCCCTTTTGATGGTATTGACGTTGAAGACTTCTTCTTTTTTCTCGGAGTCAGAGGAGAATACGGCATCTTTTTTACCCGTTTTCGATTTCCTCTCCTTGGCACTGGTGGTGACATTCCTCCTAACGTCGTGTCCATATCCATTGCTTCTTCTTTTGGAGTGGGAGTGTATGAAACTTTGTTTTCTTCTCGTCTTTCTTCTTCTTTCATCTCCACATCGCTTCCTTCTGCATGAAGTTGGCGTTCCAGATCGTTCAATAGCTCTTCCATCTTCTCTATTCCCTTTTCCCGATTTTTTTGCCATTGTTTTTCAATTTTTACATTGGATTTTAATATTTTTTTCCCTTGTCTAGTTAAATCGTTCGTTTTCTCAACAGTGGGGTACTTATCAGAGAGAGCAGAAGAACTACCAGTCTTGAGCATCGGTAGAGGAATGGGTTGTTTAGTTTTGGAAATGTTTTCTAAATATGAGTTCAGTATTCTTTTATAGTATTGCCATTTTTGAGAATCTGGAAGGTCTTTTCGGTCTAAAATCCCTTGCATTTCCTCATCCAGCAGAGAAATTTTGCTTCTTTTTTTCCCAGTGATCTTCCTATCAATGTTCTCACCACTGCTAATGTTAAATATTTGGTTACCTCGTTGTGGTAAACTTTTCTTCTTTTTTTTCCTCTCCAATTCTTCATTAATTGAGGTGGTATTGGAAGGGGTAAGAACATTGACCAAATCGATTGGAGGTAAAATGTCATCTTGTTTACTCTCGGAAACGGTTTCCAAATATGTATCCAAAATTCGTCTGTAATGATGCCATTTTTGAGAATCTTCCAAGTCCTTTCGGCGTAAAACGTCTTGCATTTCCTTATCCAATTTTGACATTCGATCATTTAAATTTTGGGATTTTTCGAAGACATTGGGATCCACCAACAACAGTTTTTGAAAACTCATTTTTTTATATGCTTTTGATTAGATTTCCTATCAATCCGCTGAGCAATGATCCGAGAAGAACGGGTAAAAATCCTCCTTTTTGAATCAACAGCCGACGTTTCTTTTTCAAGGAATTCTTGAAACAACCTATCTCTCGGATTGCTTCCTTATATCTACTCAATTTCTTTTTAACCTTAGAACTTATATTAACTTTTCCTTTTCTTGTATTTTCGCAACACTCACTCAAAGTCTTTATGAGATCCGAATCGGCTGACTCGATGAGGAATCGTCGTTTTTGAGGTGTTGCTTTCATCAATTGTTTTAAAATTTTTTTGTTTCGTTTTAACCTTTCTAATTTATCTTTTTTCATACTATTTTTTTTGCAACGATTCAACGGAAAGAAATGGGTTCTGAATAAGACTTGCTCACTTTCTTCAATCTTGATTATGCTTTTTTAATATTCAAGAGGTTTACCGGAGCATAGATCTCGGTAATCTCGTTGGGAAAAATGTGAGTCCTGAATCGCAGACGATCGTCTGTTTCCTGAGCAAAGTCCAATAGCAAATAAGTGTATGGTTTTGATGTTACCTGCATATATACGTCACTGAGACCTCGCGAATCTTGCGGATACACCTGAGTTGCCAAATATCTGAATTGTGAACGATCGCGGACATTTCTGAAACACACGATGTACTTTGCATTCAGCGATATGGTGCGGGAAAAAGGAGAATGGTAGAAAACGTTTTGGCTAATGAGAATGATTGATATGTTCGAATGATGGGATCCCTTTGTAAATAATTCGCTCACTTGATTGTTATTAAAACAGTCATGCATTAAATCATCAATCACGTAAAGTGTAGGTATCTTCTCCGGATTGGCAAAACTTTTAGGAAGTTCATCAAAGAAAAATGCCCCCTCAAGTAACGGTCTGCTCTCTGGACTGCAACACCATATAACTCTCGATATCTCCCCCTCGACTAATCGAGGTAAATTTTTTAGGAACCTTAAAACGAAATTGGTTTTACCACAGCCACTTGGTCCTGCACAAATGCAAGTAAACGGATGCTTCCACTTCAACGACATCAGCCCACTGTTGACCTCTTGAGAGATTTGCGCGTTTTTATTCATTATCAAAGTCATCTTCGATAAATTGCTCGTTAATCAGCCATTCTTCAGTCTAGTAAATTTTTTAAAATTCTATCAAAATTTAAATTATAATGAAATAATTTTGTTAAATTTATAATTATATATAATCTTCGATTATATATAATTATAAATTTAACAAAATTATTTCATTATAATTTAAATTTTGATAGAATTTTAAAAAATTTACTAGACTGAAGATTGGCTGATTAACGAGCAATTTATCGAAGACGATTCTTCATTTTAGTTGGAGAGGATCTCTTCCATTTGTGAAGCTAGGCTCTTTAGATCATTTGCTATTATAGATAAATCGGAAGGATATTTAGTGGGGCAGGATATCTTGAATAACCTGAGATCATTTTTACCTGCTCTGACTAAAGTGTTATTATATTCGCTATATTCGTATACATTTTTTTCACGGAAGAAATACAATAACCCATTCGTGTATCTAAAAGCTGAATGTATGCCTAAAGGTATTTGTGGAAATATTTTCGTGTATCGAGCTTGATCTTTGGGTCTAAAACGACATTCATCCATTTCTGTGATAAATTCCTCACTATGAAATATCAATGTACGACCCGAGTACGTGTTAACTACGGCTTCTACTTTAGCATTTCGAGGTAAATTCACATCAACATTATTTACGGGGTATCCTTCCACTAATTCCATAACTGGATATTTCACCATGTAAATCATATCGTTGAAAAATATTACGATTTCTCCACTAGGTCTGCGATATATGGCATTGAAACCTTTAAAACTTTTTTCGGGTAAGAATGGAAGCCAATCTGTAATGAGACGAGGGCCAACGATCTCTGTTTTTTCTGTTTTTTCCATGTCTACGTACCAAACCCATTTTCCATGAAAAATATACATCAAATGATCGGCGATGAGAAATTGGTCAACATTTTCTAAATCACACAATTCTGGCGGTTGAAGCGGTGCATCACTTCCTGGATCTTTTGGCCTAACTGGTTCATTGCTTCTTCTATCTTCATTACTTTTTTCCGGTGAACTATCTACTCTATTCCTACCTTCTGGGGGTGGACCGTAAAGGTATTGCACCGCTCGTATATCATCTTCATGCAATGTAAGTCGGTAATTATGATAGTTATAATATGGGAACATCAAAGCAGTGTCATCGTTGGAATGCGATATCCCAAGCGTGTGTCCAATTTCATGCAAGAGTACTGAGAGGAGGCTAACTTGCTTTTTTTCCGGAAATTTTACACGATCTGTTCCCAAATACCAATTCTCATCTTGGTCGACGTGGATTTCCAACGGTATATCAAGCCCAGTGGGAAAATCTGCATGGGCTAATTTACCTCCGGATCCATCCAAAGGAGAGGGGCAAACCTCTCTTCTGTGATAATTTTTATGAGTGTACCGCGTATTCATAATAAAAATATCTGGTCTTTGAGAATCTTCTTCAAACTCTAAATTCGTCGACTGACTCCATATTTCAAATGCTCTCTTTGCAACTTCTATGTAACTTTTGTTCACGAGACTGTAGTGCCATTTCACAAGCCTTTTATTCCATTTATAATGAGACAAAGAAAACCCGGAATCATCCACTACTCCGCATCTGGGTGTATTGGTGAAATTCAGAGTCATCTCGTTTAATTCTCCATCTTTAGTTATATTATAGTACTCTTGAAAAATTTTAAGAGCTTCCTTAAAAGATGTGGGATCAATGTTAGCAACCTCATTGTTACTTACATTCAAGTATCCATACTGTCGTAGATATTCAGCGACGCAAAACGTTTGATTAGTATTTTCATCTGAAATGACTATATGCACTCCCAGCTCAATGAAGAGCAGAAAGAATATTAAAACATGCATTTTATGAGATTAGAATAAAGCGTGCGTTCAGTACCACGCAAAGAAAAATAATGAACCCTTTAAGACACTCCAGCCATTTTTATAGTCCTATGAGAACGCCTGATCATAAGAACGCTTTAAACGATTTTCTCTAATTTTGTAATGTCCCCATGCCAATGTGTTAATCCCATCTTCACAAATAAAGCGTTTGTCATCATTGGCACTCAATGCTATTTTATTAATTTCAACGGTAAAAAGACGGTGCTTTTCAGATTTTATGATATACATTCGGCGATAAGCAATAGAATTTTCAAACAGACACTGTTCAAAATGCTCAAAATTTATCGAATTCCGAATGACAGGCTTGGAAACACCCTTAGCTTTTTTTACTTCTTTTTTGCTTTCCATACGGTAGGAATATAACTTGCTTCTCAATCCAATGAAGTCCCTCATGATTTCACCACTATTCTCATCTTTCATCTTCCCTAAAATTTTTTTATTAACGTTTGAAAAGCAAATATGATTAGTTGGATAGGCAGACGTATCATACCATTCTAGGTCCCTCCTCATATCCTCGTAAACGTCCTCTGTCTCTATATCAACGATGATTCCATCGGTGTCCATTTGATTGAGCGCTATTCTTTGGCCATATTTTAATTTAAGATGACCATAAAAAAAGTCATACATCAATTTTTTACTTAAATCTAAAACAGCTTGACCTGCATAAATTGGTTTTACCATTTTGATTGACGTTCTTCGACAATGAACGGCGACTAAACGTTCCGAGAATATGGTACGATCTAAAAATTTTGAACTGGAAATTAATTTTTTCAATCTTTTTTCGCTGCATACCAATTCCATGTTAATTCTTTTTTTTAAATTCTCCATTAGCTTGCCAAAAACACTGTTATTCATTAATTTAAAGAAATCTTTATCAAATTCATTATTGGCCATCTTTCTTTTCTCAGTATTTATATCAATGTATGGCTTTAACCATGCAGATTGGTCGAATTCGATGACTCTTCGTATTCTTCTCAATTTCAAGCCATACATAAGAGCCTGTTTTAAATTTACAAAGTGAATTACGTATTTTTCTTTGCAGTTGAGTGTATTTAATAATTTCTTATGCTTACCTTTTGGTGGCGTCGTATTTTCTGGGCAAAATGGAAGGTCCGAGTGGGAGTCATGGAGAGATTCAGGGTAATCTAAATCGACTTCAAGCAAATATCCTTTGGGATTATCATCAGGAATATTCAAATTAAAATTTTCAATTTCATTATGAGTTAACCAACGAAAGCCTCCAACTGGAAGTGGTTGTGACATCGCGTAACCATAGAGGTTGTTTGCATCTAAATACAAAAGATATCTGCTTGGAAGAGAGTTATCGTAATCTTTCATATATTTATTATTAGCCTTGCTATACCTTTTAGAGCACTGACTTATACCACCTCGTATTCCTTTCTCTGTCATAAGTATCATGTCGTAATCAGTCATTAATTCCAAAGTCACTTTTGTATGCTTTAACATTGAATCGAATGCTAAGCCTGGTGCTGTATAATACCATGCTGGGTCCAGCTTATACGTTTCCATGCAAACATCTCTAAAGTTTTCAAAAACATCGGCTAGAATGAGCACATCGGTTTTAAGATATAAATCGGAATATTCACCGAGAGAATTGCAATTGAACTCCGACCATACTTTCTGGGCAAAATCGTAGTCCTCATCACTCACCGATTCCCCACTAAGATGGCTATAAAATTTATTTTTCGGAGGTAAAGACGGATCATCTAATTTCTTCCAATTATCAACATATTCGTAAGGAAAAATACCTTTGCGTCTAACGAGGTCTATCTTGCTACCAAATATCCTAGAAGTATGATAAAATTTATCTTGGGGAAGATTTTCTGCCAATTTAGATAATGAAGAAGCCATAAATCGAAAGCTGTCTAAAAAGCGAATACTAAAATTATTTGCAATATATTTACTGAAAGAAATATATTTTTCCTCAGAATTTGGAATGCAATGAATTTGCCTTTCATCGTAATCTAATTCAGGGACAATAAAATGAGCGTCGTAACCACTCAGATTGTGGAAGAATACCGGAAGAAAATTTGGCATTTTAAAACTTAAATTACATCGCGAATGTAATGCAAACCTAAACTTCCCCGTCAAATGGCAATGATCTCTCACTCTGTCTGTCCCTAATTCTTCCCCGCATAGAGCACAATTAGTTGCGGTTTCAAATGCTTTTTTTTCAATCGGAGTTAAATCAATCATGGGTGTTACTTTCTTATACATTTTTTCGATGTATTCACCCACTTCCTTTATATGTGCCATGAATACCTTCGCTGCATCTTTACCTCTATAGAGTATCGGTTCAAATGTTTGACCATTTGTGCATATGAGAATAAAACAGAAGGACATTATTTCATGCTTTTGCGTCGGACACATGTATGAATGCTCTTCACTTTGTACACATTTTTCAAATTTCGGAAGAATCGTTTCGAAATCAGCTATAACTATAGCAGGCACACGCATGGCACGACCTATATTTTTGAATTTCAACCATTTATCTTCATTCGTAGGCATAATAATTTTTGAAGGACTGTTCACTGAACAATCTAAACGATGAATATTTAATTTATATTCTGTTAGAAAATGGGAAAAACATCGTTTGCAAATGTAGATCCGGCTCGTATGTTTTGTTTTCTGAGAACGGATTAACCTATTGAAGTTCTTAATCCAGCAAAAATGTGAATTATTATCATCGTCAACAATATAAAGCAAATCTCGATGATCGGATAATTCACAATCTACCACTTTTATAGGATACACGTAATTTTTTTCATCAACACCGAACACATTAATCGAGATATTATTTTTCTTTTCAAATTTATGAATTTCCTCTATCTTTGTAGGATAACTTATACAATCCCAATCGTACTTCCAGCTAAAATCATTGTCTTTTCTGTATTTCGATACTTGATTTTGATTTTTATCTTTAATATACTTTGCCCAAATTGCATATTTGAAGCAAAATATATCATTATTCTTCACATTTATCACAGATTTCGTACTACTAATTCTTTTTGGAAGTTCTATGAAAGAAGATCCGCCTAACGGTTGATATTTGTTAATTCGTAATTCCATTCCTAAAATTTCTGACAAAACCCACCCCGAGCCTTTAGCCTGATGTTCTGATTTCTCTTTTAGTAATTTCGCAAAAAAAATATTAAGAACGTCATTTATATCAGTAGTTTGAAATAATTGTTGATTTACAGTCTTAAAACATCGTTCGCTTGATTCTTCACCTTTCGTAAATTTACACTTAACCAATACGTTAATTTTTAATGGATAATTTTCTAATTCCATCCTAATTTTCTCGAAGATTAATGGTTTGACACCATGTAAAAAATTAACTAAATCGGTAACTTCCTCGAATGCATTGATCCAATATGTTTTTAATCGATTGCGTGCGGCTGACTGAATTAAGATTATAGGCTGTGCAGCACCACCGAGTTGAGACAAAAGTTGTCGTCGATGCACTTCACTTCCCTCGTGTGACGTTTTATTTCGATAATATGTGTAGCAAATATCGCACAAAACTTCATTCCTCATAATCATTTCAGCTCAAGTTCTAACTGCAAATGATGTAAACAGTTTTGGCACTTCAATATCCCTGGTCTCTGTCTACCATAAGTTCTAACTAAAGAATGATATAAATAGTTTGAACACCCTGTATTTTATCACTTTTTTTTTGTCACTTCTATCACTATCCCTGGTCTTTATCTAGCACTCTTAAAAAGTACACTTACTTGGATATAAAATTCGAATCCATGGGACGTGTAATTTTCTTCAAAAAACACAAGTCGACGATTTAATCCAATTTTATTTTTTTAAATCCTTACAACCCAAAGCCGAAAAGCCAAGAAAGAAAAGGAAAGCGAGGAAAATCTGAAAATAAAGAATAAATATTATTGTCATTGTAGCATGAGTTATTTACAAAAGAAAAAAATATGAAAACCATTATCGTAATGAAATTCAGTACATACCTCTAATCCACGATGACCAGCCTTATCCCATCCCATAGTAGGTAAAACTTTTTCGGAGAGACGTTGTAATTTTTTATTTCATCTTCAGAAAAAACTGATAAATATCGCTTTGGGATGAATATTTTCCCTGATAATTTTTCGGATGCGATAAGTCCACTGATGCAAGGCCCAAATTTTAGATTCATTCTCTCCATTGACAAAATCTTATATTTTACATTGCATTCTAGGTCTTCTTTTCTCAAAAATGCCGGCATCGATGCGTTAAATTCTCTTAATTTTTTTGAAAGTTTATCCATCTGAAACAAATAAAATAGATTTTTTTTTTTAGATAATATTCCCAAACTTCACATGTAGTAAAGCAAAGAAATCATTAGAAATAGAACACTTACTTCTTTCTCTCTCTGTCTATGGGATGACACTATGGGATGGCTGTGTTGGCTGCGGTGTCGCTGCGGGAGCTGGACGAAAAGTAATGCAGCCGACTATGGAAGAGGTGACTTTATTTAAAGAGAGGGGAAGTGTTGCATCGCATGAGGGGAAAATAGAACCTTCGCGAATATTTTTTTTCATGATGAAATTGACCTTCGTATTCCCTCACTCATCATGCGGAAATGTAAGCGTGTTATTAGATAGTTAATTTATTCGTTGACCGCCGAAGAGGAGAGGAGTACGAGCGAGGACGCCTCAATGACGTTGGCGCCAAGTGTGGGATGAGGATGAGCCATATCAAATTGGCTTCTTATTCTTTCATGCACGTGGTGATTTAACCGAGGACGTTTGGAGAGAGAGTCTTTCATAACCCTTTGTCCTTGCTTTATGCTCGCGGTGGAATTGTTGAATCATTCGTTTGACCACCAAACTGGAGCTGGGAAGATCGACTGATGCTTCAATGACGTTGGCGCCAAGAAAGAGCCATATCAAATTGACTTCTATTATTTCATGCACGTGGTGATTTAACCGAGGACGGTTGGAGAGAGAGTCTTTCACAACCCTTTGTCCTTGCTTTATGCTCGCGGTGCAATTGCTGAATCATTCGTTTGACCACCAAAACTGGAGCTGGGAAGATCGACTGATGCTTCAATGACGTTGGCGTCAAGAAAGAGCCATATCAAATTGACTTCCTATTATTTCATGCACGTGGTGATTTTAACCGAGGACGGTTGGAGAGGGAGTCTTTCACAACCCCTTGCCCTTGCTTCATGCCTGCGGTGCAATTGCTGAATCATTCGTTTGACCACCAAAACTGGAGCTGGGAAGATCGACTGATGCTTCAATGACGTTGGCGTCAAGAAAGAGCCATATCAAATTGACTTCCTATTATTTCATGCACGTGGTGATTTAATCGTCCATCGGGACGGTTGGAAGAAAGCTAGAATCTTTCACAACCCCTCCATTCCCACTTGCCTTATGCACGCGTGCATTTGCTGAATTTATTCCTCTGACCGTGAAAGACGTGAATGAGAAAGAAGACGGATGGAAGAAGCGAGCGAGAAGGCTTTCTTTGCGTGCGCTAAGCTGGGAACATGCAAGGCAATTCTTTTGAGACTCGGCGGAGCGCCACCGCAAGCGACGCTCGTCGCTTGCGGTCGCGCTCGGGAGGAAGACGTCTGACCGCAAACCGCCGCTCGCTGCTGCTCGCTGCCGCTCGAATAAAGCAGATATTTTTTTCATCGCAAAGATGATTCTTATATGGCGAAGCAACTCACGATCTTCCATCACATTAGTCTTGCACGTAATATTCTAGAACATTCGCAGGTATTTTTTCATCGGGGAGATTACTTCCAGAAAGAAACATAACTCAGAAATTAAATGCACGAGAGGCCTTACTTCATCTTAGAGCCGTGAAGATATATATTTTCTTTATTATTCTACTACGTTGATTCCCCGCATAAGAAACATTTAAATCATAATGAGTGATAGATCTAAAAATATTGGGAACACACTTCGATACACTAAGTTAACCGAGAATGCACATCCACTACATAAGGGATCTAAAAATGCTGCGGGATTCGACTTACGAAGTGCATACGATTATACTATACCATCAAGAGGGAGAGGTCTGGTAAAAACAGATCTACAAATCGAACTTCCCAAAGAATGCTATGGAAGAATTGCACCAAGGTCTGGATTAGCTTTGAAGCATGGAATACACGTGGGAGCCGGGGTAATCGATGGAGATTACCGCGGCAATGTTGGAATAGTCATCTTTAACCATAGTTCCGAGGATTTTGTCATAAAATCAGGAGATCGAGTGGCACAGCTTATTTGTGAATTAATTCTCTATCCAGAAGTCGAAGAGGTGAATGAAATTACCAAAACTGAGAGAGGATTAAATGGATTTGGATCATCTGGGATACAATAAATGAAATTCTTTATCCTTTATATTTTTTTATATTTATTTGAAAACAATATTCATATATATATTATAAAAAATAATAATTTCTAATTAATAAACAATAAAAGGAAAAACAAACACACTTTTATGTTATTACACAAAATAATAAAAAAATGAAAAAACACGCAAACACACAAAATAATAAAAAAATGAAAAAACACGCAAACACACAATATAATAAACAAGAGATAAAAAATATTCACCAATGAAAAAGGAATAAATAAAATCCAATGCACAACGAATACACAACACACACAAATTAAATTAAAAAATCTCCATCAGCGTCACTTATAACCCCCCACCCATAACCGAAATATTCAAACATCATTGCAATAACTTCCCTCCCTCTTTGAACACTGTCCACCCCCCACAAAATTTGATACTCCCTGCTCCCCCCAAACACTTCAACACTTTCATTCTCGCCCATACACACATTGAGATGAAAATCAATTTCTTCGCGAGTCATTACGGGCATGTCCCACGGCACGCTGAGGAAATACATCACACTTGCATTAAACGTATCTTCAGATGCTATGGCGAACATTTCCTCCTCCTCCAACTCCAGCAAATCGTTTATTTCCTGATGTTCATCCACGACCAGGAGAGGTCCATCGCCTTCACCTTCACCTTCCTGGTCTGCAAGCAAAGATGCTAAATCTAAAACAACTCTGCCATGATCGAGTGGAGCCATGCCGTGGAAAGACGCAATGCACGGGTTCACACACACTGGGGGAGACTGGGGACAAATAATCGCGAGGCGATGCAATGATGAGGTTTATAAAGAATGGTGGGTGGGGGTCAAGTGCAATAGGTATTGCAAGTGGATGCATCAAGGTCCTCATTTCGTAACACATGTGGTCACTGCGTGCAGGTCGGTGGGAAAGGGTAAGGGAAGGGGAAGGAGCGAAAGATGTATATAACTCCCGTGCCCCGTAACGCAACTGGGGACTATGTGCGGAGTGAACTAAGTGCTGCGAGAGAATTCACGTGAGCAACCATCGTGAGCCGCGACCACGAGAGTGTTATTTTCCCCGACTGTGTGTCCTCCTCCTTTCGACGATGCAAACACTTCAAGTGATATGCCTACAAACGCTGCGAAATTGGAACAGTGATCCACATCGACGAAATGAATTATACCGTGTAGCTGAAATTCTAAAAAAATACTTCCCGCATTTATACGAGTGTTTCATGAAAATGAGAAACCAACATTCGAGTTGCAATAAAAATGCTGTGTTGGAGTTCAGTTATTTAATGCAGCGTGGAAAAATACACTCGAATGTATTATTTCGAAAACGATTTAATTTCAGGGAATATTTCGATCTAAAAGACCTGGATTTTGTAGATTGGGCGATCATCGCAGGAATTAGAGGAAAGTTTCCATACCATTTAAAACTGAGATATGTACAACATCTAAAACCAAACGCGGAACAAGAGAACATCTGTAACGTTTGTTTCGGAGAGATATTAAAAAAGTGTAAAAATCTCGGTGAATTCGAGGAAAGATATCGAAATCATTATTTTACGAAAAAATATCTCAACACGGTTACAGCTGATCCGATTAGTGATATTAAAAGTGCGAATAGTTGGTGTTGCAAATGCTTTACGATGTCATTATTCTCAATTCATCAATTAGAGTATTGTGATCCGAGGTGCGAAACACAAAACTGTTACAATGTGATCGAGGGTGTATTACAAGCTAGTACACAAACGTTTGATTATGAATATTATTTTAAATGGAAAGCTGAAAATAAACACGGAACTAAAAGACGGTTGTCATTCGAAAATTCTAGAAGCGAATAAAAAAAAAAATGATTTGAAAAATCTTTGACTTTTATTCTCATTTCACCCAAAGTCCTTTTCATTTCACCCAAAGTCCTACCCCAATAAGTGAAGGGGAGGGGTGAAGGGGAAGGGGAGGGGAAGGGGGGGGGGGGGAGGGGGGGGGGGGAGGGGAGGAAAAAAAAATAAAAAAAATTTTTTTTTTTAATTTTTTTTTAAATTTTTTTTTTAACAAATGACGAAAAAAAAAACAAAATGGCGGCGGTGGGGAATTCCAAGATCGTGATAGAAGATACAAAGGCCTACTACTCCTACATCTTACTTGGTACACCGTAAACTGAATGCAGCTGCTGAAATTAAAAGCAGTTTCAAATATTCAGTTCTGCAGCTGTTTTTGTTTTGAAATAATTTACCTAAAGTATTCTACATCTGTATAATACCCTGCAAGCTACCGCAAGGGAGTATGGCAGGGAATAAACAATCACAACGTGAAATTATCAATCAGGTAGAAGAATTACTTCCATGCAGACACAAGAAAAACCACCGCGATTAGGCACTACTTAAATGAAAACTAGATTCACAATACTCCTACCACACCGAGGAAAAAAATTAAGCATGCAGAGACAAATCGTTAAAAGACACCAAATCGTTAGTCAATACAAAGTAATATCAAAGTTTTAATTGGAAATTAATCAGTAAATTAAATTATGAACTAATAATCCCTAGAAGATGCATAAATCGATAGTAGAAATGGATAATTTGTCTGGAGTAGCTTGGTCGTATAGAGAAACACCAATTTTACCAACGTTTCGCCTCTTTATTGTGAAACGTTGGTAAAATTGGTGTTTCTCTATACGACCAAACTACTACAGACAAATTATCCATTTCTACATAAAATATAGTGGTCGATAACATACTTCTTTATATTAAATCGATAGTGTTAAAACAAGTACCTACACGTCATTAAAAAGAAACTCTACATTCCTATTTCTATGTCCAAATCTACAACGCACATTTTCGATTCCCCATTCAATGGAATCCATTAATAAACCTTAACGGTACGCCGTCGTTGAAGTCATATGAATGTTTCAATGTTCATGCGTATTAAACTACCTAGCTCGCATCCAAAGTTCTTAGATGACAGCCAATTTTTGCTTGCAATGGTCTAATTACCGAAAAAGAGGGTGACAAAGGAATGTGAAGACTATAGAACAATAAGTTTGATTTCTCATGCGGCAAAGGTAGTGCTTAGAATCATCAATAGAAGAATGGAAAAGAGAGCAAATGAATTCCCAGGCGAGGATCAGTTTGGATTTCGGAAGGCGAGGGCCACTCGGGATGCGATTGCAGTGATGAGAATACTAGTAGAAAGGAATCTAGAATACAATCAGGACGTATTCGCGTGCTTTGTTGATTTCCAAAAGGCGTTCTACAGAGTGAGGTGGGACAATTTAATGGAAATACTGCGGAAGATAGGAGTAGACTGGAGAGACAGGAGACTGATCCGGAATTTATATATGGCGCAGAAGGCGCAAGTGAGAGTAGCAGATGGAGAATCGGATTGGGCAACAATAGGGAGGGGAGTTAGGCAGGGCTGTCCTTTATCGCCGGTACTTATCAACATCTTTTCGCAGGAAATGGTGATAAAGGCTTGGGATGAACTGGAGGCTGGAGTAAAGGTCGGGTGGAAATTGATAAAATCAGTGAGGTTTGCGGATGACCAAGCGCTAGTATGCCAGTCAGCCTGTGGCTTGCAAAAAATGCTGGATGCGTTGCAGGGACAGTGCAAAAGATACGGGATGAAGATGAACCAGAAGAAAACGAAAGTAATGAGGTTTTCAAGAACGAAAAGGGCCAGTGTAACGATAAAAGTAGGAGGTCAGAAGCTAGAGCAGGTAGAGCAATTTAGCTATCTAGGTAGTGTGTTGGAAGAAAAAGGGTATAGCAGCATTGAAGTGAGAAGGAGATATGCATTGGCAAAAGAAGCTTTTACTCGTAGGCGTGAACTAATGACAGGGGCGTTGAGTAGGGAAGTGAAGAAAAGACTAGTAAAAAGTTTAATATGGAGCGTTGCACTATATGAGGCGGAAACGTGGGCTTTGCGGAAAGAAGATGAAAATAGACTTAGGGCTTTTGAAATGTGGGTGTGGAGAAGGATGGAGAAAATAAAGTGGCTCGAAAGGAAAACGAACGATGAAGTGCTGGAATTGGTAGGAGAGGAAAGAAATTTGATAGATGAAATTAGGAGAAGGCAGAAGGTGTGGATGGAAAAGGTAATAAAAGGGGATGGTGTTTTGAAGGAGGTGATTGAGGGAAGAGCGATGGGTAAGAGGGGAAGAGGGAGAAGAAGAACGGGTAGCTTGGATGGAATGATGGGTGGCAGGAGGTATGAGGGGCTGAAGAGGGACATCGTGTGAAATTTAGGGGGTGGGAAGAATAGATTTAAATGTCCATTTAAACCTACCTTCGCCGGTAGAATACTTATAATAATAATAAAATAATGGTCTAATTTTAGAACCTCTAATCCAGAAACATTTTAAGTGGCGATAGGGTCAATATTATTCAAAACATCATTGAACTATGCATAGCATGTTTTTTCAAACATATCATGTCTGTTTCAACAATATGCTCAAAACTTTCTTTTCATACAACCAGCACATTTATAGCATACCAGGACATTGGCGTGAGCTCTAAAAACGCTATAAATATTTATAAGGCAATGAAAACGTTCCACGAAAATATTCTCAGCAAATTTTGAACATCCATTTTGCTACTTTGCTCTGAACTTAGATTCTGAAAAATAAATGGATTCAGCTTCTAGAAAATGAAAAAAATATGGAGTTGACGTTGAGAGAAAAAGATGTTTTACTTTTGCAAACATGATGTAGCACTTCTTCAATTATAATAATGTTTTCTCAGGCCTAAAATATTAGGAAAATTTTTGCCTCTAAATCTGATACGTCTACTTATAGGATATTATATTATATAGGATCCTTATAGGATTATCATCATCATCATCGGTCAACAATCCTAAGGTTGCTTAGCGACGCAGTCCTCCACTCGATTCTTCTATCGGCCAACCTTTTCGTTGAGACTCTCTCTTTTACATCCTTCACAACTTGCTCCATACGAGGCCTGTCTTTTCCATTCTTCCCGTTCACTTTTCCCTCGAAGATTGTCTTCATCAGGCCATCGTGTCTTAAGATGTGGCCCATTAAGTTGTCCCGTCTTCTTTTTAATGTTTTCAGCAGATGCCTTCTCTCCCACTCTTCTTAACACTTCTTCGTTCGTCACTCGATCGATCCCTTTTATCTCCATCATTCTTCGGTAGCACCACATTTCAAATCCTTCCAGCCTTGACTTCTCCGCTTCTGTTATTGACCATGCTTCGCTGCCATATAGTAGAATGCCCCAGATGTATGTTCCAATGAAAGTTTTCCTCACATATTTATTTAATAACTAACATGGCCTACGAATATTCAAATTATACTGATTAAAATAACATTTTGGTTACTCATTGCAAAAGATCTGGCGGGTCCCCTCCCATAAGGCCGGGATAACGATTCAAGTTTTCTGACGTGACAGAAACGGACGGTGGCCGAGAATGGCAACGTAGCGGCTCAATTGTTGGTGACATATATCACGATCCAATATGGCGGCGTGGCGAACACTCACCTCTTGGGTTCGAATTACTGTAAAACCGTAAGTTTTCACTTTATTCCAAATATTTTCTAGCGTGAGTGAAGTATGAAAATAGCAGGTTGTGCTGTGAAAATTTCATCGAAAAAGAACTATTTTCAGTGGTCAAAAAATGTTTTCAAAAAAGTGTCACCCATATACGAGCATTTACCCCTTTTTGATTTGCAAGTCACTCGTGATTGGCTAACTGAAACCAACGTGACGGGAAAGCTAGACCTTGACAAGCTTTCCTCAACGTCCGTCGGCGGCTCCGTCATCGTCCGGCCATCGTAATGGGGGCGTTTACTCGGAACCGAAATCGCAATTTTGTACACGAAATCGTTAGATGGAAACGAAAAAAGAATTTTAGTGAAAAAATTAATTTTCTAACTACAACCATTCACTCATAAATCAAAAATTAAAATGAGCAAAAGGTGACGCCCACCGAAAATGCAGCTGTGAAAGCATTGACGTCATTTTCCTCCCGTCCTTGACTGCTTTCAGGGGAGAGGAAGGAAGTGGAGGGGGATTCTCGGAAGGTCTGCTCTCATAGATGCTGTCGCAATCATTCCCATTGGCCGAGTCAGCTGTGTTCCCCCCATTCTGATAAGGCAAAGTAGCTTCGCTGGCTCAGTTCTGATTCGACGAAATCGATATACGTCAGAGGTTGCACCACGCCCACTTTTCCGAAAGGGTTAAAAACATCAGTTTTTCGCCGCTTATAACTCGGGAAATAATTGTCGGATCAAAAAACGGAAAAATACGGGTCTTTTTATTTTAAAAACTCTATCATATTTGGTAATAAAAAAAATATGGTAAACGACCCCATTAGCTTCATTGAGTTCCCATTCTTCCTTCAACAGTGCCACTGTCCGTCAATTTCTAGTTGCCCCTTTGGTGATCCGAGGTTTGTTTAGAAGGACCATGACGACCGCCTCGTGTCGCCAGTTCCTCCCTTCCCAGTATGCATCTCGGCCGCCCGCTTCGCCTACAGGTTCGTCCCACAGGTTGATACCCCCCGCCCCCCCCCCCTCCCGGCATGCAACCGGTTGCATTCAACTAGTTGCCGTCGCCCCCTCTCTGGTGCATCCTCCACCGTGCCCCCCCCCCCTGGGTCACACCCCACCCCTTCCTCCCTCCCCCCTTTCCTCTCCCCCCCCCCTCCCCCCGGGAGACATATAAGACGGTGCAATCGCCCTGGCAGCCGAGAAAATAGGAGGAGGGGAAGGCTCCCTTGGAATCCAATCTCCCGCCCTTTTGCGAGGCGCCATGATCTCGAGAAAGGGACAGGCCCCACCCTGGAACCACTGAGGAACCCTTTGTTTTCCGGGGAGCGGCGGAAGAAGCATTAAGGCCCGAAAGGGACGCAATCGCTAATTTCCGGAGAGGGACCCTGAGGATAAAGGACTTTCCCCTCGAAAGGAACCCTTACCGCACCCTTTGAAAACAAACACACACACACACTCCTCTGAATACCCTTGATGTCCCACCCAAAAGGGGATCTCCGTCCGCGAAACCCTTTAGGAAGGGGTTCGCCATCTCCATCACTTCAGTTTTTGCGCACGCGCACACTTAGGCGCCCGAGTGTCCCACGGTCCAATTTTCGTCCGATGGTTTGCTCTAAACTCGTCCCTTCAAATGTTTGGGTGGAAAAGAAGGAGGAAATGGGCGTACCAAGGCTTTGGTCCAAAATAGACGACCAATGGAATGAAAGTGGCTGCCACAATCGAATGTTCAACAATAAATAAAGCTGGTCACAGGCGTGACAAAAGTATAAAAGCACATAAATAAAAGACACTCACAAAGACAGTTTTCCGATATTTCGGTGGCCACTACCACCTTTCTCGAAGGAGAGGAGAGAACTGACTGAGGGGGCAAGGCAGGTCGAGGAAACAAGTGAAGGGTTGAAGTAAGATGGGTAAATATGAGTGTGGAGGGAAAGGGTATGAGAAAATGTATGAGAAAAAGAGAGAGAAAGACAGAAGATTCCTTTAATGAGCCCTGTTGATTCCCGGTTTGCGGAAAGCATGGAAGAGCCAAATTAAAGATTGCTCCAACGTAACGCTCTTTTTTATGTGCTTTTATACTTTTGTTACGCCCGTGGCCAGCTTTACTGCTATTTGTATCTCGCATTGCGAATTTCCTGTGTACATTTATTTATATATATATACTGCATTATATAGCAACAAATGAAAATTTAGCTGTGGGACTGGTGCATAAATTAAATTAAGCTTACATAAACAATTCATGCGCTAGGTATCGTATGAAAATTCGCATTTTTCATGCACTCAATAAGTGAAATAACCGCCTCAGCGCTTCGTAAATACGACAGTAAAATCGGCTAATAATGATCGGAACACTTCAACCCGAAGAGATCCCCTCCAATTACTCAAAAAGTGGAAAAGTTTACGTTTTCAGAAGGCAATTGGTTTCATACGTTTGGATGGAAATTTAGAGCAATTTTCATCTGTTTGGTCCAAAAATATGTACAAGTAGTTAGTAGAAAAATCCATTTGGATAATATTCCACCGAGTCACGCGATCCAAAGCAGTTGCACTCGGTTTGTATGACACAAAACTTGGACAAAAACCAGGGAACGGATGGGATTAAGGAGCCTTGCCGGCGAGAGCAGGACGGCGATTCAAAAAGCACCGCACGCAATGAATTAGCGACGTCTCGTAATTTCTTTGGCTAATCCCATGCGATGCACATAAAAATCACTTTTCAGCACGCTCATCAACTATCTAAAATAAGCTTCCCCAAAATGTATTCTCATCGAAAACTTTCTTGCGTAATAACTATTGGCTATCTAACTTGAACCATTCCGAAAGAAAAACATGTCTGCGTAAAATTTCCAGTGATATCTATTCCATGTGTAGGAGATGTGAGTATTCGCTGATTTTTAAGAAACGGCTCACCTACTAGCACGACCTCGGAATACGATAGATAAAGGACACTGCTCTGGGCTTGAGACCAGATAAGAGTAATTCGATGTGTCATTTCCATGGCTTGCCCTTAGAAATATAAAATTCCATTAAGTAAATGAATTGGTCAAATCCTTCGTAATCAATATTTTGAATCATGATAGTAATGAAGGATCTCCGTTTTCACCCTGAAGACGATGGCGGACTTAGCCTTCGAAACGTCGGTGCCTAAAAACACTTGGACCCGGTTGGAAACCTGAGAACTCTTCTTCCATGATAGTAAGTGTAGAGAACGTTGAATGTTCACAAATTTATTTTGGAAAGGTATGTCAAGAAAATATACTCTTTCACGTAACGTAAAATACAGGATGCAGAAAATCATATAAATTAAATCAAGATAAATAATAAGCGGTGTTATAAAATCGAATACATTGCGCGAAATGCCGTTATAGATTTCCCGCAATGTATTCGATTGTTACTTCAGAGGGGTTTCCCACTGACTTGCAAACAAATGCGAGAATATAAATAGGCAAGAAAGCAATTACCAGTCTTCTCCTCCTTAAGGCGTAGCAGTTGACTGCTATGACAACTGCTAACAACTATTAAGCCCCACTCGCATGAGTAAATAGCAACTGCGATGCGAGTTCAGGTCGATACTGGACACATGTCGAACACTATCGATCCTAGTTCGAGCTATTAGCAAAGTTGAAGTCCGTCTACTTTCCAGCGGAAATGTATCCAGCACAATCGCAACAATCGCCAACGGAAAGCAATACACGACGGAATTTGGATATAATAACAAGGGTATTCCTCCCCGAAGGAGAGAGTCTGCTCTTTAAAGAATGGGAACAAAAAAGAATCGTCAATTGCAGTTATTGCTTGATGAATTTGATGAAAATTTACGCATCAATCACTATTGAAATAAACAGCTTTTTATTTGTTATGAAAACGCCTAAATAGCGGCTTTGAGCTGCGTAGAAGTTGGTGCAGACGCATCATAGCAGTAGCGATACAGATATATCACGCATCTCGCGACTGTCATAGCAGTCAACAGCTACGTGTGTACGCACCTTTACAATGAAAGCTCCAATGAAAATACACATCGATATGAATTATTGAAAATTCTTTCGATATGTATTATTGAAATTATTGTTTGGGGGGCTCCCTTCCTCATGGATCCGCCCCTGTTTAAGGCCGTTCAATTCCCCAGACGTGACTGCTGCCCCATCGTATGTGTCGGAGCAACGAGTTTTTCTTTCAGTCTATAAGAATTAATTATATGCTTTGCATGAACAAATAACGCATTTGTAGACCAATCGGCACTCACGTCAGTGAACGAAATTAATCTTTGCTGCACTTCAGAGGCGTCATCGAGGAAGTATCTTAGTGTTGTGGATGGCTGGGATTAATTACTGAATTCTGAAGTCTCGTACATAAATAGTGCCACAAAAATTGCGCTACCCATTTTATCTCTTATCTTATTTTAGAAAATTGTGCTAATAGGTATTATCAAGTCGTTTTTAATGCGTTTCCTTTTTCCTCTGAAAGTGGTTGCATTCACGAGATGATGTCGTAAAGTTGGGTCATATTTGCGGATATGATTTAAAATCGCAGATACCCTTATACGGTGAATCTTCAGCCTCACGTCCTCGAAATAAAGGCTCTTGAATGGCAAAAAGGCGCGTTGTGTCTTTACATAGATCACTCTGTTCTCAGCCACTGTTTCCTTATGCCGCTCGACACTTGCGATGAAATGGGAATGAAGACCTGCTTCAATGCTGGTATTGCGGAAGCTGAGCAAACGATCGAATGTGTCCCTATGACCTTTCATGTTTCACAATAGCATTAGATATATTACTGAGTTCTCGCAAATAGGAGGCATAGCCAACAGAAAAATTTCACGAGAGTAGAACTCCCAATCAGCCAAATGGTTTTTATATGCAGGGAAACGCAGAAATGTCGAAAGTAGGTATTCACCATTACACACTTTGTGTTTGCACTTTAAACTTGGTATTTCCAGTATTCCGAAATCGTAATTAATTCAACGTTTTTTATGCATAGATAACATTAAATTTGTGTTATCATCTTTTTAAACGATGCGAAACTTTCGGACACACTACCTTTCCCTAAAAAAATGATTTAATCTTCTGGAGGATTGTTGAAATGAAGTAGTTAGGAAGTGTATGTATAAAAAAGCAAAGACATTTTATTATTATGAACATATTTACAGTTAACGATACCTCTTATTAGTTATTTATTTACACGATAAGAAAACACGTCTCTGCCGACAATAATCCTCTTTTCCTCATTGTCTATTTACAATGCATCTCTATAGGGCCCTTCCTTTTTCTTTGAGATTTAACCGAAAAGATTTTTTAAACATAAATAATAAACAATGTGTTCTAAAGTACGCTTAATATGCTCGTCTAGATGTCAGCAAAAAAACCCTATCCATTGATAACTTACTCAACGCTACAGGCTTTGTATTGGGCGAGAAAAATGGATTTTGACGACAGAAATAATGTGCATGAAGATTCGTAAAGGCCGTTGTGTACGGTACAATTTCTTGTACAAGATCTTGTACCATAAATTGAACGGCGAGATTTGACCAAGATATTGTACAAGAAGTTGGTTCACGGTCGTACACGATCAAAGATTTTCATGCAATTTGTGCGCCAATAACATGCGCAGATATCGTTTTCTGTCGAACAGCTGAACTGCGATATCCGAAGACGATAGTATTTTGAAAATACTGCCATGGGTTACAATGATTTGCTACCATTAATCCTAGCATTAATAAAATGAAATTATACGATTGGTTACTTGCACTCTTTCATCGGCTCATGAAACCCATCATTCATCGTCCAAACATCATGTTTTTGCTAGTTTCATATATTTATTTTCGGTTCAATAACGTCATATTAATTTCATTGAGGTTTAAGGTTTAATGAGGTCAGTGTGTCCAACTCATCTTTTGAGAAATAGAACACTTTCGACAGGACCGACGAATATCACAATATGGAAGTAACAAAGAATATCATAATATGGCAGCAACAAGGAATATCACGATATGTACAACAAAAATGGAAGTTTTTCCATGCTTATAGGAATAAAAGTGATCGCAAACAGAACACCAACCTTACGAATACTAAACGAACGCATCACTACCGTCACATGTCATGCGCAGAAGCTACGGAGTGGATCTTGTACGGTTTCATCCAAAAATATAGAGCATGATCTAATTTCTTGTACAATAAATTGTACGAACACCTCGTACACGATACAATTTGCGCATTGTATACAAGTTCTTGTACAAGAAATTGTACCGTGTACAACGGCCTTAGGCGCTTAGCTTTACCGCTCTGTTTTCCCATGGTATGGCACACGGTAGCTGGCGGCGCTCGCGTCGCTCTCCTCCTCTACCTCCCAGCCGAGCCGCAGGCATTGAGTGCGAGAGAGATAGAGAGTAGATGTTAGGGGATCTCCGTCCGCTGAGCTTAGCCACGGCCGACCGTGCCCACGGCGAAAACCAGCGGCAAACTGGATGGCGCGACGCACTGCCATGTATTGAATGCGGCGTAGTATAACGTCAGAATAATCTCTCTCAACGAAAAGTAACGAAGAACACCATATGTATGTTTGAGGGAAGACGATATGTATATTCTTTTCATCGTTGCCTGGGCAGGCGCAGCTTACCTAGCTTACCCCCAATGCACTGGTATCGTGATGGTCTGAGCATTGGCCCGGTAATCCTATGGCCCTTGGTTCGATTCCGGGTCCATAAAACATTTTTACTTAGGAAATAATTCTCGCGGTTGAATTATGCTTTCTGACCGATTTCATTTGATTCGATTAATCATGTATTTTTTTCTGTCTGCCCGTCCTTCCAGGTGAAATCTTACAAATTAATTGTCACCCCCTTCCTGTCGTTCACTTGCCTTAATATTTTCGGCACTTACTTATGTTCGATGGCTATACAGTATTATACTGTAATTAATATGATACAATGAAAACATTTTAGATTTTAATCAAATTAATTTTCGGTAGAAGAAAAATTGCTACCCTAAGCTAGGCATAAATTACTAACTTTATTCGCAATTACCATCTTCGTGGCTGGTCTGGTGGGTAGTGTGATTTTTCTCGTTCGGAAGAGCCAGTGATAAACAATCTAACACATGAATCAAATCGGTTTATTGCTAATAGAAGTATTTAAAGTAGCTTAACTTTGCGTTCACGATTTAATTTTTTTCTTTCCGAATTTGAAAATGCTGAAATATCGGCAAGAAAAAAATCATCCTTAACTTTTTACTGCACTTCTAAAATATATTTGAGGATTTGAAAAAGTATGATGTTATGAATTTTATTTTATACATAAGATGAAAATTGGTGAATAGTTTTATATGTTTGTAGTAGTAGTAATTGAGTAAGGTCCTGGCCCACATATAATTAAAAGGAAATGGCATCAGGGGTACAACTACTGGCCCATCACTGGGTGGGCCTGGGTTCGAGTCTCGGCAGTGATTCCAAGATATTTTTCTTCGGTAAACCTGTCCCTATTTGAATGTTTTGAGGAGATTCTTTGAGTTCAGCACTCCGTCCTTCGGATGGGACGTTGTGACGTGGCCTTCCTTAGATTATAAGAGCAAGCTAACGGGTTTCGCCAAACCCTTCCCACTCACCCTCCTATTCCCAAACTTGAATCTTTTCCGTGCCTATCGTTTCGATAGAGCGTACCTATAAAATTAGTAACACGAAGATCGAAAACGTTGAATCCATAAGATATTTAGGCGTAACAATCACTTAAAGATTTATCGTGGGGAAGACACATCCGGGCAACATGCGGCCGAGCGAAGAGAAAGCTAGGATTTATAAAAAGAGTACTAGGGAAATGTGATGAGAAGACAAAAGAGCGATGCTAATTTTCACTAGTTAGGCCCCACCTTGAGTATGCAGCCAGTGTATGGGATCCTAATGAATTAGGTTTGATCGGAGAACTAGACAGTGTGCAGCGTAGAGCAGCTATGTTCGTTAAAAGGTGTTACGATAGGTTGAGTAGTGTATCAGAATTAATACAAGAATTAGGGTGGGAGTCATTATCAGTGCGTAGGTTAAGGTACAGAGTAAATCTATTAGAGAAATTTCAATCGGATAGCTTTACTGAAAATGTTAGGCACACATTAAAAAACCAGCGTATTATGCTAGATTCGACCAGACAAATAAGATAAGAGAGATATTTTGTCGTACTGGTGGATTCAAAATGGCATTTTTCCCCCGTACTATAAGGGATCAGAATAGGCAGCATAGGAAAGGGATAGGTAGGGGAAATATTTTAGAGTATTCTGTAGTGCATGATGCATGTATTAACCCCTCAAATACTATAGATACTAACAATCTAGTTGCATGAGACCCTTTAGTTGCTTGCTTGCATGTTAGTAGTGCATGCTTGGTGACCTTCACCCCCTGCCACACACCCTAGCGGTGGCTTGCAGGGTATCGTGTACATGTAGATGAGATGTAGATGTTTTCTCCCCGTATGAAGCGCCGTAAAGTGTCTGTGCAGACTAGAAACCTCAGATGCAACTGGCTAATACACACTTTAATACGCGTATTTCAATGCATTGTTAGAAGAGGATGGTATGGATTCTTACAATTGCTGCACCCTTAGTTCCTTCAATCCTACCCAGTGTGACCGACCTGAGGGTTGACTATTCTGGTTTGTTTGATATGATGACTGCAAAACCAGTGACATGATCCATTTAACACTTATTCAGTAATTAATGCTTAGCTAACTTTCGTAAAATAGCACATGGTACGCAAGGGAAACCTAGATTCATAGGTTCCCTGAGACGATTAAATTTTATTCCCTCCACTCTTTTAACCTAAGTTTTCGGAGAACTTGCTATGGAATTCACGCCTCAAGGCTCATCATCTTATTACAATGGAAGCAGTTGACTCCTCTCGGGTTAAAGGAACGTTATCCTCAGGGTTCACGCTGCCCGGAGGTTTACAGAAAGGTCACAGAGTCAAATTCAGTCCAAGTGGTCCATGCGATTCGTACAAAGTGAAAGGGGGATCCAAGGAACTCATCTGACAAAGGGACTCAGCCTCCGGGCTTCGAATCTCGACTCTAGTGGCGACTTAGGGACAGGCTCCGGGCCAGCGGCGTTCATTGATGTGTAGTAGGTACTCAACTAAGCAGCTCCATTGTCAAGAGTTTTTATCTCTCGTCGCCTGCATGAAGAGTGTTTTCCATCCCAGGATTCCACCACTCTCTGGGCCAGTCACTCGTAGTGAGGTCACATCTCCAGGGCACAGCAAAGATAACATTTCCTTCTCTTTCCTTACGAGAGTCCATTAATTGTCTTTGTAGAGAGGTGTCGCCTGAGTGAAATGCATTCCGAGCTCTACGAATTGCAGCCAGTATGGCATCCGAATGAATTACGCATGACCAGAGAACTAGACAGTATGCAGCGTATACCAGCTATCGTACATACTATTACTATCGTAAAACCATTTTTCAGAAACCTGTTACCTACTGTCCGCTCAAAAATCTTGTAGACTCAAGTTTAAACCTAAATAACTCCGAAACCGTTCATCGGATTTCCACGTTATTTACAAAGTAATTTACATAATTTTGTTATTGACTGACTATATTGTTAGAATAATTTTTAAAAACAAATTTTGGACCTATTTCTTACGTTAGAGTAAAAAAAGGGCCCATTTTTTTAGTGCTACGGCACCATGCGTCATTTTGACGTCCCATCACTTTCAAGAAAAGCGTTTGACCAAACAAATTTTTATTACAAGGTAAATTATATCTTTGTTATTTCGTATTCGAATTTTAAAGGGTTTAACTTTAGTACTTATTGGTATGTTATTCCATTTATAACCGCACTTTTTTTTCGGCAACTATGCATCCTGGCGCCACGAGACTAAAACTGTCATCTTCTTTTTTAAATTTCCAGAGCGAATCAGATATTATCATTTAGCTGAAGTCAGCACCTTATTTAATATCGAATTTTATGTTTCCCGAAAAAACGCACGACCCCAGAGCAGGACACTCCGCCGGTTACACTTTTCTGCACTGTGTTTTTTTCAGGAAACGTAAAATTCGATATAAAATAAGGTGCTAACGTGCTAAATGATAATATCTGAATCGTATTGGAAATTTAAAGAGGAAGATGACAGTTTTAGTCTCGTGGCACCATAATGCATAGTTACCGAGAAAAAGTGCGGTTATAAATGGAATAGCATACCAATAAGTACTAAAGTTAAAACCTTGAAACTCCGCAAACGTACTAATGAAGATATAACTCACTCTGTAATAAAAATTTATTTTAGGCAAACGCTTTGCTTGGAAGTTAGTAGACGTCAAAGTGACGCATGGCGCCGCAGCGCTAAAAATATGGGCCCTTTTTTACTCTAATGTAAGAAAAAGGCCCAAAATTTGTTTTAAAAAATTATTCTAACAATGTAGTCAGTCAATAGCAAAATTATATAAATTGCTATGTAAATAACGTGAAAATCCGATGAACGGTTTCCGAGTTATTTAGGTTTAAACTCGAGTCTACAAGATTTTGGAGCGGACAGTAGTAGTGTATCAGAATTAATGGAAAGATTAGGTGGGCAATCATTTTCAGATCTTAGTTTAAATTACAGATTAAATCTCTTGAAGAAATTTAAAACGGACAGCTTTACTCCAGATGCGTATTATGCTAGATTTGACCAGATAAATAAGATTCGAGAGTCATATCGATAGATTCAAAATATCATTTTTCCCACGTACTAAAAGAGAACACAATAGGCAGCTTAGCTAAGGGATAGGTAGGTAAAATACTGTTAGAGTAGTCTGCAGTGAATGTATGTATTAACATGACGAACCCATGTATGATAGATAAATGTCGATAAATATATTTTAAATAGGTGACATCAAAACCAATAATCATTTTTTAGTATCCCTTAGATACTAGCCAACTAGCTGAACGTGACTGCTATGCAACATGATTCCATATAGTAACCTATTTGCATGTCACAAGTGCGTGTTTGGTGATATTCACCTCCTGCCACACACCCTTGCGGTGGCTTGCAGGGTGATGCGTAGATGAAGATGTCGATGCCACCCTCCTTTATAGTGGCTTGCCGGGTATTATGTAGATGTTGACGAATTTCACTCGACACGCCACGTCCGAATAACACATGCAACTCACCAATGAATGAAATCAGACCTATCATTTCAATTTCGCAGAGGGAGCTCACGACTCTTAGCCATGGAGAACACAGCTCCGACCAACAATTGAGAACCTTCTTAGTGATCGAAAAAAAAACAAATTGTAAAGGATCTTTCATCATCATTTATTCCATGTTACGTAGAATCTTAAATCTTCGAAAGTGGATAGAAAGTATTTTTTATTTTCACCTGCTTCGATAACTATACTAGGGAAATATTTAGAAACTTTTCCTTAAATACAAGCATTTTTGATAACAGGGAACACCATTTAAGTTAATTTTTAAGCTTACTAATAATATGTGCAAAAACTTTGCGCGGAAAAACAAACACACTGAGCAATAAACGGCTGGTTATATTGTAGTGTTCGGCCGCGGTAGTCAGGCCAGGGACGTGCCAGCCTAGCGAAACAAAAGAAAGCAAAAAACACAAAAGCATCGTATTGCGTTGGAGGGGTTGGGTCGAGGGAGACGAAATCAAAGAGATGCGAATAGGAGCGACAGAGGGAGTGATGAGATGAGAGGGAAAGTGGCTGGAGACATATTTTTAGGAAAGTCGCGATGGTGTCCTCAGACAGCGAAAAAGTCCTCATTGTCACTGGCAAGAAAGATCTCTCGGTTGCAAAATACACTGGGTTAACTCATTGAACTCCATTTAAGTTATTCATTAGAAAGATTATTTTTCAATTATATAGAAAATATCAGTAAAGTTATGCAACACGTAAGAGATGTTGAAGATTATTCCTGAAACTTCAAGCATATAAAATTTCAAACAGATAAAAGTATCATGGATGTTATGAAAGCATAAGGTAGCTACATTGCAACGCCGAACTTCAACATTGGTATCGACAAAAATGCGATATAACTTTGGAAAAACAAGTCCATCATTTCGGGAAAACATTTATAGTGCTTATTTGACAACATGAAGCTATCAATTGCCAGGCATGGTATCGTACGAGAAATCCTAGCGACCTTTAAAAAGGGGATGAAAACTACTCACTCTAAGACTCCGAACAAATAACAATGATCAAACTTCATACCACCTTGATTTAATAAAATGCACTATAGATAAACGATCTCCGCGAATCTCTGTTATTTTTCCTCTCCTAGCATCAAAAAGCTATGCTCAACAATCCCTCCTTACCTACACAATCAGACCTACACATAATCCTGTGTCGCGTTCACATTGATTCCGGCCGCATTATCCTCACAAATAATTTCCCACAGCCGCACGAAACCAAATTCAAATGAAAGCCTCCAAGGATCAGTTTTAAAGGAATAGAAAGGGTAGCTTGGGGTTCTTTCCCACTCATCGACACTAATTGGTCAGAGTGATTAGCGTGAATACAATGCCTTCCATAGAATGAGTCCCTTTCCCTTTGACTTGCTTTTGATTTGGCCGACCACGGATTGCCGAGCTTCAACTGTTTTTTTTCGTCCCTCATTTTTTTCTCTTCCGATACTCATTCATTTTCTTCCTACGTTCCCTTTTCCATTGCTGCTCCATCCTCAATGTTTCGTCCGCAAAGGTTTATTAATTCTTGCACAGCTTATCAGACTTATTATGACTGATTTATTTCTTTGCACTTTTTTCTCGAGAAGTTCTTCTAGTACATTCCCATTTCTTGCAAGTTTTTTTTTCCACATTGGCGTACAATGCATCCTTCATTTTATCCAACAGAAAACATCACTTTTCATATTACCGCGGTTTTTTTTATTTTTCGCGAGACCTCAATTTCCACCCTCCTTTCCAGCTAATCCTCATTCGGCGAACTTAAAATGGACCGTTTGTTTTTAAATAATCTCGGTCCCTCCGTAAAAATCCAGGGCATCATTCACACGAAGCCTTGTTGGGTTCCTGAGACAATCCTAGCAGCAGGGTCGGGCTCATCTCCGACGGAGGGTGGTGAGAAGTCAGTCTCCTTTTGTCCAAGACGTGGTCGAACCCTTTCTTGGCCGGCGGAAGCATGTGCCTTCCCATCGAATCGAAAGATTATTCTGAGGCAGAAGTCGTGAAGAGTCCTGGAGGATTTGAACCCCAAAAAATCTTGGGCATGAAATGTAGCTGTGCATATCGCTTGGCGAAAAGGAAAAGTTTAATTCAATTATGGATAAGGGCTATCATAAGTTGCGAGTGGAAGGATATAAATATTACATTCCAGTTAATTTTGACAAAAGGAAAAGTCTCTCCACAGGTATCAGTACCGAAGAAATCCCTATTGCAATGCAAGCAGTTTTCTTCCACGCATACAAATTTATTACGCATCGAAAAAAATGTATAGGATATTAATTACTTTTAACAGCATCTGAAAAGTAAAACTTAATACTTTTTGCAATTATGTGTTTTGATTTCCAAAACACATAATCAGTTTCACGCAGAGAACAGAGACAGTGCCTGAATGAATACAATCGTTCTCTACCAAAATATCTTCTGTCAACAACAGAAAGTCAAAATGTTTGAACTTTCATCTTAGTCAGTTATAATAATAAAGGAGGCATTATTGAATTTTCCGCCAATTAGGGATCAATTCCGTGCACGGAATGAATGCAACAATCACATGAGTGGCTTAAACAGATATCTTCAAAGAAAGATATCTTGGCACTGAAAGTATTTTTTTAACTGAAATTATTTCTGCGTTCTTAAATAAATATTTTGATGTATAACTTAAAAATGCCGACTGCTTTTAAAATGATTATTTATCGAAAGCATCAAAAGATTATTATGAAGAAAATGAAGACATCTTTCCCTCCATGGTTGAACGCCAGTTAGCTATACAGAAGTTTACCCTTCCATTCCTTCGCATGCGTGCGTTCGCCACTTTCTAAGACGGGCTCTCGATCCAAGGATTTGTCGGAGAAAGAGGGAGAGTAGGAAGAGAAGAAAAACTATTCACTACTGTTCCGGGACTTCAAAGTCCTAGAAAAGTACACAAAAATATAAAAAAAAACAACTGGAACATAGTACATACACAGGAAAAGTACATTTTACAGCTCTTACAGTTTTTTCAGGTATTCATATTCCTTTTGAAGAGGTTCCACCGTGACTCCGCGATTCAATATCCCGTAAAAGAGCAATGTTGTTTAATGAATAAATACCGATTCAAAAAAACACCTTTATGGAACATCATCTATAGGGTGATAACGCATTCACAATATTTTTATGAGTATGCTATTATGTAGCGCGTTGTGGTTTCATTCCAATTTTTACCAGCTCTTTTAACTCATTTTGACTTCGAAACGTGACTGACGTGTTGTTGCCACGTTTAATTTACAAAGTGAGAATACATGCTCAATCCCGCTAATAGGTATTCTAAAATAGGTTAAATATTTTCTTACTTAGTTTTAAACTATTCCTTTGCAAATACAACTCTATGTTTTGAATTTTATTAATATTCGTATTTTTGATAACTGTTTGGCAACAATGACGCTGCTACCGTTTGGAAGCATTGTTATTAATTACACCATGTAAATAATCAATGAAATATTTAAATTACATAAAATATGAAGGACCTTGGTAATGTATATTTCTAAATTAAGTTAGTAAATAGGCTTGTAAGCACGTTCCGTCACAAGCACCGTTGCCAATGACAACAACATACTGTAGCACCACTTTCATATAACGAAGACTTTTCTGATTTTTTCGAGCAAACATTTATTTATATCAATTATACAAGTGTGGTAAGGCCTGCAATTTTTTACAATGCTATATCCCACGTAAAATTGCGCATCTTATATTAGTTTTTCGTCAAAACGACATTTCTCTTTGCATTTACATATCTGCAAATTTTACTGCAAGAGCCATGATCTTCCGTATAACCAGGTATAAAATATCTGATTTTCAATCTTTTTTCTTCAAATGTGATGTAAAGGCCTCATTATTTTATTGCCAATCGATAGAAGGGCCAAAAAATTGAGTGTCCTGAAATTTTCACAAAACTGATATCTGCTTCATAATTCGATGGAGGCTCCTTAAATAAGTTGATAGACAGCCTTAAAGGTTGACCCACTCATGCATAGAGTCGCGTTATCGAGGTTGACTTCTCAAAACGACTTGTTATAGAGGTTCTGAGACGTTGTGAATTGGAAAACAGCCGTGTAATTGAGGTTGTTTGGATAATAATAGTCGCATTGTAGAGGTTAGGTTAACATTATGCGTTATGGCAATCTCAAGGGGATTTGGAAATTGCACTTGCAATTGAGGTTGTCGTGTTATTGAGGGTCGTGTAAGCGAGGTTCTACTGTACAAATATTTTCCAAAGGTTACATTAGAAACGGTGAACACGTGAATTCCGCTGTCTTTGTAGTTTCGGAAATAATTCCCAAGTCATACTTGTGGATCAGAGAGGGGGAGAAAATCCCGATTCCGTACTTCATCCCTTCCCGCGCTCAAAGCAGAAAGGGGGTGGGGCGAGGGACGTACCCTTTCCCCTCCACCCCCCCCCCCCCCCAAAGGGGCTCTTCCACCTTTTTCCACCATTTACGACCCCTTCCGTCTTTTACGCCGGCGTCCGCTCTTCCGCCCTCTGGGGGCCGATCCTTGCATCTCCCGCACCCCGCTCCCCCCTGGGGGCGGCGCGGGGAGGTGCCGCACCCGGCTAAACTATCCGGCGAGAGCATGTCCCACACAACTCCAAATAATCCAGAGCAGTCGCCACCGTCATAGAATTCCACCAACAGTGGAAGAAAGAGTGTGGATGGTCCCTGCCATGCCCCGGCCAAACATGTTACGCCATATCTTATCCTCTTCCAATCCGGGCTCTCCACATTAAATCCCTCTCCAAATCCTTCCCCCACCGACCTCTGCTACCCTTCCCTCCCTCCCTCCCCTTTACCCAAACCACTCCCCCCTATTCCTCTCCAAAAGTTCTTCGTCCACTTTGATGCAGGTACTCTTCAGAATCCACTAGACCAGGGGATCGGAAAATTTTCGAGAAGGAAGAGCTTGTCCCTTAAAATGTCCCTGACAATTTTTTCAAGAGCCAAAATACATTTTTAAAAGCAATGAAAGTTTAAGGCAGTATTAGTATTAATTATATATCTCTATTAAAATGAAAATATCGCTTAAAACAAGCGGTCATTGGCTTGGTGAGAGGGTTGGGAAAGCATTTTCCGAGAACATTTGAAAATTTCATGTTTGTTAAGAGTGTTTTTTATTTGACAAACGATTTCCAGTCAGAATCAGTCATTAAAGAAATTTAAGTTTCATTTATAAATTACAATATGCCCTCGTTTACGGGCGTATACTGATGCATTGCCAATTTAAATATCGTTCTATTTAAACGAAACAACAGTTTTCATTTTCAATTTTACTTCCGAGCCACACGTATACATTCGCTCACCCCAAAAGAGCCACGCGATGCTTGTGAGCCGTACATTGCCGACCGATGCACGACAACGGTGATGTGAAAATAGAGTGCTGCTACCAATAATTTGTTGCTGATGAGAGAATACTGTACACAATGTACTGAGTTTCGTTCATTATAGCGTTAGTACGCAGTACAGCTCGTGAAGGTTCAGCAAATAAAGGTGATAGCGATAATCGGCTGGCGCTACCTCACTCACTAACTTGAAAAGTGCCACCAGGACGTAAAACTTTATATTTCCACAAAAACTTATTGCAACGGTTTCTTACAATTTATTACAACAACAGAAACTTATTAAAACTTATTAGAATGTGTAAATACGAAGTTTTACTTCCTTGTGATGTCGAATTTCCATTAAATTCATAATACATAAATTTCCATTTCCACGCCTGAAACAGTTCATTTTATTCAAAGGAGCCCATTTTTACAAACGAACGCTAATAACACGTCCTCTCGTGGCCCATTCCTCAACTCAATACTCCTCCTCCCATCACTGTCATCAACCCCTCCATCTGCATCATCTACTATCCTTCTATTCCATACAGTAGGTAATCTTAAGAATTTGAAATATAGTGCTACCGAAGAATGAAGCAAATGAAATGGACCGACGGAAGGACTAGCGAAGAAGTCCTAAGAAGACTGGGAGAAAAGAGAAGTCTGCTGACAACTCTAAAAAGAAGACGAGACAACTTAATAGGCCACGACTTAAGACACGATGACATGATGAAGACAATCGTCGAGGGAAGAGTGAAAGGGAAGAATGGAAAAGGCAGGCCTCGTATGAGTTATATGAGATACATATAACAGGTCGTGAAGGACGTGAAAGAGAGGAACTACGTCAATATGAAGAGGTTGGCCGATAAAAGAATCGAGTGGAGGGCTGCGTCATACCAATCCTAGGATGTTTGACCAATGACAACGATGAAGTAATCTTATTGGTCAACTTATTTTCATACGCACAGAGCTGGATTTTATGATAGCAATACAATAAGTTTTTCAAATTTATTTCTTCCCCTACCTTGCACAACGCTTTATGGTTTCATCTTTATTCTCACTCTTCCGAAAAAAGTATTCAAGATAACGACAAGCTAATTTGCTTTACGTTATCTTGGATACTTTTTTATACTTTATAGAATTATTTCCATGGCTGATTGCTTTGCATTTGAACTTCTTTAACTGCTATCAAATCTCTACTCTCTCAAATCGCTACTCTCATTTTTTAGAGATTCATTCCATGGTGATGATCATTGGATCATTCATATTTGATGAGCAGCAAGTCATTTCGGCGTGGATGACGTCACTCTTGGACGGGAGCCAATAGGAACGTCGCGACGTCCTACGACGCGTCGTAGCATTTTCCACAAGGCAGTGTGATAGGCCCTGTTTCTTCTGAACAGAAATGATATCAATAAGGTGGTCAAAGGTAAGCTTTGTCTATTTGCCGATGACGCAGTAGTGTACAGGGAAATTCTATGCCCAAACGATAAATAATAGTTAAATGATGACCTACAAGCAATTGAAAAATGGTGTCATACATGGCAGTTAGAATTAAATTTAAAAAAATGTGTAGTAATGAATTTTTGGAAAAAGAATTGTTCTCCTCCTAGCACGTACAAAATAAGTAATAATGAAATAACAAACGTGGAATCCATTAAAACTCTTGGAATAGGACTGACACATGATCTTTCCTGGGGTAAACACATACGTGAAATAATGGGTCAAGCTAATCGTAGACTGGGATTCACCAAAAGAAAATTGGGTAAATGTGACGATCATGTACGAGAAATCAGCTACTTTTCCCTTGTTAAATCTCATTTGGAATATGCTGCTCTGCTGGTAGCGAAGCATGACAAGGTTCATCAGACTAGAGAAATTGTCCGACCAGTTCGCAATCCCCTTTTGCACCGGATCGATGCTGGACTGCAACAAATTAATGCAAATAAATCGTAAGGATAAAATATTTTCTTTCCAGGGAAACCTTGGAACTTTCTTAACACATCAGTGTCATAATTGCCTTGAACCATCGTCAGCGAGGGCAAACGTTATCATGTGGTTGACTGTGAATATACGTAGTTGGTCCATTCAAGATAGATGTTTGGGCGTGTTAAAATCAGCAAGGCATCAAACCATACTTATCTAACGAGGCAAAACGTCTTTGCCGATCACACGGCTATTGGGATCGGATTGTCAAGGAGGCCATTGAAATCCGCCTCAAAAAGAAGACGATCCTCAAATGCATACAAGAGGACAGGGGAAACTCTCGACCAATCAAGAGGCGCCCTTCTGAAGGTTGGTCGATGGATCAATCAGGAGACACCTGACCCCAGGAGAAGGGTATATAAGGAGGACAATTTTTGCGATACGGCATTCAGAAGCCCTGAAGACGATTGCCGAGACGGGAATCGAAACATCGGCGGACATGGACGAATTAACCCTCTGGTGGAGGACCCGAGAAACCTTCACGCAGCAGATACGCCGGATCTTTCTTCAAACAAATCAAACAATAAGTGAATAACCATAGGATTCTATAGTAATGGTCAAAAATTCACGCATTACTAGTTATAACTAACAGCTTTGTTTTTAGGCTTGATCATTAAATCAGTGATGAATTTATGATCTCATACGTTACTCCCAATTCCTTGAACCTTTACAAGTTTGCAAACATTGTCATGCTTTTCTAGATGGAATTGAATTCAGCAGCACAGGTTTATGCTGGTAGATACGCACGTGATTGAAATAAGTGACTTTAGTCCTCCCAGAATAGTGTGTATTGCATTTGACCCCCCGTTTCGTTTCGTAGGATCGCGTATCGGCGGTACGAACTAAGAAACGGGGATCCAAAAGCTTCTCCGAGGAGAAGGAGCCCCGGAATCAATTTCACCGAACAATTGACTGCCGAGCGAATAGAGTCGAGGCTAACTCCCGCTTTCCAGTGACCTACGTCACTTCCGGAATGCATATCGGGGTCCGTTTGAGACGTGGTTGTCAGAAGAGGGCCAAGAGTGTGTGCATATGGCGAACGGGGTGAACACCATACGGCGATCTATATTCATCTTGCTCACAGTTCACAGACGGTATACAGTCAACAGAAGTTGAGGCTGGAAGCATTTGAAATAAGAGAAGAATGGTGAAGATGAAAGTGGATGTGTGGACCGAGTGGCAAACGAAAATCTCCAAAGGAGAGGAAACAGAAGTCACTTTGAATAAAATGCGGGAAAACTAAATCGGACGCAGCTCAGAGTAATGCGGATTGATAACGATTATCGTCGAAGAACAAGTCGAAGAATGGCAAAGGAAAGCCTCGGATGAGATGAATCAAAGAATTGGGCGTGGAAGAGACGAATTATGCGAATATGAAGGGGTTATCGGATAGGGGAATCATTTGCAGTGCAGCAGCGTCAAACAAATCATAGAATTGCCGACTGGCGATCATATAGTCACAATTTCAGTCACTGAGACCGGTTCACGATCCATATCCGATATATGGGTTGGGAAAGTACACTTTTGGATATGATATGCAAAAGGACTTAAATTACCTAAGACTGTGGTTTTTTCATAACCAATTGTCTATGAATGTACAGAAAACTATATGTTCTATACATATATGATTGTGCAGAAAACTATACTTACAGTAAACTATATCATTCTTCAATGTGCCATTCATTTGCCAATCTTGTTATGTCAATTTATACATATTTCTTTGTTACATTTTGTTAATTTTTATATTTTGTATATTTTTGTTACGCCTTGCATTTGATTGTGCAATAATTGAATTCTAACACTAGGTATTGTTTCTGATGGTAGCTTTTTTCAGGTTTTCTCCTTATCAGCTACCTAAAACTCAAGTTTTTTCATTCATTGTATAATTGTATGCATTAGTTTGATCATTAAAAATATCAATCAATCAAATGAACAATTTTTCCTCGGGGAAATCAATATCGCATCCTTTCCAATTTTATCGGCATCGACTTCAAGTGACTATTATCAATCGAGTGGAATGGATGTAGGAATACAATGGAATAACCACAGTCGGCCTCATGATGGGTCAAAGATAAAAATTCATCAAAGACGTAGACAGGTGGAACAGGATAAATATTTTGGCTAATGATCTTTCCAATCATCTTCAGGGTCAAGGAAAGGTTTGCCAATGGTCTCTAAACATACTGTAAGGTTTACAAAATATCTGTATTGTTGACATTATTTTTTATGCATGTTTTCACAGGTAGTTCTTATTTAGCCGATGAAAATAAAAATTGTAGCATGTATTTTTAGGATTTTATTGCCCTGTAAAATCTAATGAGAGCCCAGGAGATTGTTGGCAGTGGCACCGTAAAAATTCGTTACTACACAGAGATTTTCCACCAATAACGAATTGCTTCTTTACGTGTATTACTTATGGGAACTATTTTGACTCAACTGGGGTCGAACTGAGGACCATTAGCTACAAAATATTAGCCTATTGTCTGTCCGAGGATGACTTTTAATAAACCTAAAGTTGCAAATCTGTACTGCATTTGGTATTCAAGTTGTAGGCGACCATATTTACATACATGCATTTTACTTTATATATAAGACAAGCTGACCCGGCCACGCGTTGCTGTGGCTCAATCTGGTTAAATGGAAAGCGCACGTTTATAGTATGTTTAATTTCACAATTCTTATGGGTATACAATATTTTTTGTTGTTCCATTGTCTGTGCAGATATAGACATTGTCTGGTTTGCCGACTCTAGAACACGCAACACACACGTAGAACACGCAACACACACGCAACAAAATACACGTATATGTGAGAAGCAATCCGTGTCTAGATCTAAACCGCATAGTTCTAAAGATTGGCCCTCAGCTTTGTTCATGGTGAATGCAAATAGCAATCGAATTGGGAATACAATCACTTAAATTGAAATGGCATATCTGTTGGATACATAGGAATGCGAAGAATGAGGACATCTTCGTCTTTGAAAGTTCCTGTCCAGATTGTGGATTCTACGACGTTTCTCATTAATTTATTTACTGAAAGCCGCGTGCCGTTGCAATACTTTGGCTGGTTGATATTTAGCAACATGATAATTGGCACGCCATTTTCAATATCAGTATGTGCGGTGGCATCCCTGGCAGATCGAGTAAATTCAAAAATTCCGTTCGATAACCAATTGACTCATCTGCTTCCACAATATCGTCGATGGTCTTGTGCCTGCGTCGCTTAGAGTGTTAGACTGAATAATATTGTTTAGTTCGCAGAAGTCTTTGTTCTGGGCCGCAAGAATAGCTCGTTCACTTAGCCAATTGTGATCCTTATAATTGATTTGAATATTGGGAAATACTTTTTCAACCATTTCTTCTTTTGACGTTACTAAATTGCAAAATTTATGAGGCAATGAATTTTTCCTGAGGTCAGATCAACCGGCACCTTTCCGTTCCCAATTTCCAGCAATTTATGTGAGTATATCTCAGCTGATCGATTGTTTTGCAGCTGGACACGCATATTTGTATATAATTTTAACGCCTTTACATGTCGTCACAAAGTATAATATTTCAGGCAAGCATTTATTTCATCCGCTAGTGTCAATCAAGGAATTACAGGTAATGTTTGCCTGAAATGTCGTGCAAGCAATATTAATGCGTTCTCAAATGGTCTCAGGATTCAACGGAAATCTTGCAATGATCGATCCAGAGCCTCGAGCGATGCTTTGTGCACCATTGTGCATTCATCCCAAGCAATAAGTTGGCATTTCTGAAATATTTGTCCCATCCCGGATGATTTGAATATGTTGCACGTGAGTGTTTCAATGAATAGCAAGTTCAATGGGATGCACATCCCGTGTCCAGTGTTGATATTGTAATCTCGATATTGTACAAACCTTCATGGAGTGAACAAAACAACTATCCAAAGCTTCATGGAAATTGGATGAATGTTGTGGTAATGCATGAAGTTATCAATATTGTATCAATACAGTATCGATATTGTAATGATACTTAATAAAACTTTGGAAAAAAAACACCTAAATAATTTCACCCCAATTTTGTATCAATAATGTATCGATGTATGCATATTTTAGCGATATTATATCGATGCAGTATCGATATTGAATTCTTGATTTTATAGAACCCTTCTCGGAGCGTACTCAACAACTTTCCAAAGTTTCATGGCGAGCCGATGAATGGTGTATTAATGCATAAAGGACAAACACATTATATAAATTTGATACAGTATCGATATTGCAACGATACATTCCTTTTAAAAAACTAAATAATTTTACCTCAATTTTGTATCAATAATGTATCGATTTATCGATACTTTAGCGATATTATATCGATAAAGTATCGATATTGAAATATCGATTCCGTAGTCCTCTTTTCGGGAATGTACTCAACAACTTCCCAAAGTTTCATGGCGATCCGATGAATGGTGTAGTAATGCATAAAGGACATACACACACACACACAAATTCATTTATATATATATATATATATAGAAGATTAGCAGGGAAAAAGACCTGATCCCGACTACAGCCCCTATTCTGAGGACTTTAAGAATGAGTGACGGCTATTTATGGATGAGGATGATGCAAAGGAAATAGAGAGGAAAATGATAAGGCAGTGGGAAAGTGTTGAATGGTTAACAATGCGCCAAAAAATGCTCACTGCCTCGAATTTTGGGTGTGTTTGTAAAATGCTTCCTCACAATGGCTCTGAAAATCTGAAAAAATCAATAATTTTCTGCAATGTTGATTCTCCTCACTTGGAGTATGGAACGAGGACATAACCCGTGCGGCATTGCATACGACGGAAAATGTTTGCATTGAGCCAGGTGTGGAGTATTCATCGATAGAGAATTGCTCCTTGCCTGGGAGCAACTCCTGACGGAATCGTTGTGGATCGATGTGTTGTGGAAATTAAATGCCCATCATCGGCTGCGGAGGAGATGACTGTTGAAGAAGCAATTACGATAGGAAAAGTTAATTATTGCATGAAGAATGATGGGAAGAAAATTAACCGGAAGCAAAAATATTACTTTCAATTCCAAGGCTCAACTCAAAGAGATTTCTGCATATTCGCAGTGTGGAAGAAACGAGGATTAAAAGTTGAGAGGATCCACAGGGACGAGGGGCTTGGGAAACAATTCATGGTGGAAAAAAATGCTTGAATATATAGGTACTTCCCGAGTGAGTCGATCCGAGATTCTCCCGATCAATTCCAATTCGGAATCCCCCTGTATTACGGCTGCCCAAGAGAAGAGAAGTTGAGAAAATAAACGTAAGATGGGTGATAAGAATGAAAGAGGCAATTTGGTATATGCCAAAAGGGACAAAAATCATTCAAAACGAACATGACTTCTTTCTGTTTCCTCACGTGCAAGGGGTACCCAGGCAACACCTTATGCGTCAGAGATTAGTGATTTGAAGTTCTCATGCAACACAGTCGGAGCTTAAACTTAACCGACTGCTAGTGAATAGGGTGAAGCATTACGTAAACAAGGATCAGTATGGGTTTAGGAAGGGATGAGCACGCTCAATCATTTAGCTGAATAAAGAACGGAAACTGTAATAAAGAATGAAATCGCAATGTGTTTTTTTTTATTTAGTCAATTTTGATGAGCATACTTATTGGTCATCATAGCCATACTTGACTAGAATACTGGAGAGCCTAGGAACTAAGTGACATCAGTTAATTCTTAAAACAATCTGAAGGGGCTACAAAATAATTCACCGTATGCATTATCTGGTACAACACGTAAAATAAAGCGATTAAAATTTCTTATAAAATTAAATTTTCGAACTGGATAACTTATGTCATCACGCTGCATTTTTCGACGAAATGGTGCGACAAGCAATTTAAACACTTTTGCGAGGGCTAGAGACGATGTGTGTGCGCTGTTGCCACTCTTACCGGGTGAGCCACGCGTGCGCTGAAACGACAACCTTGCGCTCAGCGGGTCACGAAATCTTCTTGGGTGGAGAAGGATCATATTACCGAAGGGAAGCCCCCCCCCCTCCCCCCCTTATGGGGCAATAGAGGCTTTGGGAGGGGATTCTTCCTTACCCCACACAAGGCACAAACAACGTCGAAGACACACACTAAACAAATACAGTAGAACCACGCTTACACGACCCTCAGTAACACGACAACCTCAATCACAAGTGCAATTTTCAAATCCCCTTGAGATTGCCATAACACACAATGTTAAATTAACCCCTATATCGCGACTATTATTATTATCCAAACAACCTCAATAACACGGATTTTTTCCAATTCACAACGTAACTCAGAACCTCTATAACAAGTCGTTTTGAGAATTCAACCTCGATAACGCAACTCTATACATGAATGGGTCAACCTTAAATGCTGTCGGATACCAATGCCAATAACGCTTCTGCAGACGTCTACGCCTCTTGACTTGAAGAATCTGCTTCGCTACTAAAACAGAAGTTTTATGCGCAATCTTCGAAAATAAGGATTGATCTAATAAATAAGTTTACAAATTTTTCACTCGTTGCTTTTCCCATAATTCTGTTGACCTCAGAAAAAACGCAGATTTCGACGAAAAGAAGCTGATTTCCATGACGTGTATGAAGTTAAATTCCGAACATTTTGACTAATTATGACACTCTTTAAAAGCGGGAATCCTTCATTTCCATGTGGGACCAAGAATTCGTATTTCTTACCTTGAAATTTAAACGAAAAGTTGAAATAAAACAATTCCATTGCAAGAATTTTGTATTCCTGGCGATATGAGAATTGATAATAAATAGACTTGGTTCGAAAAGGGTCTCTCTAAAATTCACTTGTTATGAAGGGATTTAGTGATTCCATGAACCTCGATAACACGACTGATAGCCAAACATTGATAACACGACCCTCAACAAAAAGAGCACCTCGATAACAAGACTGTTCCCCTAATCCCCTTGAGACACTTCTTATCGAGGTTCTACTGTACACCCGTTGGAATGGCGCTGACTCGGGTAACTCTATCGGTCGAAAGGAAAACTATCTTCACCCTCAGAAGTGGAAAAAGTTTACTGCGTCCTTTTAAGCACAATTACACGTAAAGAATCAGTAATTCACCTGCCAACGTAGGAAATGAAATCGGTACTATCCACTGTCAGCGTGCTATTTAAGTCAGCATTTTAAAATCATGTCGTAAATATGAAGGAACTGTCTTCATTAAAATAGTTACGATTTCATACTTTACGACACGTGATTTTTTTTTCATCGAAGCATTAACCTGTTTCGCCACGTTACGAGAGGCAAACAAATTACAGAGTTGTTGAAACCCAGACTAATGGCATCTGGTTACCACTGATGAGGAAGATGTATCAGGTCTCTTCAAGTCAGAACTTGGTATTTTTTCATTTTAAAAATTTCACCTTGAATCCTAAATGAGGCCAAACGACTTAGAGCGCCACCTGTGGAATTAATTGCGAACTGAATCTTTCCCAAAACCCATCTCTTCAACCTTTTATCCCTCAATAACCTCTCCGGGAGATCCAATCACTGGGATTGCTTCAGGAGGCCGAGGAGGGGGAACACTAAAAGAACGCTTCCACATCAACTCCCCGGAAACGCCAACGATTCCGTTCTTATGACTGCGCAGGCAAGCACTCGTTTTTTTTAACAGCGCCGCCACGCGTCTATCCCGGCTTGCACATAAACCGGAGCCCTCCATCTCCTTGATTGCGGCAGTCTCCTGCTCAATGGACCAATGGGAGAGATTGCGACAAATGAAGGGGTAAAAAGACCCATTCGCCCGGCGTTTGTCCCTTGTTTTTTCCTCTCTTTGGAGCCATCCTCACCCCCATGTTAGAGGCATTCAGAAACGAGAGGCCAGTGGACCAACACCGCTCATTTTGAGTCGAGATTGTGCACTCCCTAACGACACCCTTATGCCCGTTGAAGGACGATTGCGGGGAAAAGCAGAAGAGAGAGAGAGAAGGAAGACGCCAATTGGGGCGAGCGGGCAATTACCAGTGAGCGACGAATGACATCGGAACGGCATGCAAAAGCGAATGAACGGGAAGTGCGAGACAAGCGGAAGAGACAAAGTGTGAAGTGGACAGGTTAGCCAAATTGATGCATCGAGTTAAAGAGTTGCGTCGAACAAAGCTCAGTGTCGATGACAAGTGAAGTCTATTTCACGGGAATGGGGGCAATGTTCACTCGGAACCGAAATCGCAATTTTGTGCACGAAATCGTTGGATGGAACCCAAAATAGAATTTCAGTGAAAAAATAATCTTCTGACCACAACCATTCACTCATAAATCAAAAATTAAAATAAGCAAATGGTGACGAACACCAAAAAAGATGCTTTGATAACATTGACGTCATTTCCCTCCCGTCCTTGACTGCTCTTATGGGAAGGGAAGGGAGGGTTCTCGGAAGGTGTGCTCGCACAGATTTGGTCGCAACTGCTCCAATTGGCAGAGTCAGCTGTGATGGCGAAGTAGCTTCGCGGGCTCCGTTGTGATTGGACGAAGTCGTTATACGCCAGAGGTTGCACCACACCCACTTTTTCGAAAGGGTTAAAAACATCAGTTTTTTGCCGCTTATAACTCGAGAAATAATTGACGGATCAAAAAACGGAAAAATACGTGTCTTTTTATTTTACAAACTCTTTCATATTCGGCAATAAAAAAATATGGTGAACGACCCCATTATAACCATGCGACTCAACTATTGTTTCAACTGTGAAGTACAAAACCACAGTTTCGGTGATGACGTTTATATAATTTCGCGAGCCCCAATTTACTAAGTCTACGCCATGACCATTAAATTAGAGAAATTGATTGCCGAACCGACGGATTCAAAATGTCCTTAGTTGATTCGTGCAATTAGTGATAAGAATAGATATAAATGTGTGCAATAGTATAGGTTCATGTCTAAACACAGGGAAACCTCCCCATAACGAGCCTCACTTTAACGACAAATTAACGAAAACGTCTCAATTACGAAGCCATAGCCCCGGTCCCGGGAGCTTTTCATTCACAATTTATGCAAAAAAACCTCCCGTAACGAACCTCCATACTTATGAAACCCCCGCAGAACCAAGTCCGCGCCTGGGCCCAAATATGCAGGTGACTTCTAACGAATTTTTAACAAATAATGAACACTTAACGGATTTTTTAGAAAAAGTTATATTTCTCTGCACTCATTGGTTTTCACTATCGATATCGTAACAATGTTTCCGATGATTTTTCTCGCAGTAAATGAGAGCATTCTCTCGGTATGTTTCCAGTGAACGGTATGGACGAAGTGATAAGTAGTGCATTGTTAGGATAAAGGATAGGTGCGTTAGGAAAAAAAAAAGAAGTCGGCTCTACCACCGGGATTGACCCCACGCACAACATTTAAACAAAAATTTACCTAACTACACAGATTAAAACCTATTTTAATTTTTTTTTCATTTCCTTGGAAGCTGCTCGCCCAACCTATCGCATAATTTTTAAGTTTCGCAGCCTTCTGAACTTAAAAATGCTCCCTCCAAAGCCTCGATTGCATTTATTTATTATTTGCATTCAGGGCGCACTACTTCAGCGTCAGAAAGTCCCTCGCTTTCTTCGTCGCATGCGTCTCCGCAAGGATGTCAGGATCCTCCTTATGGGAATATACGGCTACGTTTTCGTCTACGTTCACGTAATCATAGAAAGAAATTCCCCCGATGCTAAAAGCATGGGCGAATTCACTCCATTCTTGATCAATCCTGTTTCGACGTCTGGTGGTTTGATCTCTCCGGGGAAGTCTGCTCTCCAAGAGCAGTTGCATCACTTTATACTTTATCCCAAGGAACACGGAGAACACTTCGAGGATGTTCCATTTCAGGGATAACATCCCGGCCGTTTTCCACTCTGCCCAGAAGACCCTATTCTATTATATGTGTTCTATATACCCTTCTAACGTCACAGTATATTTGCATTTGTAGATTTGGAGAAGGCATTTGACAGCGTGGATTGGAATATGATGCTACAGGTTCCGAAAGAAATAGGTGCATCATACAATGACCGAAGGGTTATCCACAGCTTGTATAAAAACCAGGTGGCCATAATCAAATCAGGACCCAGCAGTACAGGAGCAAGCATCAAGAAAGCCGTGAGGCAAGGATATGCACTGACTCTCTTTTATACCTGTCTCTTTACTCATCTTCGTTGCAATCGCAAACTAGTAACGAAAAAATGAAGCGGTCCTCTTCATCTAACCTATGAACTGCTACTTTACGCCTTCGTCATTCATTTGTCTCTATCGTTTGTCACCTACGGTTTAACTCAATCCTAGTGATAAATAACTCTAACTAATGAACTGAAAACAAGGTCTCTTTTGTGAAGTAGTCTGCGGCACTATTAATCCGTTATTGTGGATGCACTAACAAGTTCAATTCATTTGAACTCATCAACATATAAGAATAAATGCAGTATAAATGCAGTTCCACGCTATCTAACTTGATGCGATATACACACTTGTCTCTGTGAATGATAATCAGTACATCTCGGCAGAAGAGAATAAGTTGGCATCACCATGATATACATAGCTGGGAGTCATTACACACTTGACAAGTCAAATTCTCCTTCCGATAACGCTGATATCGGAATGTAGATGCTATATGCATCAAATACATCTACATGAACGCAATACCCTGCGAGCCACCACGAGGGTGTGTGGCAGGGAGTGAAGATCACCAAAAATGCACTATTGACATGCAACTGGGATATTAAATGGATACATGCTTGATAATAGGATCACATGCAGCTTGATGGTTAATATCTAAATAATAAGAAAGTGATAATTGGTTGTTACATGAATCATGCACTAAGGACTACTCTAACAATAATTCACCTACCTATCACATTGCTATGCTGCCTATTGTGTTTTCTTATAATACGCGGTAAAAATGACATTTTAAATCTATCGGACAATCTATCTTTCCCTAATCTTGTTGATCTGATCAAAACTAGAATAATACGCAGGGGTTCTTAACATATGTATAACGGTCAATCACGATGTTGACGGTTCTATGTTGACGATCAAATCAGTTTCGAAATGATTTAAAAGGTTTAACCTGAATTTTAACCTACGTTCCGATACTAATTACCATCCCAGTTCTTCTATAAACTGTTAACGCTAATGCAAATACCATTACGGCCTTTTACCAATCTAGCTGTTCAACTGCAACAAGATGAAAAATTGGGTCTTGATAACTCATAGTTGCACGCATTAGTACTTTGGAAATGTGATGAGAAGACAAAAGAGCGATGTTTCTTTTCACTAGTTAGGCCCCACCTTGAGTATGCAGCCAGTGTATGGGATCCGAATGAATTAGGTTTGATAAAATAATCAGACAGTGCGCAGTTTAAGCGGCTAGGCTTGTTAAAAGGTGTTACGATAGGTTGAGTAGCGTTTCAGAATTAATACAAAATTTTGGGTGGGAATCATTACCAGAGCGTAGGTTAAAGTACAGATTAAATCTATAAGAGAAATTTAAATCGGATAAATTTACTGAAAATGTTAGGCACATATTAAAAAAAACCAGCGTATGCTAGATTCTACCAGATAAATAAGATTAGAGAGATAGATTGTCGTACTGATAGATTCAAAATGGCATTTTCCCCCGTACTATAAGAGAACAGAATAGGCAGCATAGGAAAGGGATCATCATCATCATTGGTCAACAATCCTAGGATTGGTTTGACGCAGCTTTCCACTCGTTTCCTCTATCGGCCAACCTTTTCATTGTGACGTAATTCTTCTCTTTTACATTCTTCACGACCTGTTCCATGTATCTCATACGAGGCCTGCCTTTTCCAATCTTCCCGTTCACTTTTCCCTCGACGATAGTCTTCATCAGGCCATCGTGTCTCAAGATATGACCGATTAAGGCTTCCCTTCTTCTTTTTAGAGTTGTCAGCAGACTTCTCTTTTCTCCTACTCTTCTTAGCACTTCCTCGTTACTTACTCGGTCGATCCATTTAATCTTCAGCATTCTTCTGTAACACCACATTTCAAATGCTTCTACCCTTTTCTTCTCCGCTGCTGTCATCGTCCATGATTCACTGCCGTAAAGAAAAATGCTCCAGATGTATGTTCTGATGAACTGTTTCCTTACTTCTATGCTTGTATTTCCTGCTGTAAGTAGATTCTTCTTCTGAAAGAATACCCTCTTTGCCTGGGCTATTCTACTCACTATTTCTTTCTTGCTTCGTCCATCGTTGGTTACTCTGCTTCCCAGGTAACAGAACTCTTTCACCTCTTCCAGTTTCTGTTTTCCTAGTTTAACGTTGGTTTTCGCCTCTTCTCTTTTGCTGCACACCAATATCTTAGTTTTCTTCTTATTGATCTTCAGCTGATATTTGGCCATAGTCCTTTCCAGGGTAGGAAAGGGATAGGTAGGGGAAATAAAATGTTGGTAGTGCATGCTTGGTGATATTCACCCCCTGCCACACACTCCAGCTGTGGCTAGCAGGGTATCACGTAGATTTAGACGTGAGCTGTTGCTCTAGCATGTAAATAAGTAAGAGCCAGAACGAACAGACACGTATGTACCTGAATTCAAATACATCAGTTGTTTCAATTGACATTTTTTACCCTGAAATTAAACCATGTAGGCACAGTGATAAAATTCAATAGTCACAAATAGCAATGCGGCAATAAAATGTCTTAGTGACTTCCACACTTTAATTAAGGATTGTAGACCGGTTTCGTAAGTTACGCCATCATCACGTACAATGCATTCGGACAGAACACAACCAGTATATATACATATCTTGACCAGGGGGGGGGGAGATGGGAGGGAAAGATAGGGAGGGGGAAATTAGGGAAATTGAGGGAAACCGTCATGGGTTTGAGGTCGAGTCGTTATGCAGGACGGAGGGGAGGGGGGGTTGTTAGAGACAAACGTAACAAGGGCGATGGGTTAGGGAAGGTGAGGTCATTTAACACATTGTCCGGGTTTTTGCAGAGGCCAACCTCCCGTTGCTCAAGTGCATTCATCTTCCGTCCTTTTTATTGCCGCAATGGTATCCATCCACAAAATTGGAGCTTCGTCTTTCGACTTTATCTCGAGTGCGAGTGAGGCACACAAAATGAAGCTATACCTCAGATTATCAGTTAAGTTCAAGACGGCCAGCCTGAATATATACTTCAACAGCCGGTGCCTGAAACTGGGGGTAACACCAGCGTATGTCAACTTCTCCACGAAATCCTCATCGGTTGCAGCAAGATCTGCTATGGAGAAAGCGGAGAAGGCGTGGGTGCGGATGGAGCTAAAAACCTGGTACAGCAGAAGGGATACCTTATTCCACTACTTATTCTTTCTCTACGGAGAGCTCACAAGATCCTTACACGCTACGGAACGGCAGTTCCTGGACGACTATGTGAGAGGACGTGTAATTGAAATTGGCTCCCAGAAGCTGCGAATCATCCACAAGAAAATCACTAAACTCTGCCAGTCTAAGGAAAACCACCTCACAGGCAGTGCCCCCCCACCTTAGCTTCCACCCCCGTGTCGTGAACTTGTCCACGCATAGGTTCCCCGAAGCAGAAGTGCAAATGTTCAACAATGGTCTAAATTACTCACCTAGACCCCCGTTATCACCGAAACTTTTAAGTGACTTTGTGACCGATTGTGAAGCGTCCCTGTGGAATGATCCTCCAAGCCTCAAATACGCGGTTTCCTCCGTCATCTCGAAGCATACATCGGAAGGGGGGAAAAACAGACATGTGATAGGCCCCACAGTTCCACCTGGAAAGTGATTAAGAACATCAGGGAGACGGCGCTACGGGAGAACCTCATCATCACCCGGAGTGATAAAGGGAACAGCTTTGTCATTCTAAACCACCCCGATTATGTCCAAAAGTGCCATAACTTTATTAGTGACAACAGGTGTGAAAAACTCTTAAGAGATCCCACACACATATACCAAAATCAAATGAAAGACACACTAAAAAGCTGTCAGTTCCTCATGACAGAGAAAGAAAAACTACCTCTCATTAATATGAACCCCCTTCCACCCAGATTCTATGGCTTAGTAAAAACTCATAAACCCAGCAATCCAATCAGACCCGTGGTATCGCAAATCTCCTCACCGACGCATAAGTTAGCTTAAAAGCTTAACACCATCTACCGTGATTTGTCATCTTATTCCTCCAGGTTTGGAATCAAAAATTCGATTGAACTGGCCCGAACTCTTAAACCCTTGGTCTTCCCAGCAAACTCAAAATTGGTGTCATTCGATGTGGCCAACCTATTCACATGTGTTCCGGTCGACGAAGCTCTCAAAGTGGCGGAGAGATATTTGGACACGTCAGAGGCGGCCACCGAACTTTTAAAACTATTCAAGTTGTGCACGGGACAGAATTATTTCTCGTTCGAACACCAATTTTACCGTCAGAAGGAGGGATTAGCCATGGGCAGCCCCCTCTCTCCCCTTCTAGCAGACTTGCTCGTTGACAACTGGGAAAATATGCGTTTTAATTCTGACAACGCATTACTGCATAATGTTTTACATTGGTATAGATATGTAGATGACATTTTATGCATATGGACGGGCAGCATGCGTCAATTAAATTGTTTTTTAAGCTTTTTAAACGGACTTCACGACAGGATCAAGTTAACGTTGGAAGTCGGAGGAGGGTCCATCAACTTCCTCGTCCTAACTATCTCGATCAAGAATAACAAACCGGAGTGTGCCATTTACAGAAAACCTACTCATTCGGATGCAGTTATACCAGCCCACTCATGCCACTCCCACTCCCATAAGCACGCCTTTTTTCACGCGATGATCCACCGATTGGTGAATATCCCGTTATCAACCACCAATTTTCAACGGGAATTGGGGACAGTTAGAAAAATCGCTCACAACGACGGATATGAGGACACTTTAGTCAACAAAATTTTAAACAAAAAACTAAAACGGTCGGCTATTTCTGACACCTGCTCCTTGCTGCCAATCCAACCGGAAAAGAAGAAGTGGTTTAAAATACCCTTCATTGGTGAACTCTCCCACTTAGTCGCTAACACCATTCCAAAAAATAATTTTAATGTATGTTTTTATAACAACAACACTTTGGGGAAAATGTTAATTAATTCTAAGGACGCAATAGATCCCATCTTAAGGAGTGGTGTCTATACATTGGAATGCCAGGGTTGCCACGGTTTTTACATCGGACAAACCGGACGCAGCGTAGCAGGGAGAATGAAAGAACATAAGGCGTGTTTCCACAACAAGGACCCGTCATCGGCTTTCGCTTCACACTTATTGGAAACGGGAGCGACTTCCGACCGACTATCCTCCACAAGTGCGCAAAAGGACGGAAGATGAATGCACTTGAGCAACGGGAGATTGGCCTCTGCAAAAAAACCCGGACAATGTGTTAAATGACCTCACCTTCCCTAACCCATCGCCCTTGTCACGTTTGTCTCTAACAACCCCCCCCTCCGTCCTGCATAACGACTCTACCTCAAACCCATGACGGTTTCCCTTAATTTCCCTGACCCCCCCCTCCCTATCTTTCCCTCCCATCTCCCCCCCCCCCCCCCTGGTAAAGATCTGTATATATACTGGTTGTGTTCTGTCCGATTGCATTGTACGTGATGATGGCGTAACTGCCGAAACCGGTCTACAATCATAAATAAAAGTGTGGAAGTCACTAAGACATTTTATTGCCGTAATGGTATCCTTCCACAAAATTTGAGCTTCGTCTTTCGACTTTATGTCAAATAGCAATATTTTCTCGAAAAAAATTCAACAGTCTAGCAAAATATTTGAGTCTAATTTGCAAGCATTTATTTAATGGTTGCAACCTCCGCATAAATGAGGCATCTCCAGTTGGAAAATCTTGATTTTTCAGTGGAAATGCACAAATAAAATTGATCCAAGTCTCAAACATAATGGACATTGTGTCTTTATTTTATGATGTAACTACTCAGCATCTAAACTCATGATGTAATTATTCAGCATCGTATGTCTTATAGAATCATGACTGAGAACCTTACATTGAAATGAGAAACCTGGGTACCTTCCTTGAACGTTGAGGCGATTTTAAATATTTCCCGAACACGATATAATGACTCGGCGCATTGTAATAGTTTTGCAAATACAATTGTGTGAAGTTCGCTTTCAGTTCGGAATATGATTTGTGTGCTCGTGCACGCACCAGAATAACACATAATAGAGGTCCCCTTTATTCACAACACACTCATTTTTATATTTTTTTCTTTAATTTCGACTGCCACGTACATCTCGAGAGAGCTTCGTCAGGTACGAGGCATTACACGCAATTGATTTCACCGACAGGTATGCACCGCGTGACGTCACTCGGTCATTCCTCCTCTCTAATCACGGAGCCGAACAAAAAGCACGCGCGGGGAGGCGAAAGAATTCTCCACATGGTCCTATATTGCTCCTCGATCCTTTTTTACGCAGGCTTAAGCTGGATTCACATGGGGCGGAAAGTGCGGACGGCGGAAATTGCGGAAACCAATCAGAAACGCCCAACAGAGAGGCAGAATGGAAGGAATAGTGACTGGAACTGGAACCGCGGAACGAAAAAGAGCGGACCAATTCTTACTTGGACGCCGTGTCACGATCAACTCTTCTTCTATCGCGATTGAATTTACGATGTTGTATTTACTCTCTGGATGTATTTGTCATGTGACCACTAATTTGATCCTGTATCTGACAGACCCTCGCTTTGGAATTTATATTAATCATCCTTTGATGGATCACGTCATTCCTTTCATTGATAGGAAATCTTATTTCGTTAAGAAGGCAAGAGAACAAAAAAATTGTATTTTGAAAATAATGGAGTTCCGCTGGATCACTTGATCATGTTTTAACATAATAATGTGTTATATATGGGCATCTTCATCTCAGACTTGGTAGATTCAGCGAAATCATGTCCTAGGTGACCTTCAGCACTTTCCTAAAGTTTACCTATGTGAAAGCAGTAGGGATTCCCTTGATGAATATTGATGCCTTTATTTGAGAACCTGGACATAAAACATTAATAGTGGACATTTGCATACATTGGAAGCCATTGATTTATGCAAAATTTAACATGTATTCAGTTACAGGATATATAATGTGATCAACGATTCACTATCCTTCCTAGGAAGGGGAGTGTCCCCTGACTCAAATCAGCTGATTTGAGTTGATATCACCCATTCAGCTGATTTGAGTTGTAATCACCCATATATTACATAAATGACAATTCCTTCATTCAGCATGGGAAATTTTGTAATTAGAGCCAACATGACAAAAATAGAAACTACAATAACCTCTGGAATCACTTTTCAAATGCTTAAAAGAGCTGAGGGGCTTTGATTTGCTCTCAAATTTTTCAATTGTTCATGAAATGCTATAATTATCAGCTGAGCGATTGATCAGGGGAAAATTTTGATTTCCTTCGTCATGAATAGGTCTTGATCTCTTTAATTTGGGGTTCTTCCGTGCGACAGCTATCCAAAATGTGGGCTAGTCACTCGAAAGTGTGCTGACTTGATATTTTGTTCGGCTTGAAGTTTCCCGCAAGATGCGTCGGGTGTCGCTGTGTCATTGTTTTTGAAATCACTTCGAGCTACTTTTGAGCATACGTCACAATTCTCCTGCGGACTGCGGAAAATATTAAGAATTTCCACCAACACTTTCCGCCCCCTTTTTTCCGCACCCTCTCTTGTGATTGGCTAGGAGCTCTTTGAATTTTCTTTTCCATCTCAATTCCTCCGGTCCGTTCCCACATTAGAGCAAGTTGATTGGCTAAACGCCTTTCCGCCTTCCGCACGCATTCCGCTCCCATGTGAATCCGGCTTTACTGTTTGGAGCCCGCTATAGTCGGCCGCTGGGTAAGGTCACGTGGGACTCGCTGCCATGGGAACGGAGAAAAAAAACAGCGCGCCATCGTACAGGCACGCAACGGACGTGTCGGGCAGTGGGGAATGCGGGAGCACCGCTCTTAAACAGAAGAGCAAACAAACGAACGAACGTCGGAGAGCGCACGAGAGAGAGAGATAGGAAAGGGTGGATAGGAGGGTGTAGGGCTCGAGAAGAAAAAAAAATGAAAGGAGAGACGAGAACGGATTCCCTCCACCTTAAAAAAAAGAGCCAGGATAGGTTTAGCAGTGCATCAAAATTAATAGAAGAATTAGACTAGGAACCATTATCATATCGTAGGTTAAATTACAGATTCTGTATTAATTTAAACGAATAGCTATACTAACGAAGATAGATACATAGTAAGAAACCCTCTGTACATGATTTGACCATATAAATAAGATTAGAGAGATATAGTGCCTTACCGATAGATTTCAAATGTCATTTTCACCACGCACCAATAGGGAGTATATTAGCAAAGGCAGGCGAAATATCGTTAGTTTGTGGTGGAAGCTCCTGGATGCATGATTAGCATTGCAAGGTAGCACTGAATTGAATGTATATTGTGCATTTTTGGTGATCTTCACCCCCTGCCACATACCCAAACGGTGGATCACAGGGTATTACGTAGATGTAGATGAATACGTGAGACGTGTTGGCAATGGCGCGTGAGGACTCGGTGCTTGAGGAATCAAAAAGCCTTTGGACTTCATAATTGCGAGTGGCGAGGGCTGCATACGAAAATGAGTAGAAAAAGGAAAAAGCAGTCAACGTGGCCTAACGCAATTATTTTAATTACGGCTCACAAAATGTAGGGTCACTAAGAACGGCGTTAACCCATTGAGTTTCAGCATTTTTTCGGTTAATAGTGAGAGTAGCCGATGGAGAATCGGATTGGGCCACAATAAGGAGGGGAGTTAGGCAGGGCTGTCCGTTATCGCCGGTACTTTCCAACATATCCTCGGAGGAAATGGTGAGAGAGGCTTGGGATGAGCTTGAGGCTGGAGTAAAGGGAAATTGATAAAAGTGAGGTTTGCGGATGACCAAGCGTTAGTAAGCCAGTCAGGCCATGACTTGCAAGAAAAATAATGGATGCGTTGCAGGGACAGTGCGAAAGATACGGGATGAAGATAAACTAGAAGAAAACGAAAGTAATGAGGTTTTCAAGAACAAAAAGGGCCAGTATAACGATAAAAGTAGGAGGTCAGAAGCTAGAGCAGGTAGAGCAATTTAGCTATCTAGGTAGTGTGTTGGAAGAAAAAGGGTATAGCAGCATTGAAGTGAGAAGGAGATATGCATTGGCAAAAGAAGCTTTTACTCGTAGGCGTGAGCTAATGACAGGGGCATTGAGTAGGGAAGTGAAGAAAAGACTAGTGAAAAGTTTAATATGGAGCGTTGCACTATATGCGGCGGAAACGTGGGCTTTGCGGAAAGAAGATGAAAATAGACTTATGGCTTTTGAAATGTGGGTGTGGAGAAGAATGGAGAAAATAAAGTGGGTCGAAAGGAAGACGAACGATGAAGTGCTGGAATTGGTAGGAGAGGAAAGAAATTTGATAGATGAAATTAGGAGAAGGCAGAAGGTGTGGATGGAAAAGCTAATAAAAGGGGATGGTGTTTTGAAGGAGGTGATTGAGGGAAGAGCGTTGGGTAAGCGGGGAGGAGGGAGGAGAAGAACGGGTAGCTTGGATGGAATGATAGGTGGCAGGAGGTATGAGGGGCTGAAGAGGGACATTGTGTGAAATTTATAGGGGTGGGAAGAATTAAATGTCCATTTAAACCTACCTTCACCGGAAGAATACTTTTAATAATGTAAGAACCCGCAATATGACTTTGTAAGTAATCGCGTATTTTGGATGACAATTAGTCATTCGCAATAACTCGAATGGATTTCCTTTGTAAAATTGTTAGCATTGCTATAGGGCAGGAAAGTAATTTAATGAGCGATGATACGTTTTTTTTACGATACGAATGGTTTTCATACAAGTTACGATTTTACGACAGAATTTGTATTTCTGGAGAGGAATCGTGAGAACATGTTTCACATACAGGAAGAGGAATGCATATTTGGATTCGGGGCGTTCTCCATGGATGCGTTTAGCCAATATTTTAGCTCAGGATGTAATTTAGGCCAAACCTTTTAGATAAATTCAAAGCTGAATCGTCTGCAAATGAAGTCAGAAATATATTTGATCAGAAATATAGATTTGATCAGATAAGCGAGAAAAGAGGGATAGATTGTCGTACCGATAGATTTAAAACTTCATTTTTCCCTCGTCCGAAAAGGAAACATAATAGGCCTTAATTGCAATGGAATAGGCAGGCCAGATACTATTTATAGAGTACGTAGTCTGCAGTGTACGATGCATGTTTTAATGTTACCAACACATGCACGCTAGGGAATCACAGCTACCTTTTTCACCTTCTATATTTATGAATGTCAAGCGCGACACACATATCACAAGTTCTACGTAACTTTCATCCGCATGCACTATGCAACACCAATGCTCTATTTCAAAGTAGTAGACAGATAAAATACACTGGGTTAGTCGTACATAGTCTTCCGAGGACGAATTCAGGTAGACGGTCCCTAGGAGGGCCACTGCTTGCCATGGCTCTAATGTGCAAAACAAGGTCTTTCATCCGTTCAATAGAAATTTGCCGCTTGCACATACGTGGCAATGTTGCGGAGCCAGGAGGGTTGTCGACGAGAGCTTTGAAGTGCTTGGGAGAAACCTTTATGAAATAACTCGCTGACAATATCTGCAAACGTTCTCATATAAATTTTAACATGTTCAAAAGGTACAATATAACTATTTATTTCCAACTGCCAATATTTGCATCAAGCTTGAATGGCATTCAGGTTATAATTTGGAAATCCCTATATGCTGCTATAGTTGGTATATTATTACATCTACATAATACCCTGAAAATCACCATAAAGGCAGAGGGTGTATTAACACCAAACATTCATTAAATATCATTCTTACGGCCACTTTACACGATACAATTTTTGTACAATTTTTTGTACAAACTCTTGTATGAGGAAATTGTGCGTTTTAAAGGGGCAAATTGTACGAACGCTTGTGCGATTGTCTGAATGACTGAACGGGAAATAGAACCCGTTCTAATTCCATTCAGACAAACATACAATTTCTTTCAGTTTATACAAGCGTGCGTACAAGAAATTGTGCAAAATATTGCATTGTTTAAAGCGGCCTTTAAAAAGGATTATTAATCCAGTCGAGATAAATCAGACTCAGAAGACTACAGCTAACCATGCATTCATTTGGGATGTATGGCGCATTGTATCGACACGCTGACCCGAAGGCGATGCTCATCGTTTCATATCCTTCAGGACTTCGACCCCAAAATGTTGACGCGGTCTGAAGAGCGGATGTGATTTACTTGATGACCTCGTGTTCGGTGCCCGCCGTTATCAGCTCATTTCGCACAATCAATAGGCGTCGAGGCCTCCCCCCTCACTTCCATGGCACCCCCGCCAAAATACCCCTCCCCCCGAGGAACTCCAGCGGAAAAAGCAAGCGCGGGCCAAAATTCTCTCTTTTAATTACTCACCGAAATGTTTTTACGACCCTGCTTCCCCTTAAGCAACTCAGGAACACTTACTTTTTTATGTGCCTTCTTCCTTGAGAAAGGAAGGAAGGAAGGGAAGAGGAAGACGTCATTTAAACCACCCCTTGGGCCATTTCTGCTCCCCCCCCCCCCTCCCCCCCCCTCAACTACCTTGCCTCCCCGAATGCGGGGGTTAGCAACGCCTGGAATCAAATATTCACGGAGCAGCTTCCTCAGGCAGTCCTCAGCCGGGACTCCCCTTCCTCTAAGACATCCACACCAATCTTCATCTACGTGATGTAGATTGACATTTACGTACGTGATAGAATGGCATTTTTCCCCCCGCACTATAAGAGACCAGAATAGGCAGCATAGCAAAGGGATAGGTAGGGGAAATATTTTAGAGTAGTCTGTAGTGCATGATGCATGTATTAATCCCTTAAATACTATAGTTACTAACAATCTAGTTGCATGAGTCCCTACAGTTGCTTGTTTGCATGTCAGTAGTGCATGCTCGCTGATCTTCATCCCCTGCCACACACCCTCGCGGTGGCTTGCAGGGTATCGGGTAGATGTGGATGTAGATAGATGAGCGAGCCACAACGAGGGTGTATGGCAGGATGTGAAGTACACCAAATATGCAATACTCACATGCTATTAAGAGCTACAATGCCCTTGATAACTATCAAATATAGTATCTATTAAATATTCAGGCGTCACCATCACTGAATAAATGCCATGGGGGACAACAACAGCAAAATAAGCCGTGTAGCGAACAGTAGATAAGGATTCGTAAAAAGGATTCTTGGTAAATACGATGAGAGAGTACGAGGAAGAAGATATCTTACACTTGTCAGGCCTGACTTAGAATATGCCGACAGTATATGGGATCCGTACGAGGAAGGTATGATAAAAAATTAGATCGTGTGCAAAGGAGATCCACTAGATTTGTTTAAGGCCCGAATGAATATTGTATTTGTATTACGATTTCAATAGAAGAATTAGCAAAGTAATTACTATCAAAGCACAAGTTCAGCGGGGGGGTATATTTAACGTCATTCAGATGACGTTAAATATACCTATATTAATAAATTCTGCGTATAATGCTAGGTTTGATCAGATTAATAAGATCAGAGATAGATTGTTGTACCTATGGAGTAAAAATGTCATTTTATCGGCGTGCCACAAGATATCATGATAGGCAGCATAGCAAATCGATAGGAAGGTAAAAAATTATTGGAGTAGTGAGTAGTGAGTAGTGCATGTAACATGTTTTAATATAAACAAATCTATGTATGCTAGGGAACAACTTATTAGTAAAAATCTTTCCAAACAATAATCACTTCTTAATTTTGTAGAATTTTTATCATCTAGCCGCACGAGACTCGTTTACCTAACTTTTATTGCGTGTGTCATGCAGTAGTTGCATCGCAGCTCCTAATTTGCATGTCAGTATTGCAAATATATAAATAAAACCCTCGGAAAAATTCCCTCCTCCCCAACCACCTCCCCTTCAATGCTCCTTATATACCACCCCTACCGCTGATATATCCCGAATCCGACCGTCCCCAGCCAGATGTGAGGGTCCCGTTGGCTTAAGACCGTCTGCCGCCCCGACGATGGGTAGCGCCATTGGGGTCTTGAAACGTCCTTCCGTAAGTTTAGTTTTTATCTTCACATTCCTACGGGGGGGGGGAGGAAGAGGAGTCGCCCTCCCAAACTCAACCCATACCATACTCCGCGATCATTGCGGCCGAGTTTATTTCATTCCCCGCTTGTGTTTGCGACCTGCGCAAAGGCGCGCGGGTGTGCGTGAGGGAATTTCGAGGTCGTATGACTGCGCGCGCAGCACGCAAAAAAACCTTGTGCGCAAGAAATATTAATTCTCCCTATCTCTTCCGGATTTTTTTGGTCGCTTCCAGTGCTTTCGCACCACGGCAAAACTTGCATGCCTAATGGAAATTATAAAGTACTCATTTTAATAAATGCCTCCCTCATCATCATCATGAGTTAATAACCCTAGCATTGGTTTGACCCAACTCTCTACTCCATTCTCCTATTGGCTAACTTCTCCATGCTCAATGCATGCATTGTTCATGAATTTCTTCTCTTTCACATCCTTCACTTCTCGCTCCATTTAATTAAAACGATACCTTTCTTTTCCATTCGTCCCATTTACTTTTCTATCGACGATTGTTTTTAGGTCGCGGGATCGAATAGCACCTCGGATATGGATGTCTTGTCTGGCCTCACGGCTAAACATGGATTACGTCAGGTTAGATGGAGACGATATAACTAAAGCAGTGAGCACCTTGAACCCGTAATCCTCTACGATTAAAGCAACATTATTCCAGCAGGTAGAGAGAAGGAGTAGCTCGAGTACGGCTAACTATTGAGAACTTACGATTCCCCGAAAGTCATTCATCGTCTTAACAATCGCTTTAACCAAGACGCACGCATGACTTTTCACTCTGTGCTACAAAAAAAGTACGTACATGGCATCTCGAGCTCGCGCCGATCTACTCCATATCGTGTACCACCTACCTACCATCTAGTTCTACCATCTAAAATATTTTACGAACCCCAACTTACTATGGCAGACTGGACCATAATCATAAAGTTAGAGAAATTGATTGCCGAACCGACCGATTCAAAATGTCCTTTTTCCCTCGCACAATTAGAGATACGAATAACGGTAAATATGTCCTATCGGAGAGTAGCAATGGATAGCATTGGTAGCTGCATGTTGGTATGAGTACTTAAAGCTAACCCTACTAACAGAATGTTTTTGCATGTTTTCTTTGCAATTTCTATCTTTTTTAAATAGTGTAGTTCTGACTACTATATTAATACTATTCCTTTTTTATGCATGATATGTAGTGCATGTTTGGTGAGCAATCACCCCCTGCCACACACCCTTGTGGTGGCTTGCAGGGTATTATGTAGATGTAGATGTATATTTAACCTCTGCCACACACTCTTGCAGTGGCTTGCATGGTACTACGTAGGTATAGTACATGCAAGGTATAATAGTCACGTTCATCTAGATGTTAGTGTCTACATGGTAATTAAGGAGGTTCCACCGTGACTCCGCGATTCAAAATCCCGTAAAAGATCTATGTTATTTAGTGACTAAATACCGATCCAGAAAAACACCTATATGGAAAATCATCTATAGGGTGATAACACATACACAATAATTGTATTAGTATGCTATTATACAGCGCGATGTAGTTGCATTCTATTTTTTACAAGCTCTCTTAACTCATTTTGACTTCGAAACATGAGTGATGTGTTGTTGCCACGGTTAATTTATAAAGTGAGAATACACGCTCAATCCCGCAAATGCGTATTCTAAAATAGGTGAAATATCTTCTTGCTTAGCTTTAAACTCTTTCCTTGCAAATACAACTCTTCGTTTTGAATTTTATTAATATTAATATTTTTGAAAACTGTTTGGCAACAATGACGCTGCTACCATTTGGAAGCATTGGTATTAATTACACAATGTCAATAACCAATGAAATATTTAAATTACACAAAAAATATAAGAGGGACCTTGGTAGAGTATATTCTTAAGTTAAGTTAGTCAATAGGCTTGTAAGCACGTTCCGTCATCAGTACCGTTGCCAATCATAACAACATACCGTAGCGCCACTATCATGTAACTAAGGCCTTTTTGCTTTTATTCGAGCAAATATTTATTAATGTCAATAAAACAAGTGTGGTAATGCGAGCACTTTTTTACAATTCTAAATTGTACATAAAACTGCGCATCTTATATTAGTTTTTCGTCGATGCGGCATTTCTCTTCACATTATTAATCTGCAAATTTCATTGCAAGAGCTACGCTCTGCCATGTAACCCCGTATAAAATAGCTGATTTTCAACGTCTTTTTTCTTTAAATATATGATGGAAAGTCCTCATTATTTTATTGCCAATCGATAGTAGGGCCAAAAAATTGTGTATCCGGAAAATTTCACAAAAAAAGCATCTACTTCATAATTTAGTAGAGCCTCCTTAAGTGATTACTGGTTACAAAGGCTTTCTCGAAATATAATTAGTTGTGTTTCCTTAGCACCAATGTGCCGACAATTAACATCCTTCATGCACCACAGACTACTGCAATAATTTCTTACCTACCAATCTCTTTGCTATGCTGGTTTTTGTGATCCTTTCTGGTACGTTGACAAAATGACATTTTGAATCGATCGGTCGATCTTCCGTAAGTAAGCGTTGTCCGACTGAAACGAGCGCTTCGAACGATATTCGGGCGACTTTATTACGTCCTCTTCAATATTTGCGAGGAGCGCTAAGGAAGAAGAGACTTTCAAGTTTAAATCCGCTTCTGTTCTATAGATTTAAAACTATTCCGACAACGCGTTGAGATTGCAAAAGTTAATGACTGCCAAATAGGGTTGTTTCGTAACTCGAAGGCATTTCGTGTGAGAAAATGAAAAGAAAGTTTCTACGAAATCTGCGGGAAAACTGCTTCAGCGCCTTCCCTTACAGTCACTCGAGAGTAAATAATATCAATATCCGCGGAAAGTGGAAACTGGTTTATATTTCGAGTCGTTCAATTTTGAGGACAAATAGTCCAAATTGGAGGCGGAGTCTTTGGTGAAAGGAAACGAGAGAAGAAAACTCCAGGCACTCGGAGGTCAGTTGAAGTGAAAATTCCCCTCGGAGATGTAGTCGGGCGGATGTTAGGCTTACAGCCAATCGAGTCAATCGAGCTTCACTCACCGATCTCGCGTGTGCAACCAAACAGGAGGAATTGTGGTCGAAAATAATTCTTCACTTACCTGAAAGAAAAGAGAAAGAAATAAATTAGGTGCCGATCAAGGATAAAATTAAAAATATAATTGCCATTTTTATACTAAACAGTGACACAGGAATGTACAGGTAAACCTATCATATCCCACATCAATAAATATAGCAGATCTTTGCTACGCACAATGCTTTACGAAGACCAAGCCTGCTACATCTTGCTACCAATTAGTGCTAGCACTATCTGGTTTGGTCATGACAAATGTAATGTATCACCAGTCTAACTGTATGTATTTCCAACATTTTCCCAAATTTATGTTTTTTTTTAATACTAGCTTTCTTTTGACCTGCTCGCATTTTTTACTGGCTGGTTCAACCAACGATCTTATGCGTCCCATCTGAGCTCAATTTCACATACTTATGCAGTTCATCCAGATATCAGCTGAAGATAAATAAGCCCAGTGGGGAATTAATAGTCCAAAAGATGTTCAGAGAACGTTCAGTCAAGACTATTTGAACGTTCAAAGATTATTCAAGAAGGACATTCAATGAACGTTCAAATGGCACTCACAGATAGTGCAAAGAACATTCATTGGAATACTTCATAGAATGTTTAACTTGAACGAATTGCCGCTGAACTGTTTTTGAATGAATAACGTATGAAGTATGAAGGTATATTATAAGAAGATATTCTCGTGAAACCATTTCTTAATTCTTAGAAGAATCCGGTAATTAAAATTAATGAGCCCAGACACATTCCTCAGAAATGGATATGCGAAAGATGAGCCTGATAATAACAGGGTTCTGATACGTTCCGGTTGAACATAACCTATTAATTCACTGCGGTGAGTAAATAGATAGACATCGTTACTGCTCACAATTTTCAAATACTACTAATGTATTACCCTGCAGTGGCTTTACTACAATTTTTCATGCCTAACCGATATATGTAATATGACTAAAGTGTTCTTAAATTGCCATTTGAGGTTAACCTACCATGGGTGCATTTTTGAATAATACTTCGTGGACTGGAAATGAACGATCTATGAACAGCCTCAAATCAATAGTTCACACTTGAACATTCAATGAACATTCTATGGATGTATGCTCAGGATAGTTCTGTGGTGGACTACTTTTGAATTAGTTCATGAATGTCTTTTGCATGGTCTCTCCCCACTGGGAGGAGAAGACTAAAATATTGGAGTGCAACAGAAAAGAAGAGGCCAAAACCAATGTCAAACTAGGAAGACAAAAACTGGAAAGAGTTCTGTTACCTGGGAAGCAGAGTAACCAACGATGGACGAAGCAAGAAAGAAATAGTGAGTAAGATAGCCCAGGCAAAGAGGGCGTTCTATCAAAAGAAGAATCTACTTAAAGCTAGAAATACAAGCTTTGAAGTAAGGAAGCAATTCCTCAGAACATACATGCGGGGCAAGTTTCTTTACGGCAGTGAGGCATGGACGATGAGAGCAGGGGAGAATAAAAGGGTGGAAGCATTCGAAATATGGTGCGACAGAAGAATGCTGAAGATTAAATGGATCGACCGAGTAAGTAACGAGGAAGTGCTAAGAAGAGTAGGAGAAAAGAGAAGAACTCTAAAAAGAAGAAGGGACAACTTAATCGGCCATATCTTAAGACACGATGGCCTGATGAAGACTATCGTCGAGGGAAAAGTGAACTGGAAGAATGGAAAAGGCAGGCCTGGTATGAGATACATGGAACAGGTTGTGAAGGATGTAAAAGAGAAGAATTACGTCGCAATGAAAAGGTTGGCCGATAGAAGAATCGAGTGGAAGGCTGCGTCATACCAATCCTAGGATTGTTGACCAATGATGATGAATGATGATGATGCCAGTTCATATCTCCTAGCCTTCCGAAAGCTAGAATTTCTAAAAATGGGTGAATGAGACTCTAAAATGGAATTTATATCTCGGCAGAAGTTATTCAACGTGAATAATTCTATAATGCTTATCTAAAAATAAACCAATGATTATCATTAATTAAAAATAGAATGTTACTACAGGCAAGTGTATATTTATAAAATCAGGAGTAACATCCTTTGGGTGACGCAAAATCTCCTTGAAAAATAAGTTAATAGGTCGGTATTAACTTAATCATGTGGAGTTTGATATGTTCATACTTTTTACTCATTACGGAAAACGTACTATTTCGTCCTGTTTATTTGGGAGTACTTCTCTCGCCAACTTCCCATTATTCTTGGAAAAGCACACGGACAGTAAAAAAATGGATTCTCAACATTCATTCCTAGTCATTGCACGCAAATCTACGCTCGCATCTACACTCAAACGTGACCATTTCGCTCGTCCAATTTCGCCCTTCTCCTGTTTTCAGTCTTGTACTTTACATCATCGGCGATAGCGCTCGGCTGAATTACCGCGAGCGTTCTCTGGCGGTGAACGAGAGGAAAAACAAATGACGCCGTTGAAAATAAAGAAGCAGCAAGCCTCGTGTGGCAACCCTCCCTTCCCGCGGGAGCCGAATAGTCTCGCAAAACACAATGCGCATTTCGATCTTCAACTTTTCTCTTCCCGCGCATTCACAATCCCTCCCTCTCTGGAGGCGGGGAATTTTTACGGCGCGAAATGTGGCTCTCGCCTCGGATCATTCAGCTTCCACCCCCTCCTCCTCCCCCACCCACCCTCCCCCCCCCCATCCCCCGAGCGTGTTCATCTCCAGAGGATCCGTTCTCCTGCCGTAGGGAGGGGAGGGGGATTTTAAAGGCGAAGCGCCCAGAGAATACCCACGCTAACCTGGGGGCCGCTGGTTCAACCCTCGGCCGCCGCAGACGTGGACGCAAGCCGATACCTGTTCAGAGAAAAGCCTCTCGTAGCGACGTCGGTCTTCAGCTGAACGGATGGAGGGAAGGGGAACGGCATAAAACCTATCGACCCAGGGACGCTCATAAAATACGCAGGAGGCCGTATCATCCCACGTCGGAAGGCCGATCGGAAGGAGATGAATAAATACTAATAAATACTTAGTTCCCATTGGAGCCGCGCCGAACGCCTTCCCTAAGAAAATTCACCATTCTTTGTTTTCTTTTTCCAACCGTTTTTCATAAAACGTGATTTTTTCAGAACGCCGGGAACGGACGAGTATTTGAAAACCTCCATCCAAAAGTTGTGGCCTTTCTGTTTACCTGCTACCTTTTATATTTATAGTTTACCTGATATTCAGTTTACCTCAGATATTTCTTCTATTTAACATTCTCAACGAATCACGCTATATATTTCATGCGAGGCCTGCGTTTTGGCTTTGTATTAATCAAGATTATTATTAATGGAGAGAAATGTGCCTTATTTTAAGCATGATTCCATTGGAACCACAACATTATTTCTTACTCAGGGGGCATTGGAATGAGAACCAATGGAATGGTTTGTTAATATATAATGTGAAACCCAGACTGCTTAGAGGTTCAAACCTCGTACCTCAATGCTTGTTTTATCATGGGTGGACCGATTGGATAATTTATACCTTGGGAGAAGTATTGCGTCAAAAGTAATAATATTTTCTGCCTTATAATGGTCGGAGAGGGAATAGAATTCTGCAATTAAGCCAAAGCGAGGCCATCTATCTAATGTGATGTCAAAATATGCCTTCACATGCCTTATGTGCAAATGCTACCTGTTTATCGAGTGAAAATTTAATTTTTGCCGAAAAATAAATCAACCTCCTGAAGAAGTTGTTTCGAGGGTCTTGGCACGATTAGGATACCAGCAAGACCCCAATCACATGGGAGGCTGTGGAGGATACTGGACAGTGCCACGGAAAATGCACATCCTTTGTTGATAAAAAATTGGTGATAATTAACCTGAAAAATAAATATCTACCCATTCTAATAACATTAAATGAAATAGAAAATGAATGAAACATTTCTTTCTACACGAAAACTGCTCAGTACACCTGTTTTTGAGGTCCGTAATGTCCAGGCAAACGAAAATGCCTCGGGTGTAATAATGTGGTCCTCAAGAACTTCTTTGAGGCTCTATGACAACCGAGCGTACGCCATCAAAAGGCCTCGTTTGTCGCAATAAGAGAAAGGTCTCCCGAGTTAATGCCCGTGTCTGTGACTGCACGCCCTTAAGAATTTCACATGTCGACCTCGGGTGCCAGTTCTTTACTCTTTAAAGCCTTCGCTACAAAAATCCCCGGAACTTTTTCCGGCAACAATTTTTTCTTGAACGCATTTTTGTCTTTAAGAGCAAGGTTTATACGAGATGTTTGCAGGTTTTTTTTAATTTCCATTTTACAGTTGGCTTGTGAAATATATGCTCGTGATAGCCGCTCTATTCGACGGTTTTCATGTAACATTCGGAGTTAGAGTATAACTCTTCCTCAAATTGTAATAATCGTATGCAAGCGTTTAAATCTTTAAACGTCAGTCAATCAGAGCTATTCTAGCCGGCTAAAACAGGTTTTACTCGTGGTAATGCCAAAACCAAAGCAATAATCTCGCATTTGAATCTTTGAATCATTTGATCGATTCAAAAATTTATAAAAAGTTAACGAGAAAAACTTTTGATGAAAAACTCGAAGGCCATCATTAATTTTTACTTTTAGACCCCTTAAAACTCCACCAATGTAACCCTGCCTTCCGCCATACTTTTAAAGCAATTACTTAAACATACGGCAACAGCAAAGTATCACTGACTAGAGGCCTGACGCCAGACCCTACCAAAATGATCGAGCAGTTAGGAATATTTGTAATTTCTTGAGAATTGGAAAAATAATTTATTTAAGGATTAATATAAGCACTTCTAAAATATGTTTCGTATTAGTAGAATGCTCTTCATTTCTTGTACAAAAAACAACAATTTTCAATGAAAAAAAAATTTTTTCTAATGGATTATTGCAGCGTTAGAACTTACAATGAAGTTATTCCTCATTTAAAAAGGATATTTTTAATCAGGTAAAAGTCGATATTCAAATGAAGTGTTTGACCATAAACAGGTCACATGTTTAAAAATCATTAAAAATATGAATAATTGATTTTCATAATTTACTAAATTAATGACCTCTTGCAATAGTTAATATTTTTTCAATTATTGCTCTTAGGGTTTCATCAATGTTACCTTTTTACTATTTGTTCCTTTGATCCGACAAAATAAATACTAATTGAACATTTTACCATGTTATGTCTATTTTTATATCGAAATTAAACCACCTGGTCGTTATACATTTAATATTGTGTAAATCTTGGCGTGCGGCGAGAAAAGAAAGGAATTGGGCGGATTGAGGGTCGAAAAATCTGGCACCACTGCCGACAAAGATGGGGTGTGTGAAATTCCCGCTCCAAGGGCGTCCCATCCATTTGCGGGAGGCGGTGACTTCCCGGAAGAACACCCTTCAGCTCTAACTAAGCTGCTTTGCCGTTGGAATCCGAGCCCGACTCAGCAGTCGATAGCCACTTCACCCGCAAAGAGCCTCTCTCTCTAACGATCGCTGTAGTCGTCTGAATCGCAAGGCTAGGGAGACTATGGCCGTGTCCGAATTCGCCAATTAGCTGCCTAAATGCTCTCTTCGTAGGGAGGAAGCCATCTTGTAGTGTGTCCGAATTCGTAGGCATCAGTTTAGTCACCGAATTTAGTCACCTAATGTTGCCTTCAGCAAAGTGAGCATGAAGTGTATCCTTTTCCATCGCCATTTTTAAAAACCATCCCATAATTCTTAGCGCCTTTGGAGGGTAGACTAGAATGGTTGTTGTGGTAACAAAATGTAAACAATTACTTGCGCGATTTTTATTGCTCATAAAGGAGCCGAAGAAATACTTCATGTGTGAGTTTGATATTATTTCGTTTTTTTCCCATCAGAAAGATTGAAATTCAAATGTTAAAAATGACAAATATAAATTAAATAGGCAATTCCTAAATGTATAACGGAAAATAATTCATGACTTTATCTTGCTAAGACATTAAACTCGGAGTGGTAAATATTCAAAGAACACAAATATTTCTATAAATAGGTGAGATAAATTGCTTTTCTGTTTTTTGAAGAATAATTGTGAGGCAAGTGGTTGAATTGGCTGATATGAGTTTATGAAATTCGTACGGTAGTTTTCTCTTTTGCTTGTACATTATTTGTAATAAAACGCGGCCGATATTTAATAAAACCTCAGCCTCGATTTCATCACCAAACTGAGTATTTCACCAACAGATCTGTTCCTTTCCATTTTATTATCTGCACTAACAATTTGTAAGTAGATGTACTCTAGGTACGACATTGCACTTGGACGTAACCATGGATTAGGTTGTAAATTGAAGCACTTCAAAACAAAGTTTGTGTAATTATAATGGAAGAAGCATTAAATTACGTAAAATAATAACCGAAAGGTGATTGCTACTTGGAATATCTGGAAATAAAGGCTTTGTAATGCTAGACGTAGGCGAAAATGGAGAAAGTCTTACCGCTACAGTGAGAATTTGATCAAATAATAATATAATAACAATCTATGTAAATGCTCGAGCTTAAAATAGTTTATTTGCTGATAAAATAGTTTTTAATTAAAACAGAATATCTCCGGTGATCATCCTTTTAACTTCAAAAACAACAAAAGAACTTTTACAAAAGTTCTTCAAAAATGAGCGCGAGTGAAATACAAGTACCTCAATTCAGGTTATTGCTACTTATTTGTTTTAAAGTACCATTGTTACACCGTAGGTTGCGACACTGTAGCTTTCGTCCGAATTCATGCTCCCTTTAGTCATCGGGGAATTCAGGCACCTTCGATGGCTAAAGGAACATGGCTAATTCCTAAAGGCTAATGAATTCGGATACAGCCTATAATTAGCCCCATTACAAACGCAAGTCGCTCGAAAGTAGCACTTCCATGTGTAAGCGTCGACTTATATGGCAGGAGGGGTCGATATTTAATCCACAATCGATACATTATCGACCATGATTCCGGCCTCGAGGGAATTATAAGCGCATTGGTATTTTGCTCGTGAGTGGAGTCGGCCATATATATCCTATTGTAGTGCACGACATCCTAGCTAAATGTGGTGATAATATCTAGCATGTTTCCATGTAGTAGCGTAGTTGCATGTCAATAGTGCACGTTTGGTGATCTTTACCCCCTGCCACACACTCTCGTGGTGGCTATCGCAGCCGCGAGATGAGCGATATATATCGCTGTCGCCACTGCTGCAATGCGGCTGCACCAACTGCTATGCAACTTAAAACCGCTAGCTCGGCGTTTTCATAACAAAGTAGAAGCGTTCGATGTCACGAGTGATCGATGCTTAAATATTCATGAAATTCTTCAAGCAATTAATTCCATTTGCATTTATTTTAAGTTCCCATCCTTTAAAGAGTAGGAACTTCCCTTCCTGAAGGAAAATCCCTGTTACTTTATCCGAATTCCGGGTATCTGTCGTGTTGCATTGCTTTCGTTGCCATTTGCTGGATTGTGATGCAAAAATCTCCGCTGTAAAGTGGACTGGCTTCAATAATGGCTCGATCGTGCAGTCTTCGACTCATGCCCGGTATCGACTTGAACTCTCATCGCAGTTGCTATTTGTGAGTGTGGTTCAGCAGTTAACTACCACATGTCAAAGTACCACGAGAGACAAAGCCAATCAATCGACAGATTCCGCAACTTTTCGCTCATCAAGGTCGATATGATTATATACATATACATATATCGATAATTATCCCTTCCGAGATAGGTCTTCGCCACAACAATAAAAACCGCCATGATAAAATTTTCTTTTCTTTCCATAAGAGCTGTATTAGTGATTCTAAGTTTGGGTGATAAATATTAGTTTACTAGATAATTAAATGTTAAATTTAAGACCATTTGAAATCTCAGAAACGTCAGCAAGATTGTGCTGCCATCTTGCTGACGTAACGAGTTAGTGTACTGTATTTCGGAGTCCCCCAGCTGTAGTGAATATGTGCCTGCTATAAACAACCCACGAAAACTATCACGGTTTTGAAACTCTCCTCCCTTAAACAAGGCATTAATAGTCGTTTCCATGGAGTCTAGGAGGAGTCAACTTCCGTCGTTTAATGATGGGGAAAACATGCGCGCTTCCAGATGTCACTTGCTAAGTGAGTTCCGTTTTTGGCCCCCGTAGCGCCCCTGTTCCTTTTCTAAAACCGTAGCTTAAGGAGGCTCCACCGTGACTCCGCGATTCAAACTCCCGTAAAAGAGCTATTTGTTATTTAATGAATAAATACCGAACCAGAAAAACATCTATATGGAAAATCATCTATAGGGTGACAACGCATACACAATAATTGTATTAGTATGCTATTTTATAGCGAGTTGTAGTTGAATTCTATTTTTTACGAGATCTTTTTCCCCATTTTGCCTTCGAAACATGACTGACATGTTGTTGCCACGTTTAATTTACAAAATGCGAAAACTTGCTCATTCCTACTATTACGTGTTCTAAAATTGGTTAAATATTTTCTTATTTAGTTTTAAACTATTCCCTTGCAAATACAACTCTTTGTTTTCAATGTTATTAACATTCATAGTTTTGAAATTTGTTAGGCAACAATGACGCTGCTACCATTTGGAAGCATTGGTATTAATTACACAATGTCAATAACCAATGAAATATTTAAATTACGTAAAAAATATAAGAAGGCCTTGGTAAGGTATATTCCTAAATTAAGTTAGTAAATAGGCTTGTAAGCACGTTCCGTCACTGGTACCGTTGCCAACGACAACAAAATACTCTAGCGCCACTTTCATGTAATTAATACTTTTCTCCTTTTTTTCGAGCAAACATTTATTAATATCAATTAAACAAGTGTGGTAAGGCCAGCACTTTTTTACAATGCTAAGTTCTACATAAAATTGCGCATCTTACATTAGTTTTTCGTCAAAACGACATTTCTCCTTACATTATGAATCTGCAAATTTTACTGCAAGAGCCGTATAACCACGTATAAAATATCTGATTTTCAGCGTCTTTTTTCTTCAAATATATTATGGAAAGGTCAAAGTATTTATTGCCAATCAATGGACACAAACGATGTGTCCTGAAATTTTCACAAAAATGACATCTACTTCACAATTCGGTGGAGCCACCTTAATTTGAGTCCATGATTTACATTGTGATCGCGCGAAATTAAAGATGTGACTACAAAGTATCGATTGCTGTCGTGTAAAAAGAAAATCCGAATAAATAAATGGTGGGATGTTGCTTTTCTCCTGGGTAATCCTCGGGATTCACTTCCCAAGTTCAATAGGAAATAAGAAAAGGGGGATCAAACAGGATATATGACCGTAGCCGTTTCCCCGCCGTATTAAACAATTATTTCTTCAACAATTGTTTCTTTTTCAACGCCGAATATTGCTCGCTTCTCCGCAGAAGTTAGACGGGGACAACGCACAGTGGTCCGAAATGAAAAAAGTGGCCAAAATTAATACCGTCGTTATATCAGCGTACTTACTAAGTGAAATGGCAATTTTAAATCGAGAAATAATGGACGGATCAAAAACGGGTAAATACGGGTCTTTTTATTTTACAATGTCCATCAGATTCGTCAATAAAAAAGTGTGATAAACGACCCCATTAGTCCCATTCTTACCGAAGAGCACGTGGCTGACTTATTTGCTTGAGAACAGTAAAAGTGCCAGAAATATCTTTCTTTTCCAGTCGACATATCATTTTCGGGTGGAGCGGGGACAACAAGGGCATTTAATGCGCTATGGAGAGCCTCATCCTATTTCCTGAAGCCAGTGGTGGACAGGCTACTTGGGACGTAACGGAAAAAGTTAAAGTGCAGGAATCAAAAAGAGTGTTATTTACTAAGTAAACATTTGTAACTTTTCGTTTGGGTTATAGTTCGTAGCATTATTATAAATAGGTCGATGCTAGGAAACGAAACCGAGCCACATGGAAACAGAGCTGGGCCTTATTGATTAACTCTGGATTCATGAGGTGTCGTGAGGAGGTATCGTGTAGATGTAGACACACTGCAAAGACTTTTACTTATCGCAATTTACACTTCACCTTTTCTCCAAAAGAGTATTTTTGCCTCGAGGTACCTCAAGCACAAAGTGTTTGAGGACGAGATAGCTCCCTCATTCCACAATATACGTCTCGGCCCGGCTGCTTCTGTGGTCAATATCGGAATCCCCTTTGCACAAACGAATTCATAAAAAAATATGTCAGTGGCTATAAGGCACGGTCCATGAAGATCAGACCCTTTCCCGCCAATTCCCTCGGCCCAGCCTCTGACGGAATACTGCAGCCGGACAGCGGCGGATGGAGCGGTATTTGTTCCTGGAGCACTCGTTGCGGCTACGATAACGCAACCACCGTTTCGCCTGCACTCACCCCTAACAGTCCCTAACATAGGACTAGGCGAAGTGTTTGAATCTACATCTACACGATACCCTGCAAGCCACCGCGAGGGTGTGTGGCAGGAGGTGAAGATCACCAAGCGTGCAATACTTACATGCAAACAAGCAACAACAGGGTCTCATGCAACTACACTGCATCTATAGTTATTAAGGGATTAACACATGCATCATGCACTAAAGAATACTCGAAAATATTTCCCCTACCTATCCGTTTGATATGCTGCCTATTCTGTTCTCCTATAGTGCGGGGTAAAAAAGCCATTTTGAATCTATCAGTAAGACAATCTATCTCTCTAATCTTATTTATCTGGTCGAATCAAGCACAATACGCTGGTGTTCTTAATATGTGCCTAACATCTTCAGTAAAGCTATCCGATTGAAATTTCTGCAATAGATTTAATCTGAACTTTAATCTACGCTCTGATAATGATTCCCACCCTAATTCTTGTATTAATTCTGAAACGCTACTCAACCTATCGTAACACCTTTTAACGAACCTAGCTGCTCTACGCTGCACACTGTCTAGTTCTCTGATCAAACCTAATTCATTCGGATCCCATACGCTGGCTGCATACTCAAGGAGGGGCCTAACTAGTGAAAAGTAGCATCGCTCTTTTGTCTTCTCATCGCATTTCCCAAGCACTCTTTTTGTAAATCCTAGCTACCTCTTCGCTCGGCCGCATATTTCCCGGCTGTGTCTTCCCCACGATAAATCTTTAGTTATTGTCACACCTACCTTATAGTTTCAACGATTTCGATCTTCGTGTTACTAATTTTATAGGATTGCGCTTTCGAATTATCCCCCCCCCAAAATTGATAGCCACACACTTTTTTCGGTTAAGTTCCAACTGCCATTTGTCGCACCACTGAAGTGAGTGAATAAACACTTGGGTGTGTCATATCATGTGGCGTTAAAGTCTCATTAGTGAATATACTTTTCAAGTAGATACGTGCTGTAATATTCTCTGTACTATATGATCATACTGTTCCTTTACAAATCTTTACATATCACCACACAGTAGCCGTGGTGCGGTCCAAGTAGGTACAGTGCTATAACATAAGAGGCATCATCTTTAGAACTAGGCAGTGTGCAGCGTAGAGCAGCTAGATTCGTTAAAAAAAGTTACGATAGGTTTAGTAGCGTTTCAGAATTAATAAAAGAATTAGGGTGGGAATCATTATCAGAGCGTAGGTTACAGTACAGATTAAATATATAAGAGAAATTTCAATCGGATAGATTTACTGAAGATGCTAGGCATATATTAAGAACAACAGCGTCTTATGCTAGATTCGACCAGATAAATAAAATTAGAGAGATAGATTGTCGTACTGATAGATTCAAAATGGCACTTTTTCCCCGTACTATATAAGAGAACAGAATAGGCAGCACAGCAAAGGGGAAATATTTTAGAGTAGTCTGTAATGCATGAGGCATGTATTAATCCCTTAAATACTATAGATGCTAACAGTGTAGTTGCATGAGACCCTGTTGTTGCTTGTTTGCATGTCGGTAGTGCATTCTTGTTGATCTTCACCCCCTGCCACACACCCTCACGGTGGCTTGCAGGGTATCGTGTAGATGTAGATCGTACTGTTCTTTAGAAATCTTTACATATCGCCGCACGGTAGCCGTGTTGCGGTCCAAGCAGATACTACAGTGCTATAACGCAAGAGGCATCATCTTGCACTTATCTCCCTTAAGTCGCGCGGGGTGAGGGCGGCCCCTGGTGACCGCGAATCGGGTCAGCCTCCTAGAATCCGGGCATCCAAAGCTTTCCGTCCACCGCTAGCTCCGAGGGTCGCAAGGGAGCCTCTCCTCTCCGCTTGGGGCCCAGACAGAGGCCTCGACGCCCCCGGGGGAACGCGACCTGTTGCGTTGCTCGCTCGCAGAGAGAGAGAGAGGTCACTCCCAGCCCTCGCAAGACGCAAGTAGGCCACTGCCCCGTTCGAGATTCCCTTGGACTCGAAACGACTGTGGAGACGATCTTCATCCAATCAGCATCTACATCTGCGCAACTGGCTGCAAGCCACCGCGAGGGTGTGTGGTAGTGGGGAAGATCACCAAGAGTGTACTCACTGTAGTTACTCATTTGGAATATGCTGCCAGTGTACGGGATCCCTACGAAATCGGTCTAAATAACAAACTTGAACGTGTGCAGCGGAGATCGGCAAGGTTTGTAGAGGGCCGGTATGATAACCTTATTAGCGTAACCAGTCTATTAAATGAATTGAATTTGGAATCATTGTCAAATCGCAGGTTGAAATTTAGACCTAATCTCTTAAACAAATTCCAATACCATATTTTCAGTGATGATGCAAAAAATATTTAGCGAACCCCAACTCACTATGGTAGACTGAAACATAATCACAAATTAGAGAAATAGATTGCCGAACTGACAGATTCAAAATGTCCTTTTTTCCTCGTACAATTAGGGATATGAATAGCGGTAAATATGCCCAATACGAGTGTAGCAATGGATAACATTGGTAGTTGCATGTTGGTGTAAGGACTTGAAGCTAACACAACTAACAGCATGTTTATATATATAAATACTAATCATTTTTTATGCATGATATGTAGTGCATGTTTGGTGAGAATTCACCCCCTGCCACACACCTTTGGTGGCTTGCAGGATATTATGTAGATGTACTATGGACATACTACTATAGGCTTCTACGTGGAAACATGTTAGATTATCACATGCCTCTAGAGGGATATTATGTACATAATATTGAAGGGATCATTGGTTATAATGGGAGTAATCTAAATATATTCATCTGTATTTACCAATCATTCATAGCTTAGTAATGTTAATACATGCACCTTGCACTACAGACTGGGTACTCTTATAATATTTCACCTACCTATCCCTTTGATATGCTGTCTATTATATTCTCTTACGATACGCGGCAAACATGATATTTTAAATATAATGGTACAACAATCTATTCCTCTAGTCTTTTTTATCTGGTGAAATCTAGCGTAATATGTAGAGGTTTTAAATGTGCACCAAACATCTTCAGTAAAGCTATCCTTTTTTCAGCGCTTTAAATTTCCGCAGGAGATTTAATCTGTACTGCAACCTACGGTCATAAAATTATTCTCACTCTAATTCTTGTATTAAATCCCGATACACTACTCAACCTATCGTAACACCTTTTATCGAATAAAATCGATGATCGGCAAGTTTACTACGTAGTATTTGGACATAGTAAAAGTAAAAGTACTTGGTTAATTCCATAATTTATTTGGAATGACTAGACCGGTTTCAACCCCTACAGTTCATCATCAAGAGTAAAATACAGAGAGAGGGAGGGACGTGAACATATACCCGAAGAGTTTGGAGGGGGTGAGGGGAAGTTTATCAAAAAACGACGAGAAGGAGGTGGGGGGAAGGGAAGGAAGAACAATCCAGAAGGAACCAACAAGTGCAAACCGCATTAGAATATGGAGGTGGGAGAACATGTACGGAGAACAAGGGGGAGGAGGTTGAAGGAATTAGGTCATTAAGCAGATGATTACAATGCATTTGTACTCTAAAAAAACGCTAAAATAGATGTTAAAAATTTTAAATCTACGTGAATGAATTCCGAATTGGGTCGTTCACCATACTTTTTTTAATTACCGAATCTGATGGGGTTTGTAAAATAAAAAGACCCGAATTTTTCTGTTTTTTGATGCGTCTATTATTTCTCGAGTTATAAGCGGCGAAAAACTGATGTTGTTAACCCTTTCGGAAAAGTGGGCGTGGTGCAACCTCCGACGAATATCGACTTCGTCCAATCACAACTGAGCCCGCGAAGATACTTTGCCTCATCGCAATGGGGGGGACACAGTTGACTCTGCCAATAGAAGCAGTTGCGACAGCTTTTGTGCGAGCATCCCCCTCCACTCCCTTCCCTTCCCATAAGAGCAGTCAAGGACGAGAGGAAAATGACGTCAATGTTATCACAGCAACTTTTTCGGTAGGCGTCACCTTTTGCTTATTTAAATTTTCGATTTATGAGTGAATGGTTGTGGTTAGAAGATTAATGTTCTCACTAAAATTCGTTTTTTGTTTCCATCTAACGATTTCGTGCACAAAATTGCGATTTTGGTTCCGAGTAAACGCCCCCATTAAACAAGAAAAATGATAAAATAGGACTCTATATGATTTAATTAAAATCATTTCTTAAATACCCGTCAAACTCGAGTGCTGAAATGTTTTGGACGAGAGAGGAGTTGTGTTCGGTAGGGGAAGATGTGTTTGGTTAGGGAGGACGTGGTGGATGAGGAAACTGGAAGCGGGCGAAACTTAGAAGCCAATCGAGTATGTGGTGTGCTGCGGAATCGATAGGATGGTTGAAGGTGTCGATTATCCGCGTAGGAGGGAGGAAATTGATTTGGGCGTTGGACTGAGGGAGGCAAGTTCGAAGAGCGACCAGCAAACATGAGAAGGAAATGTCTCCGGATGGAACCGCCACGATAGGAAAATTCAGACATGAAACACAGATTAGAATAAACGTGAATGATATGTTACGTGCGGCGATCAAAATACGTTCATCACTTCATGTACGCCTCTATTATGGTTTTTCTCTCTCTGGAGAAACTTTAATTAAATGGTTTAAAAAATTATCAAGTCAGTCATAAAACTGGTCCTCTTGAAATCTTTATTATTTGTTTGTGTTTCCTGCCTTTGCTCGGAGTGAAATAAAACTTATTAATTCTAAAACACGTCTTAGCACAGTTCTACAGCATTGTTCTACGCTCTGTTCTCTTTCGAGAAGAGGATTCGAATTGGCGATCTCTTCCAGGCAAACGCCTTACCCTTTCTATGCCACACAAGCTCTGAATTCGGTTTACCCATTGTACTCCAGTGACTTGGATGAGCCATTGTCTATTCCTGATGCTTTTTCTGACCTCAATTCCTTGGGGTTTATCTGGCTCTAACATACAGCACATCAATCTATACCTTCCCCAACATATTCCCTGAGCAATTAAAACTACGCTGCTTGTTACACAATTCTGCCCTCTTCCCCGATTTTTCTCGTCATATTAGGATACGTGCGTGATTTTCCCTCAACAAAGTTCTTTTATTGTGATCCTCTCATACGCGTGGATAAGTACGCCCAGGTGAGAATACCTGAATTCGGATGGCATGAATGGGGTCGTTTACCATATTTTTAATTGCCGAATCTGAGAGACTTTGTAAAATAAAAAGACCCGTATTTTTCCGTATTTTGATCCGTCAATTAACTCTCGAATTATAAGCGGCGAAAACCTAATGTTTTTAACCCCTTCGGAAAAGTGGGTGTGGTGCAACCTCTGACGCATATCGACTTCGTCCAATCACAATTGAGTCCGCTAAGCTACTTTGCCTCATCGCAATGGTGGGGACACAGCTGACTCTGCCAATGGGAGCGATTTCGACAGCATCTGTGCGAGCAACCTTCCGAGAACTCCACTCCCTTCCCCCTTCCCCAAAAAGCAGTCAAGGACGGGAGGAAAATGACGTCAATGTTATCAAAGCAGCTTTTTCGGTGGGCGTCACCTTTTGCTTATTTTAATTTTTGATTTATGAGTGAATGGCTGTGGTTAGAAGATTAATTTTTTCACTAAATTTCTTATTTCTTTTCCATCTAACGATTTCGTGTACAAATTTTCGATTTCGGCTCCGTGTAAACGCCCCCATTGAGAGTGGAAGGGTCGCCCGTTGTCCTCGACACCCTTCAAGATACATGTGTGGAGGAAATGGCTGAAGGCTGCAACTTGTTTAAAGTTGAAAGAGGGGTCATTTTAATTGGTTTGGTGCGCAAATTACAAGGCATTAGTCGATGGGACACTCAAACGGGTGACAATCACTGTTAAATGTTTCACCAATCCAGTGTGATTAAGGATTTGGGAGACGAATACATCACAAGAAAACTAATACTGTAAGATTTTCCCTGCAGAAGATGCAAAACTTAACATAAGGCTGGGGGACATGTGTTGGAACCAGTGGAACTTTCTCTTTCTTGAAAAGCACGTTGTACGAACATTGGGTGTGGTAGTAATGACATTAAGAGAAGAAATACTCACAGAAGATTACTTACGGCAAGATCTTTAGCAGGGATGTGAAGAGAAGGCTAGGGAATAGCTTAATGCGGCACTATATAGATCGGAGACTAGAGGAGGAGAGGGAGAAAATATTCGAATGATGGTGTTGGGCTTAGGAATGTGGGTGTATGGCAGGGGAATGGCACGATGGACGAGAAGGCGGAGGAGTGAAGGAGAGGTGCTGAACATGGTCGGGAAGATTGCCGTCAGAGATTAGGAGGAGGAAAGATATTGCGTGGTGATAACAGCTACCACGAGAGGAAGGAGAGCTGCAGAAACATTAAAGGTGGAATGCTTGGGTGAGTTAGGGCAAGCAAGAGAAGAGGCAAGGTATTGAGGATAGCGTGAAGGCGGTGAGTAATATGCTGAGTTGACGAGTTGAAAGAGAGCCGCTGGATGGATGAAATACAATGGAGATACGTCATCAAAATTTCCATTACGGGAAGAAAATTACAAACCAATCACGTTTTACTACATCCCGGCAGGCACGTAGCCAGAAATTTCCTTCGGGGGGGGCTAAGTCTGAGATTCTAAGATTGTTACATGGGTCACTACGTTCAGACAAACCCCAAGTGCGACAAGACAAAACACTGGAGTCCCTCGGCCCATTAGATCACCTGAGAACATTGAGAGCTCCAATTTTCAATCACCACGGTGTTCGGCGCGCAAACATGTCTGCCCTTCAACTTTCCGATCGCTCTGTGAGGAAAATTCTTCATGATGATCTTCATTAACATCGTTACAAGATGGCGACTGTGCAGGAACTTTCTGAACGTGACTGCAATTCTCGGAGGAACGCGTGTGAGGTTCTTCTCGAGATCGTTCCTAAGGACGCTATTGTGTTTTTAACTATGAAGCCCATTTTTATTTGTGTGGATCCGTCTACAAACAAAACATGCGCTACTGGGCTGACACCACCAATCCTCGAGAACTGCATCAAAGGCCTTTGCATTCACCTAAAGTCACAGTGTGGTAAGCAATTTCCTCAGCTGGAATTATTGGTCCCTGGTTCTTTGAGGAAAATGAAGTCAAAGTGACAGTGAATTCAGACCGGTATGTAAACATGTTACGGGAAGGGTTTTTCCACGGCTAAATGAGTTGGACTAAGGATATAATTGGTTCCAACAAGACGGATCAACGGCTCACACTTCGAGAGCATCGATATCAATAAATGTTTTGAGTGAACACTTCCCAGAGCGCCTCATCTCAATAAGGGGCGATTTGGAGTGGCCGACCCGCTCTCCCGATTTGGACCCTTGTTATTTTTTCCATGGAGTTTTTTGAAATCCTGTGTTTATGTGAACCGTCCAAGGACCCTACAAACTTTGAACACCAACATCCAGGAAGAAAGTGCCAACATTACCCTGCTATGCTGGCGAGAGTCGTGACAAACGCCAGAAATCGGTTTACTTAAACTGGGGACTAATAAATGGGGGACGTCACTTACCTGATCTGATCTTCAAAACTATGTAAAACAGAACTTTAGATATGTGCCTACATTATAAAATATAAATAAAAAAATTTTAATTCATACAATGGGTTTGATTAAGTTTTGAAAAAAGGAAGTTATGTGGCCGCACCCTGTACAGCCCCCTGAATGCGGAAGAAGACCAGAAGTTTCCGCAGCACACAGGCTGAATGACTATGAATGACTATGAATGACTATTTTTTGAATGACTATGGCAGTAGTGGTTAGTTCCTCGCCCCCTTGACGAGGCCGAATTAGCAAAGACGTAATGCCTTTCGTAGTAGTGACGGGATTATCTGCAAGACCCTTGCATGCGACCATGGATTGCTTTCTCGAGAGACCCAGCCTTCATCTACATAATACCCTGCAAGCCACCACAAGGGTGTGTGGCAGGGGGTGATTGCTCACCAAACATGCACTACATATCATGCATAAAAAAGGAATAGTATTAGCCTTTGCTGGCAAGCGGTGGTGATGAAACTAGCTTGCGACGCCGGGTCAATCAAAACACGTACATTGTTGAATATGCCAGACGCCGACTTCACGGCAACAATAGCCGTTCCCAATAATACAATGGAATTTTGAGAAACAATATGACTCGTTGGACAAGCTAATTCGTCCTGCATATTGCTTTCAGCGTTAGATAATGCCCGTTCCGTCACGTCATTTGCATTAAATTCTCCCCGCCCTCTCTGGTCGCTTCTTGCCGTGCTAAATGGTTGCGAGGCTATCCGCGAAGAACTTCCAGATACTTTGGTAGTGCACAACAATGTATGGTGCCCCTTTGAACAGTTACGACAAGATACACGGGATCGACAGGCACTTGCTTTATGCCTTCCACCTAAGCAATTGTAACAAATATTCTTAGACTTAACAAAGTCCCTTCTTTTATCCACCGACATTAAAATAAATGTGTTACATTGATATAAACGGCGCTGTTCCGTGCATAGCGGGCATGAAAATAAATTAACATTCTCACTGGCTGCCAAGAGTGAAGTTCTTGGACTTGCGAGGCTCCGTTTTGCTTGAATTAATCTCGCATTTGACGGAGTACTTGACCTCGACCCTGATGAGCGAAGTATATTGATATGCTTGTGTCCAAATTTGACTAGGTCATCAATGCGGGGAAATTCAATTTCATGATGTTCCATTTCAAACTGCTTGCGCGAGTATTTATCTAACGTTCTTACCGCAAGAACGAATAAGATAAAATCGGCCAACTGAGGGATATTCATGGCCTTCAAAGCATTCACGTTTTCAGACAAATTTTCAATTAATGACTGGAAACCTTCTATCGAGTCGTTATTCAGAACGGGAGCATTTATAATTTTCTCTAGGTAATGTAAAGCTAATAATCGCTTATTCTCATATTGACGAACCAAGTTTTTCCACACGATAGCGTAATTTTCAGATATCAATGGAAGACCAGTCACTATTTTCCGCGCATTCCCCTTTACACACCAATTAAGTAATGAAACTTCTCAATATCCGTCAACTGAGTACTCTCGTGTATCAAGCTACAGAAAACATCGTAAAAAGGTTTGAAGTTAGCCAATTCCCCGTCAAATACAGGAATATTTATCTTCGGCAACCTGGCCGTTTGCGAATGAGTAGGCACCCCCATACTAGCATTACTAACTTCCGTGGGTAGCATCTGACTTGCCACCGCTTTGATTTCATAATACAGCTCTTCCACACGATCGCTAATGCTTAATTCCTCATCGAATTCCAAGTTAAACTCGATCATATCCTCACGAATTTCATTAGTAAGAGTTAAAAACGAACTATATTTTTCTTCCAGAGCTGCATACCTGCATTTAAGCATCGGAATATCTATCTGATCCTCCCGTGTGAGGGCATAAAGCCGTTCTAACGTATTAATTATGGCGTCTCGACGAGCTTTCTTTAATTTTAGGAGGCGATGACCGCGTGAATCACTCATTGCCTCAGCTTCTTGTCCTTTTTCGTTACCCATTATTCACCTAACTAATGCAGATAATCACTAGGTCGCGTACGAGGTCGAACGGCCGAAATCCAGTAACACTTGGCAATAACCAAATATATTCACCACACAAACAATAAAGACACTAAGCATAAGGACACAAAATCCAACCATGAGATGTATGTACCAGAAACTACTTTATCCGGCCCGAAGGACCAAATAATGGTCTAGGCAATATATTGCCTTTACGCAGCAATTAATTATTGCCCCCAAAATGAAAGTGGACTGTATTTTGATAGAGAGAGAACGCCCCAGTATCGCTCCTACCTTCTCGTAGGCCACAGCAATAGTTCTGCTCTCGTCCTCCTGTCCTTGTTTCGGCCGTCCAATCCGCTCGTCAGGAACTCACATTGTCCACTCCTCGTCCCGGACCCCCTGCTCTTCCGAAATCGAATCGAAAAACGATCCATCGAATCGAGGGCGTTTTTCTTTTGTTTTCGTAGGCCACGACACCTGGCGACCTCTCTCTCATACATTACGAAACATAGTCCGTCCAGTCTGTCCTGCCACCGGAGTCAAACAAAGAGTTCCTACTGCTTCAACGATACACTTCCCATCGCCCGCTATACCCATACCATTTTTCCCTCCCCTCAGAAAGCTACCTGTTGACTAATTCCACGTTAACCCCCACTCCACCTTGACCTTACCGAAAACATCCCCTCCTTTTTCCAGAAAGAAACCTCCCCTCTCACGCTCTCTGTTCGAGTTGAGACGGCGCAAGGAGTTGACTTACTGCGAGTTCACATTCTTTACAAGAGCTTAGTAAGAGAACCGACCAGGGGAAACAATATTCTAGACTTATTAGCAACAAGTATACCCGAAAGAGTTCTAACTACAGTTACAGACACAGGAATTAGTGATCATAAAATAGTGCATGCGAGATTTATTCTAAGCGTTGAAAGACATTGTAAACCAAGGAGGAGGGTATACTTATTTGGCAATGCTAATTACGACGGTATGAAAGATGAATGGAGGGAACCTTTCAGTAAAAAAAACAGCGTATTATGCTAGATTCGACCAGATAAACAAGATTAGAGAGACAGATAGTCGTAGTGATAGATTCAAAATGGCATTTTTCCCCCGTACTATAAGAGAACAGAATAGGCAGCATAGCAAAGGGGAAATATTTTAGATTAGTCTGTAGTGCATGATGCATGTATTAACCCCTTAAATACTATAGATACTAACAATGTAGTTGCATGGGACCCTATGGTTGCTTGTTTGCATGTCAATAGTGCATGCTTGGTGATCTTCATCCCCTGCCACACACCCTCGCGGTGGCTTGCAGAGTATCGTGTAGATGTATGTACATGTAGATGAGTGTGCGGCAGCTTCGAGTCAGTTCCCGAGACTTCGTCGTTTACGAAGGTGTCTTAGTGGCTGCTCGCTATTGTCCCAAAATTGTTTTCCCAAAATTCCATGAAGGGAATAATATTCATTCCGTTGTTGGTTTTTACTTGCTGCGTCTATTGTTGAAATACATTTTCTGGAATAGATAGACACACATGTTTTGTTTCTTGTTCTATTTGACCTCATCTTGCTCACCCGAGCTTGGAAAGAATTATTGTCCTCTCAGCGAGGGTGTATCACGAAATAATATATTTATTTCATTCGGGAAATGCTGCAGAACATGACGGGACAACTCAATCGGCCACATCTTATGACATGATGGCCTCGTGGAGACAACCGACGAGGGAAAAATGAACGAGAAGAACGGAAAAGGCAGGCCTCGAATGGAAGATGCATGGAATAATTCTTATAGTGTGTGAAAGAGAAGAATGGGGGTGTTCACTAGAACCGAAATCGCAATTTTGTGCACGACATTGTTAGATGGAAACGAAGAAAGAATTTTAGCGAAAAACTTAATCTTCTAACCACAACCATTCACTCATAAAACAAAAATTAAAATAGGAAAAAGGTGACACCCACTGAAAAATCTGCTGTGATAACATTGACGTCATTTCCCTCCCATCCTTGACTGCTTTTAGGGGAAGGGAAGGGAGTGGAGGGGGGATTTTCGGAAGGTCTGCTCGCACAGTTGGTGTCGTAACTGCTCCGATTGGCAGAGTCAGCTGTGTCCCCCCCTTTGCGAAAAGGTGAAGTAGCTTCGCGGGCTCAGTTGTGATTGGACGAAGTCGATATACGTCAGAGGTTGCCCACTTTTACGAAATGGTTAAAAACATCAGTTTTTCGCCGCTTATAACTCGAGAAATAATCAACTGATCAAAAAACGGAAAAATACGGGTCCATTTATTTGACAAACTCTATCATATTCGGCATTATAAAAATACGGTAAACGACCCCGTTACATGAGTACTAGGAGGTTAGCTGATAGAAGAATCAAGTAGAGTGCTGCGTCAATAGAATCTACGGATTGTTAGCAGATGTTGATGCCTCGAGTATTTTCCACTCCGCTGCTTACGTGATTGCGGCATTGAAGAAGTCTATTTGTTAGTGTATTGAACCGATAGCCATCGGAACTAGTCCTCTCCAATCTTCGATAGATCTGGTTGCTCCAGCGATCACTAACCTTTGTTCCCGACGCTGGACATACATTTTCTCAACCCTACAACCACTGACAACTCCGAAAGGATAAAGAGCCGTTGGCAAGGGAGAACATTTCAAACTGTTCTGCCGTTATTCTCGGTGGACCCTATTCGCAAAATGGACCTCACAATCTGTCGAGCGCATCCGTTATTCAGCCGTCCCACCCACCCAAAGCTGCAAAGCGACCCTTATCCCTGCAATCAAGCGCCAGCAGGCCTGCCACCCTATCTCTTTTATTGCACAGCCCAGACCTTCCTTTCGCATCCGCGCTGCGAGAGGGGATAGCTCACGGTGATTTAAGTCGCCCATCCCCTTCTGCGATCCGCTGGGCTTGCGACCCCGGGCCCTAGCCAACAGGGGAGGGACCCTGGCCCCAAAACACACCCCGCTCCACAACATTCGGCGAAAACACGATGCTCGTGGACTCGTGTGTTCGCGGGGCGGAAGTCAAGTTCGCCAAGAATGAGAATAAATGGATGCGAAAGTACGATTCCCAGCATTCATTAAATCAGCAGCCATTGGTTTCTCAAGACCTTTGGAAGTGTATGGGAGTGTATAGGGGTGTATCTAAAGAAGAAGACAGGAAATCGCTTAGCAAGGATTTAGATGCAATTCGAGAGTGGTGCGACAAATGGCAGTTAGTACTTAACCTTAAAAAGTGTGTAGCTATCAATTTTTGGAGGAGGAATAATTCAATAGAGCGTACCTATAAAATTTGTGACACGAAGATCTAAAGCGTTGAAACCATAAGATATTTAGGCGTAACAATCAATAAAGATTTATCGTGGGGAAACACATCCGGGAAATATGTGACGAGTGAAGAGAAAGCTAGGATTTGTAAAAAGAGTACTTGGGAAATGTGATGAGAAGACAAAAGAGCGATGTTAATTTTCACCAGTTAGGCCCAACCTTGAGTATGCAGCCAGTGTACTGGATCCTAACGAATTAGGTTTGATCAGAGAACTAGACAGTGTGCAGCGTAGAGCAGCTAGGTTCGTTAAAAGGTGTTAAGATATGTTGAGTAGTGTATCAGAATTAATACAAGAATTAGGGTGGGAATCATTATCAGAGCGTAGGTTAAAGTACAGATTGAATCTATTAGAGAAATATCAATCGGATAGCTTTACTGAAGATGTTAGGCACATATTAAAAACACCAGCGTATTATGCTAGATTCGACCAGATAAATAAGATTAGAGGGATAGATTGTCGTACCGATAGATTCAAAATGGCATTTTTCCCCGTACTATAAGAGAACAGAATGGGCAGCATAGGAAAGGGATAGGTAGGGGAAATATTTTAGAGTAGTCTGTAGTGCATGATGCATGTATTAACCCCTTATCTACTGCAGATACTAACAATCTAGTTGCATGACCCTATAGTTGCTTGTTTGCATGTAGGTAGTGCATGCTCGGTGATCTTCACCCCCTGCCACACACTCTCGAGGTGGCTTGCAGGGGATGGTGTAAATGTAGATGTAGATGAGTATTGGAGTATTCTGGAGAGATAACTCTTGGCGAGGAGGCGTGGAAGAAGGAGGAGTATTCAATTTGGCAACGAAGAGCGACGAAAACCAAGGCAATGGCGTCCCTCATCAACTCCTCTTTTCAACTCACACTCGGAATGAATGGCAAATAGGAATGTGAGGAGGGGAATTAGGGCAGAAGAAAAACTAAGTTTTATGATATCTGTTCGATTTGCGGATTGTCCCTTTATATTCGATCCTCCTGCAGAAGAATAGCAACAATCAGGCCACTTAAGAGCGTGGTATGACGAATATGGAATGGACATCACGCATGAACGGAAAGACGAGTGGAGAGAGACTCTCAATATAAAGAAGCTGGGAAAAATACAAAGGCCGCTGGACGTGGGATGAAAGCGGAGAGTTACAGTTTGTTTATCTTGTCTATCATCGTCGATGACAATGCGTTTAGAAGTCCAAGAAGCGTCGCGTTGGCTGAGGAGAAGGAAATGAATGCGTGAGACACGGAGCAAGTGCAAACTCTAATACGGAGCACGATGTTGCTTAGGGATCAGACACCGGAAGTCATTGGGGAAATAGGGAGAGAGAAGACATTGGAGGCCTTTGAGGTGAATGGGAAAGGGTTGCTGGGCGAAGAGGGGTGCGAATAAGGGGACGGCATTAGCCAGGGCGAGAGAGAGATGGAAGGGGATTAGGGGAGAACGGAGGGGAGAGAACCTGGAAAACGCGAAAAGGAGGGAAATATGTCTTGTAGTGCATTAAGACTGGAAGAGGATAATATTTAAGGAGAGAAAAGGGGTTGAAAGTTTTCAGCGAAGGAAAGGCGCATATGAATCGGGCCAAGCAAGCAGACAGTTCACTTACAACGATCAATCGCACCAGTATCGATGGATGAAGGCGATCGGGAAATTCGGAAAAGTGAACCACAAGTGAAGTGCTGGCTGGAATATGTCCTCTCTTGCTCACGCAGCTATGTGATCCACGCCGAATGCAGAAGGAACAGCCTAGTTCAAATGCGAAGCCATTGTCCCGAAACATACTAAACGTAAGGAGGTTCCACCGTGACTCCGCGATTCAAAATATTAAAAAATTCAAAAATTTCCCTTACGGGATTCAAAATCGCGTAAAAGAGCTATGTTATTTAATAAATAAATAGCGATCCAGAAATACACCTACTTGGAAAATCATCTGTAGGGTGATAACGCGTACACAATAATTGTATGCGTATGCTATAATATAGTGCGTTGTGGTTTATTCCTATTTTTTACAAGCTCTTATATCTAATTTTGACTTCGGAACGTGACTGACATGTTTTTGCCACGTTTAATTTATAAAGTGAGAATACATGCTCAATCCCGCTAATACGTATTCTAAAATGGATTAAATATTTTCTTACTTAGTTTTAAACTATTCCCTTTCAAATACAGCCCTTTGTTTTGAATTTAATTTACCTATATTGAAATTTTTAAAAATGTTTGGTAACAATGACGCTGCAACCATTTGGAAGGATTGGTGTTAATTACATCATGTCAATAACCAATGAAATATTTAAACTACATAAAAATATAAGAATGACCTTGGTAAAGTATATTCCTTAATTAAGTTAGTAAATAAGCATGCAAGCATGTTCCGTCACAAGTACCGTTGCCAATGTAATCAACATACTGTAGCATCACTTCCATGTAACTAAGGCTTTTCTGCTTTTTTCGAGCAAACATTTATTAATATCAATTAAAAAAGTGTGGTAAGGCGAGCACTTTTTTACAATGCTAAATTCAACATAAAATTGCGCATCTTATATTAGTTTTTCGTCAGAACGACATTTCTCTTTATATGACGGAAAGGCCTCATTATTTTATTCCCAAACGATAGAAGGGCCAAAAAATTGTGTGTTCTGAAATGTTCACGAAAATGACATCTACTTCATAATTCGGTGGAGCCACCTTAACTGACAATCGAAGGAGGAAATGAAGTGACGAAAATCAACAATTTTCGCTGTTTCTCACACGTGGACTCACAGATGGCTCGCGGGGAAAATCGATTTGATTTCCCCGCGAACTGGTCTGCTAAGATATCTTTGCAACTAACCAAACGAACTAATTAGCAGAACGTGATTCGAAAACATCGCGGCCACTCAGGTCCTGATCAATCACTCCAAATAAAACATGTGTCAAAAAAGCTCCTTCCATCCCATTGATTAAGCAGATGGGCCCTCCTAATTAATGGGAAGGCGAGCGCAGTTGAATCTGACGTCGAGTGATTGAGCCTGTCAGCACGGAAGAGGCAAACAGACCCACGTTAACGAGTTTCTTAGCCATGAGCACCTGAGTGTTATGTTTGTGATAGAATTATTAAGATGCGAAACCACATTTGAAACTGAATATACAGACGCAAAGACATGTTGTGGAGATTCGCAAGGATCTTACTACTTTATATCCAATGGGGAACAGTCACTATTTTTTATCACTCTTTAAATGTGAAGTTTATTAGCTAAAATGTGCTTGGCGAAAATTTTGCTGAAGAATTAAGTTGCGTTACAGAGATATTACTCTTTGAAAATTGTATGTACCTTTTCGGAAGCTTAAAAACACGACGTCATCGCATGACGTCACGGCACGGTATCACTATGGGCGTTGTTTATCTGTTTACGCGTGGAGGTAAGTTGTCAAAAGAATACTTGGCGATAACGTATGTATTTATCTCATTTGTTTAATGAAATAAACGATTGCATTTCGATTTTATATTTATGTAGTATGGATGGTAACGAGAAAATCGTCCATTAATTATATAATGCCTGTTTAGTGCCCAAGAATTTCTACTACGTCTACGCAATCACTGTTTTTTTAGAAGAACACCGCCATAAGGGAGTCAACCAAAGGAAATTGTCGTAATGTGCGTTTTTAAGCATTTTCTCAGTCATCGTTTCTTTCGAGAAGCGGCTAAAAACCTCTAAACAATATATTCACTTAGCTTTCTTTTAAATTTAAATGTCTATCTCCGCAGCAATATGGAACCTATACCGTTCAGTGACGTCAGAAGGTCACGTGACTTTCGTCAATTTTCGGGAACATTTTAATATCATTTAAGATTCTTTGTGGTGGGCGTAGTGGAAAAAATGGCTCGTATATTTAAATTGGCGAGAAAATTTTGCATGAAGTATAACATTAATCTTCGAGAAGCAAATTTCATGCATATTCCCAATTCTATCTCTTCATAGGAAGGACGGATGTTTAATGTATTCAAAAGTACTTCCCTGCTAAAATGTTTTCTGATGAATCGGTTAGGCTTATTTACCCAGAACCTGTGGTATCAATCTATACTGAGAGGGTGGCATTCAAAAGTATTGGATGAAGGCGATGATATCCAGCATAAACTGTTTGAAATACTTTATCATGAAAGAAGCTACGATAAAGCATGTTTTAATAATATCAGTCCAAATATTTTCAATGCCAAAAAGACGATTGCTGATAATCTTTTGTGCTTTTCACTTCCGTGCCATGACAACCTCGTATTTGATGCACTTTCCAGAAATGTCGATGACTGCTTCAAAGACTTAACGTCCAGAGCAACTAATGACTAATAGAAACACCGATATAATATAACCGGGCCTTAGCAATTAAATATAAATCCTTATCAGGACCGAAACCTCCCAGCACTAAAAAGATAAGTTTGTAAGCAGCGCTATTCACTAACTTTCTGCAGACGACGCAGTAGTGTACATGGAAATTCTCTGTCAAATTGATAAATAATATTTAAACGATGACCTACAGGAAATTGAAAATTGGTGACATACATGGCAGTTAGAATTAAATTTCAATAAATGTGTTGCAATGAATTTCTGGAAAAAATAATAGCTCTCCTCCTACCACTTACAAAATAAGTAATAATGAATTAACAAACGTGAAATCCATTACATATCTTGGAATAAGACTGACCCATGATCTTTCCTGGGATAAACACATACGTGAAATAATGGGTTAAGCTAATCGTAGACTGTGATTCGTCAAAAGAGTACTGGGTAAACGTGACGATCATGTGCGAGAAATCAGCTACTTTTCCCTTGTTAGACCTCATTTGGAATATGCTGCCAGTGTATGGGATATCCATACGAAATCGGTCTAAATAACGAACTTGAACGTGTGCAGCGAAGATCGGCAAGATTTGTAAAGGGACGATACGATAATTATATTAGCGTAACCAGTCTATTAAATGAATTGAAATGGGAATCATTGTCAGATCGCAGGTTGAAATTTAGACTTAACTTCATAAAAAAATTCCAAGATAATATTTTCAGTGATGGCGTTATAAATATTTTGAGAACCCCAACTAACTATGGTAGTCTGGACAATAATCACAAAATTCGAGAAATTGAATTCCGAACTAACAGATTCAAAATGTCCTTTTTTCCTCGTACTATTAGGGATAGCGGTAAAACGAGTGAATCAATCCACAGCATTAGTAGTTGCTTGTTGGGGTAATGACTTGAAGGTAACCCAACTAACAGCACGTTTTTACATGCTTATTTTGCTACTTTTATCTTTGAAATATTGCAGGTTTAGACTAATATATTAATACTAATCATCTTAAATGTATTGCATATTTGGTGAGAATTCACCCCCTGCCTTTGTGGTGGCTTGCAGGGTATTATGTAGATGTAGATGTAATTTCAACTTTTTGTGGATATGGAAAATTTTTCCCGTTTTTCACATTCATTGTGGTTGTCTTTAATTAACCAGGGGAACTTTGACCTAAATAACTGCACGTGAGACTGAATGATTCCAGGCTGGACGCCTTGGAGCAAAAAGAAATTACCTTGTCCAAGAACTAATTACTCTAATGATGGGAAGGATAAAATGATCCTCTCCGCTCTGATAAGGCTTTCAAAAGGGACATTATTAATCACCCTCTTTCGCTACGTACTCGGACAGAAATACACCTCCAATTCGTCTTAGCACAGTCCCTACTGCCATGCCACAACAAAGATCTTATTTCGCATTGGTATTCGTCCTCGCCTGGAGATTCCATCGAGCCTCTTACGGATAAAGATTAATTTGGGAACTGATTAAGGTGAAAGAACAGCACCATATTTCCTATCAAATTCCGATGAACGCACGAAAAATCGAGAAGAGCGTAGTTTGTTACGGGCCGTCAAGATAATTTTTTTACTGTTACTAGTTTAATAGAAAAACTAAGAAAAATTGCCAACAGAAGGCAGGTTTAAATTAAGGATAAACTTTTTAAGTAAATTTGAAGCTGATTTATTTGCTGATGACGTTAGAATTATAATGAGAACCCCTGCATATTATGATAGGTTTGATCAGATAAACAAGGTTAGAAAGATATATTGTCTCGTCTCGTGTTTTTCTACGAGGCTATTGCCTTTATGGTTCCACTCAGCCTTGTGCCTTGCGGCGCAGCTTTTTGGGAAGGGATTTTTTTAAATAGTTGTGTAATGTATTTTGGTTGAGCAATGTTCTTCTTTGTGATTTTGTGTGAGTTCTTCTTTGTGAATGGTATTTTTGTAATTTTGGTGTGTGATCTTCTTGGATGTGAGTGCACAGTGGTCTTTTCGGATTTTGAAATATTCTTGCTGGTGTGGAGAGGAGATTCTTTGTGATTGTGCGTAATGGTTTTATTTTGTGTGTGTTTTATGTAGTAATTTTCGTTTTAAAGTTTGTACGGATTTCAATTTGTGTTTTTAGAAGCTAATCAGGCTCCGGCGGTAATGAATATGGCGGTTGCACTGCTGTTAATGGCATCTGAATGGGATCTGAATTTGTGAAAGAAGCGTTTTGCAACGAGGTTTTGCCTGGAGAGTTTTCCGTGGAATCGCTGGAGAAAGGTTGTATTAGCTGATATATTGTGGCACCGGTAGATTTAAAATGTCAATTTTCCCGCGTACCGTAAGGGAACATAATAGGCAGCATGGATAAGGGATAGGTAGGCAAAAAATAGTTGGAGTAGCCTGTAGTTCACGAAGCAAATTTAAATATTAATAATATATGCATGCTAGGGAAATGCAGATAAATATATTAAGTGAAAATCTTTCTAACCAGTAATAACTTCGTTACTACGTATGTAGACCCTAACCATCTAGTTGCACGTTACTCCTATACCTAACTTGTTTCCTCGTAGTAGTATCATTATAGATCACGGATGCATATCAATAGTGCTTGTGAGGTGGTTTTCACCCCCTGCCACACACCCTCGTGGCGCCTTGCAGGGTATTTCGTAGATGTAGATGAAAAAGACCTATTTGCTATTGATGGAAAAATGAAAAGACCAGAAAGTTGTACGCAAGTATTAAGCAACTACAAAAATTACACGCCATTGGATAAGTCTATTATCTTTTAATAGTGCAGGAAAACTATTAAAACATATTTTACCCCTGATAATGGCACATATTTCCTTTTGTCGGACAAAAAATTTATTATTTTGAATTATTTTTTTGTGAGAGCTAACCAAATTGAATTAGAGGGATATACCTTTGAAAATTTAGACATAATTTACTCTGATGCTTTGCATTTTGAAGGTTAAAGCGAGCGAAATGGACTCACAAGGTAAGAATTTTCCTAATAAGGACATATAATGATCATCCAGAGCGCTTAAGCACCATCCGAATGTGTCCTGAATTCCTCTCCTATCTTGAACGTTGGGTTCACCACCGAAGCAACATTACCTCACCTGCAGTATATCACTTCTCCACATGGACATCTTCTTAGTTCCCCCGACAACGCACCACGCGTTACTGCCGATTGTTGCAAGCGATTTATCGGTAGGTAAATGTGAGCTTAACAGTCACGAACTTCAAAATTTTTTTTTACCCCTAAAAATCGTCATTTTTCGATGAAATTTTCGGAACACAACCTACTAATAAGGCAATTTTCGCTCGCTAAAGAATAATTTGAAAAATTTAAAAACTCACGATTTTACAGAATTTCAAACCCATGAGTTGAGTGTTCGCAGCGCCGCCATATTTGAAATTCCCCGCGTCGGCATCAGATGGCGTGGCGATTGTTGAGTGGAGTTTCTGCAGTAGAGACCCGTTCTCACCGACCACACCCCCTTCCCCCGACCGGAGAACGCCAGTATCTCGTTAGAATGATGACACTTCGTAATGCACGCCACAAGCCACACTTTTGGGTTAAATGACACTCGTCAACAACAAAAAAAAAAAGTATTTAAAGAATGCCCCCGCCCCCCCGTCGAAACCCAACACGTAAACCACACTTTTGGGTATGATCACACGCCTCAACAACCGAAAAAGGGTATTTAAGGAATGATGTGAGATAGAAGGGTCAATATTGCGTAAGGAAAGAGGCTTACCCTTGCAGCGGGAGACGGTGTACGTACATCGCAATTCACCCTTTCCCCGGTACCGCATACATCGCCACCTATGCATGTCCACGACGAAATGGAGAATATAACCACATCGAGGGCAATTCTGCCCATCGACAGGGAGTAAACATCCATGTTCCTGGAGGAAACGCAAAGCAGAATCGGGGGAGTTGAAGGCAGAGCTTGCGGAAAGCACTCCGAAAAGATCACGTACGACAAGCCATGGCGTCTGTACGGTGCAGTGGTATCAGAGCGACAATGACTTGATAAACAATCCAACAATGACACATAGCAATATCGCGCCAAAACGCAGTTGTCGGCGAACAATAACAGATTCCTATACCGAGCCAAAACTCAGTTGTCGGCTCAATATATGAAAGAGGTGAAATATGGCGGAACCCCTCTAGCGGTGGGCTCGAAAAGAACCCAAGATGGCGTTGAAAAACATCCATTTTGAGGTGAAAAACGATGATTTTCGCACTGTTATATCTGAGGAAATAATGGTATTGGAGCCGTAAAAGTGATATGAACATAAATCTCCAACCTTCCTCTACAATAAACAGTTGAAATGAAATCGGTAGTGCACACCGTTCGATCAGAATAAATGTTTGAAGTTCGTGACTGTTAAGCTCACATCTACCTCAACTTCTTTGCCTCCGCGAACTTCTCGGTTACTCCGCAAAAGACCTTTCCAATCGAAGGAGAGACATTCGAGAGGAAATGGATCTACGCGATACCCTGCAAGCCACCGCGAGGGTTTGTGGCAGGGGGTGAAGATCACCAAAATACCAAAGGAAATATCTTCCTCTGTAAAGCAGCGTTTACACGTAGCAGTTGACTGCTATGACAGTCGCGAGATGCGCGATATATCTATATCGCTACTGCTATGATGCGTCTGCACCAACTTCTATGCTGCTTAAAGCCGCTATTTAGGCGTTGTCATAACAAAGAAAAGGTTTTATTTCAATAGTGATTGATGCTTAAATTTTCATGAAATTCTTCAAGCAATAAGTTTAATTGAGGATTACCTTTCGTTCCCATTCTTTAAAGAGTAGAAGCATATGATAAGTACAAGGATATCCTTGGGGAAGGATATCCTTGTTATTTGATCCAAATTCCGTCATGTATTGCTTTACGTTGGCGATTGTTGCGATTGTGTTGGATACATTTCCGCTGAAAGTAGACGGGCTTCAACTTTGATAATAGCTCGAACTAGGGTCGATAGTGTTCGACATGGGTCCAATATCGAGCTGAACTCGCATCGCAGTTGCTATTTACACATGCGAGTGGAGCATAATAGTTGTTAGCAGTTGACTGTCATAGCAGTCAACTGCTACGTGTAAACGCATCTGAAGACGGTTGAGACCTTTTGATCTAAGATTAGGCCCTAATGTCTGTAAATAGTTTTTCAACTTGATTGCCTCCGCGAACCTCTCGGCTACTCCGCAAAAGACCTTTCCAAGAAGAAGGCAATCGAAGGAGAGATATTGGAGAGGAAATATCTTCCTCTGTAATATTTCACTCCAGCTTCGATGACAATGACGAACCTCTCGTGTCCAAGCCGCTGAGAAATTCATGAAAGGAGCGATATTGGAAAAAAATCTAATCTAGAAATTCGATCGCGCCACGCTTGGCAAATTGCGTTCAGAGGTGGAGTGAAAAATTAATGGCTCCCATCCCTCTGGATGAACGGAAGCGTTGAATCTCCCTTCGGCGCTGATTTTTCCATCGGCCTTGTGTCCGCGCTCAGCTGACCGAGGAATCCCATCTCCCGGGAATCAGGTTCAAAGGGGCCCCTCGCAACATTAACCCTCCGAATGAGGCACGGCGACAACCGCCGATGCCGTTATTTACGGCACACGTGTGGAATTCTGCTGAGAGAGGGAGACTGGAGCAGGCAGGTAGGCACTCTCCTCTCATGTCGAGAAGATCGCACTACGTTGCATGGACCAAAATTCGAACATAATATTTCACTGCTTCCGTAAATTATTCTTCCTATGAATATGCCAACGATGGCATGATGCGCAATTGAAGTTGGGAAAAGTTATCCCAAATATGTAAGGTTATAATGGGCATGTTTAGTTGGCGAACTATCGAAAAAACTCAAAAATAATCTTCGTTATATAATCTTCCATACTAATGTTATCACTCGCACCACCGGTTTTAACCTATTCAAGTAATTATTAAGCGCATAATACAACAGAATAAAAAATTAGTCCCAAACAATTTTTTAACGTTCAACTCGCAACCGAAATTGCTATTCTGTTCACGAAATCGTTAGATGGAAACGAAAAATGAATTTTAGTGATAAAATTAATCTCCTAACCAGATCCATTCATTCATAAATCAAAAATTAAAATAATCAATAGGTAACGGCCACAGAATGAGCTCCGCTAAGGATGTCTACGTCATTCAACTCCCCTCCACGACTGTTTTTTTAGGAAAAGGGAGGGGAATGGAGGAGGGGTGTCGGAAGGTCTGCTCGCGCAGATTCGACCACTTCCATTGGCAGAGTCAGCTGTGGGTGTCCCCCATTGTGATTGGGCGATGGAGTTTCGCGGTCTCAGTCGCGATTCAACGAAGGGGATGACGTACAAGTCCTTTGCACGCCCACGTTTCCGAAAGAGACAAAAATAAAATTTAAATTCTTCCGAAAGAATTAAAAACATAAGTTTTTCGCCGTTTATAACTCGAGAAGTAATGGACGGATCAAAAAACGGAAAAATACGGGTATTTTCATTTAAAAAAATATCAGATTAGGAAATTAAAAATCATGGTAAGCGACTCCATTGTGCAAGTTAAAGAATTTTTTGCTCTATATGTTTAGAATTCTAGGTGCTCTATTGCCACCTACTAGAAATCAAATCCCATTTTAATCGTGTTGCAAGGCCAAAAGTCAAGAAATACCTCCTCAATTTATGTGTACGACCGTGCCAAAAGAGCATGCTGTAAGTTAAAATGCAACCTTCACTGATTTTTCGCACGCGAAACCACAAGCTCATAGTTCGAGCTATTAGCAAAGTTGGAGTCCGTCTACTTTCCAACGGAAATGTATCCAACACAATCGTAGCAATCGCCAACGGAAAGCAATACTCGACGACTGTTACCGGGAATTTGGATATGATAACAAGGATATCCCTCCCCAAAGGGGAAGATTCTACTCTTTAAAGAATGGGAACGAAAGATAATCGTCAATGGAATTTATTGCTTGAAGAATTTCATTAAAATTTAAGCATCAATCATTATGAAATAAAACTCTTATTTGTTATGACAGCGCCTAAATAGCGGCTTTAAGCTGCATAGAAGTTGGTGCAGACGCATCATAGCAGTAGCGATATATCGATATATCGCGCATCTGGCGACTGTCATAGCAGTCGACTGCTACGTATAAACGCTGCTTTATATTATCAAGAACTTCCACGATATCTCGCCTGAATCTGTTGAATTTATTAGAAATGTCTCCTCTTTTTGCATCGTGTGCACCCTCTACTCCCGTTTCAATACCACTGTCTCCTTCATTAATTGATAAACAGTCTTCTAACGATTCCTTTCAAAAGATGTCGGAATCAGCTCCTAGGTTGATTGTTGTTGACCACGATCATCTATATCTACATAATACTCTGCAAGCCACCATAAAGGTGGGTGGCAGGGGGCGAACTCTCACCAAACATTCACTACATATCATGCATAGAAAAGATTAGTACTTGTAAAGGTACTGTTCAAAACTACGCTATTTAAAAAAAGATAAAAATAGCAAAGCAGACATGCAAAAACATGCTGTTAGTTGGGTTAGCTCTACGTCCGTACACCAACATGCAGCTACCAATGTTATCCATTGCTACACTCGTACTGGGCACATTTAACGACATTCACATCCCTAACAGTACGAGGAAAAATGACATTTTTGAATCTGTCAGTTCGGCAATTAATTTCTCTAATTTTGTGATTATGGTCCAGTCTGCTATAGTAAGTTGGGGTTCGCAAAATATTTTTAACATCATCACTGAAAATATGGTCTTGGAATTTGTTTAAGAGATTAGGTCTAAATTTCAACCTGCAATCTGACAATGATTACCAATTTAATTCATTTAATAGACTGGTTACGCTAATAAGGTTATCGTACCGTCCCTTTACAAATCTCACCAATCTTCGCTGCAAATACCGATCATTGAAATACGAAACACATTCTACGATATTGACATATGTACGCCGAATGCACAGAGATCGATTGGGACCTGACTCGCAGAGTATACACATCAATGTTCGTATTGATTTTTTCTTATTTTTATTAAAGCACACCGGTATGAATTAATATTAGGCGTAATCTACGAGGCAATACCCTGAACTCCCCCGCGAGGGTGTGTGGCAGGGGGAGATAATCACCTAACTTACGCTTATCACATGCAACTAAGCTACTGCATGTAAATATTTTTGATAATAGAGACAAATACGGCTAGATGGTTAGTATTTGCATAGCAATGAAGAGATTATTATTTATTATGTGATTTATCTAAATATGTTGTTCAGTAATTATATTTTTAATGCATTCTTATAGTGTTTCCCAAATGTTTCTTTACATGCTGGATTAATATTAGGACTTCTCCTATCTGTTCCGCATGATATTCATATAAACCTCTCTTTGTGTATGTAGTATGCGTAAATTTTAGTGCGTGCTTCGTGAAAACCCATGCCACACACCCTGGCGACTTGCAGGATAGTCAGTAGTTATATAGATATCAATGCCAATATTTCGAAGTTTCTCAACCGCTAGTTTCCCCCATAGCGGAGAGCAATGCAGGATTTCATGTTCGAGGCGTGAGGAAAAAAGCTTTACAAGTTTCACACCAGGCGGCGGGACTTTCAACCTTGGACCGCACGAACTGGTCAAAGGTTTCAGAAAGTTGTGGACGCCGCACAGTGAGTGGTGTCCCTCGGAAGCACTTAGTGTGAAGAGGTCACTTTCGTGCCTGAGAAACAGGATTCCGTGAAACTTTGGTGGTATTTTAAGAAAAATACAAACTGGTGCTCGACAATGGCTCGGCAGTAAATTATCCATGTCCAATTTTTGATGGCCTTGCGTTTTCAAACAAATAAACGCATTCCCAATGGAGCAAGCTAGAAGAGACAAGTGAAACAAATCAATTCCATTTCGATTGAAGAGACGCAGATTGGATGCCGGGCCGAAACATCAAATTAATGCTTAATTTTTATGATGAACATTACTCATCCGGTTATATGTAAATTACGCACAGAGCTCACTTTTTATGGAAAAACTTATAAAATTTAAATTGTCAGTTTAAATTGTCCGCAAATGATGTAAAAATGCACCCAATTATTCCAATATGATGTAAGATATCATAGCGAAAATAAACTTTCAACACCATTGAACCAATCCAGAGTTCGCCCGATCACCAAGAAAAAAATCTACGACGCTGAATTCGTTTCCCGCCTAACACCGTTTAAGAATCAATATGTGGTTTCTATTCCTTCCTATGCACGTACTTATCGACGGCAATCAATGCTTATGGCGCAAAACATGAAATAGACGGGATTTACTTAAGTACATGAAGATCATTTAAATACCTGGGAGTCATATGAACCACTATACTCGCTTGTGGAACACACACAAAACAATTTGCGGTACGGTATCAAAGCAACTTGAATTCATTAGGCGGATGGTGTAAATGTTGAGGAGAGGTATTGCTTCACGTTATTTTGACCGAAATTGGAATATGCCTCGAGTATTTGGGACCCGCGGGGAGGGATTAAGAAAAGAATTAGATCCAATTCCGAAGAGATCGGCTATTTTTGCGAACAGTTCTTATGAGAAGGGCGCAAGTGTCACTTGAACGATGGGGTGGATGAAACTAAAAACCCGAAGGCAGCAAGACAGGCCTTTGAAGAAGTACAGGGCAGACCATCTCACGTCTGACATACCAAGTTAGATTGCATAGAAGACAGTTTTAGACAGAGCCCCACGCCGCATCGGTGGACAGGACCAAAGTGATAAGATGGGAGGAATACAATGCACCTCAAAATAGGTTCGAATGTTCGTTCTTTTGTTAAACTGTTCGTCATCATGGCAATTCCAACACTTCTCCCACCATGATGCCTTCATAAAATACACTGACCTGAAAGGTAATAACACAGTGCAATTCATTAAGTTTTATCAGAAATTAAATGCCTTATCCTTGAAGATGCTATTTGAATACGCTTTAATTATGCACTGTTAATTTTAGAGCGAAATATATGATTTATGGACAATAAAAAACCAATACCAATGTTCGTACTATACTACTTTTTTAAAATGGCGAATGGAACAGACTTTATACTTTCCACAAAGCTTTATATGTTCCCCGATCGATTTCAACGACTAAGCGTCACTTTCAACTGACAAAACATTCCAACACAGGGCATTATATATGTTACCCTGAGGAGTGGGGGAAGGACTCAAACCGAAAGGGGGAGGGAGGGTTTAGGATGGGAGCGAGGGAGGGGGGGTAGTGGTGTGGAGGGAGGGAGGGCGTTGGGTACCGTCAAGGACAGCAGTGGGGGTACAATTAGTGGTGAGGGTATTGTGCTGGCAATTAGGATAGGGCGGCAAGTCGGATTTTAAAACCGTTAAAAACATCTGCGAGGATTTTAAAATTTGCCAAATAGTTTAAAATACATACATTAGGTGAAATGCATTGTCGTGTGTATTTTAAACGATTTGAGAAATTTCCCCACTCCTTAGGGTGACACATAGTATAATGCCTTGTGTTGAAATGTTTTGCCGGTTTGCCCCCCTTGAAAATGACGCTTAGTCGTCAAAATCGATCGGGGAACATAAAGCTTTGTGGAAAGTACAAAGTCTGTTTCATTTACCATGTTTAACGTTCGTAATTTCCAAAAAGTACCGCCTTCACTTATTAATTTCATTTATTTAATTTACTTTTTAAATGTTTCTTCGAATGCAAAGTAGAGATGGTTACGTCCGTCTCGCGTGGCGTCAATGGAAATAATGCAAGGTAGGGTTGCAGTAAGTGCACGTTGTACGCATCGAATGTTTGGTGACACCTCACCCACTGCCACACGCCTTCGAGGTGGCTCGCAGGGCGGTCAGTGGATATGGATTTATCGAAGCTGTTGAATCGATCGACCTGTTGATACGGATATCGCTTTCGCATTCAGCCACATCGAAGAGGCGTCCTCCCCCCGAGGAGTGGAGGGAGACGGTTATACGTGTGCACGCACCGGCTGCGAAGGCACGACACACGAACACGCGCACTTCACGAGCGCACGCCTGAGGAGATAGGGAGAGTAAAGAAGGCGGAGAAGATGGGCGAGAGTGACATATGTGGGGCCGAAGCGATCTCATCTCTCTGTGGGGGATCTGGGGGCGAAAAGAGAAGACGACACGTGGCATTGTTGCGTCCAAAGCGAAGGAGGGAGCAATTCGAGAGTCAATAGATAAGCAGCTGGTTGAAGAGCATAGGCTGAATGCCTCGCATAAACTAACATACATTCACTCATTAAACATGCTTAAAACACTATCGTACGGTAGGTTAAATCAAGTAGATGGAACTTTCAGATGAAGGCTGTGAAATGGAGAAGTTTTTAGACGGGAAAAAAATGAAATTTTTTTCCGTGGGGAAAAAATTCAATAAAATTGTGATCGCAACCGTCCGGCTGATAACTGGAAAAGTTGGCGTGATTTATGGGCTTACTTAGCATTTCGGTGAAAAAGGAATGCCCACGAGTTGGGATGGTTGTATTTTTTATTTGCCACCAAAAAGAAAGATACTCACGATTTATGATTCTCAACGGAAAATAGCGAGAGCAGAGAGAAAACCAACTTCCAAAGCCCTCGTGGACGAAATTTAAAAACGTCACCCCACAACGAAATCCGTTGATTATTCTAGCAAGGAAAATAACTTGTGCAAACTTTAGAACGCAATTTCATGTAAATGTGAAAATTGAAATCCAAATCTTCATAAGGAGATAAACATTGCAATTAGGAATGTTCCTTTCGTGTGACTAGGTGAACACTCCTATACTAATAAAGACATAATTTTCTTATGAGATCGAAATCCTGCCACTGTTTTAGTCAGTTAAGCGTGTGTGGACTTTAAATACTTTCATCTTAACACATTTTTTCTCAAATACTAACTGTCAAATGATTACCCCCAATCCAATGTATTCGAAGTGAAAAACACTAATGTTTGCTTCCATCCAACAGTACCTAGACACCTCCTTTGAATTAAACTCCAGAGTGAAGGCTTTCGAATGCGGCCGATGGAAATGGTCGACATGCTTGGAAATTGACCTCGGAGGGTGGCAACACATTCTCGGTCTCTCCAGTCAAACATTCTCCATGAGTGCTTAACTTAAGGCCACGATTTTCTAGATATTCAGCCACTGACGTGTTTCAAATGCAAATAATTATTATGCTCCAATAAATATTATAATTGGATTTATCGGGCAGCGGTTATTTTCTTATCAAAGTCTCGTAGAAGTCTGGAGCTCGAATTCTGAGCTTCGTCAAGACTATTTGAAAGTAGGGAGAGGAAGCACAAGTGTCAATGTGCTATTTAAGTTCGTGGAAGTAAATCCTCCGGTGAATACTGTACGTGGAAAATGATTCGCCTTCATCATTAGACGTCAATTTGATACTTGTTGCATGCACATACTTCTGCTTTTTAAAATCCTTCCTGACAACGTTCCTTCACATACCCGAAGGCTCCCTATCAAATTTCACTTCTCCAATTAGTCCCATGAGGACATCATATCTCAAGCATCAGTTCATCTTCTTCCCAACATTTTCATAAGACTCCCTCGTAATTTCCTTTAAATATTCCAAGACCCTCTGCTCACCAATCACTACGCCCACAGAATCTTCATCCTTCTTCAGCCGCGCCACATTTCGAATTCTTCCCGTCTTGACTCTTCCGCTGCTACCGTCACTGCCATAAAGCAGCATGCTCCAGTCGTATGTTCTTACTTCCTCACTTGTATTTCCAGATGTCCATAGAGCCTTCTCCTGGTAAAATACCCTCTTTCGTCTTGGGCAATCTTCTAAACTTTTTCTTGATTTGTCCGTCGCTGGCTGTTATTGTACTAGAATCCTTTACCCGTATTTCTACTAGATTTTATCTCCAGGAACTGATGGTGTTCTTCTGCATAATGGCGTAAAAAACTATGTTAATTTACATTTTTTAGGTGATATTACTCTTAATTTGAAAGGCCCCATCTAGAATATTACCGTGTATGGGATCCAAATTAATTAGGTTTGATCAGAGAACTAGACAGTGTGCAGCGAAGAGCAGATAGGTTCGTTAAAAGGTGTTACGATAGGTTGAGTAGTGTTTCAGAATTAATAGAAGAATTCGGTTGGGAGTTTTTATCAGATAATAGATTAAAGTATAGATTAAATAGAACCTTGGTAATGGAGAAGTAATCCCAATCGGGTAAATAAATGAATGTAAGAAGGGTGCCCGGAAATTGCAACCTCTGCCTGACGGGTGCCGCACTATGTGGGGTACGCGGAGGTAGCGCTCACTTTCAAAATCGTAGAACTGTTGCATGAATTGAGATATTTACATGCATTTTTTTTATTTGAAAGCAAAAACCCTAAGCAATTGAGAAAAAATATGCATCTAATGAAATATAGCAATAAAATTCTGCAGAAAGTGTGCGAATGTCGTAATTTTTTCCAATATTTTTATAGACTAAAGTAAATCAGTGAAAAAAAAAGGTTTAAAAACAAAAATACACATATTACTATTTTTTTCATACTCATTGATAATAAGACTAAGCCGAATCTAAATAATAAATAATGGTTTTGTCATAAACAATTTTTTATTAATAAATTAACTGATTGAGGTAGTATTCACGTTAGAAAAATTTTAAAAACAGATTTGTTATCTTCGAGAGAAACAGCAAAAAAACATTGATGTGTTTCTAACATGCAGTAAAGAGTTTAGCCACAAATCGATTTTGAATGTATCGTGTCGCGCGACATGCTAATTGTGACCCAGCGCGCGCTGCACAATGTCAACCATAAGCTGAAATGAATTGCGTTGTATAACGTTCAAAATCGTAAAACTCGGTCCAGTTTCAGGATATATTTAAAAATATTATGTCGTTACAAATCTGAGAAGTGTACCTATTGATAAAATATGTTTTATTATTACACCTTTGTAATAATATCAATATCAAGAACAATAAGTTTACTAATAACAATTCGAAAATTACAATTCATTTACTAACAAGAAACATACAGTAACAATCCATACATAAACAATTAAGAGTAATAAAAATTTACAAAATCTGCAGAAATAATAACAATATCAAGAACAATAAGTATTAATAACAATCCAAATTTAATAATTCATTTACTAACAAGAAATATACAGTAACAATCCAAAGATAATAATTGAAACATTAATAATCATGCATATTTTTCCTCTATTCCTTAGGGTTTTAGCTTTCAAATATAAAAAAATTTTATGCTAATATCTCAATTAATTCAAAAGTTCTACGATTTTGAAAGTGAGCGCTACCTCCGTACCCCATAGTGCGCCGTCAACGCAATAGGTATGGAATAACTCCTTCAAGGGGCTGCGATCCGCATTCCAATAGCGCTTACTTTCTCTCGGGAAATCCCTCACCCCCCCGAGGTTATTCGTGGTGTTGGAGTGAACTGTCATGGGCCAAAGGAGCCGAAAGTTGAGCTTCGGGAAAGAGCCGACACCCACAACCAACATTTTACAAGGGAACTATTGATGCCCTCTGACATCACCGCATCTCTCCTTAAAGAACATTTGAGCCATTGCGAAGTAAATGGAAAGACCATCGTAAGGGCGCTAATCGCAATTGGTTGAAGGTGAAATTATTATCATGCGGCCAACATATCCATTGTTGCGAATAATCGTGATGTTTCTCTAGCATAGAACCGCAATGATAGAATTGGGACTGCCTTTGGAAATCCTTCTGAACGTCTATATAATGGTTATTTTTTTAAATTGTTCATGAAATTGTGTTAAAAATCACGCCTTTCACAGCAATGCTCATTGTAACTTAATTAAGGCGAGCTCTACCTGTGAAACCAGCCTTCGGATTGAACACTGAAGGAAGTAAGTGAAGAGTATTTGTGAGGGATCAAATATGCATTTTAAGTTCAACGAGAATAGTAGCGAGGGAAATATTTGTGGTACTGAGTAGACTTACGTAGAATCGAGTTGCGTTCAATATTCTCGGAGTTAAAGTGAGTGCAGATTCAATGCTGCTTACATTATTATTGGCCAAAAATACGAATAGAACCTCTGAACGATGCGAAAGGGTCAGACATAGCAACAAAATCATCATCTCAGCACTTTTTATACCAATACAATACTTAACAATAAATACGCAGCAGCATTAGGATAACATTTTTTATGATTTCTAAGTCAATTACAAAGACCGTTGCGGTCAATTCGCTAAATCTTAAACGCCCTTCAAAATATGAAATATTCTAACCCATGAGGCCTTCCTTAATTATTTTCCAAGACAGTAAGTAAAACAATGAGCCATTCAAGAAAACTCCCACTAACATTAAGGAGGATCCGCCGAATTATGAAGTAGATGTCACTTTTGTGAAATATTCAGGGCACATCATTTTTTGGCCCTACTATCCATTGGCAATAAGATAATGAGGCCTTTTCATGATATATTTGTAGAAAAAATACGTTGAAAATTAGATATTTTATTCGTGGTTATAAGGCAGAGCATGGCTCTTGCAGTAAAAGTTGCAGATTAATAATGTGAAGAGATAAATGTCGTTTTGACGAAAAACTAGCATAAGATGCGCAATTTTTTTTTGTAGAATTTTGCAATTTAAAAAAGTGATGGCCTTACCAAACTTGTTTAATTGATATTAATAAATCTTTGCTCGAAAAAAATCAGAAAAGTATTAATTACATGGAAGTGGCGCTACAGTATTTTGTTATCATTGGCAACGGTACTTGTGACGGAACGTGATTACAAGCCTATTTACAAAATTAATTTATAAATATACCTTACCAAGGTGCTTCTTATATTTTTTTACGTAATTTAAACATTTCATTGGTTATTTACATGGTGTAATTAATACCAATGCTTACAAATGGTAGCAGCGTCATTGTTGCCGAACAAATTCCAAAAATATGAATCTTAATAAAATTCAAAACAAAGAGTTGTATTTGCAAAGGAATAGTTTAAAACTAAGTAAGAAAACATTTAACCTCTTTTAGAACACGTAATAGCAGGAATGAGCATGTATTCTCATTTTGTGAATTAAACGTGGCAACAACACGTCAGTCATGTTTCGAAGTCAAAATGAGTTAAAAGAGCTGGTAAAAAATAAAATGCAACTACAACACGCTATATAATAGCATACTCATAGAGTTACTGCGTATGCGTTATCACCCTACAGATGATTTTCCACATAGGAGTTTTCCTAGATCGGCATTTTTCTATTGAGTAACATAGCTCTTTTACCGGATATTGAATCACGGAGTCACGGTGGAACCTCCTTAATAGATGGATTTTTAAGGGACTCCAAAACTAATATTACCCTGTAAATATAAACCTCAAAATTTGGAAGAAAAAAATGCAACTCCCCAATGGCGTTAGTGATGGAGAAAAATATAACCCAAAGGTGAACGAAATTTCATGGCAGAACGTCCTTAGAGACAAAAATCGAATCTACTCGCTGTCTCACACGATAAAGAGATATCATTTTTGCTCTTCATCATGTTCACGCACTCATATTCAATGCACGTGTTCACTTAGAGGGACGCCATTGAGATTTCCGAGCGCTGAAATGATTTCGCACCGTGACACCCGATTACACTCGATTACAATCGACCGACTTGGTTATCGACACGAAACGGGCGCCATTACATAACAAACGGAACAGCTGTTTCCGAGATCGATGATCCTCTATTTCTGCCTCGTGCGCTCAAAAATAACGGGAGAAGGGTGGGATCCTGCCAAGAGATTCGTCGGAGAGGAGAAGGGGATCCCTGTGATTCCCAGAGATTCTCACGAGATAGAATCTAGGCCAACACGACGGCAATTACAGAGATCTGATCTCGGAATCGCAATCAACTCGCATTATATGTATATGACGCCTTTCTCTCCAAGATACGTACCAAAGGTGAACGCACTGTCCGTTTTCTGAGCACGAGGCAATTATTGTTGTCTGCCAATTACTGTCCGCGCCAAAATCTTGTACGTTCACATATCATTCGAGTTTAAACCTAAAAAACTACGAAACCGTTCATCAGATTCTCACGTTATTTAAATAGTAATTTAGATAATTTTGTTGTTGACTAACTACATTGGGAGAACACTTTTAAAAAATAAATTTTGGACCTGTTTCTTGCGTAAGAGTAAAAAAAGGGTCCATTTTTTCAGCGCTACGTCTAATAACTTCCAAGTAAAGCGTTTGACTAAAACTAATTTTTAATGCAAGGTGAACTATATAAATTTTTTTTTATAGTTAATAGTTTCTGGCTTAACACTGTGGAAATCTTTCATCGTAGGAAGGAAGGTTGAAAGTGAAACACTGTAAATTCCACACACAGTTTCCACACACACTGCGTGTGGAAATTGCAGTGTTTCACTTTCAACCTTCATTCCTATCATATTTTTTTTATTACGCCTGAGATGTATCAAGTTTTTAACTTGAGTACTTATAGGTATGCTATTCCATTTATAACCGCACTTTTTCTCGGCAACTATGCATCATGGCGCCACGAGACTAAAACTGTCATCTTCCTCTTTAAAACAGACATCTTCCTATTTAAATTTCCAGAGCGAATCAGATATTATCATTTAGCTGAAGTTAGCACCTTATTTTCTATCGAATTTCATGTTCCCTGAAAACACGGGCGATCCCAGGGCAGGACACTCCGCCGGCAACGCTGCGATTTTTCCTTGCTGCATTTTTTCAGGAAACAGAACATTAGATATAAAGTTAGGCGCTTACTTCAGCTAAATGATAATATCTGATTCGCTCTGAAAATTTAGAGAGGAAGATAACAGTTTTAGTCTCGTGGCGCCATGATGTATAGTTGCCGAGAAAAAGTGCGGTTATAAATGGAATAACATACCAATAAGTACTCAAGTTAAAACCTTGAAACTTCGTATACGTAATAACAAAGATATAATTCACCTTCTGTTAAAAGTTTGTTTTATCCAAACGCTTTTCTTGGCAGTTATCAGACGTCAAATTTACGCATTGCTCCGTAGCACTAAAAAATTGGCCCATTTTTTTTACTCTAACGTAAGAAACAGGTCAAAAATTTGTTTAAAAAATTATTCTGACAATGGTGTCTGTCAACAACAAAATTATCTAAATTACTAAGTAAATAACGTGAGAATCCGATGAACGGTTTCGGAGTTATTTAGGTTTAAACTCGAGTCGACAAGATTTTGGCGCGGACAGTACTATCCTCATGATTTGGGCAAATGCAATGGTTTTCAATAGCATGGGGCCACACACTCAGAATATTACAATCGTATATTCGTATCACTTTACAATGGAATTTGATTGACATATCATCTCTTTTCCGAATTTAGAACCTTCAATTCTACATCTAACTCTTTCAGTGAAAATATTTTTCGTGCGCTCCTGTACACAAGAGACATGGAAACTCGGATTTTTCACTTCTCTAACTGATTTCCTAAAAAAACAACAGGAGATCGAAAGTAATTACTCTGCAGCTGAATATCGCATATGCTTACACCTTGTACGCTGAAGTGTAAAGAGTACCATGTAATGAGAACAAAGAAGATTAATCTACTGCTGATCTAGATATAGTTTTTTGAACGATTTTGATCTAAATTGGGGTAGGAAATCCTTTATGTTATAAAATAATTGTACAGCTTCTGGATGAATCTTGGAATATCTTAAAGAGACTGACGATATTTAAGAGTGAAAAACGTCATTGATAAGGACAATCTACAAATTTGAACTCTCTAGACTGAGCGTAAATTTTAAGAAAAGATTTAAGAAAGTCCAGTGCCTTTTGCAATGTGGATATAAATGCGTAAATGAAACATATTTCCATGTCAATATGTTAACACTGCACTCGCAGTAATAAAAAGCCACAGAGTGGCCACGTGGAACAGAATCAACTCGACACATGGAATAAAACCGGATATCATTGTAGCGTCTGGTGGGTAAGCATATTAAAGCAAGTGGCTCGTCTTCCCATCCACTGAAGGAAGATTTAAAGAAGTCTCCTCGCCACGGAATACGACCAGCATTGTTGAGGAGATAGTGATGGAAGGGGGAGTTGTCGGGAAGCAGGGTGTGGAGGGGGATCACGGAGGGGAGAGAGGGAAAAAAGAGACTCAGGAAAACAGGGTAAAAGGTGCGCACGAGCGCGCAAGGCGGTTGTAAAAGGCCGACCGTAAAATCGGAACGGAGGCGGAAAAAAGTTTCGCCCACGGCCAGAGTTTTGTTTTCTCAGCTTCTCCTTGCGCCCGAGCGAGGCACCTTCTATCTCTCTCTCCTTTTCTTTCGGGCTCCGGACGAGAAGCTCAGAGCGTGTCTAGCCGGAGGGGGGGAAGGAGCATGGATGAAGAAATGGGTCGACACTGGGAGATACTTGGCTTTCTCCGGGAGGCAATCCTTAGCCTAGGCGAGGTCTTCGACGAAGAGCCATTGGTCTCTAGGGGAAGTAACTGCCTTGGAACAACTGAGCACCTGACTGCGGTAACGAAGGCTACACGGGTTGAACAAACAATAAACTTCTAAGAGGCTAAATATGGCCTCGGTTAACTTCACCGAATTTAATTTAAGAACCAACATGGGAATTACTATCAGAACGTAAGTTGTAATTGGGGTTTATCATACTTTTTCAAACAATGCCCCAGGCTTGAAGACCTCAGAATTTTCCAAAATATCTCTTAAAAATTAGAAAAATTATAGAAGATATTACGTTCCAAATATGGGTGGAAGGGAAACCCTGTGAAAACGGACATCTACATAATACCCTGCAAGCCACCATAAAGGTGTGTGGCAGGGGATGAATTTTCACCAAACATGGACAATATATCATGCATAAAAAAGGATTAGTATTTATATACTGTTCTAAACTACACTATTAAAAAAAGATAAAAATAGCAAAGCATACATGCAAAAACATGCTGTTAGTCGGGTTAGCTCAAAGTCCTTACACCAACATGCAGCTACCAATGTTATCCATTGCTACACTCGTACTGGATATTTTTACTGTTATTCATGTCCCTTATAGTACGAGGAAAAGAGGACATTTTGAATCTGTCAGTTCGGCAATCAATTTCTCGAATTTTGTGATTATGGTCTAGTCTACCATAGTAAGTTGGGGTCCGCAAAATATTTTTAACATCATCACTGAAAATATATTCTTGGAATTTGTTTAAGAGAATATTATCTTGGAATCTGTTAAAGAGATAAAGTCTAAATTTCAACCTGCGATCTGACAGTAATTCCCAATTTAATTCATTTAATAGACTGGTTACGCTAATAAGGTTATCGTACCGGTCCTTTAAAAATCTTGCCGTTCTTCGCTGCACACGTTCAAGTTGGTTATTTAGACAGATTTCGTAGGGATCCCATATACTGGCAGCATATTCCATATGAGGGCTAACAAGGGAAAAGTAGCTGATTTCTCGTACATGATGGTCATATTTACCCAGTACTCTTTTGACGAATCCCCGTTTACGATTCGCTTGACCCAATGTTTCACGCATGTGTTCACCTCGGGAAAGATAATGTGTCAGTCTTATTCCAAGATAGTTAAAGGATTCTACACGATACCCTGCAAGCCACCGCGAGGGTGTGTGGCAGGGGGTGAATATCACCAAGCATGCACTACTAACAATCAAAAAGCAACTGTAGCAGACGGCTGCTGTGAAGTAATTTCATCTATCGCTGCTTTTGGCGGTTTCGATTGTGCCTCTGATGGTCATTTCTTGCGCCTGCTTACTGTCGTTTGTAAAGCCTTGTAAACAATAAGATAGTAGCAAATAGGGATATTCTAGTATGTATTAACGACGAAGGGGAAATGCTGTATTGTGCTTTAGTTTCCTAATACTGCGAGAAACTCGGAAAGAATACTTATTTCCCGTCCCAAAAGTGAAGTAGCCCGAGAAAAATGGTTCCGAACCATGAGAAGAGGCAATCCAATCTCGAAGGCAACTACGGCATTCGTTTGCGAAAACTAATTCTAAGTAAGCAGTTATTCATTCGTACAATTGTACTCCATTGCTATGGTCAAATATTACGCGGATATTTTACTTCGCAATACGGGTAAAAAGGATGTTTTGCTTTTAAATACTCTGCTCTCACGACAGAAAAGAATAATTCATACAAAAATTGTGCGTCCTCTCACATATCCAGTGTTTTATCATTTAAAAATTTAACGTTAGCTTTAAAAATAGCTAGTTCCCCTTGAGCATAATTTGGTTCTCAGAATCCCTTTCATATCCGTAATGCTCTGAAATTCAAAATTTTCCTGTTGCGATCAAGCGAAGACGCAGAGAACAGGATAGAGTATTCAATGATTAATTGTAATTTAAGTCTTGAAAAAGAAATTGTACCAACCAAGTTCACCTGTCCACCAGAAGAGAGAATTAAAGTTTTATCGATTTATTCGTAAAGCATTGCCGTCCTAAATGAGGACGCCATTGTCCGCGCCAAAATCGTGTAGACTCGAGTTTAAACCTAAATAACTCCGAAACCGTTCATCGGATTCTCACGTTATTTACATATCAATTTAGATAATTTTGTTGTTAACTGAATACATTGTTAGAATAATTTTTGAAAACAAATTTTGGACCTGTTTCTTACGTTAGAGTAAAAAAAGGGTTCATTTTTATAGCGCTACGGCGCCATGCGTCACTTTGACGTCTAATAACTTCCAAGCAAAGCGTTTGCCTGAAATAAATTTTTATTACAGGGTGAATTATATCTTTATCATTACGTCTGCGAAGTTTCAAGGGTTTTAACTTTGGTACTTATTGGTATGCTATTCCATTTATAACCGCACTTTTTCTCGGCAACTGTACATAATGGCGCCACGAGGCTAATACTGTCATCTTCCTCTTCAAATTTTCAGAGCGAATTAGATATTATCATTTAGCTGAAGTTAGCACCTTATTTTATATCGAATTTTATGTTTCCTGAATAAACGTAGCGCAGCAAAAGTGCGCCGGCGGAGTGTCCTGCTCTGGGCACATGCTTTAGTTCGATTAATGAACAGGATATTTATGCTGCAAAGGCGAAAAACACGAATATCAACTTTTCGGATTCGGCGTTGAACGCTAAGCTTTTAGTTATCATTCACCGTTCTTGGATCGCAAATCAGATGAGATCTCTCCCGTGTGGTTTCAAGTCTATTCTCGGATGTAAAGACCCTGCTGACTGGGAGCAATGGTACAAGGATGGGAATAGAGGGATGAAGATGAAGTATGGAGAAAAACCTGGAGTCTGCATTGGTCTGATCTTCATTGCATTCACCCAAGGGTTCACGGTTTAACGTCCTTTCGAACGGACGGAGTACTCCACTCGTAGTAAACCCTAAGAAGAGACCGTTATTCCACGGAAATATCTACCACCGTCGGGATTCGAACCAAGTCCTTGGTTTGTGAAGCCAGTAGTCTAAAAAATACAAAAAGTTGATGTTAGTTTAGAAATTAGAGTAACTGGTTGTTAGCTCAAGCTGAAAGTATTTTAAAGGAGTGGACCTTAAGGAGGTTCCACCGTGACTCGACGATTCAAAATCCCGTAAAAAAGCTATGTTATTTAATGATAAATACCGACACAGAAAAACACCTACATGGAAAATCGTCTATGGGGTGATAAACGCATACACAATATTTGTATTAGTATGTCATTATACAGCGCGTTGTAGTTGCATTCTATTTTTTACGAGCTCTTTTAACTCATTTGGGCATCGGAACAATACTGACGTGTTGCTACCTCGTTTAATTTACAAAGTGAGAATAAATGCTCATTCCTGCTATTACGTATTCTAAATAGGTTAATTATTTTAAACTATTCCCTTGCAAATACAACTATTTTTTTTAATTTTATTAATGTTGATATTTTTTAATACTGTTTGGCAACAATGACGCTGCTACCACTTGGAAGCATTGGTATTAATTACACCATGTCAACAACCAATAAATTACATAAAAAATATAAGGACCTTGGTAAGGTATATTTCTAAATTAAGTTAGTAAATAGGCTTGTAAGCACGTTCCGTCACAAGTAACGTTGCCAATGATAATAGCATAATGTAGCGCCTCTTTCATGTAACTAAGGCTTTTCTGCTTTTTTTCGAGTAAACATTTATTAATATGAATTGACCAAGTGTGGTAAGGCGAGCACTTTTTTACAATGCTGAATTCTACATAAATTTGCGTACCTTATATTAGTTTTTCGTCAAAACGACATTTCTCCTTACATTATTAATCTGCAAATTTTACTGCAAGAGCCATGCTCTGCCGTATAGCCACGTATAAAATAGCTGATTTTCAATATCATTTTTCTTCAAATATATGATGGAAAGGCCTCATTATTTTATTGCCAATGGATAAAAGGGCCAAAACATTATGTATCCTGAAATGTTCACAAAAATGACATCTACTTCTTAATTCGGTGGAGCCTCCTTAAGCAGTGGACTGAGACTTCTTCTTCCTGAATGAGATCAACGAAAAATTACGTGACCTCTTGTCGAATAACTATCAGCTATGTCTAATTTCATTTATCTATTGATGGAATGTTTTTTTTGATTCTATGAAAATGGCGTGGTCATCGAAAAGATGTGCATCCAGCCGGCGCGCGTAGGAACACCTGGCCGTCAACACAACACACCCAAGAACTCCCGCATCTCCTCGGGATCGGTTGCCGGGCAACGCCCCCTCCCCCTCATCCTCCCCTCCCCGAGGCACACGGTGGACACGAAACACTCACGCCAGCCTCAGCAAGTGGCCGGGGGAAACACTAACCGGACGTGGGTTTCGCAGCTCAGTTCATTAACCCGATTCTAACACCCGATGAACAAGAGCAATTCATTCTCTCCTTTTGTCTTCTAATTTCATTTATTTCGGATCACATGCTTTCCCAACGCATTCCCCGTCCCAGTTGCGTTCAGTATTGGAGTCTTTAGTTCCCGGGACTCTTAGACAACGTTTCGTGGCCTCAGATAATATTCTCGGGGAAACGATGCGTAATAAATAAGATAAAAGTGAAACATCCCGTAGTAGGTGCACTGCCGATAACCAAAGGTGCCTTCTGACTGCGTGCGAGCAAATAAGAACGTCCATTGATGTGGCCGGGAGTCTAACAAATGAAGCCTTTTAACGAATGAAGGTGAGCTAGGAACATAATCGGGGGTCAAGGGTCATGTACGCGGGGAATCGGAGATGAACGATTTCAATGAGTAGCAGTTTCTCCGGTTCTGAGTGTAAATTTCATGTCACTTTTTTTTAATACATGTGAAACAGTATCTTCCTAATTCAAATATTACTAGCCGTCAAAACTTTACCGGCGTCACCCGCTGAAATTGCACTATAGCAAATATTCCACAGAGAAAAATGTAGCTCAACTGGTAGAGCACCTGGCCGTAAATCAGGGGGTCTGGGTTCGAGTCCCGATCAACGCGAAACGCAGGGATTCAAGATGGCGCCGAAGTGCATCACACGCACTCCAATCGCTCCTGACTTATACTGTGTTTCAGCGATCAGTTTCATTCTGTTAGTGAATTTTTCCTTGTGTGTGTGTGCACGGTTGTTACCAGAAGCCTATCCCTCAGCAGTACCGTCGGTGCCTCAAGATGTCTTTAGTTACAGAAAGTTTTATTTTCCGGCCTTCCACGCGAGTGGTTTTGCAGTGTTCCCCGACGCCCTTTCTTCCCCATGCCGGCGTTCGCGGGGTCCGTTCCCGACAACTCCCTCCCACCCGTACCCGCTACGCGGAGTGATTCTTTTACTAATTGTGCTTCTGTCAGGTGATGTGAACATTAACCCTGGCCCTCCCCCACGTGATCATTTTCGTGTGTACTATCAAAATGTTAGAAGCATAAAAAATAAACTCTCAACATGTGACTCTCATGCTCATGAACTGTCCCGTTTTGATGCTATTGCTTTTACAGAAACATGGCTATCTCCTACTGTTAGTGACAGTGAGTTGTCTTTCTCCGACACTCATAGAATTTACCGCAGAGATAGAACCTCTAGAGGCGGTGGTGTGCTTCTTGCCATAAACTCAAATATTTGTTCTAAGCGTCGCAAGGACCTGGAGACGGAATGTGAAATTGTGTGGTGTGAAGTGTCTCCCTCTTCCCGCAAGCATTGTAATTCAAGAAAAACGTTTATCGGATGTTTTTACCGCCCCCCTGCAAGTGACATACAAATTTTAGAAAACTGTTTAGACTCAATTCTATGTGCTATGAAACTTGGTGATGTTATTCTCCTAGGAGATTTTAATCTGTCGATCCGTTGGGATTCCCCAAATTCTGGCCATCCTCAGAACGTCCATGATCATTTTTTTATTGATCACTTCATCGACGGTCTTCAACTATCCCAGCATAATCTTCACCATACTCGAGATCTGGCAACTCTGGACTTCCTTCTCTCGTCCTTTCCTCCTGAAGATATCACACCGGGGCGTAATATTTTTGTGTCGGACCATGAATCTTTGGACGCCGAGTATCGTTTCAGCCGCTCCCGCACAACCCGTGGACATCCCAATGTCCCTTTGTTTCCCCTCCTTGCCTGGTCAAAGGTTTGCTGGGAGGACGTCAACCGCTGCCTCGACCTCATCCCCTGGGGCGTTCTATCGTCATTATCCCCTGAGGAAGCGGTCGACTACCTCTACAGTGTCCTTGAAAGTATCAGAAAGGACTGGGTACCTAAGGTAAAGCACAAAACGAGAAAATTTCCATCCTGGTTCAAGCCGGAGACTTTGCGCATTCTTGGAAATAAGATCCGCGCCTGGTACCTTTATAAGTCCTGTCCAAACGAGCACACCCTTCGCACTTTCAAAGATTTGCGTCGCTACTCGAAATTTCTCATCCATCGTGATTACATTGAGTTCACCCAGAGCGTCTCCTCTACCATTTCCACGAACCCCAGAAAATTTTGGTCCTTTGTTAATCGTCGCCGCTCTAAACCCAGAATCCCAGAAATTGTTTCGTATGCCAATTGCAATGCCGTTGGAGAAAACAGGACGAGCCTCTTTCTCAAATTCTTCACTGAATGTATGACGCCCCTCTCTACTCCATCCATCACCAAAGATCACTTTCTGCCACCCATTACTAATAACTGCCTTTCTGAAATCCAAACCGACCCTCTGGAAGTTCTTAATTATCTTCGGAAAATTCCCCTTCAACGCTCCGCAGGCCCTGATGGCCTGAGTCCAATATTCATTCGCAATTGTGCTGAATCCCTGTCAATACCTTTAAGCTTACTCTTAAACCGCTGTTTTTCCCTGGGTACCTTTCCATCTTTATGGAAAACTGCTAATGTTATCCCCGTCCATAAATCTGGCCCAAAAAACCTAGCATCAAACTATCGACCCATATCCTTACTTCCAGTCCTCTCTTCTGTTTGTGAGAGAATAATCCTCAACCGACTCTATTACTTCACATCCCCTCACCTCTCTGAAAATCAACATGGATTTCTTCCGGGCCGTTCGTGCATGACCAACTTAGCTATTTTTCAGCATAATGCCGTAAATTCCTTGAATAACAAAACACAGTTAGATACCATTTTCCTAGACTTTTCTAAAGCTTTTGACTCCATCAACCATAGCCTCCTCCTTCATAAACTTAGCGAACGTTTCAATATTTCTGGTAATTTTAAAAATCTTCTTTCAAGTTTCCTCAGCAACCGAGCTCAAAGGGTCATCATTTCTGGTTTTTCTTCTTCCTGGTCTCCACTGACATCTGGGGTCCCTCAAGGCAGTGTCCTTGGTCCGTACCTTTTTAATTTATACATTGATGATCTTGCCTCCCTACTGCCTCCTTCCCAAGCTCACACCCTACTTTACGCCGATGACTGCAAACTTTTCAAGAAGATTCAAATGCCTTCCGATTGTTATGAACTACAAGAAGCCCTACAACAAATATCAAATTGGTGCAATGTATGGAAGCTTAAATTAAACCCAGACAAGTGTAGCGTGATGTCCATTTCCCTAAAAAGGTTCACCCATGAATTTAATTATACTGTTCTTAATCGCTCCCTAAAACGTGTTTCTACATCCAAAGACTTAGGTATTCTTACAGACAGTAAATTAAATTTTTCCCAACACATACAAACCATCAAGTCCAAAGCAATGTCCCTCTTAGGCCTACTCTATCGTTTCACTGAAGTTAATGACCCACAAGCCCTTCGAACCTTCTTTTCTTCTATCGTTCTTCCAATTCTTACCTATTCCTGCCCCATCTGGTCTATCTCTCCTCAAACTAATCTCTCATCTCTGGACTGTGTCTGCAATTTCTTTGCTAAGATAGTTAAAAATAGATTACCGCATTTTCGTAACATGTCCACGAATACTATTCTCTCCTCCCTCTCCATCCCTAATCTTAGCACCCTTAGACTCACAGCAGACTTAAAACTTATTTATAATATTCTCAATTCCACCATCGACTGCCCCGTTCTGCTCTCCTTTGTCAACTTCAAAGTTCCATCCCGCCCCACCCGTTCTCATCCTTTACTTCATGTGCCCACTCCCAGACTTTCCATTACCAAACGTTCTCTTTTATTCCGTCTCTCCTCTCTATTGAACTCCCTCCCACAACAAATTGATCCCTTTGCACTCCCAATTAAATCGTTCATTAGCCTTTCTATTTCGCATCTGTCCCCAGAATAGGCTTCCCTACTATTTGTTTCCTGTTACTTTTATTTTATTTTTCTCTAGAATATGTTAATAATTTATGTACTGTTATTGGCCACTATAAATTGGCATCATCGCTGTATGTGGTTTTCTTTCTTTAAAATAAAAATAAAAAATAAAAATGATTTTTTTTCTCTTTGGAATATTTGTTATAGCATCTTCCTAAGTGTGTGGCTGACTGAGGTCAGTTCTTGAGAAGGTGGATTGAATTTGACACGAAAAATAAAAAATATTACTTGAGTTTTGTGTTCTCTTATCTTATGTCACAACTTTCAAATTCGGAAAACCCTCCCTGCATTATCATTCCCTATCCAAATCGACAAAATATCCACCAATCGGGTGCAACCTGCGAGCCTCAGTCTTTCTCGCATCGCTGCTTCCGCACTTACGCCTTCAATTTTCCTCTGCAGACACCAGTGCTCACTTCTAAGGGAGCGATCGCTTAGCATGCCATCACTGCTTCGGGAGGGAGAGCAGGTCACGCGGTTTCCATCCATCACATCGCCAGCCACTTTTAGGCACGAGATATTCTTGGCTCTAGTCCCCACTTATAAAACAGACAGCGAGATTGGAGAGAAATGAAATTCTTCGCTAAGTAGTTGCGTCCTACTTAGGGGGAAATTTGAGGACTTTTCCAACAAAACGATGTCATCGAGGCTGAAGGTTGTTCAGTAGTTGCAGATGTATATAGATGAAACCACTCTTACTCAATATTTTTAGTACTCCAACCTTTCAAATACCTTGGATATCGAAGAAATTTCATTTCTACTAATAAATGATTACCTTTACGCTAAAGAAATTCTCGTATTTTTTCTTCGGCATATCATCCTACATTTCATATTCATTGGAAACACTATTTTTTCAACTTCTTCACCGCATGTAATGACTCCAGGATAATGATTCTGTAATGACATACCTACTCATCGTCATTTGAGAGATTTTTTATCTCTGAAATCTTTTGTACCTTCATGACGAGTAGATTACCCCAATATCCAAACCAGCGTTCCCTAATGAAGCAGAGGATGCGGAATGCCATGGTCCATCTGTCAATGGGCACAAGGACCCAGAGATTTCTAGGATGGTTTGTTCCTAAATCTTCATCACTTAACTCGTACCTCTATCAACAAAGCCTCTGACGTTTTAATTTTTAAAACGTATAGATCATTTAGATCCATAGATCATAGATAGGTTCGTGGTAGCCTAGTGGGTAGAGCACATTGGGTCGAAGGGTTCCGGGTTCAAATCCCGGGCAATAGCCTTTCTGGACACCCCCATCTAAAATCCTCGCGATTCGATTTTCTGCGTGTCAGCACTTCGTAGGAAGTCGCAGGTGGCCCAGGGAAAGGGGAACTGTTGTATCGTTTTATGGACGCATTGTCGTGTAATGTCGCGTTATGTCGAAGAAGCGATTTTCCTGGACCCCTACCCTGAATGTGTGTATTCACACGCCATTGGCTTAGTACAGGGTGAGCTCTACTCTCACCTATCAAAGACCAACCTTCGGGTTGAATCACTGAGTGAGTGATAGGTCATTATCATTACCCGAGGCTGTAATGTAAATAAATACAATTGTTATACAAGTATTTTATCAAAAATACCTTTGAAGAAATCGATAGAATTAACTCCGAAATAGGACTTGCCAATCGAGCTAATGAATATAGTTTGAAGTTGACCATTAATGAAGCATCTATGATGTGCCTTACATTTTCTGAACTAATTTTTCCCTTCTGCGATTCAATTTCCTACATGGCATTTGTTCGTCATCGCTTGTTTCATTCATCTACATCACTAACACCTTTCATTCTTCCCCTTATATTCCGGCTTATTCATTCGTCGTCCTCCTTACATTCCGTGGCGCCTTTCTGATCCACACTCCTCAAAAGCCTCCAATCTATTCTCGTCACCTAAACTCCATGTCTCTGGCCCACATTCCAACACACTCCACAGCAAGAATTCCAACCTTTTGATCTTTAATCAAGGCCCTTGTTAGGTATTTGCGTCCGCGGATTATAATGCCTCTTTAACCGTAGTTAGGGGTCCAGGGAAATCGCATCGTTGACATAACGCGACATTACACGAAAATGCGTCATTAAAACGATACAACACGAATTTATTACGTTTCGGACTAATTATCGAAAAAATTTAATTTTTTATTGCATTCGTAGGCGATGCAACTTTCGCAAAATATATGCACTAAAATAATGTAGGTCTACTAAACCAAGAATAACGTGATGTATTTTCGAAAAAAGCAAACGGCGGAGGTACGAGTCTGTTGATGGATTTCCCTGCGTAATTTATGGTAGAAAGGCAACAGTGTTAACAAGTGTAATTCCGACAAAACTCTTGTCTGTTCACGACAAATAACATGACAAATAACATGACAAAACTAGTCACCGTTAGTCACGATTTAAAATCGAAGAAAGTTCGTAAATATCTTCGACGGTTGTCGCTTGATGCGAGCTACGCTTACTCCCGTTACACAATCGGCATAAATTTATGAGAGCTCACACCTATTCTTCCATATCAAACTATCGCAATGAGTTAATGGATTTTACGCAAGAGTTAACGAGAACTCAATCCTATATTCCAGTACCACTACGAGCCAATGTCGCTATTCCGTCGAGACATCATCGAGAATACTCCGAGAGGCCCGAGTTTGAGAAGTTACACATTCCAAAAGAAAAAAACAATTTTAATGCCGTAAAATGTATTTTATAGAATGTTCATTTCTTCATTTATTTAAGTAAACAATTTTTTTAATTATATAAACCTTTACAATATTTGTTCGTTCGTAGGTGTCCGCGGCGTTGACTATATGTTCTCTGCATTTTTCTCGGGCTGCGTCCGCGTCCTTTGACAGTGAGACAACAGTTTCACCAACCTTCCTGTTGGCGTCTTCAGGTCGAAGTGAAGACTTTGTTTGAAGTGAAGTGAAGTTTGAAGTGAAGTTTGTTTTTTCTTTTGAAAGAGAGAGATTCTCAAACTCAGGGACTCCGACATACTTTGCTCACACACATAAACAGAATTGTGTGTCAATTGCACGCAAAATGTTTTCCTGGTAATAATAATACCATAGTTCATCTGATGTTAATATTTCCTATTTTAATCTTTTATGTAAATTCTCAATTTACATAAAACTTTTACTCTACTTTGTGGTTAATTCATAACCGGCCTGAAGCTGAAAGATATATTAAAACCCTCTGCCTACTTATTAACGCCTGTAATAGCTAATGCATTCAATGGTCCAAAATGGGTAGTAAAATTATTTCATTATATATTTGACCTTTTAAAACAAGAATTAAATATCAATTTAATCATATTTTAGCTTTTCTGTTCAGCAGGAAACAAATAAATTACTTAGAGCATAGTAGCATTTAACATATGAATTCTATTAATTCTTCTCGCAATTCTCTTAATGGAGGTAATTGAAATTCACGTTATTCAAATAATGATTTAGTATTCGAATTCGAGAAATCTTCCATTCGGCCCATCTCTAGTTAATACACCTCTTGTCCAGGATGCTTTGAAGAAAATCCAGTCATCAACTCCTCTTGTTGAAGGATCTTGGCACTCCAGAGTGTGTTATGCTTTGTTAAGGAAAATATTTCGAGATGAACTGGCAAATCTAAAAAAAAACACAGGGATAGACATTACGGCAATCCTATGCTCAATGAAAGAGGAAAACCCAGTGTTCGCTAACTTTGCAATGCAATCCTTACGGATACCCACGAACAACGTGGACAGAGAGAGAGGTCATTCACTCTGTATTCCATTTTAGTCAGCAAAAGTTGAAATCGATTGAAACCAGAAAATGATGTTACTCTTAAAATGCTTGCATCCAAGTAACTTGGGTACTAAGGCTCTACATATAAAGGTAACCTAAAGTAAATACACTTTTATGCACTGTTAATGTAAAGAAATAACAAGAAAAGTTACACAAGCAGAACAATTCACTTGGTTAGTCTAGCTGCCAATTAGGGTACAATGAAAATGATCTATTACTCTGTTCTTTACAGTTTTAATTTATAACTAATTGTATTTAAGAACAATGATTGGTGTGATATTTATATCTTAAGAATTATTTTTTGTTCCCTTGGAAGGTACAGTAAAAGTTTGTATTTTTTTGTTTTTACCAACATATTTGAACCTTAAAAGGAAAAATAAAATTTAAACTATATTACACTAACATTGAGGTTCTTAAAACTTATTATAATTTTTATAAAACTCCTTTCCTGGACCTCAAACCATAGTAATTCTTCTTCCAATAACATTTATTAGTTCTACGTCCAAATACATCCTATTTATGGATTTGAATAATAATTGATTTAATAATAATTAAATGAGGAATGTTACTGCCCAACATTAGATGTAGTAGGTTTTATAGGAACTAAAAAGCGTTTAATAATTAGCTGCGTTGGTTTGAGGGTATGTTTTATTATTACAAATTAAAACCCATTATATGAGAATATCACATGTCATCAATAGGGACAAGGTACTCCTGTTCTTCGAATATAGTCGCCTTCCATCCATAGCCACTTTGAAACATCAGAAAGCACTTAGATTGGTTTTTCTGAAATGTAAATCCCGTTTAATTTACACTACGAATTGTATGATGAATTAAATTAAATCCTCAACTGTATTACACTAAATCCTTCATTTCTCATCGATATTCCTTGAGAAACATCCCTAGCCTGCCAATAACGTCTAAGGTATTAGTTCCTAAAATTGAAGGCTCATTTATGTTCCTAACTTGTCATCTTGACAAGTTTATAAGGTAGACTTAGAGTAATCTAGATTCTGGACTAAAAACCAACTCTACATCCATTTATATGGACTGATCACTTGGATTGAATGAGTGTTGAAACTAAGTCACTATGAGTGATGAAAACATTAGGATGGCAGTGTACGCCCAAAAGGCATTCGCTCCGATGCGTCGAGAGACGACCGTGGTTGAGAGGAATGAGATCTAAACTACAAGTGTTTGGCGAAGATGACGAGCCAGCAGACAGCGGTTCACTTATCCTCTCACTCTCTGAGCATGTATGTACATGTGGCTGAAGTTGAAATTGAAAACATAGTTTCTTTAAAAAATCATCCCTTAGATTCAGTTGAAGAGAACTGTAAAATCGTCGATGCCAACTTGATCAGGTTCAGCTCTTCTATCTGGTTAACCTTCTTGATTGGGATGCTGTTCCCTTCCCCCGACGTATATGAAATGTGTGATACACCAGTGACCATGATGGTTGCATAGTGGCAGGATGCAATTAGTTAACTTCTGCCAGCGTATCTGCCATGTCAATTATGTCGCAACCTTCCTTCTGGGTTGAGCATACAAAATATCACTAATCACGGATGAAGCGAGTTGGCCCTGTTATTTCATAGTCATCCTCAATGGCATTCTATCCTTTAACTGACCTCTCTATTTCGGGAATTATAACCTGTCGAAGTCAACTGCGAGCACCATTGTAAAAGACAGTGATCAGACAACAGAGACTGTTAAACCATGAAATACAACGATAATTACTCGAGAACGAAAGAGACTGATTCGTGAAGTGGAGGGGCTGCTTGTTATTTGCATAGAAGATCAAATTCAAAAACGGTCTCCTTTAAGTCTGCTAATGATCCTCGCAAAAGCACGATAGTCTCTTCGAAGATCTAAAAACAATTAGGACTAGGATTATGACCAAAACCTTGGGTGGTTCAATGACCAATAGCCTTGGGTGGTTCAATCGATTCGAAAAAGCGAACACATTTCCACAGTGTGAAAGTAAGCGGGCAGATTCCCAGTGCTGTTGAGAAAGGAGCTGAGGAGTTGCAAGAGTTCTTAGCAAGTTAGAATGTATTACTGAATTATTACTAATATTAATATTTATTATATATTAATAATTAATTAAATATTAATGAAGATTCAATGCTGACGAGACAGCTCTCTTTTGGAAAACAAATGCCGAGTCATACCTACATTCATACTTGGGCATAAAGTATGACTAGGTTTAATGCCTTCAAAGAGAGAGATTAACGCTTTTGATGGGAGAAATGTTTCAGGGGATAAATTGAAACCACTGCTAATCTACCACAGTGAAAATCCACTGACTCCCAAGAATGTTAGAAAGGCAAATACACCACTGTACTTCGGGTCAAATAGAAGATCAAGGACGACCCTTAGTATTTTTTGAAAACTGAAATGCTGCTTTCCTGGCGTATCTGCTTCAAGAAGTTTTCTCGGGTGTCCACCGGGTAAAGGCGTCCATTTCGGCCGACGTTTCGATCCTCGACTCGAGGATCATCTTCTGGGTGAGATATTGCACTGAAGATGATTCTCGAGTCGAGGATCGAAACGTCGGCCGAAATGGACGCCCTTTACCCGGTGGACAACCCGAGAAAACGTTTTGAAAACTGGTTTACGCACTGTTTTATTCCTGAAGTGAAGGCATATTTTGATACCAGAGGTTTTCATTTAATATTTTAATGATTTAAGATTATGCTTCGGGGCATCCACATCATTCAAATGGCCTCATTCGAAATGTTACTGTTGTTTTTACGCCTCATGCCACCCCATATCTTATCCAGCCAATGGATCAGGGGGTTGACTACAAGAAATGCTATGGTCGAACGCCAGAATGTATACAACAGCGACAGAGAATGGTAAACACACGTTAAGAGAATTTAATTAAATAAAAAACGATATAATCTGATGGATTCCATGGGTAACGTAGCTGCTAAATAGGACAAAGTGACTGAACAGTTCATTAAATGTAAGTGGACAAAGTACTTGGAAGAATGTGAACGATTTTAGGAGTGAGGTAGAGAGTGAGTTGGACGAAATGGAAGTGGAAGACTTGTGTTCCTGGCAAAATCGTAGAATATAGAAGTGGAAAATGAGGATATAGGACAACTCATTGAAGCTAGAAAGAGATAGTTAACACATGACGACTTGGTTAAACTAAAAGATGCCAGAGAATAGCCTAAGAAGGGAAGAAATGAAGGAAGGAATAAAATTTGCGTCCGATCCGAAGATTGGTTTTCGATAGGCGAGGGTAGAACTCACCCCGTACTAAGCCAATGGCATGCGAAATTCGCACATATTCAGGGGGGTAAGGGACCTGTTCCTTTCCCTGGGCCAACTGCGATTTTCTACGAAGTTCTGACACGCATAAATTTGAATCGCGAGGATTTTAGTTGGGGGTGTCCAGAACGAAGAAAAAAATAACTGGAATTATGTTCCAAAAAACTTTTCTTTGAAATATTTAGTCTTTCCTTTAACGAAACTAATGAACACTTGCAAACTGTCGAAGGAATTGATGAAAATGATACACTTTTCAAGAAAGTGAAGAGAAGGATTCATGAAGCTCTCGGATGTCACAGAGAAATCTGTGACGTGAACGAAAGACAATACGAAATAGATTCGATGGGCATATGTTTTTTCAAAGTGACTACAGCGCCTAGTTTTGACACAGCCCATCACAAAAACACCCTCCACCAGGAAGGGGACTTAAATCTACGATAAAATTGCAGACGTGTCAGCATAAAGTCAGGCTACTCAACCAGTTAAAAGTAATTACTACTTTTTGCAAAGCACCAAAGTTTTTAAATGTATATTATTACACGTAATTAAATTGTTACAATAGTAACGTATCATATATATCATAATCTTACGCCCAGAAGTAAGAAGAACATAGTGGCTTTAAGATACTTTAAAATAATGTCCTGCGCTCTTACATAAATATTCCATGTATTGACAATGGAGCTTTTTATGCGAACAAAGTGAGTGATGCTGCTATGATAGACATTTTATCTCTGTTTGAGAGGCAATAAATTGATACTTGTACTGATGTTTAACCTCGAATCAGAAAGTTTCGAGAACTTATTTTATGCATTTTAAATAGGCTGACAATTGTAATGCCTCAGAGTCGTATTGCAGACATAGAAAACGCATTCTAATAACGTAACTACTATTCATCTCCATTTTTGCTGATAAAATGTTGGTCTATTGGTAATTTTTATTCATCAACGTGTGCACGAGCTACGCGTGGAATTCTTTCTGTTAGCAAATTCTTAATTATTAGCTGTGCGTGAGGTATTTCAGCATGAAACTGTTTGAGGAATGTGAATGAAGCTAATTCGATGTCTCGGAAGCACGAGTGACTTCTTCCCGTGCGCATCTACCAACGATCCGTTCTGCGCAGTCCCATCATCCGTTGATGTTGGTGATCCAATACACCACACAGACTTAAGCCTATTGAAGTGCATTTTCATCAGAGTAATCCGAGCGTCACATACTCTGTGAGGTGATTTCCTTTCACATAGGAAACTCAATCTTATTGTAATTAAGGAGGTTCCACCGTAACCCGCGATTCAAAATCCCGTAAAAGAGCTATGTTATTTAATGAATAAATACCGATCCAGAAAAACACCTATACGTAAAAATCGTCTATAGAGCGATAAGGCATACACAATACTTGTATGGGTATGCTATTTTATAGCGCGTTGTAGTTGCATTCTATTTTTTACAAGCTCTTTTTACTCATTTTGATTCCGGAACATGATTGACGTGTTTTTGCCACGTTTAATTTACAAAGTGAGAATACATGCTCAATCCCGCTAATACGTATGCTAAAATAGGTTAAATATTTTCTTGCATAGTTTTAAACTATTCCCTTACAAATACAACTCTTTGTTTTGAATTTTATTAATATTCGTATTTTTGAAAGTTGTTTGGCAACAATGACGCTGCTACCATTTGGAAGCATAGGTATTAATTACACCATATCAATAACCAATAAAATATTTAAATTACTTAAAAAATATAAGAAGGGCCTTGGTAAGGTATATTTCTAAATTAATTTAGCAAATGAGCTTGTAAGCACGTTCCGTCACAAGTAACGTTGCCAATGATTACAACATACTGTAGCGCCACTTTCATGTAACTAAGGGTTTTATTTTCATTTTTTTCGAGCAAAAATTTATTAATATCAATTAAACAAGAGTGGTAAGGCGAGAACTTAAATACAGTGCTAAATTCTACATAAAATTACGCATCTTATATTAGTTTTTGTCAAAACGACATTTCTATCTACCTTATTAATTTGCAAATCTTACTGCAAGAGCCATGATCTGCCTTATAGCCACGTATAAAATATCTGATTTTCTATGACTGTTTTCTTCAAATATATAATTTAAATGCCTCATTATTTTATTGCCAATCGGTTGAGGGGCCAAAAAATTATGTATCCTGAAGTTTTCACAAAAATCACATGTACTTCATAATTTGTTGGGGCCTCCTTAAATAGTAATATTTGCTGATATGCTGACCGGAATAATCTGAGGAGAATACTTGTTAGTACCTAAAACGCTTCTCATTTTCACGTGCAGTCTTTTTCGTCTAAAGCAACATGGTAGCATAAGAGCCTTGTTAACTCTAACCTCGATATACCACATCACGAACCGAGAAAGCATATCGAATTTTTCGCAGAGTCTCTGAAACGGTCCGATTTTTTATTTCGAGTTTACGGCGCCGCAAAACACGCGTCCAGGAACGGAGGGAGTTGGCCGATCCACAGGCCACTTCCTGCTTGACCACCGCCGACGCGGAAAACAACCTCGAAATGACCTCTGTCAAGGCGGTCGATGGAAACCCGCACTTCCTTACGAAGTTACCGAAAGGACATGTAAAGTCGGAGCGAAGAGAAAGAGGTGAATGTAGTGGCCGATTTTGCACCGCTGGTGTGTCTCCCCCAGTGAACACCATGAATATTATTCCGCATTGGTCCACTGCGAAATACGTATAAATATTAAATTGAAGGCAGAAAAAGTATACCTGTCGTTTAACCCCTAAACAGTAAATTATACCTATTTTTTAACCCTTTAACCCAAAAATTGCAAAATACAAAAATAGTCTTTCTCTAAAATAAAAAAAAACGTTTATGATGAATGGTTAACTTTGAAAATACATCAACTCTTTATTTCAAATCGCATATTCAGCAGCAAAGAGCGGAAATTTATTTTCATAAAAGGACAGAATGACTTTCAACGTGAACAAGGGGTTGCGTACTGGGCATTAGAATGAACATCTACATATACACGATACATTGTAAGCCACCGCGAGGGTGTGTGGCAGGGGGTGAAGATCACCAGGCATGTACTACTAACATGCAAACAAGCAACTACAGGGTCTCATGCAACTAGATTGTTAGTATCAATAGTATTTAAGGGGTTAATTCATGCATCATGCACTGCAGAATACTCTAAAATATTTATTTCCCCTACCTATCCCTTTGCTATCTTCTGTTCCCATATAGCACGGGGGAAAATGCCATTTTGAATCTATCAGTACGACAATCTATCTCTCTAATATTTTTTATCTAGTCGTATCTAGCATAATACGCTAGTGCTTTAAATATGTGCCTAACATCTTCAGTAAAGCTATCCGATTTAAATTTCTCTAATAGATTTAATCTGTACCTTAACCTACGCTCTGATAATGATACCCACCCTAATTCTTTTATTAATTCTGAAACGCTACTGAACCTATCGTAACACCTTTTAGCGAACCTAGCTGCTCTACGCTGCACACTGTCTAGTTCTCTGATCAAACGTAAATCATTCGGATCCCATACAAAAATCCACGAGAGGAGAACCCTGTATGAGATGCTGTCTTAGAAATGTAAATAGTAAAATTAAATAGTAACGACTACAGTTATAGAATGTCTGGCCTTAGCTAATAAATAGCCTTATCTTTAAAAAAATTGAAAATACTCATTGTTGAAATGGGTGAGTCTTGTTGAACATGCATCTAGTTTTTTTATGGTGAAGAGATAGTAATAGACATAATATTTTAAAACGATCACTACCTTGCATTTCCATTACAGATTCTGTTTTAAAAGCCATTGTCATTATAAAGAATCACAGGAACCATTTTATCTTAATGCCCTGTCATAATCGCGAGCTGTTAGCTGAGGAAACTGATGTTATCTTAGTTTAATATTTTTGGCTGTGATCCCAAGACCTCGTCTTCCGTAACCAGAAAAGCCACACATTAAGAAACCCACGATACCTCAAGTGGGGTGACGTGGGCCGAAGCGTAATTACTGAGAGAGGAATATTTAGGGCCCTTTTAAGATCCTTTAAAGGTACGTGACATGCTTTAAGTGCTTCCAGATCCTCCATTGCACACAAATGACTAACGAAATGCGAGTCGGGCCAGCAATTTCGGCTCAAATTCACCCATGACTCTCCGCGGTGCATTGCAAAAGGCAGAGCCATGCGGTGGACGAGGCTTTGAGGATTATTTCGAACACCCGAAAGACCCTACCAGCTGGTTCACTGAAAACAAGGTCAAATCATACAATTGACTGGAAAAATGAGAGGCCGAGATAAGTATCATGGTTTAGGGGACATCGACTGATCGAAACGATGTTGGTGAGATAACAACAAATATGCAGATATACTATAAAATGGGAAGGTTTAGTATAATATTTGCCACGCATGGTGGAAAATGGGGAGAGAGTTATTTACAAAAGTAAATGATCCTCAATGTCTTATTTTGCGTGTCGGAATGAAACCTTGAATAAACAACATATGCAAAGAGGAACATCTTGTAAATTGCATGGACAGATATCAACTTAAAGTTACATATCTACTTTGAGAATTTCCATAAAATTTTTATTAAGTGATAATTTCATTCAGAGACTGAAACCTAGTTCGGTTTAATAAATCCCTGTGGAATATTACAAAGTATATTATTTTTATGATAATACCATGCAAAACATAAAAGCAAATATTTATATTTTAGATATTTCGCGGCACGTTTAGCATGTCACTCCAAGTAAATTGAAATAAGCATTCCACGTAAAGCGTTGTCGCATTCATGGCCTGTTCCACTGAAGATGACTTTTCTCTATGTATTACTAGAGGGTTATGAGGAGCTGACTTATTTCCTAAATGATTCTTCATTGGTTACCATCCCTAGATTGCTTTGGTGAAGCTACTCACTCTCTATCAGGAAGAGTCTTCATATTTATATAATTTTCATCTTTCTTTGGAAAAACTGGTGGTATAATCACTCACTATATTGTCATTTGCAATTACGGCAGTGCATGAGTATAGCTGAGTTACCCTATACCCTACACCCTTGCTATGGATCGCAGGGAACACTGCATAGGGCTTGCCTACCACTCCAAAGTGAGCAAGAAATTGGAACAATGGGGAACATGCACTATTTTTTATAAATCTTTGAATGCGAAGTTTATTAGCTAAATTGTGCTTGGCGAAAATTATTCTGAAGAATTAAGGGGAGGTTCTTTTGATTCTGGCTGAAAAATAGGTTATTTTTGGAATTTTTTGAGGGACAATGAAAAGACATACGAACTTTTCGTTTTCATAATTGTATTTATTTATGTTTACAGAATTATGAAAAAAAAATTTTTTTCACAAAAACAAAATGGCGGCACGATATGGCGGCCCGCGCAAACCCATGTTTTCTAAACCATGCTCCACGGCGGACAGGCCTAGTCCTCTGATGATGAACTGTAATCAGAAATATTTTGCACATTGACAGCTGATTACATTTTGTATGTCTTATACCTAACGGGAATGAAATTGGACCATAATTAATCAAGATATGGGCATTTGAAAAAAAAATTGGTTTTTTACCTCATTTTTTTAACTTTGACCTCTCTTTAAAAAATAGTATATATCAATCGTTTATCTTGATTTTAGGTATACGACGTACAAAAAGGTATACTTTCAAATTGACTTTTTGTCAGGTGTAATTTGGATGACTCGTTCAAGCCCTAGGCTGTCCGCAATGAAAAAGAAATTTGGTTTTGAGAAAAACATGATTGAAATTTTGGCAAAGTTTAACTTGGGATAAATTAATCGTTTGTCCGATTTGCGCGACTAGTATCAGTTGTTACTGGTTTATGGGGTTGCTTAACTCAAATCTGAGGTTAAATTTGTAAAAATCAAGATTTCGAATCCAATATGGCGGACCCGAACATTAAAAACTCATTTGTTGTTAAAAAAGTGAAACAAAATGACCAAGGTTATAACAGTAAAACTCACCTCTTGACTTTAGTCGGCTATTCCTGGGCCATATAAAAGTCCTTCCTCCATCTCGTAGATCTCTTGGTTAGCCTTCTCCTTACCGCGTTGCGCCATGCGGGCATTTCGTGCAGCGGCCGATAGTCTGCGTTCAGCTGCCAAGATTCTCGATTCATCTGCTTCGGAGGTGTAACGACTGGCTTCATTGCCGAAACTCACTCCCACTGCGTTCATTATCTTCAGCAAACAAGATCTGCCTTCGTTGAATAAGCTTGCAGCGATGTACATAGAAATCTCGATGACCTTGGATCCGCAGTGCAGGTGTTTTGGTGCCATTTTCCAGACAGTCGAATTGAATGATTCGTTGGAGTTTTGGGTATTCGCTCCAGTGCAGCGTTGCAGCAGGTCCTCCGTGGAGAGAGCTTCATAGATAGGTCTAATAGATTTCTGAACTTTTTCATCAAGCGGGGGAGGATGCTCGAACGTCTCAAGCCTTCTTTCTTTTTCCGCGACTCGCCATTTACACCAACTGTCACCTCCTTCTGGACAGAGATGGTGTTGTGGATTGTCGTTGGTGGAACACTTATGAAAATAGGTAGCCCAAATCGCGTCTCTCATCTTTTCAGCCGAATCAGCGTTTCGTCTAATTGCAAGCCCATAGTATAGTGTCAAATCTGCAACGAGTTTGTCCGTCAATTTTCCTCTGCCTTTTCCGCCGAGTCCCTTCGTCTCCTTCTTCAACTTCCGAAGCCGATTTCCCATTCGTTTCTGGACATGCCCCACGCATTCTTTTTTTGTTACTGGCAAGTCGGCGTACGGATTCATGTCAACGAGAGCTTTGAACGTTTTTGTGTCTCCATCACCGATGTAGTTTTGGTACTTCACGCCAAGCAGTTCCTCTGATCGCGAAAACATATCCTTTATGCCGTCCACCTCCATTTTTCCCGCACTTCCTTTGTGATTTGCCGTACAGTGATCACCGTGGTCCTCACTCCATTTATTATACTCCGGTGTCCCTTGCTTCGTCGCCCAGTTAGCGCAGGCTTGGCAATACGATGACTTCATACTGACATCCAAAATTTTAACGGTGTACTTCCCAATCAATGAGACAATACCAAATAGGGATGAAAAACCACGCTTTTTCAACGAGCCATCTCCGGATACGGACAGGTGTTTCGGCTCATTCCCAGCTGCAGCGTTTGCCTCCACTTCTTCCAGCACAGCTTTCATCTGGATCACTTCAAAGACGGTCTTCGCTGCGATGTGTAACTTTTCGATAAAGCTATAATATATGGTCATGCTAAAGGTATGTTTTATGTCAAGGAGGGAACAAAAAATCTTTACACTTTGCAATCCGCATCCTAGAATGCGGAATGCGAACATAAGTCGCCGGTTTATTTCGTATGCATTGTTCAACATTGGAGATGACGGGATTTGCTGGCTGCTGCACGAACAATCAACGATCAATTTGAACCCAACTCCAGGTCCTGCGGTGCGACCGAATTTCACCTCACCGGCACATGATTTGCACACCAGAAACTCACTCAGAGCGTTGAATATCATGAGAAAGTTACAAATCACGTAACTGGAGTTCGCGTCAATGTTCACGTCATCATAATTGACGGTTTTCAGTTTTTTCGCGGATGAACTGACGAAGTCTGCATTTTCTTCCGCCGTAAACTGATTACCTTGGAAACGCTTCTTACGAGGACGAGAAAGTTTTGCTCTTGCTTTCGGCATTTCATCAAAATCACAGCACACGACCAGCGAAAAACGTTGCTAACAACTGCACGTGCACGCGAGCGCGACACAATCTACGATCTATTAGGCAACTTTGTGACGAACCGCTTTTAGTTGAGCTTGAGTTCATTCGCACAACTAAAGGCGTCAAAATACCTACCATACTTTGTTTACCCTTGCTGTGTTGCCAGTTTGATCGGTGCTTCGTGGTGTCCATGTACATGAGCATCCCTCGGCACGCGGTACGCCGGGGCGTTCAAGATGCCCTAGCTCTGTTAATATGCTCTGGATCAAAAAGTCCTTTTGCACACATATAATAGACATATGTAGCTTTCATAATATGTAAAATTTTAAAAATCGAAATTTTGAAAAAAAAATCAAAAGAACCTCCCCTTAAGTTGTGTTGCAACGATATTACTCTTTGAAAATTGTACCTTTTCGGCAGCTTAAGAGCACGACGTCATCGCATGACGTCACGGCACGGTATCGCTAAGGGCGTTGTTTATCTGTTTATTCGTGGAGGTAAGTTGTTAAATGAATATTTGGCAATAACGTATGTGTTTATCTCATTTGCTTAGTGCAATAAAAGATTGTATTTCGATTTTTTTATTTATGTAGTATGAATGGTAACGAGCAAATCGTCCATTAATTATATAATGCCTGTTTAGTGCCCACGAATTTCTACTACGTCTATGCAATCGCTGTTTTTTTAGAAGAACGCCGCCATAAGGGAGCCAACCAAAAGGAAATTGTCAGATGTGCTTTTTTAAGTATTTTTTCAGTCATCGTTTCTTTCGAGAAACGGCTAAAAACCTCAAAACAATATATTCACTTCGCTTTCTTTTAAATACAAATGCCTATCACCGCAGCAATATGGAACCTATACCGTGCAGTGACGTCAGAAGGCGTTTCAGGTCACGTGACTTTCGTCGATATCCGGGAACATTTTAATATCATTCAATAATCTTTGAAGTGGGCGTAGAAAAATTTGGCTTATATATTTAAATTGGTGAGAAAATTTCGCATTAAGTGCATCATTAATCTTCGAAAAAAAATGTCATGCATATTCTCCATTCTTACTTCTGTTCTCTTTTCTCTGTTGCGTAAGCAAAAGAACGGGGACGAATTCTTGTCGAAAACTCTCAATATGTCACGCATTACACGGATGACGATAAAATCAGCAGATAATTTTTACGGAACAGAATAGTATTCACAATCATCCATTCTGTGATGCAGGAGGTCCCATTTTATGATCCCGGTTCGAAATACTCCTTGGTTTGAGTGGTTGAGGAAGATACCTCGCGAAATCTTTGATGGACGTTCCTAAAAATAAAGTCAATGAAAAAAATGCGATCCGCCAAGGGAACGTCAGAGTAGTGACTGGAAAGACGTTATTTGGGAAGTATATAAGAACGCCCTTCACTGGGAAGACGCCTTAGGTAGTCGAACCAGAGCGCCCCGTGCAAAGGGAGCGGCGGTCGCATGAACCATTCGCATTACTAACCGGAGTTCACGTGGAAACCATCCAATCCGTGGAAAGCAAATAATCAAACCCCCGAACAACAATTGCCAACGGCGAGAAAGTCAATAACATCAACGCGTAACTAGCTGACCTCCATCGTGCCAAAGTGGCTCCATGTCACATATGTTAAGAAAATTATCCATTCTACTTAAGTCTCCTTTCTACTTAAGTCTCATTCTACTACTCAGAATCGACTGCATCTTATAAGGCTATAGCCATTTTCAATATTAAAAAAAATACGTAGATTTAGGAATGTAGAATCCCCAAGCTTATTTCAATTGCATTTTTAAGCTCCGGAGGCAGTTAAATAGCTATTTAAGCTTTAGGAATGTTTTAGCCTATGAGGCTGACCTCGACCAATGGTCTTATTCATCTATATAGTGACCTGCAACAAATTAGAGTCGTAGTGACAGGGGAAATCATTCTACGATAAGATAGATATGATATCTTTATCGCTGGATGTCAAGGCATAACATCACTAAAGATAAATCATAAGTCCGACGGGTGTAATTAGAGCAGACACTGATATCAATGCAAAGAGAATAGATAGCGGCAGGTTGTCCTAAAGTAGAGCAGGTGGCAGCAGCTCAAGGAAGACTGCTGCTCGTCAGAGGGTATTTCAGAACATCAGCTCAGCAATCACTGTATAATGTTTGTAACCCATAGTGTAGAGCCACTGCTCATCAAAGACAATCTTTTAATGTCCCCGGCATTGATTTTAATAATTTTCATGTTTAGCAAATAACAAGAGGTCACTCTCCATTTCAAATTTTTAATCCTGCTAATGATGATAAGGAATTCCGTGTATCCAGTGAACATTCGTGAAACCGCGTCGTTTACGGGCTAATTTAGAAATGCTCATTTTTTTAGGTTTGTTTAACGCGCGCATAAGGAGATAAATTTAAGTCGGACAAATTGATTTATTACTTCGTATGGGTCCAAGATATTTCGGACATTCTTCTAGTCCATGATTTATTCATGTAGGGAAGAGATAACTGAAAAAGAAATAATAATAGTTATCTCTTTTATGAAGAACCTGCGAGCTCACGTCCCCAAGGTTCAAATAAACAGAATGATTGCTAAATATAAATTGTAACTAATGGTATTTTCGTTGAATAGTGAAAATTAATAACTCTGAAGGGAGCTTTCAGAATTATCACGTTCGTTTATCCCAAAAAAATAGAGAGGATTTAGATATATGAAACATATTATAAAAATAATTCACAAATATAGACTTTTAGAGCTTAAATAAAATCCATCTTGGGTTTACATATTCATGTCACATTAGTAAACCGTCTAAGAACAAGATGTTGACAATTAAAGGGATGAAGTAGTCCAGATAACAACAAAGCGAAAATTGCATAATATCTTACATTTGTTTTCCTAGTGAGTCCTAATGAATAAATCCCTATGAATGAATCAAGGAGCTAACTAAATGACACGTACTGTCCGCGCCAAGATCTTGTAGACTCGGGTTTAATCCTAATTAACTCCGAAATCGTTCATCGGATTTTCACGATACTTACATAGTAATTTAGAATATTTTGTTGTAGACTGACAATATTGTTGGAATAATTTAAACAAACAAATTTTGGACCTGTTTCTTACGTTAGAGTAAAAAAAGGGCCCAAAGTTTTTTGGCGCAACGCGCGAGCCCAGAGCAGGACACTCCGAACGACAACGCTGCGTTTTTTCTGATCTGCGTTTTTTCAGGAAACATAAAATTCAATATTTAATAAGGTGCTTACTTCAGCTAAATGATAATATCTGATTCACTCAGGAAATTAAAAAGGAAGATGACAGCCATTATGCATAGTTGCCGAGAAAAAGTGCGGTTATAAATGGAATAGCATATCAACAAGTACTAAAGTTAAAACCTTGAAACTTCGCAGACCTAATAATAAAGATATAATTCACCTTGTTTTTAAAATTTATTTTATCCAAACGCTTTGCTTGGAAGTTATTAGACGTCAAAGTGACGCATGGCGCCGTAGCGCTAAAAAAAATGGGCCCTTTTTTTACTCTAACTTAAGAAACAGGTCCAAAATTTGTTTTCAACAATTATTCTAACAATGAAGTGAGTCAACAACAAAATTATCTAAATTACTATATAAATAACGTGAAAATCCGATGAAAGATTTCGGAGTTATTTAGGTTTAAACTCGAGTCTACAAGATTTTGACGTGGACAGTATGCCTCGTGCTACAGATTTCTAAGGTCCCTCACAAAGAGGAATAAAAATCTTTTTAAATTCCACTCCACTTCGCCGGAAACGATTCCCGCGCACGCAGTTCGGTGTTCAACTTTAATCCGGCGAAACTTATTCGTCCGCACGCGCTGCCTTCAGATCAACTTCCCCGCGAGAGACATAACGACCGCTTGCCCGGGGCGGACGCTACATCAGCGGCGTGTCCTGCCCCCCCTTGAAACGACTCCTGTTTACGAGGGCCCTTGCCTGCCAGGGGGGGGGAGGGCATGGCCGAGGGCCGGCGACGCTTAATTAGCGGATTTACAGCCAGGAGTTACAACCGCCGAAACGTTTGCATATAAATCAGGGGTACTAACTTCATGCGAGAATGTCGTTGGGCGAACCCAATGTTAAACAATACATTCCCATTAACCCGACTTTAATCTACTCGCTGCAAGCCTGAGTACCGCAAGGGAATCCGTAACTCCTGGTCTTTCAACTAGCTGTCACGGACAGTTAACTACCTGGTGGGATGTTCAACGCATTCTAGAGGATTCTAATTAATTTTTCCTCCTTTACCAAGGAACTGCATTAAATTTTGCAAATTACTCTCTACAACTATTGGACAGTAGCGATTACCCTATTACTGAGGAACAGCAAATTATTTTCCATATAAGACCGCGGCAAGGCATTGGCCTGGCATCCCAAATGTTGTCGGTTCAAATCCTATTCCGGGCATGTCTCGTGTTTGTCTTGGAATTACACTTTAGTGTGAAACAGTGTGCCGGGCACGTGAAGTGGTTTATCTACATCCACATAAACCCTGAAAGCCACCACAGAGGTGTGTGGCAGGGGGTGAATTCTCACCAAACTTGCACACATCTACAATAGAGTTAGAGTTAGGGGTTATATCTACATCTACAATAGTTTAGGGTAATAGAGCCTTACGCCAGGAGGGCACGGGTTCCAATCCAGAGAGTGGAATATATTTTTCATTGGTCTCCCGGCCCCTGCTTGGGTATTCTGTGGAGAGCACTCAAGTACAATACTCCGTCCGTCAGATGGGACGTCAAGCCGTGGTCCCCTTGGCGCCTTTTCGTTAAGGGCAGGCTAATGCCGACGCCGGGTTTCTCTCTCCACCCTTCCTCCTTTCCCATTCATACCTATATTTGTTCCTATAGTGCGTGAACGGGAGAGTATATAACGGTGGTGGTCGGAGCGTCTTCAATTTAAATCATACATCTACATCTACACGATACCCTGCAAGCCACCGCGAGGGTGTGTGGCAGGGGGAACGACTACCTCCAGTCTTTCCTTTTTTTCTCTGAAGAGTGATGGAAATTGTGAACACTTCAAGTGGACATGAAGGAAAGAGCTTGGTAGAATTTCACAATCCTTTTATCAGCTGGTCGGTTTTGACGTCGCACTAGCGTCATTTTCCAGGCACAAGACAGAGAAAGCAACTCAAAAGCCTGCCTACACAGTCAGTCTGGACACGGGAGGGGAAGATTGGGAGAGGAATTGTGGGGGAAGGTCAGTTTGTGGGGTTCGTGACTGGAATGTGGTGAGAGGGAGAGGGGGTTGGTGGCTTTTGGAGTGCACCAAGGTTTAAAACAGTTAAAAAAAACATAAGAGAACCCATGGATTCAGTCAAATCGTTCAAATTTTTTACAATGGCTGACAATGATTGTCTGGTTATTTCAAACATTTCCATGAAATCTAATTTACGACTTTTTTATAAAGCATATAAAGCCTAAAATTTAAAATTCTATTTATGACCAGTCAATTTCTAGTCATAAACGAAATAGAAATTCTAAAGCGTTTGGGTCGTACACGAGAAAGCTTCAGGGAAATATGTGGCTCATTACACCCACTTACACGAACACAAACAAGCGATAAAGTGTGTCGGAGCACCAATAGTTTATAGAAAGCCAACTCATTAAAAGTCTTCCTCCAAATCCTATTCAATTCATTCTCACACAACACACTCGAATCACCGCCCAGCACTTTCAGCGAACAGAGGTCCAAACTTTAAATTTCCTGTAGCGGAATAGAGCACCAGTTTAATACCACCTGTCCAAAGAAATCATCAGGTCTTGATCAGTCGCCTTCCAGAATATATTAAACACTAGAATCCGAAATTAGCCCCCTACCTAGATATTTTTTTAAATAAAATTTTAGAGGAAAATTTAAGGGTTTCCAATAGTTTGTAAAAGATATTTAACAAACGGCTAATAACTGTTTTTGGGGTTATCCGCGTTTTGAGTTAAAAAGTAGCCGGCGTTTCTTCTCCTTTGCCGGCGACCTCCTCAGGGCTAATGAGTGACCAGAGCGTTATGCATCAATTTATATGCTCATGGTGGGGAAGAGGGGGAAGGGGAAGGAGGGAAAAGGGAGAAGGGAGTTGTGGAGAATTCTGGATTGTTCTTTCTTTATTTTTGGCTATAACCGGGAGCCAGGAACTGCTGATCGCTTGCCCTTGGTCTCTGTTGAAATTCCTCCTGCCTTGTGTTTTCTTATTTCCAGGGCTTTCCTGAAAATCCTTGTTTTGAAGTGCCTGTTCTTGGCCAGGATTAGACGTCGGCTACTTTTGATCTAAAACGCGGATAACCACAAAAACAGTTATTAGCCATATTGATGGATCGCGAAAGTTTTACTAAATATTTAACAAAATTAAAAAGTTACAGAAGTGCATGCTTTGCATTCGATAAAAAATTAAGAATCACACAGTACCTAGTATTGAAAAGCAGCCATCATTACACTTATATTTAAAAGCATTGATAGTAAGAAACCTTTCAGACATATTTCTCTAAAATCAGTCCCATACGGTGCTTGCACACGTGGTTTTAGGTTCGATCATGGGCCATTCCAACAGCCAGGAAGCACACTCAAAAACAGTTGACGTGGATGAAATAATCTGCTTTTCCCAAGGATCTTTTTTTTAAATACGCTGCCAGTGGCTGGGGTCCTCACGAAATTGGCTTCAATGAACGAACTGGAACTTGTGCAACAAAGATTGACAAGCTTTGTGAAGGGACGGTAATTAATATAACTATATTAGCGTAGCCAGGCTGTTTGAAGAACGAAAATGGGAGTCATTATCACAACGTTAGTTAAATAGATACTTAATCACTGAACTAAATTCCAAAGAAATATTTTACTGATGAGTTGAATAACGCTTTGCAAACTCTAACTTACTCTGACTAGGTACACCAAAAAAATGAGCTTAAAATTAGGAAAATCGATTGCGGAACCAATAGATTTAAAACGTCTTTCTTTCCTCGTACAATTAGGGATATGAAAATTGGAATAGTATACATACCGGTTTATCAATGGATGGCATACGTAGCTGCATGTTGGTATGAGGACTTTAAGCTACCCCATCGGACAGAATGCTTGTGGATGCTTGATTTGCTGTTTTTTATCTTTTTTTGAATTGCTATGTTTCGGCTAGAATACAGCCACAATTTCTTTTTTTAACATGATGTGTAATGAACGTTCGGTATGAAAAAAAACCAGCCTCACATCAATATGGTGGCTTGTAAGATATCGCGTAGTCGAGGATGTAATGACATTTTTAATTCACCATTTATGTTTGGAAACACAATAATCTAGCTTGAAAGAATTAGAAAAATAGGATAGGATAGAAAAATAGGACTGCCTTATTCTCATGGAACCACGTGGGAAAACGTTCCTATCCATGTCTTGCTGTAGCTATGTGATATTCTTCCTTAAAATAGTATTTAAAACAACACATGCCTACCTTGGGGTGCTGATGCTGGCACAAACTCGAATTTAACTTTAAAAATCTGGTGTTTTTTGTTACTTTTAGATCCCCAGGCGTCCGCTCCTGAACATGCATGGGGGTAAAAATTACATTCTAGGCTTAAATACACCCAGCCCACGATAATTAGGGTGGAAAATGTGAAGTTTTTTTGAAACATTGACATAAATTAGACAATCCGAGACTTTTGGATTTTTGAGACTAGGAGATTTTTGGGTTTCCAGTGTGAAAAGTCATATCACAATCGGATATTTTCGTGTCTGAAAAAAAATTTTATTTTATGAACCATTGCAATCAAAGATGAGCACGCTTATTTGAAAGTGGTTGCGTCAGTATCACGAGTTTAACATTCTATACATTGGTAACGGAAAAAAGTGATAGATATAAAAATGTTGGGTTACGAGTGGTACCATCCCGACTTCAAGCTGATTTCTATTCCTTAAAGTTTTATATTTGCTGCAAAAAATAATCCGCCCATCTGGAGATCTTAAGTCAGCCCAACGGAGGTCTTTACCCAAAATGTCATGCTATTTCGCTTCGGCCCTCTTGATGGTCTCGGTCTCCTCATGGCTATCAAGCACTGAAGTAAGCGATGGTCGTCAGTGTAGCGATTGACAATGATATATACCTATCACACGCTGGTCTCCATGGGGACAAGGATTTTGATATCGCCACAGAGATAAGAATGCAAGCTAATTTTGCTGATTGTGAGAGGGAATAGTGTTGTGTATTTTACTTCCAGAGATACAACTAGCAGGGATTGAATTCATAACGCCATGCACTCAAGGATTACAACAGCAAAATAGTGCTTGTAGCTAATGTACTAGGGAGGTAATCTCAGTGGAAGTATGTTTACACAAACTATGGCCAAATTGTAAAACGGTATTTGATATGAAATTAAGCAAACAGCTCTCGTGGGGCGATGAGATAAAATGACTGTACCATCTTATGCTGTTCCACAATTTCTTTGCTGGTTCTCAGAGCAGCAAGCGATAACTGGTTTGTATGGTGGGATTAATGGCATGTAATTTTATCCCAATTTTACTTTAAAAGTTGGTATAAGTTAAGTACGATTGCTAATAGAAGAAGTTCTAAATATTGTAAGCTGAAGTGCTTACAGCAACGAGGGCGGATCATGGGTTAATTATTTGAGTGGATGAAAGATCATTTGTAGTAAAAAAGGAAGTCTGATTTCAACGCAAGGCAACAAGGAGTCCACAATTCAATGATATATTTCACAAATGGAGTACTACACATGAGACGTTCTCCTTACAGGACTCAAGCAGTGTCCACTGGATCACTGTCAGCCTCTGTCGGGTTTCAAACCCGGACTCTTACGACTGGAAGCCCCTATTGTAGCCACCAATCCAAACCCACCTCATTCCAGCAAATGCTTTGCGCGCAGCCAATCAAATAACTGAACGAATTCGCATGCACACGACTAAGTTATGCGTCATATTTGGATACAATAGCGTTGTCTTCGGGGAAACGAAATGGTACCAAGAATGGGAAAGTTTTCGAGTGTTATTAAACAAGACGTTGATCGTTTTATGTTTTGGGGCTATGCGTACTCAGTTACTTGGCGAAGAGCCTTCGTGGAATCAATTCTCACCTAATATCTCTATCAACGTATCCTGACATGAATTTTGCGGGAATAACTGAATAGCGGGAATATTAGATTCGATTAGACACTGTGATGAGTATACAAGCTACATTATAATGTGTTTCAAGTTATGGACTTAACAGATGTATGCACTTCATGTGAAATTGTTTCGCAGTTTAGATTTTAAAACTATAACCCTATCATTATACAAGGAGCTCTTGGTAATACGTTCACTGGTCTAGAATATTCAATAATTATTCAAATTGTTTATTTCCATATGTGTTTGGTGAATTTTCACGTGACTTTAATCAATAATCCAAGGTAAAGTTTTTTTGAGGTCGTTCTTTTTTTCGAACGCCGGTTTAGATATTTCAGCAACAAAAGACTGTAAGTTGGCGAATATTCCATTACGATCGATCGATTCGGGAATCGAACTCAAAACTTCCGGTTGAGAGCTCATGCCCTACATAGAGTTCTCATTCCGTGTCATATAAAGAACCATTGATCGATTGACGCTCAAGAGGAACTACAGACAAATAGCGTCAATATTGACCAGTCTATGACTAAAGTGGGAATCATTATCTGACGTAGGTTGAAATTTTGGCTTAATCTCTTAACTATATTCAAAGACTATATTTTTTTTGATGACTTTTAAAATATTTCGCGAACCACGAGTTACTATGGTAAATTAGACCGTGATCATAAAATTAGAGAAAATGATTGCCGAACTGACAGGTTCAATACACCCTTTCCTCGAAGAGTTGGGGATATGAATAGCTGCAAATGTATCCAATAGTATAAATGCAAGTTTATCAATGGATAATATATGAAATTGCATCTTAGTATAAGAACTTTAAAGGCCGTTTTACACGATACATTTTTTTTACAATTTCTTGTACAAACGCTTGTATGAGGAAATTGCACCGTGTAAAGCGGCAAATTAGGTGAACGCTTGTGCGAATGACTGTACGGAAAATAGAACCTGTTCTAATTCCATTCAGACAAACATACAATTTCGTTCAGTTAATACAAGTGTTTGTACAAGAAATTGCACAAAAAATTGTACCGTGTAAAGCGGCCTTAAGCGGACCCAACTAATAGAAAGTTGGTGGAAACTTGTCCTTCGCAAGTTTGATATTTAAAACATGTTTAAGTTTAGACAAGAATAGAGCTACTAATCCTTTTTGAGTATGATGCTCTTTAATGCACGTTTGGTGTGATTCAACCCCTGCCACACACTTTTATGGTGGCCTGAAGGGTATTATGTAGAAGTACATGTATTGGCAGCAATATTATCCTTTGTTTTCAGAGCACATGCCACAAAACTAATCTCCCTAACAAGGACGCTAAGGGTTACTCCGTTCTGTACGGTTTCCGCCTATCATATCCATTTCGATCTGGACTGGCCGAGTGCGTCTCTTGGAGAGATTCCGGAATGCATTAATGGCCCTCGTGAGCGGAATGATTCCCTAGCGCCCCGCACTGGCGCCACCCACGCTCCACTGTTTCATATTTCGCCGCCATCGCGTGATGGACGGTTTATGGACGCGAAATTAATGGAACGAGAGGACAGGAACGGGGTGCAGGGCCAGCGAAATCGCGTGACTGTCCAGATTAGATGGACCTGCGCACGCGAAATCTTAGCCTGCTTTCTTCCCGGTTCAAAGGGTGGGACCACTTTTGATCGCCAAATGCCCAGAGACTGGATTTCCCTTTTTATGATTTTGACTCCACGGATATATGACGGAAACACTAGCGGATAAGTAAACAGCTAATAATGGGTGCCTCAAAATGTTTGCAATACTACAGGTTGTTTGAGACTATTTACTTTAAAAAAAGGATTTGAACACCAGCGTCCAAAATGGAAATGAAATGCAATTGAAGGATTTTTCATTGTTCTCTCGGTCTGCAAAGGACATTCATTGCGTATGTGAATTGTTGGTAATACGTCCCCTGCTTGTAATTTCATTAAGATAATGTCTCGGTTGTAGGCTGGTGGAATTAAGTTATCTACATAATACCCTGCAAGCCGCCATAAATGTGTGTGGCAGGGGGTGAATTCTCACCAAACCTGCACTACATATCATGCATAAAAAAGGATTAGCATATAGATAGGTACTGTTCAAAACCACACTATTTAAAAAAAGGTAAATATAGCAAAGAAACATGCAAAAACATGCTTTTAGTTGGGTTAGCTTCAAGTCCTTATACCAACATGCAGCTACCAATGTTATCCATTTCTACACTTGTACTGGATATATTTACCGTTATTCATATCCATAATTGTACAAGGAAAAAAGGACATTTTGAATTTGTCAAATCGGCAATCAATTTATCTAATTTTGTGATTATGGTCCAGTCTACCGTAGTAAGTTGGGGTTCGCAAATTATTTTTAACATCATAACTGAAAATATGGTCTTGGAATTCGTTTAAGAGATTAATTCTAAATTTCAACCTTTGATCTGACAATGATTCTCAATTTAATTCATTTAATAGACTGGTTACGCTAATATGGGTTTCGTACCGTACATTAAGTTAAAATGAGCTACAAATGCTCAATTTTTACAGGTTGGCCTATCTTAATAGGGAAGTTTCCTATAATGCCTTTTAAGGACTTGATCAAAAGTTCTGGAGTCGAGTTCTACCTCTTAGAGAACTTACTTTAAAATATTCGATTTCATAATACGTTAAGTGTTTTTCCTCATCAAGGAAAAATGAAAAAAAATCAACGGCGCGAAAACGCGAACGCAAACTATGGCATGCCGGTAAATTATGCGTATGACGTCAAAGGTCAAATTTCCTCTACCTGCCGCCAGGGAGTGCTGCGGACGCCTCCAATCAGACCGTGCGCTTCGTGAAAGTTTATTAACCAATATGTGGGGTATATTTATGCAGTTCATAAATCATTATTTACTTTATTTTTCTTAAAATTTTAATTTTTTTATTCAGTTTGTTTAATTAAAAACAGTTAGTATACCTTTTCCTTTGCGCTTCGTGAGGTTGTCCAATTGTCACGTAGACCTCACGCCTTTCTTCGCGGTATAGCAGGGGACTCCTCCACAACGAACAGGAAACGCAAAGGAGCTTAGAAAACTTAAAAAGCTTCAGAGCTTTGATAGTTTTCACAGGCGATTATCAATCTATGTTTCCCTAGAGGTTAGGGTCTTTGAAATGCAATGTGCAGGTGAGTAATGTAAGTTCAGAAGACGAATATTTCCTATCCCTCGAAACGTAAACTATATATATGCCTGTTATGCCAGCAACAAGGCAAGGAAATGCCGCCATATCTGAGCTTTTTCAAATGCACTTAAAAATAATATTTAATTACCTAATAAACTGATTTCTCAATCCAAACTTTTTGCAAAAAATGAATACATTAATGGTAAGGTACGAATCGCAAACGAAGAATTTTGTTTTCTTCTATCAAGGAAACAACTCTATTCGATTAATTACCCTAGGAAAAACACAGCATTCAATCTCTAGGCGGGATTCGAACCCGAGACTTTTGGACTGTTTGGCCAGCAATGTTACTAACGTGACCACCGAATCCGACCTTGAATACGCCCTCAACAATAAAGAGAAGTTTCTTGAATGACCTTCTTTTCCCTAAGCTTCAGATGTCCATATATTACGAGGATTAAAGATAAGACTAGTCTTTTTAAAGTGCATATTGATCTGAGCTATCCTTCTACGGAAGTCATAATGAAGCTAATTACCATAATGAGCGTATACATTTCAATAATACCGAGGATTTCATTATTATGACTCTTGTAAAGCATGAAATATGGTACAATGGGAAGATAGGCTAGCTCACTGCAGTATGAATTACAGGCATTCCACCAAAAAATCGCGTCGTTGAACACCACGATAAAATTCAATACAAGTACCTGTTGTGTCTTAGATCGGTCTAAAATAAAATAGAAAGAATGGAAGTGGCCCTCCTATGAAAAAAGTGAACCTAATTCCATAAGCAACCGGGAAAAAGCACATTCTCGAATGAAGTAACTCGTTTAGCAGATTCTGGAGCGCGAGTGAAAGGGTTTTCATCTTCTAAACCCGATTATAGCTATAATTTCCTCCTAGCACTTTCAAAATAAGTAATGATGAATTAACAAACGTGGAATCCATTTAATAACTTGGAATAAGACTGACACATGATCTTTGCTGGGGTAAACACGTACATACGTGAAATAATGGGTCAAGCTAATCATAGACTGGGTTTTATCAAAAGAGTATTGGGTAAATGTGACGATCATGTACGAGAAATCAGCTACTTTTCCCTTATTATATCTCATTTGGAATATGCTGCCAGTGTATGGGATCCCTACGAAATCGGTCTAAATAACGAATTTGAACGTGTGCAGCGAAGATCGGCAAGATTTGTAAAGGGACGATACGATAACCTTATTAGCGTAACCAGTCTATTAAATGAAATAAAATGGAAATGATTGTCAGATCGCAGGTTGAAATTTAGACTTAACTAGACTTTCTCTTAAACAAATTCCAAGACCGTATTTTCAGTAATGATGTTAAAAATATTTTGCGGACCACAACTTACTATGGTAGACTGGACCATAATGAAAAAATTAGAGAAATTGATTGCCGAACTGACAGATTCTAAAAGTCCTTTTTTCCTCGTACAATTAGGGATATGAATAACGGTAAATATATCCAGTACGAGTGTAGCAATGGTTAACATTGGTAGCTGCATGTTGGTATTAGGACTTAGAGCTAACCCGACTAACAGCATGTTTTTGCATGTATGCTTTGCTATTTTTATCTTTTTTTAAATAGCGTAGTTTTGAACAGTACCTATACAAGTACTCATCCTTTTTTTTATGCATGATATGTAGTGCATGTTTGGTGAGAGTTCACTCCCTGCCACATACCTTTATGGTGGCTTGCAGGGTATTATTTAGATGTAGATGTATAAATCCTTACGCTTTCTCAGTGATTCCCTCGATGCAGACAGTAATATCATCCTACCCAACGTTTGTCTCCATAACTTCAGCAAGTGGTAAAAAAGGGAAACTCTATGCTCAAAGAAAGAGCCATAATGCCTGAGGTTGGATCAATGAATCATATCACTCGTTCCGTCAAGAAAATAGAGTTCTCAAGTTTAAGGAATGAGGAAATCTGTTGAAACGACTTCTACGAATAAACGGATCAATGCTACACAAGCAAGAGATGACCCAGATGGGAAACGATTGAGAGTTGGATAAAATATACGATTGTAAAAAGCTTTCGGGAGTCTTCCGCGTTGTCATCCTGTTAAAATGGCGACGTTTCACCCACTCTGCTGCGGGCATCCTCAGGCCAAGGCTGAAGTGAAAGATTCTTGGAAGTTGACGCTTATCGGTCTAAATAATGCGAAGATCGGCAAGATTTGTAAAGGGACGGTATGATACTCGTCTTCTGGAGGTGGCCGCTGCTCGCTGATTGGCTGTTGATGTTCGTGTGAATACTCGTTTCCTCATGTTGGAGAGTGGGTAGCTATCCTTCTCTCTATTCATATTGTTGGGCCTCTTGGAAATTTCATCTGCTTCCCTTATAATTCTAGGGAAATAGCGCTCCCGAAAGCTTTTTACAATCATCGGAATGCCTCCAAATCCTTCGCCAGAAATCGGATAAAATATATCCCGAGGTCCTTCAAAACCTACTTAGCTTCGTGTGCTGTAATACTTTGCATACTTTGGATCAAAAAAGGATTTGCAGAGATACAAAGTGGTGCGGAGAGCAATACACGTGGTCGTGTTTTCTGGACGCTACTGATATTTGTTCTACAGTCAATGCTCCGAATGCTCGAAGAAATATGAGGAGGTAAAAAACCAAGGCATTTTTAAAGATGGAAGAGGAAGTATTTTTTTGCTGCAAAACAAATAAATATTTCAATGAAACAATCCCCATCACATCAATGATTGCTGCTTCTCGAAATAAACCATGGGCAACACGGAAAAAAATATTTTTGTTCTCCGTACAAAAACCCATTTGCTGACTCGGTCTTTGTCCTAAAGGCAAAAGCATATGTCACTCTAGCAAACCAATCGTTGGAATAACAAATGCTCAATGGTGGCTGGAGCAAATGGCATTTGTTCCCCTGCGTTTGTCACGACAACGAATGCGTCTGCTAGGCGAGCTATGATCTTGCCAGCGGAAACTCTGAACTAAACAGTTTTGCTGTGTGTTGTGGGTGAAAGAAAATGGCTGCATTTCTACAGAACTGTTGTAATTAATTATTAGAGATTTCTTAGTTTGTAATGAAAGTGCATCAGAGTGAGATGAGCAGATCTGATTATTAACAAATTTTTCCTGAGTTTTTGCCGATGTATAGTTCCGAATATGCGTTCCTGAGGTAATGCAAGAAGATCTTCCAAACGGGTGAAAAAAACATTCAGCTCGGTAAGTTACAGTGCATATATTTAATTTCTCTCCAACAACCAAATTCATGAAATATTCTTGTACGAAGCACTTAAACGAAACAATTAATCATCATGAACAGAAATATAGTCGTTTGTTTCGTATTTTCGTTCCGTTAATAAGATCGTTCCGTACGTTCCGTTCCGTACGGAACGATCTTATTAACGGAACGGATATACGGAACGAACGAATTTATTTCTGTTAATGATGATCAATTGTTTGATAGTGCTGTACATATGATTACCATTTTGGTGCAAAAGCTGGCAATTAAAAGTCTATTTTTATTGCATAAATTACTCCAAAAAGCTACCCATGCTAGTATGTTTTCACATACAATGGCCAATGGAGAGAGGTATGCTGTGCCGAGGCATTCCCTTTAGTGCTGTGGTGTGAAGAGTTGTTGAGGATTATTATATTGAGTACATTATTATGAGGTAATTGCTTTATTTTTAAATTTATTTTTGTAAATTACTCTACTTTGGTGAACTTGAATGATTTATTGTACATATTTTAACTACCTACCTAATGCTTTTCAAACTTTGATGTGACATTTTTAATTATGTACTTGTTTTGCTACTTGATGCGATGCTCAGTTAAAGTGTCACTGGTAATTGTTTTTTTTAAATGTATTGTTGAAAATAACTCTAATGAACTTGAGTGAATGTATTGTACATATTTTAACTAGTTACTTAATGCTTTTCACACTTGTGACCTACCTACCTATGTGATATTTAACGTAAGTTACGTAGTGATATACTGTTTATTGTATATTGATTTATTATGAAAACGTGTTGATTTCATTGTTTGTATTTTTCGAATACAATGAAATTAAGCTGACATATTTGTGTTTCATTTAATCCGCTGCCCGCAATAACAATAGGCGCTTCCAAGTATGGGAAGGCTTATAGCTATCCTCTCTGTTCAAATTGTTGGGGTTTTTGGCCGTTTCGATCGCCTCGAGTATGAGCCTTGGGAAATAGCTTTTATTCCGTCTTGATCAGCTTGGCTCCGTCAAAATTGATGTTGGGTGCCTTCCCAGAAAAGCTCCGCGATGGCTGAGAGGTCTTTGTCACTCTCCTGTGTTCCTGAATCTGTGTTCTTTAAGGCTTTCGATGTTTGCCCAATGTAGGCCTTCAAAAAATCGCATCGGACCTCGTATATGCCGCTCTGTTCTTCCTTCGGCGTAAGTTCTTTACCTCTGCACAAAATGTCCCTTGTCTTAGTGACGCAGGTGTATCTGGTCAGGACGTATTAATTACTGAGAAACGCTATTTCCCAAGGCTCATACGCGAGGCGATCGAAACGGCCAAGCACCCCAACAATTTCAACGGAGAGGATAGCTATAAGCTCCCCCATACTTGAAAACGCCTAATTGAAAAGAAACTACTCAAATGGCCAATGAAAATGCGCCACCTTGAACATCAGAGCGCAGAAGTAAATTGTATATAAGACGGTAAAAATCTGCTCAGAAACACTTCAGACCTGAAGACGCGAACGCGACGTTGGCGAAACTGTTGTCACCCCAGAATGGACACACGCGGAAGAAATCCCGGAACGAATGGATCATCAAACCAGACACTCCGCGGAAGCCTCAATAAGGAAATATGTGCGAGTGTTTGTGGAGGGCATTTCGGGTCCAGTACTCCGTCCGTCAGATGGGACGTTGTGCCGTGGTCCCCTTGGCGCCTTTCGTTAAGATTAGGCTAATGCCAACGCCGGGTTTCTCTCCACCCTTCCCCTCCCTTCCCTGAAAACTCCTACCCTTAATAGTTCCCCACCTACCCTCTGTGGGGCAGTGGAGCTCAGTCGCCTCCCCAATCAACTGCAACAATAGAAGAACCCCGGGTGGGGGGGGGGAGGGGTTTAAGGGACACGGGAACGAGGCGCCAGAGTAATCTCGTCTCAGGAATCTTTTTAAAGGTGAAGCTAATCATTATTTGGCCTTTCTCGACACTATTGGGTGTGTAATGCAAATCACTTGAGAAAAAGGGAGAGAGAAATCGAGTTTAATTCATATAAGTAACAGATTAATTCAGATTTTTAGGCGTTCTGTACACTCCCTTTATATATATTTAAAATATACACATAAATACATAGAATAACACCTAAAATCTGAGTAAGGAGTATGTAGTGGCTACGGCTATAGGCCTAGGGCTCCTTCACCTAATAAGGAGTGAATAAGTATAAGACATAGAAGATTATAAGACAATACTTGTTTGTGAGTATTTACGTATTAGTAAGTATGTTTGTCAGTAAGTATATACAGTATTTGTAAGTTTCAGTGAGTGAATACCTCCTCCTTTTGTTACTTCAGTTCCTTACTTATCTCTTTTAACTACCATTGCAACTTGTCAATATTTTGTTCTAGTTTCATTTCATTGTGGTTATTGTATTCTATTGTGTCACGTCTCAGTGTTCAACACACAATACTGTCAAACCCTTATACACTCATGAAATTATTCATAAATATATGATAGATTTAATTGCTGTGTTAGAAGTTGCAAATGTTAAACCTAGAATTCCTGCAAAATTATTCTTACTATGTGATTTGGAATAACATATCTTGCATATTATTTTTTTAACATATCTTGTATATTATTATATTTAAGTATCAAATTATAATAAGAATGAATAAACTTGATTTTTCCACCAATTTTATTACTTTCCACTACCCAGGTTTCTACGGTTAAGTCATCATCAGGTGAATAACAAAGAAACAGTTTTTCCACCAAGTATATATACAAACAGTGGAGAGGGGCGGGTTTATGTTTGCTAGGGAGGAGGGCGGGGGTAAGGAAAGTCAGAGGGACAGGGAGAGTAGGGGTGGTAGGTTGAGGGAAAGGTTTAGCGTCGAGTGACACATGAGTATCAAATTGTTTATTTTTGCTATTCTTTCTTCATTGAATTCAGTTCGGTATAGTGCGTTCCCCTTTGTAAAACCACAGAGTCTACAGATTGTATGCATGTAATACACGTTCCATAGGACAAGTGTCCTACAACAATAAATTTATATTATTATATCGCACTGTCTCACCAACAAACTTAATCAACGTGCAGAAATTAAGAGCTTGCTCACGTAACCTCGCGTGCTTCGTCGCCATGTCGTACGAGGTGAACACCGAGGATCTACATAAAAGGGAATTGATATGGATCGGAATGGATCTGATGATTTACGGCCCGTTTTGCCTTTCGGCGCAGCTGTGCACGCATGAGGGCCCATTAAGGGATCGCGGGAGTCGACCCTGTGCCCTTGAGTCCCTCCACCGTGACCTCGAAAGGGGTTCTCCCTTCGGGAAACCGACGACATCGAACTGATCCTCCAAATGTACTGTCGTCGAAATTAAGCTAAAGTAGTTCGCTTTGTGAGAAGGCGGAAGTAGGGTTTGTTGAGTCAGTATTCTTAGTCCTTCTGTCCTTCTGTCCTTCTTTCCTCGTACTATTGGGGATATGAATAACGGTAAATATATCCAGTACGAGTGTAGCAATGGATAACATTGGTAGCTGCATGCTGGTATAAGGACTTTTAAAGCTAACCCAACTAACAGCATATTTTTGCATGTATGCTTTGCTATTTTTAATTTTTTTAAGTAGTGTAGTTTTGAACAGTACCTATATACGTATATGCTAATCCTTTTTTATGCATGATATGTAGTGTATGCTTGGTGAGAGTTCACCCCCTGCCACACACCTTCATGCTGGCTTGCAGGGTATTATGTAGATGTAGATGTATTCTTAGACTGGTTTGGTACAGTTCTCCACTCGAATCTCAGCCAGCCCCCCCCCATTTTTCGTTACTCTTTGCATCTCATTAGAGGCCATACTTTGCCATTGTTCCCGTTCCGTTTTCCTTCGAAAACTGCCTTTTTCAGGCCATCACGTCTCAAGATATGGCCGATTATATTGTTCCGTCCAACCTATTTTTAAAGTCTTAAAAAGATTCCTCAACCAATCTTAATAGTATTTCTTCGTTAGTCAATCATATAGTCAATCCAATTTATTTTGATTTATTGTCAATGATGGTAAATATATCTTGTATATACGTCAATGTGAAGAGATTGGCCGATAGAAGAATCGAGTGGAGGGCTGGCTCTAACCAATCTTAGAATAGTTGGCCGATTCATTCCTTTAGAACTGGCCTCCCATCCCGAGGGCCCGGGTTCGATTCCCGGAAGTGGCGAATTTTTCAGAGGAAAACCGGTCCCCACTTGAGTGCCTAGTGGAGGGCATTTCAAGTTCAGTACTCCGTCCGTCGGATGGGACGTTAAGCCGTGGTCCCCTTGGCGCCTTTCATTAAGAGTTGGCTAATGCCGACGCCGGGTTTCTCTCCACCCTTCCTCCGTTTCCTGAAAAAACTCCTACCATTACCCAATTACCCACCTATCCTAAAAAAATGGCGCAAATGACCTCAGCTGTCGGTCGCCTCCCCTGAATAACCAACCAACCAACCGATTCTTTCCTCCGTTTGCAGCCCTTTCCCTCTTCATGTTCTTCTCCTAATCCACGTCCAGAAAGCCTCTAATCCATTATTCTAATCCATCCTTCTCTTGGATGCATCCAAAGGCAAGCTCCATATCAATGTCTTCACAGTACGCATTCATTTCCGCTTTCCTCAAGCATCAACAAGTCAGCAGTTCCCTTATGCTGATTGGATGAAAATTCGCGTGTGCCGACGCGCTCCATAGGGCTGGATACAATTTCGGGGAGAGCTGACCAAGACAGGTTTACGACCTCCCAGGGAAAAAAACAACGATCCGTCGGGCAAAAGATGATTGCCCGTTGTGCAGGAGATGGAGCAAATTTGACATGTTAATGCGTCAACACGAATGCAGTCGATATCTTTGCAACTGATTGATAGAACCCCATGATAATATTGATAGTATGGTATGACCCCTTCGGCTTTTGATTTAATCTATATCGAAACAGTTGAATGCTAGATTTTATTATTGCCAGTCGGCTGTAGTAACTACGTTGCTAATGCACTTAAGAAGGGCGAAAAATCTATACAACTTTCTTCTCTAAACATCTTAGCGAATCTAAATTTTTGATGCGGGCAAAGTAAGAAGAAATTGAGGCGCAAAATAAATCTGGCATCTATATAGTTAAGAAACTGCAAAAGAAGTCTTTGCGTGCGTCACTCTAAAAGTACTCAAGCTAGGGAAAAAATTGAAGGTGATGATGCATGCCGACTTCTTCAATAAACAGCCATATTTTAAGAAAATAAATAATGAAAACGACTTTTATCTAAAAATATCCCTTCCTCAACATTGTTTACGAGTCAAATTTGAACCAAGAAGTTCCCAAGCTCCGAATGGAAAGTGAAAGATTGGGATTTGAGGAGAAGAAGTGGAAAGTGAGCCAGCTTAGGAATTCGCCTTCTCTGAACGAAAGGCGACAAGGGGTCTAAGGTTTGACGTCCCACCCGAAGATGGAATATTTTCCACACGACATCGAAGATAAATATTAATTCCCAATGGTCAAACATCTGCTAGTCTGAGCGGTAACTAAAAGGATTACAGACCGATAGAGAGGGTGCAAAGATAGGCTTGGAAGGCAGAGAGAAGGAAGGGCGAAGATGAAATACTCATCAACCTCCTCTCAACGGAATACAACAAGGAGAGCACACAGCTTCATGACCCATCCGACAGACGGAGTTTTGAATTTTAGTCGCACTTGCCATTCATAGAAGTGAGTAGAATAGCCCAGGCAAAGAGGGAATTCTATCAAAAGAAGAATCTACTTACAGCAGGAAATACAAGCTTGGATGGAAGAAATTGTAACTTCATGCGGAAGCAGATAAAAATCATAAAAATTTTCGTGACAACACTTCTTCCAGATGAGGTAAAAGGTTGTCGCCAATTCAGGTGTTTCACTTAAAGTGTGGAATGCTTGCGCAATTAAAGTTCCTGTGAATCGCGACGATTTGCTTGTTTTCGATGAATTACCCAGAATACCACGGAAACCGGCTCTTTACTTTCGATAGTGAAGTTAAAGAATGGACCCCCAGAAGTTGTGCGAGTCGTACTAACTCCCTACATCAGCTGGTTTCAGCCAGGACCTGCTTGTAGCGATAGTCACTTGTAGCGAGTTGAATGTGTTCGACGTCTACGGAGAATTATTGGCCTCAAATTTCCACTGGAAATGCTCTTGAATACAAATAACGCCCTGCTATATGCTTTAATTGCTATGGAGTTTAGTTTATATGTTACTTGTTTGCAGTTTACTTTATATGTTACTTGTTTGCAGTTTACTTTATATGTTACTTGTTACTAGTTGCTTGTTTGCATGTTAGTAGTGCATGCTTGGTGATCTTCACCCCCTGCCACACACCCTTGCGGTGACTTGCAGGGTATCGTGTGGGTGTACATGAAGCAACTTTATCAAAACGTATATCTGGAGCATGTTAATTTACGGCAGTGAGGCATGGACGATGACAGCAGCGGAGAAGAAAAGGGTGGAAGCATTCGAAATGTGGTGCAGCAGAAGAATGATGAAGATAAAATGGATCGACCGAGTAACAAATGAAGAAGTCCTAAGAAGAGTAGGAGAAAAGAGAAGTCTGCTGAAAACTATAAAAAGAAGACGGGACAACTTAATCGGCCATATCTTGAGACATAATGGCCTGATGAAGACTATAGTCGGGGGAAAAGTGAACGGGAAGATTATAAAAGGCAGTACTCGTATGAGTTACATAGAACAGGTCGTGAAGGACGTGAAAGAGAAGAACTACGTTAATATGAAGAGGTTGGCCGATAGAAGAATCGAGTGGAGGGCTGCGTCAAACCAATTCTAGGATTGTTGACCAATGATGATGATGATTGCCATTCGGAAAGCAACTCCAGTTAAATTTCAACCGACTATCGAACACGGTCCTTTAAGGCTGGTAGCCAGTACTTAGAAGCACTGTACCATTCAGCTGTGTGGATGTCTCACCATCTGTGGTTTTTAAGGCCTACACGCACACTTTAAGGACTTCAGACCGGGAGAAAAGGTTCAAGGAATGAGATGGAAGGGTGATAGGGAAAGAGTGAAATACCGGCGTCAGCCCACTCTTAGCCGAAGGCGCCAAGAGTAGATAATAATGAACACGAAGCGTTCTTCGTACAGCACACTACACCCTATTTGCCTCTGCCCGGACTCATAAATGGAACCTCCCGTCCGGGTGTCACCAAGTATGTTTCCTTACTAATAGGTGATTCTGAGAGGTACAAGGATGGAGACGGAAGGGAAATGTGAAGGAAGTGAAGAGAGAAACCCGGCGTCGGCATGAGCCTGTTCTTATGGAAAGGCACCAAGGGGTCCACGGCTTTTCGTCCCATCCGACGGACGCAATACTGTACACGAATGCTCTCCACAAAACACTCTAGTGGGGGCCAGTTTACTAATGTAAAAGATCTTTCACTGCCGGAATTTGAACCTGGGCCCTACTGGTGAGAGGCCAGTGCTATAACCACTAAACCAAACCAATCTCTTAACCGAGACTTCCCGCTTCCAGATTGATTTTTGGGGAAAAAAATGAAGATTAATTATGGATCCAGTCTGCGTTCCAGCACTGAAAAAGAATTGCCGAAGTTATTGGGGGGAACGACACCACATGAATGAAAACGGAGACAGCCTATTTCTCCGATTTCCAGAGATTATTTAATCTTTTCAGAACTTGATGGAGCGCATTATTAGGGTCGTGGAAGCGTTCTCGAATTACGCGCCATCTGGGGCGCAACTGGAGAAGCAGGGAGCGGGAGAAGGAAAAAACAAATGAGGGGCGGCGATCCCTGGAAGGGTAACTCGATCCACCCCCACCGCGAGGTCCAAGGTCCAAGACGGTTGGCCAATCGAGTCGAAGCTGACATTGTCGTGGTGGGGTCGCATGTCGAGGTCACCTTCCTCGGGCAAGCGGGCCTCCCCTCGACGGAAATCAAATCGGAATGGGTATCAACTACACCTTTAGTGACGTAACTAGTACATCCACATCTACGTTACACCCTGAGAGACACCGCGAGGGTGTGTGGCAGGGGGTGAATTTCACCATAAAAGCACTGCCGACGTGTTATTTGTTCAAAATAGTTTAGCGTAGATCGTCGTAAATATAAGATGAAATTTTTTACTTCCCTAAAAACTAGTTTAAGCATTTTACTCCCTTTTTTGAATTATCCTCAGCACAAATAATAGAATAGCGCATTTAAAAGATATTTTAGCACATACATCTACGTAATACCCCAAGTCCCTCCGCGAGGGTGTGTGGCAGGTGGTGAAGATCACCATACATGAACTACTGACATACAACTAAGAGCTACAATGACACTACATCATGCAAAAAAGTTAAGTGTAAAAGTCACGTGCAACTATATAGTAGGAGTCCACATAGTAACGAAGTGATTACTGGTTGGGAAGGTTTTCACAGTTTTTGGCGAGATTTTTATCAATATCTTCATGTCCCATATTCCTATGAATGAATAAACCTCTCCCTTTACCCCTCTTTCCACCTATCGTGTATTTGTGTTCCTGATTATTTTTACCTTGTGCCCTTTGTTTGGAAGCATTGTTTACGTCTATATTTCATGTTTGTTGCTGTGTCACTGTAAGTTGGCAGAAATGCTGTGTACGTGAGCCTATACTTAAATACATAAATAAGCTAAATGTATTTATTTATCTGTATTCACCTGGCATGCATGATTTATTAATGTAAAACATGACTCATACGCTACAATTACTCCAACAATTTTTCTCCTGCCTGTGCCATGCTGCCAAATGTGTTCTCTTATGGCACGCGGGAAAATTGACATTTGAAAGCTAACGGTTCGACAATCTATTTCCCTAATCATGTTTATCCGATCAAACCTAACGCAATACGTGGTGGTTCTTAATAAATATCTAAAGTCATCTGTAAACATATCAACCTTAAAATTTACTTAAAAAGGATTAGTCTAAATTTCAACCTGTGTTCTGATAGCAATTAATAGTATACTAGATAGTAAGTAACACGTAATCAAGGAGGTACCTGCTAAACAACTCAAGTAAGGTACACTATTAAAAAACATTGCTAGGTGTGAGGACACAGAGTAAGATAAGCATTTCATATATCTTCCGGGTGAATAGATATTTTTTCCACTAGGTGCATGTGGAAAAGAACGACTTAAACCAAGGGATGGCTGAATAGGAAGGGCAATTATCGCGACACACTCGAGAAAAGACGGGAAAAATGAAAAAAAGGAATTAATTACGAGAATCATGGAGTTTGAAGGCACAGAAATGGAATGTGAGGTAGAAATACACGGTCTGAATGTCAATTTAAATACATTGCACCCTTTTCTACGTCTCTTTTCAGCCATGGGATACTGATTCCCTTAAAGGAAAATCAAAATCCCAAGAGTATTTCAATGAGAAAAGCATGAATAAATATTTCTCAGGTAAAATATTCTCCTTTCCTTACATATGTTTATAGCTATATGCAATGAAATAATTATTATTGCATATTCCTTCACTATAACCTAATCTTTGTAGATTGCTTATATTCCTTACTTTGATAATTTTTGGTATAGGCACTCCTTTTAAACGAATACGGAGTTCTGAACTGCGTATTCGTCAGTATTATCTTATGTGGCAATTTGCCACATAAGATATTACTGTCTGTCAGCAGTGTTATTTTTCTTAGCTTCATATTCGATTTTATGGTAAAGCTGTTCGGTAAATTCTCCACAGTTATTTATAATTTTTATTTTTTCTAATGCATGTGTTAATCCTCCAGTACGGTCTCCATTAAAATTCCGAAGGATGAATAACTGACCTTAATTTTAATCTCTTTCAAGCTGTTGTTTCGATACCATATAAAGTCAGATAAAATATTAAAATTAAAATGATAAAGAATGAATGCTACGAGAACAAGAATTTAGAGCGGAAAATTTCTTTTTCACGATTTACATTTATACCTTTCCTATTTACAATTATGGTTTAGTATTTTAAGCTGGTAATTCAAAATCTGTTTGTTTTTTTGCATTTCTCGCTTACACAATACTGACTTAAAACTAATTGAGAATAGACTAATTTGGGTGAACTTGCTATTCCTTGCAACTTTCTTCAGAGAAATCGATGGCTCATCGTGTGTGAAGACACACAGGGAACCCAGCAACATAGGCGAGGGGCTTGTAACACCCGCACGTTGTACATGAAGTAGCATCAGATGTAATTAAGGGAGGAGCATTGTTGTGCTAAGGGTGTACGTATAAATTCGTTGCTTGAGATAATCGGATGGGAAACATCTTCTATCCGGAAGACAGTAAGCCAGAATACGGCTTCTACAGCTGTACAGGGGAAGACGAGTTCACCTCCAAAACCAACTTAATTATAAGAGCCCAACACTACATCAGTAGATAGGGCCACAGGAATAAGATGAAAGAACTTCACTGCAGCTTATATTACTTTCCTTTTCGTCACGGATTTTCCACCCAGTCTGCGCTTCTGACAGTGCTTTTCGAAAGTGCTTTTGACAGAGAAAAGTGACGATACTCGTATTATTTGACTTCAACATGATCTTCGATCGGGTAGACCATGCTATTTTAGTTGAGAAAATGGGGAAGTTGAATTTCTCTTGTTCGATTCTCAACTGGTTTCATTCTTATGTGTCTGACCGTCGACAAGCCGTAAGGGACACTTATGGGAATCTTTCCAGCTGGACTACAGTCCCCTGTGGTGTGCCGCAAGGTTCCGTGCATGGTCCCCTGCTCTTTTCCATTTTCATCAATGACCTTCCACATGGCTTAAAGCACACGAAGTATATGCTTTACGAGAACGACTTGCAAATATATCGTTACTGTTTCCCCAGCGAAACTGACGACGGAATCAAAGATAGTAACGAGGATGGAAAAGTTATTTCTGCACGGTCCCAGCAAAATAAATTTATTCTGAACACAAGTAAAACCCAAGCAATGATTATTGGCAGTCCCAAGAAGACAAATCGCTTTCAATATGAAAATATATCTCAAATCTGTGTTGACAGCAAACTCATTCCCTGCTGAAACTCTATTCGACATCTAGGTATCACCATGATCTCCAGTCTGTCTTGGAACAATCACGTTAATAATAATTCTCGCAAAATCAGCACCATCCTACATCAACTCATTATATAATTGTCATTATATAATGAGTTGGTGCAGGATGGTGGGATGGAAATAATTCACATTACATTCAAAACTTCTTCCTCTACACACAAGGAAAATGTTCATTTTATCGCTAGTTTTCCCCGTTATTGATTGCTGTTGCCTTGTTTACAACGACCTCAATGAAGATGAAAACACCACACTACACCGGGCTCTTTCCTTTTCATTCATTACGTTTATTTTTAATCTTCGCAGGGATGTCCACTTGACCCCCAAATGTAATGAACTTCGATGGCTTAATGTCAGAAACTGAATGAAATAATTCCTCGGGTTCTACTTATACTCCTTGTTCAAAGGAAAATCCCCCGAATATCTGTTCGACATGTTTGCTGCCAAACCTTCCACCAGAGATATGTTCACCAAATGCGATCCTGAATTTCCATATTTTCCTGGTCATCGCTCAACAAACTTTCAAAATTATTTTAGAGTTGCTGCGTGTCATCTTTGGAACACCCTGCCCAGGAACATAAAAACTGTTCTTCCGTTGAATGTTGTAATTTTTCGCTGTAAATCAAGATATATATATGTGTGTATTTGTTGTATGATCTCCGTAGTATCTCGAACTTATTCTCTATTTTACAAGCCAAATGTTTCATATCACATTTAAAACATGTCACAACTGGTTTAATGTTTGAGTTGTTCAATTTACATTTCTCTTTTGGTAGCTCGTACAACTATGTACATTATTTTTGCCCTTAAGGGGCATAGCCCCAGGTCAATTAATAAACATTCATTAATTCAAACAATATATGGCATTAACAATTTCAAGACTTCTCACATCATGTCTTTATAAAATAAATTTACCTTAACACGAAAAAGAAATTGTACGTTTTAGATCAATACGGAATATTGTAACAAAGACGAAAATAAATAAAGATGTGGCAATTTTTTAAAAATTTATTTTAAGCATTGTGCACGGAATACTAATACGTGTCATGCGTTCCTGTAACACTTGTTAATGCTCCTTTGCATAATGAATAAAATGTAGAAGTGATAATATGTTCCCCGCACGATATTCAAAGAAATCTCTTTTAGGAACAAAGTATACGTGACTTTAGTCCTTGGACGTTGTGCATGTCACCCCTGCCACATACCCTCTAGGTACACTTACAGGGTTGTCAGAATACTGTAGATGTCAGATATGTATAACTGATGTGTACCCTTCCTTTATCCACCAATGAGGTCACCGAATTTCGCTCAAATAGTTGAGCAACACATGCCTGGGCGGAAGTGTGGTGGAAGCCAAATTTTCGTCCAATCCCAGCAGCCCCTTGCCCAATCAGGGCCCGGAATGGGGTCCCGGGCCTCCACGTCCCCGGCCCTGCATCGGAATTATGCAGAGGGCGACCAACTGCCTAGATTCATCGCAAGGAGGAGCTGATCGACCGCGAGACGAGGACAGCGCGGCCTGTCGAGGCGGTTCCTAAGGGTAGTTATGCGAGGGGGTGGTTCGTAGGGGAGGGAGAGAGAGGGGGGGGTAGGTCACGCCGTGACCCAGATTAAGAGGAGGGAGTGGAGTGGGGAGGATTAAGTCTTGGAGGAGGGGATAATACCCAAAGACTCAGACCCTAAAATCCCTCAGGAGCTGTAATAACGGCTTGGCGAGGTTTTTTTTCCCCGACGATAAGACCCAAACACGCACGCAAACTACTCTCCAATATCTAAGCTATTCTTCACTTCCTTTACGCTTACTTAATGACGGAATTGCCGTGCTCGAAAAATATATTTATTCACAATTCACTGCTAAGAAATGAACTACGGGAAGAATCTCATTCAGAGACAACCGCAGCATTTAAATAGATAATAGCAGGCCAGTTTCCTGATTTGCATGCACTTTTCATAAGCACTTCGTTTGCAGAGAGAAGGAAATTGCTATTTTATGAATAGAGAAATGCGTCCCACTCTAATTATCCTATTATGTCTCTACACCATATTTTCATTGTGTGTTGTCTCCCACTCTCAAATACCACGTTTTTTGCATTTTTCTCTGCACCACAATGTATCGGGTATAGGTATATGGGGTAATAATAAATGTATATGGGAAAGCTAAATGTAAAAGGCCATGGTCGAGAAGTATTCCCTACCCGACCATATCAGTTGGGAGCACGCGGTGACCCCCAGACGGCCCCTGTCCTACAGACGGCTCCTGATCTCCAGACGGTCTCCAAAGATATGAGGGAGATACTGATTACGATGTCTCCATAGCCGCCTAGGACTAGAGCACTATCGCCCCTGGGCGACCCAAAGTGCAGGACCCTTTCCCTTAGAGGTAGGGGATGTCACAGGTCATCGCGCCCTCCCCTCCTTTGGGAGAACGTGGATATATATTCCCCTGTGTGGAAGCATCGGGGGGCATTTTCTATACTGAGTTGACGATGTAAGCTTGTTGTTAATAAACCATCTTCATGAAGATTCGGCTTTTGTTCTGGGTTTTAACCCTTAAGTGACCAACGGCCTCACGGGAATTCGCTCAAGCCACTCGGAACGTTTTCCCATCTACTTGTTGCGATCTGCCGATCGTGACAACAAGCAGCTAAAAACCCAAAACTACTACCAAATCATACGAGCAGAGAATCCACACTCAACGAACTAAACCTCACTCTTTTAGCTCAAAAATTAAGAGAGAACGAAACGAAACGGATACAGAATGACTGACTGACTGACACGCTACAAAATTAATATATACTCGAATTAACCTGCTGATTTAGCAACAAATATTAATGCATAATAAACTTTTTACAGCCTTCTTTCAACTATTAGAAAAATACTTCAAAACGTCTAGCTTTGAAATTCACAATTCATACACAAGATTGGGACCAGTAGGCAAAAATTGTGTTATTTCACATCATATCTGCACATCGAAAATGTCAATTTATTATTTACATACTTACTAAATTGATTGCTGAAACTAATTCCACTTCCTTCAACTGCTTCTATCCAATTTTTGCCCCTTTACCAAAAACGTAAACACATTTACTTAGCAACGAAAACAAATTTGCATAGCAACTGATTTCCCATGTTAAAAGATAGTGAAAATAACATTTTTCTCTTGCGTTTTTCTATACACCACAAACTGCTAAAAATCCAAAACTACTGCCAAATCATGCAGACAGAGAATCCATTTATAAAAAGCCGGAAAGTTAAAGTATGTTCGTTTTTATTTTATTGAACGTTATTGTTTGGGCTCATATTGACGAAAATTAAGGACTGAATATTGCTATTCTTTGCTAGAATAAAATCCACTTCTCCCACCTCGCCACCGTTGGTACTAAGGCAAAAATTTGTCGCACTCCAATTCGTTTTGCTTCGAATTGAAGAATCTCTTTCGGAGAAGAGAATTATTAGAAGCGATCCATGAATGGAAGCGCTTTCACTACGCCGAGGGTTTCGGGAACTCCCTCTCAAACCATCCCCGGCTCACCTACAAGGGTCCAGCAGAGCAGTTCTCTGATGCTTGCCATAATAGCTTCCCTCAGCAGCTTAATCTAATTATTCTCGCGGAACGTTCTCTTCTGCCACGTGGCGCGTTTTAAATGGGATCCATTAGCCGCGCGAAGCTCATGTGAGCGCTAAATCGGAGATCCCAAAGGGGGAAGTCGTAGGCTGAATTTATGTGAACCTACCACATTCATGTGCCTCAGGAACTACCATCATTCAAATTACAGACTATTCATGACGTATATTGTAGAACAAGAGGTACTTAATAAAACTGAATGCTATATCTACAGTTAAATACGAGATGAGCGTAAAATTGCGGCATTAGTGATTGAAATATGTTCGAGTTCGCGTAGGAGGAGGTCAATTTGTGAGGTGGCAGCGAAAATGAGATGTCCTAACCATCGTCAATATTCTCCAACTGATCCTCTTCCCCTCTTTAAAGCAGCGTTTACACGTAGAAGTCGACTGCTATGACAGTCGCGAGATGCGCGATATATAGATACATCGCTACTGTTACGATGCGTCTGCACCAACTTCTATGCAGCTCAAAGCCGCTATTTAGGCGTTGTCATAACAAATAAAAAGAGTTTTATTTCAATAGTGGTTGATGCTTAAATTTTCATAATATTCTTCAAGCAATGAATTCCATTGACGATTATATTTTGTTCCCATTCTTTAAAGGTTAGTATCTCCCCTTTTGGGGAGCGATATCCTTGTTATTATATCCAAATTCCCGGTATCAGACGTCGTATTTAGGTTTCCGTTGGCGATTGTTGCGATTGTGTTGGATACATGTTCCGCTGGAAAGTAGACGGGCTTCAACTTTGCTAATAGCTCGAACTAGGATCGATAGTGTTCGACATGTGTCCAGTATCGACCTGAACTCGCATCGCAGTTGCTATTTACACATACGAGTGGCGCTTAACAGTTGTTAGCAGTTGACTGTCATAGCAGTCAACTCCTACGTGTAAACGAGCCTTAAGATCAGTGGAATGATTGAATCGACTCTTTTTGATTCGAGAGGCAAGCACGTCAAAGGCGTGAACTTCCAGCGCAAACAAAGCTCTTTCCTCACTTCGGCTTGGGAACTTCAAAACTGGAATGGCGACCAGAAACTCTGAGACCCAGGTCACGTGACCGAGTTCTCCTTAGAGTAGCAGCCGACGTCTTATGCCTTAGTTAGACATCTTAGGCACTCCTGCGCGAAATGATTTTGACCCAGATTCCAGAACCACCCAAAGTAACCATCATCATTTTCCTAATTTCGCTCATTTCCATTTCTTCTTCCTTCTGCAACTCGCCAAATTCTCGAATTGCATTCACCGTGGAGCGAAATGCGACACTTTTCATGAAAAATGAGGAAAGTCATTCGCCTTTAATATCATGTATGCTGTTCACTTTATACATCTATTTTTTTTTAATTTATTTCGAATGCAATGTGCCTAGATTTCATATAATTATGAAAACATTGATAAAAATTCAGCTGTGAGAACTCATTTTCTCTTCAAAAAATGCTTTCTAACGCAGTGTGAAGAACTTTATTGTCTGTCCAACACTATATCCCCAGCAACAAATGTAACCTTTACCGTGGTTGGCCTTCATTCCAATTCATTCACATATCAATATTCGATGCAGTGATAATGGGGGCGTTTACTCGGAAACGAAATCGCAATTTTGTACACGAAATCGTTAGATGGAAACAAAAAAAGAATTTTAGTAAAAAATTTAATCTTCTAACCACAACCATTCATTCATAAATCAAAAATTAAAATAAGCAAAAGGTGACGCCCACCGAAAATGCTGCTGTGATAACATTGACGTCATTTTCCTCCCGTCCTTGACTGCTTTTAGGGGAAGGGAGTGAAGGGTTTAGAAGGGAAAAGAGTAGAGGATTCTCGGAAGGTCTGCTCGCTCAGATGCTGTCGCAACTGCTCCTATTGGCAGAGTCAGCTGTGCCCCCCCCCCCCCCCCATTGCGATAAGGCAAAGTAGCTTCGTGGGCTCAGTTGTGATTGGACGAAGTCGTTATACGTTAGAGGTTGCACCACGCCCACTTTTCCGAAAGGGTTAAAAAAAACATCAGTTTTTCGCCGCTTATAACTCGAGAAATAATTGACGGATCAGAAAACGGAAAAATATAGGTCTATTTATTTTATAAACTCTATCAGACTTGGTATTAAAAAATGTGGTAAACGACCCCATAATCTAGTGGCATTCATTCAGTATTTCACCTTAAGTTCTGCGGTACAGAATGACATTGGTTTATTTATTCTACCGAAGGCAAAGCTTTCAAAGTACTGGTGAATAGCAGACGACAATTTTCGGAAGCCCGGAACTCTATAAAAAAAAAAGACGGCTGCACCGCGCTCACTTCGTGGCTGCGACGTGACCCGACTGGATGACCCTGACGACTGGACCCTGAGGGTGGGCAAGCAGGATATCCTCTTACCCCTATTTGCATTCCCTCCTCTCCCTCTTTCGGGCTCCAAAAGCCTTAAAAGTGTTTTCGCTCTCTCTCCCTGAGAGTGTGGACAAAAACGGAAAGCGCTTCTTTTCCTCTTTCTTCTTCGAAAACGAATTTCCGTCGGGATTCGCCAAAAAGAAATATTGGGGTTTCCTCCTCACGAGACGAAGGTAGTAGATCGGAGGAAGTCCCGGATAAACTCACATTCCGAAGTGGAATCCGCAAATGCGATTGCAGTAGCCGACCCTTCCCTCTGCCCCCCCCCCCCCCCCCTCCACTAAGGTTTGCACCCTGAGACCTTTCCGCCCGGAGAGCTGCCTTTGTTTTTTTTCCTCCCGGTGCCGAGGCCTTTCAGGGGCATTAGGGCCCTTTCGGACGCCGGGGTCCTCTCACCCAGGGCCGCCATCACAGGCCTCCTCTCCCCATCCCCTCATCTTGCCGAAAAGGGAACAGACAGGGGGCTTAAGGGCCTCGGGCCCGAATGTCAAAACAGATCGCCGCCGGTAGCGAGGGAATGTGGTGATGCTCCGTTGTCAATGCAAACTGGTCCCCATTCCAATCATCTCCATGCGAGGGAAGGTGCTTTTGTTTTGTTTGTACGAATGCCAATGATCTTGAACCGTCATTGCCATGAACATTGACATTTTAACGTAAAAAGAGTGTAAAATAATTTAAAATATCCAAACTGCCTTGATTCCTCTCAGGATTTAAACGAATGTGACCTCATCAAAGCGGGAATATCAACGTGAAAACGCGCTACTACTCTGGCAAAGGCGTTGAAATATAGGTAAATCTGAGCTTGTCTCCTTATGTTTGGAGCAAAGATATCTCTCTTCCTCAAAATTTCTTAATGATCAGTACGAGAACTCAAGTAACGAACTTTATGGAGGTTTAAAATATCGAAAATCCAGCATATTAATCCACAGATAACATGGTAGCTGTGATTAAAGCTCGACACATCTGTGAACAGTCAAGAATAAGGAAAAGAGTGAGACAAGGCTGTGCACTGTCTCCCGTAATTTTTAATGTTGACATCGAGAGAGCCATCAATGTAATCAATGAGAAGTGTTCTGGTGTGACTATCCACGGAGAACAAATAAGCATGCTGCGATTCGCTGATGACATAGCACTCGTTGCAGAGACAGAGAGGGATCTGAACAAGACTCTAGTAACCATGGAAAAGACAATGGCCAGATATCAGCTAAAGATCAATAAGAAGAAGACTAAGATATTAGTGTATAGCAAGAAAGAAGAGGCCAAAACAAATGTCTAACTAGGAAAACGGAAACTGGAAGAGGTGAAAGAGTTCTGTTACATTGGAAGCAGAGTAACCCACGATGGACGAAGCAAGAAAGAAATAGTGAGTATAATATCCCAGGCAAAGACGGCATTCTATCAAAAGAAGAATCTCCTTACAGCTGGAAATACAAGCGTAGAAGTAAAGAAACAGTTAATCAGAACATAAATCTGGAGCATGTTTCTTTGCGGCAGTGAGGCATATAAGACGCTGACTGCAGCGGAGAAGAAAAACGATTCTATTTAGTACGAGCTGTTTCTGCGTACATATATCCTAATCTCCAGCCTTCGAGTCTAAATCAAGAGGAAACACAGGTATTCCTAATGCGCGCAGCTAAACAATTGATGGGATGAATGACTGTCGAATGGAGAGGGGCGGAATTGGGAACTCGGAGGGAGCCTTCATGATGGGGGCTTAATCCCTCCTCCGCGAATCACACGGCTGCGTTCGTTCCTACGCTTCTCCCTTTTCTCCTCGGGATCAACCCCCACCCCCTGCCACCCACCCTCGCTTTCTTCCCTAATTCGGCCTCCAAGAGCAGCGGTGGCATCTCCCGGGAACTACACGCACTATCGCACATTTTTCAATCCGCCTTAAATTTTGTGTAACTTTCGAAATTCCAGTGGGATCAAAAAAACGGGGAATACAAGCATAGAAATAAATATTCATTTTCTTGTGTTGAATGGACTAAGGATGTGCTCATGAAACTAATGTACTTAAATACGTTAAAGTTAACTACAAAAATACAACCAACAACGTACGGACGTAAAGAACATATTTTTAGACGATAAAAATTTACAAAACTTTAACAAATATTAACAATTATTTACCGAGCAAGTTTCCTAAGGATTGTTTTAACCTAACGCCGAGTATACCTCAATACAAACTCTTCTCTCTGAAATTAGTACATTGTTTGTGCCCCGCTTTCTTTAAAGTAATACAAGGCACCGATGCTACGCCGGTTAAGCTAAAGTACTAGATATATGTCACTTTTGTTCCTGGACCAAACAAGTCCATTTAAATCAAAACGAAAATGTCTGGAGTGCGTTACGATGTCCACCTACAAATGATGTTTACGCAATCATGCAAACAATTTGAACTGTAATTCAGAGAAATGTTTTGCAATGTCTGATTCACAATTTCACAAATGCCGTCCCGAAGAAACGGATCAAACTTCCTTGTAAATGAAAACAGTCCAGTATTTTCGTAAGATATGAGGCCTGTAGCTGGCGCCATCACAGGAGGGGAAATGCAAGCATAGGAAAAAAATCCTTACACTCAAGACAGCAAAGCGCTTCGCACTACTGTACGCGCCAAAATCTTGTAGACTCGAGTTTAAACCTAAATAACTCGGAAACCGTTCATCGAATTCTCACGTTACCTACTTGCAGAGTAATTTAGACAATTTTGTTGTTGACTGACTACATTGTTGGAATAATTTTTAAAAACAAATTTGGACCGGTTTCTCACGTTAGAGTAAAAAAAGGGACCATTTTTTTTAGCGCTACGGCGCCATGCGTCACTTTGACGTCTGATAACTTCCAAGCAAAGCTTTTGACTGAAATAAATTTTTAACACAAGGTGAACTATATCTTTATTAATACGCCTGAGAATTTTCATGGTTGTAACTTAAGTACTTATTGGTATGCTATTCTATTTATAACCGCACTTTTTCACGGCAACTATGCATTATGGCGCCACGAGAATAAAAGTCATATTCCTCTTTAAATTTCCAGAGCGAATCAGATATTATCATTCAGCTGAAGTTAGCATCTTATTTTATATCAAATTTTACGTTTCCTGAAAAACACGCGAGCCCAGAGCAGGACACGCTAAACGCTGCGCTTTTTCAGGTAACATAAAATTCGAGTAAATTCTTAGTAAATGTCAATTAATTTTAGAGCCTCCGCTTTCATCATTTTAACGAACGAAAATGGAAATATATTCATGTAATTTTTCAAAAACCAAAATTATTCAGAATTTTAAGTTATAAAAATTCATTCATCACCTTGTATACGATGATTATGAAAGAGATGATATCAGCTAAATAGCTCAAATATGGAGGCCATTCGGCACAAAAGGACTCTAATATTAAGTATTCTCGAGGGAGCGGAAAATCATCTCGAGCGACGGAAATCGTTCCCTCACACCCTTCTCGCGTCGCTAATTCATATTTCCCATTCAAACAACCCGAATGGGATTTTGGCCTCCTGTCCCCATGGAAACGAGAGCTCCGACGAAAGCAAAGCCGGAATGAAAGTCGGGAGGAAAAAGCTGCGGCGCTGGCGTCGGTGGTAACAAAAGAGGCACTAAAGGCGAGAGGGGCTGGCGATGTATATGTGCCTTTCCACAGTCTTTCACCACGGGGATCCGAAGGTAGGGGAAAAAAAGTCACTGTTCCTTGGTTACTACTAATCCAATCATTGCTTTTGAAAGAGAGAGGAACGTTCTTTGGTCCTGGTCTAGATTTTCAATGAAATTACGAAAGGATTAAAGCATAAGTTGCGGAATAAAGATCGCGTGGTTGAGAACTAGCGAGTCGTGACTGGCAATAATTGGGAAGGGAAAGGAAATATGGCCGCTTTTGAGAAATAAAAACAATTTTCTTGACCAACAGATTCGCAGAAACTCATAGTAGTCTTCGAAAGTACATATTTCCCTTACAAACCGGTCTTCTATCTTTGTAGCCATGAACCAGATATATTTTATTCAAATTATGGCGAAAATGCAGTTTGTTAAAATACGGCGTTTCTGCAAAATAACAAACCTATCTTAAGCCTACTCCTATCTGAAGGTCGCTTTCCTTTTCCAGCTCTACATTTAACCATACACCAATCTATCGTCGTCTACGATCTACTTTTACAGGCATTGAAGAAAAATCTACCAATATTTTATTTTGATTTTCAAGATGAGCACAGAAAATCATTTCACGAGAAGAACTTTTATGCACCTACACATTTTTGATTACACTTTTGTAATTCAACGGATCACCTTTATTGCGAAAATTCTGACAAAGCTAGCACATTCAAATAAAAAGTGATATTCAGGACTAATGTACAGATTAAATTCTATTAGAGAAATTTCAATCGGATAGCTTTACTGATGATGTTAGGCACATATTAAAAACACCAGCGTATTATGCTAGATTCGACCAGATAAATGAGATAAGAGATATAGATTGTCCTACCGATAGACTGAAAATGGTATTTTTCCCCCGTTCTATAAGAGAACAGAATAGACAGCATATCAAAGGGATAGGTAGGTGAAATATTTTCGAGTATTCTGTAGTGCATGATGCATGTATTAACCCCTTAAATACTATAGATACTAACAATCTAGTTCCATGAGACCCTATAATTGCTTGTTTTCATGTTAGTAGTGCATGCTTGGTGATATTCACCCCCTGCCACACACCCTCGCGGTGGCTTGCAGGGTACCGTGTAGATGTATGTACATGTAGATGAGTGTGCGGCAGCTTCGATGAATAGTAGATGAATGTATGATATGCTCTGGCGTGTTCTTGAGTTAGTTTGCTTGATAAAGAACTTTGCTTTCGTATTGAATTACATTGATAAAGAGGGGAATCCCAAATCACGAATAAGTGAATATTTGGAATCGGTATAGTAAAGTGCGTGAATCAGTGTGTGTTTAGAGTGAGTTCTTTGGAGTGCAAGAGAGTTTCCTTTCCTTGGAGCTTGCATTTCATTAAGAGTGGTCCCTGGGAATCGGTGTCGTCATTCTGCCGTGACGAATAGGTCTCCCCAATTTTAAACTCCAGCACTGGTGAAGTCATACGGTTTCTGCCAAACAAACTCCATGCCAAAAAATTCACTTTAACTCCGCTACATGTACACCGGAGCCACAGTGCAATCATTGTTGAATCGGGAGGAAACATTTGAATGAAAGAAGTGGAAGGTTTGTAGGGTCAAGTGGAATGTGCTCTAGCAGCAACAGTACAACCAGGAAACACACAAATTGGACGATGAAACCTAATTGCTGCTTCGCATATGGATTATTAGAAATGACTGCTAACAGATAAAAATACTAGGTATATTTGGAAAAAAAATGTGCTGCTCTGAATCAGTTGTATCCGAATTCAGAAAATGCCCAAGGATGTAAACCAATGATTGAAGCATTTCTTTACCACTCGAAAAGTATTAAGATATTTGAAATGGAGTGGACAATATATTCGTTCACATGTAGTGTTCATTCATCTCAAGATGAACTTGGTACATGGCCTTGTTTGCTGGGTTAACCTTTCACGATTTCCTGCGGGATATTTCCCTGTAGATTTTCAGTGGTGTTCCATGAAAGTGATTAACATCTCATTGACCCCTCAATCGTTTGACGTGCTAAGCGTCAATGGGTTCCTATTGTTACTATTCTTAGAAAGATGAATCACTTTGGATGAAATTTGATAAAATTGCAAATATTTATATAATACAGGAGGAGCTAACAGCGAAATTATACTGGTCAACAATTTTTTTTTTCTGTCCTAGACATGTTGGGTGATCCGAGAGGTATTTTCATGCTGATTCCGAATCTGAGCTCAGATTTTTTCTATCACGAATAGTTTTCTTAGGACAACCGTATTAAATGGGATTCAAGGGGGTTTCAGAAAATAATCGTGAATTAAAAAAATGTGTAAAAATGGGTACTTAGGATTTTCTCACATATTTATCATCTGGCTAAATGTCCCTTTTCAGTGTCCAGCAGTAATCTGCTTACATGTTGCTGAACTTTCTCCGGTACCGTTTATCCATGTGTAAAATATCCTGGGTGCCAATTACGGTTCTTTCGTCGCTATGTGATATCGTACGATACCACTTCTCCCAGATATCGTACGATACGTTGCTAGGTAATTATGGTTTCGCCGTTGGTATCGTACGATACGGTTCGGCTATCTTCGGCAATATATCGTCTCAAGTGACGTCATGTATGAATTGGATCAAAAACAACCAAAAAAGAAACACTACTGCAACAACAAATGACTGTCGTAATGAAAAATGCGTAGGAAACTACTCATTTGAAATTGAGCGCATGAATGGTAATTTATTTTTCGTACTATTTCGTGATATTATTTTCAATTATAACAATACTAAAAAAATTCTGTGATTAACTCTCTGGTTAATAACTGTTAATGTAACAATGACATAATTAATTAACTAATTGTTATGGCAGTTATAATTCTTCTCAATTCAGTTTTCTGCGATATCTTTGGAGGGGATTTCTGATACGGGGAAACGTAATGTAACCTGAATAATTATGACGAAATTGTCAAATCCTTTAATTATTTATTATTATTTCATATTTTTGAATAATTGTTTTTTTTTTACTTTTTCCGTCGCAAAAATATGTTAAATAATATATCTAATAAGGTATCAAGAGGCGTATGATGAAATCGGGAAGTGAAAATAAATTTAATTTCACTAATGTATTGTGATGAAAATATTTAAATTAAAGTGATTTTGGGAAACCTATTGGTGATATAATAACTCATATTCCAAATTGAAAGGCACAAAACTTTATTTGTCATACTCTTGCACTTTTCTTCCATTTCATAACAATTATATTTTATTTACATTTTGCTATATATCATCATAAATTTGTTTCAATATTTTTATCTGTATTACCATATCCGGAATGTCCAAATATCGCTGTCGTGCTTAACGAACATTAACGAAATATTTGAATATTATGGCGGATCATTTGTCTGCTCAACTGACTTTGCATCTGACCGTTTGACACAAATGTATGGTAAGTAGGCAAAAATTGGCCAATATCCAATTAATTTTAGATGGCTGAAACATAAAAATATAGTGGATGAGTAAAAACTACTTTTTATTCATTATCAGGGATAAAAGGTATTACAAAGGCCCTTAAAATTTCATATATCTCCTTAGATGAATGAACTCAGGGTAGCAGAAAATTTCTGTTATTTTATATGGTCTTAGAAATTAGCACTGTTTGAAAATGAATGCTAATGCCACCCTATACCTATAGGTCACCTGGCACCCTTATACCCTCATATTATTTAAACTTTTATTCTCCAGAAATAGCTATTCTTGTGCATCACCATCTTCTGGTTCCATATTTGCCAGGTGGCTATTTATTATCATATTGTGAAGCACAACGCATGATGATACAATTGCAGATGCATTTTATTTTACCTATTTCAAAAGCAATTAACATTGAATACAGACTTTTTTAAATTAATACTTTTTGCTTTCATTTAATTTACCTATCAAGATTCATGAAAAGCGTGATCATTTAATGTTACACTTGCAACTATATCTTTCCATGATACTCTATATACTTCCACAGATGTATTTTACATTAAGAGCCAGCTCAAGGGCAAACGGCTGGAGGATACCAAGATATCTCGCCTTTTTCCACTTCTAATGAAAAGCTTAACCTGGCAATGAAAGTACCTGTCACAAGGATGGCCAATGGAAGATATCATTTGAATTGAAATACCGGTAGATTACTGTCGTAAATAAACAGAAAATTATTCGCCGTTGAAAATGTATCCCAAAGAACCGTGAAGTGTTGCTGCATGTCCCCATTGTCCAAGGATCAATCCCTAGAATAAGATTTCAGTGCAAAACTTACGAATAGGACGTGTAAATAAATATATTTAGCTCAGTAATGAGCAACTGCAACTGAACAACCGCTCAGCGAAGAAAAACTAAGAAATGGTTAAGGCAAAAAAATTGTCATCGAGGAGGCGCGAACATGAGATCTTTGGGGTGAGAAGCGAACACGCTACCCACAGCGCTAATAGTATCTTTAACAATAAGGGAATTTTGTTATTAATAAATGGTAAATAATAAAATGCTGAAATCAATGAATGAATATGTAAACAAGACTTAAAAGTTGATAAATCACATAATTACGAATTAGTAGAACACTTTCCACTACTCAGAAGTTATTAATACAATATTATAAATGTGGAGTGGCTTACGAAGCCTCTCTTATTTAGTTAAATATTAATAATGTATAAGTAAACTCATTGCATACCGTACCCCAACGCACATAGCAAGCACAATCAGCATGTAAAGGAATGAAAGCAAGGATATACAGCAGAATTAACCTCTAATTAAGGAATTGTATTTCATTCTTAATTAACTGTTTTCATGATTGAGATTATGCAGTTGATCCTAGACTATAAACGCACAAATGCAACAAACGCACGGGATCAATGCTGAAGAAATAAAATTATAATAGTGAATTAAATGTACAATGCCACATGATGACTTCATAACATAAAGAAAACTTACGTTTTTTTCAATGCCAAGCAAATCTCAAACCATGGATATCGCTTATATTATAAATTGGTGCAAGTATAAATCATTAGTATGCATCAATCGCTAGCCCGGAAATTGATAAACGCTATTATTTAATTAAGTCACTTAATTGTGCGCATTTTTCACTCCCTAGCACGTGCTGCACATTTATATTAGTCATTAAATCCAAAATCTCTATTAATAGTGTAAACATACCTGAAAATTATTCCATTGGAAATGGGAAGTGAGACTCACGATACGGGCTACAGCGAGATCAAAGATGCCTATAGGATAACAGACGATACGTCCATAGCTACCGGCTGATACTGCGAACCGTAATAGCATATGTCGTCAAAACAAGGGATATCGTACGATATCAAGCTTACTATCGTACGATGAGGTATTGTGCGGTAACTAACTGGAAACGTAATAGCATTTCAGATATCGTACGATAGGATTTTCGTTTCCAAGGCGTATCGTATGATATCTCCGTACGACAGAGAACCGTAATTGGCACCCTGGTGGAAACGCTCACCGTGTTCATCTACATTATACCGTGTAACACCAAGTTCATCACTAACGGCGCCAAGGTTTGGCGGAAAAAAGTGTGAGTCGAGGAAGTGAATTTTTAAAGGCATATTGCAGCCCATTTTTTGATACGATTTAATTAGATTAGCCACCAGATCGCGATAATTTTCAGCCATGATATTTCCTAGAAAATGTTCAACTACATTTTGGAATGCGTTCCACGAGCTTTTTGCCGTTGAACTCAATTGCTGTTGAAATTCCGAATCCTTCAGAACTTCTCTAATCTGAGGCCCAATAAAAATTCCTTCTTTGATCTTTGCCGCACTGATTTTAGGGAATTTTTGTTTCAAATAAGTAGAACCAGCACCATTTTCGTCCATGGCTTTTACAATATTTTTAAAATGTCTTAATTTAATATGTAGAAGTGGCAAAAGAACATTTTTCGGATCGACCAAAAGCTGAAAAAGGACATTTTTGGATCCAGGAACGAGTGCTTTACGTTCTGGCCAATCTTTTCTCAAGTAATTATTTTTTCTGTCTATGCTAACCCTTTCGCAGATGGAGTAACAATATTTTGTGTAGCCAAGCTGTAAGCCTAGTAAAATGCAATTACTAAGTCAACAAAAATTTTCCACTTGTATTTTTCGTACTGATTTTTTTCTGAAAGTAACTGCACATTCTCGTAAGATTCTTTCATGTCAGTTCCATGAGCTAACGGTATCGAGGGGAGTTCATTTCCATTATGTAAGAGAACAGCCTTTAAACTGACCTTGGAGGAATCAAATGAACAAACGCCAATCATCTGTGATGTATTCAAAATTAAGAGTATCCATAACAGAGAGAACATCATTGCAAAAAATAAGGTTGTTTTCTTGAGAAAAAAATAATTTAAATTCGTCATGGCCAGATCGATTCATAGATATTTTCGTATTTGGATCCAGCAATTTCCAACCCTTTGATCGTGATCCTAAGATTTCACTCTGCTTTTTGGACAAATTTAAATCGCGCACTAGATCATTTAAATCCTCTTGCGTTATAAAATGAGGTCCATAGAAATATCAGAAATCCCCTCCAAAGATATCCCAGAGAACTGAATTGCGAAGAATTATAACTGTCATAACAATTAATTAATTTATTAAATCAATGTTAGATTAATAGTAATTAATCAGAGAGTTTGTCACAAAAATTGTTTACTATTGTTATCATTGAAAATAATATTACGAAATAGTACGAAAAATAAGTTTCCATCCTTGCGCTCAATTTTAAAGGGCTAGTTTCCTACGCATTATTCTTTACGACAGTCATTTGTTGCTGCAGTAGTGTTTCTTTTTTGGTTGTTTTTGATCCAATTCATACCTGACGTCACTTGAGACGATATATTGCCGAAGATAGCCGAACCGTATCGTACGATATCAACGGCGAAACCGTAATTTCCTAGCAACGTATCGTACGATATCTGGGAGCAGTGGTATCGTACGATATCACATAGCGACGAAAGAACCGTAATTGGCACCCAGGTGTACTGGGTCCTTCGAGTTTTCGAATCCTTCATTCTCACATTCTTGATTACTTTCTGAATCTTCGCTAAGATTAACATTTTCCGGTGGTTCCCGCACTGGTAAACTTCCGGTTGTATCGCTGATTCCAGGTTCTTTGGATATTTTACTGTGTGTTTTGACTTCGGTGAAATTCCTTAAATTTTTGTTAAACAAAAATAACGATGGCAAAATTCACATGACATTTTCCTTCAGTCCAATCAGTGAGAAGCCTTGCACAGGTGCTACGCATCATATGAGGCGCCATTTCTTGATCCTGGTCACCCAACGGACAGTCAAAATAAAGTTTATAAGGCTGTCTCAAAAAGTGAGTAATGTTCCGCCTTTAAGGTGGCTCACTAGCTTGGCTGAAAGTGTTCCTGCAGGCCATTTCTAAATGCTTTTTCATAGCTAAACTATAGCTCGGAGACACTTCTAGTTTTCTCTCTTATCTTAGAAAAGGATGGATCTTCGCAGTCATTGCGCGACATTATCACTGTAAATTACGTTGTTGCATTGATTTAGAGGAGAAATAGTGTGCCCACCGACGCTTTCCATCGTTTTTCAGCACGCTTTAGTTCAGTTTCTGTTGCGTAAACCAAAAATATTACGCAGTGATGGTTAAGGTTCATTCTCCGTCTTTGAAGCAGAAGTCTTTTCAGTACTTAATATACAAAAATATAGCTATAGTTTTGAAAATACGAACGCATGTTTCCTGTCTTTTCACTCGCGTGTCCACGGCCAATGTCGGGCTGCCCCCACCACCGCCGCTTATACCCCCACCTCCAACTACTCGCTCACTGCCGCAGCGCGGAAGGGGCACTCACAAGAGCGAGTATCACCCGCCATCAGACAAAGTAACTTGCGAGGGGAGAACGGACGGAGGGGAGAACGGTGAGGGTAAATCGTATTCGTAATCGTATAAGGAATGTTGTTTTATGAGAAGTCATTGTTGTGATTTAGAAATAATAGATAGTTTGACCAATTCTCAATTAAATGACTAGATTATAATATTTATCGCAATTGCCATTACTATAACAGCGATGTGGAATGTTCACAACATCATATTTATCGCAGAGAGATTATGGAATTGGATTCCTGCGCAAGAGAATTCAATCTTCATTTTCCACAAAAAAAAGCCAGAAAAAGCTGATTATGAGACAGAGAGGTTAGAATCTATTTTCACTTATCCTTATGACATTTTACGAGTTTCAAACAATTTTTTTTCTGGCTAACGTTATGGAAAAATACACAAATAAGTTTTTCGGCATAATCGAAGTGAAATGTGCAATTACCTGAAGGGATTTGTCTCCATCGGAGGCGGCAGGACAGAAGAAACTAAACTTTCTTCAAAAGAGTGGGGAGAATGTCACGCTAAAGCAAAAGCATCAGTATCATTACCAAATACAGGGACAGTTGCACCTTTGTGACAAAACGTACTGCGACTTTATCGTTTGGAGCCCATTAGGCATTTACATTGAGCGTATTAATAGAAATGATCTCTTTTGGAAACACCAAATGGAACAACAATTAGAAAAATTTTATATGGAGGTACTTCTGCCGAAAATACTTCGCCTAAATATCCATTAAAACGAATTATTTAATGCTTAGCCATTACGTAATTCTAACCTTCTGTTTTTCTTGAAGTAATCATCCTTACGCTTTACCCCACACTATTTACCTTACAGGTCGCTCTTCATAAGTTCGTACGAATCAATGGTTTTAATCTTAGTCCAGACCCAAGCTGTAAACTCTTTGCAATGGGTAACTTTTCTCTCACTGGGTGCTGGTAATTAAATTGTGATGTTTTGAGATCAAACCATGACGAATAACGAAAACATTGGTGGTAAGAATGAAGAAACAGCGGAAGGCAAGGAGACATTCTGGTAAATCGTGAGACAGGTTATACTGCATTTCCCCACGTAAAATCACTTATTTTCACTGTGCGATACTGAAAATATCGACCGTGGACATGTGGTATTCACGAAGTTTTCAACTACTATGATATTAGTGCAATATTGAGATCCACCAGGCATAGTATCGCATTGTGCTGTAAATGCATAATGGAATAGTATATGCGAGATAATTGCGACATCAAAGTTACGAACAGCGAAGTTGAGCTGCGAACGAATAGGTTCACGCGTATTTATTTGTCAGCTGACTCCCCTCTCTTCCCTGTCTTCCTGCGCAAGGACACTCTAGGCTCGTCTACAACCCAGCGACGCGCGCAGACCCCCTCCCCTCCAATCCCTCGTCGATTTCCCCTTACACGCTGCGAGCCTTCCCATTCCACCCGGGACTGAGTAGGGGGAGAACCGACGAGGCGAAACTGAGAGCTAGTGAGCCACCTTAAATCTTGAAAGTATTTTCACCGCACACGTAACAAAAGTCATTGGAGTGGTTCACGCACTGTCTACGCATGATGAAAGCTAAGCCATTTCACGATGACTACAATGTAATAAGCTGCAATTTCCTGCGAGCAACAAAATTCTCAAACCGTCTTCAGAGAAAAAACAAACGTCTTGACGCGCCGACAGTTAGTCACATACTGAAGTGAAGTGGCAGCTGATTCAGCATTGCTTTGAACAAAATGATAGGATAGTGTACGTTTAAACATTTTTTGACAGAATAGGAAGGCATGACATCGTAGGACAACATGTTTTGACAGGAAAGTTTTATTTTCACCTGCCCATACTATCACCTATAAATTACTTTCTTTATAGCAAAAACATACATTCAGCTGTCCTAAGGAAACTAGACGTGATAGAAAGAATCTAAGCACAGATTCGGAATCAGCACGACAAATACGTCTAAGATCACCCAAAAACGTCTTTAGGACAAAATCTTTGTTGACCAGTGTTATCGATCGCTTTTCACTACTTAGATAGTAAATTTTGGAGCTTGAACCTCTACTTCCAATCGCACAAATAATACACGCGGTGAATACAGGGAATCGCCTGTTCTAATGTCCTCCAATTATATCTCGGAAAATGTTCAGTCACGTTGAAGCTAGAATCACAACCAGACAATGAAGAATTACGTGTAATGCAACTGTAATTGAAGAATGGCATATAATGTTATTTCTTAACATAAATGTCAAAATACTTGCAGCCAAATAAAGTAGAAAAAAAACAATATCTAATTACGTATTCCAATATTAGTTTGGATGGACCCACGGCTGGAATCTATGTGTGATCAAGGAAAAGTGCGAAAATAGAAGACGCCATCTATAAGAAACGAACCAAAATTGATAAATCCTTGAAGTGCCCTCCGCTAGGAACCTTCCTTCTGCGCCTACCACTGGGGTGCTATCCGAAGCAGGAGTTCATTCCTCGAGAGAAACTCATTTGCTTTCGACCTGCTTTCGTCCCTTGTTCGTCATGACCTCATTCCCATCTCTCAGTACACCAGGAACTGCGTAACAAGGGAGTCAAATATTTACTTCCCGGAATGCTCCCAATTATTTCACCACACTCTTAGCAACCATCATCTAATTCTTCCTTCTCGAGCACATACGTTTTTCATATTACCTTGGATCAATAAGTGATTTGTCAGAGGTACATCTACATAATACCCTGCAAGCCACCATAAAGGTGTGTGGCAGGGGGTGAATTCTCACCAAACATGCACTAATTATCATTCATAAAAAAGAATTAGTATTTATATACTGTTCTAAACTTCACCATTTAAAAAAGATAAAAATAGCAAAGCAAACATGCAAAAACATAATGTTAGTTGGGTTGGCGGGTTGGCTTTAAGTCCTTATACCAACATGCAGCTACCAATGTTATCGCTTGCTACATTCGTATTGGACATACTTGCCGTTATCCATATCCCTAATAGTACGAGGAAAAAAGGGACATTTTGAATCTGTCAGTTCGGCAATCAATTTCTCTAATTATGTGATTATGGTCCAGTCTACCATAGTAAGTTGGGGTTCGCAAAATATTTTGAACGTTAACACTTAAAATATGGTCTTGGAATTTGTTTAAGAGATTAAGTCTAAAATTTCAACCAATATCAATTTCAAGCTGATTTCTCGTACGTTACAGGTACTGTCATTGCATCAAGTAAAAACTTCTATATCTCCATAATACCATGCGAGACACCACGAAATTATGTAGAAAGGAGTGCAGATCACCAAAAACGCACCCTTTACATGCAGCTAAGAGATACCCAGCAATGCTAACTATTAAAATATGAGCTACCACGAAATGCGCTCTCTGTTCAGCTCTAGGAGTCGTCGAGACGTGACGTGATTCTACTACCATGTCGGCCATAGGAACGACTTGAACATAAAATTCGAAAATACAAAAAATATTTAAATTAATCCGTGGAGAACATTTTGAATACCTTTCTTGCAGACGGCAGACACAGAGCACTGTAGGGTAATAGCCTTTCTGAATCAGTGGGTCAATATTTCATTAAGCTGAATTGTGGGCCATATTCGCACAGGTTCTTCATTTACCTCATCTCCTAGGCTTGTTGTTTGCGCTTTATGAACATTCCCACACTTTCAGAACAAGAGAAATGAAAAAGAGTACTGCATGGAAGCCAATCAATTTCACGGCATCGTGAGCTCAAAGAGGCGCATTCCTGTATTGTACGAACAGCTCTCCCCCTAGCTCACTGAGGGCAGTGCTGTTCGAGTGGAAGGGGGGCCAGAAAATTTGACCCCGCATCTGTTATCTTATCATCGCTCTTGAGGCATTGCCAAATTCTTGAAATCGTGGGACAATTGTCTCGTGCGAAAATTTTAGACTAGCAAATGCTGCATGAGAAAAGTACTTCGCATTCTTGAGTGGCGTGCAATAATGACCTTCGAAAATCATCGCGTGCAATTCAGTTTCGACGTTGCCAAGTAATCATTCGAATTCATTGGCTAACAGAAGAATTGGCGGACCTATAACTCATAAGGAGTGGAAGGAAGAATATGAATCCAGGAGATCCAGGACAAATTGCTTATTGCTTTTGTTCACTACACCATTGCTTGCTTTTACATTTTAACTCATTGCAAATTGCCCGAGCGCTCGTATATTAGATTTTGGTACGTCCCTGAAACTAAAAGGTAAGTACTCATGGATAGGTAAACGACGAAAGGTTTTATAGAGATAACATTATTGATATGCATGGTAAGAGACAGTGGTTCGAAAACTCATTTTCTCTGCATATACCTAATTAGGAACAGTAATTGATCAGATAGGTATTATCACAATTGAAATTCCTTTTCCACCTGAAGTCTCTTGGTTCATTATTTAAATAAAAAATTAATTTCTCTCGCGTGATCTAGCTAAATTCTGTTTTAAATGTGTATGCATGTAATCTTTATCCGTGAAGATGAATATTCCAATATACTATAAAATGCATATTAATATTAAAGTACTAAAATTTGGCTCAAATCGTAGCTCTCAAATCGGTAAAAAAATTGGATTGAGGCTGCATTAGTGAAAATAATGGTTTGATTCCATCGTTTTAATGAAAAAATAGCATAAAAACTACTGATATTCCAAACACGCTTCAGTCAGTATTCAGTGGAGAATATTCAGTAATTGGATGTGTTTTAAAAATGTTTTGGGACAGAAAAAAGAACAGGAGTACTTAGCCTGAGAGCTTAATTGAATGGCAATGAAGGAGAAAATGGAAAAACACGAGAATTGGAATATTTGGAAATCCGTCAATGCGATAGAGATTGTAAATCCAATGTGGGATTCACTACCCAGGAATAAAAAACGGTCAATGCCGTTTCCCTTGGCAGGAGTCGTGAGTTTTGCTTTTTGATTTCCGATTCCTGAGAGTTCCGCGAACTGTCTGCCTACGATGGCCTTTCATAGCACCCTCCCCTACCAAATCGCCGACGGGCCCTGAGAGAGCGGAAGTGGAGGGCCGATAGCGAAAGAAGGCTGTGCGTTCGAAACGTCGACCAATCCTCTCCATCACCACCTATCCCTTGCTTCCACTAGGGGCGCATCACGCGCGTGGCTCTTCTTTTGTCGGGCGAGGGAGGAACAAACAATAGAGCAACGGAGTTTCTCGACGTGCTCGTTTGGGGCCCGTCCCGAAAACAAAAGCGAACTCCCTCGTTGCTCACACGGTGTATTTTTACGATTCGTTCACCAGCACGAGACAAAACAAAACACGTGTAATGCCACCGAAAAATTAACGAGCTCCAGTGAAATTCCCAAAAATTTCCCGGAAACATATTCTGGGACAGCTAAACAATAATTTCGAGGACTTCATTTCGCAGTCCTTTCAGCTGCAGGGACATAGTCAAGAACCCTTCGATGGAGAGGAAATGTAATGGAAATGGAAATGGCAGTCATAACTTAACCTTAAGAAGTGTGTAGCTATTAATTTTTGGAGGAGGAATAATTCGATAGAGCGTACCTGTAAAATTAGAAACACTAAGATCGAAAGAGTTGAAACCATAAGATATTTAGGTGTAACAATCACTAAAGATTTATCGTGGGGAAGATACATCCGGGAAATATGTGGCCGAGTGAAGAGAAAGCTAGGATTTATAAAAAGAGTACTTGGGAAATGTAATGAGAAGACTAAAGAGCGATGCTATTTTTCTCCAGTTAGGCCCCATCTTGAGTATGTACCCAGTAAATGGGATCCGAATGAATTAGGTTTGATCAGAGAACTAGACAGTGTGCAGCGTAGAGCAGCTAGGTTCGTTAAAAGGTGTTACGATAGGGTGAGTGGTGTATCAGAATTAATACAAGAATTAGGGTGGGAATCATTATCAGAGGGTAGGTTTAAGTACAGTGTATCTATTGGAGAAATTTCAATCGGATAGCTTTACTGGAAATGTTAGGCACATATTAAAAAAAACCAGCGTATTATGCTAGATTCGACCAGATAAATAAGATTAGAGGGATAGATTGTCGTACCGATAGATTCAAAATGGCATTTTTCCCAAGTGCTATAAGAGAACAGAATAGGCAGCATAGCAAAGGGATAGGTAGGGGAAATATTTTAGAGTAGTCTGTAGTGCATGATGCATGTATTAACCCCTTAAATACTATAGATACTAAAAATCAAGTTGCATGAGACAATATAGTTGCTAGTTCGCATGTTAGTAGGGCATGCTTGGTGATCATCACCCCCTGCCACACACCCTCGCGGTGGCTTGCAGGGCATCGTGTAGATGTAGATGTAGATGAGAGAAAAGCGTGTGCTTGGTGCTCTACCATAGAGGTGAGGCTAGATAGCGAAGAAACAAGTTCCACCCCCTTCCTCTGCACCCGCCTCTGCTGATAAACCTCCACCCTTCTCCTCCCTGTATTCACTCCTCCTGGAATGCCACGACTTCTTTCCATCCACCTCAAACGCTTTCTCCTTTCTCCCTCCTCTGACTTGCTTTCTTTCCCAACCATCTCAGGTATACGGTGCAAACTACCTATAATGTGAAATACGCTATGCCAAACATGCGCAAACAAACAAAAAATGTAATATACCATAAATATTTCTTATCTACCCTAGATTTCATAAATAGGGCACACCGCCTCGGTCGTAAATAGTTAGAATTAGATGACTTAGGCAGTTAGAATTAAATTTTAAAAAATATGTAGCAATGAATATTTGGAAAAAGAATCGTTTTCCTCCTAGCACGTACAAAATAAGTAATAATGAATTAACAAATGTAGAATCCATTAAATATCTTGGAATAAGGCTGACACATGATCTTTCCTGGGGTAAACACATACGTGAAATAATGAGTCAATCTAATCGCAAACTGGGATTCATGAAGAGTATTGGGTGAGTGTGATGATCATGTACGAGAAATCAGCTACTTTTCCCTTGTAAGACCTCATTTGGAATATGCTGCCAGTGTATGGGATCCCTACGAAATCGGTCTAAATAATGAACTTGAACGTGTACAGCGAAGATCTGCAATATTTGTAAAGGGACGGTACGATAATTATATTAGCGTAACCAGTCTATTAAATGAATTAAAATGGGAATCATTGTCAGATCGCAGGTTGAAATTTAGACTTACTCTCTTAAACAAATTCCAAGACCATATTTTCAGTGATGAAGTTAAAAATATTTTGAGAACTCCAACTTACTGTGGTAGACTGGACCATAATCACAAAATTACAGAATATGATTGCTGAACTGACAGATTCAAAATGTCCTTTTTTCCTCGTAAAATTAGGGATACGAATAACGGTAAATATATCCAATACGAGTGTAGCAATGGATAGCATAGGTAGGTGCATGTTGGTGTAAGGACTTGAAGGTAACCTAACTAACAGCACGTTTTTGCATGCGTATTTTGCTATTTTTATCTTTTCTTAGATTGCGGAGTTTAGAACAGTATATAAATACTGATCCTTTTTTATGCATGATATGTAGTGCATGCTTGGTGAGAGTTCACCCCCTGCCACACACCTTTGAGGTGGCTTGCATGGTATAACGTAGATGTAATTTTGGGGGGGGTGGGGCGGAGAAGACCTCCTTGAAACAGGGCTCTGCTCCGTATCGGAGAGGGTACTTCGTCGAAGCAAGCAGAAACCGCAATCCTCCTCGCACAGACTACCTGAAGGACACGTTGCAGCCTTGGGAGAGTAACTTCGGAATAGAAGAGGCGAGATGAACTTCTGAATCAATTCTTAATAGCAATAAGCTGTCTTCGTACTTCTGCCACCGCATTCATGCACTTGTGCCCTTGGGAATAGTTAGTATCAGTATTACAAAAGATCCATCGAAAATGTGATTTAGATCTCTTAGCAGTCAGCATGCACTTTAAGAACATGGACACATTATAGTTCAACAAATACATTCACAGATAAGAATATTAACCAGAGTTCCTAAGTAAGTAGGCACTGTAGTTTATCCCATTCAATGAGTTGGTTACTGGAGTAAAATGCGGTTCATGAAACATGAAATGCATGTTAGCAAGGTAGCATAAAATCACTCACAACATAGGCGGCCAACTGAGACTAAAACCAAAACATTTAAATATCCCGAGCCGTATCCTATACTTCGTGGAGCTAATTCCTATACTTCGTGGAGAACTAACCGAAATCATGGCGTACAATCATTTTCATTTTAGTGAATTATTCTCATCTAGAGCCAAATTTGCAATTATGAACATAAATGCAGCAGAACAGACTCGGTGAATAATCGAAAAATGAATTGGTTTTTCGGGCAAGGGACTTACACGTTGGCATAGCAGTAAGTTATTAGGTTGGAATGCTAACAACCATGGAAAGGACAATAGCCAGTTATCATCTGAAGATCAATAAGAAGAAAACTAAGATATTGGTATGCAGCAAGATAGAGGAGTCCAAAACCAACGTTATACTAGGAAAACGGAAACTGGAAGAGGTGAAAGAGTTCTGTTACCTGGGAAGCAGAGTAACCAACGATGGACGAAGTAAGAAAGAAATAGTGAGTAGAATAGCCCAGGTAAAGAGGGCATTCCATCAAAAGAAGAATCTACTTACGGCTGGAAATAGATGCGTGGAAGTAAGGAAGCAACTCATCAAAACGTATATCTGGAGCATGTTTCTTTACGGCAGTGAGGCATGGACGATGACAGCAGCGGAGAAGAAGAGGGTGGAAGCATTCGAAATGTGGTGCTAACGAAGAATGATGAAGATAAAATGGATCGACCGAGTAACAAATGAAGAAGTCCTAAGAAGAGTGGGAGAAAAGAGAAGTCTACTGAAAACTATAAAAAGAAGACGGGACAACCTAATCGGCCACATCTTAAGACGCGATGGCCTGATGAAGACAATCGTCGAGGGAAAAGTGAACGGGAAGAATGGAAACGGCAGGCCTCGTATGAGTTACATGGAACAGGTCGTAAAGGACGTGAAAGAGAGGAGCTACGTTAATATGAAGAGGTTGGCCGATAGAAGAATCGAGTGGAGGGCTGCGTCGCTAAGCAACCTTAGGATTGTTGACCCTTGATGATGATGATGTTTCGGTTGGAGCAATTGTGTTGGCATCGGAGGAGGTCGCATATGCGAGAGCAGCCCAAGTGCGGCGAATCCGGCGATCGCCAGAAGTACTCTTGAGAAGATGGAAATTGCACAGTATTGCACGGCCGTGTCCCAATCCCACGTCGCCGCACAATGCCTCTTGTTTCACGAATGAATCCGATTTCTGCGCACGAACGCGATTTCAGGGACTCGCCGTCGAATTGAAGTTGAATCATCTTCACTAATCACGAGTGAGAGGGGCCCTTAACAGGGGCGCATTAGGGAGGCCCCTGGGACACCAGTGGCCTTGCAGCCACATTCGCAGTCGAGAGCAGCCGTCCAACTCAGCCTCGAACACGAACATCACTCCACAAACTAAGAGGTCCTTCCGAGATTTTCTCCGTTGCATATTTAATCATATAAATTTTAGAGAATTTAAAATCATTTTTACCCTGGCCCTGACGAGCGAGGGGCTTAGGAGGATTTATATTGTACATATTTATAAGATTAACATGTAATCTAATTGCATATTTTACCATGTTGTAGTGTAAAATTTACATGATTTGGTTAATGAATGCCTACGTAGTGACAAACATTTATAACTTTAATGCTATTCTTATAAGCTACATGTGTGTGTATTAACATTGATGCATCATATATCTTGCACGTATAATAATGTACATATAATGATATTTGTACCAATAAAGTAAAATAGTTTTAAAAAACCAAATTAGTTAAAATTTACAAGTTTGAAACTTAAGGAGGAACCATCATTTTAGGCTTGCCCGAAAACTTGCCCTGATTTTAACATATATTATAGTCCATCGCTTTCCCTATCGAATGGTGTAAAAATATTGATATGTCATCGGCCTTTTAACGAAGATATATGGATTTGAAAATGAAGGTTTTTCACGTTGAAATGCATTGTCCTTATGGGAGTATGATGACCTTCCTTCACATAAAAATTTTTATTTCAATTTTGGCCCGAAAAAAATTGTTAAAAAACTAAGGGAACGTGCAAGAGATATTAAAGCACATAATATATTTTTTCCAGCCTAGGTCATCCGATGTTTAACGTTAGTATTTAAGTTCAAAGAACATACTTCCGGTTTTCTTCCGAGGAAGGAGCCGGCAAGCTGCGATGAACATGGCAACGTTGCTAAGGAGCTCTTTCAATTTAATTACTCTTGTTCAAATTCTGTTTCTTATCATTTTTGTTATTATTATAAATTGTTTTCATAATTTATATTTTATATAGCTCAATGTAAAGGCTTTAGTGCTGTTTCTAGAGTTAAATAAATAAATAAAATATGAAATGGGGTATAGAAATTAAGGAGACGACTTGAATTTTAATCTTCATAATGCCTATGTATATGGGATATGTATAAGGGGGTACTCATAGCAAACGTTTCCAACATCTTTCGTGAAATTGATTACTTTGTACATACTACATTGGTTACTTTTTTACGGCTGCCAACTTACGTCTAATCAGAATGTTCAAACCTATGTGTTCAGAATATTTGGAGTTTAGCAGCACCACTTCTTTATCGATCTCACTTGCGGTAGACGTTTTTCTTAATGTAAAGGTATCTGTATACAGTAATGTAAATGAACCTATATATGTACGTACATATTCATGCAATCATGTGTTTAGCATTTCGACCAGATTCAGATAAACATAAAGAGTCTGCAGCCTACTAAAACCGGAGAATGATCGACGAACGGGAGTTACAAGAAATCGGGTCTCAGGCAGTAGCGAAAACTTAGAATATCAGAAATCCCTGAAAGCATCTACAGTTTTTATTAAGGTACCTTGCCATTAGCGAGAATAGGAAGCAAACCGGTTCATTAACCTCAATTTTAAAATTAGGATGCATAATTTGACCGTATGAGTGCAGATAATACAACAGTATTAGTGCAAGCATAATTATTATACCGGCTTTTATGCGCGTAAGTACATCACATGTGCAAGGTTCGCCCTCCGTATATACTGTACCTTCTTTCATTTCCTCTTTAGTATGTCATTTTTCCATAATCTTAGAAGGTAAAGTTTGCCTCAAAAATTGTTTACGGACTCAAACGAAAGCTGACTGATTTCATAATTCAGTTATTTGATCATTTCTTGGTCACATTTGAATAGCAATTGACAATAGTAATAACATTTATTGAATATTGGCCAGATTATTGTGAGTACTAGCTAAACTCGGCCACTCTTTGCTGTGGACCAGTCTGATATGAAATGAATGGGAAAGTAAATAAAAGTATTTTAGCAAACTTAGATTAACCGAGAAAAGACATCATTCAATTCAATAGCCTACCGTGTGTTGCTGTGGTTATGCTGTGGAATGAAAGGAAAGGAAGAAAAATGATGTTTTTCACAGAAATTCATTTTTTTATTGTAAAGCTAATGGATTGACTACATTTTTTTCTTTTTCCGTTTTCTGCATAAACATAAAGATCAGACTCTGGAGCCTGAGACGCATAATTGCCCATGAGATAAGTAGTCGTTTCCCAGATTCAAACCGCACACTCGCAAAGATAGCCCTTGCGCAGGACTTGATAGTTATAGCGAACTCAAGGCGTATTGGAAGTTAATGTTCTAAGTCCAGTCCGTAAGTTATTAAAACATTGAACTTTCTTTTTTCATAAACCTGCCCTTATGTTGAGTAAGGCTGCCTATTTTAAGAAATTTGGATTCAATAGGTCTGATTAATACGATCAATACGATCGTATTAATCAGAGATCAATACGATTCCACCAAAAATGAGATGGCGAAAAAGTGATGCTGAATTTGATGCATGAATGATGCCACGAAAAAATGATTGAAGTAAAAAAATAATGGGTGATGAAAAGGTAAATGATGAATGCAATTATTGCGTGAAGAAACCTACTGAATACTTGAAAATACAAAGGCTGCACACTTCTACCGCTGTCAACAAGATACCGTAGGGTACCCCTCAACTGTTTATGCAATCTCGGTGTTGCCATGAGCTTCTATTATACATTCATAATGCAATTTATCAAGAAAATAAACAGTTAAGGCACATTTTCAAACATTTCACAACAAAAAATAATTATATCTTTTCCTCAGTTCATTAATAAATATTGTAATCAAATTATGACTACATAGCAACGAATGCTGGAGTCAATACAATATTTAGTTTTCATTACGTACCTAAAACTTTTGTTTAACATATAGTTGCATGATATTTTACCCTGCGGATCTTACGAATACATATTTTAAAATACAAAAGGCATCAAAAAGCCTAAATTCACTCATTACCGCAAATGATATAAATCATAAGAATACAGTATTTCAAAGCGCAGGTTCCTCCTTTAAGAAGAAAAGAAATTAAAAAATAAAACGTTTTGAAAACGTAAAAAAAAATATTTCAAAGGAAAATGCAATCAGCTACGTATTTCAAAAATTATTGGAGTCGTTTGAAACTCGAAGAAATATTGCTGTTGTTGTCCATATTAAATAAAAACTCTTTCCATACCACATTTAGTGTACGCCTAAGATTTCTGGCGTTAAAAGCACCGTTACACTGTTTTCCTTTCGAGTCGAGAAGAAGCAAAGCATGACATTCCATGCATAAAAACAATAGGGAACATGCACTTTTTTTATAACTCTTTGAATGTGAAGTTTATTAGCTAAAATGTGCTTGGCCAAAGTTTTCCTGAAGAATTAAGTTGTGTTACAAAGATATTACTCTTTGAAAATTGTACCTTTTCGGCAGCTTAAAAACACGACGTCATCGCATGACGTCACGGCACGGTATCACTATGGGCGTTGTTTATCTGTTTCTGCGTGGAGGTAAGTTGTTAAATGAATACTTGGCGATAACGTATATCAGCAAATCCATGAATTATGCACCGATACAGCGACCGGATTTTGATAAAAAAAAAATCGAGCAGCACACCCTCCCAAGTTGATTCTTCCTTTAGTTTGGACCCTTAGGAAACACCTCAAGCCAATGAACCAAGAAAAACGCACTGTTAGAATAGTTTTTTCAGCCTTTTTTGTCCAAAAAAACGACCCTTGACCTTTATTTTGACCTGGTGATGGCTTAACCGCTGAAACGCGTTGTACCTCTAATAAAACTTGTGGAATAATTGCCATATCTTGTTGTTTATCATGATATCATTCCACTACGTCTCGCCGGACACAGTTACGTTTATTTTGACCATTCAACTTGGAAAATGCACTATTTTTAGGTCAATTTTTTTGGAACCTGATTTTTGATTGAGAACAAATTTTTCTACAAACTGAAAAGTACTAGAAAAGTGCATTAAATAGTTGTAATTAAAAGTTCTGCACTTTGAAAAAATCAATTCAGTGGTTAGATAACCAAGTTGGATACCGAAACAGGATGGGACCAGGCAAAGTCTTCATGATTTTTTTACTCGAGTTGTATGGGATCTAGACGAAAAATTCATGGAACAAAGAGTGTTCAAAATTCTTCAAAGAGGACGTCAGATTTGTTCCGGAAATTTTGGTCATTTTGAAATAGGCCATTTTTTTAAATTAGCACGCAACACTTCGGAAAGCTCGAAAAGACTTGTACAAGTGCGCGTGATGATCTTGAAGAGGATTCAAACCAAAAACATGTCCGTAGGGGGCCCACTTTGGTCTGGAGTGGTCAAAAATGGCCATTTTCAACCCACAAAGGGGATCGCGAGAAAAATTCGGAAAAAATTGTGCCAGTTCCTGGGCTGGTCCCCTATAGGATCTAGACCAAAAGTTCTCGATCAGTATGTCCATTTTTGGTCACCAAGGAGTACAGAAAAGGACATTTTTATGAAAACGAGAGGGCTTGAAGGAATTCAGCAAACAATCATACGATTACCGTAGATGATCTTCACTAGAATCGAGGCCGAAAATGAATGACGCGCGTATCCATTTCAGGTCAATGAGGGGAGGGAAATTGCCGTTTCCCACCCGCGCAGCCCAAAATGGCCATCCTTGGACGCATTTTTGGTTTCAATGGTCTTCAAGATCATCACGGGTACTTGTACAAGTCTTTTCGAGCTTTTCAAAGTGTTGTGTGCGCATTAAAAATGGAAAACAATTGCCAATTTCAAAATTACCAAAATGTGACCAAGATTTAAATCCACCCTGTAGTTCGTTTTTTGGACAAAAAAGGCTGAAAAAACTATTCTAACAGTGCGTTTTTCTTGGTTCATTGGCTTGAGGTGTTTCCTAAGGGTCCAAACTAAAGGAAGAATCAACTTGGGAGGGTGTGCTGCTCGATTTTTTTTAATCAAAATCCGGTCGCTGTATCGGTGCATAATTCATGGATTTGCTGATATATTTATCTCATTTGTTTATTGCATTAAACAATTATATTTCAATTTCTTATTTACGTAGTATGGATGGTAACGAGCAAATCGTCCATTAATTACATAATGCATGTATAGTGCCCAAAAATCTCTGCTACGTATAAACAAACGCTGTTTTTTTAAGAAGATCGCCGCCCTAAGGGAGTCATCCAAAGGCAAATTGTCGGAGTGTTCTATCCTAAAAAAGCCTTTTCAGTCATTGTTTCGATCAAGAACCGGCTAACATCTTCTAAACAACATATTCGCTTCGTTTCCTTCTAAAATAAACGTCCGTTTCCGTAGCTATATGGAACCTATACCGTGCAGTGACGTCAGACGGCGTTTTAGTTCACGTGACTTTCGTAAATTTTCGGGGACATTTCAATATCATTCTATAATCTTTGTGGTTGGCGTAGGAAATGTTGGCTTATACAATTTGGTGAGAAAATTTCTCATCGAATTCATTAATTTTTGAGAAACAAATTTCATGCATATTCCCCATTGTTCTAAAGTCAGCGACAGCATATTCACGCGTTTGTCCTTAAGTCTCCTTGTGTCTCTTAAGTGTCCTAAGTCCTTAAGTTGATGTCGTTGCATGGTAGAGCCAAGCTCACTAAAGTTCTTCCTGAACTGAGCATGTAATTCTCGGCTCTACCGTTCACCGCTAATTACTGTCACCCTAATAATGTTTTCACATAAGTCAGTGACCCTGGATTTGGAAAAACAAAAGGAGCAGTTGCGACAGCATCTGTGCGAGCAGACCTTCCGAGAACCCGCCTCCCCTCCCTTCCCTTCCCGTAAAGGCAGTCAAGGACGGGAGGAAAATGACGTCAATGTTATCAAAGCAGCTTTTTCGGTGGGCGTCACCTTTTGCTTATTTTAATTTTTGATTTATGAGTGAATGGTTGTGATTAAAAGATTGATTTTTTCACTACAATTCTTTTTTCGTTTCCATCTAACGATTTCGTGTACAAAATTGCTATTTTGGTTCCAAGTAAACGCCCCCATTCAAAAAATCAGTATTGCACTGAATACATCTTTCAATTAAAAATTTTTAATCTTAAGATTGCTTTTCAATTATGCCTGTTTTAACATTATTTACTTCTTATGATGAATCAATTGCGGGTTTCAAACCGAGTGAAAGAGTTTAAAACCTTAAATCTTCAACAAGCTATTTCTTTGCTAAAAGGTGCTAATTTACCTCTGTCTTTCATAAATTCGAACCTATTATCCGTCAAAATGGAATTCTTTCTCAGCCAAAGTCACCTGCAAACACTCCATCTATTAGATTGGCATTGGAATGACTACCCTGTGGAGACTCAATTACGTCCACATTATCGGGTAAACACTATGGACGACTGGTTGGTGAATTTCAACGCCTTTTCAGTCTAGTATTTGGTGAACTCGGGTCTCACTAATCACATCTCCCTTTCTGAAAGAGACTTTGCTAACAGTTAAATATTAGAATCCGCCCTATGCTGACGGGTGACATCCATCTACACTGCACGGCTTAAACCACGCAGGTCGCTTGCCGAGGGAGCTCGCTTTCGCCAGTATAAATACTAATCGATTTAAATTAAACGTATGTGTTGAAATATTAGACAGTTACATATCGGATATGTTTAGGACATGTGGGTTATAACGCGACCAGGAAGGAAAATCTAAGAATTCTCGGTTTTGAAATGCTAACTTTTTATACAATTGGTAACAACTTTTCTTCTATTAAAGTTATACGCTGTAAACTTACAGTATGCATGGAAAACATACATATCTATTGTAACCCTGGTCCCTTTTACAAGAATATTAATTTTCTCTACACAGGAGATTCTGGGTAACACTATTAAACACAAATCAGAGCGATCGTGCTTTCATTTAACAAACTATTTATTCGTCACCGTCCTAACTGCACAGGTGATTGCACTCGATGTGCCCACAAGCAAACAAGTACTCTTCACTTAAAACACATACATATTATGCATCTCATTAACAAAATAATATACCCTTCACTTAAATCACTTGCCTCGACACGTAATGACATTCAATACGGTATGATACCACACAAATTACAGAAAAAGTCACAACATCGGGAGAATAGTTCCCTTTAAAATACCTCCTTTTAGGTGTCGTGAGGTTTATCGAGCGTCGTCAAATTCACGCCCCCACGCTCGTTGTTTCAATGTCTCGACTGCCTAGCGGTGATTTATTCCCTGCTCCCTGCTAACCCGCTTCACTGCTGGTGGTTGAAGATGCACTGTTTAACCAATCACGTCGCCTTTCTATTCTACACAACACTGGGCAAGATGAACTTCTTCTTTGTTGAGCCTGCTCTCCAGCATTACGGCCAGCGGCACTTGGGATTTTAGACTACCTCGTTGCGCACCGGCTTATATAGTGATTTTCTGAGGCATTGCTGTCCTTCTAGAAGCTTCTAAATGCTTAGATATTGTCACACCTTCCGGTTTTCTAGATCGTTCTGAAATTTAGCGTGGTTCCGGTCTTTACTGATTGTTGGAATTCGTCGCGTGGTGTCCAACATGGACGAAAGCGCAATATTCGAAAACTTCAAATACAAATAAATGGATGTGAAATCAAAATGCTGGTGTTCCTACCACGATAAAAATCAACACACTGGCACAGTCCGCGCCACCCCCTGTATAACTTGGTTGCCGGGCCCAAAATAAAATACACATAAATGCCCTTGCGCCATCCCCGCCTTGATTTGAGTACGTTACACTATCGTTCTTCAAACTTCGGTTGCAATTGAACGCCTTGTTATTGACTTACGAGTCATCAAAGTCGGCGCTTTGCTCGGACACCGTCAAAAACCGGCACTTTTTACGTTAAAACTTTTGTAAAAAATATGAAAATGCGTTTTAAAAATTTATGTCTGCCATCCAATTACGCAGAATAAAAAAGAAAAATTACGGTGTGATTAGTTTTTCTGTAGGCCTTGCTGTTAATATGTTATTCGTATTCAAACTCGAGTGCACTTAATTACTGCGCCGACAGTAAATGCAACACTCTAATGCCGTTGTTCCCATTGATTGATATTTCCATCGGAGGACGACTCTTTCGATTCGTTCGAGGGTGTGACCTGTACGCCAGTAATAATGATGGAGTAGCTTTTTTTGTCGCCCTGCTGCTTCAAGTGAATCTTTTCCACGCAGCACCACTTGCGTCAGTCGAAAGGAGGAATTCTGCCTTTCTTTGGCGAATGCTAACCAATCATAGGCAGGGGATTTCATTCTTGAACCGGGGAGTTTGTGTTTGAAACCATTGGGATCATCTTTGATAGGTAACCAAGGTGTCACGTGATATAAACACGAAAGTTTCGCAAAGTTGGCGTGTTGATACAACCTCATTCATTGTTTACACTTGTGTTCCTTATCTCACCTGGAGGCTCTACAGTGGTTTCAGACGTGGAAAACGCAAGCGAAAACAATAGATGACATTTTAACGAGCGATTCAGACACACTAAATTTGAAAACTACTTGTGATTATACAACGTGTCTCCTTGGTCACCTGTTCGAAATAATACGAACATTTTCGAGCACAACCACGCAGAACTAACAAATGAAGGTCACCTCTCTCTCTCTCTTTTCTCCTCGTCAAAAAGTAATCGGGAAAAAAGAAATGGATAAAAAAGCCTTCTTGAAACGTCTGAGCAGATGTTGGCTGGGCATTGCGTGACGGCTGGGACTTTCGGTGTGTCTCCCGTAAGAGGGTGCTGATTACGGTGAAGTGGCGAACGCGCCGCGTTCGTCACTTTTTTGTCGGCGTCAACACGCGAGAGGGCAGAGCATTCCTGCCGCCGACTAAACTGCTTTGGTTACTGATTTGGAAACTGAATGGTTTGTTTCCCCTTTCAATTGTTTAAACACAACGAGCCGTCGACGTGGCCACATTGTGACGCGCACTCCACTCTCGAATTCCCGTTCTCTTTTAGATTTAAACGCTCCCAATTGGTGGCCTTTGTTCTCCCTTCCAAGCAAAATTGAAACGAGTTATCACTCGGCTGGCGTTCATTGGCTGGGCGGAATATAAACTACAGTAGCTTTGTTGCTCTTGTGGTAAGCGTTCGCCATTAGTTACTACCTTAGTAAATAAACTCTCCTGGTTGCGAAGTAAATACAAATAAACCAGCAAACAATGCAATGGGACTCTAAGCTCAAAAATGCAACATCGCTATAATAGGTATGGCTTCGGAAAACGGAAATTCTGCATGGAGCAGCATTTATTATTTCGGAGCTAAATGATTTAACTGCACGTGAGGATGAAGTGCTGATTTAAGGTGCCTGGTCCGAAATTTACAAGTGCATAGATTTTCTTCATGATTGCAATATTTGTTCCTTTAATTATACTCTAAAATTCTAGGGGAAAATTCTTTGGGGTTTTCAATGTAGTTTTTGAGATATTTAAGGTTGTTTTAACATGGGGCCTTATGGCGCACTCCACTTCGTAAGGGTCAATTATGTATTATTTACGTTTCTACCATACAGATTTTCACCAAAAACTGAAATGATGCGGATATTAGCCAACAATTTTCATTCTGAGAAAATCAACTAGTGTTATCGACTTATTTCTTCCGTACATACGAAAGAAATGAAATATTGCTTAATTTTTAAATATCGCGCTCGAAGTTTTGAGGTGCATTTGGCAACGTCGAATCCGACGAGGGAAAGCAAACAAAAACAAAGAAACCACAACACCACAAAGTCCACGTATATTACAATGTAGCCACCTTGACAGAGTTCTTGAGAATAGACGAACACGACACCTGCCGTTACGACCGCTGAAACAGAAACAATTGCCTACACAACAGCACTGCCGAATTTCAGGATGTGCGTTGTTGCAGAGTAAAAAATAGATATTAAATAAATGGTTTAAACAAATGTTTCAAATGTTCAAGCGTTTGATCACAATTATTTCGTTATTACCAAATATGCGAATACCCATCGCACAAAATTAAATACTTTTTCAATCCATATATTATAACCAATATCTCAAAGGTCAAAGGATTTGTACAGAGTGACAACGTTCAGGTTGCCTGGAAACCGAATCAAGTCAAGTTTTATATTATGTATCATGTCAATATTTAAATTCAAAAGGGCAATGTTTCAATATGACTTGAGAATTTTAGGCATCCGGTTAAAATGTAGAGTAACTTAATCATGTCCAAGCAATTTTTTTAGTGCCATTGAAATTATATGAGCACTAGTTCTCAACGACTCACGATTACCGAACCAGCCACCTTAAAGCAGCGGACCCTGGACAATAGGGAAAACAAAAGACCTATTTAGAAGACAAAAACGCTTAATATTGAAACGGAGAAAACGTTACACCCACTCCCGAAAAAACATTGTATCGGACCTCCGTTTTTACGAATCCAAGTGCTAAGATTTCACGGCATCGCGTGGCCTGAATTTATAGCCCTATCATAGACCACCATCAGTTGCATCCGTTCGCATCGAATTCGAGATTTTTGGGTTACGGGGCCTAGCCTCCACCGCCAGGAAAAAATAATCATGAAGCAGATCTGTTGCTACAACGTGGGTATTTATTTTCAAGACCGTAGATAAGGATGAACACCTTTTTATCTCAGCATCTATGTATAAAGTTAATTTATTAATCAGTGACACTACGGAAGGTAATGCAAGATGCAAAGTAATCGCCAATTAAATAAGTTAAAAATTATTGTCGTACTTGCTTCGGAGGAGCCACTAAGTCTTCTTCATGATTAGTTGAAAAATTATCCTAATGTGCTCAATATTGATTATTAAATCTAAATAGAAATTTTTGAAAACATGGAAATATTTGTCTTCACTTGTATCTTCTCCTTTATGCTTGGGAATGCTTGCGTATCGATTCGCCCCGGGTGAAAAAACAGCGCTTTCGTTTTCGATGGATACCGACTCCCGGCAACGCCGACGAGTTTTCCATGAAACAATTGCTTGTCTCCAAGCGACGGAGACAACAGTTCGTTCACCGCTCTTGTCGCGCAAATAATTGCGGCATTTGGGGAATGGGGCCCGCCATTGGCCCAATTAAACCGCCCCCTGAAGTGTGGGCGCCACACTTACGGTTTAATTGGGCCAATAGCGGCGTCGCTTGGAGCGTCGTTAATGGCGTTGGCAAGAGGTTGGGAGGGGGGGCGTTGCCCCGCAACCAGCGCGCCACTTAACAGGGAGAGGACTCTAATTTTACAGCCAACGTGCACTCGAAAACGCACGCACACCCACAAAGCTATTCGCCGATGTGCCTCGGCTCGAACGAACGAACGCCGCACAGTGGTCCCAAATCAAAAAAAGGAAGCAAAAAGTCATTTTTTCGTCTTTCAGGGCGGAAGTGGTGAATGGCGTATTCGAATTCTACAGAATATGGTCTACAATATTCGCTACTGCATTGGTAGCGTATATTGTAGGCAATAACCGACAATATTTATATCTATGGATGCATTCCATACATATAAATGTTGGGGCAATTATTGAACAATTAATTTTATATGAGCCTAGTGGAATTTTTTAACTTCGCTTACGTTTGTATACTCGGGTCTGAGCTTAAAGCCACCGAGGGCGTCCACCGGGTTGCAGATGGTGGGCAAACCTCTAGATGTAGAGGTTAGTTGCGAGATAAGCGAGTTCACTCGTCGAATAAGCAGTCGTGGACAAAAAGCGACGGAATTCCGAGGGGGTATTGGTCTATCCCTGGGAAAGGTAGGCCTCTAAGTAATACAGAACCTGTGAAGATGCCATGACTTGGCGACGGGAGGCCGCCAACAATTACGCTTCTCATCACCCGGAGGAGAGGGCTGCAGCTCTTCTTCACATGAGTGAAGGTGGAGACCACAGTGGTCGGTACAGCGACACTCATTTCACTACAGGCGGGGTAACATTGACTTTAACGGCTGTGGTACTGCGATGTGGAAGGCAAGGGGAAACCACCACATTATTATCCCGAGGAGTCGCAGCTACTCCACTCTTTCCTTTATTATCAAGACGTGATGGCACCCTCTCGAGTAAAATATTCCGGAGGTAAAATAGTCCCCCATTCGGATCTCCGGGCGGGGACTACCCGAGAGAGTACATCAGTCAAGTGTGATACTCATTTTAGGGTAGGAACGTGGAACGTGAGATCGCTTCGGACCTGCGGGAGTTTGGAAATGCGAAGAATGGGCCTCGACCAATTAGGAATCAGTGAAATGAGATGGTCTGAAGAAGGACGCTTTTGGAGTGGAAGTTATAGAATTATACGTACAGGATCATTAAATGGTAACGCTTTAGTTGGCATAATGCTCAGGAAGAGTACAGCAATGCGAGTGAAGAGCTTCCTGCTGTACAGTGAGAGGATTATAATGGTGAAGATTGAAACCAAGCCTTCAGATACCATTGTGGTACAAGTTTTCATGCCTACGTCGGACTACGAAGATGAAACTTCAGCTGTTGCAGGCTCTACTTAGTGGAATGACGGCATGATGGGAGAAATGATTCACTTTCTACTTATTTCACGAATTTATTTTAACCCAACGGTTTCGACGTTAGCACGTCATCATCACGGGTGCAATCTCCGAAGTTTCTGAGTGTGCAGGTCACATGTATATACGAAATTCCTGGGGGTGGGGGTTAGGTGAGAAGTGGTTGAAGGAAGGGAAGAGCCACTGAATCGGCATTGTTGGGTCAAAAGGGAGTTGACGTAGGGTAAGGGTGGCTAGGGGTAGTGAGGGGGAAAACGGGGGAGGGGGGGAGAATAGGTGGGGAGGATATTGCTATAATCACCGATGGTCAAGGTGAAGAGGAAGGGACTGCGGACGTTCATGGTGCAACACGGAGGTAAAAGGAGAACATTTAAATTCGGAAGAGTCATTTAAAACCAATACATTCAAATTATTTCATATTCATATTTAATTCAAACCACCCACTTGTAAAGAACGTTGTATACTATTATAGATATGTTGACGACGTTATTTGTTTGTAGACAGGTAGCAACAGACAACTGGAACAGTTCTTAGCCTATTTAAACTCCCAGCACAAAGCAATTAAATTTACCATGGAATTAGGCCAACGCAAAATCTACTATTTCGACCTAACAATTTATATAGATAAAAATCAACACACATTTTCAATTTACCGTAAGGACACATATTCCGATGTAATTATCCCAAATAATTCTTTCCACCATCACACTCGTACATTTGCAGCCATCATCTCCGTGCTTAAACGATTAATATCCATCCCCTCTCTCGGAATTCTTCTTTCAGGAAGAACTTAAAACAATAAAAACGATCGCCCAGGAAAACGGGTAAGGCAACGATACGGTTCAGAAACTACTAGATAAGAAACTAAGGTATGAAAGCATTTCAATCGTGTCATCACTAAACAGGTTATCCTCAGACAAGCCTGAGAAATGGTGTAAACTCCCATTTTTAGGTATGTACTATCACCCACAAAATAGCTAGACACATACACATAGACACATGGTGAGCGAATCAGAATTGGCTACTACAATCCGGTAACCGTAGAAAAACTTCTTTTCAACTCCAAGGACAAGATTAATAGTTCCGAAAAATATGGTGTGTATTTACTTGAGTGTGGTGATTGTAATGGTGTTAATGTTGGACGAACAGGTCGTAAATTCACCATCAGAGCAAATGAACACAAGAAATATTTATTTCATAATGACCCAGAATCCGGGTTTAGAAAACATCTTATTGAGGCTGGACACCGTGGTAATTTTTCACCCAAGATTTTATGTATGAATGAGAAAGGGTTGAAACTGGATTTTTAGAGAATTTAGAAATTATTAAGAGACAAGGAGTTCCAGATGTATTGGTTTTAAATCACTCTTCCGAATTTAAATGTTCTCCTTTTATCTCCGTGTTGCACCATGACCGTCCGCAGCCCCTTCCTCTTCACCTTGACCATCGGTGATTAGCAATACCTATTCTCCCTCTCCCCCGTTCTCCTCCACTGCCCCTAGCCTCTATCCTACGTCAACCCCTTTTTACCCAACATTGCCGATTCAATGGCTCTTCCCTCCCTCAACCACTTCTCACCTAACCCCCACCCCCAGGAATTTCGTATATATATATGTGACTTAGACTCCCAGAAACTTCGGAGATTGTACCCCTGGTGATGACGTGCTAACGTCGAAACCGGTTGGGTTAAAATAAATTCGTGGAATAAGTACAAAGAGAATCATTTCTCCCATTACAAAGATGAAGAAATGGAAGACGTCTATGAGGATATCACAGAAGTAATAAAGCACGCAAAAGGAGAAAACTTTTTAGGAGATTGGAACGCTGTCGTTGGCGAAGGTCAAGATGGAATAATAATACGAAAATATGGCTTGGGAACTCGAAATGAGAGAGGAGAAATACCTAGGGAATTTTGCACAAAATACAAGTCACAAGTCAAGAAGCCATGGATTACAGAAAAAGACTTAGAATTGATTGAAGAGAGAAGAAAATATAAACATGTGGAAACCGAAGAAGGGCAACTTCGCTACAAAAGAATGAGGAATGAAATAAACCGTAAAACGAGAAAAGCAAGGGAAAAGTGGTTTTAGGATTATGCGAGATGTACGAAGCAACCTCGCAAAAGGAAATGTGAAAGTTGCTTACAGGATGGTGAGAAATCACTTCAAGGTGTAACAGCATCAGGGACAAGAATGGAGAACTCTTAATTGAACATGAGGATAAGGTGAAGAGATTGAAGGAATACTTGGAAGAGGCTTTACAATGGAAGCTATCGTAGAGTGGAAGTTATCTAATAGGAAAATGAAGTCGATAAGGATGAATTGGGAGCCCCAATCTTAAGATCAGAATTTGATGCAGCTGTAAAGGATCTGAAGATATATAAGGCTTCGGGAATAGATGACATTCCTGCCGACCTAAAAAAAAACGCCGGAGAGAAGACATTTACTCAGCTGTACAAAACCTTATGCGATATGTACTCAACGGGAGAGACACCCAAGGACTTTGAGAAGAAAATCATCATTCCTATTGCCAAAAAGAAGAGAGCTGAGAACTGTGAACATTTTAGGACCATAAGCCTAACGACACATGCCTCCAAGATATCGACTAAAATCATTTATAGAAGAATAGAGCGAAAAGTGGAGGAGTTCCTAGATGAGGACCAATTTGGGTTCAGAAGAAACAAGGGCACAAGAGAAGCGATTTTTGCCCACAGGCTACTTATAGAGAAGAGAATAGAGAAGAATGTACCGACGTTTATTGTATTTTTAGATTTGGAGAAGGCATTTGACAACGTGGATTGGAATATGATGCTAAAGATTCTGAAAGAAATTGGAGTATCATTCAATGACCGAAAAGTAATCGACAGCTTGAATAAAAACCAGGTGACCATAATCAAATCAGGACCCAGCAGTAGAGAAGCAAGCATAAAGAAAGGAGTGAGGCAAGGCACTGTCTCCCGTATTATTCAATGTACATATCGAGAAAGCCATCCAGAAGTGAAGGAAAAGTCTCCGGGAGTGAATATCCACGGGGAAAAATCAGCATGCTACGATGCGCCGATGAAATATCAGTCACGGCAGAAACAGTAGGAGATTTAAAGAAGACACCAGGAAATATAGAAAGAACAATGACCAGATATCATCTGAAGGTCAATAAAAAGAAAACTAAGTTATTGGTATGCAATAAGAGAAAGGAAGCCAGGACCAATGTTACACTAGGAAAACAAAAACTTGAAGAGGTGAAAGTCTTCTGTTACCTGGGAAGCCGAGTAACCAGCGATGGACAAGGCGAGAACGAAATAGTGAGTAGAATAGCCCAGGCAAAGAGGGCGATCTATCAAAAGAAGAATAGAGTTACGGCTGGAAATACAAGCATTGAAGTGAAGAAACATTTCATTAGAACATACCTACACCTGGAGCATTCTACTATATGGCATCGAAGCATGGACAATAACAGCAGCAGAGAAGTCCAGGCTGGAAGCATTTGAAATGAGAATTTGCCGAAGAATGCTGAAGATTAAATGGATCGATCGAGTAACAAACGAAGAAGTCTTAAGAAGAGTGGGAGAAAAGAGATGTCTACTGAAAACATTAAAAAGAAGACGGGACAACTTAATACGCCGCATCTTGAGACACGATGGCCTGATGAAGACAATCGTCGAGGGAAAAGTGAACGGGAAGATTGGAAAAGGCAAGCCTCGTATGAGTTACACATAGAACAGGTCGTAAAGGATGTGATAGGGAAGAATTACGTCACAATGAAAAGGTTGGTCGATAGAAGAATCGAATGGAGGGATGCCTCAAACCAATCCTAGGATTGTTGACCAATGATGATGATGATGCTTGTATATATTTTATATCTATGGAATCTAATTTGGTAGATAGTATTATTTATCTCTGAGATTATTACTCTATTTAATTATTTGTTCAATAATTTTATCATAACTAATTCAAATTATGTGTATGAAACTCAAATATCTTTTTTCCTACTCATGGATTTGAAATTATTTTAAACCGTACAACTGCTATTTGGGTAACGATGCAAAAATGCCATTGGAATGTGAAATTCATAGGGGGGGCGGGAGAGGATTGCTTTCCCTTTGCTGCTTGAGGTTTCCCAAAAAGTTCTGGTGAAAAAATTCACTCAGTTTGGATTTTGCTGTCATTATCCAGAGGCATGGAGCCTGCTCGAAATTTGCAACAAACTTGTACCAAGGTGCATGAGCGAAACAAAAATCGTCCGTCCTTAGCACTCGACAACGAGTCACCCTTGATTCGAATCGTAAACGTTTCATTGTATTCAAATATCGTTCCCAGAATACGAATATGAATTCCAACTTGATGTTAAGGTTGATTTATATGGTTTTTGAACCGGTAATTCCAAATTTTACGTTTTTTCCGGTTTTTGTTGTATTTCTGTTGTTATTGCTTCGCTCCATCGGCTTTAAGATTGGCCACAGCGGTTTCTTCCCAGTGATACACCAACCGGTGCGTGAAATATTCAGCCCCGGGCATTTGCACACCCCACCTAATATTTAATGGCACCTTGACCCAAGACGGCTGAGCACCTTGGTCCATCAGACTCCTACCAATTTTCTTCGTCGACTTCCTCTCCTCTGCAACAATGCCCAGCACCTCCAGCCTCGAGCCAAATCTTGATATGATTTTCCGCTTCAGATTTTCATTGCGCATGTCAAGATCAAAGTTTATTTTATGTAATTATTTTCACGAGGGGATGAATGGCAGAAGAGACAATTTTGTTTCCCTAGTTAGACCTCACTTGAAATATGCTGCCAGTGTATGGGATCCCAACTAAATCAGTCTAAATAACGAACTTGAACGTGTGCAGCGAAGATCGGCAAGATTTGTAAGTGAATTAAAATGGGAATTATTACCAGATCGCAGGTGAAATTTATACTCAATCTTCTAAATACTTATATTCCAAGATAATATTTTCAGTGATGACGTTAAAAATATTTTGCGAACCCCAACGTACACTGAACTATGATTACAAAATTAGAGAAATTGAAATCCGAACTGACAGATTCAAAATGTCCTTTTTTCCTCGTACAATTAGGGATATGATTACCCGTAAATATATCCAATACGAGTGAATCAATCCATAGCATAGGTAGTTGCATGTTGGTATAAGGACTTGAAGGTAACCCAACTAACAGCAGGTTTTTGCTAGATTAGTATGCTATTTTTATCTTTTTAAATATTGAAGTTTAACCTAATATATTAATATTAATCCTTTTAAATGCATGATATGTAGTGCATGTTTGGTGAGAATTCTCCCCCTGCCACACACCTTTGAGGTGTCTTGCCCGGTAATATGTAGATGTAGATGTGTTTTGTCTCAACCTCTTCCCAATATAGACGTTATATCATTGTTATTATTATTAATACTCGCATCTCATTCACTCTTTCCAGGGGTCATATCTTCTACAACCATTAAAAAGCAACGCTCTGTTTCAATTCAAACTCAAAATTAAGCCGCAATCAACACATTTTGTTTGATTACTGGCCACCCAACTTTATCCCGAATGCTTTCTCCCCGACCTAGTTCTCCGAATGAACCACGTAATATAAATTAGACCTCTCCTTGGGAATGGGGTCGTTTGAAATATTTTTTTATTGTCGAATTGATAGAGTTTGTGAAATAAAAAGACCCGTATTTTTCCGTTTTTTGATCCGTCAATTATTTCTCGAGTTATAAGCGGCGGAAAGCTGATGTTTTTAACCCTTTTGGAAAAGTGGGCGTGGTTCAACTTCTGACGTATATCGACTTCGTCCAATCACAACTGAGCCCGCGAAGCTACTTTGCCTTATCGCAATCGGGGGGACACAGCTGACCCTACCAATAGGAGCAGTTGCGACAGAATCTCTGCGAGCAGACCTTCCGAGAACCCCCCTCCACTCCCTTCGCTTCCCCTAAAAGCAGTCACGACGGGAGGAAAATGACGTCAATGTTATCAAAGAAGCATTTTCGGTGGGCGTCACCTTTTGATTATTTTAATTTTTGATTTATGAGCGAATGGTTGTGGTTAGAAGATTAATTTTTTCATTCTCTTTTCGTTTCCTTCTAACGATTTCGTGCACAAAATTTCGATTTCGGTTCCGAGTAAACGCCCCCATTATATTTCTTTGGCTTTCATTCAGCGAGCACCGCTGACCGAATAAACCTTCATTCTAGCCGCCCTATGCATCACCTACCATCCCCTGCCATTCTCCCTCCCTCTCTTTCCACTAGAGGTCGTTCGCGAGACAGCAGGCGCAAGTAATATCACGCATTCATTCGTAATCCCACTCACAGATGGTGCCGCCGTCTCATTCGCCCCTAATTGATTTCCAAGTCGAGAAAAACACAGTTTGTCTCGCCCAGGGGCGTTCCATTTCACGCCTCCCCCCCTTCTCTGACACGAGAGCCCCCCCTTCATTAATTTCCCTCCTCCCCCCTTCTATTTCCGCCTCTACTTTCCTCACCCCTTCTTGCTATTTTTCGACCCCCCACCCCCTTTATTTATCGGTTCCCGCCAACCACCCCCTTACATTCCGACCCGGGAAATGCAGAGACATCTGGCGTTGTCAACAGCACACTCCCCGTCACGCCTTCTGATTAAGTCTACGCGTTAATGAATCGTGGTAAACTCACACTAAGGACTGTTGATGAATTTCTATGCATTACGTCCGATAACTATTTATATCTACCCACACTTTCATTTCTTTCTTTAAAGTTCTTTTAGACAATAAATTATAGTGATCCTAAATTGCATTCCAAATGCAATGGCGCAATCATCAGTGTAATAATGCATTGATGAATGGTATTCTAGGAGAACACTCATTTTCTAGACATAAACAACATGATGAGTCCACAAACCCCAGGTTGCTACCGATTTGATTTGGAGTCTTCTTTGAGTAAGAGAAAATTTGCAAGATGTATGGCTGAGGGAAACGACTTGTCCAGCATACAGAAAGGTTTATGTTGAGCTCTCATCAGATACATTTGGCAAAATTATAATTAAAAGCATCTTTCTTTACGGAAGTGAGGCATGGGCGATGACAGCAGCGGAGAATAAAAGGGTAGAAGCATTTGAAATGTGGTGTTACAGAAGAATACTGACGATTAAATGGATCGACCGAGTAAGTAACGAGGAAGTACTAAGAAGAGTAGGAGAAAAGAGAAGTCTGCTGTCAACTCTAAAAAGAAGATGGGACAACTTAATCGGCCATATCTTGAGACACGATGGCCTGATGAAGACTATCGTCGAGGGAAAAATGAACGGGAAGATTGGAAAAATCAGGCCTCGTATGAGTTACATATAACAGGTTGTGAAGGATGTAAAAGAGAAGAATTACGTCACAATGAAAAGGTTGGCCGATATAAGAATGGAGTGGAAAGCTGCGTCAAACCAATCCTAGGATTGTTGACCGATAACGATGATAATTGAAAGTTGTTCTCGGGCCAATGTAATGTTAGGTCACCTCAACTAATTCCAGTGAGCGTAATCGTCGAATTAAATCGGCCTCCCACACAAAATTTAAAGGGAAATATTGTTTTTCGCTGATTTTCACTATCAAATGTCACTGAAATACTACCTAATACTCGCACGAGAAAGAACGGGGAATCGAAGGAACGCGGTAGGGGGAGGGAAAATAGCACTATCATAACATCTACATCTACATAATACCCTGCAAGCCACCACAAAGGTGTGTGGCAGGGAGTGAACTCTCATCAAACACGCACCACACACCATGCATAAAAAAGGACAAGCATCCATAAACTCTTCCAAACCTCATCATTTAAAAAAAGACAAAAATAGCAAATAAGACATGCAAAAACATGCTGCTAGCCGGGTTAGCCCCAAGTCCCCACACCTACATGCAGCCACCAATATTATCCATTGCTACACTCGCACTGGACACATCTACCCCCATTCACATCCCCAACTGTACGAGGAAAAAGGACACCCTGAATCTGTCAGTTCGGCAATCAACCTCTCTAATTTTGAAGCTTTAAAGCTGGAGCAAGGGACAAGGACATCTGTGAGACTCTATTAGATGTGTTCTCCAACTACTGCTTGCAACAATTAGCTACAGCTCCTAATAGAGGGGATAACATTCTTGATTTACTGGCTGCTACCACCTTACTACACAAGGATCTGCTGGCGTCTACTATCTAACACTTATTACACAAGGAATTATGAATGTATAAATGTGGAATCCATTAAATATATTGGATTAAGACAATCATATGATCTTTCATGAGGTGAACACAAACGTGAAATAATGGGTCAAGGTAATCGTAACCTGGGATTCATTAATTACATATTCGAAGTTCACTTCTCCATGTGCAGAGAGATAGAACAATGACCGGAAGTGTCGATGGTCACAGGGAAAGAATCAGGAGGTCAGCATCCACCTGCTACGCTGCAAGTTGCTGAAATTGGCCTGTGACACTAAATGGAAGCTTGCCTTACTTGAATACGAACTTTCGAAAAAGGCAACTCATTTGAATATGAAAACGATTTAAAAAGCAGTCATTAATGTCTTCAAAAATACTGACCTTTTTTTCAAATTCAGGGATTGATAAGTATCAGCGAACTAGCGAAAAACCTTGACTCCGCTAAGGATGGACAGTGAAAGTGAATCGATGCTTTTATTCTCCATGAAAATTTTTTACACTTTGTACTTTTGTTTTATCCTTGGATTATAGGACGGGTAAGTACACTCCTGACATTTTTGACCCTTGTATTTAAGCTATCCTCCTTCATAATTAATTCATCGCCGCTGTATGTTCTACCGAAATTTGCATAAAGAGTAGATACGCATTACCTGTAGTTTCAGCACCGTTTTCGCACAATTTAACGAATAAATGAAACTCGGGGTAGCTTCACCAAAAAATAATTAAATTTTTCATTTAAATAATGCTTCGATCGCAAATGTCGGTTAGAAGTTGCCCCCACCATTCACGATTTAAAAATTAAATCCGTTGAATGTTCGACACCCAACTGAAAAAACAAAATTCTTTCCCAGGAAAGGTGCAATTCACATGGGCCTCAACATTTCATCTACATTGACATAATACTATAGAAGTAACAATTAATACTTATGGCAGGGGGTGAATTCACATCAAACATGCATTATATAGAATCATGCTTAAAAAGGATAAGTATTCTCGTCTAAACTTAGCCATGAAAAGATTTAAATAGCAAAGCAAGTTTGCACCAAAATGTTTATTGGGTAAGCTGGAAGTCCTTATACTAGGATGCAACTACCTATGCTATATCCATTGACATACTTAAATTTTTACTATTGGATATATCTACATCTACGCGATACCCTGCAAGCCACCGCGAGAGTGAGTGGAGAGGATATATTTACGGGTAATCATAAACCTAATTGTACGAGGAAAGAAGGAATTTTCAAATCTGCCGGTTTAGCAATCAATTTCTTTAATTTTGTGATTATGGCCCAGTCTATCATAGTAAGTTGGAGTTGGCAAATAGTTTAAACGTCATGAGTGAAAATATTGTCTTGGGATTTAGTTAGGAGATTAAGTCTAAATTTCGACCTACGGTATGATAAGGATTCCCATTGCAGTTACTCTAATAGACTGGTTACGCTAATTTAGTTATAATTCTTTACAATTCTTGTTGACCTTCGCAGCACACGGTCAAGTTCGCTATATAGACCGATTTCGTAGGGATCCCATACACTGGCAGCATATTCCAAATGAGGTCTAACAAGGGAAAAGTAGCTGATTTATCGTACATGATCGTCACATTTGGCCAATACTCTTGTGATGGTTCCCGATTTACGATTGAAGCTTGACCCATTATTTCACGTATGTGTTTACCCCAGGAAAGTTCGTGTGTCAGTCTTATTCCAAGAGATTTAATGGATTCCACGCTTGTTAATTTATTATTACTCATTTTGTAAGTCCTAGGAGGAGAACAATTCTTTTTCCAAAAACTCATTATTATACATTTGAATCAGGTGTTCGGAGGAAGGGGTTTAAGTCATTAATTATTTCCTCAGTTTTTTTTTCGTCACCCGATAAAGTTTTATAAAACTTTCATCCTCCTAATCAAAAGGAGACTGCTGCCCCAGAAGAATGCTGCCTGTTGCGGAGGTGATGCTCCAAATCTCGAAGGCCGCGGCTTCGAATCCAGCCTCAGGCATGGGTGCAGGCGTCATTAAAACTGGGCTTAGGAATAAGGTGAACTGGATTGTGAGATGTAACTTTCGGAAACCATAATTGTACGTACATACGGTTTAACGTGCGCGAAATTCAGTTTTGCTAGCCTTATAGCAGCGCATGTTGGAAAGGCAGGAATATTGCACGAAAAAACCTACAGTTTACTAAATATGTGCACAAAATACGATAAACACCATTCTAAAAACATTGCCCCGGCTTTATCCAAATCGTCGGACGTCCTATTATTGGTGTAGGGACAGGAAGGAAGATGTGTATCCCCGCCTTCAGAAGCACGCGAGGAACTACCTCTGTATTCCGGCCACTTCAACGTCGTCAGAGCGGTTCTTCAGCGATGCAGGGAACGTTGTGTTGGGCGACCGATTGGACGACCGAAACTGAAACCTTCTGAAAAGTGCTTAGAGAAATGGGACTGGGAAACATTGCCATACAGGACGCATCTCCGGTGTTCTTTTGCTCACAGGATCTTCCCGTCCGACCCACGTACGTTGCCTCACAGTCTCTACACACCAGTTTGTATACACCACACTTGTCTAAGGGGTCCGTCCTGTCCTTTGTATTGCTCAACAACACCCTCGGGTTATTTTGACTATAGAAGGCTATTCTAGACTGGTATTTCGGGAAAATATTACTTATGTTTTGAGATACAGCACCATAATAAGGTAGTTTATACCATTTCCTGTCGTTGATCTCACACCCCACTTGGCTAAAGAGTAAATCTCTCGCCTTAACAGACAGTTTTTTCTGCTGCTCCCGGTCGATTAACTTTTCACTGTAGTCATGTTTTGACGCAATCAATTTGATCGTCTGTAATTCCTGATTGAAATTATCGTTCGAGAAGGTGATTATCAGCATTCTATTTAACATAAAATGAAAAGTCGAAATTTTTTGTGAGATGTCATGGCAGGAATTGGCGGGTATTACCTGGTGTGTAGTGGTATTCTTTCGAAAGATTGAATATTCGAAACTTCGATCTGTCTTCGATACTGTAACATCTAAGAAGTTAAGCTTGCCTCCCTTCTCCTTTTCACACGTGAAGACAATTTTTTTGGATATCGAATTTAAGGAATTATGGAAACGGTCCAGGTTCCTGTGTGTACCTGTCCATATAACCCGAATATGACGTCCATATTCGGGATTCGTCAAAAGAGTACTGGGTAAATGAGACGATAATGTACGAGAAATCAGCTACTTTTCCCTTGTGAGACCTCTTTTGGAATATGCTGCCACTGTATGGGATCTCTACGAAATCGGTCTAAATAACGAACTTGAACGTCTGCAGCGAAGATCGGCAAGATTTGTAAAGGGCCGGTATGATAACCTTATTAGCGTAACCAGTCTATTAAATGAATTAAATTGGGAATCGTTGTCAGATCGCAGGTTGAAATTTAGACTTTATTTCTTAAACAAATTCCAAGACCATATTTTCAGTGATGATATTTAATAATTTTGCAAACCCCAACTTACTATGGTAGACTGGACCATAATCACAAAATTAGAGAAATTGATTGCCGAACTGACAGATTCAAAATGTCCTTTTTTCGTCGTACTATTAGGGATATGCATAACGGAAAAAATATCCAGTACGAGTGTAGCAATGGATAACACTGGTAGCTGCATGTTGGTATAAGAACTTAATGCTAACCCAACTAACAGCATGTTTTTGCATGTATGCTTTGCTATTTTTATCTTTTTTTAAATAGCGTAGTTTCTAACAGTACCTATACAAGTATAATCCTTTTTTATGCATGATATGTAGTGTATGTTTGGTGAGAGTTCACCCCCTGCAACACACCTTTATGGTGGCTTGCGGGGTATTATGTAGATGTAGATATGGCGAAGACATCGTCCACGTAGCGTTTCCAGCAATAATAATAGTAATCAGAGGTTTAGTGTGTTTAGAGAAGGCGTTCCAGAGGTTGAACAGGACAAAGTGAATAAGACCATTGCAAAAATTTCGACTTGAGAGCAGTGCTAGGCACCGCCGTTGCAACCGCGATTGCGGAAGTGCAGATGTCTCCAGGGAGCAGAAGAAATATGGAGATGGAGGTCCGGGGAGACGGTTTGCCTTGGGAGACAACCAACAAACGGATTGACTGCACTCACGTCTTAAATTTGCAGCAGTATCCGAGCGAGCGGAGTGGAATGGAGATTAACCCCAGGCAAACAAAATTAATGAGATTTTTGGGGGAGAGAGAGAGAGGGATGGGGTGGAGATCTTAAAGTAGGAGGACACAATTTAGAGACGGTGCAAAAGTTCTCGTATTTGGGTAGCGCTTGGAATGAGATTGGGTTTCGTAGCAAGGACATGAAATATAATGGTGTTGGCAAATTAACGTCTTCGAAGAGAAGGTAATTAAGGAATGCCTGAGTGTGGGCGTGAAGCAGAGTTCATGCGTGGATCCAGGAATATTTACTGTGGTAATCTCAAAATAAAATTGAGTGTTTTTTTTATTTCCACACCGCACTTCATAGCATCACACGTATCTGCACTATTATTTTCACTCATTTGACCTTAATCAGGTCAAACAATTTTAGGTTTAGCAGGGAAAGATATTGTGGTAGAAGGAAATATTCTTCGTGATATTCAACAAACCAATTGCGTCTTTGGAGAAGGTAAGATGGAGAAGAACGGAGAGGAATAAGAGCAAAGAAGGGATGGAGAGATGGGGGCATAGTAGGAGAAAGTTGGTAGGAAGCAGTGGATAGGTGAGATATTGAGGAAACCTTGGCTTTTAGAAGCTGCGATAGACAATCGAGCGTTGGCTGCATGAAGAAAGGAGAGGAATTAAATAGAGGCGCAAGAAGATGCATGAGAGGGGATGGAAGAAATCAGGAGCTTATTTATTAACTTTCTGAGGCTTATAGACTGTTAGTTAACGGTAAAGATGACGATTATTTCCTCACGGAGTAGATTAGCTGAGGATGTGTTTTCTTAGGAGCTCCGGAGGCACCAGTAACTGCTGGCAGAGAAACTTTTGATGAGGACGATGATGGAATGAAGTTTCATGTCACATACTTGGACGCTGCCATCGCCAAAGAGCAAATGAAAGCCTCGATTCGCAAATATCATCAATTGCCAATGCAACAGTATAATATAACATTAGGAGCATGAGACCCATTCATTGCAAAAAACATATTTTAAAAGCCTTTTTACAATATCGAGAACTAACATTTCTCTCGCAGAATCAGTTTATGACTGACATCCATTTTGTTTATTTTTATGAGTTGAAATCCTAAAAATATTGATAGGCTAACTTTTAAAAAATATGATGCATCAGTCAATGAGCAGACAAATCACATTAGGACCAAATATATATATATGTATATCATTCAAATATTTACCGACAGGATATACATTTGATTAAGATGAGCTAAAATTCTAAATTGCGACAATCTTAAACAGATAGATAAAATGTAGGTATTACATACTTTCCAACAGGGCTCAATGCGATGACATGCCCTCACAACACACATTCACTCGTTTTCTCATGCATCAGCACCTTTCACCTTTTTGGGTTTTCCTTTGAGTCTTTTCCTGATTTTTCACTTCGGCCTCATTTCCTGGTCTCTGACTACTCCTATTAAGTGGGCTTGCGATTGAGTTTCAGCAACAAAATGTAAATAAGGATCTCGAGGCGCATAATCCTTTATTAATTATCGGAGCATATGTTAAAGTACGGATTAAATCTATTACAGAAATTTCAATCGGATAGGTTTAATGAAGATGTTAGGCACATATTAAAAACACCAGCGTATTATGCTAGATTCGACCAGGTAAATAAGATTAGAGAGATAGATTGTCGTACTGATAGATTCAAAATGGCATATTTCCACAGTACTATACGAGAACGGAATAGGCAGTATAGCAAAGGCATAGATAGGGGAAATATTTTAGAGTAGTCTGTAGTGCATGAGGCATGTATTATCCCTTAAATATTACAGATACTAACAATCTAGTTGCATGAGACCCTATAGTTGCTTGTTTGCATGTCGGTAGTGCGTGATTGTTGATCTTCACCCCCTGACACACACCCTTGCGGTGGCTTGCAGGGTATCGTGTAGATGTACAATCCTAACCCCCTTGTCGACTGCTCGCTTCCAGTGAGTGCCTGATTGCTCCCGAGATTGCCCTCAAGAGCTAAGGGTTCGACCAGAACGAAGCGATACCACCCTCCGAGTGAAACGACCCGGAGAACCACACGCCCCGTGAGCTTCACCCGTGACACCTCTCCGCTCTCGCGAACGCAGCCTGGACCCGTCTGGCGCACAGAACATGGAGCCCAACGTGGGGCACACCCAGTCGCCACACCAGTTCAGAATTCGTTCTTCGTTTACAACTTTGACTTCAGGAAACCCATCCAACGAGAAGAATTCGTCGGTGACAGATGGTTCAGAAGCAGTCTGTCTAATGCTCTCTCTGCTGACTGCCTTGCAAGCCACCACGAGGGTGTGTGGCAGACCGGGAGTACCACCAAAAATTCACCACGCACGTGCACCAAAGTACACATTCGGGAATATCAAACGGGACACATTACCAGTTTTAATTTTCTACCAACAGGGGAAGAAATATTTAATAAGTACTGCCAACATGCATTGCATGTATGTCATGTATGTCATGCTAAAATCCTAAATTTAAATGGGAGGTAAAAGAATGAAGTATTCCAGCATCTTCAATTCATGTGTGTTTTGAATAAAAATCCGAAGACTAGAAAATCCAAATGCCAAATAAATTATGGAAAAAAGGATGACTCCGAAACCAGTTTTTCGATTGTCAAGGCAATCATCAACGGGGAGAACAAGGCAAAACAGGTCAGAACCTGTCGGCAGCCAAGCGGAAATCTTCTCAAGCGGAAAGAGCACTTTTTTTTTAAAGGTTTGTGACTTTCATCCGCGTTAGTCTAATTTGTGCAATTTCATTCCATGATTAGACAAACTTATTTTATGAAGCAGATAACCATAGTGTCCAAAGTCTTGAAGCTAATATGGTCACGAATTGTTCTGGGAAAAAAACTAATATTTAAACCTTTGTGTGTTTCAGGTATCTTATCCTTGAGGTTCAGTCTACTAATATGGTGTGCGGCTCTTATAATCATCCCGGTGTCGGAGGTGAGCTCCTCTGCGCTCTATTTCTTATAAAGCCGACGTCTGTCTTGCTGTCTTCGCGTTCGAAGATTCTCCCATCCCATCGTCCAAAGCAACCAAGTTACATTTCCACCCTTATCATAAGAATTGTTCACAATAATGGACGATCTCCACTGAATTGGATCCAATTCCTTCATTAATCACTTTTCCCACGTGCCCCAAATAATGGAGGATTAATCAACTTTCTGCCTCACTTAAGCGAAGCAACACCTCTCCTAAACTTATGCGTTTCACATTCCCGGCACCCGTGTACTGAATCCTAGTCCTATAAGGCCGACCCGCAAGTTGTTTTCATATCTGCTCTCCAAGAAAATTTGGGGGTTAATATGACTCTCAGGTCATCAATTTCTTCTTAGTACCTACTCACTCTAATCCCGAGTACTTCGTAGTTAGTTTCATATTTTTCCGACAGCACAACTCCTTTTCCTTCCATCACAGTCATCCCTAGGGGCCCGCCAACTCTTTTATCAGTATCTTCACCTACATAATACCCTGTATAAGCCACCGCAAGTGTGTGGCAGGGGGTAAACACTATCAATAGGTACAATTAGAGATATGAATAGCCATAAATATGTCCAATAAGAGTGAATCAAAGTATAGTATAAGTAGCCGAGTGTTGGCATAAGGACTTGAAGGTAACCCAACTAACATCATGTTTTTGCATGTTTACTTTGCTATTTTTATCTTCTTTACGTAGTGAAGTATAGACTAGTATATTAATAATAATCCTTTATTATGCACGAAATGTAGTGCGTAATTGGTGAGAATTCATCACCTGCCACACACTTTTATGGTGGCTTGCAGAGTATTATGTAGATGTAGATGATAGTTTGTCCCGAAAGTTCATTACTGTGCACTTTTTAAAATTAACTTCTAGTCCACATTTATTGGACCAAAATCTTGATTAAGTCCCGAGCTAGTAACATGTTATCTCCATGATTATTTGTGTCCCTATACAGTACGGAGTCATCCGCAAGTAATCGGATGTTGCTGTTGGCATTAGCGAATCTGGAAGCGTCTGAAAGGGGGAGGAAGTGACCACCGAAACTCCCAAGTAAACGGGAGGTCCGGGAATTTTTAAAACTATATATTTTTTTACCAATGGGGGTGGTTACAACCCCCAACTCTCCCCCCCCCCCCCCCGCCCTATGGCTGTTGGAGTGTATGCCATTTCTGTGTGTATTAGGAGTAGGAGGCGGTACCAAAAGCACTACTTCTCTGTGGGTCTCCGGACATCCACTGCCGATGAGCTTAACCCGTTCATAACCACTTTTGTTTCTATTTTATAACAAGTACCGATACCAGAGTAACACTTTGTTATTGATACTGTAGGATAAAAGTTTGAGTATAAGTTGTTTTGTGTGGAACTTCGTCAAATGTTTTTTTTTTAAATTCAAGAATCATCCATTCATTTGTGCATCGATTGCAAAGCGTTGGAGAAGCACTTGCGATGAGAGATGAGGAGAAATACCGGAAACGGCAGAGAGGGAGAGAGAGGTGATTTGCTGAGTGCAATTGTTGCAGTTGTGCGCTCCTTAGGTGTTTACTTGTTTCATTTTACTCAGCGCCGTGTTTTATTTTAGATTACTTAACAAGAATGGAAAGGGTGTAAGTAAGTGCAATATTTTATTTTAAAATAGCGTGGTAGAAACTTCAGTGCAACTGTAGATGCTAATTTCCCAGCGGGAAAAAATAATTTTACCTCTGCTTTACTTGAAAATTATGCAAAAACAGGTGATTTTTAAATAATACGCAATGGTCTCTCGAAATGTTCAATTTTCCAAGAAGTGTATCTGAACAAAATCAGATACATGTTTTCATTATATATTCTTAAAGAAAACATTCTTCTTGTTTTATCCTAGCAACAGTAAATAAGCATTGAGATTATTGACAAAAACGTAGATTTTGGGTAGCTTGTTTTATCGTCACTTTCCAAAGAAAAATACACACAGCATGAATGAAACTGAACTAAAATAAGCTACTGTTTGGGGTACGTGGGTATTCTATATTAATGATATGCCACTATTTGCTTGGAAGAAAAAAGTCGAAAGTCAGTGTTTTGGCCAGCTTCTTTCGATTTCAACCGAGTGTCTTCGTCGACTGCCTTTCGCTTTCGTCTCGGGAGTGAGGAAGGCAGACAGCGCCCAGACGGGAGGGGAGAGGCTATTTGGAGGGGAGGGGAGGGTCCCCCTCCGCGTTGTCACGGCAACGGGCGCACGCCTCGCTAACACAGTTCTTCTCCTATGCTGAGGGCAGGGGCCGTCGAGAAATTTTCCCCGGGAGGGGTTGGTGTCGGTCCAGGGCCAATCGCATCGTCTACACGAAGCGATGTGGACGGGTTTCATCGCAATGGTATAATTAGCAGGGGGGTTATTTTGTAATCTCATCTTTTTAATGACTCTTTGCGGGAAGGCGGGAGATCCGTTTCGCTCTCAGAATGATCGGCTCACGAACGGTTCGTGAATTGTCAAAGCTTCTGTCGGTGTCGCTATCTGTTGCCGATTTCGGTGTGCTGAAGTTCTTAACGTTGTGCAAATTCCAAAAATGCAATTTAAAATCGTCTGTATCTTTCTCGCTCTCGCTTTTTTTTCCAACTCAAGATTCAAGTGGAAACGATGGTGGCTCCATGTCACGTTCTTTCTGAAGATGAGATGGGAACTAATGGCAGACGGAGATAATGAAACGGATCAAGAGTCGAAAGAATCGGATCAGAGTGGATGAATCGTCTTAAAGTCCAGCACATGACCGGCAGTTCACCGCTTGAGATCGTGAAGATAGTCACGCCGCCTGGGTGGCGGAGTTTAACGACGAAAAAGTGACATTTTATGACGTATTCTCACTAAAGTGAGATTACAGAATAACCCTCCTGAGATCACGATCGTCGGAGCATCGTCTGCATGACGTTAATTGGGCGCAAAACAAGATGACGCGTACAGTATGACAATATAAGAGCACCATGGATACCGCTTCACATTGGCAGCCACAAACAAATCACAATCGTGATGCGCCAGTATATCAACCTGAAGGTCGCGGTTAAGAGTCCAACCACGGGGACGGATGGTGTTCCTGCTTAAGATTGTGGGCCCAGCATAGATATTGTAATGCATCTTCAGTTGTGGAGAGACTAAATCCCTAGTCAAATGCTACAGCGAGAATGATTTTGAATTTTATCATTATATTAAATGTAACAATCACTAAAGATTTATCGTGGGTTAGACACATCCGGGAAATATGCGGCCGAGCGAAGAGAAAGCTAGGACTTATGAAAAGAGTACTTGGGATATGTGATGAGATGACAAAAGAGCGATGTTACTTTTCACTAGTTAGGCCCCAACTTGAGTATGCAGCCAGTGTATGGGATCCGAATGAATTAGGTTTGATCAGAGAGCTGACAGTGTGCAGCGTAGAGCAGCTAGGGTCGTTAAAAGGTGTTACGATAGGTTGAGTAGTGTTTCAGAATGAATAAAAAAATTAGGGTGGGAATCATTATCAGAGCGTAGGTTAAGGTACAGATTAAATCTATTGGAGAAATTTCAACCGGATAGGTTTCCTGAAGATGCAAGGCACATATTAAAACACCAGCGTATTATGCTAGATTCGACCAGATAAATTAGATTAGAGAGATAGATTGTCGTACCGATAGATTCAAAATGTCATTTTTTCCCCCATACTATAAGAGAACAGAATAGGCAGCATAGCAAAGGGATAGGTAGGGGAAATATTTTAGAGTAGTCTGTAGTGCATGATGCATGTATTAATCCTTTAAATACTATAGATTCTAACAATCAAGTTGCATGAGACCCTATAGTTGCTTGTTTTCATGTCAGTAGTGATCTTCACCCCGTGTCACACACCCTCGCGGTGGCTTGCAGGGTATCGTGTAGATGTATTCTGAGATATTCATTCATTTCAGGTTTCGGTACCACAACTGTTCATCTGCTATGCTTTTTCCCCAATCACCTCCACTGGAGTCCCAATACACGATGCCGAGAGCAGAAGTTCTCTTGACCGCGCTTGGGGGGAGGACAAATGAAGTCTCTCGGAGCGAAGGGACTTCCTCGGGTGTGTTACGCTTCGAATCCGACGTTGATCCGATTAGGGTCGTCTTCCCGCCACCCGCGTCGCTGCTGCTCCCCAAAGCCAAAGAAACAAGAGGCGATGACGAGGCGGGCGAAGATGTTGAACTTGATTAGCAGAGCGAATTGAGTCGCTAGCTTATCTTCCGCAGTCTAGACGCAATCCGCAAGACGGAATGTTTTGGGACTCTCGTCTTATAAATTGCACAGAGGAGACACGGGATACTGATTACAGATGGGCCATGGGGGACAGGGAATAATAAACGCTCTGATTGGACCTTGGCAAACTTCGATAATTACTTCATTTCGCCTCTTACCACGAATAGCAGTTGATATAAGCGTTACAAATGAAAACTAACAGGAAATGGATACATCTACATAATACCCTGCAAGCCACCATAAATGTGTGTCGCTGGGGGTGAATTCTCACCAAACATGCACTACTTATCATGCATAAAAAAGGATTAGTATTTATATACTGTTCTAAAATTCACATTTAAAAAAAAGATAAAAATAGGAAAGCATGCATGCAAAAACATGCTATTAGATGGGTTAGCTTCAAGTCCTTATACCAACATGCAGCTACCAATGTTATCCATTGCTACACTCGTATTGGATATATTTACCGTTATTCATATCCCTAATTGTACGAGGAAAAAATGGACATTTTGAATCTGTCAGTTCGGCAATCAATTTGTCTAATTGTGGTCCAGTCTACCATAGTAAGTTGGAGTTCGCAAAATATTTTTAACATCATCACAGACAATATGGTATTGGAATTTGTTTAAGAGATTAAGTCTAAATTTCAACCTGCGATCTGACAATGATTCCCAATTTAATTCATTTAATAGACTGGTTACGCTAATAAGTTTATCGTACCGTACCTTTTCAAACCTTGACAATATTTATATGTTCCCCGATCGATTTCAACGACTCAGCGTCATTCTCAAGGGGGGCCAACTGACAAAAAATTTCAACACAGGGCATTATACTATATGTCACCCTGAGGAGTGGGGGAAGGACTCAAACCGAGGGGAAGGGAGAGATTAGGATGGGAGCGAGGGGGGAGGGGAGTGGTGAGGGGGGGGGTGAGGGGGGGGAGGGAGGGAAATGGGTTCCGTCAAGGACAGCAGTGGGGGCACAATTAGCGGTGAGGGTATTGTGGCGGGCACTAGGGTAAAGGGGACAAGTCACATTTTAAAACTGTTAAAAACATTTCCGAGGATTTAAAATTTGCCAAATCGTTTAACATACATACATTAGGTGAAATGGAGTATCTTCAAATGTCTATGATTTCTAAATAATTTAAGGTAGAACGTGCATTTCGAAGTACTACTTTCATAAGATGAATATAGCATGCCGGAACAACATAAAATTTCTCAAAATGTTGTTAATAATAATTTAAAACGATTTTCAACTATTCAACATGGCTATACGAAACATGAGTTCTCTTCCAACTGAAGTAATTTGGTGACATGAAGAAAGGCTTTTATATTGACGCCATGTGTCAGATGCATTTTAAAAACATTCTCTGACGCAACAATAAAATTTCATAAAGATAAAAGAAGATATGAAATAAAATAATAGAACTTAAAAATCGCTTTCGAGTTTTTCATTCAAAATTAATTAAAACAAATTTATTAGACATATTTTCTGACGATGAACTGGACAACACCGAAAAGAACGTGTAAATATTAACATAGAAACTATTTTATTTCACACCGGTTGAACACCCTCGTTCGCCTGTGCTAACTCATTGAGATTCGTTGTCTTCTGCTATTAGTTTTCAAGCATTTCTCTTCAGTTTTACAATACGGTTTTTGTATAGTAGTCACAAATTACACTTGTTCTATTACTTTATAGTGCGATAATTTTTATAACTGAGCTGTCTTGGGCAGTGCAATTTGCCTTTATGAATCGCTTATTTCATTTGAGGGATAGGGTAATGGCTTCATAAGTTTGTTTTAATGGCAAATTTATATATAAATGTAAGGCTAATAGTTTTTAAAACCTAAGGAAAGGAATATTGCTGAAAGTGTTTTTCAAATCAACTCTTTGAGTGCATCTATTGATGGATGTCGAATCGTGGAAGTAAATGTTTTGGCTAAGCAGATTATTTGTACTGTGTGTAATTCAGTGTTAACGTTAATTGACATAACAGAAGAAATTCCCATCGGACTGGAATGTAATTGGGGTATAACATTTTGAGTGCTCGGCGTTGTAAATACTGTCTTGGCATCCAAATCTCAAGCCAACCCTAAGAGGAATAGAGAGTATTTTGATATTAATTTGAAAGCTGCCATTACTTAATGGCAACTTAATTAAAAAAATACTATTAATAAAAAGAGGAAGGAATTATTTAGATATCCTATTGCGGTTTATACTATGGTGGGTGGAACGTTATCATCAGGTTGGTATGGATAAAGGCAAGACTGTAATGAGTGGGAGGGGGGGGTTTGAAAACTCCCTCCAAAATTTCGGGTATAGGGTAAAGTGTATGAAAAGTTCAAGAAGGAAGAAGCAATGAGGTGAGATTATTTGTTGTGCATGACAGATAATAAAAAGGTAGTAAATAAAGATCAATTACTATTTTGGTATATTAAAAGACATTGTTTTTCTAGAAGACATGGTCTTTAGATCCCAAGCAATAAATCCCTCCTCAATTTTTGTCCTGGCTACGGGATTGGTAAAAGGTATACTTGATACTACTATTAAGGGCTTCATGGGTATATACAATATTGTTCATATTTGATAAGTTTGTGTTTTTTTATTGATAAGTGTTTAATAAGGTATAACCCCTAATGGTTTAACCCGTATCAGAAAATTTTAAGGGTTATGAACTATCAGCTAAGTTAACTGCCAATAATCTGCCATAATAAGTAGGATCTCGCGAAACAGATATACGGCTAAACAGCTCTAATTTGGAGGAACTAGAATTAAGATATTATAATTTTCATCAGAACTATCAAGTTTTCCCTCGAGAAACTATTTTATTCTCTCGGAGAATGCTTGTAGTTGATCAGTGAGTGTGTTTGGGAAATTGTATTGCCAAATATATTATTGCCTTTTAACAGTATGCATCGAGTCTAGTTCAAATTCCTACAACCATATTATTCACTTATATTCTAAATTTTACTTATTTGATTAAATATATTAAGTGGGTGATAATAAATACGAATTCAAAACAAAGTATTATTCATCGCAAGATGAAAACGATGAATTTATATTACGAAATATACATTAGATCATTGGAATTATTCTTTTGAAGAACATATACACCATCGTGAGTAGTAACAAAGAGTGACTTTATCGCGTAAATAGTGTTATGTCTACTATTTTCAGGGATCTATATATTCCGCGTATGACGACTGCCAAGTGTAAAATATTTTAGCGCACTTAGGTATTCTTCAAGTAACCAGTACTAACAGGGAGTACAGTACAGATGGTACTGATCAATGACACACTTCGAAGCATAAATCGTCTGCAATCGTGACGTAAGGAATAAATGACGGAGGTACTGGGCCAGTTTGTTTTCATTACTCCCCTAACATCGTTGCCAGATTTCTGTCACTATGGTGGCTTAGGAACGGAAGTTAGACTCTTCATCGTTTTTCTATCATAAATATTAGCCTTAAATGGCCGATGAGGCAACCTGAAAAAATATATATCATCCGTTGATTATTCAGTCACAATATACTAGTTTTTGAGATGGTGTTGTCGGGAGAAATTTCGAGAAATAAAATTTTTAAGGGAGGGACGTCTCCATTCTTCCATAAGAGCAATGTAATTTGAGGCTGAAAATGAATATTTTTTCATGGTTTGATGAAGGAATGATTTCTCTACATTATATCAAAATATCAAGGCATTTTATCGTAGGTGCTTGTAGTAGAAGTTCTGCCTTAACTTACAACTTTTATCAAATGTATGCAAAAGTTATTCGTTAAAATCACTTTTATGACCAGTCTCGAGGAGATGTTTGGCGAAATATGATTTACAATCACTATGGTTCACAGTAGTTCACATCTCGCAACTACCTATGCCTAACTCATTGATTCGGGTTTTAAATTTCCTACTCGTTTGCCTCACATACACTCCGTTGCACCCACCGCAATGAAGCGCATTCACTCCACTTTTGTCCAACACATCCACTGGGTCTTTTGAATTAAAGTCGGCAGATTCAATGACCGTTAGGAAAAACGACTTTTACGAAACACGTCTCGACTAACAACTAGTAAAACACACTTGGTGAGATTCCTCATAACATTTATTGACACCGTCATAGGATTGACAATGCTAATCATCATCAAGGAGAGCGAAGAGAGTCCGCAGGCTCCTTAAACTTATGTATCTTGGAAGGTAGTGACGTCATCGGTGAGTCGCGGACCCTCTTTGGTATTCTTGATGACCATTGTAATGTCAGTCGAAACTAGGTTGGAGTGAATACATCTACATAATACCCGGGCAAGCCACCTCAAAAACGTGTGGCAGGGGGTGAATTCTCACCAAAAATGCACTACATATCATGCATTTAAAAGGATCGGTATAAATATATTAGTCTAAACTTCAATATTGAAAAAGTTAAATTGGCAAATTAAGAATGCAAAAACACGCTGTTAGTTGGGTTACCTTCAAATCCTTACACCAACATGCAACAACCGATGCATAAATCTTGCCGATCTTCGCTGCACACGTTCAAGTTCGTTATTTAGACCGATTTCGTAGGGATCCCATACACTGGCAGCATATTCCAAATGAGGTCTAAGAAGGGAAAAGTAGCTGATTCCTCGTACATGATCGTCACATTTACCCAGTACTCTTTTGAAGAATCCCAGTCTACGATTAGCTTGACCCATTATTTCACGTACGTGTTTACCACAGGAAAGATCATGTGTCAGTCTTATTCCAAGATGTTTAATGGATTCCACGTTTGTTATTTCATTATTACTTATTTTGTACGTGCTACGAGGAGAACAATTTTTTTACCAAAAATTCATCACTACACATTTTTTAAATAAAATTCTAACTGGCATGTATCACACCATTTTTCAATTGCTTGTAGGTCATCATTTAAATATTCTTTATCATTTGGGCATAGAATTTCCCTGTACACTACTGCGTCATCGGCAAATAGACGAAGCTTACTTTTTACCACCTTTTGGATATCATTAATATACAAAAGGAATAGGAGTGGACCTATCACACTACCTTGTGGGGCACCTGAGAATAAAATGTCTGTGGAATCTTACCAAGCATTTATACCTGTTGTAAACATGCGGTTCTACCAAGTGAAGCCGGAAGAACAACTTTCGATTCCTCGACTGATAGGAGAAAGCAAAGTTGAGGGCGCGACACAGGAAATCGCCGCTTCCTTGACGATGTCCGCATCAACTAAGCGCTCGGAGACACAAATAGATCTCCGGGCGACATGAATGGGGGCAGTGGGAAAGAGAGGAGACAAGGGGTATGTAAAACGAGTGCTGATCGCGTTTGCCAGCGTGAATCCAGAGCTGTTTTATTAAGCATGTAATTATAGTCGCCACTGAATGCATCACATAGATGCTAAACATCCATTCATATTTCGTCATCTATTCATTCGAAGGCATTATTCAGTTGACGGGAAACAGGTCGTATGCATTAGGTGAATGCTAGGATAGAAATGTAGTTCAGGCTGTTGTTTCTGAATGAACTAGAAAAATAACTAGTGCAACGTAATAAAATAAACACATGTAAATAAAAACTCCTCGTACAATTAGGGATATGAATAACTGTAAATATATCCAGTACGAATTAGCAATGGATAACATTGGTAGCTGCATGTTGGTACAAGGACTTGAAGCCTACCCAACTAACAGCATGTTTTTGCATGTTTTCTTAGCGATTTTTTTTCTTTTTTTAAATCGTGTAGTTTAGAAGAGTATATAAATACTAATCCTTTGTTATGCATGAAATGTAGTGCATGTTTGGTGAGAATTCACCCCCTGCCACACACCTTTATGGTGGCTTGCAGGGTATTATGTAGATGTAGATCTATTTAGCATGTTTATGAAACTAAATACTGCCTTCATTGTAATTTTTTTCTTCTATTCGATATTTGCCTCCACTAGAATGTAAATATTTCTATTCTCTTTTGTTTCAGTACGATTCACCACCCTTGGAAATGCTATACAATACTTATATAATTGATAACAGTAGCATTGTATTCACTATTATTCATTTATGTGCTTTAAAAAAATTACGGAAAAGACAAACTTCGAAATGAGAAATCGAGTTAAAATTTATCATCGCAATAGCAAGATGAATAGTTCTGTACTCATTTCTATTTTTTTGTTCGAGCTATGAGTCAAGCTGCAAAAAAATATCTATTCTCATGTCTCTTCCCATTGTTCAAAATTTAAAAATAGAAGACATCAAATACTTTAGATTCAATGCTCATTGTTTCGAGGCATAAATGAACCAAATATTAAATCATTATTATTATACTCTCGTATTTATACTGGTGCACACCTCCGTTGTTCATTTGTTCGCAGCGGGAATTCCGGGATTTTAATCACCGGGGAAGCGTTTCCGATGATGCAGTATTTTCTTCCACTCTATGACGTTCATTCGTGACGTTTCTTTCATGATCTAGTGGTTCTTGCGCTGCTGTGTTTTAAAAAAGGACAATCTGACCCATTTAGAATCGCAGTTGCAAATCTCGGATTCATTCCATAGATACTTATTGGACGGAGTTGATTTGATTTGTATACATATTATATATAAAGCTGCACAACTGACTCACTCATTGATACACATTCCTGGGCATTTATAACCAAGTTGTAGCGTTCAAATTTTCCAGAGAATGCACACATCGGCACAGCGAGTCGGGAAAAATCGAAAATCCAGATATTTTGTCCCAATTACGAGTAGAGAGAGGATTTCATGTTTCACATGAGATTTTACGGTGAAGACGAAACATTTTCGTGCAGAACAATGTTCTTTTGCTCATTAAAATATGAAATAATTCACATGCGAGTTTAAATTATGGACCAAAATGAAGTTAAAGTTTAGTATATGTAATCTTTTGCATTTGATTTTTTTCTTGATCAATAAACTGAGTATTTATCTAATGTTGCCTAAAATTTATGCATTTTCTTGGTTTTCCCTTTTATTTGTCGTGGACATTTTTCATTAACCTCCGGTCTTGTAATACGCAATGCAGGCTAATGCTTCCTTCTTTTCTTCTATCGTTCTTCCCATTTTTACCTATTCCTGCCCCATCTGGTCTCTCTCTCCTCAAACTAATCTCTCATTTCTGGATGAGTCTTTGTCTGTAATTTCTTTGCTAAAATAGTAAAAAAATAGATTACCGCATATTCGTAGCATGTCCACCAATAGTATTCTCTCCTCCCTCTCCGTCCCTAATCTTAGCACCCTTAGACTCACAGCAGACTTAAAACTCATTCATAATATTCTGAATTCCACCATCGACTTTGCTCTCCTTTGTCAACTTCAAACTTCCTTACAACCCCACCTTTCGTTCTCATCCCGAGGTAAATGGCAACAGTATTTATTAGTAACCCTCTCGTGTTTATTGGTATTGATCCCCTTTCCTTCCATATTCCTACGCTATTCGATCCTATTCATCGTCCAGGGTGCAGTATTTATTAGTTCTACTTCCGTATTTCACGGAATGCAAGGAATACGAACAGCGCTGCTTAGCAGTATTCCTTGGAAAAAGTATCGTATTTATCAGTAGTTGGGTAGGCACAGAATTCCTAGAGAATAGCATCGTATTTCCCTTGACAACCATATTCAAACAGTATGGCGGAAAATTTGTATTCAATTGACGAAGAACTCGTAGTAATTCTCTATTATTTTTTCTTCAGGTCATTCAAAGCCATTTGCAAATTATCCTTAAGATGAGTACGAAGGTACGAAGGAAATATGAACACTTGTACGGAGTGTTTATTCCGTTTTAGCGTCTGTTCGAAATGGGATACAAAGGCTGAAGAAATGCATTTATCCTCTATCACCAATAAATCAGCCACTTACAAAGTTAGATACCATAAAACGGGAAATTATAAGGTAAGATACATTTTAGTAGATGAACGATGTGTTTGAATTTGGCGGGCTATTGCAGTGAAAATAAGAGAAAATCGTTCTCGTCGTCAGTCGGCGAACAGCTGCTGCGAGTAGTTCACCGCGAGGTTTTGGTCGCAGAGAATAATTGGTGGCTTTGTTCGCGTAACATTTTAGTTGTTAACGTTAAATAATTATTTAACTATTATTACTCATGTACATTGGATTGGATTGTTTGAAGTGAACGTAGGCAGTTTATTAATGTACACGCCAGGATTTTGTGTGTGTTTGCCCAAGTTATTTGTTGACGTTCCTGCTTTATGTTAGTTATATTTGTTCTATTGTTAAGAATATATTTGAAATAGTTTCACGCCAAATGTTCATTTTGATCCTTACCGAAAATAGCACAAGCGAAATTCACAAGTGTCTAACATTTTGTATGTTTTTGCCTAAGCATGTTAATTTGAGGTGATACCTTATTGGTTTGTGATATTGTGTGAAGTATTCTTGCATCTTATTTACGTTTAGTAAACATTTTGTGTGGGTATGTGGGTGAGTGTTTCCGTATGAATTGGTTTAAATAGACATCAAGAGTTTTGTCTAGATTTCCTACGTACAATGTAGTGTGACTGGTATGTATTGATGCTAGACTGTGGTTATCGTTGAAACATTAACCTGACCGAGTGGTCATTCATTATGAATAATATACTATTTGATTAACGACGTTAAGTAATAATTTTACCTACAGAAGATTAGAGGTCACTTCTACAATTCTACCCAGAGGACCCACGGTGGTTAGTTACATTGTATATAAAAACCAAATCCCTTGACTTGTTTCTCAAAGCGGTAGCTGTCTCGTTGTCAATTCATTTCGGATGTCTTGCCGAATTGTTCTGGTTTATAAAGTAAGTAATTGGTGTCTGGTGGTGTAACATTATTCAAAGCATCAAGGTGTTTAAATATACATACATACAAATTTATTGCAAAAACTTTCTCATTTGTCATTTTCTAGTTTACATATTTGTTTCTTTTTGCTTTGGTTCTGTTTTAATGCCTATAGAACCAGAAGGTGATGTTTTATTATATATGTTGTCAGGCAACTTGTAATAATCACCCAATTAAGATTTGTTGACCAAGGAATTCGTTAAACAGATTAAATGAAATTCACATAAATACAACTTAGGTGAGCAATTCTTAGAATGTGCAATGAGTCAATGTTTTTTCCTTGAGTGCTTTGGTAGTATTTCTGACAAGCCTTTGATGTATGGTATGCTACTGTGAGTCTTGGATTTGTTGCATATGGTGAGTTTATGGATTCATTGCCAGGTTTGTCATGTGTGGAATTACTGTGGGAAATTGTGCTTTTGTCTACTGTTATCTTTATATTTAGGGCAACGTAGTTAATGTTGGGTATGTTGACTATTCTGTTTGGGGATCTTGTTGTTACAAAGGATGGTATTGATGTGTGTATTGGGAAAATTATTTTTAGGAAGGGTATTTCTCACTAGGTTAATATTATTTTAATGTGGTGCAGGATTGCTATGTTGGGGAAAATTGGAACAATGTCATCTACATATTTACATATATGTGTGAGCATAAAATGTAGTTAGGATATGACTTCATCAAGTAATTGGTTCATGACAAGATCAGCTATGATGGGGCATTTGGACTCCCCATACAAGTTTCTTAGCAATATATGTACTTCACCAACACCATCTGCTTCTATAGTCATTAATACAGTAAGTAAACAGAAAAAAGAAACAAATAAATACCTATAAAACAACAGAAACTGTTTCTTGCAATACATTTAGCATATATGTGGAAATATATATATTATAAAATGTTTTATGGATTTTGCAAAAACATGATGTAAATATAGTTTTGCCTATTAATGTGTATTGATGTCTCCATAATTAGACTCTTTGTTGGTCCTTTCTTCTTTACATGGTTTACATTTTTTGTCAATCATGTTTTTTTTTGTTTAGTTATGTGATTTTATGTTGTTGTTTTGTGGCTGTAATTATTCTGCGACTGCAGGAAAGCACATGATAATAATAATAATATAATTTAATGTCACGTTGCAGTTGCAAAAGTTTAACTATGGCTAGGGTAAATTGGTCAAAGTATAAAATAATATTGGGGAAATATATATGCAGTATTAGGGATATATACATTATAACCCTACAGAGATATACATAGTTTGAAATATTAGGATATAATTAGGCATTTAGTGCACTGGTACATAAATTAAAACCAAACAGAGATATACATAATATGAGGTACATGGATGCAATTTGACATTTAGTACATCGTAAATGTTCTTCATCATCCAAATGTTCTTGAATAGAGTAGCATGGTTCATCGATCAGTATTTCTTGTATATTTGTTTTGAGAAATTGATCGAGTTATATTTTAAGTGTGTAGGTATCTTATTATAGAGTTTAATACCCATGTAATATGGACATTTTTCATATACGTAGTTTAAGTCTGTGTTGAGGGTATGGTAATTGCAGGACATTTCTGGTGCTGTGGTTGTGTGACATAATCCCTTGCCATGTATATATGTATTTTTTTTGATAACCCTCAAGAAACCCAGCCTTTATGAATGGATTCCAGTGGGATCGACACATACACATTCAGCCACTGTCTCTCTATTGTCAGTCAGAGTAATGCCTAACAAAATTAATTTAAAAAATCCACATAATTCCTTGGCAGACAACATGTATATTTTAACACCTTGATGTTTTGAAGGATGTTATACCACCAGACACCAATTACATACTTAATAAACCAATAACAAATAGGCAATACATCCAAAATGGCAAAGTATTTCATGCACCCATCATACTCCACACACACAGTGCTTCCCAACTACCCAAGGGGCACAAGGGGGTGTCTGAGATTTTCTTACCTTCACTTAGAAGGGCTGATTAACCTGCCTCAAAATTAGTTTGTGGAAGGAGGGAGAAAATTACTTGCTTCTTATGGTCTACTTCTATTCCCCTTTGATTATGATTCTGGATTTAGGTTGGATTTTTGTGGACATAACCAAATAGCTACGTGATATGGCTCGCAATAAATAAGATTCTTACATAATAAGAAGTTTTAGTATATTCTATGGTAGGTTTTGGTGCACCACTTTCTTTATTTAAATCAGGTGCATGAAGGTTAATGTGGAGTGTCAAGATTTAAGTATAGAAATTAATAATAACTTCCCAAAAATTTATATGATTACCTGTTGGAAGAATAGAAGTTGAGAAAATTGAGGCATAAATATCTGCTATGAAGAAGTTTCCTTGTTTTTCAATTGGAATTCAAAGCAAAATATACATTTCTCTCTAAACAATTGTAGTTAATTACTTAATTATTATTTGTTATGAGTTAATTCGGTTTTCTTCATTTTCCTAGGAAATTGTATGACAGATGAATGAAATGGATATGGATAACATATAGGTTGTGGAGCAGGTATTTCATTATCAGTACTGGGAATCACTAATGGTTTGCACATATCTTCAACACCAATGACTACTGGCTCTAAAATCTTAAATGGAAGAGGAAATTATTCTACCTGAAGTATAAATTTCAAAATTTTGATAGCTAACTGTAGAGATATAATTGCGTCATGTGCGTCATGTCTGAAACTCGGTTGGATGCTATAGGGTATAAATTTGAACATATTTTATTTGGCGGGAGAAAAATTTGTTTCCCTTTTCATTGTCATTTTACATATTTTCTGCAAAATTGAAATAAACCCATTAATACTTACTACCCCTAAGATGAAATGTGTCCCCCCAAGGATTTGAATTTTTTATATTCTTTAATAAACATTACATATGTAGTGGAAAGTGCCAATGAAAGGTGCCATTCATGATTAGAAACAGAAAGTGTTGTGATAAAAGTTAAATTTTCTTCAGCTCTGCAGCAGTTCCTCTGTGACATTGATAATACCATAAGCTGGAATGATTGAGTAAATGTTAGGTACTAGAAATTTGATGAGCATATGTATTTGCATTCAAATGTAAAAGTATTGTGCATTGCGAGGTACTTCATTATATAATGTTATGGGGTGGTGGACTTTCACATATAACTTTTTAATTTTTGGCGTTAATTTTAATATGATACCCCATAATACACTGTAATCAAAACTCGATGATTAAGAAATAAATAAGTCTTAACAAGAGAATAAAATTATTAAATTTGTATTTCATTTGTGTGGATCCCATCAATATTTAATCATCAATCTCCACTTTGTTGACTGGTTTCACAGCAAATATCTTATTCACATCTGACCCATAAATGTGAAAACGTGTGAGAATGTGTAATTTTGAGTTGCTACAGTAGATACTTCCTGTTATTTTGGTGGTATGTATCTTTCCTTTGGCGCCCTGAATTTGAATTTTGTCATTAACATGTGATTAGTAATGTATAAATTCAGACATTTAATTGTCTCATTTTTCATGCTGCAAATCAACGTAGAAATATCTATAAATACTAAAGAGATGCATATAAATACTGCATAAAGAAAACCGAATACTACCTAAGCAATAGCTATAAATACTTCCAGTGGAATACTGATTGATGCATAATGAATATCAATAAATACTGCTGGGTAGTATTTCTGCGTCTCAGTGGAAATACTTTTGCGATACTAATAAATACATGAATACGGAGTACTGATAAATACCATAGGAATACTGTTGCTATTTACCTCGGGATCCTTTACTCCACTCTCAGACTTTCGATTACCAAACGTTCTCTTTCCTTCCGTCTCTCCTCTCTATCGAACTGCCACAACACATTGGTCCCTTTACACTCCCAATTAAATCATTCATAAGCCTTTCTATTTCTCATCTGTCACCAGAATAGCCTTTCCCTTCTATTTGTTTAATGTTACTTTTATTTTATTTTTTCTATTATATGTTGTAACATTTATGCACTGTTATTGTCCACTATAAAATGGCGTCATTGCTGTATGTGGTTTTCTTTCTTTAAAATAAAAAATACGGGTACATTTATAACACTAACTTTCGCGACGAGTAATTTAATGACATCTGAAAACATATTTCCGTCTCCCATAATGTTTTGCGATAATTAATAATACTTATCGCACCTTTCGACTACAATGACATAAACATAAATATCATTCGTATAAAGTCATCCGATGCAGCCAGTGCATGGGATCCTAATGAATTAGGGTTGAACAGAGAACTAGACAGTGTGCAGCGTAGAGCAGCTAGGTTCGTTAAAGGGTGTTACAATAGGTTGAGTAGCGTTTAAGAATTAATAAAAGAATTAGGGTGGGAGTCATTATCAGAGCGTAGGTTAAAGTACAGATTGAATCTATTAGAGAAATTTCAATCGGATAGCTTTACAGAAGATGTTAGGCACATATTAAAAACACCAGCGTATTATGCTAGATTCGACCAGATAAACAAGATTAGAGAGATAGATTGCCTTACTGATAGATTCAAAATGGTATTTTTCCCCCGTACTATAAGAGAACAGAATAGGCAGCATAGGAAAGGGATAGGTAGGGGAAATATTTTAGAGTATTCTGTAGTGCATGATGCATGTATTAACCCCTTAAATACTATAGATGCTAACAATCTAGTTGCATGAGACCCTATAGTTGCTCGTTTGCATGTCTGTAGTGCATGCTTGGTGATCTTCACCCCCTGCCACACACCCTCGCGGTGGCTTTAAGGGTATCGTGTGGATGTAGATCCGATGTCAAAATTCCATAACTATTTGCCTCGCTTGCTGATTGCACTCAACTTGAAGACGATTCTTTCACGTTGAATATAAACACATTCCATTTTCACGCTTTACGACGGATCATGACACACATAATTCCCCCATAAATAGGGCTTCCATTGCAACTGCAAACCCCAGTTTACTAGTGCATTTGTATGGCGTTGAGGGGCGTTACAACTTCCTTCGTTTCATTCCGCTGCTTAAGGAGGCTCCACCGAATCATGAAGTCATATTTGCGACAATTCCAGGACACATCGTTTTTTGGCCCTTCTATCGATTGGCAAGAAAATAATGAGGCCTTCCCATAAGAAGAAAATTATATATTTTACACGTGGTTATCGGGAAGAGCATGGCTCTTGTAGAAAAAATTGCAGATATATAAATGCAAAGAGAAATGTCGTTTTGACGAAAAACTAATGCGCAACTTTACGTGGGATATAGCATTGTAAAAAATTGCTGGCCTTACCACACTTGTTTAATTGATACTAATAAATGTTTGCTCGAAAAAAAGCAGAAAAGCCTTACTTACATAAAAGTGGCGCTAATGTATGTTGTTATCATTGGCAACGGCACTTGTGACGGAACGTGCTTACAAGCCTATTCACTAACTTAATATAGGAATACACCTTACCAAGGTCCTTCTCATATTTTTTATTTAATTTAAGTATTTCATTGGTTACTGACATGGTATAATTAATACCAATGCCTCCAAATGGGAGCAGCGTCATCGTTGCCAAAAGATTTTCAGAAATATGAATATCGATAAATTCAAAACAAAGAGTTCTTTTTGCAAGGGAATAGTTTAAAACTAAGTAAGGAAATATTTGACCCAATTTAGAATAGGCATTGGATTGATTGAGCATGTATTCTCATTTTGAGAATTAAATGTGGCAACAACACGTCAGTCATGTTCCGAAGTCATAATGAAATAAAAGAGGTTGTAAAAAAAAAGAATGCAACTACAACGCGCCATATAATAGCATAATCATACAACTATTGTGTATGCGTTATCACCCTATAGATGATTTTCCATACATGTGTTTTTCTGGATCGGTATTTATTCATTGAAAAGCATAGCTCTTTTACGGGATTTTGAATCGCGGAGTCACGGTGGAACCTCCTTAAAGATGACCGATCACCTTCAGTCCCCTCCTCCCAGCCGATGGCGAATTCGATCGCGGACACGGAGCTACCGGCGTCCCACCGCTGGACGTCGAAGATTGATTGGTGTGTCGAGCCATCATCTCTTGAGAGGGAGACGTTATTTGGAGGAACCCGATGCGTCACTGCCCCATAATGACATCCATAAATAGATGAGACACGTGCTGGTACTCGTGTAGGTTTTTAATGCGGTCATTCGCCAAGCACCTTTTCCTGCCGGACCTACAAATGCTCCGCACACTCATTTTGTTCCTATTTTCTTTCTTTTTTCCCTTTGAGGATCTTTTCATCCACTACCCTTATTGTTTCACTTGTTATGCCACAATGGTGGGCACGTTAAAAGAACAAAAACTTACAACACGGCACTGATTTGGAATGCCGATGATAAAATCTATCTGCATCATTTCCTGAAAGTTCCTTTCCCTTTATACCACAAACGAAAGGATCACCTATTACGGCTTGGAGACAATTCATTTCAATAGATACTGTTAGCCGTAAGGGCTCACCATTTTCACTTGATGATAAACATGCCAAAACTCGCCTAACGTGCTCAAAAACTTCGAAAAGAAAGGTATCCAAAAATCCAAATATGGCATTCTTTTTGCCTTTACGTTACTTTTGTTCCTTGCATTATTTTTACCCTTTTCTACTCTTTGTTCGCTATTTTTACTGAGTTTAGGGGTTACGCATTAGTATGTAAGTTTCTTCTTCACGCAAACCCTCACATAAACGACACTGAACAATCTACATACAGAGCAAAACTGACCGGTTGTGGTTTCTTTCAGTGGTACGGTCTTTCGCACGCGCATTCGGCGCTGTTGCCGAGTTTCGTCAGCCGTTTGTTACGTCTACTGTCCGCGCCAAAATCCTGTCGACTCGAGTTTAAACCTAAATAACTCCGAAACCGTTCATTGGATTTTCACGTTTTATACATTAACCTTTTGGATAATTTTGTTGTTGACTGAACACATTGTAAGAATAATTTCCGCGTGAGCCCAGAGCAGGACACTCCGTACATAAAATTCGATATAAAATAAGGTGCAAACTCCAGCTAAATAATAATATCTGATTCGCTCTGGAAATTTAAAGAGGAAGATGACAGTTTTAGTCTCGTGGTGCCATGATGCATAGTTGCCGAGAAAAAGTGCAGTTATAAATGGAATAGCATACCAATAAGTACTAAAGTCAAAACCTTGAAACTTCGTAGACGTAATAATAAAGATATAATTATAATTATTAAAAATTTGTTTTATTCAAACGCTTTTCTTGGAAAGTATTAGACGTCAAAATGACGCATGACGCCGTAGCGCTAAAAAATTATCCCTTTTTTTACTCTAACGTAATGAACAGATCCAAAATTTGTTTTTAAAAAGTATTCTAACAATATAGTCAGTCAACAACAACATTATCTAAATTACTATGTAAATAACGTGAAAATCCGATGAACGGTTTCGGAGTTATTTAGGTTTAAACTATAGTCTACAAGATTTTGGTGCGGACAGTATGTAGGTATATTACGTGTTTACCGGTTTTCTGGTCTGGTCTCAATGGATGCGTTAAAAAAAACTGAAAAATATGTTATGAGAGCTACCATTGTTAAACTTGGTAGAGAGATGATTTCCAATTGTAACTGATCGACAGATAAATAAGAAAGTATTACGGAAACCACTGACCAAATATACTAGCATTATGTCACGCAACAGTCTTTTCTTTGATGCTTAATCCTCTATGACATTTTCTCGTTCGAGAGCTCTTCAGAGGGTGACGTTTGTAAATAAATTAAATGCAGGGGCACTTTCGCATTTTATTTGTAACCAAAACTCCTCAACTCCAATCTAAATCAAATTCAACCCCTCCTCAGACTTCGTTCAACGCTCACGAACCATTCCGAAAAAAAAACCTTTCTCCGGAATATTTCTTTTGCAATTACTGTCAATACGCCAATAATGGATACATCTGATCAGAGTTCGCGAATATTTTGAATGGATGATTAAATCGGATATCGCGGTGTAGCAGATAAAAAAACAGGCTTTTGGACAAATCGTGAGTGTATAATGCAAGTGCAAAATATAATTTCCAACTATTTTATGCTTTCCAGATGTGACAACAATCAAGCTTTATCAGGAGTCGAGCTCAAGAGAATCTCTTTGAGCCGGTGAGACATTCGACTTGAGGCGTTGCGTGCACAGCTGCGAAAACTAATGCATCTACATCTACATAATAACCTGCAAGCCATCTCAAAGGTGTTTGCCAGGGGGTGAATTCTGACCAAACATGTACTACATATCATGCATAAAAAATGATTAGTATTCTTAATATATTAGTCCAAACTGCAATATCTAAAAAGATGAAAACAGCAAACTAAGCATGCAAAAATGTGCTGTTAGATGGGTTACCTTCAAGTCTTTACACCAACATGCAACTACCTATGCTATACATTGATTCACTCGTATTGGTCATATCTACCGATATTCATATCCCAAACTGTATGAGGACATGCCATAATGCAATCGTCGCAGCTTGTATTTTCTTGGGTAGGAAGCAGTTCCTGGATTTCGTCAACGGGTCAGTTAATTTTCCCTTATAAGACCTCATTTGGAATATGCTGCCAGTGTATGGGATTCCTACGAAATCGGTCTAAATAACGAACTTGAACGTGTGCAGCGAATATCGGCAAGTTTTATTAAGGGACTGTATGATAACCTTATTAGCGTAACCAATCTATTAAATGATTTAATTGGGAATCATTGTCAGATCGCAGGTTGAAATTTAGACTTAATCTCTCAAACAAATTCCAAGACAATATTTTCAGTGTTGACGTTAAAAATATTTTGCGAACCCCAACTTAATATGGTAGACTGGACCATAATCACAAAATTAGAGAAATTGATTGCCGAACTGACAGATTCAAAATGTCCATTTTTTCCTCGTACAATTAGGGATATGAATAACGGTAAATATATCCAGTACGAGTGTAGCAATGGATAACATTGGTAGCTGCATGTTGGTATAAGGACTTGAAGCTAACCCAACTAACAGCATGTTTTTACATGTATGCTTTGCTTTTTTTATCTTTTTTTAAATAGCGTAGTTTTGAAAAGTACCTATACAAGGTGTAATTCTTTTTTTTTGCATGATATGTTGTGCATGTTTGGTGAGAGTTCACCCCCTGCCAAACACCTTTATGCTGGCTTGCAGGGTATCATGTAGATGTACATGCTTCCCAGGGAGCCACACATCGGAGTGCAGCCAAGCTGTAGCACCGGCGCACACGCGATAAAAAAAACGAAATATGTAAAACTGCCCGCGGGAGAGGAGTTATTGGCGGAGCAGAGGAGATCACAGGCAAAGCCGTTGCTGCCGTCACGTGACCTAGGAAAATATGGAGGGTGGCGTCCATGGGAGCAAATGGCGGGTGGCGATAAGGCGAGCCTAATTAATACGAGAGGGCGCTACTTCACACGAGAGGCCGGTCGAGATTTGAGCGCACGGGTGATTTTCCGACGGCGGAAAAGTGCCATTTATAATTCGAGGCGCGGCCTGCGCGGCGATCTGCGGATGGGTGCAGAGAGCCGCACCTCTTCGTACACAACGCAGAAACGAGGCAATGGAATCCATCATCCCGAATACCGGTCTGGCTATAGAGATACATGGAGATTCATCATCGTCATCATCATTGGTCAACAATCCTAGGGTTGGTTTGACGCAGCCCTCCACTCAATTCTTCTATCGGCCAACCTCTTCATATTAACGTAGTTCATCTCTTTCACGTCCTTTACAACTTGTTTCATACACCTCATACGAGGCCTGCCTTTGCCAATCTTCCCGTTCACTTGTCCTTCGGCGATTGTCATCATCAGGCCATCATGTCTCAAGATATGGTCGATTAACTTGTCCCGTCTTCTTTTTATAGTTTTCAGCAGACTTCTCTTTTCTCCCACTCATCTTAGGACTTCTTCATTTGTCACTCGGTTGATCCATTTTATCTTTATCATTCTTCTGTGGCACCACATTTCGAATGCTTCCACCCTTTTCTTCTCCGCTGCTGTCATCGTCCATGCCTCACTGCCGTAAAGAAACATGCTCCAGACATACCTACGTTCTGATGAATTGCTTCCTTACTTCCAAGCATATATTTCCAGCTGTAAGTAGATTCTTCTTTTGATAGAATGCCCTCTTTGCCTGGGCTATTCTACTCACTATTTCTTTCTTGCTTCGTCCATCGTTGGTTACTCTGCTTCCCTGGTAACAGAACTCTTTCACCTCTTCCAGTTACTGTTTTCCTAGTATTACGTTGGTTTTGGCCTCCTCTCTCTTGCTGCACACCAATATCTTAGTTTTCTTCTCATCAATCTTCAGCTGATGTATGGTCATTGTCCTTTCCATGGTTGTTAGCATCTTATTCAGCTCCTTCTCTGTTTCTGCTATGAGAGCTATGTCATCAGGGAATCGTAGCATGCTGATTGTTTCTCCGTGGATGTTCACTCCAGAACACTTTTCCTTGACTTCATTGATTCTCGATTTCCTTGACTCTCGAGGTAAGCATTAAAAATTACGGGTGACAGTGCCTTTCCTTATTCTTGCTTCTTCAGAGCTGGGTCCAGATTTTAACATAGTTACTTAGCTTTTATAGTATGGCGCTTGGAAATCACAATCATTTCCGCGTCGCGAGCAGTTCCTTGCTCACTTTGCGTTGCCCAGAAACATCCACCACGTCTTGGATTTCAGCGTAATGCGTGTGGAGAGGAAGGCATTTACCCGGATTCAGAGGCGAGAGCTCATCAATTGAGACTACGGCTTCTACAGAAGTACAGGGCAAGCGATTTCACCTCCGGCACCAAGTCAATTCCAGGAGCCCCACACTACACTGTTGCAGACACTGTACCATAGGGATTAGATGGGGAGAAATACCCTGCACCACAGACAGATTCAGATGTTCGTTCTTTCGTGAAACATTTAGTCAATGTAAAAACTTCAAAACTAATTACACCATGTTGCCCTCATGAAATAAAATTACCATAACAGGAAATGAATTGGCTCAAATTAGATTCAGTAGTTTCCGGCGATATTTAGTGGAATTGGAACATGTCAAAGTGAAAACAAATACATACATCTGCAATACATACCACAGATTAAATAACAAACTCTAATTTGATCCGGGTTTCGTTGACACTGCAACATCATCAGGTAAAAAATGGGTAGAATGGGAGAAGGGAAAAGAGGGTACATATATAAGCACACTCTTGAAGTTATTTTTTACTTGATGATGTTGCAGTGTCAACGAAACCTGGGTGGAATTAGAGTTTGTTTTTTAATTTGTGGTAAAATGCAATTTTTGTTTTCATTCTGATGGGCTCAAATTAGGTTAAATACGATCATGAAGAAAACAAAGGTAAAATTAACATGCTGGATTTATTACATTCTTTTTCCGTTTTAGGATTTAGGCATGACTGCAAGGAAAACTAATGCGTACATGTTCGTAGTACTTCTCAAAGTCTTCTTTGCATCTTGGATGAATAGTGGAACAGATAATGTGTGTCCTACAAGACATTCATATAAATATCGCCCTAGGTACGTGGTAAAAGTGAACTTTAGTGAATACTTGGTGATAACCTGCCACACACTACTCTCCATGTGGCATGCTGGGTAGAGAGCAGACGTAGATAGATGGATATGGGCTCTGGGTTCTAAGGCTAAACCCAGGGGGTCCCCATTCTGAAATGTCGGCCATTTCTTTTGAAAGGGAACCCAAGCACTGATTCAATGCATCACGGCCTTCTATCGGTGGAGGACCTGAGAGACCTTCACCTGCATTATACGCCTTTGGAACACAAATTCTTTTACTTAAACCTCTGTTCCCCCGTCGTAAGCTTTCAGGAGACCTTCGACCGAAAGGAAAGATAATGAAAGTTACTGTGCAAATGTACCGTGGAAGTAGACAATGGTAAATGGGAAAGTGGGTTGGTGAGATTACCACTGTACTGGGGCGAGAGATTCCAGAGCACACACGTGAACAGACAGACCGAAATGCAGAAGGCAAAGATTGGAATAATCCCATTTATCGGTTTGGAACCACAGCAGTGCATGGGACCCCTTCGAAATATCAGTCTAAATAACGAACTTGAACGTATGAAGCGAGTATCGGCAAGATTTGTAAAGGGACGGTACGATAACTACATATTAGCGTAACCAGTCTATTAAATGAATTAAATTGGGAATCATTGTCAGATCGCAGGTTGAAATTTAGACAATCTCCTGAATAAATTCCATGATAATATTTTCAGTAATAAGTTAAAAATATTCTGCGAACCCCAACTTACTATGGTAGACTGGACCATAATTACAAAATTACAGAAATTTATTGCCAAACTGACAGATACAAAATGTCCTTATTTCCTCGTACTATTAGGGATATAAATAGCGATAAATATGTCCAATACGAGTGAATCAATTGATAACATTGGTAGCTGCATGTTGGCATAAGGACTTAAAGATAACCCAACTAACAGCATGTGTTTGTATGTTTGCTTTGCTATTTTTATCTTTATTTCCTATATAGTGAAGTTTATAACAGTATAAATACTAATCCTTTTTTATTCATGATGTCTAGTGCACGTTTGCCGGTAATTCACCCCCTGCCACACACAATTATGATGGCTTGCAGGGTTTAATGTAAATGTAGATGTAGATTTATACGACATACATAGAGCCATTATGTTCGCGTTAAGGCTCATTTCAATGCTTATTGTTCCTATGTCTAACATAGAAAAATGTTTGCCAATTCTCAGTACTTTTTCAGCATCTGAATTGCGAATAAATTCAGCCAACGAGAAACTACAAAACAATTTCTATTAATCAACATCAACTTCGCATACTCACGTGAATAAAAGCCTGTTTTTTTAAGGGGTGCAAATCAGACAGTTACTCCGTAGACTAATAGATTTTTAGCACCGAAATTTATATAGTTTCCATTTAGCCCTATCGCACGCCCGGGACAGAGTCATAATGAACGGAAGGCTGCCTTGGGACAACACCGAAGGCGGAAGAAGTCTTTCTAACCAATTTACTGTGAAAAATGAGTCGGAGTAAAAAAAAAGGGGGTTTACAGTCGCAGGAGGGCACTACGAGTGTGATTTAGGGCTGCTCGAAAAACTCTCTTTGTCCGCTTGGGAACCTCGAGGCATTGGGCGAAATTAAGCTTCAGTACTTTCTTTCAGTATTCAGTAACTTTCGAGGCTCCATGGAAAAAAGAGGCGGTCACATTACACATTTCCCGAACATGGGAACGAATAACCCCTCGGAGAGCATCCAGGGAGGGAGATGGCTGCAGCCAATGGGAAGAGTTCAACGCGACCGACGCGCCCTCGGCATCCACCGTGACTGTGAAATGAAACTTATTTTCTCTTCCCGATCTCATCACACACCTCTAGATACCTTATTAGATATATTATTTTGCCATTATTGCGACGGAAAAAGTTAAACAAAACATAATTATTAACAAATATGAGATAACAATAAATGATTGAAGGATTTGACAATTTCGTCAGAATGGGGGCGTTTTTTCGGAACGGAAATCGCAATTTTGCACACGAAATCGTTAGAAGGAAACAAGAAAAGAATTTTAGTAAAAAATTTAATGTTCTAACCACAACCATTCACTCATAAATCTAAAATATTAAAATAAGCAAAAGGTGACGCCCACCGAAAAAGCTGCTGTGATCACATTGACGGCATTTTCCTCCCGTCCTTTTAGGAGAAGGGAAGGGAGTGGAGGGGGGTTCTCGGAAGGTCTGCCCGCACAGATACTGTCGCAACTTCTCCTATTGGAGGAGTCAGCTGTGTCCCTCCCCTTAGCGATGAGGCGAAGTAGCTTCGCGGGCTCAGTTGTGATTGGACGAAGTCGATATACGTCAAAGGTTGCACCACGCCCACTTTTCCGTAAGGATTATAAACATCAGTTTTTCGCCGCTTATAACTCGAGAAATAATTGACGGATCAAAAAACAGAAAATACGGTTCTTTTTGTTACAAACTATCATAATCGGCAATAAAAAAATATGGTAAACGACTCCATCGTACTGGTTATATTACGTTTCCCCTTATCATAAATCCTCTCCAAAGATAACCCATAAAACTAACTTGTGAAGAACTATAACTGTCATAACAATTAGTTAATTAATAATGTCAATGTTACATTAACAGTTATTAACCAGAGAGTTTACTACAGACAAAAGGTGTTACGATAGGTTGAGTAGCGTTTCAGAATTAATAAAAGTATTATGGTGGGAATTATTATCAGAGCGTAGGTTAAAGTACACATTAAATCTATTAGAGAAATTTCAATCGGATAGCTTTACTGAAAATGTTAGGCACACATTAAAAAACCAGCGTATTATGCTAGATTCGACCAGATGAATAAGATTAGAAAGATAGATTGTCGTACCGATAGATTCAAAATGGCATTTTTCCCCCGTACTATAAGAGAACAGAATAGGCAGCATAGCAATGGGATAGGTAGGGGAAAGATTTTAGAGTAGTCTGTAGTGCATGATGCATGTACTAACCCCTTAAATACTATAGATACTAACAATCTAGTTGCATGAGACCCTATAGTTGCTAGTTTGCATGTTAGTAGTGCATGCTTGGTGATCTTCACCCTCTGCCACACCCCCTCGCGGTGGCTTGCAGGGTATCGTGTAGATGTAGACGAGATATATGGAGTAAGTTTTGAAGGATGTAAAAGAGAGGAGCTACGTCAATATGAAGAGGTTTGCTGATAAGAAAAATGCAGTGGAGATCTGCGTCACATTAAACTTAGGTTTGTTGACCAATGTAGATGAATGTGACGTGCAGGAAGAAGGGGGAAATGCTGGAAAGAGGGTGAAGACGAAGGAGGGTGAATTTCCGAAGGCCTTAAAGAGGAGAGGGTAGCAGTGGGGAAGGAAAGAGGGTGGGAGCGAGGGGGTTCGGTTCCACAGATATCCGGAATACGGCTTGAAAACGGCCGCACGCCACAGCGTGTGATCTGTATTCATGAATGGCGGAAAGGCGACGAGGACTTGTGCCCGGAGCACCCTTGCCTTCACATTCGTCGTGTCGACATATTTGCCACTCGAGCGAAGATCGAATAGGCGATGAGATATAAGGCGAGAATTGGATAGGAAACGACCCTTCCCGTGCTCCCCCATCTCCTTTGAGGGGACAGGTGAGAAGAGCCTCTCAACTGAGTCCCGAGAACAACTTCCTTCCCATTCCAAAATGGTCCAAACCCTTCTTCATCAGTGAGGGAGGGGGATCTTTTGCGATCCATCGACATCAAAGTAAGAGAATTATTAATTTGCAGAGAAAAAGAAATTGGCATGAATACAGTAGAACCTCGTTTACACGACCCTCAATAACACGACAACCTCAATTACAAGTACAATTTTCAAATCCCCTTGAGATTGCCATAACACATAATGTTAAATTAACCTCTATAACGAGACTATAATTATCCAAGTAACCTTAACGACACGATTTTTTTTCCAATTCACAACGTAACTCAGAACCTCTATAAAAAGTCGTTTTGAGAAGTCAACCTCGATAACGCGACTCTATACATGAATGGGTCAACCTTTTAAGGCTGTCGGATACCCCTGCCAAAAACGCTTCTGCAGACGTCTACGCCACTTGACTTGAAGACTCTGCTTCGCTACTTAAACAAAAGTTTTCTGCGCCAACTTCGACAATAAGGATTGATCTAGGAAATAAGTTAAGTAATTTTTCACTCGTTGCTTTTCCAATAATTCTGTTGACCTCAGAAAAACGAAAATTTCGACGTAAATAAGCTGATTTCCATGGCATGTATGAAGTTAAATTCCGAATATAATGATTAATTATGACATTCTTTAAAAGCGGGAATCCTTCATCTCCATTTTGGACCAAGAATTCGTATTTCTTACCTTGAAATTTAAACAAAAAGTTGAGATGAAACAATTCCATTGCAAGAATTCTGTATTCTTGGCGATATGAGAATTGATAATAACAATAACAAGTAACAATTTCACGGTACGCGAAGCAAGATACAACGATAGACTGGGACAGTTACGTGGAAAAGTAATTTAAATTAAGAACAAGCAATGGGGAGAGTGTAGCAATTAATATTTGGAGCGTCGAAGAGGACAAAATGGATGACGAAAAAATTGAGATGGGAATTGAACGTAGCAATATTAGAAATTGGATCTAGAATTACGATAATTACCTCATGTGCAGACCTCAAACTACGGATACTTATTATTAGTTACCTTTTTATGCCAAATTCGACCAAAATTATAAATGAATAATGATTTACTCACATTCATAAATTATAAGAATTTAATCTGAAGGAAAGAGGCCAATGGCTTTGGAAAAGAACACAATCAAACCTGTACCTGAAATGAAAAGGGCAGATCAACAACAAAATTCAAGATATACATAAATTCACTTTCTACTAAAACCTCCACATTAACGACATGCTTAACAGCTAACGAAAAGGATCTTATATACAGCAAAAGCACCAAAACAGGAATTAATGGATGAAGAGTATCCGAAAAATCGTGCAAATTTTTCAATGTACCTTCAAACGAGAAATCTAATTCTGATCACAGTTCTTGTGACAAGCAAACAATTTGCGTTGGAAATGTTTCATTTGGGTAAACAGCAATAAATGCCGCATAGCAGATCACAATTCTTGAGATGCGATTTAAAATATATTATATCATATGTTACATCACAATTCCAAATTTCCCTCATTAATTAGAACCTATTTTAATGGCAAGTAATGAGAGATATTGGTCGCTGGTGAAGATGGTGATTTTCCTTATCCCCAGAGCTGTGCCACCAAGTCGCATTCCGTGCGGTTAAAATGTCTGCTATAGCTTCATTTCCTGAGTAGCGAGGGCGTTGGTTATTTTCCTGCTCGCAATTTCCTGTTCCAGGGACGATCCGAAGAACTTCTCTCCCATATAATTCCGCCAACCCTGTAGTTTTCTCCGAATGCCCCTGGGGGGGGGTCCAGAAACGCGTCCGATTCGCTCTCTAATTGGATGCCTGCTTCGAATGCACGTAACGTAGGCCGAGAAGGTGCCCTTTGAAAGAAACTCGTGGTTGCAGTGAAGGCATTCGACAGATGAGCAGACAATAGCCGGAGTGCAGTAAGCGGATCCGGAACTAACAACATAATATGGTTCCAAAGTGAGTGAGTGCATACCTACATTGACCGTTCGAGCTTCCCTTCGTAAAGTGCAGATGGGGTGGGATTCAGTATCGATCATTGATCTGCAATGTCTTGAAGTCCGACGATACTTGTAAGACGATGATAATATGGAAGAACCTTCACATACTATGAGAGTTCTTCCATATTATCACGTTGTTCATGTTAATCACATATTGCTGACTCCGACTTCTTATGGTAGGCTCGATAATTCTAATAAAATTAAGGAGATAGATTGCAGGACGGACAGGTTTAAAATGTCATTTTTTCCACATACGATTCGAGATGAGACGTTACGTTAGACATCGCGTAAATCGGTAATAATTATAGAGGTAATATTCAGAGTAGGTCGATAGCATTTTTTTGTTTCCAGCATGTTCAAATCAATGTGTTATTCGCATGCATTGCTCCTGGCATTCCCTGGATTTAGTTTCTTTTGCATGCATGGGTTGCATACTATTACAATTGGATTGGTGTCGGATTTCAGGTCGTGCATTGTGTTCCTGGGTGTATCCTGCATGATTGGCATTTTGTAGTTTTTTGTCTTTTTCCCCCCAATTTCTTTTAAGGGTGTGGTGTTTGTTTTGTGTTGTTCGGTTTTGTTTGTTGCGCCATCGTTCCTGGTGTGAATGCACCCCCTGCCACACACCCTCGAGGTGGATCGCAGGGTATGTCGTAGATATAGATATAGATAATAGCAGAGCACTGCGTGATCGCTAAATTTTTCCATCTCACGGGAAAAAACACTTGTTTTTAATAAGTGAATCAAAGTTCTGGAGTAAAAACTGAAAGCATTTCCTCAGGTAAAACAATAATACATCGAAATTAAAGATCTTTCTACGTTTTACCTGCTTTCCTGCATTGGACGATTGAAGTTTAAATTCAGCCATACATATTCTGGAATATAAAGCGTTAATTTATCGAGAATACCATTCCAAGCTCAAATATGTTAAACTGCTGCCTGCGAAGAAGCAAATCTGAGTGCATCAGTGCTGTGGTTGGTCACTGGCGAGATGGCGAGGATTTATCTTTCCCGTACACCACCATCTGGGTCTTTTCCTTATTTTCTTTTTCTTTGTGCCCAAACTTGTCCCTGAGTGAGTGAGAGATTGATCACTTGTGAAGTTTTATTCCTCTGCGATTGTCACTGGCGTGGAATAATAATATTCCCGAAAACAATCGCAGAAAGAGTGAAAGTTTTTCATTTTTGGATTGAGTCTATCGGTTGGTCACTACCGAGGGATTAACCTTCCCGTAAACCACCACAGGAAGGCCATCCGGGTTTAACTTTTCATTTGTTTCTTGCCTATTCTCCGTCGTGAGGTGCAAAAACTATTACGTCATTGGAGTATTCATTGAATTACTCAAAGACGTAGCTTGAAGATTTAGATGTACTACGATATGAATGAGTTCCAGAAAAACTTGCAGACTGGGTAATTGATATACTCATGAAATTGTGCCTTATTATGAGCTGACCCAAGAAATATCGAATTTCTACTTTTATAAATTGACTATAAACTTTGGGGTAACGTTCCTCAATGGAGTAGTACCTACGTAGATGAATCACAATATTTCACCATAAATAAATCTGACATTCTATTTTCTCAAATCTCTGCATACGCAGTCTTCCATTTCCGTCCCCACTGTTCTTTCCTGACGTTATTGAAAACTTTATAAAGGAAAAATATGTAAACAGCAACCTTCTTTAAAACTGATCCCTTCAGTCAAATCGTTTAAACGGAAAAGCGAAATACTTATACACGACTCAACATGATTTATAATGCCTGTATTTGTCACTGTGCAACAAAATATTGGTTTTGGTGCCAAATAAATAAGTAAATATTAGAAAATGCGGCCAGATATATTTAAAAAAATGATTTTTCACACTCAAGAATAACAAATACTTGCACCCAGAACATCCTCACCCAGCTTTTCACACTTTTCATCTCCGTTGCTCCCACTCGTGCTCCACTCTTGCTTCAATTCCTTCTCCATCTCATCTTTAAGCACATTATTATAAACTTCTTTGCACGATCTCAAAACTCCACTCACTTGGCCCCTTCAAATCCTCCATGCATTTATGTAGCTCGCTTGTAATGCCACCCGTCGCTTCGAATAATTTTCCTGACCTCAGTGAAAGCAAAAACCATGGGGTACCGCACTTGGCTTGGTTGTCAGAATCTGGTCGAACGAACCTAATGCACGGTTGTAAGACTGAACAAAATTTGCTTCGAAGTTCAAACCCGAATGGCCAAGTTGAGGCAACCATATCACTTCGGTCGGGTGTTCCGGGATTACCAAACTGAAGCGGTGATTTGAAGCCAGAAATGCTTTAGACTGTGCATTTGCATCGCGTAAAGTACGTATTTTACAGAGAGCGACTCACAAGTGCATAGTTGGCTAAGAGAGAAGCGTTTGAAGTTCGTTCAACGGTTCGCAGTGAGGATACGTGGTTTAAAAAGTTCAGTGAAAGGAGTTGGGCCTGGAGAAATACGAGGAGGAATCACGAAGTAAGAATCTTAAGCCCTGTCCGAAACGTGTACTTCTAGAGCTAAGCATGCTACAGTACCTGCTTGAAGGTGGAGGGGGGTACCGTCGGAAACACCCGAAGTATGTCCGAACGCGAAGCACTCTTGAGGGAAGAAGCATGCTACGGTTAAAGGCTTCGAAGCATTGTTGGCGAGTATGACAAAAGATGGCGGAGCCGTTGGCTACTTATAAATGTGCGTAGTATCTATTTTTTAAATTAGTATATTATATTTTCATAATTATTAATATACATATATATAAAAGGTTAATATTACATAATCGCTCTTTTTATTCCGATCTAAACATTTGATAGATGTTGCCTTCTATTGTGCTTCACTATGCCTAGTGGTTTTTTATGTTGCCACTACTGCTTAACGTCGCTCCTTACCGTAGACTATCCGAATGTGAAGTATTCTTTCCCAAGTATGCTTCATCGTGCGTCAGCAATAAGCCATCACCAAGAACGCTTTACCGAAGCATACTTGGTTTTCGGATATGGCTTTTGACTCCTGTTGCTAATAATCGCACTTTTAAATTATTGATCGCTATTCAAATAAATTGATTTCTTGCGTGTTTCGCGGTATTGTATCAACTTTGCTCGGAGAATTCCAATATTTAAAAAAACCAGCGTATTATGCTAGATTCGACCAGATAAATAAGATTAGAGAGATAGATTGTCGTACCAATAGATTCAAAATGGCATTTTTCCCCCGTGCTATAAGAGAACAGAATAGGCAGCATATTTAAGGGATAGGTAGGTGAAATATTTTAGAGTAGTCTGTAGTGCATGATGCACGTATTTACAACCAATCCCTTAATTACATTGCAGATACTAGCAATATAGTTGAATGAGACCCTATAGTAGCATATTTGTATGTATATAGTGCATGCTTGGCGATCTTCACCCCCTGCCACACACTCTCGCGGTGGCTTGCAGGGTATCGCGTAGATGTATGTCAAAATTCCACAATGCGTAATAAGTCATAAGTATGCGGTCACTAAGTTTTAAACTATAAGCGGTTCACGGTGCCTAACAGATCGCTTCCAATCACAAGACTCTTTTCCACTAGAGCAGTTCACTCGAGGCGAACGGCTGATTCGGTCACTCCGTTGGGAACCGCTCAGTTTGGCTAAGGGTACCACATTAATGGTTTAATGGACAAAAGGTGCGTGTGGTCTCCACTTCGCGCCCCTTGTTTGCCGTTGTGGAGACAACCTTCCCTAACGAGGAGTAAAACGATGACCTCCATACACCAATATCATGTCGTCCACATCTTCCCGCTCCCCCCTTGCACCCCAACACCCCCATCATCCCCTGCGCTGAACAGAGGAACACCAAGCACTTCCCCGCTCGCCCCAAAACAGCCTCGCCGGATTTACTGGCGCTCTCGTCCGCCAGGGGGTTTCGCGCCCCCCTGAAGCAGGCGAACGAGTGGATGGTTTACAGCCCGAGGGGGTTCGCGGGGTCGTTAAAAAGAGCGTCGGGCCGCGTCGCGGGCGTAAAAGGCCCAAAGGGCTTTCGGCACCGGCGGCGGCAGCGCGCTCCAGCGGAGTTTCGGGGAAACAATTACGCAAGTTCAGGCAGATACGCTTCGGAGATAAACTTGGTCCGACACACTCCCATTCCCACCTTTCCCAAATCCGTTCCTCTTTCCGTCGTTTCCCTTTTTCACATACCCTCCCCAACCCCCACTCATACTCCACGAAAAACCTTTCATTCGCTCCCCCTATCGCAACGACCCGCTTCCTTCAAGTTTGCTCCAGGTGCTATCTCCCGTGACCCTGGGTTTAAATTCCAGGGGGAATTACCCGAGAATTATTCTGCGAGAGGCCGGGAACAACACAAAAGGAGATTCATAGCGTTTCCAACTCGTTAGAGCAAGGCAGAATATATCTCTCCTACGACGTTACTTGATGGGCAAAAAGGGGTAAATTTGTCTTCCAAAGTTTTGCTTCGATTATCATTGAGTGTACTTACTTCCCATGACCCCAAACGCAACATCTGGAAGAAAACACTGGCATACCTCTTGAGATTTCATTGCTGCTCCAAGTGAAAAAAAATACTGCCACAAAAAACACCATATTTAGACGAAGTCTACAAAAGCATCATAATTAATATCCGAAGGAGATATGGAGAGAGTTACTTGTGAAAACGGCTTCAAGGCATAACTTTACTGACTGGATTCTCCGGTAGATGAATTTGCATCTTTTCTCGAAGTAATGTTTGAACATAATTTGGTGGAAAGGTACGTAAATACATTATAAATTGTAAATAATTCATGGTATGTATTTAACCTAAGACATATTCAGTGCCCTCAGTAAATTTTAACTCGAATACAAAGAGAAAAGCACGTGATGCTGGAAATAAAGTGCTAGAAATACGAAAGAAAATTACTCAAATAGATTTGGGTACAGATCTCCAAAAAGACTATTGAAGGGTTGTTACATTAAGAGCTATGACAATGATAACAATCTCCAATTTGAAGGGTAATAAGTGAAAAATACAGACTTAGACAACTTACTAATGGAAAATATAAAAAATGAAGAGCATAACTTCGTCAATATATTTATCATTTTTATCAACTTCTGTGCTTGACCGAAATGTACACCCGAAATATAGTATCAGAATCCACCTCGAATAATTCAGAGTGAATATTAAAACATCTTATCCATTTATCCGTCATTATCTTATGTGATGTCCCTTATGTAGTAGAGGTCTGTACGTAATTTCAAGGATGCAAGGAAAAAATTCTTCTGATTGGTCAACCGTTTAATATTTGTCCAAAAGTGCTTGCGCTGCGGTCACGTAAACAGGATAACTTTAGTTTAATATAATATTGACCGTGAAATAGGTGGGAAGAAAACAGATTTTTTTCACTCTGATCCATGGTGATATAACACACTTAATTTGAGCCATCTGCGCTGGATAGAGAGAGCCTTAATTAAAAGAGAAATCGACGAGAAACTAGCTTCGGAAGGAAATTCCGGGCGTCGCCATTTTCATGAGGAAGATACTCACTTCCCAATCTTCAAAATAAGTAGCCAATACGTTGGCATAGAACAAAGAAACTAAATATCAAAATTTAACGATTTAATCCGATATCCAAGATGTACCTAAAAGTATGGTATGTTTTCCTATCGGGATATAACCAGAATGATAGTGCTTCACGAAGATTTCTTTCGAGAAACGATAAAAGGAGAGATTCATCGACAATGGGGCGTTTACTAGGAACCCATATCGCAATTATGTCCACGAAATCGTTAGATGGAAACGAAAAATGAATTTTTGTAAATAAATTAATCTTCTAACCACAACCATTAACTACATTCATTATATAAATCAAAAATTAAAACAAGCAAAAGGTGACACCCACCGAAAAAGCTGCTGTGATAACATTGACGTCATTTTCCTCCCGTCCTTGACTGCTTTTAGGTGAAGGGAAGGGAGTGGAGGGGGGTTCTCGGAAGGTAACCTCACACAGATCCTGTCGCAATCGCTCCCATTGGGAGAGCCAGCTGTGTCCCCCCCCTTTGCGATAAGGCAAAGTAGCTTCGCGAGCTAAGTTGTGATTGGACGAAGTCGATATACGTCAGAGGTTGCACCACGCCCACTTTTCCGAAAGGGTTAAAAACATCAGTTTTTCGCCGCTCAGAACTCGAGAAATAATTGACGGATCAAAAAACGGAAAAATACGTGTCTTTTTATTTTACAAACTCTATCAGATTCGGAAATAAACAAAGTATGGTAAACGACTCCACTCTGCCCCTTTCAAAGGACCTCCTTTTCCTTCCGAAACTTCTGACCAATTCAGGATTATTTTTATCCCTCGGGATCGCCTTTTGCTTGCTAGGCAATGGCGTTCGTTCCTATATATGCTAATACTGTTCGAGGGAATATGCAGCAGCCATTAACCACCCTACGCGTCTCCGCGGAATGGGCGTCCCCCTCCCTCGTTGGGGGGGGGGGGTTGACGAGATAAGGCTCTTGTGGCCCGGGAAAACCCTCGACGAATGAACGAATGCTGGAGCAGTGAGAATGCCTCGTGCCCCGGGCGAAGGGGCGGGGGTTGAAGAGAGGGGAAGGGAGGGAGGGAGACATTTATTGAAGAGACGGGCGCCGAGCGGATGAAAGATATGGCGAGGACACTTTCCCCGGGATTTTTATACGCATTTACCCCATTTCACTTAAATATGCTAACTGCACATTCCTTCGGCATATCTAAGGCTCACTAAAGGTGATGGATACATATTAAGAACTCTGTGAAAGATTTGCTCAGGTAAACGAAATTGGAGAGATACATAAAGATTCGTACCGATAGATTTAAAATGTCATTTATCGCGGATCATAGGAGAACAAAGCAGAAAGCGAAATAGCATAGGATGGTTATATCATAGGTATATATAGGTCCTATCATTACTATGAGTAAAATGATTTAGGTTCCCAAAGATTAAAATAGACTAAAACTTTTAAGTGAATTCAAATCTGATAAGTTGACGCAGATGACGTTAGAAATATATTTTAAAATGCTGTCTATTATGATGGATGTGATCAGCTACACAAGATAGATAAGATTTTCACTTTTTCCGTCGAGCGATCACTGGAAGAATTTCACCATCACGACCCGTTAAGAGTACCCATAACTGATTTCGATTTTTTAGCAATCCTTTCCAGCATACATTAAGGAATATTTCAATCCTCCTGATAGATTTAAACAAACTTAAAAATAAAATTAGGGTTTAGAACAGGTCTCCTCCTTTCAAAACATTTTCTTGGAGAATAACGGTACGAAATCATAGCCTTATAATTGCATCCCACAACAGAGCGGTGAATGGTTAAGAAATGGTATGAAATACATGAAACGAGTAGTGTGGGACGCAAGAAAAAAATGTCTATTCAAACACTAGCTGAAGGTGCCCATTGAAATTCAACGGGAGCGAGAAATATAACAATTACAAATAGTATTAAGAAATTTTAACATTTTTCATGAAGGGGAGAAAAAGAACTTGTGTTATGGAAATAGCTACGGCTCCAAGTCACTATCGGAACCATAAATATAATTTGAACCAATGTAAACATCTGATTTCTGCGTACACTCACACCTGGGCCTTTACAAATATAAGAATTTCTTTTAGAAACTTAAAAAGAGGCCAGAAGAAACGAAGGAGGTTAGAAGGGAAGGTGCAGACGAATGTCTTTCTATTGTTGACAGTGATGCCAGATCGGTTTTAATGCATTTTATTCCAATTAGGGTAAATTCTATTCCTATTACCTAATACAGGTTCAGCCAACTTAAACAGGTACTTATCGCTCGGTTGCATATATGTACACCTTCTACTGTATATTTGACGCATAACTGTCACAATTTTTTCCACTTGCTTCTCTTATTTTTGATTATACTTCATTTATGTTTCTTTCGGAAGTAAACGGCCTCTAGGCAGGAGTGGCTTATTTCACGCAAGCCAATCTCGAGTCTTCGAAGTCTTGAGTCTATCCGCGCAGCGAATCTTTCAGCGAATAAGAAATTGCGGAAAATGTGACGTAGAGCTGCAAGGACCCATTTCAAAATAGAACGTCGCATTATACAGATGGAGACGATTGTAGACCACAACTTATCCTGAAGCAGCGATTTGAATTGTAGAGTTAGAAATAGGCACAAATTACGAAGTCATTTCTGGCAAGTTATAAGTCTAGGCTATGCCTATATAGGCATTTCTGCGCATTTTTAAGCCTAAGGTTCTTTAAAAATATACTTTTAATGCTTGTAATACTAAATAATACTTTTATTTCCATCTTATTTCTCGTATCCGATAAACCGGCGTTTAAATATATATTGTTTTAATGTGACATGAGGAGCACTATTCCGGGATACATGATAGGTGTCATAACCGATACTGTTTCCAATATTGGTAGTGTCCTGGGGAACATTTCAAATATTTTCAATCCAATATCGTGTCCACGAATTAAGCCAATTTTTTCGGGAAACAGATTTGGGAAATAAACATGCTCAAGTGATTCTTTTAGGCAATTTTGTGGCACGATTTTTAGTCACCAACGATCTGTCGTGGGGATTGGGAATTTAAATCCAGAATCGATTTTCGATTAATCGACTTTCGATTTTGGTTTTAAAAATCGCTTTTATAAAAATTCGATTTTTTGCCCAAAATAATCGAAAAATCGAAATGATATTTATAGTAGTAAATTAATTGTCTGCTGAAAAACGGATGTGCTGCTGTATCAAAATGCAAAATATGGGTTAATGGAATAACTAGGGATAAGAACTGAAATACGGTAAAATTTATTTGGCCGGGATTGCGATGAACGTTTTCTGACGTGACGGAAACGGACGGTGACGGTGAACGGCAACGTAGCGGATCAATTGTTGGTGGTGTATCGCGATCGACGGTAGATAGCCGTTTTCCAATATGGCGGCGAGGCGGACAGTCACCTCTTGGGTTCCAATTGGTGTAAAACCGTAAGTTTTTACCATTTTCCAAAACTTTTCAAGCGTGAGTGAAGTGTGAACATAGCAGATTGTGTTGTGAAAATTTCATCGAAGAAGGACGATTTTCAGCGGTCGAAAAAATTTTTTGAAAAGTGTCACCCTCATCAGAACATTTACCCTCCTCCCCCCCCCCCACTTGATTTTCAAGTCACTCGTGATTGGTTGACGGAAACCAACGTGACGGGAAAGCTAGACCTTGACAAGTTTTGCTCAACGTACGTCGGCGGCACGTCAACGTCCGTCCGTCGTGCTTAGCTTCATTGCGTTCCCATTCTCCTAACTTCAACAACGCCACCGTCCGTTTCCGTCACGTCAGAAAACGTTCATCGTAATCCCGGCCTCAATACGGTACCAACCGAGGCGGCGTAATTCAAAGGCTGTAGCACGCTAAAAACCGAAAATCGATCGGCTAAAATCGATTTTTCAAATAAAAAAGTCGACTTCGATTAAATCGAAAACCGGAGTGTGATAATCGATTTTCAATTGAAATTTAAATCCATTTTCCAATCCCTAATCTGTTGTGCTTGAGTTAGTGTGGACTCTGCCTCGCGATATGTCCGAAGGGATGTTTTGGACTCGAATGCTGGAAAAGACGAGGTGGAGGATTCTCCTCCTCTTTCTGCACATAGTATAAACAGCACTCACCCCGGTACGCCTCCAGACTCCATGTGGTTGGCAAGCGTGACGTCGTCGCTCCAGACGTCAAACTGCCACTTGCGCAGCCCGAGGACCCCGCACAGCACGTTGCCCGTGTGGATCCCGATGCGCATGTCCACGTTGAAACCGGTCGCCTCGCGCACGAACCTGCGCAGGAACAGAGAGAAAGACAAAGGAGCCATGAGACCGATGACGACACCTTGAAGGCGCTCCAGGCAATGCATGGAAGCCGACAGGGGCATAAGTATGCACTTAAAGAAATAATTTAGTATTTAGCGTCGGCAGCGCGGAATGAAACGCCTTTTCCTTCTTGCGAATAGCTGTTTATTCAAGAGCTCTCCATACAAGACTCTGTACGTTTTCCTACAGGACCATTAACTTATTATGGTAACCAACTTCATGTGTATTGTTGTCCGGTTGGTATGAAGATGAATAAAAAAGGCATAAGAAAGCTTAAAATGAATTCAAGATGATTAAGAAGTGGAATGCTTATGAATGATTATGAAGAGTGGAGCCAACGCGGCAGTTGTGGTGGAGTATCGCCAAAAATATATTTCCATCGCCACCATTTTCACCCACCCCAAAACCAAGCCCTCCCCATGCCACCGTCCGAGATGCAAAATCTTTCCGATTTTCACACCCCCTGCCACCTCCAGCAATGTGGTCTACCGGCCACAATGCAAAGCACTGCCCATGATTTCACATAGGCAAATCCTCCACCCCTCTCAACATCCGAATCAACCGAACCACTGCTCCTGTCGCAACCATTTTATGTATCCGTGGCACACAACATACCTTCAGCCACGAGAAATCTTTCAATATTTGTTTCAATAATGTGTCCGTTTTGGCTTCCCTCCCCCCTACAGCATCTGCACTTAAACTCAATTCACTGGAGCTAGCTTACATTTGGACTTTGAAGGCTTACACTCCACCTGGCCCCATTGTCATCCATTAACCCTTAATCATGAAGTGGGCAATGCACGTTCTTTTTATCCAAATTAAGGATTACTTGAAGCGTAATTGTGATTAATAATTTAGTTACTTGATGAAAAATAAATAAAGTAATGATTTGATTGTTAGAAAATAATTATGTGACATTTTTACAGTTCATTATGATTTACATAATAAATACGAACTAGGGAAAACCTAGGATGGCAAATGAGAAACAAAATATATACATTTAAATTAAAATCAATTTTAACATTTGTTAATATTTTTATACATACTTACCTACTATTATGGACAATGTGATAGCATGTAGTAGCAATCCCTCTGCGAAAGATTAACAGTAAGATATCGTGCCAAGAAATGGAACAGAAACGCCATCTTTCGGTAATAGTTATAAACTAACGACGGACAGTATTAAAAAATTAAATACATCGCATTTCCAGTGCCAGCAGTCCTAATATTTTGTCATATGGTAGAAAAAGGTTTAGAAATAAGGTACTGTAAAGAAGAGACAAGCAGAGTAGACTACTGTTAAATATTTCCATTTAAAAGAATCATCAAGGTCTTTAAAGGCCGTTTTACACTGTCATTGATACTGCGCAGGCTGCTGCAAGAACACTTGCGCAAGAAATATTGCGCCGTGTAAAGCGACGCCTTGCGAGGACAGGCAGCGCCACTGCGCGAACGCTTGCGAGCAAATTAGAACATGTTCTAATCTGATACATGCGTTCGCGCAAGCTTGAAGTTAATTTCTCTCACTTGATAGTGCAGATGTAGCTGCAACGAAATGCCTGGGGAATTCTAGCAATAAAATAGGATGTTGACGATTGAGTTGGGTGTTTTTGTTTGCACTCAACTACTTAGGAAGAGTGCAATAATCATGAGCTGGGCGATCAATCACGTGGAAGATTAAATTTCGTTCGTAAAGGAAGAACTCGTTACTTTGGCCCACAGCCGTTCGTCCGTGGTACAAATTTTGGGCTAAGTATACGGGACTAGGGTCTCCACTATTATGTTTAGACTATGGCTTAAAACATATTTTAAAGTGGTGGTAATTTATCGCATCTTTCACGTCCAATTAATCGCTACTTAACAGATCTTGACGTTATGCGATATATTGACGGCATTACCGCTACTGAATGGTATATTGTAATACTGGCATAATGCACCGATGATTGCACCATGTAAAGCTGTCAAGCAAGCGCCCTCGTAATTTTCTACGTCACGGACTTTCGCAGACGACTGCTCAAACGGAATCAACTTGCGCAGTTTCAATGACCGTGCTGTGAAACGGCCTTAAGACCGTGCGCGACTTCTAAAGTGTTAACCGTCCCTTCCCCTGTCCCCCCCCTCACACTCCAACCCTCTCCCCTTCCTTCCCCTCCCCCCCCCCCTCTCTCATCCATTATGTCCCGTTCAGTCTCCTCTGTCCCCTGAAGAATGCGGTTGCGACGCAGCCGAAAACTAGGAATATTCCGTACATTTTTAGTGTATTCTCTCATTCCTTGCGTCAACACGACTGCGATAAATTTACATTGTACACTACTGATTATAAAAAGACGGAGTTTGTATCGAAGTAGAACTTCTCAATCCATCATCTGAAGTAGTTTTTTGCCACTCTTATTACCAAAACACTTTTTTCCATAAAAAACTTAAATATGTCAAAACAATCTTTTTCCAAAATGAATAGGATGTACATTTTATTCCACCAAAATGCATCTTAAATATTTAAATTTTAAATAATGCAGATAAATTTATTCCTCTAATTAACGATTGCATATAATTTTTCTACAAATACCGTAGTTCATAGCTAATATGGTTTAAGTCAAATACTATTAAATATCGACCATATTCACTTTTGCTACAAAAAATAAATGGTTTGAGGTCAAAAAATAATAATGAAGATAAAATTGACAGTTTCGGCGGTAACTAGATGGAAATTCATCTTCCACTAAGAAGAAAGAAACTTTTTATTTCCACATGAAAACTTTTTAATGAAGACGTGACCGGTTTCATCCGCTAGGGCATCATCAGGTGCATAAGACAACCACAAGTATATATACCCTCAAGTAGGGTTAGGGGAGTGGGGAGGGGAGGAACGGGAATGGATGAGGGGGGAGGGGGGGCTGACACTTTAGTGTGTGGTGTTGAATCCGGTGTGGGAGCGAGACGTGCAACCACTTCTAAGATGGGGGAGGGGAGCACTTCATTCGCCAAGTTGTGTCTCTTTCCGTGGAGGAGGATTTCCAAGTGTTCAAGGGCATCTAACCTAGGCATGGGCGATATTGATAATTCAATATCGAGATACGATAATTTTAGAATATCGTAAGGTGGCGACAACGATAACTCATATCGTGACGATAAGAAATCGGGGCACGATAAATATCGTGATCACGATAAATATCGCGATAAAATATCATGATATCGCCTCCCGATAAAATAGCACGACATCGCGCCCCGATACGTTATTACGATAAATATCAAGATATGTTATTACAAATCACAATATATTATTACGATAAATATCACGATAAAATATCGTGATATTCATGTAACGCGTAATCGCGCCCGATGAATTATCGTGATATTGCACGATATCATGATATTTTATCGGGGCACTATAAGACGATATTTATCGAGCCACGATATTTCGTCAATTTTAAAAACTCGAAATCGGATTCGCGATATATTAAAATATCGCGATATTTTACGATACATCGATATATCGCCCAGGCCTAATCTAACCTTCGCCCTTTTCTTTGGGAGTGGAGTGACTTGGAAATCACTCCCATGCCCAGCGTCAATTAGATGTTTAGCGAAGTGTGACCTGTCGGGCTCTGGTTCTGTGTGAGTAGGCGCTAATGAAGACTCGATTCAAGAAGCTCTTTAAGCGAAGGTGATGTATTCGGTCCACAAACGCCATACATATTTTGGACATCACATTTAATTTTCCTCTTTTCACGCAATTCAGCAGAGTTCCCACGAGCACAGAGAAGAAATGTCTCAAAGACCGGAATGAATTGAAACTTTCAAGCACTGATGACTTCCTCACAAAGTCCATAACATATTCTAAACGATTGCAAAAAGGCGGACAGTTATCGGTTCATTTTATGAGATTGGACCTTTATCCACGCATGCATTCGAACGGAATCGCACACGGTCGCGAGGAATTGCACCACGCGCTCCAAGGATTCCAGTCTTGGGAATGTGTCGAGGAAGCATTCACGTCTCGAGCGTGACGCGTGATCACTAAACTGTCTGCACGGCAATGCGGAGAGCACGATTCGGCCGAACACAAGACAGTTGACAGTGGGACCAAATGCCCAAACGATGGCCACAAGTCCCTAAAACAAACTTTACTCGGCTGAGCGGCTGAGCAAAAGTAACGGGCTATTACAAGTAAGATGCAACCCGCGCAAAATGATAGCTTAAGTGATGCACATGTTTTCTTAAAAAATATCATTTTGCGCTGCTAAACCGCAGCATATTTTTTCATCAATCGATAACAAAGATCTTTGGCTACAAACTCACGTAACTTATTTGATGATGACATGCCTGGCAATACAACTTTTTGAATTTTTTCTTCAAAAATTTCGCGAAAAAAGTTGAAAAATACTTACTGTAAAAAATGAAGGCAACGTTCATAAAAACATCTTGATAAACTTTTCACTTACACGCATAACACCTACTTACTATGAGGAAGTTTTTATGTTTTTGCTAAATTACAATTCAACTTTGAAATAGACCTTCTAATTTGGTAGTTTGCTCACACGCACAGGTGAGCCACGCCCTAGTCACTTTAACAATGATTTTTCGCAAATTTTCCCACTTATATACCTGTAAATTGCGTTTCCTGGTGGCGCCAATATCATAGAAGACGACGCAGTGTATAAAAGAGCAAGGTTTGAGCTAGTTTATTTCAGGGACTCATGTCCATCGCTTAAGCATTTGGTCACACTGTGCGGCCGACCACGAAGGGAGTCGCACCTTTAGTTCGCCGCCGAAATACTTCGAGACGGTGGCGCTCGCAATCAAACTTCCGAATTGGACTCCCTTCCATTGTCGGACTGTGGCTCGCCTCTTGCGCACTTTAATTAGTTCCCGTTCCATTCCATCGGGGTCGCATCCTCTCTTTCCAATTCTACGTTTCCTGTGGAACCCTGACCTCACGGACCCTTCGCGAACAGCATTCCGAATGGCAGCGTTCGAGCGGGATGAAAAAGGGTCAAATGGCATTCCCTCTCGCCAACATATTCTAATGTCCGCGCAGAAACTCCTGAATCCGGGATTTTTGACCAATTGGAGGCTGCAGAAATACCCAGTTCGTTAACTAGAATCCTTTTTCAGCGAATTCAGAATGACATGACATTCATTCAAACCCATATAAAGCCTATTTCATTAAAAATTTTAATTGTCTTTATTTTATCTGACAGATAAAATCTTTTCAGAGAAATGTGAAAGATAGGACTCCGCTTCAAATTGAGGAAGTCTACGAAGCTCCCTGCGTAACATGTGGGAAGAAATACGCCGGGGAAACAGGACGCAGCGTCAAAACCCGGCTGGAATAAACAGCGACGAGCCACTCGACTGGGACGGACATCGAAGTCGGCAGTGGCAGAACATGCAGCCCTGGGACATTAGATTGACTTCGAAAACACTAAAGTCATCGCGAAGGTCAACAGATTCAAACCCAGGCTTTACGGTGACGCAATTGAAATGGTAAAGTACAGAGAAAATTTTAATAGAGATGGTGGCCTCCAAATAAGCCACACGTGGAGGCCCACACTTCACAAACATTTTTCAATGACATCTCCGTCCATCCCCCATCCCTCTTACCAACCTCGACCCACCCACCTGAGATATACTGTTATACCCTCACCGGCAACGAGGACCTCATATCCCTCTGGAAAAGTGACCAGCATAGGTCACGAAACATCGGGGCAATACCTGAACATCACGTGGCACACCCGAATAACATACGTATCATCACGAACCGCGAATGCTTCAATGAACAATTACAGCACCGTGGGTTCTGAAATTTTGAACGTGATGACCAGGAACGGAGGCAGAAACGCATCGTATCAAATCAAAATAGCATAGTAATAGATATGAAACGATGATGAAACAATTGAAATGATCAAATATGACCATAAATAAATGACAAACACTGACTCTTCAAATGACACGCAAAGGCTTCTTTGATTAATAATTGAGAACAGAGTGGATGGAACAAAATAATTCTATCCACTGTCCGGAGTATCTCATATGACACAAGATCTTTCCTGGGGTAAAGAAATACGTGAAATAATGGGTCAAGAGAATTGTAGACTGGAATTCATCAAAAGGGTATTGGGTAAATGTGACGAACATCTACGAGAAAACAGCCACCTTTCCCTTGTTAGGCCTCATTTGCAATATGCTGCCAGTGTATGGGATCCCTGCGAAATCGGTCTAAATAACGAACTTGAACGTGTGCAGCGAAGATCTGCAAGATTTGTAAAGGGACGAAACGATAACCATACTAGCGTAACTAGTCTATTAAATTAATTAAAATGGGAAAGAACAAAGTCTCTTAAACAAAGTCCAAGACCATATTTTCAGTAATGACGTTAAAAATAATTTTCCAACCCCAACTTACTCTTGTAGACTGGACCATTATCACAAAATTAGAGAAATTGATTGCCGAACTGACAGATTCAAAATGTCCTTTTTTCCTCGTATAATTAGGGATATGAATAACGGTAAATATGTCCAATACGAGTGTTGTAATGGATGATAACATTGGTAGCTGCATGTAGGTGTAAGGACTTGGAAGTAACCCAAATAGCATCACGTTTTTGCATGCGTAGTTTGCTATTTTTATCTTTTAAATATTGCAGTTTAGAATAATATATTGACACTAATCCTTTTAAATGCATGATACGTAATGATTGTTTGGTGAGAATTCACCCCCTGCCACACACCTTTGAGGTGGCTTGCAGGTTATTATGTAGATGTAGATATGCTCGGGTGAATTATCGGATTTTAAGTGGTGGTAGGGGGGGTTCAGCGAACAGAGTCAGAGTTGATGCGTGGGTGGCTGGGCAATGTTGTCGGGGGCGAAGGAAGGAATGTTACACCCCAGTCGCAGTGACCACCTCCTCCTAGTCTCTCTCTCTAGTCGCTGACCGCACCCTCTCGGGGTCAGGGCCGCCGCATACCTGGAGACTTTCCTCCTCAGCAGCAGCGGTTCTCTGCCTCCAAATCACGGCCGCCGCCTCTTCGGATTACTTCCCGTTCACCTCTTTCTCTCTCTCGTGACTCTCTTAGCTCAGTCTTCTCCTGCTTATCCCCCGAGAACAGGCGTCGTCTCTTCGATTCGGAAGCCCTGTCTTCTTGGTCTCAGCCAAGGAGAGTCGAGAGAGAGAGAGAGGACTCTCCTTGGTCTCAGCACTGACTGCCAATCTTTCTGACCTTCCGCTCGTCCCTTATACGCTCTTGAGGAATGGGGGGGAGGGGTGAAATTTCACGGGGGAAATAGGGGTGGGGGTTTCTGGGTTCCACAGTTCACCAGGATTCCAAGTTCCACGCCACCATTAGACTCGAACGTACGGCCTTCGAAGCCACTCCACCTCACTGCTGGACTCGCATGATACCGCACCAGAGCATTAGGCAACTAAAGAATTACCTACTATCAGCGCTAAATTCCTGTCGATTCGAGTTTAAACCTAAATAAATCCGAAACCGTTCATCAGATTTTCACGTTATTTACATATTAATTTAGAAAATTTTGTTGTTGACGGACTTCGTTGTTAGAATAATTTTTAAAAACATATTTGGACCTGTTTTTCACGTTAGAGTAAAAGTTATTAGACGTCAAAGTGACTCATGACGCCGGAGCGATTAAAATGGGCCCTTTTTTTTACTTACGTTAGAGTAAAAAAAAGGGCCCATTACAGTAAGTTATTCCTTGTGCGCCACTATTGTAGTAGTCTTTTTTTGGGACAGACCTAATACGTAAGAAAATACAGTGGCAGGAAATAATTGATAAATTATCCATAACTCTATAAATGAGAAAACAGGACAACCGAAGAATATAGACAAATAAGCTTAATTTCAAAGAAAAAATGCAGTGCCAGTAGCAATGAATTTCCCATACGTACGGGCGTGAAGGATATCCAGAGGTTGAATAATTAGTACTCAGAAAATGAATGAGAACGCTTTTAATACAGGTGCTGAGAATAATATACCGGGATGGACTGAGCATTAATTATATAAATTATTTTTGCGGATAATTTAACAAGGCATTGTGAATTTTGTATGGCTTAATACCAACCCTGCTAATGTATAAAGTGATGGCTCAAGTTAAGGCATTTTAGATGGCATTAAGAGCAAACAAGCTAGGAGTGTGATATTTGTGGCTTGCTCAACGTCTGAGCATTGAGGAAGGGCTATTCCTCCTCAACGGCGCACTTTAATCGGCACATAAGGAACTGGGGCGTGGAGAAGGTAGAATCACACGTGAGAGGTCGTAAAGTTGATTAGATTAGCAGGTGACCAAACAAAGTTTAACCATTCAACCAACAAGTCTTGTTAAAAGCGCCACTTCGTCAGCATGAAAGGTGCAAGTAAAGACAAAACGCGCGGACACTAAAGGAATATCTAATTTTTTTCGCATTCGCTTTAAGTTCCTAAAATTTGCGGAAAGATCCCTTTTATTCAACCAACGAAAGAAAAAATCGCATCAAATCAGAAACAAACTTCTTACGTCTCTGCCACAGAAGTAATTATTTGAACTAATTCAATGGACGACATCAATATATTGACTAGTTTCACCTCAGTTAGTAGTTAATTACAGTATACCACATCTCGTAATTAATTTGATATGACGTTAGGGTGGGTTATAGAGTGTGGGTTTTACTTGTTTGCTGTCATTTTTAAATGCGGGGGGAGAAAATAAATGATACCTCTGTGGGATAGTGATTTTTCTTACTCCAATACTGAATGACGACGATCGAAGCCATTGAAACGATCCTTTTCCGAAAAATGGTTTTCTAAAATGGAATAAATCTTGAATAACTAACATTGATGAGAGCTAATGGAATGAGCTAAAACTCAAAACCACCGCAGTGTCAAAGAGAAGTTTGGCACCAGCGTTTTTCGGCCAAGCAGGGATCAAGCAAACGTATTCTCCGACGATAACGGTTGAGCATTCGGAATGAATATCAAACTAGTCGAATTGATCGCGACCGCAGCTTGGGCGTTGAAGGTGATGACATGGAAAAAGCCAATTTTTTACGCTTTAGGGTTCTGGGGACACGTTTACCTTAGTAGTTCTAATCGCCATCATTACACATTCGCGGAGGGAATGAGAAGCGCGCCTTAACGCCACCAATCGCATTACCTCCCCTAAATTCCTCAGACAGGTTTACGATCCGGCATTCCTTCAGTGGCCATTACACGCAGACAATGAAACGGCGACTTGCATGCGTGAATTAATACCTAAGTGCTCGAGTGCTCATTCGTAAGGAATGCCAGAAATCTCATCTTTCAAATTTAATCTATCCTGGGTAAACACATGCGTGAAATAATGGGCCAAGCGAATCGTAAACTGGGAATCATCAAAAGAGTATTGGGTAAATGTGACGACCATGTACGAGAAATCAGCTACTTTTCCCTTGTTAGACCTCATTTGGAATATGCTGCCAGTGTATGGGATCCCCACGAAATCGGTCTAAATAACGAACTTGAACGTGAGCAGCGAAGATCGGCAAGATTTGTAAAGGGACGATACGATAACCTTATTAGCGTAAACAGTGTATTAAATGTAGAATATTTCAATCCTGCCGCGTGAACGGCGGTGAAATTTCACATAAATTGCCATGCGAAAAAAATTCACCTGGACCGGGAATCGAACCACGGACCTTTGTCTTTCCGGGCCACTGCGCAGACCACTACCCAGGATCCTTAATTCCCATGGCAATTTTACCGAGGTTCAGGTACTAGATGTTGGGCCCTCGCAGTCCATCAAGGATGGCAACGCAAGGGAGACTGGACCGCGAGGGCCCAGCATCTAGTACCTGAACCTCGGTAAAATTGCCATGGGAATTAAGGATACTGGGTACCGTAGTGGTCTGCGCAGTGGCCCGGAAAGCCAAAGGTCCGTGGTTCGATTCCCGGTCCAGGTGAATTTTTTCGCATGGCAATTTATGTGGAGTCTATTGAACGAATTAAATTGGGAATCATTACCAGATCGCATATTGAAATTTAGACTTATGACTACACTGATGACGTTACAAATACTTTACGAACCCCAACTTACTACGGTAGACTGGACCATGATTACAAAATTAGAGGAATTGATTGCCGGACTGATAGATTCAAAATGTCCTTTATTCCTCGTACAATTAGGGATATGAATTGCGGTAAATATGTCCAAATCGAGTAATTGATACCATAGCATAGGTAGTTGCATGTTGGTGTAAGGACTTGAAGGTAACCCAACTAACAGCATGTTTTTACATGTTTGCTTTTATATTTTTATATTTTTTTTAAATAGTGTACTTTAGAACAGTATATAAATACCAATCCTTTTTTATGCATTATATGTAGTGCATGTTTGGTGAGAATTCACCCCCTGCCACACACCATATGGTGGCTTGCAGGGTATTATGTAGATGTCGATGTGATTCCCCCTCTCCTACTGAATCAAGTTTGTTTGCTCCAAATGTATTCACTCACGAGTACCCAAATTAACGCATAGGTTCCCCGACGAATACATTAATACTCGGATGATTGCATGAATACCTCGACGACTGGATGAGTACACGAATGAATACAAGGACGACAGCGAACACTTGAATACCTAGTCGAACACTCTTGAATTCGAGCGCTCGAATGAACGCCCAGGCGATCGAGTGTCTACCTCGATGAATGCCGCTGTTTACATTCGACCGCTAAGGTACGCGCGATTCTCACATCAGTATCGAAACAGCCTCATAGCCTCGAGAACTAGGAATCCTGAAGGAACCAGATGAGTGAGAAGTTTTTGGGATGAGCACCTCGACTGAAGTTAAAGTTAAATGGACAAAGGAGGCCGACGTCCGTTCCCCTTGGGCGCTCGTACTCAGGAGCATTCTGTATGTGTACGTGAAGTATTTGCTGATGAGCTGAGGTAGTCATCCCTGTATTCATCCGGGTACTCATCTACTCGTCGAGGTATTCATGCAATCAATAAAGCTGTGAGTGGAATCATAGGGTCACACAAAAAGCATTGATTATACTTTGAGCCTACGTTTCTACAACTGGATGCGCTGCTTCCTTTTCCCCGAGGGTGTAAGCATTTTCCTACAGCAACAAATTGAAATTAACGTTCACAGCAGGCCGAGAAAACCACCTTAATCAGGATGAACCAGTGCTGAATCTGGGTGACACATTCTCTTATTTTACATGGAGAAAAATTCTTCATATTCAGCAGAAACAAAATATTTTATGCTCTTAAAAATAAGCAAGAACCACATGATCATTGAGTAATATCAATTGATCAAAAATTTGATTAATTAAACTAGGTAATTTAACTTTCGTTGCCTTAGGGTACACGGTAATGATTCCATTAGGGAACTAGGTCGAGTTCTCCAGCCGGCTACGAAAGAAGCTGCCAATGTAATTACTACCACTCCTTTGATCACTGTGAAATCTTGCATGGCCCATGCTCATTTATAGAATGAAAAGCTATCTGAGTCAGTTCATTGAGCAGTCTCCACCTCTCTCAGATCTAATGTTTATCAAAGAAAACCGACTACGGTTTGATGGGATCATAAAAACATTTCGATGCCTTTGGAAAATAATATAGGAATAGGGAAAGAAGTGAGACAAGGCTGTGCACTGTCTCCCGTAATTTTTAATGTTTACGTCGAGAGAGCCATCAATGAAATAAAAGAGAAGTGTTCTGGAGTGACTATCCACAGAGAAAAAATAAGCATGCTGCAATTCGCGGATGACATTGCACTCGTTGAAGAGACAGAGAGGGATCTGAACAAGATTCTATTAACCATGGAAAGGACAATGGCCAGATATCAGCTAAAGATCAATAAGAAGAAGACTAAGGTATTAGTGTGCAGCAAGAGAGAAGAAGCCACAACCTACGTTATCCTTTGAAAAAAAACTGGAAGAGGTGAAAGAGTTCTGTTACCTAGGAAGCCGAGTAACCAATAATGGACGAAGCAAGAAAGAAATAGTGATTAGAATAGCCCAGGCAAAGAGGGCATTCTTTCAAAAGAAGAATATACTTACAGCTGGAGATACAAGCTTGGAAGTAGGAAGCAATTCATCAAAACGTATATCTGGAGCATGTTTCTATACAGTTGTGAGGCATGGACTATGACAACAGCGGAGAATAAAATGGTGGAAGCATTCGAAATATGGTGCTATCGAAGAATGATGAAGATAAAATGGATCGATCGAGTGACAATTGAAGAAGTCCTAAGAAGAGTGGGAGAGAAGAGATGTCTGCTGAAAACTCTAAAAAGAAGACGGGAACTCTTAATCGGCCACATCTTAAGACACGATGAAGACCGTGGTCGAGGGAAAAGTGAACGGGAAGAATGGAAAAGGCAGGTCTCGTATGAGGTAGTTGGAGGAAATTGTGAAGGATGTAAAAGAGAGGAGCTACGTCAATATGAAGAGGTTGGCCGACAGTAGAATCGAGTGGAGGGCTGAGTCAAACCAATCCTAGGATTGATGACCAATGATGGAGATTGAAAATAAGTCAGCTTTATGGAGTCCATAAAGCTGACTTACTTTCTTATTCCACACATTTAAATAGATATTTCAATTTCAGTTTTTAAGATACGGCAATGGTATTCGCTGGGTGATAACAAAATCCCTAAATCCACGGATGTTAACCTTTTAATATGTCTCCTCTGGCAGTTCATCAAATGCACAGGACTACTCCTGCGTATGATGTCTTACTTTGAGTTACAGCAGTCGTGATTGAAGGACTGCTGAATTCCCGATGGCCCACACGCTTTTCTCCCAGGAATCTTACAGTAGTGTACAGGGAAATTCTATGCCCGAACGATAAAGAATATTTAAATATTGACCTACAAGCAATTGAAACTTGGTGTGATACATGGCAGTTAGAATTAAACTTTAAGAAATGTCTTGTAATTAATTTTTGAAAAAGAATAGCTCTCCTCCTACCACTTACAAAATAAGTAATAATGAATTAACAAACGTGGAATCCATTAAATATCTTGTAATAAGACTGACAAATGATCTTTCCTGGGGTAAACACATTCGTGAAATAATGGGTCAAGTGAATCGCAAACTGGGTTTCATTAAAAGAGTATTGGGTAAATGTGACGATCATGTACGAGAAATCAGCTACTTTTCCCTTGTTAGACCTCTTTTGGAATATGCTGCCAGTGTATGGGATCCCTACGAAATCGGTCTAAGTAATGAACTTGAACGTGTGCAGCGAAGATCGGCAAGATTTGTAAAGGGACGATACGATAATTATATTAGCGTAACCAGTCTATTAAATGAATTGAAATGGGAATCATTGTCAGATCGCAGGTTGAAATTTAGACCTAATCTCTTCCACAAATTCCAAGGCAATATTTTCAGTGATGATGTTAAAAATATTTTACGAACCCCAACTTACTATGGCAGACTGGACCATAATCATAAAGTTAGAGAAATTGATTGCCGAACTGACCGATTCAAAATGTCCTTTTTCCCTCGCACAATAAGAGATACGAATAACGGTAAATATGTCCTATCGGAGAGTAGCAATGAATAGCATTGGTAGCTGCATGTTGGTATGAGTACTTAAAGCTAACCCTACTAACAGAATGTTTTTGCATGTTTTCTCTGCAATTTCTATCTTTTTAAATAGTGTAGTTCTGACTACTATATTAATACTATTCCTTTTTTATGCATGATATGTAGTGCATGTTTGGTGAGCAATCACCCCCTGCCACACACCCTTGTGGTGGATTGCAGGGTATTATGCAGATGTAGATGAATCCTTTTGCCTCATATAGCATATTCATACTCATAAAGTCCACCCTTTGAGTCGAACAATTGAATTTTAACGTGCGCAATTCATTGCTTAACTTGCTGAATACCATCGACGAGCTCACGAAACGCTTGAAATAGAGTGAACCTACAATTCGTGATTGGCATTGCTTTCGAATTGGATCATTGAGGCACAAAGAATTGGCTTACAATGCACAAAGGTTGGGCAACGAAAAACATTACGCTTCGTAGGAAACCAGGCAGGCGTATAAGGGGGTGCATGGTCACAGGTCAGCAAACTGTTATTTCCTCCAAAAACCCGATGGCTCGCCCCTCGGCAAAGGAATTCCGGAAGTCGGAGAGAAAAAAAAGGGATCCCTCCGTGCCCAACTAATGAATCGGCCAACTTATGGTCGCAAGGAGGCGCTGAATATTCCTTTTTCGATTTCGGAGAATGAGGGTTTGAGGTCAAAGGTCAACAAGTGCGACCCATCAAGCCAATCTTTTATTGAGAGGGGCGTGGAAGAAGAGGATAAAAGGGTAGGACGAGAGTGCTCCCATCTCTGAACGTTAAAGCGAACGAGGGGAGGGTTGACAACGAAGACAAACCGTTTCAACCGCCTTCCCATCAACCTTCTGCCCTCAGGGAGGAACAGAGCCAAGAATGCCATGAGGCCTAATAATGAATGGATGCCCCACTAATGAGATTTCGTGTGGTTCATTTGCTGCGATTAGGGGGACAGGGTTAGCACAGGGTTAGCCATCTTTCCCCAGAAAGAGCCCTTGGGTGGGGGAGAGGGGGGGAGGGGGTGGAGCGGAGGAAATTAAATGATAATGGCGGGGGGGGAGGAGAAGTGGGGGAGAAATGGGATTTCGGGGAAGCAGAGCCATCTGTTATCGTCTACACGAGAACCTAGATATCATCTATGGAGGATTACAGAGAGGTTGAGCGTATGTGGCCCTTGACTTAACCTTTTGATAGGACCCCTTTCATTGATGCTAAGGAGAACATTTTAACGATAAATTCTTTTAAAAAAACGCCCACAAATATACTGATTAGGCTGCAGGTCTCTGACAGAACGAGGTGAGAATAAAACTCTGCAAAGTTGAGATAGCCTAACACAGAAAAGCCTTCACAATGTGTGCAACAGAGTGGGGGCTTATTATGCAAATGAATGAAAAATGTTTAACTCTTACAGCTCGGAAAACATCATCAGAGTTTACGGATGAGAAAACATGCGGAAAGAATCGTTGCTGAAACACATAAAAATTTAGGAAATAATAATCTGGATTCACTAACACATCAATGGGGAGCATGCACTATTTTTTATAACTCTTTGAATGTGAAGTTTATTAGCTAAAATGTGTTTGGCGAAAATTTTGCTGAAGAATTAAGTTGTGTTACAAAGATATTACTCTTTGAAAATTGTACCTTTTCGGCAGCTTAAAAACACGACGTCATCGCATGACGTCACGGCACGGTATCACTATGGGCGTCGTTTATCTGTTTATGCGTGGAGGTAAGTTGTTTAATGAATACTCGGCGATAACGTATGCATTTATCTAATTTGTTTAATGCAATAAACGATTGTATTTCGATTTTTTATTTGCGTAGTATGGATGGTAACGAGCAAATCGTCCATTAATTATATAATGCCTGTTTAGTGCCCAAAAATTTCTACTACGTCTATGGAATCGCTGGTTTTTTTTAAGAAGAACGCCGCCCTAAGGGAGTCAACCAAAGGAAATTGTCGGCATGTGCTTTTTTAAGTATTTTTTCAGTCATCGTTTCGTTGGAGAAACGGCTGAAAATCTCAAAACAATATATTCACTTCAAAATAAATGTCCATCTCCGTAGCAATATGGAACCTATACCGTGCAGTGACGTCAGAAGGCGTTTCAGGTCACGTGACTTTCGTCAATTTCCGGGAACATTTATCATTTAATGATCTTTGTGGTGGGCGTAGAAAAATTTGGCTTATATATTTAAATTGATGAAAAAATGTCGCATCAAGTAAATCATTAATCTTCGAGAAACAAATTTCATGCATATTCCCCATTGAAAGGCTAGGTGCAGATTCGAGATAAAAGGTGAAATGATAATGTATGTACATTCCTCCTGCAGCGTGCTGTAATTCAGAAATAATTCCTACAAATTTCAAGAAAACTTTCTCCCATTTTCGCTCCTCGCGAAGTTTCCCTCGCGTCTTCCACGACAAACTTTCAGGGCTCTCTTCCGCCATCTTCCCGAAATCAGTCATAATTACGTCCGGAGGGCATTGCAGGAACCTTTATCAACCTCCTACCATTGGCGCACCGTCGTTCACGGCGATCTCACCTGACGACCGACAGGCGGCGGAGGGGCAATTAGGGCGAACGCAGAGCTCTCCGCCAATCAGAGCGCGCAGATATGGAGACATTACACGCGACGACGGCATGTTGAAGTTGAACGACGGGCTGACATTTTGAAGTTTTGCGTAGCACTCAGCCGGCAAGTGCCTCAGATCGGAACACTTCCATTCCCCTCCAACAGTCATGTACCTACCCTAAGGTTCCAAACGTGTGTCCGAAGCGCGAAGTTTGAATACCTATTGTCTGCCTCTCGAAGTAATCCGACCGAGTATATACCATGCCAAAACGGGGTCGTTTATCATATTTTTTATTGCCGAATATGATAGAGTTTGTAAAATAAAACACCCGTATTTTTCCGTTTTTTGATCCGTCAATTATTTCTCGAGTTATAGGCGTCGCAAAACTGAAGTTTTTTTACCCTTTCGGAAAAGTGGGCGTGGTGCAACCTCTGACGTATATCGACTTCGTCAAATCACAACTGAGCCCGCGAAGCTACTTCGCCTTATCGCAAAGGGGGGGGGGGGGGACACAGCTGACTCTGTCAATGTGAGCGATTGCGACAGGATATGTGCGAGCAGACCTTCCGAGAATTCCCCTCCACTCCCTCCCCTTTCGGCAATAAAAAATATGGTAAACGACCCCATTGTGTTCATATAGTTCAAATGATGCAGCAACTTTTCCTTCTGCTTACATGGTTAAACTAGTCGAGGGCAAAGTAGCCTGGAGGACATTGCAACTTCCGATCACGACAGAATAAGGCTTCAACCATATCTGAGGTTTTCAAGTGCGTGCCCGTACTGTGTATACCCGTGCTTCTGATAGGGAGGAAATGTACAAGGACGGGACTGGAAGGGTGGGGAGAAACCAGGCTCCTGCATTACCATGTTCTCAACGAAGGACACCAAGGGGTCCACAACTTAACGTCCCATCCGACGGACGGAGTACTGGAATCGAAGTGTTCTCCAAAAATTAATTTCCATTCTCGGAATTCAAACCCGGACCCTCCAGGTGAGAGGCCAGTACTCTAACCACCACGACGCTGTGATATATAATTTCATCTTCATCATCATCATCATTGGTCAATAATCCTAGGATTGGTTTGACGCATCCTTCCACTCAATTCTTCTATCGGCCAACCTCATCTCCATATTGACGTAATTCTTCTCTTTTACATCCTTCACAACTTACTCCATGTATCTCATACGAGGCCTGTCTTTTCCAATCTTCCCGTTCACTTTTCCCTCGACGATAAGTCTTCATCAGGCCATCGTGTCTCAAGATGTGGCCGATTAAGTTGTCCCGTCTTCTTTTTATAGTTGTCAGCTACCTTCTCTTTTCTCCTACTCTTCTTAGCACTTCCTTGTTACTTACTCTGTCGATCAATTTAATCTTCAGTATTCTTCTGTAGAACCACATTTCAAATGCTTCTACCCTTTTCTTCTCCGCTGCTGTCATCGTCCATGCCTCACTGCCGTAAAGAAACATGCTCCAGATGTATGTTCTGATAAATTGTTTCCTTACTTCTACGCTTCTACGCTTATTTCCTGCTGTAAGTAAATTCTTCTTTTGATAGAATGCCCTCTTTGCCTGGGCTTACTTACATGGCCTAGGCCTACTTGCTATTTCTTTCTTGCTTCGTCCATCGTAGGTTACTCGGCTTCCTAGGTAACAGAACTCTTTCACCTCTTCAAGTTTTTGTTTTCCTATGCATAATTTAGCGTAAGAGAATTTATATTCCCTCTATCGGCATGTATTGGAACCATTAAGAAGGTTGATCCGAAAAGTGAAAGTCATTTCATTTTTTTTATTTTTTCAGCACTTATAGAACTAAAGTTCCTCTATCTAATAAAGTATAGATATTTATACCTACCCATACTCCTTTTTGCACAAATTGCATTTGAAATTACATACCATTAACGGCGAGAATGGCCATCACATGGGAATATAACGTTTAAAAATACCATAGTGACATGTCATTTTTGCAAAAAACTGATATTTAATGCGTAATGTCACAAGGAATAAAATGACAGAAAAAAAGCATCAACCCCCCGTATTTTTCACTAAATCCACCAATTTCTGCGCTAATAGCAGAAATGCGAAATACGTTAATTGTCTTCAAGTGGCGCTGCGGTCGCTCTGGTCAAAATGTATGGCGTATGCATAATATCATTACTAATGAGATATTAAAGAATATTTCAGAAAAATATAAAAACATAATGTTTGATAGTAATATTTCGGTTTTATACATTAGTAAAATTCCTTGAGTTCATGAATTTATTTCTGTAACGTAAATGCTGAATTGACTCCATCGTCGAGCTGATTAAAATTATCATAAAAAATAAATGCCTCGACTTTCCATCGTATTTCTTTCGATACTTATAACTTTCAATAGCTTATGTAATTTTCTTTGTGAAGTAAGGATCAGTTAGCAGGCGTATACTCGTACTTATATTAATAAGATTCCTTAAGAAACTTGACTCAAGCAGTCGCGAGCCAACCTCCTTAATTTGGTTACTAACGTGTGCCCGAAGGCAACTCATTCTAGGGGATGGCTAGCCTCGAGCGGTGGCTTCAATGAATACGACATAGATGAACGCGCAGCCGCGAAATGCAGCCTCTTCGCGCAGGACGCCTGGTGATTACTTGACGATGGTGCTGCTCTCTGGTGCGCGATCCCTTTTATCGGCGAGGGAGGGGAGCAATTTGCATTCCTGCTTGACCTCGCGGCTGACCACAGTCGCAGTTTAATCCGTTCCCAATCGCATCGACCTCTTCATTAAGCGGATTAGCCACCCCTGGCGATCGGAGCTTCCCCTCTGCAAGAGCGACTGTCCACAAACGGACGGTTCTCTCCGTAATTCCGCACGCAGACGAACGACGCTTTGCCCCAATGGAGAAGAGACCAGACTCAGTGCAAGCCCTCGATTGGCTTTCATATTTCAAATTGCTCAAATGTGATTAAAATTGGATCGACGCACGGTGGGTGGAAATCGAAAAAATTGTTGGACTAAAGTCCAAAATTGCTTTTTTGTGATATGAACTTGAAACTGCACAAAAATATTCACAAAAGACTGGTAATTAAAGAATGGTATCACATTTGTCATGATTCTCGCCAATATGCTACAAAAAGGGGCTAAAACAAGACAAAATATAAAAAATAAACTCCTGACCTCATTTTTCTCCGAATATCTTCCAAGGTTGATGGAGGCAATGCATGAGGAATTTTATTGAAAAAAATGCATGATCTATTAATGCAATGACTTTTCTTCCCTACGCTTTAATTTTAAATAATGTAAAAATTATTTGTGCACAATTACGTTCTGGAATGGCAGACGCTGATTTCAAACAAAATTTCACAAGAAGTAGAGAATATGTAGCGTTTTCGGAATACACCTGTCGAGTGACTTATATCAGATCACTTAGTTGAAGGCTTGTAAAGTGAGAACTGAAGGATAGTTAAAAATCCATTCCAGAAAAATAGTGATTGCTGAAGACAGCATTGGGTCTACGATGCAGATCCAACCTCCGGATTCCGATAGCGAAAAGCGAGGACATTTAAAACAAGTACGTTTGTTGAAAAGGTTCCCTTGTTTCCAGACCCTTTCGAAAGCCAAAGTATTACTCAAATTTAGGCTGAATTATTTTCCGTAGTATTCGTGGCAGTGGATTTCTACGGTGGTATCGTTATTGAGCGACTTCATCCTTCGCCTTTCGGCATTGCAGGAATTCACATAACCATTATTGGAAAATGTGTCAGGCCGTATATCAAAGGATGATAAGATACACAGCAGTTAAGTGTAGATTGTAAGGTAGTCGTATCTGTAGCATAGGAGGTATAGAGAAAAACTAGTCATCATTTAGGAAGTGAGAACCTCGATCATTTCGCTTTTCGTAGACTGGACGATAATCACAAAATTAGAGAAATAGATTGCCGAACTGACAGATTCAAAATGTCCTTCTTTCCTAGTACAATAAGGGATATGAATAACGGTAAATATATCCAATACGAGTGTAGCAATGGATAACATTGGTAGCTGCATGTTGGTATTAGGACTTAAAGCTAACCCAACTAACAGCATGTTTTTGCATGTTTGCTTTGCTATTTTAATTTTTAATTACAAATTTTACCCATGATATGTAGTGCATGTTTGGTGAGAGTCCACCCCCTGCCACACACCTTTATGGTGGCTTGCAGGGTATTATGTAGATGTAGATTGTTTTTGTTTTGATGACCTTTTGTTTTGGAATGGTTGGGAAAGTTACCAAAAAACTAACCAATTAAAGTGTTAAAAAAGGAACTTTTACGTTCAAAGTTACTTTTTCAGTCTTTTTGGCCAATTGGATGCTGTGGTAATGGGGACCTTGATTGATTTTGCTTTCGCAAACAAAGGAAACGCTGGACACTGACATTGTGGTTTATTCCATCCGTATCAATTTGTTTAAAATATTTGATATACCCGACCACATCAAAGGCATTTTGGAAGTAGAAACTGAGGTAATATTTAATTAACTAAATGGCAATAACTAAAGGACTAAGAAATTTATCCGCTCTTCTTAGAAGGAAGCAGTTTAGGGATTGGCCTCAAACACAACAGTTAACAATCACAACTCCACATTACATGGGTGTTTTCGAGTCTGTTTCATCGGTATTAAGTGCTTCAGACCGGGAGGAAATGTGCAAGGATGGGGGTGGAAGGGGAAGGAATCTCAATCAACTCAACACTGCTACGAATTCCCTCTATTGTTATACCCTTCCTCCCCATTTATCGACATGTATTTTCCCCGGGCGTGCCGTGGCCCCAAACCCCCCATCGGACAAGTTACATTGTCTCTCCACATGAGACTTTCAATTCAAGCATATTTTTTTTGAAGTCAGAAACTAGAAGTGCCACTAACCATGTGTCTATCAAGATAAGATCGGGATTCCAATGAGAAAATCATCACCATTTCTGAGAGTCGCACTCGGGCCCTCGACGTGAAAAGCCACTACCCAGGGGACCATACCAAATTGCGCATTATATTGCTTCAAATACCTCTTGTGTCTTATCATTATTAGACATGGGCGACTTGGTAAATTACCACGGTAATTTTCGTAAATTACCGTGGTATTTTTCGTAAATTACCAACACCCCTGAAATTTACCGTTTATTACGGTAATTTTTATAATTACAATTTCTTCCTCACGAAGAAACCATTGGAATGGGTGATATTATAAATTTCGAAGCTAAAACGATTTTGTTTACATGGTGTCCATGATTAATTCCAATTAATTCAGAGTAAAATAACAAATGCACATTGCGCAGAGGTATGTCTTTGGAACGAAAATTTCTCATAGTGTGACAGAAAAGAGGCAAATTGCGTGTTGCTGCCAACTTCGCTTTCATTTTTTTTAATGAGTTATAATAGATAAACTTAAATAAAATGATCACTTGGTAAGATTCCACAAATTTTTATTTTTCCCGGACCTAGGTTTCGATTGGTTTGACAATCATTATCAAGGTCATTACGGGGAAAAATAAATATTTGTGGAATCTTACCAAGTGATCATTTTATTTACTATGCGGTTCCACCAAGTGAAGCCTGAGGATTTCCTCTTTAATAGATAAACTTCATGATATTTTTGATACAAGCGTTGTCGTTTATATCTCAATTCTATTTGATTTCGTTGTGAGTCCTCTGATAAGGATTTGCAGCTCAAAACTTAAAATTACCGGAAAATTACGGAAATTTTCGGTACGGTATTACCGGAATTACGGTAATTCACTTCAATTGAAAATTACGGTAATTAATCCATCTCTAATCATTACTGAAAAACACAAAAGACTATTTAGGATTATTGAATATTACTGCTGTCACACAGTAGTTGCTCGCTGTCAAGCATTAGCTGCCGAGCCTCCAGCGATTCCTTTTAGAGAAGATTTGTGAAAGGCCCTACAAGGAAAAGTTCTGTCGAGTGCCAAAATTAATGCCTGGATTAATAAAACGAGTCGAGTCCTCTTCGATGAATCCGAAGCACACTCTCGGTCTTGCGTAGGCCTCTGAATGAGTCCCTTTTCTCTATTATAGTTTTTTTTAGAGTTAGTCGGCATTTTCTCTTTTTCCCCAAGGATAAATCTTCAAAATATTAATTCCATTTCTTCGTATACTGCTGAACTGGTTGATTTTTCTTCAACATATAGGAAACAGGGAGAATTATATTAGGAAATTGATGTTGATATGGATGGCAGTCATTAACTTTTCTCTTGTGTGTGACAACGTGACAACAAGTCGTCGACATATCTTTCAGCGCATAGGTAGGAGGCAGTTGAAAAGTTTCTCTGAATATGGCTATTGAAAGTCTGAAGTACTCACAACGTAATTTTGGTTTGAGTGGAGAGGGATCCCAGCCGCTAAAGTCAATTCCTTCGGAATTCCCACGATACTTGCTCTCAGGTGACAGTAGAAAAGCTGACTAATTCGAACTGCGGTGTAAGATGACAAGATATCCTGTTCGTCTTTGGAAAGGGAGAGATAAGAAGATAGATGCAACTTTATCATCTGCTTTCGTGAAAAAAAATGCGCCCGCTCAACTAATTAGTGGCACAGCTGTGACGGTGTAAAGTTTCACGATTGCGAAACCTTCACCCGGGCACGACCGAAGAAAGAATAAGGAAGTTAGCCTCGTTTCCCCACATTTATAACACAGTAGCCTCTTCATGGGCTCCAAAAGTATTTATTCACCTTCTCTTTGCGGTATTGTACAATAATACAATGGGTACTGGTTTGTTTTCACTAATAATTTGTATGTAACTTCTGGGGTTATGAACATCACTGAAATTACGGAGCAATAATTTTGATATTCTCTTTATTTCAGTGCTATCAAGGACATGGCAACGGAAGTCGTTCGTGACCCGGCCCTTGATTCAGCGATCAGCCTCGTCAATGGGAGATTTATTGTAGTTGGGCAACATTTTGTAAAATAAATTAGATCTCTCGAAAATTCTCGAAATACTTGCCCGAAAATCCGATAGGGGTATTTTCACCTTATCAGTGGGTCAACTAAGGCCTTAATTTGGCGTTTGGATTTTCAGTGCCCGTATTACAGCATAAGTAAATGCATATTCAGCGAACCCAATCCAGAAATGCCAGAGGAATCCGAATGTCCCAAAAACAATGAATTGTCAGCACTAAAAATTGTAGATGGTGTAGTGTGGGGATTTATGTCCATTGGAGCAGGGTATTCCAACATGGAGAAGCATTTTCAACTCTGGGAATAAAAATTATTGACAAAGAAACTTTCAGGAAATACGAAGAAAAGTTGGGGCTGGTATGTAGTTATACACTATTCCTTAATGTCATTGGTTTTCTCGAAAACTTTATAATATATCTTCTGATCAATTTTTAGGCATGGAAAGACGTTCTTCTGGAGCTGATGCTGCAGTCAGGCCGAGAGGAAAAGTCTTTGGCAACAGAGGCTGGCGACGTCACATCTTCCGGAACACCGTTCATAACTGTCATTGTCGATGGTGGATGGTCTCCCAATAAGTCAAAGACATCGGTACACGGCTCTTTCAGGAGTCGTGTGCGTTATTGGTCAACGCACGAAAAAATTACTCCACTTAAGGCCGCTTGACACGACACAATTTTTTGTACAATTTCTTGTACAAACGCTTGTATGCACTGAAGGAAATTGAATGTTTGTCTGAATGGAATTAGAACAGGTTCTATTTTCCGTACAGTCATTCAGACATTCGCATAAGCGTTGCGTTTGTACAAGAAATTGTACAAAAATTGTATCGTGTAAAGTGGCCTTTAGACGTCAGAAATAAATACTGCTCCATGTGCATGTATTTTGTGATGTTAGGGAAATCGACCAAACATGAAAACTGCTACAAAAACTGGGATTCCTCCTCAGGTGCTATGGAAGATGATATGGTGGTCCAAGAATTTCGATCCAGCAAGCAACTTCAGCATTTAGTGTACCATTTCCTTGTTGGAGACGGCGACTCCAGCGTAATGAAGAAAGTAAGGGAACTAGTGCCATATGGTAGGCATATTAAAAAAATTGAATGCGCTAATCATGCAGTGAAGTGCTACACCAAAGCGTTGTTCAAAATTGCGGAGGTGAGGCCCAATTTAAAAGGTGATCTAACGAAAGTAAAAATAATGCGATTAAAAAAAGCAGCTCGCGGAGCTATTACGCACAATGCAACAGAAAGAAATAGCGTTGAGTCCTTAGTGTATGATTTGAAAAATGGACCGAAACATGTGTTTGGGTGTCAGGCATCATGCCGAGATTACTTTTGTCAAGCTGCTGACAGGCAGGCGAAGACTTGCAATGAGGAAGAAAATGCGTGCCTTGAAAACATTGAAGTGGCCCTGAGGCCACTTATGCGTAAATCTGGACAGTTGATTACTGATGACAACATTAATAAATGCGGAAAATTTTATGTCTGTTGTGGCCAAATTTCCTGGCGGAAAACAAATGAATAGGGGCAAAAGGGGATCTTATCAGCACAGGGCTTACGGCGCTGGTTCCGATTTCCAGCTAGGGCCTATGTGGAGATATTCAGCTTGGAAAGCATTCCATTCAGTCTATCGACAGAAAAAAGATCAGACATGTGAACGAGTTGAATTAACTGTAGGAAAATATTTTATTGACACATTAATGAGGCTTATTTTCAAAAAAGATAAAAACATTAAAGTACTTGAAGTGAAACTAGTTGAAGCTATAACAGATGAGTATTTTGGAAAATCAATTGAAGCTCGATTTTCACAACAGTTTCATGATTATTATACGCCGACACCCACTATCCGCGTCAAATTCTCGTGCACTCCAGTTTAAACATTAATAAATCCGACGCGGCTTATTGAATTTTCATGTCATTCACATTATCATTTGGATAAGTTTGTTTCCTATTTCTTAGAATAATAGAAACGTATTTGAACATAACAACTATCTGAGGCGTCACTTTGAGGAGTTATTTAACGTACATAATAAAAAAACTTGGTAGAAATTCCACACTCAGAGCGTAAGTGGGTAGAATTTCTAAAAAGTAATTTTTTACTATGAAAATTTTGAGCTCTATTTGGCATAAGAGTGAAAAAAGGTCCCATTAAGTCAGTACTACGGCGCCATGAGTAACGTTAATGTCTAATGACGGAAACGTAGAGCTAAAGAAATTGACTTTTTAATAATTTGTGGAATATACCTATCTTTATTATTACTTAGGCGGAATTTCAGGTTTTCAACGTTAGAACTTATCGGTATGCTGTTCACTATAAAAACAGAAAAAACATTTAGAAACTTAAATGTTTTTTCGGCTAACCATGCATCAAGGCGATACGATACTGAAACTGCTTTTTTTCTCTTTGATTTGCCACGACGAATCAATTATCATTTGGCTGAAATCAGCACCTTTTTTTATATCGAAAAATATAGTTTCTGAAAAAGCTCGTGAGCCGTAAGCTGAAACCTTCGCTATCTTCTTCCCTCTGCCCAGTGCGACCACGTAATAATATCCCCCTTCGACCCATGTCGCCAGAGGAGGGGAGTGATGTGAGCAGTGGAAAGGGGACGATAGACTTGGTAGGGGAGGGGAAATTCATGCTCTATGCTTAGACGTAGTCCATGAGATAACCTTAGGACGCGCTCAAGGTTTGCGCTCGTAGCCTCATCTAGTGAGGGAGATGCACACCAACTCCCAGTCGTATTTAGCCTCAATACTTCTCAAAAAGAAAGCCTTGAAGTACTGTACTGCATGTGTAGCATGGAATTTTCTGCTGTTGGCTGGTAGAACAAGTGACTTGAACAAATGAATAGGCCCCATCTTGAGTATGCAGCCAGTGTAAGGGATCCTAATGAATTAGGTTTGATCAGAGAACTAGACAGTGTGCAGCGTAGAGCAGCTAGGTTGAGTAGCGTCTCAGAATTAATAAAAGAAATAGGGTGGGAATCATTATCAGTGCGTAGGTTAAAGTACAGATTAAATTTATTAGAGAAATTTCAATCGGATAGCTTTACTGAAGCTGTTAGGCACATATTAAGCGTATTATGCTTGATTAGACCAAATAAACAAGATTAGAGAGATAGGTTGTCGTACTGATAGATTGAAAATGGCATTTTTCCCCCGTACTATAAGAGAACAGAATAGGCAGCATATCAAAGGGGAAATATTTTAGAGTAGTCTGTAGTGCATTGTGCATGTATTTATCTCTTAAATACTATAGATACTAACAATCTAGTTGCATGAGATCCTATAGTTGCTTGTTTGCATGTCAATAATGCATCCTTGGTGATATTCACCCCCTGCCACACACCATCGCGGTGGCTTGCAGTGAATCGTGTAGATGTAGATGAATTAGGGTGGAGAGTTACCTCGTGGTGATTCATCTCCTGCCACACGCCCTTGAGGTGGCTGGCATGGTATTACGTAGCCGTGGATGAAGAGCTGGGCATTTTGGATCTCTGAGCGTCATTTATTTCTACAGTCGATTCAGTGAATTTTATTCTGTGTATTGTCAACAGTGGCTACGAAAACGCTTCCGTCCCCACGGATAAGTTTGAATTTAAATTAGAGCCTGGGCCATTAGCTGCGTTCTTACATTCTCACATTCGAATGGTGAACCAGATGCCATTCACTTTTCACAAACCCTAATTACATGCTGATATGGATCTATTACGGGGCAGAGATCAGGTAGAAATTGACCCCTTACGCACCAATGAGGATTCGAGATTTTCCACCAATGTGGAATATTCTTAACCTCTTTCAGCGGCTGATATGACCAATTAAAATTTTCTGTAATGGTATTGAAAAGTTACTTAGAGATATAAGCCCCAACAAATCTCCTGGCTAATCGTAGACTGAGCTTCATCAAAAGAGTACTGGGTAAATGTGACGAACGTGTACGAGAAATCAGCTAATTTTCCCTCGTAAGACCTCATTTGGAATATGCTGCCAGTGTATGGGATCCCTACGAAATTGGTCTTAATAACGATCTTGAACGTGTGCAGCGAAGATCGGCAACATTTGTAAAGGGACGATACGAAAACCACAGTGGCGTATTCAGTCTACTAAATGAATTAAATTGGGAATCATTGTCAGAAGGCAGGTTGAAATTTAGACTTGATCTCTTAAACAAATTACCAGACCATATTTTAAGTGATGATGTTAGAAATATTTTGCGGACCCCAACTTACTATGGTGGACTGGACCATAATCACAAAATTAGAGAAATCGATTGCCGAACTGACAGTTTCAAACTGTCCTTTTTTCCTTGTACAATTAGGGATATGAATAACGGTAAATATATCCAATGCGAGTGTAGCAATGGATAACATTGGTAGCTTCATGTTGGTATAATGACTTGAAGCTAACCCAACTAACAGCATGTTTTTGCATGTTTGCTTTGCTATTTTTATCTTTTTTTAAATAGTGAAGTTTAGAACAGTATATAAATACTAATCTTTTTTTATGCATGATATGCGGTGTTTGGTGAGAATTCACCCCCTGCCACACACCCTTGAGGTGACTTACAGGATATTATGTAGATGTAGATGAATGTCTCATAGTTGCTCACACATCTGTAAGACTGCAAAGCACTGTCTATCTGAGCTCCACGGCAATTACATCCAAGCTCACTCCGGGGTATGAACCCACGGCTAGGCCTGGGCGATATATCGATATGTCGTAAAATATCGCGATATTTTAAAATATCGCGAATCCGATATTGAGTTTTTAAAATTGACGATATATCGTTGCTCGATAAATATCGTCTTATCGTGCCCCGATATTTTATCGGGGCACGATAAGATATCGGGGCACGATAAATATCATGATATCGCGTCCCGATAAAATATCACGATATCGCGCCCCAATAAAATATCATGATATATTATCACGATAAATATCACGATAAAATATCGCGATATCGGAAAAAGACTATCTATAAATAAACTATCTATCTATCGGAAAAAGACTATCTAGAAAGACTATCTATAAAATCAGACAACTGGAATTGAAAGAGAGAGTGAGAGAGAACTGCTGAGAATTTGCATTAGCAGATAGCAGAACAGTAAGTTATCAAAGGTACTTGCTCCAGCTTAAGCGAAGGCCAACTCAACGGCTGTCTTTTTCCGATATCACGATCTTTTATCGCAATATTTATCGTGATATTTTATCGGGGCGCGATATCATGATATTTATCCCGATACATTATCGTGCCCCGATATCTTATCGTGCCCCGATATATTATCGTGCCCCGATATATTATCGTGCCCCGATATATTATCGTGCCCCGATATCTTATCGTGCCCCGATAAATTATCGTGCCCCGATAAAATATCGGGGCGATAATTTATCGATATTTATCGATATGCTAACATTATCGTATCCCGATATTGAATTATCAATATCGCCCATGCCTACCCACGGCACCCAGACTGGTGTATCAGTCGCATTTTACTGCAACAGAGGCAGCAAATTGTTGACGGGGACAGCATGAGGTACGGCAAGGGGTTCGCCCCCCATTACTTCCAAGGGTACGCTCGCACCCAATGGTCGTTTCACCCCGTGGAATCCGTGGAAACCTGTGGCCGTACCCCCTATTTTTTTAAATTCTTACTATTTTGTAGTTCTTATAACCCGACCACGTAGACAAAATAAGGAAAAAAGAACAAACGAAGTATCAACGCCACATTCTCACACCATTAATTAATCGCACTAAACATATTTCACCTACTTACAATGAAATTTCACTAGACTTGGAATTTGACTTCTTTACGCTTCGTAATCCTTGTTTAATTCCATCGCCCTGGTTACACTCCGCCCATCTGTCTCTGCTATTGACAGGTTAGCTCCAATTGCAGATCCAATCAAGGCTTGCTTATTTTCAGCCCGGGTGATCTGAATTTCAGATTTTATAATCTTATTTTCAATATGCAGTTGTTAAGTTCTTAAAATAAGACGGAGGTGTGTCTGATTTTCACGCGTGTTGAGTCTTAAATTTAGACCACTACCGTAAAATCAGACTGCGTTTAAATTCAGATCGCACTGAAAATCAGATAAACTTTTTACAGTGTCATTTTGGCCTGACCGCGGCCACTGTCGTCTACCTCCCATCCCTTGTTGTAGCTCCGCCCCTTAAAAACATTCCCCTTCCTTCGCGCTGCGCTCTTTTCAAAGGATTTTCAGCGCCTCTTAAGGCCAAAGTTTTCAAATTGACGTCATTTCCGGAACGTAGCCGCGTAGTCATGGTTCATTGCCGCCAAAGTTTGGTCCCGGACGAAAGTTACCGGAGGAGTTCCCGCCAGAACAAAGGCCGAGGCTAATAGTTTGTCCCTGCCATTGTTAACGTCTTCAGTGGCCGAGAGGGGTCTTCACGAAAATGGGGATTTCTTCCGACCCTTGAATCGCCGCGGAATGGAGAAAACTTTCGACTGTTTCTCTCGACCGCCTCGGCTAGGACTGCCATCAATCGCTGAGTCAACTACAGCGAGTCTTAAACTTTCATTCATTGCGTAAGAAAGCCACTTTTAAGAAGCTATTTTCGGGTGCGTTGTAATCATGAAATATACGCAAGTATGCAGCTTGATATTACATCAATTCATGATTGCGTGCGAACTTTTAAAATTTATGCTCAAGTATCAACCACTTCAATGGGGAACATGCACTATTTTTTATAACTCTTTGAATGAGAAGTTTATTAGCTAAAATGTGCTTGGCGAAAATTTAGATGAAGAATTGTTATGCAGCAAAGATCTTAACTATTTCTAAAACCGCTCGTTTTCGGATGCTAACATAGCTCCTTTACGGGATTTTGAATCGCGGAGTCACGGTGCAACCACCTTAATTGGAAGGTAAATGAAGGTAAGGTAAAGGTTTATCCGTTGCTTTACGAAATAAGAAAATGTAACCTTCGATTTCTAGGGCTTTCAGTTCTTGCCAAGGAAAACGAAAACCTTGTTAGGGAAAAATGTATTTTGTGTCAAAGGACTAAGTTAGTTCATAAAATTACAAATGCTGTTTTATTAATAGTCAACGGACGATGGGTAACATTGTCTTTGCCTGGGGCCTCTGGCTAGTGGCTCCTTCGGTTGAGGACGGGAAGGAACCGACGACGTGAACCAGTGACGTGAGACGCGCACCGTGAAACGTGAATAGCGATGGGCGGGAGGATAAGGACACAACTGCAGACCACGTGACGTGAGGCCACGTGACGTGGGAGAGGGTCGTCTCCCGTATCCCTTACGTTTCACGTAAACACAGAAAACCAATGAAAACAGCCCCAGAAGTCGGCGATAGGGTGCCACCTGTGGGGAATTATTGAAGTTACAAGTGGATGAATGTAATCTTCTGAACTAAACTCTAGTCCCGAATACTGTAAACAATTATTTCTGTCTTTGGTTAAAGCATGGAGAATTTCCTGCCTTCTGTGCAATGAGGGAATCAATAAGAATGAATAGTTATTTGAACTTATTGCGAGATTTTACACGGACAATAATGAAACCAAAAAGCTTGTTTGTTGACATAGGTTAGATAGTGAACTTTTAGTTAGGAAGAATGAAACACGCTTTTCACGAATTAATTCTTGGGAATTATAAGAAATTCAAGCGATCTGGATATTCATCAACTGCACCGAACACATAAGTAACGTAAACCTGGGTTACTTGGACTCACTTTTCACCTATTTTTTATATATTTTGTTTTAAAACCACAATAAAAAAGGCTGGTACTGATAACCACATATCTCATAATCTGCAACATCTATATTTCCTATGTATGACAGTTATTACCATATTTTTGCACTCAATGATTTTTAAGAAATTAATTGAAATTGACTTCAAGTGGCCATGCGGTTGGGTTACTTGAGCCCAAGTTCTATTTCTCCATGAAAATGAATTGCAAACGTGACTTGGGTTCAAGTAAGATGTGGGATCTTTAAACAGTAATTAAATATGAATGAAAAGAATTATATTTTCGTTAAATACTTTAATAACACAAAAATATAATGAAAAAAGAAGAGCTTCGAAAACATTACAGAAATTCAACCGACCGCAACATTTTTTAGCCTATGTTTTATAGTTTACCTGCTGATTAAAGCAAAAATATTTGGGACATTGCACCTGATCTAGTGGCATTTAGGCATTGTTCAAGACAGTCATCAGCCAAATCCTTGTTCTTTCGAGTACCTAGCAGTCTTTTGTATTTAGATGGCATATTTAGTCTTACAATTAAACCTGTTAATAAAAAATGTAAATAATTTGCTGACATACTTTGTATTGGGTAAAAATTTAAAATAACTTGTTGCAATCTGTAACAGGTATTTTATTTTGGTTTATAATAAGAATAAATGTAACTAGGGATTACTTGGATCCAATCCGGTCGTGGGTCCAAGTACCCCTGTATTTGGTTATCAGTAAAGCAGCCTACACATTGATGAATAACATTTTTAATATATCTTATGCGTAAACATTTGCATTGAAATTACATAAAACAGCATTTGAGGAGCAAAACTGTGCACTTACTTCATTCAAATAATCGATTGTTCGCTCATTGGAGACTGAAGTTGTAGAACCATAAAAATGGAACACGTGTCATGATATTACAATAACCTCCATCATACCCTAGTGGCAACTCGTGGAACTATTATGGGTGTGCAAGGGCCTGCACAGTGCTTGTACCTAATGGATGACGTAATAACTACGTCGAATATATCAATAAAGCAGCACCAGGAAAGGCTTCAATCACTTCATCATTTCGGGTTCAAGTAGCCTCACAGGGTCCAAGTTACCCTGATTTACGGTATCTCTGGAGTCTTAAAAATTAATTGTTATCTTCTTTTTAAATTCCCTATAGATTTACTTTGCATCAGATTACGTCAGTCAATTGTTTCGGACTCGTGAGTCGCTTACGTGGATTGTGACCGCGAGAGAAAAATTTCCCGCCTCTTCATGATTTGCGGCGAACGTCTCACGTCACCCGATTACGTTGATTGTGTCCCTTCCTTTATTGTGTCGCCCACCTTTTCTGCCATCTCAACAATGCACACAATGGGGTCGATCACCATATTGTTTTTATTCACGATTATGATAGAGTTTGTAAAATAAAAACACCCGTATTTTTCCGTTTTTTGATCCGTCAATTATTTTTCGATTTATAAGTGTCGAAAAACTGATGTTTTTAACCCTCTCGGAAAGTGGGCGTGGTACAACCTCTGACGTATTTGTACTTAGTCCAATCAAAACTGAGCCCGCGAAGCTACTTTGCCTCACCGCAAATGGGGGGAAACAGCAGACTCTGCCAATAGGAGCAGTTGCGACAGAATCTGTGCGAGCAGACCTTCCGAGAACCCCCCTCCACTCCCTTCCCTTTCCCTAAAAGTCAAGTCAAGGACGGGAGGGAAATGACGTCAATGTTATCAAAGCAGATTTTTCGGTGAGCGTCACCTTTTGCTTATTTAAAATATTTGATTTATGAGTGAATGGTTGTGGTTAGAAGATTAATTTTTTCACTAAAATTCGTTTTTCGTTTCCATCTAACGATTTAGTGCACAAAATTGCGATTTCGGTTCCGATTGCGGTTCGGTTCCCATTGGCTCACAAAGAAGGTGTCCAAGAATGAACTAGGAACGTGTCTCACGCTCAGACGACATCTCGCATAATTTCAGCAAATCTAAGGAAGTAGGCTGTTACTGGCATGGCATTAACAACCTCTAGTGGCCACAAACTCCGACATAATCATTTCCTTGGAAAAAATATATTTAGGCTTGCGTCAATAAGATTAGCACACAAGGCGGGAGACACGTTCGGTTTTAGATTGCGATTATGTCCTGGGAATGAGAAAGAAGTCTTTTATTTAGAGGTCATCCAAGAGAGCGATGGAGATTTCGGAGAAAAGTACCACCGTAAAATGAGCACTGGCCTCCCATCCCGAGGGTCTGGGTTCGATTCCCGGCAGTGGAGGATTTTTTCAGTGGACAACCGGTCCCCACTTGAGTGCCTAGTGGAGGGCATTTCAAGTTCAGTACTCCGTCCGGCGGATGGGACGTTAAGCCGTGGTCCCCTTGGCGCCTTTCTTTACGAGTAGGCTAATGCCGACGCCGGGTTTCTCTCCACCCTTCCTCCATCACCTTAAATGTTCCTACCATTATCCAATTACCCGCCTATCCTATTAATGGCGCAAATGACCTCAGCTTCCTACCCTGAATAACCAACCGACACCGTAAAATTATGCGCCGTAAACGATGAACGAATCTTGCAATGAAAGGGATTAGTTTGATCCCAAAACATGGCTTCATCTTTTGCACAGAGCCTCTACGATTTTAATCAACTTTACTGGCGATATTTCCTCAGGACTGCTAAGTTATTTCGGGGACAGTGTTCCTCGGTAAGGGACTCCATTGAGACCGGAATCCTCAAAGGGAGACCATTAACCGCATCGCAATTTTATAAGAATGGTGTCCGCACGGATATTATTGGCGCTGAGCTGGGGCGATTAAAGACATTCCCGGGAAGAAAAAAAAGGAGAGAGGTAATTATGATGGAGCTTTAAACAAGGAGTAGAAGCGTTCTCCGGCACAGGAGCTCAGAGAAGGCTGGGAGTATTTCGGGAAACAACTTAGGTGCTTAAATAAAGATTTGGATCAAGCTCCAAGGAAATCCGCCAGATTCTTAAAGACGCCAATGATAAAACGTGGAGAGAGAAAATGAGAGCGAATCTGGTCGAGGGACAAGAGGATTCCAGAAGAAATACAAGGCGATGACGAAAGATCGAGAAATGGAAGTTGACACACACTTGAGTGTTCTGGCAATTTCTCCTGACAACGGAGAATAGTAGGCTTTGGAACTGACTTTGGCTTATGAGATCACTTTTATAAGAATGAGATATCCTTATATCTCAGTACCTTGCCCCATTCATATGCTTCGTAGTCAAAAATAAAACTTACACCGAAAAAAGTGTAGAGCAGCTATTGAAAAGAGAACGACTAGGAGTAGAACAGATAATAAGAGATTGAAACAAGGCAATTCGATATTCTTTTTGGCTCACAAATATCAAAAAGGAAAAAGTAGTAAAGAATGTTTATTGCCCACGCAAAACAGCCATTGAATTTATTATCGATGTTAATACATAAATGATATTCCCAACTAAATTGCAACCGTTATTTTTGGTATTTTTGGCAGTGGTACACACGGCCCGTTCTCTTACGTTAGCAAGAAATCTGTGCAATAAATCTAAAAATATCATGTTTTTCTACGCAGGGCATAGAATTAACCTCATGCGGAATAACATCCTTCCGATGTCAAGTGGAGCTCAAAATTCGCCTCTTAACATCGCATAAGCGGACATTGTAAGATTGGTATGCTAGCTGTATTGCAACGGGCAAAAATTATCTATTATAACAAAGCAGTCCCAAGTGGCTGTAATGAGGATGACTGTGGAACATGTACCAGAAGAAACTTTCACTTCCGCTTGACAACTACAAACCTTCCTAAGTCCAATAGAGGAAGGCTGAGTAGTGAACTCAAAAAAATACTCAACCCATTAATAAAAACTAAGCACATTCCATTGTATTCACTGATCTCTTGGATGTCACTAAGTGATCGGCATTGATGTATCCTCTCTCAGTTAACAACAACACTTCATATTATGTTTTAACCTAAAATAGAAGGCCAAGAAAAGACAGAGGCCATGAATAGGCCAAGATCGATATAAAACTGAGAAAAAATAACCTTGAGGCACTGTTAAGAATACTCTTATTATTTGAGAATCCGCGTACCGAGCGATAAACGAAACAAGAAAGAAATAGTCAGTAGAGTAACCCAGGTAAATAGGGCATTCAATCAACAAGAATCCTCAAATATCCTAGTTGCATGTCAATAGTGCATCTTTGGCGATCTTCACCCACTGCCATACACCCTCGTCGTGGCTCGCAGGGTATCACATAGATGTAAATGAATCAACTTACAGCTAGGAACACCAGCGTAGAGGTAAGGAAAAATTTCATCAGGACGTACATTAGGAACAGGTTTCTTTACGGCAGTGAGGAATGGGAGACAACATCAGCAAAGAAGTCAAGGATGAAAGCATTCGAAATGTGGTGCTACAGAAAAATGATGTTGATGAAATGGATCGACCGAGTAACTGACGAGGAAGTCCTAAGAAGAGTAGGAGAAAAGAGAAATGTTCTAATGAACCATAAGAAGAAGACGGGACAACCTAATCATTCACTTCATGAGACATAATAGCCTGGTGAAGACAATCGTTGAAGGACAAGTTAACGGGAAGAATGGCAAAGTGGCCTTTTATGAGATATGTGGAACAAGTGATGAAGGATGTGAAAGAGAAGAAATACGTAAATGTGAAGAGATTAGCCGAGAGAAGTGCTCGGTGGAGAGCTGCGTCAAACCAGTCTGAGGATCGATGACTAATGATGATGATGATATTGTAACGCATTGTAATAGTGCATTTGGTCAACTTTTGGTGATGATTCACCCCCTGCCACACACCTCATAGTGACGACGAGAGGGGTGAATGGGGTCGTTTACCATATTTTTTATTGCCGAATCTGATAGAGTTTGTAAAATAGAAAGACCCGTATTTTTCCGTTTTTTGATCCGTCAATTATTTCTCGAGTTATAGGCGTCGAAAAAGTTATGTTTTTAACCCTTTTGGAAAAGTGGGTGTGGTGCAACCTCTGACGTATATCGACTTCGTCCAATCACAACTGAGCCCGCGAACCTACTTCGCCTTATCCCAAAGGGGGGGACACAGTGGACTCTGCCATTAGGAGCGATTGCGACTGGATCTGGGCGACCTTCCGAGAACCCTCCTTCACTCCCTTCCCCTAAAAGCAGTCAAGGACGGGAGGAATATGCCGTCATTGATTTCAAAGCAGCTTCTTCAGTGGGCGTCACCTTTTGCTTATTTTAATTTTTTATTTATTAGTGAATGGTTGTGGTTTGAAGATTAATTTTTTCACCAAAATTCAATTTTTGTTTTCATCTAATATTTTCGTGTACAACATCGCAATTTCGGTTCCGAGTAAACGCCCCCATTCATGTGATCGCTGTTTTGATTCCTATGGTTGCGTTTTCATGCTTTCGGCGTTCCTTCGTTCAATTCCTTCGGGCCAACTTCCCGATCGCACGCCATTGGTCGGGAAAGGACCCTTGACGTGAATCGGAACGGACTGTGGGCCCAAGGGCGACGCCTCTCGGGAAATGGTGGAACTCGAGGGTCTTCGAGAGGGAAATGATGGCAGGATTAATTGCCTTTCGGATTACGTCCTCCTCTCCCCCCCTGTACCCCCCCCCCCTCTGTACCCCCCCTGAGTGATCACGTGAGTGCCACGGCATCGTCCCCCCACCCCCTCCCGGAGAGAAGGGCCTCACGAGGCCCCCGTCCACCAAACCGCGCGACCCTAAAGCCCTGGTTGCACGATACAATTTCTTGTAAAATCGCTTGCATGATCGCCTGAACGCGAAAATGAATGCGAAATTGTATCGTGTATATCACTCCAAATTGTACGATTGTATGAACGGCTGCACAGAAAATAGAACCTGTTCTAATTTCGCTCAGACAATCATACAATTTTGGAATTTTTAGAGACATCTGGTGGTAGGCAAGGAAAACTACGCTTCTAGCTGTGTGTTTATGCTTTTGTCTTCGCGATTCGGTGTGTTTACCTGCGACTGCTGTGATTTTATTTTTATATATTGCTCCTACTAGCAGGATTTGGGCCTATTTGTGTGATTTACTTTGATCATGACCTCTGCTACGCTTGGATTTCGCTCTGCTGTTTGACTCCTTGCATTGACTCCCTCGGAATAAATATATTTACCATTGCCTTAATTGGCCCCAACTCTCCCATTATCTTCATTATTCACGTCCTGTACAACCTTTACGGTACATTTTTCACCAATTCATCAATTCTTCCGCTGTCACTGACGTAGAAATTAATTTACATTCGGTATCTAGGAATACAAGCAGCTTTAAGGAGTGACATCCTTTGTAGTCAAAATAATTGAATCCGATAAGTACGATGGGCTGAAAACTATGTACGCTTCCTATCCTTCGCTTCAATATATACTAGTGTGTATATTGGAGCAGTTGCAAAGTTCCGCAAGGTGCCAAAGTTAAGTGCAATGATCATGCCACTCCGTACGTGATTGTTGTACTCGAGTAATTTTTGCATCGTCGATAAAGGGTTTTTAACGAAATATATATCATTCCATAAAAGCTAATCTGTTAATAAGTATACACCTCCAGATATTTTTATTTCGGATTGAAGTAGATACTTTCGCAGACGAGGGGAATAATGCCATCAATCGTGCTGTGGGGAATTCTCGTTGAATATATCACTGACCGGTAGGTTGCTACAGGTGCCAAAAATCGTAAGGTCAGCGATAACCTGGAACTATGTTTTTATTCCATTACGGAACTTTCACTATAACTGCTAATTTAAACTTTACTCAGATAGTTAAGTCCAAAAGAAGTAGAGGTCAAAATAAATGTTACAAACAAAGTCTCACATAAACAAAACAAATCTCACAGGTCTACTAACTACCGAAAACGTCCTTTTCTTCACCTACCAAAAGATTTCCCCAAGAAAAACTACATCAGACAACTGAAAATAAAGTTTCAGATTAATATCGTGCTTCCAAGCAGGCGAAAAATAACCCCTAATTTAAAGCATTAAATTTTTCGCTTTTTAGAAAAAAAAAGCAATCGCGTAATTCGTACCATGAAATTGCATGAAAAATTGCACGAAATCTTTCACCACTTCAACCACTGCATTCAGATTCTTGAACAGAAGATTTTACAGAAATTTAGCCAAGAAATGAGACAGAAATTCAGACAATAAATTGTACAAGAAATTGTATCGGGTAACCTGGCCTTAACGCGTGCTCACCCGAATGCGAGCTCAACAGGTAACTTGTGGAGCAGACAGGAAGCGGAAATTTAATGCTTAGAAGGGAAAGTGACCGAGGATTAGGACGAGAGCGAAGAGCACAGGCAATTTGACATTCGCGCGAGCCTTTCAAAAGTTCCAAATGTACAGATTATATTTACTTATGCTCACAGCACAAATAAAGAGTTTTTTCATGACATAGCTGTAAGGAGTAAGAGTGTGGATGCTAACAAACGTAATGAAATTGGCGAAAAATAACACGAAAAGAGCGTAGCGCCAAGGAAGCGGGCAGAAAGGGAAATTTGAACGAAATATTTCGTTCACTCTTTCCGTAGTGTACACTCCTTCCTTATGCGGCCGAGCGAAGAGAAAGCTAGGATTTATAAAAAGAGAACTTGGAATATGTGATGAGAAGACAAAAGAGCGATGTTACTTTTCACTAGTTAGGCCCCACATTGAGTATGCAGCCAGTATATGGGATCCGAATGAATTAGGTTTGATCAGAGAACTAGACAGTGTGCAGCGTAGAGCAGCTAGGTTCGTTAAAAGGTGTTACGATAGTTTGAGTAATGTTTCAGAATTAATACAAGAATTAGGGTGGGAATCATTATCACAGCATAGGTTAAAGTACAGATTAAATCTATTAGATAAATTTCAATCGGATAGCTTTACTGAAGATTTTCGGCGCATATGAACAACACCAGCATAATATACTAGATTGGACCAGATAAATAAGATTAGAGAGATAGATTGTCGTACTGATAGATTCATAATGGCATTTTCCCCCGTACAATAAGAGAACAGGATAAGCAGCATAGCAAAAGGATAGGTAAGGGAAACTGTAGTGCATGATGCATGTTATTAATCCCTCAAATACTATAGATACTAACGATCTAGTTGCATGAGACCCTATGGTTGCTTGTTTGCATGTTAGTAGTACATGCTTGGTGATCTTTACCCCCTGCCACACACCCTCGCGGTGGCTGGCAGGGTATCGTGTAGATTTAGATGTATATGCTTAGTACTGCAATCCACGCCTTAGAGCATAGGCATAAAGATAAAGGGCCAAATTGGCATTATAGGTCGCGAAAAGATTATCATTGGAGTCACATGCATCTTATAACTTGCTATGTGGGAAATAATTAAGTGAATTATGCATTAAATCTCTTATGGATCAATTATATAAATGGTTTTCTGCCGGAAACGATATATTTTCACAAGGTTTGCTCTCACTCAAATTTGAATTTTCTGAATGTCTACTTTCTTGCATCATTTCTCTCTTCACATCAACATTGTTGAAGTTCTCTGCTTCTTCTTTTCCCTTTCTTTCCCAACCTCTCCTCCTTCGGTTGGTTGATTCTTCAAAGTGTTCGTAAGCACCCAACTGCTAAACTAACTCTACTATTTCCCGAGAACTCCTTTCCTTCCCACTCAAATTCCATCATTTCAGAAATATTTCCCGTACCTTCCATTCTATCTTCACTTTCGTCTCGAAAGTTTCCTTCTGATCATCCATATCATGTCATCTAGACAACCCAATGAAAACGGGTTTGAATCATGCTGATTATAGGTTGGTAAATGTGCCCGGATGAATCAGCAGATGATTCATCCGGGATGAATCGGCAAACTCCATGTCAGGCTTATCACTTATGTTTTCATGGAGTCTCTGCTCATATTTTAGGTCATAATTTGTCCCCTCACTCGCAAAAAACCGTTTCAATGAAGCGATTCCGTTCTTAGCATTTTGTTCCTTTTATGTGGCTTATAGAGGAGCACAGATAGCAAAATAATTTTTCCACCTCTTACGCCCAATTCAACACGTCTACTTCTTCGAGGAAAAGCACATTATTTTATTTTACTCATAAATAATATTCACTTATATTTTTATTTCACCTCTACAAGATTCACGAAAAAACCGCGATGGATTCATGAATCATCTATCGCCGTTTGTGGTCACGGTGACCGATCGGTTGCTAACGCTTGATCAACCTGATTGATTCGATCAGTACTCCGCGCAACTGATCGATCACTATCGATCTATTTTCCCACACCCGGCACCATTACTTGAGCATGCATTGGGGACATTATGCACACATGCCGGATGCATCTAAATAATACCCTGCAAGCCACCATAAAGGTGTGTGGCAGGGGGTGAATTCTCACCAAACATGCACTACATATCATGCCTAAAAAAGGAATAGTAAAACTATACTAGTATAAATTCAATATTTAAAAAACATAAAAATAGCAGGATACATTCTAAACAGCACGGTCTGGGCTAAGAAACAGTTCCATATACAAGTCTCACATTCTATCAGTTAACTCCTTTGTTTTTTATTTATTTCACAAAATTTCCCTATCCATGCACTTAAATGCCTACTCGAAGTCGATAAGGGTACAATAGATAACTTCGTCAAAGCTGAATCCGTCCAGCAAAAATCTTTCTACCTATTCCTTCTGATAGGCTGGTGAAATATATCGTTTCGCTTCGAGCACGGAAGCTACACCCTGACGGGTGTAACAGTGTCTATGCACTTTAATATTTTTTTTAAATACAGAGACCTGTTTCCATCCCACGGTCCCTCACCGTGAAGATAAAAAAGTGACATCTGGTGGGGGAAAGAATAATCGCGGACAAATGACGCTGGAAGGTCATCTCATTTTTCCACCGGTGAAATGAGATAAAATGGAAATTGCGAGAATTTCGTCGGAGGCATGGACGCTGATAAAGAATATTGGCCAATTGAAAAAAATTATGCACGAGGACCTCATTTTCGTACATTTAGATAAAATGAGTCAGCAATGAAAAAGATAAAATGAATCAGCAATGAAAAAGTAAGTATTAAATTGGTAATAAATATGCGAAAAATGAATGGGAAATTAGAGCAATATTATAGTCACTGGTTTTTAACCCGGACAAAGAAATATGTAACGTCCCTAAACGTGCTTCACGTTGACATGCACCGTATTAGTATAGGCTTCATATTCGGAGTAGGTATGTACATGCTCAAGAATTCGTTAGCAGCACTTTTTAAAGGAATGGAATAAAAAATTCCAATTTACTTCCTGCATTAATTTGGGACGCCTAAGAGAACATTTCGGGCACTGACTTGATATCGCCATCTTGCGCGATAAGACAGTCGTTTGTTTTCCTCCCCGAGGCCCTCGGAATGTTCACTCGCTTCATTTGCATCTGCTTGAATCAACATTTGGTCGGAGCCATTCCACCCTCGAATTCGAGAGATAAAGCTAGCTATCGCGGGGGACAAATGTTTTCAAAGTCGGAGGAAACTACTGTTTTATCTGCATTATATCCCTTGAATTTTCCAGCTCAGTCTTTCTCCAACCCTGTTCTAGCGGCTGCAATTTGCGCGGACTTTCTCGGCACAGAAGCCATAACCAAATAGATGAAATCTCAGGGTATCTCTGGGCTGTATTATGAGCGCATAAACCAGCTTTGAATCTGCATTCAGCCGGTGCGCCGAGATTTTTCCCCCTTCACAAATTTGTTTCCTTAATAGACTCAAATTTTAGGACTCATAGTTTAAATCATATTTTCGCAATGCCATCATCAAAAGCGGACGCACTGGCCAGCCCGAGCACTGTTGGAGGGGATATTGTCACGATGCTCAGAGGAGACATCGAACGGCAGAATTTGATGGAATAATTGAAGTACTTATCTAAGAAGGTGAACATTGTTCTCTCCATTTCATTTCCGGGATAGGTCCGCGTCGTTTGACAGTTGTGACAACAGTTTCGCCAACTTTCCTGTTGGCGTCTTCAGATCGAAGTAGTTCAGAAGTCGTTTTCGTCGTCCTCACATAGGCCTGGTCGTATAAGTGCTGCCCTCTGATTGGCCTGAATTTTTTTTATGACCCTTTTCCGAGCAGAATGCAAAGGGTATCCGTCCCCTCTGGTAAATGTTCATCGGTGTCCTTATTATTTCTACATCTACATATACTCTGCAAGCCACCACGAGGGTGTGTGGCAGAGAGGCACTACAGACTAATCTAAAATAATCCCCCTCCCTATCCCTTTGCTATGATGCCTATTCTATTCTCTTATAGTACGGGGGAAAAATACCATTTTGAATCTATCGGTACGACAATCTATCTCTCTAATCTTATTTATCTGGTCGAATCTAGCATAATACGCTGGTGTTTTTAATATGTGCCTAATATCTTCAGTAAAGCTATCCGATTGAAATTTCTCTAATAGATTCAATCTGTACTTTAACCTACGCTCTGTAATGATTCCCACCCAAATTCTTGTATTAATTATGAAACGCTACTCAACCTATCGTAACACCTTTTAACGAACCTAGCTGCTCTACGCTGCACACAGTATAGTTCTCTGATCAAACCTAATTCATTCGGATCCCATACACTGGCTGCATTCTCAAGGTGGGGCCTAACTATTGAAAAGTAACAGTAACTTAAAGATAAAACTTCACAGAACAGTAAAGTAAAGTTCTATCGCCTCTTTAATTACCCTCGGAAAGTATCGTGCCTCCCTTGTAATTATTTTGGCGACTTCGAATTGGATTACGTGTCCAATTGGCTCGCTCCACGTATGTTCGGCGATTGCGGATGGATGGAATTGTTTATTTTTAGTCGTCCTCTGGTGTTCTTTCATGCGCGTGTTCATGCATCTGCGCGTCTCACCCACGCATGTCTTCTCGCAGGAGCACGGAACTTTGTGCACTCCTTCACGTATCCCCGGACCAGACCTATGTATAAGGATGATGAAAACGACCTCTCAACCACTTCTACCTGAAGACGCCAACAGGAAAGTTGGCGAAACTGTTGTCACAACTGTCAAACGACGCGGACGTATCCCGAAAATGAAATGCAGAGAACATCCAACCAACGCCGCGGAAGCCTACGAACAAAGTTTGAATCCAATGAATATAAATGCTACGACTAGTACTTCGAACGCTTGGCGCCATCATCATATCAGGTACCTCTACAGGTTCTCTCATCAGGACTGTTACCTGATGATGACGCCAAGCGTTCAAAGTACTAGTCGTACCATTTAAATTAATTGGATTCAAACTTATTTATTTTTACTTACATATTTGACATGCTTTCCTATTGTCGGTTTTCTAGAAATTACTAGAATTGCACGCTATGGGGGATACCGAGATCAACTGAAAGTATCAAGTACCCAGGGCATGAGAAGTTTTTCTCCTGTAAACTGTAAAATACCTTTTATGGAGAGCGAAAGGCAACAATGATATTTCATTCGTCCTTTTTATCGAGTGTAAGCGTCAGAATCTCATACAGGATGTGGGATTCGTGTACTTTCATGAAATAGGAAATAATATTGTCATGTTCCCTGACGATTTCAACGAGCAGGGGCACGCTATGGGTGGCCCACCTTGCGAGAAGTACGCCCAGAAATAAAAAATAAATGAAACAGCGAATTTTTTCGTCTGGGCTCTCACTCCACCGTCAACTCTCCCTCTCTGCCCTATGCGATCTATGCGCGTAGTCGTGACGTACCGCCACAATATTTTGTGATAAACAGAAACTGCTTACAATTGGCTACGCGGATCTTTATGCGTTGAAATAGGAAGAAGTGATTGTTGTGTTGAGTTGTTGGGTGTTTGAGTTTATTCTTGTTTGAACTGAGTGTCTTGAGTGTTTGTTGGCAGTTAATTAGTATACTATAAGTTGACTATTATAACTCTAGAACAAAATTTGGTGAGATCTTTCAGTATCACGGCCTAAAATACCATAATTGTACAGTGTCCCATTGATCGTGTGTCATTTTTGACCGGTAATTTTAGACATTTTCCTTCAAGCCACATGGATGAAATTTGGTACCTGGCTGGAAAAGGGTTGTAAGATTTTATGAGTCTAAGCAAAATATTAAATATATGACCTTTTGACCCGGGAAATTGGGTCCAACCTAATATCCAAATTTTGTCATATGGGTTTTCAATGTTAAAATATTTGAAGTACAAACAATACGAAATTTGTCACGCCAGTGACCTTTTAACTGCTGAGTCACTCTTGAAGGTCAAAGGATGAAAAGAGGGATCTGAAGACCTGAAAATGACCTTGGTACCTTTTTAAACCCATGATTCGTTAAGTTTGTAGCGGTGATTCATTTTTTGTAACACCTGTGACGTTGACTGTGAACTTTCAGGGGTCACGGTTGCAATTTTCGGCCTCAAAAGTTCTTCCTCTTGTTCTTTGTGCCCAAAAACCTATTAGTCGAAAGTTTCGCTACATAATTCTGTCTTTTTTGTACTTATAATACTTGTAATATTTTAACATTGAAAGCCCATGAGGCAAAATTTGGATATTAGGTTGGACCCAATTTTTGAGGTCAAAAGGTCATATTTTTAATATTTTGCTTAAACTCAACAAAACTTAAAACCTTTTTCTAGCCAGGTACCAAATTTTATCCATGTGGCTGGAAAGGAAGTGTTTAAAATTACAGATCAAAAATGACACACTATCAATGGGACACTCTGTATCATTTCAAATTGTACCTCATAGAATATCGCGGGAGAGAGGGCAGAAGCCAATGGATTATTTGTTATAAGAACAGTAGGGATAAGATGCTGCTCAGAAATTTATTCACTGAAATTTCACTCTTATAGAATCTCTGGATCCTGGGAGAAATGGCGAATTCGCGACCATTCGTGACCACGCATGAATATGTGCGGCGCCTACGGACTGTGGAATTCTTTCCTTGGATCATAATAACCGCATGGAGCCGCGGCATGCTTCCTATGGAATACGAGTGGCATCTAATTCTCCGCGAATGCGTTTAATTTGCGAAGCGTCGCCAAGCATTTCGTCGCTCGGACGACGACCGACGGGAGGAACGGACTCAAGAGCGGAATGTGGGGAGGGGAACGTGGATTCCATGGACTGTAATGCGAGAGGGAACGGACTTCCCGACTTCCACCATGAAAGAGCTGCACCAGCTGTTCAAATCCTTCGTAGGCATTTTAGTGAATTATTTCTTAAAGGAGTTCTCTATCGATAAAAAGTATACTCCACTCTTGCTTCCCTACGAAACAACAATCAGATGATTAAGTGAATTTACTACATCATAATAATAAGCTAATGTACATGAATGAGTGTCCTCCTCTCTCTGATAAATCTACATCTACATAATACCCTGCAAGCCACCACAAAGGTGTGTGACAGGGGGTGAATTCTCACCAAGCATGCACTAAATATCATGCATAAAAAAGGATAAGTACTTGTATAGGTACTGTTCAAAACTATGCTACATAAAAAAAGACAAAAATAGCAAAACATACATGCAAAAACATGCTGTTAGTTGGGTTAGCTTCAAGTCCTACAACCAACATGCAACTACCTTTGCTATCCATTACTACACTCGTATTGGATACATTTACCGTTATTCATATCCCTAATTGTACGAGGAAAAAAGTACATTTTGAATCTATCAGTCCGGCAATCAATTTCTCTAATGTTGTGATTATGGTCCAGTCTACCTTAGTAAGTTGTGGTTCGCAAAATATTTTCAACATCATCACTGAAAATATTGTCTTGGAATTTATTTAAGATATTAAGTCTAAATTTCAACCTGCGATCTGGCAATGATTCCCATTTTAATTCATTTAATAGACTGGTTACGCTAATAAGGTTATCATACCGTCCCTTTACAAATCTTGCCGATCTTCGCTGCACACGTTCAAGCTCATTATTTAGACCGATGTCGTAGGGAAAGGATAGGAAGTCTTTTTGATCATTCCTCACCACACCGCTTATCAAGACTACGTCTTCCTTCTCTGGCCGTTTCTCTTTTCCGCACTCGTCAAACCCCTTCTTCCACTTACTTGTCGGCGTACAGCTTGGGTGTTTTCTTAGCCATTATCTTTTAGGTGCCAGTGACTTGAGGCCATCGAAAATAAACATGCCGGTAACTGTATTGAAGCAAATCACTTGTCTTCCATTGATATTCTGTTTTATTCACTTAAATGCGTTTTAGACCCAACTGTGAAGAGGCAAGAATAAGGAAAGGAGTGAGACAAGGCTGTCGACTGTCTCCCATAATTTGTAATGCTTACATCGGGAGGGCCACCAATGAAATCAAAGAGAAGTCTTCTTGGGTGAATATGCATGGAGTAAAAATAAGCATGCTGCGATTCGCTGATGACATAGCAGTCATAGTGGAGACAGAGAAGGATCTTAACAAGACTAGTAACCATGGGAAGGACAATGGCCAGATATCAGGTGAAGATAAATAAGAAGACTAAGATATTGGTGTGCAGCAAGAAAGAAGAGGCCAAAACCAATGTCAAACTAGGACAAAACAGGAATAGGCGAAAGAGTTCTGTTACTTGGGAAGCAGAGTAACCAACGATAGACGAAGCAAAAAAGAAATAGTGAGTAGAAAAGCCCAGACAAAGAGGGTATTCTATCAAAAAAGAATCTACTTACAGCTGGAAATACAAGCTTAGAAGTAAGGAAGCAGTTCATCAGTACATACATCTGGAGCATGTTTCTTTACGGTAGTGAGGCATGGACGATGACAGCAGCGGAGAAGAAAAGGGTGGAAGCTTTCAAAATATGGTGTTACAGAAGATGTCGAAGATTAAGTGGATCGACTGAGTAAATAACGAGGAAGTCCTGAGAAGAGTAGGAGAAAAGAGAAGTATGCTGACGAAAGAAGAAGGGACAACTTAATCGGCCATACCATGAGACATGATGAAGACTACTTTCATTGAATTCACTCGGCACATCACTGTTTAGTGTAAACCTTGAAGGAGGAACGATTCTCGTACAAAGGCCGGACAGTCATTTTGGCGTGGTTTCTCGTTCCTTGCTGCTGGGGAATGCTAAGAAGGAGAGGCAGGACTATCAGTTCAGAGACGGTCTGTTTTTTTTGCAGCCACGCCACACGTTTTATTTAGAGGCAAGAAACTAAAATTTTATCATTATTTCTTCTGACCATTAAATATTCAGTAAAAAAATTATTTGGGGAATATTTAAATCGTTGATTTTCAATGACAAAATGATTTATATTTATAACATTATTCCCCGATACAATGAGGAATTTAACTCTTAATTGAGCCTTTGTTCGTATACTCGTGTATAAAATCTCAGAGATTGTTGATTAAAATTTCATATGGTGACCACACATATTTATTTACTTGGGCCCATGCTTTGATATTTGAAGCGCGCGTAATATAGCATGCTGGGAGTAGAGCGTGTTCATAATTGGTTTCTGCGGTACTGTTTACTCGTTATAAGTTCCTAAAATGATAATATTTCTCTATAAATCTTTGTGAATGATCAATTCATTATTAATACCAAACTGTTTATGGAAGGGTGTGATTTATGATAATTCTATTGTATCATTGTTTTGGGTTTTTTGTGCTCATACAGCTGATACACTATCATTAAAATTATAAAAAAAACCATGCACTAGATGTTTGATGAATATTGCTGGTTGTAGCCTCATCTTTAATGCTCTACTTGCAAATGTAAAGGTAGATGGCACTTTTATTTCTTAAATAATTTCTGATTCATACTGAAACATTTGATTTTCAATAAAAACAAAGCTAACAATACTTTTCATTATAACATGGAAACATTTAATCAGGCACACTACTGCTGAGATGTAGGTTCTCGTTTTTAATTTTTTTACTACTTTTTGAACTGTTCTGTCGCCTTCATCAGGAGAACAAATGGCAGTCATTAGTACGATTAGTAATGCGCCCCTTGATTAATGATACCCATGGCCCCAATTAAGCTTATAAGGTACATCCCATAAAGTCTTTTCGAATGAAAGAAAACAACTGCATCTCATTAATTAGTACCACAGAGTATGTTACTCACTCTGTTGTAGAACTAGTACGATAGAATTATTATTTTGGAGTGAAAAGGAATTATTGTGGGTGAAAACAACGGTGACAGTATCCATTATACTCGCCAATATGTTGTGGACAATAGTGAATTTGGAGACTACAGGAATTCTCTCTCCTCTCCCAGTCCTATCTGACAGGGCACTGTATTTTCAAGGATCCATAGATTATGTAGTCTAGGTTTTCATAATATTAAATAGTAATATTTTCCATGAAGAAATCAACGTATGGCAAGGAGAGAAACGTAAGGAACCTCGAAAACGGCTGGCCTTTTAAAAGGTAGTGGAGAACAAAGTAAAAGAGGATTTGACTGTGAAATCAGTAAAAAGAGATGGGAGAACAACAAAATCGGGCTACATAAAGCAGCAAAAGAAGTTCTGGGGAGAAGAAAAGTTGTCATGAAGAAGCCATGGATTACAGAAGAAGTCTTAGAAGAGAAGAAAATATAAAAATGTGAAAACTGAAGGAGGGCAACTTCGTTAAAAAAGAATCGGGAATGAAACAAACCGTAAAGTGAAAAAAGCAAGGGAAATGTTGATGAAGGATATATGCGAAGATGTACAAAGCAACCTCGCAGATGGAAAAGCGGAAGTTGCCTACAGGATGGTGAGAAATCACTTCAAGGAACGGGCTGCAAGATGTAACAGCATCAAGGACAAGAATGGAGAACTCATAATTGAACATGGGGATGAAGTGAAGAAATGGAAGGAATACTTGGAAGAGTTGTACAATGGAAGCTATCTTAGAGCGGAAATAATCTAAGAGGAAGATGAAGTCGATAACGATGAATTGGGTGCCATAATCTTAAAATCAGAATTTGACCCAACTCTAAGTCATCTGAGGATAAATAAAGCTTCAGGAATAGATGATAATCCTGCCGAACTTATTAAAAATGACAGAGAAAAGACATGAACTCAGCTGTACAAAACCATCTGCGACTGGTAATCTACAGGAGAGATACCCGCGGACTTTGGAAAGAACAACATCATCCCTATTGCCAAAAAGAAGAGGGCTGAGAACTGTGAACATTGTAGGACCATAATCCTGACAACAAATGCCTCGAAGATATTGACGAGAATCATCTATAGAAGAATAGAGCGAAAACCTGAGGAGTTCCTGGATGAGGACCAATTAGGGTTCAGAAGAAACAAGGGCAAAAGAGAAGCGATTTTTGCCCACAGGCTACTTATAGAGAAGAGAATAGAGAAGAATCTACCGACGTTTGTTGCATTTGTAGACTTGGAGAAGGCATTTGACAACACGGATTGGAATATGATGCTAAAGCTTCTGAAAGAAATTGGAGTATCAAACAGTGACCGAAGAGTTATTCAAAGCTTGTATAAAAACCAGGTGGCCATAATCAAATCAGGACCCTGCAGTACAGAGGCAAGCATAAAGAAAGGAGTGAGGCAAGGATGTGCACTTTCTCCCGTATTATTCAATGTCCACATCGATAAAGCTATCCAAGAAGTCAAAGAAAAGCCTCCGGGAGTGAATATCCACGGGGAATAAATCAGCATTCTACGATTCGCCGATAACATAGCAGTCAGGGCAGAAACAGAAGGAGATTTAAAGAAGAGACTAGAAAACATAGAAAGAACAATTACCAGATACCATCTAAAGATCAGTAAAAAGAAAACTGAAACTAAAGGAAAAATATGCAGTAAGAGAATGGAAGCCAAGACAAATTTTAAACTAGGAAAACAAAAAATCGATGAGGTGGAAGAGTTCCATTACCTGGGAAACCGAGTGGGAAACTGGGAAACCAACTGGGAAGCGATGGACGAAAAAAAGAGAATTTTCCGGTAGAATTGCCCAAGGAAAAAGGGCATTTTACCAGAAGAAGATTCTGTTTACAGCTGCAAATACAAGCGTGGAAATGAGGAAACATTTCATTAGAACATACATCTGGAGCACTCTACTATATGGCAGCGAAGCATGGACAATAACAGCAGCAGAGAAGTACAGGCTGGAAGCATTTGAAATGTGGTGCTACCGAAGAATGATGAAGATAAAATGGATCGATCGAGTGACAAACGAAGAAGTCTTAAGAAGAGTGGGAGAAAAGAGATGTCTACTGAAAACATTAAAAAGAAGACGGAACAACTTAATCGGCCACATCTTGAGACACGATGGTCTGATGAAGACAATCGTCGAGGGAAAAGTGAACGGGAAGAATGGAAAAGGCAGGCCTCGTATGAGTTACATGTAGCAGGTCGTAAAGGACGTGAAAGAGAGGAGCTACGTCAATATGAAGAGGTTGGCCGATAGAAGAATCGAGTGGAGGGCTGCGTCAAACCAATCCTAGGATTGTTGACCGATGATGATGAGTATTTTCAAATAGTCAAATTCTCTGGATGATAAATACAAATTTACTGGATGGAATTGGCTCCTTTTCATGAATATCAATATTTTCAGATGTGAAATGCAAGTAGCCAGAGGAGAAGGAGATCGCTTAATATCTTATGAGGGGTTACCAGAGATATCTGTTAATAGTTAATACGAAATATCATATTACTATAAGCATTTGTCTGCCGATGAGTTAATCTTGTACATGACCTGATGTAATACATCATTTAATTCATTGCAATGAGTAGATTCATACGCTGTTCCATTGAAAAAGCTCTGTGTGCTGTTATATACACTGCCATGACCCTAGAGTAGTGGACAATTACACTGCAAATAGCAATTGAAAAATCCCATCGAATGGCTTAATTTATGTTGACCTCTCCTTTCCCAAGGAAATTTAAGGCTCAATATAATAATGAAACTTAGATTATATATACAATATGGAACATCCATTATCCGCCTCAAAGTAAATAAATGGGGTATTTTTTTCTATCAGTAATAACACTATTGCATACTTTATATGAGCCTAGTTTGTTCAATTTAGCACCTACTCATAAAATGATAATCATAAGATTGAAAAAAACAGTTTGTCACTGATCTACGTACTAAAATTCCATTGTTGGAGGCAATGATGTGAGTTATCATTTTGATAGACGGGTCTTATTCTCGTGTAGCTATTTTAGAATCTTAACTCGCTCCAATAGACACTTTAGTCAAGGAGGTAAGGCACAGGGAGAGACATGGAAGGGAAAGGAATAAGGGTGGAGAGAAACCCGGCGTCGTCTTTAGCATGCTATTCAAGAGTGTGGCGCCAAGGGAAAAATGGATCCCATACCACGTGCGGAGTACGGAATGAGAATGCCCTACACAAAGTAGGGGCCGGCCTACCGATGGAAAACATTTGCACCTCCGAGATTTGAACCTGGGCCCACGGGACGAGAGGCCAGTACTCTTAAGGCGTTATGGTACCCTCGGCCGCGGGCAGTTTTGGGCGACCGTTTCCGGCCTTTTTTCGCGCTGTCCGTGTTTATATATCACTCAAATACGGGATAACTATTGAAGATAGAGACTTGCGGTTTTCTTTATTTGATTCAGGAGATATCATTCCAGATAACGATTGGAAAGAAAAAATTTTATTTCTCCAGGTTAGCGAGAAAATCAAGCTGAACTTTGGCTTATTAAAACTTGCTTTGAAGACAGAAATTCAAAAATCGGAAAAAATCAAAAAATGGCGACATCATTCTTCTACAAGTACCTTTAAGCACATAGGTCAGAATTAGTTTCCTAAGCCGCTATCATCAAAGCCGTGGACCCCTGCACGCCGAAAATCTTAATTTTTCCAGTGGCTATTGTGGCGTACTAGGCCGTTATGAATTTTATCCTCCCAAGCGCTGACTCTGCGGCAACGCGGCATAAGGGGTAGGGGAATTTGGCCGTCCCCTCGCCGATTTCGTCATCCGCTCAAGGTCTTCTGCTGCCTTGGTTCTTCAACTGTTTCTAGGAATTCGTGAGGATCCTTTTGGACGCGCATTCGCATTGGAAATAAGCTAACAGGGTGTCTCGGGGTGGCCTAGTGGATAGGGCACTGGGCTACCGACCGGAGTGTTTCGGGTTCAAGTGGCTTTCTGGACGCCCCAGCCTAAAATCCTCGTGATTTGATTTTCTGCGAGTCAAAACTTCGTAGGAAATCGCAAATGGCCCAGGGAAAGTAAGTGGACCCCCTACCCTGAATGTGTGAATTTCACACGCCAATGGCTTAGTACGGGGTGAGCTCTACTCTCACCTATCAAAGACCAACCTTCGGGTTAAACACCGGGAATTAGAGGCGAATTTTGGGTACATATCTAGAATTTCGAAGAATTTTCGGAAATTTTCTTATCTGAAAGGGAATATTTTTTAAAATTATTTTTGAAACATATAGTGAGAATTCAGTCATGATTTATCGAAATCCGTTTACACTCGCTTAAGAACAAGAAATTACGCATTTTTATGGTAATTTTGTCCAGTTTTCGTACTGCAACATTACAATACAGAGAGTAAAGTGGTTGCGTCAATACGATAAGATATATCGGTACGGGAAATGAAATAAATTTCACCGCCCAAGACCTTTTATTATTTCATTGCCATCATTGCTCTGGTTTTTTACAGCTTCGTCGGACGCTAGCCACCGTATCTCAAGATTTCCTTCGATAATTTATGAAAGCACTATTATAATGTGGTATTCACTCACTCGTATTGCTTATTTAGTACTTCTCAATGCGAAATTGAAATGCAAATTAGGTTTCCTGTTACCGTCTTAGCAACTAGCGGAAACTAAAAGGATTCCTTGACTACAATTTTTCTGTGTTTTTTTAGCCTCAGATGTAGGCTCATTGTCAGACGTTAAAGACTTTTCAACTCTATTTTCCAAGCGCATGCACTATTCTCACCTGTTAATTGGATTAACTTCATGGGCGTTGAAATGGGAATATGTTACTCCAAATATGGACATTGCATCACACATTTCCACGTAACGCTAGTAAAAACACAACGCAGAAGGTACTTTCCCGGAATATTTTGGTTTCTTGGCCGATACGTTCTTTACCCTGCTTCAACGGCCGGTTCTTATTGATTATTACAACTTGTAATCTGCTGTAAAATTTAACGCAGCATCATACTGTCGGAGCGTTATTCAAAATTTATAGCTTTCGTTAAGGGGTGTGACTGATGTGTATATTTCATCCTCTATTGTAGTAAGTATTCGTGCACAACGGCTAATTAAACATTGTGGAAACCCTGTAACGTCGGGAGATACGTTTTGCGGTAAAATTAAGCCGCAGGTAATAACCACTGTACTTATGTTTGAGTCACTTTCTCGATGAGATAGGTCGTGTCGGCTTTTTTGATAACCCTTAACTGTTGTCAATAATCATTATAGAACGAAAAAGTTTCTGGGCATTTAAAACAGGGTGGCGATCGTCAGGGAAAACCGGGAAAACCTGGAATTGTCAGGGAATTTTGGAAATCTGGAAAAGTCAGGGAATAGTCAGGGAATTTTCGTAACAGTCAGGGAGAAACTGAGATAGGAAATTCTCGTTATTTTTCTACCATTACGTTTACCACCAAAACCAAAATTTCACCAAAACATTTCACCAACTAAATCTAATATCCGTCGCCAAAGTACATAGAATGCCCCGTCAATTCGTTGAACATTCAGTTGTGAGTCTTAGTTATTTAGTTGTGAATCAGTTGTACAATGTATCCCTTTTGTATATCCTTAATGCGATATTTCCCTAGTACATAGTGTTAAAATTCGTGATCGCCGTGTATTCTGCTCATCACAAGGAATCCGAGGCTATGTTGTTCGGAAGATTTTACCCAGCGTTTTTTTGAACTTCCGAGACTCAGGTCAAGAGGTAGTTGGAGCACGTTAGCTTGTAGTAAATACGTGCTTGCAGTTCTAAAAGTACGATACGATGATTATTAAAACGGTAATACAAGTTGTACACACATGTAAACAAAATCTTATGTAACGTCTTCTTCGATTTCCACACCCCCCATGGCGAGACCATAAGAAGAGTTCTCCTCCCCTCCCCACCTTTCACACTCGACGTAATTATTGAATGGCCCCCTTAGCTCCCTCTCGAAGCAATTTAGTCAGGTCACAAACCACCTCAAATATGATATTCCTAAATATGATGCTGCCGTTGCTCTTTGCCTCCTGTTTTTGTTCGCAGTGGTGTGATTACGTTTTCTTTGTTTATACAAATATTTTTACGTTTTTGGTTCCCTCTGACAATCAAGGGGTTAATACCACGTTAGTAAAATTGTTATTTGCTTCTAAAAGTCCATCTTGCCATCCGATCTTGATCCAGTCCAAGAACTTGGCTTTGGTTTGTATTTTTCGCACTGTGCCGGAGTCCGCCAGTAAATTGGCCATTAACTTTCCCTTTGATGCCTTTTCAGTAATCTTCAACTTCCCAGAACTACCACGACATGCCACCTCTTCCTTGAAGAATTAGACATTGTCAATTTGTAATTTTCCCGAAGAAAACATACAAGGCCACGGAAATACGACACAGGGCCGTGGATACATGGCCGTGGACACATGGCCGTGGACACATGGCCGCGAAAAATGTATTAAAACTGTGTACAATTTGTGTGAAGGCTTAACTTGTGAAGGTTAAATATATTTTTCATTAGGGCGGAGGTTCAATATATTTTTTTCATTCTTAAAGCTTTTAATGTATTGATTTCAGCTTTTAACATTTTCTGAGTTTTGAGAAAAATTTCAGCGGAAATAAAATATTCCGATAATATGAGACCTTTTGGCGATCGGTCAGGGAAATTGGTAAAGCCGTCAGGGAAAAATCAGGGAAAAGTCAGGGAAAAATCAGGGAATTTGAGAATTGTTTATCAGTAGCCACCCTGTAAAAATATGATTAAAAATGAGATAAATCAATGATAGTCGCAAGTCATCCCGAATTCCGTCACATTTTCACGATCGAAAAATTTGAGGCAGAATAACGTATCCTTTCATGGTGTGGGAAACGTTATCGCAAATTGCACGAATTCATTTTGAAGCGGATTTAGCCTAGTCATCACAGAAACGGTCCAAATGTTATTCCAATTCAGAATGGTTATTTAAAACGTATGATAATTTATAGCAATGAAGGATTGGTAACACTAACGTAATTACTACCGGCAGAGTTTATTAAATGATATTATTATACATGTAAATTAAGTACCAAATTGTTAGGTTAATTTGTTGGGCTTATCCTCAATCACCATGGTTTGCGAACGACAAATAGATCAAGGATGTTGTGCACAAAACAGTGGAACGAGATGTACGGGATGTAATTGAAGCGCTTCGCATCTTCATCTGCAGACATCTTTTACGGAAGTGACTGAATCAGCGTTTCGCAGTATTTCGACCAGCATATTGCAGTTTCTGTTTCGATTCTCACAAACCGTGCCTATATGCTAAAGGTATGGTCAAAACTGACAGAGGGCGCTAATTCGTATGCTGGTTTGCATGACGCGCTTCCTCGACTGCGCATAGCTGTGCAAGACGTAACTTTGAAGGTTTTACTGGCATGAATGAACTATAAAATGTACGGATATCATTTTTCAAGTTTTTTCTCTTGAAGAATATGAAAGCTAATTCTGGAAGCAAATTATTGTAACTTTCCATTGTTCTAGTGCGCATCCGTACACCAGATCGAATGATAAAACACTATTGCACATAAAAAATAAAGATAACGCGATTTCCTTCATGATGGAGTTCCGTGAACGACGCTAGACATCTTATCTATGCAATTTACGAACACTAGAAAAACAAAGTTATTAATTTCAGAAAACGCACTGAATTACAAGGTGTATTCGAAAAGTAAGGACCTTTTCCTTATATTCAAATGCTGGCAGCTTAGAACAAAGTTGTTAGAATTCTGCGCCATCTATTGATAGTTTATGAGTTCACTGAAGTCATTATGTTGATACAGTATTCGTTTGACAATCCCTGAAAACAAGTAACAATGGCTTCGAGTAGTAGTATTTTTTGGGTGAGTCGACAGCTTTGGTCACTTGCAAATGGCTTCGAAAATCGTTACTCCCGCCAGTTGCGAAGAGCGTCCTGTAATTCGATTTTTGCGTGCAAAAGGATCTACAGCTACTCTTATTCATCAGGAGTTGTGCCTATTCATGGGATTACAGAAATAAGAGAAGAATTGGATAGACAATAGTGTCGAGACTATAAAAGTGGCCGCACATATGTGCATAATGAGGAGCGGAGTGGCCGGCCCAGTATCCAAACCAATAATATCGCAAGAAGAGGACCAAAAACTGCGATCTCATCGACGATTGATGATTAGTTTTCTGGATGATAAAGTTACTCTATTGGACGCACCAATATTTGAACAATGGTCACGGAGACGTTCCATCCTATATCGACGGCTCGGTAAACTGTCGTCCGGGAGAGTCACTACTATGAAATGGCGCGTCCTCACTCCGCTGTCCATACCAGAGGTAAGATTCAGGATTTCCGTTGTAAACTTTTCGATCACCCACCTTACAGTCCCTATACCTACTATTACCTCTTCTTGCACCTGAAGCAAGGATTAGTGGAAGATTTGAAGATCTCTAGACTGCCGTTTTCACCCAGCTCAATTCTCAGGCGGAGAACTTCTATACATCCTCTTTATTAGAGATAGGTCGAATAGCATTTTTCTCGAATTCGAGGTTCGAATTAGAATATCTAATATTTTTATGAATATTGTACTTGAATATCATGGGCGTTTTTCCACCAATTTTAAATACAAACGACAATTCAAATAAAAAATAGCGTAGTACTACTATTTCTGAGACCCTATTTACAAAAACTACAAAAAACTAAATTGTAAAATTAGCTGAACAGAATGTATCAAAATTCTGAAGTATTGAAGGTTCTAAAAAGAAACAATGCTCTTGACAATATATTCACACATATTTATAGTTGGTCACAAATCTGTTGGAGCACAGCCATTAAAATAATTCAATCAATGTTAAAATATCACCAACTCTAATAAAAATATTGCATTATTTATCCTGCTTTATAAGAATGAACAATTTTTTATTGGCACTTTGCAAATAAAGTACTACTATAATATAAATTTCTCTTTGCAAATAAGGTATGTACTAACTTCTAAAAACACAAATTTCACTCCGCAAATAAGGTATGTACTAACTTCTGAAAACAGAAATTGCGCTTCGCTAATTAGGGACTAATAAAAACACTCATTGCCTTTGGCAATAAGGTACTTTAAATACGAACAACATTATTTTAAGTTTAAGTTTTGTTAAAAAAAAAACTAACATTTTCACTGTGTCTGGGTCCCGTCTATTTCTTTTTTTATCGCAGATTATCCCAGCTGTGCTATCATTTCGGCTATTACCCTTGTTATTTTTTCTTGCCTCTTGTCCTCTGGTTTGAACTTCCCCTTCTTATCCATGAAACTCGGCAAGGATAACTGTCTTCTAGGATGATGATGTTTTTTAATTTTCCCTGGCGGAGATGCTGCTTCACCAGATTCACTTGCTGACGACGATGGCAAAGAGCACTGAGTAGATGACGTAACTTCAGAATTGCTGTCATCATGGGTCTCAGGGTAGCCTTTGTCAATCAGCTGCATAATGTCATCTTTGTGCCTTTTCAAATGGTGTTTTAAACCTGAAGTAGTACGCGACGCACCACGCGATATACTCGCACTGCAAAAATTGCAAACTGCTAATTTCTCGTCGAGATCACAAATGTGAAAATGTTGCCACACTTCGATGGTCATTCTAACTTAATAAGTTAACTTAATAAGTTGACATAACTTAATAAGTTTACGTTAATAAGAAATTTGGTGGATTAAAAACGAACGTAAGTTTTACGACGGCTTATATACTTCTTCTCCTCAATCCTTACGCAACTGACAAACCGCGGCAAACTTGGAACACCGCGATTCTTTTGTTTCTTATTATAAGCATGTATTTTACTATGTTAATCACAAGCCTGAAATTAAATAAGGAAACCAAATTTATTTCAAAAATTGAATTTATAAAATGTAAGCGTAGTCATGCAACGAGGAGTCAAAAAAAAGGAACAACCAATTTCGCGAGCGTTTGATCATTTGCTTTGTTATGTACTTCTCGTGAAGTTATTATGGATTTATATTTTCATGCTTAACTTAAAGATGAAGTTTGGTTTGAAATATTAACTAATGAATCACCAACCAAATCTGCTAGCCCTAATGCTTTGTAACATGTTACCTAACCGATGCCCGCGAATTATAAAAGCATAGTCGATTTGTGTAATGCATTCGAGATGGTGAAATTATTACTTTGTGTCCTCGAATATATAATAGTGCAAATATCTCACTATCCGAGTTATTCGAGGATTCGACTATTCGAATGTCCCATCTCTACTGTGTATGCATGATATGTAATGCATGTTTGGTGTGAACTCACCCCCTGCCATACACATTTATGGTATCTTGCAGGGTATTATGTAGATGTATATGCGTGCAAAGGAGATTGAAAAAGCTAGTGCAACGTTACGAAAAGGGCTAAGAAGCGAACGGCGAATAAGTAAGAAAGTAAAGTAGATTTGTGGAATACGCCTCGTAACTTCTTGATGAGATAATGACTCATCTGGATGAATTTTTTGTCAGTTAAGACAAAGATTTGCTTTGTTTCGAGAAAATTTATTGTTAAAAAATTGGAAAATAATATAGTTTGACCTCAAAACATGGAACGTATGACATGTGTAAAAACCTTAATAGTGTGGCAGCGAATTACCTGAATAGAAAACGTATTAATTACGTAAAAAAAACCTTGCTCCCGACAAACATTCTGCGGTCATAAAGTTCACTTGACATTTTCAAGGGAGAGTCCACAAAGCCATTAATGGAGGTTACAGTCCTGGTATATTATGATCAAACCACGGCTTCTCTTCAGATACTATATGGAATTAGTCTTGTCGTCCTCCCTTGGTACGGTAGAAGGATTTGCATTGCAGATATAAGGGGCTCCTCATATCAGCAAGGCGAGAGAGGAAAATTTGACGGAAAAAGAATTTCACCATACTCTTAATAGCAAATAATATTTATTCACAATTTATTATTATATTATTTAAAAAATAACTAGGGGGGCAATCCCCTCTGTATTGCTATGGCGGGCCAGCCCCCTTTACGCTCGCTACGAAAAAAAATTTTCGACGTTCAGCGAAAGAAGTTTTTGATGGTGTCTCGTCACAATTTTTCCATGCATCTCTCATAGACGGAACAAGATTAGAAGGTGCAGGAGAGTGCATATACATGCTAGCCTACGAGTGACAACGAAGGCAGAAAATCGATTAGGCCCCAACTCCTTGGGACTAAACCTGGTGTTTTCTTTGGCCTCTTATGGAGATTTAAAGCATATTAGAATGTGAATAACAATTGAGATAGAGATTGTGTGGTCATGATAGCTGAGTGTTAGTCTTCACCATCCGGGATCGGGTTCGATTCCCGGCTGTAGCAGACATTTTTCATTGGTTTTTTGGTCCCTACTTAGTGCTGTATAGAGAGATATTCAAGTTCTGTGCTCCGTCTGTCGGATGGAACGCTACACCGTGGGCTCCTTGAAGTCTTTCTTTTGGAGAAGGGCAACTCCGGGTTTCCTTCTCCCATCTTCCGTTCCATGAAAGCCTCTTCTCTACGCAATTACTCACGTATTCTGAATAGCACAAATGATTATAGCTGTCGGTTGCCTCCTCTAAATAATTATGACTAATATTACCCTTCAAGAGTATCGTGTCCGAAATACATTTCGGCGGCGTCAGCAGTCTTTGTAAAGAAAAATTTAGAAAATTATAAATGTATTTTATTCCACTAGAAGATAATTCTTTCCTTAACGTCTGGTACAAATTCAACCTCTTGAAATGACATACGTTTGCTTGATTTGTCACTTTTTCTATTATTTTCACGAATTTTACTCCGAATTCTATCTACTACTCCTAGTTTCACCGCGTGCATTGACGAAATCATGAGTGCATCTAATCTCGTTGTATAGGCCTATCTTCTGCATGAATTGTTATGATAGCCAACTTTTAACATTCCATTGGTTGTGAAGATGGAGGTTATAAAAACCACAACATTTAATGCTACTTGAAACTCATTTCAAAATTTTTATTTTTATTTAATTGTAAGTTACAACTGAGCAACGGAATATTTTATGGAAGTTTACATGATTTGAAACAGGAAACTATATTTCTTGTTAAGGATTAGATTTTTATGGGGTTTTCTTTCATCTGGTTCATGTCTGGTGTAGGAAAATAAATACTACTAAAATTTTCGGAAAGGCAATACGATTGTAGATTGTAAGACAAAGAGCGAATAGAGTTGTTGCTATTTTTTTACAAAGTTATTGATATATGTACACATACATTGTGGTTGTTCGCAATGAACTAAAATCAATCACTTTCACGAGGAAAAGTGTCGAGTGAAAAATTAGTGATGTTTTCGAGAGAACACGAGAAGTGATTAATTTAATCTTAGTTATTTAGGTAGCATCTGCTCATTTCACAATCAGAATATTACAAAACGCCAAAAAAGAACTATTTTAATGGTTGATTACGTATTTCTTAGGACAAAATTTTTATTCCCGCCTGCCCTTGTGTCATATTCAGTTGAAGGTTGTTCAGTTCAATATGCGCTAGGTTATTAATGTGTTTCATTCGCCGTATCTTTTTGAATCCTAGGGGATTCTTCTTAATTTCTGACATACTTTAAAGGAGAAAGGTTTTGGAAGTAAAAACCAAATTTATATTGGCAATTGTTAATGTAAATGCTGCTCCTTATGTGGGACCACGGAGGACTAAGTAAGTAATCGTATGCTATAAGTGATAAAAAATGAAAGGTGTAAGATATAGAAACTTTTTTCCCCGAGGAAGAATTGCTATAGAGAGTATGATAACCCATTAGTGAATGTGGGTTTAATATGAACTTGGAGGGTTATAAAACTTCTGGCAGCACGACTTCCAAAAGGTGAGATCTCGACCAAAGCAATAGAATGGAAGCTCTGACTTACGCAAACATTTCTAAGAACTGAACTCAGAGACTGTATGTAATCCGACCCTCGCCAGATTTCTGGGAGCGACCCACGTGAGAGGGATGAGGAGCGAAGGAGGGAGGGTGGCACAATGTTGCCGATGACCAGAGACGGTGGGGAGAATGGAATGGGAAAATGGCTCGTAACGGCGCGGTCGACCTCTGCAGCCGCCGAAAAAATTAAGATTTTCGGCGTGCAGGGGCCCACGGCTTTGATGATAGCGGTTTAGGAAACTAATTCTGACCTATGTGCTTAAAGGTACTTGTAGAAGAATGATGTCGCCATTTTTTGATTTTTTCCGATTTTTGAATTTCTGTCTTCGAAGCAAGTTTTAATAAGCCAAAGTTCAGCTTGATTTTCTCGCTAACCTGGAGAAATAAAATTTTTTCTTTCCAATCGTTATGTGGAATGATATCTCCTGAATCAAATAAAGGAAACCGCAAGTCTCTATCTTCAATAGTTATCCCGTAGTTGAATGATATATAAACACGGACAGAGCGAAGAGACTGCCGCCCGAAACAGCCCGCGGCCGAGGCTACCATAACGCCTTAACTGCTACACCAATCTGATTTTTTCAGTGATGATGTTAAAAATATTTTGCGAACCCCAACTTGCTATGGTAGACTGGACCATAATCACAAAATTAGAGAAATTGATTGCCGAACTGATAGATTCAAAATGTCCTTTTTTCCTCGTACAATTAGGGATATGAATAACGGTAAATATATCCAATAAGAGTGTAGCAATGGATGACATTGGTAGCTGCATGTTGGTATAAGGACTTGAAACTAACCAAACTAACAGCATGTTTTTGCATGTTTTCTCTGCTATTTTTATCTTTTTTTTTAATAGTGAAGTTTAGAACAGTATATAAATACTAATCCTTTTAAATGCATGATAAGTAGTGCATGTTTGGCGAGAATTCACCCCGTCACACCCCTGCAGGGTATAATGTTGATGTAGATTTAGACTTGGTAATTAGCTGTTGCAGGGGCGAATTATTTAATTGCTTGCACGGTTTTTTCACACCGTGGGGAATCCCGACATGATTAAATGCCTGTTTGTTTTGTAATAAAAATGCAGATAAATGGTTTAGTGAGACTCGTCGTATAGTAGATAGGCGACCGGATGCTTGTTGGCGAGAGTTTAATGGATTCTGATAGTGATCGGTGCCTTCTAACCCGGCTGTTGTCAGGTGAGGTGTCGCTGTTGTCAATGTCATCGAGGCCTGCGAGAGCGCGGATTGTTCGCGTCACTCTTGAGTCCTGAGACTGACTGCATTTCACCCCTCTTGTCCTCCGCCATTCATTCCAAAGAGTCCACTGTCCACGAGAGGAGATGGCTTCGTGCCGTCTCGCTTGCTTTCTCACTTGGCTCCAGAATAGTGAACGCCGTGAATCGTGTGCGCTTTCACTGATTGTCACGGAGGCCTGGTTTAATTTGACTTCACTCGCTTGCGCCCCCCCCCCCTATTCAATCACTGCTTTACGGTCCCTTGCGTTCTCACATCACTTCCCATTGCAAACCACCGAGGAATTACGCCTGAAATTATATTCCCTGGTTAGAGATGAGTATATATACAGTAGGGTGGGCAGAAAAAAGGTTTTTTTCCGGATCAAATTTGCCCTATGCAGGAAAGTTGTGCTAATTTAGAGTGTAGGCAACCCGCAAAACAACAAAAATTTTACACGCTCAAGTGTCACTTCAAATAGATCACTTTTGGGAGCCGTATTTGGGATCCATTAATATTTTTTCGAATGCAGTTCCTTTATAAAATGTCGCAGCGTCTTTTGGCTATAAATAATACTTTAAAACAGACGAAAAGGCGGTACGTTTTGAAACTAACTTAAATTATGGCGAAGAATCACGGCCTGATATTCATCACAAAGATGATTCAAACATTTAATTCCCTCGGTATATACTGCAATATTCAATTATCGGTTCTTGTACCCCTGAGCTGCAGATATTCTTCGCAAATCCAACGAATTCGTGTGTCGTAAATGCTCCTGAATTAGATTGCAAAAGGAGTGGGTGTTCACTCGGAGACAAAGCGGGCTGCGCGCTTGGAAAGATACTACGAATCAGACATTTTAATACACTAGTGGAGTCCAAACGAATTTTTTGTTTAAAAAGGCTGATATATCTACGATCTACTCATCAGAAGATAGTAGCTTTTTCTAAGAACTTTGATAAATTGTAGTGGTTCACTGTAGGAAATGATAAACCGAAAAGTTCCATAATCAACGCATTATCTCTGTGTACGGTCTATACGTGCCACTCCAAACGGCACTTTCTTGGAAAACCGAGAGTTAACTAGTCCCTAAGCAATTTCAGGTACAGCTAGTTCGACATGAGTCAGGTATGATAAAGATGATAAAGAAAGTGGTAGAGCTAAGGAAAGTATGAATGAGACGGAGGACGGAGGTTATCCTTATCTGGCCCCAGCGATGAATGCATGAATCAGAATGAATCAGCGATCGTGAATACTTCGGTGATAAAATGGCATAGAATTCTCATACATGTTATCCCATTGTAAACCCTCGTAACTGCTTCACTTCACTACTTCACCATATTCGTTGCAATATTTTATTTTCCTTGGGGATTCCCATCCGTTGTCGGGCAAGATGCGTATTTCACTTCATAAGCTTGAGGTAGTCAGTTGGTATTCACTACTGTGTTTCGGTTGCAAGAAGATTAAAGCAATGGCGAAAATACAGAAAAAGCTTAAAAGGTGTGGAGAGGAGTGCCTGATATTTGGTGCACCCGAAAAGTTCGCGGGTAATGTTTTGCCTACTTATAAGGAGAAGATGAAAATGTATTTGTACTCTCGGTGCATTCAAGAAGAAAGTGGAAATACCGATACATCTGTGGCGGGAATCGCGGAGACGGTGGCTTATGCCATTGAAGACATCTGGAATAGATCCTCTATACCAGTTGTCGGACATAAGCAAATTGTGAGACGAATTATTCAATACCACGGAAAATACCGCAACAATCTTCGATCTGTCAACAAGAAGACTTTCGTTGAAGTCAAAGCTGAAGCAAGACTTTCTTCGTCACGCGTGTCAGCTGTTTTATGTTGCGGCATGTAAATTCTCTAGTGGAACTGATTGTGTTTGTGATAATACCACCAAAGTGCCATTTTTAGAACGTGTATTCCTTCAGGACCAGAGAAGCGATAGAAAATTGAATATCAGTGCCATTGATGTCAAGGAAACTAACAAGAGGAAGAGGAAATGAAATAGGTTAGAAATAGAAAGATCATTAGAATGTTCCACGCTACCTGAGCAAGAAGTTGCTGAGATTTGGAAAGACTCAAGTAATGAAACGTCTGCAGATGAAGAATTACGCGACGCAAGAGATGCTGGTGATTTTTTGTAAAAAAGGTGGGTGTATATAATTAAAATTTGTCTAGATTTGCGTCTGCCTGTGAAAGATTCTGTATATCGAAACGAGCTGCTGCAGCACTCGCATCCGCGCTTCTAGTGGATATCGGGATGGTTTCTCAAGGAGACCACGTGCTTTTTCAAGTGGAGAATGCCTAGAGAGTCTTTCAGCGAGAAGTCCGGGGAAAATGGTTCATTCCAGGTGGACCACTACATCAATTCGCATTCTTTGATTATATGTTTCAACCGAAACTCCTTCAAAAGAACAGATGACATTGGCAACTTTTGTGATGCAAGTATAAACTCCTATGTGGTTCGTGATAAAATTGAGACTACAATGCACGGAAGGTCCGAAGTATATCATGAGCATGGTACATTTCATGAAACACATGGATCGAGACATCAAATTACGCCTTTACTCAATCATTCAGGGAAACGCTCTTTTTGCTCACCCAGAGAATATTCTGCTTGCAATGCTAGCCGATGAGAGAAGACCGAACCGTTAAATGGCCGTCGAAAAAATATTAAAATCAGAAGAAGGAATTTAGGAAATTCGAACTTCCAACTATGAATTTTGATGCACAAGATTACGTCTACTTAGTTGACTGGAAAACAAAAGCGGTAACTCAACCACCTTTAATAGCTCATATCACAAGCAAAGATTTGGGATATATTCTGAAGGAAGGGGCTTTGTTGAAAGTACCCCCATTTGCATGCCACACACAAGCAGTTGAAAGGATGGTACAAATGATCACGGCGTTAAAATCCGTGTGCAGTCCAGAAAGCAGGCATGGATGGGCATTATTATGCATAAAAGGCAGAAAACTTCAACCGAAATTTGAAAATAAAGCACAGCATAAGGTATAATAAGAACCAGTGATAGCAAGATACTTACAAACGTGCCCTATGGAAGGTGGATTGGGAGGGTATGGGTGGAACTCGATAGTAGCCACCTCCTATTGGTGAGTTCTGGGTAGTTTCTCCACGAAAATAGCAAAAAGCTACTTAAAAAAATATTTGGTGATCAGGCTGTGTCTTAATCCTAATTTGATTAACTGATTTTTTTTGTGATAATAGCTCAACATGCATATTTTCTTCATCATAATTGAGGTTAGTTTAAAAAAAATTAACTTTACCGTTTGTTTCAATGTATTTTCTATACCCAAATGAAGTATGAGACATTTATAAAGGAACTGCATTCGAAAAAATATTAATTTATCCCAAATACGGCTCCCAAAAGTGATCTATTTGAAGTGACGCCTGGAGCGTGTAAAATTTTTCGTTGTTTTGCGAGTTAGCTTAAACTCTAAATTAGCTGTTTATTCTTAGGCATCGTATAAGCCATAGATTTCGTCAAATAAACTTCACATTTCAGTGTTGTAATTTAAAAACATGTATCTACCGTTACTATTTACCAATATTCCAGTATTTGCAACAAATTATTCTCCATAACCGTTTATTTCCCATTTCCGCCTGAATTTTCGCAAAATTTTAAACTTTAGAGCTTGGGGGGCAGTGGTTAATATTCTCCGATTTCGAAAAAATGTTGCATGCAAGATCCTGATATCAGTACACAACTTTCCCGCATAGAGCAAATTTGATCCCGAAAAAAAACCTTTTTTCGGCCCACCCTAATATACAGTAGGTACTTAATATAGGCTTGTGCGATGACCGATTTTGGTCATCGATTTTCGACGAAAAAAATTCATCGAAATGCTTCGATGACGATGGCTGTCATGGATCATCGCATAGAGTGTACACGATGATCGATGACTATCGATGATCGATGAATGTCGATGATCGATGAATGTCGATGATCGACGAATATCGATGATCGGTGCGGATTTCTCGGTTGGCAGTTTGGTGTGGCTATTTAGATAAGACTGAATTGGGTCAAACTTAATTGAGAAGGACAAGGCCTATTTATTAAAGAGCGAAACAAGCACCAAGTTACAAATTAAGCAACAACTCTTTGTTGTGGTGTAATACAATTCTCATTTCCGAATTTTCGTATCGGTGAGTACAAGTCGGTCGTCCAACAAAACGTTTCCTGCATCGCTGAAGAACCGCTCTGACGACGTTGAAGTGGCAAGAATACAGAGGTATTTCCTCGCGTACTTCTGAAGGCGGGGATACACATCCTTCCTTTCCCTCTACCAATGTAAGGACGTCCGAAGATTTGGATAAAGACCTCCTCGTACTTGTGGAGCTCCTTTCTGGAGGGGGTCGTCTGCAGAGGTGGCGTTTCTCGTGTCAGAAACACATCACGCGTCACACACACTGTTGTTTCATCTTATTTACATAGACCCCCCGAAAATCCTAGTTATCTTCCCCAATTTCGCTTGAATTGTAATTTTTAAAAAAAATTGAAATTACAAATTAATCACATTTTTCCCGGCTTGTCATTATTTCTCACTCTAGCTTCAAAGTCTGCCAGCAGCAAGTAAGGGGAAGGAGTGAAGTGCCACTGGACTGAGGAGTGTCGCGCTCATCAAGCAATGCGCGGCGAGCCGCACAGTGGCTGAAATCGAAAATACCTAGCCAAAATTCAAAAAGTGACTTTTTCAAGCCAGGAAGCTGATATTTTCCATAAATATTCGCAAAATACCTGTGCATCCGATAATTCAAATCATTTTCCTGAGTACTCAACAATTTACAAATTGCATGACTTCAAAGATGCACTAATTTCGCAAAAATGGTCTACACGGCATTTTCTCACGTAATCTTCAAAATCACGCCCTTGCTGAACCTTTATGGGTGAATAATTGGAAAATACTGTGGTGTAATTAGATGAAACAGTTTTTTTGTCTTTTTTTAACGTAGTCTACTGACATTTTTGTTATTATTTACCAAAGATATTAAACAAAATGGCGGACCACCATTTTTGGTCAATTTTTAAATATATGTAGAGAAAAAGTAAATTGCATCGCCGAGCATCACAGAGTATCTTATATGGGAAAACTCTACAAAGCTTCCATAGTGCGAATCCGATGAGTGTATGCTGCGACCGTTTGCGACGCCGAATTTCACATTAGTTTTTCGATCGCGCGGTCGAGTCTGGTCCAATCCGTCGGCAAGTAAGTGTGTGGAATGGATTGTAGCCGCATCCACTCCGCTATGGAGATTTTCGAGATACAAAAATTGACAAGAGCCTCGATCTATTACATTTTGAAGAATTCGCCTAAAAATTACGCATTTTATAAAGTGGAGCAAAGGTCTAGGAGGTACTGAAAGACTGCTTTCTTCGGGTGCACTACGGGCGTTTCTCCTCTTACCACCTTGACATTGCCTACTGACGAATACGTACACTTCTAATAGAGACAGCATGCGTATCGCACAGGATTATTGTCTCTTCGAGGACTCCCCCGCCCCCTGCACTCTGGTTGGGTGTCAGGCAAAGGGTCGTTTTATAGCACCAATGAGCTCTTTACGCGGTTATTTGCGGATATTTTGGGAGAACGGTTTCTAGTCTCCAAAAAAATGCACTAGAGCGTTCAGTTTCATTTTTGCAGTGGTGTAAATCATAAGCTTTTTGAAACTTCAGCTCGGATTTCACTCGTGTTGGTGTCAGTATTCGATCTCTCGAAATTCTCTCTACAACTCCTAGTGCTGAGGATACTTTGCTAACCACTTCAAGATTATTCGCTTTTTCAAGGTTTGTGTACTCTCTTAGGACTGCTAATAGAGTATATGATTTGATATTATCATACATACATAGGCCCCGTGGCAAAATTTTTATTAACGGTTTGTGTATTGTTTCTTTCCCAAAAAAATTATAATTCATGCATGTCTTGGTGCAGTTAGAATGAGTCAATATATTTAAGGAAAGTTTCCAGTTACGCATACTATTGACTAAAATAACAGCCTCCTTTCAGGTTATTACATAGCAATTTAAGAGCTCTTAACGGTGATGGATAAATTTCAAAATCGAACCATCTAGCGATCGCTAATCTTATGATATTATCGACACCAGCAGCCAAGTTGAAATTCGAATCGAGACTTAAGTATGGGACGTTATCGACCTGGCCAAAGACGCTACACGTATATCTCTGTGCATTCTAATACTTCTCTCATTCCTAGTGATCGAGAGAATGTAATACAGGGCAATGATTTTATCAGGGATTTTGCCCTAAATAAGAAATTTCATGCTTAAAGCAATCCATTCCGCGCTCAATCGTCCCCAAAACCGATATATGCTATCTGCATGACGGCGTAACTCTGCATGACGCATAGCTCTAACGATAGTTAATATTTCATTTATGATAATGATAGCAAAAATGCTAGTGGAAGAAGTGGAGAATGAGACACAAGGTAAAATAAGGGAAAAGGGAAAATATAATTACAGACAAATAGAAAAAATGTGATACGCAATAAAAAAAATATTTAGATAATTAAGCTAATGTCTATTCTTTAAATGGTTCATTTGTAATGACGTGCTACATTTTCGATTAACCATCACTATCATGCGGTTGAGAAAGTTTGTTCTCTATTCTTAAGGCCGTTGTACACGGTGCAATTTCTTGTATAAGAACTTGTACAACGCGCAAATTGTATCGTGCAATTTATTGTACAATAAATTAGATCATGCTCTATATTATTGGATGAAACCGTCCAAGATCCACTCAGTAGCTTCTGCGCATGACATGTGACGGTAGTGATACGTTCGTTTAGTATTCGTAAGGTTGGTGTTCTGTTTGCGATCACTTTTATTTCTATAAGCAAGAAACTTCCATTTTTGTTGTACATATCGTGATATTCTTTGTTGCTTCCATATTTTGATATTCGTCGGTCGCGTTGGAAGTGTTCTATTTCTCAAAAGATGAGTTGGACACACTGACAAACATTAAACCTCAATGAAATTAAGATGACTTTATTGAATCAAAAATAAATATATGCGACAAGCAAAAATATGATGCTTGGAGGATAAATGATGGGTTTCATGAGCCGATGAAAGAGTACAAGTAACCAATCGTATAATTTCATTTTATTAATGCTAGGATTAATGGTAGCAAATCATTGTAACCCATGGCAGTATTTTCAAAATACTATCGTCATCGGATATCGCGATTCAGCTGTTCGACAGAAAACGATATCTGCGCATGTTATTGGCGCACAAATTGCATGAAACTCTTTGATCGTGTACGACCGTCAACCAACTTCTTGTACAATTTCTTTGTCAAATCTCGCCGTTCAATTATGGTACAAGATCTTGTACAAGAAATTGTACCGTGTACAACGACCTTTATCAATAGCTGAGGGATGTTGGCACCATGACATCACCTAATAATAATAAACTTACTGAAACTTCTTTTTCTTTGGAAAATGCGAAGCATGGAAAATGTCAAAACGCTGGTGTTCACCCGTGGAGGGAAAACAAATGACTAACGGAATGCTAACATCGCTCCAACGGTGGTGCAGCAGGTTGAGCACCGGTGGCGTTAGGAGCGAAAGTGGACCACGAATTTGTGGAGTTCGGAGCTGGAGTGTTGTTGGGAGCGTCTACTGGACTGCACCCTATGCCCATATGTTGTGGCTGCTCTTGCTGACGTCAACTTGAAAGTTTCATAGCATATTAATTTGATCAGAGCTGCCTTCCTGTACTTAACAGCAAGGATCCATGCTTCCACGATAGTTAATGCAAAGTACGTAGATATATCTTCAAATACTTAAAACACTGCTCAATAATCCACCATAACTTATCTGAATTATTAATTAACATCATAAATTATTTTATTGTGGGTCCTTATCAAGGATTATATCAACTGTTTTCGGATAAGTGCAACAGAAAATGGCTATCCTACATACATATCAATTATTCCTCATCAAAATTATCGAATTATCGCCATCATCAAAATCATAATGATAGAGTAATCAAACCAACAATCAAATGATAGAACCCTATTATTCGAAATTTCAAGCATAAATATCTTCAGTATGAGGAAAGTGACACCTAGATTATAATAAAATAACTGCTCCATGAAGAATATCACGACAGCAAAAAACTTTACATTTGAGGAATACCGAGTATGATCGTATTAGCTATGTACTTAGGCATGACTTGAACGGTATTATAGAGTGACTTGGACGTCTTCATACTCTAAAGAAGGAGAGAGACATCCTGAAGGCATGTATCGCAGTGAGTGCCTCGTATATTCTTCATCAAATGTCACTCAGGCCAAAATGCTGAGCGTAAAAAAATCCTGACCCTGGGAGGCAAAAGGTGAATTTGGAGAAGGCTCACGTTATCGCCAGTATTAAAACTTGAGGGTTTTTCCACCCTTTTTAGACTTCAGGCTGTTAGCAAATCAGGGAAAATTCGAAATCAATTCAGCTACCCCCATAAAAAGGAGCGCTCGATTAAAATCGGATTCTCGAAATGATCACTTGCATCAGCAGTGTCGCGATTCGCGGGAGAGTAGCGATAAATCCGTTTTTTACACCGGCATCAGAGGAAATCCACTTCGAGAGTCCCTCACCAGAGGCAAAAAAATGCTCGCCGGTCTTAGGAAATACGGCGTAACCGTGCGCATTACGATTCTAAAGGCCGTTTTACACGGTCATTGATACTGCGCAGGCTGTTGCGAGAACACTTGCGCAAGAACTATTGCGCCGTGTAAAGCAACGACTTGCGAGGACAGGCTGCGCCACTGCGCGAACGCTTGCGAGCAAATTAGAATATGTTCTAATCTGATACATGCGTTCGCGCAAGTTTGAAGTTTATTTCTCTCACTAGATGGTGCAGATGTAGTGGCAACGAACTGTCTGGGGAATTCTAGCGATTAAATAGGTTGTTGACGATTGAGTTGGGTGTTTTTGTTTGCACTCAACTCCTTAGATGGTGAATAAAGTGCAACAATGATGAGATGGACGATTAATCCTGTGGAAGATTAAATTTCGTGCGTAAAGGAAGAACCTGTTACCTTGGCCCACATTCGTTCGTTCGTGGTGCAAATTTTGGGCTAATTAAACGGGACTAGGGTCTCCACTATTATGTTTAGACTATGGCTTAAAACATATTTTAAACTGGTGGTAATTTATCGCATCTTTCACGTCCAATTGATTGCTACTTAACACATCTTGACGCTCTGAAATATATTGACGGTATTGCCGCAACTGAATGGTATATTGTCACTGACATAATGCACCAACGATTGCACAATGTAAAGCTATCAAGCAAGCGTTTTCGCAATTTTCTACGTCACAAACTTTCGCAGACGACTGCTCAAACGGAATCAACATCAACTTGCGCAGTTTCATTGGCCGTGGTCTAAAACGGCCTTATGGAGAGGGCATAGAAGTGTTACAACCTCCCACCAGGTGGAATTTTTAAGTGCAGCGTCTCACGCGTTTAATTCCACCCTTTTCCAATAAACGTGTTGTGAGTTTAATGGCCGCTCCACTGCTCCCTTTTTGAGTCGAGCAAACGTTTTCATTAGCACGCAGACGGGTCCACGGATGTTTCTCGTTCTCCTAGTTATGTCGGCGAGGAACGTGGAGCCTCTCGAGATGGTGTTTATTCCAGACGACGGTGTTCTCAAAATGCTTCTTCTTCCCCTGCTCCTTTTCGGGAAAGATCCCGACATTCGATCTGCAGCTCCCGTTAACGCTAAAAGCCCTTGACAAATAAGATTTATGTCATTTGAATCGCAAGGTGCTTGAGACTCAAGTTGCTGGATGTCACCGAGGTTAAAGGCCGTGGCAGTCGCTGATCGCAAATTGGCTTTCAACCGCCGAGAACGTTAACTCATCTCCGAAGGACCCGATTCCGCCTTCGTCCCGGCACCTGCTTCGCCAATTTACGACGACATTCCGTGTTCAAGGGCACCCTTGGGAGAGATACTGATTAAATCTCATCAGGGACCTCAGCTTAGGGCCAGGCCTCTTTGACAGGAAATGATGTCATTCGCTTTGAAACTGCTACTCGGATATCATACTCCGTACTGAGTCGTTAACCTATAAAGGTCTCAGGAGCAACATCATTTAGCTTTTCGGCTGAGTGACATATCAACCGAATTTCTGAAGGGAATTGCGGCAAAAAGCCCAACCGGCGTCTTGACATGAATGGCGAGTTCCTCGAAGCACCATTGCAGTTACTACAAATAAAACATCTTATTCCACCATCATATCGACCATGACCCCTGCAAAGGTTTCAATTTCAGTTCCTCTGTCAAGATAAGAAACGTTACACACGTTCTTGGCTCACTTGATCCTGACATTCGATTCTTCTCGTTATTTGAATCGCGACCAAACAGAAGCTCCAGGGAAATTCACTTTGTGATTTATTTGATATCGCGAATCTCGATTTCTCTACACCTTCCTACCATTTCTTCCTTAATTCATCATCAGCAGTGTCCATTTATTCCGTGGACCATTGGGATTAAATATGCCCTCAAATGAAAAACTGGAAAGTAAAAAAGGAAATGGGTGATAAATGAACGGTCCTTCATGACGGGTGATCCTTCAGGTCCGAATTCATCAATTTATGCGCTCTTGAAACAATTTAAAAGATGAAAAAATAATTTCACTATAAATTCTATTGTTGAGAGCAGCGATTTGATATGATAGCATTCTGCTCGAGTTGTTGTGAGCCCAAGACAGACTTTCCGCGTAACTCCCGTAGTAGTGCGTCTGCATATGGCTCAACAGATTACACCCTCCTCCCCCCACTCTCCTGACGATGAGTATCGCCCAAAGGGGCGTGACCTTTCCTAAAAATCCGACGGCCGCTGATGGTCAAGATGGGCCTCGTCTTCGCTTTCAGAAGCGAGAGGCACTGACCAAATTCAAACACATATACCTTTGTACATTTTTTATATTGAATATAGTTACAGTAGATTGCAGTTATTTCACAAAAAAAATAGGAAACGTGTCTGACAGGTCATTACGGAAGAATCTAATGCTTGCTGAATTTTTCAACAAATTATTATTTTAATTCACTATAGTTAAACATCAACGAAGTCAAGAAGAGGTGTTCTGAAGTGAACATCCACGGAGAAACAATCAGTATGCTACGATTCGCTGATGACATAGCTCTCATAGCAGAGACAGAGAAGGAGCTGAATAAGATGCTAACAACCATGGAAAGGACAATGGCCAGTTATCATGTGAAAATCAATAAGAAGAAGACTAAGACATTCGTGTGCAGCAAGAGAGGGGAGGCCAAAACCAACGTTATACAAGGAAAACAGAAACTGGAAGAGGTGAAAGAGTTCTGTTACCTGGGAAGCAGAGTAACCAACGATGGACGAAGCAAGAAAGAAATAGTGAGTAGAATAGCCCAGGTAAAGAGGGCATTCCATCAAAAGAAGAATCTACATACAGCAGAAAAAACAAGCTTGGAAGTAAGGAAGCAATTCACCAAAACGTATATCTGGAGCATGTTCCTTTACGGCAGCGAAGCATGGACAATGACAGCAGCGGAGAAGAAGAGGGTGGAAGCATTCGAAATGTGGTGCTACAGAAGAATGATGAAGATTAAATGGATCGACCGAGTGACAAATAAAGAAGTCCTAAGAAGAGTGGGAGAAAAGAGAAGTCTGCTGAAAACTCTAAAAAGAAGACGGGACAACTTAATCGGCCACATCTTGAGACACGATGGCCTGATGAAGACAATCGTCGAAGGAAAAGTGAACGGGAAGAATGGAAGAGGCAGGCCTCGTATGAGTTACATGGAACAGGTAGTGAAGGATATAAAAGAGAGGAACTACGTTGGTATGAAGAGGTTGGCCGATAGAAGAATCGAGTGGAGGGCTGCGTCAAACCAATCCTAGGAATGTGGACTCTTGATGATGATTATGTAGTTAAACAAATATTTTACGCATATTTAAAATATGGAACTGATACGTATATTGCCAATCTAGAAAAGGGAATTCTCAAGAAAGCCGAAAGAAGAAGAAAAGACAAGTTTAATCGGATATATCATGAAACACGATGACCGTCGGACAAGTGAACGGGAGGAATGGCAAAGGAAGACATCGTATGAGATATACCTGTATAGAACAAGTGGTGAAAGGTGTGACAGAGAAGAAAGACGTTAACAGGAAGTGATCAACTGATTGAAGATTTGAGGGGAGAGTCAAAACAATGTCAGGATTACTGGCTGTTGGTGGTGACGATGATGACACTATCAATGATCCCATGCTCGAGCAATCACATCACTGCAGTAGGCACACATATTGTGGCTTCAATGAATCGATTGGCCAAAGTTTTGTAGGGAAAGTTGCATATCTAATCAATAGATAAATCACTGATCCCGATTACTTACGAGGGGTTGTTCCATATTACAATGAATTTAATTTAATAGGCGTGCTGGCAACTGATGAAATCCTAAAATTTTTACTCGTAAATTAATCTACATGTATGGATTATGTAAAAGTACGTAACCCTAGCGATACTAAAGAGCGATTTGTGCTCGTACTTTCCATTGCCTGACAGCAGCATAAATACACAGAAAGGTCCCCTCTTTCAAGCTAGGCCATAGCAGTTGCTGATGGAAAAGATTGGGCCAGACGGAATTATGGTGAGATGCAGTAAATATTGCAACGAATGTCGAAAATCGCAAAATATCGAACCGACTGCCGGCCTCACTATCGATAGTGTCGGAGCCATCGATCTCCAAAGGCATCGAAGAGCTTCTGCCAAAATTGAGTGTGAACCTATCATGAGATATACAAATCAATAAGATAACGATTACTTTCAGAAAACAATGAGTAGATAATAATTTTACAGTAGCGCTCCTTCAAATTTAACGATTGCAAGTAAAAAAATCCTAACAAGGAATCGTTACCGGTAAATCAGTTACTCTTATACGGTTAATTCCCTCCACTGACGGCTTCAAGGCCCTCGTCGATTCAGCTGGCGATTTGCTTTTTATTTGCTCATTGAGAAGTAAAAAAAAAAATCTGATTGTTAACATCAGGCAGAGGGCCCTGGTACGTAGACGGAAAGCCCCAGCGGGTTGGCCAATCTAGGCCAATGGTTTAACGATTGAAATACTTCCGGTGAGAGAGGGGGAAAATCATCCCCATAACATTTTTCACGGATTTAAATGCGAGACCGGTTAACTGAGGAAGTGAAGAAAAGCCTTGTGAGCAGTGCATTGGGTACACTTGGCATCGCAAGTTGAGGAACTAATGAGGAGAGAGGATATGAGTGGACAGGTGGCTATTGAGATATAAGTGAGGTGAGCGAAGGCAAAAGGAGGCATAGTAGAAGGTCGCGTGTGTGGATGGAACTAGAATTATGGAAGATGGTGTTCAGGTGAAAGAAAGAGGGACTAGGCAAATGGTAAGAGAATGCTAGGCAAGGAGGGAGGAAGCTGTAAGGACTACTCAAACAGCGAACTCTACTGTATAAGCACACTTAGTCATTCATTACCGGAGTCAACAGCTTAGCAGACGAAAGTGCCCTGATACATCCCCTTTACCCACAATTAAATTGCACGAAATGCTCTCAACAACTTGCTCAATGCCAAAACGCCGCTCTTAACAGAGCATGGGTTAAAGTACAGATTAAATCTATTGGAAAAATTTTAATCGGATAGCTTTACTGAAGATGTTAGGCACATATTAAAAAAAAAACAGCGTATTATGCTAGATTCGACCAGATAAACAAGATTAGAGAGATAGATTGTAGCACCGATAGATTCAAAATGGTATTTTTCCCCCGTGCTATAATAGAACAGAATAGGCCGCATAGAAAAGAGATAGGTAGGTGAAATATTTTAGAGTAGTCTGTAGTGCATGATGCATGTATTAATCCCTTTAATACTATAGATACTAACAATCTGGTTGCATGAGACCCTATAGTTGCTTGTGTGCATGTCGGTAGTGCATGCTTGGTGATCTTCACCCCCTGCCACACACCCTCGCGGTGGCTTGCAGGGTATCGTGTACATGTAGAAGTTCTGTTCTGCCAGGCACGAACTCGACCTGTATGTGGTGTTTTTTAAAGCACTTCAATTCCTTATTCTCGGCCTGTATTCTTTGGGGTTTGATCCAACTGTGCGACGACCGCATTCGCCAAACTCGAATCGGCCCAAGTTGAAGGACAAAGCTTGCTCGGCCAGATGCAGTCGCGGCTCGTATGAAGCCGTCATTTCTTCTGAATGGTTAATTGGTCAGCGGGAAAGAAGTTCATCATCCTCCTTGTTGCAACAGAGATATCAGTTCAAACATATGTATTGACTAAACTCTGCACATAACGTCAAATTTACATGGTTTATCGCAGTGCCCCCATTCATTACAGAGTCTAGAAGTAGAATTTGGAATGGATATGTACACATATATACTCCGTATTTAACATGCACACAATCAACTGGACGAAATATAAGAGTATTCTGATAATTTAGGCATTTCTTTCACATAAAATTGATTTGCTACTCCTAGGGAATCCGTTCTTGCTAGTGACTCTATATGGATATTGTCATCACCATCAGTCAAATATCCTAGGATTGGTTTGACACATTTCTCCACCTAATTCTCCTATCAGAATACCTCTTCATATTGGCTTAGTTCTTCTCTTTTACATCCTTCACAACCTGTTCCATATATCTCATACGAGGCCTACCTTTTGCATTCTTCCCGTTCGCTTTCCCCTCGACGATTGTCTTCATCAGGCCATCGCGTCTCAAGATGTCGCCATTTTTAATTGTCCTGTCTTCTTTTTAGTGTCTTCAGCAAACTTCTCTTTTCTCCCACTCTTCTTAAGACTTCTTCGTTGTCACTCAGTCGATCCATTTTGTCTTCTTCATTCTGCGTTAGCACCACATTTCAAATGCTTCCAGCCTGGACTTCTCTGCTGCTGTAATCGTCCATGCTTCGCTGCCAGTCAGAAGGATACTCAATAAGTACGTTTTGATGAAATGCTCCTTGCTTCAACGCTTGTATTTGCAGCTATTGCAGATTCTTCTTCTGGCAAAATGCCCTTTACACCTGAGCTATTCCACTGGCGCAATTTCCTCTTGCGTAGTATATCGCTGGTTACTCGGCTTGCTAAGATAGCAATACTCTTTCACCCCTCTAGTTATTAACATTCTAAATAAAAATAAAACAAAGTAAACCTCTTGCAACTGCAGTGGCTCACGTTTGCTGCTAAACCAGTGACGATGGTGGAATCAAACGACTTGGCGTCCATTAAACTCTGTCAGGTCGAAGGTGCGATGGCAAATATTCGAGGGTTAACGAAGGGGAAGCTTTTCGGGACATTATCGCCCGGGAGCCGGAAATAATAAGAAATCAGAGAGAAGAGTGTGATTGGAGCGTGGGACACGATGGGACGGGGGACGGGGTTGTCCTTATCTCACTTTCCCAGGTTCTTTTGGAAGAGGGCGCTCAGAAAACCCATTCCCCACCCGAAATCTTATCTCCCCACACGACTTCTCTGCTCAATGTGAAAGGGCTCTATCTTGTGGGACGAGGCGGCCGCGGTGGGGGAGGGGTGGAAAGAAATCCAATCCAGAAACAATTTCGAAGCGGAGATCTCTGCGCGGAGCAATCCGATTGTCTCGATTCTCACGAGAGGGCGAGATATTCGCGAGGTTCCCGAAGAGGGCGAGGTGCGGATGTTACCAGGCGAGGGAGGCCACCAAACTGTACGGCGTTGATTTTTTCATTTCATCTACACCTACATCTACACGATACCCTTCAAGCCACCGCGAGGGTGTGTGGCAGGGGGTGAAGATCACCGAGCATGCACTATCGACATGCAAACAAGTAACTATAGGGTCTAATGCAACTAGATTGTTAGTCTCCTTAGTATTTAAGGCGCCGTGGTACATGATTATTTTTTCGCTTTCGAGTGCTGAGATGATGGAGATAGTTTTTCCGTCGACCGGTAGAGTTACCAGAGTCGGCGCCTACCCAACCAGCCATATTTTTTTTCAGTGTCTCCTCTACGCTTTAATTCTTTGCGCAGAGGTGATGAGGCAATAACGACCCTTCCCTCTCAACCCCTCTGTCCGCGGAGTTTTCCATTGCTGACCACTAGACGCAATGTTGCCATTTCAACATACGATGGGACCAAACTGTTTGGCAGACTCCACATTATACCATGTGGCAACGTGGAATTCGCGGAAATGCATTCGCTACGTTTTTCTAAGAACCGAGCCGGTCTGGTCCTAGTGGGGTTCGTAGCTGCAGGAGAACGCGTCCGCGGTCCAAGTCATGAATAGACTTCATTTTTCAGGGTAGCCGCGTTGATTGGTTGTTGTGACAACAGTTTAGCCGTAAGAACTGCAACAAATAGGAGGTGGTCTCAGCTGGTAGCTTGGCTTGCACGTGTTAATGTCTAAATGTGGTAATTTGAAAGTAATATACGTTTGTGCCTACTACAGACCACCCCATTCCGATGTACACTCAGTATTAGAACTCGAGAAACAGATCAGGCACATTAATTCTCATACCAACGAACGACAGATTATTGAAAGGTGTAGATTTCAATACAACATCGATAGATTGGAAAACATGTAGTCATTAGTCTGGGGGTAGGGAAAAAGAAATCTGCTCGTCATTTTTTAACCTGTTCGCATAATACGCAGTACATCAAATAGTAAATTTGCATAATAGAAGGGAGAATGTTCTCGATTTACTTGCCTCAAACATCCATGAAAAAGTTATTGAAGTTAAAAATGTCGATGGAATAAGTGACCACAAGGTAGTACACGTTAAATTATCCCTCAATACTGACAAAAATGTAAAATTAAAAAGAAAGATTTGCCTTTTAAGTAAAGCAGATTTTAACGTGACTTACAGACTTCTTTTGAAAAATTCTAAACATCAGAAAAAATGGTGATGCAGACATGGAAAGAGTTCCTCCAAATTACACGGTGAGTGAGTATAAGAGTGAGAATAGGGAACCAGGGTGGTACAACGTGGAGGTTAAAAAAATGTTTAAAACGACAACGAGTTATCCACGCGAAACTAAGAAAAATGTAGCTAATAGCGATCTACAAAAATTATCGAACGTTACATATAAAGCAGCCGCAAAAATAGCCCTTAGAAAAGCGTAAAGTGGTTTCAAGAGAAAAGTACTTGGAGAACAACTAGAGGGGAATCCGAAAGCATTTTGATCATATGTTAGGGAAGTACAGGGAACTAAAATTTCAACGGTTAATTCCTTGAAAGGGTATAGGGGCGAAATATTTAGATAAGGCTAATTTGTTGAATTATTTTTCCAGAGCGTTTTTAATCAATCTAAGCGTAGTTTGCTCGAAACAATACCAGACCGATTTCAACAAATAATGCCCCCGATCGATAATTGTATCTTATAACGGAATCGTATCCTTACTAAAAATGTTAGCCCGAACAAGAGCTCAGGTCGTGATGAAATTCCTGCTCGTGTGTATAAAGAAATAGCTCTCGAAATGGCACCGTATCTTAAAGTAATATTTAACGAATCCCTCGAAGAACACGCGGTTCCCAAAGACTGGAAGATAGCAAACGTGATCCCAATTTTTAGAAGTGGCGATAGGGAACATCCATCGAATTATAAACCAATATCAATAACGTCACTGTCGTGCAAAATTATACAGCATATGATAGTTACATCAATAAGGGGACACCTCGATAGCCAGGATTTATTGATAACAAATAAGCATGGGTCCAGAAAGGGACGGTCTTGCGAAAATCAGTTAGGTCTTTTCGTTCATGATATTTTAGTTTCCGGAGAAGGTAACGTACAGGTAGACGCAGCGCTTTTAAATTTAGAAAAGCGTTTGACAAGGTTCCCCACTGTAATTTACTCGCGAAGTTAGCATCATACGGGATAGATAGTAATATGGTAGGCTGGATAGGAGATTTCCTACATGAACGCGTTCAATGATTTGTTCAATGATTCAGATTTGTTAAAGGCCGCTATGATAATTGTATAAGTGTTACGAGTTTAATAGAAGAACTAGGCTGGGAATTACTATCAGAACGCAGGTTGAAATTTAGGTTAAACCTTTTCAGTAAATTGGAAACCGATTTGTCGCATATTTTAAGTCGATAATTCTTCTTCCCGTTACTCCACCGGATAAACCTTCGTTTTTCCCTTCTTCGGCAATTGCCATATCGTAAAATGAATCATGCAAAGTTTCATCAGCTACTGAATCGTCAATATTGGACGGGGTTTCTTCAATAGCGCAAGAAGTTCCTCCTACGTGCGACTCTGTTCCCATTATTTTGAGACGCCTGTTTCGAATAATAGAAATTTGCATACTTACACATGAATATATCATTACATTAAGATAGTGTTTTCACAAAAAATGACAATATTTACCTTTTTTCTTCCCTCCGCTTGGCCAAAAATTCACCCTTTCTTTTTTTCCTCGCCATCGAAAATGTCAAGCGACTGCCTACTTTAATTTTCCGATATCGGTACGCTTCCGATGAAATTTCGAGACTTGACAATTAGTCAGTTTGACTGTTACTAGACACCCCGAGAGCGACAACCTAAGCTGAGACTCAAGAAATAACCCGTCAGTAAAGCAGACACTCCGTCTCACTCGCCTCTGCTTCCCGCCCGCCTTCACTTTCCCTTCCCCCTAGCTCCAACACCTCAAGGTTACTGTTTTAGGATATAGGGTAGAGGGATCGTGCCACTTTTTGAGTAGCGCAGTAGGCGGAGAATGTGTGAACTGTTTCGTGATTTGCACGTTGCTAGAGGCGTATCCCTGGGCTGGAGTTGGCGAAAAACATAAATTACTTTCAGAATATCTCAGCAGCGTGTCTTTTAATAAAAATCAATAATTTTCACGGATCCAACAGACTAAGCTTGAATCTTGTACTCTATAATAACGAAAGTTAAAAAAATAGCCCCTCTGTCTCCCAATATTTGCAACAAAAAGGTCTATTTTTACATCGAGATATATTTTTAACAAGGCTTATTACGTAAAATCTAGGATTAGAGAGTAATAGTTTGATACTTTCTCTTTTAATTACTGAAAACCCCATTCCGATATCTAGCTTCCTGTTGGAGCAATCTTCCTTGAAAAATAGGTCTGAAAAACAGCTATGTATCACGGCCCCTTAAGGGGCCGTGATACATGATTATTTTTTCGCTTTCGAGTGCTGAGATGATGGAGATAGTTTTTCCGTCGACCGGTAGAGTTACCAGAGTCGGCGCCTACCCAACCAGCCATATTTTTCTTCAGTGTCTCTTCTACGCTTTAATTCTTTGCGCAGAGGTGATGAGGCAATAACGACCCTTCCCCCTCAGCCCCTCCGTCCGCGGAGTTTTCGTACCATAGCTGACCACTAGACGCAATGTTGCCATTTCAACACACGATTGGACCAAACTGTTTGGCAGACTCCACATTATACCATGTGGCAACGTGGAATTCGCGGAAATGCGCTCGCTACGATTTTCTAAGAACCGAGCCGGTCTGGCCAGCCTGACCCTAGTGGGGTTCGTAGCTGCAGGAGAACGTGTCCGCGGTCCAAGTCATGAATGGACCTCATTTTTCGGGGTAGCCGCGTTGATTGGTTGTTGTGACAACAGTTTAGCCGTAAGAATTGCAACAAATAGGAGGTGGTCTCAGCTGGTAGCTTGGCTTGCACGTGTTAATGTCTAAATGTGGTAATTAGAAAGTAATATACGTTTGTGCCTACTACAGACCACCCCATTCCGATGTACACTCAGTATTAGAACTCGAGAAACAGATCAGGCACATTAATTCTCATACCAACGAACGACAGATTATTGAAAGGTGTAGATTTCAATACAACATCGATAGATTGGAAAACATGTAGTCATTAGTCTGGGGGGTAGGGACAAAGAAATCTGCTCGTCATTTTTTAACCTGTTCGCATAATACGCAGTATATCAAATAGTAAATTTGCATAATAGAAGGGAGAATGTTCTCGATTTACTTGTCTCAAACATCCATGAAAAAGTCATTAATGTTAAAAATGTCGATGGAATAAGTGACCACAAGGTAGTACACGTTAAATTATCCCTCAATACTGACAAAAATGTAAAATTAAAAAGAAAGATTTGTCTTTTAAGTAAAGCAGATTTTAACGGATTTAGGCGTGACTTACAGACTTCTTTTGAAAAATTCTAAACATCAGAAAAAATAGTGATACAGACATGGAAAGAGTTCCTCCAAATTACACGGTGAGTGAGTATAAGAGTGAGAATAGGGAACCAAGGTGGTCCAACGCGGAGGTTGTAAAAATGTTTAAAACGACAACGAGTTATCCACGCGAAACGAAGAAAAATGTAGCTAATAGCGATCTAAAAAATTATCGAACGTTACATATAAAGCAGCCGCAAAAACAGCCCTTAGAAAAGCGTAAAGTGATTTCAAGAGAAAAGTACTTGGAGAACAACTAGAGGGGAATCCGAAAGCATTTTGATCATATGTTAGGGAAGTACAGTGAACTAAAATTTCAACTGTTAATTCCTTGAAAGGGTATAGGGGCGAAATAATTAGATAAGGCTAATTTGTTGAATTATTTTTCCAGAGCGTTTTTAATCAATCTAAGCGTAGTTTGCTCGAAACCATACCAGACCGATTTCAGCAAATAATGCCCCCGATCGATAAATGTATCTTATAGCGGAATCGTATCCTTACTAAAATACGATAGCCCGAACAAGTCCTCAGGTCCTGATGAAATTCCTGCTCGTGTGTATAAAGAAATAGCTCTCGAAATGGCACCGTATCTTAAAGTAATATTTAACAAATCCCTCGAAGAACACGCGGTTCCCAAAGACTGGAAGATAGCAAACGTGATCCCAATTTTTAGAAGTGGCGATAGGGAACATCCATCGAATTATAAACCAATATCAATAACGTCACTGTCGTTCAAAATTATACAGCATATGATAGTTACATCAATAAGGGGACACCTCGATAGCCAGGATTTATTGATAACAAATAAGCATGGGTCCAGAAAGGGACGGTCCTGCGAAAATCAATTAGGTCTTTTTGTTCATGATATTTTAGTTTCGGAGAAGGTAACGTACAGGTAGACGCAGCGTTTTTAAATTTAGAAAAGGTTTGATAAGGTAATGTAATTTACTCGCGAAGTTAGCATCATACGGGAGACAGTAATATGGTAGGCTGGATAGGAGATTTCCTACATGAACGCGTTCAAAGGGTGGTATTAGATGGTGTCACCTCAGGCGAAGTAAAAGTTACATCGGGTGTTCCCCAGCGTGATAGGCCCAATTTCATTTCCTCTCTCCGTAAATGACTTGAATACAGTAGCTAAAAATAGCAAGCTCCGTCTTTTTGCCGATGATGCAGCAGTCATCATTGGTCATCATTCCTCAGATCGGTTTGACGCAGCTCTCCACTGAGTCCTGTCGGCTAATCTCTTCATATTTACGTATTTCTTCTGATGCAGTAGTGTATAAGGAAATAAGAAATTAAGAGGATAGTCATTCTTTAGCTAAGGATTTATATGCGATTGATGATTGGTGCGATAGTTGGCAGCTAGAATTAAATTTGAAGATATGCACGATAAAGAACTTTGGAAAAAATAACTTTCCCCAGAAAATTTATTGCATCAAAGAAAAGAAAATATCTAACGTAGAATTTATTAAATACTTAGGCGTCACCAACATTGAAGACATGCTGTGGGGGAAACACATCAGGGAAATAACTAGTGTAGCAAACCATATATCAGGATTCGTAAAAAGAGTTCTAGGCAAATGCGATGAGAGAGTACTAGAAGCTATTTTACACTTGTCAGGCCTCATTTAGAATATGCCGCTAGTATATGGGATCCGTACGAGGAAGGTATGATAAAAGAATTAGAGCGTGTGCAAAGAAGATCCACTAGATTTGTTAAAGGCCGCTATGATAATTGTATAAGTGTTACGAGTTTAATAGAAGAACTAGGCTGGGAATTACTATCAAAACGCAGGTTGAAATTTAGGTTAAACCTTTTCAGTAAATTGGAAACCGATTTGTCGAATATTTTAAGTCGATAATTCTTCTTCCCGTTACTCCACCGGATAGGTATGCCTTCGTTTTTCCCTTCTTCGGCAATTGCCATATCGTCAAACGAATCATGCAAAGTTTCGTCAGCTACTGAATCGTCAATATTGGACGGGATTTCTTCAATAGCGCAAGAAGTTCCTCCTACGTGCGACTCTGTTCCCATTATTTTGAGACGCCTGTTTCGGATAATAGAAATTTGCATACTTACACATGAATATATCACTACATTAAGATAGTGTTTTCACAAAAAATGACAATATTTACCTTTTTTCTTCCCTCCGCTTGGCCAAAAATTCACCCTTTCTTTTTTTCCTCGCCATCGAAAATGTCAAGCGACTACCTACTTTAATTTTCCGATATCGGTACGCTTCCGATGACATTTTGAGACTTGACTATTAGTCAGTTTGACTATTACTAGACACCCCGAGAGCGACAACCAAACAGAGACTCAAGAAACAACCCGTCAGTAAACCAGACACTCCGTCTCACTCGCCTCTGCTTCCCGCCCGCCTGCACTTTCCCTTCCCCCAGCTCCAACACCTCAAGGATACCGTTTTAGGATATAGGGTAGAGGGACCGTGCCGCTTTTTGAGTAGCGCAGTAGGCGGAGAATGTGTGAACTGTTTAGTGATTTGCACGACGCTCGAGGCGTATCCCTGGGCTGGAGTTGGCGAAAAACATAAATTACTTTCAGAATATCTCAACAGCGTGTCTTTTAATAAAAATCAATAATTTTCAAGGATCCAACAGACTAAGCTTGAATCTTGTACTCTATAATAACGAAAGTTAAAAAAATAGCCCCTCTGTCTCCCAATATTTGCAACAAAAAGGTCTATTTTTACATCGATATATATTTTTAACAAGGCTTATTACGTAAAATCTAGGATTATAGAGTAATAGTTTGATACTTTCTCTTTTAATTACTGAAAACCGCATTCCGATATCTGGCTTCCTGTTGAAGCAATCTTCCTTGAAAAATAGGTCTGAAAAACAGCTATGTCCCAGGGCCCCTTAAGGGGTTAATACATGCATCATGCACTTCAGACTTCTCTAAAATTTTTCCCCTACCTATCCCTTTGCTATGCTGCCTATTCTGTTCTCGTATAGTACGGGGGAAAAATACCATTTTGAATCTATCAGTACGACAATATATCTCTCTAATCTTATTTATCTGGTCGAATCTAGCATAATACGCTGGTTTTTGTAATATGTACCTAACATCTTCAGTAAAGCTATCCGATTGAAATTTCTCTAATAGATTTAATCTGTACCTAAACATACGCTCTGATAATGATTCCCACCCTATTTCTTGTATTAATTCTGAAACGCTACTCAACCTATCGTAACACATTTTAACGAAACTATCTGCTATACGCTGCACACTGTCTAGTTCTCTGATCAAACCTAATTCATTCGGATCCCATATACTGGCTGCATACACTTCGGAACAAAGAGATTCCATCCCTAAAATGCTGCAGAACATAATGCATATTCGATGGAAACGAATTTTAGACGAAGCACGCGGATTCGGCTGGTGCGAAATCATCTACAACAAACAAAAATCGGTCGGTTTGCGCATCGGTCACAACATCCATCACAACAACCGACATTGTTGGCACTGGGGTCCTGCTAGTTAGTGGTTAGAGGGGTCCGAGTTCGAGGCATGGCACTCCCAGTATTTTTTTTATTTTAATTACTTTAAATATTAATAACGCACTCCGATATTAGCACGGAATCTGTCAGCACCGAAGAATGTCATAAAAGGGACATATTACAAACCGGGTAAAGGAAAATGCTCCAGCCGTAACTTTGTAGAATTTGCGAATATCCATGATAAATAAGATCACTCGGTAAAAATGCACTCTTTTTATCGAACACCAGTCCAGGTTTCAGAAACCATGCGCCAGTGCAATTCAGGGCCAACTCAGTGCCAGCAAGATGAAAGATCATTTCCAAGGGCATTATCAAGGAATTTGGTTGGTGGTGACTGAAAAGTGTGTTTTTTGACAAATTGAAGTTTTTTTATTATGGTTGCATAGGAGTGACCATTAATAGTGGTCAATACCGCGGTGAAGAGGATCGGCGCTGCCCAAACAGAAGAACGGCGAAGACTTGTCACCTTGGGCCGTATTCTGTGGGCCATTGAAGGTCCAAAGCTCTCATAAGAAATGGGTAGTGGAAATAATCACCCCTTTGAAAATAATTTAAGGAGGTTCCACCGTGACTCCGCGATTCAAAATCCCGTAAGAGAGCTATGTTATCTAATGAATAAATACCGATCCAGAAAAACTCCTATATGGAAAATCATCTATAGGGCGATAACGCATGCACAATAATTGTATAAATATGCTATTGTAGAGCGCGTTGTAGTTGCATTCTATTTTTTACAAGCTCTTTTAACTCATTTTGACTTCGGAAAATGACTGACGTGTTGTTGTCACGTTTAATTTTTAATGTGAGAATACATGCTCAATACCACTAATACGTATTCTAAAATAGGTGAAATATTTTCTTGCTTAGTTTTATACTATTCCATTGCTAATATAACTCTTTGTTTTGGATTTTATAAATGTGGATATTTTTGAAAACTGTTGGCAACGACGCTGCTACCATTTGGAAGCATTGTTATGAATTCCTGTACACCATGTCAATAACCCTTGAAATATTTGAATTACATCAAAAATATAAGAAACACCTTGGTAAGGCATATTTCTTAATTAAGTTAGTAAATAAGCACGTTCTTTCACAAATAGCATTGCCAAAGATAACAACATTCTGTAGCGCCACTATCATGTACTAAAACATTTCAGATTTTGTTCGAGCAAACATTTATTAATATGAATTAAACAAGTGTGGTAAGGCGAGCACTTTTTTACAATGCTAAATTCTACGTAAAATCACGCATCTTATATTAGTTTTTCGTCAAAACGACATTTCTCCTTACATTATTAATCTGCAAATTTTACTGCAAGAGCCATGCTCTTCCGTATAACCACGTATAAAATATCTAATTTTCAACGTCTTTTTTCTTCAAATATATTATGGTAAGGCCTCATTATTTTATTGCCAATCGATAGAAGGGCCAAAAAATGGTGTCCTGAAATTTTCGCAAAAATGAAACCTACTTCATAATTTGGTGGAGCCTCCTAAACACGCATAAAATAGACTCGAAGAAATATCAATCCAGCCAACAGAGATAAAGCAGCTGACGACAGAGAGTTTGAAAGTGGGGCCAACGGCGTTGTCCCCTGCATAAAGTTGACAAAAATGCCCTTGAAATAAATATCTATATAAAATCACTGATGTTTATCGTAACATAGACAATGATATCTTTGGGTAATTCATCTTTTACGCTCCCCAAAACGACAAATCCCACCACCGTGCGAATTTTTTGCCAAAAGAAGTACTTTTAGTAACTTACTTAGGCAACAACTTTTTAGTTTTAGCTTAAACATCAAAATAAACGAGAAACATCAAAACCCTGAAACATCGAAATAAATAATAAAACATTTTTGACTAGCTTGGGTTAAGTTCAGTTTTGATCGGACAACAGTTTCTTTAATTACGAATTTTGGTGGCTTTGAAAGTGGTGGCTTGGTTGAAAATCGTGAAAAAACATGAACTCTTTAATTATTTAAGTCATACAAAATGGAATATATGTTTAAATATTTTTTTCTTTACACATATAAATGTAGAGCTTATTACACAAGTAATGACGTGACTATTTTTATGTAGGCCTATCAGTTGATTGGCTATCAGGCTCTAAACAATGGGTTATCATAATTTTTATTCCGACAGTTGGAATTGAAGACCTTAGCGAGGGAATGTAAGGGTGGCTATCGATGATATTCGATCGGCGTCCCTGACGCTGGTTTTATTTTCTCCAAGAGAGAGAGATGAGAAAGTGGAAAGTCGGACCGTCTCCTCCGTGGACTAGAGGCACGGTATTGGGATACAGTGCCTCTACCGTGGACCGGAAATGCTCCCCTCCACCGAGAGCGATCGGCCGACTAAACACAGACGCCGCCGACTCGGAATTCCCGCTCAAAGGAACCCGAGAGATTTCGCTGCACTTAGACCTGAATGGGGACGAGACCTCATTTCTGAGGGGAAATAGGAACGAGTGCCAGCGACAGGAATCGCCTTTTGGCATTGCAGATTTTGAAACTTTGGCAAAATAACCTTCAGTTAATTCTGACGGTGAATATATTTTCGAAGCACAGTAATTTACGGAAACGATATGTAATCGCATAACTACATTATTATCAGACTTGAGTGGAATTTTCATTAGCTTATCGAGAATTGATCTCATCCTGTCGAAAAAAAAACTAAGTAAATGGCAGAAGAACAACAAGATCATTTTAAAATGACGGAAATTGAATTTTATTTTAAAAAGGCGTATGACGAGTTCAATAATTTTGTCTTCATTATCCGAACATAAGTTATTTCCAACGTTTAAAGAAAAACAAGGATGAACAACAATGTTGAAGGAAAATGAATTTTGTGTTGGGAGGTATAAAATGTTCAATATGAGGAAAATATGGGAAAGCTATATACTGAAGAGTAATCAACTGATGAGTCCTATTTCCACGTCAGTATTAATACTAAGGTATACACATTTTAATGGCATTATTCTTTCTCAAATTGATGGAATACAGTGGCTCGGTCAGATACCAACACTTTGGCAGCAAATTCATTCACCTGGCGGTCAACCTGACACAGGCTAACCAAATAAGACAAACTGTAATAGAAGATATTACTTGAAGTACTTTGGGAAAAGAAAAAAAAACCATGATCATAAGCTTTCTTCATCAATACCATCATCAGTCAACACCCCTTTGATTGGTTTGACGCTGCTATCCTCTAGAATGTCTTATCAGCTAATCCCTTCGTATTTACGTATTCCTTCTCTTTCATAACTTTCATCACCTTTCGGAGCCAATACAGCATGCCTGTTACAAAAATTGGGACGACAGGCAAAGCTCTTCCAGCATGGAAGCCTCTGTTGTTATGGAAGGCTTTCAGAAGAGCGAGGAACTCGATGGCGTTCACTACGCCTATCCAATCGCGGATGGCGATAGTAATGTGCGCAAAAGAATTTGGGTTTCACGCCCGTATAAAAATTTAACTGTGCAAAAATAGAATGTAGGATTTACCTATTGAGAAATTTTTGTAATAAGTTAAAATAAGTCGCCAAAACCAGTTGTAATATTGGCAAAAAATTGTACAGTAATATTGAGGAAGCATTTGGGAAAAAATATTGTACGATAACGATGCGGAATCACGAAAACAGTTCAACAAAGAAGAACTGAAGATGTAAGTCTCGAGGAAAAATTGAATTCCCCCAAAGGGACATTTCCAACAGTTTAAGACACATTTTTGGAGACCACTCCAAATGTGCTTCTTACTTTTGTTCCTGAGATAATGTGCATGGAAATAATATCCGTGAGGATTATACAACAAGTTCACTCTCCTCAAAGTTGGAAGAGATATTTCAAAATTTGAGTCTGCACAGTATGAGTCTTATCCACGATATAGACAGCAACCCAGTGGAGCAATTTAATTCCATCGAAGCAAAAATTATCGGTGGAAAGCGAATTAATTTCGCACTGCGCAGATGATATCAAGGAATACGTGTTGGCATTCGTCACAACTCCTGGAATTGGCTGCATAAAACACATAAAAATATGTTTTGTACAAGTTCGGGGCTATTCGCCAAAGGAACGGAAATGAACCGGAAATTGAAGGCAAAAATAACTTACGCTAGGAAACAGAGTCAACTTGGAGCCAGAAAATCACTTTTTAAAGAGATGAGTGAATGTTCTCACTATGGACCTAATGCTGAACCGACCAATATGTCTTCCTTAGACTACGAAAGAGCAAGTATATTTTTATGAGGGATCATCAAAAATCAGATGAAGACATTCTCGGAATTGAGGATACAGTTCTACAGTCTGGAAGTGTCAATTGGCATGACTTGGCATGAGAAGAAAATTTCTCACGGCCTCTTACTTTGGACAAATATGCAATATGGTGTCCTATACCAGTTGTGAAAACTTGGTGAAGGTAATTTTGAATTACATTGCGACATGTCAATAAGGGACTTCATAGAAGGGTTTTATGATAACTAATATAAGGTGCTTGCGTGTAGCAAACAATTATAGTTTGCGATTGAAAATAACACCCTATTGTACTGTAATTTTTGAAATAACGAGGGAGGGATTGTAAGTATACTCAATTCCACTGCTGGAATCAGGGAGCACACAGTGTGATATCGGAGAAAGAATCAGGTGCGGGTGTGGTAGGCTAGGGAATGAGCTGTCTGCTAATATACATTAATACGGTCAATGCTTTTGCCACGTGTTATCACTAGAGATGGGCAACTCGGTAAATTACCGTGGTATTTTTCGTAAATTACCAACACTCCTGAAAATTACCATAATATACGGTAATTTTCAGAAAAGTCCTTTTTCAGTAAATTTCTTCCTCACGAAGAAACCTTTGGAATGGGTGATATTTTAAATTAAGTAACTAAAACGATTTTGTTTACATTGTATCCGTGGTTAATTTGATTAATTCAGAGGAAAATAACAAAATCACATGGCGCAGAGGTTTGTCTTTGGATCGAAAATTTCTCACGGAGTGACAAAAGAGAAGCAAATTGCGTGTTGCTGCCAACTTTGTTATAATTTTTTAACGAGTTATAATAGATAAACGTCGTGATATGCTTGATATAAGCGTCGGCATTTATATCTCAATGCTATTTGATTTCGTTTTGTGTCCTCTGATAAGGATTTGCAGTTCAAAAAATTAAAATTACTTGAAAATTACGGTAATTTTCGAAAATTCGAAGGGGGGGGGGGCAGGGGGGGAAGGGGGGGTTACGTGGGGGGGTTAGGGGAGGGGGTTACTTGGGCTAGCAGGGAACATAAGCAAGTCACCCAGCCTTCCGTTTTATATCTCTCTCACTTCAAACATGTGTCGGATTTCGGCTGAATAGATATTCCAAGAAAGGAGGGGAGGATTGTATGTCGCAAGAAAGGAGGGGAAAAGGAGGGGAGGGGAAAGGAGGGGAATCTCGCCGACAAAAAGCCTAGATCCGTTGCGAATGCTCGCCACCTGGAGGATTTTCTGCAGAACTATTCTGTGGCAGTGGCTGTGATGAGTCCCCTTAATTTATTTCGTTTCCTCTTCTCGCTTAAATCCCTAATAACATAACACCGGTGTAAATATTTAGATTTCTTTGTTTGGCCGCTTGGAATTTGAAAATTACATTAATTTATTACATCTACTGATTTCAGCCATATTATGCCATGACGGCGTTCAGGGACGATTGTTAACAAAGATGCAAAGCGAATGAAACTTAGACGCCAAAATAAAAATGAAGCAACGCCATGGGAAAATTAAACTTTGTAAGATAAATTAATTTAATATGTTAGGTGTACGATTCTCTCCTGTATAGTAATGGCAACTACTCTATTATTTCATACTTTCATCCTTCCCGTAGAAAATCAAGGGGTACCTTCCGCTATTAGTATACCATATATATGGGACGACACGGCGCGAAAAGTCGGGAATTGTACCATATAACCTCGGAGAATAAACTAGTGAAAAAAATCGGGAAAAACCTTCTTTCACTGAACCTTCGGTACACTGCAAGAAACAAAGAGTACAGCACTATCGCCCCGAAGAAAACAACTGTCATACAGTCACGAAACACGTAGCATTATAGCCACACATGACATCAAATAGTTAGACAATACAAAAAAATATATTAGTTTCTCAATAGGTAGTAATTTTATACAAATAAATTAAATTATCAACTCACATTTCTTAGATCTAGGATGAGACAGTTGTGTTAAAAGATGTACACGTTATTAAAAATATCAATATATGATAATTGCTATGTCAAAATCACAAATACCTATTGTCCCTTAGCTGTCTATATAATATATTAATTTTGTAGCCTATCAGTTAATCAGTCACTCATTCTGTATAAGTTTTGTTTTCTTCTCTCCCAAGTTTTGTCTCTGTCTGTAAGATTTGGCAGTAGTTTTGGATTTTAATAGTTTGTGGTGCAGAGCTAAGTGCAAAATACGTGGTTTCGTGGAAGACAGTTGTCTGTACGTTTGTTTGTTTGCAGCGTCCGAGGTTGGTTCCTTAATTTGAGGTAATCTACGAAGGCATCGGTCGGATTGAAGTGGGAGTGGTGTCGTTTGAAAGACAAAAGCTGGGCACATTGCTTATGCGTATTTTAATTTTCGTTGCTTGAACAAAAAGTGTGAAAATTTAAGCATGAAAAAATAGTGTTTTTTAAACATAGGAAACCAGTTGCCATGCAAATTTGTTTACGTTGCTAAGAAAATGTGTTTACGTTTTTGGCAAAGGAACAAAAATTGATCGAAGAAGTTGAAGAAAGTGGAAGTAGTCAATCAATTTGGAGGTAGTCATCAATTAATTTTGTAAGAATGAAAATATTAATTGACGTTTTCAATGTGCAGATGGTGAAATAAAACATATTTTGCCTACCGGCCGCGATCTTGAGTATAAAATGTAAATATCAAAGCTAGGCGTTCTGAAGTACTTTTTTAATTGTTGAAAGAAAGTTATAAAGCGTAAAAACCATACTTGGTAAGTATGTTTACTTAGAAACAGTGTAAACTATATGCGGACACAATAGGCCCAACTCTGTATGTGTCATATGTCAAAAGAGTTGCATTTAGAGCTGTTGGGCAGATTACAATGCGTCTTAAATTTTGGGTAATAAATTCACGTCATGAAGGAATTTTAGAACACAATCGATACGTTTGCGTATCGATTGCGATACGATAGTGGGAGGAACATCCATGCTAATGGATGTTCCTCCTCCTGCATGAAATCACTAGTTGGTTGCAGCTGCTTGATTTCTGGGGGAGAAGACGCTTCCAAACGCACATGTTCTGAGAGCCAAAGGTCAAAAGTAAGTGTGAGAAATGATGGTCCTGACCGATATAATTCAGCACACACTAAATAGTTACTGCGGAAGAAGGCCTTGAGAAGCACAATCAGCCGGTTTCTGATGAGAGTCAATATGACGCCATGAGCACATTGGAAGATAATTATTTATCGTTGTCACCCGATTCGCTACGAATATTTCAAGTAGATGAGGATGCGCCAACCATGAGAGAACAATGGTTGAATCTGAAAAGGCAAAAGTGTGGGAAATATAAATCCTATCTTTCAAAGTAAGATAAATACGATTCAAGAGCCGTGACAACAAAAACGCCGCTAATAGTTCCAGTTTAGGTATGGTAATTGTCTTGAGGGGAGCTACCTTTGTCCTAGCGGCCAAAAAATTAACCTTGAGTCCCTCACCTCTGACAGAGCGTAGGTAAACTGCAGCACCATACCCAAGCTCAGAAGCGTCACAAAATCCTACCAATCGACACTCCGGACGGTTAGGAAGTGCGACGAACCTGAGAATGTGAATTTCCGACAAAATAGGAGTTTGGGACATAAATTCCTCCCATCTAAGGAGATATTCTTTAGGAAGAGGGTCATCCCATTCCAATTTTAATGTCCAGAGAGACTGCATTAAGCATTTAGCCCAAACAACAACGGGAGATAAAGCCCAATTGGATCGAAGATTCTTGCAATGTTAGAGAGAAGCATTCTTTTGGACGAGATATCATAATCAAAATGAGCATAATAGAAGAAAATACCAGATTTGGGTGACCAAAACATACCCAAGACCTTCAAGGAAGGAACTTCGTCCCCCTCAAAATAAGATGCCACCTCACGCTCATCTTCCGGGAGATTACGCAATAACTCTAGTTAAATTAAATTAAAAACCTGAATTTAATAATTTAATGAGCGGAGTTTGCAAAGCTAAGGCGTCTGATATGTAATCAACTCCTGTGACAATGTCATCGACATACGCATCTCTTAGCAGGGCTTCAGCGGCCAACGGGAAAGAACTTCCTTCATCGTAGACTAGTTGATGGAGAACGCGAATAGCCAAAAATGGAGAAGAAAACACCCCATAGGTGACTGTATTCAGTTCAAATTCCTTTATGGAATCACTGGAATTTTCTCGCCACAAGATATGTTGAAACCTCCGATGATCGGGGTTTATTTGAATTTGGCGAATCTTTACGATATCCGCTGTAAATGCGATTCGGTGGACTCTGAATGTAATTAAGATGCCGAAGATATCCCTTTGGAGTTTAGGACCCGCGAGTAGCACATCATTTAATGATGTACCCGTGGAAGAACGCGCAGAGGCGTCAAATACTACCCTTAATTTCGAAGCTCCAGGCGTTGATTTAATCACAGAGTGATGGGGAATATAGTAAGCGCCAGACTTGATTTCGGCTGGGGACCTGTGCGAAAGGCATTCGTATTCTGACCAAAAACGACTACATTAATCTTTTCACTGAGGCTTCCGACGTAGTTTTGCCTCCATACTCAACCACCTTCTCTGCGGTTGGGCGTACCAGTCACTTAAAAGAGGAGGGAAGTTTCTGAAATGTAACGCACCTGGTATATCTGCCCGTAACACCTCTGCTATGGATTTGCAAGAAGAATGGGGTCGTTTACCATATTTTTTTGCCGAATCTGATAAGAGTTTGTAAAATAAAAAGACCCGTATTTTTCCGTTTTTTGATCCGTCAATTATTTCGCGAGTTATAAGCGGCGAAAAACTGATGTTTTTAACACTTTCGGAAGTGGGCGTGGTGTAACCTCTGACGTATATTGACTTCGTCCAATCACAACTGAGCCCGCGAAGCTACTTTGCCTTATCGCAAAGGGGGGACACAGCTGACTCTGCCAATAGGAGCAGTTGCGACAGGATCTGTGCGAGCAGACCTTCTGAGAACCCCCCTCCACTCCCTTCCCTTTCCATAAGAGCAGTCAAGGACGGGAGGAAAATGACGCCAATGTCATCACAGCAGCTTTTTCGGTGGGCGTCACCTTTTTCTTATTTTATTTTCTGATTTATGAGTAAATGATTGTGGTTAGAAGAATAATTTTTTCACTAAAATTCTTTATTTGTTTCCATCTAACGATTTAGTTTACACAATTGCGATTTCGGTTCCGAGTAAACACCCCCATTCTTCGCACACTCGATCCTCTGGATTTTGACTTGGTTCATTTAAGGTTTCTTCTAATTCCCAAAAACGCTTTATTTGATTCGAAAGAGGGATTGCCTCACACGTAGTACATGATACTTGGAAGGAAGGAATTGAGGATGTCGCTGATACACTACCCATTAAAACCCATCCAAAATAGTAATAGGCGGTTAAATCACAATTAGCGAATGTCTTCCGCCCACCAAGAAAAGCCTTCGGGAGAAGATCTCCTCCTGAAATTAAGTCAACCGGTGAAGGCGAGTCGAAAAACCTGTCCGCATGGAACAGATGAGAAAAACGTTCTCGTAACGAATGTGGTAATGGTACCGGAGGAAGATCTTTCGTCAATTGAGGAAGAATGACGGCTTCAGTCTTCAAGACTGCGGACGAAGCGTGTCTGGGTAAATGCCGTTTTACACCACGGTCATTAAAACTGCGCAAGTTGATGTTGATTCCGTTTGAGCAGTCGTCTGCGAAAGTCCGTGACGTAGAAAATTGCGAGGACGCTTGCTTGACAGCTTTACACGCTGCAATCGTCGGCGCATTATGTCAGTGACAATATACCATTCAGTAGCTGTAATATCGTCAATATATCGCATAACGTCAAGATCAGTGAAGTAGCAATCAATTGGACGTGAAAGATGCGATAAATTACCACCAGTTTAAAATATGTTTTAAGCCATAGTCTAAACATAATAGTGGAGACCATAGTCCCGTATACTTAGCCCAAAATTTGCACCACGAACGAACGGCTGTGGGCCAAGGTAACAGGTTCTTCCTTTACGCACGAAATTTACGCTTCCACGTGATTAATCGCACAGCTCATCATTATTGTACTTTATTCACTACCTAAGGAGTTGAGTGCAAACAAAAACACCCAACTCAATCGTCAACAACCTATTTAATTGCTAGAATTCCCCAGGCAGTCCGTTGCCGCTACATCCGCACCATCTAGTGAGAGAAATAAACTTCAAACTTGCGCGAACGCATGTATCAGATTAGAACATGTTCTAATTTGCACGCAAGCGTTCGCGCAGTGGCGCTGCCTGTCCTCGCAAGTCATCGCTTTACACGGCGCAATATTTCTTGCGCAAGTGTTCTCGCAACAGCCTGCGCAGTATCAATGACCGTGTAAAAAGGCCTTAACACTAGGAGGACGGAAATTTCGCTCAACCTTGGAGGCCGGAGGGGTCAAATTTGACCCCTTCGTTCTTTGCCGACTGCGTTATTCATTTCATGCGACTTATAGTAAAGTATTAATTAGGGATTACCTAATACTTGTAAAAAAATATTTCTAACGGTTTACTTAGTGTTTTTTTTCAAACGGCATTGAAAACAAGTGATGGTTTTTTTTACATTTTTTATTGTTATAAGCCATGTTTATATGTAGTAAAAAAGTCGTCACTGTACCAAATTCGGCTGCTATGCATCTTTAGAAGAACTTTTACAATTCACAATTTAACCACCTTTCGTTCTAAAAAATACATTTATTGCTGAAATGTTTCCTACAACATTTACAAATCAGGAATCCCTTAGCACCGTTTTTACATTTGATGTGTACTTGACGCTTCTTGCGCTTGTCCCTTTCTGTAATTTTCATCGTCTTTGTCTGCGATACATGATAGCACCTGTCGTGCTAGTGTGATAGAAGCTGCATGCTCTCTACAAGAGTAAGTACAAACTTACGAAAAGTTATCTTACAATTATTTACCTTTCTAAAGAGAACCCAAGCATTTATTCCAGCGAAATCAAGAATGTTTCTAAAAGTGTGAAAAGGCCGACGTCGAGCTGCACGCTTCATTGAATAAAGCCTCGCCATTTGGTCTACTATATCCACGCCGTATTTGTTATCATTATAGAATAATACAGTCTCTGTTTATTGAGACTTCCGCGGAGTGTCTGGTTTTAGGATCCATTCGTTTCGGGATTTCTTCCGCGTGTCCATTCTGGGGGGACAAGAGTTTCACCAACGTTTCAATTCGCGTCTTCAGGTCACTTCAGACCTGAAGACGCGATCTGAAACGTTGGTGAAACTCTTGTCCCCCCAGAATGGACACGCGGAAGAAATCCCGAAACGAATGGATCCTCAAATACAATCTCTGATTTACGTTTAGTGTCTAAATGGACGGTCACATTTGGGTGGATAATACTTAGTATAATAACATTTTTAGTTCTCTTGCCTTGAAATACAGTGAGTGATGTTATCCTTTTTCAGAACTATTGTTTCGTGTAGCTGCAAGCGACAGGTTTTGATTTCAGTAGGGACCTCCCTTCTTGATACGTTGATAGTACCAACTAAACTAGTGTGCTTACTCCTCAGTCTCTGTGAGGTAAATAGAAGTAAAGAAACTATCACAGGTTACATTCCTTCTCTCTCCTAAAAAGGGAGAAATAAACTGCAAAACCACTTGATCACCTAGACGCATATCATTTGGCTTGGAATCATCTTTTCCCAGATAGGGAATGATATAATTTTGTTTGATGATATAATTTATATTATATGATGCATGTATGATATAATTTTATTATTATACACAGATAGCCAAATTATTTGCCCATACTTATCAGGCTTAATTGATATAAATAGCAAAAATGGACAACGGGCTTTAGTGGTTTGTTCGTCTATTGTTACGTAGGGCCCTGTAGTACAGCATGCCTGACTATTTTGAATGAAATTGCTCCATGCATCGAATATAAGCGCAAATTTCTCTGTAGCCAGTCTACTTGTCCAAGCTGATTTTATGTCATATCTAAGAAAACGCTAAATTTCCTGAAAACGATCTTTATACGTTGCATCTTTACACAGGGGCAACCCCACTTTACTGAACAAAATGATTTTAGAGGAAGAGATTGGGCCCCGAGTACTCCTCTCAAGTAAAATTTCATAAAAAAGCATCTACTTCTTCTAATGCCACAGATCAATTTTTATCTCCATATATCTACATATTTTTATCATATCATAAATCTACATATTTTTATCTCCATATCTCATAATAGGGTCTCATGCAACTATGTTGGGTTATTCAGGGACTCATACTACTATGACACATATACATCGCTTGGCATGAGCTATGAACCGTGCCCTAGCAAAGAACACGTTTTGACTGACAAACCTCATGGGAAGATCTTCATTTGGGCGCACTACTCTCCACTCACTACCGTCTGCGGATTTTTATAAAGGTACCTGCGCCAATTTTTTCTACCGGTTCGTTAACTATTAGGTGACACTTTTGAGAATCCGTAGCATCTGAAGCCATTGTCTTGACATATCCTCCTCGACTCCCACGCCTCTTCAGTTGTCCTCGTAGGCTCGGACGACGCGACCCAGCGAATGAGTTAGCTTCAAAATACGAAAAATTTATGCATTGAATTTATGAAGATAAACGAAAAAGAAGTTTCAATTCTGAGACTTCCGAGACTTAAATTTCATAAAAAAGTCGGAGGGGGAATGCAACACAAGCATGTTGACGTGGCGAAGGAGTAAACAGTGGGCATTTGAGAAGTGGAAGGCAAAGGGAGTAGAGATCTTGTTACATTAGGGCATTTTTAAACACTTAAAAAACACATTTATGGTTTTTATTGCAATAATATAAGGAATAGAAAAGTTAAAAATTGTATCACAGCGTGGGGGTCAAATTTGACCCCTCCGGCCTCGAAGGTAAAAAAGAAAATTTCAACTTAACCATTCAACCGTTTTTTATGAAATTCATCTCGTTTATGTCTTGTCATAAAATAAGAAAATTCACGAAATTTCATTTCCATCAGTAAAAAATTAAGGAATCGTCAGCATCTTAAAAACGCCGAGGGGTCAAATTTGACTCCTGCGGCCTTCTAGTGTTAAAAGACTGATGCAAACACACCCTTTGGCCGTCTTAGGGGAGCGTGAGATAACCCATACAAAAACCCATTGTAACATGACGCGGGCAAGCTCAGCCGTTTGACCGCGGCGGATGAAATGGCAGTGACTCGTGATCTATAGTCTAAAAGAACCCTAATTAGCTCCAATTGACCTGCAGCATTTCGAATGCGCACATGGAAGTTAGAATTAAATTTTTAAAAATGTCTTGTAATGAATTTTTGGGAAAAGAATAGTTCTCCTCCTAGCACTTACAAAATAAGTAATAATGAATTAACAAACGTGGAATCTATTAAATACCTAGGAATAAGACTGACACATGATCTTTCCTGGGGTAAACACTTACGTGAAATAATGGGTCAAGCTAATCGAAAACAGGGATTCATCAAAAGAGTACAGGGTAAATCTGACGATCATGTACGAGAAATCAGCTACTTTTCCCTTGCAAGACCTCATTTGGAATATGCTTCCAGTGTATGGAATCCCTACGAAATCGGTCTAAATAACGAACTTGAACGTTTACAACGAAGATCGGCAACATTTGTAAAGGGACGGTACGATAACCTTATTAGCGTAACCAGTCTATTAAATTAATTAAATTGGGAAACATTGTCGGATCGCAGGTTGAAATTTAGACTTACTCTCCTAAATAACTTCCAAGACCATATTTTCAGTGATGATGTTACAAATATTTTGCGGACCCCAACTTACTATGGTAGACTGGACCATAATCACAAAAGTAGAGAAATTGACTGTCGAACTGACAGATTTAAAATGTCCTTTTTTCCTCGTACAATTAGGGATATAATTAACGGTAAATATATCCAGTACGAATGTAGCAATGGATAACATTGGTAGCTGCATGTTGGTATAAGGACTTATAGCTAACGCAACCAACGGCATGTTTTTGCATGTATGTTTTGCTATTTTTATCTTTCTTTAAATAACGTACTTTTGAACAGTACCTATACAAGTACTAATCCTTTTTTATGCATGATATGCAGTGCATGTTTGGTGAGAGATCACCCCCTGCCACACACCTGTATGGTGGCTTGCAGGGTATGATGTAGATGTACTGCTGTACCCAGGAGTACCATCTGCGAATGTTCACATTCGTCGCAGGAGGTGAGGTATCTGGAGTGCCCGATGACCATGAGTCCGACAGTGGAGGTGGGAACGACAGGCTCCGTGGAAGGACGAACGAACGACTTGACTCTTAGCAGTAGAATTGGAGGAATGAAGATTCGAGTGATGAAATCGTCTACAAGTCACACAGCGCATCCTTTTGTTAAAACATCTTGGGGCACAATGTCCTGGATTTAAACAATTGAGGCACAATTTTATCGAACACACAAACTCCGTTCGCTGGTTAATATCCATCGCCAAATACTTGGGACATAGAAAAAGCGGGTGATTAGAGTTGCACAAAATGCAGCGTTCAGCATGTCATGAATTACCCTCAATCTTAGGAGGACTATCGAGAACAGAAACAGGCATCACCACAGGCCCGGAAGAAGTCAACATTACGTTTTATAGCGAAGTTGAGGAATTGAAGGACAGAAGGGAAGGGATTATCGTTCAGCGTCTCTTCAAAACAGTCTATGGTTTCTAGATCAACTACGCGAACAGCCAGCCTAAACAGAATAAATTCAACAAAATTGGGAATTTGAGCGTATTTAAGGCTGTATAAGTTTCCGAAAACGTATTTAAAAATTGCTGTAGATATGACAAGGACCCAGACTTTATTGGAGAAAACTCAAAAACCTTATCTCAAGAATTAAATCCTAGGATTCTTGGATTTCCTTAGTGATCACAAAGTTCCTTCCACGCTGACGCATAGTGAGCCTCACCGAATGGAACAGCGGCTGCTTTACCATGAAGGGCGGTCTTTAAATAAGAAAACTTTTCCATATTTGAAATATCTTCTCTCTCGTGGACGACAGATAGAAAAAAATCACGAAAAGATTCCCACTCCGAGAAAACACCAGAAAAACGCGAAACTACAATCATGGGAAGCCGGGATAGCCTACTTGTGACCGGAAAAATTTAACTCCGCAACAGACTTATTCGATGAGAATGAACTTGATTTCTCTAAAACAGAGATAATGAAATAAAATTGATCCTCGACGTTTTCTGAAAGACTAGAATCCAAAGAAAATACCTCCGGTTGATTGGAATTGAGGCAATTTTCGAAAATAGTATCTTGAGCACTCTGACATTTGGCGTAGACATCCTGAATGTGAGCCGCACGACGGCGAAACATATTTAATTTGGGATGAATGGAGATTTCCGCTCCCGAATCGTTTAACTCTTTGGCTAACTCATACGCAATAGAAATCTTTGCATTAAACTGATCCCGAAACTTGAATCGAAGAAGCTTTAGCTGCGCGTCAAACTGTTCCCTCGTCAGAGGTATACCCTTTCCTTGGTTTCGTCCGTCTCGCCCATATTAAATAACACGGAAACGAAAAATAGAAGCAAAAAAACTCATCGAAACGAAAAAAGTGCCGGGTTTCGGCACCAATGAATGTGCCCACTCGGGGCCGTCACTGCCGCACCAAAAAAAATTGAAAGGGAGGCAGGCCTATACAAGTCGGGTACTGAATTAAAAAAAAGAAACAGGGAAGAAGGTAATGGGAGACAAAATAGATACGGGAGTAAGGGGAAGATAGGTCAAGGGACATGGGCGCTTACCTGTATATCCGGTTTCGCCCGACGAGAGAACGTCACAATTCCACTACTATGTGCCGACTCTTTTGACTGGGCAGACGGCCGACTAACTCGCCAGAAGCCGATTTCACACTGCCTCCTGCCTCGACTCCAACCGGACACACACTGTCCCGTAGCAGACGAAAACTCGACAGTCGAACGTCAGTTGAATGAAACAAATGATGGACGGAAAGCGCCCAAGGAGAGAAGGAGGGAATTTTAAAAAAGGGAAGGTAGGAAAATTAAAGGCCTACATCCCGAGTGGTGCCAACAAATACGCTTATAGGAATATGCTGGAGAAGAAGTCAAACCAATGACACATGATCTTTCCTGGGGTATAATACATACGTGAAATAATGGGCCAAGCGAATCGTAAACTGGGATTCATCAAAAGAGTACTGGGTAAATATGTGATCATGTACGATAAATCAGCTACTTCTCCCATGTTAGACCTCATTTGGAATATGCTGCCAGTGTATGGGATCCCTACGAAATCGGTCTAAATAATGACCTTGAACGTGAGCAGCGAAGATCGGCAAGATTTGTAAAGGGAGGGTATGATAACCTTATTAGCGTAACCAGTCTATTAAAGGAATTAAATTGGGAATCCTTGTCAGATCGCAGGTTGAAATTTAGACTTATGGCCGGTTGCACTAAACTTCCGCTATGTATTCGATAACTATGAGTTCCATAAACTTATGGAGCTCATAGCGTTTTTCGTGTTGCAAGAAACAATCGGGCTAATAAACAATCTCTCGATAGCTATTGCTTAGAGCACGGAGTACAATAAACTGCCACAAGATGACACTACAGTCGCACCGTTGGAGATAGTAAACAAACTTGACGAGCGAAAGTTCAAAACAGTTCAAAATACGGTAAGAAGAGGTGCATAATGGCAAAGCGGGGAAAAATTTCAATGAATTCGAGAGAAACATCATTGTAGAATTGGTGGGAGAAAAACGACAAATAGTGGAAAATAAAAGGACGGATGCCGTTTTCTCAAAAGAAAAAGTGAAAGCATGGGAGGAAATTACAGCGAAGTACAATGCAGCAGTAAAGAAATAGCAGTAATAGGCTTGCTCCTTTTGGAGATTGGCTTCAAATTGTTTTCAAATATCTGTAGAAGATCCATAACAAGCTGCTTGGGTAATCTGAATCGTTCCTTGAATTCTTATTCATTATAAATATTGAAAGGATCTAATCGCTCTCGGAAAATGCTCATTCTTGGAACATTTCTTAATACATTCATTATTTCTTCATCTGAAGAAGTGGATGATGCTTCACTCAGATACATCCTATGAAATAAAAAACTAATAAAACAGTGATTATTTTAGTTGGTCCTGTATACCACTGGGAGAAAAATTCTAGTGAACAGTAGACATTCCTAGTACCTATACCTAGTAGGTAGCACCTATAAATCTTCACCAACTGCACCATTACTGGTTTGCAGGCCCAAAACAATGCTTTCCTAATTCTAATGCAGATCATTCCATTAAAATCAAGTAAGAATCCCTTTTTCCAAGCTCAGGTCATAGTAATATAAAATATTCTCTACCCCTCAACGCTCTTAGATTTTGATTCAATATATAGGTTGAGATAATCTGTACCTTTCACCACCGTGAAATTACCGTAGACTTTAAACTAAGCTCTATTACTTTGGCCTTTTAATCAACTCAACGTTTATGAGCACTTTCGTAATTAAGAAACGGTTAATACTCTAATTAACCAAATATACCAGTTATATTGTTTTGTGGTCACAAACATTCACTGTGATAAAATCTAATTTAAATTATGTGGCCATTCAACTGGAAAAATATAAACTTCCCTTTTTCTGATCCAATTATTTCACTGTACCTACTTAACAAATATTAACCATAGGAATAACAGAAAGGGGAAAACATCCGCCTCAATTCTCCAATTGATTATAATATTGAGTTAGGAAAGACTATCCGAAAACATCCGCCTCAATTCTCCAATTGATTATAATATTGAGTTAGGGAAGACTTACGCCAGATTTTGCCTTTTTAATACCAAGGGTATTTATGCATCCGTATTATTGTGCACGGTATAATAACTCGCTATTGTAATGGTTGTGAGTTTTAACGTTTGAAAGGAATATGAGAAAATACGTGTGGGAGTAGGGCGAACCACATCAACGTAGCAGAAACACATCAACGAGATAATTAAAGGACTCAACGAGTTTATCTACGTACTTATTAAAAGAATGCAATTGCACACTACAACCGAAAGAAATTATCTTCACATTAACAAGTTCGTTGCAGTTATTACACACGGTAAAACCTAAATATAATTGAATATGAACACGCAACTCAAGTAAACAGATTGCCACAGATGATCACTGCACTCTTGCATATTTGTATTTGCGGCTTGCGTATTTACGCTTAGAATTTTTTTGTACCGCGGCAAAATATGAACCTTTCAAACCGTGCAAAAGCAATTCACAGTAAATCGGCAATCTATGACAATTCATATAAAGGAAAATATGGAATGTTTAGTTATTATATGCATACCTGGTTGTCAAATATGACTTATAAGCTTGTTAAGTGGAAGTAAATGTCGAATAACTTGAAAAAAAACCAACTTTTTCTTTCAATAAAATCAATCCTCAAGCAATGACACTTCCAGACATCTGATTACAAATCCGCCATATTGTGTTATTATGGAACTCATAAGCTTTTAACCCCACCAATTTGGTTCGATAAGTTATCTGACAGTTTATGGAACTCATAAAATTATTGAACGTTCATGCAACACTTATTGAATTGTTGCTAGGGGTTATGAGTCTCATAAATTTATTGAATACATATGTATCGTTCATGCAACCGGCCATTAATCTCTTAAACAAATTCCAAGTGATGATGTTAAAAATATTTTGCGGACCCCAACTTACTATGGCAGACTGAACTGAACCATACTGGACTGAACTGGATCATAATTATAAAATAAGAGAAATTGATTGACGAAATCACCTTTTTTCCTCGTACAATTATGGATATGAATAACGGTAAATAAGCACAATCGGAGAGTAGCAATGGATAGCATTGGTAGCTGCATGCTGGTATGAGTACTGAAAGCTAACCCTACTAACAGAATGTTTTTGGGCGTTTGCTTTGCCATTTCTATCTTTTTTAAATAGTGAAGTTCTGACTAGTGTATTAGTACTAATCCTTTTAAATACATGATATGTAGTGCATGTTTGGTGAGAATTCACCCCCTGCCACACATCTTTGTGGTGGCTTGCAGGGTAGTATGTAGATGTAGAACCGTCTACATTGTCCTTCCACTTGGCTGACCCAAGATGAAGGGTCCGTAAAATGAGCCATGGGAAAATTCAAGCCTGCCAATCAACTAAACGGGGTGGTAATTTTCCTCCATTGCACCAGATGTCACGACTTTCATTCACCAGGATTAAACTGTTGATCTGAGACCGCCATTCCCTCATTTGAAATTCAAGAGTGCTTACATTGCACCCGAGCAGCGTAATGAGGCCCTTTTTTCGTCAGATTTTTCTAAATTGTTGGGTCACACCCTTTTTGCCTCTTATCGCTAGCAGGAAGAGTAAACGAAAGCTGACAGACTTCGTGAGTGTATTAGTGTCGGGAGTTTAGTAGAAGAGCTAGCATGGGAATTACTTTCAAAGCGCAGTATCAAATTTAGCCCTAACACTTTCAGTAAAGTCGCAACTGATTTGATTACAGATGACGTTAGATACATAATGAGAATCCCTGCGCATTATAGTAGGTTTCATTAGATAAACAAGATTAGAGAGATAGATTGTCGTACCATTAGATTTAAAATGTCAGTCTACCTACGACTCATATGAGAAGACAATATGCATCATAGTCAGGCAATAGCTAGGTGAAATACTGTTGGAGTTGCAAGCAGAGATGAGTTATATATCGAGCAAATGATGAAGCGTGTGAAAGAGAAGAAATACGTGAACATGAAGAGATTAGCTGATGGAAGGATTCAGTGGAGAGCTGCGTCAAACCAATCATAGGATTGCTGAATGATAATGATGATGAGGCTGTAGTGCATGAAGCATGCTTTCATATTACTAATCTATGCATGCTACTGAACTAGAGATAAATGTATTGGGTGAAAATCTCTGTAACTAGTATTAACTTCGCTATTATGTAGAAACTAACCATCTATAGTTGCACTAGACTTTTATACCTCACTTGTTTCCATGCAGTAGTATAATATTAGCTCTTAGTTGCTTGCCAGTAGTGCATGTATGAAGCAGTAGTGTACAGGGATATTCTATGCCCAAAAAATTAAGAATATTTGAATGATGATCTGCAAGAAATTGAAAATTGGTGTGATACATGGCAGTTAGAATTAACTTCAAAAATGATCTTGTAATGAATTTTTGGAAAAGGAATAGCTCTCCTCCTAGCAATTATAAAATGAGTAATAATGAATTAACAAACGTTGAATCATTAAATATCTTGGAATAAGACTAACACATGATCTTACCTGGGGTATACACATATGTGAATAATATGTGAAGCTAATCGTAAACTGGGATTCATCAAAAGAGTACTTGGTAAATGTGACGATCGTGTACGAAAAATCAGCTACTTTTACCTTGTTAGACCTCATTTGGACTATGCTGCCAGTGTATGGGATCCCTACGAAATCGGTCTAAATAACGAACTTGAACGTGTGCAGCGAAGATCGGCAAGATTTGTAAAGGGACGATACGATAACCATACTAGCGTAACAAGTCTATTAAATGAATTCCAAAAAGAATCATTGTCAGATCGCAGGTTGATATTTAGACTCAATCTCTTAAACAAATTCCAAGACCATATTTTCAGTGATGATGTTAAAAATATTTTGCGAACCCCAACTTACGATGGTAGACTGGACCATGATCACAAAATTAGAGAAATTGATTGTCGAACTGAGAGATTCCATATGTCATTTTTTCCACGTAATATTAGGGACATGAATAACGGTAAATATATCCAAAACGAGTAGTTGCATGTTGGTATAAGGACTTGAAGCTAACCCAACTAACAGCATGTTTGCTATGCTATTTTTATCTATTTTAAATAGTGAAGTTTAGAACAGTATAATAATACTAATCGTTTTTTAAACATGATATGTAGTGCATGTTTGGTGAGAATTCACCCTCTGCCACACACCTTTACGATGGCTTGCAGATTATTATGTAGATGTAGATGTATGGTGATTTTCACCCCCTGCCACACACCCTGGCATGGATTTAAGGAGATTGGTCCATGTCGAGCAGCTCTCAGGAAGGTGTCGACTAACTCGACAGGCATTAGAAGTATTGGATATCGCGCCTTGTCAAGTTTCGATGAATACATCGAATTTGCAGTCTCGTCCGAGGGTGTTCGCGATAGCAGGGTAGAGGGACGACTCGCTGAGTAGAGACCAATACTTGGAGGGGAGAGGCCTCCGACGCACGAAAACGACCTCGGCCTAACATATGATACTTTAATATAGATGCTACAAGAATTTGAGAGGCAGCTGCGATACATGGATCTGGTGCTAGCTATCTGAGGTCATCGAACTACACTTGCCGATTGCGCAATGGCGGAATTAATGCTTTTACCACAAAACTTCTTAAAAATGTGGGCAACAATACCCTCACTACGTCTACTTCAACTACATCATTCACAAAATCAAAAGTACCTAGATTATTTCCTAATAATATTATCGGCGTTACAATTCCACAGCTTCATCAACACGATACCCTCCAAGCCACCGCGAGGGTGTGTGGCATGGGGTGAATATCACCAAGCATGACCACTACCGACATGTAAAGCAACTATAGGGTCTCATGCAACTACATTGTTAGTATCTATATCTAAAATGTGGGCAGTAATAAACTCACTACGTCTACTTCAAATGCATCCTTCGCAAAATCAGAACTATATTATTTCCGATATTTCCTAATAGCAATTAACGCCGTTACAATTCTACATCTACATCTACACGATACCCTGCTTGCCACCGCGAGGGTGTGTGGCAAGGGGTGAAGATCACCAAGCATGCACAATATACATGCAAGCATGTTGTATTTTATAGGGTCTCATGCAACTACACTGTTAGTATCTGTAGTATTTACGGGGTTAATAAATGCATCATGCACTACAGACTATTATAAAATATTTCACCTACCTATCCCTTTCCTATGCTGCCTATTATGTTCTCTTATAGTACGGGGGGAAATGCCATTTTGAATCTGTCAGTACGACAAGCTATCTCTCTAATCTTATTTATCTGGTCGAATCTAGCACAATACGCTGGTTTCTTTAAAATGTGCCTAACATTTTCAGTAAAGCTATCCGATTTAAATTTTTCTAATAGATTTCACATGTACCTTAACCTACGCTCTGATCATGATTCCCACTCTAATTCTTTTCTTAATTCTTGAAACGCTACTCAACCTATCGTAACACATTTTAACGAACCTAGCTGCTCTACGCTGCACACTGTCTAGTTCTCTGATCAAACCTAATTCATTAGGATCCAATACACTGGCTGCATACTCAAGGTGGGGCCTAACTAGTGAAAAGTGACATCGCTCTTTTGTCTTCTAATCACATTTCCCAAGTACTCCTTTTACAAATCCTAGCTTTCTCTTCGTTCGGCCGCATATTTCCCGGATGTGTCTTCCCCACGATAAATCTTTAGTAATTGTTACACCTAAATATCTTATGGTTTCAACGTTTTCGATCTTCAATTTGGTAAAGTCGCCACGAATAGGGTAACTATTAATTAAAAGATCAGTTACGTCAAGGATATAAAGGCCCCTTTCACGCGTGTAATTGTGCTGCCTTAGCTTAAGAGTAGCATTTGCATGTGTAAGCAGCGACCTATGTGGTAGTAAGGGTTGATAGGTGCTGTAATCGATATACTATCGACCACGATTCCAGGGAAATAAACGCGTTGCCATTTAGCTAGGTAGTGGAGTCGGCGATATATCGTATTGTTTCGCACAGCATCCGGAATAATTCCGAGGGAAATTGCGGCTAGTGGGACATTAAAACAAATGAAGAGCATTTAACATGTTGGAGGAAGACACAATTAAATGTTTAGCAAGCTACAAGAGTAATAGAGTTTATGTTTTGTTTTTTTTATCGCTTGTAAATTGTGAATTCTGTCGTTTGTTAGTTTTATCGTTGCCTAGAATATGTAAATAAGGTTTGATTGTTTCTGGTTGTTGATGTTGTTATGCAAGGTTGGAAATTCTGCTGGCTGTGATCGGAATAGGCCTAGGAAAAAAGTGCTAAGTTGCATAAAGACGTCACTTTATTTTTTCAATTTAGCAGTGGTGAATCGTTGGACCTATCACAAGAGCAGAAGTACCGAGTAGGCATTGAATAGAATAAGGCGATACTTAGTGAAAAATCGACATAGTGTAAGAGAAACTTAACTTTGTATTTTTTCACACTTTCATTTAAGACACCCTACAGGTTTCGACACTCCTGTGTCATTGTCAAGGGTGTTCTGATATGTGCACGGTGGCAAGCACTTATATATATTCCAAATGAGGGATAAACTGCAGGAGTGGGAAGGTTAGATGGTATGTGTCAGGATGGTCAGGATGACGGGGAAATACTTTTTAAAGGTGGGACGGGAACATGTTACAATGGTGATGGATTGAAGGGTACAATTTCATTTAATAATTTTGGTCGTAAAGCATTAGAAGCAGATGCAATCGCAAAATTTTCTAAGAAATCCAGCTTTGCACCTTTGTCATGAACATTTAAAAAACTCTACTCTAAAATCAGAACTGTGATCAAAACCAGATAAATGAGAAGCAAAGATTGACTTACTGTCACCATGAATAAATGAATTAAAATGCCCCTTTGTCCGCCTCTGCCCGTCTGACCTATGCAAAAACAATTTCAGCCCTGAACACATCTGAATCGAACACAGTCCAATCACATCTGAACACATACACTACACTTTTGTCTAAAGGATTAAAAACATCTTTAGAATTAAAAAGTAAATTTCCAATGGTTATTCTAAAATAAAAACGAGGCTTCAAATTTACATATATTCTATTAATACTGTTGGACATGGAGTTGCCTACAAACGGCACCTTCGTCCATTTCTTGTCTCGGGGAACAATTTGAGAAAGGCTGTACCGAGTAGGCAGCCTGAGTCAAAGAAGGTACCGATATAATTACATCGGTATAGAAATACTATCACTTCTGCCATGAAAGCCAACTTCCACGCCTAAATCGACCTTAATATTCACGATCGTTTCTGAATTTCAATTTCTAGTTCCAACGATTTCATCCGGTGACAAATCGATCGCTGCTTCGATGTGTCTCAACCACTCTAAACCCCTCCCGTTTTTTTCTTTCTCTGACAGACTGCCTGCTTACCCTCGCATTTAATTCCAACAATGCTATCCTTTTTCTTCCTTCCCTCGCAACTCACAATCAGATCAATTCGCTTGAAGGGAGGATGGGGTGTGAGAAACTTCCGACATTTAATCTCCTACCTCGCGACCCTTTCAATAAGGGCGCAGACAAAGAAGAAAGACAGATGTCGCTGGAAATGGATAGTCTAGCCGCGTCTAGACAATGGCGGGTGCATCCACATTTCACTCATTACGAAATTCCCAGACAGGTAATTCCAGTTGGCTGGAGACTAAAATATGCGAAGCGAGATCACGAACTAACCTCTGCTCTTCGGTCAATGATTTTTGGGTTGGAATGAGGGAAATAAATGAAGTCCTTCTTATTTCTTTTTACCTGAAATGTATTCTGTATTGCGAAAATGATTTCATATTGAAAAGTAGTACTCTGCTGCCTGTAACGCATAAAAGGTTTGGCTCATCTAGGATTCAGCAAGAGGGATATGTGACCAGAAGACAAAGGAGCGATGTTACCTTTCTCTAGTTAGGCCCCACCTTGAGTATGCAGCCAGTGTACATGATCCTAATGAATTATGTTTGATCAGAGAAATAGACAGTTTGCAGCGCCGAGCAGCTAGGTTCGTTAAAAGGTGTTATGATAGCTTTATCAGTGCACCAACATTAATAGAAGGAATAGGTTGAGAATCATTATCAGAACTTAGGGTAATGTACAGTTTAGATCTCCAGCAAAAATTTAAAAAGGAATGGTTTGCTGAAGATGTCAGGTGCTATATAATTAGAACCTCTGCGTATTATGCCAGATTTAACAAGACAGATAAGATCAGAGAGAGAGATTTAATATGTCATTTTTCCAGCGTATCATTAGAGAGCGTAAAAGGCATCAGAACAAAGGTATTGGTAGGCGAAAATTCCTAGAATAGTCTGCACTGGTGGCTTTTAATTGCATAGTTAGCATTGAATGGTAGCTCTTAGATGTACGGCCGCATGACGTGGTAGCTCTTAATCGCATGTAAATGGAACATCTTTGGTGATCTTCACTCCCAGCCACGCACCCTCACGATGACTCGCAGGGTATTCTACATCTACATAATACCCTTCAAGCCACCTCAAAGGAGTGTGGCAGGGGGTGAATTCTCACCAAACATGCACTTCATATCATGCATAAAAAAGGAATAGTATTAATATTATCGTCAGAACTTCACTATTTAAAAAAGATAGAAATAAGGTATGCAAAAACATTCTGTTAGTAGGGTTAGCTTTAAGTACTCATACCAACATGCAGCTACCAATCGGAGAGTAGCAATGCTATCCATTGCTACTCTCCGATTTGACAAATTTACCGTTATTCGTATCTCTAATTGTTTGAGGAAAAAGGACATTTTGAATCTGTCAGTTCGGCAATAAATTTCTCTAATTTTATAATTATGGTCAGGTCTACCATAGTAAGTTGGGGTTCGCAAAATATTTTGAATATCATCACTGAAATATTGTCTTGGAATTTATTTAAGAGATGATGTCTTAATTTCAACCTGCGACCTGACAATGATTCCCATTTGAATTCATTTAGTAGACTGGTTACGCTAATATAATTATCGTACTGTCCCTTTACAAATCTTTCCGATATTCGCTGCACACGTTCAAGTTCGTTATATAGATCGATTTCGCAGGGATCACATACACTGGCAGCATATTCCAAATGAGGACTAACGAGGAACCAGTATTACGTAGATGTAGATGATAAATGTAGCATTTTCAATATCTCGAATAATTCAGCTCCATTTTAAATCCCACAGATTTTTCACAGCAACAACTGAGAACAACACACGAGGGGAAATTCGTCAGCAATCTGCAGAAATAATTATTTCATTGGACCTGCGAGGACAGAACAAGTGCGTTTGACCTGCACAGGATCGATTTCAAATCGACAAACGTCGGCCGGCACGCAGTTTCCCTCATGACTGATGGGAATGTCTTCTGTTGGCCCTCGCGACAGTCATGATGCTTTGAAGCCGTGGCTCGCAGGAAGGCTTTGCTGTCCGTCGCTGACAGCGGTGCTGCAGAAGAAGGCACAAAGACGGTGGCATCTGGCGATGACGACACGTCGTGAAGCGCCCCGAAGCGCCATCCCCCCTCCGTGCGGTGGACGAAAGAGTCCCCCTCGTGACGTCACCGCGCGAAACAAGTTTCCACCAAAGGACCGACAGTTGACATTTTCCACTCTTGTAGCTGAGTGTGCGATGTCACACCCTCACCACGCCCTCCTGGCGGACAGGCAGAGACTAATTGAACGCCGAATTGTAATTAGCAATTCGGTACTGGTTGGTACAAACAGAGGAATACACTAATATATGTGTAGTTTTCATCTACTTCTACATAATACCCTGCAAGCCAACACAAGGGTGTGTGGCATGGGGTGATTTCTCACCAAACATGCACTACATATCATTCTGGCAAAAAAGAGCAAAAAATACCTTCTCTATGTGGCTGAGAATATCCTGATGTTATATGATAGTAATAAAATAATTATATTTTAATTTTTACTCCACGTATATATTTGGAAGCAAGAAAGAAATAGTGCGTAGAATAGAATAGCCCAGGCAAGGAGGGCATTCTATCAAAAGAAGTATCTACTTACAGCTGGAAATACAAGCTTGGAAGTAAGGAAGCAATTCATTAGAACGTATATCTGGGGCATGTTCCTTTACGGCAGTGATGCATGGACGATGACAGCAGCGGAGAAGAAAAGGGTGGAAGCATTCGAAATATGGTGCTACAGAAGAATGCAGAAGATTAAATGGATCGACCGAGTGACAAATGAAGAAGTCCTAAGAAGAGTGGGAGAAAAGAGAAGTCTGCTGAAAACTCTAAAAAGAAGAAGGGACAACTTAATCGGCCATATCTTAAGACACGATGGCCTGATGAAGACAATCGTCGAGGGTAAAGTGAACGGGAAGAATGGAAAAGGCAGGCCTCGTATGAGTTACATGGAGCAGGTTGTAAAGGACGTGACAGAGATAAACTACGTTAATATGAAGAGGTTGGCCGATAGAAGAATCGAGTGGAGGGCTACGTCAAACCAATCCTAGGATTTTTGACCCTTGATGATGATATATTTGGTACGTATCTATACGATATATGTACGTCACAGTTCACTGTTTCAGGCATCATGTAGTGGAAGTGAGACATTAGGTGAGTAATGAAAAAAAATACTTTAGAAATCAAATTGTAACGCAAAATCCTGCGTAAAAAGCTCACAAAAACCATTTCCGAAATAACGGCTATCCCAGTTTTTGAACCGGATAAAAGAACTTGGTGTACCCTGCCAATTGTTGGTAATCTAAACTTAAGAGAATATTCCCAAGGGACAAATTTCAGTGTACTTTATCGAAGATTTTGTGCAAAAGCAAAGACACAATTTATCCAAAATTCCCTTCAGGCGTCTACAAGGTCAAGTGCCTCAGCTGTGATAAATATTGCGTTGGACTGACGGGCAGGGATTTTACCACCAGACTGCAAGACCATCGAAGGTGTGTGGATAAGGGAGACAAATCGTCACTGCTGGCCAAACACCTACTGGAGACATCGCACCACTGCCTCTTTGATCCGGAAATTCTGCATATCGAAAGAAAAGGCCCAAGATTGGACGCATGGGAACAGTGGGAAATTATACACAGCGATGATAACCTGTTGTTGAATGACCAACTGTTCCGGATCCATTCCCCATAGCTTGCTATTCCTTTTCCATATAACCAACCACTTCCCTAATCCAGTGCCAAGGTTTAACTCCTTAGAGTGATTTATACAATTCTTCTCTCCTCGCCCCCCCCCCCCCCTCACTCACCACCTACTTAGTCATTCCCTCCTACCCCCCCCCCCACCAAACACTTTCTCATATCCCCTTCCCGTTTCACATATATTGCGCTACTGTCACGGAAAGTGTGAGTCTACACCTGATGATGGCTTAGTAAGCCGAAACACGTGTTGTGTCATTTTATAATTTTAAATATATTGTGGAAAAGTGCTAAAGTTTTTTTTTACTCACATAATATGCACGTCAATTAATCGAGATTTAGTCACCCTCGAAGGTCGCATTCATGGGGGGAGGCTGCCTTCCATCATAGAAATGCATTCTACATCTACATAATACCCTGCAAGCCACCATATAGGTGTGTGACAGGGGGTGAACTCTCACCAAACATGCACTACATATCATGCACAAAGAATTATTAGTACTTGTATAGGTATTGTTCAAAACTACGCTATTTAAAAAAAGATAAAAATAGCAAAGCACACATGCAAAAACATGCTGCTAGTTGGGCTAGCTTTACTTAGCATTACTGTCCCAAAAAAACATGATATGAATAAACTTATATCAAATGATGTAATTTTATGCACATATTTTTTTTTATAGGATCAATTCAGATATAACCAGGTGTGGAATTACGGATGCATCTTTTGCGTTATCGCAATATTTATCGTTAACGCTTACCCCTAGAGTAGCGCAGGGTTAACAATAACCTTCTTTAAAATTCGCTCCACTGATTGTCATAAGCAATTTGAAGTGCTACACGAAAAATGAAGAACGGAGATCACGTTATCTCTGACATAAGTTAAATTGAAAAAATTACGATAACGCTAGCGCACGCGTTATAAAGATCCATTATCGAGGCCCAGCATACAATGTTACATAAAAAAATAGGGTTAGTACAAAATATCAGTAGAATTTTTCGCAAATATCCAGGCCTTTGCCTGTTTTAAAAATCAATTTTCGTTCCTTTTAACGGAATCAGGTAAGGAATTGGATGTTTTTGGTCCCGGCTACAAAAAGGATCTCTCGCGCATACAATGTGGGATTCTGTTTGGGAAGCAGCGTATTAAGCTTCCATCTCAGGCCATAATTATTCTGACTTCTTCCAGAAATCGAGGGCGTGTTACCACTTCTCAAATTATCTTAATCACAGTTGAAAGGAAGAGTATCGTGGAGCTCTTAAATTTGAATTCTGATTGTATTCTAAACAAAGAGCCACAGTACCTTATCACTTGACGCAGATGCCAGGTATGAGAGGGAAACCTTCAAACCGCTGCTTTGCTGTATTTATGAGTGGCAATTTCAGCTCTATCACTCTGAGGAGTGAAAACAAAGGGAAGCCATGGGCCACGTGCCACCAATGTAATTGCTCCAGTTATTTATTGGTGTCATTACGTAAAAAAGAAACAATCAATTAAAAACAACGGGTTTATCATCGCGAACTTTACATGCATTATTCGTTAGAACTCGTGGACATACAAGGGACAAATTTTACGACTAGGTATTTGAAATAAGACCTTTAATAAGATGCTTTAATGATTCTGCATCTGAATGCAGCCGTCGGCAAAATTTAAAAAAACAAATATTTTAATGGGCTCTAAAGATAACTTCAGTGGCCGCATGGATATAAAAAAGGCATACGACTGTCTTGATGTTTATTGGACCGAAAAAAATGGAGACGTTTGGAAGCCTGGGTTGGCCAATAAACTAAGTCACGGCGGTCCGATAGGGACCGCTAGGAAGAAAAGGGAAATAGGGCAGGGATACCTCAGAGCACGGGAGCGCTTTGTGTACGGAGGTAAAAGGATATCAGATTTGAGATACGATCATAGAGGGTACCTTTGAAGTCTAAGTACACCAGATAAATCGAGGGTTTATTAGAGAATGGGAGTAAATTGAATGAATAAGATATTAAAGCGAAAAAAAAACAAAATAAAGATAAATGTGAACCGATTTTCATACACGCACATTACAAATTCAAGAGTAATATTGAAGCATAAATAATTTTCATAAAAGATGAAAAACAACGCTTTTGAAAACCATGCCAGAATAAAAGCTTAGTAAATATACTTGAGTCTGGCTTGGCTTCGTGAGAATAGTTGATATTTATGGTAAAATTATAGGTTTTCTCCCACTGATATAAATACTTCTTTCTTTTCAATGTCAAAAAAAATATTTATTCAACCATTTACTGATGAAGTCTAGAAAAAGAAAAATTCCATGATAGGTCAGTTTTTATCCGATGTAGGTAAATTTATAGAAGGAAAATTTTGTCCGCAAATATTGTTTGAATACTAGTTGGATTCTTTGATCTGTTTTGCACAAAAAAATTTGAGGAGAATATGCAAGGGGTCATATCATAGATATCGGCTGCTATTTCCATGTCGCTGAAAGAATAAGGTACAATGAACAGCTGCATCCCAGTGTTGCTTTTTTCTACGCGCTTGACGCCAGAAAAAGATGAATTCTACAGGATTAACTGATGAATAATTAGTTGCACAACAGCAGAAATTTATGAGTCTACAATGTTTTTTGTGACGACTTCCAAGTGCAGGTTAAAATTATAAAACACGCAAGTATACCAATGTGTTATGAGAATACGATAAAGCCTGAAACCACTCTTTGCCAACTTCGGAAAACTTAACATCTACATCTACAAAATACCGTGCTATCCACCGTAAAGGTGTGTGGCAGGGGGTGAATTGTCACCAAACATGCACTTCATATGATGCATAAAAAAGGATTAGTGTTAATATACTAGTCTAAACTTCACTATTTAAAAAAGATAAAAATAGCAAAGCAAACATACTAAAACATGCTGTTAGTTAGGTTACCTTCAAGTCTTTATACCAATAAGAAACTACCAATTTTATTCATTGCTACACTCGTACTGGATATATTTACCGTTATTCATATCCCTAATTGTACGAGGAAAAAAGGGCATTATGAATCTGTCAGTTCGGCAATCAATTTTTCTGATTTTCTAATTATGGTCCAGTCTACCAGAGTAAGTTGGGGTCCGCAAAATATTTTTAACATCATCACTGAAAATATGGTCTTGGAATTTTTTTAAGAGATTAAGTCTAAATTTCAACCTGCGATCTGACAATGATTCCCATTTCAATTCATTTAATAGACTGGTCATGCTAATAAGGTTATCGTAACGACCCTTAACAAATCTTTCCGATCTTCGCTGCACACTTTCAAGTTCATTATTTAGACCGATTTCGTAGGGATCCCATACACTGGCAGCATATTCCAAAAGACGTCTTAAAAGGGAAAAGTAGCTGATTTCTCGTACATGATCATCACATTTACCGAATACTCTTTTAATGAATCCCAGTTTACGATTACCTTGACCCATTATTTCACGAATGTGTTTACCCCTGGAAAGATCATGTTAAGGAACTTAAGAATGTATTTAAAAGGCGTTTCACATTTATATCGTGTAAGAGAACTAAGTTTTCCATTTCATACATTGGAGATGCTTGCGAGTCATAAAGGACGAACACATTTTTCAGAAGGTAATGATACCGATACCAATAGAGGGGTATATAGTGAAATACCCCTATGTTGATATTTCGGCCAACTTCATCTAGGGAAGTGGCCCACCACTGAGCCCTATCCCGAGCCTCTCAAACCTATCTCTCCGTCGACGATCAGAAATATCGATATAGGAGTCTTCCACTCCTGGGCGCATGGCAGGGGAAGTCGAATAAAAACAGCGTTTTAAATCAAGAGCAAATTTCTCTCCTGCGTTTCCCTTAAGATAGGTGAAATTGGAGCAACTCTCAAGAAAATGAACTTCCCTGGTGGTGTTGGTGTCGGTGCTACTATCTTTTAATTAACTTCTCACGGCCAACAAGCTTACTTTATTGTCACAAGGATGAATAGAGTTAAAATATTTCCCCCTTTGCTATGCTGCCTATTCTGTTCTCTTTTAGTACGGGGGAAAAATGCCATTTTGAATCTATCAGTACGACAATCTATCTCCCTAATCTTATTTGTCTGGTCGAATCTAGCATAATACGCTGGTGTTTTTAATATGTGCCTAACATCTTCAGTAAAGTTATTCGATTTTAATTTCTCTAATAGATTTAATCTGTACTTTAACCTACGCTCTGCTAATGATTCCCACCCTAATTCTTGTATTAATTCTGATACACTGCTCAATCTATCGCAACACCTTTTGACGAACCTAGCTGCTCTACGCTGCACACTGTCTACTTCTCTCATCAAACCTAATTCATTAGGATCCCATACACTGGCTGCATACTCAAGGTGGGGCCTAACTAGTGAAAAGTAACATCGCTCTTTTGTCTTCTCGTCACATTTCCCAAGTACTCTTTTTATAAACCCTAGCTTTTTCCTCGCTCGGCCGTATATTTCCCGGATGGGTCTTCCCCACGTTAAATCTTTAGTGATTGTTACACCTAAATACCTAACGGTATCAACGCTTTCGATCATGGAGTTACTATTTTTACAGGATCGCTCTAAGGATTATTCCTCCTCCAAAATTGATAGCTACACACTTTTTAAGGTTAATCTCTAACTGCCATTTGTCGCACCATTCTTGAATTGCATCTAAATCCTTGCTAAGCGATTTCCTGTCTTCTCCTTTAGATATACCCCTATACATTACCGCATCGTCTGCAAAAAGTCTAAGCTTAATACTAACTACGGTACCTAAATCGTTTATGCATAAAAGAAATAGAAGCGGACCTACTACACTACCCTGGGGAACTCCCGTTGTGACTTTTATCGTTTCAGTAGTTAAGTGGCAAAGCTTGTCTTCGCCTGGTTGGCTGCAGGTATCACACAGAGAGCAATTTAACGGCAGGCGACGGCAGCCCAAAGAAAGCCCCGGGAAGAATGGATGAGATATTTCGCGAGTCGAAGGCCTCCTGCCGACAGAGGATTCCCCACACCGATTCCCGAGTCGGCACACCTCTCGCTTCGAAGGCGCCTTTTGTGTGTTCCCGGCACGCGCGGCAATCGTCTCTTCTCTCACACCATTCCCGTCCGCGTCCGCGCGGGTATTTTTCAATCTCGCCCGAAATCCCTTCGGAAGACGAGTGCCTAGGGAGACGGGGACCGAGGCGGTGGGAAGACGACGCGGCGACTCAAAAGGGCTTATCTCCTCGTCGCTACGTGACGGGGATATTATCTTCCGTTAAAAAATGGGTTCTCAGGGAACCGTCTTCCTCACCCTCCCCTCCTCTTGATAGTCCCATCAGGCTCCCCATCCATTCCACCTGCGCATGCGCAAGGCACGTTCCTCCTAAACGGTCTCTCTCTCATCTACATCTACACGATACCCTGCAGTACCACCGCGAGGGTGTGTGGCATGGGGTGAAGAGCTCCAAACATTCACTACTAACATACAAACAAGCAACTATAGGGTCTCAAGGAACTATATTGTTAGTATCAATAGTATTTAAAGGATTAATACATGCATCATGCACTACAGAATACTCTAAAATATTTCCCCTACCTATCCCGCCACGACAATCTATCTCTCTACTCTTGTTTAACTGGTCGAATCTAGCATAATTTGGGTGTTTTTTTTAATATGAGCTTAACATCTTCAGTAAAGCTATCCGATTGAAATTTCTCTAATAGATTTAATCTGTACCTTAACCTACGCTCTGATATTGACTCCCACCCTAATTCCAACTCTCTTAGCCGGGGCTCGAAGCTCGACTCTCTCATGTGCAAGAACATATTGAACTCTTCCTGAAGGAATCAACGAGTGCAAGGTAAGGATTCCGAGAGACTGAAGGCCCCTCGAATCCACATCTTCATAATACCATGAAAGGTGTGTGGCAGGGTGTGAATTCACTCCAGACATGTATTTTCCATCTCGCTTAAAAGCAATTACTAACTGTATTCTAGTCTAAACTTGGTTGCCGTAACCGCATACCCCCATCTCTTGAACGAAGTAGATAGTACTTGCTGTGTTGCATTCGTCGTGGTTTTAATTTTGTTCGAATTAAGGGGTGAAAAAGGTTATTTTACTACTGGCTATGAAGATATTTTATTCAGGATTTAGGGTTTCAGACAGATTATTTTGTTGTGGTCAAGATATATTTTTATGGATAAGCTATTTTGTTTAGGTAAGGAGTTGATAAAGATGGGTTGTTTTACTATGATGGACTATAGTTTGTACGAATTGGAAACGGGTAGGAGTTGAAATTGTTGGCGGTAGAGAAGGGAGTGAGAGTGATTCGACTACATCTACATCTACATAATACCCTGCAAGTCACCTCAAAGATGTGTGGCAGGGGGTGAAGTCTCACCAAACATGCACTACATATCCTGCATTTAAAAGGATTAGTATTTATATACTGTTCTAGACTATACTATTTAGAAAAAGATAAAAATAGCAAAGCAAACATGCAAAAACATGCTGTTAGTTGGGTTACCTTCAAGTCCTTACACCAACATGCAACTACCTATGTTATCCATTGCTACACTCGTATTGGATATATTTACCGCTATTCATAACCCTAATTGTACGAGGAAAAAAGAACGTTTTGAATCTGTCAGTTCGGCAATCAATTTCTCTAATTTTGTAATTACGGTCCAGTCTACCATAGTAAGTTGAGGTTCTTAAGACAAGGAAGGAAGGAGATGTGAGAACTGAGAGGCACCTATCCACGGGGGCCACCATGGGATATTCCTTTGCTCGCGGAATAATCTGTTGGTCCATATACCCCTAATAGGTATTAGCCTGTCATCAGGTTTCCAGGTTTACATACACCCTTTCCCTGGGTGTAGGAATACCCACCGCGGGATTCGATCCCGCGACACCAGGATTAGCAGGCGATGACTTCACCTCGCCGTAATTGGGACCGGATTAACTATTTCGGAGTAGATATTGTTGAGGAGAGGAAGGAATTTTGGCCGGTTGTTGAGTTGCTGGTTGGTATAATTCTTTCTTGTTTTCTGTGACCACTGGGGTATTATCTTATGATAGTCTGGTTATTAGATTTATTGAGGTCATATGAATTGAATCTGTGGAGAATTTGGGTTTGCGGGTTGTGAGTTTACATAATACTAAAGTAGTATATGATAAGCAATGCCAGGTTAGAAAGAATCGATTTAGTATAAATTTAGCTTCAGAATTATGATAATGTTTCTAGTTTCTCTCGACCTTCGATATGAAAACTGGCATCTGATAAACCTGGATTTAATGTGACTCGATGTTTGTCTCAGTTTTCTGTCACGTTTCCGTGATTGTGCCACCATGATTATGGCCGAAAGGCAACTTTAACCCACGGTTGTAGTTAAGAAGGCCGGATTTCCACTCTACCAGTTATACCCCACCCAGCCCGCGCATTGTAATTACTAGAGTGAACATAAGAAATTAGTATATTTTATTCTATACGATAATTACATCAATCATTACTACAAAAATGTTACGAATTATGTAGTAAAATTATTACTACAATATCAAAATGTACTCAAATCATCTCTGCATTGATGTAACTAATAATGATTTGGATTCAGATTGAAATCCTAGACAACAAAAACAGCTTCAAGAACCAGTTTCTAGCTGTAAAACTCTCACTTATAGCTGTTAGAAGGCGTCAGGCTCGGATTCTTCTTTTAAAAAAGGTATTAACCTTCCTATTTACTTAATTTAAAAGAGTTTAACCTCTGTTTAACTGTGATCTGAATTTTTAACAGAATAACAAGAGATGGAATTTCGTTGCCTCCAACTGTCTCCGGGTAAGACGATCGCATTGCCAAACACAAAAGTCTTCAAACCTTGAGGTGCCTTCACAGTAAAACACAGGCAGCATGTGTTAATTCATGTTTATCATCTTTTAAACATTGTGATTTCAATTACATTTTAACTGAGTTGATTACAAATATTACGCGTAAAATATTTTCAATGTTGAAGATCTTTCTTAATGATACCTGAAATATTCATGTATAATTACCATACACTGTATTATGTTGACTATTTTCAACTTATTTCACTATGGCAGAATATTTCAAACAATTGAGTCAAGCATTATAAACTTATATAAAAGCGTGCTGAATGGCATGGAATGATAGTGTCTAAAATTCTGCAGTCGTATCCTTCCTTCTTCGGAAATATATCTTAAGAAGTTACACATGAAATCCAAGGACTAACATTTTTTAGCTGCAAAATGCACGACAACACATTGTAATATTTCAATGTTATTTTTATAATTTATGAGAGATTCTTTTCAAGTTCTTGTCTTGCTTTACCTGTCATTCACACTAACATACTTCAGATTCCCTGGCCAAATGTTTCTCCTGGGAAAAGAGGAAAACTCCTCCTTATCCTACATCCTTTGCTTAAAAGGAGAGTTTGAGGAACCAACCTGAAGTGCTTCATTTTCAGCTTTGATGGCAACAGATTTAGAGTTTGTTTGGAACGAAAACTGAATGTGCTGACATCGCCACCTCCTTGAGCTGCTGATATTGCTGATTCGTTTAAAGCTGATCAAATGTGACACGATGAGTTTTTTATTTGCTGCGTATGTCTCGGACCCGCGAGCTTGGATCTCCAAATCACGAACGATGTCCCAAACATTCGGATGTGTCAATATTTTTTTATGAATTTGCTGGAATAACTTTCAATCAAATCGCCCCATAAATCAAAAAAATACGCTTGGAATATTAAATCATGAAATCTTGATTCGATAAGGAATCTTTATTTTTCCATAAGAGCCTTCAATGCCCACCTGATTGCGAGTCTAACTTTCACCCTTTCAAATCAATCTTCTCTCCCCTGGACCTCCTTAGACTTGGAATGTTACAGAAATGTCTCCCAAATGAGAAACGGCTGAAAGCTGAAAAAAATAGGGAATCCATTTTTTTTCGATATTCAAAAGACCGATCCGAAATTGATGAATTGATGAAGAGGGCGCTTTCGATAGTAATGACGACGATATTTGCGAGAGTAGTTTTGGACTCTCGCAAAAGTTTTCTCCGGAAAAATCTTTATAAATAAATATCTTATGGACGCTCGAACATTTAAGGCAGCTCTCGGACGAAGTTTCGAGATTTCTTATGGCGTGATTTGATCGCCTTATCGCATGGCGCAGAACTCTTTTGAGTAGTTTTAAGACCCCAGAAACAATATTGATGCACATAGCGGAAATAAGGCAATCCACGATGAACAATAGTGTACATGGAATCTACCAGGGAAAGAAATAGAGTCTGACATTCGCAATTCAATTTTACATTTCAGCAAGAAACTCACAAAAATGCAAGTATCTGTAACCGAGGTTTTATCCAATAGCCACCATTCATATGGACAGCTCCATAGGATTGGTATATATATACTGCATAGGAAAATATTTCCCTTGTGAAGGCTTGCAGGGTATCATTTACATGCAGATGAGAATCAACTATCAAAAATTGTATTAATATCTTAGGAGAATCATTTCTTACAAAATGATCTATATATCCATAAATATATTAAAGGTAATGACGCATTGACATTAAAATACAGATAACGTTGTGTCATTCCTCTAATTCTTTTCGATCCAGAAATTGTTTTTTCATATTTCTTAGAGGCCGAAAATGGGGACATATTAAAAAACACTTAATAAGGACTCAGTGTCGTCAACTTGGACCAGAATTTAATTTCATTGTAAATAATGCCTCCAAGCCTTTAAATGAATCGGTTGACTAATACATGTTTCGTCCAACATTCGTGCAAGACTTGAATTCCAAAATATGATTCATTAGTTACTAAAACACTAAAACCTGAATTAAAGAGTCGCAAAAAGCAATCCGAGGCAAGATTTAGTTTAAGAGTGGTGTACGTTGTTAAACACCACATAAGGTACCAAGGGCCAGCGGGAGGAACCAATATGGTACTGGGAAAGCCTCTCTCCTCGGAGAAATCGGCTTCTATCCCCGAGAATGCGACCATTACAGACCACGTATTCACATTTAAGGTGGGTAAAGTGATTCGGGACTCATCGCTATTCCTCGCTGGCATTGCATTTCCTTTCTTGAACACATCTGGGATTCCGCTGATCTGGAATTCCTGAATCATATTGTTCGAAAATAAGAAAATTTTCAAGACACGAATGTTACGACAAATATCAATGGAGTATTTTTTTGTTGACTGCTGATTGACATATGCCGCCACGTTTATCAACTAACAAACCCATATTCAATCAAAATCATTAGTCGTTCACATGACAAATAGAATGATAACACTGTGAAGAAATCAAAACACATTTTAACTGTAATAGAAATCACAGCAAGCTTTAATCGTTCATGTGGGAGCTACCTCGGCTAAAAGAAGAAAAATCTTTTGTTCAACTACATCTAAATAATACCCTGCAAGCCACCATAAAGGTGTGTGGCAGGGGGTGAATACTCACCAAACATGCACAACTTATCATGTTTATAAAGGTTTAGTATTTATATACTGTTCTAAATTTCACTATTTAAAAAAGGTAAAAATATCATAGCAAACATGCCAAAACATGCTGCTAATTGGGTAAGCTTCAATTCCTTATACCAACATGCAGCTACCAATGTTATCCATTGCTACACTCGTACTGGATATATTTACCGTTATTCATATCCTTAATTGTACGAGGAAAAAAGGACATTTTGAATCTGTCAGTTCGGCAATCTATTTCTCTGATTTTGTGATTATGGTCCAGTCTACCATAGTAAGTTGGGGTCCGCAAAATATTTTTAACATCATCACTTGGAATTTGTTTAAGATATTAAGTCTAAATTTCAACCTGCGATCTGACAATGATTCCCAATTTAATTCATTTAATAGACTGGTTACGCTAATAAGGTTATCGTACTGTCCCTTTACAAATCTAGCCGATCTTCGCTGCTCACGTTCAAGTTCATTATTTAGACCGATTTCGTAGGGATCCCATACACTGGCAGCATATTCCAAATGAGGTCTTACAAGGGAAAAGTAGCTGATTTCTCGTACATGATCGTCACATTAACCCAGTACTCTTTTGACGAATCCCAGTTTACGATTCGCTTGACCCATTATTTCACGTATGTGTTTACCCCGGGAAAGATCATGTGTCAGCCTTATTCCAAGATATGGATTCCACGGCCAACTTCCGACTTCTGACTTCCGGACCGTAATGTCTGTTAGGTTATCTTGAGAAGTTATCAGTCCAAACGGAATTTTTGTCTTATAATTTAAAGATGTTCGTCAAAGAGCGAGATTTTCCAATTTTCACAGCGATTAGTGTCCTTACAAATTTTTTGTGGCCGATTATTCCCAAATTTCACTTTAAAGCTGATTATCTTTCACATTTCCACTTATACTTTCCACATGTTCTACACTCAATATCAATTTTAACGGATACTTCAAAGAATACATACACGAAAAGATGGATAAAAGGTTACCTACTCAACTTTACATTGACAATTGTTACAAGCTATGCAAATGCATTTTCCATGTTTTCTCCCATGCAATAGGATGACTCCCTCTTCTGTTGGCGAGGAACTCAACGCGTTTTCTCATAAATTCTTCCATCTGTTTCAGCTGCCTGTAAGGCAGTATACCACGAAGAGACTGTACCATCCTTCCCCTTGCACTCAGCTGCCTCCGAAATCTCCAACGAAATCAAAGCGCATTTGATTTCAACGTTTATTCAACATCGCCGATTCTTTCACCTTCGCAACTCTTTTAATCTGACTTCCTCAATCCGGAGCGAGGCTTCATTAAGTAAAGTTGTGTGATGTAGGAAGTATAGCCAAAACAGAGGCTAATAAAATATCATAACCATACGGATGACATCATTTTGTCTCCCTATTTTTCCTTCAATTATTCCCCTCGCCGTTCGCCGATTAATTCGAACACTTAGCAAAGCTTCTTCAACCTGCGAAATTCGTTAATGTCTAATCATTTGTAGTCAAGCTGTAAATAAACGGCATCAGAGTGAAAGCGGCGGATTTCATTGCCAACCAACACATGGTGTCAGGTGCTGTAGGAAATGGAAGAACAGAAGATTGAGGTGAAAGCAGGTCCATTCCTAAGCCATTTTCGTTCGTAGCGGAAGATTGAAACGAGGTGGAGTCGTCGACGCTTCGAGCGGTCTCGACGGGCCTCAGGGTTATCGAATCAGCCGGGCGACGAGCAGGTCGACGCGTTAACTTACTCGATGGGTGACGACGCAGACGACATATTGCTTTCATTCAACCTAACCGCCACAGAAGAAAAAAGCTACAGCATTGTTGTAAGGAAATTCAACGAACATTTGAGGCGCTCGGGGCTAGATAATGGTAAGCCACATTTAGGAAATTTTACAGGAGTGACATCTGAAGGCTCAAAAAATTCCCTAAATTAGGTGTTGTGTCTTAGTGCAATACATAACAACAAGGTGTGTGCTTCCATCTCTTGGTTTCTTCAAATAATACTTCGCCAGTGGCTTCCCATCGTCTAGCAGATAAGAAAAGCGTACAGATCTCAATATTTTTCAGTGTGTGGCTTACCACTATCTAGCCCCGAGCGCCTCATTTCTTCCCGAAGACGAACGTAATTTACGAACGAGCTCCTTTTAATAAGCGACTGCAGGGAGAAGGCGAGACAGTGGAAGAATTCGTGAGGGATCCTCACGTCCTCGCGAAAAATTGTAATTACGGCTCCTTGAAAGAGGAATTGGTTAGGGATCGTCTAGTGGTCGGTCTACGAAACTCCAAGCTGTCGGAGGCCCTACAGCCGGACCTCACGTTGGAGAGAGCAGTAACAAAAGCGAGGCAAGCGGAAGAGGTGCATCGACAGCAGACGCTCATAAGGGGCACGGCGGACATAAGTAAATCCTCTCCTCCGCCATCGGAGGTGGACGTCGTGCGGAAGAAGGCCCCATCGCGCCCTGCAACACAGGCGTCGACAAACGCCGATCAAATAAGGCTGGGTGGTCGAAAATGCCCTCGTTGTGGGAAGAAGACATCGCACGCGTTCGCGCAGTGTCCTGCGCGCCAGTCCGCGTGCGCTATATGCAAGAAGAGGGGGCATTGGGCAGCTGTATGCAGAAAGAAAACGGTTGCAGAGATTGATAGTCAACGGCATCGTGATCATGGCTATTTTTTTTCTGAGGAGCATATCGATGGGAGGTGAACCATGGAGGGTCCCGCTCGTCATCGGTAACCAGAAAATTTCCTTTGAGGTCAACACGGGTGCTGACGTCACTGTGATCGGGACAGAATTATCCGAGACGCTGAACGGAATACGTTTGGAAGAAATCAAATCGTTTCTCAGCAGTCCTACCCGCAGTAGATTGCCGGCGAAAGGCAAATTCAAAATACCGTTACGCTGGAAGGAGCGAGTACATGAGGAGGAGATCTTCGTGGTTCCGGGGGTCGAAGACGCACTCCTGGGGCGCCCTGCTATCTCAGCCCTAGGTATTTTGTCGTGGTTGCGGGAAATAAAAGCTGGTTACCCGGAAAACAGTTTCAAGGAACTTTTTAAGTGAACGTAACTGTGTCCGGCGAGACGTAGTGGAATGATATCATGATAAACAACAAGATATGGCACTTATTCCACAGGTTTTATTAGAGGTACAACGCGTTTCAGCGGTTAAGCCATCATCAGGTACCTGATGATGGCTTAACCGCTGAAACGCGTTGTACCTCTAATAAAACCTGTGGAATAAGTGCCATATCTTGTTGTTTATCACGAACTTTTTAAGGGTCTAGGAAGAATGACCGAGCCATACGTTCTTCGTCTAAAAGAGGAAGCCGTGCCCTACGCCGTATCCACGCCGAGAAGAGTGCCCCTACCCCTGAGAGAAAAGGTAGAAGCAGAAATCAAGGAAACGCAAGCAGAAGGAATCATAACGCCCGTGGAGGAGCCGACGGATAGGTGCGCCCCCATAGTGGTCGTGCCGAAAGCCGATGGGTCAGTCCGAATATGCGTGGACTTCACGCAATTAAACAAAAGTATTCGAAGAGAACGGCAAGAGTTGCCGTCAGTTGACGAATGCCTTAGTCTGCTAAGGGCATCGGGGTCAAAGGTGTTCTCTAAATTGGACGCTAGCACAGGGTATTACCAGATCCCGCTGAAGACAGATTGCCGTTTGCTGACCACTTTTATAACGCCTTTCGGGAGATATTCCTTTAATCGGTTGCCTATGGACCTTTTTTCGGCTGGGGAACACTTCCAACGGCGTATGTCAGAGGCATTGGCAGGTTCAATGGGGGTAATCAATGTTATGGATGACATCCTTGTGTTCGGAGCGACAGAGCAGGAGCACGACGAGCGTTTACACGCAATCCTTCAGCGGCTCCGAGAGAAGGGAATTACGTTGAACCGCGAAAAATGCAAGTTCCAAGAGTCGGAGACAAAGTTTTTAGGCCATATCGTATCGTCCACGGAAGGGATCAAACAGGACCCGGAGAAAGTTAGGGCAATAGAAAATATGCCGCAGCCAGAAACGGTGGCCGAAAGACGTCAATTCCTGGGAATGGTTCATTATCATCAGAAATTCCTCCCGCGTTTGGCAGACATTACTCAACCCTTGAGAGAGCTGACGATGGAAGAGGAACCTCTCCCTTGGACGCAGGTGCACACCAAAGCATTTCAAGAAATCAAGCGAAGGTTAACTTGCGCTCCGGCATTAGCTCTATACGAAACCAATCGCACGACGAGAGTATTGGCCGACTCATCGTCGCATGGCTTGGGAGCCATACTGGAACAGCAGCAGTCAGATGGCGAGTGGAGAACAACTTGTTTTGCGTCGCGCGCTTTGACGGAGACCGAGCGACGCTACGCTCAGTTGGAGAAGGAGGTGTTAGCGCTTACTTGGGCGTGTGAAAAATTCGCGAGTTACGTAGTGGGGGAAAAATTTACTCTGGGAACGGATCACAAGCCGTTAGTGGCGCTATTAGGAACCAAACCCATTAGCGAACTTTCCGCCCGGGTACAGCGTTTTCGGATGCGCCTTATGCGTTTTGATTATGAAGTTTTGTATATCCCAGGGAAACAACTATTTACGCCCGATACGCTCTCGATATCCCCGATCCCCAAGACCCCGAGAGAGAGAGCGACATTCTTAGTGATGAAGAGGTGGAGCTCTACGTAAGAGAAACAATAGCGAAGACACCTATGTCTGATAACCTACTCAAGGACGTATGGGAAGCGCAAATACGAGACGAAAAAACGCAGCGTCTGATAAAATACGTGGAAGAAGGTTGGCCACGTAAGGAGAAATTGCGCCTGGAAGAAACGATTTTTTTCCAAGAACGAGCTGATCTCTCCCTCCTCGACGGACTTCTGGTCAGGGACACGAGGATATACATCCCGGAACCGCTGAGGAGAGATATGTTGGGTCGACTTCACGCTGGGAATCACCAAATGTAGGAGTAGGATGCGAGAGTCTGTGTGGTGGCCAGGATCTCCCAGCAAATGCAGGAATTAATCAGTAGATGCCCGGGGTGTCTCGAACGGAGGCCGTCGAGAGTGGAACCACTAAGGCCAACGGAGATACCAGCGCGGCCCTGGCAGGTCGTTGGAGTTGATGTTTTCCACAGCCGAGGCCGAGAATACCTAGTCGTGGTTGACTACTTCTCAAAATACCCGGAGGTCACTCGCTTGGAAAACACTAGGGCACTTCATGCAATTGGAAAGCAGAAACCCATTTTCGCACAGCACGGAATTACGGTTTTGAACTCATAACGGGGGTTGTGTTTGAAACCTTCGGAATTATCTCGAATAGGTAACCATGGAGTCACGTGGTACAAACACGAGCGGTTTGAAAATTTTATTTCTCTGAATCGTTCGTTACATTATCAAAAATTGTTTTCACTTGAGTTTTTCTCATCTCTCTCGACAATAGATCCCACAAATAAGATCAAACACAAGTGTAAACAGTGAATGAGGTTGTAATCAGCGGTTTTAACACATCAAATTTGCCAGGCATTCTTGTTTATACCACGTGACTCCTTGGTTAACCATTCGAAATAATCTCGACTGTTTCAAACACAACCCCCCAGCAGTCCTCGTTACACAAAAAGCAACGGCCAGGCGGAAACGGCAGTCAAAATTGTGAAGAACATATTCGCTAAAGAATTAGACCCTTGTTTAGGTCTGCTAGCATACCGTTCGTCCAGTTTGGAGTCGGGGTATTCACCTTCGGAGCTACTAATGGGTCGAAAGCTGAGGACAAACGTTCCATTGGACCCCAGGGGGTTAGCCCCAAGATGGCCCAACCTTGAAGCCCACCGGAACAGGAGCAACTTCCTCGGAGTGAGAGCCAAGAGGAAATACGACCGACGCCAAAGAGCTGCCCCGATTGAACGCGGGAGACAGGATTTGGGTGAGAGACCGCCGCCGGGAGTACGGAAGGATCGTCGCAGAGTCGGCTCACCCCCGATCCTATCTCTTGGAGGCGAGCAGCGGACTCATCCGGAGAAATCGGGCAGCTTTGACTCTGGCTAGACGAATGCCAAGGGAAAGAAGCTGAATGAGATCCGAGGTTCGCGGAGTCGTTCCTAGACTCCCGCGAGAAAGAGGCCACACCGGAGAAAGCCGACCATCCCACCGGACTATACCGGACGAGATACGGACGAGTCGTTCGTCCTCCACAAAGACTGCAAATGCAATAATTGTTGCCATATTTCCTTCTTCTGTTTTGCTTGTTTTTTTCAGAAGGGAAGATGTGGAGGGTTGGAATAGCACTGCGCCGACCCTGGCGGTCGGACGGGTCGACGGCGGCGGAGGAGTGTCAAGGTCGGCGGACTGTGTAAATACGGCGCGTGAGAACAGCCGTCAGCCGAAATGTTAGCAGGCACAACCAATCTGTAATCGTGTAATCATTTGTAGTCGAGCTGTAAATAAACGGCATCACTGTGAAAGCGGCGGATTTTATTGCCAAGCAACACACGCTGAAGGAGGTTCCACCGTGACTTCGCGATTCAAAATACCATAAAAGAGCTATGTTATTTATTTAATAAAAAACGATCCAGAAAAATCCATCCATATGGAAAATCATCTATAGGGTGATAACGCATTCTCAATAATTGTATGAGTATGCTATTATATAGCGCGTTGTAGTTGCATTCTATTTTTTACAAGCTGTTTTAACTCATTTTGACTTCGAAACTTGACTGACGTGTTGTTGCCACGTTTATTTTATAAAGTGAGAATACAGGCTCAATCACACTAATACGTATTTTAAAATAGGTTAAATATATTCTTGCTTAGTTTTTAACTATGCCCTTGCAAATACAACTCTTTGTTTTGAATTTCATTAATATTGATATTTTTGAAAATTGTATGGCAACAATGACGCTGGAAGCATTTGGAAGCATTTTTATTAATTAGACAATTTCAATAACCAATTAAATAGAAAATTACATTAAAAATATAAGAAGGACCTTGGTAAGGTATGTTCCTAAATTAAGTTAGTAAATAGGCTTTTAAGCACGTTCCGTCACAAGCACCGTTGCTAATGATAACAACATACTGTAGCGCCACTTTCATGTAACTAAGGCTTTTCCGGTTTTTTTCGAGTAAACATTCATTAATATCAATTATACAAGTGTGGTAATGCGAGCACTTATTTACAATGCTAAATTCCACACAAAATTGCGCATCTTATTTTTTTTAATATCTTCGTTTTTCGTCAAACGACATTTCTCTTTACATTATTAATCTGCAACTTTTGCTGCAAGAGCCATGCTCTGCCTTATAACCACGCATAAAATCACTGATTTTCAACGTCTTTTTTCCTCAAATATATGATGGAAAGGCCTCATTATTTTTTTGCAAATCGATTGAAGGGCCTAAAAATGACAAATGAAATTTGCAAGGAAATAGTTTGAAACTAAGTAAGAAAATATTTAACCATTTTAAGAATACGTAGTAGCGGGATTGAGCGTGTATTCTCATTTTGTGAATTGAACGTGGCAACAACACGTCAGCCATGTTCCGAACTCAAAATGACTTAAAAGAGTTCGTATAAAATAGAAAGCAACTATAGGGTGCTATATAATAGCATGCTCATATAATAGCATAGCATGCAGTCAACATGCTATATAATAGCATGTTGACTGGAAACTAGAGTTGTTCTAACAAGAAATCCTATAATAAGCATTGTTGACCCTACGTGAACGCTGGAGATGCATGGCGTCTAGCTATTAGATTACAAAGCTACGACCCTTGACTATATCTGATTAATTTCTAAGCCACATCGCCAGCGCAGACCCCTGGAAAATACTCTTTAAAAAGGGTAAAGCGGGTTTTGCAGTAAGCACGGCGAGGGACTCACCGAATGGCCTCGATCATCTCCAGACCCATGTTGACACAGTTGTAGGCGTGGTTGGGCCGCGACACGGGAAGTCCGGACACGCAGTAATAGCAGTCGCCCAATATTTTGATTCGCATACACTGGTTTTCCTGAAACGGGACAGAGTAATGGTTAGAGTGGTGGTTAAATCAAAAAGAAATGTTATCCTTCACTATAGCAAATATTCCACATAAAAAATCATTCGCCTTGACCGTGACACGAACCCGGACCCCCTGATTTCCGGCCAGGTGCTCTACCAGTTGAGCTACCAAGCCGTCCTTTATCTCTGTGGAAATTATAAGGCTCTAAAGGAACAAGTTTTCACGCCTAGGTCGTGATCTTTGAATTCTTATCCTTCACATCTTTTCACTTGTTTCAGGACTGGTACAGTAACTACGCACTGCAAAATCAAACGAGTTCAAACATTTCTCGCACTTCTTGGGAAGTATACACTTCAACTAATATAAACTGATGGGAGATGTAGACAACATATCACCAGTATGTTGATGAAAACCAAACTGAGATTGTGATTAGGTGTACAAAAATCCGGTGACGAGGCCAGTGCTGTTAACTAGGGAAACCAAACTTAAAAATATGGAAGAGTTCTTCTATGCGAAAAGCAGTATAACCAGATGATCCAGAAAAATAATCCAAAAAACATCTGCCGAAAAAAGTATAATATCAGCGTGAAACACATGCTAGGAGGTAAAGAACTATTGTCCGTCGTTCGATCTGCTAGTAAAGATCATCAATCTCTCTGCCGCGAAGGCAAATGCCACTTGAAGGAGAAACGAAGAAAAAAACTTGGAAGAAGTGCAAGTACGACAAATTGGCGCCCATTTCAAACGCCTAGAGAAACCTTAGCCGAGAAAAAATATTTTTCCTCTGTCCATGGTATAAGGAGTCCAATTATAGATAAGTTTAAATGAATTTTTCCAACTTTGACGAATCAAATTAACCTAGACAAGGACTAGCCCACTCAAGAGGTGCTTAACACAAAACAGTAGTTTCTTGCATAAAACCTGCATGCAGTGAGTAAAAAAAGGAAATAAAATGAATGTCTACATCTACATAATACCCTGCAAGCCACCATAAAGGTGTGTGGCACGGGGTGAACTCTCACCAAACATGCACTACATATCATGCATAAAATTTGTAATTAAAAATTAAAATAGCAAAGCATACATGCCAAAACATGCTATTAGTTGGGTTAGCTTCAAGTTCTTATACCAACATGCAGCTACCAATGTTATCCATTGCTACACTCGTACTGGATATATTTACCGTTATTCATATCCCTAATAGGACGAGGAAAAAAGGACATTTTGAATCTGTCAGTTCGGCAATCTATTTCTCTAATTTTATGATTATGGTTCAGTCTACCAGAGTAAGTTGGGGTCCGCGAAATATTTTTAACGTCATCACTGAAAATATGGTCTTGGAATTTGTTTAAGAGATTAAGTCTAAATTTCAACCTTCGATCTGACAATGATTCCCAATTTAATTCATTTAATAGACTGATTACGCTAATAACGTTGTCATACAGTCCCTTTACAAATCTTGCCGATCTTTGCTGCACACGTTTAATGTCGTTGCTGAATATCATTTGTGGAAGATTCCAAGCAATGAAAGCTGAATCAAATGAAATATACGCTCGATTAATGCAAATCAGTGCCTTCCATGAAGCCTGCAACATCTCGGCGACTAGCCATGGTGGACTCCGTGGTTCCACAACCTGTGACCTCTTCGACACGACAAGACACTTCGAGTGCGGACACCGCTACAGAGGTCATAATGCACACTAGGGAAAAGCAGAGTCTTTGGGGAAATGCATGGCTGACGCTGCCTGAGATAATCGAACGAAACAAAACAACTTGTCTTAGGAATTGCCTCTCGCACTACTCCAGCTGACTAATCAAGATGGCTGGAGCCATCTTAGTCTCCGGGCAGATTTTCGAGAAACTTCGTATACGCGTTCTTACTAGTGATAAGCTATATGGGTAAAAGAAGTAAAAAAATGCACTTAACCGATTTGAAATTTTTAGTAACAGGACCCTTTTTAAACACGTAACCTTATGATACATGAGATGCATTTCGTTATGAATCGATAACAGGAGTACAGATTCCCTTCCAAAAGTGGAATATAATTACTACTCCTGCTATATATAACTACTACTATAACTCCTAACATATACCACTGTATTATTAAAACTCAAACACATAAAAGCATATTTTTACGAGATTTTTGTGAGAAATCAGCTACTTTTCCCTTGTAATACCTCATTTGGAATATACTGCCAGTGTACGGGATCCCTACGAAATCGGTCTAAATAATGAACTTGAACGTGTGCAGCGAAGAACAAAAAGATTTGTAAAGGGACGGTACGATAACCTCATTAGCGTAACCAGTCTATTAAATGAATTAAAATGGGAATCATCGTCATAACGCAGATTGAAATTTAGACTTAATCTCTTAAACAAATTTCAAGACCAAAATTTTCATTGATGAAGTAAAAAATACTACGGTATACAGGGCAATAATGAAAAAAATAGAGAAATTGATTGCCGAACTGACAGATTCAAAATGTCCTTTTTTCCTCCTACAATTTGGGATATGAATAACGGTAAATATATCCAATACGAGTGTAGCAATGGATAATATTGGTAGCTGCATGTTGGTATAAGGACTTGAAGGTAACCCAATTAACAGCATGTTTTTGCATGTTTGCTTTGCTATTATTTTTAACTAGTGAAGTTTAGAAAATTATATAAATACTAATCCTTTTTTATGCATGATAATTAGTGCTTGTTTGGTGAGAATTCACCGCCTGCCACAAACCTTTATGGTGGATTGCAGGGTATTATGTAGATGTAGATTTAAACATAACTTTCAACCTAATTTCGAATAACTCGCCGTAACCTATCAATGGTAGGTAACAATGATTTTATGTTAGTTAACAAGGAAACATCGCCAGACCTATTACCTGGGCAAATGAGGCAATCATTTTCTGAAACTATAGAGGCATTGCGGGGAAAGTGACGTGGCTTTCTTCCACAGAGACCCGGGTCTGTGGCAAAAACGCCACAATATATTTTCCCACCCTATAAATGCTTTGTAGGGAACGCCACGCTATAGCAGTAGCCATGTGAAAGTGGGTGAAGACCCTTCAAAATTATTTTCATACAAACTGTGGATAAGTCTTCGGTCATTGTACGACACTCCAATTCCTTTCAGAATTACTCGAATTCGCACCCTCATGGTGCGTGTTCGATTCCCATTCGGGGTAAAGTTCCGTCTTTCGAATATTTTGAGGAATCATTGTAAATATTCCAATTCCATGCATTTACAGCAGTGACTACAATATTTATAATTTTCAAAATATTTGCTGGATTTCGAATCAACCTGCTTGGGATACTTTCTAATGCAAATTTCGGGATTCTATCTTTGCCCGAAAATCGGCTTCACTTGCCGAATGGACTAATATGTTTGGATTTTGAAAATACAAGGATACTTTGGTGAACAAGATGGGCTTCGAATGGTCGAGTGACATTGTCAATGGATTATTACTTTTTAATAATCCATTTTTGTTGCTGCATAGCGATGTTTGCACTTAAAATTTCCCAGAAACCTTGTTCGTGAATAACGTACTAATGAAATATTTCTATAACTTAATTTTTCTTCCATAATGAACATGATATTGTCAGAAAAGAGACTGTTTCCGAGGTTATGTGGAAAATATTTGCTAATACCTTTTTGTGGATATTGTAGTAAGCGATCTAGATATTTATGTAGGGCGCCTGCAACAAAAGGGAAGAAAACAGTGTGAGTTGCAGTTGGGAGTATGTGTAATCTAACACACTCTAACATGGCGCAGAATGCAATGACTGCGTCGGGGAAACTACTTCCGATAGTATTTATGTGCATGCAGGAACCAGAGGGTGAATTTGGTCCAGGTGGGAGGGAGACTGTGAGGGCAGTGGAAAATAATCCATAAACCTCTTCACTGAAACATCCTTTTATGTTCAATATGGAAACATATTAGGCCTGTCTGCACGTGAAACCTCTTTCCGGGCAACCCGGAAATTTGCATTGAAAGTCTCCCAAGGGAGTTGATTGAAACTCCACCAAATAGTTTCAAAATTGGCCTTGGTTTGAAATTTGGAAAAGAAGCAATATCGGCCCTTAGGCTGCTTATATAGAAGAGAATGAGGAAGAAAAAACCGACTTTCATTGCATTTTGTAATTAAAGAAGGCTTTTGACAACGTAGATTGGAATTTAATGCTTGGAATTCGGAAAGGAATTGGAGTGTTGCACAATGACCGAGGAATTATCTACTGTTTGTATATAAACCAAGTAGCGGTGATAAAATCTGGACACAGCTGTGAAGAAGCAAGAATAAGGAAAGGAGTGAGACAAGGCTGTGCATTGTCTCCCGTAATTTTTAATGTTTACATCGAGAGAGCCATCAATGAATTCAAATAGAAGTCTTCTGGAGTGACTATCCACGGAGAATAAATAAGCATGCTGCGATTCGCTGATGACACGGCACTCATAGCAGAGACAGAGAGGGATCTGAACAAGACTCTAGTAACCATGGAAAGGACAATGGCCAGATATCAGCTGAAGATAAATAAGAAGAAGACTAAGATATTAGTAAAAGAGAATAAGCCAAAACCTACGTTATCCTAGAAAAACAAAAACTGGAAGAGGTGAAAGAGATCGGCGATGAGACGATCAATTGGAAACCGCATTCATGAATGGCGTACAAACCATAATGGCTATCTATCTTCGTCTACATGAAATAATTAAGGAAAATAACAGTTATTGGAAACAGAATGTGAATGGAATGATCAAAAAAGAGTCACTTTTCTCCTTAATAAATTAAATATTTTAATGACCGCAGGTTCTTTATCGCAAACGATGCCAAAAAACCAATCCTTCATTTTGTGCATAGTATCTTTTTATATGAAATTGGTGTATCACAATTTTATGAAGTCACTGTTAAACTAAGGAGGTGGGGATGTAGGTACTGTAGGATGCATAGGCATTCCAGCCTACTGGTGGCAATGAAAGGGGGGTGATTGGATACGATTGGGCTACTCACATAGGTATTCCGTAGAAAAACATAACGTTTCTTACGGGATCTTATGCAGTCTGCAAATGAGTATTGGGACGTAAATTACAATGACATCGAAACTATTATTAACCGCAGCGACGTTAGTTTTTTCCTAAGGTTATTTAAGAAAGTATTAATGCATTTCATTTTTTTTTAATTTTATTACTGAAACTGATTAAAATTCAACCCATTTAAATCACTTCTATGGAGATTGTTTGAGCTATTTACTCCGTTTCCATCACAAAATTGCAAAATCACTCATTTTATTACTTTGCCGCGTGCAAAAACGACTTCGTCCGCATCAACCTTCTGTCTGTGCCTAACAAAATGGCTCCTCCAATCAGCTGCGATGCCTCCAGCACCTCTTTGCAATAAACAGATCTCGAGTTTTCAGAGAACTTTTATCGAAACATTTCTGGTGGACATTTTAGCGAAAGGCTGGAAACTAGAAAGTTTCCATTAGCTGTTAGGGCAGTCACTGGATGTTTCCAAAGATGGGTTATTCAGAGGTGCCAAAAGAACTCTGCTCAGAAGTTTTATCAAAGAAACAAGAAACTCCCGAGTACGCGAGAGGAAATGGGATTGCAAAAGTGTGTTGATTTTATTTGGGGCGGAGGGTGAATGACGCCATTTCATATTTTCTGCCCTTGCGTATTTCTAATCTGGAATTGGCCCCATTACTTCGGAGTCGGCATTTTCCTACCAGCCTCTCCTACATTTCGTGAATTAATTAAGGAGAGGTCACGAAAGTTCGTGAAATATCCTCCGACTGCGAATGAAACTCCCGGCATAAGGCCTTCTGCGATATCACGACCATTAACTTTTCCCCAAATCATTGCGTTAACAAACTTGCAAGCGTCTGTTCAGCATATTCAGTCCTTATGTTTTAGAAGAAACAAAAATTATCAATCTCACAGCACTCGCACACTTTACAGCACTATTTGTGGAAACGAAAGTGTATTTTGACTAAATTGGCATTCAAGGACTTTGAATATCGCCGATTTTAGAGACCATACGAATTACTTATTTAAATTTTTTAATCAAAAAAGTCTATGAACTGAATCTAGAGGATAATGATAAAGTGTGGTTTATTAAAACTGCGGTCAAATGCGTAGTGACCAACATGTAGGCCACAAAAACTTGCAATATAAAAATACAATACCGAATTCACCGAAAATATCATTTTCTTCCATGAAAAACATTATATTTCGGCCGCAAAGGGGAAATGAATATGATGCGATCAGATGTTTGACGAACGCAGGCCTGGACACTCCTAATGGCGGTTAGACGCTGTAGACTTTGAATATAATTAAAATAAATTTTGAATCGGCTCCTGCGCAGTGATGGATTAGACTTTATGCACACCATATTAGAGAGAGATAATACAATATGAAGATCCAAAATATTATTGCTCCGCGTATAATAAGTGACATTAATGGACTCCCCGGAAACATGGATACGAGCAACAAGTGATGGTAATTAGATGGAATGGAAGAGCTACGTTAAAGGCTTTTTTGCACGTCTGCAAGTTGCTCCAAGTGAAGAGCACTTAACTGTAATGTTTGTATGTGTATAAAGTACTTAGGCTCTTTTTTGTGAGGAGTGGAACAAAAGTACTGGTGTCAAATAGGCCTGGCAAGTGGTATTTTCGTAAGGTGTTGACACCCTTTACCGAGGCCCAAATTGTAACTGTTCAGAAAAAGTTTCATATACATTGGGCCAAAAGTCTACAACTTATTACCATCTGAGTACAAAAGGGGCGGTAAATCTTCATATTTTTCTAAAAAAATGTAAAAAATTGGCTGTTTACTTATCCTAATATTGAAGAAATACTTTGTTAAATCAAATTTGATAATTATAATAATATATTTAGTCAAAGATGTTGTTTTTTGTTAATGTTGGTACATGTCCTTTTTTCCACTATTTATAAACCAATGCATGGAAGATTGTTATATAATGATGGTAACCTAAACACAGGTCCACCTTCTAGGTTACCTAAAGCTCCTTACATTTTGTATATGTCTTTTTTTGTAATTAATATGGAGTAACAAACATTATTTTTATTATAATGGTTTTCGAAATTTCCTCGCATATTGGACTGATAAGAGAAAATGTTTTCATCGTAGGTATTAAATTATTATTTTCCCCGATAAATTCTCCGACCAGTAAAACCAGGTTAAGTGGCATAGAAGGTGATGAATTCCTTGGGTGGATACAAATGCCAACTGCCTCGCACTCTCGCGGTCTCCTGCACGGAGAGACAACTCTAGATACCGTTTAAAGTGACCGGTCGGATGAAAAAGTACATTCGTGCCATACGAATAGATTAGAAAAATATGGACGCAGTAACAGGTCTATAAGAGTGACAAATAAAATAAAATCCTCCATTGGCCGTAAAATTGGCAACCCTCGTCAAGGACAATTCACTGTGTTTGTTTGCGGGAGGGTGAATTCCACGCCAGTGACCACCAACCACAGCCTCTCGACCAGAAAACCCTCCTGTGGTGGTTTGCGGGAATGTTACTTCCTCGTCAGTGACACAACACACACACTCAACCCAATTGGGATCATTCACAGGGCTGATGGGACCCTGGTCAGGATGCCTGGGTTATGAACGCAAGAACACTCACAAGCACTCAGAAAAGAACACTCACTCGCACGCTCAAACGGGCACACCTGCTGGGAGAATAGAGCTAGAAAAGAAAAAAATGTTGGAAGGACAAAACGGGGATGTGCGTCGGATACGCGTACTTCGGCCACAAGGTTGCCCTCTTCAGCGAGCTGAAGGGAGAGCACTTGCAACACAGGGTTGTAAATCTAATTTTACACAGGGTTGTGAGAAGAATTTAATTTTATTTGTCACTTTAAGAGGCCGTAGACCTCATCTCCTTAGATTAGGTCTAATAGACATGAATACTTTTAAATTCAGTTTGTAATCAGAGGAGGGGGAAACGAGTAGAGAGGCATTTGTTGTTTGACTAACGCAGGCCTGGACAATCGTACGGTGGTTGAATTCTATAGAATTTGAATATATTTAAAACAAATTTTGAATCGGCTCCTGCGCAGCGGTGGATTAGACATTAGACACCAAATTAGAGAGAGAAAATAAAATATGGAGATCTTGAAAACGCAATACTCTAATAAGAGGCCAGGGACCAACAAAATTGGCGGCCAGGATCAGGTCAGGATGGTAAAGCACCGAAAGGTTGTGGATTCCAGTCCTGCCAACATCACGAGCCTTGTGATCATATAAAGATTAAGTTCAGTATTGAGTTGGAGTGAGCGATATGATAAACCCCAAGCAATTAGATCTTAAAAACTAATTCTACAGCTGATCTAGTTCAGTTTCGGCCTCTTGTCTTCTGCTGTATACCAATATCTTTTTCTTCATGGATATTCAGATGATGTCCTGTGATTGTTCTTTCCGTGGATATTCACTCCTGAAACCTCCCCCTTGATTTCATCCATGGATTTCAAGATGTTGACGTTAGAATTCGGAATACAGTGCCTAACTTTGTCTCACTCTAGGACTTAGAGAGTCCTTTTCGCCGCATAGATGCGCCCTTGTTTCACCACGTTCAAATTCCAATGGTAATGAAAGACTACGCTAACCAGTTGCTATGGCACTAATTGAAATTAGTCATGGAAAGCGCTCCACGGAAATACGTTATTTGAGATGAAGCCGAGTACTGCGGTTCCCTTTTCTGTACTGACGTTGCCCATTCCTCCGTTTGTCCGTTCCCAGCCGTGTTCTGCATCCATCGCAAACCACGGACGTAGCTTCTCCAATCTACTTGCGGTTATGGTCGGATAGTTACAGCAAAACAGAGATTTTTGGTTACGGGAAGTTATTGTTGGTTGGTTACTGTTCCCATGGAGACCATACAAAACAGCAGCGTCCGTGGCCGGCAGGTTATTGTGCGCCTGTAGCTGCCAAAATAACGAAGAAAGTTATATCAAACTTTTGAATCGAAACATCATTTGATGAAAGTCTCTCGGAGCAAAATGCATTATCGGCAGTCTCTCTTACACTATTTCCAAGCTATAATATATTTAATGCTTTGCATACAACTTGAAAATCAATAAAAAAAATTACATACAATTGAAAAAATCTCTCCTGTTTAAATATTTCATTCGAAAGAATGAATACACAACCGCGCTTTTTACGCCGAAATGAATCATTTTCGAATTGGGACGAGGGCTGCTTTGGGTTTTTACATGCTTCCTCATTATCCGGAGTGCATAAAAATATCACTCCGCGTTCGGAGAGCGAAAAAAAATTAGATTTACCCTGGAAAGGGTTGGCGCGTGGGTAATTAAAGTGAAATTCCAGCCATTGGTTACGAATTGAAGTTGATTTTTTTTAGCTACGAATGGAGATTTTTTTCTCTATTCATAGAAGAAACTGGTTTATGAACGATACGCTTGCAACAATCTCATCATTTTTAAGCTTTCTTGTTTGTTTTCAATGTCATTGATCGCAATTAGGGCTCTTCTCACTCCGCTGACCCGGGTTTGAATCTCATCGAGGGGGGCCTGGAATCAATAGCTACGTGACTGCGTTCCCGGTCTTGAAATTCATGAGCTCTTGAGTTCCCACCGGGAAAATACGATTCGTCTTGACTGCCACACTTTTGAAACATGCCAGCGGGTAACTTAGTTTAAGTTTTTCGTGGATACTTTGCAACACTTGAATTCATGTGTGTCCACTCTTAATTCGAGAAATCATCTTTATTCTCAAGCATGGTAAAGCTATGATACGTTCTCGGGGGCGCAGTTATATGTATTCTTAAATCTATACAGCATTCAGCGAAACTTACTTTCAAGAGAGAATATCTACGAAGAGGATTCGATCTTCATTGTTGGCAATTATTATAGTGTTTCCCCGTCGCGGAATCTCCACTCATTTTTTTACTAAGACGTTTACCCTACTCTCATATCGGTATCTTAAATTAAACAGGTTACCAATTCTTGTATTTCCTTATATCTGTTAGCGCAAAGGTTCGTTTACACGTAGCAGTTGACTGCTATGACAGTCAACTGCTAACAACTATTAATTGTCACACTCGCATGTGTAAATAGCAACTGCGATGCGAGTTCAGGTCGATACTGGAAAAGTGTCGAACACTATCGATCCCAGTTCGAGCTATTAGCAAAGTTGGAGCCCGTCTACTTCCCAGCGGAAATGTATCCAACACAATCGCAAAAATCGCCAACGAAAAGAAATACACGACTTCTGATAGCAGTAATTTAGATATAATAACACGGATATCCCTCTCCAAAAGGGGAGATCCTGCTCCTTAAAGAATGGGAACAAAAGATAATCGTCATTGGAATTTATTGCTTGAAGAATTTCATGAAAATTTAAACATCAATCTCTATTGAAATAAAACTCTTTTTATTTCAAATAAAAGAAATGGTTGGCGAGTTAACGTTGTGGAAGTTATTCATGATAAAAAAGAAAAAACTTAGTTCTTTTCCACAAATATATTTACAACAAATCAACCGGTTTCGGCCTTCTCAGGCCATTCTCAAGATTGCAGTGTGATGAGGGCCTGAGAAGGCCGAAACCCGTAGATTTGTTGTAAATATATTTGTGGAAAAGAACTAAGTTTTTTCTTTTTTATAACGCTTTTTATTTGTTGTGGCAACGCCTAAATGGCGGCTTTAAGCTGCATAGAAGTTGGTGCAGACGCATCATAGCAGTAGCGATATAAATATATATCGCGCATCTCGCGACTGTCATAGCTGTCAACTGCTACGTGCAAAAGCTGCTTTTAACCGGTCAGGGTTGGTTTCCATGGAGATGGTACTCATTCTCCTCTGTGCCTTATAAGAACGACTCGTCACCTCATTATCAGCAGACTGACTGCCACCCTGCATACCGAGGAAATGCCTTTCCTATTCCTTTCCGTTCCTCGCTCACTAACTATGCTTCCCTCATATCCTCTATTTACCTGTTCTATCCCAATTGCTACAAACTAACCTACTTCAGCCCCATCGCCAACACTTTATCACTCGTCCTCTTGAGCACCCAGCAATCTACATGCTTAGCCGAGAAGGCAATATTTTCTGGTCACAGGCCGCTTCGATAGAAACTAAGAGGTCGAACCGCGATAACATCTCTCCTTACGTGTAATCTCTTTCTCTGCGAGAGGTACAACACCCATCTCTGACGCGAGATACCAGAAAAATGGCCCCCTAACACTAGAACCGCGGACGGGACATTTCTGTCCCATTTGATAATTGTTCTCTCTCTTGTTTATTTATTTTCATAGGATGGTGGCATTTTTTGACTTTTGATATTTATGTAAGTGGTCCATTCTGAAAAATAATCGGGACGTTCAATCATAAGTGATTTGAATAATTATTAGAAATACCTAAAACCGCGAACGGGACATTTATGTCCGATGACGTATTCCGGCCTATTATAATGTATCGGTAGTCACACCAATTTTGCTAATACTTCATCCAAAAAACGTTATCTTTTGGCTGCATGCCACATTTAAGCCAAATATGACTTTTTATTATTTTAATGACTTATAAACTAGTAACATTATCTAAGTCGTACAATTTACGTGGGAAGTTTTCGAGGTTTTAAGAATGAAAGGAATGAAAGAGCTTTTGAAGAATAAAATTCATTGTTCGAACTTGCTTTTACAAAGTGAAATAACACCATTTGGCTACCTTAAGTTTTGATTTGTAAACGCAAGCCAGCAAGGCGACACATAGTAGCTGCGACTCTGTAATAGAGGCCAGACAAATCGCGACCTTACGAACGCAAACAGGCAAACAAGTGCTTTCCAGTCAGTGTAGTATGTCTCTTCTTTGCGGTCTTATTCCCGAGGGGATCGTGGCATTGCTCAATGATCTTCCGGAAGGTCAATCGGAAGGTGAAGACGACATTCGTTGGAGAGATTCTGACATTGGACCAAGAGAAAGCGCAGTAACGTATTCAGATGATTCGGAGAAGAGTGACGACTAGGATAAAGGTAAGTAATGAAACAGTTCTGATGACCAGACGTTTTATTTTGCTGTTTTAAGTCGATAAAACAAAATATGTTTTACTACAAACTTCTTTTTGTTATCTAAGGACATAAAGCTGCTATTTGCAGCTGTAGCAGTGGTGATGGTGAATCCATTCTACTCTCACTGAGGGGCGCTGATACTCCTAGTCTAAGTGCACATCAAGCCTATCAGTGTATAGGTATTGCGTCGTCGACGCGGCTGTTAGGGAGATGATTTGTCCAAGAGATTTTGTGGTTCAGGTACCATCGCCCTTCTGCAAGACGTCGATGCTGACCAGGTCAAAGACGGAGCCGACGCCGATTGTATTCAATGCAACTCTAAGATTGCATTTGTCTCAGAAGCTCATTATGGTTTAGGTTACTGCGGAGGTTTCTTTTCCTTCTCACCTACCTAAGACCTCCTCATAGTTATCGCGGATGGCGTTATGTGAAGATTTTGCGACCTTCTCATCCTCACCAACCTCTGTATTAAGATTTCTCAAACCTTAATGCCTTCAAAACAATATATATTCATTGATGTTAACAACACTGCGCAGTATTGACGTAAAAATATTGCAATATAACAATTATAACAATGCAAATCATAGCAAAAGAAGGCTAGATAACTGTGTGGAATATCGACAACACTCAAAAATAAAATAAAATTTGTTTATTTCACACGATAAATAAAAATCGGAAGAGATTCATCTACATCTATATAATACCATGCTAGCCACCTCAAAGGTGAGTGGCAGGGGGTGAATTCTCACCAAACATGCACTACACTTTCGTCGCGTCCTAATATATTAATACTAATCCTTTTAAAGTGAATTTAAAAGGATTAGTATTAATATATTAGTCTAGACTGAAATTAGTCTAGATTGAAACGGGTTGAGTGAATAATCGCAATAATCGTGTGATATTTTAGTTTTCAGTGAGTAAAACAGATCGAGAAAACAAACGGATGTAAAATTTGGTTGGGTTTTAAGGATGTAAGCTAATTTGCATGAATCCGTTACATTAAGCATGTTTGTAGTAACTACTTCTCAGGTGTTTTCTTGCATATTTGATGAAAAGCAGTGCAGGGAAATTAGGTGGATGACGTATAGAGTTTATACCAAATTGAGATAAATTCATTCATTAACATTCTTGATTTACTGGCAACCAACATCCCACAACAAGTGAATAAGATTGACACAGTTGATGGAATCAGTGACCATAGAGTTCTAACTGCAAAATTCTCTCTAACTTTAGATAAGAATTTTAAACAAAAAAGAAAGATTTATATTTTTAAAAGAGGTGACTTTGCTAACTTTAAAATTTATTTATGAGATTCCTTATCGGATTTTAAAATGTCTTCCTTAAACTTATTCACGGCGGGTTCAGGGAAGTCATTCGTTAATATCATGCGCTCTGGGATCAATAGATATATCCCCAGTAAATTAAAAAAAGAAAGCACTGATCCTATGTAGTACACTGCCAAAGTGAGAAAATCCCTGAGACAGCAGCAAATATGTCATACAAAATTGAAAAGAATTAGTAAATATATGTCCTTTGATGAGCGTAACGCAATAATTGAAAACTATAAAATTTCAAAATCCACTCCAAAGACAGCCCTTAGTAATGAATTTGCAGAAATCAAAATAAAAACACTTGGGGAACAATTGAAGGAAAATCCAAAAGTCTTCTGGTCGTACGTAAGGAAAGTACAAGGCCATAAGTCTGCCGTCCATCCACTTAAAAATGATAAGGGTGAAATAGCCACAAACACTCTTGACCAAGTTAACTTGCTGAATTCCTTCTTCCAAACCGTTTTTAACCCACCTTCTAGAGATTCAACTGTCGTGTTACCTAACCTCTTTCAGCGTTTGATTCAACCATTTAAAATTTACTGCAATGGTATAGAAAAGTTACTTTAAGATATAAGCCCAACAAAACTCCTGGCCCTGATCAAATTCCCTCCCGCGTGTATAGAGAGTTAGCTCCCGAAATTTCCCCCTGCCTTGAAATAGTATTTAATAAATCCATGACCGAACACGTCATACCGATGGATTGGAAAGCAGCCGATGTAACAACCATTTTTAAAAGTGGTGACTGGGAGCAGCCAACTTACTACCGACCTATATCCCTCACATCCATTTCATGCAAATAGAAGTCCAGAATGTTCCAGTGAATGCATATTCTCTCGATTTCTGCGTTTGACAAGGTGTCTCATAGCAAACTAACTTTGAAATTAAAATCTTATGGGTTGGATAGTAATATAATATCATGGATAAATGATTTCCTTCATGATCGGGTACGAAGAGTTGTTCTGGACGGTGTTACCTCACCGGCAATTAAAGTCACTTCGGGTATCCCACAAGGTAGTGAGATAGGTCCACTCCTGTTCCTTCTGTGCATAAATGATATCAATAAGGTGGTAAAAAGTAAGCTACGTCTATTTGCACAGTGTGTACAGAGAAGTTCTATGCCCAAATGATAAAGAATATTTAAATGATGACCTACGAGCAATTGAAAAATGGGGTCATTTAGAATTAAATTTTTAAAAATGTGTAGTAATGAATTTTTGGAAAAAGAATTGTTATCCTCCTAGTACGTACATAATGAGTAATAATGAATTAACAAACGTGGAATCCATTAAATATCTTGGAATAAGACTGACACATGATCTTTCCTGGGGTAAACATGCGTGAAATAATGGGTCAATCAAATCGCAAACTGGAATTCGTCAAGTATTGGGCCAATGTGACGATCATGTACGAGAAATCAGCTACCTTTCCCTTGTAAGACCTCATTTGGAATATGCTGCCAGTGTATGGGATCCCTACGAAATCGGTCTAAATAATGAACTTGATCGTGTGCAGCGAAGAACGGCAAGATTTGTAAAGGGACGGTACGATGACCATACTAGCGTAACCAGTCTAAATGAATTAAAATGGAAATCACTGTCAGAAAGGTTGAAATTTAGAGTTAGTCTCCTAAATAAATTCCAAGAAATTTCTTCAGTGATGACGTTTAAAATATTTTGTGAATCCCAACCATCCCAACTTACTATGGTAGACTGGATAATCATATAATTAGAGGAATCCATTGCCGAACTGACAGATTCAAAATGTTCTTTTTTCCTCGTACAATTAGGGATATTAGTAGCCGTAAATATGTCCTATGCGATGAAATCAATGTATAGCATAGGTAGTTGCATGTTGGTATAAGGACTTGAAGGTAACCCTACTAACAGAATGTTTTTGCATGCTTAGTTTGCGATCATTATCTATTTAAATAGTGAAGTTTAGGCTAAAAACTAATACTAATCAGATTTTATGCATGATATGTAGTGCATGTTTGGTGACAATCCACCCCCTGCCACACACCTTTATTGTGACTTACAGGGTATCATGTAGATGTAGATGATAAGTAGTATTTATAGTGAGTGTACCGCATGATATCCATAGCAATCCTTCATTAAAAAAGGCAATATGAATACAATTTAGTGAATTTTTGGTGATAACTCCCACACACCCTTAAGGGTGGAAGGGTAATCAGTAAAAATAGATATTTAGTGTCCATTTTTTTGTTAGTAATTGAATTGCGATTAAAAAACCTCTTTCCGCTTTCCGGGGTGGCCGACAGTTATTTTCAGAAACTAGAGTAGCGAGAGGACAAGGCTCGTAAACGCGTTCCTTAGTGGCGAACTCAAATGACTCTTCCGTTAACTATAAAGACAGTTTATCGAGACAAAGAGCGTCGAACTGCCCTCACCTCAATCTCTCTCCTTTTGAGGATGAGGCGGGAACAAGTGAGCATAGAACGGCGTGAAGGACGACGACTCTTCCTCCGGAAGGACTAATTCGCGTCGGGGCAAACTCAAAAGACTACAGTCGCCGACGGTCGGTTAGCTGAGGCGAGAGACCTCAGAAGAAGGAAGGGATGTTCGCGAAGACGAGGGGAGTGGAAGGAGGCGGCGAAAGGGAAGGAGTTTCGTGGCGAAGATGAAGCGAAGTTCCGGCGCTGCGGGGCAGGGGGCAGCACCGCCGCCTCCCTCCCAAACCGAGGGGAACAGTTCTGCTCTGCGACTTGGAAAAGTTGCTCGGGGGCGGTCGCGGGTGCAAACAAGAACGTGAATAGCGTGGAGAAAAGGAAGAAGGAGGAGGAGGAGCGGGCTAAAGGAGAGTTTTGCGGTCGCGTAGACGGGCTCCATCACTTGGAAGAGACTTGCCTCTGCAAAGGGACAGAATGATAATTACATTGTCATGAACAGCATTGGAATGCAGTAGCGACGTCATGGACGCGGTGAATTTGCGGGGCGAAGGTGGAAAGCAGAACACCGAGAACTTGCACCAGCCCGAAGAGCCCGATGGCCGCTGACGAGGCAACATACCGCGAAAGCGCGGGCATCACCCATGTGTGTGTGAGTGCAGTAGGAGATCCCTTCCATTCCTAACCTTATACCTTTCTTCCTGTCTGTCCCTATTAGTGCGGAAACAGACTTGAAAACTCCCATACACATAAGCAGTAGGAGAAAAGAAGCCAGGACCATTGTTAAAACTAGGAAAGCAAAAATTTGGGAAATGTGATGAGAAGACAAAAGAGGGATGTTACTTTTCACTAGTTAGGCCCCACCTTGAGTATGCAGCCAGTGTATCGATCCTAATGAATTAGGTTTGATCAGAGAAGTAGAAAGTGTGCAGCGTAGAGCAGCTAGGTTCGTTAAAAGGTGTTACGATAGGTTGAGTACCGTTTCAGAATTAATACAAGAATTAGGCTGGGAATCGTTATCAGAGCGTAGATTAAAGTACAGATGGAATCTATTAGAGAAATTTCAATCGGATAGCTATACTGAAGATGTTAGGCATATACTAAAAACACCAGCGTATTATGCTAGATTCGACCAGATAAACAAGGTTAGAGAGATGGATTGTCGTACTGATACTTTCAAAATGGCATTTTTCCCCGTACTATAAGAGAACAGAATGGGCAGCATAGCAAAGGGATAGGTAGGGGAAATATTTTAGAGTAGTCTGCAGTGCATGATGCATGTATTAATCCCTTAAATACTATAAATACTAACAATCTAGTTGCATGAGACCCTATAAATGCTTGTTTGCATGTCGGTAGTGCGTGCTTGGTGATCTTCACCCCCTGCCACACACCCTCACGTTGGCTTGCAGGGTATCGTGTAGATGTAGATGATGTTGTGGAGGTCGAAGAGTTCTGTTACCTGGGAATCCGAGTAACTTTCGATGGACGACGCGTAAGGGAAATTGTCAGTGGAATACCCCAAGCAAAGAACAATTTTACCAAAAAGATTCTACTTCCAGCTTCAGATACAAGCGTGGAAGTGAGGAAACATTTCATTAGAACATATCTACATCTGGAGCTTTCTACTATATGGCAGCGAAGCATGGACAATAACAGCAGCAGAGAAGTCAAGGGTGGAAGCGTTTGAAATGTGGTGCTACAGAAGAAAGATGAATTCTTGGTCCACAATGGATGGACCGAGTGACAAACGAAGAAATCTTAAGTAGAGTGGGAGAAAGAGAAGTCTGCTGAAAACTCTAAAAAGAAGACGGGACAACTTAATCGGCCATATCTTAGGACACGATGGCCTGATGAAGACAATCGTCGAGGGAAAAGTGAACGGGAAGAATGGAAAAGGCAGGCCTCGTATGAGATGTATTGAACAGGTTGTGAGGGAAGTAAAAGAGAAGAACTACGTCAATATGAAGAAGTTTGCTAACAGGAGAATCGAGTGGAGGGCTGCGTCAAACTAATCTTAGGAATGTTGACCGATGATGATGATGATGATGAACAGTCTATTTGAAGAACTAAATCGGGAACCATTGTCAGACCATCGGCTGAAATGATTGACTCTGGAACGATGCTACTAGGCCTTCCAATCGACTTCACCGAGCAGGTAAAGGCGGCAGGCCAATGCGATTATCCTCACTTCTATTTCATCGCCAATTGTGACTTTCTTTAATGGAAAACAAAAATGCATGCCTCGATTGAGGATATAACTCTCAAACATTAAATGCGAGTTTACGGCCGGTTATTGTCCAGAAGATTAAATGCAGGCAAAATGCACCTCATTTAAAAGGAAGTAATAAGCAAGGGGAGACGATTCTTTCGACGATATCAGTTGGTGAGAGGGGCTCAAGAACTAGACAATAAAATTCAAGTACCAAATCAGGAAGGAAGTGGTGATTGTGGCATTCATTCTGCCTTTCTAAGGCGCATTAGTGAGGAACGAGATGCCTGGTTTTACTCCAGGATTCAGAATTACGTACTCTCATATTTTATGGGATTGCATTGTTATTTATAAAAGCAATACCAACACCAACAGAAACGAGGAAGTTTAGATGGAATATCAAATAATATTCAATACATTGAATAATAATGGATCCGATACCAGCAGTTACGATCAGATATCTTATTGTGACTTTCGCAAATAATGAAAATGCGCTTTCAATCCATCCTTGTTTCCTTTCCGAAAATCAAATGGGAAGCTGCAGTCTTCGAAAGCTGGGCCCTGCCTCGTCGCCCGGAGTTGTGCATAATTATGTGTGCTCCAAAAGTTCCTCCCTGAATACGGAATCGCCACCACTCTTGATGCTGAGATATTTCTCGATTTCAAGAATGCGTTTGACAAGGTGTCGCATAGCAAACTAATTTTGAAACTAAGTCTGTTAGTTTAGACAGTAATATAATATCATGGATAAATGATTTCCTTCATGATCGGGTACGAAGAGTTGTTCTGGACGGTGTTACCTCACCGGCAATTAATGTCACTTCCGGTGTTTCACAAAGTAGTGTGATAGGCCCACTCCTATTCCTTTTGTATATAAATTGTATCAATAAGGTGGTGAAAAGTACCTAAGCTACGTCTATTTACCGATGACGCAGAAGTGTACAGGGAAATTCTATGTCCAAACGATAAATAATATTTAAATGATCACCTACAAGTAATTGAAAAATGGTGTCATACATGGCAGTTAGAATTAAATTTTAAAAATGTGTGCAATGAATTTTTGGAAAAAGAATCGTTTTTTTCCTAGCGCGTACAAAATATGTAATAATGAATTTAAAAAAGTAGGATCCATTAAATATCTTGGAATAAGACTGACACATGATCTTTCCTGGGGTAAACACATTCGTGAAATAATGGGTCAAGCGAATCGCAAACTGGGTTTCATTAAAAGAGTATTGGGTAAATGTGACGATCATGTACGAGAAATCAGCTACTTTTCCCTTGTTAGACCTCATTTGGAATATGCTGCCAGTGTATGGGATCCCTACGAAATCGGTCTAAATAACGAACTTTAACGTGTGCAGCGAAGATCGGCAAGATTTGTAAAGGGACGATACGATAACTATATTAGCGTAACCTGTCTATTAAATGAATTGAAATGGGAATCAATGTCAGATCGCAGATTGAAAATATATTGCGAACCCCAACGTACTATGGTAGACTGGGGCATAATCACAAAATTAGAGAAAGTGATTGCTGAAATGACAAATTCAAAATGTCCTTTTTCCCTCGTACAATTAGAGATACGAATAACGGTAAATATATCGAATACGAGTGATTGAATCCAGAGCATAGGTATTTGCATTCTGGTTTAGGCTTGAAGGTAACCCACCTAACAGAATGTTTTTGCATGCGTAGTTTGCCATTTTTATCTTTTTAAATATTGCAGTTTAGACTAATATATATATTATAATCATTTTAAATGCATGATATGTAGTGCATGTTTGGTGATAATTCACCCCCTGCCACACACCTGTGAGGTACTTTGCAGGGTATTATGTAGATGTAGATGATATTATGATTTTTCTGCATTTAACTCTCCAGAAAGCTATCAAAGCTCTCGGACTGACACTGGAATTGATGAATTCATAAGCAGACTGTCACGCATGTTCAAGCGCATGAATGAAGTCTAGATGTTTTAAGTGAAACAAACAAATTGATTATTACTTTACACTACTTATTCACTCCTTGATAGGTTCAAATAGTTTCACTTTAGCAGAGTCTTCCTTGAGTGGCCAAAAGGCAGGGCTTACGTGTTGGTAATGGCTTGAGAAGTGGAGATTAGACGGTTTTATTAGATGGGAAGAGGGTGAGAAAAGAGATTACCTAATTATACAGTGGAAAAGAACAAGTTAATTACCAACGAAAGAAATAAAAGATTCAAATGAAACAGAGAGATGTTTTAATGTGATAACACACTCGAAGGGATCATTGAGCAGTTATTATATCCAACCGGTCACAATTTCCAAATATTGTGAAGTAAAATTCATTTTGTCTTGGTTACCATGTATTTAAGGGACAGGTTAAAATTAGTTTTCTTGCCTTTAAAGATAATTTTGTCAATGGCAGACATCATAAATAAGTTTTTAAAGCAATTGAAATAATCATACATTATTGTCCAGAATTTTCTACCAGTCTGTTTTAATGTAATGGCTACCACAGTTTGCAATAATACGTTCCAAATAATCACACCACGTTTCGTCCCTGCCACGAATTTCGATAGAATTCAATCGAAACCACTTCTAAAAATTTAAGTACTGCTTGCCACGTGGTTGTTGAAACACATTTTGTAATGCGCTCCCGAAAATTTTTAGCGATTTTATGAGAATTTTTTTATCACGAATTGTGAATATTTTTCAGAAAGAATATAATTTTCTAATATTTTTATGAATATTAATTGAAAATACGTGTTTAAGCAAAGTTTTGTGCTTGAGCGAACATGTTAAGGGAAGGGTGGTGTCATGGGAAGTAAATTGAGACAAATGCCCTTCATCAAGTCGTCAACCAGCACGCCCTCCTCTACATGCTTTTATCGCTGTGAGTTCTTTCACAGAAGAATAAAAACAAGATAGGGTTCGTCGAATAAGTGATGCGACAGATGAATGACTGCCGAGACGATAAATGAGGGTTATGACATTAGTAACAGAAAGAGACAGAACGTTGGAAGCCAGCGACAGACGAAACAAGAGAGAAAGAGTACGTATGTTGTTCGGGTGTGATATCGGGTTCGGGTAGGGATATCCCTTTGAAAAAGTCACCAGCATAGGTCGCGAAACGTCGCACAGTGGTCGGAAATCGAAAATACCTGGCCAAAATTCAAAAAGTGATTTTTTCAAGCCAGGAAGCTGAAACTTTGCATTAATATTCTCAAAAGACCTGTGCATACGATGACGCAAAGCATTTTTCGTAGTACACAGCACTTAACAATTAGCATGAGGTCAAAGTTGCACAAATTTCGCAAAAATTGTCTACACTCAATTTTCTCACGAAGTCTTCAAAATCAAGCCCATACTAAAGAATTATGTGTAAAGAATTGGAATAAAAAGTCACTTCATTAGATGAAACAATTTTTTGTCTTGGTTTTCATGTAGTGTGCTTACATTTTTGTAATTATTTACCAAAGATATTAAACAAAATGTCAGACCCTCATTTTTGGTCATTTTTTTAATATATGTAGAGAAAAAGTAAATTGCATCGCCGAGCATCACGGAGTAACTTATATAAGGAAACTCTACAAAGCTTCCACAGTGCGAATCCAATGAGTGATGCTGCGACCGTTTGCGACGCCGAATTTCACATCAGTTTTTCGGTCGCGCGGTCGAGTCTGGTTGAACCCGCCTGCAGCGGGGAGTAACGTGGCGCGGCAAGTGTGTGGACTGGATTGTAGTCGCATCCACTCCGCTTTGGAGATTTTCGAGATACAAACATTGACAAGATCCTCCATGCATTATATTTGGCAGAAATCGCGGAAAAAATTACGCATTTTATCACGTGGGGTAAAGGTCTAGGAGGTACTGAAAGACTTCTTTCTTCGGGTGCACCACGGGAGTTTCTCTTCTTACCATCTTGACATCGCCTACCGACGAATACGTACACTTTTAACGGAGACAGCATGCATACCACACAGGATTATTGTCCATTCGAGGCCACCCACCCACAGCTGGTGTCGCACGGCTGCAATTCCCCCGCCCCCTGCACTGCGGTTGGCTTTCGGCGAAGGGCGAAGGGAAAAATCTTATATGACGATGCAGTGTAGATATGCCAAAATTGTAAGTGTCCTTATTAACTGATCTTTGGGCCAATTCATTACGTTTATTCATAATTGAAATTTTTGCCCCACAAATATAGCATTTCATGCTACCACTCTCCGTCAATGCGTTGCATACCTAATTTGGAAGTTTTCGTTTAGTTAACACATTAAAATAAAATTATGACTTTTTTTGACAATTTTAAACGTTGTACCTTTCCGTTCATCGTGGTGAGAAGCAGAGAAAACTTAATGGAGTAGTTTTTCCATTTGAATGCATTTAAAGTATCACATTGCCTCTTTATATACATTTCCTCTGCCTTCGCCACTTCTTTCGTCTCTTTGATCCATTGAAGGCGAATGGGGCGGCAGAATCTTGTTGACGATGGCCTAGGGTTCATCCAAATAATTGCACCTAAAGTATAAGGAAATGTCTTTAAACATCAGAAAATATTATGAGTAATTATTAAATGTTTTTACAAGAGATTACGGAAAACATCTATTATTCTTTGTCATTGTTACCTGTCTCGTCGTTCACTAAACGCAGTGGCACTAGGGAGCTGATCAACAAGAATTCATCCGACATCGATTCTTGATGCCATCTTTGCTTATACCTAGAATGATCTGAGCTTCCGTCAAAACCATATTTACAAATTAATGTACAATTTATATTATGCGCGGTTGTTGAATCTCTGGAAATGCATTCCAAGATACGCAATTCTGTATGATGTAGTAGACTTTGAAGTTTAACTTCACATGAGTCCTCTAAAATAATAACTTCACTTGGATAAGTAGCACTTTTAGCCATCAGTATTCTTTCGTAACTGGGATATAATTTATGGCCATGACTTTCTGCTACTTTTCGAAACCTATATACTGGCTCTTCGTGAGTTGCATGGAAATAATTAGAGATAGAGCCTCTTCCTCTGACATAGTTGTTGGCATCAGGTCAGTTTTCTTCCACTTCGACAGTACTCTTCTAGACCTAGTTGGCGTGGTCGTGGTAATTTCTTTGATGAGCTTGGAGGCTGCTTCATCTCCCTCTTCTCTCAATAGAGGCCGCGAATGAAAGAGCTGCCGCAGAATGAGACGATCTCAGACATTCTGTTTTCCTTCTCTTTGATCTTTCGCTGAAAGTGCGAAGACATTTCTCCGGACGCCCAGACGTGCCTAATAAGGGTTGAAATGCAAGAACAAATTTAATTTTTTTTTTAATTATTAAAGGCACAGCGTCATTTCTTAATAATCTTTAATCGTTCAGATATACTTACTGGACGACGTTGAAGAACCTGGCAAATTTTGCAGTAAATGTTCGGGAAAAACCGCATTTATCTTTAGCCATTCGCCATAACGCATCAAAAATCTCTCGTTATTCCGTAAGCTTCGTTCCCATCGTTGCGTAAATTCATTAAGAAAGAACACCTTAACGTCACTTAAATCCCTTAAAACGTAATTATTCACTTCTAAATGCAACCTTTCAAGGATACAATATAACAAATGTTTTCTTTTCATGCGAAATGACGCATTTTTCACTCCCATTAATATTTTATACATTTGCAAACGTGTGATTACAAATCGAACAATATTTATTATTCACTAACACCAACAAACCCTAAAAGAGAACCGAAACCATAAGCATAAAGAGGAAATAAGCAAGTACAACTTTATGCACATCCCAAAAGAAAAGAATATATGGAAAAGGGAATTGGCATGGTATTAAGTATTCTGCAATAATACTGACGATTTGCTATCAGAAGCCATTGCAGATAAAAAAAACGAAGCAGACATTAGCTTGTACTAATAGAGTACACATACCTTGAAAAAGTGAGGAATCTTGAGGTGGTTAGCAACGTATCCTTACCATTAGGAGTTGTAGAGGGAATTTCGGGAAATCCTATATTGAAACCAACACGAGTGAAATCCGAGCTGAAGTTTCAAAATCTACTGCTTCGAACCACTGCCAAAATAAAACTGAACGTCAAAATTGTCAAAAAAAAGTCATAATTTTATTTTAATGTGTTAACTAAACGAAAACTTCCAAATTAGGTATGCAACGCATTGACGGAGAGTGGTAGCATGAAATGCTATATTTGTGGGGCAAAAATTTCAAGTATGAATAAACGTAATGAATTGGCCCAAAGATCAATTAATAAGGACACTTACAATTTTGGCATATCTACACTGCATCTTAGTATAAGATTTTTCCCTTCGCCCTTCGCCGAAAGCCCAACCGCAGTGCAGGGGGCGGGGGAATTGCAGCCGTGCGACACCAGCTGTGGGTGGGTGGCCTCGAATGGACAATAATCCTGTGTGGTATGCATGCTGTCTCCGTTAAAAGTGTACGTATTCGTCGGTAGGCGATGTCAAGATGGTAAGAAGAGAAACTCCCGCGGTGCACCCGAAGAAAGAAGTCTTTCAGTACCTCCTAGACCTTTACCCCACGTGATAAAATGCGTAATTTTTTCCGCGATTTCTGCCAAATATAATGCATGGAGGATCTTGTCAATGTTTGTATCTCGAAAATCTCCAAAGCGGAGTGGATGCGACTACAATCCAGTCCACACACTTGCCGCGCCACGTTACTCCCCGCTGCAGGCGGGTTCAACCAGACTCGACCGCGCGACCGAAAAACTGATGTGAAATTCGGCGTCGCAAACGGTCGCAGCATCACTCATTGGATTCGCACTGTGGAAGCTTTGTAGAGTTTCCTTATATAAGTTACTCCGTGATGCTCGGCGATGCAATTTACTTTTTCTCTACATATATTAAAAAAATGACCAAAAATGAGGGTCTGCCATTTTGTTTAATATCTTTGGTAAATAATTACAAAAATGTAAGCACACTACATGAAAACCAAGACAAAAAATTGTTTCATCTAATGAAGTGACTTTTTATTCCAATTCTTTACACATAATGCTTTAGTATGGGCTTGATTTTGAAGATTTCGTGAGAAAATTGAGTGTAGACAATTTTTGCGAAATTTGTGCAACTTTGACCTCATGCTAATTGTTAAGTGCTGTGTACTACGAAAAATGCTTTGTGTCATCGCATGCACAGGTCTTTTGAGAATATTAATGCAAAGTTTCAGCTTCCTGGCTTGAAAAAATCAGTTTTTGAATTTTGGCCAGGTATTTTCGATTTCCGACCACTGTGCGTCAGGGCAATACCTGAATATCACGCGGACACCCGAACAACATACGTACTCATCATGAGCCGCGAAAGCTTCAACGAACAAGAGAGAAAGAGTCAGGGCCCAGGCGAAGAGGGCATTTGCCAAAAGAAGATTTTACTAACAGGTTCATTCGGGGAAGTAAGGAAACAGTTCATCAAACTTATGTACATCTGGACCATTCTTGTTTATGGCAGTGAGGCATGGACGATAATGGAAGCAGAGGAATCAAGTGGTTGACAGATTGACAAACGAGGAAGTTATAAGAAGAGTGGGTGAAAATAAGTCTTCTTAACGAAAGAAAAAACTGGCAATTTTCCACAAGAATAAGGATTTTTAATTTGACCGGTTTCGGTGTACAACACCATCTTCAGGTGAAAATTAAATCTCAAACATCTGTATATGTACAATGTGCAGTGGAAAATTACCAGTTATTTCTCTCGCTATGATATTCCACCAAATTAAGCCTGAAACTACTGCCTTTATAAGTCTTCTGAATACTTTAAAAAGAAAATACTTTAAAAAAGGACAACCAAATCGGCCATATCTTGAGACGTCATGGCCTGATGAAGACAATAATAATGATAATAACAATAGTGTATTCATGATTTCTCACCAAACATGCACTACATATCATGCATAAAAAAGGAATAGTATTAATATAGTAGTCAGAACTTCACAATTTAAAAAAGATAGAAATTGCAAAGCAAACATGCAAAAACATTCTGTTAGCAGGGTTAGCTTTAAGTACTCATACCAACATGCAGCTACCAATGCTATCCATTGCTACTTTCCCATTGGACATATTTACCGTTATTCGTATCTAGATAATTACAGAAAGGACAATGGATATGAAAGAGGAGACTCACACAAAGTATGGAGAGATTAGCCGAAAGGAAAATCCAGAGGAATGCAGCGTCAAACCAATCTTAGGATTCTAGACTGACGATGATGATCTATGGATTTCATAATAAATTTAAAATGTTGCTGGGTCAGAAAAAATCTCAGTTTAATTTCGTAATTTTGTTTAAAAGAGCATTTAACACAATCCAGAGATTGTCAATGAGCAATAAATTGGGAAGTAATCCGTCGAATCACCACCAGAGGTGTTAGTGTTATGAGGTTGACCGCAGATTCGATGTAGGTGTGAGTCAGACTCCGCATTCCATTCAAACAGACGAGACCAGAGATGGGTGCCATTCAGGAAATCGCTGCAAGTGTCTTTTGATCGGATGATAGGAAGGCTGTCCATCAATATAAGGAACTGTGATTGCACCAATGGAATTGCTTACGACAGCAATGACGCTCACTTTGTCGACTAGGCAACAATCGAATCACTACTTTCGTCATTTTCCTCTCAAAGAGCTCTTAATAATGGGAATCATTGTCAGATCATTGAACTTTAGACTTAATCTCCTAAATAATTCCAAGATAATTTTTTCAGTGATGACGTTAAAAATATTTTGCGAACCCCAACGTACTATGGTAGACTGGACCATAATCACAAAATTAGAGAAAGTGATTGCCGAACTGACAGATTCAAAGTGTCCTTTTTTCTCGTACAATTAGGGATACGAATAACGGTAAATATATCCAATACGAGTGTAGCAATGGATAGCATTGGTAGCTGCATGTTGTTATAAGGATTTGAAGCTAATCCAACTAACAGCACGTTTTTGAATGCGTAGTTTGCTATTTTTATCTTTTTAAATATTGCAATCTAGGCTAATATATTAATACTAATCCTTTCAAATGCAATATATGTAGTGAATATTTGGTGAGAATTCACCCCCTGCCACACACCTTTGAGGTAGCTTGCAGGGTATTATGTATATGTAGATAGATAATGGCGTCAAACAGGGTGACGTGCGTTAAAGAGGCGAGGGATTTATTAAGTTAAGTAAGTTAAAGGGGCGCATCTACATTACACTACCACCGTCTCATAGGCGTACGATAGCAGGTCACCAGCCGTGGAATTGACTCTTATCCAAAATAAAAAATACTTGGCTAATTAATAATAAAGTAAGGTTTGTAGTATTCTTGAAATAATTATTTTCCGTTTGCGTTTTAGCCGTGCATGCGTAAGAAAAGCATAATCTTGTATCCCTCGGTCCCAAACGTAAGGTAGTGTCGTGGTGGAAATATGTCTGCAGTATCAGGTTGGTTGGTTGGTTATTCAGGGGAGGCGACCGACAGCTGAGGTCATTTGCGCCATTTAGGATAAGTGGATAATTGGGTAGTGGTAGGAGTTTTCAGGGAACGGAGGAGGGTGGAGAGAAACCCGGCATTCGGCATTAGACTACTCTTAACAAAAGACGCCAAGGGGACCACGGCTTAACGTCCCATCCGACGGACGGAGTACTGAACTTGATATACCCTCCATTAGGAACTCAAGTGGGGACAGGTTTTCCACTGAAAAATCAGCCACTGCCGGAAATCGAACCCGGGCCCTCGGGATGAGAGGCCAGTACTCTAGCCACCACCCCGATCCCCCTGCAGTATCGGTATCAGATTTGAATTCGAGCGATGATTTGAATTTCGTAAGTGACTTTAATCTTCTGAGCAACCTTCTAAATTATAGGGTTCCACAATAAAATCTTTTAAATAATGACACAAGAAAACTATGTTTTAATCCACAGCGTTTTTTTTATTTTGTACGACTAGTTTCAACGCGTCACGGCGTCATCATCAGGTACCTTTCGGTTTTCTTTTGTCATTATTCATAATGGATTTCCACAAGGTTACGCATGAAAGGATTGAAAGCTCTTCTAATTTCAGAGTGACACTTCCTATACGTTTAAAGAAGTATTTTTTTAAATCCGGGCTACTTCCATTGCTATATTCTTAGATCCAGAATTCAACCTTTATTCATAGGCTCCCGAATACTTTATGTATTTTCCAGGCGAGATCTTTCAAGTGTAACGTAGCACATTTCCTTTACTTTTCCATTTGAACACTCTCTCACAGTATATTTTATACATGCTAGTCGTCCCTTTAGCGGCGTTTCACAGAAAAAAATCGAATACGATTGCCTCTCTCATAATAGATTATAAGATGGGGTGATGCCCAGATATTTACTTCACTTGCCACACTTAGGTCTATTCTTGCAATATCATGATTTTGAGGCTGTTTTAATTTTCTGCCAGAGTGTATTCCTTTCAATTACAATTGCGACACTGAATATGACCACCTACATGTTGCCTGCCCAACGTTCCCCTTTATCCAATACATCGTATTACCCAGGCAGCCTCCTCCACAGTGATCTCTACGTTGGCATTCTTTAGTTTAGCCTTCTTTAGTTACGCCTGAATATCATCTTAAAAGTGAAAACTTTGAGAAATATAAACAGTTTGTGGTTCGTTCACTGATGATGAATCGTTTCCGCTGAGACTATCGTGTATTTTTATATTTAGTTTCATTTCCCAGGCTCGACGCCAAGCATTGATGGAATTGACTCTTACAAACTGTAGTGGGAGACTTTTTTCTCTCTGTGCTAATTTCTCGATATAAGACCGCATAATGGAGTTGTTTACTTGGAATCGAAATCGCAGTTTTGTGCACGAAATCGACAGATGGAAACGAAAAATGAATTTTAGGACAGAATTAATCTTCTAACCACAACCATTCACTCATAAATCAAAAATTAAAATAAGCAAGAGGTGACGCCCACCGAAAATGCTTCTGTGATAACATCCACGTCATTTTCTTCCCGTCCTTCACTGCTTTTAGGGGAAGGGAGTGGAGGGGGGTTCTCGGAAGGACTGCTCGCACAGATCCTGTCGCAGTCGCTCCCATTGACAGAGACAGCTGTGCGTCCCCCATTGCGATAAATCGAAGTAGTTTCGCCGGCTCAGTTGTGATTGGACGAAGTCGATATACGTCAGATGTTGCACCAGCACCACTTTTCCGAAAGGGTTAAAAACATCAGTTTTTCACTGCTTATAACTCGAGAAATAATTGACGGATCAATAAACGGAAAAATACGGGTCTTTTTATTTTACAAACTCTATCATATTCGGCATAAAAAAATATGATAAACGACCCCATTGCCTAATAATTCTTAGCTACTGGAGAGCTCGGTTGTTAAATTCACTTTGACGAAATATTATCAAGTAAGCGAAACTAATATTAAGAGCACTTATTGTAGAATTGAATTCCTATAAATCTTCTTAAAAGATAATTATACGCTTTTTGCACTTAACTGATTAAGTACACAATAAATTAGTTATTGTTGTAGAAGATTTATTGAGCTAGTGGCTGAAGTTTTCAGCTATAATGTTCCATTTCCCAGAATGTCTCGTTCAAGCAAAATAGATCATCAGAATAAATACTTACATAACTTCTCCCGGAAAAGTTAGAAAGTAGAATATCGGGGAACATATTACTCTATTTGAATTGATGTCCAATCTCCGTAATATACTCCATTGAGTAGCATTTAAACTTCAGAGTAAGTATCAAGAAATAACGGGAAGAATGCAATAGTGGAATTAACTAATTCTTTCAGTAATGGAAAATTCCACAACGTCAAGTCAGAAGCCATTGGTTAGATCAAGAAACAAAATCAGATACTGACGTATTTATTTGTTCATTTATCTTACTACTGCGCCGAATGAATTAATTCTAAGGTATATAATTCTGTTCAAAAGATTGCACCATAGCCGCGAATCCTTAAACGGAGTAATACACAGATACGCAGAACGACGATAGAATTACCACAGAAAAAATTATAATATCTCCTTTGCCAAGGTAAATGATTTTTTCCCGGTGAAAATTCCGCTGTTATACTATACTGTAATGACATATCTGACGGTGCCTATCAGCCTTGAATAGCATACCGGTGAATTCATTAAATTATATATTAGAATACTGCAATTTTCCTACCCAGAGGAGTATGAGTCCGATCACGTAATAAAACAAACACACAGGCATAGCCAATTCGTTAATTAATATCTGAATTAATGAGACCGTACGCATGCAATTATCCCAAGTATCGTATAGAAATAAAACATTCACTGGTTTGGGAAAAAATATAAAATCATGATAGTTCGGTCTCTATTCTGCAACGCCATCTACAATCAAAGTTGAGGACAATTCTTAAACTAGTGTTGTACCATATTCAAGATAGTGCCTTAGCAAGAGAAAGACTGCTAAGAGGGTGCTTTACTCTCCTCGCAGTACCGACAATTAACCGATAATTCACTAATGGCAAATGAATAAGTCAGAATACTCCTATTGATGCTACAATAAATTTTTCTTCTTTTAAGGAGGTTGGATCGCGACTGCTTGAGTCAAGTTGCCTGATGAATCTTATTAATTTAAGTACGAGTATATGCCTGCTAAGTGATCCTTACTTCACAAAGAAAGTTACCTAAGCTATTGAAAGTCATAAGTATCACAAGAAATACGATGTAAAGTCGAGGAATTTCTTTTTTATGATAATTTTAATCAGCTCGACGACGGAGTCAATTCAGCAGTTACTTTAAAGAAATAAATTCATGTACTCAATGAATTTACTGATGTATAACACCAGAATATTACTATCAAAAGTTATGTTATAATATTTTTCTGAAATATGCTTTAATATCTCATTAGTAATGATATTATTCATACGCCATATATTTTGGCTAGAGCGACCGCAGCGCCAGTTGTAGACAACTAACGCATTTCGTCTGCTCTAAGCGCAGAGATTGGTGGATTTAGCGAAAAATACGGTGGGTTGATGCCTTTCTTTTCGTGTCATTTTATTTCTTGTGAAATTACGCATAAAATATCAGTTTTTTGCAAAAATGACATGACACTATGGTATTTTTAAACGTTATATTCCCATGTGATGGCCATTCTCGCCGTTAATCGTATGTAATTTCAAATGCAATTTGTGCAAAAAGGAGTATGGGTTGCTGTATTTATCTTTACTTCATTATACAGAGGAACTTTAGTTCTATAAGTGCTGAAAATATAAAAAAATGACATGACTTTCACTTTTCGGATCAACCTCCTTAAGAACTGAAAGGCTAATGCTATACGTTCCCGGGGCGTTCTGACTGGAATAAATACAAATAATGATTACTAAATACATAAAACTGGTCAGTTGTACGTGATTGTGCCCGTGATTTGGCTTCGAAAATCTTACATTTCCAGAAAAAGGCACAAAATAAAATATTTCAAAAAATGAGAGAAACAATCCCAGAGTCGTGCAAAAGTTCCCCATTCTCATATTCTAGAGAATTTTGGGTAAATGTTTCCTCCGCTCAATTTTGTAAAATCGTGAATGTCTTTATAGTTTGGACATAAATTTCATTTTTGAAGGGAGATGAACATACGTGAGCTCGGGAATAATACATATTATCCATTTCAGTCGACTCGGCCGTAGTATTCCCTCCATTGTGCAGTAGCATGGATTACAGCCAACACCCGCAAACCCCCGACAGGTGACTGGACCGCGGGTGTCCTGTTCACCACCCCCCCCCTTTTCAAGGGCAGAGCCTCGTTGTGCTTACCTGCGCGATTTGGTCGAACCTCCCGAAGAGCTCGTTGAGAGTCTTGACGAGGTCGGATGCACTCAGCTGCTCGGAGAGAGGCGTGAAGTTCACGATATCCGCGTACAGGATGCTGCAAGAAGAGTAAGAGTTACGAATTAACAATCGGGCTTCCGTCTAAGAGACGATCACGGAAAGCTATTGAAAGGAGCGAGATTTTAAGTTATTTAAAACATAGAATTTTGGAATCATAATATTTATGTTCGCCGACGTTGCATTTGTGGATTTAGAGAAGGATTTTGACAACGTGGATTGAGATTCAATGCTTGCAATTCTGAAAGGAATTGGAGTGTCCTGCAATGACCAGAGAACTATACACAGTCTGTACAAAAACGAAATAGCAGTGAATAAGCATGCTGCGATTCACTGATGACATAGCACTCGGTACAGAGACAGAGAGGGATCTGGAAAAGATTCTAGTAACCATGGGAAGGGCAATGGCCAGATATCAGCTGAAGATAAATAAGGAGAAGACTATGATATTGGTGTGCAGCAAGAAAAAAGGGGCCAAGACCAATGTCAAACCAGGAAAACAAAAACTTGAAGAAGTGAAATAGTTCTGTTACCTAGGAAGCCGAGTAACCAACGATGGACGAAGAAAGGAAGGAATAGTGAGTAGAATAGCCCAGGCAAAGAGGGCATTCTATCAAAAGAAGTATCTACTTACAGTTGGAAATACAAGCGTACAATCAAGGAAATATTTCAAAGGAACATAAATCTGGAGCATGTTTCTTTACGGCAGTGAGGCATGGACGATGACAGCAGCGGAGAAGAAAAGGGTGGAAGCATTCGTAATATGGTGCTATCGAAGAATGATGAAGATAAAATGGATACACCGAGTGACAAATGAAGAAGTTCTAAGAAGAGTGGGAGAAAAGAGAAGTCTGCTGACAACTCTAAAAAGAAAGGACAACTTAATCGGGCACATCTTGAGACATGATGGCCTGATGAGGACTATCGTCGAGGGGAAAGTGAACGGGAAGAATGGAATATGAGATGCATGGAACAGGGTGTGAAGAATATGAAAGAGTGGAGTTACGTTAATATGAAGAGGTTTAGGAGGATCGAGTGGAGGGCTACGAGTAAGGATTGTTGACCGAAGATGATGACAGTAAGACATGGCGTGGAATCACAGCAGAGAGCGCTGCAGATTTATAACAGGAGATTCCGGGTTCGGAATCAGATAACTCCCCTTTTGACGCATCCAATTAAAGCAAAGGAGTGATTTCCTGAGCGCTAGATCTTCCTCATAACCACAGGAGACACCGGAAAGACAAATGTCTCTTCTACCGTGGCGTGTGAATTTCATACGCCTTCAGACTCTCAAGGAAGATTGCCAAGGGCCGTCCATCACGACAGCGATAACATCTTTCCGTGAGTTGCTTATCTCGCTTGGTGAGAGCCATCCTTAAGGAGATGAAGGCTTCTTTGAAGCACTTTTACGCGTCACTCGTTTCTTGGTTATTCAGGGGAGGAGGCGGCCGACAGCTGATGTCATTTGCGCCATTAAGGATAGGCGGGTAATTGGGTGATGGTTGCAATATTTCGGGTAAACAAGGAATAGTGGAGGGAAACCCGGCGTCGGCATTAGCCTACTCTTAAGGAAAGGCGCCAAGGGGACCACGGCTTAACGTCCCATCCGACGGAAGGTGTACTGAACTTGAAATGTCTCCACTAGGCACGCAAGTGGAGACCGGTTTCACACTGAAAAATCCGCCACTGCCGGGAATCGAACCCGGGCCCTCGGGATGGGAGGCCAGTACTCTAACCACCACACCAACCCGATCCCCGCGCCACACGTTCCATCCTAATTGGACCGTAATAGGGAATAACATATAAGTAGCACTCTAGATAATTCTAGAAATTGCCATAGGGATCAGGAATCTCGGGTTTTATTGTGGTTTGGGCTTTCGAAGTTACTTGGTTCAAATAAGTCTTTTCTGTCTAGGCAATATATTGCCTTTACGCAGCAATTAATTATTGCCCCCAAAATGAAAGTGGACTGTATTTTGATAGAGAGAGAACGCCCCAGTATCGCTCCTACCTTCTCGTAGGCCACAGCAATAGTTCTGCTCTCGTCCTCCTGTCCTTGTTTCGGCCGTCCAATCCGCTCGTCATGAACTCACATTGTCAACTCGTCTCTCCGGACCTCCTGGCCTCTACAATCCGAATCGAAAAACGATCCATCGAATCGAGGGCGTTTTTCTTTTGTTGTCGTAGGCCACGACACCTGGCGACCTCTCTCTCATACATTACGAAACATACTCCCCCCCAAAATTTGAGCATCAAATTTTTAAAAGATTAAGTAACTACTAACAACAACAAAAAAATACCAATCTCATGGTTGGATCAATTGCATCATACATTAAATATTTGGTCTTTGTTAGGGTGAAGGAAAGAAAGGTTCTTTTTTCACTCTGGAGGGGGCATTCACCAGAGACTTGTTTGGGAAGGAAGCCCTCGGAAAGGTATGTGGGAGCACCAAAGACCAAATACACTAAATCAAAGAATTAAATCTAACGCTTTATGCTTTAGGAGTAACCTGATCTCCTCCAGCTAAATTAAATACATTGTTGAGAGAAAAAAAAATATAACTATACTAGGAAATTAATTCCCACTAATTTCCTACTGGCAGTTTCATAACCTTTGCTACGGGACGTTTGAACACCCCATCCTTTGTCCGTAGTGTTACTACCCGAACTCTGTTATCTGGGCCGGGGTGGACCTCTTCCACTCTAGCCAAAGGCCATTGCAAAGGAAACATATGTTTCTCCTTCAATACCACAAGGTCATCTACTGCTAAATTTTCTTCTTCTTTCGCCCATTTATTTCTCACTTGAAGCGTGTTCAAATATTCGGTGGACCATCTATTCCAAAAGTGTTGCGTTATTTGCTTCACCAACTGCCACCTTGAAAGTCTATTTGAACTCAAATCAAGTAGGGGCGGTTCCGGCAAGCCTACCAAGGGAGCACCAATTAAAAAATGTCCCGGGGTCAAAGCTTCATATTCAGAGGGGTCGTGCGACATTGGCGTGAGTGGCCTTGAATTTAAAACCGCTTCGATTTTAGCGAAAACTGTGGATAGCTCCTCAAAGGTTAGAATTCTATTCCCAATAATTCTTTTCAACAAACTCTTTGCGGATTTCATATTAGCCTCCCAAAGTCCCCCAAAGTGAGGGGCTGCTGGAGGATTGAAATGCCACTTAATATTTCTTTGCGAAAGGGAATCCATCATGTTACCTGAACTTAACAAATCCCGCCATTGACGATTAATTCCCGTTATATATCGATTGGCTCCCACAAAATTGGATCCACAATCTGAATATATGTCCGTGCATAAACCTCGTCGAGATATAAAGCGATCTAGAGCGGCAATAAATGCCTCAGTTGTTAAGTTCGACACTAGCTCCAAATGGGTCGCCTTAGTAGGTAAGCATACGAACAAACACAGATATGCCTTCCAGGATTTGGATGATCTCCTTGAAGATTCCCTTATAAGGAAATGTCCACCGAAATCTACGCCTGTGTATAAAAACGGACGTGTTGCCACCACTCGTGGGGATGGTAAATCACCCATTTTCGGTACCTTACACGAAGCCTTCAATTTAGTGCAGGTAACGCAGTTTCTAATTCGCTGTCGAACCACGGAACGCGCTGATAAAATCCAATATTTCAATCCTAATAAATATTGCAATGTCATGGGTCCCACATGCAAATACATTTTATGATAATGGTCCACGATCAATGTGGTTAGATAAGCTTCCTTGGGCAACAGCAATGGGTGCTTGCGATTGTAGGCTAAATCAGCGTTATTTAGCCTTCCACCCACTCTGAGACAACCCTCAGAATCGATAAATGGAGACAATTTCTGAAGCCTTTTGGAACAGATATGTCCCCCTTTCAGATATTCAATATCTTGCTTAAAATAAGACCACTGAGTTACTCTTATGCATACTTTGAAAGCGTTATTGATCTCTTTAACACTTAAATTACTTTCTTTGCATAAGTCTGATGACCTTTTTGCTAATGCAATGAATCGGAGACAATAAGCAATAACTCGTTTAAGTTTAGACAAGGAGGAAAAACGCTCCAGGAGTGCAATGTCTAGCGTGTCTTCATCTGCGACAGCAACATTCGATTTCAGAGATTTCATTTCAGGGATTACATCATTTGCTCCTGTTAATGCACTAATTTCCCATTGATCAGCACTATTAGATACCCAGGGAGGTGCATTCCACCATAAATCATCGTTAATTATTTGTTGGGGTAGCAATCCCCGACTGCCAGAATCAGCAGGGTTATCTTTACCAGATATATGATTCCACATTATACCCACATGACTTTCTGATATTTGAGCTACCCTATTCGCCACAAAGGTTTTTAATAAATGTGTTGGAGTATTTATCCAAGAAAGGACTGTTTTGGAGTCAGTCCAGGCATAAACACACTCAATATTTATTTTTTGCGAGAGAGAAGAGAATACGAACTTAATAAGTTTCGTCAGCAAAACTGCTCCCAGAAGTTCTAGCCTCGGGATTGTTAAAGTTTTAATAGGCGCGACTTTTGTCTTGGCCATCATTAAATGGACTCGTCCCTTTGTATGGAGTCCTCCACAGCGCAAATACACCACTGCGCAATAGCCCCGCTCGGAGGCATCGCAGAAACCCAATAATTGGCGGTGTTGTGTGTCGCTTACTTCACTACCTAATGCACCGCGAGGTAATTTTATGTTTTCCAACCAAGGCAATTGGTTTACAAAATGCTTCCACGAGTCAATTACATCGGAAGGCAAATCTTCGTCCCATCCGATATTTAATTTCCAAAGACCCTGCATAAAATGTTTCGCCCAAAAGACGACCGGACTAATCCATCCTAATGGATCAAATAGTTGTGCCAAATTTGAAAGAACGCCTCTTTTTGAGGGTGGTTTTGACGCTATCCTCACGTTGTAAGAAAAGAAATCCAACTTAGGATCCCAACATAAACCTAATATTTTTAAATTTGAGTATTCCTCATTATTAAATTCCACTTTGCGTTGCACAAGCTCCGGTGAAATGGTCCTTAGAACATCCACGGAGTTTGTGGCCCACTTATGAAGTTGAAAACCTCCAGCTTTTAACATTCCATTCAATTGTGCTATAAGCTCTATTGCCTTGGTGCTCGTAGAGCTTCCCGAGATTAAATCGTCCACAAATACATCGTTTGGGAGTACTAAAGCTGCGAGGGGAAAGTGTTCCGCTTCGTCATGAGATAATTGCTGAAGTACTCTCATAGCCAAATATGGAGAGGACGTTAAACCAAATGTTACTGTGTTTAATTCAAATTCTTGCAAAGCGGAATGTTCGTTAGCGCGCCAAACTATATGTTGGTAAGCCCTATGCTCCGGACGTATCAAAATCCTTCTATACATTTTTGAAATATCGGCTACAAATGCCACAGCATGTAGACGAAACCTTAAGATTAAATCAGCAATGTCTTTATGCAATTTCGGACCCTTTAAAAGTAGTTCATTCAAACTATGCCCTGATGAGGTGCGAGCTGAAGCGTCAAACACTACGCGCACTTTCGTGGTTGAGCTAGACTCCTTAATCACCGCATGATGTGGAATGACATATTTCCCTGATCCCCATTGAGACCTTGACATATGCCCCATAGTGAGATATTCACTTAAGGATTTATTATATTCTGCTCGCAAATAGGTGTCATGTGCTAATTTCCGCTCGAGATTAGAATACCTCTTTAATGCCTGGGCCTGAGATTGTCCGAGAGAAGTCTCAGGGGACTCGTCCTTAAATAAAATGGGTACAACATACCGCCCATTGTCCTCTCTATAATGAAGTGACGTGAACTGCGATTCCGCCCTTTCGTCATTTTCGGAGGCAGGCGGATTGCTCGGAATCTCTTCGACCTTCCAGAAATGTTCTAGCAACGAGCCCAAGTCACTTTCCTCGTTCGTGACAATACACGAGGAAATGTTTGCACCAGTATGCAAAGAATTGGAGGTAGCTTTTACAGGACCTATTAGAATGTAACCAAAAATCGAAGGCCACGCAGTAGGATTACCTTCGTAGCGAATCGTGGGTCCATCAACCATAATTTGCGAGTATAATTCTGCGCCGATTAAAATATCAATATCCCCCGGCTTATGGAACTCGGGATCCGCCAATATCAAATAGCGGAAACGATCACATACACTATCGGGCATTAGAGCGCTAGGTTGCCTCGAGGTAATTTTTTGAATGACTATGGCAGTAGTGGTTAGTTCCTCGCCCCCTTGACGAGGCCGAATTACCAAAGACGTAATGCCTTTCGTAGTAGTGACGGGATTATCTGCAAGGCCCTTGCATGCGACCATGGATTGTTTTCTCGAGAGACCCAGCCTTTGCTGGCAAGCGGTGGTGATGAAACTAGCTTGCGACGCCGGGTCAATCAAAACACGTACATTGTTGAATATGCCAGACGCCGACTTCACGGCAACAATAGCCGTTCCCAATAATACAATGGAATTTTGACAAACAATATGACTCGTTGGACAAGCTAATTCGTCTTGCATATTGCTTTCAGCGTTAGATAATGCCCGTTCCGTCACGTCATTCGCATTAAATTCTCCCCGCTCTCTCTGGTCGCCTTTTGCCGTGCTAAATGGTTGCGAGGCTATCCGCGAAGAACTTCCAGATACTTTGGTAGTGCACAACAATGTATGGTGCCCCTTTGAACAATTACGACAAGATACACGGGATCGGCAGGCACTTGCTTTATGCTTTCCACCTAAGCAATTGTAACAAATATTCTTAGACTTAACAAAGTCCCTTCTTTTATCCACCGACATTAAAATAAATGTGTTACATAGATATAAACGGTGCTGTTCCGTGCATAGCGGGCATGAAAATAAATTAACATTCTCACTGGCTGCCAAGAGTGAAGTTCTTGGACTTGCGAGGTTCCGTTTTGCTTGAATTAATCTCGCATTTGACGGAGTACTTGACCTCGACCCTGATGAGCGAAGTATATTGATATGCTTGTGTCCAAATTTGACTAGGTCATCAATGCGGGGAAATTCAATTTCATGATGTTCCATTTCAAACTGCTTGCGCGAGTATTTATCTAACGTTCTTACCGCAAGAACGAATAAGATAAAATCGGCCAACTGAGGGATATTCATGGCCTTCAAAGCATTCACGTTTTCAGACAAATTTTCAATTAATGACTGGAAACCTTCTATCGAGTCGTTATTCAGAACGGGAGCATTTATAATTTTCTCTAGGTAATGTAAAGCTAATAATCGCTTATTCTCATATTGACGAACCAAGTTTTTCCACACGATAGCGTAATTTTCAGATATCAATGGAAGACCAGTCACTATTTTCCGCGCATTCCCCTTTACACTCCCAATTAAATAATGAAACTTCTCAATATCCGTCAACTGAGTACTCTCGTGTATCAAGCTACAGAAAACATCGTAAAAAGGTTTGAAGTTAGCCAATTCCCCGTCAAATACAGGAATATTTATCTTCGGCAACCTGGCCGTTTGCGAATGAGTAGGCACCCCCATACTAGCATTACTAACTTCCGTGGGTAGCATCTGACTTGCCACCGCTTTGATTTCATAATACAGCTCTTCCACACGATCGCTAATGCTTAATTCCTCATCGAAATCCAAGTTAAACTCGATCATATCCTCACGGATTTCATCAGTAAGAGTTAAAAACGAACTATATTTTTCCTCCAGAGCTGCATACCTGCATTTAAGCATCGGGATATCTATCTGATCCTCACGTGTGAGGGCATAAAGCCGTTCTAACGTATTAATTATGGCGTCTCGACGAGCTTTCTTTAATTTTAGGAGGCGATGACCGCGTGAATCACTCATTGCCTCAGCTTCTTGTCCCTTTTCGTTACCCATTATTCACCTAACTAATGCAGATAATCACTAGGTCGCGTACGAGGTCGAACGGCCGAAATCCAGTAACACTTGGCAATAACCAAATATATTCACCACACAAACAATAAAGACACTAAGCATAAGGACACAAAATCCAACCATGAGATGTATGTACCAGAAACTACTTTATCCGGCCCGAAGGACCAAATAATGTCTAGGCAATATATTGCCTTTACGCAGCAATTAATTATTGCCCCCAAAATGAAAGTGGACTGTATTTTGATAGAGAGAGAACGCCCCAGTATCGCTCCTACCTTCTCGTAGGCCACAGCAATAGTTCTGCTCTCGTCCTCCTGTCCTTGTTTCGGCCGTCCAATCCGCTCGTCATGAACTCACATTGTCAACTCGTCTCTCCGGACCTCCTGGCCTCTACAATCCGAATCGAAAAACGATCCATCGAATCGAGGGCGTTTTTCTTTTGTTGTCGTAGGCCACGACACCTGGCGACCTCTCTCTCATACATTACGAAACATCCAGCAATTTTCGACGCTCCGGGTCTTGTCCTTAACTAGAATTGTACTTTCCTTTTTGATTTTCCATTTTAAAACTGGAAAAGTAGAAGACGAATCGCTGGAAGGAGGAAAAACTCAATCGCACATGAGAGAATACGGAGACCGGAAAACAGGGAATCGAACCGGAGCCGGTGTAAACACGAACCGCTCTCCGGCGGTTTTTCTGATCCGGCTCGAATGGCGGACCTACGCAGCGGAGCGCTACTACTAGCTACTACTCCGAACTTCGGAGCGGAGCGGAAAAAACTAATAATACCCTGCAAGCCACCATGAAGGTGCGTGGCAGGGGGTGAAGATCACCTAACACGCACTATTGACATGCAACTAGGATATTTAATGGAGGCATGCTAGATAATAGAGTTACATGCAGCTACATGGTTAGTATCTACATAATAAGAAAGGGATTAGTGGTTGTTATTACATGCATTATGCACCACAGACTACTCTATATTTCACCCACCTATCCCTTTGCTACGCTGCCTATTGTGCTCTCTTATGGTACGCAGGAAAATGGCATTTTAAATCTATCGGTACGACAATCTATCTCTCTAATCTTGTTAATGTGATCAAACCCAGAATAATACGCAGGGGCTCTTAATATATATCTAAAGTCATCTGTGAACAAATCGATTTCGAATTTACTTCAAAGGTTTAACCTAAGTTTTAACCTGCGTTCTGATAGTAATCCCCATCCTTAGGTTTAAGGAATTCGTAAAATATTACGTAGCGAGTGTTGTGATTTTTTTAAATGAAATTAAATTGAGAATCGAGAAAACCTTCAATTGTCAGGTTTTACTGGCCACCGCCATGGAAAGCTTGTTTTCGTCAAATTTGCTCTTCCCAACGGAGCGGTTTGACGGAAATACATTGAAATCACAACGAGGTGGAGTGCTAATATGAGGCTACAAAAAAGAGGAGAAAATCATTGGAAAATAAGTAAGGAGGTATTTCATCAAATCACGCTTCAAGTGTTCAACATCTTCTCTTCACTCAGACATACGTATGCACAACTGCTAGCATTTTGTTTTAACAACTGAGATAAACATATGGTTTTAATTAGGTATTCAGCCAATGAAATAGGCCAACACAGCCACCTTAAAGTATTCTCGTTTGCTCCATTTATTTCCCATGGCCCCCATTACCATGGGAACGAGAGGGCCCCTTCCTGTTGACATCAAATATTAACGCAGGAAGACCTCCGCGGCGACCGCGTTGTAAACAAGAGCGCCATTACAAGGAAGCCACCTTTGCATTAACTAGTCGTCGTGGTACTCCAGAATTCAAAGGTCATTACGCTCAGACCATAAAGGAAGCAATGTAAGCAATTCCGTAAATGTGGTCACTTCATAAATATATAACCGAATTTAGGGCTCAAGATCACTTCATAATTGAAAAAGGACTTAAAGTAACGTTTAAATGAAAATGTTGCATGCATTCACACAAGGCTTTAACTTATAAATTATAGAAATAAATAAATGAGTAAATACACCTCAACTGAAGTTAAGTTAAAGACAAAGGGCCATAAGGAAGAAGTTAATTCTTGTCCTTTTATGCAGTAAACGTATTACAATTATATCTCTCGGCATAGAATAATGTGCACTATACAGTACTCTAAATAAAGCCGCCCTTATTCTATAAAAATATAAACTTGTGTGATTGTTAGCCACCTTGTAACACAATAACTCCACAATCGGTTGACCTTTGGTGGAAGGAGTGCAGGCACAAGGAACTAAGGGTCAAAACCATTATTCCTACCTCCCCAGAGGTAACACAGCGAATGCCTACTTCTAGATGATAAACGCAAATTTTAGAAATCAATAAAGAGCTACTACATGGAGGAGAGGAAGATGGTTTAGGCTAAAGGAACTCTTATAGCATAAATGACTGATTTTGCCTCTCACAGAATGACCAAAGGACACTCTAATAGAAATAATGGGGGCGTTTACTCGGAACCGAAATCCCAATGTGTACACGAAATCGTTAGATGGAAATAAAGAACGAATTTTAGTGAAGAAATTAATCTTCTAACCACAACCATTCACTCACGAATCAAAAATTAAAATAAGCAAAAGGTAACGCCCACCGAAAAAGCTGCATTGATATCATTGACGTCATTTTCCTCACTTCCTTGACTGCTTTTCGAGGAAGGGAAGAGAGTGGAGGGGGGAGTTCTCGGAAGGTCTGCTCGCACAGATCCTGTCGCAACTGCTCCTATTGGCAGATTCAGCCGTGCTAACCCCTTTGCGATAAGGCGTAGTAGCTTCGCGGGCTCAGTTGTGATTGGACGAAGTCGATATACGTCAGAAGTTGCACCACGCCCACTTTTCCGAAATGGTTAAAAACATCAGTTTTTCGCCGCTTATACCTCGAGAAATAATTGGCGGATCGAAAAACGGAAAAATACGGGTCTTTTTATTTTACAAACTCTATCATATTCGACAATTAAAAAACATGGTAAACGACCCCATTTGTCGTTATTTAAGTGTTTTAGTTGTACAGAGTTGTGACTTTTTCCCAATTTCTGGAATTCCAAGGTAATTCTTATAATTAATAAAAGGACAAAGGGACCGGTATTTGTTTCAATTTGGTCGTCTCTCGAGACAGAAGAACAGGCGCACAATGGCTCGCTGTTCACATCAGGGGCGAAGGGTGACAACATTCAGCAGGCCCTCCCTGGCTCGCGGTTGAGTCTTTGTTGCGTCACCACACTCCATGGCAACACACATATTTCACCCCACTGCTCCGTTCCCGGCTGTCCCACGACAAGCGAGACACCGTGGCGCCGAATCGCCTAGAGGCGCCAGTGCGAAGGGTCCCAAGAAGGCCGCCGCCGTAGTAATTAGGGCCACGGCATCATAATGGACGGTCATTTATTCAGGCAAGACCCCTTTCCCCAGAATGGCGACCGCCACGCCGCAATGCGGTCGGAATCCACACCACGAGGCGCGTCGGATGCCTGGCATTCCTCAAGGAGGCATCGCCATCGTGTTCCGCGGCCATGGAAGGGCATGGCCATCTACAAGAGCATTAAATTTGGGCCAGGGTATTTCCTAGGGAGTAATCCACTGGAGGGGAAGTGTAGAGGGGAGACCTGCGCACAAAGCTTCTGCGCATCCTGTAAATAACCGCGATATTTTAGTTTCTGGCGAGAATAATATTCCAGTGGATGCAATATTTCTCGATTTCAAAAAAGCTTTTGACAAGGTGTCTCATAGCAATCTAATTATGAAATTAACATCCTATGGGTTACACATAATTATTAAATCATGGATAAATGATTTCCTACATGATAGGGTGTAAAGGGTTGTTTTGGACGGTGTTACCTCTCCGGCAAATTAAGTCACTTTGGGTGTCCCATAAGGTAGTGTGATTGGCCCACTCCTGTTCCTTCTGTACATAAATGATTTCAATAAGGTCGTCAAATGTAAGCTTCGTCTATTTGCCCATGACGCAGTAGGGTACAGGGAAATTCTAAGCCCAAATGTAAAGAATATTTAAATGATGACTTACAAGCAATTGAAAAATGGGGTCATTCATGGCAGTTAAAATTAAATTTTAAAAAATGCGTGGTAATGAAGTTTTGGAAAAAGAATTGTTCTCCTTCTAGCACGTACAAAATAAGTAATGATGAATAAAGAAACGTGGAATCCATTAAATATCTAGGAATAAGAGTGACACATGATCTTTCCTGGGGTAAACACATACGTGAAATAATGGGGCAATCTAATCGTAAACTGGGATTCGCCAAAAGAGTACTAGGTGAATATGACGATAATGTACGAGAAATCAGCTACTTTTCCCTTGTAAGACCTCATTTGGAATATGCTGCCAGTGTATGGGATCCCTACGAAATCGGTCTAGATAACGAACTTGAACGTGTGCAGCGAAGATCGGCAAGATTTGTAAAGGGACGGTACGATAACTTTATTCGCGTAACCAGTCCTCAATTAAATTAATTAAATTGGGAATCATTGTCAGATCGCAGGTTGAAATTTAGACTTAATCTCTTAAACAAATATCAAGAACATATTTTCACTGATTATGTAAAAAATATTTTGCGAACCCCAACTTACTATGGTACACTGGACCATAATCACAAAATTAGAGAATTGATTGGCTAACTGGCAGATTCAAAATGTCCTTTTTTCCTCGTACAGTTAGGGATATGAATAACAGTAAATATATTCAATACGTGTGTAGGAATGGATAACATTGGTAGCTGCATGTTGGAATGAGGACTTAAAGCTAACACAACTAACATCATGTTTTGCCAATTTGCTTTGTTATTATGATCTTTTTATTACCATATTTTATTATTATTATTTTAATATTATCCTATTATTATTTTATGCATGATATGGAGTGCATGTTTGGATGAATTTACCCCCTGCCACAACCATTATGGTGGCTTGCACGGTATTATGTAGATGTAGATGTAACCCATTATAACAGAATTACAAAATTCATTGGGTACTTACATTACGTATACATTATGGCGTTGATAAAAGTGTGCTGAAGTTCATAAACTTTTCCTCGAATTACTATGTAGTCGAGTATGCCATACCTTTCGGAATGTATTATCGCGTGGAGTCACCACTTCCATTGGTAGAATCGGCTGTAAGTCCCCATTTGCAATTGGGTGAGGGAGCTTCGCAGTCTCAGTTGTGATTGGACGAAGTGGATGACGTAAGAGTCCTTTCCACGCCCACTTTTCCGAAAGGGTTAAAAACGTCAGTTTTTCACCGCTTATAACTCGAGAAGTACATGACGGATCGAAAAAAACGGAAAAACAAGGGTCCTTTCATCTTATGAACGCTATCAGATTCGGAAATAAAATACGGTAAAATACCCCATATAAGAACAGTGTGGTATGACGCTTGAGGTCTAGATTTAAGGCCAAGCACACGTGAGAACCACACAACTCCATGTGATTTCAAAGATTTAACGACAGCTTGTTGAATACAAAGAGCTCGTAATCTAAAATTCTAACATCCTAGGTAAAAAATGAGTTCACCTTGATTGGCTCTGGATCTCTGGCGGTATCTAGTGGAAGGAACGAGGAATTAACTGTGTCTGCATGCTGTCTGTACGATTCGCGTTGAAATGGGTCGCCATATATCAGTACCATTGTTTTTATTCCAAGTGTTGGTTATTTTATCGTTTGCAATTACATAAGGATGGTTTAGTTACGTTGTATTTACTGACACTATTGGAGGGTGTACGGTTTTCTTACAGGTCTTTTCTTTGGCGGCTGTTTTTTGGGTAAGTACTCCGTAGAAGGCCTCATCATACCAGTTCCCTCGGTTTCTGTTTTGTAACTCATTAGGCTGATTATAAATTCCATGCTAATTACATGTAATACGCTTCGGGCGATTAAATACAGGTGTGAGAACGTGGGGTTTATTCTCTGATCGCTTATAGGAGGGAGACAGGTGTAGCCGAGTGGTAGGTTTGCATTTCGAACTATACAGCACTAGATTTTCAGAAGCATCCAAGTATTTCTGACAGACTAAGGCTGTGTAAAATTCATTTAGTTTCCATTAGTCCAATTAGTGTTTATAAATGTTTATAAACGTTTATAAATACATTTAGTTTACAAATCAATTAGTGTTCATGTTTTCACATTCAGTTCTCTACCTACCTAATTCCTGGACAAGAAATTAACTTTAACATATCAAGTAAAACTGCAATAAAATTTTTGCTTCAGAAAATCAGTTCTCATTTCGATCGTAAATTCAGATCCATCTTTTGCTGTGTAAAGCGCCGACAACGGCCTTAAAGTGGCTACACTGAACGAAATTAGCAGTCCAAGCAGCGTTGATTGCTTACATAAATTCAGGGTTTCGGGGGTTCCTGAAAATTTACAATCATCACCGACTTCCTTCCCGAGGTAGTGTCCCGATATTAGCGCCATCTGGAATGACAGTCAAGTCTCCCGACTTTCCCCAACATGCTTTCTGTCTGCGAATGTTTCCCACCTCACTCGCTTGGATGCTTGTCTTCGGAGTGAGAAAATGGCGAACAAAGTAATCATTAGGCACGAGCAGATAACACAGGCCTCACCATGAAACTCTTGGTCAATGCCGTTGACAAAGACGAAGTGGTGAGGACTGAACACGCTAACACGACGAGGTAAGGGGCCCAACGGAATAGCGGACCTCTGCCAGTTGGCAGCCTTATAACTCCTTCTGTTCGTCTTTGAGCACAGATTATTTGGTTTCTTTTCCTTGGAAACACTGTACTGGAAATACTAATTGTTTTCTCATCATGGTTTCGAAACCTTCAAATGTTTATTTTTGCATGTGAAATGACAACCCTTTAGCAAAGCGTTTGGCTAACGAGTAAGCTTATCGTTCGATGCTTAAGCACGGGAAACTGCGAATAAAATATATTCCTGCCACATTTTTCAGCATGCCTAATTATCCATTTATGAAAAACCAACCACCAATGGGGGCATTTACTCGGAAACGAAATCGCAATTTTGTACACGAAATCGTTAGATGGAAACGAAAAACGATTTTTAGTGAAAAAGTCTTCTAACCACAACCATTCACTCATAAATCAAAAATTAAAATAAGCAAAAGGTGACGCCCACAGAAAATGCTGCTGTGATAACATTGACGTCATTTTCCTCCCGTCCTTGACTGCTTTTAGGGGAGAGGAAGGGAGCGGAGGGGGGTTCTCGGAAGGTCTGCTCGCACAGATCCTGTGGAAATCGCTCCCATTAGGAGAGCCAGCTGTTTGTGTCCCCATCTCATTGCGATAAGGCGAAGTAGCTTCACGGGCTCAGTTGTGAATGGACGAAGTCAAATACGTCAGAGATTGCACCACGCCCACTTTTCCTAAAGGGATAAAAACATCAGTTTTTCGCCGCTTATAACTCGAGAAATAATTGACGGATCAAAAAACGGAACGGGTCTTTTTATTTTACAAAATCTATCAGATCCGGCAGTAAGAAAAATATGGCAAACGCCCACATTATCCTTATGTCATCACTTTGCCTCTACCCTACGGCTATGGGCGACTAGCATTTCCCTTCTTAAATTTTTTCTTTCGCTCCTCACTATTTTGAACATCCACCCCCTCATAGGATTTATCAGTTATTTCGCTACCTTATCTTTCCATATCACGGAGAGATCACGGAAAAAGACATCGAATTTGAAAGAAAAATGACCATCTTTTTTCCATCGAAAATTTTCAAATATGAGATGCGAAGAATCTAAAAGATCGAAGGCTACCGTTAGATATAGACATTCATTCATAGCTCCTCTCCTCCGAATGAATTGATTCGCGCGAACAAATGAAAGCAGACCTGCGTCGAACTCCTTGTCTCGCGTGGCAGGAACACAAGTGATCTCTAACGACACGTGTCAGGAGAGCTCGTCCAATGGAGAACATGCACTATTTGTTATAACTCTTTGAATGTGAAGTTTATCAGCTAAGATGTGCTTGGCGAAAATTTTGCTGAAGAATTAAGTTGTATAATAAAGATATTACTTTTTGAAAATTGTACTTTATCGGCAGCTTAAAAACACGACGTCATCGCATGACGTCACGGCACGGGCTTAGTAATAATTACGGAAAATTATTACTAAGGGCTTTGTTTATCTGTTTATGCGTGGAGGTAAGTTGTTAAATGAATACTTGGCGATAACGTATGTATTTATCTCATTTGTTTAATGCAATAAGCGATTGTATTTAGATTTTATATTTACGTAGTATGGATTGTAACGATCAAATCGTCCATATATGCTGGTTTTTTAAGAACGCCGCCATAAGGGAGTCAACCAAAGGAAATTGTCGGATTGTGCTTTGATAAGTATTTTTTTAGTCATCGTTTCGTTCTAGAAACGGCTAAAAACCTCAACACAATATGTTTACTTCGTTTTCCTTTAAAAATAAATGCCTATTAATGTTGCAATATGGAACCCATACGGTGCAGTGATGTCAGAAGGCGTTTCAGGTCACGTGAGTTCCGTCAATTTTTGGGGCCATTTTAATATAATTTAATAATATTTGTGGTTGTCATAGATATGTATGGATTACATATTTGAATTGGTGAGAAAAATTTCACATCAAGTACATCATTAATCATTGAGAAACAAATTTCATGCATATTCCCCATTGCTGTCCTGATACGGAAAACCACAATGCACTGGAGCTATCATGGGAATAGTATTGGACCCAGGAATATTACATTCAACAACAAGGCAAAAAAGACGAATATAAAACTATAGATACTCCAATAAAATCATCCCCAGATGTAAGATTTTTACGTATCTAAGTAGGTATTTAACAAGGGAATTAGGGTGAGGGAAAACCGTAATTATTATCTTATTATCATAATCTTGATAAATCTAAATCGAAAATCTTGGCAAATGCCTAAACATGTTATTCTAATTGTTTATGCCATGACATGTGTTCCTTTCGAGCAGTTTCCGAATCCCTGAGGATGCTGATAAAAATGATTAAAACTTTGGCACTAGAAAACCAATTTTCAACATTGACCAAGTCTCCAGATTCAAAGAAAGTTTTCTAAAAAGTGTTCCAATGCATTGCACGGGGAGACAAGAAACCTCCAAGGGAGACCTTACAGCCATCGACAAGATTCTGCCTTTTAAGACTCGCGTGTGACCAATTTCAGAGCATGCGGCAAAGATATGAGAACCACACAAGGAAGGAGGCATCGCAATACATTAAGAAAGGTTGGACGAAAGACGGAGAAATTCTTACAGGGGAAACATCGGGATACAGAATGTGGCATGCTTCAAGTCCTGAGCAGGGAGATATTAAGAAATGAGAGAAAACTGATCTATTGATCTCTGTGGAATGCTCCAAGAATTTTGGGGAGGAAAATGGAATGACAGAAGTGACGGCGAAAGAGTAAATTTGATTTAAATAAATAATCAACAAAGAAAGGTGAAATATTGACAACAAAAGCACAATGCAAGAAAATTATCATTTTTCAACAGATGATTAATAAATGTTCAAAGGAATGGTTCAGAGTAATGATTTTCTGATAAAGCTATACGAGTTATTTCCCAAAATATCTGCATTTACACGGAAAGATGCAAAACGTATTTGTGATTTAATTTGATGGATGCTGATTTTGGAATGTGAGTTAACATGCATTTATCCCCTGGCTAATTTGTAGCACCGTAAATGAAAGCAATAATAATACTTCAAGCGTAAAGGTCATACGTGGCGCGAGATAGGGCTCACTTGGTTAACGGCAACTGGGAAAATTAACTCAAAGGTCGGACGGGAAAAATAACTTGTTCTTTATGCGCCGTGGCATTTCATGTGAAATATTGGAGTTTAACTCTGTGAGTTCGCAGGTAAAATTACGACTTGGGTGTTGAAAACCATATAGATGAGGTATATTCACAGAACTTTTAGCTAATGTCATCGTCATAAACATACAACTGAACACTCTGGAAATTCGTAGAAAATGAATCAGGCGTTTATGATGAAACGATACAGGTTTTCAGCTAAGATATCCTTGCAGCTCTTTGAATTTTGATTTTACCGTTCAGCACTTAGCCTGCATTTTTCATTCCCTGAATTTTTACTTATCATTCCCACCGACACACATCGTATTTCTTTCAATTCCTTATTTTAGTGTTTCTTATCAAAATTCCAAGCGTTTCTCCGTTGAAGCCCTTGTCACGAAATTGTTAGATAGAAACGAAAAAAGAATTTTAGTGAAAAAATTAATCTTCTAACCACATACATTCGCTCTTAAATCAAAAATTAAAATAAGCAAAAGGTGACGCCCACCGAAAAAGTTGCAATGATAACATTGACGTCATATTCCTCCCGTCCTTGACTGGTTTTCGAGGAAGGGAAGGGAGTGAAGGGGGATTCTCGGTAGGTCTGCTCGCACAGATCCTGTCGCAATCGTTCCCATTGGGAGAGCCAGCTGTGTCACCCCCCTTTGCGATGAGGCGAAGTAGCTTCGCGGGCTCAGTTGTGACTGGACGAAGTCGATATACGTCAGAGGTTACACCACGCCCACTTTTCCGAAAGGGTTAAGAACATAAGTGTTTCGTCGCTTATAACTCGAGAAATAATTGACGGATCAAAAAACGGAAAAATACGCGTTTTTTTTTATTTCACAAACTCTATCATATTCGGCAATAAAAAAATATGGTAAACGACCCCATTCACTTTTGGACACCGCACATTAACGCAAGTGATGTCCTGGGGATAGGAGACCTTACAGGGGGAATGAACTGTCACTTGCGCCACGCCCTGATGTGTTCCGATATCTTCCGCCGGCAGGAACAAGGAGAGAAAGTTATCACGACTTGAACCCGGGACTCCTTGGTCTGGAACCGTAATCACCTCGGTGCAACCTCCCGATTGCAGTCTATTAACAAGAGCCGATGGTGGGTGTGGTCAGGAAACGGGCATTCCAACGCAAGGCAATCCCACCTGACATTACTCCAGCCTACGCGCCAGTCGGTGCAATGCGATATGAAACGAGGATATCGCGCTGAATGGAGGGATGCGACGAGATATCGCCCTAGAGTCGGAGGGAGGAGGTTGCACTCGAGACCATTGAAAGGAGGACATGGATAAGAATGAGTGAGATAAGGAGGAGGGAGGAATTCAGACGTATAGAGGAGGCGGATGGAGTAGGATGAGATTGGGAAAGGGGGAGAAAGGACGATCAGCGTAAGAAGGGGAGAAAGAAGATCGAGGGGAAGTTTACTGCGATATGATCTAAAATACATCACATATTGAGCGATATATGCACTCCTAGCACGTACAAAATAAGTAACAATGAAATAACAAACGTGGAATCCATTAAATATCTTGGAATAAGACTGGCACATGATCTTTCCTGGGGTAAATACATAGGGTAAAGGGGGGTGAATCGGACCAGCGGGTGAATAGGAACGCTTTTCAAAAAGTGCGCTCAGACCCGAAACGGTATCACTTGAGACTGACTACGTTTTAGGAATTGCTTCTTTGTAATCTTGTCCTTCTAGTAGAGTGAAAACGAGAACTCGACGACTGAATTTAAGCAAATGATACTCTGTCGAATGGAAGCCTACCATACGAGAGAGGTGTGAAATTGGGTATTTAGAAAACCTCGTATAGGTTCAAAGTAAGGTGACATTGTAGCGCTTACTCAGATTTCAAGTTTTTCTTTCCTGAAAGGAAATCTAATACCATAGCTGCGACATTAGGTTACTTTTTTGAGCCTTGTATGAATATCGGAGTTACCAAACATGATACAAAATCATATTACTTAGTCGGGTGAAAAGGACCAGCACGCGCAGGAGTTCAGTTCCAAGCCGCTGATCGAGGGTGAAGCATTGAACCAGTTATACTCAACTGACACTTGGAAAAATTCCTTCTGCTACTGAAAAGTAAGTAGATATACAACTAATATTGATAAATTGCTTACTTACACTTAATGTTTTACATTAAAAACATCAAATGTTTATAAGAATGTTTGAGCGAAAGTGGCTAAAAATTTGTTTTTAGGCCATACTCTTCTATTTAAGTATTATAAGAAGTTTAATGGAATAAACCTATTTTAATGCTATTCTATATCACGTTATAGATATTTACTACGTATAACGAGGAGGAGGAAAGAGATTTTCCCCGTCATAGAGGTGAATTATTACGGCGACGAGCACGATTTACAGGAGGAGCGAGAGGTAAGCTACCTTCGTTTGATGTAACATATGTTGTGTACTGTTCCATATATATTAACCAATTATTCGCTGAAACAATATCATAAAACATACGCATTTCGTGATGGAAATTTATTGTTAATAATTCACATTGAGTTCCATACCTATACATTCTACATTACTCAGTGGGTATATTTTCCAATCTGAAAGAAAAGGAGGTGATATAATGTACGTGATAGAGGGATTGCCAGAGTATTAAATATTATATATGGCAACAGAATTAGTTGTGGAACGCCTTACAACCTCCTTTTGATAGCGTAACATTAGCAAAATTTCATTTAAAACGTATTTATGAAAGTGATAATTTTCGCTTACCGTTAATGTTTTTCCTTTTGGATTAAGATGGGGAAGTACCGGCGAAAAACGGAACAGACATGGACAGAGGAGGATATGAGAATGGCGCTGAAAGCTTTCAGAGAGGGAAGAAGCATGAGGCATTCTGCCGAACTTTTCAATGTTCCCCGTACTTGCCTCTATCGTAGGATAGTAGCGGATACGGAAAAATTGAAGACAAGAGGGGGGCAAAATGTCTTCTCAGTGGAAGAAGAGGAAGCATTAATTAGAAGAATTCTTAGGTTATGTGAAATTGGGTTCGGATTGACAAAAGATGATGTCATGAAGGTGGCATATGAATTTTCCATTGAAAACAACATAAAAAACAATTTCTGTGCGTTAAAAAAACGAGCAGGCAAGGATTGGTTCTTGAATTTTATATCTAGACATCCTTTAAGTCTTCGAAAACCCGAAGGCTTGTCAGTGGCTCGAGCTGAGGGTTTAAATAAGGAAGATGTAGACGATTTTTTTTCAAAGTTAACTATTCCGATGGCTGAGGCTGGAGTTATGGATAGGCCCCACCTTATATACAACGTTGACGAAACGGGATGTGTATTAAATAATCGCCAAACCCAAAAGAATGTTGCAAGAACAGGATCTAAGGTAGTCATAAAACAGACGTCAGTGGAAAAGGGGGAATTGGTGACAGTTGTTGCGTGCTGCAATGCAAGTGGACATTACATACCACCTTTTGTAATTTTTAAGGGGAAAAAGTTCCATAAGGAATGGGAGGATGGATTTCCGTTGGGATCTAAAATTTTTATGTCCGATTCAGGGTGGATAAATGAGGATCTTTTTTTGGAGTGGCTAAAGCACTTTCAAGCAAACAGGATTCCTGGCCGATGCATTTTAGTCCTCGATGGCCACGCATCACACAAGACTCTTCCTGTTCTACTGTTCAGTGAAAGGAATGAGATCACTCTCTTATCACTGCCCAGCCACACTACACAAAGGTTGCAACCTCTGGACAGGTCTTTTTATAAACCATTAAAGACATACTACGATATTGAAACAAATGCGTATATGACAGTTTGTAAGGGGGATAGAAAGATGACTAAATTTAATTTTGGTCGGCTTTTTCGAAATGCAAAGCCGCAACAATCGGCAACGCTGAAAATGGATTCCGATCAACAGGAATATTCCCTCTGAATCCGGGTATCCTGATGGAGTTAGATCTTCATCCTTCTAATCTCGGAAGCTCACACGCCCCAGAAGAAGCATCAACTCCTTTTTCGACAAATTCATCTTCCGATCATAAATTAACTGCCAGTCCCTATGAAGAAAGCGAATCCTCGACATCAACATCTGAGGAATCGTCAAATACTTTGGGTAGGTCTTTCCATAGTTTACTACCTACACCAGAAAAAAAAGAATGAAAGTCAATGTGAAAAGGTCAAGAAAGCAAATTGCTCAAATACTTACTTCTCCAGCTGTAATAGAAGAAACAAAGCAACGACTGAAGAAACAAAATATTAGGAACGCGAAGGGAACTTGCAGAAACTCATATGAATCATCTTCAGATAGGGACGGCAATACTGAGAATGGGGAAAACTCAGCTGATGATACGCTTTGTGGCTTCTGCTCCAAGTCTTATAATTGTGCGAATTCGTCAAAGTTTAGAGACTGGATTAAGTGCATGAAGTGTAATTGTTGGTACCATGAGCTGTGTGTAGGTGCTAAGGGGCGAGATAAATTTACTTGTGGTAAATGTGCTTAATTGTTTTGGTAAATTTGTTCTATTTTGTTCTATATGTTCAGATTTGGTGATGTATGTCTATTTGTAAAGTTATGTTTGACTCTAAGAAGGTGTCGTCGAAATATCTCCAGACTGCACTACATTGTTAATAGCAATGATGCAACATTTCAAAATTTTATGGAATAAAACTTAAGAAAACTAAAATTTATAACGTTATTTTACTGGTCCGATTCAGCCTCTAATCTGGTCCGATTCGCCCTCCAAGTCGTCGGGCGAATAGGACCATGCAGTCTCTTGAAGAAATTGCTCCAGGGCCGTTCTATTCAGAGCAACCACGCTGAAAATTGCGTTTTAAACTGGAAAAACATCAAGTCCTTTGCTGATAATGCTTTCAGAATGTAACTGTTTACACAAACGAGGAAATCGACGATTTTCCTTTTTGTGGCCCGATTCACCCCCCTTTACCCTACGTGAAATAATGGGTCAAGCGAATCGTAAACTGGGATTCAACAAAAGAGTATTGGGTAACTGTGACCATCATGTACGAGAAATCAGCTACTTTTCCCTTGTAAGACCTCATTTGGAATATGCTGCCAGTGTATGGGATCCCTACGAAATCGGTCTAAACAATGAACTCGAACGTGTGCAGCGAAGATCGGCAAGATTTGTAAAGGGACGGTACGATAACCTTATTGGCGTAACCAGTCTATTAAATGAATTAAAATGGGAATCATTGTCAGATCGCAGGTTGAAATTTAGACTTAATCTCTTAAATAAATTCCAAGATAATATTTTCAGTGATGACGTTAAAATATTCTGCAAACCCCAACTTATTATGGTAGACTGGACCACGATCACAAAATTAGAGAAATTGATTGCCGAACTGACAGATTCAAAATGTCCTTTTTCCCTCGTACAATGAGGGATATGAATAACGGTAAATATATATGCAATACGAGTGTAGCAATGGCTGACATTAATAGCTGCATGTTGGTACAAAGACTTGAAGCGAACCCAACGAACAGCATGTTTTTGCATACGTAGTTTGTTAATTTTTATCTTTTTAAATATTGCAGGTTAGACTAATATATTAATATTAATCCTTTTAGATGCATAATATGTAGTGCATGTTTGGTGAGAATTCACCCCCTGCCACACACCTTTATGGTGGCTTGCAGGGTATTATGTAGATGTAGATATGTTTACAATGTACTTCGATATCATTTTGAAACTTTGTAGAAGAATGTCTGCACAACAAAGGGATTGGTAGGTTATATATAGTTACAGTAGTCTGTAGTGAATGATGCATGTATGTATGTATGTATTAACATTATTACCCCATACATTATATTTAAAATATATTTAGATATATTCATTATAACCAATAATTTCCCAATTACTACGTAGATGCTAAGCGGCATCAAGCGGCATTTGACTCAATTATCTCACATGTTTCCATTTGGTAGCCTAGTCGCGTGTCAATAGTGCATTATTGGTCAACTTCACCCCTTGCCACACACCCTCGCGGTGGCTTGCAGTGATTTGCGTAGATGTAGATGATGTAAAATTGTATTATGCAATATGAATTGTAACAAGCATTCAAGAATTGATATACATTGCTCAGTCATCAAAACTGCAACTTCGAAATCGGTAGGTACATCTATGTCATAAACTGCAAGCCATCTCGAGGGTGTGAGGCAGGAGGTGAATTATTAATGACACTGAAGAAGAAATACAAACATGCATATCACACATTAGCATTTCCTGCTGATATTTTTAAACACCATAGTGAAAAAAATCCAACATTTTAATCTCATCTCTGTTTCTAGGTTTATATGAAAGTAAGAGTCTCGATACTATATCCAAGGGAAATATTTGGAATGTTGTCGCGAGACACGTTAAATTTTAGTAATAAATGAAACTAATAATGAATGTTAATACATATTAAGTACCTAATATAATAGTTTTTGGTACGGGAATGTACGGTAAGATTTCACTAGGCACATCACAAAATTATAGGTCCGATTATTAGTAGGAGGAAATAGAATGAAGCCGCTGACTACAGTAGCAGCTATTTCGATAAAAAGCTGCCCGTTCAACTCAAAAGTGATTCCCAACACAACAAGATTTCGTGTTTAGTTTTTTTAATCAAATGTCTAGGCTTTGCAGTGCTCAGCAGGAGCGCATAAAATCCTAATTTCAGCACTCAATTAGCAGAGGCAAGTTGGTGCTTCACCCGTGAAGATGGCACATGATCCCCTGGGAAACTAGAGTCTCGGAAGCAATTTCCCTCGCCGTCCCAATTCGAATCCTGGAGCCTCACATCTCTCCATGCATCCAGCCGCTTCCACGCTCGAAGCCTCCAGTCAAAATAAAATGACTCAATTAAATATTCACACAGCATTTCCTTCTGTTATGCAACTTCCGTATGCATGTGCGAATTTTGAAAATATTATCGAGGCATTTAAGGAGGGCATGTGCTATGGTGTTGCTACAATGATATGGATCGCGGTGCGCCTTACAAATATGCCTTAGTTACGTAAAACAAACTCTGGTTTTAGGTTATGGCATGAGGCAGAAATCAGGGTAAGAAAAGCAAATTTTCACTCGAATATGGTGGGCACTGAGTAACACCTTGAGAGTCTAAAATAAACGAGTCTTTCCACGAGGCAACGGAAGAATGTAGCGAGGAGACCATCTTTGTCGGACATAAATTCATTGCCTCGGGGACGACTGTCTCCGGTGAGCACAAAAAAATCATTAATAATTTGGATTTTAAAAGAAAGCGAAATAAATTCAAAACTTATTCCAAGTAGCATATGTTGGGATGTGGAATAATGGGAATTATGGCGTTCTAATTAAAGTGTGGTAATTAAATACCCGGATCGATTTTCACGTGTCACAGCAACTACAGAGGAATTAGGGTTGGCATCACTAATAAGCCAACGAGTAATACGTTTTAAGATGTTGTTACGATGCAGAAGATATTTAAGGCAATGCAGAAAAAATCAAAGTAATGAGGTGATATCTTTAAATTTAAATAGATTTTCCTAAATAAAACATACATGAAGGAAAATAAATACTGTTAATCAACAAAAAATTCGAGCCTTAGTTGTAATGAGTTCGTTGAATACCGCCGTCATACTTGCAGTATTTACTTCATTTACTTAATAAATAAGCACCGGATATGGACTCACACTTTTCACTGGGGAATTACCTTCGGAAAGTACAGGTGGATTCAACAGCACAGATAAGCAGCGAAAATCTACATCTACATGTACACGATACCCTGAAAGCCACCGCGAGAGTGTGTGGCAGGGGGTGAAGATCACCAAGCATGCACTACTCACATGCAAACAAGCAACAACAGGGTCTTATGTGACTAGATTGTTAGTATCTATAGAATTTAAGGGGTTAATACACGCATCATGCACTACAGACTACTCTAAAATATTTCACTTGTCTATCCCTTTGCTACGCTGCCTATTCTGTCCTCTTATAGTACAGGGGAAAAATGCCCTTTTGAATCTATCAGTACGACAATCTATCTTTCTAATCTTATTTATCAGGTCGAATATAGCATAATACGCTGTGTTTTTAATATATGCCTAACATCATCAGTAAAGCTATCCGATTGAAATTTCTCTGATAAACAGAATCTGTACTTTAACCTACGCTCTGATAATGATTCCCACCCTAATTCTTTTATTAATTCTGAAATACTACTCAACCTATCGTAACGACTTTTAACGAACCTAGCTGCTCATACGCTGCACACTGTCTAGTTCTCTGATCAAACCTAATTCATTCGGATCCCATACACTGGATGCATACTCAAGGTGGGGCCTAACTAGTGAAAAGTAACATCGCTCTTTTGTCTTCTCATCACATTTCCCAAGTACTCTTCTTATAAATCCTAGCTTTCTCTTCGCTCGGCCGCATATTTCCTGGGTGTGTCTTCCCCAAGATAAATCTTTAGTGATTGTTACACATAAATATCTTATGGCTTCAACGTATTAGATCTTCGTGTGACTAATTTTATAGGTATGTGACTTTGATTGTGTTCGACATGATATCATCTATGACAACCCTCTGCTATCGCCCACTCAAGAATTCTTTTACCCAACATACAACGTCTTTATTTATACCAAAACTCTCTAACTTCAAGATTAATTTGTCATGAGGAACTTTATCGAATGCCTTTTTAAAATCTAAAAATATCGCATCAATCTCCGTACTGTGTTCGCCGTGGACTAAAATATTATGTACGAATAAAGCTAATTGTGTCTCGCAAGGTCTACCTTTTGGGAACCCATGCTGGCTGTTTATGAGTAATCCCTGACTATCCAAATGCCCCATGATCGAACTGACTACTATGTGCTCAAATATCTTACAAGAGATTGACGTGAGTGAAATGGGTCTGTAGTTACTAGGTTCTTCCCTATCACCGCTTTTAAAAATAGATGTAATGTTAGCTACTTTCCAATCCTTGGGTACTGTGTGGTTCTTTAGTGTTTTATTGAATATTATTTCTAGATAGGGGGCTATTTCAGAAGCTAATGTTTTATATACTCTGGAAGGAATTAGATCGGGACCTGGTGATTTGTTTTTACTTGTGCTTTTTAACTGCTGCTCTATTCCGCGACATGAAATTTTTATTTCGGCTATTTGCTCACTGAAAGTGTTCGGCGGTGGTTCCACTGCCCTGAGTGACGATGAGTTGAATACGCTTTGGAAGAAGGTGTTTTAAGTATTGGCTTTTTCTACACTGCTGGTGACTCTAGTTCCTTTATCGTTTTTAAGTGTGTGCACTGTGGACCTAAAGCGAAACATGTATGCATAATGTTCACCAGCATTTCCATAGCAGAATACAAACATTAAATAATTATTCGTAAATCTGAAATATAAAATAAAATGAAGCAACTTACTAACTGAAGTAAGTATTGCACTCAATTGAAGTATCTATCACACTTTAGGGTTGCATTGATGAGAAAGATTCAATAATGAGAGATGAGATATTTCGTGCCCTTGTGAACATTATTTCACCCAGTATCATTCAAGGGGAAATTTGGAGTTGTCTTTAATGGAATCTAGTGAAAAAAATAACTGAAAATATTTTCCCAAAATGGGAAAACAAAGGAAGAGGGGGGAAAGGATAACGCTAAAAACAATGATTTAATTCCTTTGAAGCGGCGATTTCTTCGGGGGATAAAACGTATGAAAGGCGCCACATTTCCAAGAAATCCAATGATAACAAAACGAAAGATTTGGTTCGCCTCAGAATTGCGTCTCGTCGTGAAATGACTGCATTAAGGAATACGTTAGTTGGTTGAAAAGTGGGTTGCAGTGCGTTACTCGTGCTGAGTAAGCAATCGATTTGGACTTTTAGCCTTATTGACTAAAGCAGCGTTTACGCGTAGTTGTTGACTGTTATGACAGTCGCGAGATGCGCAATACATCTCTATCGCTACTGCTATGATGCGTCTGCACCAACTTCTATGCAGCTCAAAGCCGCTATTTAGGCATTGTCATCATCATCATTGGTCAATAATCCTAGGATTGGTTTGACGCAGCTTTCCACTCGATTCTTCTATCGGCCAACCTTTTCATTGTGACGTAATTCTTCTCTTTTACATTCTTCACAACCTGTTCCATGTATCTCATACGAGGCATGCCTTTTCCAATCTTCCCGTTCACTTTTCCCTCGACGATAGTCTTCATCGGGCCATCGTGTCTCAAGAAATGGCCGATTAAGTTTTCCCTTCTCCTTTTTAGAGTTGTCAGCAGACTTCTCTTTTCTCCTACTCATCTTAGCACTTCCTCGTTACTTACTCGGTCGATCCATTTAATCTTCAGCATTCTTCTGTAGCACCACATTTCAAATGCTTCTACCCTTTTCTTCTCCGCTTCTGTCATCGTCCATGATTCACTGCCGTAAAGAAAAATGCTCCAGATATATGTTCTGATGAACTGTTTCCTTACTTCTATGCTTGTATTTCCTGCTGTAAGTAGATTCTTCTTTTGATAGAATGCCCTCTTTGCCTGGGCTATTCTACTCACTATTTCTTTCCTGCTTCGCCCATCGTTGGTTACTCTGCTTCCCAGGTAACAGAACTCTTTCACCTCTTCCAGTTTCTGTTTTCCTAGTTTAACGTTGGTTTTGGCTTCTTCTTTCTTGCTGCACACCAATATCTTAGTCTTCATCTTATTTATCTTCAGCTGATATCTGGCCATAGTCCTTTCCATGGTTGTTAGCATCTTATTCAGCTCCTTCTCTGTCTCTGCTATGAGAGCTATGTCATCAGCGAATCGTAGCATACTGATTGTTTCTCCGTGGATGTTCACTCCAGAACACTTCTTCTTGACTTCATTGATGGCTCTCTCGATGTAAACATTAAAAATTACGGGAGACAGTGCGCAGCCTTGTCTCACTCCTTTCTTTATTCTTGCCTCTTCACAGCTGGGTCCAGATTTAATCACAGCAACTTGGTTTTTGTACAGACTGTGTATAATTCTTCGGTCATTGTCATAACAAATAAAAAGAGTTTTATTTCAATAGTGATTGATGCTTAAATTTTCGTGAAATTCTTCAAGCAATAAATTCCATTGACGATTATCTTTTGTTCCAATTCTTTAAAGAGTAGAATCTCCCGTTTGGGAAGGGATATCCTTGATATTATATCCAAATTCCGTCGTGTATTGCTTTACGTTGGCGATTGTTGTGATTGTGTTGGATACATTTCCGCTGGAAAGTAAACGGGCTTCAACATTGCTGATAGCTCGATCAAGGATCGATAGTGTTCGACATGTGACCAGTATCGACCTGAACTCGCATCGCAGTTGCTATTTACACATGCGAGTGGGGCTTAATAGTTCTTAGCAGTTGACTGTCATAGCAGTCAACTGCTACGTGTAAAAGCACCTTAAAATCTTTGCCTTATTGCAACTTATAAGAATAAAAAAGGTAGTTAATTTACATAGAAGCGAATGAAGAGTTTAATTTTTCTTTTCTTTCCACTCTCTCCAAACTGCAATGAAGTATCGATTCGGCAAGGAGGTAATGCGTAGAACGATGCACTGCAATCACGAGTACATGACCGTGACTCCTAGAGACTTCGGTGCGGACAGCACTTTAAAACTCCGAATACTATGGAGATTGAAGAGCACCCTGCTTTCGGTGGTCGACACTTTCTCCGACTCATTATTTCGCAGCGCAATATTTCACGCCTTGTGTCGCGGATAAGTTTGCAAATCCGTCCATTCCAAGGGTCGCTGTGCGAAGCAAGTTCCTTCCTTGGTTCTCTCTCTCTCTCTCTCGAACTGTCCCCTTTCCCACCCACCAGAATAGCAGGGCTGTGCGATACGACGAAAACTCGTCGACGATACTCGATATGCACTTGATATCAAGAGTCGATATTTCAAAACGCGATCCACGAAATGTCGATATCCGATATCCCGATATGTCGATATCCCGAGATGACTATAACCCGATATGACGATATATCGATATGACGATATCCTGATCCCGATGTTTTTTTCTGTCACCCTTAATAATGTCTCTATTTAGCGCAATTTCTCGATAATGGTTGATCGGATTGAAGTGCTATAAACGGTCTCTTCCTTATAAAATATTAAACTTCCTCAATCGTTAATTATATATTTTAAATTGTCTAATTTGTTATTATTATAAATTTTTTTAATCATAAAATTTGGATGTAGGGAATGGAATGGCCATGGGGCGATTTCATCGCTGAAAACTGGAATTCAACAAGAAAAGTTTAAATTTGTTTATAAAACTATTGTTTTTAAACCATAATTCGGAATTTAAAAAATGTTCACCGTTGTTATTGTTAGACCAAGGAAAAATGGTGATATGTATTTCAGCTCATATGGGCCGTATCAAAAAATTGAAAAGAATTCCTATTATCTAAAATTATATGCTCTTTCGCCTTAAGTTATCATATTATTAGTCGATATCCAATATGTCGATATCCCGATACATCGATATCCCAATATATCGATACCCCGATATGTTGATATCCCGTTATGTCGATATCTCAATATGTCGATATCTCGATATCCCGATATGTCGATATCCCGTTATGTCCAGATCACGATATTTCCTCTTTATATCGCGAAACCGATATATCGGCGAATCCGCGATATGAGAATGATGTCGTCGTTCGATATTCAAAACAGCATATCGCACACCCCTTGTGGAAGGGGGGGAGAGGGGGCAGGGATATCTCGCCGTGCGAGAGCTTTTGGGCGAGAGAGCAGTAATATGAAAATGCTTCCCTCGCCGCACTCGGAACGCTCTTCTCCTCCGCCCCCACTCTTTCTCTCCCTCTCACCCTCTCTCGGGATGTAGGTTCCCATAATTCCCTCGCTCCTGACGGCAACTTGAAATACTCCACCACCAACTCTGGGGGTGTGCCTCGCCATAAATTTGATCCACAAAAGTGTGAAATATGTTCTCTTGAACGTGCGGTCCAAGGACCCCAGTGCACCAAGGCCCCAAGGGGACCCGAGCAGGTGGAAATGCGCTCCAAAAACACATCTACATAATACCCTGAAAACCACCATAAAGGTGTGTGGCAGGGGATGAATCCTCACCAAACATGTACTACATATCATGAATATAAGAAGGATTAGTATTAATATACTAGCTATAAACTTCACTATTTAAAAAAGATAAAAATAGCAAAGCAAACATGCAAAAACATGCTGTTAGTTGGGTTAGCTTCAAGTCCTTATACCAACATGCAACTACGTATGCTATCCATTGCTACACTCGTATTGGATATATTTACCGTTATTCATATCCCTAAATGTGCGTGGAAAGAAGGAAATTTTGAATCCGCCAGTTCAGCAATCAATTTCTCTTAATTTGTGATCATGGTCTAGTCTACGATAGTAAGTTGGGGTTCGCAAAATATTTTTAACGTCATCCCTGAAAATATGGTGTTGGAATTTGTTTAGGAGATTAAGTCTAAATTTCAACCTTCGATCTGACAATGATTCCCATTTTTATTCATTAAATAGATTGGTTACGCTAATATGGTCATCGTATCCATTGATACACTCGTATTGGATACATTTACCGCCCTAAATATATCCAATAACACTTGGCTCCGTCGAGGATTACGTTTGAACGGAGGAATCCCGTCTTTCCACCTGCACGCGGCGTGATGGCTGAACATCTCTTTCGCACCTTGGTGGGACTAGAGGAAGAAAAGTTGGGAAGGAATTGTTGGGATCCCCGGCGTTGAAAGCTTTTGCCAACAGGTGGAGCCACATTGGAAGCAGGAACAAACGTGGACCTGCCAGAAATTGAGTGCAAGTTCAACGTGCGACTAACATCTCCTTTGGCCACAAATCCACGCAGTGCGTATCAGTTATCTCACTAAGGCCTTAGTGTTGTCTTCAATATCCTATGTATAAAAAAGACCAAATATGACAGGCATTTGATCCATCTGGGTCGTTCTGAATGATTTCGAAATTTTAGAGGAGTTCGAGGAATCATTCTTTAAAAGATGCATAAAATTATATTGATAGTCAGGGGTTATTTAATGCCTATGCGTTTGGATCTAAAATAAAAAATATGTATTCGCAAGAAAGGCGCCCTACGCAGTCATAATAAATACAAAACAAAACAGGCATGTGACGGAAGCATAGAAATGCGAAAATGAGGCACTCACAATAGTTTGGACGTTTCCGCGGACATGCCGCATTTTTCAACAGAAGAGGTTGTCTTTACAGAAGGGAGTCAACCCTCTTCTGTTCAAAAAGGCGGCATGTCCACGGAAACGTCCAAACTATTTTGAGTGCCTCCTTTTCGCGTTTCTATGTTTGCGTCACCTGCCTGTTTTGTTTTGTACTTAAAATAAAAAATACATATTTTACGATTGTTGACGGAACCAAGATAAAATAACCTCGAATGTTCCGTTTTTGAGGTGTTAAATGTCAAAACCTGTGATTGTTGTACTTTTAGACCTTAGGGAGGTGAACAAAGGATATCTGCCCAACTACTGAAGAATTCGCAAAACCCAAGACGATTCACGTGATGATAAGCGACAGACTGCCGGAGGTCACGCTGCATTTCTTATTCGAATGTTTAGTAAACGTTGCAAAGAAAACTTTTTAACATCCGTCCTTCATGCCTTTTCATTCAGCTATTTCAGCATTCTGAGAAGGATATGTGGCCCATTTAAAGTTAATTAATTATCGGGAAAAGTTCATAAAGGATTGGCGAATTCAAGAAAATACGTTAAAAATTGTTAAGGGCAAGATTTATCAGGCCCTATATTAATAACACTTAATCACGGTAAGAATAATACCTACAAGTATTTCCTCTAATTAACTCATAAGGTAATTTGATGATTATGAATATTGAATCATGGATAACTCTTCATGGCCTTTTTTCGATTATCGTAATGTCTTTCTGGCGAAGATTTTCGCGGCGTTCCGATGATTGTAAAAATCTTTCGGGGAATCTTCCGCGTTGTCATTGTGTTAAATTGCGACGTTTCACCCACTCTACAGCGGGCGTCCTCAGGCCAGGCTGAAGTGAAAATGCTCCGAGGTTGACGCTTATTTATACTTGTCTTCTGAGGTGGCCGCTGCTCGCTGATTGGCTGTTGATGCTTGTGTGAATACTCGTTTCCACATACTTCGCTTCCAGAACACTCACGGGCCCTCAAAAACGGACAAGGGGAGAAATCGGCCATTGCGGAGCACGCTTCGATGGAACCAAACCATTCCGTGAATTTAATGGAACCAAAAATCCTCTCGAGGAAAAAGCGATATTTCCCGAGAATTATAAGGGAAGCAGTTGTAATTTCCAAGAGGCCCAACAACATGAATAGGGATGATAGCTACCCACTCTCCAACACGTGGAAACGAGTATTCACACGAACATCAACAGCCAATCAGCGAGCAGCGGCCACCTCCAGAAGACGAATATAAATAAGCGTCAACTTCCAAGAATCTTCAGCCTTGGCCTGAGGACGCCCGCAGTAGAGTGGGTGAAACGTCGCCAATTTAACAGAATGACAACGCGGAAGACTCCCGAAAGCTTTTTACAATCTTAATGTCTTGCTAAAAAGATAATGATGAAATTGCGTATTGGTTGGTGTTATGATTGGTTTTGGGGATCGGAAGAGGTCATCTGGCTCCACATGAGTCGTCTACCATTGCCGTGGGAACAATGTTGACACTCTGAATCTTCATGTCACCAAACAATTCGCAAAAGAGCACAGAAGTCACGGAGGAGAGAGAGGTCAGAAGGAGCCGCTGGAACGTGGAAAAAGCACGGAATGCACGGAAGCTCCCTCATATTTACATCGGAATATACAAACAACAGAGCTAGAACTAATTCAACACGCTGCCGAATGGAATAACTCCAAACAACACTTTTTCGAAAATCTGCATACGCTAGGTCTTCTTCCGTGTAACCTCTTGCGTAGTATGGAATTTAATGTCAGAAGACATAAAGAAATCTGATAATGCAAAAAAATTTGCGTAGAAATACCACAAAATACTTCAAGTGAATTAAATACTATGTAATATTCTGTGGAATATGATATCTAGGATATGATATATATGTTAGACCTCATTTGGAATACGCTGTCAGTATATGGGCTCCCTACGAAATCGGTCTAAATAATGAACTTGAACGTGTGCAGCGAAGATCGGCAAGATTTGTAAAGGGACGATACGATAACTCTATAAGCGCAACCAGTCTATTTAATGAATTAAATTGGGAATCATTGTAAGATCGCAGGTTGAAATTTAGACTTAATCTCATAAATAAATTCCAAGACCATATGTTCAGTGATGATGTTAAAAATATTTTGCGAACCCCAACTTACTGGACCATGACAAAAAAATTAGAGAAATAGATTGCCAAACTGACAGATTCAAAATGTCCTTTTTTCCTCGTACAATTAGGGATATGTTTAACGGTAAATATATCCAATACGAGTGTAGTAATGGATAACATTGGTAGCTGCATGTTAGTATAAGGACTTGAAGCTAACCCAACTAACATCATGTTTTTGCATGTTTGCTTTGCTATTATTATCTTTTTTTAAATGGTGAAGTTTAGAACAGTATATAAATACTAATCCTTTTTTATGCATGATGTGTAGTGCATGTTTGGTGAGAATTCTTCCCCTGCCGCACACCTTAATGGTGGCTCGCAGGGTATTATATAGATGTAGATGTAGGTGATATATTTTTACAATGGTCCTGTTTTATGTAACTGATTTGTTCTTTTTTATAATCATTGTTTTGTTTTTATTGATAAAATTGTACCAAAGGTAAAAATCAATTGTTCTGCTGCACTCTGCGACCATATGTTTGCTTGTATTTTTTCTATACTACATTTTTCATAACTACATAATTCTATACTAAACTACGTGTATTGCTTTCTTTTCCTAAGGGATAGATTAGTCCCGGAATAATGAACATTACTTTTATTCTACTCCATGCCAGAAGATGTCCTCCGGTGCAGTCGGAGAACATTTCGTCGGCAAGCATCGACTCTCAAAAGGAGGATGGATGATAACAACAGAACCATTACTCTCCGAGTACCTATTTCACTAATTAGTGCCAAGTTGGGCGTAGAATTATGAGATTGGAAGCAGAATGTGACGCTTAGGCGTTCTGGGAAGGAGAGAAAGTGAATGACGGGAGGCAAGGGGTTTGCTGGAAGGAAGGCCGACGGGGATTGCATCTTAGATTTCTCGGGAAGTGACGAGTTAGGCGCCGAGGGGTGGCATTGCTTCAGCCTAAAAGCCTCCTTTCTAAATAGCTTCCTTGCAGTCGAATCAAATCTACCTTAGCCACCGGCATCACGTACCTGAGTGCAGGAACCAATCTTAAAGTGGCCCCCCTCCATCCCTTCCATCCCTCACATCCCCTCGTCCACTAGCGCCAGTGGACATGACGACTGACGCAGCGTCCAATTCCCAACAAATGAATCTGGTATTGCGCTCACGTCACGAAAACTGATAAGGAGGAGTACGGTAATGGGGAGCATGCACTATTTTTTATAACTCTTTGAATGTGAAGTTTATTAGCTGAAATGTGCTTGCCGAAAATTTCACTGAAGAATTAAGTTTTGTTACTAAGATTGAAGATTGTACCTTTTCGGCAGCTTAAAAACACGACGTCATCGCGTGACGTCACGGCACGGTATCACTATGGGCGTTGTTTATCTGTTTATGCGTGGGGGTAAGTTGTTAAATGAATACATGGCGATAGCGTATGTATTTATCTCGTTTTTTTAATGCAATAAACGATTGTATTTCGATTTTTTTATTTACTTAGTATGGATGGTAACGAGCAAATCGTCCATTAATTACATAATGCCTGTTTGGTGCCCAAGAATTTCTACTACGTCAATGCAGTCGCTGTTTTTTTTTAGAAGAACGCCGCCCTAAGTGAGTCAACCAGTAAATTGTCGGAATGTATTGTTTAAAGTATTTTTTCAGTCATCGTTTCTTTCGAGAAACGGCTAAAAACCTGAAAACAATATATTCACTTCGTTTTCTGATAAAATAAATGTCTATCTTCGTAGCAATATGGAACCTATACCGTGCAGTGACGTCAGAAGGCGTTTTAGGTCACGTGACTTTCGTCAATTTCCGGGAACATTTCAATATCATTTAATGATCTTTGTGGTGGGCGTAGAAAAATTTGGCTTATATATTTAAATTGGTGGGAAAATTTCGCATGTGCATCATCAATCTTTGAGAAACAAATTTCATGCATATTCCCCATTGTAAACATACCGAAGTGTTCCATTACATGCAAAAAGCTTATATTACTAATATGGCTATTCCAGTGCGCAACTATACCAACTCTAGGCTCACGGTCTCCAAATTGTTTGGACACTGTGGTTTTGGAGGTTTTTACTTGAAAAATCTCTTTAAGTTTAACTCTCAACACTTATTTGGCTAGTGATAGCACAAGACATAGTCAACATTCACATATTTACTCGCATCAAAAATCGAACCCAAAGCGCATGAATTTCATCATTAAAATGTATTTGAGAGCCTTTTCTTGTCAAGGATAAAATGGGTTCCGGATAATTTTTAAGTTCTCGGCAATTAAGTAGTAAGACACAAATGTGCACAGGGCCTAAGTGTATTATTTATGAACAGATTTTATAATTTATTTGAGCAAATGACATATTTAAACCATGGAAATTCAGAAGTGCCTTCTCAACTCCATACACAAAACAGATAAAATGGATTTAAGTGGAATATACAAGCTAAAATGTTAGGAATGTTATTCATTTCACGTTCGTCAAACTGGAAGGAAATTTTCCTCCAGATAAAAAAACGTAGAAATAGTTCTATCGTGAAAGACAAATATGTGATGTCGGCTTTATTAAACATTTACTAGAAGAAGGACATAGGACCTACTTTGAACCAGAATTTTTTCATTTTAGGACCAAAGCTTGAAATTGGACATCCCAGAAAAATATAAAATTTTAACTTGCGATGTTGTAATCGAGCTGCTTAAAGGTCACGTATTCGATTCTCGATCACCACTTTCAAACATTTGATTGTGTACCTTTCACCTATTTGTTTTTGATTCCTGAGACGAATGCATTGGTATTCTTCTTCTTTCATCTGAAAATAATCTAGGTTTATGTACTCCCCTATGGCATGTATTGTCCTTGGCGTCACCCCACACTTACATAAGCCCTCACAATCACTTATCCTTAATTCAGTGCGAAAAAAGTAGGTGCATGTTCCTTTTCATATTCTTCATCATCAGGATCGACAAGATGGCGAATGTATGCGAATACGGTGAATACCTCAAATAATATGCGAATAGCCATCCGCATATTATTTGAGGTGTGTGGGGTAACGGATCAGCATAAAAAGTGCGCCAAACTGAAATAAAAGTTTTTCAAATGATTCAACTTCGAACTGGACTCGTTTTGCATCGGATGTAATCGCAAATCGCCGTCAGTGACAACGCTAAGAGATTCGAGCTCATTTATAATCAAAGAGATAAATTCACTCGTAAAGGAATTCGATCAGTTGAAGCAGCAAGTAAAGTCTGCCCCTAATGAGATCTCTAGTGGTGATGTCTTTGAAATTGGAATCGCTGAGGCAGTGAAACGGAAAATTAGAGCCAAGAACGTGATTTTATTTGGCATCGAAGACACAGTTCGTGAAGCAAGTGATCTGGACAAAGCAAAGGAAATTGTGCGTGGAATATTGTTTGTAGACCTTATTTACACGGTTACTAGATACGGTTACTAATAATAGGTTTTATTACTTTACACTTCTCAACTAACGACTTAGAAAACAACTGGCAACACTTCATGTCAGCAAAGAACAAATGTCCTGACGATATCCCTCTTCCATTCGTAAACAACAGCCAGGAGCATATCCACTCAAACATATCCACTGCATATAATCTTTAACCTACGTCTACACAATACCCTGCAAGCCACCATAAAGGTGTGTGGCAGGGGGTGAATTCTCACCAAACATGCACAACATATCATGCATAAAATGGGATTAATATTTATATACTGTTCTAAACTTCACTATTTAAAAAAAGATAAAAATAGCAAAGCAAACATGCAAAAACATACTGTTAGTTGGGTTAGCTTCAAGTTCTTATACCAACATGTAGCTACCAATGTTATCATTGCTACACTCGTATTGGATATATTTACCCTTATTCATATCCTTAATTGTACGAGGAAAAAAGGAAATTTTGAATCTGTCTGTTCGGCAATCAATTTCTCTAATTTTGTAATCATGGTCCAGTCTACCATAGTAAGTTGGGGCTGGGTTTCCTAAGTTAGTAAGTCAGTACAGGATAGTAATGACCCAGATTTATTGAAATTAGGCCATATAATACCAATCCATAAAAGTGGGGAAAACAGTAGTACTTATATGTAGTTATACTCCTAATTATTACGCAGTCAACACTTGTAAAACATTTTTAGTCTCCTAGCTGACAAAATTAGCCCTCTTTTGAATAGAGTTATTGTTGATACCCAATGTGGATATCATCTTGGATGCTCCACAGTCACCAACATACTGGCCAATCGGCACTTCATTGAAAATGCCGTAGGAAATTCACTCCAAGTCGGTTCATTTTAATTTTCAGATATCACTTGAAAAAGTTAATCACACTGTCCTCTGTAGGAAACTTGAAGTCTGAAGGTATTCATGGAAGGCATCTCCTTCATGGAAAATGGCAGTGTGTAACGTTTGACGCCCTGTTTTTAAAATTGTATTTATCCTTTGTGGCATTTTGATTTATTTAAAAGTTACTGTTTTCAATTGTTGTTAAGTAATTTTTTAATCGATTTGTTGTCAGGTTTTGTTCTTAGACCGAAAAATAAAATTGTTGAATATGAATGAAGATTGAGAAGGCTTAGTGTTTCCTCCTGTAAAGGATTTTGTAGGTGAATTGAAGAAATACATGTTTGGAAGGTTGTCCGACGTTACAAGTAAAACTTACTAGCATTCCAATGTTAGATGCATGTTCTTGCGTACCACAAGGCTCCCATTTGGGCCCACTGCTATTTAATATACTTATTTATGAAATTAGTCACCATCTAAAATAAGTTAATCATTTGCTCTATGCTGATGATTTAAAAATGTTTGATGTGGTAAAGACTTACGAGGACGAAAGAAAAACTGGCAATTTTCCTCAAGACTAAAGATATTTAATTTGACCGGTTTCGGTGTACAACACCATCTTCAGGTCCTGAAGATGGTGTTGTACACCGAAACCGGTCAAATTAAATATCTTTATTCTTGTGGAAAATTACCAGTTTTTCTTTCGCTATGATATTCCACCAAATTAAGCCTGAAACAACTACTTACGAGGACCTTAGGTATCGTATTTCATAACGAACTGTATTTTCAAGATCCCGTTCAGTTCACAGTTCTATTACCATGCAGAACCCTGGACTTTATGACAAGATTTTCCATAAACTTCAGCGGTATTCTTTGCATTACAATGCCATACTCATCACTTGTCCGAACCATTCTTGAATATGGTTCGGTTGTATGGTCATCATTTTTCCATCAGGCAACTATAGAAAAAGTCCAGCAGAAATTCTCACCCATGATTTCTGCCAAATGCAATATAACACCTGAATAAATACATGAATTTGACTAAATCCTCATTTTGACCTTAATCAACATGTCCCCTCTCCAAATGTGTAGAACACAGGCTGGTCTCATTTTTCTTGCCCGTTCATCACAATCCCAATGCATAGTAGCCATTTGCTTCAACTAATACATTTCCATGTGCCAGGAATAAACTCAAGCCACATTCTGTCTGCCCCACATCTCGAAGAATTATACATTTTCCCAACAAATTCATGAAGGACAAACGTATGCAAACACAACCACACATGCACTGACATAGACTGTTTTCAATTGCTCCTTCATATCAATTAAAAAAAGCTTAGGAACTTAAACTTAGAACACTCCTGTGGATGCACATGACACCCATATTATTTAACCTAGACTAAAAAATTACCACATATCAAAATATTTGGCATCCTATGTAATGCATTTTCATTTCCTTTTTTATATTTTGTTTCATTAATAAAATGAATATTGATAATATGTGATCTCTATCCATGTGGTGTATTACGCTTAGGTACTTGACACAATGAAATGTGATATATTATGAAAAAGTGACCACTGATAATACAGTTAAAATCAGAGCTTACCAAATTGATAAAAAGTATAATCTACTGGTCTTTCATTGCATAAAGTAAGGATATATTGTATTTACTGTGCAATTTATGCATGTAATAAATAGGGGTAATCCCGTTAACAGGTAATGATAGATTGATGATTATGAATCAAAGAAAAATTCGGTTTTTCCAAGTGTCGCTATCATCTCACCACATTGAAGAACGGGACTAGCGCAAGTAATCGGACGCCCGCGTTACAAATTCAACATGCCAACTTTCATCTACATCTACATAATACCCTGAAAGCCACCATAAAGGTGTTTAGCAGGGGGTGAATTCTCACCAAACATGCATAAAATAGGATTAGTATTAATATGTTAGCCTAAACTTCACTATTTAAAAAGGATAAATATAGCAAAATAAACATGCAAAAACATGCTGTTAGTTCGGTTAGCATCAAGTTCTTATACCGAAAAGCAGCTACCAATGTTATCCATTGCTACACTCGTATTGGATATATATACCGTTATTCATATCCCTAATTGTACGAGGAAAAAATGACATTTTGATTCTGTCAGTTTGGCAATCAATTTCTCCAATTTTGTGATTATGTTCCAGTCTACCATAGTAAGTTGGGGTTCGCAAAATATTTTTAACATCATCACTGAAAATATGGTCTTGGAATTTGTTAAGGATAGTAAGTCTAAAATTCAACTTGCGATCTGAACTTTCCTTTCTTACTTCCAGCCTTCAGAGCGAAAGTTTTCAGCCGCAATCGACAACTCAATTGTTTTCACTTCCACCGTCTCCTAGCCCTTTGTTCATAACTCACATCCGCACTTGCTAATGCGAAGGGACAGCCTTCAATCCGCTGCCTCAGGCCTTCTTGTCTCTGCAAGCCGTCCTCCGTCTGACGAGTGTAGCGCTGCGAAGAGCGGAAGAAAATCCGATGGAGAGGGTAGATCACGTCCGATGCAATTTATTTATCTTTTTATCGCCCCTTGAGCTCTTCTCCCCCCTGGGCCATTACGCGCCACTCCAGCCCTTCTGAATATTTCATCCGCCCAGCAGAAGGCAGGCAGCACAACAGAAAAAACAAACGGGTGATAAAACGGCTCGATCCACATTTCGCGCCCTAACCTTCGTTTTTTTTGCGGCGTGCTCTCTTTATTATCTCAGGCGAACTACGAACACTGCGGTGTCATTACGTGTGCTTTCCTTAAGTTCTTTTTTTTTGCCCACTGCGTCTTTATGCGATGCGCGGTGGTAATACAGGAAAAAAAGGCTGTAAAACTGTTTCGGATTTATGGAAGGGTTTTTATCATCCTCGCGTCGTCCAAAGGATTTAGACGCGCTTCACTGTTTCATTGCCTCAAACCGTCTCATCATTTCACGCCCTTCACGCCCCAGCAGATAGATAGATAGATATTTTTTAATGCTCAAACTCATACATATAATTATGCAATGAATGAAAAAACTCGAGCTTTAGGTAGCTGACAAGGGGAAAACCAGAAAAAAGCCACCCTCAGAAACAATAGTGTAGGAATTCAATTATTGCACAATCAAATGCAAGGCGTAATAAAAATATAAAAATTAACAAAATGTAACAAAAAAATATGCATAAATTGACACAACAAGATTGGCAAATAATACGAAGAATAATATAGTTTTCTGTACAAATAGTTTTCTGCACACAAACTTTTCTGCACATTCATATACATAGAAAATATAGTTTTATGTACATTCATAGATAATTTGTTATGAAAAAACCATAGTCTTAGGTAATTTAAGTCAGTTTGCATATCATATCTTAGACGTTCTCATGTAAAAATACTGTAACATAGTGGAAATTATCCGCAAAAATCAGTGACCTGACCACGAAAGTCGTGGCAACAAAGGTCATTAATATATACCAAAAGCAATACAGGGCCTAAGACTGAACCCTGAGGTACACGAGAGGTAATATATATAAAATCACTGTAATGATTACTAATGAAAACACATTGTGACCTCTTTGTTAGGTAACTTTTGAGTCAATTTGAACAAAAGTATAGAGTGCAGATGTGCAAAGTGAGGTAGAGTGAAGTAACGGTTATAATACAACAAGCTGACCCGGCCACGCGTTGCTGTGGCTCAACCTGGTTAAATGGAAAGCGCACGTTTATAGTATGTTTAATTTCACAATTCTTATGGGTATACAATATGTCTCAGCTGATCGATTGTTTTGCAGCTGGACACGCATATTTGTATATAATTTTAACGTCTTTACATGACGTCACAAAGTAGAATATTTCAGGCAAGCATTTATTTCATCCGCTAGTGTCAATCGAGGAATTACAGGTAATGTTTGCCTGAAATGTCGTGCAAGCAATATTAATGCGTTCTCAAATGGTCTCAGGATTCCACGGAAATCTTGCAATGATCGATCCAGAGCCTCGAGCGATGCTTTGTGCACCAGTGTGCATTCATCTCAAGCAATAAGTTGGCATTTCTGAAATATTTGTCCCATGCCGGATGATTTGAATATGTTGCACGTGAGTGTTTCAATGAATTGCAACTTCAATGGAATGCACATCCCGTCTCCAGTGTCGATATTGTATTCTCGATATTGTACAAACCTTCATGGAGTGAACAAAACAACTAACCAAAGCTTCATGGAAATTGGATGAATGTTGTGGTAATGCATGAAGTTATCAATATTGTATCGATACAGTATCGATATTGTAATGATACTTTATAAAACTTTGAAGAAAAAAACACCTAAATAATTTCACCTCAATTTTGTATCAATAATGTATCGATGTATCCATATATTTATCGATATTATATCGATACAGTATCGATATTGAATTATCTATTTTGTAGAAACCTTCTCGGAGCGTACTCAACAACTTTCCAAAGTTTCATGGCGATCCGATGAATGGTGTATTAATGCATAAAGGACAAACACATTATATACATTCGATACAGTATCGATATTGCAACGATACATTCCTTTTAAAAAACTAAATAATTTCACCTCAATTTTGTATCAATAATGTACCGATTTATCGATACTTTCGCGATATTATATCAATAAAGTATCGATATTGAAATATCGATTCCGTAGTCCTCTTTTCGGGAATGTACTCAACAACTTCCCAAAGTTTCATGGCGATCCGATGAATGGTGTAGTAATGCATAAAGGACATACACACACACACACACACACACACACACACACACATTAATTTTTATATATATAGATAATACAGAATAATTCGAATCAATAGATCGGAGTTCAACAAGGCAAAATGGGCTATATTAATAAGTATTCCACATTTTCAAAACGAAATAGCCAATGTTTTAAATTATTAAGGAAGGTAGGTAAACTTGAATTTGTTCACGGAGCACGTTTTATGATTTCATATTTTTGGTGTTCACGGAGCAGCTGCGGCTCGCTTATAATGCACCGCGTTTAACACTGGCTCGTTTCTGCTAATGGGACTCCTGAATGCAATTTTAGCGCCGCCTAGGATAGCCACTTGAGACGAGGGATTACTTATATTTCCCACTAAAAAGTTTCCCCTACTGCCTACAACCCTGATAACAGCTTTAAAAAAAACAACTGCTGAAAAAGGATCAATACTTTTTTTTAAGACCTTTACGGCTATAGCTTCAGCAGTGCTTAAAATTCTATCACCTTAGTATGAAATCGAAGAGTCAAAGGAAAAAAAACAATTTCATTTCAAAAGGTCGGATTTATTTTGGTAGCATTAATGTGTAGACTGGGCAAAGGAGCAATGAAAAATGTATAATGCCTCCCTCGACTGCAACTGTTTAAAATTGAAGTACATTACGTTTATTTGAAATTGGACGAAGGACCACAACCATATGGAAATAAAGTGGACGTTAGTGCTGTGAAAATATTTCTAAAATCAATCGAGTTCTAAATATCTCACTTGTGACGCTTCCTAATCACTTCACATAATTATTCACCGATGCTCCCGATAAGGAAATGCAAAGAAAGAGGTAGCACAAAATAGAAAAGGCTTTGTTCAAAGACGATTTCAGGGCGATGTGATGCAACTAAATGAGAAAGAAGATCGGAAAATTGAATTTGACAGCAATAAAATCGTGATTACCCCTTATATGTCCCTGATTTGCTCAAAAGTTTGCTGTTATTAACATCTGGCTCAATCCCATTTATATAATGGATATAAGAAAACAGGTATTTTGTAATCTCCACTAATTTAATTTCAAAACACTTTTGTTCCTAATACCTCTCTTCTAGGTCTCCCACGTTCCACTAGGCATTGAGGCTTCTAACCTTTCTCTTCCCTGATATCGCCAATCTTTGAACTCTCTTTCACACGTAGTCATAATTCCTTCTTCCAGCATCACCTAGTCCACTTTCTTATATCTTTTTACTCAGTTGTCCCACTCAAAGTATTTCTGTGACGCATGCACCTCTTATTGTTATCGTATCTCCTGGTTCCCCTTATCGACCTCAGAACTTACATCTCTCCTAACTCCCAGTTTCCTCTTCTGCGTCTTGTCGGTTGATTACATCTCCACACTCTAAATCAAGAAGATCGAAAGCGTTGAAACAATAAGGTATCTAGGTGTAACAATCAATAAAGATTTATCGTGGGGAAGACACATCCGGGAATATGCGGCCGAGCGAAGAGAAAGCTAGGATTTATAAAAAGAGTACTTGGGAAATGTGATGAGAAGATAAAAGAGCGATGCTTTTTTTCACTAGTTAGGCCCCACCTTGAGTATGTAGCCAGTGTATGGGATCTGAATGAATTAGGTTTGATAAAATAACTAGACAGTATGCAGCGTAGAGCAGCCAGGTTCATCAAAAGGTGTTACGATAGGTTGAGAAGTGTTTCGGAATTAATAAAAGAATTAGAGTGGGAATCATTATCAGAGCCTAGGTTGAAGTGCAGATTAAATCTATTAGAGAAATTTCGATCGGATAGCTTTACTGAAGATGTTGGGCACATTAAAAACACCAGGGTACCTATTATGCTATATTCGACCAGATAAATAAGATTAGGGAGATAGATTGTCGAACTGATAGACTCAAAAGGGCATTTTTCCCCCGTACTATAAGAGAACAGAATAGGCTGCATAGCAAATTGATAGGTAAGGGAAAGATTTTCGAATACTCTGTAGTGCATGATGCATGCATTAACTCCTTAAATACTATAGATACTAACAATCCAGTTGCATGAGATCCTATCATTGCTTATTTGCATGTCAGTAATGCATTCTTGGTGATCTTCACCCCCTGCCAAACACCCTCGCGGTGGCTTGCAGGGTATCGTGTGGATGTAGATGTAGAAATCGTCGCGGACCTCACTTCTTCTCCCATCCTGAACACCCCCTTTCCTCCTCCCTACCACACACCATTCCTCCCTCCTCCTAAGCACCCCTCATCATCCACTCAATCTCTCTCCTTCCATCTTCCTCAATGGACTTCCTTTCTTCCTTGACATCCCAGGATCCCCCCCACCCCACCTTGTCTCTCTAACCACTCCCTCCGCGTCTTCAACCCACCTTCATTTTCACCCTCTTCTCCTCCAAATGCGTCACTTACGGCTTCATGTTGAACCTAACGTATCTTTCCTCAAATTCGACCGTCGGGTGACGTCACGCACTCAATACGGGCATTTACTCGGAACCGAAATCGCAATCTTGTACACGAAATCGTTAGGTGGAAACAAAAAACCATTTTTAGTGAAAAAATTTATCTTATAACCACAACCATTCACTAATAAATCAAAAAATAAAATGAGTAAAAGGTGACGCCCACCAAAGAAGCTGATTTGTTAATATTGACGTCATTATTCTCCCGTACTTGACTGCTTTTCTGGGAAGGTAAGGGAGTGGAGGGGGGATCTCGGAAGGTCTGCTCGCACAGATGCTGTCGCAACTGTCCTATTGGCAGAGTCAGCTGTGTTCCCTCCCATTGCGATGAGACAAAGCAGCTTCACGGGCTCAGTTGTGATTGGACGATGTCGTTATACGTCAGAAGTTACACCACGCCCACTTTTCCGAAAGGGTTAAATACATCAGTTTTTCGCCGCTTATAATTCGAGAAATAATTGACGGATCAAAAAACGGAAAAATTCGGGTTTTTTTATTTTACTTACCCTATCAGATTCTGCAATTAAAAAAATGGTAAAATACCCCATTCTCATGACGACTCGACGCCACGTGCAATGCATGCTAGCCTTTTTTGAGCAGGAAATACCCACGCGTGAAGAGCTGATATCAACTGAGTTCTTAAATCTTCAAATAAGTCCTGTAGTGCCTCCCGGTAGACTGGGAGAATATGATACGTTTTTCGGCACATTGTCACGCGCACTTATCGATACATTTCAGGGATATCTCAGCGTGAGAAGTGGTGTGAATATTTAGCGGCCTCTCTACAGGCAACGAATTAAATATAAGAATAACGAATACAAATCGATAAAATAGCTTAGTATATCCCGATTGACGAAAGCCATCCTATCAGCGATGAAGAACAAAAGGAGACGGTATTAGTATTTAAAAATTTAGTAATTTAGAATTAAATTTTTTTAAATATCTAGTAATGAATTTCTGAGGAAAGAATAGCTCCCCTCCTAGCACTTACAAAATAAGTAATAATGAATTAACAAATGTGCAATCCATTAAATATCTTGGAATAAGACTGAAGCTTGATCTTCACCGGGGTAGACACATGAAATAATGGGTCAGGCGAATCGTAAACTGGGATTCGTTAAAAGAGTACTGGGTAAATGTGACGATCATGTACGAGAAATCAGCTACTTTTCCCTTGTTAGACCTCATTTGGAATATACTGCCAGTGTATGGGATCCCTACGAAATCGGTCTAAATAACGAACTTGAACGTGTGCAGCAAAAATCGGCAAGATTTGTAAAGGGACGGTACGATAACCTTATTAGCGTAACCAGTCTTTTAAATGAATTAAATTGGGAATCATTGTCAGATCGCAGGTTGAAATTTAGACTTAAACTCTTAAACAAATTCCAAAGCAATATTTTCAGTGATGATGTTAAAAATATTTCACGAACCCCAACTTATTATGGTAGACTGGACCATAATCACAAAATTAGAGAATTGATTGCCGACTGACAGATTCAAAATGTCCTGTTTTCCTCGTACAATTAGGGATATGAATAACGGTAAATATGTCCAATGCAAGTGTAACAATGGATAACAATGATAGCTGCATGCTGGTATAAGGACTTGAAGCTAACCCAACTAACAGCATGTTTTTGCATCCTTGCTTTGCTATTTTTATCTTTTTCAAATAGTGAAATTTAGAACAGTATATAAATTCTAATCCTTTTTTATGCATGATATGTAGTGTATGTTTGGTGAGAATTCACCCCCTGCCACACACCTTTATTGTGTCTTGCAGGGTATTATGTAGATGTAGATGACGTAGATGTTTCATCTACATCTACATAATATCCTGCAAGCCACCACAAGGGTGTGTGGCAGGGGGTGATTGCTCACCAAACGTGCACTACATATCATGCATAGAAAAGGAATAGTATTAATATAGTAGTCAGAACTACACTATTTAAAAAAGATAGAAATTGCAAAGCAAACATGCAAAAACATTCTGTTAGTAGGGTTAGCTTTAAGTACTCATACCAACATGCAGCTACCAATGCTATTCATTGCTACTCTCCGATAGGACATATTTACCGTTATTCGTATCTCTAATTGTTCGAGGGTAAAAGGACATTTTGAATCGGTCAGTTCGGCAATCAATTTCTCTAATTTTATGATTATGGTCCAGTCTGCCATAGTAAGTTGGGGTTCGTAAAATATTTTTAACATCATCACTGAAAATATTGCCTTGGAATTTGTTTAAGAGATGAAGTGTAAATTTCAACCTGGGATCTGACAATGATTCCCATTTTGATTCATTTAATAGACTGGTTACGTTAATAAGGTTATTATACCGACCCTTTACAAATCTTGCCGATCTTCGCTGCACACGTTCAAGTTCGTTATTTAGACCGATTTCGTAGGGATCCCATACACTGGCAGCATATTCCAAATGAGGTCTCACAAGGGAAAAGTAGCTGATTTCTCGTACATGATCGTCACATTTACCCAGTACTCTTTTGACGAATCCCAGTTTACGATTCGCCTGACCCATTATTTCACGAATGTGTTTACCCCAGGAAAGATCATTTGTCAGTCTTATTTCAAGATATTTAATGGATTCCACGTTTGTTAATTCATTATTACTTATTTTGTAAGTGGTAGGAGAAGAGCTATTCTTTTTCCAAAAGTTCATTACAAGACATTTTTTAAAGTTTAATTCTAACTGCCATGTATCACACCAAGTTTCAATTGCTTGTAGGTCAATATTTTAATATTCTTTATCATTTGGGCATAGAATATCCCTGTACACTACTGCGTCATCGGCAAATAGACGAAGCTTACTTTTAACCACCTTATGGATATCATTTATGTACAAAAGGAATAGGAGTGGGCCTATCACACTACCTTGTGGGACACCCGAAGTGACTTTAATTGCCGGTGAGGAAACACCGTCTAAAACAACCCTTTGAACCCGATCATGCAGAAAATCATTAATCCATGACATAATGTTACTGTCTAACCCATAAGATTTTAATTTCAAAATTAGTCTGCTATGTTTCTCAACAACGAAGGTGTAAAAGTAGAATTAAAGTCGAAACTCCCCGAAAGCGATGCATCTTCAACCTGCAACCCAGTGTCTCTCCGAGTGCCTTCTCATTATAACTTTTCGTTTACCTCATGACTCACGCCAAGGTGGTTATTTGTTTCCAGGGTCGTTCGGAACACCCCTCCGATCCCCACCACTTTCTTGCCTTCGTATTTCCCGTTGCCTTTACTCAAAACCTTCAACCAACTCTCAAACCGTGGTTCAATGCACTTATTTATAAGGGGATTCAATGCCAGCCCATGAATAAAATGTAACTGAAGAGATAAGATAAGGCATAATTAAAGGACGGCATGTCATGAATCGTAAAATGCGAGTATAAAATCCGGAACGTCATATTTGAAGACGGGTTACAATAATATATTCGCGGCTGCAGCTCGAGTTTTCGGTCTAGAATATTAACTCCGAGTATATTTCTGAGGAGTAGAAATGGGAAGTTTATCTCAGGGAGAAATTGCAAAGGGCCATTCAAATAAGAGGAAACTGAAGTGGCCAATAAAGGCGTATATAAATTACAAATGAGGCAGACTTTCTGACTATCCAAGAGACTTCCTTCTTCGAGTGGGACGACTACTCCACAGCCACTACTTCCAAGTTTACGTTCGTTCGGCGATAAAAGCGTCTTCGGCGACAACACGCACGCCACGCCGAAACAGGAGGTCCACGAACGAGAGGCATTTCGAAGGCCGAACCCACTAAACCATGCACTGTGCGATACCACGATATATAGTCCACGATACTCGATATGCACTTGATATCAGGAGTCGATATTTCGATACGGGATATCACGATATCCCGATATGTCGATATGGCGACATGCCAGTATCACGATATCCTGATATGACGATTTCCCGCTATGCCGATTTCTCGATATGTCGTTATCCCCACATGACGATATCCCGATATGTCTATATCCCGATTGTCGATATGACGATAGATCGATATCCCGATATGTCAATATCTCGATATGATGATATCCCGATATGTGGATATTCCGATATGACGATATCCCGATATGTGGATATTCCGATATGACGATATCCCGATATGTCTACATCCCGATATGTCGATATGACGATACGTCGATATGACGATATGCCGATATGACGATATCCCCATATCTCGATATCCCGATGTCTATATCCCTATATGTCGATATCTCGATATTCCGATATCCCGATATGTCGATTAGACGATATACCGATATGACGATATATCCATATGACGATATCCCGATATGACGAATTGTGCCTCAGTAATAAACCCGATAATTGTTCCCCATCTGTACGTACATATCAGCAACGCAATTGAATACGATAAGTAGGGAAATGCACGAAGAGAAATGGCCGCTCAGTGCAGAATGACATCACGTAGGTTTGTAATATTCCTTGCAAAGAAAAATTTGCATTACTTGGGAGGTAAATTTTCGTAATATTTCCATAGCGATAAACAAACTTTCAATTTAGGTCTATACACTGAGGTAATTGATGTACTCTGCCATGTACCTGAGTCCCGCACGGGATATAACATGCCATCAAGTTAGCATGCGCCATCAGTGTCAGCGTCTCTAGTCTCCGGGGTGTCCTACGCGATCGTGAGACAGGTCGGAGGTCGAAGTGAGCTCGCTGACCTCGAGGTGACCTCGACAACGATTGTGTCCAATCCAGTCTCGCGGCAGCATTGGGAAACTCGGTAAAGCTCCGATCAATGGAATGGAAATCAGCAAGAAGGATCTCTTATCGCTAGACGAGGGCATTTCCAGTATCTCGAGCAGCTTGTGCTTTACTCCGAAACAAACGAGTCATGATACGTAAGTTGAGACCTGCAGGGGAAGGAAGGGAGTTGCTGAAAGGAGATAACAGCAGCCAGAAGGAGAGTAGAAACACGGCGACTGAAAACCTGAATACAATGAATCTATCACTCACAGGATCTCGCGGTGGCTGGGTTCATATTCATCTACATCTACACGATACCCCGCAAGCCATTGCGAGGGTGTGTGGCAGGGGGTGAAGTTCACCAAGCATGCACTACCAACATGCAAACAAGCATTTATAGGGTCTCATGCGACAAGATTGTTAGCATCTATAGTATTTAAGGGATTAATACATGCACCATGCACTACAGACTACTCTAAAATATTTCCCCTACCTATCCCTTTGCTATGCTGCCTATTCTGTTCTCTTATATCACGGGGGAAAATGCCATTTTGAATCTATCAGTACGACAATCTATCTCTCTAATCTTACTTATCTGGTCGAATCTAGCATAATACGCTGGTGTTTTTAATATGAGCCTAATGTCTTCAGTAAAGCTATCCGATTGAAATTTCTACAATAGATTCAATCTGTACTTTAACCTGCGCTCTGATAATGATTCCAGCCCTAATTCTTTTATTAATTCTGAAACGCTACTCAACCTATCGTAACACCTTTTAACGAACCTAGCTGATCTACGCTGCACACTGTCTAGTTCTCTGATCAACCCTAATTCATTCGGATCCCAGACACTGGCTGCATACTCAAGGTGGGGCCCAACTAGTGAAAAAAAAAGCATCAATCTTTTGTCTTCTCACCACATTTCCCTTGTACTCTTTTCATAAATCCTAGCTTTCTCTTCGCTCGGCCGCATATTTCCCTTATGTGTCTTCCTCACGATAAATCCTTAGTGATTGTTACACCTAAATATCTTATGGTTTCAACGTTTTCGATCTTCGTGTTATGACAACATAGGAATGGATTCCTATGTTGCCATATTTACGCGACCCCCTGCGATCGGGTCCACTACCTAGAGGCACTCATTTGCGAAATTTGGCAACAAACTTGCCGTTTCAACTGAAACGACGGGAATGAATAATTACGGACTTAATACTCTGGTCTTGTCATTCTTAGGCACAAACGGTGGCCGAATTTTAAGACGGATAGCTGTAACACGTTGCAGTTTGGAATCCTAGTCATCTTGCACATTCCAAACCGAAGCCAAGGCTCTCAATATCAATATAGTGCTAGGTTATGCGAGAAGAGAGGGGAGAAGGAAAATACCCAATGAGCTTCTAATTATACAGCCTTTCGTGAATGATTCAGATACAGGTCATTTCAACAGTATCTCAGAAAGGTACCACAACCAAACGGTATATGAGATACCCTTTTCGACCGTAAAGATAAGGAACACGGAGCAATGGCAGCCAATATGACCACTCTTCATTCCACACAACGAGAACTTTGGTCGTGCACCTGTTTGGGCATTGGCTCCAAGGGTAATTCAACGAAAACATCAAGGATGCTGACACAATGCGCTTAAACAGGAGTAATCGAGGATCTGCTTTAACTCCGGCAATTATCCGCTTTACATCTACAAATACCCTGAAAGCCACCACAAAGGTGTGTGGCAGGGGATGAATTCTCACCAAACATGCACTACATTTCATGCATAAAAAAGGAATAGTATTAACAAACTAGTCAGAACTACACTATTAAAAAGAGGGAAATTGCAAAGCAAACATGCAAAAACATTCAGTTAGTTGGGGTTAGCTTTAAGTACTCATACCAACATGCAGCGGCCAATGCTATCCATTGCTACTCTCCGATTGGACATATTTACCGTTATTCGTATCTCTATTTGTACGAGGTGAAAAGTACGTTTTGAATCTATCAGTTCGGCAATCAATTTCTCTAATTTTATGATTATGGTCCAGCCTGCCATAGTAAGTTGGGGTTCGCTAAATATTTTTAACATCATCACTGAAAATATTGCCTTGGAATTTATCTATGAGATTAAGTCTAAATTTCAAACTGCGACTTGACAATGATTCCCAATTTAATTCATTTAATAGACTGGTTACGCTAGTATAGTTATCGTATCGTCCCTTTACAAATCTTGCAGATCTTCGCTGCACACGTTCAGGTTCGTTATTTAGACCGATTTCGTAGCGATCCCGTACACTGGCAGCATATTCCAAATGAGGTCTAACAAGGTAAAATTCGCTGATTTCTCGTACTTGATCGTCACATAACCTCATTCCATGCTTCAAACCACTAACCTAAAACCCTAGCAAAAAATGTTTTGGGGGATACGGTCATAATTGAACCACCCCCCGAAAACATTTCTGGCTAAGGCCTTGCATCAATGGTGTCATGTCGTTTGGTAAGTTTTACACATTTCCCACAACTCATGTTATGACTCATTTTAGGAATTCCTGTGCCTGCTGAAAATTATTTATTTTGTGCTTGTCTTTCAAAGGTGTCTCACCCTTGACTATTTCCATCTTAAAGGTGGATTGAAATATCCTCTTCATAAATTTGTCGTCGAAATACAGTAACAAAGAGCAACACGAAAAGAAAAGGAAGTTTTAATCGATAAATTTGAAAATAACTGGATTATGGCCATGCGAAATCGATAAAAACACCTTAAGTAGTTCGTCAGCAGCCAAATCTAGGAGAAAACAAAAAAGTATAATTGAACGTCCTGAAAATATGGTGGACAGAACACTCCAATTAGAATATATGTCTGCCGATACAATTCAAGCAAGAAGTCTGTCTAGTGAGGTTCACGAGTCACGCAAGGACCGCGTGGCTCGCGTGTCAAATTGCTCCTTTCCTACGCTCGTGATCGAGGAGCACGGCTGTGGGAATGAAACGATTCTAAAACAGTGCATGATGGGAAGGAGTGGAGCCTGAAAAAGGGTTCACGGGAAAAAGAACGTCGTCGTCCGATGCTTACGTGTTGTACTGATATTCGATAGTCATGTGTTGTGGATGGCGAGACGGAAATTAGCGTGACTTGGAGCTAGAAAGCTTTTCCGTAATGTATCATAATCAAAGTGAGCGTACGGCTTTTGTTTGGGAGAAGTTCTTCTTTGACAGAGTGCTGATGAATATCAGACAGAATAATATTCGTCGAGGTATTTGGTCCACATTCAGCTATAGCTGAAAATGCTTCATAGTTTAATATAATCTACAACTACATCTACACCTACGCGATTGCATGCAAGCCACCACGAGGGTATGAAGCAGGGGATGAAGATCACCAAGCATGCTCTACCGACATGCAAACAAGCAAACATAATGTCTCATGCAACTCGATAGTTAGTATCTATAGTATTTAAGGGATTAAGTGATTAATCATGCACTACAGAATACTCTAAAATATTTCCCCTACCTATCCCAATGCTATGCTGCGTTCTCTTATAGTACGAGGGAAAATGCCATTTTGAATCTATCAGAACGAAAATCTATTTCTGTAATCTTGTTTATCTGGTCGAATCTAGCATAATAATCTGGTGTTTTTAATATGTACCTAACAGCTTCAATAAAGCTATCCGATTGAAATTTATCCATGAGATTTAATCTGTATTTAACCTACGCTCTGATAACGATCCCCACCCTAATTCTTGTATTAATTCTGAAACACAACTCAACCTATCGTAACACCCCTCCCTAGCTGCTCTACGCTGCACACTGTCTAGTTCTCTGATCAAACCTAATTCATTAGGATCCCATACACAGGCTGCATACTCAAGGTGGAGCCTAAATAGTGGAAATTAACATCGCTCTTTTGTCTTTTCATCACATTTCCCAAACACCTACTCTTTTTATAAATCCTAGCTTTCTCTTCACTCGGCCGTATATCTCCTGGATGTGTCTTCCCCACGATAAATCTTTAGTGATTGTTACACCTAAATACCTAACGGTTTCAACGCTTTCGATCTTCATGTTATTAACTTTTTAGAATCGCTCTATTGAAATATTCCTCCTCCAAAAATTAATATTTACACACTTTATATGGTTAAGTTCTAACTGCCATTTGTTGCATACTCTTGAATTGCATATAAATCCTTGATAACCGATTTCCTGTCTTCTTCTTTTAATATACCCCTATACACTACCGCATCGTCTGCAAAAAGTCTAAGCTTACTACTTACTACGGTACCCAAATCGTTTATGCATAGATGAAATAAAAGCGACCTACTACGCTGCCCTGGGGAACTCCCGCCGTGACTTTCATTGTGCCTTTTGATGACAACCCTCTGTTCTCGCCCACTTAATAATTCTTTTACCCAAAATACACGTCATTATTTATACCTAAACTCTAATTTCAAGATTAATTTATCATGAGGATCTTTATCGAATGCCTTTTTAAAATCTAACAATATCGCATCAAGTTCAGTACTGTTCACGTCGTGGACTATAATAACGTGTACGAATAAAGCTAATTGTGTCTCGCATGATCTACCTTTCCGGAACCCATGTTGGCTGTTTATGAGCAATTCCTGACTATGCAATGATATGTATTATAATTCAAAGTAATGATACCTACGTAGAATCCGCACTAGCGATAAAATTGGAAGGTACTTTAGGATAATTTTCCAAATAAACTTATTTACCTAGGTCACAACGATATAGAAAATTGCGATTTTTGGAGATGCATCACGACGACACAGTGCACGTTTAATCGAATTGGTCTAGTAGACAGTGACACTTAAAACATTGAACGTGAACTCTTGGACTTTCTCCGGTAGTTCAATGGGTCTAATATTGAAACATGCCTCTTTAAATTGAAGTGAAACCTATACCGAACCGAAGATGAATCCAAAAATGAAAAGAAAACTTCCAGAATAAAAACTCATGCATCTGAAATTAATGAAAGTGGCAAGTGGGAAGAAAATTGAGGTGAGGTGTATGTTTAATGAATGAAAAATGAAAATGAAATGAAGTTGCATCACATCGCATCCAGATATTGAAATACTGTTTTTCCAATTGCTCGTATGGCAAAAGTAAAACGAACTATTCTTTAGCAAGAAGTACAGACTACCTACAGATTAAGGACTTAATCCAAGCATCTAATTTCATGTAAATTGTTCTATTTATAAAGTGGTTTATAAATTTGATTTTCGTTTAACCCCTTAATAGGATTCTATTTGGCTAAAAGTTTAAATAACTGCATCAATAAGGTCCGTTTGAATTCAGAGCGTATGAAAGTTCTCTAAACAGAATCTATAGCGATTTTTCCAAAATAATGCATTCTGTATCATCAATCTTTCATCGTCCATTACCATGAATATTATTTCATGATTTTTTTTTTAATGCTCTTAGTAATCCTAAATTTACGAATAGGATACAGGTAATGGATTTAAACAAACGCAAAATTTTGCCTTAGCAGTGAAAGCCTATAACTAGCAGACAACTGTGTAAATTCGTGTAAATTCGAATTTCTGTTGCACACAAACCTATTCACTTCACCACATGCAGTCAATAACACGTCCCCATACCCTTTCTCTCAGCTAGTTCCAGACGAATCTTCGCAGATATGTGTTAATACTCCAGCATCTTAGAATTTTTCCTACATTCACCGTGTAGTTCGATATCAGTTTCTTTCTAAATTACAATGAAAGGAAAAGATAAATACGTCAGTGTAGGTTAAATGAATCAACAGTGTTAAAACATATACTTAAATATATTCTTAACATCATAAGACAATGAAATTATTTTAGAAACGACAGTCATAAACAGCACAAAAACATCTACATCTACACGATACCCTGCAAGCCCTCACGAGGGTGTGTGGTAGGGGGTGAAGATCACCAGGCATGCACTATTGACATGCAAACTTGCTATACTCTTCACCAAGCATACCTTAATCTGTTCTTTGTGTGACAAAAGTTCACCTTCTCATAGTCATTCGCAGGAGATTATTTGGATAATCAGATTGGAGAGTTTTCCAAACAATTTATGTCCCCAAGTCACAAGACGTAAGATAAGAAACACTAAATCATAAGACTAGATTACAGTTGCCAACTAAAACCTTTGGATTAATGCGATAGAACTCTGAAAACACCACTTTCTGAGACTTATCCATAGAGAAATTGAGCGGATTTGAGGAGTTTATCCACAGAATTGCAGGTGCAAGGGCGAAAATATCAAGATTCAATAGTTAGTTACAGCCTCTTCCGCTATCCGACAGACCAAAAGATGAAAGGGTGGGGATGATAGATAAGTCAAACTTTTCAAGCCAAACTAAAAATCTCAAGGGGCTGACTTCTGTCCTTAAAACATCTGAGGGTAAAATTCTGAGAAGATAAAAAAAACAGAAATAATGCCCATATCCTGAGATATGATCGTCTAAAGAACATCTAAATCCACATCTACACGATACCCTGCAAGCCACCGCGAGTGTGTGTAACAGGGATGAAGATCACCAAGCATGCACTACCGACATGCAAACAAGCAACTATAGGGACTCATGCAACTAGATTGTTATTCTCTATAGTATTTAAGGGATTAAATATATGCATCATGCACTACACAATACTCTAAAATATTTCACCTACCTATCCCTTTGCTATGCTGCCTATTCTGTTCTCTTATAGCACGGGGAAAAATGCCATTTTAAATCTATCAGTACGACAATCTATCTCTTTATTCTTATTTGTCTGGTCGAATCTAGCATAATACGCTGGTTTTTTTAATATGTGCCCAACATCTTGAGTAAAGCTACCCGATTCAAATTTCTCTAATAGATTTTATCTGTACCTTAACCTACGCTCTGATAATGATTCTCGCCCTAATTCTTTTATTAATCCTGAAACACTACTCAACCTATCGTAACACGTTTTAACGAACCTAGCTGCTCTACGCTGCACACTGTCTAGTTCTCTGATCAAACCTAATTCATTAGGATCCTATACACTGGTCGCATACTCAAGGTGGAGCCTAACTAGTGAAAAGTTAAATCGCTCTCTTGTCTTCTCATCACATTTCCCAAGTACTCTTTTTATAAAACCTAGCTTTCTCTTCGCTCGGCCGCATATTTCCCTTATGTGTCTTCCCCACGATAAATCTTTAGTGATTGTTACACTTAAATTTCTAATGGTTTCAACGTATTAGATCTTCGTGTTACTAATTTTATAGGTACGCTCTAGCGAATTATTCCTCCTCCAAAAATTGATATTTCTCTTCGCTCGGCCGCATATTTCCCAGAAGAACGCTGCAATTGAGATGTTCATAGCGTACGTGAAATGTTGCCTAAAAAAAACCCGGACGGATGTAGATGAAATGAGTGGGATGAGAAGAGAAGGAAGTTGTGGAGCGATGTTGAAATGGATACGCTAGCCAAGGGATTAATCAACTGGGGAGGCGGGTCAAATCTATTGGAGGACCGATGATTGGTGATCATCGTGCCCAGCGTGTAATCTCGCCATCGTGTAATATTTGGGCCGAACACACTCGGACACACCCGGAATCAATTGGCTGTTTATTGGCTGCAGGGGGTATTGAGGGGAGTTGATGAGCTGCCTAAAAGGGGCTAGGGACGCCTTTCGAACCGGTCATCACGTGCCTCGGGTCAGCTCGGACGATGGCTGGCGACCGCGTGGGCCAAAGCCGGCACTTCTTACATCTACATCTACACGATACCCTGCAAGCCACCGCGAGGGTGTGTGGCAGGGGGTCAAGATCACCAAGCATGCACTACTAACATGCAAACAAGAAACTATTGTGTTTCATGCAACTAGTTTGTTAGTATCTATAGTATTTAGAGGGTTACATCTACAGCTACACGATACCCTGAAAGCCACCGCGAGGGTGTGTGGCAGGGGGTGAATATCACCAAGCATGCACTACTAACATGCAAACAAGCAACTATGTAAACAAACCATGCAAACAAGCAACTATCTTTATGGTAATGTCGATTAAATTTATCATAGTCCTCTATTTTATGCATAAACGGGATATTAATTTTAGTGGAAGGTAATAATCTCCAAGCTAACACGGTTCAAATTAGGTAATTACTTCATACGCCCAGATAAATCGTGATGAGTAATGAGAGGTGGTAAAACGACTTTTACTTCGTACTCTTCTAACATTTCTGCATCTACATCATATCTACATCCTACATTCTTAGGATATTCCTGCACGCCGGCAGACTATATACTGCTAACACTTCAAAAAGGGCAAGGCCATCGAAAAGCCTAAGTAATTACTTAGGCTTTTCGATGTGCGTTAACGCACAAAACGTAGTGGTATCCATAGAAATGAGATTCAATTAGCATATTTCTCGGCCTGGAAACAGGGTCAAAATGATGATTATCTTCAGGATACAATAAAATTTATGTCATGTTGACACCGTTATCAATTAGCTAAATATTGAAAATTAAAGTTAGCTTTGTATATACCTTTGAATTCACGTTTAAATCCATTTTATTATGAATATATTCTTTTTTAAGGAGGCTTCACCGCAATATGAAGTACATGTCATTTTTGTGACCATTTCAGGACACATCATTTTTTGGCCCTTCTATCGATTGGCAATAAAATAATGAGGCCTTTCCATCATATATTTGAAGAAAAATGACATGGAAAATCAGCTATTTTATATGTGGTTATACAGCAGAGCATGGCTCTTGCAGTAAAATTTGCAGTTTAATAATGTAAAGAGAAATGTCGTTTTGACGAAAAACTAATATAAGATGCGCAATTTTATGTGGAATTTATCATTTTAAAAAAGTGCTCGCCTTACCACACTTGTTTATTTGATATTAATAAATGTTTGCTAGAAAAAAAGGAGAAAAGCATTAGTCATATGAAAGTGGAGCTACAGTATCTTGTTATCATTGGCAATAGTACTAGTGACGGAACGTGCTTATGAGCCTATTTGCTAACTTAATCTACGAATATACCTGACGAAGGTTCTCCTTATAATTTTTATGCAATTTAAATATTTAATTGGTTATTGAGCTGCTGTAATTAATACCAATGCTTCCAAATTATAGCAGCGTCACTGTTGCCAAAAGGTTCTCAAAAATATCAATATTAATAAAATTTAAAACAAAAAGTTGTATTTGCAAGGGAATAGTTTAAAACTAGGTAAGAAAATGTTTAACCTATTTTAGAATACGTATTAGCGGAATTGAGCAAGTATTCTCACTATATAAATTAAACGCGGCAACAACACGTCAGTCATGTTCCGAAGTCAAAATGAGTTAAGAGAGCTGGTAAAAAATAGAATGCAACTACAACGCGCTACATAATAGCATACTCATGCAATTATTGTGCATGTGTCATCACCCTATAGATGATTTTCCATATAAGAGTATTTCTGGATCGGTATTTATACATTGAATAACAAGGCTCTTTTACGGGATTTTGAATCGCGGCGTCACGGTGGAACCTCCTTTAGTAAATTCGGTAACGCTGGAATAATGACTCATTTTAAGTGAATTTTTTCAGCGTTTATAAAGAATAGGATTGAACAGAGCATTTCAAAATGGCAGCAGATCCAGCGTTGCGATATTCACTACCGACTGAAGCGCCACTTCAATAGCACCAAGGAATTTCTTCCTAAATAACACACACAAAAAACGCTAATATCTTGAAAATTGAGAGAGAAAGATGCTTTTATATTTTTAATAATTTATTAAACGTCAAATTCGTATCGAATATAAGTTTTTTGAAAATATTCCAGATACTTGCTGTACGAAAACAGGTTTTTCCCAGGCAACCCTTTTTCCCTCAACAAAGGGATTTCAACTGCGATTTATGGAAAAAACAGTGAAGAATAATGTGCTTCTGTGGGCTTGTTTAGGAATGTTTTCCGTAAGTACTTAAAATGTGAAAAAATTACGTATATTTCATTTTAACTCCGCAAAAGCTTCTCTTAAGGTTCCAATTACTCGCCATTACAGAATATTTGGTTTGCTTGCACGAGAACCAATGAGAAGTTACAGGATTCAGCGCTGCCTTGAGGGAGCTTGTCATACTTTGGAAATAGGTCGATTAAAAATCGATAAATTATAGTGTTGGTGATAATCAGAGTGAGATGTTATTCAATGGCTGGAAGTTTTGCAAACAAAATAATAAAAGCACCCTCCTTCCTCTCCTTGGGCAAACATAATTATGACGACGCTTCACAAAATACACGCAGAAACACAGAACAGGGTTGAGGGACAGCAACAGGTGTGAATGCAAATAGGGGAGATATGCATGCGTTGTAAAAGCTCATCCACTCGAATTGTTGAGCAGCAAATCGTGCCAAGGATTTGAACGCACTATAAGTTTTTACTGCCCTAACCATTCATTTTATGTCTTACCATCCCCTCATTCATGTTATGTCTTAGCACCCCCTGAATTTTATTCGCGGAATAGCAGCCGCTCCCTTTAATCCCATCGCGTTTGAAACTGGCTCGTTTTTGCTAATGGGACCCTTGAATGCAATTTTAGCACCGCCTAGGATGGCCAATTGAGACGAAGGATTGCTAGTATATGCCACTTAAAACTTTTCCCAACTGTCTAGATACCAGATAAAAATTTCAGACAGAATAAAAAAGAAGCAAAACTGTTCATCATTAACATCTTATTACAAATAGATTCAGCAGTGGCTTAACGTCTACCAACCTTAACATACAATCGGAGTTTTAAAAGAGTAAAGAAAGATATAAGATCCCTTTTCAATGATCGGATTAAAATGGTTTGATAACATCACGTTACAGATCGTGCATCAGAGTAATGAAAAATGAGCGAATGCAAATTATGGCATGTGTATTTGTTGGATAGCTACACCACTCCAATGGTTGACCAGAAAGTCGTTGTAATGCCGATAACACTCACTCCGAAGAGCATGTTTTCTTCAGAAAGGGAGTGAAAAAGGATTCGTAAAGATCATCGGAACAGGGACGTCGGTACCTATGGTATGACAGAGGAAGGATTAAGGTTGATCCGAAAAGTGAAATTCATGTCATTTTTTTATATTTTCAGCACTTATAGAACTAAAGTTCGTCTATATAATAAAGTAAAGATAATTATACCAATCCATACTCCTTTTTGCATAAATTGCATTTGAAATTACATACGATTAACGGCGAGAATGGCCATCACATGGGAATATAACGTTTAAAAATACCATAGTGAGATGTCATTTTTGCAAAAACTGATATTTAATGCGTAATTTCACAAGAAATAATATGACACGAAAAAAAGGCATCAACTCACCGTATTTTCTGCTAAATACACCAATTTCTGCGCTTATAGCAGACAAAATGCGTTAGTTGATTCAATTGGCGCTGCGGTCGCTCTAACCAAAATGTATGGCGTATGAATAATATCATTACTAATGAGATATTAAAGAATATTTCAGACAAATATTATATTACATTACGTTTGATAGTAATATTCTGGTGTTATACATTAGTAAATTCATTGGTTACATGAATTTATTTCTGTAAAGTAAATGCTGAATTGACTCCATCGTCGGATGATTAAAATTATCATAAAAAATAAATCCTTCGACTCTCTATCGTATTTCTTGTGTTACTTATCACTTTCAATAGCTTAGGTAATTTTCTTTTTGAAGTAAGGATCACTTAGCAGGCATATACTTAAATTAATAAGATTCCTTAGACAACTTGACTCACGCAGTCGCGAGCCAACCTCCTTAAAAGAAACGGGAATTTCACCAGGGAATTCGAAAGCAAACAGGGGTTGCGACAAAGATATGTGCTGCTCAACTTACTGTTTCATGTTGTCTCTGAGCATGTGATGAGAAATTCAGAGGTCAGCAGCAACCAATGGGGAATCCTGTTTAACTGAAAGATCACGAAATCTAGCTAATGTTGATAATGTCCATATGATATCGTGAAGGCAACTGAAAGACAATAAGGTGGATACACTGCAATAGAGGGCAGGAAAAGGTAGATTGATTTTGGGTAAATTTTAACAAAACACAGTGCTGGTCTTCTTCCCGGATAAATATATTCAATGTGAATTGATTCATATCACTTGTTAAGGTCAATTATGAAGGGTGTGAAAAAACGAGTATTTAGGAGCATTGTTGACTGAAGATAACGCAATGAAAGAATGAATAAAAGCTAGAATTACAGCGGACTATAGGAATGTTTTAGCTCTCTTGAAAGTGTTCACATTACGTGGTATCATTAAATATTTGCAGTTAAATATTTACCGAAAGTAGTTAGAATGGTGGCTATTCACAGATCAGAGGTGAGGAAAATGACAGAAAAAGGAGAACTGCTTTAAAGATGGGAGAGATAAAAGGTAATGAGAAATATTTTTGGGGCCCCAAACACTGGCAGCATATTCCAAATGAGGTCTAACAAGGGAATCAAGTTGCTGATGGCTCGTACATGATCGTCCCATTTACCCAGTACTCTTTTGATGAATCCCAGTCTGCGATTAGCTTGACCCATTATTTCACGTATGTGTTCACCCCAGGAAAGGTCGTGTGTCACATACTCATATCACAGTCAGGCAGTATCGGAAGAAGTGGCGGAACGCAGGAAACATGGAACGGATTCACCGTTCTATACGTTGTCTATCATTTCTAAACAATAAGCAGGTGATTATTCTCAATCTCTTCATATGACTTTTATTGAAAATTTCCAATGCAACATTTTAAAATTTACAAACTTTGGGTTTCCCATAGGATCTCCCCAGGTTCGAGCTCACGACCCTCTAATCGTAAATCAAACTCTCAACACCTTGCTCAATGCTCCATCGTGATTCTTTAATTTACACTTTCTCTTCCTTGGCTATAATCTACATCAGCGACTGTTGATGTAAGCAGAGATACAAACATTGGATCAGGGTTTTCCAATTCATTCCCTCAACTTGCTACACTCTTCGTATCGGCACCATTCCTCTGCGTATCTCCCTTGAAGCCTCCTTCTGCATTCTCTACCCTTCATTCGTCGCTATGCGACCGCCTTCATGAGATCATCATGTCTTAGATCTCATCCCATTCAGTGCCATCGTCTTCGTTTCTGAATTTTCATCAGATTCCTTTCTTCAGCTGCTGTTCTTAACCGCTCCCACGATATTTACTTGGTCAATCCATTCACCATGATACTTACTGAAACGCAACATAGTGTGTGTTAATTTGGTCTTGTCCTTTCCACGGCCCATATTAACTATGACTGTCGTTTTCCCCCATTATTAAATTATTCCCCTAATATAGGTTTTAGTGAATTTTTACCTCATTGCCAGTTTTCCTCTCTTTTCTCACTTTACTCTAATAACACGGAGATCGAGACCGTTGACACCACAAGGTCTTTACGAGTAACAATCAATAAAAATTTATACACATCCGGGAAATATGAGGCCGAGCGAAGAGAATGCTAGGATTTATAATATGAATACATGGGAAATGTGATGAGAAGACAAAAGAGCGATGTTACTTTTCACTAGTTAGGCCCCAACTTGAGTATGCAGCCAGTATATGGGATCCAAATGAATTACGTTTGATCAGAGAAGTAGAAAGTGTGCAGCGTAGAGCAGCTAGGTTCGTTAAAAGGTGTTACGATAGGTTGATTAGTGTTTCAAAATTAATACAAGAATAAGGGTGGGAATCATTATCAGAGCGTAGGTTAAAGTGGAGTTTAAATCTATTAGAGAAATTTTAATCGGATAGCTTTACTGAAGATGTTGGGCACATATTAAAAACAACAGCGTATTATGCTAGATTCGACCAGGTAAGTAAGATTAGAGAGATAGATTGTGGTACTGATAGATTCAAAATGGCATTTTTCCCCCGTACTATAAGAGAACGGAATAGGCAGCATAGCAAAGGGATACGTAGAGGAAATATTTTAGAGTAATCCGTAGTGCATGATGCATGTACTAATCCCTTAAATACTATAGGGATATAAATACTAATAATATAGTTGCATGAGACTCTATCGTTGCTTATTTGCATGTTAGTAGTGTAAGCTTGGTGATCTTTACCCACTGCCACACACCCTCACGGTGGCTTGCAGGGTATCGTGTAGATGTAGATGTACTCTAAACTCATTGATTATTTGGGCGTTTTTCTGCTCGTCAACACCAGCAGCTCAACCCCTGCATAATTTACGTTTGGAACGCGTGAGATCGTCGATCGAGCAGTTCGCCCCCGTCCGCCCTGTACCCTGGGAGATGCCCCCTTTCCCACTCCCACATTCGGAACGGCACCCATTCTTAAGCCATTAGGCTTTCAAATTCGCGCCGAGAACAACACGACTGCTCCAGCACAGCTGACGGACGCAGGGAAAGGTCCCCGCCGGCTGCTGATTGGTGGAGCGCAGAGAGAGAGAGAGTGGGAGGGGGGATCCTGCCGCGGGGAGGAAGACAAAAGACGCACGGGAAGAAGAAAGCATCCGAGTGATTCAAGGATTACGCTCGGAGAGCAACAATGGAGGGATTTAGTTGAATTTATGGCGCCGCGCCTCCGTATCCTCCCTTCAGGGAATCATTCCTTCATGGTGCGCACCCTGGCGAACCCCTTGGCGCCAACACTCGCACTCCCCGGAGGCGTGAATCCCTTCCGCTTGCGTCGCTGCGCAACGAACATCTCTTAAACTAATTCCATGATAATATTTTCAGTGATGATGTTAAAAATATTTTGCGAATCCCAACTTACTATGGTAGACTGGACCATAATCACAAAATTAGAGGAATTAGAGAGACTGATTCAAAATGTCCTTTTTTCCTCGTACAATTAGGGATATGAATAACGGCAAATATATCCAGTACGAGTGTAGCAATGGAGTACATTGGTAGCTGCATGTTGGTAGAAGGACTTGAAACTATCCCCACTAACAGCACGTTTTTGCATGTTTGCTTTGCTATTTTTATCTTTTTTTTAATAGTGAAGTTTAGAACAGTATATAAATACTAATCCTTTTTTATGCATGATATATAGTGCATTTTTGGCGAGAATTCACTCGCTGCCACACACCCTTATGGTGGATTGTAGTGTATTGTGTAGATGTAGATGAAGCCACGGAGAACGACGCTTCAGTTGTCGATCCCTGCGAAGCGAAGGGAGGCCTCTGGCGTCGCGGGGCCCTGAGCCCTGCGAGTCAGATTGCACCCAAGAGGTGATAATGGGGTCGTTTAACATATTTTTTACTTTCGAATCTGATAGAATTTGCAAAATTAAAAGACCCTTATTTTTCCGTTTTTCTATCTGTCCATTATTACTCGAGTTATAGGTGGCGAAAAACTGATGTTTTTAACCCTTTCGGAAAAGTGGGCGTGGTGCAACCTCTGACGTATATCGACTTCGCCAATCACAACTGAGCCCGCGAAGTTACTTTGCCTTATCGCAATGGGGGGGACACACAACTGACTCTGCCAATAGGATCGATTGCGACAGGATATGGGCGAGCAGGCCTTCCTTGACCCCCCTACACTCCCTTCCCTTCCCCGAAAAGCAGTCATGGACGTGAGGAAAATGACGCCAGTGATATCAAAGCAGCTTTTTTCGGTGGGCGTCACCTATTGCTTATTTTAATTTTTTATTTATGAGTGAATGGTTGTGGTTGGAAGATTAATTTTTTCACTAAAATTCTTTTTTTGTTTCCATCTAACGATTTCGTGTACAAAATTGCGATTTCGGTTCCGAGTAAACACCCCATTGTACACTCGACACCGAAAATTGCATGGACGAAATAGTTTGATGGAAACGAAAAATCTCCGAACCAGAGTCGTTCTCTCATAAATTTAGAATTGAAATGCACTAAAGGTGACGCCCACCGAACGATCTGCTCCTACGTCATCAGCCTCTCCCCCCCCCCCTCCTTGACTATTTTGGCGGAGGGGAAGTGGAGCCGGGGAGGGGAAGTCTGCGCACACAGCTCCTGCGCATCCGATAAATAACCCAAAATAACTGAAAAACGAAATTCACTAGAAACAAGTACATTACGTGTACATTATGTTGAGAATGAAAGGGCACTGAAGTTTAGACTCTTTTCCACAAATTATAATGTATTCGAATATACAATACCTTTCGAAATGCCTCGCATTGAGTCTAACAACCACTTCCATTGGTAGAATCAGCTGTATGTTCCCCATTGTGATTGGACGAAGGAGCTTCGCAGTCTCAGCTGTGATTGGACGAAGTGTGTGGCATTTTTGGTACCCCCCCCTTTCTCCCCTCGTTGGACATAACCCCTCGGCGGACTAATTACCCTCCGGACTTAGCCGCAGGACTTGCTCGACAGGCGTAGCTAACGACAGGCCAACGACAGGCCAACAATGCCTACGATTCCAAAATGCATCGATTCCGGACTGCAGCGTTCCGACAAAGCGTGTCGCCAAATCGCGCCGCCGCCTCACCCGGGTTGCCATATATCCCCCCCAGACTGAGGAGGAAGTGGAGGGGTGGCCGTCGTACAAGCCGTTATTTGGTGTTCTTTCACCGGAGTTAAAAAGAGTTCCTAATGCTCCAATGACAAACTTCCACCTCGCCGACTTCACCCATACCATTTTTTCTCTCCCATCAAATTGTACGTATCGACTATTTCCACTTTAAACGCCATTTCACTTTGACCTTGCTGTGAAAACACCCTCTCCTTATGCCAGAGAATACCTCCCCTCTCACGCCCTCTGTTCGAGTCGAGACGGCAACGAGTTCACTTCTTGGCGACGTCCGTCGGTCTCGGGTTAGTTTTTCGGGAGACTTCGTGATTCTCGAGAGTCTCCTAGGGTCCATGGTCTATTGCTGCAAGTTATTAGGGTTTACCTGAGTTGGGAAGAGTATTTTCAATTTGTTTGTTTTTTACTTGCTTTGTCTATTTCTGTTGAAATACATTGTTTGTCATAGTTAGATTCTCATACTTTTATTTTTTGTTCTATACTTGACCTCATCTTGCTCACCCGAGTTTAGAAAGAATTTTGTCCCCTGGACGAGCGTTTCTCGTGAACTCAATTTTCATTCGGCACACGCTGCAAGTGGATGACGTAAGAGTCCTTTGCGCACCCATTTCTCCGAAAGGGTTGAAAATATGGATTTTTCGCCGCTTATAACTCGAGAAGTACGTGACGGATCGAAGAACGGGAAAATGCTAGTGTTTTAGCTCTAGAAACTCTATCAGATTCAGAATTTTAAAAGGATGTCAAAACACCCCATTATTTGCGATATGATTACAACTAAGTCAACTAGGGCATCTGTAACTCTGAGAAAGGTTACGGGTTCAAGAAATTTTTCTGCTTACCAGTCATTCATATCGGAAACATTGTCTCCATCATTTTATGCAGCTGTAAAGGATCTGAAGATAAACAAGGCTTCGGGAATAGATGATATTCCTGTTGAACTAATTAAAAATGCCGGAGAGAAGACGTTTACTCAGCTGCACAAAACCATATGCGATATGTACTCAACAGGAGAGATACCCACGGACTTTGAGAAGAACATCATCATCCCTATTGCCAAAAAGAAGAGAGCTGAGAACTGTGAACATCTTAGGACCATAAGCCTGACGACACATGCCTCGAAGTTACTGACCAGAATCATCTATAGAAGAATAGAGCGAAAAGCGGAGGAGTTCCTGGATGAAGACCAATTCGGGTTCAGAAGAAACAAGGCACAAGAGAAGCGGTTTTTGCCCACAGGCTACTTATAGAGAAGAGAATAGAGAAGAATCTACCGGCGTTTGTTGCATTTGTAGATTTGGAGAAGGCATTAAAAAACGTGTATTGGAATATTATGCTGAAAGAAATTGGAGTATCAAACAATGACCGAAGAGTTATCCACAGCTTGTATAAAAACCAGGTGGCCATAATCAACTCAGGAACCAGCAGTACAGAAGCAAGCATTAAGAAAGGAGTGAGGCAAGGAAGTGCACTGTCTCCCTTATTATTTAATGTCTACATCGAGAAAACCATCCAAGAATTCAAATAAATGTCTCCGGGAGTTAATATCCACGGGGAGAAAATCAGCATGCTACGATTCGCCGATAACATAGCAGTCATGGCAGAAACAGAAGGAGATTTAAAAAAAAAAACTATAAAATATGGAAAGAACAATGACCATATATCATCTGAAGATCAGGAAAAAGAGAATTAAGGTATTGGTATGCAGAAGGAGAAAGGAAGCCAGGACCAATATTAAACTAGGAAAACAAAAAATCGAGGAGGTGGAAGAGTTCTAGTACCTGGGAAGCCGAGTAACCAGTAGCAGGACGAAGTAAAAGAGAAATTGCCAGTAGAATTGCCCATACGAAAAGGGCATTTTACCAGAAGAAGATTCTGCTTACAGCTGCAATTACAAGCATTGAAGTGAAGAAACATTTCATTAGAACATACATCTGGAGCATTCTACTATATGGCATCGAAGCATGGACAATAACGGCAGCAGAGAAGTTCAGTCTGGAAGCATTTGAAATGTGGTGCTACCGAAGAATGAACTGAAGATATAATGGATCGATCGAGTGACAAACGAAGACGTCTTAAGAAGAGTGGGAGAGAATAGATGTCTACTGACTGCATTAAAAAGAAGGCGGGACAACTTAATCGGCCACATCTTGAGACACGATGGCCTGATGAAGACAATCTTCGAAGGAAAAGTGAACGGGAAGAATGGAAAAGGCAGGCCTCGTATGAGTTGCATTGAACAGGTCGTAAAGGACGTGAAAGAGAGGAACTACGTTAATATGGAGAGGTTGGCCGATAAAAGAATCGAGTGGAAGGCTGTGTCAAACCAATCCTAGGATTGTTGACCGATGATGATGACGATGTCTCCTTCAGCTCCTTGTAACAAAATCGACCTTCATCGGTCACTCCTCTTTGAGTTTAATCGCTTTCTTGTGTGCCTTAAATGAGAGGCTTTCTGGAACATTCCACCGCTACGATGCAACTTTCACAGATGAGTGAGTTCGTTTGTCGCGCTAAAGGAAAAGGCGGGTGATCTCTGCATTGAACTGTAACTTAAACTGGAGCTGTCCTGGAAAGCCCTCTTGTTCAGAGGTCATGACCTCCTATTTCAAAAGAGTATCTAAGGGAAAGAAATGCAAGAAAATGGGAGAGGGTGAAGAGGCTGTAGACCTAGTCCTCCTGGCACTTGCCGAGCATACTACAGTGGCATCGCAGGTGTGAGTTCCATTATTCAAGGGCCAACCATCTGCGAGTGGATACCTCATCGCCGAATGAGCCTCCTCTGCAGGAATACCTGAACGCTGTTCGTCTAAGCACGATTTTCCATCGCGGACGATTCGTATGGGGCGCAGCGAATCCCCATGGCAAATATTCATCCGCGAGGCGAAGTAGTGCGAGCGAGTTTTCCTACGTGCCTGAAGACGTGCCTTCTCCCCACGAAATCGGTCTAAGTAATGAACTTGAACGTGTGCAGCGAAGATCGGCAAGATTTGTAAAGGGACTATACGATAATTATATTAGCGTAACCAGTCTATTAAATGAATTAAAATGGGAATCCTTGCCAGATCGCTGGTTGAAATTTAGACTTAACCTCTTAAACAAATTCCAAGATAATATTTTCAGTGATGACGTTAAAAATATTTTGCGAACCCCAACTTACTATGGTAGACTGGACCATGATTACAAAATTAGAGAAATTGATTGCCGAACTGACAGATTCAAAATGTCCTTTTTTTCCTCGTATAATTAGGGATATGATTAGCAGTAAATATGTCCAATACGAGTGAATCAAACCATAGTATAAGCAGTTGCATGTTGGTGTAAGGACTAGGAGGTAACCCAACCAACATTGCATGTTTTTGCATGTTTGTTTAGCTATTTCTATCTTTTTTTAAATAGTGAAGTTTAGTACGGTATATAAATACTAATCTTTTTTATGCATGATATGCAGTGCATGTTTGGTGAGCATTCATCCCCTGCCCAATAACCTTTATAGATAATAACATATATAATAACGTTTGTTAATAATAATATAATAACCTTTGAGGTTGCTTGCTGGGTATTATGTACATGTAGATGTCTCTGGATGCAAGCGAGGGGGAGTTCTTAATCGACCACTGAGGGAGGATACAAATGAAGACGTCAGGCGTCGGTTAGTTGTTCGAGGACTGCTTCAAGGCGTTCGAGAAAGGGCTCTCAAAAGGCGACCGATTGCAGGAGAAGCAAAACTGAGATATTAACTGATGTAAAATTTTCAATGACCTTTACAACGCGAAAATACGATGGCTGCGTTGCAGAAACAGGGTCACCTTGCAAGAGACGAGGCAAGAATTTCCAAATGCAGCGATGGAATGCCCATTAATACCAGAGCTCAGTCGAAGAGGGAATATTTGAGAAGCATCGTCGCGCGTTATGAGAATAATTCCACTGATCTTTTGGATAAAATTACGGTCATTCTCCTCTTCAGATTCACTCAGTCAGGGTTGTTTAACATAAGGAAACGTGTCCTGAGATAAGCAACCTTAAAAACACAACAATATCTCCCTAAAATCTGTCAAAACATTTAAAAATCAAATACGTTAAGGATTAACCATAAATTGACAAATAACGGTCACCGCTACTCCCACACTGATTTCTCCAATTCTTCGTGGTTTCGTGAACTTAAGGAGGTTCCACCGTGACTCCGAGATTCAATATCCCGTAAAAGAGCTATGTTATTCAATGAATAAATTCCGATCCAGAAGAATACCTGTATGGACATTTATCTTTAGTTGATAACGCATGCACAATAAATTTATAAGTATGCTATTATATAACACGCTGTAGTAGCATTTTATTTTTTACAAGCTCTTTTAACTCATTTTCACTTCGGAACATGGCTGACGTGTTATTGCCACGTTCAATTTCCAAAGTGAGAATACATGCTCAACCCTGGTATTACGTGTTCCAATATGGGTTAAATACTTTCTTTAGTTTTAAACTATTTCCTTGTAAATACAACTATTTGTTTTGAATTTTAAAAATTATAATATTTTCGAAAAAATATTTGGCCTCAATGACGATGCTACTCTTCCTTTGGAAGCATTGGTGCTAATGACACGTAGTCAATAACCAATGAGCATGTTTAAATTGCATAAAAAACATAAGAAGAACCTTTGTAAGGGAGGGCCCCAAATTAAGTGAGTAAATAGGCTCGTGAGCACGTTCCGTCACAAGTGCCTTTGCCAATGTTAACAACATTGGCGAAGTGATCCTGTACATCATTACTCCTATATGGGTAATAGTAACACCCAAAAGTGTACTCATTCATAGTTTGTAGTTACAAATTGCTAGTGACTAGTAGAAATTAGGATCTCCCGAAGTGCAAAGATTCTCATGAGTGGTTGGGCCAAGAGTATATTACAGTTATTTCATTAAGAGCTGTATAAGTGTGTCAGATCAAATAAATATTAGTTTCTTTTGAGCATAACTAGTTGAATATTGCAGCAAATGGAAGCTATGTTAATATCTTTTTCACACTGTTGTTAAATGTGTAGTTTATTCATAAGGAATAAGTGTAAACAATATGGCTATTATAATCGTAGCGTAAAGGCATTGAAATTGAAAAAATGCATGGAAATTAATAATACCAATATCCCCATAATCTAAGCTTACATCATGGTATATATATTTGATCTATATAAATTCCATATTATGCCAGCAGATACAATACATATAATATCCAGTTATTATTTGCATGGTAGAGGACATTTGCATGAATTTTATACAGATATAATATGTTTACAGTGTACCGCATGATACTTATTAAATCCAGATATAATCCATTACGTGCTACTAGGGTTGTAGCGCCACTTTCTTGTAACAAAGGGTTTCTGATTTTTTGCGACAGAAATTTATTAATATCAATTAAACAAGTGTGGCAAGGTAACAATTTTGTAGTCTTAAATTTTACATAAAATTACGCATTTTATATTAGTTTTTCGTCAAAATGGATTTATCTTTGCATTATCAATATCTAAATTATGTTGCTTCTACGGAATTCATTTCTGGGCAGTTCAAGCTCTATTGTTCTAAGCTTCAAAACTAATTCACAGGCACTTATAATGCTGATGATAATAAAGAATGCTTTAACACACTCAACGCGGATGCCTTGAATGCAATGCATGCTTCGTTATCCTGGGAGGCGGATGCCTTGACGTCAAGGCATGGGGTCCCGTTACATTCGTTGCTAAGTAAAAAATTATTATTATATTGCAAAAATTTCATGTTTAAAGCATTTATAATAATTTATTTATTCATATTAAAGAAAAAAATCGCACATGAATAAGTTTTCATGAAATAGGCCAGCATTGAGTGTTTATCTCGTATTCAACAAACCAGCATCTCACGATGTTCTAACCTAATGCCAGGGCTTGAGAATGTCGTTCAAGCAACGAAGTCACGCAAACGGCCATTAGCGATGAATATTCCAGTTGAAGTCAGCCAGAGAGTCAGGTCTCGGATTTGCGAATGCGATGTGATTTCCTCGCAGAGCCGCGTGCCTAGGAAGGCATGGAGTCATGGATAATGCACGCGAGGGCGTCTTCGGCGATATTCCGGGAGACTCCCATCGAGAAATGTAGCTCGACTTCCTCGGAGGATGTTCACTTAAACCATGCATCTTTAATGTCGGTGTTCACACCTCAGGATACGAACGTGATTTCAACGCGAAAAGGAAATGGACGACACGAATTAAAAAATTGAACACACACCTAGCTAGACATTCTCGTCAGCCTACATTTCTCCGGCATGCATCACAACCTACTTTTTTTCATCGCTAAAGATTCTTAACAACATGCGTCTTATCTGCCAAGATGTCCCACTTTTTAAACAGAATGGAAATCAGAGCAGTAGGCATTGCCTACTAGGCAATAGTGTTATGTTTAATATTACAGAGTTAAAAAAAGGATTTCCACTTTATTTAAAATGTCACACCGTACCCTACATCAGGCTGTTTAACATCATCACGGACATGTTCATTTCTGTCTCGGCGTGGTCTTAAATAATTTCTTCCACATAACACTCATGATACCTTTTCCTCGCCGTTCACAAATTTATTAATCACTGAACTGAACACCTTGGCAGTGAAAATCGTTCCCAACAGCTAAATCGCATTAAATTCTTTCACTTAAATTGCACGGTAGTTCACCTATGGGTAAAATATTTTTGAATGCATTTTTACAGCATTTTTATACACAAACAACAATCCCCATCACTTTTGCCCCAAAGTTCGGCAAACACATCGTACAAGGTCACGGGCGTAATCACTGGGCTGGATGATTAGAGTATGGCAATAAGTTAAGAGGACCTACCAGGAGCACTGTTATTCCGTATCATTAACAGCAACAATAGAGGACAAAATTGACATTCCCGTTGCATCTTCACGTTGCAGTCATCTACATCTACAAGATACCCTGCAAGACACCGCGAGGGTGTGTGACAGGGGGTGAAGATCACCAAGCATGCACTACCGACATGCAAACAAGCAACTGTAGGGTCTCATGCAACATTGATTGTTAGTATCTATAGTATTTAAGGAATTATTGCATGCATCATGCACTTCAGACGACTCTGGACCTTTGCAATGCTGGCTTTTCAGTTCTCATATAGTACGGAGAAAAAAAATAGGCCATTTTGAATCTATCAGTACGACAATCCACCTCTCTAATCTTATTTATCTGGTCGAATCTAGCATAATACGCTGGTGTTTTTAATAAGTGCCTAACATCTGCAGTAAATCTATCCGATTGAAATTTCTACAATAGATTTTATCTGTACCTTAACCTACGCTCTGATAGTGATTCCCACCATAATTCTTGTATTAATTCTGAAACACTACTCAACCTATCATAACACCTTCTAACGAACCTAGCTGCTCTACGCTGCACACTGTCTAGTTCTCTGATCAACCTAATTCATTCGGATCCCATACACTGGCTGCATACTCAAGGTGGGGCCTAACTAGTGAAAAGTCTATAGAAACCATTAAATCAAAAGGTAAGTGTGTGGCATTTCTAAACGCCTTTGATGGTCATCTATCTCCCGAGGCAATACCTTCTCGGATTGTGCATTCAATTACCTGACTAACGTCATCAAAGTTTTCTCGTGACATTAGATTTCAAAAGAGAAAAGATTTGATCCATTCTCCTATTTTTAAGCAATGATTTTCCGGCATGTACCATTATTCTTTCCCGCGTATCTGGTTGGTGGTGGTGGTAGCAGGATTCCTGGTTTCCCAACCCATTCGAAACCTAGTAGTAGATAACAAAGAGTTTTCAGTGGACTACCGGACCCCACCTGAGTACATCTACATAATACACTGCAAGCCAATATACCGGTGTGTGGCAGGGGGTGAATTCTCACCAAACATGCACTACATATCATACATAAAAAGAATTAGTATCTATTTAATGTTCTCAACTTCCCTATTTAAAAAAAGGTAAAAATAGGAAACTAAACACGAAAAAACATGCTGTTAGATGGGTTACCTTCAAGTCCACCAAGATGCAACTAATTATGCTATGCATTGATTCACTCGTATTGGACATATTTATCGCTATCCATATTCCTAACTGTACGAGGAAATAAGGATGTTTTGAGTCTGTCAGTTCGGCAATCAATTTCTCTAATGTTGTGATTATGGTCCAGTCTATCGTAGTAAGTTGGGGTTTGCAAAATATTATTAACATCATCACTGAAAATATGGTATATAAGGTAGAGTGAAAAAAATTTTCTGCTTCTTATTTGGAACTCTGTCACGATAGAAGCATCTACATCTACATAATACCCTGCAAGCCACCATAAAGATGTGTGGCAGGGGGTGAAGTCTCACCAAACATGCACTACATATCATGTATAAAATTTGTAATTAAAAATTAAAATAGCAAAGCATACATGCAAAAACATGCCGTTAGGTGGGTTAGCTATAAGTCCTTAAACCAACATGCAGCTACCAATGTTATCCATTGCTACACTCGTACTGGATATATTTACCGTTATTCATATCCCTAATAGTACGAGGAAAAAAGAACATTTTAAATCTGTCAGTTCGGCAATCTATTTCTCCAATTTTATGATTATCGTCCAGTCTACCATAGTAAGTTGGGGTCCGCAAAATATTTTTAACATCATCACTGAAAATATGGTCTTGGAATTTATTTAAGAAATTAAGTCTAAATTACAACCTGCGATCTGACAATGATTCCCATTTCAATTCATTTCATAGACTGGTTACGCTAATATTAATTATCGCACCGTCCCTTAACAAATCTTGCCGATCTTCTCTGCACACGTTCGAGTTCGTTATTTAGACCGATTTCGTAGGGATCCCATACACTGGCAGCATATTCCAAATGAGGTCTTACAAGGGAAACGTAGCTGATTTCTCGTACACGATCGTCACATTTATATAATACTCTTTTGATGAATCCAAGTCTACGATTCGCTTACCCATTATTTCACGTATGTGTTTACCCCAGGAAAGATCATTTGTCAGACTTATTCCAAGATATTTTATGGATTCCAGAGTAGGTACTATGAGAGGAGAGAGGTGTCTTGGGTGTAATTGACCCCGTGTGATGGGACGTCAAACAGAAGATCCGTTGGCGCTATTCTTAAGACGGACGCGGGGTTTCTCTCCACACCTCCTCCGTTTCCCACAGTCTGCCTGCATCTTTGATGGCCTAAACTAGAAAATAGTAATGTCTTTCGTTGCTTCAAGCAGCTTTTGCTCACAATAACAACAATGGTTCAGCAAAGTTCTCAATTATTTGTGAAGCATTCAGAATCGTTTGGGTTTTTCTATTAATACTCTATATTATTATCCTCGCCCAATCGGTTCCATATGCAAGGGACTCAAGCGCTCGATTTTAATCCGAGGAACGATGGCTCGCTGAGGTCGAGCGCGGAAGGCATGAAAGGGACATCTACATCCACGGGCGCGTTGACACGTAGCAGTTGACTGCTATGACAGTCAACTGCTAACAACTGTTAAGCCCCAATCGCATGTGTAAATAGCAACTGCGATGCGAGTTCATGTCGATACTGGACCCATGCCGAACGCTATCGATCTACGTTCGAGCTATTAGCAAAGTTGAAGTCCGTCTACTTTCCAGCGGAAATGTATCCAACACAATCGCAACAATCGCCAACGGAAAGAAATACACGACGTCTGATACCGGGAATTTGGATATAATAACAAAGATATCCCTCCCCAAAAGGGGATATTCTACTCTTCAAAGAATGTGAATAAAAGATAATCGTCAATGGAATTTAATGCCTGAAGAATATCATGAAAATTTAAACATCAATCACCATTGAAATAAAACACTTTATTTGTTATGACAACGCCTAAGTGAAGGCTTAGAAGTTGGTGCAGACGCATCATAGCAGTAGCGATAGAGATATATCGCGCATCTCGCGACTGTCATAGCAGTCAACTGCTACGTGTAAACGCTGCTTAAGATACCCTGCAAACCACCGCGAGGGTGTGTGGCAGGGGGTGAAGATCGACATCGCCAAGGGATCGCCCGAGGGCTTGGAGCGGAGAGATTGTGGAAGCGATCAGCATCCATTCGGCGGCATCCGAGCCAACCCTGGCTGTTTTGGATGGCAAAGGGGCCGAGGGGTAAATGAAGAGGCAGATGCCGCGACGGGGTTAGTGAGAGGGATGTTGGGATCGTGGATTGTTGGAATTGGGGGTTGCGGGCGGGGGATGGATGACTCGCTCGCCTCGCCCCCCACCAGAGGCGCCACCAGTCCCACGCCGCACGCATTGGGGCTACGACGCCTTTGCTCAAAAGGATTAGGCCCTAAGGGTTGGAGGCTCAAGGGGAGGATACGTAAATGCCTATCCAGGCTCCGCATTTTCATCACCACTGTTGCTGGCATAAAGATAATGAGTTCAAGTTTTCTCTCTCCGACGCTATAAATATGCCACTTTCTTGTAAATGTTACGAAGCACGACGTAACTTGAAGACAATCCTAAATAAGACGTTGCTTCTATCGTGACAGAGCGCGAAATAAGAAGCAGAACGTTTTTTTTTCGCTTTACCATATTTCCAGGTATTCCGTACTAGATTTATGCATATGTACTGGGTGTAGATGTACTGGGTAGGGTTTATTGAGAATACATAACAACACGGTAAGAGAATTATCTAGTACTTATTATCAGAAAAAGTTCTTGTATTCGCGCATTTACGCCACTCGTGAGCCGTATGTGCTTACGAAAAATATTCCGGCAGCAGCGGACGGTAACTACAACATTGAAAGGCCTCGCAGGAAACAGGGTCGGAAAAGCATCTCGTTTCAGTCTGTTCGTACCCTGACGAAACAGCTGGATTCCGTCGATTTCTGTACATCTCATTCAAGGCATTTGGCTTCTCGCCACCTATGCAGCATAATACAATTTTGCTTAAACATCATTCTCAATCTCCCATTCGTACATGATAATTCTCATTCGAAGAAATATCACTTCACATTGGCTTATAAAATGCATTTCGACAACAGCGTCTTTACTGGGCATCTAACGATCAAAGAACACGTTTCTAAAATACGTTCAGCAATAACGTGAAGTGAACTATGAGTTGCGAAGCTAGGATTTAAATCCTACTCTGGTAAAAACTTTAAATTGTCTCTTTGGCACTCAGTTTATTCCCACGTCGCCGTGGCGCTTTCTGCTCGTCACTTGTTTGCGCGATTCGCCCGTAAACACGGGAGTAGTTTGTTTGCCCTGTCGCTGCGCTTCGGTTGCCACGGGGACTGCAAATGGAGGAGGGGGGGTGGGTATGCCTCCTCCTTCGCGCCTCCTCCCACTTCGCCCGCATCCAGAAGGAGGGAACATTATGCAAGCGGAAATCACAGCTAGGCGAGAGGACACATTTTGCCAAAAAAAGGCGATTCCGTGGATATGCATGAGCCACAATTCACGCAAGTTCCGCTCTCTACGAATGAGCAGTCCTTGACGGACAGCAGTTCGGAATTCCCTCCAGGTGAAAGGGCAAAATCGCCTTCCAAATCTAGTTTACATTCTTAGGCATTTATTTATCTACACCTACGAGTTGACGTCTATTCCCGATTTCGCATCTCTCAATGCCCAAAGTAGAAAAAATTCAAAGTTCACGAACTGGCCATGAAAACTCTAGGCAGGTTGGTATCGAGATGAACTGGTAACACAGACATCAAAGGTTGCAATCCCACCACGAGAATGAATGTAATGTTTATCTTAAAACTAAGACCAGGAGTTAGGTTAGACAATGCGATACAACCGGCGTATTTGGTGCACCTTGTACATAATGGGGTCGTTCACCATATTTATTTCATTACCGAATCTGATAGAGTTTGTAAAATAAACAGACCCACATTTTTCTTTTTTGTTGATCCGTCGTTTATTTCTCGAGTTATAACCGGCTAAAAACTGATGTTTTTAACCCTTTCGGAAAAGTGGGCGTGGTGCAACCTCTGACGTGTAACGACTTCATCCAATCACAACGGAGCTACTTTGCCTTATCGGAATGGGGGGGCACAGCTGACTCTGCCAATAGGACAGCTGCGACAGCATCTGTTCGAGCAGACCTTCCGAGAACCCCCCTCCACTCCCTTCCCTTCCTAGAAAAGCAGTCAAGTACGGGAGGAAAATGACGTCAATGTTATCAGAGCAGCTTTTTCGGTGGGCGTCACCTTTTGTTATTTTAATATTTTATTTATGAGTGAATGGTTGTGGTTAGAAGATTAATTTTTTCACAAAAATTCTTTTTTTAACTTCCACATAACGATTTCGTGTACAAAATTGCGATTTCGGCTCCAAGTAAACGCCCCCATTCTATTCTATTTTACTCTTGCTCTGCCATCAAGGGTTTTCATACGTAATTTATGAGCATATTTGTTATATTTGACCACATTAACCGGTTACGTACATTATTCACCGCAGATAAGCAATGCATTTGTCCAGAAGTAGACCTTAAAATAATAAGTTCTCGGATTAGTTCGAATAAAATAAATAGTTTTTTACGGTCTCACCGCTCAATATTACCCCATCTCCGAGTGCAAAGCGCATGTCTCTGGACCGCATAGCAAGAAGACTTTATCTACTTCTACGTAATACCCTGCGAGCTACCGACAGGGTGTGTGGCAGGGGGTGAAGATCACCATACAAGCACTATTCACATGCAACAAAAATCTACAATGATACTACTACATAGAAACTAGTTAGGAGTCATTTTCAACTGGATGGTAGGAGTCCACATAGCAACTAATTCATTACTGTTTGGAAAGAATTTCATAAACAATATTTATCTGCATCTTCCCTAACGTACATATAAGTATCGGTAATATTAAAACATGCTTCATGTACTACAGACTAGTCCAGCAATTTATCACCTACCTATCCCTTTGCTATGTTGCCTATTGTTCTCTCTTATTGTACGCGGGAAAAATGACATTCTAAATCTATCAGTACGACAATCTATCTCTCTAATCTTGTTAATTTTATAAAACCTAGCATAATACGTAGGGGTTCTTAATATATATCTAACGTCATCTGTGAACAAATCGGTTTCGAATTTACTTCAAAGATAACCTAAATTTTAACCAGCTTTCCGATAGAAATGTCCAACCTAGTTCTTCTATTAAACTCGTACCACTAATGCAATTATCTTAACGGTCTTTAAAAAATCTAGCTGATCTCCTTCGCACACGCTCTAATTCCTTTATCATACCTTCCTCGCATTAATCCCATTTTCTAAAGCGGCATATTCTAAATGACGCCTGGTGTGCGTTAAGTAGCATTTTTCTCTTAGGTACTCTCTCATCCCATTTGCTTAGAATCCTTTTTACGAATCCTAATCCGATAAAATGTGGTGAGATGAACATTCAACATCACCTTCACCAAATCCCACGTTCATAGCAAAGGAAATATGAGTAAAATTATAAAATGTTCATGGGCAGTGGACATTTTAAATAACATTTATGGTGTTACACTACCTAAGGTATTTTCTCCCACGATCATCGCAAAGAGCACACGCAAATTCCTGACTTCACGTCTTCCTGCGAATGCAGAGCAATTATTTCCACAAAATACGTTCACCCGCTGAGTGTGAAAGGCTGCAGCTCACAAATCTTTCTTGAAAAACGATCCTGCCATGAATTAATGAACCCTAACAAATTAGAACGTTAAACTAGGAGAACAAATGCTTGAGGATGTCAAAGTGTTTTACTAAGTTGGAGGCCAAGTCAGCAGAAATGAACAAAGCACGAAACAGATTGTCAGCAGAATAGCCCAAGCGAAAAAGGCATTTTACTCTCAGAAGATACCACTCACAGCTGAGAAAAAGCGTAAAAATAAGGAAAAAATTCATCATAACTTACATTTGGAGCATGCTACTATACGGCAGTGATGCATGGAAGATTACAGCAGCAGAAAAGTCCAGGATAAAAGCAATCGAAATATATTTTTACTGAAGAATGATGAAGATTAATTCGAACTACATGAGTGACAAACGAGTCTTAAGAAGATTGGGAGAAAAGAGAGCCTTCCGAAAACTTTGAAAAGAAGTAAAGACCTCTTAATCGGCCATATCTTCATCTACATCTACACTAAACACTGCAAGCCACCGAGAGGGTGCGTGGCAGGGGGTGAAGATCTATAAAATTTAAGGCATTAATATATGCATCATGCACTACAGACTACTCTAAAATATTTCCCATACCTATCCCTTTTATATGCTGCCTATTCTGTACTCTTATAGAAAGGGGGAAAAATGCCATTTTGAATTTATCGGTACGACAATCTATCTCTAATCTTATTTATCAGGTTGAATTAGCACAATACGCTGGTGTTTTTAATATGTGCATAACATCTTCAGTAAAGCTATCCGATTGAAATTTCTCTAATAGATTTTATCTGTACCTTAACCAACGCTCTGATAATGATTCCCACCCTAATTCTTGTATTAATTATGATACACTACTCAACCTATCGTAACACCTTTTAACGAACGTAGCTGCTCTACGCTGCACACTGTCTAGTTCTCATATGACACGATGGCCTGATGAAGACAATCGTAGATGGAAAATGGGGGCGTTTACTCGGAACCGAAATCGCAATTTTGTACACGAAATCGTTAGATGGAAAGGAAACAAGAATTTTAGTGAAAAAATTAATCTTCTAACCACAACCATTCACTCATAAATCAAAAATTAAAATAAGCAAAAGGTGACGCCCACCGAAAATGCTGCTATGATAACATTGACGACATTTTCCTCCCGTCCTTGACTGCTTTCAGGGGAGGGGGAAGGGAGTGGAGGGGGGTTCTCGGAAGGTCTGCTCGCACAGATGCTGTCGCAATCGCTCCTATTGGCCGAGTCAGCTGTGTCCCCCCCTTTGCGATAAGGCCAAGTACCTTCGCGGGCTCAGTTGTGATTTGACGAAGTCGATATACGTCAGAGGTTGCACCACACCCACTTTTCCGAAAGGGTTAAAAACATCAGTTTTTCGCCGCTTATAACTCGGGAAATAATTTTCGGATCAGAAAACGGAAAAATACGGGTCCTTTTATTTTACAAACTTTATCAGATTCGGCAATAAAAAAATATGGTAAACGACCCCATTGATCGGGAAGAATGGAAAAGGCAGGCTTCGCATGAGATGTATGGGACAAGTTATGAAGCATGTAAAAGAGAAGAAAACCGTAAACGTGAATATTAGCTGATAAAAGAAGCGAGTGATGCACTGCATCAACCCAACGTTAGTATTGTTGACCGATGACGTTAAGAAATAGGAATGAAAAGTTAAGATTTTTTTAAAGAATGATGCTAGTCTCTCATGCTAATGTTTAACACGCGGAGGCCCGGAATTTTTTACCTCCTAGAAAGCCCGCTCGGGTCATTTTCACCCGAAGTATCTCTTTTACCATTTTTGGAGTTTTTCTTTCCATTTAATGGTAGAATGTTATTAATAGAAGTTATAGCACTGCTAATTACAATAATTATAATGCAATCAATATTTTTGAACATTTTATTGAACATCAGTAGAATAATTCATATCACAATCAATGCATATCTTTGACAAAAATGCAGTACATTTATTACACACCGGCCTCTTGCACCTGAAGCACGAATCCATTGTCTTGTTTTTATTTCCCTTGCATTTAGATGTAAGACACTTTCTTCTTTTTTTGCGAAGGAGATTTGAATCTACAATATTACGCGAAACATTGCGCGATACCCTTGAATTCTTGTAATCCTCGAATAGTTCAGACACCAATTGCAGTAAAAATTTGTGCCGAGGTACTTTTATCCCTGTAATTTCACAGTAGAGCACACTTGCGTTTATGACTGAGAGATCCAACAAATTGTAAAACACCGATACTGGCCAGCAAGTGTCAAGCTGGCCTCCGTGTACAAGCTCACACGGAGTACTTACGCGCCATTTGATCTAAACAGACAACGCCACTTTTTGTAGCATTATAAAATAGCACAGTTCCTGGAATTTTTTTTTGGCCGGCGGAAATCGAAACATAGAAGTGCATTGAACTCAATTCCAGTACATTCTTTTGCTTCCTACACTGATATGCAGTAAGTGTCATGTCATCAGCCCTAAGAACGGCAGTGGAATACATTGGAGCATCTGAATTTTTAAATATTGCAGGAACGTCTTTACGAACACGATTCATTGTTCCCACTATGCTAGTACGTTTTGCTTTCAATTTGCTTGCTAGAGTGGTTGAAGTAAAATAATTGTCTGTCGTTATGTTTCTGCCTTTATTGAGATAAGGCTCCATAAGCTTCATGATTACACTCTCGGCCAACGACTCGCCATGAGGGCGAAGGTCGTCTTTCCGAAGATAAGGTATTGCATTACACATGTATTTACTAGCATCAACTAGCACCCAAAATTATATACCAAATTTGTCAGGTTTCTTAGGCATACATTGATTGAATGGACATCTACATTTGCAAGGAAATAATTGTTCATCGCCGGTCAAATATTCCCCAAGCTTGTAGCAAAGTACACAATTATCAATGAATTTTCCTCACAATTCAGATACCAGAGCGAATTTATCATTTTTCAACCTCTCCAACCTATTAGACTTACGGTAAAATCTGAGGTAAGTCATAATTTCTTTGAACCTGTTCTTAGACATAGTATTTCTAAAAAATGAAGGACCCCACGTAGTATTCCAGAGTAAATCTAAATCTAACGCACGGCTACCATATGCTCCTAGGGCGTAAAGCAATGCAATGAACGCTTCTAGTTCTGAAAGTGAAACTGACCAGCTTTCCTCGCTAGTGATTCTACGGGCCTCGTCTTGCGTGCATGTCTGTACATGCTTTAGCATTTTATTTGAAAAAAGCAAACGCCAAGCGCTAAGGGCACGACCATTCTCCACACAACGTTTTGCATGAGGTGTTGGACCTGAAACTTCACTCACTATGTTTTGAACTGCCCTCCGCCCTGGAGCTTCTACTCCAATTTCTGACACCACCCAATTGACCGTTCCATTTTTTGATATTATAGTCTCACCAACCTCAGGTAGAGCCAAATTACGTAATCCTGTGCTTTTTCCACCACCTTTTTGATGTCTACTCGTACACACACCACCCTCAACCACAGATGATGCAGTCTCATCTTCATCAGAATCCTCAGACTCGATATTGATCAGTGCACGGTGCACCTGTCCGCAGGTCCGACTTCGTCGACTGCTAGACAGCCGAATTCGGTTGGCTGCATGCTCAAGGAATGTGCCAGCGGTCGATCTTCTATATCGCCCTCTCTTAACTTCAAGTAAAATAAAATACGGCAAAAATTATATTATCATACAAAAATCATACTACTGGCATTGATGAGTACCCACAATATTATACTTAGATCAGTCAGATAAGACACAAAAAATACAATACCCACCTTTTACCGCTTCAGATTGGTCATCCGTAAAGTCTTCTTCAGTATCGGAATTACTCTCTCCTTCCATGTCACGTGGTAGATAATCCTGATCACCATCACTCAATGCCGAGTCTATCTCGCCGACGTCCGATTCATTATCTGAAATTTCTTGCAGTATATTCAAATTTTTTTTTGGGGTATAGCACTGCGTCGTTTCATGGTGGCAGTGTTACCCTCTCCAATACCAGGTGTCATCAGGTATAAATGTCACGTATGCACAAGTTTATATAGAGGCGAGAAGGAGGGGGAGGTAAGACGAGATAAGGCGGATGAAAAGGGAAAGGGAAAGGAGAGAAGGGTGGACAAGGTAGGACAATGTAGGAAAGTTAAGTACAATGTAGGTACAAGGTAGCGGAATGAAATGTAGGAGATGTACAATGTTGGAATACCATAAACTATAAAGCCGGTGGGTGAAACTAAGGCATATAACTCTTCGGGTCAAAATGACCCGGGTGGGCCTTCACTGTAATATTTTTAAATCGGGCTGAAAATTATATGGTATATGCAAAATATTTTACCCTAAGCTATATAACGTCATTTCATGAAAATTCACGGTGTATTTTACTATTATTCCAAAATTTATGAATGTAGTGACACTTTAAAAGTCCCGTAGGGTCAAATTGACCCGTACGGGCCTCCGTGTGTTAATTCAGCAGAAAAATATTTTATCCATATCCGTAATCTGGTTTTAATCACCGAAGTCATTTGTGTTGGAGAGTTTAAAATATTTGACGAAATGGTCCTCTGAAGGTGACAATTGCGAGTGATGAAACAGAATCTTTAATTTTAAATGAATATCGAGTGCTTGCCTACAGTCAGTCACTCGTCCTCGAGAGGGAAGTCAAACAAGAGACGCTAATAACCCCGCCCACTTTACAGAAGCGCCCTCAAACAAACCATCGACACGTGTCGCCATGGCAACCCACCTCCTCACACACCCCCCACCCCCTCCTCTCTGCTACGACAAAACACGAGCGACTGCCGCAGGGCGCGGAGGCAGGGCCGGCGAATTAACGGGGGGATCCTCTCTTTCTCTCTCTGCGATCTCCGATCTCCCGTGGGTGGAGATGGAATCAGTAGTCAGTCCGCAGCATCCGGAGAAGTCCTTACGTCGCCGAAGCGTGTCTGGACCGCGCGTTCACACACTCGAATGATCAAGGAACTTGATAATGATTGTCAAACGAATCGAAACCCAGGTCGGGAAAAATAAAATTTGTGGAATCTTACCAAGTGATCATTTTATTTACTATGCGGTTCCACCAAGTGAAGCCTGAGGATTTCCTCTTTCTTCCATTGTTAATTGGGGTCCGCAAAATATTTTAACATCATCACTGAAAATATGGTCTTGGAATTTTTTTAAAAGATTAATTGTAAGTCTAAATTTCAACCTGCGATCTGACAATTATTCCCAATTTAATTCATTTAATAGACTGGTTATGCTAATATAATTATCGCACCGTCCCTTTACAAATCTTGCCGATCTTCGCTGCACACGTTCAAGTTCGTTATTTAGACCGATTTCGTACGGATCCCATACACTGGCAGCATATTCCAAATGAGGTCTAACAAGGGAAAAGTAGCTGATTTCTCGTACATGATCGTCACATTTACCCAATACTCTTTTAATGAAACCTAGTTTGCGATTCGCTTGACCCATTATTTCACGTATGTGTTTACCCCAGGAAAGATCATGTGTCAGTCTTGCTCCAAATTATTTAATGGATTCCACGTTTGTTAATTTATTATTACTTCGATCAGGAGCAGGGTCGGTGACGAATTGAGACGTTTACGTGATACCCTGCGGGCAACCATGAAGGAGTTTGGCAGGGGGTGAATTCACACCAAACTTGCATTATATAGTATCATGCTTAAAAAGGATAATTATTCCTCATACTCTTGTCGAAAAATAAAAATATTTTTTTTTATTTGAATGGAGTAGCAAACATGCATAAACATGCTGATATGATTGAAAGGAGATTACTTTTCCACCTAGGTCGTGTTGTGTTGTGAAATAAAATTTATGTGGAACAACTAAGTAATCTCTTTTCAATCATGAATTCAAGATTCCATAAAGTTTTAGCTGATATCTTCAGTTAAAACACGCTGATAGTTTGGTTAGCTTAAGGTCTATATGCCGACATAAGAGTACCTACTCGATAAATCATAATCTCCATTGATACACTTGTGCATATAGGTACTCATCATTAGAATTTCAATCTTAGGATTGGTTCTAGCTATGATATCCATTGATACACTAGTATTTATAGTATTGGATATATTTACAGCTATTTATATAACTAATTGTACGAGAAAAGAATGACATTTTGAATCTGTCAGTTCGGCAATCAATTTCTCTAATTTGGTGATCCTGGTCCTGTCCACCATAGTAAGTCGGAGTTCGAAAAATATTTTTAAAGCCATCAGGGAAAATATTATTTTGGAATTTACCTAAAAGGTCTATACTGCATCCTGCGGTCTGATGATGATTCTTCTTTTAGTTTATCCAATGCAATGGTTACGGTGATATAATACCGTCCCTACACAAATCATGCCGATCTTCGCTGATCACACTCTCCAGGCTTCAATTGAGACTATTTCGTTAAGTATTCCCATTATGTACCTACAGGCAGCGATTTCCAAATGAGACACGGACACAATGAGCGCACCCATGATGCCGAAGTGTTGCCCGACAACACTCGTCTACGAGTGTTATCCTAGTACTACTCCTTTTTTATGCATCATATGTAGTGCATGTTTGGTGAGAATTCAATCCCTGCCACACACCTTTATGGTGGTATGCAGGGTATTATGTAGATCTACGAACAAACACGGATCCGATGCTCCTCAATATCTACTCATCTATTCATCCTTCCTGATATCAGTCCAGTGTTTCTATTCGTTCGCGGCTGTCGTGAAAGTTTCGCTCTATCATCGGCTGCAATCTTAGTACTGCAGTGATGCACGAACATTTCCTTATGAATAGCCGTAAAAATCCTAGAAGAGAGCCATTTTGGTGAATGCTGACCTACAAACATGGATTAGAAAAAGAAAGAATTGGCACTTTCATTAAATTATTGCTGTCCTGTTTCCGTGCCTAATATCCAGAGTATGTTTCAGACGAGTGGCTTTCTGCAAATGTTACGTTCATTTGGTTACCACATATTTTCATCCATAGCGGCCATTTAATTACAGAGCAGAAACGCAAATGTGGAGCCAAGGGTCGGCAAGTCTCACGTGGCATGTGACCGTTCATCCTTCTTTTTGTGACTTCGAGGTACGTTTAATGCATGCTTATTTAGTCGATTTAGAGGAAACCACATTAGGCAATGCCAAAACCAACAAATCAACGCGGGATTAATGCAGATGTTCAGAATTCATATCAATGACGCGAGCATTCGATAGAATCCCAATCATTCGAATCGGTCGATTGCTTAAAAATTACCAAAAGAGATTTTCTGAACCGAGGATTGAACCAAAGACCTTTAGGTTGCGAAATCAGTGCAGATCATCACACTAACCAGAACCATTAATGAAATTACTAAATAAATTGTCGCGTGCCTCCAAGTAGTATGGTTACGGAGAAAACTGTTTGGTAATTTGAATACAATTGCGTCATAAAATAATGTCAAACTCTTAAAATTCGTATTCATTACTAAAAAGGTAATATTTGTACCCTTAATTTCCCTCCATTTGTTGATTTCGTATTGTTATTACCAACCGACAAATCGACGCTTCCCTCCGCGACACTAATAAAAAGGAGTCACTTTTTTCATTATTACCACAAAATGATCATACAAATTTTCCTTTCCACCAATAAACGTGAAACTGAATCACCTACACGCTGATAGGGCATGCACGATCACCAGTCATTGAGATATAAAGCTTCAAACTCGAGTCTAGACACTTTCGGTGGGGATTATAGTTGCTATATATCCTTGCACTACTTGTATTATTCATCGCAAATTTTATCTCATCCACTCCCAGAAGGCTATGGGGTTGAAGCTGTCACTTACGCTGTATACAACTTGGTAGAAAACTTTCTGTCTGTTATTATACTTACAATGTATACAGCTTTGTACACAACTTTCTGTATGTTATTATATGGTGGGGCTTAAACATCCTGAAAGAGAAAGTATTCTTTGCAGTTTATTTAATTATGAGTATTCACATTATTGCAATCGTTTTTACTATTATATATAGTTTTCAGAAAAGTGAACGGGAAGAATGGAAAAGGTAGGTCTCGTATGAGTTACATAGAACAGGTCGTAAAGGACGTGAAAGAGAGGGACTACGTTAATATGAATAGGTTGGCCGATAGAAGAATCGAGTGGAGGGTTGCGTTAAACCAATCCTAGGATTGTTGACCCATGATGATGATAAAGTTTTCACGTACGTATGCGAAAGATGCATGCCAGGGAAACTGCGGGTATTAAGCTACTAGTATGGGGTGAGCTCTATCAAAAACCTACCTTCGAGTTGAACACAACTGCTTGATATTGCAACCGTTTTTATTATTACATATAGTTTTCATCAGGGTTTGAAAATGATGTAAGCCATTGAAATTACAAAGATTTATCGCTCAGTTGTTACAGCAAATATTTTAATAACACCCGTTGTCTTATAGTTGTCGTGACTTCCTAACCATGGTTCGTAGATACGTTTGAGTTTCCTTCATCTCTGATTTGCATGTAGTTCAGACTGTTCAGGCGAAACCCTCGGACCCTCTTGTGAACAGCATTTCAGGGACTGCATGACAGCAAAACATCCCTTAGTGAATATTTAGGACCGCGTCTCTTCTGGATAGTTGAAATTTAATTCCGCCCTTGTTCAAACTTCACCGAATCTCACGCCTGGAGCTAAAACTTAGAGGAAGTTAAGTTTCACAAAGTTAGCGGAGAGGCTGGATCCGAGGCTCTTTGAATGCACCAAGGCAAGACAAAGCGAAACCACTAGGCAGAATCGAAAGTTACACGAAACTCGAGCTTCGATTTCAGTTCTGTCGCCGAATGGATCGCACGTAATATTGGCCCGTTCACAGCCAATCCGATAATCACCGGAAAATAGGATCTAGTTAAAGATTCAATCTCTTTTTCTCCTTGAAATGATTAAGTCAAACCAAGATGTAGGTACTGACTAATTTAAAAAAAATCCACCACAAAAATTCGGTTTCATTCCCAAACGAACAACTGGAAGAAAGAACTAATCTCATGAGGAGGTTTACCAGCAAGGTTATCTTTTGCCATTTATCAACAATAATGGTTACCAATTCTCATTCGTCAAAACCCTTCTATAAAAGGGCCGAGATGAGACGTTTCATGAATTTTGGTTCCGAATATAAATAATGAAGATAAAATGGATCGACCGAGTGACAAATGAAGAAGTCCTAAGAAGAGTAGGGGAAAAGGGAAGTCTGCTGAAGACTCTAAATAGAAGAAGGGACAACTTAATCGGCCACATCTTAAGACACGATGGCCTGATGAAGACAATCGTCGAGGGGAAAGTGAACGGGAAGAATGGAAAAGGCAGGCCTCGTACGAGTTACATGGAACAGGTCGTAAAGGACGTGAAAGAGGGGAACGACATTAATATGAAGAGGTTGGCCGATAGAAGAATCGATTGGAGGGCTGCGTCAAACCAATCCTAGGATTGTTGACCCTTGATGATGATGATATTTGTTATTATGTTTGGACTTCAAATATTATATCTAATTATTATTATGCTTAAACTTTGGTCATCCAAATCGTTGTTGGTTGTGTGACGGTGATATTTTGGCTGAACTAGCGAATTATAACAGCTAGGATGAGGACGATACTGAGGAAGCTGACAGTGACGATTCGGAGGAAGACATTTTGGAGGAGCAAGTGTACTTATCGGACACAGAAGGAGCTGAAAACGATCCAAGCAGCTAATCAGGTAATCCAAAATTACCTACGCAGTTTCCAGAAATCATAACTTTTTATAACCAGAAAAAAGTCGGTGTGTATGTAGTTGACCAATTGTGTGCAAAGTATGATGTTTCTAGGAACGCCAAGCGCTAACCAATGCAAAATTATTTTGGCCTTCATCTACATCTATATCTACACGATACCCTGCAAGCCACCGCGAGGGTGCATGGCAGGGGGTGAAGATCACCAAGCATGCACTACTAACATGCAAACTAGCAACTATATTGTATCATGCAACTAGATTGTTAGTATCTATAGTATTTGAGGGGTTAACACATGCATCATGCCTTACAGAATACTCTAAAATATTTCCCTTACCTATCCCTTTGCTATGCTGTCTATTCTGTACTCTTATAGTACGGGGGAAAAATGCCATTTTGAATCTAAAGGGCCTTGTGAATGTCACCGCCATCAATGCATCACGCATACGCAGATGGAACAATCCCGTAGGTCAACCAATTCGGAGGCGGGAGTTCCTTGAAAATCTAGCGGGGGAACTAATGTATCGTTCGATAAGTAAAAGACAAGAAACCCCATCTCTGCCTGTGCATATGAAGACACGAGCCAAGAAAATCTTAGGAATTGAGAATCTCCCGTGCCAGCCGCTACCTAGGGACAACAGGGTGGGGCGCTACTTCATGCGTGGGAGAGCACGAGATAAATCCACAAGAAAGCACTATGAAAAGATTTATCCAGAACATTCTGGTCTTGTATGCCTACCTTGTATGAATACAACTGACTAAAAACAAACATATTTTAGCATACTATTGCAAATATGTATAATTACACTCCCTGAATGTGTATTATTTCAATGAGGTAGATATTATATATCTAATGATGTTTGTTTTTTCTGTAACAAATGTTATTGCCTAAATGTTCACAATTAATATACATCTCAAATATTTCAGTACCATTATTTGGTGACTTGACAAAGATTTGAGTTTTCAAGTGGTCAAAGTCGCAAATATTAAAAACTTGAAAAAAACAAAAATTATAAAATATTTTTTTATAACTTTATAAAATATTTTTCAGCCAAAACCATTTTTTCAATCACAAATATAAACAAAGAAGAAACAGATGAGTAAAACAACAACCAGCCCGCGCGAGTGTCGACGTCTCAATTACTCGCGCGAGTACCGCAGGGTTAAGGTTTATGAATTCTTTTCATATAATTTATCGCACGTGGATTCCGAAACGTGTTCTCATAAAGCACCCGTTGCATGAACTATAAATTTCATGATCAACTCGACCGCTGACCCGAGCGACATTTTATCGCCGCCCTGATATCATCCGGAGCCTACTTACCCTCTCCTCCTTAAGCTCCAGCTCCGTGACTGGAATTCCAGCGGACGCCAGAGATTCCTGGCATGGAGATGAGTCGTGGAGAGACCGTCCTTTCGACTGAACCAGATCACTTGTGATTTGGGTCATGAGTTGACCTCAGCTATAACATTGTGCTTCGGGTCCCTCAGGGACACAGATGTGGCCCCCTCGAATTTTACGATCGCATATCGATATCTTGCTGGAGTAATCATCTCCATCCGTATGTGTTCAAGGAGGCTCCAGTTTGAAAACAAATATTCACCGTCGATCCCGGCTTGTTACCGCAGGCATTCGCCGTCGAAACCAGGGCCTCGATCATGGATCTTCGTAACGCGTGCGCTAGCGTTATCGTTATTTTTCGAGATAACTTATGTCAGAGAGAACGTGATTTTCTCACAGCACTCCAAATCGCTCATCTTAATCAGTGGAGCAAATTTTATAGACGGTTATTGTTAACCCTGCGCTACTCTAGGGGTAAAAGTTAACGATAAAGATTGCGATAACGCGAAAAATAGATCCGTGTTCCACACCAGGTCTGGACCTCTAACCTTACAGCACCTCTCCCTAATTCCCCCAACTGGCCAATCTTCACCTTTCTCACACTCACTATCTTCCACCTCTACTTCATCCCTAAGTCTCCAATCTCACCTTCTTCCACTCTCACGAATGAGAACCTGTAAAGCGTCTTGGTCCCCACTAATCATTTGATCGCTCCTAGGATCACTCCTACCATCACCCCCCTCCACTTTTGCCCGCCACTCCCACAATGCACCCCTAAATATAAGGCCACTTGACATCTCTGCGGAAAACATTTCACCTTGGAGCAAAAGTCTTGACTACAGAAATCGCTTCATTCGAATCGAACGTGATCTCTAATAATTGTTCCTTGAATACGGTCGTTAGGGAATAAAACTGCTCACCGTTTTCCTCTCTTCTTTATGTATGTATATAAAACACATACCCCCTTTATGTGCTTTACACATATGTGCTTTCCGCCCAAAACCAATCCACAACTTCTCTCTCCTCCCTCCCCCTCCACCCAGCCCCTCAGGGAGCGCCACCCCGACTACACCCTCCGCCTCCTCCCAAAACACCCTCTCTTGCGATTGGGGGCGTTTACTCGGAACCGAAATCGCAATTTTGCACACGAAATCGTTAGATGGAAACGAAAAAAAAGAATTTTAGTGAAAAAATTAATCTTCTAACCACAACCATTAACTCATAAATCAAAAATTAAAAACACGCAAAAGGTGACACCCACAGAAAAAGCTGCTGTGATAACAGTGACGTCATTTTCCTCCCGTCCCTGACCACTTTTAGGGGAAGGAAAGGGAGTGGTTGGGGGTTCTCGGAAGGTCTGCTCGCACAGATGCGTCGCAATCGCTCCTATTGGCTGAGTCAGCTGTGCCCCCCCCCCCCCCACTGCGATGAGGCAAAGTAGCTTTGCGGGCTCAGTTGTGATTGGACGAAGTCGATTTACGTCAGACGTTGTACCACGCCCATTTTTCCGAAACGGTTAAACACATAATTTTTTCGCCGCTTATAACTCAAAAAATAATTGACGGTTCAAAAAACGGAAAAATACGGGTCTTTTATTTTACAAACTCTATTATGCTCGACAATAAAAAAATATGGTAGACGACCCCATTGCTCCCTCCAGAACGGCGAGAATATGCACGCTCGGGCAGTGAATTTGGGGTGTAACTACTTAGTGTCTCTTGCCCCTGGGCTACTCTTTTGATGCCGGCGGTCGGCCGGGGGTGAAAAAGCCAACCATCCCTCCTCTCCACCAATTGCTCCCGGCCCGAGAGAGAGTTGAGCGAAGCGGTGAGGCGAACATGTTGCAAAGCACTCGTGCATCGTAATCAAGGGGAGAAGAATGCAAATAGACTGAATGAGGCAGGAGAACATTGTCTCTTCGCAAGGGTCAGAAGATGTAGTTATCACACCCGAGGACTGCATTTTTTCGCAGTGAAGACTTTCGTTTCGAATCTACTAGTGCCATCATAAAACTAAGGTATTGGTATGAAGTGGGAAAAAGGAATCCAGGACCAATGTTATACTAGGAAAATAAGAAATCGAAGAGGTGGAAGAGTTCTGTTGCCTGGGAAGCCGAGTAACCAGCGATGGACGAAGTAAAAGAGAAATTGCCAGTAGAATTGGCCAAGCGAAAAGGGCATTTTACCAGAAGAAGATCCTGCTTACACCTGCAAATACAACCGTTGAAGTGAGGAAACATTCATTAGAACATACATCTGGAGCATTCTACTATATGGCAGCGAAACATGGACGATAACAGCAGCAGAGAAGTCCAGGCTGGAAGCATTTGAAATGTGGTGCTACCGAAGAATGATGAAGATAAAATGGATCGATCGAGTGACAAACGAAGAAGTCTTAACAAGAGTGTGAGAGAAGAGATGTCTACTGAAAACATTAAAAAGAACACGGGACAGCTTAATCGGCCATATCTTAAGACACGATGGCTTGATGAAGACAATCGTTGAAGGAAAAGTGAACGGGAAGAATGGCAAAGGAAGGCCTCGCATGAGGTATGTAAAAGAGAGGAACTACGTCAATGTGAAGAAGTTTGGCCGATAGAAGAATCGAGTGGAGGGCTGCATCAAACCAATCCTGGGATTGATGACCAGTGATGATGATGATGAGTGTCATCATCAACGTTATCAGTCAGAAATCCTCGGATTGGTTTGACGCAGCCCTCCACTCGATTCTTCGATCAGCTAATCTCTTCATATTGACGTAGCTCCTCTCTTTCAAAACCTACATCACTTGCTCTATACATCTCACACGAATCCTTCCCATGCCATCCTTCCCATCCAATTTTCCATCGACAATTGTCTTCATGAGGCCATCATGTCTCATGATGTGGCCGATCAAGTTGTCCCGTCTTCTTCTTAGGGTATTCAGAAGACTTCTCTTTTCGCCCACTCTTCTTAAGACTTCTTCGTTCGTCACTCAGTCGATCCATTTAATCTTTATCATTCTTCGTTAGCGCCACATTTCGAATGCTTCCAGCTTTTACTCTCCGCTGCTGTCGTCGACAATGCTTCACTTCCATAATGAAACATACTCTAGATATACGTTTTGATGAATTTTTTCCCTCCTTCCAAGCATGTACTTCCAGTTGCAAGTAGATTCTTCTTTTGATAGAATGCCCTCCTTGCCTGGGCTATTATACTAACTATTTCTATCTTGTTTGGTCCATCGTTAGTTACCCGGCTTCCCATGTTGCATAACTCTTTCAACTCTTTTTTTCATCTGTTTTTGTTTTCCTAGTTAAAAATTTGTTTTGGCCTCTTCTCTGCTGCTGCATAGGTGGTGACTATTCTCCTCATTAACTCTTACGCTGCAGTAGCATAACTTCCCCCGAGAAATAAATCATTCACTTTGACCGGGACTAAAACCCGGAACCCCTGAGGTGCTCTTGAGGTACCATTTCTGCTACCAAGACGTCCTCTTTCACTGAAGTAGAGGCTTTGAAGGAACAAGATGTTTCCAAACTGCTGCACGCAACATGTCAAAGGGCAGCCGCAGTCGAGCGCACGGTGCCGCCGTCCACGGGTTTAAATCCGACATTGGAACACTTAGGTGCTTACTAACAACAAATTCATACCTCACGAAGCAGCCGCGAAAGCCTTATCGGAGTTACCCGCTGAAATTGCACACTATCAGAAATTCCACAGAGAGATAAAAAACATTCGGACTCGAACACGGATACCCTTGAATCATGGGGTAATTTTAATCAATTTATGTTGAAAAAAAGCATGCACCAGCAAGTAATTTTTAAGCTATCAAACTGCTAAAAACTTCATAATGCTACTTTTCTCCATTCATGAGACATGGTCGCCTATTGAAGAGAACTGTCTTAGGACAAGCAGATGGGAAGAAAGGCAAATGAAGGCATCCTTTGAGTTATGTACAACAAGTGGCGAAGGGTGTAAAAGAGAGGGAAGACGAAACTATGAAGAGAGGAGCTGATAGGAGTCCCGGTCGAAGCAAATGACGTTATTCTCTTGTCTTCTCTCCGATCTTCGCTTCACACGTCCCAATTCGTCATTCAAGCCCATTTCGTAAGGATTCTATGCACTGAAGCGTATTCCGAATGAGGTCTAACTACGAAAAGGTAGCTAATTCTTCGTACATAATCGTCATTTTTGTCTACTACTCTATTGACGTGGATTGGAATTTAATGCTTATGCTTGGAATTCTGAAAGGACTGGAGTGTCGTACAATGACCAAATAATTATCCACAGTTTGGATAAAAACCAAGTAGAGGTGATAAAATCTGGACCCAGCAGAGAAGAAGCAAGAATAAGGAAAAGAGTGAGACAAGGTTGCGCGCTGTCTCCAGTAATTTTTAATGTTTACATCGAGAGAGCCATCAATGAAGTCCAAGAGAAGTGTTCTGGAGTGAGCATCCACGGAGAAACAATCAGCATGCTACGATTCGCTGATGGCATAGCTCTCATAGCAGAGACAGAGAAGGAGCTGAATAAGACGCTAACAACCATGGAAAGGACAATGGCCAGACATCATCCGAAGATCAATAAGAAGGAAACTAAGATATTGGTGTGCAGCAAGAGAGAGGAGGCCAAAACCAACGTTATACTAGGAAAACAGAAACTGGAAGAGGTGAAAGAGTTCTGTTACGTTGGAAGCAGAGTAACCAGCGATGGACGAAGCAGGAAAGAAATAGTGAGTAAAATAGCCCAGGCAAAGAGGGCATTCTATCATAAGAAGAATCTACTTACAGTTGGAAATACAAGCTTGGAAGTAAGGAAGCAATTCATCAGAACGTATATCTGGAGCATGTTCCTTTTCGGCAGTGAGGCATGGACGATGACAGCAGCGTAGAAGAAAAGGGTGGAAGCATTCGAAATGTTGTGCTATCGAAGAATGATGAAGATAAAATGGATCGACCGAGTGACAAATGAAGAAGTCCTAAGAAGAGTGGGAGAAAAGAGAAGTCTGCTGAAAACTCTAAAAAGAAGAAGGTACAACTTAATCGGCCACATCTTAAGATACGATGGCCTGATGAAGACAATCTTCGAGGGAAAAGTGAACGGGAAGAATGGAAAAGGCAGGCCTCGTATGAGTTACATAGAACGAAAGAGAGGAACTACGTTAATATGAAGAGGTTGGCCGATAGAAGAATCGAGTGGAGGGCTGCGTCAAACCAACCCTAGGATTGTTGACTTTTGATGATGATGGCTCTTTTGATCAGCTTAGCTTACGGATTATCTTGACCCATTATTATTTCACTTGAAAGTTAATGCAGTACATTTAGCCTTGTTTCCAGCACCTCAGCTGCGGCAACCGCGTCCAATGAGCCAGGCCCAAGCGACGCAACTAATGGGTGGGGTGCAGGGGGCGACACCTTGGCTCTCCTCCGATTCCGACCGCTTTCCGCTGAAAGCGAGTAAAAGCATTGAACTCCGGCGATCGTAAAAGCTGCACTTTAGTGCTGAGAGAGCACCAGGCAACGCACCAAATCCCATCTGCTTCCCCAGTGACGACCATGCAGGGAACAATGCGTGAAACACGTGAAGTATTTAAGGAGGCTCCACCGAATTATGAAGTACATGTCATCTTTGTGAAAACTTCAGGATACATCATTTCTTGGCCCTTATATCGATTGGCATTAAAATAATGAGGCCTTTCTATCACATATTTGAAGAAAAAAGACGTTGAAAATCAGCTATTGTATAACTTGGTTATACGGCAGGGCATGGCTCTTTCAGTAAAATTTGCAGATGAATAACGTAAAGAGAAATGTCGTTTTGACGAAAAACTAATATAGGATGCGCAATTTTATGTAGAATTTAGCATTGTAAAAGAGTATTTACCTTACCACACTTGTTTAATTGATATTAATAAATGTTTGATCGAAAAAAAGCAGAAAAGCCTTACTTACATGAAAGTGGCGCTACAGTATGTTGTTATAATTGGCAACGGTACCTGTGACGGAACGTGCTTACAAGCCTATTTACTAACTTAATTTAGGAATATACCTTACATAGGTCCTTCTTATATTTTTTATGTTTTTAAAATATTTCATTAGTTATTCACGTGGTGTAATTAATACTGATGCTTCCAAATGGCAGCAGCGTCATTGTTGCCAAAATATTTTCAAAAATATGAATAATAATAAAATTCAAAACAAAGAGTTGTATTTGCAAGGGAATAGTTTAAAACTAAGCAAGAAAATATTTACCCTATTTTAGAATACGTATTAGCGGGATCGAGCATGTATTCTGACTTTGGAAATTAAACGTGGCAACAACACGTCAGTCATTTTCCGAAGTCAAAATGAGTTAAAAGAGCTTGTAAAAAATAGAATGCAACTACAACGCGCTATAAAATACCATACTCAAACAATTATTGTGTATGCGTTATCACCCTGCAGATGATTTTCCATATAGGTGTTTTTCTGGATCGGTATTTATTCATTAAATAACATAGCTCTTTACGGGATTTTGAATCGCGGAGTCACGGTGAAAACTCGTTAAAGTGGTTAATAATTAATAAGGCTGCTAAAAGGAATAATTTTCGCCTTATAGTTATTTCCGGAAAGGGCGCAAGTTTAAACAAGCATTGCCAACCTTGTCAAGTGATATGATACTTAATGGTTTTAACTTCCAACATAATCGTTGCTATACATATATTTCATGCATGAATGTAAACATTTCATTTCTTGCGTCCCATTCAAACTTATACAATTAAACTGTCAACAACTACAGCAATTATTTGCTGAACTTCCTAGGTTTATGAAATAGAAGGTTTTTTAGGAATTTAATTGAGAGGAAAGCTATTCTTACCTCAGAATTAATTCCTCATGGTTTTATGTCAATGACGCAGTTATTAGACTTAAATAACAGTCAAAAGTCCGTCCGAATGATTCATTAGGGTGAAAATTAAGGCCGGAATTGACGTGGCCATTACCACAGAGTAGTATTATTTCATATTTATGGTATGCACTATGTTGCATTTCGCCTAGTTGCTTTCTTTTTGCTACCCGCGAGCTCAGAGCAGGACCCGCCGTAAACGCTGCGCTTTTGCTGCGCTGCGTTTTTTCAGGAAACATAAAATTCGATATAAAATAAGGTGCTAACTTCAGCTAAATGATGATATCTGATTCGCTCTGGAAATTTAAAGAGAAAGATGACAGTTTTAGTCTCGTGGCGCCATGATGCATAGTTGCCGAGAAAAAGTGCAGTTTTAAATGGATTATCATACCAATAAGTACCAATGTTAAAGCCTTGAATCTTCACAACGTGTTAACAAAGATATAATTCACCTTTTATCAAAACTTTGTTTTATTCAAACGCTTTGCATGGATGTTATTGGACGTCAAAGTGACGCATGGAGCCATAGCGCTAAAAAAATGGGCCCTATTCTTACTCTAACATAAGAAACAGGTCCAAAATTTGTATTTAACCCTTTTACTGCCAGTGGGCCGATATATCGGCCCTCTATGGTTGTGCGAAAACTGCCAAGGGGCCGATATATCGGCCCACCTACATTACATCATCATGTATTTGTAATGGTTATAATTCATTCAAATCAGAAACAGCATGAATAATTTTTTCATCCTCTTAAAAAGTGAAAATATACCTATGATCAAAATTAAAAAAATAAAAAAAATTCATATATTAATATTAAGTGCTTATAATATATCTTAATGAGCTTGCCCATTGGCTGGGCATAATGTGCTTGGCATTTTTCGCACAGTCTACTTTAAAGGGGCTGGCAGTAAAAGGGTTAAGAATTATTTTAACAATGTAATCAGTCAACAACAAAATTATCTAGATTACTATGTAAATAACGTGAAAATACGATGAATGGTTTCGGATTTATTTAGGTTTAAACTCGAGTCTACAAGATTTTGGCGCGGACAGTAGGTGAGATCTTCTTCCACATGAAGTCATTACCAATTAATTGACAATGAATGTCGCAGATACCATGGGGGCACACTCAACGCAAAGGACAAGCGAGGATCACTTTCCGACAATAGGGGCTGCTCTGTGGTCGCTATGGTGATCGCCTCGACAACATACATTATGGGTGTCAAATTCAGTGATCGTTTGCAGCCTGTTCCTTGACACTCAAAAGGATCAAAACAGTCCCTGGATAAGGATCGCTCTGGAACGAAACCAACCTTTCGGAAAAGTCATCGAATCTTCTTTTTTTACCAATGAGCCTTCCGACTGGGACCAACATTTAAGTAGGTCGGCAGTTGAAGGACATGCGGATACGGTTAACTCGATTGACTTCGAAGGAACCGGAATCATCGCCAAGGTTGGAAATTCGATCGCTGGTTAATCCGTGAAGCCATCCAGATAAGGAATTAAATCGAGATAAGTAGAAACAAAGTAAATTTCAGTGGAGATGGTGGCCTCAAAATCAACCACACATGGGACGCAGTCAATAAATATTCCTCACCTCCACCTCCCCATTCAGCAACCAGAATGATGTGAAGACATCGGCAGCGGGCATACATTTCCTTCAAAGAAGTGAGCAACACGGGTCAAGAAACGTCATCGGGCTGCTACCAGACAGGACGAGGCAAAACTAGAAAATTATTCTGGACCAACGAAGAGCCGCGAAAGATTCAACGAGGAATCACTTTGGTGACTATTGCAGAAGCTTAGTATCTTTACTTTCTACTTCCGTAATCGGCGGATTATAAACAATATGCTGTCTTCGTGTGCAACCAACTCAAATCCAAATTTATTTCCATGGTTGTATCTTTACTAACTGAAAAACAAAGGAGATGAAGATTCGCTTTTAATAGCTAAATATTCCACCCAGGAAATCAAGGGCTATTATTAGAATATCCAAGGTCATAAATTAATTATACTCAAGGAAAATATCTGCACTGGATATAGGGACTGGAAATAGCCCAGATTTGATAAAATTATGTCACACATGTGTTGCTAATCTACATCCAAACGATACCCTGCAAGCCACCGCGAGGGTGTGTGGCAGGGGGTGAAGATAACCAAGCATGCACTACAGACATGAAAACAACCGACTACAGGGTCTCATGCAACTATATTGTTAGTATCTATAGCATTTAAGGGATGAATACATGCATCATGCACTACAGACTATTCTAAAATATTTCTCCTACCTATCCCTTTGCTATGCTGCCTATTCTGTTCTCTTATAGTACGGGGGGAAAATGCCATTTTGATTCTATCGGTACGACAATCTATCTCTCTAATCTTATTTATCTGGTCGAATCTAGCATAATACGCTGGTGTTTTTAATATGTGCCTAATATCTTCAGTAAAGCTATCCGATTGAAATTTCTCTAATAGATTTTGTACTTTAACCTACGCTCTGATAATGATTCCCACCCTAATTCTTGTATTAATTCTAAAACGCTCCTCAACCTATCGTAACACCTTTTAACAAATCTAGCTGCTCTATGCTGCACACTGTTTAGTTCTCTGATCAAACCTAATTCATTAGGATCCTATACACTGGCTGCATACTCAAGGTGGGGCCTAACTAGTGAAAAGTAGCATCGCTGCTCTTTTGTCTTCTCATCACATTCCGCTAGTACTCTTTTCACAAATCCTAGCTTTCTCTTCGCTCGGCCGCATATTTCCCGGATGTTTCTTCCCCACGATAAACCCTGAATGATTGTTACACCTAAATATCTTATGGTTTCAACGTTTTCGATCTTCGTATTACTAATTTTATAGGATCGCTCTGTCGAATTATTCCTCCTCCAAAAATTGATAGCTACACATTTTATAAGGCTAAGTTTTAACTGCCATTTTTCGCACCACTTTTGAATTGCATCTAAATCCTTGTTAAGCGATTTCCTGTGTTCTTATTTTGATATACCCCTATACACTGCAGCATCGTCTGCATAAATTCTAAGCTTTCTAGTAACTACGGTACCCAAATGGTTTATGTATAAAAGAAATTGTTATATTTGCATATTATATTATGATCGTATAAATGTGTCCTTTTCCTTTTGCTCCCATCTCAATTTCACACTGAGTGGGGGAGGTAATAGGGTTGCGATGGCGTTTCCATGGAGACCGCTGCGACATCCTCCAAACGATCTCTTTCCCACACGTACCACCAACCTATTACATATTGGCCTCCACCCCCGTCAGCCCGATTCCTGAATAATATTTGCCGTTTCCCACTCTATCCCTCCCTCGCCGGGACTCTGTTCCCGGAACTAATTCCACTCCAAGGCCTTCTCCAGCAGATGAAAACTAATCGAATCTCCCCCTCTCAGGGTCCCAGCCAACGCAGGCAGCAGAGCCAAATGACACGCGCCTGGAATGCGCGCATGCGAACGAACTCGGGAAGACTGTCCCGTCTGGTGTCTCTGTCGTCTTCTGTTTTGGAAAGACATCAGAACTACGTATCTCACATACGCGTAAACCGTTCTCAAGTCCCATCGACAAATGGCTGTAGCCAGAAAGAACCAGAATCAGGCCCCAGGTGTCGAGACACGCAGAGATTTCGACGAATGTCGACACAACTTTTAAAATGTTTTTCTTTCCTCGTTTTTTAGTGTTATGGATATATGATGGTATAAGGACTTAAGAAAACTCAAATAACTGCATGTTTGTGCATGTATTCAAGGGTAATACGTAGATGAGAATGGTGCATGTTGGTGTCCTTCAGCCCCTGCCACACACCTTCGCGGTCGCTCGCAAGGTATAGTGCGTAGATGTGTGCATAATAAGCACCCTGTAAGAGTGTGTGGCAGTGGGTTGATGGGCATGCATTTGAAATCACAGAGAACTAAACCACCTGCCACACACATTTATGGTGTTATGCAGCTAAAAATGTAGATTTATATATAGATAAGTAGATGTAAATTGGATAACTATTAAAGTCAAAACCTTGTTGCAGTAAAATATATCATCGCGAAAATAACAATTGTTTCCTTTTTCACTCAAGAAATCCGATGCTATTTCTCTACCCGAATGATTTACAGTCAAGGCTAATATTACAAGAGCTAATTCCATTAAGTAGGGTATGGAATTGAATCTCTGAAAAAAAAGGGTTAAAAATGGCGGAATCTAAAATTTACATTATTATCTAATTGTTGATTTCACTTACCCCACAAATTACATTCAATTTCATATCATCATCATCACCATGGGACAACAATCCTAGGATTGGTTTGATGCAGCCCTCCACTCGATTCTTCTATCGGTCAACCTCTTCATATTAACCTAGCTCCTCTCTTTCACGTCCTTTACGACCTGTTCCATATACCTCATACAAGACCTTCCTTTTTCCATTCTTCCCGTTCACTATTCCTTCGACGAATGTCTTCATCAGGCCATCGTGTCTTAAAGTATATCCAATTTAGTCGTCCCGTCTTCTTTTTATAGTTTTCAGCAGACTTCTCTTTTCTCCCACTCTTCTTACGACTTCTTCATTTGTCCCTCGGTCGATCCATTTTATCTTCAGCATTCTTCTGTAGCACCACATTTCGAATGCTTCCACCCTTTTCTTCTCCGCTGTTGTCATCGTCCATGCTTCACTGCCGTAAAGGAACATGCTCCAGATATACGTTTTGATGAATTGCTTCCTTACTTCCAAGCTTGTATTTCCAGCTGTAAGTAGATTCTTCTTTTGATAGAATGTCCTCTTTGCCTTGGCTATTCTACTCACTATTTCTTTCTCAATTTCAAAGAGATACTAAAAATTAAATATACGTACCTCACTAAAAAGATTCATTTCCATTTACGACAAATTTTATGCAGTATTAATTACATTCCGTCGATTACGAATGGAAAAAACGTGATATCACTCTAAACCGAAGATTTCCTAAAATTTCTAAATGTTTTGTCCAACAATAAATATATATAATATATCAACAAAATCACGTGGTCAGAACAGCCTCCGTTGCTTTCGAAACTGTCCACATTTGAGAGGATACTCAGGGCTAAGATGGTGTGCCCTCGGTTGCAGCCGGGCGTCCGACATTTCTTCGCTTTGGAAGCGAACTTCGGCTTGAGCCGAGAGCAGTGGAGATGCCTAACCCTCTATCCGACGGGAGCACTTAACACGGAAGGCTACACCATGGGTTTTACGACCCATGCGGTCCATTAGCGGAGGCTGGTCCGCCGGAGCGGAGACGAATTTTTAACCCCTGAGAAAGCTAGAGAGAGTAGTAAAAACATTGCGTTGCGGTGAATTCTCGAAAAGCAGGGTGCATGCTGTACCCTTTGTGATTTTCCTGTCTCCTAATGAATGCCTCGAAGAGGTATTTGAGTCGAAGAATCATAAACATGATATCTACATCTACATGTACATAATACCCTGCAAACCTCCTCAAAGGTGTGTGGCAGGGGGTGAATTCTCACCAAACATACACTACATATCATATATTTAAAAGAATTAGTCTTAATATATTAGTCTAAACAATATTTAAACAGATAATAATAGCAAACTACGCATGCAAAAACGTGCTCTTAGTTCAATTATCTTCAAGTTCTTACCCCAACATGCAACTACCTCTGCTATGGATTCAATCACTCGTATTGGAACTATTTTCCACTAGTCATATCCCTGATTGTACAAGGGAAGAAAGGACATTTTGAATCTGTCAGTTCGGCAATCAATGTCTCTATTTTGTAATTATGGTCCAGTCTACCATAGTAAGTTGGGGTTGGCAAAATATTTTTAACGTCGTCACAGAAAATATTATCTTGGAATTTATTTAGGAGATTAAGTATGAATTTCAACCTGCGTTCTGACAATGATTGCCAATTTAATTAATTTAATAGACTGGTTACGCCAATAAGGTTATCGTATCGTCCCTTTACAAATCTTGCCGATCTTCGCTGCACACGTTCAAGTTCGTTATTTAGACCGATTTCGTAGGGATCCCATACACTGGCAGCATATTCCAAATGAGGTCTAACAAGGGAAAAGTAGCTGATTTCTCGTACATGATCGTCACATTTACCCAGTACTCTTTTGATGAACCCTAGTTTGCGATTATATTGACCAATTATTTCACGTATGTGTTAACCCCAGGAAAGATCATGTGTCAGTCTTATTCCATGATATTTAATGGATTCCACGTTTGTTATTTCATTATTACGAATGATTTGAAGGTCATCGTGACGCAACGCCGTATTCCTGAGCACATCACAGCACACAGGTGCGATTATGCCCGAGCATTTTCCCATCGTGACTCTACAGCGAGCACTCAATCTCAATTTGTGGGACGGAGGGTAGTCCATCTCAGAAGAATATTCCTCCCCTTCCTTCGTATCAAGCAACTCCCCGCCTGCATCCTTCCATCTCTCCCTCAACATATTTTTGACATTTAATACTCTCCCCCCTTCTCCCCCTCCTCTTCTCCTTACCTCCCAGTAGGCAGTCTTTTGCTTTTTTTTCTCAGCATCCCGTTGCCCGTGGATACGCCGTTTTCTGGAAAATCTAATCTAAATTTCACTTCATTATCTAATTGTTGATTTCACTAAAGACAAATCACATTCAATTTCATATCATCATCATCATCACCGTCATCATCATTGGACAACAATCCTAGGATTGGTTTGGCGCAGCCCTCCACTCAATTTTTCTGTCGGACAACGTCTTCATATTGACGTAGGTCCTCTCTTTTACATCCTTCACAACCTGTTCAATGTATCTCATACGAGGTTTGCCTTTTCCAATCTTCCCGTTCACTTTTCCCTCGACGATTGTCTTCATCAGGCCATCGTGTCTTAAAATGTGGCCGATTAAGTTGTCCCGTCTTCTTTTTATAGTTTTCAGCAGACTTCTCTTTTCTCCCACTTTTCTTAGGACTTCCTCATTACTTACTCGGTCGATCCATTTAACATTCAGCATTCTTCTGTAGCACCACATTTCGAATGCTTCCACCCTTTTCTTCTCCGCTGATGTCATCGTCCATGCCTCACTGCCGTTAAGGAATATGCTCCAGATATACGTTTTGATGAATTACTTCCAAGCTTGTATTTCCAGCTGTAAGTAGATTCTTCTTTTGATAGAATGCCCTTTTTGCCTGGGCTATTCTACTCACTATTTCTTTCTTGTTTCATCCATCGTCGGTTACTCGGCTTCCCAGGTAACAGAACTCTTTCACCTCTTCCAATTTGTTTTCCTAGTTAAACGATGGTTTTGGCCTCTTTTTTCTTGCTACACACCATTATCTTAGTCTTCTTCAAATTGATCTCCAGCTGATATCTGGCCATTGTCCTTTCCATGGCCTTTACAACCTTATTCAGAACCCTCTGCGTCTCGGCTATGAGTGCTATGTCATCAGCGAATCGCAGCATGCTTATTTTTTTCCGTTGATGTTCACCCCAGAAAACTTCTCTTCTTTGATTTCATTGACGGCTCTCTCGATGTAAACATTAAAAATTACGGGAGACAGTGCACAGCCTTGTCTCACTCCTTTCCTTATTCTTGCCTCTTCACAGCTGGGTCCAGATTTTATCACCGCTACTTGGTTTTTATACAAACTCGCTCCGTCTCCCTCGTTCTGCGTCCATTTGTATTTTCATCATTATACTCTCCAAGGTCATCTGCCGATCTTTTTCGTGTTACGGTCAGTGTGCCGTTTCTTCTTTCCTATTCCGCCCTTTCTTCCTTTTTCCCATCTTTATTTTCCTTTTTTCCGTCTTCTTTCGCGTTTGCACCTCACCGTCTCCTCCTCGGTCAACGCACTAATGATGGTGCCGCCTACTTCGAGAAACCACTGACCTGGAGGATTTCCAAATGAGGAACAACAAAGGCCAGTTATGTGCTAATATCGAGCATGTAACAATATATTTTTGAGCTTATTAATCAAAATCGCGATGACGTCGCCAGTATTGCCTTCAAACGTCCACTACAATCCACTGATAATGTATTCAGCTTACGGCACGGCTGCGAGTAAGGTTTCCCCGGGATCCAGTTTCGAAACCAACAAGGGCCTCAAGCGACTAATTACTAACTCCCGATCACCACTCCTTTCCAAACCCAACTGGTTCCTTTTTCTGGAGGAAACCCTTCCAGGCGCTCCCACGCGTAAGGGGATAGTTGCTTTCACCAAAGAGTCGAGAATTCGTCAATAAAATTTTTGGAAAAATAATAGATCTCCTCTAAGCACTTACAAAATAAGTAATAATGAATTAACAAGCGTGGAATCCATTAAATATCTTGGAATAATACTGACACATGATCTTTTCTGGGGTAAACTGATCGTAAACTGGGAGATCGATCGTAACTCAAGCTGATCGTAAACTGGGAGACATTAGAAGAGTACTGGGTAAATGTGACGATCATGTACGGGAAATAAATTACTTTTCCCTTGTAAGACCTCATTTGGAAACTACTGCCAGTGTATGGGATCCCTACGAAATCGGTCTAAATAATGAATTTGAACGTGTGCAGCGAAGATCGGCAAGATTTGTAAAGGGACAGTGCGATAACCTTATTAGCGTAACCAGTCTATTTAATGAATTAAAATGGGAATCATTGTCAATTCGCAGGTTGAAATTTAGACTTAATCTCTTAAATAAATTCCCCGACCATATTTTCAGTGATGATGTTAAAAATATTTTGCGAACCCCAACTTACAATGGTAGACTGGACCATAATCACAAAATTAGAGAAATTGATTGCCGAACTGACAGATTCAAAATGTCCTTTTTTCCTCGTAAAATTAGGGATATGAATAACGGTAAATATTTCCAATACGAGTGTAGCAATGGATAACATTCGTAGCTGCATGTTGGTATAAGGACTTGAAGCTAACTAACAGCATGTTTGTGCATGTTTGCTTTGCTATTTTTATTTTTTTTTTAATGTTGAAGCTTAGAATAGTATATAAATACTAATCCTTTTTTATGCATGATATGTGGTGCATGTTTGGTGAGAATTCACCCCCTGCAACACACCTGAATTGTGGCTTTCCGGGTATTATGTAGATGAAACTAAATATCGATTTGTGCTCCACCACAAATTTATTAACATAAAAATAATTTAAATTGAGAATTTCCAGCTTACTAGAAAATTAAATTTTTTTTTTTTAACTTCATTTGATAAAGCTCAGACATGGTGGGACTATGACAGCTTTGTTGCAGACATAACAAAGCATATGGATTACATTGAGAGGAATATTCGTGTCATGAAATTACAATTGTATTTAGGAGCCCCTAACCTCTAGAGAAACATGGATTAATAATTTCCAGTGAAAATTATCGAAGTTCGGGAAGTCTCTTCCTCCGTTGAACGTGGTATTAATTAATAGTCGTTTTCTAAGTCTTCCTACGCATCCTATTCGTTGTGGAGGAGTCCCCTACTAATGCGCGAAGCAAGGCGTGAAGTTGGCACGGCCGTGGGCCAAGTGAATGCTAACTGTTTTAAATGTACAAACTGAATAAATAACTTTTGATCAAATAAATAAAAATATATCATGATAAATTGGCTGAAAAAATTATCCTCATGTACTTGTTAATAAGCGTTATCGGAGTTCCTCGTTTTTTTGGAAGCGCTCGCAGCGCTATGTAGCGGCAGGAGGAGAGGAAAAAATGTACGTACCTCTGACGTGTATGATTGACAGTCATGCAATACGGAGTAAAGGGTCTCCCAGCGGGTCAGGGACTCCTTCGTTGCCTCTTTTGCCAGGAAGACCTGAACACCCTTTACTGCAGGGATCCGCCAGGATTCCTGCATGGATTTGAGAGCATCAGATCTCGCTTCGACCTTCAATAGTTTGGCGTCGCTGTTTTCGCACCTTTGAAATTTTTCACTGTTTAATTGACGAGGAAAAAGCAGAACGCCATAAGGAGACTCCACCGAATTATGAAGTAGATGACATTTTTGTGAACATTTCAGGACACATCATTTTTTGGCCCTTCTATCGATTGGGAATAAAATAATTTGGCCTTTCCACAATATATTTGAAGAAAAAAGACATTGAAAATCCGATATTTTATGCGTGGTTATTCGGCAGAGCATGGCTCTTGCAGTAAAATTTGCAGATTAATAATGCAAAGAGAAATGTCGTTTTGACGAAAAACTAACATAAGATGAGCAATTTTATGTAGAATTTAGCAAAGTGAAAAAGTACTCGCCATACCACACTTGTTTATTGGATATTAATAAATGTTTGCTCGAAAAAAAGCAGAATAGTGTTAGTTACATGCAAGTGGCGCTACAGTATTTTGTTATCATTGGCAACGGTACTTGTGACGGAACGTGCTTACAGGCCTATTTACTAACTTAATTAAGGAATGTACATTACCAAGGTACTTCTTATATTTTTATGTAATTTTAATATTACATTGGTTATTGTCATGGCGTCATTGTTGCCAAACAGTTTTCAAAAATATCAATATTAATAAAGTTCAAAACAAAGAGTTGTATTTGAAAGGGAATACTTTAAAACTATGTAATAAAATTTTTAACCTATTTTAGAATACGTATTAGCGGGAGTGAGCATGTATTCTCAATTTATGAATTAAACGTGGCAACAACACGTCAGTCAAATTCCGAAGTCAAAATGGGTTAAAAGAGCTGGTAAAAAATAGAATGTAACTACAACGCGCTATTTAATAGCACACTCATACAATTATTGTGTATGCGTTATCACCCAATGGATGATTTTCCATATAGGAGTTTTTCTGGATCGGTATTTATTCATTAAATAACATAGCTCTTTTACGGGATATTGAATCGCGGAGTCACGGTGGAACCTCTTTAAAAATCGAACGCCTTCAAATCCGTGTTCCCAGGGACATAAGCTTTTTGGTGAAGATCGTAAATATAATAGGAAGCTTCCGTGTTCCTCGCTCGGAAGGGTTGCTCCGAAAACCTCCCCTCGACTACAACGGGAATCGCTCTCCTACGCTCTCTCACCGTTAGAAAACGAGTCGCAACTCAAAACGGCCCCACTTTAACTGGTGCATGACGGGTAGGATTTAAGTTTAATAGGTCCAACCGCAAGCCGACCCAGCATTTGTCATGGGAGTAGTTAAAACTGGAGAGAAAGAAGTTGATCAATGTCTAGGATAAAGGTCAGTGGAAAGGAGAATAATTTCCTGGTCTCACAAGGTTTATGAAATGCTGCATGCCATCACAGCAATCACGCAAAGAAATCGCTATACATACACATTTGCCTCCCTTATTACACAGGCCCTAGAAATACATTATATGCACCTACCAAGGGAATGATAATGTATAAAATGAAAAATGTAAATTTTCATCGATTTCGCCCTACTTACAAAGATGGACTCTGTGCAACCTACTTAATTTTCTCATAATTGTCACGAGCAAACGCTAATCCAAATCCACAAACGCAGGTAACGAAGTTGGTGGATTTGGAGAAAGTTTTTCGAAACGTGGATTGTAATTCAATGCTTGGAATTATCAAAGGAATTGATTTTTCTTACAGTGAGCAAAGAATAATCCACAGCTAATGTAAAAAACCAAGCAGCTGTGGTGAAATCTAGACCCAGCCGTACAGAAGAAAGAACAAGAATAGGAGTGAGACAAGGTTGTGCACTTTCTCCGGTAATTTTTTACTGTTTACATCGAGAAAGACATCAGTGAAATCAAAGAGAAGGGGACAATATCAACGAGGAATAAGATAGGAGCGTGCTGCGATTCGCCGATGTCACATCAGTCATAGCAGAGACAGAGAGGCATTTGAAGAACACTCTAGTAACCATGGAAATAGCATTGCCAGATATCAGATGGAGATCGATAAATAAAATAGATTGGTATGCATTGGTGAAAGTCAAAAGAAGCCAGTACCAATGTTAAACTAGGAAAACATGAACTTGAATAGTGAAATAGTATAGTTACCTGTGAAAGCAGAGTAACCAGCGATGGACGACGCAAGAGAGAAATAGTCAGTGGAATAGCCCAGGCGACTCTACCAGGAGAAGAATTAACTTACAGCTGGAAATACGAGAGTAGAAATAAAGAAACAATAGATCAGAACAAATCATCTGAAGCATTCATCTTGAAGGAAGTGTGACATGCACGATAACCTCAACGTATTTGTAACTCTCTAAGCGTGCATTTCTTCAATGGAATGTTTTTTTTTAGCATTCTCAACAAAATGATCACTCTCCAGTAAACATTTCTCAATAAGTAAGGCTTATTTTTCAAAGGCGAGTATTAATACTGCCGATAGGAGAATTCAGTGGACAGCTGTGTCAATCTAATCTCAGGATTACTGAATGATGATGATGAAGTGTTATTGCTTAATGCTGCCTTGAGATCATTTTAACCATCATCACGAAGCCTACTGACGAAATTTCTTGTATTGTTTGAGTGCTCCATTCCAAGGAATTACGAGAGAACGTCCAAATGTCATTTTTAGTGTCAGAACCAGTGGCATAAACTTATTACAATCCTGAAATAAGGGTGGATAGCCAGTCTCTGTCTTACTCTTCGATCTGAAACTGACGACTAGCATTGGCACGATACCACTTAACTACCGGATCTCTAATTTCCCAGCGGAATAATTTCCTGCGAAGACACTAATTTGAGGATGCAGGTGAGTCATTCGCAAGGAAGAGCATTTGGGGACGAACTGATTGGAATGTTTTCCCATGATCCCCCTCCATCTGACAGCATCGGAGACGTGGAGACAATTAATTATTTCACCGTGTGAAGGCTAAATGCGATCTCCTCCGTCGGCACTACCATTTGGAGGGGCACTACACTTGGGACAGGACTCCTGCTCTTCGCAGGTTGAAATGCCTTCCACGAGAGAGAGTAATGTTCTTATAATAAGCGTGAGCCGAGAAGAAATTCTTCGTCAATTACGCTTGTCCGGGACGAAACTCAAAACTCCAATCATGGGTGAACAGGATGATGAAAATAGAACGATGAACAAGTATTATCGGAAACAACTAGACAATGGTGGCGTTTACTCGGAACCAAAATAGCAATTTTGTACACGAAATCCTTAGATGGAAAGGAAACAAGAATTTTAGTGAAAAAATTAAATTTCTAACCACAACCATTCACTAATAAATCAAAAATTAAAATAAGCAAAAGATGACGCCAACCGAAAAAGCTGCTGTGAAAACATTGGCGTCATTTTCCTCCCGTCCTTGACTTCTTTTAGGGGAAGGGAAGGGAGTGGAGGGGGGTTCTCGGAAGGTCTGCTCGCACCGATGTTGTCGTAACTGCTCCTATTGGCAGAGTCAGCAATGTCCCCCCATTGCGATAAGACGGAGTAGCTTCGCGGGATCAATTGTGATTGGACGAAGTCGATATACGTCATATGTTGCACCACGCCCACTTTTCCGAAAGGGTTAAAAACATCAGTTTTTCGCCGCCTATAACTAGAGAAATAATTGACGGATCAAAAAACGGAAAAATACGGGTCTTTTTTTTACAAACTCGATCAGATTAGGCAATAACAAATATTGTAAACGACCACATTGATGGATTTCAGAAATTGCCACACCCAGTACGAACCGACAACTGTATGAATTGTATGTCGCTCAGGAATCTCTATCAGTTTGGTATAAATTCTAGTAGAAAATGACACACACTGAAAAACGACGAAGCCTCGTAAACAAGACTTGAGGCTGGTGGTCTCTCCGCACTTGCCACTTGCCGTCTTGATTCGAACAGAGGGCGAGTCGAAAATCAGGAAGGTGTGAACTCGGCTAGTTGGTCAAGCTGGAGTGGCGTGAATTTGGAATTACTGTCCGCGCCAAAATCTTGTAGACTCGAGTTTAAACCTAAATAAATTTGAAACCATTTTTTGAATTTTCCGTTATTTACACTGTAATTTAGATAATCTTCTTGTTGACTGACTACATTGTTAGAATAATTTAAAAAAACTAATTTTGGACATTTTTCTCACGTTAGAGTAAAAAAGGGGCCTGTTTTTTTAGCGCAACACATGCGTCAATTTGACGACTAATAATTTCCAAGCAGAGCGTTTGGCTAAAAAAATGTAATATATGGTGAATTGTATCTTTATTATTACGTCTGCGAAGTTTCAAGGTTTTAACTTTGGTACTTATTGGCATGCTATTCCATTTATAGCCTCGTTTTTTCTCGGCAACTATGCAAAATGGCGCCACGAGACTAAAACTGTCATCTTCCTCTTTAAATTTCCAGAGCGAATCAGACATTATCATTTAGCTGAAGTTAGAACCTCATTTTATAACGAATTTTGTTTCCTGAATAAACGCAGCGCAGAAAAAGCTCAGAGTTGCCGGCGGAGTGTCCTGCTCTGGGCTCGCGTGTTTTTACGAAAGAGTCCGGAGGGTAAACGCTGTGCCGAGGGAAAACTGTTCATTGAGGGGTAATAAGGAGGCAAAAGGGGGCGGTGCCGAAAATGCCACGGAGCAGCATTGAGGGAAGTTCTCTCCCGACGACATTCGGCTCCGAGGGTAAACAGCTGAAAATGCGCGCAATAAGGGAGGAAGCAACGGTCATTAAATGGTCTCTGACGTGGATGCTAGTCCCAGTGTCAACAGAGGCAAAGATTGGCACGGCTTTTCTTTTATTAATATCTCGTTCAATCAGGAAATGATTACTCATTTTGCTCGAAATCTTAAGGGAAGATTTGTTTTTTTTTCTTGACGGAGGAAGCAATTCATCACCGTGGGAAGATGAAGGATGAGCAGGCAAAGATGATTTTTTCAGAAATGAGAATAAAAAAACAGGAGATCCTAAAATAACGATCGAAGGGGGAGAAGTCCCCCGTCAAACCCACCCCCTGCACCACCCTCAACCCCGCTAATACTTCCCCTTCCAACCCTCCACCCCCTCATCCCCCCCCCCCCCCCCCGAACTAGGCAGCAAGTCTACGAGTGAAGAGTTGAACCGCTTTCGGAAAGGCGGCCGCGAATGTGACGACGCCCAGGGAATATTCCAGCATACGAAAGAGCCCAAATCACAGCCTTATTCAAATTTTTAAGAAAAAAAAGCTCTATTCTAAAATGAGGAACGCCTATTCACTCGCTGGAGTGGGATGAAGAAATAAAACTCCCTTTGCTGTTCTCACCAGAATGGAAACGAAAATGTTTTTTCACCAATATTCCACTCGTTGAGCACTTAAAAGAACCAGGAATTTATTCCATGCATCGTGCATGAAAAGTCTAGAAAAGATTTCACAGCATTTTTATACTCTTTTTTCCTCGAAAATGCTTTACTTCTGAATTGCTGGAGCCATGCTATACGATGTTACTTTTCACTACTTAAGCCCCACCTTGAGTAGGCAGCCAGTATATGGGATGCGAATGAATTAGGTTTGATCAGAGAACTAGACAGTGTGCAGCGTAGAGCAGCTAGGTTCGTTTAAAGGTGTTACGATAGGTTGAGTAGTGCATCAGAATTAATATAAGAATTAGGGTGGGAATCATGATCAGAGCGTAGGTTTAAGGTACAGATAAAATCTATTGGAGATATTTCAATCGGATAGCTTTTCTGAAGATATTAGGCAGATATTAAAAACACCAGAGTATTATGCTAGATTCGACCAGATAAATAAGATTAGAGAGATAGATTGTCGCACTAATAGATTCAAAATTGCATTTTCCCCGTACTATAAGAGAACAGAATAGGCATAATAGCAAAGGGATAGGTAAGGGAAATATTTTAGAGGATTCTGTGGTGCATGATCCATGCATTAATCCCTTAAATACTCTAGAGACTAACAATCTAGTTGCATGAGACCCTATAGTTGCTTGTTTTCATGTCAATAGTGCATGCTTGGTTATCTTTACCCCCTGCCACACACCCTCACGGTGGCTTGCAGGGTATCAAGTACATGTAGATAGATTTAGATGCTATCAACGTCTTACAGACACCAAAGATTTCGAACTAGCATCTGTGTGTAGTTAAACAGTAAATGCAGAGGACGAATATTCGCCAACAGACTATTTTGAGCAACACGCTCTCTTCTTCATTGCAAAAGAACATGCATGGATGAAAGGCGTGCTGGAGAAATGTTAGTAAAAGCTCATTCAAATTATTAATATTATAATAATCAACGCCATTAATCTGTCGCTCCTGAGGGTGGGGTGAAAATTATTTTTAAGTTTCACTTTGACTTCATTCGAAATGTCATAAGGGCAGAGCGTTTCCCAAACAAGAAACAATATCCACTAAACCAAAACACAAAATGAAAATATTTAACACTGCGATCCGATATTTGTACTCACTTCCAAACTCAAGAGTATTTAAAAATTCAGTTTCCCTAATAATGAAAAACAGAGATGCAACTTCATAATTTATGAAGGGCACATAGTTTGTGGGGGTGATTAGAGTCTGTGATGTAAGGAGAGTCCTTATAGAGAGGGGATAGAACGCTGAACACAAAAAAGGGTGGGGTGGAGAATGCCGTTTTTCATGAAGCATAATGGAAGGAAAATTATTGAGGGAAATAGCGAAAGGACAAAGTGTTCAGAAGTCTCAGAAAAAGGCAAGGTGGGTTGGAAGGAAGTAAAGGTTGAAATCGAAGATCGGCCAGATTTGTACAGGGCCGGTATGATAACTTTATTAGCGTAACCAGTCTATTAAATGAATTAAAATGGGAATCATTGTCAGATCGCAGGTTGAAATTTAGACTTAATCTCTTAAATGAATTCAAATATAATATTTTCAGTGATGATGTAAAAAATATTTTGCGAACCCCAACTTAAGGTAGACCAGACCATGATTACAAAATTATAGAAATTGATTGCCGAACTGACAGATTCAAAATGTCCTTTTCTCCTCGTACAATTAGGGATATGAATAGCGGTAAATATGTCCAATACGAGTGATTGAATCCATAGAATGGGTAGTTGCATGTTGGTGTAAGGACTTGAAGGTAATCCAACTAACAGCACGTTTTTGCATGCGTGGCTTGCTATTTTTATATCTTTTTAAATATTGCAGTTTAGATTAATATATTAATTCTAAATATTTAAATGCATGATATGTTGTGCATGTTTGGTGAGAACTCACCCCCTGCCACACACCTTTGAGGTGGCTTGCAGGGTATCACGTATATGTAGATAGATGAAGGCTGAAGTGTTTTACGCAGCACCTTTTTATGAGACGGAAGTGGCGAAGATTCTCTCCTGAAGGCAAGGGGCGGTTGGGGTCGCTTGCGTCTTAAGCGTGTGCCGCGCAGGGTCGAGGTTCAGGGGCGGCGAAGGCTCACGCGCCGGCCCTGGCAGCTTATCGCCACATTTCGCACCCCCCTCCCATCTCCCTTGCCGACGGACTTGATTTATATCGCGCCGACGACGGGAAGATACGCCGAGATTCAATTAGCGATGGCAGCGCCATTGGCGGCCGTGGTCGTCGATCATGCGAAGCGAAGGAGAAAAGGGCGGGAGCGGTCTTCATTTGTTCTCATCTAGCCGGAAGGAGCTTCTGCCCCGTTTTTATTACTAGGGTAGAATGATGGTTAATACGGCGGCTAAAACTAACTTGCGTTTACACTACCTACCCAGAACCATCGTAAAGACTCTAGTGACATCTATCGGAGAGTAAAATTAATTAAAATAACAATGGAGGGTAGGGTAGCGAAAGGACTTTGTCTTGCAAGGATTCCGAAAATTGGAAGCGTATTTTAACTTATGTGCAAATTGGATGCAGTTATTTTAACGAACGTTATCAATGCAATTTCCCTGATCCCTTTTGATAAATCAACCAACAATATTCTTCTTAAATTACTTCCCCATGATTGACAGTGGGTCGTATCTCCGAGATACTCCATGGATTCTTTGTTAGTTACTTTGCTGAACTTCAATTTTATATATAAAATTGAATGCAATCGACATTTGCTTTGAATAGCTCCAAAGTAATACGATAAAAAATATCTAAAGTTTGTACAACGATGAGCGCCCTCCGTGACTTTAATTTCCAGTTATTTAAGACATTCAACCTTTACCTCTTTTTCCTCACATATTTCAACTCATACCTTTACACTTTAAAGTTAATAACGTTTTCTTGCCTGTATTTTTATTCGTTTAGCTTATATACGGGCATCACTCACCAAGAAATGCAGTCTACCATGGAACGCCATGCTGTGAAATGATTAATTGTTCACCTCTCAATAAGTTATCACTCATGTTAACCCATTTCGCAGACAAGTTCATGTATCCAAATAGAAAACATACAAGTATACACAATGAATTTGTTGCTATTATCAAAATTTAGTATTTTAAAGTCCGGTATCCCAAGTTTACCACATTCTGCTGTTTGTGAAAAGAGCTATTTAATGGAATAATGATGAATACATACTTTTAACGCCGTCCGAAGGAGCGAATACGTAAAAATTTACACGAGTCGAATTTCCTACGAATGTTTGCAACTTCTTAGTTATTTAATTTCTTTATGTATATTTTCTGCATGGCAAGGTAAACACATAAAATAAATATATAAGCGTACGTGCTCAGGATTCATGGGTAAAGCAAACTACTTAACACCATTATTGAACAACCGAATCAGTGGAACGTGGTCATACAACTACTAAAATCGTCTTCAAACACTCTACGTCCATTTCCACTTCCATCTTCAAAACAAACCTTCTTTCTACCATTACTTGCGTTCACACGCCCTTACAATACCAGTAACTAGCGCCAACCATAGTAATTCAATCGAGGTAGAAACGTTTACTAGGATTAGCGGCATCTTGCGTTCACACGGCCAATTTCCAACCGTGGTGAGCCTTCAACCATCGTAAAAAGCTAGCAGTGTAAACGGGGCATTCGAGGGATATGGCCAGAGAGGGAACTAGCAGCGCCCTCCACTCATTCTTCTATCCCACACCAACTCCTCCGCGAGGCATCTCTCGTTCAGTGATGCGCTCGTCACCACGGAGGTCACTCACTCGCACCAGTTAATCGCCATTGACTACTATAGACTTTAAGCAGAATCATGGCAATAGTTGATATCCTTGTGGAATATCGGCTTAGTAAAATAAACTTTGATATAATCCACTCGATTATTACTATTATTATACACCCAATCGGTTTCAATCTCTGCAGACCATTATCAAGAGAATAATACTGCGCAGAACAAATTAGTAAATACTGAAGCAGTTCTTAAGCAGTGAGAGCTGCCATGGCAAGGGTGCATCTTACAACAATGGGCGAGGATGGCAGTCATGTTGTGGCATTCCATTAAATACTGAAATTAGTAATGCATGTGTTTTCCAAATGTGATTGCGCTCACCACAGCAATTCCAAGATGACCTCATCGGTACTTTCATCAAATCATCACATTCATTCATGATAAGTGACTAGGTCACACCTTTATGGTGGCTTACAGGGTACATCTACATCTACACCATACCCTGCAAGCCACCGCGAGGGTGTGTGGCAGGGGGTGAAGATCACCAAGCATGCCTTACTAACATGCAAACAAGCTACTAAAGTGTCTCATGCGACTAGATTGTTAGTATCTATAGTATTTGAGGGGTTATTACATGCATCATACACTACAGAATACTCTAAAATATTTCCTCTATCTATCCCTTTGCTATGCTGCCTATTCTGTTCTCCTATAGTACGGGGGAAAAATGCCATTTTGGATCTATCGGTACGACAATCTATCTCTCTAATCTTATTTGGCTGGTCGAATCTAGCATAATATGCTGTTGTTTTTAATATGTGCCTAACATCTTCAGTAAAGCTATCCGATTGAAATTTCTCTAATAGATTTAATCTGTAATTTAACCTACGCTCTGATAATGATTCCCACCCTAATTCTTTTATTAATTCTGAAACGCTACTCAACCTATCGTAACATCTTTTAACGAACCTAGCTGCTCTACGCTGCACACTGTGTAGCAGCTGTCACGCTGCACACGGTATTATGTAGATGTACATTATAGATAGACGCGATGGACATGCTGCTATATCAATCGTTACCATTTGAATAAACTCATCATTGTAAGTAAATCTGACTATTTCTTCAAAGCTGTGAGCGACATTATATTCCACATAGATATTTAAAGTAATGAGGCTCTCGATCACACGAATAACTGAGTTCATCGATATTTTACGAGAAATGACTCTATTAGTCAAAAGAGTACTGGGTAAATGTGACGATCATGTACGAGAAATCAGCTGCTTTTCCCTTGTTAGACCTCATTTGGAATATGCTGCCAGTGTATGGGATCCCTACGAAATCATTCTAAATAACGAACCTGAACGTGTGCAGCGAAGGTCGGCAAGATCTGTAAAGGGACGGTACGATAACTATATAAGCGTAACCAGTCTATTAAATGAATTAAAATGTGAATCATTGTCGGATCGCAGGTTGAAATTAAGACTTAATCTCGTAAACAAATTCCAAGACCATATTTTCAGTGATGATGCTAAAATATTTTGTGAACCTCAACTTAATATGGTAGACTGGACCATAATCACAAAATTATAGAAATTGATTGCCGAACTGACAGATTCAAAATGTCCTTTTTTCCTTGTATAATGTGGGATATGAATAACGGTAAATATATCCAGTACGAGTGTAGCAATGGATAACATTGGTAGCTGCATGTTGGTATAAGGACTTAAAGCCAACCCAACTAACAACACGTTATTGTATGCTTGCTTTGCTATTATTATCTTTTTAAGTAGTGAAGTTTCGACTAATATATTAATATTAATCCTATATTATGCATGATATGTAGTGCATATTTGATGAGAATTCACCCCTGACACACACCTTTGTGGTGGCATGCAGGGTATTATGTAGACGTGGATGTGCTCTAGTAATCTACTCGTTATTCTCTCCGGATAGCAGCTGCTCACTCTAACGAAAGGACTACTTTGGATGCATTCCAAGAATGTGCTGACAAAAATCTCAAGATAGTCACGGATGCATATTTCGAAAAGTAAGGGGAAACTAATTATAGAGTGGAATATTCAATTTTATTTAGCGGGAGCAAGAACCCCATCCTACTCTTGAAGTACCATACAGGCGGGAGTAGGGTGAAGTGCAGTGCAACTTTTGATGTTGCGACTTTGAAAGTGGATTTCAAATGTAACACCATCGTCCATGCGCAAATGAATTTCCATCTGACTTTCGGATGGAAATGGATCTTTTAAGCAAACGCAGGAATGAAATATCACAAGAGTAAGAACAAATACAAGAATAATATGAGATCGATAGATTGTCTTGATCTGATATTTTCCACTATTGAATGAGAGCGTAAAAGGAGTCCGCGTAAGTTGCACTTCTACATCTACATAATACCCTGCAAGCCACCACAAAGGTGTGTGGCAATGGTTGAATTCTCACCAAACATGCACTACATATCATGCATTTAAAAGGATTAGTATTAATATATAAGCCTAGATTGCAATATTTAAACAGATAAAAATAGTAAACTACGCATGCAAAAACGTGCTCTTAGTTCAGTTACCTTCAAGTCCTTACCCCAACATTCAACTACCAATGCTATGGATTCAATCACTCGTAATGGACGTATTTACCGCTTTTCATATCCCAATTTGTACGAGGAAATAAGGAAATTTTGAATCTGTCAGTTCGGCAATCAATTTCTCAAATAGGTAATTATGGTTCAGTCTACCATAGTAAGTTGGGGTTCACAAAATATTTTCAACATCATCACCGAAAATATGGTCTTGGAATTTGTTTAAGAGATTAAGCCTGAATTTCAACCTGCGATCTGACAATGGTTCCCATTTTAATTCATTTAATACACTGGTTACGTTAATAAGGTTATCGTATCGTCCCTTCACAAATCTTGTCCATCTTCGCTGCACACGTTCAAGACCGATTTCGTAGGAATCCCATATACTGGCAGCATATTCCACATGAGTTATAACAAGGGAAAAGTAGCCGATTTCTCGTACATGATCGTTAACTTTACCCAGTACTCTTTTGATGAATCCCAGTCTACGATTAGCTGGACCCATTATTTCACGTATGTGTTCACCCCAGGAAAGATCATGTACCACTCTCATTCCAATATATTTAATGGATTCCACGCTTGTTAATTAAATTCACATCGTTCTACGTCGGATCACAGTTACATTCGCTTTGGAGAGTCTAGTTCGAAATGAAATAAATGGCGGATGGTGAGCATGGAAAATGTCTGGCTGTTCTGTCAGTGGAGGAGGCACAGGGGCGGATTTCGAAGCAAATGAATCTGAAAGGAGCTGGACGTGCTGCTGGATCGGCCACGCAATAAAGTCTTCTGAGGCCTCAATAAGAAATCCTGTCATGAAAGAAGAGGACTGGCAATTTTCCACAAGAATAAGATTTATACTCGACCGGTTTCGGTGTTCAACACCATCATCAGGTGATACCGTGTAGAACATCATCACCTGATGATGGTGTTCTACACTGAAACCGGTCGAGTATAAATCTTATTCTTGTGGAAATTTTCCAGTCCTCTTCTTTCGTTATGATGCGCCACCAAATCAAGCCTGAAACGGCTACCTTTAAACTCTGTCATATTTTTGAAGGAAAATAATATTTAGGCCCCCTCCCTTCCAGGCACCACTGGTGAGAGAGACAATGGACGCTCCTTCGAGGAATCGGAAAGGAAAAGTATTCTAAAGCGGCATTATTCCGAGAAAATTTGGAGCTTCCTAAAATAAAACCGAGGAGAAAACGAACGTCCCGTGCATTTCATTTCGGAAATAAAACCTTTTCGCTTATATTTTCGGTACAGAGCAACTAACGCTTGTCGAAAATGACTCCAACTCGAATGAGAACAGAAATTTGGCAGCTTAGTGAATAAATACTGTCTGTAGTGCATGATGAATGTTGTTTCATTGCTAGCCCATGCATGATAGGTGAATACAGATAAATGTATTTAGATAAATGTCATTGTAACCGATAATCCCTTTATTACTAGGTAGATACAAACCGTCTAGCTGCATGTGACCCTATTCTCAGTCGTGTTTCCATGTAGTAGTTTAGTTGCCTGTTTGGTGAACACCCCACGTCTTCACCCCACACACCCCGGCTTGCAGGGTGTTGCTTAGATGTCGACGTAGATTTTCGCGACCATTGGATACAAGTTGAGCCATCCGCTTTAGCAGGAACGCGAATCTGACTCACCGACGCAAAGGTTTCCGATGGAATTCTGAGAAAGCCGTGAGCGTGACATTCATTCGGGCATCAAAGAAGAGGCCCTAAAGGACCCTCCTAGCGAACGGAAAACCCTTAATAGTTTCCATGGCAACCAACGGAGGAGATAATCTTGTGACGAGTGCCGGAGAGTTAGAAACCATTCTATCCGCCGAATGTGTGTACCTTCCTCGAGAACTTAGCGCTGAGCGACGTTGTTGACCCTCAAGAGATTCGCATACATGGAGGGTGACTCTCACAGAAGGAGAACGGTCTGCGATTCAAGAGAGGACACATTTTGCGTTCTCTGGAATTGGACTTCACGAGAGACTGATCGCTCTCACACATTCGCGAACATTGTGCCGGAAATAGCGACGTATTCAAAAGTAGTATCTTTAAAATCGCACGTCACCCAATCCCCTCCCTTCGACATCATTCAGGAATTGAAAACTGCCTGAGAAAAAAGGTTTCCCGGACAAAGAATCGAACCATTAACCTTTGGCTTTGCTGGACCGATCCGTCAATCACCGTGCTACCCAGTTGTACAGTCCCAGAGGCAATCCTACGGGAGGATTTATAAGGGTACGTCTCATTCGCCTCTAACTAATGTCCGTAAATGGATGGCGCCTAGGAGATGGAATTAAGCTTCAAGGAAGGCACTGTTCACAAGGACAAGTCCTGTAAATCTTCGCAAAGGGTCGGGAAATATGCGGCCGAGCGATGAAAAAGCTAGGATTTATAAAAAGAGTACTTGGGAAATGTGATGAAAAGACAAAAGAGCGATGTTACTTTTCACTAGTTAAGGCCCACCTTGAGTATGCAGCCAGTGTATGGGATCCGAATGAATTAGGTTTGATGAGAGAACTAGACAGTGTGCAGCGTAGCGCAGCTAGGTTCGTTAAAAGGTGTTACGATAGGTTGAGTAGTGTTTCAGAATTAATATAAGAATTAGGGTGGGAATCATGATCAGAGCGTAGGTTTAAGGTACGGATAAAATCTATTGGAGATATTTCAATCGGATAGCTTTTCTGAAGATATTAGGAACATATTAAAAACACCAGCGTATTATGCTAGATTCGACCAGATAAATAAGATTAGAGAGATAGATTGCCGTACTGATAGATTCAAAATGGCATTTTTCCCCCGTACTATAAGAGAACAGAATAGGCAGCATAGCAAACGGATAGGTAGAGGAAATATTTTAGAGTAGTCTGTAAGTGTATGATGCATGTATTAATCCCTTAAATACTATAGTTACTAACAATCTAGTTGCATGAGACCCTATAGTTGCTTGTTTGCATATCGGCAGAGCATGCTTGGTGATATTCACCCCCTGCCACACACCCTCGCGGTGGCTTGCAGGGTATCGTGTAGATGTAGATGTCTATTACCACGCTACCCAGGTGTACAGTCCCAGAGGCAATGTTTTGGGAGGATTTAAAAGGGTAGGTCTCATTCGTGGATGGCGCATAGAAGATGTAATTAAGCTTCTAGGAAGGCACTGTTCACAAGGATAAGTCCTGTAAATATTCGCAAAGGGTGCTAAGTCATCACTGTAAAAATTTTTTAATGTTTCCATCACGCACGGTAAGGGAGCGTACTGAAAATTACCAGTGGAAATAGTTCCATCATGTTTGCTGCGGTTCAAAACGACGACATAAAACCTTTCATTCAATAATGGCTGGATTAAACGACAACGATTGACTACTTCTGCCCAATTTAAGGAAATATTCTCACCAATTTCTTCCAGAACTCTGGCAGAGCGACACCTAATTCATCGTAACATATTTTCTCGCAAGACCAGGATAATTTTACGTAAAATATCCTTTTATTTAAGAGTAATGTCTTTTTATTAAATGATTCGGTCGTATGCAGGTTTTTTTTATATAAATCCTATCCGAGTTTTCTTTCGTTCCAAGAATAGTGGATGTTGTCATACGTGCGGCCAAATATGTTCAATAAACTGGATGAGTTGCAAGGATGGAGATGAATATAGAGAGTATCAAAACCTTTGGAACACCTTATTCCTAGATCATTTGCACTCCCACTCTCTTTGCTTTCTTTTCTTCGGAACAGCTGAAGTGCAGGGAAGAACATAAAAGACACTGCTCACCTGACGTTGTTGTGGCGCTGCACGTACATCTCGTGGAACCTCGTCTGCTTGTTCGACTTCTCCTGGCACGCATCCGCCATCTTGAGCATTATACTCCTCTTCACCTGCGGGAAGAAGACGAGATCAAAAATCGGTGAGATATATATTGTAAGCACGATGATTTAAAATTTTATTTCCCCCCTCCACCTTTAGGATACAATGTTACAAATTCATAAGCATAAATCTACATCTACATAATACCCTGCAAGCCACCTCAAAGGTGTGTGGCAGGGGGTGAATTCTCACCAAACAATCATTACGTATCATGCATTTAAAAGGATTAGTATTAATAAATTAGTCTAAACTGCAATATTTAAAAAGATAAAACGAGCAAACTTCGCATGCAAAAACGTGCTGTTAATTGGGTTACCTTCAAGTCTTTACACCAACATGCAAGTACCTATGCTATGGATTCAATCACTCGTATTGGACATATTTACCGCTATTGGAACTATTTTCCACTAGTCATATCCCTAATTGTACGAGGAAAAAATGACATTTTGAATCTGTCATTTCGGCAATCAATTTCTCTAATTTTGTAAATGTGGTCCAGTGTACCATAGCAAGTTGGTGTTCGAAAAATATTTTTAACGTCATCACCGAAAATATTATCATAGAATTTATTTAGGAGATTGAGACTAAATTTCAACCTGCGATCCGACAATGATTCCCATTTTTATTCATTTAATAGACTGGTTACGCTAATGTAGTTATCATACCGTCCCTTTACAAATCTTGCCGATCTTCGCTGTACACGTTCAAGTTCAATATTTAGACCGATTTCTTAGGGATCCCATACACTGGCAGCATATTCCAAATGAGGTCTAACAAGGGAAAAGTAGCTGATTTCTCGTACATGATCGTCACATCTACCCAGTACTCTTTCGATGAATAGATTAAGTGCATAAGTGCGCATAAGTGCGCATAAGCGCGAAGAAGCATAAGTGCGCATTGTGTTTTATTTTTTAATGTTATTGAAGATGCTCGCATGAGACCACTTACGACGTACATGCCTGTATTGTCTTCGGTATTTCCTCTCATGATGACGTTATTACCTCAAAATTATTTTTGATGAGTCCTTCCGCCGTGTAGAAAGCTAGTAATTAAGAAGATTCATTATTTGTACAGCTGTCTTATTTCTAGGACTATTTCGTAAATTCAACAGTTAAATAGAGGGATGGTGTATGGTGTACGCACACGGGACCATTAGTCCCAAGTTCGAAACTTCTTAGATCTAACAATAAGCAACCGGGACGGACCTTACGCACACGCACTAAGACAATAAAAGAATAGTCAGGAAAGGGGAAATCAATAAGGGAAAGAAAATAAAATGAATGGTGAAGAACGGGAGAAGAAAGGAGGTAAGGGAGGGAATAAAAACTTACTCCCGCGCGCTGATACTTCAGGGTCCAGTTTCGGACCAGTAAGTAATACGTCATTCAATGAATTCCCAAGCGATGTCCGCGCTGAGGCATCGAAAACCACACGAATTTTATTGCCCTTAGGAGAACCCTTAAACACGGCATGATGGGGCAAATAATACGATCAGGGATTTCTCGGATGTGGACATGTGTCCAAGAGTCTCGTATTTCTGCATGAAATTAATATACTCCTTTTTTAGTTTTTTTTAGAGTTTTTTTTATAACCTGCGCTCGGTATTCATGCACCGCGACATCGCGTGGTCATCAAAATCTCCCAGCGCAGAAGGAAACTCGTAAACCGGCAACGTAACCTCATATCTACCGTCCGACATACGACGATGTGTATTTTGAAAAAACACCTCGCATTGTTAAGGAGGTTGGCTCGCGACTGCTTGAGTCAAGTTTTCTAAAGAATCTTATTAATTTAAGTACGAGTATATGCCTGCTAAGTGATCCTTACTTCACAAAGAAAATTACATAAGCTATTGAAAGTCATAAGCATAACAAGAAATACGATGTAAAGTCGAAGGATTTCTTTTTTATGATAATTTTAATCAGCTCGACGATGGAGTCAATTCAGCATTTACGTTAGTGAAATAAATTCATGTACTTGATGAATTTACTGATGTATAACACCAGAATATTACTATCAAACGTTATGTTATAATATTTTTCTGAAATATTCTTTAATATCTCATTAGTAATGTTGTTATTAATACGCCATGCATTTTGGCTAGAGCGACCGTAGCGCCACTTGAAGTCATCTAACGCATTTCCTCGGCTATTAGAGCATAAATTGGTGTATTTAGCGAAAAATACGGTGGATTGATACCTTTTTTCGTGTCATTTTATTCCTTGTGAAATTATGCGATAAATATCAGTTTTTTGCAAAAATGACATGTCACTATGGTATTTTTAAACGCTATATTCCCATGTGATGGCCATTCTCGCCGTTAATCGTATGTAATTTCAAATGCAATTTGTGGGAAAATGTGTATGGGTTGGTGTAATTGTCTTTACTTTATTAGATAGAGTAACTTTAGTTCCATAAGTGCTGAAAATATAAAAAAATGACGACTTTCACTTTTCGGATATCAACCTCCTTAAGGGGTTCTGGTCGAATCTCGACCTTTGCTTCCTCCACCTCCCAAGACGCCTTCAACTGATTAAGAATAGGCATCTCGCTCCTACAAAGAGCCAACGAAATGACGTGCGAGTGTGGAGACAGTGGTTGGAATACTTATCCCATAATAATCCAACCAAAAACATAATTCATTGCTATTGCGCTTGCGCCAGACAACGATACCCGCCCACCGAGAAGAAACCGTGGCAATTAATCCTAATAACATTTCCACGGGGGCTGGCTTATTGAATTCTGGACCTGCGAGACGCAAATGAGAAATTTTTTGAAAACATATCGCGGCAGAGGAGCCGTTGGAAGTTCATCTATCACCTCGGATGCCACAGCCGACTTGGTAGAGAGTATCGGGGATGACGCATGTCATCTACATCTACATCTACAAAATACCCTGCATGCCACCGCAAAGGTGTGTGGCAGGGGGTGATTTCTCACCAAATATGCAATACATATCATGCATAAAAAAGGAATAGAATTGATACACTAGTCAGAACTTCATTATTTAAAAAAATAGAAATTGCAAAGCAAACATGCAAAAACATTCTGTTAGTAAGGTTAGCTTAAAGTACACATACCAACATGCAGCTTCCAATGCTATCCATTGCTACTCTCCGATAGGACATATTTACCGTTATTCGTATCTCTAATTGTGCGAGGGAAAAAGGACATTTTGAATCTGTCAGTTCGGCAATCAATTTCTCTAATTTTATGATTATGGTCCAGTCTGCCATAGTAAGTTGGGGTTCGCAAAATATTTTTAACGTCATCACTGAAAATATTGTCTAGGAATTTATTTAAGAGATTGTCTAAATTTCAACCTGCGATCTGACAATGATTCCCATTTTAATTCATTCAATGGAAGCTCATTTATTACCTCGGATACCACAACCGACTGGGTAGAGAGTATCGGGGATGACGCATGTCATCTACATCTACACAATACCCTGCAAGCCACCACAAAGGTGTGTGGCAGGGGGTGATATTTATATTTTTATTGCTCTTCCAATTCTTGGTAACAAAGAGCACAAAACCTGATCTTTCGGCCGATGCAGTGGGACAAGAGCTAATTCTAAGAGCTCGCCCTCGTAGGCAGATATGGTCAAGGACAGCCGCCTTACGGCCGAAGAGGAGACGACCGACACTTGGGACCCAGGGTCTATGAGAATTCTAATGCATTCCCAAGCCCCATTACCCGCTTGAATCATAGCTACCGCTGCGCCTAGAATTGTGGTATGTTGTTTGGCACTCCGAGTGTGCGACGTTAAAATCACAGGGGGAGAAGACGCTGAATAAGACGTTTTGGGCAGGGACTGCCTGGAAATGAAAACCAGGGAACTGCCCTCTTCGATGTCGCCCCGAGATCCAATGGGTTCTCTTTCTTTTGACAGCGTCGTTGTTCGTGCCAATAGAATTTCCGTTACTGCCAAAATGATGTTAAGACGTTTGATGGTATCGCTTACATTTTTCACACCGCATACCTTTTACTTGGCACTTGGGGGCTCAATGCCCCGGCATTAGACAATTGAGACACAATTTCTTCTAGGGCACGAATTTTAAACGTTGATCTCAGTTCAATTCGATATATTTAGTGCATTTAAATGATGGATGCAAAGAAGAACACAGCGGGCAGATATCACGTTTCAGTGTTGCATCCTCAGACTTCGAAGATGATTCGCCGACTGAAACTGGGAACAAATATTTATTTATGCCTCTAGAACTAGAGGAAATAGATTTAGGGACGGTTCCGTCTGTTGTTTGCAAAATTTTATTTCGTTTCTTAACGAAATTAATAAGATCCATCACAGAAGGAAACCTGTTTCCATTTAAAGTCCCTTCGAATCGTGATAATGTCTCCACGTCAAGAACACGAGTCGCCAATCGAAATAAGATAAATTCTCCCAAATCAGGTATATTCAAAGTTCCCAAAGCCGCACACCTACATCTCCGCAAACGCTGTAACGAAATGTTGTAACGACGCTAATTGATTAGCAGAAACAGTCGTATACGAAAGTATTTTATCCAAAAAGGAAAAACCGAGAATACGAGGATTGTCATAAAAGTAATTTAATTCTCACCAAGCTGATGGATAATGCATTTCACCAAAAGTGACAAAAGAAATTATTGCCAAGGCCTTTCCTTGGAGAGAAGATTTTAGATAAGAAAACTTTTCAATTGAAGATATATCATTCCGGTCATCCACCACCGATTTAAATATATCTCGAAACGCTGGCCACTCTGAAAATGCCCCCGAAAACTTTGGAACGTCAATCGAAGGAAGCCTACGTTTTTGATTAGACACCAAGGAACTGGCTTCACCGTCCACTACACGGTTGGAAGATGTCAGTTTTTCAAAAATAAACAAAATGAAATAATTCTTCACTTCGAACTTTTCTGCAAGCAGGGAATCTGTATTTTACATTTCCATACGATTAGAATTAGCGCAGTGTTTATAGACTACTTGATTCGCATTCGTGACACCACGATAAACCTCATCTAAACGAGAACACCTTGCCGAAAACATTCCACATCTAGGACGTTCGCTATCGCGTCCCTGACAGCTGTTAATCTCGCATGCTAAGTCGTGCGCGATTGAGAGGGAAGGATTTCTTTGACTGGTCCCGTTTAAATCGCAGGAGAGAGAGAGACACGATTCGAAATTTTGCCTCGTGGTCGTTCCTGTCTCAGGCATGATTGCATAAAACAATCGAAATAACAAAAACACTTGACGCCATTGATTTCCAAAGACTCCGGCACCAAAATAATGTACGCACACGGGGCCATTAGTCCCAAGCTCGAAACTTCTTAGATATAAACAAAGGGACGGACTTTACGCACACGTACTAAAAAAGTGAAAGAATAGACAGGAAAGGGGAAATCGATAAGGACAAGAAAATAAAATGAACGGTGAAGAACGGGAGAAGAAAGGAAGTAAGGAAGGGAATCAAAACTTACTCCCTTCGACTGTTACTTCAGGGTCTCCGTCAGCTGACTCGTGCTGGCGTGAATTTAACCTCAATTCGGTGAATCCCAGACGAACTCTCTCTGAGGAGACGACTCCCTTTGACCTCCTTGACCGAAGCACCTCGAGGAACTGCCAAACTACGGCGATTATCTCGCCGTACACGCACAAAACAAAAGCGAAGCGAAAGAAAAGCAGACGAGAGTAGTCAAGGGAGGGAGTTTAAACAGAAAAGAAAAGAAACTTGGGAAAAAAAGAATAGAAGAATGAAATAAAACAAGTCCGTCCCGGCCTAAACACTGTGGTTACCCATAAAATGACTGAGTATATAAAGGTATTGCGTGCCTGGTGTGAACTCACCCCTTGCCACACACTTATACAGTGACTTCCAGGGCACTGAGACGTATGTATTCAGATAAAGCCAAGAATTTAAATGCTCGCGCCAGCAGTCGGTCTCCGTGTGACGGAGAATAAGACGGATTTCACTCATTCGTCCTGAGAACTTTCGTGAATTTTCAAAATGTTGACTTTTTTCCGTTGCAGACATACTATAGAAAAATTGAAATTCATATTAAGTAACCATATTGAACTTTACATCCCGTGTAAACATATTCACGTGAAATAATGGGTCAAGCATATCGTAAACTGGGATTCATCAAAAAAATACTGGGTAAATGCGACGATCATGCACGAGAAATCAGCTACTTTTCCCTTGTAAAACCTCATTTGGAATATGCTGCCAGTGTATGGGATCCCTACGAAATCGGTCTAAGTAACGAACTTGAATGTGTGCAGCGAAGATCGGCAAGATTTGTAAATTTGTACGATAACCTCATTAGCGTAACCAGTCTATTAAATTAATTAAATTGGGAATCATTGTCAGATCGCAGATTGAAATTTAGACTTAATATCAGCATATGTTCAGTGATGATGTTAAAAATATTTTGCGAACCCCAACTTACTATGGTAGACTGGACCATAATCACAAAATTATAGTAATTGATTGCCGAAGTGACAGATTCAAAATGTCCTTTTTTCCTCGTACAATTAGGGATATGAATAACGGTAAATATATCCAATACGAGTGTAGTAATGGATAACATTGGTAGCTGCATGTTGGTATAAGGACTTGAAGATAACCCAACCTACTGCATGTTTTTGCATGTCTGCTATGCTATTATTATCTTTTTTTACAAGTGAAGTTTAAAACTGTATATAAATACTAATCCTTTTCTATGCATGATATGTAGAGCATGTTTGGTTAGAATTCTCCCTCTGCCACACACCTGTATGGTGGCTTTCAGGGTATTATGTAGATGTAGATACATACTAAGGAGAGTAACTTTTACCTTTCAGTGTATTGCCTCATTGATTTATGAGGTAAAATAGTGCACACTCGCTAAACCATTGTCAAAGAGAGTATGTTTATGTTTAGAGTTATGCGATGTTTTATCTCCTGACCGGACATAAAATGACATGTTACATCGTGAGAAAGAATGGCATGATACGTCACGCAGTGGAGCACGTTCAAGTGCGGGAAAGACATTTTGCCTCAAGAGACGTTACGTTGGATTGATTTGGAGTTGCAGGCGAGGAAGACAAGGATAAGAAGCAGGAGAGACAATCTTTGTGGGAGGTCACGCTCAAGCACAGACGTCACAAGGCACTAGGCTTTAATTTGACTGAAACGATGTATGATTGAGGACTAAGAGCCATATTCAGAACCTCAACTACAGTCTCACTCTTCTACTGCTCACGCCGTAAAACCTCCATTTCGAGTCAAATTGGTGTGCAGATTCACCCTAATGAGTTGATATTACCACACTGTAGAGGGCTAGATCCATATCGAGGAGAATCTGAATACACTTTCGTACTCACAATAATGATTTTAAGACATAGGGGGTAGAAGAAAGACCTTAGTTGAGATTCTGGGCCATATTCAGAGATTTAACTCACTTCTCAGCTTATGCTAAGAAGTAATACCACCTTTGCAGATAGAGTCTGTTCTCCAATCCGACTCGTTGCAGGAATTTTAGGGAGTGAGAAGTGGAAGCGTGACTTTAGTTGAGGTTCGGAATATGGCCCTTAGTCTAAACGGAATTGCCAGAATCTTATTTCGTTCAAGTTTTCCATTCACGTTGCCTCGCGAAGGTCTCTTTACTTTCTTAAAAAAAAGAAATTAACATTTCAGTTACATTATAATGATATCAAACTGAGAACAATAACCGATTGTTCACAATATTTATAAGTCGGACGGGGTAAATGTCGGTTGATGATGAGACCGCTGGACAACTCGAGGGCTATGGGTTTGACTCCCGCAAAGGACGAACAGGTCGCGTTGTTGCAGTGACTAAATTCAAGCTAAGCTATCGGCCTAATTGGTGCAACATTTTACCATGTCCTACCTCATCAAATGACCCATGTTGGCTACTAGCTAAAACTTTTCCCAGATTCTCAGAGATGGCGCTGCACCAACAGGTGACCTGAAGCTCCGCGTAATGCATTTCCAATGGAAAGCAACACGATATCCTACAACGCTATTTTCGCCAATTCCAAGCGTTCCTGAACAAAAATTTAGCATTTGTTTTCACGTCGCAGTAAGCAGAGATATCTTTAAGCAATGAACGAGACTAATTTTTCATCATAAATTTAAAAAAGTGAAATAATAACAGGCTATCAAGTGTGTAGCTATCAATATTTGGAGGAGGAATAATTCAATAGAGCGATCCTATAAAATTAATAACACGAGAATCGAAAGCGTTGAAACCATAAGGTATTTTGGTGTAACAATCACTGAAGACTTATCGTGGGGAAGACACATCCGGGAAATATGCGGCCGAGCGAAGAGAAAGCTAGGATTTATAAAAAGAGTACTTGGGAAATGTGATGAGAAGACGATGTTACTTTTCACTAGTTAGGCCCCTCCTTGAGTATGCAGCCAGTGTTTGGGATCCGAATGAATTAGGTTTGATCAGAGAACTAGACAGTGAGCAGCGTAGAGCAGCTAGGTTCGTTAAAAGGTGTTAGGATAGGTTGAGTAGAGTGTTTCAGAATTAATACAAGAATTAGGGTGGGAATCATAATCAGACCGTAGGTTAAAGTACAGATTAAATCTATCAGAGAAATTTCAATCTGATAGATATACTGAAGATGTTAGGCACATATTAAAAATACCAGCGTATTATGTTAGATTCGACTAGATAAATACGATTAGAGAGACAGATATTTGTACTGATAGATTCAAAATGTCATTTTTCCCCCGGACTATAAGAGAACAGAATAGTCAGCATAGCAGAGGGATAGGTAGGTGAAATATTTTTGAGTAACCTGTAGTGCATGATGTATGTATTAACCCTTTAAAACTATAGATACTAACATTCTAGTTGCTTGAGTCCCTTTAGTTCCTTGTCTGTATTTCGGTAGTGCAATCTTGGTGGTCTTCAGCCCCTGCCACACACCCTCGCGGTGGCTTGCAGGGTATCGTGTAGATGTAGATGCAGGCACTCTTCTTACGTTTTTGGCTGTCGTTCTTCCAACAACTGTCCTGATACGAGGTGATACTTAGTTTGGTTCACGGGCAAACCACAGGGAAATGTTCTTCACCAAAATGAACCGTGAAACCGAATTCGCGATACGCTGGGCCAGAATTAAGGCTGCAGCGCAACTTATTTGGCTGAGAGATGGAATATCAGCGTCGCCCCCTCTCCTCGCTTCGACGAGCTGGCATGCGAAGCAGTTCCTGCTCATAATGTTGGTCTGGCATCATCTCGAATTCTGCCTCGTACGATCCTTTTCGGCTGACTGGAGAAATATCTCCACGGGGGCCCAGAATTTCAAGAGATGAACCATTCTAAAAGAAGGGCATAAAAAGAGGAAAAGGATTTATTGCCAGGAGGGGAGTGTCCCTAGGAGGAGGAGCCATGGAGTCGAAGTTCACTTATGCGTCTCCCAACTGAAATTGCTGCTGACGATGAACCTTTCGGCAATGCATTAATTATCTTTTTCACAGTTCAGCAAAATCCAACTCAAATACAGTGGACTCTCTTTAGAACGTTCCTTGCTTTTCCTCTCGTCTGCACTATCATTGCCTCAGGTCCGCGACACAGTGCAAGCAAATAATTCTGGTTAGCACACTTTGGCTACCTCTAGAGTACGACCGGAGGAGGACCAAACCAAATTTGAGGCAGGAAAATAATCACCTTCATCATCATCATTGGCCAACAATCCTAGGATTGGTCTGACGCAGCTTTCCACTCCATTCTTCTATCGGCCAACCTTTTCATTGTGACGTAATTCTTCTCTTTTACATCCTTCACAACTTGTTCCATCTATCTCATACGAGGCCTGCCTTTTTCAATCTTCCCGTTCACTTTTACCTCAACGATAGTCTTCATCAGGCCATCGTGTCTCAAGATATGGCCGATTAAGTTGTCCCTTCTTCTTTTTAGAGTTGTCAGCAGACTTCTCTTTTCTCCTACTCTTCTTAGCACTTCCTTGTTTCTTACTCGATCCATTTAACCTTCAGCATTCTTCTGTACCACCACACTTCGAATGCTTCCACCCTTTTCTTCTCCGCTACTCTCTTCGTCCATGCCTCACTGCCGTAAAGACACATGCTCCAGATGTATGTTCTGATGAACTGTTTCCTTACTTCTATGCTTGTATTTCCTGCTGTAAGTAGGTTCTTCTTTTGAAAGAATGCCCTCTTTGCCTGGGCTATTCTACTCACTATTTCTTTCTTGCTTCGTCCATCGTTTGTTACTCGGCTTCCTAGATAACAGAACTCTTTAACCTCTTCAAGTTTTTGTTTTCCTAGTTTGACATTGGTTTTCGCCTCTTCTTTCTTGCTGCACACCAATATCTTAGTCTTCTTCTTATTTATCTTCAGCTGACATCTGGCCATTGTCCTTTCCATGGTCGTTAGCATCTTATTAAGATCCCTCTCTGTCTCCGCTATGAGAGATATGTTATCAGCGAATCGTAGCATACTGATTGTTTCTCCGTGGATATTCACTCCAGAAGACTTCTCTTTGATTTCATTGATGGCTCTCTAGATTTAAACATTAAAAATTACGGGAGACAGTGCTCAGCCTTGTCTCACTCCTTTCCTTATTCTTGCTTCTTCACAGCTGGGTCCAGATTTAATCACAGCTACTTGGTTTTTGTACAGACTGTGCATAATTCTTCGGTCATTGTAGGACACTCCAATTCCCTTCAGAATTCCAAGCATTGAATCCCAATCCACGTTGTCAAAGGCCTTCTCTAAATCCACAAATGCAATGAACACCTTATAATAATCACCTTCTAGGCTGATTTGGTAATGGATGTAAAGCAAGAGTTTTTAAGTATAGCTTTGAAAAAAAATTTAATCGCCTACAAAAATACTTTTATATTACGGTTATAAAAAAATTAGATCATCTAAAAATATGACTCATATTTCATCAAAATTCCCTTTCAACTCTGCACTTAATATAGCTATGGCAACCGCAAAATTGACACTACCCTCTAACCTCCCTAAAAGAAATTGGGCCATTATTCAGCCTCACTGCAAAAACAGGCCTCGAAAGTAATTAATTAGAAAAGTACGTAACCTGCATTAAACGTACGGGAAAAATAACTACACGCAGAAATGTTCTGTATTAATATCGCGTCCTTAGATATAGAGCCTTAAAATGGAGTTTTTTCGTTGACTGTACATGCATAACGTGCTGTTTGGTCATTATCGTAATAAATAATTATTGAGTGCGCATCAGCGCAAGGTATCCCGAGTATTTTCTTGGGAGGCCTAAAATGCGTTAATTAAACATAGTTACGATGAATAACATTGGTATTTACGGAGGGAACTAATTTGACGCCCAGCATATGGTTCCCCTGAAATGTATGCAACTTACTAATACGACTCCAACCTATTCGCGATGGCCTAACCTGTTCAACACGTTTCAACCTCGTTTTCACGCTCCGAATGTTGGGTCCCAACAAAAACGTGCAAACGAGCGTCCGATATGCATACAAACATTTTACTAACGAAAAATATTTTTTGCACGTCTAAAAAAGATTAATGTTAGTGTAGTATATAAGTTTCGGCATCACTATCCTCAAGAAAAATGGATCCATAAGTGTTCCGGTAGAGAGGCAATTAAATGAAGGATTATTGACACACAAAAGGCAGTTCCTACTCTTGCATCTTTCAAAAAGGATGTTTTCCCGTGTTCATAATTGTAAGCTACACATGCAGTGCACACTGTATGAGACAACAGGTTGAAATATAGACTTCATCTCCTACGCAAAGTCCAAGACAGTATTTTCACTCATGGCGTAGAACACATTTTGCAAACTACGAATCACAATTATAGGCGGGACCATAATCATAAAATTGATTACCGAAACAGCATATTTAAAATGTCTCTCTTTCCTCATGCTGTTAAGATTACGAATATATTAAATAGCACACAAGTGGATCAATTGATTGCCTGTGTGGCTGGTATTAAGACTTTAAGGTAACCTTACTAACTATAATGTTTGTGTATGTTTGATTTGATCTCTAAATAGTTTTTTATTGTTATGTTTCGACTATATTAAAAATACTAATCCTCTTTCAGCATCATAGGTAAAGCATGATTGGGTAAACCCCCTGCCACACACCTTTTTGGCGGTATGCTGGTATTATATAGACGTAGAGTTGCGCATCAAATCCTTCCACATCACGTGAAGGTGGAATCACCACTGCTTCAGCAGAGGCATTCAACACAGTATCCTTTCCGGAACGACGGCTGTTAGAGTACTCGACATGTTCAACTGCATTCACTTTAATTAAAAAAGGGCTCGTGAAAATGCGCCCATTCGAGGTCAGTGAGATTCGTCGACAGTTTTTCAATTTCAATTATGTCGCCCGGAAGAGCATGCGCTCGTGTCTTCCACGTGTTTCGAAAGGGCGGGCAATACAGGCGTATCAGCAGAACACAACACGCTCTCCAAACTCCACGGCCAACTGGTTCATCATATCTACAAATAACGACTCGTGTGAGGATTTAATTTCAAAGGTTTTGATGCGTATGGGACTGAGATCAGGGATTTTTTTCGCGGATGGATACCTTACTCTAAACCTTCCATCCACAAAATTCCGCCAAGGCTATCGAATATTCGATAAGGAGAGGACAAAATGCCAGGCACAGGGTTCAAAGCATTACACTTGTGCCCATTCTAAAGTATTTTGATCTCGTTTTCTAAACACTTCTTCATTACTCGAGCGTTACACAGGGTCGAACATAAATTGGAAAATATTGCAATGTTACAAGTGGTTGAACATACTAAATGCTTATAGATATAATGTCATGTGTCATTACTACGTAAATTGTTAAGTTTAGACTAGAATATACATCTACATCTACACGACACCCTGCAAGCTACCGCGAGGGTGTGTGGCAGGGGGTGAAGATCACCAATCATGCACTACCGAAACGCAATCAAAAAACTATAGGGTCTCATGCAACTAGATTGTTAGTAGCTATAGTATTTAAGGGATTAATACATGCATCATGCACTACAGACTACTCTAAAATATTTCCCCTACATATCCCTTTGCTATGCTGCCTATTCTGTTCTCTTATGTTACGGGGGAAAAATGCCATTTTGAATCTATCAGTGCGACAATCTATCTCTCTAATATTATTTACCTGGTCGAATCTAGTATAATACGCTGGTGTTTTTAATATGTGCCTAACATCTTCAGTAAAGCTATCCGATTGAAATTTCTCTGATAGATTTAATCTATACCTTAACCTACGTTCTGATAATGATTCCCACACTAATTCTTGTATTAATTCTGATACACTACTCAACCTATCGTAACACCTATTAACGAACCTAGCTGCTCTACAATGCACACTGTCTAGTTCTCTGATCATATCATGATCAATCAAAACTTGGAGCGTTCAACGTTCCTTCCTGCACGCCAGTAATTATGGTAGAGCACAAGCACAACACTTTTGGTTAGGTACACAAGGCTTATACGCAATGCAATGAATCCAAAGGTCTGAAACACATAAGCCTCTATAGAAGGACAGGCTCGTGGGTTGGCGATGAGTATCGATATGCAAACAAGGAGTGCAAATCAAGTAGATTCCGCTGTATCCTGTTGCCGATCACTGAGAGTGACTGCAATCATGGGGAGCATTGAGAGAGAGAAAGAGAGGGAGGAGAAGTATATTTTTGGGATTTCCTGTTCACAGAGTCGGCGTGTGACGTGACTGCCTCCATTTTCAACTCCTCTGCTTCCGCATACAGCATCGCTTAGAAAGAACTGCATTTCTCTCAGACTTTCCGGCAAAGACTTTTAGCAGATCTCGATTTTGAAGGCGATCGAATCGTTTCACATAATTTTAATAGATTCACGTTATCAAGTTATGCCTTAATATGTTTTTCTTAGCCGTTATGCAAGGTAGTGTGTTGAAGGTTGCCAACTCCCAAAAAGCAGCCCTCGTGGATAGCGGTTCCCTTGGTTACGACTCGACGCACGCGATCCTTGATTGGACTAATGTAGAGGCGAATGAGACCTACTAGTCGGCGCAGAAATCATGTGCACTCGAGTTTGAATACGAATAGCAAATTAACAGCAAGGCCCATAGAAAAACTAATAAAACCGTCATTTTTCTTATTTTACTCTGCGTTATGGCAAACTTAAATTTTTACAACTCGTTTTCATGTTTTTACAACGGTTTTAAGGTAAAAAGTGCAGGTTTTTGACGGTGGTGGAGCGAAGCGCCAAATTTGATGACTCGTAAATCAATAATTAGGCGTTCAATTGAAACCAAAGTATAGAGAATTTTAGGCACACATGTTTTCCATGAACTCTGTAAGTTTCCAATGTATATCTTAAATAGAAAAAAAGTTGTCATCAATTTTATAAAAAATAGAATTTCAAAACTGGAGTGTCGTAGAATTTCATTCTTGGTGGCATTTACATCCGCATGTCGTAAACGTATCCAATATGTAATTGTCTAATATTTCAACACATGTGTTTAATTGGATACGTTTAGGGCATGCGGATTATAACACCACCAAGAATGAAATTCTACGACACTCCAGTTTCGAATTGCTAAATTTTTATAAAATTGATAGCAACTTTTTTTTCTAATGTTATACACTGGATACTTACAGAGTTCATGGAAATTATCGCCAAGGCCTTTCCTTGGAGAGAAGATTTTAGATGAGAAAACTATTCAATTGAAGATATTTTTATGCTGCCAGTGTATGGGATCCCTACGAAATCGGTCTAAATAACGAACTTGAACGTGTGCAGTGAAGATCGACAAGATTTGTAAAGGGACGGTATGATAACCTTATTAGCGTAACCAGTCTATTAAATGAATTAAAATGGGAATCCTTGTCAGATCGCAGGTTGAAATTTAGACTTAATCTCTTAAACATATTCCAAGGCCATATTTTCAGTGATGATGTTAAAAATATTTTGCGGACCCCAACTTACTACGATAGACAGGACCACATTCACAAAATTAGGGAAATTGATTGCCGAACTGACAGATTCAAAATGTCCTTTTGTCCTCGTAAAATTAGGGATATGAATAACGGTAAATATATCCAGTACGAGTGTAGCAATGGATGACATTGGTAGCTGCATGTTGGTATAAGGACTTGAAGGTAGCCCAACTAACAGCTTGTTTTTGCATGTTTGCTTTGCCTATTTCATTTCTTTTTAAATAATGAAGTTTAGAACAGCATATAAACACTGATCCTTTTTATGCATGATATGTAGTGCATGTTTGGTGTGAATTCACCCTCTACTGCACACCTTTATTGTGGCTTGCAGGGTATTATGTAGATGCAGATTCCTCCGTTTCTGACCTGCCTTCTATCTTCTGTTGTTTGAATCCTATAACCCCACACCCTAATTGACACTTCCCAGCCACGTTGGATTCAATGAGTTCCGTCAACTCTTCTACCGACCTGTCCTTCGTCCTTATCGTCTTTTCATTCTCATTTAATGCCATAAGCAACATGGAACTTCACCCTAAACTTAGACGTATGACTCTATTTATTGGTTTAAAAAAATATTATTGGATATCATTTTGAAAAGACTCCTTTAAAATCTATTTTGTCTCATGTCCCATGATGTGTCCTATTAAGTTGTCCCATCTTCTTCTTCGGGTTTTCAGAGGACTTATCTTTTCTCTCACTCTTAAGACTTCCTCGTTACTCGCTCGGTCTATCCATTTAATCTTTATAATTCTTCCTTAGAATCGCATTAAGAATGCTTCAAGGCTTGTCTTCTCTGCTACTTTCATCGTCCGTGCCTTACTGCCATATAGAATCATGCTCCAGATGTAAGTTCTGATGAATGGTTTCCTTACGTCGCACGTTTCCATCAGTTTATTTTGGCAGAATCTCATCTACATCCACATCTATATCTACATAATGCCCTGCAAGCCACCATAAAGGTGTGTGGCAGGGGGTGAATACTCACCAAACATGCACTACATATCATGCATTTAAAATGATTACACTGTAAAAAGTGGATCTGATTTTCAGTGCGATCTGAATTTAAGCGCTGTCTGGTTTAAGGCAGGAACACGGATTTAAGGTACGGAAGAGGCAGGAACATGGATGGTTGGTACAGGAGCAGTTAAGCAGGAAGCAGAGGAAGCAGGATTCTGGATGGTCTGATTTTCAGTCGTTCGCCTGCCTTATTTTTAGACAAGATATTACTGCTGAAATTCAACATACCCTGTCTTAAAATTGTTGCATCTGAAATCAAGATCGCTTTTGTACCTTAAAATCAGATCTACTTTTTACAGTGTAGTATTAATATATTAGACTCGTATGAAATCTCCTCTTCGCTTGGACTATTCCACTTAGTCTTTCTTTTTAATTGGCCAACATTACAATCGCAGGATTTAAGATTCACTAGATCAAATAGTCACGTGATTTTCTAGCATTTGCAACATCAGTTTTTCGGCCGAGGAGATGATTTCAGCCGAGAGGGCGTATTCCGCGTTTTCAGCCTTTTTGCTCGACTTTCTTATCGAGGTGGCAGCTGCACCCTTATCCACATCGAATCCCTAATCCACGCTCTGTCCCCCGCTGGGAATCCACGGCCGGAATCCCTTATAAGTTGTGTGTGTGTGCTGTTTTCGCCTGCGGTTCCAGAAAACGTAGATACCGGCTGTTTTAAGCCCCCAAAGGAGAGATTGTGGGCAGGTATGAAGCAAGGGGAGGGAATGAGGGGCCTCTGGCCCCAAGGGCCTCCGCTCTCTCTCTCCTGCCACCTGCTGCACGCGGCCCTGCTGAGGTCGTTTATTTACGGCTGGTGGGTCAACGCCCCCCCCCCCCCCCCCCCACCTTCCTGACAAATGACTGTCGCGCGCGTTCCAAAGCGCAACACCCCTTCGACCTCCGGCGGTTCTTTACAGACCATATAATCGCCACAAGTAGGTTCGTGGGCCTATTGCAGCAGCATTCGATAACCGCGTCGTCCCCCTGTAAATTCCCGTTAGTTGGTCCCCGCAAAACACGAATCCGTCGCGCGATCGAAGAATCGAATTTATTTTCGACGTCGCAGTCAATCGCAGATTTCTTCGACTGGTTCACACTCCTAAAGTTTCAGTGACTTCTGTGATTTGAGTTACTTACGAATACGGCTGTGCGATATGCTGTATTGAATATCGCACGATCATATCGTCGATATATCGGTTTCGCGATATAAATGGGAAATATCGTGATATGGGCATATCGGGATATTAACATATCGGGATATTGACATATGGGGATATTGATATATCGGAATGTCGACATATCGACATATCGGAATAGCGGATATTGACTTATAATATAATAGCTTAAGGCGAAACAGCGTATAATTTTAGATAACAGAGGTTCTTTTCAATTTTTTGGTACGGCCCATATTCTAACTGCCATGTATCACACCAATTGTCAATTGCTTGTAGGTCAATATTTAAACAATCTTTATCGTTTGGGCATAGAATTTCCGTGTACACTACTGTGTCATCGGCAAATAGACGAAGCTTACTTTTTACCATCTTATTTATATCATTTATGTACACAAGGAACAGGAGTGGACCTATCACACTACCTTGTGGGACACCCGAAGTGACTTTAATAGCCGGTGAGGTAACAACGTCCAAAACAACCCTCCGCACCCGACCCTGCAGAAAATCATTTATCCATGATATATAAAATAAGTAATAATGAAATAACAAACGTGGAATACATTAAATATCTTGGAATAAGACTGACAAATGATCTTTCCTGGGGTAAACACATACGTGAAATAATGGGTCAAGGGAATCGTAGACTGGTATTCATCAAAAGTGTGCTGGGTAAATGTGACGATCATGTACGAGAAATCAGCTACTTTTCCCTTGTTAGACCTCATTTGGAATATGCTTCCAGTGTATGGGATGTCTAAGAAATCGGTATAAATAATGTACTTGAACGTGTGCAGCGAAGATCGACAAGATTTGTAAAGGGACGGTACGATAACCTTATTAGCGTAACTAGTCTATTAAATTCTATTATTATCATTCTTATTATTCTTTGTAACCGTGCAGTAGTAAACATGCACATATTTGATTCTGTTGCAGAATACCTCAGTGTCGGCTTTATATTATCAATTATTACCCTCAACTTTTACGCTACATGCATTACGTTGGGTGCAGAATTTGCATTGTACCTATATGCCTTCTGCCAATAGTTATATATTTGAATGGGGTATCTGAATAAACTGCTGAACTCCAAGCGCTCTCGAGAGTTTCTGGTTCCGGTTTCAATTCCACGGGGATTGGCATCGTGCCTCTGTCGTCGCTGAGTAACGAGGTGATCGGATGGATCCGCTAAAACCCATTTCACTTCGCAATGCCATTTAAAGCGGTTTCCGATTAGCTAGCGCTGGGATTAAGGCAGACGGGAATCCTTTTATTATAGAGGCTGCGGAGGCGACTGCTTATCGCTGAGGAGGACACCTTTACACAATTCTGCCCCCTAATTAGTCGGTGATACCTCTATGATATATATATATGTATATTCTATATCCTCCATATTTATTGAATAAATACAGATTGAAGCTCTCATCAATAAAACATATTTATACAACGATATTCAAATTATAATCTGCTGATAAAAACGAATAACTTGGTGCGAGCATGGGTTGTGATGTCATGATCATTTGTCAATTAATAATTTAAATTCCAAAAGTTTTAATTATCTTTCTTCAATTGAGACCGCGACACATTTCCGATCCTCTTACTCCAGCCCCACTCACAACAATGCCTCCTTTTCTCAGTTTTATCGAAAACCTCTTATCAACGTTTTTGAGAAAACAAGCATTCAACAATTTACAAAACAGGATTTATTTTAAAGCATCAAGAAAATTACAATTCATACCTAAGGAAACGATCAGCCATCAACTTATTAATGAAGAACAACCAAGAATAAAGAAGCCTTGAATATGAAACAAAATCAGTGCAATCACTTTTCTATCTATGCAATGACACAATGTACCAGGGAGCTGTCGTTATTTCCGGGAGCAATCAATCAATGATTGAGATATATCATGGAGCCATCGATAGTTAAATAGGATGGATAGAGCGATCTTAAGGAGGTTGGCTCGAGACTGCTTGAGTCAAGTTGTCTAAGGAATCTTATTAATTTAAGTACGAGTATATGCCTGCTATGTGATACTTACTTCACAAAAAAAATTGCCTAGGCTGTTGAAAGTCATAAGTATCACAAGAAATACGATGGAAAGTCGAAGGCTTTATTTTTTATGATAATTTTAATCAGCTCGACGAGTCAATTCAGCATTTACGTTACAGAAATAAATTCATGTACTCAATGAATTTCCCTAATGTATAACACCAGAATATTACTATCAAACGTTATGTTATAATATTTGTTGAAATATTCTTTAATATCTCATCAGTAATTATATTATTCATACGCCAACCATTTGGCAACAGCGACCGCAGCGTCACTTGAAGTCAACTAATGCATTTCGTCTGCTATAAGCGCCGAAATTGGTGGATTTAGCCAAAAATACGGTGGTTTGATGCCTTTTTTTCTTGTGATTTTATTCCTTGTTTAATTATGCATAAAATATTAGTTTTTTCCAAAAATGACATGTCACCATGGTATTTTTAAACGCTATAGTCCCATGAGACGACCATTCTCGCCGTTAATCGTATGAAATTTGCGCAAAAAGGAGTATGGGTTGGTATAATTATCTTTACTTTATTAGATAGGTAGAGGAACTTTAGTTCAAGAAGTGTTGTATATATTAAAAAAATGACATGAATTTCACTTTGCGGATCAACGTCTTTAAGGCTATGAGGCCGGCAGCGCTAGAGTGACCTGGCTTACCGATAATGAGTTGCCATGAAAGATGACAGTGACCTACGGTAAATAGCGAGTCAGTAGTATGTGCTAGTTTCAGTTCTCTATAGTTCTTCTTTTTACACTCGCCTTCTCATCCATCAAACGTTTTCTCTTGGCGCACATTTCTACTTTGCATAGAATGAGATCATCATGAGAATTAATGTTTGATGAGTTGGTGTCAAGCCGAAATAAACTGTTACTGTTGGAATTGAAACTTTATTATGAGTCGCGGAACCCTCTCATTTGGCCCTCGCTACAAGAGATTTCCATTTGCACTCCCTGAGGACGAGCAATGATTCATCGCCGGTGACCTAATTGATAATGGGGGGTGAGGGATATCGCAGCGCCACCTGATGAATGCGAGCAGCCCTGTTTTCCCCTGTTGATAGTGGAGGGAATAATGTCATGGCACTTCGCCTCTGTTAAAATGGCTAACAAAATTTGTTTGGGCAAACATTTATCGTGAGACTTATGCGAGAAATATACGGCCAAGCCAACAGAGCGCTAGGATTTATGAAAAGGGTACGTGGAATATTGTAACGAGGAGACAAAAGAGCGATGTTTCTTTTCACTAGCTAGGGCCCACCCGGAATATGTAGCCAGTGTATTGGATCCCAATGAATTAGGTTTGATCAGAGAACTAGACAATGTGCAGCGTAGACCGGATAGGTTCGTTAAACGGTGTTACCATGTGTTTAGAAGTGTATTAAAATTAATACAAAAATAAGGTTGGAATCATTATCAAATCGCAGGCTTAATTTCCGGATCAATTTATAAATCCGGGTAAGTCCCGTAGAGCCGCTAGGTTCGTTAAACGGTGTTACGATAGGTTGAGTAGTGTTTCAGATTTAATACAAGAAACAGGGTGGGAGTCATTATCAGAGCGTAGGTTAAAGTACAGATTACATCTATTAGAGAAATTTCGATCGGATAGCTTTACTGAAGATGTTAGGCACATATTAAATACACCAGCGTATTATGCTAGATTCGACCAGATAAATAAGATTAGAGAAATAGATTGTCGCACTGATGGATTCAAAATGGCATTTTTCCCCCGTACTATAAGACAACAGAATAGGCAGCATAGCAAAGCGATAGGTAGGGGAAATATTTTAGAGCAGTCTGTAGTGCATGATGCATGTATTAATCCTCTAAATACTATAGGTACTAACAATCTAGTTGCATGAGACCCTATAGTTGCTTGTTTGCATGTCGGTAGTGCATGCTTGGTGATCTTCACCCCCTGCTACACATCCTCGCGGTGGCTTGCAGGGTATCGTGTAGATGTAAATATCCTGTAGAAATTTGAAACGAATAGCTTTACTGAGGTAGCTAGATATGTATTTGTCACTCCTGAAAATTATACTAGGTTTCATCAGATAAATAAGATCAGAAACAGATTGTCATACCGATTGATTCAAAATGTAATTTTTCCCGCGTACTACTAGAGAGCATAATAGCCAGCATAGAAAAGGGATAGGTGAAATAAAGTTAAAGTAGTCTTCAGTGCATGATGCACGTTTTAAAATTGCTAAACCGTGTGTGCTTAGGAAGTGCACAGTGAGAAATCTGTTTATTACCAGAAATCACTTCCTAGATATGTAAATAAATACCATTTGTTGGCACGTTATGCTTGCATCTAATGTGTTTCCATATAGCAGTATCATTGTAGCTCTAAGTTGCACGTGGGTAGTTCATGAATGCTTGTCGTCACCCCATGCCACACTCCCTCGCGGTGGCTCGCAGGGTATTACGTAGATTTAGAAATAGACGATCCGTAGCGATGGCGTAACACGACTGGTGCCCTCGATTCGATATTCAAATACTAGATTTAAATACGGCCCTTTGTCTCTGAAGAGCAAAAGAAAATATTGTTCGTATCCGAGCAAATGTAAACGATTTCCAACTTTTATGTTTCCACATTCTTTGCAGTTGGAAAATTCGGAGAGTTGGAACAGTAAACGTGATTCCGCATTTATTATGTGATATTCATAACCTGATTTAAAAAAATGGACCATCCAGCCATACAATTCATCTTTTGAGATTATTATCACTATGACTTTGTTTCCTTTTTTAACCCTCCCAAGTTTGAATCTCGGAATTGATGGCAGTGTTATGGTCTCTACCTCAGTGTCTCCTCGCGGAGAGGACTTCGAGTACAGTACTCCGTCCGTCGGATGGGACGTTTAACTGTGGTCCCCCGGCGCCTTATTTCAATATCAGGTTATAGCCGACCCCGGGTTTCACTCCATCCTACCTTCGTTCCCCGAAATATTCCCTCCCCTGTACAATAACACACATATCCGTCCTGAATTTATTCAATTGTCGGTCGCCTTCTTCGAATAACTACAACCCCTTTTTTAGCAAACGGCCAATAACTTTCTTTTTTATTTAAGTAGTCTTCGCGGGTCCTCCATCCTCTTGGAAAAAGTTTGCCTTGAACATGGACCCGTAGAGGGACTTCGAAACGTCGGCTTCTATTGAAATTTTATCCCGGTAGAAGAAGCGCGAAGAATTCATAAATATTAGTCGCCTGGAAAAAACAGAATCATAGGCCAATAATATCTCATTCATCGTCGTTAGTCAGTTCCCTCCATTAAACCCTCCCCTCATCCCACGTTATTTTATTTTATAGTGTATTTTATAAGGTATTTAAGTGTCTAACATTTAAACAGATGTCAAGAACACGCTAATAGCTAAATAAACTGAATTTTACACTATCTCAAATCACGGAGGTGACACAAATATCCACGGAGTGTACAAAAACACGGAAGTACATGGATGTACAAAAATAATATTTAATATTCCAGTGGATGCTATATTTCTCGATTTCAAAAAAGCTTTTGACAAGGTGTCCCAGAACAAACTAATCTGGAAATTAAAACCTTATGGGTCGCATTATTAACCAGTACCATTGCCTTAAACCTTGGGCTAAAAATAGAAAAAAATTGGGATTAAAAAAATTGAGTTCTATTTGAGATAAATATAAAGATTGAAAGTTATGTCCCTAACGTTTACATCCCCTCCATGGGAAAATAGAGAACGTTCTAAAAAACTTGACTAGGAAGCAGCACAAGTTTGAATGTTTGACTGTTAGAAAGCCTTAGCAATCATTTAGCTTGGAGGATGTGGTTTTCTGAAGAGTAATTGCATTTAGTCTTTTAATTTCTGCTTTTAGGTGTAAAAACATCGAGTTCTTTTATTGCCCGTCACTTGCATGTCGCCCATAATTTTAAAAATGATTACCTATTTATGAATTTCTTTAGTTGTATGGCTTGTTGTCATTAATAAATGTCTTAAAATAACATCTCACTGCTACAAGAGTTTTATTCGACGTTTAATTGGGGTAAACTCTTGATTTTGTCACCTCCATGGATGTCACTTCCGTGAGACCCATTGGGCATGGAGGAGATCAGGGAACCATGGAGTTGACCGAACGTAATTCATAATTATTTCACTAAATAATTATGATGCATAGTTGATTATTTATCAATTTAAGACTAATTGTATCCTATATAACAAGAACATTTTCTCATTTTAACGTGATATATACGGATATAGCTTATTTCAGGCTTATTTTCAATGCCTCAATTGCAACCTTCCCTTAGATAATGCCGCTCCAATAAGTCTATTCAAGTATATATTATAAGTCTATTCAATAAGTTTTCCTTTCAATAAGTCTATTGTTTATTTAATTTTGGTCGTCTTACACATTTTAGTAAATTTAATCGGTAAGCCCCCTTTATTAATTTCAGCTAAAAGCTTATTTCAAATGAATTTGTCACCTCCGTGAATATTTGTGTCACTTCCGTGTTTTGAGATGGAGTAAAATTCAGTTTATTTAGCTGTTCACGTGTTCTTGACATCTGTTTAAATGTTAGACACTTAAATACATTAAGTACAACTCCATTATGAATAAAAATCCATAAAAATTATAAATTGAAAAAATAAATTTATTCATTCGTAAATTTCCACTTAATTTCAGAATGACCCATTTCTAACAATTTCATTAAATCTATCCGCTTTCAATTTTTGCAGGAGTTATTTCTATCTACTTACGGCTACGTTAATTAAACCACGTATAGATCGTGATGATTAGGGCTCTTTAAGCGCCAGAGTAACCATGGCTTATTAAGCTGACTAATCATGACTTAACATGCCGTAACGCGTCGTACCTTTGAGTGAAAATTCAGGAGAAAGTTGCAAATTTCTTTCGGTCGCGGGAAACAGCTTCTTTTGGGGGAACAATCGAAGTGCGAGAGGTCGCACCTGTGATAGCGCACAGTGTCAAGGCGGCCACGGGGGGTTAGGGGGATGGGGGGTGAGGGTCCCGTCACAGGGGTGTGGAGGGGTTGCACGGCCACCCTGCCGCCAGGGGCGGCCTGTGCAGATGGCGCGCTCATCCCGGGGGCTGGCCGCCGGCCCTGGATGCAGCGGCGCAGGGCCCGGCCGAACCCTGGAGAAATGCCTCCAGGGGGAGGGGCAGGCGGTTGCTTGCGGAGAGGGTTCGGAGCGAGGGAACGGGGAATTATTGTAGGGAACGGAACAGGGGACCGGAATTTACAACCCAAATGGATCGGGGAGAATCACTAATAGAAGGGAAGGTTGATTTATAGATGGAGCCAGCAGCATTTCTCTATTACGCGTTCACCCCCAAGGGAAGGGGGGAGGACACCCTGCTTTTATCCCGATTTACCGATAAATAGCCAAGCTGCTCTCATGGAATCATCATAAATAGTGTAGTTTAAACAGTACATAAATACTAATCCTTTTTTATGCATGATATGTAGTGCATGTTTGGTGAGAATTCACCCCCTGCCACACACCTTTATGGTGGCTTGCAGGGTATTATGTAGATGTAGATAAAATATGATACTTGAAACATGAACTGAAATAAAACCAGTCTTCTCTTAATTCTTGCCAGTTAAACAATTAAAGTTTTAAAAAAATTAAAATGTGGTCGTGTAACATCTATTTTTTATTGCCGAATATGATTGAGTTTGTAAAATGAAAACACCCGTATTTTTCCGTTTTTTGATCCGTCAATTAAATCTCGAGTTCTAGGCGTCGAAAAAATGATATTTTTAACCATTTCGGAAAAGATGGCGTGGTGCAACCTCAGACGTATATCGACTTCGTCCAATCACAACTGAGCTCGCGAAGCTACTTTGCCTTATCGCAAGGGGGGGGGGGGGCACAGCTGTCTCTGCCAGTAAGCATGCAGAGTCGACAGCATCTGTCCGAGCAGACCTTTCGTGAACCCCCCTCTACTTCCTTCCCTTCCCCTAAAAGCAGTCAAGGATGGGAGGAAAATGACGTCAATATCATCACAGCAGCTTTTGCGATATGCGTCACCTTTTGCTTATTTTAATTTTTGATTTATGAGTGAATGGTTGTGGTTAGAAGATAAATTTGTTCACTAAAATTCTTTTTTCGTTTCCATCTAATGATTTCGTGTACAGAATTGCGATTTCGGTTCCGAGTAAACGCCCCCATTTTATCGGGGAACAGGTGGGAAGCAGGTCATTCTCATATCTTCAAACTCGGATGCTAATTAATAAGACGGAACCAAGGTCATCCGGTTGAATGAGATCCCACGCTGCTATTGGAAGCAAAATTAGGGTCCTTTACACGCGACAAAATCCAATATCGGATTAACTAGCTAGATTTGGGAATGCGTTAATTCGGAAAATTACGGTCAACGCCCAGTCGACATGGACCATCCCGGATACCGACCACTACCGAACAATACCCTTGCAAGAGCTGGCAACGCCGCGAGCCCCATTCTTCAGCACTTAAACGAATTAGCAACGACCTCAGAAGTGGAGTGCATTATCTATCCACATGCTGCCTTCATCTTCGGTCAGTCAGATAATAACAACAAGAGAGATTAACAACTCCTGCTCGAATGTCGCAAGTCTTCCTTTTAAATGTCTACCCGAGACAGGAAGTGTTAGGACTGACTACAGTTTTTTATTTTGTCGCAACGCACGGTAAGCAAGTGCATTGAACGAGACCTAAAACTTACGGATCCTCTTAAAAATTGCCTTTGGATTCAGAAATCCTATGTAGCGTTGTGGTCTGCGCATTTGGCCGGAAAGTCAAATGCCCGTGGTCGTATTCCCCGGAAACCTTTTCCCCTGATAACTTTCAAAACCTCTCCTGTCGCGCATACGGCAATATAAAATCTTATGCCAGGGTTATTTTGCACGATGACACAGCTTATCGCACAGTCTTCGATCAATGTTCACACTCACACAAAACCGCTTTAAGGAAGTTCCACCGTGACTCCGCGATTCTAAATCCCATAAAAGAGCTATGTTATTCAATGAATAAATACCGGTCCAGAAATACTCCTATATGGACAATCATCAATAGGGTGATAACGCGTACACAATAATTGTATGACTATGCTATTACATAGCGCGTTGTAGTTGCATTCTATTTTCTACAAGCTCTTTTAAATCATTCTGACTTCGAAACATGGCTGACGTGTTGTTGCCACATTTAATTCATTAAGTGAGAATACATGGTCAATCCCGCTAATGCGTATTCTAAAATAGGTTAAATATTTTCTTATTTAGTTTTAAACTATTGCCTTGCAAATAAAACTCTTTCTTTAGAATTTTATTAATATTGATATTTTTGAAAATTGTTTGACAACAATGACGCTACTACCATTTGGAAGCTTTGGTATTAATTACACCATGTCAATAACCAATGAAATATTTACATTACATAAAAAATATAGAAGCAGCTTGGTAAGTTATATTCCTTAATTAATTTAGTAAATAAGCTTGTAAGCACGTTCCGTCACAGGTACCGTTGCCAATGATAACAACATACTGTAGCGCCACTTTCATGTATCTACGGCTTTTCTGCTTTTTTTCGAGAGAAAACTTTTATCAATATCAATTAAACAAGTGTGGTAAGACCAGAACTTTTTTACAACGCTAAATTCTACATTAAATTGCGCATCTTATTTAGTTTTTTGTCAAAACGACATTTCTCTTTACATTATTAATCTGCAATTTTTACTACAAGAGCCATGCTCTGCCGTATATGCACGCATAAAATATCTGATTTTCAATGTCTTTTCTTCAAATACTATTCATGGAAAGGCCTAATTATTTTATTGCCAATCGATAGAAGGGCCAAAAAATTGTGTGTCCTGAAATTTTCACAAAAATGACATTGACTTCATAATTCGGTGGAGCCTCCTTAAGCATACGAGATTTAACGATCATTTCACCGGCGAGGAGACGGAAATTACTTATAACTTTTCGAGCTTTGAAAGAGTCTACTTCATTCATCATACGGGCTAAGATTTCTGTTAAGCTTTTCCGGAAAAACTAAGCAGAGTACTATCCCTGTGAATTACAGTTAACCCAATGTTTTAAGCACAAAGTGTGACTCAACAATCCGTCATGTGTTGACGAAAATATTTAGTGAAGCGATCATGTATCCAAATGCTGAAAGATTGGGTGAATAACTGTAATCTTTTCTTTTTTCCCTGGAGACACCCTTGGGTATGGCCTTTAAGCCTCTAATAACTCACTCACCGGTTTTCTTTAATTGCCAAGACGCCAGCTTAAGCGCATTCCTTTGCAAATCCCGTCGCCTCTTCACCTCAACTGATGCTGCTCCTTTCAATTCCAGTCCTTCGAAAGGAGCAATCAGAATTCCGTATTTGAGCATCCAGTAAACGTTTCATCCAAGGAGGGGACTAAACAGTGTTAAAGGAGGCTGAAGCAAGAATTCCTTATTGAGGCTTCCGCGGAGTGTCTGGTTTGAGGATTCATTCGTTTCGGGATTTCTTCCGCGTGTGTCCATTCTGGGGTGACAACAGTTCCGCCAACTTTTCAGTTCGCGTCTCCAGGTCTTCAGGTGTTTCATGGCAGATTTTTAGCGTCTTATATAGGTACCAATTTACTTCCGCGCTCTGATGTTCAAGTGGGCGCATTTTCATTGGCCGTTTGACTAGTTTTCTCAATTAGGCCCTTCAAAGTATGGGAGAGCTTATAGCTATCCTCTCTGTTAAAACTGTTTGGCGTTTTTGGCCGTTTCTATCGCCTCGCGTATGAGCCTTGGGAAATAGTTTTTTTTTTCAGTCTTGATAAGCTTAGCTCCGTCAAAATTGATGTTGTTTGCCTTCCCAGAAGTGCTCCGCGATGGCTGAGAGGCGCGGTTGTCTGTTCTTTGTCGCTCTCCTGTGTTCTTGAATACGGGTCTTTAAGGCTTTCGATGTTTGCCCAATGTAGGCCTTCCCACAATCGCATCGGACATCGTATATGCCGCTCCGTTCTTCCATCGGCGTAAGGTCTTTGTACCTCTGCACAAAATGTCCCTTGTCTTAGTGACGCAGGTGTATCTGGTCAGGACGTTTTGTTTGGCAAGAGCGCAGAATTAAATGGTATATAAGACGGTAAAAATCTGCTTTAAAAAATATCAGACCAGGAGACGCGAACTGAAACGTTGGCGAAACTGTTGTCACCCCAAAATGGACACACGCGGAAGAAATCCCGAAACGAATGAATCCTCAGAGGTTGAAATAATCCCTTGGATAAGTAATACATTCTCCTTCCAGGTAAACATCTCGAAGGAGACTCAATAATAATTACAACCACAAATAAGTGAGAGCTCTATAATTGTCTTCAACTGCCACCATGTGGGAGATGGCGTTGCACCAGCACAATGCACAGGGGCTTGAGGAAAAGAGTTGTGAAGACGATGAACTTGGAGCAAAGGAATCCACGGGAAATGACGTGATGCGTGTAGCTCATCAAAATCGAATGTCTCAGAGGAAATATTCACATCTGCACCCCACAATTGAAGCAGATACGCATGGATTTAATGTTCAGGGGATGAGAAATTGTTTTAAATGTAAGTAAAATATGTAATTATTTATTTTTAAGAGAAGACCACAGAAAACTGCGAGCTCATTTCATTCGAGATGTACCATACGTATTAAAGTGAGTGCGTGATGAAAGTATCAGATACGAGAAAGTTTACAGCGCTGATAAAATACCTTGATCAATTCAAGTCCAATGTGCATGACATTTTTATGCTGCGGTGCCAGAATCTTGGCATTGAATGCGCGTGAAATTCTCATTCTAAAGCTGCGTGATACTTCTCCATGTAATGTGCGTGATTTTCTGTGATATCCTTTCCTAATTATTGAAGACTAGAAGAGAGAATTAGAGAAAGCGGTAAAATTAAATAAGTCACGATGGAAAACTAAAAATATTCATGAAATTTGGAATGTAAGGCAAGTGCAGGAGAGCTAAGGATATAATGTATGAGGTAATATTAGATCGAAGAAAATAGTAAGAAATCAATGAAATTTAAGAGTTCACGAGTATGTTGCCCCTTGCTACATCAAATCCATATTAAATGAATTATTAACTATTATTTAATTTTCGGTAAGAAAAATAATTCTTTATTGCTGAATCTTGTAGAGCTGGTATTACCTTCCTTGAGAAATGTTTGACTTTATTCATGACACTCATTGTAGATTAAGTAAATTCATCTTCAAAGGCAAAACACCAGCAGACGCCGTCCTTATCAAGTAGGGAGCATTGACTTGTTTTTTAAATGCATAGCTGCTGAAATATTTAATAATTTTTTTAATGCCACTATCAGCGAGAAATCCAAAGATCACAAAAAACCTAAAATTCTCCAGGAAAGAGAAAAGTGGGCCACTAAGAAAATTCAGAAATTGACTAATTAAACCACGCCGTAGCTTGGTAGAATATTTAACTAAGGCTTGTTGAGTACATGAATATGAGAGTCACGATAAGGTATAAACGCACGCTAAGAGGACAAGGGACTAATGACAAAGCTAGCAATGGGGAATATGCATGAAATTTGTTTCTCGAAGATTAATGATGTACTTGATGCGACATTCTCTCACCAATTTAAATATATAAGCCAAATTTTTCTACGCCCACCACAAAGATTATTAAATGTTATTAAAATGTTCCCGAAAATTGACGAAAGTCGCCTGACCTGAAACGCCTTCTGACGTCACTGCACGGTATAAGTACAATATGGCTACGGAGATAGACATTTATATTTAAAAGAAAACGAAGGGAATATATTGTTTTGAGGTTTTTAGCCGTTTCTCGAAAGAAACGATTCCTGAAAAAATACTTAATAAAGCACATTCCGACAATTTCCTTTGGTTGACTCCCTTATGGCGTAGTTCTTAAAAAACCAGCGATTGCTTAGACGTAGCAGAAATTCTTGGGCACTAAACAGGCATTATATTATTAATGGACGATTTGCTCGTTGCCATCCATACTACGCAAATAAAAAATCAAAATACAATCGTTTATTGCCATAAACAGTTGAGATAAGTACATAAGCAATCGCCAAGTATTCATTTAGCAACTTACCTCCACGCATAAACAGATAAACAACGCCCTTAGTGATACCGTGCCGTGACGTCATGCGATGACGTCCTGTTTTTAAGCTGCCGAAAAGGTACAATTTTCAATAAGTAATATCTTTGTAACGCAATTTAATTCTTCAGCAAAATTTTCGCCAAGCGCATTTTAGCTAATAAACTTCACATTCAAAGAATTATAAAAAATAGTGCATATTCCCCATTGCGGTGAATAAATGAATACTGATCAAACCTTCAATATAGAGTGGCACACCACCTCGCTGACAGAATTTGAATTTTTAAATCGGGAAATGAAGATAAAAGTGGTGGGGATGAGATGCGTGGAGATGAAGAAAAACGCGGCAAAGAGTTGGGAGTGGTGGAAGAGGAAGAAAGGAAAATGCAAAGAGACACTTGAAAGATTGGGAGTGAGGGCGAATAGAGGAGCAATGGAATGCTGCCGGATGTTGGAGTAGGAGAGAACTTCATCGCGGAAGTTTAGCAGGAAGAGCCTGTGAGGGAAATTGGAAAAAACGCAAAGGGTTCAAGTCACTGGGTCGGGAGTAGAGCAGTATTTGAGAATATAAGAAGTCATTGCAGGCGTAACCTTGTGGAAGTTTTTAAAATGCGTAATAAAACGCAATGGTAATACTCCACACTAATTTAATGATAGTCGACCCGGGTTTCGGGAACTCAGTGCCATTTTCAAGGTACATGGTCTCATCTACATCTACATAATACTCTGCAATCCACCACAAGGGTGTGTGGCAGGGGGCGATTGCTCACCAAACATGCACTACATATCATGCATAAAAAAGGAATAGTATTAATATAGTAGTCAGAACTACACTATTTAAAAAAGATAGAAATTGCAAAGCAAACATGCAAAAACATTCTGTTAGTAGGGTTAGCTTTAAGTACTCATACCAACATGCAGCTACCAATGCTATTCATTGCTACTCTCCGATAGGACATATTTACCGTTATTCGTATCTCTTATTGTGCGAGGGAAAAAGGACATTTTGAATCGGTTAGTTCGGCAATCAATATCTCTAACTTTATGATTATGGTCCAGTCTGCCATAGTAAGTTGGGGTTCGTAAAATATTTTTAACATCATCACTGAAAATATTGCCTTGGAATTTGTGGAAGAGATTAAGTCTAAATTTCAACCTGCGATCTGACAATGATTCCCATTTCAATTCATTTAATAGACTGGTTACGCTAATATAATTATCGTATCGTCCCTTTACAAATCTTGCCGATCTTCGCTGCACACGTTCAAGTTCATTATTTAGACCGATTTCGTAGGGATCCCATACACTGGCAGCATATTCCAAATGAGGTCTAACAAGGGAGAAGTAGCTGATTTCTCGTACATGATCGTCACATTTACCCAATACTCTTTTAATGAAACCCAGTTTGCGATTCGCTTGACCCATTATTTCACGAATGTGTTTACCCCAGGAAAGATCATTTGTCAGTCTTATTCCAAGATCCAATAGGGTAGTTTCCTTCATCAAAGAAAACGGACTTCATTAATTGCGATTTGTGCCCTGCCATAAATTTATTTAATTTATGCAAAAAGTTTGTATTGAGAAATCCCAGTTTACTAGAGAATTAAATGTTAATTTTAAGGCCATTTGAAAAGGCTCTGGAATGGCGGGGTGCGCTGCCTTCATGCTGACGTAACAGGAAGGTAGTTTACGTTGCGAAGCATAGGAAAATTCGTCTCCTGAACTTACCGTTGTATTTCAGGGCCCCTCAGCTCTAGTGAATATTTATTAGTATTAACCTGTAAAAACTATCAATGTTGGAAAAGAATTCTCAGTTAAACATGGTATTATTAGTCATTTTATAGGCTCAAGGACGTCCTGCTCGCCGTGTCTTCTGCTACGACGAAGCATGGCGTGAAGGTCGTGCGGCAATAGGCGAACTACATGATATGCTTGTGAAAGGAATACTAACTGATTTTAAATGAATCAACTGCATAATTAATGTTAAATAAATAAATAAAAGTTAATTATAATTAATTAACGGAATAAATATGCCTCCAATACTTGTTCATAAGCTTTAACGGAGTGCGGCGTCTATTTGGAAGCGCCCGCAGCACCACCTGGTGGCAGGTAGAGGAAATAGTTTGACGTCACACGTAGGATTAACCGGCATGCAATAGTTTGCCGTTGCGTTTTCGCGCCATTGATTTTTTTCACTTTTTAATTAATGAGGAAAAATACTTAACGTCATTTAAAAATCGAACGACTTAAAACACGTACTCCAGAGGTTATAAACTTTCGATCAAGACAAAAAAATAATAGGAAACTACCCTATTAAATATTTATCATCCTTAATTCCCAACCCTTGTAGGTATGTGGATCTCACTCAGTGATTCAACCCGAACTTTGGGTTTGATAGGTGAGGGTGAGCTCACCCCATACTAAGCCGATGGCGTGTGAAATTCAAAGTGGTCCTGTGGAGGTTAGGTATATATAGGCTCAAGGTGGAAGGGGGGGGAGGAGGTGAAAGTGAAAGAAAAAGGTGGGGGGGGTGGTTTAGGTTGGGGTGAAACGGGAGTGAAAAGGTGACTCATTGGAAGGCTGTGGAGGAATACCCGCAGCCAGAGTAAGGAGCTGGAGGGTCGAAGGTTGTGGGAAGGGTGGGCAGTGATTTTTAAGAGAGGAGAATGGGCGGAGATGGTTGCATGGTCATTACATAAAACATTTTTAGAGTTGAAAATCTCAAATTGTTCTAAAAAAAATCCAGCTTATGGCCTTTGTCAACACCACAGTGTAAAACTTCATATTTAAAATTACTAAAAATGACCGTCACAACACAAATGTTCTGCAAATTTCGAGTTACTATTGCCACTTACATAGGATCTCCTATGCTCCCTCACTCTGTCTCTGAATTTCCGACCAGTTTGGCCAATATAACAAATGCCGCAGTTCTCGCACTTCAGTTTATACACTCCACTCAGGTCTTCTTTCGCGTATCTGTCTTTTGAGTTAAAAAGGATTTTCCCCACAGTAACTAAATTATAAAATGACACTCTACGTTTTTCGTCGGCAATAAGCTTTTCGAGTTTGTGAGCCGTACCTTGGATAAAAGGCAATGAATACCATTTCTTTGTTCTATTGTCCGGGGATAGTGCAGTTAACAAGTGTGTAGCTTTGGATTTTTCCACATTTTTAATCACTCTATCGACCCGGGCCTGTGTATAACCGTTACTGGTGTCAATCTCGTAAATTATCGACCGTTCTTTGTCGTAATTTCAACGGGGAATGGGTATATTTACCAGTCTATGAGCCATAGCCCTCAAGGCGGCTAGCTTATGACTATGGTGATGATGCGAGTCACTTGGGATTATCGAATACCGGGTCGACTATCATTTAATTAGTGTGGAGTATTACCATTGCATTTCAATATGGGTACTTGAGAAAACATCGTCAATTTCCAAGTATTGTAGATTGAATTGTCAGACAGTCATTTTATCAACAGCAAGACAGAGATTACTCTACAATCCCCCTCGTTCACACTTCCATGTCTTCTCCCCGTAACATATTTAATTGGCCTGCCAGGAATACGCCAATGACAACTTTCTTCTCCTTGGGCCTATTTGATCACGTAATCTTTTCAACATAGAGAAGAAGGGAATTGACCTCACCATACACGAGTGACTTTGCCTGGTTAAATCGCTTCATCTCTACTGTGAACAGAGTAATGAATAATTGAGCACGTCCGATAGAATTCTGAATTATATCTCTGCTTCGGCCGACGTCGTTTTCTTATTTCTCTCCAAGAGAGAGTACTTTCTTATCAGAAATTTACCATTGATATAATTTCACAAATTCTTTTTCTTCTCCAGAACACTTAGCGTTTGTAAGTACATCAGTTCCCATCATAGTTGGAATTAACGATTATAAAAATTAACGAATAAATTAATCGTTAAAAAGTGGTCAACAATTTAATTTAATCGATACTAAGCAACAAACCAGATTCAGGTGTGGTGCGGTGGAAACTTTCCATATTAGTAGAAAGATATTGCAATTATCCACAATATAAAAATTTATTTCGACTAGTTTCCATGATACTACATCATTCTCAAGACTTGTGAATGATGTAGTATCATCGAAACTAGTCGATATAAATTTTTATACTGTGGATAATTGCAATATCTTTCTATTAATATTAATCGTTACTTTTACAAGAGTTAACTTTTAACTTTTAATCGTCAAAATTATACATTAACTGATACCAAACTATCTTCAGTTAATTTTTTAGCTAACTTTTGGCGAATGTCCACCTGTCCGAATTTGGGCGCCAAGGTTGCCCAACAGACAAATGGGAAAATAAAACGGTATCTAAGAATGCAGGGTAGTTGTGCAAGAATGCAATGCAGATAGGCCCATACGAATGCATCCAAGCAAAAGCGGGCCTGAGGGGATTGACCGCCAAAGTTTAGGAACGGACCTTCAGACGAGAAAAAACGAAACCACGCGAAGACAATGTCCTTGAGGGCTCGTATGCCTTACTCGGTGACATCACGTCGTCAATGCTACACAGCTGAAGCCGAGAAAAAAGGGTAGCCTAAAAACCTATGACGGAACGGTACCACGGAACTGTTTTCCGGCCAGGGGCTTTGACCAATTAAGCTACCGAGGCGTCATTGCGGAATTTCAGAGGCCTTAAAATTAAGAATTGAATTAAAATTATCAAAATAAATTAAAATGAAATGCTTCTTTTAATCCTCAACTTTATTTTAGAAGTGCGCTAATAAGTTAAAAATACTTTTTTTTTCTTTGCGATATCAGATCATTTTCAAATAATGAAAGAATAAACAAAATTGTATGCGCAAAGTGAAGATAATTTAAATAAGTCTATTTGCAATCAACCAATTTGATTAAATGACAAATTGTTTAACAACAACAGAAGAATTTACATTTCATCGCTTTGCGATCGCGAATTTATTTTTTTTAATCCGATTTTTAAAATGTTCAAATATCAGCGAGAAAAGCCATTCTTAACTTTTTGTGCGCTTTTAAAATAAAATCGAGGATTTTAGGAAGTATTTTGATATAAATTATATTTGTTAATTTTTAGACTTAAAATAAGTTTAGAAAACTACCAAAAGGTTTTCATGCTTCCGTCAAATCATTTTATCCGTAAATAGGTCCGTTATGATAAACCATCAACCTAATAGAATAATCTTAGAGGCAAATAATACAATTCTAAGTCATTATTTCAGAAAAACATTAGTCTAGGGTTGCTGAAACAGGTTTCACATTAAAAGTGATTCCGAAACCAGAGATTCGAAAATAATTTCTCGATAAAACTCCCAAAAATTATTTTTTTTAATCTCTGTACTTCTGAATGACAAATTTTGACGACTAAATAACGTACTTTATTTCGAACCCCAGCGCCTCCAAACGAGAGCTAATCACACTACCCACCAGACCAACCGCGACAATTGTAACGGCGAATAAAGTTACTAATTTTTACCAAGCTTAGGGCAGAAATTTTTCTCCATATCGAAAATTAATTTGATCCAAATTCCATAATTTATTGATAAAACCATACGTTAGTGTTATCTTTTAATTAACTTTTGGATCCTTGGAGCCTTGAACCAATGATATTGTTAGGAAAATTAAGGAATTAATTTTAAAAGTATGTTTCATTTATATTTTCAACACTATAGCTTATTTGAGTTGTGGGATTAAAATAAATATTTCAATGTTTTACTACACGTAAATGCGATAATGCGCATCATTATCTGGAACTAAGGAGTCCCGTCAGGCATTATGTGATTAACTGTATCAAGCGGCTCACTCAGTGAGAATTGGTGTGTTGTAAACGAATGTTATCCCTGTGTGGCATTATATATTTAACAACTATCTTTACAAATCTAACGTAGTGTAAATTATGTTGTTTTATAGAATACACGTGTTCTCCTACATTAATATAGTTAATATTCTATTGTTATCAAGATTCAGTACGTTTGCAAATTTTTAAGTCAACTGAACACCAGAAAGTAGGAAAAAATTCAATGGGGAATATGCATGAAATTTGTTTCTCGAAGATTGATGATGTACTTGAAGCGAAATTTTCTCACGAATTCAAATATATAAGCCAAAAATTTCTATGCCAGACACAAAGATTATCAAATGCAATTAAAATGTTCCCGAAAATTGACGAAAGTCACGTGACCTGAAATGCCTTCTGACGTCACTGCACGGTATAGGTTCCATGTTGCTACGGAGATAGACATTTACTTTATTTAAAAAAACTAACAATAAGTTAATATGTTGTTTTGAGGTTTTTAGCCGTTTCTCGAACGAGACGATGACTGAAAAAATACTTTAAAAAAGCACCTTCCGACAATTTCCTTTGGTTGACTCCCTTATGGCGGCGTTCTTCTTAAAAAAAAAGCGATTACTAAGACGTAGTAGAAATACTTGGGCACTAAACAGGCACTATGTAATTAATGGACGATTTGCTCGTTACCATCCATACTACGTAAATAAAAAATCGAAATACAATCGTTTATTGCAATAAACAGTTGAGATAAATACATACGTTATCGCCAAGTATTCATTTAACAACGTACCTCCACGCATAAACAGATAAACAACGCCCATAGTGATTCCGTGCCGTGACGTCATGAGATGACGTCGCGTTTTTAAGCTGCCGAAAAGGTACAATTTTCAAAGAGTAATATCTTTGTAACACAACTTCAGCAAAATTTTCGTAAAGCACGTTTTCGGTAATAAACTTCAAATTCAAAGAGTTATGAAAAATAGTCCATGTTCCCCATTGTAAGATTTCACCCCGGGAGGACAGACAAACTGAGTAGTCAAGTCGAATAAAATCGATTAAAAACACGCATGGTACTTGAATATTCACGCGCGTGCTTTTAGTCGCGACCAGAAGGTTGCTTGGATGGCAGTGGACATGGATCAGGCGCAGAAGTGAGGTCCGGAAACTTGATTAGGCCCGAGGAAATTGCTGGCATTTAGGGGCCAATCACTTCCCGATTTCCGTTCGGCAGAAAACTCGAGATGATTAATGGAGGGAGGCGAGATTCACATTCGTGTCGGCATCACTGCTGGAGAGGAAGACCAACAGCCGTTGGCGAGCGCTCGCGAAGTGGAAGAGTGGTCGCTAGTCGCGACAAAAGCCATCGGAAACGAGCGAAATATTTCGGGATCGGGACTAACTTGTGAAGAGCACTAAACTGATCAACGCCGGAATTTCACCAATATGTATCAGCAGCAGAAGTGCATCAGATAAGTGAAAAAACAAATTGACCTCCATTTAAAAATCTAACCATCATTCACTTTTTGATCAAGGTGTTAAGGAAGTTGGCTCGCGACTGCTTGAGTCAAGTTGTATACGGAATCTTATTAATTTAAGTACGAGTATATGCCTGCTAAGTGATCCTTACTCTACAAAGAAAATTACCTAAGCTATTGAAAGTCTTAAGTATCACAAGAAATACGATGTAAAGTCGAAGAATTTATTTTTTATGATAATTTTATTCAGCTCGACGATAGAGTCAATTCAGCATTTACGTTACAAAATAAATCCATGTACTCAATGAATTTACTAATGTATAACACCAGAATACTACTATCAAACGTTATGTTATAATATTTATTGAAATATTCTTTAATATCTCATTAGTTATGACATACGCCATACATTTTGGCTAGAGCAATTGCAGCGCCACTTGAAGTGAACTAACGCATTTCCTCTGCTATGAGCCCAGTAACTGGTGGATTTAGCGAAAAATACGGTGGGTTGATGCCTTTTTTTCGTGTCATTTTATTCCTTGTGACATTACGCATAAAATATCAGTTTTTGCAAAAATGACATGTCACTATGGTATTTTTAAACGTTATATTCCCATGTGAGGGCCATTCTCTCCGTTAATCGTATGTAATTTCAAATTCAATTTGGTCGAAAAGGAGTATGGGTTGGTATAATTATCTTTACTTTATTAAGTAGAGGAACTTTAGTTATATAAGTGCTGAAAATATAAAAAAAATGACATGACTTTAACTTTTCGGATCAACCTCTTTAACAAGGACAGTGTTCAACCGGAAGGGGAATTTCAATCGGCAATAATCGATAATATTTGCACCGATTTTACAGACTTCGATTCATTATTTTCTAAGATACATAACAATTTTCGCACCCTCTCTCGGGATAATAAGAAAATGTGATACAATTTAGTACACCTTTGTTGACCAAAATAAGCTTTATGTAATTCAACAATTTTATGGACAGGAAGAATGTCATAAAAACCCCAAATAGAGTTAAATTATTGTCAAAATTATACTAGACTCCGGAGAAAAGCAATTTGGGAGCAGTTTGGAAGCATTCGGCCGAAGGTTCAGAGTTTTCAGTGTTGATATCGTTGGATTCCTTTAAGGGTGCATTGAGAGTTAGTACGCGGTTATCAGTTTCGAGTCGGAGGTTAGCCATATACTTAAGTTTTACCCATTATTTTACAGTTTTAACTTGTTCTTCCGTATTTTAAGCATTATTAAGCATAGGCAAGAATAGTGTACGACCGTTTCGGTTAATATAGAGGAGGCTTCACCGAATTATGAAGTATATGTGATTTTTGTGAAAATTTCAGGACACATGATTTGCTGACCCTTCTATCGATTGGCAATAAAAACATTTGGTCTTTACATAATATATTGGAAGAAAAAATACGTTCACAATCAGCTATTTTATACGTGGCTATACTGCAGAGCATGGCTCTAGCAGTAAAATTTGCAGATTAATAATGTAATAAGAAATGTCGATTTGACTAAAAACTAATATAAGATGCGCAATTTTATGTAGAATTCAGCATTGTAAAAAAGTGATAGCCTAACCACACTTGTTTAATTGATATTAATAAAAGTTTTCTCGAATAAAAGCAGAAAAGCCTTAGTTACATGGAAGTCGCGCTACAGTATGTTGTTATCATTGGCAACGGTACTTGTGACGGAACGTGCTTACAAGCCTATTCACTAACTTAATTAAGAAATATACCTTATCAAGGTCCTTCTTATATTTTTTATGTAATTTAAATATTTAATTGGTCATTGATATGGTGTAATTAATACCAATGTTTCCAAATGGTAGCAGCGTCATAGTTGCCAAACAATTTTCAAAAATACGAATATTAATAAATTAAAAACAAAGAGTTGCATTAGCAAGGGAATAGTTTGAAACCAAGTAAGAAAATATTTAACCTATTTTAGAATACGCATTAGCGGGATTGAGCATGTATTCTCACTTTATAAATTAGACGTGGCTACAACACGTCAGCCATGTTCCGAAGTCAAAATGAGTTAAAAGATCTTGTAAAAAATAGAATGCAACTACAACGCGATGTATAATGGCATACTCATACAATTATTGTGTATGCGTTATCACCCTATTTATGATTTTCCATATAGGAGTTTTTCTGGATCGGTATTTATTCATTGAATAACATAGCTCTTTTATGGGATTTTGAATCGCGGAGTCACGGTGGAACCTCCTCAACAGCTGAAGATCGGGAGATACGTTAATTTGGAGTTTTTTGCCGTAATTTCGGGATTATCCTGCAGGAGTCGAATGTCTGTAAGACGTGAGAGAAGGATGGTTCCCGTCACCTGCCGTGGGCATCGAAATAACGAACCTCCCCCTCCACCCTTCCTCTCTTGAGATCTCGCATTCCTTGACCCCGCAGCTCCTCCGGGACAGAAGGAGGAGGAGGAGTGAGGACGACTCAACGCGCGAGAGGACATTCTGGAGTGGGAACACATTTTGAAGGCCGCTGGGCAATCCGACAAGTGTCTGTAGAAGAAGGATAAGAATAGGAGGAGGAGGAGGGAAGGGGTGTCCTGAAGAGGAGGTAAGGGCGAGGAAGTCCCTAGGGTCGTGTTTTGATCACTCCTTCTCTCCCCTCTTGAGAAAGGAGTCGCGATGAGGAGAGGCGAAATATAACGATTAAAGGGGAGGTTTGGCCTGGGGCGAGAATAGTTTCCCTTCAAATTAGGGTTCGCTGGTCTTCGACCCTTGCGGACCACAAGCGTGAATTCGGGGACATCTCCGAAGGATCGCTTTCGCTCCGATCGTCAATCTCCGCCTGCTCCCTCCCTTGGAGTTCGCTATCTTCAGAATGCGAAGCGTATTCCACCGCTTCCTTCCAAGATGGCTCCAATTTTTATGTTGAGAGATAGATGCTTATAAATACTAATTTCAAACCAGGATATTGGCCATAAAACAGCCAGAAAATGCATTTTCGTCATAAACTTTATTCCTGCATGTCGCATTAAATTATTAGATAACTTCTCAAACATATTTCATTTATGTCTACATCTACGCGAAACCCTGCAAGCCACCGCGAGGGTGTGTGGCAGATCACTACGCATGCACTATTCTCCCTTGTAAGATCTCACTTGGAATATGCTGCCAGTGTATGGGATCCCTAAGAAATCGGTCTAAATAACGAACTTGAACGTGTGCAGCGAAGATCGGCAAGATTTGTAAAGGGACGGTACGATAACCTTATTAGCGTAACCAGTCTATTAAATGAATTAAATTGGGAATCATTTTCAAAATCTCAGGTTGAAATTTAGACTTAATCTCTTAATCATATTCCATGACCATATTTTCAGTGATGATGTTAAAATATTTTGCGGACCCCAACTTACTATGGTAGACTGGACCATAATCACAAAATTAGAGAAATAGATTTCCGAACTGACAGATTCAAAATGTCCTTTTTTCCTCGTACTATTAGGGATATGAATAACGGTAAATATATCCAGTACGACTGTAGCAATGGATAACATTGGTAGCTGCATGTTGGTATAAGGACTTGAAGCTAACTAACGGCATGTTTTTGCAACTGCCAACTAACGGCATGTTTTTGCATGTATGCTTTGCTATTTTTATCTTTTTTTAAATAGTGTAGTTTTGAACAGTACCTATACAAGTACTAATCCTGTTTTATGCATGATAAGTAGTGCATGTTTGGTAAGAGTTCACCCCCTGCCACACACCTTTATAATGGCTTGCCGGGTATTATGTAGATGTAGATGTACTGACATGCAAACAAGAACTATAGGGTCTCAAGCAACTGGATTTAGTATCTATAGTACTTAATGGATAAATACATGCACACACACTTGTGGTGGCTAGCAGGGTATCACGTAGATGTAGATGTATCTATATTTACGACATACATTGCAAGCCACCTCGAGGGTGTGTGGCAGGGGGTACATTCACACCAGGAACAATGACACAACAAAGAAAAATGAACAACACAAAACAAACACCACACCTTTAACAGGAAATAGGGGAAAAAAAGAAAAAAAACTACCAAATCCCAATCATGCAGGACACACGCACGAATACCATGCATGACTTGAAATCCGACACCAACTTAATAGATACTCATGCATGCAAAAAAAGCAATGGATGTGAGTAACACATTAATTTGAACATTCAGGATATAAAAAATACTATCGACCTACTCTGAATATTACCTCTATAATTATTACCGATTTACGCGATGTCTAACGCTCTGATCTCGAATAGTACGCGGAAAGAAATTACATTTTAAACCTGCCCGTCCTACAATCTATCTCCTTAATTTTATTAGAATTATCGAGCCTACCATAATAAGTCGGAGCTAGAAATATATGATTGACGTGATTAATGAAATGTCCCTCCTTAAATTTTCCCAGGAGATTAAGTCTATAATTCAGCCTGCGTTGTGACAGCGATTCCCATCCCAATTCGGCTAACATACCAGACACACTGCTTTCCCTATCGTAACACCCTTTTACATATCTCGCTGCTTTTCGTTGTACTCGATCTAATTCGTAAATTAAGCCTGCTTCATAAGGGTCCCACATACTCGCAGCATATTCTAATTGTAAGTGTGGTCTAACAATTGAAAAATAGCAACGTTCCTTCACCCTCTCCTCACTTTTCCCTAATATTCTTTTAATAATTAATATTCATTTATAAATTATTAAGTAATAAATAATATTTATCAACCTTCATCCATTAATTCGTTACGGAAAAACTGTATCATCTTCTCATCAACCTAAGTACTTGACAAGCACTCAAATGCAAAGGTTTTTTTAGTATAAGGACTCATGAGGAAAACTCATGGATATGATAGTTGTTCTTTTGGCTGTTTTTGGGTATACTTGGAATGCTCAAACTGATATCATCATTTTTAATGCAGTTTACGAAATAAATATACGTAAACCCACGATGGATTATTTTCGAGCTAAGTTGATACGTGTGATATATATTTTCATTTAATGTATTATTTGTCCAAATACTATATAGTATTTTTGTGGTCTTAATTTAGGGCTCCTATCCGTCCATTTTCTGCAGGGACAGCCATGTTTTTATTGAAAAGGTCGCAATTTAATTCGGTAAATCCCACTTTTTTTAGGTATCTTTCATTGAAAAATGAGAAAATGGATTTTTTCACGTTATTTACGGGTTAAATGAATTAAAATGGGAATAATTGTCGGATCGCAGGTTGAAATTTAGACTTTATCTCCTAAATAAATTCCAAGATAATATTCTCAGTGATGACGTTAACAATATTTTGCGAAACCCAACTTACTATGGTAAACTGGACCATAATCATAAAATTAGAGATTGTTTGCCGAACTGACTGATTCAAAATGTCCTTTTTCCCTTGTACAATTCGGGATATGAATAGCGGTAAATATGTCCAATACAAGTGAATCAATCCATAGCATAGACAGTTGCATGTTTGTATAAGGACTTGAAGCTAACCCAACTAACAGCATGTTTTTGCATGTTTGCTTTGCTTTTTTTATCTTTTAAAATAGTGAAGTTTAGACTAGTATATAAAAACTAATCCTTTTTTATGCCTTATATGTAGTGCATGTTTGGTGAGAAATCACCCCCCGCCACACACCTTTATGGAGGCTTTCAGAGTATTATGTACATTTAGATGTAGATGTACGTGCTTAATATCTTCCTCAGGGTGATAACAGGTGGCGGTGACTTCCTTACGGTGGAGATAACTCTTGGTTACACGTAAGTTGTATTTATACAAAGCAGTAGTTTTTTGTATGCCTGCGAAGTATTAAGAGTTCTCTTTGATGGATAATGCATTCCTGGATATATATTTCACCCCCTGCCTCACACCCTTGCAATAACTTGCTGGGTATTGTGTAGAGGGGGCAGAGAAGTGGGGCTCGAATTCAACCGTGCTACTTCCCAAATTGCAAACAGCTGGGGACTATTTATCAACCGTCATGAAGATGACTGACCCCAGAATAATACTTCCACAATTATTATCGAACCTCGAAAATATTATTTTCAAAAAATTTACATCATGGTCACAAGATTCAGACAATCTTTGGGCATTTAACTTTCATTTCATGGAATGAAAAGATAACAGTCGATTCGATTCAGCAGCCATCAGCCTTCTGATTAATTTTCATATCCGTGGAAATTAAATGATTGGTTGAAATCTCTTTTTCTCCCGACTTATGAGATTAGGAAAGTAATGATAACCGTAGGAATCTAAAAACGCTGTCCAATTGAGAGTTGCTGATGCATTTATGGCGTATTCTTTCATCAGCGGCGAGCAATTGAAAGGCGCTTAACCAACCAGCGCCCGACTCCACATCCACTTGAAGCCAATTAGACAGATGCCTTCGTCTTCGAACACCGACTCAATTTTCCGTCGATAGCTCAACTCAAGACGTATGCATTCTCGGGCGAAGGGATACTGCATTGTTGCGTCAAGGAAGCGCTGGAGAGGCATGAACATACGTCTGGCTGGTGGCTCAATGGCTGATGCATCTCCATCTACGCATCATGCCCAGCAAGGCACCGCAAGGGTGTATGGCAGGGACTGAGCCTATACCAGGCATGAATGGGGAACATGCACTATTCTTTATAACTCTTTGACAGTGAAGTTTATTAGCTAAAATGTTTTTGGCGAAAATTCTTTTGAAGAATACAGTTGTGTTACAAGAATATTACTCTTTGAAAATTGTGCCTTTTCGGCAGCGTTAAAAACACGACGTCATCGCATGACGTCACGGCACGGTATCACTATGGGCGTTGTTTATCTGTTTATGCGTGGAGGTAAGTTGTTAAATGAATACTTGGCGATGACGTACGCAATAATCTCATTTGTTTAAGGCAATAAACGATTGTATTTCGATTTTTTATTTACTTAGTATGGATGGTAACGAGCCACCAAAACGGTATGTGGCATGGGGTGATTTCTCACCAAACATGCACTACATATCATGCATAAAAAAGGATTAGTGTTTATATGCTAGTCTAAACTTCACTATTTAAAAAGATAAAAATAGCAAACTACGCATGCAAAAAACGTGCTGTTAGTTGGGTTAGCTTCAAGTCCTTATACCAGCATGCAACTACCTATGCTATGGACTGATTCACTCGTATTGAACATATTTACCGTTATTCATATCCCTAATTGTACGAGGAAAAAAGGACATTTTGAATCTGTCAGTGTGGCATTAATTTTCTCTAATTTTTTGATTATGGTCCAGTCTACCATAGTAAGTTGGGGTTCGCAAAATATTTTTAGCGTCATCATTGAAAATATTATCTTGGAATTTAATTAGGAGATTAAGTCTAAATTTCAACCTGCGATCTGACAATGATTCCCATTTTAATTCATTTAATGGACTGGTTACACAGTTATCGTACCGTCCCTTTACAAATCTTGCCGATCTTCGCTGCACACGTTCAAGTTCACTATGGATCTCCTCATGCAGAAATTTCACGCGTCTGAAATTGTGAATATCAATGGAAAAGGGATTGATTTGGCTAGAGAACTGCCCTCTCAACTGGAGGGCTGCGATTCGCATCCAGGTAGTAGCGGAGATTTTCCGGGGCTTAAATGATCGCGATATTAGCGGACATTTCCGAAGTTCAACCTGGTGACAAATCGCATCCCTCTAGCGAAAAGACGCCGCCTGTTCGCAAGCGTTCACTCAACGTCTTAAGACGATCGCTCCCCTTTAATAATTAGACGGACGGCAAGATGGAGATATCCGAGGGAAGAGTGGGGGGAGAGAGCGCCTTCCCTTTCATCGTCTTCGAGTTGAAAGCCTCCTTTCTTTCTCGCAATCCTTCCGAGACCAGTGACGCACGAAAGTCGAGAAATAAACAGCGGTAATTGCCGTAACGCCAGAAATAGGACCCACAGTTCGTTAAACAGCAAGTATGGAACGCGTAAACGCCTTTAAATCGAATTACCGTCACTTTCTGCCACTCTGCAAAAAACAGAACGAAAAAGCAAACATCCCCAAATTGGCTAATTCAATTTCGCATCACAACATCCCATTAAATAAAACTGATACAAGTACTGAGAATATTTCAGCCACATCTTGACATCCTTGTAGTTGAATTTCAAGCCTCCGATTGCGGGCACCAGGATGAGGGTGGTGGGTTGAATTGCCGAGAGAGAGGTTTGCTGCGAAATGATCGAGTTTACTCGTCGAATAAACAGTCGTGGACAAAAATCAACGGCACTCCGAGGGGGTGTTGCTCTATCCCTACGTTTAGGTAACCTTTTAATTGGCTCAGAAATCTGTTAAGGTGCCATGAGCTGACAACGTGATGCTGCCAACAATTTTGGCGTTTACTCGGAACCGAAATCGCAATTTCGTACACGAAAACGTTAGATGGAAACGAAAAAAGAATTTTAGTGAGAAAATCAATCTTCTATCTACAACCATTCACTCATAAAGCAATAATTAAAATAATCAAAAGGTGACGCCCACCGAAAAAGCTGCTTTGATAACATTGACGTCATTTTCCTCCCGTCCTTAACTGCTTTTCTCGGAAGGGAAGGGAGTGGAGGGGGGTTCTCGGAAGGTCGGCTCGCACAGATCCTGTCGCAATCGCTCCTATTGGCAGAGTCAGCTGTGTTTCCCCCCCATTGCAATAAGGCAAAGTAGCTTCGCGTGCTCAGTTGTGATTGGACGAAGTCGATATACGTCGGAGCCACGCCCACTTTTCCGAAAGGGTTCAAAACATCAGTTTTTTGCCGTTTGTAACCCGAGAAATAATTGACGGACCAAAAAACGGAAAAATATGGGTCTTTTCATTTTACAAACTCTATCATATTCGGCAATAAAAAAAATATGGTAAACGACCCCATTCCCATATTCCACAGGGGAAAATGACGTCTCGGTAGCTTAACTCGTTGAAGCACCTGGCCGGAAACAGGGGATCCGGGTTCGAATCCCGGTCAAGGCGAATGAATTTTTCTCTGTGGAATTTCTCTAATTGTGTGCATTTCAGCGGGTAACGCCGTTAAGGCTCTCGCGGCCAATTCGCGCTCCTTCAATTTGTTATTATGTATCCCATCACCAGGATGGGAAGGCAGCAGCTCTTCTTCATGTGAGAGAAGGTGGAGACCACAGAGGTAGGTACAGCGACACTGATTTCATGACAGGCGTGGTAACATTAACGGTTATAGTACTGCGATGTGGAATTCAAGGGGAACCCAACACGTTATTATCCCGAGAAGTCGCGAAGACATCGATCTATTAAACAAGACTCTAAAAGAACCCTCTCGGGTAAAATATTCCGGAGGCAAAACAGTCGCACTTTCCAACCTCCGGGTGGGGAATACGAAATATTTATTTAGGTTGACTTGCACCTAATGATGACTCTGTGAGTTGAAACGCGCGGTGTGATTACGAAATCTGTGGAAAAGTGGTGAAAGTTTTTCATTTATAGATACCCTCTACTACATCAAGCCTGGATCTATTGATAACACTCAAGGGAGTTCATTAGTCAAGTGTGATAAACATTTTATGGTGGAAACATGGAACTTGAGCTTGCTTCGGACCTGCCGAAGACTAGACAACCTCAAGGTGGGGATGCAAAGAAAGAACATCGACATAAAAGGCATCAGTGAAATGAAGTGCCCCGAAGAAGGAGACTCCTGGAGAGGAAGCCACGGGCTTATAGCCAAGGGAACTCTTAAATGCGCTGCGTCGTACCATTCTCAAGATTGATGACTGATAATGATGATGACCTTGGCCTATTCTTCTGGCGCCTGCCTAAGGCCGAGGAGAAATCTTCAATGAAATGCAGTTCGTTTTGCCGCGTTAGTGAAGCCACAACATTATGCCCTATTGGTCGGAAGAGTTGTTCATGCTCCGGACGCTAGAGGCCAAATGATAAGTGGAGAGCAGGCTGCTTCGTGTGAAATTGCTGGCTAACAGCGAGCATTAATAACTATCTCGTGTACTGTAATTGGAGTTGGTGTATTAATTACTGCCCTGAAGAATTTTTCTAAACGAGAAATATTGTTTGTTGAACTCAGGGATCGGATTGGCTGTGATGGCACTTGTATCCCATGTTAAGTTCTTGCAAGATCGGCAAGATTTGTGAAGGGACGGTACGATAACTATAGTAGCGTAACTAGTCTATTAATTGAATTAAGATGGGAATCATTGTCAGATCGCAGGTCGAAATTTAGACTAAATCTCTTAAACAAATTCAAAGTCAATATTTTCAGTGACGACGTTAAAAATATTTTGCTAACCCCAACTTACTATGGTATACTGGACCATAATCACAAAATTAGAGAAATAGATTGCCGAACTGGCAGATTCAAAATGTCTTTTTTCCTCGTACAATTAGGGATATGAATAACGGTAAATATATCCAATACGAGTGTAGCAATGGATAACATAGGTAGCTGCATGTCGGTATGAGGACTTGAAGCTAACCCAACTAATAGCACGTTTTTGCATGCGTAGTTTGCTACTTTTATCTTTTTAAGTAGGTATTGCAGTTTAAACTAATATATCAATACTAATCCCTTTAAATTCATGATATGTGGTGCATGTTTGGTGATAACACACCCACTGCCACACACCTTTGAAGTAGCTTGCAGGGTATTGTGTAGATGTAGATATGTGTTAAGTTGAAGACGGTCGTGCAGCGGAGTTCCTTCCTTTGCGATCAAAATCTGAGTAGTTTCTTCCTTTCCATTGTGATATTAGCGACGCCCTTTTATATCTTCCTAACCTCGTGGATCTTCAACGACAGTTTTCCGCCGCATAAGAGTTGGGACCAGCGCTCGATACCTGTCCGACTGTATCCGATTTATCGACATTAGAGGATAGAGATCTTGATGGCGAAAGAAATCGTGAGCCAGAATTATCACAGCCTACCAGAATAACATTGGCGATAGCGTTTTTTAGTAGTCCTGAAGTTTCAGATTGAAATTCCTTTTTCAACCTTCCACATGCACGACGCAATAATTTCTGTGGGTGACACGCTCAAAGATAGAAAGAGATGTAACTGGTGCCGTCATCCATCATGAGATTGCTGAAAAGGGAAAAGGTAGCAATGAAAATAATGACACCTGGTGATTGAGTAACCTAAGCAAGTAGATATCTGGTTATTTTGCTAAAGAAGACAAACATAAATTACAGGATAAGAATTCTATTTCTCCGTCAAAGGTCTTTTGACCTTGTCTTGCAAATACCCCGACATTTCATGACCGGTCTGGTCACTTTTTCAAAGGGAATTAATGCCCTCTGCCGATACTGCTCTGTATTAACATCATTCTTAGTTCTAATTGGAGTGGTGTAAGGGAAGGAAATGAATCCTGTTGTATAAACCATCCTTTAAAAAAATCAGCACGTTTGCTGATAGAGACGTTGAAGTTACATTACTTGATAATATTATGATGTTTTACATGGGGAATCCTAACGATACACATGAGGTATGCAATACATTCCATACATACAATCATTCTTTCGGCGATTCCCTTCGATGATTACCAAGAGCTGACAACCTTTAATTGTCGCTATTATGACTAGTTAAAAAGTGAATTCAGATTAGCGAACAATATTAACAGGCGGATTGGCGACCATATCATGAAACTCTTTCCGAACCATTAGCCTTGAATTTTCCCAAGATGGCGCAAGCATTTTACTTTCTTTTTTGCTCGCGGGTGTCTTTGTCCACAGACTCTTGTTTCTGAGAACACTCCTGCCTTCGACAGTTCCTCCTTCCGCCTCAATCCATTCCCCCGTCATCCAATCCCCATTCGCCGCCCCCTCTTTTGATCCCTGTTCCATCCCCTCAACAGGAACTACAAGGTCCCACCACAACACAAACAACTCTCACTTCAAGAGGAAACACAACTCCTGCCACTGCTTCCTCTTTCCACGTTCTGCGCATTTAATTAATCCACTTCTGCGTATTTTCAAAATGATACTATGATATGATTAAACGCGAGGTTTCGCCATCAATTATTTTACTCCACATTTTAGGAATGTATTAAAAATTCTCATATGATGTCTGAATATCCAAGAAATGTAACATAAATAATGTATTGCAGATGAGGTCTCGTATCTGAGAATAAAATACGATTTGTGACGAAGTTGACTTCGGACGTAAAAATGTCCACGACAGCGTCTGCCAAGGATAGTTTTCATGGAGGAACGCCAACATCGGAATCAGGAAAGGACTTTTAGTTGTGTTTTGTCGAAGAGCAATTAGCCGAGCTGTGGGGAGTCATTGCACATCTATTATGTATGCAATGGGGGCGTTTACTCGGAACCGAAATCGCAATTTTGTGCACGAAATCGTGAGATGGAAACGAAAAAAGAATTGTAGTGAAAAAATTAATCTTCTAACCAAAACCACTCACTCATAAATCAAAAACTAAAATAAGCAAAAGGTGACGCCCACCGAAAATGCTGCTGTGATAACATTGACGTCATTTTCCTCCCGTCCTTGACTGCTTTCAGGGGAAGGGGAGGGAGTGGAGGGGGGTTCTCGGAAGGTTTACTCGCACAGATCCTGTCGCTATCGCTCCTATTAGCAGAGTCAACTGTGTCCCCCCCTTTAGCGATAAGGCGAAGTAGCTTCGCGGGCTCAGGTCTTTTAATTTTACAAAGTCTATCAGATTCGGCAATAAAAAATATGGTAAACGACCCCATTTGGTATTAACAAAGTTATGAAACTTAATAATACATTATCGAATCGAATTATACATATCATTGACGTTGGACATCCTTTCCCTGTGTGTGTGACGGGTCACTGGCGAAGGAGTTTCCTCATATACCCTGATTGTGTGTGTGAATGAGAATCACGAGGGTTACTGTGTATTGTATGCAAACCCACGTGCTTGAAAGTTATTATCAATTTCATTTTCTTTACTTTAGTTATTTCTTTTCCTTTTTCCCCACTTTTATTTATATTCTTATCTTGGGTGCATGAAGGGTCACTGGCATTGGAGAAATCCTCGCAAACCCTGCTTGCGTGTGTGATTGAACTCACGAAGGTGACTGTATTTAATATACAAACCTGAGTAATTGTGTGAGTCACTGTTCGTTTTCATTTTTACCTTGATTCCCTTAATTTTGAGTGTGAAGGTTGTTTGTAACATGTGAGTGAGTGTGCGAATGTATCATCTACTACCACTAAAGTTTCTCCGTACGCTTGATTTTGCACGTGTGATGGAGAGCTCACTTACTTTGTATACACTCCTTCCTTCCCCCCCTCTTTTTATTCCTTTGCCCCCTTATGGTTACGGGTTTGTGGATTTTAATTTTAATTTGTTAATACATTATCGATTGATTAAAAGTTATTTTAAAAACTCTGTGTGATATTAACTCAAAACGTTCTTTTCTTCAAAAATATTAAAATTGAATTAGCTATCAAATGAAAGGATGTTTTCAATTCATTTACCTCTTGCTATAAAAGTCTATGAATATATAATATTGCCTGTTTGTATGTCAATGTTTGGTGGTCTTCACACCCTGCCACACACCCTAGTGTTGGCTTGCGGAGGCATTGCGTAGATGTAGATGAGAGATAACAAACAGCAATTTTTTTCGTTTGCCATTGGATTTCAAATGTGCTGTGTTTTAATTTGCTTCAGGATTCCCGCAGACAGCATTAATGTGCATCTTTGTCAGTATATAGGGTAGTTTCCTTCATCAAAGAAAACAGACATCATTACTTGCGATTCGTGCCCTGCCATAAATGTATTTATTTTACGCAAAAATTTTGGATTAAAAAATATCAGTTTACAAGAGAATTATATGTGAATTTTAAGATCGTTTGAAAAAGCTCTGAAATGGTGGGGTGCGCTGCCTTCTTGCTGACGTAACAGGTAGGTAGTTTACGTTGAGAGGCATAGGAAAATTCGTCTCCTGAACCAACCATTGTATTTCAGGGCCCCTCAGCTCTAGTGAATATTTATTAGTATTAGCCTGTGAAAACTATCAAAGGTGGAAAAGTCTTCTCAGTTAAACATGGTTTTATTAGTCATTTTATAGGCTCAAGGACGTCCTGCTCGTGGTGTCTTCTGCTACGACGAAGCATGGCGTGAAGGTCGTGCGGCGATGGGCAAACTACTCGGTATGCTTGTGAAAGGAATACTAACTGATTTTAAATGAATCAACTGCATAAGTAATATTAAATTTTTAAATAAAAGTTAATTATAATCAAGTAACGGAATAAATACACCTCCGTTACTAGTTAATAAACTTGAACGGAGTGCAGCGTCTAATTAGAAGCGTCCGCAGCACTACCTATTGGCAGGTAGAAGAACGAGTGTGACGTCACACGTAGGATTAACCGGCATGCAATCGTTTGCCGTCATGTTTCCGCGCCATTGATTTTTTTCACTTTTTAATTAATGAGGAAAAATAATTAATGTCATTTAAAAATCGAACGGCTTAGAATACGTATTCCAGAGGTAATAAACTTTCGACCAAGGTAATAAAAAATAATAGGAAACTACCCTATTCATCGGCAAAACAGATAAACATTTATGTCGAGAAAGAGGAAAAGCATTTGAATGCATACAGCAAACGTCCCGAGCGTCCGCCAATCGTGGAGGGAGGCCGGGCGCTTTCTCGCTCAAACACAGAAACAAGGGAAAGGAGAACTCAGGAGGAGAATTGTTCGAGAAGGCACCCGCCCCGCCCGTGCAAACATCTGTTGAGAGAGTCTCCTTCGCACTGCGGAGAGAGAAGTTCCTTCTTTTCACAAGGTTTTCTTCATTTCAGAAAATACATTCCGGTTCGTTTCGTGTCCGTGGTCGTCGCTGAACCGTCTTCAACTGTTACTAACCCTCCGCCCCCCCCCCCCCCTCCTCCTCTTCCCGCGGTGCCCGGCTGCATTATGATGATGGCATAGATAATGGCAGTACACCCGATACATCGATGAGCAGAATTAATCGATACAAAATATTCGATACCTTGCCCTTTACGATATAAGGTGAGATGCAATATCGCGAATGATGCGATATCACCCGAGAAATGAAATCAGACATTGGTGTGGTTGCCAATGCGCGTCGCGAAGTCAATATATATCGAAACTTTCTCGATAAGAAGTTAATGTCGGTGTGGAATATTCACATCCAAAATGTGGAATACTTATTAATGTAGCTTGTTTTGCTTTGTTGAACTCCGATGCATTGATTCGAATTATTCTGTATTTTTTGTATTATAACCGTTACTTCACTCTACCTCACTTTGAACATCTGCACTCTACACTTTTGTTCAAAATGGCTCAAAAGTTACCTAACAAAGAGGTCACGATGTGTTTTCATTAATAATCATTACAGTGATTTTATATATATTACCTCTTGTGTACCTCAGGGTTCAGTCTTAGGCCCTGTATTGTTTTTGGTATATATTGATGACTTTTGTTGCCACGACTTTCGTGGTCAGGTTACTTACTGCCTTTGCGGATGATTTTACACTATGTTACAGTAATTTTACATGAGAACGTCTAAGATATGACATGCAAACTGACTTAAATTACCTAAGAATATGGTTTTTTCATAACAAATTATCTATGAATGTACAGAAAACTATATGTTCTATATATAAGAATGAGCAGAAAACTATACATACAGAAAACTATATACTTCTTCACTAATATTTGCCAATCTTGCTATGGCTATTTATACATATTTTTTGGTTACATTTTGTTAATTTTTATATTTTTTATATTTTTATCATGCCTTGCTTTTTTGATTGTACAGTATTTGAATTCTAACACTATTGTTTCTGATGGTAGCTTTTTTCAGGTTTTCCCCTTGTCAGCTACATAAAACTCAAGTTTTTTTCATTCATTTTATAATTGTATGTATGAGTTTGAGCATTAAAAAATATCAATCTATCCACATATCACTCTTCTCGGTGGAGTCCAATTGTCCTAACTCGCAGTTAATATGCTGACCACGGCATTTGTTTGAACTTGCTTTGGTATGCTTTCCCATAGAAATACAAGGATTACAAGGTATTAGCCTATTCTATCAGAGTTAAGATAGTTTTCCGATTGCAATACAGGCTCAACTACCAATATGCCTTATATGAAATACCTTCCTATACTGATATTATCCTGCTTATTATAATGGTTTGTGATCCACGGGAAGAAATAATCGAATGTCGAAATATGAATACCACAATTGAAAAACAAATCTGGAACAAAGTTGTTTATAAAGACCAACCCATTTCTTCCCACGATCTGTTGGCGATTTACTTTTGAGCTCCTCTAGCAAGCTTGAAATGTCAACACAACTTAGTGAAATGCAGCAAGAATCCGGCTAGTGGGGTTCAATCCGGGAGTTCGTTCGCATTTTCCATCACAGAGCCTCATTAGCGTCGATATAGATACGCGGCGCTGCATTTCACGCTCCAATCCACCACGCGATGAATCGCCTTCGAGGCTTCATTTGTCTTTCCGCTTCCCCGAAGCGCATCCGGCGCCTCAATGCGCTGAGGTGAAGCGCAACACGCTCGGAGCGAGTGGGTCTCACCTCGAGAGCAGCAACGGCGGCGCGGCGGTGTGAGTTGGAAGGCGGGCGTCGGAAATGAACTCGGCCAAAAATGAAAACGAAAAGAAGTGAGAAAGAGAGATGATGAGAGACCCTCAGGGTTCCAATCGGGTTAGCTATCTACGTTTCGGTAGCTCACTGCGCTGTCATCCTCAGGATCCTTTCCCTTCTTTTTAACATTTTTATCCGACTTCTCTTTCCTCCGGCTCTTCCTAGGACGTCCTCGGTAGTTAAGTCGTTCCATTCATTTGATCTTCATCGTTCTTCTCTAACACCACATTTCAAACTCCTTGTTTCTTCCGTTGCTTTTGCTGTCCGTGCCCATTAAGAAGCCTGCACCAGTTATATATCCTTATGGATCACTATCTTATTTCTGAGTATGAGCTCTTTTCTCTAATCTATTGCATTTGTTTTGGTAGAGTTCACTTCAACTTGGATACACTGATTACATCCGCCTTTCTTCGCCCATCGCTGGTTATTCCGACTATTTTTCGGTACACCTCCTATTTTTCCGGGATCGCCAATCATTAAGTAGACATCTTCATAATACCCTGCAAGCCGACATAATGTTGTGTGGCAGGGGTGAATTCTCATCAAACATGTACTACATATAAACGTGCACTACATATCACATAGCATTAAAAAGGATCAGTAATAATATACTAGCCAAAAGTTCGATTCCTAAAGAGGATATAAATATCAAAGCAAGCATGTAATATGCCTGATACTGTTAGTTTGGTTAGCTCAGTCCTTATACCAACCTACCTATGCTATCCATTGACACACTCGTATTGGACATATTTACCGCAATTCATATCCTTAATAGTACGAGGAAAAAAGGTCACTTTGAACCTATCAGTTCGGCAATCAATTCCTCTAGTTTTGTGATTATGGTCCAGTCTACCATAGCAAGTTGGGGTTCGCAAAATATTATTAATGTCATCGCTGAAAATATTTTTACAAAATATCTTGGAATTTATTTAAGAGGTCAAGTCTAAATTTTAACCGACATAACACAATTAGACAGTAACTGTAGTTTTCTTAATGCTTTTCTAAACATGTTAGGCTAGTGTAATGCTAGCAAAATGTTCCGTTATACCTCAGTATACTTCATTCAAGAATCAATTCCCGCTTCTTTCTGGCGTCGTCCCCGCAATAGTGACAGTGGATGTCCCCCACCACTGCTGCTCCCTCTTCACCCTTCCCACCCCTCTCACGTCCGACGAGCCTAGGACAACCTCCGGATCGAATTCCTCCCTCTCTGGCACTCTACTCTAAACACATATTTGTCAAGATCACTTTCGAATGAAAATTCTTATCAGCACTGACGGGTACTGTTAAACATCAACGAATCTTCAAGGGAAATGGCAAAAGGATGACGGAGTAAGGAGGGAAACCTAACAAAAATGCGCTCTGTCCGAAATTTGCCCACAAGATTTCCCTAGAACGTAGGGAAAAACAAGGGAAAAATTGAAATTTCCCTTCAAGAAATGTGTTTTCTAGGGAATTCCTTCATAGTATAGGGAAATGTTTCCCAAGAACTTTTTTCCTTTGAAAATTTAAGCTTTGCGAAATTATTTCCCTGGAAAAAACGCTGCTCTAGGGAAAATCTTTAGGCTTAGGGAAAACGTTATTAAGGAGAAATTTCCCATATTATTTGAATAATTCCCTTCCACATTATCAATTTAGTGATTAAATTTCACCATTTCAACGTTACTACCATATGTATACATTTATCACAGAGTTAACAGTTACAATTCACATTTAATAACATTTGGTACCAAACAAATATATGCTAACCCGCATCGTTGCAGTGCTCGAAGCCAAGCGAATCAGCAATATCAACAGCGATAATTTCGGAAGAACACCTTTTTTTTCGAGGTTGGAAACATTTTCGGTAAGTTAATGAAGACTGAATTGAAATAAAGAAGAATGAATTTCTTATAATCATGAGCATTCCATAATTTTATGTGAATCATTGAAATTGGCGATTTCGTTCATAAAAACATTCTATATTTGTTTATCACATTGTTGCTAACAGAATTCAAATGGCAACGGAGACTGTTTTCGCACGCATGGGTTCAGTATTGTGTAATTATGATCACAATTTCTTCAATTTTATAACCATCATCCTTGACCTTTATATTTTCAGGTGCATTCATTAATGAATTAAAGAAGAGAGCGCAATCCGAGGATTTCACCCAGCAGAAGGCAAAATGAATGAACGTGTATGCTAATGAAAAATGTAAACATGAGCTGCTAAAAAAGGAATGAACATTGGTAAATTTCAGTTCTTTCGATCATTCATTGTGATATATGCCCTCTATTCCACTGATTTTTATCAAGTCTTCCCTATATTTATTCTTAGGCTTTTTTTTTGGATAATCATGTGCACTACTGTTTATTGAGCGCAATATTTACCTAATGAAAATTTTCCACGGTACCTAATTTCTAGGGAAACATTTTCCCTAGAAATATATTTCTAGGGTAAATTATTCCCTTGAAATATTTTCTAGGGAAAATGGGGGTTCAATTTTCTAGGGAAACCCTTACGCTTTTCTAGGGAAAAGTTTTAGGGAAATTTCCAACAGGGTTTTCACTTTTCCACATAAATATACCATTTTTCATTCGGATTCACGCAGAATGCGAGTCTTCGGTGAATTTGTTACTCACGCGTCTCAAGGTAAAGAAGCTGATAAAGGAGTACTTTCTACAAGTAATAGTTTTCTTCCAACGATACGGAAGTTGAGCGCAAATGCCAAGCCACCAAAACATGACCGCATGACCCAAAAGCGATTCTACTGAGCAGGATCACTGCGGGAGGAATACCCTGTCCTGACACAAAAAGGCGAGCTGTCGTATTGTGGGACGTCAGTTCATGCTCGCAGTTGAATTTCGCACACGCCAGAGAGAGGCAATGGAATTGGGGAACTTGTCCAGAGAGCGACCACAAACCCGGTGTTTCTCCGAAATGCGGAGGCGAGGGGACCAGGGGCCACAAAAGGGTTCCGTTTTTGCTGCGCGGCTAAAGGATTCCCAGGGTCTCCCGCAAAGCACGAAAAAATGTCTGATTTTCCGGCTTGCGGCCATGGGGCGGTGCATTGTGGGGGTCGGGTCGGAGGAGCAGTCGGAAGCAGAATGGAAAAAAAACGAGTCGTGCTCGGAAACCAACTTTCTCCAGTCGTCACCGCGGAGGGAAAGCAGTGGTCGTCGCTTACGCCGTGCACTCAACAAAGTTCGCCTCTGGCGTAAGAACCCAGACCCCACCATCTCTCATCGTTTGGGATCGCCCTCGCAATAGAGCTGTGCAAAATACTACAAAAGGGTATCGCATTTGTGATGCTAGAACAGGGGTTCCCAAACTTTTTTATTCTACGCCCCCTCCTGTTAACATGGAAACCTTCCACGCCCCCCTTCACAGTAAATTTTGTGGGCATGTGAAAAAAACAAGTATTACGTTGAAAACAAAGCATGTATTTTTACTGTCCAGTTGTCACTTTCGGTGGCAGCTGCGTCACAGGCATTGTCGTTCTTGGCATTGTCGTTCATCAATGCACCGAAGAACTTTATTTCCTGCACCTCTCGCTAGGGAAGACACTGAAAGCTGAGATATGGGACCATGTCGACCACATCACCTTCACTTCGGCCATCAGGACCTTCCAATCTGTCACCGCCAAGCAGAAGAAGAAATTCGAGCGGCTCCAAGAAAGACAACACCCGAAGTCTCCGGTTGGCGACACCAAGATCATCCACAACTTGGCGGGAATTCACCTCAACGAAGCAGCCACTCTGTCTTATCCAAGGGTTTGAATTTTGCCATCTCTCCACACCGAATACCAAAAGAGGAAATGGTAATAGGCGTAGAAAATGCGCTGCGAAAATTACCACTCATCGAAGCTGACCCGATACGCCTGGAGGTTGCAGCCGTCATCTCGAAAGCTCGTGTCCCGAAGCCTAACACATCGGCTGCGGAAAGACGAGCCCTGCAGGAACTCAAATCCAACTCCGAGGTCCGGATTTTACCAGCCGACAAGGGAAACGCCACCGTCATCATCGCCACGGCCGACTACCGACGAAAAATAGAGACCTTACTGGATGATGCGACTTACGTCAAAATTAAAAAAGACCCTACAGCCAGGATAGAGAGGGAGGCAAGAGAACTAATCAAGCGCTCCCATATCCCTCCGGAAGAGCAGCGGAGACTTTTGCCATCGTCATCGAGGCCGCCACGATTATACGGGTTGCCAAAAGTACATAAGGAAGGCATACCGCTACGCCCTATCGTGAGCTCGATCGGATCTCCCACCTACGCCTTGGCCAGTCACCTCGCCCAGCAGTTACAACCTTTCATTGGACAAACTGGCTCGTGCGTGAAAAATTCCGCGGATTTTGTCGGGAGAATAAAACAAATAAAAGTCGCGAAAACGGACATCCTGGTCTCCTTCGATATGGTCTCTCTATTTACGAAGATGCCAATCAAGGACTCGGTAGACATCTTAAGAAAAATGATTCCGTTTGGATTACCAGCTGATTTCCCCAAGATGGTTGACTTCTGCCTGAGGAGCAATTACTTCCTCTGGGAGGGCCAATTCTTCGAACAAAAGGATGGAGCAGCCATGGGAAGCCCTCTCTCTCCGGTTGTGGCCAATCTCTTCATGAAGCATTTTGAAGAAGACGCTCTGGCATCCTGCAGCCTTCGACCAACCTGCTGGCTACGCTACGTCGACGATACGTTCGTCATTTGGCCCCACGGCACGGAAAAATTACAAGTCTTTAAGAGGGAAAGCAACTCAATACATCCCTCCATCCAATTCACTACGGAGATGGAGGAGAATGGGACCCTACCTTTCTTCGATGTTCTGGTGAAGAAAGGAGACGACGGATCTCTGCGGCACTCCGTCTATAGAAAGAAAACCCACACGGATCGGTATCTCCATGCAACCTCCCACCATCATCCAAGGCAAAAAGCGGCTTTAGTCAAAACCCTTATGCATAGGGTCAGAGTGGTGTGCGAGAACACTGCTCTAAAAGACGAGGAATCACATTTGGTTGCCGCTCTCGTCGGCAATGGGTATTCGGAGTCGTTCGTGAGGAGGCATATGAAGATGGAGCCAAGATTGCCCGAAATCAACCGGACGAAACCGAAAGGATATGCTACGATTCCCTACGTTGCTGGATCGTCCGAACGCATTTCCCGCATACTTGGGAAAGCAGGCATAGAGACGCGGTTCGGCACGTTGTCAAAAACCAAAGACATATTACCATCCGCGAAGGACCGGCTTCACCCTCTTCACACAGAAGGAGTTTACGAAATACCGTGCACTTGCGGTAAAGTGTACATAGGGCAAAGCGGAAGGTCGGTAGCGTGCCGATTAAAGGAACATCGGAGAGCGATCCTGCGCGGCAATGGAAAAGAATCGGCGGTTGCAGACCACGCCCTCTCGGGAGAGGGCCACCGGATCTTGACCGAGGAGACGAAGGTCATCTCGAGGGAAAAATCGTATTTTCCTCGTTTAATTCGAGAGGCCGTCGAAATTGAGAAGAGGCCGCAAAACTTCAACAGAGATGACGGCATTCGACTCAGCGCGGTCTGGAAGAAACTCTTCCTAGGTGAACGACCCGCACAACTCACTGACGTCAGCAGCGGGGGGGGGGGAGTGGTGAAAGAGAACGGCAACCAGCCAAGGCCAAGAGACAGGAGGAGGGGGGACACGGGTCCCCCATAAATAGCAGCATCTTCGCTTCTCAATAATTATTTCCCTGATGACGTGCCCTGCAACGGGTATGAAAGCTTGGAGAACGACAATGCCTGTGACGCAGCTGCCACCGAAAGTGACAACTGGACATCATCCACGCTGCGAAAACCTACGATCAGCCATGTATTTTTACTATCACAAAATACAACATTATAACTTTCAATTGAAAGAAATACTCTTAAGAGAAAAACATCGACAAAAAGCTATATATTTTTGCTATAAAAGAGTTCTATACAAGTGGATTGTTAAGTGTTCTAAACATCAAGGTTGATTTTAAAAATCTACAACATAAAATTAGTTAAAGAAATTTATGGATTTTATTTATTTAGAGGTTTTTATTTTTAACTGGTCTCGCGCTCACGCACCCCCTCCCCTGACATGTCTTCACGCCCCCCTGGGGAGGGGGGGGGGCGCCCCCCAGTTTGGGAACCCCTGGTCTAGAGGAAGCGCTGTTCGTCAGCAGGGAATAATAGTGCTCCAAGTTTATAAAAAAGGCTTCATTAATGCCATTCGCGAGCACTTTCCAGACGGGGTGGTAATTGGAGGAAGGGTGGAGGAGGGGGTGGGGTGGGTGGGGGGGGATAATAGGGGGTGGAGGAGGAGCAGAGTCCTCTGCACTGCAACCGAGTGCGGTCATGCAGAGAGGCGGTTCTGGCGAGAAGCGGCACTATTTCAGCCGAGAAAGGGCAATTAGGGAATTGGCGGGGAGCACTGGATGCTACTTGTTTGTTTTATTTGCAACAAGAGTGAGAATTAGGTGAACAAAAGAAGCGTTTGGCACGAACAGCTAGGCTCGTTAAAAGGCGTTACGATAGGTTGAGTAGTGTTTCAAAATTAATGCAAGAATTAGGCTGGGAATCTATATCAGAGCGTAGGTTGAAGTACAGATTGAATCTATTAGAGAAATTTCAATCGGATAGCTTCACTGAAGATGTTAGGCACATATTAAAAACACCAGCGTATTATGCTAGATTCGACCAGATAAATAAGATTAGAGAGATGGATCGTCGTACCGATAGATTCAAAATGGCATTTTTCCCCCGCACTATAAGAGAACAGAATAGGCAGCATAGCAAAGAGGTAGGTAGGTGAAATATTTGAGAGTGGTCTGTAGTGCATGATGCATGTTTTAATCCCTTAAATACTATAGATACTAACAATGTAGTTGGATGAGACCCTATAGTTGCTTGTTTGCCTGTCGGTAGTGCATGCTTTGTGATCTTCACCCCCTGCCACACACCCTCGCGGTGGCTTGCAGGATATCGTGTAGATGTAGGTGACCAAAACATAAAAAATGAAACAAACAACGAAAGTATTAAACCTCATGAAATAAAAGCCGAAAGATTCGAAGTAAAGTGACCCAGGTCAGGTTGGTGTGGTGGCTAGAGTGATTGTCTCTCACCAAGAATCCCGGCGGTGGAAGACATTTTTCTTTGGTAAACCGTCCCCTTACTTGTTTTGTGGAGAACAATGGAGTGCAGTACACCGTCCGTCGGATGGGACGTTAAGATGTGTTTCCCTTGGCAACTGCTTGTTATGACCAGGCTGATACCGTCGCCGGGTTTCTCTCCAGACTTACTCATTCCATTCCCATCCTTGTAACTTTCCTCCCGGCCGGAAGCGCCTGTTAGTGCAGAAACAGTGAAAATACAGATGATGTTGGCCAGGCGAGGGTTTTGCTGGTTCCTCAGGACGGTATGCCTCCCGATCGGCAGGGAAAAGGGCAGGCAGTTCAATACTAAGATGGCCTGAGGAGGAAAATGTCCCAAAAGCGGGGACCCACCACTGTTGTTATTACTACCTATCTTATGTTTATTTATGGCATATTTCATATTCGGTCGTTGAAAATAAACAACTCTTGACTTGAGACATTCTCTCGGGGAGATCAAAGGAGTCCTCCCTTGGGGCTCTACCGCCGCCCTCACATAGCAACCGGAAGTCAAGAGGACCTTGAAAAAGACATTTATCTTAGGGGGCCTTTGTCAGGATCAAGGCGATCTCTGCTATGGGGTCGTTTACCATATTTTTTTATTTCCGAATCTGATAGAGTTTTGAAAATAAAAATACTCTTATTTTTCCGTTTTCCGATCCGTCGTGTACATCTCGATTTCTAAGTGGTGAAAAACTGATATTTTTTACCCTTTCGGAAAAGTGGGCGTGAAAACATAGCCCTGTGCTTACTTAGTCCAATCACAAGTGAGACTGCTGCTTCGACCAACCACAATGTGGGACACGTGTGAAATCACTCATCCCTCAGATTTAAGATGATCGCAAAGATCTCAAGCAATTCTTTTTGCAAACTTATTCACTTTAGCCATAAAAACGTCCACCTTGAACTTCCCGTAAGACCAAGTTCCCCTCGATTCTTAACCCTTCTTAACAATACAACTCTTTATTCTTCCTCCTGTTTTAATTACAAGAACAATGGCTCTGCCATTCGAAAGCTATTGCATATGCGACTGTTTCCTAATTTGTGAAAAAGTGCGTAAACTTCAGAACACTTTTATTCACGCTATAAAACTGTCGAAAAATTCTTAGTGAACTTCGTTGTTCAGATGTTTTGGGTTATTCACAAGATTCTCTCAGGACTTATTCCGGTTCATTATTATCGATCATTCCGTGTCCATAACGTGGAATATGTGTGGCGCTTTGCAATGGCTGCTATCTTTTTTCTGATTGGTCGGTGTACGCAAGGCCATGACGCTTACCTTATTGACTAAAAGACGCTTACCTTATTGACAAAAAGTATGTATTTATTTGTGAATAGAGTAGAAAAATATAATTTATTTCTAATCTACATCTGCACGATATCCTGCAAGCCACCGCGAGGGTGTGTGGCAGGGGGTGAAGATCACCAACAAGCATGCACTACCGATATGCAAACAAGCAACTATAGGGTCTCATGCAACTAGATTGTTAGTATCAATATTTAATGATTTAATTTCATAAATTAAATCATTGCTATACGATTATTATACATTGTCATTTATTCACGTGGAATCTGAATATTTTGAGCATATTTTAAAATGTTCTTCTTTTAACCACTTTAAGACGAAAAAATAAAGTGTGTACGATCAAAATTCAGAGGATGTTTATATCCCCTATCTATTTTTAACAATGAATTCATTTCCGTCGTCATGGCCCGAGATCCCTGGTGGTATTTTAATCGCAAATTCCAGGCCACCGCGACGACAATTGTGGCATGCATAATTTTCCACCATTCCTACAAAAACTAAAAAAACATGTTTTTTATATGAAAAGCGCTCCATTTAAATGAAGCGAGCTTCCTCACACATTCCTGCAAAGGAATGGCGCGGAATAACGCGGAGAGCGACTGAAATGCAGTGTGGACGCCGTCGACGGCCGGTGTCATTTTCACCACTTCATCAGATTCGCATTCTATGGAATTATGGTCCCTCTCTGTACGATCCCTGTAAAAATACAGCGCACATTGAAAACCCCAGAAATAAAGCACCAGCGCTTCTTTAAATAAGTCACATTTATCGTAAAAATGTTTAAAATAATTTCGCTATTCCCTCTCCGCTCTCGCTAGCATACAAAAATTCTTTCAACGCAGCTCGCCGTTATTATTCAATGTAAACTCCTTTCTCCGTCAATGTCTACGTTTTGCCACACTTGAGGTTTGTTTGGGAGATTATGACGAAGAAAGCGAAGCAGAACTTAACATTTACCTCTCTCCACTTCCTCAATTAAATTTAGAACTGCACAAATACCTAGCCAGGAATGATATAGCTTCACCATTTAACAATTATAATGGTCGCAAACTAAAGCCAGATTTAAATAAAATCCGAAACATTTTGTTCGTTCTGTGCTCGAGGTGAAATGCGATCGACACAATATGTTACCACAATAATGAAGAGGAGTCCACATAAATTAGATATAACATACTTTTGTTTATATTTTTTATTTAACGCTAGTATGGTATTTCGCACACTCTTTAAATATCAAAAACATAACGACTGCAAATATCTGCAATTTGAAACGCTCATTTGAGGGAAATTGTGACTGAAACACTGCAGGTCTTGAATACCGTTGTACGCAACTTGGTGCTGCTTTAAGAACGCTTAAGCGATAGAAATACGTGCTTTGTCCCAAATACCTCACAGGTGCATGCGGCAAATTGCGTTTCCTGACAACTACTACGGAATGAGCGAATTACATCTAGTCCCTGAAGGCCCTTCCTTTTAATTACCTTTAGCACAGGAATCCTAGGAGCAACATGTTGATCCGTTAAAGGGTCCGGCTTTGGCTGAATTCCCTCTCACTAAGACCTTTTCCAACCGGAAATATGAAATAAACCATAGCTCAATCCCGCTACCCCCGATAGTGAAATAAAACAATTTTTGCCTACCGGCCCTGACCTTGCGTATGAATTGTGAATTTCAAAGCTAGGCGTTTTGAAGTACGTTTCTAATAGTTGAAAGAAGGTTATAACACGTTTATTATGCATTAATGTTTGTTGCTAAATCAGCAGGTCAATTTGAATATATATTAATTTTGTAGCGTGTCAGTCCGTCATTCTGCATCCGTTTTGTTTTGCTCTCTCCCAAGTTTTGAGCTAAAAGAGTGAGGTATGGTGCGTAGAGTGTGGATTCTCTGTCTGTATGATTTGGTAGTAGTTTTGGATTTTAAGCAGTTTGTGGTGCAGAGAAAAATGCAAAAACGTGGTTTTTGAGAGTGGGAGACAACATATAATGAAAATATGGTGTAGAAAAAAGTACAACAACATATAGGGTAATAATTTGAGTGGGACACTTCTCTCTATTCATAAGGTAGCCATTTCCTTCTCTCTGCATACGGAGTGCTTATGAAAAGTGCCAGCAAAACAGGCAGAATGCTAGTATCTATTTAATTTGTCAGTATATTGTGATACAATGTCTTCACTCACTGCGGCACGAATTCTTTTAATGCTATTGGCAAATAAGAGTTGAAAACTGCGGATGTTTTTTAAAAACGACTTTACCCAGTCCAACCCTGGCAAGTTGTTTCCAAATGCTGAATTACTTTCCCATTGTCTAGTTATATTAGCCTTGACTATACATCTAAAATGTAGATTATCAAGAAGAAATATGTATTCCCAAATTTTGACCATGTGTTTCGAAGTTCCTCTTCTGCAATGGTGATTAGGTTGGCCGCGAAAATTATTTTACTAATTTCTTCTCATACTTTGGTATATCTTCAGCAAGGATCTGAAGCATGTCTTTAAGAGTCATTTCTCCTTATTTTACTGCTCCCAAGCATGAATTAACTTTTCTTGACTGTAGTCAGTATATCTCTTACTTCCAGGTTCTTTCTCTGGACAAACTTTTTTACCATTCTTAAAAACAAACATGGTCACTAGTATTTAACATTCTAGTGTTCAATCCCGATTTAAGGGACAACTATCATGCCTTTTTATGTAAATTATAACTAAATGTAAAGTTTTGTGTTACTTTGTTCGTGGGTCACAGTAACCCCTGTTTACGTGGTTACCAGCATTATTCTTTTTGATACCTCGACAAAATAAAGCCTTAAAACTTTTTGAAATATAAAAAAACATGGTGTTTTCCAAAGTACAATGGGAGAAAAATTTATTAGCTACCTCACCCAGCTCTTTTGTGCTATCAATTTCGCAGAAAGAAGTTTGGCGATTACAGAATATTAAACAGAAACCTTAAAAATTAACAGTAATGGGACCTTGCGTTGAGAAAAAGTTTGTGAGTGTATTCCATCGACCCCTAGGGGTAAAGTAGCGTAAATAGCCAAATCTCGCGAGTATATTTGAAAATATTGGCTCAGAATTAATGCCAAGACAATGACTTTTCTCCCTATTTTCCCAAAATAATTTCCAGGAAACATTTAAATGAATGATAAATGAAATGGCATCAGGAGTATTTTTATGGAACATTTCGCAAAAGAAATTCACCGCTGTCTCTCTCTAAATCGGAGGTTTGTTTCGATGGTCACAGCTCTCCTAGCGTCAGTCCAAAGCCCGGCAAAACCAAGCTCACGGCTCAAGAATACAGCTTTCTGTCAAGAAACAGTTCCCATTCAGTTCCGATTGAGAAGATCTTAGATTGAGTTGACGTTTCGAAAGCGAGTTGAGTTCCATTTCCGGAGCGCGCGCGGTAACTCACGTGACGGGAAAAATTGAATGTCGATGAAAAAACAATTGGCATTGAGAGGCAATAAACAACTCGGGTTCCGAGGCCAAGCGATTGGAGCGAATGAACGATTTCCTCTGGGCGAAAGTTCCTCAGTTGCGGTGCAAAAGAGAGAGAGGGTGCTTTCGATTTGCGGCTACAGCGATAGTCGGCGATCGCCACGCCGCGATGCTTTCGATATGTAGCTGGATTTCGCCTTGTTTCACCGGCTGCCGGTCACTCTCTGCTCTGAGGAGAGCCGAACAGATGAAAAGCTGTTGGCGCAATATGTCGTCACGTCAAACAATGTAACCACAAAGTATCAACAATATATTTTGTAAATTCGCAGACGCAGTAAAGGTATTCTACGGCATTTATCAATCAGAACCCCAAAAATACTGTTATGGCATTCCACTAACATCGGAAATAATTACTAAAATCAATCACAGTATGTTTTACCGAGCAAAATTGGTGAATTGGTTGGCTGATTCGAACTATACCGGACTTTTACTTTTCTATTCCCTTCGTTGCTACTTTCTTATTTACCCTCCAATTCACTAAACTGACTGCGCAAGCGCGAAAAGCCGATCTGTGTTTCATTTCATTCGCATCCTGGCGATCGACTGCTGCTGCGTTTGATAACCGGCTATCGCCGTGCCTAAAGCAGCGTTTACACGTAGCAGTTGACTGCTATGACAGTCGCGAGATGAGTTATGTATCTATATCGCTACTGCTATGATGCGTCTCAACTTTTATGCTGCTTAAAGCCACTATTTAGGCGTTGTCATAACAAATAAAAAGCGTTTTATTTTAATAGCGAATTTCGCTTAAATTTTCGTGAAATTCTTCAAGCAATAAATTCCATTGACGATTATCTTTTGTTCCTAGTCTTTAAAGAGTAGAATTTCCCCTTTTGGGGAGGGATATCCTTGTTATTATATCCAAATTCCGTCGTGTATGTCTTACCGTTGGAGATTGTGTTGGTTACATTTCCGCTGGAAAGTAGACGGGCTTCAAATTTGCTAATAGCTCGAACTAGGATCGATATGGTTCGAAATGTGTCCAGTATCGACCTGAACTCGCATCGCAGTTGCTATTTACACATGCCAGTGGGGCTTAATAGTTGGAAGCAGTTGACTGTCATAGCAGTCAACTGCTACGTGTAAACGCGCCTTAAGGTGGCTGGGTCGAAATTTACAGGTGTATAGATTTTCTTCATATTTGCAATATTTGTTCCTTTAATTATGCTCTAAAATTCTACGGGAAAATATTTTGGGGTTTTCAGTGTAGTTTTTGAGATATTAAAGGTTTTTTTAACGAGGGGCCTTATGGCGCACCCCTCTTCGTAAGGGTCAATTATGTATTATTTACGTTTCTACCATACATATTTTCACCAAAAACTGAAATGATGTGGATATTAGCCAATAATTTTTATTCTGAGAAAATCAACCAGTGTTATCGACTTATTTACTCCGTATCTACGAAAGAAATATAATATTCCTTAAATTTTCAAATATCGCGCGCGAAGTTTTGAGGTGCATTTGGCAACATCGAATCACACGAGGGAAAGCGAATGCGCGAGAAACCACAACAAATCACACCGCAAAGTCCAAGAATATTACAATGTAGTCCCCTTGACAGAGTTCTTGAGAATAGACGAATTCGACACCTGCCGTTACAGCCGCTGAAACACAGAAACAATTGCCTACACAACAGCAGTGCCAAATTTCAGAATGTGCGTTGTTGCCGAGTAAAAAAGAGAGATTAAATAAATGGTTTAAACAAATGTTAAAAATGTTTATGCGTTTAATCACAATTATTTCGTCACTACAAAATATGCGAATACCCATAGCACAAAATTACATACTTTTTCAATCCATATATTAAAACCAACATCTCCAAGGTCAAAGGATATGCACAGTGAGACAACGTTCAGGTTGCCTAGAAACCGAATCAAGTGAAGTTTTATGTTATGTTTCATGTCAATAATTAAATTAAAAAGGGCAATGTTTCAATATGACTTGAGAATTTGAGGCATCCGATTAAAATGTCGTGTAATTAAATCATCTCCAAGCAATTTTTTAGTGTCATTGAAATTATATGAGCACTAGTTCTCAACGACTCACGATTACCGAACCAGCCACCTTAAATGAAAAGCACCCAGAGAGAGTATACTCGAATCGAGGGAGTCGCTAGCCCTCTCAGCTTGGTTATTTAAGACAAATGCTTCTTCGATCCTTTCATCGAGAATCATTTTTCAAGCGTGGAGCGCGGGAGTGTGTGAAGGGAATCCGCTTTCCACTTTTCATTCTTCGGGCGGATTTGACGTGCGATACATCGAAGGGCTGATCACTGATCGATTGGAAACGGATGGATTGATTTAAGGAACGAGAGCAGAAAATGGAAGAAATGGAACGGATGAGTTTTGTCTCGGCTACCATCAGCATATATATGCCACGGAATCATTTGCTGGGAAAGGGAAGAAAACGCTACGTCACACGACGACAGTAATCTAGGTGTTAACAAGAAAAAAAGAAGATTAGAACTGTCCCCCAGGGGCATCGCAAGGGGGGAGGGGTTGGGGGATAACCGCCCCAGATGAACTTTCAAAAAAGGGGCGTTTACTCGGAACCATAATCGCAATTTTTCACACGAAATTGTTAGATGGAAACGAAAAAAAATTTTTTGTGAAAAAGTCTTCTAACCACAACCATTCACTCATAAATCAAAAATTAAAATAAGCAAAAGGTGACGCCCACCGAAAAAGCTGCTGTGATAACATTGACGTCATTTTCCTTCCGTCCTTGACTGCTTTTAGGGGAAGGGAAGGGAGTGGATGGGGGTTCTTGGAAGGCCTGCTAGTACAGATACCGCCGCAATCGCTCCTATGGGCAGAGTCAGCTGTGTCCCCCCCCACTGCGATAAGGCGAAGTAGCTTCGCGGGCTCAGTTGTGATTGGATGAGGTCGATATACGTCAGAGGTTGCACCACACCAATTTTCCGAAAGGGTTAAAAACATCAGTTTTTCGCCGCCTATAACTCGAGAAATAATTGACGGATCAAAAAACGGAAAAATACATGTATTTTTCATTTACAAACTCTATCATATTCGGCAATAAAAAAATATGGTAAGCACCCTATTGTGATGAACTTGCTAAAATATCACGTAGACTTAACAGTTCCATGCAACTGTAGATGAAAATAATTCTTTCCGTTTCGACAACTTACTTTTTTGTGCCTGCCAACAGCCTGAGTATTTAAATGACACCAAGTTTTTGGGTATGATAAAATATGCATGCATTATATAAGATTTCTCAGCGTGATAGAATTGCATTCCTTCAAGTTATGTATGAAGCTCCTATGACACGATTACTATCAATCTTCTTGCACTATAATCTAATTCTTTTTTTAAATGTAACACTTTTTTTAAGTATTATACCTTTGAGTTTCTTAAACTTTAAAATAAAATAAGACTTCAAAATAATATTTCATTTTGAAATGTCAAAAGATCAATATTCATGAAATAAGAAGATTAATAATATTCACGCGATAAAATGCCCGCTAGTACTAAATGAATGGGCAAGGCACATATTAATAGGTAGAAGGTAGAAGTAGACTGCTTGTGCCTACCTCCCAATCCAGGTGAACCCCCCCCCCCCCGCCCCCCCGAATAGGGCTGTGCGATATGCTGTTTTGAACATCGTATGACGATATCATTCTGATATAGCGGATTCGCCGATATATCGGTTTCGCGATATAAATAGGAAATATCGTGACAATGACATATCGGGATATCGACACATCGGGATATCGACATATCGGGATATCGAGATATCGGGATATCGGTTATCGACTTATAATAACTTAAGGCGAAAGAGCATATAATTTTAGATAATGGAGGTTCCTTTCAATTTTTTGATACGGCCCATATGAGCTGAAATATAACCATTTTTCCTTAGTCGAAGAACGGTGATTTTTTTTAAAATTCCGAATTATGGTTTAAAAACAATAATCTTATAAACAAATTTGAACTTTTCTTGGTGAATTCGAGTTTTCAGTGATGAAATCGCACCATGGCCATTCCATTTTCATCATCCAAGTTTTATGATAAAAAATTTATAGTTAATAACACTAACAAATTAGGCAATTTAAAATGTATAATTAACGATTGAGGAAGTGTAATATTTTACAAGGAAGAGACCTTTTATAGCACTTCAATCCGATCAACCATTACCGAGAAATTGTGCTAAATAGAGACATTATGAAGGGTGAAGAAAAAAATACCGGGATCAGGATATCGTCATATTGGGATATCGACATATCGGGATATCGGATATCGACTTATCGGGATATCGGATATCGACTTATCGTGATATCGACCCCCGATATCAAGTGCATATCGAGTATAGTCGACGATATATCGTGGTATCGCACAGCCCTACCCCCAAAAGATATTCCTGGCTGAGCCCCAGCTGTCATTTCTTTATTTAACTCGTGCATCGAGATTCTATGCTGTCGTCATTAGATATGCATATCGATTCATGAATACCAATGGCTTAGAATAGCCAGAGAGGTGGGGTAGAGGAATTTCGTACTAGGGTGTTGAGAAGGGGTTTGTTGGTTATCGAATCGAGGAGGATAGGATGGTGAAGAGACAATCAAATTCAACACGATTTAAAATTGTAAATACTTTTCTTCTTCCTTCTCATAATTCCTCACTGCTTTCAGGCGTCCAGCCATCGTCCTCTACGGAGTGGAGGATCTTCCAATTGAAATCGGAGCAATGCCACTGTTTTTAATTAATTGTTTGGCCAAATTGAGTCAGTTTCACAAAATCACGACTGCTGTCCCTCCATTTCAAATTTCTCCAACCAGCACTTCACCACATATGATGCACTCCCCACTCCATAAACCCCGGGCAACTTTTCCACAAAGCCATTGCAGTATTGTACAACGCTAAAAATGTCCCCTTAAGTCACTGCGATGTGGAAATTGCCTGGCTTTGGGGAAGGCGTCAGCTGCATTTTAAGACCCAGTTCCCAGAGGAGTGGGGGTAATCTGAGTCATCGCTAACCTACGTCCATTCTTATTTGAAAATGTTCCCACTTAGGAAGTATGATAGTCGTTATTCTCAGCGATATATCTAGCAGCAGTTAATTCCTTGTCAAAATTCTCCTGAATTAGCTGGATGTATATCGCTCCATTGATCATCGAGTGGAAGGCTGCGATTTTATGGGAAATGGATAGCGGGAGTCTGAATATATGAGATCCGTATATATGGGCTTTAGGAAAATGGAGAAGTCTTGCTGTTATTAAACAGTTTATGGTCTGAGAAATTTAACTGCTCTGTTTCCATATAAAAAGCAATGCGTAGATAAAAGGAATTAATTTTTTTTATATCACACAATGCCATTCCACGCGATCTAAATAGTTTGCTTATCTCTCATCTTCTATCTTCTATCTATCTATCTATATATATATAAATGAATATATGTGTGTGTGTGTGTGTATGTCCTTTATGCATTACTACACCATTCATCGGATCGCCATGAAACTTTGGGAAGTTGTTGAGTACATTCCTGAAAAGAGGACTACGAAATCGATATTTCAATATCGATACTTTATCGATATAATATCGCAAAAGTATCGATAAATCGATACACAATTGATACAAAATTGAGGTGAAATTATTTAGTTTTTTAAAAGGAATGTATCGTTGCAATATCGATACTGTATCGAATGTATATAATGTGTTTGTCCTTTATGCATTACTATTCATCGGATCGCCATGAAACTTTGGAAAGTTATTGAGTACGCTCCGCGAAGGTTTCTACAAAATCGATAATTCAATGTCGATACTGTATCGATATAATATCGATAAAATATGGATACATCGATACATTTTTGATACAAAATTGAGGTGAAATTATTTAGGTGTTTTTCATCAAAGTTTTATAAAGTATCATTACAAATTCGATACTGTATCGATACAATATTGATAACTTCATGCATTACCATAACATTCATCCAATTTTCATGAAGCTTTGGTTAGTTGTTTTGTTCACTCCATGAAGGTTTGTACAATATCGAGAATACAATATCGACACTGGAGACGATGTGCATCCCATTGAACTTGCATTTCATTGAAACACTCACGTGCAACATATTCAAATCATCCGGCATGGGACAAATATTTCAGAAATGCCAACTTATTGCTTGGATGAATGCACAATGGTGCACAAAGCATCGCTCGAGGCTCTGGATCGATCATTGCAAGATTTTCGTGGAATCCTGAGACCATTTGAGAACGCATTAATATTGCTTGCACGACATTTCAGGCAAACATTACCTGTAATTCCTCGATTGACACTAGCGGATGAAATAAATGCTTGCCTGAAATATTCTACTTTGTGACGACATGTGAAGACGTTAAAATTATATACAAATATGCGTGTCCAGCTGCAAAACAATCGATCAGCTGAGATATATTGTATACCCATAAGAATTGTGAAATTAAACATACTATAAACGTGCGCTTTCCATTTAACCAGATTGAGCCACAGCAACGCGTGGCCGGGTCAGCTTGTGTTTTATACAAAAAGAACAATTGTGCTACACTCCATACAACTTTCGTAGCCTTTTTAAGCATGATAAAACACTCCTCATGCAGTTCAAGGATTGCGAACTTGCAGCGAACACCTTCGCGGAGTCACTCGCTGAAATGCACAACAGCAGGATTCGCACAAGGAAAAAATCCGCCTCGATCGGGACTCGAACCCGGACCTGCTTGGGAGCCTCGGTAGCTCAACTGGTAGAGTATCTGGCTGGGGATCCGGGTTCGGATCCCAGCCGAGGTAGATTTTTCTCCTTGTGGAAATTCTTCTACTACTGATTAACGTTCGGTTGAGTATTTTCAAATGTTACTTTCATAATTACGATCCATAATGAAAAATGTCATTTTTGCATGGTTTTAAAAATAACAATTTCATTTATGAATTAATGTTGGTAAACAAAATCTCACATTCTTGTTATTTTTATTCCCAACATTTCGCGTTTGCAACATTTTTCTTTTTTTAAATAGTTTTTCCGTTATTCCGATAAAGTGATGCTTTGCTCGATTTGTTGAAAAATATGGCGCCATTGAAGTTTTTTAAATATCTATATGAGATGCTTATTTTTTCCGATAAAGTGATGCTTTGCCCTACTTGTTGAAAAATATGGCGCCATTGAATTTTTTTTAATGTCTATATGAGATGCTTATTTTCCACCACTGTCTTCACTTTCCCGCAATAAAATCGGCATAAGTAGGTAATTATTGCGCAAAACAGGGATATTTCGGACTGATTCCCCGGGCCCATTACTATTTGATACCATGAGAATTCTTTCCCTTTTTGAGCGAACTTCCTTCGCACTCCCTCTTCCAGATGTGAAAAACTGTCGGCTGACACGTTTACAACTCTTGGGTAAATTTTCAAGGTAGATACATCCCTTGGCTGCGAACAGGATTTGGGGGCCAAGAAGGAGGAATGCTGGCTTAGTCTATCAAGTTTCTTGCAGTTACTTTTAGTTATAAGTCTTTTTCTTCAAGCGTGCCGGCGTAGGAACGGTCTCCTAATTAAAATTTGGATGAATGAATGAAAGAATGAAAGATTCATTAATCTCTCTGGGTTAACCCATTAGAGCAAGTAAATTATAACAAAATGCACATTCTGCTCAAATAAATGCAATACAAAATCACACATACATAATTAACATAATGCATGCAGATATTAGACCAGTTGAACGCCAAAGTTTATGAATTAACCAAATCAACACAAATTAGTGTCGATTATTTAAATAGGAATACAATTTCATTTTGAAGGATTGGAGGGAGGAGGAGGAGGATTTAATGTGGAAAGGGGCAGCGAGTTCCAAAATCTGGAAGCCGTTATGAGGAAGGAATTGAGGTTGGTACGGGCATATGGAATGTGAAGAATGCTAAGGTCAGTGCGGGTTATTCTTTGAGAAACACAAGAACTGGGAGTAAAGAGGTTAAGTAGGCAGTCAGGATTTCGATTGCGGAAGAGGCAGAAGAGGAAAGACCCCAAGAAGTACTTCCATCGGGAGTCAAGTGATAGCCATTTCAGCTCAACTGCGTACTTAGATACATGATCATCTCTGCGAAGATGAAATATAAATCTAATACAACTGTTTTAAGCAATCGTTGAAGATTCACATTAAGAGCATTTTTTAAATCACTATAGAATAATATACAGTAATCCATAATTGGAAATATAAGTGAAGTTACAAGCATAACTCTGGTAGGAAAAGGAAGATTTTTCTTAAGCAATTTGAGTTCATAGAGTCTTATTACCTTTATTACATATTTCAAGAACATGCTGATCCCAGAACAAGGTTGATGATAGAGTAAGTCCCACGTAACCAGCAGTCGTTTTTATTTGAACAGTGGTACAACTAACTAACACGCAAAGGTGGAAGGCGATCATAAAATTTGACGGAAAGTTCAAAATATACTTTGACTTATATTCCGTGGCAGCATTCCAAATGAAACCCAAAGTAACAAACGTTACATGGTGGAACAAAATCGTAATAAAAAAGTTAATATTTTCCAAATGTGTCGTTGTACTAATTTTCCGCTTCCTTAAATTCAGTTGTTTTGCAATTCCATTTTCGTCGTGTCTCGCCAGTTTATTGGCTGTAGAGAGCTGTGTAAAGCTTCGACTTCCGAGCATTCCCGATAGCGACCCGAATACTGCCGAACGGTGTGAGACAACACATTTGTTGTTCCTCTAGTTCATACCAGTGTCACAGCGTTAGCACTGGTAAATAAGTAACTACAGTTGACGTTGTGTGCAACTGCGTTAGGTTTTATATCCTAATAATAATTTATAAGGGTTATAGGAGGTGTTTCGGTACTACATTGTAAAAGAACTTCAACAAAGACGCCAAATAATAAATTTATACGTGCACCTAAAGAAGAAGATATGGTTCAAAGGGTTCATACGTGATTCCATTCAGCGCAAAACTAATGTTACTCTGCGAACATTGTTTGATATTACTACTATATGTCGGCAAACTTACATTAAGGTCGAAATAATAATTTATATTGCATAAAAATATAATAATGTCCGTTACTTTTGTTACAGGTACACCCAGATAATTTCAAGTTCATTTCCATGACAAAATGAAATGATCTAAGTTAATTTTTTGGATTTTGCGACTATACGTGGGTTTCAGAATTTCAAAGCAAGAAAAAGTGCATTCTAAGTGAAAATATAACACTGATACTAATGAAAATTAGGGTCAATGGTGCATTCCAGAGGCTGGGTCGTCAGTTTGTCCTGGAGCTATCAAGTAGGGAAAGCAAATATTGTTCGAAGAACGTTGATGTTGTGGGTATTTTTTTAAAAGCATTACTATTTTTGCCACGAGAAATATGCCCATTGCATTCAGAGCGTGATGTAGCAATCCATTATTAACACACTAAGCAACATATACCGGTAAGAATATATTTCAGAATACTACAAAACAATAATTATGCGAAATAAATGCTAAGTGAATTGACGTGCATAAGCTCTTATTGATATGATAACGTACAGTTTTTCGTTGAAAATTGGAAGAAAGGAAGGGTTTTTTCATTGACAATGGAAAGGAATTCCGAAGCAAGTATGAGATAAGAAAAGATTAAAGATAAGTATTTGTACGAGGTATTGGACGCATGAAGTAAGAGGATTCAATCCTAGTTGGTCTAAGAACAGAGATTGATGTGTGTTTACACATGGAATAAAATGTGGTCTTAGTTTTTTTTAAATGTAAGAAAGGGTGTAGAGAAAAGGGAACAGGTGATGAAAGAAGACATTTTCCCAGGCACCCTCTGCATACATATGGAAGCGACCCCTTTATATGAGAATGGGAAGCGGCGGCATTATCCCCTTCGAACATGAGGCGCTATCTGGCGATACTAATTGCAGGACAGCATGTCGTATGGCAGAAGTGAGGAGGGGGTCGCGACGGAGAGAGCGTGGAGAAAGGGTATTCCGAGGAGGAGAGTGAGTGAGGCTGGGCTCTCCGAAAAGAGTTGAAGATGAAGAAGAAGAGAGATTCCTCGCAAGGCGGGAAGGGATGGAGGGGCCCCTCTTGAGTGCGGCGTGAGCAGAATCGTGCTCAAGGGGTTCCTGGGAGCCATGGCAACGCAAACAAACCCCCGTCAGGAGGGGCACTCGTGTGAAGAGTCAGCAGGGAAGGGGGAGGAAGGGAAAGAAAAAAATATAAAAGAAAGGGGGTTTTCGCCCTTCGGGAGACGAGACGCTCCCGGACTACGAAACCCTTGGCTCACACTCGGAGTATGGGGGGCGGGGGGGAAACCTTTACTTAAAAAAAACTCGCAAACAATGGAACTTAACCAGCGTCGGACGAACCTACAATAGATGTGCATATGTAAGCAATTCGATAACTCAATTTAGGCCTTGGAACGCCTCGCACTCAGGGTCCGAGTGAATACTCAGTGGCAAAGAAAGAACAGAAGGATATGCATATGCAATCACAGAAGCTAAGTGGATTAAGGAGGTACGTATGGTTATTCTGGGCGTGCTACCACATTTCCAGAGAGGCAGAATATGAAACATCCCATTTATTTGAGAGTTAGCACGATTTGATCTCGATAATATCACCCATTTAAGTAGAGATGGGAGCAAATGAAAGTTAAGTACCGTAAATCAGGGTTACTTGGACCCTGAGGGGCTACTAGAACCTAAATAGATAAAGTGATTGAAGTCTTTCCTGGTGCTGCTTTATTGTAATATTCGACGTAGTTCTTAGGTAATCCATTAGGCACTGTGCAGTCCCTGGATCACCCATAGTAGCTCCACGAGTTGCCACTAGGGTATAATGGAGGTTATTGTAATATCATGACACGTGTTCCATTTCTCTCGCTCTAAAACTTCTGCCTCCACCGTGCGGACAATCGATTATTTGAAGGAAGTAAGTGCACAGTTTTGCTTCTCAAACACTGTTTTATGTAATTTCAATGCAAATGTTTACCTATGAGTTACATTGAAAATGCTATTCATCAAAGTGCAGCCTGGTCTACTAATAACCGAATACAAAGGTTACTTGGACCCACGACCTCCTTGGGTCCAAGTAATCCCAAGATAGCTACATATATTCTTATAATAAACCAAAATAAAATACCTTTAACAGATTGTAACATGTAATTCTAAATTTTTACCGAATACAAAGTATGTCTGCAACTATTTACATTTTTTATTAACAGGTACACTAGACTCACTATGCCGTATAAATACAAAAGATTGCTAGGGAGTCGACAGTACAAGGATTTTGCCGATAACCATCTCGAACAATGCCTAAACGCCATTAGATCTGGTGCAATGTCCCAAAGACAAGCAGAAGATTTTTTTTAAATCAGCAGGTCAACCATGAAACATAGGCTAAAAAAAGTTGAGGCCGGTTGAGGTTCTATAATGTTTTCGAAGCTTTTCTTTTTTATTATTTTTTGTGTTATTAAAATATTTTACAAAAATAAATAATTCTTTAAATGCATATTTAAGTATAATTTAAATATTAATACTTTATTTTTGATGGCTTCCTGAGAGAAGCCTAGTGAAAGTGAAGTTATTGCTAAAGCATTTTTTTTATATTAGCGACCAAAAAAATAATCCTGATTGAAATTACGATACAAGTTTATAGGAACTGTTATTCTATTTTGAACCAGTTCTGGATCTTGCTAGTCCTAAAACGTGCCTATCTAGCAGTCAATCCTCCGGGGAAAATCAATTAACCAACTTTTCCTCTGAAAAGTAGAAAATCCACGAGTTTTGTGACGAATTCTACATATATCTTATACCCACTGATGACATCCTTTTTACCGAGTGCATCCTTTGCACTACATCTTTAATACTATCAAATTACAAATGTTAATCATCAAATTCATCTCGTAGAGAGTGTATTTTTATTACTTTCCTGTCCACAAAGGGCTCAAAAACACAATGAATATGTCACACCCCAAGCACGTCAAGCACGCGTGCCAATCCATCTGGACAACATCGAGGAAAATACAAGCTCGGAGTCATGGCTTTTTAACAGAACTTAAAAGATAGAGAACATTTTAAATATCATCTAAAGATCTTATTAAAACAATGAAAAGAACGTACCTACGGCTGTAATAAATAACAAATGAAGATTAGTATCCACAAAGCCGTAACCATTACGTAAACCTCGTAAACCCTGCTTGCGTGTGTGATTAAACTCACGAAGGTGACTGTATTTTGTATACAGACCTGAGTGATTGTGTGAGTCACTGTTCATTTTATTTTTACCTTGATTCCCTTAATTTTAGTGTGACGGTTGTTTGTGACATGTGAGTGAGTGTATGAATGTATCATTTCCTGCCACTAAACTTAAGTTTCTTCGTATGCCTGATTTTGTACGTGTGATTGAGAACTCCCTTACTTTGTGTATACTCCTTCCTTCCCCCCATTTTTTATTCCTTTGCCCCCTTATGGCCGTGGCTTAGTTGATATTAATCTCAACTTGTTATCTTATTTATTTCTCGCAGTCATGTCGTTCATAAAAGTCTAATGGGAAATTATGCCCACTGCACTTACACTTCGGGAGAGGTAGAACAGGTAATTTTCTCCTGTACTATAAGAGAGCAGAATAGGCTTCATAGCAAAGGATAGGTAGGGGAATTATTTTAGAGTAGTCTGTAGTGCATGATGCATATATTAATCTCTTAAATACTATAGATACTAACAATCTAGTCGCATGAGGCCCTATAGTTGATTGTTTGCATGACGGTAGAGCATGCTTGATGATCTTCACCCCCTGCCACACGCCCTCGCGGTGGCTTGCAGGGTATCGTGTAGATGTAGATGACCATTTAGGCCATCGCGAAAGAACTATCAGGTTCGAAGGTTAGGGGCATTTTCACATTTGTCCAGTGGTCACCTCGAGGTAGAACTCTCCTTGCACCCTGATCTCACACATGAAATGCGAACTTCACGGATAAGGGATCCACATCTACATAATTACCTACAAAATATCGTAAAGGTGTGTGGCAGGGGGTGAATGAACACTAAACATGCATTATCTATCCTGATTAAAAAGGAATAGTAGCCATAATCAAATCTAAACTTAGCAATTTAGGATAAGATTAAAATACAAGGCAACCATGCACAAACATGCTGATAGCCGGGTTAGCTTAAAGTCCTTATAGCAACGTGAAACTACCTATGCTATCCATTGACACATTTAAATATCTACGGAATATATTCACAACTATTCATATCCCTAATTGTATTAGGAAATAAGGACATTTTGAATCTGTCGGTTCGGCAATCTATTTCTCTAATTTTATGATCATGTTCCTGTCTACAATAGTAATTAGGGGTTATCAAAATATTTTTAACGTCACCAGTGACAATTTAGTTCTGTTTACCTACGGCCTGATAATAATTCCCATTTTAATTCATTAAATAGACTGGATATGCTAATGTATTAGTCATACCGTCCCTTTAAAAATCTTCCTGATCTTCGCTGCACACACGCAAGTTCGTTATTTAGGCCTATTTCATACGCTGCGATTGCAGACCTTCCTTCACCTGCTATCCTCCACAACTGCTCCTCACATTCATGAAGTCTCGAGAATTCTGGGCGAATTCTCCGAGGAACATTATGCCAGACTACAGCCGACATCCGAGGCGCGGGAATAGCGCGGCCCAGCGCGAAAAGTCTTTGTCGCTATTCTACATCTACACGGTATCATGCAAGCCACCGCGAGGGTGTGTCGCAGGGGGTGAAGATCACCAATCATGCAACACCGACATGAAAACATGCAACAATAGGGTCTCATGCGACTAGATTGTTAGTATCTATAGTATTTAAAGGATTAATACATGCATCATGCACTACAGACTACTCTAAATATTTCCCCAACCTATCCCTTTGCTAAGTGAAGAAATATTTCATTAGAACATACATCTGGAGCATTCTATTATATGGCAGCGAAACATGGTCAATAACAGCAGCAGAGAAGTCCAGGCTGGAAGCATCTGAAATGTGGCTCCACCGAAGAATGATGAAGATAAAATGTATCGATCGAGTTACAAACGAAGAAGTCTTAAGAAGAGTGGGAGAGAAGATATGTCTACTGAAAACATTAAAAAGAAGACGGGACAACTTAATCGGCCACATCTTCAGACACGATGGCCTGATGAAGACAATCGTCGAGGGAAAAGTGAACGGGAAGAATGGAAAAGGCAGGCCTCGTATGAGATATATGGAACAGGTTGTGAAGGATGTAAAGGAGAGGAGTTACGTCGCCTTGAAAAGGTTGGTCGATAGAAGAATCGAGAGGAAAGCTGCGTCAAACCAATCCTAGGACTGTTTACCGAAGATGATGACCCCTTTGCTATGCTGCCTATTCTGTTCTCTTATAGTACGGGCGAAAAATGCCATTTTGAACCTATCATTACGACAATCCATATCTCTAATCTTATCTATCTGGTCGAATCTAGCACGATACGCTGGTGTAGTTAATATGTGATTCTTCGACCACCTCAGGTTCTTGCGGATTTCGCCATCTTGTTTGGCTCCTGGCGGTTGGCACCCCTGCGCCCCGGGCTCCCTCGCCAAACACCTTTCGATCCCGCTCTCCAAACTGAAATCCGCCACTTGACAGTCTTCCCACAATGCATCGCTCCACCTTGACCCTTCCCCCCCCTCCTGGAACAGAACCCCTTCCAACTCCTAACCCTGGAATCCCTTCGACTCCTCCTACCAATTCCGCCTCACAATCATCTCATGTGAGACTCTCGCTTTGTCGCAACCAGAATACGTGACCGACCCACGCTTAAGGAGGCTCCACCGAAAATTAAAGTTTCCGTCACTCTTGCGAAAAACTCAGGTAATCCCATTTTTCGGTCATCTATCGATGGGCAATAAAACATTGCGGCCTTACCTTCATTTTAATGAAGATCAAGGACGTTGACAAGCAGAAATTTTATACACCAACATCTACATCTACATAATACCCTGAAAGCCACCATAAAGGTGCGTGGCAGGGGGTGAATTCTCACCATACACACGTTCAGGTTCATTTTTTAGACCAATTTCGTAGGGATCCCATACACTGGCAGCATATTCCAAATGAGGTTTAACAAGGGAAAAGTAGCTGATTTCTCGCACATGATCGTCACATTTACCCAGTACTCTTTTGACGAATCCCAGTTTACGATTCGCTTGACCCATTATTTCACGAATGTGTTTACCCCAGGAAAGATCATTTGTCAGTCTTATTCCAAGATATTTAATGGATTCCACGTTTGTTAATTCATTATTCTTATTTTGTAAGTGCTAGGAGGAGAGCTATTCTTTTTCCAAAAATTCATTACAAGACATTTTTTTTAAATCTAATTCTAACCTCCACGTATCAGACCATTTTTCAATAGCTTTTAGGTCAACATTTAAATATTCTTTACCGTATGGGCATGGAATTTCCTTGTAAACTACTGCGTTATCGGAAAATAGACGAAGCTTACTTTTTACCACCTTATTGATATCATATATGTACAGAAGGAACAGGAGTGGGCCTATCACACTACCTTGTGTGTGTTATGAGGCACCTTGTCAAAAGCTTCTTTGAAATCGAGAAATATAGCATCCACTGGAATATTATTTTCGCCAGAAATTAAAATATCGTGTGAAAAGAGAGCAAGATGAGTTTCACATGAATTTCAAATGAAGCCATGTTGAACATTGGACAATATATTCTGGCTATCTACGTGTCCCATGACTGAACTGACAATTATATGTTCCAGGACCTTGCATGAAATAGATGTGAGCGATATAGGTCTGTTATACGGTAGAGCAAGACTTTTCAACAAAATAAGCAGAAAATGAATGTAAAGAGAAATGTGATTTTGACGAAAGACTGATGCAAGATGCTCCATTTTATGTAGATTGTAACAGAGTAAAAAATTATTCACCTTACATCACTTGTTTATTTGATCAATGATATTTTCTGGAAAAAAGCAGACCCTATAGTTACAAGAAGGTTGAGCTACAGTATGTTGTTGGCAACGTTACGTGCTTAGGAGACTATTTATCTCACTTAATTTAGGACTATACCTAAACAAGGTCCTTCTTATGTTTTTTATGTCATTTAAATATACTCGTTGGTTATTAACATAGTGTCATTGATGCCAATGCTGCCACATACAAGCAGTTGTAGCAGCGTCAGTGTTGCCATTTTTCCTAAATATTATTATCAATACAACTCACAAAATAGTAATATTTACAAGCAGATAGTTTAGGTCTAAATAAAAAAATATTTAACCCATATTAGAATGCGGAATAACAGGGATGAGCATTTATTCTCACTGTGGGAATTTAAACGTGGCATCAAAAATTGTCATTAAAGCCAGGTTCCGAGGTCAAAATGAGTTAAAACAGTTTGTAAACAATGGAATGCTGCAACAACATTGCTATATAACAGAATCTGCTGCTGGGATATCACTTACTCAGTGATTCAACCCGAAGGTTGGTGTTTGATATGTGAGAGTAGAACCCACCCCGTACTAAGCCAATGGCGTGTCAAATTCACACATTCAGGGTAGGGGGGGCAGTTCCTTTCACTGGGCCACCTGCGATTTCCTACGAAGTTCTGACACTCACTGACACTTCGAATCGCGAAGATTTTACATGGGGGTGTTCAGAAAGGCTCTTCCCCGGGATTTGAACCCGGGACTCCAGTCAGTGGCTCAGTGACCACTACTAGATCCACTAGACCACCACGACCCCCCCCCCCCACATATAACAGCATACACATAGAATTATTGTGTAAACGTTATTAAACTACAAATGAATTTCTATATTAGTATTTTCTGTATCTGAATTTATTTATTTAATAACGTAGTTATTTACGAGATTTTGACGAGTGGAGTCATACTGGAACTATCGGTGGGATTTAAGCGGATCTTTTTTATCGATAAATAAAACGCTGATTTTGAAGATCACCAGCGTTGATTTATTTCAATGATTCTAGGTTATATTTCTGGTGTTGGTAAATAATTATGAAAGCACTAATTAACGCGTCAATTAGTGGCAATCACTAACTATTCGCTTTCTTTGCTACATTCGAAGAAGTACATTATGTGACTTATAACATGCATATAGAGTTGGATTTTCCACGACATTTTCTAGCCAACCTACAGTGGTTTGCGAATCATCACGTCAATTTCAAGTAGTAGTCGCTTCTTCGGAATGATGTGAAGGCGTTGCAAAATTACCATTAAAATGGAGAGATCTACACCAAGTTCAAATATTTCATTCCAACATTTCGTCGTAAGAATGATGAAGAGAAACTAGATCAACCCAGTAGCGGACGAAGAAGCCCTTGGGTGATTGGGATGAAAAAGATTTTTGTGGAAAACTGCGAAGGCGGATCGGTAACATCTTGAGCCATGATTATGTGAATAATAATAATAATAATAAAAGGTCTTTATTGGGGCGAGATTGAGACAAAACTGTCCCTTCTGCCATCTAACCCCTCGTCAAAATAAATATATAAATCAAATAGTGGTCAATACCTAAAACAATCACAATCTGAGGTTTAAAAAAATCAGTAAGGAATACACTTATAGGAATTAAAGAATGATTAATTAATACAAAAGAAATATATATATATATATACACAATATATCAATATTACATCTCTAATAGTGTGTGAAAGAATTTACAATGTGGGAAAAACGTGAGGATTATTATGCTTACATCCTTTACGCAAAAACCCACTGCAGGAAAACACCCAAACAAGAAGGGGGGTGTGAAAAACCTGCGAAATCCTACTGACAGTAAAGCTAGTGTTTAAGAATAACTGAAATATAATAGTATGTACATGGGAAAATTAGTACATTATAATGAAATTCAAGAAAAGAATTAGACAATCGTCAAGAGTACCGTGAGTGTGAAGAATGAAAAAATAAGATCTCGTATGAAACGGAGAAAATAGTGAATAATATGAAGGAAACGACTAATGTCAGAATCAGGATGAGATTAGTCGTCAGGAAAATGGAGTAAGGACAAGGTGGGGAATTAGGATATCTGAATGGGCGACTATTTGACCTCCGAAATATGTACTATCACTCGAGAGGGTTACTTCCTGTCTTGATAAGAAAGAAAAGAGTGGAGTAGCTGCGACTCCTCGGGATAATAATGTGGTGGTTTCCCCTTGCCTTCCACAACGCAGTACTACAGCCGTTAAAGTAAATTTTACCACGCTTGTAATGAAATGATTGTCACTCTACCGACCACTGTGGTCTCCACCTTCACTCATGTGAAGAAGACCTGCAGCCCTCTCCACCGGGTGATGGGAAGCGTAATTGTTGGCGGCTTCCCGTCGTCAAGTCACCGCATCTTCACATATTTCCGAGTCATTTAAAGGCCTATTTTACAAATACCTCCTCAAAATGCCATCGCTTTTTGTCCACGACTGATTATTCGACGATTAAACTCGCTTATCTCGCTGCTAACCTCTTTATATCTAGATGTCGACCCACCATCCTTAATCCAGTGGCTTTAAGCTAAGTTCCGAGGGCCGGTAGACATCCAATTCAAAGTCAGTTCACTGGAAATGGGTTGAGGGAAGAGATTCACATGTTAGGGAGAAGCTTACAAGTATTTGATTTATCTTTCCTCCGAAGAGAGAACAAATGAAGGGGAGAAGGCAAAAGAGACAGAGAAAGAGTGAGGGAGTCGGGGGAGGCAAGCATTTTGAAGTGCGTTCCTCCTTTGAGTCTTGAAGGAAGGCTATTGCTCTTCTCTGTCGGGGGTGGAACTCGATCGCTGGAAGAGAGACAAGGCGAGCGGCAAGGAGTTGGCTCAAGGAAGGGTGCGTCTTGAAGATTCATAGCGCGCGGATTGCTCTGAAGAGGACCGATTGCAAGGCGGACAAGTGCCGGTTGTAGTGGCCGAGAGGAGCCGTGATTGTCAGTTACTAAGGAAAAGTGACCGGTGACGATTTATTTGGAATTTTGAATTCTGATCGTTACATTTAAAAATATAGCCATTACTTATGATCCATTCACTGCGTTTCTGCATGTAATCGTTACTATCTTGATTTCTAATTCGCATTATGAGTTCAAACTCAATTCTGACTAATACTCTTCGATTCTTTTAGAGGTCGATGACTGACACACAATCGATAGTTAGGCCGGAATTTATATCGATAATTTGCGATTTCCAACCCAAACCGGAGGTTATTCCCTGTTTTTAACATTCATCTACATCTACACAATACCCTGCAAGCCACCATAAAGGTGAGTGGCAGTGGGTGAATTCTCACCAAACATGCACTACATAGCATGCATAAAAAAGGATTATTTATTTATAACATTATTTATGTACTCTTCTAAACTTCACTATTTACAAAAACATAAAAATAGCAAAGCAAACATGCAAAAACATGCTGTTAGTTGGGTTAGCTTCAAATCCTTACACCAACATGCAGCTACCAATGATATCCATAGCTACACTCGTACTGGATACATTTACCGTTATTCATATCCCTAATAGTACGAGGAAAAAAGGACATTATGAATCTGTCAGTTCGGCAATCAATTTCTCTAATTTTATGATTATGGTCCAGTCTACCATAGTAAGTTGGGGTCCGCAAAATACTTTTAACATCATACGCGGAAACTTTTTTCATCACCAGAGCAGAATTGCAAATCCCCTACAATTACATACGGTCTCAAAGAACATGATCAAAATGGAAGGAAATCCAATTAACATAAAATCTTTCTTTAAAGAAGAATTCCTCGGGGACAAAAGCGAAAATTGATTCTCTCTCACATTCACATGCTTATCGAAGTCATCGATCCATAGCAATACGAACGTAATCATTCAGCTGGATGCGTAAGCATCTACATCTACATTATACCCTTCCAACAGCCTCAAAGATGTGAGGCAGGGGGTGAACTCTCACCAAACATGCACTACTTATCATGCATTTAAAAGGATTAGTATTAATATATTAGTCTAAACTGAAATATTTAAAAACATAAAAATAGCAAAATACGCATGCAAAAAACGTGCTGTTAGTTGAGTTACCTTCAAGTTCTTACACCAACATGCAACTACCCATGCTATGGAATGAATCACACGTATTGGACATATTTACAGCTATTCATATCCCTAATTGTACGATTAAAAAAGGATATTTTGAATCTGTCAGTTCAGCAATCAATTTCTCTAATTTTGTGATTATGGTCCAGTCTACAATGGTAAGTTGGGGTTAGCAAAATAATTTTAACATCATCACTGAAAATATGGTCTTTGACATTCGCTGCAATCGCGCAACACGTCATTACCATCTTTCCTAGTCTGTTCCATCAGCAAAAATAATAACTTGAAGTGAAAAATACAGCATGAAATACATTGGTAATGACCTCTTGGTCCAATTTCTAGCATTTTTAAAGTAATTATACCTATTTGTAACTGTAACTTGTTAAATTAAACGTACGGTCGGTACGTGTAGCTGGGTGCAAATTTAGAATAGTATCTGAACCCAGTTCCTTCTTTGCGGTACTCCTCCCATCTCTGCAGAGGAGTTGGATTCACGAAATGGAGGTAGACAAATTCTTTGGAAATACCTTTCTGAAATGTCATCGAAAGAGACGTTCCACGCCTTGAATTCGATGACCTCATTCGTCGAGAAGAGTGAAATCCGGGCAGGACGCCAAGGAAGCAATTTGGTCGAGTCAGGGCGCGAACTTAAAGGCTCACTGTGACTCCCGGGGGCTCATCGGAGAGTTGCTCGCGTCAAGTCTTTAAAAGATCGTTTGAGAGCGATCGATCCCCGGCATTTTCAATCGCGGACCCGCTCAAATAGGCGCTTCAGATCACGAGGAATGGGACAAAGATAGGATTGTTCTCGGTAAGATATGTAAAGGAGCGGTACGATAACCTTATTAGTGTAACCAGTCTATTAAATGAATTAAATTGGGAATCATTGTCAGATCGCAGGTTGAAATTTAGACTTAATCTCTTAAACAAATTTCAAGACCTAATTTTTAGTGATGATGTTAAAAATATTTTGCAAACCCCAACTTACAATGGTAGACTGGTCCATGATCACAAAATTAGAGAAATTGATTGCCGAACTGACAGATTCAAAATGTCCTTCTTTCCTCGTACAATTAGGGATATGAATAGCGGTAAATATTTCCAATACGAGTGCAGCAATGGATAACATTGGTAGATGTATGTTGGTGTGAGCACTTAAAGCTAACCCAACTAACAGCATGTTTTTGCATGCGTAGTTTGCTATTTTTATCTTTTTTTAAATAGTGAAGTTTTGAACAGTATATAAATACTAATTCTTTTTTATGCATGATATGTAGTGCATGTTTGGTGAGAATTCACCCCCTGCCACACACACTTACGGTGGTTTGCAGGGTATTATGTAGATGTCGCTGTTACTATTAGCAGCACTAGCCTGCTCTCCCTTGAGCCCTTGAACTGCTCTCAAAAGAGGGGATCACGGGTCAACGTCCCATCCGACGGACGGAGAACTGAACTCAAATGCCCTCCACAAGGTAATCAATTCTGACCGGTACACTTACATTTATTTTAAACAAATATATCGATCGATGTGGATTAGGATTGGTAAGACCCCGGAGAACAGTTTTCAGCAATATTTTGTGGCACGGAGAGAAGGTAGCCGGAGACTTGTTGATATTTAGCATGTTGTAGACAGGAGTGCATGGAGGGATAGAATATTGGGATGAATATGCTGCTGCTGCTGCTGCTGAGAATTGGCTTGAGAAGAGAGAGGAGCTTTGAGAAACAGCATGCCAAGTATACAAAATCCTATACACTGAGACCTTATATCCATCGCTATTGGCCTCTTGTTAGTTTAAGAAAAATACGACGAGACAATGCGGAAAAGAAGTTAAAAAGCATGAGAATGTCGAACAATGCGTTCCGCAGGTGCATAAAAGATTTTAAGGATCGAAAGAGAGTTTTCATTAAAGGCACAAACGAATGAGAAATGTGCACAGAATAGTAATTCGTACTTCCTGGGTTTAACACTCACAAGTATTTCATTTCATTCCATCTTAGGATTCATCAGAAGAGTAGTGGGTAAATGTGACGATCAAGTACGAGAAATCAGCTACTTTTCCCTTGTTAGACCTCATTTGGAATATGCTGCCAGTGCATGGGATCCCTACGAAATCGGTCTAAATAACGAACTTGAACGTGTGCAGCGAAGATCGGCAAGATTTGTGAATTGACGATACGATAACTACATTGGCGTAACCAGTCCATTAAATGAATTAAATTGGGAATCATCGTCAGATCGCAGGTTGAAATTTAGACTTAATCTCCTGACCAAATTCCATGATAATATTTTCAGTGGTTGTGTTAAAAATATTTTACGAACCCCAACTTACTATGGTACACTGGACCATGCTTACAAAATTAGAGAAATTGATAAGAGAACTCACAGATTTAAAACGTCTTTTTCCCTCGCACAATTAGAGATATGAATGATAGTAAATATGTCCAATACGAGTGATTGAATCCATAGCATAGGTAGTTGCATGTTGGTGTAAGGACTTAAAGGTAACCCAACTAACAGCACGTTTTTGCATGCTTAGTTTGCTATTTTTATCTTTTTAAATATTGCAGTCTGGACTAGTATATTTTTACTATTCCTTTTTTATGCATGATATGTAGTGCATGTTTGTCGAGAATTCACCCCCTGCCACACACCTTTATGGTGGCTTGCAAGGTATTATGTAGATGTAGAAGTACTTATCATGATCATGAACTGGTTTTTGTTAGAATTTTGTGTCTATTTCAACCTCATTAATAGGTCAGTTTCTTTCATCGTATAAAACAGGAAATTATGATTGCGATCTGAGTCCCACAATAAATGTAATCATTACATGCAGATAATTTGAATATAGATAACCTTAGTTTACCAGTATATTAAATGCTAATTTCGAGCTCATTTGAAAAAGTCGAGAAATGCGGTGGCCCTTTTCATGGCGTCACAGGCTCACATTGCGAGACACAGGGATTATCCCAAACTGCCAATTGTATTTCAAAGTCCCTAGGCAACCTTGTACCAATAGCTACTTATGCAAACTATCAGTTTGGAAGGTCTCTTCTGCTGAACTTGGTTTTAACACGTTACTACTCGCGACGGTTAGTAGGCGTAAGTGTTAGATAATCGCGCAGAATACAGTGCATGCATACTTTCCCGAAAATCGACAAAAACCGAAAATACGCCGGGATTCTACTATTGGGAGTAGTTAAGTTTGCACGCGAGTAGTTGAGGGCAAACAGTCGTTCTCCAACGCTTGTCATCTTCCTCTATTCGCTGTTGGCTGACTGATTCGTCTGCTACTGTGATGCTCGGATGTTCTACCCGGCCAAAGTTGCATTAATGGTGTAGCATGCGTAGTAAAATGAATAGTTGTTGCCAAATGTATTAAATATATATGCACTAAATAAATGATTATAATATGAATCTATATTATTAAAAATTCTTGTTGTCGTGATTTCACGAAGTGCATGGCTGAAAGCATCGTTCGCAGCACGACCTAGCGGTTGGAGGAGTAAACAGTGTCATCGCTTTCCTGTGTTCTTCCCCTTCCCTTCCGGTCAATCCTAGTAGTCGTAGATACTACAATACAAGCAGAAGTCACTGGTCAATTGACCTAAAACCGTAGAATTAAGGATAGCAGACAGCAAACTACTGCATCCCGTCGCGTTTTCGCTCCGTTGAAAATTTTAATTCTTTAAATCTTTAATCGATGAGGAAAAGTACTTGGCATCTTGTTTCAATAACACTGTTACAGATGCTTAGTCCAAGTGTTATTACCCGTACTACATTTATGAGTCTCCCCTGCTTTCTGATGCATGCATTGAGAGAGCCATCAATGAAATCAAAGAGAATTCTTCTGACGTGAATATCCACGGAGAAAAAATAAGCATGCTGCGATTTGCCGAAGACAGAGAACTCACAGCAGAGACAGAGAGGGATCTGAATAAGATGCTAATAACTTTTGAAAGGACAATGGCCAGACATCAGCTGAAGATCAATAAGAAAAATACTAAGATATTGGGGTGCATTAAGAGAGAGGAGGCTAAAACCAACGTTAAACTAGGAAAACAGAAACTGGAAGAGGCGAAAGAGTTCTGTTACCTGGGAAGCAGAGTAACCAACGATAGACGAAGCAAGAAAGAAATAGTGAGTAGATAATAGCCCAGGCTAAGAGGGCATTCTATCAAAAAAAAAGAATCTACTTACAGCTGGAAATACAAAACTTGGAAGTAAGGAAGCAATTCATTAGAACGTATATCTGGAGCATGTTCCTTTATGGCAGCGAGGCAAGGACGATGACAGCAGCGGAGAAGAAAATGGTGGAAGCATTCGAAATGTGGTGCTACAGAAGAATGATGAAGATATAATGGATCTATGGAGTGACAAACGAAGAAGTCGTAATAAGAGTGGGAGAAAAGAGGTCTGCTGAAAACTCTAAGAAGAAGACGGAATAACTGAATCGGCCATATCTTAAGACACAATGGCCTAATGAAGACAATTGTCAGAGACAAGCTTTGCTTCTACTTTGTCATTGAAGACAAGACAAGACAATGGAAAATCAAACGGGAAGAATAGAAAAGGCAGGCCTCGTATGAGTGACAGAGAACAGTTCGTAAAGGATGTAAAAGAGAGGAGTTATATCCATATGATGAGGTTGACCGATAGATGAACCTAGTGGAGGGCAGCGTCAAACCAATCCAAGGATTGCTGACCCTTGGTGATGATCGAGTCAGTGAAACCTAATAGGAAAGTGCCCTATTATGACAAAGTAGAAGCAAATTACTTGCATGGCTAGAGGACCGGACGTCCGTTTCCCGCTATAAGTGGACACGTCGATCAGGATGTCGCATTGCTGATGCTCTTTTGATGACCTGACGCCGCGGCAAACCATACGTCAGGCATGCTGCGGCCTTTTCGTGTCGTCCTGAGTCTTCGAAATTGGCGTCTCGCCTCTTCAACAAAATTGGAATTCCTCTCTCGCATGTTGCGCCAACTCATTCTTCCGCCGATAAAAAATATAAGGAGACACTCGACAACATTAACTCACGAGTGGCGTGCCACACAATATTACAAACCGCGACGTCGGATCTGAAGGCAAAGTTCCACACGGCGATTCTGCGATCTTTTCGTGGGGATCTTAGAGAATCTAAGACGTTGTTGTCAAGCAGTTTAATATTAAGCGTCTAATAAATTTTCAGTACAAAATGTTCAACTTCCCTCTCGAAGGTATGAAGTCAAATGTCTATGCATTCACGAAGAAACAGTCGCCAGGCAGAGAGCGTTCGACAGAATCACGAGACTCGTTTCCACCTTCAAGAATCAGCCAAGGAGGAAAGGATAAAGAAGTAAGTTTATGGAATTTTTGAAACTAATTGTAAGAGGGGATCTTTGCAAAGGAACACGCCTGGACATGAAGGATTGAAGATGACTGAAGGTCATTGTCGTGTGAGAACGGATTGCGAAGGACCGCAAAGGAAAGTCTCGGGGAGAAATGGTGAGAGTTGCACTATGTTTTAAAACTCTTTGAATGTTAAGGTTATCATTTAAAATCTACTTGACGGCGTTTTCAGACATTATTTCAAACAAGGAACGACTAAACACATCAAAACAATAGATTCGCTATGTTTCATTCTAAATTATGCGTCTGTTTCCGATGCTGTATGGAACCTGAACCGTAGTGTGACGTCTGAACGTGCTTTTGGTCACGTGAATTTCGTCAATTACGGAAAAAAATTTCAATAGCACTTCACAATATTAGTTTTTGTGGTTGCATAAAAAAAGGTACATAATCAATAGAGGACAAACGAATGTCATACAACGAGAGGAGGGCTCAAGAGGGAAGAGCAGGAAAAGGTTGGCCCACAAAAAATGCAGACATGCGTTGAACCGATCTTAAGATTGCGGACAACAGTTGGGGGTCATCATCAAAAGGGCCTTCGACAGTTAATGCCAAAAATAAGTGACTTAAATGGAATCGCACAAGGTGTACTGGCCACTCATATTAAATGTCCCTAGCACACAATACGCGTTTCAACGCCAAATGCTACCATCAGGGCTACAACACATTATAACATCCAATAGTTACTTACGGAAAATGAAAAAAGGAGGATGATTGAACAATACGATTGAAGGAGTAAGAAGTGGTGGAGTTTGGTGAAAAGCAATAAGTTGATTGATGTGACGTTCTTGAGGATTAGAGGAGTTGGAGTGTGCCCTAAGGATGGGTGGGAATCCTTGTGAAAATTGCCATTCTTATTTAATTATGTTATTCCACGACATCACGCCTGAAACGACCTTGTGAAAATGTTGAGTTAGGCGGAGGAAGGTAGGGGAGGGGGTCCTTTGTTTTTTAAGTTTAATGCCCGATCCCTGAAGTGCAGCTCGACCACGGTACGCCCAATACCGTCGAATGGGGTCGTTTACCATATTTTTTTTATTACCGAATCTCATGGAGTTTGGGAAATAAAAATACCCGTATTTTTCCGTTTTTTGATCCGCCAATTATTTCCCGAGTTATAAGCGGCGAAAAACTGACGTTTTCAACCCTTTCGGAAAAGTGGGTGTGGTGCAACCTCTGACGCATATCGACTTTGTCCAATCACAACTGAGCCCGCGAATCTAATTTGCCTTATTGCAATGGGAGGGGAGGACACAGCTGACTCTGCCAATCGGAACGATTGCGTCAGCATCTGTGCGAGAAGACCTTCCGAGAACCCCCCTCCACTACCTTCCCTTCCCCTAAAAGCAGTCAAGGACGGGAGGAAAATGACGTCAATGTTATCACAGTGGCATTTTCGGTGGGCGTCACCTTTTGCTTATTTTAATTTTTGATTTGTGAGTGAATGGTTGTGGTTAGAAGATTGATTTTTTTCACTAAAATTCTTTTTTCGTTTCCATCTAACGATTTCGACCACAAAATTGCGATTTCGCTTCCGAGTAAACGCCCCCAATCACGGCGAATGAAGTCATGCAAGAAAGGCATAGAACATATGACGCCAGGAAAGGCGCTCCCTACCGTAGGCGAAATAAACAGGCATTTCTAAGATCGTCCCACTTGGTGATTGCAACCGATCGTCTTTAAATGTTTGGGAGCAATCCGGGCCCTTGCGAAGGGGTTTTGGGGAGGAAGAGGAGGGGGGTGCCCTTGTCCCGGGACCCCGCTTCGAAAACTCCTCGACCCTGGATCCCGACCCTTCCGAGAATGCGTGCGGGGCCCATTATAGGCGCACAGGTTTCGCGAATTCTGATGACAGGCTGTAAATTGAGATATACAATTTATGCGTTTCACGTAATCACACACTCTCTTAGATCAATCGAAAATTGGAACTTCAAGGCGTCCCCTCATTGAAAGTGGTAATTAAATGTCTCATGCAGACAGGGACTTCGAATGCATAACATAACTAACTGACGCGCCATGTCATTCGTGGTGGCCTGGATTTCATCGGTAGGAAGTCAATTGTGTCAAATTAATGGCGAGCGTATTCCATTTAAGTGGGCCAAGACAGAGAGGAGAAGATTAACTTAATCAGATCAAGTTAATGTGAGAAAAGGCTGAGAACGGAGAAGCCAAGGCAATGGGGAATATGCATGAAATTTGTTTCTCGAAGATTATTGATGTACTTGATTCGAAATTTTCCAACTGATTTAAATGTATAAGCCAAAATTTTCTACGTCCACCACAAAGAAAAATGGTATTAAAATGTTCCCGAATATTGACGAAAGTCACGTGACCTGAAACGCCTTCTGACGTCACTGCACCGTATAGGTTCCATATTGCTACGGAGATAGACATTTATATTTAAAAGAAAACGAAGTGAATATATTGTTTCGAGGTTTTTTTTGCCGTTTCTCGAACGAAACAATGATTGAAAAAATACTTAAAAAAGCACATCTGACAATTTCCTTTTGTTGACTCCCTTATGACGGCGTTCTTCTTAAAAAAAACCAGCGATTGTATAGACGTAGTAGAAATTCTTGGACACTAAACAGGCATTATATAATTAATGGACAATTTGCTCGTTACCATCTACCACTACGTAAATAAAAAATCGAAATACAATCGTGTGTTACAAGAAACAAATGAGATAAATACATACGTTATCGCCAAGTATTCATTTAACAACTTACCTCCACGCATAAGCAGATAAACAACACACTTAGTAATACCGTGCCGTGACGTCATGCGATGACGTCGTTTTTTTAAGCTGCCGAAAAAGTACAATTTTTAGAGAGTAATATCTTTGTAAGGAAATTTCATTCTTCTGCAAAATTTTCGCCAAGCACATTTTAGCTAATAAACTCCACATTCAAAGAGTTATAAAAATAGTGCATGTTCCCCATTGGTTAAAGACGACCGCAGATTGATAGAGCTTGCGCGAGTGGTTACACTCGGATGATCGGAGAGTGGTCCTTAATATGAAATCAAATCGAATAAACAGATTCTGACATAATACGATGTGAATGTCTAAAATCGATTCCCAAATCCATGCATTTAATCTCAAATGAAACCAAGGCAATAAGCTGGTGCCTGTTAAGCGCTGATAAAACTCACCCCGGAGGTCAAAATCATCTTCGCAAATCGTCATCTCCGGGGGAAATTCCTCCCTCGCCACCCTCGTCCTACCCAGAATCCTCTTCGCTCCGCGCCCTGGGGGAGGGGAAATCCAGACTTGAGCAATACATATTCCAGCATAAATATTCAGGCTCTGAAGATTTTCCCTCGGAGTAGAATATGAGATGAGATGAGGTTTCGGTGGTGGGGGAATAAAAGCGAGGGGGTGGAATTTAGTGGGAGGGCGGGGGGTGTGGTGGGCGGAGGTAGGAAGCCGAGCGACGGAATATAGGAATGCTTTTTCCCTCTCGAAGGGCTTTTTTTTAATTTCCTCCCCTGCCCGTCCTCAGCGAGGTTCGCTGGCGAGAAAGAGAGATTGGGGGTAGGGGGTGGGTTGGCAGGGGTGGCTGGCTGCATAGGTACGCCGGGGCCCGAAATAGGGGCGGCAGGGTGTTTAAGGGGCCTCTTAGTCGCTCCCTCGCAGAGCGGGGGAGAAACGCCTTCGCGAGGCGCACTTCAACTGTTTTTATCTTCTTTCTTCTTCCTCCGATCTCCACATTGTCTGCCTCCTTCGTCTCCGCAGAAAGTGAATCTCCTCCCGCGATTCTGGAGCGGATGCTTGTCCAATATCAATACGGCCTTTCCACGACAGCGACTCACGAAGGAGGTTCTCAGTGCTGTCTGCTAGAAATTCCAATTCCAATTCCGATCACTCTAAACGCACCCCAACATGGATAGGTGACGAAGAATGAGCAGGCGTAACGTTTCAACAAAGGTAGCTATTTACTTTTTTAATCATTATCATCGGTTAAAAATCCTAATATTGGTTCGACACAGCTCATAGTGATGTAATGGGGAACATGCACCATTTGTTATAACTCTTTGAATGTGAAGTTTGTTAGCTAAAATGGGTTCGGCGTAAATTTTTGCTGAATAATTAAGTTGCGTTACAAAGATACTCTTAATACTCTTTGAAATTGTACTTTTTCGGCAGCGTTAAAAACACGACGTCATCGCATGACGTCACGGCACGGTATCACTAAGGGCGTTGTTTATCTGTTTATGCGTGGAGTTAAGGTGGCTGGGTCGAAATTTACAGGTGTATAGATTTTGTTCATAATTGCAATATTTGTTCCTTTAATTATGCTCTAAAATTCTACGACAAAATTTTTTGGGGTTTTCGGTGTAGTTTTTGAGATATTTAAGGTTTTTTTAACATGGAGCCTTATGGCGCACCCCGCTTCTTAAGGGTCAATTATGTATTATTTACGTTTCTACCATACAGATTTTCACCAAAAACTGAAATGATGTGGATATTAGCCAACAATTTCTATTCTGAGAAATCAACCAGTGTTATCGACTTATTTCCTCCGTATATATGAAAGAAATAAAATATTCCTTAAATTTTCAAATATCGCGGGCGAAGTTTTGAGGTGCATTTGGCAACGTGGAATCAGACGAGGGAAAGCGAACGCGCGAGAAACCACAACAAATCACACCGCAAAGTCCGCGAATATTACAATGTAGTCGCCTTGACAGAATTCTCGACATAGATTAAAGAAGAAAGAAGAATTCTCTTCTTTAATTCAAGGAGGCTACTTGTACAAAATGTAATATTCGTGCTTTAATCTATGGTTCTTGAGAATAGACGAATACGACACCTACCGTTACGACCGCTGAAACACAGAAACAATTGCCTACACAACAGCAGTGCCGAATTTCAGAATGTGCGTTGTTGCCGAGTAAAAAAGAGAGATTAAATAAATGGTTTAAACAAATGTTATAAATGTTTAAGCGTTTTATCACAATTATTTCGTCACTAAAAAGTATGCGAATACCCATAGCACAAAATTACATACTTTTTCAATCCATAAATCAAAACCAACATCTCCAAGGTCAAAGGATATGCACAGAGTGACAACGTTCAGGTTGCCAGAAACCGAATCAAGTCAAGTTTTATGTTATGTTTCATGTCAATAATTAAATTAAAAGGGCAATGTTTCAATATGACTTGAGAATTTGAGGCATCCGGTTAAAATGTCGTGTAATTTAATCACCTCCAAGCAATTTTTAGTGCCATTGAAATTATATGAGCACTAGTTCTCAACGACTCACGATTACCGAACCAGCCACCTTAAGTTGTTAAATGAATACTTGGCGATAACGTATGTATTTATCTCATTTGTTTATTGCAATAAACGATTGTATTTCGATTTTATATTTACGTAGTATGGATGGTAACGAGCAAATCATCCATTAATTATATAATGCCTGTTTGGTGCCCAAGAATTTATACTACGGCTATGCAATCGTTGGTTTTTTTAAGAAGAACGCCGCCATAAGGGAGTCAACCAAAGGAAACTCTCAGAATGTGCTTTTTTAAGTATTTTTTCAGTCATCGTTTATTTCGAGAAACGGCTAAAAACCTCAAAACAACATATTCACTTCGTTTTCTTTTATATATAAATGTCTATCTCCGTAGCAATATGGAACCTATACCGTGCAGTGACGTCAGAAGGTCACGTGACTTTCGGCGATTTTCGGGAACATTGTAATATCATTTAATAATCTTTGTGGTGGGCGTAGAAAAATTTGGCTTATATATTTGAATTGGTGAGAAAATTTCGTATCAAGTACATCATTAATCTTCGAGAAACAAATTTCAAGCATATTCCCCGTTTTTCTATTTCACTACTTGTTCTATGTAACTCATACGAGGCCTGCCTTTTCCAGTCTTCCTATTCCCAATTTCCTCGACGATTGTCTTCATCAGGCCATCGTGTCTCAAGATATGTCCGAGTAAGTTGTCCCGTCTTTTTTTTAGAGTTTTCAGCGGTCTTCTCTTTTCTCCCACTCTTCTTAAGACCTCTTTCCCTCCCTCGGTTCGCTTAATCTTCATCATTCTCCGGTAGTACCACATTTCAAATGCTTTCATCCTTTTTCTTCTCCGCTGCTGCTGCTCTCGCATATGCCTCACTGTCATTAAGAAGCAGACTCTAAATTTTTCTATGGCGCAGAAAATTCACGAAAATCATTCGCCATGGCAGAGCAACGTAGAGGAAAGCTATGCATGAAAATCAGAATTGTAAATCACATTTCACGTCCTGTCTCGTAGCATTTCGCACTTCGCCATTCTCCGGCAATACATCTACATCTACATAATGCCCTGCAAGTCACCATAAAGGTGTGTGGCAGGAGGTGAATTCTCACCAAACATGCACTACATATCATGCATTTAAAACGATTAGTATTAATATATTCGTCTAAACTGCAATCAATAAAAAGATAAAAATAGCAAACTAAGCATGCAAAAACATGCCGTTAGTTGGGTTAGCTGTAAGTCCTTATACCAACATGCAGCTACCAATGTTATCCATCGTTACACTCGTATTGGACATATTTACCGTTATTCGTAGATATCAATTGTACGAGGAAAAAAGAACATTTGAATCTGTCAGTTCGGCTATCAATTTCTCTAAGTTTGTGATTATGGTCCAGTCTACCATAGTATGTTGGGGCTTGAAAAATATGTTTAACGCCATCACTGAAAATATTATCTTGGAATTTATTTAAGAGAATACCGCCAGCAAACAAAAGGTAAGCGTGTTTTACAAACATGGCTGCGAAGCGATTCCTCCGCGACTTCTTCCCACAGTTAATAAACCCTTTTATTCCGCAGACGCTGCCACTGAATAAGATGAGAAGCTCTCTCACACTCTCTAAGGAGGCTGTGGACGTGGGTCTGTTCACTTACGAATGGTCCTTAGCTATTGTACTGGGCACCAATTTTCATCACGAATCATCCTGCGTAAGGAGTATTCGAGAGCTCTTTTATTCATATGATTCATTTCCCTTTTAGATGGTACTTTCAGAGCAGAGTTCGTCCACGCATTTTGTTGGTATCTTGCCTAAGTATATGAGCAGGATTAATTGAACTGGGACGCAAAAAACATTGCGTACTGCGCATTGTCTCCTTAAGTAATTCCTAACTATTTCTACTGAAATAATAAACTTCATGTAAGAAGTTGTTAGGTAAAATACAGCTGAATTGTTTCAAACACAATTTTCTACCATACATCTACACGATACCTGCTAGCCACCGCGAGGGTGTGTGGCAGGGGGTGGAGATCACCAAGCATGCACCATTGACATGTAAACAAGCAACTATGGGGTCTCATGCAACTATTTTGTTAGTATCTATACTATTTAAGGGAATAATACATGCACCAATGCACCATAGACTACTCAAAAATATTTCCCCTACCTATCATTTTGCTATGATGCCTGTTCTGTTTTCTTACAGTACGGGGGAAAATGACATTTGGAATCTATCAGTACGACAATCTAGCAAATTTCTCTAATAGATTAAACTGTACTTTAACCAACGCTCTGATGATGATTCCCACCCTGATTCTTGTATTAATTCTGAAACACTACTCAAGCAATCGTAACACCTTTTAACGAACCTAGCTGCTCTACGCAGCACACCTTTTAGTGCTCTGATCAAACCCAATTCATTCGGATCCGGATTCGGATGAATAGATGGATGATGACCATACCGACTAATATGACACGTTGGCGACAGTGTCTTTGGTTCGATTCCAGACCAGTCAGGGATCGCAAACTCACGGGGGACGAAGGAGGTAACCCTGATAGTAAACCGCAGGAGGAGAACTGAAGGAAGAGAAAGATGAGGGCGAGTAGGAACAGAGAAAGACACGGAATGCAGCGGGATTTCGAAAAAAAAACCTGGAACAACAATGCAGAATGGAAAACATCAAGAGAAGAATGGCATACGCCATTAGTGGCTTAACTAGTTGGGGTAAGTCTTCATGTTTCAAAATAAATCTATTACCAATAAACGAGAGACTGTCGCAAAATTTCATACTGCTTGCTAATTTATGAGCTTACTGCGACATAGCAAAAACGACATTAATTAACCCTTTGACATTTTCCGTCAATATTAATGGCACATGCAGCTAGTTATTAATATTACACTTAATAACGACACGGAAGCCTTGAAACTCGTCGGAAAATAATAACATTTAGGAATCGTATAAATATTATTGTTTCATCACAACCCATTTTGCCAACTAACACTAAGCCAATACCGATGTTATTAGAGCATAGAGACCTGACGATGTTGCAGTGCCAACGAAACCCGGGTCGGAATAAAGTTTTTATGTGGTAAATTGCAAATTTTGTCTTTTTCTGATTAGAGCATAGGATTTTTTAAAGACTTCAGAAAAGGCGTGCATAGCTCATGTTAGAACACGCTGTATATTTATATAATAAGAAGTATTTTGACAAAGCGTAACGGGAATAGAAAGCCCCCTGGGAGACGCAAAGAAACAACGACGAGCAGAAGAGTTATATCTTGATTTTAATCGTGAAAATAAATTATCAATGAACGGTATTTCAAATTGTAAATGCGTTCCCATTAAAAGCCTGTTCAATGTGTGCAAACTTCCATTTTACTGTGTCTGACAACCAAACAAAAGGTATTATATTTAGGCGGAAGTTTGCATTTGGGAATGTTTTGCGCAGGTTCACTGGGAAATGAATTAATTACATCATTTCGCTTTTTTTGCGAGGCACAATTGCAAACAATAGGTTGTAATCACTCACAAGATCTTGCCTTTGATCTTATGCTGATCGACATATATATCTTGATAATAGTGAAATGAAATTGTTTTCATACACATCCCTGAAGAGGCTAATCCCCTATAACAGGGTGACAACGCTGTAAATAATCACCCTTTGTATCATTATCATATATTGTATTGTATTTTACTTGACATTGGCGATGGCTGAAATAAACACCTTTTGACTTCACTTGAAATGAATAGGCGACAAAATTATTCACCTTTGCCGGGATACGACCCTAGGTTCACCAATTTCTCTCCGGTTCACTGGTTTAACCATTCTGCTGGAAATCAAGGAATATGGGTTTAATTTCCACCCAAGTTGGATGATTTGTTCTCTAATTACATATTGCATACCAGCGGGAGACTCCGTTAATGTTTTCCGCTGTCAGTTCGTAATTCTTGAATTTAAAATAATTAACATTTGTGAAAGTTCAAAACATCATAGAACATTTTTAACGTCTTAAAGGCACAATTTCCTACTGTTGTTGCTCTATCGAATCTAGATCTGGATGAGTATGATAGGGTACAGTCGCGGGGTAGAGTAGCGAAAGTTCAGAGTGGACATTTTATCCTTGCGGAGAATAGTGGACTTGGCGGAGAAAGACAAAAAATATGAAAGAGGTGATTCGTTAAATGATGGCTTCGAGGGAGAGAAATGATTGAGTGAAGGCATTTGGAATGAGCGTGTGGAAAACCTGAAGCCCGGGAAAATCGACGACCAATCAGAGCCCACTTGTGACCACAAGAATAACAGGACCAATCAGAGACGACCTACGACACCCAAGCCCCAATATAAGACTGCCAATTTAGAAATGTATAATAGAATATACATAACAATAACAAACAATGATAATTTGACAATTGGGGAGCCCTGTTTTAGGATTTTAATATCCGCTTCAGGGTTTGTCGATGCTTCAAGATTCAATAAACGTTCTTTGAATCTTGAATCTTGAAGCATCGACAAACCCTGAAGAGGATATTAAAATCTTAAAACAGGGCTCCTTAATTGTCAAATGATTATTGTTTGTTATTGTTATGTATATTCTATTTTTGTTATTGGGGAAAATAAACGATTTTTGAATTGAATTGAGGCATCGACAATTCTGACCTGAAGACGCCTGCAGGATGGCTGGAGAAACTGCCGTCGCCTTGACACAAAACTACGTGGAGGAACGCCCGAAAGACATTACCAGTGTTGAACCGGGAAAATAACCGGGTAGAAACCAATATCGGTTTGCCGCTAGGCACCCAGAGTTAATCCCTCTATTGTGGTCCCTACAGCAACAGTGGAAATCGATTGAAAACAACCTTCTGTAAGAAATTCATTTCCCAAGGGAAAGCACCAGATGATGGAGAGGGGAGGCTCTGAAATGGAGAGGACGGGCACTTTTGCTACTCAGCTCCGCAGGCTAGACACAAGCGGGGCTGAATCCAAATGCATTCATATATTCTCTCGCACGTATTCATTTCCGTTATCCCTCCAAGGATATCCTCAGCTTCTTCCCGTCTCCGGATGCCCAATTTATCTCCCTCCTGTCACCTGCGACGTAATTGACAGCGTCTTAATACCTTCCACCGCACCAGACTCCGATCCACGGCGAATGCATCTTGGGAGGATATTCCCTGCATCTGCACCTCTTCCTTAATTCGATGGAAGCGATGAATTTTGCGTCGGGTGGGTTTTTCCCGGGTCGGTACTCTTCGAAATCCTTCAACCGCGTGAAACCTAATGCCTCACTTAGCATCTCAAGAATGGTTGGGCCCCTAGTGGCTTCAGATGGCGAGAGTTGCCGCCATAAGGAAATGAGGGTAAGGGATGAGGCTCCGACTGGATCGATGCCGCTTCGCACTCAATTTTAAAGTTTCGAGGGGAGCGGTTATGGCAAAGGTCTCTCGCGAACATTTGGCAATGCTTTCCAAATCATTATCCAATCATGGTCTCATAATTCAATCATTTATTTTGTATTTTTCGATGGAAATGATAGTTTGAAATTTTCTCAAAAAGGAGAGAGAGAGCGATAATTACGTCGGATAATTTGAATTCGTGGAGTGATTCCCCCGCTTTAGGTGGTATATTTGACCTTTTGATTTATATATTTTCCTGATAATCACCAAATTCATTCCAATATGATCGTGGTGACCACGAAAGTAAATTAGCATGTTACCCGGCTTAAAGGTTTTTTTTTATTATTCAACTAATTTATAACTTTACCACTATGTTTTTTTGTAATGAGGAACACGGGAGTTTGTTGCTGAGTTGATTCCCCACTTTCTTCGAAATCTTTTGCAAGATCTCCCAGGAACTCTATCAAACAGTAAATGAACATATATAAACGAGTCGTGATATTTTTCGAACATTGAATCGGAATTTAAAACTTTTAGTGGCGAAAAATAATATGCGGACGATATAAACTTTGTTAAGGAGGCTCTACCGAATTATGAATTAGATGTCATTTTCGTGATAATATCAGGACACACAATTTTTTGGTCCATCTATCGATTGGCAATAAAATAATGAGGCCATTCCATAATATATTTGAAGAAAAAAGACGTTGAAAATCAGATATTTTATATGTGGTTATATGACAGAGCATGGTTGAAGCAGTATAATTTGCAGATTAATAATGTAGAGATAAATGTCGTTTTGACGAAAAACTAATATAAGATGCGCAATTTTATGTAGAATTTAGCATTGTGAAAAAGTGCTCGCCTTACCTCACTTGTTTAATCGGTATTAATAAATGTTTGCTCGAAAAAAAGCTGAAAATCCTTAGTTACATGAAAGTGGCGCTACAGTATTTTGTTATCATTGGCAACGGTACTTGTGACGGAACGTGCTTACAAGCCTATTTACTAACCACGTTCAGCGCCGACATGAATTTTCAAAAAATGCCATCAGGGCCAATTTTTTTTTTTTAAGTTTTATGACTTTGAATATCGTTTAGAAATATAGTAACTCCTTATACATATTATTATTTGCCGTTTTTTTCTAAAAATATTGAATTTTTTTAGCGGTCCCAGGGGACCGCCATGGCAACCACGGTAACCATTTGTCCTCTGTTGCCGCGGCGGTCCCATGGCGGTCCACGTCGTATGGGACCGCCATGACGGACGACTGTGTTATTCGCGTTGACTCGTTCATTCGATATTTCACCTGATGAATGCTTACATTTTAACATTCATACTGCCTATTTCTTTGCTCACACATGTCTCAAGTGTCATCCAAGGCACCTTGCCGACACCCAACGCTTTCATTGAGCCCTTCCCACTTCAGCTCACTCTTATACCTTGTTTCTTTTACCTCGTGGTACGCAATCATAGCGGCATTACTTATTAATCAAAAGGTAGAATTTTGTATTCCCATTGCATAGAGCTAATGGGTTTGCGGGATATATCTGCTACAACATTTTAGTGGATCTATTCGCCTCATCTTCGAAATAATAGATACTTTATCCGAATATGTATCCGATCCGGTTAGAGATACTTTATGCACACTAATGTTTAGATGTTTTCAGTAACGAGTCTTTGTACACTTAAATTCCTTTCTATTTCAACGGTGCACGTAAGTGCCAAAGTGAATAATCGGCAATCCAGGCTACACTCCTTGTAACCCGCTACGATGGAGGAAATATAGAGATTTATTGACATTGCTGGGTATATGGGTATTGTTTATTTACCAAGAATTCGCCACTACTGGTGTAAAAAAAGGCTTTTTGGTGTCAGCATCCTTTCAAGTGTTATGTCGCGTAATTGAATATTGAAATCATACTAAGGATGTGGCACTTTAGCAATGGTGAAGTGACCGGATGGGAATAGATGCAACAAAATAAAGCCCCTAATAAAATCCCTCATTAGGAAGTGGCAAACATTCTTTACTTCTGGGGAACGATTTTGTGTGGACGAGACAATTGTCTTCCAGGGGGGATGTCTTAAAATTGAGCAATATAAGTATTCCACAAAAAAACCATATTTACGGGATAAAAATTTTCAAGTTATGCTCTGATAAAGGATTCACATGGAACATGAAAATGTACTGTGGTAGAGCGCAAGATGCAAGTGTTTCCACTCCAACTGAAATAGTCAAATAAAATTTACCAGAAAATTCACTGAAATCAGGGCGAACCGTAATTACTGATAATTACCATACCAACATAGAAATAGCAAATGCTCCACTGGACAAAAAGACTCATCTCTTTGGGACACTCCGCAGTAACAGACGAGGAAACCCGAAAGATGCGATACAAAAAAAGTTGAAAGCTGGTGAGATTGTTGCGAAATGAAATTGCCGAGGAATATGTAGCATGAAATGGAAAGATCGGCAATATGAATTGATTCGATCCACCAAGCATAAGGACGAAATGGCAACTGTGAAAAAAACTCTTAGCTACATTGGCGTACAATAAAGGGAAAAGTTCAAACAATTTGTCCAATCAACTTTCCAACTATGGATCGGCTTCGAGGAAGACATTGCAGTGGTACCGCAAAATAACAATTGAACTGCTACTGGGAACAAGCGTAGAAAATGCGCACTTTTTGTTTAAAAAATATCAATGACGGCTCAATGCTCATAATTGTATTTAGGGAAGATTTAATTCACCAGTTACTGTTTGCCGGCTAGAAAGAGGCTGAGGACGATGAGTCTGGGACGTCATTGAACAAAAGAAGGAAAAGCACTCCACGTTCCGTGAAAAAAATAGCAAGGACCATGACATAGGGTACAAAAAATTGTAAGGTTTGTTATGATAAGAAAAAGAATGGTATCCTAAGTAAAAACAACGTACCAAAAGTTACAATATCGTATATTGTGAAGACTGCGAAGGAAATCCACACTTTTGCATTGATTGTTTTGCTGTATGCCATAAAAAATAATTTTCATCTAGTAAGACTTACTCTAAAATAAAATGTTTTTGCATTGTTAGTGTTTTAAGCAGAGCACTGTCCTAAAGAGGATAAAACATTTTGTGAAAGTAATGATATTTAATTTTTTCAATTTCTGATTACACTAACAAAAAATCTTGAAATTTTTACAATTTTTTTTATTAATCCCCGAACCTCTGCTGTCCGTGATGCTCCTTGGGGCCATAGCGGTCCAATCGTACCGTGTTACATGCTATAGTAGCGGTCCTCCGGCCTTGGCAGCGATTAACTTGGAAAAATGCTTGGCGGTCCCATCGGACCGCCGCCCGCCGCGGCCACCCTGGAATATTTCACGGCGGTCCATAGGGACCGCCATGGCGCTTAACGTGTTAATTTAGGAATATACCTTACCAAGGTCCTTCTTATATTTTTTATGTAATTTAAATATTTCATTGGTTTTTGACATGGTGTAATTAATACCAATGCTTCCAAATGGTAGCAGCGTCATTGCTGCCAAACAATTTTCAAAAATATGAATATTAATAAAATTCAAAACAATGGCTTGAGGCGTGTATCTGCAAGGGAATAGTTAAAAAGTAAGCAAGAATATATTTAACCTATTTTAGAATACGCATTAGCGAGATTGAGCATGTATTCTCACTTTGTAAATTAAACGTGGCAACAACAATTCAGTCATGTTCCGAAGTCATAATGAGTTCAAAGAGCTCGTAAGAAATAGAATGTAACTACAACGCGCTATTTAGTAACATACTCATATAATTATTGTGTATGCGTTATCACCCTATAGGTGATTTCCCATAGAGGTGTTTTTCTGGATCGGTATTTATTCATTATATAACATAGCTCTTTTACGGGAGTTTGAATCACGGAGTCTCGTTGGAATCTCCTTAATTTGCAACTGACTTTTGCTTAGCACCCCCTTAGCATTCCAAATAGGCGTGTAGCAGGAGGGCGAATAGCCGAGCCAAACTAATAAAACAGTGAAAGTGAAGACTAGTGAAAAGTTTAATATGAAGCGTTGCACTATATGGGGCGGAAACGTGGGCTTTGCGAAAAGAAGATGAGAACAGAGTTGAGGCGTTTGAGATGTGGGTGTGAAGAAGGATGGAGAAAGTAAAGTGGGTCGAAAGGAAGACGAACGATGAAGTGCTAGAATTGGCAGGAGAGGAAAGAAATTTGATAGGTGAAATTAGGAGAAGGCGGAAGGTGTGGATGGAAAAGGTAATAAGAGGGGATGGTGTTTTGAAGGAGGAGATTGAGGGAAGAGCGTAAGGTAAGCGGGGAAGAGGGAGGAGAAGAACGGGTAGCTTGGATGGAATGATGGGAGGTAGAAGGTGCTGAAGAGGGACATCGTGTGAAATTTAGGGAGTGGGAAGAATTAAATGTCCATTTAAACATACCTTCACCGGTTAAATACTTATAATAATTTGTACTGCCGAAATCCGATAAAAAGTTTTCTTTATTTACTATGTCCCTTTCCCTGTACAGGGATGAGCCTCATTATTGAGTGGAGAATGGAAGGACACAGCATTAGCAGAGTGGAGTGGAATTCCCACGGATGCTGTGCGGAGGTTTCTATTTGCCCACCATCATTAATCTCGCAATGGAGCAAGGCGATTCTTCGGAAGGGGGGGGGGGAATTCTTTGGCCGCGTCCTTTCGCTTCGCTAAGCGCTCGCTCAGGGTTGGAAGGCGCTTAATGGCGCTTACCCCTGCTCTTCAGCGGTCGGGGGTGATTAATTGGTTACCAGGCTCACTCGCGTCACACACACAACCCTCTATTTATTTCTATGATATACTAGCTAAACCCAGCCACGCTTCGCTGTGACTCAGTCTGATGTGAAATGAACGGGAAAGTAAATAAAAGTATTTTAGCGAACATAGATTCACCGAGAAAACACATCATTCAATTCAATACCATCCCTTGCTTTGATGTGACTATACTGTTGAGTGAAAGGAAAGCAAGAAAAGGGATATTTTCCCAAAACTCTATTCATATTGTAAAGCTAATGGATTGACTACATTTTTTGTTTGTTCATTTTCAGCATAAACATAAGGATCAGACGGTTTACGTACTCTTCAGCATGCGACGTATAATTGCCCGTGAGAGAAGCAATCGTTTTCTAAATTCAAACCGCACAATTGCAAAGATTGCCCTTGCGCTTTACTGATAGTCATAGCGAACGAAAGGCGTGTTGTAAATTCAGGTCGCTTGAACCAGAACGCCATATTGGTCAGAATGATTGGTATTCGTGGAAGTAGTGCGTCTTCACCTTTATGAGGCCCAATCAGAATTGTTGCTTCAATTAGATTCATCATCAATTACTTTGTTTCTAATCGTGTGCCCTTTATAACTTGGACTGATTTATGTTTCGGAGTAATATAATTGGCACTCCAATTTTCAAATTCAGAACGTGTGACGGTAATCCGGGAACTTCGAGAAAATTAAGAAATTCCGTTGGAAATTCACTACTTCACTTTGATTCGTCACGGAGTCAATGGATTGGTATGTGAGTGTTTGACCTGCGATTATGTTTACAATGATGTTTTTAATATCGTGTACGTCGACATTTTTAGCCGCTAGAATGGCTTTTCCGCTCAACCATTGATGATTTCATAAATTTGTTTCGATTCTTCAGAAAACCTTGTCTACTAATTCTTCTTTTGAATTCACGATGTTGCAGAAATTAGATGGGAAACCGATGTTTCCTGTTTCTGGATTTGTAGGTATGGTATCTTTACCGACGTCGAGTGATTGTCTTGAAAATATGTCAGCTGTTGGATCGGATTGAAGCTGAACTCTCAGAATGGGGAATATGCATGAAATTTGTTTCTCGAAGATTAATTATGTACTTGATGCGAAATTTTCTCACCAATTTAAATACATAAGCCAAATGTTTCTACGCCCACCACAAAGATTATTAAATGATATTAAAATGTTCCCGGAAATTGATGAAAGTCACGTGACCTGAAACGCCTTCTGACGTCACTGCACGGTATAGGTTCCATATTTCTACGGAGATAGACATTTATTTTTAATAGAAAACGAAGTGAATATATTGCTTGGAGGTTTTTAGCCGTTTCTCGAAAGAAACGATGACCGAAAAAACACTTAAAAAAGCACATTCCGACAATTTCCTTTGGTTGACTCCCTTATGGCGGCGTTCTTCTAAAAATAAACAGCAATTGCATAGGTGTAGTAGAAATTCTTGGGCACTAAACAGGCATTATATAATTGATGGACGATTTGATCGTTACAATCTATACTACGTAAGTAAAAATTCGAAATACAATTGTTTATTGCATAAAACAAATGAGATAAATACATAAGTTATCGCCAAGTATTTATTTAACTACTTACCTCCAAGCATAAACAGATAAACAACGCCCATAGTGATACCGTGCCGTGACGTCATGCGATGACGTCGTGTTTATAAGCTGCTGAAAAAGTACAATTTTCAAAGATTAATATCTTTGTAACGCAACTTAATTCTTCAGCAAAATTTTCGGCAAGCACATTTCAGCTAATAAACTTCACATTCAAAGAGTTATAAAAAATAGTGCATGTTCTCCATTGTTGTTAAATGCATTTTTCCATTGTGCTCCAAAAAGTTGAATATTTCAGGCAGGAATGAAATTCATCAGCTGGTGTTGAGAGAGGCATAACTGGAAGCGTTTGCCTTAAGTCACCAGATAGTAACAACAATGCTCCACCGAACGGAACCTGATTAAAGTGATAACTCCCTACAACGAATGCGCAGGGACAGAACAAATAACGACCTCGTTTTACGGAGGTTAGTAATACTAAGTTTATATGCGGGTATATAGAAATAGCTTGTAATCTTCGCTGTTTGTAGGTTTTTTGTTTAAAATTTGTGCGCGTGAAGTCAATCTCGGCAGTAAAGCCGACGCACTTCTTTTTCCTAACGAACAACTACCTAACAATTCGTCCAATCCGTTCACTGGCAATATACCGAGAGATTGCTCTCATTTACGGCAAGAAAAATCATCAGAAACACCGAATATTATTTCTATATCGATAGTGAAAACCAGCCAGAATCTAGGAATTTAATAACTTTTTTCCAGTTCCACCTGTAGCGTCCAAAAAGTTTTTATCATAAAAATGCGCGTATTCGAATGCAACAACGTTGTGTCAATATTTCAAGTCAATCAACCCTCTACTTTTCGAGTTTTGCAAACACAAGCATACGTAGGCTGAATTTTTATAAGTAAAGTTGTATTAGGCACAAGAATGGTTGCATCTATTTGTGTAACATTTTTTCATCGTCAGTAAACATTCCTAGGATTGTTAAAATTACATCGTTTATTTTGACGTAACTCTCCACCAGATTATCTCATCAACTAACCTCTTCATATTCACAAAATTCTTCTCTTCCACATTCTTTTACGACACGCTCCATATAACTCATACGAGGCCTTCCTTTGCCATTCTTCCTGTCCACTTTTTCCTCGACAATTGTCTTCATGCAGCTATTGTGATTTAAGATATGGCCGATTTAAGTTGTCCCGTCCTCTTTTTAAAGTTTTCAGCAGACTTCTCTTTCCCCACTCTTCTATCTTTCTTCACTCTTCTGTAGCAAATCAACTCAAATACTTCCAACCTTGACTTTTTTGCTGCTGTTATCGTACATGCTTTGCTGCCATATAGTAGAATGCTCCATATATATGTTCTCATGAATTATTTCCTTATTCCCCAGTTATTATTCCCAGTCGTACTTGGATTCTTCATTTAATAGAATTCTCTCTTCGCCTTTTAGCTATTCTGCTATTTCCTTAACATTTCATTAGAGCATACATCTGGAGCATTTTACTATATGACTGCGAAGCATGGACAATAACAGCAGCAGAGAAGCCCAGGCTGGAAGCATTTGAAATGTGGTGCTCCCGAAGAATGATGAAGATAAAATTGATCGACCGAGTGACAACCGAAGAAGTGTTAAGCAGAGTGGGAGAGAAGAGATGTCTACTGAAAACATTAAAAAGAAGACGGAACACCTTAATAGGCAACATCTTAAGACACGATGGCCTGATGAAGATCAGGAGCGTCGGAACCATTTCCGCTGGGAGTGGCCAACCTTGAAAAGGTCCCGGCTCTTAAGAAAAGGGCCCGGCTCCTATGAAAAGGGCCCGCTTTTTTTGCGGATAGGAGGGGGTAGAGACTAGAATTCCGCTAAAAGTGCGTATGAAGGTGGTAGAATATGCGTCAGAAGGGAAAAGGCAAGCTGGAAACAAGTAAAATTTAATTTTTATTAGTGAAGACTCATTTCTCAAGGGCCCGGGGCAAATTCTGTGGGGGGGGGGGCGAATGACCCCCCTGCCCCCCACTTCCGACGCCGCTGATGAAGACAATCGTCGAGGGAAAAGTGAACGGGAAGAATGGAAAAGGCAGGCCTCGTATGAGGTATCTGGAGCAAGTTGTGAAGGACGTGAAAGAGAGGAACTACGTTCATATGAGGAGGTTGGCCGATAGAAGAATCGAGTGGAGTGCTGCGTCAAACCAATCCTAGGATTGTTGACCCATGGTGATGACTATTTCCTTCTGGCTTCCTCCATCGCCGGTTGCTCGACTACCAAAAAACCAATGCTATTTTACCTCATCAAGCTTTTCTTTTCCTAGATCAATGCAGAACACATGGATCAATTAAAAAGGTATATGGGATGCTCCTTCCTTAATGTTCCGTGCACCCCAACGAGTGTGCCACACGACGACGAAACGTGTTCCTGAACCAACTCAGAGAGAAAGACAACAGAGCTCTTTGAGGAAACTGATTGAGTTATTCGCAAGTTTGCCCAAGTCCTCACCTCCTTACATTTTTCCAATAATTAGCGACGGCAAATAATTTTGAAGTAAATGTATGCACTTTCTCTTCCGTACAGTCACATTTTAATCCCTTACATTGCTCAAAGATTTTAATTCCCGGGATTCAAACCGTCATTTCCAGCATTGGGTCACTGATATCATATTCCAGAATGGAGATAAATGTTCCATTGAGTGCTGGACTCAATTTCCACAGAGGTATAAACCTTAAAGACAAGTTTGTTTGGCGCAAAGTTAGGTCGGAACTAACAGAGAATAGCACGAACAAATTTTAGAAATACGTGCCTCCCCAATTTTCACTCATCCAAGTCTTGATGCGGTTCCCTGTACGCGCATGTTTTGTCGGTGCTCCGTCATACCTTCTCCATATTTTAGGGATCCTGGGTAGCGTAGTGGTCTGCGCAGTGGCCCGGAAAGCCAAAGGTTCATAGTTCAATGCCCGGTCCAGGTGAATTTTTTCGCATGGCAATTAATGTGATTTTCACCGATGTTCAAGCGGCAGGATTGAAATATCCTACATCCAAGCTCAAGGCTTAGTGTTGATTGATGCAAGAATACCTGCAAAGGAAAGCATATACCCATTTTCCCTACGAAATCGGTCTAAATAATGAACACGACCGTGTGCAGCGAAGATCGGCAATACTTATGAAGGGCCGGTACGAAAAACCTTATTAGCGTAACCAGTTTATTAAATGTATTAAATTGGGAATGATTGTCAGATCGCAGGTTGTAATTTAGACTTAATCTATTAAACAAATTCCAAGACCATATTTTCAGTGATGATGTTAAAAATATTTTGCGAACCCCAACTTACTATGGTAGACTGGACCATGAACTCAAAATTAGAGAAATTGATTATCGAACTGAGGGATTCAAAATGTCCTTTTTTCCTCGTACTATTAGGGATATGACTAACGGTAAATATATCCAATAGCAATGGATAACATTTGTAGCTGCACGTTAGTATAAGGAGTTGAAGTTAACCCAACAACAGCATGTTTTTGCAAGTTTGCTTTGCTATTTTTATCTTTTTTTTAAATTGTGAAGTTTAGAACAGGTTATAAATTCTACTCCTTTTTTGTGGATGATATGTTGTTCATGTTTGGTGAGAATTCACCCACTGTCACACACCTTTGAGGTGGCTTGCAGGGTATTATGTAGATGTATTTCGTAGCGCGCACTCCTCCTAACTCGTTGCCCAGTTCCATCCGGGGGTTTTCCTTCCCTAAGGATCACCACCACTTAGCACGCACTGCATCTGATCCATTAGCCTCTTCCAAATATCTCGCAGGCAACTCCGCTGCTATTTTCAACTCGGCCATTTCTGGCATTCATTCCACCCTCGATAGTAATTTCCTTCCCTGTCCCTTTATCTGCAAACCCTCAAAACATCACTCATTGTAATCCATTTTGCCATGTCGACTAGATTTTTGAATCATACACAAGTCTAAGCCACCATATTTCTTCTCTGTTGTTGCAAAACTCTGCATTCGAGTAGATGAAAGTACGACGCCCGAAGAAATGCCAATATTGGGCTACCCACGGTTAATGTAATTAAAAACAACGGTATAGTCTTGGATTTCATGCTAGAAAAGAAACTGGGATAAAGAGATCCCATGACTAATGAAGAAAATTCGTTCCGGAATCATATCATAACCGAAACGGGATCTCGCGTAGGTTTCTACATAAAATCGTTAATTCGTACTGGACGCTGCTGCCGCCTTACAGATGATATTCAGATAATAGCTCCTAGCGCCTATAAAGAGCAGCAACTCACCCAAGACAGAAGTGAGCACCTAATTCCTCAATTCCATGAATAAAATGGAAAGTAAAATGAAAATCGGACGACCTAAACACTACTGATACTGAAAATACTCACTGGCTCACACTTCTGCTATCAAGATTAAAATATTTACATTTCCGTGCACCAGAAATTTTTAATTTAAATACTAGCACCGCACATCTACTGAAAAATTCGTCCACCGTATTCAAAAAACCACTAAATTAATCTTAGACCCCCGAAATATCACTCGTTCACCCCGTAGTATCGCTATATTTTTTATTGGCTAGATTGAAACCCTTCTCCTTACGGATGAATGCTAAGAGGGCAGAGGAGTATTCCAAAGGACATCAATTGCCCAAGTTGGTAGTAGTAATCCTGTAGCATCGTACCGAGCTTTACTGGCTGTTTGTATGGCTGTTTACCTATATTATGGCAGAGAGGTAGGAAAGGTCATTTTGTTTGCGTTTAGAGTGATTTAGATTGGTTATTTCCGGTGAGAATTTACGTTAGGGTAGGAACTGATAGGTTAGGGAAGGAATTAATTGTGAGAGGATCAGTCGGGGAAAGGAGATAAGAGGTTTTTTAGGGTTTCTCCGCTTCGGCCGCAACCGGGATGAGTTGTAGGATGGGCAGTTTGGATTGGAAGGGTTGTTGAATGAGGATCAGGAGAAATTTCAGAAGGTAAGTGTGTGGGAGACGACTTCTCATCTTCTTCAGATTGGCTTTACAAGCTGGTGGCTGTGTTTTTAGAGTCGGGGTAGGTTTTGTAGGGGATGGGGTCGTTTAACATATTTTTTATTGCCGAATATGATAGAGTTTGTAAAATGAAAAGACCCGTATGCTTCCGTTTTTTGATCCGTCAATTATTTTGCGAGTCATAAGCGGCGAAAAACTGATGTTCTTAACCCTTTCGGAAAAGTGGGTGTGGTGCAACCTCTGACGTATAACGACTTCGTCTAATTACAACTTAGCCCGCAAAGCTACTTTGCCTTATCGCAATGGGGGAGACACAGCTGACTCTGCCAATAGGACAGTAGCGAAAGCATCTGTGCGAGCAGACATTCCAAGAACTCCCCTCAACTCCCTTCCCTTCCCCTAAAAGCATTCAAGGACGGGAGAAAAATGACGTCATTGTTATCACAGCAGCTTTTTCGGTGGGCGTCACCTTTTGCTTATTTTAATTTTGATTTATGAGTGACTGGCTGTGGTTAGAAGATTATTTTTTCACTAAAATTCTTTTTTCGTTTCCATCTAACAATGTCGTGCAAAAAATTGCGATTTCGGTTCCAATTAAGTGGTTCCAGGTTCCATTGGCGGTGAGGAAGATGAATCGTTGATAGGTTGGATATGTCTTTTTGAAATTCGGGGATTTTGCGTTTGCGAAGAGGAAAGTTTTGTGGGATTTTATCTTTGGGGTATTGATATTTACCGGTGGGGAGATTAGTAGATCAGAGGGAAGAGATAAGAGGATTGGTGGAGTATCGTACAGATACGCCATAGTTTCTTGTATTAAGGTCCAGTAAATTTTGGAGCTGTGTAATGCCAAGATCGGTTTCAATTCGGGCGTTGGACAGGCACCAGGGAGCCCCTGCCAGCTGCCTTACTATTTTGTTTATGAAAGTTTGGAGTTGATGCTTTCTGGTGGTTCTAATGGTGCACCAAACGGTACAGGCGTAAAGAATTTGTGGAAGGCTGATATTGAAGAAGATGTGAAGATTGTTGTTTAGGGAGGTAGGACTGTGGTAGTGAATGAGAGGGTGAAGTGCATATTTGGTTTTATTTACAGTGGATAGGATTTTGGAGATATGTTCAGAGAAGGAAAGTCGTTCGTCGAGGGTTACTCGTAGGAATGTCGTCTCAGTCACTTGGGGTATAAATTTGTTACATAAAGTCAGGGGGAAATTGTCCCTTTTGGTGGTCTTGTGAGTGAAGCACAGTTTGGCGCATTTGGTCTCCAATCATCTAACTAGTCTTCTATGAGGTCCAGGTGGTCTTGTAGGACAGAAGTGAATTTCTGGATGCCGAAAAGTACCGTTAGTGGCTGGATTCATCAACGAGAGAGAGTGGGTAGAACAATCTGATGGGGTGTCTCGTACTTTAACTTCAGCAGTCTTTTATTCTTCACCTAGATACTAGCTCAAAAAATGAAAACGACAAATCCGAATAATAATTCATACATCTTTCACGGGATAATATTATGTTGGGAGCTCTTGAAGTGCATTGTAACGATGATAAAACTTATAACTGATAACTTCAGGCTTAACTATGTGATACCTTTCCATAATGGAAAACAAAAGAATGAGACTTTGTAAGGTTCACTTTATAGTTAAATAGGCACAACCCGGGTCTCATAACGTAGTTACGTCTTCAGGTGAAGACATGGAGAACCCAGCCTGAAGATGTAGCTACGTTATAAAACTCGTGTCGTGCCTATTTAAATACAAAGTGATCCTTACAAAGTTTCATTCTTTTATTCGTCGATAAAGCTGACGGAGATAAGACACAAGATATAGCAATTATTCCACAGGTTTTTATTAGCTGTACAACGCGTTTCAGCGGTTAAGCCATCATCAGGGACCTGTTGATGGCTTAATCGCCGAAATTGGACCATTGTAATGGATCGACCGAGTGACTAACGAAAAAATCTTAAGAAGAGTGTAAGACAAGAGAAGTCTGCTGTAAACTCTAAAAAAGGAGACGGGACAACTTAATCGGCCATATCTTAAGACACGATACCCACATGAAGAGAAATGTCGAGGAAAAAGTGGACGGGAAGAATGGCAAAGGAAGGCCTCGTACATGGAGCAAGTCGTGAAGAAGGGGTACGCGCTACGAAATACATCTACATAATACCCTGCAAGCCACCATAAAGATGTGTGGCAGGGGGTGAATTTTCACCAAATATGCACTACATACCATGCATTAAAAAGGATTAGTATTTATATACTCTTCTAAACTTCACTATTTAAAAAAAAGATAAAAATAGCAAAGCAAACATGCAAAACCATGCTGTTAGTTGGGTGACCCAACTAACAGCATGGTTATAGTCCTTCAAGTCCAATATAGACTTATATATAGATATAGACTTATACCAACATGCAGCTACCAATGTTATCCATTGCTACACTCGTATTGGACATATTTACCGCCATTCATATCCCTAATTGTACGAGGAAAAAATTACATTTTGAATCTGTCAGTTCGGCAATCAATTTCTCTAATTTTGTGATTATGGTCCAGTCTACCATAGTAAGTTGGGGTTCGTAAAGTATTTTTAACGTCATCACTGAAAATATTGCCTTGGAATTTGTTTAAGAGATTAAGTCTAAATTTCAACCTGCGATCTGACAATGATTCCCAGTTTTTTTCATTTAATAACTGTTTACGCTGATATAGTTATCGAACCGTCCTTTTACAAATCTTTCCAATCTTCGCTACACACGTTCAAGTTCATTATTTGTATGGATCCAACACGTTGTACCACTAATAAAAACCTGTGGAATAAGTGCTATATCTTGTTGTTTATCATGATATCATTCCACTACGTCTCGCCGGACACAGTTACGTTGACTGAGATAGCTTATCCAAAGTTTCCCCGTCACGTGCTTAAATCACAGCGAGTTTGAACGCAACCTTGATGTACATACATTATTCGGTTGCAACCGATGAAGCATAACAAGTGTTCCTGTGCTACCAGATTTCACTAATTCATCCGCCATCACGCCTGAACACGCACGCTGGGAGCGGTTGATACTGCGTTGAGGACGCACCCTTAGGTACGTACATGCATAACACAGAACCCAAGTTTCCACTGTCGCTCATCGAAGTTCCGGAAGCACTTTTAATTGAAGGCATTTTAACGTTCTCCCGGAGGGCCCTGGCTTTATTTACACCTACTCCCTGGCAACCAGAGGGCCGGAGGAAGATGGCGGATTAAGCAGTCTACGAAAATGACTTACGGCCGCCGAACAACAGGCCAACTTCATTACTTCGTTGGAGGTGGAAATTCCTTACCTGCGAAACAACTTTGAGAATGAGGATCGGTCCGAGTTCATAAATAGCTGCTGAGGGGTCGTTGGTAAGGCGGGCCTAAAAAACTTAATTACGATCGTTTAAACACGTGATGTGACTAGCATTAGCAACGTGGCAACAGAAGCGCAAGTGAACTTGCCATCCAAAATAAAATTAACATTCCGAATCCTGTCCAAACAGCGGCGCACACTGTTGATATTCATAGGCAACTGTTTGAAGCACGTTATTGCGAATTCAAATCTACATTCAGGGCCGATAAAAGTCGGCCAAGTTTGATTGTTCGAACAAACCTCTCCAAGATATTGACGATCCTTCAACCACGCAATCTAAGGCTCAATATTAATTTAAAAGTGAACACGGACTCATGTTAATTAGCATGATGAATGATAACACTTCCAGATAATACGAACGAAGAAACATAACAGTGCGTTTTTCGATGCGGAAGAAGCAGTATCGATCAGATAGTCGATATCGATCACCGAAAGGTAAACGACGGACAAGTTCCATGAATACAACGTTGACTATCTCACATACCCCTCGTTGACTTACAGCTTTTCACTGAGTGAATAGAAAGGATTTGTCCTGTGAATTAAGAGGCTATGATGCTCCAAAGAAGCTGAGAAGAAAATTCGAAATGACAGTGAAGGAATCTCAATGTAGTCTTTGCCGCAGGTACAGTGAGTGGTGCACTTGAGATTTCTTAAGGGGTAAGACAAGGGGATGCACTCTAAGCCGTGTGATTCATCTCGGTCTTGCGTAAAACAACGAAGGAATTGAATTTTAGGGTTACTATCGCTTATAAATCAAAACAAGGTTTTGCATATGCAGCTGATATAGCTTTCATAGGAAGAACTGCGATCATTCTCAAAGAATGGTTTATTACCATAGAAGACATTGCGAAAAAGAAAAGACGAAAAGAATGTTATTGAAGAGAAATGTTCTTCTTCAAAGCGTGAACGAGAGCTTCAAAACTTAATAGTTGGCAATTATCAGTTACCTGGCATTAGTTACTTAGTATTACCTGGTAGCCGTATAAAATAATGAAAACATGATTTCTGAAGAGATGATACCTCGTATGCCTCGTATAACCATTTAATGTCAGGTCTATTTTGCTAAAGTACCTCTCCTCAAAGCAACCATTCTGCAAAGGAGAATCGAATTGGGATGAAATAAAACTCTGATGAGGCCAGTCGTAACTTACAGAACTGAGATGTGGGTGTTATCCACGCCGGATGATGAAACACTCAGAAATTTTGAAAAGAAAATTTTAGGGAGATTAAATGGCCCAGTTAGAGGAGGAAAGAGGTGTGTAGAATTTGAATGAATTAATGAGATATTAGGAGGGGCATGTAGAGTTAGGATCACTAAGTCTCTGATGGCTGGGACTTGTGGATGGACAGGAGGAAAGAAGGAAGCCCAGAAAAATTCCTTATGCCGGGTCTACAATTTCAAGTGAGCCTACTTAAAGACAACTTAAAGATAATTGGACCTCTTCTACACATGCACTTTGAGTTGACTGCAGAGTCACGGCTGTTCAGGATTAATAACTAAAAACAAAGAAGGAAAACATTCGAAGACATGCAGGCGAGCTCAGTGTAAACCAGTGTGCACTGGTATATTCTTAATTTAATTCTTCTGAGTAACTGATTAGTAGAAGATTCGTTACCTAGTAGAAAACCTTTGAGTAATCATATTTAAATATATGCCAATTCGCCACGTACCTACTATGTGTGATATTTTCAACTTGCGAAAATGTTTCGGACTTTCAGACCCGTACCATTGATGAGTACATAGTAACTGGATAATGTAGTGATTCACTGAGTAACATTTTGAACGAGCAGACCTTCTCCCAAACGCTTTTAATTTTGTCTCACATAATTTATTGCTCAAACTTTGTTGGTTGATTATATATTCATTTACCTCGCAGGTCTTGTGTTCACATTATTTCAATACCATTTTGAGCCAAAATTAAAATTTCGCTATAAAATAATAAATAAACCTTTGAAACTTTAATGCAAAACAAATTATAATGCTTGGTGTGTGCTTTAAATTTGCCATTTACGGTATAATTTCCCATATTTTGAAAAGAGAACCACTTCCTCAAAACTATAATTGTCCGCTCTTTTAGGGGTCATTTTCTTGGTTGAAATCATTCGGAATAGATTAAATTCAGTAGTTATTAATCAGGTTATTCAGTTTTGCCTAATGTTTCATGTTTTTCTTCATTGCTTGTGATCATAGAGATTTAATAAATTATGGAGATAATATTATCGTAATATTCATGGTTGTGATAATTGATAAGTTGCTCACTGATTACTTAACTCGTAAACATACGTTTGTATAGACATGACTTGACTAAGGGAGTGTGTACATTTAATAAATTTGCATGTATATGCATCTATTTCATTAATTTAGTATCCCACGGCTTGATTTCTTATAGTCACTCTGTGCGCTTGACGACATATTATCACATATTATTAAGTAACAACTGACTACGCTCACTTTAAATAGGGGGGTATTGGTCACTTTAAGTGGAGGTGGACTTAAAGTAAACTGCTGACACCTACATTAATGCTTTAAAGTGACTGATCACTTAAAGTGGCCTTTAAAGTGGACTTTAGTGTAGGCCCGGCATTAGTGACAGATGGAAGGAGGGGCCAGGGGGGAGAGAGGAGATACTCAAGGAAGAGAAGAGTGAGATAAGGCGGAAGATTTGAAGACAACGGGGGCATTAAGATGGAGAAGGGACGAAGTAGATGGAAGTAGAACCACAGGTCGACACGATTTCTATAACTCGGTTCTCCTTTTGAAAGACTCCCTTCTTTAGACCTTAAATGAAGCAAAATCAATAGCATAGCGGTCCCGATTTTCTATTGTGGTCAGGGAATTGATTTTTTATGCTTTTTTCTGATCCGATTTTTTTATCCAAACTTCTCACCTGGCGACCAAAAATAGTTCAGCCAAAAAGGTCTGCGTAAATCCCCCTACAATATTACAGATCTAATAGGTCCACCATTGAGCAAAAAGTAGTGGATCAACTGGAAATTGTTCAAGGATGAGTTTGTGCAAAACGAGCATGTTTTTGCTAATCAATCTCCATTTCTCTCCAGATCTCACCCCCACGTGGCCCCCCCCCCTCCCCCCACTTCCCTCCCACCCTTCCTTTCTCCCTCCCTTGAACGCCTCCATCTTGGTCCGCACGATCCATCACTCGTGTCATCACCTGTACAGGACCTATAACAAGGGGTTTCCCGACATGCACCCGGCACCCCTTTCTTCTCCTCGCTGGTCCCATCGTTTGCACGAACCCATTCGTTCCAAGGGTGTCACCCTTTAACCCACCCCCGGACCCCTGCACTTCGGTTTCCACGAGACTCAACCCTTCCTCACTCTGGGCCCTTCACCTCTCTGCATGTGAAAGTGACTTTCATTCCCTTGAAAAACTTTGCTTTGTACCTGAATATGACCCTGCGAGTTGAAGAGCGTGGTATAGATAAGAACTCAGTGAAAAAGTGCGAGTGTTGTTAGGCTGATTATAATAATAATACTAAAAGGTCGTTGCTGGGGGGAGATTGAGACAAAACTGTCCCTTCTGCTATCTAACCCCTCGTCAAAATAAATGTATAAATCATCAAAACCACTGTGACCTTTGACATCCTGAGTTACCCTTGAAGGTCAAGGGATGACAAGAGGGATCTGAAGACCTCATCATCTACCTTGGCACCTTTTTAAACCTATGATTCGACAGGTTTGTAGCGGTGATTCATTTTTTGTAACAACTGTGACGTTGACTATGACCTTTCAGGGGTCACGGTTGCAATTTTCAACCTCAAAAGTTCTTCCATCGTGTTCTTCTTGCCCAAAAACCTATTACTTGAAAGTTTCGTCAAATAATTCTGTCTTTTTTGTTTTTCGATTATTTTAACATTGAAAGCTCATAAGGCAAAATTTGGATTTTAGGTTGGACCCTATTTCTGGAGTCAAAAGGTCATATTTTTAATATTTTGCATAGACTCAAAAAAACTTACTACCTTTTTTATAGCCAGGTACCAAATTTCATCGTTGTGGCTCGAAAGGAAGTGTCTAATATTACAGGTCAAAAATGACACACGATCAATGGGACACACTGTATAGTGGTCAATACCTAAAACAGTTACAATCTGAGGTTTAAAAAAAATCAGTGAAGAATATACTGATAAGAATTAAAGAATGATAAATTAATACAAAAGGAATATATACACACAATATGTCAATATTACCAGGAGAATAATGCTTGGATGAATAGATAGGCTGGCAGGAGTCGTGCAGACGGCTGCGTCAAACCAATCTGAATATTGTTGATACGTTACGATGGCCCTGCGATGCCGTTATTATTATGACGCCTAATCAATGTTAGGTGAACGTAACATTCAGATGCACAACCCCCTCCATACGCCTACTGCCTCCCCTACGGCAGCCCAACCATAAGCGCCTAGCGAAGTGCAGTGGGCAGGATTTGAGATGAGACACGAACCGAGAGAAATACGCGACTTCTATTTCTGTTTTCAAACCTTTTTATGGAAGATTTCTGATTTAAATTTCCTCTGGCGGCTTTCACCTATTTCCTCTTGCTCCACCCCTTCCTCAGTAGACTTCTATTGACAGTCCTTCAGGGCACTCCCATTCCTCTAGTTATCCTCCCCCTACCTTGAAATAGTATTTAATAAATCCCTGACCGAAGACGTCGTACCGATGGACAGGAAAGCAGCCGATGTAACAATCATTTTTAAAAGTGGTGATGGGGGGCAGCCATAACTACCAATCTGTACCCCTCACATCCATTCCATGCAAAGTTCTGGAACATATAATTGTCAGATCAGTCATGGGACACCTAGATAGCCAGAATTTACTGTCCAATACTCAGCATGGTTTCATGTTAAACTCAACTTGCTCTCTTTTACCACAACATTTTAGTTTCCGGCGAAAATAATAATCCAGTGGATGCAATATTTCTCGATTTCAAGAAAGCTTTTGACAAGGTGTCTCATAGCAAATTAATTTTGAAACTAAAATATTATGGGTTAGACAGTAACATTATATCATGGATAAATGATTACCTACAATAAAGTGTGCAAAGGGTTATTTTGGACGGTGTTACCTCCCCGGCAATTGAAGTCACTTCGGGTGCCCCACAAGGTAGTGTGATAGGTCTACTCCTGTTCCTTCTGTGCATAAATGATATCAATAAGGTGGTCAAAAGTAACATTCGTCTATTTGCCGATGACGCAGTAGTGTACCGCGAAATTATAGGCCCAAATGATAAAGAATATTTAAATGATGACCTATAAGCAATTGAAAAATGGTGTCATACATGGCAGTGAGAATTAATTTTTTATAAAATGTGGTGATGAATTTTTGGAAAAAGAATTGTTCTCTTCCTAGCACGTACAAAATAAGTAAGAATGAATTAACAAACGTGAAATCCATTTAATATCTTGAAATAAGACTGTCACATGATCTTTCCTGGGGTAAACACATACGTGAAATAATGGGTCAACCGAATCGTAAACTGGGATTCATCAAAAATATACTGGGTAAATGTGACGAAAAATCAGCTACTTTTCCTGGCGAAAAATATACTGGCATGTACGAAAAATCAGCTACTTTTCCCTTGTTAGACCGCATTTGGAATATGCTGCCAGTGTATGGGATCCCTACGAAATCGGTCTAAATAATGACCTTGAGCGTGTGCAGCGAAGATCGGCAAGATATGAAAAAGACGATAACCTTATTAGCCTAACCAGTCTATTAAATGAATTGCATTGGGAATCATTGTCAGATCGCAAGTTGAAAATTAAACTTAATCTCCTAAATAAATTCCAAGACCATATTTTCAGTGATGACGATAAAAATATTTTGCGAACCCCAATTTACTATGGTAGACTGGACCATAATTACAAAATCAGAGAAATTGATTGCCGAACTGACAGATTCAAAATGTCCTTTTTTCCTCGTAAAATTAGGGTTATGAATGGCGGTAAATATGTCCAGTAAGAGTGAATCAATCCATAGCATAGGTAGTTGCATGTTGGGGTAAGGACTTGAAGGTAACCCACTAACAGGACGTATTTTCATGCTTACTTTTCTATTTTTATCATTTTAAATGGTGAAGTATAGGCTTGTATATTAATATTAATCCTTTTTTATGCATTATATGTAGTGAATGATTGGTAAGAATTCACCCCCTGCCACACACCTTTATGGTGGCCTGCAGGTTATTATGTAGCTGTATATAAGCAGCTGCCTTTCCGCTAAGAAGGTCTCGTTCTCTCAGCTGGAGGAATCACCCTGGACGAGTGTTCGAGGCTCTTCTTATGCGGCCTCCTTCAAGAGTCTTGCGCATCGTATTTTGGCAAAGACATTCGCTCGCCCACAAGAACCCACGCTTGATTCTATTGGTGCCCGAGGATAGTCTTCAGACCAATCGCCGGGTGCACACAAGAGAAGTTTTCTCGGTCTCCCCCTAAGGGTTTGTACCTAGCAGGGGTTCGAGAAGTGGTTGAGGGGGGAGGAGGAGGGGTCAAGGGGGAGATTACAGGATAGGGGAAGATCTGAGAGAGAGAGGCGTGAATTGCCTATTGATCTGAGGGCCAGGGTAATCCTCCGACTGCCCCTCTTTCTCGAGGCAAGGCGTGACGACCTCTCTGAGATGTCATAGGGACCACAATTCTGAAAGACGAGACCTATGAATGCAGGAGGAAGCGGGAAAACGAGAGGAGGGGGTGGAACGAGGAGTCTGGTGCTGTCAGGTGCCAACTCCATCTCCCTCGTGCACCATCTCCTCGCTCCGACGGGCTTCCCACATCTCCAGGGCGCACGATGCTTCATTAGACAGACGTAAAAAATGCAATGCGGTGGAATAAGAGTGACCTCAGCGCCTGTATCTCATTTACAATGTCCAGAGCGCCCACGAGATATCTTCTATGAGCTGCTAACGATGCTAGGAAGGACCAGAACTAAAGTAGTTTATAATAAAAAGAATTTTGGAGCACCACGAACTGAACAAAATATTAATTCATAACTCAAAATGTCGAGTTTACATCAAACTAGGATGTTTTGAATGCTATTTCACCTGTTTGCCTAGGAATAAAGTATTAGACCTCCACGTACTTCTTCCCACTTTCGTTAGATTACATGGATCTGGAAACCGAAGGAATTGAGGAGGTAGACCAAATGAAACGTATGAGTTAGTTATTGGGATCGATGGGATTTTGAAAGTGGAAGACATAAGGAAAAATCCGTAAGGAAGCGAAATAATGGGAGGAACGTGCATTTGAAACGGAATGGCACAATGAAGGAGCACGTTAATCCGAATAAAGAAAGAAAGAGTGGAGGGAAGAGGCTTCTCCAGATAAGTGGGTTTTGCATCGATTCTTTCGATGCATGTGTGTTATTCCGGTGTACCACGCGTACTATAACAGGCGTGATACCTGACGTTTCGTCGCCGTTGCTGGTCACTTTATCCAAGGGAATGAGGGATAAAGTGACCAGCAACGGCCTCGAAACGTCAGGTATCACGCCTGTTATAGTACGCAGGGTGCACCCGAAAAACACACATATATCTATAATGACCCGCGAGAGTTTTAACCAAGAATAACGATTCTTTCCACCACCATTCCCACAAACTGTCGGCTCTCCATGCTATGATGCATAGGCTTGTTTCTATCCCCTTGAGTGACGATTGTTTCAGTAAGGAATTAAAAAGCATCCAATTCATCGCAAAAAGAAATGGATATAACATTAACGCAGTTCATAAGCTACTCAACCAAAAATTACATCACAAGGCCATTAATTCCCTAACAACCCTCACTAAGATACCATCTCACAAACAAAAACATTAGTGCAAACTTCGATTCCTAGGGAACATGACTAACAATATCGTTAAAAGACTGCCTCGGAATAACTACAGAGTCTGTTATAATAACCCCTCAACTTTAGATAAATCATTGTTTCATTCCAAAGATACACTTGAACCTTCAAAAAAAGAGTGCTGTTTATATGTTAAAGTGTTCGGCCTTGTAACGTATCAATTTTAGCCATGGCATGCTGGGGAGTTGGGGAGCCGCCATGTTGGTTTTTGTACAGAATATTTATACGGAGACATAGGGAAATATGGCGTCGGCCTCGACAATGGCCAATTTGTCATTGAGCCTGGTGATTCAGGTCATTCGGGAGATGCATTCCCAAGAATAGAAATTGTCTCGCAAGGTATTGTTGAACTCGCGGCAGGACGGAGGGAGACTAATTTTGGCCGAGCGTTAACAATTAGGTGGTGCCTATATAAAGAGGGACGAAGAGAGAGACGGGGCTGCTAGGGAGGCTGATAGTCCAAGAAGAGGGAAGTGGTCTTCTAGGCGAGTCTGATAGTCTAAGAACAGTGAAGGGGCGTCTAGCTTCTAGTCTGATGGTCTGACAACAGTGAAGTGGAAAGTGGCGACTAAGTCTAACAAGAGAGAAAAGGAAGGTGGCGGAGAAGCCAGGATTAACCAAGGAGACGGGGATCGCCTCAGCTAGGAACTCCAGATAAACTAGAGGGATAAAGCGGTCCACTCCCCACTATTATGTAGGTACTTATTTTTAAGAGGGTACTTGTTATATTTTATGTGAGAGTGAAAAGTGAAGTGGCTCGTGAAGTGATCTATGGCCTGTAAAAATTGAGCCTGAAGATACCAAGAGTGAAAGTGATATATTGTGAGGGTAATTTATTATGATACTGTTTATATTTTGTTGTATTGTGTGAGAGTACATTAAATAGAAAAGAATAAATTACAGCCTGTAATGGTGCATATATCGGACAAACTGGACTGAAGTTCTCCACACGTGTGAATGAACACAAGAGGAGTGCAAAAACCGTGATGATAAATCCACCTTTGCCAAACATTTGACAGACACTGGACATAGCGCAGATTTTAATTTTCATGTTTTACATGTGTGTGACAAAAGTTTTAAAACGGATTTTTTAGAACGATACGAAATTGTAAAACACTCCAAATCTCAGAAAGTAAATATTTCAAATGACATGGCAGAGTTTAGATCATCGCCCTTTGTGACATGTCCCCTACCACCTCTACAGTACCCTTCAACCAAGGGAAAGCGTTTCCACCTCCAGGCCCCCCCCTCCATCTTCCTACCGAACGAACTCCTTGCTCAAGTCAACCGCAAGTGATCCACCCCCCCCCCCCCCCCCCCAATGCCTCGATATGTTACCCCACCCTCACCTCTGCTGTTTTGCATTGAAGGCCATTCCTTCGCCACTTGTTGTTCTATTATAATATGTTGCCTTGATAATGACGCTCTAAGAGTTGAAACCGCGGCCGGTCTTGTTACTAAAATTGTGGAATATACCAAGTCATTTTTATTTCCATGATGCTTCAACTCCACAAAGACCTGAGGGTATTTGTTCGGTGTCGGGTGAAGTTAGATGACGATAATTAACACACATGAAAACATTTTGTGGGTCCGCCATTAGGAAACGCGGATGCATTAGAGGGTGGTTGGAAAGTAAAACGCAGATCGTTAAGGAGAGCGTTACTCAGCATTAGTAAGGCTGAAAGCGGAAAATGCATCGAGTACTTGGGACCCGTAGGAAAAGGGATTAAAGAAAGAATCAGATTCAATTCAGAGGAGATCAGCTGTTTATGTGAACGATTCTTATGACACGTGTGACTTCTACGACTGAGACAGTGGGATGGGAGAACCTTCAAACACGAAGACAGAAAGACACGGCTTTCACAGGGGAAGGCGAGTTCATCTCCGACGCCGAGTCAATGGGGTCGTTTACCATATTTTTTTAATCACCGGATCTGATAGAGTTAGTAAAATAAAAAGACCCTTATTTTTCCGTTTTTTGATCCGTCAATTATTTCTCGAGTTATAAGCGGCGAAAAACTAATGTTTTTAACCCTATCGGAAAAGTGGGCGACCTCTGACGTCATTGACTTCGTCCAATCAGAACTGAGCCCGCGAAGCTACTTCGCCTTACCGCAAAGGGGAGGGACATAGCAGACTCTGCCAACCGGAGCGATTGCGACATCATCTGTGTGAGAATTCAGACCTTCCGAGAACCCACCTCCACTCCCTTCACTTCCCAGAAAAGCAGTCAAGGACGGGAGGAAAATGACGTCAATGTTATCACAGCAGCTTTTACGGTGGGCGTCACCTTTTGCTTATTTTAATTTCTGATTTCTGAGCGAATGGTTGCGGTTAGAAGATTAATTTTTTCACTAAATTTCTATTTTCGATTCCGTCTAACAAATTCGTGTACAAAATTGCGATTTCGGTTCCGAGTAAACGCCCACATTACAAGAACCCCACACTTCATCGGTGGACAGAAACACAGGGGTGCGCATCCTATCCTAAGGGTTCCTGACTGCAGGTTGGTTTGGTGCGGAGGCGGTGCAGGGGGCGATAACCCTAATTAGAGGTGGCCAGTTTGAAGGGGCCCGCCTCCAGCAAGGGGGGGGGGGACGGTAATTAGCTTTCTCGCCTCGCGACGGCAACTGACCCTCTCATTAGGGTTTCCTTGAGGCAAGGGGAGGGCAAGGGTGCAAAGAAAGAAGCCGTCTCTTGGCTGAAGGGGGGCAGGGTCAGAGCAGGAGGAGATCTCGAGACGTCGTTAGGGTAAGGAGTGGGACGGATGTCTACGTCATTGGCCGTTGAACAATTCCTGACACCTCAGACGATTGAGTTCGAGAAGCTGCATCTTCCAAGCAAGAGAACCAATTATATTTCGATCAAATTCATCTTACGGAATATTCAATTCGGCGTAGATTAATGCGAATAATATTTTGCTTTCACTCTACGAGTATATAAACTTTTAATAAATTCGTCCTTTAGAATTTATATGAGGTGGCCACAGTTTTGTAATCAAAATAATACGGAAACATTCAATCGGTTGTAATTTACATTACATGAGTACAACTTATATCTATTTTCATCATCATTGATCAACAATCCTAGGATTGGTATGACGCAGCTTTCCACTCGATTATTCTATCGGCCAACCTTTTCATTGTGACGTAATTCATCTCTTTTACATCCTTCACAACCTGTTCCATGTATCTCGTAAGAGGCCTGCCTTTCCCAATTTTCCCGTTCACTTTTCCCTCGGCGATTGTATTCAACAGGGCATCGTGTCTATTTTCATAACACTGGTAATTGTTATTTATATACTTATAAAAAGTCTTAATATAATGACATTACAACGGCGACTTACGTTGCAGCCGAGTCATCCGTTCCGATGTTAGTTGGGTTTTAAAAATTTCAAAACAACATTTGAAAATGTTAAAATAAATAAATATAATTTTCTACACATGTTTAACACAGTATTATTAAACTGAAATGCGAAGTTATTACGGCCTCAAGTAACAGAACAGCATGCGAGGAAGGTTGGATCATCGGATTCGAAGGCCGGAAAACCATCTCCTATTTCAAATTACATTTAGTAAGTTTGAGTACGTGATATAAGCATGCATAAGGTGAAAAATATTTTGCTTCAACATAAATCGACGTAGATTTTAACATTCAATAAGATAAATTTTACTGTATTTGAATTGAGTCTCTCGTTAGGAGGATATGCCTTCTCAAACTCAGGTGTCCCTACGTTTTTAACAGCCAGCAGCCACCGGTTCCTAGTTTTAGTACATGTGTATGTCTGTAATATTAAATAATAACAAATACTTACTAATCAAATGCGTAAACAATATTTAATAACGATGGGGAACATGAACTATTTTTATAACGCTTTGAATGTGTTAAACACTAACAAATACTTACTAATCAAATGCGTAAACAATATTTAATAACAATGGGGAACATGCACTATTTTTTACAACTCTTTGAATGTGAAGATTATTAGCTGAAATGTCCTTGCCGAAAATTTAGCTGAGGAATTAAGTTGTGTTACAAAGATATTACTCTTTGAAAATTGTAACTTTTCGGCAGATTATTAAAAACAGGACGTCATCGCATGACGTCACGGCACGGTATCACTATGGGCGTTGTTTATCTGTTTATGCGTGGAGGTAAGTGGTTAAATAAATACTTGGCGATAACGTATGCATTTATCTCAGTTGCTTAATGCAATAAACTATTGTACTTCGAATTTTTATTTACGTAGTATGGATTGTAACGAGCAAATCGTCCATTTATTATATAATGCCTGTTTAGTGCCCAAGAATTTCTGCTACGTCTATGCAATCGCTGGTTTTTTTTAAGAAGAACGCCGCCATAAGGGAGACAACTAAAGGAAATTGTCGGGATGTGCGTTTTTATGTATTTTTTCGGTCATCGTTCCGTTCGAGAAACGGCTAAAAACCTCCAAGCAATATATTCACTTCGCTTTCTTTTAAATATAAATGTCTATCTCCGTGGCAATATGGAACATATACCGTGCAGTGACGTCAGAAGGCGTTTTAAGTCACGTGACTTTCGTCAATTTCCGGGAACATTTTAAATTCATTTAATAATCCTTGTGGTGGGCGTAGAAAAATTTGGCTTCTTTATTTAAATTGGTGAGAAAATTTCGCATTGAGTACATCATTAATCTTCGAGAAACAAATTTCATGTATAGGTATTCCGCATTTTTGATACCCATCGCAAGCGGCGTTCGGAAAACTGTGCCGATTGAATGGAAATGGAACGTGAAATGTGGTGATTGAGAAGTCAAACGAGCGTGAAAGATGGAAGGAAGCAGTAAGTGGAAGGTAGGATAACGACATTTGAAGTTTGGTGTGTAACTATGCTAACGTGTATGGTGTAGATTCGATGATAAGCTGCCATGATTGCATCCATGGAGAAGCGACGACAGATCAAACCAGACCAGAAATAAAGGGAGACCGCCACCGGGCGGCAGCAGGATTGTTCTGGTCGAGTCAGGGGGTGATCATTAGTACCTTCCCAAAACAAATCGCTTAAAATGAAAACAACTCCTATCTCTTCTTTTTCCATTTTATTCGTTACAAAGGGGTCGTTTACCATATTTTTTTATTGCAGAATATGTTATAGTTTGTAAAATATTAAGACCAGTATTTTTTTGTTTTACGATCTGTCAATTATTTCTCGAGTCATAAGCGGCTAAAAACTGATGTTTTTAACCCTTTCGGAAAAGTGGGCGTGGTGCAACCTCTGACGTATATCGACTTCGTCAAATCACAACTGAGCCCGCGAAGGTACTTGGCCTTATCGCTAAGGGGGGGACACAGCTGACTCCGCCAAGAGGAGTGATTGCGACAGGATATGTGCGAGCAGTCCTTCCGAGAACCCCACTCGTCCCCTTTTCCTAAAAGCAGTAAAGGACGGGAGGAAAGTGACGTCAATGTTATCTCAGCAGATTTTTCGGTGGGCGTCACCTTTTGCTTATTTTAATTTTTGATTTATGAGTGAATGGTTGTGGTTAAGAGATTAATTTTTTCACTAAAATACTTTTTTCGGTTCCATCTAACGATTTCGTGTAGAAAATAACGATTTCGGTTCCGAGTAAACGCCTCCATTCTTTTTATCTTTTCCTATGCACTATAGACATGGAACTCGACTACTAGATAAAAACATAGAACATTATGGTCACATTAACTAAAAGTTTAGTATCTACAGAGTAATTGAAGAATTATTGGTTATGTATCATGCGCTACAGACTAACTCTAACAATATTTCACCTACCCTTTGCCATGCTTTCTTATAGAACGCGGGAAAAATGACATTTTTTCTATCGGTACGATAATCTTCCCTAACCTTATTTATCGGGGATCTTAATCTATCACCTTCAGTGTCAATATAGATCTAAAAAATCTCTATCATATCATAGTCTAGGGTGCTTTTGACCCGAAGAGCATCAAACGGAGCCTCGGCCGTGGACGTGAATCGACGTAACGCTACGCAACCGAAGGAAGGATGCCACTTTACGGCCTCAGCACACTATCTGTTCGATGCGCGCTGGAAGCCCGGTGGCGAGAAGAGAATGCATTGGCGAACCCCTTCCTTCGGGCGAACATTCTCACGCCGCCTGGCTGCGGGAACACATTTAACGCCCGGCGCTGGACCAATGGAAGATCATGAAGGGATATGCGTGGGGTGGGGATGGATTAGGGGGATGTTGAGTGCATGGAGTGTGCAGCAAGGGACTATGGGAGCTGGAAGCCATTATCAAGGGAAAGACCGGGAAGTGAGAAAGAAGGAGGAAAAGATAAAGCATTCGCTCAACTAAAGAAAGTAAAAGAATGAAGGTAGTTGTTTCAGGCTTGATTTAGTGATATCATAACGAAAGAAAAAGACTGGCAATTTTCCACAAGAATAAGGATTTTACTCGACCGGTTTCAGGGTACAACGCAGACCTGGGGGTGTAGAATGACACTGCAAAGTGTCACTCTACACCCATAGAAGAGTCCAAAAAGGGCGGGGTTTATGAAATCAAGTGCGATTGTGGAGCCAACTACATCGGCCAGACAGGGAGGAATCTTTCCACCCGTATCAGTGAGCTCAAAAAGTCTTATGTCTCTGGTAACGAAACCTCGATATTCGCGAAGCACCTCATGGACGCGGAACACTCAAGTGACTTTAAATTCAACGTGCTCCACACTTTAGAAAAAGGAAAGAAATTGGACGCCATGGAGCGAGTGGAAATAATTCAAAGAAGGAACAGGAAGCAGAATCTTCTCAATGACGTTCAATTTCTTTCGTCCCCCTCCCCTCTCCTCTCCATCACCTTCCCACGAGTCGTACACTCTTCAGAAGGGCTGCCGCAACCCTAAGCACCGGACCGCCGCCGCCCCCTTCCCCCCACGTCCTCACACTACTTTGGAAGAATACACCAGGAACCCCAAGGAGCTAATCCCCCTTAACCCGAAGGAACCGACGCTCCGGGGGATGCCAACGCCCGGACCGCCTCACCCGTTCCACAGTGGACTACACTTGGACTCTGAGTGTGGAATTTTCCGTTGACCCTTAACGATCTGAGCCATCCCCAGATCGCCATCATGCGTGGTTTTACCCATTAACTCCCACCACCTTTCACCCTCCTCTCAATTCCCAATCCTTGTTCTCTCCAACCCCTCCCCCTCTCAACCTTTCCCTCCCCTCACTGCAATTGGGTTTATATACTGAGCTATATAATTTTCACCTGATGATGGTGTTGTACACCGAAACCGGTAAAGTAAAAACCTTATTCTTGTGGAAAATTGCCATTCTTTTTCTTTCGAAAGTAAAAGAATCCGTCGAGAGAAACACTTGAAAGATTACCTCCTCCATCCAAGACGCCAAACCAACCGGTGGCCAAGTTCGTGGCAACCACAATGCTGAGAAACTGAATATAGATGTCTTTGATGTGTCTTCGGTTCTGAATATGAAAGGGATCCACGGCGAGGGTTTTTGTGAGCGGGATAGACATTCTGAAGTCATGCGTGCAGCTATTTTACCGTTCATTCGTAAATTTATGCAAAAACACATTCGTTTTTTTAGAATGGATGTCCATGCGAAGCACTCCACGTCTACCTTGCCTGATCCCTGCCCTAACACTTCCGACGGAGAAATAACATACTTCTTATTAATTGGGAAGATATTCGAGATTTTATACTAAACGATTTAAAAAGTAATGCATATTTTATCAAATCGCCATCATCAAGGGTCAACAATCCTAGGATTGGTTTGACGCAGCCCTCCACTTGATTCTTCCATCGGCCAACCTCTTCACATTGACGTAGCTCCTCTCTTTCACGTCCATAACGACCTGTTCTATGCAACTCATACGAGGCCTGCCTTTTCCATTCTTCCTGTTCACTTTTCCCTCGACGATTGTCTTCATCAGGCCATCGTGTCTTAAGATAAGGCCGATTAAGTTGTCCCGTCTTCGTTTTATAGTTTTAAGCAGACTACTCTTTTCTCCCACTCTTCTTCGGACTTATGCATTTGTCACTCGGTCTATCCATTTTATCTTCATCATATTTTATTAAATAACCGAAAACACACTATGTAAGTCCACATACGATGAAAATTTATCTACGACCTGGTTTCGTTGCAGCGCAACATTAACAAGTCTATGTTGCGCTGTAACGAAATCAGGTCGTAAGTAAATTTGCATCGTATGTGGACTTAAACAGTGTGTTTTTGGTTATTTAATCATGAAGAAGTTCCACGCAGTCACAGCAGAAACCATTTCTGAATTCATATTTTGACCGTAATAATGTACACCTGAGAGGCTTATCAAATCCTAAAATAAATAGGACTAAAATGATTCAATTCTTTACCTGTCGTCCAGTTGACTTTTCTTAAATAAAGGTCTGAATAACACGCCAAGCATATATTAGATGGAGGCTTACAGAGAACCCATAACTCAGGACCCGAGGGTCAGTGCACGCGAAACACATCAACTCATTCTGCTGCCATGCCCTCAAAAAAGATCTTCAGACGTAATGTAGCTACTAATGAATAATTTTACATTTATAAGCAATAGACACAAATAATTATGATAGTAAAATCTGTAAGAATTGATGAGCTCACCACCTGAAGTTTTCAGTCTTTTCGTCAGAGAATAGAAGATTCAAATTCTGGGTATATATCCTTAGGGAATGAATATGTTTGACCGTAATTCTTTTAGAATAAATGTTTACAGAGATAAAAAAATTCACCTTGACTTTCATCAGCCATCAACTTAGTCACCACGTGTATTTTTTTCAGTCATCCTGGTCTAGTTTCATATCAGCGAGAAACCCCGAGTGAAGGTTTGTCGTGCCTAGTTCGTAATCCTTGAATCCTAATTTCTTATCTTTATTATTCACGTGTTTATTGTCCTTGTTTGTAATTTACCTTTTCAAAAAGATTTACAATGGTATAACTGTAATTTATCTTTAATTTTGGAAATATTCGAACAAAATGCCTCAAGATATAATAGTAACCGAGGATTCCAGGATTTCACTCTTTGATATCGTCACACTGAGGTGATTCAAGACAATTTTCATCGACTTTATGCGGTATTTATTCGGTCAAGTTTTACATCACTGCGACATCTCTCTCTATATAATGAATGAAACTTCTGTAACCTGGTGGTATTCCATAGTCAAGATATTTAATAAAAAGATGTTAATGATTAATAGAAACGTGTTGCGAGCAGTGGTAAGAAATGGGCCCCATTCACATTTATTAGGACAGCTGACTCATCAAATCTCCAAGAGACTGTCATAGGAAAATCTCCCTGTGGCTTTCAAACCGCTTCTGACCCTTCAAACATTTCAGTCAAATGCAAGGACTAAGATCAAAACTGGTGTGTACAGTTTAGAATGCAGTGACTGTGATGGGGTTCACGTTGGACAGACATACAGGAATTTTAGCACGCGCACCGAGGAATATTTTAAAGCTTTTGATAATAAATGGACGAAGTAAAAGAGAAATTGCCAGTAGACTTGCCCAAGAGAAAAGGGTTTTTTACCAGAAGAATATTCTGCTTAGAGCTGCAAATAATAGCGTGGAAGAAAGGAAACATTTCATTAGAACATACATCTGGAGCATTCTACTCTATAGCTGCGAAGAATGGACAATAGCAGCAGCAGAGAAGTCCAGGCTGGAAGCATTTGAAATGTGGTGCTACCGAAGAATGATGAAGATAAAATGGATCGATCAAGTGACAAACGAAGAAGTATTGAGAAGAGTGGGAGAGAAGAGATGTCTACTGAAAAAAAGACGGGACAACTTAATGGGCCACATCTTGAGACACGGTGGCCTGATGAAGACAATCGTCGAGGGAAAAGTGAACGGGAAGAATGGAAAAGAGAGGAAAGATAATGTCAATATGAAGAGGTTGGCCGATAGAAGAATCGAGTGGACGGCTGCGTCAAACCAATCCTAGGATTGTTGACCGATGATGCATTGAATGTCACCATAAGAGTAACTTTGCTAAGCACTTAATTGATAATGACCACCATAGTGATTTTTAACATATTAACATTTGATGTATGTGCAACCATGGTTGAGAGCTTAACTCCCGGGAGAAATGAGAAATTCTCGAGAAAATGGGTGACCCTGGGGCAACACTGATCAATGAGTATTAGGATGCCGCCTTCTCCCCCATCCTAAAATTAATAACACGAAGATCGAAAGTGTTGAAACCATAACGTATTTAGGTGCAACAATCACTAAGGATTTATCGTGGGGAAGACACAACCAGGAAATATACGGCGAAGAGAAAACTAGGATTTATAAAAAGGGTACTTGGGAAATGTGATGAGAAGACAAAAGTGCGATGTTACTTTTCTCTATTTAGGCCCCATCTTGAGTATGCAGCCAGTGTATGGGATCCGAATGAATTAGGTTTGATCAGAGAACTAGACAGTGTGCAGCGTAGAGCAGCTAGGTTCGTTAAAAGGTGTTACGATAGGTTGAGTAGCGTTTCAGAATTAATACAAGAATTAGGTTGGGAATCATTATCATAGCGTAGGTTAAAGTACAGATTAAATCTATTAGAGAAATTTCAATCGGATAGCTTTACTGAAGATGTTAGGCACATATTAAAAACACCAGCGTATTATACTAGATTTGGCCAGATAAATAAGGTCAGAGAGATGGATCGTCGTACTGATACTTTCAAAATGGCATTTTTCCCCGTACTATAAGAGAACAGAATGGGCAGCATAGCAAAGGGATAGGTAGGGGAAATATTATAGAGTAGTCTGTAGTGCATGATGCATGTATTAATTCCTCAAATACTATAGATACTAACAATCTAGTTTCATGAGACCCTATAGTTGCTTGTTTGCATGCCGGTAGTGCATGGTTGGTGATCTTCACCCCCTGCCACACACCCTCGCAGTGGCTTGCAGGGTATGGTGCAGATCGTGTAGATTGGAAGTAGATCTTAAAGGCTGTTGCTTCCATTTCCCTATTCTCAGATCTCACGTCGTCTTTCAACTCGCCAAGCAGTTCTAGCCATAGTCCTCCCTAATTCACCAAACCCCTCCCCCCTTCCCCTCCCAACCTCCCCTACCCTCCTCCGCCGGTTGATTGCGGCTTTTATAGAGAGTTCGTCTTTACAACTGATGATGACGATAATCGGTCGAAACTCGGGTCGTGAGAGGAGCGTGTAAACTTTTTGTGGAATTTTTGTCAACGTTTATTTTTATTAAATCTCTCGAATATCTCTCTCAGTCTCGCACTAATATCCGAATTAAGGAGGTTGGCTCGCGACTGCTTTAGTCAAGTTGTCTAAGGAATCGTATTAATTTAAGTACGAGTATATGCCTGCTAAGTGATCATTACTTCACATAGAAAATTACCTGCTCTAAGTCGAAGGATTTATTTTTTATGATAATTTTAATCAGCTCGACGATGGAGTCAATTCAGCATTTACGTTACAGAAATAAATTCATGTACTCCACGAATTTACTGATGTATAACACCAGAATATTACTATCAAACATTATGTTATAATATTTTTCTGAAATATGCTTTAATATCTCTTTAGTAATGATATTATTCATACGCCCTACATTTTGGCTGGAGCTACCGCAGCGCCACTTGAAGACAACTACGCATTCCGTCTGCTATAGGCGCATAAATAGGTGGATTTAGCGAAAAATACGGTGGGTTGATGCCTTTTTTTTCGTGTCATTTTATTCCTTGTGAAATTACGCATTAATTATCAGTTTTTTGCAAAAATGACATATCATTATGGTATTTTTAAACGTTATATTCCCATGTGATGGCCATTCTCGCCGTTAATCGTGTGTAATTTCAAATGCAATTTGTGCAAAAAGGAGTATGGGTTGGTATAATTATCTTAACTTTAATGGATAGAGGAATTTTAGGTCTACAAGTGCTGAAAATATTCTAAAAAATGACACCACTTTCACTTTTCGGATCAGCCTCCTTAATTAGCTGACGAGCGAGACGCCTGCGTATCATGAAGTACGTACGGAATAGATACGAGTGAATCCCCTCAACAGGCGACAGTGAGCTCGGATGATGGCATTCGATTCCGAAAAACCTTGCTTGGTGGAGGATGTGAGGTATTTGACCGAGGGCCTTTCTCCACCGACCCCATCGGACGGTCGATTCCTCAAAGAGCGTCCCTTTCTTCCTGAGGGAACACAAAAAGGGATTCCGCTTTCCCCCCCGGTCAGAGAGCTGGACGACACACTTCCGAAAAAAAATCTCTCTTCCCTCTCCCTTCAGTAGTAGCATGGGGGAGGACGGCCATTAGAAGGGAAATTCCCGGAACATTGGCAAGGGACCCTGAGGAAGTGAAGACCTTCCGAATCAAGCCACGATCAAAGGGGAGAGAGATCTAGAATACGAATGAAAAAACCCTGTTCGTGGTCGAGCCATTGTGACGTAGGAGAATAATTGACTGGTTCTCTCTTTTGCGGATTCATAGTCTGGAATCGAGTTCCTTGGCGAAATGTCATGAAATGTCCAAATTCTGCCCTCAATCCACCATTTGAAATAAGAGAGAGCAACAGAGATATTAATATGATATTCGTTCCCACCGACTTTCGCCGAGTATTTTCGGCTAACCTGTGCTTTAGATTAATTAACTTCCAATTGGCTTACGTGAAAATTTCCGAAGACAGGGGGATATCCGAATATGCGAATTAGACATTACCTGGCGATATAATTATAATCTGTACTTTGCATAAGTCTGCTTGGTAAATACTTTTTGATTTTGAAAATAATTTATTTACTATCACCAAGAGAACTAACATAGCCGTTATACATTGAAATCCACTACATTAGCACTTATGACGAACACGACGCAATAAACAGGCGAGTGGGGTTTTTAAGCCACATCATTCGGATTTGAAGGCGGAAGTTTCAAAGAGCTTCCATTCATGTCATCTCGATCAAGCCCAAGGATTCCTAAAAGTGGTTTCGTTTCATTCAAGTATGATAATTTGACGTTCGTTCATTTGTGCTTTAAAACTTTGATATGCTTATCGCTGAGGAAAGTTAGTTTCACAACTTCCACTTCCTATCTTTCCTGCGGTAGTTAACCAAAAGTATGGGAGGGCTGGGCTAGTTGGACCGTTTTTCGTTTGCGGCGTCCTGGTGGGCGAATTTAGGCAATTTGACTTCCGTAAAACGGTCTATCTTGTAGAACACTTTGTGCTCTACAACTTCTATAAACTTGTCAAGCCATATGAGCATCGGAAGTATGTTTTTGTGGCAGTTTTTTGGAAAGTGATCATCCGGTCCATTTAGTCTTAAGATGTGGCCCATTAAGTTGTCCCGTCTTCTTTTTAATGTTTTCAGTAGACATCTCTTCTCTCCCACTCTTCTTAATACTTCTTCGTTTGTCACTCGGTCGATCCATTTTATCTTCATCATTCTTCGGTAGCACCACATTTCAAATGCTTCCAGCCTGGACTTCTCTGCTGCTGTTACTGTCTATGCTTCGCTGCCATATACTAGAACGTTCCAGATGTATGTTCTAATGAAATGTTTCCTCACTTCCACGCTTGTATTTTCAGCTGTAAGCAGAATCTTCTTCTGGTTAAATGCCCTTTTTGCTTGGACAATTCTACTGGCAATTTCTCTTTTGCTTCGTCCATCGCTGGTTACTCGGCTTCCCAGGCAGCAGAACTCTTCCAACTCCTCGGTTTTTTGTTTTCCTCTCTCCTTTAAATATGTGGGTTGAGATAAGTAAGTATGTTAGCATTGTAATTTCTCCTGCAATTTCAAATACGCAGGGAGGAAAGAAAAAATATGATATTTCTCACAAAACCTTCCAGGAAATGATTGGAAAGTGGATACTTCATCCGTTTTCGGAGATGAATAGTTATTAATAGTGAACACATTCAATCCACAGCATACATTAACACATTGCTCTCCCTTCTTATAGAGTTTACCATGAATCGTATTACGCGCCAATAAAAAACTAAAACCTCCTCTCCGCCAGAAACATCAAAGGGCGAAAAACAAGGCATTCTTAAGATCACATTCCTACGGCTAATTAGGTAAAGCATAAACCGCGACGCCCAAAGGACTGAAATTAGAAAAAGAAAACAAATTTCGCCTTGGAAATAAATTCGGGGTGTCGTCACGGCCCTTTTATTTTAAAGAAAATATTTTGTTAGGAAATAGAGGGAGATAATTTGTTTTTTCTATTCCTCTCACATTTTTTTGTTTTCACTGCACCTGCTATAACTCTATTTGCATAATAACGGCAATAATTTTTAAGATAAGCTACTGAAAGATATACCTACTATCACGTACCTGCTTGTATATAGGTGAAGACAGAGCTTAATTCAAGCGAAATACGAGAAAAAAACAAATGGCTATCAACAAATTTAGTCAGACGGCAAAGGCTGAAGGAATGAAGGCATCACACTGGGGCTTATATCGCCTACGATCGCAATTTGAATGCATTCCTCCTGAAATTCCACCAATCGCTAATTCTGGTTCCGAGTTCCCGTCTGCCCTTCCTAAAAATACACCCAAGGGCATTACAAGACTTCACATGACCTTCAAATTACCTTTTCTGCCGGGAACCTTCGCCGTATTGAAGCGAGAACGTAAAACACAATGAAGAAAAATCAGTAATTAAAAGGTTGGAAAGAGAACGTACACTTTGAACAAAGAACTTTCTCCTACTTCAAAATCCGGCCGTAGTAATCAGGTCATTTGGGTTGGGTTGCACCGACAATTGCGTTGTCTTGACCATCGTGTTTTCGTGAGTTCGAATCTATATCGTGCTTGTACCAAGTTAGTCCTTGGTTACCTATCCGAGATAATCCTGAAGGGTTTCACACGCACCCCCCTCCATAAAGAGTGAATGTAGTGTTTTCTAATGGTTAGGCCTAGAATATTAGGACCTATTTCTGCGAATACAATTCATAAGGCATTGTCATCATCATCAAGGGTCAACAATCTTAGGATTGGTTTGACGCCGCCCTCCACTCGATTCTTCTATCGGCCAACCTCTTCATACCAACGTAATTCTTCTCTTTTACATCCTTTACGACCTGTTCTGTGTAACTTATACGAGGCCTGCCTTTTCCAATCTTCCCGTTCACTTTTCCCTCGACAATAGTCTTCATCAGGCCATCGTGTCTCAAGATAAGGCCGATTAAGTTGTCCCTTCTTCTTTTTAGAGTTGTCAGCAGGCTTCTCTTTTCTCCTACTCTTCTTAGGACTTCCTCGTTACTTACTCGGTCGATCCATTTAATATTCAGCATTCTTCTGTAGCACCACATTTCGAATGCTTCTAAGTTAGAAGCATTCGAAAGATTAGAAGTTCTAACCTTTTCTTCTCCGTTGCTGTCATCGTCCATGCCTCACTGCCGTAAAGAAACATGCTCCAGATGTATGTTCTGATGAACTGTTTCCTTACTTCTACGCTAGTATTTCCAGATTCTTCTTTTGATAGAATGCCCTCTTTGCCTGAGCTATTGTACTCACTATTTCTTTCTTGCTTCGTCCATCGTTGGTTACTCGGCTTCGGTTGGTTACTCGGCATTGAGCAGCAGAAAATAAAATGTTCTGAATCGACCAAATCAAATTGACTTCATTCAAAGTGGCCCAAATGGAAGCGGGCACGGCTATGTTCTCCCAATTTCCTCGGCTCCTTTGAATGAGATGTGAGATTGAGCTCAAAGGGAATGTCCTTTCATTCTTAGCTGTTCGACTATGTGGATCGCATCGATTTTCAACCACATTCCGGAAAACGTTCAGGAATTTGAATCCCAACAGCCAGGGTTACATAGAGAGATCTCACAGTGATGAAACACTCAGGCATTTTGAGCACTTCAATGGATTTCCTTACTAACCCTCACTCTAATTGACTTAAAATTTCAATCGGGTTGATAGCGGAAATAATGTCGTATTTCCCAGGTGCAAGTGGAATCCTTTACCGTTCCATGAGGTCGCACACTCTTCAAAGAGTACTCTGGTGCACCCTGTGATCCTTCCGTCCCTCCCTCCGCAAAACGTCTTCCAAGGCGGGAACAATCCGCTTCTGTGGGAAGGAGTGGGCTGGCCCATCTTGGTGGACAAACCTACCGCACCCTGACACATAAGGAGCCTCAGGATCGCGGCTCACACCCTTTAAGGGTCCCTCCGCTCATCGTGACTCCGACAACCAGACACCATCCCCTCTCGCCCTACCCATAACAATTGGTGATGTGGAAAACGAGAGGGAAACACAGTGCATCCACAATATGGCCGCATGAAAAATTAATTTCAAATAGGATTCACCAATTGAGTACAAATCTATGATAAGGGTCATTATTTAGTCATTATCTTCGACTGTATCAGGCATTACGTGGTGGAATAGCATTTTCATAATTAAATCAAACGCGGGAGTTGTACTGTCCGCTTAACATAATATATTGAAATGCACATGTTACACGGGTGTCATCATGAACACCTGATGACGACGCCCGAAACGTTGAAACACGTTTAGGGTATTACTGTTTAATTGATAGTTGATAGTGTTTTGATTAAGGTCTGTGGAGTACTTTGATGAATTTTTTTATGAAAGAGTACAGTTCTTTGTAGCAAATATTAACCACAAAAGGTTCAGAATTAGCCTGATTTTTAAGACATTTAGGAAAGTTTGGAGGATATTTTCTCTTATTTTCTTTTTTAATTTATACAATTATATATCATAATGTTTGAGAACAAAAATGAAAAACAAAATATGATATAGATTTGCCAATCAATTGAGATTGACTATCCAAAGTTTCGACTTACAATCCAGAATATTATGTTTATTTCGGGCACTAGCTTTCATCTCCGACTCCGACCCTCGATCGAGAAGAGACTTCGATTCGGAAACTTGTCGCTTCGTCCCAGGGGCCAAGCAACAGGCGATTCGACGAACAGTTGCAGAAACGATTAGACTTTTCTCATTTAGGAAAACAGGGGGGGGATGGGGTACTCCAGACCCCAGGGGATGGAACACAGGAAAAGCAATCGTCCCCCCCAGGTGGACTATCTCTCTCGGCGGAGGGAGCGCGGATCAGGCGGAGGAACACCTTCGAAGCGAACGATTGGAGGGAAGGCCATCCTCGGGAAAAGACGCCTCTGTCTGTCCATCCCAAGGAGTTGAGAAAAGGAACTGCATGAAGCATCGCAGCTGTTTCGTGAATACATCTTATACGATAGGTTGAGAAGTGTTTCAGAATTAATACAAGAATTAGGGTGGGAATCATTATCAGAGTGTAGGTTAAAGTACAGAATATATTAGAGAAATTTCAATCGGATAGCTTTACTGAAGATGTTAGGGACATATTAAAAACAACAGCGTATTATGCTAAATTCGACCAGATAAATAAGATTAGAGAGATAGATTGTCGTACCGATAGATTCAAAATGGCATTTTTCCCCCGTACTATAAGAGAACAGAATAGGCAGCATAGCAAAGGGATAGGTAGGGGAAATATTTTAGAGTAGTCTGTAGTGCATGATGCAAGTATCAATCCCTTAAATACTATAGATACTAACAATCTAGTTTCATGAGACCCTATAGTTGCTTGTTTGCTTGTCAATAGTGCATGCTTGGTGATCTTCACCCCCTGCCACACACCCTCGCGGTGGCTTGCAGGGTATCGTGTGGACGTAGTACTCTCTGTGTTGAACAAAGGGCATCCGTTGATTGTATTCACTTGGGATAAACATCGTGACGGCAACTTATTACCCGAGTGCATTACTGATGCTATGTCGTCCGTAAATATTCTTCCATTACTTCACCCATGTACCTTCACCGACCAACGCTCCTCTTCGCAAATCTTCTATACAATTATTATTGACGGATACTGACTTCAACCCTGCCATACTCCCATCCCCCTCGCTGACCACCTAGATCCTTCAGCTATTCTTAGATATGCTGAGCCATCCATACTTCCATCTGATCCAAGTTAAAAGCATTTTTTTTTTCTTATTCACTCTGAGAAATGCTTTCCCGAAAAAAAATTAAAAAATACGTACATCCCATTTCTAATATAATTTATTTCTCATTAATGACCTCATCAACGGTATGATATCAAGGGTATCCTAACTTCCTGAAACCAAACTGACTAACCTTAATGAAGCCACTCACTCACACGTGTTAACAACTCGAAAAGCAGGCTTTTAGATCCACCTTTTTTGTTTCAGAGCCTTTGCATTTATCGTTTTTTTTTCTAATGAGATCAAACTCATCTAACAAAGTCCTCAGAGTTGAACTATTAATTTTGCAAATAAATATTAGGATTTAATATGCCTGGGTAGGATAATATTTTTTAATAATCATGATGCAATTTGACAAGCTTTGTGCTGATAATAATGAAGAACCGATGATTTACACTGCAAAAATTTTATCTGATTTTAAGGCACAAAAGCGATCTGAATTTCAGAGGCAACAATTTTAAGACAGTGTTTGTTGAAATTCAGCACCATTATCTTGTCTAAAAATAAGGCAGGTGCAGGACTGAAAATCAGACCAGGTGGGACTTATTTTAAGATAGGCTCAAGCAGAATTTGTGACTAGGGCTGTCTTAAATTTAGCTTAGGCCTATCTTAAAATAAGTCCCACGTAACAATGCGGATTCCTATTGAAATTAAAGCCTAATTGTAGGAGATGTCTGATTATAAATACTAATGTTTAAACACTTCACACGAGCACGAACCAAAACCCTAACTTTACATATTTTTACTCGAATATACTGTTTCACTGACTAAATTCTTCAATTGAGTAAACGTAAGTCATGGAGTTTCCATGATGAACTTGAAAAATATTTCCGGACTGAAATGGGAACCCGTTAACAATAGCTTCAAATATAATACGAAATTTTGTACTTTTATTGGAAAAAAAGTAATCCATACAAAGTCTTCAATACAACAGATGTGTGCCAGTATCTACAAACCAAGGCAGGTACTGTCACTTTGTGAGGGCGACTATATTTTAGTTCTTATAACCCTGCCATGTAGACAAAATAAGGAAGTTTAGTCTCAGAATACATTACCCAGATACAACTGGCTTCCTTCTGCAAATAAACGAAGTATCAACGCCACATTCTCACACCGTTACTTCATCGCACGAAACTTATTTCACCCACTTACAATGAAATTTGACTATACTTTGAAGGTTAGCTCCAATTGCGGAGCCAACCAAGGCTTGCTTATTTCAACCCGGGAGATCTGAATTTCAGATTTCATTATCTTATTTTCAATATGCAGTTGTTAGATTCTTAAAATAAGACGGAGGTGTATCTGATTTTCACGCTTGTGGAGTCTGAAATTTACACTTCTACCGTGAAATAAGACTGCGTTGTAATTCAGATGAACTGAAAATCACATAAACTTTTTACAGTGTAATAAATGCTATTGGAAATCCATATACAGCACTCATACTGACGATATAGTTGCCCCCTATCATTAGCGCTGTAACTGAATTCGGGCCACATATGATCTTAAACAATTCCGGCAAACAGCACAATTATTAAAAAATACACAGGCGAATGTTTAGCATATGTTGCCGCGCGTGGGAATTGATTCATCACGTGAGGGATTATTATTTGCAGAACGGGATCACGGAACCTCGCGGTCATAAATCAAAGACACGTTAAGTGGAAAAGGGACCATGATGCACGGCTATGCAAATCGCTGGCATATATATCTCGCGCGAAAAACTCGCTCCCGCGTCGGATGAATCCATTGAACCCTCAGCACAGCAATCCTGTGGCCGAAATAAAGCAACCGCGAACGATAGAAGGGGGAGCGAGGAAAATATCCCTCCGCGTGACGTCGGCCATTACAAACGGCTCCATTGTTGCGTCATTATGGGGGCGTTAATCACGTGGCGTTTTTTTAATGTGCGCCGCACCTGCAGAATGCACCCGGCAGAGGGCTCGTCAATCACCAGTCCATCGTCCAATGAAAAGCATCTCCTCCATGGACGGGTGGAGGGGGAGAAGATGAGAGGAGAAAAGGTAGTATCATCATTATTCCTCCCTCATTGTGCTATTTTACGCTCGACACGTAACCACTGTGTCCGCTGCGCGCTCTGCATTACGCTTTCATTAACCTATTGCTCACTCGCGCACATACAAACTGCTTTTTCTGATGAAGTCAAGACGGAATATAAGGCAAAATTGGAGAAAATATAGCAACAGTGTACTTTCTTTACCAGGAAGGAAGACTCGTAATCTTCATTCGCACGTGAGACCGAAGTGAACCCTCATTTGAATTTATTGTTCCACTTTTTGAAGGAAAAATTCCAGAAAGAGTTGCCTTACATTTTGAAGAACTTTATTCTCTAGAAACAATTCGTAGAAAACAGCTCTTGGATGTATTATAACGCAGAATTTTACATACTATCGCATAGGTTGCTTCTCCTAACTGACATCGAATTATCAGAATAAATTATGTGAAAGTATTCGAAAGACGATAAAACATGATTTAAATCTTTTCCAGAGAATTATTTTCGTTAAGTCTTCTCGGTCTTCCCACCGGGTTAAATTTTCGTATAAACCAACGTTTCCACGGACGACTTTATCCATCTTCTTCAGGGTGAGTGAGTTAATTAAAACCGTTGAAATGTATCCATAAACGGTTGCAACAATCAGGCTACTCCTGATTGGCCGGAAGGATCTTCGAAATTTGGATAAAAAGGAGGAGTTGTATAGTTTTTTTTATTTTATTTAAAATGGAACTCCACGAATTACTAAGTTCATAACCCATGTCTCGATTAAAATTATTTTTGTTCAGCTGGATCACAATGGCAAGTCTGTCCCAGAAGTTGTTGGAACGGCAGATTAATTTTATTAACCTGTGGTTATTACATTATTTGAAAGACGCTTTGTTAGACAGCAGGTGTGTTCAATAAGATTCCCATTTTCTCCTTCGATTTGATCGGTTTCCACGGCAACTGACTCTTGTCCTCAAAACTCTTTTCAACGACGGAACAATTGCCCAGTGTGTCAATTTATGAGAATATCCCATAGGCCGATCAAATGAGTCATATGGCCAAAGATTCCTGCATAAGTTTGGAGAGGGAATGTATTCCCTGCCTGATATCACGGAAAGAATGCATTTGCATTTAACTTTAAATTATAACCAAGAAATCACAAAACGCAGTATTAGCCGACATTTCAGAGCGGGAGATTTATTGCCGCCCATATCTGACGACATCAGTCCACGAAGGATATCCCAGCAGTGAGGTATTTGGACTGCATTTTATATGAATGAAAATTTTAAGCTGCAAATGATTTCATCGGAAAACCATTTGAAAAGTATCATGAGAAATGCGTAGGAATCGGAAATGATAATCTCGAAAAGAAATAGCAATTTTTCATAGGAATATTTTTTCATCACGATTCAAAAACTATTTCATGACACCTGATTATATGTTTTCGCTTTAAATGGTGCTTAATACGTCATAATAAACTACTTTCACACTTAATATTGATCTCATGCCGCACAATGTATCATAAACCAATCTCAGAGCCGTATTTGAGACATGGAAGCACAGTGATCCTTCATTCATCTACACGATACCCTGCAAGCCACCGCAAGGGTGTGGGGCAGGGGGTGAATATCACCAAGCATGCACTATTGACATGAAATGTAAGTATAATTCTTATGAAACATGGCGCGAACTCACAAACTCGCATTTAAACCCATTACGTTCACCAAGAATGACACACCTATTTGCAGTTAAATATATCTACATCTACCTAATACCCTGCAAGCCACCATAAAGGTGTGTGGCAGGGGGTGAATTCTCACCAAACATGCACTACATTTCATGCATAAAATAGGATTAATATTTATATACATCTACTGTTCTAAACTTCACTATTTAAAAAGATAAAAAATAGCAAAGCAAACATGCAAAAACATTCTGTTTAGTTGGGTTAGCCTCAAGTCCTCATGCCAACATGAAGCTACGAATGTTATCCATTGCTACACTCGTATTTGAATATATTTACCGTTATTCATATCCCTAATTGTACGATGAAAAAAGGACATTTTGAATCTGTCAGTTCGGCAATCTATTTCTCTAATTTTGTGATTGTGGTCCAGTCTGCCATAGTAAGTTGGGGTTCGCAAAATATTTTTAACATCGTCTCTGAAAATATTATCTTGGAATGTATTTAAGGGAATAAACATAAATTTTAGCCTGCGATCTGACAATGATTCCCATTTTTATTCGTTTAATAGACTGGATACGCTGATAGGGTTATCGTACCGTCCCTTTACAAATCTTGCCGATCTTCGCTGCACACGTTCAAGTTTGTTATTTAGACCGATTTCGTAGGGATCCCATACACTGGCGGCATATTCCAAATGAGGTCTTTCAAGGGATACATTCTTTCAAGGAATACATTTCATTCTAATCAAGGGATACATTTTTTCATGTGAACGCAATTTGCTGATATCTGCTCCACGGATCAATGAGAGAAGCGTGCACTAACATCAGGTCTATCAGACTGACAACGTAAAATAACTCATCAAATGAGTCTATGCGGGTGAAAAGATGTTCGCCAATGGTGCCAACATGTCAGCGCTGAACAACTTAAAATTACCGTCATCTACAGCAAACAAGTGTGTCCTCAATAGTGCCAGAGATATCCTGGACCGGGAATCTAACCACGAGCCTTTGTCTAACCAGACCACACGATCACGGAAGACAACTATGGTTTAAATTAAAACAAATAATAATATAGTTTAATTACTTTTTTCCTACAGAAAATTCTACCTCCGCATATTATGCGGATTATATTTGACAAGATAAATGAGATTACTAATATTACTGTCTATTTATACTACTACTAGTAGTATAGAGAAAGAGACTGTCATAGTAAAAGTCCACATCTCCCGCGTACTAATACAGAGCCTATCAAGCAACATAGCTAAGGAACAGGAGGGTTATATGTTGATGGAGTAGTCTCTATTGATAGATATTAGTTTCATGGCTGGCATTGCACAGTATCTCTTAGTCGCACTGCCGCATGGCTTGGTAGCTGTATGCATATAGTGCATCTTTGGTGATCTTCACCCCCTGCCACACACTCTGTCACGATGATTCGCACGGTATTTTGTAGATGCAGATGCAAACGTAAATGACGCGGCAACGATTTACGGAAAATATTGAATGAAAAAGAGGTACAGTTTAAAGAAAACTACATCTACATCTCCACGATACCCAGCAAGCCACCGCGAGGGCGTGTGGCAGGGGGTGAAGATCACCAAGCATGCACTACCGACATGCAAACAAGCAACTGTAGGGTCTCATGCAACTCTATTGTTAGTATCTATAGTATTTAAGGGATTAATACATGCATCATGCACTACAGATTACTCTAAAATATTTCCCCTACCTATCCCTTTGCTATGCTGCCTATTGTGTTCTCTTATAGTTCGGGGGGAAAATGCCATTTTGAATCTATCGGTACGACAATCTATCTCTCTAATCTTGTTTATCTGGTCAAATCTAGCATAACACGCTGGTGTTATTAATATGTGCCCAACAATGATTATCACTTTAATTCTTTTATTAATTCTGAAACACTACTCAACCTGTCGTAACACCTTTTAACGAACCTAACTGCTTTTCGCCGCACACTCTCTAGTTTTCTGATATCAAGCCTAATTCATTCGGACCCCATTCGTTGGCTGCATACTCAAGGTTAACATACTAACTAGTGAAAAGTAACATTGCTCTTTTGTCCTCTCATCACTTTTCCCAAGTACTCTTTTTATAAATCCTAGCTTTCTCTTCGCTCGGCCGCACATTTCTCGGATGTGTCTTCCCCACGATAAGTCTTTAGTGATTGTTACACCTAAATTTCTTATGATGTCAACGTTCTCGATCTTCGTGTTACTAATTTTATAGGATCCCTCTATCGAATTATTCCTCCTCCAAAAATTGATAGCTACAGCTACACGATAAGGTTAAGTTCAAACTGCCATTTGTCGCACCACTCTTGAATTGCATCTAAATCCTTGCTAAGCGATTTCCTGTCTTCTTCTTTTGATAAGCACCTATACAATACCGCAACGTCCGCAAAAAGTTTTAGATTACTAATAACTACGGTACCCAAATCGTTTATGTATAATGGTGAAGTTTGTTTCGTCGTATGCGCTCCTTCTCCTTATAAGGCCTGAGATTTCGCGTCATGTTCTGCATTCGGCGAAAGTGGATGTCGTGAGGTTCGCACACAATAATGGGGTCGTCACGTGAGCGTTTAAAAACCTAATTCAACACTCGGTTAATTGCTTACCCGTAATCCTATTTTGTCTTTGTAGCTTTGCTAATGCCACCATGTTCAGAATTGAAGTTCATTTTTAACTCGCGCACTGAATTTAATCTCATCTAAATTGGAACTGACACGCGCGTTCATGTCCCACAAGGCACCGCGTCGATCTTGCCAGAGAGCTCTTCTCGGAATTATTTGGAAAGACGCGGGTGTCGTTCTGGTATGCTTCCTCTCATCGACTGGCGATTCGATAGAATTAATATAGTCGGACATAATGACAGCATTAGTGTATGGGTAAACGTTGGAAAAGAAGAATGCAGACATTGCGGGGTTTCCTCAAGGGACAGTACGGCATCTGGGAGACGGAAAGCGCAATCACTCTCTTGGGGAGAGATAGGAGACCTTTAGACCCGAGGGGGAATTGTGTTTTTAGCCCTCCGAGCAGCACTCTCGCGTGGGGCGATCCACATACTCAGGGAAGCAATGGGAATGGCGTTTACTCGGAACCGAAATCGCAATTTTGTACACGAAATCGTTAGACGGAAACGAAAAAGAATTTTAGTGAAAAAATTAATCTTCTAACAACAACCATTCACTCATAAATCAAAAAATTAAAATAAGCAAAAGGTGAGGCCCACCAAAAAAGCTGCTGTGATAACATTGACGTCATTTTCCTCCCGTCCTCGACTGCATTTAGGGGAAGGGAAGGGAGTGGAGGGGGGGGGGGGTTCTCGGAAGGTCTGCTCGCACAGATGCTGTCGCAACTGCTCCTATTGGCAGAGTCAGCTGTGTCCCCCCATTTCGATAAGGCGAAGTAGCTTCGCGAGCTCAGTTGTGATTGGACGAAGTCGATATACGTCATAGGTTGCACTTTTCCGAAAGGGTTAAAAAATATCAGTTTTTCGCCGCTTATAATTCGAGAAATAATTGACGGATCAAGAAACGGAAAAATACGGGTCTTTTTATTTTACAAACTCTATCAGATCCGGCAGTAATAAAAATATGGTAAACGACCCCATTGCCACTCGAGGCGAAGTTAAGTATTACTCATTCGTACACAACGCACATCTGATATATCCGCACCATGGCTGGCCGTCTGTACACTATTCCCTATGTTCTTAAAGATACCTCTTACTTTGCTGTGTAGATTTACAGTAGAAGTTGTCGCTGTGTGCCGACAGTTATTAAATAGTACCAAGCTTTACTCCAGAGATATCGCAAGGGTCGCATATTAATTGTAACCCCCTCCACCATTCAATTGAAATTATTTTTCTCATTTCGGTTTATCTTCCTTATTCCTTTATTCATAATGTATTCAGATGTCCCCTTCTTTTTTTAACTTAAACACCTTCTCACGCATTACTACGTGGGCATCACCACTGCTTTCAAATAAGATTAATTAAATGCTTAATTCCCCAGGGAGGAAAAATGGTTGATCATGTAAAGAACTGTCGTCGTCAAACACTAGCACGAAGTGAGCTACCGAGCATACACGGGAAACACAAAACATGTACTTTACGGATGCATGTAATATAATTAATAACATAGGGGAAGGTTCCTTCGTTATTCTCAACATGCATCTCACCCGTAGTGCAAAAGATATCAGGCGGACTGTTTCAAGCATTATGTAAGGCGAATAAGAAACAGTAAAACATATCTACATCTACATCTTCATAATACACTGCAAGCTACCACAAGGGTGTGTTGCAGGGGGTGAATTCTCACCAAATATGCACCACATATCATGCATTTAAAAGAATTGCTCTTAATATATTAGTCTAAACTGCAATATTTTAAAAAACGATAAAAATAGCAAAACAAACATGCAAAAACATGCTGTTAGTAGGGTTAGCTTCAAGTCCTCACACCAACATGCAGCTACCAATGCTATACATTGAATCACTCTTATTGGATCACATTTACCGTTATTCATATCCCTAATTATACGAGGAAAAAAGGACATTTTTAATCTGTCAGTTCGGCAATCAACTTCTCTAATTTTGTGATTAAGGTCCAGTCTACCATAGTAATTTGGGGTCCGCAAAATATTTTTAACATCATCACTGAAAATATGGTCTTGGAATTTGTTTAAGAGATTAAGTCTTAATTTCTAATCAAAGTAGAGAATATCCAGCGTTTTACGGAGAGAATTGTCAAGTGACTTGTTTCATAGCACTCACTGCAGACTCATAAAGACGAAACTGAAGAGAAATTAAAAATAAGTTTGCGACGCCGAAAAATACATATGATTTTCCGATAGCGCGCCCGTGGGGCTGGAAATGCCGTGACTCGCTTACATTGATCAAGTGACATGGACCTTAAAGCTTCCAACTCGTCATTTTTCAGCCGTATGCACTGTCACTAACCTCCACTTCACTCTATGTCACGCTGTGGATGAACTTTGGAATATGAGATCATATATAATTTCCGTTTTATATATATTTTTTTCTGAGTAATCACACTCGTGCGTTTTCGCCACTTAGTCACGAAAGGCAATCCCAGAGGAAATCTGCACGATTTCGTCCTCGAAAAATAATCGCTCATGCATTAAGGGAAATTAAATACTCTCCCCACATTTACTTAAGCATTTTATTTAGATGGACCCTCTACTAAGCGGGTACGTGGACTGATAGGGTAGTTTCATTCATTAAAAAAAAACAGAATTTAATGATTGCGAATCGTGCTCCACCATAAGTGTATTCATTTTATGCAAAACGTTTATTACTAGAGAATTAAATGTTAATTTTAAAACCATTCTAAAGAGCTCTTAAATGGCGGGGTGCGCTGCCTTCTTGCTGACGTAACATTTACATATACTTCACGTTGCGAGGCATGGAAAATATTCATCTCTTGAAATTACCATTGTATTTTAGAGCCCCTCAGCTCTAGAGAATATGTATTAATAATAGTCCGACAACCATCAAAGTTCTAAAAGTCTCCTCTGTAAAGCAGTGTTTACACGTAGCAGTTGACTGCTATGACAGTCGCGAGATGCGCGATATATCGATATATCGCTACTGCCATGATGCGTCTGCACCAACTTCTATGCAGCTTAAAGCCGCTATTTAGGCGTTGTCATAACAAAAAAAAGAGTTTTATCTCAATAGTGATTGATGCTTAAATGTTCATGAAATTCTTCACGCAATAAATTCCATTGACGATTATCTTTCGTTCCCATTCTTTAAAGAGTAGAATCTCCCCTTTTGGGGAGGGATATCCTTGTTATTATATCCTAATTCCGTCGTGTATTGCTGTCCGTTGGCGATTGTTGCGATTGTGTTGGATACATTTCCGCTGAAAAGTAGACGGGCTTCAACTTTGCTAATATCTCCAACGAGGATCGATAGTGTTCGACATGTGTCCAGTATCGACCTGAACTCGCATGGCAGTTGCTATTTACACGTGCGAGTGGAGCGTAATAGTTGTTAGCAGTTGACTGTCATAGCAGTCAACTGCTACATGTAAACGCGCCTTTAAGCATTGCATTGATAGTCGTTTTATTATAGGCTACTACGCTACCTGCTCTCGTGGAGTCCTCTGCTACCGCGAAGCATGGCGTGAACCATGGGCCACCTTCACAGCACGCTTAGTAAAATGAATACTAATTGTTTTTAAAGGAATAAACTTCATAAATAATTTTCAATTAAATATATAGAAATAAGTTATAATAACTAAACTGAATAAATATACATCCGATACAAGTTAATAAGTTTTAATGGAGTGCAACGTCTGCTTGGAAGCGTATGCAGCACCATCTAGCGGCAGTTACTGGAAAGAGTGTCACGTCACACGTATGATATACCGGTGTGCAATAATTCGTCGCGTTTTCACGTCGTTGAATTTTTTTCACTTTTTAATCAATGGGAATAAATACTTAACGTCATATAGTTAAACTGTATTCAAAGTACCCTTGCGGAACTGCTTCATATTTGAAATAGAAACGTTACTTGGTTTTCCAACATAAAAATGTTTATTACACCACACGTTTATTACACCACACCAAATTATTTCGGGTACCAAGAACGTAATAGAGACTAAGGAAAACCATATTAATTTGTTATTGACTTTTCTTCAGCCGAGAAGCTTTTGGCGTTCCCATGGAACAAAAGTGAAACTTACTTTCACTCTTTACTCCAGATTAAGTGGTAGGTACATGAATTTCAGATAAGCGTTTCAAAAGGAAGATAAGGGGCAAGAGGAAGATTATCATCAGGTGGAAGGAATGCTCATACAACAAGAAGGGGCGATAAACTGAATAGGGAATAAGCATTTAACGAGGTAAGAAACGACGGAATGAGATTGTCTCTTGAGCATACACCTGGAGATCCTTGTAACATAATGTCCAAAATGAAATTGAACACTACTTAGCACCGAATAAGTTCACAAAATAATTTAAGCAAGGCATAATCTCGACCAGGATCGCTTTATTATGTTTTGCAACTAGGGAAGGCTGCATTGAAGTGGAAGATGTCTTTAGGGCAGGAACATTAACGTCTCTTCCCTCTCTGATGGTGAATTCACAGAGAATACATCTCGTATTTTGTTCCTTAAGTGCGAATTTTATAAAGGAATTCATGGCATCTCAGAAACGTTTTTCACATTTTCTTGAAGAATCGATAAATTATGCCTATAACTCGATAGTGCTGTTGGAGGGGGTAGCTACTTCGACCTGGAAAATATCTCCAGAAACCAGCAAAGTTAACTTCAGACGCAAGATGAAAAAATCACTTTACTGTCAGACACACTTAATGATCCCGGCAGGCAATATAATATAAATGTTGTACACTTCCAACATAATGGTATCTCTGGCTTATTCGGCTTGGAACCATTGGATTGGGATTATCCACATTGCCTGACTACTGTATCAATTCCAGGATTTTGCAACGGTCTTATTATGATATGCCGATATTTATTTCCAAAATTCACTCTCGGATTAGCGGAAAGATTATATCAAAACTTCACGAAATGCTTAACGTCCAAATGGTTCTAGGGATTCATAATTCCGCGAGGATTTGTTCTGATCATTGTGTTCGGCTTAATTCCCGAGATAAAATTTTCTTTGCATCAAAAATACCCATTAACTAGGCGATACTACTGATAGACGATGTTGTGCAAATACAGTGTAGAGTCGTCGTCAATTGCTGATTGCAGTTTAGATGATATAAACAGATTGAGATCCAGAACAGGGTCTGGAGGTTTCCCTGATGGCAGCCGATGAGTGACAGACCAACATTACAACCCAAATGCAGTTGAACACGTGAGCACTCACCAAACCGTTGTGTGGTTGGTGAACGGGACGCCACGGTCATGTAACTCACCTGAAATTAGAACAGAAAAAACGTGTTAAAAATATAATAATGATACTCGACTTTTGAAAATGCGACATAAGAATTACTCCCACGCACTAACACTGTAAAAAGTTTATCTGATTTTCAGTGCGATCTGAATTCAAACGCAGTCTTATTTCACGGTGGAGGTGTAAATTTAAGACTCCACAACAGTGAAAATCAGACACACCTCCGTCTTATTTTAAGAAGATAACCACTGCATATTGAAAATAAGATGGTTGTGATCTGAAATTAAGATCACCCGGGCTGAAAATGACCAAGCTCTGGTTGGCTCCGCAATTGTTGCAAAACAGCTAATAGCAGAGACTGATGGGCGGTGCGTAATTAGGGGGAAGGAATTCAACAAGGATTACGAAGTGTAAATACGTAAAATTCGAAGTCTAGTCAAATTTTATTTTATGTGTACCTCTAGACAACACGGAGTTGACTGAGTAAGAATTGGGGCATCCGAAACCATATATATTTGAAAAGAGTGTGTAGGGGAGGAAAACTGGACTCATTAGGACGGCCACAAGTGACCTTGGGGGGGGGTTACATATTAACGAAGGGACTGCCACTCCGGAGGGTGAAAGAGGATTTAAGTGGCCTTGTTGCAAGCCCCAATTCTTACTCAATCAACTCCGTGTTGTCTAGAGGTACACATCTTCAGTACGCTGAAGAGGGTCACTTTGTGGCTGAAATACGTATACGTTTATGCCTTTCGTTCTCCCCGTCCTTCCTTTTTTACCTTCCCTTGACAAGTGGCGCATGCCAACATCAGTGTTTGTTTGTTCAAGTGCATCAGTGTCCTGTGTAGAAATACAAGACGTGTTGTGTTTATTAACAAGACCTCCTTCAGACTCCTTGAAGCTTGTTGCTGACCAGAAGACCTTTCTCAGGCCAGAAGAAACACTGAGGTACTGTTGTCATTTCCCAAAATTTCCCTTTCCCCTTTATACCATAATCGAAAGGATCACCTATTACGGTTTGGAGACAATTCATTTCAATAGGTACTGTTAGTCGTAAGAGCTCACCGTTTTCACTTGGGAACACAATGACAATAATTTCAAAGGTAATATTAAAATGTGTACTTTTATTGGAAACAAAGTAATCCATACAAAGTCTTCGATACCACACATGTGTGTCAGTATCTACAAACCAAGCCAGGAACTGTCACTTGACGAGGGCAACATTTTTTTAGTTCTTACAACCCCGCACATAGACAAAATTAGGAAGTTTAGTCTCAGGATACGTCACTCAGATACACCTGGCTCCCTTGTGCAAACAAACGAAGTATCAACGCCACATTCTTAGACCATTCATTCATTGCACGTAATTCATTAATCGTCTACGACGGGTTTTATAATTTTTTACATGCATGTGATGATGCCGCTAAGGGTAAACTAGGGTTTTACTACTTTAAGAATGAAAGATTGAGGAGGTTACACAGTTTCCTCTGGGTAGTGACAATCCATTGGCATGCCTATCATGAGATGGCACAGGGAATGTGCTGTCTCGTGAATTTTTAATGGTTCGAGGTGCAAAGGTGCGAATGAATCTGTAATGAACATATTGCAGCAAGAAATTCCTCTCCGTCTGTTTTCTCCGGTATCGAACTTTGAGTGAAGCCCTTTCAATAGCGTACAACTGTTTCCCTAAACAAACTGAATAAGAAGCATTTCACGCTAGAGGATTCGTTCAAATTAATAAGTTACGCGCGGCATTTTATTTTCAATATGAAACATGAATATCCACATCATTTATGCATTTATAAGTATTGACTTTTAGTTTAAAACTTCATTCTTGACCCGCATGAAATCTACATTTCGACCATGTACGAGAAATCAGCTACTTTTCTCTTGTTAGATCTCATTTTCAATATGCTGCCAGCATATGGGATTCCTACGAAATCGGTCTAAATAACGAACTTAAACGTGTGCAGCGAAGATCGGCAAGATTTGTAAAGGGACGGTATGATAACCTTATTAGCGTAACCAGACTATTAAATGAATTAAATTGGGAATCATTGTCAGATCGCAGGTTGAAATTTAGACTTGATCTCTTAAACAAATTCCAAGACCATATTTTCAGTGATGACGTTCAAAATATTTTGCGAACCCTAACTTACTATGGTAGACTGGACCATAATCACAAAATTAGAGAAATTGATTGCCGAACTGACGGATTCAAAATGTCCTTTTTTCCTCGTACTATTAGGGCTATGAATAACGGTAAATATATCCAGTACGAGTGTAGCAATGGATAACATTGGTAGCTGCACGTTGGTATAAGGACTTAAAGCTAACCCAACTAACGGCATGTTTTTGCATGTATGTTTTGCTATTTCTATCTTTTTTTAAATAGCGTAGTTTTGAACAGTACCTATACAAGTACTAATTTTTTTTATGCATGATGTGTAGTGCAGGTTTGGTGAGAGTTCACCCTCTGCCACACACCTTTATGGTGGCTTGCAAGGTATTATGTACATGTAGATGTACAACTACACGATACCCTGTAACCCACTGCGAGGGTGTGTGGCAGGGACTGAAGATCACCGAGTATCTTGACAGTAGACACATCTTGAATCCACTGTCGTCCATGGAGTAAGTAGAAAAAGCAATCTTAATGGCGTTGAAAACCCATTCCATTCTGGGACATTTCCCTGTTGTCGGCACCTGCGTAAACCGTTTCCATCCCCAATCTATCACAGTCTTATTTGCACCGGTCTCTATGTATACCGGAAGTATAATTCGGCAGGGTTAAATCTACCCACAATTCCTCGCGATGGAGGTTAGACGTCACGCAAAGAGGGGATATATTTCTAGAGTCTTAAAGGGAGAGGGAGTTTTTTTTCAGCCATTTCCGGGCAACCCCTTAACCTCTTCCCCGAAACGGAACTCGGCGATGACTCTTCCAAGAAATGAAGGTTTCCCTTCCAGAAAGTTCCGAGAGATAGAGGAGATCTTTATCGCTGCGACCGCGTTCTCAAGATAATGAATGCAGAATTCCAATCCTGAGTCAAACTTTTCCATTAGTCCAACTAAAAAGGCCATTATTCCCAAACCGCAGGTGCCACAGAAGTTGCAAAAAAAGAGGCGAACGTCATGGTGGAGTGAGATAGGAGATTGAGGGGCCACGAAACTTTTCCAGATGAAGTAATTGTAAGCGGCCACATCCTCTAGAAAGAAAGTCACTCAACTTTCTCTTTCTTCAAGAGTAATAACTTCCAGTTTCGCGTTTCAATGAAAGTGAATTAATGGGCTGATTAACCTTCCTATAAGAGGTAATTTCAAAAAGATTTTTGTCCAACCAGAGCGACTCCAAAGCCACGAAGAAACCGAAAGATAAGATTATGGCAGGGAAACTTTGGAACTGCAATCTTTGCAAGGTATGTGATGTCATTTGATAGGACTGACTGTATATATATAGCTTCGGCACTAGCAGCGAATGATGAAGCTTAAAGCCCTTGTACAAACATGCAACTCCCTAATCATCCCGTAGATACACCTGTTTATGTAACTCATCATCATCATGGGTCAACAATCCTAGGATTGGTTTGACGCAGCCCTCCAATCGATTCTTCTATTGGCCAACCTCTTCATATTAACGTAATTCTTCTCTTTTACATCCTTCACGACCTGCTCCCTGTAACTCATACGAGGCCTGCCTCTTCCATTCTTCCCGTTCACTTTTCCCTCGACGATCGTCTTCATCAGGCCATCGTGTCTTAAGATGTGGCCTATAAAGTTGTCCCGCCTTTTTTTATAGCTTTCAGCAGAATTCTCTTTTCTCCCACTCTTCTTAGGACTTCTTCGTTTGTCACTCGATCGATACATTTAATCTTCATCATTCTTCTGTAACACCACATTTCGAATGCTTCCACCCTTTTCTTCTCCTTTTCTTCTCTTGATAGAACGCCCTCTTTGCCTGGGCTATTCTACTCACTATTTCTTTCTTGCTTCGTCCATCGTTGGTTACTCGGCTTCCCAGGTAACAGAACTCTTTCACCTCTTCCAGTTTCTGTTTTCCTTCCTTCCTGTTTCTGTTTTCCTTATGTGACTATTGAACATATTCAGCAATATTTATATTCCTAATATTACGAGGAAAGTAGGGCATTTTATATCGGTCGGTTGAGCATTCAATTTCTCTAATTTTATGATTACGGTCCAGTCAACCACAGTAAGTTGTTCGGAAAATGTTTTTAGCGTCATCTTCGTATCGACTTTAAAGAATGGTAAAACAAAATAAACGTCAATGGAATTGTTTGCTCGAAGAAAGGTCTCGAAACTTTAGTGAACACCAATTGCAAAGCCTAGCCCATTTTATCTGCTGCCTCAACGCTGAGATGGCAGCTTTAAGCCGCGGTCAATTGGTGCAGACACAACGTAACAGTAGCGATTGCGATACGTAAACGAGCCTCGCGACTGTCATCAACTGCTTCGTGCGAACGCCGCTTAAAAACTGAATTCGAATCCGGATGAGAAGGGAGTGTGCAGTTCCGTGGTCTTTCATCTTCAGAGACAATGAATACTGCGCCCCGGAACTCCTGATTCTTTTGAATTCGTTAAAAGGCGGTTTCACCGTTTACTTCTTTCAGGGGTGGTCCAATGCAGTTGTCAGCATCGCTCAATACTCACACACATCACCAACACTCATACTTTTTTTCAAAATCTTGTTTTTGTTTTGGATACCACTGCAAGGACAGCTACTTCAAAGAAAACTAGGCCCATAAAATCGAAGTGCAATTTACATCGACAAGAGGGGTCGTGGTTGTGGGGAGAGTTATGGTCTACGGACCGGAGTGTCCCGGTTTCCCGGGAAGAACCCATTCTCAACACCCCCACCTATTTTTTGCGTGTTATACCCTTGAATCGATTTCGCAGGTGGCCCAGGGAAAGGTACTGATCCCCTACCAATGATATCAATGACCTAACCTCATCATCATCATTGGTCAACAATCCTAGGATTGGTTTGACGCAGCTTTCCACTCGATTCTTCTCTTCTGGCCAACCTCTTTATATTAACGTAGCTCCTCTCTTTTACGTCCTTTACGACCTGTTCTATGTAACTCATACGAGGCCTGCCTCTTCCATTCTTCCCGTTCACTTTCCCTTCGATGATTGTCTTCATCAGGCCATCGTGTCTTAAGATGTGGCCAATTAAGTTGTCCCTTCTTCTTTTTAGTTTTCAGCAGACTTCTCTTTTCTCCTACTCGACTTCCTCGTTACTTACGCGGTCAATACATTTAATCTTCAGCATTATTCTGTAGCACCATATTTCGAATGCTTCCACCCTTTTCTTCTCCGCTGCTGTCATCGTCCATGCCTCACTGCCGTAAAGGAACATGCTCCAGATGTATGTTCTGATAAACTGTTTCCTTACTTCTACGCCTGTATTTCCTGCTGTAAGTAGATTCCTGAGCGAGAATCAGGGAATTGTGTGTTAGACGCGGTGGTGTGGAGACGCGAAAGTGACGCGTGCATTTTTTGTGAGTATTGTGGAAGGACATTTTTTGTGAGCTAGTTGGTGTCTGTGTGGATGGATAAGCATTCGTGAGGGAAGATAAGTGTATATTTGTGTTGTGTCTGATATGATTTAAGAAGTGGCTCGAAAGAAAAGAAAGTGTAAAAGGGTATGGCCTGTTAAGTGAGAGCCTGAAGAGAAGTGTATGTTGTTTTTTTGTGTTTGCTTAATTTTTAAGTGCATTTCGTGAGGGCAATTTTATGTTGCGCATGTTTCATGTGATAAATGTGTGTGATTTAGAATACATAGAGGAATATATTACACCCTACTTGCTCGGCAACGGAAGCTCCTTGGCGCTTAACTTTTCTCAAGAAGTTTAAAATAGCTCTTAAAGTTTTTACTGCATCTGAGAATTTTACTTAGCATTTTTATAACGTGTTTTCCGATTATGTAATTACTCATTCACCGAAGTTTCTTCACCGTCACCTTTTCGTGACACCCATAGTTAGTTTTTGAGTGACTGTTTTGCATGATTTTTACGTCCCGGAGTGAGATTATTTTCTCCGTGATCATGGTTGTCGTGAATTATCCTTTCTAAAGTTCCCAAATGACTGTGACTGGGCGATAGATGGTGTTTTCATTCACTGTGATCGCCTCTGGGGAGGAGTCCTATTCACAATCACGGCAACGGCAAAGTGATTCTTTCTGGATGGTCCGAACCCTGGTTGAATTAATCGATTCCAACCAGGATGCAAAGGACCCCTTAAAGGGTTGAGTGAACGTTTTCTGATGTGGATCCCTGGTAAGGTATTTACAGCTAGAGTTTGGAATCCGATTGAAATAGGTTTAATCAGAGATATAGACAGTGTGCAGCGTAGAGGAGATAGGTTTGTTAAAATATGTTTTATGAGGTTTAGCAGTGTATCAATATCAAATGAAGAATTAGGTTGGGAAACATTAGATCGTAGTTTAAAGTACCAATTAAATATCCTGCAGAAATTTAAAACGGATAGGTTTACTAAAGATGTTAGATACATAGTTGCATGTTCGGTGATCTACACCCCCTGCAACACACCATAGCGGTGGTTCGCAGGGTACTACGCAGATGTAGATGTAAGAACTGGATACTCCCCTACCTACCGCATATTGTGTAATAGATAATGCAACTGGTATGTGTGAATGACTGTTTTTGTTTTCACGAGCTTTTTTCTTGCCCTTTTGATTTAGGTAATTCGAGCATTGAATATAAATAATCATCATCGTCACCAAAGGTCAACAATCCTAAGGTTGCTTAGCGACGCAGTCCTCCACTCGATTCTTCTTTCGGCCAACCTCTTCATATTGACGTAGTTCCTCTCTTTCGCGTCCTTTACGACCTGCTCCATGTAACTCATACGGGGCCTGCCATTTCCAAATCTTCCTGTTCACTTTTCCCTCGACGATATTCTTCATCAGGCCATCGTGTCTTAAGGTATGGCCGATTAAGTAGTCCCGTCTTATTTTTATAGTGTTCAGCAAACTTCTATTTTCTCCCACTCTTCTTGGGAACTTCCTCGTTACTTACTCGGTCGATCCATTTTATCTTCATTATTCTTCGATAGCACCAGATTTCGAATGCTTCTACCCTTCTCTTCTCCGATGCTTTCATCGTCCATGCCTCACTGCCGTAAAGAAACATGCTCCAGTTATATGTTTTGATGAATTGCTTCCTTGCTTCCAAGCTTGTATTTCTAACTGTAAGTAGATTCTTCTTTTATAGAATGCCGCCTTCGCCTGGGTTATTCTGTTCACTATTTCTTTCTTGCTTCGTCCATCGTTGGTTACTCTGCTTCCCAGGTAAAAGAACTCTTTCACCTCTTCCAGTTTCTGCTTTCCTAGTATAGGTTTTGGCCTCCTCTCTCTTGCTGCACACCAATATCTTAGTTTTCTTCTTATTTATCTTCAGATGATAACTGGCCATTGTCCTTTCCATGGTTGTTAGCATCTTATTCAGCTCCTTCTCAGTATGTGCTATGACAGCTATGTCATCAGCGACTCGTAGCATAGGTTCTGATTGTTTCTCCGTTTCTCTTCACTCCAGAACACTCCTCCTTGACATCATTGATGGCTCTCTCGATATAAACATTAAAAATTACGAGAGACAGTGCACAGCCTTGTCTCACTCCTTTCTTTACTCTTGCTTCTTCACAGCTGGGTCCAGATTTTATCGCCGCTGTTTTTATACAAACTGTGGATAATTCTTCGATCATTGTACGGCACTCCCAATTCCTTCCAGAATTCAAAGCATTAAATTCCAATCCACGTCGTTCCTAATAAAATCGAAAAATATTTAGCTATGATCACATCCGTCAAAGCCAGCTAGGTAATATTTTGTTTTCAGTTCATCTACAACCAGCTCTTCGCGTATTACACTGAGAGCAACTAGCACGTTAAGTATTACTGTACAGCCAGCAGCATTGCAGCATCAAAGCAACTTCTCACATTATGCCGGCATTCAAAGTATTTAAAGTTCAACTACAACATGTCGTAAAAGGTTGTTTGGCGAGACATAAAATGCTTCGGTTCGCGTTAAATCGACCAAGTGAGCAGAGTCTAAACGGATATCAAAAAGTTTCTATCGAAACATTTGTGAATAAAAAATTGAAAAACTTTTTCATTAAAAGTTGAGCACGGGGCATTCGGTTGGGGAGTCCCGGGTTTCGCCGCAGTGCGGCGCTAGGTGAGCAGACGGGAAAGGACCGAGAAATGGAGGGCGGGGGAGGTTTTATTGGAGGGGGGAGGGTGGGGTGAAAGGGTTTCACCCGGACGGAGTTTTTACGACGCCCCCGCGCGGAGGGGACTGCGAAGACAAGGTGGTAGTGAGGGAGTAATGAGCGAAGGAGAAATATCATTAGGGGGCAGTGGGTGATCGAAGGATATCGCCGCTGACGGTCGCTAGGAGACAGCGCGGGGAGGTGTCGAGTGTTTATGGCCAAGGGCTTGATTGATCTTAGTGCCGTCACCAACACTTAGATGAGAATCGATTACTTAAGATGAATCCACTCTTTGTGGAAGACTCAGAACCGATCCACTTTCTCACGATGCTTATAATCACGTTTTCCCAACTCCTTCAACCTCAGTCAGCTTCATTATTTGCACAGAGACCGCCGTACTTCCGCCAAAAGACGTAAAGAGGTTTAGAAGTGTTGCCATAAAAGTTCCCAAACGTAAACTTCCTTGGCAAGGTAGCCTCGTTCGCTGCATCTTTATAAGAGACTTATTTTTACGATAATTAGGTACAATGGGCGTTACTCGGAACCGAAATCGCAATTTTGTACACGAAATCGTTAGATGGAAACGGAAAAAGAATTTTAGTGAAAAAATTAATCTTCTAACCACAACCATTCACTCATAAATCAAAAATTGAAATACGCAAAAGGTGACGCCCACCGAAAAATCTGCTTTGATACCATTGACGTCATTTTCCTCCCGTCCTTGACCGCTTTTAGGGTAAGGGAAGGGAGTGGAGGTGGGTTCTCGGAAGGTTTGCTCGCACAGATGCTGTCGCAACTGCTCCCATTGGGAGAGCCAGCTATGTCCCCCCCCCCCGCCTTTGCGATAAGGCGAAGTAGCTTCGCGGTCTCAGTTCTGATTGGACGAAGTCGTTATCCGTCAGAGGTTGCACCACGCCCACTTTTCCGAAAGGGTTAAAAACATCAGTTTTTCGCCGCTAATAACTCGATAAATTATTGAGGAATCAAAAAAGGGAAAAATACGACTCTTTTTATTTTACAAATTCTATCAGAATCGGCAATAGAAAAATATAGTAAACGAAGGCCTTGCTGCATTTCAGGTCGCATTCTCAACGCTTCCAATGCCCCAGCGTAACTGCAGTTTTGCGCAAACAATAGACAGGAGACCCTTCCCGATTCGCCAGCCGACAGAGCCACACGCTGACCTAGATCAGGTTAAGGTTACTGACCCAAAACATGCCGCGGCCATGAAAGTTGAAATTCGTTTTTGGTTTTAAATGTGCTGCATAACCTAACCGCTCGCCACGGGCTAACTTTAACCATCGTTCCACCAGCTCTAGGACCATTTAATCCTAACTTCGCAGTTGCAAATTTTCGTTTTGGCGTACGGCAGTTGTGGCCTGAAATCCCGTTGGCGAGCACAGCACCAACCAGGCAGGGCGAGACTCAACGCGCTCAGCATACGTGAACAGCTGAGTGACCACCTTGGCCATATCTGTGCTTAGTATTTGCAGCAGTGAATATCGTCGCACTTCAGCTGTAATCCTCTCAAGCCCATCCGCAAGTGTAGGCAATCATGAAACGGTGTCGCACGTTTTCCAAATGCCATTAAAAGTTCGGTTTTGGGAAGCTCCGTAATAATACTCGGTGAATGCTTCAAACGTTTCGGCCGATTCCCAAGGGAGCATGGAATGGAATCATATCATCTACATGATACCCTGCAAGCCACCATAAAGGTGTGTGGCATGGGGTGAATTCACACCAAACATGCACTACATATCATGCATAAAAAGGATTAGTAATTCTATTCTAGTCCAAACTTCAAAATTTAAAAAACATAAAAATAGCAAAGCAAGCATGCAAAAACATGTTGTTAGCTGGATTACCTTAAATTCCTTATATCAACGTCCTACTACCTATGCTATCCATCAATACACTTGTATTCATGCTAATGGATATATTTACAGCTATTCATAGGTATATTTAATTGCACGAGGAAAGATGACATTTTGAATGTCAGTTCGGCAATCATTTAATCTACTAATTAAATGTTCATGGTTCAGCCTACCAGAGTAAATTAGAGATTTCAAAATATTTTTGATACCATCAGTGAAAATACTGTCTTCAAATTTACTTGAGACATTATCTATATTTCAGCCTATGGTTTGATAATGATTCCCATTTTGTGCCATCTGATAGACTGGCTACGCTAAAATAGTTATATGTTACCGTCCCTTTACAAATCTTGCCGATCTTCGCTGCACACGTTCAAGTTCATTACTTAGACCGATTTCGTAGGGATCCCATACACTGGCAGCATATTCCAAATGAGGTCTTACAAGGGAAAAGTAGCTGATTTCTCGTACATGATCGTCACATTTAATCAATACTCTTTTGATGAATCCCAGTTTACGATTAGCTTGACCCATTATTTAACGTATGTGTTTACCCCAGGAAAGATCATTTGTCAGTCTTATTCCAAGATATTTAATCAATTCCAAAGATGTTAATTTATTATTCCTTATGTTGTAGGTGCTTACATACGTGATTTTATTGTATATAATGGAGAAAAATGTGTAAACCACGTCACGCTGGTCGTCTGCCTTCTTCTATTCCAACAAATGTCTCTATTCACCATTATCCTTTTTCTTCTCTGTACCGACTCCACTGTTTTCTGAGTCCAATACTCCGTTCTGTATCCTACTCGCTTCAGTCTTCTCAGTCAAGTTCTCTCTCGGGGTCAGCCAAAACATCTTTACGCTCTCTCTATATCCTATTCTACTGATGTGCTGAACGAAGCCTCATTCCGAGTCGCCCCTACTTTTCAAAAGCAAGCAAAACATCAACTAAAAAGTCGTCGGATCTCACTTTTAACCTTTTATTAAATTTACGTAATATGACTTGCAACGTGAGTAATCAATCGCTTTTCCCAACTATCTTCGTAACCTTACTCTTTTTCCTTTTCGTGATGAGAATAAAAACATTTTTATGAAGTCCTCACGACAGACTATTGTTATATATCCCACAGTTTAGTATAAAATAGTTTTTGCAATATTTTCTCCGCTTTCGAATAACCTCGATAGAGAGTCGCCTTTTCTGTGGTTAACCTCGTGTTCATTGCTCTCCACGTATAGAATTTCATTATTACTGAACGTAAATTGTCCTTGTCTCTGTCATATTCAATTTCCGTATCTTAGTGCACTAGTCTATCATCTCCACCGCCTAGTGGATCAAGGTAACCTCTACCGTACATCGTTCATCTCTTATGGTTTCGCTAACTATCAGACGGTCTTGTTCCTGATCAATGGAATCTCTCTCCCGTCGCTATGGCATTCTCATTTTGGAGCAAAGAGGACCCAATTCCTCCTGCTTTCACCGCTCCATTCCGTCTCATTTGTTCTTCTCATTACCATCTCTTTCCCTATTTATTCCGCGTCTACCCTAGCTAACCAGCTCCATTATCCAGTGGTGGTGCATTGGCCCAAATAGAAAAGTATAGTGAGATTAACTGGAGGTGCCGACTTCAAATGAGGTATATTTGGACATGTCCAGTTTAAGCCCTGCCGATTGATTTCTGGGCACCCAATTTCTCTAGGGAATCACTCGTTCATGTGGGAATTTTACTGACCTAGCTAAGACCGATCTAACGCTTGTACATCATACTATTCGCAATTGCTTTCATTCCATCATTTCCTTCTTGCCTCCATAGTTCTAATCTCCTCCTGAGATTCAGAGTGGTTTACTTTCTCTGGTTAGCAAGTGCTCCGAATGTTATTTGCTTCTTCCCTCACCACACATTTTTATTTCTTTGAGTTTTTAATCTTTTAATTGCTTTTCATTCAGACACCAATCTAATTTCTTAAACTCGGAATTTCGTCACCTTCTAATCGGCTTCCCTTTAAACCACAGTTAAAGGATTCAGATTTAATGCGTAACTCTTTAGCATTTATAAACCTTTCGTTCGACCTTTATAAACCGAGGATTTATGAAAAGAGTACTTGGGAAAAGTGATGAGAAGACAAGAGAGCGATGTTAATTTTCACTGGTTAGGCTCCACCTTGAGTATACAGCCAATGTATGGGATCCGAATGAATTAGGTTTGATCAGAGAGCTAGACAGTGTGCGGCGTAGAGCAGCTAGGTTAATTAAAAGGTGTAACGATAGGTTGAGTAGCGTTTCAGAATTAATACAAGAACTCGGGTGGGAGTCATTATCAGAGCGTAGGTTAAAGTACAGATTGCTGGTATTAGAGACATTTCAATCGGATAGCTTTACTGAAGATGCTAGACACATATTAAAAACACCAGCGTATTACGCTAGATTCGACCAGATAAACAAGATTAGAGAGATAGATTGTCGTACTGATAGATTCAAAATGGCATTTTTCCCCCGTACTATAAGAGAACATAATACACTGTAAAAAGTTGATCTGATTTTCAGTGCGATCTGAATTTAAGCGCTGTCTGATTTTAAGGTAGTGGTCTGAATTTAAGACTCATGATGCGTGAAAATCAGACACACCTCCGTCTTATTTTAAGACCATAACCACTGCATGTAGAAAATAAGATGGTTGTGATCTGAAATTCAGATCACCCGGGCTGAAAATAAGCACGCCTTGGTTGGCTCCGCAATTGGAGCTAACCAGCCAATAGCAGAGACTGATGGGCGGAGCGTAACCAGGGAGCAGGATAAACAAAACGCAGTGTTTTTCATTCACCTCAGGGAGCAGGATGTCAACAAGAATTACGAAGCGTAAGGAAGTAAAATTCGAAGTATAGTCAAATTTCATTGTAAGTAGGTGAAATAAGTTTCGTGCGTTGAATTAATGGTGTGAGAATGTGGCAATGATACTTAGTTTATTTGCAGAAGGGAGCCAGTTGTGTCTGAGTGACGTATCCTGAGAGTAAACTTCCTTATTTTGTCTACACGGCAGGGTTGTAAGAACTAAAAAATAGTCGCCCTCATCAAGTGACAGTTCCTGCTTCGGTTTGAAGATACTGGCACACATCTGTGGTATCGAAGACTTTGTATTGATTACTTTGTTTCCTATAAAAGTATACATTTTCATATTATCTTTGAAGTTATTGTCCATGTGTTCCCATTTCAGTCCTTGAATCTTTTTCAATGGAAATTCTATGACTTACGTTTGCTATATTGAAGAATTTAGTCAGTGAAACAGTATCATCGAATAAAAATATGAAACGTTAGGGTTTTGGTTTGTGTTCGTGTGAAGTGTTTAAATATCTAGTATTTATAATTAGACATCGCATAAAAGTAGGCTTCAATTTCAATAGCAACCCGCATTGTACCGTGGTACTTATTTTCAGATAGGCCCATGCCGAATTTAAGACAGCCCTGGTCTTAAATTCAGCATGAGACTATCTTAAAATAAGTCCCACCTGGTGTGATTTTCAGTCCTGCACCTGCCTTAAAATAAGACATCCCCTCAGAGTAGGCTTGAATTTCAATAGCAACCCGCATTATTACCAGACCAGGGCTGTCTTAAATTCAGCATAGGCCTATCTGAAAATAAGTCCACTTGGTCTGATTTTCAGTCGTTCACCTGCCTTATTTTTAGACAAGATATTACTGCTGAAATTCAACATACCCTGTCTTAAAATTGTTGCATCTGAAATTCAGATCACTTTTGTACCTTAAAATCAGATCTACTTTTTACAGTGTAGGCAGCATAGCCATGGGGTAGGTAGGGGAAATATTTTAGGGTAGTATGTATTGCATGATGCATGTATTAATCCTTTATATACTATAGATACTAACAATCTAGTTGAATGAGACCCTATAGTTGCTTTTTTGCATGTCGGTAGAGCATGCCTGGTGATCTTCGCCCCCTGCCACACACCCTCTCGGTGGCTTGCAGGGTATCGTGTAGATGTAGACCTGCTCATGCATGGCTGAATCTACATCGTCACCTGAGTAGCTGTGTGAATTGGTGGTGACCACTCTATGTATTCAGTTTAATTCATACTGTCCAGAGCGTCCGCCAGAGCCTCCTTTCGTTGACCATCGTCCCTTTTGGCGTTCGAATGGCGTGTTTGTTTGCAATTACCCCGTTTCCGCTTCAGCACGCGACTCTTGGACGTCATTTCCGCAACCACCCCTTTGCACCCCCACACTCTTCCAGCACGACTCACCGGGACTTCGATCGGCTCCGGCACCTCTCATTTTCCATCTAGACTTGCACCATTACTAAATGCGTTGACAGTATATTTTTCATTGCCAAAGCAATATGACACAGATTTTCTCCCCTTAAATATTAATATCCAGTGAGTCATCTCAGTATTGTCACCATTTAATGCATCAAATCTCACGTATTTCACGAAACTCTCCTATACGTATCTCTTGTTCAATATTTTCTATCGGCTCACATCCAGTATATTCCAACCATTTCATATCCTCCACTTCATATTTCTCTATTTCTTATTTCCTGCTAACCTTGTTGCTTGAGGAGTGAGAGTAGTTTTTCGTAAGTAGACGTTTAAGTATGCCCTAATCATCCCCCATTCCACTTTTTCCTTTCATTTCATTTACTGCCGTTCCATATGAAAATCAACAACATTCTAACCAGTGTTGCCAGATTTCTCGACCCTCAACCCGCCCAATTTCTCTCTTTTCTTGCCGCACGCCAAGATTTAAACAGAATTTAATGCATAACGATCAGGTGCTTTACTTTCAATATGAAAATAGACATATAGTATAGTAAAATGTTCAAATAGTATTTATTTTGTCGGATCAAAGATACAAATAGAAATAAGGTAACATTTATGAAACACTAAGAGCAAAAATTAAACAAAATATTAACTATTGCAAGAGGTCTTTAATTTTGTGCTTTGAAAATCAATTATTCGTATTTTTAATGATTTCTAAACATGTGACAAGTTTATGGTCAAATGCTTTATTTGAATACCGACGTTTACCTTATTAAATTATCCTTTTCAAATCAGGAATAACTTCATTGTAAGTTCTGATGTTGCATTATTCCATTAGAAAAATATTTTTTTACTTCAATCTGACTAAACATCTACATCTACATAATACCCTGAGAGCCACCTGAAGGGTGCTTGGCAGAGGGAACCGGTCGACCTATTGTTAAAGGTCTAAATATTTTTATTTCTAAAGTTTTCGTGAGTTCTACGGTATATATGAGCATAATATATGTAAGTTAGGGATATTTATAGGAACCCGCCCAATTTCCGGGGAGAATGACCCAACCAGCCCAAGTTGGCGGGAACCTGCCAAACGAAATTTTTACCCGCCAGCAGCAGAACCCCTCAACCCGCCCAATTGGCGGGAACCCGCCCAATGTGGCATCACTGTTTCTTACATATCTGGATCAATATTCTTAGCTAACCAAGCAATCCTATTTGGTGAATGTAATTTATGACGCACTGCAAAATCCCATTCACCCTAGGATTTTGTGCATTGATTCAAATGTCCGAACAAGTAACACCTAGGAGTTTTTTTTCGATTATTTACGCTTTTAACGACTGAACGGACCCCAGAAATAGACCTTGGATTGGATCATTTGGAAACCACACTATGTTACGCGAAGACTCACGGGAACTCAATAAATTCACAGCATTGGTTGAAATACGCAGCGACAGTTAGGAATACAAATTTATTGGATTATATTAAAGAAAAAAACTGCTGTATAGGGAAACATATGGTTAAGCCATTTACTAAATAAGTGAGCCGTCGTCAACTCTTAAAGTTCTGGGGTTTGCAGCAGGACCAATGGGTCAATTGTTGCTTTTTTGATCCTTTGAGCCGGTAGGAAAACCGAGATGTCTGTCCGCCGGGAAAGCAGGAAACCCTTTTTCAAGATCATCTCATTTTTGCTCCACTACAAAATATAATACTTGTAATGAAAAAATATATTTTGGTGGATCTTTCAGAATATCTGTTGTCCGAAATAGGCGTGCCTCCATCGCGTTTATTCTAGCCACATAGCTGGCGATTTTGATGTCCAAGGAAGAAAGAATTTCCTCGCAGTATGTCCCCGGGAAAAACTTGCGGCCTCGTAAAATGAAAAAGATTGAAGAAATCCAAGAAAGAGATTTACAAAATTCCTTCGTTTTTCTGCAAAGAAAAGGTTGTAGAGCCAAGGATATCGCATGCAAAATCGTTGAGTGCAGGAAATATGGTATGGAAAACTGATGTACTATGAGGGAAAATGAGATTTTATCTTTCTAAAAATTAAGAATCAAATAAATCAGTGTAAACACCAACATCAAACTTCTTCGTTTCTATTTCTCTCTTCCTCTCATCCGATTGGCTAATTCCTCCTGAGCGATATCGAACAGCATCATTTTTTCCAGTACATCGGTCGCAATAGAAAAACTCCTGTAAAAACTCTTTGGCAAGATTTGTAAAGGGACGGTACGATAACCTTATTAGCGTAACCAGTCTAAATGAATTAAAGTGGGAATCATTGTCAGGTTGCAGGTTGAAATTTAGACTTAATCTCTTAATCAAATTCCAAGACCATATTTTCAGTGATGATGTTGAAAATATTTTGCCAACCCCAACTTACTATGATAGACTGGACCATAGTCAAAAAATTAGAGAAATTTATTGACGAACTGACCGATTGAAAATGTCTTTTTTTCCTCGTACAATTAGGGATATGAATAACGGTAAATATATCCAATACGAGTGTAGCAATGAATGACATTGGTAGCTGCATGTTGGTATAAGGACTTGAAGCTAACCCAACTAACAGCACGTTTTTGCATGCGTAGTTTGCTATTTTTATCTTTTTAAATAGTGCAGTTTAGACTATATATTAATACTAATCCTTTTAAATGCATGATATTCAGTGCATGTTTGGTGAGAATTCAACTCCTGCCACACACCTTTGAGTTGGCTTGCAGAGTATTATGTAGATGTAGATAAATATTTATTTAAATTATTCATCTGAGGTCTTTTAATTCTTTACAAGTTAGATGGCTTCGACCCACACACCCAGAGTTACGGAATAACATGTCTTGACAACATCATGATAAACTTTCTTTTCATGTCACCAACTAAATATTACCCAAGTCAAAACATTTATAAAAGAAAAATTAATTTAAAAAGCTCATTTCCTTGCCGGAGGATTTTTCAAGCATATATACATTTCCACCATCAGCACGGTCCGAGCCTGTTTTAATCAGTGCTGTTCTAATTTAATTTCACTAATCATAATTTACCTCCTTTATTTTTCTATCGGTATACTTCAAATGACTCGCTTCCTCCTCGTAAACGGATCATTGAAGCCATTTCACTCCTTCCACATCTCGCCGTTACGAGTTGAACACAAGACTCACTTGCTAACTCCGAGTAAAACACCAATCCATTTCATCACTCACGTTCAGGAGTTATTGCTCTGAAGCAATATTAATCTTGGAGTAATATCCTGCCAGTAATTAGTTCTCAGAGCTCAAGAGCGACTGGATGTATTGCAGCGAGTACTAATATCTGTGAAACGGACTACTGATTGCTCTGCCAGATTCCTTTGGTGCAATATCCTCCGGTAATGTTCTCTTCCAGATAAAATTTCCACCCGTGCCAAGGATTTTATTCTTCGTGCTTTCACGTTCAAACACGTTTACTCTCCATGTATTCTACATCATATCTAATCTCGGTATTAAGGGGCCCTGGGACATGATTATTTTTTCGCTTTCGAGTGCTGAGATGATGGAGATAGTTTTTCCGTCGACCGGTAGAGTTACCAGAGTCGGCGCCTACCCAACCAGCCATATTTTTGTTCAGTGTCTCCTCTACGCTTTAATTCTTTGCGCAGAGGTGATGAGGCAATAACGACCCTTCCCTCTCAGCCCCTCCGTCCGCGGAGTTTTCGTACCATAGCTGACCACTAGACGCAATGTTGCCATTTCAACACACGATTGGACCAAACTGTTTGGCCGACTCCACATTATACCATGTGGCAACGTGGAATTCGCGGAAATGCGCTCGCTACGATTTTCTAAGAACCGAGCCGGTCTGGCCAGCCTGGCCCTAGTGGGGTTCGTAGCTGCAGGAGAACGTGTCCGCGGTCCAAGTCTTGAATGGACTTCATTTTTCGGGGTAGCCGCGTTGATTGGTTGTTGTGACAACAGTTTAGCCGTAAGAACTGCAACAAATAGGAGGTGGTCTCAGCTGGTAGCTTGGCTTGCACGTGTTAATGTCTAAATGTGGTAATTTGAAAGTAATATACGTTTGTGCCTGCTACAGACCACCCCATTCCGATGTACACTCAGTATTAGAACTCGAGAAACAGATCAGGCACATTAATTCTCATACCAACGAACGACAGATTATTGAAAGTTGGAGATTTCAATACGACATCGATAGATTGGAAAACATGTAGTCATTAGTCTGGGGGTAGGGACAAAGAAATCTGCTCGTCATTTTTTAACCTGTTCGCATAATACGCAGTACATCAAATAGTAAATTTGCATAATAGAAGGGAGAATGTTCTCGATTTACTTGTCTCAAACATCCACGAAAAAGTTATTAAAGTTAAAAATGTCGATGGAATAAGTGACCACAAGGTAGTACACGTTAAATTATCCCTCAATACTGACAAAAATGTAAAATTAAAAAGAAAGATTTGCCTTTTAAGTAAAGCAGATTTTAACGGATTTAGGCGTGACTTACAGACTTCTTTTGAAAAATTCTAAACATCAGAAAAAATAGTGATACAGACATGGAAAGAGTTCCTCCAAACTACGCGGTGAGTGAGTATAAGAGTGAGAATAGGGAATCAAGGTGGTCCAACGCGGAGGTTAAAAAAATGTTTAAAACGACAACGAGTTATCCACGCGAAACTAAGAAAAATGTAGCTAATAGCGATCTAAAAAAATTATCGAACGTTACATATAAAGCAGCCGCAAAAACAGCCCTTAGAAAAGCGTAAAGTGATTTCAAGAGAAAAGTACTTGGAGAACAACTAGAGGGGAATCCGAAAGCATTTTGATCATATGTTAGGGAAGTACAGTGAACTAAAATTTCAACGGTTAATTCCTTGAAAGGGTATAGGGGCGAAATAATTAGATAAGGCTAATTTGTTGAATTATTTTTCCAGAGCGTTTTTAATCAATCTAAGCGTAGTTTGCTCGAAACCATACCAGACCGATTTCAGCAAATAATGCCCCCGATCGATTAATGTATCTTATAGCGGAATCGTATCCTTACTAAAATACGATAGCCCGAACAAGTCCTCAGGTCCTGATAAAATTCCTTCTCGTGTGTATAAAGAAATAGCTCTCGAAATGGCACCGTATGTTAAAGTAATATTTATCAAATCCCTCGAAGAACACGCGGTTCCCAAAGACTGGAAGATAGCAAACGTGATCCCAATTTTTAGAAGTGGCGATAGGGACCATCCATCGAATTATAAACCAGTATCAATAAGTTCACTGTCGTGCAAAATTATACAGCATATGATAGTTACATCAATAAGGGGACACCGCGATAGCCAGGATTTGTTGATAACAAATAAGCAGGGACGATCTTGCGAAAATCAAATAGGTCTTTTTGTTCATGATATTTTAATTTCCGGAGAAGGTAACGTACAGGTAGACGCAGCGTTTTTTAAATTTAGAAAAGGTTTGATAAGGTTCCCCACTATAATTTACTCGCGAAGTTAGCATCATACGGGAGACAGTAATATGGTAGGATGGATAGGAGATTTCCTACATGAACGCGTTCAAAGGGTGGTATTAGATAGTGTCACCTCAGGCGAAGTAAAAGTTACATCGGGTGTTCCCCAGCGTGATAGGCCCAATTTTATTTCCTCTCTCCGTAAATGACTTGAATACAGTAGCTAAAAATAGCAAGCTCCGTCTTTTTGCCGATGATGCAGCAGTCATCATTGGTCATCAATCCTCAGATCGGTTTGACGCAGCTCTCCACTGAGTCCTGTCGGCTAATCTCTTCATATTTACGTATTTCTTCTGATGCAGTAGTGTATAAGGAAATAAGAAATTAAGAGGATAGTCATTCTTTAGCTAAGGATTTATATGCGATTGATGATTGGTGTGATAGTTGGCAGCTAGAATTAAATTTGAAGATATGCGCGATAAAGAACTTTGGGAAAAAGAATAACTTTCCCCAGAAAAATTATTGCATCAAAGAAAAGAAAATATCTAACGTAGAATTTATTAAATACTTAGGCGTCACCAACATTGAAGACATGCTGTGGGAGAAATACATCAGGGAAATAACTAGTGTAGCAAACCATATATCAGGATTCGTAAAAAGAGTTCTAGGCAAATGCGATGAGAGAGTACTAGAAGCTATTTTACACTTGTCAGGCCTCATTTAGAATATGACGCTAGTATATGGGATCCCTACGAGGAAGGTATGATAAAATAATTAGAGCGTGTGCAAAGAAGATCCACTAGATTTGTTAAAGGCCGCTATGATAATTGTATAAGTGTTACGAGTTTAATAGAAGAACTAGGCTGGGAATTACTATCAGAACGCAGGTTGAAATTTAGGTTAACCCTTTTCAGTAAATTGGAAACCGATTTGTCGAATATTTTAAGTCGATAATTCTTCTTCCCGTTACTCCACCGGATATGCCTTCGTTTTTCCCTTCTTCGGCAATTGCCATATCGTCAAATGAATCATGCAAAGTTTCATCAGCTACTGACTCGTCAATATTGGACGGGATTTCTTCAATAGCGCAAGAAGTTACCCATACATGCGACTCTTTTACCCATTATTTTGAGACGCCTGTTTCGGATAATAGAAATTTGCATACTTACACATGAATATATCACTACATTAAGATAGTGTTTTCACAAAAAATGACAATATTTACCTTTTTTCTTCCCTCCGCTTGGCCAAAAATTCACCATTTCTTTTTTTCCTCGCCATCGAAAATGTCAAGCGACTGCCTACTTTAATTTTCCGATATCGGTACGCTTTCGATGACATTTTGAGACTTGACTATTAGTCAGTTTGACTATTACTAGACACCCCGAGAGCGACAACCTAAGCAGAGACTCAAGAAACAACCCGTCAGTAAATCAGACACTCCATCTCAATCGCCTCTGCTTCCCGCCCGCCTTCACTTTCCCTTCCCCCAAGCTCCAACACCTCAAGGTTACCGTTTTAGGATATAGGGTAGAGGGACCATGCCACTTTTTGAGTAGCGCAGCAGGCGGAGAATGTGTGAACTGTTTAGTGATTTGCACGACGCTCGAGGCGTATCCCTGGGCTGGAGTTGGCGAAAAACATAAATTACTTTCAGAATATCTCAACAGCGTGTCTTTTAATAAAAATCAATAATTTTCAAGGATCCAACAGACTAAGCTTGAATCTTGTACTCTATAATAACGAAAGTTAAAAAAATAGCCCCTCTGTCTCCCAATATTTGCAACAAAAAGGTCTATTTTTACATCGATATATATTTTAACAAGGCTTATTACGTAAAATCTAGGATTATAGAGTAATAGTTTGATACTTTCTCTTTTAATTACTGAAAACCGCATTCCGATATCTGGCTTCCTGTTGGAGCAATCTTCCTTGAAAAATAGGTCTGAAAAACAGCTATGTACCACGGCCCCTTAATTCAAAATCTTAACTTGAGGTTATTTCCGAGTCTGCAAAAAAAATTCAAGGGACATCCGTATGAGTGGGCTTTAACACTCTCCCAGATTCATTTTCAAATCTTTCCCAGGAGGGTTGTATTTGAAACCGTCGGGACTATCTCGAATACGTAACCAAGGAGTCACGTGGTATAAACACTAATGGTTTACAAATTTAGAGTGTTTTAATCGCACGTTAAAATTTTATTGTTTTCACTCGAGTTTTTCTCATATTTTCGATGGAAGAGACCCCACATGAGATATAACACAAGTTCAAACAAATAATCAGCAAACTCACCAAATTTGCGAAACATTCGTGTTTATACCACGTGACTCCTTGGTTACCATTCCCAGATAATCCCGGCGATTTCAAACACAGCAGGAAACCTTTCACTACCCACCACATCTACATAGTAACAACCCTCTGAGCTGCGAACGTACCCTGTGAGACAGGGAAGTGAATATCACCAAGCATCCACTACTTACACTTACTTCATTCACATTTGACCAGAAAGACAAGATTAGAGAGAGGTGTATATTTCCGTAGCGATAGATTTCAAATGTAATTTTCCCTCGTAACATAAGAGAACATAATGGGTAGGTAGGTATAGAAAGTAAAGGCATTGTTGGATAAATATTATAAGAGAAGTCTGCAGTGTACTAAGCATGTCTTAGCACTACTAATTCATGCATGCAATGAAGATAATATACGTAAATAAATACATTCATAATCAGTGATTCGTTAATTTTTATGTAAATAATAACCTTTTAGTTGCATGAGATAGTCATATCTAATTTGTTTCGATGTAGAAGTAGCATTGATTCTTCGTTTCTTTGTAAGTAGAGCATGTACTGTGATTTTTCTCCCCCTATTACACACCCTAGCAGTCGCTCGCAGAATATTACGTACCTGCAGGAATATACATGTGTACCATTTATATATATTTGGAATAGGAGGGGCCCCAAAGCACTTCCCTGTGGCACGCCGGATGTCACGTCCACTTCTGTCGAGCTAAACCTATCGATAACTACGTTTCGCTTCCGTTTCGATAAGAAGTAGGACGGTATGATATCAGCAAAGCAGCTGACACTCAATTGTTTCATCCCTATGAGGTAAGAACTCCCATCCAAGGTTGATTAGGAAACTTGGCATTCATGTCACGTTAGGTAAGTGGAAACTTTTTTCATCACCAGAGCAGAATTTCAAATCCCCTACAATTACACACGGTCTCAAAGAACAAGATAAAAATGGAAGGAGATCCAATTAAAATGGAAGGAGATCCAATCAACATGAAATCTTTTTTTAAGGAAGAATTCCTCGGGGCCAAAAGCAAAAATTGATTCTCTCTCACTTTCACATGCTTATCCAAGTCATCGATTCATAGCAATACGTTCGCGTACGTAATCATTCAGCTGGATGCGTAAGCATCTACATCTACATTATATCCTGCAAGCCACCTCAAAGGTGTGTGGCAGGGGGTGAATTCTCAACAAACATGCACTACTTATCATGCTTTTAAAAGGATTAGTATTCATATATTAGTCTAAACTGCAATATTTAAAAACATAAAAATAGAAAAATACGCATGCAAAAACGTGCTGTTAGTTGGGTTACCTTCAAGTTCTTACACCAACATGCAACTACCCATGCTATGGAATGAATAACACGTATTGGACATATTTACCGCTATTCACATCCCAAATTTTACGAGGAAAAAAGGACATTTTGAATCTGTCAGTTCGGCAATCAATTTCTCTAATTTTGTAATCATTGTCCAGTCTACCATAGTAAGCTGGGGTTCGCAAAATATTTTTAACGTCATCACTAAAAATATAATCTTGGAATTTATTTAGAAGATTAAGTTAAATTTCAACCTGCGATCTGACAATGATTCCCATTTTAGTTCATTTAATAGACTGGTTACGCTAATATAGTTATCGTACCGTCCCTTTACAAATATTGCCGATCTTCGTTGCACACGTTCAAGTTCATTACTTAGACCGATTTCGTGGGGATCCCATACACTGGCAGCATATTCCAAATGAGGTCTAACAAGGGAAAAGTAGCTGATTTCTCGTACATGATCGTCACATTTACCCAGTACTCTTTTGACGAATCCCAGTTTACGATTCGCTTGACGCTCGATTGGCAATGAAATATTGTGGCCTTACCTTCCAAAAATTCATAACTAGACAGTTTTAAAAATTTAATTCTTACTGCCATGTATTGCACCAATTTTCAATTGCTTGCAGGTCATAATTTAAATATTCCTTATCGTTTGGGCATAGAATTACCCTGTACACTACTGCGTCATCGGCAAATAGAGGAAGCTTACTTTTTACCACCTTACTGATATCATTATAGTACAGAAGGAACAGGAGTGGACCTATCACACTACCTTGTGGGACACCCGAAGTGACTTTAACTGCCGGTGAGGTAACACCGTCAAAACAACCCTTTGCACCCATTCATGCAGAAAATCATTTATCCATGATATAATGTTCCTGTCTAACCCATAGAAATATTTCAGCTGGATGCTTAAGCACGCGTCATCTATGACGCACGAGCCGAATGCAGCTTCGAAATCGTAATGAGCCCTCTTTCAAAAAAGCAGCACTCCCATCTGGGTGCTCGAGACGGGCACGAGCGCAGCATTCGAGCGCTGTTGAGTCGGCCCGAATTCCGAATTCCAAAGGACATCCTGGGAGTTTTATTTATCGCGCTCTTCCCTTTGAATTTACGGACGTGGAAACCGCAGCAAAAAAAACAAGCATGCAGCGCTCATTCATCCTTCAATTTTATCAAACATTTCATTCGTTTCATTTTTGAACATCGATCCAGTGATGGATGGGGAATATGCTGTGGAAAGGGAGACGGACGTCCAAGAGGGGTCGAAACCAAAAAGGCACACCAGGTGACACCACTACTGCTCGCATGTGCGCCAGGAGAAATCTGGAAAGCCGAATCATAAAACACATAAACAACCGCATGTCTGTATGGTAGCAAGTGTTTAAACGTGGAATCCATTTAATAACTTGGATAAGACTGACACATGATCTTTTTGGTGTAAACACATGCGTGAAATGATGGGTAAAGCTAATCGTAAACTGTTTATTATCAAGAGTACTGGGTAAATGTGACGATCATGTAGGAGAAATCAGCTACTTTTCCCTTGTTAGACCTCATTAGGAATATGCTGCCAGTGTATGGAATCCCTACGAAATAGATCTAAATAATGAACTTGAACGTGTGCAGCGAAGATCGGCAAGATTTGTTAAGGGACGGTACGATAACTATATTAGCGTAACCAGTCTATTAAATGAATTAAATTGGGAATCATTGTCAGATCGCAGGTTGAAATTTAACTTAATCTTCTAAATAAATTCCAAGATTATATTTTTAGTGATGACGTTAAAATATTTTGCGAACCCCAACTTACTATGGTATACCGGACAACGATTGCAAAATTAGAGAAATTGATTGCCGAACTGACAGATTCAAAATATCCTTTTTTCCTCGTAAAATTTGGGATGTGAATAGCGGTAAATATGTCCAATACGTGTTATTCATTCCATAGCATGGGTAGTTGCATGTTGGTGTAAGAACTTGAAGGTAACCCAACTAACAGCACGTTTTTTGCATGCGTATTTTGCTATTTTTATGTTTTTAAATATTGCAGTTTAGACTAATATATGAATACTAATCCTTTTAAAAGCATGATAAGTAGTGCATGTTTGTTGAGAATTCACCCCCTGCCACACACCCTTGTGGTGGCTTGCAGGGTATTATGTAGATGACCACATGGTGCTGGTGTGACGAACCTCTTCCTTTGGCTTGTTTCCTCTTATTCTTTATTGGCGGCTACGGTGAACTCTCTCGATCCGGAAGTAGATGTTCTGAGAGTTGAATATCCACATGGGCTGGTATCCCGAAGGAATAGTCTTCGCAGCATGAATTTGAGGGCGCGGACCCCTGACCGGGGAGGCTTGTTTGCTTCCGTTCCGACTCGATCCAACTTTTGAATGCCCCCAGTGCAACCTGTTTTCCCCCTCTCTCTCTCATCCCGGTCGCTGACATCAAGAAGGGCGATGTGGAGCAAGAAAAGCAAAGTGAACATCAAGGACGGTGCAAACCGGTTGGTTTCCACTAGATTGGAGTTTACTTCAAAAGTTAGCCGGAACTGGATTCACGTTTCAAGACGTCGTTCGATTTACGATTGACGTTCACTGGAACGTGCATCGGTTATCGTCGGTCACTTTCGTGAATCTTCGGCTTGATGTTTACTTGTGGGTGAGCGACGCCTATTGGGTGACTTCGGTAGAAAGCGAGGAAAATGGACAGATACCAGTACTACAAGATTATAATTGCTGTTATCAGGTATGCAGCTTATCATTTGTGCAGAAAAGACGGTTCAAATATTTTGAAAAAAATAAATTTCCAAACGAGTTTGAATTGTAAACGCGTGAAAGTTGATCCGTGGCTAACTTTCACGTTCACGGTTTAAGTTATCGGTTGAAGCTTTCACGCAATTGTAAACGCGTCCATAAGAACCCGTGAGTTCAACTCCACTCTAAAGTTGAAATTCACGTTGGCACCAATCGTGAGCCGGCCTTTAGTTGTTGAAACGTCGTACTGATGTTTGTCGTACTGATAGATTCAAAATGGCATTTTTCCCCCGTACTATAAGAGAACAGAATAGGCAGCATAGCAAATGGATAGGTAGGGGAATTATTTTAGAGTATCCTGTAGTGCATGATGCATGTATTAACCTCTTATATACTATAGATACTAACAATCTAGTTGCATGAGACCCTATAGTTGTTTGTTTGCATGTCGGTAGTGCATGCTTGGTGATCTTCACCCCCTGCCACACACCCTCGCGGTGGCTTGCAGGGTATCGTGTAGATGTAGATGTAGATGAACATAAACCCAGCGGGCTGGGAGGGTTGCCCCATCTCAGAAAAGTGGGCGAATTCAGGCACGCCTCTCCCGGAGTCCTCCTGCTGATCCTTGCCTTCACCCGAGCCTGTTTCCCCGGTGGTGACGACAGTCCCCTGTACCTACCCCTAACTCGGGGCTTAGAACTCTTCCAAGGTCACTGGAGTCAATACTCGGGTCATGGATATGCGTGTTTGGTATTCTGTATTTTGTAAAAGAGAGGATATATGTAGAAAAGGATAAGGTACCCAAGGATAAAAGGCCTAAATGCTAAACTAAAATTCAGAACCACTATCATTTTCAATGCGATGTGATGAAATCTCAACGCAGAGTTTTTTATTCTCTTGGTAAATGTTTCACATACCTCTCCTAGAATACTACAATGTACTAACATATACATACTTGTTTACGCATTGCAACAAAATGGCCACATTATAGTAACATACGTTTGAGGAAATATTTTTATTTGTATATCTCATTGCTTCACTTGATCTCCTTCAATATTCTAAACAACTTCAATATTATTTGAAAAATACTTTTCAATGAAAATTAGTTAAATACAGGTGACTCACTTTGACTGTGGCTGCAAGACGACAACGGACGTTTGCTGCAAATTAAAGTCACGCTATCAAGCAATTTGCTATATGAGGTTCCACCGTGACTCCGCGATTCAAAATCCTTTAAAAGAGCTATGTTGTTTAATGAAGAAATACCGATCCAGAAAAACACCTATATGGAAAATCATCTACAGGGTGATAACGCACGCACAGTAATTGTGTGAGTATGCTATTATATAGCGCGCTGTAGTTGCATTCTATTTTTTACCAGCTCTTTTAACCCATTTTGACTTCGGAACATGACTGACGTGTTGATGCCACGTTTAATTCACAAATTGAGAATACATGCTCATTCCCGTTAATACGTATCCTAAAATAGGTTAAATATTTTCTTACTTAGTTTTAAACTATTGCCTTGCAAATAACAACTCTTTGTTTTGCATTTTATTAATAGTAGCGTCAAATGTTTAAGTTTTCTTTCTTGCTGTTTCTTAACGCTAATGAATACAATTTTTACTGGTTAACTCAATTTTTTAGCTGTGGTTCCCCTTTTATCTATCCACTCACGTAAGCAACTTATCTCCCTTTACTTACTTTCCCTCACTTTGTCTATTGCTGTCTTGTGTACCATGATATTACTGAAGAGCTCAATGTTAAGCTAGAACGTCTGCTGAATATGTGCATAAGGTTTATCTTTAACCTCAAGAAAGATAATCATATTGCCCTATATTTTACCAGGCTAATATGGCTGAAGGCCAAAACCAGAAGAAAATACTTGCTTGGTTCATTAATGTATTGTATTTTTCAAAATCAGCAGCCAGGTTATTTCAAGCAATTTTTTCCTCCTAGAGAAAACATGGCTAGTGTTACCATCCGAATGACTCATAAATGATTATTTGATTGCTCCTCTACACAGGAATACCAATTAACAAAAACCGTTCTGTCTTGCTGGGTCTAGGTTGTAGATTAGTATTCCTTTCGACATAAAAAAATCCAGTTCAGTATTTGTTTTAAAAAAAGATTTTTTCGTATCTATTCAACCAAGAAGGATTTTAATCTAATATGCATGCAAAACCTCATTGAAGCAGCTGCTATATTTCTGTACTTATTTACGTAACTGCTTTGAAAATCAATGTGTTATCGAGCTCAAACGTATATGAACAGTCACTTCCAAAAAAAAAAGTTAACACTTCAGAACAGATTTTTTTCTAAGTCCCGAGTTGACGGTGATTTGACAACGCTGCGTCACGGCTTCCCCCTGGCGGAGCCTCCCGAAGTTCTAACCGAAAACAAACCCCCTTCCCTCCTCCCCCGTCCTGACGCAGCCGTGACGCAGCGTTGTCAAATCACCTCGGGACTTAGAAAAAATTCTGTTCTGAAGTGTTAACTTTTGTTTGGAAGGGATTGTACTTTGTTGTGTGTTCTTAGAGGACGAAGAAGTCCATGGACAATAAATTTCTATTCTATTCTATCATATGTAAAGAAGTCGATTCAGTCTTTCAATACGAACACTAAGAGAATGATGACTCCTGAATATAGTACAAGAATTGCATGAATCAACTATGGATGGTGAAGTGAACCGACTAAGAAAAAGGAAGCATTTGAAGTGAGGTGGCATAATGCGGAGTGTAACTTACGGAGAAAAGGAATCCGTGAACGTAAGAAAAGGAGAGAGATGCGTTTATGAATCGATTCAGGAAGTGCAGCGCCTGAAGTAGAAATGAAAGAAATGGCCGCGTGTTAGCTTATAAATGGAAGAAATCCTCTGATCAAGAAACGTCAGTCAAAACAGCTGAAGTCGAGACTTTGCTATGGAGGGAAACACTATAATCTACATCTACATCTACACGATACCCTGCAAGCCACCGCTAGTGTGTGTGGCAGGGGGTGAAGGTCACCAAGCATGCACTACTAACATGCAACTGCAACTAAAGGGTCTTAATAATATTAACATTAGAATGTTAAAATGCATTCCATTTAGTTATTTTAGGCGAATCCAGGAATAAAAAAAGGTATTGAACGGTAGATTAAAGTAGGCTTGTGCGATGACCAATTTTGGTCATCGATTTTCGATGAAAAAATTTCATCGAAATGCTTCGATGGCGATGCCTGTCATCGATCATCGAATAGAGTGTACACGATGATCGATGACTATCGATGAATATCGATGATCGATGAATGTCGATGATCGATGACTGTCGATGATCGATGAATAACGTTGATCGATGACTATCGATGATCGGTGCGGATGTCTCGGTTGTCAGATTGGTGTGGCTATTAAGTGAAGATTGAATTGGGTCCAACTTAATTGAGAAGGACATGACTTATTTATTAAAGAGCGAAACAAGCACCAAGTTAAGCAACAACTCTTTGTTGTGGTGTAATACAATTCTCAGATCCGCATTTTTATCGGTGAGTACAAGTCGGTCGTCCAACACAACGTTTCCTGCATGGCTGAAGAACCGCTCTGACGACGTTGAAGTGGCAGGAATACAGAGTTATTTCCTCGCGTACTTCTGAAGGCGGGGATACACAGTTCCTTTCTGTCCCTGTACCAATAATAGGACGTCCGAAGATTTAGATAAGGCTAGGACCTCCTCGTACTTCTGGAGCTCCGCCAGGAAGGTCGTCAGCAGAGGTAGGTAGCGTTTCTCGTGTCAGCAGCACATCACGATTCATCGACATTGATGATTCTCACCGACTCATCGGAGTCGATGGTTGATGATCGATGAATCGATTTCAGTCAAATCACAGCGATGACTGAAATCATCGTCGATGACTTCGATTAATCGACTCATCGCACAAGTCTAAATAAAAGTGCGTCAACAGAAATGAAAATAGTTTTTGTATTAGCTGCTTAAGAAGTGCTTCCACATCGTTTGTTTGGTATTATAAAATGGGATTTGACACAGCGGGCTGAAATTGAAAAACCTGGCCAATTTTATAAAAATATTTCCAACAATAAAGCAACATGATTGCATGGCCATTCACCATGGATTGGTTCATGTCGCTTTGCATGTCATGCGTTATTATTTTTGCACGCTACGCTTCGATGTGATGCGAGAAGTCATTACCTGAACTAGACAGTGTGCAGCGTAGAGCAGCTAGGTTCGTTGAAAGGTGTTACGATAGGTTGAGTAGCGTTTCAGAATTTATAAAAGAATTAGGGTGGGAATCAATATCAGAGCGTAGGTTAAAGTACAGATTAAATCTATTAGAGAAATTTCAATCGGATAGCTTTACTGAAGATGTTAGACACATATTTAAAGCACCAAGGTATTATGCTAGATTCGACCAGATAAATAAGATTAGAGAGCTAGATTGTCGTACTGATAGATTCAAAATGGCATTTTTCCCCCGTACTATAAGAGAACAGAATAGGCAGCATAGGAAAGGGATATGTAGGGGAAATATTTTAGAGTATTCTGTAGTGCATGATGCATGTATTAATCCCTTAAATACTATAGATACTAACAATCTAGGTGCATGAGGCCCTATACTTGCTTTTTTGCATGTCGGTAGTGCATGCTTGGTGATATTCACCCCCTGCCACACACCCTCGCGGTGGATTGCAGGGTATTGTGTGGATGTAGATGTACCTGGCGGTTTTATTTCACCGAGCGGAACGTTTAAGTCCTTCATCCGGTTTTCGTCCACTGCCTGCGATGCTTTTTTTGAATTCCTTCCATGATGATGCGATTAGCCAACTGCTGGTCGTTCAGTGCTTATCCTAAAGCCCTGAGCGGAGCGTTAAAACACTCGCGTCCACTCGTATTCCGAATGCGGGAATCATTTTCTCTGGATCGGTGGGTCGACTGTCGCTCGTGCTGCCGTGAATGTAAGGCAATGCACGAGTGCTCTCCCGGCTGTGAATCGCACGCTTCACGAGGAAGTCACGCGATCACCAGCTGCGGAGAATAATTTAATTCAGCGCAAGTCGAGTGCGAAAAACGTTTATTCGCATAATTATATGTTATGTTTGCATAATTGTCGCCGCTCGGATTTTAAACATGCGCCTGCGTTCGCTTGGCAGGTGAATTTCCCATCACGGTCGCTGGCAGCTGGAGCGACGCCAGTGCAGTCAGCCTCTCCGTTGGCTCGGCTCTGTGTCGGGCAATCCTCCTATCCAGACGTAAAGAACTGGAAACAAAAGAGGGAGCCGTGGCGCACTGCCCTCGCACTGCCAACACAAGGGTAAACACATGTTCCTGTTTCCTGGGGTAAACACATACCTGCAATAATGGGTCGAGCTAATCGTTTTGGCCGTCACATGGGAATATGACAATAGCAGAAATTCCACAGAGAAAAGAATCATTCGTCATGACCGGGATTCGAACCCGGATCCCCTGATTTCCGGCCAGGTGCTTTACCAGTTAAGCTACCGAGGCGTCATTTTTCCCTGTGGAATACCTTCGCGAACCTGCAATTTGGGAATATAACGTTTAAAAATACCATAGTGACATGCCATTTTTACAAAAAACTGATATTTTATGCGTGATGTCACAAGGAATAATATGACACGAAAAAAAAGGCATCAACCCACACTATTTTTCGCTAAATCCACCAATTTCTGCGCTTATAGCAGACGAAATGCGTTAGTTGATTTCAAGTGGCGCTGCGGTTGCTCTAGCCAAAATGTATGGCGTATGAATAATATCATTACTAATGAGATATTTAAGCATATTTCAGAAAAATATTATAACATAACGTTTGATAGTAATATTCTGGTGCTATACAATAGTAAATGTATTGAGTACATGAATTTATTTCTGTAACGTAAATGCTGAATTGACTCCATCGTCGAGCTGATTAAAATTATCATAAAAAATATATCCTTCGACTTTCCATCGTATTTCTTGTGATACTTAAGACTTTCAATAGCTTAGATAATTTTCTTTGTGAAGCAAGGGCCACTGAGCAGGCATATACGCGTACTTAAATTAATAAGATTCCTTAGACAACTTGACTCGAGCAGTCGCGAGCCAACCTCCTTTAAGTGTCCAGAACTGGACTGAGCCGAGAGGAAGACGTTGCTCAGGCAAGAAGCATCTCCACCCACAAGAGGAACGGTGCTTCCGCTGCGACGTTTTCCCCCTTGGGGAACTTTCCGAGAAGATATGAAATCAAAGCACAACCGTTCGGGGTTTAAGCCCGGCCCCTCCTTAAGACAGTTCGGCATAAAAGTTAATCCCGTTTCATCTTCAAGGCAATTAAGCGGGCTTTGAGATCTTTAACGGCAGTTCTCCCAAAGGTATTAGAAATTCCGCCTTTGTCACGCCCTTAATGTGATACCATAATTTCTTCTGGGAGAAATTCTCTCGGGAAATTCATGATGTGATGCATGTAATGCCAACGTTTCGGTGTCAAACTCCGACACCGTTCTCCGGGCCTCTTCTGCCATGATCTTAGTGAGTACTACTACTCTTCTAGTCAGGGATTGCTCATAAACAGCCAACATGGGTTCTGGAAAGGTAGATCTTGCGAGACACAATTAGCTTTATTCGTACACGATATCTTAGTCTATGACGAAAAAAGTACTGAAGTTGATGCGATATTTTTTTAGATTTTAGAAACGCATTTGATAAAGTTCCTCATCATAAATTAATTTGAAATTAGAAAGTTTTCGTATAAATAAAGACGTTGTATGTTGGGTAAAACTATACTTAAGTAGGCGAGAGCAGAGGATTGTCATAGATGGTAACATCTCGGACACAATCAAAGTCACATCGGGAGTTCCCCAGGGTAGCGTAGTAGGTCCGCTTCTATTTCTTTTCTACATAAACGATTTTGGTACCGTAGTCAGTAGTAAGCTTGGACTCTTTGCAGACGATATGGTAGTGTATAGGGATATATCAAAAGAAGAAGACAGGAAATCAATTAGCAAGGGTATAGATGCAATTCAAGAGTGGTGCGACACATGGCAGTTAGAACTTATCCTTAACAAGAGTGTAGCTATCAATGTTTGGAGGAGGAATTATTCGATTGAGCGATCTTATAAAATTAATAACACGAAGATCGAAAGCGTTGAAACCATAAGGTACTTGGGTGTAACAATCACTAAAAATTTATCTTGGGGAAGACACATCCGGGAAATATGCTGCCGAGCCAAGAGAAAGCTAGGATTAATAGAAAGAGTACTTGGGAAATGTGATGAGAAGACAAAAGAGCGATGTTACTTTTCACTAGTTAGGCCCCACCTTGAGTATGCAGCCAGTGTATGGGATCTTAATGAATTAGGTTTTATCAGAGAACTAGACAGTGTGCAGCGTAGAGCAGCTAGGTTCGTTAAAAGGTGTTACGATATGTCGATATTCGATATCCCGATATTTCGATATCCCGATATTTCGATATCCCGATATGACGATCTCCCGACATGACGATATACCGATATCCGACGATATCCTGATACCGGTGTTTTTTTCTTCCACCCTTAATAATGTCTCTATTTGGCTTTAATTTCCCGGTAACGGTTGATTGGATTTAAGTGTTATAAACGGTCTCTTCCTTATAAAATATTACGCTTCCTCAATCGTTAATTATATATGTTAAATTGTCTAATTTTTTATTGTTTTGTTATTGACTATAACTTTTTATCATAAAATTGGGATGTATGGAATGGGATGGCCATGGTGGTTTTCATCACTGAAAACTCGAATTCAACAAGAAAAGTTCAATGTTTTTTATAAAAATATATTTTTTTAACCATATTTCGGAATTTGGAAAAAATTTCACCGTTCTTCGACCAAGGAAAAATGGTTATATTTCAGCTCATATGGGCCGTATCAAAAAATTGAAAAGAACCTCAATTATCTAAAATTATATGCACTTTAGTTATTATATTATAAGTCGATATCCCGATATGTCAATATCCCTATATGCCCATATCACGATATTTCCTATTTATATCGCGAAACCGATATATCGGCAAATCCGCGATATCAGAATGATATCGTCGTGCGATATTCAAAACAGCAGCATATCGCTCAGCCCTATATACCACATATTTACGTTCTGCCTGCTAGCAGAATTTGCGAAATTCCTTTTGCGAATCCGGGAATCACCGACTTATATACGGCCTGATTTCACCCGGAGTAAATAGATATATCACCGTAGCACCACTATATAAGCAGTTGCTCAATATACACTCAGTCACATCATAGCTTTTCCTTTTTCTAGAAGATCCCGCGAACACTCAACTGGTGTGCCATACGGAGCACCAATTACATCGTTCGTGTTGTCCCCTTACGCACGACAGTCGATCTCTCTTCCCCCAATAAAATATAAATGATTTCGTCCACCAACTGCTCCATCCATGAGGACATCGTCACTCCCACCCCTACTTAACTTCCCTCTCTCTAACGGAGAGAGAGGAATGAATACCATTGGTTGGCCCGTCCGATTGGCTGATCCGAGGAGGCCCCAATTCCTCCTTCCCCTTAACCCTTTGTCTCCAGGGACGAGTTCCAAAGCGGGAAGAGCTTTACGCCCCCATCGTTTGAAGTTGGCAATAAAACTGCCGAAGGATCAGCCGAATCAGGGGCACCTTCTCCATCGTTGGCCAGAAAATCCTCAGCATCAGGGGAGATGACCGACCCTTCTCCTCTCCTGGCAACGCAAGTTTCAGGGGAATGAGTTGTGCAATGTTTGGCAATATGAGGAAGTCATCAATTTGAGGAAAGTCGTGTAGCCGCTCATGAACAAGCTCACCTCGGCAGGAAAACGAATTAAATTGGGAGTCATTGTCAGATCGCAGGTTGAAATTTCGACTTAATCTCTTAAACAAATTCCAAGACCATATTTTCAGCAATGACGTTAAAAATATTTTGCGAACCCCAACTTAGTATGGTAGACTGGACCATGATTACAAAATTAATTAAATTGATTGCCGAACTGACAGATTCAAAATCCCCTTTTTTCCTCGTACAATTAGGGATATGAATAACGGTTAATACCTATATCCAGTACGAGTGTAGCAATGGATAACATTGGTAGCTGCATGTTGGTGTAAGGACTTGAAGGTAACCCAACTATCAGCATGTTTTTGCATGCGTAGTTTCATATTTTTATCTTTTTAAATATTGCAGTTTAGATTAATATATTAATAATAATCCTTTTAAATGCATGATATGTAGTGCATGTTTGGTGAGAATTCACCTCCTGCCACACACCTTTGAGGTGGCTTGCAGGGTATTATGTAGATGTAGATGGAAATACACTTGACATTATCCTAAATCTTCAACTCATAGAGGTATATTAGCTTTCTGACTAGAGAAGTAAAAAATGCGTGTATACACTAATCAGACTTTACGTTGTATGCACGAACTAAGTATTTCCTTGTGGAAATAAAATCAGCTCCGAAACCGTGAAGCAACTCAGCATGAAATTGAAGATATTTGCATTCGGCAAGCGCAGGGGCTATCCCCTTCAGGGCCACGGAAAGGGCGGTTTGCGACACAATGCTTGCTCTTCAGCGAGGGCCCGAGGGTATTGGCGAAGGGAACAGCTCACAACGGAGGCCCCTATACGTGGGGAGCATGGCGACGTAGGGTCAATTATGCTGAGGATACCACTCTCTGGAGAAACTCTCATCTACATGAATGCAAAATTTAAATTTTCCCCGATTGAAAGCATAAAACCAGAAGCGAAAAATTCGCTTTCCAGAATCTTTTACTTGCCATTATGCACCTTATTTTCATAAGAATAATTTGTACTCTCATGAAATTGAATGGAAAAGATCACAAATTTGAGTTATATTTTCCAAGTGAAGTACTTTATATGATTATATTAATATAATATATTTCATATTTTCCAAATGAAGAAGTCCTAAGAAGAGTGGGAGAAAAGAGAAGTCTGCAGAAAACTATAAAAAGAAGAAGGGACAACTTAATCGGCCATATCTTAAGACACGATGGCCTGATGAAGACAATCGTCGAAGGAAAAGTGAACGGGAAGAATGGGAAAGGCAGGCCTCGTATGAGGTATGTGGAACAGGTTGTGAAGGAAGTGAAAGAGAGGAACTATGTCAATATGAAGAGGTTGGCCGATAGAAGAATCGAGTGGAGGGCTGCGTCGCTAAGCAACCTTAGAATTGTTGACCCTTGATGATGATGGTGAACACTTCTCTCTTATTTGACAGAACAAAAAAGAACAGTGCAAATGAGTACTTTCGCAGTACTCATGTGTCGTCCTCAGTACTTCTGGTTGACAATGCAAGCGAGTCGCGGTATTTCCAAACTCGGCGCGCGGAGACACAGCGCGATCGCAAAATCAAATGTGTCCTCAGACATAGCAAACGGTTCCTTCACTTACTCTTCAGTTAATTCTTTTAAGATTTCTTTAAGTCTTTAGAGAGTATTCTGATGTATAGGCATTTTCCTAGGATCTTAGATATTTACTACTTAATGTCAAACTTCGGCTGAAAACATTGTCCACTCTTTTGTTGCTTCATCATCATCATCGTGGGTCAACAATTCTAAGGTTGCTTAGCGACGCAGCCCTCCACTCGACTCTTCTATCGGCCAACCTCTTCATATTGACGTAGCTCCTCTCTTTCACGTCCTTTACGACCTGTCTATGTAACTCATAGGAGGACTGCCTCTTCCATACTTCCCGTTCACTTTTCCCTCGACGATTATCTTCATCAGGCCATCCTGTCTTAAGATGTGGCCGATTAAGTTTTCCCTTCTTCTTTTTATAGTTTTCAGCAGACTTCTCTTTTCTCCTACTCTTCTTAGCACTTCCTCGTTACTTACTCGATCGATCCATTTAATCTTCAGCATTCTTCTGTAGCACCACATTTCGAATGCTTCCACCCTTTTCTTCTCCGCTGCTCTCATCGTCCATGCCTCACTGCCGTAAAGAAACATGCTCCAGATGTACGTCCTGATAAACTTTCCTTACTTCCAAGCTTGTATTTCCTGCTGCAAGTAGATTCTTCTTTTGACAGAATTCCCTCTTTGCCTGGGCTTTCCTACTAACCATTTTTGTTGCTAAATAGTACAAAATATTTTGAAAAGCTTTGAAACTTTTTGATGCCTAGATTATATTATTTTTTATTCCATAAAAGTCTTTCCAAGACGTCTCTATCAATTTGTAATATTTTTGAAGAAAAATGAAGGCATTAATATGTTTTGGGATGTGGTATAACCTGCGCACCTTACCGAAAGAACGGGTAAGAACAATGATATATGGCGTGCTATTCACTGATTATTTTTAACTATGCGTAGGTTTAATTTCGTATCGCAAGAAATCAATTTTGTTCTTTCCCCAGCTTTTTTTTCGATTTCTGTCCATTGTGCGTGCGTCGATATACGCCCTCTCACCAAGAATGGAGCCGAAGGGTCAACGGTTTGACGTACCATCGAACGGACGGAGTACTGAACTTAAAGCGTTCTTCACAGCACATTCAAGAAGTGACCGGTTTGCTGATGAAAAATAATGGCTCACTTCCAGGATTCGAACCCAGTCTCTTGGGATTGGAGTACAGCCCCCTGTCCACCAATATACCGACTAGATAGTCTCCAGATTAACTGCGATTAACTCAGAAGGATGCAAATTGACGAAAGAACTTGGTTAAATGGATTGCATCAAACGTCCGGGAGTGCGGAGGCGCCATTCGATCGCGGCGGCATTCAACCGCGTCCACCCCTTCCAAAAACTCATCTCGCCTTGCACTCTTTTTCTCGGGTCAATTCGTTTTTTTTCCTCTGCGAAGGGGTGGGTAACCTCCCCGCAACCCCCTCCTCCCCCCGCCTTCACTTTCCCATCCCTCCGCAACGGCGTGACCCAAAAGAAACGAAAGCATTTGCAGCGAAATTCAATTTCTACTTTTTTACCCGAACAGCTTTTTTCTTTCTTTCCCTGCACCTCCTTCCAATCAGCGCCACATTCAGGCGTTTCGAGGAATCTCCACCCTAAGCTCATTAGGGATCTTTACGAACGCGCAGCCTCCAAAGAAAGATAAATATTTGTTACTCCTTCAAGAATCCGCCACGAAAAGAAGACGACTCCTTCGTCTTCCTCTTCGACTGCATGTATGTACCTCAATCATCGCTTTAAATGCGACTCCTCCTTGCTGGACACGGCGTCAAGGCATACCCCTGTAAACCAACGGTCCTAACCCTTAAACTATTTATACACTTGTCCTCATAATGGGGTCATTTACTATATTTTTTATTGCCGAATCTGATAGAGTTTGTAAAATAAAAATACGAGTATTTTTCCGTTTTATGATCTGTCAATTATTTATCGAGTTATAAGCGGCGAAAAACTGATGTTTTTAACCCTTTCGGAAAAGTGGGTGTGGTGCAACCTCTGACGTAAATCGACTTTATCCAATCACAACTGAGCCCGCGAAGCTACTTTGCCTTATCGCAATGGGGAGGGGGAGACACAGCTGACTCTGCCAATAGGAGCAGTTGCGATAGCATCTGTGCTAGCAGGCCTTCCCAGAACCCCCCTCCACTCCCTTCCCTTCCCATAAGAGCAGTCAAGGACGGGAGGAAAATGACGTCAATGATATTAAAGCAGCTTTTTCGGTGGGCGTGACCTTTTGCTTACTTAAATTTTTGATTTATGAGTGAATGGTTGTGGTTAGAAGATTAATTTTTTCACAAAAATTCCTTTTTCTGTTTCCATCTAACGATTTCGTGCACAAAATTGCGATTTCGGTTCCGAGTAAACGCCTCAATTCTCGTGATATGCAGGTCCACTCACGCATTAACAATATTTCATCTGTTCAATAGTGACTGGAGAACATAGGCGTGCAAATACTCTTTTCCGACTGGATGGGGATTTACATTCATTGCTAATGCGACAGAATATAATGAATTTTTCGATCACAGTACTGTAATACTTACGAGAGGAGAAGTATTATCGGAAAGAGTTCGGTTAGAGTAAGGGATGCCACGAATACATGAGTAAAGGTAAACAAATCAAAGGCAAAGGAAGTTCAAAGGCTCATGCAGAGAAGTCACTCCGTCGGTGCAAAAAAACGGGTCCACGTGTATTACTGAACAATCAAACAGGCATGAAAATTGCCACTTTTTTTGTGAAACATACGTTGTAAGGGGATGAGATCAGGGATATATATGCGACACAAAGGGATGAAAATCCACTCGGTCTCACAGGAGAGTAATAATCGTCGAAAAGTGAAACTGAATGGCGTTTAAAAAAAATTAAGAATGAGGAAGATTTGCAAGAAGACGGAATGAACAGATGAATGGACGCACAACTGGGCAAAGAAGTTTTCAGAGAGAAAATGACAAAAATAATTATTCAGGAAAATAATTCTTCATCAACATAAAATCTTATAAAGGGCATATTTTGAAATAAAAACGCGATCGCTAACTGTGATTGAATCACTGGTACTGAAAAGTAGCAATCACAGCCTGTGACTGAATAATTTAGAAATCACTGTGACTGTGAATTCGGTGAATTTAGCCGATTTAGCTGAGGCTGCTACCGCTGCTACCAACTGCGAGCCAGTGCAACCAACGAATGAAATGCTACCACTGCTACTGCGCTGTGATTGAACGTGATCGCTACTTCTTCTGTATCGTCCACCACGAACTTGAGGAAACATGAATTTCAAACATCCCACCCTGCCATCGTCCTCCTCAAGGTGCAATAGCTTTGGGTGCTTATATACATACATTTTAGATCTAACACGTTCGAATGAATGGGAAAAAAGAGAAGAAAAATTAATGAAATATGGAACTTTTTTGCCGTGGTTAATGGAGAAATAGCATCTTGCAACATATTCAATCTTGCGTAGCACACTGTTGTATTCAATAATAGATGTAGATCGTTTTGTGAAACTATTTGTCTTAAACGAAAAGTAAATTTACTCCTCAACGGTTCCAGCTACCTGTTCGGTATAAGTATGTACGTGACGTATAATAATACGTAACTTGACTGAGATATAATCTACCGTAAACATTGATTTGACATGTAATTATTCTGAAATCATTTGAACGGATAGTTGACAAAAAAGTTCTGCACGCTTTCCATCATGCATCCATTTAATACAATTTACATTATATTTGAGACATTTTCGTAATATCTACTGTGATTAAATTGTCCTCTTCTCCGTAAATCGAAGTACGTAGATATTGCTAAATTTCAACATGCTCATTGCAGAATGTCATACTATCCTGTGAAGACGATCCACCGACAGAAGCTGTCGGAGATTGTGTAAACCTGATGGATATGAGCTACTCCATCAACAAGTAATGATAGCTCCCTTCAAATGCCAGCCATCGTCCCACGTCCGTCTTCTTCGACCACAGTCCAATGCCAATTAACAATTCCTTCTTTTGGTTCCAATGCACTGCTCTCTTTCAAAAGAAAGCAGTGCATTGACCAGAAGCTACTGGGATTATTCATAATTGATTTGCAGCCTTTCAGCATTGTAGTAGATGTTGGGTTTAAAGAATTATTGGTTAAGTGGCGTTGCCGAATTATAAAATTCCTGGTAGGCATCGCATTTCGAACACCATGATCCCTGCCATGGTATGAGGAATGCGAATCTTGCGTACGCCTAAAGTGTGTGTGTAACCACAGACTGTTGGTAATCCTCAAGAAGAAATAGGTTAAGCGATGATAAAGTGTACGCCATTCTATTTTTAAATGCGGATTCCAAATACTTGGAAAAAGAGTGATGTTAGCATTTGGCATGTTTTCTCCCTTAATTGCTTGTTTAATTCTTTATTACTTTAAGATTTTACGTAAGAAACGTAAATTTTCTAGTCTCAAACCAAAAGTAACATTAATTTATATGCCAAAGTTTTGTGCCATTACCTACTTAAAATTTTTATTTTTTGCCAGTAGGGCCTCTATATGTGAATGTTATATTGTTTATAAAGTTTGAGGCATTTCTTGAAAACATATGTGAAAGAAGTTCATCATTTTTAGAATTTCATTTCAAGTTGCCAATTAAGGAGAAGAGTTGCATTTCTCAGCCATATACAATACGTATAGGTATATCTCCAAAAGTTTATAATAGACAGTATTTTTTTTATCACTTGATCGAATTGAGTCTTTCTCTTTTATCGTGCAGTTGGACATACTGGAACGCTGACGTAGCGACATGGCCAGTTTCCTAACATGTGACTGCGATTGTCGCTTCTATGCCGAGACAATTGTAAAATGTGATCGCAATCACATTTCATGATTACAGTTATTGTAACGGAACAGTCACATTTAGAGAGGTGACAGGAAAGTCACAGTTAAGGCCATCCCTAGTATTCCCGGCTTGTTCGCAACCCTGAATTTGGAATTTTGTGCATCTCCTGACCAATTATTGGTCTGCATTGACCACGATTTAGACCAGACCGTTTTTTTGTCGGCCTCTCCTAATGGGGGCAATGTTTACTCGGAACCGAAATCGCAATTTTGTACACGAAATCGTTAGATTGTAACGAAAAAAGAATTTTAGTGAAAAAATTAATCTCCTAACCACAAGCATTCACTCGTAAATAAAAAATTAAAATAAGTAAAAGGTGACGCCCACCGAAAAAGCTGCTTTGATATGAATGACGTCATTTACCTCCCATCTTTTGACTGCTCTTATGGGAAGGGAAGAGAGTGGAGGGGGGTTCTCGGAAGATCTGCTCGCACAGATGCTGTCGCAACTGCTCCTATTGGCAGAGTCAGCTGTGTCCCCCCCCCTTTGCGATAAGGCAAAGTAGCTTCGCGGGCTCAGTTGTGATTGGACGAAGTCGATATACGTCATAGGTTGCACCACACCCACTTTTCCGAAAGGGTTAAAAATTTTTCGCCGCTTATAACTCGAGAAATAATTGACGGATCAAAAAACGGAAAAATACGGGTCTTTTCATTTTACAAACTCTATCATATTCGGCAATAAAAAATATGGTAAACGACCCCATTAGTCAATATTTACGAAATTATTTCCAAACTGTGTACGTGCCAGAAAAGGAAGTCAGTGCTGACGAATCTTTGTTATTGTGGGAAAGTAGGATTTCTTGGAAACAAGTATTTATTTTACCCCATAAAAACTTCCCGGGTTGCGATAAAAATGTCGAAATTTGAGACTCCGCAGGTTATTTATAGAATTTTAATATTTACAGAGTCTCAGGGCCCATATTTTTAAGTATATTATTATTATTGGAAAAGGGCATACAGAAATTGATATTTCTTCTGCATTCCTGCATTCTCAGGGACCAATATATAAGTGTAATATTATTATTGGAAAAGGGCATATAGACATTGATATTTCTTCTGCATTCCTTCGCACAACATATCTCCTGACCATATTTCTGGTCTACATTGACCACGATTTAGACCAGACCGTAGTTTTCTCAGCCTCTACAATTGGTGCATTGGTGGCGACAGAATGAGTATTCCGAGAGAGTTCTCCTTTCTTCAACTCGCGGCAACCTTTCAGACATTCTCAAGAAGAGAAGCACGCCAATTTATTATTTCGAGAGCTGTTCCTCGCCGACTTATCGCCTTGCTCCCCTCTTATTAATGAGGGCCATGGATTCAGGACAGCACCTCCTCAATCCACCCCGCCTCAAGGGGTGGCGTGCAAGTCGGGGGTAGTCTTTCAAACCGAAAGAGGAACGCCACCCCCTCGTCGCCAGCCTCGAGGAAAATGAGACACGATGATTGGGGGGAGGCGGCGGAAGTGGCCTGGGGGAGAAGAAAGGAGGCAGACGGAGAACATCTTAAAGACTTCCCAAGACGCCTCGAGCCACTCGCTCGCAGGGAAAGGAATATTCCCTTATTTCATCCCGGGAAATTGACGGATTGTTGGAGTAGCAGAGAAGTGACGGCGAAGTGTCTGGGGAAATGCCTTCCCCCTCATCATCATCATCTTACAAAGGAGGGCGGTGAAGAAGACAGTCGAAAGCGGATTTCGTATTAAGGATGCGAGAACTATCGCACCTCAGATGATCCCGAGTGTATTAGTGCGATCATGAAGCTCTGTGACAGTTTCTCACGGCGTTTGAAGTGTCATTAAAAGCACGAAATAGTGGAAATCGAGGCATTTTTCAAAGAGTAAGAGCCATAGAGATTTTACGAGTAGAAATGCTTTATGCTTTTTATAGGAGTAGAAATGATTTAAATGTTTTAGTTCCGATAGTAACTTGGAGCTATAGATAACTCCATAACACATGTTTGTTATCGTCCCTTCATAAAAATATTCAAATTTCTTACTACAGTTATTATATTTCTCCCTCCCCTTGAATTTCAACGGGCGCCTTCAGCTAGTACTCAATCTGAACAAGACTCTAGTAACCATGGAAAGGACAATGGCCAGATATCAGCTGAAGATCAATTTGAAGAAGATTAAGATATTGGTGATCAGGAAAAATGAAGAGGCCAAAACCAATGTCAAACTAGGAAAACAAAAACTAAAAGAGGAGAAAGAGTTCTGTTACCTGGGAAGCAGAGTAACCAACGATGGGCGAAGCAAGAAAGAAATAGTGAGTAGAAAAGCCCAGGCAAAGAGGGTATTCTATCAAAAGAAGAATCTACTTACAGCTGGAAATACAAGCTTGGAAGTAAGGAAACAGTTCATCAGAACATACATCTGGAGCGTGTTTCTTTACGGCAGTGAGGCATGGACGATGACAGCAGCAGAGAAGAAAAGGGTGGAAGCATTCGTAATATGGTGCTACAGAAGATTGCTGGAGATTAAATGGATCGACCGAGTAAGTAACGAGGAAGTTCTAAGAAGAGTGGGAGAAAAGAGAAGTATGCTGACAACTATAAAAAGAAGAAGGGACAACTTAATCGGCCATATCTTGAGACACGATGGCCTGATGAAGACAATCGCAGGGGGAAAAGTGAACGGGAAGACTGGGAAAGGCAGGCCTCGTATGAGATACATGGAACACGTAGTGAAGGATGTAAAAGAGAAGAATTACGTCGCAATTAAGAGGTTCGCCGATAAAAGAATCGAGTGGAAAGCTGCGTAAAACCAATCCTAGGAATGTTGACCAATGATGATGATGATGATGATGCGAAATGCTTTAATAAGGCGCGATTAGGAAAAATCAAGTTATCAATATCAATAAATTCTGGCGCAACGTTTGAAAGTTGATGGATTAAGAATTTATATTTGGATAAAATCACACTAAATTCTCACCTGTAAAACACGTGCTTTACGACAATTTCTTGGACAGCAATTCAACGTACGTTGGTCAAAAAAAAGCAGTGAAGTGATTCCATAAAAGCTACAGAGTGCAATTATCCCAGATTATTTTAACATAAATTTCTTAGGAAAATCCCTCTTCAAGTTTTCAACTAGGCGCGTAAAAAAATGCACGATTGCCCAACTCTGATTCATGCTCGAATATATTCTCGACGGAAACTCTATTCCGACCGCATTTTAAGTTTCCTGCTGGGACGAGATTTCCGTAAAAGGGAATCAATATTCAACGACCCTCTCCCCGATTATTAGATGAACGTCATGAATCATCGAGTGTCAGGGCGACACTGAAAAGGGTTCCGCAACGCATTTATCGACAGCACTGTCACTCACCTCACGAAGAAATTCTCGCGTCTTACATACTTAAAATACATTTCTCCACACCAAGGAACAAATATAACCGGAAAATCCATCTTGATGACATCAAACCATTGCCCCCATACAAAGTCGTGACCATCTTCCTTCACTGTAGACTTGGGATTTTAAATGTTCCGACAGCGAAGACTATAAGGCGCCATCTACCCGTATACCTCCGTCCTAAGGTGAGCACAGCATCCACCACCTGCGCTGGATTCGAACCCACGTCTAGTTGGCACCTTTCCACTTGATTCTTCTATCGGCCAACGTCTTCAAATTGACGTAGTTCCTCTCTTTCAGATCCTTTACGACCTGTTCCATGTAAACCATACGACGCCTGCCTTTTCCAATCTTCCCGTTCACTTTTCCCTCTACGATTGTCTTCATCAGGCCATCGTGTCTCAAGATGTGGCCGATTAAGTTGTCCCGTCTTATTTTTAGAGTTGTCAGCAGACTTCTCTTTTCTCCCACTCTTCTTGGGACTTCTTCTTCTGTCACTCGGTCGATCCATTTTATCTTCATCATTCTTCGATAGCACAATATTTCGAATGCTTCCACCCTTTTCTTCTCCGCTGCTGTCATCGTCCATGCCTCGCTGCCGTAAAGAAACATGCTCCAGATATACGTTTTCTTGAATTGCTTCCTTACTTCAAAGCTTGTATTTCCAGCTGTAAGTAGATTCTACTTTTGATAGTTATCCCTCTTTGCCTGGGCTTTTCCACTCACTATTTCTGTCTTGCTTCGTCCATCGTTGGTTACTCTGCTTCATAGGTAACAGAACTCTTTCACCTCTTCCAGTTTCTGTTTTCTTAGTTTAACGTTGGTTTTGGCCTCTTCTCTTTTGCTGCAGACCAATATCTTAGTCTTCTTCTTATTTATCTTCAGCTGATATCTGGCCATTGTTCTTTCCTTGGTTGTTAGCATCTTATTGAGCTCCTTCTCTGTCTCTGCTATAAGAGCAATGTCATCAGCGAATCGCAGCATGCTTATTTTTTCTCCGTGGATAGTCACTCCTGAAGACTTTTCCTTGATTTCATTGATGGCTCTCTCGATGCAAATATTAAAAATTACGGGAGACAGTGCACAGCCTTGTCTCACTCCTTTCCTTATTCTTACTTCTTCACAGCTGGGTCCAGAGTTTATCACCGCTACTTGGTTTTTGTACAGACTGTGTATAATTCTTCGGTCATTGTACGACACTCCAATTCCTTTCAGAATTCCAAGCATTAAATTCCAATCCACGTTGTCAAAAGCCTTCTCTAAATCCACAAATTCGTTATATTGACAGAAAATGAATACACTGAAAATCACTTTATCAACAACTATCTTACGCACCAAAGGTATACGGAAAGTAGTCAACGTTCAAAGGACCACAGCCACCCATCTTTATGGGTTAATTCCCACTACTAATATTGACGTTAAGATCGAAATAGACCACGAAGAAATCTGACTGCGAATAATTAGAACAATTATAAAAACAGCTTTTCTGAGTCTTTTGAAGCATTTTTTAAAATCTGAAAGCCAGTGGTATTCGTGACAAAAACAAATATACCTAAACACGAGAAAGTATTGTCCTCAAAACAGAATGGATGAATTTGAAACAACTGGTTTTTCATAAAAATCGTCATTTCATTAAAATAAGCGGATATTATTACTATGCATTCTGTGAATGAGAATGTTCATAAAGATTGATACCCGTACGCGATCCATACATGTTACTCATCAAATGTAAAGAAATTACACGATAGTACACCAATGCATTCTTGCAAATGCTGGTCTTCCGGGATTTCCTCCGCGCTTGTCCATAATTCCTTGGACGACAGTTTCGCCGGCGCTGGAGTCGGCTTCTTCAGGTTAGTGAAGTGAATATACAGAGTTTTTGGCCGTCTTATATACTCATCCGTTGGGGATAGGTCCGTCATGATTGGCCGTTGCACTGACCTCTGTGATTGGTTGTTGAGTTTTTTCTCGTAAAACCCGCTTCCAGGAGTCTGCTAGCGAGTAGCTGTCTTCCCTATTGAAGTTGTCTTCATGTTTGCTTATCTCGATGGCCTCTCGTATCATCCGTGGAAAATATCGATTCTCTTGGGCGATGATCTTTGAGTCTTCGAAATCGATATTGTGGTTGGGGCCCGACCATGTGTGCCCTGCTATGGCACAGAGTCTCTGCTGTCTATTTCCTGTTGCCCTCTGGTGTTCTTGTAGGCGGCATTTCAATGATCTGGACGTGTGTCCAATGTAGCTGCTCCCACAGCTGCATTTCACTTGATATACACCACTCTTAAATTCACTTTTTATCTTGTCTTTTACTCTCACTAGCATGTTTTATGTTTTGGAAACACAATTAAATCTCGTCACAATATTGTGTTTACTGAGAGCCCGTGAGATTCTCTCAGTGGTTCCCGCGACGAATGGGATTAGGGCGAAAGCAGCGGGTTTTGGCCTTTCCTCCAATGGTTGATCGTCGGTCTTTTGTGGACCTTGTCTAATCTTTTCTCTTCCTTTAGGATTACAGCTCGTCGGTAGCCATTGTTCTCCATCGTTCTCCGAACATGTTTCTCGGAAGACCAGCATTTTCAAGCAAGACAACCGGCGGAAGCCTACACAAGTATACCAATTCATTCTGTTCCAAAATACTGCATAGCTCGCCATCGGATGACGTCGCCTCCTGGGTGCGGTGAGTGTGGGATGGAGCGGCAGGACGAGGCCGCATCCACCGCTCCTCGCAGAAGCGGCATAATCTCCATTGATCGCGGAGGAGAGGAGTGGAGTGGGGGGGAAGGCTAGAGGGGGGAGGGGGAGCCGCCAGCCGTCCCAATCCACGATTCAATCAATGGACCCGGAATAATTCGCAGCTCGATTTGCATTTCTTCGGACGGTTTCCTATTTAATTCGAATGAGTTGGAATGGAATTCCGAGGCACTTACCCATGGAGTGATTACATATCAAAGAACTCTGTAAAAAGTTTATCTGAATTTCAGTGCGATCTGAATTCAAACGCTGTCTGATTTTACGGTAGAGGTCTAAATTTAAGACTCAACATGCGTGAAAATCAGACACATCTCCGTCTCATTTTAAGAACTTAACAACTGCATATTGAAAATAAGATGGTTGTGATCTGAAATGCAGATCACCCGGGCTGAAAATAAGCAAGCCTTGGTTGGCTCCGCAATTGGAGCTAACCGGCCAATAGCAGAGACTGATGGGCGGAGCGTAACCAGGGAGATGGAATTCAAAAAGGATTACGAAGCGTAAATAAGTCAAATTCGAAGTCTAGTCAAAATTCAATGTGAGTTGCTGAAATATGTTTCGTCCGATGAATTAATGGTGTGAGAACGTGGCGTTGATACTTCGTTTGTTTTCAGAAGGGAAGCAGGTGTATCTGAGTGACGTATCCTGAGACCAAACTTCCTTATTTTGTCTACGTAGCAGGGTGGTAAGAACTAAAAAATAGTCGCCCTCGTCAAGTGACAGTTCCTGCCTTGGTTTGTAAATACTGGCACATATCTGTGGTATCGAAGACTTTGTATGGATTACTTTGTTTCCAATAAAAGTACACATTTTCATATTATCTTTGAAATTATTGTCAATGTGTTCCCATTTCAGTCCTGAAGTCTTTTTCAATGGAAATTCTATGACCTACGTTTGCTCTATTGAAGAACTTAGTCAATAAAATAGTATCATCTAGTAGAAATTTGAAACATTAGGGTTTTGGTTTGTGTTCGTGTGGAGTGTTTAAATATATAGTATTTATAATTAGACATCCTATAAAAGTAAGCTTCAATTTAAATAGCAACCCGCATTGTTACGTGGGCCTATCTTAAACTTAGTCCCACCTGGGTCTGATTTTCAGTCCTGCACCTGCCTTAAAATAAGACATCCCCTAAAAAGTAGGCTTAAATTTCAGTAGCAACACGCATTATTATCAGACCAGGGCTGTCTTAAATTCAGTATAGGCCTAACTTAAAACAAGTCCCACCTGATCCGATTTTCAGTCCTTCATCTGCCTTATTTTTAGACAAGTGTTGAATTTAAACAGAAACTGTCTTAAAAAATGTTGCATCTGAAATTCAATTCGCTTTTGAACCTTAAAATCAGATAAACCTTTAACAGTGAATTGATACATTCCAGAGGATTAAAAGATTCCATGGTGAACGACGTCTTATTGCACGATAAAATCGACCAGTGAAGTAGCAATTTGATGTATCCCAAACAATAGAATCCATCTTCCCCGTCAAATAATCATCTCAGAACAAGGAAACTTCAAATTGAGATTCACAAATCAAACCTGAAGGAAGTTAAACCGTCGAGCAGCATAAAAAAAGACTGGTGGTCTCACCGTCTTCATCACTCGCTATCGATCCTAAGATTAAGTTAACGCGGCTGTGACTTTTCTTGCCATTATTCATGTTCACTCGGAGACTTTCTCAGTGATATCATCACGTCACAAGATTATTTCGTGATCTGTGCATAGCTCCGGGTTTCCTTCTCCGTCAGCTGGCTTGGTAACCAAGGCAACAGGTCACCAAGGCAAACTACGTGGTGGCAGACCCGTAGCCATGCAGAGAGCATCTAACGAGCGTCGCGGGCACCTTAGACCTAGCAAGATTATTTCAACTTGGACTTTTATCAGATACATATTTTTATTCGGGCTCCTCTGGGAACAACTTATAACTCTTTATTTACTGGGTCCAGCCTTCATCGTTTTTTTTTTAATGAATCAATGATCTTCATCATTTTTCATTTTTATACCATCAATGGACCATTTTTATATGTATCAATGACTCTATATGTAAGATATCGGATCACCAATATCGTCGATACCGTATCATCATGACTACCGTATCCATGGGAGCCAAACATGCACGGAATATTAGTAATAAAATACCTTGATATTGGAAATTTTATTTTAGGAGTTGAATCCCACGCAAAATCCCACCTTGTTTTGCCTTTACGGAAAAAATCCAATTAAGAGCAACGGTTGAACTTTTTTATCAGTTGTTTCCCTGTACAACTGCTATGGATTATGAAATGTGCAGATAACAAGTATGCATACGCCAAAATATCCAGCAATGGATAATATTTGTTAATAATGCACATGTAGTCATTATTACCACCCATAAAAATAACAATTAAATCCTCTTGTTTTAACAAATTAACTTGATTCTCTGAGTTTATCATTGGATTACCATTGAGTTTCACTGAGTTACTGAACATTTCCATTTCGTAAAATGATTTGAAGAAGCAGACGTAAACTTTCACCGACGACAAACACCAGAAGAATACACGAGATATCTGGAAAGAGAAATCTAAATAAGTTTCAAACTTTAAGGGTCTAGAGTGACTGCCATTAAATGAGACTGGCTTTTGCGCGCGGGAGAAAAGCCCTTAGGGTAACCTTTCCGATCCTTTGATTCCCTTAATTAACAAATTCTGACGGAAGCTCTATATCGATCTTGATTGACACACGTATAAAAAAAATCACCTGCAAAGGAGTAATACCAAGTGTCATCAGCGATGGACCAATGAGAAAGAAGCAGTCAAATTCGTCGGGCGAAATTGCATCCGACTAGAGATAAAGGCGGATTCGAGAACGCGAGATAATCGAAAATCCGAACTCGCAGCAAAAGCGTACAAAACCTCGCAGCAAACATCAAAAATATGAGCACAAAGGAAAGAGATGGATGGAGCTCGTCCTTTTTAAATAAAACTCTCAAGAAAATAGCACGAAAGAATTAAAAGTAAACTCATTCACGATGCGACAGGCATGCACTCGTAGAATACGATTTATTTGAAAGGATTTAATATTTTTTGGCCATGGACGAGGTACCAGTTCATTCACGTCAGTCAAAATCTAGTCCAAAGCCATCAATTTCGGAATGCAGTTTCTTCATTTTGGATGACATATCACGCATTTTTCTGTGACTCTAGCCTGGAGATGTCCATTAACGATCTGCTCGAGTCACGACTAGTGACTATCGGATTGTTTACCAAGACTTCTCACGAGGAGTCTTCAGCGACAAATATTGCTTTTACCTGCTCATGTTTCACTATCGATGGATTGCGAAGTAATTCATATATATCCTATTATAAGCATATTTCTTCACTCTAGTAGCCGTCATCAATTGATTCACTAAAAATGGGAACAGCTAGCGAAATGAATTACCTGTCGCCGCCGCATATATCTCCCAGGGGGAGAATTTAATCTTTTCTAAATACATTCCGACAGATTTGCTGCATTCTAGCAACCATATTTAGCAGCCAAACAACATAGACCTCTTCACTTGAAATTCGACATTTAAGGAGGCTCCACCGAATCATAAAATAATGTCATTCTTGTGGAAATCTCAGGACTCGTCATTTTTTGGACCTTCTATCGATTGGCAATAATATAATGAGGCCTTTCCATAGTATATTTGAAGAAAAATGACGTTGAAAATCAGATATTTTATACGTGGTTATACGGCAGAATATGGCTCTTGCAGTAAAATTTGCAGATTCATAATGTGAAGAGAATTGAGGCACTCGGGGCTAGATAATGGTAAGCAACATTTAGTAAATTTTACAGGAGTGACATCTGAAGGTACGAAAAATTCCCTAAATTAGGTGTTGTGTTTTGGTGCAATACATAACAACAAGGTGTGTGCTGCCATCTCTTGGTTTCTGCAAATAATACTCCGCCAGTGGCTTCCCATCGTCTAGCAGATGAGAAAGGCGTACAGGGGGCCTATTCTGTAAAGTCGAAAGAATTTCGGCTCATATGGAGAGTCGTGGGTCACCGCGACGAACGATTCGCGAACATCGTTCACCGCCGAAATGACGTATAACAGTTGACTGTTATCCAACGTTTCCAGCGCGCCATTATTACAATGGAAGGAACAAGCTGAGGTAATTAACAATAGTTAATCAACATGACTTACTGCTGATGTTTGTAATCAATCTATTCGCTTTAAAATGTAACAATATATACTGGTATGGAATAACGGCAGACAAATTAAGAAAGTGAAACTTCTGAAAATTGAAAGTGATTACACCTTTGGAATTAAATCACGAAATGTTTTGGTTTTATCAATTGATTGTGTCGACAGCTTCTGTAATGATATTGTTTACTCGAGTGAATCATTACATCTTCGTGCATATATTCCTCCGTCCGCTATTGTTTCTATTTATGTAGTACATTGATTTGGAATGGATGATATCACAGTGGCAATTACAAATATGCAACAACCGTTCAATATCCTGCGATAATTTACGCGTCCGAAGACCAAAGGACGTCTACATCCACATATACCCTGCAAGCCACTATACAGGGGGGACGTCCATACAATATCACAATTTGTCGGTAGAACACAACCACACAAGGAAAGGTACTCATAAAAAGCAAGGCAGCATAATGATATTTGCTCGAACAATGTGATTTCCAACATGATAACATCTCCTCTCAATAATATTGCCCCTGCAGTAGCATTTAAATCTTACGTAGAAGTTTTACACGAATAACAGTCCTATATGTCTAGTCTACCTGACAATTTATTAATCAAAATTAAACAAAAACATTGAATCGCGACATTTGAAAACAAAACAAATAGTTTTATATACTTCTAACTGTATAAGCGGCAAGGAAACAGAGACATGAAATATTTAATCATTAGCTAGAATTAGATGCATTCTCACCTTGTATCCCGCGCGATAAATATCAACAAGTCGTCTCCTACAATCGAAGCTTCTATCGGTGCCCACCGCGATAGCAGCGCCTACTCGCCAGAAAATATTTGGCGACGGATTATGAACGAAATGATCCGCAAAATGATCCGACTCCGTCGCCTTGAGCCGGAACGAACGTCGCGGCATCAAGGGAGCACGGTTTGTACTACAAACTATGATGTTTTTTTCCATATATGGGTATTGTTGTGACGTCGGAATCTCGAATTCGACTTTACAGAATAAGGCCCCAGATCTCAATATTTCTCAGTGTGTGGCTTACCATTATCTAGCCCCGAGCGCCTCAAATGTCGTTTAAGATGAGCAATGTTATGTAGAATTTAGCATTGCAAAAAAGTCCTCTCCTGACCACACTTGTTTATTTGATATTAATACAGGTTTACTCAAAAAAAAGCAGAAAAGCCTTAGTTACATGAAATTGGCGCTATTGTATGTTGTTATAATTGGCAACTGCACTTGTGACGGAATGTGCTTACCAGCCTATTTACTAACTTAATTAAGGAATATACCTTACCAAGTTCCTTCTTATATTTTTCATGTAATTTAAATATTTCATTGATTATTGACATGGTGAAATTAATACCAATATTTCCAAATCGTCATGTGTCATTGTTGCCAAACAACATAAAAAAATACGAATATTAATAAAATTCGAAGAAAAAGACTTGTATTTGCAAAGGAATAGTTTAAAACGAAGTAAGAAAATATTTAACCTATTTTAGAATACGCATTAGTGGGATTGAGCACTTTGTAAATTAAACGTGGCAACGACAAGTCAGTCATGTTTCGCAGTCAAAATGAGAAAAAAGAGCTTGTAAAAAATAGAATTCAACTACAACGCGCTATAAAATAGCATGCTCATATAATTATTGTATATGGGTTATCACCATACAGATTCATGTACTAGGTGTTTTTCTGGATCGGTATTTATTCATTGAATAACATAGCTCTTTTACGGGATATTGAATCGCGGAGTCACGGTGGAACTTACTTATGCCTACCGAATACAGAAAATATTTGCATTCGATGTTAATTCCGACTCTTTTCATCATTATGGTAAGTGGTTTTGAGCCATCTTTTAAGTGACACCATTTCGATAATGATTACTCAAAATCACTTATGTTCTGATGAATTGGCCATAAAAAAACAGCAATATACCATGATACTGATAAACTCAAGGATGATGGAATTCAGTTCCTGCTGTATTTTTGCATCCATTTCTGCCTAGCCTTAGTGACAGCTTTATCGTTGCAAAGCATTTGTTTACATCGTCCACGACAAAAAGGTGTGAGATTCCCAAATGTCATAGGCACAATTATTTCCCCTCGTCTGGACAAAACACCAAATTGTGGTTCCTCTCCATGAAGCAGGAAACCGTCGCTTGCTCGGCCACCAGTTCTAACTTGCCGCCGCGATATTTCTGTGGCGTGTAGCCTAACATCGCAATTCACACTTCTCATGCAGAGCTTTACTCATATACCAAAGAGTTGTTTTCCAGTCAGAAGTTTAACTACCTCCAAACCAACAGCTGCGTCGAATCAGTCAAAGTTTAAATGGCATTAATCTACAATTACATCTACACGATACCCTTCAAGCCACCGAGAGGGTGTGTGGCAGGGGGCGAGGATCACCAAGCATGCACTACCGACATGCAAACAAGCAACTATAGGGTCTCATGCAACTAGATTGTTAGTATCTGTAATATTTAAGGGATCAATACATGCATCATACACCACAGACTACTCTAAAATATTTCCCCTACTTATCCCTTTGCTATGCTGACTATTCTGTTCTCTTATAGTACGGGGGAAAAATGCCATTTTGAATCTATCGCTACGACAATCTATCTCTCTAATCTTGTTTAGCTGATCGAATCTAGCATAATACGCTGGTGTTTTTAATATGTGCCTAACATCTTCTGTAAAGCTATCCGATTGAAATTTCTCTAATAGATTCAACCTTTTATTAACCTACGCTCTGATAATGATTCCCACACTAATTCTTGTATTAATTCTGAAACAATACTCAACGTATCGTAACACCTTTTAACGAACCTAGCTGCTCTCCGCTGCACACTGTCTAGTTCTCTGATCAAACCTAATTCATTCGGATCCCATACACTGGCTGCATACTCAAGGTGGGCCTAACTAGTGAAACGTAACATCGCTCTTTTGTCTTCTCATCACATTTCCCAAGTACACTTTTTATAAATCCTAGCTTTCTCTTCGCTCGGCCGCATATTTCCCGGGTGTGTCTTCCCCACGATAAATCCTTTATGATTGTTACACCTAAATATCTTATGGTTTCAACGCGTTTGGAGTAGTTTTAATCAAGAACCACCAACGCATAATATCTAGGCTTTCAGAATAATTTGTGTGGGTCTTTTTGGCCGCGCTTGTTCATTAACCCAAGCAGATAAAGAGAAAACAAATGTACTGTAATGAAAACCAACATTCGCAAGTTTACCTGCTATGTTAAGATCCATCATAGAGATAGGTATTCCCAGTAAATTAGACAAGAAGGTATATGCCACCAGTCGGGAACGAAACTTGCAAAACTAAAGTAATTTACATGCCTTTTGAAGGCATTAGAACCCATCCAATATTGAAGAAATGTTTGATATGAATTATTCTATCACAAACAAAGGAACTTCTACACCCACTAAAGCCACCATTCGAAAGTAAATGGGTCCAACCTTTGCGAATTAACAGGTGAGTAGCAGGAATACTAGCTGACCAGCTTAGAAGACACGGTTCGATACCCGGCAGAAATTTTAACGGTAATCAGATGCAGATTGGAGAGCATTCAGCTCATTTGCAGTTCTCCGTCGCAACACTTTAGTGTGGTACCGTTAAACACCCGAAGGTTGGCAACGAGGTCATCCAACTCCGAAACCAATTGTTATCGTCACCGATTTAAACAAGAACAACAAGGGCACGACAACAGACGCGGCGAAACATTTCAGCGAGGGAGCTGTTAACAATAGCAGCGGAAAAAGTATAAAAGGTGAAAAACGGAAGCCATCGTGGTCACTCAAAAAAGCCAGGCACTGGAAGATTGACACCAGTGAAGCCGAATCAACAGATTGGAGCATCGCATGAGACGTCAGGTTTGAAAACAACTGAACCGGTATTCATTGCGACTTCTAGTTAAGGAATGAAAGTGATTGATACATGTAATTATAAAATGAATTTATTTGTGAAAGAGTGACCATTAAAATTTAAGCGTGTTGATGTAACCTTGTGGGTCCGGGAAAGGTGAAGAATATAGGTCCTGCTGAATGATTGTGCATGATTGAGGTTAAGAAGATTATCTCTTATTTCAAACTAATAAATGTGTTAAACCAGGTATCTTGTGTGTGCAAGTGAACTTCAAGGGCCTTCGTCAAAAGCCGGTCGCCGGGTTTCGCTCCCCATCTCTCCTATCCTTCCAATTCCATTTTTTACAGAATTAAAAAAAACATTTGACGACGGAACGAGCGTGCTTTGGAAACATATCCTACGCACTAGGCGACATGCATTGCGCATTGCGCATGTCGTGTCACGGTCATTCGAGGCGCGGAACTTTCGAACGAACGCCGAATTCCATCTTGAAGTGATATTGCCATCCAATCGAACGAAATCACAGATAAGTGCATTGGTATGGCACGGATTGGCCGTGGAGGGACACCGGAAAGCAGTTTTCCATTCGCTTGCGAATGAGAGCTTCGGATTGGTTCAATCAGCCCATCACGTGTCACGGATTGCAGCGGCCCGCGATGTGCTTTTTTTCCCTGAGTTCCTATCTGCAGCCACTTCGGTTCAAATTAATTTTGTTCTCATCCTCGCTTGTAACAACGTGAATGTATGCGTCACCACCACTACGAACGTCGGAAGACAGTACAAATGACCTTTTTTCCGCGAGAGAAGCTGTCTTTGGCAAAGGAAAGATACCAAATATTACAGGTATAACAGAAAGAGATGAAGATATAAAACCCCATGGGCTCTTGAGGAGCTTAAAGCGGTTCTGGGGCCGTTGTTTCTATAATACTAGGGGGTTATTTTTAAATCTCACTTTAGTGAGAATACGTCATAAAAGGTCACTTTTTCGTAGTTAAACTCCGCAACCCAGGCGGCGTGACCATCTTCGGATCTCAAGTGGTGAACTTCCGGTCATGTGCTGGCCTTTTAGACGATTCTTCCGCTCTGATCCGTATCTTTTGACTCTTGATCCGTTTCATTATCTCCGCCTGGCATTAGTTCCCATCTCATCTTCATAAAGAACGTGAAATGGAGCCACCATCGTTTCCACTCGAAGCTTGAGTTGGAAAAAAAAGCAAGTGCGAGAAAGATAGAAACAATTTGAAATTGTACTTTTGGAATTTGCACAACGTGAAGAACTTCAGCACTTAAAACTGCAATATATTGGGCACTTGCCCACTTATAATTACAAAATAACCCCCCAAGTTGACTACTAAAATGACTTCCGGTATCATTTATATTTTAGCGAAGGCAACAAAGTTGGTAAAGCAATAGTTGGTGGACAAAAAAAGGACCCGAATGACCTCAAGACTCCAAGAGTTTACCAGATACCGTTTGGCGCGATCTACGTGGGTGTAAATGGCCGCACTTAACAAGACCCGAATGAAGGAGCACAGAAGGCACCTGAAGTTGGGACAGCTGGAAAAATCAGCCATCGCGGATCAAAGCGTCAGCCGTGACAACGCCATCAATAGAGACGCGAGACCAGCACTTTTATGATCGCTGAAAGGGGCTTACAGGCTTACAGCTTAAGCCCATTTCACAGGATACTTGATCTAGTACAAGGTCTAGTATAGTCGCTAGTATGCTAGCTTTCCAGTATCGTGTGAACAGTACCAGTATACTGACTGGCAAGCATGTTAGCTAGTGTATTCGCTGAGCTACTGGATTTCATACTTGATGCGGTACTAGATTTCTAGTAGGACCTAGTAGCCATCGACCAATCCAGTCACGTTACAGACGCTGTGCGAAATTCTCTTTTCTTTAATTAGTGTGTAATAACCGATTCATAGCAAGCACAAGGTCGATGATCGTGTGAAACCTCCCAATTTTGGTTCCAATCATGCTAGATTCCGTCCTCAATATCAAGTAGCGGCCAGCACACTACTAGATCTTGTGCTGGATCAAGTATCGGGTGAAACGTGCTTTAGCAACATCTGAGGCCGATCCTCAAATGCATACCAGAGAACAGGGAAAACTCCCGGCCAATCAGGAGACGCCCTCCTAACGGTTGATCAACGGACCAATCAAAAGACACCCTACCCATGCAGTAGTATTAGGAGGAGGATGCATAGGAGTATTTCAGCCACACGGCATTCAGAAGCCCTGAAGACGATGACCGAGTCGGGAATCGACGAAGAGCTGTCGGGAAGAGCTGACGAATCTAAGAAAAACGAGAAATACAACCGCTGCAAACTAACACAGAATTTTAATTCGCTTCACACACATTCATCCACCCCTTGGCAACATAAGCATTCACTATAAATAAAAATTATTTAAACAAAATAGATAAAGCTCAAACTCCTCACGTTATAGTGGGTAATTCTAACATACCATGTAGTGATGCAGTTCGTACTCTTGGAATCACTTTCAATACCAATCTAACTTGGAATCTTCACATTAGTGACATCTGCAATAACGTTAATGTATCTCTTTATCAGCTAAAATATCAAACGAAATTACTTCCGATCTAGACCCGGAAAATGTTAATTTCCACCCTGATTTTTCATACGCTTGACTATTGTTGCTTAGTCTTCAATGACATCCCTCAAGAACTAGACCAAAAATTACAAAGATTACTTAATACTTGTGTCAGATTTGTCCTGGACCTTAGGAAAGATGCCCACGAGCCGGGGCATTTATTTAACCATAGGCTGGTTAAAACCTAGTGACAGAAGGAAATACATTTTGGGGGCTTTTCTTTTCTCTCTCTCTTCCAAGAAAAAACGTCGGAATACCTTCTGGAAATGTTTAAGGTTAGGTCAGATATCACATGCAGGAAATGCCACTCGGACTACAATGGGGGTGTTTACTCGGAACCGAAATCGCAATTTTGTACACGAAATCGTTAGATGGAAACGAAAAAAGAATTTTAGTGAAAAAATTAATCTTCTAACCACAACCATTCACTCATAAATCAAAAATTAAAATAAGCAAAAGGTGACGCCCACCGAAAATGGTGCTGTGATAACATTGACGTCATTTTCCTCCCGTCCTTGACTTCTTTTAGGGGAAGGGAAGGGAATGGAGGGGGGTTCTCGGAAGGCCTGCTCGTGCAGATCCTGTCACAACAGCTTCCATTGGCAGAGTCAGCTGTGTCCCCCCCCTTTTCGATAAGGCGAGGTAGCTTCGCGGGCTCAGTTGTGATTGGACGACGTCGATATACGTCAGAGGTTGCACCACGCCCACTTTTCTGAAAGGGTTAAAAACGTCAGTTTTTCGCCGCTTATAACTCGAGAAATTTTTGACGGATCAAAAAACGGAAAAATACGTGTCTTTTTATTTTACAGATTCATCAATAAAAATATGGTAAACGACCCTATTCTTTATGACATCCCACGCCCCGAACTGATGTGTATTTTAATTCTTTCCTAATTACTGCGTCTAAATACTGGAATTCAATGCTCCTACATCTTAAATGATTGGGGTCCTCACACACATTCAAATATAAACTGTATCAGACCCTGCTTAACAAATGATCCTGGTAATATCTCAATGCCTATTATATCTCTATGTAACTTTCTGGTTGTGTTTTACCTTCATAAACCAAGGCCCTGTTATTTTTTTTGTAATTATTATTTTTTTGTTATTCTTGTCCATATTTTTGTAATCTGTAGCTACGTATGAAATATATCAATGTTACGCATGTCCGTTCACTTTGTAATTTTCTTTATGTGCTCTATGGGTGATACTCGGAGCATAATAAGTAAATATTCTATTCTATTACCTAATCGCCTCGTGACTGAATCTAAGAACGTCTAACGAATTTTTGTAACGATAATTCACTTTTGTCCAAAACTTTCACCTCACAGTCATCGCAAATAATCTGTGGATTTCACAGAGTAGGTAGTAATCTATAAAGTCTGAAGCTATTATTACGTCTTTATAAGTCATTTTTTTCCGTATCCATAGTATTTAGTAATTTTAAATGGTCTCGGAAAGTAGAAAAAATAACTTTTTCGAAGTTAATGATGTTGTAAAAGGAATGGAAATGGTCAGAAATGGGAATCGAACTACGGACCTTTGACTAGCCGCGCACTGACCACCACGCTACCCACGATTTGAGTCACAAATGCAGTGTTTTCAGGAGGATCCGTTGGAGTTTGGTTTAATTTGCCCCTTTAATCAGGGCCATTCAGGGGTGGCACGCGCTAGTTGTGCTCCAAGGAAACCACCCTCCACGAAGATCCCATCCCAGTGATTACCGGAGAAATAGATAAGGCACCACTGTAATATTTTATGTAGCATTGTATACAAAGTAAGTGTTATTTCAGCACGCTCTCTTGCGTGCGACAACTGAAATAAAACAAATGATGACACGAACTCAAAAATATCGATGCAATACTTCTCCACGTACAAACTGAGCCAATGAAGTTTGAGCTGTTTTACTTTGTTTTTATGGTAAAGAGAAAAAAGATCTTAATGTTTGGATTTTGCACATTCTGTGTTTGAAGATACTTGTTTAAAAGAAGAACTGATTGAATATTCTACTGGATATTTAAATGGCTTTAATAACATTTTAATAATTTACTTTAATTAGGTTAAAATATGTGGTGTACTACATAGAATTCTTCGTTTGTTGAACACATTGAAATAAGAGGGATAATGCAGTTTTATAATTTCCATACTTAAATATTTAAAGGACAAAAATCAATGAAAAGCCGATTCAAGCCTGAAAACAGTTTGACTAATTTAGGGGCGGATTCTTTGGGCATCATTATGGTGGGCATGCTCTATATCGCCATTTATTAATTTTCCCTCTCGATTTCGTTTACAGCAGTTGAATATCATTCTCCACCCATTTATGTCTTTTATCTTTCTTCTACTTAAAATACTCTCCGCAACAACAGAAAACGTCTCAAGGCCACCATATTCGTGTATGCCAAAACCAACCAAAACGATAAGACTTTCTTCGTTGAGACGTAAACAAATGCTCTTTGTTGTTCGTTGATCAAACAAAGGAACACATTCGTTAAGCCCGAATCACACAATCATTTTTCTCGTCCCTTTACAGGGATCATTTAAGCTATAGTTTTCAGGGACCGCAAAAATGATAGCTCAAGCTATCATTTCGCCGCTCACACGATCATTTTTACCGTCCCTTCTCTGAAGTTCTCTAATGGGGTCGTTCACCACATTTTTATTGCCGAATATGATAGAGTTTGTAAAATAAAAAGACCCATATTTTTCCGTTTTTTGATCCGTCAATTTTTTCTCGAGTTGTAAGCGGCGAAAAACTGATGTTTTTAACCCTTTCGGAAAAGTGGGTGTGGTGCAACCTCTGACGTATAACGACTTCGTCCAATCACAACTGAGCCCGCGAAGCTATTTTGCCTTATCGCAAAAGGGGGACACAGCTGACTCTGCCAATAGGGCAGTTGCGACAGCAGACCTTCCAAGAACCCCCCTCCACTCCCTTCCCTTCCCGAAAAGCAGTAAAGGACGGGAGGAAAATGACCTCAATGTTATCACAGGAGCTTTCTCGGTGGGCATGTCACCTTTTGCTTATTTTAATTTGTGATTTATGAGTGAATGGTTGTGGTTAGAAGATTAATTTTTTCACTAAAATTCTTTTTTCGTTTCCATCTAACGATCTCGTGTACAAAATTGCTATTTCTGTTCCGAGTAAACGCCCCCATTTCCAAAACTTTTGTGTATTTATTTTGTCGTCAATAACAACAAAACGTAAATAAACACTACCTTGATATCTGTGAATATTGGAATGGCGGTCCAGTCCCAAGGAATACATAGGTATGGCATTAATCCTGTTTACTAAAATTTGTGGAGGAATAAATTTCTGTTCGCGAGATATTATCTTTTAATACGGTAAACTACTCCGCTCTTTCCGAGCGTGCGCTCCGATTGGCTAAATGACGAAAACACCTATGAGGTCCGATGGGACGGAAAAAAGGACGTGCTCAAATGACGAAAAAAGGGATAGCCATCCCTATCTTTGCCGCCATCCGTGAAGTGATCAAGTCAGACGATCATTTTTAAGCTATCATTTTTCAGCTATCATTTGAGCTATCACTGAAAAAAGGACGTAAAAAATGATCGCGTGATTCAAGCTTTATCAACAAATGTTTTCGAGACTCGCGCTTGTTTGTAAACCAATGGGGTAAACGTATAACCTGAAACGAATGACGTCATAATGGCGGTAAATGTCATTCGTTATAGCGCAACGAAAGATTCAAGGCTCGGGCCACGGCGCTTGTGGGTACTCGATCCGAGGATGTGGCACCACTGACGGCGCCGACCGACGACACCCCCTCCCCCTCCGGCCTCTTCCTTACAAGGCATTCCACTCTCCTCGCCTCCGAGAGAAGAAGTGTTCCTTCCACACCCCCCACACTCTCCAGGAGATCCCATCCTTCATTAGGTCGCCTCCTGAAAAACCAGGTGGCACCGGCCTCGGGCAACATGTCGCCGAACATCTCCTAGGAGACGAAAGATGGCTTAACTTTCCCTTAATCTTGTAGAGATGAGACGTTGATGTTCCTGAGGTTACGGCCTCTGCACCAGCGATAGGATAGAGCGACGAAGGGAGGACCACGGTCTAATCCCTTTACTGCGAGTACTCTGTGAAGTCTGTTTCCTCGCAAATATTTTCATTTCAAATAAAAAGTTTCAACTGTTGATAAAGAGATTTTCAGAAAGTTAATTCTCTCATCCTATTAGCCAATTTCTCAACTCTATTCTCTTCATCCTTATTCCTCAGCTCCACAACGGTGAGCAGAAGCATTCAATATTTCTCTTTTGAATGGCTTTTTCGCACTCAGCTCAGCAGAATTCAATCACAAAAGTGACAGCTGACAGAACAATAATTTTCAAAGGCAATGTTAGGTGCATTTAAAAAAACCATTCGACGTATTTCAAATATTGAGCGCCATGAGAATATAAAACAACGCAAAAAAACGTTCCTAATATTATGTTGGAATCACCACTTAAATTTTGTCATGGCCTGGAAATTTCAACTACATTTCCTTCACAAAAATTCATGCTTGAATAATTTACGAGGGACTTCAAGGCATTCAGCCTCAAACGAGGGCAATCAATAACGGAGTTGAATACGAAATTTGAATTCAGTTATTCGGAGAGAAATTCTGGCGCGACAGTACATAAAAGGTGTAAGATTAAAAGTCTTCAAAATCGTAACATCGCCTTAAGAGGACTCCGTTCCGTGGCATTGTCATGTCCAAATTAGAGATCTCTTGACAAAAACGTTAGTCAGAAACGTTTCCGCCATAATTAAGGTCTCCGATGTGTCATTAACTGGAAGCGACAATTCACTTTGCTTTCCCTTTCTGTGAAAAGAACACCATCATTTCGTAACACCACCTCCGCTCCCCACTGAAAATTAATGGGCGGAAAAAATAAAAAAAATAAATGTTTTGGACTAATTTACCATCTTAAGGCGTTATGGTACCCTCGGCCGCGGGCAGTTTTGGGCGACCGTTTCCGGCCTTTTTTCGGGCTGTCCGTGTTTATATATCACTCAACTACGGGATAACTATTAAAGATAGAGACTTGCGGTTTTCTTTATTTGATTCAGGAGATATCATTCCAGATAACGATTGGAAAGAAAAAATTTTATTTCTCCAGGTTAGCGAGAAAACCAAGCTGAACTTTGGCTTATTAAAACTTGCTTTGAAGACAGAAATTCAAAAATCGGAAAAAATCAAAAAATGGCGACATTATTCTTCTACAACTACCTTTAAGCACATAGGTCAGAATTAGTTTCCTAAGCCGCTATCATCAAAGCCGTGGACCCCTGCACGCCGAAAATCTTAATTTTTTCGGTGGCTGCAGAGGTCGACCGCGCCGTTACGAGCCATTTTCCCATTCCATTCTCCCCACCGTCTCTGGTCAGCGGCAACATTGTGCCACCCTCCCTCCTTCGCTCCTCATCCCTCGCACGTGGGTCGCTCCCAGGCGAAGGTCGGATTACATGCAGTCTCTGAGTTCAGTTCTTAGAAATGTTTGCGTAAGTCAGAGCTTCCATTCTATTGCTTTGGTCGAGATCTCACCTTTTGGAAGTCGTGCTGCCAGACGTTTTATAACCCTCCAAGTTCATATTTAACCCAAATTCACTAGTGGGTTATCATACTCTCTATAGCAATTCTTCCTCGGAGAAAAAAGTTTCTATATCTTCCGCCTTTCATTTTTATCACTTATAGCATACGATTACTTACTTAGCCCTCCGTGGTCCCACATAAGGAGTAGCATTTACATTAACAATTGCCAATATAAATTTGGTTTTTACTTCCAAAACCTTTCTCTTTTAAAGTATGTCAGAAATTAAGAAGAATCCCATTGGATTCAAAAAGATACGGCGTATGAAACACATTAATAACCTAGCGCATATTGAACTAAACAACCTTCAACTGAATCTGACACAAGGGCAGGCGGGAATAAAAATTTTGTCCTTAGAAATACGTAATAAACCATTAAAATAGTTCTTTTTTGGCGTTTTGTAATATTCTGATTGTGAAATGAGCAGATGCTACCTAAATAACTAAGATTAAATTAATCACTTCTCGTGTTCTCTCGAAAACATCACTAATTTTTCACTCGAGACTTTTCCTCGTGAAAGTGATTGATTTTAGTTCATTGCGAACAACCACAATGTATGTGTACATATATCAATAACTTTGTAAAAAAAATAGCAACAACTCTATTCGCTCTTTGTCTTACAATCTACAATCGTATTGCCTTTCCGAAAATTTTAGTAGTATTTATTGTCCTACACCAGACATGAACCAGATGAAAGAAAACCCCATAAAAATCTAATCCTTAACAAGAAATATAGTTTCCTGTTTCAAATCATGTAAACTTCCATAAAATATTCCGTTGCTCAGTTGTAACTTACAATTAAATAAAAATAAAAATTTTGAAATGAGTTTCAAGTAGCATTAAATGTTGTGGTTTTTATAACCTCCATCTTCACAACCAATGGAATGTTAAAAGTTGGCTATCATAACAATTCATGCAGAAGATAGGCCTATACAACGAGATTAGATGCACTCATGATTTCGTCAATGCACGCGGTGAAACTAGGAGTAGTAGATAGAATTCGGAGTAAAATTCGTGAAAATAATAGAAAAAGTGACAAATCAAGCAAACGTTTGTCATTTCAAGAGGTTGAATTTGTACCAGACGTTAAGGAAAGAATTATCTTCTAGTGGAATAAAATACATTTATAATTTTCTAAATTTTTCTTTACAAAGACTGCTGACGTCGCCGAAATGTATTTCGGACACGATACTCTTGAAGGGTAATATTAGTCATAATTATTTAGAGGAGGCAACCGACAGCTATAATCATTTGTGCTATTCAGAATACGTGAGTAATTGCGTAGAGAAGAGGCTTTCATGGAACGGAAGATGGGAGAAGGAAACCCGGAGTTGCCCTTCTCCAAAAGAAAGACTTCAAGGAGCCCACGGTGTAGCGTTCCATCCGACAGACGGAGCACAGAACTTGAATATCTCTCTATACAGCACTAAGTAGGGACCAAAAAACCAATGAAAAATGTCTGCTACAGCCGGGAATCGAACCCGATCCCGGATGGTGAAGACTAACACTCAGCTATCATGACCACACAATCTCTATCTCAATTGTTATTCACATTCTAATATGCTTTAAATCTCCATAAGAGGCCAAAGAAAACACCAGGTTTAGTCCCAAGGAGTTGGGGCCTAATCGATTTTCTGCCTTCGTTGTCACTCGTAGGCTAGCATGTATATGCACTCTCCTGCACCTTCTAATCTTGTTCCGTCTATGAGAGATGCATGGAAAAATTGTGACGAGACACCATCAAAAACTTCTTTCGCTGAACGTCGAAAATTTTTTTTCGTAGCGAGCGTAAAGGGGGCTGGCCCGCCATAGCAATACAGAGGGGATTGCCCCCTTAGTTATTTTTTAAATAATATAATAATAAATTGCGAATAAATATTATTTGCTAATAAGAGTATGGTGAAATTCTTTTTCCGTCAAATTTTCCTCTCTCGCCTTGCTGATATGAGGAGCCCCTTATATCTGCAATGCAAATCCTTCTACCGTACCAAGGGAGGACGACAAGACTAATTCCATATAGTATCTGAAGAGAAGCCGTGGTTTGATCATAATATACCAGGACTGTAACCTCCATTAATGGCTTTGTGGACTCTCCCTTGAAAATGGCAAGTGAACTTTATGACCGCAGAATGTTTGGTCGGGAGCAAGGTTTTTTTTACGTAATTAATACGTTTTCTATTCAGGTAATTCGCTGCCACACTATTAAGGTTTTTACACATGTCATACGTTCCATGTTTTGAGGTCAAACTATATTATTTTCCAATTTTTTAACAATAAATTTTCTCGAAACAAAGCAAATCTTTGTCTTAACTGACAAAAAATTCATCCAGATGAGTCATTATCTCATCAAGAATATACGAGGCGTATTCCACAAATCTACTTTACTTTCTTACTTATTCGCCGTTCGCTTCTTAGCCCTTTTCGTAACGTTGCACTAGCTTTTTCAATCTCCTTTGCACGCATATACATCTACATAATACCCTGCAAGATACCATAAATGTGTATGGCAGGGGGTGAGTTCACACCAAACATGCATTACATATCATGCATACACAGTAGAGATGGGACATTCGAATAGTCGAATCCTCGAATAACTCGGATAGTGAGATATTTGCACTATTATATATTCGAGGACACAAAGTAATAATTTCACCATCTCGAATGCATTACACAAATCGACTATGCTTTTATAATTTGCGGGCATCGGTTAGGTAACATGTTACAAAGCATTAGGGCTAGCAGATTTGGTTGGTGATTCATTAGTTAATATTTCAAACCAAACTTCATCTTTAAGTTAAGCATGAAAATATAAATCCATAATAACTTCCCGAGAAGTACATAACAAAGCAAATGATCAAACGCTCGCGAAATTGGTTGTTCCTTTTTTTTTGACTCCTCGTTGCATGACTACGCTTACATTTTATAAATTCAATTTTTGAAATAAATTTGGTTTCCTTATTTAATTTCAGGCTTGTGATTAACATAGTAAAATACATGCTTATAATAAGAAACAAAAGAATCGCGGTGTTCCAAGTTTGCCGCGGTTTGTCAGTTGCGTAAGGATTGAGGAGAAGAAGTATATAAGCCGTCGTAAAACTTACGTTCGTTTTTAATCCACCAAATTTCTTATTAACGTAAACTTATTAAGTTATGTCAACTTATTAAGTTAACTTATGAAACTCAAACTTATTAAGTTAGAATGACCATCGAAGTGTGGCAACATTTTCACATTTGTGATCTCGACGAGAAATTAGCAGTTTGCAATTTTTGCAGTGCGAGTATATCGCGTGGTGCGTCGCGTACTACTTCAGGTTTAAAACACCATTTGAAAAGGCACAAAGATGACATTATGCAGCTGATTGACAAAGGCTACCCTGAGACCCATGATGACAGCAATTCTGAAGTTATGTCATCTACTCAGTGCTCTTTGCCATCGTCGTCAGCAAGTGAATCTGGTGAAGCAGCATCTCCGCCAGGGAAAATTAAAAAACATCATCATCCTAGAAGACAGTTATCCTTGCCGAGTTTCATGGATAAGAAGGGGAAGTTCAAACCAGAGGACAAGAGGCAAGAAAAAATAACAAGGGTAATAGCCGAAATGATAGTACAGCTGGGATAATCTGCGATAAAAAAAGAAATAGACGGGACCCAGACACAGTGAAAATGTTAGTTTTTTTTATAACAAAACTTAAACTTAAAATAATGTTGTTCGTATTTAAAGTACCTTATTGCCAAAGGCAATGAGTGTTTTTATTAGTCCCTAATTAGCGAAGCGCAATTTCTGTTTTCAGAAGTTAGTACATACCTTATTTGCGGAGTGAAATTTGTGTTTTTAGAAGTTAGTACATACCTTATTTGCAAAGAGAAATTTATATTATAGTAGTACTTTATTTGCAAAGTGCCAAGTTACTTTTGAAGTGCCAATAAAAAATTGTTCATTCTTATAAAGCAGGATAAATAATGCAATATTTTTATTAGAGTTGGTGATATTTTAACATTGATTGAATTATTTTAATGGCTGTGCTCCAACAGATTTGTGACCAACTATAAATATGTGTGAATATATTGTCAAGAGCATTGTTTCTTTTTAGAACCTTCAATACTTCAGAATTTTGATACATTCTGTTCAGCTAATTTTACAATTTAGTTTTTTGTAGTTTTTGTAAATAGAGTCTCAGAAATAGTAGTACTACGCTATTTTTTATTTGAATTGTCGTTTGTATTTAAAATTGGTGGAAAAACGCCCATGATATTCAAGTACAATATTCATAAAAATATTAGATATTCTAATTCGAACCTCGAATTCGAGAAAAATGCTATTCGACCTATCTCTAATAAAGAGGATGTATAGAAGTTCTCCGCCTGAGAATTGAGCTGGGTGAAAACGGCAGTCTAGAGATCTTCAAATCTTCCACTAATCCTTGCTTCCGGTGCAAGAAGAGGTAATAGTAGGTATAGGGACTGTAAGGTGGGTGATCGAAAAGTTTACAACGGAAATCCTGAATCTTACCTCTGGTATGGACAGCGGAGTGAGGACGCGCCATTTCATAGTAGTGGACTCTCCCGGACGACAGTTTACCGAGCCGTCGATATAGGATGGAACGTCTCCGTGACCATTGTTCAAATATTGGTGCGTCCAATAGAGTAACTTTATCATCCAGAAAACTAATCATCAATCGTCGATGAGATCGCAGTTTTTGGTCCTCTTCTTGCGATATTATTGGTTTGGATACTGGGCCGGCCACTCCGCTCCTCATTATGCACATATTTGCGGTCACTTTTATAGTCTCGACACTATTGTCTATCCAATTCTTCTCTTATTTCTGTAATCCCATGAATAGGCACAACTCCTGATGAATAAGAGTAGCTGTAGATCCTTTTGCACGCAAAAATCGAATTACAGGACGCTCTTCGCAACTGGCGGGAGTAACGATTTTCGAAGCCATTTGCAAGTGACCAAAGCTGTCGACTCACCCAAAAAATACTACTACTCGAAGCCATTGTTACTTGTTTTCAGGGATAGTCAAACGAATACTGTATCAACATAATGACTTCAGTGAACTCATAAACTATCAATAGATGGCGTAGCATTCAAACAACTTTGTTCTAAGCTGCCAACATTTGAATATAAGGAAACGGTCCTTACTTTTCGAATACACCTTGTAATTCAGTGCGTTTTCTGAAATTAATAACTTTGTTTTTCTAGTGTTCGTAAATTGCATAGATAAGATGTCTAGCGTCGTTCACGGAACTCCATCATGAAGGAAATCGCGTTATCTTTATTTTTTATGTGCAATAGTGTTTTATCATTCGATCTGGTGTACGGATGCGCACTAGAACAATGGAAAGTTACAATAATTTGCTTCCAGAATTAGCTTTCATATTCTTCAAGAGAAAAAACTTGAAAAATGATATCCGTACATTTTATAGTTCATTCATGCCAGTAAAACCTTCAAAGTTACGTCTTGCACAGCTATGCGCAGTCGAGGAAGCGCGTCATGCAAACCAGCATACGAATTAGCGCCCTCTGTCAGTTTTGACCATACCTTTAGCATATAGGCACGGTTTGTGAGAATCGAAACAGAAACTGCAATATGCTGGTCGAAATACTGCGAAACGCTGATTCAGTCACTTCCGTAAAAGATGTCTGCAGATGAAGATGCGAAGCGCTTCAATTACATCCCGTACATCTCGTTCCACTGTTTTGTGCACAACATCCTTGATCTATTTGTCGTTCGCAAACCATGGTGATTGAGGATAAGCCCAACAAATTAACCTAACAATTTGGTACTTAATATACATGTATACATTTACATATCATTTAATAAACTCTGCCGGTAGTAATTACGTTAGTGTTACCAATCCTTCATTGCTATAAATTATCATACGTTTTAAATAACCATTCTGAATTCGAATAACATTTGGACCGTTTCTGTGATGACGGCGCTAAATCCGCTTCAAAATGAATTCGTGCAATTTGCGATAACGTTTCCCACACCATGAAAGGATACGTTATTCTGCCCCAAATTTTTCGATCGTGAAAATGTGACGTAATTCGGGATGACTTGCCACTATCATTGATTTATCTCATTTTTAATCATATTTTTAAATGCCCAGAAACTTTTTCGTTCTATAATGATTATTGACAACAGTTAAGGGTTATCAAAAAAGCCGACACGACCTATGTCATCGAGAAAGTGACTCAAAAATAAGTACAGTGGTTATTACCTGCGGCTTAATTTTACCGCAAAACGTATCTCCCGACGTTACAAGGTTTCCACAATGTTTAATTAGCCGTTGTGCACGAATACTTACTACAATAGAGGATGAAATATACACATCAGTCACACCCCTTAACGAAAGCTATAAATTTTGAATAACGCTCCGACAGTATGATGCTGCGTTAAATTTTACAGCAGATTACAAGTTGTAATAATCAATAAGAACCGGCCGTTGAAGCAGGGTAAAGAACGTATCGGCCAAGAAACCAAAATATTCCGGGAAAGTACCTTCTGCGTTGTGTTTTTACTAGCGTTACGTGGAAATGTGTGATGCAATGTCCATATTTGGAGTAACATATTCCCATTTCAACGCCCATGAAGTTAATCCAATTAACAGGTGAGAATAGTGCATGCGCTTGGAAAATAGAGTTGAAAAGTCTTTAACGTCTGACAATGAGCCTACATCTGAGGCTAAAAAAACAGAAAAATTGTAGTCAAGGAATCCTTTTAGTTTCCGCTAGTTGCTAAGACGGTAACAGGAAACCTAATTTGCATTTCAATTTCGCATTGAGAAGTACTAAATAAGCAATACGAGTGAGTGAATACCACATTATAATAGTGCTTTCATAAATTATCGAAGGAAATCTTGAGATACGGTGGCTAGCGTCCGACGAAGGTGTAAAAAACCAGAGTAATGATGGCAATGAAATAATAAAAGGTCTTGGGCGGTGAAATTTATTTCATTTCCCGTACCGATATATCTTATCGTATTGACGCAACCACTTTACTCTCTGTATTGTAATGTTGCAGTACGAAAACTGGACAAAATTACCATAAAAATGCGTAATTTCTTGTTCTTAAGCGAGTGTAAACGGATTTCGATAAATCATGACTGAATTCTCACTATATGTTTCAAAAATAATTTTAAAAAGTATTCCCTTTCAAATAAGAAAATTTCCGAAAATTCTTCGAAATTCTAGATATGTACCCAAAATTCGCCTCTAATTCCCGGTGTTTAACCCGAAGGTTGGTCTTTGATAGGTGAGAGTAGAGCTCACCCCGTACTAAGCCATTGGCGTGTGAAATTCACACATTCAGGGTAGGGGGTCCACTTACTTTCCCTGGGCCATTTGCGATTTCCTACGAAGTTTTGACTCGCAGAAAATCAAATCACGAGGATTTTAGGCTGGGGCGTCCAGAAAGCCACTTGAACCCGAAACACTCCGGTCGGTAGCCCAGTGCCCTATCCACTAGGCCACCCCGAGACACCCTGTTAGCTTATTTCCAATGCGAATGCGCGTCCAAAAGGATCCTCACGAATTCCTAGAAACAGTTGAAGAACCAAGGCAGCAGAAGACCTTGAGCGGATGACGAAATCGGCGAGGGGACGGCCAAATTCCCCTACCCCTTATGCCGCGTTGCCGCAGAGTCAGCGCTTGGGAGGATAAAATTCATAACGGCCTAGTACGCCACAATAGCCACTGGAAAAATTAAGATTTTCGGCGTGCAGGGGTCCACGGCTTTGATGATAGCGGCTTAGGAAACTAATTCTGACCTATGTGCTTAAAGGTACTTGTAGAAGAATGATGTCGCCATTTTTTGATTTTTTCCGATTTTTGAATTTCTGTCTTCAAAGCAAGTTTTAATAAGCCAAAGTTCAGCTTGGTTTTCTCGCTAACCTGGAGAAATAAAATTTTTTCTTTCCAATCGTTATCTGGAATGATATCTCCTGAATCAAATAAAGAAAACCGCAAGTCTCTATCTTTAATAGTTATCCCGTAGTTGAGTGATATATAAACACGGACAGCGCGAAAAAAGGCCGGAAACGGTCGCCCAAAACTGCCCGCGGCCGAGGGTACCATAACGCCTTAAGAATCTCACTCGTCTCTTCTAAACAAATTCTTCTACCCCATTGAAAAGATCTGCACATGCTTTTATCGAATTTCATAAAATGACACAAAGATGTTTCACCCTTTCTTAAATATTCTTACAAGACTACGAACTATTAGGTGAGTAAAACACATTAGCACTTTTCCACAATATATTTAAAATTATAAAATTTGCACAACACGTGTTTCGGCTGACTAAGCCATCATCAGGGGTGTTATTTTGCAATCTCACTTTAGCGAGAATACGTCATAAAAGATCACTTTTTCGTAGTTAAACTCCGCCACCCAGGAGGCGTGACCATCTTCGGATCTCATGCGATGAACTGCCGGTCATGTGCTGGTCTTTTATACGATTCATCCACTCTGATCTGTATCTTTCGACTCTTGATCCGTTTCATTATCTCCGCCTGTCATTAGTTCCCATCTTATCTTCATAAAGAACGTGAAATGGAGCCACCATCGTTTCAACTTGAAGCTTGAGCTGGAAGAAAGCAAGAGCGAGAAAGATACAAACGATTTGAAATTGTATTTTTGGAATTTGCACAACGTGAAGAACATCAGCACACCGAGATCGGCAACACATACCGACAGAAGCTTCGACAATTCACGTTCGTGAGCCGATCATTAAGAGAGCGAAACGGATCTCCCGCCTTCCCGCAAAGAGTCATTAAAAAGGTGAGATTACAAAATATATTGTCACAAGATAAATATATTTTGGAAAAGGGCTAAAGTTTTTTACTCACCTAATATGTCTCACTTCCACTACGTGATGCCTGAAACAGTGAACAGACTACGAACTGTTTTCTCTAAGTATTGGGAATGGTGCGATAAAGCTGCTGCAAATGAAAAGCCCTATAACTCACATTTTTATAATTTTTATGAAAAATAATCCGCTGTTTTTCAGATGCTTTTCACGGTTTATCAGAAAAGAAAATCAATAACAAAGAATGAAAATTCTTCGGGCAAAATGAGGCAATTCTGAGATTAAAATTACGGAAGGATTTGCTAGAGAATTAAAACCGGTCATTCGGGCATGATTCATACGTGGTACTGACGATTTGAGGATTGGAGAAGTTATAATTTACAATTTCTTTCGGAAAGAACCTTGAGCAAAGTCGCAAAGGAATGGTCCGCGAAGTTCTCGATAGGATGCGTCTTTGTAGCATGGATCCAAGGCGTGGACACTATATGGTGGGTTAGCGGAAATAAATTGATGGAATTTTAGACGCAGGAGCGGAGGATAGTAAAAAAAAGAAAGTTTTGATGGTTGAAATGCAGGATGGATGACGAAATACTGAACAAGGCGAAGGGAGGAAGAAAGCTACTGACGTAGATTTTGAGGAGGAAGAGTTTGCCGATAAAGCAAGTGACGATGAGATACTGACGGTAGAAGGGCTTAATTTAGTAGTTAGAATACCGACCTCTCATCAGAAGGGCTTGGGTTCGAATCCAGCATTGGAATATATTTATTATTTTTAAACCGGCCCTTTCTAGAGTACTTTGTTGAGAGCATTCGAGTGCAGTGCTCCGTCCGTCGGATGGGACGTTAAGCTGTGGTCCCCTTGGCGTCTTCTCGTTAAGAGCAGGCTAATGTCGACCCCGAGTTTCTCTCCGCCCTTCCTCCTCCTTTCCCTCCTTCCATTCCCATCCTTTCCTCGCAGTCTGAGGCGGGTCTATTAGTGCGGATACAGACTTGAAAATACTGGAGATGAGATGATGATAGAATTTTGGGTAAACGAAGAAGTAGGAGAATTATAAAGGCCATTTGTATGAAAATCATAGAATTCCAATTTTCTGTGTTATACCAGAAAATAGTAAAAACGATAGGGGATGCAAACGATGGAAATCTAGATATCGCAAGCAAAATCCTAGATATTAGTAAACGTGAAAATACACAGCTTTAATGAATACGACGTAAGGGCTTTTGCGAGGAAAAAAGAATTCTTGCGACAAATTCGATGAATATAACTATCACGAGACCATATCCTATGTAGAAAAATGTTAGTACATTGGAGTGAGCGAATTCATAAAATCAACGAATGGAAAATTAAAGCACATGATATACTACGAACGGATAATAAAAATATGTATGATGGAATACTTCGGTAAATCTTCATATTTTTCTAAAAAATGTAAAAAATTGGCTGTTTACTTATCCTAAAATTGAAGAAATACTTTGTTAAATCAAATTTGATAATTAAAATAATATATTTAGTCAAAGATATTGTTTTTTGTTAATGTTGGTACATGTCCTTTTTTCCACTATTTATAAACCATGCATGCATGGATGATTGTTATATAATGATGGTAACCTAAACACAGGTCCGCCTTCTGGGTAACCTAAAGCTCCTTAGATTTGGCATGCCTTTTTTTTGTAATTAATATGGACTAATAAACATTATTATTATTACTCTAAGGTAAACTGTAGACAAGAGAATATTTAAACATAAACGGCGTTGTACAAGTAAACAAAAACTTTGAGCGTCGTGAAATGAAGCACAATCCTCTGCAAGCATGAATTGAATACAGTTTAAGCCATAATAATAATAATAAGTTTATTTCTCCAAACACAAATTACATCTCAATAGCAAATGTAGAGTAATTTTAGGTGGCCTTGAAGGAGAACCTGTTTAAGGCTACCATCAAATAATAATACATTATACTTTATTTAAAGATACATATAGCTCGTTTGGTGATACCATAACAATCTCTTGACAACATAAGTGCGTACCTTAAAAGCTACTTACTAACAATTTATTCATAACTCATTTACTTTAATTATTTACAACAATATTTCCTCTATACTTTCTTTGGTGAGAATCCAAGAATGTACATTTTCCAAAAACTTTTTCACAGACTTAGAAATAGTGCATGACTGGGGTAATAGATTATATACCTTTGGTCCTACATACAAAAAACATCTTTTGAACAAGGTCAAATTTGGTTTTGGTAAGGGTATACTTTTTTACGCAGAGTAAAGGGAGGAGGCAGGCACAGAAATATTTCAGAGTTACCACTTCTAGTATAAAAACACCGTAGAACCTTATAAATATATATAGATGCCTCAATGGAAGCTAACGTAAATGAAGAAAAAGTGGGAAGGATCTTTCAAATCTGTTCTTTTTCAAAATAACACGAATAATTCTTTTTTGTAGAAACACAGCAGGTTTTAAGGAGTTCAAATAAGCGCCACCCGCAACAAAAAATGCCATAACTTAGTCTGGATTGTACTAACGCGTTATAAATTGTCCTAGGGAAATTTAAAGGACATTTATTTCTGATGAAGTAAAAATTGTCAGTGTTTGTCACATTTTATTTGTTGGACTATCAATATGTTGTTGCCACTTTAAGAATTCATCAATGGTTACTCCCACGTATTCTCCCAGGATCCCCAATACAGCCATTACTCAGAAGACGACTCGCTGGTTCTCTTCCAGTGATTCCCCCTCATCGCCTTCGCTGCAAATCCTTCGAGTCGTCCGTCAGTTTTTTTTCCACGATTCCAACTAAGCGGCGAGGAACCAACGACAGAGGGACGAATTAAATTACCCGGAGAGGGAGCGACCGACATCTCTTTCCCTTTGATCTCGGAACAATTGCATTTTCTGTCTCCGCGAGCACTTTGTGAGAGAAGAGAGAAAGCGAAGCAACGTAATCTTCGTCGGGCGAATGCAGATCGCCTCAAAGACATCCTTTTGCCGCGTCGCACAAAAGACACGTGGTTCGATTCTGAGACGAGCACAAACCTATGAGTCACGGTCGTAATTTCTTGGGCTAAACTCATTGCATCATCCCAGGTAACGATCCCCCTCATCCTCCGTTGCATGCCGGGAAAATAGCTTTTGTGAGCACGGGAGATGGCGCTCGGAGAGGCTGAGGGGATCTCGTCCCGGATACATCTACATCTACATAATACCGTGCAAGCCACCATAAAGGTGTGTGGCAGGGGGTGAATTCTCACCAAACATGCACTGCATATCATGCATAAAAAAGGATCAGTATTTATATACTGTTCTCAACTTCACTATTTAAAAAAAGATAAAAATATCAAAGAAAACATGCAAAAACATACTGTTAGTTGGGTTAGCTTCAAGTCCTCATACCAACATGCAGCTACCAATGTTATCCATTGCTACACTCGTACTGGATATATTTACCGTTATTCATATCCGTAATTGAACGAGGAAAAAAAGACATTTTGAATCTGTGAGTTCGGCAATCAATTTCTCTTATTTTGTGATCATGGTCTACCAGAGTGAATTGGGGTTCGCAAAATATTTTTATCATCATCACTGAAAATATGGTCTTGGAATTTATCTAGGAGATTTAGTCTAAATTTCAACCTGCGATCTGACAGTGATTCCCAATTCAATTCATTTAATAGACTGGTTACGCTAATAAGGTTATCGTATCGTCCCTTTACAAATCTTGCCGATCTTCGCTGCACACGTTCAAGTTCGTTATTTAGACCGATTTCGTAGGCATCCCATACACTGGCAGCATATCCCAAATGAGGTCTAGCAAAGGAAAAGTAGCTGATTTCTCGTACATGTTCGTAACCATTACCCAGTATTCTTTTGATGAATCCCAGTTTACGATATATCTCCTCTATGGCAGTGACTGCGCTCTTTTGCAGTGAAATTTTAATGCGCGACATCTATTAGTGAAACACGCAAGGATAAACAGATTTACTAAAATTGGAGATACCGTCGATATTAATAGATAGGGACCGGAACAACAATAGCATGTTACGATAAACTCGCATTTTCGGCGAAAATTCGGGATAAAAGCGAAATACAGGTATCTACGAATTTAGTAAATATGTGAAATGAGGTTATGAATGCAAAAATCTAGTAGGAAATGGCAAATAAAATATCTTCACATGTTTTTTTCATGATTTATTCCTTTTATATCTATTAAAACTATGATTATTATCATATGAACATATCAAATAAGCATATTTTCAACTTAAACGTAATAAAACACACACACATGTGAAATGATTGTACCGCGCAATGAGTAGAGGAGCGTTGTTGCGCATTTTGTTTCACCTTTGTCAGTAAACAAAAGTGTTTGGGCGCGCGCTTGCATTCACGTGGTGACATCAGTCTTGTGAAGCAGTGTAAATGCGAGACAGTACGAGGAGTCAGGCTTAAAAACTTAGGTGCTAGTGGGTTATCCCAATTATCGACAAATACGATACCCAGTTAAAATTCGTATTTGCGTTTCCGGAATTTACGTGTTCCCGCGATTTACAACGTTTCATTCGGTCCCATCCCATTTCCTATATGTCCAGCGTATATACAAACCAGTGTTTACACCATGACATTTTCTGTTTTTCAGCTGTTTGCGTTATATGCGGGTTAGAATCCGATAGATTAAAAAAAATTCCCTTCTATGACAGTTAGCCATACATACTAGTGTATATAAAACACGCGTATATACACTTCAAAAACACGAGATAGAGATCAGGGGGCCTGTTCTGTAAAGTCGAAAGAATTTCGGCTCATACGGAGAGTCGTGGGTCACCGTGACGAACGATTCGTGAACATCGTTCACCGCCGAAATGACGTATAACAGTTGACTGTTTATCCAACGTTATGTCTATCCAGCGCGCCCTTATTACAATGGAAGGAACAAGCTGAGGTAATTAACAATAGTTAATCAACATGACTTACTGTTGATGTTTGTAATCAATCTATTCGCTTTAAAATGTAACAATATATGCTGGTATGGAGAAACGGCGGACTAATTAAGAAAGTGAAACTTCTGAAAATTGAAAGTGATTACACCTTTGGAATTAAATCACGAAATGTTTTGGTTTTATCAATTGATTGTGTCGACAGCTTCTGTAATGATATTGTTTACTCGAGTGAATCATTACATCTTCGTGCATATATTCCTCCGTCCGCTATTGTTTCTATTTATGTAGTACATTGATTTGGAATGGATGATATCACAGTAGCAATTACAAATATGCAACACCCGTTCAATATCCTGCGATAATTTACGCGTCCGAAGACCAAAGGACGTCTACATCCACATATACCCTGCAAGCCACTATACAGGGGGGACGTCCATACAATATCACAATTTGTCGGTAGAACACAACCACACAAGGAAAGGTACTCATACAAAGCAAGGCAGCATAATGATATTTGCTCGAACAATGTGATTTCCAACATGATAACATCTCCTCTCAGTAATATATATTTCCCCTGCAGTAGCATTAAAATCTTACGTAGAAGTTTTACACGAATAACAATCCTATATGTCTACTCTACCTGACAATTTATTAATCAAAATTAAACAAAAACATTGAATGGCGACATTTGAAAACATAACAAATAGTTTTATATACTTCTAACTGTATAAGCGGCAAGGAAACGGACACATGAAAGATTTAATCATTAGCTAGAATTAGATGCTTTCTCACCTTGTATCCCGCGCGATAAATATCAACAAGTCGTCTGCTACAAACGCAGCTTCTATAGGTGCCCACCGCGATAACAGCGCCTGCTCGCCAGAAAATATTTGGCGACGGATTATGAACGAAATGATCCGACTCCGTCGCCTTGAGCCGGGGCGACCGTCGCGGCATCAAGGGAGCACGGTTTGTACTACCAACTATAACGTTTTTTTCCATATATGGGCAGTGTTGTGACGTCGGAATCTCGAATTCGACTTTACAGAATTAGGCCCCAGTATTGTGCTCCGTTTTACGGAAGAATTTGAACTTGGCGCCATAGTGTGGCAGTACACAGCGCCACTGGTGACGGAAAGATGAAATTTTAACACCCGCGATCCTTTTGTCAGGAAACTCTTCGTGCTATGAATGAATGCGTCTAAGATGTAATTTATAGTTTACGAACACCAAGGGGAAGACATATTTAAACTGCACCGAAGTTTATATTGTGAAGAATGAAAATGCATTTTTAACCAGACATTATGAAATGTTAACAATGCACTAACGGAACTGGTGGACGATAACAGGGAATCATTCGTCAGACCATCACGCTGAATTGGTTCTACAGTTTTATCACAGGTTACTACAAAACAAAACTTATTGAAACTTGTTTTATCGCGTGAAAACCGCATTGGATAAATAAAATTATTTTGTTGAGAAATGCTCATATAACTGGAGAACTGCTTGCGCTGGTCGGCCAGCAACGAAGGTCAATATTATCACGTGGTTTATGTTATCCTTGATTATTCCGGAACATACATTTTATTTTACTGAGAAATGGATATGATTTACAAAATTTTCAGACGACTAGAGGGTTGTCGAATTGCCAATAGGAGCAGTTGCGACAGCATATGTGGGAGCAGACCTTCCTAAAACCCCCCTCCACTCCCTTTCCTTCCCCTAAAAGCAGTCAAGGACGGGAGGAAAATGACGTCAATGTTATCACAGCAAGCTTTTTCGGTGGGCGACACCTTTTGCTTTTCATTTTAATTTTTGATTTCTGAGTGAATGGTTGTGGTTAGAAGATTGATTTTTTCACTAAATATCTTTTTTTGTTTCCATCTAACGATTTCGTGTGCAAAATTGCGATTTCGGTTCCGAGTGAACGCTCCCATTTGTATGCTTCCAATCGGCGATGGTATAGCAACCGTGGCAGAGGCATAAAGAGGAAGAAAGACCGTGGCACACGTGGAAAACAGAATGGCCAATTATACCAGAAGATAAAAAATAAAAAAGTAAAGGTGAAGAGAAAACGCCAAGGTCAATGTTAAACTCGGGAAGCGAAAGCTAAGAAATGCAAAAGAATATTTCCACCTGAGAAGCCGAGTAACTAGCGATGGGCGAAGCAGGACGGAAATAGCAGCATAGTGCAGGTGAAGGAATACGGCATTCATTTAAAATAAGAATCCATTTAACGCTGGAAACAACAGCAGCAGAGAAGTCGAGGCTGTTGGCATTTGAAATGTTGCACCGCAGAAGAATAACTAACACTGAATGACCTCCATAAAGAATTCCAAACATTTAGTTCCTAAGAATTTCTAAAGAAAGGAGTGGGGGAAAAGTGAAGCGTGCTTAAAAGGATTCCAACGGAATATTATTTCACTCGAATTTTTTCAAACTCTCTTTATTATTCTTCATTCATTTTTTTAGAAATTACTGAAAGGAATAGGTTGTTGCACTAGAAGATAAAATGGATCGATCGAGTGACAAACGAAGAAACAAAGAAGACAGTTGTGAATGACAGAAGAGCTAATTTAAAAGATGATAATGCTTTTTTCTACTTTTTAATTGCAAAGTTCCCCTTCCTCCTGACTGGCTTGCTTTTTACGCAGGTGCTTCAACCTAGAAACAATCTTCGACATGATCAGTAAGTATTAGCATGAAGTCGTATTGAATTCTAAAATAAATCAGCCGTGAACTACGTGACAATTTTTTTAAATAATCGTTTTTTTTTCTAAAGTAAATTAGCTAAAAACTTCGTGACAGTTTTTTTAACTCATTTTCTCATGTTATCAAAACATTGTGAGTCAGATTAATTGGTCATAATTTGCATGAATTAAAAAAATAATAATAATGAACATAAAATGGATCAACTGCATGACTTACGAATAATTCCAAAGATTTAGTTCCTAAGAATTTCTAGGAAAGGAGTGGGGGAAAAGTGAAGTGTGCTTAAAAGGATTCCAACGAAATATTATTTCACTCGAATTTTTCAAACTCTCTTCATTATTCTTCATTTATTTTTTTTAGAAATTACTGAAATGAATGGTTTTTTGCACTTGATGAACACGAAATCCTTCTCACCTCTCGTTCGGAATCGCGGAAAGGTTCACCGTCTTAAAGTGACGCTAAGGAGCCCATCCCAAAGAAGTGAGTAGCGCGAAGGTCACAACTTGAATGGGGAACATGCACTATTTTTTATAACTCTTTGAATGTGAAGTTTATTAGCTAAAATGTGCTAGGCGTAAATTTTGCTGAAGAATTAAGTTGCGTTACAAAGATATTACTCTTTGAAAATTGTACTTTTTCGGTAGCTTAAAAACACGACGTCATCGCATGACGTCACGGCACGGTATCACTATGGGCGTTGTTTATCTGTTTATGCGTGGAGGTAAGTTGTTAAATGAATACTTGGCGATTGCTTATGTATTTATCTCAACTGTTTATTGCAATAAACGATTGTATTTCGATTTTTTATTTACGTAGTATGGATGGTAACGAGCAAAACGTCCATTAATTACATAATGCCTGTTTAGTGCCCAAGAATTTCTACTACGTCTTATTGTTAGTAATCGCTTTTTTTAAACAAGAACGTCGCCATAAGGGAGTCAATCAAAGTAAATTGTCGGAATGTGCTTTTTTTAAGTATTTTTTCAGTCATCGTCTCGTTCGAGACACGGCTAAAAACCACAAAACAACATATTAACTTAGTTTTTTTTTATAAAGTAAATATCCATCTCCGTAGCAACATGGAACCTATACCGTGCAGTGACGTCAGAAGGCGTTTGAGGTCACGTGACGTTCGTCGATTTCCGGGAACATTTTAAATTCTTTTAATAATCTTTGTGGTGGGCGTAGAAAATTTAGGCTCATATATTTAAAGTGGTGAGAAAATTTCGCATCAAGTGAATCATTAATCTTCGAGAAACAAATTTCATGCATATTCCCCATTGTACGAGGAAGGGCGAATCCGGAACGGGGTCTAACAGGAAAATGAAGCCCAGCGAATGGAAGCAGGAAGATCTTCCCATGGGAATCGGCAAGGGAATCACAAAAGACTTCCACACTGGAGGGATATCTTGTATAAAAGGACGTCTTCCGACCTTTGTGTTCCATGGGGCGAACCTGGAAATACATTCAAGGGAAATACGCATTCAGGGCTGAGGAGGGCACGATGACCTTGAATGTCTCCAGAAATCCGAACACACACAACGTATTCGAACTCATACCACTCCAAACATCCTTTCTAGGAGCTATTGGTGATAGATTTCAGCGGTGTTTACTCCTTGTGTCAAGCAGCGGGAGTCTACACAATATAATCGATCAATGTGGAAATCACAAAATCGAGTTGAAATTTAATACGAATATTTTCACCGCGAATTTTCTTCGATTTAAGTTTTCGGTTACAACTCTAATTACCATTACCTAACTAATCCTAAATCACTAAAGATTTATCGTGGGGAAGACACATCCGGGAAATATGTGGCAGAGCGAAGAGAAAGCTAGGATTTATAAAAAGAGTCCTAGACAAAAGAGCGATGTTACTTTTCACTAGTTAGGCCCCACCTTGAGTATGCAGCCAGTGTATGGGATCCTAGTGAGTTATATTTGATCAGAGAACTAGACAGTGTGCAGCGTAGAGCAGCTAGGTTCCTTAAAAGGTGTTACAATCGGTTGAGTAGCGTTCAAGAATTAATAAAAGAATTAGGGTGGGAATCATTATCAGTGCGTAGGTTAAAGTACAGATTAAATCTATTTGAGAAATTTCAATCGGATAGCTTTACTGAAGATGTTAGGCACATATTAAAAAAACCAGCGTATTATTCTAGATTCGACCAGGCAAATAAGATAAGAGAGATAGATTGTCGTACTGATAGATTCAAAATGGCATTTTCCTCAGTACTATAAGAGAACAGAATAGGCTGCATAGCAAAGGGGTAGGTAGGTGAAATATTTTAGAGTAGTATGTAGTGCATGATGCATGTATTAACCCCTTAAATACTATAGATACTAACAATCTAGTTGCATGAGCCCTATAGTTGCTTGTTTGCATGTTAGTAGTGCATGCTTGGTGATCTTCACCTCCTGCCACACACCCTCGCGGTGGCTTGCAGGGTATCGTGTACATGTAGATGTAGATGAATCATCGCATTCCGTAAAACTAAATATTTATCAGTAGCGCATTATAATCAATTACATAACTGCTAAATTCCCAAACGTAGTTTGCGGACTTAGCAATAACAATTAATGAAAATCATCATCCAATTCACAAACCTGAATGTATCAATAGGAAAAATACTAGTGGTGGTGTTATTGAACGTCACTTATTCTTAAGACATACGGAATGAATGCTCCGTTCCAAAAATTAGACTCCACTCTGACCATCAAAACTGAACATGGCGAGAACAGAATTACGCTGGTAAGAGCAGGATGGTCCATGGAAAACCCCCATATCGTTATGAGGAATGATTACTGGCTGCAAATGATATTAATGAATGGCGAAAACTGAGTGCACTCTTACGCGGTAATTATTCAAGGAGGCGGAATGGGAACCTAGAACGTGAGATCCGAAGTGAAGAGAAAATCGAAGGCGTCAAATCAATCTTAGGATTGAAGGCTTGTGTAAGACGACAAGGTAAGACTCTCTAAATATAAAATACTCACGTACACCAATTCTTTCTAGAAGAATATGAGTTCCAAATGCCTCAGATAAAAATGAAATAACAAGCCATCTCCTTTTACAATGTCATAGCTTTGAAAATTGAGGAAGAGTGCTCGGAAGGAATGGCAAAAGGATTAATCTGTATTTTCCTCTAAGAAACAGCACGCGCTTACAAAGATGTATGGCAAGGAGATGAAGCACGCTTGTGCTCTTTTTCCAGGAGAAAAGCGAGGCAGGATATGGGAGGGCAGGTGGAGGCTGTAAGTCTGGAGATGGAGAAGTGCCGATCTCCTCAAATGCAACACGAATGTTCACACGGGTATATGAAGGGAGAAACTAATGCGCAAAGAGGAATGTGGAGGAAATAGACATTCTAGACATAGACATAAGAAAAGCTTTTGAATCTCTAGACCATGCAACAATACTGTCAAAGCTAAGTGATTCCGGAGTTAGAGGGTGCTCGTTAGCTTGTTTCAAAAGTTACTTAACAGAAAGATCTCAGTGTGTACGGGTAGGTAAGGCCTCCAGCAATTTTAAAATGGTGGACACGGGGGTACCCCATGGCTCATTTCTTGGGCCTATTCTATTCCTCATTTATATAAATGATTTGTACAATTATGTACTTCAAGAATCAGTTGCCGCTTTCGCCGATGATGTGGTCTTGTGCTACAGTGGAAGTAACTTTAACAGTGTTGCAAAAAATGCACAAAAAAACTTAAATGTTCTACGTAGATGGTTTAACTTCAACGGCCTCGAGATAAGTGAAAAAACCAAATTTATGGCAGTCACGGTGGAACCTCCTTAAGGCTTATTAATGTTCACGTGGAAAAAGACCGTTGACAGCATCTGCAGAACAAAAAAGATGCGGAGAAAAATATTGAAAGGTCTAAAATGAATTAAGTCTAGCCTTGATAAGTCGTGACTTATCTCATTTCATTGATGAACTCAGATATCACAAAATACTTCAGATGCACAACGGTGTATAACCGTAGGGAAAAGCTCATCGCCAGCTATGTGCCGACAGATGCCAGAGACAGATGCCAGAGACAGAACCCGAGAAAGAATGCGTGAAGGAATTCTTTGAATAAATACTTTCCATTTTGAAGATAAGTGTGGAACAGAAAGGCTATCTGCAAAGAATCTAGTGCAATTTGAGACTACCAGAGTACAGCAATTGAGTAGTGAACATCTAAGAAATATGTGGAGTTGAAATCACGTACAGAAACTTGATATCCAATATACTTGAGATTGACTCGATGCTGGGAAAGCAATCAAGCCTAGGACGCAGAAAATATTTGTGAAGACTCCTAGAAACCACAGCAAGGGATAAACTTCGCCGTAAAATTATTCAGGGCTCAACAGAATGAGATACGTGACAACACTGCTAAACAGAATTCAAGCGCTCCAATCACGATTGAAAGCGACAGGAATACGATATACAAAATGGTTCAAGGGCATTAGGATGTCCAGTGGTGATAATTAAGATTAATAAGTGCGTTGTAGGAATGAAGTTTGAAATGGAAACACTGCATTTTCCACACATAGTGTATTCCTTAAAAAAAGGAACTCTAGATTTCAATAAAGGATTCATAGATACTTGTGATGGGGTTCGCATAGCAATAAAAAGTACGTAACCAAATGTAAGACTATGGACGTGACATGACTATGACATCATTACTATGAACAACTCCAGGAGTGATTGGTAAAGAAAATTCACATAGTAGATACATTCCAAACTAAAGTTTTATTGACCTCGACCATGGTTTGGATACTTTTATGTCATTATCAAGGTTGATAATGCCATCAAAGTGTTGAAACTTTGGTCGAAGTCGATAAAACTTTAGTGAGGAATATATATATTAAATGAATTTTCTTTTCCAATCTCGTGGTTGTACGAAGTGAAGCCCCCAAACGTTAAACCATGTCCAAGAGTGATGTTAAGAGAAAATACTAAATGAGAGGTTGAATTCGGAAATATTGAGTTCCAAAAAGGAGAACAAACAAAACCAGACAACTACACCTGAAAGGCAAATAAATGAACTAACTATGATAATCTGCCAACAAAAATGACTAATGCATATTAAAAAAGGCAATGACATTGAAATGAACACTCATTACAAGAAAAACGAGGGCTTTGCAAAATCCTGAGATAGAAGATTGTGTTTAAGGTATACTATCCGCATTATTCTGAGTATAACCCAGTTCATTTCTACTAAAAACTGTTGCGCAGTGTTGATCAGAATAATGAAATGAGGAAAGACAATTATAACGGAAATGCATAAACACCTGAGTCCCTCGGAATAGTCGTACCAGAGAGCAGAAGAAGATCGAAGCGATAGGCAACGGAATAAATGGCACAGAAGCTTAGGGAAATAAATTAACCTCCAATCTGCATTCGCAGTGGAAATCAAAAGTGGTACGACTTGGAATTAAGTAAAGTCTGCCTCGGATATTTCAATTCAATTGCAGGGAGGAATATTTGAATAAACAGCAGAAAAAGGTTTCCAACCTTTCAAAAAAGTGAATACATTCATCACGGCAAAGTCGATGATAATATCTACTGCGAGACAGATTTGCAGACAAATGCATCCGAGAATAGCGGGAAGTGCTCTAGGGAGCTGGACCAGAATCCGAGCTCAAATTTGAACACAAAAGACTTTTTCACCGAGGTCAGAGGGAGAGAATTCTCAGTTGCGAGGGCAACAACAGGTGGCCAAGGTCGAGAGAGCGCACTGCCTCCTGGGAAGAGCTTCTTCGAATGGGGAACATGCACTATTCTTCAAAACTCTTTGAATATGAAGTTAATTAGCTAAAATGTGCTTGGCGAAAATTTAGCTGAAGAATTAAGTTGCGTTACAAGGATATTACTCTTTGAAAATTGTACTTTATCGCAGCTTATAAACAGGACGTCATCGCATGACGCCACTGCACGGTATCACTAAGGGCGTTGTTTATCTGTTTATGCTTGGAGGCACGTTGTTAAATGAATACTTGGCGATAACGTATGTATTTATCTCATTTGTTTAATTCAATAAACGATTGTATTTCGATTTTTAAAATAAGTAGTATGGATGGTAACGAGCAAATCGTCCATTAATTATATAATGCCTGTTTAGTGCCCAAGAATTTATACTACGTCTATGTAATCGCTGGTTTTTTTTTAAGAAGAACGCCGCTATAAGGGAGTCAACCAAAGGAAATTGTCGGAATGTGTTTTTTTAAGTATTTTTTCAGTCATCGTTTCTTTCGATAAACGGCTACAAACCTCAAGACAATATATTCACTTCGTTTTCTTTTAAATGTAAATGTCTATCTCCGTAGCAATATGGAACCTATACCGTGCAGTGACGTGAGAAGGCGTTTCAGGTCACGTGACTTCCGTCGATTTTCGGGAACATTTTAATATCATTTAATAATCTTTGTGGTGGGCGTAGAAAAAATTGGCTTATATATTTGATTTGGTGGGAAAATTTCGCATCAAGTGCATCATTGATCTTCGAGAGACAAATTTTATGCATATTCCCCATTCCCGTAAACCGAGACCAAGTCTCCTGTTTCAACGGATGGCAGGAGAGGAGCAATTGTCGCCCGCCGCCGGGACAAGAGCACTCCGGGTTTCATCATCCACTTTCTCATCGAGTCTTCGAACAATATCCGCCCTGTATTGATGGATTCCTTTTTCATTTATTATTCTTTTTTCATTAATATTCTCCTGCATCCATAAAATGCGATACACGACAGAATTATCGAATTACCTAGAACCTGAACCACATTTCACGCTATAGAGGGATTTTAAACCCATTAAAAATATAAATTATGTTTACCCAGACCATGTTTAAGCGGTTGGAAAGGTAGGTACTAAGATGAGACGACGTCGATTCAGAAGGGGTAAGAGAGCAAAGGCGGAGTAAGTCTGAAAGGAGAGAAGTCCCAATTGAAACATTTACTCGAATCAAAGGCATATCATGGGAATAAAATGATAGTGGATGGCTTGTCGGAGTCTGTTTGGACACAATTCGCTTTCCGCTGGCTCTCCAACTGCCGAGACAATATATCGCACATTTGTCTCATCTTAATGGAGACAGCCTAGTCCTAGGCAAAACACAACGCCTATGCCGGAAGCTGGATTCGAACCCGCGATATTTGAGTAGCCAAGCCAGTCATCGACCTGACTATAGCAGCAGGGTGAATGGTTGGCGACTGGAAAAATGTTCTGCGAGGTGCAAGGTGGGCGTCTTTCTTTCCAAGGAGCAATGGAAGGCAGTGCGAATACGGAGAAGGGGAAATAAAACTAGTGGGATATTCGGTTAGTGTAGGGGATCGGGTTGGTGTGGTGTGGCTAGAGTACTGGCCTCCCATCCCGAGGGCCCGGGTTCGATTCCCGGCAGTGGCGGTCCCCACTTGAGTGCCTAGTGGAGAGCATTTCAAGTTCAGTGCTCCGTCCGTCGGATGGGACGTTAAGCCGTGGTCCCCTTGGTGTCTTTCGTAAAGAGTGGGCTAACGCCGACGCCAGGTTTCTCTCCACCCTTCCTCCTCTTTTCCCTGAAAACTCCAATCATTACCCAATTACCCATCTATCCTATAAATGGCGCAAATGACCTCAGCCGTCGGTCGCCTCCCCTGAATAACCGATTAGTGTAGGAGCAATAAGTTCAAAAAAGTGGGTCATAGGAGGATGACCCTTTCATATTACCGTGTTGCCTATATCATAGAATGTAGTTTCAATTACAGGCGCCGAGAGAGGCCGACAATATTTCCATAAAACATGGACATGGGACAGACATGTGGCTTTCACTGATGATGGCCGACGAATCAACGGATCGAACAACCGCTGCAAACTTCCACAGAATTTCACTACGCATCACACGCCAAAGCCTCGTCACCAGGTACCTCTCGACAACTCAGCATTAACGAGTAATTACCCAAACAAAGAACGACTTTATTTCGAAATTTCTTCGAATTTCGAACGATTTTTATTTCGAATCTAATAATTTTTTTTTTGAAAATGCACATTTTACCTGACAGTTATTGCTCATATTCGTTGGATTTCAGGAAGCTGGCAATATTCTACAAATATTGTAGGAGAGAACGGGGCTTGTCCGCGCACTTTTTGTTTACTAATTTCTGTTGTATTTTCTGTCGTATTTGTGACTCCGTTTGTGGTTTAAGATTACTTCTGACACCTTAAACTACCCATTCGCATGCTTAGCTTATGTATTTTGAATAAGATGATTTAAAAAGTTGCAATGAGGGCGTTTACTCGGAACCGAAATCGCAATTTTGTGCACGAAATCGTTAGATGGATACGAAAAACGAATTTTAGTGAAAAAATTAATCTTCGAACCACAACCATTCACTCATAAATCAAACATTAAAATAAGCAAAAGGTGACGCCCACCGAACAAGCTGCTTTGATATCATTGGCGTCATTTTCCTCCCACCCTTGACTGTGTTTAGGGGAAGGGAAGGGAGAGGAGGGGGGTTCTCGGAAGGTCTGCTCACATAGATCCTGTCGCAATCGCTCCCATTGGGAGAGTCAGCTGTGTCCCTCTCCCCCTTTGCGATAAAGCGAAGTAGCTTCGTGGGCTCAGTTGTGATTGGACGAAGTCGATATACGTCAGAGGTTGCACCACACTTACTTTTGCGAAAGGGTTAAAAACATCTGTTTTTACGCCGCTTATAACTGGAGAAATAATCACCAGATCAAAAAACGGAAAAATACGTGTCTTTTTATTTTACCAACTCTACCATATTCGACAATAAAAAAATAATGGTAAACGACCCCATTGAAAGAACCTTCGTGGGTCGGAAGAAGATGAAAAGCCGAAACCTGTAGCCAGGGCCGTTTTGCCGTATTTGTTAACAGTCTCTGCCAAGATCTCGAGAATTCTCAAGAGATACAGCATAGATACGGTTCATAAACCAATTAGTAAACTGAGAGACCAGCTAGTTAAGGTGAAGGACCCCGTAGGCCTAGTGACCCCTACTGGTGTCTACCAGATCTCTTGCGAATGTGGCCAAGTCCACGTGGGGGAGACTGGTGTAGAACGATAGCCACCAGGCTTAAGGAGCATTGGAGGCATTTTAGGCTTGGACAACCTGATAAGTCTACTGTGGCTGAATATTATATCACTCGGGACCACAGGATAAAGTGGAAGAGCGCAAAATTAATCTGCCGTTCTGCCAACAACTTCTGGTACAGGCTTTCTAAGGAGGCAATTGAGATACGGCTAAACAAAAGTAATTTTAATCAGACACGGGTTATTAACTTAGCAATTCGTGGAATCCCATTTTAAAGAAAATAAACAAACGATAGAACTCCTCCTTTTTATCCAAATTTCGAAGCTCCTTCCGGCCAATAAGGAGTAATCTGATTGTTGCAACAGTTTATGGGTACGTCTCAAAGGCTTTAATGAACTCACTCACCCTGAAGATGATGGACGAGTCGTCCGTTGAAACGTTGGTGTTATATAAATATTTAACCCGGTGGAAACCCCGAGAAGACTTAACGAAAATAATTCTCCAGGAAAGATTAAATCATAAAACGCATGCTATTTTGTCTTTCCCCATTTGACTACCATTCCCTCAAATTTCGATAAACTGTTGAATTTACTAAGCCTGCGACTGCAGAACCATCATTTCCGGCAATAAAAGGCTTTTTCATGAATTTATATTATCACTTCAAATATATTGGTATAGCCAATGTTCAAATGTTACAGCTATACTAATTCTTAATATTATTTTAGCAAACTGTTCGTAAAGACAAAATCTCATATTTGGAAACGATAATCTGATTTAAAGGAAAAAGCCTCTCACTGCATAGCCCCGATTCACTTAAGGCCAAAAAAAAAATACCAAACATTCAGCTTTCCAAGGCAGTTTCTAAATAAACTCCTCTGAAAGCCACGTTTTTTATTCCTTTTTCTTATTTCTTCGAATCGTTCCCCGTATTTTTCTCTCTCTCTTAATTTCGTTTCAGAAATCTGTCGCATCATTAGAGAGCCCAGTCGTTTCTTCCGTTTTCTCTGCAGCGCCGACCAATAAATCCGCGCGAGGAAACAGCACGGGGTGTGGGATTATGAAATCTCTCGAGAAACAACTCCCTCTCCTTCTCCCCTCCCTCCCCCAGAACTTCTCCCCCCCCCCCCCACCCATTGGCTCCTCGCCTTTTGACGCCCAATCGAAAACGAAGCAGGCGTCTCCTCCTTCGGGAGACTTCTTAAGGAGAACGCTCCCCAGAGGGCGTTCCTACAACCCCACCTCCAAATACTTTTCCATATCCCATTCGATCGGAAGAGGGCGGTCGATCGCCCTTAATACGGGCCTCACAAATAAACCCTGCCGTCATTGCCCCTCTCGTGAACTTACTCTGCAACAATATCTGAAACTATATGACTCAACAAAATTAGAAGCTAAAAAATTTCGGTCACTCGTACGACATAATATGATATTTTATTTTAAAGGAGCGTAGGTTAAAGTACAGATTAAATCTATCAGAGTCATTTCAATCGGATACCTTTACTGAAGATATTAGGCACATATTACAAAAACCAGCGTATTATGCTAGATTCGAGCAGACAAATAAGTTTAGAGAGATAGATTGTCGTACCGATACATTCAAAATGGCTCTTTTCCCCCGTACTATAAGAGAACAGAATAGGAAGCATAGCAAAGGGATAGGTAGGGGAAATATTTTAAGAATAGTCTGTAGTGCATGATGCTTTTATTAGCCCCCTAAATACTATAGATACTAACAATCTAGATGCATGAGACACTTTAGTTGCTTGTTTGCATGTTAGCAGTGCATGCTTGGTGATTTTCACCCCCTGCCACACACCCTCGCGAGGGCTTACAGCGTATCGTGTACGTGTAGATGTAGATGTAAACGTATTTACTGATAATAAATAGCATGCATTTACTATAATTTGAATCATTAGGTTTTCAATAGGATATATGGTTGGTTGGCTGTGTATCTGACAGAACTAGAATTACAGCGCACTCAGACTGAATTTGATGTAAGCTTAACTCTTAAGATATAACTGCTGCAGTTTGTCAATTACTATGCTTCCATATTTATATTGAATTTTTAAAAGGAAAGTTGGTGGGAACTCCTGGAAGATATACTCGACTTTTGGGATATCGTCAAGAGGAGGTAAGCTGGAAATCTTATGAATTTCAGTATATATTTTTTGCTATGGAAATAAAAATATCATTAGATATATTTTAGAAAAGTTCTGGATAAGTGAATGAAATAATTCTAATAAATTAAAGAAAATAGAAGAATATTAGAATATTCTTCCAGTAAGTTCAAAAGCAGTCACTATTTCCGCTACCTCTTAAACACAGTCAAGGATAATCCATTTATTGTTGGTAAAAGCATAGCATGCGACTGTAAAGTCAAGAGGGAAAAATAGTTACGTCACATTTGAGTGACTTCCTCCACTTAATCCGCAAGCCAGCGTTAGTCGTTTCACTTTAAAACAACAAACGCTGCTTTACAGACAAGTTGACAGATTTCGTTAACGTAATTACTACTAATCTTATTAAATTTAAATGAGCTCAAGGACTTTCACCTCCGAGAGAATAATTTCAGCTGACGGCAATTTGCAAAGGATGAAGGTAATCCCCAAAAAATAATCAAGAACTGGTGCAGGTCTCGCCATCTGCCACGCCAAAGTAACAACACTCCAAGCCACGCCTTTTGGGAAGGAAGCCAACGCGGCTAAAGTCCCCTGTTCTCTCGCCAAGCTTCCTCTACATCTACACGATACTCTGCAGGCCGCCGCGAAGGTGTGTGGCAGGGGGTGAAGATCACCGAGCATGCACTACCGACATGGAAACAAGCAAATATAGGTTCTCATGCAACTAGATTTTTAGTATCTATAGTGTTTAAGGGATTAATACATGCATCATGCACTACAGACTACTCTAAAATATTTCCCCTACCTATCCCTTTGCTATGCTGCCTATTCTGTTCTCTTATAGTATGGGGAAAAAATGCCATTTTGAATCTATCAGTACGACAATCTATCGCTCTAATCTTATTTATCTGGTCGAATCTAGCATAATACGCTGTTTTTTTTAATATGTGCCTAATATCTTCAGTAAAGCTATCCGATTGAAATTTATCTAATAAAATTAATCTGTATCTTAACCTAAGCTCTGATAATGATTCCCATCCTAATTCTTGTATTAATTATGATACACTACTCAACCTATGGTAACACCTTTTGACGAACCTAGCTGCTCTACGCTGCACACTGTCTAGTTCTCTGATCAAACCTAATTCATTAGGATCCCATACACTGGCTGCATACTCAAGGTGGGGCCTAACTAGTGAAAAGTAGCATCGCTCTTTTGTCTTCTCATCACATTTTCCAAGTACTCTTTTCATAAATCCTAGTTTTCTCTTCGCTCGGCCGCATGGTCCAGCGAACAATTGAAGCCCTTGGGGTAGTCATAGAAGTATTCACGGATATTCGAAATCCATCCAAACCTAATGCGTCGGGCACCATGTGAGCCTGGAATGGGAAAATAAAATCCCCTAATTCGCGTCGTAAGTCCTCGGTCCATTTAAAATCCAGAAAATGAGTTGAAAATAGGAAAAATACCAACGTAACTGACTTAAATGAATGGGGATGGGTTGTAACATTGATTCCTTAAATTATAAGAAAAAAAAATTGATCGTCCCAGATCGTCCGGGGCAAAAGCCATCGGCCTCGCGCCTCAACGCACGCGGCTACGCCGGTTATTGGAGTAGCACTCTTACTTGAAGATACTAATTCTGCGCCAAATCTTCACTTGCTTTTATCTCTTGAACCCTGGGGTTCAAGAACCTGGCCTGGATTCTCTAATGACCCTTAATCAGCCTTAATGTAGCGTTTAAGATTTAAGAGGCAATTATGATAGAAAGGATATTTCAATCTGAAATTACTTCAAATTGAAACGAGAGTCATCCTCTACTATTTAAGTATTGCGTGCAAGATGAAATTCCATTTTCCACACCATACAGAAACAAGAACTTCTTATGGCGACTGAGCATGTAATTACTCACAAACGACGATAAATCGACAATTTGCGCACTCAGATTGGGTAATTTTCGATTACGGAAAAAGGCTGACAGTTTCCATGTCACTCGGGACTTAACAGCGGCGCCGCTGTTTCACAAAGTAATGATTGACCCTATTGGCTGGCGCCTGCACTGAATCCAAACTCACCCGAGCGGCCAACGATCTCACCACTGCTTTCACTCACCTGGAATGAGAGAAGGAAAATTATTAAATGCAATTCGCCCACAAAAATAATCCGCGGGTATTCATTAAAAGTATCAACGAATAAATTAATATTTCTAAGCGTTAGTACAACTTTAAATACTAGGCCCTGAACTTTGTGCAAACTCCAGATTAGACGAACTGCAGATGACTTTACGTGCGGTGAGACACTCAAAGGTATGGGATCATTATCCTTGATCACAGAAACGCATACCATTAAGGAGGTTCCACCGTGACTCCGCGATTCAATATCCCATAAAAGAGCTATGTTATTTAATGAATAAATACCGATCCAGAAAAATACCTATATGGAAAATCATCTATAGGGTGCTAACGCATACGCAATAGTTGTATGAGTATGCTGTTATACAGCGCGTTGTAGTTGCATTCTATTTTTTACGAGCTCTTTTAACTCAATTCGACTTCGAAAAATGACTGACGTGTTGTTGCCTCGTTTAATTTACAAAATGATAATACATGATCAATCACGCTAATACGTATTCTAAAAGGGATTAAATATTTCCTTATTTAGTTTTTAACTTATCCCTTGCAAATACAACTCTTTGTTTTGAATTTTATTAATACTGATATTTTTTTAAACTTAAACTGGCAACAATGACGCTGCTACCATTTGGAAGAATTGGCATTAATTGCACAATGTCAATAACCAATGAAATATTTAAATTGCGTAAAAAATATAAGAAGGAACTTGGTAAGGTATATTCCGTAATTAAGTTAGTAAATAGACTTGTAAGCACGTTCCGTCACAAGTACCGTTGCCAATGATAACAACATACTTTAGCGCCACTTTCATGTAACTAAGGATTTTCTGCTTTTTTTTGAGAAAACATTTATTAATATCAATTAAACAAGTGTGGTAAGGCGAGCACTTTTTCACAATGCTAAATTCTACATAAAATTGCACATCTTGTATAAGTTTTTCGTCAAAACGACATTTCTCTTTACATTATTAATCTGCTGATTTCACTGCAAGAGCCATGCTCGGCCGTATAACCACGTATAAAATAGCTGTTTTTTAATATCATTTTTTTTCAAATATATTATGGAAAGGCCTCATTATTTTATTACCAATCAATAGAAGGGCCAAAACATAGTTTGTCCTGAAATTTTCACAAATATGACATCCACTTCATAATTCGGTGGAGCCTACTTACTTGCCGCACCTTTCGATGACCCTGAATCGTTATCCATATTGAAGGTAGTCCCTTGGTGGACTGGCTATCCATTGCTTGCCCTCACATCATTTATGATTCACAAATGTCCCGCAAAATTCTTCTCGACGCTAAACTTTCATCCAATCGTTTACTCAGCGCTTAGGCACTTAACGCAACGCAAGTGAAGTTGAAAGCTCGCTATGACTGATCCATCTACCACTGCCCGTCACGATTCTATGCCTGCCTCATCAATCTGCACACCTCACGTAAATGCATGTTTCCATTTGGCCCTCATCCCTCGAGTCAAACCCCATGTCACGAAAAATTCTCTTAATTTTCCACCACTTTACTATTCCAAAAAATGCTTAACTAACAATTTATTGTCATTTATAGCTAATATTTAACGTGTCTCGTGACTGTATGTTTAATATAAAAGGTGCTAATGATTTGACTTTTTGGTTTTGCATAAGTAGTGTCTACACGGGGTAGTTATTTTTTGCATGTAAGTTTTTTCTCTGATTGATAATGAATGCCTGTTGCTTGTTTCACCCCCTGCCACACACCATTGCGGTGGCTTGCACGGTATTGTGTATATGTGGATTAAATAAATTTATAAAAAGGATGCTAGTATTGTTGAGAATCGGCCGGTTAAAATAATTAAGAGTGTGTGCATCGGTTATGTTTTTCTTTGCCAACATGGGTGAAATTCACATCAAATGCCATGCGAAAAAATTCACCTGGACCTGGAATCGAACCACGGACCTTCGGCTTTAAAATTACAATTTGAATTAGGGATCCTGGGTGGCGTAGTGGTCTGCGCAGTGGCCCGCAAAGCCAAAGGTCCGTGGTTCGATTTTCCCGGTCCAGGTGAATTTTTTCACATGGCAATTTATGCGATTAATATCAATTAAACAAGTGTGGTAAGGCGAGCACTTTTTTACAATGCTAAATTCTACATAAAATTTCTTCGCCGTTCACGCCAGGGGATTGAAATATCCTACAATATGGGTGAAAGCAATAATGTTCACAAACAGACATCTGGATCGGTCTTGTTCATACCAATTCCCTTCTCCCGTTACAATTCCCAAGGTTTCTCATTCGCACAGCATGATTTATCAAGGAGCATCAATCGGCTGACATCTTTGCATAAACAATATTATATCGCAGAGAGACGCATAGTGACGCAACAAACGGACTTCCAATGGTACTGATGAGATCTTAACAAATATCCATCACAGAATAATGTCCGTGATAGTATAAGCTCACAGTTGGCAGTAATATCAATTCAGAGTGCTTTCACTATGATCTACGAATTTTTTATTAAAGTTAAAACTAGTTTTAATGCACTCCGTCGGATTAAATGACGAAATTTAATCAGCGTACCATAAAAATTATCAGGCGTCTAATAATTTACTTGAGGAAATGAAATTTGACTCTCGTACTCAATGGTGGCTTTGCGAGGATAGGGAAATAAGGAGACAAAAACTCGAAAACACTGTGAAATGTTGATTGTCCTTACTACCGTTACACCAACTGATATGCTACTGTTGAAAAATTAGCTGAGAATTTTTTTCTGTAGCCATAAGTGAGCCATAATCTAGCCATAGGCTACAGCCTATAGCCATAATCTAGCCTTTTTTCATCAGGTGAAATAAAAGGGAATGGGGAACATGCATGAAATTTGTTTCTCGAAGATTAATGATGTACTTGATGCGAAATTTTCTCACCAGTTGAAATGTAAAAGCCAAATTTTTTCTACGCCCACCACAAAGACTATTAAATGATATTAAAATGTTCCCCGGAAATTGACAAAATTCACGTGACCTGTAGTACCTTCTGACGTCACTCACGGTATAGGTTCCATATTGCTCCGGACATTTATTTTTAAAAGAAAACGAAGCGAATATATTGTTTTGAGGTTTTTAGCCGTTCCTCGCACGAAACGATGACTGAAAAAAAACTTTAAAAAAGCACCTTCCGTAAATTTACATGGGTTGACTCCCTTATGGCGGCGTTTTTCTTAAAAAAAGCGATTGCTAAGACGTAGTAGAAATTCTTGGGCACTAAACCGGCATTATATAATAAATGGACGATTTGCTCGTTACCATCCATACAACGTAAATAAAAAATCGAAATACAATCGTTTATTACATTAAACAAATGAGATAAATACATAATTATCGCCAAGTATTCATTTAACAATTTACCTCCACGCATAAACAGATAAACAACGCCCATAGTGATACCGTGCCGTGACGTCACGCGATGACGTCGTGTTTTTAAGCTGCCGATAAAGTACAATTTTCAAAGAGTAATATCTTTGTTACGCAACTTAATTCTTTAACAAAATTTTCGCCAAGGACATTTTAGCTAATAAACTTCGCATTCAAAGAGTTATAACAAATAGCGGATGTCCCCCATTACGGCTCGAAATCAAGAGCTGAAATGATTTTCCGCCATTCACTTCGTAATATGAAAAAAGGCTTTGTGGGAAGTTACATGAATGGGTGCAAACCATTGTGATATCTCGAAATACTCATCACGGAGTGTTGAATGCGGTCATTTGCAGCTAAATTTGACCCGATGAGAAATAAAAACTCTGTCAGATAGGAGGATGTTAAAGCCTGCATTTTTAAAATGACTGAACAATTAGGCCACGGGATTTGAGGGAGTGATATCCAAGGAATTGTGATGACAACTCCCCAGAGGAGGAGCTTCCGTTTCGCGACTCTTGTCTCCCTCCTGAACTCCTTGCATCTACTCCATTCCTTACTTCTCCTAATTGAGAGGCCTTTCTTGTACAGATCTTATCTCCTTCCCATGACGAGATACAAAACCGTGACCTTTTCCCCCGACTGGTGAACTCTTCCCTCAGTGAACACAGCGATGAAATCACATCACATCAGGCATCCGATGGCACAGTCTTCAACTATCAATTCTAACAACACTGTAAAAAGTTTATCTGATTTTCAGTGCGATCTGAATTTAAACGCTGTCTGATTTTAAGGTAGTGGTCTAAATTTAAGACTCAACATGCGTGAAAATCAGACACACCTCCGTCTTATTTTAAGAACATAACAACTGCATATTGAAAATAAAATGGTTGTGACCTAAAATTCAGATCACCCGGGCTGAAAAGAAGCAGGCCTTGGTTGGCTCCGCAATTGGAGCTAACCTGCCAATAGCAGAGACTGATGGGCGGAGCGTAACCAGGGAGATGGATTTCAACAAGGATTACGAAGTGTAAATAAGTAAAATTCGAAGTCTAGTCAAATTTTATTGGAAGTTGGTGAAATTTGTTTCGTGCGATGAATTAATGGTGTGAGAATGTGGCGTTGATACTTCGTTTGTTTGCAGAAGGGAGCCAGTTGTGCCTGAGTGACGTATCCTGAGACTAATCTTCCTTATTTTGTCTACGTGGCAGGGTTGTAAGAACTAAAAATTAGTCGCCCTCGTCAAGTGACAGTTCCTACCTTGGTTTGTAGATACTGGCACATATCTTTGGTATCGAAGAATTTTTGTGGATTACTTTTTTCCAATAAAAATACAAATTTTCATAAATTCTTTCGAAGTTATTTTTAATGTGTTCCCATTTCAGTCCTGAAATCTTTTTCAATGGAAATTCTATGACTTGCGTTTGCTCTATAGAAAAATTTAGTCAGTAAAACAGTATCCTCGAGTGGAAATATAAAACGTTAGGGTTTTGGTTTGTGTTAGTGTGAAGTGTTTAAATATGTATTTATAAGTAGACATCCCATAAAAAGCAGGCTTTAATTTAAATAGCAACCCGCATTGTTACGTACGACTTATTTTAGGATAGACCCATGCTGAATTTAAGACAGCCCTGGTCTTAAATTCAGCATGGGCCTATGTTAAAATAAGTCCCAACTGGTCCTATTTTCAGTCCTGTACCTGTCTTAAAATAAGGCAGACCCTCAAAGTTGGCTTGAATTTCAGTAGCAACCCGCATTATTAGCAGACTAGGGCTGTCTTAAATTCAGCATGAGCGTATCTTCAAATAAGTCCAACCTGGTCTGATTTTCAGTCCTTCGCCTGCCTTATTTTTAGACAAGATATTAGTGCTGAATTTCAACATACACTGTCTTAAAAATGTTGCATCTGAAATTCAGATCGCTATTCTACCTTAAAAATCAGATACGCTCTTTACAGCGAAATGATGGGTCTGCGTTTCATTTTTTGGAGAACGGCCAGCGTCCACTATTCTCGGAGACCAGCCAACTCTCGGGGAAGAAAAGAAATGACAAGTTGTGTTGAGGAGGAGGACGGAGTAAGTGTGCTCGTCGCGAAGTCAGAATCACAAGTGCAGCCCTCGTTAATTCATGCCCCGGAGTGCTCACGGTGAATGGCGTGAAGCAGGTAGGGCTTGGGAGGAGGGGGGCGAAAGAAGAGAGTGAGGTGAGACGAGGGACTCCTCGGGGTGAGGGAAGATGTTGTTGGAAGGGGCGCTGTAGCGGGAATAATGACTGAGAACGCGAAGTACAACCTCCGTCGCCCAACACTTCAAGCCAGAACTTCACCCGGATTTAGAAGGTGATTTCGAAAGGTCATTGACTTCCCATATAATGAATACGGCCACGGATAAGACGCAATTTCTCAGATATTTATTAAAATATAAGTATCAAATCTTGTTTCCATCTTTAATATTTTACGTTGACGTTATCCGTAGCAAACGTGTTGAAAATTGCCCCAGAGGAAACTATTTTCCTGGTATCGAACCACGGACCTCTGGTTTGCCCGGTCGATGCACGATACCCGGGACTCCAGTACCAAAAGCAATTTTAGGAGGATCTTTGGAATGTATTCATTCTCATTCGCCTTTTAAGGATGGCACAAATAAGAAGGAATTGCCCTTCCAGGTCCACGAGGATATATCCTATACGAGATAGATTCTCGCCACAACCTCGTGGACAGAGAGACCTAGCTCCATAAGATCCTCCTAAAAAATCTGTTTCTTTCTTTCATTTATCGCATTAATTCAATGTGAGCCATTTTTTTCGTTTTGGAATAAATTTATTTTTAGAAGGCACCATGGTGTGAGAGTCTTGAGGCTGTTATGTCACGAATGTTGTGGGGAAAGAAAGAATGTTTGAAACTCTATGTGGTGCAGTTTATTTCTGTTATCTTAACTCTGTGGACTTTTAATACTGATATCTTGTAATATATTTAAACTAATATCTTTAAGGTCTCTAGCAACCAAGTCATTAGCCCTGTCCGAAACGTGTGCTTCTGGCGCTAAGCATACTTGAATGCTTGCTTGGAAGTGGAGGGGGGTACCGTCGGAAACACCCGAAGTATGTCCGAACGCGAAGCACTCTGGGAGAAGCATGCTACGAAGCCAAAGCACAGAAGCACGCTTCCATTGTTAAAGGCTTCGAAGCATTGTTGACGAGAACAACAAAAGATGGCGGAGCCGTTGGCTACGAACAAATGTGTGTAGCATCTATTTTTAACTCAGTATGTTACATTTGCATAATTATTAATATACATATCAATGAAAAGGTTAATATACATATAATCGCTCTTTCTGTTCCAATCTAAACATTTGATAGATGTTGCCCTCTATCGTATTTCATACTACCTAGTGGTTGTTTATGTTGCCACTTCTGCTTAACGTCGCTCCTTACTGTCCGAATATGAAGTATTATTTCCCAAGCATGCTTCACTGTTCGTCAGCAATACATCATCACAAAGAATGCTTTACCGAAGCATACCTGGTTCTCGGATACGGCTACTGACATCAATTATGAAATGTAACGTTGTCTTCACTGTGTTAGTATGTTGGAGAATGTTTTCAGCAGTATCTCTCAGCAATTTTTCTCGACAAAACCGTGGCTTACCTTTCGAATCAAATTGAGAAATGTCGGGGCACCATCTCCAGTGACGCTATCCTTTAGCACCCCCATACATTTTTTTTAAATCGAGTCCCACCCTCCGTCCCTGGGTCCCGCAACCAACAAGGCCCCTGACTATGGCCTTTTTCCACGCAATTTGCAAGGAATCCCGGATTATGCCGCAGAGGAGGTGAGAGAGGACGTTGGCAGACGGAGCATTAAATACTTGAAGCAAAAGGCTCCTTTACCCTCGAGCAAGGGAACATGGGGGATTTTAATAATTAACGACGGGCGCGTAAATTCTCGACTGGAGGGGAATACTTTGACCAAAGCAGGATGGAGGTGACGAACGCAAGCGCCGCGCCGGACGAACGCCTGAGGAACGGGCCGAAGCATATGGAAAGTAGCGGGGAAAAGTTGGAAAGGAAGACTTAGTAGTCGTAAACGCAATGATTTAACCACCTTGGATCCTGTTGGACATGGCTGCTCGCAACTACTCGTGATTTACTTATGCCGTTTAGCCTTCCATCACTGAAATCAATATTTAGCAACTTCGAAGCACATTCTCCATATCTAGGCCACAATTTTAACTTTTGAGTAACTATCAGAACTTAATCATTCAAAATATGGTTCATGAAACGAGAGCAAGTCATAAAATTGAACATCCCCAGGAAATATACACTTATCCATCCACTTGATCAAGAGATTCCATCCTGTGCAATGAATGGGGGCGTTTACTCGGAACCGAAGTAGCAATTTTGTACACGAAATCGTTAGATGGAAACGAAAAATGAATTTTAGAGAAAAAAAATCAATCTTCTAACCACAACCATTCCCTCATAAATAAAAAATTAAAATAAGCAAAAGGTGATGCCCACCTAAAAAGCTGCTTTGATAACATTGACGTCACTTTCCTCCCGTTCTTGACTGCTCTTATGGGAAGGTAAGGGAGTGGAGGGAGGTTCTAGGAATGTCTGCTTGCACAGATGATGTCGCAACTGCTCCTATTGGCAAAGTCAGCTGTGTGTCCCCCCCCCCCCCTTAGCAATGAGGCAAAGTAGCTTCCAGGGCTCAGTTGTGATTGGACGAAGTCGATATACGTCAGAGGCTGCACCACGCCCACTTTTCCGAAAGGGTTAAAAACATCAGTTTCTCGCCGCCTATAACTCGAGAAATAATTGACGGATCAAAAAAACTGAAAAATACGGGTCTTTTTATTTTACAAACTATATCATATTCGGCGACTGGCGTGGTTAAAGCCATGCAGTGCTGCCTTTCCGAGGGAGCTAATAGAAATATTAGAAAAATACATGTTGGATACGTTCAGGACATGTGGATAATAACGCGACCAAGAACGAAATTCTACCACATCCCAGTTTTAAATGCTAACCTTTCATAAAATTGATAACAACATTTCTTCTATTAAATATATGCATTGGAAACTTACAGAATGCATGGATAACATATACATCTATCATTATCCGAACTTGGGTTGTAATTGAACGTATTATTATTGATTTATGAGTCATCAAAGTCGGCGCTTCGCTCAAACACCGTCTAAAACCGGCACTTTTTACGTTACAACTGTTGTAATACATATGAAATTGCGTTTTAAAAATTTAAGTCTGATATATAATGACGCAGAATCGAATATGAAAAATTACGGTGTGATTAGTTTTCTTAGGCTTAGCTGTTAATTTGTTATTTGCATTCAAACTCGAGTGCACATAATTTCTGCTCCGACAGTAAGTACCTTACGGATGCAACAATTTCAACTTTCGTTTCACTTATCGCATACGATCGCTCTAACGAATTATTCCTCTTCCAAAAATTAATAGCTACACACTTTTTGGGTTAAGGTCTAACTTTCGATCGTCGCAACACTTTTGCACTGCACCTAAATCCTTGCTCCTATGGTTCCCTATCTTGTTCTTTTGATACACCCATGTACTCTACCGCGTCGTCTGCAAAATGTCTTAACTTACTACGGTTCTCAAACGGTTTACGGCCATCGTAAGATGCTAAGACGGGGAATGAGCCGGTGTATCGATTTCGGGAAGCGGGCGACATTTTTATAGTTGACTTCTCTTCTTTATTTTTAATTAATAAAAGAAAAGGCAAAGGATCTCATTATGTAACAGCCCTCTACGCTGCTAACTCGTTCGTAAAGGTCAAATTGTGAATCCAGGGGAAACGATTCCGCGAACTTTTTCGAAAGAGTGGATGACGTCTCTTTCCGGGATTAATAACATCAAAGATTCTCACAACGGATCACAGGCCATTAAAAATATTTTTACCGTGAGAGAGTTACAATTTAAAAATAAAATTAAATCAGGTAAACGATATGGATTCAACAAGGGACAGGCAGCTTCAAGCGCAAGGATAAGGAGGATATATCAATCATCAACCCAGCACAGCACGAGAGGATCAAGGGACTTTAGAGGGAGACCGAATTCCATCACGAGTACATGAACACAATGGAAGTTTGACAAGTTTGGAGGAATAATAAAAGAAACTTGAGAGTAGATGAGTTTCAAAGCCAAAAGAACCTAAATCAGTTATTCCTCTTCAATAAATTACAACCTTACGTGGACAATATTTCTTATTGGAGTATAGAGGTACAACCTAGTCAAAAACAATCGAAAGAAAATCTAACACCGTGTGTCAAAGCCGCTTTGCACGATAAAATTTTTGTACAATTTCTTGTACAAACGCTTGCATGAGGAAATGGGGGCGTTTACTCGGAACCAAAATCGCAATTTTGTACACGTAATCGTTAGATGGAAACGAAAAAAGAATTTTAGTGAAAAAATTAATCTTCTAACCACAACCATTCACTCATAAATCAAAAATTAAAATATGTAAAAGGTGACGCCCATCGAGAAAGCAGCTGTGATAACATTGACGTCATTTTCCTCACGTCCTTGACTGCTTTTAGGGGAAGGGAGTGGAGGGGGGTTCTCGGTCTGATCGCACAGATCCTGTCGCAATCGCTCCTATTGGCGGAGTCAGCTGTGCCCCCCCCTTAGTGATAGGGCGAAGTAGCTTCGCGGGCTCAGTTGTGATTGGACGAAGTCGATATATGTCAGAGTTTGCACCACACCCACTTTTCCGAAAGGGTTAAAAACGTCAGTTTTTCGCCGCCTATAACTCGAGAAATATTTGACGGATCAAAAAACGGAAAAATACGGGTCTTTTTATTTGACAAACTCTATCAGATTCGGCAAAAAAATATATGGTAAACGGCCCTATTCCTCTCCATATTTGCGAGAGCTGGACTGATGTCCACCTTGCTTCGCAGGCAGAAGTGAAGAGTGGTACATCTATCTGCGTCTACATGTTCACACCTACGTAATAACCTGCGAGTCAACAAGAGAGGCAGGGGGTGAAGATCACCAAACATGCACCATTTATTTGCAACCAATAAGTATGCACCAAGCCACGTGGCCATGCAACTAAGATTTACCACTTCAGATTACTCCAATAATATTCCAACGCCTACCAATCCCTTTGCTATGCTGCCTATAATGTTCTCCGATGGTCAGCGGGAAATGTGACATTTTTAATCCATCGGCATGAAAACTTCTCTCTCTAATCTTATTTACCTGGTCAAATCTAGCGTAATACGTAGTCGTATACGTAATACGGGTCTTTTTTTTACAAACTCTATCCTATTCGACAATTAAAAAATATGATAAACGACCCCACTGTACCGTGTAAAGCGGCAAATTGTGTGAACGCTTGTGCGAATGTCTGAATGACTGTACGGAAAATAGAACCTGTTCTAATTCCATTCAGATAAACATACAATTTCGTACAGTGTATTCATGCGTTTGTACAAGAAACTGTACGAAAAATTGTATCGTGTAAAGCGGCCTGAAAGAAAATTGGAGAGCAAACCGATGCAAAAGGCTTTTGATGACCAAGGTCTGGATTTAAACTTTGCGAGGACCAATCAAAGCTATTTTCATGGCATGGGAGGCGTTAGGGCATGCGTAGGAAATGGCTTGGAGTGATTTGTCCACGACTGACATTCCCACCCAGGGCGTGGAGTTCGAATCCCGGCGGCGAAAGAGAAAGAGAGACTCACCTATAGTGTGGCCTATTCTAGGTTTCCGAGCTGAGGGCAGTGCGAAGTCAGTGAATGTGTTCCGAAGCGAGGACCGTGTCCACCACCCACCTCTCCTCAACCCCCTCACAAAGCATACTAAAGCCAACCCACCCTTAAGGTGGATCCACCGAATTATGAAGCAGATGTCATGTGAAAATTTCAACACATCATTTTTTGGCCCTTCTATGAATTGGGTATAAAATAATTTGGCCTTTCCAAGGTATAATTGAAGAAAAGAGAAGTTGAAAATCAGATATTTTATACGTGGTTATTCGGCAGAGCATGGCTCTTGCAGTAAAATTTGCAGATTAATAATGTAAAGAGAAATGTCGTTTGGACGAAAAACTAACATAAGATGCGCAATTTTATGTAGAATATAGTATTGGAAAAATGTGCTCGCCTTACCTCACTTGTTTAATTGATATTAAAAAATGTTTGCTTGAAAAAAAACAGGAAAGCCTTAGCTACATAAAAGTGGCGCTAGAGTATGTTGTTATCATTGGCAACGGTACTTGTGACGGAACGTGCTTACAAGCTTATTTACCGACTTAATTTCGGAATATACCTTACCAAAGCCATCCTTATATATTTTATGTAATTTAAATATTTCATTGGTTACTGACATGGTTTAATTAATACCAATGGTTTCAAATGGTAGCTGCGTTATTGTTGCCAAAACATTTTCAAAAATATCAATATTAATAAAATTCAAAACAAAGAGTTGTATTTGCAATGGGAATAGTTTGAAACTAAGTAAGAAAATATTAAACCTATTTTAGAATACGTGTTAGCGGGATTGAGCATGTATTCTCACTGCGTAAATTAAACGTGGCAACAATACGTTAGTCATGTTTCGAAGTCAAAATGAGTTAACAGAGCTTGTATTAAATAGAATGCAACTACAACGTGCTATAAAATAGCATACTCATACAATTATTGTGCATGCCGTTTCACCCTATAGATGATTTTCCTTATACGCGTTATTCTGGACCGGTTTTTATTCATTGAATAACATAGCTCTTTTGCGGGAGTTTGAATCGCGGTGTCAATGCAGTGGAACCTCCTTAATGCTGACGTCACCCACCACCAAGTGATAGTCGAGAATAACCCTAGCGATAGTGAATTCGCTCGCTTTTAGCGGAAGCATTCAAAACAAAGTTATCACGTCCGTTACAAATTGCGCTAGTGAATATTCTGCGTATTATTCTAGACGGCATCAGGTTAATAAGATTATAGACGTAGATTCTCGTACCGATCGCTTTAAAATGTTTTTCCCACGTACCACAAGAGAACAGATATGGTAACATAGCAAAGGGACAGGTAGGTGAAATATTATTAGGAGAGTCAGTACTGCATGAAGCGTGTTTTAATTTTACTAATTAATGCATGGTAGTGAAATGCAGATAAGTATATTTGGTGAACGTTAATATATAGACTGTTACCATCTAGTTGCGCGTTACTCTTACACCCAACTTTCTTCCATGCTGTAGTATCATTAGTTGCATCTACATCTACATGTACGCGATACCCTGCATGCCACCGAGAGGGTGTGTGGCAGGGGGTGAAGATCGCCAAACATTCACTATACGCATGCAAACATGCTACTATAGGGTATCAGGCAAATAGATTGTTAGTATCTTCATAGTAGTTAAGGGTTTGGTTGTTAATACATGCATCATGCACAACAGACTAAATCATTTTAGTATATTTATATAGTATTTCTATAATAGAGAGAAGAGTACTGAGTCGGTCAAATAGTGTGCCATTAAATAATTTACCAGGGTATCCAGGAATAAGGAATTGATCAGACGATTAAGTGTAGGTTTAGCGGAACGTAAGAAAGCACAGAAAAAGGAAAAATATATTATTCGAAATCACCCTCCAAACCGTAACATCTCAATAATTAGGAAAACAGAAACCCCACTAATGCAATGATCAGCCACATTAAAATAGAACAAATTTCCGTCGTGGTAGTTAATTGTCGTAGTTAAAATAAGGAAGATACCCGAATTCCATTACCTTATAGAGATACCGATTCTGACACAACTATAGGAACCGGAAGTTGGTTAACAAGCGAAATTGCAGATAGTGAAATTTTTCCCGAGAAATTTAGGGCATGCTGGTGAGATTGAGGGGGTATATGGGGAGTATTTATCGGTACGGTTAAGAACACAATAGTCAGCAAAACAGAGGTGATTCCCGACAATAGAAATTGTCTGGTGTTCCATTCAATGCGCCAAATCGAAAGTAATATACGTTTGTGCCAACTATAGACCACCCCATTCCCATATACACTCATCATTAGAACTCGAGAAACAGATCATGTCCGTTAAGTCCCATATCAACGAACGTCAGATACGTGTAGGTGGAGATTCCAATAAACCATCGATATATTGGAAGATATGTAGCCATAGACCTGAAGGATAGGAGCAAAGAAATCTGAGAGTCATTGCTGTTAGCATCATACGCATTGCATCAAATAGTAACGTTGCCTAATAGAGGGAGAACGTTCTAGATTTACTTGCCGCAAACATCCCTGAAATAATTATTAAAGTTGAAGATATTGACGGAATAAGTGATCATAATGTAGTATCAGTCGAATTTTCTCCTGAATTCTGATAAGAATATTAAAGTAATAAGAACATGTACCTTCTTAAGCAAAGCAGATTTTAACGGATTTTGGCGCAACTTACAGATTTCTTTTGAAGAATTAGAGAATTTCAGTGAAAATAGTGATACGGAGAGTACATGGAAAGAGTTCCTCTAAATTACACGGTCATTTGTCAACAAACATATACGCCATAAGCATGAGAATAGGGAACCATGATGCAACGCGGAGGTTATAAAGTGTTTGGAACGCCAACGAGTTAGCCCCGCGAAACTAAGAAAAATGTAGGTGATACCGTTTCAAAAATATTACCGAACATTATGAAATTTGTAAAACAGCAGCGAAAACAGCCCTAAAAAATAGTTTATTGAATTCAAGCGAAAAGTACTTGGAAAGCAACTGGAGGGAAATGCGAAAGCATTTTGGTCATATGTTCATCTACATAATACCCTGCAAGTCACCATAAAGGTGTGTGGCAGGGAGTGAATTCTCACCAAACATGCACTACCATGCATAAAAAAGGATTAGTATTTTTATACTGTTCTAAACTTCACTATTTAAAAAAAGATAAAAATAGCAAAACATACATGCAAAAACATCTCGTTAGTTGGGTTAGCTATAAGTCCTTATACCAACATGCAGCTACCAATGTTATCCATTGCTACACTCGTACTGGATATATTTACCGTTATTTATATCCCTAATTGTACAAGGAAAAAAGGACATTTGTCTGTTCGGTGTCAGTTCGGCAATCAATTTCTCTAATTTTTTGATTATGGTCCATTATACCATAGTAAGTTGGGGTCCGCAAAATATTTTTAACATCATCACTTAAAATATGGTCTTGGAATTTGTTTAAGAGATTAATTCTAAATTTCAACCTGCGATTTGACAATGATTCCCAATTTAATTCATTTAATAGACTGGTTACGCTAATAAGGTTATTATACCGTCCCTTTACAAATCTTGCCGATCTTCCCTGCACACGTTCAAGTTCGTTATTTAGAGCGATTTCGTAGGGGGTATGTTAGTGAAGTGCAGGGAACTAAAAAGTCAACGGTTAATTCCGACAAAAAAACAGGTGTGAACTAGCAACATTCAGTATAGAGTCTAGTCCAGTCTAGGCTAATTTGTTGACTTCCTTTTTTCAGAGCGATTTTACTAGATCCAAGCATAGTTGGGAGGAAACCATACTAGACCGATTTCGGTAACCAATTCCCGATCGATATATCTTTTAGCGGGATCATAAAGGCGTCACTGCATGATCACATTATCCTGCAAGACACCACAGCGGTATGTGGCAGAGCTCTTAATGAATGCAGAAATACAGCACCGAAAAAGGTAAGTCTTTCCCCAATGTCTTTCCTCGTCCGAACTTTCTTTCAGGTTTCCAATCTCTGTGGTCTGCCGAAGACAGCTACTTATTCTTCAAATGTATGCAACGCATAGTTAAAAAAGGCATCACACTGGGAATATGAGGTATTTATCACTTATACTGACGATTCGATGCTAGGCTTGTCATGCGAGGAGTCATGCTTGAAATGATCGCCAAAAATCTAATCGCCATCATTTCACCAGGTGACGATAATTATAAAAATAAATACTGTTGAACTGGTGGTAGCCGTCGCGGAGGTAGCCAGGTTGGTGATGCGCCAGACTGGCAACCAAAAGGTCAAAGGTTCGAATCCTACCTCTAATGCAGTGTGTTCATGTTAGGGTCACGATTTAAGGTAGCACGGCGCGATGTAATGTATGCTATTGCTCTCAATATTTCTAAGAGAATTACCGAAGTGACTTAGACATTGTGACTACCACCTTTACGCTGATGGTATGCAAATTTATATATCTTTCCCCCCTTCCTCACTGCATAAGACAATCCTCAAGGCGAACGAAGATATCAATAGCATTTGCACTTGGGCTAACAAGAACGATATCTTTATAAATCCAACTAATACTTAAGCAATCCTCATTGGTAGCAACAAACTCATTAAATACGTAAGTTGCAATGTCCCTAAGATAACAGTGCAAGATTGTAAGATAGATTTCTCTAAATCTGTATTAGATTTGGGAGTGAAAATCGATTAAACTCTCTCTTGGAATGAACAGGTGATGGAAATCGGTAACAAAACATTTAGAACTCTGGCCCAACTTAAAAGACATCGAAACAGCTTGCCCATCAGAATTCGACAGAAAATGGTCACTACACTGATACGCCCATATTTTGATTACTGCTGTGCAGTATACAATGACCTTAGTGAAAAACTAAACCATAGGCTGCAGAAAACCAGGAATGCATGTGTTAGGTTTATCTGCAACATCCCTAAATATAATACATTACGAGAAAGCAAAACTACTCAAAGCTAAGACAAGAAGAACATACTTCATTTCAAATTTGACCTGTAAAATACTAATTACGAAAACATCCCAATATCTATACTCACAATTTACGTTCTCAGGAGAAATCAAACAAAGAGTTACACGCTTGATAACCTGCACTTACACAAAACCGAACTACTTCTTACAGTAATTCATTTCTGGTGCAGGCAACCCGCATATGGAATACAATATACCATTGGAAATTAGATTTGCACCTAACGGAAAATTCAAAGAACAATTGTACTTACATTTTTTAAGTTATGAGAAATGGTGTACGTAACTTTTTTACCTCTGGCATATTACCAAGTGTTAGATAAAATATCTCCACTAAAATCTAAACGTGTAAACTTGAAATTTGCACCCAGGAAGTAATACTTATTAGGGTGGAGGTAGGTGACGAGGATTGTTATTTTTTTGGTAACCAGGCCAACCATTCACTCATTATTTCGCAGATGTCACTCTTTATTTCTGTAATGGTCTTCTGAACTGTTTGTAAATGTAACTGTGTAATTGTTTAACTGGGAGAGTGCATTTATGTCATAACTGTAACATATGTTGAACCTAGAGTCCGAAGTACTAGGTTCTTGAAATAAATACTATTCTACTATTGTATTCTATTGTTGCACCTAAAACCCAAACCTACTCCTATTATAACTAATCGTACATACACCTACATAATACCCTGTATCCCACCACAAAGGTGTGTGGCAGGAAGTGATTTCTCACTACATACATCAACGATAGAAGATAATCGTGTTTCAGAATACAGATGAGGCTTCCGCTGATGTCGGGGTCACCAAAGCCGTCGAGAAGTAACGCCAGCTGTGCACTTCCGGAGCCATAACGGATTAGTAACTCCATCAAAATCTCCGGCAGTAGAATACGGGATCAAAAAATAAAAGCCCAATTTACAAAAAATCAAATTTTCAGTCGAAAATCTGCGTCACCTCGTCGCCAATCGAGGAGATTTGAAATGGAAATTGGATATTGCCTCGGACATTTCCTCAATAAGGGGCTTCGATTTATTCCAGGCTTATTGGGATATGTGGAGCTCGCAGTTGCGCTACTACGCATGGCCGGGTGGAAATCATGAAGGTCCAATCATTAGTCGTCGCTCCGTTCCCAGAAAATGCCTCGGGCCCGAATCCGTTCAGTGCTCTGCTGTCTGCTGGAAAAGTCCGGACGCCTGACTTCGAGGAACTAGAGCTTCCAAAAGGGTGAACCAATTTCAACGTAATGAAATTTGTCTCACAGGATGATAATTTCTACGTATATTAAAGTGGATACTGAAATTAAAGAAAGACAAAACTTTTAATACAGTTTTTTTAGAAGAGCCTGGTTTCGAATCTTTAAATCTGAATACCCAAAACTGCGAGCTTGCTATTATGTTACCTAAGTAAACAAACCTAAAAAATAAAAATTAAGATTAATATTCACTAAGCCGCGACCATAAGGGGGCAAAGGAATAAAAATGGGGGGAGAGGGGGAAGGAAGGAGTATATAGAAAGTAAGGGAGCTCTCAATCACACGTACAAAATCAAGCACAGCTAGCTAGTTAGTAGAGGCTAGCACATGGCTAGCCTCTACTGAGAAACGAATTGATTACAGGTTAGAAAGATTTTCACTAAAATTATTTTTCTGTACTTCCCTAGCATGAGTCTTTAATGTTCATACATGCATAATGCACTTCTACAACTTTTTGTCTACCTACCCCTTTGGTAATGTTTACTTCGAGAGAGCCATCAACGAAATCAAAGAGAAGTCTTCAAGAGTGCACATCCACGGAGAAACAATCAGCATGCTGCGATTCGCTGATGACATAGCACTCATAGCAGAGACAGAGAAGAATCTGAATAAGAATATAGTAACCATCGAAAGGACAATGGCCAGATATCAACTGAAGATCAATAAGAAGAAGACTAAGATATAGGTATGCAGCAAAAGAGAAGAGGCCAGAACCAATGTCAAACTAGGAAAACAAAAACTTGAAGAGGTGAAAGAGTTCTGTTACCTAAGAGGCCGAGTAACTAACGATGGACGAAGCAAGAAAGAAATACTGAGTAGAATAGCCCAGGCAAAAAGGGCGTTCTACCAAAATAAGAACCTACTTACAGCTGGAAATACATGCTTAGAAGTAAGGAAGCAATGCATCAGAACGTATATCTGGAGGATGTTTCTTTACGGCAGTGAGGCATGGACGATGACAGCAGTGGAGAAGAAAAGTGTGGAAGCATTCAAAATGTGGTGCTACAGAAAAATAATGATGATGAAATGGATAGACCGAGTGACAAATGAAGAAGTGCTAAGAAGAGTGGGAGAACAGAGAAGCCTGCTGAAAACTCTAAGAAGTCCTCTAAACTTAATCGGCCATATCTTGAGACACGATGGCCTGATGAAGACAATCGATGAAGGCAAGTGGATGGTAAGAATGGCAAAGGAAGGCCTAGAGTGAGATATATGGAACAGGAGATGATTAAGGATGTGAAAGAGAAGAAATACGTAAATATGAAGAGAGTTGCCGATAGAAAACTCAGTTGAGTTCTGCGATAAACAACTTTGAGGATTAATGACAAATGATGGTGATGACCCCTTTGGTATGCTGCCTATTGTGGTACGCGGGAAAAATGAAAGTTTCAATCTATCGGTACGACAATCTATATCTCTAATCCTCAGATAAAACCTAGAGTAATACGCAGGGGTTATTAATAGAAATTTAATGTCATCAGTAACCATGCCAGCTTTGAATTCACTTAAAAGGTTTAGCCTTAATTTTAATGTGGGTTTTGATAGTAAGTCCCATTCTAGTCCTTGATTTCGCAATACTAATGCAATTATCATAACGGCCTTTAACAAATATAGGTTAGCGTAGTTGATGATTTCATTTTAAACTCAGATGCAGGTTATTTGAGGAGTGGGCTTCATGTTAGAATTCGCAGAGTATCGCATGAGGTTCGATGCGGAAGCAGACTCGACCCTTTATAGCTCACAGCTGTGATCGGAGAGAGCCTTCCTTGCGCGTGGGCAAAGCAAAGTGAGAGACGGTGCTTTCCAAGTCGAGGTCCCCATCTCCTTGGCTGCAAATTGTCGCAGATTGCTTCGTCCCCCGGACGCACAGCGGCCCGAGAGCGCTGCCGCCGGATGGAGCCATCTCCACGGAAACGAAGGGAGGGGATGGAGGGGAAATTGCTTCCCCCCACCTCGGCGCCGACGAAAGCGAAAGGGGCGATTATTTTTTTGGAGAAAATGAAATTTCTCCCCTCCACACGCTCGCCGAGTTTTCCTCTCTTTTTGCGGGAGGGGGTGGCAGGGGCAGTGAGGTAGGGGGAGGTTGGAAAGGGGGTCAGAGGTCGGAACACAATGGCCCTCACAGGGTGCTTTCGATTCAGCTGGATCGCCGACTGCCAGTGACTCTCTGCTCTGGGGGGTTATTTTGTAATCTCACTTTAGTGAGAATACGTCATACAATGTCACTTTTTCGTAGTTAAACTCCGCCACCCAGGCGGCGTGACCATCTTCGGATCTCAAGCGGTGAACTGCCGGTCATGTGCTGGTCTTTCAGACGATTCATCCGCTCTGAGCCGTATCTTTCGACTCTTGATCCGTTTCATTATCTCCGCCTGACATTAGTTCCCGTCTCATCTACATAAATAACGTGGCATGGAGCCACCATCGTTTCCACTTGAAGCTTGAGTTGGAAAAAAGGCAAGAACGAGAAAGATATAATCGATTTTAAATTGTATTTTTGGAATTTGCACAATGTGAAGAACTTAAACTTTCTTAAATCACGAATTGTATATTATCAACAAATGATTTCTTGAATGAAACACTATTGAGAAAATGAAAAATGATGAAACACTATTAACGTAAAATGTAGCGAGAAACAAATTTAAATTCCAATATTGGTATAAAGGAAATTATCGGACATGAATTATCTTTACAGGTCATCCGAATAATTAAAATGATTGGGACAAACAATTTTTCACCCACCTTCACCGTATTCCTCCATTTTTGAAGAAAGCGGTGGCCGTTGCCAGGCACTCGTTTGTTTAGTCAACGACAGAAGCTTCGACAATTCACGAACCGTTCGTGAGCCGATCATTAAGAGAGCGAAACGGATCTCCCGCCTTCCCGCAAAGAGTCATTAAAAAGGTGAGATTACAAAATAACCCCCCTGAGGAGAGCCGAACAGATGAAAAGCTGTTGGCGTAATATGACGTCACGTCAACCAATGCAACAACAAAGTATCAACAGTATTCATTTGTAAACTCGTAGACACAGGAAAGGTATTCTGCGGCATTTATCAATCAGAGCCCCATAATACTGTTATGGTATTCCACTAACATACGAAAATAATTACTAAAATTAATCTCATTACCTTTTACCGAGCAAAATTGGTGAAGTGGTTGCCTGATCCGAACTTTACCGGACGATTCCCTTCGTTGCTACTTTCTTATTTACCTTACAATTCACTAAACTGACTGCGCAAGCGCGAAAAGCCGATGCAAGCTGTGTTCCATTTCATTCGCATCCTGGCGATCGACTGCTCCTGCGTTCGATAACCGGCTATCGCCGTGCCTAAATGAAAAGCACCAATTGTGGGACCTCCGGTCGAAGCTGTTGCATCACAGTCTTTCGAGGACGGAATCGAGGTGACCAAACTTGGGTGGTGAACCTATTCACCATAGGCTTCACCTTGGTGGCCTTGGTCGACGGAATCCTTGGTGGTGGCTTGCAAAAATGCGCAAGATGAGAATGCATTGAACAGATAGAATTGGCTGTACTACACTGCGAAGTTACATTGCCCTCGAGGAAATCTTTTCCACCTGGAAGTTTAAAACACGCTTGCTTGCTATGCACAAGGTCTTAAGTCTTAAGGCCGTCTTACATTCGGTCATTGAAACTGCGCAAGTTGATTCCGTTTGAGCAGTCGTCTGCGAAAGTCCGTGAAGTATAAAATTGCGAGGACGCTTGCTTGACAGCTTTACACGGTGAAATCGTCGGTGCATTATGTCAGTGACAATATACCATTCATTTGCGGTAATACCGTCAATATATTTCATAGCGTCAAGATGTGTTAAGCCGTAATCAACTGGACGTGAAAGATGCGATAAATTACCACAACTTTAAAATATGTTTTAAGCCATAGTCTATACATAATATTGGAGACCCTAGTCCCGTATACTTAGCCCAAATTATACACAACGAACGGACGGATGTGGGCCAAGGTAAGGAGTTCTTACTTTACGCACGAAATTTAAGCTTCCGCGTGATTAATCACCCAGGGGGGTTATTTTGTAATCTCACCTTTTTTATGACTCTTTGCGGGAAGGCGGGAGATCCGTTTCGCTCTCTTAATGATCGGCTCACGAACGGTTCGTGAATTGTCGAAGCTTCTTCCAAATTCCAAAGTGCAAATTCCAAAAATACAATTTAAAATCGTTTGTATCTTTCTCGCTCTTGCTTTTTTTCCAACTCAAGCTTCAAGTAGAAACGATGGTGGCTCCATTTCACGTTCTTTATGAAGATGAGGTGGGAACTAATGGCAGGCGGAGATAATGAAACGGATCAAGAGTCGAAAGATACGGATCACAGAGCGGATGGATCGTCTAAAAGACCAGCACATGACCGGCAGTCCACCGCTTGAGATCCGAAGATGGTCACGCCGCCTGGGTGGCGGAGTTTAACTACGAAAAAGTGACATTTTATGACGTATTCTCACTAAAGTGAGATTACAAAATAACCCCCCAGCTCATCATTATTGCACTTTATTGACTACCTAAGGAGTTGAGTGCAAACAAAAACACCCAACTTAATCGTCAACAACCTATTTAATTGCTTAGAATTCCCCTGGCAGTTCGTTGCCGCTACATCTGCACCATCTAGTGAGAGAAATAAACTTCAAACTTGCGGAAAGGAAGTATGTACAAATCAGATTGGAACATGTTCTAATTTGCTCGCACGCGTTCGCGCAGTGGCGCTGCCTGTCCTCGCAAGTCGTCGCTTACCATGGTGCAATATTTCTTGCGCAAGTGTTCTCGCAACAGCCTGCGCAGTATTAAATGACCGTGTAAAACGGCCTTTACGTTGGAGCCTTATTGCCCTGAGCTATAATTTGAGGCATCTCTGCTCGTGAGCACTGGCTTCCTTGAAGGAAAATTTCGTCTTATATGTGCAATCCATTGATGGACCGTAATTAAAAAGAAGAATGAAAATGGATAGCTCCTACAGGTCCTCCTAAAAATTGCCTCTGGGACTGGACTCCTGAATAGATTGGTGGTCCAAACACTGGCCAGGCAATCCAAAGGTCCGTGGTTCGATTCCAGGAAACCTTCCGCCTCTCGACAATTTTTATCGTCCTTGATTTATGCAAAGGTATGAGAAATCCCTGAATTTATTGGCTTATAATTCTTTTTTGTAACTCTTCACGTTGAAGTAAGTATCCTCCGTACGTTTGCTTTTGTCGAATTATATTACAAATTAATCGTTATGCATGATATATTGCAACGTAACCATTAGAGACACTAATGGTTACGTTGACACTGTCCGCACCAAAATCTTGTAGACTCGAGTTTAAACCTAAATAACTCCGAAACCGTAAATCGGATTTTCACGTTATTTACTTAGTAATTTAGATAATTTTGTTGTTTACTGAAAATATTTTTTGAATGATTTTTAAAAACAAATTTTGGACCTGTTTCTTACGTTAGAGTAAAAAAAGTGCCCATTTTTTTAGCTCTACGGCCCCATGCTTCAATTTGACGTCTAATAACTTCCAAGCAAAGCGTTTGACTGAAACAAATTTTTAATAAAAGGTTAATTATATCTTAATTATTACGTCTGCGAAGTTTCAAGGTTTTAACTTTAGTACTTATTGGTATGCTACTCCATTTATAATCGCACTTTTTCTCGGCAACTGTGCGTCATGGCGCCACGAGACTAAAACTGTCATCTTCCTCTTTAAAGTTCCAGAGCGAATCAGATATTATCATTTAGCTGGAGTCAGCACCTTATTTAATATCGATTTTTATGTTTCGTGAATAAAGGCGCGAGCCCAGAGCAGGACACTTCGCCGGCAACGCTGCGCTTTTTCTGCGCTTTAGGGTCCATGTCACGTGAGCAATGTAAGCGAGTGACGGCACTTCCGGCCCCCATCGCGCGGAGCCAGACCCCAGACGAGCGGTCGGGAAATCATATGTATTTTTCGACGTCGTAAACTTATTTGTAATTTCTCTTCCCGTTTCGTGTTTATGAGTCTTCAACGAGTGCTCTGATATAAGTCACTTGACAGGTATCTCCCTTAAACGCTAGATATTCTCTACATTATGTAAACATTTTATCTGAGAACAGCGTCCGACATTTTGTAATGGAATAGCACTAAAATGCTTCACAAATATTTGAAGCTTCGGTACTGTAAAGGCAAAGGATTGTGTTAATAGATCGTGCTATTTTTTATTCGATCAAATTCCTCCCACAACGTCACCTTCAACTTAACTAGGAAGATATTCGGAGAAAAATGAGTTCAGGAGTTTTTTTTTGGAAATTTGGCCTTGTTTGAGCCCCTGTATGTGACTAACGGACATGAGTCATGAAAAATGATTCACTATTCCTTAATTAACAATCTTTTTTGAGTATTTGTGTGAAGTTTCACGTCCATATATCAAAAAAAAGCTATTTTGTAATTTTGTCCAGCGATTTTCTATTTCCGACCACTGTGCGCCGCCAATCCAGACCCCATTCCATAACTTCAGGAAATATATTTCAAAGGTTCTCCTATTTCCGAATGAACATCTATTATCTACGGACTATCCCGAAAGCCACCTCGGGGGTGCGGCAGGGGGTGAGTTATCTCCCGGCATGCACTTACTTCGAGGACTCATTAGGAACACACATTTCCAGCCCAGCTTTAAATCACACTTGTTTTTTCCAACACGTATCCACACATGAACGCGCTTCAGACTGATAGGAAAATAACAAGGATGACAAAGAAAGGTCAATGAGGAAGGGTGGAGAGAAACCCGGCGTTGACATTGCTCTGGCTTAACGAAAGGCGCCAAGGGGACCACAGATAAACGTCCCATCCGACGGACGGAGTACTGCACTCAAATGTTCTCCATAAATCACTTAGGTATGGGCCGGATTACCAATGAAAAATATCTTGTAATCTAAAAACCGCCGGGACCCGAACCCGGAGCCTCCTGGTATTAATCCAGTACTCTATCCACTAAAACGATATACTTTTCATCCAATACGCAAAGAAACATTTACGAAGTACTACAGACATGATTACACATATTATTATTTCATGTAGGCGTGCCTATATCCTAATATTAAAAAAATCCAGCATCGTAATTTCATCTCTGTTTATCATATTTGTTTTATTATTTCCGAAATCGGATTACATATATTGATATGCTGAAGTTATAAAAATTCATTTGGCGTATGAGGACGGGATTATATTCGTAGATTGATCCCTCGTAAGCAGCCATTTCCTGCATTAGCGGCGTAGATTACGAAGATCAAAAAGGTTGAAATCATAAGGTATTTAGGTGTAAAAATCACTAAAGACTTATCGTGGGAAGACACATCGGGAAATATGCGGCCGAGCAAAGAGAAAGCTAGGATTTACAAAAAGAGTACTTGGGAAATGTGATGAGAAGACAAAAGAGCGATGTTACTTTTCACTAGTTAGTTTCACTAGTTTTCACTAGTTACCCACCTTGAGTGTGCAGCCAGTGCATGGGATCAGAATAAATTAGGTTTGATCAGAGAACTAGACAGTGTGCAGCGTAGAGCAGCTAAGTTCGTTAAAAGGTGCTACGATAGGTTGAATAGTGTTTCAGAATCAATACAAGAATTAGTGTGGGAAAAAATGTCAGAGCGTAGGTTAAGGTACAATTAAATCTATTAGAGAAAATTCAATCGGATAGCTTTATTGAAGGTGTTAGGCACATATTAAAAAAACCAGCGTATTGTGCTAGATTCGACCAGACAAATAAGATTAGAGAGATAGATTGTCGTACTGATGTATTCAAAATGGCATTTTTCCCCCGTACTATAAGAGAACAGAGTAGGCAGCATAGCAAAGAGGTAGGTAGGTGAAATATTTTAGAGTGGTCTGTAGTGCATGATGCATGTTTTAATCCCTTGAATACGATACTAACAATCTAGTTGCATGAGACATTATAGTTGCTTGTTTGCATATCCGTAGTGCATGCTTGGTGATCTTCAACCCCTGCCACACATCCTCGCGGTGGCAAGCAGGGTATCGTGTAGATGTAGATTTCTTAGCATAACAGGAGTCTTGACCCCATGCTAAGGCGACCACTGCATCTCTTCTGACACAGCGCCTGACGCAACACAGGCGCACCACTGGTATCCCTGGAAACCAACCGACCCTGCGTCCCCTTATCGTTCAAATGATTGCCAATCATCGACGCAGGCCCCTTTAACGTGCGACCACTCCCTACGGGCGTCAGAAAGGTCAAAGGACCATCGATAAAGGGGTAAACCCTCCAAATAATTGCCAGAGACGTATGGGACTTGGCGTTCTCAAAGGGAAAATTCATGGCTTCCCGGAAGCTACGCTGGCTCCCAATTTCCAGAGGGACAGTAGTCGCCCGCTCACCCGAAGACTTCCTGCGAAGGATGACCACGGCCGTCGAAATTGGGCCACTCCCATCTGCAAGGAGTAATTGATTGCTTAGGGTATTCCCCGCGAGTTAAGACTGGCTGTTCCTGACAGCCAGTCAGTCCGCATTCGCTATCCTTCAAAACGAAAATTGATATCCGTCGAACAAGAGAAAAATGTCCATGTATCCACCAGGCTCGTAATGAACGAATGAATTTCCTATAAATTAACAAAGGTTGCATGAGGCAATACGAATTTGAACTCGACCGTAGGTATACTCCCTTCTTATCGTCATCATCATTGGTCAACAATCCTAGGATTGGTTTGACGCAGCTTTCCACTCGATTTTTCTATCGGCCAACCTCTTCATTGTGACGTAATTCTTCTCTTTCACGTCCTTTACGACCTGTTCCATGTAAACCATACGAGGCCTGCCTTTTCCAATCTTCCCGTTCACTTTTCCCTCGACGATTGTCTTCATCAGGCCATCGTGTCTCAAGATGTAGCCGATTAAATTATCCCGTCTTCTTTTTATAGTTTTCAGCAGACTTCTCTTTCCTCCTACTCTTCTTAGCACTTCCTTGTTTCTTACTCGATCCATTTAACCTTCAGCATTCTTCTGTAGCACCACATTTCAAATGCTTCTACCCTTATCTTCTCCTCTGCTGTCATCGTCCATGCCTCACTGCCGTAAAGAAAAATGCTCCAGATGTATGCTCTGATGAACTGCTTCCTCACTTCTACGCTGGTAGTTCCTGCTGTCAGTAGATTCTTCTTTTGATAGAATGCCCTCTTTGCCTGGGCTATTCTACTAACTATTTCTTTCTTGCTTCGTCCATCGTTGGTTACTCTGCTTCCTAGGTAACAGAACTCTTTCACCTCTTCCAGTTTCTGTTTTCCTAGTATAACGTTGGTTTTGGCCTCTTCTCTTTTGCTGCACACCAATATCTTAGTCTTCTTCTTATTTATCTTCAGCTGATATCTGGCCATAGTTCTTTCCATATTTGTTAGCATCTTATTGAGCTCCTTCTCTGTCTCTGCTATGAGAGCTATGTCATCAGCAAATCGTAGCATACTGATTTTTTCTCCGTGGATGTTCACTCCAGAACACTTCTCCTTGACTTCATTGATGGCTCTCTCGATGTAAACATTAAAAATTACGGGACACAGTGCGCAGCCTTGTCTCACTCCTTTCCTTATTCTTGCTTCTTCACAGCTGGGTCCAGATTTAATCACAGCTACTTGGTTTTTGTACAGACTGTATAATTCTTCGATCATTTTAGGACACCCCAATTCCCTTCAGAATTCCAAGCATTGAATTCCAATCCACGTTGTCAAAAGCCTTCTCTAAATTCACAAATGCAATGAACGTCGGTTTGTTCTTCTCCATTCTCTTATCTTTGAGCAGCCTAAGGCCAATACTGCTTCCCTTGTACCCTTACTTTTTCTGAATCCGAATTGATCTTCATCCGGGAACTCCTCTGCTTTTCGTTCTATTCTTCTCGTATAGGTACATACATACCTACTGTTCGAATTATAACATCGACGGAAGAAAACTTGTATCTAATTTATTTGTCTTAAAGAGTAGTTCTAAAGAGGTGATGAAGGACCACAGAAGCCACCGCATTCCTTACACTCTAATGTGATATCATTAGAACACTGATCCTCAAGTTCCTAAATCTTACTTCACAGCATTTATCCTTCCAATCACAGGATATTTCTCTCCCATATTCTCCATCGCAGCCCCTACCAATCTCACTTCTCTTATCAGTACAACTACAACCAGAATTCTAAAACACTTCTTCTAATCTTCGCCAGAATTCTTAAACACAGAGTTCCACACTTCCGTAACGTGCCTACTAACTCGATCCTATCTTTTCTGCCAATCCGCAGAAAAGAAAAGCAGATTGAAAATTAATTTACAGTTCTAATCTGCAGATTAGTCGTCTACAGGTCCACCCGAGAGATAGCTAATAAGGCTGTAAATTAGAGTGAGTTAGAGAGGTGGGCGGGGGTTTTCTGGAAAGGCTCCTTTGCATCCATTGTTGTAATTCACATTTGACCCGCCCCTCACTTGCAGACAGGGTACAAGAGCACCGCGGTAGAGGTGTGTAGGAGGATCACCCATCCAACCTCTTGTCTGGTCCCGACGTCGTTATAACTTCGGTGATCTGACTGGAACCAGCGTTTCAACGTGGCTAAGCCCTTGCCCAATATGTCAGCTTAGTTGCCATCAGAAATAAATGGCTTCATAATTATAACGATTATTAAAGGCATGTTTTACTTCGATGACAACAATTTCAAAGATTGTGGTTAAGCGCGTTGATTAAGGCGCATCTCATCAACGTTTTGTAACTGGCAGCCATCAATCTTTATTTGCAGTTCCAGTACATCTACATCTACATAATACCCTGCAAGCCAACACAAAGGTGTGTGACAGGGGGTGAATTCACACCAAACATGCAATACATACCATGCATAAAAAAGGATTAGTATTAATATACTGTTCTGAACTCCACTATTTAAAAAAAAAGAACAAAATAGCAAAGCAAACATGCAAAAACATGCTGTTAGTTGGGTTAGCTTTAAGTCCTTATACCAGCATACAGCTACCAATGTTATCCATTGCTACACTCGTATTGGATATATTTACTGATATTCATATTCCTTATAGTACGAGGAAAAATGGACACTTTGAATCTGTCAGTTCGGCAATCAATTTCTCTAATTTTGTGATTATGGTCCAGTCTACCATAGTAAGTTGGGGTTCGCAAAATATTTTTAATGTCATCACTGAAAATATGGTCTTGGAATTTATTTAGGAGATTAATTCTAAATTTCAACCTGCGATCAGACAATGATTCCCAATTTAATTCATTTGATAGAGTGGTTACGCTAATAAGGTTATCGTATCGTACCTTTACAAATCTTGCCGATATTCGCTGCACATGTTCAAGTAAACTGAAAGTACAAAGAGCCAACGATAGACGGCACGGAGGCAATTACTTAAATTTCAAAACGTATCACTCAATCCGAAGACATAATAATGAAAATAAAGGCAAGTTAAAATAAAATGCTCCACTTTCAAGAATTATAAAAAGTACTTGCGGTGTCTTCTACGTATTTCAAATAAAAATATCTCGGCAAACAGCTGGAAATAAATTCAAGGGCAGTTTGCTCTCATGCCAAGGGAATTCCTGAGTAAATACTCGAACGCCAAGGCTTTCAAGAATCTACTATTAATCACATATTTCGCAGATTTTCTTCAAAAAGATCAACAACGGCGAAAAAGTTCAACGTGTATCTCTCGGTGAGGAATGAGCCAAATGATGACGCTATGAAAACCGCAAACGACTCACAGAGTAATTGAAATCGATTAAAGTTAATAATCCCGGAAGAGAAATGAAATAGTACCCACAAGATTGTCCTATGTAAATGTAACCTTTCTCAGAAATTGCATTGAATATCTCAAAGGCGAAATAGATATGAGCCAAAGGAGTACATCTACATAATACCCGGAAAGCCACCACAAAGGTGTGGGGGTGATTTCTCACCAAACATGCACTACTTATCAGATACTGAATGGTACGAGGCTTGTTCGGAAAGTAAGTACCGTTTGGGAAAAAACTGTTAAAAACATTTTTTTTTAAGGCAAGATTTATTTTTACATGAAAGAGTATATCTTTCACTATTTATCTACATAGTTGCCACCATTGTTTAGACATTAGTCATAACGGGAAACCAACTTTTCTATGCCCTCTTCATAGAGAGATGTCGCCAGGGAAGACAGCCATTGCTGAACACCGTTCTCTGCGTCGTCATCGCTGTCAAAGCGCCTTCCTCCAAAATACGCTTCAAATTCAAGAATAAGTGATAGTCACAATACTGTTTGAGAAGTCACCTCCCTCAAAAATGCATCGGGTAAGAAATGTCAATGCACTTCGTTTGTGGTCATCCGTAAGCATTTTCGGAACGCAAAGGGAACACAGTTTGCGATAATTTAAGCAATTTGTGATAATCTCATGCATATAAGTTTTTGAAATTTGTGGAAATCTTCAGAAAGCATTCTTATCGTAAACCGTCTGTTTTCAAGAATTCTCTCATTCACTTTTTCAACCAAACCATCATTGACAACAGAAGGCCGCCCACTCCGTGCTTCGTCGTGAACACTGGTTCGTTAAGCATTGAATTTTCTAACCCACTTTCTCACCATTCCATCAGTCATTACACTTTCACCATAAATCTCTACAAGTTGACGATGAATTTCAGCTGGATTAACATTCTTTGCGTTCAAAAACCGTATTACAGAACGCACCTCACAGTCGGCGGGATCAGATATTATTTAAAAAATTTTAAACGATCACTAACAAATGTAAACACAACACAATCTGGCTGCAATGGCGTCAGTCGAAAGACAATGAACCATAAAGACGAGTACACATGCGAGGAACTGTGACACTAGCGTTGTGGTGGCGGTAGAACGAAACGGTACTTACACTCCGGACATGCCTCGTATATTGCAATACTGAAAAATGCACCGACTATTGCACCATTCTTAAGCTGTCCAGCAAGCGTCCTCGCGATTTTCTACGTCACGGACTTCCGCAGACGACTGCTTAAACGGAATCAACATCAACTTGCGCGGTTTCAATGACCGTGTAAAACGGCCTTTAGCTGCTCAAGTGTCCCTCCAACACATCCTTCCAGCTAAAAGGAGTTATGGTGAACAACAATGGCATTGGACCTCCTCGGTCTATCCAGAGGGAATCACATAATCAATTCTTGGTACGTTTTGCTAAAAAGGCTCGCCTTTATATAAAACGAAGAATATCCAAATAATTAGATTAAAATGTCCAGTAAGATAAATTGAGAGTGATTGTGTTGCCCGGATTTCGACGCCAGAAGAGAAGAGAAAGCAGGGCTGTGCGATACCATGAGATATCGTCATGTATTTCGTCGGTGTAACATTAGATGGAGTTAAGACAAATGGTATTCACCACACCTTGAGGTAAAGTATGTTGCTGGGCCCTTGGAATAATTAACTGTTTGTTGTAAAAGCAAATATATAAAGGATACTTCGATAAAAAGAGTAGGTACATGGGAACTGTGACGAGAAGACAAAAGAGCGATGTTACTTTTCACTAGTTAGGCCCCACCTTGAGTATGCAGTCAGTGTATGGGATCCTAATGAATTAGGTTTGATAAGAGAAATAGTGTGCGGCATAGAGCAGCTAGGTTCGTTAAAAGGTGTTACGATAGGTTGAGTAGCGTTTCAGAATTAATACAAGAATTAGGGTGGGAGTCATTATCAGAGCGTAGGTTAAAGTACAGATTAAATCTATTAGAGAAATTTCAATCGGATAGCTTTACTGAAGATGTTAGGCACATATTAAAAAGGCCAGCGTATTATGCTAGATTCGACCAGATAAATAAGATTAGAGATATAGATTGTCGTACCGTTAGATTCAAAATGGCATTTTTCCCCCGTACTATAAGATAACAGAATAGGCAGCATGGGAAAGGGCTAGGTAGGGGAAATATTTTAGGGTAGTATGTATTGCATGATGCATGTATTAATCCTTTAAATACTATAGATACTAATAATCTAGTTGAATGAGACCCTATAGTTGCTTTTTTGCATGTCGGTAGTGCATGCCTGGTGATCTTCGCCCCCTGCCACACACCCTTGCGGTGGCTTGCAGGGTATCGTGTAGTTGTAGATTTGTGGGATATGCATAGAAGACACTGCCTGGCTTTCTTCCGTAAGGCCCCGAAGTGATAAGACGATTCCGCAGCTTCCAAGACCCAGGGCAATGCAACCAGAGGCAATTTGCTTTCTCGCATAGACTGGAATGTGGACATACAAAAGAGATGGCTTCAATTAAGGCCTCTCCCCGATAGCGGAATTTCAGCGCTGCCCCAAGATAACTCATCACTGACCTTGCACCAAAAATATGCGCATTCTTGGAGAACCAGATAAAGAAAGACGCTCAAAAATGAGAACAGAATTTAATTTCACAGGATTTTTTTGCAGTTGTGCCTTTCACGCAGGGATTAACATCTGCGATGCAAAGACTTATAATGCGAAAGGGAAGTCGGAGGAACGGAATGCAAACAAATTAACGGGTTCTTCGTTAAATCCCACACGGGACGTTTTTTTAGGGCATCCAAATGGAAGCAATGTTCAAGGTTTATGGGGATTTCGCACGAGTCGAGATTTGCATGCAAATGTTTTGTAACCCTCCCCGAAATTGGATAAAACCAGCGCCTCCCCTGTGCCTGGCGATGGGGTCCGGAACTAATTAACCCCGCCCGGCATACCACGCACAACAATGCTTTCCTGGAATCCGGGTGCAATATCTTGCCTCATTTGTTTTCTTTCACGTCACGAAATAATAAGAGGAACGTATCCCAAAAGATTTAATTCGCTGGAGATATTGAAAACTTTTTTTTCACTCTCCACTGATCCCTAGGAGCTCAGGGCAACAACAATAAAACGTTTATTTTTTCCTTGGCCTCTACAAATAATTTTCAGCATAAATTGGATTTGACTCAAATACACACTGTTGATTTTAAATAGCAATCAAAAAACTCCGAACTGCAATAAAAGGGATGAAAAATAAGACAATCAGGGACTCGTTACAAATGATACTTCGTTTCGCAGAGTGACTCACTTTGAGTGGCTGCTTAAACAGAGTGCTTTGTTAATCGATCGCCGATCTCGAAATATGGTTTTCGATAGCCGCACTCGCATTTGCGTTTCGTTCGAAATTCATTTGAGTTATAGAGTCATCAAAGCAAAATGAGAATAATATCTGTGCAAAATTAAAATTCGCATGGATGTAATATTCCCATGCGAGCAGTTTAAATCTATTAGCATAGAAATGAATTAAAAGTCTTAATAAAGGAATGTATAACATTCAATTGATTTAAAAATATCCGAGCATTTTCAACTCACTCAGAGATATTGGACAAGCCAATGGATGTCAGCTATGAAACAATCGCTTCGTGGAAAACCCTAAGCACCCTCATACCGTTTCTCTTGCCCTAATGCCTATACGGATTCAGCGAGATGCAACATATACAATATATACCACTATAATATGCGGAGAAAATACTATCGAAATATCACTTCATTCCACTATTCCGTTGGGTTATGATGGGAAAAATGATTCACTTAGTACTTATTCCACGAATTTATTTTAACCCAACCGGTTTCGACGTTAGCACGTCATCATCAGGGGTACAATGTCCGAAGTTTCTGGGAGTGCAAGTCACATATATATATACGAAATTCCTGGGGGTGGGGGTTAGGTGAGAAGTGTTAGGGGGAGGGAAGAGGCACTGAATCGGAAATGTTGGGTCAAAAGAAGTTGACGTAGGATAGAGGCTAGGGGTAGTGGGGGAGAAGTGGGGGAGAGTGGTGGTAGAATAGGTGGGGAGGGTATTGCTATAATCACCGATGGTCAAGGTGAAGAGAAAGGGGCTGCGGACGGCCATGGTGCAACACGGAGGTAAAAGGGAGAACATTTAAATTCGTAAGAGTCATTTAAAACCAATACATCAGGAACACCTTGTCTCTTAACAATTTCTAAATTCTCTAAAAAATCCAGTTTAAACCCTTTGTCATTGATATATAAAATCTTGGGTTAAAAATTACCATGGTGTCTAGTCTCAATAAGATGTTTTACAAACCCGGATTTTGGGTCATTATTAAATAAATATTTCTTGTGTTCTTTTGCCCTGATGGTGAATTTACGACCTGTTTGTCCAACATAAACACTATTACAATCACCACACTCTAGTAGATACACACCACATTTTTCGAAACTATCAATCTTGTCCTTGGAGTTGAAAAGAAGTTTTTATATGGTTACCGGATTGTAGTAGCCAATTCTGAGTCGGTCACCTGGAATGTGTCTAGCTATTTTGTGGGAGATTGTAGCTAAAAATGGGAGTTTACACTATTTCTTGGGCTTGCCTGAGGATAATCTGTTTAGTGATGACACGAGTGAAATGCTTTTATACCTTAGTTTCTTATCTAGTAGTTTCTGAACGTAACCGTTTCCGTGCCCGTTTTCTTGGGCGATCGTTTTTATTGTTTTAAGTTCTTCCTGAAAGAAGAATTCCGAGAGGGGGATGGATATTAATCGATTTAGCATGGAGTTGATGGCTGCAAATATATGAGTGTGATGGTGTAAAGAATTATTCGGGATAGTTACATCGGAATATGTGTCCTTACGGTAAATTGCAAATGTGTGTTGATTTTTATCTATATAAATTTTTAGGGCTAAATAGCTGATTTTGCGTTGGCCTAATTCCATGGTAAATTTAATCGCTTTGTGCTGGGAGTTTAAATAGGCTAAGAACTTCCACGAAGTTTTCCCATGTTAGACCTCATATGGAATATGCTGCCAGTGTATGGGATCCCTACGAAATCGGACTAAATAACGAACCTGAACGTGTGCAGCGAAGATCGGCAAGATTTGTACAATTACCTTATTAGCGTAACCAGTCTATTAAATGAATTTAAATGGGAATCCTTGTCACATTGCAGGTTGAAATTTAAACTTAATCTCTTAAACAAATTCCAAGACCATATTTTCAATGAGGACGTTAAAAATATTTTGCGGACCCCAACTTACTATGGTAGACTGGACCATAATCACAAAATTATATAAATAGATTGCCGAACTGACAGATTCAAAATGTCCTTTTTTCCTCGTACAATTAGGGATATGAATAACAATAAATATATCCAGTACGAGTGTAGCAATGGATAACATTGGTAGCTGCATGTTGGTATAAGGACTTAAAGCTAACGCAACTAACCCAGCATGTTTTTGCATGTTTGCTTTGCTATTTTTATCTGTTTTTAAATAGCGTAGTTTTGAACAGTACCTATACAAGTACTAATCCTTTTTTATGCATGACATGTAGTGCATGTTTGGTGAGAGTTCACCCCCATCCATACACCTTTATGGTGGCTTGCAGGGTATTATGTAGATGTAGATGAAGTGGAGCCTGCAACAGTTGAAGTTTTTCGTTGGGTTAATTCCGCATTTCCACTTTGCTTCCCATTCTTCTTTAGAGATTGCCTCCTTCTTCATAGTGCCTCCTTCCTCGTCTTTGACTCTTATCTTGAGTCGTCTTACCCTCAGCCCTATTTCCTTCTCTCCTGCGATCAGAACGACGACTTCGCAGCCAACAAACCACTGCCTCTGCATATATAGTCTTCATTCACTTTCCCTGCCTCCTTAGAATTCACTTTCCTTCCCGGGAATTCCAGTATCATCCCTCCCTTGCCAACCCCCCCAGCTTAATTTTCTCCATTCATCCCTGTCGCCGAACTTCAAAAGCCATCAATCTCACTCTCTCATTGTCCCTCCCTCCCCCTCCAACGAAGACCAACGTTCCGAAAGACGCATTAAAGGCCTCGAATTAAAGTCCTACCGATTTCTTACCCCAGACGCTCTTCTCCCATAAACATCCCCCTGCTTAAACAAACCCTCATCACTCATTCATCAACACAGAAATCAAGGCAATCGTGAATTAAAATCCGACATTGTGATCAAGATGACGTGAAGCAGGATGCTATGCGCAGCAAGTGTGTTAAAAATTTATTTTCTCGGCAACCATGCATCATGGCGCCACGAGACTAAAACTGTCATCTTCCTCTTTAAATTTCCTGAGCGAATCAGATATTATCATTTTGCTGAAGTTAGCACCAATGAACGGTTTCGGAGTTATATAGGTTTACACTCGATTCTACCAGATTTTGGCGCGGAGAGTAGGTGGAGTATTTTCAAAAGCGTGAAATTTCGAGTTGCGATGCCAAAGGGTACGTTTTTTTCTGTTTTTTTTCCATTACGTTTGTGGATAATATTCACATCCCCTCACACCGAGGGACGGAAAGACTTTAGGAAAGAGAGCGAAAGGCCGAAAGAGAAATGTTAAGTGGGGAAAAGGAATCCCCTCGTCCTCATGGAATCCCTTCCCTCCCGGAGTAATTACCCCCGGAAAGGAAAACCTTCCGATGAGCCCCCGCATTCAAAAGAGGAAAGGTTCTTCCTTTGCCCGCCCTGACCCCCACTCGGCTCTGAAGACCCTGCGTAAACCCCGCCCTAATAATCCTTAACCCCCCCAATCAGGACCATTCCTTCCCGGGTTAGGACAAGGGTTGTCTCCCACGCACTTGCCAGATTCCGTCCAGTCGACTCGGGACAAAAACTCACTGCCATGAATTCCCCGACTCTCTGTCGAAATTCAATCCAGCGTATGATACTTCAAGAAGAAGAGTATTAACTTCAAGAGAAGCTACTTAAAAAAAAGAGTATTAGCTACTCTAATTGCTACACATTGAAATAATGTAGCAGGTACACCACAGGTAAACGTAAGAAGCATTCATCATATAATTTTTTATTTATTAGTTTGAACACTAATTACTTTAAGTTGAGCTGTAAACTTTAAAGGTTCAATAAATTAAAGTTAATATAAGTTGTATTAAGTCAATTACGCATTAATTATTTCGGTTTTCTTGGAGTGTCGTACAATAACCGAAGAATTATACACAGTTTTTATAAAAACCAAGTAGCGGCGATAAAATCCGGACCCAGCTGTGAAGAACCTGGAATACGGAAAGGAGTGAGACAAGTCTGTGCACTGTCTCCCGTAATTTTTAATGTTTACATCGAGAGAGCCATCAATGAAGTCAAGGAGAAGTGTTCTGGAGTGAACATCCACGGAGAAACAATCAGCATGCTACGATTCGCTGATGACATAGCTCTCATAGCAGAGACAGAGAAGGAGCTGAATAAGATGCTAATATCCATGGAAAGGACAATGGCCAGACATCAGCTGAAGATCAATAAGAAGAAAACTAAGATATTGGTGTGCAGCAAAAGAGAAGAGGCCATAACCAACGTTAAACTAGGAAAACAGAAACTGGAAGAGGTGAAAGAGTTCTGTTACCTGGGAAGAAGAGTAACCAACGATGGACGAAGCAAGAAAGAAATAGTGAGTAGATAATAGCTCAGGAAAAGAAGGCATTCTATCAACAAAAAAAAAAGAATCTACTTACAGCTGGAAATACAAGCTTGGAAGTAAGGTAGCAATTCATCAAAACGTACATCTGGAGCATGTTTCTTTACGGCAGTGAGGCATGGACGATGACAGCAGAGGAGACGAAAAGGGTGGAAGCATTCGAAATATGGTGCTATCGAAGAATGATGAAGATAATGATCGACCGAGTGACAAATGAAGAAGTCCTACTCGTAAGAAGAGTGGGAGAAAAGAGAAGTCTGCTGAAAACTATAAAAAGAAGACGGGACAACTTAATGGGCCACATCTTGAGACACGATGGCCTGATGAAGACAATCGTCGAGGGAAAAGTGAACGGGAAGATTGGAAAAGGCAGGCCTCGTATGAGTTACATAGAACAGGTCGTAAAGGACGTGAAAGAGAGGAACTACGTCAATATGAAGAGGTTGGCCGATAGAAGAATCGAGTGGAGGGCAGAGTCCTAGCATTGTTGACCCTTGATGATGATGATGATGTATGATGCAAGGTGCAAGCTGATAAGTAACTCGCATTAACGAGACATCGATGGTATATCTGCCAACCTGACTTGTAAGAAGACATTCTTTCGCGAGTAAGGGTCCACATTAACTTTCCGAGCGTCTTAAGTCATCCACTGACCAACCAAGAGGCAACGCTCACCCTGCAGGCAACCCGAACACAATCCCTTTCCCACATCGCATACACACACCACGCCAATGTAAGCGCAAGAGTCCGTTGCGCTGATGAGGCTACACTCGTAAAATAATGCACCTTTTATTAGACCACCGTTATGCCGCGGCAGGAAAAGATACCCACAATAATCCTCCCGCAATGTCCTCGAAAATTAACGGCCGATTGTTATCTTACTAAGGAAGGCTCTAATCGAAACGGATTGCAGGATATAGAATCCACTTGTAAGGTCGGTAAAGATGGGAATTAACGGCAACATATTTAGAGCGATGAAAAAGGCGGATTCCAATGTATTATTACCCTTCGAGTACGTACTTATTTGAAGCGGCTCGATTTTTAAATGAGTTCAGTATTTTTCCTCATTGATTAAAAAGAAAAAAGTTTCACATTCGCAAAAACGCGACGGTAAACTGTTGCATTACGGGGAATTATGCGCGTGACGTCAAATGTACGTGAACTTTTTCCGCTTCTTTCCTCTAGATGACGCTGCGGACGCCACTAAGGAGACACCGTGAAAGTTATTAACATGTACATGAGGAGCATCCATTCCTTTCATTCATTATGCTTCACTTGTATTTCTTTCATTTAGAATTTTTTATTCAGTGTATTCATTTAAAACAGTTACTATTCATCTCCCTAAGCATTGGTTTAACTAGCCCGACAGTCCTTCATACCATGCAGGAAAAGTAGAAGCTTGGAAAACGACTATAAATACCATAACCAACGGATAAAACATATCAAGCTAGTAAAAATGTTCATAGGCGATTAGCAATACGCGTTCTCCATTGCTTTAGGGACTCTGAAACACAATCCTAAGTTCAGGCGACGAATATTGCCTCGCAACGTAAACCACGTACCAGTGACGTCAGCAACAAGGCTACCGCAAACCCGCCATTTTTGAACTTTTTCTAATGAACTTAAATATAATATTTAATTTTCTCTTAAACTAGGATTTTTTAGAATCCAAATTATTTGAGTGTTATGAATACATTGATGGGGAGCACGAATAGAAATAAATGGATTCTGCTGCCTTTGATGGGGTAAACTAACATATTAAGTACTTGTGTTGCGTAATGGGAAGCAACTCGGCGACGTAGATAGCAAACAGGCAATTCAAGAGGTGTCCTCTATCGAAGTTATACTCCCTCTGTCCGCACGCAAAACTCGACGTAAAACGCGGGGAAGAATAAATTCAAACTTCTAACTGAAAAATTGGTTCTACATAAAAAGTTTATCGCATGAACCGCCGTATTGTATTTCAAACAAAAAATGTGCACATAAGGGTCACACACTGCGAAAAAAACTTTTAGCATTTAATATTTATCTTAACTCTATTTTAAGCATCCACTGTGGGCAAACAATTCCATATTTTACAAAACAACAAATATTTTTTATGAATGTACAAAAAAATTATTCATCATCATCATAATCATCAAGGGACTACAATCCTAGGATTTGTTTGACGTAGCCCTCCACTCGATTCTTCTATCAGCCAACCTCTCTTAATATTCACGTAGTTCCTCTCTTTCACGTCCTTTACGACCTGTTCTATGTAACTCATACGAGGCCTGCCTTTTCCATTCTTCCCGTTCACTTTTCCCTCTAAGATTGTCCTCATCAGACCATCGGGTGTTAAGATGTGGCCTATTAAGTTGTCCCTTCTTCTTTTTAGAGTTTTCAGCAGACTTCTCTTTTCTCCCACTCTTCTTAGGACTTCTTCATTAGTCACTCGGCCGATCCATTTTATCTTCATCATTCTTCGATAGGACCATATTTCGAATGCTTCCACCCATTTCTTCTCCGCTGGTGTCATCGTCCATGCCTCACTGCCGTAAAGAAACATGCTCCAGACATACGTTTTGATGAATTGTTTCCTTACTTCCAAGCTTGTATTTTCAGCTGTTAGTAGATTCTTATTTTGATAGAATGCCCTCTTTGCCTGGGCTATTCTACTCACTATTTCTTTCTTGCTTCGTCCATCGTTGGCTACTCTTCTTCCCAGGTAATAGAATTCTTTCTTGCTTCGTCCATTGTTGGTTACTCTGCTTCGCAAATAGCTGAACTCTTTCACCTCTTCCAGTTTCTGTTTTCCTAGTTTAACGTCGGTTTTGGCCTCCTCTCTCTTGCTGCACACCAATATCTTAGTATTCTTCTTATTGATCTTCATCTGATGTCTGGCCATTGTCCTTTCAATGGTTGTTAGCATCTTATTCAGCTCTTTCTCTGTCTCTGCTATTAGAGCTATGTCATCAGCGAATCGTAGCATGGTGATTGTTTCTCCGTGGATGTTCACTCCAGAACACTTCTCCCTGACTTCATTGATGGCTCTCTCGATGTAAACATTAAAAATTACGGGAGACAGTGCACAGCCTTGTCTCATTCCTTTCCTTATTCTTGCTTCTTCACAGATGGGTCCGGATTTCATCACCGCCTCTTGGTTTTTATACAAACTCTGGATAATTCTTCGGTGATTGTACGACACTCCAATTCCTTCCAGAATTCCAAGCATTAAATTCCAATCCACGTTGTCAAAAGCCTTCTCTAAATCCACAAATGCAATGAAGGGCGGTTTGTTCTTCTCCATTCTCTTCTATATAAGCAGCCTAAGGGCCAATATTGCTACCCTTGTACCCTTACTTTTCCTGAATCCGAATTGATCTTCATCCAGGAACTCCTCTGCTTTTCGTTCTATTCTTCTGTAGTTGATCTATGTCAATACCTTCGATGCTAGTGCCGTCAGACTTATAGTCCCAAAATTTTCGCATTTCTCCGCTCTCTTTTATTTGGGAATAGGAATGATGATGGTTTTCTCGAAGTCCCTGGGTATTTCTCCTGTTGAGTACATGTCGCATATGGCCTTGTAAAGATGGGCCAATGTCCTTCCTCCTGTAATCCTTACCAGTTCTGCGGGTATATCATCAATTCCAGAAGCCTTATTCATCCGAAGTTCCCTTATTGCTGCGTCGAATTCCGATCTCAATATTGATGCTCCCAAATAAAGAGGAAATCCTCAGGCTTCACTTGGTGGAACCGCATAGTAAATAAAATGATCACTTGGTAAGATTCCACAAATTTTTGATGCTCCCATGTCATCCTTCTCGACTTGCTTTCATCTTCAACAACTTTCGTGCTGAGATTTTTCCATAAGTTTACTTCCTGAAGATTTTAATCAATTATCAATTCAATTCATCTTCTTGCCAGACATTGCAATAGGTACAAAGGTCAGGAGCGATTGCCGAAGCAATGGATTCACCTCTAACCTCCTGCTTGCAGCCGTTGCTATGTGTTCCCTTAATTGGCCTGAGCCCTTCAGGGTAAAGGTGTGGGGGGTGAAACGAGACGAGGGTTCACCGGAACCCATCCATTTCTAGGAAGCACAGGGTCTTTACATCATCAAGAAGTTATAAGGGCACGTCGTGATAATCCCTTTAAGATGAAAAGTAAAGTACTAATTATATGTTCTATCTTTCCATTGCCCAGCAAAACCCCAAGGAGCTCCCCTTTGCACGTCGTCCCTAGCCAGCAAAAACCTGTTCCTCCGATAAAGACCGCGATGGTGTTTTCTTGGGGGCAAAGTGGCCTCTGTCTTTCCGTGCCACCTCATCTTAGGAGACTCCTTTGGGAAAAGGAGTGAGGAGAGGGAGCAGACCTTACACTCCTAATTACCTCTGAAACTCCTAATGAAAGCAAAAAAGGAGAATAAGTTTTCTCGCCACTCATTTCCTCTCTAAAAAAAGGAGAGTTTTTGTACGTAACATTACCTTTCAATGAATATGAGACCCTCTTTTTCCTTTAATGGCACATGCGACATCAGTGTTTTTGCTAGGAAACTGGATGATGAATATGTCTACGGAAGAATAAAAACACTCCTTGAGTCAAGTTCACCTATGAAATTCAATTCTATGAAAGACGATATCTCAACCGCTACACGGCAATGGTATTTATTGATATTTTCGGAGGACAAATCTCTCATACGCAGGGATTCAACTTATGGACTGTTGACTTTCCGGACTGCTGCATAAGCCGCTTTGCCACCCTGAGCTCCTAATGCTGATATTTAATCATGTTTTAAACATTTTAATTCAGATTTCTGACTGAGAAACTCGAGGTAAAACTTCTCTAAACCTTCAGGCACTAGTTGGTCTCGAGAGACTCAACGGCAGTAATTAATCGGCAGTGTTTTCTCGTTGAAATTCAGTGGTCATCAGACGGACACTGACCAGAAGCTCTGAAGCACAAACTACTATTATCCGTTTCAACTTCCTTTGGGGTTGAGAGGCAGGGCTTAAATTCTTGGGGGGTAAGCGAAGAGAAAGTAGCTCGTCACGTGACTTTCTCAGGGCAAACTGGGATACGGTTAAATAGCCTGGTCTAACCTCTCGAAAATTCAGTCTCTTACTCTCAGACTTCAATGGAGTGCACTTCGTGGATCTGTGTACGCATTGCTGTCAATTAGGACGCTTACTCAGAACCGAAATCGCAATTTTTTCACGAAATCGTTAAGATGGAAACGAAATAAAGAATTTTGGTGAAAACATTGATCTTCTAACCACAACCATTCACTCATAAATCAAAAATTAAAATTAGCAAAAGGTGACGCCCACCGAAAAAGCTGCTGTGATAACATTGACGTCATTTTCCTCCCGTCCTTGACTGATTATAGGGGAAGGGAAGGGAGTGGAGGGGGGGTTCTCGGAATGTCTGCTCGCACAGATCCTGTCGCAACTGCTCCTATTGGAGGAGTCAGCTGTGTCCCCCCCATTGCGATAAGGCAAAGTAGCTTCGCGGGCTCAGTTGTGATTGGACGAAGTCGATATACGTCAGAGGTTGCACCACACCCACTTTTCCTAAAGGGTTAAAAACATCAGTTTTTCGCCGCTTATAACTCGAGAAATAAGTGACGGATCAAAAAACGGAAAAATACGGGTCTTTTCATTTTGCAAACTCTACCATATTCGGCAATAAAAAAAATATGGTAAACGACCCCATTCATTCAGTTACGTGAGAGCGAAGGCGAGGAGAACGAATTGGACTATGTCACTGGTGCAGAAGTCACTTTGGCCACTCCGTTATACCGGAGTTTCATTAAACTGGGAACCAGTACTAATTTTTTATTTAAGGTCGTGGCTGCTTTTTATTGAAAATTGAGGAGACCACAAAAAGCAAAAATATTGTAACCATTTTCTTTAACGTTGCAATTGTACATTGAATGGGGTGAACAATATCGACAGAGGATATCATGTTGGATGACCTGCTTTAAGCCCACTCCTGCTGCTTCCGTTTTCGGAGCAAATGATATTCCCCTTTTCTCATTCCAGTACGCTTCTTGATCTCAAAATTCCATCTACGGGTCAATCTGGTTTTCCTTTCGTAGTGGCCCATGGTAAAAGAATCTTCAGGAAAGGAAGGAATTTGTTACTCGCCGTTTTGTTTTTAGACCTACATCAACATACCTAATACCCTGCAAGCCACCATAAAGGTGTGTGGCAGGGAGTGAATCCTCACCAAACATGCACCACATATGATGTATAAAAAAGGATTAGTATTTATATACTGTTCTAAATTTCACTATTTAAAAAAGATAAAAATAACACAGCTAACATGTAAAAACATGTTGTTAGTGGGGTTAGCTTCAAGTCCTTATAAAAACATGCAGTTACCAATTTTATCCATTCTACACTCGTATTGGATTTATTCACCGTTATTCATATCCCTAATAGTACGATGAAAAAAGGACATTTTGAATCTGTCAGTTCGGCAATATATTTATCTAATTTTGTGATTATGGGCTAGTCTACCATAGTAAGTTGGGGTCCGCAAAATATTTTTAACATCACCACTGATAATATTATCTTGGGATTTAATTAGGATATTAAGTCTAAATTTCAACCTGTCATCTGACAATGATTCCCAATTTAATTCATTTATAGACTGTTTACGCTAATAAGGTTATCGTACCGTCCATTCATAAATCTTGCCGATATTCGCTGCACACGTTCAAGTTCGTTATTTAGACCGATTTCGTAGGGATCCCATACACTGGCAGCATATTCCAAATGAGGTCTTACAAGGGAAAAGTAGCTGATTTCTCGTACATGATCGTCACATTTACCCAGTACTCTTTTGATGAATCCCAGTTTACGACCTACTTGAAATACGGGACGCAGTTTCGGCATCGATCGATAATAAATCGACCCCAACAAGTGTTCCCGGTCGATTACATTCTTTTGAAATCTGATTCATACCATGGTCGAGAAATGCCCCATGATCGAACTGACTACTATGTGCTCAAATATCTTACAAGAGATTGACGTGAGTGAAATGGGTCTGTAGTTACTAGGTTCTTCCCTATCACCGCTTTTAAATATAGGTGTAATGTTAGCTACTTTCCAATCCTTGGGTACTGTGTGGTTCTTTAGGTATTGACTCTTGGTCAACTCCGTTGAAATAATAAGGGATAAAGCCTTCTCAACAGTCATCTCAGATTGGATAACATTAATTTTCCTCTACTTCGATAAAACTTGTTGCCCTAGTTGGTGTGATAGTTGCTATTTTCGTGAGTAATTTAACTGCCGAAATGTCCTCTTTCTCCTTTAGACTTATGGTAGCTGCTAAAGTGAGTTCCGCAGTAGAGGCAGTAGTTTTAAGAATTTGAGCTTTTCTTCTCCTTGTTCTATCACAGGAAGTGTGAAACTCTTTTACCGGTCGTCCTGTTGCGCGTAATAAAGTATTAATAAATTTTTCCAATACGAAGTTCAAAGTTGCAAAATTGTTTAATTAAACTTTATCAAAAATTTAGTACCAGGAAAGGTTAGCATTTATCCAAAAATATATGCCAACAGGGGTAGAGGTACTTGGTAAATAAGTTAGTACAATGTTAGGAAATTTAATGCACTCCTTTAACCATTCATTAATTTGTCTAATGAATATGTCATTATTACGACAGCTCTCCTCCCACCTTTTTACGTATGGTATCAAAAACGTTTCCGTATGCACCCACTTAGAGAATTCAAAGCGTCTGTATGTTCTGACAAATTTAATCTTCTTGATAGAAATTCGAAGAAATACTCTTTCCTCTCAGTCACTGACTTGTTCTTCGACTCCGAAAGTTTTTCATGGAGCTCAAGGCGTGAGACGAGAAAACCAGCCAAAAATGAAATTTCTTAAGTGACCTGTATAAAAGGCAAAAATTATCAAGAAAATGATGAAAAAATTCACGTATTCATCACTATTAATTAAATTGATACGGGAGTGCACGCGGTAAAAGATGCCCTGAGAAGGGTATTCTGATGAAAATACTTCAAGTTTTTTTAACGACATTTCAATGAAAAAAAATTATAGGAGCGGTCACATGGCTACAAAATTCTACGGAAACAAAAACAATATACAACATACCTTATGATACAATATACCAATACCAACTTACTCTTATGAGTAACCAGATGAATTAATATAAATCACTTCTGATCGAAGAACAGGAAAAGCTACCAAAGTGTAAGATACTCGACGTAATCACAAGCTTAATCACAAGATTTAGATCCTTCAAATTAATGCTGCACGACCTTCTTTCACCACTGCCATGAGAAGACTGATTTACATAAATGTATTTCTTGAAGCGAAAGCACATGTTTCACTTGATGTACCCGCTAAAGACCGTCAAAGGTTCCGCAATGTCATAAATGTCCCTTTTCGCAGGACCCATTTGGGACAGGGGCTTGGACCGTGATCTCTTCGGTGCATCTTTTAGCACGTGCGTGCGGGTAGGGGGGCAAAAGGAATAAAAAACAATCCCAGGCGGTGTCTTTCTAGAAGGATGCATGGTCCACACGAAGACTACCCACTTTTTTGGTAAAAAGACGTAGATACGAAGTATGTTTCCCGAACTTTCGCAACAAAAATAACTTGAACGCTACTACACGTACAATTATCCGCTCGCTCGATACAATATTCTCACCATTTTCGACCATAGAGAGTCTGTGGAGGTTAGTGACAATGTGTACAGCAAAAAAGTGGCGAATCCGAAGCTTTAGGGTTCATTCCACGTGAGCAATGTTAGCGAGTCTCGGCATTTCCAGCCCCGGCGCCCGGAGTCGGACCCCGGACGCGCGGTCGGAAAATCATATGTATTTTTCGGCGTCGCAAACTTATTTTTTATTTCTCTTCAGTTTCGTATTTAAAAGTCTTCAACAAACGCTCTGATATAAGTCACTTGACAAGTCTCTCCCTAAAATGCTAGATATTCTCTACTTTATGTGAAATTTTGTCCAAAAACAGCTTTCGCCATTTTGTAACGTAATAGCACACAAATATTATAAAAAATCTTCGAAACTAAAGCATAGTAGAGACAAAGCATAGTGTTAATAGATTATACCATTTTTTATTCGATCAAATTCCCCCCACAACGACACCATCAACATAACTTTGAAGATATTCGGAGAAAAAGAAAGTCGGGAGTTTTTTGGAAATTTGGTCATCTTTGAGCCCCTGTATCTATCCAACGGTTTAGAATCATGGCAAATGACGTACTATTCCTTAATCAGCAATCTTTTGTGAGTATATGTGCGAAGTTTCAAGTCCATATCTCAAAAAAAGCTATTTTTGAATTTTGTCCAAAAATTTCCGGTTTCCGACCACTGTGCGACGGCTCCCTTTGGATTCGCTTTTCTTCCCTTAACCACTTTCCCCTGTTGCTGCCCTGTTGTGCAAATATTCGATGGACTAGGACAAAAAATATTTCCGTCTCTGGATTAAGCCACTCACACCGCATGTTATTTCGGCTTCCTGTGACATACGTATTTCCGCCAATGATGAGGATCAGTCGTTCAATTCCAGTATCCAATACGAAATGTATTTATCGTCTCAATGCTTCGCTTTGATACTCAAATTAAGACTACATTTGGAACTAATTAAATTCAAAATAGCGAGTGCCCGCATCAATCAGGCAGAACAATTTTAATTCGAGAGGCTAATGAGCAAGATATTCAATATGGAATTAAAATAAGTTTTTTTCGCAGGATTTGAAAAGAGATTTTCGAAATATCCAATTCCAACCAGATAAATTCACCCCTAGTTAATACAAAATAAATAAATAAAAATAAATTAATGTTATACCAGGGAGATAGTGCAAGTTCAAACGTTGCGAAGGGTGAATAGCACTGATTGAATACTTCAATCCCATGTCAGAGGGAAATGGTAGATGGAAATAGCGAAATTCTGACCAGGTCCTCCTGAATGGGAATAAATTAAACCATTCCGAATTTATTTGCGCTTCAATTTGAACGATTTATTCGACCCAACGGGAGTCCACTGGCGCCGCTTTAATGGCATCCCCTCCCTCCCTCCCCGATATGTCGCGATAAAAAAATCATTACCGAGCGCTCCGCTTTCGAGCGGAGCGCTCGAGCTATTGTTCCCGCTGAGTGAAGCGGAGATCGCTGAGCGCAACGGACTTAGCTCTACTCCACGGAGGGATCGAAAAGAGAATGGGAGCGAAAAATTAGAGAGGAGAGGGGATTTGCAAATCGAATGAAATGAAGCAGCGCGAGACAAGCGAGGATCAAGAAGCGCTTTGGAAGAGACGACATTCGCCGGGAGGAATGAATCTCCAATGAGGGAAGTTCGATAAAAAGACCTGGGAATGAGCGAAAGGTGGTGATGGAAGCCAAGGCGACGGAGAGAAATTAAAGTATCCCCATGTCTTAGCATCAAGCGATGCCGAAAGCAAATGGTGAGAGCGAAGTCTAACTCCAGGAAACTACGAAAACCAAGAGTCCCCCTGGCTGCACTTTGCGATTTCACATTTTGAATAATGAGTCATAAATGTCATACATAAGGAAACAATTCATCAGAACGTACATCTGGAGCATGTTCCCCTTAGGCAGTGAGGCATGTACGATGACAACAGCGGAGAATAAAAGGGTTCAACTACATTTACATCTACACGATACCCTGCAATCCACCGAGAGGGTGTGTGGCAGGGGGTGGAGATCACCGAGCATGCACTACCGACATGCAAACTAGCAACTATATTGTCTCATTCAACTTGATTGTTAGTATCTATAGTATTTAAGGGGTTAATACATGCATAATGCACTACAGACTACTCGATAATATTTCCCCTACATATCCCTTTGCTATGCTGCCTATAACTGTTCTCTTATAGTACGGGGGAAAAATGCCATTTTGAATCTATCGGTACGACAATCTACCTCTCTAATCTTATTTATCTGGTCGAATCTAGCATAATACGCTGGTGTTTATAATATGTGCCTAACATCTTCAGTAAAGCTATCCGATTGAAACTTCTCTATTAGATTTAATCTATATTTTAACCTGCGCTCTGATAATGATTCCCACCCTAATTCTTATATTAACTCTGAAACGCTACTCAACCTATCGTAACACATTTTAAGGAACCTAGCTGCTCTACGCTGCACACTGTCTAGATCTATGATCAAATCTAATTCATTCGGATCCCATACACTGGCTGCATATTCAAGGTGGGGCCTAACTAGTAAAAAATAACATCGCTCTTTTGTCTTCTCGTCACATTTCCCAAGTACTCTTTTTATAAATCCTAGCTTTCTCTTCGCTCGGCCGCATATTTCCCTTATATGTCTTCCCCACGATAAATATTTAGTGATTTTTACACCTAAATACCTTATGGTTTCAACATTTTCGATCTTCGTTTTACTAATTTTATAGGATCGCTCTATCGAATTATTCCTCTTCCAAAAATTGAATGCTACACTTTTTTTAAGGTTAAGATCTAACTGCCATTTGTCGCACCACTCTTGAATTGCATCTAAATCCTTGCTAAGCGATTTCCTGACTTCTTCTTTAAAGGGTGGAAGCATTTGAAGTGTTTTGTTACCGAATAAAATAAAGATTAAATGGATCTATTGACAAGCAAACGAAGAAGTCTTGAGAAGACTTCTGAAGTCGTCTTTGAGTATTCTCCTACGCGAAAAGCGAAGTCGGCTGAAAACTATAGAAAGAAGACGGGACAACTTAATCGGCCACATCTTAAGACACGATGGCCTGATGAAGACAATCGTCGAGGGAAAAGTGAACGCAAGCGGACCAAGGAACATTTTAAAGCTTTTGATAGTAAATGGACGAAGTAAAAAAGAAATTGGCAGTAGAATTGCCCAAGCAAAAAGGGCATTTTACCAGAAGAAGATTCTGCTTACAGCTGCAAATACAAGCGTAGAAGTGAGGAAACATTTCATTAGAACATACATCTGGAGCATTCTACTACATGGCAGCGAAGCATGGACAATAACAGCAGCAGAGAAGTCCAGGCTGGAAGCATTTGAAATGTGGTGCTACCGAAGAATGGCGAATATAAAATGGATCGATCGAGTGACAAACGAAGAAGTCTTAAGAAGAGTGGGAGAGAAGAGATGTCAACTGAAAACATTAAAAAGAAGACGGGACAAGTTAATGGACCACATCTTGAGCCTGATGAAGACAATCGTCGAGGGAAAAGTGAGCGGGAAGAATGGAATAGGCAGGCCTCGTATGCATGGAGCAAGTTGTGAAGGATGTAAAATAGAGGAACTACGTCGATATGAAGAGGTTGGCCGATAGAAGAATCGAGTGGAGGGCTGCGTCAAACCAATCCTAGGATTGTTGACCCTTGATGCTGACGAGTGACGTATGTTCATTGAGACCCTTTTTCTGACGATATTGAAATTACTTTCTTCGAAAATTTCGGCATCAGGAGACTGATGGATCAAGTATGAGGAGCGGAGGAATAATTTTCGCCACACCAAAGTGATTGGGGGGAAAGATTTAGATATTTCCGAGACCATCAGTCATCCGATGGGGAACGCGTTCGCGCAGTCAAAGGCATAGATTAAGTTGGCTGGAAGTGCTCGCCAAAATTTGCATTTGAAAGCCGGATGCAAGAAGGTCATAAGAGCGGAGCGCGTCTTGTTGTCAACTCCTTCGTAACGTAACTTTGAGGACGTTCATTCCTTGTTATTAAAGAAGCAAGCTGTACTTTTCGGCACAGAGTTTTTAATAGAAACCAACAACGGTTTCCACGTTTTTGCGTTTTAATAAAGATTCTCGCAGAGAAAAGAACACCGTGAAAACAGCCTTAAATGGGGGGAGACTAAAAGACCTGGGGCCTGCTTTGCGGTCGAGACCTGCCTACTGGTTAACCTACCTCAAGAGATAAGGCCGATTATTAAAAACATCCTGGGAGGTTCGCAACATGATCCTGGGAGGGAAAGGAGTAATTGTTCAAACCACTCAGTATAATATAATAACAAATAATCATATTAACAAAATAAGTATTCGACATACTTATGAATCAATAGATAATGCCTGAATGCCTTAATAGATGAAACTAATTCCGCTTTCTGTAACTTCTTTCACGTCGTCAAATAGTTAATGCACATTTAGCAAAACACGTAAACAAACATACATAGCAACGTGTACGAATTTGCATAGCAACTCTTTTACCATGTTAAAAGATAGTGAAAACACTCTTTTTAACACTTAAATTTTCATATTACCCGATTCATTGACTACTATTCAAATGCATCTGTTCCATGTGCCCATATTTCTTCTTTAAGACGACACCACTCCCGCATCGATCAGATAAGTATCTTCGGAGTTTACCTCAAATTGATGCGCCGAGGTCGAGCGTCAAAACATCCTGGGAGGTTTGCAACCCGCACATAAATAAATATCCTTTTTCTATTTCTTTGGCTGGAAGGAGGTACGAAGGAAATCTAGAACTACTGATATGTTGTGCGCGGACACGTTTTGCATTGAACGCACTTTTCTCCACCTCCAGAGCACTCAGCCACCGAGAGAAAACACAATAAAACCGACAGGACTGACGGACTGACTGACGGACACCACTACAAACTTAGTTATACTAATGTTAGGTATGGAGTAAGAGGGAATAGGGAAGTGGGAGGACTCATTTCAGTTCACGGAGGAGGGAGGGGGAGAATTGGGTTTCGGTTAGGCGGCATAGAGACGGTTGGGTATTGAACTAAGACTTAGTGGGGTAAGTGAACTTTTAAAGTCCGTCAGATCATTTAAAATAATCATCAACCTGATGTGACTCTACATCTACATAATACCCTGCAAGTCACCATCAAAGTGTGTGGCAGGGGGTGAATTCTCACTAAACATGCACTACATATCATGCATAAAATAGGATTAGCATTTATATAGTTACTGTTCAAAACTACGCTATTTAAAAAAGATAAAAATAGCAAAGCATGCATGCAAAAACATGCTGTTAGTTGGGTTAGCTTCAAGTCCTTATACCAACATGCAGCCACCAATGTTATCCATTGCTACACTCGTACTGGATATATTTACCGTTATTCATATCCCTAATTATACGAGGAAAAAAGGACATTTTGAATCTGTCAGTTCGGCAATCAATTTCTCTAATTTTGTGATTATGGTCCAGTCTACCATAGTAAGTTGGGGTCCGCAAAATTTTTTAACATCATCACTGAAAATATGGTCTTGGAATTTATTTAGGAGATTAAGTCTAAATTTCAACCTGCGATCTGACAATGATTCCCAATTTAATTCATTTAAATAGACTGTTTACGCTAACATAGTTATCGTACCGTCCCATTACAAGTCTTGCCGATCTTCGCTGTACACGTCAAGTTCGTTATTTAGACCGATTTCGTAGGGATCCCAAAACTCTAGAAGTATGCGATAAAGGTTCTAAATTGGACTGCTTAGAAGAGCTTTAAATTTTAAACTGTTGACAACGAACCAACTTCATTATTTTACATGATCAGACGGAGTTTAAAACCCGACCATTTTCCTCATCAGAGTAATATTTTGCAGATGAGGATCACGAAGATAAAATTAGACAGATAAGTACTACTACGGAAAAATTCAAGAATTTGTGGTGAAGTCTTCTCGGGATTTTCATAAGGATATGATATTTATGCACTTTTCACATCCAACATTTTTCGATGGAGTTAAAAACACGACTGAATTCAACTCCTTATCCACTCATGAAGGCGTAAACCAGACGAGTTGTAAGTTATCACACTGTAAGGATAAGGTTCGAGATCGAAAACAGAACACACGCAATACGAAAGGTATTATTTATAAGTATATAATACTAATGAACTTAATTATATATATTATTTATTATTAAGTTCATTAGTAATGGCAGCTCTCACGTCACTTTTTTCGTCAGGCCATGTATGTAACATTTTCACGGATGGCAGAATTTTCAATTAGAAAAAAATAATTCGCCTTGAACGGGACATGAACTCAGAACCACCTTATTTTGGCCGAGAGCTCGCCCGCTTGAGATACAGAGGTCTCCTTATTTCCCGAGGATTTCTTTCCTGATTAAATGATTTTCTCCGTAAATACTCTGTCATTGTGTACATCAGCTAGTAACTCCGTTGAGGTTTTAAGCTGCTAGTTTGCAATCCTGGCATTTTCATGGAAGTTATTTTAAATTTAACGAATGTTCCCTCGGCGACTAGTCCTAAGCGACTGAGTTGCAACGCACTCATTAGCATATCTGATATTTTTAGACGGATCGATATTGATTTTCATGGCCTTTGAAGGTATTTTAGGCGTAGACTGTTAGAAAAATCAATATATCATCTCGGTAGAAATAAAAAACCCTCACATTATTTCAAACTCAAACTTGTTACAATTTTAAACACTGATTAACCAATCGAAAGCAGGAGTAATATCCAGGCAGAGGTTATTTTACTCAGGTGCAGAAAAGACGGCCTGGAATTCTTTTCTGGCACATTAAGGAGGCTCCACCGAATTATGAAGTACATGTCATTTTTGTGAAAACTTCAGGAGACACAATATTTTGGCCCTTCTATCGATTGGCAATAAAATAATTTGGCCTTTCCACCATATTTTCGAAGAAAAAAGATGTTGAAAATCAGATATTTTATACGTGGCTATACGGCAGAGCATGTCTCCCTCGGTAGAAATAAAAAACCCTCACATTATTTCAAACTCAAACTTGTTACAATTTTAAACACTGATTAACCAATCGAAAGCAGGAGTAATATGGTCTGGTTAGTAGGGTTATATAGGGTCTCTATATAACCCTACTAACAGAATGTTTTTGCATGTTTGCTTTGCAATTTCTATCTTTTTTAAATAGTGTAGTTCTGACTACTATATTAATACTATTCCTTTTTTATGCATGATATGTAGTGCATGTTTGGTGAGAAATCACCCCCTGCCACACACCCTTGTGGTGGCTTGCAGGGTATTATGTAGATGTAGATAGATGTAGATGTCTCTTGCAGTAAAATTTGCAAATTAATAATGTAAGGAGAAATGTTGTTTTGACGAAAAACTAATATAAGATGCGTGATTTTACGTAGAATTTAGCATTATAAAAAAGTGCTCGCCTTACCACACTTGTTTAATTGAAATGTTTGCTCGAAAAAAAGCAAAAAACCCTTAATTACGTGAAAGTGGCGCTACATTGTGTTGTTATGATTGGCAACGGTACTTGTGACGGAACGTGCTTACAAGCCTATTTATTAACTTAATTTAGGAATATACCTTACCAAGATACTTCTTATATTTTTATGTAATTTAAATATTTCATTGATTATTGATATGGTGTAATTAATACCAATGCCTCCAAATGGTAGCAGCGTCATTGTTGCCAAACAATTTTCAAAAATACGAATATTAATAAATTCAAAACAAAGAGTTGTATTTGCAAGGGAATAGTTTAAAACTAAGCAAGAAAATATTTAACCTATTTTAAAATACGTAATAGCGGGATTGAGCATTTATTCTCATTTTGTAAATTAAACGTGGCAACAACACGTCAGTCATATTCCGAAGTCAAAATGAGTTAAAATAGCTTGTAAAAAATAGATTGTAACTACAACGCGCTATTAAATAGCATACTCGTACAATTATTATGCATGCGTTAGCACCTTATAGATGATATTCCATAAAAGTGTTTTTCTGGATCGGTATTTATTCATTAAATAACATAGCTCTTTTACGGGATCTTGAATCGCGTAGTCACGGTGGAACCTCCTTAAAGTTGAATTTTTTTAACCGAAATATTTTTAATCATTTAAGACGTAATTTTAAAACTCCTACAAATGCGTTAAATTTTTAATCGCAAATAGATTTACCATCAACTAAAAATGTGACAGTTGAACTTTCTCATATTCTCAATCTCTTCGGGGTTGCCTTTTCATCTACAGCCCTAGGACGGCCATTTTGCTCTTCCATCGCGAGTCAAGAAGATATTTAGTAGAGAGGAGAGAATGGAACACCAGTGGACCTCAAAACGTACACGCCGGACTTTCAGTCCAATGCTATCTTATCTAATACGGACAGAAGCTTAGCTATCTTTTGTTTGGAATGATATTCCGTAACTTGCTTAGCTGAACAATCTTTCTTCACTTCATTGCTCAAGGAGGCTCCAACGAATTATGAAGTAGATGTAATTTTTGTGAAAATTTCAGGACACTCAATTTTTTGGCCCTTCTATCGATTGGCAATAAAATAATGAGGCCTTTCCATCATATATTTGAAGAAAACAGACGTTGAAAATCAGATATTTTATGCGTGGCTATACGGCAGAGCACGGCTCTTGCAGTAAAATTTGCAGATTAATAATGTAAAGAGAAATGTCGTTTTGACGAAAAACTAATATAAGATGCGCAATTTTACATAGAATTTAGCATTGTAAAAAAGTGCTTGCCTTACCACACTTGTTTAATTGATATTAATAAATGTTTGCTCGAAAAAAAGCAGAAAAGCCTTAGTTACATGAAAGTGGCGCTACAGTATGTTGTTATCATTGGCAACGGTACCTGTGACGGAATGTGCTTACAAGCCTATTTACTAACTTAATTAAGGAGTATACCTTACCAAGATCCTTCTTATATTTTTTACGCAATTTAAATATTTCATTGGTTATTGACATGGTGTAATTAATACCAATGCTTCTAAATGGTAGCAGTGTCATTGTTACCACGGAGTTTTCAAAAATATCAATATTAATAAAATTCAAAACAAAGAGTTGTATTTTCAAGGGCATCGTTTGAAACTAAGTAAGAAGATATTTTGGTTAAAGCCGCTCTCGTGTGGAGAACCGACGGTCAGACCCTCATTACCTCTCGGAGCAGCTAATCCAAGACCCTTCCTCGAGTTCGGGGCTCGTATGGACCCAACCCTCACTGCAGGAGGCCCAAACACAGAAGTTTGACCATTTGCAGTTAAATAAGCAATTTAAAAGTTTTTAACTTTAACCGGAAAGTATCATGTTTATCGCAACGCCGGCGAAGATACGACTAAGTAGGCTTTTTGAACGGCATTGTGCGATAAAATTTATCAATTATTGAAAAAGTAAGATATTTCCTATAGCGATTTGGCAACCCTGCAGATCGCCGGAGGAATGGGGAGGGGGCATAGGGATAGGTGATCATCGCCGCGGGCAGCCCAAGCTCAGAAGTTGACCGTTTGCAGTTCAATATGCAATGAAAAATTCTAAAACTTTTACCCATCTAGAATTTTAGAATACGTATTACCGGGATTGACCATGTATTCTTACATTATAAATTAAACGTGGCAACAACACGTCAGTCATGTTTGGAAGTCATAATGAGTTAAAAGAGCTTGTAAAAAAAGAATGTAACTACAATGCGCTATGAAATAGCATACTCATACAATTATTGTGTATGGGTTATCACCCTATAGATGATTTTCCATATTGGTGTTTTTCTGGATCCGTATTTATTCATTAAATGACATAGCTCTTTCACGGGATTTTGAATCACGGAGTCACGGTGGAACCTCGGTGTCCAGAATACCGGTTTCCTTCTGGTCTCGCCATTGCAGCCGTTTCCACTGCTCTCGCATACGCGAACACAAACCACCTTTCTGTTTCTTGAAAGGTGGACCCGGAGTTGATAATTAGTTGACGCAACTTTTATCGGAGATGAAAAAATTTTCAAAGCCCTAGGGTTGCTTTTTTATTTGCTAAGCTTTTTTTTGGCTAATAAAGAATGAAAGATTTCCAATAAATTGATTTATTACGGCATTCAACGGTTCCTTTTTCAAAATAAATATTTTCAGGTGAGCGGAAATGCTGGAAGCTTTCCTTCCGATGAGGTTTATCAAGACCGCGTTAGCCAAGTTCACCATGGATCGGCCAAGAATCAAAGGACCAATAAGTGTCGACGGACATTCTCATTTTAACGAAGGACAAAGTGGAAATGGAAATCCACTTTGTACGTTCCAAACAAAAATTTTATTGGTTTCGACAATGCATGTCATTGTCAAGGTACCATTGTTGAAACCATGGTCGAAACCAATAAAACCTTTCTGTGGAACGTACAAAGTGGATTTTCATATCCAATCGAGTGGTTCCACAAAGTGAGGCCTCAAACTTTGAGAAGGACCAAGTGTTCATCGTATCCTAAATATACAATGTATCATGACGATTATGATTATGAATCATGATCCTACCCGTGATGCAACGAGGAAGTTGGGAATTTCAAGGTGCACAACAATTCATCCAATTTCCTCCCTGAAGCCGCTTGATTACTTAAGGAGGTTGATCCGAAAAGTGAAAGTCATGTCATTTTTTTATATTTTCAGCACATATAGAACTAAAGTTACTCTATCTAATACAGTAAAGATAATTATATCAACCCATACTCATTTTTGCACAAATTGCATTTGAAATTACATACGATTAACGGCGACAATGGCCATCACATGGGAATATAACGTTTAAAAATACCATAATGAAACGTATTTTTGCAAAAAACTGGTAAGTAATGCGTAATTTCACAAGGAATAAAATGAAACGAAAAAAAAGGCATCAACCTACCGTATTTTCCGCTAAATTCACCAATTTATGCGCATATAGCAGACGAAATGCGTTAGTTGACTTCAAGTGGCGCTGCGGTCGCTGTAGTCAAAATGGTTGGCGTATGAGTAATATCATTACTAAAGAGATATTAATGAACATTTCAATAAATATTACAACATAACGTTTGATAGTAATATTCTGGAGTTATACATCAGCAAATCCGTTAGTTACATGAATTTATTTCTGTAATGTAAATGCTGAATTGACTCCATCGTCGAGCTGATTAAAATTATCATAAAAAATAAACCCTTCGACTTTACATCGTATTTCTTGTGATACATATGACTTTCAATAGCTTAGGTATTTTCTTTGTGAAGTAAGGATCATTTAGCAGGCATATACTCGTACTTAAATTAATAAGATTCCTTAGACAACTTGACTCAAGCAGTCGCGAGCCAACCTCCTTAAGGAATTTTCTTCTGGTTCCCAAGACGATAGGGGTGAAGTTGAGGAGAGTACGAGACTTGGAGAACAAAATTCAGAAGTGGAAGCTAAATAGTTAGTGCGAGGGCTCAGGTCAAGTCTTTCGAACTCATTGGACTCACGACCTCAATGCAATTTGCTTCAGTTGGACTTTTCAAAAGGAATCCATTCCTCCTTTTCCAATTAACAGCGAATAGGCTTCGAAGGATAACAGTCGATAACTCGTGAATATCAAGTTGTGTCTATTGATAGGTAAGTTGAATTTCAGACCATTTTTTTAAATATATGGATGATTTTTCTGGAGTTAAGGTCTTTTTTTGAAAAATTAAAAAAAAATCCAACTTTTTGCCGACGCTTCGGAAATATATTTTTCCTTCTTCAGGACTAAAAATTGGATTAACCACCAACGAATACAGATAACACTTTTACAGGATGTATACAGTGCCAAATGTTTTACAATATGATTCTTTTACAAGTTTTAACGCCAAAAAATTACACGGAATAAATTTTACATACCTTAAGTTTTCTAAGGTGAATTTGTTTACAAATTGGTTGCTAAGGCCTATGTGTTATAATTTTTAATGTTGATGTATTAAATTGTTATATATTTTACTTGAATTGGAAATGTCCGTTCTTTTATTACGTGAGTTTTGATCTTTCCTAACATGATACATTTCTTTAAATAACCTTTTTCATAAATTTTCTTCTGAGTCCCAAACTTTTGTTTGGTTTAAATTAAAAGTATGATTGTTTTCGATTGCATGATTGGTCAATGCACAGAATTGTCAAGAGGGTTGTCAAGAGTTGTTTAGGTCTATGGGTTTCATATTACTAGATGTCGGTTGAAAATCAGTTACAAACAGATTAGGGCAATTAATTTCAGAAATGTAGCGATAATATCAGTGCTACTGTTAGTTCGTTACATTGTAAATTAATGAGAATGAATGGATTAAGGATGTTGGTCCGAAAAGTGAAAGTCATGTCATTTTTTTTATATTTTCAGCACTTATAGAACGTAAGTTCCTCTATCTAATAAAGTAATGATAATTATACCAACCCATACTCCTTTTTGCACAAATTGCATTTGAAATTACATACGATTAACGGCGAGAATGGCCGTCACATGGGAATATAACGTTTAAAAATACCATAGTGTCACGTCTTTTTTGCAAAAAACTGATATTTTATGCGTAATTTCACAAGAAATAAAATGACAAGAAAATAAAGGCATCAACCCACCGTATTTTTCGCTAAATCCACCAATTTATGCGCTTATAGCAGACGAAATGCGTTAGTTGTCTTCAAGTGGCGCTGCGGTCGCTGTAGCCAAAATGGTTGGCGTATGAGTAATATCATTACTAATGAGATATTAAAGCATATTTCAGAAAAATATTATAACATAATGTTTGATAGTAATATTATGGTGTTATAAAGTAGTAAATTCATTGAGTACATGAATTTATTTCTTTAAAGTAAATGCTGAATTGACTCCATAGTCGAGCTCATTAAAATTATCATAAAAAATAAATCCTTCGACTTTCCATCGTATTTCTTGTGACACATATGACTTTCAATAGCTTAGGTAATTTTCTTTGTGAAGTAAGGATCACTTAGCAGCCATATACTCGTACTTAAATTAATAAGATTCCTCAGACAAGTTGACTCACGCAGTCGCGAGCCAACCTCCTTAAATGCACACATTGCTTTACATGCGTGAGAATTAACCCGTAACAAATATATACACAGCAATATACACTTTGTGAATACACTAATCACATAAGACAAAAATATTACGTCCTGGAAACATGCAGATAGAACTCGAAAAATATCCTCTGTGAAATAAATTACAATTTTCATCCTTAAAGCCAGGAAAATGTTTGTTTCGTGCCAACGTGTTAGTCAGCCATTTCTTTTGCGGACGAGATAAAACGCATGAGCAGAAAAAAGCAAAAAACTTTACATAAGCTATGCCTTAAATGAAAAAAAGATAGGTTGACAAGTTTTTGAACTCGAAGGAATTGAATGTGAGCTACGAATTCTATCTACATCCTCATAACTGAATTTCTTAAAGGCGGCTGGTGTACTGGTATTGGTAGGCCATTGAGTTTACTTTATAATAATTGTATAGTTACGTCGAAAAAATACTACTAGCACCCCATTTCATTTAAGTGCAGCTAATTATGTGGTGGTGGAACTCATCGAACACACGTGTCATTGTGGAACTCACACAAGAAATGTTTATATTGTATAAGTTTGCCTTAATTAAAACATATTACGACTTAGAAAAACAAACAATGACATGGTTACCATTCATAGTTTCCAGAGCGGTCTTCTAAATTACGAGGAAAGTCAAATTAAAATATTCATTTTGTATTTTTGAGTGATATTTGTAAGTAGTCAATACAATCCTATTCCATTTATTATTTTAAGTTCAGAAGAAAAGTTGTATACGTTTTTCTGAATTATAACGAAATGTATTTCATGTACCCTTACGTTTCATTTCATGAACGCGTCGAAATACCAAAAAATTAAATCCGCAAAATGATTTTTTTTACACTTTTCCCCATATTTATCGCTAATGAGGACACGTATGTAGATTTTCACGTTCAAATCTGTACATAAACGGAAATCGTTCCTGCCAGCTTAATCGGGGCGTTTACTCGGAACCGAAATCGCAATTTTTTGCACGAAAATATTGGATGGAAACGAAAAACGAATTTTAGCGAAAAAATTAATCTTCTAAGCACAACCATTCACTCATAAATCAAAAATTAAAATAAGCAAAAGGTGACGCCGACCGAAAAAGCTGCTGTGATAACATTGACGTCATTTTCCTCCCGTCCTTGACTGCTTTTAGGAGAAGGGAAGGGAGTGGAGGGGGATTCTCGGAAGGTCTGCTCGAACAGATGCTGTCGCAATCGCTCCTATTGGCGGAGTCAGCTGTGTCCCCCACCCTTAGCGATAAGGCGTAGTAGCTTCGCGGGCTCAGTTGCGATTGGACGAAGTCGATATACGTCAGAGGTTGCACCACGCCCACTTTTCCGAAAGGGTTAAAAAAACATCCGTTTTTCGCAGCTTATAACTCGAGAAATAATTGACAGATCAAAAAATAGAAAAATACGGGTCTTTTCATTTTACAAACTCTATCAGATTCGGCAATAAAAAAATATGGAAAACGACACCATTGCGACATCCTAATAAAGCATATATAATTTTGGTTGGAGTTTCACGCATATCAAAATCTCCCACCAGTAGGTACGTATTTAGCTTATCGAGGCTATAAGGTTGCAAATATTTCTTTTGTTAGTGGAGTACCCTTTTATTTCGAAACTTGGCAAAATTGAAAAATGAATTGACGATAGGGGTAACAATAGACGTAAGTAGGCTAATAGAAATACGCAAAAATAGACTTACTTCAATTAACAACGAAGATAATAATATATACATGCTAACCCTGAGAAAGTAGAAAAGGAAATTAAAGAAGCGGAGGAACTATTTAAGCAGAATAACTGGCCAATCATTGATGTCACGCAAAATTCAATCAAAGAAGTATCAGCAACAATTATACAGTACTTTAATAAAATGTGAAAATTCTATCAATTGACTAATTCTCTGTCAAGGATCATTATGTAAGGTGGTTTAATTCTTACTAACATATGAAAGTCAAATGGTCGCTAAAATCTCATCGTAGCAGAGATAAAAATTGTAAAGTTGTGAAAAGGGGTGGTAACATTTACAGTATAAACAAGGTAATTCCAAGGTGTAAAGCGCGTCAAGGTTCTTAGCTTTTTGTTCACCTTTTCATGCTATACATTTCTCGTATGTGAAAGTAAGGTGCTATTATCTAAAAAGACGCAAAAGTTACTGTGTTCAAGCGCTTGCGCCGAGCGATTCGCACTGTGATGGCGCGCGCGCGACGCCTCAGATTTTTCGGACGCTCAATTGTTGTCTGTAGCGTCTCGGCGGAGGGAGTTTCGTCATGGAGACGAGTGGAGGCGCGACGGACGCGTCCGTAAGTAAGGAGCGAAAGTGGATCGTGAATAATTCACGCTTCACGGGGTTCTCCTCTTTCCCGCAAATCCCCGAGAGCGTCTCTTAGGTGCGGAATGCAAACACCGAACTCCACACACAACGCTCGGATTATTTACGAACGGCAAATGGATCTCCAACATGGCGGCGATGCGATTACCAACTCCCTGCTTTCGCACCAGCGAGACAGGGGGCCGCCCGTTTTAAGGGGGGTGCCTCAAAAAGAGAGGAGACAGTCAGGGTGGGAATCCTAGCCAACAGACTGTAATATATTCCTTTCTGTATTCTTTATCACACTCATTTATCACATAGAGTATGCACAACATAAGAAATTGCCCTCATGAAATGCACTTAAAAATTAATCTACACAAACAAACAACATACACTTCTCTTCAGGCTTGCACTTAAGGAGGTTGATCCGAAAAGTGAAGGTCATGTCATTTTTTTATATTTTCAGCACTTATAGAACTAAAGTTCCTCTGTCTAATAAAGTAAAGATAAATATACCAACCTATACTCCTTTTTGCACAAAATGCATTTGAAATTACATACGATTAACGGCGATAATGGCCATCACATGGGAATAAAACGTTTAAAAATACAATAGCGATATGTCATTTTTCCAGAAAAACTGATATTTTATGCGTAATTTCACAAGAAATAAAATGACATGAAAAAAAATGCATCAACCATCCGTATTTTCCGCTAAATCCACCTATTTCTGCGCTTATAGAAGACGAAATGCGCTAGTTGTCTTCAAATGGCGCTGCGGTCGCTCTAGCCAAAATGTATGTCGTGTGAATAAATCGTTACTAATGAGATATTAAAGCATATTTCAGAAAAATATATTAACATAGTGTTTAATAGTAACATTCTGGTGTTATAAATTAGTAAATCCATTGAGTACATGAATTTATTTCTTTAAAGTAAATGCTGAATTGACTCCATCGTCGAGCTGATTAAAATTATCATAAAAAATAAATCCTTCGACTTTACATCGTATTTCTTGTGATACTTATGACTTTCAATAGCTTAGGTAATTTTCTTTGTGAAGAAAAGATAACTTAGCAGGCATATACCCGTGCTTAAATTAATAAGATTCCTCAGACAACTTGACTCAAGCAGTAGCGAGCCAACCTCCTTAACAGGCCATACACTTTTATTCATTCTTTTCTTTGGAGCCACTTCTTACATCAGATCACACACAACACAACAACCCCAATAATCTCTCTTCCCTCACAAATGCTTATTAACCTACACAAATACCAACTAGCTCACAAATAATTTAAGCACGCGTCACTTTTGTGTCTAACACAACTCCCCTATTCTCGCTCTCTCCTATTGTTCCGTACTTACCAACGCTTGTTTACCTCCATTATTACACCTTGCATTGTTTATCTCGTCGGCTCAATTGTTATGTTACAAGACCAACTCCAACACTCGCACACATTTACAACTAGAGGCCTTTTAAGGAGTCAAGACCTCAATGCGAATCCCGAATGAAATTTTCATGTCTTTTCGATTCCATTATTTTGTAAGCGAGATGGATTGCGAGCACCCGGATTGGATTACAAATTGAAATGGAGTTCTCTTGCACGTTCCTCCGAAAAAAGATTTTGCACCGGGAAAAAAAGTATTTGCAACATTTATGCATCATCATCATTGGTCAACAATCCTAGGATTGGTTTGACGCAGCAATCCACTCTATTCTTATATCGGCCAACCTTTTCATTGTGGCGTAATTCTTCGCTTTGACATCCTTCTCAACTTGTTCCATGTATCTCATACGAGGCCTGCCTTTTCCATTCTTCCCGTTCACTTGTCCTTCAACGATTGTCTTCATCAGGTCATCGTGTCTTAAGATGTGGCCGATTAAGTTGTCCCTTCTTCTTTTTAGAATTTTCAGCAGACTTCTCTTTTCTCCCACTTTTCTTAGGACTTCTTTATTTGTCACTCGGTCGATCCATTTTATCTTCATCATTCTTCGATAGCACAACGTTTCGAATGCTTCCACCCTTTTCTTCTCCCCTGCTGTCATCGTCCATGCTTCACTGCCGTAAAGAAACATGCTCCAGATATTAGTTCTGATGAATTGCTTCCTTACTTCCAATCTTGTATTTACAGCTGTTAATAGAGTCTTATTTTGATAGAATGCCCTCTTTGCCTGGGCTATTCTACTCACTATTTCTTTCTTGCTTTGTCCATCGTTGGTTACTCGGCTTCCTAGGTAACAGAACTCTTTCACCTCTTCAAGTTTTTGTTTTCCTAGTTTGAAATTGGTTTTAACATTTATGCAACATATCTTATTAGGGTTGGCGCTTTATAAGGACGAGTACCGAAATACCATTGCCACAGAGAATACCAATTCCCGATTTTAGACCTGCAATTGGCGTAATAAATTCTTAAGTTTTGGAACTTGACTTATTAAATAAATTTGAAATAGTTCAATGATGTAGTGCACCCGATGAATCTACTTCTACACACAGGTAATACTCTGCGAGCCATCAATTGGGTGTGTGGCAGGGGATGAATCTACATCTACATAATACCCTGCAAGCCACCTCAAAGGTGTGTGTCAGGGGGTGCATTCTCACCACACATGCACTACATATCATGCATAAAAAAAGGATCAGTACTTTTATAGGCACTGTTCAAAACTACGCTATTTAAAAAAGATAAAAATAGCAAAACATACATGCCAAAACATGCCGTTAGTTGGGTTAGCTAAAAGTCTTCATACCAACATGCAGCTACCAATGTTATCCATTGCTACACTCGTACTGGATATATTTACCGTTATTCATATCCCTAATAGTACCAGGAAAAAAGGACATTTTGAATCTGTCAGTTCGGCAATCAATTTATCTAATTTTATGATTATGGTCCAGTCTACCATAGTAAGTAAGGGTTCGTAAAATATTTTTAACATCATCACTGAAAATATTGTCTTGGGATTTTTTTAAGAGATTAAGTCTAAATTTCAGCCTGAGATCTGACAATGATTCCCAATTTAATTCATTTAAAAAGAATGGTTACGCTAATGAGGTTATCGTACCGTCCCTTTACAAATCTTGCCGATGTTCGCTGCACACGTTCAAGTTCGTTATTTAGACCGATTTCGTAGGGACCCCATACACTGGCAGCATATTTCAAATGAGGTCTAACAAGGGAAGAGTAGCTGATTTCTCGTACAAATACGCAAATATCTCGTACGAATATCACCATACAAGCACTACTAACATGCTACTATGAGCTATAATGACACTACTGCATGGAAACAAGTTTGGCATAGGTGTCACGTGCAACTACGATAGTTAGTGCGTACATAGTAACCGGGTGATTACTGTTAACAAAGATTTTCACTAAATATCTGTATTTACCTAGCATGTAAACTTTCCTTTAACTTAAAATATTTCCGAAAAGAGTTTTAAATCAGATTTCTGCTTCAACTACTTCTGAATCTGTACCTACGCAATATCCTGCAAGCCACCGCGAGGGTGTGTGGCGGGGGGTGAAGATCACCAAACATGCACTGTTGACATGCTACTAGGCTACATAGTAGTCACATGCAGCTAGATGGCTAGCATCCCCGCAGAGCCAGTGAATTGTAACTCACTGCTTTACATTGTTTTACTGATTAGCTATTTCCGTTGATATTGACTAATGCACTGAATTTCACTGCGATCGTGTTCGTTGACTTGACATCAAAGACGGTAAGATGCAGAGAGAAGGAAAAAGTTTGTGATAGTGGACAACTTCCCCCAAGCCCATAAGTAGTATGTCTGGTAGAACTGCCTTCATCTACATCTACAACTACACGATATCCTGCAAGCCACCGCGAGGGTGTGTGGCAGGGGGTGAAGATCACCAAGCATCCACTACTAACATGCAAACTAGCAACTATAGGGTCTCATGCAACTAGATTGTTAGTATCTATAGTATTTTAGGGGTTAATATATGCATCATGCTCTAAAGAATACTCTAAAATATTTCCCCTAACTATCCCTTTGCTATGCTGCCTATTCTGTTCTCTTATAGTACGGGAGAAAAATGCCATTTTGAATCTATCTGTACGACAATCTATCTCTCTAATCTTATTTATCTGGTCGAATCTAGAAAAATACGATGGTTTTTTTAAATATGTGCCTAACATCTTCAGTAATGCTATCCGATTGAAATTTCTCTACAAGATTTAATCTGTACTTTAACCTACACCCTTCAAACTTTTCGCAGCCATGGAAACCACATCATTGCGTGAATGTCCCCTTGCCTCTGTCCACTTCCAAGATTGATTCCGAGACCTTTATATTGGTAGTCGAGACACGGCTACCGACCAAGACACTCAACCCCCCCCACTCGTGCTTTCGCATACACAAAGCCCCCGCCCCATCGCATTTTCCCTTCGCTAGAGTGGGGGTCAGTATACAGTCGGTCAGGGTTATATTTCAGAGATGGTGCGGGGAGTAAGCCAAGGGTCGAGGGATGCTAGGGTCCTCCACTGCCAGGGTAGCAGCCGGGAACACCAACGTCGCCCTCAACAATCGATCAGTCGTTATCGAATTTAATCGCAAGGCCTAAAGGTGCGTTTACACGTAGCAGTTGACTGCCATGACAGTTGCGAGATGCGCGATATATCGATATATCGCTACTGCTATGATGCGTCTGCACCAACTTCTATACAGCTTAAAGCCGATATTTAAGCGTTGCCACAACAAATAAAAAGTTTTATTTCAATAGTGATTGATGCTTAAATTTTCGTGAAATTCATCAAGCAATAAATTCCATCGACGATTATCTTTTGTTCCCATTCTTTAAAGAGTAGAATCTCCCCTTTTGGGGAGGGATATCCTTGTTATTATATCCAAATTCCGTCGTGTATTGCTTTCCGTTGGCGATTGTTGCGATTGTGTTGGATACATTTCCGCTGGAAAGTAGACGGGCGCGTTACCCTTGAAAAACACTTCATGTGGTTTTCAAGGGTAACGCTTCTTTCATAGGCTCTTGGGTAACTTTCTTGCTGCCTTTAAGTTTCTGCGGAAAACATTTATGGATTGCTTTCTACACTCCAGGTGTGACATGCATTTCATCAACTACTTTCTGCTTCATAATGCAGATGAGAAATTCATTCTTTGTAATAAGCACTAATATCGTGTTTAACATAACCACTTGGTGATACAGTTTAGGGTGACTAATGACTAATTAATTTTTCTTTCATTGCACTAGGTACACTAATTGGCACCCTTGCTTCTTCTCCATTTTTAGTAAAATTTTAATACAGCTGGTACCACATGTTAAACAAGGCATTCACACATACCACTTCATGCTTATATTTTTTTTCATATTTTGAAGTTGCATCGTTGAATATGATGCATTCTGCTTTATGACATAATCTGCAACCATATAATTCATATATTACATGTTCAACTACATCTACATCTACAAAATACCCTGCATGTGACCACTAAGGTGTGTGGCAGGGGGTGAATTCTCACCAAACATGCACTACATATCGTGCATAAAAAAGGATTAGCATTAATATATTATTCTAAACTGCTATATTTAAAAAGATAAAAATTGCAAACTACGCATGCAAAAATGGTGCTGTTAGTTGGGTTACCTTCAACTCCTTACACCAATATACAACTACCTATGCTATAGATTGAATCACTCGTATTGAACATATTTACCACTATTCATATCCCTATTTGTACGAGGAAAAAAGGACATTTTGAATCTGTCAGTGTGGAAATCAATTTCTCTAATTTTGTGATCATGGTCCAGTCTACCGTAGTAAGTTGGGGTTTGCAAAATATTTTCAACGTCATCACTGAAATATGGTCTTGGAATTTATTTAATAGATTAAGTCTAAATTTCAACCTGCGATCTGACAATGATTCTCATTTTAATTCATTTAATAGACTAGTTACGCTAAAGTAGCTATCGTACCGTCCCTTTACAAATCTTGCCGATCTTCGCTGCACACGTTCAAGTTCGTTGTTTAGACCGATTTCGTAGGGACCCCATACACTGGCAGAATATTACAAATGAGGTCTAACAAGGGAAAAGTAGCTGATTTGTCGTACATGATCGTCACATTTATCCAATACTCTTTTGATTAATCCCAGTCTACGATTAGAATGACCCATTATTTCACGTGCCTATGTTTTTACTCCAGGAAAGATCATGTGTCAGTCTTATTCCAAGATATTTAATGGATTACATGGGTACCCTACGAATACATTAATACTCGGAAGAGTACAGGAGTACCTCGATGAGTAGGTGAGTACCCGAATGGATACAAGGACGGCAGTGAACACTTGAACACCTAGTTGAACACTCCTGAATTCTCCCTAACTGGCTGTAACAAATATCTAACTGTCAAAGAAACACCCGCTGTCGCCTTTTCCTTATCTCAACACGTATTCCACGAACCAAAGCTTACGTCACAGTAGTCGGGACTGCCCGTCTACCCTGATGCACATTATATTTTAATAAGAATTGAATTAACTGGACGGGATGGCGCCTGAAATCTAATCTTAGGAGAGTCTTTAAGTAGCGGACGGGAGATAATATGGAGGATAGAAGGTTAAGATGAATAACCATGCATTATTTCTGCAATCGTAGTGAGTGAAGGAATGTGTTCATATGTTCGACGCTCATTGGTAGATGCTTAAGGATTTTCAAAATAAAAAATTAGAATTGCAGGAGATTAACGCAACAGGAGAGGACATTAATAAGGAAGCGGGAAAAAGTCTCAGAAAAACGTCAATAAAATTTAGAGGCAGATATTCGATTAAGCCAAATGGAGGAAATCGATAGTTGACTATCGGAGACGGTCTTTCCTTTCTCGGATTCAAAGTCTCTTTACGCTTGGGGTGACCTTCTTTCCTTATTTAATTCTCTCCTTCTTTGCGAGACATTCCGTGAAGACGATTGGCGTCCTAGTGTGTGATACTCGTGCTTTGTCCTCGGCGCGATACAAAACTGCCCCGCTGGAGGAGACTTAAGGAGGTCGATCCGGGAGAATAACGGGACCCGCTATCTTCTCTTGAAACTCTTCATTTAGCGAGAGAGATCTTGTAGCATATTGCGAGCAGTGGATTCAAATTCAGAGACCCATGCTCTTCCGATATTTCTGTCTAGGTTCCAACAGTGACCTGAGGTTGTTTGTTGTTCACTTTCCTCTGCACGGTGTTATAATGGATCAGTATTATAATCAGCGCGTTCATTAATGCCGACGATGCCAAAATTCATCTAGAAGTACACTCATCGTCTGCCGTAATCTACATTTAAATGCCATTTTCTTAATAAAAGAAATGGTTGGCGAGTTTACATTGTGGAAGTTAGTTTTCATTTTAAAAACAAAAAAAATGAAAACAAATCTACCGGTTTCGGCCTTCTCGGGCCATTCTCAAGATTGCGGCGTGAAAAAATCCACGAATAACACAGCTTATGTATGTGGAGAGGTCAGTTAAAAAAGGGGCGGGGTGTGAGGTGAGTGGTTTTGAGGTGAAAACTGCACGGAAGGAACAAACAAGTTGGTACGCCAGTCTCAAGGACTAAGGGGATGGAGGCACTGAAAGCAAGGGTGAGGGGTTAGTAGGGATTACGTCATTTAACAGCTTAACACCATGCATTTGATGATACACCAAAATTTCAAAATTTTCCAGAAAGTCCAATTTCCTACCCTTGTCACACACGTGTAGGAGCTTGGGGGTAAAACTGAATGTGTGAGCCTCATCAATCAAATGTTCCGCAAAATTTGAATTATTGTCACCGTTCAGGCTGGATTTTACATACAAACTCAACAGTGTCAGGCGAGATTTGGTGGAACAGCATCTTAAATAAATGAAGTACAAGACCTTCTTAAGATGTGGTATTGTCCACAATTTAATGCAATGGACACCTTGGAGGACTGGGAGATCCTCAAGAGGAAAAAGAAGAATTTGACTGAACCACATTGGATTTGACTGTCACTCCCTAATCCTGTCCCTATCCCACCAATAACCCTGTCCCCGCTCGGCTGAACCTCCACCCCCCTCCTCCATTTCATTGTTTTCCTCCCCCTCCTCCTCCGTTTTCTCTATGTATATATATACGCCTCAAATTTCGTGCTTTTTCAGACCTGATGATGACGCGTTAGCGTTGAAACTCGAGCAGTCTAATTCTGCATTAAATTGTGGACAATATCACATCTTAATAAGGTTTTGTACTTCATTTTTTTGTATTTTACATGTTCCGTTATTCTAACACTTAATTTTCGACCAGTTTGGCCGACATAAAAAGAATTACAATTGGGAGTATCACACTTGAGTAAATATACTCCACTTTTATCTCTCGGGTCAGTTCGGTCCTTGGAATTAAAAAATACTTTTTGTAGTGTCACCGGATTGTACTCAGAGATTTTGTACTTATTTTTCGGGAAGTATCTATATAGCTTAAATGTTAAATTCTTTGTAAAAGGTAACTTCACCCACTTAGTGCAAGTCGGGAGGGTTGGAGAATGTGTAGTGGATGTCGCTTTGGCACGTTTTCGTCGCATTCGATTTAAAAGGTCGTCTACTAAGGAGTCGTCACAGCCATTATTTCGAGCTATGCATTTGATGGTTTTTAATTCAACGGAAAAATCTTTTTGAGAGAGGGGTATTGAAAGTAGGCGGTGAAGCATAGAATGAAAAGCTGCCATTTTATGGGAATAGCGGTGGTTTGAATACATTTTCTTGATGCTCGTATCGAGTAATTGCGATCGTCATTGTTTGTGTCACTTGTTGCCATGGGGTTCCTGTGCGTACACAATGGCATGCACTATTTTTTATAACTCTTTGAATGTGAAGTTTATTTGCTAAAATGTGCTTGGCGAACATTTTGCTGAAGAATTAAATTGCGTTACAAAGATATTACCCTTAGAAAATTGTACCTTTTCGGCAGCTTAAAAAACACGACGTCATCGCATGACGTAACGGCACGGTATCACTATGGGCGTTGTTTATCTGTATATGTGGAGGTAAGTTGTTAAATGAATACTTGGCGATAACGTATGTATTTATCTCATTTGTTTAACGCAATAAACGATTGTATTTCGATTTCTTATTTACGTAGTATGGACGGTAACGAGCAAATCGTCCATTAATTATATAATTCCTGTTTAGTGCTCAAGAATTTCTACTACGTCTATGTAATCGCTGGTTTTCTTTTTAAAAAGAACGCCGCCATAAGGGAGTCAACCAAAGGAAATTGTCGGAATGAGTTTTTTTAAAAGTATTTTTTCAGTCATCGTTTCTTTCGGGAAACGGCTAAAAATCTCAAGACAATATACTCACTTCGTTTTCTTTTAAATATAAATGTCCATCTCCGTAGCAATATGGAACCTATATCGTGCAGTGACGTGAGAAGGCGTTTCAGGTCACGTGACTTTCGTCGATTTCCGGGAACATTTTAATATCATTTAATAATCTTGGTGGTACACATAGAAAATGTTGGCTTACATATTTAAATTTGTGAGAACATTTCGCATCAAATGAATCATTAATCTTCGAGAAACAAATTGCATGCATATCCCCAATTTTTTTTAGCTTTTGGAATGTTGCGTTCCGTTTACAATTTGGATGGAGTGTAATCTAACTAAATCCTCTGTCTTCATTCATTTTTCTCGTAGATTTACGGGATGCATTAATTTAAGATGCTTTCCCACGGTTCTCTCAGTCGTTGCGCACCATGTGGTTTTTTGTAGTAAGATCACGAAAAGAGTAACATCTTATGTTGATATGGATGGTCTCTTGACACCATTCTCTGGCAGTGATCTTTGGCTGTTTAGGGTAATGTCTTTCCACTGGCTCATCACTCACTCGTCGCCCCAATCTGTAGTCTCTTTTTTTGGCATTTTCTATTCGCCACTCCCGAGGCTGTGAGATTGTTAAGGATGTAACACTGCTCGGAACCTTATCCAGGGTTTATAGGGGTTATTATTTTCCCTGACTTTTCCAGGATTTCCAGACCATTATTAGTGATTTTCCCTGACTTTTGAGCGCCTGAAAACTCCAAGATTTCGGTCATTTATAGAGATAAAAGTGGTACTGAGGAAGCAGAGAAGTCTAAACTTATGAAAAATTGTAGGTTTATTTTCATATTAATCATATGAACTTCCAGTAATAAGAGATCAACAACTTAAAGTCCACAAAATAAAATTTATGATTACTTACATTGATATGCCTTCAGAAAGGGTTTTAATTGCAGAAAAATACATGCATAGAAGGCTAATAACCTGGATTTTACTTCAAACCTGATGTCATGTTAAAGTAGCTCTTAGAATCAATCTTGATTTTTTCTTACTCACATCCTTCTCCAAATTTGGCTAAGTGAAATCAAATTTGACTGATAATAACTTTTCTGTCACCAGAGGGACAAAGCGAAGCATTCCCGGCAAAATCGCAAGCGAATGAAAATGAGATGCGCACACCTTTCGCCAATTTTTCCCCAAATTGCGCAGGCTATAGCCAGAAGGAACCAGAATAGGGCTGCCTCCTCCACAGCCTGAGGCCAGTCGTCCCCTCCTTCACCTCCGCTCCTAAGCGCAGTCTTTGATCTCTTGGCATTTTCACGTGATAAATTCCGAAATATGAACGTTTTGCGATTATTCCCTGACCACACGTTAAATTCCCTGACTTTTCCAGGATTTTCATGACCGTTTTCATTTTCCCTGACTTTTCCAGGTTTTCCAGGATTTCCAGGTTCCTATAAACCCTGTAATCGCTTCGCCTCTTCACCTCCACCGTGACATCCCCACACCAATTGCATCATTGCTCATCATAATAGAACAGAATTCATGAAAAAACTTAAATTACTATCAATAAATGGAAATCTCTCTCTCTAGTAAGCTCTCCTCCCGTATTGTATTTTTTCGATGAATTATACAAAATTCCTAAACTTCCTGCCCAATGCATAAGTTTTGTTATTGTTCAAGTGGTTGCAAGTGTGCATTTCGTGTTCGAGATCGATGTCTAAGCTCTTAATTTTGGACTTGCGAGACCGTTTACTTCGGAGTTTTTCATTATAATTCCTACATTAGAAGGAAGAGATGTCTTCCCTATCGTAGGCACGCTAAAATATACAGATGAGGCCAGGAGGTTGCATTCATATGATGGTAATTATGGTTTTTCTTTCAGGATTCGCAACGTTAATGTATTTGGAACTTCTGGGGCTTATTGCAGGTTATATTTTTTTCATTTCGGAGGTTCGTTTTCCCTTCATCCTGTGTCCCCAACCAATAACTCACTCTTATGACAGCTGCAGAATTCTGTGGCTTAGATCCAGGAAGTAATAGAAAAATAATAAATTTATATACTCGTGAAGGTATAATCACCGTAACGTAACCTTAACCACGCCTGGAAGGGTAGATGCTAATGGGTGCTTTCCAATCATCGACGCAAGTCGACACAAGTCAACTTGTGTCGCGTGTAGTGCTTTCCAATCAGTGTGTGTCGCTAGTGTGTCAAACGCGAGTCGACACACGGTGACACACCGGTAATGGTGAGTTACTGAAAAAAGAAAGAAGGACGGCGCAAGCTCTAAATCGCAATACGTCTGCAAAAGGCATATTGAAAATAACCGATAAATCAGAACAAGTGTTTAAGTTAAGTATTTTCTTAATTAATCATCTTTTAACTCATTTTTTTGTTCATAACTCAAATAGAAGGAAGCTCCTGATTTCCTTCCCACAAAAACGCACCAATCACGAGTCCCCGTGAAAGTCCTTAGCGCATCAGCTACTGCGCATCTGAAACTTGCTTTCCATTCGTGAAGACACAAGTCAACTTGAGTTTCCGCGAGTTAACTCAAGACGACGCATGAGTCGCTTGAATGGAAAGCACCCATAATCTCAGCTACAATCAAGAAGAAACGTAGGTACCAAAATTATACATTTAATGCATTCATTTAAGGAGGTTGGTTCGCGACTGCATGAGTCAAGTTGTCTGAGGAATCTTATTAATTTAAGTACGAGTATATGCCTGCTAAGTGATCCTTACTTCACAAAGAAAATTTCCTAAGCTATTGAAAGTCATAAGTATCACAAGAAATACGATTTAAAGTCGAAGGATTTATTTTTTATGATAATTTTAATCAGCTCGACTATGGAGTCAATTCAGCATTTACTTTAAAGAAATAAATTCATGTACTCAATGGATTTACTAATTTATAACACCAGAATATTACTATCAAACATTATGCTATAATATTTTTCTGAAATATGCTTTAATATCTCATTAGTAATGATATTATTCATACGCCATACATTTTACATAGAGCGACCGCAGCGCCACTTGAAGACAACTAACGCATTTCGTCTGCTATATGCGCAGAAATCGGTGGATTTAGCGAAAAATACGGTGGGTTGATGCATTTTTTTCGTGTCATTTTATTTCTTGTGAAATTACGCATAAAATATCAGTTTTTTGCAAAAATGACATGACACTATGGTATTTTTAAACGTTATATTCCCATGTGACGGCCATTCTCGCCGTTAATCGTATGTAATTTCAAATGCAATTTGTGGAAAAAGGAGTATGGGTTGGTATAATTATCTTCTTAATTAGATAGAGGAACTTTAGTTCTATAAGTGCTGAAAATATAAAAAAAATGACATGACTTTCACTTTTCGGATCAACCTCATTAAATATAACATTTCTTTAATTTTGGATTTTACTGGTGGAGAAGGTTGTCGATCTGCGGTCAGGTAGTTCTCCTTAGTTTCTTCAGCGTAACCTTCCGCGGGACATTTGTCTTAAAATCGTGCGCACATAGCTCTATTAATAGCTGTTTATTACATTCAGTTCCTCAGTAGGTTCTACGTGACTGCCTCAGTTCACATCGCATGGTTTGAGTGGGAAACACATTATCCAAGAAGCATGAGGAACAATTCGACGAACATTTTTTGTTCGTCTCTTGAATCAACCTTTTTTGTGGTGTGACTCAGCAGACGGGTGGCGGAAGGCTTGTGCGATGAGTCGATTAATCGAAGTCATCGACGATGATTTGATTGATGTCGATGAGTCGTGATGTGCTGCTGACACGAAAAACGCTACCTCTGCTGACGACCCCTTCCAGAAAGGAGCTCCACAAGTACGAGGAGGTCCCAGCTTATCTTCGGACGTCCTATTATTGGTATAGGGACAGGAAGGAAGATGTGTATCCCCGCCTTCAGAAGTACGCGAGGAAATACCTCTCTGTATTCCTGCTACTTCAACATCGTCAGAGCGGTTCTTCATCGATGCAGGAAACGTTGTGTTGGACGACTGACTTGTACTCACCGATGAAAATGCGGATATGAGAATTGTATTATACAACAACAAAGAGTTGTTGCTTAATTTGTAACTTGGTGCTTGTTTCGCTCTTTAATAAATAGGCCTTGTCCTTCTCAATGAATTCAAAGACCGGGAACTAGCCGCGGGAACTTCAGCGGCGTCACCCGCTGAAAATTGCACGATAGCAAGGAGTTCCACAGAGAAAAAAATCATTCGCCTTGACCGGGACTCGAACTCGGACCCCCTGATTTCCTGCCAGGTACTCTACCAGTTAACACCTAGTTCCTTTAAGCCTCGTTGATTTCCACAGAGAAAGAGGACGTATTGGTAGCTGGTAGAGCACCTGGCCGGAAATCAGGGGGTTCGAGTCCCGGTCAAGGCGAATGATTTTTTCTCTGTGGAACTCCTTGCTATCGTGCTTCTCAATGAAGTTTGACCCGATTCAGTCTTTACTTAATAGCCACACCAAACTGCCATCCGAGATATCTGCACCGATCATCGATAGTCATCGGTCATCGTAATTCATCGATCATCGACATTCATTGATCATTGACATTCACCGATCATCGACATTCATCGATCATCGATATTCATCGATCATCGATATTCATCGATCATCGATATTCATTGATCATCGAGATTCATTGATCATCGTGTACACTCTATTCGATAATCGATGACGGCCATCATCATCGAAGCATTTCGATGAAATTTTTTCATCGAAAATCGATTACCAAAATCGGTGATCGCACAAGCCTAGGTGGCGGCGCTGTCCGCAGCGGAGAATATCTCCGGAGGTTTGGCAGCCGTGGTTGGGAGACCGTGCGGGGGATTATCATCGGAGGGGTTGGCGGCCCTGAGCCACCCCTTCCCCCAAGGGACTGGCGGCTTACTGAGAAGAATTCGTGCCGAATCGTGGTTCGAACCGGATCCACTTTGGGAACCTGTCGGCACACGAAAAGAGTCTTGAAATGAACATCTTATCTTTCTCGGCAAACGTCGACTGAAGATGGGTCGCGAAGGAGTTGGGCAAGTCCAAACTGCGAAGTCGATCACAAAATGTGGATCGGGGCGGTCGGAGTGCACTGGTTGAGGAGGCATTGGCATGCTAGCCAATGGCTGACAGCGAAGACAGAATGGGGGTGCATGGGAAGGATTAGGCCCCCCCACCTACTCCGCACAAAACCTTGCAGTCGGTACAGCTTCTTACGCACAAGGCGAATGTTGAAAACCTCGATAAATGCTCTGATGCAAGACTAGGATCTCAATTTCCGTACCCAGAAGTTCCATCGTTTTGGCAATCATTGTGAAAACTTTCCGAGAGAAATTGAAACATCTGCCACATATGCCCAACATACGTGAAATAATGGGTCAAGCTTATCGTAGACTGGGAATCATCAAAATACTATTGGGTAAATGTGACGATCATGTACGAGAAATCAGCTACTTTTTCCACGGTAGACCTCATTTGGAATATGCTGCCAGTGTATGGGATCCCAACGAAATCGGTCTAAATAACGAACTCGAACGTGTGCAGCGAAGATCGGCAAGATTTGTGAATTGACGATACGATAAACTTATTGGCGTAACCAGTCTATTAAATGAATTAAATTGGGAATCATTGTTAGATCGCAGGTTGACATTTAGACTTAATCTCTTAAACAAATTCCAAGACCATATTTTCAGTGATGACGTTAAAAATATTTTGCGAACCCCAACTTACTATGGTAGACTGGACCACGGTCGTATATACCTGGACTGGACCATGATAACAAAATTAGAGAAATTGATTGCCGAAATGACAGATTCAAAATGTCCTTTTTTCCTCGTTCAATTAGGGATATGAATAGCGGTAAATATGTCCAATGCGAGTGATTCAATCCATAGCATAGGTAGTTGCATATTGGTATAAGGACTTGAAGCTAACCCAACTAACAGCATGTTTTTACATCTGTGCTTTGCTATTATTATCTTTTTTTAATAGTGTAGAACAGTACATAAATACTATTCCTTTTAAATGTATATGTAGTGTCCCTCTATATGTAGTGCATGTTTGGTGAGAATTCACCCCCTGCAACACACCTTTAAGGTGACTTGCAGGCTATTATGTAGCTGTAATTACGTGAGGCGATTTTTCGGCCTCCCCCATTGGTGAGATGTCGAGAGATTTGGCTCGACAATTCAATTGGTGGAAGAACGCCATTTTTCAAATAAAGGCAATTTTCCTGTATTCCCTCCTTAGTTTCAGAAAAAAAATTCTGTCATTTGAATCGTGAGCATCAGTCTCTCGATGCCTCCTTGTTAGTACGTACAAAAGTAAAATGTGGGTATTGTTGAGTTTGCGTAGTCATTTGTTTCATTTTGGGTTCCGTCACGGTGACCTCACCGCACGGCAAGCGATTTGAACGAAACGAAGATTTTCCAGCGCAGTGCTAACGAATAATTTAAATACTCGCCTTGAGACCGAAATTATTTTCGAGGTTAACGAAGTTTTCGTCGGTACCGAAAACGTCTTTAGGAAATTATTCGGTGCATAACGAAAAATTCGACACTCGAGCCACGGGACTTGCCATTGGGCGAGACGGGTTAAGTCGAACGGAAGAGAAAGATCCAGCATCCAATCATATTTCGAGATTCCTCCTCAGAAAAGGATCTGCCGAACGCCCACTCCAACTCACTCCGATATTTCAATTACAATCATCGATAGACAAAACGAAAACAAACTTTAATCCAAGCTATTCAGCTGCCATGCCTATCGATCGACATCAAATAAGCGAATAACTTCGAACGAAACTATAGACCATATTTCTCGGCCATGAGCTCTGATCAGAGCAGAAAATAGACCGTTCGCCAGAAGGAATCTCGACAAACAATCACAACGAATTTAGACATGTTTTTTCCTCTTGTCTTTCAATCCGGATTTAATAAAAGCAAACGATCTGAGGAAGTGGACTCACCCTTCGGGCATCGGGCACGAATGACAACGAGAAAATCAAACATTAGTCGATCAGGAGAAATGTCTAAGACTTTATCAGCAGTCCTTCATGCATCACTTTACGAGCCGAATTTTTCATCGCATTTCTCCTGAAATAATGAAAACACTCCTCACAAGATGGCTAACCACATTATGGCCTTGACAACATGGAAACTAACACACTTTTACGTTGCATTTCTAATATTTCGTCGAATCCCGTTGCGTGATCAATGTTCATTCATTCGGAAAATTCTGAAAATTTATACTTAAATCAAAGATATAATTTCGATGTTCAAAAGCTGTTTTAGTCCAAATTTTATCCATGTTTTGGAAATTTATTCAGTTAAAATACAAGTGAAGAGATGGAAGGAATACTTTGAAGAGTTTTACACTGGAAGCTATCTTATAGCGGAAGTAATCGAAGAGAAAAATGAAGTCGATGAGGATGAATTGGGAGCCCCAATCTTAAGATCAGAATTTGATGCAGCTGTAAAGGATCTGAAGATAAATAAGGCTTCGGGAATAGATGATATTCCTGCCGAACTAATAAAAAAACGCCGGAGAGAAGACATTTACTCAGTTGTTCCAAACCATATGCGATATGTACTCAACAGAAGAGATACCCACGGACTTTGAGAAGAACATCATCATTCCTATTGCCAAAAAGAAGAGAACTGAAAACATTATAGGGCCATAAGCCTGACAACACACGCTAAGGAGATATTGACCAGAATCATTTATAGAAGAATAGAGCGAAAAGCGGAGGAGTTACTGGATGAGGACCAATTCGGGTTCAGAAGAAACAAGGGCACAATAGAAGCGATTTTGGCCTTCAGGCTACTTATACAGAAGAGAATAGAGAAGAATCTACCGACGTTTGTTCCATTTGTAGAAGGCATTTGATAATATGGATTGGAATATGATACAAAAGGTTCGGAAAGAAATTGGAGTATCATACAATGACCGGAGAGTAATCCGCAGCTTGTATAAAAACCAGGTGGCCATAATCAACTCAGGAACCAGCAGTACAGAAGCAAGCATAAAGTTTGGGGTGAGGCAAGGCACTGTCTCCCGTATTATTCAATGTCTACAACGAGAAAGCCAGCCAAGAAGTCAAAGAAAGGTCTCCGGAAGTGAATATCCACGGGGAGAAAATCAGCATTCTACGATTCGCTGATGACATAGCAGTCATGGCAGAAACAGAAGGAGATTTAAAGAAGACACTAGGAAATATGGAAAGAACAATGACTAGATATTATCTGAAGATCAATAAAAAGAAAACTAAGGTATTGGTATGCAGTAGGAGAAAGGAAACCAGGACCAATGTTGAACTAGGAAAACAAAAAATCGAGGAGGTGGAAGAGTTATGTTGCCTGGGAAGCCGAGTAACCAGCGATGGACGAAGTAAAAGAGAATTTGCCAGTAGCAAAAAGGGCATTTTACCAGAAGAAGATTCTGCTTACAGCTGCAAATACAAGCGTGGAAGTGAGGAAAATTTTCATTAGAACATACATATGGAGCATTCTACTATATGGCAGCGAAGCATGGACAATAACAGCAGCAGAGAAGTCCAGGCTGGAAGCATTTGAAATGTGGTGCTACCGAAGAATGATGAAGATAAAATGGATCGACCGAGTGACAAACGAAGAAGTCTTAAGAAGAGTGGGAGACAAGAGATGTCTATTGAAAACATTTAAAAAGCGACGGGACAACTTAATTTGCGAGCAAAAGACTCGTCCTCTCGCTGGAAAACGAATGAAGTGATCGCCGAACAGCAGAACAAATTAAAGTGATCGATTTGCTTTCGCCTGATGCAACACGCACGGCGGGTGTCAAAAGTCCGCTGCGAGCGCGTCGTGGTAATTGACAGATACCAGACATTGTATCTTAAATATTTACACAGAATTGACCGCTTAGAATCCTCACTTGCGGCAAAATTCTATTTACACGGCAGTCCATGAAATCGCGGATTTGAGGGCAAGTCACGCGCGAGAGACAGCCTCCGAGAACACGAGAGAAAATTGCGACTCATTCCATAACCAGCCATTCGACTGGAGAGAAGTGAAGAGGCGAAAATCAAAGCAAAGCATTCCCAGCAATCAAGTTAGGAGTCGAGGCAAAAAAACTGAAAAGTTTCCATATGAACGAGCACAGATCGATAGTATAAGTTGCCGTTGGATTCATCAAGAACAACTAACTTGGAGTGTGTGCTACGGATTCCGTGAGCGGAATTCATAAGGCGGTTAGGGGATTTCCTTTCTTTGTGATGTTGGGAATAATTAAGGACGCTCCACCGAATTATGAAGTAGATGTCATTTTTGTGAAATTTTCAGGACACATCATTTCTTGGCCCTTCTATCGATTGGCAATAAATTAATGAGGCCTTTCCATAATATATTTGAAGAAAAAAGACGTTGAAAATCAGATATTTTATATGTGGCTATACGGCAGAGCATGATCTTGCAATAAAATTTGCAGATTAATAATGTGAAGAGAAATGTCCTTTTGACGAAAAACTAATATAATTATTCGCAATTTTATGCAGAATTTATCATTGTAAAAAAGTGCTCGCCCTACCACACTCGTTTAATTGATATTGATAAATTGTACTCGAAAAAAAGCAGAAAAGCCTTAGTTACATGGAAGTGGCGCTACAGTATGTTGTTATCATTGGCAACGGTACTTGTGACGGAACGAGATTACAAGACTATTTACTAGGTTAATTGAAGAATATACCTTACCAAGGTGCTTGTCATATATTTTAAGTACTTTAAAATTTTCATTGGTTATTGACATGGTGTAATTAATACCAATTCTTCCAAATGGTAGCAGCGTCATTGTTGACAAACAGTTTTCAAAAATATGAATCTTAATAAAATTCAATGCAAAGAGTTGTATTTGCAAGGGAATAGTTTAAAACTAAGTAAGAATATATTTAACCTATTTTAGAATACGTATTAGCGGGATTGACCATGTATTCTCACTTTGTAAATTAAAAGTGGCAACAACACTTCAGTCATGTTTCGAAGTCAAAATGAGTTAATAAAGTTCGTAAAAAATAGAATGTAACCACAACGCGCATTATAATAGCATACTCATACAATTATTGTGTATGCGTTGTCACCCTATACATGATTTTCCACATAGGTATTTTTTCTGGAATGGTATTTATTTATTAAATAACATAGCTCTTTCACGGGATTTTGAATTGCGGAGTCACGGTGGAACCTACTTAAGCTTCCTGTGCACTTAAATTTCTTTTGATGGGATCATAGAGAGGTACAGAACAACAGCTAAGCAAGTCACCTCTCAAAATCTGTGAAAGAGTGGATTTCGTTTTTTTCATTAAATGTTGACACCAACGAGCTGCTTATTTCTTTCTTTAAGAAACGTTTACGTCGACTTAATACGAACACAAATGAAACGTAAAAGCTAATATTAGAGTCATGAGCACTTAAACCTTAACGTTTATCGAAGGAAGATTTTAATTTAGCTACATCATAAATAAACCGCCAATATATACCGCAAAATCTGCATTTATGACTCGAATTTCTTTGATAAAGATCCTTTACTGTGATAAAGATCTTCATTTTTTTATTCAGCATTTGCTTTAGAATAATTTGCCTGATTAGAGTAAAATTATTAAATACCTATTGAAAATTTGTTTAAAAAGTTAGTTAATAATTTAAAAAACATTTACTACTAATTTTCTTCGCTTAGCAGAATGAAATGGAGACAGTGTTCTGAATTCGGAATTCAAAAAAGTGTTGTTGATGACAGCTCTTCCGTGGCAACCCATTTGGAGCCGAGATACAGCTGTCATCTCCAATTACACACGCTGCGCGACAGTGTTTTGAGGCATATCCTTTCATTCCGAATCACTCCGAATCATTCCGAATTCAGATCACAGAATAATCAACATCAGGAGATGAATCGCGGTTTCGAAAACTTTCTCGCAACAAGATTCCCGATGCACAATCGCCACGCACAACAATCAGTTCAATCGATCAGTTCCGTGCAATTTCTTGAAGGATCTTAGAAAGCCACGAGTCTCTTTTTTAAAAAGAACAGAAGGTCTCCCCCGTGGATTAATCCACATTTCCTCCGCGCTACGTGAGAAACAAGAAATTTAGTCACTCGCAAAATAAGGGTCGACCCGAATGAATCAAAAAGTGATAAGGGCCTTTTCGTCTCCCTGCTGTTTCACGGGTTCATCGACTTTCGATCGATTCGATCGGATTTACGATTGCTCTCTCTCTCTCCCTCGGGAAGCACCAATCGAATCCAATCTTCGCTTCAATAGGGTAGTTTCCTATTATTTTTTTATTGTCTTGATCGAAAGTTTATTACCTCTGGAGTACGTGTTTTAAGCCGTTCGATTTTTAAATGACGTCAAGTATTTTTCCTCATTAGTTAAGAAGTGAAAAAAATCAATGGCGCGAAAACGCGACGTCAAACTATTGCATGCCGGTTAATACTACGTGTGACGTCAAACTATTTCCTCTATCTGCCACCAGGTAGTGCTGCGGACGCTTCCAAGTAGACGCTGCACTCCGTTAAAGCTCATTAACAAGTATTGGAGGCACATTTATTCTGTTATTTTATTATAATATATAAACATCTTAAAGCAACCAGACATCCTTAAATTATTTCCTCATCCACAAAACACTAAACTCCTTAACAAAAAAAAACCTTCTTTACCCCCCGGATCATCCCAAACAATTCTACCCTAATGAAATAACCCGTCTACACCCTTGGATTGTCCCCTCAAAACCCTTCCTAAACAAAATAACCTTTCTTCCCCAACGTTCCCTTTCTACACTACGAACCACGACCATAAAGGGCACACGGCCCGGGATGGTGATACAGGTATTCTGAACCCAAGTCCTGAGGGAAACCCCTTTCTGCGGTATCCAGGCCGACGCGCTTCTCTCCCTGGATATCGAAGTTCGCAGCCCGCAACGTTGCACAGGATCCACATCCGCTGGTGGACCGGAAAATTGCCGTGGAGGGAATTGATGGGTAGGCCTGGACGGATATACACGGCGAACTCTGAACTCGAGAAAGACGGAAAAGAATCGAAGAAGGCTAACGTCTTCAAAGGGAGTGGAACGGCATCTTTCAAAAGGAAGTTCCGTTCAAAGGGAGGAAGAAAACGACCGACTTAGAAATGACATCCAGGACTCAGGAAAGTCGGCACCATCACTCTGAACGATTATCGTGAGTTTCAAGAATCGATAGCTGCATCGTCAACCACGATTCCCATCAGCACAGGCGAAATAACATAGGTTGGGGAACGATTCTACATTGCACAATAGCCTGCAAACCAACATTAAGGTGCGTGGCAGGGGTTAATTCACACCAAACATGCATTACATATCATGCATAAAAAGGATTTGTTATAATTTTCTAGTCTTAACTTCAAAATTTAAAAAAAGATAAAAATATCAAAGCATAAATGCAAAAACATATTGTTTGTTAGCTGGGTTACCTTAAAGTCCATATACCAACATGCAACTGCCTATGCAATCCAATGATACACTCGTATTCATGCTCCTGGATATATTTCCAGCTATTCATATCTCTAATGGGGAACATGCACTATTTTTTATAACTCTTTGAATGTGAAGTTTATTAGCTAAAATGTGCTTGGCGATAATTTTGCTGAAGAATTAAGTTGCGTTACAAAGATATTACTCTTTGAAGATTGTACCTTTTCGGCAGCTTAAAAACACGACGTCATCGCATGACGTCACGGAACAGTATCACTAAGGGCGTTGTTTATCTGTTTATGCTTGGAGGTAAGTAGTTAAATGAATACTTGGCGATAACTTATGTATTTATCTCATGTCATGGTTTCGTTCGAGAAACGATTAAAAACCTCAAAACAATATGTTTACTTCGTTTTCCTCAAAATAAATGTCTATCTACGTAGCAATATGGAACCTATACCGTACAGTGACGTCAGAAGGCGTTTCAGGTCACGTGACTTTCGTCAAGTTTTTGGGAAAATTTTAATATCATTTAATAATCTTTGTGGTTGGCATAGATAACCACATTGGATTATATGTTTGAATTGCTGAGAAAATTTAACATCAATCACATCATTAATCTTTGAGAAACAAATTGCATGCATATTCCCCATTGTAAGAGGAAAGAGGACATTTTGAATATGTCAGTATGGCAATCAATTTCTCTAATTTAATATTCATCGTCCGGTCTACCAGAGTAAGTTGGAGTTCGCCAAATATTTTAAACGTCATTAGTGAAAGTAGCGCCTTAAAATGTTAACATAGTTAAATGCAAACATAGTTATATGCTAAATAGTTATATGCTAAATGTGCATAGTTATATGTTATTAAATGCTAACATAGTTATATGTTACCGTCCCTTAACAAATCTTGCCGCTGCACACACTCTAGTTCCTTATTTAAGCATATTTCGGAAGAATTTCATACACCGGGAGCGTATTCTAAATGAGGTCTGACAAGAGAAGTTACTTATTTCTCGTACATGATCGTCATAATTGCCCAGTACCCTTTTGATGAATTCCAGTCCACGATTATCGGAAAGAAGTCCCCCCGGGATGGATCGAACCAGTGTCTCCCTCGTGAAACGCGAGGATGTGATCCTGACCACTATACTTCCTGGGGTAAACATATACGTGAAATAATGGGTCAAGCTAATCGTAAACTGGGTTTCATCAAAAGAGTATTGGGTAAATGTGACGATCATGTACGAGAAATCAGCTACTTTTCCCTTGTTAGACCTCATTTGGAATATGCTGCCAGTGTATGGGATCCCTACGAAATCGGTCTAAGTAATGAACTTGAACGTGTGCAGCGAAGATCGGCAAGATTTTTAAAGGGACGGTATGATAACTACTTAAGCGTAACCAGTCTATTAAATGAATTAAAATGAGAATCATTGTCAGATCGCAGGTTGAAATTTAGACTTAATCTCTTAAACAAATTCCAAGGCAATATTTTCAGTGATGATGTTAAAAATATTTTACGAACCCCAACTTACTATGGCGGACTGGACCATAATCATAAAATTAGGGAAATCGATTGCCGAACTGACTGATTCAAAATGTCCTTTTTCCCTCGTACAATTAGAGATACGAATAACGGTAAATATGTCCTATCTGAGAGTAGCAATGAATAGCATTCGTAGCTGCATGTTGGTATGAGTACTTAAAGCTAACCCTACTAACAGAATGTTTTTGCATGTTTGCTTTGCAATTTCTACCTTTTTTAAATAGTGTAGTTCTGAATACTATATTAATACTATTCCTTTTTTATGCATGATATGTAGTGCCTGTTTGGTGAGCAATCACCCCCTGCCACACACCCTTGTATTGGCTTGCAGGGTATTATGTAGATGTAGATGTATACTACCGATGATTTAAGGACCGAGGACAAATCCAGGAACAAAAGAAATAATTCACTATTACGAATCAGAAGGTTAAATAGTATTACTATATCTACGGAATGGCAAAGGTGTGGATTTGCCCAAATATTCTAACTTTGCCTCGATGGTTTGACTCGCTCAAACCTTCAATCATTGCATTTCCCAGCAAGCTGAAAAGTCGATCCAACAACTTTCTAAAATTTTTATTCGTTCAGTGCAGACGCAACTACTGCATATTATGAAGTCAGACTTTTATTTCTCGATGGATTAAAATTGTTTTTGATATCATTGAAATTGCAAAAAAAGATTCTAAGCTAATTAGTGATATAAAATATACTACCAATAGAATTTAAAACTCCTCGTTGAATCGATTTATTTATTTATTGTTTCAATTATCTGAAATTGATTATCGAGAGATATCGCGGCTGATGCAAATTTTTCATCCGCGTGAAACTCTCATGGTGCTTGATCACTTCATTGGAGCTTCTTCCTTATTCTCTGCTCTCTGTCACTCCACTCTCTCCTTCCAGCGTTAGTTCCTTCGCAATGACTCCCTAATTTTCCCCAAATCCACATCTCAAACCACTTACAACCCTATCATCCAACACAAGATTGCTTTGTTGCACCCATTCAAAGCCACGTTCCAAATTAAACTTCTTACTGGCATTTTTAATTAAGGGTTCGTGTCGTAAATTCTCCCATATTCATCTATTTATTCAGTACCCTGCAAGCCACTTTAAAGGAGTGTGGCAGGGACATGTGTAGACTTATCTATGAGTACATATGGAATAATATGGATTTTATCAGTGAATTAGCCACTGATTGAGAGAATTACAATCAATTTCTCTAACGAGTGTGTGAGCTTGCGGTTAGGGGACAAATTGGGTAAAATACTTTTCTTCAGATGCACCAAAGACTACTCTACCAAATTTAAGTTTACCTACCAAAATAAATTGTTCCTCGTTAAATCTTTTATTATCCGTGGTAAGAAGATCGTTTATAGTGAATCTTTGTGGCAGCCAAATGCTCTATCCGAATCCAGAAGATTCAGATCTCTTGCAACAGATTATCTTCAAACCAACATTTTTTAAATTTTGTTAACATACCGTCGGATAGCAATTCCCATCTGAGATCTTGTAGTAAGATTGTTACTCTAACGCAAGTGCTTTTTTTCTCGTTGCTTTCATTGGCACGGTCAAAGTGGCCTCTGTGCAGATATCCTGGTCGGGCGTTCGATGGAGATCGTTTTTCGGTGCTTCAGTGGTAGGAGGCGTGGTGTTAGGCCAGGCGATTATTGCCAAAATCATGTAATTATTATTATTTTATATTTAATAAAACTAAAGATTTCCGTGGAGGGGTCTTTATAAGTCGATTGGAATTTGTGACTGTGCCCAACATTAGCTTGTTGGGCCAAAGAATCGGTGTTCACTCACTATTAAAATGCGTATATATCATTCTTTGTCGTGAAATGGAGTCAGAATTATGTGCGGTAATCTGTTCACGGGCGGTGTCATGCATATGCAACTGAAGGAATGATGACCACGTTATTAAGTGTAGCCAAGAGGTTATGGTGACCCCGTACGAGACACCCTTTCCATACATCGCCTCTCTGGCACAGCTCAAGCGACTTGATTTTGAAGTTATTTTTTTAAGTCCGAAAATGCCTGGAACATGTGCTGTACTGCCAGATTTTTTAATTGGTGTAAGCTCACTCTAAGGTTGACTTTGGTCATCCACGTTTATGCTTGTGACGGGTTATAATACGGATTCACATTTGCCAGTTTCTTTGTGGTGTTGAGTATTTACGGAGAACTGTTGGCCAAGAAGAGTTCCAAGAGAGGTCTCACCTGACGGGGAACTAAAATATGAAAGTGAAACCTGCTATGTATTTAAGTACATGAAAACCATTGGTAAAAGTTCCGTGTTACCCCCTGGGGCTTAAGTTTTCACCAGCTCATCTTTACATGCTTCCTTGGTTTGGCTTAAAAAATCTTGGATTTTTTAAGCCAAACCAAGTTATATTAGTGGGAACCACATTTGCGCATTTAATTCTGCCACGCAAGATATCGGTACCACATTCTATTTCATCCAATGCGCTACACAAGTTACTACGAGGGTAGTTTGATAAGTTAGTGACTTTTTGAATAAAAAACATTTTTTCGGCAAATAAGCGTTTTATTTCTCAAAATTGTCTCCTTTAAGCTCTAAACATTGAGTCCAGCGTCCTTCCAATTTTTTTATTCCTTCCAAAAAAGAGGTTTTATCACGGCCCTCAAAGTAGGTGTTTGTTTCAGTGATGACCTCTTCAATCGACCCAAATCTCCTTCCACCCAGCAATTTGTTCAGGTTTGGAAACGGGAAATAGTCGCAGGGGGCTAAATCTGGAGAATATGCTGGATGGGGTAGCACTTCGTAGACCAATTTATGGATTTCTGTCATGCTGACTACACACGTGTGCACCCGTGCATTGCCTTGATGGAACAGCACTTTTTTCCTAGCCAAATGCGGTGCTTTCTGCTTTAAATCAATACCGAATCTGTCCAAAAGCTCTGAATAATATTCGCCGGTGATTTGTTTACCCTTTTCAAGCTAATTAATGCGAATCATACCGTGTGCATCCCAAAAAATTGTGGCCATGAACTTGTTGGCCGACCGACCCACCTTTGCCTTCTTTGGCGCACGTTAACCCGAAGAAACCCACTGCTTTGATTGTTTCCTGGTCTCTGGTGTGGTGTGATGGATCCATGTTTTGTCTACGGTATCGAAACGGCGCAAAAACTCGTTCTGATTGCGGCTGAACATTGCCAAACACTGCTTTGAAGTGGTCACACGGTTGCGCTTATGGTCGAGTGTGAGCAATCGCGATGATAGCTTCTTCATGTGCAAATATTCATGTGAAATGTGATGTACTTACTCAATTGAGATGCATACAGCCTAAGCCACCTTACGCACTTTCATTCTCCGATCGTTCAACACCATTCCATGGATTTTATCGACGATTTATGGCGTGACGACCCCTTTTGGGCGACCTGAACGTTCGGCGTCACTTGTGCTGGTACGACCACAAAGGAACTCAGTAAACCACTTCTTAACCATTGAATTTGATGGTGCAGAGTCCCTATAGTGTTTATCAAGCCTTTCCTTGGTTTTGGTGATGGTTTTTTTACGCAAAACTTATGTGCTTAATCAGCACACGAAAATCATTGTTTTCCATTTTTGTTAAATTTCACGAGCACAAACCAAATGGCTCAGCTTGCTCTAAATTTTACAGTAGTCCAATAAATAGATAGCAGTTGACGGAAGCAGCGTTGCATTTGAAGCTACAGCGCGGGAAATTCAAAAAGTCACCGACTTATCAAACTGCCATCGTAAAATGCTCCATCTGTTGCATCATTCACTATCATCTATTTTATTTCTTTAACTTCCCCTCCCCGAAGGATCGCTTCGCTAATGTTTCCTCGGTTCAAAAGAGTAAAAATCAAATGTTTAAACTTTCTGCGATGGATATCCTCTCTCGTTTACGGCTACTGCACCCGGCAAAAGCAGAGCAAGCAGACCAACTGCTCTTCCCGACGAGAAGGGAGCAGCAGCGTGTGGATGAGGGACGGACGGCAACTCGCTTTCTCTCCCTTCGCCGCCCCTGGGATCTGGAGGCACTCAGCTGCCGCACCATCACGTACCGCTCCGTGGAAATCGATTTGCCGCCCCCTGAGAAGACGCACGGACGAATGCAACCACACGAAAGATAATCGCGAAAGTCCAGGTGTATGGCAGCGTATGGATTCTCCAAAATCAGTGTTAATTCCAACGTGATGGGCAAGGCGTGAGATGCTAGCTAGTGGGGACTGGGGTGCGGATGGAATACTGAGCCCAACTTGTTCTTTCACTATAACCCTTTCTTCACCTGCTTTCATCTACATCTACACGATACCCTGCAATCCACCGCGAGGGTGTGTGGCAGGTAGTGAAGATCACCAAGCATGCACTACCGACATGCAAACAAGCAACTATAGGGTCACATGCAACTAGATTGTTAGGATCAATAGTATTTAAGGGATTAATACATGCATCACGCACTACAGACTACTTTTTCCTACCCATGGACATGTAATGGATTATAACTTTCAGCCTCATAGCCGGCCGTGGCAGCAAGGTTCGTAACGTGCCAAGGGTCCGTAAGTCAAGGGTCGTGGGTTCGGATCCCGCCCGGGACGTTGTGGATGTTGTGTGCGTCCAAGCCTTCTTGTTTGAAACCATCGGGATTATCTCGAATAGGTATCCAAGGAGTCACGTGGTACAAACACTTATTGGTTGAAAATTTGGTGTGTTACCGGCGCGCCGCGCCGGTTACAGCCTCATTTATTGTTTTCGTTTGTGTTTTATGTCACCTGGGGGCTCTAAAATCAAGACGGAAGAGAAAAAATGAAGAGAAAACAATTCATTATAATTTAATGAGCGATTCAGACACACTAAATTTGAAAACGATTCGCGCTTGTACCACGTGACTCCTTGGTTGCCTATTGGAGATAAAGCCGACGGTTTCAGTCACAGCCCCCCAAGGGTCGGTGGTGGTCGCGGCATTCAAGCGAGCATCCGAAAAGGAAGATCCCTCATCTGGCCGACGAAACGGCGTCGAAGTTCGGGCGACGGCGGCCGAATTCGGAAATAGCCGATCGGACGGGTCGTTTGCCTGGCGCCTGTTTCATTTCAACTCAAAAGACATCCCCGCCCGGAGATATTTCCGAAGCATTGACCTTCGCCTGCCCACCACATCCCGCGGTGAACGCGAGAGAAGGAATGCTTCCACGAACCCTCTCCCTTTCCGTGCCTGACCTCGATGAGTAAATCAAACAGCGACGACGCCAAAGGATAGGGAAATAAAACTGCACGCCTGTTTTCTACTTTCCAGGAAACTTGCGAAAACATACCGCGCCCTATTTCTCTGCGAGGGCACTCCTCTCTCTCTCTCTGCCTGACCAGTGGTCAGCAAAGTCGCCCCAAATCGTGACCTGCTGTAGAGTCATTCGTCTTACACCCGCTGTTATCCCGTATGTTATGTGAAGCCGTAGCCATCACCGCAATAGCAGAGACACAGATGGATAGGAATAAGATTCTGAGAGCCATGGAAAGGAAAATGGTCAGATATCAGCTGAAGATCAATAAGAAGAAATCTAAGATATCGGTATGCAACAAGAGAAAAGAGGTCACAACCAACGTTGGCCAAGAAAAGAAAAACTTGAAGAGGTGAAAAAATGGGGGGGTTTATTCGGAACCAAAATCGCAATTTTATACACGAAATCGTTAGATGGAAACGAAGAAAAAATTTTTAGGAAAAATTAATCTTATAACCACAACCATTCACTCATAAATCATAAATTAAAATAAGCAAAGGGAGACGCCCACCGAAGAGGCTGCTTTAATAAGATTGACGTCATTTTCCTCCCGTTTTGACTGCTTTTAGGGGAAGGGAAGGGAGTGGAGGGGGGTTCTCGGAAGGTCTGATCGCACAGATGCTGTCGCAACTGCTCCTATTGGCAGAGTCAGCGGTTTCCCCCTCTTTGCGATAAGGCGAAGTAGATTCGCGGGCTCAGTTGTGATTGGAAGAAGTCGATATACGTCAGAGGTTGCACCACGCCCACTTTTCCTAAAGGGTTAAAAACACCAGTTTTTCGCCGCTTATGACTCGAGAAAAAATTGACGGTTAAAAAAACGGAAAAATATGGGTCTTTTTATTTTACAAACTCTATCAGATTCGGCAATAAAGGAAATATGGCGAACGACCCCATTGTTGGAGTGCAGCGGACTTATATATAGGTATGGTGCAGACTTACCTCTGCCGCGATGTACGCCGGGATGACGGAGAGCAGCAGCTGCTCCTGCTGCTCCTTCTCGCACTCCAGCTTCACGCGTGACTCGATGCACGTGCGCGTGCCCTCGAAGGTTCGCTCGTGCGCCGCCTCCGTCATGCGGCGGTAGTAGACGCCGGCGCCGGACGCGCAACACAGGAACACCGCCTCGGCGCACAGCTGCAACGAAAGGCGGGAAGTGACGTCAGCGCGCTACTACTGTCGCATTTTTTCATGTTGCGTCGCACAAGACAAAACTGCAAATTCACGTGACTCTGAAGCGAAGAACTGTATAAACACCTTGACATGATTCGCGGTTTGGAAATTCATTTTATAGGAGCAGATCAAAATATTAGTCGGAGGCGCTCAATACGTTGGAATGCACGGAAGTTGGTAAGCACGGTCAACAAGGAAAGCAGACGAAAAGAGTGCTTTAAGGAGGCTCCACGGAATTAAGAAGTAGATGTCACTTCTGTGAAAATTTCAGGACACGTCATATTTTGGCCCTTCTATCGATTGGCAATAAGATAAAGAGACCTTTCCATCATATCTTTGAAGAGAAGAGACGTTGAAAATCAGATCTGTTTGAAAAATATTATTGTAGCTCAGGATAAACCGCTTGTATATGAATTACCTTGTTCCTGTTTCTGTATCTATGCTTGTTAATCATTAACCAACGCATATTATTTGTTGTAAATATTTTATTTCTGTAACCTTCCTGAATACATGTATTTGTAAGTTTCATTAAGTGAATACCTCCTCCTTTTGTTACTTCAGCTCCTTACTTATCTCTGTTAACTGCCATTGCAACCTGTCAATATTTTGTTCTAGTTTCATTTCTTTTTGGTTATTGTATTCTATTGTGTCATGTCTCAATGTTCAACACATAATACTGTCAAACCATAATACTCGTGAAATTATTCATAAATATATGATAGATTTAATTGTTATGCTAGATGTTGCACATGTTAAATCTAGAATTCCTGCGAAATTATTCTTATTATATCATTTGGAATAACATATCTTGCATATTAATGTTTTATATTTATCAAATTGTTTATTTATGCTATTCTTTCTTCATTGTATTTAGTTAGGTATAGTGCGTTCTCCATTGTAAAACCACAGAGTCTACAGATTGTATGCATGTAATACATGTTCCATTGGACAATAGAACAGTAAATTTATATCATTATTGTCATTAAAACTCTGCTGGATATTCTAACGCCACGAGTATCGTTTCGATGGTCTAATTGGCCAGTTACGGAGACGGCCCCATTCGAACTCCTCCTTTCCTGGATAATGCGATGGCCACTCCACCTGTTGACGAGCAAACTTCGAACACAGTTCTCTCTTTAAATCAGGGGTCTTGTTTGGCTGTGGTCAGCCCTCCTTCCTATACACACACCCCGTCTGCATCCCCTCAAACCTTCATTCGGAAAGGGGTAGCAAGTTTAGCGCGGACCACATTACGAAGTTTCCGCCTGGGGCTATGGTTCCCCCCCCCCCCCACCCCTGTGGCACTTAATCGACGAGCCACGGCGGTATCGAATTATGCTCCGGCAACGTCAACTCCGGCAACTTAAATGGCGGCTTGCAAACTGCTGAGGTCGCTTTCGAGCGCAAATGCCCCCCCCCCCCTCCCCCTTCCGTGCTCATCCATTAAAGTGATTTCACGAGGGCGAAAGCAAATTAACCGATTGATCGCACACCCCATCGAGATCTGAACATTAGCGATTAGCTTGATGAGAACTTTCATCTTCATCCCATTCTCCTTCGAACACCTACCATCAATTGTCTCGGCTGGCGTCTTTTACGTCTTCACGGTTAGGAGTCCAGCAACCAGACCAAGGTTCACACTTTAAACTGATTATTTTCGGCACATCCCAACCGATCTGGTTCTTGGCGAGGCATGAAAACACTTTGCCAAATTCCCATACATTGGGTACGTTCGATTTTATTGAAATGAGAAAATAAGAAGAATGATAGTGCAGAATGGAGAAATGAGGCATTTCTTTCCACACGAAGATTAACTGGATCGACCAGTAAGTAACGAGGAACTCTTGAGAAGAGTGGGAGAAAATAGAAGTCTGCTGAAAACTCTAAAAATAAGACGGAAGAGCTTAAGGAGGCTCCACCGAATTATGAAGTAGATGTCATTTTTGTAAGAATTTCAGGATACACAATTTTTTGGCCCTTCTATCGATTGGGTATAAAATAATTTGGCCTTTCCATCACATATTTCAAGAACAAAGACGCTGAGAATCAGATATTTTATACGTGGCTATACGGCAGAGCATGGCTCTTGCAGTAAGATTTGCAGATTAATAATGTAAAGAGAAATGTCGTTGTGACGAAAATGTAATATAAGATGCGCAATTTTAGGTACAATTTTGCATTGCAAAAAAATGCTCGCCTTACCACACTTGTTTAATTGATATTAATAAATGTTTGCTCGGAAAAAAGTCAGAAAAGCCCGAGTTACATGAAAGTGGCGCTACAGTATGTTGTTATCATTGGCAACGGTACTTGCGACGGAACGTGATCACAAGCCTATTTACTAACGCATTAGCGGGATTGAGCATGTATTCTCACTTTATAAATTAGACGTGGTTACAACACATCAGTCATGTTTTGAAGTCAAAATGAGCTTGGCCCAAGATATAGGAAACTTCGTCTGATCTACGTCACTTCCTGCTTGTGTAAGGGCACCATTCCCTTCGTTGGCTCCATGCGTACAGTTCGCTCGTCACGGGTATTGTGTTACACTCTTCAAACGAGAGTCTAAGCACTTTATAAAAAATCATTTACAGGTATCCCAGTGGGAATCATCTCAGATTTATGAACAGTGGGAAAGAAGGTTCGTAAAAACTTCTAGGACCATTCTGATAATCCTACTTTGTAAAAGCACAGCAGGTTTTGCCGATGAGTCCATGAGTTCCACCATTAAGCAATTACGCCATTATTTAACTTTTTTGAGTGAAGACACGCATTGCAAATAAACGTAATATTTTGTAGCTCGAATATGATAATACTTTGAAAAGGTGGAACACAACACCTTTTTCGTATGGTAAACTTCTTTTCATTTTCACTGAAATGAAATTTTCTCCCAAATTTTCCTTAGAAAAACTTTAACGAGGTTTCCTAAAATATTGAATCCCCATTTTCCCCTTAAAATATACTTCATAGCGAATAATATCCCGAGAATTAACTTTCTATGGAAATGTTTCCCTAGGAAAATGTTTCACCCCATAAACATGAGCGGAAATGATGGTTCTTCAAAAACGTAACATCTAAATGGAAAATAATTGGAAGGACGATGACATTCAGTGAAAAGAGTATGAATATCAAAATGAATGATTGAAAGGAATTCAAACATTAATAAGGGTTCATTTATTTTACGGCAGCATATTTGCGCTTTTCAGTGGAATGCATAGTAATTCGTTTAGCCTCCTGCGGAATCATATCCTCTCATTCCCGATGCCTTTCCAGTTCATTCATAAACCCTAACTCCACACTTCTAATTTGCACTAGTGTAAGGCTGTTTAACAATTTCAACAGATGGATTGATAGGTTTTAGGGGTTTTGCTGAAATAGGGGTAGTAAAATAGTTTTCCATGATATTCAAAAACTCATACAATACGTACCCCAAAAAGAATAATTTCCCAGCAGGGGTTAAAATGCCTATTTTCCGCAACCCTCGTCGTCAACTCACGGCCTTAAGTGATAAAAGTGGATTTCCAGGACACTTGTACATAGTATTTTCTTTCATAGTCATTAAATTTTTGTGGAAATGATTTATGTAATTTAATAAACCCCTAAACTGTGATTTTCATGTGTGATCCTGAATGACTCAATGTATTCGAAGATAATTATGTTAAGGACATTTATAGGGCAAAATGTAATGTTTAAATGCTGTTGTCGACCATTGTACATCTTTTTATTTATCCCTGAAGATGGAATACATTATATTCCGAAATGTTGGTAAGGAATAGCCGATTTTCATTTTTACCCTAGATAACCTTCCTTTTTTACCATCCAGGGCTCAAAACACCACATGACAAAGCACTCTCAGTCTCCTTCACCGTGACCTTTACGATTTCCACTCACAGAAATGTGATAGCTCAAAGATATGATACGTTCATGAACGAAATCAATCCAATCAGTCAAGTGAGGCAAAGGAATGTATTGATCTTAATTACTAATGCCATCGAATTGCCGAAAATATTTGAAACCTTTAGATATGAGCTGTCTTCCGTCTCTTGACTTACTTCACGAAACTATACGCGGGTACGCCTTTAATCCAAACAACCAATGATGATGCCTTCGCTTTTTTCCCCTGAAAATGATTCCCTAAAATTGCAATTTTTTAAGGGAATGACTGACCAATGTCTTCCACTGTTAAAGGAAAAAAGTTATACGAAAACATTGCCTGGCGTTTTAAGGATGCTCCACCGTTTTGTGAAGTAGATGTAATTTTAGAAAATTTCAGGACACACAATGTTTTGGCCTTTCCATCGATTGGCAATAAAACAATGAGGCCATTACCATCATATATTTGAAGAAAAAAGACGCTGGATTAACACTCGTTCAATTGATATCTACATACGTTTGCTCGAAGAAAAGCAGAAAAGCCTTAGTTACATGGAAGTGGCGCTACAATATGTTGTTATCATTGGCAACGGTGCTTGTGACGGAACGTGCTTACAAGCCTATTTACTAACTTAATTTAGGAATATACCTTACCAACGTCCTTCTTATATTTTTATGTCATTTAAATATTTCATTGGCTATTGAAATGGTGTAATTAATACCAATGCTTCCAAATGGTCATTGTTGCCAAAGAGTTTTCAAAAATATCAATGTTAATAAAATTCAAAACAAAGATTTGTATTTGCAAGGGAATAGTTTAAAACTAAGTAATAAAATATACAACCTATCTTAGAATACGTATTAGCGGGATTTATGTTGTATTCTCACTTTGGAATTTAAACGTGGCAACAACACGTCAGTCATGTTCCGAAGTCAAAATGAGTTAAAAGAGCTCGTAAACAATTGAATGCAACTACAACGCGACATATAATAGCATACTCATACAATTATTGTGCATGCGTTATCACCCTACAGATGATTTTCCATATAGGTGTCGTTTCTGGATCGGTATTTATTCATTAAACAACATAGCTCCTTTATGGGAGTTATGAATCGCGGAGTCACGGTGGAACCTCCTTAAGGAATTTCCTTAGAAAAGGTATTCTTTGCATGAGAATCTCAGATTGTTTTCCACCTCACTTATTCCCCCTATGTTCTGGGGAATCCTTAAGCCCGTTTCACACGATACTACTTGTTCCAGCACAAGACCTAGTAGTGTGCTAGCAGCTACTTGATATTGAGGACGGAATCTAGTATGATTGGAACCGAAATTGGGAGGTTTCACACAATCATTGACCTTGTACTTGCTATGAATCGGTTATCCCATATGATTCCATACTAATTGAAAAAAGAGAAGTTCGCACAGCGTCTGTAACGTGACTTGATTGGTCGATGTATACAGGGTAACTGGGTCCTACTAGAAATCTAGTAATGCATCAAGTATGAAATCCAGTAGCTCAGCGAATACACTAGCTAGCATGCTTGCCAGCCAGTATACTGGTTCTGTTCACACGATACTGGAAAGCTAGCATACTAGCGAGTATACTAGACCTTGTACTGGATCAAGTATCGTATGAAACGGGCTTTAATTAAGGGGAACTTTTCTCTCGGGGTGGCTGTGCGCAGCTGACTCACCTGGCAGACGAACCCCGGCCCCGTCCAATCCCTGAGCAGGGCGCCGAGGGCCAGGTGGGCCCCCGTGAGGGCCACGCCGACCGCGAGGGCGGCCCTGCGGGCCAGGGGCATCATGGTGTGAACGGCGAGGATGAGCGCGAAGAGGGGCAGGCAGGAGGCGGTGGCGGGGGCGGCGGAGGGCGGCTGCCCCGGGGGCATGTGCGCCAGCAGGAGGATGGCCGTCCCGCAGGCCACGGAGACGAGCAGGGAGGCGGCAAGGGCCGGCAAGTCGCCAGAGGTGGCCTGCGGCAGGAACTGCCCGGCAAAGAGCAGGGCCCAGGAGGACACGGAGACTGCGAACAGGGCCGAGGCCTGCACCACGCGCTGCTGGAGATCCTGGAATAAGGGTCAGGGGTCGGATAGTATGCTTAAGACGGCCAACGGACGATGGGTCACCACCGAGAAAGGTGGACTTAGTACAGGGCAATGCTCGGAATACAGTTCCGCTTCTACTAACCAATCTATGAAATGAATTAAATTGGGAACCATTGTCAGAATGCAGGTTGAAATTTAGAGTTAATCTCCTAAATAAATTCCAAGACCATATTTTCAGCGATGACGTTCAAACTATTTTGCGGACCCCAACTTACTATGGTAGACTGGACCATAACCACAAAATCAGAGAAATTGAATGCCGAACTGACAAATTCCAAATGACCTTTTTTCCGCGTACTATTAGGGATATGAATAACGGTAAATGTATCCAATACGAGTGTAGCAATGGATAACATTGGTAGCTGCATGTTGGTATAAGGACTTAAAGCTATCCCAACCAACAGCATGTTTTTGCACGTTTCCTTTGCCATTTTTATTTTTTTTAATATTGAAATTTAGAACAGTATATAAATACTAATCCTTTTTTATGCACGGTATGTAGTGCATGTTTGGTGAGAATTCACCCCCTGCAACACACCTTTATGGTGGCTTTCAGGGTATTATGTAGATGTGAAAACACTAAACAACAATGCATACGAAGAATATATTTACCACCAATGAACTGTTTGCTTAAGTCTGAATCACACGATCATTTTTTACGCCCCTATTCAGGGATAGCTCAAATGATAGCTTAAAAATGATCTTCTGAATTGATCACTTCACGGATAGCGGCAATGATAGGGTTCGCTATCACTTTTTTCGTCATTTCAGCACGTCCTTTTTTCCGTCCCTCGGGCCTTAGGTGCTTCCATCATTTAGCCAATCGGAGCGCACGCTCGGAAATAGCGGAGTAGTTTAAAGTATTAAAAGATAATATCTCGCGAACAGAAATTTAATCCTCCACAAATTTTAGTAAATAGGATTAATTCCATACTTATGTATTCCTTGGGACTGGACCGCCATTCCAATATTCACAGATATCAAGGCAATGTTTATTTACGTTTTGTTGTCATTGACGACGAAATAAATACACAGAAGTTATGGAATTAGGGAACTGAGAGAAGGGACGATAAAAATGATCTTGTGATCGGCGAAATGATAGCCTGAGCCATCATTTTTGCGGTCCCTGAAAGCTAATGCTTAAATGATTCCTGTAAAGGGTCGAGAAAAATGATCGCGCGATTCGGGCTTTAGACCTGGAGTCCGTATCGCTTCCGTTCAGGAAAACATTCACAAGGCGCGAGATGAATGGGAGCTCGTACATTTAATATTCGTAGCGTTTCCGCGAAGTTGCGGAATGCCTGTGGGGGAAATCGTCTCCATTCAACCGAAGAATATTTTCCCTAATACGCTACGAGTCAGAAAGAGCCTCACGCAAGTTCCCTATAAAAAGAGCCTACATTCAAGTCAGTCACCAGAATTTGATCAGAGAACTAGACAGCGTGCAGCGTAGAGCAGCTAAGTTCGTTAAAAGGTGTTACGATAGGTTGAACAGTGTTTCAGAATTAATACAAGAATTAGGGTGGGAATCGTTATCAGAGCGTAGGTTAGAGTACGGATTAAATCTATTAGATAAATTTCAATCGGATCGCTTTACTGAATCAGCATCACTCCGGTGAAATAAAATCTTTTCTTTTCCCATAATTGAAATTCAGTACGACTGCTTGCCAAACGTCCATACCATTGTTTGTCCAGCGTATCAGTCCATATCATTGAGCGTTGAAACCACAAGGTATTTATGAGTAACGCTCACTAAAGATTTTACGTGGGGAAGACACATAAGGGAAATATGAGGCCGAGCGAAGAGAAAGCTAGGATTTATGACAAGAGTACTAGGGAAATGTGATGAGAAGACAAAAGAGTGATGTTACTTTTCACTAGTTAGGCCCCACCTTGAGTACGCAGCCAGTGTATGGGATCCGAATGAATTAGGTTTGATCAGAGAACTAGACAGTGTGCAGCGTAGAGCAGCTAGGTTCGTTAAAAGGAGTTACGATAGGTTGAGTAGCGTTTCAGAATTAATACAAGAATTAAGGTGGGAATCATTATCAGAGCGTAGGTTAAAGTACAGATTAAATCTATTAGAAAAATTAAAATCGGATAATTCGTTAAAACTTTCGTGATTCATGATATCCGGCGTCGTTGTTTTTTGGGTAAACCCGCGTCACAGTATTAAAATAACCAACAGTTTCGTCTCCGCTGCTGGAGACTTCTTCAGGGTAATGACATTCCTTGGTTTGCGCATGGCTTTATATTCTCACGGTGGTGGAGGTGGGGGAGTGGATGAGGGTGGAGGTTTCTCGATTTTTCTTTTCGTGTCCTTGGTCTCTATTAAAATTTTTAGCATACTTCCTAATTTCGAGGGCCTCTCTTATTATCCTCGTCTTGAAGTGTTTTTCCCTTGCTATGACCTCTGCATCGGTCACGTCGATTTCGTGTCCTTCGGCGGCGTGTTCTGCGACCGCTGATTTTTCAAAGTGGCCCAGTCGAATGGCGGCTGCATGTTCTTTTATTCTCGTCCGTATTGCTCTGCCCGTCTCTCCCTCGTACACCTTGTCACACGATCGGCAGCTTAATTTGTAGACTCCTTCCGTCTCTAATATATCTTTTTCTTTTACGCTGCGTAAGGAGTCTTTAATTTGCCTTCGAGGTTTGAATATAGATCTTATGTCGTGCTTTTGTAAAAGTCTGGCTATCTTGTCGGTGGTCCCTTTGATGTAAGGTAGGTATGCTTTTTTCTTGTCGACATTTTCGACGGCGGTCGCAGAACACGCCGCCGAAGGACACGAAATCGACGTGACCGATGCAGAGGTCATAGCAAGGGAAAAACACTTCAAGACGAGGATAATAAGAGAGGCCCTCGAAATTAGGAAGTATGCTAAAAATTTTAATAGAGACCAAGGACACGAAAAGAAAAATCGAGAAACCTCCACCCTCATCCACTCCCCCACCTCCACCACCGTGAGAATATAAATCCATGCGCAAACCAAGGAATGTCATTACCCTGAAGAAGTCTCCAGCAGCGGAGACGAAACTGTTGGTTATTTTAATACTGTGACGCGGGTTTACCCAAAAAACAACAACGCCGGATAAAATCGGATAGCTTTACTGAAGATGTTAGGCACATATTAAAAAACACCAGCGTATTATGCTAGATTCGACCAGATAATTAAGATTAGAGAGATAGATTGTCGTACCGATAGATTCAAAATGGTATTTTTCCCCGTACTATAAGAGAACAGAATAGGCAGCATAGCAAAGTGATAGGTAGGGGAAATATTTTAGAGTAGTCTGTAGTGCATGTATTGATCCCTTAAATACTATTGATACTGACAATCTAGTCGCATGAGACCCTATATTCGCTTGTTTGCATGTAGGTAGAGCATGCTTGGTGATCTTCACCCCCTGCCACACACCCTCGCGGTGGCTTGCAGGGTATCTAGCAGATATAGATAACTGCTTTTGTGGTCTGCTCTCCCGACGAATGATTTTGAACTTCGCTGTTGTGAGGCGTTTAACTTCTACGGTAGGTTTTCCTACGAAGTGTCTCTCAGCGATAGCGTCCGTAGAAACGATCACACCATCCGGCAGTCTCAGACCGAGAGAGAGAGAGGAGTGTCCAAAGGGTCGAAATATTAAAATCGGATAGCTTTACTGGAGATGTTAGGCACATATTAAAAAATACCAGCGTATTATGCTAGATTCGACCAGTTAATTAAGATTAGAAAGATAGATTGTCGTGCCGATAGATTCAAAATGGCATTTTTCCCCATTAAATATCTTGGAATAAGACTGACACATGATCTTTCCTGGGGTAAACACATTCGTGAAATAATGGGTCAAGCGAATTGTAAACTGGGATTCGTCAAAAGAGTACTGAATAAATGTGACGATCATGTACGAGAAATCAGCTACTTTTCCCTTGTAAGAGCTCATTTGGAATATGCTGCCAGTGTATGGGATCCCTACGAAATCGGTCTAAATAACGAACTTGAACGTGTGCAGCGAATATCGGCAAGATTTATGAATGGACGGTATTAGCGTATTAGCGTATAACCTTATTAGCGTAAACAGTCTATTAAATGAATTAAATTGGGAATCATTGTCAGATGACAGGTTGAAATTTAGACTTAATCTCCTAAATAAATTCCGAGACCATATTTTCAGTGATGATGTTAAAAAATTTTGCGGACCCCAACTTACTATGGTAGACTGGACCATAATCACAAAATTAGAGAAATTGATTGCCGAACTGACAGATTCAAAATGTCCCTTTTTCCTCGAACAGTTAGGGATATGAATAACGGTAAATGTATAAATGTATCCAGTACGAGTGTAGCAGTGGATAACATTGGTAGCTGCATGTTGGTATAAGGACTTATAGCTAACCCAACTAACGGCATGTTTTTGCATGTATGTTTTGCTATTTTTATCTTTTTTTAAATAGCATAGTTTTGAACAGTACCTATAAAGGTACTGATCCTTTTTTTTATGCATGATATGTAGTGCATGTTTGGTCAGAGTTCACCCCCTGCCACACACCTTTATGGTGGCTTGCAGGGTATTATGTAGATGTAGAAATAATTGAGTACTCACAGGCGCCCGCACCAGGAGGGTGATGAGGACCCCGCTGCTTCCGAGGGCGGCCACCAGGAGGCATCCGAGGAAGAGGGCGTGCTTCAGTCGCACGCAGTAGCGTTTGTACAAGTCTTCGAGCTCAACCTCTCCGGATGTGGGGCCCGCTGCAGGGCCTCCCGGGGCCCTGCCGCCCCTCTCCTTCGGCCCCTTCATCAGGGCCCCTGGCGAAGAGAAAAAAAGGCCCTCGATCAGAGAGGGGAAGTACAGGAAAATAGAAGCTTAAACACAAATGTTCAATAACGTTTGAACTACCATTCCCATTTATACACACAGCAGTTTGAATTAATTTTTGGAAAAAGAATAGCTCTCCTCCTAGCACTTACATAATAAGTAATAATGAATTAACAAGCGTGGAATCCATTGAATATCTTGGAATAAGACTGACATATGACATGACATATCTTTCCTGGGGTAAACACATTCGTGAAATAATGGGTCAAGCGAATCGTAGACTGGGATTCGTCAAAAGAGTACTGGGTAAATGTGACGATCATGTACGAGAAATCAGCTACTTTTCCCTTGTTTTATTTATTTATTTAATATTTTCCCAATAAAACAAAGGAAAACAAATTTACAATACAATTATTTACAGTTACAATAATCAATTTCATTCTTACAAAAAGAAAAAAAAACATTAAATATAAATAGTACATATATGTATACAATGCAGAAGAAAGAGAGAAAAAAATCATATAAATTTCATAATAAAATTTGTCTTGGCGATAAATACATTTTTATTCCATGATAAATCTAAATATTCACAAACAGCATTGTATTCTGTACACATTCTACGAATTGGTGAGTTGCAAACTTATGTGGATTTAGCAAATGGTATAAAAAAGGTTCGTTTGCACCTTTGTTGAAATTGTGGGACATGAAATTTTAACTTATGAGGAATAGCACTGTTTTTGCCATAGTTTATTATTTCGTGTAAAAACTTAACGCCCATGCCCTTCCTTCTTACATGTAGCGTTACAGGCTCATAGATATTTAGCAGGTTTTTATATGATATATATTTTTTGTGCATTGGATATACATTATATTCTCTATAAAAAAGGATTCTAAGGAATTGTTTCTGTATCCTTTCCAGCAAGTCTATATATTATAAGATCGAGTGTTTTCCCGGCGAATAGTATGAAGAAAAGTTTCTCGGGCTTGACACCGGTTAATAGGCTCCATTACTGCGTGCCGTAATGGAGCCTATTAACCGTTGTCAAGCCCGAGAAACTTTTCTTCAAGTCTATATATTTCTTTGCATAAGGCGACCACAAAATAGCTCCATATCCAGTTTTAGATCTAATTAAAGTATTATATAAAATTATCATTGTTTTACTATTTTGAAAAGCTGATGTGCTTCTTATTATGAATCCCAATGTTCTATATACTGATGTCACTACGTTTTCTATATGTGGTATAAAGGTAAGTTTTTCATCAAAAATTACCCCTAAATCTTTACACTTACTTTCTTTCTTTAACATAGCGCCACCCATAGTATAGCAATAGTCATTGGGTCTTTTCTTTCTTGTGTATGTAATCTTACAACATTTACTAGCGTTATATGTTAAGTGGTTTTTTTCCCCATTGAAATACATTATCAATGTCCTTCTGAAGGAGTATGCAATCCTGTATTTTATTTACACTCCTAAATATCTTAACATCATCAGCATACATCAAGCAACTGGAGTGCAATATATATTCCGGTAGATCATTTACAAAGAATAGGAATAACAGTGGCCCCAAGTTCGATCCTTGTGGTACGCCAGAAGTGGCTTCATACATTTCAGATTCACACCCTTTAAATACAACATAATGTTTTCTATTTTGTAGGTAAGATTGCATAAATATCAACATGTTATCAGAAAAGCCAATCTTTGATAATTTATCCAGTAAAATACTATGGTTAACTTTATCAAAAGCTTTTTGAAAATCCATATATATTACATCAGTCTGCCCTTTATTACCTAGTGTTTCATAGACATCTTCTGTGAAGTTAATCAGATTTGTTATAGTCGATCTTCCAGATCGGAATCCATGTTGAACATCACTAATCAGACTCTCCGCTTGCGAATAGATATGCATGTACAAAATTGTCTCAAAAACTTTAGAGAATACGCTCAATATTGATATGGGTCTGTAATTTCTAATATCTCCTTTTTCACCACATTTATAAACCGGACATATTTCAGCAGTTTTCCATTTTTGTGGAAAAATATTTGATCTCTGAGCTAAGTTAAATATGTAACACAATGGTTGTATGAATATGTCACAACATGCTTTAACTACATACGCAGGTACACCGTCATCTCCTACAGTTTTCTTGGGTTTCAATCTCTTTATGGCATTCTTAACATCAGACTCTGTGATAGTCACTATGTTAATACAATTTTGTGAGTTCAAGTATGCATTTTTAGGGAAGCTATTTTGTACTTTAGGCTGAGTTTCAAACACCGATTGAAAATAACTCCAGATGCAATCTGATGTGAATCAGTTAGTTCAGTCTTCTCATGTCTCATAACATTAGGAATGTGTCGATCTGATTTCTTACCTTTTACGTATTCCCAAAAGGAGTTGATTCTATTAGTGGTTAGATTTTGTTCTACGCTTTTTATATAATTATCATAGCAGAGTTTTAAACTTTCTTTTACAGAATTTTGCGTAGTATAGTATTTCTACAAGTGATACAACGATCCATTTTTTTTATAATGCTTTAAGTGTCTTACTTCTTTTTTATTAACTTTATCAAACCAGTGGAGTACCATGCTGGATAATTATTTGACCTATTCTTACACTTAGGTATACACTCATTCATTGCCTCATATATATATATATTTATAAAATAGATCCACTGCTTCGTTAACATCATGCACTCTCTCCAATATTCCCCAGTCTATGTTCTTAAGACAGTAATATAACTTGAGGTAATCCCCCCTTTTAAAATTGAAGGAATTCCGACTGTAAGCTGATTTCTTATAGATATCATCTATATTACTATTTACACAAGAGTTCTTAATTACACAGCTTAGGGGTGGATGATACTTATCTTTAGATACTATTGCATCACATGCATTAACAATTAACATATCACTCGTAACATTGGTCAGGACTAGATCACGGAGCACGAAGCCACGGGACACGCGATCGATTTTGAAAAATCTAAAGTCATCGTCAAGGTAAAACATTTCAAACCAAGACTCATCCGTGAAGCCATCGAAATAAAGAAAAACAAGAACAATTTTAACAGAGACACCGGATCAGCAGTACATGGAACCCAGTCGTCCACAGCATTTCCTCATCTTCCCCCTCCAGTCCTCACCCCCCCCCCCCCCGGCCACCTCTCCCACTTGAAATGAATAAAAAGCTAGCAGCGCCAAACACTACCAGCATTCCCTCGAAAAAGTGACCAGCAGTCGGTCACGAAACGTCGGGGCAAAATCCGATATACGACGCGGCATACACCCGTGTGTCCAGATATTTATCATCATGAGCCGCGAAAGCTTCAATGCAGAAATCTTCCCCATTTCTTCCATGCATTGTATGGGCGCACTGCAGCTGCATGCTACAAGCCTCCTCATGTAGGTGTGGGTTCACGATAAAAATACATTTTCTGTTGCTCATAATTACGCACCGTCTCAACTTTAGTTTCGTGTTATTCATCAAGGCCCTCCCTTCAAATGTGTCTCGTACCTTCATTAATCTAATAATAAAACCGCCCTCCACGCCACCGAATCATCATCAGGAATATGAAATTACGATTTCCTTCCACAAGTTGGAGAGCAAAGATTACATTCTTCACTGAAAGCGCGCCAAATAAATTTTCCAGGCAAAGGATCGATTGAAACACTCGGTCGTCAGCTGTCACGAATACAGGCCTGTCCGCGCCAAAATCCTGTAGACTCGAGTTTAAACCTAAATAACTCCGGAACCGTTCATCCGATGTTCACGTTATTTACATAGTAATTTAGATAATTTTGTTGTTGACTTACTGCATTGTTAGAATAATTTTTACAAACAAAGTTTGGACTTGTTTCTTAAGTTAGAGTAAAAAAAGGCCCATTTTCTTAGCGTTACGGCGCCATGCGTCACTTTGTCGTCTAATAACTTCCAAGCAAAGCGTTTTGCTGAATCAAATTTTTAACTCAAGGTGAATTATATCTTTTTTATTACGTCTGCGAAGATTCAAGGTTATAAATTAAGTTCTTATTGGTATGCTATTCCATTTACAACCGCGCTTTTTCTCGGCAACTATGCATCATGGCGCAACGAGACTAAAATTGTCATCTTCCTCTTTAAATTTCCAGGGCGAATCAGATATATTAATTTAACTAGAGTTAGCACCTTGTTTTATACCAAATATTATGTTTCCTTAAAACACGCAGCGCAGAAAAAGCTCAAGAGTTGCCGGCGGAGTGTCCTGCTCTGGGCTAGCGCCTTTTCTCAGGAAACTTCAGTGTAAATAACAATAAGATATTGTTCTTCCACTGCTCACCAACAATTTATCACGCGACAAAACCATTGGGTGGAAATTCATGTTACTTCCATGCTCACTTGGGGTTTCAGTTGCAATTTAGGACGCAAGATTTCATTCTCGGGGTAATCTTGATTACCTCCTCCTCTCTCTGTCTCTCTCTCCCTTTTCTTATGGTCGGGAGACACCCGCGAATTAACTTTTTCCTTGCAGCCCCATCACTTTTAACATTTTCTCGCAGCCCATAAATCACTCCCTTGGGAGCTGTGTCTCTCCTGTGATTCTCGGAGGATCCAACCAGGCCTTCCACCGCACTTCGAGGCCTTTCCCCCGACTGCACCAATTTCCCAGCAGTTCCCATTATCCTATAATTCCGTCACCACCTTGGGAGAGAGTCGAGTCCGTATTAAACACTTCACGCCTCCCATCGATCAGGAGAATGTCGCTCACGAAGCATGGAGCTCACCCACCCCCATAACTCATAACTAGTTCCTGGGTGGATGGCGATGATAAGAACATCCAGTGAGGTGAGGGGGAATGGGGCATTTCAACTAATGCCAATATCTCATCGCAAATTCAGCATCTATACCGGGCAGTGATTTAAAGAACATTATTTTTTTATCAGAAAGCAATAGACCTAATTAGGAATATGGTGCCAGGTAAACACACACGAGAAATAATGGGTCAAGCGAATCGTAGACTGGGATTCGTCAAAAGAGTACTGGGTAAATGTGACGATCATGTACGAGAAATCAGCTACTTTTCCCTTGGTAGACCTCATTTGGAATATGCTGCCAGTGAATGGGATCCTTGCGAAATCGGTCTAAACAACGAACTTGAATGTGTGCAGCGAAGATCGGCAAGATTTGTAAAGGGACGGTACGATAACTATATTAGCGTAACCAGTGTATTAAATGAATTAAAATGGGAATCATTGTCAGATCGCAGGTTGAAATTCAGACTTAATATCTTAAATAAAGTATTATGTAGATTTAGATGTAACACTGAGATGGCGCCGTTCCCCCCTTCATTTGCATTCCGCGACGCCTTGCTTTAATTCACTCCCAAGCGACTCACTCCTATTACTTCCACGGAAATCCTTTTTAATCACACTCAGCCACCCTTTACCCTGAGGCTTACTTCCTACAGTGTTCTTTTTTCGGGAGTGAGTAGGTATTAAGGCTCCAGTGTCCCGGGGGAAGATTCGTGATGAGATTATGGAACGTTAACGGCGGTTTGCCAGAGTGCGCGCGGCGATCCTCAATTGTCCTCAACTCATTTTGTCGCCTTAACTGCCACCTGCATTGTGGAAAAATAGATGGCACTCTTAAATGAATCACCATTCTGTAGACTACTAGAAAATACTGGAATTAAGGAAAGAAATGCTGATATGTTTCAAAGAAACGTTTTCAGCACTTGTAACATCCACAAGGGTTCTCTAATCCATTACGATAGCATTGCGGCAAACTTCCATATCTCTCTCATTCGACAAAAATATATCTCGCTCCCACGGCAAATAACAATTTCATCGTCCTTAATAAAACAAGGGCTATTTTTTAAGGGCTACGGGCTGGAACAAGGGCTATGAGGGAGCAAGGTACATTTGCTATTTTTATCTTTTTTTAAATAGTGTAGTTTAAAACAGTGTATAAATACTAATCATTTTTTATGCATGATATGCTGTGCATGTTTGGTGAGAATTCACCCCCTGCCACACACCTTTATGATGGCTTGCAGGGTATTATGTAGATGTAGAAGGGTTGACTTTGATTCTTCGGTTCGCAGCCTCGGAGTGGCACTGGACCAAAAGTTATCTTGGAAGAAGCATGTGTTACGATACATAGCCGTTCCAACATTGCTACGTTTCAACGTTACTAATACTGGCCCTGTGCGGCCCGCCGGCCTCAGTGCAGTCCTTGCATTTTCTAAAGTTTATCATTCCGCGTCTAATACCGTTAGCAGTTTGTCTCCACTCAGGATAGTTCCCGATACATAGCCCTTCCAGCATAGTATTAATACTAGCCCTGTGCGTCCAGAGTTTTAGCAAAGTACAGCCTCCCTTAGCGACCCGCCGCGACGCGCCGGCATAGAAATAACCATCGTAATTCCCCCGGCGTTATAAAAGTTTTCCTTCTCATACTTCATTGTTGGTGTTAAAGTTATATCGAAATTACCTTGTTTAATATTGGCTATATTTCACGTCACGCGTCAACGATAATTTGGATATGTATATTTCTCATACTCCTCAGTAGTCGTTCTCTCCACTTCCGGTTACCTAATGACCGTATACTAGTTTTCGCGTTTACGAAATAGTGAGTTACGAGTGGTCTGGCAACCAATTGTCGCGGTTACGAGTTGTCCCGGTGAAGATGTGTCCGTTTACGAGATGTCGGTTACAAGATATACGGTTACGACTTGACGTAGAACTGTGTTACGCGGGTGCAAAAAGGTAAATTCACTTGTACCACCTGAACTATTTCAGTTGTTAAAAGGTGTTACGATAGGATGAGTAGTGTATCAGAATTAACACATGGATTAGGGTTGCAATCACCAGAGTGTAGGTTAAAGTACAGATTAAATATATCAGAGAAATTTCAATAGGATAGCCTTACTGATGATATTAGGCACAAATTAAAAACAACAGCGTATTATGCTGGATTCAACCAGATAAATAAGATTAGAGAGATAGATTGTCGTACCGATAGAATCAAAATGGCATTTTTCCCCCGTACTATAAGAGAACAGAATAGGCAGGATCGCAAAGGGATAGGTAGGGGAAATATTTTAGAGTAGTCTGTAGATCATGATGCATGTATTAACCCCTTAAACACTATAGATACTAACAATGTAGTTGGATAAGACCCTATAGTTGCTTGTTTGCATGTAAGTAGTGCAAGATTGGTGATCTTCACCCCCTGCCACACACTCTCACGGTGGCTTGCAGGGTGTCGTGCAGATGTAGATGATCCCTTTCGTCTACCTTTCTTTTGATATCGAGGGGAATGGATAGTGAAGAGAAATGTGTGCTTTTTATCTTGAGATGTCGTCGGAAGTCCTTTTGGGTTCTATATCTCGTAGGGGAAGCGTGGAGTGCTAGAAATGCTGTCGTACCGACTTTGTACTCCTTTCACACAGAAGTGCGCGCCAGTGTTTCCTTTGGGCAGAAACAAAAGGGAAGTTGGGACCCATTCCTTCCTCTTCATCCTCCTCGCCAATGGCTGCCGTCGGGGGAAAAGAAATTCCTTTTTAATGGAAGGGAAAATGGGATTATACCGTATAATGACATTCTTTCGCCCGTTGTTGCAGGAACGCCTCGATGAGAATCCCATTGGCCGGAGGAGTGTCTCGTCGTCAAGGGTGACGCGCAGGGGCTGCCGGGAACGAAGCGACGACAGCGGCTGTCCTCGGAGCGCAGCGATTTCTAGTTGGCCTTCGCGCGGAGTTTATATTTCGGTGTGGTGGGATAACGTAACCGATTGGCTGTTGGGGACGCAATAAGGGGGACAAAGTAGCCATGGCAACACGACCCGTGCTCCTTGTTAAGCCAGTCAACAAAGCCAAGTAAATCTATCTGTGATATTGTTAATGTGATGTAACTATCTGTGATATTTTTAAGTAGGATGCACCAATCAATGTTATTCAATATTTATAACGAATCTCATTATTCATGTTTCTGCTACAAATAAGTAATCTCGATAAAAACATGAAAACCATAAATGTCAAACAGTTAGTAATAAAATGTAATATAGCCTCTTAATCCCAGCCTGCGTGCTGAATGAAATTCCTGAGAAAATTATGTAAATACTTGTAATACAACTCTGTACTTAATGAGCCCTGGGGTAGAGGGGGCCAGATGGCCTCACCCACCCCAGGTTAAATAAACTCAATATCAATATCAACGTAGGAGGGGATATAGTCCTGAATTCGAGCGATCGAAATGAATGAATGAATGAATACCCACCTCGATGAATGCCGCTCTTTACATTCGACCGATGAAGTGCGCACGTTTTTCACGCGTTCATCGCTAGTGTCATAGCCTCGAAAATTCGGAATCCTGAAGGAGCCAGACCTATGATTGACACAATAAGAATTTAATGGCTCTGCATTTCTTGAAGCTTAAATATTCAATGAATATTTAAGCTCCAGGAAATTTCATTTTATTTTATTTCTTCATTACATTCTTAATCCATAATAGTTCAAAAAAAGATCTTCACACACGATGATTTTTATAAATATGCGTTAACATGCAAACAGAAACAAACCTTCTAACGATTGAAAATGGCCGTAACGTCACGTAACTAGCAGTCGACGGGTTTCCTTCGATCGTGAACCGAAAAACCTTCGAACGTAAAGTTACACAATCGCAGCCTTCAATTGCTTTCGACGAATTACCCACAACACCACGGAAATCGGCTCTTTACGTTCGAACGTAAAGTTACACAATCGGCCCCCTGGGGGCCTATGCTCGAAATTCTGTTCGTGGGCGAAAGAGCAATTTCGTGTGGGACACGTGGTACCAACTCGCACGGCGGAGGAAATCGGTATGCTCGAAGCGCGGAGCGGATGAATTCGAATGGCCCTTCAGCTCGTACGCCCGGGACCGCACGAGTTCGTATACGAACGGAGGAGTTTAGAGAGACAATATGGCAGCTGCGATGTTTCGTATTCTTCTACTCAATCACGAAGAAGCTAATTTACAAGAGGTAAATCGATTCATGCGAGTAAGGATTTCTCCATTTTATTTGGAAGATAACAAATTTAAAAGGCTGTATGGAATGCCTAAAGACATAGCAGTTGATTTTATAAGGGAACTGACTCCTTTCCTAAGAGTACCTTCTCAATTATCAGCAATAAGATGAAGCCAAAATACTTAAAAATGTAAAAAAAAACTCTACTGACCTTCCACAAACTCCAACAAAATGAGCTTCTGTTCCTCGCTGATCTTTGGAATTTTTACCGTAAACGATGTTACTTCCATCTTGAAAGTGGTGGTGGAAGTGGAGGTTGTTGAAAATGCATTTTTTCAGAATGCATAGAGACGAACAGCATTATGAAGTTCGCGGCAAATAAGTGAATCAAGGCTGTGATTGGCTGTGGCCTCTCGCATGGCAACGTAGACCAACGTTGCCACATAGTTTCGTACGAAAGCCGTGTTCCACGGTCGGATCCGCATGTGCCTCGAGCATACCGATCTTCCATTCGTACGCGTCCCATACGGATTCCGCCGTGCGAACGAGAGCCATACGAACGGGAACTCGTACACTTTTGAACATAAGGCCCCTGAAGACGATGACCGAGTCGGGAATCGAAACGTCCGTCGGCGAGCACGGACGCAATAACCCCATTGGAGGACCCGAGAAACCTTCACGCAACATTTTATGAGAATATAACATACGGTGTCACGGATAACCATGTAAAATTTCTCCCCAGACGAAAAGGAGAAATCTTTGCTAATTTCAGTAAAAAATGTATTTTATTCACGACCCGGGTTTCGACAGCCATCTTCACATACCTTTTCCACCACATAATATGATGTTTAGCAATGTTTTTCTTTCTGATATTCGCTATATTTCGTATGGTTAAACTGATATCATCTAGTTCTGGGGGTCGTGATGGCCTAGTGGGTAGAACACTAAGCTGCTGACCGGAGGGTCCCGGGATCATATCCCGGGCAAGAAACTTGCTGGACACCCCCATCTAAAATCCTCGCGATTCGATTTACAACGTGTCAGAACTTCGTATGAAATCGCAGGTGGCCCAGGGAAAGGATCTCCCCCCCCCCCCCACCCCCGCACGAATTCACACGCAATTGGCTTAGTACGGGGTGAGTTATACTCTCACCTATCCTACGACCAACCTTCAGGTTGAATCACTGAGTGAGTGATATCATTCTGTGCATTCGTCTTGTTTTTAATGCAGTTTACCAATGTACTATGAATGCGTACACCCAAGATTGAAAGATGATGAATATCTTTAGAGCTCTAATTTGGAGCTTAAATATTCATTGAACATTTAAGCTCCAAAAGTCGCAACGTGTGAAATAATTCACGTATTGGTTCATTTATCCAAATGTTCTGCATTATTTTTGACCTTAATCAGCAAGATATTTGTGAACGTTCTCCTCAAGGCCATTAATGCTTAAATTTTCAATGTCATTTCATTAGGTGACTGGACCATAATCACAAAATTAGAGAAATTGATTTCCGAACTGACAGATTCAAAATATCCTTTTTTCCTCGTACAATTAGGGATATGAATAACGGTAAATATATCCAGTACGAGTGTAGCAATGGATAACATTGGTATAGCTGCATGTTGGTATAAGACTTTAAGGAGGTTGATCCGAAAAGTGAAAGTCATGTCATTTTTTTTATATTTTCAGCACTTATAGAACGTAAGTTCCTCTATCTAATAAAGTGAAGATAATAACACCAACCCATTCACCTTTTAGCACAAATTGCATTTGATATTACTTACGATTAACTGCGAGAATGGCCATCGCATGGGAATACAACGTTTAAAAATACCATAGTGACATTTCATTTTTGCAAAAAAACTGATATTTAATGCGTAATTTCACAAGAAATAAAATGACACGAAAAAAAAGGCGTCAACCCACCGTATTTTTCGCTAAATCAACCAATTTCTGCGCTTATAGCAGACGAAATGCGTTATCTGTCTTCAAGTGGCGCTGCTATCGCTCTAGCCAAAATGCATGGCGCATGAATAATATCATTACTAATGAGATATGAAGCATATTTCAGAAAAATATTATAACATAACGTTTGATAGTAATATTCTGGTGTTATAAATTAGTAAATTTATTGAGTACATGAATTTATTTTTTTATAATTTATAATTATCATAGAAAATAAATCCTTCGACTTTCCACCGTATTTCTTGTGATACTTATGACTTTCAATAGCTTAGGTAAATTTCTTTGAGAAGTAAGGATCACTTAGCAGGCATATACTCGTACTTAAATTAATAAGATTCCTCAGACAACTTGACTCAAGCAGTCGCGAGCCAACCTCCTTAAGCTAGCCCAACTAACAGCATGTTTTTGAATGTTTGCTTGGCTATATCTATCGTTTTTTAAATGCTGTAATTTAGAAGAGTATATAAATACTAATCCTTTTTTAGGCATGATACGCAGTGGATGTTTGGTGAGAATTCACCCCCTGCTACACACCTTTATGGTGACTTGCAGGGTATTATGTAGAGGTAGTTACAGTTTATATTTTCATGTACTCTGCTCATGGGAACTTAGGGGAGTTGAGATTCCAGGTTCTCGATAGATGTTATCATTGTCAGTTGGCTCCTGCCTCCTTGCCCCACAAACAAGGACGCGAATCACGGTGCCGTTACCCATCAGTATCTGGCGTGACCACTAGGCGCCGCTTGCATCCGCTTGTCTTCGCCGGGGGTTGGCGTGTCATCCCTTGCTGACCCCCCGCTTCTGAGAGAGTGTGCAAAAAGGTAAATTCACTTGTACCGCCTGAACTATTTCAGTTGTTAAAAGGTGTTACGATAGGTTGAGTAGTGTTTCAGAATTAATACAAGAATTAGGGTGGGAGACATTATCAGAGCGTAGGTTAAAGTACAGATTAAATCTATTAAAGAAATTTCAATCGGATAGCTTTACTGAAGATGTTAGGCACATATTTAAAAAAAACCAGCGTATTATGCTAGATTCGACCAGATAAAATTCAAAATGGCATTTTCCCCCGTACTATAAGAGAACAGAATAGGCTGTTTAGCTAAGGAATAGGTAGGGGAAATATTTTAGAGTAGGTAGTCTGTAGTGCATGATGCATGAATTAATCCCTTAAATACTATAGATACTAACAATCTAGTTGCATGAGACACTTTAGTTGCTTGTGTGCATGTCAGTAGTGCATGCTTGGTGATCTCCACCCCCTGCCACACACCCTCCCGGTGGCTTGCAGGGTATCGCGTAGATGTAGATGTACCCAGACAGTTGAGGGTGGACAACCCCGATGGAAGGGTAAGGGGAAGAAAGGGGGCGAGGAGGAGCTCCTTTCTGGTGCAAGGGGGGTTTCCCCAACGACCCCGCTAGTGGCATCCCCGGGGTTGAGAGAGAAGGAGGGAAACAGGTTGGCGTGGCGGTCAGGGGGGATGGGACAGAAGAGGGATGACGTATTGTAATTTTGAAAGGGGGCGAGGAACAGCTGCTCGTTGACATTGACTCGTTCCATCGAATCCATTTGTTGCCAGATTTCTATATTTTCACAAGAGTCTAACCTAAAGAGTGCTCGCCTTACCACACTTGTTTATTGATATTAATAAATGTTTGCTCGAAAAAAAGCAGAAAAGCCTTAGATACATGAAAGTGGCGCTACAGTATGTCGTTATCATTGGCAACGGTACCTGTGACGGAATGTGCTTACAAGCCTATTTACCAACTTATTTTAGGAATATACCTTACCAAGGTCCTTCTTATATTTTTTATGTAGGTATTTTAAATATTTCATTGGTTATTGACATGGTGTAATTAATACAAATGCTTCCAAATGGTAGTAGCGTCATTGTTGTCAAACAATTTTCAAAAATATGAATATTAATAAAATTCAATACAAAGACTTGTGTTTGCAAGGGAATAGTTTAAAACTAAGTAATAAAATATACAACCTATTTTAGAATGATAATTAGTAGGAATGAGCAAGTATTCTCACTTTATAAATTAAACGTGGCAACAACACGTCAGTCATGTTTCGAAGTCAAAATGAGTTAAAAAGGCTTGTAAAAAAATAGAATGTAACTACAACGCGCTATAAAATAGCATACTCATACAATTTTTGTATACGCGTTGTCACCCTATAGATGATTTTCCATACACGTCTTATTCTTGATAGGTATTTATTGATTAAATAACATAGATCTTTTACGGGATTTTGAATCGCGGAGTCACGGTGGAAACTCCTAAAATCCAAGTGTAACTTATCTCTTTAATCACACTCGATCTAGCATGTCGTTCCTCTCTCTCTCTGGGTAGTAGCCGCCCGGAGTTTGGAATAGGAGAATCATTTCACAATATTTAACTAGAGAGGTGTGAGAAGCATTGACCCTTCTTCGCGTCATACTGTCCCAACTGCGCTTCCTTTTCCTTCCTGTTCTTCGAAAACCCAGCACTGAAGTTCTAAAATCCCTCCGCCCTAATTCCTCGGTCCACTGCACCCCTCCCTCTTCTTCATCCCCCCCCACACCACACTCTCTCTCTCTCCTTCCATTCTCGTGTTCTCCCAGCATCAAAACTTTCCTCAGGAGTTTTCCCTCGTTGCTTGATACCTCCATCTTCCACCTTGGACCAAGTGTTACCCGAGCAAAGGAACACCTGCTCCAGAAGACGCCCTCCTCTACCAGCACACTCATTCCCCTCTCCACATCCGAAGGACATAACACAGCTCTACAAGGCAGGAGAAAGGCATTCACACATGGCATGTGGAATTAAATTTCAAAAAAATACCTAGTAATGAATTTTTGGAAAATAATTGTTCTCCTGCTAGCACGTAGAAAATATGTAATAATGAAATAACAAACGCGGAATCCATTAAATATCTGGGAATAAGACTGACACATGATCTTTCCTGGGGTAAACACATACGTGAAATAATGGGTCAATCTAATCGTAGACTGGGATTCATCAAAAGAGTACTGTGTAAATGTGACGATCATGTACGAGAAATCAGCTACTTCTCCCTTGCAAGACCTCATTTGGAATATGCTGCCAGTGTATGGGATCCCTACGAAATCGGTCTAAGTAATGAACTTGAACGTGTGCAGCGAAGATCGGCAAGATTTGTAAAGGGACGGTACGATAACTATATTAGCGCAACCAGTCTATTTAATGAATTAAAATGGGAATCAATGTCAGATCGCAAGTTGAAATTTAGACTTAATCTCCTAAATAAATTCCAAGATAATATTATCAGTGATGACGTTAAAAGTATTTTGCGAACCCCAACTTACTATGGTAGACTGGACCATAATCACAAAATTAGAGAAATTGATTGCCGAACTGACAGATTCAAAAAGTCTTTTTCCTCCTACAATTAGGGATATGAACAGTGGTAAATATGTCCAATACGAGTGTAGCAATGGATAAGATTGGCAGCTGCATGTTGGTGTAAGGACTTGAAGCTAACCCAACTAACGGCATTTTTTTGCATGTTTGCTTTGCTATTTTTATCTTTTTTTTAAAAAGTGAAGTTTAGAACAGTATATAAATACTAATCCTTTTTCATCATGATGTATGGTGCATGGTTGGCGGGAATTCACCCTCTGCCACACACCTTTATGGTGGCTTGCAGGGTATTATGTAGCTGTAGAAAGGCGAATGGCAGGTGCTGACTAGAAACAGTCAGACCTCCAATCAATCCCCCGACCACAGTGGTAAATAGCCCGAGAGAAAGATTTGGGATACTGAATAAATCACCGTGATATATCGTAAAGTTGCCTATATGAAGAATACTTCGACAATGAATGAGTAGTATAAGTCGAATTAGTCCAATTTTTCATAGCATAACATCGAATATCGTACGGTATCGCACATCGTGATAGAATGGCTCGGATCACGACATCGCGAAGTAATTAATTTAATTACCTTTACTAAGATGAGCTCTGTTTTTCCCCGTTTGTCCGCATATCTCCACTCCATTCTTTCACCTAAGTATTGGATAACCTCTCGATGCAAATTTATTCCACACACGTATATCATTACCCGGTCCGTAATTCTCATCCTTGGCTTTCCTACAGAGAATTCCCCTGCCACACACCCTCGAGGTGGCTTGCAGGGTATGTCGTAGATATAGATATTATTGCGTCAAATTCCAAAATCAGCTCCGGGGAACACAACGTCTCGTTTGCTTGGAGGTCTTTTTTCAAAAGGAGTTACCGATGGAGAAGTTTTAATTTTCATCACTCCTGTGAAATAAATTTTTTTCTTTTCCCATAATTGAAATTCAGTACGACTGCTTGCCAGACGTCCATATCATTGTTTGTCCAGTGTATCAGTCCGTATCATTGAGCGTTGCAACCATAAGGTATTTATGTGTGACAATCACTAAAGATTTATCGTGGGGGAGACACATCCGGGAAATATGCGGCCGAGCGAAGAGAAAGTTATGATTTATGAAAATAGTACTTGGGAAATGTGATGAGAAGATAAAAGAGCGATGTTACTTTTCACTAGTTAAACCCCACCTTGAGTATGCAGCCAGTGTATGGGATCCGAATGAATTAGGTTTGATCAGAGAACTAGACAGTGTGCAGCGTAGAGCAGCTAGGTTCGTTAAAAGGTGTTACGATAGGTTGAGTAGTGTTTCAGAATTAATACAAAAATTAGGGTGGGAATCATTATCAGAGCGTAGGTTAAAGTACAGATTAAATCTATTACAGAAATTTCAATCGGATAGCTTTAATGAAGATGTTAGGTACATATTACAAAAACCAGCGTATTATGCTAGATTCGACCAGATAAATAAGACTAGAGAGATAGATTGTAGTACTGATAGATTCAAAATGGCATTTTCCCTCGTACTATAAGAAACAGAATAGGCAGCATATTAAAGGGATAGGTAGGGGAAATATTTTAGAGTAGTCTGTAGTACATGATGCATGTATTAATCCCTTAAATACTGTAGATACTAACAATCTAGTTGTATGACACACTATAGTTGCTTGTTTGCATGTTAGTAGTGCATGCTTGGTGATCTTCACCCCCTGCCACACACCCTCGCGGTAGCTTGCAGGCTATCATGTAGATGAGGATGTAAATCAGATTATAATTAATGAGCATAAATTGCAAAAATCGGTCCCATTCTAGTTCCTTTCTTTTCTCAAATATCAGCCAAATTTATTTTCACAGTCTGCTACTATGATAGCGAGATAGTGAGGCATCGATGTCATTGTGACTTAATAAGTGTTATGGCATATGTGCGTTACTAGGTGGGAAGATATCCTTTAGAGAATACAGATCATTTTCACTTTGATGTGTTTGCGATACATAACCGTTTATACTTAAAGCAAAACGCCACGGAGACCTTCGATTCATCGTGGTTAATTTATGTTTCACTGGGAATAAATTAAAATATTAAAGTCACTAAATAATGTAATTATAGGAATCAAACTTATCAATGTTATGTTATATTTCGAAATAGTCGAGGAATGCTAACTTGAAGTTTCGAAGCTAAACATGAAGGATATCCAGAATTGGGGATATTTCTTAAGGTGTCGTAATACATGAAATACGAATGGCATAGTAATCCAAAGTCTGAGGATAAAGCTTATTCTCCTAAAAAAAATAGGCAGTTTTGGTCGAATTTATAATTTAGTTTCGGTGGAAGTTGTAATGTCAAATACTCTAGTTTTAATAACATAAACGTATTCCCAGTTTTTACGCGATAGATGTTTAGTCAGTCCATTTCAATTTCACTCACTGCCGCTAAACGTGAATAACGTCGCCATCATGAAAGGATGATTGGTCATTCAGAAGCGCAATCAATTAGAAGTCTCTCCCGAAAGTAGTCCGCCATACATGCCACCCGATTGGCACAAGTGCCTTTTTCACTTCCGTCATTTCGGCCAAGGGGTTTTCCCACAGTCTCAGACGTTGATGAAAACGATGATCAAGTCCCGTGGAAACACCGAATCTGAACTCTCATGAATGCCCACCATTCATCCGGTCCAACTCGACGCCAACATATTCACTTGGCTCGGACATTTAATCGGCGGTCCCAAGGTTACTCATTTCCTCAAGGCCTTTACAACGCATCGCTTAGAATTGGCGAAAATCTTAATCCAAGATCCATCTCCTCGAAGACGGACCCCTCCCCCCATTGCCATTTGGCACTCCGTCAACTCTCTCCGAGGAATTAAAAAATGTTGAAAGGGGCGAGCGGGTGGTCAAATGAACCAGTCGTCGTTAGCGACGCATAAGACCTTCACCACCTCCTACCAACGCACTTCCTACCCCGGCCAATCCTCTTGTGGAGAATTCCGCCATCTCCCATGAACGCTATCACGGAAATGCTGACCAATATTACGAAGCACCTTAGTCACCGTGAAAATGCACTCGAGTGGCAGAGAACAATTCCTCCCACGTACCGCCTTAGCCATACATTCTCATAGCAATGGGGAACATGCACTATTTTTTATAACTCTTTGAATGTGAAGTTTATTAGCTAAAATGTGCTTGGCGAAAATTTTGCTGAAGAATTAAATTGCGTTACAAAGATATTACTCTTTGAAAATTGCACCTTTTCGGCAGCTTAAAAACACGACGTCATCGCATGACGTCACGGCACGGTATCACTATGGGCGTAGTTTATCTGTTTATGCGTGGAGGTAAGTTGTTAAATTAATACTTGGCGATAACGTATGTATTTATCTCATTTGTTCATTGCAATAAACGATTGTATTTCGATTTTTTATTTACGTAGTATGGATGGTAACGAGCAAATCATCCATTAATTATCTAATACCTGTTTATTGCCCACGAATTTCTACTACGTCTATGCAATCGCTGTTTTTTTAAGAAGAACGCCGCCATAAGGGAGTCAACCAAAGGAAATTGTCGGAATGTGCTTTAATAAGTATTTTTTCGTTTCTTTCGAGAAATAAGTAAAAACCTCAAAATAATATATTTAATTCATTTTCTTTTAAATATAAATGTCTATCTCCGTAGCAATATGGAACCTATACCGTGCATTGACGTCAGAAGGCGTTGCAGGTCACGTGACTTTCGTCGATTTTCGGGAAGATTTTAATATCATTTAATAATCTTTGTGGTGGGCGTAGAAAAATGTCTTATATATTAAAATTGGTAAGAAAATTTTGCATCAAGTACATCATTTATCTTCGAGAAACAAATTTCATGCATATTCCCCATTAAGGCTCTCATAGCAAACTTATTTTGAAACTAAAATCTTTTGGGTTAGACAATAATATAATATCATGGATAAATGATTTCCTTCCTGATCGGGGGTGCAAAGGGTTGTTCTGGACCGTGTTACCTCCCCGGCAATTGAAGTCACTTCAGGTGTCCCACAAGGTAGTGTGATAGGCCCACTCCAGTTCCTTCTGTACATAAATGATATAAATAAGGTGGTAAAAAGTAAGCTTCGTCTCTTTACCGATGACGCTGTAGTGTACAGGGAAATTCTATGCCCAAACGATAAAGAATATTTAAAAGATGACCTACAGGCAATTGAAAAATGGTGTCATACATGGCAGTTAGAATTAAATTTTTTTAATGTGTAGCAATGAATTTTTTGAAAAAGAATTTTTCACCTCCTAGTACGTACAAAATAAGTAATAATGAATTAACAAACGTGGAATCCATTAAATATCTTGGAATAAGACTGACACATGATCTTTCCTGGGGTAAATACATGCGTGAAATAATGGGTCAAGCGAATCGTAGACTGGGATTCATCAAAAGAGTATTGGGTAAATGAAACGATCATGTACGAGAAATCAGCTACTTTTCCCTTGTAGACCTCATTTGGAATATGCTGCCAGTGTATGGGATCCCTACGAAATCGGTCTAAGTAATGAACTTGAACGTGTGCAGCGAAGATCGGAAAGATTTTTAAAGGGACGGTATGATAACTATATTAGCGTAAACAGTCTATTTAAATGAATTAAATTGGGAATCATTGTCAGATCGCAGGTTGAAATTTAGACTTAATCTCCTAATTAAATTCCAAGATCATGTTTTCAGTGATGACGTTAAAAATATTTTGCGAACCCCAACTTACTATGGTAGACTGCATCATAATTACAAAATTAGAGAAATTGATTGCCGAACTGACAGATTCAAAATGTCCTTGTAGGCCGCGAGGGCTCAACATCTAGTACCTTGAACCTCTGTAAAATTGCCATGCGAAATGGGGATCTTGGGTAGCGAAGTGATCTGCGCAGTGGCCCGGAAAGCCAAAGGTCCGTGGTTCGATTCCCGGCCCAGGTGAATTTCTTCGCATGGCAATTAATGTGAATTTCACCGCCGTGAACGCGGCACGCTTGAAATATCCTGCAGTACAGTTGGACGTTCGTTGTTGATGGTTGAAATTGGACCTTTACTTCCAACGCTAGTAAATAATCCTCATAAAACAAATTAATGTGCTGCGATGTAACTGCAGGGCTGTTTTTTTTATTTTTTAACTTTAACACAGCAGCTGACGGATTTCAGTGGCGTGAGTTTGCCAAGTTGTAGACAGTCAACCGCGCGGGTGGAAGCATTTGATAGTTCTTGACTCTAAGAACGCAGACAGTAAAAAGACGCCAGGGATTCCTTTGGGGATGCAATCCCTTAATCCTTGAATAAAATGCACCGTAAAGGCATCACGCGGTAAATGCCAGGCAATTCGCACAACAATAGCCCTCTACTCACCCCCTCCTCCACAAACAACGCAGCCAATCGTCGATGAGATTCTAGTTTGCCGAATCCATTTCGATGGATCGACTCCCGAAACCCTAAAGGTGCGTTAACTGCTATGACAGTCAACTGCTAACAACTATTAAGCTCTACTCGCATGTGTAAATAACAACTGCGAGGCGAGTTCAGGTCGATACTGGACACATATCGAACACTATCGATCCCAGTTCGAGCTATTGGTAAAGTTGAAGCCCGTCTTACTTTCCATCGGAAATGTATCCAACACAATCACAACAATCGCCAATGGAAAGGAATACACGACGACTGACACATCGGTAATTTGGATATAATAACAAGAATATCCCTCCCCGAAAGTAAGATTCCACTCTCTAAAGAATGGGAACAAAAGATAATCGTCGATGGAATTTATTGCTTGAAGAATTTCATGAAAATATAAGCATCAATCACTATTGAAATAAAACTCTTTTTATTTGTTGTGGCAACGCCTAAAAAGGGGCTTCAAGCTGCATAGAAGTTGGTGCAGACGCATCATAGCAGTAGCGATATAGATCTATCGCAACTCATCTCGCGACTGTCATAGCAGTCGACTGCTACGTGTAAACGCTGCTTAAGACACTCCACAAGGTCAGCGATTATATCGGAATGCACCGTAGAAGTATATCAAGCCTGCAATATTAAAAGAAATGTTGTTCATAGCGTATACATCCACCAGCTAGAACGCGCACACAGCAGGAAGGCGCTAAGGAGAATATTAAATAATAGAATGAAATTATTGTGTTGCTTGCGTTAGCTCAATTTTTGTTTAAAAACGCAATCCCTACATTGTATTTTATACAATTGTACTTAATTTTGGATATAGCGTTCCTTTCCGGGAAATCTAAGCAATTGACAAAGGAGTCTGTATTTGGAGATGGAATCGAAATTTTACAGTTAACCATTCGCAGGTGAGTTCATTATAAACCCACATTTCGGTTAATTTCTGATTGGCATTCGTCCTGTTGCTGGCATTCACGACATATTGCGAGAAATATAGTGCGGAGAAGCTTTGGGTGTAAAGCGGAGGCCCTCTTGAGCGATCGCTCTTATCGTTCCTCTTTCATCGGGATTCAAGGAGGTTAATGGGTGCGTTTACTCGGAACCGGAATCGCAATTTTGTACACGAAATCGTTAGATGGAAACGAAGAACGAATTTTAGTGAAAAAAATAATCTTCTAACCACAACCATTCACTCATAAATCAAAAATTAAAATAAGTAAAAGGTGACGCCCATCGAGAAAGCAGCTGTGATAACATTGACGTCATTTTCCTTCCGTCCTTGACTGCTTTTAGGGTAAGGGAAGGGTGTGGAGGGGGTTCTCGGAAGGTCTGCTAGCACAGGTCCTGTCGCATTCGCTCCTATTGGCAGAGTCAGCTGTGTGTCCCCCATTCCGATAAGGCAAAGTAGCTTCACGGGCTCCGTTGTGATTGGACGAAGTCGTTATATGTCAGAGGTTGCACCACGCCCACTTTTCCGATAGGGTTATAAACATCAGTTTTTCACCGCTTATAACTCGAGAAAATAATTGACGGATCAGAAAACGGAAAAATACGGGTCTTTTTATTTTACAAACTCTATCAGATCCGGCAATGAAAAAATATGGTAAACGACCCCATTACTGTTGGGCCATCAGTGAACTGTGAAACGTCTATAAACAAAAATCGTGATGCAATGAAGTGAGTTCTCAATATTTCTTTCCGTACGTTTATACATGGAGTAATGAATGGGCTTGGTTTTCATCCCGACAGAAATTTTGCCGATGTGCGATGCGTGAACTTTATAAAGTAAGGAGATAAATGCACAGAGGAGAAAGCCACTTACACACTTCATCTAAATCGCCGCGATCCTATTTCGAATCACTAATTCTTTTCGTACCGAGAGCTTTTTTTGGCTATTTTAGGGCACAACTCATGTGGTTGAATCTTTCGCGGGTCGCCGTGAAACAAAAAACTTCTTCGTGATTCTGTCGCGCGCGACATCAGTTGGCATCCCGACGCTCCGTGATCCGTGCTTCTCCTTCGAATCCACCGCCTTCGAGGCGTTTCAGCGTCATCGTGAGGTGATGGACTGAAAATTATTTACACCACGCGTCGATATTTGAGGTATTTCTGGAATAGGGTTGGCGTATGGTGAGGAGGAGGAGATAGGTGGGGGAAGTGGAGGGGGAGGAGAAGGGGTGGAGGGAAGGGGGTGGAGGGGAGAGAATGGAGGGGAAGGGGAGGTTGGAGGGGGGCGGTTCCTCATCTCACAAGGGGAGTGTCCGTGTTTCTGGTCTAGGATTTTGACGAAATTTTCCAGACAGGTAGTCCTTGATATAATAACTTTCGAATTACCCCCATATAGGGTTATATATCCAATAACTTCGACAAAAAACGAGTTTGAAATATTTTATTGCCAATATAAAGCTTATAATTAATCATAACATTGTAGTTTGGGTTAGGGGTAAAGAACTCGCTTCACAATGTCGACGTCCCTGGTTCGAAACTCTCTATCTCCAATTTTCTTTTCATCGCAGTTTCGTTGTACGATTATCCCCGGTTTAACATATTTTTTAACTTTATTATCCGGGATGCAATTTAACTATTTTATTTATTAATTACGTATTTTACTACAATTACGTATTTAGTGCGTAATATAGTTAATTACGTTATTTACCTAAATCACGTAATTAGTACGTGGTGGTCTCGGAAATACGACCGCACGCCCTGTCGTTTTTTGTGTACGAAATTAACGGAAGAGCATGAAGTGTGATCGTGATTTTTAATTTCCGTATCCTTGGCCACGCGGTCCAGACGCACGTACATTTGTTCTGATTTGCCTGGTTCCGTGATTTTCCAAGGCTGTGCTTTTTTGGAAAAATCGCAAGAGAAAAAAGAACTTAAGCTCTGCAATTGTAAGTATCTACTGAAACGTTCGGGTGATTCTACCATACTCATGAAAAGGTGCAAATATTATTTCTTACCGCAGGTAATTTATCACTTTCGAAGCATTGAGCCTCTTTCTGGTAGTACACTGAGGATGCAAAATATATCTTCATTTCATATTTCAAACTCGTTTTTTGATGAAGTTATTGGATATAAAAACCCTATATGATTCGTGAATAATTAATCAAGGACTACCAGCCTGGCAAATTTCGTCAAAATCCTAGACCCGAAACGGACACTTCTCTTGTCAAGTGTTCTCAAGTCTTAAGGCCGTTTTACACGGTCATTGATACTGCGCAGGCTGTAGCGAGAACACTTGCGCACGAAATATTGCGCCGTGTAAGGCGACGACAGGCAGCGCCACTGCGCGGACGCTTGCGAGCAAATTAGAACATGTTCTAATCTGATACATGTGTTCGCGCAAGTTTAAAGTTTATTTCTCTCACTAGATGGTGCAGATGTGGCGGCAACGAATAGCCTGGGGAATTCTAGCGATTACATAGGTTGTTGACGATTAAGTTGGGTGTATTTGTTGGCACTCAACTCCTTAGATGGTGAATAAAGTGCAATAATGATGAGCTGGGCGATTAATCACGTGGAAGCTTAACCCTTAACCAGTGACGTGCAATTTTTGTTACATAACCAGTGACGTGCGGTCTGGGAGACCGCAATAAATTAAATATTCATAAAATGTTGCAACGCCATTTTTATTGCTTAGTTTAATGTTTCTTTATCTTCCTAACTATTCTAAAACTTATATTTAATTTTATGCATTACCAATACGAACCAATTTTTCGGTAATAATAGTTATTTGAAACAGGATCAAAAAACTGATGTCAAAAACACTTGAGTTATTATTATCGTTTTTAAGTATCAATATTTCGTCAGATTTAAAAATAAGGCCTTAAATGATAAAGTAGGAAGGCTAAATAATAAGAAACAATTGAATTTATCTCGTTTATTCCTTTTCTTGATGCATTCTGCAGGCGATTAAAATTACATTTTTTCACAATAGCTCTCATATCTCCGTTTCCACACAGTCTTTACAAAGTTTCTTCGTGCATTCCAAGCACACAAGCTTTTTGCATCGGAAACATAAGAAAGAGGTTTTCCGTTTTTTGTATGGCGGGCACAGTCTACATGTTGTCCGGTTCTCGAGCCTTACACACTTCTTCAGCCTCTTCCAACGGCAGATGGAGAATTTGCGCAATACTTAATCGTTCCTGTCTCGGGAGTCTAAGATTTGACATTCTGCTTCTCATAAGGGGTCTAACAAGATCTACAGCTATCGATTTAATGAAATTAAATCGTGTCATATCTTTCTTATCTTTCGCAGACTGCTGCAGCACAAAGGAGTTGACAAAGGAAATATCTAATATTCTGAAAAATACTGCCATTGGCTACGTCCTTGTCCTTCGGCCGGATGTGTAGCTACAGCACATTTTGTCTAAAAAATCTACGCCACCCTTAGTCGCGCTGTAAAATGCAATAACCTCTAGTTTCCGTGACTATATCGTCACTCACCCTGTAGTGCATTCTTGAAACTAAGCAAACAGCCTTATTTCTTTTGAGAGCATGGGATACTAGAGTCATGTTGGCCGAGAATCCGTATAGTGAAGAGCCCACTATGCGCCCTTTTGATGGCGAAAAATCATTAGGTATTTCCCTTCTATTTTTTCTGATTGTACCAACGTACGTCAGCCCTTTTTCTTTTAATTTTTCTTCCAGTTCAGTAATTGTGAACCAATTACCCGCTGTGATATTCCTGTGGGACCCCATGATTGGCTCAGAGACACGAATAACTGACTGGGTTGGTTTTGATAGCTTTTTGTCTTTCTCTGACAAACCTATTCCATCTGTGTCTTTCCCTGTGTACAAATATGCGTTAAACGGATAACTGTTTTCGGCGTCAGTCAAACACATCATTTTCAAACCATACTTGGCGGGCTTGCTAGGAATATACATTTTGAAACGGCATCGGCCCCTTTATTTCTTTTGGCAATAAAACTCGATGCTTAGATGTTCTGTCCCCAAATACTTAAAGGGAGACCGACTGAAAAAAGAAAGGCACAAATGAATGTTTCACTCCAAGCGTGGGCGCGCGAAATTTCTGGGTTCAATGGGTTCCGTCATTTTTACAAAATACATTATATGCGTACTGCCTGCAAGGGGTACGAGAAATTAACATCTGTTTTATTGTAATTATTTATAAAATCTATTAGAAGCTTAACATTTAAAGAACAAAATGCGTGATATTTCCAATAAAAACTGGATTTCATTTGTTTTGCGTTTGCCTTCAACAACGACTTGAATAGTCATTTATTCTTACTTATGTATTTTAGAAAAATTAAGTACTTTATTATCCTCGTTGTGTAACTAAAAATGCTTCCCAACAAATTATTAATTATTCTTATACTTTAAAAATCACTACGAATTGTTTTTATCAATTTTTTGAATCATGTCCACCAGCATTACTTTTCTTGATTTTTCCAATTTAGTGACGTGCGGTCTCTCAGACCGCTAATCGAATTTAGTTGCAAATTTACAGAAATAAATAATAAAAACGTTAAATTTTAAGAGTGTTTTATCCTTATTAGTCAAAAATATGAAGCTAACGAGAATTATAGACATTTTAAAATAGTCATTTTGAAAATATTAATAATTTTAAAAACGCAGCGGTCTCTCAGACCGCACGTCACCGGTTAAGGGTTAAATTTCGTGCGTAAAGGAAGAACTCGTTACCTTGGCCCACATCCGTTCGTTCGTTGTACAAATTTTGGGCTAAGTATACGGGACTAGGGTCTCCACTATTATGTTTAGACTATGGCTTCAAACATATTTTAATATGGTGGTAATTTAAGGCATCTTTCACGCCCAAATAATTGCTACTTAACAGATTTTGACTTTATGCGATATATTGACAGTATTACCGCTACTGAATGGTATATTGTCACTGCCATAATGCACCGACGATTGCATCGTGTGAAGCTGTCAAGCAAGCGTCATCGCAATGTTCTAAGTCTCGGACTTTCGCAGACGACTGCTCAAACGGAATCAACATCAACTTGCGCAGTTTAAATGACCGTGGTGTAAAACGGCGCTTCAGACCGGAAGGAAAGAATGGGGATGGATGGGAAAGGAGGAAGGGTGGAGAGAGAAACCCGGCGTCGGAATCTGCCTGCTCTTAACGAAAAGGCATACGTTAAATAATTGGTCAAGCGAATCGTAAACTGGGATTCATCAAAAGAGTATTGGGTAAATGTGACGATCATGTACGAGAAATCAGCTACTTTTCCCTTGTTAGACCTCATTTGGAATATGCTGCCAGTGTATGGGATCCCTACGAAATCGGTCTAAATAACGAAATTGAACGTGTGCAGCGAAGATCGGCAACATTTGTAAAGGGACGGTACGATAACTACTTTAGCGTAACTAGTCTATTAAATGAATTAAAATGAGAATAATTGTCACATCGCAGGTTGAAATTTAGACTTAATCTCTTACACAAATTCCAACACCATATTTTCAGTTATGACGTTAAAAATATTTTGCGGACCCCAACGTACTATGGTAGACTGGACCACAATCACAAAATTAGAGAAATAGATTGCCGAACTAACAGATTCAAAATGTCCTTTTTTCCTCGTACAATTAGGGATATGAATAACGGTAAATATATCCAGTACGAGTGTAGCAATGGACAACATTGGTATCTGCATGTTGGTATAAGGACTTGAAGCTAATCCAAATAACAGCATTTTTTGCATGTATGCTTTGTTATATCTATCTTTTATTAAATAGTGAAGTTTAGAACAGTATATAAATGCTAATCCTTTGTTATGTATGATATGTAGTTCATGTTTGGTGAGAATTCTCTCCCTGCCACACACCTTTATGGTGGCTAGCAGGGTATTATGTAGATGTAGATGAAGGCACAAAAAGGATCACGGCTTTACGTGCCATCCGACGGACGGAGGACTGCACTCGAGTATTCTCCGCAAAACGCTCAAGTAGGGGCCGAATTACCGATGATAAATATTACTGGGATTGGAACCCGGGCCCTTCTAGTGAGAGGCCAGAACTCCAATTCAAACTACACCACAACGGCCCTGAATGCATTGTGGTCGTACAACAAGCGATGGAGGTTCTGACCGAAGGACTATTTGGATGTCGTTAAGGGCAAAGAGTCGAAAGAGCACAGGAGCAGATACCAATTCACTGCAAAGGAATGCAACTGCATTTAACCACAGTCTCTCCGAACTCTGTTTAGTGACCTGTTCCTGCCCACACAGCCTTCTTCGGCACTAGATTAAACTCGATAAACAGTAACCTGAGTGCTTCGAAATCTGGAAATGCGATTTGGGTGCAATGGGCGTGTTTACTCGGAACCGAAATCGCATTTTTGTGCAAGAAATTGTTAGATTGTAACGAAAAAAGAATTTTAGTGAAAAAATTAATCTTCTAACCACAACCATTCACTCATAAATCAAAAATTAAAATAAGCAAAAAGTGACGCCCACCGAAAAAGCTTCTTTGATAACTTTGACCTCATTTTTCTCCCGTCCTTGACTGCTCTTATGGGAAGGGAAGGGAGTGGAGGGGGGTTCCAGGAAGGTCTGCAGGCACAGATACTGTCGCAACTGCTCCTATTGGCAGAGTCAGCTGTGCCCCCCCATTGCAATAAGGCGAAGTACTTCGTGGGCTCAGTTGTGATTGGACGAAGTACAAATTGGAAGTCAGAGGTTGCACCACGCCCACTTTTCCGAAAGGGTTAAACACATCAGTTTTTCGCCGCCTATAACTCGAGAAATAATTGACGGATCAAAAAACGGAAAAATACGGGTCTTTTTATTTTACAAACTCTATCAGATTCGGTGATTCAGAAAATATGGTGAACGACCCCATTTGGGCTTGGCTGCCATAATCCTTGGAACTTGAGCAGCTAAGGGAAACTCAAGGTTAAATCCCTTAGGTTAAATTTTTGCATGTAAAAGCTCATAAGAGGGTTTAATGCTAAAATATGCTAAACGAAACAGATAATCAGTTAGGATTTATAAAATAGGCCTTGACTTCAGGACTTGTCGCTTCCGTTAATCACCTTAAAAAGTGTGTAGCTATCAATTTTTGGAGGAGGAATAATTTGATAGAGCGTACCTATAAAATTAATAACACGAGAATCGAAAGCGTTGAAACAATAAGGTATTTAGGTGTAACAATCACTAAAGATTTATCGTGGGGAAGACACATCCGGGAAATATGCGGCCGAGCTAATAGAAAGCTAGGATTTATAAAAAGAGTACTTGGGAAATGTGATGAGAAGACAAAAGAGCGATGTTACTTTTCACTAGTTAGGCCCCACCTTGAATATGCAGCCAGTGTATGGGATCCGAATGAATTAGGTTTGATCAGAGAACTAGACAGTGTGCAGCGTAGAGCAGCTAGGTTCGTTAAAAGCTGTTACGATAGATTGTGTAGTCTTTCAGAATTAATGCAAGAATTAGGGTGGTAATCATAATGAGAGCGTAGGTTAAGGTACAGATTAAATCTATTAGAGAAATTTCAATCGGATAGCTTTACTGAAGATGTTAGGCACATATTAGAAACACCAGCGTATTATGTTAGATTCGACCAGATAAACAAGATTAGAGAGATAGATAGTCGTACTGTTAGATTCAAAATTGCATTCTCCCCCGTACTATAAGAGAACAGAATTACCCCCTGCCACACACCTTTGTGGTGGCTTGCAGGGTATTATGTAGATGTAGATTTAATGCCATGGTCCCTAGTAGCATTCTACCAGGCGCTCTCTCGTCTTTTAAAAGATCAGTTTTACGACACGACTTATTTTGGCAGCAGCAAGGCATTCTGCGTTAATCGTTCAATATCATACACAAATATCCAAGGATGATAACCACATATTTAGAATCTTCAGGTGCGTTCCGTGTAGGGACAAAAAGGGTCTTCAAAAACGCAGTCTGAGTAATGTGACATTGCCAATGCAGTATGTATTTCTTTTTTAGTTTTTCATTCACGCGTAGCACATCCGTCAAACAAGAATGGAGCCAGTTCCAGCACATGATTGCTTTTCCTCCGTGCTACAATGCGTTTTCTTTCCTGTTCACTAGGCATTGATTCCCTCGGGGGGTTGGGTAAGTAAGTCATCTCCTTGCAGGTGGTGCAGGGAGGCTGCCGAGCAGATTGTACACACACCTGTGCACCCTCCTTCCTTCACTTCGGATGCGATGCTTCTTCGGGGTCGGATGGCGACAGAAATGGCAAGACCTCCCCCCGAGAGAGAGACAAGAGCTCGCATCATCCCGATCGGAGACACCCTTTTGTCGAGAGCGAAAGATTCGAGCGGTGGACGATCGATGACCCACAGACACTTCGGTTCTAAGGACCGTTTACTTTGCCCTTGTTAATTCTAGGTTACAAATATGGCATATCCTGTTGGGGAGGTTGTTATTTTAAGAATATTCAGCCCATTAGAGTTGCCCAAAACAAAAGCTTAAGGGTGATTCTACGAACTCCTCGGATGGAATCTACATTTCCATTGTTTTCTGGCCTAAAATTCTACCAGTTAAGACATTTATGCGTGTACAAAGTGTTAATAATAATCTATGATCGTGGAGGATACGAAAATAAACCTTGTCCTATCACCACAAGGCTGAGAAGAAACCTGAGTATTAAAATTCCGAAACCTAACGTTGAAGCCTACAAACACTTTATATAATAATATGGCACCAAAAGTTTTTATGCAGCTACCTCAAGAATTATACTTATTTAACAACCACGTGACGTTTAAATTGGATAAAACTGTAGTACTTATTGGAAATGGTGCTAACTTCAGTTATACTATGATAATATCTGATTCGCTCTGGAAATTTAAAGAGTAAGATGACAGTTTTAGTCTCGTGGCGCCATGATGCATAGTTGCCGAGGAAAAGTGCGGCTATAAACTATAACTATATGGAATAGTGTACCAATAAGTACTACAGTTAAAACCTTGAAACTTCGCAGACGTAATGACAAAGATATAATTCACCTTCTATTAAACGTTTGATGTAGTCAAACACTTTGTTTGGAAGTCATTAGACGTCAAAGTGTCGCACGGCGCCGTAGCGCTAAAAAAATGGGTTCTTTTTTTACTCTAACATAAGAAACAGGTGCAAAATTTGTTTTTAAAAAATATTCTAGCAACGTATTCAGTCAACAACAAAATTTTCTAAATTAATAAGTAAATGAAGTGAAAATTTGATGAACGGTTTCGGAGTTATTTAGGTTTAAACTCGAGTCTACAAGATTTTGGCGCGGACAGTATACTCTGTTTGGCTCTGACAAGAGAGTAGTGTTAGGGCTCCTCGTATCTGCGTTGAAGCTAGAGCTATCCGTAAGTTTTTTGCTAATCAAGAATACTCTTAACGTGGTTATTTGTCATCTTTTACTTATCAAAATGGCATTCAATAAATGAAATAATTTAAAAACTCCTAAAAAATACGTTCAAAAATCTAAATACATGTGGTGAAATTACGAGATGCAATCACAGAATTATGGAGAAGTATGATAACCTGACATGACACATACCGCTGCAGGAGTAGAATACTGTCAGAAAATCTAGCGATAAATGCCTCAACATAATTCGTGTCGCTTGGTAAAAATATTGGATATTCATTATGCATAAATTAAAACCCGTGCATGCCATTTTCACAATATGTAATAAAAAGGACACCGTTCATGGATACGAGCCATTAATTACATCGAGGCATCACCACGATAATGACACTTACGCTTTGTAACTACGATCGGTGTTCTTGGTCAATATAGCGGGAAAATTGTACGTTTTTAATTTCTTCATCATAAGTATCACAGTGAGATATCTTGGACGTTAAGCGATCAAATTTCACATAAACCCACACCCTTACATACTTAAAAATGCACAGTAAAACTACTTTCATTAATAACAATATAATTTCTCACGGCTGTAAACATGGTGTGTGAGGCAAAGCAAAATGTCAACATGTGCCAAAACTCGTAAACTTAGGCCGCAAAGAACTTGAGTAATATTACGGGAAATATGGAACAGATATAAAAATGACGCACAGAACTATGTCGATGTGGTTAGCTTACTTCGTGAATCAGAATAAACATGGTGGTAATTTATTCTGTAAATATTATAAACTGTTCATTTCAGTTGTACTCAGCCCTTAAATTACTTTGGCATCGTCATGATCTGAAATTCATGTCCTAACGTGATATTTTAAAATTACCGGAAATTTTCTGTTGCTGAGTGTCGTTGCTTTCTTTTCCGTTCAGCCGCAAAGGCAGATACATGTGAATAATGACACTAACAAACAATGTTTTAATCCACATACTTTTTTACTGGTGCAACTAGTTTCAACGCCGTGGCGTCATCATCAGGTACAAGCATTGCAATCAAAGGCAGAGGTATATATACTCAAAAAGCAGGTTGGAGAAGGGGAGAATGTGGTCGTTTAACATATTATTTTTATCGCCGAATCTGATAGAGTTTTTAAAATAAAAAGACCCGTATTTTTCCGTTTTTTGATCCGTCAATTATTTCTCGAGTTATAAGCGGCGAAAAACTGATGTTTTTAACCCTTTCGGAAAAGTGGGCGTGGTGCAACCTCTGACGCATATCGACTTCGTCCAATCACAACTGAGCCCGCGAAGCTACTTCGCCTTATCGCAATCACAGCTGGCTCTCCCGATGGAAGCGATTGCGACAGCATCTGTGCGAGCAGACCTTCCGAGAATCCCCCCCACTCCTTTCCCTTCCCCTAAAAGCAATCAAGGAGGGGAGGAAAATGACGTCATTGTTATCACAGCAGCTTTTTCGGTGGGCGTCACCTTTTTCTTATTTTAATTTTTTTTTATTAGCGAATTGTTGTGGCCAGAAGATTAATTTATTCACTAAAATCGTTTTTCGTTTCCATCTAACGATTTCGTGCACAAAATTGCGATTTCGGTTCCGAGTAAACGCCCCCATTAGGAGAGGGTTGCAGGGGAGGGGTTAGAGGAGGGGATAGGTTAATCTCTGTGCATTAAAACATAGTTTGCAAGTGTCATTATTCATAATTGACTTCCACAATGTTACGCCTTAAAGGATTGAATGCAGATAAACATGTTTACCCACGCATCGTCTGCGAGCAAGCACTTCCGGATATTCCAGGTATTTCATTAATTTATTGCACGATTCCATTTAATGAGGAATTTGATCAATCCAAAGAGAGATGAAATTTCTTGTTCATTTGGCCACCAGACCAATGTTTCGGAAAGTGAATATTTGACTGCGTTCTATGTACCTACATATTTCAAGCCGACTCGCATGGTCTGGGCGAATCACATTGACCCATATTCGCTGATTTTCAACGGGTAAAGCAATGTATCCCATAGCCATCATTTTCTGTGCCCGTTAGTGCAACTTGGTTCGCGCTAAAGAAGAATCATTAGTGAGAAATTACATCTCAAAACTGCAGTAGAGCCGATAATTGAATGAGGAATTGATCTCTCGAATGGAAATACCTCCGAAGGCTACATCAACTTTTGTTTTTCGTCTCGTCACTAGGTGACAATTATCATCATCATCAGTCATCAATTGGTTTGACGCAGCCCTCCACTCAATTCTTCTATCGGCTGATCTCTTCCAATTTAACGTACTTCTTCTCTTTCACGTCCTTCATCACTTGTTTCTTTTTATCAGATACGAGACCTCCGTTTCCCGTTTCTCCACCCACTTGTCTTCAACGATAGTCTCGCCATCAAGCAGTGGCATACCAAGGCTAACTAGATGATAGCCGCCCCCGGTAGAAAAAAATTATTTTTTCTTAAACTAAAAAAAGATATAGGATCTTTTAAGCCTGCGGCGTGAACGGCGGTGAAAATCACATTAATTGCCATGAGAAAAAATTCCCGGTCCGGATGAATGTATTAATGTAAATTGATGACAATTAATGTAAAAAAAGATAATTTTCGATTTTGGCGCCCCCCCCCCCTTTATGGTGCCCGGGGCAGCCGCCCCGTTCGCATCCCCCTTGGTACGCTACTGCCATCGATCATTAAAAAATATCACTTTTGACGCTAAAGAAAAGATGGCTTCAAGTAAAAAGCCGAAACCTTCACACCAGCAACTTGAGGGCTGAAGCGACTAGAAAAATTACACATTGGAAGATCAATTAATAGTCTCCCACGAAATATTTCCAGCAAAGGCATGGTCCACCTGCGATCTCCATTGCGTAGGTTAGATCACGACCTAGCTGAATGATACGGCCAGTAAAGTGATGCTTCAATTTAAGAATCAAAATCATAGTGCCGATATCTCAAGAAGGGATTCCTTTGCAGCGATACCTCGACCAGCGATATCACCAGTGGTATGTATAATCGTCAAATCGAAACACCTTTGCATTTCGCCGAGAGGGGGTTGGATAATACTGGAGGAGAGCCATCGGGGCGAAGTGATCTTGGTATATACGGACATCCGGGCTTGCTATAACTCAATATCCTCAAGAAAGCTTTTGACAAGGTGTCTCATAGCAAACTAATTTTGAAACAAAAATCTTACGGGTTAGACAGTAATAAAATATCATGGATAAATGATTTCCTTCATGATCGGGTACAAAGGGTTGTTCTGGAAGGTGTTACCTCCCCGGCAATTAAAGTCTCTTCAGGTGTCCCACAAGGTAGTGTGATAGGTACAGATTTGTGTACAGAAGTACTCCTGTTCCTTCTGTACACAAATGATATCAATAAGGTGGTAAAAAGTAAGCTTCCTATATTTTCCGATGACGCAGTAGTGTACACGAAAATTCTATGCCCAAATGATAAAGAATATTTAAATGATGACCTACAAACAATGGTGTGATACATGGCAGTTATAATTAAATTTTTAAAAATGCCTGGGAATGTTTTTTGGAAAAAGAATAGCTCTCCTACTAGCACTTACAAAATAAGTAATAATGAATTTACGAACGTGGAATCCATTAAATATCTTGGAAAAAGACTGACACATGCTCTTTCCTGGGGTAAACACATACGTGAAATAATAGGTTAAGCTAATCGTAGACTGGTATTCATCAAAAGAGTATTGGATAAATTTGACGATCATGTACGAGAAATCAGCTACTTGATTCCCTTGTTAGACCTCATTTGGAATATGCTGCCAGTGTATGGGATCCCTACGAAATCGGTCTAAATAACGAACTTGAATGTGTGCAGCGAATATTGGCAAGATTAGTAAAGGGACGGTACGATAACTACTTTAGCGTAACTAGTCTATTAAATGAATTAAAATGAGAATCATTGTCAGATCGCAGGTTGAATTTTAGACTTAATCTCTTAAACTAATTCCAACACCATATTTCCAGTGATGACGTTAAAAATATTTTGCGAACCCCATCTTACTATGGTAGACTGGACCATAATCACAAAATTAGAGAAATTGATTGCCGAACTGACAGATTCAAAATGTCCTTTTTTTCCTGGTACAATTGAGCAACGGTAAATATATCCAGTACGAGTGTAGCAATGGATAACATTGGTAGCTGCATGTTGGTATAATAACTTGAAGCTAACCCAACTAACATCATGTTTTTGCATGTTTGCTTTGCTATTTTTATCTTTTTTTAAATAGTGTAGTCTTGAACAGTACCTATATAAATACTAATCCATTTTTATGCATGATATGTAGTGCATGTTTGGTGTGAATTCAACCCCTGCCACACACCTTTATGGTGGCTTGCAGGATATTATGTAGATGCAGACGTATAGTACGCCTTAAAGGCGTCTAAAAGTGGAGAGAGGTACTAAGAAAAAATAAAATTCAGCGCAAAGTATTGAAACTGCATTTGGGACAAAAATATTTACCACCAGGGTAGGTCATAAGACAAAACTGCGAATGGCAAAGAAATTATTGTCTCGGGAATAGATCCAAAAACTATGCTAACTGGAGCCGAGCACTTTACCTTTTCAAAGCATTGTCCCTACAGTAACCATATCATCATCATCAAGGGTCAACAATCCTAGGATTGGTTTGACGCAGCCCTCCACTTGATTCTTCTATCCGCCAACCTCTTCAAATTAACGTAGCTCCTCTCTTTCACGTCCTTTACGACCTGTTCTATGAATCTCATACGAGGCGTGCCTTTTCCATTCTTCAATTCACTTTTCACTCGACGATTGTCTTCATCAGGCCATCGTGTCTTAAGATGTGGCCGATTAAGCTGTACCGTCTTCTTTTTATAGTGTTCAGCAGACTTCTCTTTTCTCCCACTCTTCTTTGGACTTCTTCATTGGTCACTGGATCGATCCATTTTATCTTCATCATTCTTCGATAGCACCACATTTCGAATGCTTCCACCCTTTTCTTCTCCGCAGCTGTCATCGTCCATGCTTCACTGCCGTAAAGGAACATGCTCCAGATATACGTTTTGATGAATTGCTTCCTTACTTCCATGCTTGTATTTCCAGCTGGAAGTGGATTCTTCTTTTGATAGAATGCCCTCTTTTCCTGGACTATTCTACTCACAATTTCTTTCTTGCTTCGTCCATCGTTGGTTACTCTGCTTCCCAGGTAACAAGAACTCTTTCACCTCTTCCAGTTTCTGTTTTCCTAGTATAACGTTGGTTTTGGCCTCCTCTCTCTTGCTGCACACCTATATCTTAGTTTTCTTCGTATTGATCTTCAGATGATAACTGGCCATTGTCCTTTCCATTGTTGTTAGCATCTTATTCAGCTCCTTCTCTGTCTCTGCTATGAGAGCTATGTACTTACAGTTACTATATCGCACTGTAAAAAACACCAAGTTCTCAAAAAAATACTAAGGCATGTGGAGTGGCGAGTGTGTAAGCATCGGTGACAATGTGGTTTCAAAAACGAGGTCTGATCCACAGAGGCTTCCCCAATTTGACATTAGAATAACTGTTAAACTTATCGTTCATGCTATGAATTAAAGATGGTTAACCTATAGCATCGAGCATGACAAGCATAGCAATGGGAATACCTTACCGTTCGACAACTACCTTATAGAAAGATCCGCAATAGACACCAGGTCGAACCACATCCGAAGGAAGGGGAGTAAAGTGTGGGGAGTGAGGGGCATTCGTGGATGAGGGCCGCGCATCGATGCTCCGATACGAATCGAGGTTCAAGTGAGAGGGCATTAAAAAGCAATCCCTATGGACAAGGGGGGGGGATGCGGGCACGGCGGATTGCAGGGCTGCCACCCGCAGAAAGACTCCGTCGAGAGGATTTTCGCTCGGGTCCTCTCCACTGGACATAAGAAGCGCTCGCCTTGAAGTGGAAAGGTGGCATTTTCTGGATTGGCGGAGAGGCACGGGAAAAACAGCATGTCGGGAAGACGGAGTCACCACCCTTGCCTTATTCAACTCCAAAATCATTTTGCATCAGGTGTGCAAGTTCCTTCAATGAATAACCCGCCTTTTTCTTCAACGCATCACAATAGTAATCTGTTATCATTCACATTAGGCCTAAAGTTTACAATCGATGTGCATAATACAATGTATATGAGGGGAAGTAAAAACATATTGTAAAGAATTATTATTCGAACTTTAATTTCTTCCGAAAAATCAAACGAGATAGTTGCATCTTCCTCAGAACAGTTGACCCTCAGCTCCTAAGCCATTGCCAAACACACTTTGGTTCCTTTCGTAAACGTGGAAGACATGACATCGCGATACTCATGACATGATGAATAAAAAAGGCACAATTCTGACGCAGCACTGAACTAGGAGGAACGGAGGAATAATTCGATAGAGCGTACACATAAAATTAATATCACGAAGATCGAGAACGTTGAAACCATAAGATATTTAGGTGTAACAATCAATAAATATTTATCGTGGGGAAGACGCATTAGGGAAATATGCGGCCGAGCGAAGAGAAAGCTAAGATTTATAAAAAGAGTACTTGGGAAATGTTATCAGAAGATAAAAGAGCGATGTTACTTTTCACTAGTTAGGCCCCACCTTGAGTATGCAGCCAGTGTATGGGATCCGAATGAATTCGGTTTGATCAGAGAACAGGACAGTGTGCAGCGTAGAGCAGCTAGGTTCGTTAAAAGGTGTTACGATAGGTTGAGTAGCGTTTCAAAATTAATAAAAGAATTAGGGTGGGAATCATTATCAGAGCGTAGGTTAAAGTTCAGATTAAATATATTAGAGAAATTTCAATCGGATAGCTTTACTGACGATGTTAGGAACATATTAAAAACACCAGCGTATTATGCTAGATTCGACCAGATAAACAAGATTAGAGAGATAAATTGACTTACTGATAGATTCAAAATGGCATTTTTCCCCCGTATTATAAGAGAACAGAATAGGCAGCATAGGAAAGGGATAAGTAGGGGAAATATTCGAGAGTAGTCTGTAGTGCATTATGCATGTATCAACCCCTTAAATACTATAGATACTGACAATATAGTTGCATAAGACCCTATAGTTGCTAGTTTGCATGTTAGTAGTGCATGCTTGGTGATCTTTACTCCCTGCCACACACCCTCGTGGTGGCTTGCAGGGTATCGTGTACATGTAGATGTAGAACTAAAATACCGGTCATCGTTTCAACGTATCAGTGCAATTGACGAGGTGATGCCTTGATATTATTAATCGCTCGTATCCATGATACACGATCGACGTATCGAACATTATCAATCGGTGATCACTTGTTATTTCTCCAGGCGGAATTTGTCACTTTACTCAACTGTGAACCAATCAACAAATGGTTAATTCCACGTTTGATTTTATCGTTTGGTCCAGAGAATGTTAAAGGCTCTCAGTTAGCGTCCAAGTTGAATACATCCTAGCATCACTTGCTCAACCACTTCTACTCATCACCGGTCAGTGAAGCCAAAGAACCATGGCCCGCTTTTGGCGTTGGACGTCACCTTCTGCTCATTTAAAGTATTGAATAGCAGGCCGGCTGCCTACTTTGCATGCATTTTTCATAAGCACTTCGTATGCACATAGAAATAAATGGCTATTTTACAAATAGAGAAATGTGTCCCACTCTAAATACCCTTCATGTTTTTGTACTTTTTTCTACGCCATATTTTCATTATCACAGAGGAGTATTCTTTCGAAGATGTCAATGAGGACGCTAGAAAGAGTGTGTTATGTAATTAATTACATGATCGTATATTGCACGATAGCTAGTGTATTTAATTTTGAAGCGCAAGATCATTTGGGGTCATAGGTTCCCTAAGACGGACAGCTACTGGATTATACTGAATGAATCAACCGCAGTAAATGAATCACTTTACTTGAGTTGAATCTCAATTTTGAGAAAAAACTGCTTTACTCTTGACAATGACCTGAAAATGTCAAAACCGGTCGAGTGTACGTATGATAAATATTTAATATTATTTTTTATGCCTATTTTACCAGGCTTACATGGCTGAAGGCCAAAACCAGAAGAAAATACTTGCTTGGTTCATTTATGTATTGTCTTTTTCAAAATCAGCAACCAGGTTATTTGAAGCAATTTTTTCCTCCTGGAGAAAACATGGCTAGTGTTACCATCCGAATGACTACTGATTATTTGATTCCTCCTCTACACAGGACTACCACTTACCAAAAATCTTTCTGTGTTGCTGGGACCAGGTTGTGGAATAGTATTTCTACCGACATAAAAAAAATCCGGTTCAGTGCTTTTTAAAAAAAGATTTTTTCGGTATCTATTCAACTAAGAAAGGTTTTAATTTCTATCCTAATGAATTAATGAAAATCCTAATGAATTAGGTTTGATCAGATAACTAGACGGTGTGCAGCGTAGAGCAGCTATGTTCGTTAAAAGGTGTTACGATAGGTTGAGTAGTGTTTCAAAATTAATACAAGAATTAGGGTGGAATTCATTATCAGAGTGTAGGTTAAAGTACAGATTACATCTATTAGAGAAATTTCAATCGGATAGCTTTACTGAAGATGTTAGGCACATATTAAAAAAAACAGCGTATTAAGCAAGATTCGGCCAGATAAATAAGATTAAAGAGATAGATTGCCGTACTGATAGATTCAAAATGGCATTTTTACCCCGTACTATAAGAGAACAGAATAGGCAGCATAGAAAAGGGATAGGTAGGGGAAATATTTTAGAGTATTCTGTAGTGCATGATGCATACATTAATCCCTTAATTACTATAGATACTAACAATCTAGTTGCATGAGACACTATAGTTACTTGTTTGCATGTTAGTAGTGCATGCTTGGTGATATCCACCCCCTGCCACACACCCTCGCGGTGGCTTGCAGGGTATCGTGTAGATGTAGATGTTTAATTTAATATGTACCTATGCAAAACCTCATGGAAGGAACTGCTTTATTTCGGTACTTAATTACGTAACTGCTTGGAAAATCAATGTGTTATCGTGCTCAAACATGTATATTCTTTGTTGTATGTTCTCAGTGGACGAAGAAGTCCAAGGACCATAAACTTATTTCTATTATATTATATTCTAATAAAAAAGTATGGAATATGATCAAGTTTATTACTGGGATACCAGTTCCCCAATCGAGTACATTTCACGGTAAACCTTCCGTGAATCTCCTATAAATTCGAATCAGTTGGAAGTGGAATAAATACAACTTATAAATATATAAAGAAAGGCAGTTATCTATGAGTCACAGACGAAAGCAATCAGCCTCTCCACACGCATCAACTCTCTGGAAGCACGTAAATCAGATCTTAATTGGGGAGATTTCGTCCGTATGCAGACACCAGTCGCTCTGCCTCTGGCGAGATTTTCATTCACCAGACTTAAGTTAGTAACTTAGCACAACGCGTTTCGTTGTCACAACAGCATTATCATCAAGGCTGATCAAGGCACTTGATAATGTTGTTTTAACAACAATACACGTCTTGCCGAGTGAATAATATCTATGGAAATTTTGCAATGTCTTCCTTCAACAATAATGCCAATTTCATTGCCGTTACAATAACAAAAGGCCATGCGTATACGCCCAAGCCTCGCATAAAAACCATTGGCTGACGCAAACATTCTCATTTTTTACTGGTCAGTCTAGGAAAGCATACCCACATCATTAATAAGTATCCTCTTGTAGGGAAAAACACGTCTTAAAAAACAGGTATAATAAACATTTTGGCAAAAAACCTTTCGAATGACAAAAAATGCGGTTCACGAGAAAAAAAACTTCAATAGAAAAAACGGTTCAGTTGAATACACCGGTTCAGCAGAAAACACCGGTTCGAGCTATTGAACCGGTGCACCGCCGTCTCAAACTGTTTTTTTCAGAACCGTGAACCGGTTCCATATTTCCTGCACCGCCCAGCCCTACTTAGACTGATCTCTGGGTGAAATTCCTTCCGAGAAGGGCGGAGCCAGGAGAAGGGCATGAGATATTCTGAAAGAATGTGAGAGTGCTGAAGACGTCGTCGCCAGGATAATGCACAAGGTACAACTCAGACTGTGCTCTGCTTTAAAGCGTCTAATGAGCCATCACCAAATGTATCACATTTTATAATTAGAGGACCATCAATTGCTTCAATGAACCCATCCTAGGGTTAGTGAGAAATGCTAATCTATAAATTTGCTGCTCGAGTGATCTCAATATCCCGTGAGATGATCACAGGTGATTTTTTCGCAGCGATAAACGTGTTATCATGTGAGGCATTCCATTTTTGGAACATCAATATGTTTTTAATAGGGAAACAACTTCGTTTCGCCGTTTTTTGGCTGATGTTGTTTATCTCACAATTGGTGTGGAGCTATAAGGTTTTCGATGAATTTTTCGTGGTTATTCTGAGACCTTACCACTGAAAGCCTCCTAGGCAATCTCAGCGTGTCCTCACTTTGGAGAATCATCCTTGCCTGTCATTATTTTTCAACCGCCGCAGTCACTTGTCGGCTTGGACCTCAAGGACGACGTTGATTGCACAAATACGAGTGCATCAATGGGTAGCGCTTTAGATCGAGAGACAAGACATTTATAAGGATGGAAACGGGTAAGAAGAAAGGGTAGAAAGAGAATCCCGCCGTCGGCATTAACTTCCTCTTAAAGAAGGGCGCCAAAGGGACCAAACATCTTAACGTCCCATCCGACGGACGGCATACTGAACTCCGAAGATTCCCGAACGGCAATCGAGTAGGGGCCGGTTTACCTATGAAAACTATCTAACCCTGACGGGATTCGAACCCGAGCCTTCTGGGTGGGAGGACAATACTCCATCCATCACACCGTCACTCAGTCCATCATCAACTTTTTACAGTGAGACCCTCTCACCGTAAGAAGTAGATAATGGACTTTTACCGTGGATTGCCGTCTTATCACAATACCCTGGTCAGAGTCAATTTTTCGCGTCCATCGCGGCATTGGGGCGTTTACTCGGAACCGAAATTGCAATTTCGTGCACGAAATTGTTAGATGGAAACGAAAAATGAATTTTAGTGAAAAAATTAATCTTCTAGCCACAATCATTTACTCATAAATAAAAAATTGAAATAAGCAAAAGGTGACGCCCACCGAAAAAGCTGCTTTGATATCAATGACGTCATTTTCCTCCCGTCCTTGACTGCTTCTTAGGGGAAGGGAAGGGAGTGGAGGGGGGTTCTCGGAAGGTCTGCTCACACAGATGCTGTCGCAACTGCTCATATTGGCAGAGTCAGTTGTGTCTCCCCCTTTGCGATAAGGCAAAGTAGCTTCGCGGGCTCAGTTGTGATTGGACGAAGTCGATAAACGTCATAGGTTGCACCACGCCTACTTTTCCGAAAGGGTTAAAAACATCATCTACATCTACACGATACACAGCAAGCCACCGTATGGGTGTGAGGCAGAGTGTGAAGATCACCAAGCATAAACTATTGGCATGCAAACAAACAATTATAGGGTCTCATTCAACTAGATTTTTAGTATCTATAGTAGTTTGAGGGATTAATACATGCAACATACACTACAGACTAATCTCAAATATATCCCCTACCTATCCCTTTGCTATGCTGCCTATTCTGTTCTCTTATAGTACGGGGGAAAATGCCATTTTGAATCTATCGGTACGACAATCTATCTCTCTAATCTTATTTATCTGGTCGAATCTAGTATAATACGTTGGTTTTTTTAATATGTGCCTAACATCTTCAGTACAGCTATCCGATTGAAATTTATCTAATAGATTTAATCTCTACCTTAACCTACGCTCTGATAATGATTCCCAACCAAATTGTTGTATTAATTCTGAAACACTACTCAACCTATCGTAACACCTTTTAACGAACCTAGCTGCTCTACGCTGCACACTGTCTAGTTCTCTGATCAAACCTAATTCATTCGGATCCCATACACTGGCTGCATACTCAAGGTGGGGCCTAACTAGAGAAAAGTAACATCGCTCTTTTGTCTTCTCATCACATTTCCCAAGTACTCTTTTTTTTAATCCTAGCTTTCTTTTCTCTCGGCCGCATATTTCCCGGATGTGTCTTCCCCACGATAAATCTTTAAACCTAAATACCTTATGGTTTCAACGCTCTCGATCTTCGTGTTATTAATGTTATAGCATCGCTCCATCGAATTATTCCTCCTCCAAATATTAATAGCTACACACTTTCTATGTTTTTAGTTCTTTTGTATTCTCAACATCAGTTTATCGCCGCTTATAACTCGAGAAATAATTGACGGATCAAAAAACGGAAAAATACGTGTCTTTTTATTTTACAATCTCTAATCAGATTCGGCGATAAAAAAAACATTGGGCATCGCCAACGGAGAGGACGCGTTCCCTCCCGCTGCCACAGCAACCCGAACAACAGAGGCAGACACATCTCTCTTCCGCCTCGACTCCGCACCACTTGTCGTCTCCACAGCACCTCCTCAAAGGAGTTATCGCTGCCGATGCTTCGAATGAAGAGGCTGAGTCGCCTCCGGCATCGCCGGACAAGACCCTGCAAACGACCCATGTCACTCGATCGATCCATCGAAAGGCCATCCGTTCCACGAGAGTAGCAAGGTGGACGCGAGATATATATGTGTCGTGAGCCGCAAGGGGCGAATCTCATAGCCACCCATCACCACCTGCAACCAGGGTCGGCCCGACCCTTCATCGAAATCAGCTACTTCATTCCCTTGTTAGACCTCATTTGTAATATGCTGCCAGTGTATGGGATCCCTACGAAATGGGTCTAAATAACGAACTTGAACGTGTGCAGCGAAGATCGGCCAGATTTGTAAAGGGACGGTACGATATTAGCGTAACCAGTCTATTAAATGAATTGAATTGTGAATCATTGTCAGGTCGCAGGTTGAAATTTAGACTTAATCTCCTAATTAAATTCCAAGATAATGTTTTCAGCGATGACTTAAAAAATATTTTGCGAACCCCAACTTACTATGGTAGACTGGACCATAATCACAAAATTAGAGAAATTGATTGCTGAACTGACAGATTCAAAATGTCCTTTTTTCCTTGTACTATTAGGGATACGAATAACGGTAAATGTGTCCAATCGGAGAGTAGCAATGGATAGCAATGGTGGCTGCATGTTGGAAAGAGTACTTAAAGCTAACCCAACTAACAGCATGTTTTTGCTTGTTTGCTTTGCTGTTTTTATTTTTTTTTAATAGTGAAGTTTAGAACAGTTTATACATACTAATCCATTTTTATGAATGACGTGTAGTGCGTGTTTGTCGATAATTCACCCCCTGCCACACACCTTTATGGTGGCTTGCAGGGTATTATGTAGATGTAGATGAACATTTGCAGCTCTTTATAGCTCCATCGAGGTTTGTTTGACACGCAGCTCTCCACTCAGTTCTCATAAATCGGCTAACCTCTTCATATGTACCTATTTCTCACCTTCCACACCCTTCATCGCTTGTTCTCCCCATCTCAAATGACGCCTCTGTCATTCTTCCCTTGTCCTTCATCTATTGTCTTCATCAGGCCATCATGTCCAAAGAAGTTGCCCCGTCCTCTTCTTAGGGTTTTCAGATGACTTCTCGTTTCTCCCACTCTTCTTATGACTTCCTCGTCGCTAACTCGGTCGTTCCATTTTATCTTCATCATTTTAACTTTATAGCTACTTCCCAAAAAAGAGTATTAGCTACTTCTAATTGCTGTAAATTGAAATATGTAGCAGGTACACTACAGCTAAGCATAAAAAGTAACCGTCACATCCTTTTCATTTAGTAGTTTGAACACTAATGATTTTTAGTTGAGCTGTAAACTTTAAAGGTTCGATAAATAAAAGTTAATATTAGTTGTATGAGATTAATTACGCATTAATTATTTCAGTTTTCTTGGCGTGTCGTACAATGACCGAAGAATCATTCACAGTTTGTGTAAAAATCAAATAGCGGTGATAAAATCTGGACCCAGCTGTGAAGAACCAAGAATAAGGAAAGGAGTGAGACAAGGCTGTGTCCCGTCGCTGTCTCCCGTAATTTTTAATGTTTAGATGGGAAGAGCCATCAATAAAATCAAGGAGAACTCTCCTGGAGTGAACATCCACGGAGAAACAATCAGCATGCTACGATTCGCTGATAACATAGCAGAGACAGAGAGAAAGATCTGATCTAGATGCTGAAAACCATGGAAAGGACAATGGCCATACATCATCTGAAGATCAATAAGAAGAAAACTAAGATATAGGTGTGCAGCAAGAGAGAGGAGGCCAAAACCAACGTTATACTAGGAAAACATAAACTGGAAGAGATGAAAGAGTTCTGTTGCTTGGGAAGCAGAGTAACCAACGATGGACGAAGCAAGAAAGAAATAGTTAGTAGAATAGCCCAGGCACAGAGGGCTGGAAATACAAGCTTGGATGTAAGGAATCAATTCATTAAAACGTATATCTGGAGCATGTACCTTTATGGCAGTAGGCATGGACGATGACAGCAGCGGAGAAGAAAAGGGTGGAAGCATTCGAAATGTGGTGCTATCGAAGAATGATGAACATAAAATGGATCGATCGAGTGACAAATGAAGAAGTCCTAAGAAGAGTGGGAGAAAAGAGATGACTACTGAAAACATTAAAAAGAAGACGAGACAACTTAAACGGCCACATCTTTAGATACGTCGGCCTGATGAAGACAATCGTCGAAGGAAAAGTGAATGGAAGAATGGAAAAGGCACGCCTCGTATGAGATTCATAGAACAGGTCGTAAAGGACGTGAAAGAGAGGAGCTACGTTAATTTGAAGAGGTTGGCCAATAGAAGAATCAAGTGGAGGGCTGCGTCAAACCAATCCTAGGATTGTTGACCCAATGATGATGATGATGATGAACGTTTTTTTTCGGCTTTGCTCTGTTAAGTGAGTTTTCACCAGTGGTTTGCCTGCAACTTTCATCTACATGTACATTATACCCTGCAAGCCACCACAAAGGTGTGTGGCAGGGGGTGATTCCTCACCAAACATGCATTACATATCATGCACAAAACAGGAATAGTATTAATATACTAGTCAAAACTTCACCATTTAACTTTGTGAGAGAGATTTTTATTTTACAAACTCTATCCGATTTGGCGATAAAAAACATGGTAAAAGGACCACACGACAGCACTTCCATATAGAAATGTGGAAATTCAGCGATTGGGCAAGTGGCTGTTGAGCCCCAGCGACCGGTTCTCCCGTTGCCAAGTGACGCGTGCCCTCTGACGCGTTTCCCGGGAAACGACGAGAGAGAGAGAGAGATCGGACGGGAGAACGAGACATGTTCACCGCATGTACTGGTCGCCACAGCAACAGCGAGTTATTTTTATGACTGCAGCGAGAATGAATTCAAATAATCCTCTTTAAAGTAATTAAGGAATCGTGAGTGCTCTACGTTATAAGACACGCAATGCAGTCGCATACCTTCTTCCATTTGAAGTCGAAGACGTTCTCGTTCCACCGAGAATAACGGCGGTCGTCTTGGTGTTAATTACTCCAGGACGCATAAACCCCTCGTGACACGTCTGTTTCATCGCATTCACGGAGAGCGAATCCCTCTAGTTTCCCTTGCGTCTCCACAATTCGCAGCACGGGTACAACGTGATATGACGTCCAATCCCAGGCAATCACATTTCAGCGCAATCCATCGCCAAGGTTTTTTTTATCTCCATCCATTCTCGCAAAGTATTTTAAATGTCACCAGTGAATATATCATTTGGAGTTTATTTAAGAGTTTAGGTCTAAATTTTAATCTACGATCTCACAACCATTCACATTTTAATTAATTTAATAGACTGGTTACACTAATAGGTATAGTTATCATACCGACCCTTTACATATCTTGCCGATCTTCGCTGTATACGCTGTAAACGTAAAAAACCATAAGATCTTTAGGTGTAACAATCACTAAAGATTTATCGTGGGGAAGACATCCGGGAAATATGTGGCCGAGCGGAGAGAAAGCTAAGATTTATAAAAAGAGTACTTGGAAAATGCGTTGAGAAGACAAAAGAGCGATGCTATTTTTCACTAGTTACTACACTATTAATTCTGAAACACTAGTTCACTAGTTCACTAGTGTTTCAGAATTAATAAAAGAATTAGGGTGCGAATAATTATCAGAGCGTAGGTTAAGTACACATTAAATCTATTAGAGAAATTTCAATCGGATAACTTTACTGAAGTTGTTAGGCACATATTAAAAACACCAGCGAATTATGCTAGATTCGACCAGATAAATAAGATTAGAGAGACAGATTGCCGTACTGAATGATTCAAAATGGCATTTTTCCCCCCGTAATATAAGAGAACAGAATAGGCAGCATAGCAAATGGATAGGTAGGGGAAATATTTTAGAGTAATCTGTAGTGCATGATGCATATATTAATCCCTTAAATACTATATATACTAACAATCTAGTCGCATGAGACCTTATAGTTGCTTGTTTTCATGTCGGTAGTGGATGCTTGGTTATCTTCACCCCCTGCCACACACCCTCGCGGTGGCTTGCAGGGTATCGTGTAGATGTACACACTCCAGTTCGAAATTTAGGCCTATTTCACGTGGATGCCATAATACAATGGCATCGTATTCCAAAATGAGATGTGCTGGGTCAAGTAGGTACCACGTGAAACGGGGTTTACTTTTGTTGCCGTGGCGACAAAAGCCACGACCAAAACATTACCAAATAAAGAGTCAGGACTATTTAAGGGTGCGAAGCATGTCGCCACCTCCTTGCAGACCCCTGTTTCGTCCCGCCCCCTATAAATAATTCCTTTGTCGACGCCGACCTCGTCGTAGTCAGGAGGGGAGGGAGGTTCGAAAAGCGAAACAGAAGAAGAGCACAGGGGCGTCGCTTCCGCTTGTTCAAGGGTGAGGGGGGGAAGGGGGGGGTGGAACAAAAAAATTGCGAAAAAAAGTAAGTGAAGAGGCGTCATGGGACTGAGCGGACCCTTTTTGGATGACCAGAGGCCAAAGCCAAGGGGGTGACTTTTTTTCATTTTTCTCATGTTTTTTCAATTAATTTTTTTACAAAAGTTCAAGCTCGTTCGGGAACCGTGCGAGGGTCCATGTAGAGAACCCGACCCTGGCTCCCTTCAGACCCTTTTTTTTTTGTTCGGCACCAAAGTACCAAAAAGCCTGCTTTTGATTGTTTAAAATAGCCACTTTTTCGCGTCAGCACAGTCACCAATCAATGGAATCATATCAAAACATCTCCTCTCCTCTTGAGAAAGTCGTGCTCTGCGTACATATAAGCATCTCCGAGCACCACCCATTATGCATTTGATCTAAAGAAAATTACAGATCTTCCTGCATTAAGGCAGCTTCGTTTGATAATAAGTATTGGCCTAAATTTAATGAGAATAAATATTAAATAATTCAATATTGTTAGCCAAAGATACACTTGTGATTATCGGTAATATATAATTAATTAAAAAGCAATCACTAGGTAAACAATTAATTCAACTAATAAGTCATTACCAATCCTTCCCTTTAGGTTACTTCTCCTACACTAATAACTATCTTTTGAAATTTAACTATCTGCTATCCGAGATCATCATCATCATAAAGGGTCAACAATCCTAGGATTGGTTTGACGCAGCCCTCCACTCGATTCTTCCATCGGCCAACCTCTTCACATTGACGTAACTCCTCTCTTTCACATCCTTTACGAATTGTTCTATTTCACTCATACGAGGCCTGCCTTTTCCAATCTTCCCGTTCACTTTTCCCTCAGCGATAGTCTTCATCAGGCCATATTGTCTTAAGATATGGCCGATTACGTTGTCACGTCTTCTTTTTATAGTTGTCAGCAGACTTCTCTTTTCTCCTACTCTTCTTAAGGTGCGTTTACACGTAGAAGTTGACTGCTATGACATTGTCAACTGCTAACAACTATTAAGCCCCACTCGCATTTGTAAATAGCAACTGCGATGCGAGTTCAGGTCGATACTGGACACATGTCGAACACTATCGACCATAGTTCGAGCTATTAGCAAAGTTGAAGCCCGTCTACTTTTCAGCGGAAGCGTATCCAACACAATCGCAACAATCGTCAACGTAAAGCAATACACGACGGAATTTGGATATAATAACAAGGATATCCCTCCCCGAAGGAGAGAGTCTGCTCTTTAAATAGTGGGAACAAAATATAATCGTCAATGGATTTTTTGCTTGGTGAATTTAATGAAAATTTAAGCATCAATCACTATAAAAATAGAAGGCTTTTTAATTGTTGTGGCAACGCCTAAATAGCGGCTTTAAGCTGCATAGAAGTTAACGCAGGCGCATCATAGCAGTAGCGATATATCGCGCATCTCGCGACTGTCATAGCAGTCAACTGCTACGTGTAAACGCTGCTTTAGGACTTCTTCAATTGTCACTCGGTCGATCCATTTTATCTTCATCATTCTTCGATAGCACCACATTTCGAATGCTTCCACCCTTTTCTCCTCCGCTGCTCTCATCGTCTATGCCTCACTGCCGTTAAGGAACATGCTCCGGATATACGTTTTGATGAATTGGCTATCTGAGATGCCCGATGAAATTCAACGGGATGGAGAGAATTCAAATTTGAAACAGTTCATTAAGAATTTTTTACATTTTTGATGAATTCGGGATACCTAACTGGTGTATTCCAGCTCTCAAAGTCTCCAGGTCTATATCGAAACCACAGGAATAAAAAAACACAGTAAAGTTTTAGATTATTTACACAATTTAGGGTGAGAGTAAATACTAAGCCGGTTGAATGAATGAGGAGTTTTAAGATTTTACCGTGAAATACCAAAAGAAAAAAATGTTGTGTTTTCTGTAATTCCCTTGTGAATTAATTCGCGAAATTCTTTGCAATGGCGTCAATGAACTCCCTATGGATACGTAATAATGCTTTTTTTTCCTCTGGGATAGGAATTCTATTCCTAAAAGCTGGTGCAAATTCCATCTATTTAAACTTATTACTTATCGTTCCTTTGCGTACGCTTGAATTTTCCTGTTTTCCGCATACAGTACAGTACAAATTATTTTTTACCTTCCAGCGCATGTTTCTGCTAAACTTTATTCGGAGTTCTCGCTGAATAGGTTTAACTCTAGAATTAAATTTGAAGAATTAAATTTGCAGCAGCATTAAAATCAGCTAGAATTAAATTTGAAGAAATGCTAGATAATGAACTATTGGAAAAAGAATAGATTTTCCGGAATAAATATCGCATCAAAGAAAGGAAAATATCTAACGTAGAATCTATTAAATACTTAGGCGTCACCACCATAGAAGGCATGTCATGGGGAAAACACATCAGGGAAATAACTAGTGTAGCAAACCGTAGATTAGGATTCGAAAAAAGGGTAATAGGCTAATGAGATGAGGGAGTACGAGAAAGAAGCTATTTTACACTTGTCAGACCTCATTTAGAATATGCCGCTAGTATATATGGGATCCGTAAGAGGAAGGTATGATAAAAGAATTAGAGCGTGTGCAAAGGAGATCCGCTAGATTTGTTAAATGACGTTATGATAATTGCATGAGCGTTACGACTTTAATAGAGGAACTAGGATGGGAATTATTATCACAGCGCAGGTTAAAATTTAGGTTAAACGTTTTAAGTAAATTTGAAACCGATTTGTTCACAGATGACGTTAGATATTTACTAAGAACCCCTGCGATTTATGCTGAGTTTTTATCAGATTAACAAGATTAGAGAGAAAGATTGTCGTACCGATAGATTTAAAATGTCATTTTTCCCGCGTACCATAAGTGAGAACAATAGGTATCGTAGCAAAGGGATAGGTAGGTGAAATATAGAGTAGTCTGTAGTGCATGAAGAATATTTTAGTATTACTAATCTATTAATAATCATGTAATAACAACCGATAATCCCCTTCTTATTATGTAGATACCAACCATGTAGCTGCATGTGACCCTATTGTCTAGCATGTCGGGGTCTATAATTCGGGAAAAAATTGACGGATCAAAAAAAGGAAAAATACGGGTATTTTTCTTTTACAAACTGTTTTACATTCGGCCATAAACAAAATATGGTAAACGACCCCATTTACAGCAATCTTGAGAGCTAAGGGTAAATCGGTTGAAAGTATAAGAAATGCCAAGTTTTTGTCCGTTAAAAAGAATGAATGAATTCGATTAATATATCCTGTTATTTTACTGAGCGAAATAAAACAGTCTTGCGATTTCATAGATTGAAAACGTCAATTTAAGCCAATGTAAACGCATGATAGGCGCCAGGAATCGAACCCGGGTCTTTACAAAGACATGAAGAGTTTTCCCGGGAATGAAGTCGGTAAGGATAAATTGGGAGCCACAATCTTAAGATCAGAATTTGACGCAGCTGTAAGGGACCTGAGGACAAATAAGGCTTCGGGAATAGATGAAATTCCTGCCGAACTAATAAAAACGCCGGAGAGAAGACATTTACTCAGCTGTACAAAACCATATGCGATATGTACTATGGGAGAAAAAAGTTTCCCAACAAATGGAGCGTCGCTACTATCGCTGTGAGAGAAAATCGGATTCCTATCTGACGGTACTGCAATATTCTTTGGTCTCGGCCACCACGAGGGAAGGGAAGTTCAAACACGGCAAGGTGATGGACTCATCGCCCGAGTATGTGACGGAATACATTCGGCAGCTTGCTTGCCCCGAGCTGTAAACGCGATGACGTCCAGAACGGAGGCATATTATTCCTCGCATGCATTTTAAACATTCTATTTAACTATCGCATTCTCCGTCTTTCCTACTATCATCTTTTAGGCCTCGCTCCTTGTCTCGCACTCAGGCAAGGTCCTGGGATTCACTCGGTGTCCGCCTCTTCGCTCTCTTTCTCCCATATGAAAAGGTTAACAAAAGACGAGCTTGAATATTTTATGCGTCCATTTAAAACCATCGAATAGCTCCGTAATATCAGTAGGGAGTGGTAGAGCTGTAATGTAACTAACTGGTAATACGAAGTTTTCAGTTCGAGACCTGAAGATGGCGAATGTTTTTCGTTCGCCACTTCGTTAGTTTACGCAAGCATTCGATACATGTTTTTATCAAAGTCTCGTTGAAGGAATGTTATGCTATTTTTTACTCTCAACCAACCTTCTCTTTCGGCATGAAAAACTATGTTTTGCCGTTCAAGCGAATATGGAACTCATCTCATAATAGGTGGATGGTTATTTCTTCTATTGCTGCAATCACTTTCCGTATTTCGCTGCTTTAATGGAAATTCTCCGGTAGAGTAGGTAAAGAAACCGTTTTTATGTCCAGCTCTTTGTCTGCTCGTCTAACGGCTTCCCGAAAAATTTCCGCCCTCCCTGAAGCAAGAATATTATTTCACTTAACTTGCCTGGGATTATTGGCATGTCTTTCTATTTTACTTACCGAATACTGCCAGCTATCGAGGTATCTACGTGTTGGGGTCCTAAAATATTGAGTAGGAAGATCATCATTCGTTCATTCATCCGCAGCGGCCATGCAATGTGCAATATTCAGGCTGCATGATGACGCTTTGAGGCAAACAACGTTATGATAATGGGTTTCCAAATTTCTTTTCGTTTTCCAGTGCAATGCATTTTTGATAATTTGAAATACATCGCTCGAACTCCACTTGAATTATTATATTCATTGTTTCCTTAATGCATCTAATCAGCTCAAACATTTTCAAGATAATAATATTTCAATGATTTTCATCGTATACCTTGGTTTAATTACTCATTAGGGAATATCTCGCTGGATCATCTTCTACAGTAAAAAATTCTCTGGTCACTAAGTCGTCACAGAAACAGATGTCAGATATCCAGCGTTGACGGAGTTTCTTATGGAGGTGACTTTTTCATCAGGCAATGACGATCACACAGTCGAAGCAAAGTCTTCTTCTGTGCAATTATCTCCAAAGGTGAAAAAAATCCCACTAGATCCCAAAGCTATATTATAGTATTGTGGACTAGTGCAAGAAAATGTTGATGATGCATTTTTCTAACTTTTTATTAAGTAAAACCCTGCCGGTTTCGACACTCTCGTGTCATTGTCGAGGGTACTCAGATACAATGACACGAAAATGTCGAAACTAGTAGGGTTTTACTCAATAAAAAGTTTGAAAAATACATCGTCATGTCTTTATTACACCATGTCACTTTTTCACAAATTATCGCCTGATTCTATTTAACTCTTGTGGACTAATCATCAATTTTGCGATTTAAGGGAAAATTTGACCATAAGAATAAACAACTAACAATAAGAACATTCTTCCAATACCAAAGCCTTGCTCTAGAACAATTCTTCTCGGGGTATTCGTTTCTAAAGGGTGTCCATGAGATTTGGCTCAAAAGTGAAAACAGAACTTAAAGAGACTGTTTTCAAAATTTTTGTGACTCGCTCGTAGTCGGGGAAGCTATTAAGCAATACATATGAGCTGTATTTTGACCAAGAGATTATCCTTTACGTAAACAACAATGATTTCCTTTTGTTCATTAAGTCTTGGGCTGGGCATACCAATATTTTTCTTTTGAATGAAGGATTCATGGATGATTTCAGCCAACCAACATACACATTACCACCAGAATACACTCAAGTAATACCATCGTAATCACTCCAATTTCTCAGCCGTAGTACATTTACTTTTATAAGTCAGTCAAAATATTACTTTCCTCTATCCAAAATTCTTCATACTTTATACATAAGAAACTAGATTTTACCAATAACCCTACTTCATCAACAGCGTTTGGCCCCAGTGTCCAGCCCATATACGGGTGGTTTCCCTCAGGACTCTACAGTGAAAGACAAGTTTTGTAATGTAAAGCCAGTTGCATGTCCTGCCGGCTCAATGAAAACCAAATGTCAAAGTGGAACAAAGGGCTCCGCCAAGCTGAAGTGAAGCTGTCGCCATGATTGGTGTATTGAACATAAGTTTGTATTTACATTTACTAAAGAAAAATCATTGAGGTGCTCTGTTAATTGTCTTAGATTATGTTACATACTTCGCTATATCATTCCCAGAGTTCGAAGCAGTAATTAGCGGCAGCTCTCAACATAATTACTAAATAATATAAACTTCTTCACTTTTACGAACTAGAGAAAGAAAGCGAAGAGGTGAACACCGGATGAATCCCAGGACCTTGCCAGAGTGGGAGGAAGAAGCGAAGTTCGGCGGAAAGGCTCGGCGTTCGGCGAGTACGAGATAGTTAAATAGAGCGTTTACAATTCATTTGAGGAATAATATGCCTCCGTTCTGGACGCCATCGCGTATACAGCTCGGGGCAGGCAAGCTTTCGGTCTTCCGTCACATACTCGGGCGATGAGTCCATCACCTTACCGTGTTTGAACTTCCCTCATGGTGGCCGAGACCAAAGAATATTGTTCCATCAGAAAGGAATCCCATTTACTCTCAGAGCGATAGTATGACGCTCCATTTGTTGGGAAACTTTTTTCTCCCATAGTACTTAACAGGAGAGATACCCACGGACTTTGAGAAGAACATCATCATCCCTATTGCCAGAAAAGAAGAGAGCTGAGAAATGTGAACATTTTAAAACCATAAGCCTGACGACACATGCCTCCAAGATATTGAACAGAATCATCAATAGAAGAACAGAACGAAAAGCTAAGGAATTCCTGGATGAGGACCAATTTGTGTTTAGAAAAAAACAAGGTCACACGAGATTTTGGCCCTCAGGCTACTCATAGAGAAGACAATAAAGTAGAATCTAAACACGTTCGTCGCATTCGTAGATTTGGAGAAGGCATTTGACAACGTGGATTGGAACATGATGCTAAAGGTTCTGAAAGAAATTGGAGTATCATACAATGACCGAAGAGTTATCCACATCTTGTATAAAAAACCAGGTGTCTGTAATCAAATCAGGACCTAGCAGTAGAGAAGCAAGCATAAAGAAAGGATTGAGACAAGGCGGTTCCCTGTCTCCCGTACTATTCAATGTCTATATCGAGAAAGCCATCCAAGAAGTCAAAGAAAAGTCTCCGTGTGTGAATATCCACGGGGAGAAAATCAGCATGCTACAATTCGCCGATGACATAGCAGTCATGGCAGAAACAGAAGGAGATTTAAAGAAGACACTAAGAAATATGGAAAGGAAAATGGTCAGATATCACCTGAAGATCACTAAAAAGAAAACTAAGGTAGGAGAAATGAAGCCAGGGCCAATGTTAAACTAGGAAAACAAAAAATCGAGGAGGTGGAAGAGTTCTGCTACCTGGGAAGCCGAGTAACCAGCGATGGACGAAGTTTAAGAAAAACTGCCAGTAGATTTGTGTAAGCGAAAAGGGCATTTTACCAGATGAAAATTCAGCTTACAGCTGCAAATACAAGCGTTGAAGTGAGGAAACATTTCATTAGAACATACATCTGGAGCATTCTACTACACGGCAGCGAAGCATGGACAGTTACAGCAGCAGAGAAGTCCAGGCTGGAAGCATTTGAAATGTGGTGCTACCGAAGAATGAACTGAAGATAAAATGGATGGATCGAGTGACAAATAAAGAAGTCTTAGGAAGAGTGGGAGAGAAGAGATGTCTACTGAAAACTATAAAAAGAAGACAAGACAATTTAATCGGCCATATCTTTATCTTATATTACATATATCTTAAGACACGATGGCTTAATGAAGACAATCGTCGATGGAAAAGTGAACGGGAAGAATGGAAAAGGCAGGCCTCGTATGTAAGATATGTGGAGCAAGTTGTGAAGGATGTAAAAGAGAAAAATTACGTTGATACGAAGAGGTTGGCCGACAGAAGAATCGAGTGGAGGGCTGCATCAAACCAATCCTAGGATTGTTGACCCTTGATGATGATTGTATATAAAGATTTAACACCCTCCTTCAACAATTAACAGTATGTTTTCAAATAGTTTGTGTGATTGCATCGCTACATATTTTATCCGAGACACACTACAACCAGTATTTCTAGCAAGGAGATGAAGGACTCGTCCATTTCGTAAAAAGAAATATTCAATAGAGTACTTTCCTGTATTCCTAGGAGAGGAGAGTGGCGATTACAACACATACTTGCACCGTAATATATGGCGAGAGACTTTTTCCGTTCTAGTTACAGCAGAAAGGTTCTAATCACATGTGGCATCACTCAACTGAAAATATCCATCTCCATACCACAATGGGGTCGTTTACCATATTTTTTTAATTGCCGAATATGGTAGAGTTTGTAAAATGAAAAGACCCGTATTTTTCCGTTTTTTGATTCGTCAATTATTTCTCGAGTTACAAGCGGCGAAAAACTGATGTTTTTTTTTCACCCTTTCGGAAAAGTGGGCGTGGTACAACCTCTGACGTATATCGACTTCGTCCAATCGCAACTGAGCCCGCGAAGCTACTTCGCCTTATCGCAATTGGGGGGACACAGCTGGCTCTCCCAATGGGAGCGATTGCGACAGGATCTGTGCGAGCAGACCTTACGAGAATCCCCCTCCACTCCCTTCCCCTCCCCTGAAAGCAGTCATGGACGGGAGGAAAATGACGTTAATGTTATCACAGCAGCTTTTTCGGTGGGCGTCACCTTTTGCTTATTTTAATGTTTGATTTATGAGTGAATGGTTGTGGGTAGAAGATTAATTTTTTCACCAAAATTCATTTTTCGTTTCCATCTAACAACTTCGTGTACAAAATTGCGATTTCGATTCCGAGTAAACGCCCCCATTCTTCCAAGTGGCAAGTTCTGAAATAGGGGGCGATGTGTACCTAGTTCAGTTCAAAGCATTAAAAAAGCTAAAAATGCTCTCTACTTAAAAATCCTAAAGTGAATAAAGAAGGCGGCTTAATTTTCAGTCTCCCTCCTTGATTATTGTGTTCGCATAATCTTACTCCTTGCTCTATCGAAATAACTTCACGGAGTTCTTGGGGCGTTATGATTTGAACGCTATCTATATGTCTATTGACTTTCACACGCACCACTCCATTTAATAAAGTCCGTTTTACACGGTCATTTAATACTGCGCAGGCTGTTGCGAGAACCCTTGCGCAAGAAATATCGCGCCGTGTAAAGCGACGACTTGCGAGGACAGGCAGCGCCACTGCGCGAACACTTGCGAGCAAATTAGAAAACATGTTCTAATCTGACACATGCGTTCTCGCGAGTTTGAAGTTTATTTCTCTCACTAGATGGTGCAGATGTAGCGGCAACGAACTGCCTGGGGAATTCTAGCAATTAAATAGGTTGTTGACGATTGAGTTGGGTGTTTTTGTTTGCACTCAAATCCTTAGGTGGTGAATAAAGTGCAATAATGATGAGCTGGGCGATTAATTACGTGGAAACTTAAATTTCGTGCGTAAAGGAAGAACTCGTTACCTTGGCCCAATTCCGTTCGTTCGTGGCGCAAATTTTGGGCTAAGTATACGAAACTAGGGTCTCCACTATTATGTTTAGACTATGGCTTGAAACATATTTTAAAGTGGTGGTAATTCATCGCATCTTTCACGTCCAATTAATCACTACTTAGCAGATCTTGATGTTATGCGATATATTGACGGTATTACCGCTGCTGAATGGTATATTGTAATACTGGCATAATGCACCGACGATTGCAACGTGTAAAGCTGTCAAGCAAGCGTCCTCGCAATTTTCTACGTCACGGACTTTCGCAGACGACTGCCCAAACGGAATCAACATCAACTTGCGCAGTTTCAATGACCGAATGTAAAACGGCCTTAAGAGAGTCAGGAGGAACTGACGACTTATCAACGGAGGAATCATTTGTATGCGTCCGCGTTTATTTTCGATAAATACTTGAACTGTTGAGTTGAACCGAGGATTATGAATGCCTCGGTATAACCCGGTTTCCATAATTTAAACTTTGCTTAGAAAATGATTGTTATCACTGGACCCACACACTAGGCATATATAACAAAAATACATCTATCTACATAAAACCATGCAAGCCGCCATTAAGGCGTGTGGCAGGGGGTCTATTCACGACAAAAATATTTACATGTCATGATTAAAAAGGGTCTTGCAGCAATGTTCTAGTGCAAACACAACAATTTAAAGAAGATGCGAAGAGGAAAGCAAGCATGTACAAACATGCTGTTAGTTGGGTTAGTCCTCATACCAACAAGAATAACCTATTTTATCCATTGATACACTTACATATACCACACTATGGAATATATTCACTATCATAAAAATCCCTAATGTTATGTGGATAGAAGGACATTTTGAATCGGCCGGTTCGGATATTCATTTATCTAACTCAATGAGCATGGCCCAGTCCACCATAGTAAGTCGGGTTTGGGAAAATGCCTTTAACGTCATCAGTAAAAATATTGTCTCGGAACTCGCTCAAAATATTAAGTACACGTTACATATGTGTAGGTTGTACACGGTGAACGTATTCAGTGGGCTTCCACCAAGTATATCTACATCCACGCGATACCCTGCAAGCCACCGCGAGGGTGTGAGGCAGGGGGTGAAGATCACCAAGCATGCACAACCGACATGCAAACAAGCAACTATAGGGTTTCATGCTACTAGATTGTCAGTATCAATAGTATTTAAGGGATCAATACATGCATAATGCACTACAGACGACTCTAAAATATTTCCGCTACCTATCCCTTTAGTATGCTGATTACTCTGTTCTCTTATAGTACGGGGGAAAAATACCATTTTGAATCTATCAATACAACAATATATCTCTCTAATCTTATTTATCTGGTCGAATCTAGCATAATACGCTGGTGTTTTTTAATATGTGCCTAACATCTTCAGGTAAGCTATCCGATTGAAACATCTCTAATAGACTTAATCTGTACTTTAACCTACACTATGATAATGATTTCCACCCTAATTCTTACATTAATTCTGATACACTATTCAACCTATCGTAACACCTTTGGACGAACCTAGCTGCTCTACGCTGCACACTGTCTAGTTCTCTGATCAACCCTAATTCATTAGGATCCCATACACTGGCTGCATACTCAAGGTGGGGCCTAACTAGTGAAAAGTAACATCGCTCTTTTGTCTTCTCTTCACATTTCCCAAGTATAATTAGGACCCGTCCCAATGTGTGCGCTAGTGCTGGACTTCTTTAAAAAACTCGATCACACCTGGACCCAAACACAGATGCCATAACTTGAGATGCCCGGTCAAAACGCGTTCGCGGGACCTCTCTTGCGTTTACACTTGAAAATGCCTTGAAGCGTCAAAACGCGTTGCGTGTCTCATTTCAAATTAAACGAGGGACATATACGACAACTTGTTTCTTTCCCTGATTTGGTGCATACTGGTCAGCGGTAGTGGGTCCCCTATTCGTATATTTCCCGTGCATGGGGTCGTTTCCAATATTTTTTTATTGTCGAATATGATTGAGTTTGTAAAATAAAAAGACCAGTATTTTTCCGTTTTTTGATCCGTCAATTATTTCTCGAGTTATAAGCGGCGAAAAACTGAAGTTTTTTTAACCCTAACGGAAAAGTGGGCGCGGTGCAACCTCTGACGTATATCGACTTTGTCCAATCACAACTGAGCCCGCGAAGCTACTTCGCATTATCGCAATAGGGGGGACACAGCTGACTCTGCCATTAAGAACAGTTGCGACAGCATCTGTGGGAGCAGACTTTTCGAGAACCCCCCCCCCACTCCCTTCCCTTCCCCTAAAAGCAGTCAAGGACAGGAGGAAAATTACGTCAATGTTATCAAAGCAGATTTTTCGGTGGGCGTCACCTTTTGCTTATTTTAATTTTTGATTTATGAGTGATTGGTTGTGGTTAGAAGATTAATTTTTTCACTGAATATCTTTTTTCGTTTCCATCTAACGATTTCGTGTACGAAATTGCGATTTCGGTTCCGAGTAAACGCCCACCATTAGTAAAAGTCACTCTCAGCAAAGATGGGAACTCCTCAGAGCACACTCCCTCCCTGCGATCGATTGCAAGACGAGACGCTCCTCAGAGTGACTCTGCACATCTTAGTCCGACTCGGACTCTGTTTGCGCGAGATTAGAGATCGTCCGTTTCACTCTTAAACAGGAGTCGGGAGGAAAACCCGGGCAAAGTTCGTCCTCGCGTGACGACACCACATCTAAGGCCAGTTTTCTCAAGAAGGAGCCAGATGGAAGGGTGTGAAGTCATCCGAGGAAAATTCGGTGCATGCCTCCAACTCAACGACCGCAGATTTTCGAAACTCACCTCAAGCGTTCTCGATCGAAATATAGTTATTCATGAATTAAATCTAAAAAATGTAACCGACGCGAAAAAGAATACAAGCGCCCGAGTTTGACCATTTAATGGTTCAGAAAAGAAACGTCATCTTCTGGCTTCAAAATGAAGCAGTTTCCCGTTAACGTTGGGACAAATTATCAGTGCCCTGTCATAATTTTATTGTCTTCATACAAAGATTCATAAACTCTGGAGTGTATATTTTAAGACTTTCGATTTTCATGTGACGTTAAGAATTGCTCATCATTAACTAAAAAGTAAAAAACAGTAATGGCATGAAAACGCGACGACAAACTATTGCATGCCGGTAAATTATGCGTGTGTTATATGACACTCTTTTCTCTACCTATCCATAGGTGCTGCTGCTAACGCTTCCAAGCACAAGGTAGAATCTTATTAAAATAAAATAATAAAAATTGTTTATTCAGCTTCTTCATTATAAGATAAGAAAAAAATAAGGAAGGAGTGAGACAAGGCTGTGCACTGTCTCCCGTAATTTTTAATGTTTACATCGAGAGAGTCTTCAACGAAATCAAAGAGAAGTGTTCTGGAGTGAACATCCACGGAGAAAAAATAAGCATGCTGCGATTCGCTGATGACATAGCTCTCATAGCAGAGACAGAGAGGGATCCGAACAAGACTCTAGTAACCATGGAAAGGACAATGGCCAGATATCAGCTGAAGAGATATAAGAAGAAGACTAAGATATTGGTTGGTTAGTTGGTTGGTTATTCAGGGGAAGCGACCGACAGCTGAGGTCATTTGCGCCATTTATAGGATAGGCGGGTAATTGGGTAATGGTAGGAATTTTTTAGGGAACGGAGGAAGGGTGGAGAGAAACCCGGCGTCGGCATTAGCCTACTCTTAACGAAAGGCGCCAAGGGGACCACGGCTTAACGTCCCATTCGACGGACGGAGTACTGCCCTCCACTCATGGCACTCAAGTGGGGACTGGTTTTCCACTGAAAAAATCCGCCACTGGCGGGAATCGAACCCGGGCCCTCGGGATGGGAGGCCGGTATTCTAGCCACACCACCAACCCGATCCCCATGGGCTCCGATTACTTAACATGGGGCGCTTAGAGATCCTAATGTATGGAATATAAACATAGAGCTAAACTTTAAGTAGCCACGCATAATACAATTAATATGGTTACGAATATTGCATAACTACCATTTGTAATATTTTTAAACGTTAGTTTCCCATTTCTATAAAGAGTGTCTTAATATACTAATAATATCGTGGACGTATAAATTCATTAATTCGTTCATAAACGCCATTCATCAGCTGAAGATCAATAAGAAGAAAACTAAAATATTGGTGTGCAGCAAGAAAGAAGAGGCCAAAACATATGTCAAACTAGGAAAACAAAAACTGGAAGAGGTGAAAGAGTTCTGTTACCTAGGAAGCAGAGTAACCCACGATGGACGAAGCAAGAAAGAAATAGTTAGTAGAATAGCCCAGGCAAAGAGGGCATTCTATCAAAAGAAGAATCTACTTACAGCTGGAAATACAAGCTTGGAAGTAAGGAAGGAATTCATCATAATAAACATCTGGAATATGTTTCTTTACGGCAGTGAGGCATGGAAGATGACGACGATTGAATGGATCGACCGAGTAAGTAACGAGAAAGTCCTGAGATGAGTGGGAGAAAAGAGAAGTCTGCTGACAACTCTAAAAAGAAGAAGGGACAACTTAATCGGCCACATCTTAAGACACGATGGCCTGATGAAGACAATCGCCGAGGGAAAAGTGAACGGGAAGAATGGAAAAGGCAGGCCTCGCATGAGTTACATATAACAGGTCGTAAAAGGACGTGAAAGAGAGGAACTACGATGATATGAAGAGGTTGGCCGATAGAAGAATCGAGTGGAAAGCTGCGTCAAACCAATCCTAGGATTGTTGACCAATGATGATGATGATGATATGAAAAGAGTATTCATTTTACTGAGCGTGCCGTGAAGTTGGCCCATAGTCGGGCCAAGCTAACGCCATGCTTCGCGGTAGCAGGGGACTCCACGAGAGCAGGAAGCGTAGTAGCCTATAATAAAACTGCTATCAATGCCATGTTTAAGGAGGTTCCACCGTGACTCCGCGATTCAAAATCCCGTCAAAGAGCTATGTTACTTAATGAATAGATACCGATCCAGAAAAACACATGTATGGAAAATCATGTATAGGGTGATAACACATAAACAATAATTGTATGAGTGTGCTATTATATAGCGCGTTGTAGTTGCATTCTATTTTTTACAAACTCTTTTAAATCATCCTTACTTCGGAACATGACTGACGTGTTGTTGCCACGTTTAATTTACAAAGTGAGAATACATGCTCAATCCCGCTAATACGTATTCTAAAATAAGTTAGATATTTTTTTACTTAGGTTTAAATTATTCCCTTGCAAATACAACTCTTTGTTTTTAATTTTATTAATGTTGATATTTTTGAAAACTCTTTGGCAACAATGGCGCTGCTAACATTTGGAAGCGTTGGTATTAATTACACCATGTCAATAACCAATGAAATATTTAAATTGCATAAAAAATATTATTTGGACCTTGGTAAAGTATATTCCTTAATTAAGTTAGTAAATAGGCTTGTGATATCGTTCCGTCAAAAGTACCGTTGCCAATGATAACAACATATTGTAGCGCCACTTTTATGTAACTAAGGTGTTTCTGCTTTTATTTCGAGCAAACATTTATTAATATCAATTAAACAAGTGTGGTGAGGCCGGAACTTTTTTATAATGCTAAATTCTACATAAAATTGCGCTTCTCGTATTAGTTTTTCGTCAAAACGACATTTCTCTATACATTATTAATCTGCAAATTTTACTGCAAGAGCCATGCTCAGCCGAATAACCACGTATAAAGTATCTGATTTTCATCGTCTTTTTTCTTCAAATATATGATGGAAAGACCTCGTTATTTTATAGCCAATCGATAGAATGGCTAAAAAATTGTGTCTCCTGAAATTTTCACGAAAATGACATCTACCTACTTCATAATTCGGTGGGTCTCCTTAACGGAGGAAACTTTTCCAACTTTGATAGTTTTCATGGGCTGTCTTTAATTCATTATTCACTAGAGCTCAGGGGACTCTGAAATACAACAATGGTAAGTTCAGGAGACTTATTATTCCTGGTGCCACGCAACGTAAACTGTATGTAAATGTTACGTCAGCAAGATGGCAGCGCACCCCACCATTTAAGAGCTCTTTCGAATGGTCTTAAAATTAACATTTAATTCTCTGGTGAATCCAAACTTTTTGCGTGAAATTAATAGACTTATGCTGGGGCAAGAATCATAATTAATGAATCCTGTTTTTTACGAAGGAAACTACGCTATTGAAGTGAAAATGTAACGTGTCACGCGGCAAACACAACAAAGCAAATGAACTTGCTCTATTCCGCACCTGCTATTAAAATGCAAGCCCTTTTAAAGTGCCAACGACGAAGACAGAGAAAGTGGGGAAAGTTCTGGAAGGTAAGGCTGTGGTGAATGCTGACAAGGCTGTCGTTCGGATGGAATGAACAGAGGGCGTCACAGCATCATGCGAGTGATAATTGCTGATCATCACATCCGCGCCAACAGCACGTGGGAATGAACTTGAACGTGTGCAGCGAAGATCGGCAAGATTTGTGAAGGGACAATACGATAACCTTATTAGCGTAACCAGTCTATTAAATGAATTAAAATGGGAATCATTGTCAGATCGCAGGTTGAAATTTAGACTTAATCTCTTAAACAAATTCCAAGACCATATTTTCAGCGATGATGTTAAAAATATTAAACTTATTATGGTATGCTGGACCATAATCACAAAATTAGAGAAATTGATTGCCGAACTGACAGATTCAAAATGTCATTTTTTCCTCGTACAATTAGGTATATGAATAGCGGTAAATATGTCCAATACGAGTGATTCAATCCATAGCATAGGTAGCATAGGTAGCTGCATGTTTGTATAAGGACTTGAAGCTAGCCCAACTAACAGCATGTTTTTGCATGTTTGCTTTGCTATTTTTATCTTTTTAAATAGTGAAGTATAGACTAATATATTAATATTAATCCTATTTAATCAATGATATGTAGTGCATGTTTGGTGAGAATTCACCTCCTGCCAAACTCTTTCTCAGGTGGCTTGCAGAGTACTATGTAGATGTAGATATGTAGTGACCAGAGCTTGGAACGGAATGAACAAAACTTCGTCCAGAAATGTTCGTCACCCTCGTACCGAATTTTTTTCCGTTTCGCTTCGCTACGCCTGGCGCACTTTTTTCATTCTGGAATTATTCTTCTCTGGTCTTGATGTAGACGTGAACACCTTAAAGAGCGAAGCGAAAATTTACCTTTACTCACAAGATTGAAAGGTCAATATATTTTTTTGACGGGTGAAAACGTTCGTTTCCACAACTGCTGTCCGTAAAAAAAGTGGAGACCTTCGAGTTTGAGAAGTCATAGCTTCAATTAGGATCAATCGATTTCAATTACACAAATTGCATCTAATAGAACGTCCTTTTCTACTTTCATGTTTGGGTATTTCAATTTTTATTCGCCCTAGCTGTACTTTAACCATGTGTTGCTTGAAAAAAGTCCCCGTTTCCGACGCTATTGGGAAGCAGATGGTGATTGGCACGGGCAAAAGGGATTTAATGGCATGTGTACGGTTGTGATTGGTGAGAAGAAGATGGAAGAGAAAGTGTGCTGAGATCTGAAGACGCCAGAGTATCAATACGGTCGACCATTAGCCTGAAGCCGCGGCCGATGGCAGGCGTTACGCCTACACTCAAAAATATTTTTCTTTCCTGAAATATTACCTATGGCAATCTTTTTCAATCTGTAGAGGAGGGATGTAGCTACAACACGTAAAAAATGAGCAAAATCGTGGGCATAAGTACATAGTCAATAATCGATTTAAAAATTTAAAATTGTTGTGAACATTATTAAATTGTCGAAATTTTACAATATTAATTTTATTTGTTTGTATTTTTCTAATTCAAGGCCTTTAAAATAAGCCCTTTTGCACGTGTGTGGCTTTCATAGCCTCGGAGTTACACCGTAAGGCGTGTAGTCAATTTTGCAAAATCCGAATTTTGCAACGTTGCAATGGGAATGGCGTTTACCCGGAACCGAAATCGGAATGTTGTGCACGAAATTGTTAGATGGAAACAAAAAATGAATTTTAGTGAAAAAATTAATCTTTTAACCACAACCATTCACTCATAAATCAAAAATTAAAATAAGAAAAAGGTGACGCCAACCGAAGAAGCTGCTGTGATAACATTGAACGGTCCTTGACTGCTCTTATGGGAAGGAAAGGGAGTGGAGGGGGGTTCTCGGAAGGTCTGCTCGCACAGATGCTCTCGCAACTGCTCCTATTGGCAGAGTCAGCTGTGTCCCCCCCTTTGCGATAAGGCGAAGTAGCTTGGCGGGCTCAGTTGTGATTGGACGAAGTCGATATACGTCAGATGTTGCACCACGCCCACTTTTCCTAAAGGGTTAAAAACATCAGTTTTTCACCGCTTATAACTCGAGAAATTAATTGACGGATCAAAAAACGGAAAAATAAGGGTCTATTTATTTTACAAACTCTATCATATTCGGCAAATAAAAATATGGTAAACGACTCCATTTCTCGCAAACAATCGCATGTTTTGAAAGTCGGCTTCGGGGTTTTCATTTTCCTTTCAAATGATGACGCTTTGCCAAGTTTGGTCAAAATCGGTTGCCTAATGGTTATATTTGCCGATTTTATGGTCGAATTCTCGTGGAATGACCCATCTGAATTTTTGACACATTTTGGCGTTTGCCACATTTTGCTGCCATATTATTGCTTACGTGAATGAGGAGATGATAACCTATGTAAATTTTCACGACCTTAATTCTGCTGGTTTCTCACCACGTTTCCACTTATCCTTAAAGCGAAAACGCGTTGTAGCAGCGAAATAAAGTCTGTGAAAGTTTTCATAGGTTGCTTCTCCTCATTCAACATAAGCATTTACGCCAAGTTAAAGCCGAATCTGTCGAATTCATTACTGTTGACATTCTGTAAGTTGAACTAGTAAAGGTCAAATTCAAATGGGCACTAACATCGGACAGTACTTCATAAAGTTTGTCCCTGCCATTAACCGCCAAACCGGGAAACGAACAATCACCACTCATGGGTGTATATATTTGTTGTTCGGGTGTACCCCGGACGTACTATAGGTACCAGGTGTGATGCCTGACGTTTCGTGGCCGTTGCTGGTCACTTTATCAAATGGGAATAAGGTATCTGTGGCGATTTGGTGGATTGATATAGGGGTTTCATGGAGGGAAAAGGAGGGGAAGGGGAGAAGTGGAAGGAGTAGTCATAGCAGCCCTGTCCGAAACGCGTGCTTCTAGCGCTGAGCGTACCACAATGCTTGCTTGCAAGTGGAGGGGGGGGGGGGGTACCGTCGGAAACACCCGAAGTACGTCCGAACGCGAAGCACTCTGGGAGAAGGATGCTACGAAGCCAAAGCACAGAAGCACGCTTCCATTGTTAAAGGCTTCGAAGCATTGTTGACGAGAATAACAAAAGATGGCGGAGCCATTGGCTGCTTATAAATGTGTGTAGTATCTATTTTTTTACTTCGTATGTTACATTTGCATGATTATTAATATACATATCAATGAAAAGGTTGATATACAAATAATCGCTCTTTTTCTCCCGATCTAAACATTTGATAGATGTTGCCCTCGGGTTTCATCGTCTTTCACTATGGTCCCACGTGTGGCTGATTTGGAGGCCACAGTCCCTATTGTAATTTTGCTGGCAGAATCTTATTTCCAAAGCTTCGCGGGTCCGCCGGGGCTTGAAGCTTTTCAGTTTTGCGATTATCTTTGTTTGTTTGGGGTCAATCTGCTGTGAACCTTAATAAAAACGCTATGACTACTCCTTCCACTCCTCCCCTTCCCATCCTTTCCCCTCCATGAAACCCCTACATAAACTCCACCAACTCGACAGATACCTCATTCCCTTTCATAAAGTGACCAGCAACGGCCACGAAACGTCAGGTATCACACCTGGTAATAGTACATCTACATCTACATAATACCCTGCAAGCCACCATAAAGGTGTGTGGCAAGGGGTTAATTCTCACCAAACATGCACTACATATCATGCATAAAAAAGGATCAGTATTTATATACTGTTCTAAACTACATCATTAAAAAAAAGATAAAAGCAGCAAAGTAAACATACAAAAACATGCTGTTAGTTGGGTTAGCTTCAAGTCTTTATTCCAACACGCAGCTACCAATGTTATCCATTGCTACACTCGTACTGGATTTATTTACTGTTATTCATATCCCTAATTGTACGAGGAAAAAAGGACATTTTGAATCTGTCATTTCGGCAATCAATTTCCACCATAGTAAGTTGGGGTTCGCAAATGATTTTTAACCTCATTACTGAAAATGTTATCTTGGAATTTATTTAGGAGATTAAGTCTAAATTTCAACCTGCGATCTGACAATGAGTCCCAATTTAATTCATTTAATAGACTGGTTACGCTAATATAGCTATCGTACTGTCCCTTTACAAATCTTTCCGTTCTTCGCTGCACACGTTCAAGTTCATTATTAAGACAGATTTCGTAGGGATCCCATACACTGGCAGCATATTCCAAATGAGGTCTAACAAAGGAAAAGTAGGTGATTTCTCGTAGATGATCGTCACACTTACCCAGTACATACTCTTTTGATGAATCCCAGTTTACGATTAGCTTGACCCATTATTTCACGTGAATTAGTACGCGGGGTACACCCGAAGAACAAATATATATACACCCATAATGACCCGCGAAAGTTTCAACCAAGAATAATCACCCCTAATGACACGCAGGCCAGGGTTCCAAGAAAAAATTCTGCATTTCATCCATCCAGCCCAGGGCTTCACGCATAAAATTCCCTCAAACGTGACCTCTAAATCTGCTAAACCAGGCTGCATCTCCCTTGTGTGATGCCGACGAATCTGCTGTCCTCGAATTTCGACATCACGAGTTGCTTGTAGGTGTGGAGATGTCATCATTTACGAAGCTGGAGGGCAATGGACCAAAATTCAAGCACACCGATTCGATATGCTCTGGATCTACATGGGTGCTTTTCATTTAGGTACGGTGATAGTCGATTATCGAACGCAGGAGCAGTCGAACGCACGAGCAGTCGATCGCCAGGATGCAAATGAAATGAAACAGCTGGCAATGGCTTTTCGCGCATGCGTAGTCAGTTTAGTGAATTGGAGGGTAAATAAGAAAGTAGCAGCGATGGAGTGAAAAAAGAAAGTACTTAGTTAATTCCACAATTTATTTTGACTGACTCGACCGGTTTCAACCTTTGCAAGTTATCATCAGGATGACCTGCTAACTCCTGATGATGACCTGCACAGGTTGAAACCGGTCGAGTCAGTCAAAATAAATCGTGGAATTAACTAAGTTCTTTCTTTTTTCACTTTGTCTAAATTCCACCAAGTAAACTTGCCGACCATCGATTTTATTAGCAACGATGGATATCGTCCGGTAAAGTTCGAATCAACCAACCAATTCACCAATTTTGCTCGGTAAAAGGTACTGTGAATGATTTTAGTAATTATTTTCGTATGTTAGTGGAATGCCATAACAGTATTTTTGGGATTCTGATTGATAAATGCCGTAGAATACCTTTACTGTGTCTGCGTGTTTACGAAAAAATATTGTTGATACTTTGTTGTTACATTGGTTGACGCGACGTCGTATTACGCCAACAGCTTTTCATCTGTTCGGCTCTCCTCAGAGCAGAGAGTCACCGGCAGCCGGCGACAGACGGCGAAATCCATCGCCGGTTAACGCCGGCTGTAGCCGCAAATCGAAAGCACTCTTTGTCCTCCACCTCGCACTCGAGGGCTCGATATATCGCCGACGCGCATCCAATCGGAGTATCACCAAGAGTGATAAAATATACGCGAAGGGTAACTCGAAGCATTAATGCCAATCACTGAACGAGGATCAAACTAACTTCTCCGCCGACGCCAATAAAATCTCAGATCAGCAACTTGTTTCTGAAAGACGCCTCTTGTGTCCATGGGAACGGACGGGGCGACGGGTTACTTGGAAGATGACCAGACATGAATCACGCAGGCACCTCCACGGGGAGAGTGGAACGGGGCAGTCGGCGGGGGTCAAAGGGGAAATTCTTGGGCAGGCATGTATTCTGCAGCAGAGTGGTGCGACAAATGGCAGTTAGAACTCAACCTTAATAATTGTGTAGCTATCAATTTTTGGAGGAGGATTAATTCGATAGAGCGATGCTATAAAATTAATAACACGAAGATCGAAAACGTTGAAACCATAGGATATTTAGGTGTAACAATCACTAAAGATTTATCGTGGGGAAGACACATCCGGGAAATATGCGGCCGAGCGAAGAGAAAGCTAGGATTTATATAAAAGGGTACTTGGGAAATGTGAAGAGAAGACAAAGGAGCGATGCTACTTTTCACTAGTTAGGCCCCACCTTGAGTATGCAGCCAGTGTATGGGATCCTAATGAATTAGGTTTGATCAGTGAACTAGACAGTGTGCAGCGTAGAGCAGCTAGGTTCGTTAAAAGGTGTTACGATAGGTTGAGAAGCGTTTCAGAATTAATACAAGAATTAGGGTGGGAATCATTATCAGAGTGTAGGTTAAAGTACAGATTAAGTCTATTAGAGATATTTCAATCGGATAGCTTTACTGAAGGCACACATTAAAAAACACCAGCGCATTATGCTAGATTCTACCAGATAAATAAGATTAGAGAGATAGATTGTCGTACTGATAGATTCAAAATGGCATTTTCCCTCGTACTGTAAGAGAACAGAATAGGCAGCATAGCAAAGGGATAGGTAGGGGAAATATTTTAGAGTAGTCCGTAGTGCATGATGCATGTATTAATCCCTTAAATACTATATAGATGCTAACAATCTAATTGCTTGAGACCCTATAGTTGCTTGTTTACATGTTAGTAGTGCATGCTTTGTGGTCTTCACCCCCTGCCACACACCCTCGCGGTGGCTTGCAGGGTATCGTGTAGATGTAGATATTATCAACTAGAGATATTACATACTACCACACTACTTACCATGCAGAGATGCAACAAAACTACTCCATTAAAAAAAACTAAAAATATGGAACCAATTGTCGCAAAACAACCACCTCGACGTAATTATTTAGCATGCAGTCACGTGAAATGTTAGCTATAAATGATACTGCATTGCTAGTTAATACAAAGTAATGTAAGAGTTCTTTATTACAATTTATTCATTATTTCAACGAGGACATCATGCATCCAGTTTAATTTGGGAAAGAATGCTTAACACAGTTATGAAATGTATATCACTATCAGCAATTAGATTACTGACAATAAAAATGGCTTTAGGTAGCTTCTATCGAAGAATTTAAGTCCTACCTCGTGCTAATGTTCGTTAAAGGAAAATTTAGAACAATTAAAGAAGGCAATAAAAATGTTTTAAAATGTTGTTCGTTTCACACTGTTTTATCATGCGAGACCATGGTCTCGACACAATTAGAATCATTATCAAGGTACAGAACCACTTAGGAAGCGTCCTCATGTAGTCTTACCTGAGGGGGGATAGAGGAAGTAATTAAAGAGGGGGGAGAGAAGCACATCTATCGTTATTTCAGGGTTTTTTTTTAAACCCTTCCAAGGTCTTGTAAGGCGAATGAAGAAGAGGGGGGAGGAGTGGAGAAAGAGATAAGACACTCCTGGGCCGACCGACATGGTGGTGATTATTCGCCGATTAAACCGATTAGGACATGCATTAACATTACCAACCAAGAATGATGGGTAAATACATATAGATTAATGCCAACATGACCAATAAACCCATTCTTGCACTGCAGGTACTAACCATCCATCTGCATTTCACTCCATTATCTAACACGTTGACATGTAGTAGCCTAGTTGCATGTCAATAGTGCGTGTTTGTGGATCTTCACCCTCCGCTAGACACCCTCGTGGTGGCTTGCAAGGTAATCTACATCTACATAATACCCTCAAAGGTGTGTGGCAGGGGGTGAATTCTCACTAAACATGCACTACATATCATGCATTTAAAAGGATTAATATCAATGTATTAGTCTGAACTGCAATATTTAACAAGATAAAAATATCAAACTACGCATGCAAAAACGTGCTGTTAGTTGGGTTACCTTCAAGTCCTTACACCAACATGCAGCTATCTATGCTATGGATTCAGTCACTCGTATTGGACATATTTACAGCTATTCATATCCCTAATTGACGAGGAAAAAGGACATTTTGAATCTGTCAATTCGGCAATCAATTTCTCTAATATTGTGATCATGGTCCAGTCTACCATAGTAAATTGGGGTTCGCAAAATATTTTTAACGTCGTCACTGAAAATATGGTCTTGGAATTTGTTTAGGAGATTAAGTCTAAATTTCAACCTGCGATCTGACAATGATTCCCATTTTAATTCATTCAATAGACTGCTTACGCTAATAAGGTTATCATACCGGCCCTTTACAAATCTTGCCGATCTTCGCTGACACGTTCGAGTTCGTTATTTAGACCGATTTCGTAGGGATCCCATACACTGGCAGCATATTCCAAATGAGGTCTTACAAGGGAAAAGTAGCTGATTTATCGTACAATATTGCCACATCTGCCCAGTACTGTTTTTATGAATCACGGTCAACGATTAGCTTGACCCATTGTTTCACGTATGTTATTACCCCAGGAAAGATCATTTGTCAGTCTTATTCCAAGATATGTAATGGATTCCACGTTCGTAAATTCATTCTTACTTATTTTGTAAGTGTTAGGAGGAGAGCAATTCTTTTATTAAAAATTCATTACTATACACTTTTAAAAATTTAATTCTAACTCCCATGCATCACACCAATTTTTTATTGCTCTAATGTCATCATTTAGATACTCTTTATCGTTTTGGCATAGAATTTCCTTGTACACTACTGCGTCATCGGCAAAGAGACGAAGATTACTTTTTACCACCTTTATGATATCATTTATGTACAAAAGGAACAGGGGTGGGCCTATTACACTACCTTGTGGGACACCCGAAGTGACTTTAATTGCCGGTGACACCGTCCATAACAATCCTTTGCACCCGATCATGCAGAAAGTCATTTACTCACGATATAATGTTACTGTCTAATCCATTAGATTTTAATTTCAAAATTAGTTGTTGGTCGCTAGTGTTTAGGCCAGTATAGACACGACCTTGACCTGGGTCTTAGTGTCGTGACTGCTGTGGACGCCAGTTATTCGAGACGGAGGGGAAGGAATCCAAAGGACACGTGTCGAGTATTCGGGGGCTGCTCGCCTTCCGAAAGGGGATGCTTCCCGATTGGTATCTTCCTCATCCCCCACTTCCTCCAATCCCGCCACTAGTTTGTTTGACCACTGTTTGACGGCGGCCATTGACGATCGGTGTTTGCCCCAGAGGATTCAGCAGCGCCGTCAACACAAACTCAAGAGCCAAGGAAACCGGATCGGAGCGCGGTTGCTTGGACGCTGTCAACAACGGGACTCGATCAGAATACCAGGAGCAAGGGGTTGGAAGTCTACATCTGCATAATACACTGCAAGCCACCATAAAGGAGTGTGGCAGGGGGTGAATTCTCACCAAACATGCACTACGCATCATGCATAAGAAAGATTAGTAATAATACACTAGTCTACACTTCACTACTTAAAAAAGATAAAAATAGCAAACTAAGCATGCAAAAACAAGCTGTTCGTTGGGTCAACTTAAAGTCCTTATACCAACATGCAACTCCCTATGCTGTGGATTCATTCACTCGTATTGGATATATTTACCGCTATTCATATCTCTAATTGTACGAGGAAAAAGGACATTTTGATTCTGTCAGTTCGGGAATCAAATTCTCTAATTTTGTGATCATTGTCCAGTCTACCATAGCTATGCATAACCCCAACTTACTATGCATAGTAAGTTGGGGTTCGCAAAATATTATTACCCTCATCACTGAAAATATTTTCTTGGAATTTATCTAGGAGATTAAGTCTAAATTTCAACCTGCGATCTGACAATGATTTCCAAATTAATTAATTTAATAGACTGGTTACGCTAATAAGGTTATCATACCGTCCCTTTACAAATCTTGCCGATCTTCGCTGCACACGTTCAAGTTCGTCATTTAGGCCGATTTCGTAGGGATCCCATACACTGGCAGAATATTCCAAATGATAGCTTCACTCATTATTTCACCCATGGCCTCCTCTATAACAGGCCGGAACATGCAATTTGGAAACAGCGCTTTGCTTGACGCCAAGGGTCCTACTCTCATCGTCTAGGATCAGGTTGATCGTCTCCCAGCTGTGTTGCGTGAAAATGTGGCGAACGGACATCAGCTTAGCTTACGTGTGCTTACATAAGGTTGCGTTATTCCAGAATCTCTACTGCATATTTTAATAACTTTTTACTAGAGGTAAATGTGAGAATTGATAATGGCAAGTTTTTAAGTAAGGCTATTCAATTTCTCTATACTTTCGATTAACGATCAAATGAGCAGTCCAATAAGGAAATTTATTTTAGTTAATTAATTAGTTATGCAATCGTATGCCTTATCTAGTACTGCACCCTTTAACGTTTATTAACTTAGAAATATATAGCGGCGACAAACAAACCACGCCGTTTCACCTCCCTGAATGCACATGTCCAGGATTGAGAAAAATCTAACAAAATATACTCGAGGTCTGAGTATATTGTCCGAGTGTACATGAGGATATTGCGTATTACATGAGGATTATACATGAGGATGAGTGGTAGGAGTCTTTGATGAAGGAGGGGAAGTAAGAAACTATTCATCAAACTCATCCTCACCAAACTCGGCGATAAAAATTTCCTTCGATCCCTCACCTCACCCAAAAAGCTCACCCGCCTTGAACCTGTGGCCCTAAAAAAACCTCTCTGCTAATGACGACATAATCATTGCAGACATTGCACTGCCTGAAAAAACACACGAGCCCAGAGCAGGACACCTCGCCGGCAACGCTGCGCTTTTTCCGCGCTACGTTTTTTCAGGGAACATAAAATTCGATATAAAATAAGGTGCTAACTTCAGCTGAATGATAATATGCGATTCGCTCTGGGAATTTAAAGAGGAAGATGACAGTTTTAGTCTCGTGGCGCCATGATGCATGGTTGCCGAGAAAAAGTGCGGTTATAAATGGAATAGCATACCGATAAATACTTAAGTTAAAACCTTGAAACTTTGCAGACGTAATAATAAAGATATAATTCACCTTGTGTTTGAAATTTGTTTCAGTCAAATGCATTGCTTGGAAGTTATTAGACTTCAAAGTGACGCATGGCGCCGTATCGCTAAAAAAAATTGGCCCTTTTTTTTACTCTAACGTAAGAAATAGGTCCAAAATTTGTTTTTAAAAATATTCTAACAATGTAGTCAGTTTACAACATAATTATATAAATTACAATGTAAATAACTTGAAAATCCGATGAACGGTTTCGGTGTTATTAGGTTTAAACTCGAGTCTACAGGATTTTGGCGCTGACAGTAGTCGTTCTGGACAAAAATGCCTGCATATCCGAAGGCTTAAGGAAAATCAATGACACTACTTTCTATTCTCTTCCTACACATTACCCCAATCCCCAATTCCAAAATGAAATTCTCACTTTCCTTAAAGAATCCGGCCCCGCTGAGGATCTCGCCACCTCAGACATCAATCTTTTATCTCCCACATACTTCAAGACTCCTCGCTTCTACTTGCTTCCTGAGATACACACGGGCTCACCGTCTTTGCAACAATGCCCCCTCCCTACACCAAGCCATAGATAACCTCCATCACGCCCTCCAGAAACGTGGGTACCCAGAGCCTCTCCTCAGAAAGAAAATTCCATCCCCTACTGCTAATTACACACCCCGCATCAAAAAATAACCCTCCCGGCCGATTGAATTTCATATGGGTCATTCCGTGTCAAATCTAAAGGCCGTTTTACACGGTAATTGAAACTGCGCAAGTTCATGTTGATTCCGTTTGAGCAGTCGTCTGCGAAAGTCAGTGACGTAGAAAATTGTGAGGACGCTTGCTTGACAGCTTTAGTGACGGTGCAATCGTCGGTGCATTATGTCAGTATTACAATATACCATTAATTAGCGGTAATACCCTCAATATATCGCATAATGTCAAGATCTGTTAAGTAGCGATTAATTGGACGTGAAAGATGCAATAAATTACCACCACTTTAAAATATGTTTTAAGCCATAGTCTAAACATAATAGTGGAGACCCTAGTCCCGTATACTTAGCCCAAAATTTGCCCCACGAACGAACGGATGTGGGCCAAGGTAACGAGTTCTTCCTTTACGAACGAAATTTAAGCTTCCTCGTGATTAATCGCCCAGCTCATCATTATTTTGCTCTTTATTCACCACCTAAGGAGTTGAGTGCTAACAAAAATACCCAAATCAATCGTTAACAACTTATTTAATTGCTAGAATTCCCCAGGCAGTTCGTTGCCGCTACATCCGCACCATCTAGTGAGAGAAATAAACTTCAAACTTGCGCGAACGCATGTATCAGATTAGAATAGTGTTGCTCATAACGAAAAAAAATATCGAATAATGAATATATCGATATTTTTTAAAGGTATTTATATTCACACTCAATATATCGGAGTAAAAATATCGAATATTAGATATATCGAATATAACTTGTAGTAGGAATGGCCGAGTCGGTAAAAAATTAAGAATTAATAGAATTTACTCTTAACATAATATGAAAATTTTTAATCATGAATTCTGCGAACCAATTCACAACAACAAACATGTAAATACAACTAATTGCACATTATAATTTCATATTTAAGGAAAAACATTTATTTTACAAGATGAAATACAAAGCTTTGATGCTATCTTCTATGACATGTTCCATAAGTCCCTTGGCAGTGCAGACAGGAATACCCTTTCTTTTATATGCTTGGATGTTGTACGGCTTCTCTTCTCTGGAACTGCATTATTGATGATACAACTCTTTCCGATGGAACTGATGTCCCAAGTATCGTTAAATATTTTTTCGCAATGCTGGAAAATACTGGTGGCATGATGCTTGTATTGGTCCAGTATGTGATTGGATCATGTGTCCGGGGAATGCATGGGGTATCCAAGTAGAGTTTTAAATCTGAAGGAAGATTACCTTGAGGATCCTCATTCCCCACCTGGTTGACTCTGACCTCATGCTGCTGCCATAACGAACTATTTGGAATATCATTACCCGTGCTCAGAAGTAGAATTGGAGGAGAGAGGGAACCCAAATTACGTCGGTCTTGATTGATCAGAGAGCATAAGGTTGTCATTGCTGACGCTTGACATGTGGGAACAAAGCTATAAACAGCAATATATAGCAATGTCGCTATACATAGTAACTTGTTTTGTTCAAGGGGCATCAGCCTCTTTTCAATTTGTTCCTCAAGTTTTGACTTCAAGTCCAGGGCAATACGAGTTCTGGGCTTAATGTCCGGAAGAGCTCCAACAAGGCCATGCACAATGGGCAATATGATACTGCCTGTGACATAGTTATCGCCTGAAGTTTCTACAGTTGCTTCCTTAAAAAGGGTTAGTAAGGCAACAATTTCAGATACCACTTCTACGTGGGAACCTGTAAGCATCTGCGGTCCATCCCTATGATCCGGATTGGCTAATATTGCTGCCACAACACTTGATAACTTTTCAAACTTTCCCAGCATAGCATGAGTTGAGTTCCATCTAGTATTGATATCCTGAGTGAGATAAAGAGCAGAGCATTCTTTTTTTCCCTCTTTCAGCTGCTCTTCTCTCAGTTTGTCTGTGCTATGGTACTTTGTTTAAAATAAGTTACAATACTTTTTACTCCTCAAACAATATTTTCAAGTCCCTGAGTTGCATTCAAACAGTATTGGACAACTAAATTTAATTTATGCGCAAAGCATGGGATGTGTTTATCCTTACTAGCATAGGTTTTTACTCCTTTGGCCATGTTTGCAGCAGAGTCAGTGGTAACAGCAACAACCTGTAAATCCCTAATTCCGAAATACTCAAATTCTTCCCTAAAAACTGCAGCAATTGTATCACCTGTATGGCGTTCTGTAAGATGGACTGCCGATAAGGTGATGGGCATAAGTTTGTCTTGATCAATATAATGTGCTGTGATGACGAGAAAGCTCCTTGTTGCACTTTGGATAGTGTAAATATCACATGTCAAGGACACTGATTCTGCTTCAGTTAACCTTTTCTTTACCACTTCCTTCATCAAAAAGTAACGCTGATAACTCAACCAAGTTTCAACTCAACCAACTTTTTTCTTTTTTTTTACATTTTACAATTCGTTTAACTATATATTTCTACTCTGTACCTATTTGAACCAATAATGTATCTTTTATGCCCTGGGCGGGGGGTGGAGAGGACGGCAACGTCCTATCCCGCCCAGGTAAAATAAAACTCAAGTAAGTAAGTAAGTAAGTATACAAGCAGCATTCCCATTTCTCTCCAAAATATAACAGCTAAATATGTAGCCATGAAGATATTCATTTTCTTTTTCCCGAAAGTATTCGATATGAATATTTTTTCAATATTCATTACGATATATTTGCCAAAAAATATTATTCGATAATTTCAAAGTATTGCCGAAAAAATATCGAATATTCCATATATCGATATTTTTTTAACATCCCTAGATTAGAACATGTTCTAATTTGCTCGCAAGCGTTCGCGCAGCCTGTCCTCGCAAGTCGTCGCTTTACACGGCGCGATATTTCTTGCGCAAGTGTTCTCGCAACAGCCTGCGCAGTATCAATGACCGCGTAAAACGGCCTTAACAGGCGATTGCCTTTATGGTCACCGATTTCGACCAAATTTGGCATAACGGCGCCATTTGATAAGAAAATGAAAACTCCAAAGCCGTTTTGCAAAATAAACACAACCGTTTACGAGATATTGCAACGTGGCAAAATTCGAATTTTGCAAAAGTTGCTACACATTTTACGGTATATCCCGGAGACTATTTGATCCACAGGCGTGCTAAAGGACTTCTTTTAAAGGCCATGATTTTTACATATATAATAATGTATTACATTGTGAAATATAAACAATTTTACAAAGTTTATAACAATTATAAGTTTTAAATCAATTTTTGATGATGTACCCATCCCTTCGATTTTGCTCATATTTTTATATGTTGTAGACACAATCCTCCTCTATAAAGTTAAAAGGTTTTCCAGAAGTAATATTTCATTTAAGAAAGAGAAATATTTTTGAGTGGAGGAGTGACGCCCGCCGGCCACCGCGGCACCCGCCTACCGGCCGACGTTATATTACTCTGGTGTCTTCAGATCTCTGTTACTTTCTCATTCATTTTCTTCTCACCGAATTTCAACTGTAAGCCAACTCTTTGCCCGTGCATATCGCTATTTGCTTCACCTCGGTGTGACCGCAGCCTTAGAATCTATGAACAGCGGCACCTGGCCTTATAGCGGTCGGCCTCGGAGAACTTGTCTCCTCTTCGGCTTCCAATGCTACTAATTGCTTCTACTTTTTTTAAATTCATATTTACCTGATCTAAAACATTTTTAGGAATAGCAGATATTTGATCCAACGATTCCAAAGTCTTGTCTTGTCAAACTGCTTAATGTTTTATTTCCTGGACGTACCGACTCCCAGTTTTCTTCTCCAGATTTCATTAGTCCTTCTTTCTTTCGCGGCACTAATATATGCCTGTTACTGAGACCCTTAAGATGTATTTGGTAAAGTAGCACCGTATGGAGGTGCAGCTGCGCCATAAAAGGTTCTCTGGTAGTTGTCCTCGGAGACATGCACTGACTATTATTAACTCACAGTAACTAACTATTACTGACCTAATACCTAAGCCATATTTTTCGCCTTGTTGGATTTTCCCACACCCTCTTCACATGATGAAAAATGTTTCAAACAATGAACTCAGGAAACTTTCTGTACCTTAACAACTCAGATTAAGTTTCTAAATACGTTCTGTGTGGTTTTCCCTGAGAATATTATGTGAGTACGACGGCATGACTATATTGCTCGTATGGAAATTGTATATTACTTGTAGGTCAGAGACAACCTGAAATCATGTGATGTTTTCTTTGTGGGCGATTTTTCCGAGAAATTTTCTTTTCTGTGCCAAGATTTAGTGAAAGGTGTGCAAGACTACGGTTCATTCAATTACATGCTGCAATAGAAACATTAACGATCTAGTGTGAGCCCCTCATTGTGGTCATTATTATTTCAGACTGTATGAAGCACAAAATCATATTTCAAAGGAAGATGCTCTATAGTGCAACAAGTGTACTAGAGCTACTCAAAAAATTTACTTTTTCCACGTTGCGGTGACTCAATACAAGAACCGCTACAAAATGTTGACATTGTTGCATCGCTAAGATTTCGGAGTCGATGCTGAATGGTATTTCTATACCACATCTCAGGGAAAGGGTACAGGTGAGGGATTTAAAGGGACACTAAAGACAAGCCACACGTCCCAGTCTGAAGCTCAATTATAAGAAACAAATTCAGACTCTTGAGGAACTTTACAAATGGGCCACATCGAACGTGAAAGGAGTTTAACACTTAGGAAAACTTCGAGTTTGTAACCAACAAGCAAGTGAAGGAGAGAAGAAGAGCCTGACGAGAAGATTCCGAGATACACCTGCCGTGTGGAGTGTGTATTCATACCTATCGTACGGCTATTCCACAATCAAAGGAAGACTTGCTGTTGAAGTGCCTTTCTCAGTAATCCGAAGAACCAAATTTTCAATTCTGTCGTACATATAGGAGGAGAACATGGGTTTTTGAAGGTAAAGTAAAAAGGTTAGCGTATTTCCGATGTGAAATTGTATATCGAAACATTAATTTACACGATTGTATTTTACTTTTGTCTTTTAATTATGCGGCAAAAAGGAAACCAACCTCAGAAATCAATCTGCCAGCACAGCATTACGGTATCAGGTTAAACGGAGACGACATTGATAAATACCCCTTCGATTTTTACTGCACGGATTATTAATGTAATAATTTACGCCTTTCATAATATAAGGGATGCGTTAGACATAAATTGTTCATGAAGGGTTTGCAAAAGATTCCGTCAAAAATTACTTATGCCAACTTTCCGATACTGTTCAGATTAACTGTATGTAAAAGTAAAATAAGTAATTTAAGACTTTAGAATGCGAATGGTGTTTAAATATGTGGATAATTTTTATTTTACTTAATAAGGAGAGATAAAAATAATATTTCCAACTATTCTAAACATTAAACGTGAAACTAATTCCATTGCCACTCGTAACATAATTTATTTTTTCACTGATTCCGGAGACTTATATCATTCGTATCTATATTTACATCTACATAATACCCTGCAAGCCACCACAAAGGTGTGTGGCAGGGGGTGATTTCTCACCAAACATGCATTACATATCATGCATAAAAAAGGAATAGTATTATCATACTAGTCAGAACTTCACTATTTAAAAAAGATAGAAATTGCAAAGCAAACATGCAAAAACATTCTGTTAGTAGGGTTAACTTTAAGTACTCATACCAACATGCAACTACCTATGCTATGGATTGATTCACTCATATTGGACATATTTACCGCTATTCATATCCCTAATTGTACGAGGGAAAAAGGACATTTTGAATCTGTCAGTTCGGCAATCAATTTCTCTAATTTTATGATTATGGTCCAGTCTGCCATAGTAAGTTGGGGTTCGCAAAATATTTTCAACATCATCACTGAAAATATTGCCTTGGAATTTATTTAAGAGTGTATGTGTGAAGTCAGGCTGGGAAAATTTTTAAAAGATGAGTTAAGGGGGAAAAGTTTAATAATTTAAAAATGTACGGGAGCAAAACTATGGGATGTCAGGGTGTCACCTTAGCCTGGGATTTTCAAATTCCCTGACTTTTCCCTGACGGACTTACCGATTTCCCCGACCGATCGCCAAAAGGTCCCCTATTATCGGAATATTTTATTTCTGCTGAATTAAATTTTCGTCAAAACTCAGAAAATGTTCAAATCTGAAATCAACACATTAAAAGCTATCAGAATGAAAAAATATATTGAACCTCCGCACTAATGAAAAAATATACTAAATCTTCTCAATTTAAGCCCTCATACAAATTATACACTCTATTAATACATTTTTCGCGAATGTGTATCGTATTTCTGTGGCCGTGTATGTTTCCTTCGGTAAAATTACAAATTGACTATGTTTAATTCTTCAAGGAAGTGGTAGTCGTTGGAAGTTGAGGATTACTTAAAAGGCATCGAAGGGAAAGTTAATGGCCAATTTATTGGCGGACTCCGGCACAGGTATCACTAAGTTGCGCATAAAATACAAACCAAAGCCAAGTTGTTGCACTGGATCAATATAGGATGGCACAAGTGACCTTTAGAAGCGAATAACAATTTGATAAACGTTGTTATCCATACTAATATATAAAAATGTAATAATACGGATGGTTTTTCAGGAGTTTAGGTCTTTCGTTAAAAATGAAAACTATTCAACTTTTGCCGACGTTTCGGAAAATATATTTATATATAGTAATATAATATATTGTATTGTAAAGCATTTTTGGCACTGTAAATATCCTTTTGGGTCATGTTATATTATTATTGTTATGTTTTTGGTGGTTCATCCCATTTATAGCCTTGAAGAAGGAAAAATATATTTTCCGAAACGTCGGCAAAAGTTGAATAGTTTTCATTTTTAACGAAAGACCTAAACTCCTGAAAAACCATCCATATTATTTATAATAAAGAGGTCTAGAATACAACTTACTTAAATGTAATGGTGTCTGTCTGTCTGTCCGTCTGTCGTCTGTCTGTTGCTCCATCACGCCAAAACTACTAGACGGATTGTGCTGAAATTTGGTATGTAGATAGGAAATTTGTCCGGTCAGAACATAGGCTATGTTAAAATACCCTCAGGGTCCCCAAAAGCCCCTGAATGGGCCCTTAGATGGATCCTGGTGGTCCCTGGCATTGCGTTCGGTGCAGTGGTTTCATTTTTTGCTTATTTAAAGTACTTCCATTCAAGACAGAGGGCTGGAATTTTTTTTATCGGATGGCTGAATAAATGAAGTTTCTAATTCTTTCAATCAATTTTCTGTTACGCTAAGTATTTGTCTAAAAATCATACTTTTAGCTGAAAAATCTCACATTTTTCTCTGAAATCAACAATAGCATATTTCCTTGACAACCAGAGATCGGTGTGAATTTCCTTTGATTTCCAAAGGACATTGAAGCCTCTAGTACTTAAATATCAGGTTTTTCTGCAGGCCCATGATTACACGTAGAAATAAATTCTATATAAGAGGGGCCCAGAGTCCCAAGGGTCCCATGTTTGATGTTTCTTAAGGTTTGAAAAAGAAGTTAAAAAAGAGAAACGAATAACGGAAACCGCCTTGTGGCGTTTCTCGGGTAATGTTAAGAACCGTAAAAAAAGTTTTCTTCCCAGTACGAGAGACGGGCCACATAGAATATGTATGTTTTACATGACCCTTTTCATATTCCTTGACTTTTCCCGGTTCTCCAGGTTTTTCGGACCTGTTGTAATCCTGCTATCTGTATAAAAAATAGTAAAAATCAGAAAATATTTTAAGATGCTAAAAGAGAAATTCGCAAGGGCTCCTCGCAAATAAAATCTAAGATAAGAAAGCAAGATTCCTTTCTGTACTAATAGAACTACATCATTATTTCAAACTTTTTTCGATAAATCCAATGCATATTTATAACAAGTATACTCGTATTTCCTGAAACTTTGGGCAGTTGGTTTCTTCAACTGATGAGCTGATTTCAAAGGTTTTTCCCGATATTGCTGAAAACTACCATAATGCTGATTGGCTGTGCAACAGCTGTTCTCGCCCCGAAAAATGACACTGTTAATAAAGTTAACAAAGTTATCCTCAACCCGATTCCTGGGGAAACAAAGACCTATTTATCAATCGATTCTGTCCTTGAAGAGGATCAAGCGGTTGAGTATCCGGTATCAAGTATTCGGTTGAGTTTCTGAATACCTTGGAACTGCCAGGAGTTGCGCCCCACAAACTTGATCTTAAAGTGCGTGTCACAGTAATGCTACTTGGAGGCACCGAGACTCTGTAATGGTACAATGCTGTTGGTTAAGTCTTTGAAACAAAATCTTATACAGGCTACCAGTTTGACTGGGTGCGCTAAGGGAGAGGAAGTTTTAATTCCTAGAATTCCTATCATTCCTATCAGACTTGCCATTCACATCCAAGCGTCTCCAGTTCCCAGTTAGAATAACCTTTTCTATGACAATATAGAAGTCACAAGGGCAGACTCTTCAAGTGGCTGGCCTTCAATTGGAAAGCCACTGCTTCACGCATGGGCTGCTTTATGTGGCTTGCTCCCGAGTTTCGAGCGGCAATAACCTATTTATCAACACTCCTGAGGGAAAAGCTGTAAATGTATTGTATAAGTCTATTTTCTGATCAGTTGAAACGTATTCCTGAATGATGAATAGTGTTTATCAACATTTAACCAATAATGTTTTATTTAAAAAAGAAACAAAAAAATACACCAAGAAAAATTAGAAACTAAATCGATCAACTCCTCATGGCGTTTCCCGGGTTACGCGAAGAACCTCATAAATTTCATTTTAACCAAAACTACGGACGGGTAACCACCTATAAATCTGGTTCAAATATTGACTCATCTGCTTCGAAACTTCAATTTGTTTAAAGATCGCGGAAATTATAAAGACTTCACTACATTAAGATCCTGATTAAGATACTCAACCCACATATCAACGTTAAATAGAACAACTCCATTAAGTCATTGAATGCCAATGAATGTATACATCTACATCGACATCTACATAATACCCTGCAAGCCACCATAAAAGTGTGTGGCAGGGGTTGAATTCTCACCAAACATGCACTACATATCATGCATAAAAAAGGAATTGTACTTGTATAGGTACTGTTCAAAACTTCACTATTTAAAAAAAGTTAAAATAGCAAAGACAACATGCAAAAACATGCTGTTAGTTGGGTTAGCTATAAGTCCTTATACCAACATGCAGCTACCATTGTTATCCATTGCTACACTCGTACTGGATATATTTACCGTTATTCATATCCCTAATAGTACGAGGAAAAAAGGACATTTTAAATCTGTCAGTTCGGCAATCTATTTCTCTAATTTTGTGATTACGGTCCAGTCTACCATAGTAAGTTGGGGTCCGCAAAATATTTTTAACATCATCACTGAAAATATGGTCTTGGAATTTGTTTAAGAGATTAAGTCTTAATTTCAACCTGCGATCTGACAATGATTCCCATTTTGATTCATTTAATAGACTGGTTACGCTAATAAGGTTATCATACCGTCCCTTTACAAATCTTGCCGATCTTCGCTGCACACGTTCAAGTTCGTTATTTAGACCGATATTTCCTAAGGATCCCATACACTGGCAGCATATTCCAAATGGGGTCTAACAAGGGAAAGGTTGCTGATTTCTCGTACATGTTCGTCACATTCACCTAGTACTCTTTTGGCGAATCCCAGTTTGCGATTCGCTTGACCCATTATTTCACGTATGTGTTTACCCCAGGAAAGATCATATGTCAGTCTTATTCCAAGATATTTAATGGATTCCACGTTTGTTATTTCATCATTACTTCTTTTGTAAGTGCTAGGAGGAGAGCTATTTTTTTTCCAAAAATTCATTACAAGACATTTTTTAAAGTTTAATTCTAATTGCCATGTATCACACCAAGTTTCAATTGCTTGTAGGTCAATATTTAAATATTCTTTATCATTTGGGCATAGAATTTCCCTGTACACTACTGCGTCATCGGCAAATAGACGAAGCTTACTTTTTACCACCTTATGGATATCATTAATATACAAAAGGAATAGGAGTGGACCTATCACACTACCTTGTGGGACACCCGAAGTGACTTTAATTGTCGGTGAGGAAACACCGTCCAAAACAACCCTTTGAACCCGATCATGCAGAAAATCATTAATCCATGATATAATGTTACTGTCTAACCCATAAGATTTTAACTTCAAAATTAGTTAGCTATGAGAAACCTTGTCAAAAGCTTTCTTGAAGTCGAAATACACACATATATATATAGTCGTATATACTCAAGGGTAGCGATCAAGCTGTTAATTCACTCAGCATACGGCTAAGAGAACCAAAAATACGAGATGACCATCTATCTTACGTGGTGATGAGTTTGCGTGGGCCATTTTTGGATTTTCCGTGCATGAAAGAGGAACAACAGTCACTCATCTCTCCGTGCACCTGAAAAACGGTCAGCGTGTCTACTACAACGACCACTGTGTACAACATAGGTCACCAACTCCTCAAATGACCGCGCTAACAGTATTCTTCAGACAGTGGTTTTCTTACAAAATAAGTTCAATATTTTTCACACCCGTTGAATTCCAACGGGTAGCTTCCGCTAGTAACTCCTTTATTGCAGGAGGGAACCAAACATGTTAAAAAATTTGTATAAGCAAACAAAACGTAATCGCGCCACTGCGAGCAAAAACAGGAGGCAATTAGCAACGGCAGCATCACATTTAGGAATATCATATTTGAGGTGGTTTGTGATATGACTAAATTGCTTCGAGAGGGAGCTAAGGGGGCCATTCAATAATTACGCCGAGCGTGAAAGGTGGGGAGGGGAGGAGGACTCTTCTTATGGTCTCGCGAAGGGGGATATTGGAATCGAAGATGATCTTACGTAAGATTTTGTTTACACGTGTGATCTTACTTGTATTACCGTTTTAATAATCATCGTCTCGTATTTGTAAAACTGCAAGCACGTATTTACTACAAGCTAGTGAGCTACAACTACCTCTTGATCTGAGCCTCGGAAGTTAAAAAAAACGCGAGAAAAAATCTTTCGAGCAACATAGCCTTGGATTCCTTGTGAGGAGCGGAATGCAAGGTGATCATGAATTTTAACACTACCAGGCAAATATCGCATTAAGGAGATACAACTGGGATACATTGTACGACTGATTCACAAGTAAATAACTAAGATTCACGACTGAATGTTCAACGAATTGACGGGGCTTATTCTATCCACGTTGGCGACGGACAAGAGATTTAGTTGGTGAAATGAAGGCCAGGAAGGACTGCTCGATAAACGTAATGGTAGAAAAATAACGAGAATTTCCTGCCCTAGCTTCTCCCTGATTGTTACGAGAATTCCCTGACTTTTCCAGATTTCTAAAATTCCCTGACAATTCCAGGTTTTCCCGGTTTTCCCTGTCGATCGCCACCCTGGCCGTTGTTTTCCCTTGGAGTAATATTCGAACGGGAGATGGTGGGCGACGCAATAGTGCACTCGTTTCTTTGGAAAAAGAAAGATGTTTCGGCGTCACTTATAGTTAACCTTTCACCCACCTGCATGCTTAATATTTTATTTGTGATGCAAGTACTGTGAATCTTGATTTCACGTAAGTAGTTTTTAAACGGGGATGTAATTTTTTGCATACCTATAGAGTAGTAAGTGTTCTCCGTGACTGATAATGTAAGCCTGGATATAGTTCACCCCCTGCCACTCGCCCTTGCGGTAGCTGTCAGGGTGTTATGTAGATGAAACTAAGACGGTTGGGCGAATTAAAAATTCAACTAAAATTTCACACTACCCACTTACAGCAGAAATACCTGTCAGTTACATGTCGAATGTCACATATATGTTAGGTTTCAGAGGCATTATGCGACCTTCAAAAACGTACCTATCTGACATCTCACTGTGTCCACAAAACAATAGTCTCCGAGCTGTCACATGAGACATCTCATAGACGTCTGAACATCTCCGAGTCTGTTTCAGTGACATTTGAGATGAATCTGAAACATGCATTCCATTATTAACTACACGTATATTAATACCTCATGATGACCTCTCTGAGACATTCGTCACGCCTGGGATATTCGACATTGTAGTGGGACATTTCTGAGACGTCCATTGCCATGTCGCTGTTTATTACCTAGATAACTGCGGACATCATATATCATTTCCCTCTGGGTCCGTATTCTGTAACTTGGGCGATATCTATCACCGGTGATGGACATCACCGAAAAACTTCATCCGTCCTTATCGTTTCCGGTTCTGTAACTGGGTGGTGAAGTTTCTTCACCCGGTGATGAGGAGTGCTATGAAAAATTGCGCCGTCTAGTACTGGCAAAATGAGATTAGCCAATAAAGAGAGCCAGTTGAATCACATGTCCGCAAGGCAGGCAAGTAATGTGCAAATTAAATGCTTGTAGTCACGAACATGTATGTTTATGCTTGTAGTAATGGTTTCTCTAGTAATGATATTTGATAATATATAATATGATGTTCTAATAACCCAGCTAGGTGATTGTTAACAGTAGGATTAATATTACGAAGTGAACAATAGATTACTTTATTTTTATTGAATATCAACCGAAAACAATCGCATCATTCTATCGCGACATGTGAATAAACCACGGTGAATGTGATTCATTTGTCAGTTTCCTATTTTCAACTTCCACAATATGAATCATGAACAACGTAAATGGTGTTTTTCACTTGTTTGCGAAGAGTGACAAATGTACTCGGGACTGTCATTCGCGTGATAAATAGATATATCATCACAAGTGGATTGAAAGCGAGCTGCTAAAAACAAACGTAAATATATAATGAACAACAGAAAAATTTCATAGTTACACAAATTGTTTGTGCTAAAACATTGCCCAAATACTCTGAATCTTATCTTGTTTGTGTACGTATAGTAACTTGGAGATGTGATTGTTGGCTTGGTTAACAGCATTTGAATACAGTCTATCAGAACCATATAGACGTGTGTTATTTCTCGATCGCAAAATCGTACCCAATATATTTGTAATATTTAAACATAAGTACTCGCCGGAGCGAAATTTATTGGTTCTATTTCGTTGTCGACAATTATGTATTTTGGTGTCCATATATTCTTATTACTATACTCTTAGAAACAATTTTGACTTTTCTAAGTAAATTAGAGATGTTTTTATTGCTCTGCCATTGTTTTAGCAATTTTATAAATATTTATTTTAATGCTTGTACATACCTATGTCTTTTTGCCCCTGATATTTTGGATGGTATGCAAAACTTGGGATAGTCTGGCTCAGGTCGTTTCTTACTTACGTCAAAACACATTAATTGAGAGTTGTATGACAATAAATATACTATTGTAATTATTGTTATTATATGCACGAGCCATTATTTCCGTTATATGGTATACCGTTAAAAGTTGCTGAGAAGAAGATGAATGAGAAAGTTAATCAGATCTGAAGACACCAGAGCAATATAACGTCGGCCGGTAAGCGGCCTTCACTCAAAAATATTTTTCTTTCCTAAATGAAATATTACTTGTAGCAAACTTTTTTAATTTGTAGAGCAGGGTTGTGTCTACAACGTATAAAAAAATCAGCAAAATCGAAAGCATGAATACATCGTCAAAAATTGATTTGAAACATTAAAATTGCTATAAACTTTATAAAAATGTATATATTTCACAATATAACACATTATTATATATTTTCAAGTCAAGGCCTTTAAAATAAGCCCTTAAGCACGTCTGTAGCTCAAATAGTTTCTGAGATATGCCGTAAAATGTGTAGTAACTTTTGCAAAATTAGAATTTTGCAATGTTGCAATATTTCGGGAACGGTTGCGTTTTTTCGCTAAACGAATTTGGGGTTGTATATTGTATGTATGTCGTGTAGAAGGAGACAGACTTTAATTGGTAGATTTCTCAGTAGCTGATATTCCACAGAGAATAAAATCATTCGCCCTGACCGGACAAGGCAAATAATTTTTCTGTGTGGTACTTCTGCTATCGTACAATTTCAACGGGTACCGCCGTTAAAGGTTTTCACGGCCAATTCGCGAGCTTTGAATTTGTTGCATGGCAGATTCCTAATTTGCATAAGCTGTCTTGGGGATATTTACAGTCGACTAACTCCTTCAAGAGGGTCAAAGATTCGTATTAGGCGATTTTTAACGACACCCGCAGGCATTAGGATATTTTGTAAGGAACACCTCCGAGAAAGGGAATTGAGTAGGGCTGAGCGATATGCTGTTTTGAATATCGCACGACGAAATCATTCTGATATCGCGGACTCGCCGATATATATCGGTTTCGCGATATAAATAGGAAATATCGTGATATGGGCATATCGAGATATCGACATATCGAGATATCGGGATATCGACATATCGTGATATCGACATCGGGATATCGACATATCGGATCGGGACTTATAATATAATAACTTAAGGCAAAAGAGCATATAATTTTAGAGAATAGAGGTTCTTTTCAATTTTTGGTACGACCAATATGAGCTGAAATATAACCATTTTTCCTTGGTCGAAGAACAGTGAAACTTTTTAAATTCCGAATTATGGTTTGAAAAAAATAATTTTGTAAACAAATTGAACTTATCTGGTTGAATTCGAGTTTTCAGTGATGAAGTCGCACCATGGCCATTCCATTCCCTACATCCAAATTTTATGATAAAAAGTTATAGTTAATAACAATAACAAATTAGACAATTTAAAATATATAATTAACGATCGAGGAAGTGTAGCATTTTATGAGGAAGAAACCGTTTATAGCACTTCAATACGATCAACCATTACCGAGAAATTGCGCTAAATAGAGACATCATTATTAAGGATGACAGAAAAAAATACCGGGACCAGGATATCGTCATATCGGGATATCGATATTATCGGGATATCGACATATCGGTATATCGACTTATCGACATTTCGTGATATCGCGTTTCGAAATATCGACTCCCGTTATCAAGTGCATATCGAGTATCGTCGACGATATATCGAGGTATCGCACAGCCCTAGAAATGAGCATCACGTATGTCCACCTTCTCTCTATCTTACTGTCTCTTAGGAACTAAGCCGCAAGATGACAATCGTTTTTTCCTTTTGCGCAACTGGCAGTCAACTAGAATGTATGTACATAACCATTAATCAGAGCAATTACTTTAATTGTCTCCAGTTTTTCAATGGAAATTTTCCTGTGAAAGGGGGATATTTACAAGGCTATAATTCATGGAATGGATAGCGGCAATTTCGTTAGAGAAACGGTGGGCTGAATCATTAGACATAACGTGGCTTGCGTAGGTCGGTTTTCCATAAATATGCTGTGATTCTCTGTAATGCCTGCTGTAATTTCTGTGATAGTAAGATCTTAAACGTTAATATTCCTTTCACACTTTTCCCATCGACAAGAAATCGTTCGAGTACGATCAATTGAGGTGGTTGAGTAAGTAATCCAATTTCCGGTCCGCTCCGATCCACGGCACAAGACAACATCGACATATGTATGCCAATGTTTGCAAAGTCACGTGATCGATTTTCGGAATTGAACATAATTTGTTGGAATGCTCGTAATGGGGTCGTTTACCATATTTTTTTACTGCTGAATCTGATAGTTTGTAAAATAAAAAGACCTGTATCTTTCCGTTTTTTGATCCGTCAATTATTTCTCGAGTTATAAGCGGCGAAAAACTTATGTTTTTAACCCTTTCGGAAAGGTGGGTGTGGTGCAATCTCTGACGTTTGTCGACTTCGTCCAATCGCAACTGAGCCCGCGAAGCTACTTTGACTTACCGCAATCGGGGGGGACACAGCTGACTCTGCCAATAGGACAGTTGCGACAGGATCTGTGCGAGCAGACCTTCCGAGAACCCCCCTCCACTCCCTTCCCTTCCCCTAAAAGCAGTCGAGGACGGGAGGAAAATGACGTCAATGTTATCTCAGCAGCTTTTTCGGTGGGCGTCACCTTTTGCTTATTTTAATGTTTATTTATGCGTGAATGGTTGTGGAATTTTTTCACTAAAATTCACTCTTCGTTTCCATCTAACAATTTCGTGTACAAAATTGCGATTTCGGTTCCGAGTAAACGCCCCCATTCAGCAACAGGGGGGGGGGGAATCCATTGCTATCCCGTCCACTTTTTTCATATTGACAACTGAATTCAAAACAATTGTGTTCGATTGTCATTTCAGCTAGTCCACTCATACGCGAGAGTAGCAGTTAAAAAAATCATTTATGACAAAAGAAATCGACCTTGCGATCATCTGTACTGGGATATCTTTACGAATTTGGGCAAGTTCGATCGAATTCTTAATTCCGCATTTAGGCTAAAGACCACTGAATTTTCAAAATAGTATGTTTAATTTATACGACAGGGGATGGTATGATGAAGATGCACTCTGCACAATGGATCTAGTGGAAACAGCTTGTTTACGTAATTCAGGCAGTCCACACAACCTCGGCGTTTTCGGCTTCAATGGGGGCGTTTACTCGGAACCGAAATCGGAATTTTGTGCACGAAATCGTTAGATGGAAACGAAAAATGAATTTTAATGAAAAAATTAATCTTCTAACCACAACCATTCACTCATTAATCAAAAATTAAAATAAGCAAAAGGTTACGCCCACCGAACAAGCTGCTTTGATAACACTGATGTCATGTTCCATACGTCCTTGACTGCTTTTAGGGGAAGGGATAGGAGTGGAGGGGAATTCTCGGAAGGTCTGCTCGCACAGATGCTGTCGCAACTGCTCCTATTGGCAGATTCAGCTGTGTATCCCCTACTGCGATAAGGTGACGTAACTCCGCGGGCTCAGTCGTGATTGGACGATGTCGATATACGTCAGAGGTTGCACCACGCCCACTTTTCCGAAAGGGTGAAAAAAACATCAGTTTTTAGCCACTTATAACTCGAGAAATAATTGACGGATCAAAAAACAAAAAAATACGGGTTTATTCATTTTTCAAAGTCTATCAGACTCGGGAATAAAAAAAATATTGTATACGACCCCATTGCTTTTCATAATCACGTTTCATTGATATTTTAATTAGTTGTGAAATTCCTCTGTGATACAGGTAGTACTAAAATAAGTTTACCGGATCGTCGGCAAACAGCGAGTCAATAGAAGAGGAGACCATAGGGTAAGTAAGTGGGTATTTCAAAGAACAGGTTTAAATTCAGGAACTCATTCGAGACGACCAGCACAACCATTCCTCGTATTCAATCACGAATTTAGGAGAGGCAGACCTTTATGCATGGCAGGAGCACGCCTCTTCATGAATGGCCGCTCTGACACGAGCGCACGACGTCCGTCCTTGTTTTTTGAGCGAGCAAAATAGGATTCAAGCTAAGCAGCGAGAGAAATCCAATCAGCTGTACTTTTAGAAATTATATCTAATTCATTGCGTTCCCATGAAGAATATACTATAATCTTGTATGATTCCTATAACATCCGCAGGTGAGCTTCAGGTGAAGTTCTTCAAATGATCACGTCTTGGGTGAAATCGGAGCTTGCCACGATACAGCCTGAAGATGCCCGTTTACTATTATAAGCCAAAGGTTATAAATCCAAAGGAAGGGAGCATGATTATCATACAAACGGTATTAGAGAATTCTAAATCTAATTTATGGCAATGTTAACTACGCCCGGAATTGAGCCCGGGCCTGTACAAAACCGGGAATAGTTTTCCGGACTCACGGGCTGCGGGAAACAAAGTAGGTTACAAAGCAAAGGAGGGGGCATACTATCCGACGGGTGAGAATGAACCCTTGAAGCTTGAAAAGGGTTAATTCCCACTCCCTATTCATTCTTCTTCCTCGGCATCCCGTTCTTCTCTACGACCTCTTCTCCAGTTGGCATGCGCTTTAATAGATGCTTAGGGGTAACAATCACTAAGGATTTATCGCGGGGAAGACACATCCGGGAAATATGCGGCGGGGCGAAGAGAAAGCTAGGATTTATAAAAAGAGTACTAGGGAAAAGTGATGAGAAGACAAAAGAGCGATGTTACTTTTCACTAGTTAGGCCCCACCTTGAGTATGCAGCCAGTGCATGGGATCCGAATGAATAAGGTTTGATCAGGGAACTAGACAGTGTGCAGCGTAGAGCAGCCTGGTTCGTGAAAAGGTGTAACGATAGGTTGACTAGTGTATCAGAATTAATACAAGAATTAGGGTGGGAATCATTATCAGAGCGTAGGTTAAAGTACAGATTAAATCTATTAGAGAAATTTCAATCGGATAGCTTTACTGAAGATGTTAGGCACATATTAAAAACACCAGCGTATTGTGCTAGATTCGACCAGACAAATAAGATTAGAGAGATATATTGTCGTACCGATAGATTCAAAATGGCATTTTTCCCCCGTAATATAAGACAACAGAATAGGTAGCATAGCAAAGGGGAAATATTTTAGAGTAGTCTGTAGTGCATGATGCATGTACTAACCCCTTAAATACTATAGATACTAACAATCAAATTGCATGAGACACTTTAGTTGCTTGTGTACATGTCAGTAGTACATGCTTGGTGATATTCACCCCCTGCCACACACCCTCGCGGTGGCTTAAAGGGTATCGTGTAGATGTGGATACGAGAAATTCGACGCAGTGGCGTACGTCTTGCATAAACGCATGTACAATGTACTTACATTGTACATTGCAAAGGATTTTAAAGGTAAGTAATAATAGTAATCTCCGAATTAGAATGTGATAGATTTGTAGCATCCGTCAGACCAGACAGGGAGACAGCTGTATACATCGTGGCATAATACGCTTATAACTTGGAATACACCTTTTCTATGTTGCGTAGATCAAATCTACCGTAATACGTAGGGGTTCTCAGTACTGTAGCTGTGTAGTTGCACGTCAATGGTACGTGTTTTTTGTGTGAATTCGCCCCCTGCCACACACCCTCGCCCGGTGTCCCGCAGGGCATTACGTGAATTTCGATGATGCGTGGGCAAGTCTCGCGCCATTCCGGGTGGCCCCCAAGTGTCGACATAATTAATCAACCCCCCTTCCCCCTCCACATTCCTCGGGGCCGCGTCCAAAATCTAATTCCGTGGGGCGCTCAACAACTTCGCCGTCGCGACGAAAGAGATTCGCAGCCAATCGGAAGTGAACCGCCATCAGGAGGGGAGGAGGACGCAGTGGAGATCTTAAGGCATCAGTCGCGCGATAACGAGCGCAAGTACGATCAATCCGGCGGACATGGATCTGAACTTGAATTGTCTCTACGAGCGGCAATTACATCCACGCGATACCCTGCAAGCCACCGCGAGGGTATGTGGCAGGGGGTGAAGATCACCAAGCATTCACTACCGACATACAAACAAGAAACTATAGGGTCTCATGCATCTAGATTATTAGTATCTATAGTATTTAAAGGTTTAATAAATGCATCATGAACTAAAGACTACTCTAAAATATTTCACCTACCTATCCCTTTGCTATATGCTGCCTATTCTGTTCTCTTATAGTACGGGGGAAAATTGCCATCATGAATCTATCAGTACGATAATCTATCTCTCTAATCTTATTTAACTGGTCGAATTTAGCATAATATCTACGCTGTTTTTTTTAATATGTGCCTAACATCTTCAGTAAAGCTATCCTATTTTAATTCCTCTAATAGATTTAATCTGTACTTTAACCTACGCTCTGATAATGATTCCAACCCTAATTCTTTCATAAATTCTGATACACTACTCAACCTATCGTAACACCTTTTAACGAACCTAGCTGCTCTATGCCGCACACTATTTCTCTTATCAAACCTAATTCATTAGGATCCCATTATTTTCATCTTTGATCTTTTCTCTAACTAGTGAAAAGATCAAAGATAAAAAAGGAATTAGATCCTCAATGTCTCTTAGGAGCCACCATAAAAAGGTGTGTGGCAGGGGGTGATATCACACCAAACATGCATCATATATCACGTTTAAAAGGATTCTAGTAAAATCATAACAAGTTTTAAGGTTTTAAAAAAGCAATATCAATGTAGACATGAGTTAGCATGCTGTTAATCGGGTTAGCTTAAATTCCTTATATCAAACAGGCAGCTGCATATTATATCCAATGATAAACTTGAGTACATATTTACCGCTATTCATATCACGAATTGTACGAGAAAAAAAGGACATTTTGAATCCGTCAGTTCGGCAATCAATTTCTCTAATTTTGTGATTATGGTCCAGTCTACCATAGTAAGTTGGGGTCCGCAAAATATTTTTACCGTCATCACTGAAAATATTATCTTGGAATTTATTTAGGAGATTAAGTCTAAATTTCAACCTGCGATCTGACAATGGTTCCCATTTCAATTCATTTAAAAAGAATGGTTACGTTAATAAGGTTATCATACCGTCCCTTTACAAATCTTGCCGATATTCGCTGCACACGTTCAAGTTCGTTACTTAGACCGATTTCGTAGGGATCCCATACACTGCAAGCATATTCCAAATGAGGTCTAACAAGGGAAAAGTAGCGGATTTTTCGTACATGATCGTCACATTTACCCAATAATCTTTTGATGAATCCTGGTCAACGATAGGCTCGACCAATGATTTTACGCATGTGTTTGAATTTAAGATCAAAGATAGACACTACGCAAATATTTAGAATCAAATATAGCTATGACAGTGGAGGACTTCCAGAAGAGAAAGAATCCCGAAGAAGCCAAGGACAGAGGAATGCGAAGATCATTGAGCCTGGTGTCACACACATCGAATCTTCGATGTGTGTGACACGGCAAGATTTGTAAAGGGACGGTACGATAACTCTATTAGCGTAACCAGTCTATTAGAAGAACTAAAATGAGAATAATTGTCAGATCGCAGGTTGAAATTTAGACTTAAACTCCAAATTAAATTCTAAACTAAAGTCTATTTTCGCTGATGACGTTGAAAATGTTTTGCGAACCCCAGCTTACTATGGTAGACTGGACCATAATCACGTGACACTTACTAGGGTAATTAAGGAAGGGAATCTTTCGGAAAATCAATTCGGATTCAGGAAAAACCGAGGAGCTAGGGAGTCAATACTCAGCTTAAGGATACTGACCGAGAAAATGATAAAACGGGCCTTGTAAAAGGCCCTTGACATCGTCGAATGGAACAAGATGTTCCATTGGACTGGACGCAATTGGAATAGACTACAAGGATAGAAGAATAGTATATAGCCTCCACAAGAACCAGGTCACCACAATGCGAATGAAAGACGGAAGGAAGATAGAAGCCAAAATAAATAAAGGAGTCAGACAAGGATGCAATCTCTCCCCAGCGTTATTCAATATATACCTGGAAGAAGCAATAAGAGACGCAGAGGAAATTGGTATCAAGGGCATCAAGGTGAATGGCGAAGAAATAAACATGATAAGGTTTGCTGATGACATCGCAGTTGTAGCAGAAAGTCGAGAGGACCTGCAAGCATCCCCGGCCACAATGGACCAATTACTTCAAGAATATAATATGAGCATCAACAAGAAGAAAACTAAAATCCTAGTGTGCGGAAGAGAGAAGCTTAGGGCAAACATCACAATTCGAGGATTTAAAATGTAACAAGTGGAGAACTTCACCTACCTCGGCAACACTATAACTTGGGATGGAAGAAGCTCGACGGACATCAAGCGAAGAATAGCACAAGGTAAGGAGGCGTTTATGAAGAAGAGACAATTACAATGCTCAAAGAACCTACGGTTGCAAACAAGGAGGTTCTTCATCAAAACATTCGTATGGAGCGTGGCACTCTATGGATCAGAGACATGAAACATCGGGAAAGCAGACCAACGAAGGATTGAAGCCTTCGAAACATGGTGCTGGATGAGAATGATGAAGATTAAATGGAGAGATAAAGTGAGGAACGAATAGGTGTACAGAAGAGCAGATGAACAAAGGACAATGTGGAAAACCCTACGGCAGAGAAGAACCAGATGGATTGGACATACCTTGAGGCACAACGAATTAGTCAGAAATGTAATAGAAGGGAAGATTGAAGGGAAGGTCCCGCGAGGAAGACCAAGGGACAAGGGATATAGGGCAAATAAAGAAAGACGTGAAAGAGAAAACATACCAGGGCGTGAGGGAATCAACACGGAATAGGGGGCAGATTGGAGGGCTGCAGTAAACCAATCCTAGGATTGAAATACTGATGTATGACCTGCGGCAAAATTATCACGAGGAAATCCCTCATTGTGTCTCGAATCGAACCCTATTAATAAGGTCGTGTTTTGTCAGCATTTCACTCCTGACCAATGAAATTTCTCCAAGGTATGCCAGAAATATATAAAAATGAAGTTAACCCATGTCGCAAGATCACATTAATGGTGATTAAATTAGCAAAAATAGATCTAACAGCAGTGAAGGATGGACGATGACAGCTGCAGAGAACACAAGAGTGTTAACATTACAAATGCGGTGCTACAGAAGAATGATGAATATATAATGGACCGAGTGAGTAGCAAGGAAGCCCTGAGAAGAGTGGGAGGAAAGAGGGGTGATCTGAATACCCTAAGAAGAAGACGGGACAACTTAATCGGCCACCTCAGGAGAGACAAGAAGACAATTGGCAAGGGAAAATTGATTGGTAAGAATGGCAGTGGAAGGCCTCGTAAGAGACATATGACACAAGAGATGAAGGATGTGAAAGCAAAGGAAAAACCTAATTATGAGGAGAATAGAGGGGAGACCTGTGTCAAACCAATCGCTGGATTGCTGACTGATGGTGATATCAACATAGTAATTTATTCAAAATATTTAGCAACACTGGCGAAAAAGAATCCACGACAACCATTTCGGAGATCTTAAATTCCTGCGGTTCTATGGAGGATTGACGCTACTTCTGCAAGGGATAGCGAAGACTAGAATTTCACCTAATTCGTTACTTATCCCTCTGATGAGACCAAGGGATAGGTACATAGGGCAAATAAAGAAGGACGTGGAAGAGAAGACATACCAGGGCGTGAGGGTAGTGTCCTATTATTTTTTATTGTCTCGATCGAAAGTTTATAACCTCTGGAGTACGTGTTTTAAGCCGTTCGATTTTTAAATGACGTTAAGTATTTTTCCTCATTAATTAAAGAGTGAAAAAAATCAATGGCGCGAAAACGCGACGGCAAACTATTGCATGCCGGTTAATCCTACGTGTGACGTCAAACTATTTCCTCTACCTGCCAACAGGTGGTGCTGCGGACGCTTCCAAATAGACGCCGCACTCCGTTAAAGCTTATGAACAAGTAACGGAGGCATATTTATTCCGTTAATTAATTATAATTGACTTTTATTTATTTATTTAACATTACTTATGCAGTTGATTCATTTAAAATCAGTTGGTATTCCTTTCACAAGCATATCATGAAGTTCGCCTATCGCCGCACGACCTTCACGCCATGCTTCGTCGTAGCAGAAGACACAGCGAGCAGGACGTCCTTGAGCCTATAAAATGACTAATACAACCATGTTTAACTGAGAATTCTTTACAACATTGATAGTTTTTACAGGTTAATACTAATAAATATTCACTAGAGCTGAGGGGCCCTGAAATACAATGCTAAGTTCAGGAGACGAATTTTCCGATGCCTCGCAACGTAAACTACCTACCTGTTACGTCAGCAAGAAGGCAGCGCACCCTGCCATTTCAGAGCCTTTTCAAATGGCCTTAAAATTAACATTTAATTCTCTCGTAAACTGGGATTTCTCAATGCAAACTTTTTGCGTAAATTAAATACATTTATGGCAGGGCACAAATCGCAACTAATGAAGTCTGTTTTCTTTGATGAAGGAAACTACCCTATTAACACTGAACAGGGCAGAATGGAGGGCTGCAGTAAACCAACCCTAGGGTTGAAATACTGATGATGAATTTAGGGTGATTCAACGAATTCCATGCCGGGTTTCGCTTAGTGGGCGATCGGATGCATTAACCAACTTCTTCGCGTGTCGACATAATCGATGAGGACGTATAGACAGCGCTCGTCGGAACCGCTTTGAAACAATTGACGCGCTATCACGGACCATCGCAACTAGGCGAGTCAAAGTGTCCAAGCCCTGATTCTAAGCCATCATTATAGACATCATCAATTCACTTCGCCGTTGAAAACAATAATACTTCTCTCATTGGATTTAATACCCAAACTTGTAATAAATAAAAATATAAGACCCGGTATGGCCGTGTTAGCCAGGTCGGCAAAGCGTTGGCCAAGTCGCCCAAAGATCGTGGTTTCGATTGCCTACCATAGAATGGATGTTCTTTTTGCTCCGGGATCAAATGACGGATTAGATTGTGCAACATAGGATAAACCTTTGGATCACTTAAAACTCAATGACTACTCCTAAAACATCTGCCCACTATTCGGCTAAATTTTAAATCACTTGCGTGCGTTTAACGATCGTCAACTTGAAATGTTCATTTCCATTGTTTAAGACGTATTTGCGTTGAAAATGTAATAAATAGTTAACTTTCGTAAGTAGCATATTTTAAGCATTCATCTGATATGGATCCGGAAATTTTAGCGTTGATTACACTACGTTCTACGATCCTTAAATTCAAATGAGAAAAAGTTCTGTCACGTAAAAATTACGAGCCGGTTGAGCACTTCACAAATAAATAAACACGGCCACAGAAATTAGCTAAGTTTATCTGCAACCATACTTTCCAACTCGAGGAGATGTATGAAGTGACATTTCGATAATGAGTTTTGCTGCAATTTTTGCAGTTTCTCGGCGATGATTACAGCGGAGGTAACTACTCAGGAAAATCAGACTAGATATTCTAGATTTTGACATCGAAATTAGATCGTAGTGATCTTTTAAAATGACGTGCAGACGTTTGAACGCTACTAACTAGTGCATACTCTAGGAAATATTGGTTTATAACTCAATTTATTTATGCAACTGATTATCTAATTAAAAACTGTCACGTTACGCTGTGTTAGCCAACTATTTAGCGTCACTTATAGTTAACCTTTCACCCACCTGCATGCTTAATATTTTCTTTGTGATGCAAGTACTGTGAATCATGATTTCACAAAAGTAATGTTTAAACGGGGAGGTAATGTTTTGCATGCCTATAGAGTAGTAAGTGTTCTCCGTGACTGATAATGTAAGCCTGGATATAGTTCACCCCCTGCCACTCGCCCTTGCGGTAGCTGTCAGGGTGTTATGTAGATGAAACTAAGACGGTTGGGCGAATTAAAAATTCAACTAAAATTTCACACTACCCACTTACAGCAGAAATACCTGTCAGTTACATGTCGAATGTCACATATATGTTAGGTTTCTGTCATGTATTAGTTTCATTGTTATTATGCTTATTGTCATGTATTAGTTTAGTAGTTATTATGCTTATCGCATTGTCTGTTTAGTGCGACTTTCAGCACTCTTTGTTGTTTGGCGTCATTCTTGTGAACCCCGAGTCCGGCGAGAGTTGGCATTAAACCTTCCGGGATGTCGGACGCATCCCTGGCATATGAGCGAATGTATCGTGAAATCTAGTTAATACAGTTGAGTTAAGTTAAACGCTGTCTGACTTATTTCGCCACTCCACTCAATCCACAACAGTTTCAGAGGCATTATGCGACCTACAAAAACGTACCTATCTGACTATATCCACTAAATCCACAAAACAATAGTCTCCGAGCTGTCACATGAGACATCTCATAGACGTCTGAACATCTCCGAGTCTGTTTCAGTGACATTTGAGATGAATCTGAAACATACATTCCATTATTAACTACACGTATCGATACCTCATGATGACCTCTCTGAGACATTCGTCACGCCTGGGATATTCGACATTGCAGTGGGACATTTCTGAGACGTCCATTGCCATGTCGCTGTTTATTACCTAGATAACTGCGGACATCATATATCATTTCCCTCTGGGTCCGTATTCTGTAACTTGGGTGATATCTATCACCGGTGATGGACATCACCGAAAAACTTCATCCGTCCTTATCGTTTCCGGTTCTGTAACTGGGTGGTGAAGTTTCTTCACCCGGTGATGAGGAGTGCTATGAAAAATTGCGCCGTCTAGTTCAGGCAAGATGAGATTAGCCAATAAAGAGAGCCAGTTGAATCACGTGACCGCAATACAGGCAAGTAATGTGCAAATTAAATGCTTGTACTCACGTACATGTATAATTTCAATGCTTGTAGTAATGCTTTCCGAGTATTTATGTTTGATAATATATAATATGATGTTCTAATAACCCAGCCAAGTGATTATTTACAGTAGGATTAATATTACGAAGTGAACAATAGATTATTTTATTTTACTGAATATCAACTGAAAACAATCGCATCATTCTATCGTGATATGTGAATAAACCACGGTGAATGTGATTAATTTTTCAGTTTCCTATTTTCAACTTCCACAATATCAATCATGAACAACGTAAATGGTGTTTTTCACTTGTTTGCGAAGAGTGACAAATGTACTCGGGACTGTCATTCGCGTGATAAATAGGTATATCATCATCGTACAAGTGGATTGAAAGCGAGCTGCTAAAAACAAACGTAAATATATAATGAACAACAGAAAAATTTCATAGCTGCTCAAATTATTTGTGTTAAAATGTTGCCCAAATACTATGAATCTAATCTTGTTTGTGTACGTATAGTAACTTGGAGATTTGATTGTTGGCTTGGTTAACAGCATTTGAATACAGTCTATCAGAACCATATAGACGTGTGTTATTTCTCGATCGCAAAATCGTACCCAATATATTTGTAATATTTAAACATAAGTACTCGCCGGAGCGAAATTTATTGGTTCTATTTCGTTGTCGACAATTATGTATTTTGGTGTCCATATATTCTTATTACTATACTCTTAGAAACAATTTTGACTTTTCTAAGTAAATTAGAGATGTTTTTATTGCTCTGCCATTGTTTTAGCAATTTTATAAATATTTATTTTAATGCTTGTACATACCTATGTCTTTTTGCCCCTGATATTTTGGATGGTATGCAAAACTTGGGATAGTCTGGCTCAGGTCGTTTCTTACTTACGTCAAAACACATTAATTGAGAGTTGTATGACAATAAATATACTATTGTAATTATTGTTATTATATGCACGAGCCATTTTTTCCATTACAATTTGGTCATAATCACTACATTAACGTCATTAATTAACTCACGATGTTTATGTCTCGCTAACATGATGGCGGAACCTCAATATATTCAGGGGGTGATGAGATAAGGGTGGCTATTGAGGAGGTGATGTGATATCACCCTGTTTGGGGTGAAGAACATCACCTCGTCGAGTTACAGAATCGGAAGAGCGGTGATAGGTGATGAGCCTTCAAACGGTGAAGGCTCATCACTACAGATGGGTAAATGTCCGTAATTTTCAATTGAGGTAAATTACCGTGGAAAATTTCGAAAATCACCGTAATTTTAAGTTTTGAGCTGCAAATCTTTATCAGAGGACTCAAAACGAATTCAAAAAGCATTGAGATACAAATTCCGACGCTTATACCAAACTTATCACGACGTTTATCTATCATAACTCGTTAAAAAAATTAAAACGAAGTTGGCAGCAACACGCAATTTGCCTCTCTTTTGTCACACTACGAGAAATTTTCGTTCCAAAGACATAACTCTGCGCAATGTGCATTTGTTATTTTACTCTGAATCAATTGGAATTAATCACGGACACAATGTAAACAAAATCTTTTTAGCTTCTTATTTTATAACATCACCCATTCCAATGGTTTCTTCGTGTGGAAGAAATGTTTTTGTGAAAGAACTTTTCTGAAAATTACCGTTTATTACGGTAATTTTCAGGGGTGTTGGTAATTTAACGATAAATATCACGGTAATTTACGAAAATTACCGCGTTAATTTACCAAGTCGCCCATCTCTACTCATCACCGGTGATAACGAGTTGCAGAATACGGGCCCAGGTACGGAATCACGAATGCATCTTTCGAGTTATCGCAATCTTTATCGTTAACGCTTACCCCTAGAGTATCGCAGGGTTAACAACAACCGTCTATAAAATTCGCTCCACTGATTGTAATAAGCGATTTGAAGGGCTGTGCGAGAAATGAAGACCGGAGATCATGTTCTCTCTGATATATGTTAAATCAAAAAATAACGATAACGCAAGCGCACGCGTTATGAAGATCCATGATCGAGGCCCAGTTACTTCGTGCATAAGTTTGCGGAAATGCAACCCAAGCGCCGCCGCGCGGAGAATGGATTCTCGGACGTCGAGCGAGGAAAAGCCTGGCGATATGCGCAAGCGATTTCCCGCGGAAGAGCAAGATGATGCCAGCTCGAGAGCCTCGGGAGACGACATATCTCTCCATTTGGAAGTCGCCGCTCTCAAGACGAATGGGGAAGACGTTGCCCTAATAGAGGGAGAATCAGGCGTTCCAGGAAGGGAAGTGAGGCGTTCTCCAGGATAACGGTGTCACGAGCACAAGAGTGGAAATGCGAATTGGTTTCAGCTGATCGGAGGTCTAGCGACGGAAACCTCGCAATGCACGGAATATGCAAAGCCGTCCGTATGTTTTCCGATGTAAATATTACGAGGACTGCCGACGATGGAAATGAGTTATTCGACCGCGTAATCTCGGAGTGCGGAAGGGTTCGATTCAAAATACGTTCCTCTTCCCGAGAACTGTAAAAGAGGACTGAATACCACTTAGGTCAATTTTGATACACGTATCGGTGCGAGTAACGTAGAAGTATCACCTTGCATTATCAACATTAGGAAATGAATGCGAAATCCACAGAAATTCGTGTTACCAGGAGGGTCCAACAAGCCATCATCTCCGAAAGAAGACAACAATTTGCGATTTAACACACAGAAAAACTGCAAATTTTTGTCTTCTTTTTGATATGTTCGAATACCACGCAATATCACCAGAATCTACAGAATTCAAGCCATTATCTCGCCTACTTTACGTCTAAGCAATGCAAATTTTAAAGATTAAATTTCTTTCGAGGTTTCTTCCATGATCTGACCATTTTGCTAGGACAAAATTTTGGTTCCCTAAGCAGTCACCTTGCCATACGGGAAGACGCGGGAGTAAGGACACCGCGGAAGCTTTCAAAAGGGTTTTTCACCAGCTTGTTCGATGATAACACCTACTGCCACTCACCCTAGTGCGTAGGGGAGCTTGAACAAAAAGGGTAGTCTTCAAATGCAGAGCTAATTCGAATATAACGAGTCGGATGCCACTAGCAGGAAGGGATAATGCAGTCCCTGACCAATACCCTTTTTCAAACATTGCGACAAACGATCATGTGGTCACAGGGGCCTCGGAACTATTTTCGCTGGAAGGGGCCTACCTTGAGAAAAAGTGCCCGGCTCTTAAGAAAAGGGCCCGGATTTTTTAGCGGATAGGAGGGGGTAGAGACTAGAATTCCGTTCAAAGTGCATATGAAGGTGGTAGAATATGTGTCAGAAGGGAAAAAGCAAGCTGGAAGTAAAGATCAATTTTTACTATTGAAGACTCATTTCTCAAGGGCCCGGGGCAAATTCTGGGGGGGGCGGAATGCCCCCCCTGCCCCCCACTTCCGACGTCGCTGTGTGGTCATCCCATTCCACAAAACGAATCGGTCAAATCAATTTGGACAACGGTGACAGTTCTTTTCCTTAACAGCGTTCTAGTCCAGGAAGAATCTAGGGCAACGCAAGCAAAGCGCACAGGGGGATTACTGGTCAACTGGTTCTTCCGGTGAAATGACCTGATGCCGATGCTGTCCGATGGCTTGACGTTCCCGGGACAAATGCACAAGAGATGCCAATTCACATTAAACCCCACCTCGACACGTAGGGGACCGCTACCGATTATAACCATGAGATAAGAACCTCTCCGTTGTCCCTCCGAGATGAAATCATCTTAGAATTACTGGTTCCAGTAGGGTTTTATGGAATTGCCAGTTTTTGTCGGACGATCACCAAAATTAGGATTTATCACTTATTTCACATTCTAAACAAAACTAGATATGGACGAAAGCGCTGCGACAGCAATTAAAGGATCATAAATACGGTATATATCTTGATCAGGGACATCTACATCTACATAATACCCTGCAAGCCACCACAAGGGTGTGTGGCAGGGGGTGATTGCTCACCAAACATGCACTGCATATCATGCATAAAAAAGGAATAGTATTAATATAGTAGTCAGAACTACACTATTTACCCTGAGGAACTCCCGATGTGACTTCGATTGTGTCCGACATGGTACCATCTATGACAACCCTCTGCTCTCGCACACTTAAGAATTCTTTTATCCAACGTATAACGTCTTTATTTATACCAAAACTCTCTAACTTCAAGATTAATTTGTCATGAGGAACTTTATCGAAAGCCTTTTTAAAATCTAAAAATATCGCATCAACTTCATTACTGTTTTCGCCGTGGACTAAAATATCGTTTACGAATAAAGCTAATTGTGTCTCGCATGATCTACATCATGCGATCAGGGATGGGGACTTCAGCCATAATAGTGACCGATAGTAACGATACGCAGTGTCTACTGAGTTTCGCGCCTCAATTGTTTAAAACGCGATGTCGTGAGACGTTGGGTTTTAGCTTCTGAAGGGCATTGTTTAAAACGCGATGTTGATAGACGTTGAAACCGATAAAACCATACTATCACCAAATCATCTTAGAATTTCTATGCCTATCAATCTATCATCTATGAATTACTATGTCGAGAACAAGGGAAGTAATCCTTCCCACTCTGGCTTCGTTTCCAAACAAGAGGTTACTGAGTTGAACATTCTATGATGTTCACCCGTAGCCTAGCATTCTGTACTTTTTAACCCACTTGGTTTCGCATAGTCGGAAAGGTTCCGAAAACTATCCTTGGTTTCGTGAAGTCCCGGATTAATTTACTGGAAATACTCATGTGCTTACTTTGCCTTAAAATAGATTTAGAATTCTAAAGTAGGATTTTAGTGAACGATAGCTGCAGTGCACAATAGTGGCATCGACACTTCATCGAAAAATTTTAAAATACCGTCTACATTTAAAACTTTTTCCCTCCTGTTGAATGTCAACGGACACCTTCAGCTAGGAAAGCTACAGTGCAGTGGATGGTAGAGGCCAAGACTTTGTGGAATTCCATAATATAGGATGAAGTTGAAGAAGATGAGAAGTAAAAACTTGAGCGTTCCACAGGGTAAAGAGATTTATTCCGACATGTTTCACTTCACTGAAGCATCATCAGGTACATGTACCTGTACCTACCTACCTGTATCACCAGGTTCCTACATGTACCTGATGATGCTTCAGTGAAGTGAAACATGTCGGAATAAATCTCTTTACCCTGTGGAACGCTAAAGTTTTTACTTCTCATCTTCTTCAACTTCATCCTAGGAAAGCTACAGAACTGACTCACTCTCTGATAAAAATTCCTAGGTATTTCTAGTAGATTTAGAGGTACGAAATTTCAGGCGAATTTGATATTCGTTCGATGTGTCAGGAAACAAAAGAAAAACGAGATTTTTTTCGCTTGCGTTCAAGACCAGGGAGGATTCCATTTTCTTACATGGGATTAGTGCGGAATTAGTGCAGCCGTGGTTGAAGGCTGTCCACTTACTTTCGTCCGCGCTGTTTTCAGGTGGCGCAGAGGCGCCTGCACTGGCGCCGGTCAGCTGAGGCGCCGGAGAAGAGGACCACTCGACGAAACACTTGAACACAACACAACACACGAGTCACGTGATCACCGTAGTAGTAGTAGTAGTAGGACCGCCAGGAATCCGTCCGTCGAGTTGAGAAAGAGCTGTTTCTTCGCTCGACTCAAAACTTGGCTCACCCCGCGTGTGTGAGCCCAAGGAAGTTGAAGGAAGCGCGAAGAGAAGTTTCCACACGCGGGACACTCGAATCAAATGCTCCCCCTGATCGAAGGAACGCCGGACCACGTGAGCGCCATGGTGACAGGGACTCCAGTGGGGACGGGTGTTGACGACGACGTCGCGGGTACGGAGGGACTTGGGGCCCGTCGCGATCCAACTCCTGGGCGTCTCGACGCGCAACTAGTGTCCCGATCGCCAGTGCATGCCACTCCCCCTCCCGGCGACGACGCAAATAAACGAAGGGCGGGCGGCGCCGCGCAACGCAACAGCGGCGGCCTGCCTCAACACGAGCGAAGTCGCCGGCCCACTTAGTTCCGGGGATCTCCGCCACGCGCGCGTAGAGGCAGAGCGAACACAACCCGCGCATGCGCATCTGCGGCACTGATCACCGACAAGGCGCCTCGAGCAGTGGTTTGCCTTCGCAGAGCGCGAGTCACAAACAGGGCTTGCAAGGAAAATCTATTTCCTAGGCGTAGAATAGATTAGTGTTTGAATAAGAAGATGCAACCTATGTAAATTTTCACGGACTTTTATTTGTTGGTACAACGCGTTTCGACTCTAAAGGCGTCATCTCCAAGTAACTTTACACAGATTGCATCTTCTTATTCAACATGAATTTTCACCAAGTGAAATCCGAATCTATCGATTTCAGAATAGAATTTATTTCAAGAACATAGTCCTTCGGACTCCAGGTTCAACATATCTACATCTACATAATACCCTGCAATCCACCATAAAGGTGTGTGGCAGGGGGTGAATTCTCACCAAACATGCACTACATAACATGCATAAAAAAGGATTAGTATATATATTCTGTTAATAACTACACAATTTAAAAAAGATAAAAATAGCAAAGCAAACATGCAGAAACATACTGAGTTAGTTGCGTTAGGTTGAAGTCCTTATACCAACATGCAGCTACCAATGTTGTCCATTGCTACACTTGTATTGGATATATTTACCGTTATTCATATCCCTTATTGTACTAGGAAAGAAGGACATTTTGAATGAATAAGTTTGGCAATCAATTTCTCTAATTTTGTGATTATGGTCCAGTCTACCATAGTAAGTTGGGGTTCGCAAAATATTTTCAACATCATCACTGAAAATATTATCTTGGAATTTATTTAAGAGTTTGAGTCTAAATTTCAACCTGCGATCTGACAATGATTCCCAATTTAATTCATTTAATAGACTGGTTACGCTAATAAGGTAATCGTACCGTCCCTTTACAAATCTTGCCGAAAATACGAAAAACATATGTTACAGTTATGACATAAATGCACTCTCCCAGTTAAAAAATTACACAGTAACATTTCCAAACAGTACCTACAGAAGACCATTTCAACCATGACAAGAAATAAAGAGTGACATATGCGAAATAATGAGTGAATGGTTGTCCGGGAACCAAAAAAAATAACAATCCTTCTCGTCGCCTACCTCCATCTCACGAACCTCCACCCTAATAAGTATTACTTCCTGGGTGCAACATTTAAGTTTACACTTTTTGGAGATATTTTATCGTACACTTGGTAATCAGGGCTTGCAAGGAAAGTTTCTTTCCAAGGGACGCCTTTCGTTCCTTTGCGTCTAGCACAACTTTTTCACCCGAGAAGTATTCTATTCAGGTCTTCATTTCAGATTTTCATCACGTTTTTTGATCCTCAGTAACTCAACCTGGAAAAGATGTACTGACCAGATATCACTTTAAGGTCAATAAAAAGAAAACAAAGTTTCGGGTGTGCAGGAGGAGAAAATAAGCCAGGACGTTAGACTAGGAAAACGAAAACTTGAGTAAGCGTGCTGTAGCGTGGGAAGCCGAATTACCAGCGTGAAAGTGAGGAGACATTTCATTGGAACATCCTTCTTTACGGCAGTGTGGCACGGAAGATAGCAGCAGCAGAGAAGAAAAGGGTGGAGGTTATCGAAATGTGGTGCTACAGAAGAATGCTGGAGATTTGATGGATCGAGTTAAGTAACGAGAAAGTCTTAAGGAAAATAGATTCCCTTAAATAGATCCTTGGGAAAAAAAGAGAATCGAAGAAATGCCCTTACTTTGTGGAATTGAAGCATCGTGGAAATAAAAATGACTTGGTGTATTCCACACCTTTTTATTGTAAGAACCGACCGCGGTTTCGACGGCTAGAGCGTCATTCTCAAGGCAACATATAGTGACCAACAACTGCCGAAGGAATGGCCTTAAATACAAAACAGCAGGGGGTGTTGAGGCTTTATGGCCCGTTTACACTACTAGCTTTTTACGATGGTAAGGCTTACCACGGTTGGAAATTGGCCGTGTGAACGCGAGTTGCCGCTAACCCTGGTAAACTATTCTACCACGATTGAGTTACTATGGTTGGTGCTAGTAACCTGGTATTTAAGTGCGTGTGAACGCAAGTAGGTAATGGTAGAAAGAAGGTTTGTTTTGAAGATGGAAATGGGAATGAACGTAGAGTGCTTGAAGACGAGGAGACCGGATCGCACTATATGGATCGGAAATGTATCTTAGTTACAACGATATTTATTTAATCACACTGCAATATATTTTAGTAGTTGTATGACCACGTTCCACCGATTCGGTTGTTCAATAATGGTGTTAAGTAGTTTGTTTTACCCCTGAATCCTGAGTACGTACGCTTATATATTTATTTTATGTGTTTACCTTGCCGTGCAGAAAATTTACAGACAGAAATTAAATAACTAAGAAGTTGCAAACATTCGCAGGAAATTCGACTAGTGTTATTTTTTACGTATTCGCTCCTTAGGACGGGGTTAAAAGTATTTTCAGCATTATTCCCTTAAATAGATCCTTTCACAAACAGCAGAATATGGTAAACTTGGGATATCGGATTTAAAAATACTGAATTTTGATAAGAGCAACAAGTTCATTATGTATACTTGTAAGTATTCTATTTGGATGCATGAACTTGCCTACGATATGGGTTAACATGAGCGATAATGTATTGAGAAGTGAACAATTAATCATTTCATAGCATGGCGTTCCATGGTTGACTGCATTTCTTGGTGCGTGATGCCCGTATATAAGCTAAACGAATAAAAATACACTTTACGGCAGTGAGGCATGGACGATGACAGAAGCGGAGAAGAAAAGGGTGGAAGCATTCGAAATGTGGTGCTACAGAAGAATGCTGAAGATTAAACGGATCGACCGAGTAAGTAACGAGGAAGTGCTGAGAGGAGTAGGAGAAAAGAGAAGTCTGCTGACAACTATAAAAAGAAGCAGGGGCAACTTAATCGGCCACATCTTGAGACACGATGGCCTGATGAAGACTATCGTCGAGGGACAAGTGGAAGGGGAGAATGGAAAAGGAAGGCCTCGTGCGAGATATATGGAACAAGTGATGAAGGATATGAAAGAGAAGAAATACGTAAATGTGAAGAGATAAGCCGATTGGAGGACTCAGTGGAGAGCTGCGTCAAACCAATCAGAGGATTGATGACTTATCATGATGATGTGTCTCGTAGCGACCTCTCCGGTTTGACGAAGCGAGGAGCGACTTTGATCTAAACAAGTTCTATAGGGTGGATAAACACCAGTTAAGCCTTGATAATAAAAGGTCAATTCTCAATTTAACTTTAAAAAATCACAACACTCGTTAAATACTATTACGAATTTCATAAACCTGCGCGGCTAATTTATATCATTACTTGGCCCTAAGTGATTAATTGACCTTATTATGTAAGTATGATCGACATGATGGATAAAATCACTCTTATATTCCGAAATCAATGCAATATTTTCATTCCTCATCAAGGGAGCATCATGCCCTCTTGCAAGTTGCAAACAAATATTACTATTACCCTGCAAATTAGCCACAAACCCCTCGATCTGATATTTCTCCCTCACCCTTCAGAATCTTATTTCTTCTCTTCGCCTTCGTATTCAGTTCCTACTCCTCCTTCTCCAGAAAGCGTTGAGTTATATTCATTTCCTACAAAGTCGAGCCATCTTTTAGCCAAAAGAAACCCATTCACTATGCAAAATCAGACGTAATTGCAAAATGCTTCCTATTCCAGTATGATTTATTGAGACTAGACGGGTTTAGATGCACATGATTCCTATTCTTAAGTGAACAGCCAATTTAATTTCTGGCCCGTGTAAAATGGAAGGAAAGGATATGCGGTTTGAAGGAAAGGCATTGGGAAGAAATGACTGGAGACAGTGATGTTTATGGAAGGCGTTGATTTGCGTCAGTTGGTGTTTCTCTTTCGCACTGAGCGAAGTTGGAGGCGAAGAAGATACGGCAGGACTTTGTTTGCTGCGGTTCAGAAATACATCTAAAAGCTGCTGCTATACCATTGTTTGTTCTCCAGTGACAGTATGTCTTGCAGAAATTTAAAACTGATAGCCTCACTGAATATGTTAGATAAGAGAACCCATGCGTACTATTACGCTACATTTGATCCGATAATTAAGATTAGAGGATAGATTGTCACACCAATAGATTCAAAATGTCATTTTCCCCCGTTCCATTAGATCACCCCCTTCCGGAGGTCACAGAATAACTCCCCAACTCCCAACCCAATAACTCTATATAAAGTACAGGGTTATTCAAAAAGTCGGAGCAGATTTCAAACATTTATTTCTTCCAAATTATAAAAGATAGAAACATAATTCCAACATTCCTGGGCAGAGAAAAGTTCAATTTTTTATGCACTCAATATGAGCACCATGTGTTTACACTGTGTTACCATGTGTTACGAGGCGGTTGTTTGTTAAACTGGCGGCGAAATGCACATTGCACCTCAATAATGGACTCTAATTCTGACAATTGCAGCATTCAAATGATTGTTCCTGCGGTGTCGCAGCCATTTTTCTACAGACAAGCAACAGTGAACATCATGATTCCTATTCCCAAGAAGAAGAGAGCGGAGAAATGCGAAAATTTTAGGACTATAAGCCTGACGATACATGCATCAAAGATACTGACAAGGATCATCTACAGAAGATTAGAACGAAAAGCAGAGGAGTTCCTGGATGAAGATCAATTCGGATTCAGGCAAAGTAAAGGTACAAGGGAAGCAATATTAGCCCTTAGGCTACTCATAGAGAAGAGAATGGAGAAGAACAAGCCGACGTTCATTGCATTTTGGATTTAGAGAAGGCCTTTGACAACGTGGATTGGGATTCAATGCTAGGAATTCTAAAGGGAATTGGAGTGTCCTATAATGACCGAAGAATTGTACACAGTCTGTACAAAAACCAAGTGGCTGTGATTAAATCTGGACCCAGCTGTGAAGAGGCAAGAATAAGGAAAGGAGTGAGACAAGGCTGCGCACTGTCTCCCGTAATTTTCAATGTTTAAATCGAGAGAGCCATCAATGAAATCAAAGAGAAGTCTTCTGGAGTGACTATCCACGGAGAAAAAATATAAGCATGCTGTGATTCGCTGATGACAGAGCACTCGTTGCAGAGACAGAGAGGGATCTGGACAAGACTCTACTAACCATGGAAAGGACAATGGCCAGATAAGCTGAAGATAAATAAGAATAAAACTAAAATATTGGTGTGCAGCAAAAGAGAAAAGGCCAAAACGAACATTAAGCTTAATAATCAAAAACTGGAAGAGGAGAAAAAGAGTTCTGCTACCTATGGAGCCGAGCAACCAAAGATGGACGAAGCAGGAAAGAAATAATCAGTAGAATAGCTCAGGCAAAGAGGGCATTCTATCAAAAGAAGAATCTACTTACAGCTGGAAATACAAGCGTAGAAGTAAGGAAACAATTCATCAGGACGTACATCCGGAGCATGTTTCTTTACGGCAGTGAGGCATGGACGATGACAACAGCGGAGAAGAAAAGGGTGGAAGCATTCGAAATGTGGTGCTATCGAAGAATAATGAAGATAAAATGGATCGACCGAGTAACTAATGAAGAAGTCCTAAGAAGAGTGGGAGAAAAGAGAAGTCTGCTGAAAACTATAAAAATAAGACGGGACTACTTAATCGGCCATATCTTAAGATACGATGGCCTGATGAAGACAATCGTCGAGGGAAAAGTGAACGGGAAGATTGGAAAAGGCAGGCCTCGTATGAGTTACATAGAACAGGTCGTAAAGGACGTGAAAGAGAGGAACTACGTCAATATGAAGAGGTTGGCCGATAGAAGAATCGAGTGGAAAGCTGCGTCAAACCAATCCTAGGATTGTTGACCCATGATGATGATGATGAAGTAACAGTGCCAATGCGGTCTTGCCTGGAACGGCTACCCAAACTGTTCAGATTTTGAATTGTTTTCTATCCAGGAATGTTGGAATTGTGTTTCTACCATTTATAGTTTGGAAGAAATAAATGTTTGAAATCTGCTATTTCTTTTCGAATAACCCTGTATAATAACTGGGGTTTTAGGTGCTACACATTTGAACCGTAATTAAAATTCAAGTTGACGAGATTGGTGATTTCAAATTTGTGGTTGCTAAATTTTAGTCCCACAACGGCACACTTGAAATACTACTTGGTGTTGTACTGGCAGTGGTTTTTTAGGTAAACACATACGTGAAATAATGGGTCAAGCGAATCGTAAACTGGGATTCGTCAAAAGAGTACTGGGTAAATGTGACGATCATGTACGAAAAATCAGCTACGTTTCCCTTGTTAGACCTCATTTGGAATATGCTGCCTGTGTATGGGTTCCCTACGAAATCGGACTAAATAACGAACTTGAACGTGTGCAGCGAGGATCGGCAAGATTTGTAAAGGGACGGTATGATAACTATATTAGCGTAACCAGTCTATTAAATGAATTAAATTGGTAATCATTGTCGGATCGCAGGTTGAAATTTAGACTTAATCTCCTGAACAAATTTCAAGACCATATTTTCAGTGATGATGTTTTAAATATTTTGCGGACTTCAATTTACTATAGTGGACTGGACCTTAATCACAATATTAGAGAAATTGATTGCCGAACTGACAGATTCAAAATGTCCTTTTTTCCTCGTACTGTTAGGGATATGAATAACGGTAAATATATGCAGTACGAGTGTAGCAATGGATAACATTGGTAGTTGCATGTTGGTATAAGAACTTGAAGCTAACCCAACTAACAGCATGTTTTTGCATGTTGTCTTTGCTATTTTAACTTTTTTTAAATAGTGAAGTTTTGAACAGTACCTATACAAGTACAATTCCTTTTTTATGCATGATATGTAGTGCATGTTTGGTGAGAATTCAACACCTGCCACACACCTTTATGGTGGCTTGCAGGATATTATGTAGATGGTTCTTACGATTATCTTTTTCAAAACAAACGACTTACATACAAGAAACTCCTCTCCTTTCTTTGTTGCATCTACCTTGACCTCCACTAGCAGTGCCCGGAAGCTTTCCGTTAATGTACGCTGATCAAGAAGAGTTAAATTTTCACGCCCATGCCCTCTTTCTAAAAAATGTACGTGTTTATTTAATCCATTTTTCTGAAAAAAAAGGGTCTGCGATATAACTTTTTTAATTCAAGCGACTCAGCCCCAAACGGACCCATAGCATCTTCCTGGATGTTCTGGACGATTAAAGAGAAAAACAATTTGCACAGATACACTACTAGTTAACGTCACCTCACTCTGTTGACGCGTTGACCTTGTGAAACTGCATTCGGAACTCAAAGAGCATGGCTTGCTTGAACATGGAAGAACGAACAGAACAGTGCGAGGCGATTGCACCGCTCAAAAAACAAATGAACCACGTAATGCATCTACCCTAGGTGGCAGCTTCAAAATACAAAAATCACATATTTCTACACACTCATCTGTTGCGCTGTGATGAATCGAGAGATTATATTTCGTAGATTACGCCGCCATTGTAATCACGGTTGCGTAACTCTCAGACAGGCTAATGGTATGCCATTAATGACGAAATTCAATTTAGATTGTAGTCTGTTTTAATCGCATTAGCGAAACAGTGTTAACGAATTGAATCACAAAGATCAAGGTTCCTCCAGACGCTGAGGCTAAATTTCACACGATTATAAAAATCACGAGGTATGTTCCAAAAATACGCGGACTGTTTTAATTTCCCGGCTCCAGTTGATTCCAGGTAAATCCACTTGGTATTGCTATATTTGTACAAATCAGCTGATAATAACACCGTTTCCCAATTGGAGATATCTTCCCTGCTGAAAAATTCCGTAGAAGTTCCTTAAAAGATTTCCTTAGGCCATGGCCAACAAATTAATTCATTTGTTGACTAGCAACGCGGTATTTAGTGAAGTGCGATTGTTTCGTTTGTCGGATTTCAGAATGAATGACCTGAAGGAGCAAAGGCTTGCTGTGAAATGTTGTGCTGAACTTGGAAAATCTGCGACTTAAACATTTGCTATGCTCAACACGGCTTAATGTGATGTTGCCATGAAGCGTACGGCATGTTTCAAGTCGCATGAACGTTTTAAGGGTGGTCGACATTCGATCAAAGACGATGAGCGTCATGGACGTCCTTCCAAGTCAACTGACGACCCACACGTCGACAACATCAACACCTTGGTGCGGGCAAGTCGACGTCTGACCGTCAGGGAGCTTGCTGAAGAGTGTGGGATACCAGTTGGATCTTGCTACGAGATTTTCGACCGAAACATTGAAGGTGCACCGCGTTGCTGCGAAATTTGTGCCACGCATGATGACGGACGACCAGAAAGCCAGTCTCGTCCAGGTTTAATGTCAGGACCTGCTTGATCGTTCAGAAGAAAATGAAAACTTCTTGCCAAGGATCATAACAGGCTTCCCCACCCCCCTATTCGACTGACCTTGCTCCTTGTGAATTTTTCTTGTTCCCCAAACTCAAAAATAGCTTCAACCAGTTCAGCTTCAACTACTTTAATGTTTTTATCTTTTCTGAAAATAAGCCTCATTAATGTGTCAATAAAATATTTTCCTGCAGTTTATTCAACTCGTTCACACGTCTGATCTTTTTTCTGTCGATAGACTGAATGGAATGCTTTCCAAGCTGAATACCTCCACATAGGCCCTGGCTGGAAATCGAGAACAGCGCTGTAAGCCCTGTGCTGATAAGATCCCCTTTTACCCCTATGAACTTGTTTTCCGCCAGGAAATTTGGCCACAACAGACATAAAATTTTTCGCATTTATTAATGTTGTCATCAGTAATCAACTGTCCAGATTTACGCATAAGCGGCCTCAGAGCCACTTCAATGTTTTCAAGGCACGCATTTTCTTCCTCATTGAAAGTCTTCGCCTGCCTGTCAGCAGCTTGACAAAAGTAATCTCCGCATGATGCCTGACACCCAAACACATGTTTCGGTCCATTTTTCAAATCATATGACTCAACGCTATTTCTTCCTGTTGCATTGTGCGTAATAGCTCCGCGAGCTCTTTCTTTTACCCGCAGTATTTTTACTTTCGTTAGAACACCTTTTAAAAAGGGCCTCACCTCCGCAATTTTAAACAACGCTTTGGTGTAGCACTTCACTGCATGATTAGCGCATTCAATTTATTTAAGGAAGTTGATCCGAAAAGTGAAAGTCATGTCATTTTTTTATATTTTCAGCACTTATAGAATTAAAGTTACTCTATCTAATAAAGTAATGATAATTATACCAACCCATACTCCTTTTTGCACAGATTGCATTTGAAATTACATACGATTAACGGCGAGAATGGCCATCACATAGGAATATAACGTTTAAAAATACCATGGTGACATGTCCTTTTTGCAAAAAACTGATATTTAATGCGTAATTTCACAAGAAATAAAATGACACGAAAAAAAAGGTATCAACCCACCGTATTTTTCGCTAAATCCACCAATTTCTGCGCTCATAGCAGACGAAATTCGTTAGTTGACTTCAAGTGCCGCTGCGGGTGCTCTAGCCAAAAAGTATGGCGTATGAATAATATCATTACTAAAGAGATATTAAAGAATATTTCAGAAAAATATTATAACACAACGTTTGATAGTAATATTCCGGTGTTATACATTAGTAAATTCATTGAGTACATGACTTTATTTCACTAACGTAAATGCTGAATTGACTTCATCGTCGAGCTGATTAACGTTATCATAAAAATAAATCATTCGACTTTCCATTGTATTTCTTGTGATACTTATGACTTTCAATAGCTTAGGTAATTTTCTTTGTGAAGTAAGGATCACTTAGCAGGCATATACTCGTACTTAAATTAATAAGATTCCTAAGACAACTTGATTCAGCAGTCGCGAGCCAACCTCCTTAATATGCATACCATATGGCACTTATATGGCCCTTACTTTCTTCATTACGCTGGAGTCGCCGTCTCCAACAAAGTAATGGTACTCTAAATCATGAAGTTGCTTGCTGGATCGAAATGCTTGGACCACCATATCATCTTCCATAGCACCTGAGGAGGAATCCCAGTTTTTGTAGCAGTTTTCATGTTTGGTCGATTTCCCTAACATCACAAAATACATGCACATGGAGCAGTATTTATTTCTGACGTCTAAAGGCCACTTTACACGATACAATTTTTGTACAATTTCTTGTACAAACGCAACGCTTATGCGAATGTCTGAATGACTGTACGGAAAATAGAACCTGTTCAAATTCCATTCAGACAAACATTCAATTTCCTTCAGTGCATACAAGCGTTTGTACAAGAAATTGTACAAAAAATTGTGTCGTGTCAAGCGGCCTTAAGTGGAGTAATTTTTTCGTGCAATGCCCGATAACGCACACGACTCCTGAAAGAGCCGTGTACCGATGTCTTTGACTTATTGGGAGACCATCCACCATCGACAATGACAGTTATGAACGGTGTTCCGGAAGATGTGACGTCGCCAGCCTCTGTTGCCAAAGACTTTTCCTCTCGGCCTGACTGCAGCATCAGCTCCAGAAGAAAATTGATCAGAAGATATATTATAAAGTTTTCGAGAAAACCAATGACATTAAGGAATAGTGTATAACTGCATACCAGCCCCAACTTTTCTTCGTATTTCCTGAAAGTTTCTTTGTCAATACTTTTTATTCCCAGAGTTGAAAATACTTCTCCATGTTGGAATACCCTGCTCCAATGGACATAAATCCCCACACTGCACCATCTACAATTTTCAGTGCTGACAATTCATTTTTTTTTAGACATTCGGATTCCTCTGGCATTTCTGGAATATGTTCGCTGAATATGGATTTACTTATGCTGTAATACGGGCACTGAAAATCCAAACGCCGGCCTTAGTTGACGTACTGATAAGGCGAAAATACCCAAGGCGAAAACACCCCTGTCGGCTTTTCAGGCAAGTATTTCGATGATTTTCGAGAGATCGAATTTCTTTTACAAAATGTTACCCATCTACAATAGATCTCCCACTGACGAGGCTGATCGCTGAATCAAGGGCCGGGTCACGAACGACTTCCGTTGCCATGTCCTTGATAGCACTGAAATAAAGAGAACATCAAAATTATTGCTCCGTAATTTCAGTGATGTTCATAACCCCAGAAGTTACATACAAATTATTAGTGAAAACAAACCAGTACCCATTGTATTATTGTACAATACCGCAAAGAGAAGATGAATAAATACTTTTGGAGCCCATAAAGAGGCTACTGTGTTATAAATGTGGAAAGCGAGGCTAATTTCCTTATTCTTTGTTTGGTGTTGCCCGGGTGACGGTTCCGCCATCGTGAAACTTGACACCGTCACAGCTGTGCCCCTGGGTTGTTGAGCGGTCGCATTTTTTTCCACGAAAGCAGATGATAAAGTTACATCTATCTTCTTATCTCTCCCTTTCCAAAGGCGAACAGGATATCTTGTCATCCTACACCGCAGTTCGAATTAGTCAGCTTTTCTACTGCCACCTGGTAGCAAATATCGTGGGAATTCCCTCAAACCAAAATTACGTTGAGAGTACTTCAGACTTTTAATAGCCATATTCATCGAAACTTCTCAACAGCCGTCCAACAGACTTCTCTCAGCGTTGACATATCTTTCAGCCAATGGGCTGAAAGATATGTCAACGACTTATTGTCGGTTAACGACAATGCCAAAACAAAAGGTTATCTCAATTCCTGCAATGCCCAAAGGTGAAGGATGAAGTCGCTCGCTGAAAACTCCTTCCATTACCCAATCACCCACATATCCTAATTGGCGCAAATGACCTCAGCTGTCGGTCGCCTCCCCGAATAACCAACCAACCAATGAAGTCGCTCAATAAAAATACCGTCGTTAAAAGCCACTGCCAATAATACCAGGGAAAGTAATTCATCCTAAAGTTGAGGAATATTTTGGAAACGCCCACTTTGGCTTTCAAAAGGATCTGGAAACAAGGGAAACTTTTCAGCAAACGTACCTACTCATTTTAAATGTACTCGCTTTTCGCTATCGGAATCCGGAGGTTGGATCTTCATCGTAGACACAATGTTGTCTTCGGCAATCACTCTTTTTCTGAAACCAAATGGAAGGAAAACGTTTCAACCAATGAAAATTTTGAATTTCATGCGCAATATACTTCAATAAATCCAAATACTTACTTTAACGGCCACTTCCTTAGATTATCAACTGATTTCCTTTTTCGTTTGGCTGACAGAAACAGCCTCCCCTTCCTACTTCTAAGCTGATCTTTCACCGTCGGAGTTTCCATTGGTATCTATGCAGTTCGAAGATGTAATAAATACCACAAGCATTTACCGCACGATACTGTTTAATAAATCCCTAGAGGTCGAGATCTGCAAGGCAATGAGGACGTTTACCATATTTTTTTACTGTCGAATCTGATAGAGTTTGTAAAATAAAAGATCCGTATTTTTATCTGTCAATTATTTCTCGAGTTATAAGCGGCGAAAAACTGATGTTTTTAACCCTTTCGGAAAAGTGGGCGTGGTGCAACCTCTGACGTGTAACGACTTCGTCCAATCACCACTGAGCCCGCGAAGTTACTTTGCCTTATCGCAAAGGGGGGGACACAGCTGACTCTGCCAATAGGACAGTTGCGACAGCATCTGTGCCAGCAGACCTTCCGAGAACCCCCTCCACTCCCTTCCCTTCCCCTAAAAGCAGTCAAGGACGTGAGGAAAATGACGTCCATGTTATCACAGCAACTTTTTCGGTGGGCGTCACCTTTTGCTTATTTTAGTTTTTGATTTATGGGTGAATGGTTGTGGTTAGAAGATTAATTTTTTCACTAAAATTCTTTTTTTGTTTCCACCTTCCTATTTCGTGTACAAAATTGCGATTTCGGTTCCGAGTAAACGCCCCCATTCCGATGCGCGTTGTCTTCCCAGCGAAAAAAAAAGATTTTTTTCTTCTTTCACGGCCCTCTCTCGTTCACTGGAGTTGATCACTCTAAAGATGTCCCTCCCTTCCCATGCCCTCTGCACGAGGGAGGGGAGAGTAGCCCTCCTCCCCCTTAAACGGCACCGCCCCTCGAAATCCCCCTGAGCGCCTTCATATAGTACTTCCCCGATTTCGCCGCCTGAGTCTCTCTCTAGACAGGGCAATTTTATTCCATTCTAATTTTTCTAATAACTTGTTAAGTAGTCGGCGTAACATTATTTTGTAAAGTGAAATTTTATACTGAAACAATGCAATATGTCCGCCTCGTTTTATTTTTGGTAAAAAACTATAAATTCCGCCAATATTAACCATTTCTAAGTCTCATTACGGATTATTTTAAAATTTAAAGCCAAGCGGACCATTGAAGCTGTAATCCCAGGCATATATTGAAATTTTTGTTAATATCTCAATTCCTCCCGCTACAGGAAGTAAAACTGTTTTTAGGGCAATCGTATTTCGCCTTAATCTGACACTGTAACAATTTTATCTAGCATGAGAAAATGAGCTAAAAATTTGTCACGAACCAACACGGAAGAAAGCCGAAAACCCTCGATTCATCTGAAAATATTTTAATTCGCATCCATTTTCCATTTCTAACTAAGATAAAATTTTATAATAAGCAGGATAAAATGTTCATGATCATTAAAGTGAGTGAGATTGCAAAATTGTAACTCCATAATAAATCTACAATAATAGGGCATCGTAAAAACAAAAGAAGTCATTTAGGCAAAACATAATACCCCAGGCCGAGCCTACAAATCTTGCACCGTATGGGAGCAAATGATTTCGCCGCTTTCCAGCCACTCTCTCTCAACGCGCTACCTTCTCACACATTACGGTCATTTCTTGCTCTTCAGCGAGAACAAATGGCTTTTAAGCAATCAACCGAATTTTCCACACTAACAGATGGCTAAAAATTGTCAATAATTATTCCTGCGCGGGAAAGAGGATTTCATGAAAGTACTCAAAATGCAAGGGAATATCCGAAATTCCCAACTTTAAAGGCCCAAATGAAATTCACGTCTTTTCCCCGGTTATTGAGTTGACAGACACCCTCTATTATTGTTATGAGGTGTATCCATGCAAGAAGCTAAGCCACTGTAGAAAGACAATTGTCTAAAACTAGCTTCTTTTGTTTGCCGTCCTTCCACCATCCCTTCCACAAGGTCCATAGGTATTGCACATTAATTGCCATGTGAAAAAAATTCACCTGGACCAGAAATCGAACCACAGACTTTCATGAATTACGGATCCTGGGTAGCATGGTGGCCCGGAAAGCCAAAGGTCCGTGGTTCGATTGCGGTCCAGGAGAATTTTTTCAGATGGCAATTAATGTGAATTTCACCGCCGTTGATGTTTACTCCATAGGTGTTTGATGAGAGGTCAAGAAAACATCATGTGAATAAATTTTGACGAACGTAATTTCTTTGCCCATTAATTCCACGATTCCCTAAATCGCAACTTATCCGTAATTCTCCCGTTACATATTTTTTATTGCGATACGAGAGCAGGAGAAGTATTTATTTCCATGCATAAAGAAAAGTAATTTGCTGATACAATTTGTTCTCCGAAGGCAAAAGATGCATCGTACGAGGGAAATTCTTAATTCACTCCGCGACAATAAACCTTTGTACCATCCAATGCAAGAGAACCCCAAGTACTTCCATAGTTTTCTCGCTACACGCCACTTCCAAGATGTCCCCTCCATCCACTCCGAAACTCAACCAGCATAATTATCTCCCCAGACACAACCTCAATGGTCATCTCCTGACTCCCGAGTTTCTCAATTCATTTGCAGCTGAGATTCACATACTCAGGATCTCTCCCGTTTAGGTATGTACGGCCACCTATTGTTTATCCAAGGAAGTAGAAAGAAAGAAAAGAAAGATTGTTTTGCGGTGGAGTTCCTCCAAAGAGGCCCTGAGGCACTCAGTCCTATTGTGCTAACCACCCTTCTTAAGAAATCGCCCATAAAGGCCGATCGCCTTGCTAGAGGCCAATAGGTCCCCTATGGGGATTTCCCTTACCTCCCTGGGTTCCAAACATGGAGACCCCAGGTACCTATTTCGAGTCCTCATCACAGCAGGGCACTCGCTTAATATGTGGGATGTGGTTTCATCCCCTTCTTCGCACCACCTGCATCTAGGTGAATCTACAATTCCCAGGAGGTGCAGGTGCCTCATCACCTGATAGTGCCCCGTGAGGAGTCCCACTACAGTTCGTAATTGACCCCTGTTTAGTGAGAGGAGTCTTTTGGCAAGCCCAGGCCTAGGTTCTCCTATGTGTAGTTTGGCCTGTCTAAGACTTGGTGTAGTTCGCCAGATCTCAGAATGCCAGGCTAAGCCCCACATTCTAATTTCTGCTATCCCTATTGACGTAGCAATAGGTATGACTGGCTCTGGCCCATCCAAGGAAGTATCCATAACTTAATTTTATAAATTTCCCCTCATTTGACTGAGTGGTTCTAACTGTGGTATTCGAGGATAGGCAGACCCATGCAATAAGACAACCAGCTGCTTGAACCACTACTGCTTTAATGATCGCCCGACCAACCTGTACATCAAGGACACCACCTGTGCGCCCTCTATGCGTTATTCATTTTTTTACAACACGTACACTCCTCAGTTTTTTAACATCTTATGCAAGAGGATAAAGCAAATCACAAAAATAAATAAATGAATAGCAATAATAACGATAAGCACCAAAAACTCAGAACATGGTGGATCATAAATAACCACAATAATAACCTCCAACAATACGTTCACTTAAATTATTTTCCAACACTAATAATAAATGGTAGATAACAAATAACAACAATAAGTAACAAGAATTACAATAAATAGCACCAATAACCAACAAATTTCCTGACAATAATAACAATAAATATCACTAATAACCAACAGATTTCATCAATTCTTATGACTCAAACAACCTAGTCTTATTTATTATTCTACCAGATCTTGTATGATACTGATCCAGTTTCTCTAAAAACATTTCCTCTGGATCTCGGTTACCTTCCATCAGCAGACTTCCACTATTGGACTTGGTGGCTGACCACCGAGGGGAAATGTGAATACTATTCCTCCTATACTCCTTCCCTCCACAGTCTCTGACAATATAGGAACGAGGTTCAGGAGACTGAGCTACAATTTGACCAGGGCTCCATAATGATTTGGGCGACTTTTGGAAAGAGACTCCATCCCCAACATGGAACCTTTGTTCTGCGTGAACATGGCTATCATATTGTTCCTTCATTTTCGTTTGAGTTTTAATTAATTCATCTCTTGCCTTTTTAATTACTACTTTTGGTTTTAGCGACTCAAAGCACACTGGAATGTTGGTGTTCAATGATCTAGACATTAAAATGTTGGCTGGTGAAGGTACATTTCCTCTTGGGGTATTGCGCAGGCTTAAGAGTGCTAGGTATGGATCATCTCCTGAATCCCGTGCCTTTTTCAGTACATTTTTTACAGTTTTAACTGCAGACTCAGCCTTTCCATTGGACTTGGGATAATGAGGGCTAGACATGTAGTGACCAAAATTCCAATCACCAACAAACCTCCTAAATTCTGCAGATGCAAAACAGGGCCCTCCATCAGTATATAACTTATGTGGAATTCCATGCCTACTGAAAATTGATTTCAGTTTGCAGATAACAGTACTGCTTTTAATGTCATGTAGTTCGGTAGTCTCAATAAAATTAGATAAATAATCCACCACTACCAGATAGTTCCTATTGTCCAATTCAAAGGTATCTGCCCCGACATCTGACCAAGGCAACTCAGGAACCTCGTGACATATTAATGGACTACTTGTTTTATTGTTTTGGAATTTAGCACATGTTCCACATGATTTCACAAAATCCTCAATCTCTTTATTCATATTAATCCAAAATAAAGTGGATCTGGCCCTATCTTTCATCTGAGTTATTCCAGGATGACCAACATGAAGTTTTTCTAACATCTCAGACTTAAGTGAACTGGGAATTACAATTCTATCCTTTTTAAATATAATATCTCTAATAATACTAAGCTCATCTTTAAAATCAAAAAATGGCTTCAACTCATCACTTAATACTTTCTTATACCTGGGCCAACCACATCTTATTTTATTCTTTAACCCTGATAACACTGTGTCTTCGATGGTTTTTGTTTTTATCAATTCCCAGTTATTCTCGGTCATAGGAAAATTATCAATTAACATATTCACTTGCAATTCTATGTCTTTATCAAAATCAAACTGCTCATCCACACTATGAACATTAAAGTCCCTTGATAATGTGTCTGCAATATATAGTAATTTTCCCGGCTTATAGGAAACCTCCAACGTGAAAGGCTGAAGTTGAAGCATCATTCTCTGCAGACGTACTGGTATTTTATCAAGTGGCTTCTTAAAAATCGAGACTAATGGTTTATGATCAGTCTCCACCTTTACCCATCTGCCAAAGACAAATTGTCTAAACTTCTCACACCCAAATAATATACTTAGCATTTCTTTCTCAATTTGAGCATACCTTGTCTGGGTCTCAGTTAATGCCCTTGAAGCATATGCTATAGGCCTATTATTTTGAATCAATACTGCACCTAGCCCACACTGACTAGCATCCACAGACAACGTTAAGGGCTTATTGGGATTGTAGTAGGCCAATACAGGGGATTTAATTAGCTTACTCTTCAATTGTTCAAAACACTCATTCAATGAACCATTCCATTCAAATACTGAATCATTTTTTAGAAGTTCCCTCAATGGTTTAGTAGTTTCAGAGAAGTTTGGTATGAACCTAGAAACATAATTAAACATTCCTAGTATCCTTTGTAGACCCTTTTTATTTTTAGGGGGTTCCATATTACTAATGGCTTTTGTTCTTTCATCGTCAACCCTAACACCTTCAGCACTAAATTTGTGACCAAGATATGTTACCTCAGTTACATTAAATTGACATTTATTTTTATTAAATTTGAATCCGTTTTCCTTTGCCCTTCGCAGTACTAAGGACACAGTTTCTTTTAGTTTCTGCAGAGAGTCTGCATAACATAATACATCATCTTGAAATGTAACCACCCCTTCAATATTCTCAAAAATTTGTGACACAATTCTATGAAATAATTCTGGGGCACAATTAAGACCAAAAGGAAGACGTTTAAATTTCCAGCGGCCAAAGGGTCCTGCCTGAAATGTGCATAGCCGAGAACTATATTCATCCAATGGGAGCATCCAAAATCCTGAGTTTGCATCAAGTTTTGTGAAATACCTGGCACCCCTAAGTTTGAAAGATATTTCCTCGAAAGTAGGAAACTGAATATGTGATCTTTTTATTGCTCGATTTAGAGGTCTTGGGTCTAAACAGATCCTAATATTGCCATTTTTCTTCTGTACAATCACAAGCTGACTCACCCAATCTGTTGGTGTGGTCACCGGTTCAATGACTCCTAAATCTTGCATTCTATTCAATTCAATTTTAAGTTTTTCATGCAATGAAAAAGGGATTTTTTTTGGTGGAAGAACCACTGGTTTAACTAGTAGATCAACTGTTATGTGAATGGTGATTGGAATAAGACCTAGCCCCCCATTAAATAATTCCAAGTATTCACTTTCAATATTGAGTGTATTAACCTGTTGCCTTATTTTTTGTTTATCTATCACATTATGGCAAATGCCATTGTCCAAAATAGTATTGGCTACTAACCCTAACATTAAACAACTCTGTAAACCAATAATGTTAACACAATCACTATTGACAACATAGAATTTCAAATGATAAGTGCTCCCTTTAAATATACAACTCAAAAAACAGTAACCGACTACATTAACTTTCCCATTTGTAAACGATATAATTGAGGCTTTAGTTTGTTTAACTACTTGCTGGTTTACTTTCAAATTAACAAACTGACTGAGCGACATAATATTACATTCAGCACCAGTGTCAACTTTTACTTGTACATTAAAATTATTGATCAAAAGAGTCTCAGTCCACACAACCTTATTGCCGATATTACTGATCACACTGATCAAAAAATTTTCATCGTCCGATTCACCATCACTATTCGAATTTTTTCTTTTGAAATTGATTTCATTTACTTCCCTTGGTATCACACTTTTACACATGCTGGCAAAATGATTAGGCACCTGACACTTAAAACAGCGCTTACCAAAGGCTGGACATCTATTAATGTCATGAGATAGTCCACACCTACTGCACTTCCTCGGCTGTGATAGAAGACCTCTGCTTGCATGTTGAAACCGGTTACCTGACGAACAGCTGCTGGGAGATGGTCTTCCAAACCATCGTCTGCCTCGGTCCCCCCTGGTTCGTTCATCGTACTTCTTCTCCAGGACATCCACTTCAACCGGTTCTTCTTTCACCTGAATCTCTTCTTGCTTAACTTGTAGGGTATCAGCTCTCAAATCAGCAACCACTTTAGCCTGGCATATACTCAATGCTTTGTTAACAGTGAGATCTGACGTTCTCAACAAACACGCTTTGGCCTCCTTGTCCAGAATTCCACTAACAAATCTGTCTCTGATTAGCTCGTCTCTCAAAGAGCCTAGATCGCAAGAAACACTTAGATTTCTCAGAGCTGCCATGTAACTTTCGTATGATTCAGTCTGCAGCTGATGTCTACTGAAGAACCTATGACGTTCATATGTCACATTCTTTGCCGGGATAAAATACGTATCAAACTTTGTCAAAACAGTGTTCAAATTCACCCGATCTGACTCGCCTAGGTCAAATGACCTAAATATCTCGTGTCCCCTCTCTCCCATATAATATAGGAGAAGTGCCACTTTTCTCTTATCTGTCGCCTTATCGCTAAGAAAAGCTTCTACGTAAATGGAGAATTTTTCTTTAAAAATCCCCCAGTTCATGCGAGATTTCCACACCAGTCCATCGACGATCCCTGGGCCGATGCCTCAAATTGATTATTTGAAGCCATTACGACAAAAGGACAACTACAAAACTTTTTTTTACCGCTGCCACCATGTGGTATTCGAGGATAGGCAGACCCATGCAATAAGACAACCAGCTGCTTGAACCACTACTGCTTTAATGATCGCCCGACCAACCTGTACATCAAGGACACCACCTGTGCGCCCTCTATGCGTTATTCATTTTTTTACAACACTAACTTCCACCCTTCTTACCCTCCTTATCCCGTTTTTACACAATCAAGCATTCGAGTTGGTCAGGACGGAATTGGAGGATGCTAAAACAAACTCCTTTACCACGGACCTAAGGACATCGAACTCTGGTGATGATTATTTATAGTTAACGGTGCGAACCCAGAAAAATAAACATGCTCATGTAAAAAATTTAAAACTCTTGTGTTATCAAACAGTTTTTATTTTCATAATGTCCTCATAGTGGAATATCAGAAGTTTTTCCCAAAGCAAATAGTACATGTATTCAAATTTTTGTTTTGTAAAACTGTATTTTTTGATTTTTGGAACATTTAATAATAATATATAAAAACTAGGTAAAAAAACGTATAGGTATATGTATATGTTGATGGTATTGGTATCGATAAATTTTGGTATCGACCCATCTCCAATTGTAAAGCAATATAGAATTTTTTTAAATAAGAATGAACTTTTACTATGATAAAATACACTTCTCAATACAGTAATCATTGATAAATATTTCAATCACCAGCAACACAATCAAATGACATTTTCAGAAATGATGAGCAAATACTGTTTCTGAAATCCTACCACAGGCAATTCAAGAAAGAAATCTAATGCATGCCTAAGTTAGTCAATGAATCACATTTGGTGCAGAATATCACCCTCAGCACCAAGAGTACTGCTATCAGAAACAATCCTTCCGGATGCACTAAACCGTAAGGTGCACCATTTTATGCACTAATGCCTGAATGGCATACAAGCACATCAGTTCTTTCTGCTCAACAGCAGCCACATATTTCTGCAATATCCTTGACTGTGCACCCATGACCTTCTCAACCAGCTTGTCGTCTGAAAAGGAAATCAAAACTGAGAACACAACACACAAAAACTCACCACTATTTCAATGCTGCTGGAAAAACTCACTCGAGATTTATCACTCACCATGGGAAATAGGTTTCATGGCATCACTATCAGTCTATTAGTCATCCCTGTGCCTATCAGTACACAGTGGACTCTCATTAGGACGTACCTTGACATGTTTTCCCCATTTGAATGTTCAGTTCTTTAGGTCCTAGTCACAGTGTATGTAAAAATTCTGGTTAGCATGTTTGGACGAGAACCAAACCAATTAAGTCCCAGGAAAATAATCACCGAGTTAGGCTGACAATGGATATACATCAAGAGGTCAAAATCTTGCATTTTAAAAGATTGTTATCGCTCACAAAAATAATTGAATAGGTACACTATAGTTAAAATAATGTTTATGAAGGATTTGAAGGGCACCTACAAGCCACATACATTATTAAGATCTTTGTTTGTTTAAACCACTTGTCGATCATGTCAATATCTAAACTACATGAACACCTTTGTGATATGAAAGTAACACAAGTGCTTGAAATTAGCCTTGGGAAAGCCTCTGGTGAAAACAAGAATACCAATTGAAGTAGAGGTGAATCCACATATGAAGTGTGTTGAAATAGTGGCAAAAATTGAGGTTCTACTGTCAATACCAAACCTGAATTTGTTCTACTCAGCACTGACGTTGCTTGGAGTTTCTGCCAAGTGTAAGAACTAATGTAAAAAAATTCAAATGAAGTATTGCAGCATGATCAAGTTTTGCGACGTTAATCGACTCACTCTAGACATTTTAAAATGAGGACGGAGGTGTTTGTCGCGTGCCTCCAATTTTGCATACTTGCTGAGAAAACCAAGTTTTGTTAATTGAATAGAATAACTCAAAAGAATAAAGTAAATCATTTGAAACTTAAAGGACATCATGACCTAATTAAGATCTTATATATCAGTCTTCCTTTCATTTCTGCATTTCATATTGTTATGACAACTGCCGAAGTGATGCTACCCTCTACACCTTTCAATGGGACAATTTTCATTCTCACCGTAATAACAGGACTCAAAAGTAATCATGAGAAACTTCCGCTCAAGGCGTTCCGATTTCTTGACGCCATATTGGTATCAAAGTTTCGTGGGTTGTAGTTTTTACAGGCGCTAGCATTACGAAGGGTAGGCTACCAGCCGGGTCGCCGACCGTATTACAGGCGTGGGCATCACCTCACTGAAACAAAATGTTAACCAAATGATCTGGGGCGTGAAAAACAAAGACGGGAGGCTTCAAGGTGGCAAAGGAATGGTTCGAAGAAGTCATTTTATGGCGGAAAGACCCACTCAGTAGTGGGTTGATTCACTGTAGTGCTTGCTGTCTTACTCGTATTTAGCAGTATTTCCTAGTTTACCAATGCAATTCTGACAGGAAATAGGAGCAGCATTTACGGTTGTAGGGCGATTCAGAAGAATGCTTAACAAAAATCCACCGATAACTTTTTGCACTAAAATATTGTAGAGCATTACAGAAAAACATGAGCTATTGAACTTACGAGAAAATAGATTTCCCCAAATATTTCATTGAATACATATGGGTCATTCCACCCAAGTTCGACCAGATATTTGGCAAAATTGACCCTTGGGGTAATCGATTTCGACCAAATTTGGCAGATCGTCTTCATTTGATTACAAAACAAAAACCCCAAAGCCATTTTGTAATACATGCAACGGTTTACGAGATATTACAATGTTGTAAAACTAGAATTTTACAAAAGCGTCTTCGCGTTTGACGGCATATCTCCGGAAATAAGGAAGATAAAAATACATGCAATGACTCATTTTGAAGGTCTTGAATTGAAAAAGATAATTATTAGATTCTTTTATAAAATTTAAACAATTAAATAAAGTTTATAACAAATTCAATTTTTCAAATCGCTTTTTGACGATGTAGCTATGCCTTCGATTTTCCTCATTTTTTTATATGTTGTAGATACAACCCTTCTCTACAAGCTTAAAAAATTTGGTAGGGGTAATATTTCATTTAAGAAAGAAAAAAAAAATTGAGTGAAGGTGTAACGCTGGCCTCCCGCCGCGGCGGCGTCCGGCTCTCGCGCCGAACTTTCAGTAGTCGGTTCTCCAGATCTCATCAGCGCGCTTCCTTTGCTATCCTCTTTTCGCCAATTTTAACTGCATACCGACCCCTTGATTCTCTTTACCCTTGTCATTCGCCATTTGCTTCCCACTGAAGTGACCGCCGCTTTAGAATCCAGGATTAGCGACAACATGCTTAACAGCGGGGGCGACCATGGGCCCACCAGCGGCCGTGCTCGGAGGACAATAGACAAACCTCGCTCCGTCTTAGACCTCCAATGCTACTTTCCTCTCTTCCCCTATCCCATTTTCCTCGCATACCCTTTATTATGTTCTGAGAAACATCTTTGTAAGTATTGCTCCCAGTAGCCGTCGCCCACCCTCACACATTCACATATTAACCCCTGGTAAAAAACAACGGTAAAGGCGGGTAGCCACCCATGCTTGCCATTCAACGGAATATTTGTTTCCTTTAAGAAACGATTGCCTTTCTGGACTCTTTTGCCCTCAGTCATCACCTCGTTTTCCCCTCTCTCCTGAAGTATTGAACTGTAAACTCTATTACTATAATGCATGAAAAACGTTTCCTCACGTGAGTGGGAACAAACGTGTATTTTCTCAATTTTCTGAAACAATAGTTTATGGTTGGCATGAAGTTGAACTTTTTCAAATCAACATTTCTTTATTTCAAATTAATTTTATAAATCTCTATATTTTTTTTTTTAATGTCACATTTAAATTAAATTTTGTATCTAAATAACCATAGTTACTGATTTTTCCTTTAAATTAAATTAAATTTTAATTGAAATTGAAAGTAAGCATACATTATTTAAGTTAGAGTATTTAGCTTGTATGCATATCGTTCCATCATTTTTCCCTTTAGTTATTTAAAGCAAGTGCTTAGAAAACAATTGCAGGATTAATTAGAGCTGCTTAAATGGCCGGAAACTCATGTATCCTTTTGTTTTCTCTGATGAAACATTGCTGTGCTGGCTGTTTAAATCACCGAGGGTGATTTCTTCTTAGCTGCAGACCTAAAAGATGAAAGTTAGATTTAGCCATGGAATTAATATTGCCTAGTCAATTCCGGGTGCGAAATGTACTCACCTTCTCACTGGACCTTGTAAAACATCTGTACTCTCCTCCAAACACACCAAATCAGCATCAGAGAAGTGGAAAGTAATTCCCTCGGATGCTTGGGAGAGACTTTTCAATAATAAGTCTTTTCTGGATTGTGGAATAGCCGCATGGAAAGATCGTATACCTTCCACAGCAGGTGCCTCCCGGAATCTTCTCACCAGCTTCTTCTTTTCCTCGTTCACTTGCTCGTTGGTTACAAACTCAAAGTCCATCCCTTTCACGTTTGATTTTGCCCATTTGTATAGCTCCTCAGGAGTCTGTATGTGTTCACCATACGGGCGCTGCAGACTGGCACGTGTTGCTAATCGTTTCAGCGTCCCTCCTAGTCCGTCACTCGGGCCCTTTCCGTGCGATGTTGCATAGAAATGCCATTCAGCATCAACTCCGAAATCCTCTTGGTGATGTAATAGATTCAGCATGCTGTAGCGGTTCTTATATTGAGCCACAGCACCGTCGGAAAAGTAAATTATTTTACTTAGATATTGATCCCTTCTTCGAAGAAAAGTTATCAATTTCCCTTGAAACGTATAGAATGCACTCACGTTATGTTCCATACAGTCTGAAATAATAACCAAACTGAAAGGTGTGACTTCATCGCTGGTATTTCTGCTGTAACATGCAAATGGATGTACTGTAGCCTGATCGTTACACCAATGGACCCCTTGCACTGCATCTTGGTGAAGAAATGAAAAATTCTCGGAAAAATCGGCCACAACGACAACTTCTCGCAATTTCAGATTGTCTCTGACTTTCAAATAAAATGCAGTTTGCATGCGAGCGATGTAGTCATGCCTTCTTACTTTGGTGGTATTCTCAGCGAAAGCCTCACAAAAACTATCTACGTCCTTGACCTGTGTAGTTAATGTAAAACGATTTTCATGAGTCCATTGCTTGAAACGTACTTCATCCATACAGTTTTCCCTGAAGTACTCTGAAATAATTGTTGTCATACTGTCTGTACTCCCACATTTTCTGACGACGTCATCACCGTTTTCGTCCTCTTCTCGCGGTAGTGTATCTGAGCACTCACCCATAACGCACATTTCTGACGGAGGGCGACAGAGTGAGAATTTCAGGCAATCCCGATAGGTTTTGAACAATTTTTCTCCGTTATCCGATTTTATTTGCTCTAATCCAGCCCCGAGGTATTGCAACTTGTAATTCTGGTGGATCATGCAGACGCATGTGGTGTGAGTGCCAGGTTCACCAGCCAACACGCACTCAGGAGGCCTCAAAACCGCAAATTTGGAGAAACCAATCTTTAAATAAGGATTTTTCTCTTTAAAAGCTTCATAGGCTTCCCTCAAATTACAAAGAATTAACCTTTTCTGCTTAACTACACGCAAATTTCCCTCCTTCACACTCTTACACTCTTTTTTACCCGCCATTTCTCTACTAATATCTGGTTCACGGTAGAACTCTATCACCTTCAGTTTAGTATCATTTGAGAGGTATTTGCTTCGTCTCGCGTTCGCAGAACATAGAATTCCTTGCTCAGATACGTATTTTTTCATCTTTTTAACCAAATACGTCGATGTGTGAAACTCCTGCTTTATCTTTGAAACACTCCAAGATTTAGGTAGGACAGATAAGATTAAAATTTTGTCACTAATTTTCGTAGCGTTGAGGAACTTATTCTTCAGCTGCATAATCATTTCCTTGCCAGCTTGGTGGAAGTGATCTTCTTGTTCAGGGATATCTTCTTGAATGTCCACCATCCCACCAGTAACCCTTTGAAGAGATAATCTCAAAGCAGAGGTGGCTACTTTTAATTTCTTCGCCGGATATTTTCTTGATCTGTGCAATTTTTTCGTTGTTATAGGTGTTTGATCCAGGGATTTTAAGGTCTCGTTCAGTTTTCCCAAGCGAATTTCTTTTCCTGGAGTGTACTGACTTCCATTTGTTTCATCAGTCCCGCTATCTTTCATGGAACTAACTGATGACTCTGACTGAGAACCTTGAGATTTAATGGTGAATGTAGCACTGGTTGAAGGTCCTGCTGCACCATAAACCCTACTCAGATAATGGTCATTTGTCGCTTGCTCAGACTGACTTTCTGGCTCATGTTGAGAGCAACCTGAACTGTTCTTTTCGGCAACATTTTCTGGCTTGATCAATTTTTTCACACCCACTTTACATTGAACACAGAGTTTTCTACCCTCTATTACAACAGGCACTAAGTCATGATAGGAATCTTGGAACTCCCTTGTAATTGTCCACAATTTAATCGAGCGAATGTTTCTGTGCAAATTCAAGGGATTGCAGCACTGCTTTTGACGAACCTCGTAGAACAGTAAATAATCCTTACAATGACGGTTGCACACACTGAGGACAGCATCCACACCACTTCTCAATTTGATTAACTCAATTTCACGAGTAGAATAGCTGCGAAAACTTCTCAATACTGTATCACTCGAACATTTCTCGTTTAACGCATCACCAACGGAATACTTCATAATCAACGGCTACAGTCCGAAGAACATTTACTCGCACTGAAACGCACGCACTTGAAAAGCGAGACCAAGGAGTGTTTTGTAATGTAACTGACGGAGGACAGGCGACAACTGACGAATTGCTTGCAAATGAGATAGGTTGTGAGGGAAAAAACATTTTCATGGGTGGCTACCCGTATTTACCGTTGTTTTTTACCAGGGGTTAATATGTGAATGTGTGAGGGTGGGCGACGGCTACTGGGAGCAATACTTACAAAGATGTTTCTCAGAACATAATAAAGGGTATGCGAGGAAAATGGGATAGGGGAAGAGAGGTCTAAGACGGAGCGAGGTTTGTCTATTGTCCTCCGAGCACGGCCGCTGGTGGGCCCATGGTCGCACCCACTGTTAAGCATGTTGTCGCTAATCCTGGATTCTAAAGCGGCGGTCACTTCAGTGGGAAGCAAATGGCGAATGACAAGGGTAAAGAGAATCAAAGGGTCGGTATGCAGTTAAAATTGGCGAAAAGAGGATAGCAAAGGAAGCGCGCTGATGAGATCTGGAGAACCGACTACTGAAAGTTCGGCGCGAGAGCCGGACGCCGCCGCGGCGGGAGGCCAGCGTTACACCTTCACTCAATTTTTTTTTTCTTTCTTAAATGAAATATTACCCCTACCAAATTTTTTAAGCTTGTAGAGAAGGGTTGTATCTACAACATATAAAAAAATGAGGAAAATCGAAGGCATAGCTACATCGTCAAAAAGCGATTTGAAAAATTGAATTTGTTATAAACTTTATTTAATTGTTTAAATTTTATAAAAGAATCTAATAATTATCTTTTTCAATTCAAGACCTTCAAAATGAGTCATTGCATGTATTTTTATCTTCCTTATTTCCGGAGATATGCCGTCAAACGCGAAGACGCTTTTGTAAAATTCTAGTTTTACAACATTGTAATATCTCGTAAACCGTTGCATGTATTACGAAATGGCTTTGGGGTTTTTGTTTTGTAATCAAATGAAGACGATCTGCCAAATTTGGTCGAAATCGATTACCCCAAGGGCAATCACCTGGTCGAATTTGGGTGGAATGACCCATATATATTTTCAACATCAGTGCATGCATATTTTTTTCAGTTTTAAAATTTTTTTTCTGTGGTCCTTTGCTTGGTCCTATCATTGGAATACAATATTACATGGCAGTTTCCCGAAGGAGCCTTGGAACCTAAAGTTAGTCTGGATAAAGTTTTGCGGTAGAGGTTCGGACAGGAAAACTCCACTGAGTGATCGCATTTTAAGAGGGAATGCCGTGATATATGGGGAAATCTTCGCCCAAGATCTTGTCCTTCGTTGACTCTAGCAAAGGTGAGGCATGTAGTTAGCAACTTTCCTTTTGAGGTATTGGTTCCTTATCATATACATATCCACGTAAAAGCATTTTCAAACACCTTACTTGGAGGAGCACACTGGAAGAAAATTGCTAAATGAAATAGATGTTTTTGGCAATATCATGCAAGATTCTACGAATACTAGTCACCATTAAACTGTGGGAAATGAAAACCCACTCCGTGACAGCAATAATGAAGAAATAAATTCAATAATAGCTCCGCATGATCTTCATTTGGTAAGCATTTCTGTAAGAATGTCAGATCATATTACTCATGCATTTTTTATTCAAAATCGAGCCTTGTAAGTGCACTTAATAATGCACTGAAAATAATTTTTAGAGCCCAAAAGGAGCAACAGAAACTAAATCACCACCACCCACCCCCATTGACTCTGAAAGTACGTCTTCATTACCGTTTGTGTGTGGATCAATTGAATGTTGCAATTTGACATCTCCAATATATTCTCTGAAATAATTTCTCAATTGTTGAATTCTGTCCACTCTGCGGCTTAACATTTGCTTAACTATGTGTCCTAGTTGGTTAATTAGTTTAGTTAATCTTTAATATTTCTCATTTTACCCTCTCAAGGTGATTTAGCTGGTACCTAGGGATTATTCAACAAATCATATGGTCATCATCATTAGTCATCAATCCTCAGATTAGTCATCAATCCATCACTGTCTCTGCTACAAGTGCTATGTCATCAGCGAATTGCAGCATGCTAATTTTTTCTCCGTGGTTGTTCACTCCAGAAGACTTCTCCTTGATTTCGTTGATGGCTCTCTCGATGTAAACTTTAAAAATGACGGGAGACAGTGCATATCCTTGTCTCACTCCTTTCTTTATTCTTGCCTCTTCAAACTGTGTCCAGATTTAATCACAGCTACTTGGTTTTTGTACATACTGTGTATAATTCTTCGGTCACTGTAGGACACTCCAATTCCCTTCAAAATTCCAAGCATTGAATCGCAATCCACGTTGTCAAAGGCCTTCTCTAAATCCACAAATGCAATGAACGTCAGTTTGTTCTTCTCCATTCGTTCCTCTATGAGCAGCCTAAGGGCCAATATTGCTTCCCGTGTACCCTTACTTTGCCTGAATCCGAATTGATCTTCATCCAGGAACTCCTCAGCTTTTCGTTCTATTCTTCTGTAGGTGATCCTTGTCAATATCTTCGATGCATGTGTTGTAAGGCTTATATTCCTAAAATTTTTGCATTTCTCCACTCTCTTGTTGCGAAGGCTTCCTCGGTGATCAGGTAATGTCTCGAAGGGTTTCGGGTTCCTCCCGCGTTGATTCATCCTGCTGGACGACAGTTTCACCGGCATTCCAGTCGGCTTCTGAAGATCAACGCGGGAGGAACCCAAAACCCCTCGAGACATCTCCGCTCTCTTCTTCTTGGGAATAGGAATGATGATGTTTATCTCGAAGTCCCTCGGTATTTCTCCTGTTGAATACATGTCGCAGATGGTTTTGTAAAGCTGGGTTAATGTCTTCTCTCCTGCATTTTTAATTAGTTCTGCAGGAATATCATCAATTCCAGATGCCTTATTCATGCGAAGGTCCCTTACTGCTGGGTCAAATTCAGATCCGATAATGATGCTCTCATGTCATATGGTAGAGTGGATTATTCGTGGATAATAAATGAAATGCTTAAAGCAGAATATAGAAAGAAGAGAAAGGAAGGTAAATACATTGGAGGAGGTCATTGATCAACACGGGAAAAACTCGCCTAAAGGTCTGCATTATCTGCATTCAATTCTGCCGAAGAACAGAGCAGCTATAATTGAATGACTAAAGACTAGCGAATAACAGAAGGGTAAAGATAAGGTACTATGGCATTCGGCACCCAGAGGAGATCCATATATTTACACTGAGCTTTCGTTACTACTCCGTTCAGGCATACAATAATGTTAGGGCTAACCTAGGGCATTGTCTACCACGTGAAAGTGTTATACAAGCATGGTATGCTTCTACGATCGGGAACCTAGAGTTCACACAGGAGTCCTTCGAGATACTCGAGGAGTACGTGGGGAAGAGAGCCAAAAAGAAAAAGAACGTGAAAGTTTGTCTTATTCTAGATGCTATGCATATGCGAAAACATCTCGATGGTGGACATGGAAAAGTCATGGGCTACGTAGACTGAGGCGAAGAATTTGTCGGCATGAGCTTAGACAATCAACAAGGGACTAGGATATTCGCCACTCAGGAATTAGTTTTCACGATTGTTAGCATAAACGACAAATTCCGACGGCCAGTGGGGTACTTACCTGCCAATAGCACAAATGTAGAAGAGCATTACTCTCTAGTCAATACATGTACAGCTAAGCTGACATAGGGGTCGAAGTGGGGTGTCTCACTTTTAATGGACACACCACTAATATTGGAAAAGGAGTGCTTCTGGGGGCTTGGCTGTGTCCTCCAACAGTTTCTCAACCAACTAAGCTTAGCTTTAATCTTGCAGCAACCAAATCGATGATTAATATAATGCAGGACGCTTGTCATGTCAAAAAACTCATCCGAAATGCATTGGGTGATATGTACCGGTTCGTAGATTTCCTTGGCCGCCAAGTGAGCTGGAAATTCTTTGAGGTACTTACAATTACAAGAACTTACAAAACTTACAATCCCATTAAATCCTAAGTTTGGTAGACTGCAGCCCTCCATTACATTGTTTCCTGCTAGCTCCTTTCTGTCATTGTAAATCTTCTGTTTCATATTCTGCTTCACCCGGGCAATATACCTGTCTCTCGGTATTCCTTGAGGAACTTTCTCTATTATTTTCCCTCCTATCATGCTCCTTAATAGTTCATTGTATCTTAAAATGTGGTTTATTTATCAGGATCTTGTCTGCTTCGTAGTGCTTCATATGGTTCTCTTCTCTTCTATACTTCATCGCATCTTTTTTTAATATGCGGAAGTTTACACTTTGTACTACTGCCTTTTCAAAATTTAAGATAGCACGTGCAAATATTCCAGGCTAACACATATCCAAATTTGAAGTTAACATTAAGAGTGCTAAGAAAATGGGTAACCTAAGCCTGGAACATCAGGATTTGAGCGCCGAAAACCATGTATTTTTTCCAAATAAAATAACGTAAATGTACAGATTAGGAGAGAAAAAAGTCTACGCTCGTAAACAAATGAAGAAACCAGCGTTTTATCAGACGCTATTTATTTCTAAAAAATTTATTCAACTCTCCAGTAAATATACACTTCTTAACTCAAAGGACTCAACCTTTTAATGAACACTGAAAGCATGCCCTTCTAATTTTTACAGGACTCCTTGTCTCGATCTTAAAGAACTAGTCATCACCTACGATGTGTTCCACATATTGGCTTTCCAATGTCCTCATTCATGGCTATTTCTTGGCCATAGTCACAATAAATATGCATGTTTTCGCAGCTATTTCTGCGACAGAAAGTAAGAATGGTAGAGACCTGTGGTATCCTGAAGGCATGTGACCCGCATGTGGCATTGATGCCAATACGGCGGAAAGAAATAGGAACACTTTGCCTGTATGGCGGGGATAAGCACTCTGCACTCTGGTGTTTATATATATATTTAATACTTGCAGCACATTAAAGAAAATCTGCACTTGTACTCTACCATGCCACGAGAGCATATCAAAAACCAGATGTGCCGTTCTGCAGGTTGGCCAAATCATTTAATCATGAAAACTTGGCTATCAAGTATTTTCATATGCTGCCCAACACAGCTAGCACTTTGAGCAACAATACGTCCCGCATTGCTCTTCAGAACTGGCTTATAACCAATCCTTTGTACTCTTGGGAGGATTACCTCTATCTTGACTTTTCGTCTGCCGGATTCTAATTTCATGTTCATCATGTATTTTTGCTTTTTCCTACTTGAATATTTTATTATATTTCCATTTGCTTCTTGCCATTTACACATTTTTAATGCTTCATTTATATCTGGATCACATCCATCACATTGTATACATGTGCAACAGATGAATAAAGAATTATTATCTATATAAAGTTGAGCAACCTTAATCCTGGAGCACCCATAATCTGGCTATTTTGCCATGACCAACTACTTGGTACTTAGTTGAAAATGCCAAAATATTTTTAACCGGAACATTGCTTCATAACCTGCCGAGATATTATTCTTATATTAATACCGAGATACCATTCTTAATGTTAATTTTCCCATTTCAAGAATCAGAATAATTTAAATATATTAATTTCTGGTACTTCGTGTACACTGGAATTTTTCTGGAACTTGAAGTAAACATATAAATTTGACGACATCGCCGAGAAGGACTGCGACTACAGTAGAACCTCTTTTTTACGAACCTCTAATTTACGAAATGACACCAATTTACGAACCATTCCACCGGTCCCGATCTTTGTATATAGGAAAACCATGTAAAATGACCTCTATTTTACAAAACCTCGATTTTATTGATTTACAAAGTGAAAGGCCGGTCCCTAGGAGTGATTGACCTCTCTTTTACGAAGTTTTTGAAATGATTTTGTAGCACTGAACTCAGTACAATGAAATAACGATCGCTGTATACCGCGACAGGAGCAGCTGAAGCCAGATAGGTCATGTTGAGAGGGCCCTCGGTCCATGTATTTCATATGGGAAAATATGGAAAAATGAAATGTGAGCATAGTGCTTTTTGAAGTGCTTAAACTGTAGCAAAAATCCCAGAGACTGATCATCCAAATCACAATTCAATCCTAATTATATGATCCAAGGAAAAAATGCTTAAAGATGCATGGCACGACGCCTACTTCTCGAAAACAATGCCCCAGTTCATAAAATAATCGGGTTAGTGCTTGGTAATTTCTATTCCTTTTCTATCATTTTGTGTATTGCATATACCTAACTCGTCGTCACAAAGGATCCATATTTTCTCTGGAATAATTTAAAATTAGCTTTAAGGTAGCCGCCGCAACCCCAATTCAGAACTTTGTTCAGCCTTTGACTTGAAACTAGCATTCCCGTAGGAAGTTGTTTGCTGCAGCTGTCGTGGAGATTAGTTTCATTAAAAAATACTAATTTTGCAATAATAAATAACTTATAATCAAATCTTGATGCAATTATTTATTTAATTTTTCATTAGAAGTGTTTTATGTCGTTAGGTAAGAATTTGCGTTCGCGACTTCGAGATCGCGACGCTTTCTGTAGCCGCGAGTAAATAGTTCTCGTAAATCACCGCTAGATGTCAGCACTATAGAACGCATCTTAAAAAAAGAGGGAATTTCAAATTAACTGAGTGAATTTCTAAGATTGACTTTCATCAGCGGCGAAATATTATTAAATGTATTTGAGATGATACGCTTTCTTCAAAAAAGGCATTTTATGGTCTTTTCACTGAAATATACGGGGTCAGTTGGAACTTAGTTTTGAAATTTCCTAGTTAAAATGCATCCCTGGCTTTCCCATGTTAAAATGGCTTCTTTAAACACAAATCGACTAGCACTAAATATACCCCTTTCGTTAATTAATACATAACTGCATATGCTTAAAATACTCCACGGGATGAGTTAATTCTCTTATGAGTTATTCCCCTTATTTTGAGATCTACCAACTGAACAACTACAAGAACTTAATTCAGTTGCAGCAGCCAAGTTCATACCATTATAAATTTGTAGAAAAAAAATATTCACCTGTTTTTTTTAATTCATGGCTGTTTCATTCTCTTTTACTAAAGTGGGTCTCCTAGCCTTAGGAATAATGCCTTTGCTATACAGGGAATCAATACAATTGAGGTGTAATTTTTAAATCCTTTCAATTTCTGGCAAATACACTGCACACAGAGAATTTCACGTAATATCTGTTTTTTCCCCTGAATGAGCAGATGACTATTATTTGTTATAGTAATTAGTTTGATTTCAAACCTAAGATAACTATTTGACAAGTTAAGTACAGCATAGTCTTTAATTGCATTGAAAGTACACTCGCATTCCTGTCAGCAGAGTTTTAGTAGACATACATTTGTCGCAGATCAAGCCTCTTATGTGCATGATGTGCCTCCATGGACATTGCTCCATGCTGTGCGAGGTGTTGCCAGAGCATGGGAGTGTCACCGCAAAAACTATTTCCTACTGTTGGAGATCAGCTGGTTTTGGTGACACATCATTTCCGGAGACAGAGGAGTTAGTGGAAGATAACCTCCAATTTACAAACCCTCTGATTTACAAAGCTCAAATTTTTGGGTCCCTTCAACTTCGTAAAATAGAGGTTCTACTGTAATTTACAGATTGGCCACTTTCAATGGCGCACGCATTTTTGATTGACCACTAGACGTAATTTGATAAAATTATTGGTTAAAGTCTTATGTTTCACCCAAAACATGTCTCATCCATACAGTTGTGGCAACAGCACAAAACATTAACCATCGCAGAAAAAGTGCAAGTTGTGAAAAAGCTTGACGCCGTTGCATCAGTAAAGCATTTGACTGAAACATACTACGTGGGATCTTCAACAATATTGCACATTAAGAAGCTGAAAGAGAAAAATCATCAAAATTTTACTGTTCAAGTGACACGAAGAAGTACATAACAGAGAGAAAAATTATGAAAGAAGATTTAAGTGCTGATTTAGATAGCCCAGTTTCGATAGCATTGAAGTGAAGGGCTTAGTTAGTATTTCTGACCAAATGCTAATGTAGCAGGATAAACTATTTCAGAAATAAACGTGATCAATCCAAAGGTCGTGATTTGGGAAATTTCACGTGCATGCAATAGCATTTCACTGTCCATTCTAAAACACGCGTGGTTTAAATTGTGGCCTGCTTTAAGGTTTAATATAGATGAAATAAGTGGGGATTCAAAAAATTTAATGTTTCTGTGGATAAAAATATGATGATGGAGTTTAAAAACACCATCCATAACCCTGAATTAAAGGAAATGGAATTGGTAAATTTAGACGAAAGGATAGTTAGCGGCCATGATATTCTCACCACACAACATATCATAGATGATGAAATCATTGAAATGGTAATTAATAACAATACATCCGAGTGAGGATGAAGATGATCAGCCTGAAATTGCTGAAGGAAGGCTATTGATGATCTTTAAAGAATAATCCAGTAATACTATTGATGATGGTCTTTAAAGAATAATCCAATCCGGTCGCCCGTGGTGATGTAGTGATGGGCGGCCGTACACACGACACTCATGCGTTGACATCACGCTGAATCAGCTGATAACAAATCAAGCACAGTAGGAAACTATGTTACGCAAAGCACAGCATAAAAAATATCAAATTTTATACCCTTTTCCAATAACAATATGAAACTTTTACATGTGCAGCAATATGCACAATGCTTAGATTCCATTATTTTCACTCACTGCGCAACTTCGATAATTTTAAATAATAACTTTGTGAATTAAGAAACCATTTCTTTCTGATTATTGTCAGTAACTCTTTTTAAAATAATGTTCAGTAAATGGCACACGAATATATTTTGTTATAAATAATTGACTCCTTTCAATGAAAACATCCCGGACGTCAGAAATAGACCAGTTGCCATGCATGACCCATAGTCCAGCAAAATCCCTAATCCGGCATCACTTCGGTCCTGACCGTGCCGGATTAAAGATGCTCAACTGTATATAAAAATGAATGTATGTGTCTGTTTGTCCTTTATGCATTACTACACCATTCATCGGATCGCCATGAAACTTTGGGAAGTTGTTGAGTACGCTCCCGCGAAGAGCGGTTTCTGCAAAATCGATAATTAACGATCGATATTGTATCGATATAATATCGATACAATATCTATAAATCGATACCGCGAAGCGGTATACCTGCTGTATACCGCGGTATACCACGGGTTTATACCAGTATAAACTCGCGAAGGTTTCCGCAAAATCGATAATTCAATATCGATATTGTATCGATATAATATCGATACAATATCTATAAATCGATACATTATTGAGGTGAAATTGTTTAGTTTTTTTATGTGTCGTCACAATATCGATACTGTATCCTTACAATATAGATACTGTATCAATACAATATCAGCACTGTGTCGATACAATATTGATAACTTCATGCATTACCACAACATTCATCCAATTTCAATTAAGCTTTGGTTAGTTGTTTAGTTCACTCCCATGAAGGTTAGTACAATATCGAGAATTCAATATTGATAATGGATACGGGATGTGCATATATATGTTTATATAATTTTAATAAATTTATATTTTATATTTATTATTTAAAATTATTATTATTATCCAAGATATTTGGTTTCGATTGGTCGATCTACATCTGGAGCATGAAAGAAAAATTCATTATGAGATTCAGAAACGGACGACCAACGGGAAGCAAGATTAAAAGCTGTTCGAATACAAACTGTTCAAGCCCGTTCTTCTCAAACGAGCGAGCAGCGAGAATCAAGATTGGAAGCCGATCGAGTATGCACTGCTCAATCCACAATCTGGACATGAACTTTCAAAGGTGAAGATGTCCTCATTCCTCGCATTCCTATGATTCCAACAGATATGCCACTTCAATTTAAGTGATTGTATTCCCAATTCAATTGGTATTTGCATTCACCATCAACAAAGCTCAGGGCCAATCTTTAGAACTATGCAGTTTAGATCTAGATGCGGATTGCTTCTCACATGTACGTGTATTTTGTTGTGTGTGTGTTGCGTGTTCTAGAGTCGGCAAACCAGACAATGTCAATATCTGCACAGACAATTGAACAACAAAAAATATTGTATACCCACAAGAATTGTGAAATTAAACATACTATAAACGTGCGCTTTCCATTTAACCAGACAGCCACAGCAATGCATGGCCGGGTACAGCTTGTTACTATTCATTCACAAGACCAAATCACTCTAGGCCAGACCAAATTAACAAAGTGAAATCAATGAGTGGATCACTTAAAATACTACTTACTCTCGATGGCATTCTCCAGAACAGCTGTAGTCAAGGCACGGATAAACAGTGGTTCGTTCACTCCAGCACGAACATTACCCTGAAAGAGTGAGAAGTACATGCAATCACTACCAAGTTGTCCTTTGCATCAGCAAAACAATACAAGAAATAACAAATACAGACAAAAATAAGTAAAAGCTACATTACAATGAAAAAAAAACAAAATTTGGATCAGTAAATTATCCTCAAGAATTGATTTCCGAGAAAATAATAGAGATCAAGTACAAAAGAAAAGAGATCAACTCACTCATGATAACTCAACCTCACAACATATAATTACTGATCATAATGGTAGTGGCAACCAAAATTGATGATGATCTAAGAAACTTCCCGATGGCCACCCTGGTTGTGCAAATACTGCCAAGGGCCAATATATCAGCCAAATTACATTATTTCATTAATTATTTGCAAAAGTATATTTCCTTCAAATCAGGGGTCCTATCCTCATTTAATACATTGTCGGGATGGAGACGTACACATACTTTAGTAATAGTTAATTAACAATTTAAAGAATGAAATAGTAATAATCAATCCTAATTGATAACTAATTTAATAAAAAACGTGCTTGGCAGTTTTTGCAGTCTGCCTAAAAGGAGTTGCCTTTCAAAGGGTTTAGCTACAACTAGGGATGGGACATTCGAATCTTTGAATCCCTCAAATGCCTTTTTTCCACAAATCCTCGAATCAATTGAGTTTCACCTTGAATCGAAATCCTTAAAAATCAGAGTCACTTAAATCCTCAGCAGATGGAAATCCTAGTGTTCCTTCACTACTTTAAACTCATGGCCCAGGTTTCATCCAGGATCAACACAGTCAGGTGCAACACATACAGATGCCAAAGTCTATATAGCTTTTCACGAGGGCAAAGAATGGACCGGGTGGTTAGGGCAATGCAATGGAATCCTCGTCTCCCAACAGAACTCAATATTTTCACTGCCACTCCCTACTTGACGAGCGTGGCTTCACCCACAACATGGCTTCTTTGAATGAAACATTAGTGAACACATCATTCACATCAAATGAAACTAATCAACAGTTCCAGAGGCAGAGTTAACTAAGCCTCTTAGCTAGCTTGCTTGAATTCTTTACTCCATCCTTTGGGAGAAACTGTGAGTACTTTTGGAAGAAATCTCTTCATCAGACGGTTGGCAGTTTTTGGTTGGCAGATATTGCAAAACACAGACTTCATCGGGTAGTTGACTAAGTGTTCCATGGGTTTTACGGAAAAAAAAGTCTTAACACTCTGGGATTAACACATAGCAGTTCCAGAAAATTAAATTGGACACAGGTAACTATATTTAGCTAATGTTCTTTGCTGAGACCCAAGAGCCTAACCAAGAACCCAATACTTCAACATTCTAATTGATGCATACTTACTATCGCATAAGCCGAAACTAAAATTAACAATTGTAAAGGAAGACAGGGTATGAGAATTACTTCGTGATATTTAGTGAAGATATTTAAATTAGTTAATATTTATAAGTTATTTAATTTAGTTAATTTATAAGTTTAAATTAGTAAATATTTAATATTTAAAGAAGTGAAGTGAAGATATTTAAATGAAGCTGGAAATTCTCTTTCTTGGAAAACTTTATTAATTACGTACCAATCATTAACTTTCAGTCAACTTCTACTTCAAGGTGCTCAGAATCAGTTTATAATCAGACAAGTCAGAAACTCTAGTCTAGCATGAAATGATTCTCATCATGACACCAACACCATTATAAACATCATAACTTTCAATATAATTAAATGCACAATTTATGAACTTAAAAGGAAAACCAAGTAATTAACCTTGCATAATTACATGCACCATTACATAACAGTGCAGCACCAGTATATATCATTAACCACACACCTGAATCCACGCAAAAATCTAATCATTATTCGGATCCTTGGCCCTGAGGAACTCATCCAACTTCTTCTTAACCTCGTCTATAGTCAGGTTGGATGACTTGTTGAACACGGCACTACTGCTCCCACCCATCACATACTCAAGACCCTGCAATCATTAACCACAACATTAGATGCAACACTCGACACAATTCAAAATCATTTCTAGACTAGAGCTCTCGAGGTGCTCAGAATCAGTTTATAATCAGACAAGTCAGAAACTCTAGTCTAGCATAAAATGATTCTCATCATGACACCAACACCATTAAGTACATCACTTATATTATGAGAAGCTGATTAGTTTTTCTCATGTGTCACTGGGATGAAACCCAATGCTTCTCTTGCATTTGCATAACAACAAAAAACATAGGAACATTCCTGGTAAGTCATAAGACGACAATAAAATGATGGATCAAAATTTCAGCATACATACTTGACCAAGTCATGACCATAGGAGCAATAAGCCTATAGTTTTTAACAACTATGCCTGTATCCAACAACAATGCACAACCATAAAAAAAGGTCATGCAATGAATTTTACTTCCAACCTATCTTTGAATACTTTTCCTCTTACGCCAAAGCTATGATTAACTGCCACAACCCACAGTGAATATTTAAATTAGCACTTATTTTCTAAACACCAAATATTTAAAAAATTGAACCTTAAAATCTGCATTATAACCATGTGGTAAAAAATATAACCTATCTTTAATTCCGACCCTTCATAAGGGTGATCAAGCAACGCAAATCGAGAAAAACAATGAGAAATTACAGTTGACAGACAGTTCGGTGTCTGTATGACTACCACACTCCTACAGAATGTGATGGATCAGACAACTGTTCTACTGACAGGAACGCCACCCTAACACTTGTCTGACAAAGCATCATACACTAAGAATCTTGTAGACATACAGATTCCAAATGACAGAAGCCACAGAGACCTTTGCACTAATATCCCCATAAGCATTCACAATCTATTTGGTAGTAAGTAACACTCATTCGCAGGATCAAGCAGGAGATTATAAAAATCTTACATGCTCCTTGACAAAGCTGTCCACTTCCTCTGCAGCGATGAGGTCCTTCCACTGGAGAGAAGATGCCTTCCACTTCTCTATAATCCATGCATGGCCCTGAAAATGACAAAACACACATGAATGACAAGAACCAAAGATCTGATGCAGAGGATTACTTGTGAGCACTGGCTACACACACTGTCTCACGGCAAATGAAGATTAGGAGGGCTGGGAAGATTGGCCGGCTACATTGCCATTCTTGAGCAACACCTTTCCTTGCCCCTAAACACGCTTCAAGTTAAAGTGTTGCCATTACAAGAGGCCTAGAAAAGATTGTCACAATAATCTGCATAGCCTATATGCAGCTGTGTTTTGGCATAAGGGTCATAATCTGATATCCCTGTCCATGTCAGATTTGGATTTTCAAGAGGGAGGTCTCCATGAGACTTGGTTTCAATAATTCAACTTGTAATAATATTGTGTATTACTTGAGAAACAAATAGGGTTGGTGTCAGATGTGTCACTGCATGTGAAAACACAAGAGGAATTTGGGGAATGAAAAAAATGGAGGACTAAAACCCATTATTAAAAACATTTTGACAATAACAACTTCTCCAAAAGACAAAGTCAAGTACAAAGAAATTAAGTCTGACCTTGTTCTTAAACAGCAACTTTAGGCAAGCAACGACTAGGGGGCCGGACAGATTTTTCTCCTGCAATTGGCTTGTGAACTCCCGAAGAACAGAGAGTGGTAACACCTCTTCCTCTAGAAGAACGACTGCAATTAAGGAAGAAGATAACCAAATTAACACCAAAGTCCACGAAAACCAAGTACTTACAGAAAAACTTAATTATACATCAGTAGCAGATTCTCAATCCCATTTTATCAGCAGAACGAAAGTTTATTTTTAAACATCATGTGATAGTGTTGAATTCAAGTATTTCTTTTTAGTTTCTTTACCTAAAATATCAGCTATGTACTCCCAGAATTTAGGAACATCTATCAGCATGTCCTCAGCCTGGGCCAGCAATCTGTTTAAGCTGAAAAATTAAGATATTGCAATAAGGGATAGGGTAAATTGTACCAGATAAAAAAAAACTATGAGATAGTGTATGGTACGAACAATATTTAATAATTTAGTACCGTATTTACTAGTGTAAGCCGCGCCCTCGTGTATCCCGCGCACCCCTATTTTCGGGCAGGCTCGTGAGGAAAAAATTATTTCTATCGAAAAAAAAATTTTTTTCCCTTGAGTCTGCATCATTTTGTCATAACATGAATGCACGTTCTTTAATAGAAATGCTCTGCCTAAATTACGTGTACGTCTTTCTCATTAATTGATTGAATTACGTGTTATTATCGTCACGATCGTCATCAATGCACGGCCTCTTTTACTGTGCATCTGTTTCTCGTAGCATCTCACAGTAATCATAGTTTCATACGATCACATCATCCAGCTATAAAAACGGCATTTGTTCAAAAGAACATCCAACTGAAATAATTGCAAAAATATATACAATTTCAACCCATGATTACTCTATTATTACGGAAATCGTCATATCAACAAAAAAAAGCCAAACGCCATCCGCACCTGATAGCGGTGATCTCGTCTTGTCTCTGCGTAGTAGCTGTGGACTGGGACGATTTAACAACACCGGAAAGTCTTGGGAACACACGGAAAAAACTAAGCTCAATGTAATAACAATTATAATTCTTATAAAACTAAAGAAAAACACATTCCTGGAAATATAATCATAAATCACTAATGAATATTCATATCATAACAGTTCTCATTCTTAGTTTTCGTCACTGCTAGATTCAGATGCACCATATTTCCTTGATGGAGCTCGATTTCCTATTTTTTCGGCATCATTTATAATATGTAGCTTTATACTCACAGGAAACTATCGAAATTTCACATCAGAATTCATTTTAGGGTGAAAATAGCAAATTATTCTAAAATGCTAAATGATCGATTCGAACGCGTTTACTACTCTCACGCTTGGAGCGGATAGCACGGATAGTAAGAAGGTATATTCTCTGAGCATACGACTATTGCCACCACGTAACAAATTTTTTGTTGTGTCTTCGCAATGTAGCTTTAATGTGTACGCAAAAGGAGCTATCTATTAGTACGTAAAAATGTTGCTACAGATACGTTATACCGAAACAAACTCCGCTTACGATTTTGAAAAAACATAAAACTCCTTGCGGCAGCTTACAGTATATTTAAATACATATCAGTGCTACAATGTGTTGTCCTACTTACGATCTGTACACGATAAATCTATTGCTTTGACAAATGGTGTATCTGATCTAGCGTTTCTTCCAGTACCGTTGTACGCTCAGACTTTGTTAAACGCGGATTTTTATTTTTAATTACGTACTTCAAAATTTCAGAATACTTTACAATGTACGATTTACTACTAAACCATGCTGCGAAGACTAGTATACCACTACTACTAGACAGAATGCGAAACTTAGGAGAGAAAACAACAGGAATCTGAGGAAAAATGGTTCGCGGCTAACACGAAATCTGGAGGATTCGTATAAGCTGCGCACCCCCATTTTTTCTCCGGCGTTTCGGGAAAAAAGGTGCGCGGCTTACACGCGTAAATACGGTAATATTGTTACATAATTTCATTTAAAATCTACACTAATTATCATTATGATGATTCATTCAACTCATCAGCCATAAAAATATCATAAAAACTCAATGCAATATCTCTGGCATAAAAATGTTAACACAAGGAATCCTCTTCAAAACAAGAACTTCATAGAAAAAAGATATATTCTTAAACCTAAAATAATCAACTTGAATACTTACGCATCCACAAATAACTGCTTGGTAATCAACTGTTCGGTGATGAGGTACACAATTAGTTTCCCAAAGCTAGCCCGTACCACAGGACTATGCTCCAAGACTTTTTCCAAAGAAATACAAACGAAATCTATGTAATTAACATATGGTAATTTCTCCTTGATACACTCGTACGCCTCCTGCAAGAGAGAGAAAAAAATATTAATACATAAAATGCAACTAACTACCTAGCGACACATATTTTCCAGCCAAGCTCAGTATCCTCTTGGCAAAACAGGCATGTAGTCCAGTGTGGACAACTTCTTACAAAGAAAATGACATCATTGCTTGGGCTGCTGGAAAAACTTGCAAAATTAATTTAAAGATTCATTTAAGTGATGTAAATGGAATCCAATAGGTTCCAGTGGTGCTGAATTTTCACCAAAGACAAAATAAGGAAAGCTCAACCGTAGAAATTCAAATGCAACTAAGGATCAAAGTGCAGTTTGTCAAATTTCTCACTACTCGCCAATCCCTTGCTAAGGATTATTATTACCCCAATCTTCCACATACGTTTTCTCCAATTATTTCTAGGACAATGGGGGTTTTCTTGGAACCGATATCACTATTGTATACATGAAATCATTTGATGGAAACTAAAAACTATACCAGTAAAAAAAATTAATCCTCTAACCAGGGGGGTTATTTTGTAATCTCACCTTTTTAATGACTCTTTGCGGGAAGGCGGGAGATCCGTTTCGCTCTCTTAATGATCGGCTCACGAACGGTTCATGAATTGTCGAAGCTTGTGTCGCTGAATAAACAAATGAGTGCCTGGCAACGGCGACCACTTTCTTCAAAAATGGAGGAATACGGTGAAGGTGAGAGAAAAATTGTTTGTCCCTATCATTTTAATTATTCGGATGACCTGTCAAGATAATTTATGTCCGATAATTTCCTTATACAAGGTCCAACATTAAAATTTAAAATCGTCTGTATTTTTCCCGCTCTTGCTTTTTTTCCAACTCAAGCTTCGAGTGGAAACGATGGTGGCTCCATTTCACGTTCTTTATGAAGATGAGATGGGAACTAATGGCAGGCGGAGATAATGAAACGGATCAAGAGTCGAAAGATACGGATCAGAGCGGATGAATCGTCTAAAAGACCAGCACATACCCGGCAGTTCACCGCTTGAGATCCGAAGATGGTGACGCCGCCTGGGTGGCGGAGTTTAACTACGAAAAAGTGACATTTTATGACGTATTCTCACTAAAGTGAGATTTAAAAATAACCCCCCAGAGCCACACTCTCAACAATTAAAAATTAAAATAGGTTGAAGGTGACACCATGGTGTCTACTATTATATGATAAAGAAATTCATGACTTTTTCAAGACTTTTCAAGACAAAAATTTTTAAATTCCAGACCAAAAAGGCTAACTTCTTGATGTGTCATCGTGACAGTCAATAGTTCAATGCCCAGTCCTGTCTAATTTTTCACTTGGAATAAGCTGTGCACGCGGGGCCGTGTGCCCCAGGTTATGACGAATAAAAAGAAGGCGAGGGCACCTTCGAGAGCGACTCAGTTTATTTCCCGCTTGCTTGCTGGCGAAGCGCACGACACATGTCCGCGTCCACACGCTCCCGGAGTTTGACAAACACTAACGAAAAGACCCAAGCGAGACCCACGCCGAAGGTAGAAGGCCCGGATGGGAAAGGGTTACTGAACCCTCGAATAGCGGTACCGCTAAGGGATTCCCACACCAAAGGGTAAGAGCGAATCCCTACGGTTGGTGACTGAGGGAGAAAGGGACCGCCGACACTGCCGAGACACCCAAATCCGGGGAAAACCAGAAACGCCAGGGGCGCCACTCGCCCCTGGAACCGACGGGGGGCGTGGACAGGGACTCAACATAAGCCATCTTACTATATCCACGTTATTAAAAGTGCAAGCACAGCACCTTATCTACTTCACTCATGATTAAACTCCGACTAGAAATTAAAACGCCATATACTCGAAATGGACTATACCGTGACATTCACAGCTGTTTTTGATGAATGCACGGCGGCACGCCGCACAGCGGTGCAGGATCCCTAACAATTGGTATTTTGGATTAAAAAATGTGCAATTTACAAGAAATTTGGTCTATATAGGTTTTTGGGTGGCTGAATATGAATTTAGATTCAAAACTTTGTTAACTAATTCTTTCGCAAAAAGTTTTGCAATTTTTTTTCCTTAAATTGACTCATATTTAAAACATCACGATTAATGTGAACAAATATACGTTTTATCAGTCGCTGAATGCTAATTTGGTGTTCATATTTTTGCTAATTACTTTTTTCACAAAAGTATTTGCAATATTTTTATTACTTGGATTTACACAAACTCAAAATTCTCGTTTCATTCCAAATTATAGCACAAAGGTTTTCATGATCTCTGAACATCTCTGAAGTGACACATTTTATCTGATCTACTAGAGGAGTAGCAACAGCGATATGCCCTTACTTAAGATGGTTTTGAATTCGACAATCAGTGCATCCAACGTATATGCACAAAAACCCTAAAAAAAAGTTTTTCTAGACTCATAAATACCAAGTATTAGGGATCCTGCACCACTGTGCGCCGTACACGGCGGTCGGGTTCGCGCCATCCCATGTGAAAGGAGCCTTTGAATGTAATGATGTCCGTCGCCAGTCCAACCGAAGGCACCTCTTGAGCACAAACCAACTCGAAGACTGACGAACCAACTCAACTCGAGCTGGCGAATGCAGAGTTCTCCAGTAAAAACAAACAATTTTGTTGCAAACTCGCACATGCCGACAGATGAACTAGACTTTCCGGCGGCTTTCGAGCTAGCGAGTTCACCATCAGATGAATAACAAAGACATTCCACCGCACTAGCTGGCAAATGGCGAGTTCTCCAGTATATCACCCAGGAGCCAACTACATATTCGTCGGCGGCGGCACATATGGCGTCGTCAGCGACAACGTAATATAATGAATGAAATTTTCTCGGGTCTTCCACCGGGTCAAAGGATCCATCTCTGTCTACGTTTCGGAAAACGACACGTTTTCCATCTTCAGGGCTGTGAGCCAGGGACATCTTCACAGCCCTAAAGATGGAAAACGAGTCGTTTTCGGAAACGTCGGCAGAGATGGAGCCTTTGGGTGGTGGGAGACACGAGAAACTTTCACTCATCTAATCCGCCGGGAAAACACCAACACGTAATATATTGTTTTTACTTTCCAGGGGCTAATCTCGGTTCTTTCACGAAGACGTTATGCTTGCGTGTAGAATCAACACAATTCAATGGGAAATGCTAATAACAAAATGGCAAACGGTAAGCTTTACTGAATGGATAAGAGAAAGAAAATATTCCAATTCCACAGTAAAGTTAATTAATCTCACCCGATTATGATGATGCGCAGCATAGAAACTTAGGATGCGATGGATTAAATATAATATTTATAGTGGAATTTAATCGAGTTACACCCTCAGAGGCGTGGCAAAACCCAAAATGTCACAATCGTACTAGAGTACGATCTATGGATCGCCTGAATCTTTGGGAGCGTTGTAATAACCACGGTCAAGATCATTCTTTCGAAATGGCATTCATGGGCAGGAGGGAAGTATATGATCTTCAACGTGCAACCGACCAAGCCGATTTGTCACGCGGCGGCATGCAGGAAAAGGTGCCCATGTCTAGTGCAATTGAACGACAAAAGTCACGAACTCACAAATACTGACCAGAGAGGTTTAAAATAACAACTCTTTGATAATGACAAATGAAGAAAAAGGGAAACAATATCTCATTTTGTAATGCTATGCCTGCCGTTCCAATTTTTATTCTGACGATTTGCAAGCAACCATTTTTCCCGATTTTTTATTATTTTTCAGCAAATTCCCGACCTTTTCCAGATTTTTTCCCGACGTTAATAAATTCCCGACTTTTTCCCGGATTCCTGACTTTTCCCGACTGGTACACACCCTGTGACACCCACAGAACGAGCCACACTATAGACCTTTCGAAACATCCCAATCTTTATATTCCCACTTTCCCAAAAGAGTTCCCCCACTTACAACTTGAGAATGACTCAACGGATCAAAGAACGGAATAATGTATCTTTTCATTTTACAAACTATCAGACTTGGCAATAAAAAATATTTGGTAAACAACCTATTAGAAGTGGCTTCGATGAGGTAAAGATAGTACAATACATAAAACTACTCGCCCATTTGAAAGAGCCCATTAAAAGAAGTCAGACTGACTCATGTAAAAGTTAATTAATAGAAATATTATACCTATACAATTCCATACATCTTGCAAAATGTACATTGACAGTCATCTTACACTCATTCCAGAGTAAAACTAAACTTAATACATTGCTTGCTGACTGTACTTTAACGTCAATGTACGTGACTGAAAATTTAGCGTGACTGAAATTTTAGTAAAATTTTAATATTTTTTTATTTATACTTTTACCAAGGGTTGATATGTAATTTGATGAAAGGACCATATTTTTGTCTTTTATTTCATAAAATAGTCTTATCTTTTATTTTTTAACTAATGTTTAACTTTTACAAGTATCCTGTAATATAGATGAACCTCCCCCGCATTACACGTAAAAAGCTTTTCACTCAACAGCCAGGCTCAGACTGGCGACTGACCTTTTTCCTTCCCCTACCGCCCATGTCTAAGGCTCGGAGCCAAATATACCATTAGAGGGAACCATGACGTAGCCCTTACGTCACCAGTCACTCGCAAGGGACTGCCGTGACGTAAATGTTACATCATGAGCACAGAATGTCTTAAAGGACCATATTTAAATCCCATTTGCAGGTCCCAGACCAACAGAATTATGTTAACAGGGCATTTAAACGTGGCACTATAGGTTTAATTTCACGAAGACATGCCAAGCACTCAAATCATATTCCAAAGCACAATTACTTCTCTACAGGCATCTCATACATTCAATCCCTAACCTCATACAGAAGTAAGGGAACACTACTGCTTTCCTGATGATGAAGTATGATATAAAACTTTCAAAAGATTTGAAAAAATACACTGACCTTTGCATTGGGATCAGAAACATAATCTTCAATGATCATCGAACAGGCACGATCCACCTCAGGAGAAAGGCTTGATGGGGCCTTTGATGGAGCATCATTCGTGGTGTTGGATGAAGCACCACTCCTTGAGCTGTCATCAGGAACAACAGAGCTATCACGTGATGGAGTCTTAGATGGTGGACCACTTCGTATCCTTGAACTTTCCATACTTGATTGACCTGCACAGAGCAAACGCAAACCATGGCAACCAGTTTTATTATTAATCTTCATCAAGGAATTACAATCATCAAGCTTAATACATATCTAATCCTTTCCTCTTAATTGTGAATACAGAGAAAACTTTTTTTTAACATTTCTAGGGACCACAAGATAGTGCATATTGCAGGAAAATGAGATTTTTGAAATTTACATGCATACGTTCGTACTATAAAGAGAATAATGATAAGAGTAATAAACTGAAAAAGAGCAATATAATTGATCATTTATTAAACTAGCTCTCATGACTAATTTTTAAACAACATATTTCTACCGAATATTTTCATCTGGCCAAACATTGGACGTCATGAAATGCTTTACTCCCCACTCCTCTGGATCGTCCAACCTCCTCCATTTCTTCTCAGCATGTAAAATTCTAGGGATGAAATCACACTGGTGATAGTGCATCACTAAATGTTTGGGAACTGTGACGCATCGTTCCCATTTCTGAAGCTGGCTTCATGTTCCTTGCCACTGGTGTGCAAAGGTCTGTCTGTCCAACGAATACACTACTGCAGTCTTTACAGTAGAGTTCATACGCATCGCTTCGCTATTGTCTTTGTCGGACCCCAGTATGTTTTTTAGAGTGGAATTGTGGTAAAAGGCAGCCTTGACTTCTCCTTTTGGTGGGAGCTGTCATATCTCGAGGGAGGTGTTACCAAGGAAGGGTGTTCTCCTCTCCACTTCGATCACATTCTAGCTCCTGTGTCCCACTGTAAATCTCCTTCCATGCCAATGTTCCCGTCTGCAGTGTGGGTCAGTAAGACCTTCTGAGTAACCATTGCGGATAGCTATTTGTTAGATTGTGCGTAACTCCATTTTGTTCCTATCAGACAAGGGAATGTTGCACAGTCTGTGTATAGTACCAGGCTGAAGGTTTCGGAGTGAATTGTAACAGTGTTATATACAGAGTAGTATGCATGACTAAACACCTTACAGTGTTCACTTCTTTAAATTAATCACATTGTGATGCAAATAGCAGGTACACTGAAAATGATGTGGTATAAATACAAGGTTGCGCATATGTTGGAGAAATAGGAAATTGATGGCACAAAAAGAAAATTGTAAATTGCAGGAAAACAAATTCCAATATAGCCAAGCCCACTTATATTAAACCTGTTTATAATGAATTGAAGGCTATTCCCCGTCAAAGAGAGGCTGGGAAAAACTGGTCCACACATAACAAAGTCCAGTTATTATGAAGGAAATATTTGGCCCCCTCAACTTTGTTATAAATGGGCATGACTGTAATGCAAATACAGGGTTGTACTATATTTAGAAAAAAAAATAACATCAGCATTTTTGGATAAACAAGGTGTTTTTCAGAATTTTGCCATATAGGTACAAGAAAAAAAAACACACTATTATGTAATACACAAGAAAATGAATCAGTTAAAACCCAATAACACAACCCTTTACACTCTTGAGTTTTTCGTTACATTGTGTGGAGTGTCACTCGAGTGGAAATGTTTAAGAACTGTCCCATGATCATGGGCGTAGCTAGGGGAGTCCCTGGGGGGGCCCGGCCCCCCGCAGAAGGCTCGTGGCCCCCCCCAGAAAAATTTTACAAATCGAAATTTTGGTGGCCACGCTTCACACAGCGCTGGCAACCGCTCGCCTGCGGCCGAGCCACAGCACGGCGGTGCGGTCCCTTTGGCCCCGTTCACACTACTAGGTTGGAAAGCCAGTGACCCGTACCTATATGCTAGTAACTTGAGTATCAAGTTCGTCCTATGAACGCAGGTTGGAGAAAAGCTGGAAAACTTATTTTACCAGCCTTGAGTTGCTAGGTTTGGCGCAGGTTACCTGAATTTGTGGCTTTCGAATTTCTGGAATAATCAGGGAATCCTCGTATCAGTCAGGGAGAAACTGGGATGGGAAATTTCCCTTATTTTTCTACCATTACGTTTATCGGCCAGTCTTTCCCACCCTTTATTTCACCAAGCAAAACTAATGTCCGTCGCTGACGTGCATGGAATAAGCTCCATATAAGCCGTAGTAATTCGTGGAACATTCAGTAGTGAATCTTAGAGTTATTTAGTTGTGAATCAGACGTATATTTTGTATATCCGTGTTGTGATATTTACCTAGTTGTGTTAAAATTCGTGATCACAATGTACTTTGCTCATCACAAGGAGCATCATCCGAAGCTATGTTGTTCTGAAAATTTTAACTCTCTTTTTTTTAACTTCCAATACTCAGGCCGAGAGGTAGCGGGAGCACACTAGCTCGAAGTAAATACATTCTTACAGTTCTAAAAACACAATTATTATTAAAATGGTAATAAAAGTATGATCTCATGTGTAAACATAATCTTACGCAAGATCATCTTCGATTCCCATACTCCCCTTCGTGAGACAAGAAGAGCCATCCTCCCCTCCCCACCTTTCACGCTCATTGAATAATCCCCTTACCTCCCTCTCGAAGCAATTTAGTCAAGTCACAAAACACCTCAAATATGATATATGATGCTGCCGTTGCTAATTGCCTCCTGTCTTCACTTGCAGACTGAGCAAACATCGCGCCTCGACGGCGCACGTTGTTACTCCCTTCACGATTGAGAAAAAGAAATGATTTTTTCACTAAGTTAGCAGGCGACTACTTTTTACCTTACAAAAATTCAAATTTTTGTCCTTAAGATATTTACATCAGTATAACAACCTTTTAGCTCAATTAACCACAAAAAACATGTGCACTGTTACGAATAAAATAGTATGAGAAACCTTTATGTACAAGTTTTAATCCAGCATGAGGAACGGTTTGCCAACGATCGAGTGAAGAAAATAAAGTGAAAAGAACCAAGTTTCTGGGGGAAGTTTAAGGAAATATTTTTTATATACTTTTTTACAAACTGTATCGAAAAACTATTGGCACCACTAAATGAAACGTCTCCTTATGCATTATATTTTATACAGTGCATAGTGCAATATTAATTTTAATGCTGCATTTGACAACAGCTCACCTCCACCCTTGGGGAGATTAACATGGGAAACGAATCTCCATGAGAGCCCATACTGTCAACTAAATGCGGAAAGCACTATAGTGTTGTGCAGTTGATTAAGTTTCGCGCAATCTTGTGATTTTTCCCTTCTATTTTGTTTTTATTTCGGTGCAATCAAGATAGTTTCAGATATATTCAATCATTTTTCAAGAAAACTCTCTCCCCCTCCAAGAAATGATCAATGTGAAGATGATGATTCTCCCAGAGACGACCGCACATTCCCCTCCTCTGCACCGTCAACGTTTGAAACTTCAACGAAACCCACAGATGAAAAAATGGAAGTAACCGAGGAAAGAGCATCTGAACCGACAGATCTTGGTACTTTGGAAACTGGACCGAAACAATGGAAAATTAATTTCCCGAAAACACTATTTGGAGACAGAAACTGATCATTTGCCGACACTTACTATGAAAAACACCAGTGGTCGGAGTACAGTGTGGAAAAAGATCAAGCATATTGCTTTGTGTGTAGACTTTTCTTTACCGGGGTTGTGCGAGACCAAAACAAAAAGTTTATTAAAACGGGGTTTTGCAAATGGAAAAAATTAAAAGATTCGATTCGAAAAACACGAAAAATCAGGATCTCATTCCGATTGTCATCAAAAGTATCTGGGGTAGCAAATGGCTAACGCATCTGGTACTGTACACGAGAAAGTTGTAATTCAGAGTAAAGAAGAGATTGTAGAGAAAAAAAAACGTTACTTGACAGAAGTAGCTGACATCATTTTCTGTCTCAGTTGTCAAGGCATGCCACCGAGAGGACCTGATGAGAGCTCTGAATCTCAGAATAGGGGAAACTTTGTTGAATTGTGTAAGCTTTTTGCGAAGTATGATGACTTTTTTGCAAAACATTTTGGGCAGTGCCTTAACTACTGCAGCCCAACGGTTCAGAACGAAATAATAGAAGTTGCAGCCGGTCTAACTCTTCAAGAAATTGTAAAGGAAGTGCGGGATTGTGGGTTTTATTCATTGATGGTAGATGAAGCTAAATGTTACAAAGAAGAGCGGTTGTCAGTAGTTTTGAGGTACATACGTAAGAGGATTGGAGCCCATCGAAAGGTTTCTAGGTTTCTTAAATTGTTCCACAGCAAGAGGTTTCGAGTCGCTAAGCCAAATGATTCAAGTTTTTTTTAACTAAATACAGCTTGGACGATATACCAATGATTGGACAATCATACGACGCTGCCAACGTAATGTCAGGAAAGAATGCAGGTCTCCAGGTGAAAATGAAAGAGTTACACCCACAGGCAATTTATATCCACTGCTTAGCTCACAAAGTAAATTTGGCCGTTGTCTATTCCTGCAACAATATCCAGTCAGCTTACATTTTCTTCAATACTTTTGAAGCCCTCCGAATGCACTATTCACAACCTGGTAATCATGCCATCTTAGCAGAGATTCAAAAGAAGCTAGGCATTAAGGGTGGGAAAGAAATGGGGAGCTTAAGTAGTACAAGATGGTGCTGCCATTACACAAATTGTAACGTTGTAATAAATAACTTCAATGCAATCAAAGATGCCCTTGAGGAGGAAATCAACGCTGCACGAGATTTGTACGGGGGTATGGTGGAGGCCATCGGTTTGTTGAGATCTATCCCAAAACCTGAATTCGTTGTTAATCTTTTCGTAATCCATTCAGTTTTATCGGTGAACAACCGGCTGAGTAAGTATTTGCAAGGCCCAGATGCGGGAGAGCAAGTTCAATTATTGCCAGCATTCAAACCACTTTCGCAGGGAGCAGAAATAATTTTGATGGTTTATGTGCCGAGATAGCAGAATTTGCGAACAACGACATTTTGCTAGAGCCTGTATCTGTCTCAAAGAAAAGAAGGCAACAGCCATCCGGCATAATGAGCGATTACTATGTTGAAACTACCGTAGGAAAAAGCCAGCTGACCGACCTACCATCTGACCAACCCCAACACTTGAGATTACTGGAAAATCAATGTGTACAACAGGGTTTTGGATAATGTTATTTCACATTTTCAGCACAGGTTTGAGTCCGTTCCCTTGGCAAAGACAGCAGATGCCTTTACACAGTTGAACTAAACTGAAGCTGAAGATTTCATTAATAATTACAAAGAAATTTTGAATATTGATACCCATTCCTTAAATGCCGAGGCAACACTATTGAGAAATATATTAAAAAACAAGGAACTAGAGGTCAAACTTAAAAATGTCTGAGCAGAAATAAATGAAGATATCATGCCGAATATTTACAGACTTCTCCAAGTAGCAATCGGCCTGCCCGTCAGCTCGGGTGGATGTGAAAGAAGTTTCTCAGTCATGCGAAGAATCAAGTCATGGGTTCGGTCTACAACCGGCCAATCAAGATTTTCAAATCCATCCATTCTTCACATCGAAAAAAAAATTGTTAAAGAAAGGGTTCCCAGCACTACCATCATTTAACATTTTTGTCAAAAAAACAGAAAATTCCTTTAAACCAAATTTTTTGTTTCTTTTCTTTGTTTTCACTTTAATATTGAGGTTGTATTTAATTTATTAGCAGGTAACCATCCCAAAGTTTACTATGATCCCTTTGAAAATGTGTGAATCCTCGTTGAAAATAAAAGCTATTTTATTTTCCAACTCAGTGTGATCATTTTCTAGTCTACAACAATCCCGTTCAGTAATTTACAAAAATGTCATCACCAATTTGGCTTAATTTCAGTTCTGAGAAGGTTAAATTAAAAAACATATCCGGGGGAGAAACACCCCCTCTTGAAGTGGGGGTACCCCCCAGAGGTGGTCCCATGGCCCCCCCCTCCCCCCCCAGCCAAATTCCCTGGCTGCGCCCATGCCCATGATGCCTCCAGGAATACGTGTCCACCCACTTGAATGAATTAGCACAAGTGCAAAATAACCTCACGACACCACAATGGCCCATAAAGACAGGTCCGGGCAGGTCTAAGAGCATCAAATAACTACGCAGCTGACATCGTCAGAGTTGGCACGGTCATCAGGAGCAGACACAGAGCAAGCGCCGCATCTTCGCTGTGGGGCAATGAGGAACTACGGTCATTGCTGCATTTAGTTACGCAACTAATTTCTGCTTTCTAGGGCTATAATTAAATACATTATAATTATTAAAAGTGCTGAATTGGATATGATAGGTTTTTGATAGAATATTCCTTCACTTTGCTTTGTGAATACACAAACGCACCATTTCTCGTGCAATATCTCTTCAGTTGAGTAGTTTCTACATTTCCCTATAGTACCGTATTCTTACGCACTTTCGGTCATATTCTTTATTTTCTTCTTATTTGTTTACTAACTATTTATTTTAACTCTGTGCGATTTATCACATTTACAAATTTTTTTGTGATTCTAGCACTTTTACTGCAACCCGCAACATCGGCACAACAAAACCGACGTATCAACGGAAACGACGTAACTCGAAACAACGCAAGTCAAGGTATACCTGTAATAATTTAGCTATATTTGTTGTGTTGATGAATTGCATCATATGTGCCATTAGAAGACAGCGGAGATAAATGTGTTGATGGGTTATGCCTAGAGATGGGTAAATTACCGTAATTTTCAATTGATGTAAATTACCGTGGTAAATTACGGTAATTTTCCAGTAATTTTTAGTTTTGAGCTGCAAATCCTTATCAGAGGACTCCAAAGGAAATCAAATAGCATTGACGTATAAATGCCGACGCTTATATCAAACATATCACGACGTTTATCTATTATCCCTTTCCACCCTGACCCGCACGATCGTGTGGGTGAGGAAAAAAATTTTTTTACTCCGTCCACGAGCTGTTTCTCTGGCTCCCACCGGCTTGCAGCAATCGTGAGGGTTCCCCTCTAATGCATGGGGAAGGTTTTAGTTGAATACGTTTACAATAGGTCATACTGATGACTTTTTTCTGAGAGCCTTTTCGTGCTCCTTCGTTGCTCTATGGTTAGTTATAATTTTTTAAATGTTTATAATTGTTTAATTTTTTTAATGCTTAATTTTACACTTATTTAAATGTCAATTGCTATAGTTGTTCATTCGAGTGTCTAGTATGTTGTATTACTAAATATTTATTTCCGATAAAAAATGTACCCGCACGATTGTGCGGGTTCGGGCTTAATTATGACTTATGATCACGATTTTATTTTCTTCAAAGATAAGATGAACGTTAGGGAAAATTCCTGATAGAAACGTTGCGTAGCACACATCCACACCGAGTTTATTTAATGTTTTATTTGTATGGGGTCCTACACAAACTACGATATCATTTCCGATGATTCTTTACCTCCTCGCCCCATCCCCCCTATGGCCTCGACAGCGTTTTATATTTTCCCCAACTCCCCATTCCCTCCCTTCGAAAAGTAACCTTGTCTCGAATGTTTATTTTGTTTCCTGTTGCTACATGTGTACGTTTGTAGAAGCCGTGCTTATTTACTACTCTGATTACTTAGTATCTCTTTTTCTCCCATTCCCACTTACACTGAACTCAATTTGACCGTCTTGGTGAACGATAGCCCACACGATCTTGCTCATGTCAGAAGTTCGCGGAATTGATGACATGATTTTGACAAATAACTCGTAACTTACACCGATGGGTGTCTGGGACCCGGAAAGTTCTATATTTTTGCGTAACTTTTGTCTTTGTAGCCGGATCCCTTACACCTTGTTGTGTATTCTCGTACTCCACGTTGTTTTACAATTTAACTCTTGGGGATTCTTTGCGCTTGAGCCAGCCTTAACAATGAAACAAATGAATCACCTTTGCATGGGTCCCTGGGACTCATCGGTTCAGTCAAGGTTTGATTTTCAGTGAGTGACCGTGAGGGCACCGTTTCAAGCATTGGAGATTATCAGTGAAGTCAACGTTTGATCATCTTGTTCTTACCTTGTTCAATTTTACCATAATAGTTAAGCTATTCATAGTTATTTTCCCACTGACTGTGTTAAAATCATTTTCAGAACCCTGATCCAGTTGCGAGCCCTCTTCACTACTGGCTGAAATACTTCCCGAATGTTTTCTTTCAGCTTGCGGCAGATTTTACCAATATGTATTCTGTTGCTAAATCAGGGAAATCAATAGAGACCAATCCAAATGAAATCAAAAAGTTTTTTGGAATCAGTATCCTCATGGAGGTTATAAAATATCCACGGCTGCCAATGTACTGGCAACAAGGATTTCGTCTTCCTCAGATAGCGGAGAACATGACCAGAGATCGCTTCCTGACCATCAGGATGAATTTACACTTCGTGGATACTCTTGTCCCTCCACCTGATTCTGAGATTAACAAGTTGTGGAAGGTGCAACCAGTAATTAATGCAGTGCGTAACGCATGCCTTAATATTCCTCGGGATCATATCTACTATTCAATCGACGAGCAAATGATTCCGTTTACTGGCCGTTGTCCCGGACTTAAGCAATACATAAAAAACAAATCTCGACCTGTGGGCTTGAAGAATTACATCATTACATCTTCTTCGGGTATAGTGATGGACTTTGAAGTGTTTCAGGGAAAGAATACACCTCTCCCCTTTTCGGAGCTAGGCCATGGCCCGTCTGTGGTTTTGCGCCTGATCCAAACTATCCCAACGGGGAATTTTGTCTATTTTGATCGCCTTTTTACCACTCTCCCGCTATTGGAAAAATTAAACAATATAGGGATAGAAGGAACAGGTACCATAATGGCAAATCGAGTCACGGGCCAGATCAAGCTCGAAGAAAAAAAAATGAATCGGGGTGAGTCACTGCAATATGTGCGCTGTGATGATAATATTGTCGTCGTTCAATGGAAGGACAATAACAAGGTGCTATTAACGTCCACCTGTAGTGGAGTCGAACCACAGCAGCATGTTCAGCGGTGGTCTAAAAAAGAAAAAAAATATGTGGATGTATCTTGCCCAGCTATTGTACGAAGATATAATAAATCAATGGGGGGAGTGGATCTATGTGACCAAATGATGGAGAACTACAGAATTTGGTTTAAAACAAAAGAGTGGACCCTCAAAGTGATTCTACACTTTCTGGATTTAGGAACCGTAAACAGCTGGTTCCAGTACAAAGAAGCATGTAGAGAAAATAGGAGTCCCCGAAGGAAAACAAAGGACTTCCTGAGGTTCAGGACTGAACTCGCGGAAGCTCTCATTGCTACTCCCGATAGAGCTAGGGTGGATGGAACTGACGAAGAAATTATGGCGGATGAAATTCCTAAAGTGAAAAAATGTAAATATTACAATCCACCCAGTGTCATTCCCTGTGTAGACAAGCGTTTAGATGGTTATAACCATTTCCCAGTGATTGATGACATCCTATCGCCGAGAATGTGCAGATACAATCAATGTAATAGCAGGACAAAAACAAGGTGTGAGAAGTGTAATGTTTATTTATGTCTTTTAAAACACAAAAATTGTTGCAAAGATTTCCACACAAATCCTCCTTAATTTAATTTCTATTTGGTGCATATTGAGAAAGAAATAAAAAATATTACTTTCATATTACGTCTTTTATCACGTTTTTATAAGTTTATTTTTAGTTGTATTGGTTTCTCCGAGGAAAAATAATATTTTTTTGTTAATAATAGCATTGATTTGTGATTCATATTGGTTTAAATCATGTGAAAACAAAAATTTTTAGAATAGTTTTCAGTCATAATTGTGCCCGAACCCGCACGGATGTGCGGGTGAAGATTTTTTCTGATTACGCAATTACACCCTAACCCGTACGATTATGCGGGTACCTTTCCGCGATAACTGTTGGTCTGAAAAATTTTTTTTTCTTCCTGATGACTAAAATAGGCGTCTATGAACCAGAAAAACGCAAAAGTTTGTTAAAATTTACAAAAAAAAATTCTCGGGTGGAAAGGGTTATAACTCATTAAAAAAATATAAACGAAGTTCGCAGCAGCACGCAATTTGCCTCTCTTTTGTCACACTATGAGAAATTTTCGTTCCAAAGGCCTACCTCTGCGCAATGTGCATTGGTTATTTTACTCTGAATTAATTGGAATTAATCACGGACACAATGTAAACAAAATCGTTTTAGCTACTTAAGTAGCTAAAACGATTTACATTGTTATTAATTAATTAACTTATACACAATTAATTAATTTATAATATTACCCATTCCAATGGTTTCTTCGTGAGGAAGAAATTTTCTGAAAAATAACTTTTCTGAAAATTACCGTTTATTACGGTAATTTTCAGGGGTGTTGGTAATTTACGAAAATTACCGCGGTAATTTAGCAAGTTGCCCATCTCTAGTTATGCTTCGTAATTTGTGGTAGAAAGGAAAGTTTCAACAAATGGAAATGTGGCAAAACTGTTGCCTTTTCACCAGAAATAACACGCCTAAACTATTCACCACTAGTCACCATTAAAAATAAAAAAAGAACATTTAGCATGTCAATTGAAATTCTAGTATTCAAGGTATTTGAAATTAGAGATATTCAAATATTAAAGTCATGACTTAGTATTCATATTCGATATTTGAATTTGAGAAATCAGCTAATCGATCAATCTCTATTTTTACCATATAAATACATATTTAAATATTATTGTAAGCTATAACAATTATTTTCAATGAAAGAATTATAAATCTTGCGAGAATTCCATCGTAAAATTTAACTACGCTGTGCTCATTTTCTGGGAACAAATTTGGTTTGGTCCTCCTCCAAACATACCAAAGAGTTAACCAAAATGCGCTAACCATAAGTACTTACATGCACTGTGCCTTGGATCTGAGGAAATAAACGTGCAAACAAGGAAACCGTGCTACCAACGAATTTCCTAAAGATATTCCACTGTTAACAGTTACTGGGAATTTCCCAATCTTCCCAATGCTAAAATACTCTCTCTTACTTCAAAATCGATTAGCATTAAGATCCCTAGGAATGCATCAATTTCACTAAATGAGGCATGACTATAGTTATCAATATCTGAATAAATTTCATTTTAAATAACAGGGTGGACAAGCCTTAAGACTAGTATTACTGTAGAAGTCAACCATGAAAATATTACCACAATCTTCACTCACAAGACCATGCTCAGCATCCTTTTGGCAAGAGACATTTTGCCCACATTATGGGCATTTCCTCCAAATATTGTATCATCATTGCATGGCAGAATTAAGACTAGTTCAAAATGGTAAATGACAGAAGGCCCCACATGTGGTGAACCTTTAACAGAATTATTTATCACCTTAAACTGATCAAATCAAAAGAACATTCCAAACACATGGAACACTATCAGATACAAAATTTTTGGAATGTAGCCATTCTGTGAGTCAAGTGAAGAAATTCTTGTCTTGAAAAGAGAGGCCATGATTGTAATGCTACTTCCCTAGTAGCACAATTAATGCTCACAATATGCTGAGCACATTTTCGTAAAATATGTTCAATATGTTGAAAATGTTTCTAGCATATGCTGAGCATTAACGAATGTCCGGGTAATCATATGCTATAAATGTGCTGAAAACATTTTCGAAAATATACTGAGCATGTTGTCAACACAGGCATGGCATATTTGAGAAAACATGCTGAGCATATTTCAATTATTTTTTGTAGCATATTTAATCTATCAACGTTCAGGGTCATTTTATCGGAGGAAGAAAAGTCCGCAAAGCAAATTAAATGGAAGAAATTTGAACTTCAATACCGGTATTTCAGTCAAAAATTACTATTTACTATGGTCAGTTTTCAACTGAAATATCAGTTTGATTTTCTTCCATTTAACTACCCCAGTAGCCTACCACATTGGGCCCACATTGGGCCAATGTTGGACGAAGATGGCAATGTTGGCTTTAATTGGCCATGGACTGCCAATGAAAGCCCATAATGGCCCAATATTGGCTACCCCACGTAACCCCACATTGGCTACCCCACGAAACTCAATATGGGCTACCCCATATGGTTACATTGGTTACCCCATGAAACTCTATATCAGCTAATACCCCATTATATTTATAATGGTTAATCATAGAGTTCACTAATATTTTATGCCTCAGCGCACACGTTTTCATGATTGTTTTCCCACTTACATATTCAAGGCTCATTTATTTGTCCAGACGGTCCAGACAGATTTGTAATTAAATGTTTATTAGCATTTTAATTTCATATACATCATTCTGGTGATAGTAGTTATTCTAATGTTAAAAAGGATTTTAGAGCAGTAAGTGGACTTATTATATTCCAAACACCTCTATTTATGGGATATTTGTCCTCTGGATAGGATATTCCTGGCTAACTCCCTATTGGAAATTTCTCATAGTTCTCATAGACATTTCTCATAATATCTATTGAGAAGTTATGAGATCTTATGAGAAGTTATGAGATCTTATGAGAAGCATGAATTCTTATGTGAAGTTTATGAGAAGATTTGAGAAACTTATGAGACTCCTCAATAGAACTTATAAGATTTCTTGTAAGTGTTATGAGAAGCCATATGAGTCTCATAGAAATATCTGTTAGTGTTATAAGAAGCGTGCTTCATGTCATGTGAGGCTGAAGTCTATGGAGAAAATAGGTGATTTGAGGTGGTGCATACATTGAATTTTTAGTTTGTTATTATTTATTAGTTTTAGTGTGAAGCTTGGCTATTTGCTAAATGATGTACTGCATTTGTCTGATTTTCTCGAGGGGATACGTTTCTTTGTTTAAATCCCGATGTAATTACAACCCAAAGTGTTATTTACCTCAATACTTCAAAATTTCTGTAAATCTCATAGTTATTCCACCATAATCACCTTCATTGTAAACACTGATAAGTATAATTATAGTCAAGAACTAGCTGAAAACATGGAGAAACGCTAAACTTTTTACCTCCTTGATAATAATGTAAAAAGCTAGATTTCACAGACGATTTAGCTGTATTAAAGTTAAAAACAATCCTTCATTAATAGTATGAAAATGGGAAATAAAATCCTTACTGTAGGTATGCCCTTAACCCTTTCGCGCCGGAGCCATAGGAAGAGAATTTTTCCCGTCGTACGAGGAGCAAGAGATATTTCTTGACTCTCCCGTCCGGAGCTCTCTCGTGGCGAGGAAGTAGGCAGGTATGCCCCACCCACCGTTTTGGGACCCAACTCAGCGGGACACCGGACCCTTTCCCCGTCCACTGGGCTCGACCAACCAACCCTTTAGCAGCCTTTTTCGCAGCAGGAGTCCGCGGTAAATTGATTGAATTAGCAGTGTTTTTTTTAAAAAAGCCCTTACGTATATTCCAAAAATTTAAACTTATTAAATGGATTCCACGTGTTTTGCTGAGCGCTTCAAAATTTTAAACGAAATTCTAGCGTTAATTTTAACGAATTTGAACCGATAGATTTCTTCTGACATTAGCATAAGCAAATCAGTGGAGAAAAAAAATTCATAAAATAATCTGATTGGAGAACTCGCGGACGCAGCAGCCTTAGACCCGGAAGAAGAGGAATCAAATTCGTGGATTTTTGGAGAAATACCATCAGAAAACAAATCCATACCTTTCGGAGAAAGCTTTCTTCTTTTGGTAACAATCTTTTCCTCGTATCTGATGCATCGCCCGAAGATGCAACTGAGGGATCCATTGCGCCTGTTGCTTCAGCAGTCGAGGTCTCTGGATCATAATCCGAAGTCTCCTCATCTGAGTCCGAATAGACGTCTTCATCCTCACTACACTTTTAGTTAATAACTCCAATATTGAGTCCTCAAGCATAGAATGTTCCTTTGACATGACTACACTCAACTAAAGTGTTGCAACGCCACCACAAAGAGAGAATTTATCTGAACTAAGAAATGGCTAAAACTCGGGCTAACAGAGAGAGCACTGCTTGCTTTAGAGCCAAGACTGAAGTGAGAAGCAAGGAAAAACAAATATTCCTATGGATGGGCACATGGGTGTAGAAATGGATTCCTAATGAGAAATTCTACGAAAAGGATGGGGAATCCAACAATTCAGTGAAAAGGCATTGAGAAGAGAAGCACAGCATGAAAACACAAGAGAGACCACCACAGGTGTGTAGATGATAATTCTTCAGAGTCGGTTTTCGCAGAAAGTGAAAGGGGACCTAGAAATTCGGCGAAAATGCTATTAACCCATTAAAACCATGCATGCACAAAGAGCAGCACCATACGAATGGGATCTATGGTTTTTCCAAAGTCTGCTACCTGAAACAGCGTGGGAAACTAGTCATCCGGCTCAAGTGCTTTATTGAAGAAATGCCTCGGAGAATACGTATGCGTTTACGCATAAGGGTATTAAAGTATAAAACTACCAATAGTTCAAATGGAACACCAACGTATAAGGAGAATCAATGGTTACTAAAGATCCAGTTCTAAAGAAAACCAGAAAATCTACTTTTCGATGAGGAAAAATACGGAAATATAAAAATATGTGATAGTTGAATAGGTATGAATTCAAATATGAGAAAAAATAAAAATTTAAGTGAGAAGGAACGAATCACGATTACCCCAAGCTTAGCTCAAACTCAGCAAAAAACGCATATTTCACTTTAAAGCTTAAATTAAAGGAATGTATAACAAAAAAATGGTTTAGAAAAACCAGTGCCTAGACTACTAGTTAACTGCGAAGTCATGCAGCGAGGGGGGTTACAAATGAGGTAGAGGGTCGAGCCCAGTTGCCCGGGAAAGGGTCTTAGCTCACGCTAAGCCGGGTCTCGAGGGGTCGCAGTATACCTGAGGTTATTGCTTCCGCGGCGGTCACTTTTCCTCCTCCTCGTCGGCCATGGCCGACGTTCGGTCTTTTGGGTCGAAAAATCGACATCGGTCAAGACCGACGTTCGGTCTTTAGGGCACAAAAATCTGCGTCGGCCATGACCGACGTTCGGCGCGAAAGGGTTAAAAAATTGAGGTTAAATTTTCAACGATGAAATTCCAAGCCCGTTCAGTTCAATAAAGTTTAGGAAACTTCTTTCTTAAAAAGAAAAATATCATAACCCATAAGTAACAACTGTCGTGCCCACGTAATTGTAACTTGAATATTCACATTTTTATAGTTCGCGGTTTGTGGAAAGTTGTCTGGTTGTATCGACCAATATCGAATAGACTACTATCGATTAGTTGCAAGATCACTTCGAAATTCAAAATGGCTGTCATCATATCGAGAAACGTGAGAAAGAATTATCTCCTCAAGTATATACGTTTTCTTTTAATTAGTGATCATGGAAGCTTATTTTTTAATTCTAATGGACAATAACGTTACGGTGAATAAATGACTGTTATGACAAGCTATTGTGTTGAATGAATTTGTCCATGCAGGCTTTTTGAATTGCTGACACAGGAATTGACTGTATTTATCATTTTTCAGGCATATTAAAGTCATAAACAAATTGGAACATTCGGAATGTTCCAATAAGAATTCAGATCATCATTCAGCTACATGATAAACGTGAATATTTTGTGTGTTGTGACAGTGCAGTGATGACTTTCGATGATATTCAAACGAACTCCCCGAGTTCGTTTAAATATCATCGAAATCGGTCGAAACCACACCATCGACACCATCGAAACGAGAAGTTGGAAAACGAAGAGTTGGAAAATAGTTTCACTTTTTAGAGGTGCGTTATTTTTCAACAAAAGACTTCTGGTTGTTGAACACCTTGATCAACCATTAGCATCTCAGCAACTTCAAATCAAGGTGATTGATTTAAGTATGTATAACCATGAATTGCATTGTGAGATGAGTGCCGTCAGAGTGAAGGACTTAAAGGTAATTATTGTATGTGTTTATCGATCCCCAAATGGGAATTTTGATATTTTCTGTGAATGCCTTGAACAAATGCTCTCTACTTTGACTTGCAATACTCTAGACATCATACTTTGTGGTGATCTAAATGTTGACATCCGGTACTCTATCAAGGAATCAATTGCCCTCACTACTTTACTTCTCTCATTTAATCTACACTGTGTGAACAGGCAACCCACTAGACTCAATTCTTGTCTAGATAATTTTATTACTAACTTGCCATCAGAATCTTTTTATGTGAGAACTACTGATTTGGGAATTTCCGATCATCTGGCTCTAGAATTCTTCATCAAATCTCACAATCAGAACTCTATTAAGAAGCACAATAGTAGGACTAGTTCTACCCTCTGTCGCCCTATCACCCCCGAGGGCATCGAAAATCTAAAATTTCTTCTAGGCAGTGTTTCTTGGCATTCTTTACTTATCCATTCAAATGGTGATGACAATTTTTCTTGCTTCTTTGAAAATTTCATGTTGTTTTTTGAACACTGTTGTCCCAAGAAAGTGCGGTACACATCGAGAAGCAAGAAGTCAGCCAACAAGTGGTTTACTCCAGATCTGGTAAAGCTTAGGGAAGAAGTGATTGCCTTGCATTCCATGTATAGAGTTACAGGAGAATATGATCATAAACAAACTTGGCTCAAGCTAAAGAAGGAGTACATCCATAAAATAAATTTATCAAAATTGAACGCAAACTGCAACTCAATTGCAAATTCTTCCAACAAGATAAGGACTGCTTGGAGAGTAATCAACAGGGAACTTGGGGCTAGTAATTTTAATACCCCACCTCCTTTCAATCCTGATACCTTAAACGAATACTTCATTAAATCAGTTAATAATCTCATTGCTACAATTGACATCAAGTCTATCACTGCAACCAGCCTACAAAATAACCTTCCTGCTATCACATCTAACTTGAAATGGACATGGGTTACACCATTTGACATTAGGTCTGTCATAAAAACTTTTAAAAATTCAAATTGTACGGATGTGTATGGTTTATCACCGAAAATGATCAAAGAGCTCGCCAATGTCATTGACGAACCTCTCTCAATGATATGCAATTCCTGTTTTCAGTCTGGCAATTTCCCTAACCCACTTAAATTTTCTAAAGTAATTCCCATACACAAAAAAGGTGATAAAACCTTAGCTTCTACGTATCGCCCAATTTCAATTATTCCAGTGTTCAGTCAAGTAATTGAGAAGGTGATGAAAAATCAGCTTTACTACTATTTGCAAAGCAATACCCTATTCACACCATCACAGTTCGGTTTTCGCAAAGGTGAATCCACCTCATCTGCTGTCAGTTATATTACTGATACTATCTTAAAGGCCTTTGAAGAAAAATCATCCACTGCCCTGATTGCATGCGACCTCTCTAAGGCTTTCGACTGTGTGTCTCATTCCATTCTCCTTCAAAAACTTGCTCATTATGGAATCAGAAACAATGAATTAAAGCTCATTCACTCTTATTTGAAGGATCGTCTACAGTGTGTCTCCATTGACGACAAACACTCTTTGCCTTTACTTGTTCAACATGGGGTACCCCAAGGATCTGTTCTTGGCCCTCTTCTTTTCTTGGTGATGATTAACGACCTCCCCTACAATGTTCCGTGTGAATCAGTCCTGTACGCTGATGATACAACATTCTTATATAATGTCAAAGATCTCAACAACATCCAAAACTTGCAAAATTCTATTATGACTATGGCTCAAACTTGGTTCACAGCCAATGGACTTGCTTTAAATACCGAAAAAACTCAGTCAACATTATTCTCCCTTAGCAAAGCAGTAAATGAAACTGGCAATATAAAACTCTTAGGCTTTGAATTAGATAGCAAGTTACAGTGGAATACGCACATATCCGCCACCTGTGTCAAACTATCCAAGGTAATTTTCATGCTTCGCAAACTCAAGGAGCTTATCCCTAAGGATTATCTAAGAACAATTTATTTTGCTTTTTTTCATTGCCATCTAAACTATGGTATTGAACTATGGGGTCATGCTGCAATGGTAAATGACATCTTTCTACTACAAAAAAGAGCTGTGAGAATCATCTCGAACTCTACCCCTCGTGAACATTGTAAACCGATGTTCAAACAATTTGGTATCATAACCCTTCACAGCCTGTATATTTACAAATGCCTTTGTAACGTTAAAGAAAATATTGACTTGTTTAAGGTAACAACCAGTGTCCACCACCATGACACAAGGAGAAAAGAAAAACTTGTTGTACCACACTGCAGGTTAACAAAAACAAAGGAACATTTCAATGTTCTAAAAATAAAATTGTTTAATATGTTGCCCCAAGAGGCCAGAAATGCTACATTGGCTAGATTTAAATCTATCATATATTGTTGGCTTGTATCAAAAGCATTTTATTCTATTGATGAATATCTTATGTGCAATATCAATGATATAGTATTCTGATTTTGTTTGTGTTGTCCTTAACCATGACGAAGACTATTGCAGATGTATCTTGCTTAACGTCCAATAAATATGTATGTATGTATGTATGTATATGTATGTATGTATTAAAATAAAATTTTATGCATTAAGCAAGCTCGAACACAGCTTTTCATTCTCATGACATGTGGTTTATTTAATATTGTTATTGTCACATTGGTTATTTTTGAGATTATGCCTCAGATTTGGAATCTTATGTGTTACAAAGGCAAGTGAATGCAATGATTGAAACTGGAAGTAGTGTCAATAAATATAATATATTTATAAACTGTCCAGTTTGTTTAAAATTCTAACTAGCCTAAGTGTGTTAATAAAATTGTGAATTCCTTACGTGACATCAAGAAACGCCAGACGTTCACGGATTTAGTTCGGTCGAGTTATGTGTATAGTGGGCGTGTGCGAAATTATGCCGAATCAAATTAAAAGTGATACGCTATATCCGATCCGAGGTCGTTGGTGCTGTGTGTTATTTCAGCTTTCTCTAGTTCCTCAGCTTTTTTTGGAGTAGGAGAAGGTGGGAGTTCCATGACGTATCTCCAGGAGCAGCTTAGTTTTTTTTTGTAATTCTCTTCACTTAAGCATTTTGTATGGTCTCACTGGGTAGCTTATGCAGGTGAGGTCTACAGGTATGCCAACCTGTAGGGCGATTACCTAACTCATAACGCCCATATTTCGACGTTACAGAGCACCCGACGAGAGGCATATCGCCCGTCGCGATTACGGATCGGACGTTATCACTCCGCCGGCGCTCCACAACGCCCGCCGTGAAGTGAGACGCTCGGAGCGACCACGTAACTGCTAGGGGACGTTACAGAACGCCAGAAACGAGATGCTACACATCACTGCGGCTGGAGTCGGTCTTTCATAGCGCCTGCAGTATTCAGAGGATTTTATACTGTTAGTTCTTGATGCTGAGTAGGGTGTTGGGCCCTTGGAGTAGAAAATTCGTATGTATCATTGAAGTGGTTATGAAAATCAGAACTTTCTTTGGATTTAAAGTAATGTTTGTCAGAGTGTACACAATAAATGCTCATACAGTAACATACCCAGTAGTAGCCCTCTCTGAGTGTAGCCGAGACATTTTTCCTCTCACTCTTTCCCTTATAAATTTCCTAAGCCTGGATAAAAATTCCTAAGTTTATACTAAGGATAAAAGTTTCATAGAAAATAATTTTTACAAAAGAAATATATTATGCTTCAGACTTTTAGGTGGTCCGCTTATTTCACAGGTCGCGTACAGTTTTCCATTGTCTCTCGATGACCATTCCCACTTGGTCCGTCAAACTTGCTAAGGGCAAATTTCTTGTGCCCGCACATTTATTATAATACGTATTACAACCGTACGGTTGTCTGTCCCACAGAGATCTTGCTACGCTTTTGCTGCTGTACCTTAGATAAATAATATGGTAACGAAACGACTCGGAATTAATAACGTTAGCTGTAACTCTATGAGCATATAATATAATGCTATAACGTCCAATCACCCAACAATCCAATATGTGATATCCAATACGCATTCATTCCTTTAAGGAGTATAAGCCTGCATAAAAATGATCGGCATCTCTGTCAAATAAATACATATGCAATGTAACACAGCATAATCTCGTCCCTTAATACATCGATGTACGATCGTAGTCAGCTACTAGAGCTATCTACACATGACATGAAAATTCAATAATCCTCAATGCTATCTCTCTGCAGCGGTATTTTTGTTTAGCATGATTTAGTTAGAAAGGCTGGAAACTTTATTTCTACAGGCTTTTCAACTGTGACTGAACTATTAGTCATCATATCTAAATCAGTTACATGTTAGGGCGTTCATTAAGTAGATGGTTAGGTTATAGTGAGGACTATAGAGTGTGTAGGTAATTATATCGTGTACATGAATGAAAATTTGTGTAATCGTATATATAATAAACATGTAACATCTAGTATTCGCATTCATACTATTTTCAATTTTGGTACTAGGTGCACCCATGCACGTATTCTAGAATGATTTTTTGGTATTACCTAGTTCGTTAGGCTTAATGGGTACGGCTCCTCTGTAAAAGTGTGAGCTCTTGTCAACGCGTTTTTACGTCCGGAATGTGGTTGAATACATCCTCATGAAGACTCAACTGCAGTTGTGTTCAATCATTTAATACGTATCCAAATACGTACTGAATATTTCCTCGTGTATTCAATATGTATTAATTAGGGATGAGAGCCTACCTAGGTATTGAATACGTATCATAATATGTATTGAATACACCCTAGTTCTACTGGTATTCAAGGTTGGACATAAAAAAGTATCCAATATGAACATAATACACATTGAATACTTCGTGTAATACTTTCACAATATGTAGGCATTGAACTCACATATTGCTGGCCACCATTTATTTAATATCACGCATTCTTTAACCATAAATTAATTCTTCATCATCGTTAGCCCTTGTGTTCGTCTGCTACCGAAAATCGATCACATGACCGCTTTCTGGCCTTGGATTGAATGGAAAGATTCGTGCAGGGAACGGAAGGACGGACCGCAGAGAAACTAATGACGCGAGCATAAATTTCTCATACTCTCGGTAGCGCCTCGATTTCGCCGACGTTGAGAACTTCGCCTAGAGATGCGTAATCGCTGGGGGCGAAGTTTTTGGACGTTACATAGCGCGACGTTATGAAGCAAGGGATTTTACGTAATCACCCTACTGGGGTTTCATGGGGTGGCCAATGTGGGGGTAGCCCATATTGGGCCCACGTTGGCTACCCATGGGTTTGCCAATATTGGCTATTCATAGGTTCTCATCTCATTGCCAACGTATAGCCAATATGGGGGGGCCAATGAATAGCCAACATTGGGTTGCATGGGGTAGCCCATATTGGGCCCATATTGGCTGCTCATGGGCTTGCCAATATTGGCTATTCATTGGTTCTCATCTCATTGCCAACATATAGCCAATATGGGGTGCCAATGAATAGCCAACATTGGCCAATATTGGGTGGCTACTGGGGTAGCCTTCCGGACCTTTCTTCATCCGAATAAAATATCTTCAGCACAAGATGACAGAATTATGAGACTTTCGATCGTTGCTCCGACCGTATTTCATCTTGACATTAGATGCAAAACACAACCAATACAACTATTCGTAAAGTTATACTTCTGCTTTCAATGGGTGACAAGTGAAGGATTGAAGTTCCCATAATTGCAATTGCACTGGATTCATACACACATGTATTCACTCTTAATTTTCACGACTTTCGGGAAATGATTTTAAAACGAAGCAGCTGTAGATTTAAATATTTATTATTATTCCTTCTAAATTCAATTATTTCATTCACTTGACGATCCGTACCACATAAAACATACGTTTCAACATACCACGCGTCATCTCAAAGAAAACCAGTATGACAGCACACAACACGAGAATAAATAGAATTGAGATCGCTTTTGCACAACACCAACAACACAACTTTTGTTCTATTTATTCTGCATATTTAATAACAAGGGTATTTTTAATCCACTCTCGTCTCAGTAATGTAACATATTCATTTTCCCAGAGGAAGTTCTTTCAAATTGTTTCAACACTCGTCACTACACTAAGGTTAATCAACAATTCCGACGTTTTCACTTTAACATATGAACTATAGTTGAATAATGACCTCGTTAGCTCATTCCCAAATACCGATCAGTACGGTAATAATATAACATACATATCTGAAAGAAGAAAAAGAATTGTCGTTACTACTCGAGGCAGGAATCCAATGAAAACCATTGGAAGGGTTATTAAAAACAATGAGAAATTGATGTCTTTTCTTCATCAAAATCAATTACGTAAATTTACTCGCCGTACCTGTATTGCCTGAATGCTCTAACATGATCGTCGATGATAGGATGATCATCCCATTATCAAATTAAGCTGCTGTGAACACCAAGAACAGTTTAAAATGCAATTTAGCGAGGAGCTTACTCTGGCCTGGCTAACTCTCACATTCGTTTCTCAACATAATTCGCCGCTGCTCTGCTTTGCGATGTTGGTATTCCCAAACGCCGCGAAATATGAGATGAACGTTGAGCTAAATGGACATCATCGGCACAATTATGAACGTACAACATGGATATTTACTATCATTAACATTAATTTAGGTCTAATCAGTAGAAAACGGTAAAAAACAATGGACATACAGATGAAATTGAGCGGGACGATGATGGATATTGGTATGATCAGTTATCATAGCATGACTGAGCACGATAGTGGACTCTGGTAAACTCAACTCAAAACTCAAAGTTGTAGACTTAAGAGTTATGGAAACGTATAAATAAACATGTCTATCAATAAACAATGAGCTATTTCCATCTAAATATTTTATCTATCTAAATCTAAATAGACTGCCCTCTCTCGGGTATTTCCTTCATTTCCTATTACAGTCTTAGCACAGATAGAAAACTTAAGTTTTTTATACTATCTACATTATGCATAAATTCAACACCAGTTGCAGACGTACTTGAAATTGCACGATCATCCTTCCGGCTCGAACCACCACCCATGCTCCCCCTCGATGTCATAGGGTAGGGTGCAAACTGGCTCTCCAAGTTCTCTTGCTGAATCTCCATTGCAATTTGAGCTATTTTCTTGGGATTAGATTCATCCCTACGTGGTACCCACTTGCTGTTCTTCAAATCAATCACATCCTGGAGCATAAATCTTACCTTTGAAGAGGTTTTCCTTTCTTGCACAATAGTATGCATTTTATCAAAGAAGCCACTCAAGTTGGGCGGGTTTGCCTGTAGGGAAAAGGGTGAATTTGGTAGAAACAAATAAAATACACCAACAGCACATAAAACATATTAAGCCATAAATGTAAATACTACATAAGACCTCCAGTATATGGAAGACATATGACTTAATAGGAGGAGCAAAGAGAGGGCAGATGATAAAAGACACTAAAATATCCAGAGCAAAAACGTAAGAACTTTCTTCTGAGGAAAATCACACTACAATTTCTTTTCTATGATGCATATTTGACTAGAAAATTTTAACTAGGACATACCCATCATTCCATAAATATGAAAACCAATGCATCTATTTCATTTGACTTCACATAGTAAACTTTTCTTCAGCAAACATATAAAACACATCACAGCCACAATATAGTCAATGTCAATCAAACTTCAATAAGATATGAAATCAATGTTAAATTCAAGTGACCAGCTTCATATCATAACTTACATTATGCTTCTTCTCAAGCGCCTCTTCCAGAACTTTTCCAACAGTAGTCAACAATTCACAAAGGCATTCTAAACTTTCCTCGTCCCTCACTTTCAAAAGCTCTCTTATGCACGTCACTATTATGCACTGGTTAATCATCCCCAATTTGTACAATTCACCAACAAACCTGAAATCAAAACAAAAAAATACAGGACATCCTTATCTCCACATATTTCCAGACAGCAGCAATACAATTCTCAGTAGCATGAGACAAAGCCACCACATTCTCTACATGTGCAACATTATCCATCAGTGGCACATTCCAAATATCCATTAAGAATAAAAAGTTGCAAATTGTGGTCCACCAATAGAGGGCATTCCAAATTTAATTGACAGTATGGGCTCTTACGGCATTCCATTCCTTGAGTTAATCTCCAGGGGGGCCATGGTGCAGGAATTCCAAATGCCCCAGAAAAATTACCACGTCACTAAGCAGGCTAAAAAAATACAGTCAAGCCCACTTTATTTACAAGCCACATTTATAACGAAGTTCTGGATATAACAAAGTGAAGACTATTCCCCGTCAAAGTGAGGCTCATAAAATCTGGTCCACACACAACGAAGTTCGGTTATTACAAAGTAAATATTCAGCCCACTCAACTTCACAATAAACGGGCCTAACTGTATTTGTATTGATTTGTCAATATGGTTTTAAAGTAAAAAAAATTTTCCATCAATTTTAACCTGCAAGAAACATCTAGCTTCACGCTACATTTAATAAATACAGGTCACAATAGAGAGAGAGGACAACTGCATATGAAAAGGTAACAGAAATTGAACTCTGCAAAGGAAAAGTAACGTACTGTGAGTGAAAAAGTAACCAAATTACAAAATAACAACCCATTCCTATCCCTGCATTGGCCTGTAATATCAATTACAGATATGCTGCATTTGACACTTTGCAACTTTCCTGAAATCTACAAAATAGCCTAAACGAAAATTTTACACCCTCCAATCGTTCTTCCATCAGAATTTCACCAGTACCAACATAGATTTCTACACATAGAAAAAATGGGTAGTGAAATTGATATTTCAGAAGGTATTTTCCATTCTGTAGACCCAAAAAAATCACGATTTAATGCAAGAATGGATATAAATGCATACGTAAGTGCTAAGTAAATATTTCTCCTCTGCGTGTCATATTTAACAAGAGAAAAAACAAAATCATGGCTGACCTGGTTAAGCCCACCGATTTCCTCCTCATTCGTCGCTCATCTTCTTCAACCTGAAGCCTCAGTTCTTTCCTCTTCTCTTCCTGCAGAAGATAAGGATAAAATAAGCACATATGCCACTACCAACCACAGCTACTGCTTAAGTTTTGTGTCACTTCAGACAGCTATGTTATGCTTGCAGTGATAGTACCCTAAGATACACTCTGCAGCCAAGCAAGTGAGAATTAGGACAGATTCACGTTTATTTTAAATTAATGGCTTCTAAAACTCAATATTACCACGATGGAGGTTATTCTTGACAAACAGACTGGAGCACTAGTGCAGAAAATAATTAGAATGTTGCCCTACAACAGTGACCTGGAACAGGCTTGAATATGGGTGCCTAAACCAAGGCCACTTCAATTACATGACTCATATAATACACAAATTTAAAAAAATCCACAAATGAATGATGTACATAAAACCCCACACCTCCCACTAACTGCCCACTAGGAAGAGGGTTATAAGAAAACCAAATTCCTGTAAAATAGAAGCACTTGACACACACTATGGTTACTTACAGAGGTTTCCTTGTCAATTTCCTTCTGCTTCTCTGTGAGGCCACGGCCGGTGGCCTTATCTTTCTCAAACTCATTTTGGCATCGCTTAAGAAGTATCTTCCTAAAATCACTGTTGGATTCTTCACTATTTTTCAGTGCCTGTCTGGCAATATTTTGGTTGTTTAAGTAGTTGCAGAGCTCAGCATATACTACAGAGAAGTTAGGCTCATCCACCGCCTGACAGAGAAAATGAGACCAGAACATTTTTTTTAACAAAGCACTGGTCAAAAACAATTGAAAAACAAAAAAATTCAATTCTCACAAGCAACTTTATCTTAAAAAAAAAAAAATTAATATCCAGCTAAATAGACACCAGATAGCATTAAGCCATTCTATATCAATTATTGAGCGATAAAACATTGCCATCAACAATGGGACCAAAACCTTAATATGTAAAGCCCAAAAAGACCTGAACATTTGAGATAGTAAAATGTCATAACCAAAAGCTCGACAGTTACATAGAACTGGCTGCCTAGGCCCCATGACAACTATTCAATAAAATGTTATGCAATGTATCTCACAAAAATGTGAAAATGAATTAAAACAAGTTAATCTGGTTCATCCAAATTCACAACACCACAACATGCTTATATTGTAATAAATAGCTCAGCATCCTTTTGGCAAACCAACATAGTCACCACATCAAGTGGAGACTTCAATTATCTAAGTAGGTCATCATTGCTCAACCATTATAATTTACACCCAATTTCAAGTTACCCAAACTACCTCTCAAGTGCTTACCTTGTCAAATACTAAATCTGTAACTCCTTTCAGTTTCTCCATTGTGTCTATAGTCAGCTCCATAACTTCCAGCGCAAGCTTATCAAAATTTTGTAGTGTCAACTTATTCAGTATTCCTCGCATTGCAGCATAAAGTTCCTGAATTAAAAGTATATCATGTTATAAAATATTAAATTAATGACTCAAAAAATTACCATCACTGGGCTACAAAAAAATCTGCAACAATTCACTTTGGAAAAAATTGTGCCAAGTGTGAAGTCATTGACCTTGACAACGCAATATCAAGAGGTTTCGGAATAAATCAACCAAATCCATTCCCTTAAATTTTATTCCCAATTAAGGCCAAGTACAGAAGAAGTCCAATAACACTACCGCTGTAATCTGTCATTAATGCACTCTTTTAAAACCAGCACTAACTCATGCATCCTTACTGTCATGTACCAATGCTACTTCAGGGGGCAAAGATGAACTATTGTGTACTTGAAAGTTTCCACCTATTAGTGTGTTGAAAATCATTATTTCGACAAAGAAATAATTAAATTTCCCAAACAATTAAGATGCATTAGTACACTTTGTTTTTTTCATCACCATAGGCACTGCTGGTACTTCATCAAAAATCAATGATTAGCCGAATACGCTGGACCACACAACATTTTCCTGCTGTGGTCTAAATTGAATGCAAGTACATTGCTAGCAGGCATTCAAGTTCTATCGTTGGTGAAAGAGGAAATCCCTTCTTCCAAGACCCAGAGTTTCACATTGCACAACTGAAGAGACTTTCGCTAGGGACCAACAATGGGAGTGGGGGAGGAAATCTCTCTCTACACTGGTATTCTCATTATTAGCCACACCCATTACAGTGGATATTTGCATGTATACATTATATACATTAGTATAATGCAACAGTATAAAATTCCAGATTAAAAGAAACCATTGAAATCCCAAAGGAAGAAAGGAGTAAAACATATGGGAAACCTTACAGAAAGAATAAAATATGAATAAAATATGTTGTGAAGTAACTTTGTGGTATTCCATTACACCAAGGTTTATTTAAAACTTTTACAAGACCACAGATTTCAAGGAAACACGACCCGGGTTTCATCGAATGATCGCCATCATCAGGTGAAAAAATTAACAGAGCACTCCAATATATACCAAGCCACGGTCATTGGGGGTGGGGGAAGGAGGAGGACGGAAGGGGAGGTTTACTGGGAGGGAGGGAGGGGGGGTTGCGTTGCCGGTGATGGAAAAGTGGTGTGGGAGTGAGGGAAATCAGGCCAAAGGTTGTGGAAGTCATGTCGAGGTCATGCGCGACCTTGGGTGAGTTGTTGGGGCCTGGGTAGTGACTGAGTCAAGGATCGGGGAGGAGGCAGGGTACAAATATTCGTTTAGCACTGTGACCTCTGAGTCATATAATCTTTTTAAAATTTCCAGTTGCTCTAGAGTGTCTAACTCACGTCTATTATTAGAGAAATGTAACGCATTAACATTAAAATCACTGCTGTGGTCAAAGGTTAAAAGGTGCTTAGCAAAATTGCTTTTGTCTTCATTATTACATTTGAAAGCATTAAAATGTTCTTTAGTTCTACAGGTAAAATTTCTTGATGTTTGACCTATGTAAAGGCCGTCACAGTCACCACATTTTAAGCAATAAACCCCACTTCTCTTCTTATGGTCCACTTGATCCTTGCACTTCACCAATAGCATTTTTAAATTTGTCACAGATTTAAAGGAAATGTAATAGTCATCTTTGGGGAAATTTTTTATCACTCTTTTGGAAATGTCACCCAAGTATCTGATTGAGCAAAACACCCTGGAGTGCTTAGACGGATTCTTGGAGGAATAAATGGAATTGTATGCCAACTTCTTTTCTTTATTGGATATTAGCTTGTCTATTAAAGTATTTGTGTACCCATTTGCCCTTGCGATGTGTTTTATAATTGACACTTCTTTATTAAAATTATCTTTGGAGAGGGGAACATTAAAGAGGCGGTCGATGAGTGAGTGAAATGCACTGAGTTTATGTTGGTAGCAATTCCTTGAATCGGCCGGGATGACATGATCTGTATAGGTTGGTTTGCGATAAATGGAAAATTCATGCCGATCGTCTATAATAGAAATGGTTAAGTCGAGATAATTCAATGTGCGATTTTGCTCCTTTTCGCAGGAAAAGGAAATGTTTCGGTGGAAGTCATTCAAGAACGCGGTAAATTTATCCAGCTGTCGGTCTGTACCCTTCCAAAGAACAAGAATGTCATCGACATAACGGTGCCAGTATATAATATTATTCAGAAGACTGTTCCCGGATTTAAAAATATTATGCTCAAACCGGTCCATAAAAATTTCTGCCAGCAAAGGAGAGACCGGCGAGCCCATTGCTAGGCCGTCTGTCTGAGTATAACAAGTATTATTGAAAGAAAAATAATTTTGGGCCAGACAAATTGTCAATAGGGTTGAAAATTCTTGAATCACCTTGGGTCTCCGCCTTCTTCAGCAGTTCTATCGTTATGCCAATGGTTTCAGGTGCGGGTACATTGGTAAATAGATTTGCAATGTCAAACGACACAAGTTTGGCATTTTTGGGGACGGTGGTGTCTTTGATTCTGTTGACAAGTTCTAGGGAATTCTTTATACCAAACTTAGGCTTAAAGGCTGTTAAATGCGTACATTTGCGACATAGGGCTTGGGCTACTTTATAGGAAGGGGCTCCAATGCTCGAAACCACAGGTCGAATCGGCTTATGTATTTTAATGAGTCCGTAAAGGCGCGGGCACAATGGATTAGTGGGGGATAAATGGAGGGTTTCTCTATGTGAAAAAAGTTCTTTCGTGGAACGAAGAGCAAATTTGATTGACTGCTGAAAATTACTAATCGGGTCTTTGGGAATGATGGCCATATTATTATGGTTAATAAAATCAAAACATTTCCTATTGTAGTCTTCTCGGTCTAAAATCACCACGCAATTACCCTTGTCCGCTTTCTGAACCGCTAGATTTTCGGCTTTCAATTGTTTCTGAATAGTTTTGATTGTATTGGACACACGGGACACACCATGGGAATTCCTACCAGTTGAGACATTGTATGCCGGACGCATATCGAGGAATTCCCGAGCCACAGCGTGTTTAAGGCTGGATTTAGCTCGAAAAAGTGCCACGTCACAGTCGACTGCTAAGCGTTCCACGTCACGGAGAGACAAAGGATCAAGTGGACCATAAGAAGAGAAGTGGGGTTTATTGCTTAAAATGTGGTGACTGTGACGACCTTTACATAGGTCAAACATCAAGAAATTTTACCTGTAGAACTAAAGAACATTTTAATGCTTTCAAATGTAATAATGAAGACAAAAGCAATTTTGCTAAGCACCTTTTAACCTTTGACCACAGCAGTGATTTTAATGTTAATGCGTTACATTTCTCTAATAATAGACGTGAGTTAGACACTCTAGAGCAACTGGAAATTTTAAAAAGATTATATGACTCAGAGGTCACAGTGCTAAACGAATATTTGTACCCTGCCTCCTCCCCGATCCTTGACTCAGTCACTACCCAGGCCCCAACAACTCACCCAAGGTCGCGCATGACCTCGACATGACTTCCACAACCTTTGGCCCGATTTCCCTCACTCCCACACCACTTTTCCATCACCGGCAACGCAACCCCCCCTCCCTCCCTCCCAGTAAACCTCCCCTTCCGTCCTCCTCCTTCCCCCACCCCCAATGACCGTGGCTTGGTATATATTGGAGTGCTCTGTTAATTTTTTCACCTGATGATGGCGATCATTCGATGAAACCCGGGTCGTGTTTCCTTGAAATCTGTGGTCTTGTAAAAGTTTTAAATAAACCTTGAAGAATAAAATAACCAATTAAAGTTCAAGACCAAACCTGTAGATACCGTAGTGGTGCAGGTTTTCATGCCAATGACGGACTTTTTAGATGAAGAAGTGGAAGACGTCTACGAAGGTATCACTGAAGTCTTAAAACATGTAAGAGGAGAAGAAAACCTAATTTTTTTTTGAGACTGCAACGCTATCGTCGGCGAAGGTCAAGATGGAACAATAACTGGAAAATACGGATTGGGAAACCGAAACGAAAGAGGAGAAATGCTGCTGGAGTTCTGCACTCAGCATAAGTTAGTGGTTGCCAACACATTGTTTAAAAATCACAACCGAAGAAGATACACATGGAAAATGTCAGGAGACATAAGAAGAAGCCAAATAGACTACATTTTAGTGAAGCAGAGATTTAGAAACCAAGTGAGGGACTGCAAAAGCTACCCTGGGGCAGACATCAACAGTGACCATACATTAGTGATGATGAAATGCCATCTAAAATTCATGAAACCAAAGAAAACAAAGAAGAATATATGGCAAATACAAAAACTAAAGGAGGCTCAACATCAGCTGGCATTTCAAAAAGCAGTGGGAAACAACATAGGAGAGAACCTGAATGAGAAATCAATGGAAGAGCATTGGGAAAACATTAAATGTGGTCTACAGGAAGCTGCAAAAGAAGTTCTTGGAAGAAGAAAAGTTGCCAAGAAGAAGCCATGGATCACGGATGAAGACTTAGACTTGATTGAAGAAAGAAAATGAATGCAAAAACTGTAGAAGGGCAGCTTTGCTCAAAAGAATAAGGAATGAAATAAGTCCCAAAGCAAGGAAAGTTAGAGAGATGTGGAGAAGATGTACAATGCAGAAAGGTGGAAGCTGCCTACAGGATAGTGAGGAACCGCTTCAAGAAATGGAGCGCAAGATGCAATGCCATACGGGATAAGAATGGAGAAATTTTGATTGAAAATGAGGACAAAGTGAAGAGATGGAAAGTATATCTCGAAGAGTTATACAATGGAAAAAATCTCAGCACAATAGCTATCGAAGAGGAAAGCGAAGTGGAAAAGGATGATATGGGGGCATTAATATTAAGATCGGAATTCGACGCTGCAGCAAGGGACCTTCGGATGAATAAGGCTTCTGGTATTGATGAATTTCCTGCAGAACTAATTAAAAATGCAGGAGAGAAGACATTAATTCATCTCTACAAAATCATTTGCGACATGTATTCAACAGGAGAAATTTCCAGGGAATTAGAGAAAAACATCATCATTCCTATTCCCAAGATGAAGAGAGCGGAGAAATGTGAGAATTTTAGGACTATACGCCTGACGACACACGCATCGAAGATACTGACCAGGATCATCTACAGAAGAATAGAACGAAAAGCAGACGAGTTCCTGGATGAAGATCAATTCGGATTCAGGAAAAGTAAGGGTACAAGGGAAGCAATATTTGCCCTTAGGCTGCTCATAGAGAAGAGAATGGAGAAGAACAAACCGACGTTTATTGCATTTGTGGATTTCTAGAAAGCTTTTGACAACGTGGATTGGGATTCAATGCTTGGAATTCTAAAGGGAATTGGAGTGTCCTACAATGACCGAAGAATTATACACAGTCTGTACAAAAACCAAGTAGCTGTGATTAAGGCCCGTATTCATAGTCAGGTCTTGAGTCGATCTCAGCTCAGTCTCAGCTCAAGACTGAGATGAGACTGAGACCGCCATCCGTATTCATAGTTGTTTCTCAGCGCGATCTCAAGACTGAGATCGGCTTGAGACCAGCGATGCGCGGTTATTTTGGATATCGTTATTTTTCATACCGGAAAAAGTGACGATCGGCACTCCGCAAGAACGGTGAGAGTAAACTTAAAATTATGGCGGGAATAAACAAGCCCTTTTCTGTAGAAGAAAAGCAGCTTCAATTCAATTGCGAGCATATCCATCTATTATAATACAGCAATTTTATTTGTTGCTTTAATTATTAGTGCACAAATAGCCTTCCACATTAATTAATATCAATTGTGATTGAAAAGAAACTTGTAAAAAAAATTAGGAGAAGTGGATTATCGTTGGAGTTGTCATGACCTGGTGACTAATATATTGGTGAATACATAATTTTCATGTTTATTAACGGGAGGAAAAGTACCTATGTGTGCTAGATTAAGTATCCATGTATAACTCAAAAGATTGCATGATCTTAATGCCTAGCATGAACATTGTATAGCCTTTATAACAAATACCTTAAATGTATAATAGCACCAATGGACCTAATGATATACTGGTTATAATTAGGGATATTCATGAGTTCCCCGGATTTCAAATTACCAAACATTTATTGCATATATTGTGTAGGTAAAAAAAGCGGGCTTTCAGCTCTTTACAAAAGTTGGGAATTAACTGAAAGTCACAACATTAATTCACTATTAGTTCATCATTACATTGATAAGATAAGAGCAATGTGACGTATTTTTAGTAAACAATCAATGAAACTGCCTCAATTTTCTTTTGCAATGAGATTATGATATTTAAATAAATTGCTGATAAAGCTGCTGATAAAAATTGCTGATATCATCTGCAGATCAATAAGAATAAACCTAAGATATCGGTGTGCAGCAAGAGAGAAGAGGCCAAAACCCACATTAAACTAGGGAAGCAAAAACTGGAAGAGGTGAAAGAGTTCTGCTGCCTAGAAAGCCGAGTAACCAACGAACATAAATATATGGTGGAGTTGGCTAAGGAGAAGATGAAACTGCTTGAGGAGGAAATAAAGAGAGTGGCATTTGAGGCTGAGGAGTGGAGAAAAGGGGAACTCCATAGGCTTCAAATGTCAATATTACAAAAGCAACTTAACTTAAAAAGTAACAATTTTCAGAGATAATAATTGATTACATTGAAACAACCTAGTTTTATTAACTATTGTAAAAATTGCCTCATTTACAACCCTATAATGAAAAATTATTTGAATAAACTACTGCCTAATAACATTTCCACATGGTGATTTTGATTTTAGATGGGTAATGGCTGGTGGTTTTGGGCTGCATGGTGCACAGGTAGGTACGGTGTTTGATTCGTCATTCATTACATTTCATAGATCTTGATAGTGTGCCCCAATATTGTGCAGTACAAGCAACAAACTTGTGTTGTCCTCATATTTGCTACAAGTTTTCTTCGAAGACACTGGAACTTTTGTTTCAGAACTCCATTTCAATGATATTCCTTGTCCTTCTGTTGGCTAAATTGCACCTGGAAAATAAGTTTTTTGTTATCAAAGAGCGTTTTTGTCTTTCGAGAATTAAAACTACATTATATATAGTGAAATACCACATGCATTTGAGCTGCGCTCTGTTTAGTTTTCCTAACACTCAAGAAAGTTAGCCACGTATTTACTAAAGAATGATTAGTATGTGGTGAGACATTTCACTTTATTTTCTTTTGGTAATTACTAAAGAATTGATACATTTTTATATGTGCCTATCTAATTATTAACCTTTAATTTATAATAAATTAATGAACGATCATAGGTTCTATTTAATTTTCTTTGCAATTATTTCTAATTCTCATAGCTTATTAATGTTTAAGACTGCTTTGATTCTAGCCAATGTGCAAATCCCACATAATTTTTAAATTACTAATTACACCAACATATTAAATATCGGCAGTGTTCTCTAATTATACTATTAATGCAGGGTAGTTGTGAATATATGGATATGCTGTGAACTTACTACCACTGGCATGAGAGACAAGCAGAAATGTTGCAACATAAAGTTTTCCTGCTTCACGAACAAAGTATTGACACAGTATTGTACTCAATAAATTCACTTTCTGTTAGCTAATAGAATTTAATTGCATAGGTATTTATATTTATTTCACCTGTCATGGGTAGTAAATTCATATAATGCCAAATATCCTCAATCACTCGTTAATAACTATCTTTCTACTGCATTTTTTGTATAATTTATGAATGCTGACTCATTGCCGATGCCATTACTTTCATTTGTGATATTGGAATTGGCTGTGTATGTTGTATGCAATCATATTTTTCATTCCGTACATTAACTACAAACACAAAACCTGAAAGTTAATTGTGGGAAAATTATCAATATTGGCATCAGAATAGCGCTAATATATAGTGTGAATCAGACAGCATAAATGTATTTATACACACCTGCAGAAAGTCTCCGGTTGCATAAAATCTTAGAGCAACTAGCAGTCGTAGCATTTCTGGAACTGGAAGACCCCTGTTTCACTGGCCCTCTTCGATGTCCACAATGAAATAAATACCATTTCAAACGGTGTCTTCAGAACATAGGCGCCGTCTGTAAAATTCCTTGTCGGAATAATATTCCATGGGGTTCTCATTGTCCCTAATATATCGCTTCGGTACTCTCTCTTCATCTTCGTCAAAAAAAGTCCATCAATTTCCTAAATCATGGTACAAAACACCGACCATTACCCATCTAAAATCAAGATCACTTCATCAAGAATCAAATTCGAGGATGTCAGAGTCAGAAAATATGAGAAAACAGGAGAGTTACAAATATGAAACTGATCGTAATCGTCATCCAATATAGTGACTTAAATTGGTCAAAATTGCAACGTTAAACGACCCAGCAGAACAATTTCTTACCTGTGTTAAGCGAAGCCAAGATCAAGAGCGTATTCCAAAAGATATATCCACATCAAGTGAGAATGAAGTCTTGACCCTGTGGAGCACCCGTGAAAACTTTGTGAATTTTATGCGCACCAGATCCGGGAAAGCACCAGACCGTACTTTACAAGAGTAATCGTCGTCAAATAATGTAAATAATATCACCAAATGCCTGAATATACAAAAAATAGTATATAATAGCAAAGAATAATTGCATTAGCGCTTGAGCGTTCATTCACCCAATGTGTTTTCAAGCGGTATCCCAAACAAATAACAACAATCGTATTCACCCGTCAAAGTAATTAAAATGTGGTTTGCCTTTATTGTTTACAACAAATAAGTTAAAATAACTCCAAAACGTCGAAGCGTATGGAATATATATGAATCTAAAAACTATATTCGGTGTTACGCCATCAGCCATATTGGTGCAAGTTGGTCTTGAGATCGGCTCAAGACTGCCCCATCGTTGTCTTGGCAAAATCTCCAATCTGGCTCAACGCGATCTCAAGGCGATCTTGAGATAGTGACTATGAATACGGAATCGCACAAATTCTCAAATGGATCTCAAGCAAATCTTGAGACAATGACTATGAATACGGGCCTAAATCTGGACACAGCTGTGAAGAGGCAAGAATAGAGAAAGGAGTGAGACAAGGCTGTGCACTGTCTCCCGTAATTTTTAATGTTCACCTCCAGAGAGCCATCAATGAAATCAAAGAGAGGTCTTCTGGAGTGACTATCCACAGAGAAAAAATAAGCATGCTGCAATTTGCTGATGACATAGCAGTCATAGCGGAGACAGAGAGGATCTGAACAAGACTCTAGTAACCATGGAAAGGACAATGGCCAGATAAGCTGAAGAGATATAAGAAGAAGACTAAGATATTGGTGTGCAGCAAGAAAGAAGAAGCCAAAACCAACGTTGAACTAGGAAAACAAAAACTTGAAGAGGTCAAACAGTTCTGTTACCTAGGAAGCCGAGTAACCAACGATGGATGAAGCAAGAAAGAAATACAGTGCAACCTCTTTCAAACGAGACTTCATTGAGTGCCCAAGAAAACCCTCGCTATAGTGAAGTATCGTCTTACCGAGGTTGGTGTAAATAATCGCCATGGAACCTATTGTCAAAACTATTCTGGGAATGGAGTTGGTGTGGTGGCGGAAGTATTTCCATCTGGAGAGTCTGAGCACAAATCCCGAAAGAAGGGGAAAGTTTTTACCAGTTTTTCATATCCCTACTTAATTTACCACCTAACCATTGGATTAAAAAGCATCGTATCTGCTCCAAAAAAAAATGCACAAAGCCTCGAATTGCCGACCATTTTCCCAAATGCACAACTGAACAAGCTATTATTTTCTAATGCTCATTCCATTTTCTAACGTTCATTCCATAAATTGATTAGTTGCACAAAAATTTAAACCATAACTGATAAATCAAAATTGTATCACCTTTATTACTAGCCTTTATGCTTTTTCTTGGCTGGTCTTAATTTTTATGATCAGTATATTCACGTTTTTCACGACATTTCGCGGAAGCCATCTGGAATAACATATCGCATTTGTGTCAGCAGACGAAAAGAGACTGTGGAAGTGGTAGAAGGGATCCTGCCTTGGAGTGTGTTTTCTTTCATCTGATGTAATGTCCACATTCAAAACCAACTGCTTTACCATGCATAACAATTTTATTGAAATAGCGGTTGTATCACAATAAGTTCTTTTCAAAGATTTTGTTATGCCCTCGATGTACTCACAGTAATTTTGTCGGGTGTTTTGCACAATGGTAGTATGATATAAAGGACTGAAAAAAATGGGTCTAATGAAGAGCCCTCATATACCAACAAATGTGTTAAGTATTAATTCATGTAATTGCTCAATAATGGCAGCAAAACATAAAAAGGAATATAGACATATTGAAAGTCCATAAACTAAGAGTGATACTCCTTTGGCACCATGTTCATGACATTACATCAAGCATTTACAAGTATAGGTTACAAATAATAATTTGCTAACGTCAATAATCTCGTAAATTATGAAATTAACTCACGAAAATGTCCAACAATGATAAATATAGAGTGAAAGAAAATATGAAAACAAATTTGGAGAGACAATGGGGGCTCTCTCGGAACCGAAATTGCAATTTTGTACACGATATCGTTAGATGGAAACGAAAAAAGAAATTTAGTGAAAAAAGTAATCTTCTAACCAGAACCATTCACTCATAAATCAAAAATTAAAATAAGCAAAAGGTGACGCCCACCGAAAAAGCTACTGAGATACCATTGACGTCATTTACCTCCCGTCCTTGACTGCTTTACGGGGAAGGGAAGGGAGTGGAGGGGGGTTCTCGGAAGGTCTGCTCGCACAGATGCTGTCGCAACTGCTCGTATTAGCAGAGTCAACTGTGTCCACCCATTGCGATAAGGCGAAGTAGCTTCGCAGGCTCAGTTGTGATTGGTTGAAGTCGATATACGTCAGAGGTTGCACCACACCCACTTTTCCAAAAGGGTTAAAAACATCAGTTTTTTGCCGCTTATAACTCAAGAAATAACTGACGGATCAAAGAACGGAAAAATATGGGTCTTTTCATTTTCCAAACTCTATCATATTCAGCAATAAAAAAAATATGGTAAACGACCCCATTTAGCAGCTTGCCGTTTTTCCCTTCCGACACGTAAGTGTTTTGCATTTTTGAGCCATGGTGTCTATTTTGGAAATACTCTCAACATGTCTCAACTCACAAGGCTGCTTTACACAATACAATTTTTTGGTACAAATGCTTGTATGAGGAAATTGTACCGTGTAAAGCGGCAAATCGTGTGAATGCTTGTGCGAATGTCTGAATGACTAAACGGAGAACAGAACCTGATCTAATTCCATTCAGACATACATACATACAATTTCGTTCCGTTTATACAAGCTCTATACAAGAAATTGTATCGTGTAAAGCGGCCTATAGACGTGCGAGTGTGCTCTCGACCGCCCAGGAAACAAAAGAAGATGAAATACATATTCGTAACTGCTAATGCTGCAGTATTCCCACCAATATTAACAATAAATTTATCGGATGGTGATTTATAACGTGCAGTTGATACCTACATAACACTTCATATTAATTGCATTGCTAACAGATCGCAAGCTATGGCAGATGTTGGTCAATTGTGGTGTTTTTTGCCAGTGACGGACAAAGGTGGAGCCAACACCAAAGTGGTCTCGTAAAAACAGTATTTTTTTACATGGCAATCATAGGGTCAATTGACAGTGCCCCTGCAATCTTACCACTCTTTCCTGCAGTCTTACCACTCCAGCACTCATCTTGAGTTTTCCAGCATCAACTGTGATGTTCTTGGAGCTCGTTGGAGGAACTACTGACCATCCATCCCCTGAAAACAATAATAATGAATATAAACATCCGACCATATGGTTCTCATGGGCACATTAAAAGAATGGAGCCAGAAGGGATAGCTCAGAAGATCCTCAGCTTACAGGTGAGGTACAACTTCTCCTTGAGCCCTACCTCGTCCTATAAGGTTAGCACTCCTAGCTCAGCTATCTGTGAAGAGGCTGTCTGTACCTAATTCTTGGATGGGGTAAGGGCCGGTGATGCCAATAGGAAATTTTGGTGGGTTGTGTTGCTGGGGGTAAGGATTATGATGGCAGGGGGACAGTGGAGTTTGGGTGTACTGTGCGTGTGGGAAAAGGGTGTGGTTGTCATCACAAAGCCTATGTATGGCAGAACAATTAAAATAATACTATCCATAAGCACTTTAAGCATAACAAGTAATATGTACAACACTATATACAAGCTAGTCCATAAGAACAGTCAAAATCGTCCCTCCTACTGCGGTTATACCCAACAAAACCAATATTATGTGCAACTTCCATAGTTGAGCTCTTATCTAGAAAATGTGAAATAGAAACAAAAAACCTGAGCTCATAAATTATGTAACCTTACTTTAAAATGTCAAATGCTAGTGGTGCACAGGAACTCTACATTACCAACATTCATACAACAAAGAAGTTTCCTAGTCACAAAACACATTTGTTGATATCACAGATCCCAACAAATATTGATATAGTCATGCCTCATTTAGCCAAATTTCCATTGGTGAATTTTTAAGTAGAGATGTGCGAATATTACCCGTGAATACTCGAATACATAAATAAGACAAAAGAATGTTTTTTATAAATAAGACAAAAATTCGAGATTTCAAAGAATATAATAAAATAATTCGATATTAGAGATCTTGAATAATAATTGCTATTAAAAATAAATACAGGTATACCTCGCCTTACATCGTTAATTGGTTCCATTAGAGTAAGTCGAATTCCGACGTAAGTCAAGTAAGTTAGTTTTGACGTCCAAATTTGAACTAACTCCAAGAAAACAACTAGTAATGAAATGTTTGTGTGTCATTTTCATAAAATAAACGTACTTTCTTGTATATTATAGTAAAATATTACTAACCAAAAGAAGACAGAAGGTAATTACAATCCCATTTGAAACACATCGCGAACGCACACAACATATTTGTTCTCATATATGCCTCTGCTCTTGTGGGTGACGCTTTTGGAAATCTTGACGGCTATTGAACATTTGCACTACTCATCCATCGAAAGTTTCACATCCAGCAATATTTTAATTTTACCATTTTATGATATTTAATGCTGTAACCTACCTGAATGGCAATATTTATGTTGTCCTTTATGGCTGGTGGACGATGAGGTGGGTACAATGAGATGGTTACATCGTGGACGCAGATGGCTGACAATCACACGAGTCATTCTGAGTGTTGATGCGTTTCAGAAACTGGTCGAGAATGCCTTGAACTTTCTTACTCTTCTTACTTTCAAGGGATATTTTATAAGGGGCTAAAGTTTCCTGACTTGCCCCAATAACCTTTGAAAGGCACTGAGCATTTGGATCCATCTCTTCAAACAAAGCGAGACATTTTTCCATACATGCAAAGGCCTCCTCCCTGTTCTTGATTGTAAAGGTTTTTGCTTCATCTTCTGGCTGTTCCACTTCACTTCTTTGCTGAGCGTGAATTTTCATCAAGTCCTCATTAGTCAGGGGCTGTTTGTCTTTCTGAAATAATTCCAGTGTCCTCCTCTTCCAAGCCAATTTCCAGTAAACTGCTCAATGACACTAAGGATTCATTGATTTCACCTTCGTCAAAACCCTTTAAATCATTCACAAATTGTGGGCACAGCTTCTTCCACATGCCATTCATAGCCGAGCTTTGAACATCATTCCATGCAGCTGCAATGTTTAGTATGGCCTTGTAGATGTTGTATCCCTTCCAGAAGTCACGGACTGTAAGAGACTCATCAAGATCAGTAGCGGCTATTACTTGTTGTAGTTTATGCTTCATGTAGTAGCACTTGAAGATGGCATTAATCCCCTGGTCCATTGGCTGTAGGAGAGAGGTGATATTAGGAGGGAGGTAGACAACGGTAATGGCTGGGTGAGAATCAGTTATGTTTTTTGGGTGGTCAGGAGCATTATCCAGGAGAAGAAGGATCTTAAAAGGAAGCCCTTTCCCCCTACAATACTTCTCTGCTGCTGGGATGAAATGGAGGAAGAACCTATCTTCAAAAATCACTACTGTAACCTAAGCCTTTAAATTTGCCTTCCATATCACAGGTAGAGATTCCTTTACCACATTCTTTAGAGCTCGGGGATTCTACGCGTGATAAACAAGCAGCAGCTTTTACTTAAAATCTCTCGCACAATTACCTTCTAACAATAAGGTCAAGCATTCTTTTGAAACCTTGTAACCAGGAATAGTTTCCTCCTCCTTGGAAACAAATGAACGATCTGGTAATTTTTTCCAATAGACCAGTTTCATCGACATTGAATATCTGTTCGTTAGAAACTGGTTCTTCAAAATTATCTTCGTCAGCTCACATGGAAATGTTGCAACATCATCAGCCGATGCAGTTTCACTTTGCGTCTTTATGGAGTGAAAATTTTGTCGCTGTTTGAACCTCATAAACCATCCTTGACTGGCCTTGAACTCTACGTCTTTTTCATCTGGATACTTTTTCTTTAGGTCTTCAAATAATGATAATGCTTTTTCCTGTACCACTTCCTGTCTAACTGAAGCATGTAGATTCTCTGTTAATCGAAAGAGAAAGAAGTTGCTCCATTTCTTCATAAATTTTGCCTCTCTTCTTGTTGATGATGATGTTCTTCATCCCGGGAGCTTCATCTTAGACATGTGATAGAATCATATACTTACTGTGCACAATGGACGATACCATTGTTCGTGACAATTGTAAAGACTACGAATTGGCTACAAAATTTTCACCTTTTTCATGGCATCTAATTATTGACACCTTGTCATTCAAGGTTATAGCTTGATGCTTAGCATTAGCACTTGCGTTGAGATTTCTGTTTGCAGGCATTATTGAATGAAATAAGTCAAAAGTGTGTGACACACAGAAGCTCAAGAATTACCACACGTGAAACTCAAGAATTACCACACGTGAAACTCAAGAATTACCACAAGTGAATAATAACCTCACGACACCACAATGGCCCATAAAGACAGGTCCGGGCAGGTCTAAGAGCATCGATAAACTACGCAGCTGACATCATCAGAGTTGTCTCAGTCATCGGGAGCAGACACAGAGCAAGTGCTGCACCTTCACTGTGGGGCAATGAGGAACTGCGGTCATTGCTGCATTTCGGTAACGCAACTCATTTCTGCTTTCTAGAGCTTTAATTAAATACATTATAATTATTAAAAGTGCTAAATTGGATACGATAGGTTTATGATAGAATATTCCTTCACTTTACTTTGTGAATACATAAACGCACCATTTCTCGTGCAATATCTCTTCAGTTTATCATTTTTTACATTTCCCTGTAGCACCGTATTCTTATGTAATTACTGTCACATTCTTTATTTAATCCTTATTTGTTTACTAACTATTTATTTTACTCTGTGCGATTTATCACATTTATAAATATTTTTGTGATTCTAGCACTTTTACTGCAACCTGCAATGTCGACACAAAAAAACCGACGTATCTACGGATGCGACGTAACTCGAAACAACGTAAGTTGAGGTATACCTGTAATAATTTAGCTATATTTGGCGTGTTGAAGAATTGCATCATATGTGCCACTAGAAGACAGCAGAGATAAGTCTGTTGATGGGTTATGCCTCGTAATTTGTGGTAGAAAGGAAAGTTTCAACAAATGGAAATGTGGCAAAACTGTTGCCTTTTCACCAGAAATAACACGCCTAAACTATTCACCACTAGTCACCATTAAAAATAAAAAAAGAACATTTAGCATGTCAATTGAAATTCTAGTATTCAAGGTATTTGAAATTAGAGATATTCAAATATTTAAGTCATGACTTAGTATTCATATTTGAATTAGAGAAATCTGCTATTCGACCAATCTCTATTTTATACCATATAATATACCCATTTAAATACTTTTTTAAACTATAGCAATTTTTTCAATGAAAGAATTATAAATCTTGCGAGAAATCCATCGTAAAATTAAACAATGCGGTGCTCATTTTCTGGGAACAAATTTGGTTTGGTCCTCCTCCAAACATGCCAAAGAGTTAACCAAAATGCGCTAACCATAAGTACTTACATGCACTGTGCCTTGGATCTAAGGAAATATATGTGCAAAAAGGAAACCGTGTTACCAACGAATGTCCTAATGACATTCCACTGTTAACAGTTGCTGGGAATTTCCCTACCCAATTTCTATGTTCCTCTAAATGCCCCATATCTTCCCAATGCTGTCTCTCTTACTTCAAAATGGATTTGCATTAAGACCCCTATGAATGCATCAATTTCACTAACTGAGGCAAGATTAGTATCAAATCTGAATACATTTCACTTTAAATAACAGGGTGGACAAGCCACAACACAAGTATTACTGTAGAAGTCAACCATGAAAACATTACCATAATCTTCACTCACAAGACCATGCTCAGCATCCTTTTGGCAAGAGACATTTTGCCCACATTATAGGCATTTCCTCCACATATTGTATCATCATTGCATGGCAGAATTAATGAATTCGTTATTTCAGAATGGTAAATGACAAAGGCCCCACATGTGGTGAACCTTTAACAGAATTATTTATCACCTTAAACTGATCAAATCAAAAGAACATTCCAAACACATGGAACACTATCAGATACAAAATTTTTGGAATGTAGCCATTCTGTGAGTCAAGTGAAGAAATTCTTGTCTTGAAAAGAGAGGCCATGATTGTAATGCTACTTCCCTAGTAGCACAATTAATGCTCACAATATGCTGAGCACATTTTCGTAAAATATGTTCAATATGTTGAAAATGTTTCTAGCATATGCTGAGCATTAACGAATGTCCGGGTAATCATATGCTATAAATGTGCTGAAAACATTTTCGAAAATATACTGAGCATGTTGTCAACACAGGCATGGCATATTTGAGAAAACATGCTGAGCATATTTCAATTATTTTTTGTAGCATATTTAATCTATCACCGTTCAGGGTCATTTTATCGGATTTTATCGAACAATATCAGATTCTAAATTTCTGAGTGTTAGCCATTCTTAAGTGAAAAAATTCTTGTCTTGACAAGAAAGGCTCTGATTGTAATGCTACTCATGTTGAAAAGAAAAAAACCTAATTTGCTACCTTGTGTTGTCTCAAACCACGAGGACTAAGTGAACCCAGATGTCCACATCGGAGCCCAGAGATGGCCCTCTCTTGGGTAATTCCTTAATTTCCTATTACAGTCTTTGCGAAGATAGAAGGCTAAGTTTTTTACCCTTCCTGACCTCCAGAGATAAGTGATGTTACAACTTATCTAAATTGGAGTGTAAGAAGCATTAATCACACTGTGGTATAAACTGCACATGATGTTGGTGCATTGGCTTTTAAGTAACGAACATGCCGTAGTTTTCCACCAATTAGAGAGATTTAAATATGATCCACTGTTGCAGCATTAACTGCTATAATGTCCATGCATTGGATAATGAGCAACATTGTGCACATATTAGTTTTCCACTGATTACAGAGATAAATGCAGTCACAATCACCGCCTGACAAGTGCATTCCAACACAGGAGTCTACTGCATGTCTCAACACCAGCTGCAACACGAGTTCCAGTCGATACAAGAACCAAATTAAATGATTTCCCCCTGTAGAGTCCCAACAATGTGGGATTGTCGTAGAACCAGATTCATCTTATGCTCATCCAAATACAGTATACATAGTCCATGCCAGTGAACTCAGGGTTTCCAGGCAAAAAGTTACTGACCTAGCAAGTAAGGCCTTTGGTGATCAAAGTGGCCACAGAGTGAACAACTCTGTATGAAACCATATAACAAAAATGACATTCCATCATTGGATCTATTTAATTTTCATAATCAACCGAAGAAATTGCTTCAGTGAGCCTAGAATGTATTGTTCGTATGTTCTCATCATTGCATACTTCACTTGCATTTCCGTAACACAATAAGGTCAGACCACCTGTAAACAGTATTAGTAATTTCAAAATTGCATTACCATAACATAGCCTCCTATAATCGTTTGATACGTAATTTGCCCTTTGACAAAATGAATTGTTTCACACCCAACTTCGTCGTAATAACCTATTTTTTCACTTTTGGACTGTTATCACATTTTGATAATTCATAATTCCCAAAATTTCATTGCATTGCATATACTACCATACATTTAGGATATTTCTTTGGTCATGCTCAGGATAAATGCTTCATTATAAAATAACATGGTTTAGTTTCTACTGTAAATTAAATTTGCGTACTCCATGACATTTGGCTTGAAACTTATTCCTTATATTATTGGAAGATATTTAGTGAAATCAATAACATACTATGTATCTACATTAAGCATAAATTCAACAGCAGTTGCAGACGTACTTGCAATTGCACCATATTCCTTCCGGCTCGAACCACCACCCATGCTCCCCCTCGATGTCATAGGGTAGCGTGCGAACTGGCTTCCCAAGTTCTCTTGCTGAAACTCCATTGCAATTTGAGCTATTTTCTTGGGATTAGATTCATCCCTACATGGTACCCACTTCCTGTTCTTCAAATCAATCACATCTTGGAGCATAAATCTTACTCTTGAAGAGGTTTTCCTTTCTTGTACAATGGTTTTCATTTTATTAAACAAGCCACTCAAGTTGGGTGGATTTGCCTGTGGTGAAAAGGGTAAATTTGGTAGCAACAAATAAAATACACCAACAGCACCTACAATATATTAAGCTAAAAATGTAAATACTACAAAAGAGCTCCAGTATATTGAAGACATATGACTTAACAGGAGGAGCAAAGAGAGGGCAGATGATAAAAGACACTAAAATATCCAGAGCAGCAAATATGTAAGAACATTCCTCTGAGGAAAATCACACTACAATTTCTTTTCTCTGATGCATATTTGACTAGAAAATTTTAACTAGGACATAGGTACCCATCATTCCATAAATATGACAACCAATGCATCTATTTCATTTGACTTAACATAGTAAACTTTCCTTCAGCAATCATATAAAGCACATCACAGCCACAATATAGACAATGTCAATCAAACATCATAAGACATTAAATCAATGTTAAAGATATGAAATCAACGTCAAATTCAAGCAACCACCTTCATCAGTGTGCAGCACTAACTTACATTAGGTTTTTTCTCAAGGGCCTCTTCCAGAACTTTTCCAACAGTAGTCAACAATTCACAAAGGCATTCTAAACTTTCCTCGTCCCTTGCTTTCAAAAGCACTCTTATGCACAACACTATTATGCACTGGTTAATCATCCCCAATTTGTACAATTCACCAATAAACCTAAAATCAAAACAAAAAATACATGACATCCTTATCTCCATATATTTCAAGACAGCAGCAATACAATTCTCAGTAGCATGAGACAAAGCCAACACATTCTCTACATGTATAAATTACCCAAAAAGTTACCACCATTACAGTCAAGCCCACTTTATTTACAAGCCAAATTTATTACGAAGTTCTGGATATAACAAAGTGAAGACTATTCCCCGTCAAAGTGAGGCTCATAAAATCTGGTCCACACACAACGAAGTTCGGTTATTACGAAGTAAATATTCAGCCCCCTCAACTTCACAATAAACGGGCCTAACTGTATTTGTATTGATTTGTCAATATGGTTTTAAAGTAAAAAAAATTTTCCATCAATTTTAACCTGCAAGAAACATCTAGCTTCACGCTACATTTAATAAATACAGGTCACAATAGAGAGAGAGGACAACTGCATATGAAAAGGTAACAGAAATTGAACTCTGCAAAGGAAAAGTAATGTGCTGTGAGTGAAAAAAGTAACCAAATTACTAAATAACCACCCATTCCTATCCTTGCAATGGGCTCATACTAACAATTACAAATGTGCTGCATTTTACAATTTGCAACTTTCCTGGAATCTGGAAAATAGCCTAAACGAAAACTTTACACCCTCCAATCGTTCTTCCATCAAAACCCTACAAGTTCCAACATAGATTTCAACACAAAGAAAAAATGGGTAGTGAAATGGACATATTTCAGAAGGTATTTCCCATTCTGTAGACCCAGAAAAAATCATGATTTAATGCAAGAATGTATATAAATGCATACGTAAGCGCTAAGTAAATATTTCTCCTCTGCGTGTCATATTTAACGAGAGAAAAAACAAAATCATGGCTGACCTGGTTACGCCCACTGATTTCCTCCTCATTCCTCGCTCATCTTCTTCAACCTGAAGCCTCAGTTCTTTCCTCTTCTCTTCCTGCAGAAGATAAGGATAAAATAAGCATATACGCCACTACCAACCACAGCTACTGCTTAAGTTTTGTGTCACTTCAGACAGCTATGTTATGCTTGCAGTGATAGTAATAATAATAATAATCTTTTTATTTCTGTTGGTTACCAAGTAACATAGAAATCATCAGAAGAGATAACATTATGGGGTGTCATATATACATATATCAAGACAAGGAATAGTAATATCACAAGCAAACATAAAAGTGCTAGTAAAAAAAGTAAAAATTAAAATAGGTTTAGGCATCACAACAATCACATTTACAGTAGAACCTCTATTTTACGAAGTTGAAGGGACCCAAAAATTTGAGCTTTGTAAATCAGAGGGTTTGTAAATTGGAGGTTATCTTCCACTAACTCCTCTGTCTCCGGAAATGATGTGTCACCAAAACCAGCTGATCTCCAACAGTAGGAAATAGTTTTTGCGGTGACACTCCCATGCTCTGGCAACACCTTGCACAGCATGGACCAATGTCCATGGAGGCACATCATGCACATAAGGGGCTTGATCTCAGACAAATGTACGTCTACTAAAACTCTGCTGACAGGAATGCGAGTGTAATTTCAATGCAATTAAAGACTATGCTGTACTTAACTTGTCAAATAGTTATGTTAGGGTTGAAATCAAACTAATTACTATAACAAATAATAGTCATCTGCTCATTCAGGGAAAAAAACAGATATTACGTGAAATTCTCTGTGTGCAGTGTATTTGCCAGAAATTGAAAGGATATAAAAATTACACCTCAATTGTATTGATTCCCTGTATAGCATAGGCATTATTCCTAAGGCTAGGAGACTCACTTTCTCAAGTAAAAGAGAATGAAACAGCCATGAATTAAAAAAAACAGGTGAATATTTTTCTGCAAATTTATAATGGTATGAACTTGGCTGCTGCAACTGAATTAAGTTCTTGTAGCTTTTCAGTTGGTAGATCTCAAAATAAGGGGAATAATTCTGAAGAGAATTAACTCATCCCGCAGAGTATTTTAAGTGTAAGCAGTTATGCATTAATTAACGAAAGGGGTACATTAAGTGCTAGTCGATTTGTGTTTAAAGAAGCCATTTTAACATGGGAAAGCCAGGGATGCATTTTAACTAGGAAATTTCAAAACTAAGTTCCAACTGACCCAGTATATTTCAGTGAAAAGACCATAAAATGCCTTTTTTGAAGAATGCATATCATCTCAAATACATTTAATAATATTTCGCAGCTGATGAAAGTCACTCTTAGAAATTCACTCAGTTAATTTGAAATTCCCTCTTTTTTAAGATGCGTTCTACAGTGCTGACATCTAGCAGCGATTTACGAGAACTATTTACTCGCGGCTACAGAAAGCGTCGCGATCTCATAGTCGTGATCGCAAATTCTTACCTAACGACGTAAAACACTTCTAATGAAAAATTAAATAATCAAATTGCATCAAGATTTGAATATAAGTAATTTATTATTGCAAAATTAGTATTTTTTAACGAAACTAAGCTCCACGACAGCTGCAGCAAAAAGCTTCCTACGGGAATGCTAGTTTCAAGTCAAAGGCTGAACAAAGTTCTGAATAGACCTCTGGACAATTTTTTAAATCTCCTTTAAATGCTACTTAAAAAATTGTTAATTATACTAAAACACCTTAGCGATGAAAACTATGTATTTATTTAATGTATTTTTCGAGAAATAAGCAAAAGAAATGCCCAGAAAACACGCCCACTCTAAAACGTATTGTGATTGGCCGGCTGAAAGTGACGTCAGCTCCTGCAACGGAGAGGAAAACGGCGGAACGTTCTGTACCTGTGGACGTTGTTTTCAACATTTGTTGTCGGATTTAGATATCTTTGGTGTGGTTAAGGAAGGCTGCGAACATATATGATTTCTTTAGAAGGTATGGAGTCTGAGTTTGTCAAAGCTGACGCAAGAAATCTTCCGAAAATCTCAACATTAGCAATGTTTTCATACGTATCAACACCGTGTTTAAATGTAACTTCGTTCAATCTTCGAAGAAAACATGATTCAAACGGAAATCCAAAGAGAGATGGCGAGGTAAAAGCATATCAATGTTTGAAAATGAATGTTCATTTGAATTTTGTAATATTCATAATATGGCGATGATGAATGTTTTGGTGTTAGGGTCGTTCGTGAGGAACACGATCGTGTCGACGATGATGCCATCGGCTATGTGCAGGTTAAGCTCGATAAAATGTTGTTCGTGCTCGTGTATGCCCCGAGCATAAACTAATATGTCGTGGAAGCACATATTTTGATGGATGGCGAAGACAAGTAGGTATAACTACTTGTCTTCGCTATAGACTATAGTGAGCATTTCGTGCAGGGATTGCGTAGGTACGTCAAGTTCGGGACCACAAAAATAAGATGTATTATGGGCATCTACTTTATCCATTTGTTTACTTTGAATTACTGCTCCAATATGTGTCGACATCTCTCTATTTTCACGCACATTATATCATTAATGTATCATTTGGGATGTTTTCAAGGATTCGGATTAAGGCCTGGTTACACGATACATTAACCCGTACGAGTTAATGTGTATATGCATGAACGCGAAAATGCCCCGTGTAACCACACCAAAATGAATGAATGCGTGAACAGAAAATAGATCCTGTTCTATTTGGTTCATGCACTAACGCACAAGTTGAGCAGAAACCATTCACGCCAATGTACATTAACCCGTACGTGTTAATGTATCGTGTAACCAGGCCTTAAAGGCCTAAATAAAAAATACAATGAACGTGAAAATCTTTTGTTTGTAGTGGCATAACCTTAAGGTGCAGTTATGAGTTTTGATACGATTTCCAAGAACTTCCTTTTGGGGAAATATATATTGGGCTATCGAGACAAAGGGGGATTAAAAAACCCTTGATTACCGAATATAACGAGGAACTTCAAAATTCAACCTGTGTCGCAGCAAGCAAGTGCGATCGTGATCCTAGATTCTTAATGTTGTGTGGTGTAATATTGGTGTATTTGGCATATTAGCTGATCTCGACGCAGACGCGGTATGTTGAAACGCGAATCTAATGTGTTAAATCGTGAAGGTAATGCAAAGAAATAAATATTCCCGTCTACAACTACTTTGGTTTAATAAATTGTTTTTATGTGCACAAGTAGCCATTCACGCATCCATCGTTCACGCTGACCTTCGAAAATTGAAATTGAGCGGTGAAAATTACTGCTTGCGATTAATAAAAGTTAGGACATCTAATCTTGAAAAGTAAGCAGCGATAGGTTCAGTGGGTTCAGTCTTTTAATCATAATTGAAAGTTGCTTAGCGAACTTTTTCAAACATGGCATATTGCCTGATATGGAAAAGATTTTTCGTGACATATGTCCAGCACATTTCCCTCGTACTCTGATTACTGATTTGTGCATGCATTAAATTTCCTAGCAGTTTTTCAATCAATGAAAAAACTTTACCGAATAATATTGAGCCCATATGTCAATCGCATCAATAATACTACTGGCGGCGCTTTGTTTTGGCCTAGTTTCTGCACAATTAAGATACAATTAAGTTTAATTTAGTTTCCAGAATTGGTAAAATGAATATAGACAGAGTGAACGCTCAAAAATGCACACGTTTGATCGCATAGACAAAGTTTCATTTCGCTTGCACTTCTTTCTTCACCCATATTATCCTGTTTCGGGTAATTAAAAAAATAATTGTTGGGAGGCATTCCCGTTGGTGTCATTATATTCTGGCACAAGACAACATTTAAAACAACGCTTTGGCATATTAAAATAAAGTGCGTTCATGAAAGACATTTCAATAGTGATCTCCTAAACGCTTCAAACTTCGCATAGAAATATACGCACCGCGACCGCTGTTGCAGGACCTGACGTCATTCAAGATGGCAGCGATGCGAATTACGTTTTTGCGAGGGACCAGCTCGTGGCGATTCAAATGCTTATATTTTAAAAATAAAATACTTTCTGTCAAAACTGCTTTCGCAGCAAGTAATTTTTTTGTTTAAACTCTACGAAAATGCCTTTATTGGAATATGTGTCCAGAGACCTATTGGGGTTGCGGCGGTTACCTTAAAGCTAATTTTAAACAATTTCAGAGAAACTATGGATCTTTTGTGACGACGAGTTAGGTATTCGCAATACACAAAATGATAGAAAAGGAATAGAAATTACCAAGCACTAATCCAATTATTTTATGAACTGGGGCATTGTTTTCGAGAAGTAGGCGTCGTGCCATGCATCTTAGAACATTTTTTCCTTGGATTATATAATTAGAATTGAATTGCGATTTGGATGATCAGTCTCTGGGATTTTTGTTACAGTTTAAGCAGCAACGTTGAGTTTGATCATCATCATCTAAACAGCGATCGTTATTCCATTGTACTGAGTTCAGTGCTACAAAATCATTTCAAAAACTTCGTAAAACAGAGGTCAATCACTCCTAGGGACCGGCCTTTCACTTTGTAAATCAATAAAATGGAGGTTTTGTAAAATAGAGGTCATTTTACATGGTTTTCCTATATACAAAGATCGGGACCGGCGGAATGGTTCGTAAATTGGTGTCATTTCGTAAATTAGAGGTTCGTAAAAAAGAGGTTCTACTGTAGATGAATTCATGAATTCTGAAATGCAGTAATATGCTTTGTGAAGAAGTAGATTCTTTACACGACGCTTGAACACTAGCAGAGAAGAAAGTGATTTGATATCGGATGGTAGGTTGTTGTAGATTTTTGAGGCTGTGTGATGGGGACCTTGAAGAGAAAGCGAAGTCGAGCTCTGGGATAAGTGAATGTTTTGTACTATTGCGCGTGTGGTAGGGGTGCACATCATGGTGAAAGGAGAAAATTTGGGGGTTTTGTTTAACAAACAAGGCACAGCTGAGTATGTAGAGGGATGGAAGTGTAAGGATGGCGTGGCTCCTGAATAAAGGTCTGCCAGGAGTACGGAGGGGGAGGTTTAGCATTGCCTTAATAGCTTGCTTTTGGAGGGAAAAAATCTTGCAGGAAAGGTTGTCCTTTCCCCAAAATAAAATACCATACGATGTGTGAGCTTGGATTTTTGAGTGAAATAGGAGTTTCAGCGTATTGAGGGCGACAGTTGGGACTAGTTTCCTGATCATGAAGATGCCTAGAGTATTTTTTTTCATGATGTACTTTATGTGGTCAGACCAGTCCAGGTTTTCATTGATTACTAGACCAAGAAACTTGACAAAGTGTGATCTGATTAGGGTGTTACCATTTAAACGAAGTAAGAAGCTGGAGGTAGGTGGGTACCTTTTATGGTGAAATTGCAGGTGAAGACATTTATGGGAATTGATGGTGAGTCTGTTAGATTGGCACCAATTATTCATGTCCGATAGTACCCTAAGATACACTCTGCAGCCAAGCAAGTGAGAATTATGACCGATTCACGTTTATTTTCAAATAATGGCAACCAAAACAGGTGCCATTACCACAGTGGAGGTTATTCTTGACAAAAAGACTGGAGCACTAGTGCAGAAAATAAGTAGAATGTTGCCCTACAACAGTGACCTGGAACAGGCTTAAATATGGGTGCCTAAACCAAGGCCACTTCAATTACTTGACAATTACACAAATCCACCAATAAAAGTGCATAAAACCCCACACCTCCCACTAACTGCCCACTAGGAGGAGGGTTACGACAAAACCACATTGCTGTAAAATAGAAGCACTTGACACACACTATGGTTACTTACAGAGGTTTCCTTGTCAATTTCCTTCTGCTTCTCTGTGAGGCCACGGCCGGTGGCCTTATCTTTCTCAAACTCATTTTGGCATCGCTTAAGAAGTATCTTCCTAAAATTACTGTTGGATTCTTCACTATTTTTCTGTGCCTGCCTGGCAATATTTTGGTTGTTTAAGTAGTTGCAGAGCTCAGCATATGCTACAGAGAAGTTAGGCTCATCCACCGCCTGATAGAGAAAATGAGACCAGAAAATTTTTTCAACAAAGCACTGGTCAAAAACTATTGAAAAACAAAAAAAATCTATTCTCACAAGCAACTTTATCTTAAAAAAAAAAATAATAATAATATCCCCAGCAATATTTTGGGTGTTTAAGTAGTTACAAAGCTCAGCATATGCTACAAGAAGTTAGGCGCATCCACCAACTGATAGAGAAAGTGAGACCAGAAAAAATTTCGTTCACCAAAGAAATGGGCAAAAAAACAAAAAATTCTATTCTCACTGGCAACTAAATCTAAAAAAATGAATATCCCCAGCTAAATGGACACCAGATAGCAGTAAGCCATTCTATATCAATTATTGAGCGATAAAACATTACCATCAACAATGGGACCAAAACCTTAATAAAGCCCAAAAAGACCTGAACATTTGCGATAGTAAAATGTCATAACCAAAAGCTCGACAGTTACATAGAACTGGCTACCTAGGCCCCATGACAGCTGTTTAATAAAATGTTATGCAGTGTATTTCATAAAAATATGAAATAATATTAAAACAAGTTAATCTGGTTCATCCAAATTCACAACACCACAACATGCTTATATTGTACTCAATAGCTCAGCATCCTTTTGGCAAACCAACATAGTCACCACATCAAGTGGAGACTTCAATTATTTAAGTAGGTCATCATTGCTCAACCATTATAATTTACACCCAATTTTAAGTTACGCAAACTACCTCTCAAGTGCTTACCTTGTCAAATACTAAATCTATAACTCCTTTCAGTTTCTCCATTGTGTCTATAGGCAGCTTCATAACTTCCAGCGCAAGCTTATCAAAATTTTGAAGTGTCAACTTATTCAGTATTCCTCGCATTGCAGCATAAAGTTCCTGAAGTAAAATTATATCATGTTATAAAATATTAAATTAACGAGTCAAAAAATTACCATCACCGGGCTACAAAAATGCCTGCAACAATTCACTCTGGAAGAAAATTGTGCCAAGTGTCAAGTCATTGACCTTGATAACGACAGTATCAAGATGTTCCGGAATAAATCAACCAAATCCATTCCCTTAAATTTTATTCCCAATGAAGGCCAAGTACAGAAGAAGTCCAATAACACTACCGCTGTAATCTGTCATTACTGCACTCTTTTAAAACCAACACTAACTCATGTATCCTTACTGTCATGTACCAATGCTACTTCAGGGGACAAAGATGAACTATTGTGTAGGTTCCACCCATAAATGCGTTCAAAATCATAAATTCTACAAAGTAATAATGAAATTTCACCACCAATTAAGATGCATTAATACACTTTGTTTTTTTACGCACCATAGGCACTGCTAGTATTACACAAAAAATCAATGATTAGCCATCGCCGAATACGCTAGACCACACAACATTTTCCTGCTGTGGTTTAAATAGCAAGCAAGTACATTGCTAGCAGGCATTCAAGTTCTATTGTTGGCTAAAGAGGGATCCCCATCTTCCAAGACCCAGAGTTTCACATTACACAACTAAAGAGACTTTCACTAGGGACCCACAATGGGGGTGGGGGAGGAAATCTCTCTCTACACTGTTATTCTCATAATTAGCCACACCTCTTACAGTGGATATTTGTATGTATAGCATACATACATTAGCATAATGTAACAGCATAAAAGTCTAGATTAAAAGAAACCATTGAAATCCCAAAGAAATAAAGTAGTAAAACATATGGGAAACCTTACAGAAGGAATGTAATAACCAATTAAAGTTCAAGACCAAACCTGTAGATACCGTAGTAGTGCAGGTTTTCATGCCTAAGACGGACTATGAAGATGAAGAAGTGGAAGACGTCTATGAAGATATCACGGAAGTTATAAAACAGGTAAGAGGAGGAGAAAACCTAATTTTTTTACGAGACTGCAACTCTATCGTCGGCGAAGGTCAAGATGGAAGAATAACTGGAAAATACGGATTGGGAAACCGAAACGAAAGAGGGGAAAGACTGCTGGAGTTCTGCACTCAACATAAGTTGGTGGTCGCCAACACATTGTTTAAAAACCACAACCAAAGAAGATACACATGGAAAATGCCAGGAGACAGAAGAAGATGCCAAATAGACTACATTTTAGTGAAACAGAGATTTAGAAACCAAGTGAAGGACTGCAAAAGCTACCCTGGGGCAGACATCAACAGTGACCATACATTAGTGATGATGAAATGCCATCTAAAATTCATGAAACCGAAGAAACAAAGAAGAATATATGGCAAATAGAAAAAGTAAAGGAGGCTCAACATCAGCTGGCATTTCAAAAAGCAGTGGGAAACAACATAGGAGAGAACCTGAATGAGAAATCAATGGAAGAGCATTGGGAAAACATTAAATGTGGACTACAGGAAGCTGCAAAAGAAGTTCTTGGAAGAAGAAAAGTTGCCAAGAAGAAGCCATGGATCACGGAGGAAGTCTTAGACTTGATTGAAGGAGGAAGAAAGTATAGGAATGAGAAAACTGAAGAAGGGCAGCTTTGCTACAAAAGAATAAGGAACGAAATAAGTCACAAAGCAAGGAAAGTTAAGGAGATGTGGATGACAAATGTATGCAAAGATGTACAATGCAACCTTGCACTTACAAGGTGGAAGCGGCCTACAGCATAGTGAGGAACCACTTCAAGGAATGGAGCGCAAGATGCAATGCTGTAAGGGACAAGAATGGAGGATTTTTGATTGAAAACGAGGACAAAGTGAAGAGATGGAAAGTATAACTCGAAGAGTTATACAATGGAAAAAATCTCAGCACAATAGCTTGAAGAAGAAAGCGAAGAGGAAAAGGATGATATGGGGGCATTATATTAAGATCGGAATTCGAAGCTGCAGTAAGGGACCTTCGGATGAATAAGGCTTCTGGTATTGATGATGTTCCTGCAGAACTAATTAAAAATGCAGGAGAGAAGACATTAATTCATCTCTACAAAACCATCTACAACATGAATTCCACAGGAGAAATTCCCAGGGAATTAGAGAAAAACATCATCATTCCTACTCCCAAGAAGAAGAGAGCGGAGAAATGCGAAAATTTTAGGACTATAAGCCTGATGGCACATGCATCGAAGATACTGACCAGGATTATCTACAGAAGAATAGAACGAAAAGCAGAGGAATTCCTGGATGAAGATCAATTCGGATTCAGGAAAAGTAAGAGTACAAGGGAAGCAATATTGGCCCTTGGGCTACTTATAGAGAAGAGAATGGAGAAGAACAAACCAACGAGCATTGCATTTGTGGATTTAGAGAAGCCTTTTGACAATGTGGATTGGGATTGAATGCTTGGAATTCTAAAGGGAATTGGAGTGTCCTACAATGACCGAAGAATTATACACAGTCTGTACAAAAACCAAGTAGCTGTGATTAAATCTGGACACAGTTTGAAGATGTTAAAATAGCCACTAGTTTAAATAGGGTTAGGGAGAACGCAATGAACCACTCGGCTCCACGGCTAGAGGCATACTGCTTTTATTCAGAACGACGAGACGAGGTAGTTACATCTCCCTCCGCAGAGGGCAGCACTTGCCGGTACACACAATGTCCGCACCAAAGCAAATTTCGTCACTTTAACACCTCTCCTCGAAATTTAACATTTAGTTTTCATTATTAATTAACACATACATGTCAAAATTTTGTCTCAATTTACATGTGAATGACAAACATAGAAAAAAAAAAAAAAAAACATGGTCACGGGTCACGTTAATACAACCCTAATTTCTTACACAATTGCTGAGTTTTATTACCATTCAGGGGTTTGGTCAGTAGGTCTGCCACATTGTCAGCACTCCTTACATACTTGAATTCAATCTCACCATTCTGGACCATTTCCCTTAAAAAATGAAATTTCACATTAACATGCTTGGTTCTATCAGAGACAGAATTGGTAACAGACAGAGAAATTGCTCCCGAATTATCAGCATAAATCTTAGCTGGATTCTCTACATGTTGGTCTTGGTCTAACTCACTTAGTAAGTTCTTACACCAAATAAACTCTGTTGCTGCTTCATACATAGACATGTATTCTGCGTGGGTTGATGACGTTGCCACACACTTCTGCTTCTTACTACGCCAGTTTATTACAGCCCCTCCTAATATAAACACATAGCCAGAAACTGATTTTGCGTCAACACTGTTGTTCGCCCAATCTGCGTCACAGTAAATCTCAAGTGGTTTACCTGTTTTCTGGTAATGAATAGCATAGTTAGTCGTGCCCTTCAAATAGTGAAAAATGTGTGTCACATTTACCCAATCAGATTTCACAGGATCCTCATTAAATTGACTTACAAGACAAGTAGCATTTGCAATGTCAACCCTAGTAGTTGTCGCCGCATACAATAAATGTCCAACTGCCTTTCTGTAGCGTTTTTCATCGTATTTGTGACCATCTCTAGCAACATTCATTGCTCCTACTTCTAAGGGTGCACTGAAACTCCTACTGTCCTCTCCTATAAACATGTCAACAATGTCATGAATGTACCCCTCCTGGCTTACAACTAACTCATCCCTTGATGGGCGACTCACATTCATTGACAAAAAATTGCTGACTGCTCCTAAGTCCTTCACACACAGGACTGATGACAGTTGCCTCTTAACTTTATCAACACTTACCCTACTTCCAATCAGCAGAAAGTCGTCGACATAAACTGCTAGAATTACATCAGTCTGTAGGTATACACATGGATCAGTTACGCACTGTCTAAATTTAAATTCTAACAAAATATCGTGGATGTGGCTGTTCCAGTTTCTTCCTGACTGCTTGAGCCCATAAATGCTTTTGTTAAGCTTATAAACAAATATAGAGGGGTCATTCACAACAAAGCCTGGTGCTTGTTCCATGTACACCGTCCTATCCAGATAGCTATTTAAGTAGGCTCCTACCACATCCATGTGCTCTATTTCCCAATCATGCTCAACAGCTAATGCCAGTAGAATTCTAATTGTCTTCCTTTGCACTACTGGGCTAAATGTATCCAGATAATCTATCCCATAGACCTGGTGAAATCCCTGAGCGACGAGCCTTGCCTTAAATTTTGAGATTACACCCTCTGACCTCTTAATCGCAAATACCCACTTACAGCCTACAACGTTACCGTCATGGGGTCTTTTGACAACCTGCCAGGTATTTAGTCTCTCCATTTGTCCTATTTCCTCCGTCATGGCCGCCCGCCACTCTGCAGCGTGGGGACTGCTCAACGCCTCCGCGACGTTGCTAGGTATCTGCACATCAGGGATGGCGTCAGCCACTCTCTGCACCAGGTTGCAGCAAGGCAAGGAGCATGGCTGTCGCTCCCTCCTCTGTCGGTCGGACCGCCTCGGACCTCCCATGGCTGCGGCTGCGTCGCCCCCGACGCGGGCATCGCGTGGCTCCTCCGGATCTGCTCCCAGGCCGTGGTGAGGGTGTCCCGGTGCCTCGGCCAGAGCACCTGCGCCGATCTCTCCGCCATCCTCACGGGGAACGTCCTCTCCTGCCTGGGTATCTTGTCCCGCCCCAGTGTCAGGCAAGAACGCCTCTCCTGCCTCAGCATCGATGTCGAAGAGGACCTCTCCTGGCCCTTTCGCCGCCGCCCCCCGCTCTGCTGTGATCTCGAACGGTTTGGCTGGCTCTGCCTGGAAACTCAACCCACGATGAGGCACAGTGTTCATGGGGAATACATCCTCCCTGAACACAACGTCTCGGCTGCTAACAATTCTAAGCCCTTCCAGGTCCCAAAGTCTATACCCCTTCACTCCTTCATCATACCCCAACATGATGCATTCCTTTGCCCTCTGACTCCATTTCGTTTCCCTCTGGTGACCGGGCAGCCAAGCCCACGCCTGGCAGCCGAAGACCCTAAGGTGGTCGTAGTCCGTCAGCTTCAAGTCCCTTCCCAGCCACTTTTCCAGGGGAACTGCGAACCTGAGTGGGGCAGATGGGCACCTGTTCCTCAGGTAGCATGCCGTGTACATTGCTTCAGCCCAAAAACTTCCCGGGACGCCAGCCTGAATCATCATACACCGCATCGTGTTGCACAGAGTACGGTTGGTCCGCTCCGCCAAACCGTTCTGCTGAGGTGTGTCCGGTACCGTCCTCCGATGAAGGATACCGTGAGTCGTCAAGAATTCTTCAAATTCCTTGCTGACGTATTCGCCCCCGTTATCACTTTGTATTTCCTTAATTTGCTTCACATGAAGAGTCTCTACCCTCGCCTTGTATTTCTTGAATTCTCTCAAAACATCGCTTTTCCTTGCGATCGCCACGATGGTGGTGTAGCGTGATGCCTCATCAATGAAGGATACAACAAATCTCTTCCCTCCAATTGACTCGGGTTTTATTGGACCTATAACGTCAGAGTGAATTCTCCCTAGAATTGTGGTGACCTTCTCCCCTTCACTCTCAGGGAACTTATCACGCTTCATTTTCCCTAAGACACACGGGTCACAATTCGCCTCCTCTGTTGTTCTCTTTTCCATTAGTTCTGTTAGGACAGGCAACCTCATCATTGCTCGTTCCGCGGGGTGGCCTAATCGGTCATGCCACACCGAATAGCTCCTTTTGCATAGGTTTACTGTCATCGCCCTCTTAGCGTCGAGCTCTTCCTGGATCTCGGCTGAAGTCACGCCGTTGACTGTCGTGATAAAATACAGCCTCCATAACCTTATTGCCTGAAATAAGTTTTTCTCTCCCCGGAAAAACTTAACAATACCGTTATCAGAGACTACCTTCAGACCTTTCTCCTCCAGTTGTCCTTGTGATATCAGATTCTGTTCTAGGTATGGCACATACAGTACGTCGGAGAGAGTGATATCCTTGCCCCCGCACTCATCCGACAAATGAAGCGTCACCTTACCTCGGCCCTCGATTCTGAGTGGGGCTCCATCTCCTACCGTCACCACTCCTTCAAAGTTCTCCAAGTCACGGATTAAATCTTTCCTGTTCGTCATGTGGTCTGTGGCTCCGTTGTCCAGCATCCAAACTCCATCGTTATCAGGAATCTTCCGTTTCACGCAGAGTGCGATGTGCTCCCTCACCACCACGGACGCCTTCTTGTTCTTCGACTCCTGTCGCGTCTCGCTATTCTCTTTCATGCTCGCACCGTCATCTGTTTTCTTCGGACATCGCCTTGATATGTGCCCTTCTTCCCCGCACGCATAGCACCAGAACCTGTTGTCTTGCTGAGGCTGTCTTCCCGTTCCTCTCCCCACACCTCCTGCACCTCTCCGCCCCTCGCCTCGACCGCCTTGGATAACGCGCGAGGCCGTGTAAGCTTGATGTGACTCGCCAGTACTCGGGTCACTACACTTCTCGGAAAGATGCTCTTCTTCCTCCAGTAAAGTTCGTTTGACTATCGCCATTGTTAACTTATTAGGTTGAGACAACAGTGTTTTGGCAGTTACTTCGTAGTCACTCGGTAAACCCGTGAGGCACAGCGCTGCAAGTTGTCTGTCGGTAAATCCCAACTCATTTTTCTCCAACTGACGATTCAGATTGACAAGCTTGCTGCAATACTCTGCGATGCTCATATTGTCTTCTTTCACTGTACCAGCGCACTGTCTAACCTTCTTCGCAGCTCCATAGTCTGTATTCTCCAGGCAGGTCGTCTCCAGGTGCTCCCATGCCGCATCAGCTTTCTCATAATCAGTAATTTCGTCTATAAGTTCAGTACTTACTGTGCGCATTATGAGCGCCAGAGCAGTTTGATTCGCCTTCGCCCTACGCCTTACTTCTGACTGTTCAAGCTGTGCACCTTCGGCATCGTCATAGCCGATAATTGCCTCCCAGCAGTCTCTCACCAACAATTCACTTTTCACACAGGCCTTCCAAGTTCCGAAGTTATTCCTTGTGAGTTTGACAATTCCTCCCACACCGAGCATTCCCTGATCTAAGATGGTCGCCATCATGACCTCGCCGTCGCGCCAACACTTGTTACACTCTTCGCCCGTATAAATTCAGTGAGACACTTCAGTTTCTCCCAAACTGTCCATCACTTTCTCCCGAACGCGCAGTTGAATCGTCCTGGGCCCATAACCTGTTAAAATAGCCACTAGTTTAAATAGGGTTAGGGAGAACGCAATGAACCACTCGGCTCCACGGCTAGAGGCATACTGCTTTTATTCAGAACGACGAGACGAGGTAGTTACATCTCCCTCCGCAGAGGGCAGCACTTGCCGGTACACACAATGTCCGCACCAAAGCAAATTTCGTCACTTTAACAGAAGAGGCAAGAATAAGGAAAGGAGTGAGACAAGGCCGTGCACTGTCTACCGCAATTTTTAATGTTTACATCGAGTGAGGCATCAAATGAAATCAAAGAGAAGTCTTCTGGAGTGACTATCCACGGAGAAAAAAATAAGCATGCTGCAATTTGCTGATGACATAGCATTCATAGTGGAGACACAGAGGCATCTGAACAAGACTCTAGTAACCATGGAAAGGACAATGGCCAGATAAGCTGAAGAGAGATAAGAAGAAGACTAAGATATTGGTGTGCAGCAAGAAAGAAGAAGCCAAAAACAATGTCAAACTAGGAAAATAAAAATTTGAAGAGGTGAAAGAGTTCACCAACCTAGGAAGCCTAGTAACCAATGATGGATGAAGCAAGAAAGAAACACAGTAAAACCTCTTTAAAACGAGGCCTCACAGCGCCCAAGAAAACCCTCACTATAGTGAAGTATCGTCTTACCGAGGTTGGTGTAAATAAAGGCCATGAAACCTATGGTCAACAATTTTCTAGGAATCGGGTTGGTGTGGTGGCATAAGTATTTCCATCTGGAGAGTCTGAGCACAAATTCCGAAAGAGGGGGAAATTTTTTGCAGTATTTCATATCCCTACTTAATTTACCACCTAACCATTAGATCGAAAAGCACCGTACCTGCTCCAAAAAATGCAAAAAGCCTCGAATTGCCGACCATTTTCCCAAATGCACAACTGACCAAACTACTCTTTTCTAATGCTCGTTCCATTTTCTAATGTTCATTCCATAAAATGATTAGTTTCGCCAAAAATTTGAACCATAACTGATAAATCAAAATTGTATACCTTAATTACTAGCCTTTATGCTTTTTCTTCGTTGGTCTTAATTTTTATGATCAGTATATTCACGTTCTTCACGACATTTCATGGAATCCATCAGGAATAACATATCACATTTGTTTCAGGAGATGGAAAGAGACCGTGAAAGTGGTGGAAGGGATCCTCCCTTGGAGTGTATTATCTTTCATCTGATGTAAAGTGCACATTCAAAAATAATCTGCTTTACCATGTACCTATAAAAATTTTATTGAAATAGCGGTTGTATCACAATAATTTCTTTTTAAAGATTTTGTTAGGCCCTCGATGCACTTACAGTAATTTTGTCGGGTGTTTTGTACAACAGTTGTATGATACAAAGGACTGAAAAAATGGGTCTATTGAAGAGCCCTCCTATACCAACAAATGTGTTAAGTATTAATTCATATAATTGCTCAATAGTGGCAGCAATACATAGAAAGGAATATAGACGTGTTGATAGTCCATAAACTAAGAGCGCTACTCCTTTGCCATCACATTAAATCAAGCAGTTACAAGTACAGGTAACAAATAGGGATGTGCGAGTACTCGAAAATTCGAGTCGAGTAGTTGGTACTCGACTCGAGCACTCGAGTATTTTTACGAAAGTCGAGTCGAGTCGAGTAGTTTTTGTCGACGGAGCCGCCAAGGACAATAGGTTCAGAAATCTGCCGACAGGAAGCGCTATCATCAAAATCGAGTAAATCTCTGGTTACACGGTAGATAACACGTACGAACATGTACTTACGTACGTTCATTTACATTTGCGTGAATGGTTTCATGTACGTTTACGTGAACAGATTTATGTACGTTTGCGTGAACAAATGGATGAATCAGTGGTTACACGGTCCATGAAACCGCATATGTACCGTATTCCTCAGAATGTAGCTAGCCCCCGGGGGCCCCCCTTTTTGGCCGAAATATTCGTGGAAAAAGTCTGGGGTGGGGGACGATATTCAAGCTCAAAGCACCTAATGTCCGTTGTAAAATTCCATCCCCTGAGTTTGAAGGCTTAGATCACAAAAATGAGTGGTTCAATTTTAAAATAAAGTATATCGAACTAAATCTTGTTTATTTATACGTTTAATAATGACAAAAATATATTTTTAGTCGGTTATATTAATTAATTTTTCGACTGAGACAGATAAAAACGCCGGATATTATTTAAGTTTCGGGAAGCACGTTTGACGCCCACTTGAAGATACACATGAAAAGCCACTTCTCTTTTCTTCGCATAATACATATATGGAACATATATTTATCTTACAAGGGAAGGTTCCCAAGTGTAACCTGCGGATCGCAATCAAACTTCGTAGGGTGGTAGAAAACGAAAATTCATTAGATACGTGTCTTCGGAAATGCGTCCAATAGGCCTTAGTTTTCGAGATATTTGCATTTGAAAATCTTTAAAAACGCCTAAAATGAAGCGTGATGCAACCCGCAACGCACGTACGCGGCCCCTGCTCCTTTCTCGGGGTAATCTTCAAGCGATGGAGTGGATGGGTGTCTCTCATAACACAAGCTAATGCTTTGTGTCCGGCAATACCTGTATTCACCACTCGTCAGAACATTTGCCACGACATTAGTATCGCTACACGTGTTCGTATGCTGAATGGACCTCTGCCTTGATGCTTTCAGTTGCAGGCGAAGCTCATTGAATAAAAGCTGTAACAAAAGTATTGCATGAAATGGGCATCCCTCGACGTTAGATGGACAGGGTTCTTCACCTTTTTTCCTGAATTGGTAAAAGACCTTCTTGAAAAATTTATAGTCCCCGATGGCGACAAGTTATCTGGGATTTTATATGACGAAGACCACACACGAAAAATTTCTTTCACAATTGCTTTTGCAGGGAGAGAGACATTTTTACTAGCTTGAGTTGTAATCAAGCTATACTGTCGTAGAAGTTCACCACAATAATGCAATGCATTTGTTAACTCCTGCTTCTCACTATTTTTCTTAAAAATTGGGATGTTAAATGGGTTTCGGTCTTCGTCATATGAAATCCCGGATAACATATCGCTAGTTTGTGGTGTGCTTGCGGTCTCCATGTCACTTGGCGTCTACACTCAAAAAAGAGGTTGGATGAGGCATCCAATTTTAGTAGGATAAGGAATTGTTATTCCAAAAACCAATCGTGATCGATACGATGGTTGGGTGAACCGTCCAATTTCATTTAATGCTCTCGCAAAGAGTCTAGCTCCAACTAGTTGGATTGGACAACCATTGCAATTGTTACTCCGTTCTGCTGAGCAATAGTTTCAAAGTGCATTGTTTTTTATATAATCAATGCAACAATACACACATTCTGCTGCTGTGCAATATTTTCAAAGTGCATTGTTGTTTCTACAACCAATGCAACAATAGACACATTTCTGTAAATAGTGCGACAATGCAGTTGCTTATGTTGCTTACATCTGTCAACTGCGTGAAAATATAACATTGTACTTGAGATAAAGGAGTTTCCCGCGTGCAATATTTTACTTTCATCCATACACTGTAAATGATTATTGTTTACGATTTAAACGATTACTATAATGTTTATTACGTAGCATTGCAAACAGTTTTAGAGAAGTTTAGGGATAGTATAACAGCGGAAATAGCACTAATGATAAAAGTATTGAATGTTATTTAAATTTCAATGACTGTGCTGATGGTTTCTTTTTAAATATTGTAACTGATTGCTCTAGAATAAATTAAATATATTAATGGAAAATATAATAGGGTGGCAGTGTATTAGTGACTACACGAGCAGCGAGGTGTCAAAAACAATGGTGACGTTGATAGAATAATTAGCAATGGAAGTGGTAATGCGTGTTTTGATTGTGACGAGTTGTAAATATTGTATTTAGAAATAAGTCATTGTTATTTGGGATGACGATCTGTGTAAATAGTGGTAACTTACAAACTTTCCAGCCGGTCATCTTTGTGAGGATGCTGAACAATAATTCGTGTGTGGTCTTCAGGCTTGCATTTCGTTAGCATACTACCGGATAATATATGAATATATGTGCCCTTTTGTAGAAACGTATACATCCTTGTTTCATTAATATAAACATGCGAACATAATGACTTGGTTAACTTGAAATTTCTGTATGATTCAATAATGGGTATCCAAGAGCAGGAATGAAAACGTAGTCAAGACAACAGAACAATTACTTGCGGAATCCACTACAGATGGTTGTGAGAGCCCACTACTCCCAAACTGTGGATCCAAGGAAGTTTGACCTTTGAGTGAGGATTTGAAAACAAGAAATGATGCTTCAAAATCCACTCGATAGTGCATCACCAGCTGCAGGCTCCAGTTTAACAAAATATAGTTCGGTATGCTTGGTACGCCTGAAAGTTAACTGAAGATAATGAAGTGTTTGTTAACGTAAATGATGTTTCATTTCCTGAAGAACTGGTAAAAAAATTATGTGACTGTGGCAATGGAGCATTTATTAAGTGTTCTTGGTGTAAGAAGCATTTTTGTTTTTCCTATTTTTATGATAATTATCACCCAAGTGACTGTTCTGGGGAATGAAATTACGAAATGTTTACGCATAATTTCTTACAGTGAACATTTATACATTCACAAAATAAAGTGAATATTTAAAGATTTTTTATTTGCTTGAATAAATTGTGTGCCAAGTTAAAATGTGTAGGAATATTTTTCCTGACCGCATTTTTTTAGGCATTGTGACTATGTTCTCTAATATACATTTCTACTACGACCCTGTTTCGTAATGCTAATGTCAAATACTGGGGTAGAAGGAAGGTTCTGCGTAATATAGAGCCAACTTCTACCCAGTATTTACCCAAGAAATTCAAGCTGCGCCTTCCAAGATAGCTGATTGATAATGGCTTATGGAAAATAGAGGTAAAGTTGCTGAGGTTTACTTAAAAAAATTAGGAAAATTAAGGAACGAAATTCGGGGACTATAAATTTTTCAAGAAGGTCTTTTACCAATTCAGGAAAAAAAGTGAAGAACCCTGTCCATCTGACGTCGAGGGATGCCCATTTCATGCAATACTTTTGTTACAGCTTTTATTCAATGAGCTTCGTGTGCAACTGAAAGCATCAAGGCAGAGGTCCATTCAGCATACGAACGCGTGTAGCGATACTAAAGTCGTGGCAAATGTTCTGACGAGTGGTGAATACAGGTATTGCCGCACACAAAGCATTAGCTTGTGTTATGAGTGACACAAGAGTCCCATCCACTCCATCGCTTGAAGATTACCCCGAGAAAGGAGCAGGGGCCGCGTACGTGCGTTGCGGGTTGCATCACGCTTCATTTTAGGCGTTTTTAAAGATTTTCAAATGCAAATATCTCGAAAACTAAGGCCTATTGGACGCATTTCCGAAGACAAGTATCTAATGAATTTTCGTTTTCTACCACCCTACGAAGTTTGATCGCGATCCGCAGGTTACACTTGGGAACCTTCCCTTGTCAGACCAAACAAAGTTTAAAATAGATTACTCAGTTACTAATTACGTAACGAATAATGTTTAAAAATTCGCTATCTCAGCATGCGGAAATAGGAAATTTAGTTCGTTTTGATGGTATTCTTCGTGTTTGAAAACTAAGAACGTGTAAAATGACTTAACAAATTGGGAGAATTAGATATGCTTTCAACGTGTATATATTTATTTCGGAAAGCGAGCTCCACGCGACAGGACTTTTTGGCCTGGAGAGATAAGCTGCTCGTGGTTGTCAAGTTGTAAGCTACCGTAGGTACCGCGCGCCCCAAACTCCATGCGAGAAAATTTCTCTAGTTATCACAGGAAAAATATCCTTGCCTATGCTTGAATAAAAGTTTATAAGTTGCAGTATTCACCAAAATAAAATCAGCGATAAGAGAGATAGTGGATTCATATTAATGACTCGAGAGCAAGAGAAAGGTCCATACGGTGATTTCCGGAACGGAAAGAGTGCGGGACGGAAAATAACGCAGTCTCACAAATTCATCAATAACAAAAATATTGATGAACGTAATAGTATGAAACTTCGTATAACTATTAACAAAGACCTTAGCTACAATGTGTGAAAAGGAAGTTTGATATCTCGATCTGTGTTGTTCTTACGATGCCCGAATTCGATGGACCCATCCGGTATCAAAAAAAAAATTCGCTAAAAATCCGTTCTTAAACACGTACTTCAATAAAAAAAATTGTAAAAATATTTTAATACTACCAGTAAACGTAGAAATAAACAAGCTTTAATTTGATATACTTTATTTCAGAATCGCTGTAGCCATCTTGGAGATATTGGTCTTCGAACTCACGGATGAAGAAAATTTTGTAACGGATGGTAGGCATCCTATTATAAGGGCAATACGGATGATATAGGTATCGTATAAAACTTATAAGTTTTACTATTCCATTTTTTTATTTCCTATTTAGGATTATTAATTACATCATTAATTTCAAGTTCCTAGTCATATCTTAAGGTAGATAATTATAAATATCTATAGATAATTATCTATAATAAATTTTTGATCAAATATATTTCCTTAGAAATCGAAAACTTTAATCCACAGGACTCTATACAAAATTCATGTACCTGCTCACATTTATCCGTGAATGAAAATTCATTGTTCAAACATTATTAACTTGCATTAATGGATATTGGAAATAACCCGTGCTGATATTGGGTGTTCATGCATCGTGCAAATGGGGGTGATTGACACAGATCATTTGTATGATTCTAAGTTCTATCATGTTTAGGCAGAAATCACCGATTTTGAAGAGATGGTGCCATTAATTGGAAGAGGAAGAAAAGTTATGTTAAAAAACTAACTATGGAATTAACGGCCAATAATAAATTTGAGGCACGAGCTTATCAAATATTTACTGCACAAATAAGGCATATTGTATGAAATTCACTGTACTGTTGGACTAACCCCGGCATACACGACATCACTGAGAAAGCATTTAGCTCTGAAAAGAAATACATAGGAATGCGAAATACAAGGAATGCTCTTCTAATTAGGCTTATGTATTCCTTAAGAAAAAATATTTTGCTTCCTGGCTTACTTTCAAGTTAATAGGGCATGTCACTCATATAGGCGTCATATTATGCCTAAGTACACTCTAGGTACCGTACTGCAAGCTAATTTACACATTTTTGAGTAATCCTAGGAATGAAGGTAATTTTCTTATTTCGAGAGCTACCGGGAAATTTCCATTATGTCTTTTGGCCTGCGCTACGTGCCATATTAATATGACTGTTTATAACTATGCATTAGGTAGGTAGACCTGCCATTTGATAGTCAGATTGCTGGCTAACTTTAATTGCGATGACTTAAGTAAGAACTGGGTCTCTTCACTCATGTACAATAATGTACCAACTCGACTCGACTCGATACTCGCGAGTACTTAACAACTCGACTCGATACTCGACTCGAGGTCAAAAAGTGCTACTCGCACATCCCTAGTAACAAATAATAATTTGCCAACTTCAATAATCTCGTAAATTAACTCACGACAACGTTCAACATTGATAAATATATAGAGTGAAATAAATATGAAAACAAATTTGGGAGAGACCATTTAGTAGCTTGCCGTTTTTCCCTTCCGACACTTAAGTGTTTTGCGTTTTTGGGCCATGGTGTCTATCTTGGAAATACTCTCAACATGTCTCAACTCACAAGGCCGCTTTACACAATACAATTTTTTGTACAAATGCTTGTATGAGGAAATTGTACCGTGTATCGTGTGAACGATTTGCCACTGAATTGTGTACAATTTCTTGTACAAACGCTTGTATAAACTGAACGAAATTGTATGTTTGTCTGAATGGAATTAGAACAGGTTCTATTTCCCGTTCAGTCATTCAGACAATCGCACAAGCGTTTGTACAATTTACGCTTTCCACGGTACAATTTGCTCATACAAGTGTTTGTACAAGAAATTGTACAAAAAATTGTATCGTGTAAAGCGGCCTACAGATGTGCGAGTGTGCTCTCGACCGCCCAGGAAACAAAAGATGAAATACGTATTCGTAACTGCTAATGCTGCAGTATTTCCACCAGTATTAACAATGATTAATCGGATGGTGATTTATAATGTGCAGTTGATACATAACACTTCATATTAATTGCATTGCTAACAGATCGCAAGCTATGGCAGATGTTGGCCAATTGTGGCGTTTTTTTGCCAGTGACGGACAAAGACGGAGCCAACACCAAAGGGGTCTCGTAAAAACCATATTTTTTTACATGGCAATCATAGGTCAATTGACGGTGCCCCTGCAATCTCTCGTAATAGCGAGGGTCTCGCAATAAGCCATACTCGTACTACCGTGGTTCCACTGTAGTTAGCACAATAGCCCAGGCAAAGAGGGCATTCTATCAAAGGAAGAATCTACTTACAGCAGAAAATACAAGCGAAGAAGTAAGGAAGCACTTCATCAGAACATACATCTGGAGCTTGTTTCTTTACGGCAGTGAAACTTGGACAATGAGAGCAGCGGAGAAGAAAAGGGTAGATGCATTCGAAAAGTGGTGCTACAGAAGAATGATGAAGATTAAATGGATCGACCAAGTAAGTAACGAGGAAGTGCTAAGATGAGTAGGAGAAAAGAGAAGTCTGTTGACAACTCTAAAAAGAAGGGACAACTTAATCAGCCATATCTTGAGATATGATGTCCCTATGAAGACTACCATCAAGGGAAAAGTGAACGGGAAGATTGGAATAGGCAGGCCTCGTATGAGATATATGGAACAGGTAGTGAAGGATGTAAAAGAGAAGAATTACATCACAATGAAAAGGTTGGCCGGTAGAAGAATCGAGTGGAAAGCTGCATCAAACCAATCCTAGTATTGTTGACCAATGATGATGATGATGATAAAGTTATTGGGTTTCAACTAGGCAAGATACACAACAGTTACTGACATCAATGTCGTCACTCACCTCATTGCCACCTTTCTTCCGACCATCTTTCATCTTATATCGTGGCTTCCACGCATTATCTGCTTCATGCAATTTTGGATCTTCATTTAGTGACAAGGAACCATGAATTATCTTCTGCTTCCCTTGCTGACTACTGCGCTTAAAAGCCATTTGCTGAAATGAAGAAAGACAATTAGGGCATACATCCATAGCAAATCGAGTCACTAACAAAACAACTACACTTTTAAGTACAAATTTAAGCATAGTAGCAGAGTAATTGATGCTATGGGAAATTCCTAATTTCAATTATGTCTAACATTAGAATAATGGATTCAATCCTAAGGCAATATTCATATTTAATTCAATGAGCAAAAAATTGATTAGCACTAAATCTAAACAACATGCATGTCCACAACATCTGCTGATATCCTGTGAATAAGTACTCAAAACTGAAGGCATTTTTCTCCACATTGAATTCAAGGTGCCACCATAATTCCAATTACAGGCCTCACCTTTTTCCCATTACACCTCACACACTTCAGCCCCTAACTCCATCTTACATCTTCCACCATTACCATTGCAGCCACTACTATAGGAGGTTTTACACTGTGTGATTTTTTGTACAAACGAATGTATGAAACTTAAAGAAATTGCATGCTTGTCTGAATGGAATTAGAGCATGTTCTATTTTCTGTTCAGTCATTCAGACATTCGCACAAGCATTGACATAATTTGTCGCTTTACACGGTACAACTTTCCTCATACAAGCGTTTGTACAAGAAAATGTACCATGTAAAACGGCCTTAAGGACTTTGAAAAACGATCCATGTACAAAATTCTAGTCAAGGCACTATTTCATAGGCAGATGAAATATTAAAAAGTATGGTTTTTATCTAGACCACTTACATCTGCTTCTTGCATCACCCAAAATGTAAATAGAGCTCCCCCCTTACAAGAGAACACTGATGAAATTTCAACCACCCTCGTGCATGAACAAAAACACCAGGATGGATGGCAACTTCTTCCAGTTAATGTGATATAATAGTGAACCAAAACAATCTTCACAGACGCTACTCATCAACAATGAAGATGTTGTTAAATGACTCACTTTGCTTTGATGGCCAGACCTCACGAACCCAGGGGCAAAATCCTGACGTGAACTTAGTTGATAGCAGTTGACTTTCTCATAGCAGTCAACTGCCTCGTGTGACTCAACACGTGTAATTAGTGGAGCTCACCAACACGAATATTACATTAGCCTGTAGCATGTAGCCTCCTTGCTCAACACGCGTAGCAGTCATAACAGTTGACTGCTATGTCAGCAATGACAGCATGACAGTCTCGAGATGAGTTGCGATATATCTATATCGCTTCTGCTAATGCAGCTTAAAGCAGCTATTTAGGCGTTTTCATAACAAATAAAAAGCTTTTTATTTCAATAGTGATTGATGCTTAAATTTTCATGAAATTCTTCAAGCATTAAATTCCATTTACGATTATCTTTTATTCACATTCTTTTCAGGGTAGAATCTTCCCTTTGGGGAGATTCTACTCTTGTTAGATATCGACGTCGTGTATTGCTTCCCATTGGCGATTGTTGCGATTGTGTTGGATACATTTCCGCTGCACAGTGGGCTGAAATCGAACATTCCACGACAAAATTCCAAAATGGCTTTTTTGGAGATTGAATCATGAAATTTGGTACAAATACTCACAATTGATTGGCAATCAAGGAATGACATGTCATTGTCCACGTTTTGTCGCCGTTACCGAGATACAGGGACTCAAACAGAACCAAAATTCCAAAATTTCACCCGACTTTAGTTTTCTACGAAAATCTTCCTATTTAAGTTGAGGGTGACGCTGTGGGAGGAATTTGATCGGATAAAAAACTACTACGTCTGTTAAAACTACTCTTTTACTTAACTGTGCTTAACTTTGGGAGTTTTTTCTTCCTAAATTTAGGTGATGTTACGTAACAAAATGGCGGACGCTATTTTCACGCTAAATTTCATATTAAGTAGTAAATATCTAGCATTTTACGAAAGTGCCTGTCAAGTGACTCATATGAAATCAATTGTTGAAGCTTTATAAGGGTAGATCTGAAATAAAATTGAAAATTCGTTTGCGACGCCGAAAATTACATTTGATTTTTCGTACGCGCGTCCGGAGCCGGAGACATATGCCGTGACCCGAGTAAGTTTGTTCAAGGCATAAGGAACACAACGCTTCCAATTCGTCTTTTTTATTACATGTGGATTGATATCGATCTTCACAGGCTGTACACGTATAAAATCATGGGGATATTGAAATATTAAGTTTTTAAAGTTTACGTGAAATTACGTTCAAGGTTTCACCTCTTAAAAGTAAACTTCTCTTTCACACCCTTGAAGTCTTAAAACTGCGGTATTTTTCGCCCGAAACATTATTTTACATCCCAGAGGGGCATTATTTAGGACTTATTTTCGTTTCTTTGCCCATTTGCCCCAGCATGTCCAAGCGCTTGGCATACCAGGATGTTCATTCAGAAATGTACATATTGGACGCGGTGTTTTTGGTTGTTCAACGAGATGTTTCTACCCAAATCATTCATCTTTTCTGCGTTACAATATGCATATCCCTGATTTACACATCACATTAGGCTTTATTCATCTAGTAAAACTTTAGTTTCTACTTTACTTGAATTATGCACACATGAAGGAAACAAATTATCTACAATAGCTTAATATTGAGGCACAACAATATTAATTCTGTTCGTCAAAACCCGTAACTCACACTATTGTTACTCACTTCCTTCTGTTATGTTTGATTGAGATAGTTGTATTGAAATCAAAGCTTAGTATACGTTAATACTCTTTGCATTCATTAAACTTTGGGGGTAATATAATTACCTCCGCGTCGCCCTACTGTGGACCGCGGGGCGACAGTAATTTTCTTTCAGCTGAACCATTAATTGCAATTTGAATTTTATTTTGAGGGAGTATTGTAGAAAAAACAATTTAACAAAAAGAAATTGTGTACACAATTCATTTTATTTTGATCACTTGTTTGGCATAGTTCTATGTTTTTCAAAGTTCCTACAAGGAATCGTCATCACTACTTGAGTCCACTGATTCCTCACTTATTTCTTCCAAAACCGATAATACCTTCAATTCTTCTGGCATGTTCATACTTCTCTGTTTTGGGAGATTGCTATAGGAAATAAATGGATCGGACGTAAAGAAAAGCCTTTAAAATAGATCCTCATTTGTGGCCACTCTGGAGTACTTTCTAGTAAATCTCTCTCGAAATTTCCGAACGTCCTTATTTTTAGACTCCATCGCCTCTCGCGATAGCTGCCTTAACAGAGGAGATACTCCTTTGGAAATTTCCCCTCCACGAAAGAGTACTTTATGTACTGTAGGTGGCATGTAATACCATGCGTAGTGCTCCACGGACACTTCAGCAGTTGAAGCAGTACTGAGTAAATGCCTTTGTAATTACTCTCAAAATTATTGAAAAACGCTGTATGGGATCCAGGTTAATCAGGAGTAATACTGACTCATGATCAGCTCTGCATATATCATCAGAGACAACGCCTTCTCTACAGGCATTTCTGATTGAATTACATTACCTTTCCGCCATTTGGATAAGACTCTCTTGGCCCTATTATTGTGTTGTGGTTGTGATTTCAGTCACCATAACGCAGCAGCCGCAATATCTCCTTCCTCCCTCAAGCTCAAGAGGCTGCTAAACGTAACATCGGCGGTGGAAAGAGATGTCTTACGAGATTCAATTTTACGTTTTTCATTTCTTTCAGATGAAACATGAAACTCTTTTTCTTATCTTCCGGGTGCTCCGACGGATATTTCATCAAAATTATGAAATCCAAGGCTCAAAGTGACTAATTATGTGGTAAAGAGACTATGGAAAGATAAAAAGACTAAAAAATTGCCTTTTCTCGATGTACATGGTGAAAACATCATTGCAATTTCATAAACATACATGCACTCATTCAACCAATTTTGCTTTTTGATCAGAAACCTCTCGTTATTGCGGGAGCTTTCTTCCCACCGTGTCAGGTACGGAACAAAAAAACCCCTTGCGTGTAGTTGACCAACTCCGACGGCAACGCAGGCTGCGTTGGCATGCTCGCTTCTGATTGGTGGCGCAGTGTGCGTCAACGCAAAAACGGCCACATGAAAACGTAGCTTAACTCGATGGAGCTTACTCTAGCGCCTTAGAGCCAATGGAGCTAGTTCTGGGTATGAAAAATTTTCGAGCAAATCCTTAAAAATATTACATCGTCCAGAGGGCCAATAGAATTGTTGGTTTACATGTTTTTCGCGGGTAATAGTTGAACCATTTCCGGTGAAAACCATTGCATAACGTATAATCAACATGGCTGACGTTTGTTTACAATAGTTGGTCTAGTATGACGTATTTATATGTCGTATCCATTGTTGAAAGACTTTTAATGCTTTTGTAATGCATGAAATGCAATTAGATAATCTGAGCAAAGGCAAGGAACCCACGCAGCACACTAAAGCTACGTTTTCATGTGGCCGTTTTTGCGTTGACGCACACTGCGCCACCAATCAGAAGCGAGCACGCCAACGCAGCCTGCGTTGCCGTCCGAGTTGGTTATCTTTCAACTTTCTGCGTTGACGCAGCTGCGTCAGAGCGAGGAACAACGCATTCTGCCTGTCATTTGTTCGTCACGTGATTCTTTCGCTACGGATTTTCAAAATTTAATGCAATTAACCCATTTCTCGTGCCTAGCACTTTATCAAGCATTTACTACAATTCTCAAACCTAACCATATTTCCAGGCAGTACTAGGGCGTTTCTACAATATGGGTGTGCCCGAAGAAAAAAATAAAACAAACCGTTTCAGAACCTCTGTGAACAATAAGTTGTTGTACGACAATAGACCATACACCGAAATTCTGCACAGAGAGATCCGCGACACTGTTTAAGCCGATGGATAAGATGTTTACTCTTCCACATCAACTTCCGTGTTTTGGCATCGCACTTTCTAAACATTCGACTTGAGGGATACGGATTTTGATAGCTACAGGAAATTCACATACGACTATCACCATCCCACGCAGCACACGAACGTTCGCGAATCGTTCCGCGAACGTTAGGTCTGAACGCAGTGAACGTTGCGAAAACTAACCGCCTGAACGTTCCCTGATGGTTGTAATGTCGCCCGGTCCGAACGTTCGCTGTGCGCAACGAATCAGAATCTTTACTGCGCATGCGCTAGATCGCTGCTGAGGGCGGTTTTTTTGGAAGTATTTAAATCATCCTCGCCCTCAATAGAGGAAAAATAACCACATTCACGGAAAGTTTTTTTTATTGACATGTATATTACATATTGAGACTTAAGAAGGAAAAAACATGATATATCGCTTACGAATAACAGATAGGAATGATTATTTCACAACAATGCGCAGTTATTGCATTCCGGGGTAGGGCGACGATTTCTTCCTGTCCCTCAAGTAATCACTTCTCCTTGGAACTTGGATTCTCGAGCAGTTGTCGATTGGTATCTGCAACACAAACAAAAGTGTTTGTTACAAAAGTTGTCACTACGTGAAGTAGTATAAATATATCTGTGCTTAAAGTAGTTAAAATCTTGAGACCATAATTCTTATTTTGTATAAAAACCTTAACATTACGTTTGGATAGGGGCGATTCACCAATAAGATGAGATTGGGCAGCCTTCTCGTCAAAAGAACGATCTGTTCTTAGGGCTGAACCCTGCATATGCCGCATGGGAATTACTTGGCATATGATCTAGCTGCGGCATCGCAAACAAAATACTCAATAGCCACCTTAAACATTTTAACACTGCATTAAAAACCACATTTTTTAATTAACAGCATTCCTCTATTAAGTCCTTAAGATAGTCAATCAGTATTAGATTTGCCAGTTCCACCAAAAATTCCCACGGGAAGCGGTGTATCATCAACCAAATTAACTCGTCAAGCAAGAATATGCCACACATTTCATGCACTACTTTTAATAAGTGAAACCCCATCAATGTTGACTTGAATTTTCACAGTATCATCATCTTCACATTTAGTTCCTTGATACAATCTACAGACAATGCCAACCTTTAAACCTACATGTGAATAGGCACCGTTCAACAACTCTTTACAGTACGAGCCCCCAGGTGTCTGCAGTAAACTTCTCGAGTCTGAAGGTAATTCGGGATGATGTGGCCGTATTTATGCCAGCAGTTCACGCAAAGCATCGTGCTGAATATGGTACCGAAGGCTCAAGTTTCGCAATGGAACGGAAAGGGGCTCTAGCTTATCATGCTCATCATCAAAGTCCTCAGAATCACAATTACTACTATCTCAAAAGACACCGTAGGTACTTATTTGGGGTTTGCAAATATAAGCACTCATTTTCCCCACATAAACTAGTCAAACATTACATTACATCGGTCAAACAAAAAACGCCACGTGAAAGATAACAATTTAAAGGTAACATATACAAAAATTGAAAAGCTATTATTACACTAAATATGCTACTGATACTTACCAAGGGACATCTTAAATGCGATGCACTTCCAAATCTCAGCACCCCTCTTGAAAACTCACTTCCAAAATGTTTTAGAAGAATCATCGGAATTATCTCGGCAAACGTGCACTCCACTTGTACCTTTATCACAAATATGGTTTCCTAATTCCCACAATCTGGGATCAGAATATTCTTCCTCCATGCCACGATTCTTCACGTGCGGCGTAAGTTGTTATTCGATTGTCTTTTTTTCTTATAGTTCGCGTATCTGCCGAAGGCGTGCCATCCAATCGTTCAAAACGCAACGTTCGGCGAACGTTCACTTACAACCAATTGTCGTAAACCGCCAGCGAACGTTCGGCGAACATTAATGTGCTGCGTGGGATAATAGGGTAGTTTCCTTCATCAAAGAAAACAGACTTCATTAATCGCGATTTGTGCCCTGCCATAAATGTATTTAATTTACGCAAAAAGTTTGCATTGAGAAATCCCAGTTTACTGAAGAATTAAATGTTAATTTTAAGGCCATTTGAAAAGGCTCTGAAATGGCGGGGTGCGCTGCCTTCATGCTGACGTAACAGGGAGGTAGTTTACGTTGCGAAGCATAGGAAAATTCGTCTCCTGAACTTACCGTTGTATTTCAGGGCCCCTCAGCTCTAGTGAATATTTATTAGTATTAACCTGTAAAAACTATCAATGTTGGAAAAGTATTCTCAGTTAAACATGGTATTATTTGTCATTTTATAGGCTCAAGGACGTCCTGCTCGCTGTGTCTTCCGCTACGACGAAGCATGGCGTAAAGGTCGTGCGGCGATAGGCGAACTACATGATATGCTTGTGAAAGGAATACTAACAGATTTTAAATGAATCAACTGCATAAGTAATGTTAAATAAATAAATAAAAGTCAATTATAATTAATTAACGGAATAAATATGCCTCCAATACTTGTTCATAAGCTTTAACGGAGTGCGGCGTCTATTTGGAAGCGCCCGCAGCACCACCTGGTGGCAGGTAGAGGAAATAGTTTGACGTCAAACGTAGGATTAACCGGCATGCAATAGTTTGCCGTCGCGTTTTCGCGCCATTGATTTTTTTCACTTTTTAATTAATGAGGAAAAATACTTAACGTCATTTAAAAATCGAACGGCTTAAAACACGTACTCCAGAGGTTATAAACTTTCGATCAAGACAATAAAAAAATAATAGGAAACTACCCTATTAACACTGTGACACTAATTTTTCTTTAGCTTCATAGGCATAGAATAAACACAACAAAACATTTGTTGTGACAGAAAACTATTCTTACAAGAGAAATGCTGTTAGGAATGTGCCAACACCATGGCAGCCATACTGTGTTTTCACCTATACCACGGTTACCACCGTAATATGTTTTCGTGCGTTGCTGCTGGCGCTGCCGGTGACATGAAAACAGGGTATTTTCCTGCCGCACAACGCAGCGTCAACGCAACGCAAAAACGGCCACATGAAAACGTAGCTTTATGTTCCGCGAATGTTCGCTGGCCGTCCGTTACATTTAGTTTCATATGCGTTGCAAAGGAACGTTCGGAGAACGCCGTGATTCGAACAGTTCGCGCTCGGCAGAGTCCTCTGTATTGCCAAGTAATAACTATACAGAGTGTCCCATTGATTGTGTGTCATTTCTGACCTGTAATTTTAGAAACTTCCTTTCGAGTCACATGGATGAAATTTGGTACCTGGCTAGAAAAAGGTTGTAAGTTTTGTTGAGTCTAAGAAAAATATTAAAAATATGACCTTTTGACCCCAGAAATAGGGTCCAACCTAAAATCCAAATTTTGCCTTATGGGCTTTCAATGTTAAAATATTCGAAGTACAAAAAAGACTAATAGGTTTTTGGACACGAAGAACACGATGAAAGAATTATTGAGGTCGAAAATTTCAACCGTGACCCCTGGAAGGTCACAGTCAAGGTCACAGGGGTAACAAAAAATGAATCACAGCTTCAATCCTGTCGAATCATAGGTTTAAAAAGGTGCCAAGGTCGATTTTCAGGTGTTCAGATCCCTCTAGACCTTCAAGGGTAACTCGGAGGTCAAAGGTCACAGCGACGGAAAAAATGAATCCAGGGTACAAAATGTGTCTAATCATAGGTTTAAAAAGGTGCCAATGTCAATGGAAAGGTCATAAGATCCCTCTTTTCATCCATTGACCTTTAAGGGTAACTCAGGGGTCAAAGGTCAAAATGGTAACAAAAATTGAAATTAGGCTAGAAACGTATCCAATGATATGTTTAAAAAGGTGCCAAGGTCGATCGTAAGGTCTTCTGATCCCTTTTCTTTCCTTGACCTTCGAGGGTGACTCAGGAGGCAATGGGTACTGGAGTGACAAATTTCGAATCGGGGCTACAACGAAGTATTTGTTTAAATAGTGCCTAATACGATGGTAAAATCCCTCCAGGAAGTCTCTGAGCTCGAACGGTTGGGCAGGGGTCAAAGTCCACCAGGTGTAGTGAAAAAAATATTTTCTGGCATCGACGAAATAAAGAAAGAAATTACAACGTGTGCAGAGTCCATATCTCCGATTATGCTGGAAGACACATTCACACACGCTTTTATCGGGCGAATTCAATTGAGCCTGGCATGGAATATCAGGTACGTAGAATGAATAAAAATTGTATTTCATTCTTACTGCTTCGATATTTTCATTTTAAATTTTAATATTGAATAAATTTCGATTACACTTCAAATACTTTTTTCAATAAAAGGTACGATAAAGTATTTTTCATTGAATAAAAGGAATTAACTTGAAATTACAATTGAAATTTTTCATTCATTAATAATCTCTAAATTAACGACTACCATATGACCCAAAGGGTTAACAGGACGCAGTACCCCCCTATTTTGTAGCATCTTCTGCGATCCGTTCTCATTCAGTCAATTTTGCTTGTATCAATTTGAAAGTTTTGGTTAAATCAAGGAAACAAGTGAAATTAGGGGGCTATATTTTTAAAAATCTTCTGAATCCAATGTTAATGGAAGGAATATTCAACAAAGATGGGCCTTTTGTCGGGAAATGTTGCGAAAAACCGACTCAGAAAACGGCCTTTTTGGCAAAGTCACACCCCAGGGTTATATGTCTGCCATTGGCATACCAACTGCCACTGAGAAATTTTCTCAAATAAATGTATTATTTAAGAAAAGCAAACATCAGTTTTGTGACATTTTAGCGTGTTAATCGGCGTCTACAGCAGCCCCCGCTGTTGTCTTAGTTCTCTTTTTTCCCGCCGCGAGCGCTCTCTCAGAAACGGAACTGACCATCTCATATAGGGCTGGCCGGTGCAGGAAATGCTGAACCGGTTCTCGGTTCTGAAAAAAACCGTTTGCGACGGCGGTGCACCGGTTCAATAGATCGAACCGGTGTTTTCTACTGAACCGGTGTTTTCTACTGAACCGGTGTTTTCTACTGAACCGGTTTTTTCTTCTGAACCGGTGTTTTCTGATGAACCGGTGTTTTCTAATGAACTGGTGTTTTCTACTGAACTGTAGTTTTTCTAGTGAACCGCGTGTTTTCTCATCCAAAATATTTTTTGGTCCATTTTTTATGTATTATACAGTTTTTTGAAGATTTGTTTTTTTCTTAAAGAAGATACTTCTTAATAACGCGGGTATGCTTTCCTAAACTGAGCAGTAAAATGTGGGAATGTTTGCGAGAGCCAATGGCTTTTGTAAAAGGCCTGGGCGTACACATAAATTGGTTTTCTGAAGTGTTAAAAAATGCACCTATATTTGTTGATCTGCCGAATTCGAACCTGCCACGTGAATGGCGATGAAATTCACATTATTTTTTAATGAAGGCATTGCAAGATTTCCTCGGATATTTATTTATTTAGCACGACGCGTTTCGTTGGTAAAACAGCATTAGCAATTGGCTTGATCAGCCTAGATGATAATGCTATTGTAGCAACAAAACGCGTCGTGCTAAATTAATAACTTATCCTTGGTGAATGAAAAGCTCCCTAGAGGCAGAGCGACTGGTGTCTACGTACGGACGAAATCTTTCCACTTAAGGAGGTTCCACCGTGACTCCGCGATTCAATATCCCGTAAAAGAGCTATGTTATTTAATGAATAAATAACGATCCAGAAAAACACCTATATGGAAAATCATCTGCAGGGTGATAACGCATACACAATAATTATATGAGTATGTTATTTTATAGCGCGGTGTAGTTACATTCTATTTTTTACAAGCTCTTTTAATTCATTTTGACTTCGGAAAATGACTGACGTGTTGTTGCCACGTTTAATTTACAAAGTGAGGATACATGCTCAATTCCGCTAATACGTATTCTAAAATAGGTTAAATATTTTCTTACTTAGTTTTAAACTACTCCCTTGCAAATACAACTCTTTGTTTTGAATTTTATTAATATTCGTATTTTTGAAAATTGTTTGGCAACAATGACGTTGCTACCATTTGGAAGCATTGATATTAATTACACCATATCAATAACCAATAAAATATTTAAATTACGTAAAAATATAATAATGATCTTGGAAAGGTATATTCCGTAATTAATACGGTAAATAAGCTTGTAAGCACGTTCCGTCACAAGTATCATTGCCAATGATAACAACATACTGTAGCGCCACTTTCACGTAACTAAGGGTTTTTTGCTTTTTTTCGCGCAAACATTTATTAATATGAATTAATCAAGTGTGGTAAGGCGAGCACTTTTTTACAATGCTAAATTCTACGTAAAATCACGCATCTTATATTAGTTTTTCGTCAAAACGACATTTCTCCTTACATTATTAATCTGCAAATATTACTGCAAGAGCCATGCTCTGCCGTATAGCCACGTATAAAATATCTGATTTTCATTGTCTTTTTTCTTCAAATATATTATGGAAAGGCCAAATTATTTTATTGCCAATCGATAGGAGGGGGAGGTATTCTGACATTTTCACAAAAATGACATCTACTTCATAATTCGGTGGAGCCACCTTAATCTGATCTGATTTACGTGCTTCCAGAGAGCTGAGATGTGTGGAGAGGCTGATTCCTTTCGTCTGTGATACATAGTTATCTGCCTTTCTTAGTCGACATTTCCTTTCTCTTTCATAATGGCAACGATTACGAGTCGAGGGTCTTACTCTGACGCCTTGTGTTTTCTTTGGTGGCTTTATTCTTTCCCGCATCGGGATCGTCTCTTCACTGATTCCCTCTTAAATTGGCCATGACTTCTAGCTCATGTGAGTTGTCCGACAAGCAAATGCAAGGCACTCTGGTAGGGAGGAGTGAAGTCAGTTCAGATACAATTTCCAAGGATTTAATTGGGTACCCTCTGGTTTCCTGCTCCTAGCAGGAAGAGGAAAAATTTCTCAGTTAATTTTTAATGCAAGAAAATAATTGGGAAGATATCGATAATGCTTATCATCCTTTGGCTTTCACGTGTGAGTTACTTGGTAAATAAATAGTGCCAGTTCAGTGTTCTGAAATATTTCCAGTTAATTTTCCGTGACGGTTTCAATACAATTGAGGTTGCTGAAACAAAGTGATCGGAACGGTGGGTATTGGAAAAGCTCAAAGGACAACCCTCGATTACCGAAATTGAATGCAAGAGATTGACAAGCCAACAAGAAAACCCAAAACTGGAAGTCGCAAGAGCCATCGATCCGCTAAGACGTTTGCGTCAAAGTCTGCACTAAGTCATCAATGCCTTCCCCATTAAAGCACCCTGAGCAATTAAAATACCTTCGATTAAAGCTACCCCGAAGGCATGGAATTGAGCGGACGCATATACTGCGTCGCATACTCTTGAGGAGTTAAAACGCAGGCATTCTTTTCTAAACTGAACTGTAGTAAAGCATGTTTGGGGAGCCAATGGTGTTTAGGTGAGGCCTGGGATTATATTTATCTTCACATTTTAAAAGTTCCAAACGATGCTCCTACATGTCTGGTTTTTGTTTCGGTAGACATCCCAGTGACTTTTTCAAAGAAATAAAATGCTGTTCTATTAATGCCACATGGAGCTGTATTTTATCAATTACTGGAAGGGTGTGCTGAAGGTTGAGAACAAATTGATTGTCAAAATTTACATTTTAACACAAGTGTAGATGCTACATTAAAATTTTCAATTACTACTAATTTAAATCTAGAAATCGGCTGGCACATGGCGCTGGTTCATGGAAATGAAAATTAGTTCTTTGGCGTGTTCGCCTAGTAAACACGTTCGCAATTTATTTATAACAAGTCCTCCCAAACTGAAAATTCTTACGGATTCTGCTGATGTTGCTGGTATAGCAAGATATTTCCTGGCCAGCCCTGCAAGCAAGGGGAAGGTTGCTTCATGAAGCCTCCACCAACTGAGAATGTCTTCATTACGTTATTGTAAATTAATAATCAACGACAATATGTTCAAATTTTGTTTGAATTTGGCGCTTCTTATGTACGTGTGGCAGGGGTAGATAGGAACTTGAAACAATGCTCCTTCCTCCACAAAGTCTCCCCAAATCCACAACATTGGTTTAATAAAAAATGCTACTGCACTAACTTGAATGATTATGAACTGTTTGGTTGTTCGCCTGAACGAACTTATTCGTTGTAATCGTCGACAAAACAAAATAACAAAAATACGGAAAATTCCGTATAGTTACTTATGTGACATTGCTTTAGATGTGCGAGTATTCGCTCTGCACTCTAGTGGCCGATTGTTTGTGAGACGATAGGCAGACAAATTATAACACAGAGGGGATAGGAAAGTTCGCAGGCGTGGACGCAAGCCAACCCGGCTACGAGCAGAGACGGGGAGGGAGGCAGTGGCGTGAAAGCCGAGCAGCGAACGATCATCGGTGTTTCAGAACCGCTTCCCAGTGCACCGGTTCAGAACCGCTTCCCCGGTGCGACGGTTCAGAACCGCTTCCCCGATGCGACGGTTCAGAACCGATTCTCCGGTGCACCGGTTTTTGTACTAAATCTGAACCGGCCTGCCGGTTCTGCAAAAAACCGAACCGGTGCACCGGAGAACCGCCCAGTCCTACGACAGGGGGTTAGAAAGACGAAAGGGGGGTGGAGTCTGACCACGGGGGATCAACTGACGGTGAGGGGGGTTGGACAGGGCGGTGCGGTGGGGTAGTAGTTGGGGCCGGCAGTTGCTAGAGGCGCTAACATCGGTGACGCCACGGATCCAGCCAATCAGGGCAGCGGCTGAGATAAACAGACCGGTGCCGGCCCAGTGCACGACCATCGCGATGGTCGTGCCCAGTGGCGGTAGAAGAAAGGAAGATTTCAAGATCAAGATGTCCGCTGAGGAGAGGAAGGTTGGTGCAACGTATCTCGGAAGAGAACAGTCCCCTGACTTTTTGATGGAATTCTGTTCATTCTGATGGAATAACTTTCGGTAAGTAATCATAATTTCTTTCTCACGAGATGACGATATGTATTCAATATATTAAAAGAGTGTTATTTCGACTGCTATTTGAAATAACCGTTACAACATGTTTCGTATAAATTGGTAAACGTATTATTATTATATTATTAAACCAGTCTATGTCGGACATAATGTATCCAGACAATTTGTTTGTTTAAGCCAGTTTTAGTTATCTATTCGAAAATGGTATTTATCTTTCGTGGTTAATATATTGAAATAATGATATTTGTGATACCTCGGTTTCATTTATCACCAATGTTTTATTCTTCACGTTAATTTCTGTGCTGTTAATGGCTTATGTACTGTGCCATTAGATGTTCAAATTTTACGATGAAGTGGTTAGGTGTGGACTTTAATTAAAGGAATGGTACCAACATTAATATGCCTTGTTATGTTCTTATTTTCATGAAGTGGTAGTAAATTTAGCTGGCTGGAAAGTGGCAGATATAGCTTATGTGATAATGAGGAGAATATACGGATTATAGGGTCAACTGGAAGTCAATAATACATCAGGTAAGCTATTCAAAGTTATTTATTCTATCAATTTTCTACGCTGCTAGCTCAAAATGTATCTCGAATATCAGTAAAATTTGGTTGTTGCTTTATGTCAAAGAAAATGCCTTTGCCCGCATTAGATTTTCCTATATTTAATTTGAATTTGTCCCAAGTGACAGATTGTTCTTCATAAAAATGCTCTTATTAGAATTTATTTTATTTTGAAATGGAGACAGTTTATGCAGCAATGTACTATGGATCTCATTGTGGCATTTTTTTGGTACCCCCTCCCGCCCCCCCCCCCTCGTTGGACCTAACCCCTCGGCGAACTAATTACCCTCCGGACTTAGCCGAAGGACTTTCACGACAGGCGTAGCTAACGACAGGCCAACGACGCCAACAATGCCTACGATTCCAAAATGCAACGATTACGGACTGCAGCGTTCCGACAAAGCGTGCCGCCAAACCGCGCCGCCAAACCACGCGCTCCAACCACGCCGTCCCCTGACCAGAGCTGCTCTCACTTATATAGCCCCCAAAGCGTGGAAGAAGACCAAAAGTTAGACCATCGTACGAGCCGTTATTTGGTGTTCCCCCGCCGCACAGTGGTCGGAAATCGAAAATACCTGGCCAAAAGTCAAAAAGTGATTTTTTTAAGCCAGGATGCTGAAACTTTGCATAAATATTCTCAAAAGACCTGTGCATCCGATAATCTAAGGCAATTTCCTTAGTACTCAACAATTAACAATTTGCATGAGGTCAAAAATGCGCAAATTTCGCAAAAACTGTTTACCCTCAATTTCTCACGAAATCTTCAAAATCAAGCCCTTGCTGAACCTTTATGGGTGATTATTTGGAATAAAAGGTGATGTAATTAGATGAAACAGCTTTTTATCTTTGTTTTAATGTAGTCTACTTACATATTTGTTGTTGTTTACCAAAGATATTAAACAAAATGGCGGACCCTCATTTTTGGTCAATTTTTTAATATATGTAGAGAAAAAGTAAATTGCATCGCCGAGCATCACGGAGTAACTTATATGGGGAAACTCTACAAAGCTTCCATAGTGCGAATCCGATGAGTTATGCTGCGACCGTTTGCGACGCCGAATTTCACATTAGTTTTTCGATCGCGCGGTCGAGTCTGGTCCAACCCGCCTGCAACGGGGCGGCAAATGTGTGGAATGGATTGTAGCCGCATCCACTCCGCTATGGAGATTTTCGAGACACAAGCATTGACAAGAGCCTCCATCTATTGTATTTTGATGAATTCGCGGTAAAAATTACGCATTTTATTGAGTGGAGTAAGGTCTATGAGATACTGAAAGACTGTTTTCTTCGGGTGCACCACGGATCAGGGAGCTGATGAACAAGAATTCATCCGACATCGATTCTCAATGCCATATTTGCTTAAACTGAGAATGGCCTGAGCTCCCTCAAAGCCATAATTACAAAATAGTGTACAATTTATATTATGCTAGGTTGTTGAATCTCTGGAAATGCATTCCAAGTTATGCGATACTGAATGATCGAGTAGACTTTGAAGTTTAACTTCACATGATTCCTCTAAAATAGTAACTTCACCTGGATAAGTTGCACTTTAACCATCTGTACTTTTTCGTAAATAGGATATAATTTATGGCATTGCAATTCTGCTACTTTTCGAAGAACTATGCATATTCTCCTCAGACCCAGAGGAAAAAAAACTCTAGATGTAAATTGAAATGTTGAATTATTAGCTTTTCCCTGAATTTTGAAGAGTATTTCAATTTTGTTGGTTTGTACTTTGTCTTTTGTTGTTTAAATACAGTGTTTGATTAGGTAGATTCTCATACTTTTGTGTTTTTTTCTATATTTGACCTCATCTGGCTCACCTTGGAAAGAATATTTGTCCCCTGGACAAGCGTTTCTCGTGAACTGCTGTTCTTCTTTCGAGAAACGCTGCATCATGACATTTTTTTGCATGTTTTTAAAATCGTAACAACTGCTTATCTAAACTTAAAATCTGCACAGTCGAAAAGAATATGTCAATGTGTTCCTTACATATGTGGTATCAGTCACAAGTGTATGGAAACCTAATCAATGTGGGATATGAAGTGCTACTTTGTAATTTTGTCACATTTCTCATCTTAATTGTTTTTGTTCATCATTTCCTTGCTTTTCTGTAAAATACCCCTGTCGAACGTGACAATATCAAATTTCGAGCCTTTGTGTTTCATGACCTCCATATTTCTAAGAATTGTTTTTCTTTATTTCAGTGTTAACAGTGAAAAGATAGATAATACCTCCACCAGATTTGATGGAATTGTCAATTAATTAATGTGTCCACGACACACTGTATTAAGGAAAGGTACGCATAGTGTTGATTTCACTGTTATCGATGGCATTATGGCACAAAAGTTCCTCCTTTTTATGCTGACAGTAGCTCTTTTATTTTTTGAAGGTGATCATCAGTGGACTGGAAACGACAGAATCTTGGAAAACAACAGCACCAGGAAGATGTTAGTTTGAGCAAGAGGTAGAGTAGCAGTGAAACTACTATTACTAAAATATCAAGTGCTCTGTCAACCCGAGGTGGAACGAGAAACTGTGATTAAAGCTGATTATATTTTTAACTGTCCCTTGATGAATGGAGTGGAAAAAAATGGAATTGGTAGATGTAATGAAGATAAGTAAGAGCCAATTGTGAATTTTTCTTGAGTGATTTTCAAATGAGACACAATACATGTGAACATTTAACTTTTCTGAGACCAATGAATCTTGATCCTAGAGAGAATTGTCAGTACAGCTTTGTAATAATTACACAAGAATGATTTTGGCATTTTGATGAAGTTTAGTAGATTTTTGATAGAAAATTCTAAACTGCACTCAATTTCCAATTGCCACTGAGGTCAGTATGGGAATTTTGTACTAATCATCTACAAATCAAATTTGCTCTTCTCTACCTTTGGCTCCATCTACCAAATGCTTGGGTAGAGCAAATTAGAGACAGCAGTTGATTATTTTAAATTTTATAATATTTATTATTATTAATTATAAATTTTTATATGTATTATATATATAATAAATAAAAATTAAAAAAATTAAATATAAAATTAAAATTAAGAATATTTTAAATTTTATAATTTCTACTCTAGGGTGTTTCTTTTTCTTCTCTCCTTTGATTACCGTCTGATTTTTTTTTGTTTATTTTATGTACTGTAGTGCTAGTTCTATTTTTGACGACATCTGTAATGTGATACATTGATAAGATGAATAAATTTTATTATTATTATTATTATTATGACATTCAGTGATATTACCATGAGAAGTAGGAAGGAGAACTGCAAACATATTGCATAATCATGTTACATATTTAGGAAAATGTGATAACTTTTAATAATTTGTCTCCAGCCAACTTTTGTGTTGGTATTAACAGGGGACTTAAATTTTTGTTTCTTATTCTTGTGAATTAGATTAGCTATCACATGTCTCTGATTCAGCAAGATTGTTGTCAAAACTTCATCTATAAAGAGTGCATTTTGGTGTTGGTGGAAGGTTTTGTGTTTATCACTAAAAATATTACTCTGCATTTTTTTGTACGATAGTACCTGAGCATTATTAATTCTGATATTTTCTGTATAGAGTAGAGATATTTTACAGCAGGTTTTGTATCATAATTTTTTGATTTTCATTTGAAACTTTAGCTGATTGTAGCTTGCTCGCTAACTTGTATTTCTAGAAGAGCTCATTATGGAATTCTTAGTTCTATGGAATTTTTCCCTGCCATGTTTTAGGCTCGTGGTAGCGTGGGAATTTCCTTTTCACTTCTATTGTGAATGACACTTGCTGTGTTTGCAGATACGTCATTTTGAAAACTCTGCTTTTTAGAATGTGAATTTACATGTTGCTGAAAGGCTATGAATTTATCACAAAATGATATTACTCTCCATTCTTAGCATGATAATTCTTGAGCATTCTGGATTCTACAGTTTCCTGCAGATTATAAACTAGTAATTCTATGATAGATGAGTTCTTCATGAAGTAAAAGTAAATGAGTTAACAACAATGAGGTAATTTATAATGACATCTATACAATACACCTTGAAAAACATTATCAGTCATTAATTTTCACCGTTACAGTTCACCGAATCAACCTAGTTGCATCTACTTGGCAAGATAATTCACCAATGGTAATATTTCAATGATAATTAATTTTGGAAAATATAATTTTAATAAAGCAAATAAAATCGTGCGCTACTGTAAAAAAAGAAAATCTTTTCGTTTTCTGATTGGTTCTCATTCCATTACGTCACGCATGACGACAGCGACTGCACTGCCATCTACGAACTGCCGGCCCCAACTAATGCCCCGCACCTCCCCTCTTGTCCACCCCCCTCGCCCCCAGTTGACCCCCCGTGGTCTGACTTCCCCGGGAAGAGTCCGAGAGGGTCTTCGGAGCGAGGTAGTCGTTGACAAGAGTTGCTAGCGAACTGCTTGAGCCACCAGTCATTTACCCGTAACGCACACGTTAGCCGCATTTGAGAAGGTTTTCCATCTTGTAGAATTCAGTACTACCGCAGTATTGCTACATTACCATACTTTTACCAAGTATATTTACAATGCCTTCTGCAAAACAGCGTCAAATAAAGGGTAGAAGCAGTAGAAAATTGAATTTGTCTGCCGCGAGGAAACGAAGGAGAGGTGAGCATCTAGCACGAAGGAGGGAAGAAGCAAGGAAAAATGTAATGTAATGGCTGCGAGGAAAAAAGCTATGCTCCTTGTGCTTTGTGAATGTTTATCTTCAAGCATAAGTATGGAAATAAGAAACATGTCATAAAATGTTCAAGTCCAAGTTGCCAATTGCACGGAATTGTTTTCTCACCGTGGCCATTAATTTATGTTATTTGAAAAAAGGCCCAGTGAATAAAATCCGATGTTTAGTAAGATACAGAATCCGGAAACCAAGGGACTTGGCGTTTCTTACAGACAGTACACACACTCCATCTTTTACAAGGAGAGTTTCTCTCCGTTTTGAACAAAATTACAAAATTTTCTAATAATTTCAGTGCCAATTCTGAATGCAGAATATTAATTAAGAACCGGAAAGAAAGAGGCTCGAATGAATGCGATGATGAAGCACCTTCTCAAGTGATAACAACTACTGTGCGTATACCAACAACCTCAACAGCGGACCTTCATTGTTCTTCGGAAAGTTTGATCGAGGTAGCGGAAATGCGTGAGGAACCTGTAGCTCTCTGTGTCTGCTCGAAGGATAGTGGATTTGCATTATTAAAAAAAAATACAATCCATTGATCATTCGCCTTTCAAATGCACTTTCAGAAATATGCTTCTTGTGGGAGAACGTCGTCTAGGCTTGAAAACGTTTAACATTTATGTGCCAAGTGTGCAATGCCAAGGAAAATATGTGGACTGCAGACAGTAATTCTACGAGTATTGAAATTAACTTCGCTGGTGTGATGTCCTCAGGTGGCGGTTATTCCCAACTAGATGAAATATTTTCTGCAATGGATATCCCCGTCTTGGCAGAAAAAACCTATAAAAAATGCCACGATAAAGTGCGCGAAGGATGGGAAATGTCCGCTGCGATCGAAATAGAGACGGTGGCGAAGATTGAAGACTCAAAAGCAATAGAAAACGGGGACGTTGACAAAGATGGAGTCACTGTAATCACAGTGATTGTTGACGGGAGTTGGTGTAAGAGATCTTATCGCAGTAACTACTCATCATTGGCCGGAGTAGTGAATACTCAATGTTTCAAACTAGAAAATACCCATTTGATGCAAATATTATGTAAAGGAAAAAGACGCATAGAATTTGCGATATATTTGGGTGAAACAATAATCTTTTGGTGGTATCGTTTATTTTTTTTAGGGAATAAGCGAGAATTCTTCAAGGGGACCTAATTTCATCCGAGTTTAAATTTTCTTCAGTGCCACTCTTCAGTCATTGTTTTTACGTCTATTTATTACTCAGGGAGAGAGTCTATTCCTCTAATCTGCTCGCCCGCAAGAACCTTTTAAATCTGAAAAAATGATGAAATAAGGTTTTTTCACAAGATATTCTTCTGTTATTCCCATGCACGCATTGTAAAGTATCGTGCACATTCATTCAAGGGCGCGAAGTATCGTTGGATTTAACTCCAAAAAAGTTATTTTCATAGCAGTGAAGGACAAATAGTGCACCACTTGCGCCCGGGCAGCTTTGAGAGGGCAAGAAGCTTCAGAGCACAAAAGCTTTAAGAATTGGGGCTCACATCAGAGTTCTTTCAGCATGGAGGCTGCTACCGTTGTTGTTGGATTTCGTAGAAGTGAAGAGATGTATGGTGTCCGATATGCTCGTCTCATTGCAAACGGCGACTCCAGTGTGTACAAAAAAGTTCTAGACGCGAGACCTTACAAGACTTTGATCGTGGAAAAGGTTGAGTGCCGTAATCACCTTCTAAGTAGTTACTGTAATAAAATAAATGAACTTGTAATCACAAGAAACCGTGAAAAACGTGTTATCATGCAAAGAAAATTGATAGCCGAAAACATTTTGCGCTTGTGAGCGGCGATCATAAAAGGTGTTGAGTTTACGAAATGCCAAAAATGTGTCAATTGCGCAAAAAAATAAGTTGCTCCGGAAGGATATCCTCAACAGCGCTAGCCACGTTTTCGGAGAATATGAGCGGTGTATAGAAATAGGATATTTCTGTGATGGGAGCAATAGCCCGGGAAGACAAAAAAAACGTGCCAGCGCTGAAAGAATGCGGGGTGAATGAAAAATTAACTAATATTTCCCTGATGATTAGTCGCCGCTGCCGAAGCCTTATTTTCGATGACGATAATAATCCTGTCGAGCATATACCATAGCATACCATATATATAGCATATACCATCATTGCAAAACTGAGTGGTGGAAAGAGGGTAAAGTTTGCTATTTCCCGGTCATATAAGGGAAGATTTGCCGGGGCACATTCAATTCGGGAAACCCTCTGAAGATTCTTTATCAAACTGTTTGTAATGTGAGTCCTGGGTACCACTGTAAAAGGTCTCTCCAAAGAAGACTGAGGAGGCAATTTCTACTTCCATCCGCAGGAAATTGCAAAAAAGTCGAGAAGGAATATATTTAATCGGCTGGGAAAAAAAACCTGATCCCGACTACGGCCCCTATTATAAAAGGCCTGATATGCCTAATGAGGACTTTACGAATGAGTGCCGGCTATTTATGGACTCTCTAAAAAAGGACGAGGATGATGCAAAGGAAATAGAGAGGAAAACGATAAAGCAGTGAGAAAGTGTTAAATGGGTAACGATGCACCAAAAAATGCTCACTGCCTCGAATTTTGGGCGTGTTTGTAGAATGCTTCCTTACACTGGCTGAGTAAATGTGATAAAATCAATTATGTACAGCAATTTTGATTCTCCTCAATTCCTCCCTTGAGGTATTTTGTAAATTAAATGCCCATCATCGGCTGCAGAGATGACTGTGTAAGAAGCAATAATGAAAGGTAAAGTTAATTTTCGGATGAAGAACGACGGAATGAAAGTTAACCGGAAGAACATCTATTACTTTCAAATTCAAGGCCAGCTTCACATAACTCAAAGAGATTTCTGTGTATTCGCAGTGCGGACCAAACTAGGATTAAAAGTGGAGAGGATCCACAGGGACGATGGATTTTGGAAAGAATTCATAGTAGAAAATTTAAAAAAAATTTACTTGGAATATATGCTTCCCGAGTTAGTCGATCCGAGATTCTCCCGATCAATGCCGATTCGGAATGCCCCCAGTATTTTGGCTGCCCAAGGGAAGAGAAATTGCGAAAAGAAAGGTAAGGGGGGAGAGAAGAATGAAATGGGCAATTTGGCATGCAAAAAGCAGAAAAAATAAATCATATTAAAAACCGATGTGACTTTTTCTTTTTCCTCCTGTGGTGGGGTAGAGTACCCAGGTAGCACCTTTTACTTGAGAGGCGAGTGATTTGAACTTCTCATGTAACACAGTCGGAGCTGAAACTAAACCGACTGCTGGTGAATAGGGTGAAGAATTACAAAAGCAAGGACCAGTATAGAATTAGGAAGGGATGAGCACGCTCGATGCTTCAACCGAAATGAGAACGTAAACTCTAACATAGAATTAAATCGCAATGTATTCATTTATTTCGTCGATTTTGATGAGGACATTCACCATGATCACCATAGCCATACTTCACGGGAATACCTACTGCAGAAACTAGGAACTTAGTGGAGTCAGTTAATTCTAAAAGCAATCTGATAGAGTTACAACATAATTCGCCATATGCATTGTCTATTACAACAGGTAAAATAAAGTGATTAAACTTTCTAACTTTTAAAGTTTAACTTTCGGGCCGGAGAAGTCATGTTATCACGCAGCATTTTTCGACGAAATGGTGCCGCGCGCACCCTAATAGCAAGGGTGCGACAGAGACGATGTGTGTGCGCTGCTGCCACTCTTGCGGAGTCAGCCTCACGTGCGCTGAAATGACAACCTTGCGCTCAGTGGGTTACGTAATCTTCTTCCGTAGAGAAGGATCATATTACCGAAGGGAAGGCCCAGGGTCCCCTCTTATGGGGCAATAGAGGCATTGGGAGGGGATTCTTCCTTCCCCCACGACGTAGAAGACATACTCTAAACAAATACACCCGTTGCAATGGCACTGACTCGGGTAACTCTATCGATCGACAGGAAAACTATCTTCACCCCCAGAAGTGGAAAAAAAATTATGTACTGCGAGGGTTGAAAGTTGGGATCTGAATACCTACTGAATGAATTGGGATCTACATTGACTTTGGCAGCCTAAATAATCTCATTCATATTATGTGTTTCCCCGCCTTGCCATATTTAACATCTGTGACCAATAATCTCAGTGTAGCCCTTTGAGGTCAGGAGACTACAAACATGACCAAGGAACTTCATCTAACTCTTCACCCTTTCGAAGCTAGAATTGCCGACGCGTCTATTGCCCTAAATCTAGGATACACCTAGTGACCTAACGTAAGATCTGGTGTTTTCCCGGCGAATAATATGTGTGAAGATCTCTCGGGTTTCACACCGGGTCAGGTTCTCCAATTCTTCCTCCGACGTTTCGATGCGCGACTCGTCCATCGTCTTCAGGGATCCAGGAATCCAAGTGATTGGACATTGTGACTTGGATTCCTGGATCCCTGAAGACGATGGGCGAGTCGCGCATCGAAACGTCGGAGGAAGATATGGAGAACCTGACCCGGTGTGAAACCGGAGAGATCTTCACACACACCTAGTGAACTTATACCCTTTCCCAACCGTGCAATGTCAGATAATTCTTGGAGGGACTTTACCATCGTATTGGACATTCTTTGAAACCTATGATTAGAAACGTTTCCAACCTCATTTCAATTTTTGTCATCATTTTCACCTTTGACCCCTGAGTAACTCTTAAAGGTCAAGGGATGAAAAGAGGGATCTGATAACCTTTCCATCGACATTGGCAACTTATTTAAACCTATGATTAGACACGTTTGTAGCCTCGCTTCACTTTTTCCATCCCTGTGACCTTTGACCTCCGAGTTACCCTTGAATGTCAAGAGATGAAAAGATGCATCTGAAAACCTTAAAATCCACCTTTTCATCTTTTTAAACCTGTGATTCCACAGTTTTGTTGCCTCATTTCAGATTTTGTAATCACTGTGACCTTTGACCCCTGAGTTACCCTTAAAAGTCAAGGGATGAAAAGAGGGATCTTATGACCTTTCCATCGACATTGGCACCTTTTTAAACCTATGATTCGACACGATTGTACCCTGGATTCATTTTTTCCATCCCTGTGACCTGCGACCTCCGAGCTACCCTTGAAGGTAAAGAGGGGAAAAGAGGGACCTGAACACCTGAAAATCGACCTTGGCACCTTTTTAAACCTATGATCGACAGGTTTGTAGCGGTGATTCATTTTTTGTAACCCCTGTGACCTTGACCGTGACCTTTCAGGGGTCACGGTTGAAATTTTCGACCTCAATAGTTCTTTCATCGTGTTCTTCGTGTCCAAAAACTTATTAGTCGAAAGTTTCGCTAAATAATTCTGTTTTTTTTTGTACTTCGAATATTTTAACATTGAAAGCCCATAAGGCAAAATTTGGATTTTAGGTTGGATCCTATTTCTAGGGGTCAAAAGGTCATATTTTAAATATTTTTCTTAGACTCAACAAAACTTACAACCTTTTTCTAGCCAGGTACCAAATTTCATCCATGTGACTCGAAAGGAAGTGTCTAAAATTACAGGTCAGAAATGACACACGATCAATGGGACACTCTGTATAGTGGGAGTAGTGTGGTGGTTGCCATTTTTGCCATCTAGAGGACTCTGTCATGAGAGAGTCCTGTCAGGACCAGTCAGAACTTCTTGATTGTCTTGATAGAAAATGTCGTTCTGTGTCGAGAATCCGAGTAGTGAACGAGGAAGTCTCCGGTCCCGAATCTGTTGAATTCCAAGAGCATGATTTCACGAAGCACGGTACGATGCTTATATTAGCGTAATGAGTCCATTAAATGAATTGAAGTGGGAATCTTTGTCAGATGGTGGGTTGACATGTTGACTTAACCTCTTAAATAAATTCCAGTGTAATATTTTCACTGGTGGCGTTGAAGATATTTTGCGAACTTCAACTTCCTATGGTAGAGTAGACCACTATCACGAAGGTTTAGAATAGCTGTAAATATATCCAATGGCATAAATAGGAGTGCATTGATGCATAGCGTAGTTAGTTGCATGTTTGTATGAGGACTTCAAGCTAACTTAACTACGAGTATGCTTTTGCATGCTTGCTTAGCCATTTTTTTTGTCATTTTTAAACGATGAAGGTTAGACTAGTATATTTTTACCATTCCTTTTTCATGCATGATATATAATGCATGTTTTGTGTGAAATTACTCCCCTTCAAAATCTTTGTGGTGACTTCCAAGGTATTATGTGGATGTGGAGGTTTTTTTGGGGCTAACAGTGATTTTTTCAAGGGTTGATTATTCATTACTCTTTCAAAATTTACTTTTATATACCCTTAAGTAAATAACACATCTCAGGTGAAGTGTTATTCTGATGCATGTTATGAGGAAGGCAATCTTTTTCTTTGTTCTAATTTTTGCGCCTTCAGTGTGGTAGTGTTTCTCAAACAAAAACCCGGAAGGTGACATGTAAACGTTGAAATTTTGGCACTATTATTTCTTGTCATCATGAATGGTAAAAATTACTGGCCATCCGGTAAAGCGTCTCGGGAATGAATACTTAAAGCTACTTATAAATTGATATCTTTCTACCCTCTGACCAGCAAGAGCACAAGGATGCAGGGGCCAAAGGAGAAATGTTGAAGGCAGTATGGACCCTTTCGCGGGAAGGAATAAACTGGATCTTTCCGTAAGCGGTAGTTCCCGTTATCCACTGTGTCTTCATCTGTGATGCTGGTTTCCTGTAGTGCAAATATCAGTGTCTTGTGTTATTCAAGTTCTGGTGTAAGGTTAAGCATTTTCCCCCATTGAAGTAGTGTGTTGATGTGGAAGGTGCCAATGTATGTGGGTGTTTTATGTGAACTTTTGCGAGAATACTCTGGTTTTTTCTGTGATTGTGAACGACCAGTATCCCCATAATCAGAGTTCCTGGTTGCCATCTATCGGCGGGTGGATTGGTTACCGTCTGGGATATTGTTATTACTTGCACGAGCCATGATTGCATGTTAGTCCAGTGTTTCTACTGGGAGTTTAGAACCAAGGATTGTGCGTCTGGAGCGTGGTTGCCACTACAGACGCGACCTTCTGCCTCCTATGCTGTTGTTCAGTCAATGGCTCATCCGTTTATGCATATACAGTGATAGTTTTTGTATTAATATCAATCATTTTTTAATTTGGTCTTATTCGTCATTATATGCAATTTCCCGTTTGGATTGCGCCCTTCTGCGTGATTTCGCGCCAAAGGAATGCGCTTTGGAGTTCTATATTTATGTTTTAAAGTGGAAAATTCTTTTGCGTTCAAATTAATTTTTTTAATTACGTCCGATATATACATGTCATTCAATAGCTCCTTCTCTTTTTCTTCTTATAGCTCCTCGTTTGAGATATACGGCGCGAAGCCTTAGCGCGAAGGATTGAACTGCGCAGTAATATATATTTCCGTGTGTAAGAAATTATTTTTTTAATTAGGCCATTAATTTGTCATAATATAGTATCTCCCGCTTGGAATACGCGCCCTCCCGAGTGAAGGAATGAACTGCGCAGGGCCAGATTTCTAAATAGGCTGGAAAGGCTGCAGCCTATAGCGGCAAAAATTAAAGGGGCGGCACTTTCACAATTTACTAAAAATTGAAAATATAAATTTCGAATATTTTAATAACAGAAACTTCTTTGGCGTATCTTTGATATGTAGCGTATTCATTTACGGAAAGTAAATGTTTATTCTTTTCATAGCATAATACGAATGTACTCCACTTAATGTTGTAGCACATTTTTCATGTAGTGTAATTTGGTTTGACAACACTGAAAGGCGCGAGCACCGTGATTCGATCTGAAAACGCTGTAAGCCCGGTCAGTGTCACTACTCTGTTACAACAAACCTTCCTAACATCTCTTGTTTACGTTTCGGTAAAACAGTGTGTCAATCGGTGATGAGCAACGGTAATTTTTTTGTGGTCTGCTCCTCCTGTGTAGTTATGATTGTTTTGTGATTACTGGCTTAAATTATTCAATGAGAGAAGATACAGTTCATAAAATTATACTACTATGAGTGTCAATAGAAAGAGACTCAGTTTAACCCCACTGAAGTTATCGTGTCTTAAGATATGGCCGATTACGTTGTCACTTCCACGCTTGTATTTCCAGCTGCAAGTAGATTCTTCTTTTGATGGAATGCCCTCTTTGCCTGGGCTATTCTACTGGGCTTTCTTGCTTCGTCCATCGTTGGTTACTCTACTTCCCAGGTAACAGGACTCTTTCACCTCTTCCAGTTTCTGCTTTCCTAGTATAACGTTGGTTTTGGCCTCCTCTCTCTTCATGCACACCAATATCTTAGTTTTCTTCTTATTGATCTTCAGATGATAACTGGCCTTTCAATGGTTGTTAGCATTTTATTCAGCTCCTTCTCTGTCTCTGCTATGAGAGCTATGTCATCAGCGAATCGTAGCATGCTGATTGTTTCTCCGTGGATGTTCACTCCAGAACACTTCTCCTTGACTTCATTGATGGCTCTCTCGATGTAAACATTGAAAATGACGGGAGACAGTGCACAGCCTTGTCTCACTCCTTTCCTTATTCTTGCTTCTTCACATCTGGGTCCAGATTATATCACCGCTTCTTGGTTTTTGGGAGAGCTAGGGTAACCCCACTGATGTTAAGGGTTATTTTATACAACTAACTGTTGTAAATTGCAATTAAAGTATTTATCCCCAACAGTGGCGTACCAAGGCTACCTTGGCGCCCGAGGCTAACTAGGTGGTAGCCGCCCCCGCAGAAAAAAAATATTTTTTATTAAACTAAAAAAAGATGTTTTTCAATTTTGGCGCTTCCCCCCATTTACGGCGCCCGGGGCGGCCGCCACTTTAGCCCCCCTCCCTCAGTACGCTACTGATCCCCAAACAGAACAGAGAGGATGCTTTATCCAGTCAGAGTGAGACGATTAAAGAGCATTTTCCCAATCCTTCCACGAGGTCGTAAAAGTTTGCGAGTTCGAGTAAACCCCACGGGACAACATTTCCAAAGACGATGGCGACCCTTGTGTGGACTCACAGAGCTAATTCGTGAGCACAGAAATTGTTTTTCGTTCAAATTTTCTTCGTGATAAAGAATAGTATACATTGTATTACAGTGAGTATATAATTAACAAATCTCAACAAAAGATATTTTCTCCGGTCGTTCCGGTGCTGGGCTTTCCTGTCTGTCCGTAAGGCGCACAGGAGTCATACCAAAAGAGAAAAAATCGGACAAGTCGTGGCAGAAACCTGACTCTGCAGCTGTGTTTTTTAGTCATGGTGGCTTAATCATCTTGTGCTCATTCTATAATAAATATTAACCGGTAATGGCAGGTTTGAATAGTCCATAAGCAATATTTCATTGTTTCTAACTTATCTATATATCTAATACACAACAGTAAGTAATCCCACCCTAAGTTACATCCTTTGCATCTTCGTATGTTTTTCTCTTTCGTCTTTTTCAAAATGCCTCAATCCTTTTCCTACCTCTTCCTATTTAACCAACCATTCTTCCTTCTCTAGCTTCTTCTGAATCCCAATGCCCCACAATATCTCCGTCACCCACACTCTAATTGTCTACCTCTTATACTTCGCAACAGTTTTCTCTCCTCCCCAACTCTATCCAGCACTTCCTCATTTGTTTTTCTATCTTTTCCATCCTTCTCCACACCACACCCCTAAAGCCTCCAATCTGCGTTCATATTATTTTCTCATAGTCCACGACTCTGATACATATAACGCTACGCTCAATATAAATGACTTTACTAATCTCTTTTTATACTTTACTTAAGGTCTTTGCCAACAATTCTTTTCTTTTCACAAATGCTTCTTTCGCTAGTGCAGTTCTCCATCTGATTTTCTACCAGTTCCCACTTTATTCTAAAATACTTCCTATGTCTGTAAGATATTCCACCTGTTCAAATTTTATTACCTCCAATTCGAATATTTTTAATTTTTTTCCCGAAAATCTCACTACTTTCGTTTTATAATAATTAGTCTTCATTCCAAACTACTCACACTGATCATTTAACGCACTTACCAATCACTGTAATCCCATAACTGACTGATTGACCAACGCTTTACAATCTGCTAATCTAACCGACTTGATCCACTCAACCCCCACTTTCAAACCTTCATGCCCTCACTCCCTCTGCCCATATTTCCCTCTTATTACTCTAGGCCTACTCTCCCCATGCTTCTCTCTCGTGGGGCAGGAGAAGTTCTGGATAATTTTCGCAGGGGTATGCATAAAGTAATTTTTCATTTTTATATTTAAAATAAAATACTTTTCTCGTAACCTCTATATGGGTCAGTAATATAGGGAAAAAGGACAAAAATTACTTTTTGAACGCTCATCATAAAGTAACGTAATAGAGAACTATTATTAGTAATAGTGCACGGAGGAAAACAAATGTCTTCCGACGGAATTGATCACATACCTGGCACTATCCACGTTGCGTACGGATGACGAGAATTCTCGTCATTTAAATGCCATCCGTTGCGGACGGATGACGAGAATTATCGCCATTTAGGCACATCATGGCGAAGTTTTAAATTGTGTTATTTATGTGCATCGTGAATATTTCTCATTTGCTTTCTGTTATTTATTAAGAATAATCGCAACGTATTGTTCGATAACCCAAAGTAATTTCGTTAATTTTAGACATTTAACTCTATTTAAATCTCAGTCCGGTGTTCTGTGATGGCGCGTAACTTCAATTCCATCAACTTGAAACTTATTCGTCTTCCCTCTTCTTTTCGGAGGGTATATTTCTTTCACAGCTTCCTCGGTCACCCCACCTCCTTGCCTCATTGTTTACGGAATGTTTCTCCACATGGCCCTACTGTCGTGGAAAAAAGTCATGACACTCGAGTTTACAAGTCAATGACAGTTGTACCCGTAATCCCACATGAAAACCAGTTATATCAAAAATTAGCAAATTTAATTCTGCGTTTAACTGTGGAAAGTGAAAATTTTTATTTTAACTTGTTAAAATTTTATTGTCTGTGAAACAAAAAAAGTGCCGGTTTTTTCACCGTTTTAAAAGGAATGCTCACTTTAAAAATGCATTACTTTTAAAGTATTCATTGGATCGTAACCAAATACGCACGGAATTCCAAGGCCATGCGTCCGTTTCCCCTCGCTGGCTTCACTCCCACTTGTTGTTGGAAACACCGAATTAAATGTAAGCGCACATAAAATAAACAACTAAATAAATTCTAAACATCGAGAACCGATTAGCCTTGTATTACCATAAGCTCCATGGCAGGACAAGATTCGTATCGATATGACCACGCAGTACTGAGAAAAAGTTGTTTCACAAAAGTTACAAGAACAGTTTTATTTAAACTTCGATTACCTTGAAACTTTGTACATACCTTAATAACAAGTTCCTTTATGTTGTATTAAAGTTTTCTTACGATCCAATGAATACTTTAAAAGTTATGAATTTTTTAAGTGAGCATTCCGTTTAAAACGGTGAAAAAACCGGCACTTTTTTTGTTTCACAGACAATAAAATTTTAACAAGTTAAAATAAAAATTTTCACTTTCCACAGTTAAACGCAGAATTAAATTTCATAATTTTTGATATAACTTGTTTTCATGTGGGATTACGGGTACAACTGTCATTGACTTGTAAACTCGAGTGTCATGACTTTTTTCCACGACAGTAGCTTAGCCAGCGGTGAGGAACCGTATCTCTGTCGCATTGAGGACCATATCTGTATTGCCTCGCTTTCAGGTTCCTCTCACAGCAGATGAAATGCGCTCTCAGCTCTGCTCCATCAACGTAAACATTCATTATGAAAAGAATGAGGGGGCCAATAATAAATCGTACATTGTTCTTTTACAGCTGTGGTTAGTTCCTTCTCTCGAAGTGTCTTGAGCAGTTCGTTTTCTTGAGTCCAAGTGAATTGTGATTTTTGTTTCGGGTTTGTCTTGCAAGAGGTTTTTCTCAACCTGTATTTATTGAAATATTCAGTGCAATGGCATCGCATAGGAATGACAGTGCTTTGCGAGAGGAAGAAATTTTGTTAGATCTGTGCGCCGATGATTTATCAGATGTGCCACTACAGGTGACGAGATTGGAAGTGATTCCGATATTGTAGTGAAGGTCAGAAATAGAAAATCCACTCCTCTCTTGATAAGTGAAAGTGACTCGGATAGGAGCGCAAATGAAGACAATACTTCACCAGGAATCTCCACTACATGGGAAAAAAAAGATTCTGAGAGGAATTTAGAGCAATTTGTGCGCCAGCTTGGAGTAAAACGTGTACCAGAAAATTCTACCGGTATCCTTGATGTAGTCTCATTGTTTATTGCCGATGACTTGTTCGAAATGATGTGCATTCAGTCAAATCTGTATTACCGTCAAAACCAACACAGATACAAAGATTCACCAAAAACAGGAAAGTGGTCTGACATAACCATTACTGAAATGAAAAAATTCTTTGCTATTTTGATTATCATGGGGCAGGTGAGGAAAGATTCACTGAAGGAGTATTGGAGCACTGATCCTTTTATAGCAACGAACATATTTAGAGAATTGCTGACGAGGAACAGATTTGGAAAGCGTGGCACTTTAGTAATAATGAGAATATTTTGGACGGGACGGACAGACTATACAAAATAAGACCGGTCTTGGAATACTTCATTGAAAATTTTCAAAATGTATGCAAACCAAAGCAGGAGCTATCTCTTGATGAATCTCTTGAGGGAAATAAATTAGAACAAACCATCATTTCTCTTTTGAAGCCTCATCTCAATCTTTGGCATCACGTATATCAAGACAATTATTACAACAGCGTAAAGATAGCCACATTCATGTATTCAACCACATTCCGTACGTAAAAACGTTGACAAGAGCTCACACTTTTACAGAGGAGCCGTACCCATGTAGCCTAACGAACTAGGTAATAACAAAAAATCATTCTAGAATACGTGCATGGGTGCACCTAGTACCAAAATTGAAACAAATATGAATGCGAATACTAGATGTTACATATTTATTATATATATACGATTACACAAATTCTCATTCATGTACACGATATAATTACCTACACACTCTATAGTCCTCACTATAACCTAACCATCCACTTAATGAACGCCCTAACATGTAACTGATTTAGATATGATGACTAATAGTTCATTCACAGTTGAAAAGTCTGTAGAAATAAAGTTTCCAGCCTTTCTAACTAAATCATGTTAAACAAAAATACCGCTGCAGAGAGATAGCATTGAGGATTATTATACTTTCATGTCATGTGTAGATAGCTCTAGTAGCTGACTACGATCGTACATGGGACGAGATTATGCTGTGTTACATTGCATATGTATTTGACAGAGATGCCGATTATTTTTATGCAGGCTTACTCCTTAAATGAATGAATGCGTATTGGATATCACATATTGGATTGTTGGGTGATTGGACGTTATAGCATAATATTATATGCTCATAGAGTTAGGGCTAACGATATTAATTCCGAGCCGTGTCGTTACCATATTATTTATCTAAGGTACAGCAGCAAAAGCGTAGCAAGATCACTGTGGGACAGACAACCGTATTATAATAAATGTGCGGGCACAAGAAATTTGCCCTTAGCAAGTTTGACGGACCAAGTGGGAATGGTCATCGAGAGACAATGGAAAATTGTACGCGACCTGTGAAATAAACGGACCACCTAAAAGTCTGAAGCATAATATATTTCTTTTGTAAAAATTATTTTCTATGAAACTTCTATCCTCAGTATAAACTTAGGAATTTTTATCCAGGCTTAGAAATATATAAGGGGAAGAGTGAGAGGAAAAATGTCTCGGCTACACTCGGAGAGGACTACTACTGGGAATGTTACTGAATGAGTATTTATTTAGTGTACACTCTGACAAACATTACTTTAAATCCAAAGAAAGTTCTGATTTTCATAACCACTTCAATGATACATACGAATTTTCTACTCCAAGGGCCCAACACCCTACTCAGCATCAAGAACTAACAGTATAAAATCCTCTAAATACAGCAGGCGCTATGAAAGACCGACTCCAGCCGCAGTGATGTGTACCGTCTCGTTTCTGGCGTTCTGTGGCGTCCCCTAGCAGTTACGTGGTCGCTCCGAGCGTCTCACTTCACGGCGGGCGTTGTGGAGCGTCGGCGAAGTGATAATGTCCGATTCGTAATCGCGACGGGCGATATGCCTCTCGTCGGGCGCTCTGTAACGTCGAAATATGGGCGTTATGAGTTAGGTAATCGCCCTACAGAACTGCTCTTCTATATATATAAAAATGAATGTATGTGTGTGTGTGTATGTCCTTTATGCATTACTACACCATTCATCGGATCGTCATGAAACTTTGGGAAGTTGTTGAGTACATTCCCGAAAAGAGGACTACGGAATCGATATTTCAATATCGATACTTTATCGATATAATATCGCTAAAGTATCGATAAATTGATACATTATTGATACAAAATTGAGGTGAAATTATTTAGTTTTCTAAAAGGAATGTATAGTTGCAATATCGATACTGTATCGAATGTATATAATGTGTTTGTCCTTTATGCATTACTACACCATTCATCGGATCGCCATGAAACTTTGGAAAGTTATTGAGTACGCTCCGCGAAGGTTTCTACAAAATCGATAATTCAATGTCGATACTGTATCGATATAATATCGATACAATATGGATACATCGATACATTGCTGATACAAAAATGAGGTGAAATTATTTAGGTGTTTTTTTATCAAAGTTTTATAAAGTATCATTACAATATCGATACTGTATCGATACAATATTGATAACTTCATGCATTACCACAACATTCATCCAATTTCCATGAAGCTTTGGTTAGTTGTTTTGTTCACTCCATGAAGGTTTGTACAATATCGAGAATACAATATCGACACTGGAGACGGGATGTGCATCCCATTGAACTTGCAATTCATTGAAACACTCACGTGCAACATATTCAAATCATCCGGCATGGGACAAATATTTCAGAAATGCCAACTTATTGCTTGGGATGAATGCACAATGGTGCACAAAGCATCGCTCGAGGCTCTGGATCGATCATTGCAAGATTTCCGTTGAATCCTGAGACCATTTGAGAACGCATTAATATTGCTTGCACGACATTTCAGGCAAACATTACCTGTAATTCCTCGATTGACACTAGCGGATGAAATAAATGCTTGCCTGAAATATTCTACTTTGTGACGACATGTAAAGACGTTAAAATTATATACAAATATGCGTGTCCAGCTGCAAAACAATCGATCAGCTGAGATATATTGTATACCCATAAGAATTGTGAAATTAAACATACTTTAAACGTGCGCTTTCCATTTAACCAGAATGAGCCACAGCAACGCGTGGCCGGGTCAGCTTGTTGATAATAAAATTAGAGTTTGTGGAACCATCAGCCAAATAGAGGGCTCCCAGCCACATTGAATAGTGAGGCGAAAACATTGAAAAAAAGACAATGCACGTTTTCTCGTAAAGGTGAAGTGTTACTTGTGCTGTGGAAAGACATAAGAGAGGTGAGGATGATTAGCACTATTCAAAGCGCTAAGATGGGTAGTACAAAGCTGAAAGATAGGATCACAGGACTTCCGATCAAAAAGCCATACTGTATTTTGAAATACAATGAGTGTATGAAAGGCGTAGACAGGGCGGATATGTATTTATCGTACTATACAATCATGAGAAAAACAATGAAATGGTCGAAGAAAGTAGTCCTGTGGCTAATAAACTGTGCCCTTTTTAATGCTTTTAGAGTTTATAAAACAGTAAATGAATCAAATAGCATTCGATTCAAAGGCTTTCAGCTCCACACAGCCAAAGATTGGACAGCGAGTAGAGGAGAGCCAGATGAGCCATTCTCGGACGAGGACAGAGATAAGCCGACGGAGCGTGCTCCTTCGAGGGATCACCCACATCGTCTCTCGAGAGACCTTCGTGAACATCATCTCATCCCTATCGTGGGGAAGGGGAAGAAGAAATACCACACCCGAAGATGCAAAGTGTGTGCTTACAGAAAAATTAGGAAGGAGACGAGGTATGTCTGCTCGATTTGCGGTGTTCCACTCCACCAGGGAAAATGTTTTATGGAGTATCACACAAAGAGGACATACTGAGACTTTCTGTCAGTATTATTTTCCTTTAAACAAATTTCATTTTTAAATAAGTTACAGCATTTTTACTGATGAAATGCATTTCCAAACAGTGAGGTTTAAAAATCCGCCGGAACAGAGGGTTAAAAGGCATTTAAATACCCCGGTACGCAATGTGTTAAACTACCTGCCGTAACCACCATGGTTCTGTAAAATGGTACCCACTTGGGCCGTCACTGCCGCACCAAAAGAAAAAATGAAGGGGAGACAGGCCCATACACAAGTCGGGTACTGAATTAATAAAAAGGAAGAAACCGGGATGGAAAGTAATGGGAGAGCAAAGTAATTACGGGTGTACGGGGATAGGACATGTGCGCTTACCTGTATATCCGGTTTAGCCCGACGAGAGAACGTCACGATTCCACTACTACTATGTGCCGACTCTTTTGACTGGACTGACTACTCTCGCCATAAAGGCCGATTTCACACACTGATGTCTGCCTCCTCTCCGACTCCATCCACGGGACACACTGTCCCGTAGAAGACGAAAACTCGACAGTCGAACGTCAGTCGAGTCGAGTAACGACCGCAGTCGAGTTGAATTAACAAATGATGGCCGGAAAGCGCCCAAGGAGAGAGGGAGGGAAATTTAAAGTAGGGAATGGGGAACATGCACTATTTTTTATAACACTTTGAATGTGAAGTTTATTAGCTAAAATGTGCTTGGCGAAAAATTTGCTGAAGAATTAAATTGCGTTACAAAGATATTACTCTTTGAAAGATGTACTTTTTCGGCAGCTTAAAAACACGACGTCACTAAATTCATTGCAGTGGCATTACGGCTATCGTCAATGGAGGATTTTTAAGGAAAGTAAAAATACATTTTGTTCCGTTAGGAAGTCCTAAAACCCGTTACAAATTTATCATATTTAACCACATTTAAGGCGTTCGTGTGATGATTGTAGACTTTGCACTGTAAATTTGACGCATTTTTAACGTACAATTCATTTCAATCTTCCTATTATTGTGTTGAAATGTTTTCGCTGTTTTTCCTCTTTCGCATGTTTTGTGCAATCCATTATTGATCTTACTAGTCTTACAATTAGTTATACCGCGCGCAAAACCCATTTTATCCATGAGTAGTGCAAGCAGTCGTCCCGAATGTGTGCCGAATAAAATTAATAATTTTTCTTCGCAAATTATTTGCGATTATGCTTCCAGTACCTTTTAATATTATTTCCATAAAAACAATGCTCCTAACGGCATTACTTAAGGAGGAACCATCATTTTAGGCATGCCAGATAACCTACCTTTATTTTCACGTATATTATAGTTCATAAATTTTCCTTTTGAATGGCGTAAGAATATTGCTTTGTCATCGACCATTTAAAGAAGATATATGGATAGGAAAATGAAGGTTTTTCACGTTGAAATGTATTGTCCTTATGGGAGTATGATGACCTTCCCTCGCATAGCAATTTTGGCCCGATAAATGTTTTTATAAAACTAAGGCTACGTGCACGAAATATTGAGGCATATCATAAATATTTTCATCTTGTGGCATCAGAAGTTTAACGCTAGGTAATATTCCAGTTTAAAGAATGTCCTTCCGTGCAAAGAGCCTGCAGCGGCGAATAAGGGAACGTCGCGAAGTACTGGGAGGTGAAATATAAATTAGGGTATATAAATTAAGTAGACGGCTTTTATTTAATCGTCATAATGCCTTTAGAAATTCAATTCTTAGTTTTAAAGAATTGGAATCGATTTAGACATGGAATCAATAGGATTCCACCAAATAAGATAATGGCGAAATGGGATTATGAATTATTAATAAAGGTGAGGAAATGAATGATGCCATGAACGAATGATTGAAATGAAAACGTTTGGAAAAGAACCGGAAAAAGCAGTAAATGTTGATATTAATTACACATTTTAGAGGAACCCGGATCGTAGAACCGAAAACGATGGAAGGAATAAGAATATTTGAAGCCTTGTCCGTAAAATAAATAATAAATTTACTGCCAATTTTTACATGAATTTAATTGAATGAAAGGAAAATTTTTTGCGCTCTCTTAAATTCTGGTTTTATTAGGATATTAGAAACACAAAGAAATTCACGGCATCTCACTAGATCGAATCGTTTACGAGATGAAGGGGAGGATGGATGCACTGGCGGATGGGCGGACAAGAAACAACATTCGCCATTTCTTATTATAGATAGATAATAAGGCAACGTATTTATTCAAAGTTACAACATTCGCTGTTCATTAATCATGATCAATTGCTCTCGGTAGATACTTCATATCTTGACAAAAGTGGACCTGAAACTTTCTTTCACGCGGATCTTTCGGTAACAGCAGACTTATGCCACCGCCGGATTTCTTTACACTATTCCTCTTTTCCTCGGAAAATTCCGACATCTACCCAGTTATCCATACATACTTAATCGCGCAAATGACCTCGGCTGTCGGCTACCTCCCCCGAACTACTACTATTGCTTAAAAACTAAAATCGTGTTGGGAATAATTTCACGTGTACAGCAGTTTAGAAATGTCATCCTAATACACGTGTAAATAAATAAAAAAACTCTCCATTGGGGGCTCGAACTCCCAACCTAGAGTTTTGGATGAGCGTGCAGAATGGCATCCACTACACTACGCTGGCCTCTAATACGAAAAGGCATTCTTTTAGTTTCGTTCCCTTTTTGTACGAGAATAACCCTCGAAACGGAGACCGAAAGTCAAGACTTCTGATCGTCCTACCGACCAAAGATCAGCCCAAGCAGATTGCTGACTTGAGTTTCTTCGGCAGGGGCTTCTATCCCTCGAGTTTATTCGACTCGTTACGCTAGCCCTGTTGCATTAGCCGCCTTACCTACTCGTCGGCCCCCAGTGACGTAAAGCTATTCCAGCTAAGGCCGAAGCTGTGTGCCAACCCACAAATGTTTTCCAAGTCGACCCCATTCGATTCAACGGTAAAATGGGGCGTGTGGGAGTAAAGATACTTTGACAAATGATAGTACATGTACCACGTGATGCCCTAGCGGGTGGAACTGGTCGTGCGAGTGTATAACAGTTTGTGTGAAAATACAGAGTTTTTCTTTCTTAGTTAATTTGTTGGACTTCCACAAAATTATGCCGGAAACGGTTATTTTTTTCAGATCTTTGTTTAACCCCTCAACTCCGTCCTGCGTACCCAGTACGCTTCCTGAACTGCCGAATATTATAATTTTCCCCCGGCTAAAATTGCATATTTAGTCCAATTTTTGCTGTATATTGCATGTTTATTCTTCTCGTAGTGATATACGCAACATATTTAGCCCTTTAGTTGTTTCTTGATTTTGCAATTAAATTTACTTCCAGACCCGAAAGTATATTAATTTGATCTTTCCATGGAAAGATCAAATTCATATAACAACGTAAGGACTGCAGTCCTTACGTTCCTCCTTCCTAACTATCTTGAAACCATATGCCTATTGTAGCGGTGAGACGTCAAGAAGGGTCAGCTACTTTCGTTCAAGAGATACGATATCTTCCTCATTAGTTCTCTGCCTTTTCTCCTTGTCCTTCCCTTGTGCATCAACACCCCGAGCCCAATGAATGTTTTCTTCGTCGCGTCAGACCCAAGCGAAGGGGCCTTGTGCTTTGCTCCTTCATTTACAGTCAATAATCATTGAGGATAGAAGTGTCTATAAACAGTCAGCATAAACTGGGCCCCCTCATAATGTTCTCTCGAAGGAGTATCGAAACCAAGTTGTTCAGTCCACTGGAACCTTCCATGGTGTGTAGTGTCCTTTCGTACCGTGCGATATCATTTTCCTCTTGTGCACTTCCAGCAAGCAGTCTTTATAAATCGTACTCCTATAATGGCTTCCACAAGCAGAAAAAGACTATCATTTCCAACTGACGAGGAAATAACAGAAGTTTAACTTGCAAGTGATTCTACGACAACGTAAGTATGGAAAGAGACGAAGAAAATTACATCAATGAACGCTCTGAAATGGATACACTCCAGCCAATTTACGATGAAGTTGAGGATGAAGCCGAAACCTTGGTATGGGAGGGTATAAAGCCGTGTTTACACTATGTAGCAAAACCTGCTATATAGCAAATTCGTATAACGTAGCAAGTTTCTATAACATTTGCTAAGAGTAGAAAGTCACTTCTGAAAAGTGCTATATAACATTGCTATATGTAACAGATTCTTCTATATATATAGCAAAAATTGTGCTTTCCAATGGGAGTATGTAAAGATCAAAAGAAATCCGTGCCATATCTAACTTCGTTATATGTAGCAAAAGTTACATAGCAATGTTATATAGCAGGTTTTGCTACCGTGTAAACGCGGCTTAAGAAATTATTTATGTAACAGAAACATTTTTTGGTGGTTTCGGACCTCAAGGCGTAGCCAAAACTTCGCCTAATCCATTGGATATTATTTTTTGACGAGGAATTCGTTCGTGAAATTATTTTAGAAAAAAGTAGTTATGCTGAGCAACAGATTTCATCTAGTGAGCCCCTCTTTCCGTCAAGTAAAGAATAACTGCTTGGAAACCTGTGACGGCAGAAGAATTACACACAACCTTAGGACTATTTATGCTCATGGGAATTGTTCAGAAGCCAACTTTCCCACGAAGAGTTATATGGTCTCCAGTTTTTGGGGATGTAATTTCAAGAGACCGGTTCGAGATAATTTTTAAATTCCTTCATTTCAACAATGAGAAATAAGACCAACCGAGTCCTCCCAAGCTAAAAAAAACATTTTTCCCGTAATTGAATATCTAAATGAAAAATTTCAGATTTTTTACCAAATCTCGACATTTCAATTGACGAGCGTTGACTCTATGGTGTCCTTCGAGCAGTATATTCCTCTGAAGGCATCAAAGTTTGGAATCAAGACCATAGAGCTTTGTGATACATTTACCGGCTACCTATGGTCCTTTCTGGTGTACACAGAAAGAGATACTGTATTTCCCTCAAAAATCACTCCAGCTAACTCAAACGAGACAACTTCAATAGTTTTACACCTGATTGAACCACTGCTAAATAAAGGACGATACGTTAGGATGGACAATTTTTATAATTCTCCTGTTCCCTCAACACTACTGGAAAGTAAATACAGGACTGTGCTAGAACGTTGAGGTTGAATAGAAAGGATGTTCCAAAAATCGTGAAAGAGAAGAAATTGCAAAGGGGCTAAATGTGTGGACAACATTCTGGGCCTGTGGCAGTTTTCAAATGACGGGGCAAAAAAATTGTCTCCATGATGTCAACATTCCACAGTGACGAAATGAGAACGGTATCACAAGGCAAAAAAGAGACCCAAAAGCCAAGTTGTGCTGAACTACAACAAATTCATGGTCAGGATGGATCTCAAGGACCAGTTGCAGTTGATTGAAAGAAAACGACAAAGTGGTATATGAAGTTCTTTAGGAGATTATAGAATATAGCAGTCCTAAATTCTTATGTAATGCACAGGGAAAATGCTGATAAAAAATTAGACCACCTATCCTTCCGTATACAGCTGGTAGAGGAAATATTTTTGAAATATGTTACTGTTTGGTGGACAATGTGCACAAGGCCATCACTCTTTAGATAATTTATAGTTCCACTGCTTACAGAGAGACATAATCTGAGGATTCCCACAGCTGGGAAGAAAGCAAAGCCCCAAAAGGGGTGTGCAGTGTGTACAAAGCACAGGGAAAGAAGAGACAGCATTTACTCCTGTGCAGTAGGTTTGCGCTTGGATAGCTATGAACCATGAAGGAGAATTACTAAGGTAACATCACACAAATATAATTTCTTACTAACATTTTACACCACAAAATGTGGATTTCTGCATGAAATGAATAGGTCAATCTTTCAGAGCCGAAGAAATAGACGACATTACGAATTTGTTAGAGATACGGGTAATCATATCGAAAGTAACCATACGATTATGAAGTTCATACAATTTGCTACGCAACTTAAGTATGTCACTATCAATCAAATGCATAATATGCACATTAAATATCAATTTAAAATAAGTGAAAAAATTTAACTTTTTAAAAACTTAAAACATATACATCGTATAGAGAGAACATGGAAAAAACTAAAAATGTTGATCCAATTCATTAAAAAATTTAGCGCATGTTAAAAGTTTTGTAAAAGTTCAGAAAAATTTTCAAAAATATTGGTAATATATATAAAGTTATAAATTATTGAATGATACAATGACAAAAAGGTGAAATCATTTAAATCTCCTCCGGCCGCTCGGATGGGATTTGATTAATGTTCTCCGCACTTGAGGGATTAATCTCTATCGGTGAGATGGACTGATTGAGCTGCTTGAATTACCTGACTTTTTCCGAATTTCAATATTTTTCCCGACCACTGGGCACCCTGAATAGATATCACATTTGAAGGAATTCTGAATTTTTATTAACTAATAAATGATTATCTGTAATGCCACAAGGGTAGAATCACGTAATTTCAGTCAAATCCCAACAATTCAAACGTCCATTGCTTGTCACGAGCCCGGCAGATCGAGCCGATAAATTTTTTCACATGCATGGCAGGCCACACATTCACAACGTGAAGCGCTGAACATAACTGCAATTACCTTACTGTAATAAGTCGGGTCTAGTTAAATGCATTACAGAATTCACCTTAATTGCTTAAAAAAGAAATAATGGCATTGCACAAAATCCACAAGAGCGAAGTGGAGCCGGCTGAACGTTATATCTGTATGGGTCCCATGCTCAACCACAAACACGAATTTAGGTAGTACGAATGAGACTGACAGGAGATATTACAAACTTCTCTCACGGTAATAGTGCCAATTCAAGTGTTATCATTGTATGCCAAAATGTGAACAATCAATGTAACCGTTGGTCATGGAAATATGTGATGCTGAAGAAGTACATTGCAAATGCAATCCATTGATCACTCGATACCTTACAGATATCTAAGTAGTTCACTTGAGCTTCCCACAGGGTTCCAACAGCCCAGTGACACACCTCAGGCCTTAACAGAAGAAATGGACAGGCCTTCAGGAGGGTCACCGCAGACAGTCAAGGGATGGGAAGTTATGGTGACACATTATTCGAGAGCCCACATCATATTCTTCAATGGGATATTCTCAACATCATTGTATCAAATATTACTTAAGTCCACATAATCCCTAGCCTACATGCCTGCTATTTGAAAAATTCACAAAAACATCCCCAATGCCAATTCCATGCCAAGTCATAAACAACATAAATGCTTCTCACGAAAGATTTAGGGAAGTGTCTTGATAAAACTACAAAGTTCTGATTTTAAGATGATCTTTCTGCCCAACTGAATCACTCACTCAAATAGAATAATCCCTTCATATAAATGCCAATGACGTCTTGAACAAGCTGGAGATAAAGCTTTATTAACATTTTGAGACAATATTCCCTTAGAGAACAATCATCATAACACCCAGCTTCCGTCGAAATGGCCTTGCTACGCTGGGTCTGCATTCTCAAGTTGTCACCCAGAGCCAATGAATGCAATTAATTTCTCAACCCAATTTCACTCATCTTTTTCAGATGACTGACTAGTAAAGAGGAATTATCATTCACAAAATCAACAACTTTCAGATAACTGAAAGAAGGTCGATAAATATTTCAAGTTCTAACACTGGCTTAGTCCATGGAAAACATCCAGGATATTCACACTACTGCATTACTACGGTGGACTGCCTAGGTCAGCAATTCCACAAAGAAGAATAGTAGTTATTTAATGACTTATTAGATATTTTCCATTTACAGGGTAGAAATTACTTGAGCAATTGAATTAATATCACTTTTATAGTTTTACAAGGAAGAATTATCGAGTCACTTTATTTAGATATGGTTTATATAATGTCATCAACTTTCATAAATAAATTCTTACCCTCCCAAGAAAAAATAGTATGGATAATTCATTTATGCACCAGAATTGAAATATTATTCCAGAACAGGATAATTTTGCCACCCTGTTTAAGCAGATACTGCCCTTTAAATAGGTGCTAAAATAGGGGGTCAAGGGAAATGTCTTCACCGCCTCAACCGCCCCAATGACTAGGTGGCAATTCACCCTCTTGCCCCTGACCCTTCCCTCAATTATTACTCTAAATATTTCTTATAGTTGTCCAGCACTCTGGTCACCCCTTGGAAGAGACAGAGTCACATTGAGAAACCAACACTGCCCAATTGTTTGCCCCAAAATTTACCACAGCATTCAAATCGATTCCGTCATCGAAGGAGGTCATGATTTTCTTAACAGTCCTCAACCCTTCCCGAGAGTGCAAGAGGACTTGAGACTTTCACGGGGGATCATCCGAACTGAGGCCGCAAGCGAAACCTCATTCCCTTCCACATCTCAAAAATAAAAAGCATTTACCAAGAAGTGGCAAAAGTTTCTTCCAACACTAGACATAACAGAACAGTTTTATACACCTCTTTTTCATAAGCATGATTATATATATATATATTTATACACATATATATATATAACCATCATCTCCTTCAATATGCATCACAAACCCTAGAGTGTCCATCTTCGAAGATTGCTACCTTTATCAAAAATCACCTCTGGCCTCCCAAGCCCACAATTCAACATACTTAGTCCACATCGCCATGTTTCGTCACTGGATCAAGCAGCCTTGACCTCAACAAAGATAGCAGCAATTGAGCTTAAAACAATATAACACTATGTATATATATATTTTTACAGTTTTCATCAATACTTCAGTTTCTCTCACTATCCTCAAATATTTATAAAATCCTTTTACTTCCGGTCACACCCACACATCAATTAAGTCTTCATACACCACCTCTTTCACTCGCGTTCATTAACATCACAACCTTTCACACTTTGTGTAACTTGCACTTTGGGTGCAACAAAGGATCTCCTGTGAGTTTATGGTAATTTTCCTATTTAGAAGATATTCTTTGCATGCACCACATCACAAACATCCACACCCCCAAATATTATTTGGAATTGCTTCTCTTTTATACAAGTGGCAACTTCTACCAACCAAACAGAAGCCAAAGAGGAAAGAGGTTGCCAATTTCATTGGATTATCACTCGGGAGAGAGGGTGAGAGCGAGACGCTGAACACGGGACTTCAGTCACCTCAGTTCCCACACCTGCACCACCCCCATCTCCAAAAGCTGTACAAGACTTGAAATTAAATCAGAACATACGCACAACAGCTTCACAAGCACGCAGCACTTGACACATTCTGGGTCCTCTGCAAGAATAGGTTCTTTCTTTGAGAAGTGGTTTACGCACAAACCAACAGCCTTAAATAAAAAAATATCATTGGCTTTGAATAAAAGACCTAACCATCACACAAAAACTCAAAAACTTTCTTTTTTGAGTTTAAAAAGACACAATCCCGAAGTAATCTATGCCTGCCCACATTTCAAAATTTTAAAAGCGCTCTCAATGTGTCAAGGTGGGTGGGAGAATGCCGTGCAGTACGTTGCTTCAGCCTAACGTTGGAGATTAAAACCGGGCAGGCGAGGAACGGGAGCTGCAAATATCAGGGTTAACTCCTCGCCACACTTAGGACAGGTAAGAGATTTCAAAACCCCGGCAATTCCTACATCCACTTCAGAGACAAATTTTTTAATCTTCATTTGAATCCAAGTCCTCAGTTTCATTCAGATATGTAAAAAATTGTGTCAGTGACCTCACAGCCACGGCCTTGCCATCAGGCTCTGAAGTGCTTTTCTCCCATGCTTTGAATGAATCCGGAGTGATCAGATCGTTTTCCAACAGGAAATTAAATATACTAAGGATGAGACCTGCAAAAAAAGCAAAAGATGACAATGTATTACAAGAGCTAAGGTTTGCTAACAGGACACAAAATTACCATCCCTTCAATCTGTCTCAGAACTCATGCAGGTTTGAGATGTCAACTTATTACCCAGAACTACCAATTTAAAATAACATATAGTACGCAGAGACTAGTCTTATTTCTTTATCTTCAAAAACATTTTACTGCTGCAAAAAGAAAGGAAATCAGCCCATCCACGAGGTTATGTAAATTTGAAACAATTAAAACTAGGTAAAATCATTACTAATCATTTTAAATTTACAAATATTATAGTAATTAAAGACGAAATTTATGACAATTAAAGACACAGCAGCACATATAACTGCCAAAAAGTACCGTATGGCGGAATATAGGTGTTCATTTAGCTGAAACATCTATGACGAACCTCTATTTATCAAAATCACCAAAGAATTTGACCCTTCCATTTCGACAGAGGTTTTACTGTATATTCAAATTTTTGTTTCGTAAAATGTATTTTTAGATTTCATGGAACATTTAATAATAATGTACAGGAAAACTAGGTAAAAAAACGTACATATGTATACAGTAGAACCATTTTATGAAGTTGAAGGGACCCAAAAATTTGAGCTTGCAAATCAGAGGGTTTGTAAATTGGAGGTTATCTTCCACTAACTCCTCTGTCTCCGGAACTGATGTGTCACCAAAACCAGCTGATCTCCAACAGTAGGAAATAGTTTTTGCAGTGACACTCCCATGCTCTGGCAACACCTTGCACAGCATGGACCATGTCCATGGAGGAACATCATGCACATAAGGGGCTTGATATGAGACAAATGTACGTCTACTAAAACTCTGCAGACAGGAATGCGAGTGTACTTTCAATGCAATTAAAGACTATGCTGTACTTAACTTTCAAATAGTTATGTTATCGTTGAAATCAAACTGATTACTATAACAAATAATAGTCATTGCTCACTCAGGGAAAAAACAACAGATATTATGTGAAATTCTGTGTGTGAGGTGTATTTGCCAGAAATTGAAAGGATTTAAAAATTACACCTCAATTGTATTGATTCCCTGTATAGAATAGGCATTATTCCTAAGGCTAGGAGACTCACTTTAGTAAAAGAGAATGAAACAGCCATGAATTAAAAAAAACAGGTGAACATTTTTCTACAAATTTATAATGGTATGAACTTGGCTGCTGCAACTGAATTAAGTTCTTGTAGCTGTTCAGTTGATAGATATCAAAAAAAGGGGAATAAGAGAATTAACTCATCCCGCGGAGTATTTTAAGCATATGAATTTATGCATAAATTAACGAAAGGGGTATATTTAGTGGTAGTCGATATGTGTTTAAAGAAGCCATTTTAATATGGGAAAGCCAGGGATGCATTTTAACTAGGAAATTTCAAAACGAAGTTCCACCTGACCTAGTATATTTCAGTAAAAAAGACCAGAAAATGCCTTTTTTGAAGAAGGCATATCCTTTGAAATAAATTTAATAATATTTTGCAGCTGATGAAAGTCAATCTTACAAATTCACTCAGCAAATTTGAAATTCCCTCCTTTTTAAGACACGTTCTACGGTGCTGACATCTAGCGGTGATTTCGAGAACTATTTACTCACAGCTACAAAAAGCGTCGCGATCTCATAGTCGCGATCGCAAATTCTTACCTAACGACGTAAAACACTTCTAATGAAAAATTATATAATCAAATTGCATCAAGATTTGAATATAAGTAATTTATTATTGCAAAATTAGTATTTTTTAATGAAACTAAGCTCCACGACAGCTGCAGCAAACGACTTCCTACAGGAATGCTAGTTTCAAGTCAAAGGCTGTACAAAGTTCTGAATTGGGGTTGCGGCGGCTACCTTAAAGCTAATTTTAAATAATTTCAGAGAAAATATGGATCCTTTGTGACGACGAGTTAGGTATTTGCAATACACAAAATGATAGAAAAGGAATAGAAATTACCAAGCACTAATCCGATTATTTCATGAACTGGGGCATTGTTTTCGAGAAGTAGGCGTCGTGCCATGCGTCTTTGAACATTTTTTCCTTGGATCATATAATTAGGATATAATTGCGATTTGGATGATCAGTCTCTGGGATTTTTGCTACAATTTAAGCACTTCAAAAAGCACTATGCTCACATTTGATTTTTCCACATTCCCATACGAAATACTTGGATCGAGGGCCCTCTCAACATGACCTATCTGGCTTCAGCTGCTCCTGTCGCGGTATACAGCGATCGTTATTCCATTGTACTGAGTTCAGTGCTACAAAATCATTTCAAAAACTTCGTAAAACAGAGGTCAATCACACCTAGGGACCAGCCTTTCACTTCGTAAATCAATAAAATCGAGGTTTTGTAAAATAGAGGTCATTTTACATGGTTTTCCTATATACAAAGATCGGGACCGGCGGAATGGTACTTAATTGGTGTCATTTCGTAAATTAGAGGTTCCTAAAAAAGAGGTTCTACTGTAGTTTCATGGTATCGGCATCGCGAATCGACTTTCCAGATATCTGTATCAATAACTTTGGTATCGGCACATATCTAATTGTAAGCAATATAGAATTTTAAAAAATAAGAATGAACTTTTACTGTGATAAAATACACTTCTCAATACAATAACCATTGATAAATATTTAAATCAGCAATAACACAATCAAATGACATTTTCAGGAATGATGAACAAATAGTCTTTCTGAAATCCTACCACAGGCTATTCAGAAAGAAATTTAACGCTTGCCTAAGTTAGTCAATGAAACACTTGGTGCAGACTATCACCCTCATCACCAAGAGTACTGCTATTTGAAACAATCCTTCTGGATGGACTAAACGATAATTACCTTTCGGGTGCTCCATTTTATGCACTAATGCCTGAATGGCATACAAGCACATCAGTTCTTTCTGCTCAACAGCAGCCACATATTTCTGCAATATCCTTGACTGTGCACCCATGACCTTCTCAACCAGCTTGTCGTCTGAAAAGGAAATCAAAACTGAGAACACAACACACAAAAACTCACCACTATTTCAATGCTGCTAAAAAAACTTGCTCAAGATTTATCACTCGCCATGGGAAATAGGTTTCATGGCATCACTATCAGTCTATTAGTCATCCCTGTGCCTATCAGTACACAGTGGACTCTCATTAGGACGTACCTTGACATGTTTTCCCCATTTGAATGTTCAGTTCTTTAGGTCCTAGTCACAGTTAATGTAAAAATTCTGGTTAGCATGTTTGGACGAGAACCAAACCAATTAAGTCCCAGGAAAATAATCACCGAGTTAGGCTGACAATGGATATACAGCAAGAGGTCTAAATCTTGCATTATAAAAGATTGTTATCTCTCACAAAAATAATTGAATAGGTACAATATAATTAAAATAATGTTTATTAAGGATTTGAAGGGCACCTACAAGCCACATACATTATTAAGATCTTTGTTTGTTTAAACCACTTGTCGATCATGTCAATATCTAAACTACATGAACACCTTTGTGATATAAAAGTAACAACACAAGTGCTTGAAATTAGCCTCGGGAAAGCCTCTGGTGAAAACAAGAATACCAATTGAAGTAGAGGTGAATCCACATATGAAGTGTGTTGAAATAGTGGCAAAAATTGAGGTTCTACTGTCAATAACAAACCTGAATTTGTTCTACTCAGCACTGACGTTGCTTGGAGTTTCTGCCAAGTGTAAGAACTAATGTAAAAAAATTCCAATGAAGTATTGCAGCATGATCAAGTTTTGCGACGTTAATCGACTCACTCTAGACATTTTAAAATGAGGACGGAGGTGTTTGTCGCGTGTCTCCAATGTTGCATACTTGCTGAGAAAACCCAGTTTTGTTAATTGAATAGAATAACTTAAACGAATAAAGTAAATCATTTGAAACTTAAAGGACATCATGACCTAATTAAGATCTTATATATCAGTCTTCCTTTCATTTCTGCATTTCATATTGTTATGACAACTGCCGAAGTGACACTACCCTCTACAGCTTTGAATGGGACAATTTTCATTCTCCCCGTAAGAACGGAACTCTAAAGTAATCATAAGAAACTTCCATTGCCCGAATTTTAAGTAAGATTACATTATCTACCTTCTGACATGCTCTGAATGAATATCTTCTTCCGTTTTAGAGACAAAGCCTTTAAGTCGAGTCCTTTAACGTGGACAGTACAGGCAGTGTGTGCTGTTTTGTCATTATCATCATAAATAAGTGAGCATCAAGTGATCGAGTGAGCATCAACATAAGGTATTGTATGCATTTTTCGGGAGCCCTAATAAGTGTAAGCTTTGTTACAATAAATGAACACCAGCTTCCTAAGGAATAAACTAAAGTGAACGTCCAACATATACCTCCCCTCGAAAGTTATGCTACCCATATATGCATCTTCAACTTTAATCATGAAAACTTGGCTATTAAGTATTTTAATATGCTGCCCAACACAGCTAGCACTGTTAGCAACAATATGCAGCAGCAATACTAATAATATTAGGTTCCGTATTGCTCTTCAGAACTAGCTTATAGCCAATCCTTAGTACTCATTTGAGGAATACTTCTATCTTGACTTTTCGTCTGTCGGATCCTGATTTTATGCTCATGTATCTGTATTTTTTCTTCTTCCCAATTGAATATTTAAATTCTTGAATATTTTATTATATTTTCATTTGCTTATTGCCATGTACATATTTTTATTGCTTCATTTCTATCTTGACGATTTCCATCACATTTTGTATGTGCAGCAGATGAATAAAGAATTATGATTATTAATACACAAGACCAAATCACTTAATTCCCAGACCAAATTAACAAAGTGAAACCAATGAGTTGATCACTTAAAATACTACTTACTCTCGATGGCGTTCTCCAGAACAGCTGTAGTCAAGGCACGGATAAACAGTGGTTCGTTCACTCCAGCACCAACATTACCCTGAAAGAGTGAGATGTACATGCAATCACTACCAAGTTGTCCTTTGCATCAGCAAAAACAATACAAGAAATAACAAATACAGACAAAAAAAAGTAAAAGCTACATTACAATGAAAAAAAAAAAACAAAATTTGGATCAGTAAATTATCCTCAAGAATTGATTTCCGAGAAAATAATAGAGATCAAGTACAAAAGAAAAGAGATCAACTCACTCATGATAACTCACCCCCACAACACATAATTAACGATCACATTGGTAATGACAACCAAAATTGATGATGATCTAAGAAACTTCCCATTGGCCAACCTGGTTGTGCAAATACTGCCAAGGGCCAATATATCAGCCAAATTACATTACAGTAGAACCTCTATTTTACGAAGTTGAAGGGACCCAAAAATTTGAGCTTTGTAAATCAGAGGGTTTGTAAAATGGAGGTTATCTTCCACTAACTCCTCTGTCTCCGGAACTGATGTGTCACCAAAACCAGCTGATCTCCAACAGTAGGAAATAGTTATTGCGGTGACACTCCCATGCTCTGGCAACACCTCGCACAGCATGGAGGCACATCATGCACATAAGAGACTTGATCCGCGACAAATGTACATCTACTAAAACTCTGCTGACAAGAATGCGAGTATACTTTCAATGCAATTTAACACTATGCTGCACTTAACTTGTCAAATAGTTATGTTAGGGTTGAAATCAAACTAATTACTGTAACAAATAATAGTCATCTGCTCATTCAGGGAAAAACAGCAAATATTACGTGAAATTCTCTGTGTGCAGTGTATTTGCAATCAATTGAAAGGATTTAAAAATTACACCTCAATTGTATTGATTCGCTGTATAGCATAGGCGTTATTCCTAAGGCTAGGACACTCACTTTAGTAAAAGAGAATGAAACAGCCATGAATTATAAAAAACAGGTGGATATTTTTCTAGAAATTTATAATGGTATGAACTTGGCAGCTGCAACTGATTTAAGTTCTTGTAGCTGGTTGGTAAATCTCAAAATAAGGGGAATAAGAGAATTAACTCATCCCGCAGTGTATTTTAAGCATATGCAGTTATGCATTAATTAACGAAAGGGGTATATTTTGTGCTAGTCAATTTTTGTTTAAAGAAGCCATTTTAACATGGGAAAGCCAGGGATACATTTTAACTAGGAAATTTCAAAACAAAGTTCCAACTAACCCAGTATATTTCCCTGAAAAGACCAGAAAATGCCTTTTTTGAAGAAAGCGCATTGTTTGAAATACATTTAATAATATTTCGCAGCTGATTTAAGTCAATTTTAGAACTTCACTCGAGTAAATTTGAAATTCCCTCTTTTATAATATGCTTTCTACAGTTTTGACTTCTAGCGGTGATTTGCGAGAACTATTTACTCGCGGCTACAGAAAGCGATTGCGAATTCTAATGACTAACCTAACGACGTAAAACACTTCAAATGAAAAATTAAATAATCAAATTGCATCAATATTTGAATATAAGTAATTTATTATTGCAAAATTAGTATTTTTTAATGAAACTAAACTCCATGACAGCTGCAGCAACGAACTTCCTACAGGAATGCTATTTTCATGTGAAAGCCTAGGCTGAAGTAAGCTCTGAATTGGTGTTGCGGCGGCTACCTTAAAACTAATTTTAAATAATTCCAGAGAAAATATGGATCCTTTGTGATGACTAGTTAGGTATTCACAATACACAAAATGATAGAAAAGGAATAGAAATTACCAAGCACTAATCCAATTATTTTATGAACTGGGACATTGTTTTCGAGAAGTAGGCGTCGTGCCATGTGTCTTTGAACATTTTTTCCTTGGATCATGTAATTAGGATTGAATTCCGATTTGAATGATCAATCTCTGGGATTTTTGCTACAGTTTAAGCACTTCAAAAAGCACTATGCTGAATCGATTTTTCCACATTTTCCCATATGAAATACTTGGACCGAGGGCCCTCTCAGCATGACCTATCTGTAGAGGTCCGTGAAAGTGGTTTTTTTGTGCTAAAATTCGTTTTAAAACTATGTGATTTCGGTGTTATAGAAAATCTTGGCGGTGTTATTATAATGTTACAATTTTTGCGCATTTATAGGCGTTTTATTATTTTTGGTACACATTTTGTGAATGCTTATAAGCATCCGACGCAAATATCCGACGATCAACCGCCAATAAGTAGCACCCCCTCTCCTCCTATCTTTTCTGTTACTTCCCCCCTTGCCTCAACTGCTAGCCCGTCCATTCCCGGCCAGCGGCCGTGTTTAAGTCTACAAAATTGTTACATTAGGCCCACACTAAAGGTTTTCCTGCAACAAGTTATCCAATTACGCTGTCTACTGCGTCACGATGAGTCACCGGAATTACTGCTCGGCATTGACGCGTGCGCGCGGGCGCGTGAGCTTATATTTCCGAACTTCCGCGGCCGTGTTCAGCACATTATTGGTTCAGAATATCTAATTCTTCAGGAGAGAAAGTGCATCATTCTAGATATTTCCGAGAATTTCAGGATTGATGAAAGGGAATCGAAGAGAGAGGTGGTGATTAATTTAACGGCAAATTCCGGCGGAGTTATCTCTACATTGCGCGATATTACGCGAAATCGATATGCGCGAGACAAAACAAGCCAATTGACCTTTGAATCGTAATGAGAGTAATGAGAGAGCGAATGAACGTCATAAGCGTTAAACAATGAAGACTTAGACTTTAATCGATTATGACTCTTTACATGTGATTTTTTCGCTAATTCACGTAAAAATCGCGAAAAAGGCGAAATTTCGTTTTATTTCCCGATTTCGCGTTATTTCGCGATATCGCGTCTCGCGAATTTCACGGATCTCTACCTATCTGGCTTCAGCTGCTCCTCTCGCGGTATACAGCGATCGTTATTCCATTGTACAGAGTTCAGTGCTACAAAATCATTTCAAAAACTTCGTAAAACAGAGGTCAATCACTCCAAGGGACCGGCCTCTCACTTCGTAACTCAATAAAATCGAGGTTTCGTAAAAAAGAGGTCATTTTACATGGTTTTCCTATATACAAAGATCGGGACCGGCGGAATGGTTCGTAAATTGGTGTCATTTCGTAAATTAGAGGTTCGTAAAAAAGAGGTTCTACTGTATTTCATTAATTATTTGCAAAAGTATATTTCCTTCAAATCAGGGGTCCTATCCTCATTTAATACATTGTCGGGATGGAGACGTACACATACTTCAGTAATAGTTAATTAACAATTTAAAGAATGAAATAGTAATAATCAATCCTAATTGATAACTAATTTAATAAAAAACGTGCTTGGCAGTTTTTGCAGTCTACCTAAAAGGAGTTGCCTTTCAAAGGGTTAAGTTACAACTAGGGATGGGACATTCGAATCTTTGAATCCCTCAAATGCCTTTTTTCCACAAATCCTCGAATCAATTGAGTTTCACCTTGAATCGAAATCCTTAAAAATCAGAGTCACTTAAATCCTCAGCAGATGGAAATCCTAGTGTTCCTTCACTACTTTAAACTCATGGCCCAGGTTTCATCCAGGATCAACACAGTCAGGTGCAACACATACAGATGCCAAAGTCTATATAGCTTTTCACGAGGGCAAAGAATGGACCGGGAGGTTAGGGCAATGCAATCGAATCCTCGTCTCCCAACAGAACTCAAGATTTTCACTGCCACTCCCTACTTGACGAGCGTGGCTTCACCCACAACATGGCTTCTTTGAATGAAACATTAGTGAACACATCATTCACGTCAAATTAAACTGAGCGACAGTTCCAGAGGCAGAGTTAACTAAGCCTCTTAGCTAGCTTGCTTGAATTCTTTACTCCATCCTTTGGGAGAAACTGCGAGTACTTTTGGAAGAAACCTCTTCATCAGACGGTTGGCAGATATTGCAAAACACCGACTTCATCGGGTAGTTGACTAAGTGTTGCAAGGGTTTCACGGAAAAAAGTCTAAACACACTGGGATTAACACATAGCAGTTCCAGAAAATTAAATTGGACAGAGGTTACTATATTTAGCTAATGTTCTTTGCTGAGACCCAAGAGCCTAACCAAGAACCCAATACTTCAACATTCTAATTGATGCATACTTACTATCGCATAAGCCGAAACTAAAATTAACAATTGTAAAGGAAGACAGGACAGGGTATGAGAATTACTTCGTGATATTTAGTGAAGATATTTAAATGAAGCTGGAAATTCTCTTTCTTGGAAAATTTATTAATTACGTACCAATCATTAACTTTGTCAACTTCTACTTCAAGGTGCTCAGAATCAGTTTATAATCAGACAAGTCAGAAACTCTAGTCTAGCATAAAATGATTCTCATCATGACACCAACACCATTATATACATCATAACTTTCAATATAATTAAATGCACAATTTATGAACTTAAAAGGAAAACCAAGCAATTAACCTTGCATAATTACATGCACCATTACATAACAGTGCAGCACCAGTATATATCATTAACCACACACCTGAATCCACGCAAAAATCTGATCATTATTCGGATCCTTGGCCCTGAGGAACTCATCCAACTTCTTCTTAACCTCGTCTATAGTCAGGTTGGATGACTTGTTGAACACGGCACTACTGCTCCCACCCATCACATACTCAAGACCCTGCAATCATTAACCACAACATTAGATGCAACACTTGACACAATTCAAAATCATTTCTAGACTAGAGCTCTCGAGGTGCTCAGAATCAGTTTATAATCAGACAAGTCAGAAACTCTAGTCTAGCATAAAATGATTCTCATCATGACACCAACACCATTATGTACATCAATTATATTATGAGAAGCTGATTAGTTTTTCTCATGTGTCACTGGGATGAAACCCAACGCTTCTCTTGCATTTGCATAACAACAAAAAACATAGGAACATTCCTGGTAAGTCATAAGACGACAATAAAATGATGGATCAAAATTTCAGCATACATACTTGACCAAGTCATGACCATAGGAGCAATAAGCCTACAGTTTTTTAACAACTATGCCTGTATCCAACAACAATGCACAACCATAAAAAAAGGTAATGCAATGAATTTTACTTCCAACCTATCTTTGAATACTTTTCCTCTTACGCCCAAGCTATGATTAACTGCCACAACCCACAGCGAATATTTAATTTAGCACTTATTTTCTAAACACCAAATATTTAAAAAATTGAACCTTAAAATCTGCATTATAACCATGTGGTAAAAAATATAACCAATCTTTAATTCCGACCCTTCATAAGGGTGATCAAGCAACGCAAATCGAGCAAAACAATGAGAAATTACAGTTGACAGACAGTTCGGTGTCTGTATGACTACCATACTCCTACAGCATGTGATGGATCAGACAACTGTTCTACTGACAGGAACGCCACCCTAACACTTGTCTGACAAAGCATCATACACTAAGAATCTTGTAGACATACAGATGCCAAATGACAGAAGCCAAAGAGACCTTTGCACTAATATCCCCATAAGCATTCACAATCTATTTGGTAGTAAGTAACACTCATTCGCAAGATCAAGCAGGAGATTATAAAAATCTTACATGCTCCTTGACAAAGCTGTCCACTTCCTCTGCAGCGATGAGGTCCTTCCACTGGAGAGAAGATGCCTTCCACTTCTCTATAATCCATGCATGGCCCTGAAAATGACAAAACACACATGAATGACAAGAACCAAAGATCTGATGCAGAGGATTACTTGTGAGCACTGGCTACACACACTGTCTCACGGCAAATGAAGATTAGGAGGGCTGGGAAGATTGGCCGGCTACATTGCCATTCTTGAGCAACACCTTTCCTTGCCCCTAAACACGCTTCAAGTTAAAGTGTTGCCATTACAAGAGGCCTAGAAAAGATTGTCACAATAATCTGCATAGCCTATATGCAGCTGTGTTTTGGCATAAGGGTCATAATCTGATATCCCTGTCCATGTCAGATTTGGATTTTCAAGAGGGAGGTCTCCATGAGACTTGGTTTCAATAATTCAACTTGTAATAATATTGTGTATTACTTGAGAAACAAATAGGGTTGGTGTCAGATGTGTCACTGCATGTGAAAACACAAGAGGAATTTGGGGAATGAAAAAAATGGAGGACTAAAACCCATTATTAAAAACATTTTGACAATAACAACTTCTCCAAAAGACAAAGTCAAGTACAAAGAAATTAAGTCTGACCTTGTTCTTAAACAGCAACTTTAGGCAAGCAACGACTAGGGGGCCGGACAGATTTTTCTCCTGCAATTGGCTTGTGAACTCCCGAAGAACAGAGAGTGGTAACACCTCTTCCTCTAGAAGAACGACTGCAATTAAGGAAGAAGATAACCAAATTAACACCAAAGTCCACGAAAACCAAGCACTTACAGAAAAACTTAATTATACATCAGTAGCAGATTCTCAATCCCATTTTATCAGCAGAACGAAAGTTTATTTTTAAACATCATGTGATAGTGTTGAATTCAAGTATTTCTTTTTAGTTTCTTTACCTAAAATATCAGCTATGTACTCCCAGAATTTAGGAACATCTATCAGCATGTCCTCAGCCTGGGCCAGCAATCTGTTTAAGCTGAAAAATTAAGATATTGCAATAAGGAATAGGGTAAATTGTACCAGATAATAAAACTATGGGATAGTGTATGGTACGAACAATATTTAATAATCAATTTAATAATATTGTTAAATAATTTCATTTAAAATCTACACTAATTATCATTATGATGATTCATTCAACTCATCAGCCATAAAAATATCATAAAAACTCAATGCAACATCTCTGGCATAAAAATGTTAACACAAGGAATCCTCTTCAAAACAAGAACTTCATAGAAGAAAGATATATTCTTAAACCTAAAATAATCAACTTGAATACTTACGCATCCACAAATAACTGCTTGGTAATCAACTGTTCAGTGATGAGGTACACAATTAGTTTCCCAAAGCTAGCCCGTACCACAGGACTATGCTCCAAGACTTTTTCCAAAGAAATACAAACGAAATCTATGTAATTAACATATGGTAATTTCTCCTTGATACACTCGTACGCCTCCTGCAAGAGAGATAAAAAAATATTAATACATCAAATGCAACTAACTACCTAGCGACACATATTTTCCAGCCAAGCTCAGTATCCTTTTGGCAAAACAGGCATGTAGTCCAGTGTGGACAACTTCTTACAAAGAAAGTGACATCATTGCTTGGGCTGCTGGAAAAACTTGCAAAATTAGGTAATTTAAAGATTCATTTAAGTGATGTAAATGGAATCCAATAGGTTCCAGTGGTGCTGAATTTTCACCAGAAGACAAAATAAGGAAAGCTCAACCGTAGAAATTCAAATGCAACTAAGGATCAAAGTGCAGTTTGTCAAATTTCTCACTTCTCGCCAATCCCTTGCTAAGGATTATTTTCACCCCAACCTTCCACAAACGTTATCTCCAATTAATTATATTTATATAGGACAATGGGAGTTTACTTGGAACCGATATCACTATTGTATACATGAAATCATTTGATGGAAACTAAAAACTATACCAGTAAAAAAATTTATCTTCTAACCAGAGCCATTCTCTAATCAATTAAAAATTTAAATAGGCTGAAGGTGACACCCACAGAACGAGCCACACTGGAGACCTTTCGAAACATCCCGAACGAAGAGTAACAACGACTTCCCTTGGCAGAATCAGCTGTGTCCCCCACTGTGATTGGGCAAAGCAGCTGTGCAGGCTCAGTTGTGATTGGATCAAGTGGATGATGTACCAATATTTATATTCAAACTTTTCCAAAAGAGTTCAGCCACTTACAACATTATACTCACTGGGGACTTTAATTGTGATTGGCTCTCAGACAGCTTAAACCGAAACAACCTATCTAATATTTTAAAATCATATCTTCTTTTTAATAGTGTCAATAAACCTACACACTGCACAAACCACTCAGAAACCCAACTTGACTATGTGGCAACTAATTTTGATCCTTGTTCAGTTCATACAAGAGTTATTGTCTCTGACCTTTCAGACCATTATCCTGTTTTCTCCACTTTTTCAATGTTGACCACTAGGAATTTCAGGAAAATTTCTACTAGGCTTTTCTCTGAGGCTAATATTTTGCACTTTTTAAATCTCTTAAATGGTGAGACTTGGTCAGATGTTTATTCTGCACATGAACACGATGCTAGATTCAATGTTTTGTACAATAAATTTCTATATTATTTTGATGTAGCTTTTCCTGTGATTTTCAGGAGGGTAACTAATAGAAGGACTCATAAGAACCGGATTACTGATGACATCCGTCAGATGTCCATCCAGTTAAAATCTCTTGCCTTCTCAAGTAAGCATAGTGATGATATTGAGCTGAAGGCTCATTACAAGTGCTATAAATCTTCATATACTAAAATAATTAGAGATGCCAAAAAATCATATAACAACAATCGAATGCTTACCTCCAATAATCGTCCCAAAGAAATATGGAACATCATTAACAGCCCAAAAAACAAAAATTCATCCTCATTATATTCCACTTCTAAAATAACTGACAAAGCTGGTGTCCCTATTACTGATATGACCACTCTGGCTAATAGTTTCAACGACTACTTTCTCAGTTTACCTGGTTGCTATCCTACATTGCTATCCTAAACCTACAACCTATTTCTTTCCATTTCAACCCAAGTCATTATTTCTGTTTCCTTGTACAGAGAATGAACTGTTGGAGACAGTCAAGAATTTGGGATCCAAGAAATGTTCTGGCATTGATGAAGTACCTATGTTTTTGATAGCTCATAGCATTAGTGTAATACTACCTTTACTCCTCTTTCTTATAAATGATTCATTCCAGAATGGGGTATTTCCAAATAGCTTGAAAACATCTAAAGTTATCCCTTGATACAAAATAAAAGGAAGTACATCTGATATGAACTCATATCGTCCTATTTCAATTCAGTCTCAGTTAGCTAAAATCTTTGAAAAGGTGTTTTATAAGAAACTTGTCTCCTTCATTGATTCCACTAATCTCTCTTCTCCCAGCCAGCATGGATTCAGGAAAAACAAATCAGTAAATTCTGCATTGGACAATGCTGTTAATCTGTTACTATCCTTCTTATATGGTAAACTTGAAACATGCACTATGTTTTTCGATTTTAGTAAAGCATTTGACTGTGGTAATCATGAGCATCTTCTTGTTAAGTTAGATAGGCTTGGTATTCGTGGCATTGCTAATAAATGGATTAGTTCTTATCTTCACGACAGGAAACAAATGGTCGTCATTAAAGAATGGATGTAATTATGCCTCACATAAAAATTTGGTTCCACATGGTGTTCCCCAAGGATCTGTCCTGGGGCCTGTTTTGTTTTTATTATATATTAATGATCTGCCAGGCATTTATTCAAACATTGCTACTATCAACCCTATTCTCTATGCCGATGATACCAATTTTATTATCTCCTCTGATAATTCAAGTGATCTCTTACAATATTGTAGATTAGCTGCCCATACTTTAAGTGACTGGTGTAAGTTAAATTCCTTACATGTTAATGTTGATAAATCACAAATTATGTACATTATGGACAGAGGCAAAAAACACAATGATGTCCATGTGAGTATCAACCAAAACTACATACCTCAGGTCACCCAGGCTAAATTTCTTGGACTTCATCTTGATTCTTATATGACCTGGGAGCCTCACATTTGTGCATTAGCTAGAAAGTTTAGCTCAAAATGTTATTTGATTAGATTTATACGACACACTGTTTCGGTTGAAGTGCTATGTTCCTTGTACTTAGGAGAATTTTACTCTCATATGGTGTATGGCATTTTGTTTTGGGGCTCTACCCCACGTGCTAATGTTATATTGAAATTACAGAAGAGAGCTGTTAGACTCATTTGCAATGCATCATTTACAGCTCCTTGTCGACCTTACTTCAAGTCTTTGGGACTACTTTCTTTACCCTGCGTGTACATTTTTTATGTTTTAATGTATGTTCATACAAATATTACTCTATATGAAAAGAACTCGAATGTGCATAATTACGCCACAAAAAAAAGGGATAACTTGCATATTCCTTCTGTAAAAACATGTACCACTTCCGTTGGTCCCAGAGCCGTGGGAATTCACCGGTATAATAAACTTCTATCTCGATTTAAAGGCATTGAAAAATCTTCCATTTTTAAATCTAATATTAATGAACTTTTACTCTCAAAAATGTACTACTCTGTGGATGAATATCTCTTGGATGATAACTTATAACTGTATGTTACAGAGTTTGTATGTCCTCATTATATACAATGACGTGTCCTATATCATGTATGTTTGATCTTTAGACAAATAAATTATTATTATTATTAATACAACTTGAGAATGACTCAACGGATCAAAGAACGGAATAATGTATCTTTTCATTTTACAAACTATCAGACTTGGCAATAAAAAATATTTGGTAAACAACCTATTAGAAGTGGCTTCGATGAGGTAAAGATAATACAATAAATAAACTACTCGCCCATTTGAAAGAGCCCATTAAAAGAAGTCAGACTCATGTAAAACTTAATTAATAGAAATATTTTACCTTTAGTATTCCATAGATCTTACAAAATGTACATTGACAGTCATCTTACACTCATTCCAGAGTAAAACTAAACTTAATACATTGCTTGCTGACTGTACTTTAACGTCAATGTACGTGACTGCAAATTTAGCGTGACTGAAATTTTAGTAAAATTTTAATATTTTTTATTTATACTTTTACCAAGGGTTGATATGTAATTTGATGAAAGGACCATATTTTTGTCTTTTATTTCATAAAATAGTCTTATCTTTTATTTCTTAACAAATGTTTAACTTTTACAAGTATCCTGTAATATATATGAACCTCCCTCGCATTACACGTAAAAAGCTTTTCACTCAACAGCCAGGCTCAGACTGGCGACTGACCTTTTTCCTTCCCCTACCGCCCTTGTCTAGCGCTCAGAGCCAAATATACCATTAGAGGGAACCATGACGTAGCCCTTACGTCACCAGTCACTCGCAAGGGACTACCGTGACGTAGATGTTACATCATGAGCACAGAATGTCTTAAAGGACCATATTTAAATCCCATTTGCAGATGTTAACAGGGCATTTAAACGTGGCACTATAGGTTTAATTTCACGAAGACATGCCAAGCACTCAAATCATATTCCAAAGCACAATTACTTCTCTACAGGCATCTCATACATTCAATCCCTAACCTCATACAGAAGTAAGGGAACACTACTGCTTTCCTGATGATGAAGTATGATATAAAACTTTCAAAAGATTTGAAAAAATACACTGACCTTTGCATTGGGATCTGAAACATAATCTTCAATGATCATCGAACAGGCACGATCCACCTTCTCAGGAGAAAGGCTTGATGGGGCCTTTGATGGAGCATCATTCGTGGTGTTGGATGAAGCACCACTCCTTGAGCTGTCATCAGGAACAACAGAGCTATCACGTGATGGAGTCTTAGATGGTGGACCACTTCGTATCCTTGAACTTTCCATACTTGATTGACCTGCACAGAGCAAACGCAAACCATGGCAACCAGTTTTATTATTAATCTTCATCAAGGAATTACAATCATCAAGCTTAATACATATCTAATCCTTTCCTCTTAATTGTGAATACAGAGAAAACTTTTTTTTAACATTTCTAGGGACCACAAGATAGTGCATATTGCAGGAAAATGAGATTTTTGAAATTTACATGCATACGTTCGTACTATAAAGAGAATAATGATAAGAGTAATAAACTGAAAAAGAGCAATATAATTGATCATTTATTAAACTAGCTCTCATGACTAATTTTTAAACAACATATTTCTACCGAATATTTTCATCTGGCCAAACATTGGACATCATGAAATGCTTTACTCCCCACTCCTCTGGATCGTCCAACCGCCTCCATTTCTTCTCAGCATGTAAAATTCTAGGGATGAAATCACACTGGTGATAGTGCATCACTAAATGTTTGGGAACTGTGACGCATCATTCCCTTTTCTGAAGCTGGCTTCATGTTCCTTGCCACTGGTTTGCAAAGGTCTGTCTGTCCAACGAATACACTACTGCAGTCTTTACAGTAGAGTTCATGCGCATCGCTTCGCAATTGTCTTTGTCGGACCCAAGTATGTTTTTTAGAGTGGAATTGTGGTAAAAGGCAGCCTTGACTTCTCCTTTTGTTTGGAGCTGTCATGTCTCGAGGGAGGTGTTACCAAGGAAGGGTGTTCTCCTCTCCACTTCGATCACATTCTAGCTCCTGTGTCCCACTGTAAATCTCCTTCCATGCCAATGTTCCCGTCTGCAGTGTGTGTCAGAATGACCTTCTGAGTAACCATTGTGGATAACTATTTGTTAGATTGTGCGTAACTCCATTTTGTTCCCATCAGTCATGGGAATGGTGCACAGTCTGTGTATCATGAAGCACAAGGCTGAAGGTTTCAGAGTGAATTGTTAACAGTGTTATATACAGGGTAGTATGAGTACAGAAAATGATGAGGTATAAATACAAGGTTGCGAATACTTTGGAGAAATAGGAAATTGATGGCACAAAAAGAAAATTGTATATTGCAGGAAAACAAATTCCAATACAGCCAAGCCCACTTATATTAAACCCGTTTATAACAAAGTGAAGGCTATTCCCCGTCAACGAGAGGCTGGGAAAAACTGGTCCACATATAACAAAGTTCAGTTATCACTAAGTAAATATTTGGCCCCCTCAACTTAGTTATACATGGGCATGACTGCAATGCAAATAGAGGGTTGTACTATATTTAGAAAAAACAATAACATCAGCATTTGTGGATAACAGGGTGGCTACTGATAACCAATTTTCAAATTCCCTGACTTTTCCCTGACAGACACCGATTTTCCTGACCGATCGCCCAAAGGTCTGCTATTATCGAAATACTTTTTTCTGCTGAATTAAATTTTTGTCAAAACTCAGAAAATATTAAAATCAGAAATAAATACATTAAAAGCTATTAGAATAAAAAAACATATTGAACCTCTACCCTAATGAAAAAATACATATTAAACCTTCACAATTTAAGCCCTCACACAAATTGTACACACTTTTAATACATTTTTCGCAGCCGCACATCGTATTCCGTGGCCGTGTATGTTTCCTTTGGTAAAATTACAAATTGATAATGTCTAATTCTTCAAGGAAGAGGTGGCGTGTCGTGGTAGGTCTGGGGAGTTTACTGGGAAGATTACTGAAAAGGCATCGAAGGGAAAGTTAATGGCCAATTTACTGGCGGACTCCAGTACAGGTATCACTAGGCTGCGCGAAAAACACAAGCCAAAGCCAAGTTCTTGGACTGGATCAAAATCGGAAGGCACGAGTGACTTTTAGAAGCAAATAATTTAATTAACGTGGTCATAATCCCTTGATTGTAAAAGGGAAACAAAAATGTAAAAATAATTGCATAAACAAAACGTAATCGCACCACTGCGAGCGAAAACAGGAGGCAATTAACAACGACAGCATCATATTTAGGAATACCATATTTGAGATGGTTTGTGACCTGACTAAACTGCTTCGAAAGGGAGCTAAGGGGGCCATTCAATAATTACGTCGAGCGTGAAAGATGGGAAGGGGAGGAGGACTCTTCTTATGGTCTCGCGAAGGTGGGTATGGAAATCGAAGATGAGCTTACATAAGATTTTGTTTACACGTGTGATCGTACTTATATTACCGTTTTAGTAATCATCGTCTCGTATTTTTTTGAACTACAAGCACGTATCACAAAACGCAAGGTAAAATCTTCCCAACAACATAGGTAGCCTCGGATTCCTTGCGATGAGCAGAATACACTGTGATCATGAATTTTAACACTACTAGGAAAATATCGCATTAAGAGGATGCATCACAGCCACTGGCTAGGAATAGTTCTGAGGAAAATTCTCCAGGTGGCGAGCAGTCGCAACTGATCGAGACGTAATGTCGGCGAGGGTCTTTAAACCTTTGTAAGAGTTAGAAACACACTGGCAACATCGGAGCCTAGGAAGCCTTTGGGGGAACGAAAGGGAGGTTGTGGATTTCCCCTCCTTTCTTGCAACATACAATCCTCCCCTCCTTTCTTGGAATTTCCTTTCCGCGAGTCGCATCACCCGAAATCCAACACGATGTTTGAAGTGAGGGGGGAGGTGATAGAAAACGGAAGGCCGGGTCACTTCGATGCGGTCCTTGCTCGCCAGGAGTAACCCCTCCCCCCTTCCATAACTCCCTCCCCCTCACGGGTCACTAAGTTGATTTGTACACTTCTGGCATGGTACTAATACATTGTATTAGTACCATGCCAGAATCACTGTGTGCTCTCTGATTCCAGAGGTGGAGTTGAGTATACTTACAATCTCTCCCTAATTAATTTAAAAATTACAGTACAAGAGGGTGTTATTTTCATTCGAAAACTAATTATTTACTATACGGAAGCCCCTTATACTACTTATCATAAAACATTTCTATGAAGTTCCCTATTGACATGTCGCAATGTAATTAGAGTAGAAATTGTTTCTTTCATTCTGTACTTTTATTAAACAGAAGACAAGGCAGAATCATGTGAACGAATTTTATTTTAGAATATATTTCCTTTGTTGTGCTCTGTGTGTGACCCACTGCACAATTTTCTACCTTATACATAAACATAGTATATATGAAAGCATATCGGCGTAGTCTTTGATGAAACTATTGAAATCGATATATAGCGATTTCCGAAATCGGAAGAAATTCCATGTAATTAAACAACATTTCGACTAGCATGCTCGGCAGCTTATGTTGGTTATATTGCCTGTAGGCTGGATTCTGGCTGAAGTCCGCTGGATGAATTCGGTGATGGGGATAGAATCTGAGGGATCTCTTAGGTGCACGAGTCGGAAGTCCAAGACCTGTGAAGGTCCAGCTTCAGTCATGGACAGGTATTGCAGATTTTCCATGTACTAAGTCGCGCACTGTAAAGGCCGTTTCACACGGCGAATGAAATCATGCACATGAAGTTCATGCGTCTTGTTATACGGAAATATCCTCACGTGAAATTCATCTAGGAATCATGCGATCATAATTAGAACATGTTCTAATTTCGATCGCATGATTCCTAGATGAATTATCGCGTGATACGAGCGCACGACGGCCGTCTTAGTTTTATGAGCGGGTAGAAGAAGATTCAAATCAAAGAAGTGTAGGACTAAATCCAATTATAATTGGATTTCCAAGATTTTCGTACTTCTATAATTAATTGGCATGCCCACGGAGAATATATATAATCTTACGTAATTCTTATAGGTAATTTCTATAGGCATTCACCTGGTGAAGTTCTTCTATTAATCACGTTTTGGGCGAAGGTTGAGTTGAAAATAATATATTATTTAATATATTGCTTCTCTCGTCGTCATGTCCGATCTCTCATAATCACGACTGGTGAGATTTAATGTAGTATGAAATTGCTCCAGTGTCTTTCTTAATAAATTACGATAGGCCTAACATTCCAATAAAAAAAGTTTAATTTGTATCAAGCCTAGCGTACCTCGACCTCTATCTCCTCTCTCCTTCTAGCTTCTGCTTCAAAATTGTGGCTGCCACCGTTGTAATGGAAACTATAGGGGTAGATGTGAAATTTAAACCATACCGATCCATTATTAGTAGCTCTACTTCACTTCAGATAAACTTAAACCTCAATATCTAGAAAGCTTTGTATAATGAATATTATAATTACTAAACATACACCACTGGAAAATGGTTATTTATTTCTAGGGGCACGAAAGGTTCTGTCAATTCGGTGAATTAAGAACACACTTCGGTTGAATATTACAATGGATTGCATGGCTTGACCAATATGTGTTTCAAATGATCCCTAGAAATTATTTCGTTTTGCAATCTGTACATATAGTTAGACCCGTGGAATATTTTTGGAAAATAATAAATTTGTCATTAATGAATATAATGAAGTCAGTAAAACGGATATGAATACTAACCTCATCAGAACCTTTAGTTGTGTTTGTATGCAATGGGTCTTCCACAACGAAAGATAGCGTAATACTATCGGCATCTGACATTGTGTTCAAGCGTTCTATCTTCGTCACAAATTATGCTAGAGGCATTCAGCGGAATGATTCCTATTGCTAATAATTCAAAACAATGCATTTTAACTGGAAACGTAACACAAACCAAAATTAAGTATAAAAGTGAGTGAATAAAAAACTAGCTCTTTGAAGTAAACGAACCTTTCTTCATCCATTTCAGCAAGTTTTGTCCATGGTTCCGCTTCCTATTAGCGGTGAGTATCAGTTTTATATTAGAATTACGTTTTCGGTTACGATAGGAACCTGGCATATTCGCACACATCTATGTGCTACCTAATAAATAGATAAATCAGCCAAAATGCAATAAAACTGGCAGCAAGCATTTCGTAGAGATAAAATGTCGAGTGTCCTAGGACAAGCTGTTTCGAAAAAAATTTTCAGCCATCCCAGTTCTTCCTCCCATCCCCACTCTTCCCCTCCATCTCCCCTCCCCCAATCTTCCCTACTGGGATTTGGGTCTGCGATCCATTCCCACGTGTCCTCTGAGGCTCACGGCAACAGTCGCCTGTACGACGTTGCCGTGTCTCCATCGCGTAGTACAAGCAGCGCTGACCGATTGTCTGTGGGAAACGGCTGAACTCCTGGCCTCTCACCCGAGCATTTCATCGTCGAAAATCACGCAGTTTGCTTATCTAATGGGAACCCAATACAGAGTTTACCTCTCAAACATGACTGCTGTAACTCTTCATTCTGTTAGAAGAAAAATTGATGCAAGGTTCTCTGTTTACGATTTTTCCGTAACATTCTTAGATTTAGTAAAAATATCTTTTATATTTTGACAATTTCACTGAGATTTATTTATACACTGAGATAAAATGTTCACATTTGAAAAACAGGCATCTCTTTACAAGGGTCTATTTGTTATACTCTGAAAATTTCACCGGAATAACATAAGTCTTTAAAGATTACTTGGGATCCAAAATCATGACAGAATGCGGCCGGTCGGGCGGGAGTGATGCGTCCCCTTAAGGATATAAATATACATTGTACGACTGATTCACTACTAAATAACTAAGATTCACAACTGAGTTTTCAACGAATTGAAGGGGCTTATTCTATGCACTTCGGCGATGGACATTAGTTTTTGTTGGTGAAATATTTCGGAATGAAGGGTGGGAAAGATTGACCGGTAAACGTAATGGTAGAAAAAAACTAGAATTTCCTATCCCAGTTTCTCCCCGACTGTTACGAGAATTCCTTGACTATTCCCTGACTCTTCCAGATTTCCAAAATTCCCTGACTATTCCAGGTTTTCTGGTTTTCCCTGACGATCGCCACCCTGATAAACAAGGTGTTTTTTTCAGAATTTTGCCATAAAGTACAAGAAAAAAAAATCACACCATTATGTAATACACAAGAAAATGAATCAGCTAAAACCCAATAACACAACCCTTTACACTCTTGAGTTTTTCGTCACATTGTGTGCAGTGTCAGTCGAGTGGAAATGTTTAAGAACCATCCCATGATGCCTCCAGGAATACGTGTCCAAATGAATTACCACAAGTGCAAAATAACCTCACGACACCACAATAGCCCATAAAGACAGGTCCAGGCAGGTCGAAGAGCATCAAAAAACTACGCATCTGACATCGTCAGCTTTGGCACGGTCAGCTGGAGCAGACACGGAGCAAGCGCCGCATCTTCGCTGTGGGGCAATGAGGAACTACGGTCATTGGCCTATCGGTAACGCAACACATTTCTGCTTTCTAGGGCTTTAATTAAATGCACTATAATTTTCAAAAGTGCTAAATTGGATACAATAGGTTTTTGATAGAATATTCCTTCACTTTGCTTTGTGAATACACAAACGCTACATTTCTGGTGCAATATCTCCTCAGTTGAGTAGTTTCCACAGTTCCCTATACAGTAGAACCTCTTTTTTACGAACCTCTAATTTACGAAATGACACCAATTCACGAACCATCCCGCCGGTCCCGATCTTTGTATATAGGAAAACCATGTAAAATGACCTCTATTTTACAAAACCTCTATTTTATTGATTTACGAAGTGAGAGGCCGGTCCCTAGGAGTGATTGACCTCTGTTTTACGAAGTTTTTGAAAGGATTTTGTAGCACTGAACTCAGTACAATGGAATAACGATCGCTGTATACCGCGACAGGAGCAGCTGAAGCCAGATAGGTCATGTTGAGAGGGCCCTCGGTCCAAGTATTTCATATGGGAAAATGTGGAAAAATCGATTCAGCATAGTGCTTTTTGAAGTGCTTAAACTGTAGCAAAAATCCCAGAGACTGATCATCCAAATCGCAATTCAATCCTAATTATATGATCCAAGGAAAAAATGTTCAAAGACGCATGGCACGACGCCTACTTCTCGAAAACAATGCCCCAGTTCATGAAATAATCGGATTAGTGCTTGGTAATTTCTATTCCTTTTCTATCAATCATTTTGTGTATTGTGAATACCTAACTCGTCGTCACAGCCGCCGCAACCCCAATTCAGAACTTACTTCAGCCTTTCACTTGAAAATGGTATTCCCGTTGGAAGTTCTTTGCTGCAGCTGTCGTGGAGCTTAGTTTCATTAAAAAATACTAATTTTGCAATAAAAAATTACTTATATTGAAATATTGATGCAATTTGATTATTTAATTTTTCATTTGAAGTGTTTTACGTCGTTAGGTAAGAATTCGCGATCGCTTTCTGTAGCCGTGAGTAAATAGTTCTTGCAAGTCACCGCTAGATGTCAGCACTGTAGAATGCATCTTAAAAAAGAGGGAATTTCAAATTTACTCGAGTGAAGTTCTAAAATTGACTTAAATTAGCTGCGAAATATTATTAAATGTATTTCAAACGATACACGTTCTTCAAAAAAGGCATTTTCTGGTCTTTTCATGGAAATATACTGGGTCAGTTGGAACTTTGTTTTGAAATTACCTAGTTAAAATGTATAACTGGCTTTCCCATGTTAAAATGGCTTCTTTAAACACAAATCGACTAGCACTAAATATATCCCTTTCGTTAATTAATGCATAACTGCATATGCTTAAAATACTCTGCAGGATGAGTTAATTCTCTTATTCCCCTTATTTTGAGATTCACCAACCAGCTACAAGAACTTATTCAGTTGCAGCAGCCAAGTTCATACCATTATAAATTTATAGAAAAATATTCTCCTGTTTTTTTAAATTCATGGCTGTTTCATTCTCGTTTACTAAAGTGAGTCTCCTATAGCCTTAGGAATAACGCCTATGCATACAGCGAATCAATACAATTGAGGTCTAATTTTTAAATCCTTTCAATTTCTTGCAAATCCACTGCACACAGAGAATTTCACATAATATGTTTTTTTTCCCTGAATGAGCAGATGACTATTATTTGTTATAGTAATTAGTTTGATTTCAACCCTAACATAACTATTTGACAAGTTAAGTGCAGCATAGTGTTTAATTGCATTGAAAGTATACTCGCATTCTTGTCAGCAGAGTTTTACTAGGCGTACATTTGTAGCAGATCAAGCCTCTTATGTGCATGATGTCCCTCCATGGACATTGCTCCATGCTGTGCGAGGTGTTGCCAGAGCATGGGAGTGTCACCGCAAAAACTATTTCCTACTGTTGGAGATCAGCTGGTTTTGGTGACACATCAGTTCCGGAGACAGGAGTTAGTGGAAGATAACCTCCAATTTACAAACCCTCTGATTTACAAAGCTCAAATTTTTGGGTCCCTTCAACTTCGTAAAATAGAGGTTCTACTGTAGTACCGTATTACGTACTTTCTGTCATATTCTTTATTTAATTCTTATTTGTTTACTAACTATTTATTTTAACTCTGTGCGATTTATCACATTTACAAATTTTTTGGCGATTCTAGCGTTTGTACTGCAACCCGCAACTTCGGCTAAAAAAAACTGACATATCTACGGAAACGACGTAACTTGTAACAACGCAAGTCATGGTATTTACAACCTGTAATAATTTAGCTATATTTGGCATGTTGAAGAATTGCATCATATGTGCCACTAGAAGACAGCAGAGATAAGTGTGTTGATGGGTTATGCCTTGTAATTTGTGGTAAAGAGGCAAGTTTCAACAAATGGAATTCTGGCAAAACTGTCGCCTTTTCACCAGAAATAATACGCCTAAACTATTCACCACTAGTCAAGATTAAACACGTTTTAGAATGAAACTATGCGGTACTCATTCTCTGGGAGCAAATTTGGTTTGGTCCTCCTCCAAACATGCCAAAGGTGCACTAACCATAATTACATACATACACTGTGCCTTGGATCTAAGGAAATAAACTTGCAAACAGGAAACCGTGCCACCAACGAATGTCCTAATGACATTCCACTGTTAAAAGTTGCTGGGAATTTCCCTACCCAATTTCTATGTTCCTGTAAATGCACCCGTATCTTCCCAATGCTCTCTCTCTCACTTCAAAATCGATTAGCATTAAGATCACAAGGAATGCATCAACTTCGCTAAATGAGGCAAGACTAGTATCAATATCTGAATACATTTAATTTTAAATAACAGGGTGGACAAGCCTCAACACAAGTATTACTGTAGAAGTCAACCATGAAAATATTACCATAATCTTCACGCACAAGACCATGCTCAGCATCCTTTTGGCAAGAGACATTTTGCCCACATTATGGGCATTTCCTCCAAATATTGTATCATCATTGCATGGCAGAATTAAGACTAGTTCAAAATGGTAAATGACAAAGTCCCCACATGTATTAAACCTTCAGCAGAATTATTTATCACCTTAATCTGACCAAACCAAAAGAACATTCCAAACACATGGAACAGTATCAGGTACAAAATTTCCGAGAGTTAGCTATGCTATGTAAGCTATGCGAGTGTGTCAGTAAGACCTTCCGAGTAACCATTGCGGATAGCTATTTGTTTGATTGTGCGTAACTCCATTTTGTTTCTATCCGACATGGGAAGGGTATTAATATTGAATACAGCTCAATGAACGAATTTCGACATTCCCGAATAGCCCCCAGAGGCCGACGAACAGAGAAGTTGAGCTGCGAGCGAATACGTTCGCGTATTTGTCAGCTGACTCCCCTCTCTTCCCTTCATTCCTGCACAAGGAATGTCCAAGGACACTCAAGGCTCGTCTACTGCCCAGCGACGTTGCAGACCCCCTCCCCTCCATTCCCTCGTCGAGTTGCCCTTTCACGCTGTGAGCCTTCCCATTCCACCCGGGACTGAGTGGAGAGAGACCAGACGAGGCGAAACTGAGAGCTAGGGAGCCACCTAAACGCCATCACTTATTCTGAACACAACTCCACACTTTGCTGCTCAAAACAATCTTAACTTCTGTCGCAATCCAAGGTACACAGCAAAAAGGCAAGGGAGATAAATTGAGGGAACTTAAGACTAGTGTAATCACACTCCCAGAATAACAACATGACTGGAAAACCTGGGAGTTCAATACCAACGTCTTATTGCACGAAGTATTGAATGTTACCATGACATCCATCATACAGTACTCACCTCCAGATACATTTTTCCTGCCTGGAGCCATCCGTGACCTATCCTCTTCCGAATTGGCATAGGAAGCTGATCCAGACTTTGTATACGACTGTGACGATTCTTTATACCTTGGCATCTTTGGCTCCTTATACCTACAGGATAAGAGAAGTTTTATTATATTTAAAGATTTAGTCAAATTATAGCACTGAGCATCGATTTTTCACCACAACAGCAGGCTATGAACTTGACCTATTTCAACATGATTATTTCCTAAGGCCAAACAGGAAGAACTTACAGATGTTCTTCACTCTAGCAGCTCACAGCTCCACCACCAGTATGGCTTTCAAAACATATATATCTAACAAAAATAAGATAATCCCATTTTAAGTGAGGCCCGGATGCTTGTTTTAAATTTTTTGCCTACCACCTTCTGTTTCTTATGCTACTGTATAGCATTTTAATACCATAACAGAGTCAAACATTGTTTCAATAAAACACAACACACAACAAACATTAGAACACCAGATTAGAGACTCCTCAAATCAATTAATCAACCCTTTAGTCCCTGCTATTTTTACAGCATTTTGCTAAGCAAAGGTTAACTTGTGCAATTCCTTAGGCCACCCAATTATAAGGAAGCTAGGTATAACAAGTGCTCCCAATAGCTTGGAAATCACTCGCTATAGCAAGCGCTCATTATATCCGAAGGTGATGGAATGAGCCTCCCAATTACCTAAATTGTTCTTACTTTCCGTTTTTCTTTCATTACCATGCTATTAGAAACATGTATAAGGGCCATTTTCGTGCACAATTGTATATTTATCGATTATTTGCGAATTAAATCTTCCAAATTAACAATTTATGCTTTGCTGAAGATTTTGAGCGTTAACCAGTACGTCCATTGGTTAGAAAGTTGCCGTAATGATTCGCAGAAATAAAGCATTTTTTTGTGGTTGAAAATATTTCTTGCATAATTACCTTTTCCCAGCCTTTTGTAAAATTCACATTGTTATCCCTCGAAAATTTGTTGCAGCGATTATTTATTTACACAAGCAAATGCCTCTGTAAGTTGTGCTGCACATCGTGTGTCGTACTAGTGCAGCCATCTGGAGGATCTAGAGCAAACGGAGGTAACTCCCGTGAAATACTATTGCCAAGAATTTTCGATGCATTCACTCAAATTGTATGTATCCGTGGAATTAGGAATCCTAAAATGAAACTACAACGATGCACCTCGACCCCTACACCATAAATGCGATCTTAAGAGACACATGCAGATATCATGGTAACACGCATCATCAGACTGAGGATAGGGGCATGGTCACGTTTAAAATAATTGTATTTATTTCACACCATGAGTGTGCAAACATTATTCATCATATGGGACGTCTTTCATTACAAGCCTTTATATACATATATATCAAAATAAAACTGAAAGCATTTCATATTTTTTTCGCAAAATATCGTACAATAGGTTTAAAAATGTGAAATTCCGAGCAAAATAACGCACTATCAGCCAAATACAGCTAATTTCCACAAATGAAAAGCTACAGTTGAGCACCCTTAATCCGGGAACCCCTAATCCGAGAACACCCGTAATCCGGCAATTTTGCCATGACCAACTGCCTGGTACTTAGTGGAGAATGCCGAAACCGTGGCCGAAACATTGCTACCTGCCGAGATATTCTTCTTGTATCAATACCGAGATACCATTCTTAACGTTAATTTTCCCATTTCGAGAATCAGAATAATTTAAAAATATTAATTTCTAGTACTTCGTGTACACTGGAATTATTCTGAAACTTGAAGTAAAAATATAAATTTGAATACATCGCTGAGACGGACTACGACATCGGCCACTTTCAAAGGCGCGCGCATTTTTGATTGACCACTAGACTTTATTTTATAAAAATTATTTGTTATCTGCTTATGTTTCACTCAAAACATGTCTCATCCATATAGTTGTGGCAACAGAACAAAACGTTAACCATTGCAGAAAAAGTGCAAGTTGTGAAAAAGCTTGACGCCTTTGCATTAGTAAAGCGTTTGACTGAAACATACTACGTGGGATCTTCAACAACATAACACATTAAGAAGCTGAAAGAGAAAAATCATCAAAATTTTACTGTTAAAGTTACACGGAGACGTAGATCACAGAGAGAAAAACTATAAAAGAAGAATTACGTCCTGATTTAGATAGCCTGGTTTCGATTGCGTCGGAGTGAAGGGCTTAGATAGTATTTCTGGCCAAATGCTAATGGAGCAGGATAAAATATTTCAGAAATAGACGTGATCAATCCAAAAGACGTGATGTGGGAAATTTCACGCGCATGCAATAGTATTTCACCGTCCGTTCTAAAACACGCATGGTTTAAATTGTGGCCCGCTTTAAGGTGAGATATAGACGAAATAAGTGGCGATTTAAAAAATTTCATGTTTCTGAGGATAAAATTATGATAATGGAGTTTGCAAACATCATCCATAACCCTGAATTAAAGGAAATGGAATTGGTAAATTTAGACGAAAAGATAGTTAGCGGCCACCATATTCTCACCACATAGCATATGTTATATCTCATAGATGATGAAATCATTGAAATGGTAATTAATAACAATAAATCCGAGTGGGGATGAAGATGATCAGCCTGAAATTGTTGAAGGAAAATTACTAATGATGATGGTCTTTAAAGAATAATCCAGTCCGGTCGCCTGCGGCGACGTAGTGATGGGCGTTCGTACACACGAGACCCTTGCGTTGACATCGCGCTGAATCAGCTGATAACAAATCAAGCGCGGTAGGAAATTATGTTACGCAAAGCACAGCATAAGAAATATCAATTTTTATACCCTTTTCCAATAACAATATGAAACTTTTAATGTTCAGCAATATGCACAATGCTTAGATTCCGTTATTTTTCACTCACTGCGCAACGTCGATAATTTTAAATAATAACTTTGTGAATTAAGAAACCATTTCTTTCTGATTATTCTCAGTGACTCTCTCTAAAATAATGTTCAGGAAATGGAAAATGAATATATTTTGTTATAAATAATTGACTCCTTTCAATGAAAACATCCTGGACGTCAGAAATAGACTAGTTGCCATGCATGACCCATAGTCCGGCAAAATCCCTAATCCGGCATCCCTTCGGTCCCGACTGTGCCGGATTAAAGATGCTCAACTGTATTAGCAAAATTTCGGACAATTTCTACGAACTAGCGTTAAAAAAGCAAATTTTAATTTATTAAGGCTTTAAATATCAAAATTACCACTTTTTAAAAAAATTCGCAAAAAACTTATTCACGAAATTTCAGGGTCCCTAATAATAACCTTTAAAATGAAATTTCAGAGTTTGTTGTGCAACTTGGATCTTGAAGTGAGATGAGCTTTTTTTCATGATACTAGAAGCAAAATTTAAAAAATATTGGATTTTTTCTCCATTGGCTTTGCAAGAAAAAAAAATAGAATGATATGCAGGGAGTCTGCATACTCCAAACTCGGATAAGCCGAGTGCAGAGTGGGGTAGTGTATTGTAGGTAATGAAGTTCAATTCTTATCCCTATTTAAAATTTTTCTTTCAGCCATTGAATCAAAATTTTTATCATCCTTAATTTTCAACCCTTGTACGTGAATACTACCTTTTTGTACTTTTATTGCTTGAACTACCTCTACAAATGCATCACTCAAAAATACGTTGTAAAGTTAACGGTGTGTCCACAATTTAGTTGCAATAAAATATTTTTCTGATCACTTTCACTAAAGCCTTATTTTATTATTTAAAGGTTTAATATGTTGAACTATAAATTGACAGGAAATTTCTGCTATCTACAGTAGAAGCCCGGTATAGTGAGTACGGCTTATTGCGAGAATCGCATTATAGCGAGTGATTGTCTTTGTACCACCATAAGGCCTATGTTTTACATGTAAAATAAAGTGGATATAGCGAGGCCAAAAAGTTCCTTCCACGGTATACGCTCGGTATTACGACAGATTATCTCTCGAGGGCGATACACCGCCTAGCAAAAATAAACTATTGTATTTTGTATTATCTGCGAATTATACTAAAAATACAAGATGTGTGCCATATCTACAACACCTAAAGCCAATTATGTCCAAACATTAGAGATTTACGGCCTTCAGTACGCTCTGCGCGCTCCCATTTTACGTTCTTCTTTTGTTAGGCCCAGTCATCAGTGGGTGGGGGAGTGGGCGGACGACGAGCGAGATTAGAGTAGGAGAGGGAGTTAGGTCTAGGCATGGGCGATATTGATAATCGGGGCACAATAAGATATCGGGGCTCGATAAGATATCGGGGTACGATAAAGTATCGCGATATATTATCACGATATCGCGCCCCGATAAAATATCACGATATAAATTATCACGATAAATATCACGATAAAAGATCGTGATATCGCGCTCGTTCAAATGTAGCGTAATCGCGCCCGATGAATTGTCGTGATGTTGCGCCGGTTAATCGTGTCGGGAAAAGACAGCCGTTGAGTTGGCCTTCGCTTAAGCTGGAGCATGTACGTTTGGAAACTTGCAATTCTGCTATTTGCTAATTCAAATTCTCAGCAGTTCTCTCACACACTCTCTTTCAATTTCAGTGGTCTGATAGGTGACGTACTTGCTCCAAATTAAGCCAAGGCCAACCCAACGGCTGTCTTTTTCCAACACGATTAGCCGGCGCAATATACGATAACTCATGGGGCGCGATTACGCGATATTTGAACGAGCGAAATATCACTTTCTTTTATCGTGATAATATATCGTGATGTTTTACCGGGGCGCGATATCGTGATATTTTATCGGGACGCGATATCGTGGTATTTTATCGCGATATTTATCGTTTCCCGATATCTTATCGTGCCCCGATATGTTATCGGGGCACGATAAGACGATATTTATCGAGCAACGATATATCGTCAATTTTAAAAACTCATAATCAACTGATGGACGTACCGGTTAACACTCGAAAACTCGACAAAGCTGATATTATCGTCATGACATATTCGCAAAATTATCCAAAAACTTCCACAGTATATCTAATATTTTAATTCCGACTAGTTACGCTGTCTTTACAGCTTTCTTCGGCGACGGAAAAATAGAAGAACTGGAAGAAAAACACCGAAACTAGGGGAATTAATGTTTTATATAATGGAAAATGTCCTGTTTCTTTCATGAAATATGTTGATATTCTAATCAAATACCACGGAAACAAAAGAAAAACTGTAAATAGGAACGACTATGAGAATTAGGTGGGTTTTTTCAACACCATCGGATATAACGAGCGCTCGATTTAGCGAGTGATTTACGAGGGATTATGAGCACTCGTTATACCGGGATTCCACTGTACTTTTTTTAACTGGCTGCTTGCATTACCCTAAGAATACAGCATGGACTGACTGTATTCCGAGGCAGTGTTACATAACGAACTCGCAACAGGCAGTATACAAGCTCTCATTTTTAATAACTACATTATCATCGGTTCATGCAAGTGTGGTGAATGTAGGCAACCGGCATGACATTCTGCTTTATTTTTATCCTCCGCTAATCCAGGCCTAAGGAGAAAAATAGCCAAGACATTATTGCTTTAACTTTGTTCTAGTGGCACGGAAATTTTTTTTATCTCTGTTCGTGACCCAAGTTACAAATCCTCTTCTTGTCAGTATCTACCATACGTACACTCCATTCTCGGGGCTCATCAATCACTAAGCCACAAAATTTAAAACTCTCAGATCGGGATCCGAATTTATACTGTCTTCAGATTTGATTTCTGTAGCGAAAGAAATGAGATACCCATGGATCTTTCGTAAATCGAATTTAAACAATAAAATTATAAAAAGTATTCAGATGTCAGGGTTTGAAATTGAAGATAACATTTTCGATGCAATGACTGAAAGAAAAAACAGGGATTGACACACACAGTTTCTATGAAGTTCGCTCTTGTCTGCCTGATGCAAGCGAATGTAGGCTACCCCCGTGACATTCTACACATTTTTTTCTCCTGATACCACATTAATGGAGAAGAAAGTCAATTTTTATTTTGCTTTTAGTTGCAAGTTAAAAGTTTCAGCTAATTTCGTGACCTGAGTTACACAACCTCTTCTTGTCAATATTTACCTACATTCCATTCACGGGGCTCTTCGATCGATTAGCCGCGAAAGTTAAAAATCTACGATCCGGATCTGATTTTACTCCGTGTCTTTAAATCCGAATCCAGAACAGAGTATAATGAAAAATCCACAGATCTTTGCATCTAACAGATCCGATCCGACTATCTCTAGTAGATAGAATGTGTGACAGCACTCGAGGACTGCTGTTTACTTGCCTCTCGCTCCCAAGGCCACTTGCATCCATGTCCCCAAGGATTTGGAATTGGTTCAGCTTCTTATCACTGTGGAAGCCCACAGAGCCACCACTCGCTCCTTCACTCCACTTGCTCTTGTAGTTGGGGCCCAACAGTTCAATACCAGTTTCCTGCAAAATGGAGCAAATTCTCCCTGTAAATTAACCCTGGCCTTACACCATAAGATAAAAGACTATGGCCAGCAGTAAATTATAAATAAATTCATAGACTTCAAAGAATGAGTCTTTTGACACAAGCATCTGAGCAAATGAAAATCTTTTTACAATGGAACTCACCAAAAAATCGGCAAGTTCATACAATTTTGTAAAATTCATTCAGTGAGGTTATGCAATCAGGACAACAGTCATGGTAAAATAAACTGCCGTATGACAATAACCACTTGTAATAACACAACTCTCTATGCTTTTAGCCACGCATTAACAATGGTGTAAAACCACTCCCTATGGTGGTATCCTCACTATAAACCATTCTCACTTCAGCTGACATTTAATGACTCGTCCTACAAATTTCCTCAACACTTGCCAAGAGAATTTATGTCATGGTGATCCAGAGTGATCAAACCTCTTAGACATCTGACAACAAAATCTTCCCCCATGGGATAATTGCATGCAGGGAATGAGCTATCATCATGCCCCATTGAAAGGAATACTACCTAATCCTTATTATGCCTTTCTTAGTCAAGCTAAGGACTGGAGAAAGGCAATTCCCGGCAGGCCAGTATGCCTATTCCCAGGCCATTTTAGGTTTAGTCCAGCCACTTTTAGTAAAATACTTCAGATAATATAGAAACTGGTGGCACATTTCCAAATAAATATTTAAGTACTATCAAAATCTTATTACATTTCACAGCACAATAACAGGGTGGATAAAACCCAGAATGTAGTAATCACAGTGGATGTGAAATTTCTACTGCTGTACAATTCTATCATGGAAACATTACCACAATCTTCACTCACAAGACCATGCTCAGCATCCTTTTGGCAAGAGACATTTTGCCCACATTATAGGCATTTCCTCCACATATTGTATCATCATTGCATGGCAGAATTAATGAATTCGTTATTTCAGAATGGTAAACGATGAAGGCACCAGATATGATGAACATTTAACAGATTCATTTGTCACCCAAAGAACTACCACTTACAGAATATAATTTTTCAATTACCTGGTTGAACGTAACAAAGCTGCTGGTCGTGCAACTGCACACCATCCCGATACTGAACCGTTCCTCCCCCAGTTGAGCCCACCAACCTCACCCATTCACAACCAAAACGTCACCAATATCAAAGCAACCCAGCTTAGCAGACAGTCATTACTCCGGCATTTAAAGGGAAGTTATATGAAGGAGATATCCACCCAGCCAGTACTTGCCCGCATAGCATTTCAAAGAGAGTCATTTTGTTGAAATGGCATTCGTAACACCATAACCTTGCTTTCCTTCTTGACACTGGGTCAGTCAGCATTCATCCGCTCATTTGAAGTGAATTACCACTTACCATTGAGTCCCTAAACAAGGCACACTACACATGACTGCTTAGATAGAAATGCATATTCTTCAACTTACATCTTTCTTTTGCTGGAAGAAGTCACTAGGTGTATTGAGTATGATGGGTATCTAAAATTAATGAACCCCTTTTCAGTGCAGTGTAGAAAATATTTACAGATCAAATAACACTGCATTAAATGCAAAGAGAAGGAAACATTAATTGAAAAATGAATGCACAAGTGCCTAAGCTAATTTCACATTAAACCAAAAATATTACAAAAACACTTCTGCTGTCTTCCAAATATCAAGGCTCTCTTATGAACTGATGTAAGCTGAGAATGATACCTGTCCCTATACTATTGGGACAACTTCCTATCATGCATTTAGTAGGCAATCTCATACCCTCCTACAGATTTACAAATGTATCCCTGTTTTCACACAGCTTGAACCTTGTCATAATTGAATGTTATTGGATTTAAGACACGGAAGGATACACACTTAGGCCTTGCACTAAAAATTTCCACAACCCACTTCCAAAAAAAAGGAGTTGGGATGCCATAATCATGAGTATGCATTAATTTTTAAAATAATGCTCTATATTTTCAAATTTTTCAACACTACTACAGCTAACCATTACTTCACTATGCATTATCTAAATAATTCACTATAATGCATGTTTATCTGATTACATGAAGGTATACAACAAACAGCAATTACTTCCAACCCAACATGCCCAGGTAAATTTCATTAAAATGCATTTTGCTTGCCATCCAGTGAAGAATGACGAACTGAAATAGTAAATTTCAAACCGATAGAGTGGGAACTTAATATTCCCAGAGATGACTATGGTCCTCATAGTCATCTCTGTCAATAACTCATTTCATGAGAAAATAGTTTGTTGAAACAATCCCTGCTCTAAACTCAAACTAATGAACCCATGACTATAGAGCATACGGTACAATCTAATAGGGGCTATTAAATATAGTCTTACCACTCCAGCACTCATCTTGAGTTTTCCAGCATCAACTGTGATGTTCTTGGAGCTCTTTGGAGGAACTACTGACCATCCATCCCCTGAAAACAATAATATTGAATATAAACATCCGACCATATAATTCTCATGGGCACATTAAAAGAATGGAGCCAGAAGGGATAGCTCAGAAGATCCTCAGCTTACAGGTGAGGTACAACTTCTCCTTGAGCCCTACCTCGTCCTATAAGGTTAGCACTCCTAGCTCAGCTATCTGTGAAGAGGCTGTCTGTACCTAATTCTTGGATGGGGTAAGGGCCGGTGATGCCAATAGGAAATTTTGGTGGGTTGTGTTGCTGGGGGTAAGGATTATGATGGCAGGGGGACAGGGGAGTTTGGGTGTACTGTACGTGTGGGAAAAGGGTGTGGTTGTGGAGAGGGAAGGTCCCAGCTGCAGGTGTGTTTTTACGACCCCTCTCGCACTCTGACAGCTCTAGACCATCCACTTCACCCCCCCCCCCCCACTACATCTCTCGAAGACCCACACGTTAGCAAAGGATGCTGCATCACTGACCCTCCCCATTCCACTCAACACCCAAGGCAGTTCCTATCAACCACCTACACGCACCCCCTAGGGTTACCCACAAGAAGAGGAAGGAACGTCACAGATGTTCCACGATGCCATTCCCCCACACCCTCCCTACTTCCCTCCCATCCAGCTGAGCAAGACATTAAGATACGCCCACAACTTGTGATCTTCCCTCTCCACAACCGGACCCTTTTCCCCCATTACACTGTAAACCCAAACACCTATCCATCGCATAATCCTTGAGGACACACTGTTGAAAATACGCCGAATCACGCCCCATTTGTTTTCAAGGTCTTAGTAGTAGAAAAGAAACAATATTACCGTCCAATACCATGACGAACCGGAAGATACCACAAATAATAACCTGTGAACGTTTTCTGAAAACGAGCTTGTTTCCATGCTTTTTTTAGGCTATGATTGGGCGAGAGGTCTACTAAAGCACAATTGAGCCAGCTGACATCATGAAAGCATAGATGTTAGCAGCAAATGTCTTTTTTGAGTGTCCATACTAGTTGCCCATCTCTATTGACTGCGAATTCCAAAATTAACATTCTTACTACAAAATGCTCAACTTTTGTTTTACACAAGTTTTCCATATTCAGACAAAATTTTGCCAACACTACTATCGCCGACTTTAAACCATTTACATAGAAAATACAAGTAGGTATTTATTTTACCATCTTTTAAGACATGCAATACATTGTGAATGACGCGAAGGCATTTTTTAAGAATGCTCTCATTAACAATGACAAAGAAAGTGAAAAAAAAAATGTTACCAAAGGCAACAAATGTTAAAGGAAAAAATTATTTTTAACAATTTTGTTTGAAATTATGAAATGCTGATTTTCTGGTCCTGCTGACTTCATATTATCGAGAGTTTACTGTAATGTTCCTTAGAACGTTCTAAAAGTTCTAAAAAAATTCAAATTCATCAAATCGACACTTATTAGTGGGGTATTAAATTTCATTTTTTAAGCTGTTCCCATTCTTAAATCTAAGGGCATTTAAACATTAAATTCCAAGTAGGCTACTGGAATCAAGGCTGAAAAACTGTAAGTGCAAAGGGTTATGAAGATGACTGGGAAAATTTCAGCAAGCAAATGAAGGAATACTGGAGGAATTAAGAAAGGGAAAAGAAAGAGTAAATAGAGTTGTCATCACAAAGCCTATATATGGCAGAACAATTACAATTATACTATCCATATTCACTTTAAGCATAACAAGTAATATGTACAACACTATATACAAGCTAGTCCATAAGAACAGTCAAAATCGTCACTCCTACTGCACCTATACCCAACAAAACCAATATTATGTGCAACTTCCATAGTTGAGCTCTTATCTAGAAAATGTGAAACAGAAACAAAAAACCTGAGCTCATAAATTATGTAACCTTACTTTAAAATGTCAAATGCTAGTGGTGCCACAGGAACTCTACAAAACCAACATTCATACAACAAAGAAGTTTCCTAGTCACAAAACACATTTGTTGATATCACAGATCCCAACAAATATTGATATAGTCATGCCTCATTTAGCCAAGTTTCCATTGCTGCATTTCTTTAAACTAGAAATGTGCAAATATCACCCGTGAATACTCAACAAGAGAAAAGAATGTGATATTCAAGATCTTGAATAATTATGCTGATTTAGCTATATTTGGCGTGTTGATGAACTGCATCACATGTGCCACTAGAAGACAGCAGAGATAAGTCAGTAGATGGGTTTTGCCTCGTAATTTGTGGTAGAAAGAAAAGTTTCAACAAATGGAATTCTGGCAAAACTGTTGCTTTTACACCAGAAATAACATGCTAAAACTATTCACCACTAGGCAAGATTAAAAATAAAAAAAGAACGTTTAGCACGTCAATGGAAATTTTAGTATTCAAGGTATTTGAAATTACAGATATTCAAATATTGAAGTCATGACTTAGAATTCATATTCGAATTAGAGAAATCTGCTATTCGACCAATCTCTATTTTTTACCATATAATTTACCCATTTAATTACTTTTTTTAAGCTATAGCAATTTTTTTCAATGAAAGAATTATAAATCTTGCGAGAAATCCATCGTAAAATTAAATTATATTGTGCTCATTTTCTGGGAACAAATTTGGCTTGGTCCTCCTCCAAACATGCCAAAGATGCGCTAACCATAATACCATACATACACTGTGCCTTGGATCTGAAGAAATAAATGTGCAAAAAGGAAACCGTGTTACCAACGAATGTCCTTATGACATTCCACTGTTAACAGTTGCTGGGAATTTCCCTACCCAATTTCTATGTTCCTGTAAATGCGCCCATATCTTCCCAATGCTGTCTCTCTTACTTCAAAATCGATTTGCATTAAGATCCCATGGAATGCATCAATTTCACTAAATGAGGCATGACTAGTTATCAATATCTGAATAAATTTCATTTTAAATAACAGGGTGGACAAGCCTTAACACTAGTATTACTGTAGAAGTCAACCATGAAAATGTTACCACAATCTTCACTCACAAGACCATGCTCAGCATCCTTTTGGCAAGAGACATATTGCCCACATTATGGGCATTTCCTCCAAATATTGTATCATCATTGCATGGCAGAGTTAATGAATTGACTAGATCAACATGATAAATGACAGAAGGCCCCATATGTATTAAACCTTCAACAGAATTAGTTATCACCTTAACCTGACCAAACCTAAAGAACATTCCAAACACATGGAACAGTATCAGTTACAACATTTCTGAAAGTTAGCCATTCTTAAGTGAAAAAATTCTTGTCTTGACAAGAAAGGCCGTGGTTGTAATGCTACTCATGTTGAAAAGAAAAAAAACCTAATTCGATACACCTTTGTGTTGTCTCAAACCACGAGGACTAAGTGAACCCAGATGTCCACATCGGAGCCCAGAGACGGCCCTCTCTTGGGTATTTCCTTCATTTCCTATTACAGTCTTTGCGAAGATAGAAGGCTAAGTTTTTTAGCGTTCCTGACCTCGAATGATAAGTGGAGTTACCACTTATCTAAATTGGAGTGTAAGAAGCATTAATGACACTGCGGTATAAACTGCACATGATGTTGGTGCATTGGCTTTTAAGTAACGAACATGCAGCAGATTTCCACCAATTAGAGAGATGTAAATATGATCCAATGTTGCAGCATTAACTGCTAAAATGTCCATGTATTGGATTCTGAGCAACATTGTGCACACATTAGTTTTCCACTGATTACAGAGATAAATGCAGTCACAATCACCGCCTGACAAGTGCATTCCAACACAGGAGTCTACTGCATGTCTCAACACCAGCTGCAACACGAGTTCCAATCAATACAAGATCCAAATTAAATGATTTCCCCCTGTTGAGTCCCAACAATGTGGGATTGTCGTAGAACTAGATTCATCTTATACTCCTCCAAATACAGTATATATAGTCCATCCAGTGACACTCCAAAAAGTTACTGACCTAGCAACTAAGGCCTTTGGTGATCAACTGCCATTTAATTCAACAATTCTAGATTAAGAGTGAGGTATGTAAGTGTTGAAGTTAGTGCTCAGTTGGGAAGGAATATCTGAGTGGCTGTGAAGTTGCCACAGAGTGAAAAACTGATTGAAACCATATAACAAATATGACACTATTTAATGTTTATAATCAACCGAAATAGTTGCCTCAGTGTGCCTAGAACGTGTTTCCGGTATATTCTCATCACTGCATACTTCACTAACTACTCCATTGCATTTTCGTCACACAATTAGGTCAGACCACCTCCAAAGAGTATTAGGAATTTCAAAATTGCATCACCACTACATATCCTCCTATAATTGTTTGATACGTAATTTGCCATTTGCAAAATGAATTGCTTCACACCCTACTTTGTCGTAATAGCCTATTTTTTCACTTTTGGACTGTTATCACATTTTGATAATTCAATATTCCCAAAATTTCATTGCATTGCACACACTTCCATGCATTTAGAATATTTCTTTGGTCAGGCCCAGGATTAATGCTTCATTATAAAATAACATGGTTAAGTTTCTAATTTAAATTAAATTTGCATACTCCATGACATTTGGCTTGAAACATTCCTTATATTCACAGATGGTGTGCAGTGAAATCAATAACATACTATCTACATTATGCATAAATTCAACACCAGTTGCAGACGTACTTGACTTTCCACGATCATCCTTCCGGCTCGAACCACCACCCATGCTCCCCCTCGATGTCATAGGGTAGGGTGCAAACTGGCTCTCCAAGTTCTCTTGCTGAATCTCCATTGCAATTTGAGCTATTTTCTTGGGATTAGATTCATCCCTACGTGGAACCCACTTGCTGTTTTTCAAATCAATCACATCTTGGAGCATAAATCTTACTCTTGAAGAGGTTTTCCTTTCTTGTACAATGGTTTTCATTTTATTAAAGAAGCCACTCAAGTTGGGTGGATTTGCCTGTGGTGAAAAGGGTGAATTTGGTAGCAACAAATAAAATACACCAACAGCACCTACAATATATTAAGGCATAAATGTAAATACTACAAAAGACCTCCAGTATATGGAAGTCATATGACTTAATAGGAGGAGCAAAGAGAGGGCAGATGATAAAAGACACTAAAATATCCACAGCAAATACGTAAGAACTTTCTTCTGAGGAAAATCACAATTAAATTTCTTTTCTATGATGCATATTTGACTAGTAAATTTTTACCACGACATACCCATCATTCCATAAATATGACAACCAATGCATCTACTTCATTTGACTTCACATAGGAAACTTTTCTTCAGCAAACATATAAAACACATCACAGCCACAATACAGTCAATGTCAATCAAACTTCAATAAGATATGAAATCAATGTTAAATTCAAGTGACCAGCTTCAGATCATAACTTACATTCGGCTTTTTCTCAAGGGCTTCTTCCAGAACTTTTCCAACAGTAGTCAACAATTTACAAAGGCATTCTAAACTTTCCTCGTCCCTCGCTTCCAAAAGCTCCCTTATGCACGTCACCATTATACACTGGTTAATCATCCCCAATTTGTACAATTCACCAATAAACCTGAAATCAAAACCAAAAAATACATGACACCCTTATCTCCACATATCTCCAGAACACAGCACAGCAGCAACTCAGTAGCAAGTGACAAAACCATCACATTCTGTATGTGTCCAAAATCATCCCTCACTGGCACATTCCATAAATCCATTAAGAAAAAATTTTTGTAATTTGCGGTCCACCAACAGATGGCATTTCAAATTTAATTGACAGTATGGGCTCTTATGCATTTCATTCCTTGAGTTAATCTCCAGGGGGGCCATGGTGCAGGAATGCCAAATGCCCCTGAAAAATTACCATGCCACTAAGGAGGCTAAAAAAATATTGACTTGTCAATATGGTTTTAAAGTCATAAAAAATGCTCCTTCAATTTTAGCCTGCAAGAAACATCTAGCTTCACACAACATTTAATAAACACAGGTCACCACAGAGAGAGGAAATCAGCATATGAAAATAAAACAGAGACTGACCTCTGTAAAGAAAAATTAACATTTTAGGTGCTGTGAGTTAAAAAAGTAACCAAATTACTAAATAACCACCCATTCCTATCCTTGCAATGGGCTCATACTAACAATTACAAATGTGCTGCATTTTACAATTTGCAACTTTCCTGGAATCTGGAAAATAGCCTAAACGAAAACTTTACACCCTCCAATCGTTCTTCCATCAAAACCCTACAAGTTCCAACATAGATTTCAACACAAAGAAAAAATGGGTAGTGAAATGGACATATTTCAGAAGGTATTTTCCATTCTGTAGACCCAAAAAAAATCACGATTTAATGCAAGAATGGATGAAAATGCATATGCAAGCGCTAAGTAAATATTTCTCCTCTACGTGTCATAATTAACAAGAGAAAAAACAAAATCATGGCTGACCTGGTTACGCCCACTGATTTCCTCCTCATTCGTCGCTCATCTTCTTCAACCTGAAGCCTCAGTTCTTTCCTCTTCTCTTCCTGCAAATGATAAGGATAAAATAAGCACATATGCCACTACCAACCACAGCTACTGCTTAAGTTTTGTGTCACTTCAGACAGCTATGTTATGCTTGCAGTGATAGTACCCTAAGATACACTCTGCAGCCAAGCAAGTGAGAATTATGACCGATTCACGTTTATTTTCAAATAATGGCAACCAAAACAGGTGCCATTACCACAGTGGAGGTTATTCTTGACAAAAAGACTGGAGCACTAGTGCAGAAAATAAGTAGAATGTTGCCCTACAACAGTGACCTGGAACAGGCTTAAATATGGGTGCTAAAACCAAGGCCACTTCAATTACTTGTCAATTACACAAATCCACCAATAAAAGTGCATAAAACCCCACACCTCCCACTAACTGCCCACTAGGAGGAGGGTTACGACAAAACCACATTGCTGTAAAATAGAAGCACTTGACACACACTATGGTTACTTACAGAGGTTTCCTTGTCAATTTCCTTCTGCTTCTCTGTGAGGCCACGGCCGGTGGCCTTATCTTTCTCAAACTCATTTTGGCATCGCTTAAGAAGTATCTTCCTAAAATCACTGTTGGATTCTTCACTATTTTTCTGTGCCTGCCTGGCAATATTTTGGTTGTTTAAGTAGTTGCAGAGCTCAGCATATGCTACAGAGAAGTTAGGCTCATCCACCGCCTGATAGAGACAATGAGACCAGAAAATTTTTTCAACAAAGCACTGGTCAAAAACAATTGAAAAACAAAAAAATTCAATTCTCACAAGCAACTTTATATTAAAAAAAAAAAAAATTAATATCCCCAGCTAAATGGACACCAGATAGCAGAAAGCCATTCTATATCAATTATTGAGCGATAAAACATTGCCATCAACAATGGGACCAAAACCTTAATGAAGCCCAAAAAGACCTGAACATTTGCGATAGTAAAATGTCATAACCAAAAGCTCGACAGTTACATAGAACTGGCTACCTAGGCCCCATGACAGCTGTTTAATAAAATGTTATGCAGTGTATTTCATAAAAATATGAAATAATATTAAAACAAGTTAATCTGGTTCATCCAAATTCAAAACACCACAACATCCTTATATTGTAATAAATAGCTCAGCATCCTTTTGGCAAACCAACATAGTCGCCACATCAAGTGGAGACTTCAAATATCTAAGTAGGTCATCATAGCTCAATCATAATTTACACCCAATTTCAAGTTACCCAAACTACTTCTCAAGTGCTTACCTTATCAAATACTAAATCTATAACTCCTTTCAGTTTATCCATCGTGTCTATAGGCAGCTTCATAACTTTCAGCACAAGCTTATCAAAATTTTGAGGTGTCAACTTATTCAGTATTCCTCGCATTGCAGCATAAAGTTCCTGAAGGAAAAGAATTTCATGTTATAAAATATTCAATTAACGACTCAAAAAATTACCATCACCAGGCTACAAAGATTCATTGTGCCCAAGTGTCAAGTCATTGACCTTGACAACGACAATATCAAGAGGTTTCGGAATAAATCAACCAAATCCACTCCCTTAAATTTTATTCCCAATGAAAGCCAAGTACAGAAGAAGTCCAATACTACTACCGCTGTAATCGGTCATTAATGCACTCTTATAAAACCAGCATCAACTCTCACTCATCCTTACAGTCATGTACCAGAGCAATTTCAGGGGGCAAAGATGAACTATTGTGTACTTGAAATAATCCACCTATTAGTGCGTTTAAAATCATAAATTCTACAAAGAAATAATCAAATTTCACCACCAATTAAGATGCATTAGTTCACTGTTTTTTACGCACCATAGGCACTGCTAGCGATATACAAAAAATCAATGATTAGCCGAATACGCTAGACCACAGAACATTTCCTGCTGTGGTTTAAATTGCATGCAAGTACATTGCTAGCAGGCATTCAAGTTCTATTGTTGGCATAAGAGGGACCCCCACATTCCAAGACCCAGAGTTTCACATTACACAACTGAAGAGACTTTCAGTAGGGACCAACAATGGGGGTGGGGGAGGAAATCTCTCTCTACACTGGTATTCTCATTATTAGCCAGACCCATTACAGTGGACTTCTACTGTACAAACAGCATAATATTCTAGATTAAAAGAAACCATTGAAATCCCTAATGAAGAAAGGAACATATGGGAAACATTACAGAAAAAATATAATAACCAATTAAATTTAATGGGTTTCAACTAGGCAAGATACACAACAGTTACTGACATCAATGTCGTCACTCACCTCATTGCCACCTTTCACCTCGTCATCTTTCTTCGGACCATCTTTCATCTTATATCGTGGCTTCCACGCATTATCGGCTTCATGCAATTTCGGGTCTTCATTTAGTGACAAAGATACATGAATTATCTTCTGCATCTTCGGCTTCCCTTGCTGACTACTGCGCTTAAGAGCCATTTGCTGAAATGAAGAAAGACAATTAGGGAATACATCCACAGGAACATAGCAAATCGAATCACTAACAAAACAACTACAGTTTTAAGTACAAACTTACGCATAGTAACAGAGTAATTGATGCTATGGGAAATTCCAACTTTAAATTATGGATAACATTAGGATAATGGATTCAATCCTAAGGCAATATTCATACTTAATTCAATGAGTACAAAATTGATTAGCACCAAATCTAAACATCTGCTGATATCCTGTGAATAAGTACTGCAAACTGAAGGCATTTTTCTCCACATTGAATTCAAGGTGCCACCGTAATAACAAGATTCCAATTACAGGCCTCACCTTTTTCCCATTACACCTCACACACTTCAGCCCCTAACTCCATCTTACATCTTTCACCATTAACATTGCTGCCACTACTATAGGCCGTTTTACACGGTGTGATTTTTTGTACAAACCAATGCATGAAACTGAACGAAATTGCATGCTTGTCTGAATGGAATTTGAGCATGTTATATTTTCTGTTCAGTCATTCAGACATTCGCACAGGCGTTGACATAATTTGTTGCTTTACAAGGTACAATTTTCCTCATACAAGCATTTGTACAAGAAAATGTACCATTTAAAACGGCCTTAAGGGTTTTGAAAAACGATCCATGTACAAAATTCTAGTCAAGGCACTATTTCATAGGCAGATGAAATATTAAAAAGTATGGTTTTTATCTAGACCACTTACATCTGCTTCTTGCATCACCCAAACTTAAATAGAGCTCCCCCCTTACAAGAGAACACTGATGAAATTTCAACCATCCTCATGCATGAACAAAAACAACAGGATGGATGACAACTTCTTCCAGTTAATGTGAAATAAATGTGAACCCAAACAATCTTCACAGAAGCTACTCATCAAGAATGAAGATGGTTCTAAATGACTCACTTTGCTTTGATGGCCAGACCTCACGAACCCAGGGGCAAAATCCTGAGGCGAACTTCGGCTTAAATTTCCAATCGTCTTCGCATCAACGGGCCTGAATGAAGATTGTTGCTGCTGTTTGGGAATACACAAATACAAATAAGGTTAGACTCAACAGATTGTGTAAATGCACTGTAGTGCATGATTCTGTCCAAAGATTCTCATTTATTAATATGCAATCACAGCTTATCAGTCCACTACTTTAGGTAATCATAGAAGAAAAGGAAAGAGATAATGGAAATAATTTTGTTAAATAAGTACAAATAAACAAGTTAAATACGAGTACATGCAAAATTACATGAATTGCTAGAGCGACCACACCATTAACATTAGTCGAACCATGTAGACAACCCAATTTAAGCAATAACAACTTAAAGGAAAATTAAATTCCAATCAAATATCACAACCACATCCAAATTTATATCACTTAATTTTTACACTCTTACATAAGCAACAAAGTTTGACAGGGATTAAATAAAATCAATTAGTATTCGTGGGAAGTGAAACCATGGGCTTTTTCTTAATAGTTGTTCAACTATTTCCTGGGAATGTGATTGGGAGGTATAAAACTACTTACTCTATTCATAGGATCCTTTAAGACAATTTCAATGTCTGGAAGGTTTACTGGCTTCTTCATTGACTCAGGATCATCTTTGAAAAGCATTAAAAAGTCTCTCTCATACTTCTTTTTACCTTGAGGATTCAGTGGACTCCATTGATCTGGAAGTATTTGAAAAATTACCATAAGAAAGTACAACTGATGCAAACAGAAACATTTATCATAAAATAATTAGCCTCAGAAACGAGGAATTCCAACAATATTTCAACATTGTATATCTGTATAAGGAACTCATCATCGGCTAAATACTAAAGAAATATTGGCTGATACCAGCATTAAAGTGCCCCATTCCTCTTTAATTAAGATATTTAATTAGGATATACAGTGACGAATGATTCAAATGATTCAAAGAGAATCCAATACAATATCAGGGTGGCTACTGATATCCAATTTCCTTAGTTTTCCCTGATGGTCTTACCAATTTCCCTGACCGATCGCCAAAAGGTCTGCTATTATCGGAATATTTTATTTCTGCTGAATTAAATTTTCGTCAAAACAAGAAAATGTTACAAACTGAAATCAATACATTAAAAGCTATAAGAATGAAAAAATATATTAAACCTTCACCGGCCAACCACAAGTATACACACTTTTAATAAATTTTTCACAGCCACTGGTACGTGGCCGTGTATCGTATTTCCATGGCATGTGTTTCCTTCGGTAAAATTACAAATTGACAATGTCTAATTCTTCGAGGAAGAGGTCGCGTGTCATGGTAGTTCTGGGAAGTTTAAGATTACTGAAAAGGCATCAAAGGGAAAGTTAATGGCCAATTTAATGGCGGGCTCCCGCACAGGTTGCACGAAAAATATGAACCAAACCCAAGTTGTTAGACTGGATCAAAATGCGATGGCACGAGTGACGTTTAGAAGCAATTAGATTTTTGTGGTTGATTAAAAATTGATTGTAAGAGGGAACCAAAGATGTAAAAATTTTTGCATAAGCAAACACGTAATTGTGCCACTGCGAGCGAAAACAGGAGGCAATTAGCAACGGCAGCATCGTATTCAGGAATATCATATGTGGGGGAGTGGGAGGTGGTTTGTGACCTGACCAAATTGCTTCGAGACAGAGCTAAGGGGGCCATTCAATAATTACGTAGTGTGAAAAGTGGGCAGGGAAGGAGAACTCTTCTTACTGTCTCGCGGTGGGGGACATGGGAATCGAAGATGATCTTACATAAGATTTTGTTTACACGTGTGAACGTACTTGTATTACCGTATTAATAATCATCATCTCGTATTTTTGGAACTGCAAGCACGTATTTACTACAAGCTATTGTGCTGCAACTACCTCTTCACCTGAGTCTCGAATGTTAAAAACAAAGCTATGTAAAATCTCCCTAATAACAGTCTCGGATTCCTTGTGATGAGCGGAATACATGGTGACCATGAATAATAATGCTACTAGGAAAATATCACATTAAGGATATACAAAAGGGATGCATCGTACGACTGATTCACAGTTAAATAACTAAGATTCACAACTGAATTTTCAAGAATTGATGGGGCTTATTCTATGCACTTGGGCGACGGACATTCATTTTAATCGGTGAAATAAAGGGCGGGAAAGACTGCCCTATAAATGTTGGTAGAAAATTAATGAGAATTTCCATCCCAGTTTCACCCTGACTTATCCAGATTTCCTATTTTCCCTCTCAGTTCCAGGTTTTCCCTGACGATCGCCACCCTGAATACACAATGTCTTCCATGATTCCAAGGGTATTCAAGAGGAAGATTTTCAAAAGGGAATAATTGTTGAATGAAACTTGAATGACCTATCACACTATTAGGGGAGAATTGAAATGACTACTTCCACCACACTATCAAAAACCACTTGGTAATCTACAGCCACACATTGGGCAGGGTAATTATCTAAACAGAAATATCAATTGTCGGGTATGAGGCCACATTATTTCTACAACATTACATGATATGACGTGCAAAGAAAAAAAAGTGACTCACAACCAAATACAGCAAGTCCTCGACTTGCGCCGTTTATTCGTTCCAAAAATTTCCACGCAAGTCGAAATCCGACAACTTACCTATCCATTTTTGGCAATTGGTGACTCTTACAGAAAACACAGTCTTTTGAGGGGCCGTTAAATTACCATTATTTCATTGGGAATTTAAATCTGAAGTAAGTATAATTACTCAAAAATATTCATTTTTTGTTGCGATGGACAACAGACATCATCTATGGATTAGATGGTTAAATACATGTCGACTTACCTGAGATGGTCAAATTACACAGAAAAAAGACGATAAGTATGGCCGTTGACAGGCTACGTCTTCGGGTTTCTGATGTCGTGACAGATACACAGAGACAGCTAGTTAAAGGTCAAACACTTAGATTCTTATGAAGCTGGCTAGGCTTTCAACCAGCGACGGATTTCAAATGGTCTGTTCTGTGGTCTGAACATACCGGCACGGGATGCAGGACAGAAATTTGCCGAGGGGGCACACAATGTCCCTGGGACCCAAGCGATACATTTGCGGGACTTCAGTGTGGACGTCAGTACTTCCGATTCAGTGTTAAGACTATGGAAGTGTCACCTGACAGAGAGGAAGCTCTCTTCTTAATTGCATTGGCAGAAGACTGAGACTGTGAAAGGAATATTAGCATGCAATGCTTTCTAATTTTAATTCTAAATTTAATTCTAATTAAAAAACACTATTTGCAATTAATGCTCAAAAGCGTGCCTTTATATAAGTATTTGACCTAATCATTTTTATTGATTTTCGGATTGAGTAACAGATACTTCTTAACCGTTACAATGAACTCCTCTGTCAACATTTCTCACAGTAATTTGGCTCTAGACGAGTGAAATGTGGCATGCAACAAACCTAATTATATTCGCAGTGGGTCCATGTTCCGCTGAGCAGGATTTGAGTCGATTTACGCGTACTGGTATCCCACCGAGAGATTTTGTCCGTGCGAATTTTGCTCCCACGTCCCGTGCCGGTTTGTGCAGACCTTAACACCGGCCCAACTGATCATCCGCCTAACTCCAGATCCATGTAACTCGGATCTGCATAAGTCAAGGACCTAATGTACAGTAGAACACAGATTATTTAACGTTCAACTAACCGACCATCGGATGATCCATGCTTTGGTACCTCAACAAACCCATACTCTGCCCTTCCCTCCTGCTTCTGTTTGCTCTTGTAGGCAGTGGCTGGCAATGTTTACATCTACAAAATTGCCTACTTTTAACCACAGCTTTTCCTGCAACCAGGAATACAATCACACACATGACAACGTTGTATTATGTTGAGTCTCCTGAATCACTGCTCACTATTTGCACGGCCATGGTGAGTGAGTTTTTATTGCTTCAGTGGCAGTTTTATATTTGATTAGGTTCAGTCTGAAATAAAATTGATTCGAAATATCTGAATAGCAGGACTTGAAACGACAGTGGACAAATTTTCGTCTCGTTTCCTCCCACAAATTTGAACGTTCCAACATTTGAATCCCGTCTCAGAATACAGTAACTCCTTGACTTATGCGGACCCGAGTTATACGGTTCCAAAGTTACACGGATGTTCAGTTAAGCCAGTGTTAAGGTCTGTACACACTGGCGTGGGATGTGGGAGCAAAATTTGCATGCGACAAAAACACTCGGGGCGGGATACCACTATGCACAAACTGACACAAATCCCGCCCAGCAGAACAAGGTACCACCGCAAATATAATTCATTTCACTGCATACTGCGTTTCCCAAGTCGAGAGCAAAATTGCTGTGAGAAATGTCAACAGAGGAGTTCATTGCAGTGGTTAAGAAGTATCCATTACTTAATCCAAAAATCGATGAAAATGATCAGGTCAAATACTTATATATAAGCACGATTTTGAACGTTAATTGCTAACAGTATTTTTTTAATTAGAAAGTCTGCAAGCTAATATTCCTTTCACGGCCTCCGTCTTCTGCCAATGCAATTAAGAAGAGAGCTTCCTCTCTGTCAGATGAAACTTCCATAGTCTTAACACGGAGTCGGAACTATTGACGTCCGCACGTGCACATTAAGTCCTGCGAATGTATCGCTTTGGCCAGTGGGACATTAAGTTTACTCCCTTCGTGAATTTCGCTCCCAAGTCCCACTTTCACATTCCGCACCAGTGTGTGCCGACCTAATGCTTGCATTTTCTCCACATTTCTGTTGCCGCGACAGATACACCAGGTGATGACCCATGATTCATTGGCAAGTGCGCAGGAGTTGATGCCAAACTACGGGCGTTCTGAACACCCACCCTAGTTAAAGCCATTACATTGTTCGACAGGGGATGATTTGATCATTGTGATAGTGAAGAAGTCTAATGTACCTTTCTCCTTTTCGTCTACTTCACTGAAGCCCTCCTAAGCCTCTTACAACACCGCTGCAACATTAATCTGTATTTTAACTTTTGAGTCTCTAAGTCCGTGGATTTCATATACAATGACACTTCTCTGCCAGACATCATATACATAAATGTACGTCAAACATTGTCACACAGCAACTGAAATCGAGACACATTCACACCAGTAGGTCAGAGAAAACAGACTGGACTTAGCCACGGCACCATAAGCAGCCTTCAGCTCTGGCAGTCCTCGGTATGGGGAGTGTACTAAGACTATTTGCCCTGTCACGCCATAAACATGACGTGGAGCACTTTGAATTGTCGCTGGTCACAAGCCTGGCCAGCACCATAAGAATCTATGCATTTGACCTTTTACTAGCTGTCGCTGCGTATCTGTCGTGATGACAGAAACCCAATAAAAATGCCTGTCACCGGCCTTTCATGACATTTTTTTTCGCCGTAGTTTGACCATCCCACTTAAGTCAACGTGTAGTTAATCATCTATTCCATAGATGACGTCTGTTGTCCATCACAATGAAAAATAACATGTTCTGTGTAATTACACATTTCAGATTTTAATATCTGGTGAAATAAAGATTGGATTTGTGTTACTCTCTGAATTGTTGTATTATGGTAACTTAACTGCCTCTCAAAAGATGGAGTTTCCCATAATTGTCACAGATTGCTGCCAACCGCAGTAAAAGCAGCACCGTAATGGTTCAAAAATGGATAGGTAAGCAGTTGTGTTTTGACTTACGTGGATTTCTACTTACATGGAAATTTTTGGAACAAATTAACTGCCTAAGTCGAGGACTTAGTGCAGACTTTAATCTTGGGTCAGTATAGATGCAAAAATTTATAAGGACTTCGTACAGTTTTTTTATGCTTAAATGTTTCTTCTTCCTGTAATTTTCATTTTCCCTCATTCCACAATAAATTTTATCCCATTATTGTGATCTCCTTGCATTCTGCACAATTACTTCGTTCCAGGATTGTCGTCCATTCTCATCCCAACATTTTTTCATTCTGAAAACCTTGTCTCATCCCATCCTAACATTTCTCCCCATCCCATTCCATCCCAGCTAAATCTTCCTCTTTGATGATGAATTTTTCATCTCATGCCAATAGTTCCACGGCCTTGTAGCCGCACATGCAATGGCATCTGTGGCACCATGTGTTTAGGAATTGGGCTGGTTCGCAACCTTACTTCCGAGAGCAGGATGAGTAAGCACAAAGAGTTAAGGAACTCCCAACTCCTAAGAAGCAACATCTTATTGTGGCAGAAGCAACATCTTATTGCGGCAGAAGAGACTGACACTTGGGGTGGAGGCATTGGCCATTGGACCACTCACACAACTGGTAGTCGTGCCTAGCAAAAATGTCAAAGAGAACTTGCTTAGATTATGTAATAATAATGCCACTAAAACATTTGAATCAGTGAGTTTGGAAGTAGAACGAGCTTCTTTAGCATCAAAAAGCCTATATATTGATGACTAGCATAGTGAGAGAGTTAGTTACTAAATGTTCAGAGAGTAGTCCACTATGTTCGGATAAGCTAAAGAAGGAACTTAACCCATTACCCAATATATGAATCCTCTTAAAAAATATCCTCCTAGCTGTGGTTCAAATGACCTAGAATTATCAATAATTAAACAGCTATAGAATTTGTGAAAGTGGACGGAGAGGAGAAAATGTGCAAATTAATTACGACCACTTAATAGGCCTTCCTCACACCAATGTTGAGTCAGAAAGGACTTTTTCATCAGTGAGTATGCATTGCAACATATATAGGTCAAGAATGAGTGACAAGTCTGTTTTTAGAGGGTATAAAAAGTTGTAAATTTTCAGTGAGGATAACCTATTTCTCGAGTTTGTTTGATTTTCATAGTCTACAATTTCTTTTAAATTAAGAGCAATTTCTATTGCTATGGGTCTTTATTTTTATTTATCTCCCGAGTAAAAATGCATTGTTTTGTTTAAATAAAACAGATTCTTCAGTAACTTTGTGGGATTTTCCTTATTTTAAAGCAAAGAAAACAAGGAAAAAACACTAACAGAGTAAAAAAACCGCACAACCAGGGTTTCAATTCTTCAGCATCATCTTAAGTGAAGAAAATCCTGTTTTTAAAATTTGTGTGGTGCTGTTTTATAATAATTTTACATTTGTTATCAAGTGATGTTGCTTAAAATTTGTGTAATTTTAATTTTGACTCCACATGTATGATATTTTAGTTCTCTTTCAATTTAATTTCACACATGCATGTGATATTTTAGTTTAATCCTGCGATTGGATTGCATTCTTCTTGAGATTCCTTCCACTTGCATTGGACAACAACACAAAACTCAATATACTGTACAAGTAAAATTAAAATCATACATACCCTCTTTATAGTGTTCCTTTTTAAACTTAAGCTTATTCTCCGATTCAATGACGGGGGTGGGGCCACTCAGGGCTGGTTCAGGCACTGCACCAGAATTTACAACTGTTTGTGAAGCCTCTTCCTCAGGCTTCTTGTTGGTGTCCACAGACGCCATGGATGACACCAGGGCATTCTCACTATTTTTCACTGCAACCATGTCTTCCTGACGGTCAACCTTCTCCACTGAAGGCAAATTCTTCTCCATTTTCACAGAGTCTTCATTCATTCTATTGGCATCATCTTCCTCCACCATTGACACTGAGTTGTCATTCATCACCTTCTCTACGGCCACTTCCTTCTCTGGCTCAGACACTTGATCAGCTAGGCTTCCTATGGAGTCTGGCTCGCTGACCACTGCAGCTTTCTCCACCGATGCTGTTTTGATGTCCAAACCCTTCAGATAAGAGTAAAGAAAGTGATCAACTTCAATCATAACTCAGGTCGCACACGACCTGCAGACCCAGAATTCAAAATTTGAGGAATTAATACACAATACTCTACAGCAGACGATCAATGTTGATTGAGTCACACACTGTGAGGACCAACCCCCAAACCAAGCACTCGCAACAACACAAGATCCCTGTGCATATCCAGTAGAAATTCTGTACTACAAAATTCAAGAGACTGAATAATTGGGAGTTTGATTAGTTTTACACTGCTTTATCATTCGAAATGATTAATACTTTCTAATTTTATGGCAAAATGCTAAAAACAGGTGGTACAACTTAATATCACTGCCATCTCATAGCACATTGATGGCACATCAACTGCCAACCACATATCCATGAAGTTAATAAGAATAGTTATGTTGCTTAATTTCAAATATTAATTTTCATTTATGAAGTAATACTGACCTTAATGTTGTTGATATATTTGAGGTCAATGATGATGATTAAATAATTTTTGTTGTCCCCGATTTGAATAAAAGAAACAATTACAAATGTGTATTGACAATGTATGACTGACCATAGGTACTTCAAGTTTTTGTCTTCAACTCCCAATATAATTTGTGCAATTTGGAGAGTCAACAACAGATTAGTGAGTTTATTCCATAGCAACTGATGCTTATGTCTGAGAGTTTAAAACTTAGGGGCAGACGACACGATAAATCAGCAAAATATCCTCGAGTCAAGATTTAAACCCACAATCATCAGGTTCCACATGTACATTAATGATCAGGCACTTTGGCTCATGATGTTCATGCTTTATTAATACCTAGGTCTTGAATCATAGACAAGTATTCAAGTAATCAAGTTTGTGTTTCATTGGTAAGGCTGATAGCAACATTGATTTTAACTGAAAAAAAACTAGCTTTATGAATAAGTTGGGTAATAAACTAATTGTCACAATGCTAAAGATCCATTCACACAACTTTCTAATTTTCAAAAACAACAGGGACTCTAGTGCCACTAGTATTTAACATTTGAATTTCCCATTTACTGAATATTTCCTATGTTGTACATTCACATGTTATTATGTTCTTCAAAGTATAATGCAGTAAGTCTCACTTTTGCAAATGCATGAATCATATCACATCTTGATCACATCACAAGATTATAGCCTCCTAAAATCAATAATTTAAATTTTACAGGGATTGGTTAAAAAGAATAGCATTCTATTAAAAGTCTTGGGTATTCTGTGCATTTGTGCTGGTGTACTAATATAAATTGTCAAGCAAGGAAAATCTTCATATTAGGTGAAATTTGAAACAAGGATGGGAAATCTTAATACCACACTGTCATTGGATGGTAATTTGTTCATAACTTCTGTAAATGAAGCTTTAATGTTGGCAAAGAATATGAAAATACCAAATTCATACAAATTAACAATTGGCCAAGTCTTGATAGCTTCTTCGCCATTATGAATCACTCAACCCAATGCACTATGATTTTTATAAGCCTGAATAATTGTAGTCCACTCTGAATGTAATTTTTAAACACTCAGCTTTAAAGGTCAGAACTGCTAACAGGAAAAAATTCAATGTCATCCAAAATTGCATGAATTTATATGGCATACTTGAATGTCAGATAGGGGTACAAATTTGTGTTAATCTCCCGGACAAGTGCATTAACTCCCAAATTAATGCCTTCAACTAAGTACACACCCACATACCTCTATATACTGAATCTCAAAACAAAAATTTTCTTGATAACAGCAAAAGAAGTCTGGATTTCGTATGATTTTAAACACCAAAGGTTGAAGCATCATAACTTATCATGTGGCATGCAACTCCAGATTCCACTCAGTTATGCTCTATTTCCTTTTTCTCCCAGTAGCATACAAAGAAATGTTAGCCATTGGGTTTATAAAAAGGTCACACACACAACTTGCTACCAGCATCAAATTCACAAGTACAGCAATTGGAGAACACCTTTATTGAGATGCCCTCTCTCATAGCAGTTTTCAAATGTCTCCTAAACAGGTTACAGCCAGTCCACAGGTAATAGCTCCCATTATATCCTACCCATGTCCATTCACTAGTGGAAGCAAGATGGTTCCTGCAGTGTTTTTCAATTTTATTACATACATGCCATAGCAGTGAGAAGATTAATCCTTTTGTGTGCAACATTCAGCTAAGCTACCGAGAAGAGCCACAGGGATTAAAAAAAAAAACATTTACTTAATAAAAAAAATTTGTTAATTCTCTAGATAGCTTTCAATTCAGAATCTCTTTAGTTGTACTAGTATTTCAGTACCCATCAACAAACTTATTTTCACTTAACTTCAACCATAAACTTACACTAAGTAATTACAACAATTTATTGTAATCATGTAAGATCATATACATTGGCCCGCCACATGTCTGGCCCAAAAAACAAAAGCCAATGTTGGTCTGAAGCATGATGAAGATTATGCTTATGAAGACCTCATACTCATTAAGCTACAATGATTATTTTCATGTTTTTTCCTACTAGTCACAAGGCTTTCATGGAATGAACCCATTCTCATGCATAGTACAAATTTCTCCCCAAAATCAACTTTGTCTAATAGTTCATTCCCACCAAAAATCCTCACTCTCTCTCACCACTTTACCTAGCATTAATCAAAGACAATTGTATTGTATTGTGTATTGGACAACACTTACCACCAAATTTAGGTCACAATGGTCGTTCCAGTTACTAAGCAAAGATACCCAAAGGCAGTATACCAGAATGCCAATTTAAGTTGGGAAATCGTATCTCCTAAGTGGAAGGTATACTATCCCTACTTTAACTGCCATTCTTATAGTTCTGTCTTCCGACAATTTCCCTTAAGCCAATTAGTAGCTCATCTTAATTCATCAGCTACTAAGCAGTTGAGAGGACTTAGTACTCTCCACTGCCTCACCCACCACTAAATCAATGAAAATGCCACAGAATTACAAGTTTTCAGTCAACTGCAGATACCAGATCCAACGCAGAGCCAGTGGTGGTTACTGCACCAAGCTATCACCCTCATCCAAGCCAGATACTAGCAAGAATCCATAAGAATAAAACATTCCCCATACCAATGAGTTGTATTCCAATTAAGATTCCCTGGCTTCTGTCACCTTTTCATGGCAACACTGTATGCACTGATGATGCTATGTAGCCTGAGAAAGACTAATGTACCATGAGGTACCATCTCCATACCCTACAATTCGAACAATCATTAGCCAGAAGGGCATCGGAAACCAACTTCTCCTTAAAAGTCCCCCTTCAAGCTATAATACAGTCTCATTCCACAGTTGGTTACTCCATCTTCAAACAACAATAACAAAAAATTCACAGGTAACATATTCCAAGTCATAAGTGGCACGTGGCAAGTGGCACAGTCAGGTAACTCATGTTGGCAGTGAGGTACCAAGCAGATGGGCTACATGATGTCCAGAACAATAGCTGATGAAGACACCAATCTACTGGGTTATGGGACATTCTACTTCCCATGTTCCTTCTCCAGCTTGAAATAAGTAATTTTTTAAAATTACAATGGAATCTCATCGCACCTAGGTGAGAAATAGGGTTTGATAACAGGTAAAAGGATGCACAGGTGCCTAGGTAAAAATAAGGTTACATCTGGTATGGGAGTGTAGTTCAGCCAGTGACTACCCTCCATGTCGCCACAATGGTATGTACAAAGCATGTCCAGAAAGTAAGTACCATTTTGGTCTACCGCCACCTCAACGCTAGTGTCGCAGTTCTGTGCATGCATACTCGTCCTTATGGTTCATAATCTTTCGACTGACACCATTATAGCCAGATTGTGTTGTGTTTACATTTGTTAGTGATTGTTTAAAATGTATAAAAACAATATCTGATCCCGCCGACTGAAATGCATTGTGTAATAAGATTTTTGAACGCAAAGAATGTTAAGTCAGCTGAAATTCATCGTCAACTTGTAGATTTATGGTGCAAGTGTAATGACTGATGGGATGGTGAGAAAGTGGGTTAAAAAATTCAATGAGGGACGAACCAGATTCATGACAATATTCAGTATTCATGACAAAGCTTGGAGTGGACAGCCTTCTGTTGTTAATGATGGTTTGGTTGAAAAAGAGAATGAGAAAATTGTTGTTAATGATGGTTTGGTTGAAAAAGAGAATGAGAAAATTCTTGATAACTTGATGGTTTACGATAGGAATGCTTTCTGAAGAGTTCCCGCAAATTTCAAAAACTGTTCTGCATGAGATTGTCACAAATTGCTTAACTTATCGCAAACTGTGTTCCCATTGGGTTCTGAAAACACTTACGGATGACCACAAAACGAAGTGACTTGGAAGTGCTCTGACATTTCTCACCCGATACAGTTTTGAGGGAGATGACTTCTTACACCGTGACGTTCTTGTGACAGTGATGAAACTTGGATTTGTCATGTCACTCCAGATCAAAACAACAGTCAATGGAGTGGAGGCACTTACGATCCCCCAAAAAACTACAATTCTAAACAACATTTTCAGCAAAAAAATCATGCGCACAGTACTCTGCGACAGAAAGGGCATTCTCCTTGTTGAGTTCCTTCTCAAAGGTGAAACCATTAATGCGGTACGATACTGTGAAACATTGAGAAAACTTAGGGGCGCGATTCAAAACATAAGGCGTGGAATGCTCAGTCAAGGCATTGTGTTGCTTCATGACAATGCACGACCCCATTCCACTGGTGTCACTCAAGACCTTATTCAGCAACTCGGTTAGGAGCAGTTCGATCACCTGCCGTATAGCCTGAATCTCGCACCTTCTGACTATCACTTATTCTTGAATTTGAAGCATGATTTTGGAGGAAGGCGCTTTGACAACGATGATGACGCAAAGAACGGTGTTCAGCAATGGCCATCTTCCCTGGCAACATCTTTCTATGAAGAGGGCATAGAAAAGTTGGTTTCCCATTATGACAAATGTCTAAACAATGGTGGCAACTATGTTGAGAAATAGTGTAAGATATACTCTTTCATGTAGAAATAAATCTTGCCTTGAAACAAACGTTTTTCTGAGTTTTTTTCCCAAACGGTACTTACTTTCCGGACAAGCCTCGTAACATGAGTTCCCAGAGGAAGGGAAGCTGGCAGCTTAAACCATGAATAAAGTGGGCAGAACATTGGACAAGCGGGGAAGGAGAGAGAAGTGTGCTTAGTTAGGATATGTTACAAGGCCAAGTGCCATGCACACACATTGAAACACTACACAGCAATTAGACTACACATCTTTGCACAAAAATACTCCATATGTGTCAGCCGAATGAAAATGTAAAAACTGGAATATTGCATCTCTCAACTTACTAAGGAATGCAATCATTACTCAGGAAAGCACTAGCATTACACACTAGACACCCACCTTATTTTCCATTGCAGGCTTACTGGACGGAACTCTAGCAGAGTGTGTTTCACTCTTCAAGGAAGATGTTGACGACGACAAAGACGATGACATAGAATTTACTGGGGTGGATGATGGGGCACTTTCAACAATGACAGCACCTTTGCTGAAAGGGGGAGACGTATCCATCTTGGACTCGGGGACAACCACTGTATTTTCACTTGGGCTCACCCCTGGGGGAGAAGAGCCCCTCAACACCGCCTCGCTGGCTACCTTGTCAGCCGTCAACTGAGGTGGGAGAGAGGGCACTGCCCCTTCTATCCTTTGAGTTGTCGCAGAGGGTGACTCATCACAATTATCACTAGGGCTGACAGCTGATGCCACCGATGGCGCATCCAACCGTTTCTGCTGCTGCTGCTTCTGCTGGGAGTCCGCAAAAGCATCCATATCCGTTCCCTCCTTCTCAGCCCCTTTTCTGTTCAGGTCACGGTTCTTATTAACCTTCTTCTGCTTACTCTTCTGAGTAGCTTTGCCTATTAAAGAAAAAATTATAAAATATCATAAAGAAGTTGATGAAGTCTTTAAGAAGGATGTAATTACCTCCAATATTTAAGTAATACAACATCAATTATCTAGAGATCATGTGAGACAACTATAAAACAATATAACAACATAGGCATAAAAGTGCTATTGCATTTGCATATCAACTCAATTTTAGCTGGGGAAATTGGGTCAGATATTCCACCAAGCAGCTTTCAATGCATTATGACACACAAGGAAAGGAAAGAACTTTTTACCACGTGTAGTACTGAGAGGAGTAAATTTCAGTCGTAAAGTAACAATGTAGTACAAAGTAACTTAACCCTTTCACCCCCAACCCCTTGCACAAAGGCTGTGTGAAACTTGTTGAGCACACAACCATCAATTCAGTGAGATTAAGTGTGAATGAGTTGAACCCCAGCCTCACCTGTCAAAACAACATCCAGGTTGAACTCTAGCGAGTTCAAATCCATTTTCGGTAATGCGGACTACCTCACAAATAATAATTACAAAATTTCAATGCTTCCTACTAGAAACAAAGAACCTAAATATTTGAATCCCAAACAGAGTACAAATTCCACACCATGCTGGGGTCACATGGGGGAGAAATTGAAGAGAATAGTACAGGTTGGACATCATCATGGAGACTAAATGGCTTGATATGCTGTGTTACCACTCCCATTTGCCATGTCATTTGAATTAATTTCCTCCACTGTTTTAATACAGCACAAGGTTTACGACACATCAAATGCTCTCAGCCACTTCTTCTCTGGGATTGCCTTATTGCTATAGATGGAAAACTTTGTAACATTCCTCCCACTCTTGTTTCAAGTAATCCCCAATCCCAGTGAAGGCTGAAACATCACTCAAGATAATGCTAAGAGAAGCATGACACGCTGGAACTCCACAAAAGTGAATGAAGCAATGCAAAGTGGATATTATATCATAATGGATTTATTTCACCAAGTAGGAACAATTGGATTTAAATTCTTTGACCAGTACTACTATGCAGTATCCAATACCCATTAATGAGAGTCTCACCCACTTAGTGATCAATGTCAAGGTTGGTTTGATTTTAACCCTTTCGCTGCGGCTAACTCTCCAGAAGCCTACTCGTCACAAATGGCAGAAAAGTGAAAGTGCTACAGTGAGAACAAAAGGATATTATATCAAAAAATATCATTCACAGCAGCCTACTGTGTGATCGTACTAGATATGTTCAGCCGCGCAAGAATTTAAGGTCAAAGACCTCATCAATATGCTTAACCTAGAGGACATTTCATTCCTCTCGCCTTGTCCTTACCTAGTACATCAAGCAGATGATGGTTGGAGAGTGATAAAGGCAATGAAGTCATGTTGAATCGGGACATTTTATCATGCTGAGTGAAAAAAATATCCAACGGCCAATCATGTTACAGCAATTTGGTGTTAATTGGGATACCAGAGTATGATACTTAAATACAAATGAACAACATTGACTAAGATAGAGTGAAGAATACTCGGGATCAGCAATAGAAAATTGGACCCAGAGGATATAACCTTTGCTCAATGCCTTAGCCAGGAGAGCATCACAGAAATTTCACAAACAATATTGGTCACCAGTCCAGAAGTAGATGATGAACCCACATACTTTGTTCCTCCACTTCACACCAAGGCCAAGCTCTGGCATCATTACTGAAAGACTCCAAACCTCAAGCAGGAGCAAGTGGCCACATTAACCTATTGCCAGCCCTAAACATCACACTAATTGGTCTATGCCTTCAATTAGCCCCAACTAATCTTCCTGTAATAGGGATTGTTTCTAATGGTATTTCAGCACTATAACTTGTAAATATAATTCCCAATGGTCTCCCACAAATCAAATACTATATCAAGTGAAATGCGCATCATTTTGCACCCCATTTAGGGCAAGATGGTCAGCTATGCAAGCTGGTAACAATTAAAAGAGGACCCACTGCATGCCTAGTGCAGTCCATAACCACAGAGGTTTCAGTGCTAGAGAAGTGAGAACTGGGGAATTGAGGAACTTGGGGATTAAAAGCAACTGTTGCATCCACATTTGCTAAAAGTGACCTCAACCAGCAAGACCCCTTCACGAATTACTGTACTGATAGTGGTTGACAATACTATTATCAACAAGTTCACTCTAATGGCATGTTTTGGCACTTATTCATTCGAGTACCACCATTACAGAAAAGGGGTACACATTTGCTAAAAGTGACCTCAACCAGCAAGACCCCTTCACGAATTACTGTACTGATAGTGGTTGACAATACTATTATCAACAAGTTCACTCTAATGGCATGTTTTGGCACTTATTCATTCGAGTACCACCATTACAGAAAAGGGGTACATTTTTCACGTTTTATTCCAAATGGCTGGAATCAAACTTGAAGGTCTGGCTACAAGGTACAAATGATTTATCAGGAGGAGCATCGATCCGACAAGGAATCCTTAAGCTAACAACAGGCTATTACACGAATGTCCAATCACATTCCCGCAATTTCTTGATCATATTAAAGACAACTTTAAAGGTTCACGAGAAAACGGTTTCTAAGTAATATAGCTTCAGACCATCCAAACGCCCTCCTAATTACAATTAGCTGTGCTGGCAGAGGCCTTTAAAATCTTCGCAGGGTCAAGGGTCAAAGACATTTCATTGGCCTTCAACTCCACAATCCCATCTACCACACCTGGTTGCCCGCAGCAATTAATCTGGCTGCTAACATTAAAGGCTAGTCCAATTGTCACGAGTGAATCTATAGCCGGCCCACGACCGCAACCATTTTCCATAATCCACCACTCACGAACGCCTGCCATTCGCCATGCAGGCATAAACACCGCCCTCCTGTCAACGGTCACATTTCGCAGTCTCCCGTATCCGTGGGAATTGGTGGTCGAGACGGGCTACCACGAACGAGAAAGTGATACGAGCACCTAAAACTGGTGGCAGGCACCGTGAATACTGAGGGCCGACGAATGCAGCTCAACACCCTCGCCATGAGGACGCATTTGCCAGCACCTAAATCCAATCTAGCACTGCTCGGTCACGGAAGGGGGGCGACAATTGCAATCAATGCACTCGTATTCCACTTGCCTTTCTTCTTCCTCGGATTCATCTTCGTAGATGTGAGTATTGACACGGGTCCAATCCAAAAATAAAATGGAAGTGCCCGACAGGTGACGACGAGGCCTCTAAATGATCAGGATGTGGAACACGTTGGTCGGGTTCTCGCCTCCAGGCACACGCAACTTATGTCACACGGCGCCGCCGAGCGGAAGGAAGAGCAACGAGGGCCGGTCGGTGCAAGCGAGCGGCTCCCACTGTGTGCCAATTAGGATCACGACGGGAGTTCGACTTTTTCTCCGCGAACCCCTCCCCCTCCCGCAGCACACAATCAACGTCCTTCAGCCAAAGCCCCTTCAAGTGTGCTGGGGAGAGAATCGAGTGCCACCAAGCCACACGCGAGGCATGACGGGAAAAAGAGGATGAGAGGGCGAGGGGAGGAAGCAGTCCGAATCACCCACCGCCCTTAACTAATCCCCCATCGTCATAGCCACACCATTTCCACCACCACACCTAGCAAGTTCAAAATAGAACATGTCTCGGCCGTGCCTATATATAGATTACCAAGGCGATGGTAAAGGGGTGTAGGAAGAGGAAGGTTTAAGAGAGACGTAAAGGAGAAAGAAAGAGAGAGAGAGAGGAATTGGGAGGGGTTGGTACCAAATCGCGATAGTCAAGGAAGATGTTGGGACCAGAAAACGGAATTTCTCGCTAAAGGAGGATTTTGAGCTGTTCGAATGCAATCAACCCAAAAAGATAAAAAAAATACACCGAAAAAAGCGCGGCCGCGGGATTACAAATGTATATTCTCGTCACGAGGATGTGGCGACGAGGGACTGATTAACCGCCGAAAATTAGAGTAGGGGAGAGCGATTCCCAGCGCTAAGCCACGCCTAACCGAGAAACCATTCTTACATAACATACTGATAGTGCGAAAGAAACTATCCTCACGCAATTTGCCCGTAAACGGTAAGCGATACGCTGACTGGCACTATCTAGTGCTTGTGGAATCTATATTAATTATGGTACAGCCATGGAAGCAATGCTTTGCGGTGCTCCGTGTGCCTCGGATTGCTCAATGGTACAGGTGGAGGGTTCGCCGGAACCGGCCAGGGAAACCCGGCACCGCCGAACACCAAGGTGTTGTCTCCCCGTCCCCTTTCACCACCACTAACGGACCAGAGGGGATGAGTTCAAGGCCTGGGATAAGATGACTTTACTACAGCAATCGGCCTTCAACCATTGGATAACGAATCTGAAGTCGAATTCTTTTCCGCTCAATGTGCATCACTGGAGCAGGAAAATTTTGCGAGGAAAACTGTCACTCTCTGTATTAGCACAGCCATTCACACTGGACCACAAAACACGTCCAGTGATTCATCGCATGGAGTGAAACTCCGGTCCTCACCCGATCTCTCCCTTGACCCACGGCGTCCGCTTCGGCGCCCTCCGCCGCCCGAAGAAGGCTGATCCATGATGGAACCACTTATATCGCTTCTTTTGGGGTTTGCGATCACCGCACCAATGAATGCACGCCAGACCCCGCCGATAAAATGCACATCAAACAGTAACACACGCTCGCGCGCGTGCAAGCAACCGGCCGAGTGAAGGACGACAGCCCTGAATTAGATTTACGCCAATCCCACAAACGGGTGAAACAACGCTGCCCGAGGATGAATTTCTTTACATCAGCGCACCCTGGGCTGGACCAGCAGCTTCTGCAGCAACCGATGGAACACCACCTCTCTCTGGATTCACTCAACGCAGGAATCGTCGAGCGCACTGGCAGATACGACCCACCACATGCGCATGCAACGACAAAATTAAGCGCATCACTCGCAAGCCTCTAGTTTCCACTCTCCTCTCCAGTCCTAACATTGGTTTATATGCTGTTCGCATACAGACACCACACAAAATTGCGCACTTCGCATATAAATAATAACACTGGGGCAAGGGCCGACTAGAAACACACGCAGACAAAACGTGGTCTCCGCCGTGGGCGAGGGACAGCGCGGAATCCTGGGAACTCCCGAGAGAAGGGAGAAGTAACGAGCTTATCCGCTAGGGCGGCGCCGCAAAACCAGCATACCAGACCATTCCCGGTCGCAGTAGGAAGAGGACGACGCAGGAGGGGAAACGGGAAGGGGCGGGGATTTCGAGAAAGTGGGGGAACAGCAAGAGCATTCGTTACTCCCGTGCAGGCTCGTAGGAGTGGGTTCTCGCATCAGACGGAATTATGCGCGCATCACAAGGCGAGCCAACAGTGGGACACCAGAACAAAGATTGAAGTTTGTCAACCAAAATACACGCGGCAATGGTTACTCATAGCCCAACGGAAATATAATTAATTTCTTAGATCAAGAACTCGGCTACACGCAAAATATTCACGCATCGTCAACTAAATTCTGAAATTATGATACAAAAGACTGATTTGAAACGGGAGAATATCCGACACTACGCTGACTATGCGAAGTCACGCAAATATATCAAATAACGGCACTCTAAAACAGTTCTGGCAACAAAATACGAGGCTTTGAAATACTTTCATGTGGCACTTCCGGGGAAAACAATTATGCCATTCCAGACCGATGATGGAATGTGTTATTGTTAAAACAATCAAATAGTGCTTACGAAACATCTGCTAAAATAAGAGAACTGACGACGAATGAATGACATGGAACATCAAATATCAACAGTAATAAGTCCTTGTTAGAAAGCTTATTACGCTAGTGTCAAGATGAGTAGTATGGTACGTTATTATAGCGAGGTATGTCGGTATTATTAGTTACAATACACAAGTGCGGCATAGGGAGGAAGACAAGATGTAGGATGATAATATACACAAGATATCTGTAAGTTTGCATGTTCGATATATGACTATCGGAAATCGATGCCTATGACTGCTGGCAAACGCGAATGACTGCATTAACTTTCACGGTGGGTGCGACAAGATCCGAATTTCCTCAGGCTTGACGAGCCGAACGGTGGGAAACCGGTGAACGAACTTAGGAAATTACCTCTAATAGAGGAATGAGGAATACAATATACGTTTCGTATATCTTATTTCACGTTCATTAAAGACGTCTCACACACATTTCAGTCAAGATCACCCATTCGAGAGAGCAACGTCGTGTGACTCCCTGCATGTGTACGTTAACTAGAAGAGTCTCGGGTGTCTTCGGGCTTAGGGTGCTACGCCAATTCCACAGCGGCAAGGAGCAATTACGAAAATCCACTGATTTCGGATAGTCTCAAAGCGACATGGGGCCTCATTCTGTAAAGTCGAATTCGGGATTCCGACGTCACAACTTTACCCAATTATGGAAAAACGTCACAGTTGGTAGTATAAACCGTGCTCCCTCGATAGCGCGACGGTCGCCCCGGCTCGAGGCGACGGAGTTTGCGGATCATTTCGTTCGGAACATCGGATCATTCTGCGGATCATTTCGTTCATAATCCGTCGCCAAATATTTTCTGACGAGCGGGCGCTGCTATCGCGGTGGACACCTATATAAGCTGCGATTGTAGCAGACGACTTGGACGACTAGTTATTTATCGCGCGGGATACAAGGTGAGAATGCATTTAATTCTAGCTAATGATTAAATCTTTCATGTCTCCGTTTCCTTGCCGCTTATACAGTTAGAAGTATATAAAACAATCTGTGTTGTTTTCAAATGTCGCCATGCAATGTTTTTGTTATTGATTAAAAATTGTCAGATAGACTAGACAGGTGTTTTTAGTCGTGTAAAACTTCTACGTAAGATTTTAATGCTACTGCAGGGGCTATCTATATTATTGAGAGGAATGTTATCATGTTGGAAATCACATTGCTTGAGCAAATCTCATTATGCTGGCTTGTTTTGCATGAGTACTTTTGTTTGTGTGGTTGTGTTCTATATTACTAGTAGATTGATTACAAACATCAATAGTAAGTCATTTTGATTAATTATTGTTAATGATCTCTGCTTGTTCCCTCCATTGCAATAATGACGGGTTGGATAGACATAACGCTGGAAAAACAGTCAACTGTTATACGTCATTACGGCGGTGAACGATGTTCGCGAATCGTTCGTCCCGGTGACCCACGACTCTGCATATGAGCCGAAAATCTTTCGACTTTACAGAATAGGCCCCCTACTAATGGCCGACGAAGAGAGACGAGAGACGGCGGTGCGCAGGTCAGAGTTGCATCGCGCAACCGATAGCGACCACCGAAGAGGCGACAACCCTTCCGACGCCTCAACTCATACGCGACCATTGGATTCCTGAGAAACCAAAGAATAAAACCTCCTCCCTTATCAATCTCAGGAAAGAGCCCACTCCTTTTGAAATTAAGTTCGCTTCCCCAAAGTTGAATTTAAGTGCATCAGGCCAATCCAATGGTGTTCTGACATTGAAGACATGCGGAAATTACGATTGTAATGGCCCTCTAATGTTCCGGAGGCGTACTTTTAAAGGTCTACAGGTACGGCCGATGTACGTATGACAACATATGTATATTATCCTCCGTTAAGATGTTTTGGAAGTAGGTCTTAGGATTTCGGGAGGGTACCCGTTGTCTTGGTGGCACATGTGTATTTGGACATGACCTCGTGTTTCCACATAATTTTAGCTATTTTCTTCGTCGAGCTAGACACGTATGAAAGGGCGTATCCTTTGGGCTTTATTTTTTTAAGGGTTCGCGGTGTTTCTATTTAGCACCATACGAAACGTTTGGGGAAAAGTAAATATATGAGGGCATGTCTTTCATACATTCTCACCGCTTACTACTCTCAGAAACTCCCCAAATCGAGCAATTAACGAAAGGGTAATAATGTCGCACACACACAGCTTGCAATGCTACCCATTTCCTTTATCACGCGCAGTTATTTCGAGACGTGCTTCGAAAAGTGTTTCGCAATGCTCAGTAAGATGCCTCACAGGCATGTCGTAGCTGGCACTGACACTCGACATTTTATAAATGTGATCAGTAAAACCAGCTACTATTTCTGTAGCACAAGTAATTCCGAACAACGCAGGAGAACGATGCTCGGACTCATATTGTGCACGTTGCCGTCACGACAAGCCAAATCAGCAATAAGCCTCTCCGTCACACGAGTTTCACCTCGAGTAGGCGTTCGCCTCACAAGGTGGTGGTACAAAAATGAGATTCTCGATGAGATTCACAGCATTCTCGATGAAAAGTGAGGGAGGGATGTAATGGAGCAACTGATTAAGCAGCCGAAAACAACGGATGCCGAATACTATGGGACTAAATATTACGCCTACTCTTGTCTACTCCCCAAGTATGCTAATAAAAACAACTTAAGCACACTGACCCTTAGTGACTCTCAGCGAAGAGGCAAAATTCGGATGAACCCAAATTATGAATCGTCGGGTGTATTACACATCTGTCCCCGCGTAAAGATACAAAAAATCGACACGCGCGTACGCCTACTGCACCCAGGAACGAAACGAATTCTACGTATTTCATCCCATAATTAAAGAAACCTATGAGCGCTCCAAGTCACCTATTGCCACCGCATTATCTCGAACTTTGAGCCCTTCCGCGATAACGGTTGACGTGCACCCCGTATTTATTAGCGACTATCAGGACGGACGCCTTGAAGCCAGAATTAAACTTTAAACTGAATTACACCAAACATCAAACCAAGTGCCTAGTTGGAAACCTCTTATGGTTTAGAGACCTCAAGCATGCCATCCGAGCGACAGCGAACAGCTTCCCGAGCCAACAGTTATTTCACGGTGTTCATCAAAAACGTAATAGATTTAGTTTTATCGTGTGTTCCATCAATAATGCTTGATCACACTGATATTTATACACGTCAATGGAACCTTAAAAGTGTTATTTTCCGTGTACATCGCGCCGCAAAGGAAAATGTGACGGCGTGGTCTACACTTAAAGATACATGACCACTGTGGCATGCCCGTTTGTCCATCCCATTCGCTGAATCGTTGCAAAAGCATCGTTTCGTCGAGATTTTAATCCTGTACTTACTTGAATCAATACTCAATTGGAAAATATTTCAAGTGGCGGCATGGTCTCAGCATGCGTGTGAAACGAGTAGTTATTTGGTGTCCTTTCCAAAGTCTTACGGTAAATACAACGTATTTTATTTGTGTTATACATGGCTTTTAATCCCTGAAGGTATTATTTTTAAGAACTTTATGATTTAGGACATTCTCTATGCATCGCAATGTAAACAACGTAAAATGTAAACAATGCATGTACCAGAAACGTTATCAAAAACTACCACAGTCCCGCCACTTCTCGACTTCTTCAAATGAATTAAAACATTTCATGTTCTTGTTGACTGCGATTTCCGAATCCAAATTATTTGCATGTAATGAATACATTTATGGTGGGGCACTAATCGAAATTAATAAACTTTTCTTTGATGAAGGAAATTACCCTGTTGGCAATTTTCCTGTTGACCGCTAATATTTAACTATACGCACAGTACACAATCTTGTACATACTTGCCAACAAAATTTTATATTCCTATCGTCGGGAGAAATATACCGAAAGCTACCACTAGGACTGGGCAATGAAGTCAGAATTAATACGGAGAGAGGGAGCCCACCGCCAGCACGTCCTAAATGGGTAATACGAAACATCAATTTCCTAAGTTGCATGCATCAATCCGAGGAAATGACATTCAACCAGGGTCCGAACACATTTCTGGTACGACTTTTCATGAAAGGCTTTGAATATTATCATGAACGAACAATTTCCGCACTAGTACATTCTTGAGGAAATGCAAAATGAACGTTCGTTGATAACGAATCGGTTGCAGCAAGTGACGGCAGAGACCTTCGATTACATTTGAAAAAAATACTAACGATCATCTCATGCACTTGAAAATACAAACTCGAGGATCGTCAACTTCAGACTCCTTCATTTGCATCTCGCTATAGGGCTCCGATACGATAATGAAATGAAACCGATGCGATTTTTCTAGGAATCGTGCGTCACACGCGGACCGAGGGAAATTTTAATAGATCATCTGCGGGGGCAGATCGCTACGTGGCATTAGACCCGGGGCGAGTCGACGCCCCCTCCCATCCGGCCTTCGCCGCTCTTTGTCGATTACGTCGCCAGGGGTCAGGGGTCAGGGCTGGGGTGAGCGGCCGAGGGCAACACACCCACAATGCGCGACCCTTCGACACTCGGAGGAGATCGACGACCAACATCACTTCACCTCATTTACACTCACAGGGACTTCGCTAAAATGTCACAATACGCCCAACGATAAAGAAGGCAACGTATCGCACGCTTTTCTTCGGGTAAAAATGCGACTTCATTCGTTTCAACCGTTAGTTCGAAATGCTAACACACACAATTGAGATTACTACCAATACCCTTCCAAAAATGACTTATCATTCCGCAGGGTCAACGTATTCCTAACTTCACAAACCGACTAGGTACGGGGGAAAATCGTCGAAAATTTAGGACTTACTTTCAGGACTAGGATACTAGGATTTACTTACATCAGCACTCGTTCAATGATTGGGCATACCCTATTTATATTTATTAGGATCGGAAGACAAATCGTTCCATCAGCACCACTGAGGACGCGGATGCACAATATCCTTGGAAAACTGGTTGCACTCGATCATGAAGACCACACTTCCACATGTAATACCTCACCCCCAACCGAGCATAAAACAGTCATGCCACGAACCGCCTAAGTTAGGGTGAACAGAATCTTACTAAGCTTTGACGCGAATTCCACAAGAAATTTAAGTGTCGGGATCAGCAACCAATAGGAGTATACTCTCATTTATAACTCTCTTTCAACACACTGCAACTGCCACACGCCGCGAAACGGGACGCAATACCGAGAGGCGGAGTGGAAGGGCAAGAATCGGGTGAACCGAGAAGAGCCAGCCGAAGTAGCCCCCACGACGACCAAGGGCAGTTTCCATATGGATTGAAAGTGAAAGCTCCACTTCCCCCGCGACACGTAACACACCGTTGCGAAAGCTTGCATTCTTGAGAGCCAGAGTGATTGAGGCCAACAGCCACTCCTGCGCGCGCGCGCAAAAACGCGGCCCGCGCCAACCAATCACCCCCTAACGAACGAGCAACCCCCGACCGGTGCGAGACGTTGCACCCCCGACCGGCGCGCAGTCGGCCCACCATCTGGCTACACGGAACGCCTCCGGTGCTGCTGGCGAACGCGCTGAACTTTCATAGCATTATGTCTCTCACAACAGTTTACCATATGTTTTCTGACAATTTTACTATTTGGGAGGGAGAGGGGTGAGGAATCTAAGAAAATTATCCTCGGTGATAAAATCCCAGTAATATGGCAACAGATAAATGTCTGAAATGAAACTTTTTCTGACGAAAGTCTGAAAATTTCGTCATCGTACAAGCACCCACAAATCTCACACCAATCGGTGCCAACTCGAGTCAGCCAGTTAAAGTTTACGTATCACTTACCTCGATAAACGTAGCAGCAAAGGATTTTAGCGGAGAACAACGAAAAATAATCTCTAAAACATTTTATTACGGGTAAAACTGGTATCTCTTGGAAATAACATACCCATAATAGTTTATTTTCACATTTTAAGGGATATATAGGTTGAAGTTCAAGTCATAATTCGTTTTCGATAAGAGCATGGAGTAAAAACCTTACTGCGTAAAATTCATAAAATTGGAATTGAGATAATTTACGGGAAATTCAAGCGATGTAATATTCAAAAAGTTACAATTATTCTTTTAAAATACATATTTTGGGTATTGCCATAGTTGGTCGAATTTCCAACAACAATACACGTCAAAGATTAGACCTTGGTTGCCATGGATTTCATGCACGTAATGCACTCGGGCACTTCACTATTATCTGATATGAATACTTTGTTTGACTCGAGTGCATTCATATGCATTTAGTATCATCACCCCAAGAGCGACAGTCAAAATACTCAGCATAGGCTGGGCTAGAGTTAACCCCTTCAGTCCTATGAACGTATATATCCGTTAATATTCAAACATGCATCATTAAAATGTGCACAGACGAATCTTTTCCCTAGTTTAGGAGGAACCATCATTTTAGGCATGCCCGATAACCTATTTTTATTTTAACATTAACATGAATTTGATTTGAATATTATTACAGTTCATCGTTTTACCTATCGAATGACGAAAAAATATTGCTATGTCATCGATCATATAACCAAGATATGTATATGAATTTGAAAATGAAGGTTTTACACGTTGAAATGAATTGTCCTTATGGGAGTATGACGACCTTCCTTCACATAAAAATTTTCATCTCAATTTCGGCCCGAAAGAATTCGTTAAAAAACTAAGGAAACGTGCACGAGATATTAAAGCACATAATATATTCTTTCCAGCCCAGGTCATCGGACTTTTAGCGTTATTATTTAAGTTTAAAGAACACACTTCCGGTTTTTCTTCCGAGGAATGAGCCGACACGCTGCGATGAATATGGCTAAGGAGATCTTTCAATGTAATTACCCTTGTTCAAATTAGTTTCTTGTCATTTTTGTTATTATTATAATTTATATGTTAATATAACTCAACGTAATGGCCGCAGTGCTGTTTTTGGAGTTCAATAAATATGAAATAGGGTATAGAAGTTAAGCAGACGACTTCATTTTAAATCTTCATAATACCCAAGTATAAGGAATAAGCATAAGACGGTGCTCATGGTAAATGTTCATAATGTCTTTGAGGAAATTAATTACTCTGCACATACTACGCTGTTAACGTTTTTACGGTTGCCAACTTACGTCTATTCAGAATGTTCAAACCTATGTGTTCAGAATATTTGGAGTTTAGCAACCAATGATTCGGCGAGCCTTGGGTGTCATTACCGACATAATGGCCGGAAATTCAAGAAAGGTTTCTCAGTTTGGGTAACCAAGTCGGTCAAAGGTGTTACCCATCCGTAGGGTCTTGCGCTTGAAGCAGGCAGAGGGACGCTAAAAGGACGATAGCCTCTTGCATTACATTTACATGTGCATCCGCTCGCGTCCTCCTCGCTGGGTTTCACTTTATGTCCCAGACAGTACCCCTCTCACTCCTGTATTACGATTATTCTACTGTATCGAGTACAGAGTTGCGTCAACCTCAGGATTGCTGACGGATGCTGATGGCAACATTTCACTTGGCCCTCATAAAACATTACGCGAAATTGGCAATTTTAATTACGTTTTCGTTAATGATTGAAAGTAATACTAGCCACGCCAAGGATTTAATGGGACCTTTTTATGCGCGATGACAAAGAGACATAATATTCCAAGTGAACTGGATTGAGAGCGAGTAAATATGCTTTTCTTGACCAAAGTGCAAATACTAAAAAAATTCCTCGAATAAATTGTTCAAATGGACGTGTTACTTATTGACTACAAATGATAACAATCAACAGGTTGTTCCGCCATCCTCAGCTCAATTTCCTCCAGCACTGGTAATTCAGTCGCTCGAAATCAACAATAATTGGTGGGTCGATGACGTGGTCAAACAGAACAAAAGCCATCCGAAAAACAATAGCAAAAAACTGAAGCACAAAATAACTTAAAACATGCTATGTGAGTCCAAACAACACATTATTAACATAAAAACCATCTCACAAGCGCCAGTGACTCCTAAAGGGAAGGTTTCACTTCGAATGGTCAAGCACGAATACGTTACATGAAAATTAAAGGCATAAAATGCATTGCAACAACGAGTAGTTCTTCATTTCCATAACTTTTGTGTATTTATTTCATCGTCTATAACAACAAAACTTAAATAAACATTACCTTGATATCTGTAAATATTGGAATGGCGGTCCAGTCCCAAGGAGGTATGGCATTAATCCTATTTAGTAAAATTTGTGGAGGAATACTCGCTAAATGATTAGTGAAAATGTTCTAGTGTAGTGATAATGAGTTTTGATAGAAGAATACGCGGTGCGCTGCTGGTAAAATAGCCGACTACGATGACACCTAGTGTTGGTGGCCTCTGTATTAAGCAACACTCATCGGAAGATAAATGACAGAAAATTTCCATAAATACCCCGGACCGCAAAATTATTTGTAATCGTATTTTGTATGAGAGTGGTTTCTTTAATAAATACCATGAACCGCATGTATTCAAATGATTATTTAACCTACCACGAATACGTGCGATTTTACATTGGGGAACTGATTGAGCTGCATCAAATTAATAGCGCGAGCTGTTTTGGATAGTGAAATGGTATCCACGTAAGTCATCTTTTTTGTCCAAGGGGGTTGAAACCGTAGGGGCTACCTCGAATACGTAACCAAGGAGTCACGTGGTATATACACTAATGGTTTACAAATTTAGCGTGCTTGAATCGCTCGTTACAATTTTATTTTCGAACTCGGACAAGAATATCTCGGACTGAGTAGCCAAGCAGTTTTCCGCCATACGAGTTGGATCAGGTGGTTACCTCTGTAATTAATACTACATTAAAGAAAAAGGGAATAAATGCGAATACATTTCAAGCAAAAAGCTTCTCACGACTCCATGCTATTAGTGCACACACTATGTATTTGTGTACGTACCACGACGGGGCACCGCGGGGTATATTTAATGTAGGCCTCCATGCACAAATTTCCGAACAAATATTCCGACCGCTCTTCATCAAGTATTATTTAATGCGTCATTTGTGCCTATATCGAACGAAATAGGATATATAATGGAGATGGTTCATTTCCCAAACATAAGGGCGCAAAAAGCATTGGAGCATTGCAATACGGAAAATCTGGTTCTTTTAAATACACTTCCGCCAGCTAAAACAAAAAACCTGGCGCGGATCAGAAGACGTTACTTTCAACGCAAAAGAATGACTAAATAATACTCTAACTGGAAAAAATACGAATGTATATAGCCTGAAGTATATCTTTTATGGAAATGCCACTTTTTTCGAGGAATTCTCGCAGACCTCAGCCCATTCCGAACGCGTTTTCCGACCACCGTGAAGAGGCCGAGTGCATACTCGAGCCACGTCGACCGAAGGAGTATGGCCCACGAGGGGAAATTGTGGGCTTAAAAGTTGAGCGGGTGGCCTTCAATGGAGCAATTGCAATTCTCTGCAGCCGCAGCAACTCCAAACGCACACCAAGAGGGTGCGTTTACAGCGAAACAGTTTATCGCGCGCAAAGACGTTGATTCCTCCATCCATTCGCGGCCCTTTTCAAATGACAGCACTAACAACACAATACATTTGGCCTCGGCACTACGCCTTCACGATCGGCAAGATTTGTTAAGGGACGGTATGATTACTAAGTATCTTCGCGTAACCAGTCTATTACATGAACTAAAATGGGAATCATTTATCAGACGTATGTCGAAATGCAGACGATCTCTTAACGAAATTCTAAAAAAGTGTTTTCACTGACGACGTTAAATATATTTCGCGAACTCCAACTTACTACGGTACACCGGACCATGATCATATAATTGGAGAAAATTATTGCCGAACCGACAAATTCAAAATGTCCTTCCCTCGTACAATTAAGGATATGAATAGCTGTAAATGTCCAAAAGTATACATATACAAGTGCATCAACGGTTCGATTGGGTAGTTGCACATTGGTATAAAGACTATAAGCTAACCCAATTAATACCATGTTTGTGCATGCTCGCTTGGTTATTTACATCTTTTTTTTGTAATTTTTAGACAAGAATATAATTACTAATCCTTTTTAAGCGTGATAATTAATGCATATTTGGTGAGATTTCACCCCCTGCCACGCAACTTACGGTGGATCGCAGGGTATTATGTACATGTACGCCCAAGCCAAAATACCAAGTTTCACTCGATTAAGTACCCCGGGAGGCGAAAGTCAGGGCGTGCGACTTTTCCTCCTCAGGCCTCAATGGGGGCAAAGCTTCCCCAAGGAAGCAATGAAAAGGTGACATATTTAATGTTAACAGCTCGCAGCCTCATGTTGCGGAAACTAAGCGAACGACGACAAACACGAGTAGCCAAATGACGAAAGAGCAGCGTCCCCCAGAAACTAGAATCGTCCCCTGAAAGCAAGTGGTGAATAAACGGCGATCTTTGTACGGCGAGGCCTCGCGGTGGCCCGTTGGGTATTGCGTCCATGCATCGAATGGCTTTTTAAATCGGCATTTAAAAATTTAAATATGTTGTTGAAATAACATCTGGTAACGCATACATAAATGCACAAAAACTTAACCGGGAAAAATAAACGTAAGCACTTGCGGCACGATTATCAATCATTCAAAGTGACGCAGGGAGAAAGCATGTACGGGAGTTGTCTAGCATATACATCAAGGAAAAGTAGAAAAAATGAAACTATTCTACTTATCTATAAACTTAGAATATTTAGGGTATGGGAATCATATTAAAAGGGTTGGATATGGATTCAAATGAGCTGAGAATATAGCAGCGATAAACAGAGTTAAAAAGAGTTAGAAAAAGATTAATTGCGTTGATACCATACGCTGCTTAATGACACTCGGATGGGCATCGTAGTCAGACCGCAGGTCACAACACATGCAACCTTTTCGAAGCAAGAGCCAGGAGTGAACCGTTGCCAGGCATGCTTTACAACTCAGGTTAAATCATGTATTAGTACCTACAGTATGGTTTTTTAAATCAAAATTCCCTATAATGAAACAAAAAATATAATACACGGAAGTTAAAGCATAATTTGCAACGGAATCAAAAAAAAACTAAAATAAAATATCCTACAATCTGTATTCGGAAGTATTAACTAGTGAATGGGCACTGACACGTAAAAACAACGCATCGACTAAACATACATGAACACGAAGCTTGTGAATCACTTTGCTTTGCAAGGAAATCGTAAAGTCACTCACGTGGACATCATGCCTTGCAATGCATACTAGCTAAATATTTCGGGGTGTGCCCTTTTAAAGTGTAGTACTTGCATCAGCTCTCACCGGGTCTCGAGTGGCCGATAGCACCATTATTACGACGCCCCGCTTTTCTCCCGAGATTTTAGTTAACCAAGACGAAGAAAATGAAAATGCTTTTGCGATAATATTATTGAGAACTATTCCTTTTAGCACCTCATCACGCCTTCATCCCCACCTAAAAAAACGTCAATACAAGATAGTTACGACTGATACTATCTCACGCGTCATCAGATATCCGCGAGAATAAACATTCCGCCACACATGCGAAAACAGTTATATAAAGTAAACTCGAGGGGTACAAAAAATCACGATAGATTAGGCGCAAGTCACTGAAGAAATCGCGAAGATAAGCTCAAAAATATTTGCATGCGACCCAGGTATCGAGAGTTGGTAGAATCCCGGACAATTTCAGACCACGAGCTCAAGGATAACTGAATAAAAATGGCGCTGGAACAACGCCGTTGGAGAGTGGAACAGATGGTAATACCCCAGGTACGGTCGGTACGGTAGATAGCCAGGTGAAAGGTCCACCTAACGCCCTTAAGTTTATCGACGCCTTTCGCATAGCTCGAGTAATGCGAGTTTTTTTATAATACGATAGGAAAATTGTGGGCCACTTCCTAAACCCACGAAAAATATTTTGGGATCGGAAGCAAAATAGAGAGAGCAGGAAAAAGTAATAAAAAAGAATGGGAGAGACGAAGGAGAAGAGGTTATCAATTTGTGGTCCAACTACGCGGATTCGATCCGAGCCCACGAGAATTGTGCCAACATCCACGACGGGGGCGGGGAAGGAGAAAGTGGTGGCCAATCGCGGTTGCTCATGTGGGTCTCCAGGTCTCCTCGAAAGACGGCCATTTTCTCTCATCCAAGGTCTTTCTCTCTCTCTCCCACCCGCCTCCTCAACATCCCACTATTGGAGGAAAGACCGCCGCCTACCCTCCTTCTCCCCCGGCCAGCCCAAGAAGAAAACGGGCATGAGTCGTGTCTCAAATAAGACAAAATGGGCGATTTCGTGTACGTGTCGCTCCCATGACCCTGCTTAAAAGCTCCAACGCAAAACCTAATGCACCCTGAGAAAAGAACTAACACCACCACTCACGGTAAGGTACCCTTAGGATCCCCGATAACTCAAAACGGGTACAAGTCCCTAACCGATGGTGGCGAAAAACAATGCGCCGAAAACGTGGTTTCCTACCCAGAACGATATTCCCCAAATCTTGCGGAACGGAAAGAATTTAAGAACGATTTGGCAAACGCGATGCCAGTCCATAGGAATGTAATCACAGATCACGGTTAACTGAAGCTAACGCTTAATACTGGAGTGCGAACTGGCAGAATCCGAGACTAATGTACACGTGGCCAAAAGAACAGCTTTTACCCGAGTGCCCCATTACGAGTCGTTCAGTAGTCCACGGACATAAGAATTCATGTATTTACTTAACTTGACTTAATGGCAGAAAACATAAGGCAGCCACTTATCAGAACGCCATTAGCACATATGTAACTCCGGGTAGAATATCGAATGAAAATGTCGCGAAAAATTATTAACGATTCCCACCAAGCGGAGGGTTAACATAAAAAAATTAGCATGCAAGAGGCAGAAACGATAATTACTGCTACTTAGTTCCTTCGCGTTGGCTACGAACAATGGAGCATCGTCCGTGCCACAAGTGTCCACGACCAATCCAATACTTGGATGAAATGCGCGAGATAACCTGACTGGTACTTACACCCACCAAAAAGGTGATTGGAAAAAGCAGCGGAAGGTCCTCCTGATGACTGCACTTATCCGTTTTCCATTCCTGAGGAAACTCGCCAGTCCATCTGCCTCAGGAGACTATTACTTCATTATTTCCGCCCGAAGATACCTCCGAATGCGAAACTACCTCGACGCTCTCACATTTTAGTGTAAGCAAGCCGACGAACAAACTCAAATCGAAATTTAAAGATGCCCCGACACGAAGGAGCAACTGCGCCTGCCGTCAGCTCCACGCCACCTCCATCTCAAGTAAATTCTTCCCGAAAATGAACGCAATCTTGAAGGAGAGACGGCCACGTGCGCAACCACTTTCCACAAGGGCTGGGGGGAGGAGGGCAACGGAGCCTCGGCCGACGTTCGGTTGCTTCCGGCGGCCGCTCGGCACGCCGACGTCACCGGTGACCAATGGGCGCGAGGGGAGGGCACGGCTGCATCGCATGCGGGCCTCCCGCTCGGGCAGAATGGAAACCACAGATGAGGGCCGCCGCCGACGACGACGACGACGAAGCCTTGCCGGCCGTCGCTAAAACCCGGAACGAGGGCCGACTCGATGCCAAAGAGGAGCGAAGACGAGTCGTCGTGGGTAGGCACACATCGACTGCAGGGAAAGCTAACACCTTTCACACTCGCTCCTTTGCAGTTGAAGATCTCTTTTTACGGATTTTTAGCAGATATCACTGGTAGGCCTTGGCGATACTGATAATTCAATATCGGGATTCGATAATTTTAGCATATCGATATGTGGCGATAACGATAACTCATATCGTGACGATAAATATCGTCTTATCGTGCCCCGATAAAATACCACGGTAAAAAATTGTTAAAATATTGCGATAAAATATCGTGACATTGCGCTCCGATAAAATATCGGGTGGTCGCATCCGATAAATTATCGTGATGTTGCGCCGGAAAATCGTTGCGGAAAAAGACAGCCGTTGGGTTAACCTTCGCGCTGGAGCAAGTAGATACGTTTGAAAACTTACTTTTCTGCTGTTTTCTAATTAAAAATTCTCAGCTGTTCTCTCTCACTCTCTCTTTCCATTTCAGCGGTCTGAAAGTTTATAGGTGACGTCACGTTAAAATTTTGGAAGGAACTGAAAACAACTGTTAGGTAGTAATTTGTGCATGTATTGTCCGCTGATCTAAATATATCGAAACAAACTCAGTAACGAACTATTCGGCTTGCTAGAATAATGTAATGACTTATAATTATCGAAAGTAACTTTCAGTACATGCATTATTCCGATTGCTTCGCACGTGCAAATGCTCTTATACACTGTAACCAATTTTTCGGTAACATAAAAATCAGAGAAATTAATTTAACAGAAATTACCATTTCACCGAGCCTCGGTGAAATTTTACGGTTGATCAATGGTACTTACGAAACGCGACGCTGGTACGCGACATCTGTCCCGAATGGCAGGAACCGACATTGTGCGACTTGCGTCGTAGCAGCCTGGCCGGTTGGTGATCAGACCAGGCGCATTGCTTTTGCAGGTGGCTGGTCTTGATCGCAATATTTTTCACGTTATTTTATCGTAATATTTATCATGATATTTTATCGAGCAACGATATATCGTCAATTTAAAAAAATTCAAAATCGTATTCGCAATATTTTACGAAATATCGCCCAGGCCTAATCACGGGGGCTCTCAAACCCCGATCAAACGAAATATCCGATTGAAACCATTTACGTGGGCTTCAAGGATATCGGTCCACATTACATACACTTAAAGGCAATAATGTCACCAGCAGTTTATATAACGTCATTTAGTTAAACACCATCCAATTACACCTGCTCACTCATTTACCAATCATTTCATGAGATTTTTTTTCTACGGCGACTAAAAGGCTTTCAACTTTCTTTCTCAGTCTTTAAAAAAATCTGTATGGAGTCTTAGCAACATTTTAAAGGCCTAAAGCATGGTTAACCACAAATGCCATTATCACCACAAGGTTGAGTTAATCTGAATAACAGAAGAGTATTTTGACATAATCATCCCAAAGGTAATGCTTTCATTCTCAGGAATAAAAATTACCAATTTTGCCAGCATATGGAACACTTTTTTTTTCACAAAATACACCTGGAAGTATGGAGTGCATCTCGTGCCCCAGTTAATCAAAATTATTAGTTGAAATTTCAGGTCTAAAACTTCTGGTTTATAGCAATGCACATATAATTATCATATTGCATTTTTTCTACTACATTGCATTGCAGTGATTGAGAAGTTTTGAAAATATTATTTCCACATTTTTCTGTTCTATAAGATTGGTATGTAATGCTATATATTTTACATTTCATTACTGGAAAAGTGTATTTTGTTGTCTTGCCCTATTAGTGGAATAAAATTGCCTCCTTGTTTGATTTTGAAAATGAAAATGTTCCTTCAGGAAAACCTGTACAAAACTCAGGAAAATACTTTTCCTCTTTAAAAAATGCGAGTAAAAGGAGCGCATCTTATATGCTAGAAAATATGGTAATGCAATTTTAGATTCATTTTCCTCCAAATGGCTGCCAGAGCAATTTTTGTGATGTTCTCCATTACAACAAGAGGCCTTAATGAAACAATTGTGATCAAACTGTTTGAAATTATAAAGTCAATATCTATTGCTTCAGTGAGTGTTCAGGTGCATGAGGTCAGAGCTGCAATTACCTTTTTAAATGTATAACACAAACCCCTTAACCTATGAAGGCAGGGCAAACTTCTCTTTAAATACCTTCTAAGGTTGCAGATATTAATTCTCATAAATAATTTAGTTTTTCCAGTAACCATATTACAATTGTTTTCAATTATTATGGAGGTAAGTCTCACTTGGAACTACGTTACTTTACTTTTTTAAGTTTGTCTCCTAAACATATAAATAATTTGTAATATGCATGTGGATTTCTGGGTTGAGTATGAATACAATTTTATCAGGCGTACTTTAGTTATGTGTAATTAATTAACGAATTAGTTATACAAATAATGAACTTATATACAACTGCAACACTATATAAATTAATACTATACATAAAACCTTCTTAAAAATGCACATTTTCAGACAAGTTTCTTAAAAAAGTCTTGAGCATATGATAAGCCGAGACATGGAAGACATGAAAGTGAGATAGAGAAGGCATTAAGAGAAATTAAGAAGGGGAGGTTTGAAAGGGATTGATTACATCCTAGATGAGCAAATGATGAACTAAGGAAAAGGTGGAATAATGGGCTTGTTCACAGGATATATCAGAAGGGTGCTTTGTAGGGATGGGTCGGTTCGGTTCTTCGGTTCTCGGTTCCACCGGTTCTTGAGCTTAGAACCGGAACTGAGGCCAAAAATAATCGGTACCGAAAAAATTGAAATTTCAAACCAGTTTGAAACCTACTCACACTCCGAAAGTGGAGGCTTCACATTAAAACCTGGTGAAATAGTGTACTTAGATGCTTCAAAGTCGCGAATTATTCTAATTCAGTTCTGAAAATGATTATTGATTACCTTATCTTGCCATTGAGCAATGCAAAGGAAGTGGTAAATTAAGAACCGGAACCGAGAATCGGAACCGAGAACCGAAGTTAAGAACCGAACCGGAACCGAAAAAAAGTGGAACCGACCCATCCCTAGTGCTTTGCCAGTGGATTTAGTAGTAGAAACTGATGTAGACCTATAGCAAAAAGGAGTGTAACAAGGGAATGCGAATACTACAGGAATTCTCAGGCTCCGAAGTGTGTACTTAGAACCATTGACAAAAAGATGGATAAGAAAAAAAAATGAAGGTCTAGGCAAAAATCAGTTTGAATTTTGTCGGGGAAATTCAATACAATATGCGACTGCAGTAACAATAATACTTGCAAAAAGGAAGATAAAATACAATGACAAGTATTTGCAGGTTTTGTTGATTTTGAAAAAGCATTCAAGATAGTGGCATAGGAAGGGTTAATGGAAATATTTTGGAAGACAGGGATAGATATGAAGGAGAGAAGACATCCAGAATTAATTCATGAACTAGATTGCACAAATAAGTGGTGGATGGAGAATTAGATTAAGTGGTAATATAAAGAGGGATTAGGCAAGGCGGTCAGTTGTAAATCTGTTGTTAACTTTATCAGTGTGCATGCCTAATATATTGAAATGCCAGAGGTTTAAGTATTTCTGGACCTGGAATCACACCATGGATCTTTGGCTTGTCAGGCTAATGCACAGACTAATACTCCACATAAAATTCCAGAGCCTAAAATAAATTACTTTCGAATGATTTATAGGTGCCAGATCTAATTTATAACTTAAAAAAAAATGCCTTTGACCCCAGAATTACTGCATTCTATGTTGACATAATGGCTAACTTACTATTATCAATTAATAAATTGCCTAGTTTTTAACAATTTTAGTTTGATTAATCGTCCCTAGCGGTATTTCTAAGGGACGCATCAACTATTTCCATAAAATAATATTTATGCTCAAAACCGAATTGATTTTTTTAATTAGTGCAATACGTGTTTGCTTTGCTCAAGAGAGATAACTATGCATGTATTTTAATTTACTATGTAATGGTGTAAATTTTGTCATCAAAAATGTTTGCTTGTTTCTTTAAGATATATAGTTGATACATGCCTACTCAACATCAATAACTTTACAGTAAAATGATGCTTAAAAAAATAAACAGATGGTTTTCCTATTTTAGATCTCAAAATTTAATTATATTGTTCAGATTTGACTGAAATCACATGATATTTATTTTTTAAATCGGGTATTTAAATCAGGATTTATACTGTGACTTGAATAAATTTGACTTTAATCAATCAACCCTACTACAGTGTGAATGTAATTCATTTAGCCACGCCCAAGAACTTCCTAGAACTAGATGATTCAACAACTTTTATCCTCTGGATAGTTCAGGGACTGTGAGGGAAGATAAGAATCACTCATACCAAGAACTCTTCTCATTTACACTTAGAAACAAGCAACGAAGCACCATTTTACCTAAAACTGGCTGATTTGAATCCAGAATGTTATGCAGGTTGTAATTTTTGAAAACCTTTGGTACTTTAGTATGGTGGCTGATTTCCTTCACTTTCCTGGCCAATGCAAGAAGATTCCTGTTCAGTACCAATTCCTCAGGCACATGATATTGTTGACCCATTTCAAATTAAAACTGGAAGAATGTACCACTACACTGCAGAATATATGACTTCAAATGGAGAAAAAAATGGGCCAATTTCGGGTTGTAAAACTGAATTTTGAGCCATGCAAAACAAATATAGGTATATAATTAAGAAAAGGCAATCCTACATAAGGAGAGTCCATAATAATGGATGGTACTGCAGGCACATGTTTCTTTGAATTTCTAACAAACACCAACAATACAACAAGTAGCTCAATTTATTTTTAAAATGAACTGATACAACTTGACCAATAGGCGGGATAATTAATAATAAGGAAATTTTTTCATGTAAACGTGGCATTTGCAGGAAATACTTGGAAGAAGAATGATTGTCAACACAGGTAAAAGTTATCATCACCCATTACTATTCAAAATCCACGCTAGGACTCACAGAAGTTGGAACCTAGAACTGATTAATAAATTACCTCTTTCACAAACTTACCTCAAATTCTTCACACACATACTAGTGGCATTAATTTCTAATCAGCATATCACTTTAATATAAATTTATCATGCTAAGAAACCGAGTGGTTAAAAACATTCATTATTCAACACATCTCCTACATGCGCTGAAATCCTAATATATGCTAAGCACAAATAATGTACATTTTATGAGACCGAATTTTCAAGGATGTTTTTACATAAAGCGTTCCATGCCTCTTTCACCTAAGGAGTAAAAATCAAACCATCTTTGACACAACTGAGATACTAAAAAAAAAGGCACCACTTCAAATATACTCGGAGCATATAATATCATATTTTTCAGCCTTTACTAACACTAACATGGTCTCAAAGCTAAGGTTCTGGTGCTGTGATAAGGAAATAATTCTACAATTAAAAATAAAAATAAATTTTGTAGTAACTATAATGCATATATTATAAAAGAACCATGTATGTTCAGCAAGACGTTGAAAACAGACAGTTCTGTCTACATTATTTTTCCTAAATCAAATATCCTTTCAAATAATACGTGTACTATATACCTAGAACACCATGAATACTACACTAAAATTTTTCTCGGAGGAAATTGAGTGATAACCATTTCAGTTTTTTAATAACTATAATAATAAATATTTTAAGGCTCAAGTACTTCATTTAAACACAGAAACATAATGTCCAAGCCATTTCACCTTCCATCACAGCTACCGACTCGAATTGAAGTGAATATTTCTGATAGAAAACAACACCTTGTTGACATAATCATCGTTTGATTCTAATTCATACAAAGATGGGCTATATAAAGGAAACAGTCTCAGGCATCAGTTGTTGGTATGCAAATGAAGACTAATGCATACTTCCTTCAGCTGGAGGTTCCACGCCTCCCCATCGTGAGCTAACGGGGAGGAAGCAGGAGGGGTGGGGGGGAATGCTTACCTTCGGTGCTCTCGTCAACACTCTGTGACTGGGGCTGCCTCTGAGGGAGGGGAGGTGCCTGCTCCTCCAGTGGAATAGCTGCCTGCAGCTCGCCCAACGGCCTCTCCTCCCTCCTCTCCTCAACCTCTTTGGAAGCCACTTCCGTGGTGCCCACCTTCTTCCTCTCCGAAGACGCCTCCCTCGATGCCGGAAGCACCTTCATGCTGGTCTCCTCTCCTCCGGGGCAGAACGCACCCACGGGAACAGGAGCTGCCTGGCCAGGGGTGGCCTTCTGTTTGACAGCGACCACCTCCGCTGAGGTCACCTCCTTGGCACCCTCTTCCGCCACCTCTTTCGAGGAAGGCAATGCCCTGGCATCCTGGCCGCCTTTGCTCACCGAGGAAGGGCAAAACATGCTAGTGTTGGGAGTGGTGATGGCGTCAGGAGATAGCTTGGATGCTACAACAGCACTCGAGGAGAGGGGGCCGGCCACGTGCTGAACCGGGCCCCACGTGCTTACACCCGAGAGGGGAGTCTGTGGAGGGGCCGCTGGCTCTTCCGCAGGAAGCAACGTTGGAACCACCACATCCCCACCTTTCTCCTTTTCATGGAGGATTGGCTCAGCTTTGGCCATCGGTTCGACGGGAACAGCCGTCGCAGGCAAGACCTCACTCGTTTCAGCTAAGTGATCCCTCGGATCCTTCTCCGATGCATGCTTCCACTGTTCTGAGGCCATATTAACACTAAACTGAGGAGGGCTATCAGTGTCACAAGGTACAGAATATATACTTTCACATGGTCCATTCATGGAACTGGTGGTGGAGGGGATACTCTCAGCACTGCTCGTCTCTGCAGGGGGTGTGGTCGAATCACTTTGGCTCTTGGCAACCTTACGCACCAGCGCCGTGAATTCCTTTTTTCGTTTCTGATAAATACAAACATATTACAACACATTAGCTTTTTATGTAAACCATGGAAATACTTACCAAGACATCATAATTTTAGGTTAAATGAAAGACTTCTCATTTCCAGGATGTAAAGGTATTAAATAAGATTTATCTCAATAAAAAATCATCTGCCTTGACCAGGAGACACACCCAGATCTCTCAATTTCAAGTCAAATACTTAACCCTTTTCCTGCCAGCCCCTTTTAGGTAGACTGTGCAAAAACTGCCAAGCACATTTCCATGAAAATCTTACTATTATGAATTTTAGATATAATTGAAGCATTTTATTATAATGTTTGAATAACGTATTTGTCTCAATGTCAACGATACAACTACGTTTTTATGAGGATGAAAAGGAATCATTCTTGCTGTCTCTGATTTGAAGGAAATATAATATTACAAATATATAATGTAAGTTGGTCGATACATCAACCCTTGGCAGTTTTTGCACGACCAAGGAGGGCCGATATATGGGCCCACTGGCAGTAAAAGGGTTAAACCAGTTTATCTTCCTCCCTTGGATTTCTCAGGACTTTATAGAAACTAGACTGTGAGCAGTTTACAGACGGGTTTACTCCCTGTTGATTTTATTTTTTTTTCCTGTGGAAATCTTCCCAAATGATCCCTCAGCTAAATTAATTCTGGTTCTATCAGTAAACACTGCTTTTATTCTGGGACAAAATTTAGGTCAAAAGATAATATGGACAAAAGCCAAAGTAGCACTGGGTATAAACTTTGAAGGCAAGCAAAAATATTTTACAACTAGCCACAGCACCTTTAAATCATCAACCCATCAGCACCCAGCATAACACAATGCCACCAGTAACTATAACAATCATACAATGCATATACAGTAAAGCCCGTTATAGTGAGTACGACATGTAGTGAGAATCTTGCAATAACGAGTGATTGGCAATGAACCATCAAAAGTCCCATGATTAACATGAAAAGAAAACGGATATATCGAGGCCAAGAAGCTCCTGCCACGGTATACGCTCGGTATTACGAGTAATATTTCTTGAGGGTGACATGCTGCAAAGTACAAATTATGCATGGTATTTATCTTTAGTAGCATTATGTGTCAACTACAACTTAGAATACAATATTTGTACAGGAAATCAATTTCGGCTATGTTAACTTTGCAAAAATTGAAAAATTCAATTGGTGTAGTTATCTGCCTGTCTAGTGGTCTCTGGAGGCTCTCTTTTCGAGCCAGTCGTTTATCAGTGCCCCTGATTCCATCGCAATGTGTTTTTCCAAAAGTTGAAAAGACTGTGATTTGGCTATTAAGGAGTGAGGGATCAGTTTCTCCATCTTTTGGCCAACTCTTCAATGAAATCATCGACTATGTTTGAAATTTTTATCATCTGCATCTTATCAGTGGAGACCCATTGAGAAAACTCAACATTATCACTATCATCATAATCTTCTAATTATGATTTCAACAAACTTTCTAAACTTTTCCTAGGAGGACATTCACCACAATGTCTCAGCATACACTGCCTTTTTACCTCCTTACAAAGAAGCAACTTAGCAAGTCCTTGTATGATTCCGTAATTGGCAATGCATGATCCATTAAAATGTCATTCTGATGAATGGTACACACACACACACTTGGTGTATGCCACTGACACCTACTAGTATGCACCATTTGGGTCATAAGGCACAACATTTGGAGAAACCCAACTTAACATCAGGGTGGTCCCACTTAAAATTTGAATACAATTCACATACGTTACCCAATATCATTCGCTTCCTTTCATATTGTTTTCTTTCTATGCTTACTACATCTTTCATCCCCGGCATTATTCTTGATTGTTCATCTCTCAAACATTTCCTCACTAAATCCATAATCTCAGGCTTAAGTTTATTCCCACATGTAGCATTTGATTCAGCCAAAATTCCTTTGTCAGAATAAATTCTCTGGGCTTGACGAACAGTCTGACACATTGAATGTTTCAATTATTCTTTTCCTGCTCCACCCCAAGGAAGCTGGGATTGTTAGTTATACTTTTTGTATTTTTTCTTTTCACTATTGCTTAAATTTTCTCTGATTATTTCTGTAAGCTTGTCAATATATGCAGCTTTCTCTGCCATATGTTTCATTGCTTTAGCCTCTTTTTTTTGGAATGTCTACTTGTAGCACTTGCTCAATTTTACTTCCAGCCATTTCTTGAAGCTTTTCTCATTTTTCCCTCCCATAGGAAGGTTTTTGGTGATCTCTAAGAGCATGTAATGTTAGGGAAGAACAACCTACTTCTGTGAGAGATGAATTGAGTTATGCTATAGCATCTTCCTTTTGTAAGCCAGCTGCCTCATCTGGAGCTATGCCAATATCCATACAGTCAACTTGATTGTTGTCACATTCTTCTCCTCAATCTTCTCTTTTCTCCAACAACATACCTCTACACGTTGAACATAGCTTTTGGCCAGGTTTCACATTATACCCCATTGATAATGAAAGTCTAAATTGGTGCATGGTCACCACACGCAATGATTTATGCACTGGCTTTTTGTGCCTACGAGTAGGATCACTGCACTGTTTATGTAGAAATTCATACCTTGTTAGAAACACAATCCTATGATGAAGGCAAATACTGTGTAATTCTTCAGAAGCTTCTATTCTGCATTTTAAGAGAGCTTTTTCACAGTCTGTTAAACTGTCTATATATTCAGTTCCTTTCATGGAAACATAGCACAGTTTATGGCATTCGGCCAAAGTTATTTTTCCAACACTACACCTAGAACCTTCCATATCGGCAACCAAAATTAACCACTGCACCAGATGAAACAGTGAGTCGAATGTTATCTTATTTTTGGGGCAAAAGTACCTACTATACATTATAATGAAATGCAGGAACACTTTTCACACACAATGCCGATGCAGCCAAGCTTGAGTGGAACTGTATGATGAGGTAGGGCTACCATGTAACACCATAGTGTGATACATTGTTATGCCTGTTTTTGGCAGTGGTAATTTGTTCATTAAGTTTAACATTGTTAACTCAAGCTAAGGTTGAGATAACTTGACTTAGCTGGGAGGGTTGGCTTAACATGTTACAAAGTAGAACAGAGAGGAAAGGGATTCAATTTCTGACTGTGAAATGTAGTATCATCTGGGTGGAACTTGTGCTGTTACATCTAGAAGCTCAGTAGTGGAAGATAAAATACGGGTATATTTGAATGCTGAACTAGTTGATAAAATGTGGATACTTATAGGATTAAGCAAAAGAGTGGCTAATCCCCCATAAACCTAAGCTGGAAAAATATACAACTTCACCACCAAGGGGGCCACCAATTCACCACCTGAATCTTTCATTTGAATTACAATGAAAAATATTTGCCGCATTTTCCACCCAATGGGTCAAGTATACATTTTCAACATTCCGGACATATCCATATATGGGTTTGTATATTTCAACATATTTCGTGTGCTTTCCGTTGCTTTTTTGTTTTTCTCCAGCTTCTATTACTCCGAGTTCAGTTCACTTCAAGAGTCAACTTCGAGGCTGGGAAAAGCAAGTCAGTTAATCAGAAACCAAACAGAATCTCAGTCATTTCAAGAAGCTAGCCCTAGAAGTCATAATGGTAGAAGATTTGATGCATAAGACTATGAATTACTCTCCTGCCACACACCATCTGGCAGGGTATCGCATAGATGTAGATGAATTTCAATTTGGAACTAAACAATTGTTTTTGTGTGGCCTAGCATGGAACAATAATGATTTTGATAGAATATCACGAGAATATTCCACAAGAGGTATGAAAATTTTCCGGTTTACAACGTTTTTCCCAAGGAGTCCATCATATTGTGGCAATACTTGTTGACGCTATGTATTTGGAGCTCAAGAAAGTACAGTAATGTGCAGGGGTACGAAAAGTGTGCAAAATCAACGCTTTTGTACTCCAAATAATTACATATAACATGAAAACTAATGTCATGGACTAAATACAACCACTGCCCAATGAAGCAAGCAAAAATATAATTTTTTACACTTATCCTGATAATATCTTTTTGCCGTTCACCCAAAACACCCACAATATTGGTTAAACTAGAACTAGAAAGTTTTAGGAACTGGCTATGGAATGATTATTTAAATATCTTTGGTAGTAACGAGAGTTCAATATAGCGAGAGGTGTTTGGGTCCTGAAAGCTCTTGTGCTCTTCTGTAAAACCAAAACTGGCAATGGAGCACCTTTCAGCACCACCAGCACCACTGGACTCTGAGAGACTTGAGCACAGCTGACATTACAGTAAAACCTCTACCTTACGAACTCCTGTTCAATGAAAACCTCCAATTCAAGACAAATCCCATTGGTCCCACCAACTTCCTATGTTAATGCATTAGTGAATTCCTCTTATGAATGAACTCTTGCTTAGCAAAAACTCCCAATTAACGAATTGGCCCTGTCCTATAAAATATGCCTCTTGTTTACGACATTATTTAAAAAAAAGTTATTTCAAAAGTAATTTTCGCAGAACACGTATGAGTTAAAAGTTAAGAGGGCCAATCAGATATGTGGCAGTAATAAGTCAATCAGAAAACTCCTTCTTGGAGGGAAATTATCATGACATTTCCGGTTAACGCGCGTCACTCTTTCTGATGGCGTGGTTAGTTCAGTTATCTCGTGCACATTCTCGGGGCTGTGAAGCTTTACTGTGGTTTGATTTTACAATCGCTTTGATTTTGGGCAGTTCAAGGAAAACCTGCCTTTGGCTATTAACAGCAGCTGTTATCCTTGGTTATTCATCTTTTCTTTTCAAGGTAAGTTCTTTATTTATTCGCCAAGTTTTCCCATACATAATGTTCATGATTTATAAAAAATGGTTCGTAACGCTCATCACTTAATTACACTTAATTTTTTGGGTCATGTCTGATCGTGGAATGAAGCGACAGCCAATTTCCCTGGAGGAGAAAATAGCCATTCTCCAGGCAGTGGACCAGGGGACAAAGAAGGGAGAAGTTTCCCAAAGATTCAATATACAGCCATCAATGTTATCCACCATCCTTTCCCAGTGGTCGGACATCAGTAATGCAGCTTTGCAGGGACCCGAAAGAAAAAGGATACGCACTAACGTTAACGAGGACCTAGATCAGGCCGTATTCAACTGCCTCTCTTATTCAACAGCAAAGTTGATACCCATTTCAGGTCCTATCCTTCAGGAGCAGGCGAGAACGGAAGCCCTGAAGTTAGGACTGGAGAACTTTGCGGCTTCTCACGCATGGCTCCAAAAGTTCAAAAAATGCTGAAACCTCACAACAGTAAGAATCTCGGGGGAGGAGGCTGTGGTTAATTCTAACGTGGTGGAGAACTGGACAGAGAAGCTACCATTTCTGATTGAGGAGGGCTACAGTCCAAAAGACATTTTTAATGCCGACAAAGCCGGTTTTTTCTACAATCTGCAGCCAGACCAGACATTAAATGTGAGAGGAGAGTCCTGCCATGGAGTGACGATGAGTAAGGAGCACTTTACGATGCTATTTTGTGTCTACTGTGATGGCTCCGAGAAGTTTCCATCCTTGGTAGTGGGAAAATATGCCAAACCGTGGTTTTACAAGAACGTGAAGCATATGCCTTGCCCCTATGCAAGCAGCAAGAATGCGTGGATGACTACCTCTCTCTCTTCCGGCAGTGGATAGCGGGAGTGGATGCCCACATGGGAGGGAAAAATAGGAAAATTGTGATTTTCCTCGACAAGTGTCCTGCACACAATGTTGAAGGAGGAGTCCTAAGAAATGTGAAAGTTAACTTCTTTCCTCCTAACTACACTAGCAGGCTACATCCTCTTGACCAAGTTTGCGATTAAGAGGCAGTATCGCAGGTGGAGTTCCTTGAGTGCAGGATGGAGAGTTGCACGAACGCAAAGCTCCTGAAATGGAATGTGCTTCAGGCAATGCAGCACCTGTGTGAGGCCTGGAAAAATGTTACCCCACTTACAATTTCCAATTGTTTTTGTAGGGCTGGATTTAAATTCTTACTGTTGGCGACGATGTGGCACAGGGTGCATGTGAGTTCTGGGCAGGTTTGCAGGAGACGATGGGATTTAAAACATCATTTGATGAGTACGTTGAAGTGGACCTAGAAACAGTTTCCAATGAAGATTGTGTGTCAGAGGATGAAGTGCCTTCCTCTTCCGCTGTGGAGGAAAGGGAGGGCACTCCAAACTCCATCTCAGTAAGTGCAGCACTGGACACTATAGAGAAAAACATTTCATGTTCGGGAGGGTGCCAGGAAGTTATGACTTCTTTTCGAAAGGTTTAAGTGGCTATAATTAAGGAAATGAGAGAGAGGGCAATGTAAACTACTTTACTCTCCTAATTTACCGAAAAGTAACTGAAATAAATTTGTATTTGTTTTAAAAGGTGTTCATGTTAATTTCTAGATTATCCTGATATTCATTATTTCTAGATTATCTTGGGTTTTCAGAGTATTTCGCAGCAGTAAGGTAAGTCGGCCCCGGTGGTGGCGTGGTTAAGTCCTCACCTGCTAACCTTAGGGTTGCGGGTTTGAGGCCTGCCAAAATGGGTTTTTCACCACTCAGGACATGGCTGTGTGTGCTAGTCTGTTGTTACATAATTAATACCCCGATGTAAAGGCCACATGTGCTGTTTTCGATGGTAGTGGAAAATAAATAAAATAAAAAAAGTAAGTAATAGGGCATTGCAATTTATAACTCAACGATTTCTATATCTAAAGATTGATTGTTATTCGGATATGGTACTTAATTTTTTTTGCAGTCCGTATTGAGTTTAACATAGTTTAATAATGCACATCAGTTTGCATTTTGTCATGCAATTTTATAAATCTGACAGTAATCATCTCAATGGTATTATATGACAGTTTCATTGCATTTGCTTTCTTAACACGTTCACTGCAGAGCTGTTTAAAGCCCTACTCCTCACCGCGCGGCGTGACCCACCGGTGTGTCACACTCAGCCTTTTGCATGGGTGGTGTGACCCACCGGTGGGTCACAGTCCTTCCGAGCTTCTGGCCACTGCCGACGGATGGTGGTTGAAGCGGCAACACTCAGCTGTTTCCTGAGATTAGAGGAAGGCTGGGGGAGGCTACTCCCAGCTTCGCCTCCAGCCCACCCCTCCCCCGGCCACGTGGGGCACGCTATCAGCTAGACCCTGCGTTGGGATGGGGGAAGAGAGGGCCAAGAATACAATGCATGTGGTAAAGATTTGCTGACGTTCGTAAAACCCAGGAGACTCCCACCCGTCTCTGTTTATTGCGCCTGCCCTTGTTCGCGCCCGTCTGTGAGACGTAGACGCCCGTCCGTGCGTACCGATTCCCCAGCCCTGCTCACACTATGAGAAAAGGGAAGGGGGATCCTTTGGAAAGAGTACATAGTGGTTTGTCTCACTCAGCAAAAGTAGTGTCTGCATTTCGGAAGACGTTCACCCGGCAAGGGCACAGTCACTCATCCACCACTGAGGGATTGGCTCAAGAACGCTACGCGACTCTTCCCCAATTGCCCTTCCGTAGAGGGGGGGGGGGGGAGGGGGGAAGGGAAGAGGGAGAGTCAACCTCTCACACAGCCGGGCGAGTGCAGTTCGGACTGTTTAGTTTCGAGCAACTGACGGACAGCCAAGAGGTTGAGGAGAAAAAATTGTCCTAAACATTTTCATTATTTTTAATAAGTTTATATGTTTTACTACATCAAGTATTGTTCATCCTTATGTATAAAAATCGCATCAACATGAAAAAAAACAAAAAGAAAGCAAAAAATAAACTTATTTAGGATATAATACGCTAATATGTAAATTTGTTTGTGACCCACCGGTGGGACACACCGCTCACGCTGAAAAAAGTTTCAGGAGGGGCGGCGTGACCCACCGGTGGGTCACACTAAGTGACACATAGCAGTATGTTATTTGAACTGTGACTAACCTCTGGGTGAAGTCACTCGAGAAGATCTCGATTTCTACTCTCACAATACTCCTCGCAAGTTGAGACAATTCAAAGAATTAAAAGGCCGCGGCGCTAGAAGGATTAGTGTGACCCACCGGTGGGTCACGCCACAGCGAACGTGTTAAAGAACATTTATCAAGAATTAAAACTGAAGTCTGCCTAGGCAAAGTTCATTTTACACAATGAATTGAAACTAGGTATTTCCTTACAGCATTTATCTCATTAAATTTATGCAGACGACTTCTAGCATTTGATTTTTTTAATCTCTGCAGAGACTTAGCCGATTTCAATAAAGACTTACAGGACTATTCGGTCTAAAACCGGGAGGTGGTCGTATTGAAATAATTCTTGTAAATGACGAGTGGAGAAAGGATAATCGCTATGTAATAATTTAATATGTTTCTGTGATGTAATGTGTGGCAAGTTAAAAGCCGCTGTAGACGGTATAATTAGCAGCACCTTTCATCAAAACAGTCTGATTTCTCGAGTACGTTGGTTTATATTTCACGGTTTTCTGGTAAAGGCACAGTATGAAGAAGCATTTAGTCCACTGTGAAATTTATTATTTTATTTTGCTAGACATTTTCCCTGTAATTCGCAATACTAAGTAAAGTAATAACAAGATTTTTTCCGTGTGCCCCTAGAGTGATGCAATGTACTAACATCCTCCGACCAACGAACTCTCTATCAATGAAATGGTAATTTTTCGGTCCCTTGGATTTTGTTATTCAGAGGTTCTACTGTATTTCTTAAAAATGAGAAATCTGCTTCATTCGGAATCTTTTAAAATTTTGTTTTCTTCAATTAAAAAGGTAAAGCAATTATATATTTTATATTTATTGTTGGAGTGTTTAACATAATTGTATGAGTAAAATTAATGCTGGAATTCAAAATAAAATATAAGACTACAGGGAGAATAAAGATTTGGCTTTGAATTTATATCTTGGAATTTCTGGAAATAGTAAGATTTAGAATTAAATTTATGTGAATATGATGCAGAATGCTCTCCTCTTGTTTGGATGCAGAAGAGATAACTACAAAAATGTAAAAAAATCCAAGAAAAAAAACCTTGGGTGCTGACAGGTGAACCTCAAAACCACATCAAATGATGACAATAATGAAGCCTCAAAATGAAACATACCATACTCTCCTCTTGTGTGCTTGCTTCCGTACTCGATGACCCTGATGCACTCCCTTGACTTGCTTCGTCTGCAAGCATTTTCTTTATGACATCATGACCAGTATCAGGATGGACGATCTAAAAGGAAGCAACAACATTTTAGAAAACAAAATTTATCACTTCTCAGCTATTAAATTCTCAAGAAAACACACATTTATAATAATAAAAGTAAAAATTAATCAATGGAACATTCCAATTCTTCAAATCATTCATGAAAATTTTGAAACTAATTCAAGTAGAAGTCTGCTATAGTCAGGATGGCTTCATGTGATAATGTGTACCAGAATAGTGAGATTTTCAACAACACTGGTCCATGAAAAGCATATAATTTTGCTGGTTGTAACAAGCGGTCAAATATGTCATGCAGTCATAGCCACTCGCGGCTCTCACTCATGGTCTCATGGCTTAGCTTAAAGCCACCAAGAGCATCCACCGGGTTGCAGATGGTGGGTCAACCTCTAGGTATAGAGGTTAGCTGCGAGATAAGCGAGTTTACTCGTCGAATAAGCATTCGTGGACAAAAAGCGACGGCATTCCAAGGGGGTATTTGGTCTATCCCTGATTAAGGCAGGCCACTAAATAATACAGAACCTGCGAATATACAGTGACTTGGCAACGGAGGCTGCCAACAATTACGCTTCCCATCACCCGGAGGGCAGCAGCTCTTCTTCACATGAGTGAAAGTGGAGACCACAGTGGTCGGTGCAGCGACACTCATTTCCCTACAGACGTGGTAACATTTACTTTAACACGTTCAACGCTGACGGACGACGATCGTCATCCACCGGGTGCTCTCCGGTGACTGCGGACGACGGTCATCGTCCCTCAAGGCCGTCGACGGAAGACGCCACCTCGTAGCTCTTCCTTTTTCGTTGTCAGTCATTCGATAGCCCTCGGAGCGTGTGCAGTCGCCACAGCCAGAGTTGCCCACACCGAGAGGCGCCGTTACAACATTTTGTTTTTTACAAGGTAAGTTATGTTTTTTGGGCGTGTATTAGCTCTATATTTTCATAAAATCAACTGATTCAGGCGAGATGTAGTGGAAGTTTGACATATTAGAATCAAATATCGGTGCACTTTTCCACAAGTAATTTATTAATGCGTACGACGCGTTTCAGCTCACAGAGCCATCATCACTTGTACCAGATGATGGCTCTGTGAGCCGAAACGCGTCGTACGCATTAATAAATTACTTGTGGAAAAGTGCACCGATGTTTGATTCTAATCTATATTTTCAGTTTTTGTGAGTTTTTCCCATTACTTTTATGAATAAGAATATTCGTTTCGATCTCAAATACTTCGTATATACTCATGTAATTTTTTCAATTGATCGAATCACACTCCCCCTCCCCTCCCCACCTCCCCCGCACCCCGAATTTCGTTGAATACTATAACATCTGGTTGATTTGGATGGATTAATGGATTTGTTATAATGATATAAAAATTAGTTTACGAATATATGAATAGTCTTTTTATTTTGTCCATTATCAAGCCTCATTTTTACAAATGCACTGTTGATATATTTTGGTGTATTTTCGTTAGTTACTTATATATTTAGCTTCAAAAAAGCTTTCACATATATTTATTCCCGATTTTATAATTTGCTTCTCCATTGAAAATATAACAATCCTAGACTATTTGCAAATATCCAGAATATAGTTTGTTAAGAATTCCCAATTGATCAAATATCTGCTTTTTTCTAGTTTTTCACATAGTTCCTTTAAAAGACTCATGATAATTATCAACGTATACGATATAAATCTAATTGATGTTAACATTCATTTAGCAAATAAATTGCTGTTTTTTCGGATTTTTGTTTTCTAATATTTTTTATCTCGCAATTAGGGACAAGAGAAAGATATCTCAGAAATGTCAAGTCTTGGGTTACGTTCTTCTCTACTGGAAGTAGGTAAGTAATTTTACGGATTTTCCTAGGGTTTCAATATTTTTCCTCTGGTATGCACATAAATATGCCGTACTGCCGAGAAATAATTCACGTTTTTAAACTTTTTCTTTCAGAATGGTTTCACTCAACGAGGTAGCTAAAGCAGAGAAGTATAGAAAGGGAAGGCATTACCAGGAAAAGGGAGTGCTCACCGAACCATCCAGATTACGATTTCTTATTTACACTTGGTCTTCCAATTCTGATGTAGGCGGGCCGGAATTAAGAATTCCCAATTGATCAAATATCTGCTTTTTTCTAGTTTTTCACATAGTTCCTTTAAAAGACTCATGATATTTATCAACGTATATGTCAAAAATGCTGTATGGAGATTAATGGAAGGACAGATAGGCACTGTACAGTCTCTTTTTATGGATAATTACCACAATAGTGTTGACTTGGCACACCACTTGCTTGAGCGAATGACCTATTTTACCAGAACTCTTAGAGCTACCCGGAAGGGGAATCTACCTCATCTCATAGCGAAAAAACTGGAACAAGGGAAAGTAGTGGACGTATTCAGCACTGATGGAGTCTGCGTTATGAAGTGGAAGGATAATCTGGAGATTGTGATGATCAGCTCCGAATTAGAGGGTAACTTCGTTGATGTCCGTTGTCGGCGAGGGGTTGGCGTTTCTTCCAAACCGGAGGCCATTGCTCGAGTCAATGAGTGGCATTGATCACTTTGATCAAATTATGCCATATCACCTCATTGAGCTAAGACTCTAAAATGGTATAAGAAGCTTGCTATCCACATACTTCACCTCATTTTGGTTAATAGTTATTTCCTCTACCGTAAAACCCAGCCCAAAACATCTCTCTACGACTTACGCCTCTCCATGATTAGAACCCTCCTCGGTCATTCCTACTCAGAATCAATTCCTAATTCCTCCTCCAGTCTGCCCTTTGGAAATATTTCTTAAAGAATTATTGCGAAGGATTCGGCGGTCTGTAAACTGGAAGCTGCGAGATCGTGGATTTCAGAAGGAATTGATGAAGGCCTTGAACTTCATGAGCATTTATAAGAATGGTTTTTAAAAATTTTGTAAACAACAATATAAGTAACAATATGTAATAAGGAAGTCCGCATATATTTCGTCGCAAGTAACAAGAATCAATGGAAGAAAGTACGAAACGGACTATCGGGGAGGGTATGCAACCACACACAACAACCGAGTGGTGCTATCGGGTGGTGGCGGACGACAATCGTCGTTCAAAATAAAAATTCATTTCTTATGGGTAATTTTTATTTTACAGTATTTTTGTTGATTGACTTATTGTTCTTAGTGGTATTACATTAAGAAACTTAAAAAAAATTTCAGTCACCGGCAAAACCGTAAAAAAATAGTGCCGCGTTGAACGTGTTAATGGCTGTAGTACTGTGATGTGGAAGGCAAGGAAAACCACCACATTATTATCCCGAGGAGTCGCAGCTGCTCCCCTCTTTTTTTTTCTTATCAAGACATGATTGAAGCCTCTCGAGTAAAATATTCCAGAGGTAAAATAGTCCCCCATTCGGATCTCTGGGCGGGGACTACCCGAGAGAGTACATCAGTGAAGTGTGATAGACATTTTAGGGTAGGAATGTGGAACGTGCGATCACTTCGGACCTGCGGAAGACTGGAGAACCTTAAGGAGGAAATGCGGAGAATGGATCTCGATGTAGTGTAGGTGAAATGAGATAGAGCGAAGGAGACTTTTGGAGTGGAAGTCACAGAATTATTCACACCGGATCACTGAATGGTAATGCTGGAGTAGACATAATGCTCAGGAAGAGAGCAGGACTGCATGTGAAGAGCTTCCTGCAGTACAGTGTGAAGATTAAAATGGTTAAAATTGAAACTAAGTCTACAGACACCATTGTGATGCAAGTTTACATGACTACGTAGAACTACAAAGATGAAGAAGTGGAAGACTTCTATGTAGATATCACGACGTAATAAAACAGGTAAAAGGAGAAGAAAACCTAATTACTTTAGGAGACTGGAATGCTGTCGTAGGCGGAGGTAAAGATTGAAGAGTAACTGGAAAATATGGATGGGGTAACCAAAATAAGGAGAAAGATTTCTGTAGTTCTGAACACAGCATAAGTTAGTGGTTGCCAACACATTGTTTAAAAACCTCAACAGAAGAAGATACACATGGAAAATGCCAGGAGTCAGAAGAAAATTTCAAAGAGACTACATTTTATTGAAGCAGAAATTTAGGAACCAGGTGAAGGACTGCAAAAGCTACCCTGGGGCAGACATCAACAGTGACCATAATTTAGTGATGAAAAATGCCATCTAAAATTCAAGAAATTGAAAAAACAGTGAAGAACACATGGCAAGTAGAAAAACTGTAAGAGGCTCAACATCAGCAGGCATTTCAAAAAATAGTGGGAAACAACATACAACCTGACTGAGAAATCAGAGGAAGTGTGTTGGGAAAACATTAAATGTGAACTATGGGAAGCCACAAAGGAAGCTCTTGGAAGAAGATAAGTTGCCAAGAAGAAGCCATGGATCACGGAGGAAGTCTTAGACATGATTGTAGAAAGACGAAAGTACAAGAATGCTAAAACTGAAGAAGGGCTCCTTTGCTACAAAAGAATAAGGAATGAAGTCGCAAAAACAGGAAAGTTAGAGAAATGTGGATGAAGAATCTATGTGAAGATGTACAAAACAACCTTGCACTTGGCAAGGTGGAAGCTGCCTATAGGATAGTGAAGAACCACTTCAAGGAATGGAGCGCAAGATACTATGCCATAAGAGACAAGAATGAAGAACTTATATTGAAAATGAAGACTTGAAGAGAAGAGATAGAAAGAATTTCTGGAGGAGTTATACAATCAGGGTGGCTACTGAGACCCAATTTTTAAATTCCCTGACTATTCCCTGACTTTTCCCTGACGGACTCACAAATTTCCCTGACCGATCGCCAAAAGGGCTCATATTATCTGAATATTTTATTTCTGCTGAATTAAATTTCCATCAAAACTCACAAAATGTTAAAAGCTGAAATCAATACATTAAAAGCTACAAGTATACCCCAATGAAAAAGTATATTAAACCTCATAAGTTAAACCCTTATGCAAACTATACGCACTTTTCATATACATTCCGCGGACGTGTATCGCATTTCCGGGGCCGTATATGTTTCCTTTGGTAAAATTACAATGACGATGTCTAATCCTTCAAGAAAGAAGTAGCGTGTCGCGGTAGTTCTGGGAAGTTGAGGATTACTAAAAAGGCATCGAAGAGAAAGTTAATGGCCGATTTACTGGCGGACTCCGTACAGGTATCACTAAGGTGCGCGATAAATACAAACCAAAGCCAGGTTGTTGGACTGGATCAAACTCGGATGGCACGAGTGAAATTCAGAAGGGAATAAAAAGTTGATTAACGTGGTTATAATGCCTAGATTGTGAGAGGGAACCAAAATGTACAACTATTTATATAATCAAACAAAACGTAATCGTGCCACTGCGAACGAGGCAATTAGCAACGGCAGCATCGTATTCAGGAATATCATATTTGAGGTGGTTTGTGACATGACTAAAATGCTTAGAGAGGGAGCTAAGGGGACCATTCAATAATTACGTCGAGCGCGAAAGGTGGAGAGGGAAGAATGACACTTCTTACTGACTCACGAATGGGGGTATGGGAATCGAAGGTGATCTTACGTAAGATTTTGTTTACACGAGTGATCATACTTGTATTACCATTTTAATAATCATCGTATCGTATTTTTATAACTGCAAGCTCATATTTACTACGAGCTATTGTGCTCCAACAGCCTCTAGATCTGAGTCTCAGAAGTTAAAAAAACGAGAGGTAAAATTTTCCAAACAACATAGGCTCGGATTCCTTGTGATGAGCGGAATACATGTGATCATGAATTTTAACACTACTAGGCAAATGTCGCATTAAGGATGTACACAAGGGATACATTGTACGTCTGATTCACAACTACGTAAATAAGAGACAATACTAATAAGATTCACAACTGAATGTTCCACAAATTGATGGGGCTTATTCCATGCACGTCAGCGATGGTTATTAATTTTCGTTGGTGAAATAAAGGGCGGGAATGACTGGCTGATAAACGTAATGGTAGAAAAACAACGAAAGTTTTTCTCGAAAAAAAAAGATTTTTCTCCCTGACTGTCACGATAATTCCCTGACTTTTCCCTGACTTCTCCAGAAATGCAAAATTCCCTGACAATTCCAGGTTTTCCCGGTTTTCCCTGACGATCGCCACCCTGACAATGGAAACAATCTCCACATGAAAGCTATTGAAGAGGAAAGCGAAGTCGAAAATGATGATATGGAAGCATCAATATTAAGATTGGAATTCAACGGTGCAGTAAGAGACCTTTGGATGAATAAGGCCTCAAGAATTGATGATATCCCAGCAGAATTAATAAAAAATGCAAGAGAGAAGACATTAATCCATCCCTACAAAACCATCTGTGAATTGTATTCAACAGGAGAAATACCTAAGGACTTGGAGAAAAACATCTTTATTCCCATTCCCAAACAGAAGAGAGCGGATAAATGTAAACATTTTAGGACTATAAGCCTGTCGACACATGTATCGAAGATATTGACAAGGATCATCTACAGAAGAATAAAACAAAAAGCAGAGGAGTTTCTAGAAAATGTCTGAAGACTAGAAAATCCAAATGTCAAATTAATTATGGAAAACGATATCTCCATCCATTATATGATTTCATCCAGAGGAGTTCCTAGATGAAGATCGATTCCGATTCAGGAAAAGTAAGGGAACCAGAGAAGCAATATTGTCACTTAAGCTGCTCATGGAGAAGAGAATGGAGAAGAAAAAAACTGATGTTCATTGCATTTGTGGATTTAGAGAAGGCTTTTGACAACGTGGATTGGGATTCAATTCTTGGACTTCTGAAAGGAATTGGTGCGTCGTACAATGACCAAAGAATTATCCACAGTTTGCACAAAAACCAAGTAGCAGTGATAAAACCTGGACCCAGCTGTGAAGAAGAAGGGATAAGGAAAGGAGTGAGACAAGGCTGTGCACTGTCTCCCGTAATTTTTAATGTTTACATGGAGAGAACCATCAACGAAATGAAATCAAGGAAAAGTGTTCTGGAGTGAACATCCACGGAGAAACAATCCGTATGCTACAATTCACTGATGTCACAGCTCTCATAGCAGAGACAGAAGGATCTGAAAAAGATGCTGACAACCATGGAAAGGACAATGACCATACATCAGCTGAAGATCAATAAGAAGAAACCTAAGATATTGGTTTGCAGCAAGAGTTGAAAGAGTTCTGTTACCTAAGAAGCAGAGTAACCAGCAATGGACGAAGCAAGAAAGAAACAGTCACTAGAATAGCCCAATGCAAAGAGGGCATTCTATCAAAAGAAGAATCTATTCACAGCTGGAAATACAACCTTAGAAGTAAGGAAGCAATTATAAGGGGCAAGGGCCTAGCCAAGTTGATACACCGGTTCCTGTCAGATCACCGAAGCTAAGCAACGTCGGGCCCGGACAGAGGTTGGATGGGTGTCCCCCTTCCATACCTCTACCGTGGTGTTCTTGTCCCCTGTCTGCGTGTAGCGGGCAGGTTAAATGTGGGTTGGCACAATGGATCTAAGTAGGTCTAAGTGCCAGGGGGGCTCCAGAAGGCCTCCGCCCACCCCTCCTCCAATTTACATTTTTTTTAAGGAAGCAATTCATCAAAACGTATATCTGGAGCATGTTTCTTCACGGCAGTGAGGCATGGGCCTTGACAGCAGTAGAGAAGAAAAGGGTGGAAGCATTCGAGATATGGTGGTACCAAAGATTAATGAAGATAAAATGGATCAACTGAGTGACAAAGAAGTCTTAGAAGAGTGGGAGAACAGGGAAGTCTGCTGAAAACTATAATACGAAGACGGGACAACCTAATCGGCCATATCTTAAGACATGATGGCCTGACAAAGACAATGGTCGAGGGAAAAGTGAAGGGGAAGAATGGAAAAGGCAGGCTTCGTATGAGTTATATAGATCAGGTCGTAAAGGACGTGAAAGAGAGAAACAACGTTAATATGAAGAGGTTGGCCAATAGAATAATCGAGTGGAGGGCTGCGTCAAACAAATCCTAGGATTGTTGACCCATGATGATGAGTCATAACCAGTTGATTCTACTATGGTGGTCATATTGGTTGTATAACCCAAGGAACTCAAACACCCCAGGAAGAGACAAATACAGTTGAGCATCTTTAATCCGGCACAGCCGTGAATGAAGTGATGCGGATTAGGGATTTTGCCGGACAATGGGTCATGCATGGTAACTGGTGTATTTTTATTGCCCAGGATGTTTTCATTCAAAGGAGTCAATTATTTATAACAAAATATATATTCCTTTGCCATTTACTGAACATTATTTTAAAGAGAGTCACTGAGAATAATCAGAAAGTAATGGTTTCTTAATTCACTAAGTTATTACTTAAAAATATCGAAATTGCACAGTGAGTGAAAATAACGGAATCTAAGGAGAGTGCATATTGCTCCACATTTAAAAGTATAATATTATTCATGGAAAAGGGTACATAGAATTTGATATTTTTTATGCAGTGCTTCAAGCAACATATTTCCTACCGTACTTGTGTTGTTATCAGCTGATTCAGCGCGATGTCAATGCATGTGTTTCGTCTGTACTACCGTCACTACATCGCAGGTGACCAGACTGGATGATTGTTTGAAGACCATCACCAATAGTAGTCTTCCTTCAACGATTTCTGGCTTATCATCTTCATCCCCACTCTCGGATTTATAGTTATTAACTACCATTTCAATGATTTCATCATCTGTGAAATGTGTGGTGAGAGTATCATCACCACTAACTATCCTTTCCTCTATATTTACCAATTCCATTTCGTTTAATTCAGGGTTAAGGATGCTGTTTGCACACTCCGTCATATTTTTATCCTCAGAAACATGAAATTTTCTAAATCCTCACTAATTTTGTCTACATCAACTTTTAAGCAGGCCACAATTTGAACCACGTGTGTTTTAGAACTGACTGTGAAATATTATCCCATGCACACAAAATTTTCCACATCATGTCTATTTCTGAAATAGTTTATCCAGCTCCATTAGCATTTGGCCAGAAATACTAACTAAGGCCTTCACTTCGATACAATCGAAACCACACAATCTAAATCAGCACTTAAATCTTCTTTCATGGTTTCCTCTCCGTCACCCATTTCTTCGTGTCACTTTAACAGTAAAATTTTGACGATTTTTCTCTTTCAGCTTCTTAATGTGCTATATTGTTGAAGACCCACGCAGTATGTTTCAGACAAATGCTTTACTGATGCAATGGCGTCAAGCTTTTTCACAACTTGCACTTTTTCTACAATCGTTAACGTGTTGTACTGATACCTCACTCCTCTGCTGTTGCTTTAACTGTATAGATGAGACATGATTTGGGAGAAACATAAGCAGATAACAAATAATTTTATCAAATTACATTCAGTGGTCAGTTTCGGCGATGCCTTCAATTTCGTATGTTTAGTTCAAGTTGAAGAATAATTCTGGTTAACATGAGGTACCAGAAATTAATATGTTTCAATTAATCTGATTCTCGAAATTGGAAAATTAACGTTGAGAATGGGATAATATCTCGGCAGGTTATGAAGCGATGTTTAGGTGAAAAATTTTCGGCATTTTCCACAAAGTACTGGGTAGTTGGTGATGGCAAAATTGCCGGATAATGGATGTTCCCGAATTAGGGATTACCACTTTAAGGGTGCTCAACTGCATTGAGAAAACTTGAGCACATCAAGATCAACTAATATCATGATTTTACATTATTCATTTTACAAAACACCTAATTCAGTCAGCAGGTGTTAATTAAAATTAGACTTGGACCGATACTGATAGAGCATATCAGCCATTTTCCCAATACTTTGATACTTTCAAGAATTCATTTTTTTCCAGACCCTTTTATGCACCGTAAACCCAAACTCCCCAGCCGTCATATAAACCTCAAGGAAACAATACGGGAAATATGCTGGATCACGCCCTATCAAGGTCTCAACCATTTCCAAGTGTCAAGTGATACTCGACGTAGCTCACTACCAACTCGCGTGTCGAGTGTCACTCAACACACGACACGCAAAATTCAGGGTCATTTAAAAATTAAATTCCTAGTGGACTACTGGTACAGAGGGTGAAAAAATCTGAGTGCAAAGGGTTAATAGGAGAAAAGAAACAACATTACCTCCCAAGATCATTTATTCTGCTGACAATAGACAGAAGATGCTACAAGCAATAACCTGTGAATAATTTTTTTTTCTGGAAATGGGCTTAGTTCCGTGCTTTTTTTTAAAGATATGATTGGGCGATAGAAGACGACTAAAGCGTAGTTGGGCCAGCTGCCATCATAATTGCGTAGATGTTCTGAGAAAATGTTTATTTTTAGCATCCATTCTAGATTCCAGTTTCTACTACTTCCAAAATAAAATTCTTATTACGAAATGTTCAACTTTTGTTTTATATAAGTTTTTGATACTGGGACAAAATTTTGCCAATGCTACGATAAGCTCGATGCTTTCAGGCTTTACTTTGTGAAAATCCATTGTAAGCAATTAAGTACCATCTCATTTAATACTATGATGGCCGACTTAAAAGCATTGACATAGGAAATATAAGTAGGTACTTATTTTATCACCTTTTAAGACATGCATCTTTTAATAATACTTTCACGAACAACCACAAAAGTTATACAATGCTGCCGACGAGAACAAAAGTTAGAGAAAACAAAAAATTTTTTCACGACTTTTTAATATATTCGAAAATATGAAATTCGAAATTAAGAAGTGCCGATTTACAGGTCCCTGTGACTTGGTATTATTGAGAGTTTACTGTATATAATTAGAAACTTAAAGGACATCATGGCATAAGTACATTTCATATTCTAACAAAATTTCCTCTCATTTGTGCTTTTCATATTGTTATGGTAACCGCCAAAGTGACTCTGCTCTCCGAGACTAAAAAAATTGCCATTTTTCATCCTTGCTGCAAAAACATGCCTCAAAAGTGTTAATTTAAAAAAATCTGTAACCCGCATTAAATGTAAGGCTAAATTATCTACACCCTGTAATTCTCTCTAGGAGCTTCGCTTCTTTTTGGGGATATCAAAGTCATCTCTTTACATTTTGCATGGACAGTATACGCAAAACATGCTCTTTGGTCAGTATAGTCATAATTAATTAATGAGTGCACATCAACTCAACGTATAGTAGGTATTTTCTTGGCAGGCGTAATAATTAGGGATGGTCGGATAGCATCTGTCCGATCCAAAGATCCATGGTCTTTTCATTTCATTCTGTTTGGAATTTGGATCCAAAGACACGGTATAAAATCGGATCCTCATTGTAGATTTTGTTCTTTTGTTTAATGCATATAGTCTGTGTATTGTAGTTAATTTTTTTATTGAGCATACTTTTAGTTGCTATTGCAATGCCCATACAAATATCTCTATGTTGTAAAATAGACTGCTGCGTAATAAATTGATTGCAACCCCAATACAGGTTTCCTTAAGGGTACCTAATTTCACCAAATTAAAACTGTTAATAATATTGTATGTTTTTATGAGTGAAATAAAATATATAATTATTATTTATAATTTAAATTTTCATGGCTTAGCAATCAAATAGCCCCTCAAATAGTGAATGGGATGTAGGTGCGGTAGATAATGACAAAGAATGGTTGTGTAACTCAGGTCTCGAAATTAGATGAAAATTTTTCCGTACAACTAGAAGAAAATAAAGAAATATGATTTCTTCCCAGTTACCCTGGTATTGCAAGAAAAAAATACATAGAATGTCACGCAGGCAATCTATATTCGCCGGCATAAGGTGGGCAACTAAAGTTAAGTGTACTGTGCAATGTTCGATCCCTATCAAGTTTAATTTTTTCTTTCAGTCATTGCATCGAAAATTTTACTATCTTCAATTTCAAACCCTTAAATCTGAATTATCACTTTTCATACTAATATTGTTTAAATTAATTTACGAATGTTATCACTCAAAAATTAGGTATGGTCTGGTCAGAGCCAAAGATTCACGGATCTTTCATTTCATTTGCTACCGAAATCAAATCCGAAGACGGTATAAATTCAGATCCCGATTGGAGATTTTTAAATTACGTAGCTTAGTGATCGATGCTCCCCACGAATGGAATGTAGGAACGGTAGATACTAACAAGGAGAGGATTTGTAACTTGGATCACAAAATGAGATAAAAATTTTTTCCGTGCCATTAGTGAAACCTGGTCGTAACAAACCTTATCACAGAGGAGGTTGCTCATTATCCAAGTGCAGAAATCCACTATCAAGTGCACACCCAAGAGAATATACTAAAATGACTAATTCCCCTGAAAGTTGAACATACAACTCACAAATATGTCTTACCCTAGCAGGCCTACACTACTTTCCTCACCACTATGTTCACCATGTACAGTCTCTTCAAAAAGTTTGCAAATGAATCCACAGCATGTCTCAATTAAACTTATGATATCCACGATCTGCAATGCATTTACATATGAATTGTTTCAGACACTCCAAGAGTTAATTCCTGCCCCTCTCATACTGTATGATGATACAGATGCGTTGAAACTGACACAGGCTAAAATGAGTGTGCATAACAACAAGTGAATTTACAACTTTCACCTGCACTCATAGCGGACTTCTACTGAAGTTTATACAGAACTTTCTTGTCCCACACAAACGACTAAATTGATACCAAAGTGCACATGAAATGTATTGATTTTCAAGACAAAAACGAGCCCATGTACCTGCACAGCATGCCTCCTTGGTTTAATCTGCGCCTGCTGAGTTGCTGAGGGGCCTCCAACGCCCCCAGAAACTCCCACCACTCCCGTGGGTCCCATCACTCCCCCCACTAGACCCACAGTGGGTGGGGGGCCTCCCGCTCCACTCCCCACGCCCAACCCCGCCCCACCCCCGGCCGCAACCTGCTGGCTCATCGGCGCCACGGGCGACTGCTGCTGCAGACTCGGCTGCTGTGGGGGGGTGCCTCCATGACTACCCCCACCACCACTTCCTGCACCTGTGTTGCTCCGTAGGATCTGGTTTTGCAGGTAAACTGCAACAGAGAGAGAGTCAGGTAACCACATGAAGACCACACCCCTGGGTGTGGTCAACATAAGACACTCAACCATCCCCCCCCCCCCCCCCCCCTCCAACAATTAATAAGATATCATTCAGCAAATCATTATTTTTGTGTAATGAAAATCACCATAAAAAAAGGGAACACTTTATAATCTAGCTAAGAAAAAATTTTTGTATACAAAGGAATCACATTCTCTATCACCAACACTTTCTTCAAAAATCCTGAGTGTTTTCCAAAAGTAATACAAGTATTGTAGTAAAAAAACATGCTATCTAAATATTGTTGCAAATGTTTAGAAACCTTCTAAGCACTCTCCATGACATCTACACATTTTTTCTAGCAATTTTCCCAGGCACAGTACGAACCCTGGAAGGCCTCAATGGGAACCTACTTCACAGCAGTTTTCACAAGAGCATGGATGGCCTCAATCCCATCAAAACAGTGTCCTTTGAGGATTGTCTTAACACTCTTAGTGCTAACCTTTCTCCTGGGGTACTAGTGAGAAATGGTAATTTAATGAAATGTAGCTCCTTAGGAAAGAAAACATTATGAAGCTATTGTTATAAATATCCAAATGCTGTTTTTTTACATTAATTAAGTTGAACTAACTAATAATGATACAATTTTCAGTGCCACTTGAGTGCCTAGTGGAGGGCATTTCAAGTTCAGTACTCCGTCCGTCAGATGGAATGTTGAGCCGTGGTCCCCTTGGCGCCTTTCATTAAGAGTAGGCTAATGCCGATGCCGGGTTTCTCTCCACCCTTCCCCCGTTCCCTGAAAACTCCTATCATTACCCGAATACCCACCTATCCTAAATGGCGAAAATGCCTCCCCTGAATAACCAACCAACGAATATATAATGCACGATTTAAAATGTGACAATCATGTTAAAATAAGAGCCTGACATATATTTAGTGCGAGTGCAAGTTATCAAAAAGAAATAGACTAACACGCAAATTTAAGCCTATTGTCAAATGCGTGCAAAAAGAAATCTGCAGGACTACACTCCATTCCACATAACACACAAGTATTCCACTCACATTGCCCTTGATTAGGCTGCGGGCTAGCAGTATACGAGTACAAGGGTGGCTGGAACATCATTTGCTGCTGAGCTGCAGGATGAATAGGATAGCCACCAGGCTGTCTTGGAGGAGCACCTGTCGAGTACTGTGAAAACAAAAGACAATACAATCAATATACATAGGTATCCACTGCGCGAGCTCACAACATGACCTCATTCCCAGCATACTCACCCTACCATGTTTCAAGCAATGATTGAATGAATGACTGCATCAATACAAACTACTTTCACTGCATCATTATCTCTACTAAGTTAAAATATTGACAAGCCTATACTGACTTGGCATTCATAGATAGTGATAGATAGATTCATAGATGATTTTCCCACATTTTTATAATGTTCTACATCACCATAGTTTATCCACAAATAACTACGAATTTGAATAACATTAAAAAAAAAAGAAATAAGAGTATCATACAATGACCACCGAGTTATTCTCAGCATCTATAAATAGGTAGCTGTGGTCAAATCAGGACCCAGCAGAAGAGAAGCAAGAATAAAGAAAGGAGTGAGACAAGGATGTGCACTGTCTCCCAAGTCTACATCGACAAAGCCAACCAAGAAGTCAAAGAAAAGGTTTTGGAACTGAATATCCATGGGGAAAAAATCAATATGCTCTAGTTTGCCAATGACACAGCAGTCATGGCAGAAAAAGAAAGATTTAAAGATTGAGAAAACAATTGCCAGATATCACCTTAAGATAAATAAAATGAAAACTAAGGCACTGGTGTGCAGGAGAAAAGAAGCCAGGACCAATGTTAAAACTAGGAAAACAAAAAATTGAGGAGGTGAATGAGTGGAAGAGATTCTAATTACAGCTGCAAATATAAACGTGGAAGTGAGGAAGCATTACATTGCAGAGAAGCATGGACGATAACAGCAGCGGAGTCAGTACATAAGAAATGTAGAGCTATGTAGGGGTGGACCCAGCCATCAGGTCTATTGATATGTATTATTGAAATCATTGTTTGAGGATGGGCAAATGTCCCCTGCTCCCCCAGATCCGCCTCTGGTGCTCCAAAGAATGCTGAAGATAATGGATTGACCTAGTGACAACTATGAGGTTTCAAGAAGATACCTGCTGAAAACTATACAAAGAAGACTGGACAACTTAATTGGCCATATCTTAAGACACAATAGCCAGACAAAGACAATCCTAGAAGGAAAAAGAACGGGTAGAAAGGAAAAGGCAGGCCTCATATGAGATGTATGGAACAGGTTGTAAAGGACATGAAAGGGAAGAAATATACCAATATGAAGATGTTAGCAGGAAGAAGAAAAGACTGGAGAGCTGTGTCTAACCAATCTTGGGATTGTTGACCCATGATGATGACTAGGCATAAAACTCTAATCCAGATGCACACATGGAAGTCAACTTGTACCACAAACTCATCAGGAATTGAACTACAACAATACAATGCAGGTAAAATACCCAAATGTTTCCCATGCAAGTAGTAACCACAATTTGAAAATTACGTGCAAAAAACCATATTGAAAAATCCTTCAACCTGGGGTGCAAAGATTTTTCAGCTGAAAAACATTGGAGGAGAAACAGTCTCTCATACAACTCAGATTACAAGTGGTCTACCTAACAATGCACTTGTAGCAATGGCCTGCCTACCAATGACCAAAGGGAACCTGCATTTTCTAAGAAAGATTTTACCAGATTCAACACACCCCAACTATGCCATGCACGACAGATAAGGTGTTGCTTTACTATCCTCCTGCTCACTTCCATTAGCTTGACATTCATATTAACCCTAGGATATTTACTCCCAGCACCTAATTAGCAGAAACTAATGCTATAAGTGGTCTAATCAATACCCTCAAAACAGATAATCAATATCCATGATAATTAATAAAATCATTCCAGTGAGGTATCTCTGGGGTAGTGTAAGTTTTAGTCATTTATGATATGTCGACGACTCAAGTATCCCCCTTGTACTTTTCATTTATGGGAACCTTAATGTAGGTTTCCACATTAATTCATAATCATCATTTAACAAAGTACTAAACCTTTAGTGATTATCTCTTTTCCAAAGCCTCGAGGAAGTACTACAGTAGAACCTCTTTTTTACGAACCTCTAATTTACGAAATGACAATAATTTACGAACCATTCCGCCAGTCCCGATCTTTGTATATAGGAAAATCATGTAAAATGACCTCTATTTTACAAAACCTCGATTTTATTGATTTACGAAGTGAGAGGCCGGTCCCTAGGAGTGATTGACCTCTGTTTTACGAAGTTTTTGAAAGGATTTTGTAGCACTGAACTCTGTACAATGGAATAACGATTGCTGTATACCGTGACAGGAGCAGCTGAAGCCAGATAGGTCATGTTGAGAGGGCCCTCGGTCCAAATATTTCATATGGGAAAATATGGAAAAATCGAATGCGATCATAGTGCTTTTTGAACTGCTTGAACTGTAGCAAAAATCCCAGAGACTGATGATCCAAATCGCAATTCAATCCTAATTACATGATCCAAGGAAAAAATGTTCAAAGATGCATGGCATGACGCCTACTTCTCGAAAACAATGCCCCAATTCATAAAATAATCGGATTAGTGCTTGGTAATTTCTATTCCTTTTCTATCATTTTGTGTATTGTGAATACCTAACTTGTCGTCACAAAGGATCCATATTTTCTCTGGAATTATTTAAAATTAGCTTTAAGGTAGCCGCCGCAACCTCAATTCAGAACTTGCTTCAGCCTTTCACTAGAAAATGGTATTCCCATTGGAAGTTCTTTACTGCAGCGGTCGTGGAGCTTAGTTTCATTAAAAAATACTTATTTTGCAATAATAAATTACTTATATTCAAATATTGATGCAATTTGATTATTTAATTTTTCATTTGAAGTGTTTTACGTTGTTAGGTAAGAATTCAAGATAGCTTTCTGTAGCCTAAATAGTTCTTGCAAGTCACTGCTAGATGTCAGCACTGTAGAATGCATCTTAAAAAAGAGGGAATTTCAAATTAACTCGAGTGAAGTTCTAAAATTGACTTAAATTAGCTGCGAAATATTATTAAATGTATTTCAAACGATACACTTTCTTCAAAAAAGGCATTTTCTGGTCTTTTCACTGAAATATACTAAGTCAGTTGGAACTTTGTTTTGAAATTTCCTAGTTAAAATGTATCCCTGGCTTTCCCATGTTAAAATGGCATCTTTGAACACAAATCGACTAGCACTAAATATACCCCTTTTGTTAATTAATGCATAACTGCATATGCTTAAAATACTCCGCAGGATGAGTTAATTCTCTTATTCCCCTTATTTTGAGATTTACCAACCAGCCACAAGTACTTAATTCAGTTGCACAGCCAAGTTCATACCATTATAAATTTGTACAAAAATATTCACCTGTTTTTTTTTAATTCATGGCTGTTTCATTCTCTTTTACTAAAGTGAGTCTACTAGCCTTAGGAATAACGTCTATGCTATACAGCGAATCAATACAATTGAGGTCTAATTTTTAAATCCTTTCAATATCTTGCAAATACACTGCACACAGAGAATTTCACATAATATGTTTTTTTTTCCCTGAATGAGCAGATGACTATTATTTGTTATAGTAATTAGTTTGATTTCAACCCTAACATAACTATTTGACAAGTTAAGTGCAGCATAGTGTTTAATTGCATTGAAAGTATACTCGCATTCTTGTCAGCAGAGTTTTAGTAGGCGTACATTTGTCGCAGATCAAGCCTCTTATGTGGATGATGTGCCTTCATGAACATTGATCCATGCTGTGCGAGGTGTTGCCAGAGCATGGGAGTGTCACCGCAAAAACTATTTCCTACTGTTGGAGATCAGCTGGTTTTGGTGACACATCAGTTCTAGAGACAGAGGAGTTAGTGGAAGATAACCTCCAATTTACAAACCCTCTGATTTCAAAGCTCAAATTTTTGGGTCCCTTCAACTTCGTAAAATAGAGGTTCTACTGTATACTCATTTAAAAACATGTAAATAATTTAGAGAAATTCCACCCAATCAGCAGTGATAAAAGTTAAAATTTTGCTTGTAAGAGAGATTAGTCATCGTAACCAATATTAATTTTTGTGCTTCCTTATTGTCATTATCATATCAACTAGTTATGGTGAAACTGGAACTATTGAGTATCTGTATTACAGTAGAAACTGGAAATTATGAAGTCAACAGGGCTGGAGAAATGGACACTTTGTATAATCAAATATAGTATGGAATTCCTCATCAACATTGCAATGAAGCTATTTTTTTCTTTCATGAAAAATATGCAGTCCCGCAACTTACTAGCATTATTTACTAGTGATGGACAGATGCAGGTTTTTCTTCGGATCCGGATCATTGCCTTGGTTTCGGATATTTGTCATGGTTTTGGATCCTTAGTTTTAAATACTGGATTCTTAATTTCATTTCTTTTCTAATTCTAGTATTTCTACAAAAAAAAGTAAATGTATTGTAGAGAAAAAATGAACTTCGTATCATCTCTGTAGATAATATTTTCCTGGATCACGATTTGTAGATGCATTACATGTTATTACTTCTCATATATAATTAACTTTCCTTACCACATACTCATCAAACAATACATTTTTTTAACCTGTACTGCTATTCTTTAGAGTTCAATTAAAAGAAAGTTAAGTTCCATTAATATCTAAATTATTTTCCAAAATATACGATCCCATTGATGCCATATCGTATCACCCTCTATACAGAATTTATAAATGTAATTATAGAAAAAATAGACTTCCAAGTGTATCCACATGCCAAGAAAAATTGCAGGACATAATAAACAAAATCAAAAACTAAAATTAATTCTGAGCAGCATAGGTTTACATCAAATCATTCCATTGTGGATTGCTGTTGTAAATCAAAATCCTTGAATACTTTCAAATTCTTTTTAGAATTACAAAAAAAAATTTAATGCACTCCGGATATTCCATTTTTAAGATGAAGAAATTATTATAGAGTAGTTCAAACTGGTGAACTAGTAGTTTTACAATGTCTTATTAATAATATCCTATCAAAGGAAATTTGTGAGTTTTACACTCTTAAGGAGAGGTTTTGTAACTCGGATCTTGAAATGAGATGAGCCTTTTTTCAAGCAATATATTCTAACCTTAATGGCCTCCCTCTGAAAGGAATTTAAACTCGTGGGGAATACCGTCGCTCATTGCGATGGTCGACTGTTTTGTGTTTGCGACGACCGCTCGGTGCTCCAAACTCAAACCCGGGAGAAGATATAAAAGGGCTTGCACAAGGAAGGAACCTCTCTCTTTGCTCCGCTCTAGGGTCTCAGTTCTTCTTGGCATGCAGCTTTCTGCGCTAGGCTCTCCGCACTCTTCTCTCTGGTCTCCAGTATTGAGTCACGCGGTGCAGTGGCATTAGTGAGTGCGTTTCCCTCGTTTTCCCCCTTTGGTCATTTTGGGTTGAGTTACCCGTGACAGTGATGTGAAATGAATGAGTACTGTTTTTTTGCAATTCTCTTTGTCAGTCGTATTGGGGTACCTGGGGAAGCATTGTGGAACAATTGAATGCTTTTTCTTGATGTCTTGTTTATTTCAGATTGCTATGTTGAAATTGAGTACTTCTCCTTGATATCTTGTTCATGCCAGTTTGCTTTGTTAAAAGTGAATATTTTTCTTGATTTTCCATTTATGCCAGTTTGCTTTATTAAATTTAACACTTTTCTTGATGTCTCATTTATATCAGTTTGTTTTGTTAAATTTTGTCCACACAAGAGTGTCGGTTGATGTAATAAACCCTACTGAGCAATGAAAAATGATCCTTGTATTCCTTCCATACATACGCAATTCCAAAACTTCGGAATCCGAATCAAAAAGAATCCCTTCCCATTCCCTCCGAATTGCCGGGAGAAGCTCGCCTTGACAGGGAAGCTACAATATGTCTTGGCTTTTTTTCTCCATTTGGGCCTGGGTTTGCGAGAAAGAAAGTAGAATGTCATGTGGGTAGCCTGCATTCTCCCAACTTGGGTAAGCCGACAATGGCAGAGGGGGGCACAGTGCTGTAGGTAGCAAGCTTGATTCTTATTGCCATTTAAGATTTTTCTTTCAGCTGTTGAATAAAATATTTTATCATCCTTAATTTCAACTTTTGTATGAGGATACTCACTTTCTGTAATTTTATCACTTATTTATTTAAACTAGACTTGCAAATGCAACACAAAAAATATCGTTAGGTAATGTAACATTTACGCAACTTTAATTCTGCAATAAAATATTTTTCCTATCACTTGCACCTACGACGAATTTCACTATTTTTGCTTAACATGTTGAATTATGAATTTGACATGACATTTCTGATTATCTAATTTTCTCAAGTGCCTGCTTGCCTTACCCTAGGAATACAGCATAGACTGTCATTCTGGGCTGAGTTCACATCAATGCACAGTGGATTGAAATAAAGATACAACACTTTTTGACATGGGAGACTAAAAAAGTGTTTCTTTTCTAGCCCGGACTTTGATACTTGGCATGGTGATTCTTCATTAATTGGTACATTTGGAAAAAAAATCTGCAAAGGCAACACAAATCGCAAGTATGATGTTGATAGAAGTTCTGGCCATTCTTAGTACAGTACAGAATCAAAGTCAGACGAATTTTTGTTTATGAGCTCCCTGGTACCTCCTTGATAGCTGAGTGACGAAAGAAGTACTAATTTGAATGCATTATAGCAATCTAGTTTGTACAGGCACTTCCAAAAAAAAGTTAACACTTCAGAGCCGAAATTTTTCTAAGTCTCGAGTTGACAGTGATTTGACAACGCTGCATCACGGCTTCCCTCTGGCGGAGCCTCGCGAAGTTCTAACCGAAAACAAGCCCCCTTCCCTCCTCCCCCGTCCTCCTCATTCCCTGTTTAGCAGAAGGGATTACTGCACGGTCGGTCTTTGACTCTAATGACTCATACAAAGTAACAGGGCAACTGGTTTTCCCTTGCTGGAAAATGGGCAGTGGGCAAATTCCCCAGTGGGCAAATCCTTGCGCGCCTTACGGACAAACCTCTGACTGGGCAACACTGCATGCCTCTCACTTTCTCTTCCGGGCCATATTCCTGGCTGCTCAGCGCGCTCTTTTTCCAAAATAAATTTTAATCAATACTGATTAACCAACGAATTCCTTTAAGGTTTTATTAGTGGATTGGTGGCGATGAGTTCGAGAGCAAGAAGAGGGTCCAAACGGCGATCTTCAGGGATGCGCGGAACGGAAAATAACGTAGTCTTACTTTTTTCAACAACAACTAAAATACTAATGCACTAAATAATATGAAACTTACAGTGACTAGATCTTTGCTACAATCTGTGAAAGGAAATTTTAATATCTCGATCCGTGTTATTACTACGAAGCCGTAAATGCGATGCAACCATCCGGTACCCGGAAAAATGCGCTAAAATTCAGTTTCTAAGCACATACTGAAATTGATATAATTGGTGAAAAAATGTGTACACCATCACGAAACGCAAAAATAAACACGCTTTAATTTGATGTATTTTATTTTAAAATCCATTGAGCTGTTTTCTAGATATTAGTCTTCAAACTCGGGTGACGGAATTTTGCAACGGACAGTAAGACTTTCTGTTTACACCTTCCTAAGACTTTCTTCACACCTACGCTCTGCGACATGAACGTTGGATGAATCTGAGTTAATTGGTGACTTAGTGATCAATAAATGTAGGCGTTTTGAAGTGTTAAGTTTAGAGGACAAAATTTCAACCAGAACATTGCATATTTTACAATCTTATAATACCCGTGGAAGCGCAACGACCATTTAGCACGTTAATCATTACCCTCAGAAAATCGTCCGGTTGTCATAGGACTCCAAAGTGGTCTCGGAATAAATGTTAGGTATTTTCGAACGAGGTTATAAAGCGAGTGTCATTTTCTATTATGTTTCTAGTAGAAATGTGGTGAAAAGTGATTGGAACTCATCTCGTGCCCCATCTCCCGTTCTGTGGCCACGGGTACCTATGTGTCTCGGGCAACTTGTCTTCTAGCAGATATCGTGGACAAGCACGACCACCGAGAAGAGTGGTCTTGAGTCAAGGCGGTCTGCCCTGGTTGTTCACTTGAGAAAGGGCGAAAAGGGAATTGTTCTCGAGGGAAGGGTACCCCCAATAAATGGCGAGAGCAGCGAGAGCTCTGGGCATTTAAACTCTGCGCCAAGGGACAGTGTTGTCAAATCTCCTTCAACTCGGTACTTAGAAAAATTCGGCCTCCGAGGTGGTAACATTTTATTGTGGACGGGTGTACATACCATGCAATTTTCCATGACATAAAATTTTAACTTTGAAAGATAAATAATAGTGTCTCTATATATATTTCTACCCCTCTATATCTATTTCATTTTTGGCAAAAAAATAATGGCATACCAGTTAACTAAGACTGGCACTAAAAGGCTTAGCAAAACCATCAGATCAAGACCAGCTAAGTAAATATACATGGAGTTCTTTCACTGCAATCCATAATAATTCAATGGCATAATTCACAATAATTGCACACCATAGGTTTATAAGAATAAAGCCAAACACCATGTTTCAAAAGTTTCACAAATAATGAAGGTATTTTGAGAGCACTTAATTCTTATTACTGTAAAGGCCACTTACCCAACTATTAGTCACATATAGCGTAGGCTGAGAATTCATTGGAGGTGCAGCGACCACTGGCAAACCAGTGGAATATGGTAACTGTCAAAGACAAAATTTTAAACACTGTATGAAAAGATAGCAATTTTAATTACAATGATAATTAAAATTTCACTTTGTAAATAATGACTTACAAAAATCCAATCACTTTATAGTGTCACAACATGAAGTTCTTAAAAATTAGTCATCACCAAGTACACACCGGTAGGCTTGAAAATAGTCCGCCTGCCTGCCAGTCAACACACACATAGGTTGCCCAATACCTTCCACCCTACCCAACACTAATTCCCCACATTAAACCTTCCCTTTGGCCTTCATTCCATCAGGAACACCTTTTCCCCCTCTCCCCAACTTGCTTACCCTCATGAGGGCATGTTCTTCATGCCTTAAGATACTTTTTCCTGGCTTCATAAGTCAAGTATGACTCAATGTGGAAGAAAATTTAGAACGCAGTAAATACTGAACAAGAGAACATAAGACTGAAACAAACCATTTATATACCAACAGCAATAATTGAACTTCAACTTGCTAGTTTTTCTGTCACAAAAAATTAGAAAAGGTTAAGTTGTATGCACGACTTACAATTCCAATATGACTTTACCTATCCTATCATGCAATGAGAGGATACATAAGATAATGTGATTTCTTTATCTATTTCAGAACATTACACTAACTTCTATTGCCCACAACTGGTGATTCATACTGTTTCCACGGTAGGGTGAATACCTAAGGGAAGTTAATAGTGCTTGAAATGCATCAAGATTTCATCAAATGTTTTCTCTGAGAGTATTTTGGGCATATTATCAGAGCAATTTTATGTTTTGTATGTGTTCATATCAAGAGTGTGTTTGAATCATTTATACTCTTGTTTCTTAAACATTTTATGTATGTCCGCATGAGACCAACAGGGCGAATAAATATATTCTCATGATTACAAGTGGGGAAGCCTCAACCCCTTTGAAGCCACGCAGAGCCTCACTACCGGCTAGTGAGGCTGGGGCTCTGGCCAGTCATTAATACTTCAAATCCAGAGTTCATTTTCAAATATTCCAGTCTGCCGTTTCAATTCCCATAAAAAATCATAAATCATAATTACCACTAAGATTTAATAATTACTGAAATAACTGGCAGTGAACTGAAATTTAACGTGTGCTCACACATTGAATGAAATGCTGTACACAAAAACTAAGCTAGAAATGATCAAACTAAGTTTCTTAGTGCATCATAGAAATGTAGAAGGCTAGGTTGAGCCATCCACACTTGAAGGGTCATCAAATTTAAACTGACTACATAATAAAAGATTTACATAAATTTAATGTACTAATATCAATAAAATGTCAATATTAGTACTATGATGTTAAAATACAGTAGATTATACATAAATTATATTCAAGTTAGCAAATTCTTTAGCATGTTAAATCTAAATGTGACCCAGCAAACCACTGAAAGGGCATGCAGAAGAAAGAATTGACATCACCCCATGGAAAAAGAACAACACAGGTGTTCTTCTACCAGTGTAAGGAATGACATCATGCACAATGAAAGTTATGATCACAGCAACTCATTTACACACACAAAGAGCAAAACTGCATTCCAGTGTCAGTACACAATAATAAAGACATGCAAATAAAAATAAAGAAGTAAAAATTGTTATCTGAAACATAAATCAATCATTAATGCTAAATGAAATGCACAATTCCAGAATAACCCACCTAAAAACATTAAGCATCCTAATGGTGATTCACATGCTTCAAGTGATCAATTTCACTGCTTAATATACCTTACACAATTCCCAGAGTACATTTCAATAACAGGAAAAGATAAGAGGAGAGAGAGTTGATTCATTTGCCAACCAGGGCCAACTAAGTGATCAAGTGAAATAAACTAGCTCTCGGTACATCTTTGTGACTAAACAACAGTAGCAATAATAATCTACAATTAGAAACATCCCTTTTCACAATTAAGTTAAATAATGAAAACTCACATGTGGATAACCCAAATGCCCCACACCATTTGGAGTCATAACCTGGCTTCTGCTAGTAACCAGACGGGCAGCACTGTTGGCTCTATAATTATAAGACTAAAAGAAAGAAAAACATTACAATCCTCAAAAGAGTGATTCTCAACTAGTATACCAAAATACAGTTTTGAAACAGAACTAGTAAAACTGATCTAGCACACATTTTCCTTCTTGTACAGCTTAAGCTAAATGCCCCCACATTAATATCCCCTCAAAAGGAATAAAATCCCATCAAGTGAAAACAGCTGATACACACCTCACATGTCAGCTATCTAACCAAATATAAGGAGCATCTCATTAATTTGTAGATATAGACAAGTTTCACCAATATATTGCAATCAGAATACTTCGGAGAGAGAGAGCTTGCCTGTGAGCTTCATCTAATAATGTTTCCATCATAAAATACTACCTCAATGTAGGATGTAAGATATCTAACCAATATACAACCAATCAGGTAAGCACTTACAACGATTTTTCACACCTAGATTTAAAATTGTCCACAGAGGCAACTAAAAACTCTATCTGCAAAATTTCTGTTTGTAGAAAGAAGTCATTATTTTGAATGATAACCCGAGTTGATTACATCACTTTCTTAAATTACACATCCCTCACTGAATCCAGAATACAGGGCAGACAGAATACCACAGAACATCATATAAAAAAAAAAGAAATTCCCAGATAAAAAGGAATTGTCTTTAGCACATTTTTTCATATTGCCTTAATCTCGACTGAAAAACTCTTAACATAAACGTGAGCAGTGTATTTATATTTTTAAGCTATGTATGCATACACTACGGGAATGTGCGATTTGCGGCATCATTTACAACTACAGTAAACTTTCGATAATACGAAGTCAGCTGGACCGGAAAATCGGCACTTCATAATTATGAACATTTTAAAAAACGTCGTGAAAACAAATGTTGTGTTTTCTCTAACTTTTGTTCTCTTCGGCAACATTGTATATATTTTGTGGTCGTTCGTGAAAGCATTCATAAACAGGGTTTATAGGAGTTTTCATTTTCATTTTCCCTGACTTTTGAGCGCCTGAAAACTCCCAAGATTTCGGTCATTTATAGAGATAAAAGTGATAGTGAGGAAGCAAAGAAGTCTAAACTTATGAAAAATTGTAGGTTTATTATCATATTAATCATATGAACTTCCAGTACTAAGAGATCAACAACTATAAGTCAACAAAATAAAAATTATCATTCCTTACATTGATATGCCTTCAGAAAGGGTTTTAATTGCAGAAAAATATATGCAAAGAAGGCTAACCTGGCTTTTCCTTCAAACCTGACGTCATGTTAAAGTAGCTCTTTGAATTAATCTTCATTTTTTCTTCCTCACAACCTTCTACAAATTTGTCTAAGTGACTTCAAATTTGACTGTGAATAACTTTTTCCTTGCCAGAGGGACAAAGCGAAGCATTCCTGGTGAAATTGCAAGCGAATGAAAATGAAAATATGAATGCGCACACCTTTCGCCAATCTTTTCACCAAATCGTGCAGGCAATAGCCAGAAAGAACCAGAATAGGGCTGCCTCGTCCACAGCGAAGCCAGCCTGAAGCCAGCCTGAGGCCAGCCGTCCCCTCCTTCACCCTCCTCCTCCGCTCCTATGTGCAGTTTTTGATCTCTTGGCATTTTCAGGTGATAAATGTAAACATGTTGCGACTTTTCCCTGACCACATGTTAAATTCCCTGACTTTTCCAGTATGTCCATGACCGTTTTCATTTCCCCAGACTTTACCAGGTTTTCCAGGTTCCTATAAATCCTGATAAAAGATGCGGTCACCCGTCGGCTGGGCAGGCAATGGCCTCAAGGCCAAGCGACCGCCCTAAGATCGTCACTGCCACTTATCTTTCTCAAGGGTCTTTGCCATTTGCGATATGTTTCGCTCACTCTTTTACCATCCCTCCCCTCAATTTGAGCGAGCAACCCGCACACCCCCCTAGGATGCTAGCATCCAAGGGGAACAGGCACGGTTGGGCGTCTACGACACACGGGCGAAGGCGAACATGGGCGAGGATGCCCGGCACAGGTGGGCAAGGCAAGATTTGGCACCTGTTTGCAGGCCTCTTTAAAGATACGCCCACAACTGGGACCTTCCCTCTCTACAACCGGGCCCTTTTCCCCATGCACCGTAAACCCAAACGTCTCGGCCGTCATAATCCTTACCCCCATCAACACAACCCACCCAAATTTCCTAACGGCATCACCCACCCTCACTCAACCCGTCCATGCTACAAGATTTTGGTGTGGACAGCCCCTTCACGGAGAGCTGAGCTAGGATTGCTCGCCTTAAAGGACAAGTTGGGTTTATGGAGAATTTGAACTGCCATAATTCCAGACACATGGCAGCGAGCATGGTATGTGCCGTCACATGTAAGCTATAATTAAAAGTGAACCGTGGACATTATAAGAATGCTGGTAACTGGTAAAAACAGGTAAAATATCCAGGATAAATAATGGCATTATCTACGATTTCCACATTACAAAGGTCTAAATGATACGCAGAGTTACATGAGGAAAAGGATGGGAGATACTGGCACGTGTGGGAGGTGATTGCACTAATAATCACGCATTTCACTTTTGATGCACCTCAAGTGGCAACAATGAAAGCTACGGAGTCAAAAATAGTTTTGCTGAATCAGTTTTCCACTGAGGTTCGTAAAAATTAATTCCATTTTTATATTTCCATCAGCCAGGATAATTAGGCCATGGAGTAAGGTCGGGTAATCAGTTTGATATATTTGGGGTGAAAAAAATCTTCCAAGTTTAATATGCATGACTGAATTTACCGTTCGAATGCCATTGCATCCCTTCCGATGCCTGTCAAAACTTTTTGAGAACTTGCACGCAGTAAACTATTTCTGTACTAGAAATACCCCTCATGGACTTATGTATGGGGAAAACAGGTAGCAAAAAATACCAGGGATTACGAGAGGAAAATGCTGATAGTAGCAATTAGTTTCTCGAGGGCGAGTGCATTCGTACTTGACTAATTTAAGTTTTGTTTGACTCGTTGGTTAGCCTGGACTTGTGGCAACAAAGCCTAATATGCATTTTTAGTCGTACTGGTGTCACATTTTATGTACTACTTAGCCCATGATTCAAAGACAACATTAGTATTTTAGCATTGAAAAAGTATTATCACCCAAGCATTCACATTTCATGCATAATGTGCATGCCAACGATTGATTAGGAGCCTTACTCTGGCAAGGGGCGTCTGAAATCACTGCTATGATCTGTCATTAATCGTAAAAACGAGTGAATTTTTCACGTCAGGACCAAGATCATAGGTTCGTAATTACAAAACTTCGTTATTTCATAATATCAAGTTCCATTACATGTATTTATATACCCTTTTGGTCAGGACAGAGATTATCTTCGTAAAATCAAAATACCACAATTTCGAGTTTCTACTAAAATATAGTAAAACTAGCAGAAACTCTTCTCTCCATGGACTCAAGAGTCTCGGGAACAATTAGAGTAAACAGAGGACAAAAATTATAAAAAAAGAATAAAAAACTGAATACACGAGAATACACCTATTGCCGAAAAGGGCCTGCTCCTAAACTGCAAAGAGACATTAGGAAGATCATGGTCATTCATGATGCTAGTACAGTAAAACCTCTACCTAGTGAACCTCTTCACATCATAAACCTCCGTTTTTGGTAATGACTTACGGTCCTGCCAAAATTTGTGTGCAATTATATTGAGTAACCTCTTCCTATCGTACCTCCAAATATCTGAAAAACCTCCACACTTTGCACTGAGAATACACCCCCATGACGAGCCAACTACCTCCAAGGGGTAAAGTATTCAGCTATTATGTTAGCGAAAATGATAGTAAAACTAAACTCTGGTCTAAATAGAAATTTCAAACTGACGTAAAACTCTCAGATGAACTCCTTCATACCTACGTATGAGATTACCATCTGATGCAACTATTATGCCTGAATGCAAAGATTTGTTATATTTTAGGGTTCAAATGATTTTTGAGGGGAATGTAGCCTATTCTGACTTCATTTTATCGTCAGTTCTCCATAAAATCTCAATATTGTTGTGACCGTACCCTTAAAAATTACATTGCGTTTACTTAAATGCTTGCGCCTCCCTGCAGTCAATCCATTTTTGCGGAGTATCTTCGCATCGAATTTTAACTCCACCACTCCTAAACAATTATTGCCATCCCTCCATATGCAACATTATTTGTGATTAGTCACATTTTTGTAGTTTATGACATCGGTCCGTGAAATATGCCTCACTTCTGCATTGAAATTACCATTTATTTATTTGATGGCCTTATACATATTATGAATGTGCCTACCTATTTTTAATTTGATAATTTTGTCAATTTTTAAATAATTGCCAGTAAAAATGGCACAAACAAAGGGGGAAAAAAGCAATGAAAAACTCCCAGTGCTTTTCTGAGTCAATTTTCAATGCTCTGAGAAATCGGAGCCACTTGTGATTGAGAAATATATAAAGCCTAGAGGCTTTAAAAATGCTCAAAGATGGAAATGAGCAACCCGAAAGTAGTCCTCTTTATTGATCAGTGAACAGCAAAAAAATCGAGGGGATTGCGTTAACATACATCAAAATAGAGTATTTTTCTCCATAAAGGTACCACGAGTAAATTGCAACCCCTTGATAGATGAATATTTCCAATGTGAAGAGAAATTACTGGGTGGTGTGCATGTTGCAAACAGTTAATGAGAAAAATGATATAAGAACCGTGTTTGTGGAATATAATGCATGCCATGCACTGGTTGTCTTACACTGCACTTATTTAAAGTTGCAGGTTATTCAGAAATGTTTTAAGAAGGCTGGATTTATGGGAGACAGCAGCAAGGTAGACATTATGTACAAGGATGAGCCAACAGAGAGGCATGAAATAAATAAAATGATTAATGCTCAATCATAGTTTGATGACTTAATAAATGTTGACAATGCCTTCCTCACATGCACCCCAAATTGAGGGGATGATGGTGGGAGAAATGGAGGAAGAAACTGGAGGGGAGTCACCAATATATGTATCTTAATATGGAAGAAGAGGGTGATGGTGAGGAGTGAATGTCTGAAGCAATCAAAAAAGAGGTGCAGGATGCTTTAGGTGGGATTTTTTTGTATGGAAGACTGCAGCAGTGAGAATCTATTATCATTAAATAAGGTGGAAAATATAATTTCAAAAGAATTTAAAAAAAATTAAAAAAACTGATATTAAATTTTTTCAGTGAAGAGTTCTTAATTAAGTTTTAGTTCCCTTATTTTTATTATTATAAACATTAAAACTATGTAAAATCATAATTAATTTCTTAAAATATACAAATATTATAGTAATTAAAGAGACAGCAGAACATATAATTGCCAAAATGTTCCGTAAGGTGGAATATAGGTGTTCATTTTGCCAAAAACCTCTTTATAACAAACCTCTATTTATGAAAATGACCAAAATATTAGTCCCTTCCATTTTGATATAGAGGCTTTACAGTACAAGTAAAATGACTAAATAAAAAAATTGGATCTGCAGTGAAGAAGCCTCATTGTACTGTGGAGTATAATGAATGCATGAAGGGTGTTGGTTGAGTAGATAGGTATTTATCACACTACATGATTCTTAGAAAAACAAAGAAGTGGTGGAATAAGTAGTGTTGTGGCTGATCAACTATGTCCTCTTCAACTCATTTCTCTCTATAAAATGAGTAAAAAAAATGAGATTCAAGCAATTTCTCCTCAGGATATCGAAGGAGTGGAAGGAGAGCAGTGAGAGGCCAAGACATGGGTGGGTCAAATGGCAAGATGAAAACTTTGATGAATGAGCAGAAACAGTGGGCCTCCAAGGAAGATCCAGGCTCTCAGGGGACTCGTGAATGTATCATCTCGAGCTCATAGTGGAGATGGGAAGAAGTATCATACTCTGGTGTGTCAAGTGCGCGTATCCAAAACATTTAGATGAGAAACTCGCTATATGTATAATATTTGCTATGTACCACTGCATAAAGGTCGCATTTTCTGCTGTACCAGGAAGATTTCTGACATTGTTGATAAGTTAAAAAAATTCCAATGAAAAATAATCAATAACCGCTTATTGTTGCCGTGACAGATACACCGGGTGATGACCCACGACATTGCTGAGCGTGCAATAGTTGATGCCAAACTACAGGCGTTCAGAACGCCCACTCTTGTTAAAGTCGAGAAAGAAATCAAGAAAATTTATTTTACGATAAACACCATTGTATAAACATTTCAAAGTCACTACCTAGTTTGATAGGTAATGATTTGATCATCCTGATGGTGAATAAGTCTAAAGTGATTACCTTTTTCCTAAAAAAATAACAGGTTTTGTGTAATTATACTTATTTCAAGTAATAAAATATCCAGTGAATTTAAGATGGTGTTTTCTGTAATAGTTGCAATTGCCACCAATTACAGAGTAAGTGACACCGCTTACGAATCAAAAATAGATGGGTAAGTCTTTGTGCTACAACTTACGTGGAAATTCTTGGAACGAATCAAGTCGAGGACTTACTGCACGCATTATGAATGACAAAATGAACTTTGTATTTCCACACTGTATGTTTCTTCAGAAAATAAGTTATTCATTGGCTGTCTCCCATTGGATTGACACTTTACCAAACAGTGCTTCAAGGTAGCTTTTTTAATGGCAAATAGCAAGATTAAAAGAATGAAATTAGCAAAATCCTGGAAAACCTTCTGTTACTTTGATACCTCCGTCGTTTAAATTCTGGATTATCAATCTTTTAGTGAAGTACATCCTACGAATGGTAAAATTTCATCACTCATGCACTCTTAATTAATGCATGGCATGCACTGAAAGCACTATTTGTCCACACTTTCCTCCAGTCCTCGCCAACCACCTCTCCATTTGGTTGCTTTCTTTTCATCAGATACAAGCAGAGGATAACCACACTGAAACATTTCATGCCCCACAGAACCTCACCTTCACTTCATCATATCACCTTCCCCCTTTCCATTGCATGTTATGATACAAATACAGTAATAATGAATTCTTTACCTTCAAAATTGCAAAGGGGATACCCATTACAACAGGCAATTCCCATTTACTGGCACCCTTTCTTCCACAAGCTACAACGATTGTTAACATTAATGCAAAATCTAAACCCCTCTCTTCTAAATCCTAACCAAAGCAGCAGAAAGAAACTCACATACTGGACACTGAGAAGGAAATGAATAATGCAGAGCAATAGTTTCAAATGTGAAGCATTTACAGTTATTTTATTAAGTTAGACCATTGACTTCGCCAGGGATTTCTCTGGGGAAGCCAATGGTGTCACCACCCCTTGATCTAGATCCCCCATCAATATTTGAAACAAGACCCATCGTATTGACGACTTGACATGCATTACTGAGTTCGCACAAATTTCTATTCATCTTCATACAGAAGTAATGTTACCACTTATGTAAATCTGATGACTATCACCGCAAAACTATGTACAACAGAAGAACTTATATGACATACTTGATATAACTGCTCCAACTCCACACACCACAGACAGTGACACCAAACATAAAGAATAATCACTTGCTTAGATGATAGACAGTTTAGCATAGTTTCATTATGGGTACAGAGCTCTACAACATTTTTTATTCCTTTGAACGCAAGCTAATTCCTCCCCAGCTGCAAATAGTTTCCTTAACTTCAGATAAAAAGCAAAACCAAATAATCACTGAAGGGCATATACACATGACAATCTTCCCGAGTTGTTTCACTTTCTCCATCTTGGTACTTTAAAAAGTGACAGGAAAATTACCTCGTCCCTCGGTAGCAATTAAAATAACAATTGCAAAATTATAACTTAAGTAGAATATAAAGTTAACTAATAAAACAATTTTACTAAACATTAAATTCATCCACCTTACTCTAAATGGTAATATTACGAATGATTCCTGTGATTGTACTCATGAAAGATTACTGAAAACAACGTCCACAATGTGTTGTAACTTTCCAGTAACACTCAGGTTAAGCAATAATTAGTCAATTGTTAAGTAGCATCTTAGCATTCATGCCATCATTAAATTGGTGTGTAAATATATCAAGATTGTCAATCAAAAACCTCCTAAGATTACCACACAGTAAAAATGCGAATCATCACAGAAAATGTCACAGGATTGATACAGCACACAAAACAACTAAACCACAAATGCATGAATGAAAAAACACATTACAACACTCAATGCTTCAAGAAGTTACACCTTATGAAGCCAAAGCAGCAAATATATATAGGCACCAATAACTTTCACAACAGGTACATACCTGAGGTGCACTCGGTCTTTGCTGATTTGGCATGAAGCTCATGTGCATGCTCGATGCTGAAATAAATACAAATCACTTAATTAATATCTGAGAAGTGAAACATGACATATGCATTTAAATACACCTAGACATTAAAAATGACTAGCATATTGCATTACATCCAATTCATTAACAAAAGATTACAATCACTCTCTGGTTGGAAGACGAAAAAAATAACACACCAAAGACCAATTTGCACCAAAGACACCACACAGGATTCCAGGCTTCTAATTAGCTTTCTCGCCTAAAAATACATTATTACAGTTTAAGGTGCACCAATGACTCATCTAAAGAAGAAAACTATACAAAGAATACCTAAGTGTAACCACCTTATGCTCTGAAAATAATAATAATACCATTTATTTATCCAGCGATCTGATGCATAATAAATGCAAAGTATGTAAGGTACGTCAAGATAGAAATACAGATAATTCAGCAGGTAACGAATTTCTTCAATTTAGTTTCAGTAGTAAGGGAGCTCTGTTACCGCTCATAACCAAATTCTGCACATCCAATCTCAATTAATATTCAGTATGATATTAATTCTAACCACAACAACATTATACTCTCAAATTGCATAATATTAATCCAATTTCAGATAAAGCCTCAGCCCTTTTTACTGAGAACTCATGAAACAGTATGTCTGGTGAATGGGACCAATGGTTTTTTTATGAATAACAAAATTTCCACAAGCTTTGTGAAAATAACATTACATTCAGTAATGGAAATAAATTCTTACTTCTGCTTGATATTCTAAGTTTTCCTGATCTACTGAGGGCAAAAATCAGGCAAGCTTAAAAGCTGAAGTCTGAAGACAATCATCATTTCGTTAACTTCAATTGATGTATCACAGTGCTCTGAACAGTTTCTTCTGATATGTAATTCCAATGACAGCAAAACACACCAGGACATTTAAAACTTTCGCCATTGCTTACTCAAGACAATTTTTTCTGCCAAATACCAGCTTTCTCTGCTATTCTCAATCATAATTAAACTTAGAATTTCTTGCTAACAAGGATTCACACATGGAGGATAAACTCACTGGCAACTGAAACCTCAACACACTAAATCATTCACACCCACCTCACCACCTGCAGTGTTGGTTATAGAACCAACACAAATCAATTCTTCCGAGGTCTTGACATGACTGCCACGCTCCTCCCTAAATCCAATCTTTCAACAATCAAATCTGTCAACAGTCAAATCACCGTCAACACAGGACTTAGCAAAACTTCGGCTCCAAAGTTCCAAAAACTCCTTTTTATTGGAAGTGACTGTACATGAATGACATTATTAAATAGTTATACTAGATGAAATGTTTAATGAGAAATAAATTTAATGAATGATTGGCTGATTAACAAAATCGTAATAAATCAACACGTATTTCAATGGAATAGGTGCAAAAGAACAAAGCATGGCAATGAAACTAAGGTCTAATCTACACAAAAAATGATCATGAACGGATTACTTAACCCTTTTGAGTATCTGATTGTGCTCCCCCCTCCATTACCATGGATAATCAGCATTATACTGTACTCTATTAATAACTAGGTAAGATCATCTTTTGCACACCCCTACTTTCCAACACGCCCATTAAACAGATCATTTTACTCAAATTCATTCCATAATCGGCTGAAGGATTATGATCTATGCTTCCATGCAACCTATTGCACATTATAATCTCCCTACTTTTGCCACAGTCCACATTGAGGCAGCAACCAGCTCTTGCGCTCTTTCTATCTCTTCATAAGAGCACCACCTGTGGGATACCTTCAATTAGGAGTTAACAGAGCAACAAATCACCTTGTTCAGCCAGGGTGTCCAGCGGTGGTGACTTTTCAAATTCCCTGACTTTTCACTGACAATTTTCAATTTTCCATACTAAAAATAGCATCTTACTGCTATTAAAAATCGCACTTTTGTAGAATGTTTCGCTTGTTTTGAGCCTAATTGGGGAAGTTTCTCCTGTTTTCTACGTCTGCCATGTGTACATGGAAGATAAATGATAAAACTTAAATTTTGAAATAAAATCTTTTATATGCTCTTAAAATTTCCCATTATATGTGCTGTAAGTGTAATAGGCTTTGCATAATCTAATTTGTTTATCCTGCCAAGGGCAAAAGCCACTGATTTGTCCGCTTGTAAAGTTGCTAATTTTAGGTAAAAAAAACTTTGCAAATCATATTTAAAAGTTTCAGAGCTTATCTAATAATCTATTTACATAAAGTCAAATTTCTTGACAAAAGGTCTTAAAATATTGCATTTAAAAAAGTACATTTTTGTCTGTTTTCTTGATCATAAACAAATAGAATAGGTATATATGTTATTTTCAATGTTAGATATTTTTAATAAAAAGAATTGAAAAACTGGTAGAAAAACCAATAGAAACCAAGATAGCCATATTTTTTTTAAATCACATGAATGATTTTCTCAACAATTGTATATTTATAATGTACTATTATCTATTTTGATAAAAATGTCAATTGATAACTAAAATGTTTAACCCTTTGAGTGCCACCGATTTTTAGGTGGGTATTCCCAGAAGTGCCACGGGTATTTTGCTAATTTTGTAGGCCTTTATTCAAAAAATCATTATTTGTTTATTTGTTGCTATTTTTACATGATTTCTTTGGCATTTGAAAGTGAATACTTTCTTTCAAATTAATATGAAAAAATATCGGCTGATTTTTTTCAATGACACGCAATTGTTATAGTTTAATTTGGAATTTACAGATTTGAATTATTTTATTTCTCATTTTTGACCAATAAATCGAGATATAATATCAACTTTAAAGAAATAAGCCATCGATAAATATAAATGATTATTATTTTTCTAGGAATTGATCATATAATATCCAAGGAATTTGCACGAATTTTCAATATATATTCGATTGAGTAACACAATGCAAATTGCATAAAATTCAGGGGAAATTATCAAAATGATTGGAGGTATATAATGTGAATATTTTCGCAGACAAGAGAATATTTGGATGTGAAAACGTTACGAAACATGGTATCTGAATAATAATAACAAGAATTTAAGTCTGTTATTGCTTACAAAATGTTAACAATTGCATTACAAATTATTGAAAATATATACTCATACATACTTAGAAACGATGACAACATTAGAAACCCTATTCCAAATCAAATAACTAATTTTCATATTATTCATAAATGTGATGAGAGAGACAAATTCCATGTAGACCTTATTTACATTTCATGCAGTTCTAGATCTTTGGACAGGACCACGGCCTTTCCTACTGCATACAGCACACACTTTCCCTCTGCCCTGAAAGTTTCCTTATCCCAATATTCATGGCGATACTCTCCTAGGAGTTGACTGACTGGGATTATTCCATCTAAGTAACCATTCACTCACAATGCTATTTATTATTTCTGAAAAAAACTGCACTCTTGATATTTTTTTCAGGATTGTTTGATTTGTAAGTATTATAAGCATGTTTAGCACCATTTTAGAAATTACATTGCAGACCATTTTCTTCCAGTATATCAAATAATCTTCCCTAATCTAAATACACGTACAACATAATATCCGAAGAATAAATGCCTCCCATGTATCATTGTACTCATCGTACTGCTCAATGATTTGTGGACTTTCTTTTGGAAATTATTGACCCTTGCGAATGACTGAATTGCTTTTGGCTATCGAGTTGGTGGAAAGTAATAAAACTGGATTTTTTTGTGATTTCTTTTCTCGATACCCAAGAATAATACGCTCTTCACTTCTAAAACACTTTTTCTTACCAACACTAAAGTTTTATTTGAGAGGTTGAGGTACCATGGTCCAGAATGCGTTGGTAAAAAGAGGTTGAAGTACAGGATTGGAGAAGATTTTGGTGGCGGAAGATGTTTGGGACCAGGAGTTTCCAGGAATTCAAAATGTGGAGGAGGGAGTGAATCACAATTGTCCTGAACCCCAATGAATTCTGCAGAATGATCACGGCTTCCACTTTCATGTTCATCAGAACTGACGCTATCATTGCTATACCCAATAATTGCCGGTCTCTTCTTAGGAAGGATTATCACGCTTTCATCTGAGTCTGATCACTTCCCCTTCACTAGTGTCTCGACGAAAATGGGCGCTGTCTTCACTTTCTACAGATTCGTCGTCATTACTTAGTGAATTTATGTATTCAGCTAATCTGTCATCGTCAACACCAGGTGAAAATTCATTTCTAGAAGTTGACGCCATTTATTAGGTAAAAGATTTCACTTTCAAAAAGCCACTAGTGAAATTTCAATGTGTAAACAACAACAAGAGATGCACACATTGAATTTTTTATGCACAGCATCATCTTTCTATTACTACTGCCGCATCTACTATGATAACGAGGTTGACAATCGGAACCACATTGCTGACTCAACACCCCAGCTGACTCAACGCGAGAGATAGCATGATAGGAGTTACGTAGTATCTTTTCGTCTGCCTTTCATAGCTAAAAATCAACGACTTGATCGCAGTGAAACAGCAACAAATTATCTCATCAGAAGCGACATAGCAGAGATGTTTGAAGCCTAAAGTCTTTTTGCTATGTCATGAATCGTTCGCAAAACGAACGAGAATGCGATGTACTTCGCAGACGATAAAATGTTTCTAAGCATATAAAAAAAATAAGAGCACGCCAAAAATAATATCTCCGACATAAATACAAAGTTCAAAATATTAGAAGAAAGTCAATTGGTTTTAGGCTAACCAACAATGTAGTTTCCAAACTGTCGCGCCAGAAGCAGTTTCGTAAGAACCAAATGTGGCACTCGGAAAATTCAATCCGACATACAGTTATTTAAATTACCAAAGCTATTGATCATTTCCATTAACAATCAAAATTAATGTTCCACGTAGTTATTAAAAGATCATTCTTGTATTATATACAATTTACAAGAGTTAAAGATTGAGAAAAACATTGTTTTAACACGTCTCCTCATAGACGACGATATATCGTCGTTGGCACTTCTGGCACATTCTGCAAACGACGATATATCGTCGTGTGGCACTCAAAGGGTTAAACATAATCCTTCCCAAATAATTGTGATAAAAGTGTACAGTGCACCTAAAAATTAAAAAAATAATTATATTTATATAATTAATTCTGGTTATGTTTTCTGTTTGAATGGGAAAAGAGTATACGTTTCATTTTCCAAAATTGGTGTAAGTAAAGTATAGGACTGATAAATATAAGACAAGTAGCATAATTATAGGTGATTTTGTCATTTTACTTTCAATTGGTACCTCAAAATGAGGGGTTGTCCTGTATTTGGGGTCGTCTTAGAATTGGGTAAATACATTATACACTACTTCGGGCCAGTTTTACCATCAACGGTAAAATTTCCCATTATTGCAGTTTACATTATCTCCATTAATATTAATAACTCGATAATTACTCGTTTGCGTTCCACCACTGCTATTATTACCTCGGTTTTATAAAACCAAGATTTCTCTGAGAACGTTTAGGTTAGTAAATTTCTTATACTCCTGACGTCAAAAAACAAATAAAAGCGCCTAACCGATTTGCAATTCAGCTGATTTAACTTGGTGCTTATTGTAACTAAAGGCGTTTCTAATGGACCCATGAAGGACAAAATATTAACTAAACGTCCACGAAACACCCATATTATCTTCTACGTATATCTAGAAAACATCTATAATCACTTTCAAAAATCGTCTCTATGTTTATAAGTTATTTCAAACCCCGTTTTTCCTCATTCTACTAAACATCTCCCCTAAGATATTACTTATTGTCTTCACTACAGTAGAACCTCTTTTTTACGAACCTCTAATTTACGAAATGACACCAATTTACGAACCATTCCGCCGGTCCCGATCTTTGTATATAGGAAAACCATGTAAAATGACCTCTATTTTACAAAACCTCGATTTTATTGATTTACGAAGTGAGAGGCCGGTCCCTAGGAGTGATTGACCTCTGTTTTACGAAGTTTTTGAAAGGATTTTGTAGCACTGAACTCAGTACAATGGAATAACGATTGCTGTATACCGTGACAGGAGCAGCTGAAGCCAGATAGGTCATGTTGAGAGGGCACTCAGTCCAAGTATTTCATTTGGGGAAATGTGGAAAAATCGATTCAGCATAGTGCTTTTTGAAGTGCTTAAACTGTAGCAAAAATCCCAGAGACTGATCATCAAATCGCAATTCAATCCTAATTATATGATCCAAGGAAAAAATGTTCAAAGACGATTGGCACGACGCCTACTTCTCGAAAGCAATGCCCCACTTCATAAAATAATCGGATTAGTCCTTGGTAATTTCTATTCCTTTTCTATCATTTTGTGTATTGCGAATACCTAACTCGTCGTCACAAAGGATCCAAATTTTCTCTAGAATTATTTAATATTAGCTTTAAGGTAGACGCCGTAACCCCAATTCGAACTTTGTTCAGCCTTTGACTTGAAAATAGCATTCCCGTAGGAAGTTCTTTGCTGCAGCTGTCGTGGAGCTTAGTTTCATTAAAAAATACTAATTTTGAAATAATAAATTACTTATATTCAAATCTTGATGCAATTTGATTATTTAATTTTTCATTAGAAGTGTTTCAGGTCGTTAGGTAAGAATATGCGATCGTGGCATTTAGCTCGCGAACGCTTTATGTAGCTGCGAGTAAATAGTTCTCGTAAATCACCGCTAGATGTCAGCACTGAGGAACGCATCTTAAAAAAGAGGGAATTTCAAATTAACTGAGTGAATTTCTAAGATTAACTTTCATCAGCGGCGAAATATCATTAAATGTATTTCAAACGATACGCTTTCTTCAAAAAGTGCATTTTATGGTCTTTTCACTGAAATATACTGGGTCAGTTGGAACTTCGTTTTGAAATTTCCTAGTTAAAATGCATCCCTGGCTTTCCCATGTTAAAATGGCTTCTTTAAAAACAAATCGACTAGCACTAAATATACCACTTTCATTAATTAATGCATAACTGCATATGCTTAACATACTCTGCGGGATGAACATCCCGTGGAGTATTTTATACTCGAGTGAATTCTCTTATGAGTTATCACCCTTATTTTGAGATCTACCAACAGAACAGCTACAAGAACTTAAATCAGTTGTAGCAGCCAAGTTCATACCTTTATAAATTTGTAGAAAAATATTCACCTGTTTTTTTTAATTCATGGCTGTTTATTTCTCTTTTACTAAAGTGAGTCTCCTAGCCTTAGGAATAACGCCTATGCTATACAAGGAATCAATACAATTGAGGTGTAATTTTTAAATCCTTCCAATTTCTTGCAAATACACTGCACACAGAGAATTTCGCATAATATGTTTTTTTTCCCTGAATGAGCAGATAACTATTATTTGTTATACTAATTAGTTTGATTTCAACGATAAAATAACTATTTGAAAGTTAAGTACAGCATAGTCTTTAATTGCATTGAAAGTACACTCGCATTCCTGTCAGCAGAGTTTTAGTAGACGTACATTTGTTGCAGATCAAGTCTCTTATGTGCATTATGTGCCTCCATGGACATTGCTCCATGCTGTGCGAGGTTTTGCCAGAGCATGGGAGTGTCACCGCAAACACTAATTCCTACTGTTAGAGATCAGCTGGTTTTGGTGACACATCAGTTCCGGAGACAGAGGAGTTAGTGGAAGATAACCTCCAATTTACAAACCCTCTGATTTACAGAGCTCAAATTTTTGGGTCCCTTCAACTTCGTAAAATAGAGGTTCTACTGTATTACATTTAGGAGATACAGAAATAAAATACTGGAATGAACTTAAATTACATTGGCTTTATGTACAGCATCTCGAAAACTTGTGGTAACTGCTATTATAGGTACCTTTTGATCACTTAAAACTTAGCATTTCCTTCGTCGTTGTCATTGGTGTCAAGGCTGTTTTACACGGTGAATGATCACGCGAATGAATTCATTCGCAAATGAATTTAAGTGATGACCTGAAATTGCTTCCGCTTAGGAAGTTTTACACGGCGAATGACCATTTGAATTAATTCCTTGAATGCTGTGCAGAAAATATGCGCAATGGTAGGCCTATCGATAGTACATATCGATTCACGGGAGATTTCTGACCAACGCAGATGTATCGATAGTCGGAATGGTTTGTTTACTTCTTCTGCCTTGTTCAGACTTGGTATGTGATAAATGAAAGGAAGTATGGTGTATATTTATTAATTATAATATTCATTATACAAATCTTTCTAGATATTGATTTTCAAGTTTATCTGAAGTGAATTTGAGCTATTAATAATGGATCGGTATGGTTTAATTTTCGCATTCTGCTTCTACAGTGTCCATTACAACGGTGGCAGCCACAATTTTGCCGAAGAAAGCTAGGAGAGAGGAGAAATAGAGGTCGAGATATGCTAGGCCTGATACAAAATAAACTATTTTTCTAGGATAGTGAGGCTTATCGTAATTTATTAAGGATGATGCTGGAGCAATTTCATACTACATTCAATCTCACCAGACGTGATTGTGAAAGATCAGACACGACGACGAGAGAAGCAATTTCTGTGACAAGAGATACTTGATCAACATTAGGTATACATCTTTATAATCATATTGATATTTTACAATTCGAATCTGGCTAACTGTCACTGGTCACGCTAAGATTTTTAAGCGACGGGCGAATTGTATTCATGACCGTATGCAGCTATAGCGTTCCCTGATTACTCAGCAAGAATTCATGATGGTTGTAAAATGTTTAATTATGCTTGAAGTGTGTAGGAGTATCTATCGTGAGAAGTGTACTATTTACATTTAAATAAGATAGTGTTTTAGAGGTTAGAGCGTGCTATTTGTTTTTATTTATCCTTTGATGTGAAAGTGAAGATGCTCTCACCCTGAAAACGATGGACGAGTCATCTGCGGAAACGTTGGTGCTATATAAATATTTAACCCGACGGACATCCCGAGAAGACATCACCTGAATTGCTGCTAAGTACTTTTCGTAGTGTTTACTAACTCGGGATGAATAAAATCTCAGATTTTGGGTTCAAATCAATTAGCGCATTCCTAAAACCACCTAGTCATTGCCTTAAATAACGATAATTGAGCTCAAATGTAACTAATACCTAAAAGTAGCTCACGAAATCACCTGCGGGTTGCTTCTACACAATTATCTCGGATAATAACTTTTCACCTCGTGAAAAACCTCCAGTAAAAACATTAACCTAGATAATGCCCCAAAACCGAGTTAATTGTACTGGTGAAACAGAAAAGTCACATTAAATCGGTAGAACTTAAGAATACAGAAGACGTTTTGAAAGTCTTTAAGGATTATAAGTGTTAATTTTCAAGCTCAAGTGGGTAGTAAATGAAATATTTACAATTTCTTTCAAATTATACACAATCCTCGCACTCTCTCGTACCTGTATGGTTACTTCTTTGAATGAATACTCATCGGCAATTCTTACTGAAGCACATGCTATTTTAAATATCAAAACAAACTGACTTAATAAATAAAAGTATTAAGGAGATTATTAGGAATACGTTGGACATCTTAAAAATACTGGTAGATGCATTGGTAAAAACTATATGCGTTTTCCTAATCAAAGGTCCCGGTTTGAGACCCGGCAGTCCCTATTTAAGTATTGAGGGGAAGGTTTATCAGGTTAAGATCTCTGGCCATCGTATGGGATGTTAAACTGTGGATTCTTTGGTGCTTTTCCGAGAGTGGGCTAATGCTGACACAAAATGTTCCTCCCTTTCTCCACCTGTCGGCAATTCCTTCTCTGCCATGCATACACGGATGCTAAGCCCAGCTCATGTGCGGTTTGTTCCCCAGATAATTCATACTTTTTTCTGTTGACATGTTTTCTCCACCTTCCTCACCCACTTCGTGTTCATCATTTGGTGTTCCCAGGGTGAGGATCAATCAAGGGTGTGGGACGGAGGAGAATGATTGGCGCAAAGCACAGGGAAAAATAATCGCCATGCACTCGAAGATTATTTTCAGGTATTGTTAAACGGAAATGTGTATTATGGACAGGATGGGTAATTCTGCAAAGTGACCAGAACACATTCGACCTAATTTGAAGGAGTACCTGTAAATAATGGGACTACTGTGCAAAGAGGCCTAGGAGAATTTTATGGCCTAGCCGGTAGGATATGCGAGGAGAATATATTGTTGGAGGATTTCGTAGAAAAAGTATTGATATCCAAAACGAGAGTAACAAGGGAATGTGAAGACTACTGAATTTCTGCCAAGTTGATTAGAATCATCAACCTATGTATGGAAAAGAGAGCAATGGCTTTCTAGGCAATTATCAATTCAGATTTTGCAAGGGGATTATACACGTGATGTGAATGCAGTGATGAGAATTATTATTATTATTAATAGTTTTAGTTTCACACGATGTCCCTCTTCAGCCCCTCATGCCTCCCATCACTCTATCCAAGCTACCCGTTCTTCGCCTCACTTTATCCCATTTACCCAACATTCTTCCCTCAATCACATCTTTCAATACACCCTCGCCCTTTTTACCTTCTCCATCCATATCTTCTGCCTTCTCTCATTTATATTAATCAAATTTCTTTCCTCTCCTACCAATTCTAGTAATTCATCATTCGTCCTCCTTTCGACCCACTTTAATTTCTCCATCCTTCTCCACACCCACATCTCAAAAGCCCCGAGCATATTTTCATCTTCTTTCCATTAAAACTACGTTTAAGCACATATAGCATCTACTCCATGCCAAAATTTTTTCATCCCTACTGTAAAAACATGCCTCAAAAGTAATTATTAAAAAAAGTCTGGTACCTGCAGTAAACGATAGGCTAAATTATCTACATGCTGATATGCTCTCTATGAATTTCACTTCCTTTTTTGGAATATCAAGCCTCAAAGTCAAGTCTATATATTCTTTTCTGCGTGAACAGTATGTGCAAAACGTGCTATTTGGTCATATAGTCATCATTAATTATTGAGTGCACATTAAGGCAAGGTACACATGAATCTTTTGGGAGGTATAATAATTGAAAATTAAACTTCGTTACAATAGGAAGCCACATTAGGACCCAAAATTTTGTTTTGGATTGTGAACTTTAATAATCCGAAACTGGGACACACAGGCTCACGTTTCTTGCCCTTATGATTGCTTTTCTCTTAAACCTGAAAGCTCTTGACATAATCTGGCAAGGGTTGAAGAATATCAAGGGCTATGAGCACAACATTTTCATTGTCTAAACATCTAACTGCACAAAACTTCATTGGGAGGCGGTCACAAAGAGTGATTTGTTTGAAGTTAGGTCTAAGGGTTGGAGAATATGAAAATAAATTTAACAAAGCACAAATGGATGGAACGATATCCCATCCCGTTTCCTTCATACCAGCTTTAAATACACAATTTATGGTGTATAGTCCACGTCTGCCTTAATCTAATATCTAATGCCCTTCCTAATCTAATATGCCCTTCAGAGAGGAATGCAGGAGACGTTAGTTCTTTCGAGAGTGTGACATTCAGATCTTTGACCAACCATTGAAACTTGAAGGACTTTCTTGCGTTCTTTCCTGGTCAGAGCTACTTTGAAAGCTCCTAGGAGATCAATGGCAGTAGCATGCCCCAAAAATACTTAAGTGAGGTAAGCGTGCAAACTACATTCTGCTTATCGTACCAGAAGGGAACACTAAGATCCATTTTCTGCTTATTAGCAATCTTGAGGTTTTCATCAAAAACCACCATAAATTGCTGCCAAATGTTCCATTTTAGGTTTTGCTCAAAATATAGAGATCATGAAAAACTACTTTGTTTTTGTTGTTGCTGTTGAAAGCCGTTGCAACAGGCCGAAAGCACTCGTGCGCTTTGGTGAGAAATAACACGACCACTAAGAACAAAGATTATATACACGGGATGGGACTAAGACCAGTGTATGGAGAAATCATTGCACACACTGTGATTGAGGGAATGCTAAATGCGACAACGGAAGGGAAATTTGACTTCCCAACTTGCCGATAAAGGCACGTTCTTTACGCCGCTGATTTATTTATTGTGACCACAAAGTATATACAGAATTACATCCGTCACTGTTTTACACCACTGTTTTTGTATATTGACACCACCGAACATACCGAGTCACATAGATATTTCCCTGATATTTCCAGTGAAAATAAAATTCCCTGAGATTCCAGAGAAAAAAAAATCATTTACCCAGTTTACCTGGATTTCCAGAGTGCTGGACACCCTGCAATGTCATTTCTCTCAATAATTAGTGGCTCTATTATAACACTTTTGATTACCGAGTTCACTTCATGAGAAAGAAAGCACTTATCAAATTTTTTTAGAAAAATAAGTAAGGTATCGGCAAATAATACTATGTATCAGTATCGGCCACTGATAACCAGGTATCAGAAAAAGTGGTATCACAAGTCCACTTTTAAAACATATTTTTACCCCTGCATTTTTCATTGCAAGGCTCCGCACAGAATTTGATATGATTAAGAATGAAAGCAACTTCTAAACCAGACGTGATGAAACATGATAAATGCCAGAACTATATAACATGAATGACAACTGGGATCATTTACGCTGACTTGATTCAACAGTGATAACAATGATAGGTTATTTAAATCTAAAACTTATTGAAACTTGCATTATCTCCTTCAAGCCACACTACATCACAAATAATTATAATATTTCAAAATTATGACGTTGCACGACAGTTTGCACTAGTAGAATGCAGTAGCAGTGATGGAGGATTTGACCCAGTGGAGCACCCGAACAGCCTTCACTTCCAGCGTACGCCGGGAAATCCTGCGATCTTTTTTCACAAAATGAAAATTATAGGTCAAATTGATGCCTCCATTGGAACCCGCATTGATCTGGCGAAGCAACTCAGACTGCCGGTCTCGACATTGAATACCATAGTGAAAAATCGAGATGCAATTCTAAAACATGCAAATCAGTGTGGACATTTGTCAAAAACGAGAAAATATGTAAAGAATTCCAGGTATGAAGAATTAGAACTAATGCTGAAAAAGTGGTTTTTAGGTTCAAGATCATCAAATATCCCTGTGAATGGTGTCATCTTACGAGAAAAAGCATTGCATATCACCACAAGATTGGGAATCGAAGATTTGACAGCATCCAATGGTTTGTTGGATAGATTTAAAAATAGGTACAATCTTCTATATAAGACAGAGTAGTGAAAGTAAAGGTGTTAAAATTGAGACCATAACTCAGTGAAAAGTATCTGAACTGATTACGCTTCTGGAAAGTGACAGCCCAAAAGATGTTTTCTGGATTATACTTTAATGTGCTGCCAGCAAAAACACTGTGCTTCAGAGGGGAACAATGTCATGGAGGGTCCCTTAGTAAACAAAGACTTGCTGTCTTATTAAACACAAATGCAGATGAAATTCAGAAACATCAGCTGTTAGTGATTGGTAAAACAAAAATCCTAGGTGTTTTGAGCATGTAAACATACACACACTAAGGAATTACTTGTTAGGTGGAAACTGCAGTGAGCAAATGCTTGATGAATTGACAAAAATTGAAAATAAAGTGCATGATATGAATAGACGAAGGAAGCCAAAGCAGTTGAAAATATCAGACTTTTTTTGCTAAGTAATATGTTAATCATTAGATTGTTTCAATGATTCCTGATAGCAAGCAACACTGAAATGACACTGCCATCGTAATTCTTGCTTTTATTTACAATATCTTCTTTCAGTATTCTCAACTAGATACATTATTTTGTGTAGGATCGACATTACCTGAATATTGCATTTTCATTAAGTTCTTTTTTTTTACATTTGTTCACTTTTTTCTTGGTTTTATGCAATATGATATAGTCCTAATTTATTTTATGTCATGGCAATGAAAGAGAAAAATAGTTAAGTGCGGGGTGAGCTCAACCCTCGCCTATCAAAACCAACCTTCCGGTTGCATCACTGAGTGACTACACTGGTGAGAATTGGCCTCCATTCATTCTTTTACGTTTAAATAGTCCAAATTACTACAGGATATATATAAAAAGTAGCCATAAACATTTTTTTCCCAATCATAGCAATAATTATCTAACAGCATACAGCCCCATGCATGGTGTAAAATTATATGAATATGCTTCAAATGAAATACCAGGATGGGTATTTATTCCTGAATTGTCTTCACTGACACCAAAAGAGATATGGAATTATTTGCACATCCATGAATGTGTCCCTGAGCAAGGAAAAAGCCATTTTTAACATATCTCAAAAACAGAACTTTCATGCGTTACTTTGTCTTCCTTTCTCGATTCCCTGCCTGGCCAATTCAATTAGTTTCTCCCATTGTTACCATTCCCGACACAATGACCTCATCATTGCTGTACTACATTCCTTTCCTGCCATAAACCATTACTATTCACAGCCATGCCAAAGTAATGGCCACAGAGCGTGGCAATGATCAAATGGGCACCAGCATTCGTGCCCCACTCACCTCCCGGCATGTGGGGCTGTGCTGCCAAGTGGGAAGACTGCGGCGTGGGCGGCCCGCCCCCCTGCTTGGCCATGTCATGCGACGAAGGCGGCGTGGGGGCCTGCGCTGGCCCTCCTCCACCCCCTCCACCCCCGCCTCCCCCCTGTGGCCCGGCTCCACCCCCAGGGCCCAGGCTTCCTATGGCACTTGTGTGATGCTGGGGGGGCAGGTTGTTAGGGGGGATGTTCCTCAGAGCTCCACCCTGGTGCGGGAAGCCAGTCGCCCACACGTCGGGCCCTGCAATCACACACCAGATGCACCGTCAAAACATGGTCAGGAATTTAACAAAGGAACAACGTATTTCCCCCATCATGAGAGCCAGAGTCACTCCATATGCCACCCTTGTTAAGTGAATCCTTTACTGGTATTTTTTCGGCATCATAAAGAAAACAGTTCAAAAAAAATGATTTAACTCTGAATTTTAACAAGTTTGCAACCTGAATGCAAATGGTCAAACGTATGACTCTCATTCAAAACAATTTTCAGAACTTCATCATGAAATGTTACATGCCACATGTAAGTAACCTTTAAAACCTTACGCTTAAACCTTATACTGCATGCCCCTCGCAGGTAGACTGCGCTAAAACTGCTAAGCACATTTCCATACAGTGTGTAATATTAATTATTTCACATTCTTTTCAGTACTCTATCTTAATGTTGGCCATATGCTTTTCAATGTTGAAATGTGAGGTTTAAAGAGGCTGCATTAATTGTTCGTGTTTTCCCTGACTGAAGGAAATAAAAATTTAAAAAATGTTATGTTATGCATGTAGGCCATTAGATCAGCCCACAGGTATTTTTTGTGAAACCTGAGATGTGATCGTGATTTTGGAAGTAAAAGAGTTGAGAATTCAACCCGAAGGTCAAGTTTTAAAAGCTTTTTAAAGATTGGAACAAGAAAGAGAATTCTCCACTATTTTAAAATCGAAGTCCGGCTGATTACACGACATAGATAATTCCAGTGAATAATATGATGGAAATCTGACTTTTTACTTCTAATAAGTAGACACTAACGTGTAAACAAAAAAAATTGCTTATAAGTCTTCAATTTCAGAATTTTGGAATGCTCACCACTCATAAAAGCAATGAAAATCATTATGATGCACACAGTTTATATTTAAACAAGGCCATCATGTATAATACGCACGATCCTGGTATATATGAACATAACACTTTAGGGCTTACAAAAACAGTAGCAACATTTCAATGCTATGTTTTTTAACATCAATCCCAAATCTTTTAGCTATCAACCTTAGTCCCACTGCCTACAGCATAGCAGCTATCCCAAGAAATTAATGTAGCCAAAAAACAATTTCATGCATCAACAATTTTCCCACTATTTAAAATTTTTTCTAGAAACATGTCTGCAAATGTGACCATGTGACTCAAAACGAGCGTATCTCAGTTACACTTATATTGTACCAAGATCCATTACTTGCATAATTCATATTTGCTTAATATGTATTCAAATGAATGTAAACACACTGTTTAATGCTGAAAGACTTATGAAGAACTCTTATTGACTATTGTGCTTATCCCAAAGGAATACTTACTTGACTGTGACTGGGCACCCCGCTGATTCATAAGGCTAATTTCGGTTAAGGACATACACATATCTTCAAATTACCATAATATCTTTTAAAAACACCCCACTGAGATTACATTATCTATACTAAAGAAGTCATCCACTTGAATGCAAATCATGCTGTTGGAATGTAGTTATCTGTCATCGAGTACAATTAATGTTCTTTCAAATATAAGGAGATGAAGCCAATTTTCAGTCCCTTAACATACACATAATTACAAAATAAAGCATTTTCCAAAGGTCAATGCTTAACTATCATACTAAGCACAATTTAAAATCTGACCATTGCAACAAACAAAAATATATTATGAAAAAAACATTTTGTATTAAAGTAAAAAAACTAATGTTGAAATAAAACACTAAATAAACATCAACAACTCTCGTAGAGCTTACTAGGTCACTGATCAAACTAATAAATATGCACCCGCAGAAAATAAACAAAACTGGCACGACAACAGTAATTGGTCACAATATGATCAAATACTACACGGACAAAATAAACAACAGAGAAAAAGCTCTAAGTCTCCATGAAAACTACAAAGCTCTTCTGTCAAAGACAAATATACAAGTCAACACACCACATGAACACTGCTACCACTATCAGTTGTGATTCCCAGATGTGCAAAGGCCAAAACACCTGCCACCTGAATATGAACCACAGTCTTTCTTGCCGTGCTACCTTTGGCAATTTTCCATTTCGGAAGTAACCCATCACGTAGGGAGGAGGAGGAATCCATGGTAAAAATGATGGCCTGACGATTATGCACGATTAAACAACGTGTGAATTACCTTTGGGCCACAGTAACAAAACATCCTTCTTCACATCGACAATAGGAGTAAGAAGAGAGAGAGAGTAAAACATTCCGTGCGACTTAAAGTAATGCTCACATGCCGACTACTGTAACCGTCCTACTAGCGACAATGCCAACCAACAGCTAGGTGTGTACTTACTAGCGGCCGTGACAATTCGATACGGGCCCAACTGAGGCGGCTGCTGCGCTTGCTGTTGCTGCTGGGAGGGGGCGGAGGGAGGGTTTTGCGTCGGCTGCTGGGGAGGTGGTATCGGCGGGGCGGGGGGTGCCGGCGGGTGCGGCAGCGCGGCCGGCGGCGAGGCCGCATGGTGGTGGTGGTGGTGCGACGGGTGGTGCGGGTGAGGGTGGGGTGCGGGAGGCGCGGGAGCCGCTCCGGGGTGGTGCGGGTGCCCCAGGTGGGGGGGAGGGTGGGCCTGGTGGTGGTGGTGTTGATGATGCCCGTGGTGCTGGTGACCGGGGTGATGGGTAGGAGCGCAGTGCTGCACGAAGCAGTGGACTGGCTCCTTAGTTCTGGACACCATTATTATTGCTATTCTTTATCACAAACTTCAAAAGTCCCTCGTCAAAAATATTCCTACCTATATAACTTCCATGTGTACATATGGATTGCTGGCCTTAACTGCTGGTGATCTCATAACTGTTTCTACGATAGCATTCATTTAAATTATTGTTTAGAATTAAACACGGCGATAATTGGGGGCTTGGAATTTTGGCAGTGTTGATAATCCGGCCCTCGTCCAAGTGTAAAAGTGACTGCACTTCATTACTGCTATGAACTTGATAGCCGCCAGGTAACCGAGATGCTCTCTTCAAACGGAACATTAAAAGTATTTTCACAGCCAAACCTGGGTATCAGAGCGGAGAAGGCCACAGCGATTTTTTTCTTTACTTTGCCTAACCAGTAGAACACGAATGCAATTTCTTGTTATTTCGTTTCCCAAGTCACTTATCTTCAAAAAGATAGTTGTGTCCACTTCATCGACGGCCGAGACACCACTTCACTGAGGTACACTGAAAATATTAGAAAAACCTTAAATTCCTAGCAAGCTTTCATCGAGCATGCACAAATTAACATGGCACACGCTTCAAGTAGTTGTCGCTTATGTGAAAAAAATCTATCACCGTGAATTTTTTTTCTTAAATAAGTTTAACGGTAACTGTTAGTAAAACAATGCCTACATTCCTTCATTATTCCCCATAGCAAAACTTATTTTCAAAATGATCCTCACATCAACCTCAAAATTTGCACCACTTGCTCTAATTGTATATGCGTATTGATTGCACCTAATGAGACTAGCGGTACTTCAAAAGCATTAGCCTAAAGATCATCGCACAACCATTTACTCCAAAATAATTTCACTGTGGGTGGGTATATATTTTAAAATACCATAAGGCATACCCGTATTTCAGGACTAACAGAAGCATGTCAGATCAATGCCCATACCAAGCGATGAAATTGACGAGCGAGTCGTGACATAGTCTAACTAGAAATAAAAGAATGAAAGTACACTGAACTAACTATCCACAAATACATCCAATCGGTGACGAAAATCAGTATTATACACGGCGGAGTTTGTGGCATCAGACAGCACGTTTCTTCCCTCCACTTCACGATCCAGGACAGCTACCGCCCACGTGACGCCATGACACCTAAACCGGCGCGCGCACTCTAAACTTCGCCGTCCGCTTGGAGACTGCCATGCCTCTGTGGCGGTGGCGGACGAAACTCCAATAAAGCGCAACCTTTGGACGCCGTACGGTTGACAGTAGCCAGTGCTAGCATTTCAAGTTCTTCCACAAACTCTGACGGCGCATCGCGTATGTAATTCATATCAAATATGTTTCGAGACCGATGGCACTATAAATGACTATTCCTACAGAAATGACATAATTAATACACGATTAAGAAGAAACTTTGAACGGATTTTTCAGCAGACATAAAAATGAAAATAAACAAAGTTATTAACTACTGATAAATGCCAATTATGCTGGCATTAGTATTGTATTTGGTCAAAACCACTATAACAAGAAGAAAAATTAAGTCGTGAGGTTGCCTCTCCAATTTTCACCGCATAACTTGCAACGAGCCACCCTGCTTTCATATTCCTCTAAAATAATTAATCGCCTAGATGCTAATACATGTATGTATGTATGTACTACCTTAACACAGCAGCCACACGATGCGTACTACATCGCACTGCCCACAGATAGCCGACACATCATACTTGGCAACGCCGCAACAACTGCCGATAGGAAGGGGGAAGGAGAAACTCGCAGTGGCGAAGACCACCACATACGTGCTGGAGGAGGCGGAGCTCGAAAAGATCGACTATGTTCCTACGATTTCGTCTAACCAGGAAGGCCGAGACAACTGTTTAATCCCTTGGCTTTAAACATGCGTTAATACACTAGTTGTACATTATTAACGATTAGGGCCACGATAGAAAATCCTAACTGACTAATGAATAGCCGAATGAAGCAATCCACGATTTACTCACTAAATGGCAACGGGTATATACTTTCAAATAACCTAATATTGGAACACCATGGCTAAACAATGGATGTACGTCATTCTTACACGGCACCAATTTACGAGTAAAAACGCGCAAAATAGAATGGAAGGCGATCACTATTCCCAGTGAAATTATTCCGCACTATAAATACATATTTTCTGAATCAAATTCACTAAAAATGTCAAAGAATTAAGTAATAAACCTATCAAAGTTATTAACGCTAACAAATTATTTACGGAATGTATACACGTCAGAAAAACGACAACAAAAAGTTAAGCTGGCGAGTAAGGCCAGCTTTTTAATTAGTACATATTCCAGCCGAATTTATTTCTTCACGTAGCATTTAATTCTTGCTGAAAAATATTATTAATCAAAAGTTTATGTTTCTATTTTATTCTGAAAATAGGAATGCATGGCAAATTATGACAAAGAATCCCGTCAAACCCTGGAAATCAAAAAATTCTATTTATTATACAAAATTGTTAAAATAGAAAAAATGCTCCACATTTAGTTCGACTTCATATCCCTTTACGTAATCCTAAATGTTTTTAAAATAGGGTGTTAATATGTCTAATAAACAGCCTGTTAGTTGGTCGGTCCAATACAAACGCCAGTTTAAAGCTTCTTTTCTCACTAACACCACGCAAACATTCGTTTGTTTTTCAAAGGAGCAATATTTAAATTCATTCGGGTTGGAGAGCGGTGCGTCACGAAACATCGCGCTGTCACCCGTGCGGCAGTCCACCGAGATCACAGCCGAGGGAACATTCGTACGCAAAATGCATGGCCACAGCTCTAACGAAGTCGTCCTTAAAAATCATACGAATCACATATCATAATCCCTTTCCACTTTTTTCCTCAGTTTTCACAGCTGGTGACCTACTACCGCCGTCCACACAGGCGGCAGCTCGCAGGGCATTATGTAGACGAGCGGAAGTTAAGTGTAACGTAACAAGCGTAAAGAAATACGGCCGCCTACTGCCAAGCAATTAAGACGACGGTTTCCACAGCTTCATCTCCATTTACACTGCAACTCGGACGATGAAAAAATTTACCTTTGTCCACGACAACAAACTTTAAAACCGAGCTGACCTTTAAATCCAGTGGCAAGGCCAGCCAATTTAAGAAACGAGGAGACACACCACCTAGAACCTTTAAATGACCCAAAACAAAAAAGGCCGGCTAGAGAATACTGAAGGGAAAGTTACATAAGCGGAGATTACGTACGAGACCAGTATGACAAAGGTCGCCTGCACCATTTCTTGTATCAGTATGTGTTCGCATCCCACAACCGTATCTGCAGTGAATCCAAACATTTCACGATGGCAGCAGCCTTCAGAGCGAGGTTACAATCTTGGGGCGCCCTTCTTAGATTTTCTTTGCGTACCTGATCCGGCTCCCCTCTCCATTACCGAGGATAATCGGAGTTTTACAGTAATTAGTCCTTAGGTTGGAAGAAGTGGGACCCATAAGTGCCGCGGCACACCGATTGGGAACCAACCACTACTTGATAGCTCAGGTCAGGCAATCGTGGGTGTCAATTGTTCCACACAAAAACGAAAACAGCTCAAGGAAATTTACGATCATTTCCGTTTATCATTCCGTTGATCAGTTTATAATAAGGTTGACAGCAGTGCGTTGAGAATATACGAGAGCATGCAGGCCATGATCAACATTTTGCACCGTTTCATCGTCATAGCTTCCCAAGGAAGCATTTGGCAAACATATACCGACTGATAACAACGTATATTTGATACTGGTGCAAAGCCTGAGACAAGAAAATTCATAGTTACGTGTCATGGACTGGAATCCATATTCTAGGGTAATAACATGAGGCATTTCTAATTACCGGGCTGTCATTGCAAAAAGAATATTTATTTGATCACGTTCGAATTTCTTAGTCAAAGAGAAAGATATTCACTTCCGAATGAGAAACCATAACGAATAGCACATGACATCAGTTGTTAACGTCGCCCTATCTTAAGGGCCAAAGGGGTAACAGCTAAAAGCACAAACCTTAAAGTTATCACTTTGCAAGATAAATGTTCATGAACAACAGAACGCTAACAGCTAGAAAATGTTTATTTACGTACAGAGTCAAAGGCCTGAATCAAAATAATTTTTCAAGTAATAAATGGGGATCAATTACGCTAGGGCACTTCGGAGCGAGGAAAAGTTAAAGCTAAAGATAAGATTGTGTTACCAAAACGATTCATTTAATCGTTCATGCTCATTACACATCCTCTCCCGGGCTATCACTTCGCCACCACCGTTGAGCACATGTGGGAGGGATGACGATGGATCATACACATTGCCGCAGAAAACTTCCTGCAGCTGCTGCATTAGTAATGCAATAAGCGAGGAAAAATCAAAGAAGGCATCACAGAATAAGCTTTGAGAGCTCGTGATTTAAGCCCAAATGTGGCGCCAGATTCATTATTTGCTGTCACGTGCTCTGATCATACGAGGAACGAAGAGGTGGGAATATCTCAGACTGCCAGTGTGACAGCAAATGATGGCATTTTAAGGACCGGTAAGATGTCATTGGAAACACTACTGCTGCTCTATGTGGTCACACTTTCGTGAAAAATGACTTCGTGATTCAATCCGAAGACTATTCCTGCAACGCAAGGGGTCAAGTAAGAAGGCTCCATCCCACCTTTCCCCGGAGTGTGATACCTGTCGCGAAAGTAACTTGTCCGGTGGCCGCTAATGAGTGCGGGACTAGTCCTGCGATAATTAAACAGCCTTCCAAGATTTCGGTCGGCGCAACACGCCCGACTCCGGATCGCTAGCATCCACTACGAACACAGAGCGAGTATCGATAGACGCATGAATACGCGCGTATCTACATCGTTGTGAGGTTCCCACTGATGGGTATATCAGGCACGATTCCCTTTGTTGCCTCCACAGAGTAAAGGAGTCTTTGGAGTAGTTGTCTTCCGCGTTGGTCCATACTGCTCGGACAACAGTTTCGCCTGCTTCGTAACCTTCATCTTCAGCGCAGTAGTGCTCGATGGTGGTTATTACCTTAATAGCACTACCATCGAACACTAAAGGCTCCAACAACACCGGCGATACTGTCATCCGGGCAGCATGCTACAACGCGAATAACTGCCACGAAGAAACCCAGATACATTAGGGAGTTACGAAATTCTAGTACTCCCATCTGCAATTTCATTACTATAACATTATTACGCATTAAAAACATTTGAACCTCATATAAATTAGTCAATTAATCTATATTTTCCTGCATATCAGGAGTATCACCCACTCAAATGGTTCACCTTGAAGGGAAAAAGCTTGAAGTAACACCTATAAAATGCAAAACTCCATGCATCAATTAATATATTTCATTACGTATTAAGGCAACCCACCACCAATTACGTTAACAAATGCCTTATAATTACACTTGGGTCGAATTAAATTCATCCTGGAATAAGAGCCTCGCATCTACGACACAGTGCCAAACGACGTCTAACCCAACGAAATTACAATTAGGAGTGAGAATGAGGATCAACTACTTTCGCATTCATCATTGGTTGGAGTAACATTTTATTCCAAACGATTATTTCCTGAATAATCATATGTATTTTATCATATGTATTTTCGTTGATTGACACAAATGCTAGGAGAAGTTTCTTTTTCTATTATGATTATTCGCGCTTTGTAGATTGTTTGGCAGTGCTCTATATTTCTGTTCCGAGTTGAGGAGGATTCACCCTACCCTCCACCTCCTCGGAGGAGATCGGGTTCTTCCCAAGTAGGCCTGCCCCTCCGTTTGTCAGCAGTACACTGCCCCAGAGAGGGGGATTCCGAGTTTCCAGTCCTCCCCTTCCCACCTCCAACTGGCATTTAACGAACAGGCTACAAGCTACGGGATCTGGTCCTTGCATTGAAGCTTCAAAACAATAATTCACTCACGTACACTGCTGGCCACCCAAATCACGCGTACAAACATTTGGAACAATGCATCTACCATATTTTAATTAAGGTTATATTTCTGTCAGTAGGCACAAACGACATAAATTGTACCCATAAAATGAAAGTAATTTCCCCACAATCCATTGTTTTCCCACATATTTGACTAACCACTTCTTGAAAATTACTATTTAGTTCTTTTTCCAACGCCAATGCCCATTAAAATTAATTTACAGTAGCCCCATTATGAATTATGTAAATACTACTTATTTTGCAGAATTGGGGGTGCTTTTCATCCCCATTCACAAATCGAAATTCCCCATAGTTTCTGCTTAAGATTTTAAAAATATGAATTTATGAATAAGCACCAACAATGCTTACTTGGTAGAGTATCCAATGTCGATAGTAACGAAAACCACGATTATGTTTCATTAGATGCCTCTCTTTTTGCATAGCATACTTTTATCTCAAGTTCTAAATTAAAACTGGGCCATTTATTATTGGTTTTGCGCTGTTAAATGCCTCGTTAAGCATTTTAAGTTTCTCCTCTTCAAGTGTTTTCCTAATTTTCAAGATTTGGGTTCTAAAACCAATGCAAGATACTTATAACATCTATGGTTAACTGTGCTCTCGCAAATAACATTGATGTTTTACGTCCCTTAGATTTAAAACCATGTCATTATGTTAAATTGAACTTTTTAGGCGTCACTTCGTGTAACAACTGCATATTGGATAAAATAAAAAAGTCACTTTGTCATGCCCAGCAAATCATTAAAAAAGTGTAAGTCCGTCTACGCTACTAACGGCATCGCCATATACACCGAAGCAGCGAATTCAGTTGTACACCTTTCTAATAAACTGTGGAACTTAGCATAGTAACTTGTGTTCAGTTTATTCGAGGTACGTAAGACTACGAAATAAAGGCCCCAATTAGCGCTCAACGTTTTCACTCTCCCCACGCATTTAAGACTGGCAATGATAAATCAAGCTCCCGAGCGCAGACATGGAACAAATGCCGAGGCCTCGAATGGCAGCGACAGCTTCCAAAAACACAGTGGTCGACTTAATATCACGCACTGCCTTCTTCCGATCGAAATGTGGATAAGTCAGAGTTAGCGACCGCGCAGCGAATGTCTTCGGCCGCCTGGCGTGGTCTACGGTGAAGGCCACGCCTCTAATTTCGAGCAGCAATCGCAAAAGAGAGAGAGAGAAAGGCGATTCGCCTCGACTGAGCTGTGAGAGCCGCCTAATTTCCACAGGATATGCTCGGGGGTCCCACGGGCCACGTCACTTCGCCGATGACCCCCTCCTCAGTGGGTCAGCGGTCACGTGGGGGTCGGAGGAGAAGGGAGTTCGGGTCAGAGCATTTTTAACCATCGAGCCAGGGCTGTGCATGCGGCCACTTTGTCACATCACCTGCAACCAAGCACATAGCCTCAGGGGACTTCAGCCCCCTCCCCGATATTTTTTCCCAATAATTTTGCCAATCTGATTTTAACTGGGCATGATAATCCGGAATGCACAGCGTATAATTCAAGTGTTAAGTGTATCGAAACATGATCACTAGTTTGATGCATATACGCGGTTAATAATTGTTCTTTTCAATCTGATATGTATGTATTGGTTCAAATTCTGTTCTGGGGCCGGTGAAATAACATGCTTCATAACAACGTAAGCAGTGAACGTTACCAGTGAGAAGAGATAGGAATGGGCACTGTCAAAGTAAATACCAAGCACTGAAAATTAATGGAAGAGATTTGTACTATGTCGGCACCGAACGGGCAAGGCTGATTTGTTTCAAGTTACGCTACACTAGACTTAGAACCCCCGAAGCAAATTTCTGACAACGAACCTAAGAAAATGGGGCCTCCTACACAGTAAACTTCTTGCCCTGGGTTGATAACACATTGTCCTCCCGAAAACTACAATGCCACTGAGTCACATAGTTGGAGAGTAAGCAAAAAATAAATAAACCAACGATATTATATGCTTCTCCATGTTAAACTTGCTAAAACATTTATGGATTCTGATACACTGTTAATGAAATTGATTTTAAGAGCTGCACACCATATGCCCAGCAATCTCCAATTAAGACTTCCATGTGTTAATCATGAGGGTTTTATTTAATTTCAATATATGAATGTATTATTACGTAATTGAAAAAAGCGCCTATTTTCGATAACAATTCAGAAGATCTAGCCGTCCTAATTTTCAGCCATGGCACTATTTATGGTGAATAGCAATTAAATTGTAAAAATCTTAACCTGATTATCGTCAAACTCTTGTGTATTGTGATATACTTCCTCGCTTGACAATTTTAAATGATGGCTTCAAGGTACCACTTTAGAAAATCTTCAACCCAAATACCCCTTCAAGTGGATCCCAAAATGGCAAGTGATTCCATTTCTATCGACAAGCGAAGGCGATAGCTCCTGAACCATATCCTTCGCCAGTCCATCAAACGAATAAAGAATGAAACAATCTTATATATTAGACGAAATCTCAGAATTTGGGCCAGCAAATCAAACCACCGCTTACGCGCAGACCAACCACAGCGGCGCCGCTGGGAGTGAAGTAGAGAGTCACGTGGGGTTCCTATCAGACAATTACCGCTGGCACTTCCATAAATGTATTACATTTTGAATTGAGATTGGCATGAACTCATTGGCATGCATGCCCCATTTTTTTGGATAAGTTGCGATTACTCTAACACGCTATTTAGAATTACTGTCGTACACCATTCCCTCACGGCTCCCTATAACTCCCTCCTCTCGTGAATCAATCATCCTTCCATCCAGCAACGAGATCTCGGCCTTGGGCAGTTATTCCTCGTCTCAACCCTAACAGTTAGGATGACCAAATGAAGGCATGCATACACGTTTTGCTGAACATCCCTCCCGCGACCAGATCGGCGAAGCGATATTCTGCGGGCATCACAGTATTTTCCCACCGAGTCCATGCAAGTGCGGCAAACGAACTAGCGAGAAGTGGAAAAGCCATGCCCCGAAGTGGCATCGCCAGGGCCGGCGTACGTCCGACTGACTGGAGCCAACGCGCTGGGCTAGCCAGGCCTCCTCCGCCCCTCGGCACAGGGGCGGCCGCGAAAGAAAGAATCAGGGGGGGAGGGGGGGGGGGGGGCGAAGTCTCGAAGAGTGTGACGGCGGGGAGCGCACGAGGGGAAGGGACTACACGCTATCGATTTCACGTCGCAGCCGCCGCCGCCGCTGCCAACGAGGAAGGAAAGGGGGGCAGGGGGGGGAGGGGGCGAGCGTGGCCGAGAGCGGGGACAGACAAACTGCAGGAGATTTGCAGACTGGCGGTGGGAGGACTCGCCTCTGCACGAGCACGTGGGTCCTCGGCCTGCACGCTGAGTTTTGCCCTCATGACCAAGGCCGAGCCTCCGATAGGCCCTCCCGGCGAAATTCAAACATTGAGTCGGAGAAGCCGAAATCCAGGAAGCTCAACACAGGTCATAGTTGCAGACCGATACTTAGGAGGTTCCACCGTGACTCAGTGATTCAATATCCCGTAAAAGAGCTGTGTTATTGAATGAATAAATACCTATCCAGAAAAACACCTATGGAAAATCATCTATAGGGTGATGACACATGCACAATAATTGTATGGGTATGCTATTTTATAGCGCGTTGTAGTTGCATTCTATTTTTTACCAGCTCTCTTAACTCATTTTGCCTTCGGAACATGGCTGAAGTGTTGTTTCCACGTTTGATTTACAAAGTGAGAATACATGCTCAATCCCGCTAATACGTATTCTAAATAGGTTAAATATTTTCTTACTTAGTTTTAAACTATTCCCTTGCAAATACAACAGTTTTGAATTTTAATAATATTCGTATTTTTGAAAATTGTTTGGAAACAACGACGCTGCTACCATTTGGAAGCACTGATATTAATTACATCATGTCAATAACCAATGAAATATTTAAATTACAGAAAAATATAAGAAGGACCTTGGTAAGGTATTGTCCGAAATTACGTTAGTAAATTCGCTTGTAAGCACGTTCCGTCACAAGTACCGTTGCCAATGGTAACAACATACTGTAGCGCCACTTTCAAGTAAATAAGGCTTTTCTGATTTTTTCGAGCAAACATTTATTAATATCAATTAAACAAGTGTCGTAGGGTCAGCACTTTTTTACAATACTAAATTCTACATAAAATTACGCATCTTATATTAGTTTTTCGTCAAAACAACATTTCTCTTTACATTATTAATCTGCAAATTTTACTGCAAGAGCCATGCCTGTGGCGTATAACCACGTATAAAATAGCTGATTTTTGACCTCTTTTTTCTTCAAATATACGATGAAAAGGCCTCATATTTTTTTGCCAATCGATAGAACGGCGAAAAAATGGTGTCCTGAAATTTTCACAAAAATGACATCTACTTCATAATTTGGTGGATCCTCCTTAAGGTGCCTGGAGCGATTTTTGTCTATGCATAGATCTGCGTGAAACTTAATACATATGTGTGTCCTTATCAGTGATAGCTAGGGGTAAAAATAAATGCACTATACCGATTTGAATTTTTGGCAATTCGAAATTTTTAAACACGTAACCGTAAGGTCCATGAGTCAACAAACAGACTTTCTTCTAAACTTAAAATAATAAACAGCATAGTATTACAATGAATACTGACAAATATCATGGTGTCACACCGACTCCGAGATAAAAAAAAAGAATAATTCAATGCAACTTTCACTTACATTTCAAATACCGCGCCGAAAACTACCAATGGTAAACCAAGACTTTATATATTTGTTTTGCTACGTCACAACATGTTTCAATTTAATGCAATATACCATTCATGTATAATTACACAATGGCAAAACCGCATAACTAGTATTTTTTCGACGAACTTGAAAAATGAATACAATGTACACTCAGTGACCCTTGATCACCGCTCTCCAGCCTCCTTAAGCAACATCCACCACTTACGAAGACACGTCTCACGATATATTGCACATCTTTTGACCTAATATGTGCCAAAAGACTTCTTATTCCTCGCACCGAAAGATTATGCCCTGCACATAATAGCTTCCGAACACCACGGCTGCAGACAAGAATATGAACAGAAATAAACACTAGTCTCGCATACACAAAGCCAACTGGAAGGGATTTGGAAATTCATCAGACAAGGGAAGTGTTCTTGATTAGTAGTGTCTCCATAAAAATCCGGGACACCTGGCGACTTTAACCCTCGAAACGTCAAGTTGATATGCCCTCCGTGAAACGCCACGATGCGTCAATTTTGAACCATATATGTTTATTGTAACAAATGCTATTTTCGTTCCTAGCAAAAGTTATGCATGTCTTATAGATATTTTTCAATTTATATTCCAAGTAGATACCGAAAAAAGAAGCGAGAAATCCAATTATTAAAACCCGAAGCGAAGAAAATCAATATAACGATCCATGCCCACAGGCATATTAGCTCTGAATGTAAAACTGCCGCCAAAGCAAGAATCAGTTTCGCTGAGATTATTTTTTGTTGAGTGTCGACAGCAAGAGCAAAGCACACTTGAAGTGTGCAGCAATAGAGACTGTTACATAGTCACAAAGCATCCTAACCAAAACATGAAGTTGATTCCGTCACCATTTCTGCTTCTCCGTTACTGCACAACTCATCACTCTATTATCTCAAGTATTTGAGCTGTACTCATCAAACAGAACGCTTTCAACGAATCCCATAATGACTGATGGCTGCGGATTGTATCCCACAATGCTCACATGCGATACACCACTACAGACAGCGATACGCGGTTCACTGGACAACTTGGCTTCTTTGACTTTTATCGCCACCTAACTGCAATATTCGCAGATTGAAAGAACGGATCATTCGATTGTGGTCGTGGTATCATATAAATTGTAAACATCTCGTTTTTTTTCAAAACAAAATGAACTAGGAATAGTTACTCGCCAACATCGGGTCAAACTGACCCAAGCTCTAATTTTTCCTATTTATCACATAAAAATCCATCGGCGTTAATTTTTTTCAAACCGACGATTAACACATTTATGAGGACCATACGAAAATCATGTGCGCCCCTAACGGGTAACATACCAAAAAATAAAAATTTCGACTGCATGGGTCATTTCAACCCGATCTTGACGTTCCGGGGTTTAGAATAGTACGCATGATGCCGTATGCCTCATTTCTTACGAAAACAGCTCTCATCTTCGTAATCCGAAAAGATAAAATTAGAGGTTCAAAAAAGGCAATATGATTTCCAGGAAGAGTATATAAATAATTCATTTTACGCGAACCCTTGACAAATAAATACGAAAAGCTTTCTAAGTAGACCCAATTGCCAAACAATAAGCCTTCTCCACACTACACGTCCTGCTCGTTCCATTAAGGTTATCCTCGCAGGATTAAACCCAATATTCAGTCTTACCAGTTTTTAAAGAAAACAAAGCGAAGGCATTCGCGCGCGAGGATATAGCACATCTTGTAAACATGTAAGCGAAAACCGGGGCTGTTCCGTGCTACAGGCTAGAGATGACACCAGTCATAAACCATTACAACTACGCACATGCGATAAAAAAATACTTTATCCATACATTGTACGTCAGGAAGTTGAAAATAAACATTTAGCTTCGACTGCCGGGCGCTTATTCAAGGGTATTAACATGTGAATTAAAAAAGTCTTCGATAATGGATATGAAACGTTGGATCGAAAGCTACCCTTTAAGGCAGCAAAGTCTACCAGGACTACTAGCTTCACTACATAGGCAGCGCGGCAATCACAATGGGCAAATGCTGTGAAATCATGAGGAACCGAGAAAAATCCTAAACCAAAACAATGGAGAGAGGAACAAGCATCAGGACTTCATGATTTATCAAAGTCCGAAGGGAATTTACCAACCAAGACCAGAAAGAGTGACCCATTTTCTAATCGCTCTTTGTAACACCCAGTGGTAAAACGAAGAACTAAGTGCAGTGTCGAAAAAATCAATAGTCTTTCCAAACATGATACGTCCATCCCTACGAGTCAACAAAAAATTGAAAAATGCCAGACGGCCTCCACCGCCATGGCATCATAGTGAACTGAGGAATAGAAAATTATGTTTGCAGACCAATTAAGCCACTGCCACTGGCGTACGCTTAGCATGATTTCGAGAATGGCCGCTCGGGTTGCCGGTTGCCAGCGATTCCTCAGGTTTCATGACGGTTAACTCGAACCCTACGGCGATAAAATTGCATTAAAGGGACTCTGCGCTCGATTACGGAGGTGACATACCAGCAAAGAACGTTCGGCACACCCCCGTCAGAGTAACCACTGAAAGACGAAAACATTTAAGCGGAGGAACGAGCATTTCACTTACCAATTAAAATTTAGTGTAAAGATATATTAACCAGAACATTTACCGTACCAGCGGTGTGCTTGAATCGTTCGAGATAGATTCCGATACGGAATAATCCCGAACGCATTTGAAAAACATACGAGTGGGTCCTTAGTTAAGTTCCGAAATTAATTAGACCACCCGCCCAGGCCAGCATCGTTTAGGACCCTTATGACGCTAGAATCGGGGCCGAAACCAGGTGTTGGACACCTCATAACAGATCACAGATGAGCTTTTAATTACTATGGAGGGTATGGGGCAGTATCAGTTCCGGGACATGCAGTGAAGGATAGCATCCTTGACCATATACATTAACATACAGCCAAGTTTCGAATATCCACGTGGTACATATATCCTACGACATGCAGCCGCCTCTGGTAGGAGTCCGGTCGGGGCGGGAGGAGGGCAGCGTGGCGCGAACCTGCCCCGGGGCCACTGCCCCCTCCTGCCCCGACCGCCCAGAAACCTACTTTCACGCGCCGTCCACAAGGCGCCTCTCTGCTGCAGTCCCCGAGAGGCTGCAGGCCCCGCGAAGGGGGGAGGGAAAAAGGTGGGGGGGGCGGTCGAGAGCGAAAGTACACCCCTCCATCATATCATTTCCGGATGGAGGGGCCCGCACCCCGCTGGCGAATTCGCCCTGCGAGTGCGAACGCGTGTCACGCCTGCCGTAAGGCCCGACACATACACGGGGCCATAGGATATACCCCGATTCCGCTACCACTCAAACGGGCAGCCATTTTGGGTCGCTGGCACGGGGGCATTATTCGACTGTGGCAATTCCGAACGCGATGACGACCGAAAAACCGCTGGCCGCGACGAAAAGAAGCCGTAGTTAACGCACGTACGAACCCGTTGAAAGTCACGCTTTACGGGGAGGCGGGCCACATTCGCCATGGCAGGAGCGATTGTCGCTCGCTGGAAAACGAAGCATTCTCATGAGACGCGAATTTGGGTGAAAAACCAAGTTCGTCGAACACTCGAGCTTAATTCAATGTAACGCTAACCAAAGATACTCGAATAACATATCCACCGTTTGGACCAAGTTTTTAAACAGATTTGAATCACCGCTCAAGGCTCCACAGGCGACTGAAAGACTAGCACTAAATAGCTCGTTACAGATTATCTCCTCCGGGTATAAGGCCGTGGATGAGACAGTATCCGACGAGAAGGGTCGCACTTGGCACATTGCGCGGCGAAACGGTCGCCTGCCTTCAGAACCTGTCACACTCCGCCGAAGACAAGGGATGCACCCACTCACGAACTTTAAGAGAAAGGCTTAGTGGCACGACAAAAAAACTTTGAGATAACTTTCCCTCGCGAGCGATGAATCACAAAATGAGAATTTCTTCAAAGAAAACATCCGTACCGGACCAAAAAACACACAAGACGTATCTTTCAAAACCCACACGTATCACGAAGATTCTTCCACTAGTAGCAACATCACGAAATTTTGACAGAATACCCCGAAAACGGCGATGGTTGTGGTAAGTACACGCGTAACTTCCTCCCTTCAATAGTGATTAAAGAATGGATTCACTTCATGCCTTAGCACCACGGGGCGAGAGATACCTTAGCCGACTAGGAAGCAAAAAGCCTCCGTCAGAATGCGGTCGTCTTCTCTCCTTCCCGGAGTAGGACGTACCTTTGGCACACCAAGGTATCACAGACGAAAACACACACATCCGTCCTCAAGCGAATTCTAAAACCTTTCTCACTAAGCTAAGATGCAAGAATTGTCACAATCGATCTATATGGCGACCCTGCCAAAGGGCCGGGCGGGCGTCGTACGGAGCTACCTCGCCGAAGCGGCCGATCACAGCCGCTCCCGCGACGCGAACTACGGCATCCAGCGGGGGGAGGGAGGGGGCGGGAAGCGGCAAAGGGTGGGGGGGGGGGTCTGGAGGGGAGGATGCGGAAGGAGGGGCTTCAGGGAGAGTATGGATTCCACAGGACGAGCAGTGCAGCGACGTATCCGACTCTGGAGTGATATATGGCACGGAACACGCGAACCACGGAAAGGTTTTCTACGGAACTCCCATGGTTTTATTAATTTCAGAGACTAAACCAAAGGATAACGAGGCCGATGAGAAAAAATACTTTTTTAAAAGTTCGACCGCAACATGTAGAAATATACCCTATTTACATCATACTAGGTTTTTCACCATTCAAAAATGGAAGCACGCAATGATGAGACGTAAAATGTGAATCATGGCTAATCTGTAAGTTTTAAAATAGCCATAAACGCGATGAGAAAAAGTACCGTATCCCTGTTCACTCGCAAACGCAGATCACACCAAGAATGATCCATGTGGCGGATGTTTAGACAGCGATGGCTGGAAGGACGCAAATCAACTTCGGCACAATTGCTATCCTCGAATTGAACATTTTAAGGTGAAACGACAGTCACGAGAAATAAGAAAAACGAGTCTAATGGAACCAACACTAAAATCTGGTATTTCCACGCTATATTACATTTCATTTACGCCCAAATGATGCAGTCAGGGAAAACAAGACTTGGTCGAGCGGTGCACTTGGCGGGAGCATATTGCTAATGAGCAAAGTTCTCTCGATATTATTTCCCTCAGGAAATGCCTCTCCTGGTCCAACTTTCACCACATAGAACATTTCCTTTAAGAGACAAAAGGGATGACAGAGCTGCATGCGCTGACATGCTACAAACATGAAGACAGAAATTTCAATCAGCGCTCAACGAACGTGGGCGAGATTCCATAAGTCCCCAACACTTAAAGACAATATGCCATTAGCCGATTAACCACCATGTCCAGCAACACGCAATGGTGTAAGTAAATGCTTGATTTAAGACCAACTGCCCTACTTCCTTTCCAGGACGACCGTGCCAATAATGTAAGTCTTAGAGTGCACGCACCACGCGACCGTCTCCAAAATACCATCAACAGTGATCACACCCAAACAATGCCAAAGACTGGAGTCATTGGTCGATTGCTCTGATCGGGGAGGAAACCCTGATGGAGATGCGAATATTACATCTTAACTAAAACAATTGGTGAGCTGCCAATTAATGATTTCCTGGGGAATTGAATACCTCTACCTTATCCTACTGTGTTGTACCTAGAGCTAACGATACGGAGGGTTTCATTTGCGCCATCAACAAAACCGGGAGTGGCGTCTGGACATATCCACCTAAACCGAAGACGTCTGATTATCTGGCTACCTGACCTTTCTCGGACTTCTAAGGCGATTTTCTAGAAGAAAATGGGATCTTGTTGATGAACTTCACTACCCGATTAGAGGTTGAACGCAGAGACAATTCCCATTTTGAAATTACCTTGAAAACCGCGAAGCATTTATAATAACTATAACTGCGTAACTACAGGTATTGGATTGTGTCCATGCAGTGATTATATTAAAGGATGGAGTTAAAAGAAGTGGCAAGTTGGAAAAAATAAAAATTACCTTCAAACTAGAAATGAGGTAAACTAGGCTATCGTCTGAGTCGACCAATCCTACTAGGTGCCCAAGTTGCTGGGACGACCAGCAAATTAAAGTACATTGAAATACATAAGCTAAGGTATACATCTACGCGATACCCTGCAAGCCACCGCGAGGGTGTGTGGCAGGGTAAAAAGGTATACTGCAGCTAAGAGCGGAAAACGCCCAACAAAATTGATGTACTTGTGATCGTAACAGCCCTCGTGTGAATACACGCTTCGTCAAAGGCCATGGGAAACACAAGCCCTGGGATTACAATAACTAATGACGGAGGGACTCCCTGCTTACTAGGCGGATGAACAGAGTCAGGTGTCCGGTTACAAAACCTACATGTGGCTGTCCACATATTACGTAACTTAAGGCGGTTGGTAGTCTAGCCTTCCGTTATGTGGCAGTAGATGCATTATAAAATAATTTCTTGTTAAAAAATGACGACACATAATTTGCAAAATTTTGGGCGATAAATAAGGTTTCCTAAAGGAATATTTTATCAACCACCAAAAACAGAAGGCTCATTGGCGGCTTTTACGTAATTTAGGGGAGCTTTGGAATCTGTAACGGAAGTTATAGGTAGATGGTGGGACAAAGAGTGATAAATCAGTGTTACGTAATAAATGGAAGGACGCTAGGCTACCGTAAACCTAAAAACGAAGCCGGTACTCATGATCTGATCCGCCGTCGAAGCACGCCTGCGTGATGAGTTCGGCGGTAGTAGACCCCCCCCCCCCCCTCACATAGTGGGTTAACAACGAGGTTAGGTTCCTTGAAATCGACGCGTCTTGTGAAATCGCGCTATGTGAAACAAAGAGGGAACAGGAAATACCGAGATTCGTTCCGTAAGCTCAACGCCTAAAGTATGCCAATACAGAGTTTCATTACTTACTTAGTCTAAACACCTAACTTGTGTTTCAGGCCGAAAGTGTTATTTCTCAGTAACTATGCATTCCGGGAAATAATTTCGTATTTGTACAAAGTTTAGAAGAGATTTTTCGTCATTGGGAAAGGTGTCCAGTATAACAAAATCGCCTTTTATAAATAAAAATCATGCTATTCCATTAATCATTTTAGGTCACATTAACAATACAGGGCACACGCGCAACAAATTATTTTTAAATAAACTCCAGCACCAAATTTTTTTCGCCTATTTTATGGGACCAAGGAAAGTAGAACAATCAGCCGTTTATATCTTCATACATTATCTCGGTTAAAGGAAAAATGAAATTCACAATAATTTGTTTTTCAACAAGCAGCGCAAGGTTTAGAGATTGAAAACGCTCATCACAAAATAAGTTCAAGGCAGCATCATCGATGGGACAAGGTTTCGCGTATCATGAGAATCAATTATGAAATTTTCATGTATCGCAACAATAATAGAACTTACATTTTTGTAATGTATAAATTATTGCCGTTTATTCTGACAGCCGATGCACCCAAGGCTTTAAATCCAGCTGAGTTGAGCGTTATTTTTCCGTGTTTTACAAATTAACCTCGGCAGAGGATGTAGAATCGTTAGATCCCAGGACTGGCAATTAGCGGAGAAAAGGTGCCTTTTAATCCGTAACCTCGTGGAACTACGCAATGCAGCTGTTTTACCTCGCTCATCATGGTTTTCGAAACCCACAGTCAGGTGGCAAATCTTCATGCTGTGCATGGATCGTCTCAACGTAATATATCTTGAAATTCGTCAAGGGCGTTACAAACGTACTCGAGAGATTTCACGGTCAATTTAAAAACAAGTATTTTCATCTGAATTCACTAACCCTATTCACGCCTCTATATTTTCGTTGGCCGTAATCAAGTCCAGTTGTCAGATACAGTTGTCTGACCGAAATAGCTGCTGATTCCGTCACCTCCTTGTGATATGGTTTTTATTCTACCTCTTTCTCCTGCTTGTCATCAAAGCCTTGTCCCCCGTTAGCTATTGCCAGGTACGATGTCGGTAATTTCTTCTTCCTATGAAGAAAACCCGAGGAAAGTATTCACCACTTCCGAAAAACGGCTTTTCCAGCAAGCATTTAATTTTAGACTCCTTCACTTCATTCCATGCAACCAAAATGATATTACTTGCATCCATGATTTTGAATGAAGACCAAAAATTCATGATCAAGCAAAGGGGTTTACTTCAAACACCTGCAGCCGTCTCTTGAAAGTGCGCCTAGAGTGGTAGGAATTGAATGTGTTTTTTAATTCCTCGATCCAGTGGTTGTCAACGTATGTCGTACTTAGAGAGAGAAACAGCACTCAATGTTTTCGCCACCATTTTGCAGAATAACTGAATGTCGAAGGGTATTGTCAAGTGTTAGCAGGGCCTTAAGATGCAAGTTCTTCTTTTTTAGATCTCGGAAACAATGCAGAATTTGTACCACTCTGTACGCAAAGCTGCGTTCACCCACGCCTTTCGATTTGATTTCCAGTTCACAAGTACGATCACTTAGGATTTTCCCTTTAAAATTCAAGAATTTTAGCACTAACAAGTATCGACCTACAATTTAATCCACCTAAAATATTGAAAAAAAAACAACGTAAGGCGATTCATAGTGGCCTTTAATCCTGGTGCTCTACGTTCCTATTTTGAAATATATGTTATCTTCGTCATCTTTTCCCAGAACAAAGCTGTCTCATTGGCGCTAAAATTTGGTTAACGCAGATGACCCCTTTCTTCAATCATGGAAGAAAATGTTCCATGTTCCCCTAACATCAAGTTATGGTTATTGTATCGTTTTATAAGCTCCTTAAACCATTCAAAACTCGTAATAAAAGTTACACTGTTAGAAAACTCCAGATTTTGCGCAGATAAGGTGTTGTGTTAAACCATTGCCTTAACACTGCTGAACTCAGCGTCACCATTATTTTATTTAGGTCAAACATTTTTCATTACGCATTTTCCACAAACATCCATAGTCACAAACATTTTTCCACCGTACACAAATTTACATTTACTTGGGAAATCCTTTTATTTGCTCGCCACCAGAAGTTTCTGCACTGAAGTCAGCTCTTATTTTCCTTCATTTGTTCGTATAATACGTATGTTGACTCGTTTATCCCGTGTTTTCTCTCTAGGGATGAGTTTTTTTGGCCTGACTTCAGTTTGTCTAAAATTTTAATTTTTCGTTAGTTACACGCATCAGTTACTGACAGTTGCATGTACCGTAATGAAAAGATGAAGACGCGGTAAATGTCATGAATTATGACGTTCTTTACTCACAATGTGGTTTGATTCGACAGGTGCACTACTTTGAATATTACTTCTAATCCTTGAACCAATGTATAGAAGCATGGTGGAGCGCGATTCCCAGGTTTGCTCCGATCCAGATATCTGAAACCGCGTCTTACTAAAAATAAAGATCGCGTCTTGTGAAATTGGGTACATAACTATGACCACGTCTTAAAAAAAACCGCGTCTTGTGGAACCGCGCTATGTGAGGGTTTACTGTACTCTCCTGGAAACAAGGAAGAAGCCTTGGCTTGTGAAAAGTGAACGCTACAAGTAGAAGCTTGAAATACCTGCATCGAGCCACGTAGAAGAATATAACTTAGAGAAATTGATTGCCGAACTGACAGATTCAAAATGTCCTTTTTTCCTCGGACTATTAGGGATATGAATAACGGTAAATGTATCCAGTGCGAGTGTAGCAATAGATAACATTGGTAGCTGCATGTTGGTATAAGGACTTAAAGCTAACCCAACTAACAGCATGTTTTTGCATGTATGCTTTGCTATTATAATTTGTAATTACAAATTTTATGCATGATATGTAGTGCATGTTTGGTGAGAGTTCACCCCCTGCCTTACACCTTTATGGTGGCTTGCAGGGTATTATGTAGATGTAGATCTACGCAATACCCTGCAACATACTGCGAGGGTGTGTGGCAGGGTTTGACGAGGTATATTAGTGTGTGGTATGTGAACAAGTTGTGAAGGGTATTCATCATAATAATCATCATCATTAGTCATCAATCCTCTGATTGATTTGACGCAGCTCTCCATTGAGTTCTTCTATCGGCCATCCTCTTCATATTTACGTATTTCTTCTCTTTCACATCCTTTATCACTTGTTCCGTCTGTAGTGCATGATGCATGTATTAACCCCTTAAATACTATAGATACTAACAATCTAGTTGCCCGAGACCCTATAGTTGCTTGTTTTCATGTTAGTAGTGCATGCTTGGTGATCTTCACCCCCTGCCACACACCCTCGCGGTGGCTTGCAGGGTATCGTGTAGATGTAGATAGATGTAGACAACTGCAACAATCATTAAACCGTTGAGGAGCCAGCATGTCGCTATTCCCTCGCCCGACAATATCCAGTAATTATACTCTCTGATGCGAACGATTACGTTGATAGTTAGCGGCGAACGAGATAAGCGCATGGGCGGCCCATGCTTGGGGAGATGCAGGGGAGCGAGAGATGGGAATCGTACACGACTGCTTGCACTCCACGATGACGTCACTGCCGCACGTGCCCCCCAGCCACCGCCCCTCTCAACCCCTCCCAGCAGCCCAAGAAAATCGACCCGCCCCCCTCCCCCCAAAGGCATCGCCACACTTGCGGCAATTCCCGCAGCCGACGAACTCGAGGCGCCGCGAGCGTCTTCCCCGCGCGCACAAGACAGGACGACGCAATAGACAGAAGGTCCCGAGGACCACTGACTCTCGAGTCGCAGGGCTGGATGATGGAACGATTCGCCCACGGAAGAGCAGCGACACCACTCTTTGCGAACGACAAAACCACTGAGGTAAACAAGAGTCTGCAGTTGTGTTTTATGGCAAGAAGGATGTCGAGAGACCATAACGCTTTTACCCTCGGTTAGGTTCCATCAAAAGAATACTTGGTAAACGTGACGATCATGTACGAGAAATCAGCTACTTTTCCCTTGTAAGACCTCATTTGGAATATGCCGCCAGTGTATGGGATCCCTACGAAATCGGTCTAAATAATGAACTTGAACGTGCGCAGCGAAGATCGGCAAGATTTGTAAAGGGACGGTACGATAACCTTATTAGCGTAACCAGTCTATTAAATGAATTAAAATGGGAATCATTGTCAGATCGCAGCTTGAAATTTAGACTTTATCTCTTAAAGAAATTTCAAGACCATATTTTCAGTGATGACGTTAAAAATATTTTGCGGACCCCAACTTACTATGGTAGACTGGACCATAATCACAAAACTAGAGAAATTGATTCCCGAAATGACAGATTCAAAATGTCCTTTTTTCCTCGTACAATTAGGGATATGAATAACGGTAAATATATCCAATACGAGTGTAGCAATGGATAACATTGGTAGCTGCACGTTGGTATCAGGACTTGAAGCTAACCCAACTAACAGCATGTTTTTGCATGTTTGCTTTGCTATTTTTATCTTTTTATAAATAGTGAAGTTTAGAACAGTATATAAATACTAATCCTTTTTTATGCATGATGTGTAATGCATGTTTGGTGAGAATTCACCCCCTGCCACACACCTTTATGGTGGCTTGCAGGGTATTATGTAGATAGATGTAGGTTAATGCTCCATCAATGGGGGAATACCATTCGTAGGTTTTCGCACTGCCAAAATCTAGGGAACTACTTCAATGATATTATTTGATGACATTCTCCAATATCCATTCAAAATTCTTTAAAGAAACGCAAGAAATGCAACCGCGTAGAAGCTAGCTTTTGGATGTTTCGCCGTAAGCCGTCGGTAGCTACATATGATAGAGCGGCGGTTTCCAACCTGGAGTAGGCGTGCCGCAAGGGCTACGCACTCGATTTCGGGGTATAACACCATCAGACATCACCATCAGTCAACAGTTCTGAGATCATTTTGACGCAGCTCTCCACTTCTAATCTCTTCATATTTACGTATTTCTTCTCTTTCATATCCTGTATCACTTGTTCCATGTATCTCATACCGGGCCTTCCTTTGCCATTCTTCCCGTTGACTGTCCTTCGAAGATTGTCATCATTAGGCCATCATACCCCATGATGTGGCCAATTACGCTGTCGCGTCTTCTTTTTCGGGTTTTCAGATGACTTTTCTTATCTCCCACTCTTGTAAGGACTTCCTCGTTACTGATTCGGTCGATCCATTTAACCTTCATCATTCTTCTGTAGCACCACATTCCGAATGCTACCACCATTCTTCTCTGCAGCTGTCATCGTCAATGCTTCACCGCTATATAGAAACATGCACCAAATGTATGTTCCGATGAATAATTAGTTTCCTTACTTCCAAGCCTGTATTCCTGGCCTCCTCCGGAGGTACTGGTAAAATGCCTTCTTTACCTAGGATATTCTACTTCTTTCTTGCTTCGTCCATCTCCGGTTAACAGGCTTCCCAGAACTCTTTCACCCTCTCAAGTTTTTGTTTTCCCACGTTAACATTGGTCTACACCTCTATTTTCCTGCTGAATACCAATTTCTTTATTTAATTCATATTGATCGTCAGCTGATATCTGGCAATAGCCCTTTCTGTGGTTCGAAGAATCTTCTTAAAATCCTCAGTCTCTACTATGAGTTCTATTTCGTCGGCGAATCGCATCATGCTAATGTTTTCCCATAGGATATTCACTCCTGAAGCCTTCTCTTTGATTTCATTGATTGCTTTCTCGATGTAAACATTAAACATTACGGGAGAGAGTACACAACCTTGTCTCACTCCTTTTATTAGTCTTGCTTCTTCACAGCTGGTTCCAGATTTACTCACAGCTACTTGGTTTTTATAAAAACTGTGGATTATTCTTCGGTCATTGTAGTGGTACATCTTCCTAGGTAATTTTCTGCGACCGATAGTGAATGTATGTGGCAGTGGATGACCATCACTTGAAATGAACTATTTACATGCAACTAAGAGCAACAATGCTACTACTTCATACAAATGAAATGGGTATGCGAAGATCTCCCCGAAGTCTAATAATAGCGGGAATAACCGTCTGAGAAATGATATCCAGTTAAGGGCGACGAGCCAGCATCATGAAATCGAAGAATTATCACTCACACGGTTATCAATTACACCATGGATTCTACTGTGAATGAACAGCAGCTACGTGAGTCACAGGCATGGATCGTGGATGAGAGAAACATAATGGAAATGGACTGCCGAAGAGTACGCAGCATGAGTAGGCTGGAGAGACTACCAAAGAATAAGCTATAGAAGCCTGGGAACCACTTCTCAAAAGCAAAGTATTTGCAAATGAATCATGACAGCCAGGACGCCAACATACCAGAATAAGCAGCTTGGAAGGAACTCTTCAGCCATGATCAAAGACTGAACAGATTCACGCTTGATAGCGTGGAACGCATTCAATCAAACACACATGCACTTTTCCATCGAGTTACTCTGAGGAACGAACGGAAAGATGCACACCACCACCGTTATAGGCTGGTTAGGCTCATCTCGGAATAGGCTGCCACCGTTGTAATGGACACTGTAGCAGCAGATGCGAAAATTAAACCATACCGATCCACCATTGGTGTGATACATGGCACTAGGTAATTTTCTGCGACCTGCGAAAGGTAATTTTCTGCGAAAAATGCACTTGGTGTGATACATGGCAGTTGGACTTGGGCTTTGACAAGTGTCTTGTGGTGAGTTTTTGGAAGGAGAGTGGCTCTCCTCCTACCACTTACAAGGTGAGTGGTAATGAATTAACTAGCGTGGAGTCCATTGAATGTCTTGGAGTGGGACTGACAAATGATCTTTCCTGGGGTGGACACATTCGTGAAATGGTGGGTCAGGCGAATCGCAGACTGGGTTTCGTTGAGGGAGTGTTGGGTGGATGTGACGATCATGTACGGGAGGTCAGCTACTTTTCCCTTGTTGGACCTCATTCGGAGTGTGCTGCCGGTGTGTGGGATCCCTACGAGGTCGGTCTGGGTAATGAGCTTGAACGTGTGCAGCGAGGATCGGCAGGATTTGTGAAGGGACGATGCGATAGTTGTATTGGCGTAGCCAGTCTATTGAATGAGTTGAGGTGGGAATCATTGTCGGATCGCAGGTTGAAGTTTGGACTTGGTCTCTTAAACAAATTCCGGGGCAGTATTTTCAGTGATGATGTTGGAAATATTTTGCGAACCCCAACTTGCTATGGCGGACTGGACCATGATCGTAGGGTTGGAGAAATTGATTGCCGAACTGACCGATTCGGGGTGTCCTTTTTCCCTCGCACAATTAGAGATGCGAATGACGGTAGGTGTGTCCTATCGGAGAGTGGAAATGAATGGCATTGGTAGCTGCATGTTGGTATGAGTACTTAAAGCTAACCCTACTAACAGAATGTTTTTGCATGTTTGCTTAGCAATTTCTATCTTTTTTAAATAGTGTAGTTCTGACTACTATATTAATACTATTCCTTTTTTATGCATGATATGTAGTGCATGTTTGGTGAGCAATCACCCCCTGCCACACACCCCTGTGGTGGCTTGCAGGGTATTATGTAGATGTAGATGTAGATGAGACCATTAATAGCTCTACTTCACTTCAAATTAAACCTCGGGCTCTAGAAAGCTTCGTTTATTGGATATTATAATTAATAAATATACACCATACTTCATTTCATCTTTGACGCAAATCAGAAACCGAAAACAAACTTACGATCATAGAAATAGCGGCGTTGGTCGGAAATCTCCCGTGAATCGATATGTACTATCAATAGGCCTACCACGGCGCATCCTTTCAGCGCAGAATATTGAAGGAAATAATTCGCCGCAAAAAACGCCCCAAACGGAAGCAATGTCAGGTCATCACTTAAATTCATTCTCCAATGGCCTTAAGATTAGACGGAGATATATAATCACAGCCATTGGAAGACATATAGTCAAAGCCTATTACATCTGAAATCGGCACCGGAATTCGAAGAGCAGCGGGCACGCTTAACTTCAGTGCCATGTGTCCTCTCCGAAGAGTCCCGAGCGTGATATCTAAGGAGCGCAATCTCCCCGAATCGGTGAATCGATTACGCCGGATTTAATTCCAAGCATGCCGCGGGATTTGTTTACTTTCATTTATTTTGACATTGCACTCAGCAGTAACGCACTATGAAAATAAATAGCCGAAATCCGATGCAGGCACGTAGCCAGGTACTGGTGCTCCAGCCCGAAATGTTTTCCCAATAATTTTGTTGTTCTGATTTTGGCAGTGAACTTTACCAGTGAGAAGAGACAAGTATGGGCACTGTAAAAGCAAATACCAAGCACTAGAAATTAAAGGAAGATATTTGTAATTTAGTCGGCACCGAATGGGCAAGGCTGATTTGTTTCAAGTTACGCAAGACTTAGCAACCCCCGAAACAAATACGTGCCTGATCCAATGGAATAACCGCAGAAACGTTCAGACGTTTCCGCGGTCATACAGTGGACCGAAGAAGAGCGAGGCTCTCGAGTCCGCGTGAAAGGGCAGTCGGAAAAGAAATCTGCCATCCCAAAAACAACCAACGCTTTCCCACCCCGTCGCTTCCCTCTCGAGTCTTCCCATTCCCACTAAGACCCCGACACATGATGGAGACAGTCTGATGAAGTCAGCCAACTAAAGAAAAGTGAAAGGCAAAGGAAGACCTGGTATGAGCTTTATGGAGTTCGACCTGAAAGATGTAAAAGACAAGAATGATGCCAATATTAATAGATTAATTGATAACAGATTCGAGTTGAAAGCTGTATCCCAATATTCTTAAAATTGATTACTAGTGATGACGATGATGCGATCGCGTTACTTAATCCGCCAAAAATAAAGGTCAAAAATACACTTCGTCTCCCAGGTTGATCGAATGAATGGTCGCCAGAAGTAACAAGAAAACCTAACCACTAAAACAGGCTATGAAAATACTACCTCAAGCCACTGAATGTCCCACTTCATCTTTCTGGGAAGTTACGCTTCACGTTCTGTGGGGTGTTCCACGCACGGGGATCGCCCCAACACCAACAAACAAAGCGATGGCCACTCTCCGAAGGCATCTCCAATCCAAGGAGTTGGCGACAAACGCAAAAGCCCCTTAACCCATCACACCGGACTGCCTTTGCGGTCTTTATATTTATATTATTATTCCAATCCCTACCGTTAAAAAACAAGCAACTTCATGGGCATCCAACTCGACCGTTACTGTAACGTCAATTTAACTACAGCCTAATAATGCAAGTTGCATATCGCCCGCAACAGCTTCTTCCCTCACTCAACAGAAAGAGCGAATTATTCTTCGACTCAAAAAACCATCCACCAATCAACTATCAGACAACCTGTCATGTACGGGTCGATAACTGGGGTCTGGCTCTCTTGCACCCAATTAACTAATAACTCAGCTACTCACATGTATAAAACTTTTGTAGGAAGACAAGTCGTGGGAAGAGGAATAATTCAACATCTCTGTTACACTAGATTTAGAACTTCAGGGTCTACAACCGACCAATAAAACCATATCTCTACGATGTACCAGCTTCCCACGAGGGCATCACCCCTATTGATATTTACCAGAGTGAGCCGAGAGATATCAAACCCAACCCGACATGTCTCAATCCTCTAGCACAAGGGTCACCCAACTGTGTCTCACTTAACAGCATCAAATTGATGGTTTCTGGAGTCACTTTATGGAATTTACTCGTATTCATTATGAATGACAAAATAACCTTTGTATTTCCACACATTATCAATTGTGGAAATACAAAGGTTATTTTGTCATTCATAATTAACAGCATCAGCAAAACTGCCGGGACACCGAACTTAGCTGAAACTAATTAATGTAACATTTTTGATTCGTTGGTCCCATTTATAAATAAATTAAATAATGAACTTATACTTCCTAGACCATACTTGAGTTAGCGCAGTTAAAAAAATCACTATTCCCATTTTTATACCAAAATCTTCAATACCTATTCCGATTTCCCCTCTATGCATGTACCTCCTCTGGACCCTATTACTGTCCCTAATTGAGCGTGGAAAAACTTAATCCTTTAACCTTAAAATTTTCTAACATCCGAATTCCGTGTGTACGTACGTCACTGTTAAAGTGACGTGTTAACGGCCGCTTTACACGATACAATTTTTTGCACAATTTCTTGTACAAACGCTTGCATAACCTAAACGAAATTGTACGTGTTTCTGAATGGAATTAGAACAGGTTCTATTTCCCGTTCAGTTATTCAGACAATCCCACAAGCGTTCGTAAAATTTGCCGCTTTACACGGTACAATTTCCTCACACAACAGTTTGTACAAGAAATTGTACAAAAGAATGTATCGTGTAAAGCGATGAAAGGCCTTTACAGTGAAGAGACGCCACTCTAACTGAAATGAATGCTCCATTGCCGACGAAATTTCAAAAGAATACCATTCAAAAGGACGTGCATAACTAAGGCCCGCGTTCAAAGAAAACAAATGATGACCTATTGAAACAAACGTCTTTAATATTTAAATGAATACGCCCAGCGTCATTAGAGAGCGTATCACACTGGCGACTTTTCCCGGAAATCGACATCGCGGGCCTCGCGTGAACGATGCACTGGAGAATGAATGCAGTGGGTCACTCATTTTCCGCGAGTGTGGCAGCACTGTCGAACGAGGTTTACGGGACAAGCGACGTGCCGAGAGCGTGGAAGGACCTTGGACGCAAGCGAGCAAGAGAGGATGAGGAGGGGTTGCGAAACGTCAGCTGTTGCCTCAGCCAGCCAAGGAGGCCAAGGCATGGCCGCTGTGGCACCGGCGACTGACTCAAAGCAAGCAGAAGAAAACAACGAGCCCTAGCATGTACGTATGCGACGCTGTCGAAGAAATGAAAACCATTATGGCCCGCTACTAACTTTCGGCAATTCTCGTGGCGGAGACGGAGGCTACAAGCAATTCTAATTTCTAAAGCACAACACAAGAAATGATGCGAGTGCACATAAGACTATAGGAATCAACTACACATGTCACCTCTTCAAGAGAAAGGCATGCATTATTTGATATCATAAACATATTATTTGAAAATATATCGAAAAAAAAAATTACATTATAATTAGTCGTCATCATCATAAGTCATCAATCGTCAGATTGGTTTGACGCAGCTCTCCACCGAGTTCTTCCATCGGCCAATCTCTTCATACCTACGTCATTCTTCTCTTTCACATCCTTTATCACTTGTTCCATCTCGCACGATGCCTTCCTCTGCCATTCTTCCCTTCCACTTGTCCCTCGACAATTGTCTTCATCAGGCCATCATGTCTCATGATGTGGCCGATCAAGTTGTCCCGTCTTCTTCTTAGGGTATTCAGAAGACTTCCCTGTTCTCCCACTCTTCTTAGAACTTCGTTACTTACTCGGTCGATCCATTTAATCTTCATCATTCTTCGATAGCACCACATTTCGAATGCTTCCACACTTTTCTTCTCCGCTGCTGCCATCGTCCATGCCTCGCTGCCATAAAGAAACACGCTCCAGATGTACGTTCTGATGAATTGTTCCTTACTTCCAAGCTTGTTTTTCCAGCGGCAAGTAGATTCTTCTTTTGATAGAATGCCCTCTTCGCCTGGGCTATTCTGCTGACTAATTCTTTCTTGCTTCTTCCGTAGTTGATTACTCGGCTTCCAAGGTAACAGAACTCTTTCACCTCTTCCAGCTTTTGTTTTCCTAGTTTAACGTTGGTTTTGGCCCCTTCTCTCTTGCTGCACACCAATATCTTTGTCTTCTTCTAATTGATCTTAAGCTGATATCTGGCCATTGTTTTTTCCATGGTTATCATCATCTTATTCAGATCCCTCTGTCTCTCCTATGAGTGCTATGTCATCAGCGAATCTCAGCATACTAATTTTTTCTCCATGCATATTCTCCCCAGAATTACTGGAGACAGTGCACAGCCTTGTCTCACTCCTTTCCTTATTCTTGAATCTTCACAGCTGGGTCCAGATTTAATCACAGCCACTTAGTTCTAATACAAATTATAATTAGAACAGAATGCATATAGCTCAATACAAATCCCTTTCCTTCAACTACATTTTGTCATTCTCGAAATGGAATGGAAATGTTCCACAGAAATAATACATGGCTAATAAAAACGAGTCGCTTGTTACATCAGCCACAATTTTCTGGTTTACTACGTTGTCTTCATGGAAACTGAATGTACTACTCTGCACGATCCAGGGCCGTATGGTCCTCGTCTACGAAAAAAGAGAGATTTTATTTTGCGTGCGTTCTCGGGCCAGTATACACCACTACGTATTTCAGCTAGCATGGCCTTCACATGTAGGGTCAGAATGCTCTGTTAATTGAAGTTTGCTCTCAGTCCGACTGGCTTGTGAGATTGGCTAAACCCAAGGCCAGATTAGAGTGTAGACTACAGAAGTGGCAAAATAAAGAGACTGATCCACCACGTGTCAAGACACGTACGTCAAATTAATTAGATCGTTATACATCGATGGTGCGTAAGTCAATGGAAAGATAAGAAGCAATCAAGCATTTTGTGAAACCGCAAACTCAAGGCAAGTAAACATCAAAGGCACATTGCAGCCCGTCCAATACCTAGCAAGTCTAGCAAGTGCCTCACCTCAACAGAATATTTCCTAGGCGCCAGGACGATTCTGTATGGTCCCCAATCGATTACGAACCTCCCCCAATATAGCTTAGAGTTCGCACTAACTATTCACCGCCGCCCTTTTGCATGGAGGAGTACTTCTGCTAGGCAACGCATCATGCCAAAAAGAAACTATTCATCGTCGGTCACATGCCAACATGTTCCCATGCGAGTCACCGTAAAGGCAAGGTTTCTAGGTGTCTAGCTTTGCAAGCTTTAGCAAGCAAACCTTTGAGGACATAGCGACAGTGAACGGAGCGCGAAGAAATTTTTTTTTCGACAATTCCGCTTGTCGGTTAAATTCTAAAACGTTTCATTAACCTGTCCCATTACAGTGAGGACGTTCACTCGTGGCGCCATGTCCATTCCATTAAAAATAAAAGCACTAAAATAGCATGTGGCAAAGGCTTTCTTTCCGATATTGACTTATAATTGTCACGCAGCAGGTAAGCAAGAGGGTCGCAACCGACACGATGGTCCACACCCTCAACGCGTATAGGTATTTCAGACAAAAGACACAATCAGAGGGATGGAAGACCAACTCCTCTCCCGACTGCCGCTACTTGATCCGAGCCGTACGATAATCCAATGGGAAAAACAATTTCTCTAGCTACCAAAAAAAGGTGAAATTCTAGTGAAGCAAAACTGGAGGATTACAACAATGACGTGGAGAATGAGACGTAGTCAGAGTCTTCAGCCACAACTACCTTGCTGCCGTGTTCACATCGTTAACAACGGGAGAGCCATTACGTATTGCCTAGGCAACGTGACGGACCAAGGTGTCCAGGCGTGCCAGCAGGGAGTAAATTATCACATGCCGTCGGTCACTGCTTTTTAAAAGCGCTGACGTTGACGCTCGGCCACTCACTGTACTTGGCCCGATATCTGCAAGCCACCTCCAGGGGAGGGGAGATAAGTTCTTGCCCAGAAAATGTGCCTTTCAACCGGTGATTCCCACCAAGTAATCGCCCCTCGAATTTTCCCCTCCACAGCGCCAGCCAGAGTGCCACGCATTTAAGATCGCTTTTGTCTCACCCTACGGCAGGGGCAAACTAACTGAATGTAATTTCACGAGTTCTACGGATTTTTTTCTTTTGCAATCTATTCATTTGCCGGTAAAGAAAAAGCTACAACGACGCGCCACGGAAATAAACGATCGGCATTGAACACATTCCCCTAACTTCCACATGGCCGTAAGCATGACTTTCCACTTCAAGCATGCGCCTATAGTGCCACAGGCACACTAACCACTGCGGCGCGCTTCTCCCGTATGAGGCTGCGGTGAAAAATATTTCCACCGATGCGCGCAACGAAAGACATTTTCGAAACTAATCACCCGCTATGTTCAAAGTATGTGCTGCACGGCATGCGAAAGTTTCGTCCTCACAGACAACCCTCGGCTCTTCGACACAACGTGTAAAATTCGTGAAAAAGATCGGCTACCCCACTGTGGAAAACATGCAATCACTCAGCAAATGGGCGAAGGTGACAATAAGACTACTGGCAGTAATGTTAGTATCTCATCTCTAATTTTGCCATCACTATTCTCGCACGTTTGGGGATGTCTTTGTCCGAAAATCGTGTATCTTCAGTAGCATTCAGCACATGGTGTATTAAAAGCTAAACACGTCTCCAACCAAATGCCATAAAATGAGGTCCTAAGTTGTGTTATAGTGGATAAGATTCAGGTAAAATGTAGTGAAAGACAACACATCAATATCCGTAAAAAGTGAGAGTGGTGCTTGATTTAATATGCTTTATAATACAAAATGAGTACGCAACCAAAATTGTGTATTTCTGAGGCGAAAACTGACAGAACTTCAATCATTGCCCTGAATGCATCGATAACTAAATGAACACAATTAGATATTTCTCTCACCAAAAACTTTAACGACCCTATCCAGACATTACACATTTTCAGATTTCAGTGCACGCAGACATTACACGCATTGTGATCAACTTCGGAGATGAAAATACCGAGACAACAACTTATCAATAATACTGCATGGTTTCCCGTCAGCTGCAGGTTAAATAGGCTGGAGAACAGAGCTATACGTCCCTGTAGGGGCCCTCAACGAGCTCACATTCTTCCCTCCTCCTCCACCTAACCTCTCGCTCGGCACGAATGAATTGCTCGAACCCAGTCGAATCCGAACTGGCTGAGTAGGAAGCCGTCAACAACCCACTGGACTTGTCGCTTCCCCCTCTCCCGAAGGAGCACTCGTTTACCGACCGTACCAACGCATTCGGATCACGGTGGAGGGGAAAGAATTTTCACATTCCAACGCCTCTCCGCAACGCACAATCCACAGTCGGTCAAGCAGGCGAGGAGGCTGGCTGCAAAACGACCCCGTCGTAACGGGATCAGAGAATTCCCCGCCCAAACGGGCATGATGCTCGCAGCAAATTTTTCGGAAGCAATGCACGGCAATCCGGAACAACGAAATACCCCTGTGGAGTAGTTCGAAAACACCTCCGAGGCGTCTGGTTTAAAAATTGAATAACCTCTTAACACGGGGATGTCTCACTAATTGGTTTCAATATCAACCTCGGGAAATAATCTAATCAAGATCGTAAAAAACGATGGGGCATGTTAACTCCACGGAAAAACAAACCAATGGTTAGCACACATATTTCTCTTCTTTCGCCAAGTCTTTAAACTATTACGTCAAATTTAATTTCGATAGAATAACTCCTAAGCGGGAGAGGAAAACGAAAATAAATGCAAAGCAAGAATCAATTCTTCCAGGCTATACATAATTCAGGAACAGCAAAAAAAAAAACCTACGACGTTGGTGGGTTTTCCAGGAATTATCAATCAGACCACCTTCAACATGGCGCCGGTGCGCAAGGTTACTTGATAAAACAAATTTGTAGATTCCATTATCTGTGCATAAAAGCATACGTGGTATGGAATAAGTTTCTCAAAGTGAGAAAGTTGCTCTCACCTGGGCTCAGGAACACTACGGGCCGGCTCGCCCCTCCTGCGTCCTGCATCTCTGTCTGAGATTGTCACGCCTGCCAGGGCCGACGATATTACAGCCGAGACACGTCAGGAAACCACCACCCTTCCCTCTCAAACCACGCGCGAGCTCACGCACGCACCTTCCCAGGCTCCTCTTCTTCCTCCTCCGAGCTGTTAGGCTCTCGCCCGAGTCCAATCCCCTGACGAAGAACTGACCATCATTTCCACCGAAAATAACCGCACAGGCAATGACTTGCGAGAGCGCGCGCGAAGGTGCACTGTTTCACGGGAAGGAATGGAACGGTCGAGCGAATATCCAAGGAAGAATAGCCGACAAATATTCCCAAACCCTCTTCTTCAATTCCTTCGCAAAACTGTGTAACTAAGACGAAGGTAAATCGAGACTTCCCACGCAACACCTCCTGTGAACCAAAAAGAGGCACTTGAAGACCTCTTGGACAATAAACACTTATCCGGCGAAGATCACTCCAGCATATGCGTACTCGACAAGGAATATGACAAGTTTAACTTCACACAGGGAATGATAGTGGCTTGGGATAAGGGATGAACGTGGAATATGCGTCGTAGAGCAGGCACAGTAAAAAATCGGGTATTTCCACGAAACACAAAAGCACTGGACGGGTGAAAAATGCCACACTTCCCACGGCCAACACGCAGCACTTGATAATTTGGAAACCAGCAAGAAAACCGTGGCACCAGCCAGTTGCCTCAACGGCCTCTTCCTCTATGCTTGTCCTTGCCTTCCGACGTGGCTTGCGCAGGAGACCACGTGTCAATTCTCCCCTCCTTCCCCTCCCGTCGCGAGGAGAACGAAACACCACTCCCACCGAGCGCGGCGCTGACGTAGAATCGGAGGGGAGGCGGCGGTTGAGGGGGTGGAATTAGCGGTTGGGGGCGCGCGGAGGAGCGGGGGAGGGGCCGAGGAGGGGTGGGAAGCACGCCAGCCAAAGAGCAAGCGGCCGCACAACCCTCGTCACACCTACGAATGCATGTACTCTCTCTCCACAGCACAGTACCCAAGAAATTTCTCCATTTGTAAACTTTAATTTTCGTAGTTAATACACATGTGGCGATTTTTGCCCATGTATAGATTTGCATGAAACTTTACACGCGTGTCCTTATTAGTGATATGTAGCTATGGGAAAAGGTGCAAAAATTGCATTTCACCGATTTGATTTTTTTTGTAATTCGTAGTTTTTTTAACACGTAACCTTACGGTACGTGAGATACATTTCGTTATAATTCGATAACGCAAGTATAAAATTTTTTCTAAACATAAAATAATAAATAGCATATTATTACAATGAATACCAATATCATGGAGTCACGCCGACTCAAAGATACAAAAAAGAATATTTCACTGTAGCTTTCACTTAAATTTCAGATACCGCGCCGAAAACTATAAATAGTAACCATGACATTCTTTCTTTGCCAAGTCATAACATGATTCAATTAAGGAAAATATGCAACATACAATTCTTGTATAACGGCTCCTAAAAGTGAAATCAAAAGGTTATGTACCCCTTCAAGTTGTAGCATATTTTATATTTGCGTAAATCATTTTTCTTCTTAATAGTGACATTTTGTACATTTAACTGTACTACATTTTTTCCTATAGTGACAAGACAATGTAATTTTAGGAATAGAGTTTCCTATTCCTAAAATTACATCCGAATACTTAAAATTCCTAGTTCTTTTTTCTTCTAGGAATAGAGTTTCCTATTCCTAAAATTACATCCGAATACTTAAAATTCCTAGTTCTTTTTTCTTCTAGGAATAGAGTTTCCTATTCCTAAAATTACATACGAATACTTAAAATTCCTAGTTCTTTTTTCTTCTTAGTTATTTAGTTACATTGTACTTTTAGTTTCCTGTCCAATAATATAACATGAATATTATTTTAAAACAGATGAATAATGGTAAAGTTTCCTCCGAGAATAAGAGGACTTTCTGAGGGGATTGCACCTAAAAATAAAGGTCATTTTGACGGGATTTCTTTTAAAATACGAATATTCTTTGAGAGTGATCCTCAAAATTGTAGATGAAATCTTGAGAAAAACCAAATGTATTAGCAACATGCTCTATCCAAATGTTACAATGATGCAACGCGCTATTTGAGGCAACAGAAAATAACTTCCAACGAGTTTATAACGTGGTATAGCGCGTGAAGAACAATGTGCTTGAAACGTACATTCGAAAGCTCCTCTACGTAAGATAGGAATCCTCTCCGGAGAGGAAATTAATCTAACACTTAGAGGAATACTTTGGTTAGCATACAGTAGCGGAAAATCTGTCAACTGATAAGAGGATTTAACTAAATTTAAGAATAATTTTCTTAAGGCGTGGGATCTCCGGGCAGGGACTACCCGAGAGAGTACACCAGTCAAGCGTGAGAAACATTTCAGGGTGGGAACATGGAACGTGAAATTGCTTCGGACCTGCAGAGGATGATTAGCATAACCAATACACGAACCAACCAATGTTTGCTCTGATTCGACGGCCAGGAGCCTACGCGACCAGCTAAGACGCCTTTTGGAATCCCGTAGTAGTCTGCTTGTGTTTACGACAAACAAAATTATATTTGATCACGTTTTGTTGACACTGATACTGTGCTCATGGGAAGAAGTGTACATTTTCAAGTTTCAGTTGTGGCGGTGAAGCGGTCACATGTTGGGAGCATCTTTAAAATTTAGTGAATGTTCTTATGCATCACCTCCCTTAACAATGAAGAATTTCCAGTAATTGTATGCACATACATGATTTCATTAATATAGTAGTTCTAAGATGTCTAGCAGGGGGAAGAGAGGAGCTGTCCAAAAGGAGGGTATCATTAGGTAAAAGCCTTTGGGCTGTACATCTATATTTTTCAGTCGCCTTTCAAACGATGATCCGATGAGACACCCTAACATTTGGTGCTCATACCCTAAGTACTCGTCCATCTCTATTTGGATGCAGCACCCAAAGGAACAGGTGGCGCATCCAACTCCTTCCCATCACCCATTCAGTTTGGATGCCTCATCCAAATGCAAGAAACAATCCTTTCCTTCACTTCTGGTTTGGATGAGATATCCAAACCTACGATTATCAAATCCAAAGTATTTTTTCAGTGCTTTAAAACAAAATGTATTTTACCAATCCACTCACATTTCTATATAGCGTTAAGACTTTGACGGAAAAAGTACAAAAATTATAAAAAGGGCCGTTTTTTTCCAAGAAATGTCAAAAAATTGTAATCCGGCAACTTACTGGAACGGAATGTCAGGGTAAATAATCAGGATTCCAAAAATGAAAACAGAAAATGCCACACAGGACAGCGACGACAGTTTCCAGATAAAATACGCCTGTCGCTAAATATTGACAGGAGTGGCATGGAATTTAGAGGTTACATTCTTTCATATTCGCGATGGATCCTATAAAACTCCCCATGTCCCGGGGTCCCGTAAAAAACGAAAGTCGCCTCCAGCATAGAGTCCCACAACCAACCGGGGCACTTCTTCCCTTACCCTTGCCTCAGAGCACATCGGTCAGTCAGTCCTTCCCCGCGGCCCCTGGCTACTTCCGCCCCGGGGTAGTTGACCCTTCGGAAGCACGCGCCGAGGGCTCTAGGGGTCGCCGAATGAGCCAATGACATCGGGCGCGACACTCGGAGGGAATCCCTACGCTGAACAACCATGCGTCCAACATGAGGAACTCCTCCGATTCGCAAGCGAATATCGTCTCATTATGCGTCGCTTCCGACACGGAGACCAAAAGAGATGTGCGACCCATAGACGAACCCAAACGCGCCTTGTTCCCATGGCCTCCGACGACAAAGCACATCCGTTTTTGGCCAAAGAATTCCGCAAGTACTACTGTGATTCCGACGAATATGGATTTTTGCAAATTTTCGGAGACAATATATCAATAACAACCAAATGCTAATGATCTGCGAGATTTCAATGATCTTCGAGATCTAGGCGACATACCTAAGAACAAGTACAAAACACCAGTGACATCAACACTATTACAACAGAGTTGCGTAGACAGACTTGCACGACTTCAATGCTCCCGGCATCGCACTCGCGACCCTTTTCTTGTTTCATCGCACCCACGAGAGGCAGGAAGGTTATTTCGACAGCGCTCAAAATATAACCTTGGCCATCACGTAAAAATAGCCACAATTTGAGTAAGAGATCATGGGTAAAAAACAGCCCATCAACTTCAGCAACGGCAGGGAAAGCACGGTCACATCTAAGTAACACCCAGTAAGCCACTGCAAAGGCGTGTAGCAGGAGATGAACCCTTATCAGATACGCATTTTAACTCAAAAAAGAACAAAATGTACACTTGATATCATGCAGGCATGCAAAAATATGAGTCCATGCACGCACTACCAACAAGCAATAGAGACACAACACTATTACTTAAATGTCACGTTAAATATGCATCCATGAGGCGTGTTACTACATCTACATAATAACCTGCAAGCCACCATAAAGGTGTGTGGCAGGGGGAATAAGAGGAGAAAATAATGCTCAGGTTGATGCGATATTCTTCGATTTAAAAAAAAGCCTTTGATAGAGTACCTCATGACAGATTGCTCTTAAAGCTAGAAAGTTGCGGTATAGATAAACACGTAGTATGCTGGATTAATCAATTCTTAGTCGGCTGCGAACAGAGAGTTGCTATAGACGGTATCATGTCCAATATAGTTAGTGTCACATCAAGTGTTCCCCAGAGAAGTGTGATAGGCCCACTATTATTTCTTTTATATATCAATGACCACGGCAGTGTTGTAGTAAACAGTAGAATTCTGCTTTTCGCAGACGATGCAGTAGTGCATACAGAAATTAGCAGTCCGGGAGACAAGGCATCGTTAGAAAAAGACCTCGTAGCAATTCAGGCGTGGTGCGATAAATGGAAACTAGAACCGAACATAAAAAAGTGCGTGACAGTAAATTTTTGGACATTTTAATAAATAGTCTCTATAAAGTAACGCAATAACTATGAATTAATGAGGAATTTCCTTAAATATATTAAATAATTTGTATTTCCCAGAGCATTTCCTATGAGTCAGTAATGTTAAAAGATGAACATGCCAAAATATCACTTCCAGCTACTCATATACATCAAAATCTAAAATCCACATTCAAATTTCCGCCAGGTACCATTGCGGTAATTAAGTACATGTCTGTCATACATGGAGAAGCTAGTCATTATCATGTAAAACAAGGGGATGTCAAGTCCACTCGTGGAAGGAATGCATACAGGAGGGGGAGATACAGAGCGGGTAAAAGATAGTTCTCGGCACCGAGTGACAATGTTTAACAGCTCTACCTTTCGTCCATGAATTGCATATCAATAACCAGCACTCCAGCGTGAGGAGAAGTGCGATAGGGAGCAATTTCCGATCCATGCGACGAAATACATTCCTAGGGCAAGCCGATATATAACTATTATAACCAATTCAAAGTGATTTTTAATCAATCCATACGGTGAACACTGAACGGCAGGCAGAGATAAATAAGTTTAACTACTTCAGACAATGTTAACCTGCAGGAGTTGATTTGCTCGGGGAAAAGTGGTTTGGGTCACAACCGAGCCTTTCCTTCTCGGATGAAAATATCGAACAACAGCAAACTAACTTCATCCCTAAATCGAGCATATTCGAAGAGGATACTCTAAGGGGCTCGGGCTTCAAAATATTGGTGGGTACCGGGCAAACATTCTATGTCAGGAGAAAACAATGGGAGCGTTTACTCGGAACCGAAATAGCAATTTTGTACACGAAATTGTTAGATGGAAACGAAAAAAGAATTTTAGTGAAAAAATTAATATTCTAACCACAACCATTCACTCATAAATCAAAAATTAAAATAAGCAAGGGGAGACGCCCACCGAAGAGGCTGCTTTGATAACATTGACGTCATTTTCCTCCCGTCCTTGACTACTTTTAGGGGAAGGGAAGGGAGTGGAGGGGGGTTCTCGGAAGGTCTGCTCGCACAGATGCTGTCACAACTGCTCCTATTGGCAGAGTCAGCTGCGTCCCCCCCTCCATTTCGATAAAGCGAAGTAGCTTCGCGGGCTCAGCTGTGATTGGACGAAGTCGATATACGTCAGAGGTTGCACCACGCCCACTTTTCCGAAAGGGTTAAAAACATCAGTTTTTCGCCGCCTATAATTCGAGAAACAATTGACGGAACAAACAATGGAAAAATACGGGTCTTTTTATTTTACAAACTCTATCAGATTCGGCAATAAAACAAATATGGTGAAGGACCCCATTGGGTCAGCACCCGAGACATCCCTCGATAATCATCCAGCGTAGCACACCACCTCACTTCCCGGAACTCGCGCAAGACTGCAATGCGCCGGACCGGCCACTCGCTTCACCTTTGGCAGCGAAAGTAGCAGTCACCTGACGGTGGAAACGGCGAAGAACTCGGAACGCACGGCATAGCGCGGGGAGGTGCTGGATAGGGGCTGTTATACGTCACAGCGGGAGGGAGGGAGGAGTAGTTCCGCGAGGAGGGGTGAGGCGGGGATCCCAAGTGGACTTGAACCCGCTTCGACCGTTATACTCGCGAGTCGTTCGCTCACTCACAACATCTCGCACGCGCGCCTTCTGGGTTCCTTGCCCGGCAAGCGCTCGCCCTGAGCCCCGCTTATTGCAAACATTCGCGTGAAATTAACGTCAGCGTACACTTAGCGCTAGATTCCAGTACCCTAGCAGTTACGGCGTCGTTCATAGAAAACATTAGCACGAAACCTGCGTTAAGCTGCGGAAAAATTAGCGTACTGATAGGTTTAATTAGAGTTAGCATGCATTAGAGTTAGTTAATGCAAGGGCGCAGTCTCGTAGCCATTCGTTTAAGCGTTTTCGTAGTGTTTTGTTTACATTTGCCGTGCATTATGGGAAGAAAACATCACAGGATGAAAACTGCACTCCGGACGAGAATTCAAGATGATTAAAGAATAAGTCAATTCCCTTTTAACCAAAACTATGCGGCAGTTATCCTGAGTATGTGACATGAAACTTCCAGTAGCTCGTCAAAAACAACAGGCGTCATTCTGACATATTTAAAGAATTCGTTATAATGTCTTGTGAGAGTAGAAATTCCTTTTCTTCTATCCTTTTCCTGGTTGAAGGCTCATAAGATTTTTTTCTCTTCCACGTCCAAATCCTCCGACCACCTTGAAATACAAGTGAAACCAATTCAGCGCGAGGTGTTCGGACACCAGCCCTGGGGGTTCAGGCATGTAGCCAGAAATTCGCTTCGGGGGGGCTAGGGCTAGTGTAGCGTAGCTTGAAACAAATCAGCTTTGCCCATTTGGTGCCGAAATGAGACAAATCTCTTCCCTTAATTTACAGTGCTTGGTATTTACTTTCACAGTGCCCATTCCTATCTCTTCTCACTGGTAAAGTTCACTGGTTATCTTGTTATGAAGCAGTTAATTTGACCAGCCCCAGAACATAAGTTGAACGAATACATACATATCAGATTGAAAAGAACAATTATTAACAACACTCAAATTAGTGATCACGTTTCAAGACACTTAACACTTGAAGTATACGCAATGTAATACGGATTATCATGCCCAGTTAAAATCAAAGCCACAAAAGTATTGGGAAAAATTACAGCGGGAGGGCTTAAGCCCCAGAACCCCCTGGCTACGTGCTTGCCTGGGGTTGTATTCAACAATAATGATTCCACGCCGGACGCAATTATTTCAAACTCAATGTCGAGATCCCAATTCCCGATCCATATTAGCAAGATTTCCACATTAAAAACACATCCACCTTGTCCGGGATTCGAGCCCGGGTCCCCCGAACCCGCGCCAGGAGATAAAGCCCGATTTTTAGCGGCCAGCCCGAAATCTTTCGACTTAATTCATACGTCGAGATCAACAAAGCGAAAGAAAAGGGTTATACTACCCTCAGGATACTGAGACAACTTTAACTGTATATCCGTATACAGACAATATCTTACTTTATAATTGCGCCCTTTCCTGACCAGAAGAGCTTAAATGATACAGACTCGTCCGCGAAATTTAACGTATGACGAAAGCTTGGGGACAGAGTTGGAAAGACGACGGTCACTTCAAAACGAAAAGCTACTACCGTGGAAATCGCTTACCAATGGCAGCGTCCGCCTAACATTCGCCGCTGAAGGACCGATTATGATTTCCGCGAACCACTATCACGAAAGCTTTCCTTAGGAAAACAAACTGCATCATGCCCACACTTCACCATGGGCGAACAAAATTTTCGCATGGTCCGCGGGCCATGCCGGCCTCGAATAAACGACGCAGAAGTAAAATTCGGCATCCCTTATCCCACGATAGCATGTCAACTGTCAGTGTGCAGCTTCCCGGCACGCAAACCTTAGATCCACGAGTCACTCATTAAAGGCACTACTTCACAGGCTCTAGGTACCCGCACGCCAACACAACCATTCTGCGAGAAGGGGATCGAAGTCCTCTCAGAGGACGAAGGGTTCTTATCTCTGACGTCAAAGTATCCATGGCGGAAACTAATAAAACACAAGTGCTTCTTGTCCTAGTCACTGCCCCGACACATATTGAAGACTTCTTCACTCGCTGGGACAGGACCGATCTTTTCCTACTTCCGTGACGAGGAAAATGTGTTCCCGAGCAATATGTTTACACTGGCACCACGAGGGACAACAAGCCAAGTGTTCGGGTGTTTTAATTTGCAGCTTTTAAAAGTCCTCTAAGCGCCAGACACAAGAGGGTCGAGGACGCTCCAGACGATGAAACGCAGCGACAGAGGGATCCACTTCAATGACTGAACGTCCACACGATACCCTGCAAACCAACGCGAGGGTGTGTGGCAGGGGGTGAATATTACCAAGCATGCACTATAGACATGCAAACATGCTACTATAGAGTCTCAGGTGGTCTCAGTTATTTCCCAAGTGCTCTTTTTATAAATCCTAGCTTTCTATTAGCTCGGCCGCATATTTCCCGGATGTGTCTTCCCCACGATAAATCCTTAGTGATTGTTACACCTAAATACCTTATTGTTTCAACGATTTCGATCTTCGTGCTATTATTTTTATAGGATCGCTCCATCTAATTATTCCTACTCCAAAAATTAATAGTTGCACACTTTTTATGGTTAAGTTCTAACTGCCATTTGTCACACCACTCTTGAATTGCATATAAATCCTTGCTAAGCGATTTCATGTCTTCTTCTTTTGATATGCCCCTGTACACTACCGCATCGTCTGCAAAACGTCAAAGCTTGCTATTAACTATGGTACCCAAATCGTTTATGAATAAAAGAAATAGAAGCGGACCTATTACACTACCCTGGGGAACTCCCGATGTGACTTTGATTCTGTCCGACATGATACCATCTACGACAACCCTTTACTCTCGACCACTTAACAATTGTTTTTCCCAACATACAAAGTCTTCATTTATACCAAAACTCTGACTTCAATATCATGAGGAACTTTATAATGCCTTTTTAAAATCTACAAATATCGCATCAACTTCAGTACTGTGTTCGCCGTAGACTAAAATATCGTGTACGAAATACGCTAATTGTGTCTCGCAAGATTTACCTTTCAGGAATCCATGTTGGCTGTTTATGAGCAATCCCTGACTATCCAAATGCCCCATGAACGAAGTGACTACAATGTGCCCAAATCATGCATGCCTGCAAGCTAAAGCATGACTTGGTTTCAAATAACGAAGGATGGCATGTATTAACAACAATAAATTTGCCTCAAAGCCACACACAGCGTGTACCTTCGGTTAATTGCACGACCTGGAAAGCAGATGATGATATGGAATAGGTTGGAAAGGATGATATGGAATAGAGGGTGGGCAGGCAAGAAAAATCAATAAAACCAAAACTGAAGCACCATTGTCTTGGAATTCACGAATTTTACTTATTCCGTCCCTAACTGCTATAAAAAAAATCTCATAACCATTTACTTCTACGGAAGTTCAACATATTTCCCTCTTCTTCTAAATAAATTATGCCTTTCGCGCAACTGTCTCTCTCCGTGTATCTTCCATGTTTCCCACGACTTCCTCACCAAGTGGCTAGTTTTGTATCTAGCATTAGACGCCAGCACCAGTGGCAAGAGCTCGGCAGCAGGGAAAGAATCAGTGGACGGGAGTTGGCGACACTGCGCTGTACGGAGCGCGCGGACCAAAACAACGGCGCAGGAGGAGCAGCGTGAGGTCAATGAGCTCCTGGATGAGCAGTGGTCAGGTGAATGGCGGCGGGGGAGACAGGAAGGAAGTGAGGCGGAGATGATGCAGACACGAGAGGGCGATGAACCCGGCCAAGGACGCGCGGCGGCACCTAATGAGGAGCGCAGAGGCTGCCATGACACCCGCACAGATTCCAATGATTCTGTCACTCCGGCGTGCCTACCAGTTGCCTCAGTTTCGGCTCCGAAACCTTATGTTCGCCCACCTATCTATTGGTCGAACACGATTTCATTTCCATCTACACAATTCCCTACAAGCCACCGCGAGGGAGAGTGACAGAGGGTGAAGATCACGAAGCATGCAGTACTGACATGCAACTAGGCTACTGCATGGAAACATGCTAGATAATAGCGCCACATGCAGCTAGATGGTTAGTAGGTATCTACGAAGTAATAACGGGATAATTGGTTATAATATCATGTACAAAAATATATTCATCTACACATTTACATCTACACGATACCCTGCAAGCCACCGCGAGGATTCATCTCCATCTACAAATCATGAATGGGTTAGTAATGTGAATATGTACAGGCATCGCGCACTAAAGACTGCTCTCCAGGCAAAATATTCAACCGGTTACAAGAAATTGCAACGTTGCAAAATTCGAATTTCGCAAAAGAGACTACACATTTTACAATATACCTCCGAGAATATTACAGCTATAGATGTGCAAAGAGTTTATTTTTAAGGTCTTGATTTGTAAAAGTATAATACAGGATCATATTGTAATATATTAACAATTTTATGAAGTATATAACAATTTAAACTTTCAAATAGAATTTTGAACATTGTGCCTATATATTCGATTTTGCTTGTTTTAAATGTTACAACCCTCATTTATAAATCGAAAAAGTTTGGTAGAGGTAATATTTATCCCTCGATATTACATTTTAATGCCATCGACATTATAATACTTGACTCAATGGATTTAAATGACCCACGTAAGAATATCAATTATATTCTATAGTTTGCGGCAATGCTCGTTTTACATTGGACTTGCTTTACATTGAAGAAATGTTTCTCGGGTTTGCCACCGGTTAATAGGCTCCATTGCTGCTTCAGAAGCCTTGAAGATGAAGAGCGAGTCGCTCTTTGAAACGTTGGCAGTAATGGAGCCTATTAACCGGTGGCAAGCCCGAGAAACATTTCTTCATAGTATTCGCCGGAAAAATACTAATCATCTACATCTACATCTACATCTACATAATACCCTGCAAGCCACCACAAGGGTGTGTGGCAGGGGGTGATTGCTCACCAAACATGCACTACATATCATGCATAAAAAAGGAATAGTATTAATATAGTAGTCAGAACTACACTATTTAAAAAAGATAGAAATTGCAAAGCAAACATGCAAAAACATTCTGTTAGTAGGGTTAGCTTTAAGTACTCATACCAACATGCAGCTACCAATGCTATTCATTGCTACTCTCCGATAGGACATATTTACCGTTATTCGTATCTCTTATTGTGCGAGGGAAAAAGGACATTTTGAATCGGTCAGTTCGGCAATCAATTTCTCTAACTTTATGATTATGGTCCAGTCTGCCATAGTAAGTTGGGGTTCGTAAAATATTTTTAACATCATCACTGAAAATATTGCCTTGGAATTTGTGGAAGAGATTAAGTCTAAATTTCAACCTGCGATCTGACAATGATTCCCATTTCAATTCATTTAATAGACTGGTTACGCTAATATAATTATCTATATATAATCATATATTGCTTTACACTGACTTTCGCACTCCAGGATGAAAGTGCCACATGTCATTCCAGAAATGCAACGAGAGAGCTAATTTGAAACGCACTAATCCCGAAGGCTACAGTCCCAACGTTTTTTCTGCTCCAGTAGGGGCGGATGATCGATGGACAGACGGGTGGAAGAAAGCGAGTGATCAAGCAATTAGCAAATGGAACCCTACTCACAGTCGCTTCAACTCTCTGGTAGTTTCAGGTCGGCAGGAGGAGAGGATCCGTGGTTCACAAGAGAACTTGGAACGCCGGTAGCAAACAAGGCAGCCCTCCGAACCAACGCAGGAATCGATGCAAAGAAGACTTCAAAACGATATGAAACGCACGCTTTTATCGCGCCAAGGTCTCGGATAATGCGACTGCACGAAATGAGATAAGCGATAACTGAAATTCAATAGATAAATAACCAAAGTGGCACACAACTGTCAGCCTCGATTGCGCAAAGGGAAACACTTGAAAAGAAATCGCAGGCGAAGTGGAATGACGAGGGACACTCTTTATCCTGCCGATACACGCACGTAAAAAAATGGCTCGTCTATGGGTACCGAACTCTGTTTGGTTGCGAGAATTTTAGGTTGATGGAACCTAATGTAAGGGAGTCCTGACCGATCTCGTTGGTCGCGATGATCGAGCGCTTTCGGTTGAATAGTCGGGGTGCGGCAACCATACTAGTTCGGTTGGGGCTTCCGGCTGTACCGAACTGGAATCGCAATTTGAAGTTGGTGTCGGCTGTGGTAGACCTCTTTAGCTCCGTATTTCACAGGAAGCTAATCTTATGTGCATAGTTGTTTAAGAGACATTGGTAAAGTAAGTTCAACAGTTCGCAGCTAAGAGAACCTACTTATAAAGAGCCGTTTAAGAAGATAGGATTGTTTAAGAACTGAAAGGAGTGAGTTTACGATAAGAATAGGGACTCCTGTTGCTAATATCAATATTTTAAAACGATTTAATGGCTTTCAGTGTGATTTCTTTAGTGTTACGTGGTATTGGCTCGTTTTTGATACGACTTCGACCATTTTTTACCATAGTCTGTGTCCAGGCGGTTTTCCTGTGTATTCTTTCACTTATAATTTTATAGCATCATTGAACCATGTTTGCCTCATTTCGCAATTGATACATAGGCAGGTAGGACACATGAGTTTGAAACCGTTACCGGAAACAAACAGTTTAGTTCCACGAATCAAAATGCAAGCGGTTCACGGTACCAAACCGACGAGTTTAAAACAGATAATGAAATTCAACTGTTTAGTTTCACGAGATGAATTATAAGACGTCCATGGTAGGTAACAGATTATTTGCGTTTAGCAAACTTTTTAGCCAAACCAGTTTGGTCTCAGCAAACGGACGATTCGACAAGTCCATAGATATCCGCTCAGTTTGGTTGCGGGTACCAGATTTCTGGTTAATAGGACCTAACGTTTTTTTGCGTGCGGATGGTGAAATGAATTTACAACCTAGTACATTGAAGAATATTTTCTTATAAGCTTCCGGCTTTATCTACATTTACGTAATTCCATGCGAGCCACCGCGCGGGCGTGTGGCAGGGGTTTATTTCCTAGTAGACAATAAAGTTTTCTAATTGTTTACATTTAAATTGATATTCTCCAACGTAGAAAAACCAAAATACTCGCCCTACTAAGTAGAGTACCTCATGTAGGACACAGAGTGGAGAAACAAAATATCTAGCAAGCATTTTTAAGTTCCAAGATATTCATAATACGCGTGCATTGCGTTGCCCTTGACGCAAATCGCCGCTCCAGTTCTTCTAAAGTTTCATGTAATCCGGACCAAACTACCCCCTTCGTAGAGCAAAGAGGAGCCTCAAACCAAATTACAGGCGAAAAGCAAAATCGTCACAACAGGAGTCTTGCAATAGTAGACTACGCATCTATGACTCATGATTAAGAATTAAAGATGGAGTGGGCGACGCATTTTTTCGTTAATTACCCCCACCAGGGGGTTAATGGCCTACGGTTCACTCTCCACTCACACTACCGAAGTCATTCTGAAGTTTGCCACAGATGTCAGGAGAATACTGACACTTTTATGGGTGCTCGGCCTGCTGAAGTTCGCAGCTGAAGTGAGAGGGACGAGGGACGACCCTTCCCAAATCCCACCGCCCAGAAATAGCTTCCCCGGCGGTCGACGTCTTGCGCTGGGAAGAGGGGCCAGGCCCCCAGGTGGAGGGAGGGAAGGGCCTCTGGGGCTCCACAGCCTACCGATCTTCCTTACGTCCAAAGCAAACCACGACATTTCGAAAGCGTAGAATTGTTAACCGAAGAGGACCAGAGCCACTTCGCATTCCACCTCCAGGAGAACATGAGTACAGGCCAATGGATACGATGTTGACAACGAACGAATTCCTTCCTTATTTCGCCATCTTATTCATTTACATCTAAGCTATACCCTGAAATCCACCGCGAGGGTGTGTGGCAGAGGGTGAAGATTACCAAACATGCACTACTGACATGACACTAGCATACTAGATGGAAACATCTGACATAATAGGGTCACCTGCTGCTACATGGTTAGTATCTACATAGTATTGAATGGTGTGGTTGTTCACACATGCATCATACACTACACACGACTTTACAATATTTCACCACCAAAATATGTCTTTGCTATGCTTCCTACTGTGTTATCTTATAGTACGCGGGAAAAATGACATTTTGAATCTATCGGTACGACAATCAATCCCTCTAATCTTATTTATCTGGTCGAATCTAGTAAATACCCAGGAATTGTTAATACATATCTAACATCGTCAGCAGACTATCCTTTCAAATTTCTGCAACACATTGAATTTATTTATTTATCATCATCATCATTGGTCATCAATCCTCAGATTGGTTTGACGCAGCTCTCCACTGAGTTCTTCTATCGGCTAATCTCTTCATATATACGTATTTCATCTCTTTCACATCCTTCATCACTTGTTCCATATATCTCACACGAGGCCTTCCTTTGCTATTCATCCCGTTCGCTTGTCCTTCAACGATTATCTTCATCAGGCCATCATGTCTCAATAATCTGACTGTTTAGGTTGTCCCGTCTTCTTCTTGGGGTATGCAGAAGGCATTTTCTTAGGAAGAAGAGTAACAGAAAACCGGGTCGGCAAATTTGTACTTTGTGTTAAGATCGTATAATGATTTCAAACTGAATTATTCTATAAATTCTGATTCACTACTAAACCTATCGTGACACCTTTTAACAAACCTAGCTGCTCTACGCTGCACCTTGTCTAGTTCTCTGATCAAATCTAATTCATTCGGATCCCATACACTGGCTGCATACTCAAGGTGGGGCCTAACTAGTGAAAAGTAACATCGCTCTTTTGTCTTCTCATCACATTTCCCAAGTACCCTTTTTATAAATCTTCTACTTTCTCTTAACTCGGCCGCATATTTCCCGGATGCGTCTTCCCCACGATAAATCTTTAGTAATTGTTACACCTAAATACCTTATGGTTTCAACGCTTTCAATCTTCGAATTATTAATTTTATAGGATCGCTCTATTGAATTATTCCTTCTCCAAAAATTAATAGCTACATATACTTTTAAGGTTAAGTTATAACTGCCAATTGTCCCACCATTACAGCATTGCATCTAAATCCTTGCTAAGAGATTCCCTCTCTTCATCTTTTGATGTACCCCTGTTCACTACCGCATCGCCTGCAAAAAGTCTAAGCTTACTATTAGCTACTGTACCCAGATCATTCATGCATAAAAGAAATAGAAGCGGACCTATTACGCTACCCTGGGGAACTCCCGATGTGACTGATTGTGTCCGACATGATACCATCTATGACAACCCTCTGCTCTCGCCCAGTCAAGAATTGTTTTATCCAACATACCACGACTTTATTCACACTAAAACTCTCCGACCTCAAGATTTATTTATTATGAGGAACTTATTAGAGCGCCACGAGCGATAAAAGACGAGCCACTTATCCACGGCGTACTTCTCTACTTCTCGTACATGCGGGAAATCATCTTTTCCTCCTCCTCGTACTCACAAATATCACACGATTTTACCTTCCTCCTCCTCTCTATACGATTAGTGTTTTGTGTTAACCTGTAATTGTAAACTGAGGTTTTTCCTTTCATAAAGTCCACATAAAACTCGAAAACCCATTAACCCGCAACTCTCGGCTCTTTTTGCAATAACTCAGTTAAATTTAGCAACTTTCTCACGAAACCACCTCCGAGTTCTGAGAGACTTTTTTTCGATAATATTTGCGACATGTTTATGTTTTTTGCAAAATTGGGGACTTTTTTCCGCGCTTTAATGAGTATACATTAATTGTCATGGCCGTGCTTAAATATAATTAAAAATATTAGTAGTATGAAATTGATACGGATAATAAACAAAACACTTCAGCTACTGCTCCACAAGTTTCCGCTGAGAGCTACTCACTTTCAACTGTTCGCCGCTGAATAAAACCAGAAATCTTTACAGAGAAGGAATGGAGGATATGAGAAACTATGAGTACCAGGCGGGTATTTGAATTGCCCAGCAGCATGGCTAGAGGTGCCACCTTCACCCAGTAGATAGCCACAGCTACCGCCGTTATCTAGAATAGCGTGTCTCCCGATGGTGCCAACCAGTTTCAAGTGCAGAAATGATCCGGACTTACTGCCACATAACCGTATAGTTCCATCTCACATGACCAAACATTCGATATAGTGGAAGGCCGGTCCAGCGACTCTTGGAATTGGGCTGGAGGAAGCAATATTAAGTCCATGGAAGCCATAGGAGACCAAAACTAAGGTTCGTTTCACACTATCCAATTCATCTTAAATCAAAAAAACCTGCACAAGAGTCTTGAATCCTTCACATGCACCCGAGAGCATAAATTCAATACAGCCATTCAAGAAAAATTGTTCAATAAACTTTTAAGGTCATTCAAAACTTCGCAGAAGAATTGAGAACTTGATCAGCGAATTCCAAAACAAATGAATTACTACCTAGAAGCGATCGGTTAACTAGGCATGCAATGCATAAACAAATGGAAGGTTGGGGGTACAATTGCCTAGGTCGTCTCGTTTTCGAGGACCAACACAATAGTGTGAAGAATAGAAGAGAGACTTCCAGGAGATATTTATGGAATCTGATGATGTCGCTTGAACGTTAAAATAAGCTGCACAAATATCCAGTGAAACGTTTACAACGGTTTGTGTTATATAGTTAAACGAGTACCTGTATCGAGGTCGGGACATTTACTCAGCAACATTAACATCACATGTGTAAGATATAAATAGAGGAAAATAGTATCCATGGCAAAATGTAACTCCCTGAATCATTAAAAAATGTAGATAAAATCTGACCGTTAACGCAAAAGGAACAGCCAGCTTTACAGCTGAAATACTACGTGCGAACAACTCGGAAGAAATTAAGACATTTCTTTGGAGTACAATACATGACGCACATACCAGGCATTTGAGTCACTCAACGGGGTATCTTAATCAATGGAGATTCATGATACAAAGCTAAAGGTTGATACGCTATGTTCCTATACGTATGCACTTCAATGGTCTTGGTAGTTCAGTATCCTTCCGAAGATCCACTAAATGAATGAACATCAATACATAAATGCTAACCTTCACAGTATATCCATTAAAATCATTAAATACCAAGCCGAGTTGTTTTTAAATGCTGGACTGATATGATTGCACATGTTTCTTGAAATAAGAGTTTTATAAAATGTGTTTTAAACTGCAATAACTAACGGAAGTGAAGGCTGTTCGGGTGCTCCACCGGGTCAAATCCTCCATCGCTGCCGACGTTTCAAGGAACAAGTCGTTCCCCATCCTCAGTCGTTCCTTGAAACGTCCGCAGCGATGGAGGATCTGACCCGGTGGAGCACCCGAACAGCCTTCACTTCCAGCGTACGCCGGGAAAGCCTGCCATCCTTTTTGCAATAACTAACCTTCGTCGACAGATTATCTCTAACTGGTCAACTACAGAATCCTATGGTGGAAATGCCGCAGGTTATGGTGATATGGAAACAAGAAAAATGTGCAGTAAGGGGAAAATTTCACCTGAAGAACAAGTTCTGAGAAAGAAATATAATGTTCTTAATGTAATGATCAACAAAAGGTTACTGCTTATGTACGTTGCTTAGCTTGAGCTGCAAGTGCCGTTTAAGTTTCCCTTATTGCTCACTGAATTATAAACATTAAAATATATCAAGCTGAGAAATTAAAATGTATTTCATATTTTAAGGTGGATGTACACATGCCTTAGCCATTTTAATATTACTACACAGGTGTAGTGAGGAGATAACAGTTACAGCTGGCATATGTTACTGGAGGAAGTCCCAAGGTTTCCCAGGTTGGGATAGCTAAAGAATCCTAGCTGGCTTCTACGATGGCATCTAATGATGCCGGCGAGAAAAAAGTATGGAAATTTAAGATGACTATTGTAATTCAGTGTTGGATAACATTATAGTTACTAAGCTCCTTGGTAGCTAGTATGGCAGTGAATACGAAACATCATCTTCGTACGATGTTGTGATTGAACACGAGTGCGAAAATGACACTTATGAACAAAGTATTGATGGATTTATGTCATAGGTACAGTTGACTTAAGAACAGTCGTGAACCAAGAACTCTGTCAATCAGCCTACAACAAGACAAAACGCCCGAGTGATAGCAAGCTCTGGTTTGAGCTACGCTAAGGCGAAATTACTGCAAGCTGCATGAAGTTGGTTGGTTATTCAGGGGAGGCGACGGACAGCTGAGGTCATTTGCGCCATTTAGTATAGGTGGGTAATTGAATAATGGTAAGAACATTCCAGGTAATGGAGGAATGTTGGTTTTCCACTGAAAAATCCGCCACTGACGGGAATCGTGCCCGGGCCCTCGGGATGGGAGGTCAGTACTCTAGCCACCACACCAACCCGATCCCCCAGCTGCATAAAGCAGCTTACTGTTGTACTTATGATGGATCACTAGTGGCAGTATTGACAGGGGCCAGAAAATTTAAGGGTAATGAGGCCACAAGATGAGGGCTAAATCTGGAGAGCCCGGTTCTAGTGGCAGTGGAGAGACAGAGGTCAATCAATAAAAGTATATGGTTTACACTTCCGTCCAACGAGTTTCGTGTGTTTGTGGCTCCACCAGTTGCTATTTATCGCCTTTGTGACTGAAGTCAAATGTCAAAGTCACCTCTATTAATAATTGTCAAAATATATACTCTAATCATGATATTGCTACAAATCCATTTGCATTGCTGTTTTCTGGAAAAAATGAAGCTGTTTTGTGTCGTGCATCCTGATTTTAATTTTTCCAAAAATATAAGTAAATATAAGTAAAAGAGGACCTTTATGATAAGATATTCTGCGGGAAAGTATTAGGAGAGGAGAGGTTTATCAAACAAATTTGAAATAAATGGTCTCGGAAAATAAATTAGTTATTATTTTAATTCGAAATTGGATTGTCTCTTCTTATATCCTGGAACCATATTTGTTAGGCCAATTCACTTTTGGGAAGGGAAATAAATATTTTTTCCGAGTTCTTTGCATTATTACGATACAAAGGTATGATACAGTATTTTTCCATCATCGTTAATATGTAATGGAAAGATCCCTATTCGTCAATTATTTCTTTTTGTTTACAACGTTTTACAAATGAAATTAAGAAGCCAAGGAAAAGTCCCTCAGAGATACAAGCAAAGCCACCAGAGGAAGCGATAGATGAAATGACATCACAGCAGCCGTCTAACATGGTTGGCCATTTTCGGGGGCTTCCCCTTTCGCCCATATTTTGGTCTTAATATCTACTGGAATTCACTGAATATTTTAGCGACATTTTGGAAATTATATTTCTCAAGGTACCCTAGCAGGGAGCAGTATTAAAAAAATATCAAATCTATTTCAAATGGCGTCAATCTATTTCTAATGACTAAGAGGATCTGGTACGCATGCGCAAATTTCGACTCTTGCGCAGCCGCGGCGAATAGCGCAAACGAAACTTACTTTCTGAACGCATTAATGTCGGATTTTACTTTCTCCAAAAACCTTTTCTTGTTTATCAATAATATAATATTCCCTTCAAATCCCCACCTTGAATTGTGTCGATGGAAATAGTGGCTATCGGCCGAAACGCTACAGGACCGTCCAAAGTTAAAAATGTAAAGAGTTATGAGGACGAGAAAAATGTTACGGAATGGAAGTCTTTCAAGAAGTATTGAGACAGAACGGATGCGGTCGTGACGTTTCCAAGCCGTCATATCGGTTCCAGAAACCTTGTTCGTCTAAGATTGACAAGTACCGAAGGGAAAAATTGAAAGTGCGAAAGCGGCTTACGAAGGAGCGTGCATACCAGAGAACGAGACTCAAAACATGGGCCATAAAACATAAAGCCAGAAAAGATGTGGTCCTTCACTGCTTTCCCAAAATTTGCAATTCTAAGGAAAGCTCAAAGACAATTCGTGGACATTTGATCTGACGTCAAGCCGCTCTGCGGGGAGGTGGATTTCTCATTGAGCAACAAGATGCGAAAACTAACTTCTACGTGAGCGGGCGAACTCCACCCTCGACCCAGGGTCGCTCAGCTCGACAGGAGTTGTAGAGCCATCACCCTCCGCCACGCCAGTGGCCGCGGTTGTTGCAACAGTGCCAACCAGCGACGAGGAAGAGGCACATTTCCGGAGGAATGAATGCACGCCTTCGGGCCGATGGCCAACGAACAGCGGGGAACGAGGGGCGTGAAATGTCAGCGGGGTCAATTGCGGTGGTAGCTCCCATCCACCGGGAGATGGAGCAGGGCGATATTTCAAGTTAATAGTCAATACCAAGGTATTGGTCGCCATTACTATACCGAAATTGGATAATGTACGTTTGGAGTAAAAGCGTGTTGAGTATCAATGTTTCAATATTAAATAATGAACTCGGCTGATATTGAAATTTGAACTCTGCGTCACTGAAATGAAAATGTGTGGCCAGTGATCAGTTAAATGGTTAGTATTAGCGAAAGGATTCGGTTTATGGGTGCTTCGATCGATTAAATTATAACGCACCGTATAATCTAAGTTCAAACATTAGACTGGACGCATTATTGACCTGAATACACCGTTCCGCACAATTAATGGCTATCCGTGAAAAAGATTTGACGTTTAAAATTACAATAAACCATTCATCAGCAAGTAAAACTTGAAATAAAATGATTCAAGGTTGGAAATGTCCTGAAGTAGTACTAGATAGGTAGAATCATTGTAGTAAAAAGCAACGGCTAGGTTTCGTTAACATTATCCAAAATTAAATGAAAATTGGATCAATTAATCAAAGCTTGTAGGAGTTTTTACGTTCAAGAGTGCTCAATCACTTTCATAAAATAAGAATTCAAAGAGTGCTCAATTACTTGCATGAATGGTGGGTTGATTCCGAAACTTTAAGACTGTAAGAAGACCCAATTACTTCGAAACGAAAAACACACGTTTCCAAGATTCTCAATAGGTCTCTTTGCAATGAATTCATTTCTCCGCGCACCAAAAATGCATCAATAATAGTTGTCCCTGCCCTCTGCAAGACTTCCATCTCCGCCCTCCGAAGCAACATCGTCTTCGGCGAAACTTTAAATGATGTGATAAACGCATATATATATTCGCTGAAGTATAGATTCATGGTACCCCGCGTCACTTTGTGGAATCTATTCATGTTCGTGAATTAATTCACGGGCGCTTAGTTATTCCCCATAAATATTTTATTTCACACGACCCAGGCGATGAAATAAAACTTTTCATCAGGTGGGCAACAAGTACACAATCCTTGTATATGCATCCGGGTATATGTGGGAAAGGGGGTGGGATGAGGATGCGGTAGGCCCCCTTTCGTGAGCACGAATGCTACACAATGATACACTTAATAATGAACATGGGAGTAGGGTGCATACAAAAATTCGCCCGTCATTACAGAATTACACTGTGCACTATTTCTAAGTGATCAAGAGGTTCTCAATTCGTCAATTTCGTCCTTATTCATTTCTCTGGGGTTAATGGGCTTCGTCCATTATTTGACACACGAAGTAGGTATCTCCGAATCAAATTCACTTTCATGGTCACGTTTCTCACATGGTTCGCGAAGAGGGACGTCACATTTTTGTCTCGCCATCGTTTTAAATTTCCCATCCGTTGGGCCAATGTGTACAGCATTACACCTTCGCAATAATTTATAAATTCCATTCTTCATAATTAGACAATACTGTCCTTTGTCTTTAGGTAATATGTGCGAGATCAGAATTGAAAGATTATTAGCTATAAAACCTAGTTTGAAACCGTCTTTTGGCACTTTTATGTATAATTTTTCTGCGACAAGTTACCCAGAATACATCGCTACTTATCCGGTGAATCCTCAGTGCAATAATAACTGTAAAGGTAAGCCAGGGCCAACTAAGTTAATGTCGCATGAAATGAAATATTGACCAGGAAAATTAGTGACTGCTAAGTAATTCACCAACAAGTAAATCGCTAATCCACCATCTCATAGAGGGTATCGTAAACGACACTGCTGTATTTACAGCTATTCTCCATATTACAAAATGCACTGTGGTAATGGTCATCTCATTCACATGAACACGTATTAGTGGGGAGGGTTCATATCAAATAATCTACCCAATAATCAAAACGACTTCTGAAAAATAATTGAAAACGCGACCGCACACGCATCAGATCATCCGTTTCTCCACCAGTCTCCTTGAATAACCAGTCTTCGGTTTCAAGTTCTTAATCACGGAACTAAGAAACACCCCCACACAAAATTCCACGAGAAGAGAATACTTCTATTTTCGTCCGACTTTTCCTCATTTGCGGACCAGTGCGCGGAGGTACGATCGCTCTCGATCAAGATGGAGTCGAGCAGATCCGATCCCCCGCCCGATCGGCCACTTTCTCCTACCCCGACACTCGTTCGCACCGGCCCCCAAGCATTAACCCACTTCACTTCACTGCACCCCTTCGGTTACCGGAGGGCGGCACCTCTGCCGACGTTGCCAACTTGGCCTCTTTATCAAATATGCACACGTACCATTCATTTTTCAGCTATTCCCAATATTTCAGGAGACAGAAATACGATTAACACGCTGAGGCCCGTACGGGTCAATTTGACCCAAATGTGATTTCTATATTGTCACTGTGTCAAGTAATTCTGGCGCAATTGGATAGAATTTCGCGACTTTTCATGGGTTGAGGTTTTTTTAAACTTCGTTTAACTACAGTCTCTGCGTGTATAGTTGATGCCTCAAAATAAAATGGTACATTGAAGGCTCGTACGGGTCAATTTGAACCCAAAATTTGAGCCTAAGTTTCGCCTAGCGGTTTTCATTGTTATGCAGCATTTTTTTCTTTAGATGTTCTGTTTACGTTGCTGTTTTAGATGACAAGGAGAAGGAAATGAGCGGAAATGGTGGGGGTGAAATAAATATACTTTTGTCCAAGACATTACAGTTTTCTAACCAACTAGGACTCCGGGGCCTGCATGTATGATCCTGATGACTCCTGACTGTCATCAAGCTGGCTGTTATGTATCTATGCACCTTATTTGCACTCCGTTTTTTGGTATCTATGGAATTACTTTCTACAGCAATTCCAAAGCTCTTCAATCAGTTAAGCTCGGTGATTGGGGGAGGGAAGAGTTCCTCTAATGAAACGACGCAGTAGTGTCTCCGAAGCATAATCTGAATCTTCTGCAAGAAATTTCTTCAAATAAATAAGACTCCAATGAGCCAGACACTGATTTTAGTGATTCGATCAGGAATGTCTACCACGAGACAGGCAGTGAGAGGGTGATTCTGATGCTAAAAGACTCGACCGATGATGTCCTATCTGGCGGTAGCAGGTACGCAACCGTACGAGAATATTAGACGAGTTTTTTTCTTACTGTAGTCATGAAAACCTACCATATGCCAGCTGTATTTTACACGTGAATATCGGAGGGGCTGAAAGGATGATCTTAGTGGGTGGCGTCTGAACTGGAGATGATGCTCCCTGGCGGACAGCGGCTAAAAACATTGAGGGGGAAATTTCAGGCTCATCGCCCATGGCAAAACATTTAGTGAACAATGGCAGTGCCCTTTGGCGCTGGCTTTATTCCCGAAGGAATCATAACGGTAAATCATACAAACGAGACAATGGCCGTGGGATCGCCAGTGTCGAAAACTGTTCCGTTTCACTTCACTGGAGCTGGAAGTTTTCATTGCTGTGCATTATGCTCGTAAGGTACGTTGTAGATCTGACTTCAGTTACATCTATATGTATACACTGGAATACAACATAATATTGTAATAAATTAAATCATTAATAGCTTCACATTTAATCGAAATCAAATAGGTCTTATAGGTAAAGAGAGTTGACTGGGTATGAGACCTTGTTCCTATATAAAAGCAAATGATTATCCATTCAATATATTCCCTAGAAACTTGGAAAAATAGCACCATTGAATAGTTCCATATCTTGGATATAATAGCGTTATTCCCACAGGTGAAAGGGTTATCACGAAGCTAATGGCGCCTCACTCAATGAAGGACTAAGAACCTTACGACAGACTATTACATTGCATCCACATTCACATTTCACATTCACGAATTCACATCTCTGGCAAGCAAATTTATATCAAAAAGTACTAACACTGTAGGAAATATGAATCGTGCTCGAAAATAAGTTATATCATCGTCCAAAAAATTACGTGCTCTAACCACCGTTTTTCTCAAGTCTTATTACATGATGCCTCCTGCATAAAAGGGTAATGGAAATATTAATGTACTGGCACTAAGTACATACAATGCATCCAATATTTTCCTCTTCCTAATGATACGAAAGACTTACAGAAACTGGAATGTTTTATTATGATAAACAAGCGGAATAGACTGATTACTAGAGAGTGGCGCGGTATTTTTTGCTTGTTTCTACAGGTCGTAGGACACTTGGTGTGTTGTATTATTTACTCGATCTCCCATAATAAATGAAAATGCAGTATATCGTGAAATTACAGAGATAGAAATACCTCGGCACAAACATTAGCTTCAATTGAGCACTGAACTTCGTGGGGAATGTAAGCTGGAAAGGGCACTGAGCCCTATTATTATTGTACATTCACAAGACCCACTATCTAAATGAAGATGATGACGGCTTCTAAATGCTACGAAAAGTATTAGTACTACAGCTACATGAGGTCGGTGGGTAGCAGACGCAACGCAAGCAAGAGAACAGAATATTTTGTGGGCCGTAGGCATTACGACATCGCAGATGTCGACGAGGAGCATAGAGAGAAAAGTAAAACGTAAAGCCGAGAAGATCCTGAATGGAGACTAATTTGGATTCAGGAAACGCAAGGGATTAAGAGAATTAATTTTGAGCCTTAGCTCTGCATTCAGGGATTGGCTGGCTTGGAGCACGATGGTGTCTGTACAACATTCCCCTCCCTCGTGCGTCCGATGTGGCGTTTATGTCGTTCGTGTTTCATCGTTTCTCGTCCGCTACATCCTCAGCGTTCGCTGTGTTCGGTTTAACATTCATTATTTGTTGATGTCATGACGGTAGACTTACTTAACCGCAGCGTTCTTATTGTTACATCGAACTTCGATCTTAGGATTGAGGCACCCATAACATCCTTCTTACTTCAATTTCTTCTCCGATAACCTTCGCACTGGCTTTGATTCTGTTGTATAATGGCTCCAAATTCCCTTCCATTCCTTCACCTTATATTCATTTTCAAAAAAAAGTTATCCATTCTTGTCCCTTATGGTACCCTGCGCTCCGCTCCTTGAAGTGGTTCCCAATTATCCCATAAGCTACTTCCACCTTTCCAGGTTGTGGTTGTTTTGTACGTACTTGCTAAGAACTTCACCCACATTTCTCTATCTTTCCCAGCTTTGCAACTTTTTTTGTTCCTTATTCTTTTGTAGCAGATTTTCTCTTCTTCAGCTGTCTCATTCTTGTATTTTCTTCTATATTCTAAGAGATCTAAACTTTCTTCCGCGATCCACACCTCGACTACTTTACTCCTCCCAAGAACTTCATTTGCGGCTTCCTGTAGTCCGCTTTTAATCTTTTCCCATCTCTCTTTCGCTGATTTCTCAGTCAGGTTCTCTCCGCAGTAATTTCCCACTGTTTTTTGTAAGGCCAGTCGATGTTTCGTCTCTCATCCTACTTGCCTAATATTCTTCAATGTTTTCAACAGTTTCTTGAATTTCAGATGGCATTTCATCATCGCTAAGTTGTTTGTATTGTGGTGATGTCGATATCAGCCCCCGGCCGGTTTTGGCAGCCCTCCAGGCTCCTGAATCTTTCATCATCAAGGGTCAACAATCCTAGGATTGGTTTGACGCAGCCCTCCACTCGATTCTTCTATCGGACAACCTCTTCATATTAACGTAGTTCCTCTCTTTTACGTCCTTTACGACCTGCTCATTCGAGGCCTGCCTTTTCCATTCTTCCCGTTCACATTATTGTCGACGATTGTCTTCATCAGGCCATCGTGTCTTAAGATATGGACAATTAGGTTGTCCCGCCTTCTTTTAATTGTTTTCAGCAGACTCCTGAATCTTTGCTTCTCTAAAACGTAGTCTACTTGAAATCTACATTTGCCTCCTGGCAATTTCCCAGTGTATTCTATTCGATCGTGATTTTAACATAATGAGTTCGCCACCACTCACTCACTGTTCTGAACTTGATGACAGTTTTTGTATATTACCTTAAATTCAAAGCACCAACGTGGTACGACTTTTATCTGTAGGCTAATTCGGCCACAGGAAAATGCCGTAGCAACTGCCATTGTATTATTTGTAATCAAGAAAATATCGTAAATGTGTGTGTGTTATTTTCAGAAGCTTTATGACTCGTTTAGAACGGATCTTTAAATGGAGTAACAATTTAGAAAAATGAAGTTTCGTTTACCATAACTTTTATCATATTTGACCTCTGGATAGCAAAAGCATAAAACGTCGATCAATGCCCCTTACAAACTGGTTATAACCAATGACCGCGTGCAGCTTCGATGTACCCAATCTACGAGAACTTCAACTTGCCGTTCGCTGTACCCAGTAACAGTACCTCCCGCCTATTATGTAATTGTAAAAACACCAATTATCCAGTTGCTTGTGTGTTTTCATTCACCAATACCCTTGACAAGTCCACGCTGCAGTAAATGTTGTTTAAAAAAATCACTGCCATTTCTTTCTCATACCCATTAGGAATGAATGGACTACTTTCATAGAATGCCCTTCTCCGCATAATCATGCACACTTAACTCTACGCAAATATAAACCCCGAGAACGAATCCCTGGGATGCAGTTAACATACATTTTAACGCCAAATTAGTGCTTTTTCCCTTGCCGTACTGCCAGGAAACTAGGTGGCCTTGCAAATGAATCATTGATCACTAGAGGGCAGGATTGCGGTCGGATTAAACAATTCATTTCACTTCTTGTGGAAAAAGTCAAACAATGCACGTATTTCACATATCCTACCAGCAGGACCTAGCTCATTCTCCCCAGATTTCCCACTAATGCACAGCTTGTTCTAGCAAAGGAAGTGATCGCGACTTCATTTTCCTAAAAAAATAGGTACGATGCATAATTTAACCTCCAGTAGCCATAGCATATTTTTTCGCAAAAAAATAAAATATACGCACTCTAATAGGATCGGAGAATGTAGCATTATTTTGAGACCTCGATTCCCCATGAAAGATACACTACGATGTGGTGGAGGAGTTGTATTCCCCCTAAGTGGGCAACGGAGGGATCGGCAGGATTGAGGACGATAGAGAACAGCCCCTCAGAGATGCCTACATTTTTCCGCTAAAATCCTATGAAGTAAGTAGATCGTCCTGACACTGCATAAGTACATCAAAGATAACTGTTTAAAATAATTTTGTAAATGTCGTTCGGAAATTATGGTTTATAATCATTTGATTCCAAATAGATTGAAAATAGTTATGTTAGATAGGACTGAAGGCGTCACTTTGTGGAATTTAATGTTAATGGTAATGTTATTTTACAAATATGCATTAAGTTACTTTTCAAAAAATATTATCGTGATAGCCTATAAGCGTCGTCCTATTATTATCAGGAGAAAATAATAGGAGATCTTATTACTATCAGGCGATAAAAATATATTCTAAGGCGTGAGAAATACACCTATTGACAAATAGCGGTTCATACATATGCTGTTATATTTTTGAGACTTCAGCCCGCTCGAGAGTTGCTTCATGGCTACATGAGTCCAACCACAATATAAATAATTTGGTCAAGGTACAGAATTACTACTGCGTATTTCTCTTGCGCCTAAAAATTCAAATTACCTCGAAGGATTTTTTACTGAGCTACGCGCGAGGAAATTATCCTCAATACTTAAATATGGCTAATATAGGAAGATAATTTTTGTACTACTATCTTTACTTATTCGTATGAGATAATTCGACTTTTTCCAACAAGTATTAACTCTTTGACTCTACATACCCACACCAACGCGCATCCCTTATGACGATAATTATAGTAGCAGAGGATTTGAGAAGAGACCAAAACGAAAAGATCTCAATAACCTGCTATAATGGGCACAACTGTGATCTCTTGTCAATAAAATATCCGAGGTAAAGAAAAGAATTATTACATTCTATAGGAAATACTAGAATTTGGTATATCACGACATGACTCGTTCTTTGGTTAAGGGTTTTGCCTCAATTACCTACATGCAATAGAAAAGAAAATACGATTCAAAACACTTCTTCATTCCCAAAATTCCACTTGTTGCTGTCTAAAATTCTAGAGAGGTTGAAGCACTAGACCAGATTCCCATTCCCCACCAGCAGCACCATCTCCGATACGGCAGTTTCGTAAATTAATGGCGAATCACTCATATCCACAGGAATTTGCAAAATGACAGAAATTAGAGGAAACTGGATGTGCCGAAAATATTCGGCACATCCAATCCTGGAAGTAAACATGACTGCGTGAATAACAAGTCACAATGTCAGACATTGCCACGGGCAAAGACAACCTTATTCACGATTAAAGATATGTTAATGGCTATACCAAGGCTAAGTTTTCCACAAATTTCAGTTCAAAATACCTACCATTTCAACATAAGAACATTATAAGTAGTGCTTCGAACGAAGTAAATGGTCGAGCATACAAAATTATCTCCTCGAACACGAAATGTGTGAGAAGTAAGACAGTCTCTCCCTGCTCCTATATACTGTCATTTTCTTCCAAATGAGGGGACTTGAAAGAAATAGACTTCACAATATCACATTTACCCAAACAAAAACATTGTGCATCACCGCGACAATCAACAATTTAGAGTACTGGAAACATACCCACTTCTTGAACAATACGCGAGTTATCCCGATGCGTAACTCAGCACGTATGAATCTGAACGTACACGCCCCCTTTACAAAATCGACCCAGCATCGCTTCCTCATCCCCAAATCCCTGGATCGGTCGGTCTCCCGTAATTTAGCCGTTTGGTATCTCCCGAGAGCAGGAGCTATTGAACTCAACTGATTAAACGACCGAATGGCGAAGAAGACATTTAAGAAAATGAATCCAGCCTACTATGGCGAAGCAGGCCCCATCTGCTGAGGATGCTCGGAACCACTGCATTCGGTCTCGCCGGACGATGGAGCGCAGGGAAATGAGACTGGAGGACAGATGAAGAAGGCGTGGGTGGGGGCAGCGGGAGGGGTCTGGAAGGAATTGGATGTCCGAGGGAGGGGATTGACTAGTTGCCTTAGCGGCATTGCGTAACGGCCAACTCCCACTTGCCCGAGAAACGAACTCTCTCCCTCCCTCCCTCTTCCCTGAAAGACGGACTCGGTCGCACCCAGGCACGAAAATCGATGTCATCGCGCCAAGCGTAGGGGAAAGACACCAAACGATCTCCTCAATCGCGTAAATGACTTACTGAATGGTGATGGGGAGGAGCTTGGGACGATTAACTTACACCCACATACGCATCGGCCGCATTATTCGCCAACAGTGCCAAATGAAAATTCGGGGAACACGTTCAACCAACGGAACACTCATAAGCTTTAATAAAATTTCCGCGATTCTTGAACGTAGGAATTTCCCCTTTCAAAATTGTTCACGGAATTTTCATTGCACAGGAACAAACGTCTTATCTTTCGAATGTCGCTAACGTGAAGGGCTCTCAGAAACGTCAGAACGGTCCGTGAAGCGGGTCTTCAAATTGATAATGAACGAGGGATACGAACAGCAGTAAACAATCATATTAGACCTTCAACACAGGATTACCTTTTCTAAAAGTCTCGCACCTATTCAATTGAATTGAATGGTGCTGACATCTGACATCACTCTCAACTAACATCACAATTACAAACCAAGAATTCATGCAGGAGTAAACAAGAACATTTAAATATCACTATTAAATTTTTTAGTACCACATTTCTTCGTGAAACTAATCAAGCCTCTTTAATGCCTAAATTCGTGAATAACAGAAGTCTCCCTCATAAAAAAGATTGATTTCATTCGAGACGTGACTTCCACAGTTGCAAATCCGGCGACGAAAGCCACGGGGACGCCGTAACTCTCCATTCAACACCACGGGCAGTTGTTGTAAGTAAGGAAAACTAATCAATCCACCAAGGCGCTTGATGAGAGGAGTTACTAGTAGCGGCGACACAACATCTTACTGTTAAAATGCACAGTCCAGGTAGCCACAATCACTATCGCAGAGGTGGATCGAAATCATACGTGTTTCCCTTCTACAGAATTATAATACAAATGAAATGTCTGGGTTGGGGATTTGGAGAAGGTTTTCGGCGCGAACAGAAATTCAATGGTTGGAATTCGGAAAGGAATGGAGTGTCCTACAATGACTGATGAATTATCCACAAATGTATTTAATAAAAACCAAGTAGCCGCGATTAAAGCAGGATCCAGAAGCGGAGAAGCATGAAAAAAAAGAAAGGATTGAGATACAGTATCCCGTAATTGTTTATGTTTACATTAATAGTAGACATATCCCTGGCGAAGAGGGCATTCTACCCTACAAAAGAAGAATCCACTTACAGCTGGAAATAAAAGCGTGGACGCAAGGAAACAATTCATCAGAACACACATTTGGAGCATGTATCTTTATGGCAGTGAGGCAAGGGCGAAAATAACAGCAGCAGAGAAAAAAAGGGTGAAAGCATTTGGAATGTGGTGCTAAGAACGATGAACACTAAATGGATCGACCGAGTGAGTAACGAGGAAGTGCTTAGAAGAGTGGGAGAAAACAGAAGTCTTCTGAAAACCCGAAAAAGAAGACGGGACAACTTAATAGGCCACAATGTGAGACATGATGGCCTGATGAAGACAACCGCCGAAGGACAAGTGAACGGGAGGAATGGCTAAGGAAGGCATCGAAAGATTAATACAGAGCATGTACATACATGAGAAAGGGAGGAAATGCATAAATATGAAGAGATTAGCTGCTAGGAGAATCGAGTGAAGAGCTACGTCTAACCAATGTCAGGATCTCTGACTGATTATGATTAACAGCATTCACTAGGGACGACTATAGATTCAACTCTCCAAAAAACCTCTGAATTTCTTTTCCAAAATTTGAGAAATAACAGGAATTAACCCATATTGCTTTGTTTTCATACTTTCGCGAGTTTAATGACAATAACAATCAATAAAAAAAAACAAATGCGAAGCATATAACACCAACGTGAATACAAGTATAATTTCACATCTAGCACAAACCTTGACCTACAAGGCGCAGGCTTCGCAGCTACCTTCAGAAGTTTCGAAGGACCATGCGCACTATCGAGGATGAAGTAGGTCCGGAAGTGTGGCCACTAGAGATTAATAATGGGATAATAATTTGGAGGCAAAACAATATTTTATTCACATTACATTAAAGAATTTTAAAATTTCTTCAGGTCATCTCTAGTATTACCATTCTCATTCGAATATAACATTATCATAGCTGTCATTACGACACTATCGTGCATATGGAGTTAATTATATCCTCCGACATCTTATTCTTAATAGCAAGATGTTCCACCGAGAAAAAATCAATCGCCTTGACCGGGAAGTTTTCGCGGCCAGTTAACGGTTTTTGAATTAATCCTTTTCTTACCTACTAACAAGGCTCATGCCATGATGAAGGATAGAAACAACAGATTGGATCGGAGAATAGACTGCAGTATTTCATATGAATATGGACGAAGAACCTCCTGAACAAATTTGCACTCACAAGTTTAAAAAAACATTTTAACAGAGGCACCGATGGCATTGCTAATACCTATTAAGTTTTCTTCACTGTTCCCGACTAAATAACTGTAACGTGGCGTCCAATTCTTCATTCTCATGCCATCCTTAATTTTTATCTAATTGATATTATGTATCGCGGTCTACGGCAATCAAATGAAAAACTTGGCGAGGAGGCATTCATTAAAGGCAATACGAAAATTGATAGCGAAAATTTTCGCCCGACAGCGAGGAAAAGACCCGATCGGTAGCGCTCCCGGGAAGGTCCTTCCCCGTGCCTAAACACGCAGCCTCCCCAATCCAGTCGTGGATGGGGAAGACCGCAGGGGAAATTTGTTTTCGCACAACCAAGGAAAGACCCGGCCGGGAATCCCAAAGTATTCACGGGGAGGAATATTCCCTCGCCCGAAGAATGACGAGTTCCTAGCAAAGACCGTGCGTGGTCAGGATTCATGGATAATATTCCATGCAAGTGCAGGGGAATTGACAACAAGCAACAATGTCTCCGCATTTTAGCCGAGGGTACCCGATGGCATTCTTGAGAGAAGATAATGAGACACATCGCGTAGGGGTACTGTGCAATGGGGAATACGCATGACATTTGTCTCTCGTGTATGGATAATGCATTTGATACGAAATTTTCTCACAAATTTAAATATAGGAGTCAAAAATTTTAATGATAACTACAACGATTATGAAATGCAATTAAAATGTCTCCAAATATTGACGAAAGTCACTTGACCTGAAACGCCTTCTGGCGTCACAGCACGGCATAGGTTATTAGATATTCCATATTTCTACGGAATCATTTTAGAAGGAAACGAAGCAAATGTATTGTTTAGTGGTTTTTGGCCGCTCCTTGCTCGAAACAATGAATGAAAAGGGATTTAAGAAAGCACAATCCGAAAATTTGTCTTTGGTTGACTCCCTTGAATGGTGGCATCCTTCTTAAAACAGACAGCGATTGCTTTGTCGTAGAAGAGATTCGCGGAGTAAAAACAAACAGGGCACTATACAGGTATTATATAATTTATGGACAACTTGCTCGTTACCATCCGTACCACCTAAATACAAAATAGAAATAAATTAGTTTGTTGCATTAAACAAATGAGATAAGTATAAACGTTTTCGCCAAGTATTCATTAAACAACTTACCACCATATACAACATATAAATAAAGCCCAGAGAGATAAAATGCCGTGACGCAATGCGACGACGTGTTTTTAAGCTGCCCAAAACGCACAATTTCTAAAGAGTCTTTGTTACAAAACTTAATTCTCCTGTAAAATTTTCGCCATGTACTTTTAGTTAACACACTTCCCTAAGAATCTTTCGAGAGTCCGATGTCGACTAGTAAATCGAAGACCGCACAGCCGTCGTCAGTAGCGAAATACTCAGGTGGCGAATGAAACAAAAGGAATCGTAATTCTAACAGGATTTCATAGAGTGCTCACGTAAGAAATGCGGACGTCTCACACTAATGCAGATTCCCACCCTCCGGCGCGATTTTTCGTCTACACAAACACCCTGCAAGGCACGCATCGCAAGGGTGTGTGGCAGGGAGTAAATTTCCTAATCTTAGCAAGAGTCTCTCATGATTGGAATGAGAATACTTGGATGCAAGAGTCTCTCATTTAGAGGAATTAGTAGTTGCAGCTGAAAACGAGGGTAAAGGCCACTCGAATCAGAAATGCAGCAATTCCAGGGGCGGCCTTTCCCCTATGTCATTAACATTACACACACAAATCGAAAACTGAGCGCGAAAGCCCAGGAAGCGTATGTAGGGGCAACGGGAGAGAAATCAATTTCTTGTACAAGTTAAATAGACGGAAGCGGACTTGACACTCGCATTTTGTACCTGCCAAGAATTCGCACCGAGGATTTCACTCCGTTCCCTAAGCATGCAATACCTCTCTGACATTCAGGAAAACAAAGCAACCACCAAACCTTGAGAGCCATTTATAAGACCCAAGAATTCGCATCGAGAGTCCGCTCCGAGAGATTTATTTTTGGAAAAGGGAAAGCAATGCTCGCGAACCCGAATAACATTTCCCACGGATTTCACTATTTCGCGGTTTTTACTTTCCGACAGCAAAATTAAGATGGACAGAGGCTAGAGGAGGAGAAATTCGGCAGGGCAGTATGCATCGAGGAAAAAGGGGCTGGCGACGACCAAGTCCAAAGGAGAATTGCGTTGGCAAAAGAGGCGTTCGCTCGTAGAAGAGAATTAATGACAGGGTCGTTGAGCAAGGACGTAACGGAAGGACTAGTGAAAAGTCTGATTAGGAGCGTCGCAATGCAAGGCACGGAATCATTGACTATGAAAATATTGAAAATAATTGAGGATTTGGAGGAGAATGGAGAAGGTAAGGTGGGTAGAGAGAGGAGGAGAACGGGTAATCTGGATAGAATAATGGCGGGTATGAAGTGCGCGGAAATTGAGGAGGGCATTCCTTGAAATTGCAAGCCGTGACAAGAATTTACTGCCCACTGCTTATATCGGCAGAATGCTTGTAATAATAATGAGCACTAGTACTTGGCTACACGAACATTTGTTGTACTACTTTCAGTGCGAGAAACTGAATTGGTTTCCTGCATTATCCTGAACTACACTAAATTACTTATATTAGGCGTGCCTTATAATATCGCCGCTTGACCCTACGGCGCGTCTAAGTCCTTAGGGCAGGTAAGAAAAAACTACTTCATTCATGAAACGATCCCGTGCACACTACACAAAGATTAGGCCATGATAGATAACATGACGGCATATCGGCATCATGCTGGACCATTATCTAAATTAGGAAACGGGATATCGTACTGGTCAATCGCCAAAATCGGGAATAGTACCATCAAAACGTTCCATGTTTCCGGTCCCACATGAGACTTCACAGCTCATAGGCCTTGCGGTGCGGAAAAACGTCACGATAAATCAGCTCCAAACTCAGTGCATTTTACTTCATATTATTTCGGTATTTGATTATAATGATGTGAAGCAACAAGTCAATATAATGAAGTAAGTTTGTAAGTATTTTAAAAGTCGCTACGACAGTTTGTGCAGTTCCATCTTCCCACTCGCTGACATAGTACTCCCGTTACTTCAACAAGTTATTTCAAATGATTCAAAATGTCATCTCCGTCACCTAAGTCAGTTATTACTTAATTTTACTCAACACAGGAATAAATAATGACGGTGCAACTGTCGTAAATCATTATATTCGAATATTTAACAATGCAGATACAAAACATAAGCAATGCAAGGCGATAAGAAGGATTCTTTGACGCATACGATAAAAAGCAAACACCACAATGACAACTCAGCGGAGCTTGACTTTTCAAGCGCTGAAGGATTCCCCACTCCCATCGAGGGACTTCAACTGGCCACTACAACGCCGAGGGGCCGTAAGCAAGAAAGTCTTCGGCGAGACTTGAATGCTGTGTGGAGAGCACTTCAGTTCGCCGTCCGTCGGATGGGACGTTTAAACCGTGGACCCCTCAACGCCTTTCGTTATGAGCCGGCTAATGCCGGGAGTCCCTCCTTCCTTCTTCCATCCCTGCACCTTTCCCTCCCCTCTGAAGTGCCTCTAAGTGCGGCTGCAGACTTGAATGCCAGAATGATGAGACGAAAACCGCGGATGGCCCCGGCCAAGAAATGGCAAATTCTTCGCTCTGTACATACACACGAATGGCATTATCACGATACGATGACGCTCCGATCACGCATCCACTCAATAACCAGAAAGCCACCACAAGTGCGTATGGCAGGGGGTGAACCATCACCAGGGATTCGTTTTATTCAAAAGAGAATTAAATTTACACTTAATATTACGCAGGAAAACAGAAACACTGGTCCGAGCACGCACAACCTACAATCACCTGAAAAGTACAATTATACTTTAAGGAAATACCTTGAATACGCATTCAAGAGGGACGTATCTTATTGGTTAGTTTCGAAAAGAGAATGCAATGATTTTTGTTAAATCGGGTATTTCATACATTACCACGCTCATACTTTTCAAAGCATGCGTGAGGAAGTACCTAATATAAAAACATGAACATTTAAAAAAATCACAATAGATTAATCTTGTACATCGAAAATCTAAATTATAAACGTACTGCATCTAAATCTACAATCTATGAATCTCGTGTCTAATACGAGACGAGACCTCCGTTTTTGAATTTAAAAAAAATTGGAGCCAACCAAATAGGTTAGAAGGTACTGGAGGAGGAGGCATTGCAGCTGATTTTCGCAGCCTGCAGCCATCTTGGTCGGTACGGGCTTGCTACCTGCGAGTAGCTAGCTAGTAGATAGCTTGAGCTATCATTTTCGCGTACCTTAAAGCTATAGCTTAAATGATCCCTGAAAAGGATCGTGAAAAATGATCGTGTGCTTCGGACTTTGGGATTTACGTAAACATAGTCCTCTCCCGGTACCAAAAGAAAGTTCATGCGTAGCCGTGGCAAATGAAGCCTTCACACAAGATAAGCACACGATGAATCTTAGCCCTTGGATTCAGTCGAGGGTGACGTGCTCTTACTTCCACAAGTTAAATATTGCCGCAAGACTGCAGCCAGAGCATGTGCAATCCCTTGTGCCTCAGTACGATCACGAAATGATGGAATGGGACACTCTCGGAGGAGCATCGTCGCGCCGCGATTGGAGCAATATCGTACCGCAGTGCACACTGCACACGGGCGCCAGTCCAACGCTGAAGTGAGCGGAGCGTATTCGCATCGCTTAGTGTACAGAGCCCAGCGAGATATACGCATACTCTTGACCAGCGGTACTGCTCACCACCACACGGCATCCATTTCACCTTATTTCGACCATCTTCCACCTCAGGAGTACATGGCCTAAAGCCCCAAACCTAACAGGAAATTCGGTAATAGGAAAAATTGTATGCATTTAGAGTTATGTTGGACACGTAGATAATCAGGAAATACCTTCGTCCGTCATTCTACCCAATCAAGTCTGTGGTGTAAAAGGGTAGAGACGACGACGGCTCACATTACGACTGCAACGATCAGGATTCCGCCATCAATCTGGCGTACCGCTGTTCTCTACCGATGAGGGCTTTCTGAATAATAACACCTAACTATGCTAACTACACTCCACATCCTTCGATGCGGAATACGAAACAGGACCTTTACCGGACGTCCAGCTACTAGTCCGTCACCATTACTTTATTACTAAACTGTGTAACCATAGGTATTACGCAATTAATATCAAAAACAACCTCTCACAATAGATAATGCTTTTCCAGGTACACTGATAAAATATTCGTGTCGCAGTTCGAAAGTCACGACCTACCGAACCATACACCTATTCCGGGAGAAGTCGACAAAGAGCATCAGCGTTAAGGCACGCCTTAAAGCTTTTGGATCTTAATAACCGATGGCATCTTTTCCTAACGCAAAAGAGTCTGCGAAAAAAGTGAAACGCAAAATCGAGCGTGGATACGGTACGATCCATTCTTGCACGGGTCACGGTGTCGCGTGCACCTTGATGCCCAGTATCCCACCTGCTCAGGGCAGAGCCTACTACGGCTCCCAGCCACGAGTCCCTACCCCTCCAGAATGCCTCTAGCACGCATAGTCTCCACCACAACCCATACGTTAGGTGAATTAGCTCGCAGGAATCAATAAAACGGTCGAGAGGGACCTTCCTGAACAATCATAAGCCATTGCAACTGCTGAGGATGCTAAGATGAATATCCAATTATTGGAAGAGAGTATGAGATGGTTCCGGGCAGGAGCACCTCTTCACCCAATGAGGAGCTATCCAAAGTTTACTGCTCCCTCCGACTTTTCCGGCGTGTCCTGGACAAAAACGGAAGTAGCCGCTTCATCCCTCTGTACTGACGGTCTCTACTTTCGACGCCCGCGGTCCAAGGCAGACTACGGAGACCGACCAGATAAGATACCCTGACCCTGTCCACCTAGTGTCGTGACAACGGAGCCTGACGGCGCGTGAGTCACACGGCTAGGGCGCGCGATGGAGTCATCACGTGCGAGTGGATGGATTAATTCGTCACTTCCGGCCACGAAAAGTTGCGCAAAATCCCCCTCGGGGCGCACGTCGGAACAATGGGAAGGGAGGGTGGTCTTCCCTCTCACTCTATTGTCGAGAAACTGTCTCTGGTGCCTCCGTAGCGACCAGCTGAGACATGCCAAACCGCAGTACAGCCTTTACGAACGGATTTTTTTCATCCAGAAAACAACCGCGAAAGTTATAAGATACTGGAATTCCCCGGCCAAACGTAGAACTGAAGAAAAACTCTCCGCGAATCCCTAAGCAGCTAAAACGGCATCCCGAAGGAGTAGGTACGGCTTGGTGGGGATCAAGCTCACCTGGTACAAAGCCCAACGGCGTGTGAAAGTCATGGATCAGAGCGGGAGGCAGTTCCTTTCCATCTGCCTCCTGTTTTTTGCAGAGATGATCTGGTTCCCAGAAAATCATTCAGCTTGCTTAGGTTGGAAAAGCATACAGCTGGCTGGGAGAGTTCTGAATTCCGAATGGCCTCACCAAAAACGCTGACAGACCCATATGTATATGCAACTCCAGCTCGTAACCAGTAGTTTCTTTTCCTAGGAAGGTATTACGATCTCAATGCCGTAAAAGATCTCTAAGAAATCAGCATACGATGCCTGAGACGATTAGAGTTAATGAAAACGTCACGTAATTAAAATTTGGAAGAAGGAAAGAAATGGGAATGGCATTGGAAAAATGATGAATGCACTTAGCATACCCGAGTCTGATATTATGTGAACACTACACCAATGTATGTACCACCCATCACCTTGAAATACCGGACAAAATCCTTACAATTATCAATGAATGCCTCGACTTTCACCCAGCCTCGGATTTTCATATCCACAACAGAGCTAACATAAACTACACAACTTGGGTGTAGTAGGGTACTATAGTAAAACGATGATGAATGGCATTATACATTGGAGGTCCGTGATGCCTACCCATTGCCATGATAAATGCTCAATTGTATCTTTTCTGAATTACAGTAACAAAGAAGCTTTGGTGGGATCTTTAATTGGTAGCATTTAGCTAGTATTTAAATTATGAACCAACAGTGATTCCTTGAGGGCTTGCTATAATACCATCAGCCAAAAAACAATATCACCAAGTGAACTTAAAATTCAGGTTTCTCAAATAGAAAATCGGCAATCACAGAAAATAGAATACATCATGGAAAAGGTATTGACTAACAGTTAACACAAAATTTAGCATCAGACTGAAAATCAACAAATGGCAATCAGCTTATTTTACATTCAAATCACAAGAAACGTGGCTAAGTTTCTTACCCCATTTCAAAAATCAGTTATCAAGGAAAGTGTGAAATATTAATAAATGAGAACTGAATGGGGAAACTTGAGTACAGCAGCAAATGAAATTAATGAAAATCCTTCAATCAAACATTTCATACTTTTCAGTACATATTGTAGTAATCACAGCAGCACATATCAACCAGAAACTGGTAGAATGAAAGCAATTAATATTGAGAATGATTAATTATAAAATAATGCAATCAGATGACATCAAACAATCACTAACAGAGTGGAATACAAAATAAAATGGAAATGTTTGATAATACAGAACATAGGACGACCCCCTAAAACAGAAAACAACGTTCAAGAAAAACCAAGCACATTTTATAACTTCATAAAACCAACCATTGCTTCCACTCTAACTGGGAGAGCAAGGGTGTCGGTCAAGGTTTTTCAACATAAAAATATAATAGACCTTTTCTAGCATACCACTAAACATTAATTCCAAAGAACTGCAAATGAGAGAAACTATGCGTAACACTCCAACCTAGCAGCAAAACTAGTCCATATTCACAAAGGTGAGAGAGGTAAACAAAAACATGGGAATTTGTCTGCTTAAGTAATCCACGGCAGAGAAAATTTCACAGACTATAATTTGGCTCCCTATAACCACGCCAAAGGAGAAATGCTCACTTTGAACAAGGAGCCTTTTTAGAGATTTACGGAGGTTGCACATAAGCCTGTCTCCAGCTATAAACCTGCCCCGGTGCCGCAAAGATTTCCCACTAAATCAAATCTCAGTGACATCTCCGAGTGTGTGCTGAAGCTAATGCGGATGGCTTCCAAAAAGTTATTTCCCATAAAAACAGACAGAAATGTAATGCGGTGTTTGGGTACACCTCAAGGCTGAGTAAATCGTGTAATTTTTCTGGCATTCCTCAGTATTTCCTGTTATATTTTGGCAATGTACACCATGTCACTACTTCTGAGGTTATCACCAAGTACCTGACCCAGAAATTCCCAAAGAGTGAGTTTTTCAGTGATCTGTAATGAGTACAGAACGAACTTGAGTTGACGGCAGAACTTTAATTTTTGCCACTATTTCAGAAAAACTTTCTTTGTACTTTTGGGAGGAGGTTGAGCTTTTCGCCTCAGCCTTTCCCATAGCCAATTCTAAGCACTAGTCTCACGTTTACTGACACGAAGATCGCAGCTAAGTAAACAAGTATGCTACACGTTGGTAAGTCAGTTGAAGAAGGCAGGATTTCAAAACTATGATTTTAGATGATTTTCACTGAATGAATACTTCAGAATACAAGTACCTGAAAAAAACAAATACTTGAAAGTAATGAAATATCGGGAAAATGGCCAATACCCGATACTCACTATCGGTATCGGCCCAAGTCTAACAAATATATTGCTCTTCAAATGGCAAAATTGAAAATCACAGGTGCAAAGAAGAATCAAAGAACTTCACTAATTCATTCTCAATTTCAGGCATCAGAACTGAAATGAAAACTTCCATTCTTCTGCAAATTATTAAGATGTCTCATAAACAAAGAAGAGTTACATAAACATGAATCTTTATAATTAACTAACAGTTTCATTTTCAGATGAATTCATGAGAGGAGATGGTTAATTTCCCTACGATTGACAGAACTCCTATTTATGATTAACCCACAAACTTCATCCGGTGAAAGAGCACGATGAGAGAGGTTAAAGACTACTAGAATTCTGCACAAAACATTGGTCAGGGGTGGTGATCATGCCGTTTAAAAAGCAGAGCCAAACAAGATATAAGGCAAGCTGGGGATGATGCAGCCTCAGGTAAAGTTTGGTTTCGCCCTGCACAGCATTGTAAGAATGCAAGCATAAGGTGAGCTGTAGCACCAAGTGGAGTAGATTCAACCCCGCAAATTTTCACCATATGCATAAGTGGTTGCCAATAGCAACCAGTAATGACAAGGCGGCATTAAACAGCCAATAATATAGAAAAAACTAATTGTCTTTTTTGGGAGGTGTTGTTTATATTTGTACATTGTGCAGGTAGGAGAGAGAGAAACTCGATTACTCATTATAGTTTGCAATAGTTCTGCAATTAACAATGCTGTTTTTTTTTCAAATTATAACTACAGCTAAAACATCACATTGTTTGCTCTAAATTTAACTAAAACCCCATCCAGGGCGACTGCGAGTGCAACTAAGAGGCAATTACTACCGTGAATTTATCATCATTTTTATATCTGCAAAGCTTTTTTTGTGTTTCTGCAGTAGTTTTTGAAGTTTAACTTCAGACTTCATTTGTCAGATATTAATTCTGAAGATTCAGGCAATATGGAGTGGAAGTGAAACATGATAACACAGAAAGAAAAAACACGAGCCAAATCCACAAAAATAAACTTGATTACGACCTGGGTTTCACTGTATTTGACCTGACATTGCTGTAATACAGTGAAACCCGGGTCGTAGTATAGTTTATTTTTGTGGACTTGGCTCGTGTTTTTTCTTTCTGCGCTTCAGATATTACATAACCCACCATTGTAAATCAAATTGTGCAAGCCAATATTCAAAATGTAATCTGACAACTTATAAAAAAAGAAATATGTACAATGTCTCACAATTTCTACAGTCTGTAAAAAAAACTAACGAATACAAGGTTAAAAATCTGGCAAATCAGGGCTCTCATATCCAATCATCTTAAACACTGGTGAGGAAAGAAGTCACCAACTTTCTGCTGAACCCCCAAACAAAGAAAAAAAATAGTGGAAGGAATTAAGCTCGTGGCAAATATGGTTTTAGCTTATCTTGAACTGAAATTTATTAATCCAGTTTAAAAAAAAACACCACAATTTATCCTTCACAGGCCCTCACAGCAAGAGGAAAACACGCAAAGTTGTGATTCATTCTTCATTAACGAATATTTTAACCTGTAATATGAAAGAATTTAAGAGCTAAATTTTTCAGAGGATCCTCAAATAATCTGGAAATTGGAAGATACATCATTTTGGAAAGACAAAGGCAAAAGAGCTGTTGACACAAATTCGACAACACAGACTAGCAGTCAAGCAAGACAAAAGACAGGATCTTGTTTTACATGCTATGCTACTGGAGATTAAGTGCCCATGATATTTATTTTTAAAGGAGAAAATGATGGAGATCTGTGGATGGCCCCTATCGAAACTGTTTTTCTGAATACTACACATGCTGCTTCTGGCTACGGATGAATGTAGAAAACGTTCCGAAAAAACTTTAGAGCATACTCCTAGGTGGGTCAACTGGCAGAGCACTGGGCCGGAAATCAGTGGGTCCAGGTTCGAGACCTGGTCAAGGCAAATGATTTTCTCTCTGGGAAATATCTTGTTATGATACTTAAAGTATTTATACAACAGGAGTAATCTTAGGGCTAAGGTAATTGAAAAGGACATTGAAGTCAAAAAGGATGATTTGGGAAACTGTCTAGAGTTAAGAATTTGATGCAGCAGTTATGCACCTGGACATAATATGGCTTCTAGCATTGATGATATCCATGCCCAGCAAATCAATAATGCAGGAGAGAAGACATTTACCCAGCCATAAAAAAAACCATCAGGAATATGTTCCCACAGAATAAGAGGAGAACTACATCATCCCCAGGTATATAGTTTACATTGCGAGGCATAGGAAATATAAGTCTCCTGAACTTACCATTGTATTTCACAGCCCTTCAGCTCAAATGAATAAGTAGTAACAATAGCCTAGGAAAACTATCAAAGTGTCAAAAGTCTCCTCCATTAAACATTGTACTAATAGTCGTTATATAGGTTCCTACGCTTCCTGCTCATTAAGTCCTATGCTACTGCGAAGCATGGCGTGAACATTTCCACCATCTCAGGAAAACTTTCAAGAATACTCGCTTAATACAAGATAGAGACCATCCATAAGCCACCAGAGAAGCTGAGGCATTATCACGTTCGAGTGAAGGACAAACTTGAACTTAAAACTCCCAGAGTGTATTGCATTCCCTGTGAATGCAGGCGAGCGTACTTTGGAGAGACTGGCCGGACCATAGAAACAAGAGTAAAAGAACACAAACCAAGCATTAGAGTGGGCTATCCTGAGAAATCAGCCATTGCGGAGCACAGCCTAACGCAAGACCACCGCATCCATTTTGACGACGCCAAAATGATAAGTAGGGCAAACGGATACTGGGACCATTTGACCAAAGAGACCATTGAGATCAGCTTGGAGGAGAGGAATCTCAATAGAGATAGATGCAGGGTATACTCTCTGCCAATCGTGGAGACCCATTATTCGCAAAATCAGAGAAGCGAGGAGGAAGAGGGACAGCAGCCAATCAGGAACCACCTGACCCGATCGGGAGCATATATAAGGGCGACAAATCTTATCCCGGCATCAAACGCCCTGAGGATGATGGCAGAGTTAAGCCAGTGAAACATTGGCAGCCGAGCCGGTGGAAAACCCACGAAGAATTCACAGCATGGCGTGAAGTTCTCACAACTATGGGCCAACTTCACAGTGTGCTTAGTAAAATGAATGCCAACTGTTTTCAAATGAACCAACTAAATAAATAAAGGTTAATCGTAATAAGTTAACTTAATAAATATACCTCAGATACTAGTAAATAAGCTTTAATTGAGTGCACAGTCTGCTTGGAAGTTTCTACAGCACCACCTAATGGGGGGGTTTACTCGGAACCGAAATCGCAATTTTGTACACGAAATTGTTAGATGGAAACGAAAAAAAAAAAATTTAGTGAAAAAATTAATCTCCTAACCACATGCATTCGCTCATAAATCAAAAATTAAAATAAGCAAAAGTTGACGCCCACCGAAAAAGCTGCTGTGATAACATTGACGCCATTTTCCTCCTGTCCTTGACTGCTTTTAAGGGAAGGGAAGGGAGTGGAGGGGGATTCTCGGAAGGTCTGCTCGCACAGATGCTGTCGTAACTGCTCGTATCGGCAGAGTCAATTATGTCCCACCCCTTTGCGATAAGGCAAAGTACCTTCGTGGGCTCAGTTGTGATTGGACGAAGTCGATTAACATCAGAGGTTGCAACACACCCACTTTTCCGATAGAGTTTACCATATCAGTTTTTCGACGCCGATAACTCTAGAAATAATTGACGGATCAAAAAACTGAAAAATACGGGTATTTTCATTTTACAAACTCTATCATATTCAGCAATTAAAAAAAATTGGTAAACGACCCCATTGCAGGTAGAGGTAAGCGGAATGCCACACATCATTTACCAGCATGCTATTCAGGATTTTAAATTAGTAATAGCTATATCAAGAGATATAGGCCTATAGTAAACAAATAAAACTAAGGCCTATTAAACTATATTGTTGATCCTAAGCATTTGGCAAGAGAAGTCTGTCCATGACGATACACACTATAAAGTGTAACATACCCAACCGAGTATCCATTCATCTATTGTTGGAGTGATGCAGGATAATGATTATTTTAAGTTTGATGGTGGGTTTATGTCTGAAGGAACAAATACATGTGAAAAATTACCCTCATTCTTTAAGAGCATAAGCCTACTATCATGGTATAACTGCACCACAATCTTACAATGTGCAGGTCAGAATACGCCTTGGTGAATCTCATGACAGAAATTACTTCTTGGCTTTTCTCTAGTTCTTCTGCATTTAGTTCATAGTATCTTCTGCATTTAGTTCAAATAGCATTGTGTGGTTAACATCAAAATATCAGGCAAACCAAGGTGAAGTCTCAGATCTCAAAGTCATCCATGCTCCTTTAAGAGCATGCATAGAAATGGTTGGCATGGCTTAATGGGGAAGAAGATTACTCTTTTGACAATAATACAGCAGAGGCCAGCATATCCACAGGCAAAGAAATGGAGCGCACAGTGCTACTACACATTAAGTTGCACCTTCTATTAAGTCACACACACTGAGACAATCTTTATACGCTTAATTGCAGGACCACTAAGGTGCACACAATCTTTCTATGTAAAATATTTTCAGAAAGATGTATACTCCAGTTATATTCAAATATATAACCATAATCCAGAAGCTGTGTTTGAATTTGCTGAACGGAATCCAGGGAATCCTAATAAAGCACCATGCAATTCATAGGACATAACAACAGTAGAGTTGGATAACTGCAAAGGGCTTCTGATTACAGCAGGAGTACACCATTCTAGTAAGTAAGACTTACACAAGCTGTGCGGAAATGTGATATATATCCAATCTACTGAGCGAATATGTCAGTCAATTCAATCATTTCTATGACTGGTAACCCCATACTAAAGCAGGAACATTGTAATAGACAGAGGAGCACTGATTCCCGAGTTGTGACTTCTCACGAATGAGAACTTTTAATTTAGCTATGTGCTTTTCAAAAGTTAAACCATGATGAGTATTTATTTCCACAAGGAGCAAGTTTACTCAGTACATGCAGGCTAAGAATTCAATAAGTGCCCAATAAAAGATGAGCAAATAATTGTAGTTTTACATGATCAAAATACTCGTGCACTTCTAAGGAAAAGGTGTACAAGTGAATTTATGTGTGGGCTTCACTAAGCATTTTTCGCCGGCTATTAAACCTTGGAATATCAAGACTGAATCATGTATTCAGATTTTGGCATTTTGAGTGTATTTAACTACAGGCACATGCATAGAATCTCATCTATTTTTCATACATGTCTTGCGAAATACTTTGGATAAAACTGACGTTCATATGCAATTTTTTCTTTTAAAATTGGGAAAAATCAACCTTGGGTCAAATTGGCCCAATCTTGACATTTAGTGTAACTAGTTTCCAGTTTCATTTGTACAGAAAAAAGGGACTGTTTTCTATCCAAATGATGCCACGACCCCTCTCGAATTACTAACATACCACAATATGTGGTTAGACATTGTACTTAGGCATCCATAAGTGATAATCTTCACAAGTGGAATGAGTGACATATTGGTGCTTCACGCTGACCTTGGCCTGACACAGAGATTACAGAAATTACAGCATTTCCAGGACTACTTGCTCTAATCGGACAGTCACAAAACGCACCCAACTGCAGGGAAGAGTAGCAGAAATGGGGAATAAAGGCACAGTGGGAGCAGCTGTTGTCTGTGGCAATGCTTTTCATTCTCCCTCAACAGCAATTAAATTTCACAACATGGATACCAGAATGCAGAGAATACAAAGCGTCAAACTATCACCTATTTTCGAGGTCTCCATAACCTACTTTGAGGAATGTGGAACCATGCACAAAGCTTCAACAAAGATCTGACCAAAATACATTTTCGATCATGTTCGGAAGAAATATTGACACAGACTATATACAGAATTTGAGCAGCTGAAGCTTTACTAAAAATCAGACGAACCCATCTTGGGACCATGCAATCAATAGAAAGTCTCCTAAAGAGATAAGTGCAGTATTAAGCTAGGCAGTTTGTGGGATTACACTCACCAACAGCAGACACTTTTGCACCGAATAAGGGAAACTTTATATAACAAATTGCTAGGCTTAACTTCGTGGAACCACATATTGATAACGTAAATGAATTCACTTTATAAAATTCCACAGATTGATAATGACAGTGTAAGTCGAAACCTATGTCGGTTTTAATAAAAATCTGTGGAATTTTACTAAGTGAATTCATTTACGTTATCAAGGGAAACTTTGTTGCTGCCTTATTCAGCATGTACCAAGATCATAGCATTTCTAATGAACATTTTTCGAACCCGAGACAATCAACGTTACCACTAAGCTAAAAATGGTGTGGATATCTACAACTAACTTTTTAGGGAATACATTTGCTGATAGTGCAGCACATGGAGGTCTTTGTCTTTTTACATAATTATTTGGATGTTGCTGTATAAAGCATTTTCATCAAATGGACAATGAAACGGTGGCGAGGGTTTTTGGCAGGTCTTGGAAAGTCTTTTGTGAAAGGTGAAATATACTGCCAAGGCAATAAAGAAAATCAAGGGTACATAAAAATGTCACTTGTACCACAGAAATATACGAAATAGAGATCAAAAATCAATCAGCAATGACCCAATCAACAGGAGCAACAATACAGGGACGACGTTTCATGTTGGGGTAATGATAGCTAGTAATCTGCAGTGTCCACATGGAAATCATTTCATTTTCAAAAACCACAATGAAACTATTACATTGGCCTTACATATAAAGATAACTAATGCAAAATATGGTAGTTTCACATCCAGCACATCTATGAAAATGGGCATGCAATCAATACTCCACTCCTGCTCCAAGTTTTGATATTCTCATATGTATCTTTTCTGTTTCGGTATCTACACAGAAAATCAAACATTAATATCTTAAAAAGGCATGAGTAGATATAAACTATAATGAACAAAAAACTAATATGCATTTCGCCAGAAATATACTCAATGGGTTAATACTAATGTTTTTCAAATTAATCATGGCTTAAAATTGTCTGCAAAAAATTTTTTTCAAAAAACTCTCCCAAGGAAACAATGCTTCTATGACACTCAATCAGTTGTTATACACCAAGCCTGTCAGATACGAAGATGAAATAAAACCATACCTACTCCCTAAGACAATCATGAATTTTGGATCTCGATCAGAAAGATGGTGCATCATTTCATTTTAAAGCAGAATCAAAGTTGACAAATGCATAAAGAGATAAAGCAAACAATTAGCGTGGGAGCCAGGTAGGGAACCCATTAGCTAGGAAACTCAAGCGTTGCAGCTAAAATCTCACTTCAACCACGAACTGCATTTGTTGGAGCATAATGTTAAAACATGCAATGTCAACTCCATGTTTGGACCAATTAAGTCTAATTTGGCAACTAGCCATAAAAGGTACTAAATTGCTCATGCGTTGAATTCCCAGTAATCTCAAGAATATTTTCTCTACACAAATATACAATATAAAGTAAACGAGACAGGTGTACATGCATGGGAAATACAGAATACGATATACACTGCGTATGATATACATATGACAGTTGAGGGATAATGGCAGTTACTATGGCAAAAACTATGACAGGGAACTAAATGTGCCATCTATTTCCAAATAAGGAAATATTTAATCACCAACAGGAGTCAATAGTTGACTGCTTTCCCCCTTTCTGAGAAATACTTAGGAAAAACCAAGCAATGCGGACGGAGATTACTTATCCGGATTACTGAAAGAATTGAGCAATCAAAACTTGCCAAAAGAAAGCCTTCAAGCACAACAGCTTCTGACCAACTGAACCAGAATGGACCAGACTAATAATGATGAAAAACCAGCACAACTCTTGCTCTTTAGCTTTTATGCACATTTCACACAATCACAAATATTCACGTTAAAACAATACAGTGCAAGCTCGGTATAACGAGTGCTCACAATAGCAGGAAAATCACTCGCCATAGCGAGCGCTCGTTATATCTGAAGGTTCTGGAATAAGCCTCTCAGTTACCACAGTTGTTCTAACTTTCCGTTTATCTTTCGTTACCATACTATTAGAAACAGGTAGAAGAGCCATTTTCCTGCGCAATTGCATATTAATCGATCACTTAACGACCTAAGTCTTCCAAAACAATAATTTACGCTTTGCTGAAGTCTTCGAGTGTTAATCGGTACGTCCATTGGTTAGGAAAGTTGTCGTAACGATTCGCCGAAATACGGCATTATTCGGCGGCATATTTTCTTGAGTAATTACCTTTTCCTAGCCATTCCTAATATTAACATTCAGTTATTTCTCAAAAATTAGCTGCAGGAGTATTTATTTACGCAAGCAAATACTTCTGTCAGTTACAGTACACATCAAGAGTCGTACTAGTGCTGCCATCTGGAGAATCGAGAGCGAAAGGAGGTAATTCCCGTGAAAAACTATTGCCAAAAATACTGCATTGCATTCACTCACAATTGTATGTATCCGTGAATTCAGGATTCATAAAATTAAAAAAATTGAAGGAGATAAATTTTAATTATTCGCATAGAATTAGCCCTGACAATATTTACAAAAACGTAGAAAAATATGCAAAAATTAACAAATGTACCAGAAAACATAAGAATTCCCATTATAACAGGAAAAAATAATCGAAACTAGGAATATGAATCATAAAATTATAAGGAAATAAATAATTCTTTGGCAACGGAAAACTTTGATGACTTCTTAGCGAGAATAAAAAGCACAACAAAAAAAACGTCTGAACTTTAGTATCATACGTACACACGCATCATTAACAGCACAGTACTTTCAATTTCTATTCCCGGCTGAAAAATGATTCAATCTAGAGGCTTCAGTCTAGAGGCAGAATCGAGCGGGTGGGCGGAGTGGTGGGAACGAGCATGTCTAGGCGGAAGGGCGAAGACAGACGGGCTGAACTCCGCCCCTTAACCACACCACAGCTCTCCACTGTCATGTGACTGACTAGATGCTTTTCCGCTGGTCCCTCCTCCGCCCATTCCGTTCCTATGCAAACTTGGATTAACAAAAGAACAACTGAAAAGTGTGAGCATGCACAAGGAATGTCAGGGTGGGCCGTAAATTGTGAGTGCCTGGACTTGATTGAACTTTAAATAATGTACAGATGGCACAAATCTTGTATTATAAGTTGTAGTTTATTAATATTTGCAACTAAAGATAAATACCATGTGTTAATTGGTACATTGCAGTGCATCGCCCTCAAGAAATATCGCTCGTAACATCGAGCGCATGCCGTGGCAGGAGCTTCTTGGCCTCGCTATATCCGTTTACTTTTACATGTCAATCGTGGGCCTTGCGATGGTTCATTGCCAATCACTCGTTATTGCGAGATTCTCGCTATATGCCGTACTCACTATAACGGTCTTCTACTGTATTTTTTTAAATCTCTACAGGGCTGGTTACACAACACAATTTCTTGTACGAAGTATTGTCAATATCTCTCTTTTTTGTACAACCATCTGTTAAAGATTCAAAACGAGTGGTTACTAGGTGAAAAATATCACACAATTTTCCATGCAATTTGCTGGTATGCATGATGCAACTGCTTTTGGTTTTCCCTGACAAAGCACAAAATTTAATGTTTACATCAGGGGTTTTAATATGCAGTGCCAATCAAGAAGCAGAGAATATCAATCTTGAATTTTATTTTTAAGTTGTCTGGGGCAGTCTGGTGTAGTGAAACCTTTTGGTAGATTAGAAAACGAAGTATTGTTAGTAAACCTGTGGGATTTGCTTTTTTTGCGTGAAACTTGGTTTCTAACATGTATTTAGACTTCTATTTCTTTTGGACTCCTCTGTTTGTTTCAATTTTAAATTGGTAGTTGTGGTGAAGTTTACTTAATGGAATAAAATACATAGTTACAACTTGTCATTAACCAGGTATCGTTTTTGGTAATTGTAGTTCGGTCAATGATATATTCAAGAATAATTCATCACATCTATACTGGTGGAATTATTCCCCTCATCTACGAAAGCATCTACTTCCATCAAAAAGGAAAATACCAGGAAGTGCACGCTCACTCATAGATCAGCTTTTATGGGAATGATATATTATGTTTCAAACCCTTTTACCATGATGCAAAAATTCTTCAGATCCCACAATCACGTATGGAATACTGCCCTTACAATTGTCACCCAGTGGAACTTTGCAATGCATACTGCAACAAAGGATAGGAAGCACATAGTTTTCAGTCTATTGTTCAGCTCGGATTCCATTAGTTTAACTACAAAGGGTGTCACTCCATAATGATGCTTGCTGTTGTTGATACCGAATGTAAATTCATTTCAACGTCAGCGACATTGGAAGAATTTATTAGTAGGAAAACCTTCCGTGCAGGTTGCACAAGAGATGAACAATGACAATCACAGGAGAATCAGGGCCAATGAAGGCAAGAGGTAAATATATTCATTCCGCAGGAGTTGCGCACAAGGTGCAGGGGCTGAACAACAGAGCAAAAAACATACAGCAGAGGTCATAGTAAAAGTAAATAACACAGAGGCCTAAATCTTGCTAATTACAGCAATAATAACTAATGAAATCACAGCAGTCGCAGTAAGCACACCGAATCCAGAAGGCACAAAGGCAAATATACAGCTAGTAACGTCGTTTCCCTCACCTATCACCAGGTGTCTCTGAAACATCAAAAATTGTACGATTGTCTGAAGGAAATCAGAACAGGTTCTATTTTCTGGACATACCTTTATACGATCGAACAATCTGGCCTGGTTACACGATACATTTTCATATTCATTCTCGCGCTCTGACAATCATACAAGAGATTTTATTAAGAAACTGTACCATGTAACAAAGCCTTAAAATTCAATATTAACATACAAATTGCATTATATTCCTGATTATCAGGATCTAAACGAAATGCATTTATTTCTAGTTTTAAAGATTTTCCTGGTAGACACCCTGCACATCACACAGTAGAATGAGCAATAAGCATAAAATAACATTTTGTTTCCCATGCAATGACAGGGTTCATACCAACTTTCCATTTTCAATTTCCCTGACCTTTCCCTGATTTTCAGTCCCAAGTTTTGAAATTTCCCTGACTTTATATCAATGGCAAAGGAGTCGCAAATAGGCATTTTATGGAAAAATGCAGCAAGGTATATTGGGAAATAAAATTTATATACTCCAGGAAAGTAGCATATTCCAGTCAAAGTTCAGAAACAAAACAACGGGCAACGGAAACGGAACAAGCAGCCAGATCCCGAGCGTGACGCCAAGTCAGCGCTGTGCCACCCAGCCAGGACGGTAGTAAGCTGACAGCAACAAAATGCGCACCTCGCCTTGCGCTAGAGCGAAGCAACGCTCCAACATGTGGTCAACCATTTTCATCTTTTTGCTGTGCCTCTGGAGTATTTCCCTGACCAGAATCTAATTTCCCTGACATTTCCATTACTTCCCTGACGGATATGACCCCTGAATGAAAATATTTAACAGGATATTGAGAAACTGGGCTTTAGAAAGGAATTAGTTTAAAGATCCTCACATTGCTGGAGCTAGTTCAAACCATTAAGTTAAAATCACACCCTCATCCATAACACTGATGTCACTCTCTTCCAGGTGAAGCCAAACAACTCTGAACAGCACCATGGTCACCCCATGCTTACACCACAGCTGAGACACAATCTGAGAGCAAGTATCAAATTATAAAAAAAATAATCAAATTATTATTCAATTTGACTCAAAATATCAAACTTCTGAATGAGGATTTTGGGACTATTAGGAGTGCAGCTAAGAGACTAAACTGAATCATGACAGGTATTTAAAAGTAAAAACATCTACTTATCCATGACAACTTTGATGTTACTCATTATTCAGACAATTGTTTGGACAGAAAAGAGGAAGAAGAATACTTACTGGAGGACTGTGAAAGGAGTTTTTTGTGATGGATGTAGAAAGTGCCCAAATGGATTATGAAGACAAAAGAACATGTGAGCAACATGATGCGTGAGGATAAGTGATGAATAGGGACCTGATATTTTCGGTGTTTTCAAATGCCCAAAATCGGTCTTATTTTTTGGGAATTTCATTGTTTTCAAACCCATATTTCGGCGTTTTCATTTACGGCTACACACAGCGTAATTTGTGAGTAAAAATTAAATGCAAGTAGTGATGCAGCATTGCTGAATGTAATTATTTTAAAATTCTTTAATTTCTAATAAACAAATTGAATAGCCAATGAAGCAGAGCATTGGCAACCATGGTCTTGAACATCTCTAAGCAAACAATTTTTTCATATGCTTCCTCACGGCTCCAATGCACCAGCCGAAATTGCTTTGCCTACTTCATTAATCATATTATCTTCTGAGGATTAATCATGACAAAGGAAAGGTAATGAGATTTTCTGGGATAAAGAAAGCGAGGCTGGTCATAAGAGGAGGAAACTAACTGGAGTACTTTAATTACTTGGGTAGTACTTTGGAAGAAAACTGGCATAGTAGCAAACACATTTGGAAGGAGAACAGCGCCAGCAAAAGAAACATTTTGCAACATGAGGAATATAATGATGGGGACCTAGCATAAGGATGTAAAGAAGAGGCTGGCGAAGAGTTCAACATGGAATGTGGCATTGTGTGGTGCAGAAACGAGTTCTCTTAAGGAAGGAAGATGAGAATAGACTGCAGTCGTTTGAGAGATGAGTGTGTGAGTGGATGGAGAATGTGCGATTGTATGAAAGAAAGACAAATAAGGAAGTATGTATGAACTTGGTATGATGGGGGAGGAGAGGATACTTGTGGAGGTGGTTAGCAGGAGGCAGGGGTTGGAACATGTAGTGAGAGGCTTCTTAACTTCTCCTGAATTACAGCGTAACTTCAGTGCTTCTAGCTGCTAATGGGTGAAGCTTACACAAAACCAGTCACTACTGTCGACCAAGATATTATGTGCACTCGAGTTTGATGGACATGTATGAAATAACCAAAAGACCTGCCGAAAATTTAATCACATTAATTTTTTCTCGTTTGATAATCTGTTAATTGTTGTACTCATAACATTTTTGAATTACCTACATTGTTCTTTTTTTACCAAAGTTCAATGGAAAAAGTGAAGGTTTTTTGTGTTCAAAATTTATTTCTCAGAAACCTATCACCGATCTATTGAAAATTACTACACAATGCACGCAAGAATGTTTTTCTCAAGCTTTTTTCCTGGCTATTATTTGGGTTTTAATCCTTGGATATCCACATGTTATAATACATCGTCTTTAAGAACATAATGTAATTAAATTTTTTTTTATCAAATCACATTGAAAAGGGTAGCGGGCCAGCTGCTATTTGTTGCTGGCATCATTTTTGTCAGAAGTATTTTCTTGAGTCCGGGTGGTATTCAAATGTTATTCTCATTGCGCTGTCATCCTTAGTTATCCTAATTTTATAAAATACACTATCGTCAAGAACATTATTTAATCAACTTTTTTGTATCAATGTATACTTAAATGGGTAGTAATAAGACGGGTGAGCGGCTAATTGTTGTTTGGAAAGCCGTACTTCGTACCTGCAAAAATAAACGAGGAAAAGATGATGATTAAATTTTCTGTAGGTCGTCTGGTTATTTTATAAATACCCTTCGAACTCGAGTGCCCATAGCATTTCGGTCGGCAGTGGCAACTTGCCTCTTGTAAGGTAAATTGAAACCAACTCTGTTTCCTGTTATATTCCCTAATTTTTAATTAACTGTATTCATACCGGTGATATTTTGAATTCGGTGGGTGCATGTGGTATATTTTTGTCAGTCTCTTCTCATTTCCCGTTTCCGGTTTTCACTGCGACTGCAGCGTCGGACTGACCATCGTAATTTGGCAGCGTCGGAAACTACTAGATACCGGTGTACGAACTTGTTCATGGGTGTTTTAAAGTCTGTTTCCGCACTAATAGGCGCTTCAGACCGGGAGGAAAGGTGACTCCACCCCAGATGGGGTAAAAGGCCTACGTGCGTAAGGACGACGTAACGACCACCGTAGTCTGAACGGGGCATGATGGGACGGATGATATTTCGTGACCGATTGAACATGTCGAAGTGGATATCGAAAATCGATACAACAAGGTTCAAAAATATTTACTGAACGTGAGTAGTCTGATTTCGTGTAATTAATCGTGTTTAACCAAGTTTGAGTGAAAATTTCGCGGATTATTATGAATTTCGCATATTTAATTCAAAATAGGCATATTTCGAGTTTATTGCCGTTATTTCGTTATCGCGAAAAGATCAGGTCTCTAGTGATGAATGAGGAGGCAAGTGATGAATGAAATTTCATGAAGCAGAAAGGGAATTAAGTACAACTACATAACTACAACTAACAATGAGTAAATAAAAGACTTTAGCTACCCAATTTTTTTTCAGTGGAAAGCTAAGCCTATAATTTACTACTACTGGACCTACACAGAGTGTCAGCCTCATTCAGCAAGAAAAAACAGAATGCAGAGGGCTGTGGAGGAGGATGTTGACTAGTTTGGGAAGAGGGAAAAAAGGAATAGGGACTAGAGCACATGCAACAGAGTACTAGCCTCCGTGGTTGGAGAGTGTGTGAGAGAGCTGCGTCTAGGGGGCCAAGGCTACATCTGCCGAGATGATATCGTGCAGCACGTAGGAGACACTCATCACCTTCACGTGTGCAGCTCAGATAAACACAAATGAATCTCATTGACCCTCATACCATGATGCAAAAAACATTCATTAAATGTGACTTATGTCTCATAATCCAGATGTGGAATATAGCAATTCATATGCATGAAAAAGAATATTGATACTTAGCAACAATGCTGTTTATTTTGTCGTTATTGATTTTTATACAGTTGCTAACAAAATGGTGAAAATAAATGGAAGTGTCGGGTGACGTCAGAATAAAAAGGGAAAGCTATTAAAGATTCTTCCGCAATATAAAATAGTGGCGACCACAACAGGACGATAATAATAGTGAGTGACCCCCAATACAGAGTGCCATTATCGCGTAAGTTGAGCTTTATTTACGTTTCGCCTTTATTAGAATAGTGAAAGACAGGGTGCGATTAAATGAGAGAACGACAGGCCCTTAGATCTCTGTTCAATAAGGAAGCAAATCAACTCGAGGAAATGCCGTTTACTTTTTATTTTTTTAATTTATTTGTCTTATTTTAATCTGCGAATTTCAGGACTCAAAGTCCTCTCCTCCAATCAACAGATTGGACGGTACAAACACCCATGCCACGGAAAGTGAAAATCCTCCCCGGGCAGGATTCGAACCCGCGACCATGGGTTTCAACAGACAACTGGGATTTACCGCCACTGGGGCTGGCCATTTGGGGGTATGTAAAATGGATGTAAATGTTAAGTTTGCACCATTACAAATTAACTACGATAAATTGAGCGCACTCGATGAATATCACCTGAAAGACTCTATTAACAAAGGAAGTGTTAGTGAAGAGTATTTAGAAGCAGAAATGCAGAAGGTGGGAGAATATGAGCTTAAGTATCTTACTTTTAGAAAAATAATTACAGAATGACAACAGCCAGAATGTATTAGGAAGTGAAAATAGCATAAGCCGGGCTCTAAATATAAATTTGAAATTACTAAAACTATAAATTAAAAGATTCAACGGCAGCGTTAAAAGCTGGATTGGATATTGCGGTCAGTTCTCTAAGATTCATGAGCTGGAAGATCTTAAAGAAGAAGACAAATTCCAGTATTTAATACAAGCTTTGGAAGCCGGTTCACCACCTCGGATCCTTATGGAAGGGTTTCCCCCCATCTAAAGAGAACTATAATAAAGCCATTGACTTAATGAAAGCACTTTATGCCAAACCAGGCCTATTGATTGAAGTTTATACAAGGGAGCTCTTATATTTTGTATGCATTACGTAAAAGAGAAGATCAGCCTCTGGTTCAGCTTTACGACAACTTGGAGGCTAACTTAAAGAGCCTTAGAAATGCTTGCGTTACGTGTGACAATTATGTTTCCATATTAATTACTCTGATTAAATCGGCAATCCCGGAAGATGTTTTTCATTTGGGAGCGACAATGAACGACGAGAGGCAGTACTGAAGGAAATGACAAATTGTCTGAATTAATGAAATTTCTGAATGTCGAAGTAGAGTGTCAGGAGTGTTGAGAAGAAATAGTTTTGAGCCAATGGGAGAAGCTATAAGAGCCTATGTCAAAGGAAAACCCATAAAGTTAAAACAAAACGGGCCTTCAGCCGCCGCTTTAGTTTCGCTGGAAAACACAAAGGAGAATAAAACCTTTGACTGTATTTTCTGTGGGAAGGACAATCATGCATCTCAAGATTGTGCTACAGCCATTGATATTCTGGCTGAACAAAAGAGGGAAAAGATTATGAACAAAGGTGCCAGTTTTAAATTCCTTACAACAGGACATATGAGTAGGGATTGCAGAAAATTTGTGAAATTCCCGGCTTGCAAGGCACGGCATCACGCCATAATGTGCCCAAAAATCGCAAGGGATAGCTTTGAAATGCCAGAAAAAAACAGTAGTGAGCTTGTCGACGAATAACCCAGTGAGATATTTGCAAACTCTAACGGCCCATTTCGTCGGCAATGGAAATAAACTCAAGAAAGACAGAGTATTAATCGATTCTGGCTCTCAGAGGTCATATGTTCTCAGTTGTTGTGTCAAGGAACTTGCTTTTCCACGAATCTCCCAGCTATCCGTCCAACAAGAATTGTTTGGGGGAGGAATGAAGGCTCCTTCCAACCACAGTTTTTACCGGATCGTACTCTGAGGCTTGGATTTGGATTCCCAATGTGAGAGAGATGTTTTGGAGAAGGATTGTATTTATAATTTCATGCCAAAGGTAACAGACGAAAGCCTGTATTGGAAACTAAAAGAAAAAGGAATTATAGTCAGATTTTTCCTCAATGACAGCCAATGATTCGGAAAGCGGCAGGTTCTCCTTGTTGCTGTCATTTGGTCTCAAATAATGACACCAGAGTTGATCAGGATGGATGGTAGCTTAGTTGCCATCAGAACAAAACTTGGATGGATGCTCTAGCTAGGAAGGGTCATTCGGCTTCCAACTGGTAACCACGCTGAGTTCCATGGAGATTACAAAATTCTGGGATTTGGAGACACTAGAAATTTTACACCCATGGACAAGGAAAATTCAGGAAGAGAAACACTGAGTGAGAGAAATTCGTCAGTTTAGTCAGCCAGAACAATGGAAGCATGTGAAGGAAGTCGCCAATCCAGCAGATCTGGCTTCTTGCGGGTGTAACCTCAACATCATCTCCTGTCGCGATGGTGGGAGGGAGCAGGCTGGCTGCGACAACCACCAAGCCCACGACTCATGTGCAACTTCCTGCCGAAGAGGTAAGAAGAAAAACCATAGCCCTGGAAACCCTTCATAAGACACTATCAGTGCAAAAAAGGTAAAACGCTGAACTTTAAGAATTTGTATGAAATTCTGCCGAAGCTCCATAGAGTCGTGTAATATATCGTTTTACTCCTTGTTTATTTGACTATAACATTAAATCATTAAAAAGTGTTTAAACGCAAACGTTTAGCTTATACGGTCGAAATAGTGAAAAAGAACACGCGAAAAACTAGGAGAATGGCGAAATGATCTTCTTCTTCATCTCATCACGGGCAAAATATTTGATTGGTGCACTTCATTGTCTTTTTTTATAGAGAGAACAACATCTCCGCATTACAAATATTTTTAAAAAATTAAATTTTACCCATTCTTTGATTTTTAAAATGGCCTAAAGTTAGATTTCAATTTCTAAGCTGTAGAAAAGTACATGAATATCGACGTTAGGTATGCTATATGGAAAAAATATTTCAAAACTTTTCATGTAAGGAAATGTTGATATTGTTCCTCTTACTTAGAATAAACCACAAAGACGAAAATCGCCGAGCGGCAATACACATTACCATTTTACGCTGTTGGCAATGGTGAACTCCTGGTCACACGTGGCTCAAATCTCTGGTAATACGTCTGTCGAGTGCTATGTAAGAAAAGCACGTATATTAACTATCTAAACACTCATTACATGCAGTTAACTTTTAATTTCAAATCATTTATCCATTGAAATTGTCTTCATAAGTAACAAATACATGATGAAACGAAAGAAAATAACACTGAATTAATATAAAACATCTACACTGTCTGCATTTTTTCAATATCACATAAAACGAGAGGAAACAATCATCATGAATGACAAAATAAATTGATTATCACGAGAATGTTAACAATTATAATGTTAATGCTAATAACAATGAAGTTCACTTTAGACCATTTTAAAAGTCAAAGAATGGATAAAATTTAATTTTTTTTTAAATATTTGTAATGCGGAGATGATGTTCTCTCTATAAAAAAACAATGAAGTGCACCAATCAAATATTTTGCCCATGACGAGATGAAGAAGAAGACCGTTTCGCCATTCTCCTAGTTTTTCGCGTGTTCTTCTTAACTCTTTTGACCGTATAAGCTAAACGTTTACGTTTAAACACTTTTTAATGATTTAATGTTATAGTCAAATAAACAAGGAGTAAAACGATATATTACACGACTCTATGGAGCTTTGGCAGAATTTCATACAAATTCTTAAAATTCAGCGTTCTACCTTTTGTGCGACGATAGTAATTGGATATTTGTAGAGGTGGTCAGAATACTCCAGCATACAGTGTTAAAACAGTAGCTTGGCTCTTACAGTTTTCCTCATAAGCAAAAGGGGGACACTATATTCCTGGAGAGGAATTCTTATGGGCAGAAAAGGTAGTCTGCCATTTGTTGCAGTTGGAGAGCTTCCACGATGACAAGACATTGAAGAAGATTCAATCCTTTGTGGACCAATAAGGAATTATACGTTTGAAGTCTCGCTGATTTTGTCGGAGATAATGCAGCTCTTCACTTGATCCTTCTGTGAGCTAACCTTTTCATATTTTACATACATATTTCTTCTCTCTCACATACATTACCACTAGTTCCATATATCTCATACGAGGTCTTCCTTTGTCATTCTTCCTGTTCACTTTTCCCTAGACCATTGCCTTCATCAGGCCATCGTGTCTTAAGATGTAGCCAATTAAGTTTCCATCTTCTTTTTAGAGTTTTCAGCAGACTTCTCTTTTCACCCACTCTTATTAGGAATTCCTTGTTACTCACTTGATCGATCTAATCTTCATTATTCTTCTGTAGCACCACTTTTCAAAAGCTTCCCACCTTGACTTCTCTGCTACTGTTATCATCCATGCCTCACTTCCATAGTGCTCCAGAAGTATGTTCTTATGAATCATTTCATTCCCTTTAAATCTTGTATTTCCTGCTGTAAGTGGATTCTTCTTTTGGCAGAACGCTCTCTTGGCCTGGGCTATTCTATTCAGTATTTCTTCCTTGCTTCATCTATCACTGGTTACTCGGCTTCCCCGGTTACAGTAATCTTTCTTAAGTTTAGTTTAACATAGGCCCTTCACTCCTGCTGTGTACCTTAGTAAAATTGATAAATAATATGTTTCATTTATATGCGTATGTAAATTCACCCATTCACCATTTCATGGAAAGAAAGTAAATAAACAAAAGGGGAATAAAAGCAAGAATCAGCAAATCTAATCCCAGAGAGCATACATCATTAACTGAGCAACAAACCAATAAATGTCATATACTTCAATGGCAAGACAAATTTAGGAAAACTGATGGAGGGAAACAAAGCAATTCAGTAGAAGCGTGTGTAAATGCTTTGATAACAATCAATGGCTCAAATTAATAAAATACTTAAAAAAAGATGTTAGTTTCATAAGAATCACAATGTTTTAACTGCAACCAGGAATTCACACTAATCCACAAAAAAGTGATCGGTAGCTGGGACACTTTACGACAATAATAGTTTCATTTTACTTAATGAACACACTAAGTGTTTGTCATAATGGCATACCACCACACATAAATGGATTAATATGATCACAAATAGGAAAGAGAATTAATCACTCCCGTCAAAAACATTGTCTTGCACATGCATCGCTTGTTGTTAGAAGCCGGTTGGTGGCAATCAAGATTCACTGCACAACCTGACCACATGTACTCTCTCAATTTAAGAATTAGAAGATGACGATGGTGCATGACCAATAATAGTATTTTTTAACATATAAGAAAAAAAACTTTCTTGTTCATTCCTCTAATAGTACCTAAATTATACAATCGCCATATAATACTTCCTTCATGAAACATCACAATCCCAAAATTTACTTAATAAACTCAGACTGTGGTTACAGTAATCACTGGCTAAAGAGTACTAACCAAAATGGCATGGATTGGTAAATCATCAAATAAATTGTAGGTCATCACCTCAACAAGAAACAAGGTTTGACACAACACTCAAATAAATGTTCACTAAAAATCATGAAGGCATATTTCTAAATTAGATAAAAGTGAAAGTCCTAATGTTGCCCTGGCAAAATGCATAGAAAATAAAAAGGCAAACTATATATGTTCCATTCACATCAACTTTGAGCAACAAAGGAGCACCAAGTCATTCAAACAGCATTTTCCCCAACTCCCTAAATTATCACCAATAGTTCTCTCCCATCAATGGATGTTTGGACAGAGTAAAATAATACTTTCACCATAATAACCTACCTGCAAAATAACTGTCTCATATAATGTAATAAAATTAGCCTAAAATAATTAATTATGCACAATTGCTTGTGTTACTCCTCCTCCCTCTTTCTCCTGCACCAGCACGACCCTATCACAAACGAGTCCTGGCCTCTTAAGACATCTTCCATTAAGCTGCCTCACCTCCTCTCTACTACTTCTATCCTTTTATGTCAAGCACTTCTTAGCCTAACAGCAATTCTTGCAAATCCCTGCATTACACACTAATATTTAGAGAAGGAATAAGAAAAGGAGCACTTCTCTGGCCGTTACGGTCTATCCAGTATTATAACAGAAATAATTTCCCACCAGACAGATTGAGTGGACCTCAGGGGACTCCTCGTACATCACTCATATCCGTACTCCTATTCCAAGTAAATTCTCTGGTAGAGTTCAGATCCAGGTTCTCTAGCATAGAAAGTCTCCATACATGCCAGCCATCTGTCCCTTGATTATTAAATTTCTCCAATAATTATCCTTACACAAGCACTGGACAGTGTTGTAATTCAAAAGCACGAATCAAAGCAAAACTTGCAAAGACGAAAATAAAAGCACAATCAATACTGATGATAGTCATAGAAAAGCATTTAACCACATAAAACTAAAATGTTGACGTCTATCAGTGCACAAATTTTCTGTTTCCTCAAATCAGGCGCGCCTCAGATGACCTAATCCTGGAAATAATTCCACTTATTTCTTGCAAATCCCCACTTATTGCTTGCATATATGCCTCTCCATTGTAGGCGTAACTTTGTAACAGGAGCGTAAAGCTGCGAAACGCGTCAAACCGATCAATTGCCTGTTGAAAAGTAAAATTGTTTAATTTCAAAATGAATTTCACACCAACCTCTGCATGAAGGTATTATAAATATGCACGCGATTCATTCAAAGCAGTCTGCATACATTTATTAATTGGTGGAAGAGCGATAGCTGAATAAATTAGCTGATTATGACTTTTAGAATTAGACAATGAATCCACCTTTACCATACGTCTGTGTTAATATCGCTGCGTAGTTTCAACGTCTTCAGTTGAAAGGTAAACAAAGTAACGATACATTATTTAGCATTAAATGAACATTTACTCCCAGGGAATTTGTATTGCGAGGTCAATAAATATTCTGCAAACTGAAATACAATAACCCAAAATCTTTGACTATGAGAGAGAGAAAATGACTGACTCAGCAACTTTGAACCAAGAATAACATCAAGGTCCGCCGACAATTAAGACAGGTTGTTTAGTGCCTGAAACTTTCAACTGCCGCGTAAGAGACCATTTATTAGTATTATAAAGTAAAAGGTTCTCTTCACATGAATAAATTAGACTCTCCCTTGGCCTTTCACACCTTACCTAGCGGCGGCTAACCTGCGACCTCAAATTACTTCACTCGATCATGAATGGGTCTTCCCGCTCTGAAAAAATCTCATGTTTTCCTCTCCACATTCCAGCCCACATCACTCGCAAATGTGGGCTGCTAGACACACCCCAATTGCGGCTGTCAATTTCTTCACAATCCTTATTCTAAAGTGCGCTTTACTTATTCAATACCTTCTACGTCCATGCCTCTTCCTTGATCTCTTCGTCTCACACTACTAGTTCATTCTCAACTCAGAGCCTTCATTTTCTTCGATTTCCTCTTATGCGTTACTTTCTCTGTTTCGCTTTTAGATACTTATTGTTGTCTTTCTATTAATAGTACCCACTGTAAAGACCTCATTGCCGCATTTTGCATCCAAAAAATTAATAATATTTATAAAATTACAACGCATCTAATACAGAATTAAGAGGAATAATCTACTATTGGACATTTTGGGCAACGTAACATGAGATCACTAAACCGAGGTATCGGTTTTCCCAATTCAAGGTATTTTTCATGAAGTTCGCATAGTTCTAACACCTAAACGGGGAAGTTTTCGGTAGTCCCTTGTGTGCGCAAATGATACATTTGTTGTTTTGCTAAACCTTCAAGACACGAGAAGTCATCATTCCCCAATACAGAACATGCAGAGTATGGAAATCGTTACAAGCAGTACGTACCTTCGGCAAAACAATGAAAAACCAACGTGATAACAAAATCTGCCCTTAATGCTCAACTGACAACCATTCCAACACCCTCACACAAAATTCTAAATGCATTTCTTCAAGACAAGCTTCAAGAGGGGCAAAACATGGGTGGTATTGGTATACGAGACTATTACCACAAAATTATCCGGTAGATATGTCTCTGTGTAACGCGAAGCTATTTGCATAAGTACCATTAATTTTCCGTCAATTCTGACCATCGATGACGTCGTCGAAATTGAACACAAATGCATCACGTACTTACACGAACAATCATATTATATCTTCAAACATTAATAAAATTAGATTTAATTGAATTTCCTCCCCAATAGGTCCTTCAACTAAACACGTAATTCAATATGAAACGTCACTTAACTTCGTTACACTGTAAAGACAAGTTAAGAATGTCTAATAAACTAGAAATTACCCAAGATAATTATCAAAATTCGTCAAATAAACACAACTTATCCGATAGAACAACTCACTAACAACTGTCAAGCTTCCTATCACAGAATGAATTCGCACTATACTAATTCGCCTAAGTCTCTTAACTGCTGATCCTTGTCATAGCATCATAAAAACAGTTTACGCGAAGGACACTCGAAAATGATAACACATACATACAAAACTATCATGAACAAATTAAATACATAACAATCAAAACCAATTCAACGATGCAATAAACAGGAAATTGATGGCATAAAATGAAACTTACCGGCTGTTGTTGTCTGTTCAGTTGCTTCTTCCCAAATGAAGTTCCAACTTACATCTACTTACTTTCCATTTGAGCGACAGTAATACAACTTATTAAAAGGATACTTTCCATTGAAGCGCGGTTGGTATCCTGCGGGATTCTGTCCACCTTGATGTTTTCCCTTCGATAAGTTCATGGCAACGTGTGTTGTAATGAGTGTGGAGTCCTCATAGAAGGACCGTTCGTTTCGTTACAGTTTCTTCGAAAATCACCTGCAAAGTGCATAAATATCGCCATAGCGTAAAGCAGCAAAGATTGAAGAATGAAAAATAATAGGGAAGAAGGCTAAAAGACATTACTAATTGTCGATGAAAATAGATATATTCCATCAATCAAAAACACCAGCACCTTTCATTAACTCAAGGAGATTTGTTCGTATATTTCCGTGACTCATTCGGGTGTTGTCGCTGGGTTAAAGGTCGGGATATGGCGGTTCGACATTGATGCGACAAATAATATTTTATTTTAAATAATTACTTCTTAACGGAATTTAATCTCTTCTTTAAATATTTTATTCGACATACGATGACTTAAGCCGCATAATAACTTCGGTGGCATGAGCAAGAGCATGGCTTGCTTACAACCCTGTCGACATCTTTTGTTGGAAGAAATAACCATCTGAGCCGACGACGTATCGCAGATTGAAAATATTAAACTAATCAGTTAAGATTCACAGCCTCTAGTAAATAAATGAAAATTCACGTCTAAATTTCTCCATATCGTTCGAAGAACGGCGCAAGCTGAAATATGTTATTTTCGAGACTTTTTCTCGATGCGGATAACTAGGTTCAGTTGTTGGGCAAATTGTCTGCTTGATGTATGTTTTGTCAGATATAAAATTGGTTTTTGATTGTGGAAACTTTGAAAACACATCACTCATGGCCTCTCGTGGTAAAGCGGAGACCGAAAAATTAAAACAGAATTTGGAAGATCAATTAGATCGATTGGTCAAACAATTGTCTGACTTAGAATCTTGTGTTGACGAAATGACACATGAGGAGTATGTTGAGTCTAAAGAAGAAACCATCGACCAGTTAAAGGAACTGAATGATAGCCTTTCCAAGATAATATCTGGCGATGTGACACTTGTAGATCATCTCAGTGCAATGCAGTTGGTAAATATATCATAGATTTCTCGAGGAAAAAGATAAGTCCGTTATTACTAATTGTGGCGAATTTTAATTCTCAGGCAATACGAGCTGCCATTAGTGAAGCATTCAAAACTCCATTTGTCATTCAGATGTTTGCAAAGAGACAGCCCAATCAGTTACGACAGAGACTAGCCGAAGTGGAGAGAGATATTAAGCTCGGAAGAAGTGTCTCTTTGGAAAGAGATATCGAGAAGGTTGGTCTTAGGCTACATGAACTCGTGACGTCTTGTCTCTCACGTTCGGGAATATTTTATCATTTTTCACTCTTAAAAATTATAGGCAGAAATATTAAATGCGCTGCAGCAGCTCGGTGAAGAACTCAAGCCCTCCGAAGTCGAATTCCTGAAGCACTACAGTAAAGTCAATGAAACTGAGTTTGTATCTGTGGCTGATGAAAAGGGTGTGTAGTATTATTATTTAAGCTCATTGATGAATTTCATTTAGGTCATATTTGTAGGACAATTCTAATCTTCCATTGACTTAAACATGTTTCACGTTGTCTTTCAGACGCCGGAGAGAAAGCACTCGCAATGGCAGGCATTAGGTGATAAGTTTGATGGGAATTTCCTTCTTGAGTAGAATGTAGTTTGTGAATTTGTTTCCTTACGTGCTAATTTGCCGGTTCATGTGTGAAAAGATATTTTGTGATAAATTGGTGTAAGAAAATTTAACTCGGGATTTATTTTTATCTTTTACCTAATTAGGTTATGACAAAGAAGTCCTTACAAGGCTTTTTTTTTCTTAACGTTCGCTTTCATCCTGAAAATTTATCCACGGACGAAGCTGATTGTAGCAACAATAATACTCTCCAATGGTCCATAATATCCAAAGTAGTGTGCGTCTGCTTGAAGTCTTTTTTGCCCGAAATTATTAATTGAGAACGTTGGTTCTGTGTGTGTCAATGTCAATTTATGTTACAACTTCCTTCACAGTTAACTGTCCACAATATATAGTATCTCACACTTTGATTTGAGTCTTGTCTTCAATGCTGCAGTTGTTGAAATTGAGCAGATCGACATATGAACCATGTTGCAAACTGGTAATGAAAAGAGATTTTCAAGCATACATTGAAGGAATACTGATATATGGATGTTGTTACTGGAATGTGTGTGGTGATTAGGAAAATTGGAGTTTTTGCGGAGGGGAAGAGGATTTTTCTGTACAAAGAGGGATCCATAAATTTTGTCGATTGAAGGGAGGGTAAAAATGCCAAGCACTACAGTACCCTTCTACCCACCATGGGCGCGGGTGCAGCCCTTCCACTACCCATCCCTCTACCCTCGGAATGTACTAAATTACCCTTCCTCTACCACCGCTAGAGGATAAGGTGTAGGTACCACTACCCAAGCAGCAGATGATATCCATCGGATATCTAAATAAGGTTGATATATCCAAAACACGTTGTTATTACACGAGGGATATTTTGACAACGTTGCATAGACATCCTATTTGTAACATCCACGACGAGTCGTAAGAATAACGTTACATAGACATCCTGTTTGTAACATCCATATTAAGTTGTAAAAATAACATTACATAGATATCCAAGTTGTACTATCAATGATATTATAATCTTAATTGACATTATATAGATAGTCCATGCATGTTCAACAAAATCTGAAACTAAACTAAAATTACACCAGGTATTAAAATGAGAAAGACAAACAAAATATTAATATTATCATTATTTTAAAATTTAAAATAATTATTTTCAAAAATATATAAATATCGCATGATGCAGTGGAAATATGATTGATTTTTGTGTAATACATTAAGGGTTAATACAAAAAAGATATTGTGGAAAAGGTTAATGTACTTCATCTTTTTTGTCACATTTACCATCAATTCAAGAAGTGGCACATATTTCCTTAAAAGTTGTTATTCCAAACAGTATCCATAGGTAACATATGTTCTATACAGAATTGAAGAGCACAAATGTTTTGTCTGTATGTCTGGGGATTACCAAAAACCATAATAAGCGAACCTGTCCCTGGTGAAAATGGCCACAGGAAATTTATGTGGCCGTCTGCGGCCATCCTGTGGCCATCTGCGGCCATCCTGTGGCCATCTGCGGCCATCCTGTGGCCGTCTGCGGCCATCTGTGGCCGCTGTGTCCAGTCTGTGGCCATCTCTGTGGCCATGGACATGAATAACCCGTGGCCATAAGAGGCACCTGTGGCCAAGGCCACAGAACTTTTTGCCACCTGTGATCATGGCCACTGTCTCTAACTGATACACATTTCTTATAGTATGTACATACCATTGGATATTCCTCATTTTTGGAAGATATTTTTCCTACGTTTGTCCTGCACGGTTATTTCTTAGCCGTTGGGCCAACATTGGAAGGTTGTGATGGGAGGGCTACTGGATTACAGTGCTGTGCATGCTGCGCATGGCCACACACAAGCTGTATATCATCTCACTAAGCACATATGCTTTGCTCAACTCCGTATGTATGATGTTTTAGATGAACAAAAACTCTTAAGAAGTTTAGTTATAGTAAAGGACTTGCCGAAGAGCTGAAACACTTAATTTTCGCTTCCTTGATAATCATTTAATGAATTCAGTACCTACGGACAGGAAATTCAGTTCTGGTTAAACTTAAAACCATTGCTTTTTTAAAATATTAATACAAGAAATAAAGTTCTAGGAAAAAAATTTGATGTCTTTAAACAAGTGCAAATTAATTTTAAATGATACAATTCAAAGTACATACGTTCAAACACACTACAGTTTAGAAAACTTATTTTTTTAAATAAGAGCACCATCATCAACGATAAATCACAACTTTGGTGCACACGAACAACTTTAACCGAATATTCATTCAAAAGTTCGCGGCTTTGTAAGGTATCGACTATATCGATATAATCGCAATGCTAATCGGCTTCTACATTCAAAATGGCGGTTGCGAATTGTTGTTTCAACGTTCATGCATGAATGGTTGTGTATAATTTGATCATGCAAAGTCAGCTCGCAGGCAAGCAACTGGAATGAAATTGATCTCGAAGCATAGCGTTTTTATAAAGTTCGTCACATAGAAGCTTACTTTAAAATTGGAATTGGCGAATAAGATACGGTGAGTAAATTTTTCTCTTTACGAAGTGAGACTGCTGAAGAAAATTCACGAATTTTCAATGTTTTTGTTTAGATCTGCCCTTCATATAGTCTTTCTTTTCACAGTTCTTAACATAAGAAGTGACAGCATTTATTTTTTTACAGGCACGTTATATCAATAACATACTGGGACGAATGCAGGAATTAGGAAAAGATCACAATTCAACTTTGCGATTAATGCGAAAATGTTTTGTGTTTGTGTCTTCCTCAGTGCAGTTATGACTTTCATTGAGTTTTCTAAGAACTCCTTCTTTAAAAAATATACGTTTACTTTGAGTGGACCATTGTTCTTTTAAAAGACTTGGTTACTGAATACCCTGATAAACCTTTTAAAATGCAGTGTTGTGCAAGAAGCAAGCTAGATTGCAACCGTTGATTCCCATGCCATGTGGTGTGACTTTGGCTTATGTCGCGCCTGAAATGTGAAATCGTATTTCAATTGTGTGCTATATAGGCAAGTGAATGCAGTCATTGAAATTTGAAGTAGTGCCAATAAATATTTAAATATACAGCTGTTTTTGTTTAAAATCGTAGATGGTGCTTTCGAGTTGTTCCTTGAAGTTATATTATGGCGATTATTGGTTGTAGCCGTCACTTTGTGGAAGTCCATTCCGTCGTCTGTTCCTTACTGTCTGATGTCGTACTAAAATATCAGTATTCTTTTAAATCCAACCTGATCTTCAGCCATGTTAGCTTTAGTTAGTAAAACCAAGACTACAGTAAGTGCAGCCTTAAGGTTGGTTTGATTATTGAGAATTCTTTATTGTTTTTTTTTGTATTCATGCTGCATCTATTATTCCATTTGTCTGCATATGCCCGTTAGTTGTTGGAGTTTCCTTGATAAGAAATTTCAATATGAAATCTTTTGAGGTTAGGGGATTGTAGCTTTGTTTACTAATGCTGTACCTGATTTTTGAAAGTTAAATTTGGTTCATGTGTTTGGGTATTCCATGCAAAAATTGAAGTAGGTGGATGTAGAGGGTGTAATAAGGTTGCACAAAAGTATCTGCTCATTAAATATTGGGATCAGAGGTGGTGTTTGTTACATATTCAAAAGATTACAGTGGTGTGTTCCATATCCTAAAATTTCATTATTGTATTTAACTAAATATTGGATTTAGTTTAAGTAGTCTACGCATGTTGTTGTGGACGTCCACAGCTACAGGTCCCTATCGGCCAATAAATGTTTTCTTTTACTCACTTAGGACTATGTGTCTATGGTAATACTGTATTTATAATACAGTACTGTAATAATATATTACTGTAATAATACATTACTGTAATAATAGAGTACTGTAATAATAATGTATATTGGTCCCAACTATGGGTATATGAGTAGGGTAGGGTACTACCACTGGCCACACAGGGCCGCAGGTGGCCACACACGGCCACAGGCTAATGGCCACATATTATGACCAAATAACCACACACGGCCACACAATGTTGTGTGTCCATGGCCTCAAACTTGTGTGGCCGTGGCCTCAAACTTGTGTGGCTCTCTGTGGCTGTCTGTGGCCATTTTCACCAGGGACGTGATCTACTTATTAGATGTTGTGAAGATATCCATGAGATGTTGTTATATGGACCTCGATGTCCACTGTTGGACATTGCTGCAACGTTGTTTGGCGGGTCCTTTGGATATTTCACAGATATCCATGCAACGTTAATTGGATTAACTTGGATATTACACGGATGTCATGATGTTAACGCCGGCAATGTTGTCCGGATGTTGTAGGGATATCGATTGCTGCTTGGGTAACTACCACCTGTTGTGTTGTTTTCCTACCCTTTATTTTTGCCAGGGCTCCCCATTCATAGCAAACTTAAAAATCCGAAAGCACCAAGTATATTCAGGATGCTCAGTGCCGTAGGCTCATGTATTTTGTGCTCAATGCTAACATCCAGCGGACTATTGATCCACCACTTCAAATCTTTCTCTTTTGGCCGCAGGAATACGGGTAAATAATGGGTACCTATTGAAAATTCCGGAGGGGAAAGTCTCAACTTGCAATTGGTGGTGGCATTCCCTGCACGGATTTCCTCACAGGGAAAGCCCCTCAGGGATTTCCTTACAGGGAATTCCGTATTTTTAAGTATTCAATCTAAAGTTGACATTAATAAACTAATTCCCTGCAAAGAAAATTCCATTATAAGTATTCACACATGGGAATTCCCTAATGTCAATTTCAGGTTAAGGGAATACTTAAAAAATTCTACAGATCGAGAAATGAATACAGCTTACCACGTAATGCTAACTACAGCATTTATTGGCAACTACAATACATCAAAGACAGCAATCAGCAAAATAAAAAGGACATTAACAATTTACACTTTCACATCCCAAGCAGCATCATGCTATTGGCCCAATATCATTTTTACACCGACACATATCACTTAATGGTCAATCCGATATTGGCTACCGGTATCGGCAAGTGTCAAAAGTGATAAAATTTGCCAGTGATATTGGGCCGTATTAAATTTGATGATAAAAAGACATCTTTCACCACAATACAGTGGCATAAAAATGATATTGGGCCCATTTGTTTGATACTACCAATAACTGATTTTTCATTAACATGATATTGGGATGATTTAATAAGTAAGATAGTTCAAATGTATCCTAGATTGTGGTAAGGAAATATTATTGATAATGATATAGAAGATTTGATTTTCTTCTCTCTGACGTCAGAGGAAAAAATTTGAATACACAAAATTATAAAATCCAGCGACCAGAAAAATAGGATCATTTTTATGCCCTTTATTAGTCAGCTCAGCTGACATCATTTTTGCATTGGAAAACGATATCTATTAAATATCAGTTCAAGATACGATCGGCGATATCAATTTTACATCGGAGAAAGGTATCATTTATATGTAATTTTTATATCGGCATTATCAGCCGATGTTAAAATGACATTGGACCGACATATAACTACCATACGATGCTGCTTGGGATTCCACTGAAATCTCCTTTTCTATCCACATATGGCATAGCTGATCCATTTCCTCGTTTTCCAAGCCTTTAGAATTCTAAGTGTCTTAAGACACATCTCCACACTTGTAATACCAAAGAGCATCTGTAAAAATAAAAAACATCCCATTACCATAATATAGCAAGCACTTATGTATTAACACTTCATTCCTGTGCAATAGGAAAGATACACCTGACTCATATGTTGAGAATAATGTTATAACGCCCATCGAGGGTCTAACATCCTTACATTACACAAATGATTTACAGATAAGACTTCCTTTGTGCTAGCTGGGTACTGATGGCACAGGTCTTCAACTGCTTTAGGGGTTTGAGATATGAACTGCGAAGTATATTGTCAATGAATGTAATGGCGGTCACGAATATATGCAGACAGGGCTTCCAGCTCAGGAGAATTAAGTTAGAAACTGCACCATGAGGATGTTCCCTCCTGACGGGAAAGCAAGCTTAAAAACATGACAAATACATTCAAAAAAGCCTTGAATTTGGTATCAAATCGGTACCCTGGAATACTTCTCCCAGGATTCAAAAGATAAATTACAGACAAACTCGGGTGGTATTTTCAGAAAAAAATCATCTAGAAAAATACTGGTAGGCGTTTTACGTGTTTAGGAATACATCAGGAATTGGTGCCTTCCCGGCGTATCTGTTTCAGGTAGTTTCTTCGGGTTGTCCACCGGGTAAGGTCGTCCTTTTCGGCCGACGTTTCGATCCTCGACTTCAGGACGAGAAGAGTGCCATCCTGAAATTGTCCGCCTTACATTCATGTCCTCATGGGTCAGGTGACTCGTGATTGGTCGATGATGGAGGTCGAGCGTATTGCTGCTTCTTTTTCCTTCTCACCTCCTCGATTTTCCCCAGCACAGGTCTCCACGTGCCGCTGAGTGTGTACCCGGAGTCCCTGTTCATGTTTTTCTTCCGCATATGAATTTCTGTGGCTTCCTTAAACACTCGGTCCCAAAACCCGGTGGTGTGGGCGAGTTCCTGGGCATCTTTGAAGTTGATGCGGTGGTCCTCGTTGAAGCTGTGTTCAGCAATGGCCGATTTTTCAATCTGCCCCAAGCGCAGACATCGTCACGGTCACTTGAAAGTAAAAACAAGGTTAAATATTCAGCGGTGCTGCTAGAGGCCTAGGAAGGGTTCAGCAAAGACGGAAAGGAAAGAGGTAATCACAGACTTTTTCACCATCACCATGCTCTAATCATCACGTATCGAACTTTGTAATGAGCTTAACTAGAGTGAGCGTTCCGGACGCCCGTAGTTTGGTTTCTACTCTGGCGCGCTTGACAGTGAGTCGTGGGTCGTCACCGGTGTATCTGTCGCGGCAACAGAAAAGCGGAGAAAATGCAAACATAAGGTCGGAATATCTGTGATCTGAACACACTGGTGCGGAACACAAAAGCGAAATTTGCCAAGGGGGCGAACTTAATGTTTCCCTCAGACTAGAGATGGGTAAATTACCGTAATTTTCAATTGAGGTAATTTACCGCGGTCAATTATGGTAATTTTAAGTTTTCAGCTGCTAATCCTTATCAGACGACTCAAAACGAAATCAAATAGCAATGAGATACAAATGCCGACGCTTATATCAAACACATCACGACGTTTATCTATTATAACTCATTAAAAAAATTTGGCAGCCACACGCAATTTGCCTCTCTTTTGTCACACTACGAGAAATGTTCGTCCCAAAGACATACCTCTGCGCAATATGCATTTGTTATTTTACTCTGAATTAATTGGAATTAATCATGGACACAATGTAAACAAAATCGTTTTAGCTTCTTAATTTATAATATCACCCATTCCAATGGTTTCTTAGTGAGGAAGAAGTTTTCTAAAAAAAAAACTTCTGAAAATTACCGTTTATTACGGTAATTTTCAGGGGTGTTGGTAATTTACGAAAAATACCACGGTAATTTAGGAAAATTACCGGGGTAATTTACCAAGTTGCCTATCTCTAGTTAAGACTATAGTCTATATATGGAAGTGTCATCTGACAAAGATGAAGCCCTCTTCATAATCGCATTAGCAGAAGACGAATAGGTACCTAGAAAGAAATATCAGCAAGCAATACTGTCTAATTTAAAAAAATACTATTAGCAATTAATGTTCAAAAGCGTGCTTATATATATATATATATATATATATATAATTATTTGACCTAATCATTTGCATTTCGATTTTCGGATACTTCTTAACCCGTACAATGAACTCTCCTGTCGACATTTCTCACAGTAATTTTGCGCTAGGCTATAGTCGCGGGACGAGGGAAACGCGGCATGCAGCGAACTAAAATATATTCGCGGCGTGTCCGCGTCCCGCCGTGAGGGATTCGCGTTGGTTGGCGCGTACTGGTATCCTGCCGAGAGATTTTGTCTCACGCGAATTTCGCTCCTGCGTCGGTACGTGCAGACCTTAACACCGGCCTGACTGAACATCCGCGTAAGTCGAGGACTTGCTGTACATGCTGTAATGCATCAGTTAAAGCAATAAAAAAATCATGTATATCACTATAATATGTGCTGACTGGATTTGGGTTACAGGCAGAGAAGGCTTTACAGCCTAAATTTTCTAGCTTTGCTTGAATTTTCACAGAAAATAATACCGTAAGAAGTTTATGAATGCACACTGGCATAATATAACATTTTTAGAATGTCAATGGATACAACAGGAGATAGCTTTCTAATCAATATAGATACCAACAAACATTTTCTTCACAATTTCAAGAACATGTGAAGACCAGTCCAAGTTTTCTGTTATTTGGAGGACCAAGAACTTAATAGCATTTGCCTTGTTTAAGCAAGTGACATTGTTATCTGTTACAAGGTTACTTTTTTTAGTAGTTTTTACTTATAATTTGAATGAGCTGTTTTTTTTTGTTTGTTACTATTGCACCATTGATGCTTTTCGTGTATTCACTTAACATATTAAGGGAATCAGCAACCACAATGGCATAGGTATCATCTGCATTAATGGTGATTTTACAGTGATAGGTGAGTTCGGAGGGCATTTATAAAGGAGAAACAACAGAGGTCATAATATGGACTGTTGGGGAACATGGGATAGTGCAGGGGCATCGGAACTATTTTCGCTGACAGGGGCCAACCTTGAAAAGGGCCTGGCTCCTATGAAAAGGGCCCGCATTTTTTTGCGGGTAGGAGGGGGTAGAGACTAGAATTCCACTAAAAGTGCATATGAAGATGGTAGAATATGCATCAGAAGGGAAAAGGCAAGCTGGAAATAAGTGAAATTTAATTTTTATTAATGAAGACTCATTTCTCAAGGGCCCGGGGCAAATTCTGGGGGGGGGCGAATGCCCCCCCTGCCCCCCACTTCCGACACCACTGGGATAGTGCAGTAAATATAATGAAGACTCAGGGCGAGTGTAGAATTTTATGATCACTAAACAGTGGATGATAAGGCACCCAAGGGCTAACTTGTGCAATGAGTCTGATAATTCTCTCTGAATAATTTTAAAGCAGATGGAGATGAACCCTGAGGACAATGCTGTAGGTGACAATTAGAATGGAACAGACCATAGTAGAGAGTTACAAGGACATCACCTAACAATAGAACGAATAAGGTAACAAACAGAGCTTATTTTATTCACTAGAACACCAATATGAGCACCTATCCCAAGAAACCATCGAGTCTGTGTGGGGGACCTCCATTCATCCAGAAAAATTAAGTTTTGACAGGCACGTGCCCACGGAGTCCTCAGGAATGGAAAAACTACAGTCTGACCTACACTTTAAGTGGTTGTACAAATAAAACGAGTTGAGATAGAGAAGAAAAACTTTGGATTCTTTCCTATCTACATGCAAAGTTTCATCGAAATCTGAGTGGGTGGGTGTCATGGCCTGGAAAAACTGGTATGGAAGGACCCTGTGTAATCCTAGAAATTTAGCACAATGAACCCGAGGAATAGATTCACCCCGGATATAAATAGTGATAATTTTGTTTTTTCAATTACCTAAATGTAGTAATAGATTTATCAATATTTAACACTATACTACTGTCAAGACACCATTTAATTAGATGTTCCAGTGACTTTCTGACTGCTATTAGATAGGGATTGAATATATAATAATAATAAACAAAATCTTCAACTAATAATCATCTTCAACCATATGTTGTCTAGAGATCACTTTTCTCCACCGAAATCTTTAGGAAATACAGCAATAAAATACAGGCATTTACTTCAATGGCAATCTCTTTAATTACAGCAATTTGTAAGCATTCAATCACTGCTATAATATTTTTTGTTCAATCAAGACTCAAGAGTTTCCTTCACCACTGCCAGTGATTTCAGAGTTGTTTTCAGGATAGCATCTAGAAAAGATAAAAAATCCAGAATTACTGGGAAAATTTTTAAACCGGGGCCTGGAAAACATTATCTGAACTCAAGAATTAATTATGTGCCCATGACATCTGCTTATGACGGTGACATATTAGGCAATGCAATTATACACTATAATGTCCATTGAATGTTTGCCTACGACAGAAACATATCTGATGATGCAAAAGCTCGCTACAGTGTTCATTACATCATCACCTTCGACAGACATATCAGGTAACATTATCATGCACTACACATGCCCAACCAAAAAACACGCTAATAGCCTACTGTCAGTATGTACTTTTATATCTGAAAATCTGATTTGGTTGGGTTTATTTGTTTTGCAACTTAAATACAATTATAAACACAATTGACTTGCCAACCTACAAATTGGTCCTGTAAGTACATATCAAGAGGCATTCAAGAATTCCTTGGTGGTACAGACTCTTTCTTAAAAAACACAGCACATTTCACAGAAATTCTAAAATATCTACAAGTGATTGAGGAAGATCTAATAGTCAGCTTTGATGTGGTGTCCGCTGTTCACCAAAAATCCTGTCCCTGATTTCGTGGAAATTCTAAAAAATCTAACAGAGGATGGATGGCCGAAAGACTATCTAATTTTGACTGAATTCTGCCTTCTAAGCAACTACAGTCAAGCCCACTTACATCAAACCCGTTTATAACAAAGTGAAGGATATTCCCCGTCAAAGAGATGCTGGGAAAAATTGGTCCACATATAACGAAGTTTGATTATTACAAAGTAAATATTCAGCCCCCTCAACTTCGCCATAAAGATTTATATATGAACAGATGAACGGGACAGCCTTTGGTTCTCCCCTTTCTCCTGTTATAGCAAATTAATACATGGAGTTTTTTTAAAAGTAGGTACTGTCCTCCTCTGTAGATAAGCCATCATGCTGGTTCAGACACGTGGATGACACTTTTGTGATCTGGGCGCATGGAAAGGAGAAACTGGAGGCATGGGGGTTGTGTTTGAAACCATTGGGATTATCTTGAACAGGTCACCAAGGAGTCACGTGGTGCAAACAAGAATGGCTCAAAAATTTCGTGTGCTAACATCGCTGATTACAACCTCATTCATTGATTAAACTTGTGTTTTATATCATATTGGAGCTTTATAGTTGAGACAGATGAGAAAAATTCAAGTGAAAATCATTAATTATATCATAAGGAGCAATTCAGACACAATAAATTGGCGAACCATTCGTGTTTACACCACGTGACTCCTTGGTTACCTATTAGAGGTAATCCCGACGGTTTCAAACACAACCCTCCATGGACACCTAAACAGTATCCATTCAGACATTAAATTTATGGAAGAGCTGGAAGAAGGAGGTTGTCTACCATTTTTGGATGTCATGTTGAAAAGAAGAATAGATGGGAGCCTGGGACATTCAGTCAGCAAAGATAAAACCCACACCAACAGGTATTTGCATTCGGTGTCCCATCACCATCCAATGCAGAGGTCTTGCTTGGTCAAAACTTTAAGCCACAGCACAGAAAATCTTGATAAAGAAATAAAACATCAGATGTGGGCTCTCAAAGGAAATGGCTACAGCACCTCCTTCATCAAAAGAGCAATGAAAGAAAGGCAACAACACCATAATGACAACGACCGTAAGAAGAAACCATAGGCGTACACAAAACCTCCCTACATCTCCGAAGTCAGAGATAGGATTGCTAAAATCCTGCAGAGAGGAAACATCGTGACTCCCTTCTGCATGGCGAAGAAAATAAAAAACATCCAACCCTCACATCCCATCCTCTCCTTCAATCTATCGCTATGTGTACGAGAGGCTCCTCACTGCAGCAGCAGTAGCTATGTGGGGCAGACTAATCATGCCGTCTCTCAAAAGAGCACAAGAGAGTGATGGAGTTGCACACATGGGACACTTCAAGCTGTCGCTGTACATTCCACATCAAGCCCTGGACATACTTGACAACTCACGGGTGTCTTGGCCGAGATGCAAGAATACCATCTGTTCTTAATACATGCTGCCATAGAAATAGCCAAAGGCGAAAAACTTCAATAGGGAGGATGCATATAACCTGAGCTACGTTTGGAATGGCTCCTTCAAAAGCCCAGTTGTCGTCTAACGTCTCCCGCACAAGATTCAAATCGGCCTAACAATGGTGCAACGGACAGCAATGCTTCTCCATAAAGACCGAGATGAAGCTGGTAAATGCTCATTCTCTTGAAGGTGCTTCCAGTACAAGAAGTAAAACAGTAGAGGTATTAAAAAAATGAACAAAATGCAGCATTGCCCGAAAAAATCATCCTTCATGTGCAAGAAAAGCTGACAAAGCCTTCAAACTAAAATGGCATGTTGTACATATTTAAGATATTTATATACATTGCTGACATCTCGCGGCTACGCTTAAAGCTACCGAGTGACTCCACCAGGTTGCAGATGGTGGGTCAACCTCTAGATATAGATGTTAGCTGCGAGATAAGCGAGTTTACTTGTTGAATAAGCAGTCGTGGACAAAAAGCGACAGCATTCCGAGGGGGTATTGGTCTATCCCTGAGTAAGGTAGGCCATTAAATAATACAGAACCTGTGAAAATGCCGTGACTTGGCGACAGGAGGCCACCAACAAGTATTCATTCCATCACCCGGAGGAGAGGGCAGCAGCTCTTCTTCACATGAGTGAAGGTGGAGACCACAGTGGTCGGTACAGTGACACTCATTTCACTACAGACGTGGTAACATTTACTTTAACGGCTGTGGTACTGCGATGTGGAAGGCAAGGGGAGAGCACCACATTATTATCCGAGTAGTCGCAGCTACTCCACTCTTTTCTTTCTTATCAAGATGTGATGGAACCCTCTCGAGTAAAATATTCCGGAGGTCAAATTGTCCCGCATTCAGATCTCCGGGGAGGGGGGGCCTGTAGACAACTGGAAAACCTGAAGGTGGAAATGCGAAGAATGGACCTTGACGTAATAGGAATCAGCAAGATGAAATGGCCCGAAGAAACCTGTAGATACTGTAGTGGTGCAGGTTGACATGCCTATGATGGACTACAAAGATGAAGAAGTGGAAGATGTCTACGAAGATATTACGGAAGTTATAAAACAGGTAAGAGGAAAAGAAAACCTAATTATTATAGGCAATTGGAATGCGGTTGTTGGTAAAGGTCAAGATGGAAGAATAACTAGGAAATATGGATGGGGTAACCGAAATGAAAGAGGAGAAAGATTTCTGGAGTTCTGTACACAGCATAAGTTAGTGGTTGCCAACACATTGTTTAAAAACCTCAACCGAAGAAGATACACATGGAAAATGCCAGGAGTCAGAAGAAAATTTCAAAGAGACTATATTTTATTGAAGCAGAGATTTAGGAACCAGGTGAAGGACTGCAAAAGCTACCCTGGGGCAGACATCAACAGTGACCATAAATTAGTGATGATGAAATGCCATCTAAAATTCAAGACATTGAAAAAACAGTGAAGAACACATGGCAAGTAGAAAAACTGTAGGAGGCTCAACATCAGCAGGCATTTCAAAAAATAGTGGGAAACAACATACGACCTGACTGAAAAATCAGAGGAAGAGTGTTGGGAAAACATTACATGTGAACTACAGGAAGCCACAAAGGAAGCTCTTGGAAGAAGAAAAGTGGCCAAGAAGAAGCCATGAATCACGGAAATACACTTAGACATGATTGAAGAAAGTACAAGAATGCAAGAACTGAAGAAGGGCAGCTTTGTTACAAAAGAATAAGAATGAAATACATAAGTCACAAATCCAGGAAAGCTAGAAAAATGTGGATGAAGAAGCTATGCGAAGATGTACAAAACAACCTTGCACTTGGAAAGGTGGAAGCTGCCTAAAGGATAGTGAGGAACCACTTCAAGGAACGGAGCGCAAGATGCAATGCCATAAGGGACAAGAATGGAGAACTTTTGAAGGAAAATGCACACAAAGTGAAGAGATGGAAAGAATATCTGGAAGAGTTGTACAATGGAAACAATCTCAACACGAAAGTGATCGAAGAGGAAAGCAATATCAAAGAGAATGATAATGATATGGGAGCATCAATATTATGATCGGAATTCGACGCTGAAGTAAGGGACCTTCGCATGAATAAGGCTTCTGGTATTGATGATGTTCCTGTAGAACTAATTAAAAATGCAGGAGAGAAGACATTAACTCATCTTTACAAAACCATCTGCGACATGTATTCAACAGGAGAAATACCAAGGGACTTCGAGAAAAACATCATCATTCCTATTCCCAAGAAGAAGAGAGCGGAGAAATGTGAGAATTTTAGGACTATAAGCCTGATGGCACATGCATCGAAGATACTGACCAGGATTATCTACAGAAGACTAGAGCGAAAAGCAGATGAGTTCCTGGATGAAGATCAATTTGGATTCAGGAAAAGTAAGGGTACAAGGGAAGCAATATTGGCCCTTAGGCTACTCATAGAGAAGAGAATGGAGAAGGACAAGCAGACGTTTATTGCATTTGTGGATTTAGAGAAGGCTTTTGACAACATGGATTGGAATTAAAGGCTTGGAATTCAGAAGGGAAGTAGAGTGTCCTACAATGACCGAAGAATTATTGACAGTCTGCATTAAAACCAAGAAGCTGTGAATAAATCTGGACTCAGATGTGATGAAGCAAGAATAAGGAAAATAGTGAGACAAGGCTGTGTGCACTGTCTCCCGTAATTTTTAGTGTTTACATCGAGAGAGCCATCAATGAAATCAAAGAGATGTCTTCTGGCGGGTTATTCCCTAATTCTGAAGTAGCCCAATGCCATTTACGAGACAGCATCCAAAAAAGGCATCGGAGGTTATTCCGTAAAATCCACCAGCAGCAGTATCTGGAAATTTTCACAAGGAGACCTTCGAGGGCTCCTTGCGAAAAAATATGTACTTAAAGGCATCAATGGGAGAAGCTGACAAACCTATTGAACATGCATGATCTTTGTAAACAATAAAACACCAATCTCGGAAGATATGAGGAATGGACAAAAGATGGCCGGGTAGCGAGGATTTTTCCGATGCCATTATCTCACGGCATCTGGCGCCTGTGACACAGATGGTACGGGCGACAGTTACTGAATAACCTCCGATGCCATTTCGAGTAGCTGATGCCAAAATAGCATCTTCTGTCATATAGCATCGGGTGCCTTCGTTACGGAATAACCCCCCTGGAGTGAACTTCCATGGAAAAAAATAAGCATGCTGCGATTTGCTGATGATAAAGCTCTAATAGCAGCTGAAGATAATAAGAAGAAGAAGACTAAGATATTGGTATGCAGCAAGAAAGAAGAGGCCAAAACAACGTCAAACTAGGAAAACAAAAACTTGAAGAGGCGAAAGAGTTCTGTTACCTAGGAAATCAAGTAACCAACGATGGACGAAGCAAGAAAGAAATAGTGAGTAGAATAGCCCAGGAAAAGAAGGCATTCTATCAAAAGAAGAATCTACTGACAGCTGGAAATACAAGTGTAGAAGTAAGGAAACAGTTTATCAGAACATACATCTGGAGCATGTTTCTTTACGGCAGTGAGGCATGGACAACGAGAGCAGCGGAGAAGAAAAGGGTGGAAGCATTCGAAATGTGGTGCTACCGAAGAATGATGAAGATGAAATGGATCGACCGAGTGACAAATGAAGAAGTCCTAAGAAGAGTGGGAGAAAAGAGAAGTTTGCTGGAAACCCTAAAAAGAAGAAGGGACAACTTAATCGGCCATATCTTGAGACACAATGGCCTGGCAAAGACAATCATTGAGGGAAAAGTGAACAGGAAGTTTGGAAAAGGCAGGCCTCGTATGAGATACATGGAACAGGCCGTGAAGGATGTAAAAGAGAAAAATTACATCAATATGAAGAGGTTGGCTGGCAGAAGAATCGAGTGGAGGGCTGCATCAAATAATTCTAGGATTGTTGACCGATGATGATGATGAGGTCTGTATGCAGGAATGGCACTAACGGGTCATTTGTTTGATACTTTGTTAAAAAAGGTTCAATGAGGTGAGCAACACTTGCAAAAAAGGCAAGTCTTGGTCCCAACATCTTTCACAGCTTTCTCTATAACCTTTTAGCCCTTGGTCTCGTTGCCAACTGCCTTCCAAAACAACTCAACAAATTTGACCACGTCAGGAAGAATATTGTTACGGCTACTTCAGCAACATGGGCATTATTGAGCCAACTGATGGCACAAAATTTTTCTGGGAATTTCATTGAACCTGTTCATAAGGAATAATTGCTTCCTCGAGTGGGTACATCCTTAAATACATTGTATGTTGACCTCAAGTACAACACTTTATCCAACTCAGTCATTAAAGCACCTGACTTAAATGGTTATTGGTGATCTCATAAACTCCACTCTTTCTGGACTTGTCTATGGTGTCTTTGTTCCTGCAGAGAATTTTCTTCAGGGAGGTGGGGGTCTAGTATGATATCCTGTATCGGTCTTTGGGAATATGGTTAGCTATTCTGAGTGAAAGCTGATTTAGGAATGGAATTTTTCCCCACGTACGACCATTTGGCTGATCTGTGGAGAGGGAGGTGCTAGAATAAATTGCTTGTTTACGTAGTTTCTTCGTGAGCAAGGAATCGATAATCTTCTCACTATAGCCATTATTGACTGTGATTGTCTTGATAGTTATCAGTTCTCGGTGGTAGTGGTGGTTGGTCATAGGTATATTTATCAGTCTATGGAGCATGGGATGGAAGGCAGCTAATTTGTGGGACATGGGGTGGCAATAGTCTGCCCACCAACCTTATCACCAACGACTGATCCACGAGGCCATTGAAATTGAGAAATGCCCCCTGAATTTCAACCGGGGCGAGGGCATTCGACTAAGTCCGACTTGGAGAAGACTTTTCCGGAGTAAAGATATGCCTGGATTTTTCCATAAGAAGAAAAGACGACACACCCGTTGGCACTGTGAGGGGGAGGGAAAGTTCACTGACCCCCCAAGGACAGGGCTAAGTGGCGGCCACCTTCTCACGTCATTCACCCCCCCCCCCCCCCCCCCCCCCTCCACAGTAAAGGGGGGAGGGATGGAGAGATATAAAACATCAACTTTTCAAATATATTTTATCATTGCCTGGTGATGCGTCCTGCAATGGCCGCAAAAGCTCGCTCACCGACAACTCGTTATACGCAGCTGCACCCGAATGCCTCTGACGATGTTGTATATATATGTCCATTAATTTTGTAATGACAATGTAATTTGAACAACTTTGTACATATATGTTCATTAATATTGATATGATGAGACGGTAGTTCTTGTGTGTATATGTCCTGTCTGAATTTCTTAATGAAACCATGCATGTACTTGCTAACAGTGTAATAAAAAGTATTATTATTATTATGAATTGTCTTCCTCACGTGCCTTTCACCCCGGTGCCACCTGTCAGGACCCCTGGCAACTAGTGCACAAAAAAGGATGCTGGTCATGACATGACTGTAAGGCCAGACAACTGTGAGTAAATACACCACTGTACATGACCCTGGGCCCAATAAACTGTAATTAATACTGAACACAATTCTGAGTATCCCCTTCAGAGGTTATCACTTCCACAGTAAAGGGGTCATTCCATGTAAGTTCAACCACACTGTGACACCCACCAACTCGGATTTTGACAAAACTCGGTACATCTCATCCTTTCATCATTTGAGTGACAAATCCAAATGTTATCTAGCTTGCTCCAGCCAGTTTTCAGTTACAGTCTCTCAAAGTCAGTTCTCAATTCTTCCCATTCCCAAGGCTCTCTTCTCAAAGTGTACTATTGTACTCAAAAAATATTATCTCACTCATTTGAGTCATTTCTCCAGAAAATTTTCAGTTAGGACCAAGGGATTATGAGGAACCCAGAAAAAAATTGCACGAGCCCTTAACCCTTTGCACTCTGATTTATTCACCCTCTATACCAGTAGTCCACTCGGAATTTAATTTTAAATGCCCCTGGATTTCGTGTGTCGAGTGACACTTGAAACGCATATCACTTTCTTGGTGGGAGTGAAGAAGAAATAATTACTGATTGAAAATCTAGGACATAATTGTGGTCAAGTAGTTATTCCTGAAATCTTAGTAATTTTGGACTTGTTGGCCTAATTTTATGATTCATAATTCTGACAATACTAAGGAAGGTCTTGAGATTACTTATGAAATGCAATGTTTATAGATTCCTGGACTTTATAACTTGTATCTACGTAATACACATTACTATTAAGGTAATATAACCCAGGCAAAAGCATTGCAAAAGTCTATCATTGCCATAAATGCTTATACCCCAAGATAAAAAGAATTACTACGTTTTACCTAAGTACTTTCTATATTATGGTAATCAGATACTTTTTCTATTCCTACAGATGTTCTTGGGCATTATTAGTGGGAAGGCATATTTTTTAAAGACTTGGAAAATATAAAATGGAGCAGCGGTTCCATATGTGGGCAAGAAAAGGACTTTCAACGGAATATGTGATCGTAAATTGATGTCTATTATATTTTCGTACTTTATCTTTTTTAAAAGTATGTTAGTGGCTAATAAAATGTTATCTTTCACATCAAGGAGGTAGTATTCATTTCAGCATAAGTATATAATGTTTTTGAAGTATTTATTGACCTAAAATTGATGTAAGCAATTCAATTGAAATGGCCAAATTTTAAGTGTTTTAATTTCAAGTTCAGATTTAGGTATATTGATCCTCCCTTGAATAATTGCCCCTTTATTCCTGTTTGTCAATTTTTTTGATACACACCACTCAAGAGAAGTGAGGTGGTTTGTGAGGTATTAAATAACTACTATGTACAAAATTTGAATATTCTTTGAAGTGTCCATAAACTGTTCCATAATATGTTACAGTAGTATCTGTTGTGAAGTATGCATGTGGATCCCATGTGGAAATGTGTTGAGTAGAGGTGGATGCACGTTGAATTGATATGGGACCCATGTGGATATGATGTGGGATGAAATTTCCATAAGGGATATTTAATATTGTGGTGATGCATTGGGGACTAATCAAGAAAAGAATTTGAAGGGGAGGGCCTGACTTCACATTGTGTAAGTTTAAGACACCATGGAACAAATGTTGAAAATTCTCACCAAAGCAGGCGATGGTTGGCCAATCCCTGGCTCTGCACTTGAATGCACTCTAACTGAGCTGTGGTGAATGCACTGTGACTGTACTGTAGCATGTCCACTGTGACTGTACTGTGGGAACTGTAAGTACTGGATTTGAAACATTCCAGAACAGTTCATAGCACAGCTACAGTCCACTTACCTAGCACACTTACAGCACAGTTACGGTACAATTCCAGCCCAGATTTTTCTACCTGGGAAGGCAGAGTAGGTGGATGACATGGGTACCTAAGGGCAATGGATTGCTGAAGGTCACTGACAATTAGTAGAAAGGCTGGGTGATGAAAGAAAAAATAAGGTAAAATGATTAGTATGAGGAGGGGCAAGAAACATGCAAACATAAAGAGAGAAAAAGCTTAGGGATGGAAATAATAATGATTTAAATGCAAAGAAGAGTTTTAGCATTCAGCCAAAATCTACCCTTAACAGCCTGGTCCAGAAATATCAGGTTAACACCCATAAAAACTTAATACAAGCCAGCCAAATCAAATGCGGCATGCCTCGTCCAAACGATAAAAAATGGTTATACTAGTTTTCTTTTTATTCTCGAAATAAATTGATAAATATAGTATCGAACTACAACAAAAAGTTTACTTACGTCTCTGAGGGATAATTAGCAGCTCAACCAGTAGTACAGCGAGGGCAATAGACTAAGAGGCATCAATGTTTCTTTCCACTTTTGATTCATGACTTTAACATCCTAAGGCTTGACTGCATTACCTCCAGTGTTAATACATCGATGACTGCAGATTCAATCCAATAATGAAGTTCCTGATTGGAGAACTTACGGCTTGATGTGACGTTGGCATCGTAAAACCTATAGTGACTGGTGGTAGTACCAAGACGGGGCTTTTTGGAGTATCTTTGTCCCCCAAATCCGGTCCACATGGATATCTAATCGTGGTCGCCAAAAGCCATGCGCCACAGGAGTTATAAACAAAATAATATTATGATTAACCTTCTAGAACGTTAACACCACCATAACTGCAGTGCCGGGTGATCATTGTTAAAATCCAAAAGTAGGAGACAATATTTAAATTGCTACAACTGGGGTTCCAGCACTGAAAATACCGCTCCTCCCTCGTTATCGCAAAACTGACATCTAACGTTTTAAAGGAAAACCACCGACAAGCCCCAAGACAAGCGGGACAAGCCACCGATGAAAATAATTGAGTGGTGATAAATATAGGGATGGGCGGAGCCAAAATAACCGCGGTTATATTCAACGAGTACTTGAGAATTAAAACCTGAAGAAAATTACTTTTAAAATTTATAACCTACAGAATAACCGGACGAGTTCCTCGCACGAAAGAGCATAGGGAGGAGGAAATTGAAGTGCAACCTCTCATATGTTTAGATTCGCAAAATAATGTCCGATTTTTTTCAAGGCAGTAATATTTTACGCCCGTGATGTGAGACACGGAATCATGAATATGAATAAACATATTCATGCACGGAATCCTAGTCATCGTACAAAAATAATTATTGAGTTTTACGTTTACAACCACTCTTTTTAGTTTAAATGTTTTCGTTGAATTACCGATGGAAAGCTTGAAACGTTTATATCCACTGTCATAAATATTCACGAAATCTCATGTCACATATGCAGGGAAACTGCCGTAACTTCGGAGGAAAACGGAGTACTTTTATGTAGCCGCAACAGTATTAGTTCATCTATGTTTTCCACGGTCGTAAATACAAATCTTGATACAGATGTTTTCGCCCGACTTTCCATGATATAAACGAGTCCAAAACAGTTACGGTAATTATAATAATTATTCCAATATTCATGAGCGAGTCGTTCGAGTCGAGTCGTTCCGTAATCTACCAAATCATAACGATAATAACCATACATACCGATAATAACAATACACTGAAGAAAGGCGCTGAAAACGAACGACTGCGACACTGCGCTCTGTTTCTCGCTAATTTTTTTGCATAAACCTAGAGTAGTGGTATTATATAGCCTGCATGCTTTACTAATTGTAAGTGATAAGAACTATTTCGTTTAATATCTGGCTGACTATAAATACATTTTGTATCGCATTAGTAGGCTTGGTCATTCTTTGCAGCGGGCAATTAGTGCGGGGGCAACCTCGACCGCATGTAATGAGTATGCACATATCTACCTATCTATGGTTATGAGCAAATAAAGACTAGCTTATTACTGCGAAATTTGTCACAATGACAGGTTTACCTACTAAGTCATATGGTAGAGATCTTCTGGAAAAATACGGATGGACCGAAGGTACGTAGTAAGATCGTATGTCTTGAAAGATATCTTGGGAATGATTTTTTAATTGAAAGTTTTTGTCGTTCTGTCTTCTTAAGGCAAAGGACTTGGAAAGACTGAAAATGGTATGGTTGAGGCTTTAAAGCCGAAGCTTAAATGTGATAACGCTGGAATAGGCCATGATCATGCGGAACTGTTTACGTTGAATTGGTGGGAAATGGCATTTAACGAAGCCGCGAAGCGTGTATCTGTAAACACCTCGAAAACTGATTCCAACCTTCAGATGGAAGACAGTTTCAGCATCTCTACCAAGCGTCCATGGGTGGCAAAAATGATGAAAGAAAATCCCTTAAAATATGGAAAATTTATCAAGGTGACGTGTGAACTTCCATTCGTGATATGTACGATTGAATTTCATACATTCTTCTATGAAATATGACCGATTGCTCAAGTACCCTATGTATTCACCGATTAATTGTATTTAACGACTTAAATTTATTTACCTAGGCTCTTGATCTAATATTTTTTTAAATCCCTTCCAGACAGAAACTCTAGTCAAAGGAGGAGAGACAGTTCCTGTTCAAGGAAAAGTTACGTTATCTGAAGCTGATGAGTGCTCTAAAAATGAATTGTCTACAAATTTGTCAGACGATGAACTATTAAAGATATGCGGTGGTCGAACTGCACACAAGTAAGTATTTTTTCCAAAGCTTGAATGCGGTTGATTCCTATTAATTTTCCTTACGCGTATCGATAATCTCTTCTTGCTGCCCCAAGGAGCTCTTTTCCGAAAAGCATCACTTGTACACAACTCATTGTATCTTTTATGTCCATTATGAATCAAAAACTCCTATCTCATCTGCCATTTCTCAACATTCTCCTTTGTATAATACTTTTGAACATCTGATTACCTCTGTTGCACGTTGCTAGTCAAGAGTAAAAACACTGAATTCAGTGTCACATCCCTAACTGAATTGGTCCACCAAATCTCAATGTGCACATCGCATGTCAAGCTTGCACCACTTTCTGGCCACAATGGACTTCTTAGTTCTCACATTCATTTTACATGGAAATCAGGAAAGCCATGTGACTGGCATGTAACCACCTAGCTTAGCAACATCAATGAATTTTCGCCACCACTTCAACTGAAAAGTTCACTCGCTTTTGAACCATAAATCACCAAGCTCCATTTGGGCTTTACTGCATTTTCGGTTTCTCTTTTCCAGCATCTTCATAAACTCCCTATTAGTGAATGCGTTCATCAGTAATTCATTTCTTAGCCTAATGCTTCAGCTACTCAATTTGTATCCTTTATTTCCCCTTTAAATTGTCTCCTCAGTCTCGAGTCTATGCCCTCTCATCCATTATATGTTTAACGTGGCCTTCCTGTAATTAGGAGCCATCCATAAATTATGTTAGTGTTGATGGCACTTTCTCATGTAACACTACACGTTTTCTAAGAATCCCACTAAATTAATTGTGCAGTGCCATTATTTTTAGAACAAAGAATGCTTGAGTATGTATTTCTCTGCCAACATAACAGGAAGCTGGATTTCCCTCCCTCCCTGGCATCACGCATCCCATCATGCAGTTGTGTCCCTTAGTGTGGATGAAACCTTGGGACATCTCAGACTTGTGATTTACCATGATTGATCTTCGCCGTGATCCTGTTCACCACTGTTCCTCTCTCATACACATAATTGACTTTGTCCCTTGTGTTGACTGAATGACCCCTGTTTGTCAGCAAGTCAGCAGTGGCTAACTCTTAATCTGCTTTTCGACCATTGCCTGCTGAGTTCATATTGAAACTTAATGGTTATATTGGACAATAGTAGGTTTTGTATCACTGGCCCTTTAAATTCCAGTGAGCCATCCTCAGCTACATTAGCTTTCTGATTTGTAGTTAGCTATGGGATATCTGTTTAAATTGTGAAAGAGTGTCAGGGTCAACTGTCTCAATGTTGATTGTTTCTTTGGAACTGAATATGATGCGATTCCTGTTATCACTTGCCTTTCATGGTATTTCATTCATGGGAATGTGATTGCATTGCAGGGCTGCCCGGCATGGCCACAAATTGGTTGGCAAGCTGGCACGAGTCATTGAGCAAGAAAAGAAGCATGCGAAGAGGAGCGCAGAGAAGGGAGAGTCTCAGTTAGAACCCGCTTCCCAAGTGATTCCCACTGCTAATGGCTGGGAGAATGTTAGGAAGAAGAAAAGGAAGGAGGCAGAGGAGAATTGTGCAGGCGGTGAGGTTAGTTCTGAAGGGAGGAGGAAGAAAAGGAAGAAGAAGAGTGAGGTGGAAGAGGATTCCGTTGGTGGTGAACCACAATGTGCTGCAAATTGTGATGCTGCAGTCTCGGGTACTCTGGAATCGGTCGTTGTTGGTGGTGAGGAAAGTTCTGAGAGACAAGGGAGAATGAAGAAAAAAAGGAAGAAGAGTGAGGTGGAAGATGCTGCTGTCTCAAGTACTGTGGAATCGGTTGGTGGTGAGGAAAGTTCCGAGAGACAAGGGAGGAGGAGGAAGAAAAAAAGGAAGAAGAGTGAGGTGGAAGATGCTGCAGTCTCAAGTACTGTGGAATCGGTTGGTGGTGAGGAAAGTTCCGAGAGACAAGGGAGGAGGAGGAAGAAAAAAAGGAAGAAGAGTGAGGTGGAAGATGCTGCAGTCTCAGGTACTGTGGAATCGGTCGTTGTTGGTGGTGAGGTCAGTTCTGAAGGACAAGGGAGTAGGAAGAAGAAAAAGGGCAAGCATCTCACTGAACTTCCTGGCACCAATGGTGTGACTAATTTAATGGGTTCAAAGAGGAAGAAGCATCATTGTGAATGAGCAGAGACGTCAAGACAGAGTGTGCCATGAAATATTTGTGAATGATTGTGGTGAACACTTTAAGAGGAGAAAAATTGGAAATAAGTAATTGACATTTCACACACTTTAACATCAACTTAATGTAACGGTTTGCTGAAGCTATGCACAGATAGTATTGCCTAATGTCGACCGAATTAATTGATACACTTAACATTAATAGTTAATTTTGAGCCCTTCTGTGTTTGTACCTCTCCATTATTGTCGGGCTGATCCTTTCTCTGTGTGTTGCATCTTCTGTTGTTGGAAAGTGAACACGGAAAGGATTTACTGTCAAGGAATGACATGCACAGTGATCTAAGTGGAAGAAGGTAGCTAACAAATTATCTCAAAGAATTACCACCACATTTGAATAAAATCTCATTGGCACCTTTGTCATGAAACGTACATTGTTCTAATTTCATTGAATTATTAGCATGGAATGGATGCCCTTGAATGAAATCCCTATTCACAAAGGATCGCTGGACGTACAAATAATGCAATGGATATTGCAAAAAGGACATGGCCCCCAAGAGCTCTCTCTTTCCCCCCCTCATAACAGCGGCATTGTTTCTCCAGGGTGGATAACTTGCGTGGAGGCCTGATGGGTACCATTGTGTGCTCACTTGCTGGAAATCCCAGCTGCTGCCCTGACAGCTAGCTTGCTTGATTTCGAGATTAGGTCCAGTGCTATTTTTCTTGCTTGTTTTGCTGATGGCTGTCGGTACTGGTTAATCAATGTTAAGCTTTACATCACATGATCCAAGTATAGGTTCTGCCATGGCTCTATTCCCTGGTCCTGCTTTTATGTGCATTTCATAAGAAATATTTTCCAAAAAATTAGTAGAGAGTAACAGTAGATGGTTCTTATCAAGACATTCTGCAACAGGGTTTATAGGGGTTTTCATTTTCCCTGAATTTTCCAGGAATTCCAGATCATTATTAGTGATTTTCCCTGACTTTTGAACACCTTAAAACTCCAAGATTTCGGTCATTCATAGAGATAAAAGTGGTAGTGAGGAAGCAGAGAAGTCTGAACTTATGAAAAATTGTAGGTTTATTTTCATATTAATCATATGAACTTCCAGTAATAAGAGATACACAACTTTAAGTCCACAAAATTAAAATTATGATTACTTACATTGATATGCTTTCAGAAAGGGTTTTAATTGCAGAAAAATATATGCAAAGAAGGCTAACCTGGTTTTTCCGTCAAACCTGATGTCATGTTAAGTAGCTCTTTGAATCAATTTGATTTTTTCTTCCTCACATCCTTCTACAAATTTGGCTAAGTGAAATCAAAATTTGACTGAGAATAACTTTTTTGTCACCAGAGGGACAAAGCGAAGCATTCCTGGCAAAATCGCTAGCGAATGAAAATGAGATGCGCACACCTTTCGCCAATCTTTCCCTGGGCTGCCTCCTCCACAGCGAAGCCAGCCTGAGGCCAGTCGTCCCTTCCACCCCACCCTCTGGTCCTATACGCAGTTATTGATCTCTAGGAATTTTCAGGTGATAAATTCCGAAATTTGAACGTTTTGCGATTTTTCCCTGACCACACGTTAAATTCCCTGACTTTTCCAGGATTTCCATGGCTGTTTTCATTTTCCTTGACTTTTCCAGGATTCCAGGTTCCTATAAATCCTGTGCGAGGAAACTAGCTGATGTGCAGATCGAAGAATCATGATAAAGATGATATTGGATATTGATGTAATAATCAATGCATCTGCACGTCTTCTTTGCTTGATGTCTCGTACAATTTACTTGTTGACTGATGGATAATATATGTGCAAACCATGTTTGCGGCTCGAACAAGTCAAAAGATACCAATCCTAGCGTACTACTTTTGCTTTCACCTGAATGGCATACAAGACAATGGGGAGGGGGGGGGGTTACGCACCACCGAGGTGTAGCAACAAACAACTCTTTCGGGATGGGCGGCTGAAAACAAGGACGATCACATATGAAACGATACGTATCAGCTAAGTCACGTTAATGGCCAACTTCTTTGCCTGCTGACTAGCATGGACGAAATCTGGCTGGCTCGCACTTTCTAAAAAGCTCACCGTGTGAAGTGGGCATTACTGAGCCCACTCATCATGGGCAACAAGCCCACTAGGCTTCCTGCATGTGAAGAATGGATCAAGGAAGCTTTCTTCCCATGATAGATTGCCTCAGTATGGGGACTTTCATGAAGCTACACTGCCAAATATCCCTGTCAAACTTGAGACTCAACATCCTGTTCACTTGTAATAGTTTTATGGGGGAGGGGAACGACAGCTAAGGGCATTGGCACCATTTCGGAAAAATAATAACTAAAATAATAATAGGAAACTAATAAGATTCACAACTGATTATTCCACAAATTGATGGGGCTTATTCCATGCACGTCAGTGACGGACATTAGTTTTAGTTGGTGAAGTAAAGGGTGGTGAAGTAAAGGGTGGGAAAGTATGTTTGAAAAATTTAATGGTAGGAAAATAACGAGAATTTCCTATCCCGGTTTCTCCCTGACTGTTACTAGAATTCCTTGACATTTCCAGAATTTCAAAATTCCCTGATGCTAGCCACCCTGTACTAGTTTGCATGCAGTTACAAGGAATGTAAGATGCTCAGGCCATTGCATGCCCTCATGCAGATTGGAATCATTATAAGAACAAAACTTTGCAAATCCACATAAAGAGAGGCTTCATTAAAACCTAGGTTTCTCTGTGGTGCAGCATCATCTTTGATGTTCTACAATTATTCATCATGTAACAATTCCACCAAGTCACGCTGGAAACTATTAATTACAGTAGAACCTCACTTATGAAATTTTCAGTGGACAACCAAAAAAAGTTTCATATGTGAGGAAGTTTCATAGTAAGGGAACATGAAACCCTTTTCAAATGTCCAATTTAGTCTTTTTTGCTTCATGTTTAGATGCAGACAAATGAAGCCTAATAATTTATTATATTACAAGCAACTATGAAAATAAATGTATGTTCATGACACCTAGACAGAAACAGTGTGCATTTGCAATCCTGAAATAATGTAAGATCTGTTCCCAAAGCTGAATTTCTTGGTCTAATAGTTAGCATATCTGGCACTTGACCAGCAGGGCCTAGTTTCAATTAATGCCTGCCACATTTCGTAATGGTGTTTATTGTCAGTTCATCTTCCACATACAAGCACCAGCTTATGCAGGAGTATTGGTTGGTTATTCAGGGGAGGCGACTGACAGCTGAGGTCATTTGCCCCATTTATAGGATAGGTGGATAATTGGGTAATGGTTGGAACATTTCCGGTGACGGAGAAAGGGTGGAGAGAAACCCGGCATCGGCATTAGCCTACTCTTAACGAAAGGCGCCAGAGGGACCACGGCTTAACGTCCCAACCGATGGACGGAGTACTGAACTTGAAATGCCTTCCACTAGGCACTCAAGTGGGGATCGGTTTTCCACTGACAAACCCACCACTGCCGGGAATCGAACCCGGGCCCTCGGGATAGGAGGCCAGTACTCTAACCACCACACCAACCCAATCCACTGCAGGAGTACTGATTACTAAAAACTCTGCTGTGAATAGTAGATAATTTTTTTTCCTAAACTATTTTTCTTCTAAAACAATATCACTAGGTATGAACAGAGATCTAACTGAAAATAGTTTTAAGTTTCTATAAATCAATATCAGAAAGCAATTGGTATTAGAAGTTAGATATTTTTGTTCATTCAGCCATTTTGAAATTATTATTTAATTGCTAAGTTGGGATTGTAGGTCTGAGCGATTCAATGGTGAAAGGAAAGATTTTTTTTGAACGAGCATCATTTGTTTTCAAAATCAAAATACAAAATCCTAGTGATGTCGTATCACCCTCTATACAGAAAGGTTTAAATGCAATTATAGAAAAAAAGGCTTCCGAGCATATCACATGCCAAGAATAATATAATATAGAACATTAAATAATAAACAAAATCAAAAACCTAATATTAATTCAGCACACAATTGTCATTAATGAGTTTACATTAACTTGGGTAGCTGCTGGCAATCAAATCCTTGAATGCTTTCAAACTTTTTTTTTAGAAACAAAAACTTTTTAATGCGGTCAGGAGATTCGAAATATGGAATATCTGGGGATTCAATTTTTAAGGCGATAAAATTGTTATATACCTAATATTTCAAGATGCTAAACTATTAATTTTGCAATGTCTTATTAATAATAACCTTTAAAATGCTATTTGTGAGTTTTATACTCGTAAGGAGAGGTTGTGTAACTCGGATAATGAAATGAGATGTCTTTTTTTCATGGTACTAGAAGCAAAATAAAGAAACGTGTATTGGCTTTTTTCTCCATTATTTGCAATTCCAAATCTCATTTCGTGACTGGAGTTACAAATCCTCTCCTTGCCAGTAACTACCGTGCCTACATAATATGTATTCAAGGGGCACTTCGATTGCTAAGCTGCGAAATTCAAAATTCTTTGATAGGGATCTGAATTTACACTATATTCAGATTTGATTTCAGTAGAGCATGAAATGAAAGAAACCAATGTAAATTTTTGAGTGATACATTCGTAAATCTAATTTAAACAATATAAGTATAAAAATGTCAGTAATCAGATGTAAGGGTTTGAAATTGAAGATGATAAACTTTTTGATGCAATGACTGAAAGAAATAATTAAACTGCGATAGGGATCGAACTTCACGCGTCTCTCATTGTGTGACTGATGCCGGCGAATGTAGGCTACCCCCACGTGACATTCTATGTATTTTTTTTCTCTCGATACCAGGGTAATGGGGAAAAAGTCATATTTTTAATAAATAATTGAAATGGTGCATAAATGAAAATACGAGATTTATAATAGTCGTTGACAAAAACTCGAATGACACGTCTTTCTGTCGGTCAGTCACTGAAAAGTCATAGAAGTGAGGACTTCCCTGCCAAATGACTGCAGGATGTCGATCGGCGGCCCAAATTCAAATTCCCGTAGGTTTCCCGTATTTCCCGGATGATTATTTGCTTATTTCCCGTATAGGAGAAGTCCATGTAATTTGAACCGGCGTGTAATTCGGACCGATAGCTTTACTTTGTATTCATTAAGGGTAGCAACATGTTTAGGGTGTAGAAGTTTGGGTGTATTTTTGGAATGTCTTCTCTCCAAATTTCAACAATCAAGCCGAGGTGATTGAGGCATAAAGGCTAAGTGAGCGAAATCGTGAAATTCCCTTCCCCCACACAAAGCGTAAACAACGAAGACACTCTAGACAAATACACCCATTGGAATGGCTCTGACTCCTAGGGCGACAGCGAAATATAAAGTTACTTTTGCTAGTTCAAATACAGAAATTACTCCACTCTTATCATAACTCGTGTAGAAAAGTGCAAATAATTCTTTTTAATGTATCTAAGGATATTTCTGTGTAATTCAGTCTCATTTTATTTTGATCCTCATAGTGTATTTCGGACCACCGAAGAGCGTGTATTTTGGACTGGTCCAAATTACACTGATAGTTACAAAATAATTCGCCATATGCATTATCTAGTACAACAGGTAAAATAAAGTGATTAAACTTTCTATCTTATTAAATTAGACTTTCGAACCGGATAAGTCACATTATCACGCTGCATTTTTCGACAAAATCATGCGACGCGAAACCTACTACTGTGGCAAGGGCAACAGACGTTGTGTGTGTGCTGTTTCCACACTTGCCGAGTCAGCCTCACGTGCGCTGAAATGACAACCTTGCGCTGTGGGTTACGAAATCTTCATGGGCTAAACACTGCGACTCCCGCACTGCTAAGTTCCCACCAACCGAAAATATGGGGATCTTCTGGATCTGTTCATTACAGAGCATTTCTTGAAATTTCCCGGACACTATGCGAATTTCCCGTATATTTCCCGTATTTTCCAGGGTAATGTTAATTTCCCGTATATTTCCCGTATCGATCGACATCCTGGACTGGAAAAAATAACTCATAACTGAGTTTGTCACATAAATGAAAAGTTTCATAAGGGAGGTTGGAAATACATGGGGTCTAATGGAGTTCTTTACTGGACCAAAAAAAAAACTATAAATGAGGTTGTCGTATAAAAGAGGGTCGTATATCTGAGGTTCTACTGTGATGTCTTTCCGTAAGTCAGTCAGTCATTGAAAAGTCGTACAAGTGAGGACTTTCCTACCAAGGGACAGGTAAAAAACTGTTTATAACCAAGTTCGTCATATAAATGAAAAGTTTCATAAGTGAGGTTAGAGATACTTGGGGTCTTATGGGTTTCTTCACCGGACCGAAAAAAGCGGTGTATAAATGAGGTTGTCGCAAAAACGAGGGTCGTATAACCAAGGTTGTACTATATATTGGAATCATTATTCAGACTGAGGAATCCCAAAAACTCTCCAAGGAAAAATAACATTTTATACCAATCAAATTTAATGCACTCTCTTCAGACAAAACACAATCACATCAACTTTCATCCCCAAAACACCACTCAGAATCTTTCACACGTGACCAAAGAAATGGCCCACAATATATTAAGGGCACAGGAGGTTATAAACAGAGCAAATAATCTGTACACGAGCAATAAGTACTCCCGACCATTCAAAGTGTCGCAATCTTTCCAGATTTACAAATTCCAAGTATGTAATTAAATTTTACCACAGATACATAGGAGATACTAAACTGAGCTTCGATACCTTCATCACTTAGGTTCACAGATGATTCTAAAGTTTTTCTGAATGCCTTCCAATGAGCTTCCTTTCTTCATAAATCACATTAAATACTGTTTCTTCTAACACATATTATAAAATAATGAATGAATGCTAGTGTCAACAGTCAATCAGTAAAAACTAATGAGTATCTCTGAAAAATGAAGAACCTAAAAGCATCAAAAATATTTCTTCCACATTAGCAAAGTGGAGAGGTTTTAATCCAATTGTCAGATGATATCTAAAATTGTGGATGGATTTTGGAAAACTGCCAAAAGTTTGAGCCACTGAGAGGACAATAAAGTGATAATAAATTTTTATGTTTTTTATCACCAATTCTGCATTTTTTCCATCATTGTCTGATTAAATTCTAGAAACAAAATACGTCGTGAATAATACACTTTCCATGTGGTGAACCTTTCACTTACACAGTTCAGCAATACCTACTTCACGAAAATGGACCTCAAAGCCATATCACTTATCATACTTGGACAATCAAATGTCCATTTTGCCTGAGAAGCAAAATACTTTCAAAAAATACAAATTAGCCAGATACATCAAATATTTAGAAGCACACAAAACAATGAAATAAAAATAAATACAACAGATTGTTCAAATGTCACTGTTAGTAAAATACTTATGAGATGGAAGTTAAAAAGGATAGATTATCATCAGAAAACATTTCACCAATGGAATCAATGTTAATGCGTGATAGATAACTAATATAAATTTAAAAGATTTTGCATTCTTCAATGTCATGTGTTGCCCCATTCAACAAAGCGAACTAAAAGAGCACTAAAAATGTCCCCCATTATGAAAAAGAGTATTTCATTGAAGATCCTTTATTTAAAGAAAAATGCCTAGATAATTAAATTGTACTAACATTAATGTATCTAATTAACCTAACACTGAACTGTGTATCATGCATACAGCTTAAGTATGCACTACTTCAAAAAGGCATAAATATACACAACAAACTTTGTGCGACTATACTGATAGGATAGTTTCTGATCTGACTTCTGCTGCAAATGTACAAAGGATAGAAAACCTGTAAACCAAGTAAAGATTTAAACATATCTTCTCACACATAAAATTATTTAACATTAAGATTCCATAAAAAAAAAGAACTTACACACCACCTACAATGAGGCACTCCATTCAAGAAAGCATCCGACAAACTGAAATAGATCACACTTCATCAATACACCCCAAGTATACTTCCCATGTACAATGGCAGTGAGATTTTCTAGCGGCACCCTCACAGCAAATTCTAGGAGAAGGGCGATGGCACCATCGTTCCTCCAATCACAACAAACTTGCCCACAGAATAAACACACGCACTCACCACAACAAAAGCCCATTCGCTGAAAACACTGTCTCACCTATTTACACTTTAAACATCAGCAAAACCTTCTAATGTCACACTGCACCCTCAGAGGAACTTCCTATTGCGCCTCAGCGAGGGAGATTGGTAGTAAGTGCTACCAACTGCACCATAAACAGGTTCCGATACTTCACTATAAGGAGACCCATGGCGATGACCGTAAGTACTTTCATTCACGTTTCCGGGGGAGAGCCTTAGCAGAGGAGACTGCGGCATTTGCGGAGAGCTGTGGCCAGTCGGTGATTGTCTCGGGGAGTAAGCTGCAAAAGCAAGGAAAAGAGATGTGTGGCAGGGGACCACACCAGGTGAGATTCATAGACGAGTAAGCAACAGGCTCAACACCTTGATTGCATTCACAGCAAGGGGGGAACAACGTGACTTGACATGCAATACCTCCGCCTCCAACCTCAAACAACTAATTTTGCCAGACAAGACTCTTTGCAATTTTATTTACACAAAATATAAGCATAAATAATAAAAATCAAATCGATACTTGTATTTTGAATAGTGAGGCTGCTCAGTTTAAAATTAAACCGCGGTAACGTGCATTCCAATTACTATAGATATGTGAGTGAGGGTCACAACATACTCTAGATGATCTATGTATATCTTCCACGTTCTCACTCTGTGGGCTGGCTTTAACAGACAAAGGTTTCACTGACGTTACAGCCAGCATCTTCAGGTCGAAGGTATGGGACATAGTTTTGGGCCATCTTTATATAGGCCATCTTATCTAGCTACTGCTCTCCCATTGTCTGGTCATCCGAGAACTCTCTTCCACACGCTATGGAGTTGGTATCCATCATCTCTATTGAGATTCAACAGTGCTTTCACTGTCTCAATAGCTTCTCTGATTTACCGAGGTAGTACCAATTCTCCTTCCCCATTATTTGAGCGTCATCAAATAAAGCATCATGTCCAAGTTCACTCCATGCACGATCAGCTATAGCCGACAGTTGATGCTGCTTGTTACTTTATAGACCTTTGGTGTTCCTGCATCCTGACTCTCATAGATCTGCAAGGCACAGTGAGGCCTAAGAAACAATGTAACTGAACAACGAGACAATATGCCTGCTGGTTTTCGACAACATATTTCTATTTGCACCTGAATCACAAGATGCTTCCTATTTCAGCGCTTGCTGTTTTATTATATTTTTCTGACATCTTTACTCCATTATGACATCCTCACTAGTCCCTCGATCATAAATAGTATTGGCATGTTGTTCCCTTATTACTTCACATCATTTGCAAAGAACAGTGATGCATTGTCTATGTTCGTCATGTCTATCGTTGTCCATCACATTTCTAAATTTGCTAGTCGTCAGGGTTTCACGTGATCTCATGATTTCCTAATTTGAATAACACAAGCTATGACTTTCACCTCAAGAAACAAGCAACTTATCATAGGCCCCTCACATTCCCACAGGTTCAAGTTTCCCTTCACCCCTCATTGTTTGCCCTTCCTTAAATAACTTATTTCAATCATTATTCATAACTTCAAGTATTAATAGCAGTCTCGAGCAATGAAAAGATTAAATTATATTTATAATTTAACTAAAATGGATTACCCAAGTAGGATTCTTATTCAATGATAATGTTGAGGAAATATTGATCCTAGTGAGGCAGAGGAGGTTGACACCTTATAAGCATTCATAATTTACTCATTTATCTCAAGTCATATGAGACAAGAGAATTGGTGAAACTAGGTAATACAAACTTGGATGTGAAGAAAGATTAAGACTGGAAATCCACAAGAGAATGAATTGGCTCACAAACTAGGAGATAACACAATAACACTGTGCTCTTGCAGTTCTTATAGAATAGTTTCAGTAACAACGACTTTGCACTCACTTTCACATCTTTCAAGTTTACACTTTGATATCTCCCTCCCTCTCTCAAAATATCCATATAATAGGTCTGCAAGAAACATTTAAAGTCTCTTTTGCCCTTTTTAGAACAATCTTTTCATATAACCAGCATTCCTTTTTTGAAAGGGGAAGTTCAAGGGGCAGAGTGGGAAATCACAGCGATAGGACTATACCATGCATGGTGGGAGGGAGGATGGGAGATGGGCATACAAAATGAAAGAGTGAGTCTTTCTTGTGGTAAGGGGAGTTAACGTCAGCAGGAGGGCTCATCTCTATGTGGGGAAACCAACATTGCATACATTAAGGATTAGATTAGATTGTTTTGCGGTGGAGTTCCTCCAAAGAGGCCCTGAGGCACTCAGTCCTATTGTGCTAACCACCCTTCTTAAGAAATCGCCCATAAAGGCCGATTGCCTTGCTGAAGGCTAACAGGTCCCCTATGGGGATTTCCCTTACCTCCCTTGGTTCCAAAAATGGAGACCCCAGGTACCTATTTTGAGTCCTCATCACAGCGGGACACTCGCTTAATATGTGGGATGTGGTTTCATCCCCTTCTTCGCACCACCTGCATCTAGGTGAATCTACAATGCCCAGGAGGTGCAGGTGCCTCATCACCTGGTAGTGCCCCATGAGGAGTCCCACTACCGTTCGTAATATTGACCCCTATTCAGTGACAGAAGTCTTTTGGCAAGCCCAGGCCTAGGTTCTCCTATGTGTAGTTTGGCCTGTCTGACTTGGTGTGGTTCGCCAGATCTCAGAATGCCAGGCTAAGCCCCACATTCTAATTTCTGCTATCCCTATTGACGTAACAATAGGTATGTTGGCTCTGGACCAATCGGATTTTGGCTGGAACCGGCCCTTGCCAGCTCATCAGCCATCTCATTTCCGAATATGCCTGCATGACCAGGCACCCAGAAAAGTTCCACCTTGCCGCATCTGCCTATATCATTGAGTGCCTCACGACACTCCTGCAGCAGCTGTGATTTGCACCATGGTGATGTCAGTGCCTTTAAAGCTGCCTGACTATCCGTGCATATGTGTATCGGTTTGTTAAACATCCCGATCTCCTTAATAGCATACGCGCAGGTCAGAAGTGCATATACCTCTGGTCAGAAGTGCATGTACCATTAAGGACTAACTGTGTGATCTAGGTGTCACCGACAAGGAGACGAAAAATGCAATGAGCTGGTGGATTTAGGGAATGGAGCAGGAGTACAGGATTGGGATGGGACACGTATGGGCGGACTGCGGAAGGGTGAACAGAAGGAAGTGTTTCGTCTCTTGGGGAACCTGCACTCAGAAGAACAAATACAGTCTCAGAATTATATCTTTGAGCATTCTCTTTATGTTATAGTTTAAACAAAAAATTCTGAACTGCAGATCTATTATACATAGCGACGGCTCTATTATATATTTATATTTTATGAAGGCTGTAACGTCACATCATAAACTCATACACTTTGCATCGAAATTAGGTATTGAAGATGAGTGGTACGGCATAACTCCTCACTTATTGTTACTGCATTTCAAATTTCTTGAAGTAAGTGGAACCTGTAAACCTCACATATGGATTTCCAATGTCCATGTGCGTGATATGATAAGGACGTTTCACTAAAGAGGTGATATAAGTCAAAATAAGAGTGTCTGTAAATATTTATTACCAAATGAGTCATAGAAAGGCACTCTTTCACCAGCAGACGTTAATGATATTTAAAATTGTTATGCATTAAGAACCATCTCTCAGGAACAGATTACTGCGATGTTTTGTGAATGATGAACTAGTATTGGTAAAAATTACTTATGTGTAAGCAACATTAGGATAATTAAAAAAAGGTTATGCTGTGGGGTGATGGTAAACTGTTTTAGAATCCGTTCCGTTTATACAGACGATTAACTACAAAAAAAGCCTGCAATTCTAAGAAGTGGACAGCAAAACATAGCAAAGCAGTTTGGATATAATGAAATCACGTTTATAACAAAACGAAAGGCCAGTCCCATAAAATTCGTATTAAGTGAGTTTTACTGAACTTAAATTATTACAACAACTCTACGAGTTTTTTTAATATCCAATTTTTGTACTTACTCAATGTTACAGGCCGTTGTCGTGCCACCATAGGCTCTATATACGTTGTATATGCTGAAAAAAAGACATAAGTCACTTCAGCAATTTGTAAAAAAAACTTGCAGAAAAAATACCATAAAGCAAGTTAATGAGAAATTTCACTCACCATATAATGACACAAGAACAAGTACTATCGTTGAAATAATTAAAATGAACGAATTGCGGTATGCAAAAATGAAATCCACAAGAGAAAATCCAGCAGAATTGATATGAGCTGCAATACAGGGAGCTTGAACCATCACGTCAATTCCATCTCCTTCCGATAAGCGAACTTTTACAGGAACCTGGAATAAATTCAACAATGTTTCATTACTGCCATCCTATTTTATCCTCCAGAGTCACACCCAACAAAGTTATTCCAGAGCATGAACCAATCTTGAAACAGAAAATTTAAAGGTCTAGTCCTACAAGTCTAGTCTAGTCCTGAAAACCAGCTGTCGTATTTGTCCACTGTTTTACTTGGTGTCCGATACACAACGCATTTCAGCACTCAATGCCTTTTTCAAGTGCTAATGCTGAAATGAAATATAGACTTGAAAATGGGATAGAGTATGAAACCTGTCATGTGTCATGCACTAAATAAAACAGTGGACAAATACGACAGCTGGTTTTCATTTTCTATTGCCAGGTATTTTCCACGAACCTTGCCGGAAACTGTTAATTTTATTCCTCTATTGTTGTGGCCAAAAACAGCAAACCTCTCTCTAAGTTAATCTGGCTAGAGAAGCACAAATACTACCCTCGAATACCTTGAATACTGAAAAGTATTAGATATTTGAGATCTTGAATAATTATGCGAAAGCTTGAATATCACACCACACACCATTGGGTGACCATACAACACTATATATTGCACATTGATGAACTACATCATATGCACCATGGGGGTACAACGGAAATTACAAGACAGAACTAGTCACCGCTAGTCATGATTCGAAATCAAAGAGGTTTGCATAAACCGTCGACTACTGCCACTCGATAAGAGCTTCGCTTTTACTCTCTTACATATTCATCATTACTTCGTAAGAGGTCACTCAATCTGTCTCTTCTTCCAAATTGTACTTCTGCAAAAAGGCAATGAATTTTGCATAAGCGTTACCGAGAGCTCATGCCTCTGCTATCTTACTATGAGCATTTTTTCCATCGATGCATTGTCAAGAATATGTCGACACACCTAAGTCCGAGAAGCTATATCTTCCAAAAGAGGAAACCAATTTTAATGCAGTGAAATGTATCTTGTAAGATGTTCATTTATGCATTTTTAGTATCAATAAATATTATTTTCATCACATAGATAAAATTTTAACACATTTTATCTGGAATAAAAGGGTTTTTGGGACTTGATGACCAAGAATTGGTTGCTTCAACTGTCGACATATTAAACTGAATTTTCAACAAAAATAAGGCCAATGATGTTTTCAAAACTTCAAGGAAACTAGTTTATTTATTTTAAAAGTCAAAGTTGTTATGAAATTCGTAAAACCCTGCAACAAAACTGGTGACTTGAGTGGAATCTTTGCGGCCACAAGGTGGTCAACATGAAAGGTTTAGAGAGGCAGAGAAATAATAATTACCAATATCACCACGTTATTGCATTAAAATTAGTTTTCTCTCTTAAAGAGAGAGCTTCTCAAACTGTCGTAAGAACTGTCTTCTGATGGTTCTTTGAATGTTGTTCAAGCACTGCCATCCCTTCAGTCACGAGTTTGCTGTAGGTCGTTTAGCCATGATCTGGCTACCATGCTCAATGTAAAATCAAAGAGGTTTCTCTCATCATAGAATAAGAGTTCTTACAGACCACCGAACGAACTAGAAAGAAAGTAACTTGCCCAACATGTGCATTTTTTCTTTTTAAGATTAGAACATTATTTTATACGTTACTGCTGAGCTTATTTTAAGGGTTATTTCCTGTTTTACTTATCTTTTTTATGCCCACCCCAGGTCCCTGATCAGCCCAGCCCATCATGGACATACTCAGATTTGCCTAATTAACCTGAATTACTCTTTCACATTAAATATGTACAGCACCAACCATGATGCATCTTAATGTTTTCTTTCTACCATTATCTCATCCTGGAATGCACCTGTCACCCGACCCTCTGGAATGCTAATACAAGTAGGTACTTACATTAAATCCTAAATTTGTTTTCAAATTGACCACTATTTCTCTTATGAGCACCCCCAAGAAACCTATTTATGCGGAATACAATAGCTTACCAGTACCTTGCATATACATTCTAGAAACAGTCAATTTCATCCACAAAAACTAATATTCCTTTGAAAGAAATTCTGATTACCACAGCTACAACACTAGAACAAATGATTCTTTACACATGAACTGCCAGAGAACCTCAAAAAGACTCCATAGTATCACTCACACATGATTCAATTGATACAATAAACGTCCATTATCAATTAGATGTCTGGACATCAAATATCTTACCCAAGGTAAAATATATGCTTCAGGAAAACTTGTTTTACAGCACTAAAGAATACATGGAGCATTTATTTTTGTAAAATATTGTAAATTTATCTTCATCTGTATTTCTATGTAAGTAATGAGTCAAATGCGATGTACTACTTGTGTTGTATTAATTTCCATGTTTTTTTTCTATTCCTTATTGCCTGTTTTATGCTTCACAACATTGTGTATCATTATTTATTTTTTGTTTTTTATATGACGACTCCATGCAAATGTATTTTGCCTATGGATAATAAAGTTCTAATTCTAATTCTATGCTCCTCTATTTGGATAGCAATGTATCCATAAGTTTTTTCTGGATGCTGTTAACATAAAATGTATTTATTAGTAAGATGGAAAATAAAACCACTTCATCAGAAAAATATCACAACTTTCTTCCAAAAAATAACACCACCTCTTGTAGGTCCCCACTCATTGTTAATAATTGGTGACATGAGAAAGCACATTACACATTAATATTGTCTTGCTGGGCTGATAACCCAAAACTGCCGCTTCTTTTGATATTCAAAAGGAACACTTTGCCCAAGAAGTGTAGAAAAATGCAGAGAATAATTTTTCTCCTTAAAAATACATTTTAAAAAAATAGGGTGTATGTTTGATGCCAATGTTGGCAGTTGTGTTTCTCAGCAACACATTCTTTAGCATAAGGCAAACCAAAAATTTGGATTCCAAGTGTCATCCTTAAATTAAACCAATTCACACATCATGCATATTATCTAACCTCAATCCTCTGCTGAGTGAACTCTGAAATCACCGTGATGAACAACGGACGGGTGAGCTCATTGGACGACCAATATGCCTTCTTGAGGTGGATGCTATACGATGAGGAGGACGATGCCAAGTTCAACCCCGTGGACGAAGTTATGGAAGAAGGAGCACCTTCCACCAGGAGAACGGATTCATCACATACTTGTATCTGAAATTTGATTTAAAAAAACCATAAAATAACATTGAACATTCTCTCCAACTTTAAGCTATTAGAAATACACAGTGTCCCAAGGGCGAGTGGCAGATTATAAGAAGCATGGCTGAGCACTTGACCAGATAGACACGTGTCTACAGCATTCATGTGCAATCAATCAAAGAGATACATAGTTAGACAACGCTAGTGCAAGCGTTTACACTCACAATTATGGAATGAATGATTTGCCACAAGTCCAGCGGCCAGTCAACATTGAGTGTACAAAGTAAAAGCAGGGAGACTATAATTTTAACTTAACCCTTGAACTGATTCTGTGCTTCATTGGAGACTTAAGTCTCCTCCCTCTCATGGCATATTTCACTCATTGGAGCCCCACTCAAGATCACATCTGAAGTCAGTGACAAAGGAGTGAAATCACAACAGCTGGAGATTGATTAGCAAACATTAGAAATACTAGTAACAGCCAACAACAAAGGAATATTACCCCGGATGCTACAGTTAACAGATCGGTTATGGAGTATGGAAATTGGAAAAGGATAGGAGCACATACATCAACTATTACACATTTGGTGGGGAAGGTGGAAATAAGCCAGATTTCAACTGTAAAAAAAATTGCCCTAGCTGGGATTCGAACCACGGACTGAAAATTACAAATGGGTCAGAGAAAGTTCTATCAATCATGGTAATTTGGAAGAATGCAGAGTAATGGCATGCCCAAGATATTGCCCAGCAGGATTTATATCCATACAAGCACCAGGCAGTTTACCTTCTTCAGGATATCAGCGGAAGTGAAAGAGGCCACTTACAATTGCTATGAATTTGTTGTTGAACTTGTGCCACTTAAAGTTGTTGGTCATGCTACTAGTACCATACATATAGTCGGTAGCACAGCATTAGATATCAATAGGGTGACCAGAAGCCCAGATAAATCCAGACATCTCCTCCTTTTTATCTCTTTAACACATTCAACCCGGAATATTTCTAGTGTGCAATCGTGAAAAACGGAAAGGTTTATCCTCCACATTAATTTGGCCAGTCAATTAAAAGTAATTTTAAAATTAGTAAAAAAAACTTTTTTTGAAACAAAACTCGATAATTTATTAAAGACATGAGTTCGCGTCCTTCAGAGAAGTCTTCAGAGAGGTCTTCAGTGAGGTCATCATAGAGGTCATTAACAGACGCGAATGCGTGTCCTTCGGTGTCTTGGCAACGCACCTCGGACGTGCATTCGCGTCCGTCGGGTTGAACGTGTTAATGATAATGTTTTATTGGTCAGACGTATTCAAAGGATACACAGACCTCGTCAGGAAAAAAAATTGTACATAAATATACAAGAAATAATTACAATTCATTACAAAAATTACAATTATGAAAAATTACAATTACAGTTTATAAGCTGCAAGTTAAAATACCATATCACAAGTGTTATGTGTAAAAAAAAACTCACCAACAGAATACAAAGCCTGTAAGGCAAGCCATGAGTGAATCACACTCTTGAATTCAGTCAAGCTAGGCATTCTGGCTGAAATCAGTGGATGGTTAAATAGCCTGATACCTAAATTATGCAGGGAAGATTGGGTTTTGGTTAATCTGCATTGGTTAAGGGATAAAAGATTATTATTTCTTGTGCTGTAGTTGTCCAGCATTTGGGTGGATTTTTACATTGTCTTCCTTTTTCGCAAATTTGTCTATACTAAAATTATATTTGCAATATTCCCACTCTATTGCTCTTTTATTGAATTCCTTGTCATCAGATGTCAGCAGGATCATCAATTTTACAGATTCGTCACGACTGATTATGGATCGATCTATAAGCAGAAGTGACTATCAATTATTTCAAATTTCTCTAGCGTATTTTCAGTTCTGTTATAGCATTGTCTTGGTCATACTTAGTTCCATGCGTGATCTGTTGTTTATAGTAACAAGTGAGCTTTATAAAATATCTGGCAATACCTAAACCCATGCCTGCATCCTCAGATGCTCTTGCAGAAATATCCTGTCTTCAAGAAAGGAAAAACTGCATACGAATCTGAAAGAATATGTGGAGCTGGAACTTATCAGTGTTTATAGGAGTTTTCATTTTCATTTTCCCTGACATTTCCAGGATTTCCAGACCATTATTAGTGATTTTCCCTGACTTTTGAGTGCCTGAAAACTCAGAGAGGTCATTTATAGAGATAAAAGTGGTAGTGAGGAAGCTAAACTTATGAAAAATTGTAAGTTTACTTTCATGTTAATCATATGAACTCTTCCAGTAATAAGAGATCAAGATCTTTAAGTCAACAAAATAAAAATTATCATTCCTTACATTGATATGCCTTCAGAAAGGGTTTTAATTGCAGAAAAATATATGCAAAGAAGGCTAACCTGGCTTTTCCTTCAAACCTGATGTCATGTTAAAGTAGCTCTTTGAATCAATCTTCATTTTTTCTTCCTCACATCCTTCTACAAATTTGGCTAAGTGACTTCAAATTTGACTGAGAATAACTTTTTCGTCGCCAGAGAGACAAAGCAAAGCATTCCTGGCAAAATCGCTAGTGAATGAAAATGAAAATATGAATGCGCACACCTTTCGCCAATCTATTCACCAAATCATGCAGACTAGAGCCAGAAAGAACCAGAATAGGGCCCCTGGGCTGCCTCTACAGCGAAGCCGGCCAGAGAGGCCAGCCGTCCCCTCCTTCACCCTCCTCCTCCGCTCCTATGTGCAGTTTTTGATCTCTTGGCATTTTCAGGTGATACATTTAAACATTTTGTCATTTTTCCCTGACCACACATTAAATTCCCTGACTTTTCCAGGATTTCCATGACAGTTTTCATTTTCCAGGTTTTCCAGGATTTCCAAGTTCCTATAAACCCTGCTTATGTCTCAGCGGCCAATAAAGGTAAAATATAACTGAACATATTGTTTCATTATTGTTGTTTTATTTAATGTTTTCTGGTTTCTTAGTTATTCAAATGTTTATACTCTAGAAAGTGAATGGGAAAAATTGGTGGTTCAATCCTCCAGTACTGCATACATCAAAAATCATTATTTGTACATGTAATGGGGGCGTTTACTCAGAACCGAAATCACAATTTTGTGCACGAAATTGTTAGATGAATCGAAAAATGAATTTTAGTGAAAAAATTAATCTTCTAGCCACAACCATTCACCCATAAATCAAACATTAAAATAAGCAAAAGGTGACGCCCTCCGAAAAAGCTGCTGTGATAACATTGACGTCATTTTCCTCCCGTCCTTGACTGCTCGTATAGGAAGGGGAGGGAGTGGAGGGGGGTTCTCGGAAGGTCTGCTCGCATAATGTCGCAATCGCTCCTATTGGCAGAGTCAGCTCTGTCTCTCCCATTGCGATAAGGCAAAGTAGCTTCAAGGGCTCAGTTGTGATTGGACGAAGTCGATATACGTCAGAGGTTGCACCACGCCCACTTTTCCGAAAGGGTTGAAAACATTAGTTTTCCGCCGCTCGAGAAATAATTGACGGATCAAAAAACAGAAAATTACGGGTCTTATATTTTACAAACTTTATCAGATTCGGCGATTAAAAAAATATGGTAAACGACCCCATTTTGTGCTATAACTAATTGATTTTGAAAATGTCTATACCTTTTATGAGAATGTTGCCTGATATACCACTTTGTATCACTTATTATCATTGTATTGACGTAACCTATACCATTTATTTGCCTGTATTGGTTAATAAACTAATACTACTATTAAAGCTCCACCCATGCCTCTTGATCATTTGCATTCGACTCGAGTGCCTTTCGAGTGACAGGAGAGGGGCTTGATGTAATAAAAGGAGAATACAGAAAAAGAAGGTTGCAGCATTGAATTACATGGCATCAGCTAGATGGTAACAAGGCCAAGCCAAGGACTATAATAGGTAGTCGTGACTCACCTCCACCTGCTCGAGCACAGACGGGGACCCAGTGAGAGTGAGGCTGGCAGCGGGACGACCGCTGCTCAACTGAATCGAGAGCGGTTGCACAATGACTGCTGGGTAGAATGGAAGCAGGAGAGGCTGCGAAGTGGTGAGGGATGTCGGTGACACCTGCAGGGAGCTCCCTGCCCCCACTCCGTGCTCTGCGTGCGCAACGGCGCCGAGCGACTTGTACGAGCTCATCGCCACAACACGCAGGATGAAGTTCACTTGCAGGGTCGCAATCTCGACAGACGTACTCCCACTGTGAGGGATGACTTCGCACACGTAGACTCCTGTAATGAGGGGGCCCAAAAGTAGAACATATCAAATCGACCCTAATTTGGCATCAATGAATACTTGACACGAAACACGAATATCAAGAGAGAATGTACAATGAAAATAAGATGTCCACTTTTTTTAATTTAATACACATACGATACACACACTACACGTTTCAGCACTCTGCGGCATTGAGTGCATGAATACGGTTGTCGCAATCGGATATATACGATACCCTCCGAGGAGGAGGAGGAACATGCAAGGGGAAGTTGGATTTACGAGGAGGTAGGGCAGGGGGTGAGGAAGGGAGATGTAAATTGGGGCAGATTGGGGGGTTTTCAAATTAGTGAACGTCACCGAGAGAGGTGCGTTCGTTCATCAACACGTCCTTCCTCCTCTTATTATTTCCAACTGCTCCTCAAAATGTTAATTTCATCAAGAGAGAACTCTAGCCGAGGGCATTTCCACCGGGCACTTGACTAATTTTGACCATGTTTCCCATATCTCTGGGTGCTTCCATTATTACCCTTCCGTGGAGAGAATCTTCAAGAATGTTTGAAGAGAAACAACAACACCCTGTACGGGTTACACAATAGAAGTACACAATACGTACTAAGTATGGCTCAAAGCAACAATATCCTGAGATTTCCATCCCAGTAAGAAGTCATTTGGAAGCCATTGTTGATACACACTGAAAAATATTTTCATTGGTTAAACGATTGGTCATTTCTGTCATACCACCACAATACGTAATTTTTCCAGTGATTGTCATTCCGGATGCATAACTCAAAAAACTGAATGCCCCAAAGTGAGAATGCAAGGGATAAAGTTATACTAAATTACATTAGTGTGTGGAATGTTTCCACTATGAGATGCGATGGAGTTGATGCAGTAAGAGTTCTCACCACTTTGCTTATCTGTTTCGAGTAACTACTCAATGATGCATCTCAACTGAAATTGGTGCTCTGCAGTCATCAGACCCTGCTCCTCTGTCCCCTTTACGGTGATTACCAGATTTTTATTGTTGTGTTGGGAAGGAGAAGAAAAGAAAGGCTTTGGAATCAGCAAAAAATATGGCTAACAATTTTCACCCCTGTTCACAATTTTAAAGAACAAGGGTAAAATCAGTCCTCCCACTTCCTGTGAGAATGCCGATGGCAGTGGAAAAGGCTGGAACCTGAAATAAGGGGATGGCCCTCTTTGACCAACATTGGAACTTGACACCGTACAACCTGGCATAGATTTCACAAAATCAGATAATTGATTTTTCATGAAATACAGTCAAACAGTTTTTATTAGAGATGGGTCGAGTAGCAAATTTCTCGAACTCTAAAATCGAATTCGAATATTAAATCATAGCATGAATATCTCGAATACTAGAACTGCACACTGTATATTAAATATTCTACTTATGTATTTGATGTCTGCTTAAGTAAAATGGTATCCTCAATAACTTTAAAAAAAATTAACTCCTTTATTTGAAATTTCAAATTTAATGAAATCAATAAAATCATATGTATCAATCATTTGAAACTAAATGCCTACTGCAGATTTTTATTTAAGAATACAAGCATCCTCACACATTCAGGATCTAATCTGCTTCTTTTCTTGTCACAAATTAAACCTGAGGTGCTGAGGAGTCGCTCAGAAAAAACTGTTGATCGCGGAGTGGTTAAATACTATGAAGATAATTCCTTCAAGTGAGAATACCTACATACTGTTCATTTTCCAGTAATCAACAATGTTTTCACTAGGTGGAAGCAAATCTTCTGCTAGGTATCTTCGAATTTCTTCCTCTGGAGTTTCCCAACTCTTTCTGCTAGAACCTGGTGCTGTTAGCATTAATTTGGAATAAAGTCCCCACATTGTGTGTTCCTACATCAGCTTTTTTCAGTTGCAATTATCTTGGGCTATCACTTTGTTTTGGGTAACATTGTTCAGATAGACCCGTCATCTCAAAAGCCATATGATTTTTTATCACTTCAACATTATTTGAATCTTGGAAAACACTGATTTTGAATCGTGGATCAAGAATTGAGGCAAATGTGTATAATTGCCCTTTTTCCAAAAATTCACATGGACTTTCGATGGAAAACAGCAAATCATTGGCGAAGCCTTGCAGATGACTGTGAGGAAACTTAGTAGTTTCAAGGAAATTAATGATGATATTCACAAGAGGGATGACTTCAGAAACTGTCACTCTACTTCCACTTGCAACAAATGTTGCTCTTTCAAAAACATCCAGAACATCAATCAATTGCTCAATAGCCCCCATTGTGGTGGAGCTATGTCCATATTAAAACTCAGATTAGGGGCAGCTAATGCTATTGCTTGCTTCTGCTCCAGAAGACACCTCATCATTTGCAAAAGGGAGTTCCACCTTGTGGGTTCATCCTGGATGAGCTTATGCTCTTTAATACTCAGCTGTACTTGGGTCAATTTCAGTTGTTTCGTTGATTTAGTGGAATGCTCGGTTTGCTGAGGATGCCATCTTTAATCACTAGTTGAAGAGTGTGAGCTAAGCAGGAAATGTGATCAAATGGACTCCCTTCAAGTGCAGAAGCAATGTTATTATCTCTGACGATGCATACAATTTGGTTAGTCAAACCCCAATCTTCAACAGTTTGTGTGATGAAGTTGCGAACTCCATAGTGTGAAGGCTCAAGAAATGACACAAATTTTAAGCATAGGTACATGATGATAAGCATGATTTATATCCAAAAAATGAGCTGTCACACTCATGTAGGCATCGGTGACTGCTGACGTCCACATGTCTGTTGTAAGAGAAACGTATTTAGCTTCAGACAGTAAATGTTGTTTTTTCTTTGTTTCCTCATACAGATCCCGGATAACTTTGTTTGCAAAATATTTTCTTGACGGAATAGTGAATCCTGATTCTAGGTGACTGGTCAGTTTTCGGAAACCTTTATTTTCCACTACTGATATAGGTTGATTGTCAAGAAAAATCATTTCTCCAACCAATTTTGTAATAACTGAACTCCTTTTATCACCAGCTTTAAAAAAACTGAGTTTTATCAATAAAACTCTTCAGAGTAAGTTGAGCACTGGGAATAATTGATTTTCTTTTTGTAGGAGGAGGCTTGAATTGCATATGGGAACTTGAGGGGGATGGTGAAATTGAAATACATGAATTATCTGAGGAAACACTGTCAGCATCATCAGAATCAGTTGAACCGTGTGAAAATCTGGGATTGGAAATTGGACTGGGAAGAGAACTTGCAGTTTCAGTATCATCAACATCGTCAATTTCCACGTCTAATTCTTCCTGCATCGTCTGTGGACGTGGAAGAGGAATACTTTTCTCAATTTTCCAAAAATTAGCATGTTTTTCTTCAGATGTGCCCATAGAGGAGAAGTTGCATGGGATTTTCCTCCCCTCGATATTTTACAAGCACAATGGTTGCACACAGCAAATTTGTTGTCCGTTTCTAACAACTGAAAATGGTGCCATATACTTGATGAACTATTTAACATCGTGACTCACGAGCTGAAAGTAAATGTAATTTTATAACTAATTATGGTAGGTATATGGAATGCTTTCAAAATTTATTTTTTATATGTAATTGCAGCATGTGTCATACAGTTTCGAGTTGAGTTCAGAAACTATTGCATAAAATTCAAAAACTATTTTCACAAATACTCCAGATTTGGAAGAAAAGTTGCAGTTTTCAAATCAATGATGAAAATATATTAAGTAGAGCGATATTCTTAATGAAGCTCGTATCGTGCTGCAACCATCGACGATATACACGAAGACACCATTCTTCAACTTTGCATCATGACAGATTTTCTCGCATTCCTCACTTCAAAAAAGACTATTTTAAAAAGATTATCAGAAAAGCTATTCTTACTGCTACAATTTTGACGGCATGCCAATCGTTGAAACATGCCTTTTCACCATAATTAACGTGGCGAAGCTTATAATTATGCAAAATTATGTGCATCAACACCACGGAAACGTACCTGGGAGCAAACTTACTTCAAGGTAGCTAGACGATTATTGCAGACTGGATTACTTTAGCAGAGTGAATTCAGTGGATGATGATGATGTAGTAGAAGCAATATCTCATTAAGGAAGAAAATCAACACACATTAAAAATGAGCTAGACGCTACGGTAAGAAATTCACTAACGGTAGACAACAGTACCTCTTCACTGCGAATTCAATTTGTTCGTCAACATGCTTAACAGCGCGATGCATCCTTGTATGGTCCAGAATCCTCGGGATGACACTACTCAACACTACTCCCTCACCAGGTCACTTTATACTTATTAATTGGAAATGCAAGGGTGCTTGGAACCGTCGGGATTACCTCGAATAGGTCACCAAGGAGTCACGTGGTACAAACACAAATGGTTTGCAAATTTGGGATATTTGAATCACATATTGTGTTTCGAAAATATTTCCGAACAAACATTTTTTCACCGAAATTTCATTCGCTTTCTTGTGACGAAATCCACTATTTTGTTCACCAAAATTCAGGAATTTTATTCACCATTTTTCACCAGCTCTAATCTTTTGGTAAGAAATGATTTTAAATTTAAATCACAAGTCACAAGCTAAATTTAATATCACAAGTAAGCTTAAAAAAAAATAATTATGTAGCTTAAAATAAAGTAGTCAAGAATCACCAGCCCCGACTGCAATGAAAGGTATAATGGAATTTACAGAGCACCACTCTACAGTTTGAGAGATTTTAATTCAAGGGATGATAATGATATCACACCTTATTCAGGTGTCCACGTGCATTCTAAATAATCCAGCCACCTCCACGTAACCACATAATTAGAACATTAGTAATTACCTTTAACGGGATCAAATCCAGAACGGACGGAAAAAATGTCCCCCACTTGCAGTCCCAAAGGAACGTGAGACTGCTCAGAAAACTGCAAGATGCATCGGAAGGGAAACGGACGCAGGGAATTCACGTCGATCCCACAAGGAGACTCTCCACTTCCTTCCTTATCCCAAACTTCCAGAGGGCTGGGAATCACGTTAGATCTCTTGGCAAGAGCTGAATCATCTGGTCCCAGCAGAACTAACGGCACTTTGAAGGGAATTTCAGGATGCGAGTTGGTCAGGTTACCAGGTCCCCCAGATGAAAGGAACACAATCTGTGGAATAAAATAAGCTAGATGAAATATCACAGCCAGAGTACAAACTTGTTTCTACAACTAGTATTAATTAGTTTAAACATACCCTTAACTATACTATACCCACCCATACTATACACAGTCAAGCCCACTTGTAACGAAGTGGAGGGGGCCGAACATTTACTTTGTAATAACCGAACTTTGTTAAATGTGGGCCAGTTTTTCCAAGCCCTATTTCGGAGGTCACTGCTGTAATGTTGCAGCTTGCGTACTTGAGGGTACGGATGACTCAAAATATGCTTTATACGTACCTCAGGGTCGAATTTCGGCCAATGACACCCCAACATATCGTTTATTTCAAATTGATTCACTGGGGCAGTGCACTTCGATGGTTAGTTACTGCCTATTTCAAAGTCATTGTGATTTTGGTATCGCTTTCCTGAGCTTAAGTTGCTTTTAAGTGCTGCCAAGCTATTTCGAACATTTGCTTATGCTTACGGTGCACTGCGCGCCAGCAGCTGTTTACCCCCAATCAAACATCCCTCGAGTACATTCACATCTTGGCCGCTCCATCCCTAGCTTTTTTTTTCGGGCCATTTGCGCCGTAAATAATGCCTTCCCCCTCTTCCTTCAGAGCCTCCATCCAGGCTCTGGTTGGATGGCTGTAGCCCTATGGGATTCTGGGCTCATCGCCGACCATGACGTGATGCTCGACCCCTGCCCCTCTCTACCCTCTCCCAAGCCCCTCCCCTCTATTGGAAGCCACATGGGAAGTTAGGGCGTGGGAAAGCGATGGGTGACAAGTGATACTTTTTTCGCAGTCGTAACTGATAAGGGACTTCTGGTGGGGAAGGATGATGGTGCAGCAGTTTATCGGCATAGCAAAGTCTTGGGGGAAAAGGGCTGGGAGCAGGCCGGTAAAGTAAAAAATCTACGACGAAAATTATGGTGACCTGGAAAATACACATCATGTGACATTACTGGAAACATGCCCGAAAATATTCATTTTGTTTTTATTTACTGCGTGATTGCATCTGATAGTGCATATGTCTCCGACTTTAACTTGAATCTGTCAAACCAATGAAACTACCTCTGATGAGCAAATTAGATGATGTACTCAGCAATAAAGTCAGCTACCATGCCATCCATGGTGTCAAGGTCACTGAGTCATCCACTAAGGGCGAGGGGAAACGATGGAAGTTCTGGCACGAGCTTACGCAGCCTTGCTTGATGCTACGGCTGATGACCAAAGGCTGGAGGCAGCACCACAGGAAGAGCTAAAGGCAGAAAGTTGTCTGATGGCAGGGCAAAACAGAAAAGGGGGAAAGTCAGAGGGGTGGAAAACCCTGATGCCAGCACGTTTAGCAGCCAATCGCTGTCCCCTAATGGGGGTGTTTACTCGGAACCGAAATCTCAATTTTGTACGCGAAATCTTTAGATGGAAACGAAAAAAGAATTTTAGTGAAAAACTTAATCTTCTAACCACAACCATTCACTCATAAATCAAAAATTAAAATAAGCAAAAGGTGACACCCACCGAAAAATCTACTTTGGTAACATTGACGTCATTTTCCTCCCGTCTTTGACTGCTTTTAGGGGAGGAGAAGGGAGTGGAGGGGGATTCTCGGAAGGTCTGCTCGCACAGATGCTGTCGCAACTGCTCGTATTGGCCGAGTCAGCTGTGTCCCCCCCCATTGCAATAAGGCGAAGTAGTTTCGCGGGCTCAGTTCTGATTGGACGAAGTCGATATACATCAGAGGTTGCACCACTCCCACTTTTCCGAAAGGTTAAAAACATCAGTTTTTCGCTGCTTATAACTCGGGAAATAATTGACGGATCAAAAAATGGAAAAATACAAGTCTTTTTATTTTACAAACTCTATCGTACCCAACACCCTCGCCTCGTATCAGAACGCTGTCATATGGCTATGAATCACCAGAATTATCCTTCTCTTCCTTCCTTCCGCCTTTCCTTTCCATCTTCTTTCTTCGCAGAACCTTTATGTCAATCTCTAGCCACGGGCGTTGTCCTTTCCAACTAAGCAACCTAGACCCCTAACTCTCACTCAACCCTTACGCCTGTCACCAGACAACCCTTTCTCAACCGTAATCACGGAGCGGCAAGGCTTTCGTAGAGTGCATTCATAGGAGCCAGAGTAAGGGGCGAGCAGGCATATTTATGGATGAAAATTATCAGATGTACTCCTTCGTTTGAGTTTAGCTTGCAGATAGTACTGAAAATATGTTAACAACAACTGAGGGGTACTACAGGAAGAAATGGTTTGCCCGTTGCTCAAAAAAAAACTTCTCTAAAAACGGATCACCCATTAATGTTTGTTAAAAGTGAGATTTTTAGCATGATAAAATGCCCATTTCTGACATGGAATAGCCTTCACTTTGTTATAACCGGAACTTTGTTAAAAAAGGGTTTGATATAAGAGGGCTTGACTGTATATGTATATAATATAAATATCCAACAAATATCATATTCACTAAGAAGAATTTTAGAGAGAGAATTACATTAATAAAAAGAAGAATTAACTTAACATGAAGAGGTTGGCCGTTAGAAGAATCGAGTGGAGGGCTGCGTCAAACCTATCTTAGGATTGTTGACCTATGATGATCATATTCACCCAGATCTAAGATGATCTCTCATTTGAATAAATAAAGACAAAGAATGACAGCATATAACCTCAGCATGGCAATACTTATGGCGATAATATCTATTTTTTCATCCCTTTTTCTAGAATGTATTTGCCATTTACCATGAAACTCATTGCAGTAATCAACTGTCATCAACAGCAATAATTATGAGAGGAAAATTCCCTTGATTGCACAAAATCAAAATTGGTGCAAATAAGGCCACACATAAACAGTTCCAAATTGAATTCAATCAAGGTACATTTAATTTCTTCAGCCAGAATGACACCTAACACCAGCCGCGAGAATGTGTGATAATAACGCCCACTTTCCACACCACGCTTTCATGCTCTTTAATTACACACATTCTTGCTTTTAGATCCAATGACTCAGGATTCCCAGTCATCAAGTAGAGGCTCTCAGAAGGGAAAACCTTCTATTCCTCACTAACTTGATGATACTAGCTAGTAAAAACATTTCATGAAAATCGGAGTGGGTGGGTGAACCGGCACGGAATGAACCGAAAGTTATTACGGAGCACAGACATCTCACAGTCACCGAGCACATCTGAACAGAGAGCACATTTCGATCGATGCTAGACACTGGCTCAAACTCATCAGTCGAGAGCAAAGCAGTGAGGACTTACCGAATTGATGGGGTGCACGTCCACCTCGGTGCTTGTGGTGCCTCCCGACGCAGTCAGCTGCAGCCTCACCAGGGCCTGGCCCGGCCCCACGGCCCTGCCGATGCCAGAGTGCTCATCCAGCTTCAGGACGTCACCTTCGCTCACGCTCCTGCCCCCGACGCCGCTCAGGGGGACCACGGTCCACGGCCCGTGGCCACGCCGGGCACCACTGGGCGACTGAGGAATGGACGCAGTGGCTTGGAAACAGATGACGTCGCCAACCGTGAGCACCGGCTGCAAAAGGAAGGACACCACAGGACTCCTCACTGGCCACGCTTAAACAGATTCAGGGCGCAACTACTCTTCCGACGGCAAATAGTATTACAGCAGAAACTCAATACTGTGATCTTCCATATTACAATGAATGTATTACAGCATCAACAATGATAGAACAGGGAGTCCCTGAGTCACATAACTAATGTGATCCAAAACCTGCTGCACAAGTCTAAATTTACATAAGTCGAAAACTCCAGTGAATAGTGAATAAGGAACACATGCCTACCCGTTGAATAACATTTCAGAAATTCTTACTCAAGCGTTACAAAAAATTCTAAAAATCACAACTGATATCTAATTACATTCCACATAATACATTAGTGGCTGAAGCAGTGAACTGTTGCTAAATATTTCCGTAATACAATGTCTTTGTGTTTCCACCTTCCTCACTGGCTTGAATGTTGGACGACTTTCAGTGAAAGGTAACTTGTTCACCAATAAATCATATAGCATTTCAAAGTAAAAAGGTTGCAGGATTTAAAATCTAAGCCACAACTCTCACACCACATAATTTCAAGCCTATCATATTTGTGGCAACACAACAACGATTAACATCATTTATCATTACCCTCAGAAAAATGTCCAGTGGCCATAGGCAAACGTATGGTATTTTCTGAAGAGGTCATGAAGGCATGTGCGATTGGAGAAGATGATACTACTAGAAATGTGGGTCAGCATTTGGAACTCATTTCCTGCCTCTTCTCCAGTACAATTCCAGTGACTTGACTTCTAGCCCGAATCGTGGACAAGATGACTAACCCTGCGGTACACAAGAGAAGGCAAAACTCCCACCCCTTAGCATCGACCTCTCGAGGGAAGGGTGCCCACAATAAAAGACTGGAGCTCTGTTGCAGTTAAACTATCCGCACCAAGGTACAAAGTGTTGTTAAATCTCCTTCAACTCGGGACTTCAAAAAATTTTGCCTCCAAGGTAAGTTTCTTTGTTGACAGATGTACTAAGAGCTAAACATTAAGGGTAATTTTCTAACTTGAAGATGGGTGTTTGAGGTTTTTTTTTCTGTGAGAAAAAATGTATTTGAAGACCCCTTTGTTATTAAGTTTTTTTCTAGAATTCTAAGAACACTTTTCAGATTCAGAAGGAAGACTGGAGTTTCAGAAAATATCTCAAGAGTTATCTTATGTCAGGAAGGGAATGACAGGAGTAGCTTCTTAACAGGCCAGACACTTTCTCACCATCCCAAGAGGATTGCTTTGCTATTGGAAAGATGAGAGGCACATACATTCAGACAGAGTTGATAAATTCATGCAGACTTCCAATGAATTTGTGCATTTTCCATTTCGGATTTTGTTGACGTCCAGATCAAAAATTATTGCCCACAACTCCTGTCATCCTGCATATAGCAATTACTGGCAATGAAGCTAGTAGAGCAGTCATTTCTCACCTTCAACGCTCACTCTGACCCACTGAGAGAAGAGGGATTCCTTTCACTAACCTTGGCTGGAAGGATGACTTCCCCCACGTGGAGTTTGACGTAGTCCATGACGGTGGGGACGACCAGCAACTGGCTCTCACCCTCCTTCTCCACCGATGCCCCACCCCCCTCCCCCCACACCTTGAGCATTGTTTCGCCAGACTCAATCGTGTCCAGCACAAGTGTGTCATTCCCATCACCATGCGATATTTGCATGAGGTCAGCCCTTTAATAAAGACAAATGAGACAAAAATTCATCGATTAGTTAAATACATCCATGCCTGAGAAATAGAAACCTATAAATACCAACAAATTACAACACCTTTAGTGCACATTTTACCATAACCTGCATTTATCGACAGCCAGTTTCAACTTCACATCAATACAGCAGCCAAATTAACAAATATAATGCCTGCCCATTCACCAGGATCAATTACATCATCACAATTAAAACAAACACTCCCATTAGGGCATTAGGGACAATCTTCACTCGACTGCTTCTGAATTGGAAAATAAAATTTGAAATGTTGTTGCCAACTGTAAGGATTATAAAATAGGTTCGGAAGTAACTTTGTGGTATTTCATTACACCAAGGTTTATTAATAACGTTTACAAAACCACAGATTTAAAAGAACACGACCCGGTAAAAGTTATAAATTAACCTATGTATAAAGGTATTCCTTAAATCAGAAGAGAAATGGTAGGTAACTTAATGGGGCTTTTATTCCACATAAATACACAGAATTCAGGGGGGAGGGACAGTGGGGGTAAGGAAGCCCTTACATTCAACTGTCTCATCCCAGGGAACTGACTTGCATGCGGCAAAATCACGAGCCTTTTGTGGAGTGTGTCTGGATGCTGTCAGGACCCCATCAACTCAAACTCGTACGTAAATCAGGCAGTGATTGATGAGGAAAAGTTCTGTCAATGAGTTCTGTCAAGGGGTGCCTGAACAAAAATGCCACTGGACCATGATCATAGCCACTAAGTGATGGCACCTTACCGATTTGTTCGAAAGCGTAGATTCCGCTTGGCGGCTGAAAACATGGCGCCCGTGTCATCGTGGTAAGAGATGCGGAGGTTCAAAGGCAGGCCCCTCGGCAGCAAACCATCCCTGGCTCCCACTTCCCGTGCGCTCTCCCCGTCCCCACCACTCCCTCTCAACGTCAGCATCATGTAATGAATAGGCTTCACCTGCAAATCACATCAAATCAGAGCCACATCAACTGGAATTTCCACCATGCTTGCAATCCCATTAGCTGGCAGTGATCAGTTAGAAAATGTGTCAAAACCAATTTATCTCCAGTGGAATTGCGTAGGCAAAAGCTAATTTCTAGATTGCAGAGAGATTCCTGGGGGTGATAAAGTGGTATATTCAAAGATACTAGTTAAAAATGCTATCAATAATGATTTGCCAGATTGTAAAATTTATGTGCAGTAATACTATATCACCTTTGTTGAAATTATGGGAAACATCCTAACAGGAATATATTTATGACAAGTGGAAAATTTAGTAAAATGTAAACATAATGAGATCATTTTCCTTGGTGTTGAAGTTTCCACAGACAAATAAATATTCATTATAAGTACATTGTTCAATACTATACACACACACACATAGGCATGATAGATAGATTAGCGTCTTTATTGGGGTAAGATTGAGACTCCCTTTTTCCATCCAACCCCTCATCAACGCATGAACATGATACGCAAATGACCACAGAGCACCAACGCCCATAGCTTACCTCAATGGCAATCACAATAGATTGCTGCGAGCCAGAGGGTTCCGTGTATGTTGCCATGACAACACTTTTCCCAAACTCATTGCTCGATGAAACCACACCTCCTGGCCCCAATTTGATAACTGAAGACTCCTTGGCTCCTGGCATCAGTTCGTAAGAAACACTCGCTCCATCAACGTTCTCTTTGTTCGTACGCAAATTAAGTGTTGCACCTGGGGCCATGAGAAGAGGTCGCCCAAAGCGGTGGTCAGCGCCAAGGGGAGGTGGAGGAGGGAGCAGCAAAGTGATCTCTTCAAAAACCTCCACTTCCAAAGAATCTTCCAAAATACCACCGGCAGTCCAAAGACTTGGAAGAGCTGGCAAACTCACGCGCAGGTGGACTGTGGCTCTGAATCAAAGAGAAGCAATGGATTATAAGAGTACATTCTGCTCATTAAAATGCCTACTGCTTAGGAGAGTCTGAAGGAAGTGCTCGCGAGTAAGGACAATTTCATAATTTCACAGCCTTGCTCTCAATATCCTGTGCGTGCAAGTAGTTCAATGAATCAAATCCTCTCTCCAGAGCATTAGACTCATTCAACTACTAATGCAAGAGTTCAACGTCCTGATACTAATAGAAAAAAAGTCAAAAAAAGTTTAGGTGCAGAAAAAGAAATTAATGCACCCACACACATGAAATATTTGACAACAATTTAATACAAAAGGTTCTCTCATATAGAAGTATATTAAATGACAAGTTTTCACACAAAAGAATATAACTACATTTTTCCTTCATGTCACCATCACTATTTCTAAAGACACTTCAGCAAAGTGGGCTCATCTCTGGTTGTGCAAAAAGTGCCACCAGTACAATATATCAGCTGACTTAAATTACATCTATACGTATTGGTAATATTATATTTCCTTCAAATTAAGGGCAGCCTGAATGATTTTTTCACCCTTTTAAATCTGAAATTTATCACCAACATTGACAATACTTGACAATTTAATTAACATACTTTAAATAATGCAAAATTAATAATCTTATGAATTTTGGAAAAGAAGATTTCCTTTGTACATTCCAGACTAAAGTTTTATTTACATAGATCATGGTTTCAACACTTTTATGTCATTATCAAGGTGTAAAAAATACAACTCCGTTCCTTAAATAATACTCTTAAAATTAGGGGCGGGGGGAAGTAAGAAAAGGAGTGGGATGGGGGGGGGGGGAGACCACAATAGGTGAGTAATCCCTGTTTTGACAGTTGAGGAGACGGGAACTAGTGGAAGGGGGCGGCAAAGGAAGGCAAACTCACGCACAGAGACAGCAATTGCAATTCAAAACAGCAACTGTTTTCTTGCATTGATGTCATTGCTGTGCTTGTGAGTTCACCTTCCTTTCCCACCCCCATCCACTAGTTCCCACTACTCAACTGTCAAAGCCATGACAGTTAAGACAAGTTCAATCATATTTTATTTGTCTTAAATTGCTGCTAAATAGGAGCAATTTGATATCAGTGAATGGTCAGTGATATCAGTGAATCAGGGTATAAAAGTGAATGTCTTTTTTAAAATTGATGAAAAATGAAATATTCTAGGTTTTTAATATCGTCGATCGAATGGTTTTGACGTAATATATTTCGGGAATTGTCTCGATAGATTTATTTTAGAATTGGTTTTTTGAGCTTCTGGAAATAATTTAGGTGAACACCTGCTTGTCGACTGTGTAAAATATAGGATGGAACGTAAACACCATAAAATATTTGGGGATCTGAGCAAAGTATTGGGTGAGAATTTCAAATGTGTCAATTGCATTCTAAAATTTCTTCATGAAGTGAATTTACTACCCAAAATTTAAGATGCATTGTAATCTGCCCAACAGCTCTAAATGCAACTCTTTTTCCATATGACCAAGAGAGAGTTGAGCCTATCGTTTCCACTCATAGTGTACACTATTGCTACTTAATACTTACTACAGATGGCAACAATGCCTTCCCAGCATCCCCACCATCCCCCCTGCCACGCCCATCCCACATACTTCTCTCTCTCGTGCAACAGGGGCCGGAAGGGAATGGCCGAATACTCTCTGGCTGGTGCCAACTCATTTCAAATACATATATTTATTCAGAATCATGGAGTCCAATTTAATCAGCATTATGAGGTTTGCTCATAACAGTAATCAAAAGTCATTGACAGCAATACATAGAATATTCTCCTGATTATTCTCCATCAGAATGGGGTCGTTTACCATATTTTTTTATTGCCGAATCTGATAGAGTTTGTAAAATAAAAAGACCCATATTTTTCGGCGGGCGTGAGGGAGCCCTTGTCTAGAAACACTCAGAGTGGAAAAGTGATTGAGAGGAATGCAATTTTATTCATCCCCCTCCCCCCCACTCCTCTCAATCACTTATATCTACTCACTGGTTTTCCCTGGCCCACGTGAGTTTTCATTGTGCTACATTAACCAAGTGCCCCCCCGTGACCCCCTCCCCCCCCCGTGCCTATGTGGACACACTCCCCGAGCATCTCAGCCCCTTCCACGGACCTGGCGTTCGAAGCATCGCCGCAGGACACCCCTTAGCGGCCAGAGGCCAGTGTTTCTTCTTATCTGTGGGCTCGAAGACCAGGAGCGGCCTACTGTGATAATCCCCCCACCCCCACTTTGCCACTGTGCCTTCGTCGGGCAAGGCCAAAAGACGGCGGCCTCTCATCCCGCAGGACGGCGCCCCTTTGGCCTCTCTTGAACTTGAAGGTGTACGTTCTGCCGTGGTATTCCCCAACGGCCAGGGTTTCCCCGCTCTATGTGTGGTTTTTCCAACTCCCACCCCTAGCATCATTTCTCCCTCCTCTTCCCCCCTTTTTCCATTGTTACCCTTGTTTTAGGCCCTCCTCTTCCCTCACTCCTTTTTTTCCCCCTGGTCCCTCCCCTCATTTGTATATATACTGGACTTTGTTGAGATTTGCTCACCTGATGATGATGTATCACATCGAAACCGGTCGAAGTAAAGATTTCTTTGTGGAAAATTGCCAAACTTATTTATTATGTTATTCCACCATATAACGCCTGAAACGACTCTTTTTATTGTTCAGCTAACTTACTTGTGACGTACCCTATAAAATTGCAAACTGCATGCCACTTGCTTTGTATTTTGTCAATTGGGGAAAATAAATTATTATTCTTAAAACTTTTGTGGCCCATGTCTACAATCTGGTCCGTCACCCCTCGGATGTATGGCAGGAAAGCCTTTTTCGCGGGTTTGATTTCTTCCAGCGGCGATTTCGTCCTTTGTTTTTCTTTCCCCCTGATGACCCTGTCAATATCACTCTTTCTGTAACCACAGCCAAGTAAAATCTTTCTCAATGTTCTCAGTTCACTTGATCGGTGCTCGTCATCACTTAAAATAAAAGAACGATACACTATAGACTTCAGCACGCCATTTATTTGTCCCAGGTGATGGAGTGAAGGACCAGATCGCATGAATTTCGGCAAAACACATTATAAAAACTATATTCAAGCCCAAAAGCCAACTCCGGAATGTTATACACTGCGCTTAAGGACGTGATAAGTTGGAAACAGATGGGATCTACGAAATTATATGCCAAATTTGTCATGAAGTATATATTGGTGAGACCACCATCAAAACCAGGTGTAAGGAACATCTTGCTGCCATTAGACTCCAAAACTTTCAACGTTCTGCAGGTGCCGAGCATGCCGCAGGTGGGCACAGCATAGATATCCCCGTCATGAAGGTCTTATCCAGAGATAAACCTTACAATGGGAATCAGTTTCACTAAAATTAATCCCAAACATTCATTCACAGAATATCGTGAAAATGGGTCAGCACACTATAAATGCTTGAAATTTTCACAGGTTATACCATAGAGCATTCTACGCATGTCACCAGCAAGAAACAATTATTTCAAACTATGGTCATTTTGCCAGTGTGTGCATGCTGTGCCAGAAGGACTAAATCTGATATCATTGTGGCCACCCCCGTTACATTACTGACAGTTGTCAGCACTGACTTGAGCAGGCAAGCAGACACTAGCTCTCTCTGTGTTAGCCATCCACTCCATCCAGAGGAGGAAACCAGCACAGGAAAGAATGAATCTGCTTTTACAGTGTTCACCTCATTTGGTCACAAAGTTAGGTTATTGATGCCTTCTGAGGCCGAGGACTAAGAAAGTAGGTTCTTGATGCCTGCTGGCACTAGTAACCTACTTTCTTATTCCTCGGCCTAAAGAAATCTCAGTAGATGGATTGTGGCAATGGCTTCGGTATGAGCACGGCCAAAAATGCTCTTAAGTGGACAATCCACAAACAACTGTGTATTCCATATGTGTTGGGCAATAGAGTTGTGTGATCATGGGATGCTGGACTAAAGAGGTCCAACTGCTTGTACTGGTTTATGACAGGGTGCTTTTTGAATGTGTAATTTGACTGGAACGTTAGGTGTCTTAAATTAGTAGGCCTTAAATACAAACCAACATACCTTCCTGGTCGCAGTCCATGTAGGCGAACAGACACCCTGTCCGCTTCTCTTCCCTCTATGTCCATAGCTGAGAAGACACCGTGGATACTAAGGGTATCATGTGGTGCAACATTCCAGGAGAACTCGGGTCCGGGCCGGACGGATCCTAGGATAAGTGGGGACACTTGGACAGGGCGTCCCCGACCTCCCTGTCCAACGCCCTCCGCCCACGCCGGCATTGTGCAACCAGAGCACAACCGCAAGATGGGCACCTTCACCCGGATTCCCACCAGGGACACTACCCTCACCTCCACCGACTCCTGAGAGGCCGTTGGAGGAGCGAGGGTGGCCCTGGCCCAAACGGAGGCAGAGCCCACGGCCAGGGCCTCCACCAGGCCCATCTTGCCCACAGCGGCAACTGACGAACTCCCAAATTCACCACCCATGCGAAACTCTATTCCCGGATCCGGATGTGGGCCTCCGGAGTAGTTTATCTGAAAGACTGAGCCTGGGACTAAGACAAGGGAGCGCGGGTGCAGGCGCAAGGGAGGAAACACCTGGATGGGCATGGGGGCACTCACTACAGAGACTGCTTGCGTGCCAGGGTTGCTCACCGAGAAGGTCAAAGTGGTGTCGCCAAGGGCAAGGCCAGAGACCGTAAAGTTTAACGAACCTTCCACACCTTTTTCTATCTTCTCCATCACAGCTGGGGCAACTCCTATCAAGTCTGAAGCTGGAATGGATTTAAATCCCAAGATCCTTCGTGGATCTGGTAAAGGACTGGGCATCGTCCGACCCAAAGTGTCAATAAGCCGCACACTGGCATTTATTGAACGGCCCAATTCAACCTTATCTGGAACTTCAGCCTCAATGGAAGCAATGCCAAAAATCTGCACCTCCGCACTGGCTGGAGCCATTCCAGGCAAACAAAGGTCCACTACTGACAAATGGAAGGTTCCAGGAGATTTTGGAGAAATTTTCACCAAACCCCCACCTTTCGGGGATTCCGTCACAAGATGCGTGTCCGCAAATTCAAAGGCACTCTTCAGCAACTCAAAATGGCCAGAGCCATCAGATATCTTCAGAGCAACACCATTACCGGGATGATTAAAGAGTACCGAATGGTTGGGAGTAATTACGGCCTCAGACACCAAAACAATAGTTATGGAGGCCTGCGTTTCACCATTCAAGAAAACCACAGGGGGGGTTAGGCCAATGCTACGAAAGTAACTTTTCCTGTACTCGGCTATTTTGCATGAAACCTCCAATGCCCCAGTTTTCCCATAAGGATGAAGCATTCTCAAAGTATCCAAGCCAGATGATCCATATTCATTCAGTTGCCCCAGAGCATAGGACGACAGTTGCCACTCGAGAACTAGGCTGGAGACGTTATCAAACTTCCTCCCTTTAGGATCCATTATCACAGCCTCAAGATTAGTGTCCTGCAAACAGTGAGAGACAGCACGGCCAGCCATTGGGTCGATGGGACAAGGTCGGGGCAATGACAATTGCACGGACTCCCTCTGGGGGACGATCCCGAGAGAGATTGAGCTGGGCGGAGAGCAGACCACGGTGACCGTAGCAGACGACTTGGTGCCAAGAGAGCCTGACGGTGAGTTGAAGACCGTCAGCCGCAACTCCCCCTCACCCAGTTTCCGGCACAGCACGTGGTAAGTGTAAATGCCGCCAGCAATCTCGCTTTCCTCCCCGAGTTCCGTGGCATCCACCAGATAGCCAACCTCGTCGTCATCGTACTCCGAAGGGAGGATGAACTCAATCTCGCGGACGTGCTCGGACGCTGGGCGCCCAGGCAGAGGGCGTGGACCACCCTCAAACTGAATGACGGACGACGTTCCCACGGCAAGCACCACTATGCTGGATGGAGGGTGAACGACCTTCAGTGGCTCGTACGCCACCATTATGCACGTGTCATCCATTTGCCCACTGGAGACCGTCACTTTCGTCGTGCCGGGCATTTTACTTCTCATCATGATGGCATTGCAAGCGTTGCTCAACGGCTCGTGTGGCGGGCTGTCTTCGGCCTGCTCAAACTTCTCCTCGTCCCATACTCGCACGGCAAAGGGAAGGGATCTGCAGTCCGAGAAAGGAACGCCTTCCCTCGATGCTCCTCTCGACACAGACACAGAATAGATGGCCACGTTGAGAGGCACAGTGGCCCCCACTTCCGCTTCAATCACCCTCTCCGTTATCTCCAGACGCTCCACCGGGAGGACCCACACCTTGGCCGCATCCCGGTTGTGGCCATTCCTCGCCATGGCAACGCTCACCTCGGCAGTGAACGTCAGCCCGCATTCACCCGGCGCGACGCTCAACAGGCCGGACTGAGCGAGAGACACCACGCCCCCACCGCCCGAGCTGGTCCACACGTAATTCCCATCGCCGCCACTCGCTCTCATCTGCATCTCGACCACCGTGCCGACACAGGGGAGGACCACCTCCGAGGGTATCAGCTTCACGGGATTGAACACTCTCATCTCGGCTCGCGCTGGTGCCACGGTTGAGGCCCATTCCTTGGGCACGTCGATGCTGGCGGTCACTGGAGCCGTTCCCAATGCGGACGCCCTGCCCCAATGCCACGTGCCATTTTTTGTGGATCCAGAGAGTCGAAAGATTGCAGCGGGTACTTTTGTTGCGGCATGCAGGGGCCCATCGTGCGGCACCATCAAGCGCCGTCCACCCACATCCAGGACTTCCACGGAGAGCTCATATTCGTTGCCCAAAGTCAGGGCCCAATTGCGATGAGGGAGTACCGAGAGGGAGAGGGAAGCGGGCAGGCCCACTTTGAGATGAGCAGTGGGGATGCCGCGTGCCGAAGCTCCCCCCTCCTGCACCGCATCGTCCACATAGCGATCTTTCAGCGTGACTCGCGTTCGCCCCACTTTCTTGGCAGTGACAATGCTGCTGGCATAGTCAATCACGGCAATTCCCTCCCCTTCCTGATCTAACTCCAGCTCATACTGCTCCGAGGGCATTGGAATCTCTTCCAGGCGACCCTGCTTCATCTGAAAACGAGAAAAAACAAAGGAAATCAAATACTGGACATCTAATGGAACTAAGTTTTTCGAGTCTAGGAAACTTTCAAGTTTTCCAGGTCAAGTTTAAATTAATTCAAGGACTATTTCATATTCTATTTTTATCCAATCACACTATTTGCTGTCAGTGCACAAATAACAGCTCTTGTAAAAATGTATAGAAGTGAAAGGTAGTGTTTATGCTTATGATGCAGTAGTTAACAGGAAGATTTCAAATTATGTAAATATGGTATCAAGAGTATGTAAAATGATCTTTGAGACTAAACCTAAAAGTTGTTGGGCAGTAAAGTTTTGGAAAACAATAATAGTTCACCTGAAAGATTATGTGTACACCTGTCCTACCACTTCTACATAAAAGCATAAAATGCTATCACTTTGGAGGCTGATAGGCTTTGGAGTCCCGAGTTGAAGGAGATTCGACAGTATTGTCCCCTAGAGTGGAGAGTTTAACTCCCAGAGTTCTGGCTCTTGCCTATTATTGGGGGCACCCTTCCCTCTTCCCAAGTGGACAGGCAGGGCAAACTGTCTTGCCTGCGATTTATGCCAGAATACGAGTCACCCGAGCCGCATAGGTACCAGTGGCCACAGATCGGGAGAAGGGGCACGAGATAAGTTCCAAGCACTGCTTACCACATTTCTAGTAGTAACATCAAAGCCTCAAATTTTTATTTATTTAAGAAATTGTCCACACACAATACTCTGCCTAACATATAGTGGTAACAAAACAAATCAAGAAATAAGACAACTGTAACAAAAGTGAAACAATTTCACCAGTAACATCAGGGCTTGGAATGTAGGTGAACAAACCATTGTCCCAAAATTTTCATCTCGTCCTGAAAAGGTTCACACATGGTTGCTACAAAATCTGAAATTTTAAATTCCCTGACTTTTCCAGGTTTTCAGCAACTTTTTCCCGGACCTCTTCAAAAATTAATGATATTAGTAAAACACCAAAATTAGGTAGCAGTAATTATCCTGAGGGGATGAGATGTGTTTTTGATGCAAGACACTACATTCCTTTATATACAGTGGAATCCCGGTATAACGAGTTCTCATAATCCCTCGGAAATCACTCGCTAAATCAAGCGCTCGTTATATCCGATGGTATTGAAAAAACCCACCTAATTCTCATAGTTGTTCGTATTTACAGTTTTTCTTTTGTTTCCGTGGTATTTGACGAAGGTAAACAGCAAAAAAAGTCATTTCAGGCACAATCTGGTAGAATATCAACATATTTCATGAAAGAAACAGGACATTTTCCATTATATAAAATATTAATTCCCCTAGTTTCGATGTTTTTCTTCCAGTTCTTCTATTTTTCGATCGCCGAAGAAAGCTGTAAAGACAGCGTAACTAGTCGGAATTAAAATATTAGGTATACTGTGGAAGTTTTTGGATAATTTTGCGAATATGTCATGACGATAATATCAGCTTTGTCGAATTTTCGAATGTTAACCAGTACATCCATCAGTTGGGAAAATTGGCCTGAAGGTTTCACTGAAATACGGCATGTTTCAGGGGTCGTAGATATTTTTCAAGCTTCATCGGGCGCGAACACGCTATGTTTGAATGAGCGCAATATCACGATATATTTATCGCGATATTTATCGTGATAACATATAGTGTTATTTTATCGGGGCGCAATATCATGATATTTTATCGGGGCGCGATATCATGATATTTTATCGCGATATTTATCATGGTCACGATATTATGATATTTTATCCAAGGAGGTTAGAAGGATCCTTCTAACCTCCTTGATTTTATCGCTATATTTACCATGGTTGCGATATTTATCATGATAGTTATCGCGATACCTATTTATAGCGATATTTATCGCATCCCGATATCTTATCGTGCTGCGATATCTTATCGTGCCCCGACATCTTATTGTGCCCCGATATCTTATGCTAAAATTATCGTATCCCGATATTGAATTATCAATATCGCCCATGCCTAGACCTAACTCTCTCTCCTACTCTCATCTTGCTCGTCGTCTGCCCACTCCCACTGATGACTGGGCCTAACAAAAGAAGAACGTAAAATGGGAGCGCGCAGAGTGTACTGAAGGCCGTAAATCGTTAATGTTTGGACATAACTGGCTTTAGGTGTTGTAGATATGGCACACATCTTGTATTTTTAGTTTAATTCGCAGATAATACAAAACACAATAGTTTATTTTTGCTAGGCGGTGTATCACCCTTGAGACATATCTGTCGTAATACCGAGTGTATACTGCGGAAGGAACTTTTTGGCCTCGCTATATCCACTTTATTTTACATGTAAAACATAGGCCTTTTGGCAGTACAAAGACAATCACTTGCTATAACGTGATTCTCGCAATAAGCCGTACTCACTATACCGGGCTTCTACTGTATATCTAATGTTTCCTTACACCTTGTCACTGCTAATGTTTCAAAGTAAAGGAAAGTAAGTAAAAAGGAATTCTTAATAACTACACTCATAAATATTTTTCATTCTTATATGAAATATTACCTCAGCCAATCTATATTAATTTGTAGTGGGGGATAGTAGCTAATGCATATAAAAGAAATGAGCAAAATCAAAGATATAAGTACATTGTTAAAAATCAATTTCAACTATAGCAAGATGTTCCACAGAGAAAAAATCATTCGCCTTGACCGGGAGTCGAACCCAGACCCCCTGACTTCCGGCCAGGTGCTCTACCAGTTGAGCTACCAAGACGTCCTCTTTCTCTGTGGAAATCAACTTGCTATAGTGCAATTTCCAGCGGGTGACGCTGCTAAAGTTTCCGCGGCCAGTTCACAGTCTTGGAATCAATTACAATATTTAAAATCGAAGTAAAGTTTACAAAATTGTTTATATTTTGTAATACAATCCCTAATTTCAATTTTAAAATTCAAGACCTTAAAAATAACCCCTTTTACACATGTGCAGTTTTTAATAGTCACGGGGAAACACCGTAAAATGTGTAGCTACTTTTGCAAAACTTGAATTTTGCAACACTGCAATTTCTCGTAAATGGTTGTAAGTATTGCAAAAGAGCTTTGTGGTTTTTTCCTATCAAATTATGTCTTTTTGCCTAATTTGGTCAAAATCGATTACCCTGAGAGCAATCACCTGGTCGAATTGACACGGAATGCCCCATACTTTGTCGTCCTACTGGGCATCTAGTCGTGATAGTTTTACCAGATTACGCAAATCAGAGCCAAATAGGTGAACACTGGAAAGGGTGAACATAGGTCTACTTAGAAGAGACTATGCTATTTGACGGAGAGTGAGGAGGGTTTGGGACTATCCTTGACAATGAAGGGGGAGAGGAATAACACCAAAAATGGTATCTCATAGTTTATATTATGCATAAGTAGGGACATGACATTTTCGCGAAACGTTTTTTGCGACAGGATTCACGAAATAAGCGACTTTTTGGGTTTAATCGCGAAATAACCGTGTCTTCTTTGAAACGTGATTTTTTTAAACGAAATTTGAGATATTTTGCAAATGCCGAATTTTTGTAGCATGAAATATTTTCTTTAGTGATGACCGGATCGGATCTTTCATTTTTCTCGGTTCCGGATTCGGATCCAAAGACACGAAGTAAAATCGGATCCGGATCGTAGATTTTAAATTTTCGCGGTTTAGCGATCGAAGTGCCCCGTGAATGGAATGTAGGTGCGGTAGATATTAACAAGAAGAGGATGTGTAACTAAGGTCACGTAATTAGATGAAAACGTTCCCGTGCAACTAGAAGCAAAATAAAGATATATGACTTTTTTCCCCCATTACCCCGGTATCGCGGGAAAAAATACGTATTATGTCATGCGGGTAGCCTGCATTCGCCGGGATCAGGCATATAACGAGAGCCATGAACGAGAGCTAGCTTGTACTGTGCGAAGTTCGATCCCAATCGCAGTTTAATTTTTTCTTTCAGTCACTGCATCGAAAATGTTATCATATTCAATTTCAAACCATTTCATCTGAATACTCACTTTATTAGACTTGTTGTTTAAATTAGATTTACAAATGAACCACTCATAAATTAAGGATGGTTGGGTCGGATCCAAAGAACCACGGGTCTTTCATTTCATTCGCTACTGAAATCATATCCAGGGACAGTAAAAATTCAGATCCGGATAGGAGATTTTAACATCTCGCGGCCTCGTGATCGATGCGCCCCGCGAATGGAATGCACGTATGGTAGATACCAACAAGGAGAGTTAAGTAACTCGGGTCACGGAATGAGAAGAAGATTTTTTCCGTGCCACAAATGAGGAAAACAAAATAAAAAATACTCGTCTTGACCTTTTTCTCCATAGGCTCGGATGTGCGAGAAAAAAATTAAGCCGAATGTCATGCGGGTCGCCTACATTCGCCAGATTCCCGTGAACCTATGAGAGCGTAGTGGTTAAAAATGAGGGCTAGTGTACTGCCAGTCGTGAGTTCGATCCTTAACACTACCTAAGAATACAGCCGTGCTGTATTCCTAGGGTAATGCTAGTAGGCTGTTAAAAAAAAGTACATTATCAGAAATTTCATGCCAAATTATAAGTAAAAAAAATAATTAAATTAGGCGAAAGGAAATGATTGGAAAACATTTATATTACAGATTTAAATTGTGGAATCATTGCGTTAACTTTACAGTGTATTTTTGAGTGACGCATTTGTAAATCTAGTTGAAGTGATAGAAGTACAAAAAAGTCAGTATCCACACACAAAGGTTGGAAATGAAGGATGATAAAGTTTTTCATTCAATGGTTGAAAGAAAAATTTTAAACAGCGTAAGAATCGAACTTCATTACCTGCAGTCCACTACTCCACTCTGTTATTGTTATTACCATTGTCTCATTAATTTGCCTTTAACTTAATTTTGCCTACTGTGTTTTTTATGTTGCGTAGGGTAGCCATAACTTCTGTATTGGATCTCAAATGTATGTAATTAACTGTTTGTTCACATTGGTATGAAGTATTTATTAATAATATTAAAAAAAAACCCTTCCTTTAAGACTCCTTTTTCCCAACATTAAACACAGCTTTCAACTTTTTAAAACGATTTCATTTACCGCATTTGTCATTTTAAACACCGCTTTTGATGATTTTTATTTACCATTTTTCGGTGTCCCTATGCATAAGTTGAGAAGTAATATGCTCGTAGCTCAATCTGTCGTAAGATGTATGGCAATGCAGTTCCACTAACACTTTTTTCAATTAAATGGGAAGATGCCATTATTTATGCTTTATATGCGATCATAGTAAATCGTTTATACACTAATTTCAGCCATTTGACAAATCATAATACAGTAGAAACTCAAAATTACGAATTCAACAGGACCGGAAAAATCGACACTTCGTAATATCAAATATCATATGAAAGAGTATCCTTCACCAGCATGATGACGAAGCTCTCTTTTGATTCCTAGAATATGTGCACTCCCACAACATACTTGCATGATTAACGAAGTTATAATTCATGAATGTATCTATAAATGTGTATTTATGACAACACGGTTCGTTAAACACAGCTAATTTTCTCCTTTTTTACAATGAGTCAGAGGCAATCAAGCATCTTTGCAAAATCTTTGTGCTGTTCAGACTAGACCTACGAAGCTTCATTAGCACATACTTTAATCTCTACTGAAAAACCCGAAATGTATGCAAGGGCAATTTATTTATATTTTTAAGCTAGTACTGATGTCTGCATACACTATGGAAGCGTGCGATTTGCGCGATCATTTGCAACTAGATGCTGCTCCAGAAGTAGAATTGACAGGAATAAATTTCCACCAAAAGAAAATCATATGCTATGCATCAGGCATAAAGATTAGACGTAAATTAAGTTAAAACAGTGAAAAGATTCTCTCACGGATGCTATGCCAATCAAGTATTTTGTATAAATAATGATATGCCCGTTAATTTCACGAAATAACAGCTATAACCATCTTTCTGTGGTTATTTCCGAGACGAAAGCTCTGAGAGAAGAGCTCAAAAATGAGTTTATCTTTAAGTTGACCCCCTTCCAAAAGTAGATCGTACAACATGTTCCAACGTTTGAGGCTTCACTTTGTGGAACCATGAGTTTGGAAAAGAAAATCCACTTTGTACAGGCACTTCCAATATAAAGGCACCAATTTGGAGCCGAAATTTTTCCAAGTCCCGAGTTGACAGTGTTTTGACGACGCTGCATCACGGCTTCCCTTTGGCGAAGCCTCGGGAAGCTCTAACCGAAAACAAACCCCCTCCCCTCCTTTCTCTCTTTATCAGAAGGGAAGAAGGCATTACTGAATGGTCTTCTCATATCCTAAAGAAGGTGGGCAATCCATGGTCGTTTTTTCTGACTTGCACTGCACAACATTTGAAGTCCTGAACATATCTCTACGCTCGCCACCATCGCATAGTGGTCGGAAATCAAAAAAAGCTGGACAAAATTCCAAAATAGCTTTCTTTGAGATAGAGACCTGAAACTTCACACAAATACTCAGAAAAGATTGCTAAATAAGGAATAATGCATCATTTGACATGATTCTCATTTTCTAGTCAGATGCAGGGGCTCAAACATGACCGAATTTCCAAACAAACACCTGAACTAATTTTTCTCCGAATGTCTTCCAAGTTAATTTGATGGTGGCATTGTGTGAGGAATTAGATTGAATAAAGAATAGCATCATCTATTAACACAAGGCTTTGCCTTTAAATTACCTAAGCTTCAAATATTTTTTGAAGCATTTTAGTGCAATTCCACTAAAAAATTTTGGACGAAATCACTCCGTGAGGATATTCGCAGGATATTAGGGAATCGCACCGTGAGGATTTTAGGTGAGAGTGTCCTGAGACACTTCACCCTCCAGTCCATATTGGTCTTCGTTTTCCCAGCCACCTTTTCCCCTTTCCTCAAAGGAAAGCTGAATGCCAAATGCAGGGGGAGGGGGAGTGGGGGGGGGCATCATGTACCCTCCGACCACTCTGTTGAATCAGTGTACTGAGACAATGGGGATGATCGGTTTCCATGAGAAATAATTTTCCACCACCCAAAAACCTTACTCCATACGAAAGAAAAATACTGGCAATTTTCCACAAGAATAATTGCCAGTATTTTTCTTTCGCTATGATATTCCACCAAATCAAGCCTGAAACAACAACCTTACTCCATACGTTTTCCTGCACCCAAAACCCCTTCCACGTGACATGCCTTGGGTCAATATCCTGAGTTTATGCCCTTGTAGCCCAGTGCCCATGCATGAGGGGTGATCCAGAAGCAGGTAAAAGGACATCTGCCCATCCACTCTTCCACCTGAGTGCTTTTAAGCTTGTTTCTACTCACATTACCGGGCGAATATTTCAAAACATTTAAATACCCACAAGTGAACATGTTTATCAACATGGTTTCATGATTTAGGTTTGATAGTCTCTTATTAATTTCATACTTCCTGTGAAGGAAGTAACCATTCACACACAAAAAATAATTGATTCCGACCATTTAAGAAATATATAAAAACATTTCGGCATTATTGTTTGGTATGCAATATGGTCGAATAATAGAGCACCTGTCCATCAGAAGGGAAAGAGAGGAAGAGCATATCAATTTACAATTAGTATTCTCAGCTGCAATAGAGGTTCATAAGGAAATTTACTAACTGCCGTCCACCCACTTCGCAATCTGAGAAATTGTCCCTTTGAAAAAAATCGACGGGAGGGGGCCGGGTGCTAACCACTCCTGACGAGGAGTTACCAACTGCACATGCTTCCTTGCCGCTCCTCCCCTAGGGGAATAGAATAGTGGGTGGCGATCCTTCGGCATGGGTAGGAGGACTCGTGGCTCAATGCCGCAGTCGGGCATAAGGGTAGGGTGAGAGTCGGTGGTATTCTGTGACCGCCTGCAGGTCTCCTATAAACAATGGGTATTCGGGAATATTTCCGTTGTCACTGTCCCCATCCTTTGGAGAATGGAAAATGGCATTGAATAACCAATTAGAGCATAAATTTAGTTGCACTTTGACCAACGGAAATGTCTTCACTGCTTACGGAGCTCTTGCAATCAGTTAAATCTCATACGAATAATTATTTAGCTGTGGACGCATGCGTGTGCAATTAGCTGTAGGTCTTTTCTCTCTTCTCCTCTCAACCTATGTCCTTAATCTCGCACAGCTCCCCATATTGCATCGACTAACTCGACTACACTTTCCAAATCAGGATATCCTCCCCCCTCTAATAAGCTGCATGCTAAGGTCTACCGAAAAGCCAGTAGAGGGGTTCCCGTGTTATTCATTTACAAAAAAAGCAATACTTGTGTAAAAATGACTGCAGCTTTACCAAAAATGCCTTTCACTGTGAACTGGTTCCATACAACTATTATTCTCAAGGCTATGCCCAGCAAGCAACCGAGGGCGACAGTCAAAGGAATAGCACTTGAAAATATTCACTCTTCCCCTTACCTGCAGCACTCTGTAATGGATCGTGCAGCCCGGCATCACGTAAATGTCAGGGGGGTCAATCAGGAGGTTGGCCACCACAACCAAGGTGACCTCCACAGGTGGAACCGATGGCGCGGATGCCACTGATGCCGGCAGGCCTCCTCTTATTGCTGATCCCTGTTGCCTTGGCAAGCGCACAGACACCTAAAAAAGAAAAACTCATAAAACCCTCTATTTTTACCCTAGATTGGCTGGAAGAACCACTTTGGCTCATCTGACATCTTTTGCCATTTCTTAGCAATGAAAATCGCGAACAAAAGGTGGTGGTGGTCAGATGGTGGTGGGAGAAGTGGAGGAAGAAGTGGGAGGAAGTGACAATAAACCTTAATATGGAAGAAGTGGGTGATGGTGAGGAGTGAATGTCTGAAGCAATCAAAAAAGAGGTGCAGGATGCTTTAGGCGGGATTTTTTTGTATGGAAGACTGCAGCAGTGAGAATCTATTATCATTAACTAAGGTAGAAATTATCATTTCAAGGGAATTTGAAAAAAAATGAAAGAAACGGAAATTTAATTTTTTTTAGTGAAGAGTTCTTAAGGGGCCGTGGGACATAGCTGTTTTTCAGACTATTTTTCAAGGAAGATTGCTCCAACAGGAAGCTAGATATCGGAATGTGGTTTTCAGTAATTAAAAGAGAAAGTATCAAACTATTACTCTATAATCCTAGATTTTAAGTAATAAGCCTAGTTAAAAATATATCTCGATGTAAAAATAGACCTTTTTGTTGCCAATATTGGGAGGCAGGGGGGCTATTTTTTAAACTTTCGTTATTATAGAGTACAAGATTCAAGCTTAATCTGTTGGATCCTTGAAAATTATTGATTTTAATTAAAAGACACGCTGTTGAGATATTCTGAAAGTAATTTATGTTTTTCGCCAACTCCAACCCAGGCATACGCCTCGAGCATCGTGCAAATCACTAAACAGTTCGCACATTCTCCGCCTACTGCGCTACTCAAAACATGGCACGGTCCCTCTACCCTATATCCTAAAACGGTAACCTTGAGGTGTTGGGAGCTTGGGGGAAGGGAAAGTGAAGGCGGGCGGGAAGCAGAGGCGATTGAGACGGAGTGTCTGATTTACTGACGGGTTGTTTCTTGAGTCCCTGTTTAGGTTGTCGCTCTCGGGGTGTCTAGTAATAGTCAAACTGACTAATTGTCAAGTCTCGAAATGTCATTGGAAGCGTACCGATATCGGAAAAATAAAGTAGGCAGTCGCTTGACATTTTCGATGGCGAGGAAAAAAAGAAAGGGTGAATTTTTGGCCAAGCGGAGGGAAGAAAAAAGGTAAATATTGTCATTTTTGTAAAAACACAATCTTAATGTAATGATATATTCATGTGTAAGTATGTAAATTTCTATTATCCGAAACAGGCGTCTCAAAATAATGGGAACAGAGTCACACGTAGGAGGAACTTCTTGTGCTATTGAAGAAATCCCGTCCAATATTGACGATTCAGTAGCTGATGAACCTTTGCATTCATTTGACGATATGGCTATTGCCGAAGAAGGGAAAAACGAAGGCATATCCGGTGGAGTAACGGGAAGAAGAATTATCGACTTAAAATATTCGACAAATCGGTTTCGAATTTACTGAAAAGGTTTAACCTAAATTTCAACCTACGTTCTGATAGTAATTCCCAGCCTAGTTCTTCCATTAAACTCGTAACACTTATACAATTATCATAGCGGCCTTTAACAAATCTAGTGGATCTCATTTGCACACGCACTAAATCCTTTATCATACCTTCCTCGTACGGATCCCATATTCTAGCGGCATATTCTAAATGAGGCCTGACAAGTGTAAAATAGCTTCTAGTACTCTCTCATCGCATTTGCCTAGAACTCTTTTTACGAATCCTAATATATGGTTTGCTACACTAGTTATTTCCCTTATGTGTTTCCCCCACGGCAAGTCTTCAGTGTTGGTGACGCCTAAGTATTTAATAAATTCTACGTTAGATATTTTCTTTTCTTTGATGCAATAATTTTTCCGGGGAAAGTTATTCTTTTTCCCAAAGTTCTTTATCGCGCATTTCTTCAAATTTAATTCTAGCTGCCAACTATCACACCAATCATCAATCGCATCTAAATCCTTAGCTAAAGACTGACTATCCTCTTAATTTCTTATTTCCTTATACACTACTGCATCAGAAGAAATACGTAAATATGAAGAGATTAGCCGACAGGACTCAGTGGAGAGCTGCGTCAAACGGATCTGAGGATTGATGACCAATGATGACTGCTGCATCATCGGCATAAAGACGGAGCTTGCTATTTTTAGCTACTGTATTCAAGTCATTTACGGAGAGAAGAAATAAAATTGGGCCTATCACGCTGGGGAACACCCGATGTAACTTTTACTTCGCCTGAGGTGACACCATCTAATACCACCTTTTGAACGCGTTCATTTAGGAAATCTCCTATCCAGCCTACCATATTACTGTCTCCCGTATGATGCTAACTTGGCGAGTAAATTACAGTGGGGAACCTTGTCAACGCTTTTCTAAATTTAAAAATGCTGCGTCTACCTGTACGTTACCTTCTCCGGAAACTAAAATATCATGAACAAAAAGACCTATTTCATTTTCGCAAGATCATCCCTTTCTGGACCCATGCTTATTTGTTATCAATAAATCCTGGCTATCGAGGTGTCCCCTTATTGATGTAACTATCATATGCTGTATAATTTTGCACGACAGTGACGTTATTGATATTGGTTTATAATTCGATGGATGTTCCCTATCGCCACTTTTAAAAATTGGGGTCACGTTTGCTATCTTCCAGTCTTTGGGAACCGCGTGTTCTTCGAGGGATTTGTTAAATATTACTTTAAGGTACGGTGCCATTTCGAGAGCTATTTCTTTATACACACGAGCAGGAATTTCATCATGACCTGAGGACTTGTTCGGGCTAACGTTTTTTAGTAAGGATACGATTCCGCTACAAGATACATTTATCGATCGGGGGCATTATTTGCTGAAATTGGTCTGGTATGGTTTCGAGCAAACTACGCTTAGATTGATTAAAAATGCTAAGGAAAAATAATTCAACAAATTAGCCTTATCTAAATATTTCGCCCCTATACCTTTTCAAGGAATTAACTGTTGACATTTTAGTTCCCTGTACTTCCCTAACATATGATCAAAATGCTTTCGGATTCCCCTCTAGTTGTTCTCCAAGTACTTTTCTCTTGAAATCACTTTACGCTTTTCTAAGGGCTGTTTTTGCAGATGCTTTACATGTAACGTTCGATAATTTTTTTAGATCGCTATTAGCTACATTTTTCTTAGTTTCGCGTGGATAACTCGTTGGCGTTTTAAACATTTTTTTAACCTCCGCGTTGTACCACCTTGGTTCCCTATTCTCACTCTTATACTCACTCACCGTGTAATTTGGAGGAACTCTTTCCATATCTGTATCACTATTGTTTCTGATGTTTAGAATTTTTCAAAAGAAGTCTGTAAGTCACGCCTAAATCCGTTAAAATCTGCTTTACTTAAAAGGCAAATCTTTCTTTTTAATTTTACGTTTTTGTCAGTATTGAGGGATAATTTAACGTGCAATACCTTGTGGTCACATATTCCATCGACATTTTTAACTTTAATAACTTTTTCATGGATGTTTGAGGCAAGTAAATCGAGAACATTCTCCCTTCTATTATGCAAATTTACTATTTGATGTACTGCGTATTATGCGAACAGGTTAAAAAATGACGAGCAGATTTCTTTTTCCCTACCCCCAGACTAATGACTACATGTTTTCCAATCTATCGATGTTGTATTGAAATCTCCACCTTTCAATAATCTGTCGTTCGTTGGTATGAGAATTAATGTGCCTGATCTGTTTCTCGAGTTCTAATACTGAGTGTACATCGGAATGGGGTGGTCTGTAGTAGGCACAAACGTATATTACTTTCAAATTACCACATTTAGACATTAACACGTTCAAGCCAAGCTACCAGCTGAGACCACCTCCTATTTGTTGCAGTTCTTACGGCTAAACTGTTGTCACAACAACCAATCAACGCAGCTACCCCGAAAAATGAAGTCCATTCATGACTTGGACCGCGGACGCTTTCTCCTGCAGCTACGAACCCCACTAGGACCAGACCGGCTCGGTTCTTAGAAAAACGTAGCGAACGCATTTCCGCGAATTCCACGTTGCCACATGGTATAATGTGGAGTCTGCCAAACAGTTTGGTCCCATCGTATGTTGAAATGGCAACATTGCGTCTAGTGGTCAGCTATGGTACGAAAACTCCGCGGACGGAGGGGCTGAGAGGGAAGGGTCGTTATTGCCTCATCACCTCTGCGCAAAGAATTAAAGCGTAGAGGTGACACTGAACAAAAATATGGCTGGTTGGGCAGGCGCCGACTCTGGTAACTCTACCGGTCGACGGAAAAACTATCTCCATCATCTCAGCACTCGAAAGCGAAAAAATAATCTTCTCCCACGGCCCCTTAAGTATGTTTTAGTTCCCTTGTTTTTATTTGCATAAACATTAAAACTATGTAAAATAATAACAGCATTTATTTAAATGTTTAAATATAGTAATTAAATTAGACAGCAGCATATATATTGCATTAGACAGCAGCATTGCCAAAACGTACCATAAGGCAAAATTTTTAGTTTGAAAATGTTCTCTCCAACAAGTAAACCCAATTGCTTCCAAACTAAAAGACATGACTCTACCCCCTCATGGAAAGTTAGTACCCTTCGATGTGCGCAATCTTTTTACATCCATCCCCTCACTCAAGGCGATTGACTCAGCAATATCCTGCCTAAGAAAAGCGGATTGCAGTGATGACATTGTGTAACACTTTGGACAACTTTTAACCTTGTCCACCGACCAAAATTACTTCCTGTTCAATCGCAATTTTTATAAACAACGGCATGGACTGTCTATGGGATTCCCCCTTTCACCAGTTTTAGCAGAAATTTTTATGGATTCACTAGAACAGAAGTTATTTAGCTCCAACCACTCTCTTTTATACTACGTTTTTTATTACATTTTAAACTCTCTACATAAATCTATTACTTTCACTATGGAAATAGGTAATGGTTACCTCCATTATTTAGATTTGTCCATTTCCACCACAGGCAGTAAACATGTTATCATTTATAACACCAATGCTTTTACAGATGTTATAATTCCCAATAGCTCATCCCATCATTACGCACATAAACTAGCTGTCATAAACTCCATGTTACACCAGTTAGTGACCATCCCACTTCAGGATAGATTATTTAAAGAAGAACTACACACAATAAAAAAACAATAACTCATCAGAAAGTGAACATGTAGTGGAAAGACTGTTAAATAAAATTCAAACGTCAAAAGCTACAAATTCACTATGTAAATTGGACCAAACAAGACCCCAAAAAATCAAAGAAATGGATTAAACTGCGTTTCCTAGGCAATATTAGCCAAGTAATAGCTAGACATTTACACAAAGACATTTTTAAAGTCTGTTTTTATACCCCGACTACACTAAGCACATTACTTTTTAATTCTAAAGACAAAATTGAAGTGCAGCATAAAAGTGGTGTGTACCTGATAGTGTATGGTGATTATAACGTAGTGTATGTGGGCCAAACAGGGAGAAGATTTGTGACCAGAGTCAAGGAATATGAGAAGTGTGTGAGATACTGTGTTGAGACGTCAATGTACGCTAAACATCTATCAGAGACTGGCCACCGGGGACACTTCAACCCACAAATCTTACATGTCCAGGATAATGGTTTTAGACTTGACTTTTGGAATAAATTCATAATTGTTAAACAACAGGGTTCACCCAATATTGTGCTTACAAATGATTTGATGGATTTTTAATGTTCTCATGCTCTGTTACACCCCATTATTCGCCACATACTTCACATTTGACCTGTCTGTATATATTCCCCCTACCTCGGGTGATGTATCCCCATGCCTCACTTCCCTTCCCATCTTAACCTCCCACCAGTTTATACCCAAGCGTTCCCTCAAATTCCTTCGCCTTCCTAAAGAGACATAACCCCCCCCCCACCTCCCAGTCCACTATTTAAGGCCTCCGCAATGCCCTGACATTTTATTACCTGATGATGACACCTCTGTTTTGAAACAGGTTGGATAATTAAAGTCGTGCGGAAAACTAAAAAGTTTAATCTTATTTTCAAGTATGGGAAAATTCCACAAAGTTCAGGCCGAAGTTGTTTCTATGATAAGTTTTAGTTCCCTGGCTTTTATTATCATTAAAACTATGTAAAGTCATAACTGCGTATGTTTAAATATAAAAAAATAGAAATTAAAGAGACAGCAGAACATACAATTGCCAAAATGTTGCATAAGGCAGAATATGCATGTTTTTACTGAAACCTCTTTATAACGAACATCTATTTATCAAAATGACTAAAATATTAGTCCCTTCCATTTCGATATAAAGAGGTTTTACTGGTCTTCCATTCTTTACAATTACGGATTATTGATCTTCTACTGTATCTCATTTTTTTTACTCACCTGATATACCTCCTTGCTGGTAGTAACTTGAAAAATGGGCAACTTCCACAGCGAGAAACCTGGTCGTAATAAAAGTTTTTTTTCTGTGGAAGTTGCCCATTTTTAAGTTACTATTATGATACGTTTCCACTCATTAACGCCTGAAACCTCAGATTTTGTACATACTTGCTGAATTTTCACTATGAAATAGCACTCTTAAGTTGTTTCAATGATTCCCTCACTTTTGCATCATACCATCTTGGATCTAAGTTGATATTATTGGCTGCTACTTATCAGGCTCGTGTCTTATTGAAACAAATAGTATCGCTAGTTTCCAAACACTTTAATCTCACTGCTACAATGATTCATAACGAACCTAAACCTCCCAACCTATTGAAGTGCCTCAATTCTTGCTTTTACGCAAATATAAATGGGTTTCAATCAGCACAACAAAATTTTCATATCAGTAACATTGGAATTAAGTAATAGATATGTAAGAGAAAAGGGTACAAAACCAACGATAAACTAGGAAGTCAAAAGCTTGAGAGGGGAAAGAGTAATGTTACCTAGGAAGCTGATTAACCAGCGATGGACGAAGCAAGAAAGATATAGTCAGTAGAATAGCCCAGGTGAAAAGGGCATTTACCAGAAGAAGATTCTGCTTACAGCTGGAAATACAAGCGTGGCAGTAAGGAAACATTTCATTAGAACGGTAGCCTAGAGGATGTTTCTTTATGGCAGTGGGGCATGGACAATGACAGCAACAGAGAAGCCAAGGCTGGAAGCTAGACTTGAAGCTGGATGGAAGAAATGTGGTGCTACAGAAGAATGATGAAGATGAAATGGATCGACCGAGTGACAAATGAACAAGTGTTAAGAAAGATGGGAGGGAAGAGAAGTCCAGTGAAAACTTTGAAAAGAAAATGGGACAGCATAATTGGCCATATGTTGGCACATGATGGCCAGAAGTCAGGGAATAATAAAAGGCAGGGAACTAATGACACATTGTCAGGGAAATGAGTGAAGAATGGAAAAGGAAGGCCTTGCATGAGATACCTAGAGTAAGAACAGGAGGATGTGAAAGAGAAGAAACAGGTGAACATGAAGACGCACTCAATAATGGGTGGCATTACTTTGTGGAACTCCTTCATGGTGAACATCCAGGTGGACCAGCATAGTACTTTTTCTCCCTCGTGAATATGAAGACGTTAGATGATAAGAGAATCCAGAGGATACAGAGTCAAACCAATCTTAGGATTGTTGACCCATCATGATCAAAAGATGTCCAAAAATTACCAAAAACTAGAGAGCATGAGTATTCCATGAAATTCTTCAAAGTTTAAGGTTAGTACTCAAAAGTTCCATCTAATTCCCAGTTTTCAAGGCTGAAATGGAATTCACATCTTTTTACTACTTTACAAATGTTGTTAGGCACCCTATATTATTTAAATATCAAAAGGAAACCTTTGCTGATCCTGTCTTCATCCCCTCCAAAAGGACAGTATTGGCACGAAGTCCACGGGATTCCAGCAATTCCACTCCATGAGGAGCTTCGTACGGGGAATCACGGTATGTGATGAAGCGCAACACAGATCCGCCAGCCGCCTCCTCGGAGGAGGAGCCCCCTCCAGCGCTCGCCTTCTCCCTCTTCTGACCCCCAATGCTCCACTCAAAGGCCACGCCTTCCAACGTCGAGAATTCATTGCCTGCGTGCAAGGAAATGAGAGTGAATACATCACCACACCAACTTGGCGTCACATTTGAAAAGTATACAAAAAAATATGCCAAATCGTGGTCTTCAAATGCAGTTATTCACTCAATTTCGTTAAATAGGTGCATAACTAGTGATAATTTGTAGAGTACCAAAGAAAGATGAACATTCAACACAAGCAAAGTAAACATATCTTGAGTAACAACTTTCACACTAAATGGGGGCGTTTACTCGGAACCGAAATAGCAATTTTGTACACGAAATTGTTAGATGGAAACTAAAAAACAATTTTAGATAAAAAATTTATCTTCTAACCACAACCATTCACTCAAAAATCAAAAATTAAAATAAGCAAAAGGTGACGCCCACCGAAAAAGCTGCTGGGATAACATTGATGTCAGTTTCCTCCAGTCTTTGACTGCTTTTAAGGGAAGGGGAGGGAGTGGAGGGGGGTTCTCGGAAGGTCTGCTCGCACAGATGCTGTCATAACTCCTCCGATTGGCAGAGTCAGCTGTGTCCCCCCCATTCCGATAAGGCGAAGTAGCTTTGCGGGCTCAGTTGTGATTGGACGAAGTTGATATACGTCAGAGGTTGCAACACACCCACTTTTCCGAAAGGGTTAAAAACATCAGTTTTTTGCCGTTTATAACTCGAGAAATAATTGACGGATCAAAAAACGGAAAAATACGGTTCTTTTTATTTTACAAACTCTATCATATTTGGCAATTAAAAAAATATGGTAAATGACCCCATTGCTCAATGCAAGGAGCACAACATAAACTGTGCCACACAAGTCAAACACGTACACAAGTGCTTCCCCTCCACAACAGCTACTCGACTTAATGCAGTGAGTGCTTTCCCCAAACAAGCATCCAAAAGCATTACTTGCACTCCGCACACAGAAACATAGCGTGCAATTCATTGGATGTCAACTCGGAACAAATTTTTCACCGAAGATGATTTTCCACGATGACACCTCATTAACTGTTGATGAAACGGGTAACATTGTCCAGCTACACTCAAAATATCAGTAAACTAATATAAATGTGTGCTTCAATACTTTTAATAAATCCATCTATTTTACGAGTGAATTCGTAATAGGTTGCCAAGCCACAGTAGCACACAACAGTGTTTTTGAAGTTCTGTGCCATTAACTGAACTCAACACATCCACAAAAATATTTTAGAGGACAAAATTATTTACTGTCCAAGCAAAAAGTCGAGATACTCGAGTTTTAAGTGTTCTATCTCAATAACCTATTCATATATTGCAATGAAATAAACTGAAAATGAAAGAAAATTTATTTCTACGTTTTGTGAATACCATCAGTGATTCTTCACCGTATCAACAAATTTTTTATTTGGCTTTATATGAAAAAAGCACAGTTTTTGGCGCTCAGAAATCGGAAGCTCCAATTTGAACGATAATTTCTTAAAAACTTCTCAAGTTATCACATGAGACTTCAATAGGTGCAAGATCAATCTTTTTTAAATGCATATTCTGAAGCAGAACCTTTTTTCTACCCAAAAGTTGTTGATAAAAAAACTCTGCTATTTTCGTTATGTAACGACTTACAAGAAATTTTAAATCACCGTAGGCACCGAATACACACACTGTTGGCAAATATAAATGCTAAAGTTATGACAATTCAGTACTTTGTTCCGTATCGACTTGTATTTGTTCAAAAAATTTTCAACCCGGCAGAGCTGTGCTCAGGGCTGCTCGCCACGTAAAAGAGAAAGCATTGCAGTGCTGCCAAGTCGATGTTTGTTATGATTCACATCCCCGCAGGGTCCCCGGCACCAACTGACCACGCGAGCTGTCGAAGAGGCAACCGCACACGCTTTTCCCCTCCTTTCCCTCCACTTCCTCGGCGGCTAAGCAGGCCTCAAAACAAGAATAAACAAATTTCTACCTGAACAATGGTAATAATTTTTCATTATTTTAAATATAATATTCGTCAACAGTGCGTGTATACGTTGCCTACGGTGCTTTAAAATTTCTTTTAAGTAGGGATGGGTCGGTTCGGTTCTTTGGTTCCACCGGTTCTTGAGCTTAGAACCGGAACTGGAACCGAGGCCAAAAATAATCGGTACCGAAATAATTGGCGCGAAAACCAGTTTGAAACCTACTCGCACTCTGAAAGTGGAAGCTTCACATTAAAACCTGGTGAAATAGTGTACTTAGATGCTTCAAAGTCGCGAATTATTCTAATTCAGTCTCTGAAAATGATTGTTGATTACCTTATCTTACCATTGAGCAATGCAAAGTAAGTGGTAAATTAAGAACCGGAACCGAGAATCGGAACCGAGAACCGAAGTTAAGAACTGAACCGGAACCGAAAAAAAGTGGAACCGACCCATCCCTACTTATAAGTCATTAAATAACGAAAATAGCAGTTTTATTTATCAACAACTTTTGGCTAGTAAATAAATACATAGTCACAAGGTTCTGCTTGAGCATATGCATTTAAAAAAGATAGATCTTGCACCTAATGAAGTCTCTTGTTGATAACTTGAGAAGTTTTTGAAAAATTATCGTTCAAATCGGAGCTTCCATTTTCTGAGCGCCAAAAACTGTGCTTTTTTTCATACAAAGCCATTAAAAAATTTGTTGATACGATGAAGAATCGCTGATGGATTCACAAAACATAGAAATAAATTTTATTTCATTTTCAGTTTATTTCATTGCAATATACGAATAGGTTGCTGAGATAGAACACTTCAAACTCGAGTATTTCGACTTTTTGCTTGGACAGTAGTGGATTTGGCTCATGTTTTCTTTCCATGTTATCATGTTTTGCTTCCGCTCCACATCGCCAGAATCTTCAGAATTATGTATAACTGACACACTTTGATTTAGAATTCATGAGGTGCAATTTTCAGACAAATTTTAACGAACAATGTAAGCACACAACAGGTCTTAAATTCTACAGCCAACTAAATAAAATTTGGCTGCAAATAACTCCCTGCTTTGCTCCACTTCCACAAAAATCACTGGATGACTTCAGTTTGTATAAATTTTGACTGATGCAGTAAGTGTGGAAACACATTAATTACCTTGGGATTGCCAGCAATCAACTCATACTTAACACTTAAAGATTGCATAAACAATACTAAAAAGCTTCAGATATTATATAAATTGTTATACCTCTAACAATACCTCTCAAAAAGTTGTACAAAAAAATATAAATGGGCCAGAGAATTTTCTATTTTACATAATTTGTAAGAATGACGGGTAATGGCATGTCCATGATATTTCCCCACAGAATTTAGTATCAAACAAGCACCGGTCAGGTAACCTTCTCCAGGACAGAGGCAACAATGAAAGAGAACACCTTCAATTGCTATATATTCACCTAAGAATACAGCTAACCTAAAGCTGTCGGAATCATGCTAACACTAGTAGCATATATTCAGTCAGAATCATAGAGTACAATATGATCTAATGGTTAGAGTGCCTCTTTCAACAAGTACTTACTCCTAGGCAAGGGTCTAGCCACACTGAACCACCATTTTCCATTGGATTAACAAAGTTAAGCAACGGTGGTTGGATATCATCTGAAGATCAATAGGAAAAAGACTAAGATAATGGTGTGCAGCAAGAAAGAAGAGGCCAAAACCAAAGTGAACTATAAAAACAAAAACTTGATGAGGTGAAGGAGTTCAGTAACCTAGGAAGCTGAGTAACCAAGGATGGACAAAGCAAGAAAGAAATAGAATATCTCAGCCAAAGAGGGCATTCTACCAAAAGAATAATCTACTTACAGCTGGAAATGCAAGCATAGAAGTAGGGAAGCAATTCATCAGAACGTATATCTGGAGCTTGTTTCTTTACGGCAGTGAGGCATGGACGATGAGAGCAGCGGAGAAGAAAAGGGTGGAAGCATTCAAAATGTGGTGCTATCGAAGAATGATGATAAAGTGGATCGACCAAGTAAGTAACGAAGAAGTCTTAAGAATAGTGGGAGAAAAGGGAAGTCAGCAGAAAACTCTAAAAAGAAGACAGGACAACTAAATTGGCAATATCTTGAGACACGATGGCCTGATTAAGACAATCGTCAAGGGAAAAGTGAACAGAAAGAACGGAAAAGGAAGGCCTCGTATGAGATATAAGGAACAGGTCGTGGAGGATATGAATGAGAGGAATTACGTTAATATGAAGAGGTGGGCCAGCATAAGAATCGAGTGGAGGGCTGCGTCAACCAATCCTAGGATTGTTGACTGATAATGATGATGAGGCAACGTTGAGCCCAGACAGAGGTTGGATGGGCCCTCCACCATACCTCTACCACGGTGCTCTTGTCTCCTGTCTGCCTGTAGTGGGCGGGTAAAATGTGGGTTGGCACAATGGATCATAAAAGGGGTCTAAGAGCCAGGGGGGCTTCAGAAGGCTTCACTCACCCCTACAATTTACATTTTTTTACTCCATTCCTCATTAACATCCTGATGATATCCCGGACAAAATTTCAGGTTAACTTCCGATTATTTGCCGATGATCTATTGAAAAGTACGTAAAAAACTCAGAGACATGACATGACACAGTGGATGACATGAAGTTATACTGGTAGTATCTTTTACTTGCAGGAGTAGACAGAGCTGAGGTCATTTGAGGACAGGTGGGATATATTGGGTTCCACACTTCCCTGAATAACGCTACCTATATCCAATTATAGGTAGGATTATACAGGGAATGGAGGAAGGGTGGATAGAAATCAGGCATCAGCATTAGCCTACGTTTAACAAAGGGCCCCAAGCCCCCCCCCACTCTTGTAATGGCCCATCCAATGGATGGAGTAATGCATCTAAGTGCTTTCCACAAAACACTCGAGTAGACTGGTATACCACTGATAAATCTGGCACCACTAGGACTTGAACTTGGTTGGCAAAAGACTAATCTTCAGAGAAGACTAATCTCTTTTCAGAGAAGAGATATGCACGGGATAGGGTACGAAACTCTATCCTCAACTGGGTGACTCCAACCTCCTTCCTGCAACTCCCCCAGACAGGAGTGGGCCATGCTGATTCCCCAGGCTTCATTGCTCAGTTTACTTCTGTCTGAGTTTGACCATGGCAATTTCCACTTTCTAAGGTCTATTTCCCGCAATGAAGCCCAGAGGTTATCAGTGGGTATCATCATAACATACCTTGATCATCATATGCACGGACTTCGAATGCCTCTGGTGCTTCTTCAACAAACAGTTCCCGAGTTGTTGTGACTATGCTGAGAGAATGTATGACATCAACAATCACATCACACCTAAGCACTAGGCCTGAATGGACTTCTTCAGCCAGTACAATGGCAGTTGCTCGACCAGATAACGCAGTGCCACCATCCTGAGCAGATGCAGCACGGACAACAGCCAAAGATGAACACCCAAGCCGCTGATCAACATCCAGAGTAGACAAAGAGACTACATCTGGCCTTGATGTAGCCCTAAAAAACGGAACATAAGTCAATAAAACTAATATTAACACCAAGGAAGTGATTCATTCTGATCATTTTACGTTGATTTTTTTTAGTGTTTATATAAGGCACTCATGGTAAGTGGCTGACTACCTGATGCATGCTTATAAAAGACTTCGTTCACGAAAACAATTTGATGAGACAGACTTCATTAACTTGGTGGAATGATTCTAATTCGATAAATAGGGCCAAATTCTGCCATGTAAAATCATACCGCGACGTTAAATTTTACCTATTGTACAGACGCTGCGAAATGCTCCACCCCGAACGTAACTATTTCAAAAGCCAATTATGAAATAAAAGGGAATATCCTGACGAATGAAAAGGCATATCATTCACCGGGGAACTGATTCAGTTCGGCAGTGGGGCAGGTAATTACTGGCGGTTTCGGGGTACCACTCACAAAAACCCAATGCACGGAACACCCAACTACAGCAACGGTTCCCCAAGATTGCCATTACACTTATATAGCTAACCAAGAGAATATCCAGTAAGTCATTGAGACTCACTTATCATGTATTGGAAATATAATGCAATTTACAGTAGCCCGTATGAATAAATTATTATAGTTTGAATTACACATTAAATTCTAAAGCGGTCAGAAATCACTGCCAGCGGACTACATAAGTTCAATCACAACATACACTGCACTCGCTTAAAGTTCCAAATCTTCAATGGCTACAATTTAAACTCTATTTGGCCCATAACTGTCAAAACCACTAAACAGTAGACGCTACCAAAATAAGCACAATTCAAATTCATTATAGCGTTATCATCCTCAACTCACCATTTGTAGCAACCACCTTCGGTAACTTCTAAAGTAAAGTTCGTAGATAGTTGGGAGAAGAGTGGAAGTAACACTCGTGGAACATTAAGTTTCGATCCTTCCGTAATCGTCCAACTTATTACAGTTATCAAGTACACAGTCTTCCAGAAATTCCGCGCCATGACTATTTGACTGTCTCTAGACCACATGGACAGTCATATAAGTACAAATACATATGTGGGGTGGCGAAAAGAAATATTAAATAGTTCCAGTTAAGAAATTATATTATAACATCTATCGCATTATCTATATATGCCCTCAAAATAGAGCACAATTAATCGTTCAAGCATTTCACCGCTTTTTACATTGCCGAAAGCCGAAACAAACGCATCCTGAAATACCAAATGCGAAACACACCTATCACATCGCGCATCGAAATGTGTGTGTGTGTGTTTCCGCTTATGAGGATGCTACACAAGACACAAGTTGACAAGAACACTGAATACTTATACAGTGTTCTTGATGATAAGTGTTCAGTGTTTATATAGTGTTCTTGATGCTACATATCAGGAACAGTGTTCTTGCCATTATTTATATACATTCCCTGACCGTTTATAACAAGAAATGATCATGAATATGACATTTACATAGTCATGGTTCCTTAATGCATAAACCCATCCATATCCTCGCGAGTTGGAGATCCGTCGACCATGAATTGCATACGTCAGTACTAATAAATGTTTACAATTGTTATTTCCGATGCAGGCTAGGCTGTCTCCCAAACATTGGTGAATATTAGATAATGCTAATAACTTGAAACAAAATTCAAGTTACCGTGGTCTTAAGAAGTGGAAAATTGTCCGATAAATATTCAAATCAGACCGAAAACCCAGAACCATTACTGGAAGACTTTAACTGGTCTTCATCTCCTCTCCTACGCCACCTTTTGATGTTATAGGCCATTCCAAAATGACGTCCCTTTCCTACGAAGAGGTGGATAATGGGCTAATGGTAGGAGTTTTCAGGGAACGGAGCAAGAGTGGAGAGAAACCCGGCGTCGGCATTAGCCAGGCGCCAAGGGGACCACGGCTTAACGTCCCATCCGACGGACGGAGTACTGAACTTGAAATGCCCTCCACTAGGCACTCAAGTGGGGACCGGTTTTCCACTGAAAAATCCGCCACTGCCGGGAATCGAACCCGGGCCCTCGGGATGGGAGACCAGTACTCTAGCCACCACTCCAACCCGATCCCCAATATCTTATGTCTACGGACTTACATGTACTACTCAAGAAAAGATCACTACCTACCTTTGCAAATAGTGTTAGGCAGGAGGTGATAGATATTACACTGAGCACCAGTTCTCTGCTGCACAGGATTGATGGGTTGAGAGTGGCAGGGAAATTAACCTTGTCCAACCACAGACACATACTCTTCACTCTTTTAGAGTCCAGTTGCAGGCAATAATATATAGGAACCCCAGAACTACCAACTGGGGACTATGTCGGGAAAGGTTGGGAGCTGCCATAGATAGGGCACCTCAGTGCGAGTTTAGAAATGTGGATTAGGTAGATGCTGCTGTTGACCATCTGCAGGGAAGCATCATCACATCCTACGAAAATAGCTGCCCCTAAGGAAGGGTGTAAAGTACCCTGGTGGGGAGAAGAATTAAGTGGTCTCTGCAAAGAGACTGTAGGAAACTCATTAGCAAGACAAAAAGGACAAGAACGCCTCAGGATTGGGAAAACTTTAAGGTTGCCCAACGTAGGTACAAAGTGGCGATTAAGCGCTGTAAAAGGGATTTATGGAGGAGCTTCTGTGAGAGTGTAGAGACTGTTTCACAGATGGCAAGACTTCATAAGATCCTATCAAAAGACTCAGAAGTGGGGGTGGGTTCTCTGCTGCTTCCCTTGGGAGACTTCACGTCTTCCGACAAGGAAGTGCTAAAGCTAATGCTGGAGACCCACTTTCCAGGCTCCAGGAAGTTGAGGGAGATGCATCATGGGAGGAATCCCACCCATCTGGCTTGGACGGAATGGAGACTCTCCTCCAGCATTGTGACATAAAAAGTTACAAAATGGGCAATCATGAGTTTTAGCCCCTTCAAGGCTGCTGGGGAGGATGGGATAGTTCCTGCACTCCTGCTTGGCTTATGGATATGTTCCTAAAGCCTGGAGGGTCACCAAGGTGGTTTTCATTCCTCAACCAGGTAAGATGGGCTACACGTGATCAGACTCCTTTCGAGGAATCAGTCTTATGTCTTTTATATTGAAAACACTAGAGAAGATAGTTGACAGGTACATAAGGGATGGGTCTTTAAAGGACCACCCCCTGCACCTGTATCGACATGCCTACCAGAAGGGAAAGTCCATGGAGACAGCACTCCACAATCTTGCTAGCAGGATTGAGGGGGTAAAAATTGGAGGGGTGGGCGGGGGCCTTCTGGAGCCCCCCTGGCACTTAGACCTCTTTAGATCCATTGTGCCAACCCACATTTAACCTGCCCGCCACTCGCAGACAGGGGACAAGAACACCACGGTAGAGGTATGGAGGGGGGCCACCCATCCAACCTCCGTCCGGGCACAACGTTGCTTAACTTCGGTGATCTGATGGGAACTGGTGTATCAACGTGGCTAGGCCCTTGCCTGATTGAGGGGGTGCTGGAACATGGATAGGTCTAATAGAAATTTCCTATAGGTCTTAAAGCCAAATCCAATAGAATTTATATAGGAGTGGCCTATAGGAAATTTTTGATAGGGTTCACTAGAGTGACCCTACCTCGTCCTTCAAGACGAGCAATCCTAGCCCAGCTCTCCATGAAGGGACTGTCCGCTAGAGGCCTGCAAACGGGTGCGAAATCCTGGTGCCTTCACCCGTATTCAGCTCCGCCCATGTGACATAGACGCCCGACCATACCCGCATACTAGGCGGGCACCCGGGTCTTAGGCAGGTGCCTGGGTTGCTCGCCCCAAACTGATGGGAGGGGTGGCAAAAGAGTGAATGAAAAATATTGCAAACGGCAAAGACCCTTGAGAAAGATATGCGGCGGTGACGACCTTAGGGCAGTCGCCTGACCTCGAGGCGGTCAGCCGACAGGTGACTGCCTATACTCGGCAAGTTCTCCTTTAGGTCACATTCGTGATACTTCGGAAAAGTCCATCAAATGTCTTTGGGTTGGGCATCTTTATCTCTCACACACCGGCGGGCGACCCTCGCCCTTATTTTGCACCCGTGTGCAGGCCTCTAGTATCATTCTCTCTCTTGCCGATATTGAAGGAGGGGAGGGGGTGAGTGGATGGTGTCTGGGAGGTTCCTTCCTCTCCTTCTGGGAAACCCTGGGGGGGGGCGTGAGGGTGCTGATTGGAACCGCTCCTGGTGTTAAGTGGAATGGGGAGGGTCAGGGATGCGGCGTCCTTCCCTATTGGGAGGGACTTCAACCCCTCCTCTCACACTCTGACACCTCCAGTAGACCATCTCCACTGACTATCCCAAAAATTAAATTCAAATTACAAAATGTTCAACTTTTTTTAATATACGTTTTCAATCCTGAGACAAAATTTTGCTAACACTACGAACGCCGATTTTAAAGCATTGTCATAGGAAATGCAAGTAGGTACTTATTTTACGATCTTATAAGTCATGCGTCTTTTGAAATGCTTTTACGAACAACCACAGAAGTTATACAATGTTGCCGAAGAGAACAAAAGTAGGAGAAAACAAAGATAAAATTATTTTCACACCTTTTTAAAAATGTTCGAAATTACGAAGAGCCGATTTTCTGGTCCCACTGACTTCGTGTTATCGAGAGTTTACTGTACCTACTTTTATTTCCTACGTAAATGGTTTAAAGTCGGCGATAGTAGTGTTGGCAAAAGTTCGTCCCAGTATCAAAAACATATATAAAACAAAAGTGAAAAATTTTGTATTAAGAATGATATGTTCGGAATCCGCAGTCAAAGAGATGAGCAACTAGTATGGACCCTAAAAATAGACATTTCCTTCTAACATCTACGCAGTTTGATGGCAGCTGGCCTAACTGTGCTTTAGTTTCCCTCTATTGCCCAATGATAGCTAAAAAAAAGCATGGAACTAAGCTCGTTTCCCGAAAAAAATCATTTACAGGTTATTATTTGTGGTGTATTCCACATCATAAGCTGAATAAATGATCTTGGGTGGTAATATTGTTTCTCTTCTACAACTAAGACCTCGATGAGAAATGGGGGTGTTTTGGCATATTTTCCGCATCGTCTCCTCAAGGGTCTTCGAGGGATGTGGGGGGAGGGAAGGGGATGGTCTGGAGGTGTGAGAGGAGGGGTCGAAACCTACCTACAGGCAAGGGACGCCACATCCGTGACCCTCCCCATTCTACTCAGCACCAGCATCGGTTCCAATCAGCCACTGGCACGTGCCCCCCAGGGTTGCCCTGACGAAGAGGAAGGAACGTCGCAGACATTCCATGATGCCATCCAACCACCCCCTCCCACTTCCAGCTCAGCAAGACAGAGAAAGATATCCCCCAACAGGGACTCTCCTCAACCGGACCCCCCATACACCGTAAACCCAAACTCCCCGGCCATCATAATCCTTACCCCCACCAACACAACCCGCCCAAATTTCCTAACGGCATCACTCACCCTGTCCATGCTACAAGATTTTGGTGCAGACAGCCGATTCATGAAGAGCTGAGTTAGGAGTGCTCGCCTTAAAGGACGAGGTAGGGTTCATGGAGAATTTGAACTGCCATAATTGCAAGTGCATGGCAGCAAACATGGTATGTGCCTTCAGTCATAAGTTTAAAAAAAAAAAAGAGTACAGTGTACATTGTGGAAATGCTGGTAACACTTAGAACAAAAAATAACCACTCTATAGGATAAATAATGGCATTAACTACGATTTCCACATTACTCAATGTCTACATGATATGTGGAATTAAATGTGGAAAATTATGGGGAGAGACTAGCATATGTGTGAGATGAATGCACATTCACGCATTTCACTTTTGATTCACCATAATCAGCAGCACTGATTTGTTAGGTGTCTATGCCGGCAAACATAAATTTGCTGAAGCAGTTTTTCACCGAGTTCGTAAAAACGAATTCCATTTGTTCCTGGTAACCGGGCCCAAAGTTCGTAATTTTAAAAAATTTGTATTTTTGAAACTTTATGTTTTTGAATATTGCCATGTATTTCCTATAGGCTTATTGTCGGGACGGGCAGTTTTGCTTTGTACAATGAAAAATTTGTATCTTTGTATTATCGAAAGTCTACTGTATCTGCTTCAAGAACGGGGCTTTTTGATCAGGGGAAGAGAAATGTTTACAGAATAACCTGTAGTGTGAGTCCGTTAACCCATTGGCTTAAAGAGACGGCGATTCGCCAGCTGGCCTGACTCGGCCTTCGGTTAAAGAGACGGCGAATCACCGGGTGCCTCAATTTATTTATTTAGTACATTATTTTTATCATTCACAGATTTTTCACGTGTACTGTCGTTAATGATTAATTAATATTCCCTTAATGCAAAAAAATCCATGATAATTATCATGGATTTTTTAATATCAAAAAACCTTTTACATCCCTTAAGGGATGTAAAAGGTTTTTTAATCGATTAAAAATAAATACAAAATATGATTTCCATAAAAAATAGTGAAATAAATGGGAAAAAAGGAGTAAAAAATACTAAGTCAATGGGTTAATCAAGGTAAGGGAAGGAGAAATGTTTCTCTCTGTTATCCCTTAATGAGAGTGTCTGCTATTTGTATGTCTTAGTTCCATAAGTCTCCATGCTCATCTGCCAGGGATTGAAAAAGTGTTCGTCTTTTAGGAGGTGTCAGCAATTTGGAGGCATCCATCAAGGGAGGTCTGTCTGCATTTGCTTTGCAAGAATTGTTTTCCTTCATTTTGAACAAAGAATTTATGTTTTCTATACATGACTTATAAATTACAATTGTAAGCATACTGCTATTTACAAAGTCAAAAGCTGGATCTTTTTCACATTACAATTGTCTTGCATGTTAATTGTTTGTATTTGGCAGTCAAGATGATTGGAGCCCTTAACCTGGAAAATGATATTTAATACTGCCCTTATCAAGTTTAATATTTGGTGTCAAAAATAATTTGACCATTATTCATTTTTCAAAACCATTAGTAGGTAATTTACTACTGGATAGTAAAGTCTATGGGGAGAAGAACCAGAACTTTTTGGTGTTTTTTTAACTAAGGGAAATATATATTTATACACAGGTATACCTGTATATTCCTTCCAAAAGTTTAAGCATCAACTTTATCAATATCTGGTTGCAGTTCTTGCTATTCTTATGATGAATTTGTCACTACTTGTGATATATACATGCTAACAATGTGTCCTGGAATAAAAAAATAGGCATTATTATTAATATTCTTAACTTGCTTTGATAGCTATATTTAAAGAGATGACTCAATTGAGTCTTACTCTCTTAAGAGAGCTGTTACCCCTTTAAGTGCATTAAAAGTTTAGATGACATTTATAATATCAACATTTCCCTCGCATGGAAATATTAATATATAAGTACTAATTATTTCCACCTAATATCTCCTCTGTTAGATAATGGCAGCAGTCTATTATGACTGATAGAACTTCATGGTGGTGGTTTATCAATTTGTCACTTTGTTCACTCAAATCTTTATCAACCTTTTTTTAGAGATCCATTGAAGCCTTGAACTTTGAGGAGACATATGGGCTTTGCATTTTTCATGGAGTTCTATGTCTCATACTCCTCTGTGGTCTGTCCATCCCCTATGATCTGTAGTCCCCCAAGTAGTTCTTTCTGTAGGTAAATAAAATATCACACAATGTACGCAAAATACAGCATTCCTGTATTTACTGCAAACAAGCCATTAACGTTCTTTTTCTGTACCATTCGGTAGAAGAATTATTTTTACTTTCGGATTGAATTTCCTTATTCACTAAGTTGGAAAAACCATAGACAGTAGATTTGGGGATCCTAATTCGAAAGCTTCATTAATAAGTTCAAGTTAAAGCTTTTTGTTTGCATAGTAGGCTGGATCTCTAATGTCATCTAGATATGCTGCAGTTTCGATTGAAAGGGAAGTTTTGTTGATTTTTTCCACTTCGCTTCCAAGAATGGGGCCTTCTTCTGGTGGCAGGTCAGTCAGGTGGACAAATGCTGCGGGTTGTCAACTAAGGGGAAGGGACTAAGGGTAAAAATCACCATAAAAGGTGTAGTGTGCAGTGTATGCACAATCAGTAACTCTACGCCTTTCAACTGTACTGTGACCCTCTCCCGACATTGCCAATGCAGATGTTTGGGAGTAGGGGTGGGAATTAGACTGGAGGGATGCTGAGTCAGTTATGCTCCATGTTGTTGCGTGTTGAATTGGGAGATAGGCAGAAGCTGCACAAAGAAAAAGACGTCTTAAGCAGGGAGAAGCTTGAACTTTATTCAGTGAGCTTCTGAACGGGACTGCTAGTTATGCAGTCACAGGCAACAGCAGAGACATAAGAAAAAAGAAAGAGTACCTAAGTGCACTTAACCTGTTGTCACTAGGGTACACTAACAACACTCCAGGGTTGTGTTCAGGGATCTTATGGTGGTCTTGACGATGGGGCAGTGCGGCAACCAAGGAAGAGTATGGAGAGATGCAACCGAAATAAAAGAAGCTTTCAGCTGGCTGAATGATCCTCTATAACTGCACAATGTTTTACTATACCCCAAGCAGCATCATGATATCGGCCCAATATCATTTTCACACCGTCATATATCATTTATTGGTCCATCCGATATTGGGTACCGATATCGGCAAATGTCAAAAGAGATAACATTTGCCATTATAAAAATGACATTTGTTGACAATATTGGGACGATATAAATTTGATGATAAAAAGACATCTTTCACCACAATACAGTGGCATAAAAATGATGTTGGGCCGACGTATGTTTGATATTATCATGGACTGATTTTTCATTAACATGATATTGGGATGATTTAATAAGTAAGATAGTTAAAATGTATCCTGGATAAACGTTAAAAATATTTATAATCAGGGACGGCCGTTCCATGAAACTGCGATGGAAAAAGAAATGGCGAGAGGTAGTTTCAATCTATGAATGTTCACATTGAGAACCCAGCACTTTACCCCTGACCCAACTCTCTTTGCTAAGAAAGAGAGCTGGGTCAGGGTTGCTGGGTAATTTTAAGCATTTATGATAGTAATGAGATACCTACTTTACTCCTGACCCAACTTCCCTTAGTGAAATATGTGTAACTTTAAGCTTTATCATTGTAATAAAATATTTCAAACTAGTTATTGGAGTTATAACCCAATATGGGGGATTCACATTATTTGCCATGCAAAAAAATTCACCTGCACCGGGAATTGAACCATGGACTACTGGGCCACCGTGCAGACCACTACGCTACCCAGGATCCCTAATTCGCATGGCAATTTTACCGAGGTTCAAGGTACTAGATGTTGAGCCCTCGCGGTCCATCATGGATGGCAACGCAAGGTAGAAAGGGCTTCAAAGAAGCCACGACCAAAGGTGAACCCCATCCAGTGCTAAAGCCGTGCTTGGAGGTAAATGTAGGATACACCAAGCCTGCCACATAAACAGCAATTTGTAAGCAAACATCGAAATCTTACTAATTCTGAAGATTCAGGCGATATGGAGTGGAAGCGAAACTTGATAAAAGAGGCTCACGTTTTTCTTTCTGTGGAAACGAATCCTTAATTAATCATATTTCTTATTTTATATGTAGGCCTCCAAATGGTTTCTGATGTTCTGACCAATGACGAATTTTTGACTTTCTTCTCTCCGACGTCGGGGGAAAAAATGTCAATACTGAAAATTATAAAATTCAGCCACCAGAAAAATATGATTTATTTTATGCCCTTTATTAATCAGCTCAGCTGACATCATTTTTGCATCGGACAACGATATCTATTAAATATCACTTTAAGATACAATTGACGATATCAATTTTACATTGGAGAAATTTGGAGAATTGGATACCTTAAGGTATCATTTAAATGACATTTTTATATCGACATTATAAGCCAATGTTAAAACAACATTAATGACGTCAAAATGACATTGGCAGACATATAACTGCCACGTGATGCTGCTTGGGACTTAACACTTAACGTTCATTTGTCATTATAACCTTATGGCATGTTTATAAATTACTGTAATTGGATAAAAATATTAACATTTAGTGAATTTCTTTATGCATTTCCAAAATCCCCCCAAATATTTTATTCCCCCAAAATTTTTTTCTATGGCAGAACTTTCGCCGTACATCTTCCTGGACTGGTGAAATGTGGAGTATCATTGTTGTTTTCAAATAGAAAGCTTGATTCATGGCTATGCTTCTAATGCCACGCAGTGACAATTTGTTGAGTAATTAGTAATTGAGCAATCCTGGGTAAAAACTCTATATTTCAGGGGGAATATTAATAGTCCACGATGAACTTCATTGGAACAGTTTCTCTCCAGAACGATTTTCCCCCAAAACCACGGGATCCTGGGACACACAGGACCCTGTGATTAAGGTAACTTGTTGTATCAGGTAAAGTTACCCTCAAATCCTAAGACTCATCCATTTGCCTTAAGTACTGAAGGTCCAAAATGTATGACTATGTAAACAACATTTTTTAAAAATATTTTAGTTTTTAAAGTCATCACCTTTCAGTAGAGTTTGAAGTTTCTTCGCAGACCTTTGGGCTTGGCAACAAGAAGTTGTTCTTTTATTATCCTCTCACCAATATAATTAATTCCATCCATGTATTCTGATCTCCAAGGCTTTAGAGGTTCCGGCACTACAAGAAGTGATAAAGTGGACAAAGCTTGATGACAAATTGGAAACTTTTTGTGTCCCACCAAAATTATCATTACATACAAGTGGTACACCTAGGACTAATGCCACTAAGAGACTAATACATTGTTTACCAAAGTTTCATGAAGAGGAGAAGAAGGATGCAAGGGAGACAAAACACTATTAAAAGGGAAAGGCTAAAGCCAAGAACAAAATTAGTATTACACTAATTAGAATAGGCACTCCTGTGAAACTGTAGATCTGTGGGCATTATGAGTTTTATGACCAACTCCTTACATATTTGTTTTGTCATTTCTATTGAATGACCACTCCATATTAAATTCATTAAAATTAAAGGGGAAGGAGGATGAAGAACTGGAAAGATCCATGAATTAAGTCCAGATCAGTGTCCCATCTACTCCTACCTTCTGCAATATATATTTCCATCAAATTTTCCCACCTCACTCCATGGAATGCCCTTTTGAATACAACAAAACATTAAATTAATGGATGAAGGAGTGGGAGTGGGAAGGAATGGATGAAGGATGAGGAGGGAGGAGACTTAGTGGAAATTGCGAACGTTAAACATGGTAAATGAAACAACTTTATACTTTCCACACAGCTTTATATGTTCCCTGATTGATTTCTATGATGATGAGTCATCAAAATCGATCAGGGAACATATAAAGCTGTGTGGAAAGTACAAAGTTGTTTCATTTACCATGTTTAACAATGAAACATGATATTCATGCAGATTATATTCCATGTTAATTTCCACAAGTGTTCTCATCACCGCAATCACATCCCAAGAGGCCCTCCCATTGTGAGATTCAAACAGATCATCCCCTACACATTCTCTTGCTCTCTTTCCCTTCCCTCAGTTGATGAATACATATAGGGACGACTTTTGCCACAAGTCAGATTAAACTTATTTTCCTATAGTCTTAGGATTTCTTTGTTAGTATGGGTATATTTACATAGTTTTCATGAAATCCTCTGGCCAAAATCCCTCCTTGTATATCCTATGAACAAGCTCATAAAATCTCTCTCCTCCTAGGTTTGTCAGTGATTTTGATGGGATATTGCCAATCTTCACCTCCATTTCTCCTAATGTATTCTCCATCTCACTTAGTTTTCTTGGTGTGGCTTGATTCTTTTCTGTGTCCTCTTCCTTTCCTATGTTCCTTGGCCCATTGTCACTATCGTACAGTTCTTCCACGCATTCATTTCCACCTAAGATGAATATCTCGTGGTTCCATCAGTCACTCCACAGACTTACCGTTGATGCACGGCACCCTCTCTTGATTTGCTGGTTTACATTCTAACCTCTGAGATAATGGCGCCTATTCCTCCTTCTCTTTCTCCTCACATAACCCTCTTCACCACTTTCCTCTCACTCCTTTTGTTTCTCTCCTGCGTCTAGAGATGGGTAAATTACCGTAATTTTCAACTGAGGTAAATTACCATGTTAAATTACAGTAATTTTCGAAAATTACCACAATTTTCCGGTAATTTTTAATTTTGAGCTGCAAATCATTATCAGAGGACTCAAAATGAAATCAATCAGCATTGAGATACAAATGCCGACGCTTCTATCAAACATATCATGACGTTTATCTATTATAACTCATTAAAAAAATTATAACGAAGTTGGCAGCAACACGCAATTTGCCTCTTTTGTCACACCATGAGAAATTTTCATTCCAAAGACATACCTCTGCGCAATGTACATTTGTGATTTTACTCCGAATTAATCACGGACACAATGTAAACAAAATCGTTTTAGCTACTTAATTTATAATATCACCCATTCCAATGGTTTCTTCATGAGGAAGAAATTTTCTGGAAAAGAACTTTTCTGAAAATTATCGTTTATTATGGTAATTTTCAGTGGTGTTGTTAATTTACGAAAAATACCACGGTAATTTACCGAGTTGCCCATCTCTACCTGCGTCTATTGCTTATTTCCTTATACATATTGCCTTCTTCCTAGCTCTGCATGTACCTATATTTTTCCAATTCTTCCTTCCCTCAAACTTATCCATCATTTCTGCCACTATCCTTAGTTTCTTGATCCTCCTTAGCATCTATCTTGGTAATCACGAAGAAGAGAAAAACGAACATTGCAATCCCACAAAACTTTTATTTCGGCATGACCATGGTTTCGTTGCGGTGCAGCATCTTCGAGTAGGTATAAAAAATACACAGCATCAGCCTTACGTACAGAGTGGAAGTCGGGGTGGGGGAGGAATGGAATTGCAGAGAGGGGGGAAGTGACCAAGGATTGGCAGGTCGGGTGAGCGTGGTGATGTGCATTAGGGGGTGTTTAGATGGGGAGTGGTTAGGGTCCGGCCTGGGGAAGGAGTGACCGAGGGGTGAGCGTTGGAGCTCGAGGGGAATGGGAGGTGCAAGAGAGGGGAGCGGGATAGATACAACAGTTCGTTCATAAGTTAGTGGAAGGCCTGACCTCCCCCCTCCCCTGGAAAACAACCTAATGCATCACCACCTCTTTAACCATCCAACAACTCTTGATATTCCCATGTTTTTGCTCCAATCAGGGCCCCTACATCCCGCTTCTTTATCCTCCTTCCTCTTTTCAACCTTCCTAATCTCACACTTCATCACCACCAAGTTATTCACATTAATTGCCACGCGAAAAAATTCACCTAGACCGGGAATCGAACCACGGACCTTTGGCTTTCCCAGCCACTGCTCAGACCACTACGCTACCCAGGATCCCTAATTTGAATGGCAAGTTTACCGAGGTTCAGGTACTAGATGTAGAGCCCTCGCGGTCCATCAAGGATGGCAACGCAAAGGAGAAAGTGGAAAGGGAGAAATAATCCAGGTGAATTTTTTCACGTGGCAATGAATGTGAATTTCACCATTGTTCACGCAGCAGGCTTGAAATATCCTACAACCACCAAGTTATGGTTGGAGTCTACATCTGTACTTGGGAAAATTAAGCATCATTGACAGTAAATACACCCTCAGGTCAATTAAATAAATGGGTATATTAGTTTTGAATAGCTATCTTAATGGAATTGCCAGGCTATTCGCTCAAAACACCCACAATATCAGTTAAACTAGCGTCAAAGTTGTAGGAATTGGCTGTAGAGTGATTATTTAAGCATCTTCGGTATGAATGAGAGTTTGATATAGCGAGTGATTTTTTTGTTCCCAATAGCTCTTGTTATATAGAGCTTCTACTGTAATAGATGTGAAAACATCTCTTTGACTTCATGTAGATGTTGGTCAAATGGTTATGAGTGCGACTAAAAGCATCGAGTTTGGAATGAGAGAATATATTGCTTCATATAAGCTCATTTCCTTCCTTTGAGGTGGAATATTATGTTTTCTGCATTCATAAGGACAATTGAGTACAGAAATGTCATTGATGGTTCTATGCAAATGTAGGTATTTTCCTATGGATAATAAAGTTCTATTTTTGTCTGCATATCTGCACAGAATTGCTCAAGTTGGGGACAAGGCCATCAGATTTGAGGTGCCTTGTTGACTTCAATGTTGAGAAATTAAAAGAGTTATGTATTATCTTCAAGACCGCAATGCATAGTATGACGAAGGAGGCAGTCTGGGGTTTGCCTACTTTTTTTCATTTTTCCCTTTTATGTCTCCTAAAAGATAGAATGCTTGAGAAGGAAGTGCTACTCACCTCCAGCTTCAAACGATCTCAATATTACCGGGTTTATTCCTCCTTTAGGGGTTATCCTGCGCGTTGATGGGTCCCTTATTTGAGGATATGCCAAGTTTTCCAAGCACTTTACAGGGTAGCACAGGTCTTCTGCTCCCCTTCCATCTGGCTTGCGACGCAGGCATGCTGAAGAGGAAACAATTGGTGGTATGAGGTTCTTATGGTTGCTTGGGAATGAACAAAGAATGGAACCTTTTCACTTTCATGTGAAGTAGATTTTGTAAGGTACCAACTTCTCAGCTCCATTCTCATTGGCCAAGCATATACCCTTTATCTTAAAGAATCTTAAGTGAATCTGTCCTGGGTGATTTGGCTCGTCCATTCTTTTGTCACAACCTAATCAGCAATCCACTCTCCTATCGTATGTGTCCATTACCATAGCAATTGAGCACACTCTTTCATGAACGAGGAATGAGAAAATAAACAGAATACATGCATTTTGATAAAATTGAACCTAACTGACTCCACAAAGCAACCTTCATCTCGTTCCACCAGCCACTCCCCTCCCTAGGGCTGGGCAGTTTTCCGGTGCACCAGTTCAGTGGTTCGGTTTTTGTCTGAACCGGCAGGCCAGTTCAGAAACAGGAAAAAAACCTGTGCACCGGGGAAGCAGTTTTGAACCGGTGCACCAGGGAGGTGGTTCTAAACTGGGGTACGTGGGCATCGGTTCAGAACCGGTGCACGGGGGAAGCGGTTCTGAAACACCGATGATCGTTCGCTGATCTCTGCTTGCAGCCAGGATGGCTGGCGACCACGCCTGTGAACTTTCCTGTGCTATAAGTTGTCTGTCTGGTTGTCGTCCTATAAATAATCGGCCACTAGAAGGCAGAGCGAGCACTCACCCATGTAAAGCATTGTCACAGACATAACTCAACAGGATGTATCATTTTTTCATGCTATATTGTTTTTTCGACAGTTACAACGAATAAGAAAGAGTTAATAATCCTTCAGGTTAGTGCAGTAGCAATTTTTATTACACCAATGCAGTTGGTTTTGGGAGACTTCGTGGAGGAAGGAGCATTGTTTCAAGTTCCTATCTATCTCGGCCACACGCAAGAAGTGAGAGGATAACGAAACTGCTTACGTCAGCTTCAAAATTCGTGTCCGGAATGCATGCATGGATTGGAATTATCGTGCATAAGAAGCGCCAAATACAAACGAAATTTGAGCATTTTGGCGTTGATTATTAATGCTCAATATTGTAAGTTCTTTCCATGAATTATTTTACGGCAAAGGATGGTTAAGATATTTTTAAATGAATATTAATTTAAATAATGGTAAATTTAAGGAAAATGTGGTTACCTAAGGCAAAATTTGATGTGACACCCTATGTCGCCAGAAATTTTCAGGTGTTTTGCAGGTTGCCAATTTTTAACAATGTCTCAAAAATGGGGTCATAGACCTTCACCCCATAATCGTTGCCAAGATGAAAGATAAAGGAAATGTTGACTAAGAAAGGCAGATATCTATGAGCCACAGACGAAAGCATTCAACCTTGCCTCACATACATCAACTCTCTGGAAGCACGTAAATCAGATCTCAATTGGAGAGTTATTAATTAAATAAGTTTGGCAATTTTCCACAAAAAAAAACCATTATTCCACCATATAATGCCTGAAACGTCTCTTTTTATTCAATTGGAGAGATTTCGTCCGTAGGCAGACACCAGTCGCTCTGTCTCTAGCGAGCTTTTCATTCACCAGGCATAAGTTAGTAACTTAGCACGATGCATTTCGTTGTCACAACAGCATTATCATCAAGGCTGATCAAGGCACTTGATAATGTTGTTTTAACAACAAAACACGTCGTGCCAAGTGAATATCTATGGAAATTTTGCAATGTCTTCCATCAACAATAATGCAAATTTCATCACTGTTGCAATAACAAAAGGCTATGCATATATTCCCAAGCCTTGCATAATAACCATTGGCTGACGCAAACTTTCTCATTTTTTACTGGTCAGTCTAGGAAAACCATACCCGCATTATTAAGAAGTATCCTCTTGTAGGAAAAAACACGTCTTAAAAAACAGGTATAATAAAAATTTGGCAAAAAAACCTTTTGAGTGACAAAAAACGTGGTACACAAGGAAAAACAGTTCAATAGAAAAAATGGTTCAGTCGAATACACCGTTTTAGTAGAAAACACCGGTCCAGGAGAGAACTCTGGTTCAGGAGAAAACACTGGTTCAGCAGAAAACACCAGTTCAACCTATTGAACTGGTGCACTGCCGTCTCAAATGGTTTTTTTCAGAACCGAGATTTCCATGCACTCTGCAAGTTTCCAGGGTATAACTTTAATAGAAGAAAAGTTATCAATTTTATAAAAAGTTAACATTTCAAAACTGGGGTGTCGTTGAATTTTGTTCTTTATCGCGTTATAATCCACATGTCCTGAACGTATCCAATATGTTATTGTCTAATATTTCAACACATGCGTATAATTTAAATTGATTGGTATTTATACTGGCGAAAGTGAGTTCCCTCGGCAAGGCAACACTGCACGGCTTAAACTGCATACATCTATCATTATTCAAACTTTGGTTGCAACTGAACGCCTTTTTATTGATTTACGAGTCATCAAAGTTGGTGCTTCTCTCGAACACCGTCAAAAACAGGCACTTTTACGTTACAACTGTTGTGAAAAATATGAAAATGCCTTTTAAAATTTATGGCTGCAATCCAATAATGCAGAATGAAATAAGGAAAATTAAGGTGTGATTAGTTTTTCTGTGGGCCCAGCTATTAATTTGTAATTCGTATTCAAACTCGAGTACACATAATTTCTGCGCCGACAGTAGATACTTAGACTCTGAAGTCTCTCTCCGATCAACTGCCTTTCCTCTTCGTCTCGGCTCCTGTTTTCTACATCCTTTGTGGAGGTGCATGAAAGGTAACACCACTAATCAAGAGCATACATGCTTTGATAAAACTCACAATCTTTGGAATACCCTCTTTGATATGTAGAACAGAAGTGCTCATCATATTCTTCATTCATCCATTGACTGTTATCTTTCATTCCCTCCCGTGCTGAGCTGCTCTGAAAAGAATAGAATAGAATTTATTCTCTAACGACCATACAAACATGTGCAGGTTTAGGATCCGTCATTTACAGATACAAAAAATAATTTATCCAATACAAAAAATAAAATATATATACATATTTTAATACAAATACTACATTAAAGTGACCAGCGATTTGTTTTTATATACAAATATAGGCCAAGTCAAGACAATGTTAATATAAGATATAATTGTTATAATTGCTGCATATATTTGTCAACTGAGTGGAAGATATTTATTTTTAAGTATTGATATAGGGCGAATTTGAACGCTCTGAATGATTCGCAGTTTTTTATTTCAATTGGTAACTTGTTAAATAGTATAAGGCCCATATTTTTCGGTCCTAGTGCAGCATGTCTAGTCCTGACATAAGTTTGGTATAGGTTTGCAGCACTCCTGGTGTTATCACTGTGATAAAAGTAATTTTGGCTATAACTACAGAGATTGTTTAGCACAGGTGATTGCAGCATATATATAGACACATGGAAGAGGCAGGATGCAAAGTTTTTTAAAAAGAGGGCGACATGGTGCATTGAAGGGTACATTACACATAAGTCGAACAATTCTTTTCTGTATTTTAAATATAACACTAGCCTTTGGTGAAGAACCCCAGAAAAGAATACTATAGATTACATGAGAGTAAAATTCTCCAAAATAGACTGACAATAACACATCAATGTTAACCGTATGCCGAATAGATAAGAGAAATACAAATACAAATAATGTGACTGTTGAAGGAACACTGTCTCAAGTAATAGGTTACTTAGAATATAAGAACGATAGAAAATTCAAACTGTTCTTTTTGTCTTCAAATCACACACTGTGCACAAATGAACTTACCTTCATAAACAAACACCAACATCTATAAACTACATCGAACAAAGACTGACTTGGGCATATCTCATAGAGGTACCTACATATGGCTTCTGATAAGGCAATGCTCTTACTCAAGTTAAATGTCATTTTCTAAACTACATTGATCATAAAATACTTCAAACAGAAATTACAGCATCATGGCTTCCAAGGCACTGAACTAAAATTTATGGCCTCATATATGTGTGATCGAAAGCAGTTAGTGCAAATCAATGGTAACGCTTGTAGTGTAGCAAGTTTCGCCGCTTATAACTCGGGAAATAATTGTCGGATCAGAAAACGGAAAAATATGGGTCCTTTTATTTTACAAACTCTATCAGATTCGGCAATTAAAAAATATGGTAAATGACCCCATTGAATCATCTGCTTCCACAACATCGTCGACAGTCTTGTACATATGTGCCTGCGTCGTTTAGAGTGTTAGACTGAATAATATTGTTTAGTTCGCAGAAGTCTTTGTTCTTGGCCGCAAGAATAGCTTGTTCACTTAGCCAATTGTGATCCTTATAATTGATTTGAATATTGGGAAATACTTTTTCAACCATTTCTTCTTTTGACGTTACTAAATTGCAAAAGTTATGAGGCAATGAATTTTTCCTGAGGTCAGATCAACCGGCACCTTTCCGTTCCCAATTTCCAGCAATTTATGTATATCTCAGCTGATCGATTGTTTTGCAGCTGGACACGCATATTTGTATATAATTTTAACGTCTTTACATGCCGTCACAAAGTAGAATACAGTATCGATATTGATTTAACGATTTTATATAAACCTTCTCGGAGCGTACTCAACAACTTTCCAAAGTTTCATGGCGATCCGATGAATGGTGTAGTAATGCATAAAGGACAAACACATTATATACATTCGATACAGTATCGATATTGCAACGATACATTCCTTTTAAAAAACTAAATAATTTCACCTCAATTTTGTATCAATAATGTATCGATTTATCGATACTTTAGTGTTATTATATCGATAAAGTATCGATATTGAAATATCGATTCCGTAGTCCTCTTTTCGGGAATGTACTCAACAACTTCCCAAAGTTTCATGGCGATCCGATGAATGGTGTAGTAATGCATAAAGGACACACACACACACAGACACACATACATTCATTTATATATATATAGATAAAGGTCTGCTTCTGAGGCAATGGACCCACGTCAAATTTTGGAATGAGTCTCACTCTGAAGAATTCGACAGGACACATGAGCATATGTTACATTGTCTCCAGAGACAAACAGGAAAATGATGACTTCCCCCAAGAATGGTCAGAGGAAAATGCTACTCACATCCAATTGTTCACAAGCACACATCTCCTTTGCACAGCATGCGTGGCAAGAGCAGTAGAGCATATTATATGGACGACTGACATTTATTTCCATCGGCTGGCGCCAGCTTCTTGTATTCCTAGGTGTTGGTGAATAACAAGGTGGGACTTTGGTGTCTCTTTCTCTGCATAGCCTTTCACGTGATGTGCTTTGTGAAGAGCAATTGTTCTTTTCGTGGTAAGACCCTAGCTGGTAGTAGCACTGGCGACTGATCTAAAAAATAAACACGAATTCACAGATGAAAATTGAGAAATAATACTTCATAGACATTATTCATTCCTTGTGCTTGGTTGTAACTAATGTCACAATTTGGAGAACAAAAGAAAACAAATGATAGGTAAGAAATTGAATTGGCAGTCATTTAATTAAATTCTGCATTAAATATTCACTAACAAACATAGATAAATTTTAGAAAAAATCAAGGGTATATAGCATAGCAAGGAATTATTTAATCTCTAGTTAAGATTCTATCATGCTGTTTGAAGATATTGGATTATCCATAGTCCACTTCAGCATAATATTATGCATCTTCAGTGATATGTATGAGCATACTCCACCTGTATAGGAATGTAGCAAGTAGCCATTTTATCCCAATTGTATTCACTCTATTAATGTCTGTATATTATAAAACTTATCAATAAGAAAATCTGATAGTCTGAGTTGAAATTGTAAATATAAAGGAAGCTAGAGTCCTAGTATTAATGATATAACTTCACTGGGAATTTTGTATTGATTAATATAGACTTAGAAGAGTTGTTGCTAAGAAATTTGTGGTATTATGGTAACTTAACAATGCAATAAATGCATTGGCTTAATACTCTGATTAGTATAGTAATAAATTTGAAGTGAATCAAAAACTTCATTCTTCTACAACTTATGCTTTGCTAGTAATAGAAAAGCAGGCTGAATAGTAAAAAAGTTTCGAGACAACATCTAAATAATTGAGGAATAGCACACTCTTATCATATTACAATAAATGAGATAGTTCACTTACACAACAAATATGACTTCACCCAAGTATTTAGATGCAGGAACCATTTTTATCCAGGCTGCAACACACCCTGAAGTGCGTAGTTTACCAGGAACTCTTCCTGCTCAGGCAAGCGGAAAATTTTCAGAGGTGGCTGGTGATGCACTTGTCGAAAAGGTGACATTGATCAATGGAGAAAATGTTTTGTCTACATTTAGTTAAAAAATAAATAAAATTATTTGCCTCAAGATAGAAGGCACATCATCATCATTAGTCGACAATCCAAAGACTGGTTGGACACAGGTCTCCACCCAATTCACCAATCAGCCAAACTCTTCTTATCCACATAGTCCTTCACTTTCACTACTCACTCTAGCTATGTCATGCGAGGCGTTCCTCTGCCATTCACTTATCCCTGGATGAATTGTCTTCATCAGGCCATCATGTCTATATGATATACCCAAATAAGTTGTCTACTCTTCTTTTTTGAGTTTTCAGCAGACTTCTCTTTTCTTCCACTCTTCTCAAGGCTTTCTAAATAGCAACTCTTTTTCACCTCCTCAAGCTTTCGCTTTCCTAATTTAAAGTTGGGCTTCGCCTCGTTTCTCCTACTGCATACCAATACCTTAGTTTTCATTTCCTTGATCTTCAGGTGATATTTAGCCATTGCCCTTTCTATGGAGACTAGAGACCACCCTTAAATCTCTTTCTCTTTCTGACATGACTGCTATATCATTGCCGAAAAATAGCACGCTAATTTTCTCCCCTGAGGATATTCACTCCCAAAGACTTTCTTTTTTTACTACTTGTATGGCTTTCTCGATATAGACAATAGATGTGAAAGGTAAGTATAGGAGACAGCACACAACCTTGTCTCACTCCTTTCTTTACTCTTGCTTCTCTACTGCTGGGTCCTGATTAGATCGCAGTCACCTGGTTTTTATACAAGCTGCTGATAATTCTTCAGTCATCTTGTGACACACCACAAATTTCCTTCAGAATCCTTAGTATCAAATGCCAATGTCAAATGCCATCTTCAAATCCACAACTGCAACGAATGTTGTTAAGTTCTTTTCCATTCTCTTCTTTATAAGCACCCTGAGGCCCACAATTACTTCTCTTGTACCCTTGCCTTTTCTGAATCCAAATTGATCTTCATCCAGAAACTTCTTCATCCAGGATCCAGAAATCACTTCTCTTGTGCCCTTGTTTTTTCTGAAACCAAATTGGTCCTCATCCAGGAACTCTTCAGCTTTTTATTCCATACTTTTATAGACAACCCTTGTCAATATCTTCAAGGCATGTGTCGTCAGACATATATGGTCCTAAAATTTTCACAGTTCTCAGACCTATCCTTTTTTTGGAACAGGGATGATAGAGTTCTTCTCAAAGTCCATGAGTATCTCTCCTGCAGAGTACATGTCGCACATGGTTTTGTACAGCTGGGTAAATATCTTCTCTCCCCCAATTTTAATTAGCTCAGCAGGAATATCATCTATTCGGACAACTTATTTGTCCTCAGGTCCTTTACTGCTGTGTTGGGGTGAAGTGAGGTAAGTGACCCTCTTTTTGTTGACCGTTATTAATATTTACCCATCTCTCTTCCACTGATTTCACAGTCATGTCCTCTTCCATCTTGTAGTCCACTGCCTTCTAAAAGGTCAGCCTGTTCTTTTGATGTAGGCTTTGCCACCAATTGGCGATGCCACCGCTCAGTTGTGAGTTTTTAGTTTGGTGAACGACTGTGGTGTGGTGATGATCATTGTTGGCGGGAGTCCATGATGGGATCCCACGGAGTGAACTGCACCATCATCTTATGGCACTGAGCTGGAACCACAGCTGGTGAGTGACATTCGCCAATCGGTTGGGGTGCAAAGCCGTGGCTCAACAATCGCAAGTTATAAAAAAATTCTAAAAATCTAAAGATTGCGTTTGCATGTGATCAGCTCCCATTCAGATTTCTGAGTAGAAACCAGTAGAAAACTCTAGAACATGAGAGGAATGTTCCTTAGAATGGAAAACAGGGACGTGGAGTAGCCCATAGGAGGAAGCTTTGAGAAAATTTTGGGAAGAAAATTATTGTTAGAGTAAAAGTTGCAGAATCAAATCAAATTACTAAAAAATAAAAATGATTTTTGAATGATTATTTAGGTGATGGGAAAATGCCAGATTGCATCTGAAGAGCTTGTCATTGTCTACCAAAAGGATAATGGAGTTAACTGCACCATTAAGTTAATCTCAGTACATAATTTCCTATTCATAGAGCACATCTAAACTTCATTTTTCTCTTCAGTTGTCAGTGTGTGCTCTATGACGATTGAGGAATAATCCAACATCTTTTAAAAGACTAGGTGACTGTAATTAAATCTGCAACAAACACACAGGCTAGATTGCCTCTAAAAGGAAAGAGCCTTGAATTTAGGTGTGGTCGTGGTGAATACATTATACACCTATAGGTGCTTAAAATTCCTCTCATTATGGGAAAAAATACTTGGACTGGGTAATTAGAATGAGGTTGCAATTCAATGAGTATGATCTTTTGTAATATGCAAAATTTAGACATCCTGCTGAGATCAACCTGGCCTGATCCAAGGGACACAGCAGAAGTCTGGCGACAGGAGGAGGTGACATCTATGGTGGCCATAATGATGAGTTGATTGGGGGGAAGTGTGATGGAGTTCAATATGGAGAGGAAATGATAGGTGTCTCGGATGTATGAGGCTAGGGACCTACCTACCATCTCTAACACTAACATTTCTTTCCTCGATGTTAACGTTTCCCTATCTGACAATAAATTCAAAACCGCCGTCCACATCACACCAACTAACAAACTTCAGTATTTACATTATAGCAGCTGCCATTCCTCCCATACTAAATGGTCTATTCCCTTCTCTCTCTCCATTCATGGCCACCAATTTGCAATAACCTGGACCTTCCTTTCAACCCTACATAAGTCTCTACTCCACTGTGGCTACCCAGAATCCCTTTTAAACAAAAAAATCCATAAAACTCCCTATGAGCCTAATCCTCCTCTTCCTAATCGCCACAACATCCCCTCCATCTGCACTGCCTACTTCCCTGGCGCACCATTCCCTCAAACTCATACTTAAGGAACTCTTCCCCATCCTTTCCAACAGCACCACCACCTCCAAAATATTCCCTGTCTGCCCTTCTGTAACCTACAGATGCTCAGCCAACCGAGGCAGCATTTTTAAAAGCACTTTAATCCTCTCCTCAAATACTTACACACCATCAAAGCCCCCCCCCTACTCCTTGTAATAACGCAAGATGCAAAACATGCCCCATTTTCGGGAAAGGAAACTGTCGACTGCCTCTGCAGTCTTTGTCAGCCGGAGGAAGATTTTAGTCTACCTCCGGTTATGAGATATCCATTTACAACTTGACATGATACCGTTTACTGCTTATAAATAGAGAATAAAGTAGGGGCTGCAATCTGGAAAACCAGGAAACAACAATGCAGACGTTTCAAAAAAATACAAAAAAAAACTATTAAATACAACATTAGAATAGATTTACACCACCTGGGATACAAGGCTTGAGTATCATCACCAGTTGTGGTTACATTGTGCATATTGTCTGGAGTAGGGGAAGCTAATTGGACGGAGGAGTGGTTTATGGTGGAATTGAATTTGAATTGTAGTGGGGATAGAGAGAGAGGGTTGGGTGGGAAAGGGAGGAAGAATTTTATGGCTGTTGAGAGGATTCAGGGTTGGAGAGGGGGGTGGCAACAGTGACTTCTGGGTCTCGCATTATTTTATAGTTACAGGTGTTCCAAATGATTAAGCTCACTTCTTTTGTTTGACAAATACAAAATATCTATTCAGAAATCACTGCTGTGGTTAAATTTTAACAAGTGCTTGGCAAAATTACTCCACAGCCTTTATAAGATGAAAGGGTCCACCAAAATATGGGACCTGTTGACTGAATTTTCGTTCCCACTATTTAAATAACATTTCCACATATTCTGGCCAGCAGGACCATGAGCAGGCCAATTTAAACGCCAACTTTTAAAGGTTAGGCTCACAGCTATTTTTAAAGGAATGAAGAACCTCAGGAGGAACCTGTGTCTTAAGGACCTTGGCTGATGACACCATTTTCAAACCAAGGTTCAAACCAGACGGTTGAATACTAGAAAAGTCGTATAATATCGATGGTCGGCAAGTTTACTTGGTGGAATTTAGACATAGTAAAAATAAAAGTACTTAGTTAATTCCACAATTTATTTTGAATGACTCGACCAGTTTCAACCTTTACAGGTCATCATCAGGAGTCCTTGAAGGGTTGACACCATTCGAGTCATTCAAAATAAATTGTGGAGTTAACTAAGTACTTTTATTTTTACTAGAGCAGTCGTCTAAGTACAAAAGAAATAGTAACTTGAAAAGTAAAAGTCACCAAGTATATTTAGATTGAGATGAGCACATTATAAATGGATACTTGCTTAGTCTGAAAACACAGCAGGAAACCAGATATCCTTAATCTCTACCATGAAACACACTTTCCAACCCGAAGTCCAGAGTCTCAGACACGGCCAAACACCCTCTCAATGCACTACAGACGCCACTTACCCAAACTCACATGACAGAGAGACTCACCATCTCTCTGTTCCTGATGACTGGGTCCCTCTTAGCCATTAACATAGTGGGAATACTGGGATTTGGAGGAAAGGGACAGTAGGGGAGGCCACGCCCATCGATTAGACAGGCTCACCCCAGGGAACTGCGAACAGGGTGCGTCCAATCATGAGCCTTCGACAAGTGGCTGTGGTGGCCAACGAATTATCCCACCAGCCCAAATCAGGCAGCAACTGGCAAGGCAAGGCCATTGACCAGTGCTGACAGTGAGTGGCAATAAGCAAGGGTGCTGACTACAATGGCAAGAGGCACCATTGGCTCATCTGTGTAAGCTCCAGGGGCTTATGCGTGGCAGGAAGATGTCCAATGGAGGTGTGCAAAAAATACCACATGTGATTGTAGGCTCTGTCAAAATTTTGCATTTTTTGCCCCACATTCACCATCCTCCAGAAAATAAATGCCAATTCACTTATTACGGGCCAATGACTCACTGTATTTAACCAATAATGTTTTCAATTCAAAGGGAACCTGAAGGTATCCTAGAATTGTTCTTTTGGTGTTGTAACCAAACTAATTTAAATAAATTCGCAATTCAAATTAATAGTAGATAAATCATAATAAACTAGCATATAACAATAGATAAGTAGGGACGCCTAAAATAAATCAATATTTACATCGGGGGAGTTCAGGACGATGAAAAATAATAAAAGTAACATTAAGTAACAGGAGATGTGGAGAGAGAGTTAACAGTGGGTAGTCAGGGGAGATAAGTGGAGGAGTTAAGATCAAAAGGAAGGAGGAAAGAAGTACAGAAGTCGGGGAACAAAGACGGCAGGAAGCGGAGACTAGGCCGTATCCAGGTGACAAAAGAGGAACCAGAAATTTATAGAGAGGCCAGGAAGGAATCGGGCAGGAGACCCAAGAGATAAACCATACGGCCAAGAAATCTGAAGATAAGGAAGAAGACAGACCGCGAACCCATACTTGCAGCCATAGGGGTGAAGGCAGAGATCCCCAGCGACCGATAAGTGTTGTCTTTAAGGATAATGAAAGAAGGAAACATAATAACCTCCATAACTAAATTTGTTGCTGTCTGAAAAATAACGCAAATGTGTTGAGATTGGAGCATAAAGATTAACATTGTAAATTGGGCCCAACATATCTTTACAAAGCTCTAAATATTGGTTGCCTATACAAAAGTTAATTTCTCATTAAAAGAAAGTGTTGAACTATGTAAATGATTGAACAAAGTGTTTTTATTTATGTGCTGTATATTAATAACCATTAATCCCTTCAGCAAGGAGGTAAGATCTTTTAAGTGTTTGTGAAAAAGCGAAGGTTTATCGAATTTGTTTTAAATAAGAAAGAAAAACTCGATCGGGAGAAGGTTACAGTATTCTTTCTTACTACTTTTTCAGTGATACGAACTAAATATATATGTTAGAGAGCACCATATTGTTTTGTTTTTTCAATAAATATTTTATGGAATATCTGAGATTAAGAGCCCATTATTTTCTTTTTTGAAAATTATCTTACCTTTTAAAACTTAAAAACCTGTCAAAATGTAATTCTAGAAATTTATTGAAGAGCAAGTCTTATTTGACAACAAAGCATGACTAGGTCTAACTATTAAACACAAATAATTGTTCTCAACATTCAGTGTATTCGAAATAAGATCTGTGAATTGGAGCACTTTCTTAGCACAGTAAGTAGTGACATTCTTTGCATATGTGAACACTGGCTTTGTGAAGAGGAAAGTTCCCTTTATTCCTTGAATGATTACAATCTTGCATCTATCTACTGCCGGAAATCAAGTATACACGGTGGTGCATGTGTATTTTTATCACGTAAGCTCAGCTATAAACATATCAACACTGAGCAGTTTGGCATTGATGTGCACTTTGAAGTTACTGCTACTCTAGTGTCTACGTATAACCTCATAGTTATATCTATTTATAGATCACCGAGTGGTGACTTTGATATTTTTCTCATTCAACTTGAAAAGTTATTAATTTCCCTTATGAAGTTTAACACTCACATTATCATTGGTGGAGATCTCAATGTAGATGTAAGGTTAACAACAAAGAGTAGTGTTCAATTAACTAATCTGTTGAGGTCCTTCAATCTCTTCTGTGCCAATATGGAACCAACCAGAAACCAGGCTTGTCTAGATAATGTACTCACCACTTTCTGTCCATATAAGTATAACATCAGTGTCATTGATCCTCTTTTATCTGATCATATGGCAATTCTTTTCCAACTACAGATAAAGAATCTCAATCCACATAGGAAACTTAATACCATGTTTATTAGACCAATCACCTGCTTTGGTATGGAAAATTTTAAATGTTTACTTGCTTCCACCGATTGGACTAGTGTCCTATCTCATGAGAATGTGCAGTCCAATTTCTCTGAGTTCTTTCATGTTTTCATTGACTTCTTCAATCAGTCTTTTCCTAGAAAGATAATTCAGTTGCAGCAACATAAAAAAGCACGTGTATCCTATATTAATCCTGTTATTGAAAATCTTAGGATGCAGGCATTAAATGCTCATCATGAATACCAACAGAAACAAACCGAGGATCTCAAAAAAGTATATAAAAAACTTAAAAAGGATTATGCTCTTGTTCAAGCTAGGCGTAAGGCCAATACGGATTTTGTAAATAGTGCCTCTAATAAATGTAAGGCTGCCTGGACTCTTATCAAAAGTGAAACAAATATGTTAAACAGTTATAGCAGGACCCCAATTGACCCATCAACATTTAACTTCCACTTTATAAATAATATTGACAATTTGCTGGCAAATATAAAAAGTCCAGCAAGCAATGCTGAGACTCTAATCAAAAATTATCCTATTGATCATACTAGATTTCAATGGGTCTGGGTCACATCAAGGGATGTAATTCAAGTTGTTAAAAAATTCAAAAATTCTAAAAGCTGTGACATCAATGGCCTCTCAAATGATGTGATTAAGTCAGTTATACACCTTATTTCTCATCCTCTATCATTATTAATCAATGCTTGCTTTCAATCTGGCTATTTCCCAGAGGCACTCAAATTCTCCAAGGTGATACCAGTATTTAAAAGAGGCGATAAAACCTTGCCATGCAGCTATAGGCCTATCACCAATATCTCAGTAATTGCCAAAATAATTGAAAATATTGCTTTCGGTCAAATCCTCAAACATTTTGAGAGTCAGAACTTGTTCACTCCCTCTCAGTATGGCTTCCGCCCTGGTAAATCTACTGAACTAGCAGCGGAATCAGTAATTAAACGAATAATTGATGCTTACGAAAATAAACAATGTCTGTCCCTTACCTTATGTGACTTAACCTCAGCTTTTGACTGTGTTGACCACTCTATTCTGAAGATGAAACTACAGTATTATGGTTTCCAAAACAATGAACTTAGTTTCTTGTCCTCCTATCTATCAGATCGAAAGCAGGCTGTCTACTGTAATGGTGGCCAGTCTAATTTCCTGACTGTGAAACATGGAGTGCCACAGGGTTCAGTCCTCGGTCCTCTTCTTTTTCTTGTAATTATTAATGATCTTTCATTTAATGTTTCTACTGATAGTGTGATATATGCTGACGATACAACCTTTCTTCAGAAGTGTAATGATCAAAGTGAAATGAGCTCACTTTCTTTGAGAACTTTAACTGAGGCCAACTGCTGGTTTGCGGCCAACGTCTTTTTCTTAATACTGATAAAACTCAACAACTTCTCTGCAGTCTAAAAAGTATTGAGATTGACAATGATCCTGTGAAGCTCTTAGGTTTCTATATTGATGGAAAACTGACATGGAAAACTCATATTTTAAACATTAGTAAAAAGCTGTCTAGAGCCCAATACTTGCTTCGGAAATTAAAACATTACATAAGTGATGACTACTTAAGGTCAGCATACTATGCGTTTTTTCACAGTATAATTACTTATGGTATCAGACTGTGGGGGCATGTTCATGATACTCAATCAATTTTGTTATTACAAAAAAAGGCATTACGGATCCTGTGTAGTGCAGGCCCTAGAGAGACATGTCGACCCCTATTCAAGCAAATGCATATTTTGACAATCTATGGCCAGTATATACTACAAACTTTATTGCATATTAAACATAACATTCATTCATACTCTTCCAGGTCTCAGATTCATGCACATGACACCAGATCTAAAAATAATTTAGAAACTGACCATTGTAGGCTAGTAAAGACCTACAATAACTCCGATAACTTGGGTATTAAATTCTTCAACAGGCTTCCATGTAATGCAATTTCAGTCACTAATGAAAGGTTTAAGTCTTTAATTTATGTATGGCTCTGTAACAGCCCATTGTATTCCATTCAGGAATACTTTGACCTAGAATTTAATAATATTGTATTGTGATTTCTTATTATTAAATGTGTATGTACATGATATATTTTTTTGTATTCTGACGACATTCTCATGTATTTTCATAACATGGCATGAATGAATAAAGATATTATTATTATTATTACAATTAGCTGCAATGATAGAAAGAATTAGGCTCTTGATACTTAATGAAACTGTATCTGAATGATTGTGTTTCAGTGCCGACAACTATAGTTGTAAATAGATTTTTGCTAATGTTAGTTGGTGAGCTACGGCAAGGTTATGGACAAGAGGAGAGAAGTTAATGAAGGTAATAACCAAATTTACACTATCAAATACACATTGCAAGAAAATTGTGAGAACCTTGAGAGAATTTGGGTCCAAATGGAACTGAAGTCCTAGGTCAGCAAAAGAGCGGCAACATCCCATTACCTCTGCTTCCTGATCATTGAGTTGACTGGGAAATGGCACAACCTGAAAATGGAGTGCCTACCACATCTGGTGAGTGTTCGGGGCCAGTGTTAGAGCTTCTAAGAAAATGATGACCATCAGGAACAACTTAGCCACACTGTGTCACAACCAGATCAACCCAGCTCCCACTACCACATCAAGTGTTCCCATGATTGAATTTCAGCACCATCCTTGAAGGGTTGTGGTGACATTCAACCAAGCCAGCTATCGGTAGCTGAGTAATGCGACAACGTTGGCCTTCGCCCTCTCCAGCTCCCGGTGAGAAGTGCCAGAAGCTCCAACGACACCACCTATATAAAGGAGAATTCTCGCCTCCCGTACACATTGATATCACATGGCCAGGGGATAATGGCATAAACGGGAGAAATCCAAGTCTTGTAAAGTTCGCCTCTCACGGCACTCAAATGCTGCAACGAATTCTATTCCGAAATTGGTGCATTATCCAAGAAAATCACCCAGAGGGTGTTGAACCTCTCAAGCCACACCTTCATATCCACAGAAGAAAAAGCCTCGCATAAAGGAAGGTCCACCACCCACACTCTCATACCACGGCAAAAAGACCGGTGGTTGATGGTGAGTATGCATTGTGGAGATAAAAAAACTGGGACCAAGCTTAAATAGAAGATTAATTTTGCTAGTAATAAAATGAAAGGAACTTGACAGGCTAAGTAACTAATTTCTCATATGCCATTTACAAACCCATCATTTCATGCTGATGCAAATGACCATTATACTAACCCAAAAATAATTTCCAACAAAATAAGTGAAGCCTTACTCGATCATTCAAAGTCACATAACTGATTCTTAGCCCATAGCAGTGGATTTCAGCATTCCAAAACTTCTATACTTAAACTTGTGTGGTGAAAAAGAAGTTCTCATTACTCGGCAAAAGTTAAGCAGAAACAATTCTCCTGGCATTGATATATTGGGTACCTTCTTGGTATAGAATCTTGTATGATCTTAAAAAAAAGTCTTTAAATGAGTTCATATAAGATTTTACTTTCTAAACTTAATAGCTATGGGATCTCAGGAATTGCCAATCAATAAATAGAATCCTCTCTAACAGGTAGATCTCAAGCAGTGAGCATCTATTCACCTCCTCTAGGTTCATATGCAACATCTCCCCCTTATTAATCACAAAAGGTGTCCCCCAAGGATCCATTTTGGGTCCGCCCCTTTTTCTCATCTAAATTAATAATCAACCCTCCTCTTTTAAAAGTGCCTCTGTGTCCATGTATGCAGGTGACACAACTCACTTATTTTACTCAAAAAATTTCAACCATGAGGAAGTACAAGGAAATAACAATGCAATGAATAAATGGTGTGATGATAATATGGTACTCATCAATGATAAAAAATCAGCATTTATGCAGTTTCACACCCTCCATAGGAGAATAGATTCCACTCCTCTTCTTTGATTAAATGATGTAAATTTGGGATCCTGCACTGAAACTAAATTCATGGGATTATATGTGCTTGAATTTTTATCCTGGGAACTGCATATTGATAACCTTTTTACTAATGTGGCATCTGCATTTTATCTCCTGAGAGGGACTGAAGCTCTCATAGATACCAACACGGCCCTTTTTGTCTACCGTGCAAACTCAGCTTTAATATGGAATTGTGATCTGCATTTCACCCTACTAGGCTTTTTAGACTTCAGAAGTGGGCCATTGGGATTCTAAAAAGCATTCCTGGTAAACCAGCCAACGTACTTATTTTAAATCCATGGGCATTCTTACCTTGCCCGTATATTTTTTCCTCTTCTTTATCTGTCAGCATAAAAGTATGTTTAATGTTGGAATTAATGCTCATGTAGATAAATATATAATACGGCAGCTTCCAGAGACTTCAGGATTGTTCCACGTAGTATCTCCCTATTCAGCAAAACTCCAGCATATGTTGGTTTGAGACTCTTTAATGGCTTACCAAAAAAATTTGTTCCTTGCAAGTGTTCAAACATCATTTTAATCAATATCTGGTGACCAGTTCCTGCTATTCCACTGATGAATTTATGTCACTGCCTCAGGATATCTGACGCTCTTTTCTATTGTGTGTTCTTGTTTTTGGGCTGCGCTATTTCTGTGTGTGCTTTTATTTTTTTTACTTAGACTTGTTCTATACATATTAACCACATGTCGTGGAATAAAAAAATATTATTATTATCTGCTAAGTTACTACTGAAAAGCATAGCATTTACCATTTAACCTCTCGTCAACAAAAAATTCCAGGAGGCATTTTACTAGCTCACTGAAGATCAGTTAAGTTATCTCAGTTTTCAAAACTAAAGGAGATAAAAATTCAATAAAATGATGCAAGCAAATATAGACCAATGTCTCTCCCTTCTCTATCTTTGAAATGAAATAATTTACAACAATAGCCTGACTATACTCAACAAAATTTAACATACTCTCAAACCCAAAGAGGGGCACAGTTAGGATTAATGATTAAAAAAATTAAAGATTAAAATTAATCATTAAAAATGTGGCAAACTATTTAATTTAATCGTTACTTTTTAGAAGAGTTAACTTTTAATCGTTAAAATTAAGCATTAACTGATACAAAACTAACTTAAGTTTTTTCGTTAATTTTTGGCAAATGTCGACCTGTCCGAATTTGGGTGCATAGGTTGCCCTACAGACAAATGGGAAAATAAAACGGTATATAGAATGCAAGGGTGGTTGTGCAAGAATGCAATGAATAGGCACAGACGCATGCATCCAAAGAAAACCGGGGCTTAGGGGAGAGACTGCCAAAGTTTAGGAACTTTAGGAGTTTTAGACGAGAAAACACGAAACCACACGAAGACAATGTCTTGGGGGGCTCATATGCCTTTCTCGCTGACATCATGTCGCCAATACTACATAGTTGAAGCCGAGAATGAAGGGTAACCTAAAACCCTATGATGGATAACGAGGGGGAGGGGTTCATTCAAATTAATGTATCTGTTACAATGCGCCAGTCTACGTATACCTTACTCGGCGATATTGCGTCGTCAATACATGAGCCCCCAGTGAATCACGAGAAAAGGTGCGCAGGCAAAACCTCAGCATCTACTGTAACTATATAACTAAGATGTTCCCACTGAAATTTCTCAATTGTGAAGGGATAATTCACATCGCAATGTGGGGATCAATATCAGAAACTGACCTTAAAGCACTTTCTACTGCCCAGAACAATCTTAGGCGGGAAATTACAGATGCACATTAGTTCGTCAGAAAGTCACAACAACTTATAAATCCCGGAAATTGAGCTCCACCTCAAAAAAATCACCGAATCCTTTCAGCAGACACTAGGAAACCTGACCAACAACACTCTGGATACTAAATGGAATTAAAACAAAAATCCCAATTAAAATATTTTTAAACAAATGGATACCGATGGAAGACCCCAGAATGACAGTTTTCAGAGTTCGCTTTGTCTGTTAAAACAAAAAACATCAAGGCCTCTATTAACACAGCACCCAATTTTAACTTTAATTTTAACTTTAACCAGTTACTTTTTCAGAAAAGTAACTTTTAACTTTAACTAGTTACTTTTTACAGAGATTAACATAAACTTTAATCAGTTACTTTTTTGATAACTTTCCCAACTATACAGAGAGGATATATAACGGGAGAGCCCACCCCTGCTGTGCTGCCGAACTCTTGATGAACTTGCCGCCAAACTAGCTAGGTGGGGGGGCCGTGGTCCCTCCCTGCCCCCGTGTACAAAACCAAAGACACAACACTAGAATGTGTAGCTTGCTACTGCTAATCTGTAACCTTGACTGTATAATAAACAATTATTTACTGTCTACTAACAAGTAAACAATAGACTTTAGGTGGGGGATGGGGTTTCTTGTCGTTCACGTTGCAACATGTCGCTGAGTGGCGAATGTTCGCGGCAAAGGGAGGGGAGGTGAGTTACAGTGCCTGCGCTTCTCGCTCTATCGTCCCCATCACCCCAAAACCCTCGATGACCAACAACAACAATGCTAACGTCCTACTTCTCTGTTGCACACTGACACACGCTCTATCTTGATTTGTTTTTTCACTTTTTAAGCAACAAAATTTTGCATTCTTTTTGGCATTTAAATTTATTCATACTTTAAATTCCTACTTTCAATTAATTTTTTTTGGCCCGGGCCCCTGGGCATTTGTCCCTGGCCCTGCCTAGACTACCATAATACGTTAGGCCTAGCCTAGATATATATTTGCAGGAGTAGGCTAGGCCTTGTGACTAGCTACGTCTAGGCCTATTATGACACACGTCCCCAACATCCCCAGGTTCCACCATGGTTATAAGTTCGTGACCACGGTACAGAGGCTAGGCCTCAGCCATATTTGTTGTAATTTTTAAAAGCACTCTATTTTAAGTGGATATTTTTCTTTTTCCAGCCATAACTTCACCTCAGATTAACCACTTAAAGAGGCATGCCAATGTGTATGAAAAGTATACAAAAGTGGTGGTAAGCATTGGCAGTGCAAAAAAAAGTGAAAAAAAAAGCCATGGACCTACATGACAAACCATAAAAAATTGCTGGGCACCATTACCCCAACAAAAAAGAGACAGATTAAATAATGAAGCTATTGCTTCAATGATAGCTGTTGATTTAAAGCCATACAGCTTTGTGGAGGACAAAGGATTCAAAAACCTAATGCAAATTGCTGTACCTGGCTATACCATTCCTAGCCATACTACCTTCTCTTGTAATTACATACCTTTGCTCTATGAAGAGACAAGGCACCATATCCAGAACATAATTTCTGAAGATATTGTTGACTGTGCTCGTTTCGAATTAACAACTGTTAAATGTAACATCACATTAAGATTAGATAGCCTTAATAAATGCACTTGAATAGTTATGTATTGCAGGATGGGAAGAAGGCTCTATCAAACTGCAATGCCCCTGATATTAAGAAATATTTGTTGTTCATGAAGGATGATGGCTATTAAATTAAATTTAGCCTTGAAATTGAAGTGCCTTTACCATACCTTTTTAATTTTTATTAATCACAAGAAGTTTTGGTATACTTTTTTATTTAAAGTCACAAGACAATAACAAAATACTGATAATCACACTATACTCAACACCATAGTAAGTTCTGTCACATTTCATTATGAATGACAAAATAAAATTTGTATTTCCGCATTTATTTATCTCACACTAAGACCATGGTTTCGACGATTAACGTCATCATCAGAAATCATTAATTGTCGAAACCATGGTTGTAGTGTGAGATAAATAAACGTGGAAATACAAAGTTTATTTTGTCATTCATAATGAATACAAGTAAATTCCATAAAGTGACGCTGGAAACCATCAATTCTGTCACATTTTTTCATTGCTACCATCTATTAATGAAAAATGATGAATATCAGAGAAAAATTAAACAAATCAAAGCTTCCCACAATTAACAAACATCTGTTTACATCTTATAAGTCTTGGCGACAGCTTTCAGGCAGCATTTAAGTATAAATTACCTCAGATTCACAATGACTAGAACAGCATTCTTGACTAGAACAGCATCTTCAACGTGGGAGAACAACACGCAGAAATAGAGCAAGTTCTACAGAACATGACAAGAATGTACATATTATACCATATATAATAATATCAAATGATAAATAATATCATGTATATAAAAATTCAATAATAGCAATAATGATTAACACCATGGATTCTAAAATATCAATCTATCACAGCACACAAAAAAATCTCACATATGCCCCTAAATGCATTACCTCTGCAGCTTTCGAAAGGAATTAACCTATACATCAAATACTGCTTGTGTTCCAATGAAAAGGGTGATAATCACATTCCAGATAAAATTCTATTTCAGTTATCATTAAAATTATTAAAATGTAATGATAAAAAGAATGTGCACATGAAAGAAAAACTGGTAGTCAGCTTTCACTACAACGCTTAATATTTGTAGCCATGGAAATTATATTCATTTTATGGTTTTGCTTTGCACTTAAAAAACAATACAGTGATACCTCAGATGTTGTGGAGGTGTTGGTTAGTGTAAACATCTCGATCTCGAATAATGATGCAAGAAGAAATAATTCAAATACCTTCAATATTGCACCATATACCATTGGGCCCTATACAGTGCTACATTTGGCATTCTGATGGACTACATCATATGCACCATGAGGAGATACAAGTCTGCTCATGGGTTTCGCTGCATAATTTACGGTAGAAAGGCAACAGTTTCAATGAATGGAATTCCACAAACTATTGTCTTTTCACCACAATAGAGTGGTGAAAAGATCCATGCTTCAAATTCGAAGAACGTTTGTAAACATTGTAGACAGCTGCCGCTCAATACAAGCTTTGTTAAGAATAAAAGCTTATTGCTAAGAACTGTTATTATTCATTAATAATTTAAAGAGGTGGCACAATGTGTCTTTTCATCCAAATCTTACGTTTGCTCCCAGCAAATGAATTTTACGTAGGAGTTACTGAGAGCTCATACCTTTACTCTGCTATCTTGCCATGAGCTATTGTTCATCAAGGCATCACCCTGAGTTAAGAGAAGCTATCTCTTCCAATAGAGGAAACCAATTTCAATGCTGTATAATGTATCTTATAGAATGTTCATTAATACATTTATTTCTGTACATTGATATAACATTTTATGCCACCTTAGATAGTTTTGCTAAGTTTTATTTGGAAGAAAGGGTTTTTGGGACTTAAAATCCAACGACCTAACATTGCGCACTTGGTATTCTGTTAGTTGTCATCATATTTAATTGACATTTTACACAAAACGGAGCCAAAGATTTTTCGACAATTTGAAGAAAACAATTTTTACTTATTTCAAATTTTGCAAAAGTTATAAAATTTGCAATTTTATCTATGTCTATATGAGTTTATGTTTGACCTTTTAAGTGTGCTTTCTACTATTTTATAAAACTTTCAGTTGTGGGCTGTATGAAGGACAATTTCATTTTTAAACAATGGAAAACTACAGAATTTTACATTTTGGCTCGTAAATGTGAGTCCAGAACGAAATATCTTTGTCGGCTGAGGTATCACTGTGCGTCTTTTGTGCAGAGAAATGTGGACTATGGTGACTGACATCCAATTCCTACTAACTGCTAGTTCCAAAGATATACCTTACGTTACCTTTCCAAGCAATATCATCCTCTGTTTTTGCCATTGACAAACATTTCAACAGAATATTTTAAAATGTGTAACTCATTAATATGACAGTGGTTTTAAGGCAATTAGGGAATTCCTTCAGCAAGAAGAAATTGATAAGTGTAAGGTTACACCTTATATACACTAGTCGAAAAGATTATAGGTTTAGAATTTTCGTAATTAAGCAATTCAGGGGAAAGAAATCATATTTGTACTACCATAGAGTAAGTACATATGTGTACTTATTCCACGATACTTCTGTTAACATTAATGTTTAAATAAGTGAATTATGACCTTAATTATCAGTCTCTTAGCATTTTTTCGGGTCTGAGGTCTAATATTAAAAATCTCTCAGTTGATCACATTAAAAAACTCTGTAAACAAATTCCAGCAGCCATGAAAAGAAAGAAGTTACAAAGTTCACCTAAAAGCTCACAGCAACACGGAGGCACATTCTACGTGATCAATCGCAACGAGATATGATTTGCCCTTGGGGGCAGCACCATAGTGATAGGTTCACACCGTGCTCCCACCCCGACAGCATTTGTAAAAGATGAAGAATGATGTGTCATCACCATTGCTCAAAAGGGCACACAACACAGAAATATAAAGAATAACCTCAACTTTATGGATAACCCATAGAAAATATGTGACAGAGATGGGACTGATAAAATTCCCAAACATTTTCCATTATTTCCAGGACATCACAATAAGCCTCACACAGTTTTAAGACATTTGCATTTTACACGCATAAATCAAACATTAACCTTCCTTCTGGTTATTATTTGGAGGTTTTTACTTTGATATAAGGCTAAAAACTTCAAGGGAGAAAGTTTACAAGCAAGCGTGACTTCTCTAACTGCTACTTCAAAATTGCGAGTAGTATTCCACAGAATGTACCCCAAGTTCAATCCCAAGTTGGTTGGTTGGGAGATGCACACTTCAGCTACCATTTGCATCAACAACACAAGCAATGCCATTGCAATGGAAAAATGACCACGCATTCTAATGAGATGATGACGTTTTGGAATCCTGTACACCTCCTCCATCTTGTACTTTGCATTACAAATAGACTATCATTCCAGCAATTTCAATTAAGTGCAACAAACATTTCCAAGTACTCTACAAAAAGTTACTTGAAATACCTAACACAACAAAACTACAACCCATGAGCTGTAAAACCCATTTTCCCAGAGCTGGGTTCTTCGGTTTCGATCTAACAGACTAAAGTTTGAATGTGGGGAATAGGCTCACAATGGGGGCGTTTACTCGGAACCGAAATTGCAATTTTTTGCACGAAATCGTTAGATGGAAACGAAAAATGAATTTCACTGAAAAAATTAATCTTCTAACCAAAACAATTCACTCGTAAATCAAAAATTAAAATAAGCAAAAGATGACGCCCACCGAAAAAGCTGCTTCGTTACCATTGACGTCATTTTCCTCCCGTCTTTGACTGCTCTTATGGGAAAGGAAGGTAGAGGAGGGGGTTTCTCAGAAGGTCTGCTCGCACAGATGCTGTCCCAATCGCTCCCATAGGGAGAATCAGCTGTGTCCCCCTCCCCCTTTGCGATAAGGCAAAGTAGCTTCGCGGGCTCAGCTGTGATTGGACGAAGTCGTTATACGTCAGAGGTTGCACCACGTCCACTTTTCCGAAAGGGTTAAAAACATCAGTTTGTGGCCGCTTATAACTCGAGAAATAATTGACAGATCAAAAATTAGAAAAATACGGGTCTTTTTATTTTACAAACTCTATCAGATTCGGCAATGAAAAAAATATGGTAAACGACCCCATTAGCTGAATACGCCACCTTTAATATGCTAGCACACATCTCACAGCATATAAATATTCTCTACATTGCCTATGCGCATTATTTCTCTCTTAATTAAGGTTCTGATGATGCTTTTCGGCTCACTTGCACCAACTAATTTTTTTCCGTTGGTCCCTCTGAACTATGTAGCTTAGCCAATGCCTTTCTGGCCTTCACTCACAACAAAGCGGAGCCTGGATGATTCCACTTGATTGGCTGCCTCGGCTCCAATCAAGTTGCTATCATGTTCATGGGCACCAATGACTTTGGCTGCAAAATGAGCACAGATCTCTGGGTGGAAAATGTCACTGTTTGCCTCACTTTTCCTTTCAAGTGGACCTCAGTGGATAATTGCATTTCGGATTCTCTATCAGGTTGTAATCTTCAATTTGTCTTTTTCAGAATATTTTCGAAACAGCATAAGCAGAGCTTGCTAGAGTCAGATTTGGGTCTGATACGGTAGGAGTATCACCTAATTTGGAATTTGATTTCAAATTTAAAGACTACTTGTGGCAAAGTCCAGAAAAATATTGGGATAATCTTTAAATCTGAGTACTCACACAAGAAAGGCCCTCCACAAGTTCACTTTCACACCAGAAACAGTAGTCAATGAAAATGCTACATTGCCAGACATAAACCTTTAAAACAGAAAATTTCAATGCTTTCCTCAGCAAGATATTCCACAGTGCCTTGTTCACATGACATGGCATGAAATGCTGACGAAATGCTGATTCCAAAGACACCTCAAAGGAGGTTGAAATTTTTGCAAAGGTAATCGGAGGAACATATAAGAGATCACATAATAATAGCATCATTTCAAAGTCATTTGGCATTGATGAAGAGTAGTAGTCACAGATATGACCTCCACACACCAATTGCAACAAAGATTGTACAAAGCATGTGAAAGCCATTGTTTAGGAAGTCACACAAATATCAACTCCACCCACATACCTTGACATCTCTACGAGAAGCAGAGCTTTTGAGTATTTTTTCAATGCTACCTGGTAATACAACCAAAGGATTTTTAACTGTTGGCAATGAGTTTTTTCTCAATAATTAGGCTCTCAATAAAATAAATATTTTTGGTAGTGATTAAAATCTCATTGAAATCAACAGGCGTGCTACTATGATGGACTGTATTTCAGTCGAGGTGATCTAGAACTCAACTTTTGTATTTTGTTGAAATACTGACAAAAATCATACTGATACGTGATTGTAAGCTCATCAAAAACTCCTTAGCTATCAAATATGAATGATCAATGCTTCAATGACTGTGATGGTGATTTAAGTGAATGTTAAAATTAACATTTAACAAGTCAATTTCACAAATATTTTCAACTACTTGGGGTACACAATAAGACATTTCTAAGCTTCAAATACCTATTCCACAAAACATGGATTTGGCTTCCTGAATTTCACAAAACATTACTTTTGCCATCATGTAACAATTACTAACTCATCCGCATACTGATGTGAGACGCATAGCATTTAGTACACGGACACATTTAGCACCTCTTCACCCCCATCTGAAAACCAGCTGCGCACCATCAACAGGACATAAAAGCGTGCACCTTTTTGGCATTTAAAAATATTCCAGCATTTTAAAAAAATTTCCATTTTCAAAAAATTTAAAAACATTCACAGCTTACAAGACATCGCGCGTGGGTTACGCATTGATCCATAACAGAAACCAATTTGTGCTAAGTGAATGGAGGAAATAGTGAAGTTTGCCTCCATGCCAGTGTAAATAGTAATGCTTTTACTCAAATTAACATTTGATAACACAACTTGCACCTCACATGAAACTGCACTATTTATAAATAAATGAGATTTGATGCCCTTCAGGCATATGAGTGACAAGTTTCACCATATATTTTGTGTCATTACTTCAAAAGTAAGCTCCTCCCCTACATTTCCATGCGAATGCCATTTACGAGGCATGATCATGTATAAAATGAGAGCATTAAGAGCTCAATCTTGAGCATAAAAATAATTGAAACAAATAAAAACAACAGAGCATCCCACGGAGTTTATGGTTAATTAAGACTTACAAGGAGAGGTTGAGTAATTCAGATCACTAAATGAGATGAAAACTTTTTCAGTGCAACTAGAAGCAAAATAAATAAATGTGTGTCTCAGCTTTTTTCCCATAGGCCTGGGTTCGCGAGAAAAAAAATAGAAATGCAAAGCCGGCAATAGCCGGTGAATGTAGGCCAGACGGGTGGCCTATATTCACCGGCTCGAGTAAGCTGACAATGGCAGAGTGGTTGTTGACAATGAGACCTATATAGTGTAACGTGCGTTCGATCTTATTGTGGCATAATTTTTTTTTCTTTCCGCAATCTACCTAAAAATTTATCATCTTCAATTTCCAACTCTTACACGTGAGAACTCACTCTTTTATTATTTTATCACGTAAACTAAATTTACAAATGGATCTCTAAAACATAAATCATAAAATTAATGCAATGTTTCTGCAGTTTTAGTTAAGCAACAAAATATTTCCCCATTCACTATCATTAATGCAGACTTTTATTATTTTCATGCTTAATTTATTGACACGTAAATTGATATGGACATTCGAGTAATTCGTCTTTTTCTGTGCCCGCTGGTACTCAACCACGGTTTTCAAGTCTGTTCCCACACTTAAAGGTGCTTCAGACCGGGAGGAAAAGTACAAGGTTAGGAATTGAATGGAAAAAAGTGAGTTACCCCAATGACACAACCTCTCCCTGTTCGAGAGAGCACCTTTTATGCCCTCACTATTGCCCTCTCACTACTGTAACAGAATAATTATCAAAAATGATTTTCCAAACACAACACCTCATGCAGCCAACTTTCATTTGATGATAGAAAAGAACTCCAGGGTGAGCACAGAGTGCTTCGAGGCAAAATGACTAGTACAGCTCGGCACAGGCGAGAGCCAGGATTTACAAGCATGGGTTCATGGCAGGGGGGAGGGTGTGGATCTGTTCCGCAACCTGAGAGCACCCACCTGAACCGGGAGACCACGGCACTCTAAAGAGCCGCCCTCCCGGCATGCAAACGCACACCTTGAACTGCGGCCTCGGGCCTGCCTTGCCTCCCCTCCGGGCCCTCGAGGCCGGGCCCCCGTGGGTGTGGGGCAAGCCCGTGTCATTCCCCAACGCCACCGGAATGCTGCGCCTCTCACCCAAACGGTCCCCACTCCCTTCGAACGCAACCGTGGCGTGACCCTTAGCAACTTTCAGCAAGCCAAACGGCACCCTCTTCAAATCCATCTGCTTCCCAATCTTGTGCAGTCGTCTCGTCTTCATCCTCCGCAACGGCGTCAGCGTTGCGTCCTTCCCCGATTCAACCCATGTACTCGGGTCCTGATAGAAGTTCCTCCAGTGCTGACTGCTGGACTGAAAAATGGATTTCAAATTGAAGGAGTGGCTGCAGGCCTCTGCATGAACAAAAATCCCAGGTCTTCCCAAGGTTTTCACGGCCAATAACAAAATTTTCAATGAAGTGTAAGTTCCCCATCATAAGTGCTGATGAAAGTAACATATTTGTTCACTTCAGGTACACTCCATAGCGATGAATAAAATATCACCAACGTGATTTTTTACTCATCCCTACTCTCAAGAATCATAGCGACTCAAGTATCATAGCGAATAGGGTGAAGATGAACTATTGAGTATCTGTAATAATCCAACAGTAAATGAATCACTGAAAATCATATGCTTCATAAATAAATAATATAATTTCACCACCAATGTGATATCATAAGCTGGTCCTCGAAATACGCAACTGGGACAAAAATCATGGGATAATCTACGAAATGTCATCTCTTGTTTCATTACAGTGCAACAGATGAGTGAGATGGCGTTTACTAGTTGTGCATCTGTGCAAATATTATTTCTCTTTCATAGTGGCAACTCACATAAGTTGTAACTTAGTCTTTCATGAGTTCAATTAGTAATGAAACTGGGACGATAATTACAGCAAATTTGACTCATTCTGGCCCTCTGACAGATATATATATATTGAGAACCACTCAATATATCGAGATATATTGAGTGGTTCAAATGCTGCATGCTTTCCACTGTGGACCGGACAAGGAGAAAAAAAATCACTCGCCATGGCAATACTCTCGCTATAAGCCATACTCCTTACTGCTTGTGCATTACTCCGAACTGCTTGTGCATTCAACTCATATGCAAAATCTATGCTAATAGGGCTTCATAAAAAGAAAAGAAATAATTTCAGGTAAAACATAATACCCCAGGCCAAAACTACAAATCTTACGCCGTATGGGCACAAATGATTTTGACGCTTTCCAGCCACAGGTTACAGTGCATCATTTCTTGCTCTTCAGTGAGAACAAATGCATTTAAAGCAATCAACCGAATTTCTCATACGAGATGGCAAAAAATTATCAATAAATATATATTTTGGGTGTGGATCTGTTCCGCAACCTGAGAGCACCCACCTGACCCGGGAGACCACGGCACTCTAAAGAGCCGCCCTCCCGGCATGCAAACGCACACCTTGAACTGTGGCCTAGGGCCTGCCTTGCCTTATAAATATATTATTGTCATATATATATCAGCATAGATGGAATGGAAAAACAACATCTTGCTCGGGAAAGAGAATTGCATGAAATTATTCAGAATGCAAGCTAAGTATCCAAAATTCCCAGGTTTCAAGGCCAAAATGAAATACACACCTTTTCCCCAAATTTAATGTTTTCAAGGTTGGTAGGTACCTTGTATTTTCTTTTAGGTATAATTTTTTACTGAAAATATTGAAAACAGAATTTAATTCTAGTATACAACAAAATTTGCACGATGATAAGTTGAACCAAATACTAAGATAATTCACTTTTCGTTTAAGTGCCACAAGAGAAATAAACAAAAAAATAGTGCTCAACCCAAAGGATGGTTTTTGATAGGTGGGGGTAGAGTTCTCCCTGTTCTAAACCAATGGCATGTGGAATTCACACATCCAGGGTAGAGGGGGCAGTTCCTTTCCCTGGGCCACCTGCGATTTCCTACAAAGTTCTGACATGCAGAAAATCAGTTAGTGAGGATTTTAGGGGGGGGGGGAGTCCAGAAAGGCATCTGGAATGGCTTAGTAGCTCTTATCCGTCAATTAAAAAGTGCTAAAAATCTCGGTTTAAACATTACATGACTGTGAGGTTAAAACTTAGGCCACATCATTACATATTAAAATATTTCTTTGGTACAGCAGTGATGGCTCTGTGGAATCAGCATAGATGGAATGGGATGGTTCGGAAGGCCCTGTCAAAAGTCCAAGAACTGCATTATGTATAGTCATCAGAAATCTCAGGTAAGACTGATGCCCAAAGGAGTAAATGAGAGATCCATAATCCAACCGGAATCGTACGAGCATTTGGTATAGAAACAACAACGAGCTGCAGTCGGCTGCATCTGCAAAAGATTGTTAGGTCATCCACAAACAGCGATCCCATAATTGGAGGTTTGGTCAGTTCACTGACAAAATAACGATGAAAAGCGTTGTGACATCCACAATTTTATTAAAAGAACGACCAGTTTCGGCTGTCAAGCCATCCTCAGGTACATTAAAAATTATCAGTAGAACACAGGTTTATATACTCCAGGAGTGCTGTGGGAGGGGGAGGGAGAAGAGTGGGGAGGAGGGAGGGGGTTGTGGTTGGCTGAGTATGGGGATGAGGAAATCACAAGAGTTGTTTGGGGGAGAGGAGGTGGTAAAGGAGAAGTGTTTAAGGTGATGAGTCGTTCTTTTAATAAAATTGTGGAAGTCACAACGCTTTTCATTGTTATTATGGAATCCTTTCAGTTCACTGACATTGTTGATTGCCTCTGCAAAGAGGGTTACACTCAGAAGTGAGCCCTGGGGTACTCTGTTCCCTTGAATGTGGCAATCAGATAAAATTTTAACCAATTTTAACTCTAAGAACACAACAAGATAAAAAATCTTATGAATGATGAAGGGAGAAACCTTTTGCAGAGTCTCCCCTTCTGTTCGCGCCATATGTTTGGTTTGCGCGTGGTAGCAGTGGAGCTCCCCGGTAGTAAATCATCGCTCACCAGTTTTGTGGTTGAGAGTGTGTCTGTTTTGTTTGCGCACTAGTTTTAGCGCTTGCTTTTTTTTGTGTGTGTAGAACCAGTGTGATTGTGTGAATCACCAAGAGCAGTAGCCTTGGAGTGACCACGTCAGCCACAATGGAGGGAGCCGATGACCTCGTGGTGCTAGGGGCAGATGAGGTGAGTGATGATTACGATCGTCGGTGGGACTCCCTGTGAGTAACAAATAAAATAAAAGACCTGCGAAAACTTCATCCACATCATACGCCAGGAAAACACCAAATCCTACATAAAATAAAATTCTCCAATGTCCGTAAAATTATTTAACCCTCGTCAAGGACAATTGCTGTGTCAGTTTGCGGGAGGGTCAATTCCACATCAGTGACCAACCACAGCCTCTCAACCAGAAAACTCTCCTCTCTGGTGGTTTATGGGAATGTTACTTCCTCGTCAGTGACACAACCACAGACACACACACACACTCAACCCAATTGGGATCCTTCACAGGGCTGATGGGACCCTGGTCAGGATACCTGGGTTATGAACGCAAACGCTTTCACACTCGGGAAAACACTCACTCACACACTCATATGAGCCCACCTTCTGGGAGAATAGAGCTCAAAAAAGAGCGTAGTCGATGTGGAAGGACAAAACGAAGATGTGCGTCGAATATGCGTGTTTCGGCCACGAGGTGGCCCTTGTCAGCGAGCTGAAGGGAGAGCACTTGCAACACAGGGTTGTAAGTCATGCTGTGATTCGTTGCCGAAGGATGTGGCATTTTTTTGGTCCCCCCCCCCCTCTCCCCCCCCCCCTCGTTGGACATTACCCCTCGGCGGACTAATTACCCTCCGGACTTAGCCGCAGGACTTGCTCGACAGGCGTAGCTAACGACAGGCGGAGCCAACGACGCCAACAATGCCTACGATTCCAAAATGCATCGATTTCGTCTGCTTCGTTCGTCAGCTCCGTTCAGCAGCTCCGTTCAGCAGCTCCTTTCAGCCGCTCCTTTCCCTCTCCAGATGCTCTACCACTTATATAGCCCCCAAAGTGCGGATGAAGACCAGAAGTTAGGCCATCGTACGAGCCGTTATTTAGTGTTCGCCCGCCATAGTGAAAAAAGAGTCCCGGATCACCCAATCCTAAACTTCCACCTCGCCCCCTTCACATCATGCCACCTTTTCCTCCCCTCAATTTGCACCAATGGAATTCCACGTAAAACCCCATTGCACTTTGACCTTCCAGAATGTACCCCCTCTTTACCCCAGAGTTTACCTCCCCTCTCACGCCCTCTGTTCCAGTCGAGACGGCGAAGAGACGACATCGAGGCGAGGTGAGAGGAGAGTAGTGTTAGTCGATTCTCCTTTGTGCGCCATGGACTTTCGGTGCAAGTTATTAGTTTTCCCGATATTGGTGAAGAGTATTTCAATTTTGTTGGTTTGTACCTTGTTGTTTAAATACAGTGTTTGATTAGTTAGATTGTCTTACTTTTGTGGTTTTTTCTATTTCTGACCTCATCTTGCTCACCCGTCTTGGAAAGAATATTTGTCCTTTGGACAAGCGTTTCTCGTGAACTGCTGTTCTTCTTTCGAGAAACGCTGCATTTGGTAGCAGAGCGTGGTTACGTGTCTTTTCATAGCTGGTGGTGAGTGTTCCCATTTGAGGATTTTGCTTCATTTTCTCTGTGTAACTAGATTGTTTCTCGCTTCATATTTCTCCAGTGTTTCAATTTTGCTTTGTGTTTTCTCGCTGAGTCAGGGTTCGTGTTTTCCGCTTTTGTCCCAGCCACCATGGCTACTAAATCAGATGACCCTTATGCGAAAAATTATCGCACCACTGCTCAGGATAGGAGGGCCAGATTAAATGGAGAGACTGTGGTTTCACTTGATAATACCGGAGTTTCAGTAGACGAACTCTGCTTGGTTCCTCAAACCCAAGAATGTGACCTTCGGCAATCTGAAATTCCACTCCCAACCCAAGTTCAGGTGAATTTGCCTAGGTCCTCGGCCATTGAAACTCTTTCAACTCATTTGGTCGATTTGCCCGATTCCTTGCCACAAGAATCTCCTCCTACCCAAGTTCTGCCGGTATTTCCAGAGGCTACTTCTAACGCGGCGGAACCAAGTCGAGTTAGGTCGGCTCTACCACTATCCGAAGGGTTGGCCATTGTCAAGCAAAGGATCGCTGATTTTCCTCCCTTTGATGTTTCCAGTGCCGAAAATTGGTATAATCTGATGTTGAATCTGACGGAATTAGTCTCTCTGTCGCTAGTTCCTTTATCAACGTTGTTGAGTTTGGTTATTCCTAAGTTACCCTCCTGTTGGCATCGTTTCTGGCTTTCTATGTTAAGTCAAAATTTTTCTTGGGCCCAGATTACGAGAAAACTTTGGAATGAAATAGTTAGCGATCGGGAATTCGATCGGCTTATCGCTTCCAAGGTCAAAAGATTCCAGTTCCCTCGCGAAACACCGCGTGATTTTGTGTCTGCCATAAGAAACGCTGTGTCTGCATTAGGATTAGACTATTCTGAGAGCCAGATTGTTCATTTAATTTTTCAAGGTTTAAATCCTATCACTATTTCCGCTATCAAGACGCCCACCCCGCCGTCTAGTTTCGAAGAGTTAGACGTTGTCATTGGTCGTGCGTCAAAAGCATTAATGGATGCAGCTGATTACGCTAACACCTTTCACGGCGTATCATTTTATGCTCCTCCTGCCGTTTCTAGGCAAGTTGTGTGTTCCTATTGTCACAAAGCTGGGCACTATGTCAGGGATTGTCGTAAAAAGCACCGAAGAGGACGGCCTTCCGCAATCAGTCTAATGAGTGTTCACAAATCTCCCGATATCAATTTGCCTTTGCTACCTATTTCATTGCAGTCAGCATCTTGTAATGCCCTGATTGATACGGGTTGTTCAGTCTCGATTTGCGATGAGAATTTCTTCACTAGCCTTGGTTCTTCGGCTGATAAACTAGAGAGAAAAATCAATTCTATTGAACTTTTGACGGTCGCTGGACAACCTTTTCGAGTTAGTTGTTCGGTGCAACTTAAAATTAAGATTGATAAGTACTCTTGGGTTCATGAATTTTATTTAGCAGACATTCCATTCCCTGTCCTTTTAGGGATTGATTTCATTCGTAAATCGAAACTTATTATTCATACTAATGGTGTCGCGTTTGAATCGGCGCCATGTCATTTAATTCATTTTTGTTCAAACAGTCGAGCATCGTATATCCCTCAAGCGTTTGCAGAACACATGTCCGCTGGAGACGAAATCGTTGATTCTCGGAATAATTCTCTACTTCCATGTGAGGATTTGGTGAGTCAGTTGAAATTGTTGTTGTCTAATTATCCCGATGTTGTAACCCAAAATCTAGGAGTGACATCGTTGATGACTTATGAAATTGAATTATTAGACGAATGTCCTGTCAGAAGTCATCCCTTTCAGCTGTCACCGCCGAAAACCCTCCTGATGAAGCAACATGTGCAGTCGTTATTAGATAAGGGAATTATCGAAGTTTCTAATTCAAACTGGTGCTCCCCTGCCTTTTTGATTCCCAAGAAAAATGGTTCGCAAAGGTTAGTTGTTGATTATCGTAAGCTTAACAGACAAATTAAGAAAGACGGTTATCCGACTCCTTCTGTGGAACACGCTTTTCAGTATCTGGCTGATGCCAAGTATTTCACTATTCTAGATCTTAATTCTGCTTTTCATCAAATCCCGCTGTCTGAAAATTCAAAGAAATACACAAGCTTCGTAACGTCTTTTGGAATGTTCCAGTATACAAAATTACCGTTTGGCTTTGCTAATTCCAGTCAAGTATTTACTCGTTTGATAAACGAGGTTTTGAGTGATCTGTTATTTTCGTCTGTGTACCCTTATATTGACGATATATGTATCTATTCTAAGAATTCCAGAGATCACGTAACTCATGTCAGAGAGGTTCTTAGTAGGCTTCGGTCCGCTGGTCTGACTATTTCTGAAGAAAAGATTAAGTTGGGCTGCACTTCAATCGCCTTTTTAGGCCATCTAATTTGCAATGGAACCCTTTGTGTCGATCCAGACCGGATAAAACCCATCGAATCCTTTCCTGTTCCGAAGAATACGAGAGATGTTGCAAGATTCCTGGGCATGTGTGGGTTTTATTCCAAGTTCATACCAAGGTATTCTGAAATTTCTATTCCTTTAAATCACCTAAAGCGTAAGAATGTTCCTTTTCGCTGGTCAACGGTTGAGAACGAGGCTTTTGTTGAGCTCAAGAAAGCATTGATGAATCCACCTGTGCTAACTTTTCCTCGTTTTGACGAGGAATTCCATTTGTTTGTGGACGCCAGTGGTTTGGCGTTAGCCGCCGTATTAAATCAGAAAGTAGATGGTGATTTTGCCCCTGTGGCATACGCTAGTAAAACCTTGTTGCCACATGAACAAAAATTGTCCGCATACGAACTTGAATGTATGGCAGTTTGTTGGGGCATAGAAAAATTTAATGTATACCTCCAAGTAAAACCATTCCATTTATATACTGATAATGGGGCCCTTACTTGGTTGTTCTCTCACCCTAAGCAGTTAGGGAAATTAGGCAGAATGGTGTTAAAACTGTCTTCCTATAATTTTACTATCCACCATGTTCGTGGGCGCAGCAATAGCGTAGCAGATTGCCTTTCTAGAAGTCCGCCTGTCATCCAAACTGACAGTTCCAATGTTGAGCCATGTCCACCTATTTCTTGTGTTTTACATACTATTCCTTTATCATTTGTGGATATTCGTGACCATCAGCGGTCAGACCCTACCTTAAGGGAGGTTTTTGAGAAATTGGAGAAGGATTGTTCCTCTTGTCCAAATTACTTTGTCAAAGACAATTTGTTGTGTTATGGGAATGCCAATGCCCGAAAGGGAAAGATTGTCTTGCCGGTTGTATTGCGGCCAATGATATTCCAATATTATCACTGTTTAAGTGTGTCTGCTCATTTGGGTATGGCCAAAACCTATGAAAAGGTCAAAAGGGAATTTTGGTGGAGCGATATGAAAAAACATATTTTTGATATGGTTCGTAAATGTCATTTATGTCAGACATGTAAACCCAGGAATACTGCCCCACCGGGTATGATGTCTTCTAACCTTCCTGCTCATGTGTGGGAAAGGCTTTATATCGATTTCGTTGGACCTTATCCTTCCACGAAAAATAATCACAAATATGTCTTATCGATTATTGATGGATTCTCTAAATTTTGTATCCTGGAACCTGTTCGTAATGCCACTTCCAGTGCTGTGGTTAGTGTTCTTACTCAAAGAGTTTTTTCTAAGTTTGGTTATCCTAAATTTCTTGTGTCTGACAATGCAGCGGTGTTTAAGTCACACCTAGTTAAGGAAATGTGTTTGCAACTTGGGATTAAACAGGTTTTCACAGCTCCTTACCAACCAAGTTCTAACCAAGTTGAAAGGCTACATAGAAATTTGAAAGCTGCATTGTCAATTCTTTGTAACAATGTACATTACAATTGGGTCAATTTTTTGTCAGATTTAAATTTTGCCTTTAACTCTGCCTGTCATAGTGCCACGGGAGAATCTCCCGCTAAGATAATTTTTGGCAGACAATTGCTTCATCCTCTAATAAATCAATGGTCTATTCCTAGAGAACTGTGTGAGGATGATATTTTGGAAGAGGAGAGGGAAGCTTATTTGCAACAGGTTGTTGCTAATTTGAAGAGAGCCAAATTAAGCAAAAGCTAGTTTTTGATAATTCTCATTCTAATATAACTTTCAAACCTGGAGATAGGGTGTTGTCAAAGAAACATCCAATCAGTTCTAAGGCAGACAAGATTATGGCAAAGTTAACCCCTCTATGGGAAGGCCCATTTATTATAAAAAAGTTAGTCTCTCCTGTAACCGCTGTTCTCGATATTGGTCCTAATAAGGAGAGAATATGTCATGTTTCTCAATTAAAGCCTTATCATGGTGATTAATAATTTATAATATGTTGAGTGATAAAGGAATCTAAATACTAGCATTTATTATCTAACTATGGTCTTGATTGTTTGGAAATTTCTCTTCACTATTTGTCATTTAATTTACTATAATGTATGCTACTTGAATAATTATTTAATTGTAAAACTGCCAATTCATACTGCCAATCCATACTGCCAATTTCATACTGCCAATTCTTACTTAATTAATTTGTTGATGTTAGTGCTGCCTGTTTATGGGGCATTAGTTGTTATTTTGTTATACTTTGGTTGGTTCTACCTGCTCTTCATCATGTGTGTCTACCAAGGGGGAACGGTGTTTGCACAGTGCTATTGTGAATTCTGGAGGGAGTGGGGAGAATAGTCATGAACATTCCCGAGGTGGCTCGCTTCCAGTTAAGTCGCGGAGGGTCATTGGCTATTAAGATTATTTAGTGACTGTTTACACCAGTGATCATTGGCTTCCTGATCATTCCTCCGATGTGGACCAGAACCTGGAGTTATATCGTTATTCACTATTGGGTTTATTTATTGCTGGGGCAGGTCTTTGTCTAGCTCTGTGACTATTTGGCAGTTGATTGTATACCTGTTTTTTGCTTGTGTATACCATTGTTATTCCGGCGTAGGGGTTGCGCTCCCATCGCCCAGCTAGTTTCTAACTCGCTGCAATCAGCACCCAGCATTGGCTGGATGGGGTATTTACCCCGATTATTAACTTTGCAATTGCATTACCCTTGATGGTGGCCACTAAATTAAATTTTCCTCTTTAGCTTTGTGTAACATGTGTTTGGCTTAACCTGGCCCTGGACTTATTGTATTTTTTCTATTTAGTCATCCTAATCTATTTCCATATTTTGGGCTATTCTAATTGGATGACAGCTGTATAGAGAAATCAATTTTTTTCTCTAATTCGAAATGTACTCTTATGTCATCTGGAGGCATTTCAATTAACCCTCAATTTCATTGACTGGCTCAATGCATAACAGTTCTACCCAAGTTGGTGAACGACAACATTTAATTAGTATTTAAGATATTATTATTGTGGATTTCCTTATCACTCTCATAATTGTCATTCATTTAAATTTAATTATTGTAAAATATACCCTGACTGCTCTTTAAATAATTGTTAAATCACTACATGGCTCTCACTAATGCACTGAATTTAATATGTATTGTAATTTTGTCAATTGAACCAACCCAAGTCTTTGATTGACTGGATAAGTGTCTAACAGCTCAACCCAAGTTGGTCAATCACCTAAATGTAATTGAGTATAAAATATTTCTTCAATCAGTATTGCACTTAATTATTATGTATCGTAAATTTGTCAATTCAACCAACCCAAGTCTTTGATATGACTGGATAAGTGTCTAACAGCTCAACCCAAGTTGGTCAATGACTGGATAAGTGTCCAACAGCTCAACCCAAGTTGGTCAATGACTGGATAAGTGTCCAACAGCTCAACCCAAGTTGGTCAATGACCAAAATGTAAAATTGAGTATAAAATATTTCTTCATTCAGTATTGCACTTGATTATTATGTATTGTAATCTTGTCATTTCAACAAACCTGAATCTTTGTTTGTTGGGTCAGTGTTTGGCAGTTCAACCCAAGTTGTTGAATGACAAAAGGTAAATGCCTATTGAAACATTTCTTGATCTTTTTCTCAATTCTACTCTCACATTGTGATATAGTCTGACTGCTCATAATATTATTGTTAATTCTCTACATGGCTCTCATTACTGGTAATAACTAATATATATATTGTAATTCTTATGATTTCTATTCAACCCATGATTCTTAATTGACTGTCAATGTTTATTCGGTTCAACCCAAGAGGGTGAACGACTATGTAATTAGTTTTAAGGTATTCTTATGGTAATTAATTTGCTTCACCACTATCTCAATCATATACTTATTTAATAATTTTGTAAAATAATCTAGTTACACTTGGAATATTGATTTATTGCATGGCTATTGTCCCTGCCATGTGCTAATTGGCAATTAATTTGTATGATTGTCTTGTCTTCAATCAATTAACTAATGTACTTATGCCTAATGCAAACTTAACTGATTTTGTTCATTTCACTTCCACCCAACGAGTTAGATGTTCGTTACTATGGGTGCTGTATTTTGTTCATAAATTTCATTTGCCTTGGATGTGAGACACTGGGCATCCTAATTTATTCTAATTTTCACTGATATTAAGCTTGATATCAGATGTTATCTGTGACTGTTGGTTCACAGTTGTTAGTGACAGTAAGAATGGTTACTTACTCGTCATGTGCACTCAGTTATTGTTCATATTCTGTTAACTCTGTGAGTGTGTCTTTTGTCATTTATTCATTTTTTTGGGTATGTGTTATCCTTGAGATGGATAGCCCCTGAGCTTTACCCCTTTGCAGTGGGTGAGAGAACTACTTTGTGTTAGTCATCTTTAGGACTAGAATTCACTACAGTGATGATTATTTTGTAATTGCTTTTGCAAATTGCTAATATTTTGGGTATTTAAACGGTGTTATTCAGTGAGCACCTGCCACCCTTTCTGTTTGTGTGAGATGGGTTTCCAATACTGTGTGGGAGTGTTGTAGTCTTTTGGCTCCTGCTTCTGCTTGTCAATTCAGCAGTTAATCATGTGGATCCCCGAGTGAAGTGATTAGTGTTTTCAGTAGACCAATTGTTCTTCCCCCAACCGGAAGTTTATTTTCGTGGACAGTTTTCCCCCAGTGGATGTGGCATTTTTTTGGTCCCCCCCCCCCTCTCCCCCCCCCCTCGTTGGACATTACCCCTCGGCGGACTAATTACCCTCCGGACTTAGCCGCAGGACTTGCTCGACAGGCGTAGCTAACGACAGGCGGAGCCAACGACGCCAACAATGCCTACGATTCCAAAATGCATCGATTTCGTCTGCTTCGTTCGTCAGCTCCGTTCAGCAGCTCCGTTCAGCAGCTCCTTTCAGCCGCTCCTTTCCCTCTCCAGATGCTCTACCACTTATATAGCCCCCAAAGTGCGGATGAAGACCAGAAGTTAGGCCATCGTACGAGCCGTTATTTAGTGTTCGCCCGCCATAGTGAAAAAAGAGTCCCGGATCACCCAATCCTAAACTTCCACCTCGCCCCCTTCACATCATGCCACCTTTTCCTCCCCTCAATTTGCACCAATGGAATTCCACGTAAAACCCCATTGCACTTTGACCTTCCAGAATGTACCCCCTCTTTACCCCAGAGTTTACCTCCCCTCTCACGCCCTCTGTTCCAGTCGAGACGGCGAAGAGACGACATCGAGGCGAGGTGAGAGGAGAGTAGTGTTAGTCGATTCTCCTTTGTGCGCCATGGACTTTCGGTGCAAGTTATTAGTTTTCCCGATATTGGTGAAGAGTATTTCAATTTTGTTGGTTTGTACCTTGTTGTTTAAATACAGTGTTTGATTAGTTAGATTGTCTTACTTTTGTGGTTTTTTCTATTTCTGACCTCATCTTGCTCACCCGTCTTGGAAAGAATATTTGTCCTTTGGACAAGCGTTTCTCGTGAACTGCTGTTCTTCTTTCGAGAAACGCTGCAAGGACTTAACTTATTGCTACACAGTCCACAAAATTGTCGTCTCGGTTCTATAAAGAACACCTTCCTTGTCACAGCTCAATGCTAAACAATGCCTCCTGGCACAAAAAGATTTTTCTCTCCCACCCGTGCCTGGGTGGAATCTTTTATTTGGTGGTAGGACACTGAGAGTATTTGGTATTTGGAGTATTAATTAATTCCCTCCATACAACAGAACGTTCATTCCCCAAGCTCCACCCTCACCATGGAGTGCCACACATTTGGAGTGCCACAACGCAAAGCAGTGTAGTCGCCAGGGCTTACCAAGGGAATATAGAACCCTGAAGGTGCTAGCTCTTATACACTGGATGGGTCTTCGATATATGGGCCCACCAAACCCTACTGGCCTAAGCAGACCCTCACATCCCTAAAAGCTGCTTTACACGATACAATTTTTTGTACAATTTCTTGTACAAACTCCTGTATGAGGAAATTGTACCGTGTAAAGCGGCAAATTGTACGAACGCTTGTGCGATTGTCTGAATGACTGAACGGGAAATAGAACATTCAGACAAACATACAATTTCGTTCAGTTTATACAAGCGTTTGTATAAGAAATTGTATCGTATAAAGCGGCCTTAACACTCACCACCGAACTGTTTGGCAAACTGATTGACCAGGGTGGCTAGCCCACGGAAAATCTGGGGCTGAAGTGGAGTGTTGCTGCGTTTCGGTTGCCCATACCAGGCAACCAAAACCCAGCTGGGTGCCAGACAACTCAAGCCCATTCCACTCGATCCAATTTATCAGCCAATCGATTGGAAATTGGATTGGGTTGCACTTGACACATTTTAACCAATCTCTAACTCAATACTGGACTGTGGAACATGTTCTATCTCCTGCCGACCAATCTCCAGTCAGAGGTTAGCAGTACCATATCCTAGAGACCAAAACTGTAAAGTAGCTATGGATATGTAAATAAAAAGTCCGTTGTTAGAAATTGCACAAGAATAGAAATGGATTGGAATGACTCAAGTTATTAAGTATTACCCACTTATTATTTCTTAATTCCCTAGTCCTGCATGCTAGGTTCATACACAACAAAAACAACAACACGTATCAATGCTACTTCTTTGGTATTCGCTTCTGGGAAGTTTTAAGCTTATAATTTCTTTAACCCTCTTAGTGCGGTGGGCCAATATATTAGTCCAATATCAATATATCATTCAACTTTATGATGATAAAATAATAACATTTATTTTTCAGTCAATGTAAAAAAATTGTCATTATTAGTTAGTTCAAATTCAGTAATGTAAAACAACAGCATTTGGATATTTATAACAATAGCTTCATAATGTTTTTTTCCTAAGGTGCCTCAATTTATTAAATTAACCTCCGCATTTCTCTCTGGTACCCCAGTTAGCACTAAGAGGGTTAACAGACACTTCTAATGCTTATAATAATAAATAATACTTTAATTTCCACCTTATATCTCGCATTCAACATACCAGTGTCTCACGATGCTCTGTTTTAATGTGACAAGTGGCGTACTCATGTGGGAGAATTGCTACGACCAACATTGGTGATGTCTTGCGGAACGTATCAACAATTTCATCTCATTACTGTGCCCAATAACTGCACCAATTTCTTAAGCAATAAATTGGATCGTGAAAAATGGGCTTGGCCCACTAGGATCCCCTTCTTCCCCTTACGGGTCTCTGAACATGGCAAATATGCTTAGGCAAGACGCCTCGCACAGACACCTGACCCACAAAACTGTCTGGGTGCTACCCTCGTCGTACTCTGGGTTTGTTCCCAAGGTTTCCTCCCCTCCCTTTTACTCGCCTCTCACGGCAAAACTGTTACATAAGTGGGAGGATAACAAAAAAGCAACGGAAAGGGCATGTACAGGTAGGTATGCCTGGAATGTTGTAGTATATGCACACTCGAACACTGGGCAGATCATTCAGTGGATACATTTATGTTTTTCGTTTCCATATGCAAATGATAAGACATCACGAGCACAAGCTTGTGCATGTCCAATGTGCCGTGCATTATGCATAATATCTAATGACGCCTGTGAAAGCAATTTGTTGCTCTCGTTACAGCCAATTTATTTTACATACATATCATATAGGGTATTAAATGGTCCCTTGGGCATCTCTCACTATTTCGAGCATCTCTCACTATTTCGAGCATCTCATTATATGCTGAACTCATCATAAACATAAACTCTACTGTAACATAAAAAATAAGCCCACTTCCTCTACTTTGAAAATGAAGCTTAAGGAGTTCTTACCTGTACTGCAGGGTAGACAAATTTTTAAGTGACAAATTGTAATGATGCAAACTGTAATGTATTCTTCATTGTATGTACAAATTTTACGATGTACATTTTTTATAATTTAACTTTTTTATGACCATGTCCTATGTCAAATGCCTGACCAACAATAGGGTAGTTTCCTATTATTTTTTTATTGTCTTGATCGAAAGTTTATAACCTCTGGAATACGTGTTTTAAGCCGTTCGATTTTTAAATGACGTTAAGTATTTTTCCTCATTAATTAAAAAGTGAAAAAAATCAATGGCGCGAAAACGCGACGGCAAACTATTGCATGCCGGTTAATCCTACGTGTGATATCAAACTATTTCCTCTACCTGCCACCAGGTGGTGCTGCGGATGCTTCCAAATAGACGCCGCACTCCGTTAAAGCTTATGAACAAGTATTGGAGGCATATTTATTCCATTAATTAATTATAATTAACTTTTATTTATTTATTAAACATTATTTATGCAGTTGATTCATTTAAAATCAGTTAGTATTCCTTTCACAAGCATATCATGTAGTTCGCCTAGCGCCGCACGACCTTCACGCCATGCTTCGTCGTAGCAGAAGACACAGCGAGCAGGACGTCCTTGAGCCTATAAAATGACTAATAATACCATGTTTAACTGAGAATTCTTTACAACATTGATAGTTTTTACAGGTTAATACTAATAAATATTCACTAGAGCTGAGGGGCCCCGAAATACAAAGGTAAGTTCAGGAGACAAATTTTCCTATGCTTCGCAACGTAAACTACCTACCTGCTACGTCAGCATGAAGGCAGCGGACCCCGCCATTTCAGAGCCTTTTCAAATGGCCTTAAAATTAACATTTAATTCTCTAGTAAACTGGGATTTCTCAATACAAACTTTTTGCGTAAATTAAATACATTTATGGTAGGGCACAAATCGCAATTAATGAAGTCTGTTTTCTTTGATGAAGGAAACTACCCTATTAACTAGATTATTATTATTATGATATGTGAGCATTGCTATGACCAACATAGGTGACGTCATGTGGAATGTATCAACAATTTTCATCTCCATACTGTGCCCAATAACTGTGCCAATTTCTGGAAAAAATCATCAGTAAAAAAAAGAAGCGACTTCTGAATGTAAAGCAACAAATAAAGACGTAAAAAAGTCTTGACTAGTGCATACTAAAGTTCGAGATACTTGACATGAAGTTTCTCCTAACATAAGTAGTCATCTGTTAGTCAAATTTGTGAATATACAGTGCCTACGAAATAAAATCACTCATCTCGAGGTTAGTTTGACGGACTCGGAGCCCGACTTATTGTGTGCTTGTGAACATTGGTTGACTAAAGAAGAGATAAATGTGGTAAAACTAAAAAATTACAATTACTGTTCCATGCTAGTATATTTTTTGTACAGTTGAAGTTGTGAAAAATAACCTACATCTTCTCAGGTTCAACTTAACATTCATTCATATAGTACTAGAAATAAAAATGCAATCCATGTAACACACCACAACTCTAAAGTACAGTAGAAGCCTGGTATAGTGAGTACGGCTTATTGCGAGAATCGCGTTATAGCGAGTGATTGTCTTTGTACCGCCAAAAGGCCTATGTTTTACATGTAAAATAAAGCGGATATAGCGAGGCCAAAAAGTTCCTTCCACGGAATACGCTCGGTATTACGACAGTTATCTCTCGAGGGCGATGCACCGCCTAGCAAAAATAAACTATTGTGTTTTGTATTATCTGCTAATTAAACTTAAAAATATAAGATGTGTGCCATATCTACAACACCTAAAGCCAGTTATGTCCAAACATTAGCGATTTACGGACTTCAGTACGCTCTGCGCGCTCCCATTTTACGTTCTTCTTTTGTTGGGCCCAGTCATCAGTGGGAGGGGAGTGGGCGGACGACGAGCAAAATGAGAGTAGGAGAGGGAGTGAGGTCTAGGCATGGGCGATATTGATAATCGGGGCACGATAAGATATCGGGGCACGATAAGATATCGGGGCGCGATAAGATATCGGGGCGCGATAAGATATCGGGGAGCGATAAGATATCGGGGCACGATAAGTTATCGGGGTAAGATTAATATCGCTATAAATATCACAATAAACATCACGATAAAATAACATGAATCGCGTCCCGATAAAATATCACGATATCGCACCCCGATAAAATATCACGATATATTATCACGATACATATCGCGATAGAAGATGTTCGTTTAAATGTACCGTACTCGCGCCCGATGAATTATCGTGATATTCCGCCGGTTAATCGTGTCGGAAAAAGACCGTTGGAAAAAGATAGCCGTTGAGTTGGCCTTCGCTTAAACTGGAGCAAGTACGTTTGAAAACTTACTATTCTGCTATCTGCTAATTCAAATTCACAGCAGTTCTCTCACACTCTCTCTTTCAATTTCATTGGTCTGATAGTTGACGTACTTGCGTGGGCAGATAGGTGACGTACTTGCTCCAGCTTAAGCGAAGGCCAACCCAACGGCTATCTTTTTCCAACACGATTAGCTGGCACAATATCCCGATAATTCATCAGGTGCGATGACGCGATATTTGAAGGAGCGCAATATCACGTTCTTTTATCGTGATGTTTTATCGGGGCGCGATATCGTGATATTTTATCGGGACGCGATATCATGGTATTTTATCGTGATGTTTATTGTGATATTTATAGCGATATTAATCTTACCCCGATAACTTATCGTGCCCCGATATCTTATCGCTCCCCGATATCTTATCGCGCCCCGATATCTTATCGCGCCCCGATATCTTATCGTGCCCCGATATCTTATCGTGCTCCGATATTTTAGCGGGGCACGATAAGACGATATTTATCGAGCAACGATATATCGTCCATTTTAAAAACTCAAAATCAACTGATGGACGTACATCTCGACAAAGCTGATATTATCGTCATGACATATTCGCAAAATTATCCAAAAACTTCCACAGTATACCTAATATTTTAATTCCGACTTGTTACGCTGTCTTTATAGCTTTCTTCGGCGACGGAACAATAGACGAACTGGAAGAAAAACACCGAAAATAGGGGAATTAATGTTTTATATAATGGAAAATGTCCTGTTTCTTTCATGAATTATGTTGATATTCTACCAGATTGTGCCTGAAATGACGTTTTTGCTGTTTACCTTCGTCAAATACCACGGAAACAAAAGAAAAACTGTAAATACGAACGACTATGAGAATTAGGTGGGTTTTTTCAACACCTTCGGATATAACGAGCGCTCGATTTAGCGAGTGATTTCCGAGGGATTATGAGCACTCGTTATACCGGGATTCCACTGTATCTAGTAATACTCTATTTGCAATGGGAACAAAAATGTTCCACTCACTCCCTGAGAGCATCAAATCAACGACATGCATCATTAATTTAAAAAAAAGGTAAAAAATTATTTATTGATGAAGTCGTTCTATTCACTGAATGAATTTCTGACAGATAAAGTTGCCTAAGTTAAGACTGTTTGTTTATTATCTCAACCTGAAGTACTATTAATTGTATGTTATTTCTTCAAGTGTATTCCCTTGTGTTTTTTCTCTGCTTTATGTGCTTTCAGCAAAACATTGTTCAGCTAACTTACTTGTGACGTACCCTATACAATTGCAAACTGTATGTAACTTACTTTGTATTTTGTCAATTGGGGAAAATGAATAGCAATAATTATTATTATTATTACCTATTAAGATTATCTTGGAATGAGAAATCTATCCAGAGAAAATATTTTCCCTCCACTCAAATCTTCAACTTACCCTCCTTTGCTTGTACTCCTTCACACTGGAATACTCTCCACCATTCATCGCATTGGTTTCCGCAGCATCAATCCTTTCTCCGTTCCCGACAGCTCGCATTCGACGCAACATTGCCATGTGATTGGGTGGAGGGAGAGGTACCAGCGGGACACTCCTCACATCCAGGGCAACTCCCTCTGTCCCTGGAAGTTCACATCAACTCACGTTCATCACCATGCCTTGCACACAAGCGACAATATAAAATCATACCAAACTTGGATGCTTACATGATAAAATTAACTCTTGAGGCAGTCACCAGCCAAGTGCTTGGGTGATGCAAACATTGATAATTTGTTTTGCAGGGCACAAGGTAATCTGACATTGTACTACCATAAAATAGTAAATAATGTTAAATAACATTTGTGGAGTTTGGTACTGTTGCATTGGTAATTAACATCATACGAATGAGTTGGCACCACTGCCAGTTTTTTGTACACATTGATTATCATCATTTTGTACACATCAATCAATCATTTTGTACACACCTTGCCCTCACATCGCGTGCCGATGCAGCCGAAACGCTGGCACTGGCGCATGGGCGCCAGTATGAATGGTCACACTGGTACCGATTCATACCTGAGGAATACCTTGTCGGGGAGAGTATCGCGTGCAAATGTTAAGACGACCAATGTAGTCTTTACTACTTCGCCGTCGTGCTTTGTTGTAAGTCAACAAGCATCAACAACTCCCTGAGAAGCCATCTCTCTCTTGATCTCATCTATTTCAATGTACAGCAGGTTGTAACGTAACAATTAGGCTCCCATGTGAGCTCGCGTCAGCGGATTAACAATGCTGTAAATAAACAAGGCAGTCAAGAGCAAGCCCGCGAGCGAGAGAGACGCATCGGAGAGAGGTAGGCCCGAGAACCCACGAGAAAGAAGGACGCGTCGGCGTACAAGATCGGGAATAATAAGACGGGACGCTCGAGAGTAGGAGCAGAGGCGAGGAAAGGTGATCAACGGAGAGGTGCAGGTGAGTTTCACGGGGAAGGTGTCGGCGTGAGTTTGACACGGCACTCCGGCCCGATCTCACAGAGGGAGGTCCAGACCCACCAATCACGATAAGTGCAAAAAGGATCGGAACAATTAACATTTCATTCAAAGAGCTTACGCCCATTTCATAAGATTGTTGAGAAATTGCTAATCGGTTAATATAAATGTGTTTTGTATCAAATATGTAAATTGGGCCCAATTCTTGATTTCCAAGGAATTAAATGCATCAATTGAGTGCATGAGTAATATGAGTGGTATTCTTTAATCAATTGAAAATCTTGTTGCCTGTATTTTATGTGCATGTATTGTAAGTGTGTGCGTGAGATAAGGAGAGTTGAGATAACCGGCGGAAGAAAAAGAGAGTAGGGTGAGAGGGTTACATTATTGGCGTCGCAACGTGGGGCACGAGTAGATGGATGTGTGAGGGGATAATGAGGGGCACAGATCTTGAAAACCGCGAGGAAACTGAGAATAGAGTAATTTAAAATAGCGAGTTGTAATACTAACGTAAAAATTATGCGAGGGACGTGACATATTGAATTACATAACAATACGTACATATTTATACGAGTTTCATTGTTGAAGTGCTAGAAGAGTAAACACAATGGCGTCCGTGAAGAAGCATTTTGACGAACTTAAGAAAGGCGAACTCATTGAACAGTTAAAGGATTTGGGGCTAGTAACCACCGGGACAAAGCCGGAATTAAGGGAAAGATTAAAAATAGCATTGGAAGAGAAAGGAATAGATTTAAATGTAGTGGGAGAGAAGAAAGTCGAGTTAACTTTAGAAACGTTAATAGAAGAGATGAGAAGAGAGAGGGAAGAAGAGAGAAAACAAGAGGAAACGAAGAAGGAGGAAGCCAGGATCAGAAAGAAATTAGAACAAGAAGAGCGAGAAAAAGTAATGCTAATGAAAATTGGACAGATGATGGAAAGAAATCAAGAGAAAATAGAACACGTACGGCAAAGCGTGGAAACAATGAGAACAGAGTGGGAGATGAATTTTACCACACACACTGCGACATTTCAATTAGCAGACTCCCATCACGCAGCTTTTTTGCAGGCCTTAATTCCCCAGGCACTGCAGCCGACAGTACTGTAGCAATGAGAAAAGGGAGACACTCGCTTGAGTGTCTCCCCTTCTTTCACGCATTTTATTATTAGAAACCACTTACAAGAGGGTAAACAATTAGCTCCCCCGTCCGAGTCCGGGCAGGATCTTTTTGGAGGTGGAAAATTTACTCCGCCATGCCAAATAGTTCTTCATCCCCCGGGCTCCCCACCCACCATGGTGCCACACATTTGGGATGCCGCAAACCGGTGCGGTCGCCAGGGCTACCCGAGGGGATATAGCACCCTAGAGGTGGTTGTCTGTTTCGGGTTGGATCTTCGATGCACAGGCCCACCAAACCCGTACATTTCCGACCGCCCTACGCAGACCCCCACCTCCCTGGCACTCGCCACCGTTAAGCTTACGCCACGGAAGCCGATTGACCAGGAGTGGCTAGCTCCCGGCCGCCCGTTTACGCAGAATCCGGGGCCGAAGAGGGGTATTGGCCCGTAGTCCATACTGGGCATCCGACACCTGGCTGGGTTCCGGAGAACTCACCCACCAGGATCCCCTTCTCCTCCTTACGGGTCTCCGCACACGGCAAACGTGCGGGTGGATCGCAGGCCAGGTGGTGTGGCCGCACACAGACAGTTGACCCACAAGACTGTCCGGGCTCAACCCTTGTTGGCTCTGGGTTTGTTTTCGGGGTTGTCTCCCCGCCCTTTTAGTCGCCTCTTACGACAAGCAGGGATACTGCGGGAGTATTCTCAATCCATCTACCCGCAGGGGGTAACTGTGGTAAAATCCTATTCAGCCCATGTACAGCATTCTATCAGTCCAAATGTAAGGGAATCCCTCTGGGTGAATATTTTTAGTCACAATGTGCAATGTCTGCACACCAAGGTGATCTTACTTGATCACTTTTTATTGGATAATCACCATGATGTTTTATGCCTTAACGAACACTGGCTCTGTAGTTGTGAAGTAGAAATGTACCCCATAACGGGTACCAAGTGGCCAGTGTTGTTTTCTGTACAGATTCCTTTAAGAATGGAGGACTTAGCACTTAAGACTCAAAATTAAGCTGGACCACACACGTTTCAGAGGTCAGCAAAAAAACTCTCAACATCACTGTTCACACTGAGAAAACTAAGCTTTCTAATCCCTTCAGAACATCTAAAATCCATTTTTTATGCCCTTTTTAATAGTCACCTGAACTATGGGATTGAAATTTTGGGGAATGCCCTGGATATGAAATCACACTTCCTGCTACAGAAAAAAGCTGTGGGAATAATGACTCATTCAACCTCTATTGAACACTGTAGACCATTATTCATAAAACAGAGAATACTGACAGTTTAAAGTTTGTATATTTATAAGAAATACTTGTTCATGTGAAAGCCAACCTCCAGTCCTTTACAACAAGATCAGAAATTCATGACCATGACACAACAAACAATTATTTGTTTGCCAAAACAGGTTAAAATGAACACAAAATTCCATTTCCAACATGGGGATTAGGCTATTAAATCATCTCCCTGAGTCTGCAAGAGGAAGCAGCACTACAAAATTCAAATCTGTGGTATATTCATGGGTGGTATCAAAATCTTTGTATGTATTCTATAAATGAGTTTTTTACTCATGCAACTGACATGGTTTTCTGAAGGAACCTGAAGGAGAACCCGTAATTGCAGCATTACTTGATACATTATTTGTAATTGTATTCCTCACACTTGTCCTACACTTATGTAAATATGTCTTTGAGTTAATAAACATTATTATTAATACTATAACGAAGTTTTACTTTCAAATCTAATGACTTATACTTCCAGCCAAGAAGTTGGCTCTTGGAGTGAACTGGTAGCAGAAGCAGGAGAATAACAAAAAAGCAACGAAAAGCATACAGACTATCGAGAAATCCACCAGCAAATGTACAGGTAGGTATACCTGGAGCGTTGCAAACGTACACTCAACCATTGGGCAGAACATCCGGTGGATAATTTTTCGTGTTTTGTTTCCATGCAAATGATAAGATGTCACAAGTACAGTCATTTGCAAAAGTCTGTGGGCAACCTCCACCGCGCCACTAGCGGCCAAGATTAGATCCACCAACTATGTTGGCACTAACTGTATAGCAGAGAAAATTTGTGCTAAGGTAACGGCAATACAAGATAGGTAAAAATGGCGGATTTTAATGCCAGGGTCCTCAAAAAAAATGATCGGTAACGAATAATAATGACGCATAGGATCAATGCTGCGCTATAATTAGGGCCCTACCACTTTTATTATGCAAAATAAATGTCGACAAATGCGTGCGACTGCTTAATACTCTGATTACGCCTGTGATATTGCCGCGAAGTGTCGTGCCGTAACACGTTATAAGATTCATTTTTCTCACTTAATAGTTCATTTTCAGTCCGTTTCTCTTTCTCATAAGATATAGTTTCAACGGCAAGCTTGCTGAATGAAACTCCGAGCGTGCGCAGTAAGAAATACAGACATTTGTCGTCGTTGAAAGTTACTTGGCCTAGTCAAGGCACACGCATTCATTACGTAATTTATGCTCCATTGCATGAATAATTAAATAATGACACTGCTACATAAAAAAAGATGTCTTACTCGCTACGTGGATTCCATTTCACTATCCAAGACATCTCGCGCAATTAATTTGATGCAGTCCAATCAGTTCACCAATATAATTTAACACGTATTCGTGGTAGGTTAAATAATCATTTGAATGTATGCGGTTCATAGAATTTATTAAAGAAACCACTCTCATACACAATACGATAACAAATAATTTTGCGGTCATAAGTATTTATGGACATTTTCAGTCATTTATCTTCCGATGAGTCTTGCTTCAATCAGGGACCACCACCAACACTAGGTATCATCGTAGTCGGCTATTTTACCAGCAGCGCACCGAATATTCTTCTGTCAATCCTCATTATCACTACACCAGAACGTTTTCACTAATCATTTAGCGAGTATTCCTCCAAATATTTTACAAAATAGGATTAATGCCATACCTATGTATTCCTTGGGACCGGACCGCCATTCCAATGTTCACAGATATCAAGGTAATGTTTATTTACGTCTTGTTGTTGTTGACGACGAAATAAATACACAAAATTTATGGAATTAGAGAACTACTCGTTGTTGCAATGCATTTTATGCCTTTAATTTTCATTTAACGTATTCGTGCTTGAACGTTCGTAGGGAAACCATCTCTGTAGGAGTCATAGGCGCTTCTGGAGGGCTATTACGGAACCGCGAGTCGCCGGCGATAACTAGCATTTGGGCGACTCAGGCTGAGTTCTCACCCTGATCGATTACGGATCTTGAGTCGCCGGCCGAATGGTGACTCAGAGTCGCCGGCTACTCAGCTCTCGCCCCGAGCGATTACGGAACACCGTTCTGTCGCCTTCGGCGACTAATAGTCGCTTCCCCATGTCACCCTCGACGATGGTGATCACTCGTCGAGTCGCCGGCTTGATTCCGATTCGCTTGGCGATAGTCTGCTGTTTAGTGTTATACAGCAAGAAATGGCGATACATTACCTTTCATTATCGTGACCATGAATATAGAATCGTGACTATAACCACAATATTCTTCATGAGTACCATGAATTATTTATAACTGTTGACTGCACGGAATATTAGGGTGCAATGATGGGCCTAGATAACTTTTGGTTTTAAACTAGATGTCATTCGTGATGACATGGGAATAAACAGCACTTACCCATTTCCCATCGATTCTTCCATCCTTATAAAGAGGATTTCTTACGCTATCTTCTTATAATATATTAAACTAGAAGAGGGCCACACAACTTTATTTACGATTTGAATGATTCGTGAACTCGCTCTTTCGTTTGCTGTGCGCCGTTGTTTTTTGAAGACGGCGCCGCGCTATAGTATGTACCGTATGTACTATATATTTACGAATATAGAAACTTCTAACAGAAATTTCTATGTTAACGGTAGAATTGTCCGTAAATACTTTTATTAACTTATTTTTTATAAATACTTTTATTAACCCTGCGAACTAAATACTATGTTGAGCTTTAAAGCATACTTTCTATCAATATAAAAATATGTATAGGCACCTACATGCCTAACTTGAGGGTACCCTTTACGAACTTAATATTTATGATAAAAACATAAACCATGGAAGAGGGAGTTTTCGCAAGAAGTTCACCGTAGACCTCTATTTTTTAGTACCTACCTACTGTTTGACATAGGTAGAAGTTGCCGAATTATTTCCCTGTGTTATTACCGTTTCATTCAAGCATTTTCGGCTAGTTCATGAGTGAAAATGATTGAAGCTCGAACATAAGATATTTTCGAGTTATTTTCCTATCCTTCTGTGTCCGTATTAATGACTAAATAATTATTTTAACCACTTTATAAGTTGCTTCTATCATGCGCCACGAAATAGGAATTTCTAAGGTATCAATGTTGGCCGCTTTGAATGAATTTCCGCAAATTCCTGCTGATTCTCGTACCATCTGAGCATCAATTTTATTGCAGTGAAATATGCGCAAAATATTGTACATGTCTGTGGAAGTACCATTTACAATATAGATAAAGGACGATATCACATTATGCGCGAAATTTTCAAGTTGTCTGCTGTACCACGTGACTTGTAACAAGGCTGCTTATTGGCTCCGAAAACTGTTCTGATGATTCTCATACACTCCGAAGTCACCCGTCTAGTCGCCAGCGAGATACGAGTCGCACCCAGTTCTGTAATCGCAGTGGCGACTCGCGAGGGGGCAGGATCGCGTGAGTGACGAGTGAGTCGCCCAAGATCCGTAATAGCCCTCCTGAGGTGGGTTTTATGTTAATATGTGTCGTTTGGACTCCCATAGCATGTTTTGAGTTATTTTGTGCTTCAGTTTTTTGCAATTGTTTTTCGGATGGCTTTTGTTTCACTTGACCACGTCATCGACTCACCGATCATTATTGAATTCGAGCGACTGAATTACCAGTGCCGAGGGAAATAGAACTGGGGATCGAAAAACAACCTGTTGATTGTTATCATTTGTAGTCAATAAGTAAAATAGCCATTTGAACAATTTCTTCAAGGAATGTTTTAAAAATGTTTTCACTTTGGTCAAGAAAAGCATATTTACTCGCTCTTAATCCAGCTCTCGTGGATTATTATCTGTATCTTTGTCATCACGCATGAAAAGGTTCCATTAAATCCTTGAAGTGGCTAGTAATACTTTCTTTCATTTAACGTAATTGTAATTAAAATTGTCAATTACGCGTAAAATTTTGTGATGGTCAAGTCAAATGATGCGTCAGTATCATTTACTTGCCCATCATCCGATAGAAATCTTGAAATTGACGCAACTCTCTACTAAATACTGTAGAATAAGTGTAATACAGTAGTAAGTGAGAGGGGTGCTGTGTGAGAACATTAAGAGAAACCTAGCGCGGAGGACGCGAGCGGATGCACATGTAAATGTAATCTGGAGGCTATCGTCTTTTTGGCGTCCCTCCTCCTGCTTCAAGCGCAAGATCCTACGGATTGGTATCATCATTGATGATCTTGGTTATCCAAAATGAAAAAACCGTCTAGAATTTCCGGCCATTTTGTCGGCAATGACACCCGAGGCTCGCCGAATCAAAAGAGGTGGATGCTGCATTAGTAATGAAAATAAAAAATCTACATAACTGTGTATGAAACCGCGAGAGTCAGTGACATGCGAGATCTCTCCCTGGCATTAGTTTCAAGTCAGAAGGTATTATATACTCGAATGAATTAGACATGCGAAAATACTATTCTGCACAAACTGCCTACATTTAGCAGAGAATTATAGTGCTATTGATTTGTAGTATACATTAGATATGGTTCCATGAGACACGTGTAGGTGAAGTTTTATGATATGAAAAGAAATGTTTATCAATCAAGAATTTATGGAACTGAATTATGTAGTTAACATTTTCCGAAGCATGCATGAGATGGTAAAGTTAAAACATGAACTTGTTAAATCAATTCAGACTCTCCTAATTAACGTTGCAATATATATATATTATAATTTCCACATTTATTTTTGATATTCTCTATTACTGCCCAAATCGTGTTCGAAGAAAATGAATCTTTGAGCCGTCGCACAGTGGGGCCAAATCGCATGTTGCCGGACAAAAGTCCAAAACTGCTTTTTATGAGATAACGTCTTGAAATTTGGCACATATACACAAAAATGATTGATGATTATGGAATGGTAAGTCATTTTTTATAGGAATTACCCGTTACTTAGATACAGTGGCTCAAACACGACCAAATTTCGAAAAAAGCGCCCGCTCTCATTTTTCTTCGAAAATCTTAAAAGTTGAGCAGATATAGGAGTAAATAAAGGATTTTTATGAAATAAAAAACATTTCCATTTGTGAACAGGGTACTTTGCCTATACTATGCATACGTTTCAGACATTTTTTCCCATATTTGAGTGCTATTACGTCACAAAATGGCGGACCCTTTTTTTAGACAAAATTTTACATAAAGTAGACAATATAATCCTTATTCGGAAAATGCTCTCTGGGATACTTCATCAGAGTATAAATTGAACATATTTCTAGGTTACTCCGTAAAAATATTTGAAAAAAGTTTGTGACGCCGAGAATAAACTCGATTTTTCACTTGAAAAATCTGTAAATTTGTAAATCGGTAAATTTGTCATTTGAATAATTTTCGGAATCATTTTCAATAACAACCACACTTAGTAAGGCATGGAGAGTGCTTTCAAATGTAGGAAAAGTCCTGATGTGGTGACGGAGATGTCACCTGAGGAGGTTTTGTTCTTACTGATCACTAGGGGGCTGACTTATAGTCAGTATAATACACTTAGAAGCTCCGTTCTTAGTCACGGACACGAGTTGTATCCCCGATCCGGATTACTCCGATGGAATAAGTATAACCGAAAACATGTGCCAAGCGAATCTTCAGTATCTATTAAATCACATGGTCTCACGGGTACTGCAGTGCGTATCTACATCGCAAACCTCCATCGATAAAGTTAATTCCACTTTAATATGCAAGTACGGATTTGATGGAAATTCGGGCCACGCCCAATATGAACAACTGTGGGAAAGAGCAGATTCGTTAATTTTTATTCATGAGATCCCTAGTTCCTCTTACTTTGGTAAATGATTCTTCAGGTAAGAGATTCGAGCGTATCTATTTTATTTTTGGCTAATCCGCATATAGAACAAACGGGCAATATTAATACTTTCCCTGTTTTAGCTGTGATTATCTGGGCAAATCCGTGGTCGTCGTCCATCAGATTTTGCCGGCCCATTCGTCTTCAGTAACTCAAAGAGACGAAGGAAATAGCCAAGACAGAAAATAATTATTTGCAAAGGCAGATTGACGATTTATAAAATTGGATTTCGGGATGTTATTCATTGCCCTATATGCCTACCACGGTCCATAAAGTACTCATACATGGCGCGGATTTTTTGAAAGGGGCAATTCTTCCCTTAGGCCAGCTATCCGAATAGGTGATGGAGGCCCGCAATAAGGACGCCATGAAATTTCGAGAAAGATTCACGCGGAAACACTTCAGGAAGGCCACCATTGAGGACCTATTCAAAAGACTTGATCACGTTCGATCCGTTGCTTTTCTCCACCATATCATTGACTGCGAAGACTGATAGGAGGCTTCCGAAGGAATTACGAGAACTATTACTAATAGAAAACAAAGAAGAAGCATAGAATCAAACTGAGATGATGGTTACGACTCGTCCGAGGACTAAGAATTTTTCTTGAAACGAACAATCGGCAAAGAAAATTTGGTCAAAGGACGAATTGTAGTGACGAATTCGTGGGGATGGATGAGTGGTTAAGGAAAGGATAGTGAAAAGGCGATCGCATTGTCAGGAGCCCGCTACCAACCACCCTTTCCTTAACCGCTCCCTTACCCACCCCTCATTTGAACACCGCCGACCTAACTTCCTCTGTCGACCCTCCTTTCATTCTCTCCGGGTATTACCTTCTTGCGTTTTTCCCTTCATTGGCGCAAACAGACCTCTTCTCACCCTTATCTTTCTCTCAAGGAGCGTATCGGTACACGTACGAACAACCCATCTCCTCTAACTGTTTTTTCGCCTTCTTAACCATTCCCAAATATAAACATGGTGTGTGCTTTCAGAAATTTGTCACTACCTGAAGAGGACTCGGTGAGTTAAAACTAAGTATGCTCTGAGGGTGAAAATCATTTGGGATAATGATATTTATGTTCTTTTAAGTAGCTTACAAGTAATGGCATTTCATTTATATTATTGAATTGATTTTATCGGTACTGACAATATCAAAATGAATTTAAGTCATTCTCGTTTATTGCCATCCTCTTTTCAAATTACTTTCTCTTTTTAAACCAGCAGCAAATTCTATGCAAAAAAACATCAGTTTTCCAGTTTTATTTAATATATTATTGATTAATCTAATTGTGTTTCATCTATATTACTTTACTTTTCGTCGAGAGCATTGCAATATTTGACATTATTACACTGTGTGATCAGCATTGCGAAATAAAAATGCAAAACCACAGTAAACTCAAGTTTAAATTAATCCATCCCTCAAACCTAATGATCCAGTATCTCACTCAATACTAACAGATGATAATGCGCACAACAGAGCTTTTTGTAAACACTCATGAAATCATGCTGATTTGAAACAGAAGCTTCAATTTCATTGTAAGAAGCTATAAAGAATGATATTGTGAAAATGATTCCCCTTAGGTAATCGTTAAAATTAAATATCAATTTTCTTATATTGTCAGTTTCAAGTTACTTATAGGAGAGTATCCACTATTATTATTTCTGACGCATCAAAGAGTCAGATAACAAAGAGCAACAACAAGTCGTAATTTGCCAAGCAGGCATTATTTTTTTTAAGACTGCACACTGTCATAAACGTTCCGTTTCGCGCCACCCTCCTCGGGTAGTAAAGGCGAAGGATGTAGTTCGGGGTGGAGGAGGAGAGGGTAAAGGGAAAGAAGGGAATCCCAAATGTTGCCTTTTTATGGAGAACATGCATGGTTCCCCGAGAACCGGCATTCTTGCTCAAGAGCTGAAAGACGTTCATAATTTTCAGCTTGATTCCGAAAATTATCCAAATAAAAAAATTACCGCAGTTACGAGTGCACCAATCCATTCTCTAGAACCAATATCCTAGAAAAATCTTCAGTTACTTCTACTACATCTACTTATTCCATCGGAGTAATCCGAATCGGGGATACAACTCGTGTCCGTGACTAAGAACGGAGCTTCTAAGTGTATTATACTGACTATAAGTCAGCCCCCTAGTGATCAGTAAGAACAAAACCTCCTCAGGTGACATCTCCGTCACCACATCAGGACTTTTCCTACATTTGAAAGCACTCTCCATGCCTTACTAAGTGTGGTTGTTATTGAAAATGATTCCGAAAATTATTCAAATGACAAATTTACCGATTTACAAATTTACAGATTTTTCAAGTGAAAAATCGAGTTTATTCTCGGCGTCACAAACTTTTTTCAAATATTTTTACGGAGTAACCTAGAAATATGTTCAATTTATACTCTGATGAAGTATCCCAGAGAGCATTTTCCGAATAAGGATTATATTGTCTACTTTATGTAAAATTTTGTCTAAAAAAAGGGTCCGCCATTTTGTGACGTAATAGCACTCAAATATGGGAAAAAATGTCTGAAACGTATGCATAGTATAGGCAAAGTACCCTGTTCACAAATGGAAATGTTTTTTATTTCATAAAAATCCTTTATTTACTCCTATATCTGCTCAACTTTTAAGATTTTCGAAGAAAAATGAGAGCGGGCGCTTTTTTCGAAATTTGGTCGTGTTTGAGCCACTGTATCTAAGTAACGGGTAATTCCTATAAAAAATGACTTACCATTCCATAATCATCAATCATTTTTGTGTATATGTGCCAAATTTCAAGACGTTATCTCATAAAAAGCAGTTTTGGACTTTTGTCCGGCAACCTGCGATTTGGCCCCACTGTGCGTCGTGCTCCCATCCGTCTCTCTAACTTCTTTTACAATATTACTTGCCTTGGGACGCAGGTTTTTTAATATACTTGAATCATCTTTAGACACAGTTGTGCCTGAACGCATTTGAGTGCATGTGTGTGTGGCATATTATTTGTCACTTAAATAATATCCTAACCTTCGTGTTTTACCAACTTTGATCTGCATTATCCATCATCAATTTACTTGGTATATGTTTGTGAACCAATTAACGTGTGAAATTATGACATTTAAGGTGATATTTCTGTATCTAATGTTTGCTTTGCTCCCACAAATCATAAAATGAATTCTTTGAACTCCTCTTTCGTACAATTGGAATTTTTCTTGCCAAACGAGTCCTCCTCTTTGGTTTAAAATGCTTTTCAACGCCTAGGATCAATTTAGTAAGCAAAATATTTTATTGCCATTAATTCCAACACCTATAATTATATTTTCAGTTTGTTCGGTTAATTAACAGTTCGATTTCATTACTTTCGTTTTCTTCTGGTTTATCTTCATCCCGTATCTTTCGCACTGTCCCTGCAACGCATCCAGCATTTTTGCAAGCCACGGGCAGACTGGAATACTAGCGCTTGGTCATACGCAAACCTCACTGATTTTATCGATTTCCCCCCGACCTTTACTCCAGCCTCCAGTTCATCCCAAGCCTTTCTCACCATTTCCTCCGAGTATATGTTGAAAAGTACCGGCGATAAAGGACAGCCCTGCCTAACTCCCCTCCCTATTGTTGCCCAATCCGATTTTCCATCTGCTACTCTCACTTGCGCCTTCTGCGCCATATATAAATTCCGGATCAGTCTCCTGTCTCTCCAGTCTACTCCTATCTTTCGCAATATTTCCATGAACTTGTCCCACCTCACTCTGTCGAACGCCTTTTCAAAATCAACAAAGCACGCGAATACGTCCTGATTGTATTCTACATTCCTTTCCACTAGTATTCTCATCACTGCAATCGCATCTCGAGTGGCCCTCCCCTTCCGAAATCCAAACTGATCCTCGCCTAGGAATTCATTTGCTCTCTTTTCCATTCTCCTATTGATGATTCTAAGCACTACCTTTGCCGCATGAGAAATCAAACTTATCGTTCTATAGTCTTCACATTATTTTGTCACCCTCTTTTTCGGTATAGGTATCACCACGGTTTTTACAAAATCCTCCGGCCAAGCCCCCTTCTCGTATATTCTGCGAACAAGTTCATAAAATCTGTCCCTTTTCCTAGGTTTTTCAGAAGCTCAGCTGGGATGCTACCAACCCCCACCGCTTTACCTGCCTTCATTTCTCGCAGTGCCTTCTCTATCTCACCAGTATAGTCCAGTATTCCGGGGCCCACGTCATCCTGATCTACGTCCTTTTCCCCTTCTATGTCCAAGTTGCTAGGCCTATTTTCGCTATCATACAGTTCCTCAACATATTCCCTCCAACGACGTTGGATCTCCTCTGGCTCCATTGCTAAATTTCCCTTTCTGTCTTTGATGCACGGGACCGTTTTCCATTTCTTGATTCCCGATAACATTCTAACCTTTGAGTACAGACTGCCTATTTCTCCATCTCTCTGGAGTCTCTCCAGCTCCTCGCATTGCCGACTTCACCATTTTTCTCTTGCTCTCTTTGTTTCTCTCCTAAGCCTGTTGTTAATCTCCTTATAACGCCTTTTTCCTAGCTCTGTATTTACATTTTTCCATTTCCTTCTTTCGTCTATCCTTTCCATCATTTCCGCTGTTACCCATGGTTTCTTGGTCCTCCTAGCATCTACTGTTCCTATTGTTTTTTCAGCTGCTTCTTTTATACCCGTCTTTATCATTTCCCATCTTTCATCTATTGTTCCTCTTCCCTCCTCTTCCCTCATGCATCTATCCACAATCTCCTGGTATTCCCTCCTCTTCCCTCCAATCAGTGCTCCTACATCCCACTTTTTTATTTTCCTTCTTACTTTCAACCTTTTTAGTCTCATCTCACATCTTATCACCACCAAGTTATGGTCGGAGTCGGCATCTGCACCTTGGAAACTATGCGAATTCTTTACGTCGTTCCTGAATCTTTGCCTAGTCATGATGTAGTCTAGTTGGTACCTTCCAGTATCCCCCGGCATTTTGCACGTGTACCTACGCCTAGGGTGGTGTTTAAACCACGTATTTGTTCTCACTAAATTATTCCTCCTACAGAACTCCACTGCTTTCTCGCCCCGGTCATTTCTTATGCCCAGACCATACTCCCCTACTTCACTCCCGTCCCTCCCTTCCCCTACTACAGCGTTCCAATCTCCCATAACTATTAGATTCTTCCTGCCCTTTACTTTCCCCATTAATTCTTCCAACTGGTCATATACTTCGTCAACTTCCTCTTCTCTATGCCCCCCTGTCGGCATGTAAACCTGTACGACCTGTACTAAGACTACATTTTCCGGCTTAGCTTTGATTTCGATAACTAGTATTCTATCGCTTACCTGTTCCACATTCAACACCCTTTTTCCTAATGTTGCATTCAATACGACTGCTACTCCCCGCTGGCTCTCTTCCCCTCCACTGTAGGTATATAACCCGGTGCTTTTCACTCCAGAAGTCCCCCTGGTCTCTCCATCTTACTTCGCTTAGTCCCAACAAATCGATCTTTCCCCTCTCCATTTCACGCTTAATGTTCTCTAGTTTTCCTGCCCTTAACATAGTCCTAACGTTCCATGTCCCGATCCTTAGCATTGTTGCTCTCTTCTCAGGTTTATTCTTCGCCGCTGCTGCTGCTGTCTTTCTCTTCGTGCAAGGATTTCGTGAGATGACAACCGCAGAGTCCTTGCTTACCCTGCTGCCGGGCACGACACCCGTTACACTAATTTGGTCCCGGGCCCCGTAGTTGCCAGGATTCAATCCTCTATTGCTCAAGTCCATTGTGATCTTGGGAGAGTTTAATTGAGGTGGTTTCCTGATGCCTGTCTCAATAGTGTTTTTAACGTGACACCATCACTTAGCAATAAAAGTGGGAGGTCAGAAGCTAGAGCAGGTAGAGCAATTTAGCTATCTAGGTAGTGTGTTGGAAGAAAAAGGGTATATCAGCAATGAGGTGGAAGGAGAATTGCATTGGCAAAAGAAGCCTTTACGCGTAGGCGTGAGCTAATGACAGGGGCCTTGAGTAGGGAAGTGAAGAAAAGACTAGTGAAAAGTTTAATATGGAGCGTTGCACTATATGGGGCGGAAACGTGGGCTTTGCGAAAAGAAGATGAAAATAGACATAGGGCTTTTGAAATGTGGGTGTGGAGAAGGATGGAGAAGATAAAGTGGGTCGAAAGGAAGACGAACGATGAAGTACTAGAATTGGTAGGAGAGGAAAGACATTTGATAGATGCAATTAGGAGAAGGCAGAAGGTGTGGATGGAAAAGGTAATAAAAGGGGATGGTGTTTTGAAGGAGGTGATTGAGGGAAGAGCGTTGGGTAAGCGGGGAAGAGGGAGAAGAAGAACGGGTAGCTTGGATGGAATGATGGGTGGCAGAAGGTATGAGGGGCTGAAGAGGGACATCGTGTGAAATTTAGGGGGTGGGAAGAATTAAATTTCCATTTAAACCTACCTTCACCGGTACAATACTTATAATAATAATAATCACTTGTTAGGCCGCCCCACTGGGGTCAGACGCCTTCTCACAGCCGCCTCACTGAGGAACAGACGCTGCGAGTACGGTGCGTGGACTACCTTTCGTCAGGCTCCTACCCTTCGACCTGTCTGTCATGGGTGACCCTACCAGGAGCAATATTAGTTACTCCCGCCAGTGTAGCTCTAGGGGTCACGGGAACACACAAGCCCCAATCCCACCACGACAAGGCGTAGTCCATGGGGAAGGGAAATTATAATAGAAGAAAAGAAAAATGTAGTGTAAAAGATTCACATTTGTGAAAAAACGTGAGGATTGGAGCAAATATCCATCAACGAAAAAACCCACTGCAGGACAACATAGGAAAGTGATAAAAATAATACATCGAAGAGCCCCATCACGCGCCCAAAACACTCAATAATTCAAGGCAGAAGAAGACGAACGGGGCCCCGAGATACTGAGAAGCGAATTCGATAGATCCGTTAAAAACCTATAAAACTAGTGGCCAGGAGGGGTTAAAACAAACGGAGAAATCATCCAGTTACTCGGAGTCAAGGCAAAGGAATACTCTTTGGAATAATCAGAGATAGTAACTATTAAAAAAAGGGACATGATCATAATTCAGAAGAAACCAAGGATAGAGAAATGCGAAGAACTAATAACATTCCGCCTGGTATCACACACATAGAAAATACCTACTCGGATAGTTAGATAAAGAATGGATGGAAAGAATCCGACTTGGTTTTCCGAAAGGGAACCTTTCGGAAAACCAAGTCGGATTCAAGGAAAATCTCGGAGCTAGTGAGACAATACTCAGCTTAAGGACACTGACCGTGAAAATGATACCCGTAAACAAGACGTTTTAGGTGGCGTTCACATGGACATTGTCTTAGTCAGCGTCGAATAGATTAATATTTTCTAGTTATTAGTGGAAATTGAAATAGACTTCAATAACTATAGGAAAAATCTCATTTAATTGTGGTTTGAAAATAAAATTAAAACATGTGACCAGCTGCGGAGAGTTATTTAACTATGCCTCTTTGCTGCAGAAGGTTTCATAGAACTGCGAAATATCGCTAGATCATTTACGGAAATAGAGGTCGTAAGTTCATTTGACTGCATTTTGCTACGCTGTTATTAGATTGTTTGAACAGAGTGACGTTCGCATGAGGAGGAAATTTTTATCAAATAGGAAAGTGCAGAGAAAGGATATTTGTGGGCATGATGATGAAAAAATTCGTATTCTCAATAAAAATTGTAGATAAATTTATGGACGAGTCAACAACAGAGTCAAACTAGTTAAGAAAAACGTTTGGAGGAAGTATATGATACGGACGACTGGATATAGAGCACGTACTTCACACAGACAAATAAACCACTGGGTATATAAATATTGCATTGCGATACTGAGAAAGCATGGAATGAGAAAAGCAATAAAAATATCAATATCCAAAAAGTATTTCCAGAGTATAGGAAAATTATCGATATCAAACTATCTATTGATATTTTCGTCAAATATTTAACCATATAGTACTTGCGCTTAGCTCGACGTAGTATGCCTCTTCTATGCCATGTGTGTTAAAATGCAGTTTTTCAATTCTACACTCACCTAGAATTCATTTCTAATTAAAGTTTAGATAAAAATTATCATAGCATACTTTGAACCCTTATTATTCCTTTACTTTCATGGAGATAAATTACCTCCTAATTGCATTTTTTCTTTTGAGTCTACAAAGAACTTTAAAATACGCGAAATTGGCAATTTTAATTACAATTACGTTAAATGAAAGAAAGTATAACTAGCCACTTCAAGGATTTAATGGAACCTTTTCATGCGTGATGACAAAGATACAGATAATAATCCACGAGAGCTGGATTAAGAGCGAGTAAATATGCTTTTCTTGACCAAAGTGAAAACATTTTTAAAACATTCCTTGAAGAAATTGTTCAAATGGCTATTTTACTTATTGACTACAAATGATAACAATCAACAGGTTGTTTTTCGATCCCCAGTTCTATTTCCCTCGGCACTGGTAATTCAGTCGCTCGAATTCAACAATGATCGGTGAGTCGATGACGTGGTCAAGTGAAACAAAAGCCATCCGAAAAACAATTGCAAAAAACTGAAGCACAAAATAACTCAAAACATGCTATGGGAGTCCAAACGACACATATTAACATAAAACCCACCTCAGAAGCGCCTATGACTCCTACAGAGATGGTTTCCCTACGAACGTTCAAGCACGAATACGTTAAATGAAAATTAAAGGCATAAAATGCATTGCAACAACGAGTAGTTCTCTAATTCCATAAATTTTGTGTATTTATTTCGTCGTCAACAACAACAAGACGTAAATAAACATTACCTTGATATCTGTGAACATTGGAATGGCGGTCCGGTCCCAAGGAATACATAGGTATGGCATTAATCCTATTTTGTAAAATATTTGGAGGAATACTCGCTAAATGATTAGTGAAAACGTTCTGGTGTAGTGATAATGAGGATTGACAGAAGAATATTCGGTGCGCTGCTGGTAAAATAGCCGACTACGATGATACCTAGTGTTGGTGGTGGTCCCTGATTGAAGCAAGACTCATCGGAAGATAAATGACTGAAAATGTCCATAAATACTTATGACCGCAAAATTATTTGTTATCGTATTGTGTATGAGAGTGGTTTCTTTAATAAATTCTATGAACCGCATACATTCAAATGATTATTTAACCTACCACGAATACGTGTTAAATTATATTGGTGAACTGATTGGACTGCATCAAATTAATTGCGCGAGATGTCTTGGATAGTGAAATGGAATCCACGTAGCGAGTAAGACATCTTTTTTTATGTAGCAGTGTCATTATTTAATTATTCATGCAATGGAGCATAAATTACGTAATGAATGCGTGTGCCTTGACTAGGCCAAGTAACTTTCAACGACGACAAATGTCTGTATTTCTTACTGCGCACGCTCGGAGTTTCATTCAGCAAGCTTGCCGTTGAAACTATATCTTATGAGAAAGAGAAACGGACTGAAAATGAACTATTAAGTGAGAAAAATGAATCTTATAACGTGTTACGGCACGACACTTCGCGGCAATATCACAGGCGTAATCAGAGTATTAAGCAGTCGCACGCATTTGTCGACATTTATTTTGCATAATAAAAGTGGTAGGGCCCTAATTATAGCGCAGCATTGATCCTATGCGTCATTATTATTCGTTACCGATCATTTTTTTTGAGGACCCTGGCATTAAAATCCGCCATTTTTACCTATCTTGTATTGCCGTTACCTTAGCACAAATTTTCTCTACCACACAGTTAGTGCCAACATACTTGGTGGATTCAAAGCTTGGCCGCTATTGACGCGGCGGAAGTTGCCCACAGACTTTTGCAAATGACTGTACATGCTTGTACACGTGCAATGTGCTGCACATGTATTACATATGTGTAATATTGAATGACCCATGTGAAAGCAATTTGTTGCTCTTGTTATTGCCAATTTATTTACATGCAAGTCTTATGGTAATAAATGGTCCCAAGGCTATCCCTCACTATTTTGAGCTTCTCATTATGTGCTATACTGATGAGGTTAAGGAAACAATGCACTTCCACAAAATATATAATTTATTCACTCACGACCATGGTTTCGATGCATAGCATCATCTTCAGGTGTCAAACACAGAATTGTAAGGCCCTTATATACAATTTAACAGCGGGGGGAGGGGAAGAGATGGGTTGGTGGGTTGGAAGGGAGGGGGGAGGGGTATGGAGTGAAGGCCCAAACCGTAGTTAGTGGGTGTCACCATCCCCTGCTGTTACGGTGGAGTCCTGTGGGGAGGGAGGGAGGAGGGGGGAAGGAGCGGGAGGAAGGAGTGGGTTAGGCAGGGTTATTGGACTCACTTACGAATTTTAATAGAGGGGAGCAGGAGGGAGAGCATGCTTCATCAATAGCACTGGGAACTCACAGTTTGCGAAACATTTACAAACTCACGGACACGATAGAAACTTTGTTCCACAAATTTTACACTGTGAGGAGAATGGCAGAAAAGTAGATGTGTTGGAAGAATAGGGGTGTTTACTCAGAGCCGAAATCGCAATTTTGTACACGAAATTCTTAGATGGAAACGAAAAAAGAAATTTGGTGAAAAAATTAATCTTCTAACCACAACCATTCTTTCATAAATCAGAAACTAAAATATGCAAAAGGTGACGCCCACCGAAAATGCTGCTGTGATAACATTGACGTCATTTTCCTCCCGTCCTTGACCGCTTTTTAGGGGAAGGGAAGGGAGTGGATGGGGGGTTCTTGGGAGGTCTGCTCACACAGATGCTCTCCTAACTGCTCCTATTGGCAGAGTCATCTGTGTCCCCTCCCCCCCCCCCCTCCATTGCGATAAGGCGAAGTAGTTTCGCGGGCTCAGTTGTGATTGGACGAAGTCGATATACGTCAGAAGTTGCACCACACCCAATTTTCCGAAAGGGTTTAAAAACATCAGTTTTCCGACGCTTATAACTCGAGAATTAATTGACGGATCCAAAAACGGAAAAATACGGGTCTTATTATTTTACAAACTCTATCATATTCGGTAATTAAAAAAATATGGTAAACGACCCCATTGGAGATAATCAACATTTGAATTCTAACGGTTGTACCTTGGTGAACGAAATTTTGTTCCCCTCCCGCTCCCCTCTATTAAAATTCGTAAGCGAGTCCAATAATCCTGCCTAACCCACTCCTTCCTCCCGCTCCTTCCCCCCTCCTCCCTCCCTCCCCACAGGACTCCACCGTAACAGCAGGGGATGGTGACACCCACTAACTACGGTTTGGGCCTTCACTCCATACCCCTCCCCCCTCCCTTCCCCTCCCCCCACTGTTAAATTGTATATAAGGGCCTTACAATTCTGTATTTGACACCTGAAGATGATGCTATGCATCGAAATCATGGTCGTGAGTGAATAAATATATTTTGTGGAAGTGCATTGTTTCCTTAACCTCATCATGAAGGAATTCCACGTATTCAAGCCAGACACCGTCAACTTCATGAGTTATACTCATTACGTGGGACCTCTACTGAAACATTCAAAACTAGTAAGCTGTAATGACATAGAGCATTCTTTCGACTCTGATGTGAACCATGAATTGATGAGCATTCGATAAGCAGCATATTTCCCTCTAAGGCTCACCAGTTTAATGGCAGAGGTGTAGGTGTGCGTGACTTGGGGTACTTGTCAAAGAATAAGAAGCAGCAGTCACAAATTGGCATCTCTAAGATGCAAGCACCAAGTTTACTCCCACAAGGTATAAACCTTCTCATTTTCCCAGTTGAAGACAAAAGCCGTCATTCTGAAGTTGAAGAAATAATTTTATGCATTTTACAATGTTATTCAGAATTTTCCATCAGGTCCCCAAAAGAAAGCTAGTGATTCTATCTTGACCTTTGACGAGATTGATGGGAAGATCATCTGACGGCATCAGAAAGAGAACATTCACCATTATTCATGGTTTCTATTAACCATACAACGTCTAGGAATGGTACGGGGACTTTTGTATTGATTTGCTGGCTTTTGTTTATTTGGGTTTTGTCAGCATCGCCAAGCATGATTCAAAAGCAAAAAGATGGCCACTGACCTCCTTTCGATCGAAAAAGATCACCAACCGCATGACGTTTACAAAGTGGTGTATGAAGTAAGATGTAGCTGTGGCAAATCACATATGTATCAACCAAACATTGAGAGCCCTTAAATGCAAAATAGACAGACATCAAAGGTCCACAAAAAGATTTCGCCTTTTCTGCTGTTGCAAGGCACACCTGGTCATATTATAACTTTTCAAAATCATAAGACCATTAACAGAGAATATAAATATTTTCCTCAGCTGATACGAGAGGCAATCGGAATAGCTAAGAAACCAAAAAAATTTAACAGGGAAGATGGCTATCCTCTTTTATCAAGTTCAAATGGCTACTCCAACAATCAAGCCCAATGGTTCTTCAGGCCAATCAGCACGACCCTACCTAGCCCAAGTGGTGTACATTTGCATAACGATCTAAAATCCCTGGAGCTCATTTAGGACCTGAAGATGCAAGCTGGAAGGCTGGTGACACTGCAGTCCTCAAAATGAATCAATGAGGATATAATCTGAATAAACAAAAGCCAATGTCTAGGAATGTCTCCCTTATAGATAGGGGGTTGTCTCTTGAAGATACTATGTATTGTGTCTGTTTTACTGAGCATTTGATCAGCATATGGCATTTTTGCAAGAGAGTTTCATACAATACCTACTCTTCAAGCACACACTTCTCCACACTCTCCCATGCAATCCATCATAAACAACAAATCCATACCCGAGTGAACAATCATCTATTCCTTACTCTTTGTCCTTGCTCTAAGAATTAATTATTAATTAATCATTTACCACAAGATACCAACACTCTTCACCACAAGAGATTAATGAGTTTTCCGAATCTTCCCCTCTAAGTAATCACTGCACAATAGAACAGGAAAACAGTTAAATATAGGCTCTTAAAGACACGCTACACTTTCATCATGTCCCAGTCTATGAAACAAAGGAGCTCACCATTTAGCAATATGCTTCCATTCACCGAACGCAGCAAGATATCCTGGTCAGCAGACCACGCTAGCTCCCTTCCATCGAGGATCGCTCCTTCACTGCCACGGAGACGGACCTGAAGTGAACATCGGCCATCTCAGAATTTATGCTCAAGAGCCTTCACCACCCGGCAATCCCATTGGCACAAAAGAATTTTGGCATGACTTCACAGTATTATTGATAAGTCAAACATCACTTTATCTCTCCATGAATAATGTCTCTTCCATCACTGCATATTGCACTTCCATATTGCATGACTTGATTTTATTTGTAAAGAAAATCAACCACATGTATGAACTCAACTGTGACTTCCATCAATACAATGCCAGGACTAAAGATAAAATTCATGCGTTTCCAAAGAAGAGTGTGCTCAGTGACAAAGTGCTGTACCATCAAGGCATTTGGCTCTTCAACACATTCCCTGCTGCTTTGGCCATAGTGACAAACAGGCACAATGCGTTCGTGTCTCCTTGGTCACCATGACCAAGTCATTCTTTTCACCTCTCACCTTCAGTCATGATTATGGCAATGCCATGCATGGGGCTCCGACATGGTGTAGGGAGTCGAGTGCACCTAAAACCTTGGGGATTATCAGGGTGTCCACTAAAGTCAAAATATAAAATTCAAGCATAATTCAAGGTTTTCAAGGCTAAATTTATAAAAATTTCCAGGCTAATACATCGCGGATCTTGTACGAGTCAAAAGTGATGTTTTCCAAGTTCTATGTAGAATATGGATTTTTTGTAGTTTAACCCATAGCATAAGATAAATAAAAAATAGATAAAGTAATTAAATAAGAAATAATTGATATATTAAAGTAATTAAATATGTAGTTTTATTGGTAGTAAGAGACTCTCTTTGTTGGTTGGGAAAGATAAACTACTTTTTGATTGAACACCCTCTTTCTAAATTAGCATTTCCATGAGAAATTACAAATTCTCCTACAAGAGGAACTTAAAAAACCCACTGGCTAAAGTCTTCAGCATTAAACCACTGTTCTTGGAATGATGTTTTTCTACGTTAATATTTTTTGCCATGCTTTTCTATTTTAAGTCTCAAAGCCTCAATTTTCTGCTCACTCAGAATCAGAATGTAACATTTTTGTACCGCTAGACTATATAGAAAAAAGTGAAATGTTAACAGTCTTTAGTATCCTACACCATCTATTTCTAACAAAAAGTAATGTAATAAAAATCCTAATTCAAGTAAGCGCATCCTGAATATATCTAACAAACATCAGCAATTAGATTTCTCAAACAATTATAGAAAAGTTTGTAAAAAATATATTGCAAAGCCTACCAGAAAGCCAACTTACATAGTACTTACAGTAAAGTATCCGATTACATAAAATATGCAGTTCAAAGAAACATTATAAGTTCATTTTCATTAATAAAGGAATTATTTTCCAATTATTAATTAAATCCTTGAATGCTATCAAATTCTTTTTTAGAAACAAAAAAAAATTTAATGCGTCCAAGAGATCCCATTTATGGAATATCCGGGAATTCCATTTTTAAGACGAAAAAATTATTACAGAATATTTCAAGCTGCTAAACTAGGAATTTTGCAATGTCTTTTTAACAATAACCTATGAAATGAAATTTGAGAATTTTCTACTCCTAAGAAGAGGTTGTATAACTCTGATCTTGAAATGAAATTAGCCTTTCTTCATGCAACTATAAACAAAATTTAAAAAAGTCTTGGATTTTCTCTCCATGGGCCTGGCCTGGCTCTCTCGCCTGGGTTTGCAAGAAAAAAGTAGAATGACTTGTGGGGAGAATGTATTATCCTAAATCAGGTAATCCGACAATAGCAGAGTGGGGTAGTGGACTGCAGGTAATGAAGTTCGATTCTTATCGCGATTTAAAATGTTTCTTTCAGCCATTGAATCAAAAAGTTTATCATCCTTCATTTCCAACCTTTTTATGTGGATACTGACTTTTTTGTACTTCTATCGTTTAAACTACCTACATTTACAAATGCGTCACTGAAAAATACATCGTAAAGTTAACAAAATGATTACACGATTACATTGAATTCTGCAGTAAAAAATATTTCCAATCCTTTCCCTAACGCCAAATTTTATTATTTTTTAAATTATAAATTCACATGAAATTTCTGATAATCTACTTTTTTTAACTGCCTACTTGCATTACCCTATGAATACAGCATAGCCTGTATTCCTAGGCAGTGTTAAGGATCGAACTCGCGACCTGCAGTACAGTAGTCCTCATTTTTAACAACTACGCTATCATAGGTTCACGGGAATCTGGCGAATGTAGGCGACCCGCGTGACATTCGGCTTTATTTTTTTTCTCGCGCATATGGAGAAGAAAGTCACGACGAGTATTTTTTTTATTTTGTTTTTGTGGCACAGAAAAAAACTTCTCATTTCGTGACCAAGTTACACAACCCCTCCTTGTCAGTATCTACCATACGTACGTATATTCCATTCGCGGAGCGCATCGATCACTAAGGCGAGAAATTTAAAATCTCCGATCCGGATCTAAATTTTTACTGCCTTCGGATATGATTTCAGTAGCGAATGAAATGAAAGACCCGTGGATCTTTGGATCCGACCCGACCATCATTAATTTATGAGTGTTACATTTGTAAATCTAATTTAAACAACAAAAGTATTATAAAGTGAGTACTCAGATGGAATGCTTTGAAATTGAAGATGATAACATTTTCGATGTAATGACTGAAAGAAAAATTAAACTGTGATAGGGATCGACAGTAAACTAGCTCTCGTTGTCCGCCTGATCCCGGCGAATGTAGGCTAACCGCGTGACATCCTAGGTAATTTTTCCCGCGATACCGGGGTAATGGGGAAAAGTCATATTTCTTTATTTTGCTTCTAGTTGCACGGGAACATTTTCATCTAATTTCGTGACCTGAGTTACACATCCTCTTCTTGTCAATATCTACTGCTTCTACATGCCATTCACGGGGCACTTCGATCGCTAAGCCGCGAAAATTTAAAATCTACGATTCGGATCCGATTTTATACCGTGTCTTTGGATCCGAATCCGGAGCCGAGTAAAATGAAAGATCCGCGGATCTTTGGATCCGACGGATCCGATCCGGCCATCACTGCACGTTAGGCATATGTTTGCGTATCATGGGCTTAGTCCGATGTGCAATGAATGAGAACAAAGGGCACTTGACGTGACGCTGAAGGCATCTGTTCGACAGTCGAACGTCTCCGATCCACACAGCGCTGACGATACATTGAGCCTAACTACTTTTCCGTCCATTATTTATTTATTTATGCCAACGGCAAATCCATATCTTAAAGTCATCATTATTTATCCTATTTATAAAATACGGATTTTTTGTCTTGAATTAAGAATTTTTAAAATTCCCGGCTCAGACCAGAAAATCACGAATAATCCACGAACAATTCCCTGCTTTGAAAATTCACGAATAATTCCCGATTTTCCAGGTTTTCCCGGTCAGTGGACACCCTGATTATGCATATTTTTTGAAATATGCATTTTTAAAATTTTTATTGTTTTGTAAGGATTTTATTTATTGTGAAATAATATACATGCTAAATAATAATTTACGATGGAAAAATACTAAAAACAACTTAAACGTGCTATAATACAATATTTTATTTATAAAAGTAATACAATCATTCAAAGAGTTAAAAAGAATTAACTTTTTCTGTGCGAGGTGTTGAAACAGATTAAGCGCATTAATGCTCTCGGGGATATCTTGAACAATACGTCATTACTTTTTTTTCCTTTGCTTCTCCCCCTTCCCTCGCTGCCTTCTTATAGCTCCCCTTGCAGTGTTCCCGTAAGCCCACGGCTCTTCCTTCTTGTTTTGCACGGCAGGTTCTTCGTCTTTCCACACCATGTGCCTTTTTCTCTTTGTTTCTCTCCTTTGAGAAGTCAAATATCAAATCACTTGCTTAGGGAATTAAGTTATGCTGATTTTATTCCCAGTACATTCCTTGTACAATAAATGTGTATTTACCATGGATGTTTATAATAGTAACTTCACAGCCAAATTTCGGCACCACTTCACCGTTTTCCTTTGTGGCAAAGAATAAGCTGCCGCCATTTGGTCAGACAGATCCACTGATGATTTTGCCTCGTTGCAGTCAAAGGCAACTTTCGGTTCTGAAACCTCATTTTTGGGGCCTCATGAAATGGGACTTAGATTCTATAAAAAACTCATTTAAGATTTGAAACACAATAATTGTATTGATTTTGACCAAAACTTAAAAAAATTCTTATTTCATTCATTGTATTATTCTGCGTGTATTTTGGTGACAAGTGAATTAAGCATATAACATAGTTTTTGACACTTTGTGTGCACCTAATGTTGCTTACATTTATGTGCATATGCAGTTATATCCTCTTATCATGCATATTGAACAGAACCTGATGCCATACTGCACTGAACATGCACCTTGAACGGAAACAAGATGGCGGAACTGAAACAGGTCTGCCCAAACTGCTCAAATTTAATAGACGATAATTCCATAATTTAATAGATGCCATGCTGTGAATTATTCGTGGGTTTTCCACCGGGTCAGGTATTCTGCTGCCGACGTTTCAATGTCTAACTACGCCATCATCCTCAGGGCGTTTGATGCTGGGATAAGATTTATCGCCTTATATATGCTCCCGAATAGGTCAGGTGGCTCCTGATTGGCTGCTGTCCCTCTTCCTCCTTGCTTCTCTGATTTTGCGAATAATAGGTCTCCACGATTGGCAGAGAGTATACCCTGCATCTATCCATTTGCCCTACTAATCATTTTGGTGTCGTCAAAACGGATGCGGTGGTCTTGCGTTATGCTGTGCTCCGCGATGGCTGATTTCTCGGGATAGCCCAGTCTAATGCAATATACTCCATCCAAGATATCGAGGCATTGTCATTCACTCTTGACTCCCTTCCTCTCCTTTGCCAGATGCACACAATCATTGTGCGATGATAGACATTGGTGTCAGAAGTGGATCGTGGCAAAGAGAAAGAAATGGCCTAGTGAACTGAAATTCCAGCACCATGAACAGCCACATAATTATAGTTGGGTGCAATGTCGAGGTTGGAACCAGTTCACCTCAGTCACCGTGTTCTATGGGGACCACATTAGTAATTTATGGGTAACATTAATCACGACTTACATTTTTATTATGCAATTTATGCTGAAGTTTATTAATCTCTTAAATCTCAAATAGAATTTTCTCAAGAGAAGTAGGTAACATATGCACCACGAATTGGTCACCCTACCCTTGATGTCGACTTCAAGCGAAGGGACGCTCCCACTGGTGCTGAGAGCCGCTTGGCAGTGGCCGAGGCGACATCCAGGCGGCGCACGCCTCGGGGAAGACCAAAGTTGGGAAACCTGGTGGAGAACACGGCAGGGGATCCCCGAGATGGTGAGAGGGGCAGCCCTGATGGACCCCCCCTGGCCACACCGTGGATGAGCACGTCCAGGGACTCCAAGCCAGTCATACTGATGCCCTCCTCATCGAGAGAGATCCTGAGAGGGCAGAGGGGGCAATTAGCGACAGCCAGAAATAATTTTGTTTGGAATAAAACGGTCCCTGTGACTAGAAATCCACCGACCAAAAATTGTGTACTTTTAATCTGTTACCTGTTTACATGTTAAATTGAAATTTCAACGAAAAAAAGCTGATGATAAATTATTTTTTTCATATATCAAAAGTTATTATATGAAATTTGTAAAACCCTACTACGAAACTGGTGGTGAAACTTGAGTGAGAGCACAAGTTTTTCAGCTTGAAGAGTATAGAGAAGAAGGGATGTAATAATTTGAGGTAATAATAACCACTACATCTTAATAAGATACTGATAGTTTCAGAAAAACCGGTGCTCAGAAGCATGTGATGATTTTACCTGTCCATATAGGTAATATATAACAAAAAAATAATTTAACCAGGAGTTGCCACTAAATTATGGTCTTTGTTTTGTAAGAATGAATGAAACTATGTTCCCCTTCAATTCTGCTACATATTCATAACAATGGTACCAGACAAAAAAAATACCTCCATCTGGACTGTCACTCTAGTATTACATATATTTTGAATTTCTTTTACTTATACCAGGTTCTTCCTGTTTTGAGGTATGTATAGAGCCTTAGAAGAGGTAGTAAGGCTGCATTAAAAGTTGAAAGTCAATCTTCCAGCATCTTATCATAACTCTGGGAAATACCCAAACCTAAAGAAACCACTGGCTATGTGCCCAGAAATATCCAGGAAAGAAATAACGGGCAACATGAAATTGAGCTGTTTTGAACTTGAACCTGTGGACCTCATGTTTTGAAGTTCTTCTCATCAGGTAAAAACAAATTTTTAGTAGCTTAAACAATGAACATGGATGTTGTTAATGTAGTATCAAAAATTAATTATATCAATTATATTGTCTTCATTGATTCCAAACATTATCAATACATAATCAATCAATATAACAATTGTTATGGACCTCAAAGAATACAATTAACCTTTGGAGTAACAATGGTATCACAGGATTTATTTATTTAATTTAGTTTATCCCACAACAAAAGAAAATTACAGGACAGCCATGAAAACTAACTAATAATTAGATACAATAGTTTCTACGTTCCTTACATATTCTAATTTAGGTGAAAAAACATCCTTATCCTTTGCAAAAGCATTATAAAAATTACATATTCTATTAAATGTAGCTTTTTCACAGTACTCTGTATTGTATATTTTCCTTAAAAACTGTCCACCACTTCTACCCTGAAATGGGGGTACAAAAAGTTCAATTTTTCAATCAGTAAAGTGCTTTTGCCGTAATGTATTATGTCATATAACAATATCGTATCTTTAACAAGTGTTCTACTTTCTAGTGTACTAAAATTAAAAATATCTAATAGTGCCTTTGTGGAAATATGCTTTTCCATTACAGGGTAATACCCATGCTCTCTCATGAACAATGCCCTGATGAATCTCTTCTGTGCCTTTTCAAGAAGAGAAATATATTTTTCTGAAATGGAGACCATATCACAGCTGCATATTCTAGTCTGCTACGCACAAGTGTCTCATACAGCATAATTATAGGTTTTGTTGTTGTAAAACATCTTGTCACTCGTAGAATAAATCCTAGTGTCTTCATTGAAACAGAGACCACCTTAGTAATATTCTCTCCAAAACTCATCTTCTTGGTGAACATAACTCCCAGATCTCTGCGTGATTCCACTTGAATTAAACTAACTCCCCCTATGGTATATGGAAATTTTAACTGCCTTCCATTCCTAGTAAACAATAACAAAACACACTTATTTACATTAAAAGGCAGTCTATTTTTGTGTGACCTCTCCACTATCTCATTTAGGTCGTTTTGTAATTGAAAACAATCATTTAGGTCCCTTATTCAACCACAGTAAAACGCCGTATTTGCGTTATCGGAATTTACGTTTTCCCGCAAATCGCATGATTTCTTTGGTCCCATCATATTTCCTATCTCTGCAACATATGTAGAACCCTGTATTCACACCGTATGTTTCTCCGTTTTCCCACTAATTTACTGACTAAAAAAAAATAATTTCCCTTCTAAAACAGCTACTCGTGCATATCAGCCCTAACAAACCATCTTTTGGCATCCTTTCGTACATTCTCGTTACTGCTCTCTCTCTCTCTCTCTCTTGTATTTTTAAGTACATATGTACAACTATTTTCGGGATGAATTTGAATGTGGTGGGACACAATGCCACTAGTGTCAGAAATTTGAACTACGTCATCTCGTTATGTCTGCGAGGAAAAGATTCATGATATGAAATGAATGTATTGTAGAACTACCCAGCTAATAATAAATACAATGTAAGGACTCCTGTCGGAATGTTGACAATATTGATTTAGTAAAGAATTTGATATGATTAAGAATTTGATATGAAAGCGACTTCTGAACCAGACGTGATAAATGCCGGAACTACATAACGTGACCGACAACTAGGATCATTTATTGGGTTACTTCAATATAAAACTTGTTGAAACTTGCATTATCCCATTCAAGCCACACTGCATTGCAAATAAGTACAATACTTAAAAATTATGAAGTTGCACGACAGTTTGCACTATTGTTGCCGTCAAAATGGTATAGACCTGGACTTTGACGCATTCCTCAGTAACACTGGGCGCATTAGGTGTAACCTATTATACATAGAGATGGGTAAATTACCGTAATTCTCAATTGAGGTAAATAACGGTAATTTTCGAAAATTACCGTAATTTTCCGGTAATTTTAAGTTTTGAGCTGCAAATCCTTATCAGAGGACTCGAAACGAAATCAAATAGCATTGAGATATAAATTCCGACACTTATATCAAACATACCACGACGTTTATCTATTGTAACTCATTTTAAAAAATTAGAACGAAGTTCGCAGCAACACGCAATTTGCCTCTCTTTTGTCACACTATGAGAAATTTTCGTTCCAAAGACATACCTCTGTGCAATGTGCATTTGTTATTTTACTCTGAATTAGTTGGAATTAATCATGGACACAGTGTAAACAAAATCGTTTTAGCTTCTTAATTTATACTATTACCCATTCCAATGGTTTCTTCGTGAGGAAGAAATTTTCTGAAAAAGAACTTTTCTGAAAATTACCGCTTATTACGGTAATTTTCAGGGCTGTTGGTAATTTACAAAAATTACCGCGGTAATTTAGGAAAATTACCGCGGTATTTTACCAAGTTGCCCATCTCTAATCATACATGGTTGGAAAGAGAACTAATTTTTCTTTAAAATGACACATTGTTTGGGCTAATATCATCTCCCTTCTTGATGTGAGTTGTCAAAATACGAAACAAAACAACCATGTATGATTAGAGTCTACAAACTTTTTTTGAGAGACTTAAAATTTAAACGAACTATACTTTGTACAATTTGGAAAAAATATGCGAGAGAGATTTTTCATAAATTTAATTGGAGCTGAGATATAAGGGGGTCTTATTTATGATGTCACGGTGGCCGCACGTCATCCCTGTGGATGACCGTTCATGGCTCTGCACGAAGCTTTCGAACACAATAAACCATCGCTTGGATGCTGAGGTGAAAAATGGACATTTTCAATTGAGGACAAAATAAAAATTTTAGGGCAAGTTGATGCCCATATTGGAACCGCATTGATCTGGCGAAGCAACTCAGATTGCCGGTCTCGACATTGAATACCATAGTGAAAAATCGTGATGCGATTGTAAAACATGCAAACCAGTGTGGACATTTGTCAAAGACGAGAAAATATGTAAAGAATTCCAGGTATGAAGAATTAGAATGAATGCTGAAAGAGTGGTTTTTAGGTGCAAGAACATCAAATGAAAGGCGTCATCTTATGAAAAATAGCATTGCATATCGCCACATGATTGGGAATCGAAGATTTCACGGCATCCAATGGTTGGTAGGATAGATTCAAAAATAGGTACAATCTTGTATACAAGACTGTGAGTGGTGAAAGTAAAGGTGTTAACACTGAGACTGCAACTCAGTGGAAAGTATCTGAACTGATTTGACTTCTGGAAGGCTACAGCCCAAAAGATGTTTTCAATGCAGACGAGACAGGATTATTCTTTAAAGTGCTGCCAGCAAAAACAGTGTGCTTCAGAGGGGAACAATGTCATGGAGAGTCCCTTAGTAAACAAAGACTTACTGTCTTATTAATCACAAATGCAGATGGAAGTGAGAAACTTCAGCCGCTAGCGATTGGCAAATCAAAAAGTCCTAGGTGTTTCAAGCATGTAAAACAGTTTCCCACTACATACAATGCAAATATCAAAGTATGGATGGCCTCAGCAGTATTTGAGGATCAGCTTCATGCTCTGGATGCGAAAATGGGGTCGCAGAACAGGAAAATTCTGCTCTTTATTGATCAGGCCCAGCCCATCCAGCGAATGTACATTTAAAAAATGTACAGTTTAAATGTTTTCCAGCAAACTGTACCAGTGAGCTCCAACCATTGGATTTAGGAATAATTCACTCATTTAAGGTGCATTATCGAAGAATGATTGTACAGAAATTGATATCTCTGCATGATTGTGGTAGGAACATAAAAACAATCAAATTGAGTGTACTGGATGCCTTGAACTACATATCATGGGCCTGGAAACAGGTTAAGGACTCTACAATATATAACTGCTTTAGAAGATCAGGATTTCATGTTGGTAGTGGCAAAGAAATTCCAGTTGAATTAAATTGTGATGACGATACTGTAGACAATGACTGGAATCTTCTTGAGACAAATTATACTTTCTTGGAGTTTGTCAAATTAGATTCTTGTGTTGTGACAACTGCGGTAGAGAGTGTAGACATTTTGGGTAAACACCTGGAGGAAGATGCAGATGAGGAGGACACAGAGGATGAAGAGACTCCTTTACCTTCATACCAAGACACAGTATGTGCTGTTCACACACTAAGGAATTACTTGTTAGGTGGAAACTACAGTGAGCAAATGCTTGATGAATTGCAAAAAATTGAAAATAAAGTGCATGATATGAATAGACGAAGGAAGTCAAAGCAGTTGAAAATATCTGACTTTTTTGCTAAGTAATATGTTAATCATTAGATTGTTTCAATGATTCCTGATAGTAAGCAACACTGAAATGTCACTGCCATTGTAATTCTTGCTTATATTTACAATATCTTCTTTCAGTATTCTCAACTAGATACGTTATTGTGTGTAGGATCCACATTACCTGAAAATTGCATTTTTATTAAGTTCTTTTTTTACATTTGTTCATTTTTTCTTGGTTTTGGGCAATATAAAGTAGTCCTAATTTATTTTATGTTATGGCAATTAAAGAGAAAAATAGTTTGCTTTTTATTTTATTAATTTAAAATATTTAACATTATGTTATTCACAATAAATAAAGAGAGCCATAGTTAAAGAAATAAATAATACTATTCCTCTGTTTCAGTTTATCAGCCAGCTTTTTATTTTTAACATTTCCCAAGCAAGTACGTATGTAAAGGTGAAAATTCCCATTTCCCACTATTTGCATTTTCCCGCAATTTGAACTTTTTTCTGGGGTCCCTAGAAAAGTGCAAATAAGGGGTTTTACTGTATATATTTTGACATCAGCAGCAAATAATAACTTAGCATTATTTATTCTTGATGGTAAATCAGAGACAAAGATCAAAAACAACAATGGACCCAGATTAGACACCTGTGGAACACCAGATGTGATGTCATACTCTGAGGACTGATAATTTTTAAACTTAACAGTGACGTCAGTTGACATCATCATCAGGATGATATAGGTTGCTTAAAGGCAGGATAAAGGTTGCTGTTCTCAAAGAGGTATACGATCATAGGAGGTTCTAACAAAATATGATGGGGAATTATCGGGATTTACATACCTTGGCCCAACTGATGCTCCTAAATCAAACAGAACTGATCCTCCATCACCAGAAATCTCTACTGGAGAACCAGCAAAGCCTTGTATACGACCATCCCTCTTTGTCACACTGTAAAAGACATATAACATAATTTACTAGGTGAGCAATATCCAAAATCCTCCTATCTTTCAAATTCAGTCACTTTGAACGACTATTCACTAAAGAGACACTAGATCAGAAATTCACACTAGTGCTGACAAGGAGACATCATGAAAAAGATGTTGAGAGAACATTTTTTTTCTCAAACTGGATATACGAGGCATGTTTTTTAAGTAAGTACCGTTTTAAAATTCCACCGCGGCAGCTTTTCGGTTGGAGCCCCGCACAAGCGCACTGTGTATTTACATCTGTTGGCAAGCCACAAATGCCATTACGGCAACAATCGATTGTCTTTATGTCTCTTTGTTCATGTTTAAAATGCCACCTCCAAATGAGAATTCCGCCGACTGTGAAATGCGATCAGTTATTCGTTTTCTTAGTGCCAAAGGTGTGAAATAAGCAGAAATTTACCGTCAAATTTGTGAAGTTTATAGAAAAAAACATTATGAGTGATGGCATGGTACGGAAATGGGTGAAAGCCTTTCAAAGGTGGCCGTGCGAACGTTCATGATGAGGAACGGAGTGGGCGATCCTCAGTGATCATTGATGATTTGGTGCAGAAAGTGGATGAAGAAATGAAAAAGAACAGACGAATCACGATTTCCTCGTTATTAGATTTGTTTCCTCAAGCTTCAAGGAGTGTTCTCTACGAAATTGTTTCTGGGTGTTTGAATTATCGAAAATTGTGCGCACGATGGGTACCGAAAATGTTGACCGTGGTGCACAAAAACAAGCGTTTAAGCAGCGCCTTGACTTTTCTTGAGCGTTATCGTGCTGAAGGTGATGATTTTTTTAAGCCAAATTGTCACAGGCAATGAAAAATGGGTGGCCTACGTTACAATGGAATCCAAACAACAATCCATGCAATGGTGGCATTCAACGCCGCCCAAGAAGTTAAAGTTTAAGCAGACGATCTCAGCACGGAAAATCATGTGTACCGTGTTTTGGGACAGGAAGGGGGTGTTGCTTGTTGATTTTTTGCCTCGTGGTGACACGATAAATTCTGAAACCTACTGTGAGACCCTAAAAAAATTACGCCGTGCAATTCAAAACAAAAGGCGTGGCATGCTGAGTAAAGGGATCGTTTTGCTGCATGACAATTCCCGTCCCCATGCGGCCAATCGAACTCAAAATCTCATCGCATCATTTGCCTGGGAACAGCTTGACCATCCTCCATACAGCCCCGATCTTGCACCCAGTGACTACCATGTGTTTCTGCAACTAAAGAAGCATCTCGGGGGTCAGCATCACGATGACAACGACAGTTTCCAAACGGCCGTGTTGCAGTGTCTGTGTAATCAGGCGGCAAGCTTCTATGACGAGGGAATACGAAAGCTAGTTGTTCGCTACAATAAATGTCTTAATATTGGTGGATATTATGTAGAAAGGTAAATAAAAGTGTGGGCTTCCATGTAAAAATAAAATTATTACAAAAAGTTAACTTGTTTTTTTTGTGTATCAAAACGGTACTTACTTAAAAAACATGCCTCATAATATACAGAAAAGTGTCTTGGCTTTCTCTCCCAAAGACCTGGGTTCACGAGAAAATTGGTTCTATAGAATTTCATTCCGCGTAAATCCTTTACATTACACGGCCAATCGTAGCAACCACCATGGCCTTGGTATTTAAGGCATAGGTTCAAGTAATATTTTGTAATCTTCTTGTTACTGGCATTGGTTTGAGCCTCACCAGTGGCATTTTTCCCCACTTTAGTAATTTTGTAACGGTAATATCTTTTGTAAACAAAGCTGGATGCCCGGTTACATACATTGGCAACGAAGGCAGGTGAAGATAGCTAGTGACAGATTCAACAACCTCCAGAAATATGTGAGACTGATCGATCTCTGTCGTGCAAAATATCCCAGGATTTTCAAAATCTGAAAATATTCTGTCAATGACACACCATCAGCTTGTGAAGTAATTTTTTAGCAAAGCATACAATCCTGCAATTGGCTATAGTAGTGTCTATGATAATTGAAAATCCAGTATACAAGGCCAAAAGTGAAAATGCTGATGGGTCATTCCATGGCAATATCAACCCTCTAACTTATTTTTTAAATTTTCAAGAAACCGGAAGTGTCATATGTCATTTTAAAGAGAATTTCCTGCAGATTCGGAATCAGGTAACAAGATTTCAAAATGGCATCGCCCATATTAGCAACATCGAGATAAATAAAGCCTTGAAAATGCTGCTTTTAAAATGCCAAATAAGTGCCTATACTTGTGCTCATCTGCGTGAATTGAACTCACATTGAAAGATGCTGCTTGCTATTATTAATGGAACAACATCTTTATAACAGATTTCAATAATGCTAAAGGTACGACGTTTGTTTTGTTATGCTTTTCATCCTCGTGACGAAGTCGTCAAAGTTTTCCGTTGACAAAGAATTATTTATTTCCTTACAATTTTACGATTCCTTTATCCTGGTTTCCATTATTTTATCCTGTTAGTAGAAATAATGGGAATAGGTACTTATGCTTTCTGGTACATTTGTTAAATTGTGCATATTTTTCAATGTTTTCATAAATATTGCCAGGGCTGATGTTATGTGAATAATTAAAATTTATCCCGTTCAACAAGTTCTTATTTTATGATTCCTGAATTCATGGATATATACAATTTTGGGTTAATGCATCGATAATTCTCGGCAATATTATTTCATGGTAGTTACCTCCGTTCGCTCTAGATTCTCCAGATGGCAGCACTAGTACAACACACGATGTTCAGCACAACTGACAGAGGCATTTGCTTGTGTAAATAAATACTCGCTGCAACTAATTTTCAAGAGATAACTGAATGTGAATATGTATTAGGAATGGCTAGGAATAGGTAATTACACAAGAAATATTTTCGATCGCCGAAAAATGCTGTTTTTCGGCAAATCATTACACCTTTCCTAACCCATGGATGTACTGGTTAACACTTGAAGACTTCAGCAAAGCGTAAATTACTGTTTTGGAAGATTTAATTTGCAAAATGATTGATGAATATACAATTGTACACAAATACAGCCCTTCTGCCTGTTTCTAATAGCATGGTAACAAAGAAAAACGTAAAGTAAGGACAAATGTGGGAAATGAGAGGCTCAATCCAGCACCTTGGGATATAACGAGCGCTCGCCATAGCGAGTGATTTCCCAGCCATTGTAAGCACTCGTTATACCGAGCTTCCACTGTATATCCTGAATTGCCCATAGTGGGAGACATCACTGTTCGTGGCAGTCGCATTATCCTCCCTAAGACACTACAGTCAACAGACAGTCATCTAAAAATGGTGGTGCTTGCCTATTTGTATCAAACAACCTAGTATGTAAGTCCTTTGCTTTAAATCAATTTTGCATTGATATGCACTCTGAAATAGCTGCCACACACCTCAAGGATATTGTATATAAGGAGGGTCCCAGACCCGAGTCGGAGGGTCGGCCGGCGGGAGTAGTCCCGCCGAGGAGTCCAGAGGAGTCGTCAGCATCCGTTGAGATGGGAGCAACCGGAGTCAGCCCTCGCCAGTGAAGCTGTTCGTCAGGGAGCCCTGAGTAGCCGTCGGCGGTCACCGAGATGGTGACAGCTGGAGCCCGCCTTCGCCAGTGAAGTAGCCATCGGCAGGAGTCACCGAGGAGTCGTCGCGGGACCTCGGGGCGCGCCACCCGGTGCTTGTCGGCGGATCCGACGCCTCGTCTGATCCGCTAGCCCGGCCCGGCTACCGACCTCCAAGACACAACGGAGCTACCTGCAAGCCTGCTCCACGAGTACTGCCGTCGCCGCTCCTAACCCTGAGCCGACCGTCCGTTACGCCAGACCTTCGTCGATCACCCCGAATTACCTTTACATCAACTATGTTGGTGACTATGTCTATTTAGATACAATAAATTGTGTTACTCACGATAGGGTGTGTCTCATTTCTTCCAACAACCAGGATCTACCGATCTTATCTGAGCTACGTAACCCTAGCGCCCCCCAGTGGGACGTAACAATATCAGATTGATTGTTGCTTCTATCTATCGTTCTCCATAGGGAGATTTAGATCTGTTCTGTGAACAACTTGAGAAGATCTTAACTTATTTTCAGAATTTCCACACTAATATTGTGATAGGTACTGATCTAAATGTTGATATGGGCTGTCCATCAAGGAATAACTACACTACAAAAAAAAAGGCTGCACGAATCATAGTCAACGCATGTTCCCTAGAACACTGCAAACCTCTCTTCAAAAATCTTCAAATCATGACAGTTTACAATCAGTTTATATTCCATTCATTAGTACATATTAAAGAAAATCTGAGCATGTACTCAACAAGGGCTGATGTCCACTGTCATGACACCAGAGCCAAAAGTTCCATGGATATACCACTCTGTAGGCTCGATAAAACATACAAAGTAGATGGCCTACCCATCAAATTTTTCAACAGGCTCCCAATTTCCGCCAAGTCAGCCTCTAGTGTGGGCTTCTGTAAGGCTCTCCGAGATTGGCTTACATCCAACCTATTATATTCCCTAGAGGAATATTATAACCTACATTTTTCCAGCCTAAAACTCTAAGGTCTATTATTTCATTAAGTGTATTGACTTGATCTGCCTTGTTATGTTCCTCAATTATGAGGTGTTTATTTCACTCAATTATAATTTTGAATTAATTATAAACGCAATTATTCACATGTACCATACCTTGACGACACCTATCATATGTACTTATGCTAAAGGTGAATAAAGAATATTATTATCATTATTACACCTACGTGCCCTGGAACTCGCTCACAAGGGACACTTTGGCGCCCCGGCCATGAAGCAGCGCCTCCATGCTAAGGTATGGTGGTGCACTATGAGTGAAGATGTTCAGTCATACACTAAAGCATGTTTTGGGTGTCAGCTAGAATCTCAAAACAGCCCTCCTGAACCAATGGTGCGAACACCGCTTCCTGAAAAAACCTTGGGATGCCATCGCCGTCGATCATTTAGGCCCCTTACCAACTGGCCACCACATACCGTGTGTTACTGACTAAACAGCTGTCTTCCGATTGTCAAGGTCACGAAATTAACAGCTTCTGCAACTACTGCTAAGTTAGTTTCTAAAATTTTTCATCTAATGGGGTATCCCGAGATCTTAGTTTCTGACAATGCTCATGCATTCAGAGATGAATTTTCAAACTTTTTGTTCAAGCTTGATATCCGCCACAGAAATGTTATATTAATCAAATTATGTTATAACAAGATTTCATCATAATTTTCATTCGGTAAATTTTTAAGCCCTGGAAGTATCCTTTTGGTTGAGAAAGGTAAGAATAAAATTTCAGGAAACTATTTATCACTGAATAGACTCAACTAAAAAACTCTTTGTTTTACTCTGTTCATTCCTTTATACTTCAGCAAGGAGTTCCACAGAGAAAAAATCATTGGCCTTGACCGGGACTCGAACCCGGACCCCCTGATTTCCGGCCAGGTGCTCTACAGTTGAGCTACCAAGACGTCCTCTTTCTCTGTGGAAATCAACTATAGTGCAATTTTCAGCGGGTGATGCCACTAAAGTTTCCACGGTCTTTGAATTTGTACATACTTCCTTTCACTTTCATGGCATCTATATTACTAATTCATTTCTTACAACCTCCAAGCTTACCCAAAGTTTTCCCTTATATCATGGTGTTCAGTATCCATCATCTCTTGTTACTTTCACCATATACCCACTCCTGAATTGTTTCAATAACTTACTTCCTTCCTCTAGCATTCCTAGTACCCCTCTGGCCATCCTCCTTCAGTCCACCTTACCTTCCCCTTATTTCTCCTTACCCAAGTATATCTGGCCTCCAATCTCAGGCCATTTTTCTGTTTATACGGAGCACTGTTTTCTCAAAAATAATTCTGGTCATCCAGCTTTTCCTATTGAACTCATAGCATACAGGAAGCCCATCCATATTTACTTGTTTCAGGCATCATGGGGTCTTATGTTTTGCAATGATCACGGGCTTTAGCTTTTCTCTCCCTGTTTGATTTACACAGAGACCTACTGTGATTCTTACCTTGCTCCTTTTCCATCCATGGCGCTTAGATCCCTTCAAAGCAAGGGTAGAGTCTGGCAAAGCCTTACAAAAAAGTCCCATTTCATCAAAGTTGAAGATATTGTCTGGATCGCATGCACTAAGTATTGACATATTTGCACTATGCCAGTTATTAACTGCAGCCATATCCACATCTTCTTCGCCACATTCTCTTAAGCATGTGATATTATACCTACTTTAAAAATTGGTTAGCCATCCTGAAGAAGCCTTAAAATTGTGAATTTACAATTCATCTGCTGAATCTTCTGCCTTTTTCATTAAAATAGGGCCATCGATTGGAATTTTTGCCTCCTGGCACATCATAAAGAACTCAAACAGAGCCCGCTCCAAGTCTTCAAACTTGGTTCCTCTAAGTTTTTTTTCGCTGCAAAGACTTCCCTTCCTCCACCGCATCTTCAATGTTTTTCCCATTTTTTGAAATGCTAGACAAGGTAGAAACAGGCACTTTAACAGTTCGGGCAATGTCACTCATTCTTTTTTCTTTCTTTTCATACTCATTTATCATCTGTAACTTTTCCATCAGAGAAATAACCCTCCGAGGTTTTTTAACCATTGATTTATCCATGCCAATTCTTGAGAAGCGATCAATCGTTCATTAATGGATACTCCATGTGATTATATGCAACTAAGTAGCAGAACACTTGTCACAAATCCCCACTGTTGCGTTGGAGTTAAGTCATATGGCTGGTATGGCTTTGTTCTGCTCACATTGTCAGCTCAAAGGTACAAAAAACAGGTGAAAGTGATACAACCACGGAGTCTTCGGAATAGCCCACAATTTGTTGCCGCAATCCTAGTAATTTGATACATTCACCTCATAAAATGTTTTTAAATGGCTAGGATATCACTTTGTTTTGGGTCGCAATGTCAATTACCATGACGGCTAGGGTATCATGTTATCGTCTTTTCGTGCCTTTCCAATCTAAACTAAATTATGCGAGAATTTCACATAATAATCAATTTGAGTTATAATTATGTGGTATAGGGCTATTGCGTTTCCGGTCGTGGAGTAAGCTGCAAATAAATATGTAATACGAAACATTCATCGTGATTTTTTTGAGATGATATTTGATGGTAACTTGGTTCATCATTTCACCAATAACTCAAGAGTTGCTTAATGTTAAGTTCGCTCGGGATCGGAAATATGTAGGAGATAAAAGGTATGCACATTTAAGAAGCTTCCACCATGAAACAAAAATCACTTATCCGAGAGCATTGCTAATGCTTATTTGTGCTGGCAATATGCCTTGTGAATGGTAGGTATACTTTGAATATATGTCTAGCTTAACGGCTTCATGGTATTTCCCTCTCCCAGTGTTTTGTTTTGCGCTCTTTGCCATGCAAGTTTTCCTGTTTCAGTGATAATTTGAGTTGACCTCTAAAATGTGTTTTACTTGGCACAGTTAACCCCGGTTATGTTATTTTAAGAACCTTTTTCGCATTCAATGAGTTCAGTTTTCTCTATTCTTCCAAAATTCAATTAATAAAAATGGTCGTACGCAGATTTGAATTGGGTGGTATTCCCTGCACTTCATTACTTCAGCGCCTTCCACACCTGATGTGAGAACTTATCAGGTTTGCATAATAATGAAATAAAGATGTCTGGTGGTGCCTCGCCGGCTTTATGTTATAACGTTATATCAAATTTTATGTTACATCAAGGTTTTTACATTGGCAAACATAGGGTTTTCGTTGGTCCCTTCCTTCAGTTGATGTTATATCAAATTTTATGTTGCATCATATAACGTTATAACGAACATCCTGACCGTCCACCAGCGGCAGTGATGAGGGTCGCAGTCAATGCAAGTGCTGCAGTGCAAGCGCATTTACCAGACAAACATAATTTACGAAAAGTTATTCAGCGGGAACGTACAAAGGAGTTACCGGCGAATCCTACTTCTATTGAAGACCTTGAAAGCGTACCTGACAGGTTTACAAAGACCATTACTGGCGACAAATTTCTTATCTACGATTCTTACGAAGATGACGATTACAACTTTAATTGTGGCAGGATTTTGGTTTTTTCTACACGTGAGAATCTCAGAATACTTTTCAAATCAAGTATTTGGCACTTAGATGGCACGTTTAAAATCACTCCTCTAATTTTTTTTCAACTTTTTTCTATAATGGGAACAATTTTGCAAAAAAGAGGAGAGAATAAAATAAAATTATTTTGTACTTTTTGGCTTGGACATTTACTCTTTGGACTTTTTAGTCTTTGGACTTTTTGGTTTGGAGATCTAGAGAACATCTAGTTCCTCTAAGGCCTCTAATATTCCACAGGAAAAAATGACGCCTCGGTAGCTTAACTGGTTAAAGCACCTGACTGGAAATCAGGGGATCCGGGTTCGAATCCCGGTCAAGGCGAATGATTTTTTCTCGGTGGAATTTCTGCTACCAGATGAAGAGCTTCGTGACCGAGATTTGTGGTTGAAGGACAAGGGAAAACAGTATGCTGATCAACACCGTCATGCTCAGGCCTCAACGATCAGCCCTGGAGACCTTGTTCTTGTTCAAGAAAGGAGGAAAGACAAACTATCTACCCGATACAACCCAGATCCACTGCCAGTGGTTGGGCGTCATGGCCCCACTGCTCAAATATTAACGTCCTCTGGGAATGCTCTTCAAAGGAATGTATCCTTGCTGCATCCTGTGAACAACCTGAATCCTGTCTCTGTTCCAGAACACATCACCCATTCTCAGGCACCTACACACAAAGGACCTGGGTCCCCGTCAACCCATCTCCTGGTCCTTCCAGAGTCCACCCTCCTACCTCAACCAATGGAGACACGGGTCAGCCCTCTCATCATCGGGACAACCCTTAATGCCTGTTGGCCCTCACGTATCACCACGCACTCAATCCCACGGACGCCCCTCGAGGAATCGCCATCAGCCACCCTACTTGGCAGACTTATGAAATAAATAACTGAGACCGTTATATTGATGTCTTGGTGCTTGAGATTTTGTATTTACCTACGATAACATGTCTCCCATTAACAAAAAACAATATTTGCGAATTTTATGCATTATAGCCTAAAGTTATTTGTATTATGTTCAGTACTATTCATTTTGTTTTCTCTAAATTCCCTAATTGTTTTATTTTTCTCATTTAAGTTTTATCCAAAGGATGAGGAGGTTTGTAATTCCGAAGTTGGTACTTCCTTGTAGGTTAGCAGGTTGGCACTCCAGAAGTTGTGGAGATGCAAGCAGTCCGGACGAGTCAGTATTCAGTGTGAATTCAGCGTATGAGCAGATCACGTTTAACAATAAACTATTGTATAAAATTCATTCGCGGCTTATTTTAGAAAGTGGCATATTAGAGCAACTTACAGTTGGTCACCTTGGAATGTCCCTGATGCTAAAGTAGTACGTACCTGTTTGGGACTGGGCATCCTGGAGAAATATTCCCCAGTAGAGGCTCAAACCCATGCCACTAATCAGAAGATTACAAAATATTACTCGAATGTATTCCTTAACTACCTTTAACCTTACTTGGGTAGGATTTATACAGATCAAAATTCTACAGAACAGAATTCTATATTCATTAATGCTGAGGATTTTTAAAGAACAAATTTCTACACAACCAATTCTGTCGTGAACCCATGAAATGCAGTAACACTTCTACATTTTACCTCCAGTTTCAGAAAAAAAGGGTTTCCTTAGCTTTCTCAAAACCTTTTTCACGATGTCTCCTTGTAATCCATGATCACACTGGTGGTAGAGCAACAATTGCCAATGAATTCTTAAATGTAGCATATAATCTTAAATCTCTCACCGATCCAGATCAGCTATTCCACGGAACTTCAGAATTCCAAGTTCAGACAGGAACTCAATTGCTTCCATTCCATGTCCCACTCGAAGGACACCTAAAATGGTGAGGGTCAAGCACAGATTGGCAGCGGCTAGCGCAAACAGCAGCAACACCAAGGCCCACAACACAACTGTTTTTCGGCCTCTGACTCCAGTTCTTCCCAGTGATGGCTCATGAACTGGAACGTAACCGGCTCTGAAAATATATATAAGTACATACATCAATTAGACCTTGAGTTACACATGCAAACACGGTAAAAACACGCATAAAAATTTGGCAATTTAATTTTAAACTAAGACAGTATCACCAACAAAAAAGAAATATGAGCGTTTTATCCCGAAGTAACAGAGAATTGATCTAAAAGAACCGCAAAATGCAACGAACCGCTTCATTAAATGACAACAGTATATAAATCCGCAGAAATATTACGTTTTCCGTGTCACTACCGACGAATAATGAAGGCTTACGACTAACAATCCCAATAGAAATATATACCGTATGTGTACAGTGTAAATAAAGCAACTTTCATGTGAAGTGTTACTGTAAAATAAAATACACACTTGAAATTGCTGTTGTGGTGGCGACTGATGTTTCGTTTGATGAGAGCCTTGTCTCGAAGTGATAATGTTCCCAAAGTGCTATCCCCAGACATATCAGACATCGGAGTTGACATCTTCTTCAATATACACGTTATAAAAACAACAGTCTACTTACAACAGTGTATTCCTTTCCATGTTTCTCTATCACGATCGTACGATCCAAAATATTCATCGACAACCTATCCTTCTGCTTTTCAAATGAAATTCGAAATACGCTGCCCGAAAAAAACTTGCTATTGGCGCCCAGATTCAAAATACCGCCCTATCGAACGGTTTCCCTACAAAATCCTCTCCGGGAGAGCCTTTTACCAGAGAAATTAACATACATATCATGTCAAACATATCCAGGAGTCAAAATATGTTTATACGATACTAAAACGGATTGTATTGTTTTCTACTCCTTCTGTATCGAGGTCCATCACACTGTATCTCCCGATCGGCCTGCTTGACTCGAGTCACATGGTACTTTGAGTTCGTAGTAGTAGGATTAAATTTAGATACATCGACAGCAACGGTTATTCAGCACCTTCATTGCCAAGTTATTCCCTTGGTTGGTAAAATAACATACCTAAAAAGAAGACTAGGGATTATAGATGGGATAGAATTAATGTTAATGGGTGCTTCGACTGCGAGGGTCATTCGCACCTCAACTTAAAATTGAATGAATCTCTCTAAATAAAATAAATAAATACCAAATATAGAATCAATAAATAGAATAAATGATGATAAAACATTACATAATTCGTGTTTTTCTACTACACACAGCAGAGGCGACCAGGTGTTCTGCGAAGCCAACACAGTTTGTTGGTGTGCGATATGTTCCGGAGTCACGAAACATATCCCACACCAACAAACGTGAATAAATCACTCAAAGATCGCATGCGTGAACAATGGAATAATTAAATGATGAGTGGCGAAAAGTTGCATTAGAAAGGTGGAGCTATGCGGGCTGCGTCACTTGATGTACTGTGTGACTTCGTGATCAAACCACGGGCAAAAGTGAGAAGAGTGATCAAATCCTTCAAAAAGTGTGGGATTTCTAACGCTATGGATGCCACTGAGGCCGATTTGTAATGGGATACTGATGACGAAGCGAAAATCGACTCGCAAGGTACAGAATGTGACCCATATGATGAGCTTCTCCAAAACGAAAGTGAGGATGTATTTGAGGAGCTATTTGCCTCACATGATGAATTTGAGGATTTTGCAGGATTTATTCGATCTCTGTTAATACAAAAGTGCATTCCACATTTGTTACAAAATATGTGACCTTTGCTTGCAGCTATTGTTTTTACATCGCGTAGCTTCCTTCTTGCCATCATGTTCAGTCAAGTGGTCTATGTTGGAGTGTGTGATTTTTCTTGTCATTGCACTCATATTGATATCGTATAAGTTGGCTATTTGTATTATTGCCTTCTTTTGTTTGAAAATGTAGCTGTTATTGGTATTGCTATGTATCTTACTTGGTTATTTATGTTATGTCTGTATCCAAGTGTAACTATGTATTAGCGTCTTAATGTACGTTGGTTACGAAGAAAGATGTAATATATTCCTTTTCTAACTCTCTGCTCCACAAGTATTTAGTTGGGAAGTAAGAACCAATTAAGTATTGCAACAGGTTATGGGCCCAGAACACCCTAACACCGCGCGAAGTAAGTGAGAAGCATTAAGTTACGGAAAGATAAGGAATTTAAGACGCGTACGAGTAAGATATCGAAGTCCAGATGGCCGCCGAAGAGACGAGGGATTCAAAGGTACTTTTGAATGCCGATGGATCTAACTACTACCCATGGTCAAAGAGACTTGAGGCCAAACTGATTGACAAAAATTGCTGGAACGCTATCGACCCGGGGTTTGGTGACGCGATTCACGTCCACGACGATGAAGATGAGGCGATAGGCAGACTCAATGCTGAACAGCTGAGAATCAACCGAAAGGCGCGTGGTATCATATTTGATGCTCTGAACAGCTCCACAATTTATGATGTCGGTGAATTTAAGCTCGCGAAGAAAGCATGGGACACGCTACGCCAAATGTACGGGGAGTTTGGCATTATTCACACAATGCTATTCTTCAAGCAAATGGCGAGGTTAGATAAGACGGCCGGTATGTCCATGTCAAAGTACATATCGACGATGCACGAGCTCATCCAAAAGGTGAGAATGGGAGGAATCCCTATCGACGACCGGTGCTTTGCGGCATTTCTCCTCATGGGGTTACCATTGTCCGAGTACGACTCGTTTGTAAGATCGTTCGAAGGAAACCTCGGCGAACTTACGTCCAGAAATGTCAAAGGAAGGCTACTAATGGAAGAAAGGAGGTCAAAGCTGGTGGCTACGTCCTCAAGCACGGAGGAAACAATAGCCCTGAAGGTGACATCCAATCAGAAAAATAGTAGGCAAGGCGGTGGCAAGTACAAGCTCGACAATAAAGGTGGCGACAGTTCTCAAGGTAAATGGAAAGGAGAACACAGCCAAAGTCAGATGAAGTGCTATTCATGCAAGGGACTTGGTCATGCGGCAAGGCAGTGTCCTGTGTGGCTTGCTTTCAAGGAGCAACAGGCGAAGAAAGACGCCAGTGGCAAAGCATCAGTGGCAAGCTGTAATGAGCGGGACAAGAAAGTGGAAGCCGTACTCCTTTGTGCTGAGGGTGATGCCCATGCATATGTAAGCAGAGAATCAGAGGGAAAATGGTTTGTCGACTCTGGAGCTTCTGACCACATGTGCAGCGACATAGATGCATTTAAGGAGCTAGACATGTCAAGAAAGGGATCCGTGAAAATTGGAGATGGATTCAAGTTACACGTTGAAGGTGTCGGCACTGTTGAGGTGAAATCAGAGAGGACAATCATCTTGACTGAAGTCATGTATGTGCCCAAGCTGTACTGCAACCTACTATCCGTGTACCGACTGACAGAGAAAGGTGGTAAAATCATTTTTGAAGGAAGAACTGCCACAGCAATGATGGAGGGGAAGACCATATTTCGGGCATCGAAGTATAAGAAAATGTATGTTATGGAAGTAAACATACCAACTAGGCAAGAAAACGCACTCCCTTCTGTCGCATTGCAAGCTACGTCCATGGAAACTTGGCACAAAAGGCTCGGTCATGCAAGTAAGGACACGATAAGCAAGATTCATGTGCTGAGTGGAATAAAGAAAGAAGACAGCGACAGATGCGAAGTATGTGTCCAGGGGAAGTTGACAAGGAAGCCATTCCCTGTGAGCAACTCAAGAGCAAGCAGGCCTCTCGAGTTGGTCCACACCGACTTGATGGGAAAATTTGACCCACCATCATACGGAGGGGCACAGTACGTCATTGTGTTCACAGATGACTACTCAAGACATGTGTCGGTGACAACCATGAAGACCAAGGATGAGGTATTGGCGAAGCTGTGCAAGTACAAGACAAAGATGGAGGCCCTATCTGGCGAAAGGCTCACAAGGATTAGGTCAGATTTTGGGGCAGAGTATGTAAATGAGGAGCTCGACCGATATCTGGACCAGGATGGCATTATCCATGAGAAGAGTGTGCCATATTGCAAACAGCAAAATGGAAGAGGAGAAAGGCAGAACCGAATCGTGTGTGAGATGGCAAGGTGCATGCTAGCTGAATCCGGAGCTGAGAAGAGAATGTGGGCAGAGGCAATGTCTACGGCTGCTTACAACAGGAATAGAACTCCCAGCAGAGCCATAGGATTCCAGATCCCCTTAGAGCTGATAACCAAGGAACCTCTGACGCTAGAAGATTATGAGCGCATGAGGCCATTTGGATGTAGAGTTCAAGCCATGAGGGAGGTACGAGGGAAACTTGACAACAAGGCTATAGAGTGTGTCATGATTGGTTATGAAGAAAACACTAAGGATGGGTATCGCTTATTCAACCTTGAAACAAACAAGGTCATTATAAGGAGGGATGCTGTTTTTCATGAAAGACAATTCCCATGGAAGGTGACCCAAGAAAGGGCTGCAAAGAAAACCAATTATTGCCCTGAATCGCTTGGCACTGACTCTGAAGAAAGTGAAGAGGAGAGCATATCACAGGATGACTTAAGAAACCAAGAGGACCCTGTGATTCATGACATTCCTGAGCTACTTGATGACCAGCATGAAGTAGAAGTAGAGGAAGTGGCACCCCAAGTGCCAAGGCGGTCACAAAGAAGGAAAAACCCGAAGAAATGTGCATGTGAAGATGATAACTGCAGTGATAAATCATGCTTAATTTGTTCAGCGTTCGCAGCAGCATCAGCCTTCAAATGCAATGAGGAAGAACCTTTAAGTTTGAAGGAAGCCAAGGCTAGCCCGAGCAAATCAAAGTGGAAAGCAGCCATGGATGAGGAACTGGCAAGACTCAAGGAGCTGAACACATGGGAGGTTGTACCCAGACCTCAGGGGAAGACTGTAATCGGATACACTTGGAAATTCAAAATCAAAGACTGCATTAAGAGAGGCCTGATGAAGGTGCAGTATGTCATGTCCCGCGACAACCTAGCTGACCTACTTACGAAGTCACTGAATGGCAGGAAGACTCAAGAACTATCTGTAAGGATTGGGTTAACTGTTCCCTAAGTAAGATGACGCTTTTTGTCTCAAAGATTATCAATGCTACGACATCACGTTTTTGCTTGTGTTAGTTTAATTTTTGTTAAATGGGGACCATGAACGTTAGTGTTGATGATGAGTTTAATTCAATAAAAATCAAGGGGAAGTGTTGGAGTGTGTGATTTTTCTTGTCATTGCACTCATATTGATATCGTATAAGTTGGCTATTTGTATTATTGCCTTCTTTTGTTTGAAAATGTAGCTGTTATTGGTATTGCTATGTATCTTACTTGGTTATTTATGTTATGTCTGTATCCAAGTGTAACTATGTATTAGCGTCTTAATGTACGTTGGTTACGAAGAAAGATGTAATATATTCCTTTTCTAACTCTCTGCTCCACAAGTATTTAGTTGGGAAGTAAGAACCAATTAAGTATTGCAACAGTCTATGGCATCTAGTTGACCTCTCTCATTGGCCTTCTTTCAACACATTGCTTTTTTAATGGCCTTGGAGATGCTGCAGGACTTGAACTAGGTCATCCTTTTTTGGCGTCGTAGACTTTTTTACCAACCTTCATCAGTCCATCGCCTGCTCTCAGTCTGAATTCCATCAGATCCAAGATTTGATCATTTCATTATGCCTTCATTCCTGGCATCTTTCTTGTATTCTAGCCAGCTATTTACTATGGCTATATCAAGGGAATGAAAAATCATCCTGAGTGTCCACTTTCTTAACCGGATATGGATTCTATATAGAGAAATCAGCTGACCTAAAAGGTAAATTCCCATCATTCCATGATTGTATTTCTTTACAATTTCAGGTCTTGATATTTCAATTGATGTTGCCTTTTTTTCCCACCTCTTCACTTTATCTTCAGCACCAATTCCTATATAGTTAGAGGCCAACATATCTCCCATATTGTCCATCCATTTTACAACCACCACATCCCCATCTAAACTGGTTACTTCTTCAGAATACCCTCTCTCTTTTTTCCTGCCATCTTTCTCAGAAATCAATGGAGGGTTACCAAAGCTGTTCACACGTAATGTTCCTGGAGAACCTATTTTTATTTGTTTTAGTGCCTGTAGTAAATTATAGGATGAAAAATAATTATCATTATAAAGTTCATGTCCAAAAGAGGATAATCTTTCACATAAGTGCAACACTCCCAAATTAAAGACATGTGAATAAGGAAACAATTCAGGTATGTAAACTGCAGGTTCTAATCCATATAATTCTCGTTGGCTTCTAGATATTTCAGTATTGCTTCCTTGATACAAGAGGAAGTTAGAGTTGTCAGCAGACTTCTCATTTCTCATACTCTTCTTAGCACTTCCTCGTTACTTACTCGGTCGATCCATTTAATCTTCAGCATTCTTCTGTAGCACCACATTTCGAATGCTTCCACCCTTCTCTTCTCCGCTGCTGTCATCGTCCATGCCTCACTGCCGTAAAGAAACATGCTTCAGATGTATGTTCTGATGAACTGTTTCCTTACTTCTACGCTTGTATTTCCTTCTGTAATTAGATTCTTCTTTTGATAGAATGCCCTCATTGCCTGGACTATTCTAGTAACTATTTCATTCTTGCTTCGTCCATCATTGGTTACACGGCTTCCTAGGTAACAGAACTCTTTCACCTCTTCAAGTTTTTGTCTTCCTAGTTTGACATTGGTTTTGGCCTCTTCTTTGTTGCTGCTCACCAATATCTTAGTCTTCTTCTTATTTATCTTCAGCTGATATCTGGCCATAGTCCTTTCCATGGTTGTTAGCATCTTATTCAGCTCCTTCTCTGTCTCTGCTATGAGAGCTATGTCGTCAGCGAATCGTAGCATAATGATTGTTTCTCCATGGATGTTCACTCCAGAACACTTCTCCTTGACTTCATTTATGGCTCTCTCGATGAAAAATTCAAAATTACGGGAGACAGTGCACAGCCTTGTCTCACTCCTTTGCTTATTCTTGCTTCTTCACAGCTGGGTCCAGATTTAAATCACAGATACTTGGTATTTGTACAGACTATGTATAATCATTCGGCCATTGTATGACACTCCAATTCCTTTCAGAATTCTAAGCATTAAATCCCAATCCACGTTGTCAAAAGCCTTACATCTAAATCCACAAATGCAATGAAGGTCGGTTTGTTTTTCTCCATTCTCTGCTCTATGAGAAGCCTAAGGGCCAATATTGCTTCCCTTGTACCCTTACTTTTCCTGAATCCGAATTGAACTTCATCCAGGAACTCCTTAGCTTTTCGTTCTATTCTTCTGTAGATGATCCTGGTAAGTATCTTCGATGCATGTGTCATCAGGCTTATAGTCCTAAAATTTTCTGCTCTCTTCTTCTTTGGAATAGGAATGATGATGTTTTTCCCGAAGTCCCTTGGAATTTCTCCTGTTGAATGCATGTCACAAATGGTTTTGTAAAGATGAGTTAATGTCTTCTCTCCTGCATTTTTAATTAGTTCTGCAGGAACATCATCAATACCAGAATCCTTATTCATCCAAAGGTCCCTTACTGCAGCGTCGAATTCCGATCTTAATATAGATGCCCCCATATCATTCTTTTCCATTTTGCTTTCCTCTTCAATAGCTTTTGTGCTGAGATTTTTTCTGTTGTATAACTCTAGCAGGTATTCTTTCCATCTCTTCACTTTGTCCTCGTTTTCAATCAAAATGTCTCCATACTTGTCCCTTATGGCATTGCATCTTGCGCTCCATTCCTTGAACTGGTTCCTCACTATCCTGTAAGCAGCTTCTACCTTTCCAAGTGCAAGGTTGCTTTGTACATCTTCCCATAGATTCTTCATCCACATCTCTCTAGCTTTCCTTGCTTTGCGACTTATTTCGTTCCTTATTCTTTTGTAACAAAGCTGCCGTTCTTTAATTTTCGCATTCTTGTACTTTCTTCTTTCTTCAATGAAGACTTCCTCTGTGATCCATGGCTTATTCTTAAGAACTTTTCTTCTTCCAAGAACTACTTTTGCAGTTTCTTGTACTCCACATTTAATATTTTCCCAACGCTCTTCCACTGATTTCTAATTCAGGTTCTCTCCTATGGTATTTCCCACTGCTTTTTGATATTCCAGCTGATGTTGAGCCTCCTTTAATTTTTCTACTCGCCATATATTTTTCTTTGATAAAAATGTAAAAAAAATAAATAATCAAAATATCATGTCTATCTTTCCACAGAAGAAAATTTTTCACATGACACACTTGTGCAACACATAAGACCCAATGTACAGTATGGTGTACATAAAATTTAAAGTGGTAGAATAGAAGTAAATAATCATGCATACATGTTATAAATGCTTCCATATTTAAAGTAATTCTTCTTGTTAAAAAAAACATTAAAGTTCATGTTACTTTTAAGGATTTTCTAATACAATTTTAAAATAATTGTAGCACTTACAAGCCAAAGATTTCCTCTTGTCAGCCATATTACTTATTTTGACGTTTATTTTTGAAACTATGACACAGACGGCAGTAATTTATATCCATGTACACTAAGTAAACAACAACTTACTAATACAGGAATTTTTAGACGACTGCAACCATTGCAAAGAGAGATATAAACAATTGAAATCAATGTACAGTATACTGTACAAGGGGACCGAAAGGGTTAAGTAGGAACATGATATCTGCTTGGCTGTTGGCTGAGATGTGCTTAAAACAGAGTAGGTGAGTGTGAAATTGAATATTTTGTTCCCCTTTGCTAAAAGTATTTATGCCTTGGATTATGTAAGTTGCGTTTGTCAACTAAACTCAGCTAAGCATTGCGTAGATCAATTATTTCTCATGTCTTTCATTTTTCCGGATCTATCTGCTGAACTCAAAGTTTTGGATTTCTTGTCTCTTTAGCTCTTTGTGAACTCTTTAAAATACTATCTTCAAAAGCCTCCAATTGCTGATTTTATTGTGAAGCCTAATTATTCCAAGTCATTAGGTTGTTCAGCAAGTAACGATTGATTTTTCGCATTTCCCATAACTTCCGTGGTATAACGTTGGTAGTTTCGTTTACCCTAGAATCAATTCTCCGTTGACTTTAATTTTAAGAGGCAATAAGCTTACGAATTTCAAAGATAGACCTTTATCAATACCAGTACTAATGGCTTAAAGTTAACCATCAGTCATACGTACGGTTGTGTATAAGTAAAGAATACGTGCTGACAGAGCCGGGTGGAATTTTGCTTTGGTGGTTACGGCTGAACGTACGACCATAGCACCACTCAGGATGACGTCACGACTCATCGCGCCGGCCTTAACTCTCGGTGGTTACGGCTGGCCCCCCTAGAAGCAAAACAAAAGTAAATTGTTATAAATTGATGAAACAAAACAAAATTAAGTAGGGCGATGGCGAATAATTATTTCTTTACCACCTCGAAATGGTGAAAAAACCGAGAAGTATCTAGAGCCACCTAGCGAGTGATAGAGGAGTCTATGGTAGTGTGACGGCCCGGGTCTGTCACTGACCTCCCCCCCCTCCCATTTCATTTTGTTTTTTATTTCTTTATCCCATTTTTCCCATACACCCCTCCCCCACTCTCCCCGGCTCTTGGCTTCGGCATGTCGTGGTAAGCGGCGTACATTTTTTGAGTCGGTTTGGAGTGACTAAGGTCCGCGCAGGGCGAAGGTTTGTGCATCAGTGAGTGTGTGGCCCGGGAGGGGCCATTCGACCTCACTCAGGAGCTTAGCGCCAATTGTGAACGTATCCCACCCCGGTGGTATGCTCCCCCCCCCCCACCTCCTTACTCCCATCTCACGTAAACCCCCCCTCCTACGGGAAGTCCGGTTTTCCCGAGGGGGATATAAGGGGGAGATCATGTACAAGACGGGGATTCCTAGAGAATTGGTCTTTGGGAGCGGAGAAGAAGAGTGACGTTCGGGGGATTCGTAATATCTTTGGTCTTCGGGAGCGGCGACGGGGAAACGACGCGCAGCGAGGTGACGGGAGTCCGGCGCTTTGACAACGAGAAACACCGAGCCACCCTGTCGGAGCACAATCTCGGTTTGAGTCTTCAGGACCGGAGACTCAAGACGTTACGAGGCTGTCAGCGTGTGCTGATTCAGATCCCGAGATCATGGTGCTCGGGGGCTGGAGGAGGCGCCAAGGAGACGAGCGTGTCTAGGAATCAGCGCTCACGTAAGACTTTCGCCACCCCATAAATCCCTCCTCAGGGACCACGCCGTTCAAGTTTCTCCGTGATTCCCGTGTCACCGCAGACAAATTGGACAATGGCCGACTACACTGTATATCGAAAAGACAACGAAATAGCAGAAGTAAAACGAGGAAGAGGGGGAGTTGCTATCTTAGCGCACGAGCACTTAGCCACAAACGCTCTCCCTGTAAAGAAACAAGGATTTGGAAGCAGTGGATATGGAAATAAGTACCGATCAAGGATAATTGAACATCTACTCATATTACCTAAGCCCAAGTAAGAAATTTGAAGTAGAGGACTTCGATCTCCTGCTCCAAGACGACATACCTAAACTGATAGGAGATTTTAATAGCAAAGACATTTCATGGAACTGTCCAATTGGGAATGAAAATGGGAAAAGGTTGCTCAGATGGAGCAACGATAAAAGAGTTAAAATTGCCCCAACAGAACCAACAAGAGCATTTGGAAGGAGTGTGATTGACTTTTCCCTTGCCGTTAAAATAAGAAGACCTATGAAGGCGCGCATGCTAAACGAGTTGACAAGTGACCATTATCCGGCCATAATCTCTATAGGATCACGGCTCTTACCAGCAATCGCTCCCACAAAAAGGTACTGCTACGGGCTGGCCGATTGGGAGAAGTTTGGGGAAATTATACATGAGAACTTACCTGCCTGGCAATAGCTAGTAATGCCAAAATTATGCTCTATCAATTAAATACTCCACCAACGAACTGATTTCTGATCTATGGGACCCCTCCCTACCTTCTGGAAAATTTACCTACCCACGTTACAAACTCCTTCCTTCCACACTCATCAAAAAAATCAACATCCCTAAATTCCCTTCCAACATCACTCACCTCGAATCCCTTCACCTTCAATTTAGACCTTTTCCCTCTCCCGCCCCAATGGTTACAGAAGACACCAACACCACCGAAGATCCACCGTACCAGCAAATAGAAGCAGCACCCTCTCACCCCAGCATTCATCCTTTCTTCCACTTATTCCCACACCGGCATGGGGCAAGGAGATTCTCAGCTCCCCAACCTTCAGCCACCCGAGCCTGATTAAACCTTTCCCCAGCTATCCAGACCCTAATATAAAACCTTAACAAAATAACCCTTCCAATTCCTTCCCTAAATTCTCCCCATAGCAACTAGGCATCCCTAAAATAAATTCCTCTACAATTATTCGATCCTTAATAAAATACCCCTTCTTCCCTCCGGATCCTTCCAAATATTCAAAACCCAAGTAAATAACCTTTCTCCCCTGGATTCCCCCCTCACAATATTCCCCAACAAAATAACTCTTCGAGCTACTACCCTAGTAAAATAACCTTTCTCCTCCACCGCAAACTCCCCAATTTAATACCTACCACGACCATAAAGGACAAAGAACCCGGGATGGTGATACAGGCTTCCTGAAAAATAGTTGCGAGTTGCGAGGGATTTAGCCCGAGGAACCCGATAATCCTATCGATATCGAGGTTTCTGATAACATTAAATCCCTCTCCCTTGCTCCAACATCTGAACCCTTCCTCTGCACCCCCCTTAAAATCAATTCCATAATTGACAACCTCCCGAACAAGTGTTTTTCCGGCACTGATCTCAATCCACCGAAGGATGTCAAACTGTTCACTCCCCCTTTAATTCATTATCTGACTGAAATCATAAACGCTTGCCTAACGACTGCCATATTCCCTCATGCATGGAAAACCTCCATTATTGTCATGCTCCCGAAACCCAAAAAAATACTGACTCACGTGTCCAACTATAGACCCACCTCCCTGGCTTGCACCTTTGCAAATATTTACGAAACACTCGTCCTGAATAAACTACACAGACTCCCATTCCCCTTCTTCAGGAATGAACAATTTGGTTTTGCTGCCCGTACATCAACTGTCCATCATATAAATTGCCTTACTGAATTTGCTACCTCTGGCTTTAACTGCAACATGGTCACCTCCGCTGTATTTTTGGACATTAGCCAGGACTTTGACTAGGTCTGGCATGATGGGCTGATATCAAAGCTGATGGAACTGGACATTCTCATTCAAATTGTAAAAATCATCCAATCCTTCCTTTTCGGCCGAACCTTCCAAATTAAGCACAACAAATTTCTTTCTGAAACCCATCTCATCCCCACTGGCGTCCCGCAGGGAGCAGTCCTTATCCCCACACTCTTCAACATATTTATAAACGACTCATGCAAACGACTCATTCTGTGATTAGGAAAATGTACAATCGTGAGTTTCAAAAATTGCTCAAGTATGGGTATGGACTTTCTTTGAAGGCATTATGGCCTTCAAATTTAGAAAGGCAGAATGTTAAACCTGTTTTACAAATATTCAATGACAAATTGGTTGAGGCTGTGAAAGTCATCGGCGATAGTCAGAAGTTAAAGGACTTCGAGGGGACTGCAGAATTTATTAGAATAATTTCCTCATGGTGGAAAATTGTCAATGTTAAAACACCAGGGAAAGGCAGTAGGCTTAACGATATAATGCTGGAACCACTAACCAATTCTGAAACCGATGAAAAATACCAGTTTCTTCACAAGTTTTTGGCATGTCTTGTCAAATGGGAGGAATCTAGATCAGATACTGGTATTCTAGGCAGGGAGACTTTATCAGCGCTGAATTTAAGCACTCACTCACTGCTTGAAATAACTAATTATTGTATTCAGGAGTTAGAGATGACTTATGTTCTACCTGGAAAATTCCAAACATGTTCTGGAGGATAGGTTTGGAAGGTACAGGTGGCTGAGTGGCTCTGAGTACCACATTTTTATTAGGCAGTTGTTCGAGGCTGAAAAAAGTTAAGGCTTAGTAGTGTTATGAGAATTAGTTTAAAGAGTGAAAAACTAGGGAATATAGCATTACATGATTTTGATGTTAAAGCCCCATGGTGTGACACTGCTACATCACCTCCCGAATGTTTCGATCAAACTGTCACTGTATCCGAGAGTGATATAACTAATATTGAGGCAGAGCTACCTATAATAGCATACCTGGGTGGTTATTGTGCCTACTCTGTCCTTAAGAGATTGAATTGTGAAGAATGTCGATATCTTTTAGTCACAGGCAAGCCTTTGGACTCGCATACTAATGACCTGACAGAAAGCTTGAGTAGAGAGAGACTTTTATACCCACAACAAGTGGTCATTAATGCATCGGCATATAACTATATATTATTGTAAATAAATTAGTTAGTGCTGAGTTGTAGAAAGTATTTTTAAAGGTTAGCAACCAAAGACTTGTGGCTTGCAAATTGACAATCGAGGCACTCTTTGAGGGAGATCATATTGACTGGGATTACTGTGACAAGGCATTCTTCAGAAAAAGTGGTGAACAAGATTGTGTGGGGTTCTACAAATACTCTTCTAAAGAATTACTGTAGAAAGAGAGCAAATTGAAGCATCCTTCGGCAAATACAGCAAAGAACAGGAAGTTGGCAACATTAGCCTCATAGGAGTAATTGTGGTATGGAATTTGTCACTCACTTTGGCTATGTCATTTTCATACCATGGCTATCCATGCAGTGACCAGTCGTAGTTGTGGCAGGCATCAGGTATTAAAAATAGTAAACTTATTTTACATAGAATTGGATACAACATTTGTATCTGACAGATTGGCGTAAATGGAGACCCGCAAGAAATAGTTTCAACCTTTGTTAACATAAATAAACAGTGAATCTGAACAAATTCTGAGGTTTCAGGCTTGATTGAGTAAAAACGGAACATAACTGCACTTGAATAATGAGCAACTTTCACAGGGATAACGTTGAATCTTGAAGATGCAGTAAAAAAGCGAAAACCGGTCGCAATCAACGTTCCGATCTCGGGCAGCCGGCGCATTGCAGCTGGCGTTCCCCAGGGATCCGTGCTCGGTCCGCTGCTCTCCAATATCTTCACCTATGACATCCCTCGAGAGCATGGGTGGAACACAATCCTCTCCCTCTATGCAGACGACGCGGCGCTCCTTTCGAAGAGCCTGCGAAAAGAAAAAGGGGTGGACACCCTGCAGAACGCCGTCGACGACCTCTCATGGTATCGACGATGGCGCATCCGCGTGGACGCAGGAAAAACAAAGGCGATCATATTCCACACCGAACGAGGAAAGCCGCCGAAGGAGAGACTGTCGGTGAATGGTCTGGAATATGCAAGACAGCCCTGCAGAGACTCCCAAGTAGTGCAGAACTCAGCGCTTCGGATGATTCTGAGCAGAGTACGCTACGAGAACGTGGCCCGGATGCACGCGGACGGGAACCTAGAGCCACTGAACATCCTTCTGCCCAAGATGGCTAGGAAGTTCTTCGCCAAGGCAGCAGACTCCCAGTACAAGGAAGTCAACCAGCTTGCAGAGATTGCGGTGCGACCATGGGACCGGTACAAGAGGCCTATCTCGTCGATGGACGAGATTGATTACCTACCGGCAAACAAGAGGCCACGCCTCTTCTGGAACACTGGCCAGAGCAAGCAACGGACAACGTGAGAAAAACAAAGATCAACAAAACGCCTTACAAGCAACGGCTAGGAAGGCGACAGACCGTTGGACCAAAGAAGATCCGATAGACCATAGGCATCAACAAGGGATTCAGCATACGCTGACTGATGGAAAAACCTGACATCGTGCGAGTAGCGGTAGAAAAGCGAACCAAAAAGATCGCGGCAACCTTTGATTCCTCGAAAGCAAACCCCCCCGCGGGTAGGGGGATTGAGAATACTCCCGCAGTATCTCTGCTTGTCGTAAGAGGCGACTAAAAGAGCGGGGAGAAAACCCCGAAAACAAACCCCGTGCCAGCAAGAGTTGAGCCCGGACAGTCTTGTGTGTCAACTGTCTGTGTGCGGCCACACCACCTGGCCTGCGATCCACCCGCATGTTTGCCGTGTGCGGAGACCCGTAAGGGGGAGAAGGGGATCCTGGTGGGTGAGTTCGCCGGAACCCAGCCGGGTGTCGGATACCCGGTATGGTCCGAAGTTCAATACCCCACTTTGGCCCTGGATCCCCTGTAAACGGGCGGTCAAGATCTAGCCAGTCTTGATCAATCGGCTTATCGACACGTTTAGATGGCGAGTGCTGGAGTGACGGGGGTCTGTGTAGGGCGGTCGAAGGTGTATGAGTTTGGAGGGCTCATGCACTGGAGGCCCCACCTGAAGCAGGCCTCCCAAACAATAGTGCTATATCCCTTGGGTAGCCCTGGCGACCACACCGGTTTGCGGTGTGGCGTCCTAAATGTGTGGCTCCGTGGTGGGTGGGGAGCCCAGGGGATGAATCCCATTTCTCAGTGGATCCAGACACCCTTCCTCCACCAAAACGATCCCGTCCGGAAACAGGCGGGGGAGTTAATTCAGTGACTGCCTCTAGGCGGTACTTGATAATGAGGTGCGCAAAGGATGGTGAGACCCTCACTAAGGTGTCTCCCTTCCTAATACGTAGAGTCCTTTCAGCAACAGTTACTGGTGACCTGTTATCGGCCACGAAGCTGCGTGACGGCACTTTATTAATAGAAACAGCCAATGACGCTCAAAGCGCGAAACTGCTGAACTTAACCTGTCTCCATGACATCGCAGTCAAGGTCGAGGTGCATCGCACCCTGAACACCAGTCGGGGAGTAATTAGCTGCTACGACCTCCTCCCCCTCGTTAGGGAATCAGTGTGTAGGGCTAGGGAGGTTCCCGACCCAGAACGTCTGTGCCCTTCTCGCTTGCGGGGAGGATCGGCCGCGGGGGATCAAAGGGTCCTCAAACCGAGCTGAATAGTGTGTAGGTCACAGGGCCCGACACGACTTTTTATGCCCGTTCCACTTCCGTGGATGGATCGAGCGGCTGTGCCATCAGGCTCTGAGAAAGGGCACCGTTCCGTCTCCCTTTTAGGGAAAAGGAGATTCCAATTTTAATGACGACAACCACTCGCGAAATATTCCAATCACCAGCTAAAAACCAAAGGCGAAACACAGTGTTACGCCCAATTTTGGCATGGGGAACTGAGGGAAAGACTGAAGCAGCAGGTTCAATGAATACATTGAACACCGATAATAATAAGACAACCACAACTGACATGCAGGGCGACATAGTTGACCATTGTGACGTCAAGGTCACGGCAGAATGTGATGACGGCAATACGTCCTTATTAAGCGCGGAGGAACTCATGACGAGAGTAAAAGACAAAATGCCATTTGAAACGGTTGAACAAACCAGAAAGAAAAGGAGACGAACGAGCAAGGACGAAGAGCCACGAGTGGGCTTCACCACTAGCAACAGATTCCAAGTATTAGATTCAATGGACGATGATGATGCGGGGCGAAACAACAACGATCCGTTGAAAACAAATGCCGGCAGAACGACGCCGAGGAAGATATGGCCACCGGCGATAGTAATTTACAGCGTAATGAATATGACCGAGCTTATCTCAAAGATGAGGAGCATAGTGACAGACAACGCTTTTAATATTACAAAGCTAAGGCAAGGCTCACGTCTCCAGTTAAAGAATAACTCCTACTCCGACTACGACTCTGTACAAAATTTCCTTAATAATCAAGGATCACAAACCCACACTTGGGCTGCCAGAGGCGAAAATGTTGTTAGATACATTATACACGGCCTTGACAGTGGTATCGATACATTCCATTAAAGAGGAATTCATCGAGCAAAACATTCCATGGTGGGCGTTGAAGTGGTGTCTCCGAAGAATTCGGATATTTACGCTGTGACCATCAAACGCGGAGGAGAATTCAACCCAAGGAATTTAGGCAACATAAAATACATATGCAGCCACCCGATTAAAATTGTTCCACGCCTCATCGTTACTATCGATGCAATAGCTTACATACACGGGTCACGATTTTGCACTGCTTCCCCGCGTTGCTATGATTGTGCTGGCGACCACGAAGGCAAAGACTGTCCTGGAAATAGGCGGGTTAAATGCTGCAACTGCGGTAAGAATTACCACGCTTACTCGCCAGAGTACGAGCCCTACCAAAAAGAACTCGCACTCATGAAACCAAAGCGCGACGAAACGGCAGCAAACATTTCAAATGTGGCGGCTGTTATTAATAACAACGCGAGAATTGTACAAACGGGCAGGCCGAACAACGACAACACAGTTAAACCTCCGTCTGAAAATCCGTGGCCCCGGAGGCAACTAGAATACGAGAAAAGGGCGATGGCAAGGAGTGCAGCCGACAGTGCGGTGGCGCCGGAAACTAAAAACATCGAGGCGAAAGGAAGCGCAAGCGACACCACCGGCAATAAGGAAGCCGAGCCGAAAAACATGAATACGACCGGGGACCCAGAGATCAAAATAATGTTAAGGGAAATGCTTGAAATGAATAAAATGATAATGGCACAAATGCAAATGATATACTCAATGATGGGGAAAATGGCAGCGATACTCGAAAAATTAACCGTTAATGGCCCCTAAGCAAATGAATAGCAGAAAATGTGTCATGTCACATTGGAATGCCAATGGTGACGTAATTAATAAAACGGAGGAAATAGTAGATTTCATGACAAAACACAATGTGTCCATATTTTTACCTGAGACGAATCTGCGTGCGAATAAGACGTGGACTATTGACGGTTACAATATTATAAGGAAAGAGAGGAAACTTGAAGCAGGGCAGGCAGCCAAAGGCGGAGTCGCCATAATCATAAAAGACGACGTGAAGATAAACCCTCTTCCCGAAGTCAAAACAGATAACTTAGAGGCCTAAATTGTCGTCTCACATTTTGAGTCTTACAGATGACGTAGCAGTAAATAAATCCTACCACGTTTAGTTGGAAGTATGAGGGTGGAAAATTACATTGCTTTAGCTCTGAACTTTAACGATCACATCCATGGCATAGTATTTTCTGTCGTAGATACGTTTTATTTAATTAAGCTACTTATTGGTAGACTTATAAAAAATGCCTGACTTGGCCGAGCAAAATCAACTCATAGAAATGGAGATAGTAAGGTTGTCAATGTGATACCTAAAAAGTGGGTGCTACTTTGGGAGAAAACTTGGAATATGTTTGTCGTTGCGCCTGTCAAATCGGTCTTATTACACGGCAGGCCGACACAAGTTGAGGGCGCGACGACATGGCAATAGAATTCGGCTCTTCATATTGTTTGAGAACTTAGTTCTGAGAGGTTGTGTCGCAACTCATAATGTTTACCATTACACGATGGGCGCTTCACAGACGGCTACAGATGAGAAAGGAAGAGTCTTGGGACGTACGCTACGACCTTGTTTATCTAGATATACTGCGGATCCTGGGTTTGGATTCAATTCCCAACGACTCGCTTTCAGAGGTAAAAAAGACATTTCGCAGACAATGTGGTGAGATTCGAGCGAAGTGGAGCGTAGAAGAAAAATTCCATAAGACTTACAAGACCTGGCTTGAAGCTGAAATCAACATTGCAACGCTCACAGGTGTGTCGACAAGCAAGATAAAATATACCAGTAAAGGTACGCGGAACTTATTCTTAAAAATAATTTTTTCTCTAGTGATTACGCTGCATAATTTTCACATGATAATTTGAAGAATAATATGGTGTCTGATTTACGAATAAAAAGTATAGGGTTAGTCATTTCTTTGCTTTATTTTACAAAGTAGGCGGTCGCCCATTGAAGGAATTCGAAGCCAGCTGTTCTCGAAGTAAAAGGAGAAATATTGCGGGGCTGACGACGTGGTCGGGAGCATCCACCACAAATCTGGCTGTTGCACTTGAAACAGGACTGAGAAGGACGGAAGACGCAATGACGCGAGGCTCATCAAAGAGGCTTTGCAGACTACACCAACACGTGCGTCTAAAATTTCCCGAGCACGGTAAGCAGTGCGCGAGTTCAAAGGCATTAAACCATATTCTCCCCAAGGGGCTTTGGCGCTAGTGATTGAGACTGACCTGTCATGAAATTCTTATCAGATTATAAGCACTCAAGCGAAACTAAGGGGTGCGAACATGTACCCTTCCTACAAGCCAGTACAGGAAGCAAAGTGTGAATGTTATCCTCCCCGGGAAAAAAATCTTTGTAACGGAGCGTAAGGCTGAAATAGAATTGCAAGCGTTGCTTAATCTTACTGTGAAGCGTATATCCGTGTTACAGAAGGAAGTTATCCTGAGACTCTCACCAAATGACCTAAACACTCTGTGTCTCATCTCCAAATGGGATTTTGATGGCAGTAGCTCTCAGTCCCAGTACAAACAGGTGTGCGGCGACAGTGATTTTGACGACTGTGATATGCTCATGACCTGCGTGGTTCCACTTCAACGGTATTATAGGGAAAATACTATAAGAGGAAAGAAGATAGTAGTGCGGCAAAATAGTCGACCTCGTCAAGGAGGTTTTGTAGGCCTCTTAAGTTGGAATTTGTAAAAGAGAGTAGGGACAATGTTCTTAAAGAGCAGAAATTTGTGCAGGCACAGATCGACAGCCTTTTTCCATCAGAGCTCTCGTAGTAGTAGTAGTAGTAATTGGGTTTGTGGGTGCGTCGACAGCAGAGGTCATTTTGCACCGCAGGTAGGTAGGTAGGTTTAAAACTTGTAGGGTGCGTCGACGGCTAGGTCATTTTGCACCACTACCCATTCTTAGTAGTAAAATTTATCAATGTAATAGAAATAATAATAATAATAATAACAATTGTCTATTGCAGTTATGTCATTTATTAAAAAAACAGGTATTTAATAAAAAGGGTGAGGCTTATATTTTTCTGAATAGTCCTGTCTCTTTCAGAAATTTGATAACTCGGGTTATAACATTAGGGTCGTCCCCTAGGACGGATATTAGGTCTTCCCCTAAGTAAGCCGCCTTCGCGCGTCACGGTATTTGTCGCACTCCGTGAGGATATGCCGAATGCTGAGAGGACAGTCGCAGTCATCACACTGAGGTGGTTGTTTCTCTTCCGTGAAGAGGAATGAGTGGGTCAGAGGGCAATGCCCTATCCTCAAACGTGTGATGACGACTTCCTCTCTTCGGCTGTTCCTGACGGAAGAGGGCCACACTGACGTAACCGGCTTGATGTCGCGGAGTTTATTATTTTGTGTAGTGCGCCTATATTCCTTCCACTTCCCTAGGACTACCTGTCTCATGCAGGATTGTAGGTCCTCGTAAGGTACCAGCGTGGACTTACACTCCGTCTCGTTCAGAGCTTCTTTGGCCAAAGCGTCTGCCTTTTCATTTCCGGCTATTCCCACATGCCCCGGGACCCAAAGGAACCAAAAAAGTACTCCCTTTCTGCTGAGAGACAGCAGGGACGAATGTATATCCTGAATGATCAGCTCAAGGAATCAGTGCATATAACGAAGGAGCCATCGTCGTCACATAAGTTTTCAAGAGCCATCTTTATGGCAAATAATTCCGCTGTGTATACACTACATAGCGGATTTAATTTTGCTTTGACTGTTCCTTAGCTAGGCGAGAGCGCTGCGCATGCACAGGCCGACTCTGACTTAGAACCGTCAGTGTATACAGGAACAAAATCGGAGTGATTACTCAGAAACATTAGAAACTGACGCTGGTATTCCAAGGGAGTGGTGAAGGGTTTTGGTAGTTTGCTTAGGACTGTTTTAACCACAGGAGCGGGCGTTAACCAGGGAGGGTGGGTTGCGTAAGATACAGGGTACACTTTAGGTATACTGAAATCACACCCACGAATAAAATCATTGAAACGTACACTAACGGGCCTAGTGGCCTTCGTCCGTCGGTTAAAAATGTCTAAAAAACGTGGTTTAAAGAGTATGTTAAAACATGGGTGTGCCGTCATAGATAAAACTTTGGAGACGTAATTGCACATAAGGGCGTTCCTCCGGTGGCATAGAGGAGGCTCCCCTGCATCAGTTTTGCACCGCGTCCAATTTATAAATGTTGTCACTGCATTAGGAGGCTCAGCTCTACTCTTTGTTGTAACTGCAAAATAGCTTTAACTAGAGTAATATACTAAAATAGAAATAAAAATTATTAAACTGAGTGGAAGATATTTATATCTTTTAAAAACCGGATTACCTGATTAAGTCGGCCAGCGTTATCACCCAGATCGTATTTAAGATTTCCCCTTAGGCCGAAAACATTGCGAGCATCTTGGTAGTTAACACACTCCGCCATGATGTGTTTCACTGTCAGAGGCTTATCGCATGACTCACAGTGGGGTGGTATCTTGTTTTCCGTGAATAGGAAAGAATGGCTCAAGGCGCAGTGGCCGATCCGCAGGCGGGCAATAACAACTTCTTCCCTCCGATTACCTCGGACTGAAGGAGGCCATGCCAGAGTGTCAGGTTTTATCGCACGCAGCTTGTTTCCTTCCATACTACTCCAAGTTTCACTCCACGTCTTAGTGGCGATCCGTCGAAGCATGGACTTGACATCTTCCGATAAAACCAAGTCCAAGACGGAATCCGGGTTTTCCAACGCCTCTTTTGCCGCTCTATCCGCTTTTTCGTAACCTGAAATACCTACGCGGCCAGGTATCCAAAAAAAAAGGATTTGGATTCCTCTTTGAGTAAGGGATGAGAGGGCAGAATGGATTTCCTGAATAATAGGATCGTCTGAGTACATGGCTGATATGTCTTTCAGATATCTTAAGAAGTCAGAACAAATTAAGAATGATCCTTGACTGCCCTTTATATTACATAAAGCCGTTTTTATGGTAAACAGTTCTGCGTTAAATACACTATAGATGGACTTAGCCTCATCTTAAGGACGTCGTGATGTATGGATGCCACTGTAGCCCCACACGCGAGACCTGACTTGGACCCATCGGTGTAAACAGGTATGAAGTTGGGATGAGCTTCTAGAAGTTCCTTGAACATCTGCCTGTATTCAATAGGGGTCTTAAATTGTTTGCAGTGTTTTTGTAAGCAGAGGTTTTCGTTAGGAAGGGGCATTAGCCAGGGTGGTTGATTACAGTATTTAACATGATGCACTGCGGGCAGTGACATGCCCACTTCTTCAATAAAATCTCTTAAGCGTATACCGAGTGGACGTGTGTCCCGTTTCCTTCGATTAAAAATATTTATGAACCGAGGTTTAAAAACTATATCAAAGCAGGGGTGCGTTTTCATTGATAAAATATTTGCTACGTAGTTGCTCATTAAAATTTTTCTTCGCGAGGCCAACGGTCTTGAGTCTGAGTATATACTCGGAACGGGTGATGTCCGAAAGGCACCAATGGCTAGTCGGAGTCCGGTATTCCAAGGTTTCAAATATGATTCTCTTCCAGCAGAGTATACCACGTATCCGTAGTCCAGTTTTGACCTCAGCAGCGAGCGTTATAGTAAAAGCATCATGGAGCGGTCTGCGCCCCATGTCGAATGACTTAAAAATTTTAAAATCTTTTGGAATGCGTTCTTAGTGTGTTGAATGTGATCTCGCCAGTTAAGTTTCTTGTCTAAATAAAGGCCGAGGAAACGATGGAATTCCACAAACGATAAGACCTTGTCTCCAAGCCTTAAAGTTGGACTTAGGGTCGTATTCATAGTCGAGACTTTACGCTAAAGTGGCCTTTAGATGAGCTAAAGGGACCTTTCCGCCTTTCATGGACGTCACTTCTGACGAAATGACGCTAAAGAGTCTCTTTACGGTAAAGGCTGGATCGGAGCTCACTTTAGCCCCTCAAGTAAGAGCGCTGGAATGCAAAATGGCCGCAATTGATATTAACGCACTTGAAAACATCGTTTAATTAGTAGAAATCGCGGAGGAGATGGAATTTCTAGTGATGAATCACCCCCGACGATATTTAAGGGATATGGAGAATCCCATGGAGCGCTATCGGGAAGATGAATACATTGGGAGTTATCGTTTTCCTAAAGTTGTTGTCACCGAAATCTTGGAGTTGTTTGTTGCAGACTTGGAAAGTGTAAACAGCAGGGGTTTGCCGGTGCCACCAATTATTCAACTGCTTACGGTATTACGCCACAGGTAAATGTATGAAAAATGAAGTTCACCAGAATATAATTAATTGATTCGAACTCTCGAATGTTCGTATGTAAACAATGAATTTGCTGTTTATAATACTAACTGGAAGATGACATGACAGAAGTAATATTACACGTACTTAATCAAGCACGTTTATTTTAAGTTTTGTTATCAAATTCGTAGGTAACTTTCAATTAGTGGCTGGAGATGTACGTAGCATAAGCCAGCCTACGATTTCAAGGGTGATTAAAAGAGTATCTACCTGCATAGCCAGGCTATTGCCACGCTATGTTTCCTTGCCGAATGCTGAAGGAGCTCGCCGCAATGCTGTGCAATTTTATGCGAAGATAAAAAACATATACAGGAATCTTCAAATACTGGGAGAAAAACACATCACAGACATTAAGTTGCTAAACACAGATTTTAGAATATTCCCTGCAACAAACAATGAAATAATGACAATTCTACTGAGATTGAGATGGGGAAGATGGCTGCCAACGGTAGTGCGTCTGTGTGCGGCTCTTGTAAAAGTTCGATTACAAGTGATTCGTCTAGTCTCAGTTGCGGTATTTGTACGTTTAAAAGTCACATTAAGTGTAACGGAATATCGGTGAACGAGTATGAGATTATCTGCTCCAACGCTAACATTATTTGGACATGTGATACATTCACCGTTGTGAGGCGTGTGCCGGCAGATCGGGATAACTCCGTTCTAAATGATAACTATATCCGATTGAGTCTCCTTCAATTGCAGACCCGTCTTGCAAAAGTTGAATCTTCATTAAGTGTCCAAAATACATCTGCATTGCATTTTGAGGACTTAAATCAAGTCGCAAACACCGGTGTTTTGAACGGTCCTAGTTCCGTTCCTCCAGCCAAGACCGGCAGCCATAGTCCATCACAATTTCCGATCTTTCCAAATTCTGCTACCCCGGAACGTGGTGCTGAAGTTAAGGCACCTACTGCACCTACTTTCTCTTCTAAATCGAATTCTGACGCCTCCACTGCCAAAACGTCAACTGGAAACTCAATTCCACCGATTTCCGAGGATCATGGGTTCACCGAGGTCGTGAACAAAGAGAAGAAAAGGCGTTATATTGCTGGATCTGCTGATACGTCTACCTGCCCACTTAAAGCGATGAAGGTTTATTCGTACCTGCATCTCTGGTGTTTGGACCCGGAGACAACTAAGGAGCAAGTTCTCAACTATCTTGAGAATAAAGTGAAAGACGTAAGCGTTTTTGCTTTAAAGGCGAGAGGTAATTATGCGTCCTTTAAAATAAAGGTATTATCTGACTTTGTGAATGTGGTGACTGATCCAAATATTTGGCCTGTGAAAGCGAAAATAAATAATTTTCAGTTCCCACACAAATTTAAGCATTCTGAAGCTGATAGTGATCCCCCACGAAATTCTGCTGCAAGACATACACTACGTTTACCAATCGATCTCAGATCGATCTGACCGGCTCAGTCCGGTATGGTAAACGGAACGGGCTAGCCAGATCGATCTAGGAAGAGAGCCGAGTCAGCCCGCTTTCCCTAACCGATCTGAGAGTTTAGATCGATCCGAAGAGGTCGGCGTGTTGCGCTGTTCGTTTTTCTTTTGCTTGCTGATGGGAAACAAATTCTAATCGATTTCATTTCCGACTTAGTTCAGTGTCGGAAAAGTACATGTGCCTTATAAAATGGAGGGTGAAGCAAGTAATTTTTCAAGCAAAAGAAACGTTTGGAGTGAGAGGGAGACTTCCCATTTGATATCTTTAATAAAGGAAGAGGAGATTATGAAGAATTTGGACGGGAAAAGGTAAAAATATTTCTAGAGATAAGTACATATTTTGCTATCAAATGAATGAACGAAATGCATTTGTTGGTTGTGTGGTATTTATGTTATTTCAAAGGAGGAGGAATAGTGATATCTATCACCGGTTGGTGGCCCCCATGGCAGAGGCTGGTTTTCCTCGGGACGTGAACCAAATTCGCACGAAGTGGAAGCACCTTCAGCAGGAGTTCAAGAAGGAAATGGCCGTGAGAAAGAGGAGTGGTGCAGGGACAAGCGGGGGCCCTCATTTCGACGCCCTCCATGAAATTCTGGGCCATCGTGCATTAGCTGCATACCCTGAGGAAGGAGTGGATTCCGGTAAGGAGTTTGAAGAAAAGATATTTGCTGTTTCTCGAACAATAGTACACCCTTGAATGAATTACATATTACTTGTAATGTCGTGCGTTTTGAGAATCTTGATTGTATCTAACCTAAAGGACGAAGAAATGGGATCTGCCAATGTGCTAGGAAAGTGTATACGTGATGACAAGGTAAAAAAAATGTAAATTGGAGGGGTGGGCGGAGGCCTTCTGGAGCCCCCCTGGCACTTACACCTCTTCTGATCCATTGTGCCAACCCACATTTAACCTGCCCGCCACTCGCAGACAGGGGACAAGAACACCACGGTAGAGGTATGGAGGAGGGTTACCCATCCAACCTCCGTCCGGGCCCAACGTTGCTTAACTTCGGTGATCCGATGGGAACCGGTGTATCAACGTGGCTAGGCCCTTGCCCGTGATGACAAGGTAGCACTGCATGGTTTTTTTCGTATGAGCCACTATGAACTACGTTAATTTCAAATTTTTCTCCCCTTCTCTCAAATTTCATTTATTCCCTATGTTCCTCACTCCTCTCCTCAGTGTACACCGCATTAGTATTTTTATTGGGTTTTTCCTGGAAGCTTTTGTATTGCTGTAGCTCATCCCTAAGTAACGAACGTTTTCATGTCATGTTGTTTGATTTTCTGTTCTTGAATATCATTTTCACTATCTATGATTTACGCATAGGCGTGAGTAGACCTTTTTTTAAAGGTCGTGCCAGGACTTCATAAAGTTTTCCCTATTAACTGTACCATCAACCTTTTAAAAAATATTACAAAATCTATAGCTTGTCTATTCTGTATCTCATAATTGACCTTGTGATCGGGATCATGATCTATTTTATTCGAAATGACATTGATATTCACCAATTTTGTAGTTAAGTTTTTCTCAGTTCTGGTTAGCAATGTTTGGATAGAATTTTATAGGTAACTGATGGCACTGATATGCCTCGGTAGTAAATATGTATTTACTCCTATTTCTTTAAGAATAACCTAATTATGCCTGGAACATTACACATTTCATTTCTAGGAGTAGTCACCCTGGAAGACATTTTCAACGACATAGATGATGGAAGAACTACCCCAAGTTCATCTAGCACCTCTTCATCCCCTACCCCTCTTCCCAAGCGCAGGAAGTTAAAATCTAGCGCTATGGCAGATTACCTGCAGGAAATGGAGCGGCAGTTATCAGAGAGGCAGGAGAGATTCCAGGAGAATTGGAGGAAGGAGTGTGATGATCAGCGAATTTGGGAGGAAAAGGAGAATTTAAAATTCATAAAGGCCCAAGAGGAGATGATGCTGAGGGCAACAAATAAATTTACGGAGACTTTGGCAGCTATTCTTAGCAAAAAATAAATTTGTTCTAAGTTTTGCATATCCAATTTCCTTTTTTATTAATCCTTTCACTAAACATACCTCGTAACTTATTATTAGAAGGAGGACTGTCGCAAGGGAGCTTTCTCAGCAAGGTAAGTACAGAGTTTGTCCCTTATAGCAACCATGGTTTCATTTTCCCTGTCAGCAATAACCTGACAAGTTGGCTGTGGAAATATGTGCTCCTGCAACTCGACAAGTTCCAACCAATGGTCAAAAAATTGGTCTTTTGATCTTTCCACCAAATTATGGAGAATACAGCATGCTGTCACCACTTGGGGAACAAATGTATAGTCCACATCTATTCTTTTTAACAAACACCTCCATCTAGCTTTCAGCCTTCCAAAAGCAATCTCAACACACATTCGTGCAGCACTTAAGTAGACATTGAACGATTCCTTTTCAGGAGGTAGGTTTCTTCCAGGATACCCCTTTAGCAGCCATGGTAGGAGAGGGTAAGCCGGATCACCCAGAATCAGGAAAGGTACTGAAGTGCCATCAATGTTTTCTTCACCAGAAGGAAGTAGTCTATTCCAAAATTCATAGAGAGATGACTCTTTCAGTGCCCTAGCATCATGCACTGATCCAGGCATTTTACAACTTATGTATCTGAAACTAAGGAATTCACGATTAACATCACTTGTGTTGAGTAAAGGTCTCCCAAATTTACGAAATAATTAACCTACTACATACCAATAGAAGTAGTCCACAACGGCAGTCAGGTTGACAGATGGCCAGCCCTTCCGATTGACGAAATCTCTATACGAGTCCTTAGGTGGCAGTACAGGTATGTGAGTGCCGTCTATGGCACCGATTACTTGGAGTAAATAAAACTTATCCTTAAATAGCGCAGCTAATATTTGTGAGTCCTCAGAAGAAGGCAGCTCTAACAATTCCTCCATCAATAACGTGTTAATGGCTTGAATCACCACCCGAAACCATTTGCATGCAGTGCTTTTGGCCACTCCAAATTGATTTGCCACCACTCGAAACTCGGCGCAAGAGGCTAATTTGTAAATGGTAATAGCAACCTTCTTTTCTGTGGTCAATGGAACCTGCGCTGAATCATCCGAGGGACGTAATTTTGGTTCTAAAATACTACATACGCGTTCAAAAGTATTCCTGCTCATGCGGAAGTTGCACAACCAGTCACCTTCATCGAAATGGCAGTTGACAATGGTTTCCCACCAATGGCCACTCCTAATTTTATTCTCAGATCTCACTTTCCGTTCACTCGTTAAGGTTACTAGTAGCCTACCATCAAATGTAGAAATCTGTTGCATGTATTCCGTCAGCAAAGACAGCAGTCGTTGACGGTGTTGCCTCCTTCTCCGATTTACCATTATTCGGTATAGCCTAAGGTTTGATGTCGTAATCGTCTGGAGATAATTAAAAAACATCGATGATATCACTGCACATTGCAACTCCATGATGCAAGATGTTTCGAACGCTGGGATATATAAACTAAACTCAATATTTCCAACGCTGGGCGACATAAACAAACAGATGCGACTGCTGAGATCGATAGTACAATATCGGTATTTTCAGACCGTGTTGGTAAACAATGCGATCTGAGTGAGCTCGCTTCTGATGTTTCAGATCGGTCTGAGTTCAGATCGATCTGAGATCGATTGGTAAACGTAGTGATAGTGTCTTGAAAGGATCTGAAAACCTGTCTAATGAACGTTCACCAAAAAGTATTTCAGAGTCCTATGTTGCCAGTTCAGTGAATGTTTCTCCTTCTTCTGAAAAATCCACCAATGGCTGTGAAGATACTCCCCCATCATCCATGAACCACAGTGAAAATTTATCATCATCCCCTTGTGTAAATGAAGGTGTTATCTCTCCACCAACTTCAGAAATTCTAACCCGTGCCAAATCTGGTATTTCAAAAGCCAAGAATAGGTGACTAGGCATGGATGAATGTTGTAACTACTTTTTCACTAATGTTCAATCTATCCGAAACAAGACCCTAGCCCTTGAAGTCTTATTAGAGGAACTCAATACGAGCGTTTTACTTATTTGTGAGCACTGGCTCAAAGAAAGTGAAATAAATGTACTTAAAATCAGAAACTTTGTACTAATCGCTCACTTCAGTCGCAGTGAGGGACGAGGTGGTGGCGTTTCTTTGTATTGTAGGGATGGAATTGAATTCACCTGTATTAATTTTCCTCGCTCTATTCCTCAAGTCTTTGAATGCTGCATGGGAATTATAAAAGTGAATGACTTATCCTATGGTGTCATGTGCGTCTACCGCTCTCCTAATGACAAGGCTACTCAATTTAAAGAGTTCATTCTTGCCATGCATGAAGCTTTGGTAGTAATAATGTCTAAAAATTGTAATTTTATCTTTATTTTTGGTGATTTTAATATTGACTTACTGAAGTCCTCCACTGCAAAGTTGGACTTCATAAACCTACTTACATCTTTTGGTCTCAAAGTTATAAATGATAAACCTACCAGAATATCCTCTCATTCTTCTACTCTCTTAGACCTGGCTATTACTAATATGGCTGAAAACAGTGATTTTGTGTGTAAAGAGATATACTCTGGTTTGGCTGACCATTTATCTTTAAATGTTGAATGTAAAATACACCAGGCATCTTCTCCCCCTAAGCCAATATAGACGTGCCTAGACGTTTTTATGACCCATGTGCCATTAAATATTTCTGTGAATCACTGTCAAATGAATCTTGGAAAGATGCTCTTGACTCAGTAGATGTTGACTCTGCCTTTATTTCCTTCATGAATACTTTTATTTGCTATTTCAACTCTGCCTTTCCTCTGAAACATGTTAGACAGAGGACAAAACTGTCTAAGACTCAATACTTTTCTGAGGAGTTGAGATTTGCCAGCAAATCTCTGCGCAACATGCACTATCATTGTAAATATGTTGACCCTTCTTTGAAGCCTATCTACTTTCAGCAGGTTAAGGAGTTCAAAATGGAAGTCTCTCGCCAACAAAGAGTGATTAATGACAATATGATAAAATCAGCTAAAAATACTGTTAAAGCTGCTTGGAGCTTAATCAACTCCAATACAAAAGGTTCCAAGGGCCATGAATCACCCAGAGACATAACCGTCAATGGCCTATCCATCTCGGATCCTATACAAATTGCCAACCTCTTCAATAACCAGTTTACTATGAAAGCGAACCCTTCTTAAGTTCATATCACTAATAACAGGATGCACTCCTCTAGCCTTTTTCTACTTCCAACTTCTAGTAATGAATTAGTCAATATTGTATCTTCATTCAAAAACACCTGGTCTTCAGGTATTGATGAAATACCTCCTCCTGTCATTAAAGCATCCATCCATATGATTGCAAAACCACTAGTACATATAATCAACTTATCACTGTCTGAAGGTATCTTCCCCACTAACTTGAAATTTGCCCTTGTCACTCCCATCCCTAAAAAGGGTGCACTTCACATCTCTGACAATTACCGTCCCATCTCTGTAGTTTCTGTTTTCTCAAAAATTTTTGAAACTGTAGTTTGCCGTAGGATAACAAATTTTCTGGAGTATAACCAATTAATCAAGCAAACTCAGCATGGATTTAGGAAATCTAGATCCACCACTACTGCACTCTTCCAACTCATAAATGAGTTCAACTCTTGCTTCAATGAGAAGCAGCTTTCCTTAGGCATCTTCTATGACCTTACAAAAGCTTTCGACAGCATTGACCACAATATTTTGTCAGGTAAACTAAGTAATCTGGGCATTGTAGGTAACCCCCATAACTGGATTATGTCTTACCTCACAGGTAGAAAACAGATAGTCAGATACTTCCAACAGTCCACAACTGGTATCGTATCAGCCAAATCTACTCCATCTGAAATCAAATGTGGTGTTCCACAAGGATCAGTCCTAGGCCCCTTACTCTTTATCATCTTCATGAATGATCTGTCTTTCCCAATGGCTAATTGCAAACCACTTCTATACGCAGATGACACCTCCTGCTTAATATCTTCTGCCAAGTTATCAACCATAATCAAATCTGCTCGTTCCTCAGTTGAATACATGAGTACTTGGTGCGCCAAAAATAATTTGCAATTAAATTGTTCTAAAACCACATATCTTCTCTTTCACACTAATAAGGCTCCCTTAACTCTGAGCCCTTTACTTACCTTGAATGGACATAGCATAAAACGCCTTGATATAGCCAATTTCTTGGGTTTCACCATAAGTGACAATTTGTCTTGGCAAGAACACATTAATACTGTTGCCAACAAAGTGGCGACTGACCTCTTCATTATACGAAGGCTGACTTTGATCATATCTGAGGAATGCCTCAAGCTTTTGTATTTTGCAAAAATTCATTCTTTACTCACGTATGGTATCATCATCTGGGGCAACTCATTTCAATGTAAGAGAATTTTCTCCCTGCAGAAACAAGCTGTCAAAGCAATTGCTGGTGTTTCTGTCAGAGAGCATGGCAAACCCTTTTTTAAAACATTGAAAATCTTAACCCTACCCAGCATCTACATCCTTCAATGCTCCTCCTTTGTTAAAGAAAACCCCACTATCTTCCCGCCTAACAACTCTTTCCATGCCCATGACACTCGGGCAAATGGCGACGTGCACCTCCAAAGGTTTAACTCTAGCCTTACTAAAAATGGCCCACACTTCATGTGTGCCCGTATTTATAATCATCTCCCTCCAAATTTGAAAGGCATTTCCACAGTAGGGAAATTTAAATCTGAATTGAAGAACTTTCTACTAGAGAATGCTTTCTATAGCACCTCTGAATATTTAAATGGTTAAAGAATTATTATTATTATTATTATTATTATTGGCAGAACATATAGGTAACCAGAATGAAAACAAAGATACACAAACAATAACATTAATAGAAAGAGTAACAAAATCAGTATTAAAGTGTACAAAAGAACAAAAAGAAAAAATTAATACGATATTGAAATAAAATCAATGTTTATCAATCTTCCGCAATAATCTATTAATGTAATAAGAATAAAATAATAAAATAAAATAATACCTCTATATAAGTATATTCTGTTGAATGATACGTGTTAGGGATAATAAATAATAAGGATGAAGAAATAAAACTGTAATCCCCAGGTAACAACAATGCTAATGCCTAAAAAAAACGTTTAGGAGAAACTGTACTTAAACAATGATCAATAAGCTTTGAAATGAGAGAGTGGATTCCCATTGTGGGAAAATTGGCCCAATGGTCAGCATGAATGGCTCCCAATAGAGAGTCCCAAGTTCAAGCCCGAACGGGGGAAAATTTTTATGTCTTCCACTATACGAGACTGTAACTATATATTCTGTAATAACACACAGGAAAGCTATTATCTATGTAAATTTATCTTTCTCTGACTATGATACCTAAATGTTATATTGTGATTCTACAAATTTTGTCCTTTTAAACTCTTTTTATTATTTAATGACCATCAGCGGTGTAATTAGGTATCCAAAAATATATAATGTACGCATAAACCTGTGTAACCATATTTATGCAGTAAAATAAAGACAGATTTTATATTAAAAAAAAGACGGGGTTCCACGAAGTACTTGGCTGCATAGATGGAACCCATACCCCAATTATGGGCCCCGGAGGAGAATATGGGGAGGTACTCCGTAACAGGAAAGGCGTATTCTCCTTGAACTGCCAAGTAAGTTTTCAGTAGCTGATACCTTAAGTACCTTTTCATTTCCAATTAGGTGCCAGATTTGAGATGAAATCACCCTAAATTTATTTAAGGCTCTGTGTAATATTCTCACCTGATACTTTTGTGTCTGTTATGCATATTTTTCTCATTTGTAGGCAATCGTTGGACCAAATTATACTTTCATCAATTTTGTGACTGGCTGGCCTGGATCGACACATGATAACAGAATGTTCACCAGTAGTGCTGCGTATGAAGTGTTGACGAGGCGTACCTACAACGAATTCCTTCTCGGCGACAGTGGATATGCCTGTCAACCATTCCTAATGACACCATTACAAAATGCCGTAAGTGAGGGCGAAAGAAGGTACAATAGGACGCATATTGCCACTAGAAACATAGTGGAAAGAACATTTGGCATTTGGAAAAAGCGATTTCCCTGTTTTGTAACGGAATTATTTTTTTTGTACGTTTGACGTACGGGAGATTATGGAGTCCGGGACCCAAGGGCAGCCAAACCAATATTTGATTTATTATTATGCCATTATGTGTTATTGCTAATGTTTCCTAAATGATTTAAAGAGTTTTGAACAACGTCAGAGGCACATATGACTTGACAACGTAATTTATTTGTTTTATATATTTATTATTTATTTTCATGTTCTCTACCAGCTTTTTTTATTTTCATATGTATTTGTATGTATTGTCGGAGAAGCTGCAATCGATGTCTAAATTTTGGATTAACTTAGAGAGGGATATATATATTGTAACGGCAGCGCTTCCCCCCTTTTATCTCCCGTTTGGTGAAGAGCACTCACCCTCGTTTTTCTCCCTCCCTTCTTTATTATTTTTGAGTGATGTTTTGTTGTGGTGAAATATGTGAATCGCCGATGTGTGTGTGTGCGCGCGCAGCATTCGAACTCCGCGCGCTGTTCCAGACATCAAGTCGTCCAAAGCCCGCACGGCGTGGAGTTCGCGTACCCACAAGCCATTGCCCTCCCCTCCCCTCCTTTCCCCTCTCTCGACGAAGATGTGTGAAAGACAGACGGTCGGCAGAAGAGACACCAGGGAGACACCAAACAGACACGCAGAGAGACGAGGAAGCTTCCCGAGATCGGTTGCAGAAAAGGCCAGCAGTGCAGTTCCTGAGGACCAGAGGCCCGAGTAAGGGAAAACTTCAAGCTCGGCCCATCTTTTTCCTCTCCACGGAGACGCTGCACTTTGACGGTCATTTTCTAAATACGACAGCCGATACGAACACTCGTGAGTTTCTCCCACGTGTCCGCCTTGTTCCCGATCCCCGACTCCCCCCCTTCCGTCAAGCCATCATTGAACAGTTGAGTGACTGGGTGATCAGAACGCCCGTCGTGGCAGAAAACTTTTGGTTAAACCCCGCGGGTTTGCGTGTTCTTTCTTTCATTTTGTCAATTAGTTTCATGACCCGGTTATTCTTTGTATTTTTGCTTACTGTCCTTTTTTTATGCAAGTGTCGACTGTGCCCACCCCCCTTTACTAACCTCTTTTCCCCGAGTATTCTTTACCAGCCATTTGTGATATTCCTTGTGCTCATACTGCTTTAATTGCGAGAATAAATGTATTGTACTCTATCTCGAACCCATGACTACAAATAATTCCTTTCCGGATTCCACCTGCCCCACCCCCTCCTTCCGTCCGTCGCTCCAACAGAACAAATCTACCGTTCCTACGTCGCCCACGACCCGAGATACTCTTTGCTCTCCGCAGATGTGATTCGCGCTTACCGTTCGTCACAATATATATATATTGTGACGACCTGCTCGTGTGAGCGTGATCACGGCGTCTTCACGCGATCGTGTGGATGCGCGCGGCAGACGGAGAGAGAGAGATGGCTCGCGCGGTGGTTCAAATTACCGCCCACCATTTTTCGATCCTCCATTATTTTTGAATGTTAGTTGTAGCGCCGGTCGCAATGACCGACGATATAAAAAGGGGTTCCCCAGTGAGCTCGCCCCAGACCGAGACCCCAGACTCCAGAGTGAAAGACGGCAGACGGAAAGAGAGACGACTCGAAGGAAGGAGAGCGACGCGACGCAAGCGGACGCAGAGAACGGAGAAGCGAGGAGGACAGATTGAAAGCAGCCATAAGGCGTGGAGCTGGAGAGGCGGACCTGCGACAGAGTCATCGCTTGAGAGGACACATCTCGTGCAAGCGGACGACACCGCAGCCAGGCGACAATTTCCCTGTTGGCTCTAAGGCGGACGTAGAAGGTTGGGCCGAGGACCGGCGCCAACGATTTCTCACCCCAGGGCCGGGAAACCCACGCGTCTCCGGGCATGCTCCAGACACCTTACCAGGCATAAGTACTTTCCTATCAAACCTCCCCGACCCGATCGGCCGATGGTCGAGCGAACTCCGACCCCGTCTTCAACGCCCAGTGAATCGGGGCGAAAGCCGTCGCTACCAGTAGTAGTAGTAGTATTTTGTTTTAAGGGTGCGTCGACATCAAAGGTCATTTTGCACCACTTCTAAATTGGTTATAGAGGGAAATAGATTAGCATAAACATATTTACTTCGACACCTATTAACGGTTACGTACACGAAAAGAGATGGTAGTAGTAGTAGATTTGGTTATTACGGGTGCGTCGACGTCTAGGGTCATTTCGCACCACTACTGCTAGTTATTTGCTCCTTTGGTCAGTTGTGCTCAGTGGGTATCCCTTTTCCATGGTAATATTGCTACACGCATATACACCTACACTTAACAAGGTGCTTTGCGTCCACAGTGGATTATTAACTATAAGGAATTTATTAGGTTGGATTCTTTTAGAAAATTCAACAATTTGTCTATTTTCTCAGGGTCATCGCCCAAAATCTCTTCTAGTTGCCCAGTTATATTATATCGTTCGCGTACTGCCTGATACCTTGCACATTCCTCCAGGAGATGCCTTACCGTCAGTGGAGAATCACAGTCGTCACAACGCGGTGGTACTTTTCCTTCCGTGAAGAGGAATGAGTGGGTGAGGGCACAGTGTCCTATCCTCATGCGCGTGATTGCGACTTCCTCCCTCCGACAGTTCCTGACGGAGGTGGACCAAGCAAATGTATCCGGTTTAATGAGCCGGAGTTTGTTGGAATTGATGGATCTCCAGGTTTCTCTCCACTTTTCTAAGACTATTTTTTTAAGCTTCGACTTTATATCCTCTACGGGAACCAGCGCTGAGGCGCTCTGGGTGTCCATGAGCGATTCTTTCGCCGCTGCGTCGGCCTTCTCATTGCCCAGTATTCCCACGTGCCCCGGGATCCATATAAATGATACTGTCACGCCCTCCTTACTTAGGGATGCCAAGGAGGTTTGGATATCCTGGACAAGAGGGTGTTCAGTAAATAGGTCCGAGATTGAGTGCAAGGCGCTTAAGGAGTCAGAACACACTAGATAACGAGCGTTACGACGTTTAATGTGGCTTAAGGCCATATTTATGGCAAAAAGTTCAGCAGTGTAAATACTGAAGAGCGGGTCAAGTTTCGCTTTCAGAACTCCGTGGTAGGAGGACACGATTGCGCAGCCACAGGATGTTCCAGACTTCGACCCGTCCGTATATACGTGGGTGAAGCCGGAATACTTCCCCAATTCTTCTTTAAAGAGTCGTTGGTATTCTGCAGACGTAGTGGCAGATTTTCGGCATTTAAGTAAACGATAATTAATATCTGGGCGAGGTATCGTCCATGGAGGGTGCTTATGATACCCAGTCGAGTATATGTCGGGCAAAGTAAAACGAACCTCTTGGATAAAATTACTGAAACGCACACCAAAAGGCTTTGTTGCCCTTGGCCTTCGATTAAAAATTTCTAAAAAATGAGGGTTAAAAATATAGTTAAAACAAGGATGTCTTTTCATCGATAAAATCTTTGCGGCGTAGTTACACATCAGTGTATCACGGCGAGTCGCTAAAGGCGGTTCCCCGGCATCCGAGTAGATGCTCAAGACGGGAGAGGTTCTAAATGCGCCAGTAGCCAGCCGAAGTCCTGAGTTATGGATCGTGGATAGGGGTCTTAAATAAGACTCACGTCCTGCTGCGTAGACTACTGAACCGTAGTCAAGCCTACTACGCACGAGCGACCTGTACAGTAAAAGCAATGTCGTGCGATCAGCGCCCCACGTCGAGTGACTTAAAAAACGTAAAATATTTAAGATTTTAAAACAGGTTTCCTTTAAAGATTTAATGTGCTCTTGCCAATTAAGACGATAGTCAAAAATCATGCCTAGGAAGCGAATAGACTCCACGTAGGCTAACTCTTTGCATCCAAGCCTTAACGTGGGTGGGATGTGAAACCCTCTAAGTCGATGGAAATGAACGCACTTTGTCTTCTCCGAAGAGAAACGAAATCCGTTGCTTCGTGACCACTTGTCCAGTTTGTTAAGACAGAGCTGGGTGTGTCTTGTAGCACAGGAAAGTTTGGACGATCGGCTAAATATAGCTAGGTCGTCAACAAACAAGGATCCCTTAACCGGCTCTTTTATACAGTCAGTTATGTCGTTGATTGCAATAGCAAAGAGCGTCACACTTAGTACAGAGCCTTGAGGCACGCCATTTTCCTGGCTAAAAAATTTTGACAGGGTGCTACCAATCTTAATTTTAAAAACACGAGCTGTTAAAAAGTTTTTAATAAAAGTGGGCAAGTTACCCCTAAAGCCCCAATCGTGCAGCGATTTTAGAATCTTCCACCGCCACACTCGGTCGTAGGCCTTCTCCAGGTCAAAGAAGACCCCAACGACGTGTTGGCGGAGTAGAAAAGCTTCCTGTATGAATGTGTCCAGCGATACTAGGTGGTCAGTTGTGGACCTTCCCCGCCGAAAGCCACACTGTATATCAGAAAAAAGGCCTCGCCGTTCCAAACACCAGACAAGTCGGCGATTTACCATTCTTTCCATGATCTTACATAGGCAGCTGGTTAAGGAGATAGGTCGATAATGATTCGGCTCAGCTCTATCCTTTCCCACTTTAGGAATGGGAACGACCACGGATTCTCTCCAGGAATCTGGAAATCTTCCCTCGAACCAAAGTTGGTTAAGGGTCCGAAGCATTTCCCTAAACCCTGACTCTGGAAGATTCCGGAGAAAGGAATTATGGATGTCGTCCATTCCAGGAGAACTGTCTCGAGAGTCATTTATCGACGACCTGAGTTCCCATAGGCTAAAAGGAGCATTATAATCAGCAGGCTCGCTTGTTTCCTTAAAGTCGAGATGAGACGACTCATGTCGGTCCTTCATCGCAATGAATGGAGCGTCGTAGGAATCGCTACTGGAGGTTTTAGCGAGCTCTAGGCCGAATATCTCGCATAAATTGTGGGGTGATGTTATTACATCCCCATTAACCTTAAGATAGGAGACACTATGGGAGTGCGGCGTGCCCGAGATAGCTTTCACCTTTTTCCATACTTGAGCTATAGGTGTTCGATTATTGATACTGGACGCGTAATCCATCCAAGAAGTTTTCTTGGCCTTCTTTACAACCTGCCGGGATTTGGCTCTCAGCTGCCGGAAGGAGGACAGATTTGTGGCCGTTGGGTACTTGTTAAAAATACGCAACGCCTTTTTTCGTTTTTTAATTGCCTCTGCGCACTCAGCGTTCCACCATGGAACTGGTTTACGGGAGGTAATACCGGTTAACTTCGGTACGCTTAATCTCGCAGCTGCAGTTATAGAAGCAGTGAGGTTTTCCACGTTGCGAACTGCATTTACGTTTTCGTCGTAATTGAAACTAAAATTTGACTTAAAAGCACTCCAGTTCGCCTTTCGGATATTCCAGCTATCCCGGTGAATACCATCTCCTTTATTGGGTTGCTCCATTTGGATAAAAATAGGAAAGTGGTCGCTCCCGCATAGATCTCCATGTACGGACATGTTGATTTTAGTCATTAAGTTGCTTGAGCACATGCATAGGTCAATGGTAGAGAATTCACCAGTAAAGCTGTTAAAATGGGTTTTCTCCCCAGAGTTCAATAAATAAAGGTTAAAATCTTCAATAAAACTGGTTAAAATCCGCCCCCTCCTGTTGCTCTGTATTCGAGTACTTCCCCATAAGGGGTCGTGAGCATTAAAATCACCCAACAACACATAAGGTCTAGGCAGTTGATCAACTAGAGTTTGCAAGTTGTGCCGAGTAACAGGAGCTCCCTCTGGTAGGTAAACGTTACACAACGTTAGTTTTGCAGGAGTGTGAACAGTTAGAGCCACTGCCTGGAATGGCGTGTTTAGCGGCAGTCGAGAGGTGTAAAGGGTCTCTCGAATCATTATTGCGACTCCCCCTCTGGCTCTTAGACCAGTGGTGTCGTCGTATCTAAAAACGGAATACCCTCTTATGTTACCTTGGTCGGTTGTTTTAAAATGAGTCTCTTGTAAACATACACAGGATGGGTTAAAATCACGCAATAAAATGGCCAGCTCCTCCTTGTGCCTATAAAAACCATTACAGTTCCACTGTAAAATATTCATGACTAGAGTTAAGTAGTCCGCCCGTGCAGGAGGACTAGCGCTTAATTCGGGGCTTATTTTTTTCTTTCTTTCTGGCTAAGAGTAGTTCAGCCTCTGATGGACTGTCTTCGTCTTCCATAGATTCTAGCGGGGAGTTACTAACCTGTCTCCTGGGTTCGGGGGAGGGTGTCTTTCCCCTGCTCACCGCTGAGTCTTTTGTGGTGGGTTTCAAAGGGTTCTTGGGGAAACCCGGAGTTTTAACGTCCTTCGGTAGAGAAGGCGTGTTTTTGGCCTTAGATGTAGTGGCAGTGTTTTCATTTCGATTCTTTTTGTTGTTTCCCAATAAGGTCTCGTCTGTTTGAGTCTCAATAGTAGTCTTGCGAACTGGAGTGCTCGATACGAGGGCAAAAGATCGTGAGAAGGTAGGGGCAACCAATGACCTGTACTTCTTGCGTGCTTCTAAGTAAGGGATCTTCTCAATTGTCTTTATCTCCATCACCTTGTAGGTAGGTAGGTAGGATTTGGTTTATTGGGTGCGTCGACAGCTGAGGTCATGTTGCACCACGCACAATCCTGTTTCAATCGCAGTCTTTATACAGCGAGCATTATGGGCCTAAAAAATGGGTATATAACATCGTATAATATGTATAAAAATATATTATAACTACAATGTTCTAAAGTTTGTCTAAGAGGTGGGTTTGCCGTAAAAACTGTATTAAGTTATTTACATTCGCTTGGCTGTTACCAAGAACCTGTTGCAACGTACTAGGAATCCCTAGTTTCTCGCGTGCAGCCCGGTATTTTACACATTCCGTTAGAATGTGATGCACACTCAGAGCAGAGTCGCATTCGTCGCACCTCGGTGGAATTTTCTCTTCAGTAAAGAGATACGAGTGCGTCAAGACGCAGTGGCCTATTCTCAGGCGGGTGATGACGACCTCCTCTTTCCGATTATTTCGGACAGAAGTGGCCCATGGTGCTGTCGTGGGTTTAATAGCCCGGAGTTTATTATTTGATAGCTCTTCCCAGGTATTTTTCCATTTATTTAGAACCACATTTCGGAATTTTACTTTGAGGTCTTCCACGGTTACCAAAGGGATTGTAGTATTTGCTTTCTCCAGAGCATCCCTTGCTGCTGAATCGGCCTCTTCATTCCCCGTTATGCCAACGTGTCCAGGAACCCACATGAATGATATTCTTATTCCCTTGATGTAAAGGGAAACAAGGGCCGTTTGTATTTCCTGGGCAAGAGGATTGCTAGGGGAGAAACGAGAAATTGCATGGAGTGCGCTAGAAGAGTCAGAGCATATCAAGAATGCCCCACGGCTGCATTTCATTTCGGTTATTGCCATCTTAATGGCATACAGTTCTGCCGTAAATACCGAACAGGATGGGTCCAGTTTGGCTTTAACGACTCCGTGGTATGCTGAAACCACAGAGCACCCACAGGAATTCTCCGACTTTGAACCATCTGTGTAGACGGGGGTGAAATCGCGGAACTTATCTAGGACTTCCCGGAAAAGGCACTGGTACTCCAAAGCTGTGGTGGAGGATTTGCGGCAGAGTAAAAGAGTGTTAATAATATCTGGTCTTGGGATTGACCATGGCGGGTGTTTCAGGTACCCGGATGGGTACATGTCGGGAAGATTAAAACCACTGTGTGTCATAAAATTATTAAAACGTATGCTAATTGGCATTGTGGTCTTTCTCCTTCGGTTAAAAACGTCTAAAAACCGGTGGTTTGTGATCACCTTAAAACACGGGTGATTCTTCATTGATAAAATCTTGGCAACATAGTTGCACATCAAAATTTCACGGCGAATCACCAAAGGTGGTTCGCCGGCGTCACAGTAAAGGCTCAAAATTGGAGATGTTCGGAAAGCACCCGTTGCCAGCCGTAGCCCAGAGTTGTGTACCGATGTAAGCGGTCTTAAATATGACTCCCGTCCTGACGCATAGATTATTGATCCGTAGTCAAGTCGACTACGGACTAATGACCGGTATAACATCAGCAACGAGGTGCGGTCTGCACCCCATGTTGAATTGCTTAAAAACTTTAAAATATTTAAAATTTTAAAACACTTATCCCTCAATAAATTTACGTTTTCTCGCCAATTTAAGCGGTGGTCTAGAGTCATCCCCAAGAACCGGATTGATTCCACATAAGGGAGTATCCTTCCATTTAGATGTAGCGTGGGCGGTGCGTGATATCCTCTCAGCCTGTGAAAATGCACGCATTTCGTTTTGTCGGCGGAGAACCTAAAGCCGTTTTCGTGGGACCATTGAGAGAGCTTGTTCACAGTGAGTTGAACTAATCTGGCTGCGTTTCCTATTCTTGATGAACGGCAGAAAATTGCCAGATCGTCTACGAAAAGGCAACCCATAACTGGAGATTTAATGCACTCCATCACGTTGTTGATGGCCACGGCGAACAGCGTCACGCTCAATACGGAGCCCTGTGGTACTCCGTTAGCCTGATAGTGGGCACGAGATAGGAATTTACCTACTCTGACCTTAAACCTCCGACCATTCAAAAAGTTTCGGATAAAAATCGGTAGGTTTCCCCTGAGACCCCAATTATGCAACGTCATTAGGATTTTATGACGCCAGACTCTGTCATAAGCCTTTTCCACATCAAAGAAAACCGCGATGACGTGTTGCCGTAGGAGAAAGGCTTCCTGAATGAAGTTTTCGGCTCTCACCAAATGGTCTAAGGTTGATCTGCCACGACGGAAACCACACTGCGCGTTTGAAAGTAAGTCTCGGGACTCAAGCCACCAAACAAGGCGGCGATTGACCATTCTTTCCATGAGTTTACAGACGCAACTGGTGAGAGAAATTGGTCGATAATTGTTGGGGTCACTCTTTTCCTTCCCGTGCTTGGGAATAGGCACAATCACGGATTCCCGCCATGATTGCGGGAAGGTACCATCTGTCCAAATACGATTAAAGGCCTTAAGGACCTCCTCCAATGCCAGTTCTGGAAGATTCCGGAAGAAGGCATTGAGGATGCCATCTGCTCCAGGGGAGCTCTCCCGGGACTCAGCGATAGCGGAGGTAAGTTCCCATAGCTGGAAAGGGATATTGTAGTGTTGGGTTTCGCCGCTCTCTTCAAAGGATAACCTCATTGTCTCATTTCGATGTTTAATATGAAGGAAACCATGGTCATAGTTGTCATCACTGCATGTCTCTTCGAGTAAGCAGCCAAAAACCTCGCATATTTCTGAAGGCTTAGATATTATCTTTCCGTCAATATTTAGGCTATATATTCCATAATCTTGGCGGCGTCCAGAGATGCAGCGGACTTTACGCCATACCTGAGATATAGGTGTTCTGTTATTGATGGTAGAGACGTATTCCATCCATGAGGTCTTCTTCGCGTGCTTTATTACCTGTCGTGCCTTGGCCCGTAGACGTCGAAAAGAGACGAGATTCCTTTCTGTTGGGTATTTATTGAAAATCCGCAGGGCTTTCTTCCTTAGTTGAATGGCCTTGGCGCACTCAGCATTCCACCAAGGAACTGCTGGTCGATGTTTAACTCCTTGGGAACGAGGGACACTGCTTCTAGCAGCCTCGAGAATCTCTGATGTCAACCGCTCTACATTGATAACACCATCGTTATACTCGTCAAATTTAAAATTAAAACTTTTTCTGTAGTTTGACCAATCGGCCTTGCGGACAATCCAATTGCCTTGTCGAATAAAATCAGGGTTAAAAACATTTTCTTTAGTGATAAAAAGGGGAAAATGGTCACTCCCACACAGGTCCTCGTGAACTGACAGTTTTACTTTGGTCATGAGACTGCTTGAAGCCATACACAAATCGATGGAGGAATAGTCACCCGTATGGCAATTAAAGCGGGTCTTTTCCCTGTCATTCAACAAGAATAGGTTAAAATCATTTATAAAACTCGATAAAATGCGACCCCTTCGGTTGCTCTGGGCCGGCGTACTTCCCCATAGAGGGTCATGGGCATTAAAATCACCCAGCAGAATGAAGGGTCTAGGCAACTGACGAAGAAGTGCTTCCAAGTTTAGGCGGGTGACAGGTGCACCCTCCGGGAGGTATACGTTACACAGTGTGACCACCTCGGGGGCGTGCACAGTCACCGCCACCGCCTGGAATGGCGTGTTCAGCTGCACTCGGGAGGTGTAAAGGGCCTCCCGAGTAGCAACTGCCACTCCACCTTGGGCTCGTTGGCCAGTGGTGTCATCGTGTCGAAAAACGTTAAAACCTTTGAAATAACCCTTGTCAGTAGGTTTAAAATGGGTCTCCTGTAGACAAATGCATTTGGGGTTAAAATCTTGAATTAAAAGCATCAGTTCTTCACGATGTCGATAAAAACCATTGCAATTCCATTGCAATAAAAAATTCATTCCAAATGAGTTGTGGCTCATGGTTAGGGGTAGTTTAGGTGGTATTAACGATTGCGATTCACCGTTTTATTCTGTTTTTCTTTTTTCCCCTAATTTTGAGGATTTCGGTATCTGAGACACAAAAATCCTCTTCCATTGATTCTATGGATGCTGTATTTTTACGGCCGTGTGGGCCGGGAGAAGGACTTTTTGCACGAACGATGTTCGTGCATTCTGGATATGTTTTTTGCGGATTCTTCTTAGGAGAACCCGCGATTTCTGTTTTCCCTTTCACCGACTGTTTGACCTTATCTGTTTTTATAGTTTCTTTTCCAGGTTCATTTTTTTCCGCGTTGTTTCCATTGGATGTTTGAGTCGAGGTAGTACACTTTTTGACGGTGGCAACGGCCGCGAATGACCTTGAAAAGGTGGGTGCAATTAGAGTCTTATATTTTTTTCGAGCCTCTAGGTAAGGGACTTTTTCTACGGTTTTAATTTCCATTATTTTCTTTTCATCCTTAAGTACTTGACAGTCTCGGGAATATACTGGATGTGCTTCTCCGCAGTTTACGCACTTAGGATCAGTCCTACATTCCTCGTCATCATGCCTGTCCATTGCACAGCGCGGGCAGGTCGATTTGCCTTTACATCGAGCGGATATGTGTCCAAATCGTTGGCAGGTAAAGCAACGCATGGGATTTGGGATGTATGGTCGCACTGGTACGAAGTTGTATCCAACATTCACCTTATCCGGAAGCGTATCGCGGTTAAATGTCAGGATGATGGATGTTGTGTTTATTCGCTCTCCATTACGTCTAGTAGTAATACGGCGACAATCTATTACGCCCTGGGAGGCCATCTCTCTTTTTATTTCGTCCTCCTCTACGTATAGCAGATCGTAATGGCTAATTACCCCTTTACTAGTATTTAGAGAATGGTGTAGCTGAACTTCAATTTCTATTCCGTCTAATTTATTCATTTGAAGGATTCTCTCACTTTGCTTATCATTCATAGTCTCTATGAGCAGGGTGCCGTCTCTTAGTTTTTTCGCAGACTTAAGGTCCCCAAGGATCGTACTTGACAATACTCGCCGTATGACAAAGGGAGACACTTTCTGCAGCGTCTCGCCTTCCTTTCGGCATTTCATTACTAAATACTTTCTGCTACATTGGAAAAGTGCTCCCCCGCCCAAATCTGGACGGGATCTTTTGTGTGGTGGAAGGAAATTATCCGCCATACCAAAGAGAAATTCATCCCCCGGGCTCCCCACCCACCATGGAGCCACACATTTGGGACGCCGCACCGCAAACCGGTGCGGTCGCCAGGGCTACCCGAGGGGATATAGCACCCTAGAGGTGGTTGTCTGTTTCGGGTCAGATCTTCGATGCACGGGCCCACCAAACCCGTACATCTCCGACCGCCCTACGCAGACCCCCACCTCCCTAGCACTCGCCACCGAACGTATCGGAAAGCCGATTGACCAGGGGTGGCTAGCCCCCGGCCTCCCGTTTACAGGGAATCCAGGGCCAAAGAGGGTTATTGTTTCTCGGGCCATACCGGGCATCCGACACCCGGCTGGGAACCGAAAAACTCACCCTCCAGGATCCCCTTCTCCCCCTTACGGGTCTCCATGCACGGCAAACACATGGGTGGATCGTGAACCAGCTGGTATGGTCACTCACAAGCAACAGACCCACACGTTGCTCGGACGCATCCCTTGCTGACACGGGGGTTTGTTTTCGAGGTTTTCTCCCCGCCCTTTTAGTCGCCTCTTACGACAAGCAGGGATACTGCGGGAGTATTCTCAATCCCCCTACCCGCAGGGGGGCTCCATCACCTTACGTTCTTCTTGGAGCTTAGGACATTTGCGGGAAAACACAGGATGTTCACCCTCACAGTTCACACACTTTGGTCCGGAGGTACATTCTTCGTCATGTTTTCCCTTGCCGCAGGATGGACAGGTGTCTATGCCCTCACATCTTGTGGCGATGTGTCCAAATCGCTGACATTTAAAGCATCGCATAGGATTCGGGATAAAAGGCCGCACAGGTACAGATTCATACCCGATGAACACCTTGTCAGGGAGCACGTCGCAAGCGAAGGTAAGAATGACAGATGTTGCGTCAATATACTCACCATTGCGCTTCGTCTTCAATCGGCGACAGTCAGTCACTCCTTGAGAGGCCATTTCTCTCTTAATTTCCTCCACCTCTACGTAGAGGAGGTCATAGTGACTGATGACTCCCTGACAAGAGTTCAGTGTACGATGGACTTCGACTTTAACCGGGATGTCGTGGAGTCTATCCATAAGAAGGAGTTTCTCACTTTGCGCTATCGATGCCGTTTCTATTAAGAGACTACCATCCCTTAGTTTTTTGGCTGATATGAGTTCGCCAGGAATCGAGCTCGAGAGTACCCTCCTAATGAGAAAAGGAGAGACCTTTTTAAGAGTCTCACCTTCTTTACAACATTTCATAACTAAGTACTTCTTAGACCTAGAAAAAACTTTATCTCCCCCGCCAGTATCCTGGCGGGATCTTTTGGATGGTGGAAGAGTTTCTTCAGCCATACCATTGAGATCTTCATCCCCCGGGCTCCCCACCCACCACGGAGCCACACATTCGGGACGCCGCACCGCAAACCGGTGCGGTCGCCAGGGCTACCCGAGGGGATATAGCACCCTAGAGGTGGTTGTCTGTTTCGGGTTAGATCTTCGATGCACGGGCCCACCAAACCCGTACATCTCCGACCGCCCTACGCAGACCCCCACCTCCCTGGCACTCGCCACCGTTAAGCTTACGCCACGGAAGCCGATTGACCGGGAGTGGCTAGCTCCCGGCCGCCCGTTTGTAGCGAATCCGGGGCCAAAGAGGGGTATTGGCCCGTAGTCCATACCGGGCATCCGACACCCAGCTGGGAACCACGGACCTCACCCTCCAGGATCCCCTTCTCCTCCTTACGGGTCTCCGCACACGGCAAACATGCGGGTGGATCGCAGGCCAGGTGGTATGGCCGCACACAGACAGTTGACCCACAACACTGTCCGGGCTCAACCCTTGTTGGCTCTGGGTTTGTTTTCGGGGTTGTCTCCCCGCCCTTTTAGTCGCCTCTTACGACAAGCAGGGATACTGCGGGAGTATTCTCAATCCCCCTACCCGCAGGGGGCGAAAAGAGATGGACTTTTTGTTGAAAACAAATATATAAAAGCAGTGAATATTAAATATTAAATATTATATTCTGTTAAAGATACCAGTTTCTTTTAAAAACTTTATAATTTTGTTGACCTTCGCTACTTCGTCGCCTAATACCTCTCTCAGGTTTCCACGGATATTAAGACTTTCACGTACTGCCCGATACTTAACACTCTCCGTAAAAATGTGTTCCACACTGAGTGGGGAGTCGCAGACATCACACCTGGGTTGTGTTTTCTCTTCAGAAAAGAGATAAGAGTGCGTGAGGGCACAATGCCCTATCCTCAGCCGAGTGATGGCGACCTCTTCACCTGGAGACATTCTTCTGGACGTGGGCCACTCCGATGTTACGGGCTTAATTGAGCGGAGTTTATTTCTTGTGATGCTTGCCCATGCATCCCCCCATTCCTTCAGGGCCATTTTCCGTAACGTGTGTCTCATATCGTCAGCGGGCACTAAAACTGAGGTTATAGTAGACAGACATAGAGCTTTTTTGGCTTCTAAATCAGCCTTCTCATTACCAGGAATGCCAACATGTCCTGGTATCCATACGAAGGATACACTTACTTCCTGCTTTTCAAGGTGAAGTAGTAGCGATTGTATTTCTTGGACTATTGGATGGACTGGGAGGTATTTAGAAATTGAAAGCACAGCACTTGAAGAATCTGTGCATATAATGAATGAGTCGTTCCGTCGTTTAATATTTTTTAGCGCCACCTTAATAGCCGTTAATTCTGCCGTGAAGATGTTACAGAAAGACATTAATTTCGTCTTTATTACTCCATGATGAGTGGAGACAACTGCGCACGCGCAACCCGAGGACGATTTCGACCCATCCGTAAAAACGGGGGTTATGCCTGGGTGGTTCGCCAAGACTTCATTAAATAGATTCAGGTACTCGGCTGAAGTGGTGGAGGATTTACGGCATCTATGTAGATGAAATATGATCTTTGGCCGCGGTATTAACCACGGAGGGTGTTTGGATAGCCCCGTAGGGTACACGTCCGGAAAATTAAAATTGTTTACGTTGATAAAATGGCGGAAGCGAATGCTGATAGGCTGCGTTGCCTTTGTCCTTCGATTAAAAGCATCTAAAAATCTAGGGTTAAAAACACTGCCAAAAAATGGATGGTCCCTCTGAGATAAGATTCTCACCACATACACATTAAAATTTTCCGGCGAATTGTCAGAGGCGGTTCTCCGGCTTCGGCGTATATACTAGGTACTGGTGAGGTCCGGAAGGCTCCAGTAGCCAATCGTAATCCACTATTGTGGACCGAAGAGAGAGGTTTTAGGTAGCTATCTCGACTGGAGGAATAGACTGCTGATCCATAGTCAAGTCGTGACCGTATGAGTGATCGGTATAGTGTAAGCAATGTAGTGCGATCAGCACCCCATGTTCTATGACTTATAAATCGTAGAATGTTTAAAATCTTAAAACATCGCTCACGCAAAAACTTGGTATGCTCTCGCCAATTTAGGCGGTAGTCAAATGTTAAACCAAGGAAGCGGACCGACTCCACGTATGCCAGGTTTTCACGGCCAAGGCGAAGTGTCGGTGGACTATGAATACCTCGTAGCCGGTGAAAATGAATGCACTTCGTCTTTTCAGGAGAGAAACGAAATCCACTGCTTCGGGACCACTCATTCAAATTTTTTAGACAGAGTTGGATATGTCTTGCTGCGCTTACTAATTTGGACGATCTGCAGAAAATTGCAAGATCGTCTACATACAATGATCCTAACACTGGTGTCCTAATATTCTCTGCTATATCATTTAATGCGATTGCAAATAGCGTTACACTCAGTACGGAGCCTTGTGGTACTCCGTTTTCCTGTTCGTATGATCTTGACAGCGTGTTACCTATCCTAATTTTAAAAACTCGGCCCATCAAAAAGTTTCGGATAAAAATAGGCAACTTACCCCTAAAGCCCCAGTCATGCAAGGTCTTTAAAATCTTCCAACGCCAGACACGGTCAAAGAAAACGGCTAGGACGTGTTGGCGGAGGAGGAACGCTTCCTGGATGAAATTGTCCAATATAGCAAGGTGATCAGTAGTAGATCTACCGTGCCTAAATCCACATTGGATATTTGTCAGAAGATTCCTCTTTTCCAAACACCAAAGGAGGCGACGGTTCACCATTCTCTCCAAGATTTTACATAAGCAACTCGTAAGGGAGATTGGTCGGTAGTTGCCAGGGTCTGCTCGGTCTTTACCCACTTTTAGGACAGGAATGACAATAGATTCTCTCCACTTCTTGGGAAAGATACCCTGTGACCAAATTTGGATGAGGGTCAGAAGCATTTGTTTCAATCCTGACACCGGAAGGTTTCGGAGGAAGGCATTATGAATATCATCCGCACCCGTGGCGGAGTCGCGAGAATCTGAGATAGCAGAATCTAATTCCCATATGGAGAATGGGACGTTATATTCTGCCTCGTCCGTCTCGTTAAAATTTAGAGGCCGTGATTCACAGATTCTTCTCCTCCTCTGAAAGGATTCGTCATATACGCTGTCACTGCTGGTCCTTGCGAAGGTTCGACCAAATATATCGCAGAGCTCGGGTGGCGACGTCACCACTAGTCCATTCACCTTTAAGTGAGGCACACCATAAGGTTGCTGCGTTCCCGAAATGCATTTTACCTTCTTCCATACTTCCGCTATTGGTGTTCTGTTATTAACAGAGGACACAAAAGTCATCCAGGAAGACTTTTTCGCCTCTTTTACAACTTGGCGGGCCTTGGCCCTTAAACGTCGGAAAGATACCAAATTAATTTCCGTCGGGTATTTTTGGAATATTCTTAACGCCCGCTTCCGCTTCTTAATTGCGTCCGAACAGTCTGGATTCCACCAAGGAACTAACCGACGATGGGTTCTCAACCCCGACCGTGGCATGGCGGATTCCGCGGCTTCAATTATTGAGGTGGTAAGTGCCTCTACATTTTGTTCCGCGTTTGTGTCATCATTGTGTAAAAATTTAAAATTTGTTTTGTAATTATACCAATTTGCCTTTCGGATAACCCAACTTTCAGGAAAATTAGAACTAACACTATTTGTGTGTTCCTTATAAATAAAAAGAGGAAAGTGGTCGCTCCCGCATAAATCCTGATGAACGGACAATTTTAGTAGTAGTAATTTGATTTATAGGGTGCGTCGACATCGAGGTCATTTTGCACCTCTACTATCTTTATGTTAGCAAAATGTTTTCTTATCAGCTTTTGTCACCGTTACCTTGAAAATGTTAGAAAAGTGACAGGAAATCTGACTTTTGCTTCAAATAGATAAATACAAACCATTAAACTCTAGGTATCGAAAAGAAAAAAAAAACGATATTTATATAATTAAGTAATAAAATTATTTAAAATTAAATATCGAATGTCATAGCTTGTTAAAAATACCAATTTCTTTTAAAAACTTTAAAACTTTGTTGATCCCATCTGCTTCGTCGCCTAAGACTTCTCTTAGGGTTCCACAGATATTCAGGCTTTCACGCACGGCCTCATACTTAACACATTCTGTTAAGATGTGTTCCACACTGAGGATGGATTCGCAAACATCACACCGAGGTTTTGTTTTCTCCTCTGAGAAGAGATACGAGTGCGTAAGGGCACAATGCCCTATCCTCAGGCGAGTGATGGCGACCTCTTCACCACGAGAAATCCTTCTGGACGTGGCCCACTCCGATGTTTCGGGCTTAATCGCTCGGAGTTTATTTCCTGTGGTGCTTTTCCATGCATCTTCCCACTCCTTCATGGCCGTGTTCCGTAGCGTGAGTCGTACATCGTCTGCGGGCACTACGGTTGAGGTTATAGTCGATAGACTTAGGGCTTTCTTCGCCTCTAAGTCAGCCTTCTCATTCCCAGGAATGCCGACATGTCCAGGGATCCATACGAAGGCTACAATTACTCCCCGCTTTCCTAGGTGGAGCAGTAATGAATGTATCTCCTGGACTATCGGATGCACGGGGGTGAGCTGCGAAATAGAAAGGAGGGCACTAGAGGAGTCTGAGCATATCAGGAACGAAGCATTGCATCTATTGATGGTGCTAAGCGTGATCTTAATGGCCAGTAGTTCTGCCGTAAATACGGTGCACGAAGGATGCAGTTTCTCCTTTATAACTCCATGGTAGGTAGAAAACACTGCACATGCGCATGTAGAACCACCCTTGGATCCATCCGTAAACATGGGGGTGAAGCTGGAATAATTCGCCAAGACTTCTTTAAATAAACCCAGGTACTCTGAAGAGGTAGTAGTGGATTTGCGACATCTGAGCAAATTAAAAATAATATTTGGCCGAGGTATTAGCCACGGTGGATGTTTGTGGTGCCCTTTAGGATACATGTCCGGCAAATTAAAATTGTGCTTTCCTATAAAATTTCGAAAACGAATACTGATGGGTCTAGTAGCCCTAGTCCGTCGATTAAAAGTATCTAAAAATTTAGGATTAAAAACACTTAAAAAATGGATGTGTCCTCATCGATAAAATTTTCACAACGTAGTTGCACAGTAATATCTTCCGGCGAGTTTCCAACGGTGGCTCACCTGCATCAGCGTACATACTCAGGACTGGAGATGTCCTGAAAGCTCCAGTGGCCAAACGTAAACCACTATTGTGGACCGAGGTTAGAGGCTTCAAGTAGCTATCGCGACTGGATGAGTAGATTGCTGACCCGTAATCAAGTCTAGATCGTATGAGCGAGCGATATAATAAAAGCATTGTAGAGCGGTCAGCACCCCATGTTTTGTGACTTAAAAACCGTAATATATTAAGGATCTTGAAACATCGCTCACGTAAGACCTTTATATGTTCTCGCCAATTAAGGCGGTAGTCAAAAATCAAACCAAGGAAGCGGACTGATTCAACGTATGTCACGTTTTTTCCCCCAAGGCTTAGTGTCGGTGGATTATAAATGCCTCTTAGACGGTGGAAGTGGATACATTTGGTCTTTTCAGTAGAGAACCGAAATCCACTGCCGCGAGACCACTCGTCTAATTTCTTAAGACATACCTGGATATGTCTGCCAGCACTAACTAGTTTAGAGGACCTGCAAAAAATGGCAAGATCATCTACAAACAAGGAGCCTGTGAGCGGTGCTTTAATACACTCTGCGATGTCGTTTATCGCAATGCCAAATAAAGTTACGCTTAACACAGAGCCTTGAGGTACCCCGTTTTCCTGTTCATAGAGTCTGGACAGGCTACTACCTACCTTAACTTTATAACTAAAACACGGTCCATTAAAAAGTTACGTATAAAAATTGGTAAATTTCCACGGAAACCCCAGTCATACAACGACTTTAAAATCTTCCGTCGCCAGACTCGATCGTATGCCTTTTCGATATCGAAGAACACAGCTATAACGTGCTGGCGGAGAAGAAAGGCTTCTTGGATGAATGTGTCCAATTGTGAAAGGTGATCAGATGTAGATCTACCCCGCCTAAAACCACACTGGATATTTGCTAAAAGATTCCATTTCTCCAGACACCAAACGAGACGTTGGTTCACCATCCTTTCCATTGTTTTACATAGACAGCTGGTAAGGGAGATTGGCCGGTAGCTGCAGGGGTCCGCTCGGTCTTTACCCACCTTGGGAATGGGGACAACAATAGCTTCCCGCCAGCTATTAGGGAAGATGCCCTCTGACCAAATTTTGTTAAAAGTTTTAAGGATTTCGCATAAGGCCGATTTCGAAAGATTCCGAAGAAAGGCATTATGGATTCCATCTGCCCCGGTTGCAGAGTCTCGAGAAGCTGAAATGGCAGACTCTAGTTCCCACATGGAGAATGGCACGTTATAAAAAACAGCATCGTGGGTGACTTTGAAGTTAAGAGATCTCGCTTCGGTCACCTTCTTTACTCTAAGAAAGGACCCGTCATACATGCTGTCGCTGGAGGCATTAGATAGGGTCTGGCCGAAAATCTCCGAGACCTCAAGGGGTGAGGTAGCCACCAGCCCATTAACCTTAAGGTAAGAAATACTCTGCGGTTGCTGTGTTCCCGAAATAAGTTTAACCTTCCTCCACACTTTATTTATTGGTGTTCTGCTGTTGATAGAGGACAGGTACGTCATCCAAGAAGTCGTTTTCGCCTCTTTCACGAGTCTACCAGCTTTAGCCCTGAGGCGACGAAAGGAGGCTAGATTCCTTTCTGTCGGATATTTCCGGAAGATATTCAATGCTCGCTTCCGTTTCTTGATAGCATCCGCAATTTCTTCGTTCCACCAGGGGACTGACCGACGGGACGTCTTCCCCTTTGTCCGCGGCACGGAGGATTCCGCGGCCTCCATTATTGATGTAGTGAGTGCTGCTACATTTGTCGTGGCGTTTTTAGTGTCGTCATAAAAATAATTGAAATTTCTTTTAAATTTGACCCAATCTGCTTTTCGGATGACCCAGTTGCTGGGTATTGTATAACCCACGTTCTTCAAGTGTTCCATGTGAATAAAAATAGGGAAATGGTCGCTCCCGCAAAGGTCCTCATGGACGGACATGGTTAATTTCGTCATGAGATTGCTGGTAGAGATGCACAAATCGATGCTCGAGGGCTCCCCATTAAAACTGCTGAAATGGGTTTTCTCCCCAGAATTTAATAAATAAAGGTTAAAATCATCAATAAAATTTGATAAAATCCGTCCTCTCCTATTTCTTTGTGCCCTGCTGCTTCCCCATAATGGGTCGTGGGCATTAAAATCTCCCAGGAGGATAAAGGGTCTGGGAAGTTGATTTACTAAGTTTTCCAGGTTCTGCCGTGAGACTGGGGCATTCTCGGGGAAATAAACGTTGCACAGAGTTATTTTCTCCGGTACATGGACTGTTACTGCCACCGCTTGAAAAGGTGTGGCGAGCTGCACTTCAGAGGTGTATAGGGCCTCTCGAATAGCAACTGCAACTCCTCATTTGGCTCTTAGGCCTGTGATGTCGTCAGACCTAAATACGTTGAATCCCCTCAATTTACCCTGGTCAGTCACTTTAAAATGGGTCTCCTGAAGACACACGCACATTGGATTAAAATCGCGGATTAAAATGGCCAGCTCCTCCTTATGCCGTATAAAACCATTGCAATTCCATTGCAGAATAAAATTCATATTAAATATGGAATAAAATATAGGTGGAAGGGGATCACCGTTTTAAACGGTGCTTCTTTCCCTTTTGCCGGGCTAAGAGGACTTCGGTTTCAGATGGGCTGTCGTCCTCATCCATGGACTCCAGTGGTGAGCTGGCGCCCTTTGAGGGCCTGGGGGAAGGAGTGTTTTCCCTGAGCACCACTGCAGTATTAGTTTGTTTGATCGGGATTTTCGTCGGAGAACCCGGGCTCTTTTTTTCTTTTGGCGCTTGAGAAGTACTTCTACCAGGTACGTTTACTTTTTCTTCCTTAGATATTTTCTTGGTTTCCTTAGCCATATGGGTATCGTGTGTCTGTGTGGCGATGGTGCGCTTAGATATAGGCTTAGCTGCCGTGGCCGCAAAAGAACGAGAGAAAATAGGTGGAGCACTAGCCTGGTACTTCCTTCTGGCTTCCAAATAAGGTATTTTTTCCAGGACTTTTATTTCCATTATTGCTCGTTCTTCTACCTGTTTTGGACATTTCCGTGAAAACACCGGATGGTCACCACTACAGTTCACGCAGCTTGGGTTTGAGGTACATTCTTCCTCTTCATGTTTATCTTTACCGCAGCAAGGGCAGGTGGCCTTACCCTCACAACGAGTTGCCATGTGGCCGAAACGTTGGCATTTAAAACAACGAAGAGGATTAGGGACGAATGGCCTTACTGGTACAGACTCATAACCGATGAATACTTTCTTGGGAAGCTCATCTGAGGCGAAAGTGAGAATTACTGATGTGGTGTCTATCGTCTTTCCATTTCGCTTTGATTTTAGTCGTCGACAGTCAGTTACGCCTTGTGGTGCCATTTCTTGAATGATTTCCTCAACATCGACATGAAGGAGGTCGAAGTGGCTTATTACGCCCTGGCAGCTATTTAAAGTGCGGTGTAATTCAACTTTAATTGGGATTGTACCTAATCTTTCCATCGACAGAAGCTTATCGCTTTGAACTTCCGACACAGTTTCAATTAAGAGTGTGCCATTTCTCAATTTCTTGGCGCTTTTCAATTCGCCAGGGACGGAACTTGAAAGTAGACGCCGAATAAGAAAGGGAGATACTTTGCTAGGTGTCTCCCCTTCCTTTTGACAACTCATAACTAAATATCGCCTGCTGGCGCGAAAACCTGTTTCTCCCCCACCCTTATCGGGGCGGGATCTTTTGATTGGTGGAAATGTATTTTCTTCCATTCCAAAAATACCTTCATCCCCCGGGCTCCCCACCCACCACGGAGCCACACATTCGGGACGCCGCACCGCAAGCCGGTGCGGTCGCCAGGGCTACCCGAGGGGATATAGCGCCCCAGAGGTGGTTATCTGTTTCGGGTTGGGTCTTTCGTGCACGGGTCCACCAAACCCGTGCATCTCCGACCGCCCTACGCAGCCTCCCACCTCTCTGACACTCGCCACCGGAACGATAAACGAGGTAGGTAGGTAGGTAGTATTAGTTTGTAGGGTGCGTCGACGGCATGGTCATTTTGCACCTCTATTCTTCAAAGTTATGTATATACTTTCGATATTCGGATAAGGCAGGTTGTCAGGTAGCTAGATATATTGCTTATCTATTATAGGGTTCAGGTTAAAACCATTTACATTTCCTAAACTGTTGCTTATATTTTATTAAAAAGCGCCGTTTCCTTTAGAAATAAAATTACGCGGCCAATAGCATTGGGGTCGTCACCCAGAATGGACCCTAGGTCACCCCCAATGCCCAGTCGGCTACGCATGTCCCGGTATCTGCCACATTCCGTCAGGATATGCCGAATTCCGAGAGGACAGTCACAGTCATCGCACCGCGGTGGGATTTTCTCTTCAGTGAAGAGAAAGGAGTGGGTCAGATGACTGTGCCCTATCCTCATACGGGTGATGACCACCTCCTCCCTTCTACTATCCCTGACGGGGGACAACCAGGCTTTGGTGGAACTTTTTATCTCGCGCAGTTTATTATTAGTCACCGATTTCCATTCCGTATCCCATTCATTCAGGATTCTGCGTCTGAGTGTGTTCTGGAGATCTTCTACGGTTACTGCGTCTAGGTCAACTCTATGGTTACCGAGGGCCTTTTTCGCAGCATTATCGGCTGCCTCATTTCCCGGGATTCCCACGTGGCTAGGGACCCACGCAAACTTAATAGAGATGCCTCCGCTCTGAAGGCTTCTCAGAGATTCTTGTATATCTCTTATGATTGGGTGCGCAGCATTATAATTTGAGATGGCTTTCAAGGCGCTCATGGAGTCGGAACATAGCAAACATGATATACCTCGAGTCTCAACGTCCCTAAGGGCAAGTTTAATAGCAGTCAACTCTGCAGTGTACACGCTGCATTCGGGGTTGAGCTTTGTGCTCACGGTTTTGTACAAGCTCACATAGGCACAGGCACATTCTGACTCAGACTTAGAGCCGTCCGTGTAAATGGGTGTTAGATCGTGGCATTGAGATAGGAACTCTGAAAACAAGGACCTATTTTCCTCAGGAAGTGAGTCAGACTTTGCCCGGCTTGCTAGCTTCCACCAGATGTCCGGCTGAGGAATAAGCCATGGAGGAGTTTTAGCCACTCGTATCCTTTCTATCCGGGGAACGGTAATAGAATATCTCTCTAAAATATAGGCAAAACGCACATAAAAAGGTTTAGTAGCCCGTGGTTTTCTGTTAAAAATGTGAGTCATCGGTTCGTTAATGGTTAATTTAAAACACGGATGCGATGGCATGGCTAAAATTTTACTAGCGTAGTTACACATCAAAAGATCTCTACGGATGTCAAGCGGTGGTTCACCTGCATCACACAGAAGGCTTTTGATCGGACTCGTTCGAAAGGCACCCGTTGCTAGCCGGAGTCCAAGGTTGTGTATACTTGCTAGCGGCTTTAAGTATGATGCGCGGGTAGCACCATAGATAAAAGAACCGTAGTCCATCTTGGATCGAACCAGTGCCCTATATAGTCGCAGCATTGTAGATCGGTCCGCGCCCCATGAACATCTTGTCAATATTTTTAAAATATTAAGGGATGGGCTAACTCTCATTTTCAGATCAGTAATGTGGTGTCTCCAGGTTAGCCTTTGGTCCAAGATCATTCCCAAAAAATGGGCTGAATTCACAAACTCCAGTGGTCGATCTCCTAGGCGTAGGGTTGGTAGAAACAGCCCTCTTTTTCTGTGAAAATGGACGCATCGCGTCTTCTCTGGGGAGAAGCGTAGCCCATTTTTGCATGACCAGTGGTGAAGTCTGTTTAGCGTTATCTGTAATTGTCGCTCAGCCGTTGATAACTTGGATGCCCTGCAGAAAATTGCCAAGTCATCCACAAAGAGGGATGCCTCGACGGGTGGTAGGATGGAGGATACCACGTCGTTGATAGCAATGGCGAACAGGGTGACACTGAGTACTGACCCTTGGGGAATTCCATTTTCTTGGATCTTCAATCTGGAAAATGAGTTACCCACCCTAACCTTAAAAACTCTATGGCTTAAAAAATTTTCGATAAAAACTGGCAAGTTGCCCTTAAAATTCCAGTCTCTCAGAGTCTTTAGAATTTTAAAACGCCATGTTGTGTCATATGCTTTCTCCAGATCGAAGAACACGCTCAGAACGTGTTGTCGTCGAACGAAGGCTTCCTGAATGAACGTGTCAATTCGGATAAGATGGTCAGTGGTGCTTCGGTGTCTTCGGAATCCGCACTGAAGATTGGAGAGAAGGTTGCGGCTCTCGAGACACCACACGAGTCTGCGATTTACCATTCTCTCCATTAACTTGCACAAGCAAGAGGTTAAAGATATGGGCCGGTAATTCCCTATAATTGACTTCTCTTTACCCTTTTTGGGAATTGGGATAATTACCGATTCACGCCATGCATGAGGGAAGCTTCCCGTTTCCCAAACACTGTTGAAGGTGTTCAGAATGTGTTCATTTGCCTCCTTCGGTATACGCCTGAGGAAAGCATTGTGGACACGGTCCGCCCCTGGGGCGCTATCCTTCAGCTCATCGATTGCGGACGTGAGTTCCCATTGAGTGAATGGAGCATTGTAGTTCGCCATGAAGTGCCCAGTCGTAAAAGACTTGTTTTTCTTCTCTTGCTGACATTTAAGAGTCAGGAATGTCTTGTCATAATTCGCGGTACTACTGATAGAGGTGTAGTACTCCCCAAACGCCTCGGCCACAGCTTCTGGTTGGGATTTTATGATTCCATTCACCATCACAGATGGAATTGAGAGCTGATGATACCTCCCGCTTATGCTTTTAATTTTTCTCCAGACCTCCGAATTTGCCGTGCGATGGTTGATCGTTTTTACGTATTCATTCCAGCATATTCTTTTAGATTCAATAACTATTTGACGTGCCTTCGCTCGTAGACGGCGGAACGCTTCGAGATTCCGTGCCGTGGGGTATTTTTTAAAAATACGCAGGGCTTTCTTTCTCTTCGCGATAGCTTCAGCGCAGTCCTTGTTCCACCATGGCACTGGAGCGCGCTTCAACCTACCAGATGAAAGTGGAACACTTTGCTCGGCAGCAGTTAGTATAGCGACTGTGAGTGTGTCCACGTTTTCCGGTCCACTACGTGTGCCATCGAAAGTAAATTTGAAACTATTTCCAAAAGTTTCCCAGTCAGCCTTCCGTAAAATCCAATTCCTGGGTACGTTAATATTTGGGTTAAACCCATTTTTACTGATTAAAATCGGGAAGTGGTCACTTCCGCAAAGGTCGCTGTGAACACTTAATTTAAAACGTGGGGCCAAGCTTGCACTACACATGAACAGGTCTATTGCAGAAAAAGTGCCGTTAAAAGAGTTAAAATGTGTCTTTTCGTTCTTGTTAATTAAAACAAGGTTAAAATCATTTAAAAACCTTTCTAAAATCCTTCCACGGCGGTTAAAATCACCACTGTTATCTCCCCAGAGAGCGTTGTGGGCATTGAAGTCACCTAGAAGGACAAACGGACGTGGCAGCTGCCTCACCAAATCCTCCAGGGATCTCCTAGTTAACGGAGACCTTTCTGGGAGATACAAATTACAAAAGGTTATCTCCTCTGGTGAGGCTACCCTCACAGCGATAGCCTGGAGAGGAGTCGTAATGTCGATTCGGGATGTGTAGAGGGTATCCCGAACAATTACAGCGACTCCTCCCTGAGCCCGTGTCCCAGTTGTGTCATCGTGGCGGAGTACCACATACCCTTTAATTTGTGGTGCGTCTCTTTCCTTAAAATGGGTCTCCTGAAGAAATACGCAGGTGGGGTTCAGGTCATGCATCAGGAGTTTGAATTCCTCTAATCTCCTGTAAAAACCATTTAGGTTCCATTGTATGGCAAAAAGAGCCATATTGTAAAGATTTAGTTAAAAATTAAAACAATAAATAAATATGTAGTCTTAAAAAAAAATATATAAAATATAAGGCTATCTGCTTAGCTTGAGCTTCCTTCCTTTTGTACTTTGAAGGAGAGTTCGCAGTTGGCTTTCGTCTAATGTTTCCTCTTCCATGTCCTCCTCCCGGACTTCGCGGGGAGGAGAGGCGGAGGGTGAACGCGAGGCTACGCGTTCTTTCTCTTTGCGTTTGGGAGAGGTAGATAGTGAGCGGTTTGGAGGGAGCTTTTTATTACTCAGGGCCTCAGAAACCACGGAGGTTTCATTTTTGGAATCCTTCTTCAGTGTGCTCTTAGGGTTTCCTGTTGAGGGCAATTTTTTAGTGGAGATATTCTCCTTACTTTTCGTTTCTTGCTTCTTTGGTTCCTGACTCTCAGTCTGTGTGCTTGCCGACACTTTTTTAATCGTGGCTACAGATGCGAATGATCTAGAAAATGTTGGGGCTATCACCGTTCTAAACTTTTTCCTAGCTTCTAGGAAAGGGATTTTCTCAAGCACCTTTATCTCCATTATCTTCTTTTCCTCCTGCATCCTTGGGCAATCCCGTGAATACACGGGATGCGCTCCTTGGCAGTTAACGCAGCACGCCGGGCTGTCACAGACATCTCCATCGTGCTTGTCTTTTGCACATTTGGGGCAGGTAGGCTTCCCTTTGCATTTGGACACTATGTGACCAAAGCATTGGCATTGGAAACACCGTAAAGGACTGGGTATAAAGGGCCTTACAGAGCACGAGTTGTAGCCAACATTCACTCGGCTTGGAAGTTTATCCAGCGAGAATGTAAGGACTACAGATGTTGAGTCGACGAATTCCCCATTTCGCTTAGTCCTGAGTCTACGACAGGAGATGACGCCCTGGGGAGCCATCTCCTTCGTTATCTCCTCGACAGAGGTGTATAACAGATCGTAGCACGATATAACGCCACTGCATGTATTTAGGGTTCTGTGTGCCTCAACCTTTACGGGGATATTTAGAAAACTTTTCATGCTAAGGAGCTTTTCGCTTTGCTTATCATTTGACGTCTGTATAAGCAGTGATCCGTCGCGTAGCTTCTTTACGTTTTCCAAGGAACCAGGAACATCATTGCTGAGGGCTTTATGGATTAGGAAGGGGGATACCTTCGAGAGGTTCTCCCCTTCGACCGAACATTTCATTATTAAATATTTCCTGCATATCATTACAGGGTCTCCACCGCCCGTATCAGGGCAGTGTCTCTTAAGTGGAGGAAATGAATTCGTCTCCATAAGAGTGTGTGTTTCATCCCCTGGCCTCCCCACCCACCACGGAGCCACACATTTGGGACGCCGCACCGCAAACCGGTGCGGTCGCCAGGGCTAACCAAGGGGATATAGCACTATCGATATGGGAGCCTGCGTCGAGTTAGAACCTCCAACGCGCAGGCCCTCCTAACCCACGCGCCTTCGGCCGCCCTAAGCAGACCCCCGTCTCTCCAGCACTCGCCATCGAACGCAAGCGTGTCGAAAGCCGATTGACCGGGGGTGGCTAGCCCCCGGCCGCCCGTTTACAGGGAATCCGGGGCCGAAGTGGGGTGTTGAACTCCGGCCCATACCGAGCATCCGACACCCGGCTGGGTGCCAGAGATCTCACCCACCAGGATCCCCTTCTCCCCCTTACGGGTCACCGCACACGGCAAACATGCGGGTGGATCGCAGGCCAGCTGGTATGGCCGCTCACAGACAGTTGATCCACACGACTGTCCGGACGCATCCCTTGCTGGACTGGGGGTTTGTTTTCGGGGTTGTCTCCCCGCCCTTTTAGTCGCCTCTTACGACAAGCAGAGATACTGCGGGAGTATTCTCAATCCCCCTACCCGCAGGGGGAACGATAAACGATACCGAAGCCGATTGACCGGAAGTGGCTAACTACCGGCCGCCCGTTTACAAAGAATACGGGGCCAAAGTGAGGTGTTGTTCCACGGCCCATACCGGGCATCCGAAACCCGGCTGGGTGCCACAGAACTCACTCACCAGGATCCCCTTCTCCCTCTTACGGGTCTCCACGCACGGCCAACACGTGGGTGAGTCTTGGACCAGTTGGTATGGTCTCTCACAGACAGCAGACTCACAGATCTGTCTGGTCCCTATCCTGGCTGCTCTGGGGGTTTGTTTTCGGGGTTGTCTCCCCGCCCTTTTAGTCGCCTCTTACGACAAGCAGGGATACTGCGGGAGTATTCTCAATCCCCCTACCCGCAGGGGGCACGGACAATTTTAATTTAGTGATCAGGCTGCTAGTAGAAATGCACAGGTCAATCACGGAAAACTGCCCATTAAAACTGTTAAAATGGGTTTTTCCCCCGAGTTTAATAAATATAAATTAAAATCATCAATAAAATGGGATAAAATCCGCCCTCTCCTGTTGCATTGAGCCCTGTTACTTCCCCACAGAGTATCATGGGCATTAAAATCACCTAAAAGGATATAAGGTCTGGGAAGTTGGTTAACCAGACTTTCTAAATTTTGTCGCGTCACTGGTGCACCCTCTGGGAAATAAACGTTGCACAACGTTACCTTCTCCGGCAGGTGCACCGTTACTGCCACTGCCTGCAAGGGTGTCGCTAGTTCCACTCGAGAGGTGTACAGGGCCTCCCGAATGGACTCAGGAGTTTGGTAGCCGTCGCTACCAAACTCCTGAGTCAACTCCACCGTTCTGCGCAAGTGAACTCACATTCTCTAAGAGGGGCGCACGTCATTTGAAAATCAGTCCCAAGCAGACTGAATTTGTATCACTCTCCTCCCGTCCAAGTGGTCCTCACCCATATTTCAAACGAAAGGACGAGGAGCTTGTAAATATTGTATAAAGGGTTTAATTTCATTTCATTTTTCAAAGGGTTTCACTGTTCATTTTTGTATCATTCATTAGTTCTTAGTTAGGTTAGCTATCATTTGGGTATATTTCATTAATGTTTCACGTATCACCAACTCATTCATCCCTCATTATAGTATAGGAGTGTATTATTCTTATGTGTCTAGTAATAAATCAGTGTTTTTCCTGTGAGCGCGAATCGTCCTTTACTCCCGAACGCGGTGACCCGCGTCCATTCGATTTCAGGTCCGATCACCGCCGATCTCGGAGGGTAATGCTGCAGTTCCGCGAAGGCCTTACCCTAAGATATTTTTCTCGTTGATCTCTGCTTGCTGATCAGCTTGACCCCGGTTTTGAGTGGCACCCCTTGTCGCTTCTCATTAGGAGCGAAGCTTTCCTTTCCTTTCTCCGGAGTGGCGTTGGCACGTTTGCGTTCGTGGCTGACGGAGGGAATGGGAAGGGGGGGGGGGGAATTTGCCCGGGCGCAGGATCCGTACGGAGACAAACCCCGGCTGAGAAGAGGTCGAACAGTCCAGCCACGTGTCCCGTCACAATATATATATATTGGGAATTCAAGCCATGTATTCTTCCTACTTCCCGTTACCTTTGTAAAACAAATGAGAGAGAGCAAGCGATGACATCGAAGGGCTGCCGGTCGGAGAAGGAGGCTTGGATCTGGCCAGCCGAGCCTCCCACTAGACCGCAAGCGAGCCAGTAATTCGGCACGGCCCGCCGAATGAAAGCCTGCGCTATGAAGGTGCGCGGTCGTGGCAGCAGACGACGGAGTCGCGTCATCGCGCCTGCGCCAAGGGGAGGAAGCAAGGAGACGGCGGAGCGAGGCGTTAAGCTCTCTCTTGGCTCGCGGACTCCATCAGGGATGGTTCTCCTAGTAAACTCTATGGTGTGTTGGTTGAGCACCGTGACGTTGATCCGGTGTTAGCGACGGGTGATCCCGTCACCATTTTTGGTCTCTTTGTTCTCGAGTTTAAGGTACGTGGCTTGAGGGCCCTGAGGGTGTGGGTCGGTCAGTAGAATATGCCTTTCCGCGGTAATTACCCATCTGAATTCAGTTTGCTCCAGTAGCTAATTTTGAGATAGCCAGACATCGATTTTAGTTTCATCTGTTCGATTGGTAGGGTTGGGGTTACAAGTGTTAATCCATTTGTGCCAAACTTATTTAATGTCTTTAAGAGGGATTGAGCCTCGAATAAGTTATGTATCGCTTTGTAGTCAGTATTGTTAATCTCGTTGTGCCAAACTTATTTAATGTCTTTGAGAGGGATTAGGCCTCGAATAAGTTATGTATCGCTTTGTAGTCCGTATTGTTAATCCATTTGTGCCAAACTTATTTTATGTCTGTGAGAGTGATCTAGCCCCGAATAATGGGCGTTGTAGTGTTATGCTCACCTTCATTAATATTTGTAACTATAAATTGAGTAAATTCCGTAATTGACCTTAACGTGTGGAGGTTCCTATTGTTTGTCTCCACCTCACCCCATCGAACCTTGGCGAATCGTCGCCGCTGCAGGCTATCTGGGTGGATTAAGGCCGGAGGCGGCCTTGATCGGTTAACTGGAGACCTGGCGCCCGAGTTCTTAGAGATGGGAATTTATTGCAGTTATTACCATTCGCGTCGCAGTTTAAGTAGAAAATTTACTCTGAAATTAAGAACAGTTACCACTATCATCACTGCCACTGTTGTGCTTCACAAGATTGCTGTGAGAAATATCAACGTGGACGAGCATGAACAGATTTTCATGGAGCAAGTAGAGAACTATCATGAAGCAGATAATGCTCTAGGTGCAGCTGCAAGGCGTGCTCTCATAGCTAGGCATTTTAATTAGATTATTACGGCTATTCAAATGATTTATTATACCTGCATGCATACAAATTTTTGATATCGCAACAAATGCATTGCCACTAAATTTACCTGTCAGTTAACTTTGTCAACCAGCTTTGTCTTTGAGGGTTGAATTGTTTTATGATAATAATATCTTTATTGGTCGTTAGGTAAGTAATTACAATTGACCTTGTCAGTTAACACAGGACAAACATGAAAATTACAATATCATAATATAAAACAAAGATATAAATAAAGGTTCCTTCAGAATACCATGTCAGTTGCTGAATGAGTAAAAAACTCATTTACAGAATACAAACATTTTGATACCAGCCATGGATTTGAACTGATTTGAATTTAGTAGGGCTGCTTCCTCTCGCAAACTCAGGGAGATGATTGTAAAGCCTAATGCCCATGTTGGAAGTAGAATTTTGTGATCTTTTTAACCTGTTATGGCAAACAAATAATTGATTGTTTTGCCGCGTGTTATGGTTGCATGCGCTTATGAATGGGGATCACTTTAGAATATTTGAAAGCTGTAGGAAAGATCCCTGATTGAAGACAGGTATTGAAAATAATGCAGAGAGGTTCTGCAATATTTTCTTTGATACTCTTGAGTAGGTTATTAGAAAGGCCATAGATATCCTTACAATTTGATGTTTTAAGAGATTTTATTATTTTGATGAGTTCACAGGGTGATAGCCACTTCCAATGAAACTGGTGATTGTTTTCAGAGTGTTAACTAAGCAGCTGAATCGCCTTATTTTGGTCAGCAGTGTTCATTACCATATACTCTAAAGATTTGATGAAGAAAGTGTTGAAGGCATCTGGGGATATTGACTGATTGGAAAAGCTTTTTGTTTTACCAGTCTCTTTGTTTATTATTTTCCACATGGCCCCTATTTTATTTCCAGAGTTGTTGATGAGCATGTTGTTGGAGTCCTTTTTCGCTCTTATGATGTGTGCATTATATTGCATAATTGTAACAGCAACTTCCTGTCATTTTCATCACTGTGTACTTTATGTGATCTATGCAAAGATATTAGTATCATACAAAATTCTTGAAATGTACCTTGATACTAAAACGTACTAATTCTAAAGACGTATCAGATTTATTTGCTCAATATTTTTAGTGTGTTTTCGACCAATTAATCCTGCTTTGTACTATTTAGGAGTATAATTTTGATAAATAATCTCTTGATACTAGTGAAGGACCTGGCACTGTAGTTTGGTTTCCACGTATTGTTGGACACATAAATAGACCTGAAAAAAAAGGTTATCAGAATGATAGAATACAAGTTGGGTTACTTAAATTTGGATATACCTTGTGAGTAAATAAAAATATCCTTCAACTTACCGTACCTAAAGAAAACAATTATGTCACCTCAAATTTCTAATGAATTTAGCTAATCACGAAATTGACTCAGAATAATTGTTTAACTTAGTTCCTTTAAATAGCTTAACTTTTACTCAATGTCATCCTATGCCATTTGATGTTCCATATACTAGAACTACATGTGTAACCATCCGATATACCATATATGATGCATTTGCCTAATAGTAATCAGGAAACTTACCAATCGAATCCTCTTCATTAAGACTTGTGTAATATCTTGTGATTACATCTAAGGGCATTGCCTAGCAATTTTGCTTTGTAGCAACAAGCTAGTGCATGATATTCTTTTCTATATTCTTCATGGTTTTTTGCATATTAACTCTGTCAACATAATTACTTTTTTTACATTGCACCATTTGTGCCACTAAAATTACTGCATAAATGAATAAAAAATAAATGATATAAATAAAAAAAAGCACTTTTAACAGGTTTATTTTCAACTGTTTTCCCCTAATTGTTTTTTACCAATAAAATTATTAGTCTTCTCTCCTCCAAATCTAATTTGTGTACTTCATCTAAGTGTTCCAGTCCCTTCTTCTGGAACTCCCTTTCGCCTTCCATTTTCAAATCATGTAGCTGCTGTGCTTGGACAATTTCCTCGTCACACTTGGTCTGGATATACCTGTTCACAGCCTCTCTTGGAGTGTCGATTTTTCTTCGTTTGGAAGCGCTTCCTGGAAATAGAATGATTTGAATTATTAATATCATAACATTGTGTCAATTTGAAGGAAAGTCAAGGTTATTCAAAAATAAATTGCTTTCTATTTTGAATGACTGGTCCTGGAGAAGTCGTGATAACGGGAACAAAGGATGGCCAGTTTTCAGTTTTATTCAGATGCCAGAATTCCCTTTCTACGCTAATACAGCCCAGATAATTTAAAGCTTCACCTTTACATCCATGTTTCGTTTAGCTAATGATAAGTAATCCTTAGGTATTCACCTACAAGGCCATTCTACGTCTATTCACGCAGAGTACAAAACAACTATTAGTGCTTGAGTAGCAACATAAAAACAAATGGTTAAATTAACTACGGCATTAGGGGAATATATAAACATAAACACTTCCTTGACCAGTCTTGAAAAACTTTTCCCAAATTCATTCATAACCAAATCTCTGTCAAATATCTGAAATCAGAGGAAAGTGAAATCAGCCAAATGAAACTAGTGTTTCACTAGATTTCAGTGAAAGGTATGCCTGTGAGGTTCAAGTTTATCACTGTACTCAAGTAGACAATATACACTAGCAGACCTTGATGTACCATCGTTTTTTGTTCATGAGAATGTACTCAAGTGTACATGTACTCAAGTGTACATGTACTCAAGTAGACAATAGACCTAGTAGACACTAGCAGACCTTGATGTACCATCGTTTTTTGTTCATGAGAGGAAAGAAAAACTTTGCAGGGATTCATACCTTTATGAGGATAGAACATTGCAACAGAATCGGAGATGGTGGGTGAATAAACCTGCAGCAAATGAGAGAAATTCGGAATAAAATAGATAAAAACAGCCACCCAACAAAACTACAAAGCGATTACACGATAATTATAAAAAAAAATATCAAATACTAACGCTACTATAAACGAAAAGGAATCTAAATCTATCCAAAAAGCTAAAAAAATTACCACCCTGACCTATATAAGTAAATAAAAATCAAGAAAAATCGCATGAAACGCTGAAGACCACCAACAACCTGACACGGACCACTCGCTGATACCTTTTTATTCGTCAACTTTTTCAGATTCGCATGTCTATTGTTTCGTAAACACTATAGCCACCACGCTAGATTTTATTTTGAAATCAGAGGTCCGGTGGCTAAAGACACACTTCACAAAGTGTGACACTTAAGACGTCTATGAAACACACTTATCGTAAAGAGTGTCTTTACTCTAAAGAGTCACTTTGTTAAGGGACTTTATTAAGTCTTGACTATGAATACGACCCTTAGAAAAATTCCCCTCACTCTGTGGAAGTGCAAACATTTCGTTTTATCTTCAGAAAAACGGAGACCGTTTGCAAGGGACCAGTCTTGTACGCGTTTTAGGGTCACTTGATCCTGTCTCTCTGCCGTTGACAGTTTCGATGACCTGCAAAAAAATCGCCAGGTCGTCGACGAAGAGTGAGGCCGTCACGGGCGATTGAACGCATTTCGCAATGCTGTTGATTGCGATAGCAAAAAGTGTAACGCTAAGGCTATGAGTTTGCGGCTTTCAAGGCACCACACTAACCGTTTGTTTACCAGTCTTTCCATAAGTTTGCACAAACAACTCGTTAGTGATAGTGAGCGATAGCTAGAGGGGAGAGATTTGTCCTTTCCCTGCTTGGGGATCGGAACGATAATGGATTCTCGCCAGCTCTCCGGAAATACATGCTCCGACCACACTTGGCTGAGTGTGGCAAGTAGTTCTGGCAACGAAGAGTGAGGGAGATTTCGCAAGAAAGAGTTATGTATTAAGTCACTCCCAGGTGAGGTGTCTTTAGCCCTTTCTATTGCTAATTTCAGCTCCCACATTGTGAAGGCGTTATTGTAATAGTCGGTGTTCTTAGCGTTACAGAAATTAAGACGCCTTCTTCCGGCTCTGCATTTGTGGCTTTTAAATGATGGATGATACCTGTCACTGGCGCTAATAGCGGCATAGTGTTTGCCGAAGGCTTCCGCAATATCGATAGGGGATGAGAGAATGGATCTATTTAATTTCAGCCAGGAGAGAAATTGCGTTTGCCCATTACGGATTTTATTATTTATATCCCAGACCTGGGTAGAGGGCGTTCAATGGTTTATACTAGAGACGTACTTCGTCCAAGATCTCTTCTTTGCTTCTCTAACGACCTGCCGGGCCTTAGCTCGCAGTCGTAGGTAAGGTAGGAAATTTGCTAAGATACGCACGCTTTTTTGCGTTTGCGGATAACATCGGCGCATTCCTCGTTCACCATGGAACTGGAGGGCGGCGCAGGGTGCTGGATAGTTGATGGTACGCTAGCTTCCACGGCTTCGATGATAGCTTTCCTAAGACCCTCTACATTGCTCCGCACCGACTTACTCTCCGAGAATTGGAAATGTAACTTAACTCAACATTTTCCTTTACTGTCATTTCAGCGAGTTCAGTTTGTGTGCTGATGGTTGTCGTATGCTTGGAGACAACCGTGGCAAATGAACGGCTGAAGCTTGGTGGAGCAAGGGTCTTGTACTTGCTGCGGGCTTCAAAATAGGATATCTTCTCTATGGTTTTAATTTCCATAATTTTCCTTTCGTATTAACTTTTGGGCAGTCACGAGCGTAAACCGGGTGAGGGCCCTTGCAACTGACACAAGAGGTGATGAACATTCTCCTTCATGCTGATCTTTTCCACAGCGAGGGCAGGTAGCCTTGCCTTCGCATCTTGTGGCCATGTGCCCGAATCTTTGGTACTGAAAGCATCGCATAGGACTTGGAATATATGGTCTTACTAGAACTCTCTCAAAACCGACATTTACTTTTTCAGGCAACTTATCTAAGTTAAAAGTTAGCACAACAGAAGTGGTGTTTATTGTTTCTCCGTTCTTTTTTGTTGTGAGTCTGTGACAGAAGGTAAACCCTTGCGAGGCCATCTCCTGCCTGATCTCTTCAACAGCTACATATGAGATCGTAATGGGATATTATTCCCTTACACGTATTTAAGGTTTTGTATAAGCTCACTTGAACGGGCATCGTGTGCAACTGTACCATTCCCGACACCCTATCGCCTTGCTTCTCATTTGCGGTCTTAGTAAGAAGAGTGCCATCACGGAGTTTCTTCACTGACCTCAATTCATCCTCTACATAAGCTGACAAGGCTCTGTGTATAAGAAAAGGTGAGACTTACTTAAAAGACTCACCCTCTCCTGTGCACTTCATCGATAAGTAGCGCGTACATACGCAAAAAGCAGTCTCCCCCGCCCGTGTCCGGGCGAGGTCTTTTCGTTGGAGGAAGGTTTTCTTCACCCATTCGCTTAGGAACTTCGTCCCCCGGGCTCCCCACCCGCCACGGAGCCGCACATTTGGGACGCCACACCGCTAACCGGTGTGGTCGCCAGGGCTACCCGAGGGATATAGTACATCTGGCATGGTTGTCTGCTTCCGGGTTGGTCTCTGATAACGCGGGTCCTCCTAACCCGCGCACCTTCGACGCCCGTCTGCAAGACCCCCATTCAACCTGCACTCGCCTGCTGAACGTCAATTCGATACAGCTAGCCGACTGATCAGAGGCGGCTACTCCCTGACCTCCCGTTTTGGTGGAGTCCAAGGCCAAAGCCAACCCGGCTTTCAGAGGATCCGACCGCCATCCAGACCGGGAAGCTCAACCACCAGGATCCTCTTTCCCCACCTTACGGGTCTCCACGCACGGCAAACACGCGGGTGAGTCAGTTGGCCAGATGTCGTGGCTGTACTCAGCACAGTACTCACGTACTGCCCGAGAAAAGTCCTGACGTGCTGTGGGTTTTTTCACGAAGTTTTCTCCTCGGTGGGCTCGGGTCCGTGCGGGCGCTACTCCCCACAGGAAGAGATCATCCTCTTCCCCTCGTGCGGGGGCTAATATTCGTAGTTGATACTGAAGTCCTTCGATTGATATTTGCATGTATTAAATCTATCGTGATATATCGCATAATATTATGTTGTACTGTCTAAAATAGCTAACTTCTCCATTTCCAGGGTAAAGTGGCTGATAGTTCAATTCCTTGATGTGCTTGAAGAGGAGGAGCCTGCAATCACTTTCTGGGTGATTCCTACATCATGGATGGAAACTGAAGATGGGGCAGACTTTGCCAGATGGCCTCCATCTTCTACTTCTGAGAAGGAAATGAAAGCAATTTAGACAATGATAAAAATGGTACCCCTGCGTGTACTGAGTGTCCTGTCCACATAGTTATCGAAAAAACTCCTGAAATTGGTGAGTTAATATGTGGAATAACTTAGAAGTAACCAATATTTACTGCTACCCTACCTACCAAATTTTGTAGTTATTGCTGGAAAATTTGTCAAAATCTGTTTTGAGTGTTTGCATTGCATCCATTCTTTAGATACATTTGAAGAAGCAAAAGAGTATGAAAATTGTATTGCAAAGCTGGGGAAAGGCCGGGACCTGCTAAAAGCCTATGAAGCAAGAAGGCAAGCTCTCCTGGCCAAACCTCTCCTGGCACCGCAAGAGAAGGTCATGGCCAGTTGGAGATTCTTCAACTGATGAGGAGACAACATTGCTGTTCCCTGAACTGCCCCCAGTTCCCAAAAGGAAGAAAACTGAGACATGTAACATTTCACGGATTAGAAATTAAGTCTTTACAATTGAACTGGATTGAAATTGCATTTTTGGTATTAGTGAGAACACAGGAACAGACTCGTGGAGAGGACTTACGCAGAGGTCATGCTGCTCCAAATATGGAAATATCTAATGTAACGGCGTGTCTCAGCCACAAGTGGGATGTAACATCTCCTCTCAGGGTAATTATCAGGAAATATTTAGGTTTGAAGGATTATTATTCAATGTTAGTGCATATTTTTTGGCCATTGATATTGATCATTGCATTTGAAGTAATGACTTTTTCCTTTAAATTATTCTTGTAGGTGCACTGACGAACAGTTAGCAAGAAGAAGTTCGTTTGAAATGTAAGTGGTTAGCATATATTTCAAAGATATTTTTCTGATTGTTTGCTGTTTTAAACGAATTTTTTGCAGATGTCACTGTTTTTAATGACTTTAGCGTGTGGCAGGAGGGAGAGAACTTAAAAAGGAAGGCGGAGAATCAGAATTATCCAAAATCAAGAGAAAATTATTCAGCTGCTCACAGGAACAAAGTCAAAGGAAGGAATTGCTGAAGGTTTCAAAATACCTATAGCATTTTCGATAAACACAGTTATGAAACTTGAGGCATTGTATACATGCCTTGAGACTGATAAAATGTTCCAAGATTTCATGGTAAGCGTTCATTACTGCTTAATACTAATAATAGAATTGAGAATTATGATGACTGTCACACTGCTTATAAAGTTCTTTTTCCCAATTTAGGTAGCAGATTTCCAGGGCATAAAAAAAGGTTGATTGGAGATTTTGTAAGGAAAAACCTTATTAAAGTTTTGACCGATTCCATTGCATCACAGTGCAACTGGGCAGGAAAAAATGGAAAGGTGTCTTTCGCAAGGTTCTCGAATATTATAAGAATTCTAGTAAAATAGTATAAGAAATCTAGTAAATGATGGACATTGCCCCTAGTAGCCCAGAACTTCTTAAAAATTTTGAACTCTTCTTGGGATTCCCACCAGGTGATATTTTCTATATTTACTAACATTTCAAGAGGAGTCTTTCCTAATGTAGTCAGAATATTTGACGAAAAAAGAAAATGAACAGCCTTGATGATGGAGGAGTCTCCCAGCAGCAGTAGTAGTAGTGGTTGTAAGTGTGCGTCGACGGCTGAGGTCGTTTTGCACCGCTTGCTATTTTTTTTATTTTTAAATACATCTTAAAATTTACATTTCAGGGTTTGAGTTTCCGGAATATGTGGAAATTGAAACTGTGAAATCAACGGAAAAATTTATTATTTAAAAATTTTGATTATATTTTATTAATAAGGCTGTTGCAGCGCAAAAAGCTTATGACTTTGGTTATTTCGCCTGACTTATCACCAAGGATCAGACGATGAGCACAATGTTTTACCCTTTACGATGAATGTCTCCAATGTATCTAAGGAAATTTGGCATAAAAGGACAGGGCACCTTAATTACAAATATTTGTCTAAGCTCAAGGATCTAGCTGATGGCATAAAGTTTGTTGAAGGACAACACACAGTGTATTTTATGCATTCAGGGTAAGCATCGCAAAAGGAAATTCCATCAAACAGTTGGTCGAGCATCTGGCTTGTTGGAACGCATTCTGATGTCTGCTATCCTGAAAAGGGAGTTGTGACGTGGGGTTGCGCCAGATATCTTGTTGCATTCACAGATGATTTTTCTAGTTTTGGCAATCTCATGAAAACCAAAAGTGAAGTCATTTGCAAGTTTAAGGCGTTTAAGGCATTTAAGTCATTAGTTGAAAAACAGACGTGTCATATGATTAAATGCCTAAGATCTGATTGTGGCGGTGAGTATATTAATGGGCAAATATCAGAATTTCTTAGAGTTCATGGTATTTTTCAAGAAACAACATGTCCGGATGCACCAGAACAGGATGACTTATCTGGAAGGGTAGGTGGATCTATCTTTGACTGCGCTAGAACCATGTTGTGTGATTCAAAGTTAGATAAGCGCTATTGGGGAGAGGCCGACTCCACAGCGATCTATCTCAAGAATAGATGCCAAACTGCATCTATTCTTGTTGACAGTTGACCCACAAGACTGTCCGGGCTCAACCCTTGTAGGCTCTGGGTTTGTTTTCGGCGTTTTCTCCCCGCCCTTTTAGTCGCCTCCTGCGACAAGCAGGGATATACTGCGGGAGTATTCTCAACCCCCCTACCCGCAGGGGGCTTTAATTGACGAGACGCGGGTGTTAGCCCAAGAAAGATTTTATCACCACCGACAGATCCGCGAGGCTATTGAAATTGAGAAATGCCCCCTGGATTTCAACCGGGACGATGGCATTAGACTGAGTCCGACTTGGAGAAGACTTTTCCGAAGTAAAGATACGCCTGGATGGTTCTAGAAGAAGACAAGCAACGACAGACACACCCGTTTGCACTGTGAGGGGGAGGGAGAGTTCACAGACTCCCCAAGGACAGGGCTAAGTGGTGGCCACCTTCTTACGTCATTCACCCCCACCACTCCATAGTAAAAGGGGGGAGGGATTGAGATATATAAGACATCAACCTCTCCAATATATTTTATCATTGCCTGATGATGCGTCCTGCAATGGTCGCGAAAGCTCGCACACCGATAACGCCTTATACGCAGCTGCACCCGAAAGCCTCTGACGACTACATATGTATAGCGTTTGGAGTCTAATGTGGTTACATTGACAGTGGGCATTTTGAGTAGGGGGAAATAGGATGATATGAATGACTGAGATTGCTGAAAGCTATCTCTCCACCATTGATAAAGAGAAATATTTTATTTCCTTCCCCTTATTTTTCTGCATCAAATCACCTTCCAATTTTGAGGTGGTAATCAAGTTTTTTTTAGATAAATAGTCAACATAATCACGACAATTATCTTAGAAGCCTGTCAATAAGGCATTTTATGACTATTGCAGTGGAACTTGGTTGGGACGTTCCTCCTTAGCACACTTTCCTCTGTAGTGCGTCGATTTATCATGGTCCGGAGACCATGGGGACATCAAGGTTAAATTATTTTAGAGGTAGAATCGACATTCTGTAAGAATGTGTTTTATGATTTGAGTGTTTCAACCAATACCCCCAGAGTTAATTTATCAAATAAATAATAACACTTGCAATTTTAATATGTACCCTAAGGCATTTAGATATTTTCAGAGGAGTATGTTCTCGAGGAAACAGCAATTGAGGCAATGTAGCTTGTTCACCATTACTTGATAGGTGTTGTGGGAGCTGATGATACTTTGAATCTGTATACAAAGCTAACTCTGAAATACAGAAACTCAGGCATTACAAAATATTATAAACCAGAGTACTTAAGACAAATTCTACAGGAGAATTTGTCCTAATTCAACTACAATATAAAGATATATGTTTTGTTCCCCACACGATATTAGGCACGCTCATTTTTTGTGTCCAACGAAGGATAGTTGGAAGTACTCTTACTTTTGAAATAATTTAAAAGGGCATATTTACCTGGTATGAAATCACTGACAACAAATATTTTCTTTTTGGCCAATGATAGCAAAAAGAGAGAGGAAGATCGACTTGCTACCCTCCTGGAAAGCCAGCCGAAGGAAATGGATGAAATAGATTAGTATTGTTCGTCCCTTGTTGCCAGACTTCGGCAAATGCCCAGCCAGGACATGGCTAGAATTAGATTTTCTATCGAACATCTTTTCTTTCATCATTCCCAAAGGAAAAAGGTAGGTAGGTTTAAAATTTGTAGGGTGCGTCGACGGCTAGGTCATTTTGCACCACTACCCATTCTTAGTTGTAAAATTTATAAATGTAATAGAAATAATAATAACAATTTTCTATTTCAGTTATGTCCTTTATCTAAAAAAAACAGTGATTGAATAAAAAAGGTGAGGCTTATATTTTTCTGAATAGTCCCGTCTCTTTCAGGAATTTGATAACTCGGGTTATAACATTAGGGTCGTCCCCTAGGACGGATATTAAGTCTTCCCCTAAGTAAGCCGCCTTCGCGCGTCACGGTATTTGTCGCACTCCGTGAGGATATGCCGAATGCTGAGAGGACAGTCGCAGTCATCACACTGAGGTGGTTGTTTATGATGTGTTTTATGATTTGAGTGTTTCAACCAATACCCCCAGAGTTAATTTATCAAATAAATAATAACACTTGCAATTTTAATATGTACCCTAAGGCATTTAGATATTTTCAGAGGAGTATAGTTCTCGAGGAAACAGCAATTGAGGCAATGTAGCTTGTTCACCATCACTTCGATCAATCCAATATCCTCGTAATATCTTCAATATAGTATTTCAGGTCAATAGAGACTGTATACCATGGTTAAAATGACAATTTTCAATAATTAGTTCCAAACAACTTGAAATATCCAACGGAGTCACCGAGTCTCTAGGCCCCGCGTCGCGGAGCCGTGAAGCGCGATCGAAAAATTGCGTTCATTTTCGCAGCCGCAAACTTTTTCCAAGATTTTTGCTTTACATTCTTAAAATATCTTTATTAAATACTTTCATGAAAGATTTTATTTTCTTAAACTAAAGATATTGTCTAGTTTATGTCAAATTTTACCCGGAAAAAGGGTCCGCCATTTTGCGACGTAATACCACACTAATATTAACCAAAAACTTCGAAACTAACAGATAATATAGATAAAGTACCATATTACCGGAATATAATGTTTTTTACTTCATAAAAATCCTTCCAAAACTCCACCAGCAGCTTAACTTCAACTATTTTTGAAGAAAAGCAAGATCGGGTGTGTTTTTGGAAACTTGGCCAAGTTTGGGCCTCTGTACCTCAAAAACGGATGAGATCATCCAAAAATGGCTTATTGTTCTATGATCAGTGATTAATTCTGAGCGTTTATGACAAGTTTCAAGTGTGTACCTCAAAAGAAGCAATTTTGGACTTTTGTCCGGCTATTTCCGATTTCAGACCACAGTGCGGTGGTACGTTTACAAATCTGTATAGACGGTCTTCTTGCCAGATGGTATGGCGAAGCGCGTCTTCCACAGTGGTAACAGGCGTTCGATGCAGGACACAACTTCTGGGTGGACTTTCATGTACCATTGACAGGTGGCGCTTGTATTGACTTGCATCCTTGCTAACACACCAATCAATGGGAAGGTTGTCCTTGCATCCCGCGATGCATTTCTTCGAGCCCCTCTGCTCGTACACTTCCTCCCACACCGGTTGGACGTGGCGGAGGATAAGGTCGTTCAAGATGGAAGTGAACGCCTTGTATACAGTGTTGAGACAGGTAATAGAGCGGTAGTTCTTCGGATCGGACAAGTCTCCCTTTTTCGGTACCGTAAAGTGAGTTACTTCGCTACACCACGGAAAAAAGTTTGAATCGCGAGCCAGAGGCCATTCGTAGATAAGATGAAGACTTAGTTCTCATGCAAGCCGCTAGAGTGAACCACTGTGATTTTCGAGGAAGTTTCATTGTTTTCATTCTGAATTTGTTGTCGTGCAACGTGCTTTCAAAGATTTTGATTTTTGTTAGAAAATTACATCAGAAACATTAGGTCTGGTGCTTGGTGATTTACCGGTGACAGAAAGGTAAGTCCTACTTCATTTTAATCCCTGTTTTGATGACAGTTAAAATCTCTTTCGTTTTAAAGCCTAACTATTATGGTTCCTTTGTTTTTTACGTCAAAAATAAAAATGTCAAATCCTGGGGGGCTATTCTGTAAAGTCGAAAGAATTTCGGCTTATATGGAGAGTCGTGGATCACCGGGACGAACGAGTCGCGAACATCGTTCACCGCCGTAATGACGTACAACAGTTGACTGATGTCTATCCAGCGCGCCATTATTATAATGGAGGGAACGAGCACAGGTGAGTAATAATAATTAATCAACATGATTTACTGTTGTTATTGATGTATGTAATCAATCTATTCGCTTTGAAATGTAACAAAATATGTCTATGAAATATCGGCGGATTTATTGTAGGAAGAGAGTCGTTTGAAAATAGAAAATAATTACATCTTTGGAAATAAATCACGTAATGTTTTGGTATAATCATTGGGATTGCGTTGACAGCTTCTGTTATGATATTGTTTCCTCGAGTGAGTCATTTTATTTTCGTGCATATATTCGTCTGTTCGCCTATGTTTCTATGCAAGTAATACTTTGATTTGAAATAGGTGATATCACAGTAGCAGATAATTAATCTGCAACAATCGTTCAATACCCTGCGATAACGTCCGTAGATATATGGGCGTCCATGCAACGTCAGAATTTGTCACTAGAACACAACCACACCATGTGTTACAAAAGATATTTACCGAGCTTGGATTCCTTGTGTATCCTCTCAATTTCTTATTTTATACGATACCGTGCTTTTCAGATATAGACTACGAGGCTTTTCGGATATTGTATATATATTATTTGGTATATATATTATGGATGACTTGAGTAATAACAATGCAAGTGTATTACATTCATTACATTAAAACTAGCCTTCAACTTCATTGGAAATCAGTAATGTTTAGCCTGTAACATATTATTATTCTTCAGATGTGAATCAGAAATTGATGTCCCAAATGATATCTTTTGGTTTGCAGATAGATACCTCTTACACCAAGTATGAGTCCTTGGGGCAAAGGGAGGCGATGTTGGCTTTCTTTGAGGGTCATAGGGAGATGGCCCTCGGGACAGTTAAAGGGCCCCAAGGATCGGCAAGTAAGAGGGAAGGGTGGGAGGAACTGGCCGGATGCTAAATGCCATTCCCAATGGAGCAGTTAAACCTTGGGATAGGTGGTTGAAAGTAAGTAAACAATTCACAATCATTACTTCCTCCTCACAGTCATCATAGGAAATGATTTTCAATAAATATTATAATATTTATGGTGGTAGAAGCCAGTGTCTGATGTATGCTCTGTTACACAAGTGGTAGGATAGGGTGGGATTGAAAAAAATCAATTATTATTACGGTACAAATATGTAGTTAGTAAATATTCACCATAAAGTGCTTTATAATTACAATTCACTTAATTAGATATCTCATGTAATTCATTCTAAGAGTTTGGCATTCTTATTAATGATACATCAATCAGATGGCTACTTCCATTTAGATTAGTGTACTTTTGCAGATATTGGGATACTTATAATGTAATTTTCCAATTTACTTTAGTCATGGCAGGACTGATGTGAAGCAGAAGGCAGCACTGCGGAGTCACCATGCTGCGGGGACAGGTGGTGGGCCCGTTCTTCCGCCCCTGACCCAACTGCAGGAAAAAGTTCTCACTGTCCTTGGGGGGCAAGAACTTGTTTCCTCTGGTATGACTACCGTGGTGGACAGCCTAGAGGTATGCACTTATGACTTGTCTTGAAATTTAGATTTTGATGATATACTGAATTAAAATATTTGTAATATGGTAATTCCTGAGTGTTACGGACATTTTCATCAATTTTTAACAGGGTTCATCATTCATAACCCGTCCTTCCCCAGTCCAAACTCCTTCCCCAGTCCAAACTCCTTCCCCAGTCCCAACTTCATCCTCAGTCCCAGTTCCTACCCCATTATATGTTGTGGTCCATTCCACCTCCCCCAAAACAGCTTCCACCCCTCCCCTGGCCTCAAAACCCCCTAAAAAATCAACCTCGGCTGCCACTCGTTGCATGGCGACCCCAGGCGCCAACGAGAAGGGGATGATGGCAAGTCATATCACATTGTCACTGAAACGCCACCGAAGGATATAAAATAAGACGAAATACTGGGAGACCTATAATTTTTTTATCCAATTTATTGATAAGTTTCTTTACAATTCAGACATGTTGGGCACATTTAATGAACTCTGAACTTTATTTATGAAGAAATGTAGATGCCTTTATAAGTAGCCATTTATTTTAAACCATTACTATCGACAATTTCATACGAAGAAGAGCTGCTGGCACGCGGAGGTTGGAAGTGGATCAGCAGAGGCAGGCCCTGGCAACAACTGCCAGCTGCCGAGTACACTCGGCAGCTGGCAGTTGTTGCCAGGGAGAAGATGGCAGCCACCCAACAACCGGCCTCAGCCACCAACCGCTTGAATACTACTAATGAAGCCATTCTAAGAGTATTGATGGAGTAAGAAAGCTTGGTTGACATCTATATATGACAAGATGGAGTGCAGACAATATGGCCCGTATCGTAAAAGTCCCCTCTAAGTAGAGTCACAGGCTGGCCTACTCTCAGGCTGGCCTACTGTGAGGCTGACCTATTCGTAGGTAGGTAGGTTTATGTTTTTATGGGTGCGTCGACGACTAAGGTCATTAGCACCACCCAGTCTATTTTGCGTTCTAAAATAAAAATTGGATATGTCGGCGACCGAAAAAAAAATATATACGACACTATATTAAATCTTATTTAGAAGGCCAGTTACTTTTAAAAAGGATATAATTCGTCTTAGACGATCATGATCGTCTCCTAGAACTTGTTCTAGGTCTCCCCTAATACCCAGCTTTTCGCGCAGAGTCCGGAATTTGTCACACTCAGTCAGGAGGTGTCGGACACTGAGAGGAGAGTCGCAGTCATCGCAACGAGGTCCACCTATTCGTATGTTGAAAGTCTCCTCCCTCTCGGCTTCTAGGAGGGGAGGTTAGAGCCGGCGAAATGACGCATTTTCCAAGAGAAGGTTTCTGCTTGCGTAGTTGACAGTCTTCTAGAAGTATTCTATGGTGATTTTTTCGAAGAGTATTTGTGTAAAGCAAAGCGCAGCGGAGATAGACGCTCGAAATCACTTGAAATGGCGCGATTTGAACGCATGCTCAGGCAGGAGCAGGAAATTTTGAGCAAGCTGGTAATTAACTACAAGAACATAATCGAGTGCAAAAAATCGGATGCGGAGTCAGTGGCAAGCAAGGCAAAATGTTGGCAGAGAATAGCAGATGAATTTAATAGCCATGGATGTGTAACCAAGATAAGTATCCGTTGAGTAGCTGTATCGTGAACGATGCTATTGTCAATATGTTAAGTGTGCTTAAGTATAAATAAGGCCATTGCTAATAGGTGGGCCTAGAGGGAGGAATATTTCTGGAATGTGGCTAGGGTGGAGAGAAACCCGGCATCGACATATTAGCTTAACGAAGGGTGCAAAAGGGGGCTCTCCATGATCCAGGTGTATTATGAGTTTTTATGATAGCTGATAGCATATATCTCGAAATGAGTCCAACGGTGCACATTTTTTTGAATTTAATCGATTTCATTCTTGTCGTGCAAGTCACGAGTTGTTAATGCATAGGGGAACCACATCAAAAAATTCACGTCTTTATGCCGACCTCTCTCTTTATATTCAATTTACATAGCGCAACTCGAGTCAATTGAGAAAGGCGTGGACAATGAGGAGGAAAAAGGTGCTAGCAGAGGAGGAAAAAGGTGCTAGCAGAGGAAGCACGACGGCGGATGGGTACTGGTGGAGGACCACCCACGTCGATAGACAACGACACGATCCCAGAGGTGGCTTGATTTATGACGATAATGATTATGACAAAGGGTTTTGTGGCTTTGAAAGTGACTGAAGTCTTATTTCATGATTGGAAATGTTTCCCCCAATTCTGTGCTTCGTTTTGTACCATGTTCAGTAGTATTGTGTACTTTTATGAACAAATTAATACCTTTTTGGCAATTACATCAATGATTGTGCCACCTATTCGGCTTTTCTGAAGCATTAGAACTAAAAGGAAGTAACTTAAGGTGTTGGGGTGCCACGCCTTTTTTCTTGTGCGTGCCATAATGAAGTGAGGGTGCGTCTTATATGCCGTCAAATATGGTACTAATTTCAATTTTAAGTTCATTTCTTTTTTCTTGGCTTTAAAATATGCCACTTTTCTGTTCTTTAAGGTTTTAATTCTACATGAAATTTATTTTGTTTTGTTGAAAAGTAATGGGATTTTGTTGGCTCCTTAATGTTTCACTTGATTTATTAAATATTTTCAGTTTCTCGTATACTTTATATGTTCTGGGGGTTATAATTTTATGGTTTATTATTGTTTATTATAAGTATTTGCACAAGAAGAATGATGACCATAAAATGGATTAACTGAGTAACAAATGCACAGTACCTACTCCTAAAAAGAGCCTGGGGAAAAAGGTCATCTTAAAATACAAAGAAGGGTACAGGGCAAAATAATAGGCCACATCTTGAGACATGGTTGGAAGACATCAGTCAAGGGAAAGTTTTCTCTTTATTATTTGACTGAAGGAATTAGCTTTAACGTCTCTACCTAGATGTATAACAAAGGGGCAGATGCACAACGGTAGTAGTCTATCTCTGGAGTTTTAAATATTAATTTATGTGGTCATGTATTCAATGACATAACTGTGAAAATGTCAATAAACGGAATTTGCAAGAATGATTTTTTAAAACTATTATTCTCTGATCAACCAATAGTGAAATTAAAAAATCGAACCCATAAGTGATACATCCCTGACAAACCTGGACAATGTGATGTAAAATACGTGGTTTAATCTGGGATTGGTCATAAGGCTTTAAACATAATCATTATTAGATTTTGTCTGAAAATACATTGTCAGTTAAGCAAGTTAGGTGAGGGTTATTAATGAAATATCATTCGAGCAAATTACAGGGAAAGATCACTTAATTCAAGGTTTTCTTCTACACTTTAATTGGCGGATGAGTTTGACTGTTAGTTGACTCCAAGCAAGGAAGCATGGGCAGAAAGAGGGTACAGCAGAAATCCATTCAACACATCTGCTATTAAATGTTTTCTGAGAGCAGGAGTTCCTAGGAAATTCTATGCATGAATTGTAGTAAATTAAGCATTTCTACTTCCATTACAACTCGGGGGTCATTTAGAACGTATGAAGGCCACTATATGTGTCTCTTACAATTATTTCTCCCACAAGCAAATCATTTAAGGCTTTTGACTAAAAATGCGATATACATAGGTCATCATCACCAAAAAAGCATCATGCAAAAAGCCCAATAACTGTTTTACCATTCATGATCACCTCCCCAATGACTTCAATACAACCTTTATTGCCACTTACAGCACGAAGTAAATAGCAGTTGCCCTTTAGGACCAGACACTGAACCTTGGGGATTTTTTTTCTGTTTATACTTTCTGAAGCGGAGTAAGCATTCCCATGAGCCCATTTTAATGCCATGGAATAAGATATGTAGCACTGTTTTCAATTTCCAAGGTCAATCACTAATAACCTCACAATATCATGTGTCACATTTTTATTTAGAGGGGAGGGGGCGTGGGGGGGGGGGGGGGGGGGGGGGGGGGGAGCACGATTCACCAACCACTGGCCCAAGTGGTCAGGAGTTGAACGTGACAGGCTTGGTCGGCGCTCCAGCGGCTATCCACTGCGTGCAGCTTCTCCGAAGAAAAACGCTGGTAACGTAAAAACTCCATTGGAGGCATTCAGTGTTTTTTTCATGAGGCAATTCTTGGCAAAACAGTCAAACACACCAATGGAGAAATAGAACGCACAGTTACCAGCATGATCAGTGAGGGAAGTGAAAATCGGTCCTCCCATAAGGAAATAGATAGTGTTGAGTTGTGCGCATATTTTTGGGTGTTTGTTATTACACTGAAATGTATAAGGAAAACAAATTGAGCACAGCTGATATAGTGTTTGGACGGGGTATTTACCGAATTCATTCTCTGAAAAAAGATTTCAATTCATAACGCGTGTAATCCGTTTTGATGACAAGGTAACTAGAACTCAGCTCAGAGCTACTGATACATTAGCACCTATTAGATAAGTATGGGATATTTTCAAAGAGAATTGTAATAACAATTATGAACCATCAAATAATTGCACTGCTTATGAACAAGAAGGTTGGTGGCAAAATCCGAGGACATCACCACTGCACTTGCGGAAAAAGGCATTCGCAGTGAGTACATTCATCAGCTGCATTCCTCCAGACCAACTCCGGAGGAGGAGGAGGCTGAAAGACGCGCCATCAGGACGGCAAATCAGAGGCACCACTACCTAAAATCCCGCTCAGACCGCTCCCTACGTTCCAGTTCCGGCTTGACGATCCCAGCCGCAAACCAGATCTCCAAGAAATAAATTCACTACTGAATCTAAGCGCCAAAATAGAGCCTCACCGCCCCACGCCGGGACCAATCCAATGCAAACGCTGTCAGGGACTGGGACACTCCGCCTGTGGTTTGGACCCCAGATGCCTAAAGTGTGCTGAAAAGCACTTCACAGGCGAATGCAAAAAAACCCGCGAAACACCTGGGAAATGCGCAAACTGCAGCGGCCATTCTGGGCGTCCTACCGTGGACGCCCCGTCTATAAGGAATTGGCAGCCAAACTGAAGCAAAAATGACAACCTACTCAAATGCAAGCGAATCCAACAATTGCTAGCATCCCCACTGCAACAACAACCCAGCATTCACTGTTTGCGGCAGAAGCTCCAACCAGACGTACACCAGCATGGCGTCAGCCAGCTCCGGCTCCTCCCCCGACCCAGCCTTCACCACCCACCGCCAGCAACTCAACACCGACTGCCAGCAACTCAACACCGACTACTAGCAACCCTCCTCCAGTAGCTGAACAGCAAGCCCCCGGAAGCTGGAAGTCAACGTTAAAAACCTGGCTGATGAGCCTCATTAAAAAGTGATTTCCCCACCAGAAGGAAAATCACGCCTCGATATCTTCTTTGAAGAAGCCATTACCGGAGCGATGATCCTCCTCAATGGATTATAATCCAACTCCCAGCGTCAGACCTCGCCTCTATATCTTATCATGGAACGCCGCAGGCATCCGTCCAAAAAAAGCGGAACTGATGAACGTCCTGCACTGACAATTTCGCCATTCCAAACTACCAAGGAATACGCCTGCATAGAGCGGAATGCACCGGAGGAGGAGTGATGATCCTTATAAAAAACACGATTAAATGCAGTCAGCTCAAGAAACAACCGACAACCAGCCTCGAAATCATCGGGGCAGAAATAAAAACCGCAAACGGTAAACTATCCATCTGGTCTGCTTATCCACCACCTAAGCACCACGAGATCGCCAGCCGAGACCTTGCTGCCATCAAGGCTATCACGAAAAAAGCCTCAATCATAGGCGGGGACCTCAACTCCAAGCACCATGTCTGGGGATGCATAATCCAGAATGCAATAGGTACCATTCGCTGGTACCAGCAAAAATTCAGCTTCATCGCCTGCACAACTCGGTGATGAATTTCAAAATGTTTCCTCCTGTTCATCAGATGAATTTGAGATACATTTAATATCTCTTCCCCATCAACCTCTTCCAATGTTGATGCATTAACACACAACTCATCTATTTCAAATTCAAAGGAGGAAAATTATTGTGATGAAATAGATGTTTTTTATGAAGATACATAAAGTAGTGACTATAAAGATGTCTCTTGGAATGCAGAACGACAGGATGAAGTCAGTTTCGATGTAGCAGATGATAATTTCTTGAAACAACCAATCTATGAGAACAGTTCAGTGACTATTGCGAGTTTCCTAACTAGCCTCTAAGTAACGAGGAAGTGCTAACAAGAGTAGGAGAAAAGAGAAGTCTGCTGACAACTCTAAAAAGACGAAGGGAAAACTTACTCGGCCAAATCTTCAGACACGATGGCCTGATGAAGACTATCGTCGAGGGAAAAGTGAACGGGAAGATTGGAAAAGGCAGGTCTCGTATGAGATACATGGAACAGGTTGTGAAGGATGTAAAAGAGAAGAATTACGTCACAATGAAAAGGTTGGCCGATAGAAGAATCGAGTGGAAAGCTGCGTCAAACCAGTCCTAGGATTGTAGACCAATGATGATGAAGAACTTGATTCCAAACATAAACTATCAAAACCATGCTTTGGGGATATTTTGAAGTTAATTATCAAAACGATACCTCAACCTCACAATTTGCCTTCATCTAAATATAACATTTTAAATATTTAGAAAACTTGATATCAAATATTGTTCCAGATACTCATGAATATTGTTTGTCATGTACTGGTTATATTGATCGGGTTGAAAACAAGGCTTTTAATAATTGTCCTATATGTGAATCAAACGAGAAAGGCTTCTATGTTATTATTCCTGTAGGGAACTGCATAAATAATCTGTTTCAGAATTGTGACGTATTTAAGAATTTGGTAGATCAAGACGCTAATATGTATTGACATTTCGGACATATTAACCAGTAGCAAATACAGGGAGCTCAAATCAATGTTACATACAGCTGGGTAAGTCTGACATAACACTAACAGTAAATACTGATGGTGTTCCGCTAGCCAAAAGTTCCTCTACACAACTGGGCTTTAGAAGCAACAGTAAATGAGCTTCCACCACATTTAAGACCATATTTCATAATTGTTTGTGGTGTATGGGTTGGACAAAGCAAACCCAATATGAATACATTCCTGAGGCCATTTTGTGAAGAACTTGCAAATGATACTATTTTTAAAAAAAGATTTGAGGTTCTCCCGGCGAATAGCTGATGTGAAGTCTATTCTGGTCTTCCACCGGGTAAGCTGTTCCATTACTGCCGACGTGTCGGAGACCGAGTCGTTCTCCATCTTCAGGGCTGATGTCGCATGTTGGAGGCGTTCTCTAAACTATTAGTGAGAGATGGGCGAAAAGATGGATTTATGATTGAATTCACAGGATAGGACAGGACACGAAGTGGATGCGAGTTCTCGCATTAGTGCGTCTTTCACCCAAATGCTGGTTTACGTCCATGTGGAGGTTTTTATAGCGGCGGTAATAATTTTTTAGGCTGGTTTCATTGATGGAAAGGGTGCATGCCAGGGCCTGCTTTGGCCTGTTGTATTTGAAGTGGGGGTTGTCCTCATAGCTCCACATATGATCCAGTAGGGCGTTGTCAATGTTGCCGAGAGATTTTTCAAAGCTAATGGCTAATGATCTCAGGTGGTTGTCCAGCGTTTGGATTTTTAGATTGTCGTGTAAATATTGGTTTCTGACATACCAGGGAGCTACCGTGATGGTCCGGAGGGCCTTGTTCTGGATTACGAGAAGCTTGTTGAAATGGATTTTAGCAGCGGAGCCCCAGGCAGGGTATCCATAGGTGAGGATGGGACGTACCATGCTTTGGTACAGGATTTTCTTTGTTGACAGCGCCAGTGGACTACTGCTCTTGAGAAGCGGGAAAATCGCCGAAATGGCTCCTTTCGTTTTCTTCGGTGCGCGTGTAGTGTGGTCAGCCCAGGTGAGTTTGGGGTCTAATGTGACCCCAAGGAATTTGATAGAGTTTGAGAGCTGAAGTCTGTCGCTCATATAAAAGATGGGCGTAGCGAGTTGTTTTTTTCCTTTTTCCGGCGAAAGTGATGACTTCACTCTTGGCTGGATTCAAGGATAATTTTCATGCGTCTATCCAGTCCTCAAGCTCATCGAGGTGTCCCTGGATGTGGTCAGCAGCCGTGTTTGGGTCGAAGGACCTGGAAAGGATGGCCAAGTCATCTGCGTAGACGTAAGTTTCCGTGCCGTCGTGAATTGGCAGGTCATTCACGTATATGTTGAAAAGGAGTGGCGCTACAATGGATCCTTGCGGGACTCCCAAATGGATGGGTAGGACAGCCGATGAGCTGTGTTGAACGCTGGCGCAGAAGGTGCGGTCTGTGAGATAGGGTTGGATTATCTTGCAGATATAAGTGGAGATTGGCGTGCAGCATAGCTTGTGTCGCAGTCCGTTGTGCCATACTCGATCGAATGCCTTTGTTTGATCTAAAAATACCCCGAAGGTGTATTTGTTGATATTGAAGCCAAACTGGATGAATTCTGTTAGCCTCGTTATCTGGTGGACGGTGCTGTGTTTGGATCTGAAGCCCGCCTGTTCGTCGCGAATGAGGTGAAGGGATGAGGTGAAGGGGTGAGGTGAAGGGATGAGGTGAAGGGGTGAGGTGAAGGGATGAGGTGAAGGGATGAGGTGAAGGGGTGAGGTGAAGGGATGAGGTGAAGGGATGAGGTTTCTTGCGCAAGGCGGTGAGGGATAACTTAATCGAGGATTTTGGTGAAAGAGGAGAGTAGGCTGATGGGTCGGTAGTTGTTCGGATCAGAGGGTGATTTGTTAGGTTTACGAATCATTATAATTTTGGCTTTTATCCAGAATTTGGGGAAATAGGACAGTTTCAGGCAGGCATTTAATAGGTTTAATAGGTAATCAAAGTTGGCTTTTTTTGCGCTGAATAGTTCGGTATGGGACACCCTTAAAAATCAGTTATATAATTATCTTATAATTGTTATATTCTGTAAATGAATGTTTTTATGAATTTGATTTTTTCCTAATAACTTAGACAGTATAAGGACATCATGTACTCTACATTCATAAAACTGTTTTTTTATATACTTTTGATGATGGAATTTACCATTAGGTAGTATTAGCTGATAACAACCATTAGGTAGGATTAACTGATAACATACAAAATTATGAATATTATATGCTTTATTATAAAGAGTAATATGGATTAGCGAGTTGTAGGTAATTGTACACACACACCATAATATAACCACCTGATTGGAGTTTTGGGTTACCTGTGATGACATTGACAGCATGATAACAGCTCCTAACCTTTTTCTATTATTAACACAGACTGGTAATTTAATTAAATTAATAACATTATCTATACTAGCTCGATTACCTCGCACACTTCATAAACACAGTGCGCCAACAAAACCTAATGCGCATGCGCACAATTGGCGACGACGCGATTCGTTGCGTTGACAAAGGAAAAGCGGTCAAGGAATTGGCGCTAAATGTCAGGGCACATTTTTCGTAGTTTATTCTTAGTAGTTTCTCATGATGTATTATTTAATTGATTGTGATGAGGACTCGTCCGTTCTTGTGCGAAAAGACTCGGAGGTAATAGTGGACAGAGATCCCGATGTGAAAGAAAAAGTTAAATTAATGTGGAAGGGTTCAGGCGGGAAAACACTGGAATATTTCGCCATAGTTTTGGCACAAAGTGGTAAGAATTTCGTTGCTAATTATCTATAAATATTGTCTAGTATTCGTATATTTTCATTGTGGGTTGACGTCATAAGCCATTATTAGAAAATGCCTCAGGTTAGTAGTAAACCTCGATGACATTAAGATTTTTAAATGTTAGTACGTTGCAGCCTGTTGCAGCAAACCTACGTATTCCACCTGTTAATCTTATATGGAATAACGCTGAATATGAATTATGCGGAAAATTAATGATGTAGGGTGATTAAAAATCATTGGAAATTCACTGATTACCCAGGTTTTCTGCGACAGGGTTGGTATATATCTTATAGGTGCTTTGTACTTTGAACTTTTACTTCGTAACAAATATCTTATGCTTGTTGCAGAAAATGAACAAGAAATTTTAGAAAAGGAGAAAAAGTTTGTTGAAGAACAGACCCTATCTCCAAAGGAGTACGGGAAAGGCCTCAGGACAAAAATTCATAAGTCATATTCTTCTGATTCTGATGACAGTGTTAAAGGAGAAGGCAGACAAAGGAAAAAGAGAAAACCCAAAGAAGCAAAGAAACTAGAGGAGATTGCTACTGCGAAGATGATAGTAAGAAAGTTGAAAGTACCATCTGATACAGCAATTGAAACACCACCAACTTCTCAAGGTACACCGACTACACATAAGACCAGGGATAGAAGTGAAGGTCGTGACGACTGTGGGAAAAAGACCACATTTAAGCATTTCTTTGAACAAATTTACTCCACAGCTAACTTCCTCAGACCTTAGGTCAAATTATTCTAATTATGCATAGTGGTATTTATGCATACAGTAAGAATATATTATTACTGTAATGGATTTTTAAGCGTAAAATTAAAAATATAGATTTTTAGTGAATTCCCCCAATATGCATGAAAATCATTATGCATAATTGGAATAGTAGGACCTGGCATTGTATGCATTTTTTTAAGTTGCTTTGAGTTTCATGGATATTAAAAACAGATGAAAATGTATAGACAGGTATATATTGCACAGGGCCTAAAATATCGTTTAAGCCAGGGCCCATCGTGAGCCTCGGACAAATCGTCTGTGAAAACCAGTCTCTTAACAGCCCTGTTTGTAGTCTATTGATATTTGTAGCTGAAAACATTTATCAAGACTAAATGATCGCCTGACCTCTGAAGTTAGAGTAAAAGCACTTTCTACATACTCAAAAATATGTACCGCGTCATCAAACGACCGAAATACATACTGTTCTAGCACCAGAATCTACTTGAATTCTGTGTGTATCTTATGGGGTCGGCAAGATATTCCATGATACCAGGTTTATGCTGATACCATATTACCAGTATGGAATCAAGTTCATATGTCAAAGTTATTTCAAAGTTTTTTAATGTCTCAATATATCATTCATTTTAACAGATTTAGCGGAACACCACGCCCAAGAAAAGGGAATGAAGATAGAGGACGTTAGCTACGTAAAAAAACAGCTGTCTACGCGTTTGTGCGAAATTAGAAAAGCAGCAAACAGCATTAAATAGTTTATTAAATATTTCTAAATTATTTACAGACATCAAAAATAAATTTTTTATTTGCTTCTTAGTTTTTTCTCTTTTTATTTCCGTTACCATTATCTAATCTACACAATACTTTCTCAAGGTCTGGGATATTTTTGTCCAGGTACTGGCCGAGTACTAACCCTGTTCTGGAATAGGTTCTGGCCCATATGGAAGCACTTGCTATTTTTGACGATCGGCAGAAAATAGCAAGGTCGTCAACGAACAGGGAAGCCATAACAAGAGAACGGATATATTCTGCGATATCGCTATAGCGAACAGCACTTAGAACGGAACCCTGATGTACTCCACTCCATTGTTAGAGATGCTGAAACGGGATATATCTGCATCCTACAAGGCCGGAATGACGATTCAGAGCCGGAATAACCCAGACCGACCAATCCATAATTCATACCGGAGGCTGGACCAGTTTTATGCCGAGGTGATTCTGCAGAGAATAGAAAAGGTTATTCCGCCAAACGAGAATTTTATTTTGAACGGGATCATTGGCATTTCGTTCACATATGTGGGGCAGGCAGAGGGTGGTTGGAAGAGGCGGGATCTCACCTCGTCCTATCACGATTTTTGCAAGTCGAGGAAATCAATAATTGTGATCGATAACAATGACTATCTATGCCTCGCGAGAGCTATCTGCGTCGCCATTTCCAACCACTGACTCAAGAGGCGATTTATACAGATATGCGGAAGGGGCGGAGAATTCAGACTATGAGGGACCGCGCGTTATGTGAAGAAGCGGGAGTCAGGCTGGAAAACGGTGGCGGGATAAACGAGGTCAGGAAAATTCTAAAGCCACACTGATTTCTAGAGAATAACTGTTTTGGGCGACCGGAAAGGGAAGGAAATATTATATGAAGGCCCATCCACCACAGCACTCGACGGCTCGATTCGGAAGGAGGTAAATTTAATTTACCGTGAAAACCATTTCAACGTGATTACGTCACTTACGGGGGCTTTCAACTGCAAATACTATCGTCGACCGTGTAGGAAGTCATTTCAAAACATGCATCTTCATAAATGCCCTAACGAGTGCGCCACGAGTGTATGTCCTCCCCACCGTGTGAGGTGAGCGACCCGACTGTTGTGTGCCAATCCTGCAACAGAAACTTTTACAGCGAGAGCTGCTATTTAAAACACCTGAATCCAAAGGGCAAAGCAAGAGCCCCATGTGAAGTTTTCCAATACTGTAAACTATGCTGCAGAGTTTACACAGCAAATTTGTTGGTTTCGCAGAGATGCTGCGCTGCTTGCTTCAGGGATGAATCCCTTAAAGACTGTTAGAAATGCGGGGAGAGGCAGTGCATATTTGAAGATTCAGACCCAGTGCTCTTATTTGTGAAAAGCCTCGCCTCCCTGCGCCGAAAAGGGTTTGATAAATTTGAATGTATCGCACACAATTCCAAGGGATACGATTGCCACTTTATCCTGAAGGTTATGGTGGAAAAAATGGAGTGGACGCCAAAGCTCATCGCGAACGGGGCGAAGCTCATGTGTGTTGATTTTGACGGCATAAAGTTAACTCCTTCTTTAAATTTCTTCCCATGCCCCTCGCCAACCTACCGCCAACTTGGGTTGGATAGTTCGATGGTGAAGGGATATTTTCCTCACTTTTTCAACACGGAGGCAAATCGGGAATATTTGGGGCCCCTGCCGTCGATGGACAATTACGGAACCGCAGATACGTCGTCCGGCGATCTAACAAAATTTAAAAAATGGCACGCAGAGCAGAGAGGCGATAGATATAATAAAGACACCGATGAACATCAACAGAGAGGACGGATACCCTTTGCATTCTACTTGGGATAGGGTAATCAAAAAAATTCCGGCCAATTAGAGGACAGCACTTATGCTACCAGGCCTATATAAGGACGACGAAAACGACTTCTCAACCACTTCGACCTGAAGACGCCAACAGGAAAGTTGTCGAAAATGTTGTCACAACTGTCAAACGACGCGGACGAGACGATATCCATCATGCCCCCTGGTGGGTATCGCTGTGCAGACAAGCAGTCGGAAAAGGCGATCCTCGAGCTACTAGTTGAAGAGAGGAGGGGAAGAAAGATCCGTCGTCACGCGCAAAACGGCCGGGAGGTTAGAATCCTGGGCAGAAAGGTTGACGGGTACATGAAAAACAAGACGGAGGAAATTATGTTTGAATTGTATGGGTGTTTTTTTTCATGGGTACCCGAAATGTTTTCCCCAGAGGCATGTTCCAGTTTCGAATAGTAAGAACGAATCAATGCAAACACGGTACGAAGGCAACGAGAGTAGCAGAAAGATGTTCACGCTTGCGGGTCATAAAGTGATTGAAATGTGGGAATGCCAATTCGAGAGGGAACGCGACTCTGCTCTAGCAAGATTTCTGAAAGATCTCCCATTCGCAAAGAAACTTCACTGAACGCACGCGATGCATTCTACGGCGGGAGGACAAATGCTTTACGGCTCCATCGTAAAGCTTGCGAGGAATCGGGGGAGAAAATCAGAAACATTGACATTTGCTCGTTATATTCCTACGTCAATTAATATGGCGCACATCCCGTGGGCCATCCGACCATCTACGTCGGCGCTGAGTGTCCTCCTCTTGATGATTTGGAGGGAGTTGTAAAATGCAATGGACTTCCCCCGACCGACCTCTACCATCCGGTGCTTCCTATGAAGGGCAATGGGAAGCCTCTCTTCCCTCTCTGTAAGACGTGTGCGCTTGAAGAAAATCAGGAGTGAGCACACGACAAGACGGAGAGAATGCTATCGGGTACTTGGGTGACCAATGAAGGCAGTGTCTCTAGGCTACGTCATCGTGGTGAAAGAACTCTCCATTGATACTGATGTCTGCTGTGATGTGTTAGCATGGCTTTTCAAACCATTCTGAGTTGGAGAGGAGTGCGGAGGCATCCGAACAGGATTCGTGGCCGCGCAGAAATTACCACGGTCTCTCATGGAGCGACGGATAAACTGAATACGCGGAATTGCGACGCATTCTACACATGCATACGTCTGCGCACACCTTTGTGTTGGCGAAAGGGAGAGAAAAGTGCGAGTTTTTGAAAAAGTCCCAATGAAGTACTCAATTTGGAAATTTTAGGTAACATCTTACGACTCATTTTATATCTTTCAAGGGGGTATCGCGCAGGTTTGCTGTGAGCATAGGCCGATTTGCCAGTGCTGGGTTTTTCTATTCCGGCGTGCGAGACGTTGCGATTTGTAGCGCATGAGGAATTGCTATAGGAGAAAGGCAAGCGTGGGATCAACCTAAGAAGGAACACTTACGATGGAACCCGTAAATGTCCGCTAGTAAGAGCTAAGGTCATCAAAAGGGAGCCGTGTATAAAAAGACATGAAATAAAATGGCATTCCCATTATGAAAACAGCTACGACGGGCGAGATGAAAAGCATTCAAATAACTCGCGCGGTAAAAATGTTGCATCTGAAATTCAGATCGCTTTTGTACCTTAAAATCAGATAAACTTTTTACAGTGTAACATCTCGGACTACTCGAATGTGGTTATAAAGTGAATTACAAAGCGAGTGGCCATCGGTATCGATGTGAAGAGTAAGTGCGTCCCTTTCTTAGCCATTGGCAGAGTTGGAAGTTTTTCCGTAATGCTAGACTTCCAAGGTTGGTGCGAGTTAATCAACAATACGGAGCTCACCGCATCATACTTTTATAATAACGCGGTGCCGCACAGCATCCCAATCGGAAATTGCGTGTTGGGATTCAAATGTATATACGGCACTAAGTCCCCAGTCGTGGGGAAAGTGAACGGAAGCGACGGACACGTCAGTGTACACCTAGCGAAATCATCGTGGCAAGGAGTGATGACCGATGCGGAGTGTGTATCGGTGCGGTGGGCTTGGTCTCCTTGCACCCTGGAAGTACTGCATTTGTACCTCGATGCCATATTTCTCTCGCATCAAAGTGCGCGCGACGATAAACACGACATTCCTCCATGTGAAATTGTTTCCAATGTTCAGATTAATGTGACAGAGTTAGGAACTCCTCCAACGTCCTTAAATGTTGAGTGCCTAATGAAGGAAATTTATGCAATTTTAATGACTCGTGAAGGAAATGACTTTCTCAGCGATGCTATCTCGCAATATCGCGACGGCACTGTGTGATCACACATCATGCATCATAACATTTTCAATCTGTAATTGTGTTGTTGAAATAAGAATGTTAATAGGGAATCAAAACTCTTTAAACTACCACAGGTTAATAATGTGCACGCGTGTGTGTGTGTACGTATGCTTTTTTTTAATTATCACATCCGTGCACCCGTATGTTTCCACAATGTAATAATAGGATCGATGGAACTCTATGCCTTCAAATTTAATTTTCACCCCAACAATTCCCCAGCGACGTCAGTACCCTCCACATCCCATGTATTACGTCAGAGTCGATTACCTGAAGCAACAAAGCCATTCATGCAGGTATTTGCTTTCACGTAAGTAAATGTTTAAATGGCCACCGTACCTTCCCAGCTAAATACGACTATTAAAGACCTTGCTTCAAGTGAGAGCCCCCAGTCTGCTAGGCCACTTCCCAATTAGGCATTTTTCACAACAATAGATCACTAAGTGGCCTGAAACGTCTCAGCTTCCACGAGGTTTCGAGGCTCCTAGTGTAGGGGATTTCCACAGGTACCACAGGGATGGGGCGGGTTGCCCCAAGCGGCAAAAAGAGGGGCGGGGTTTAAAAGTGCCCTGAAAAAGACGTATGAGGGAAGTCATTGACCCCTGGAGTGAAAGTGCCCGGAATGGTCATCACTGGTAGTATCGGGAGTGGCTAGCTCCCGGCCGCCCGTTTACACAGAATCCGGGGCCAAAGAGGAGTATTGGCCCGTAGTCCAATCCGGGCATCCGACACCCGGCTGGGAACCACGGACCTCACCCTCCAGGATTTTCTTCTCCTCCTTACGGGTCTCCGCACACGGCAAACGTGCGGGTTGATCGCAGTCCAGGTGGTATGGCCGCACACAGACAGTTGACCCACAAGACTGTCCGGGCTCAACCCTTGCTGACACGGGGTTTGTTTTCGGGGTTGTCTGCCCGCCCTTTTAGTCGCCTCTTACGACAAGCAGGGATACTTCGGGAGTATTCTCCGTCCCCCTACCCGGAATGGGGAGTAGCACTCTTCTGCTCGGTGTGTGCTATTCTCTAACATGAATGATCACTAACATATGTTTTGCTATTCATGTTGTTGTGAATGGTGCTTCGGAGAAAACGATTATCATATCTCATTGTTCAGGATTTTTATTTCATAGGAAAATGATTTTAGGATACATTTCGTAAATTTGTAGCACTGTTGTAGCAATGTGGGTTTCATGTTGATTGGAAATTTTCAACCGTCAATTAATTAGTTCATTTCATTACAGCATGCAATACAGAAGGGGCAAAGCCCCAAATACGCAGCTGCTGCAAGAGTTGCTCGACCGCGAAAAAAAGATGCTGGCCCTTATGGAGAAGCGGGAAAAACTCGATAGCGATGCTGGGGAACGAGAAGTGAGGCTGCTGGAGCTTGAGGAAGCAGCCCAGAAGAGAGAAGAAAGGCTCTCTCAGGTCCAGGAGAGGGCCTTACTGGCAATGGAGAGCTTCTTTATTGCCCAAGCTGCAGCAGTGCGAAATACCAAAGTACCTCTTGCCAAGCCTTTGTGCACATTTCCTGGCATATTTTCTTCGATTTCCTGACTTGAGTACGCATGATCACTGTCTATACAAGAGTTCAAAAGTTTTTAACACGGTTATAACCAAAGAAATGCATTTTTATCTCCTTAGGGACACTGCTGCTTTCTTTCTTTTCCATTCCAATTACTAAAATCTTTTGTTGTTGGACTTGTTACCTTGGCGAGTCTTATTTTTCTAATAGTTATTCAATATGAGACAATTCCTGGTTTTTCTGTAATTTTGAGAAAAATATATGTGGATGCTAAATCTGTTGCAATGGATTATTTCCACCTCAAATTGTTCAATTATTTTCAGATCTTAAGTTATGTCTTCTCCTGGATATCTTGTTATTGGAGCATCCCAGTGGAACTATGCTGATTTATATGCCAGCCGTTTCCCTAGTTTTGATGTCAGCATCATTTCCAATTCAGGAATGAGAGTTGATGAAGTGAGTGACTTAATGGTGCTGGCTACAGAGTTTTTCAATGATGTGGTTATACATCTTAGGACCAATAACATTATTTGTGGTATGTAATTGCAGGTATTGTAGATATGAGTATTTCCTGAAATTTAATATTTAATTAATTAATACTATGACTCTTATCCATGAAATTTAATAGTGATTTCTTCAGGAGAAGTAATCAGTCATTATAAGAGACTGACGGACACGATTCTTGCGAGAAACCCAGATGTGAGGCTGTACATTTCAAGTGTTCTGCTAAGGAGTTGAAGTCTCACCCATGGAGACAGGTGAACACGATAGAGGGAGTTAATGCAAAAATTAAGAAGCTTAATCATCTTCTGAAACAGTTGGCTGCTGAGTAAGATTTTATTTTCATCCATTACTCGTTCAATTAAAAAACTCTATTATTTGTTTGTTGAGGATTAATGTTCTTCTTCCCTTCTCATATCAATAGATATAAGATGCACCTAATTGACAACTGGAAGAGTTTCCAAGAGGCACCCAGGGATCCATTTTTGAAGCTGCTATCCCGTGGACTCCCATCTTTCGTCTGGAGGGATCCAGTGCCTAATAGGTATTGTGTTGAACTCCTGTTTCAAAGTACGGTAAAATTATTTTAACATGCCTACTTCATCCTCTCCTCGTGTTATTACACCTGTGCCTTCCTTTCCCCAGTATCCCTTCCCCAGATTCTTCAATTCCAGTATCCCATCCTACCCCTACTCCTTCCAGTCGTCCATCCCACTCCTCTTCCCATTCCCAAATTACAAATGGTGGCTCGACTGAGGAAGGTGTAACTAAAGTCTCAATTTACCCACGACCATGTGACAGCTGTTGTAAAAGTTACTCATCCAAGGCAAGGTTTTTCAAGCCTAAGAAGTCATGTGGAAATGAAGTTGAATGCTTAATGTATCCAAGGGTATCCAATGTATCCAAGGGAATTTTCCCGAAGATTTTGTAAATAACTTCAGTTATGCCTTTGGCAAAACAAAAGAAAATAACTGCGAAAGGGACTGGGACTGCGAAGTCTGTTGGATGATACCCTGCCTGAATGTCATGTATCATATGCCAACAAATTGTTTTAGTAGACATACGAAAAACTGCAGTTCCAAGGCCTTCAAATATGTCTGTTGTCCACATTCTGGTTGCGACATAAAATTTCAAAGCCACTCTGTCATGGTGTCTCATTTACAAGCAGATCACAAGGAGGGTATCTCTGTTAAAAATTATCATTTTGAGGACATGTATAAATTTCATTCTTGGAAAGAAGATCATTGCATTAGGCATCATATTTCCATGGTTAAACATTCAGGGGAGTCAGCCAAAGATGGCAAAAAGTCTTACTTCATTTGCAAATTTGATAGCCACCACACACGACATTCTTGCCAACAAGACAAGTACAAAAAAATTGGACATATGCCTAATAGTAATTGCTCTTCAAGGATGATTGTCAATCAAACAGATTCTGGAATAGATGTAAAGTACATTAATGCTCATAATCATAAAATGAAATTTAAAAATGTTAAATATTATGGGTGGGGAAAAAGCACAAAAATTCAAATCAACTCCCTACTGGAGCTAGGTGTCCCAGCTCATACAATACAGGAATCTTTGCAGCCTGTTGATTCAATCTTTAAGGAAACAGATCCCATGAAAGAATATTTCATATCCACAAAACAAATCAATAACATGAAATATGAATTGAATCAAAAGAAGCGTCCAAATAAAGATGATGCCTCGGGGGTTCATTTACTCGTACATTCCATGGCAGAAGGAAGTAAGGATTCTGTATTGATCTAGAAGCCAAAAAAATAATCCGGGTAAAAGTAATGAAATTGGGGACAGACAAATTGATACTATCTATAATAGCTCGGAACTCTTTATACTTGGCATTCAAAATAGACAACAATTGAATGAAATGATTCCTGGTTGTAGCAGAATTTTATGCGTTGCCTCCACCCATGATACTAACCAGTATACACTTTATTTATTAAATCTCATAGTTCCTGGTGAGTATGGAGTGGGATACCTTGTTGCTCATTTCATAACAGATCATTGAGATGAGCAAACTTTAGTTTGCATTCTACAGAGCATTAGATCTCCAAATCTTGTGTTGCATGCAATCATGACAGATGGTGATGAAGCTCTTGGAAATGCGGTGAAAATAGTTTTTGGGGACAATGTAAGACATCTACTGTGTTCATGGCATGTGAAAAAGAACTGGCGAAAGAATCTACAAATGAAATTGAGGTATAAATACACTCCGATAAAAGAAATATATGATGTTTTGGAGACATTAATCGAAGAAAAAAATTACGTTGGCCCGCTTTGTTGGCAAATACTCCAGTTCGGCAAGTTCCTTCACTAAGTATTTCAGTGACAACTATTGCACTAAGGTAGAAAAGTGGGCAAAGGGCCATCGAAATTTCCCCCATGCCTCCACAGAAACAAATATGTTTGTGGAAACTTTTCACAATAAACTTAAGACCCACTACCTTCACCGGAAAGTTAATCGTAGACTTGATGATTTGGTGCATGTGCTGTAGAGGATTCACAAAAGTCTACATCTTAGCTTGATGATCAAGAGGATGACTGAAGAGCCACCACAAGGCTTCAAAGAGAACTCTGTAAACCGCCACTGGAAAGGCCTTGCCATAGGGGAGACTAGAGAAGTTTGACCCAGGTTTGAATTTCCCATATTTTTTAAAGGATGGTAAATGCCATCTGGTGTTTTATTAAACAACTGCTTACTCAAGAAAGCCATCTTCGTTTGGTACTTCCTGACCAGATATTTTGAGCAGCAGTCAACATTGTGTGTTTTGGCATGAACAAAGTAAGTTTTCAGTATTTGTTTTGCAAGGATATTTAAGTACTGCTAAACACCTTGGGAAATATATCCTAACACCTAAATATTCATTAAGCTTCACTCTTAGTATAAACCTTTGTCTGGATTAAGAACCACAAACTTTTAACATGTGAGATGATTTTCCAAACTGGCCAAAAGGCCTCATGGGGAGGTTTGACCCGGCATCCTTAAGCCAATGGTCAAACCTCCCTTACATATTTAGTTTATTTTTCTTCAATTTAAATGGGAAAGTGCTGGCGACTGTTTTTTGGGATAGTCATGGAGTTATTTTAATCGATTATCTTCAAAAAGGAAAAACCATTACAGGAGCATACTACGCATCATTACTTGACAAGCTGAAGGCAAAACTTGCGGAAAAACGGCCACATTTGCAGAAAAAGAAAATCCTGTTTCACCAAGACAAGATCCACGAATTACGGTTTGAACTGCTTGACCATCCGCCTTACTCACCAGATCTAGCCTCAAGCGACTTCTTTTTGTTCCCTCATCTAAACATTGCGCTCGGAGGACAGAGATTTTGGTCAAATGAAGAGGCAATCCTTGGTGAACAATTATTTTGCAGAGAAAAACGCCGAGTACTATTTGGACGGGTTACAGAGATGGGAGAATCGCTGGGAGAAGTGTGTAGAGTTACTAGGTGACTATGATGAAAAATAAAAAAAAAATTCAGAAAAAATGACATATCTTTGTCAGGTCGGAAACTTTTCAGACCACCCTCGTATTTGTGTATCCACCACAGGAAGACATTGCTCCTGTATCCAATGATGATATGATTTCACTCCTAAACCAAGTGGCAAGTGGAGGCACTGAGCGATTAGCATCAAAGATTGGCTTTGATTTTCTTGTTATAAATGCATTCGTTATTGATTTGATGTTTTATAGTAGTAATACATGTCTCACTTTATAAAATGCTTTGCATATGTATACACTGTATAAACATTCACAATAAAAATAACGTACAAGAATTTAAGTATTTCATTTTCCTTGTGAAGTGGATAATTGATCAAACCTCCGTATGACCAGTATGGGTGAAAAACCTCCCTCACTAAAGGAGGTTTGACCCGTCACACACGGGGACATAAATTTGTAATTAATTTACCAATAGTGACATTTAAAAAAATTAAAAATCATTTAAATGGGCAGAGGTGTGTAACTTATTAATATGAAAAATATTATTAATTAGAGAGATAATTTAAATTACTGAAAACCGGGTCAAACCTCCCAAGCCTCCCCTATCTGATGAAGACGTAGTTAGGCCAGGTGATGAGCAATTATGGAGAGTTAAGTCCCAATCAAATCCTGCCTTAACCTACAGTATTTCCTGTATCTCACCTAAATGCAATTTCCCTCATCTGTGTTTCATCAAATGCAAAGAACTGTCCTGTCTAGATCTTTGTAGCCACATGTATACTTGCTCCTGCTGTGAATGTCATTCCTTATGCAAACATATTCACAAAGTTCATTCTCTTATAGTCCGATATACACCAAGTACTTTCCTTGATGCCAGTGAAGAATTTCCTGGCACTGAAAAGCTTTATATGAGTGTTCCAGCTTCAACTTCTACTTGTGGTAATGAAGATAAATCCAGAGAACAAATGCTTTACTCCCTTTCCCATCTAATGGAGAGTCTTAACGTGTTAAGTGGCCATAGCAGAACAACAATTTTGTTGCCGTTCATATGTAATCCTTTTCAGTTGCTAATCGAAAAGTGGGAAGCTGTAATATTAACTGACAGTTGAGAGCCGAAGGATGTAGAGCACCCTGCTGTTCCTCCTAATGCTAAGATCATCCCACAGTGTAAATTATATCAAAGAACTGCTGAAAGGAAAGTTACTACTCATCGGTTTAAGAAACCTGATGCTCCAAAGAGAAATGAAATCAATGATTCTCTTCTAAATGGCAAAATGCACGCAACTTTCACCGATCCAATTACTGATTGTGACAACCTTCATGCCACTTTGTTTTCCGTTGGTTCTTATCAAATTAATACCGTTCATATAAAATCTCTTGATTATTTCATATCAGAATCAGATGTAGATAAACTGAGTTGGTTGCTAATGATTTTCAGAGGGGGTGGTTGTATGCTAATATCATTGTAGCTTTCCTCTGTCGAACCTGCACAGTCAATCCAAGTTCTTTTACTATTGACCCTGCTGTCTCTCAGTTTGTAGTGGCAACAAAGTTTTTCGAGGAATTAAAATCATCATTCAATGAAATAGACTTCGCATGTTACAACCAATTTATCATCCCCTGATATGTTTTTGGCTCACATTGGACATTGCTGGTGGAAAAACCAGCTGATCGACTAGTAGAGTTTTATGATCCTTCAGCTTCAGAGATTAAGTTTTGCGATAGAGGTGTAGTTAGCCGTTGGATTGAAGTTTTGAAGCATAAATTAGGGGACCACTTCGGAGAATGGAATATTTCTAGCCCTGAACATGTCACTCAGGAGGATTCCCACAGTTTAGGAGAATTTATATCATGGTATGCAGGAAAGGGTATTATTAGGAGAATCTACCTGTGGACTGTTTAACACTTTTGGATACAGGAAATACATGTTTGACATAATTGTTGGTCGAAATTGACATTCTGCATGCACTAAACATTGAGAAGTTTCTTATTTATTGAGAAAGTCATTTTACCTATTTTAGATTTCCTATTTCTCTAACATCTTCCTCTTCTGAATTCTATCTTCTTCTATGCTTTTCACTTTCTGTCCTTTGCATCTCGGATTGTTATTTTGAGGTTGCCTTAAATTTTTGTTGCAATTATCGTTGAAGTTTTATTTGTTTACTATTTAAAATTTTACTTTTTACGTTTAGAGTCCAATATTTATCTTCATGATGGGTTTTTATGATTTGCTAAAGCTTTCCTGTTTCATGTTCATAATATATCACTTATTTATTTTTTCCACCAACAACTCTCACATTTCTTTTGATAGCTAATGCACAAAATTTATAACAAGTTATTTGTAATTTACTCATATATTTTAGGTGATCTTCCAGTTCTGTTATAGGTATTATATTTTACCCTATAATGTGCCTTTTTGCCATTTGGTAGTGGATGAAATAATTTTCAACAAAATAAAAGTTTTTTGCTACTTTTCCTTTTGCAGTGTTTCCGTCACCAGAATCAGTTGTAGCCACAGCTGCAGCCTAAGCAGAGTAGATTTTACATTAATATTGACTGCGCACACTTGCATAACTAATGGTAACATCTATCAATATCCTCGAACATTTACCCACCATATTTTTTAACACTGGAAATAATATTGTAATATATTCTAGCAACTATGGATTTGTAATACTTCCTTCAAGAGATGCAGGCATCACTAACCATTATTCTTTCCTTTCCATGTCTGAGCTACCTCTGAGTTACGATCCACTGACCAGAATAAGGGACAATGGTCATTACTTGAATTAATCCTAGATGGGAAAATATTCTTTGGCATAGTTTACTTATTTGGATATTTTGAATTTCATTTTAGTTATGATAGGCTATTTTGTAAAGATTATATTGTTTAGGAATCAAGTTTTTTATACTTAATGCTTTAAATGTCACTTAGGCTTTCTGTGAGTAGTGCTGTATATGTCTCTTGTGTGTCTAATTGTATAAAGATGTAAGTTTTGTATTTATGCTTTGTATAATTTTTACGCTAATATGTTTTCTTTGATAAATTAAAGTAGAATTCTGAAATTTTTCTGAGCCTCTAAGATGTTCTCCCATATTTCTACATTTTCATTTAATAAATATGTGTTCAGTTAAACGATATTTTATAGTATTTTTCTACATATAGCAATAAAAATTGTTCTAGCAAGGATTTTACTTTTTTGTGGTGATAGGGTTTCGTTTTTATTAGTGTTAACTTTTTATTCTACTTATAGTCACGTGGGTTTAGATAGCGTTTTATATTATTGAGTCTTTGAGTGGTTTAATTTTTAATACGTAGCATTAAATATCTCCTTTTACTTAGCTAGTAGCACTATAATTTGTAGAACAGGTACTTTCGCTGTATAATTGTATATAGTTGTGTAACAATCTTTTGTTGTATACATTGATTAATGTCTTTTAATTGACTATGAATGAAAAATACTTGTGACAAATAATATGCATTTTGGTATATATGCTTCGTATAATTTTTACACTGGTATGTTTTCTTTGATAAATTTAAGTAGAATTCTGAATTTTTTCTGCATCTCTAAGTTGATTTCCATTATTTCTACATTTTCATTGAATAAAAATTAGTTTAGTTCCACAATATTTATTGTATTTTTCAACATATTGAAATTAAAATTGTTCTAGCAAGGATTTAACTTTTTTGTGGTGATCGGGTTTCATTTTTATTAGTGTTAACTTTTTATACTACTTATAGTCACGTGGTTTTATATAGCGTGTTATATTATTGAGTCTTTCAGAGCAGTTTAATTTATAATACGTAGCATTAAATATCTCTTTTTACTTAGCTAGTATCACTATAATTTTTAGATTTTGTACTTTCGCTCTATTTTCGTGATTTCGTGAAAAATCACCCAGCTTCTAGAGAGGTGCCTACAGTGTTCCACGCGCATGCTTCTTTTAAAATGTTTATTGGGAAATAAAATGTCTTGGACCCAGGAACAGGTGGACAATTCAATGGAGATGGTCAGAGTGAGGTCATATCTTTAGAAAACGAAATATCCCAAGTACAAGAATATTCGGCGGCAGGGATTGGAGGAGGTTGCCGCCGAATTGGATAGAATACTACGACTGTATCATTTGAATAAGTGGATTAATGTAAATATTTATGTAATATTGTAATCCCTGGGGAATAGAGGACAGGGAGGAAGATAAGTGGGAGGAGGAAACACTGTTGCTGAAGATTGCCGCAAGAAATGGGATTCTCTGCGGACGAACTATATGGCGGAGAAGAGGAAGGTGGATATGACAAAAAGAAGCGGAGCAGGTGCCGATTCTGTAAGGACATCCTTGTGTTACATTAAAATGCAACTATCTTTCTTTGGTTCAAACAGATTATCTTATTCCCTCGTGCTGTTACTTAAAAATGAATATTTCTGGTTCGGACACCGTCGCTATTTTATTATGCCTCCATGTCTTTCCTGGAGGACACCATTGCTGTGCGACATCATACCTCCTCACTGGATGAAGTGGAGGTTTGTTCACATAGCACACATGTAAAAATATCTCTTACAAGTGTGCATTTGATGTAGCATTGTAAATAAATGTTAGCACAGTAGTTTGATGACATAATTCGATGGTGATCAAGGTATTCCCTCATGTGTAGCAGACCATTTTAAGTATAAAGATTAAGCAACAAAATAGCGGCAATTCTGTTTCGTTTGTGAATAAATTCCCGTTCTCCACCACATTTCATTTTTTTCTTTCTTAACATTTTCACTTATAACGAATATGACTGCCAAAAATTTGTCTTCAGTAGCCTAGATACATGTGTTAATGGAAAAGATAAAAATTATTCCTATTTAGTGGGTATTAGTGAAGCTATCTCAGATATTGCCTTTGTGAATGCTATGCTTCCATAAAATGATTCCTTTGACTACAGCACCGTCAATACTTTCCAGGAACGCTGTGCCCCCTTTGTTGAAGAGGAATGGGAGGTGTATTTTTCCGAATAAAACCCTTTCGTGGAAGTCAGGGACTCCCCATGAACTTCTTCCCCGGGACCCTCTGAGCGTCAACCAAGAGCGTCAACCCCCCATGACGGCCACTCCCTCACTGGGATTTAAAGGTAGGGGTGTGGCAGAGAGAATCATATGTATTACGGCGGTATTCTCACAGACAGGATATGCTCCTCCCCCTCCAAAGTCCCAATCCTAGACAGAGCGCGGCGCCACACTTATAGCCGGCCGTACGTCCCCGCGCTCACACCCATGGTCTCTTCCGCGCTAACAGATCCTTAATGCTTATCGTAAGATTTCCCACAACCAAGCGATGGCGATGCGCCTTCGCATCACTTGCTGCCTCTGGTCCATTTGGAAGAATAATTAAGTATCCCGCACTTACGACCCCTCTAGCCTATAGTCTCTTCCGCGATAACGGATCCTTCGTGCTTATCGCAAGATTTCCCACAGCAAGGCGATGCGCCTTCGCCGCACCGCTATTGCCGCTGGTTCCTCATCGCCATCTGGAAGAATAATTAAGTATCCCGCGCTCATGATCCCTCGTGCCTATCGCCCGCTTCCCACGACCGAGAGGAGCCTCCACCTGGGTGGCCTCCTGCTGCCCCTTGGTACATCGTCATAGTCGCCGCGGTATGAGGTTGCGACTGGAGCCCGCGCTAACCCTTCCGGGTCCGCGCCCCACTCCTAGGAGAAATTCTCCTTTATAAGCGAGGCAGCGGCCACCGATAGACAGACCTGCCCGGGCTTCGGCCTGGGCTACCCGGGCGAAGGACAGTCCCGGAACCGACCGGCCGCTCCGCGGCCTGGACAGTTGCGAGACCGACCAGCCCCCGCTTGGACAGCGCGAGTCCGACCGGCCTAGTCAGGCCAGCAGTTCCTAGCCCCTCGTTTACCGCCGTATTTCTGTGGTTGCTGCCCATTTTGCCGCCTAGCCCTTGTATTGTAATAAAATTGACAATAAAACCTGTTTCTTTGGCTAGTGCAAGCCAAGACTTGTAACCTGTTGTGTTGTTTCTACCCACCCCGAAACCTTTGCGTCGCCTTCGTGGCGACAGGGGTACGAAGAGGAAATTTGACTCCCCCATGCCAGAGCCTGCAGCTGGTCTCCTTCAGGCTGCTGTATAGGGTCTCTGTCTCAATCTATTATGGAGAGCAGAAAGGAAACGCACGACGACACTTTTGGGAAACTTGTGGCTCAACGGCTTAAGCCCATAGAGGACAAAAAAGAAAAAGCTAACGTCATGTTTGCCATAGAAATAACATTATTTGATGCTTTTAAAAAATAAATATATGTCTTAAGGCTTACATATTCAGTATTGATGTTCTTTCTCCCAAGTACATGTTCCTTGGAGATGGTAAGGAGAATACATTTCAGTGTATGTTGAAATATTCTTCAGGGTACCTACTAATAAGGCATTCATCACTTATGTTAAAGATTTACATTTACAAATGAGTGTGGTACGATATGGTTTGTATGGTGTATTTCTAGAGCCAGGGAAACCTTAAGTTTTAATTTCTGAATTTTTTCTACACCTCTAAGATGTTTTCCCATTATTCAACATTTTCATTGAATAAATATGTGTTCAGTTAAACGATATTTCATAGTATTTTTCAACATATAGAAATAAAAATTGTTCTAGCAAGGATTTAAATTTTTTGTGGTGATAGTGTTTCGTTTTTATTAGTGTTAACTTTTTATTCTACGAGTCACGTGGTTTTATATAGCATTTATGTTATTGAGACTTTTAGTGTAGTTTAATTTGTAATACGTAGCATTAAATATCTCCTTTTACCTAGCTAGTAGCAATATAATTTTTATATCAGGTACTTTCGCTGTATAATTGTATATAGTTGTGTAACAATCTTTTGTTGTATACATTGATTAATGTCTTTTAATTGACTATGAATGAAAAATACCTGTGACAAATAATATGCATTTTTGTATATATGCTTCGTATAATTTTTACACTGGTATGTTTTCTTTGATAAATTTAAGTAGAATTCTGAATTTTTTCTGCACCTCTAAGATAGAACCTAGAACCTCCAGCAATGCCGTTTCCGGAATATTCCGGAGGAAGGCATTGTGGACGTCATCAAGTCCCGGAGAGGTAATATGGGAGTCTGCGATGGATGATTTGAGTTCCCAGAGAGAAAACGGAAGGTTATAATCCGCTAGGGAACGCATCTCCTTAAAACTGATAGGAGAGGCCTCCGCTCTCTCTTTCAATTTCAGAAATGTGGCGTTGTAGCTCGCATTACTGCTCGTGTTTACGAGTGATTGGCCAAGAACATCTCCAATGACAGTCTGTGATGTTATTATATTGCCGCCAATGTTTAGAAAGGAGATTCCAAGATGCTGGTGGCTACCCGATAGACTTCTCACCTTACGCCAAACCTTTGCAAGGGGTGTCCTACAGTTCACGTTAGAGACAAATTCCATCCAGGAATCCCTCTTCGCGATCTTGACGACTTGCCGAGCCTTCGCTCGTAAGCGTCGGAAGGCAGAAAGGTTCTTATTCGTGGGATATTTTTGAAAATTCGCAGCGCTTTCTTCCGTTGTCGGATGGCTTCTGCGCAGTCCTCGTTCCACCAAGGTTCAGGAGGCCTAGAGGAGACGCCACGAGATCGCGGAACGCTTTTGTTAGCGGCTTCAATGATTCTGGTCGTTAAGCTACTAATGTTAGAGACACTGTCTAGTGTCTTGTCATGCTTAAAATTAAAGTTCTTTTTAAAAAGTGACCATTCGGCTTTTCGGATAATCCAATTGCCTGGACGGGATAAAACAGGGTTATAACGATGCTCCTTCAGTATAAAAAGGGGAAAGTGATCGCTCCCACACAGATCATTGTGTACGGACAGACTAAGTTTGTTCATTTAAGCGCTCGATGCTATGCAAAGGTCGATGGTGGAAAATTCACCGGTAAAACTGTTGAACCGGGTTTTTTCACCATCATTCAATAAAACTATATCGGAATCATAAATAAAGGATGATAAAATTCGCCCTCTGCGGTTGCTCTGCTTTCTTGGGCTTCCTCACAGAGGATCGTGTGCGTTAAAATCCCGAGTAAAATAAAGGGCCTAGGTAGTTGGCGGACAAGGGCTTCTAGGTTAAGGCGAGTGACTGGTGCACCCTCCGGCAGATATACGTTGCATAACGTAATCGCCTCGGGGGCATATAGAGTCAGGGCCACCGCTTGAAATGGTGAGTTCAACTGTACTCGGGAGGTGTATAGGGCCTCCCGAATAGCAACTGCCACTCCACCCTGGCCTCGTTGCCCAGTGGTGTCGTCGAGTCTAAAAACGTTAAAACCTTTTAAAATGCCCTTGTCCGTCGTTTTAAAATGTGTTTCTTGAAGACAAACACACCATGGGTTAAAATCGCGAATTAAAATTTCCAGCTCCTCCTTGTGCCGATTAAATCCATTACAGTTCCACTGTAAAATAAAATTCATGATAAAATATAAAGGCTATAAAAATATAAAATATTTGTATAGAATCGAGCAGTCCGAACTCTAGGAGGATCAGTTCTGGTTTCGGCGAAGTTTCACCTTTTTCACCTTATTTTTAGTTTTAGCAAGGATGATTTCAGTCTCCGATAGAGACTCATCATCCTCCATCGATTCCGGTTGGCCATGTGTTGCCGAACCGGACGGACCGGGAGGTGGTGTCTTGCCACGTGTGCCCCCGGTGGTCTTTGGTGGGTTCTTCTTTGGAGAACCAGGAGTGGCAGACTTCATTATAACCGGCTTAGAGATCTTTTCCGGCTTTGTTGACTCCTTAGGTGTTACATCGACTTTATATGACTCAGCTGTTTCAGTCTGGGTGGAGATGGTAGCTTTAGTAACCGGAGCAGATGTGATATGCGCAAAGGATTTGGAAAATATAGGTGCTAACAGGTCCCTATACTTTTTCCTTGCTTCAAAGTACGGAATTTTTTCCGTGGTCTTGATTTCCATGACCTTACGCTCTTCCATCATTTTCGGGCACTTGCGGGAGTAAACCGGATGGGTACCTTCGCAGTTAACGCAATGTGCATCCGATGTGCAGTCTGCATCTCCATGCTCATCAAGGCCGCAGCGCGGGCAGGTGGCTTTGCCCTCACATCGGGTGGCGATGTGGCCGAAACGTTGGCACTTGAAACATCGCATGGGCGCCGGTATGAATGGACGCACTGGGACCGATTCATATCCGACGAAAACCCTATCGGGGAGCTTGTCAAGGGCGAATGTCAAGACAACGGATGTGGAGTCAATACTTTCTCCATTGCGCCTTGTGGTAAGCCGACGAGCATCAGTTACCCCCTGAGAGGCCATCTCTCTTTTGATCTCGTCAACTTCCACATAGAGTAAGTCGTAATGACTTATTACTCCCCGACTGGTGTTAAGGGTCCGATGCATCTCAACTTTCACAGGGATATCGTGGAGTCTCTGCATTCCCAGAAGCTTTTCACTTTGAGCTTTGTTCATAGTTTCTATCAATAATGTCCCATCCCTTAACTTTTTGACCGACTTAAGATCTCCAGGAATATAAGTTGACAGAACCTTACGTATTAGGAAAGGAGAAACCTTTTTCAAAGTTTCCCCTTCCTTTTTGCATTTCATTATCAAATAGCGCATGCTAGCGCGGAAAACACAATCTCCTCCTCCCGTATCCGGGAGGGATCTCTGGTTGGTGGAAGGCTTTCAACCGCCATGCCAAAATTTTCTTCATGCCCCGGGCTCCCCACCCACCATGGAGCCACACATTCGGGACGCCGCACCGCAAACCGGTACGGTCGCTAGGGCTACCCGAGGGGATATAGCACCCTAGAGGTGGTTGTCTGTTTCGGGTTGGATCTTCGATGCACGGGACCACCAAACCCGAGCACCTCCGACCGCCCTACGCAGACCCCCACCTCCCTGGCACTCGCCACCGTTAAGCTAACGCCACGGAAGCCGATTGACCGGGAGTAGCTAGCTCCCGGCCGCCCGTTTACACAGAATCCGGGGCCGAAGAGGGGTATTGGCCCATAGTCCATACCGGGCATCCGACACCCGGCTGGGAACCGCGGACCTCAACCTCCAGGATCCCCTTCTCCTCCTTACGGGTCTCCGAACACGGCAAACATGCGGGTGGCATTGCTGTGCGACATCATACCTCCTCACTGGATGAAGTGGAGGTTTGTTCACATAGCACTCATGTAAAAATATCTCTTACAAGTGTGGATTTGATGTAGCATTGTAAACAAATGTTAGCACAGTAGTTTGATGACACAATTCGATGGTGATCAAGGTATTCCTTCATGTGTAGCAGACCATTTTAAGTAAAAAGATTAGGCAGCAAAGTAGCGGTAATTCTGTTTCGTTTGTGAATAAATTCCCGTTCTACACCACATTTCATTTTTTCTTTCTTATCATTTTCTGTTATTCTGAATTTAGCAGAACTATTGAGAGGCCACCTTTGTAGTTGTAATAAAATGAGCCGGCACTAATCGGTGGACGGAAGACAATTTGCTTCCCATCAACGGCTCCCAAGCAAATTGGAAATCCCCAGAGCGAATGGTACCTAGATTCACGTGGGTTTGGATAGTGTTGACTGTTAAAATTTTGACTTCAGTAGTCTAAGTACATGTGTTAATGGAAATAATAAAAATTATTCCTATTTATTGGGTATTAGTGAAGCTATTTCAGGTATTACCTTCCTGAATGCTATTGCTTCCTCAAAATGTATCCATTGACTACAAAAACTAACCATACTTTCCAGGAACGCAGTGTCCCGTTTGTGGAAGGGAGGTGTATTTTTCCGAAGAAAACCTTTTCGTGGAAGTAACGGACTCCCCATCAACTTCTTCCCCGGACCCTCTGAGCGTAAACTAAGTGCTCCCCTAATGACGGCCATTCCCTCACTGGGATCTCAAAGTAAGGGTACGAAGAGGAAACTTGACTCCCCCATGCCAGAGCCTGCACCTGGTCTCCTTCAGGCTGCTGTATAGGGTCTCTGTCTCAATCTATTATGGAGAGCAGAAAGGAAACGCACGACGACACTTTTGGGAAACTTGTGGCCCAACGGCTTAAGCCCATAGAGGACAAAAAAGAAAAAGCTAACGCCATGTTTGCCATAGAAAAAATATTTTTTGATGTTTTTAAAAAATAAATATATGTTTTAAGGCTTACATAATCAGTGTTGATGTTCTTTCTCCCAAGTACATGTTCCTTGAAGATGGTAAGGAGAATACATTTCAGTGTATGTTGAAATATTCTTCAGGGTAGCTACTAATAAGGCATTCATCACTTATACGAAAGATTTATATTCAAATGAGTGGAATGATACGGCTTGTATGCTGTATGTCTAGAGCCAGATTTTGTCCATGAGCGGAAAAGCATCGTCTGCTACAAAAACATGACACAGCAAGTACCCTCCCAGGGAGTGGCCTGTGTGGTGGAAAGTTTAGTCTTTTCTCAGCAATGGCAGTGGCCAGAGTGTTTTCCCTGAAAACACCACCATCACTCACTCTGCCATTGTCCCCAACGTCCACATATATAAATTTATAATTTGTATCTGTAACGGCTAGCAGAACTATTGAGTGGCCACTTTGTAGTTGTAATAAAATGAACCAGCAGTAGTTGGTGAATGGAAGACATTGTACTTCCCATCAACGGCTCCCAAGCACACAGGAAATCCCAGAGCGACTGGAACTTGCTGGCTATATCCTCCCAATCCTCACTTGTGCGTGGTTCCTGGCGGGTCAATATTGGAGATGTCAGAAAAGCTATACTCTCGCCGTTCAACTTTTATTAACGTATATCAATGCCAAGGACATTTTTATAGAGGTTTTTCCTGATGCTACAAGCTACTGCATTTGCGTACACGTTGCAATAAATCGAGAATCATTGTGTGCCATTAACACCAAAATATTTTCAACGGCATTTCTCCGTTGACTCTCGTGACATACAGTAATTTACATTTACTGTTCTTCGATACAACTACCATATATAACATAAGAAAAAATTAACGAATCACATGTCTTACCATTAAATATTCCTCTTTCATATTCCTATATATACACACTTCAGGAATGATGACGCTTATCGTACTCTCATGAATTCTCGTAAATGCATTAACGATCGGTACGATTCCCCTGTCGCTAAGAACCTTAGCGTGAGAGCTAGCCTTAAACGAATGGGATGTAAAGGATTATGATCGAAACGTGCATCAATGGGCAAACAAAGTTCTACGTAAAGAATTTCGCGATAATTCCACAATACTTAAATTTAATGAAGTACCTCTTGTCAGCAGAAATCTCTCCTCTCATAATATTATCAGCTATTTGATAGTCATGCCTTGTGAGATTCAATACTACGTTAAATTGTTCCTCCGTCATTCTCAACAAATTTCTATAAGCCTCACGGTCTTCTCCTAATAGTTCATCCTGAACCAAGCTTAACATCCCTAGACCTCTATTCCTCCTCTCTATCCACGGTCTGGTGCAGTAGTTTCGTCTCCTCCTAGCTTTTTTTGACATAATACTAGCTGCTACCATGACAAAGGACACAGCTGCCGCGGCCGCTCCGCTTCTGGTTCTCTACACGTCTGAACACTGGTAACTATCCAAAACGAGTACTTAACGCTTGAAATTTTGTTCATATCCGGAATTATATCCGCAATTATTTTTTCTAAATTAAGTGCATAGACTCCAATGCCTATGCTTTGTATTTCTTCAATTTTGAAAAAATATATGCATATCGTTTTTTGTACGAATTGTTACCACACTCCACTCATGCGAATGAAGTTATCAAGGAGTTTAGTCAAATGTTGCAACCCTTTCATTTTTGACCGGTCGTTGGGGTGTGCCTGTGCGGTACACGTCCCAGCTGCACGTTCGTAGTTTCATGAAGCAATCAAGAGTCAAAGTAGCTTTCACGCTTTATTTCCATTTAAGTCCACCCCTTTTCATTTCAACTGAGAAATCTATTCGTAATGAGAGGAATAACCCTTGGAGATGACGGAGGGGGGTGCTGAGTTGGTTTGGGATCTTTACTCAAACGGGCTCCCATGGCCAAACGACCGAAATTTCACTTGGACAAATCCTTCTGCCACTTAACTATTAACGTAGAACTAAAGAAAAAACTTCCAATTTCCACTCCATTTGATATAATTTCCATTTCTCACTCGCGGGCTGGAATATTGCGGAATCATGAGAGTTGCGTACTCGATTTTATTCATCCACACTCAAATGCTTACCGAATTCAGTATCCGTAGGAGAGGAAAAGGAATGGAAATTTGGATAGGGAGGGCAAGACGTCGAAGGAGGCGTTTTACTCTTGCTTTCCCTTTTTCATTTCTTTTAGTTCAACGGAGACGAAAATGAGTTTCTATCTCAGATATCATCTGGCGAAAAACCACTGTCAAGTTTAATCAATTGCTTATTCTGTTTTTTTAAGTCCGAATTAATATTTCAAGCGCAATAACTCAATATAAATTGATCCTTATATGAATGTTGTTGTCTTATTTTGGCTATTTCTCATTTTCAGATGTAAGCAATGGGTTAGGGCAGCCTGTAATCATAAGCTGTCAGCACTTTCCATTGAAAAAATTTTCTAAGCAGGCTTCTAACTAATTTTCATAATCCAGAATGTTCCGAGAGAAATAACCCCACCCAAACAAATACCCGCATTCCACCCTGAAGAGGCCTCCAGCAGCGGAGGGAAAATGTAGGTGGATTACTAAGGCACCGTGGATCAATCCAAAAAAACACATCACTGTAGAGTCATCATCACATGGACCGCGAGTGTTTTAATCGATTGTTAATATTTTCAGTTACTTGTGTAGTCTATGGAGCCTTATCGGGGAGTATTTCTCGATATATCTCACATATGAAGCTTAAAAATTGATTACCTTGTTTTCCATTGACTCTTCAGTCTTGCATTTACAGATATTCCAAGATATGCTTTAGTCTATTAGAAGATTATCATTTTAGACATTATTTCCCTCCTGATTAAAATTGAAGCTCAAACAATGGTTCCCCACCTTGTGTAGGATATTTATTGATTAATAGAGTCATATTTGTTCATTATAAAATTTTCGACTATCGCTTATTTATACACCTGTGCAATTATATTCCAAGGTGTAAGTGCGTTAATCTTAAGTTTTGAATTATGCTGTGATGCAGAAACGTAAGCACACATTTCTCAGAAGGCATATATATGCATATTGTTTGTCATTGCATGCATATATTTTAAAGGAGTGCACTGCAATTGTCTGGTGAAGTCATTACTTTCAACGCCTTCGAGCGCAGCATCGACTATAACAACGGTCGGTGTATTATTCGGTGAAATGTAACCGTAAAACTTGACTTATGAATGGAATCTATACTCAAATAAGCGCCAGTACCCTAATACAGATTAATTTAGTACCAACGATCGGCGCTTTTGCTGTTCTCGTAGTAAGTAGTGAGCTGCCTTTACCGCTGCGATGGCAGCACCACTGCTGAGCCTTGCTGTTAAGCTGGATGTTGCATCACTAGATGGTCCGGAGCAGCTCATTTCTTATTTCTGTATCCATTTTATCATTTTTACTGTAAATTTTGATACCATTGTAACGCCATACTTCAGTTGTTTTATTTAGATGCCTTTTATTATTGTTATGGGTTCGTTTTGTGTGTTTTATTTGTTCATTTGTATTAATTGGAAGTTTTTTTGTATTCAAATTAGTGCTATGGTTTTTTTATTAGTATGACGTTGTCAAGGTGTTGTTGAATGTTTCTTTGGGGAAAAAGGAAAGTTGTTGTAGGTTGAAATAAAGAAGGAGAGTTGCTGAAGGAATACGAACTTGTGTTGCTTAAAATTTCTTCTCCTCCGACTGGAAAGACTAATTAACAAAGAGCGCTACCACGTTGCAAGACGTTACACCATGTCCTCAGGTGTGTGCATTGTATTTCCATTTACTATCTAATCTCTACTGACTTTAGCCATGCAACTGTACTTCTTGCCAATGGTAAAATAAATTTATTTTTATTTACAGAGCGCATGCAGAATGATTTACCTGCCGTTCACTACTCGAAAAGTGGTGTTTTCTAGTAAAAATTTGTTGAGTCCCTATCCTGTACTTTTTTCTTTAATTGGGCAACCCTAGATGGCCAAGGGTTTTCTTTCAGAATCTTGGAAATGATTGGACTCACGGATAGTGAACTCACTCGACTGTCCTGACGCACCCCTATCGTAACTGGGGGCTCTTTTTCGGGGATGTTTCCCCACCCTTTTAGTCGCCTCTTACGACAAGCAGGGATACTGCGGGAGTATTCTCAATCCCCCAACCCGCAGGGTATCTATGCTAATTTACAAAAAAAATGTTTAATGTGCACAATTATTCCATCGATGCCACTGTCGCCGCTCGCTTTGGTATATAAATGGGCCAAGACTATACCATTGGCTGGTGGCCCTGTTTCCGCATTATCGCCAAGAGAAATAGCACAATGCATGTGCAGGAGCAATACAGGAGTAATACTTTCTACGGAGTTTGTTCACGTTCTGAGTGCCCTTGCTAAAGCGAGTAAAGGCAATAAGATACTTTCCTATTTTTACTGTCCTGTTCGAATGGTTTTATCTCGCGGAGTACGTATTTGAAGCCGTTCGGCTTAAACATGGCACTAAGTATTTCTCCTAATTAAATAAAAGCTGCAACGACACGAACACACAACGGCAAACTATTGCATACCGGTCAAATCCACACGTGACGTCATTAAGGCACACACTTCTCTCTCTGCCGCAGTGTGGTGCAGCTAACGGCCTGAAAAAAAGCATTTCTAGGATAGTACCTAGTAGTAGAAGTGAGCCTATTCACCATCTATAATGTAAATGGATTCGCGATATCAGATGACTACCAGCAGGGAGCGTAGGAGGTCGGAAAGCGACTATTAATACCATGATCAACGAAGGATACTTTCCGAGCGTTGAGAATTTTCATTGGCCTTATTGGCATTCATAGCCGAGGCCTACGAGCAGGGAGCCCGACCTGCCACCTGGCCCTGCTGACGTTTACCGAACTGCGAACCTTCCGACTCCTGTGAGGCTCAGGGATGATTCTAGCCCCGCAGGAGACAAATCTTTCTCGCAGTGTGTGCAGACTCAGTACGAGATGGACGTCCATTCAAAATCCGAATGCTAAAAGAAGATCTTATCCACCGTCCCAGGAGCACACAATAGCTGTCATACGAACGGTAGATGGTTGGCCGCCGCAGTTCTTTCGCCAATCGAATATCGGGTGGGCGATGAGCCTTTTGGGCCGCGAATATTAATCGTCCCACAGCCGCATGGTCGCGGTTTTCGGTCTCAAATGGCAAGGTGCTTCTGGGACCACCAAGAACATAGTGTTCATTTAGAAACAACCTGCAAAGCAAACATTAGCAAACTTACCTCGGCAACATGGCAGTTGCCAGCGAAGACAGATGGGAAGGGGAATTTGGCATTGCTTGACGAAAGGAAGGACTCAGTTGTCAATTCTTATGAACAACGAACTGGCAATCCAGTGCTACAGATTCACATCTTGTCTTGAGTATGGATACGGTGCTGTTTCATTGGGCCAATGACAATCAGGAGGTACAACAACCTTTGCTTACGTCACCTTACAAATGAATTCCATACCCCACACTCGAAGCCATTAAATTTCTAATAACTCATACTCCTAACGATGACAACCAGAATAAGGTAAAATACAAGTAAACTATACATTTGCAAAAAGAAACGATCAGCCAGGTTAAAATTGGGAATGATAAAATGTCCACTCTTGATTAATAAAAATATTTAGTAACAATTATAACTTATACAAAACTCCAAGTACTGATTAATGCATGCCTTTGGTTCTGTTGCGCAGCAGGCGGGATATAGTCAACATCAATATCCATGATTCGACACAATTTCGGCACAAATGAAAATCTTATTACAAAAAAGTAACATTAAATCACAGAAAAAAACCATCATACTCAAAAAATAGTTATAACATTAAGATATTTCCAACATTCATCTTGGGCATGTGACTGATTTAAATCTGTACAACACAAGTGCTTAACATTTGCATGTAATTACATTCCTGGAGAACTATAACCTAAGGTGGATCAAATGTGGGCATCCCTATAATTATACATTTTAAACTGACGATGCACTTATGTAACTGATAGGACAAGATAATGTTAAAACTCATGACAGCTGTAATGCCTTCCACCATCTTCAGAAAATTAATCATAAAATGAAGACCATAGTTCATAATAGGATTCAGTTTCCGCACCAACCGTTGCACCAACTTTGCTTAGATGATTCAGGAACATCACTAAGCTGCAGACACTGCGTGGGCTTTGTTTGCCATAGCCCAGGTGTTTGAAGAATCTACAGGAAACAAAGAGTCTCGATAAATCCACATGATAGAACAACTATTTCAATGCAATAATGTTGTAAGTGAGAACCATGAAATATTTATGTCAGAGATCAACAGGTTACGGTCAATGGACATCTAAACAAACTTCTGACCATTCTCATGCAGCAGGATCCAACTACATTTCAACAGATGCCCTTATTTACCTCTGCATACATCCAATGTGCTCAACATTCCATTTACATTGCACCCACACCTCTCCTCCCTCTACCCAGTCTATATAAACATTCTCCATCCATCATGCCCTTCAGAACACCTTCACCCAGGACGTGTCTCAAATGTTATTCACTACTCATGACCCTTCCCATCATCCCCTCTCCCTCCATCCTCTCCTCACTTCTTCTCCCCTCAACTTCTTCTCTCCCCCGCACCATTCTCACACCCCCCATCCACCCACCCGCCCCCCTCCCCACCCTCACTTTTGAAAAGCCACCATTTCATTCACATCCCCTCGCCCATCACTTGGAGCAACTCCATGTGTCACTATAAGGCCGGTGAAGGGTCGCAAATGTAAAGCGTGGATCCAATTCTGACGCCCCCCCCCCATTCAGCTCACTCTTATAACATTTTAGAGTCAGCTCATGTTCAGTGAAATTGGCAACAATTCTACCGGGGGAATTTTTATCAATATTAAAACTTTTACTTTGTCCCAAGCTCTGTACTGACACACGTGAAGGACAAGCGATTGAAAATGATGCTAATAGGTAATTAATTGATAACAACACACAATAATAAATTCTAGTTATTCAGGGAAGAGGTAAGAGGTCTCCCATCCCTTCTACTCCTATCCTTAATAAATTCTAGATATTCAAAAAACAACAATAAAAATTAACATTAATTGCCATGAGAAATAATTCACCTAGACCGGGGAACAATCCACAGACCTTTGGCTTTCAGGGCCACTGCACAGACCACTACACTACCCAGGATCCTTAATTCCCATGGCAATTTTAACGAATTTTTTCTCAAGGCAATTAATGTGAATTTCACCACCGTACACGTGGCAGGCTTGAAATATCCAACTATGGTAAAAATTGGTTCTTTGATATCAATTATATAATCTGATGTAATCTAATCTAATGTACAATAATGATCATTATGAGTGATCTTTTCTTTTCCATTTTGTTTTCAGTATGATGCTGCACTTGCATAAGAATTTCATAATATTTTCAACATATATATTACCCTTCTACTTAGGGCTGAGCTTAAAGCCACCACGTATGTCCACCAGTGGCAAATGTTGGGTCGACTTTTAGATATAGAGGTTAACTATGAGGTAACCAAGTTTACTCGTCGAATAAGCAGATGTGGACAAAAAACGATAGCAATCTGAGGTGGTATTTGTCTATCAATGGATAAGATAGTCTTGTAAATGATGCATAAACCTGTGAAGATGCTGTAAATTGACGATGGAAGGCCACCAACAATTATGCTCCCTATCGACCAGAGGGGATGGCACCAGCTGCTCCTCTAATGAGTGATGGTGGAGACCACAGTGGTCAGTTGGTACAACGATGTTCATTACACTACAGGCGTGCTAACATTTACTTTTATGGCTGAAGTACTACGATGTGGAAGGCGAGTGGAAACCACCACATTATTATACTGAGGAGGTAGGTAGGATTTTGTTTTTCAGGTGCGTCGACATCTGAGGTCATTTTGCACCTTTAACTCTCTATTACACATGAATTTCAATAACTCAAAAAAACATTTGTTTAAGGACATTTGTTTAAGACGGGTATTAAAAAACTGATATTAATGAAACAGAACTTTCATAGCTTTTTAAAGTCCTAGTTTTTAGTCATAGCTTTTTAAAAATGCCAGTTAATCGTAAAAACTTGATTAAATTGTCGATGTGCTCAGGGTCATCGCTTAGAATTTGATTAATGTCACCAGATATGTTTGACCTTTCACGGGCCACCCACAATTCATCACACTCCATCAGGATAAGCCGCACACTAAGGGAGGAGTCGCAATCCTCACAACGAGGGGGAATTTTGACCTCTGTCAAGAGGTAAGAGTGCATCAGGGCACAATGACCTAACCTTAGCCGGATGATAGTGACCTCCTCGGCACGGTTATTCCTGATGGAGGTGGACCACACTTATGCGACAGGTTTTATTGCCCGAAGTTAGTTGCCAGTGAGATTAGTCCAGTAATCTTCCCACTTCCTCACTGTTTCATTTCTTAACTCCACTCTCAGGTCATACACAGGGACTAAAGGTGAGGGTATTCTGCCTCATTCAAGGCCCCTTTAGCAGCTAAGTCAGCTCTCTCATTACCGCTTATGCCAGTATGTCCAGGTATCCAGATGAAAGATACAATAACTCCCTTATTTATAAGGGATAAAAGAGAAATCTGGATATCTTGGACAAGAGGATTGCTGGGGGAGAACTCCTGAATAGCCTGTAGAGCACTGGCAGAATCACAGCAAATAAGAAAGGAAGAGTTAGTGCATGCAATACTTGATAGGGCTTGTTTGATTGCACTAAGTTCGACATTATAAACTGAGCACAACGGATATAGGTTTAACATACACGCTCCATGGTATGTAGATATCACAGCACACCCACAGGACATATCAGATTTCGACCCATCCATGTACAGTAGGAAGAAGTCAGGGTAGCTATCCAGGATTTCTTTGAAAAAAGTCTGATATTCCGAAGACAATATGGACGTATTGCGGCAAGTAAGTAATTGTAGCAAACAAACCGGTCTTGGTATCGACCATGGAGGACATTTCATACACCCAGTAGGGTATGTGTCAGGTAAATTAAAACAACTGTTTGCGATAAAATTGTTAAAACACACACATACATTGGTTTTGTGGACTCAGTCCTACGATTAAAAATAATATCAAAACAGATGGTTTCTCATTGATGGAATTTTGGCCACATAATGACACATCAATGCCTCTCTATGAGTAGTCAATGGCAGTTCTCCTGCATCGGTATAAATACTCGGAATTGGAGAGGTTTGAGAGGCACCTGTAGCCAGTTGAAGTCTGGAGTTATGCAGAGTTGACAATGGTTGTAGTGTACTTTCACGGGCAGATGCATATATCATTGACCCAGAATCAAGTCTTGATCATATGAGAGCCCTGTATAATAATAGCATAGTAGTGTGGTCAGCACCCCACTTCGAGTGGCTTAAAAACTTTAGGAAATTTAAAACCTTAAAACAGCAATCTTTTAGAAGATGTACATGCTCCTTTCGGTTCACTCGGTAATTGAGTATTACTCCTAGTAAACAAATGGAATCGACAAAAGGAAATTTCTACCAATGAGGTGGAGATTTGGTAGAATGTGAATTCCCGATTTCCAGTGAAAATGAACACATTCAGTATTTTTCTGAAGAAAACTGAAATCGGGTTCGTCGAGACCACTTTGATAGCTTATTTAAAGTCACCTGGACCAGTCTACAGGCGGTGACGATTTTGGAAGAATGACAGAATATCGCAAGGTCGTCAACTAAGAGGGATCCGATTACGGTTGCGTTTATAAAGTCCATTACATCGTTGATCGCTATTGTGAACAAAGTAACACTTAAGACTGAGCCTTGGGGTACTCCATTGTCCTGAGCGTAAAAGCAAGAGAGGATACTTCCTATCATTACTTTAAAACCCGGTTGGTCAAAAAATGTTTGATAAAAACAGGTAAGTTGCCCCGAAAACTCCACTGATGTAATGTAACTAAGATCTTATGGTGCCATACCCTATCGTAAGCTCTTTCCATGTTGAAAAATATGGCTATGACATGTTGGAGCAGTAGACAAGAATCATGGATGAAATTTTCCACGCGGACGAGATGGTCCATATTTGACCTACCACATCGAAAGACACACTGGGTGTTGGAAAGGAGGTTGCGTCTCTCCAAGCACCAGACTAGTCGTCTATTGTCTGTTGTCTGTTCCATTATCTTGCTAAGGCAGCTTGTCAGAGATACAGGCCTATAGTTGTTGGGATTGCCTCTCTCCTTACCTTGTTTAAGGATTGGAACAACTATTGATTCCCGCCAAGACTGAGGAAAGCTTCCTTCTGACCAAACCTGGTTTAGAGATTGGAGGAACTCCAACAAGACTGCCTCCGGTAAGTTCTGGAGGACGGCGTTGTGGATACCATCCATACTTGGGAAGCTGTCACCAGAGGTGGCGATGGCGGATGTCAGATCCCATAGTGAGGAAGGTTCATTGTATTTTTCCGTTTTGTTATTCGTTTTGAAATTAATAGTTTGGCATTCTGATCTATTTTTGATCGCAATAAATTCTCTGTCGTAGTACTCGCTGCTATAAATTTTTTGAAGTGAGAGGCCAAATACGTCGCAGATATTCAGATAAGTAGTAATAATATCGCAGTTAACTTTCACGAAATGGATAATCTGCTCTTGACGAGAACCAGATATACAATGCACTTTGCGCCACACCTGAGAGATAGGAGTCCGATTGTTTATGCTGCCTAGGAATTCAATCCAGGAGGCCTTTTTCGCTTCTATCACTACCTGTCTAGGTTTAGCACGAAGTCGTCTAAAGAAGGGAAGATTTCTTATGGTAAGAAATTAGTTGAATATTCGGAGAGCCTTTTTTCTTCGCATGATGGCCTTGGTGCATTCCTCATTCCACCATGGCACTGGCGTTCGTGGGGTCGTGCCTTTCAAATGAGGTACACCATTACTAGCAGCTTTGTTCATGCTTTTTGTCAATTGTTTAACACTGCTTTCTGAGCTGAGATTATCATCATGCAAATATTCCATCCTTTGTTTAAGTCACCCAATTTCCTTTCCTAATCAGCCTGTTTGGGTAATGTGGGGATTAAGATTCTGATCTTTAAGAATAAATAAGCGGAAGTGGTCACTTCCACAAAGGTCACCATGTACGGACATCTTTACCTTGGTCATCAGAATACTCGAACAAATATATAAATCTATAGTCGAAAATGAGCCACAAAAACTATTAAAATGAGTTTTCTCACCATTATTAAAACAGATTTAAATCGTTAATAAATGATGATAAAATCCTCTCCTATTGCTTTGTGCCCATTCGTCACCCCACAGGGAGTGGTGGGTATTGAAGTCCCCGAATAATATAAATGGTCTGGGTAATTGATGGATAAGGGCTTCCAAATTAAAATGGGAGACCGGAGCACCCTCCGGGAGATATATGTTACACAATGTAATCGCCTCGGGGGCACAACAGTCACAGTCACCTGGAACGGCGTGTTGAGCTGCACTCGGGAGGCGTAAAGGTCCTCCCAAGTAGCACCTGCCACCTTGGGCTCGTTGGCCACTGGTGTTGTAGAATATAAAAATTTTAAACCTTTTAAAATCCCTTATCCGTTGGTTTAAAATGAGTTTCTTGCAGACAAATGCAAGACTGTTTAAAATCTCTAATTAAAGTGTCCAGCTCCTCCTTATGTTTATAAAATCCATTACAGTTATACTGTAAGATATAACTCATTAAATTTTAAATAAATAAATAACAGCTTAAAATCTCGAGCAGTCATTCCGTACTCAAGGAGACTTAGCGTTGAATACGATGCCGTCTTCTCCCACTCTGCCTCATTTGGAAGATATCAGTCTCCGAGAGACCCTCATCCTCTTCATTAGACTTCAGTTGACTCAGTTTGGTCAATCCGGAGGTTCTCGGGAAGGGGTTTTCGCACGCCTTCCGTCATATAGGTATTAATACAGGGTGGCTACTGATAACCAATTTTCAAATTCCCTGACTTTTCCCTGATTTTTCCCTGATGGCTTTACCAATTTCCCTGACCGATCGCCAAAAGGTCTCCTATTATCGGAATATTTTATTTCTGCTGAATTAAATTTTCGTCGAAACTCAGAAAATGTTAACAGCTGAATTCAATACATTAAAAGCTATAAGAATGAAAAAATATATGGAACCTCCGCCCTAATGAAAAATATATTAAACCTTCATAAGTTATGCCCTCACACAAATTGTACACACTTTTAATACATTTATCGCGGCCACGTATCCGCGGCCGTGTATCGTATTTCCGTGGCCGTGTATGTTTCCTTCGGTAAAATTACAAATTGAAAATGTCTAATTCTTCAAGGAAGAGGTGGCGTGTCGTGGTAGTTCTGGGAAGTTGAAAAGTATTGAAAAGGCATCGAAGGGAAAGTTAATGGCCAATTTATGGCCCCATTCACATCTCCAGGTGGGGACTACCCAAGAGAGTACATCAGTCAAGTGTGATACACATTGTAGGGTAGGAACATGTGATAACTTTGCACCTGCGGGAGATTGGAGAACCTGAAGGTGGAAATGCGGAGAATGGACCTTAACATATAAGGAGTCAGTGAAATGAGTTGGCCCGAGGAAGGAGACTTTTGGAGTGGCAGTTACAGAGGAAGAGTGCAGGACTGCATGTGAAGAGCTTCTTGCAGTACAGTGAGAAGATTATAATGGTGGCAATTGAAACAAAGTCCATAGATATCAGACAGTGGTGCAAGATTATATGCCTACGTCAGACTACAAAGATGAAGAAGTGGAAGATGTCTATGAGGATATCACGTAGGTAATAAGGCATGTAACAGGAGAAGAAAACTTAACTATTTTAGAATATTGGAATGCTGTTGTTGGTAAAGGTAAAGATGGAAGAATAGCTGGAAAATATGGCTTGGAAAATTAAAATGAGGGAGGAGAAAGAATAATAGAATTCTGCACTCTACACAAGTTGGAGGTGGCAAAGGCAATGTTTATAAACCACCAATGGAGAAAACATACCTGGAAAATACCCAAACACAGAAGAAGATTTCAAATTGTCTACATTTTAGCGAAGCAGAGGTCCAGGAACCAGGTGAAGAACTGCAAAAGCGGCAGGGACCACAACTTAGTAATGATAAAATGCCACTTAAAATGCAAGAAGTTGAAGAAATCAATAAGAAATGTACGGCAAGTAGAGAAACTAAAGGAGCCACAACAACGGCTGGCCTTTCTGAAGACAGTGAAAAACAAGACAGAAGAGGATCTGTCAGTAAAATCCACGGAAAATAGATGGGAGAATGTCAAAATCAGGCTACAGGAAGCAGCAAAATAAGTTCTGGGGAGAAGAAAATTACCATATTTACTCGTGTAAGCTGCGCACCTTGTTTCCTGAAACGACAGTGAAAAAATGGGGGTGTGTGGCTTATACAAATCTTCCAGATTTTCGTGTAAGCATTGCATCATTTTTCCTCGAATTCCTGTCGTTTTTTTCTCCTAAGTTTCGCATTCTCTGAATATATCAACGTAATTGGTAAGTAAGGTTTAGTAGTAAACCGTACATTGTAAAGTATTCTAAAATTTCAAAATAATTAGTAATAAAAATCCGCATTTAACAAGGTCCGAACGTAGAAGTACTTGAGAGTACTTGAAGAAACGCTAGATCAGAAACACCACTTGACAAAGCAATAGCTTTATCGTGTATAGATTGTACGTAGGACAACACATTGTAGCACTGATATGTATTTAAATCTACTGTATCAAGCTGCCGCAAGGGGGGCGACATCTTTATGCCTTTTCAAAATCGTAAGCGGAGTTTGTTTTGGTATCATGTATCTGTAGTGCTCAACATTTTTACGTAATAGATAGCTTCTTTTGCATACACATTAAAGCTACAGTGCAAAGACACGACAAAAAATTAGTTACATAGTGGCAATAGTCGTATGCTCAGAGATTATACCTCCTTACTATCCGTGCTATTTGCTCCGAGCAGGAGAGTAGTAAAAGAGTTTGAATCGATCATTTAGCATTTTAAAACAATTTGCTATTATCATCCTAAATTGAATTCTGATGTGAAATTTCGATTGTTTCCTGCGAGTACAAAACTACATATTATAAGGGATGCCGAAAAAATGTGAAATCGAGCTGCAGTAAGGAAATATGGTGTATCTGAATCTAGCAGTGACGAAAACTAAAAATGAGAACTGTTATGATATGAATATTCATTAGTGATTTATGATTCTAATTCCAGGAATGTGTTTTTCTTTAGTTTTATAAGAATTATAATTGTTATTACATTGAGATTAGTCTTTCCTATGTGTTCCCAGGACTTTCCGGTGTTGTTAAATCCTCCCAGTCCACAGCTTTCTACGCAGAGAGCAGACGAGACCACCGTTATCAGGTACGGATGGCATTCTGCTTTTATTTCTTGATATGCCAATGGATTTCCATAATAATACAGTAATAATGGGTTGAAATTGTATATATTTCTGCAATTATTTCAGTTGGATGTTATTTTGAACAGATGCCATTTTTATAGCTGGATGATGTGATCGTATGCAACTGATTAGTGTGAGATGCTACGAGAAACAGATGCACAGTAAAAGAGGCCATGCATCGATGCACGATGTGACGATGATCATGACGATATTAACACGTAATTCAATCAATTAATGAGAAAGACGTACACGTAATTTAGGCACAGGATTTTCCATTGAAGAACGTGCATTCATGTTATGACAAAATGATGCAGACTCAAGGGAAAAAAAATTTTTTTTGATAAATAGTTTTTTTTCCTCATGAGTCAGCCCGAAAATAGGGGTGCGCGGGATACACAAGGGCACGGCTTACACGAGTAAATACGGTAGTCAAGAAAAGTCATGGGTTACAGAAGAAGTCTTAGAATTTATTGAAGAGAGAAAAGAATAAAAAAATGTAGAAACTGAAGGACAACTTCGCTACAGAAAATTTAGGAATAATATAAGCCTAAAGGGAGGAAAGCAAGGGAAATGTGGATGAAGGATCTATGCAACGATGTGCAAAGCAACCTTGCACATGGAAATATGGAAGTTGCCGACAGGATAGTGAGGAATCACTTCAGGGAACGGGCTTCAATGATGATGGCATTGAGTTAATCGAAAATGCTGAAAGTAATGAAGCAATCAGGAGAAGTAATGGAACGAGAGCAAAATTTAAATATTCAGAAGATTATGTAACTTTAGCCACTAATCCGGAAGAGAATCCGATGAATTTTTCGATACAGTGATTGTGAAAGAAAAGTTTGATGATACAATTGATAATTTTAACTTGTAGAAAATGGTAATGTGTCACTGAATACAACTAATTACAGCAATGATGTTGTAAATACAGTAAAACCTCATATTTTCAATATTGGAATTTACATGTTCCCACAATCTACAATGTTTTTATCAGGTCCCATCCAATTCACTGTATCTCCATCATATGTAGATGCCTATATTTGCACCATGACTTTTCCATTTTCCCACTGTTTGCGTTATATGCGGGTTAGAATGTGATAGATTAAAAACAAAAATTCCCTTCTATGATATTTAGCCATGTATACCAGTTTATATAAAACACTTTTTTTACCTCGTTTTGCGCATAGAGACTTCTAAAACACAAGAGAGAGAGAGCAGTAATAACTTTTACGGAAGAATTAGAACTTATCGGTGTAGCAGGGCAGGCACAGCGCCACTAGTGACGGAAAGATGAAATACTTACACTCACGATCCTTTCTCAGGGAAAAGACTTGTACAATGAAATGAATACGTATAGGATGCAATTTGTAATTTAGGAACAACTGCGGGTATAGTATATTTAAACTGTACCGAAGTTCATATTGTGAGGAATGAAAATCAAGTTTTGGCCAGGCGTTATGAAATGTCAAAAATACATTAACCGAACTGGTGGACGATAACCAGGGGTCATTCGTCAAACCATCGCACTGAATTGATTCAACAGTTTTACCACAGGTCACTACAAAACAAAATGAATTGAAACTTGTTTACCACGTGAAAACCGCATTGAATAAATACAAATATATTGTTGGGAAATTTTGGAAGTTGGATAGGAAACTGCTTGCACTGGCCGACCAGCGAGGAACCTAGCTCAATATACTCGTATGTTGTTTTTGTTATCGTTAAATACTGCGGAACAAATTTTTTTACTTGGTAATGGAAAATGGATGCAAATTACAATATTTTCAGATGACTCGAGGGTTTTCAGGTTTCTTCCACGTTGGTTCATCCCTCTGGATGACAATGTCCATCCAGATGCCTTCTTCAGATCTTCAGGTCCAAAGATCACATCCCATCAATTTCCTACATCTTTGTTCTATACATTTCCTATATTTCGGACTGAAGATGCTATCTATAATGCCAGCAAAACTGTTGTGCAGTAGGATGAACCAACGTGGAAAAAGCCACAAACCCAGGAGTCATCTTCTTATCACCGCAGACGCCGTCGCAGCAACTTCCAATATTTTCAATTTAGCTGTAAACAAAAATTGTGGATTCTCAAGATGCAACTGGCACTGATATAGCGAAACATCTAAGATTACCGGTCTCTATAATAGATACAATGATGAATGTTTGCAATGTGATTCAGAAACATGCTTGCTACTGCAGATATCTATTGAAAGAAAAGCAATGTCGAAAATCATGGTATGAAGAAATACCATCTTAAAAAGTGGTTTTTAAGGTCTAGATTGCCAAATCATAATCCAACCTTTAGGTTGAATACACCTTTATTATCATCAAATATCACCGTGATTGGCTTTGTCACAAGAGAAAAGGCATCGCACAATGTATCAGTGTGGGAATTACGGATTTTACAATGTCCAACGGTCAGTGGGGTTGGTTGAAACATTGGTAGAGATATGTCGTACAAAAATAAATCAGGACAGTTCTATACTTTTAAGAAATAATTGATAATACAGTAAAACCTTCCATTAGCGAACTCCCTTACAACAAGATCCTCCGATTAACGAACAAATGGAGTTGGTACTGTCAAGCTGCCACTGGCATTCTGAGATTTGGCGAACTACATCAAGTCTTAGACAGGCCAAACTACACATAGGAGAACCTAGGCCTGGGCTTGCCAAAAGACTCCTCTCACTAAACAGGGGTCAATATTACGAACGGTAGTGGGACTCCTCATGGGGCACTACCAGGTGATGAGGCACCTGCACCTCCTGGGCATTGTAGATTCACCTAGATGCAGGTGGTGCGAAGAAGGGGATGAAACCACATCCCACATATTATGCGAGTGCCCTGCTGTGATGAGGACTCAAAATAGGTACCTGGGGTCTCCATTTTTGGAACCAAGGGAGGTAAGGGAAATCCCTATAGGGGACCTGCTGGCCTTTACCAAGGTGATCGGCCTTTATGGGTGATTTCTATAGAAGGGTGGTTGGCACAATGGGCCAAAAGGTCTAAGTGCCTCAGGGCCTCCTTGGAGGAACTCCACCGCAAAACAATCTATCTATGCTATTTTATGCCAACAGCGGTGGTTCAGTGAAATTACCTCTGCTTGTAATTGGAAAATCCAACAAAACGAGTTGTTTAAAAAATGTAAATCAACTACCATGCCCCTACGAACAGAAATTCTTGGATGACCACTGAGATATTTCGGGAGTTGAAGCTCAAATTGGAGGTCAAAAAAGAAAATTCTGTTGTTTGTTGATCGCTGCACAGACCACAAATCAGAGGCTATAAATGTAAGAAATGTAATGGTGGTTTTCTTCCCGCCTAACTGCACAATTGGACTACAGCAGACCAGGGACTCATATCTCATGTAAAGAGGGTGTGCCGACGACAATTGGCGCAGCATTTACTTGGAAGGATGTAGAGTACCAGCAACCCAACTCTTCTCAGATGGAACATTCTCCAGGCTATGCAGCGTATTTATCTTTGTTGGGATACCATTCCACTCACTACAATAAGACATTACTTCGGCAGGCAGGGTTTAATGAAACTGAATCTAATTGTGAAGTGAATGCAAGCCAAGGGGAAGGAGATTGGGAGGAACTGATGGGCAAGCTAAGCATTCCAAGATGTTTCAATTTATGATGCCGTAAATATCGACGAAGGTGTAGTGCCGTGCTCTGCTGAAAGTGAGGCTAGTGAAAAAGAGGACGGAGAGCGAAGAGGACAATGAAGATCCCGAGAGGGAGTTTGTGAAACACAAGTCCCGAGAAGTCATTCCAGCACTGGACACAACTGAGAAATTCTTGCTAACTGCTGAAGAATATAACAAGGATGCTATTAGAGCATTCCAGGATGTGAAGAATGCTGTTCTTTGTGAGAGAAGGATTAGTTTCAAGCAGGCGACCATTGACTCTTCCTTCGAATAATTATTGTGCATAGTAAAACAAATATCAAAAGATTTTTTCAAGTAACTCATTTGAATTTTTTGAATCTCCTGAGTCTGATTCACCGGACTGCTACGGAAGAAAATGCCAAGTTAAGACATAGGTGTCAACTCAAAGTTTCAAGGAAATATTATGATAACATAAGGAACAAATCGAAGGACCACGAACTGTCTGCGAGAACCTTAATGACGTTGCCCGCTGAAATAGCACGATAGCAAAAGTACGACAGAAAAAAATCATTCATCTTGACCAGGACTCGAGCCCAGATAACCTGATTGCCCCTGCCCTTGTTCACGCCCGTCTGTGAGATGTAGACACCCATCCGTGCATACAGTTTCCCCAGCCCTGCTCACACTATGAGAAAAGGGAAGGAGGATCCTTTGGAAAGAGTACATAGTGGTTTGTCTCACTCAGAAAAAAGTAGTGTCTGCATTTCGGAAGACGTTCACCCAGCAAGGGCACGGTCACTCATCCACCACTGAGGGATTGGCTCAAGAACGCTACGCGACCCTTTCCCAATTGCCCTTCCGTAGAGGGGGGGGAAGGGAAGAGAGAGTCTCAATCTCTCACACAGCCGGGCGAGTGCAGTTCGGACTGTTTAGTTTACGAGCAACTGACCGACAGCCAAGAGGTTGAGGAGAAAAAATTTTCCTAAACATTTTCATTATTTTTAATAAGTTGATATGTTTTACCATATCGAGTATTGTTCATCCTTATTTATAAAAATCGTATATTGAAAAAAAAAACAAAAAGAAAACAAAAAATAAACATATTTTGGATATAATACGATAATATGTACATTTGTTCGTGACCCACCGGTGGGCCAAACCACTCACACTGAAAAAAGTTTCAGGAGGGGTGGCGTAACCCACCGGTGCATCACACTAAGTGTCACAGAGTAGTCTATTATTTGAACTGTGACTAACCTCTGGGTGAAGTCACTTGAGAAGTTCTCGATTCCTACTCACACAATACTCCTCGCAAGTTACGACAATTCAAAGAATTTTATGGCCGCGGCACTAGTCGCATCTGCGTGACCCACTGGTGGGTCACGCTGCAGTGAACGTGTTAAAGAGGAAATGTATATATGTATCTACTGGGAGGCATATGTGTAAAAAGTGGTTTAGTGTGTAAACTCAAAATATTACATGGCTTAAAACAAGCACCTCTTGAATGGAACACAAGGTTTACTATGTTTATAAGAGCATTTGGATGTGAAAGCAGTAGGTGAGGGGGTCGTGGTGGGTAGAGTGCTGACCTACTGACAGGAGGGTCCTGGGTTCAAATCCCGGACAAGATCCCTTTCTGAAATCCCAGGGGTGTCCAAAAATCCCTTTCTGGACATCCCTATCTAAAATCCTCGTGATTCGATTTTCTGCACGTAAGAACTTCGTAGAAAATTGCAGGTGGCCCAGGGAAAGGAACTAGCCCCCCTACCCTGAATGTGTGAATTTCACACGCCGTTGGCAATTTCATACGGGGTGAGCTCTACTCTCACCTATCAAAGACCAACCTTCGGGTTAAATCACTGAATGAGTGAAGGCTGATGAATATTTATACCCACAGAGAAGTGGATGTAATTTGTCAATTTTTGTATGTTGATAATTTCTTAATTGCAGGAAATAATAGTCAATTGTTAAATAAGGTGGAACAAAAGTCTATGTGTGAATTTAAAATGAGAGATTTGGTATTATCAGTAATGTCTTGGGAATTAGGGTATCCTTTTCTGACTGATTCCCGATTCACCCTCTGCATGAGAAAGGCCATCTACAAGCAACATAAAGAACTACCATGGCCTCTCTCTCTCCCCCAATAACATATTAAATTCTCTCAAAAACCACTTCCATGTAGGACAGGGGAACAACTAGCTCCACAGCTGGGAGAATGTCTAATGAGGAGGGTTTTGGAGGGGACGCTCATGAGCTGAATAGATAAGGAACATTTTATCTCTTATCTCACATTTGAAGCTTAGAAATAAGAATTTTGTGTTGGCCTGTGTCACCTTCAATAAGCCAAGACTTATTTCATAGAACCACTCCAATCCAAATCTTGAGAGAATTCAGTTTGGATAACATATCAAGAGCAATTAGAGATAAAAAAAGACCAACAGAATTTCAATAGCACCACCTCCCACTTAAAAGATAGGGGTGAAGTCTCAAGAGCTTTTGAAAGCAAGGCAGGAGCCAGGAAAGGAAATGGATAGGCTTTTGCTTCTTCTACTCTTCAGCTGTGGACTGGAGAAAGTCAGGAGTGAGTGGTGTAAGGAAATAAAGGATGATGAGATTGGAAATGGGGTCAGCCTAAAAAAAAATATGAACTTGATCATATAGCCTTTGAGGATTATCTCAAGATATTTTGTGATTCCCTAAGGGGGACCCACAAAACAAATTAACTGGATCAATACAAAAGTATCGAAGGCTGGCCTCCAGATCTCCTTTGAGAAAACGGAGTTGATAACAAACATCAAGCTAGTTCTAAGAGAACTTGAAGTTGGTCAAGGAAAAGGGGCGTTTACTCACAACCAAAATCGCAACTTTGTACATGAAATCGTTAGATGGAAACGAAAAACAAATTTTAGTGAAAAAATTAATCTTCTAACCACAACCATTCACTCATAAATCAAAAATTAAAATAAGCAAAAGGTGACGCCCACCGAAAAAGTTGCTGTGATACCACTGACGTCATTTTCCTCCCGACCTTGACTGCTTTTAGGTGAAGGGAAGGGAGTGGAGGGGGGTTCTCGGAAGGTCTGCTCAAGCAGAAGCTGTCGCAACAGCTTCCATTGGCAGAGCCTGCTGTGTCCCCCATTGCCATAATGCGAAGTAGCTTCGCGGGCTCAGTTGTGATTGGAAGAAGTCGAATACGACAGAGGTATTCACCACGCCCACTTTTCCGCAAGGGTTAAAAACATCAGTTTTTTGTCACTTACAACTCGAGAAATATTAACGGATCAAAAAACAGGAAAATATGGGTCTTTTCATTTTACAAACTCTATCAGATTCGGCAATTAAAAAAATATGGTAAATGACCCCATTTAAATGGCCATAAAACTTTAAATACTTGAACAAGTGGTTACCTATAACCTAATGTCTACAAGAAAATAGCCCTTGCATCAAGGATTAATTAAAGTGAAATGGCATTTCAGCTCACCAGAGACATTTACAACAAAAGATCAATTTTGTCTAACACCAAACTTAGACATTACAGCACAGTTATCAGCCTTGCAGACTTGTACACAGAATGTCACACCACAAATAGGAAAAGATTTTGTCAATAAACAAGAAAATATGAGAGGGAAACTTAAAAGTGTTAAATGTGTCAAGAAAGAAAGTCAGTTGGAGTACTTTCTGGGAGGAAACAAATAAATACTGGGTGAATTAAAAGGAATCAGAGCATTCAACATGATAATAAAGGGGTAAATCTTAGGCTGGCTCAGAAGAGAAAAGAATTTTAGAAGGTTTGACGGGAGGCAGCATTAGAGATAATTTTTAAAATGTAGGAAACATGAATTCCTTAGCAATGAGAGACAGTCAGCAATGGTTGGGTACAAAAGGCCAGAGGCCCACAATAAGCAAATACATTAGATTACTTGGGTTGAGTATATAAATGGCCAAGGTTCAACCATAAACTGAACCATATCCTGCATAACGTGACGGGACAGCATTTCAGGGATTAAATTAAACTACACAAGTTGTCCTGTCCACCTACACAACAAATGCTTCAACACCTAAGGCGTCAGCATCAGGTCTACTACAAGTCATAACATCCGATAGGTATTTATACAAAGGTACAAAAAGTGATTGACCAATCTGGGCAAAAATTGTAAATCACTGCCCAACATTTAACTGGGCAAACCTCTCTCAAGATACACATTAACAATATCATCGCTCCCACTGTGGGTGCACCCGGAGATGACCCTAGAAGACAAAACCGGTGCTTAATATGAAAATGTTGTGGGAAAACTAAGTATTCACTCAGTGATACTACATTGCCTCCACCAAGTGACGGCTAATACCATTGACTGAGCCATCACTCCTCCTGGAACCAACCCTCCCTATCACTTTCCCTTCCCATGGCACAACAATCACTTGGCCACCAGAAATCTTTCAACGGCTGCTATAACGTACAGTCATTTGCAAAAGTCTGTGGGCAACTTCCGCCGCGTCAATAGCGGCCAAGGTTTGAATCCACCAACTATGTTGGCACTAACTGTGTGGTAGAGAAAATTTGTGCTAAGGTAACGGTAATACACGATATGTAAAAATGGCGGATTTTAATGTCAGGGCACTCAAAAAAAAATGATCGGTAACGATTAATAATGACGCATAGGGTCAAGGTTGCACTATAATTAGGGCCCTACCACTTTTATTATGCAAAATAAATATCGGAAAATGCGTGCGATTGCTTAAAACTCTGATTACGCCTGTGATATTGCCGCGAAGTGTCGTGCCGTAACACGTTAGAAGATTCATTTTTCTCACTTAATAGTTTATTTTCAGTCCATTACTCTTTCTCATATGATATAGTTTCAACGGCAAGCTTACAGAATGAAACTCCGAGCGTGCGCAGTAAGAAATAAAGACATTTGTCGTCGTTGAAAGTTACTTGGCGTAGTCAAGGCAGACGCATTCATTCCGTAATTTATGCTCCATTGCATGAATAATTAAATAATGTCACTGCTACACAAAAAAGACGTCTTACCCGCTACGTGGATTCCATTTCACTATCCAAAACATCTCGCGCTATTAATTTGATGCAGTCCAATCAGTTCACCAATATAAATTAACACGTATTCGTGGTAGGTCAAATAATCATTCGAATACATGCGGTTCATGGAATTTATTAAAGAAACCACTCTCATACACAATACGATTACAAATAATTTTGCGGTCCGAAGTATTATGGACATTTTCAGTCATTTATCTTCCGATGAGTCTTGCTTTAATCAGGGTCCACCACCAACACTAGGAATCATCGTAGTCGGCTATTTTACCAGCAGCGCACCGCGTCTTCTTCTGTTAATCACCAATCTTCTATCAATCACTACACTAGAACGTTTTCACTAATCATTTAGCGAGTATTCCTCCACAAATTTTACAAAATAGGATTAATGCCATACCTATGTATTCCTTGGGACTGGACCACCATTCCAATATTCACAGATCTCAAGGTAATGTTTATTTACGCCTTGTTGTTATTGACGACGAAATAAATACACAAAAGTTATGGAATTAGAGAACTAATCGTTGTTGCAATGCATTTTATGCCTTTAATTTTCATTTAACGTATTCGTGCTTGGACATTCGTAGGGAAACCATTTCTGTAGGAGTCATAGGCGCTTCTGAGATGGTTTTTATGTTAATAATGTGTCGTTTGGACTCCCATAGCATGTTTTAAGTTATTTTGTGCTTCAGTTTTTTGCAATTGTTTTTCGGATGGCTTTTGTTTCGCTTGACCACGTCATCGACTCACCGATCATTGTTGAATTTGAGCGACTGAATTACCAGTGCCGAGGGAAATCGAACTGGGGATGGAAAAACAACCTGTTGATTGTTATAATTTTTAGTCAATAAGTAAACAAGCCATTTGAATAATTTCTTCAAGGAAATGTTTTGAAATGCTTACACTTTGGTCAAGAAAAGAATATTTACTCGCTCTTAATCCAGTTCTCTTTGAATAATATTTGTCTCTTCGTCCTCACGCATTAAAAGATTCAATTAAATCATTGACGTGGCTAATGTTACTTTCAATCATTTAACGTAAATGTAATTAAAATTGCCGATTTCGCGTAAAATTTTGTGATGGTCAAGTGAAATGATGCATCAGTATCATCCGTAAGAAATCTTGAACTTGTCGCAACTCTCTACTAAATACAGTAGAATAAGTGCAATACGGAAATGTTATTAAAAGTGTAATTGAGAGGGTCACTGTCTGAGAACATGAAGAGAAACCTAGCGTGGAGAACGCGAGCTAATGCTCATGTAAATGCAATCCAAGAGGCTATCGTCGTTTTAGCGTCCCTCCGCCTGCTTCAAGCGCAAGATACTACAGATTGGTAATATGATCGACGATCTTGGTTATCCAAAATGAAAAAACCCTCTAGAATTTCCGGCCATTATGTCGGCAATGACACTCGAGGCTCGCCGAATAATAAGAGGTTGATGCTGCATTAGTAATGAAAATAAATAAAATACATAACTCTGTGTTTGAGACCGCGAGAGTCAGTGCCATGCGAGATCTCTGCCTGGCATTAGTTTCTAGTCAGAAAGTATTATATACTCGAATGCATCAGACATGCGAAAATACTAGTCCGCACACACTACCTATATTTAGCAGAGATATATAGTGTTATTACTTTGTAGTATACATTAGATATGGTTCCATGAGACACGTGTAGGTGAAGTTTTATTATATGAAATGTAATGTTTATCAATCCGGAATTTATGTTACTGAATGATTTAGTTAACATTTTCCGAAGCATGCCTGAGATGGTAAAGTTAAAACATGAACTTGTTAAATCAATTCAGACCCTCCTACATTAAAGTCGCAATATCTATTCTAATTTCCACATTCATCTGTGATATATTCTATTACTGCCCAAATCGTGTTCGAAGAAAATGAATCTATCTTCTTCCTTCTGCCTTCTGGAAATCTAAGGTTAGCTTTGCTCACAAAATTCATAAAATGAACGCCTTGAACTCCTCTTTCGTACAATCGGAATTTTCTTTGCCAAACGAGTCCTCCTCTTTGGTTTAAAATGCTTTTCAACGCCTAGGATAAATTTAGCAAGTAAAATATTTATTGCCATTAATTCCAACACCTACAACTATATATTCAATTTGTTCGGGTACGTATTTATCGGCGGGGAATTCTTGAAACCTGCTATGTGCTAATTATAAAATTTTACAGGACACACAAAAAACTGTTTAAAATTGTTAAAATAATATTTTTAATATAAAAAAACATTATTTTACACTTTTTAACAGTTTTTGTGTCCCCTGTAAAAGTTTATATGTAGCCCATAGTAGGTTTCAAGAATCCGCCGACGTTATCTAGAATAATGTTTCCTCTGGTTGGTGGTGTTACTAACTGGCAGAGAAAATGTGACGTAAATGGGTTCAAAAGTGATTTACAGAGTTCCTTATTCCTATTAATTAAAATGATACATTTTCCTGTTTAATGAAGGTTGAATAAAATCTCCGCCCGTTACTATACCCCTATCCTTGTTCCGAGAAAGCAGTGTGGCTATCTCTGACTCTAGCTTCCCTAAGGAGCTGGCGTTGGTATCTGGTGGGTTTTAATATATACCTGCGGATATCATCCCTTTGTTACTTAAAACGGGATACCTAATATTTTCTACGAGGCCCTCGTATAGAAGCCTGAAAAGCGGTGGTTGGAGAGGGCAGAGAAGGAAGTAGCGTCTGTGAGGTCAGTTTTGGAAAAAGAAATCAAACCGGAGAAAGGTTGGTAGAGTTTTGTAAAGAGAAAAACATGCTAACATCAAACACCCTATTCGAGCAACCTCAGGCGAAAGATAGGCATTGAAGATACCGTGAGGGAAAGCAAGATACGTGATTGAACACATACTTGTCAGAGCGAGACTGTAACCGAATATAACAGTGAAGGAGCTGCCCCGGCTGGCCATAATCTAACGATTATGGTCAGCCGCCTGCGATACAAGAAGATGAAGAGGATGACGAAGGAACAAAGACGGTACACAAAGACACTGGAGGAATAGGAAGTAAGAGAAAGTTTCAATCATCGTTGCAAAATTGGAAGTGAAGGTGACTAGCATTATAGGAAGATGAGATGATATAAATATGATAAGTACAGAAGAAGCATATGAGCAGCTCGTGAGTGCGACGCTGCGAAGATATAAATGACAACATAATGAAAGGAAAATCCGATATGGCTAAAAAACTAAGGAAGGCACAAGTAGGGAAAAGGAAAACCAGATCTCTGAACATAAAGAATCGTGTAGAAAGATATTTATAAATCAGGAAGAAATAATAATGAAAGTAAGGCTTTTGGTATTGATGATGTCCCTGCAGAACTAATTAAAAATTCAGGAGAGAAGACATAAACTCATCTTTACAAAATCATCTTCGACATGTACTCAACAGGAGAAATTTCAAAGGACTTCGAGAAAAACATCATCATTCCTATTCCCAAGAAGAAGAGAGCTGAGAAATGCGAAAATTTTAGGACTATAAGCCTGACGACACATGCATCGAAGATACTGACAAGGATCATCTACAAGAGAATAGAACGAAAAGCAGAGCAGTTCCTGGAAGAAGATCAATTCGGATTCAGAAAAAGTAAGGGTACAAGGGAAGCAATATTGGCTCTTAGACTGCTCATAGAGAAGAGAATGGAGAAGAACAAACCGACGTTCATTGCATTTGTGGATTTAGAGAAGAGTTTTGACAACGTGGATTGGGATTCAATGCTTGGAATTCTGAAAGGAATTGGTGTCCTACAATGACCGAAGAATTATACATAGCCTGTACAAAAATCAAGTAGCTGTGATTAAATCTAGACCCAGCTGTGAAGAGGCAAGAATAAGGAAAGGAGTGAGACAAGACTGTGCACTGTTTCTAGTAATTTTTAATGTTTACATCGAGAGAGCCATCAATGAAATCAAAGAGAAGTCTTCTGGAGTGACTATCCACGGAGAAAAAATAAGCATGCTGCGATTCGCTGATGGCATAGCACTCATAGCAGAGACAGAGAGGGATCTGAACAAGATTCTAGTTACCATGGAAAGGACAATGGCCAGATATCAGCTGAAGATAAATAAAAAGAAGACTAAGATATTGGTGTGCAGCAAAACAGAAGAGGCCAAAACTAATGTCAAACTAGGAAAACAAAAACTTGAAGAGGTGAAGGAGTTCTGTTACCTGGGAAGCAGAGTAACCAACGACGGACGAAGCAAGAAAGAAATAGTTAGTAGAATAGTCCAGGCAAAGAGGGCATTTTATCAAAAGAAGAATCTAATTACAGCTGGAAATACAAGCGTAGGAGTAAGGAAACAGTTTATCAGAAAATACATCTGGAGCATGTTTCTTTGCGGCAGTGAGGCATGGACGATGAGAGCAGCGGAGAAGAAAAGGGTGTAAGCATTCGAAATGTGGTGCTACAGAAGAATGCTGAAGATTAAATGGATCGACCGAGTAAGTAATGAGGAAGTCCTAAGAAGAGTAGGAGAAATGAGAAGTCTGCTGAAAACTCTAAAAAGAAGAAGGAACAACTTAATCGGCCATATCTTGAGACATGATAGCCTGATGAAGACTATCGTCGAGGGAAAAGTGAACGGGAAATTGGAAAAGGCATGCCTCGTATGAGATACATGGAACAGGTTGTGAAGGATGTAAAAGAGAAGAATTACGTCACAATGAAAAGGTTGGCCGATAGAAGAATGGAGTGGAAAGCTTCGTCAAACCAATCCTAGGATTGTTGACCAATGATCATGATGATGATAATGAAGTGTCTTTATTCGAGCGAGGTTGTGACTGTAAATTCCCCTTTTCCACCTAACCCATCATCAATCTAACATATAAACATATACATCCATGTTAGGAAACAAAATACAATAAATGTCATTATTGCAATAAAACATAGTATATTGAAAAATTAACCTATTAAAAAATACGCTTTACAAGTTTAATGCCAATTTAAATTATAATAGAAGAAAAGAAAACTGTAGCGTAAAAGATTCACATGTGTGGAAAAACGTGAGGATTGGAGAAAATATTTATCGATGAAAAAACCCACTGCAAGAAAACATAGGGAAAAGATAGAAATAATACCTCGAAGAACCCTATCACGCGCCGAAAACACTCAAAAAATCAAGGTAGAAGAAGACGAAAGGGGCCCCATGATACTGAGAAGCGAATTCGATAAATCCGTAAAAGACCTATAAAACTAGTGGCCAGGAGGGATTAACACAAATGAAATCATCCAGGCGCTTGGGAGTCAGGCAAAGGAATACTCTTTGGAATAATCAAAGATAGTAACGGCAGTGGGAGAATACCAGAGGACTTTTAAAAAAAGGGACACGATCACAATTACGAAGACCCCAAGGATAGAGAAATGCGAAGAACTGATAACATTCAGCCTGGTATCACACACATAGAAAATACTTACTCGGATAGTTAGATAAAGAATGGATGGAAAGATTTAAGGAAACCTTTCGGAAAACCAAGTCGGATTCAGGGAGACAATATTCCGATTAAGGACACTGGCCGAGAAAATAATATCCGTAAACAAGACGTTGTAGGTGGCGTTCACTTGGAAATTGTCTTTGTCATCGTAGAATAGATTTAGATTTTCTAGTTACTTGTGGTAATTGAAATAGACTTCAATAACCATAGGCAAAAACTCATTTAATTGCGGTTTAAAAATAAAATTAAAACATGCGACAAGCTGCGGAAGTCATTTGACTATGCCTCTTGGCTGCAGAAGGTTTCATAGAACTGCGAAATATCGCTAGGTCATTTACGAAAATAGAGGTCGTAAGTTCATTTAACTGCATTTAGCTACGCTGTTATTAGAATGTTCGAACAGAGTCACGTTAGCATGAGGAGAGCAATTTGATCAAATAGGAAAGTACAGAGAAAGGATATTTGTGGGCATGATGAGGAAAACATTCGTATTATCCATCAAAAATGTAAATAAATTTATGGACGAGCCAACAACAGAGTCAAACTAGTTGAGAAGAACATTTGGAGGAAGTATATGATACGGACGATTGGATATAGAGCACGTAGTATACACAGACAAATAAACCACTGGGTACAAAAATATTGCATTGCGATACTGAGAAAGCATGGAGATGAGAAAAGCAATGAAAATATCAATATCCCAAAAGTATATAATCGATGGTCGGCAAGTTTACTTGGTGGAATTTAGACATAGTGAAAAAGAAATAGAGTGACCTGATGATGACCTGCAAAGGTTGAAACCGGTCGAGTAATTCAAAATAAATCGTGGAATTAACTAAGTACTTTCTTTTCACTATCCCAAAAATATTTCCAGAGTATGGGAAAATTAGGATAAAGAAAGGTCAATGACTGATTTTTATCACGTATGAAGTAAAAATGTGGCTGGAGAAGTTTGTAAAAATAGATAATATCATTATTGCCTAAGAAAATGAAATATAGATGTTGTCAAATATTGTAGGAGAGCCTAATCACGCACGTTGCCGGGTTTAGACTGATACTTTGAAAAATCAAGAGGATGAAGTTTATTGGATTATTATTGGACGAAGACAACCGACAGCTATCGTAATTAATGCTGATAGGGATGGTTGCGCAATTATGCAATGAATGAATTACTCGCAGAAATATGAAATGGTAAGGCAAAACCGTTAGACTGCAGTAAATAGATGTGCCGATGGATGCAGACCAATTTAATAATAAAAAATTCCTTGCCGCATCCAGAATAAAGGTAATTTGAAAAGAACGCAAATCAGATATTACCCTTTCCCTCACGGTATCTTCAATGCCTATCTTTCGCCTGAGGTTGCTCAAATAGGGTGTTTGATGTTAGCATGTTTTTCTCTTTACAAAACTCTACCAACCTTTCTCCGGTTTGATTTCTTTTTCCAAAACTGACCTCACAGACGCTACTTCCTTCTCTGCCCTCTCCAACCACCGCTTTTCAGGCTTCTATACGAGGGCCTCGTAGAAAATATTAGGTATCCCGTTTTAAGTAACAAAGGGATGATATCCGCAGGTATATATTAAAACCCACCAGATACCAACACCAGCTCCTTAGGGAAGCTAGAGTCAGAGATAGCCACACTGCTTTCTCGGAACAAGGATAGGGGTAAAGTAACGGGCGGAGATTTTATTCAACCTTCATTAAACAGGAAAATGTATCATTTTAATTAATAGGAATAAGGAACTCTGTAAATCACTTTTGAACCCATTTACGTCACATTTTCTCTGCCAGTTAGTAACACCACCAACCAGAGGAAACATTATTCTAGATAACGTCGGCGGATTCTTGAAACCTACTATGGGCTACATATAAACTTTTACAGGGGACACAAAAACTGTTAAAAAGTGTAAAATAATGTTTTTTTATATTAAAAATATTATTTTAACAATTTTAAACAGTTTTTTGTGTGTCCTGTAAAATTTTATAATTAGCACATAGCAGGTTTCAAGAATTCCCCGCCGATAAATACGTACCCGAACAAATTGAATATATAGTTGTAGGTGTTGGAATTAATGGCAATAAATATTTTACTTGCTAAATTTATCCTAGGCGTTGAAAAGCATTTTAAACCAAAGAGGAGGACTCGTTTGGCAAAGAAAATTCCGATTGTACGAAAGAGGAGTTCAAGGCGTTCATTTTATGAATTTTGTGAGCAAAGCTAACCTTAGATTTCCAGAAGGCAGAAGGAAGAAGATAGATTCATTTTCTTCGAACACGATTTGGGCAGTAATAGAATATATCACAGATGAATGTGGAAATTAGAATAGATATTGCGACTTTAATGTAGGAGGGTCTGAATTGATTTAACAAGTTCATGTTTTAACTTTACCATCTCAGGCATGCTTCGGAAAATGTTAACTAAATCATTCAGTAACATAAATTCCGGATTGATAAACATTACATTTCATATAATAAAACTTCACCTACACGTGTCTCATGGAACCATATCTAATGTATACTACAAAGTAATAACACTATATATCTCTGCTAAATATAGGTAGTGTGTGCGGACTAGTATTTTCGCATGTCTGATGCATTCGAGTATATAATACTTTCTGACTAGAAACTAATGCCAGGCAGAGATCTCGCATGGCACTGACTCTCGCGGTCTCAAACACAGAGTTATGTATTTTATTTATTTTCATTACTAATGCAGCATCAACCTCTTATTATTCGGCGAGCCTCGAGTGTCATTGCCGACATAATGGCCGGAAATTCTAGAGGGTTTTTTCATTTTGGATAACCAAGATCGTCGATCATATTACCAATCTGTAGTATCTTGCGCTTGAAGCAGGCGGAGGGACGCTAAAACGACGATAGCCTCTTGGATTGCATTTACATGAGCATTAGCTCGCGTTCTCCACGCTAGGTTTCTCTTCATGTTCTCAGACAGTGACCCTCTCAATTACACTTTTAATAACATTTCCGTATTGCACTTATTCTACTGTATTTAGTAGAGAGTTGCGACAAGTTCAAGATTTCTTACGGATGATATTGATGCATCATTTCACTTGACCATCACAAAATTTTACGCGAAATCGGCAATTTTAATTACATTTACGTTAAATGATTGAAAGTAACATTAGCCACGTCAATGATTTAATTGAATCTTTTAATGCGTGAGGACGAAGAGACAAATATTATTCAAAGAGAACTGGATTAAGAGCGAGTAAATATTCTTTTCTTGACCAAAGTGTAAGCATTTCAAAACATTTCCTTGAAGAAATTATTCAAATGGCTTGTTTACTTATTGACTAAAAATTATAACAATCAACAGGTTGTTTTTCCATCCCCAGTTCGATTTCCCTCGGCACTGGTAAATCAGTCGCTCAAATTCAACAATGATCGGTGAGTCGATGACGTGGTCAAGCGAAACAAAAGCCATCCGAAAAACAATTGCAAAAAACTGAAGCACAAAATAACTTAAAACATGCTATGGGAGTCCAAACGACACATTATTAACATAAAAACCATCTCAGAAGCGCCTATGACTCCTACAGAAATGGTTTCCCTACGAATGTCCAAGCACGAATACGTTAAATGAAAATTAAAGGCATAAAATGCATTGCAACAACGATTAGATCTCTAATTCCATAACTATTGTGTATTTATTTCGTCGTCAATAACAACAAGGCGTAAATAAACATTACCTTGATATCTGTGAATATTGGAATGGTGGTCCAGTCCCAAGGAATACATAGGTATGGCATTAATCCTATTTTGTAAAATTTGTGGAGGAATACTCGCTAAATGGGCAGTAATAGAATATATCACAGTGAAAACGTTCTAGTGTAGTGATTGATAGAAGATTGGTGATTAACAGAAGAAGACGCGGTGCGCTGCTGGTAAAATAGCCGACTACGATGATTCCTAGTGTTGGTGGTGGACCCTGATTAAAGCAAGACTCATCGGAAGATAAATGACTGAAAATGTCCATAATACTTCGGACCGCAAAATTATTTGTAATCGTATTGTGTATGAGAGTGGTTTCTTTAATAAATTCCATGAACCGCATGTATTCGAATGATTATTTGACCTACCACGAATACGTGTTAATTTATATTGGTGAACTGATTGGACTGCATCAAATTAATAGCGCGAGATGTTTTGGATAGTGAAATGGAATCCACGTAGCGGGTAAGACGTCTTTTTTGTGTAGCAGTGACATTATTTAATTATTCATGCAATGGAGCATAAATTACGGAATGAATGCGTCTGCCTTGACTACGCCAAGTAACTTTCAACGACGACAAATGTCTTTATTTCTTACTGCGCACGCTCGGAGTTTCATTCTGTAAGCTTGCCGTTGAAACTATATCATATGAGAAAGAGTAATGGACTGAAAATAAACTATTAAGTGAGAAAAATGAATCTTCTAACGTGTTACGGCACGACACTTCGCGGCAATATCACAGGCGTAATCAGAGTTTTAAGCAATCGCACGCATTTTCCGATATTTATTTTGCATAATAAAAGTGGTAGGGCCCTAATTATAGTGCAACCTTGACCCTATGCGTCATTATTAATCGTTACCGATCATTTTTTTTTGAGTGCCCTGACATTAAAATCCGCCATTTTTACATATCGTGTATTACCGTTACCTTAGCACAAATTTTCTCTACCACACAGTTAGTGCCAACATAGTTGGTGGATTCAAATCTTGGCCGCTAGTGGCGCGGAGGAGGTTGCCCACAGACTTTTGCAAATGACTGTACATCCATCCTCACCTCCCCCCCCTCACTGACAGACGCAAACTACATTCACTGGAGCAAGCTCACATTTGGGGGCTCAGACAACCCCCAAGTCATCCCCCAAGTCTCCAACCCTCCAAGCCCCACCCCTTTCCTACCCCTCCATCCCCACTCAGTGCCTTCCGAGAAAGACGGTAGTGCCACGGAAAAGTCTAGAATGCTTTGCAATCTTTCTTTTTAAGTATTTCTTCTCTTTCCGTACAGCTTGTCGAGAATAAGCTTACACTTCTTCTTGTAATCATGTGAATTGTTTTCAAAGATGGTGTATTTATATGAAGATACACAGAGTGGGTGTGATGTCCTGTGAATTTAAATACTTGTGCCTCCAACATGGCAACTATGATCCAACAGTCTTAACGAGAGCAAGACAAAAACAATTTGAAACTTTTGGAAGGAGAAGAAGACGATAAACTGAAAAATGAATGTATGGTATATTGACTGCCTCATGAACGGAAAGAAAAAAGTTCTTATCAAAATGATGGAAACTTCAACATTGACCTGTTGAATAACGAATGAAGAAATCTTCAAGAGAATAGCAAGAAGACAAAGATTCAGTAGCTCAGGAACCCAAGGATTGTATTGTGGTATCACCACCGGGGTGTAACATTGTATGCAAATAATACTGAAAGCAATACATAAATTGGCTAAGAAATGAAGTTTAAAATGTACAATGATTAAAAAATTAATTAACTGAAGAAATATCGTTTGAGACTAATTTACTGATTTTCTACAACTGAACTGAAGTAGTACTGATATAAGCTGAGGTAATACTCGGGAATGAATACCGTATGATTCCAACATAATACATATTTGCAACTTAATGCAATAAAAGAGATAAAAGCACATAAAAACAGAAGTGATTGAACTGTTTAAACATGAATGCCATGTTATATGTGTTGAATGCGTAAAAATAGCAAGCGTTGTAGGAACACACATCATGAGAACCAGAAGTTGAACATTTCCTAATTTTCAACATCATATATAACATCACCAATAACTTCAGAAAGGTAACTGATACTGCACTACGGAAAATAATCTTTGGCATGAAATGCATGGTGACCCACAAGCAAATCGCTCAATGCATACCAGTGAATGATGTGTATAACAAAGAATTAATTTATTCCAGCAGGCATATAGCATGCTTTAAACATCAAGACTGTGCTTAATCTGGGGATACAAGTATTTTGATCACATTGTGTACAGCCAAATCATTCCGCAGCCTTACGTGTAAAATTCAATGTACTCACCTTCTGAACTAGCTCCTCAAATGCATACTGTACACCTTCACGTGTCTGTGCACTCGACTCAATAAATAATGTTGCATGCCTTTTTGCAAACTGCAATCCTTCTTCCCTAGTAACTTTCCGATTTTCCTGTAAAACATCAGTATGGATACTATAAAAGCGACAAATGACTAAGCAAGGTTCTATAAACAGTTTACTTCCTCCTCGAGAAAAGAAGCTGAGGGCAATATTCGGACTATCTTCGGCCATTTCCGTGTACCCCAGAGGGTGATTTCATCTCAAATCAGGCAGGGGATTTCAGGTGACCATCAGCAATTTTCCTGAATATTACATATTTGAAAGCCATATTCCTGTGATTAACATCGATGCATATATCTGAGCACAGAACCTTATCAAAATAAAGTTATGAACATTTTGAACACTGCTTTAGCAGTGGGCGTTTGCATACATTCGAAGCCACGAGAGATATGCAATATTGAACGTGAATTCAGTCATTGGATGTGATCAAAGATTCATGCAAGTACCTACTATTTATTCATCGTGCATGCCAAGCAGACTGAAACTTTATTTTTGCACTCATTGCATTGCAACTCTGACATACGAGATAAAGTGAATTTACTGATTGGGTTGAAAACATGCCTGACTATGACGTATCATTAAAAAAATATAAAATACTACCTTTTTATTTATTGTTTATTACATAGTAAGTACAACATTTATTTAAGCTGTTGAAATTTTTATGAAAGGCGACCTTTTTTGTTATTAATTATTACATTATTGCTATTTCTTACTGTTGAAATGAGTCCTGTTTATTTATTGTTGAACCGATTTGAAAATTAGCGATATCAAGGGATGCAGAAAACTATTATTTTTTAATAAGATTAAAATTGCTTCTCTAAGTGCAGCAACTCCACAGTTATTAGCATTTATGTGATTTGTCATTTTTTTACAAACCCTTGACGCAGCTGTGCTCAAAATGTTCATAACTTAATTTTTATAAGGTTCTGTGCTCAGATATAGACATCAATATTAATCATAGGAATACGGTGTCATTTCACATATGTCATTTTTAGGAAAATTGCCGATGGTCACCTGAAATGATTTTACTGAATCTGCCTGATTTGAGATGAAAAGGCCCCAAAATTATAATTTGTTTACACACATACAGGTAGGATTATGGTTAAAATAAAGTAAATTACTATATACTACGCTGAAAACGTATCTTCCAAAAATCACATTCGACTTGCTATCCAACAAAAGAATAAACACCACACAAAATGAAATAAACATTGTAGAATGGCAGTAATTGCATGATTGGGTCAATAAAAGCTATGACATCAGAATTTCATGATGTCATTGGCACGACATATAAGGCTTAAAACAATTCACCCAAGTTTAAAGTCCGCTGGGATAAGCTTGCCAAAAACTCGTTAAGTAAAAACTTAATGCCACGGAGTAGGTACTATAAAAATCCAAATAAATCTTTTGGAACGCTACACAACAGCGAACACAAAAACCACGACATTAAATCAAAATAAGTAACCAAACACAAAATCGCTAATTATCACAAAGCAGCAGCTTGGATTGCTCAGCAAAGGCAGAAAATCTGTACTTACTTTGTCAATTTTGTTTCCTACGACGATCTTTACTATGTCATCATTTGTGGCAAATGTTTCCAGCTCGTTCAACCACCATTCGAGTTTCATAAATGAACTTCGTTCCGTTACATCATATACTAGAATAACACCTTGGGCTCCTCGGTAAAAATTTGGGGTTAAAGCCCGAAATCTTTCATTTCCAGCAGTATCCTGAAATTCGAAAGGCTTATTAGCAACGAAATCGACGTTATTCAATCCATACACAAGATCGCACATACCCAGATAGCAAGTCGGACGACATTATCGTCAATTGTGATAAGCTTATGTTTAAAATCCAGCCCCATTGTGACTTCTTGGTTAATATCGAATTTGTCTTCTGAAAACCTCAGCAAAAGACTGAAAAGATTACCAGAAAAAACTACTAAATATTACCAGAAACATGTAACTTGTTGAACAATATAGAATGGATGCGTCTTATCGCAGCAAATTACCTGGATTTCCCTACGCCACAGTCCCCAATTATTAAAATTTTTAATGTCGTTAACACGTTGACCTCATCCTCCACGCCTGACATAGCTGATAATAAATTTGCGTATATTACGATAGTAGTCGACCCACCATTAGTGATTTACAATATCTAACCAAAATTTTCAATCTCAATCCCACGCCACTGTAAACGCTAACCAGCAACCCACGCCACAAGTAATACGTAGCACTGTAATCTGTAGTGGCTCCTACTTGCACCTAATTGTTTACAACAACGAACTTGGAATGAGCTTGCAAGCGAAACAATTGATGTTCGAAATATATGAAAAAAAACAAAACGAGTCGCGAATTTTCGCGGGTACGACTTTGGCGCGGAAATTGAATACCATGATCGTTAATACAGTTAAACTTGCATGACAATAGTGTACACTTCATTCAGTTTGATAATGTTACACCCCAAAGCTGAAGCAGACTATCATATTTATTATCCTTTTTTTGCATATATTATACCCCATGCGGGGGCCATACCTTACGTTTAAGAAATGTAAAGTTGTGTTTGGTCTGAAGGCAGTTCCGGTTGGTAATGGATGAACCCATTGAGCTTACCCTGAGAGCTAAAGTCTGCAGTAAACCTAATGTAAACCGAATTTTAACGTCTACACCTGAAATATAATAGACTTTATAGACCAGATATAAACGTTAAATAGGCGTTTACATTAGTTATACTGTAAACTTGGTGCTCTCAGGGGTGATTTGAATTCTCTTAGTAATGTTTTTGATGATACTATATGTAAATGCTTCTGTTATGTCTCTTCCTCACCTACATTTGAAAATTTAATGCCATATTCTTTTCTTTCGGAAACATTCTCTATTAGGGGTTATTTGCTAATCAACCCAGCATTTGGGTCTGCTTCAGCGCCATGCACTATTCTCTGGTCTACATTTTGACAGAGAAAGAATCAAAGGCTACGATCACAGAGACTTAATCAAATCCCATGTGAGAGTTGTTTGTAGAGAGCCAGTTCTATTCCCTTGCCTCTATTCTGAGGGGTCTGACAAATTCCTTTAAAAGTTCCACCTCTCCCCCCTCCCACACATATTGATCATGAAGGAGAGAGTGCACTCTGTCCATGAGATGCACCATGGTGCATCCATAGCTCTCACAAAATTTATTTCAGGCTTTTACTTTTATTTCAGTTGAACTATGTGCAACTATAGTTGCCTCTAGGCAGGGCAGGGCAGTATTTCAAATGCATGCACCTTACATTTTATATTCCAAATTCAAACTTCTAGTATTTTTGCATTCTAAAATTCAATTACTAAATACTTTTGAAGTAGGTTTTATTGCAGCTTTTTTAAAACTACGATTCAAAGATTATTTCATGAACAAGTGAATGCAGTACAAATAGTAAATATTGAACCTTAATTAAGTCTCTATTTCCTTTATTTCTTGACTTGAAGTAAGATGTTGGGCCGGCCCCGGTGGCGGCAAGGTAAAGTTTTCACCGGCCAATCCTAGGAGTCGCGGGTTCGAGTCCTGCCTGGGTGGGTTTTTCTCCACCCAGGGCTGGATGGATGTTTTTCGAGCTCTTTTACTTCAGCCCCTGGAAAAGCTGATGACAGGCTAATGCCTATTGGGATGCCAGGGGCATATGGTCCAACAGAAGAGACCAGATGCAAAAAAAAAGTGAAACAGAAGTGACAAACGGAGCTCAAATTTTCACCTTGCGGAATGCATTGTGTCGACCAAAGTCTTCCGAAATCAATCCTGGTTTACAAGCATATCAGCTTTTATACCCTTATCCCATGAGGTGGAATTTACTTTACGACCTTATTGGTCAATTATATTTGAAGCATAAGATAAGTACTCAGTGCAAGTAATACATTGAAAGGAGTTGAAACTTCTGTAAGTTTTCTTATCATGATGAAGCCAATTGTCACTTGCCTCAGATTACCTTTAGGGCCAGGAAACCTGTTATAATGGACAACTACTACCTATATAAATGTTTCTGCGTAATATGTTGCAAAATTTGATGGAAAATAATTTGTACCTTGCAGCTGGATCAGCAGCAGCATTAGTGAAGAGCTTGCCTATTATTTTTGAATCTTTTTTCAATTAATTAACCCTGAAGTGAATGAGATGATTTTGGCTTATTCCTTTCATCAAAGTTTTAAATTGCTGTGGTTCCAGACCATATTTCAGACTCTTAATGTGAATAAATTCAAAATCTCTGTATTAATCACTCATAGATTGCATGCTCTCGGTGGAGAGGTTGAGGACTTTATGTGACTGCAATTACTAGTGAAAAAAAGTCACATTCCCAAATTAAAGTGGAGATAATCAGTTATTTTAATGACAGAAACTGATCTCTGACAAGCTTTCAAAAGTATTTCAAGAAAATATTTATCACATATGTGTAACACAAGCCTATGATCATCTTCACCAGGAGAGAGTTTTCATTTGATGGCTTTATCCATCTCACTGTCGAGGGGATCCCTTTTGAAAATCTTGTAATCCTCAAGGCGAATAATTCATCAGAGAAAGCGACATTTGATATTGAGTTTTGAAAGTGTATGAAAATTAGTTTATGCTTGCTTCTAATTTTCTCCTGCTATGTTTAGAGCTGTCCCTACTGTGCTTGAATGCGTAATCTCTGCTGCGCCAGTCTGATCTCAAGATTAAGCTTCCCACGTCAACCTTCTCAACTTCATTTTCTTCTGTGATAGCCTTTGCACTGACATTGCTTCTGGTTTGGTCTAACACACTCACAATTTTAAGTTTATCAAGTAACAAAACACTTCAATTTTTTGTTGAGTCAACCTGAGAATGCAATGTAACTCCCTCAGTGATTGACATGAGTAAACTAATTTCCCTTTGTTGTCCAAGAGCAAACCTGACCCCTTTCAGGCAAACAAAAATACCTGTGTTTGACAGCCAAAACAACAAGCACAAAGCATTGCATTTTATAGAAGACACTAACACTATTACATAGGTGTTGACTGAGGCATCACATAGAGGTCCAGGTGTAAACAAATAACTCTTTCTCTTTCAGAGACTTCTACTCTCTCAGAGATTTTCAGAGGAGAAAATGAGGGGACCTGGTGATCAGTCTCACTTGGAATTTTTCTTACTTAACGAGGTTTGACTGTATGGTCAAACAGCCTCAACACCACTCAACTGTCATCAAATCATGTCACTGATTAAGAGCCAATAACTGGATTTTGTACATCTTTCCTTTGAAATTTATACCATTTTTACATTACTTCCCATATTTGCCACACAACTTTAGGAGATCACTACTCAGTGTTGCTGTAACAATATCAGTAGTAATCGAAGAGTCACATTTTATTTTGCCAAGACTAAGTTTCACCTTTTATCATCTTTATCTAAAAAAAACACAGTACTGGTACCTGCATGAAAAAATAAAAACAGACAACTATGTATTTTCCATTTTTATATATTTGTTATAATAAAAACATGGACTCATTATTATGTACAAAATAAATTCATATTTACAAGATCAAGCAGTTATATGCAGTCATAAACCGCTCGTATTGCTGGAAGACAAACACAGAGTATTCACCACAGTAAAAATTAATAACAATGTGTTACTTTTAAGTAAAAATAACATCTGAGATGGTGACCACAGTTGTTCTCACCAATCATCTTCCTTGGAAGAAAGCACCTTTGGTACGAGTGGTCAACGAGATGAACGGCATTATTGTTACCTCTATAATAACATATGTACATGAAGTTGAGTTCATTTCCCAGTTCTCATTTGATTTCCTCCACGTAAGTTGCTGGGAATATACCAATCGTTCCATTCAGTTCTCCTAGCCACCAACCATCAGCTTGCTTATCATGGATGTTGATCACGTCACCTGCAAATAATGGAAATAATATTTTTTTTTCTGAGAAATGCATTCTTGATGTCATTAACCCTTCAACGTCGAGCGACGTAGCGACTACTTCGGGCCCGGACTTTACATGCCCTCGAGCGACGTAGTCACTACGTCGAGGCAACCATCTGAATATTTGAATTTTTTAATCCATTATATTATTTCAAGATCCTAACATATTTGGTATTATTCAAAAGCAGAATAATGTGGCTTCTTACTAATTATAGCTATTATTATAATATATTAAATTTCTGATATTTTATTGAGAGTGTTTTAATGATATGGAATTTTCGAAATTTTCTTTCAAACCCTCTGAAGGCTTGTTACACAACACTAATTCCTAAAAAATATTTTTAATAGTACTCTCTTCTCACGGAGTGTCAGTGCTAGAGCTTTCAGAGGGCTACACCAGCTTACGATGCCCTTCAACGGCTTGTTTCTCTCTTCCACATCCCCTCTTGACCCAATTCATATGCATCGTAGTTCCCCTCTCAATACTATCCCGTCTTATCTCCGGCCTTCGTCTGCTTTTCATCTCTATCAACACTTCGTAAACAATGAAGAGGGTCTTAAGGTCTGCATCTTTTTTGGTTTGTGTACAATATTTTTTTCTATGAAGTTGCTTTAGTGGCCGAGAAGGTTGGCCATGGCAGAGTCGGAGTTCACAGCCTAGGGGAAGTATTCTTTTCAAAACGCTAAGTGCTTTAGTCTGAATGAAGCCTTTCTTGAGTGTGGTATCTCCTGCGGAAGTTTTTCTCCTCTGTGACTGCATCAACTTATTGAACCTAGAATATATCCCTTATTTTACATCATGGCATCGACAAGTAGAAAAAGACTTTCGGTACCTGAAGAAGAAATCAAGGAGGAACTCCTACTGGAATACAATTCGGAAGAGAGTGGGAGCTCTGAAAGTGATAGTGACGAGGTGATCAAAGATCGTTCTGAATTGGATTTGATAAAGGAGTATAGCGACCATTCGGAGGAGGAACCAGAGGAAAGTTTTTTCCGGGAGGACATGAAAAAATACGAGGGAGAAAGATAAAAGTTCGTCGGTGGCTCTGGACCACAAGGGAAAGTATCATTGGTGACTGATATTTTAGATGCCTTTGAACTTTTCTTTGATGAAGAATTTGTAAGTACAATTGTAAAGGAAACTAATCATTATGCAGATCAGTACATGACCTTGGGTGGGCCATCCCTTTCCAAAAAAATCCAGAATTTTTTCTTGGAAAATGGTGTTGATCAATGAAATTTAAACAGTTTTGGGATTATTCATGTTAATGGGAATAATACAAAAGCCATCACTTCGTTCATATTTTTCCACCAAAAGAGTTCTGTCCACACCTGGGTTTGGAGACCAAATTACAAGAGATCATTTTGAACTCATATGTACATTTTTACACTTCACGAACAATGAAGACATGCTTAGTTCTAGAGGACCACCGAAGTTGAAAAAAGTATTTCCAGTCATTTCACATCTCAATAAAACATTCAAGGAATACTACCTTCCAATAGAAATATCTCAATTGATGAGTCCTTGACTTTATGGAAGGGTCGCTTGTCCTTCAAATAGTACTTGCCGTTGAAATCAGTAAAGTTTTGTATAAAGAAGACATTCGAGCTCTGTAATGCAATTCTTAATCTACACTGGGAGAGATACAGTCTTTAGATCACCAATGGGGTCGTTTACCATATTTTTTAAAATGCTGAATCTAATAGTTTGTAAAATAAAAAGACCCTTATTTTTCCGTTTTTTGATCCTTCAATTATTTCCCGAGTTGTAAGGGGCGAAAAACTGATGTTTTTAACCCTTTCGGAAAAGTGGGCGTGGTAAAACCTCTGACGTGTATTGACTTCGTCCAATTACAACTGAGCCCGCGAAGCTACTTCGCTTTATCGCAATGGGGGGGACACAGCTGACTCGGCCAATGGGAGCGATAACGACAGCATCTATGCAAGGAGGCCTTCTGAGAATTTCCCTCCACTCCCTTCCCTTCCCCTAAAAGCTGTCAAGGACAGGAGGAAAATGACGTCAATGCTATCAAAGAAGCTTTTTCGGTGGGCGTCACCTTTTGCTTATTTTAATTTTTGATTTATGAGTGAATGGTTGTGGTTAGAAGATTAATTTTTTCACTAAAATTCGTTTTTCGTTTCCATCTAACGATTTTGTGTACATAATTGCTATTTCGGTTCCGAGTAAACGCCCCCATTTGCACTGAAAACTCAAGTAAAACAACTGCTATAGTACTAAACCTTGTGTTTCCTTTCCTGAACCAAGGCAGAACACTTTGGAAAGACAATTTTTGCAACTCAACGGATTTAGCAAAACTGTTGAAAGTTTCTTACAGTACTGACTACGTCGGAACTTTGAGGATTAATAGAAAAAATGTCCCTCAATAGTTGAAGGATAAAAAGCTGAAAAAAGGAGAAGTAGCAGGTCAACACTGCGGCCCAGTTCCAGTTGTAAAGTGGAAAGATAAATAAGTAATCACCATGCTTTCTACATTCCATGGCATAGAAACAAAGGCCATCGTAAAAAGAGGGAACGAACTCATAAAACTAATTACTTAGTATTATTGATTATAATAAATATATGGGTGGGGTGGATCTAAAATATCAGTTACTTCAAACCTACTTGATTGAAAGAAAGCGTCTCAACAAGTGGTACATGAAGCTATTTAGAAGACTCCTGAATTCGGCTGTACTGAATGCTCTAATAATATACCGGGTAAACACAAATAAAAACGTTGACCATTTCACCTTTCGTGTCCAGCTAGTAGAGAAACTGTTTCATAAATATGCCTAAAAAGGATGCCCGGGCTACAATCCGCTGATAGTTTAGCGCTTCGCTTGACAGAAAGGCATTTTATTAGAAAAATCCCTCCCTTAGGAAGGAAACAACACCCACAGAGGAGGTGTGTCATCTGCACAAAAAATTCTAGGTGAAGAGGTTCTGTGTACTGGTGTGAAAAATGTGATATGGGACTTTGCTTTGACTGTTTTGACATCTACCACACCAAGCAGAATTTCTGAGGAAGGCCCATTTTTATAACTGGTATAATCATCGCCGATTGTGTAATGCCTGCATCCCGATATGCTGAGAGGTGACCTTTTGTGCATGTGCAACTATTATATATTTAACGACTAGTACTTCATATTAAATAATGCATTTTTAAAATAGTACTACCTGCAAGCAAATAATACGCAAGAGTTTCTTTGCATGAAAAAATGAAGGGAATCCGATTTTTGTTAGCGGTAGAAGAGAAAAAAAAGATTTCACCAAAGAATATAACATAAAACTTATTAGGTAATACAATTATTACCACGAAATATTATGGACAAGACATTATTTTATACACACAAAAAATCTGAAATTAATCCAATGATTAGTTTAAAAGTTATAAATTTTTTACCAGCCATATACGAAAACCGGCGATTCCATTTAAATCTCCTCCGACCTACAAGATGGGATTCCTTTTATTCTCCTTAGGGCTTGAAAGGTTAAATATTTTTCTACTCCAAATGATAAATACAGTAGAAGCCCGGTATAGTGAGTACGGCTTATTGCGAGAATCACGTTATAGCGAGTGATTGTCTTTGTACCGCCAAAAGGCCTATGTTTTACATGTAAAATAAAGCGGATATAGCGAGGCCAAAAAGTTCCTTCCATGGTATAAGCTCGGTATTACGACAGATATCTCTCGAAGGCGATACACCGCCTAGCAAAAATAAACTATTGAATTTTGTATTATCTGTGAATTAAATTAAAAATACAAGATGTGTGCCATATCTACAACACCTAAAGCCAATTATGTCCAAACATTAGCGATTTACGGCCTTCAGTACGCTCTGCGCACTCCCATTTTATGTTCTTCTTTTGTTGGGCCCAGTCATCAGTGGGAGGGGAGTGCGCGGACGACGAGCAAGATGAGAGTAGGAGAGGGAGTTAGGTATAGGCATGGGCGATATTGATAATCGGGGCACGATAAGATATCGGGGCATGATAAGATATCGGGGTACCATAAATATCCCTATAAATATCACGATAAAATAACATGATATTGCGTCCCGATAAAATATCACGATAAATGTCGCGATAAAAGATCGTGATATTGCGCTCGTTCAAATGTAGCGTAATCGCATCCGATGAATTATTGTGATATTGCGCCAGTTAATCGTGTTGGAAAAAGACAGCCGTTGAGTTGGCCTTCGCTTAAGCTGGAGCAAGTATGTTTGAAAACTTACTATTCTGGTATCTGCTAATTCAAATTCTCACCAGTTCTCTCACACTCTCTCATTCAATTTCAGTGGTCTGATAATTGACGTACTTCCGTGGACCCTGACTCAAATGTCAGCAAAGCTTCCCGTTAGAGTTGAGTTAGAGAAATGCTAGCTTTTGCCCAGTGAAGCCAACACGTGGCGAAACCACGAAAAACGCGCAGACAACAAACGCAAAATAAAACATTTTTTATGCCAGAAAAAAAATCATTTTCAAGAAGGCGAAAAAAAAACATTTAAATACACTGGAAAAGACAAGCATATGTTATAGCAAGAATAACACATTATCAAAGCCATTTTTGATATAGACATTTGAACCTTTAAAAATTGTTTTTCTATTGATAAAGTCTTTCAAAAATGTAAAAATAGCATGAATAAAATATTTTGTGCTATGTGGGACCTCTTTGATGCCTCAGACAAAATCTTGTCATAGGTAGTACTTCGCTTTGTTTGCTAGCCCTTAGGAAAATTTACTGAAGAATACTTTAAGTTTACTTAAGTGAACTGAAAAATTTAAAGTTAAGTAACTTTTGAATTGAAAATTTTTTCTAAAGTTAAGAGTCCATTTTAAAGGTTTCTTAGTTTTTTTCTAAAGTTTTGAGCCAACCCTAAAGTTTTCTTATAGTTTTTTCTAAACTTATAGATGCATTCTAAATTTTTTGAAAGTTTACTTTAGGACGACGATTGAATTCACTTTAAGTGAACTTAACGTTTTCTTTAGTAAATTTTCCTAAGGGCTAGCAAGACAGCTAACTGAGTTAATGATAGTAAAAGTCTCACTATGCTTAAAAAAAATGTAACAATAATACCCTTGAAAATTTTAAACCATAATAGAAAGTTATCACATGCTGTTGGAATCTTTATTCAGGTATAATTTATAAATATCACTAAATGTCTCACCTGGCCTTAGTTTTAATTCATCATAAAGGTTTGGAGCGTAGTCATACAGAGCTCTGCATCTGCCAACAGAGGGAGCCGACGAGTCTCCATTCTCTGAGATGACTGGAAAAGCAATACTACTCTGGTATTCTTTATCACTTCCTTGGCTGGAAAACTCATCTGAAAGGCATTAAACAATCTTCAATGGAGACCACATTTTGACTGGCTGGGGATAAATATATATATACTTCACGATGAATGATTAATTGTAGACATTTCATAAGGACTTTCTCCATGACTCAGATTCAAAAGCAGTTGCTTGAAGCCAGGCCCATCCCTTCCATTCCTATCCTTATACCTTTCCTCCCAGTCTGAAGTGCCTATTAGTGCAGAAACATACTTGAAAACACCCATGTAAAAAGAAACCATCGATAAGCAGATGCAACTGGTCCTAACTGTTTCTGAATGTGACTCAGTTTAGTTTTGAGTTTATAGCTCATTGGTAGTAGTTTGCTTTAGGCAACATGAAATATTGCAACCTTTAATACATATTCAATTCAAATTGTTAGCATTTTTCCCACTCTTTTAATAAAGGTATCACAAAAATAAATATATTTTTTCTGGAAATTGATGAAATCATTTAAAAACTAAGAAAAATATTTTTTAGTGATTACCAATTACAATAGCCCTGTCCGAAAGTGTGCTTCCAGCGCTAAGCATACTACGCTTGCTTGCAAGTGGAGGGGGGGTACCATCGGAAACACCTGAAGTATGTCCGAATGCGAAGCACTCTGGGGGAAGCATGCTACGAAGCCAAAGCACAGAAGCACACTCCCATTGTTAAAGGCTTCGAAGCATTGTTGACGAGAATAACAAAAGATGGCGGAGCCGTTGGCTACATATAAATGTGTGTAGTATCTATTTTTTACTTCGCATATTACATTTCCATAATTATTAATATACATATCAATGAAAAGGTTAATATGCATATAATCGCTCTTTTTCTTCCGATCTAAACATTTGATAGATGTTGCCTTCTATCGTGTTTCACTATACCTAGTGGTTTTTTATGTTGCAACTACTGTTTAACGTCGCTCATTAACCGTAGACTGTCTGAATACGAAGTATTCTTTCCCAAGCAAGCTTCATTGTACGTCAGCAATACGTCAACACCAAGAATGCTTTGCTGAAGCATACTGGTTTTCGGATACGGCTAATGCTTAAACATTCCTACATAGTGTTCAATGGTTTGAATGTATTGGAAGATAAAAAGAATTTCTACAGTAAAGTTTTTCATAGATTGTCACACTCCGATTGTAAAACATAAATCATGAAAATGCATATGATTTATATATTTTTGGCCAGATGATTCCTAATTGCATTTGTAATAATTTGTAAATATGTAAGTATATGTATTTTTTATTTGTTGTTAGTGTTCGAACTTTAATTATATTTACATGTAAGGGTTTACATTACCTTTTCCCACCCCAGTCACTTATTCACTCACCCCCACCCCTTCCGACCCACCAATATCTCGTACTCCCTCCCCATCCTAATCAGTTTCCCCTACTTTCTGTGCCTGTGAGTTTTCTTCTTGAGTTGTGCCTGAAGATGACCTTGTAAGTCGAAACCGGTCCCAAATAAATTTATGTGGGTTAACAAAGTTTTTGCTTTCATTTAATCAAGACTACATCCAGTTGATCCACCAGGAAAGCCTACCATCCATCACCAACTGAAACATGTCTTATGGAGAAACTTGCATCGCACAAGCATGATTTGTTTCTGTTGAAAAATTTCTGTACACATAGCTGAAAATTTCTGCACAGAATATAAAAATATCATTCAGAGAGACTATAGAAAATGATTGAATATGAGACCATTAAGCTAAATGTGATTTATTTTCTTTGTTGCCAAGGGGCATTTCATTGGTTGTTCATAGAAAAAGGTATTAGATACATTTTCTTAACATGTGGGTGAGACTTAAGCTGTTTCCTCATACTATGACATAAAATGCATTCAATTTCTTTCCGTTCAGCATGGATTTATTCATGCTCTCAGCCTTTTTTCATACAAGCAAGAAGATTTTCTCTTTCCTTAAAAGCAGTCAACGACGGGAGGTGGATGATGACAATGGTCTCACAGCAGCTTCTTCCATGGGGGTCACCTTTTGCTTATTTTAAATTTTGATTTATGAGTGAATGGCTCTGGTTAGAAGATTAATTTTTTTCACTAAAATTCATTTTTCGTTTCCATATAGCGATTTTGTGTACAAAATTGCAATTTTGGTTCCGAGTAAACGCCCCCATTCTGAAAAGACAGAACATGATGATCTCCAGAAGACAATCATGAAGGGAATAGCAAATAGAGACAGGAGACCTTGCATAAAATATTTTGAGCAAGTAGTCGAGGATGTAAAAGAGAAGAATTACATGCATAAACCTGAATAGGTTAGTGATGGTGATAGGTATATGGTAACAGATCTTTCCATAGTCTAATGTAGGCCATTTTAATTCCCCGTCTTATCACAAACAACCTTACCCTCCTTTTCAAGAAGAGATTTCTTATGCCTATGCCTTTGATCAATTCCTAACTTCTGCAGAACACTCATTTTCTTTGTCCAAATCAAAACATCAAGTAAATTCTTAAAGTATAAAATATAAATATAGACATCCAGCTATACGCAATATTTCTTCCTACTGGCATCATTTATTCTTGTCCAGACACATCATCCTCAACCCAGACACATCATCGCCTTTGAATCACAGCTGAAGAAGGAGATGCCCGGCAGCTTTATGATTCATTATAAAGCAGTCGACCTTGAGCCAGTCTTTGATGACAAAGCAACCTTCACATTTAGCAAGAAGAAATTAAAATTGATTCTTGCTAGATAACACTGATAATCCACCGTATTTTTATTTGATTACTTTTTCCCAAAGAGTTCTTCCGCACATTACTTCACTTATCGATGCACTTACTTCATCATCCCCCACTCCTGGTGAAAAGCAGACCCCTTTGAGTCACATCGCAAAACCCTTCCCCCATTCCACTAGCCTCGGACATACAGACTTCTCATTGCACTCATTGCTTGAAGGATTTCAACCACAGATTTTCAACAGAAAAGTTAGTTCTTCGTTGAGGCTTTCGCGGTTCATAGTGATGATTAAAGTAACTTCTTTGGGTAATACCGCATACTCAGGTTAGCCTAACATTTCGCGACCCCTGCTGGTCGCTTCTTCTGAGGGAATGGTTCGTCAGGCTAACCTGAGTACGCGGTAATACCTGAAGTTACTTTAATCATCATCAGAGAAGTTAGTGATGGGGAAGGAATGGAATTAAAATTTGGATGACCAGATTATATGATTAATGTTACATTTACCAAAGTCACTGTCAGGCTGAACAGAGTTTCCATCAGCTTTGCCGCGATCTGTCCAATCAGGAGAGTCCCCGGCCGAGAGTTGCTCGAGAGGTGTGCCGCCTTGCTGCCACACCCATGGAGGAACCTGAGGGATGAGAGCACACCCATCCACCAATCAATTCTCTCAGTCATTCATGCCAGCGGCAGAATACATAGAAGCATACAGCACCACTAGTGCTTAACGACCCTCATATTATATATACCTTATGACTACGTTTATTTATGTGTTCTCGTGGTTTACTATTGTTCCCAATCTCAACATGAGCAAAATTTGCTTAGCGACGAGGATGACACTTAAAAGCCCATCACTCAACGTCAGCGACACCGAGGATGACGATGAATAAGAGGAAGTGGAGAAAGAGGAAGATGATTCCAATTTAGCTCAGCTGCTTCAAGGTGTATTACATTAATAATCATATAAATTGAGAGGAAATTGTAAACATGGTAAGTTAAAATGTTCCAGCATATATGGTGAGAGAATATCCTAAATTTCATTGCAGTTACCACAGAACAAATTATGGAAAAAATTCTACTATAGAAAGACTACATAGAATTGGTAATGAATTTCCAGATGTGATTGATATTTTTTATCATACTCAATTGGACGTAAGAAAACTACATGAAGTCAATTGTATTCAACACAACTATATTATACGGCACTAATGTAATGCATTCGTAATATCATATAATTACGTTGCAACCTAAAGGTCATAGGAATTTGTAAACGTATGGATTTGAGGGGTTTTTTGGAGGGCTATTCCGAATTGAGGGGCGGTCTCGTACCGCCAGGCGGAGTTTCCGTTTCGCCGACGTTGAAACTCCGACCTGTGCGATTACGAAAAGGGTGGTCGGAGTCTCAACACCAGGCGGAGAGCGAGGCCAAGGGGTCGGTGTGATTGCATGCGGCGGATGTGACGTTGCTATGAAAAATAACGCGTTCGAGGTCTCCAAAAAAGGATTCAACCAATGATTAGCAAGGTCCTCAGACGCAATCCCCGGGAAAGAGTTTCAAATGACATGCGTTATTCGGAGCATAATACATGTAGCACATTATCACTCCTTTTGATCAGACATATCGTTACATATCCAATACCATTAAAAACCAAATAAACATAGCTCTGCAATTGAATATATGTCATTTAATTTTTAAAATTATCGGATTAAGTAAGCATGACATTTTTTGCAGAACAAAGACGAATAATATCATCTTGATCCGATACGCTATACTAATGGACATGGGAAAGAATAGGAATCTCACTACGTGGGAGCTATGTCAGATACCACGTAATCACAGTATTATTCATTAACTAGTGAATTTTTTTAACTTACGCTAGGAAAGAAATTCAGTTTTGCATAATACCTTGGGTGGATCACTACTGACAGTATAGCACTTAACAATTCAGGAAATTTTGTAACACAAAGGTAAAGCTTGAGATACGCGCATAATTAATGTAAACAATAGTTCTGCGCTGGTAAAATTATAATTTTATTAGGGTAAAATATCATTTAAGGATATACATATGACAAAAATGAAAATATCTATACGATCAGCATGGGATGATTGGGAAGTTAAGTACTGCACATTTCTCAACACCTTGAGCATTACACCGTACATATTAACTTATCATAACTGATCATAAATTAACGTTTAAGTTTTATGTAACTCACCATCGTGAGTGCACCAATTGTTATGACAGGTTAGGACCATTCAATACACGTTTCACTCAAATGACAGCATTATCCATACGTACTCACAATCATATACAACGCTCAATAAATAAATTTTGAACGCCGTGTGAAGCCTTCAGATTTGTCAAACCGATTTTAACGCTAATGTCTTCACTTCAGAGACACAAAAGGAAGTAGAACACCTTATTAGTTAAGCATTTCACAGTCACTGGGTACTCTCTATCGGTGACACTTTGCCACCACTCGAATGACATCACTAAACGTTTAGGGAACACAATGTAAACAAGGGTAATATCCTTCGGAAACACTTTGCCACCTCTCGAGTGACACAAATAAACGTTTAGAGGACACATAATGTAAACAAGGGTATCGGAAACACTTGGCCACCTCTAAACTTTTAGGGAACACACAATGTAAACTTGTCACAACTGTTTTCGGCCGAGAAAGATGTGAATCAGCAACATTCTGCTCGCTTAATTTCCATTCTGTTTTCAAGAAATACTGAAATTCCTCATCACCACCGCTCTAGTGTACGTTGTTTATGACAAGTACATCATAGTGGATTGCAAATGAGGCAAAATTTCTACATTAACTTCTCTCTTCGATAAGATTGCCTGAAGAGCATAGCATAAAATATCTCACCAGCACCTGTAAGACACAGATTTGAAAAATATAATTATATGGCAGTACAATCGTCACCCACCTTTAAGATTATCGTATCCATTAGGACTGAAATTGGCCATTTCTTGATTATCAAGCGACGAATTATGGCAAAGTAGCTCAAATAAAGGAAGCGATGGCTATAAACCACGTAAAATAACATTATACGCAATACATAAAATAATATAATAAGTAATATATCGCCTTCCAAACGCCAAGAAAGATACAAAGCAATAAAATATCTTACGTCTTATAACAACGGGCATTACCAGAGAATCACAACGAGATAATTTTGCCAGCTAACTGCATCATATTTACCTTCCTTACCTTTGCTCAGATTTTCTAATTGCATTTCATGCATTACAAAAGCATTAAAAGTCCTTCAACAATGGATACAACACTTATAAACACGTCAGACTAGGCCAACTAACGTAAACAAACGGCAGCCATGTTGATTATACGACTAGGCGGGTAGGCGGAGTTTCAAAGGCAGGGTCCTTGCTCGTGGTACGATACCGACCCCTTCCCGTGGTATGATACCGCCTCCAGCTCGTTCGGAATCGCATCGGGCGGTGAGACCGATTTCGGGCGGTATGACTCCGCTTGCGTTGTCTTACCGCATGCGGTGAGCCGTTCGGAATAGCCCTCTTGGAATGTGTGCAGATTTTATGCTAGTTCTTATTATAGGTACATGTTCCTCTTGAGATTGTATTAACATATAAGTTTTTTTTTCAATGGTAAACAAAATGTATTGACAGTAATTATCATGATAGTAATTTTTTCTTTTCTGTAAATGGGAAATTTCCCGCAAATGTTTAAATAAATAAAATAAATAAATGAACATTGCACATTGGATTTTGATGAACGTGTGCACCATTGAATTGCTAAGCTCAATCATTCTGCATCATGCACCACACAGTGTGCAAAGACATAATGCTACTTCCTCTTATTTCCTCGTGTCCAGTTACATGCCAAAGCCCTTGGGTGAACCCTAGGTTCTAACTCATTCTAACCTATGGTACATGTGGCAACAATGCCTTCCCACCATCCCCCCTGCCACGCCCATCCCACATACTTCTCTCTCGTGCAACAGGGACTGGAAGGGAATGGCCAAATACTCTCTGGCTGGTGCCAAATCATTTGAAATAGACAACAGAGTGGTCCTAAGTACAAAAACAACTCGGGAGAAGCAAAATTAATTTTAAAAGAGTTCTGCTAAGTCAGGAAGGACAGGACTGCCGCTCAGCTGTCTGCCGGTTTCTGCCGCTATCGCTGGTGAGCTAGCAGTACAATGTCATCTGTCTCAATGAGGGATTTCATTGGCTAATATGTGCCACTGTAACGCCGAGCTATGAAGACTGCCTTAGACCTTTTATTTTATTGTTTTTGCCCCTTCGACATCAACTCAGTGATGGCAGACAGGAATAAATGCCTGTATTTCAAAGTTCTGTGGTATTCTTGCAGATGGTGCCCTACAGGGCCTTGCACAAATGAAACCCCAGTGTTCCCAATCCCTTGAAATAAAATATGAAAACTAAAACAAAATTCATTCCGCATGGCCTAGCATCACCCCCACCCTTGCAGAGGCCACTTTGTGCTGAGCACATTCGCACATGGCCTCCATCCAAATAGAGAAAAAAGTTGACTGAGGCAGGCGAGATGTAGTGGAAAGTCTACATGTTTGTAATAAAACAAGATAGCACTTTTTCCACGAGTTTTATGCCGGTACGATGTGTTTCAACCATTAGGTCATCATCAGGTACATACAGGTAATGTACCTGATGATGACCTAACGGTTGAAACATGTCGTACCGACATAAAAGTCATGGAAAAAGTGCTATCTTGCTTTATCATAAAAAGAGATTAAAGTGTTTCAGTGAGAAAGATATCCACTTTTCTGAAAATTGGATGAAGATTTATGGTTTCATTTCTCATATTGGCATTGATTGCAATTCGGAGAAGCAATTTAAGACTGCTTGAAATCTTTTACTTGCCACTTATATTAAATATGTATCACTCTCATAGGAAAGCTGTGCTTTGGTCATTACATGTACATAATCTTGTTTTATTCATTTCCCTGTATGCTCTCCTTGTTACATTGGATTTCCATTGTACCTGAGTCAATTTCTGTTGAGTAATTATTAATTAAATGTACACACAACCTTTTTTGGAGAAAAAAAGATTTAAAAAAAATAAATTTGAATGCAATGCATAACCACAATTAGTCCAGAATTAAATACTTTAAGCACAATGAAATGGAAAGTAATGAAAGCCAAAAATGGAAAGTTGAGCTGGCAGTGTCCATGAATGTGGTCTACGTTGCTGGGAATACTTTTTTTCCCTGATGTTACCACTGCCTTCTGGAAATCATTGGAAGCATAGTGACAATCCTTCAACATTCATTATGGTGATGTCAATCATTTCACACCTCTGGAAGAATGAGGGACCAACAGAACAAACATTTTGAGAATACTAGGTAGTTATGCATATTTTAAAAGTGAAACATATTTTACTTTCATGTTTTTGACTCACATTTTAGGTTTCAGCAGTAGTAAAAGAGAAACAACGGGCATGCATCTAAAGTTGTAAAGTAATTATCAAATATGGAATTCCTTTAAACCAACCTCATCACAAAAAATGAATTGAGAGTCAAAATGTGAAAAAGAGAGAAATAGGTGTGAGAAATAAGCTATTCACAAAATGCAAAAATTCACCTTTATAAAGGTTCAGATTTGGTGATGAAATTTTGGATTCCTCGCTAACTAGTCATATCACTTTGGTTTCTAAAAATAAATAAAGCATAATCACGAAGATAACTAGCCACACACCGCAAGCTTCTTGGATACGTAAGGGTGATATTGGCATGAATTTCTTAAGGAACAACAGTGCCATTACTGAAAGCACCTCTGCTTGACAGTTTTGGCATACAAGGAAGCACCACCTACCTTGAGGACACTTTGCTGTAGCCCTTGACGATCGCGTGTCACCGTAATGTGCGGAGCCAGAGGGTGTGGAGCCCTTTGCCTGCCGTCAAGCTCAGCCAGGGCACTTTGCACTTTGTACCTTGCTGCCTCCAGGTAAGTGAGCATCGAGCACATCTGCAATAAATGACATTCGACAGTGAAAGCACAGTAATTATGTACCAGAGTGAATGAGTAGGTACATTGCTTGATTTTAAAGCATTCTATTTCATTTGATTTGTTAACAACTACATAATTCGTTTGAAGTGAATACCTTGTGGTTAAGGAAATCAGTCCTCAAAACACCACACAGGGAAAAAACTGCAATTTTATACGGAAGACCTGCACTTCAGAGATATTCCACTATTTGAGGAATGGCTTCATATGCTGCACTCTCAAGATGGATAATTCAAATTGCGCAGTCACAAGGTATGTCCCCTATTTCCCCTCTCTAATTATCACTCTTCTCCTACTATCTACGCCTACTGCTTTCTGTTAGGCAATTGGACCGTGTTTTTTTTATTACAGCTAAGTGGCGAGACGTGATGTTTTTCACTAGTCATCGCAGATGCAAAGGGTACGTTGACCAAAGTGCGACATTTCCGAAAAACACAGATACCAATGACATGTTTTTGTGAGTGTTGTCTGTTAAAATAAAGAATATTTAAAAACTTACATTGCTTACTGTTTGCATTTTATAAATATATTATGTATTTAATACTACAGGAATTTACTTCAAAGTAAACAATTGTGAGAAGATTCTATTTCGAGCCATTGCAAATTTTACATTAAATACCCCCATTTAAAATTCATCCTCAGCATAGTAGGGTATTGACACCAAAACAGATTCTCTAAAATGAGTGAAAATGTAGCTAGAATTTGGTCTTTTTATGTCGTATCTTCGACAAAAAAGGAACAACTACTGTTGTGCATATACTTTCAAATGTTTTACGACATTCTATCAATCCTTCTTTATTTCTACATTTTGGTTTAGTCATCGGCGAATTCAGAGATGACCTTGCCACAGCTACAGCAGAAGCAATATATAACAAGAACACTCGGGAGCTGAAAAATCACTCGCTATATGAAATTCTTGTTATTAATAAAAATCTTTAAATAATTATTCCACAGCCAATTCCTATGTCTATAATAACACACTTGTTAGAGTTAATGGCTTTACATATTTAGAGTTAATGGCTCTGTACTTAACAGGGAAAAAACTCAAAAGCTAATCAGTAGCCTGAAGTCTGCCTCAGGTAATCTGAAGCCAACTAAGTTACTTGGGTTTTACCTTGATACTAAACTCAGCTGGAGCTATCGTATCACTGAGGTAAACTAAAAGCTTTCCAAAGCTCTCTTTATTTTAAGAAAGCTAAGCTTGATAGTCCCTCCTGATTTCATGCGATGTATATATTTTCTTTTTTTAACAGCCACTTGGACTATGGCCTGGAAATATGGGGGAATGCCCCTGACATAAAACCTGTATTTTTGTTGCAAAAAAGGCCATTAGAATACTAACTAAATCCCCATCTCGGGAACACTGTCGCCCATTGTTTATGAAATTGAAAATTTTAACTGTTTATAGTCTGTATGTGTACAGAGTTTTGATACACTATGTGAAAGAAAACCTTGATCTCTTTCCTACAAGATGTGCAACTCACAACTACAGCACAAGAAATAATAATCTTTTATCCCTTAACCAATGCAGATTAACTAAAACCCAATCTTCCCTGCATAATTTAGGTATCAGGCTATTTAATCATCTACCCATTTCAGCCAGAATGACCAGCTTGGTTAAATTCAAAAGCGTGATTCACTCATGGCTAGCCTTACATGCATTGTAATCTGTTGGTGAGTTTTTTACGCATAACACTTGTGATATTGTATTCTAACTTGCAGCTTATAAACTGTAATTGTAATTTTTGTAATGAATTGTAATTTTTTCTTGCATATTTATGTACAATTTTTTTTCTCCTGACGAAGTCTGTGTATCTTCTGAATACTTCTGACCAATAAAACATTATTATTATTATTAGCACCTATTTTCAAATACCATAGACCCAAAACAATGCTTACGTGATGCAACTTCTCCGTGACATTTTGCTGAGAGTCCTGGCTGCCAAAAGTCGGTGTTTGCTGCAGGGCCCTTGCTAGGTTCTCCACCCCTTGCTTCCCCCGTCTTTCTCGTTCCACATCACTCCTTATCAGTTGCAATAACTTCACTAAATTCTGAAAATAAATAACAATATATATTGGTGACTGAATCGACAAGATTTCCTTCTGGATTCCAACAACAATTATTATTAAATTGTCAGAGCTTATACATTTTTACCCAGTCATGGCTTATTTATGGTATTATTTGTTTCTGCAGGGAAGCACATCAGTGTGTTCCTAAATTGGTGGAGAGTCTTCAATGGTGAGTAGTTTTAAATCAGTTTTGGGGGCCGGACATGCGGCAATGTTTTGATAAATTACGATAAGAGTTACCATTAGATTATTTTATCTTGTAAAATATTTAAGCATATGCAGAAAAAAACATATCATAAGAATCATACCATATGGAGACAATTCATTTTCATTTGCAGCTTGAAATGGAATGTTTAGCAACAAGTACATAGATTTTCAGATAGGTTCCACTGACTGAAGGGCAACTTCATTAAATGAAGTATAGTTATCACTGTGCAAATTGTGAAACTGTCCCCCAGGGCTTCCACTCACTTTTTGATACAAAAAGTGAGAAAGTGAGCGATTTTTGCCAAAAAAGTGAGGGGAAAATGTGGAAAAAGTGAGAAAATAATGAGAAAATTGGTGATTTTTACCCCATGTTACACTTCTGGCAATTACTATACCCCTACATTGTTTAATATTTTAAACAGGAACTCTTTATTTAAAGCAGTAGCAGCAGGGATAAAAATTTTAAAACAAAGAATTGGACAATGAAAACATGTATTTCAGACTCAAGAAAGATTGAAGAATGAAAAAAAAAAAATCTTGACTAGAGATGAACACTACAAAATAGAAGAGAATGAGGCACATATTGTACCAAACATTAGGAGATCAAATAAACAATAATAATTTAAATAAAGAATAATATTTTAGTCTAGGCAGGGTCCACCTGCTCCTTGAGACCATTAAGATCTTCATCCCGCTATTTTTGTGATTCTTAAAAAGCTGCTCTAGTAGAGACGATGTCGTCTTCTCTACTTTCTTTTGTAAAGGCTCCTTTTTCTTAAGTAAGTCATCCACCTGTGACCGCAGTGTTTGGGCACCCTCCACCCTTGTGCGATCTTGACTTTTGTCATATCTTTGTTGGCAGTAAATAGAAAAACCACTTGGTAAGATTCTACAAATTTATTTTGCCACCGACCTAGGTTTCGATTGGTTAACAATCATTATCAAGGTAAGCGCGGAGAGTCCCCGAGCTCATTATATACCCACAAGGTGTTCACGTGATCCATGGGTTGGGGCAACAATGGGAAATGGGGGGGAAGAGCAGTAACTAGTTGTGACTTGGCCGGATGAGGGGGGAGGGTTAAGGAGATGGGTCAAGTTCGGGAGGAGAGAAAAGGTAAGGTCAGGAAGGAAGAGTTGGAAGGGAACATTTATTCATTTAACAGGTGTACATTATTTCTGGTAGCAGACGTTATCTCCAACTGTTCGAGGAAGTTCAACTTGTGGCCTTTGCACTGGGTGTGGAGCACTTTGGGGATGAAGTCACTGGTGTGGTCTTCTTCGATGAGGTGTTTGGAAAATTGGGAACTAAAATTCCCTTTTCTTAAACAGCTATTGTGTTCTCTCACACGGGTGTGAATAGCTCGTTCGGTTTGACCAATATAAGAGGCATCACAGTTATTAAATTGAAGCATGTATACACCATTTCTGTCTGATACGTCATGTTGGCACTTTGAATTGAAAATTAGCGTATCTAAAGTATAGGGGTTATAAAATGATATTCTGAGTTTGTCTTTTGGGATGTGATTAGCTATACAATGAGAAACCTTACCAAGAAATGGGATTTTGCACCAACGTTTTGTAGAAGTCTCAAGTTGGGGGACAGATAAATCGGTACTCAAACGGAGAGCTAATTTAGTTTTAACGCATTGCACAATTTTGTTGATAACTCCGTGATTGTACCCATTGTTATAAGCAATGATTTTTATCATGCACAATTCCGCATTGTAATCATCAACAGTCATAGAGATAGATAGTAATCTGTTGATCATGGAATAGAAAGTGGATAGCTTGATCTCTTTAAAAATCTTTTAAATTCATTACATGACTCCATTAACTTCACCCTTGAGGTGGGTGGTTTAAACTTTTGAGATTTGACAATTAAAATAACCAATGACACCATTCCTTCTCCATTTTTAGAAAAGCAACGTATTCCGATGTAATAATCCCTAATGATTCTTGCCACCACCAAACCCATAAGCTATCCACTTTCTATTCCATGATCAACAGATTACTATCTATCCCTACGTCTGTTGATGATTACAACGTGGAATTGTGCATGATAAAAAGCCTTAAAGCCTTACTTGAGCATTACATTTATGTAATGCTCAAAAGGAAAACTTTAACAAAGGAGAAAATACCAATAGGCATACATATGCAAGATCATCCTAAAGCTTGGATGGATGAAGATGGCATGAAGCTTGGATTTAAATGAGCGGGGTCACCAGGTAGGTGGTTTATCAGAGATGCCCTTTCTCAGTGCATATTACACGCATTTAAATCTTATATTACATAAAATAAAGACTGAATTGCAAAAGTGTAAAATAGAAACAGCAGTTATTCGAGAAGGACTAAAACCCTTTTACTGCCAGCCCCTTTAAGGTAAACTGTGCGAAAACTGCCAAGCACATTTATTGAGATACAACTGCTGCGGTCTTGAATGTGAGATAGACATCCCTTACAGAATGAAAGGATCAGATCCACTACATGTCCTTATCATTGAAGCCCACTTCAAGGTATTACAATTGTTAAAATAAGTCGGCATGCGTTGAGCTATAGCTTCGATTGGTTAGGTACCTGTCTCCTCCTCTCCCTGTTCATGGCCAATGTGATGTGCTCCGAGTAGAAATCAGGGAGAAGTTGCTCTGGGATTGGCTGCCCAGACCCTCGAATGGCAGCTACAGCACCCATGTCCCTTGACACTTCACATCCTCGTAGAATGGGTTCCGTCAGTCGATCAGAACTCTGCAAAACAATATACACAATGATGATGATACACAATCCCTTTTTTTAGAGAATGGAATATTTAGAGTACATATTCTAACGGAAATACAGCTGTAGTAATTCATGTCGCTATAGAGATGCACAAGAAAGCAATCATACTTTTATATTTAATACAATGACTTACAACTACACTTTATCTGTGAGTTCAATGACAATTGTAATAATACTTCTTCCGTAAGGGCCGAGAATATCAGAAAATGCCTTTTGTAAGCCCCACTCGCCGTCTGTGTACAGGATATTCTCTTCATTTTCTCAGAAGTTACCGCAGCCTTGTTAACAAAATGTTATCAATATACACACGCTAGAATACTACAATATACAAAATGTTCAACAAATAGAGAACTATCACGAAATTATATACATTATCAGAAAATTAGTAGTATAATACATAAAATTTGGGAATGGTGTGAATTATGTAATGAACATTGACATACTTTGTAATATACATCCACTTCAGATATTAACCCTTTCGCTGCACCTCACCCTCCAGAAACCTACTCGTCATATGGGGTGGAAAAGAGAAGGGTATCATGTCCCCATAACCTTTATCTATTCCGATCTCATGCCACTAAAAATAATAATAAATGAATCCAGATTCACTGTTTTAATTCACAGAAAATATTTATCAATTAATTTTATATGATCTTAATTTAATAATAATAACAAAATAAATAAGAGAAAGTTCATCCACAGTGCACTACAGGGAGAATGATAAGCTGCGTTCACAGCAGCCTAACGTGCATTCGCAATAGGTACGTCCACAGCAGCGAAAGGGTTAAGTACATAATTAATTTTATTCTTTATTAAAATTTGAGGAAAAAATGGGATAAAAATTTGTTTATTTGCAGCCCACAACAATGGAACCAGAAACCGGAACCGAAATTGCAATTTTGTACCCGAAATCGTTAGATGGAAAAGAAAAATGAATTTTAATGAAAAAATTAATCTTCTAACCACAACCATTCATTCATAAATCAAAAATTAAAATAAGCAAAGGTGACACCCACCGAAGAGGCTGCTGTGATAACATTGACGTCATTTTCCTCCTGTCCTTGACTGCTCTTATAGGGAGTGGAGGGGGATTCTTGGAAGGTCTACTCGCACAGATCCTGTGGCAAATGCTCCTATTGGCAGAGTCAGCTGTGTCCCCCCCCCCTCCCCCATAGCGATAAGGCGAAGTAGCTTCGTGGGCTCAGTTGTGATTGGACGAAGTCGATATACGTTAGAGGTTGCACCACGCCCACTTTTCCGAAAGGGTTAAAAACATCAGTTTTTCGCCGCTTACAACTCGAGAGATAATAGACGAATCATAAAACGGAAAAATATGGGTCTTTTTATTTTATAAACTCTATCAGATTTGTCAATAAAAAATATGGTAAACAACCCCATTGTTTCTTTGCAGCTCATATCTGAAACTTAAACAATAGTGAGGTAAACCAACCCTGATAACTGAGTACTTTTCTGGAAGTTCTCATTGAACAAAAAAGACAAATAATCAGCGATTTCCCAATTTAAACCCAACACAAATATACCTCAGGCTGTTATGCTTTACATTGCACGGACGCACCCCAGGTAAAAATAGAAACACCTGCAGAAGTTTGCCAGTGACAAACTGGGCCTTCATGTTAAGGATTACAGAGATGATTTATCCAAAGACCTGAGTTGGATTTGGCCTTCACATAGATCCACGGACAGCTCCTACCCCTCTGTTTCACATAATGGCAGTTAAAAATGCACATTAAATTTTCAGGGTGGACGCAAGATATTTTTGCAATACTTTTGTAAGTATTAGGTCACTTTTTATCACAGTCATTTAAAGTGGTTTTGGCCTTAACACATTCAACCCGGGATATTTCTAGTGTGCAATCATGAAAAACAGAAAGCGTTTTCTGCCACATTAATTTGGCCAGCAACTAAAATATAATTTCAAATTAGTTAACACTTTTCTTGAATAACAAAACTCGTTAAGTTATTAAAGACGCAATATTCGCATCCTTCAGAGAGGTCTTCTGAGAGGTCATCAGAGAGGTCATTAAGGGACGCGAATGGGCGTCCTTCGGTATCCTGGCAACGCACCACGGCCGTGCATTTGCAGTCTGTCGGGTTGAATGTGTTAAGCCACCCACACTGACAGGAGAGAACAGTTAAATCTTAGTTTCTGAGAGCAATTGTGGATTCAGGCAGCAAACTGATTCCGCCCAACGAGCCATAGCTGTTTTGAGAAGAGATGGGATGTTGTAGGTTACTGCTTTCCTCCAGTTTTTCTTATTAAAGACGAAAAAATCCATAGCATTGTATCTCTACAATTCCAAGCAGGAAATTGAAAATTTTGAGAGCAGCTGCACACACCTGGGGATGTTTGTTGATAAAAAAACAAGCATTAAAAATTATTAGATCACTTGCCTGCACTCTTTTGGGTCCAACTTCTTGGATGTGAGAAAGGTATCGCGTCGCTAACTCCTTGAGATTTTGCAACCTTTCCTCCTCGAGTGACTGGAAGCACTGGCTCCCTTTGTTGACGGCAGTTTCCCACTCCAGCCTTGAAATGTCAATGTTGGACAATATTTCCATCATGTACATTAAATTCCCCTCAGGGAGGATGAAAGTTGTTGTTATAATACTTTTGTAAGTACGTGCATCACAATTATTTGACACTTAGACTGATTAAATACATCATCAGTAACTGTTAACAACACTCCCAGACTTCTAGAAAGCTAATATTCAATTGATAATTTGCACATTATTATGTGAATTAAAAAGAGAAAGATGAAATTTAAAATTAATACCAATCTATCTGACTATTGAGAAATATTTGCTGTGAGATACTTTTCAAAAAGGCCATAAGTTATGCTTTCAAGTATGAAAAACTTGGAGATATTTTTCAACATATTTCATCGATATATTGTTTCAATAATCAGGTAAGTTGATTCTTCTAAAATTTTCATTTCAGCTGTAGCCATTCAGGTGGGTTACATGAAAATGTTCACCCCAAAAAATTGGCATAATTACTTATAATTATAGGCACACATATCAGGAAACTGGTCAATGTCCGACTGCCTTTGCACAAACCACAAGGATTTCAGCTTCGTCAACTCCCAGAGACATGAATTGTGAGCCATGCGCAGAGAGAGGGAGTGGATTGGTCAGACCTACCTCGCTCGTTCTGCACGTATACTGAACGTATAATATTCTACATCTGCCTTCCGTACTGCCTCCTCTGCCTTCCTTCGTTTCGATTCCAACTGCAAAAGAAGAGCAAACTTCAACATCAACCAACTGTATGCATGAGAGGACAGAAATTTGGTAATAACTCTGCAATAAAATTTCACTTGGATAATAGCCATTCAATTGAAATATCAGCACGCTTGCTACCAAGAACAAGCTACTGAACTCTGGCATTGAATTTAATTCCATAAGGGTCAATTAAAAACATTTCAGAGAGCGCACCGACCTAAAAACAAGGATACCAAGTTTGATGCTAAGTTAGAACACTTAACTGATGAAGGAGCGCCTTCAATCTTAGTAATTAAATATTTTTAGTTTATTTAAAAAAATAACTCTGAAGGCCGCTTTACCCAATACAATTTTTTGTACAATTTCTTGTACAAACGCTTGTATAAACTGAATCAAATTGCATGTTTTTCTGAATGGAATTAGAACAGGTTTTATTTCCCATTCAGTCATTCAGTCAATTTCACAAGCGTTTGTACAATTTGCCGCTATACACGGTACAATTTCCTCATACAAGAATTTGTACAAGAAATTGTACAAAAAATTGTTTCGTGTAAAGCAACCTTTAGATCATAAAAACATACAGTTAAGTCCTCTATATACAAACAAGTTGCATTCTGAGAACTTATTTACCAGTTGGATTTTTTTATTAGTTCAAAAATGTCAGACAAGGGATTTAATGTTGCAGTTAGCCTAAGGGTTTCAGCACTCTTCGTCAATTTCCAAACATACTTTCAAATGTATTTTGCACACATTTAAACTTTCCACTCCCATTCGTGCCAGTCTGAAGCACCTTCAAGTGCTGGGCAGACTTGAAAAGCACAGATGAGAACGAGGTTATCACACTCTGCAAACTCTTGCATGCCACAACCACCATCTGCAGTGACCCAATGAATCTAATATGGTGCACCCTAATTAAAAAATTCAGACACGGGGCTGAATTCTGCACTCCAACATGCATCATCTTTGAAAGTTCAGAAGTAAAAATGTCTTACACTGAGGACTTATTGTAATCATTTCAGAAATACTGGACTTAATAATCCCCAGCAGTGGAAGATTACTTCAATTATTTCTGACAGTAATATCAACAACTTCCATCAAGCCAAGCCTGATTGGGTGCAATATAGAATTGCAATGTGATCATATCTCTCATAAGCTGTTGCACCATAACACTGTTTTTTTCAGTTCATGTGAATCATGCTGTTGGTTAAAATCACCAATGGGAAATATTGAACAGCAAAAAAAATAACAAAGGCTACGGAGAGAATCAAATCTAATGAGCATATAATATAGCAAATAATTATAACACAAATTGCATCATCTCATCACCTTTTGTTTATATCAAAAAAATATTAGCAATTCTGAATGTATATTCAATAGTATATATACTTAAAACATGAATTCTACAACAGCTGATGAGCCAATACATAAAAATGTGAGAGGCTCAACTTTGAAAAACAGGTTTATCTCCATGGTTGAAAATCCATACAACTCTTTTAGTTTCACTGACATTTTACTGAAAGGCACAATGAAGTTTGCATGCTAAAATAAAGTCAGTGATGCATGCAAAGTTACTGTGTGGGATTTCATCAGTGATACTCAACATTCATATTTAACCTAATTTGTTGCTTAAATGCACAGCATCTCATGCAAAGAGGACTGAATCTTTTGTTAGTAAGTAATAACATTCCTAGGTACATATAAATGAAGTTAAAGTGAATTAATGACCTTTGCAAGCTCCTTCTCTGACAGATGGTGCTGGTTGTTGTGGTGGTTTATGGAGCCATTGGTGTTGGCGCTCCCCAGAGGACTCTTCTCGGTTCCCGTGGATGATGCAGACGACGCTCTAGATGCTCGCCCCAATCGAGCTTCCACGAGCAGAGATGCATCCTGGGAAATCCAAAACAGATGCAATTGGCGCAAAGTGGGAAGGGACGATGAGCGTTCAAGATCAAGCAGAAAAACTTGACTTTCGAAAGAGGTGTGGCGATGCAGGCAACAAATTAAAAAAATTTTATTCATGAGAGCCATAAAAGTAAAGAGATAATGAAAATACTCACCATCAATAAAAAAAGTATTTTTAAGCATTTTTGCTCATGATGAGTGAATACTTAGCTGATAATATCTTTTGTTGCCCTATCGTGATTAGATTTGGATAAAACTTAATGACTTAGCACTGCATTTGTGGAATCTTTCCATGAGAAGAATAGAACAGAGACTGCTTCTTTGTGGGTTCCACAAGTTTACTGCACGTTGCAACTGGTTTTGGCCATCAAGATATTTGTCCCTTATGATTGTCTGATGGCCAAAACCGGTTGTACCAATAGATCAACCCACGGAACTCACAAAGAAGCAGAAGTCCGTTTTATTTTTGTGATCAGGTTTGGATGGCAGAGATAGAGATGGGCACCTCGGTAAATTACCACGGTAATTTTCATAAATTAGCATGGTATTTTTCATAAATTACCAACACCCCTGAAAATTACCGTAATAAACGGTAATTTTCAGAAAATTTCTTTTTCAGAAAATATCTTCCTCACGAAGAAACCATTGGAATGGTGATATTATTAATTAAGTAGCTAAAATGATTTTGTTTACATTGTGTCCATGATTAATTCAGAGTAAAATAACAAATGCACATTGTGCAGAGGTATGTCTTTGGAATGAAAATTTCTCATGATGTGACAAAAGAGAGGCAAATTGCGTATTGTTGCTAACTTCGTTATAATTTTTTAATGAGTTATAATAGATAAACGTCATGATATTTTTGATATAAGTGTCGGCATTTATATCTCAATGCCATTTGATTTCGTTTTGAGTCCTCTGATAAGGATTTGCAGCTCAAAACTTAAAATTACCGGAAAATTACGTTAATTTTCGAAAATTACCGTTATTTACCATGGTCATTTACCTCAATTGAAAATTACGGTAATTTACCCATCTCTAGGTAGAGAGCCACAATTTGTGTGCTGCTTCCTTCACTTCACTTTTACCTGTAGTCGCTCATTCTCTCGGGCGCAGAGGAAACTGTGCTTCTTTGTCTTTGCTTCAGCAGTCCTCCACTCCGCCAGGCTCTTCCCAGCCTTCTCCACAACCCCTTCCACCTGCTTCCTCGTACGATGGTGTGACTCCAGAAGGGTTCGTAAAGGCTTGGAGACTTCTTCACTCAGAGCTACACTCAGAGCCCTGAAATAAGGATTTGATAAAATAAGAGAAGATTTTGTTTCAGGCATTTGATAACATTAATACATCCTGTGATAGGTTAAATTTAAGGAGTTTAAAGAAGTCTGTGGAGGAAACAAAAGATAAACCTCACTCTTACAGCGCTCTCCATTAAATTTTGATGTGATACAAAAACCTATTCAAATCCTCAGGATAAATTAATTTTCCATCATATAAAAGCAAGTGCTTGATTTGTTGCGGTGTTATGTATTACTTGCTGGTCTTTTATTTCCCTTGTTGGCCCTTAATACAGAGAAATAAATGGAAAATTAGATGGCAAGCACCTCTTTCATTACAATTTTTTAAGAGCAACAAAAGCAACACTTCACTAATCCCACGAAACATTAATAATTTAACAATAATTAATTTCCACATAGTCTTAGAAAAGAACTGGCGATGCCCTCGGAAGAAATTATGCTAGCGTTAGAACATACACATTCAGAAATAACATATTCAGGTATAACTGATGGCAAAAACAAGAAACATATCAGGAAAAGAAGAAAGCATTTCTATTAAAAGGAAGGTGGGGCACAGTGTAACAGAAAAAATGTTTCGCTTGATTTTGGAAAATATTCAGATTTAATGGTGATTTTTTAAAATTTGTACACGCGATATAATTATTACAAAACACTATAATAATCATTGAAACACTATAGCAGTACGTAAAATATAGCTTTTGAGCATATCTGTGAGTGGGTAAATCGTTACAGTGTTCCCCAGCGTGGGGCAGTGTGTAACAGAGCTTGGGGTACACTCTAACATAAATTAATTCTTACATTTATTTTTATATACATTAATTTATTTACCTTTTATAGCAACTGACATTACTAACCTTAGCTACATGGCACTAGTATTTAAATATCAGGCCAAAATTTGCTGATCTTTCTCAATTGATCTGGCATTAAAGTTTTGAAAATTCACTTCAAATTTGAAGCACGCATTTTGTCATTCTTTGTACCATGGAAATAGGTGTAGGCAAAACCATTTTTACATTTTCTCCTGACGCAGATCTATATCAGCTACTTGAGGATAAACAAATGCTTTTGTGTCTTTTGTACTCATGCACAGAAATGCGTAGTCTCCTTCGTCATTTTAATCCTTCAGTATTTTACCAATGTAATGTTCTGGTTTTTTCCAGGGAACTCCACCAAGACATAATCATCTGTTATACTCTTCCATTGTTTTTTCTTGCCTCAGCTTTAAGATATCCTCTAAATGTTTCTGGATCAACTAAATTCTGGGGTGATGTTCCTCTGCAGTTGAAGTATAAACTCGCATAGGCCTGTCAGAGATTTAAGGTTCAGGAAGAGGATAATTCTCTTCTGGTTGACTTAACAAGGGTATGTCCTTACTGGTACCAGAAGTTCGATCTACATTTTCCATATGACGATCTGTCACAGAGCTGCATATAAAATCATCTTCTATAAAACTCCTCTGTCATCCCTGGGAAAAGGAAAAATCCATGATTTCTTGAAACCTACTGTCATGTTGGTAGGGATCATAGAATGCATGAAGCTTGTGCCAACACATCCAGCAACATCATAAATAATCATAGGAGTTCCTGGTACTACGTCGATCCAAAGAGAAGTGCTAGCCGATTGGCCTCCGTAAACATGGCACACCGAGATTCCATGCCATAGAATCGCTACAGCTGGCTGCCTTTTGGCGGCAGAAGTGACGTCACGCAGGGCCCCCTCCTGAACAGTTTTTTTGCGGTCAACTTAAACGAACTTTCCTAATTTTTATCTCCGAAACTAGGCATCACTTTAAAGTCGGGTTTTCAGCGTCATGCATGAAACAATGTCTTCTATAACCTCAATTTTAAATAAAATCGGCAAGTTCCTCATTGGTAGCAAACAAAACAGGAGATTAAAGATTGCTATGATAAAGCGAAATTCACTGGTACAATTGTACGCAAATATAAAAACTTAATAGCTATCAAATCAAAGGTGCTGACAAAATCTGGTCGCTATTCCAAAATATCAGTGTAATGTTATTTTTTGGGCAAAATTCCTGGCAGTCTACGTAAGCACGTATCTCGGCACACAAGTATGTTTTTAGGAATGATGGAGTGTGTGCAGAATATACCTGTGGATTTCACTCTCAGCTTCCATCTCGGCTCCCACCAGCTGCCAGGCATGGCTGACAGATCCCAGTGCTTCCTTGGACGCCTTGACCAGCTTCCCCGAGAGTTTGCTGAGGCTCTTGGCATATTGGGCTTCTGCTTCAGATCTGGAACAGGAAAATAAATATTAGCCACCAAAATTATGAATACTTACGCACTATATCAGCTTTATTCATTAATTGAGCATGCGACAAGACTGGCGCATATTACAGATAGTGAGTGCTAAACAGTAGACACCCACCCTATACGATCGGTTCACTTTAATATATGGCTTCAGTTCACGATGTGCATTCTAGGAATTTTGAAAGGCACAAATTTTGTCATCAGCTTTTAAAATTTCTATATTAAGATACTTGAACAGTATAAGTCACTTGATCCCAGCATATTTCGTATCTATATTGTATTCTGTACCACTGAATGCAATGGCATCGTGGTAGTAATGCCGATTCTTTGATAGGTAATAAGCAGGTTCTTTTCGTGATGGAATTCATATTATGAACAGATTTAACATCGCAAAGCGGAGGTCTTCAGAGCATAAATAAAAATAGAAATCATTTAGGATGATAAACATACATGCAAGGGGTGGTGTTTCCGATCAATAGTGAGTTAAGGAAAGTTGTACTGTTTAAAAATTTTATTTGAAAGACTTGAGGATGCCTTGAGGATGCTCGAGTATCACACCCGGTTATCCAAAGAGGCTCCACCGATGGTTAGTTGGTTATTCAGGGGAGGCGACCGACAGCTGAGGTCATTTGCGCCATTTTAGGATAGGTGGGTAATTGGGTAATGGTAGGAGTTTTCAGGGAACGGAGGAGGGTGGAGAGAAACCCGGCGTCGGAATTAGCCTACTCTTAACAAAAGACACCAAGGGGAACACGGCTTAACGTCCTATACAACGGACAGAGTACTGAACTTGAAATGCCTTCCACTAGGTTATCAAGTGGGGACCCGTTTTCCACTGTAAAAAAATCCACCACTGCCGGGAATCGAACTCTGGCCCTCAGGATGGGAGGCCAGTACTCTAGCCACCATACCAACCAGATGCCTGGCTCCAACGAGATTTAAACCCAGGACCACCCAGCCCATATGTTCCATCCACCCCCCAGATACCCTGCCGCATTCATTTATCATCATCATCATTGGTCATCAATCCTCAGATTGGTTTGACGCAGCTCTCCACTGAGTTCTTCTATCGGCTTATCTCTTCATATTTACGTATTTCTTCTCTTTCACATCCTTCATCACTTTTCCATCTTGCACGAGGCCTTCCTTTGCCCCCGTCCACTTCTCCCTCGACGATTGTCTTCATCAGGCCATCGTGTCTTAAGATGTGGCCGATTAAGTTGTCCCTTCTTCTTTTTAGAGTTTTCAGGAGACTTCTGTTTCTCCTACTCTTCTTGGGACTTCCTCGTTACTTACTCGGTCGATCCATTTAATCTTCATCATTCTTCTGTAGCACCACATTTCGAATGCTTCCACCCTTTTCTTTTCCGCTGCTGTCATCGTCCATGCCTTACTGTCATGGAGAAACACTCTCCAGATGTACGTTCTAACATTCATTAATGGGCAAGGCAAAACGGAATGGATTCCTCATCACAGCGCACATAGCATCTACTCTTCGCCTGATATCGGTCGGAGACTTCGAGCGAATCCCACTCGGGTTCTAGCGCATTTCGATCGTCAGCTGATTAGTCTGCGCGCCAGCAAGCCGCGGCAATCGAGCACGCTTCGTTCGCGTCGCACCCAATCTCGCGCCGTTTCGTTCCATCGAGCGCCAGCGGATGTCGCGAAGGTGGGTCACGAAGGTTCGAGAGAGGTTGGCGGATATCCGGATGACATGCGCCGTACGTCTGCCTTCGGCCCGACCCGTAGAAGTCGCACTCGTCCCAGAGGGGAAAACGGCGCCCATTGTGCGCGCAGCGATTCTTCGCGCACTTCCGCTATAACGAGGGGCGCTCGCACTTTCGCCTCTCCTCACATCCATCATGCAAGCTTCAAATTTTCATATAATCTGCCTTTTGTCAAGTACTACGTCATTTTGCACCCACATACTGACGCCTGTGACGTCGCACAGTGGTCCAAAATGGACAAAAGCTACCCAAAAAATTAATACCGTCGTTATATCAACGTACTTAATATGTAAAACGATTGTTTCCCAAGGTGTTTTACCTGAAAAATTCGATTTCGAAGTTATTTTTGTTGTTTCTCTAAATGTTAATATTTTGAAGAGAGAAATTATTTAAACAATTAACAAATATTCTACAGAAGTAGGCAAATCTGGGTAAAAAGATACCACATCCATTTAGGTCCTATCACTCCCTAATTTTTACGAAATAAATAAACAAGTGCATAATGCTTCAAAATCCATGCAACGCTTCGATCCTGTCGTTGATGGGATTTGAACCCGCGACCTTCAGCTACCGGCTCGCGCCAGAGCTACCAATTTAATAAGATAACAAAATACTCTAATTTAGGCTGAATAATATATAGGAATACATACTTAACTCTGGAATAACTTGGACAAATACTGATTTGTTTACGTTAGTATATTTATTTTGGGACCTTCTTACTCATCTAATAAAAGCCCTTGACTTACCCAACTTTTACGGGTGATACACATTACTGTGTGCAATAGAGAGACCCATTTATTACCCTATTGTGTAGGCCATATCCTCTACAATACGAAAACACCATTAATTTTGTTCAATATGCGAAGCTTCGTTATTATTTATTATGTTGATGTTTTTTTCGTTTTACAATTTTCAATTTTACTGAGCTTTTAAAGGAAGTGCTGTCTTGTTAATTGCCGAATGTTTGTTTTTTTTGGAAAACGTTGTTAAGAGATTGTTGCCTAGTTGCATGTCAGTAGCGCATGTTTGGTGATCGTCACCTCCTGCCACACTCCCTCGCAGTGGCTTGCAGGGTATCGCGTGTAGCGTGTCAGTCAGTCAGTCCGTCATTCTGTATCTGTTTTGTTTCGTTCTCTCTTAATTTTTGGGCTAAAAGAGTGAGATTTGGTGCGTTGAGTGTGGATTCTCTTGTCTGTATGATTTGGTAGTACTTCTAGATTTTTAGCAGTTTGTCGTGCACAAAAAATGCAAGAGAAAAATTGTTTTTTCCCTATTTTTTAACACGGGAAATCAGTTGCTATGTAAATTTGTTTTCGTTGCTGAGTAAATGTGTTTACGTTTTTGGTAAATGGGCAAAAATTAGATAGAAGCAGTTGAAGAAAGTGGAATTAGTTTCATCAATCAATTTTGTAAGCATGAAAATATTAATTGACGTTTTCGATGTGCAGAGAGTGAAATAAAACAAGTTTTGCCTACCCGCGCCGATCTTGTGTATGAATTGTGAATTTCAAAGCTAGGCGTTTTGAAGTACTTTTCTAATAGTTGAAAGAAGGCTATAAAACGTTTATTATGTATTAATGTTTGTTGCTTAATCAGCAGTTTAATTCGAATATCAGCAGGTTAATTTGAATATATATTAATTTTGTAGCGTGTCAGTCCGTCATTCTGCATCCGTTTTGTTTTGCTCTCTCCCAAGTTTTGAGCTAAAAGAGTGAGGTTTGGTGTGTTGAGTGCGGATTCTCTGTCTGTATGATTTGGTAGTAGTTATAGATTTTTAGCAGTTTGTGGCGCAGAGAAAAATGCAAAAACGTGGTTTTTGAGAGTGGGAGACAACATATAATTAAAATATGGCGTAGAAAGTACAAAAACATATAGGGTAATTAGAGTGGGACACATTTATCTATTTATAAAATAGCCATTTACTTCTTTCTGCATACGAAGTGCTTATGAAAAGTGCCTCTTGCTAGTGAAACTCTAAACCAACACTCTAGCCACCAAACCAACCCGATCCCCGATACTCGTTAGGATTCTATAACGAAAGGAAGAGAGAAGGGTTTTCGATCATTCGCTCGATTCAATATCGTTTAAATGGGGGCGTTTACTCGGAACCGAAATCGCAATTCTGTACACCAAATTTTTAGATGGAAATGAAAAATGAATTTTAGTGAAAAAAATAATCTTCTATAGCCACAACCATTCACTCATAAATCAAAAATTAAAATAAGCAAAAGGTGACGCCCACCAAAAATTCTGCTCTGATAACATTGACGTCATTTTCCTCCCGTCCTTGACTGCTTTTAGGGGAAGGGAAGGGAGTGGAGGGGGGTTCTCGGAAGGTCTGCTTGCACAATGCTTTCGCAACTGAGTCAGCTGTGTCCCCCCCCTCCATTGCGAAAAGGCAAAGTAGCTTCGCGGGCTCAGTTGTGATTGGACGAAGTCGATATACGTCAGAGGTTGCACCACGCCCACTTTTCCGAAAGGGTTAAAAACATCAGTTTTTCGCCGCCTATAACTCGAGAAATAATTGACGGATCAAGAAACGGAAAAATACGGGTCTTTTTATTTTACAGACTCTATCCCCTGCTGAAAAATTCCCTACACATTTTCTACGGAACGTAAGGAATTCTACAGAGTTTCTGTAGAAACCTTTCCATTTCTACGGAGTTCTACAGAACAAATTCTACGGAACAGAGGGACTTCTGTAGAAAGTTGTGAGGTCGCACTGGGTCTACGGAATTCTACGGAAAATTTTTCGAGGCAAGTTCAAAGTTCCGTACACTGCCCGAGAATTCCGTAGGAAGCCCGGGATACCTCTACAGAATATCATCCCGGCATCCCTTTCGGCCATATCCTTAAGGAATAAGCAGACATTTCAGAAAAGTACGATATGGAGATCAGAGACGTTAAGTTCCGGGACATTTACGCCCATGATATGATAAAATAGATATATGAAACCGCATTTTACACTTAACTAAAAATAATAAAATCAATTATGAAATAGAACGTAACTTTAAAGTTGAAGTATTAACGGCGTTAAAATGAACAATAATCATCATTTTCATGAAAACCAATTTTGTGACACGATATGGTAACGGGTATCAAATTAAAATACTTTGTTAAATATATCTACCGTTTTCTCTGTAATCACCTTTTTCTTACATTTACGCGGAATATAAACTGTATGACTTCATTACAGAGAGATATCCTTTTACGACCGCTGACTTTGCCTTTGAATGTTTTCATGAGCGCAGCGTAAACAATATAAATTGATGTAGGATGGCGATAATTCATTAGAATTTTAACGTGTAAATGTATTTGTCAAATTTATTCAATAAATAGAATGTAGCGTTTACTTAAGCAATTGCTGTTATAGCATTTTATAGATATCTATAGATATGTTTACAAAATATGAAGATGAGCAAAGAGGTCAAAATCAATCATATTGATTCAATTAATTGTTCATTTGTGCAAAATACAATTGCATTCTTATGTTTTGCCTCCTTTGTTGTATTACTTGTTAAATACCTCTTCGCTGAAACATATTATTATTTAAATTCTATTCTTCATAACGACATATCAAAATAAGTTCATGTAAAATACTGTTGGCATCTTCGCTTTTTCAATAGACATGACTCTACAAAAGTTATGATTGGAAATGCAGCTTTGATGCTTTAAAATGATACATAACATTGATGACTTTAATACTGGGACATCTAGAAGAGTGGGCTTAATTATATGAAACTGATCATGTTTTTCTGCATCTCTGGATCCTAAGTTTAATATTGCTATGACTATGAGAGGGATTTGTGTCATGTTATAGTGCATCCTGGTGCAATGATACTTATGTCAATCATTCATTTTAAGCCTATTATCTTCAGAAGAATGGCATTTTTGACTACCCTTACAATGAAAATATTTATAATTATAGGTTATGTTCATAATCTTTTCATGTATACAAAACCCAGTCAGCTATATATGTATACATCAATCGTGTTGTAGATTACATACATCTAGATGTATGGCTCAGTGGTTAAGGACAATTAAGTAGGTAAGATAGAAAATGGAAATAATACTTGGCAAATGTGTGTGATGATACTAAGTGAATGAGTTAAAATACAGTGTGATGAGCAGCCTTGATATTTTTTAACTTAAGGAAAAGCTATATTCCTTTGGAACACCTCAGAGGAGTATTCTTATAGAAGCTTCAAAAGAATGTGCAGTGTAGTTTTTTCCTTCCATGATTTCTTGCACTCCCTATATGCATACCTATGGCAGCACTCAATGGATTAACTGCAGTTACCTTCATCCAGACCTTATTCCTTTTTTCACTTCTATAGTGACTGATCTCATCAACCTGTAGATATTAGTTAAATACTGGGAGGATTTTTACATGCATGTTATACACATTATTCACTGAGAAGCATGTTTATGACCACATTAGCAGGAAATTTGTGTGTTGCATCATGCATCGAATTACTCCCTTTATATATTATAATGCATCAAAATCTATGTTTGAATTGAATTTCCATATTTCATTGTTTTGAAGTACCTAGGTGTAGTATATTACTATATGCAAGTCATTATCATGAAGTTGACAAGGAGGCTGTCTTAGCCATTAGGTATACATTTTTAAATTGAGCTGGTGCTTCATCAAAAATACATTTTCTATCAACCTCAACAATGTTAGTTGTAGTCATTTTCATCCAGATTTCAGAATTTTAGCTTTTCATAGCTGTAAAAGGTGAAACATCAGCTCTGATTAGTGGCGGGTAAACAGTTAGGGTAACCCTGAAGCTTGACCTCTTCTGTAAAGGCCGTTGTACACGATACAATTTCTTGTACAAGATCTTGTACCATAAATTGAACGGCGAGATTGGACCAAGTAATTGTACAAGAAGTTGGTTCACGGTCGTACACGATCAAAGATTTTCATGCAATTTGTGCGCCAATAACATGCGCAGATATCGTTTTCCGTTCAACAGCTGAATCGCCATATCCGATGACGATAGTATTTCAAAAATACTGCCATAGTTACTGGGTTAAAATGATTTGCTACCATTAATCCTAGCATTAATAAAATGAAATTTTACGATTGCTTACTTGCACTCTTTCATCAGCTCATGAAACCCATCATTTATCGTCCAAACATCATGTTTCGCTCGTTGCATACATTTATTTTTGGTTCAATAACGTCATCTTTAATTTCATTGAGGTTTAATGTTTGCCAGTGTGTCCAACTCATCTTTTGAGAAATAGAACACTTCCGACGCGACAGACGATTATCACAATATGGAAGCAACGAAGAATATCATAATATGGAAGCAACAAAGAATATCACGATATGTACAACAAAAATGGAAGTTTTTCCACGTTTACAGGAATAAAAGTGATCGCAAACAGAACACCAACCTTACGAATACTAAAAGAACGCATCACTACCGTCACATGTCATGCGCAGAAGCTACTGAGTGGATCTTGGACGGTTTCATCCAATAATATAGAGCATGATCTAATTTCTTGTACAAGAAATTGTACGAACCCCTCGTACACGATACAATTTGCGCATTGTACAAGTTCTTGTACAAGAAATTGTACCGTGTACAACGGCCTTAACACTCTTTACAATCAGCAACAGCAGTTATAAATGGTTATGAGGCTACACAGGGGCCATGAAACTCATGCTTCATTAGAGTTACATGAGACAGACCACTGCATATGATTATAGCATAACATTGAATTCCATTTCCAGCACAAAACATACAAGAGGATGATAGGATCTGGTCATTAAATTAAAGAAAGAATTCTATTTCACATGGAAGATGGAAACTTAAATTCTTAGCTAGTATTTTTAAGAAATTCTGAGGTTTGCATAATGAAAAGCTGGAGGTAATTCATTTTCTCATTTCCTGTAGCAAATTATTTTCAACTTTGTTAAGCTTGCAACACCTGGCGATAAGCCACATTTCTTGAAATGGGTATACCTATTATTCCTTAAGATTTCAAGAAAGGAATGTAAAGATTATTTTCTATACTTAGCTTAATTGGTGACTTCTTAGCCCTGCTTTCCTAAGACATTCCACACATCAGGTTTTGGTTTTAGGGTGCTTTTACATCTAAGATCATTGATGCACCATCAAAGTATTCTTGTACGGAATAAATCCATAATGACTGGTATTTTTTAACTTAGGCATGTCCATATTTTGGGCTGTCTCATGTAACTTATTATTTTAAATATTATTTTGAGATTTAGGAAGCCTATGAAAACTTATGTCCATTTTAAATCTATTTATTGTACCAAACTGGTGCACATCAGACCTTATAATTAAGTTTAGGATATCCTTCATGTGGATCTTGATCAACACTTGAAATACATTTTCACCATATATTTTCATAATACCACTTATGATAAAAAGTACAGTAGCACCTGTTATTAATCTCACAGCCTTTTTTGTAGAGTAAAATATTTTTTAAAACCTCTTGAGTTGCCTCATAGATCAAGGCCATACAATATGTGAGAATGATAATATGCATAGTATGCATCATATAAGTAATTATTTGGTCTCAGTGGCTTAATTTTCCTCACAAGCTGCAATGATTTAGGCAGCTTTGTACAGACACCACTGTTAAGTTCATTCCAAGTTAACTCATGGCCAATGAAAACCCTAATAATTTTACAGGCTCATTCATATGTTAGGGTACATTGAGCGAAATACAAATAAGATTTTGATTCTCCAATGTGTTATTTGGGGAGAACCAGTCTTGAGGGGGAAAAAGAGATTATGTCCAGAATGCAGTATCAGCAAAAACTGTTTCGTATACATGACACATACTACTCAGTAGTAGTGGGTATATCCATTGTTATGAAGTACCTGAGCTCTATCAAATTGAATTTGGGTTCAGTAGCTGATGATGACCAGAAAAACTGATTGGCATGTGCAGCATATCTCTCAAACTTTCTAAGACTTCATACATCCTGTTGCCAACCCCTAGCTGCAATTATAATTAAAGCTAGCTAGCATATTCACAAATTGTGCTGAAAATAAGCATGAATTTGATTTGCTGTGAAACAAAACGTACTTATATAGAAGTATTCTCATTGACCACTTTATTTATGTAGTCATAGTAATGTGTTTATATAAAGGTTTGTAACAAGATATTAATATTTTTCTGTGAACTTTTTTTTCTTTCTGTTCTATTCTAAGTCTGTTCAAAAGTAATTTAAATTTAAAAACTTACAATGTGTACTAAATAGCCCTGAAGAAGCCGAAATAAAGAGGCGAAACATTGACACAAATTGGTGTTTATAAAAAAAATGGCCAAACAACTCAATATAAACACCATGAATATGTATACATATTCATGATAAACACATTTCTATTGCTACAAACGTACTAAAAATATCATTTAGTTTCTTATAATCTTTTTAGTTTCAATTAATCATCTATAGTATATCGGTAAAATGACCACATTGCTAATAATTATAACATTAATGTTTTCAATTTGTCTTATTTGTTGGAATTTAAAATGTTTGGAATGAGATCCTCATGACTCCCCCCACCTGCCCAAAAGTACTTGATACCCCTTCTTGAAAGACTAAGCCTTGTAAAATATGGATATAAAACAAAAAAACAAATATCAAAATATTTTAAAATAGGAATACTACATAGTTAGAAAAAAGATTTATTAAATACACGAGAATATAATTTGAATAGCGATTTTAATTTGACTCTGGATAACACCGGATGTTGGCATGAAGCGTCCATCTTAGTTTTGTAATCTGTGTCAAGAAGACTCTCCTTGGCGTGTGTACGTCGTTTATGTATTTACTTTTCGACGTGAACCAATTCGAGGAGTTTTGTTTGTTAATGCGTGTTGAGTGAAAAACCGTGAAAGAGTGAAAAGAAATTATTGGTTAAAATACGTCAATAGGCAAGTGGGCTGCGGCCACGGTAAGGATACCGAATACCTCGAAAACAAAAGTGAGGATTGATCCAGTTTTTTGGCTTTCGCTAAGTCACGACGACGCGAAAGGAACGGATACATTTTGTGATTTGAAAATCATCATTCCAGGAGGTAAGTTTTGAACTGAAATCTAATGCTATCTACTATCATTAAGGAGAAAATGTCCACTCATGACATCGTTGAAAATGTCATTTATGTTAGGGTATGTGTTCTTAATGGTTCCGCTTTCTTCGTAGATGAGACCATTGCCATTATTCCTTCTCGCGAGGTTCTGGGACTACGACCAATAGGTTATGTTATCTCTGAACATACAGCGCTGGAGACAAGGTGAGTTTATTTTTTCTGTAAACTTTAATTTGAGCGCTTTTTATATTTATACATAGTTATGATAGTATGCCACTTACTGACGGAAGGCCGTTGAAATATAATGTAAAGGAGTTACTGAAAATTAATTGAAGTGAACTGGTCCAGCTTTAAATAATAATTGATTGAAAGATGACATGTTGTTATGACAAAATTAAAGTCTTCTGATTGTTCTTCTTTCAGGCCTTTCTGTGGATGAGCTACGGAGAATACGGCTGAAGAACTTATTTACAATTAATATATACAGTGCAATTCCCCATGGAAATGTAAAATTAATGACAGATAATAAATACAGAGGTAAATAGATGAGTGTTTAATTTATTAATTCTATTCTTTTTATATAACTTATGTACTATCAGCCCAAATATGATCCGGAATTATGCTAGGAATGTGTGATTTAGAAAGCTGAGCAAAATAGTGTAAACAATTGCCAATGTACTTTTAGGAATGCATAAAATACGTTGTAGAATATCTATAGATTGCTCTAAGGAATCTGTGCAGAAAGCTAGGGAATATCTACGGAACGCCTTAAGGAATCTGTACAGAACGCTAGGGAATATCTACGGAACGCCTTAAGGAATCTGTACAGAACGCTAGGGAATATCTACGGAACGCCTTAAGGAATCTGTACAGAACGCTAGGGAATGTCTACGGAACGCTGTAAGGAATCTGTACGGAACGCTAGGGTATCTCTACGGAACGCTGTAAGGAAAATGTACAGAAAGCTAGGGAATTCTGTAGAACGTTCTACGGAATTCCTTAAAAAAGTGTTTCAATACTTTAAGGAACTTCTGTAGAATGGTCTAAGGAAATCTTTTAAGGAACTTCTACGGAATTTTTCAGCAGGGTCATATTCTGAAAAAAACATGGTAAACGACCCCATTAGGATAGCTGGATTTGACAAACGCATTAGTTTAGTCGTGTACATAGTGATTAAAGATATGGCCGTTCAAGAATCACCATATTTTCTTCGGGGGTTAGTTTTGCTCGAGTGCATAAACAATCAGGAACGGACGCGTTAATATTTCGATTCCATCCAACGATTTCGTGAATAACATAGCGATTTCGGTTCCGAGTAAACTTCACATTTAATCATTCGGCCCTTAGAGCACAGTGCAGCGTGGCCGAGGTGCGAGACAACGTTCGCCAAGAGGCCATATAAGGGAGCGAGAGTCCTCGGCGCGCGCAATCGCAGCGGCGATTCGATTCTTACGCGCCGCGATTCCCCGAACGTGGGAACCGAGCTCTCCTGCCTCAGCGCGCAGCTTTCACGGCGGAACCGAATCGACGTAAAACCGGAATCGAACCGGACACAGTCAGGGGTCTTTCTCAATCTCAGAACTCGCAAAATTTCAACTTTCTTTTAAGGTGGCTCCACAAAATTATGAAGTAGGCGTCATTTTGTGTGGAAATTTCAGAACATATCATTTTTTGGCCCTTCTATCGATTGGCAATAAAATAATTTTGCCTGTCCATAATATATTTGAAGAAAAAAGACGTTCAAAATCAGATATTTTTACGTGGCTATAAGGAAGAGCATGGCTCCTGCAGCAAAACTTGCAGATTAATAATGTTTATGATAAAAATGGTGGTTTAATGACGAGAACACATATAATATACACAAGGCATAGTCTACAGCGCATAGAACATAACAGAGAAACTTTACTGTTGTGCAGGGCATAGCAACGAAACAAAAGAAGTACAAGATTGCAAGACTGTTAAAAGGAGAACAATTGAACAACAAAACATATTTCGGTACAAATTCGGGTCAATTACAACACTTCCCCTTACACAAATATGTCATTCTTGCAACAATCAAAAAATTACTTAATCAGACCCAATTTAAGTGTATACTCCATATGTTTACACTTTGGCATTGCCTTAGGTAATAGGTCTGCCAACATATCATTTGTTGATTTATAAACAACTTTCACAATACCTTTTTCAACAGTTTAGAGAAATGTCGTTTTGACGAAAAACTAACATAAGATGCGCAATTTATTGTAGAATTTAGCATTGTAAAAAAGTGCTCGCCTTACCACACTTGTTTAATTGATATTAATAAATGTTTTCTCGAAAAAAATCAGAAAAGCCTTAGTTACATGAAATTGGCGCTACAGTATGTTGTTATCATTGGCAACGGTACTTGTGACGGAACGTGCTTGCAAGACTATTTACTAGGTTAATTGAAGAATATACCTTACCAAGGTCCTTCTTATATTTTTTTATGCAATTTAAATATTTCATTGGTTATTGATAAGGTGTAATTAATACCAATGCTTCCAAATGCAGCGTCTATGTCGCCAAACAATTTCCAAAACTACGAATATTAGGGGAGAGCGGGGCTATACCGTACACTTAAGCGGGAATTGTTATTTCTCAGCTAATATTGGGTTTAAAATTATAAGAAAATAGGCATCTTGTAATATGGATCATTGGCTTCCATTTGGACACAAAGAAATTTGAATAATTTCTTTGTTTATATTTTTAAATTAAATAATAAAAATATATGTCCCTGTACGAAAAAGCCCCGGGGGTCGGGGCTATTCCGTACAGTAGGAGGGGCTATACCGTACAGTAAAAAAATCTCATGATTAGGGAAGCAAATAGTAATGAATTATTGCATACAGCATCTTTTATCACTTATTACTTAAGATACTCAATTAACACTATATATAATTATGTAGTTCAACTGATAATGGTATGAAAGTGGTAGGTAAACGTTTATCAAAAAGTGATAAAATTTTATAAAACAAAAATGTTTTAAGTTTTACATCAAAACAAAAATCACAAATAAAGTTATCTGCAGACTCGGCAGCACTGCAAGCTGAGGGAACCCACCCGGAACACGTGCAGCACCTAAACCACAGTTCTTTGTCCTTGCCAAACTCACCGCACATGAGGCAAATGTCGTTTGAGCCCGAGGCTTCTCTTAGCAATCCTCCTCCATGAAATGACGTCTGTGGGTCCACATCATTTAAAGAATCATCTTGACAAATTTTTCTTTTGTCAGCAAGGTCATCATCTGATGACGAATCATCAAACATAATATTTCGACTTTTGGATTTCGAAGAAATATTTTGGACTTTGTTGGTCGTATTCCTAGAGCCTTAGACATGGGTTTTCTTGGTTTAGAGTTTCTTTTAATTTTGAGTAGACCTATCTTGTTATTTTTCTTTGATTTTTTTGCTCTTCTTTTGTAACTTTCATCTTGGCCTGCAGTTGTTGAATTTTTTGCTTTAATTCTTTCACTGTAGGCGATTCTTCGAATTTTGTTTTATTTCGTGACTTAGTAAAAATAACTGACTGTTGTTGTCTTGAAGTTAGGACTTCCTTCAATGTTTTCAACTGAGGTGTGGGGCAGAGAGATTTAAAAGATAGCTAAGCTTGAGGTATTTGGCCCGTACAAGACGTGATTGGTGAATTTTGCGTAGATCCCTAGTCTATTTGATCAGGAGTTGGGTCTTCGGTCATTTCCAAATCCATATGGGCTGTAGTAGGGCTGTTCACGTCTCCTGAGACCGATCTGTCAATGTGATCCTGTGACCATTTGTGATACGTCAAACTTGTGTTTGTCCATTTCAGGTGTAAGGTTGGAGAAAAAAGATCCACTTCTTGTTTTGCATTGTACGCAGTAATTCGACTCATACTTGTTGATTCCGGTTTTCAAACGCTGATTCTTGGGTTCCGCTTCAAAAATCCATGAAGCCAATCTTGCCCTGCTAATTTAAATGGGTGTAGATTGCCATTTTTCTCAGCATATTCAAAAACTAAGCGGTGGAGCTCAACGGAGGAAATTCAATAAAACACTAAAGCGAGAGGTAAAACTAGTTCAGCAAATTAATTTTCCTTCACTTGTGTGAATACAGGCATATGCCCTAAAACTAACTTTTTGAGTTGTGAGTCTTAAGTCTACCACTCAGCGTCATTACTGGTACGTTGTAAGCCCTGGCTGGTTCCATTAATTTTTTAATGTTTTTTATGACATCATCAAGAGCCGACTTCATTCCTTCTTCAGTCCATGTAGCTCTTTTGGTTGTTCTATGATATTTACGGAACATCTGGAAAAAATCTTATTGTTATTGCTGCCAAATCATGTTTTTGAATCGAAATAAATAAGGTATTTCAAATAATATTTTTACGGTAATAAGATTTCAACAAATATTTGTACTCTATAAAAAAAGCTTGGTTGAATAGGGGGAAAGTCTTTGGTTTGACGTAACCCTCCACTCGATTCTTCTATCGGCCAACCTCTTCATATTGACGTAGCTTCTCTCTTTTACATCCTTCACAACGTGCTCCATATACCTATTACGAGGCCTGCCTCTTCCATTCATCCCGTTCACTTTCCCTCGACAATTGTCTTCATCAGGCCATCGTGTCTCAAGATGTGGCCTATTAAGTTATCCCGTCTTCTTTTTAATGTTTTCTGTAGACATCTCTTCTCTCCCACTCTTCTTAGCACTTCTTTGTTTGTCACTCGATTGATCCATTTTATCTTCATCATTCTTTGGTAGCACCACATTTCAAATGCTTCCAGTCTGGACTTCCCTGCTGCTGTTGTTGTCCATGATTCGCTGCCATATAATAGAATGCTCCAGATGTATGTTCTAATAAAATGTTTCCTCACTGCAACGCTTGTATTTGCAGCTGTAAGCAGAATCTTATTCTGGTAAAATGTCCTTTTTTCTTGGGCAATTCTACTGGCGATTTCTCTTTTACTTCGTCCATCGCTGGTTTTTCGGCTTCCCAAGTAACAGAACTCTTCCACCTCCTCGATTTTTTGTTTTCCTAGTTTAACATTGGTACTGGCTTCCTTTCTCCTACTGCATACCAATACCTTAGTTTTCTTTTTATTGATCTTCAGATGATATCTGGTCATTGTTCTTTCCATATTCCTAGTGTCTTCTTTAAGTCTCCTTCTGTTTCTGCCATGATGTCAATGGCGAATCGTAGCATGCTGATTTTCTCCCCGTGGATATTCACTCTCGGAGACTTCTTTGACTTCTTGGATGGCTTTCTCGATGTAGACATTGAATAATACGGGAGACAGTGCACATCCTTGCCTAACTCTTTTCTTTATGCTTGCTTCTGTACTGCAGGGTCCTGATTTGATTATGGCCACCTGGTTTTTATACAAGCTGTGGATAACTCTTCGGTCATTGTATGATACTCCAATTTCTTTCAGAACCTTTAGCGTCATATTCCAATCCAGGTTGTAAAGTAAGCCTATAAAATTATAATATTTGTGATATTTCCTTCATAAATGCCAGCCTAATTATGAAGCCATAACAAACCATTAGGGGCTAAACCGTACAGAAGTGTACGGTTTAGCCTCATCCCGTACCTCGTGGGAATTTTGTAACATAACCTCGAAACCCATCACCTAATTTATCATAACTAGTGATCAAAAGATAGCTTTAGAACAGTAGTTTCTTATGGTCTTACAGTTAATAGTTTGAAAGTAAAGGTTCTCTACTTATTTGTAGTATAGTAGTATTGTATAGTAAAGGTTCTTATTTGGCGTTGCCCCAAAATTATAAGAGAACACACAAAAACAACTTTTTTCAGTGTAACACTGACATTCGTAAGCTCAGCAGAACGAACTGACTCCTGCAAACTTGCGTGGCCCGTCGCTAGACTGCGACACCTATCTGACTTCTCTACCTTTAAATCTAGACCCGGAAATTGGGTGTACGGTTTAGCCCCGCAGTACGGTTTAACCCCGCTCTCCCCTAATATAATTCAAAACAAAGAGTTTTATTTGCAAGGGCATAGTTAAAAACTACGTAAGAATATAATCAACCTAATTTAGAACACGTAATAGCAGGAATGAGCATGTATTCCCACTTTGTAAATTAAACGTGGCAACAACACGCCTGTCATATTCCGAAGTCAAAATGAGTTAAAAGAGTTGGTACAAAAAGAATGCAACTACAACGCGCTATATAATAGCATACCCATAGAATTACTGTGCATGCGTTATCGCCCTATAGATGATTTTCCAGATAGGTGTTTTTCTGGATCGGTATTTATTCATTAAATAACATAGCTCTTTTACGGGAGTTTGAATCGCGGTGTCACGGTGGAACCTCCTTAAAAATTCATGTATTCTTCAAGCAATACATTCCATTGGCATTTCATTTGTCTTTTAATCCTTTAAAGAGTAGTTTCTTGTCTTCGGGAAGGGATACTCTTGCTGTTATATTCCATTTCCCGGTATCAGACGTTGTGTGTTGCTTTCCGTTTGTGATTGTGCTGGATACATTTCCGTTTTAGGGTGGACGAACTTCAACTTTGCTAATAGCTCGAACGTGGATCGACAGTATAAGATATATGTCCCGTATCGCGATGTTACTTTTCACTAGTTAAGCCCCACTTTGAGTATGCAGTGTATGGGATCCCAATGAATTAGTGTTGATCAGAGAACTAGACGGTGTGCAGCGTAGAGCAGCTAGGTTCGTTAAAAGGTGTTACGATAGTTTGAGTAGCGTTTCAGAATTAATAAAAGAATTAGGGTGGGAATCATTATCAGAGCGTAGGTTAAGGTACAATTAAATCTATTAGAGAAATGTCAATCGGATAGCTTTACTGAAGATGTTAGGCACATGTTAAAAACACCAGCGTATTATGCTAGATTCGACCAGATAAATAAGATTAGAGAGATATATTGTTGTATTGATAGATTCAAAATGGTATTTTTCCCCCGTACTATAAGAGAACAGAGTAATCAGCATAGTAAAGGGATAGGTAGGGGAAATATTTTAGAGTAATCTGTAGTGCATGATGCATGTATTAACCCCTTAAATACTATATATACTAACAATCTAGTTGCATGAGACCCTATAGTTGCTTGTTTGCATGTCGGTAGTGCATGCTTGGTGATCTTCACCCCCTGCCAACACCCTCGCGGTGGCTTGCAGGGTATCGTGTAGATGTAGATGAATCGACCTGAACTCTCTTCGCAGTTGCTGTTTACACGTGTGAGAGGGGCTTAGCAGTTGAATGTCATAGCAATCAACTGATACGTGTAAATTCACCTTTACACATGAAGGTTGGCTTTGATGGCAGTAGCGATAATATTCCTCCATCTATGTGTATGGATACCTTCTGTGAATCGCACTGCTTACACAACACTTCCGCACCGATGATGCGTCAAGCAATTTAATCACTACTTAATTAAGAAATTAAGTGACATATTTATATAATAATTCTTTCTCAACGACAAGTCTTTATATAACTTTGCACTATTTTGTAGACCTATTCCGATCAAGGCCAAAAGACGCTCTGCCCTTGCATAGCAACATCAACAAGAAAACAATTTAGTTCCAACCGTATTTATATATTCTAGGCAACATAAAACAAACACGACGATTTTCACAAGTTGCGAATAAAGAAAAACCTTCTTTTTATTTCTTAGCTTGCTTTAAATTTAATTATGTCTTCCTCCGACCTCTTAATCCTCTTCATACTCTTCAATGTCCTGCTAGCGGACGTTTTCCTCGTAATTACGCCGGATACCGTGTGATAGGTGCAATATCTCCACTTCCTAGGAAAAAGGCAACGAGTTTATTTCCCTGGAAGTTGGAATCATAGCCGATAGCGTATCGAATACAGCACTAATCGATAAAGGTCGATGCTTAAACATGGAAGAGTCACTATTGAGCGACTTTCCATGGTAATGTACTTCCATATGCACAAAAAGGGGCCTTCAGATATGATCACCATTCAATGAATCCATTCAGAAACAATTTTTCAGTGTCAGTTCAGACTCCATTTATTCTGGGTAAGCAGGAAAATACAAATTAAAATATTTAAACAACGTTATTTGGAATAATTAGCCTGTCAAAATCGACATCAGTACCTACCATACTTCAGACTTTCTCTTGAACCTCGAACGGGTCTCTCAGGAATACTTTTCGATGGCTCAAGTGACGAAAGTATTGAAAGTTTTATTTATTTAACGAACAATTTTATTTTTAAATAGTAGTTTGTTGTGTTGTTTATATGTAGTCAAGAGAGACGCATGTAATAAAATGAAGTGTTGAGTTGACTGGTTATAAATTGTGAAAGTATAGAGTAATTATGAGTTTTAATTGAAACAACGACAGAGAGTACACTAAGACTTGAATCAAAACGGTCAAAATGATTACTTTAAAGGCTGGAAATAGGAAAAATGTCATTCACAGAGTTTAGCAGATAAAAACTTTTCGATAAAATGTGAAAAACGCATGGTTGAACCACGAGAAAAAAATGATTTGCGTAATATTTACATCATCATCATTTGTCAACAATTCTACGATTGGTTTGACGCAGCCCTCCACTCGATTCTTCAATCGGCCAACCTCTTCATATTGACGTAGCTTCTCTCTTTCACGTCCTTTACGACCTGTTCTATGTAACTCATACGAGGCCTGTCTTTTCCATTCTTCCCGTTCACTTCTCCTTCGACGATTGTCTTCATCAGGACATCGTATCTTAAGATGTGGCCGATTAAGTAGTCCCGTCTTCTTTTTATAGTTTTCAGCAGACTTCTCTTTTCTCCCACTCTTCTTAGGACTTCTTCATTTGTCACTCGGTCGATCCATTTTATCTTCATCATTCTTCGATAGCACAACATTTCGAATGCTTCCACCCTTTTCTTCTCCGCTGCTGTCATCGTCCATGCCTCACTGCCGTAAAGAAACATGCTCCAGATATAGGTACGTTTTGATGTTACATAATTTATTTAAATTCGCTTATCTCCTGCCATAAGAAAGTATTCCACTGACAACACAGATGTCTCGCCACAAAATGTTACTCTGTCCCTCGGAGACTCGGATTCCAGGTTAGAGGAAATTGACGTGTGTGGCGAAAACACTTCACAGAGAGAAAGAGATAGACGGGAGAGCTTTATTCCCTGCCTACGTCGAATCATGTAATCACGGGAAAGTAAAGGTTTTACCCCCTCACCGATGACCCTAAAATATCGAAGGAAGGACACCGCTGAGAGGCGACAGACGGAATAACTGTCGGGGAAAGGAGGACAGATAATACGGTTTAGGTATAAATTAAAAGTTTATCCACAGTCCTATATAAAACAATCGCACACCAACATTATTAGTTTATATTATAATTAGCTTATATATTAGCTTAGTTTACATTATAATTAGCTTATTTCAAACCGTGTTTAACTATGCATTACAAAAATTTTTGTTCCATCCTATTATATATATCGTTATTGTAGGTTAACCAAACAAAGAACAGATTCCTCAACTACTTCCAACACTGTAAAAAGTTTATCTGATTTTCAGTGGGATCTGAATTTATGCGCAGTCTGATTTTACGGTAGTAGTCTAAATTTAAGACTCAACATGCGTGAAAATCAGACATACCTCCGTCTTATTTTAAGAACTTAACAACAGCATATTGAAAATAAGATCTGAAATTCAGATCACCCGGGCTGAAAATAAGCAAGTCTTGGTTGGCTCCGCAATTGGAGCTAACCTGCCTATAGCAGAGACTGATGGGCGGAGCGTAACCAGGGAGATGGAATTCAACAAGTATTACGAGGTGTAAATAAGTAAAATTCGAAGTCTCGTCAAATTTTATTGGAAGTGGGTGAAATATGTTTCGTGTGATGAATTAATGGTGTGAGAATTTGGCGTTGATACTTCGTTTGCTTGCAGAAGGGAGCCAGTTGTGTCTGAGTGACGTATCCTGAGATTAAACTTCCTTATTTTGTCAACGTGGCAGGGTTGTAAGAACTAAAAAATAGTCGCCCTCGTCAAGTGACATTACCTGCCTTGGTTTGTAGATACTGGCACATATATTTGGCATCGAAGACTTTGTATGGATTACTTTGTTTCCTAAAAAGTAAAAATATTATCTTTGAAATTATTTTTAATGTTCTCCCATTTCAGTCCTGAAATCTTTTTCAATGAAAATTCTATGACTTACCTAAGTTTGCTTTATCGAAGAATTTAGCCCAGAAGACAGCCCTGGTCTTAAATTCAGCATAGGCCTGACTTAAAATAAGTCCCACCTGGTCTGATTTTCAGTCCAGCACCTGCCTTAAAATAAGACATCCTCTCAAAGTAGGCTTGAATTTCAGTATCAACCCGCATTATTACCAGACCAGGGCTGTCTTAAATTCAGCATAGGCCTATCTTAAAATAAGTTCCACCTGATCTGATTTTCAGTCCTTCCCCCGCCTTATTTTTAGACAAGATATTAGTGCTGAAATTCAACATACACTGTTTCAAAAATGTTGCATCTGAAATTCAGATCGCATTTATACCTTAAAATCAGATAAACTTTTTACAGTGAATGGAGCACTAGCCTAGAAAATTCTTTACATACTTTTAAAATGTAGATCTGATCGTAACAGTTAGGGATATTATTAGGTAACTATCAGGGATATGAATAACAGTAAATATATCCAGTACGAGTGTAGCAATGGATAACATTGGTAGCTGCATGTTGGTATAAGGACTTATAGCTAACCCAACTAACAGCATGTTTTTGCATGTATGCTTTGCTATTTTTATCTTTTTTTAAATAGCGTAGTTTTGAACAGTACCAATACAAGTACTAATCTTTTTTATGCATGATATGTAGTGCATGTTTGGTGAGAGTTCACCCCCTGCCACACACCTTTAAGGTGGCTTGCAGGGTATTATGTAGATGTAGATGCAACCAAACTGAAATATCTCTTAAACAAACTTATTGTTTACATGTTCACTGAGTTTTAATATGACCACTTTTTTTTTAAATATTCTTGTAAATTATGGTAAACAACTTTTTCTCAGGAAAGGGAGGTCGTAGCAACGTGAAATTTGACCACCACCGCACGCGGAACTGAAGGTGGTCACGTGATGTTTACAAGAGGGGGAAATGGAGTAGGCGGAAAGGAAATCGCCAGGGACCATCGCCAGGGACCCTGGGGGATGCTGAGAGCAGCGCCACGCGTGTCGGACGCGCCAAAATTAGGACACGGGAAAATCAAGTCTCGGCTTCCGCAGCTGATTTGAATAAAAGAGGAACTCGCTCCGAAAGACTTTCTCCCGAAAACACGAAAAAATTAAACCCGCTCATCCCTACCAACCGCTAATAGCTTCTCCTTGCAAATCAACAAAACTGACTCGGCGAGCCACTTTTTCCCTTTCACCCCAGAGGGCCTTGACCTTCAAGCGGAATTCAAGTCCAAGTCGTTTGCGCGAATCACAGGGGCCATTAAAAGTCGAATTGGCGATTAAATGCGGAGAGAGTCGACCACGAGAGTCGCCCGGCGAACGCAAACGAGTTCGCCGAAGAGCGGAGCCTGAGGAAGGGGACGATTAACAGCGGACTTCCATTTAGACCGAGAACATCTATTAGATTGATTCATGGAGGCTCCACCGAAATATGAAGTAGATGTCATTTTTGTGGAAATTTCAGGACACACAATTTTTTGGCCCTCCTATCGATTGGCAATAAAATGATGAGGCCTTTCCATCATACATTTGAAGAAAAAAGGGTTGAAAATCGACTATTTTATGCGTGGCTATACGGCAGAGCATGGCTATTGCAATAAAATTTGCAGATTAATAATGTAAACAGAAATGTCGCTTTGAAGAAAAACTAATATAAGATGCGCAATTTTATATAGGATTTAGCATTGTAAAAACGTGCTCGCCTTACCACACTTGTTTAATTCATATTAATAAATGTTTGCTCGAAAAAAAGCAGAAAAGCCTTAGTTACATGAAAGTGGCGCTACCGTATGTTGTTATCATTGGCAACGTTACTTGTGGCGGAACGTGCTTACAAGCCTATTTACCAACTTAATTTATGAATATACCTTACCAACGTCCTTCTTATATTTTTTATGTAATTTAAATATTTCATTTGTTATTGAAATTGTATAATTAATACCAATGGTTCCAAATGGTAGCAGCGTCAATGTTGCCAAAGAGTTTTCAAAAATATCAATATTAATAAAATTCAAAACAAAGATTTGTATTTGCAAGGGAATAGTTTAAAACTAAGTAAGAAAATATTTAACTTATTTTAGAATACGTATTAGCGGGATTGAGCATGTATTCTCACTTTATAAATTAAACGTGGCAACAATTCGTCAGTCATGTTCCGAAGTCAAAATGAGTTAAAAGAGCTCGTAAACAATTGAATGCAACTACAACGCGCAATATAATACTCATAAAATTATTGTGTATGCGTTATCACCCTATAGATGATTTTCCATACAGGTGTTTTTCTGGATCGGTATTTATTCATTAAACAACATAGCTCTTTTACGGGATTTTGAATCGCGGAGGTACGGTGGAACCTCCTTAATTGGGAAAATTAAAAAAATATATATATAATACTCATTAAAATTAAAAAAAATAGGTAACATGCCGCACAATACTTTATGCAAACAGAAAAAGATATAAAATTACGCGGAAAGCTTCATAAAAGCCAACAAAAAATTATTATTTTTGGCTTCATTTTAATTTTTTTCAGATCCCACCTGTTCCGGTACCTTTTCTTTAAATATTTCTAAATTATTAATTTTTATCTAACATTACGTTTCCTCTTCTCACAAACAAGGCGAACATGGGACACAATACACTTCAAAGCCATTTCGTCCCAGACAACTGGTTAAGGTGAGAAAATCTCACCGGGACAGTTCATTGGTCCGTGGCTCTCTGAGAGCGAGCCATGGCTATACAAGCAAGGTGTTAGAAAGGATTATTCTCAGGTTTTTAACCCCTTCCTAAAAACGCGTACAATTTAAATTCCGTACGTTACGCCGGAAGAGGCAATACAAATATTTACGCGAAACCAAGTGAATGAACTAATTTATTTAGATGCAAAATCGAAACATATGCTCGTATGAGCCGCAAAACTAATTAGCATTATCACTATCATACTTCTTCATGTTAGGGCACTGAAAATCGTCAGGGATATAGGACCGGAGTTGTGGCCTTCCATCCTGAGGGCTCTGGTTCGAATCGCAGTAATTGAAGAGCATTTTCGCCAGTAAACCGGCCCATACTTGAGTGTTGTGTGGAAAACTTCAATACAGTACTCCGTCCGTCGGATGGGACGTCAATGTCTGGAAGGAGGGGCTGGGATGTAGGTCAAGAGCGAGGACGCCTTGGATTGGACTCATCTTCGTCGAGCGGCAGAATTCGACAAATTCGCAGCGAATCCGCACCGGAACTCGGGACAAGTTTCGCCTTTCCGGGAAAGTACAGTGGGTATATATATAGTTGGAAGGAATTGTTGTTGTGCCAAATACAATTGTTGTTGTGCCGATTCGTTGGGCAATAAACTGAACCGTGTCTAATGGGCTTTTGGGAAGGTAATTGTTGTGGAAGCACGACCAACACCCCTTCCGAGGACGGAAGAATTTTTCTTCGTGGGGTTGAGGTATTGCGGGGGAGGCCATTGTTGACAATTCCGCGAGTCATTGATTCCATTCGGCGCCAATGTCCGAGTGCGCTCCGATTAGTCCTTCCAAGCGGCTCAGTTACTTCCCAGTTGAGCCAGGAGAATGGGCTCTCCCGACATCAACGTATGAGGGAAGCCCTTGCTCGTGCGGCTAGAAAAGACTGGCACCAATTAACACCAGAGCACCAGGAGTCGGAAGACGTCCCACACTGAAGGGCAGGAAGAGAGAAGCGGAAAAACCAAATCAGGCAAGGTGGCGCGGGAGAAGAGAACCCTTTCCTGTGCTAACAGCTCGAGATGATTTTATTAAATGAATTAATTGGGAATCACTGTCAGATCGCGGGTTGAAATTTAGACTTAATCTCCTAAATAAATTCCAAGAACATATTTTCAGTGATGATGTTAAAAATATTTTGCGAACCCCAACTTACTATGGTAGACTGGACCATAATCACAAAATTAGAGAAATTGATTGCCGAACTGACAGATTCAAAATGTCCTTTTTTCCTGGTATAATGTGGGATATGAATAACGGTGAATATGTCCAACACGAGTGAATCAATGTATAGCATAGGTAGCTGCATGTTGGTATAAGGACTTGAAGGTAACCCAACTAACAGCACGTTTTTGCATGTTTTCTTTGCTATTTTTATATTTTTTAAATTGTCTAGTTTAGAACAGTATATCTAACTAATCCTTTTTTATGGATGATATGTAGTGCATGTTTGGTGAGAATTCACCCCGTGCCACACACCTTTGAGGTGGCTTGCAGGGTATTATGTAGATGTGTAGATGAGAACACCCAGAGAGACAGCTTGCCAGCGATCGCTCCGGGAGCAGACCCCGTCCAGTAAAGAGACGACGACAAGAGAGCGTTCGAGATGGAGGACGACAGCGAGAAGGGAGGGACGAGGTGGACGAGTTTCAGGTGAGAGAGAGAGAGAGAACAGGTGCAGATGCTGAGGATAACCAGTTTATCAGTCACGCAGAGAAAACGATCGCGGAAAATATCACCGTTTCTGGAGTTCGCTGGCACGCAAATCCATCACGGTGCACACCACGGGGCGTGTGCTTGAAACCCTCGCGATTATCTCGAAAAGGTAACTAAGGAGCCACGTGGTACAAGCACGAGTGGTTTGCAAATTCAATGTGTCTGAATCGCTCTTTGCGACATCATTAATTGTTTTCACTTGAGTTTTCCATATATGTCTGGACTATAGAACCCCCAGACGAGAGAAAACACTAGTGTAAACAAAGAATGAGGTTGTACTCAGCGGTTTGAATACACCGAATTTGCGAAACATTCGTGTTTATGTCACGTGACTACTTGGTTACCTATTGGAGATGATCCCGAAGGTTTCAAACAACCCACCAGGGGACCATTGATATTTAGTGTCCTACCGCATCCGATATAGAGTACTCCTGCCCGACGCTTTATGATTCAAAATGGGAAATAAACAATGAACATTTACTATTTTCACACTACTTAAAAACCGACCATGGTTTGGACAACTATGTGTCATGATCAAGCTGATAATGACACTTAGACCTTGATGATGACACTTAGTTGTCGACATGGTCTGTTTCTAAACATAGATTGCAAATAGTAACTGTTTTTTGCTTATTGATCCTAATCCTTATAGCAGAGACAGAGAGAAATCTGAACAAGATTTTAGTAGCCATGGAAAGGACAATGGCCAGATATCAGCTGAAGATAGATAAGAAGAAGACTTGGGTATTAGTGTGCAGCAAGAAAGAAGAGGCCAAAACCAATGTCAAACTAGGAAAACAAAAACTTGAAGAGGTGAAAGAGTTCTGTTAGCTGGGAAGCAGAATAACCAACGATGGACGAAGCAAGAAAGAAATAGTTACTAGAATAGCCCAGGAAAAGAGGGCGTTCTATCAAAAGAAGATTCTACTTGCAGCAGGAAATAGAAGCGTGGAAGTAAAGAAACAGTTAATCACAACATACATCTGGAGCATGTTTCTTTACGGCAGTGAGGCATGGACGATGACAGCAGCGGAGAAGAAAATGGTGGAAGCATTCGAAATGTGGTGCTACAGAAGAATGATGAAGACAAAATGGATCGACCGATTATGTAACGAGGAAGTCCTAAGAAGAGTAGGAGAAAAGAGAAGTCTTTTGAAAACTCAAAAAAGAAGAAGAGACAACTTAATCGGCCATATCTTAAGACATGGTGGCTTGATGGAGACTATCGTCGAGGGAAAAGTGAACGGGAAGATTGGAAAAGGCAGGCCTCGTATGAGATACATGAAACAGTTAGAGGGATGTGAAAGAGAGGAACTGCGTTCGTCTGAAGAGGTTGGCCGATAGAAGAATAGAGTGGAAAGCTGAGTCAAACCAATCCTAGGATTGTTGACCACTGATGATGATGATCCTAATCACGAATATCACTGATTTTCCCATAGCGACGCCAGATATCATTCATTATATCTTTATCTTGATGCTGCCCGCCCAATACGACTCCTCTTTTCAGATTATCACACTCTCCCAACTATTTTCACCCCATCTAAAATGCCCAAGTGCTTATTCCTCACTTTTCCCAGCATTACTTCTACAACCACTTGTTCGAATTGCATCGCTGATAGATGGGCCGATTTTGAACGTCATCTAACGGGAGCAGCGTCAACCAATTCGCTATGAAAATTCTTCACATTAAGAAAAATGATGAGTTAGATACTAAACACAAAAATGGTCTAATTTTGGGAAAGGTCATCAAATTTTCGGTTCGGCAAATCCGCTCAAGTGCATGTCGCTATCAACCTAAGCTCCTAATTTTCCAAAGTCACCCAAGGATCTCTAGTTATGGCCAAGTGAGGGGATTAGAATATTATTCCATTTTGCTCGTGAATGACCTTTTTTATATGATTTAGAGAAGTGACCTTTATTTAGCTGATGTTTATATTGCATTCACTATTTGATTACTGGTAGCACACAGAAAAAGTACATCTTTTCATACAAACTATTATATATATTTGTAAAGTGTTTAATATGATTATTCGTATTTAAAGGGTTCACTCGTAAATCATTTTTATATGCTTTAGGGAAGCAACCTTTTTTAGCTAATGCAAATATTTATTCACCATTTGATCACTAGGGTCAACTTAAATGACCAAAAAATTAAATTATTTTATGGGATCTATTTCGTATTTAATTATAATAAGAAAATGTCTATAAAGAGGGGTAAAACTTTCAAAGTCCTCGTTAATTGATTAATAGAGAAAATCTCTCTCGTATTACTACAGTTACTGTAACCAAATTATTCGGAGATGCTCCCGATGAGGTAGACTAGAATTTTAGTTATCGAACCCTTCGACTACTCGATCGCCAGAATCGATCTCCGCACCATCAGACGTGGTCACGCATCGATGTCACTCGCTCGCCGTCGAGCATTGAAGTCACCATCCATTGAAGGCTGAAAAACTCTTCGTGGCTCCCGGGCGGTACTATTTCTCTCAAGTCAAGAGACGAATTTGCGAGTATACAGCAAACAGCCGAATGGAGGAATGGGAAACTCTTTCGGGGCACATCGAAGTTTCGGGAGTGGGTCAGTTGCTACGTGCAAACGCTGCTTTAAACAAGTTACCTCCAGGTACAGCAGATAAACAACGCCCATAGTGACACTGAGCCGTGACATCATGCGATGATATCGTGTTTTTGTAAGCTGTCGTAAACGCGCAATTTTTAAAGAGCAATATTTTTGCAACAAAACTTAATTCTCCAGCGAAATTTTCACCGACACATTTTAGCTAATGAACCTCTCATTCAGAGAGTTAAAATAATTAGAATTCCGTTTTCTTTGACGAAGGGAACTGTCGTATGGTGAGCGCTCTCGAATCATGTGCACGGAAAACTATAAGAAGCCATCTTTATTTATCCAGCCGCAGTTCATCAACAAGCGCATTAGCGGAGGGTCGCCGTTGGAAACACTTTCGAGGTGGGGCATGGCATACATATATATAGGCTGACACAACGCACTATTTTCGGCCAACGCACTACATTTATCCCTAATTTCCAATGGAAATTAGGGATAAATGTTGCAAAAACAAAAGCGGTAATTTTTACACGACCTAGAACATGTACCCCGAAAAGCAGCTGTATCAGGATAAAACAACAACCGATAGACTGGAGCGAGGAAGCCATCTATTTAGGAGTAAAAATTGATAAAAGACTAAACTTTAAAAGTCACAATATTGGTATTAAACAAAAGGTAAATGCTATGAGTGCACAACTGGCACCCATACTGAAGAGCAATTCTACCCCGCCAGAAGTAAAAGACAAAATATACGATGCCATATTCAGACCAATAATACTATACGCTGCACCATCGTGGACTGGGATGGCCCACCGAAACACAATAGAAAATCTCTCCTCGACAGACAAAAGAATCATCAGGCAAATACACAACATGAAACCTTGGACCAAAAATGAAGAGGTTTTTAACCGTACAAAATTAGAGCCGCTGAAAAATAAATTAGAAGAAGAATGTATAAAATATTCCAAGGACATAAAAGAACACGATAACGAAGCTATGAATTACGCAGCAATAAACAAAGAGAATCCTTTCGATAAGTACAACAGACCACACAACATTATAAAGGAAAAGTAAAAACCTTGGGCGGATACCAAGAGAAGAAAAAGACAGAGCAAAAGCCAGTCGGCATCCTCTGACATAAAGTCGCCAAGAGCACTTGGCAACAAAGACACTCATGCATGCATGGCCAACGCACCAACAGTTGAAGTGCCTTCAGCGAGGAAACGCGCTCGCGACCGCAAGAGGTGGAGAGGGCGTCGCTTACCTTTCTTGCAAGATGGTGCTCAGGTCTTTGCAGAAGTCGCTGCCCTGCTTGATGAAGCGGCGGAGTTCCTCGAAGCTACTCTGGCCCTGCGGTGGACAAAGAAGAGAAAGGTTGAGACGCGTTCCTTCACATGACGAGGAACACCCAAGAATGCACACGTGGGAAGTGGCGGAATGGAGGCTTATATAGCCAATTAGTTTTTGGTATCAAGCGTTAAAAGAAAACAACAGACCAGTCCATTACATGAACTAAAATGAGAATCATCATCAGATCGTAGGTTGAAATTTTAGACTTAATCTCTTAACTTCATTCCTAGGCAATTTTTTACCTGTTGACGTTAAAAAATATTTTCCGAACTCCACCTTACTTATTTGAATTGAATATAATTTTATTGTCCTGGAACAACAACTACGCAAGAACAAAATACAATAAATGAGTAAACGAACACTCAAGAGGATTACAGTATTGAATTTACAAGCAACTAAGAATAATGAAACAAACAAATATATGAAAGAAAACAAAACAAGCAAGTAATAAATAGAAAATGAAATTTCAATCATGATTAGGACACTCAAATTATTCTCAATAATGGTATTTAAATCTGCACACAATTCAATAGAATGGAATTAAGTTTGAAAATAATATGCCACAAGTTGCTCAAATAGTCAAATAGATGAACAATAATAATGTGCTCTCAAAATTTATACAACAAAAATACAATCTTTACACGTTATTTCATGATGTTTTGTCCCTCCATAAATAAATTATAGAGATTGGATTTAAACAGATGAACAAATGAAGGGTGGATGCAAGGTTGTTAGAATATAAGGTTGCCTCGATCGGGATTGTTTACGAATCGCTGAAATGGAAGCTAGCGCCACCGCTACCGTAGTGACGTCACTGACGTCTCCCAGCTAGCCCGTACAAGTGCAGGCGACAATATTGTCGTGTCTTAATCCTTGGGGTGGATGGACTCAACCAGTAAAAAAACAGCAGATTTCGCGCTGTCCCATATGTTCTGAAGCTGTGAAACTATCGTAAAATATATAGCTAGTGTTTTTGAGGCAAAACATCGTAAGAGAATTCAGGGTGATTGGGGGGGCGGCGGGCGACTGAAGGTCACAACCAAGGTCCCTATAAGGACCAAGGTCACAACATCCATAACACGCCACCGAAGATTATCAGATAGAAAAGGATGATTCTAGATAGTGCAGGTACATGTAAACTGGGAATACACGACCCAGAGCATTACCTTTAGACCTTTAGAGCTTGTGCTGCAAGGAGTACTTGGGGGTAATTATAGGTGAACCCATCCCCTTCCCCCTACTATGGCCAAGATAGGGAGGTCCTTGTTAAAAAATCCGACAAAGTTACACGAAAGAAAGCTAGGATTCATTAAGAGAGTACTTGGGAAAAGTTACGAGAAGACGAAAGAGCGATGTTACTTTTCACCAGTTAGGCCCCACCTTGAGAGACTGGGATTCGTCAAAAGAGTATTGGGTAAATGTGACGATCATGTTCGAGAAATCAGTTACATTTCCCTTGTTAGACCTCATTTGGAATATGCTGCCAGTGTATGGGATCCCTACAAAATCGGTCTAAATAATGAACTTGAACGTGTGCAGCGAAGATCGGCAACATTTGTAAAGGGACGGTACGTGAACTACATTAGCGTAACCAGTCTATTAAATGAATTAAATTGGGAATCATTGTCAGATCGCAGGTTGAAATTTAGACTCAATCTCTTAAACAAATTCCAAGACCATATTTTCAGTGATGATGCTAAAAATATTTTGCTAACCCCAACTTACTATGGTAGACTGGACCATAATCACAAAATTAGAGAAATTGATTGCCGAACTGACGGATTCAAAATGTCCTTTTTTCCTCGTACAATTAGGAATATGAATCGTGGTAAATATGTCCAATACGAGTGATACAATCCATAGCATAGGTAGATGCATGTTGGTGTAAGGACTTGAAGGTAACCCAACTAACAGCACGTTTTTGCATGCTTAGTTTGCTATCTTTATCTTTTTAAATATTGCGGTTTAGACTAATATATTAATACTAATTATTTTAAATGCATGGTATGTAGTGCATGTTTGGTGAGAATTCACCCCTGCCAAACACCTTTGAGGTGGCTTGCAAGGTATTATGTAGATGCATATGTATGTAACCTACCTCTCCCGTAGCTATGCTACCTACTATGCTCTCTAATGGTAGGCGGGAAAAATGACATTTTGAATCTATCTAATCTTATTGATCTGATCAAACCGAGCGTAATGCGCAGAGGTTTTATAATGCATACCTATAATAATATGGACTGTAAAACTGCACGTAACAAGCCTAAGAGTCTATGCTACACACTACCAACTACATACGACATTCCTTTTCTTCTGGTAGCATATCTGATACAGACCTCTCAGAGACATGTAAATGCCCGATGAAATTGCATCCGCGAATGTCTGTAAGGAATAATGAAATTGGCGAGATCGAGTCTTGGTGGAAGCACCACAAACAAAAGAGAACACAATTTCTGTAGGACGAGGTTCTACATCTACACGATATCCTGCAAGCCACTGCGAGGGTGTGTGGCAGGGGGTGAAGATAACCAAGCGTGCACTATTGTCATGCAAACAAGCAACTACAGGGATTCATGCAACTAGATCGTTAGTATCTATAGTATTTAAGGGATTAATACATGCATCATGCACTACAGACTACTCTAAAATATTTCCCCTACCTATCACTTTGATATGCTGCCTATTCTGTTCTCTTATAGTACGGGGGAAAATGCCATTTTGAATCTATCAGTACGACAATCTATCTCTATAATCTTGTTTATCTGGTCGAATGTAGCACAATACGCTGGTTTTTTAATATGGGCCTAACATCTGTAGTAAAGCTATCCGATTGAAATTTCTCTAATAGATTTAATCTGTACTTTAACCTACGCTCTGATAATTATTCCCACCCTAATTCTTGTATTAATTCTGACAATACTCAACCTATCGCAACACCTTTTAATGAACCTAGCTGTCCAATTTTATTTCTACTTGACGTAAATTATTTGGATTCAGTTGTTAAAAATAGCAGCTCCGTCTATTTACCGGATCCCATACACTGGCTGCATACTCAAGGTGGGGCCTAACTAGTGAAAAATAGCATCGCTTTTTTGTCTTCTCAACACATTTCCCAACTACTCTTTTTATAAATCCTAGCTTTCTCTTCGCTCGGCCCTTATGTGTCTTCCCCACGATAAATCCTTAGTGATTGTTACACCTAAATATCTTATGGTTTCAACGTTTTCGATCTTCGTGTTACTAATTTTATAGGTACGCTCTATCGAATTATTTCTCCTCCAAAAATTGATAGCTGCACAATTTTTAAGGTTATATTCTAACTGCCATTTGTCGCACCACTCTTGAATTGCATCTAAATCCTTGCTAAGCGATTTCCTGTCTTCTTCTTTTGATATACCTCTATACACTACCGCATCGCCTGCAAAAAGGCTAAGCTTACTACTATATACAGTACCCAAATCGTTTATGTATAAAAGAATGGGTTAGGTACAAAAGAAGGTTGCGGTAGAGTCGGTCCCAGCGACAAATCGACTTTTAAGAGTCGGTTGTGAGCGAAGGAACTCCAGATAACATTCCCGCCAACCCACGTGACCACCGACAAGGAGGGCATTTCGAATCTTGGCGCACGGACGATATTTTTGAATCGTGCTTTGAATCCGTTAAGGAGGCCTAACGGGCACACTTACGCCGAGGGTTTACTAAGAAGGGGTGGGGGATGAATGAAAGTGCGCGCATAAGACCTGCGCAGTCGTCACATCGCCGGTCACAATGGAAGCCCAGTCAGATCACGGCTCTTCACTTGGTCACGGAATCCCCTCTCGACATCAATCGAAAGATTGGCTGATTGGGAATTGGAGTACCTACTGCCTGGCGTCTAACTTGGGGGTGCACGGGTTCGAATCCCGGTAGTGGAGGATTTTTTTCATTGGGTATCCGGACCATACTTCATCTACATCTACATAATACCATGCAAGCAAAAATAAAGGCATATGGCAGGGGCTGAATTCACACCAAGCATGCATTACATATCACGCTTAAAATGAATTAGTAACTATATTCAAACATACACCTAACAATAAAAAAAAAAATTAAAATAGCAAATTAAACACGCAAAGTACATCTACATAATACCCTGCAAGCCACCACAAGGGTGTGTGGCAGGGGGTGATTTGTCACCAAACATGCACTACATATCATGCATAAAAAATGAGTAGTATTAATATAGTAGTCAAAACTACACTATTTAAAAAAGATAGAAATTGCAAAGAAAACATGCAAAAACATTCTGTTAGTAGGGTAAGCTTTAAGTACTCATACCAACATGCAGCTACCAATGCTATTCATTGCTACTCTCCGATTGGACATATTTACCGTTATTCGTATCTCTAATTGTTCGAGGGAAAACGGACATTTTGAATCTGTCAGTTCGGCAATCAATTTCTCTAATTTAATGATTATGGTCCAGTCTGCCACAGTAAGTTGGGGTTCGTAAAATATTTTTAACATCATCACTGAAAATATTGCCTTGGAATTTGTTTAAGAGATTAAGTCTAAATTTCAACCTGCGATCTGACAATGATTCCCATTTCAATTCATTTAATAGACTGGTTACCCCAATATAATTCTATAATACCGTCCCTTTACAAGTCTTGCCGATCTTCGCTGCACATGTTCAAGTTCATTATTTAGACCGATTTCGTAGGAATCCCATACACTGGCCATTCCAAATGAGGTCTTACATGGGAAAAGTAGCTAATTTCTCGTACATGATCGTCACATTTACCCAGTATTCTTTTGATGAATCCCAGTTACGATTAGCTCGACTCATTATTTCACGTATGTGTTTACCCCAGGAAAGATCATGTATCAGTCTTATTCCAAGATTGTATCCAAGATTCCAATGGATTCCACGTTTGTTAATTCATTTTTGCTTATTTCGTAATTGTTAGGAGGAGAGCTATTCTTTTTCCAAAAATTCATTACAAGATATTTTTTAAAGTTTCATTCTAACTGCCATGCATCACACCAATTTTCAATTGCTCGTAGGTCATCATTTAAATACTTTTTATCGTTTGGGCTCAGAATTTCCCTGTACACTACTGTGTCATCGGCAAATAGACGAAGCTTACTTTTGACCACCTTATTGATATAATTTATATAATATCGTATCAATATCATATATTGATATCATTTATCACTGCCCTTGCACGAAATTTAAGCTTCCACGTGATTAATCGCCCAGCTCATCATTATTGCACTTTATTCATTAGCTAAGGAGTTGAGTACAAACAAAAACACCCAACTCAATCGTCAACAACCAGATGCAGTGGCAGCGTATTCCAAATGAGGTCTTACAAGGAAAAAATACTGAGACATATTGGGCAAAGCAGCTGCGCAGTCCCAGCTGTGATTGGACGACGAGCGAATCTTTCGCACTCAAGCGATTGGGTTACGGACATCACGGTTCTTTCCGCTAATAGCTCAATAAAGACTCGAAGAACGGAAAAATACGGGTCTTTTTATTCAACAAACTACATCAGATTCGGCAATAAAAATTTATGGCAAACGACCCATTGTCCTTGGTCGGAACGAAGGCCGTTCTGGATTGGGCGAAGGGATAGGGAGTATAGCATGGGAAACACAATCAGATTCGGCAATAAAAATATAAATGGTTAACGACACCATTGATATTCTCTCATCTGCTCCAAACATATCACAAATATCCTCCAGTCTTCCCATTCGCTCGCACTCATTGTAAACAATCGCGTTGCCCATCGATGCCAGACAAATGCCAATCTTGGAGCGGTGGCTCTGGTGGGAGGAGACTAGATCACAGAGGGAGACTCAACACTCGCTGTACACAAAACCAAGACATTTGCTACTTTTCCCTTGGTAGACTTCATTTGGAATATGTTTCCAGTAAATGGGATCCTTACGCAATAGGCCTAAATAACGAACTGGAAGCGGGCAGCGTATTGCAGAATTTATTGTCCAATGTTCAGCATGGTTTTCGGAAGAGTAGATCATCTTCAACTCAACTTGCTCTCTTTTCCCACGATATTTTAGTTTCCAGCGAAAATAATATTCCAGTGGATGCGATATTTCTCGATTTCAAAAAGGTTTTTGACCAGGTATCTCATAGCAAACTAATTTTGAAACTAAAATTTTATGGGTTAGACTAATATAATATCACGGATAAAAAATTTCCTAAACGATCGGGTGGAGATGGTTGTTTTGGACGGTGTTACCTCCCCGGCAATTGAAGTCACTTCACGTGTCCGACAAGGATGTGTAATAGGTCCACTCCTGTTCCTTCTGTATATAAATGATATCAATAAGGAGGTCAAAAGTAAGCTTCGTCTATTTGCCGATTACGCTGTAGTGTACAGGGAAAATCTATGTCCAAATGATAAAGAATATTTAAATGATGACCTACAAGCAATCGAAAAATGGTGTCATACTTGGCAGTTAGAATTAAATTTTAAAAAATTTGAAGTAATGAATTTTTGGAAAAAGAATTGTTGTCCTCCTAGCACTTACAAAATAAGTGATAATGAAATAACAAACTTAGAATCCATTAAATATCTTGGAATAAGACTGACACATGATCTTTAATGGGGTACATGCGTGAAATAATGGGTCAAGCGAATCGTAAACTAGGATTCATCAAAAGAGCACTAAGTAAATGTGACGATCATGTACGATAAATCAGCTACTTTTCCCTTCTTAGACCTCATTTGGAATATGCTGCCAGTATGGGATCCCTATGAAATCCGTCTAAATAATGAACTTGAACGTGTGCAGCAAAGATCGGCAGGATCTGTAAAGGGACGGCATGAAGAGTATATTAGCATAACCAGTCTATTGAATGAACTAAAATGGGAATAATTTTCGGAAGGTAGTTTGAAATTTAGACTTAACCTCACACCTTAATTCCAAGACAGTATTATCACTGATGGAGTCAAAAATATTTTGCGAACCCCAACTTTTTGTGATAGACCAGGCGATAAATATACAATTAGGGAAATGCATGGCTGTGAATATCTTCAACAGTACATATACACAATGCATAGCCTAGGTAGTTGAATGTTGGTATAACTACTTAAAGATATCCGAACAGCATCATGTTTTCGTCTGCTTGCTTTGTTCTTTAAATCTTTTTTTAAGATGCGATCAATCGACTAGAATGGGGGCGTTTACTCGGAACCGGAATCGCAATTTTGCACACGAAATCGTTAGATGGAAACGAAAAAAGAATTTTAGTGAAAGAATGAATCTTCCAACCACAACCATTCATTCATAAATCAAAAATTAAAATAAGCAAAAGGTGACGACCACTGAAAAAGCTGCTGTGATAACATTGACGTCACTTTCCTCCCGTCCTTCACTGCTTTTAGGGGAAGGAAAGGGAGTGGAGGGGGGTTCTCGGAAGGTCTGCTGGCACAGATCCTGCCGCAACAACTTCCATTGGCAGAGTCAGCTGTGCCCCCCCATTGCGATAAGACGAAGTAGCTTCGCGGGCTCCGTTGTGATTGGACGAAGTCGTTATACGTCAGAGGTTGCACCACGCCCACTTTTCCGAAAGGGTTAAAAACATCAGTTTTTCGCCGCTCGAGAAATAATTGACGGATCAAAAAACGGAAAAATACGGGTTGTTTTATTTTAAAACCTCTATCACATTCGGCAATAAAAAATATGGTAAACGACCCCATTTAGCGACCAAACCACATGCTGCGTAAAGCATGTTTGGTGTATATATTCGCCCCCTGCCACATACCCTTTATGGTGGCTCGCAGGGTATTATGTAGACGAGGATGAAGCCGTGGAGTGAGTGGGCATTCTTTTCTTTCAGGACAGGCGTGGACTAGGAAGAAACGTTAATGGGGGTGGGGGAGAGTCCGGATGGCATTCATTGCATTCAGGCACGGAGGAGAGAGACGAGGGGGAATACTAATGGATGGCCCCAAAAGAGGGGCGCCCGCGCTAACGGTTCCAATCTCCATCGCGTCGTCCGACGAAATCCGTTGAAATGGATGGCACTCGCGAAATCGCGGGGGTGTGGAAAACGGCGAACACTGAACGCTACAGGGCTGCAATAAAGTCACGCAAGCCACCGCGAGGGTGCGAAGGTCACTAAGCATGCACATTGAGATGCAACTAGGTAACTACATCTACATAATACCCTGCAAGCCACCTCATAGGTGTGTGTGGCAGGGGGTGAATTCTCACCAAACGTGCACTACATATCATGCATTTAAAAGGATTAGTATTAATATATTAGTCTAAACTGCAATATTTAAAAAAGATAAAAATAGCAAACTACGGATGCAAAAAACGTCCTGTTAGTTGGGTTACCTTCAAGTCCTTTCACCAACATGCTATGGATTGAATCACTCGTATTGGACATATTTACCGCTATTCATATACCTAATTGTACGAGAAAAAAAGGACATTTTGAATCTGTCATTTCGGCAATCAATTTCTCTAATTTATATTTATTTTTACATAATTTTCTTAATAATGTAATTATGGTCCAGTCTACTATAGTAAGTTTGGGGTTCGCGAAATATTTTTAACGTCATCACTGAAAATATTATCTTAGAATTTACTTAAGAGATTAAGTCTAAGTTTCAACATGCGACCTGATAATGATTCCCAATTTAATTCATTTAATAGACTGGTTAAGCTAATATGGTTGTCGCACCGTCCCTTTACAGATCTTGCCGATCTTTGCTGCACACGTTCAAGTTCGTTATTTAGACCGATTTCGTAGGGATCCCATACACTGGCAGCATATTCCAAATGAGGTCTAACAAGGGAAAAGTAGCTGATTTCTCGTACATGATCGTCACATTTACCCAATACTCTTTTGAGGAATCCCAGTTTACGATTCGCTGACCCATTATTTCACGTGTGTGTTTACCCCAGGAAAGATCATGTGCCAGTCTTATTCCAAGATATTTAATGGATTCCACGTTTAAATAATACTACATGTAATACTACACGTAATACTACATGTAAACATTGTAGATAATAGGGTCACCTGCAGCTACATGGTTAGTATCTACATGGTAATAAATGGATATGACCGATATGGAAGGGAAAGGAAGGAGGAAGGGTGGAAGAGAAACCCGGTATTAGCCTGCTCTTCTACATCTACATAATTTCCTGCATTATACCATAAAGGTGTGAGGCAGGGGATGAAGCTACACCTAACATGCATTATAAATCATGCATAAAAGCATTAGTAACCATATGCTAATGAAAACTTAACAATTTAAAACATATTAATCTAGCAAAGGACAAGCATGCAGAAACATGCTGTTGGTTGGGTTAGCTTCAAGTCCTTACACCAACATGCCACTAATTATGCTATCCGTCTAATCGAAATTCATATCCATACTTGTACGAGGCGTAATGGGGGTCATGGTGGCCTAGTGGGTAGGGCACTGAGGTACTGACCTGAGGGTCCCGGGTTCAAATCCCGAGCCTTTCTGGACACCCCCATCAAATATCCTCGCGATTCGATTTTCTGCGTGTCAGAACCTCGTAGGAAATCGCAGGTGGCCCAGGGAAAGGAACTGACCCCCTACTCTGAATGTGTGAATTTCACACGCCATTGTGTGTGTTAGCCACTTAGTGCGGGGTGAGCTGTAGTCTCACCTATCAAAGACCAACATTCTGGTTGAATCACTGAGTGAATTATTTTGAATATGTCGGTTTGGCAATGAACTTCTCTAATTTGATGATAATATGATCATAATACCACGGAGTGACACCGACTCAAAAAAGCATTTCGAATTACGAATATTAAGTTCACCTGAATTTCAAATACCGCGCGGAAAACTATCAATGGTTTCCATGGCATTCTTTGTTTTGCCAAGTCATAATATGCTTTAATTAAGGTAAAAATGCAATATAAAATTATTCTATAATTTCCAAAATGTATGGTTCCGTAAAATCAGCTGTGCTTACATTAAATGTAATCTTAGTATTTTTTTCGACGCACTTGGAAAATAAATATGATGCACAGTCAATGACTCCTCAGGTAAAAATATCTCTTCTGCAATTCATTTGAAACTGGTTTGAAACTCTTTTAAACACAATAAACTCATCTTCAACTGATTTTGAACTGATTTTCACTGGTTTGCATCCCAATTTATAGTGTCATGCTCATTTGGAACCCATTTTCACTCAATTTTGCAACACATTATCAAACTATTTTTCAACTGATTTTCTGCTTAACTGTATTGCAACTGGTTTTTATTCTTTAATTCTTATGCAACTGATTTTCACTCAATTTTGCTACCGATTTTAAAATTCTTTTACAACTCCCCTGAGAGCACACTAAAAATTGTAGACTTCTAAATTTGGTCAATTTAACGTCTAAAGATAACTTCACTGATTGAAGTTTGCTGTAGACCAAGACACGATAATAAAGTCCTAATGACGGATGCTGTCGACCAAATTTGAAACCAAAAATTACCAACCAAAACAAATTTAACATAATGTTTTCAATAGTTCACCATGATACTCGTTCAAATATTTATAAAAAACGGAATTACTGGTACATCGGCATACATTCTTTCGTCATTATTAGCCCATTACTGAGCTTAAACAATATCATCCGGTAGAAATTCCGCTCATTTGGCCAGGTTGGCTGCGCTTGCTTCGGCAGTTTTCTTTTGTTAAATCGTGCCCGCGCATGGAAACGCAAGAAACTCACGTAAACATATGTGCCGAATCTTATTGGAGTGTAGTTGAAATTTATCATCTCAGTGTTTTTTCACATTCTAGTTACATAATATACAGTTGTCTTATGCATTCTTGTATTCTAAAGAATAATTTGGTTCCGGTTCATCCGCTAGGTACTTGTGTACTGAGGCTGTATCGTAGTGGTAAGTGTACTTTGAAATTAAAGGCAATGGAATAATGTCTGCTTAGAAATCCGTTTTTTTCTGTAGCATCTGCGTTTTATTGTCTTTACAGATTTTCTCAACCGTAGAATAGGGTAAAGGGGGGTGAATCGGACCAGCGGGTGAATAGGAACGCTTTTCAAAAAGTGCGCTCAGACCCGAAACGGTATCACTTGAGACTGACTACGTTTTAGGAATTGCTTCTTTGTAATCTTGTCCTTCTAGTAGAGTGAAAACGAGAACTCGACGACTGAATTTAAGCAAATGATACTCTGTCGAATGGAAGCCTACCATACGAGAGAGGTGTGAAATTGGGTATTTAGAAAACCTCGTATAGGTTCAAAGTAAGGTGACATTGTAGCGCTTACTCAGATTCCAAGTTTTTCTTTCCTGAAAGGAAATCTAATACCATAGCTGCCACATTAGGTTACTTTTTTGAGCCTTGTATGAATATCGGAGTTACCAAACATGATACAAAATCATATTACTTAGTCGGGTGAAAAGGACCAGCACGCGCAGGAGTTCAGTTCCAAGCCGCTGATCGAGAGTGAAGCATTGAACCAGTTATACTCAACTGACACTTGGAAAAATTCCTTCTGCTACTGAAAAGTAAGTAGATATACAACTAATATTGATAAATTGCTTACTTACACTTAATGTTTTACATTAAAAACATCAAATGTTTATAAGAATGTTTGAGCGAAAGTGGCTAAAAATTTGTTTTTAGGCCATACTCTTTTATTTAAGTATTATAAGAAGTTTAATGGAATAAACCTATTTTAATGCTATTCTATATCACGTTATAGATATTTACTACGTATAACGAGGAGGAGGAAAGAGATTTTCCCCGTCATAGAGGTGAATTATTACGGCGACGAGCACGATTTACAGGCTGAGCGAGAGGTAAGCTACCTTCGTTTGATGTAACATATGTTGTGTACTGTTCCATATATATTAACCAATTATTCGCTGAAACAATATCATAAAACATACGCATTTCGTGATGGAAATTTATTGTTAATAATTCACATTGAGTTCCATACCTATACATTCTACATTACTCAGTGGTCTATATTTTCCAATCTGAAAGAAAAGGAGGTGATATATTGTACGTGATAGAGGAATTGCCAGAGTATTAAATATTATATATGGCAACAGAATCAGTTGTGGAACGCCTTACAACCTCCTTTTGATAGCGTAACATTAGCAAAATTTCATTTAAAACGTATTTATGAAAGTGATAATTTTCGCTTACCGTTAATGTTTTTCCTTTTGGATTAAGACGGGGAAGTACCGGCGAAAAACGGAACAGACATGGACAGAGGAGGATATGAGAATGGCGCTGAAAGCTTTCAGAGAGGGAAGAAGCATGAGGCATTCTGCCGAACTTTTCAATGTTCCCCGTACTTGCCTCTATCGTAGGATAGTAGCGGATACGGAAAAATTGAAGACAAGAGGGGGGCAAAATGTCTTCTCAGTGGAAGAAGAGGAAGCATTAATTAGAAGAATTCTTAGGTTATGTGAAATTGGGTTCGGATTGACAAGAGATGATGTCATGAAGGTGGCATATGAATTTTCCATTGAAAACAACATAAAAAACAATTTCTGTGCGTTAAAAAAACGAGCAGGCAAGGATTGGTTCTTGAATTTTATATCTAGACATCCTTTAAGTCTTCGAAAACCCGAAGGTTTGTCAGTGGCTCGAGCTGAGGGTTTAAATAAGGAAGATGTAGACGATTTTTTTTCAAAGTTAACTATTTCGATGGCTGAGGCTGGAGTTATGGATAGGCCCCACCTTATATACAACGTTGACGAAACGGGATGTGTATCAAATAATCGCCAAACCCAAAAGAATGTTGCAAGAACAGGATCTAAGGTAGTCATAAAACATACGTCAGTGGAAAAGGGGGAATTGGTGACAGTTGTTGCGTGCTGCAATGCAAGTGGACATTACATACCACCTTTTGTAATTTTTAAGGGGAAAAAGTTCCATAAGGAATGGGAGGATGGATTTCCGTTGGGATCTAAAATTTTTATGTCCGATTCAGGGTGGATAAATGAGGATCTTTTTTTGGAGTGGCTAAAGCACTTTCAAGCAAACAGGATTCCTGGCCGATGCATTTTAGTCCTCGATGGCCACGCATCACACAAGACTCTTCCTGTTCTACTGTTCTGTGAAAGGAATGAGATCACTCTCTTATCACTGCCCAGCCACACTACACAAAGGTTGCAACCTCTGGACAGGTCTTTTTATAAACCATTAAAGACATAATACGATATTGAAACAAATGCGTATATGACAGTTTGTAAGGGGGATAGAAAGATGACTAAATTTAATTTTGGTCGGCTTTTTCGAAATGCATGGAGCAAAGCCGCAACAATCGGCAACGCTGAAAATGGATTCCGATCAACAGGAATATTCCCTCTGAATCCCGGTATCCTGACGGAGTTAGATCTTCATCCTTCTAATCTCGGAAGCTCACACGCCCCAGAAGAAGCATCAACTCCTTTTTCGACAAATTCATCTTCCGATCAAAAATTAACTGCCAGTCCCTATGAAGAAAGCCAATCCTCGACATCAACATCTGAGGAATCGTCAAATACTTTGGGTAGGTCTTTCCATAATTTACTACCTACACCAGAAAAAAGAATGAAAGTCAATGTGAAAAGGTCAAGAAAGCAAATTGCTCAAATACTTACTTCTCCAGCTGTAATAGAAGAAACAAAGCAACGACTGAAGAAACAAAATATTAGGAACGCGAAGGGAACTTGCAGAAACTTATATGAATCATCTTCAGATAGGGACGGCAATACTGAGAATGGGGAAAACTCAGCTGATGATACGCTTTGTGGCTTCTGCTCCAAGTCTTATAATTGTGCGAATTCGTCAAAGTTTAGAGACTGGGTTAAGTGCATGAAGTGTAATTGTTGGTACCATGAGCTGTGTGTAGGTGCTAAGGGGCGAGATAAATTTACTTGTGGTAAATGTGCTTAATTGTTTTGGTAAATTTGTTCTATTTTGTTCTATATGTTCAGATTTGGTGATGTATGTCTATTTGTTAAGTTATGTTTGACTCTAAGAAGGTGTCGTCGAAATATCTCCAGACTGCACTACATTGTTAAAAGCAATGATGCAAAATTTCAAAATTTTATGGAATAAAACTTAAGAAAACTAAAATTTATAACGTTATTTTACTGGTCCGATTCAGCCTCTAATCTGGTCCGATTCGCCCTCCAAGTCGTCGGGCGAATAGGACCATGCAGTCTCTTGAAGAAATTGCTCCAGGACCGTTCTATTCAGAGCAACCACGCTGAAAATTGCGTTTTAAACTGGAAAAACATCAAGTCCTTTGCTGATAATGCTTTCAGAATGTAACTGTTTACACAAACGAGGAAATCGACGATTTTCCTTTTTGTGGCCCGATTCACCCCCCTTTACCCTACTTGTTCTCCGAAGTTACCAGTAACGTTACGAAGTTGTTAAAAAATACGTCGTTGAACGAAGGATCCTTGAAGCTTCAACGTGTGTTACTTTACTGCTAGCAGATATGGTACTGTAGTGGGGTATTTGGACCTTTTTCCTGTATTTGATGCCAAGTGAGGTTCCGTTTTGTTTGGTTTGCATTATATTGCCGAGTGAATAACTGTTTGGCAACAAAATGATGTGATATCAATGAACTCTTTCTTTTCGTTTAAAATTTTGGTAATGCATAGATAGTGTCTTCGGAAACGCTGAGGAAGTGCCATTGATTGTGTGTTGAGGTGCTGTTGTGTAAATTTTGTATAATTCATTTGAACTGGACATCTGGTAAATAAAGGTATTTATTATTATATTTTTGTTATGTGTTGATGGTTTCTGGCGTAATTCCTGTAGAAGCGGTTGGATTTGGCGTTTTTCTGCCATTTTTGTCGAAGTCATTTTTTTGTAATAGTCAACTAAATAATTTTTGTGCACAGAATAATACTGTACCACTATAAGTTTCGACTAGTACGCAGCGTAATTATTAGTTTACCTGATGACGAAGTGTCGTAGAAACGTATGTTACGTAGATAGTATATTAAATATTAAACTACGTAGTTAGTAGGTATATTAATATTATGTGGGGAAAACCAAAGTTTACTGCCTTGTTACATTTTTGTGTTGATTATCGCACTACCATGAAACTGCAAACTTTGTGCTCTCAGGGTCATATTAAATAAAACAGTGATGGAACTGCTTTTTACTTAAAAACTATTTTGCAACTGATTTGCAACTGCATTACAACTCATTTTCTACTATTTTTTAAATCAATTGTAATTGATTTTCAACTAATTTTCATCTGGCTCGCAACTCATTCTCCATCTTTTCTTGAGGTCATCTGCAACTGATTTTCAACTGATATGCTTCGTGTTTCAATTTGCAAAGCAATTACAGATGAATTGCAAATTAGTGAAGAAAATCTGTTGAAAATCAGTTTAAAATGAATAGCAAAAGAGATATTTTTTTACCTGAGTCGCGAATACAGCTCTCCACCCACCGTAACTGAAAGTTACCGTTGGCCGATGCTAATAGACGTCCGCGGAAGCAGTTCTTGTGTGCCTGCGGTTCGAATCCCGCCGCGGGCATGGATGTCGTCTAAGGTTTAAGGATATAGGTCAGACGGAGGATGGAAATAACCCTGAACCGTTGAAGCTATTGAAAACCGTATGTGACTCGATTGTAAGGTAAATTTGTTCCTCCAGCAGCAGAAACTGAATAGCGTTTAGGAGCGAAATGTTAGAAAGCACACTCGACCTTAATTACTCTTTCCTAACGTAGATCACTTCTTAGATTATATATGTATTTAGAAGAATTGCCGTTATGGAATGGAGGGGGGTGTAACGTCCGGCAAATATCACGGGAGAACACTAATTTCAATAAAGAAAACGCTGCTTATCAGTGTCTCCTCTATTCTTCCTCTCTACAAAATATCAACAACCACAACAATCCCCCGCTTCACTCCCCCAGCAACGCACCAACATCTCCCAAACAAACAAAACAAATATCAGACGTTATGGAATGGTTCCAACGAAACGAACGCATAAAGGAGCGAAGTTCGGCATTCCCTGCATCCAGGAGAAGTGGAGAGGCGATGCAGGCGTACCAACAGAACATACGATAACTGGCGGAGCACCATTCATTAACGTGTAGCAACAACAAAAGTATTGTTTTAATTATTTAATTAACGCCTCCAAATGCGGTCCATTTAGAGCAAGCATAGTTGCAGGTGGACCACAGTGCACAATATTACGATGCTACGTCCTTTTTTTAACACGAAATTCACGGCGCACATGACGATGCAAACAATGCATAATTAAATAAACACAATGGGTATAATTCACAATGCACACTGATAAGACAACCGAGCTAGGCTGTAATTAATATCTAACGTTTATGAAAATAATATTCTTCTTACATTTTAGAAGCTATTATAATATTCTTCATTAGATACATTTTAAGAGTGATTCTAGACATTGGGGGGTGTTCTTGAATTACTCGAGATTCATTCTGGTGCGTTACTACGGACTCACTCGTAAGTTTTTACCTCGCATTCGGGATTATTCCGAACCGGAATGAATCTCGAACGATTCAAGCACACTCCCCCTTGGCTGGGTTTTATTTTAGCAAACTGCTTAGAAACGGGTTGCCTGTAATAAAATGTGAATGAATTGACGTTGGATTGCTAATTTTGGATGTTTGAGAAGTGTTTATTTTGGTGTAGTGAAGACATTTTTGTGAATAATAAAGTTAAGAAGTGTGCATTTAATTGAATTATTAATTGTTAGTTTTGGATCCTTTGTGTACGGAGGACTTTGGCAGTAATTTCTCACAATCACCTGTCACCCAAGAATATAAAAAAGCCAAAGAACCCCCCCCCTCTCCTCTATCATCTAGACACTAAGCTTTCCAGGCTCGATTGAGATATTTTTATGCCATAAGATTTCGACGCCTTGTGTTTCACTTCCAAGGTCCTGGAAACTGACACAACGCGTTGAAACCCAGGATCGATGTCTCTCAATAAACAAGTGAGCATCATACCCAGTGAGTTAAACAATGGATGTAACATAGTTTTGCAAAGTGACGCCTTCAACGTTAGTTTGAATAACAAATGATTCTAGAACCTAGATTCTAGAATAGAATGGATATAGGTCCATGGACGTATGTCTGGTCAATTACTATGAGATGAAATAGCATTATGTTTCTGTTAATTTACTTTGGATGGATACCCGTTTTGGTATCGTTGTCGCTACCCCAACTAGTGTTACTTCAAAAGAATATGCAGGGATGAGAAGATTGCCTGTAATAGCGTAAATAAAAACGGAAGTCGATGAATTGATATGAACTGATTCTTCGAATTTAAGGAGGTTGGCTCGCGACTGCTTGAGTCAAGTTTTCTAAGAAATCTTATTCATATAAGTACAAGTACCTATATGCCTGCTAAGTGATCCTTACTTCACAAAGAAAATTACCTAGTATCACAAGATATGACGTATGACGAAGAATTAATTTTTTTATGATAATTTTAATCAAGCCGACGATGGAGTCAATTCAGCATTTTCTTTACGAAAATAAATTCATGTACTCAATGAATTTAGTAATGTATAACACCAGAATATTACTATCAAACGTGGTGTTATAATATTTCTTGAAATATTCTTTAATATCTCATTACTAATGATATTATTCAAACGCCAATCATTTTGGCTACAGCGACCGCAGCGCCACTTGAAGTCAACTAACGCATTTCGTCTGCTATAAGCGCAGAAATAGGTGGATTTAGCGAAAAATACGGTGGGTTGATGCCTTTTTTTAGTGTCATTTTATTTCTTGTGAAATTACGCATAAAATATCAGTTTTTTGCAAAAATGACATGTCACTATGGTATTTTTAAACGTTATATTCCCATGTGAAGGCCATTCTCGCCGTTAATAGCATGTAATTTCAAATGCAATTTGTGCAAAAAGGGGTATGGGTTGGTTATAATTATCTTTACTTTAATAGATAGAGGAACTTTAGTTCTATAAGTGCTGAAAATATTTAAAAAATGGCATGACTTTCACTTTTCGGATCAATATCCTTAAAACGGGACTGAACACGTATTTTCCGAATCCGCAAACGGAAGGTTACAGCTCAGCTAAAGTCAGCGGCCGCAGGAGACGGGTCGGACGCACGCCGACCCACTAACCCAAAGATCGCGGATTCGACTCCCGCCCAGGCCATGGGTGTCGTGTAAATCTTAAGATAAAGTACACTTAGAAGGTGTGATATAAGATAAGCCGTTGGAGCACCACAATGGGGTCGTTTACCATATTTTTTATTGCTGAATCTGATCGAGCTTGCAAAATAAAAAGACCCGTATTTTTCCGTTTTTTGATCCGTCAATTATTTCCCCAGTTATAAGCGGTGGAAAACTGATGTTTTTAACCCTTTCGGAAAAGTGGGCGTGGTGCAACCTCTGACGTATATCGACTTCTTCCAATCACAACTGAGCCCGCGAAGCTACTTTGCCTTATCACAAAGGGGGGACACAGCTTAATCTGCCAATAGGAGAACTTGCGACAGCATCTGTGCGAGCAGACCTTCCTAGAACCCCCCTCCACTCCATTCCCTTCCCCTAAAAGTAGTTAAGGACGGGAGGAAAATGGCGTCAATGTTATCACAGCAGCATTTTCGGTGGGCGTCACCTTTTGCTTATTTAAATTTTTTATTTCTGAGTGAATGGTTGTGGAGAGAAGATTAATTTTTTCACTGAAATTCTTTTTTTGTTTCCATCTAACGATTTCGTGTACAAAATTTCGATTTCGGTTCCGAGTAAACGCCCCCATTCTGCAATTACTACTAGGTATTTCTACTCCACAGAAGTCGGATCGGTGTGTGCTTCAAGGAAGTGTGATCGGTCCAGTTATTTTTTCAATATTTATGACATGAATGCTGCAGTGAAAAGTAAGGAACCGCCCGAGACATTACGCATAACGTTATCATTCGTGATATTCCTTGAGTTGATTCCATTGAGCAGACGTAAAGACTGATTGGTTGATTTATAACGCTCAGGTGGTCTCAAAGTTGATCAACTCGCAGGAAAAATAATATTGAGCATTCAGTATCAGTTGTTCGAAACACTTTCGAAAAAAATACGCCACCGGTTAGTGAGAAGTGGGGGATGGATGCCCAGCAGTTCGCGTTGGGGCGGAGACTTAAAAGAGAGGGGTGAACAAGCTTCCGCCTCGCAGATGGTCGCACGGTCCCTCCTGGGGCCCCCCAACAGGCCCTCCTGAGACCCCCCGCCCATTTTGGAAACTTTCCTCGGGAAAGGCAGCGACCTTCACCGGTATTCATGCTCTCGATTCCGTCTCTGTGACGTACGGGGCGCGATTTGCCAGTCCACCAACAGAGGGAGCCATAATTATCCGCGAAACAGGTTGGCTCTGGCGCTTCCAGGATGATATCCAGCGCACTGCCCAGGGAGTAAGAGGCCGCCGACCACAAGAGAGAGACGGAACATTTAGGAGAGATCGCGGGGGGACGGCTTTCAACTCGAATGAAAAAACGCTGGCGAGGCTTTACATTCGCGCTGTACACTTTATTCTTTCATAAGCCTATTCCGTGCAATGATTATGTAATGCGCACGAAAGAATTTAATAATCATACTTGGATGATCCACATGTTTGAATGCATGAATTTTGGACATCACTCAAGCATTAAACAGAAAGAAATAAGTAGACGTTTTACTCAGAAAACCTATGAAATTAAAGTTCCCGCTCTCATTTAGGTATATTGGAGCATTAATTAACAGGATCCGCAAGATTTGCTAAAATTATCATTCCGGCTTTTAGCCGCCATGACAATTGTATTAGAGTTACGAGTTTAGTAGAAGAACTAGGATGGGAATTATTTACAGAAATCAAGTTAAAAATTTAGGCTAAACCTTGTCTGTAAAATGGAAGATGGTTTATTTATAGGTGACGTTAGATATATATTAAGAACCCCTACGTGATATCTAGGTTTGATTAACAAGATTAGAGAGATAGAAAGTCGTACCGATAGATTTAAAATGCCATTTTTCGTGCGTACCATAAGAGAACACAATAGGCAGCATAGCACTGGGATAGGTCGGTAAAAATTGTCGGGTAGTTCATGAGGAGGGCAGTAGGGGGGCGAGGCGGGACTCGAAGCCGGCACTTCGAGTGAGAAAAACGCAACGCGGCCAACTAGCTTTCCTCCGAAGCCGATGAGGACAGAACTCATCTTTTGTTTCGTGCCGTGGGAGATTTCGTGCTTTCGCTACCTTCGCTTACAATTAGGCGAACTAGTGCATTATGGGATTGTAGAGGGCGTAGAAATCTCCGCGGACCCTGACGAGACCGGACCAGATTTAACAGGGAGAGAGAGAGTGTACGATTAATAGGAAGAGTTAACTTTCTTGTGGGAGAGTACAAGGGCATGTGCTCACAACAACAAGGGCATACGTAGGTATGTAAATACTGTGAGTTGTACCGACAGAGAGAGCATTCTTCGGGGGAAGAATCGCTCACCAGAAAGGTTAATTGGGGAAGTGAAAGCAACGGTAGTTACTCTAAAAGAACAAAGCATATGGAGAGGGCATCAACGGAGGGTAGATAGATTGACGAGAAAGCCATCCGTACACGCCGAGATGAAAAGCCTTCTAGTAGGTAATGAACAACTGGTGTTGAGCATAAGTCAATGGCATATTGCTTGTTTATAGTCAACACTAACCTAAGCTCACAGATTACTTTTGACTTGCAAGCCAACACAGAGGTTTATGGCATTTGCCGAATTCACACCGAACATGCGTTATATACTATCATGCTTTAAAACGATTTGTAAATATATTCTAGACGAAACCTAAAAATTTATAAGAGATTAAAATAGCAAATGAAGCAAGTACAAGTATATTGTTAATTGGGTTAGCTGCAAAGTATTTTTAACGTCATCAGCGAAAATATTGCTTTGGAATTCAGTTAAGAGATCAAGTTAAATTTCAACCTATAGTCTGATAATGATTCTCATTTTTAGTTCATCTAATAGATTGGTTACGCTAATATAATCACATATTACCGCACCATAAACACCAGCGTATTATGCTAGATTCGACCAGATAAACAAGATTAGAGAGATAGATTGTCGTACTGGGCCCGTATTCTCGTTTGAAACGCAACCTCGGTTATCTCCCCAGCAACGAAACCGAGGTTGCGTTTCATTGATTTCCTCATTAGAATGTTTACAAAAAGTTAGCGAGAGTCCCGAAAAACCTATCGTATCCCTTGGATACCACGAGACTTTCAGAAAGAGAATAAATAGATACTAACAATCTAGTTGCATGAGACCATATAGTGGCTTGTCAGTAGTGCATGCTCGGTGATCTTCACCCTCTGCCACACACCATCGCGGTGGCTTGCAGGGTATCGTGTAGATGTAGATGTAGATAGATGTTCCTAAACAAATCTTGCCGATCTTCGCTGCACACGTTCAAGTTCATTATTTAGACCGATTTCGTAGGGATTCCATACATTGGCAGCCTTTTCTAAATGAGGTCTAACGAGGGAAAAGTAGCTGATTTCTCGTACATGATCGTCACATTTACCCAGGACCCTTTTGATGAATCCCAGTTTACGATTAGCTTGACTCATTATTCCACCCATGTGGTCATCCAAAGAGAAATAAGTGTATTTCCAAAACAAACGTTGATAAAGGCCGTAAATAAATAAAGTAAATAAATAATTCCAATCATGCAAACATACAATTTCGTTCAGTTTATACAAGCGTTTGTACAAGAAATTGTACAAAAAATTAAAAAGTGTAAAGCGGCCTTGAGAGAAGTGAAGTAAGTAAAAGCAAAAGTAATCTCAATGACCAATGCATATTGAGTTGGGCGTCAGCCGTAAGGTGTGACGAGGAATGGATTCTAAGAATCGACGACACTCTGGAGGAAGTGGGCTAAGGGAGCCAGCAGTAAGTACGCTGCGCATGCGATCAGAAGGTAAAAATCTTCACGACTCGCTGAAGACATGCGGGGGGGAGTGGTCGGAGGAGGATGACCACGGCCATTTTGGCTGCTGCATTTCGATTGGCGGGGGAAAACAGTGGACGGCGGACTTTCCGTCCTTTAACCTGAGTCACATAGACGTCATCCTTTGTCACGTCCTTGTTACTAGTCGGTCAGCTAGTGGACACGAGCGTCGTCTGAGATGGCATAGAATGCGAGAGGGTGGACATTAGGCATTGGACCACGAGAGAAATGTGAGAAAAATAAATATTTCCTCCGATGATAATTATCTCACGTCGGCGAGTTGAATTTGTGCGTAGTCCCAGGAAGAAGTCCAATAGGGCAGAAGGATGGGCGCCATACGGAAGCGGGTAGAGCGACTAACTACTACCTACACAACGACTCGGGAGCGTCCAAATAACGGAGGACAGCCGTCAACGACAAAGAAGAAAGATTCGGGAAGAATTCCAAATCCAGAAGTCAATTGATGGAAAAAGAATGGAAAAAGAACAATCTCCGCCACAGATATTTCTGTCAAGTAGGTGACCATCACATGCAAGGAAAAGGTGTGAGTAAGCAAAGTGCTAAAGCCCGTTCCATTCGATACCCGGTGCAGCACAAGATCTAATAGGTAAAAAAAGGTCTTTATTGGAGCGATATTGAGACAAAACTGTCCCTTCTGCCATTTAACCCCTAAATCCAGTACATATGATGGCCGCTACTTGATATTGAGGACGGAATCTAGTATAATTGGAACCGTCCTAGAGAGAAAGAATCATTGGCCTATTGCTTGCTATGGGGCGGTTATTCCACATGATGCCAAACTAATTTAAAAAAAGGGAAGATCGCACAGCGTCTGTAACGTGATGGCCCAGATTGGTCGATGGCCAATGGGTTCTACTGGGAGCCAGTGGAAAACTAGTACCGCATCAAGTAGCTCAGAGAGTATGATCAACATCTACACGATACCCTGCAAGCTACCGCGAAGGTGTGTGGCAGGGGGTGAAGATCACCAAGAATGCACTACCGACATGCAAACAAGCAACTATAGGGTCTCATGTAACTAGATTGTTAGTATCTACAGTATTTAAGGGGTTAATACTGGCATCATGCACTACAGACTACTCTAAAATATTTCCCCTACCTATCCCTTAGCTATGCTGCCTATTCTGTTCTCTTATAGTACGGGGGAAAATGCCATTTTGAATCTATCATTACGACAATCTATCTCTCTAATCTTGTTTATCTGGCCGAATCTACCAGAATACGCTGGTGTTTTTAATATGTGTCTAACATCTTCAGTAAAGCTATCCGATTGAAATTTCTCTAATAGATTCAATCTGTACTTTAACCTACGCTCTGATAATGATTCCCACCCTAATTCTTGTATTAATTCTGATACACTATTCAACCTATCGTAACACCTTATAACGAACCCAGCTGCTCTACGCTGCACACTGTTTAGTTCATCCTCAGCCAAGTCGCTCAATAGCATACAACGGGGAAGAAGATTAATTCCTTCACCTTTGAGGTCATCCTCTTCTTGGCGCGTACGCTGCGTCGGGAACGGAAGCGGGTGATGCCCACACGGACGCTGCCGCCGCGACGAAGGCTGGCCACCGACGCCGACGCCGCGGCGCCGCCCTCTTCTGACCACATGCTCGGCGGAATGGCGGGAAGGTATCCGATCTAATCCTCCTGGGTCCAGCGTCGGAGGCAAACTGTCTCATTCATGCTAACCGCACTTTCACTTACGACACACGAGACGCATCTCTTCCTCAGCGAAGGGAGGGCGGCATCCACAGCACGGAGGATTAGGTACGCCCGCCGATCGTCCTTTTTTTCCCCTCAAGACGGAAGGCAGCGGAAAGTGGAACGGCGGTCTCACGGGGGACTACATTCTCATGCACACAAGCGGTCGAGTCCGTCCTCCTTGGCGTGCTGGGAAGACGGCAATCGCCCCACCGCCTTCAGATGTTCGGGGGCTCTTCGGAAAGTTGAAGACCGACCGCCGAGGAACTTACGGAGACAAAGATCGTTACGTCGGAGAGACTGACCGGCCGACTGACGTCTTCTCGGTGGAGCGTCGAATTAAGTGGAGGAGAGTTCTGGAAACAACAGCAGGTCACCAAGCACTGCGGACTAACAGTCGTAGAAGGAGAGAGAAACGACGGGCGCACGGCGGAATGCCAGGCGGAAACTGAGTCCAAACGCGGAGTCCGCTTTCTCCTTGTCCGGAGGCGGGGGAGGGGAATGCAACGGCGACAATCGCGGACGTGCGCACGCATTGTTGCGGCCAAAAATGGAACTTAATTGGGGACGAGGAGGAAAGGGAGGTGGGGGGGGGGGGGGGGAGGGGGTAAGTCCGCCTCCCGGCGAGGAAGGCCCTACGACCCCAAACACCCCGGTAAAAGATGAAGACGTCTGCGTTACGCCCCCCAATGGAAAAAATCTTCGGCCCGCCACAACTGCCAACATAACAGGCGGCGTTGAGCGATTTTCGCTTTTGACGACCACACAATGCAATCCCGTACGTTATGTAATGGTAGGGATGTGATCCGAAAAGGCACTTTACGTTTCGTGCCGTACCTGGGAGGCACCCGAACTCTGAGTCTGAGCCTCGGCGTTGAAGGAGACCCAACCCTTCACCACGGGTGGTTTATAGCACCAACTGACCAGACAAACTATAGTTCATAACTTCTTAAAGTTAAACATAAATTGCACAATTATGTTCATCTTTGTGTTGTACTATTCACGTTGATGAAAATGGTTTTTTAAACACAGTCATACGATATACATTTTACGTGCATTAGTAAACCAAGCCAGTTTAATGTACATTAAATTACTGAAGAATGTAAATTGGTTAATATCTATCGTATGACTGCGATGGAAAAAACCATTTTCATCAGCGTGACTAGCGCAACACAAAGACGATCATAGCTTTGTGATTTATTTTTGACTTTAAGAAGTTATGAACTGTAGTGTGACTGGTCAGTTGGTGCTATAAACTACCCGTGGTGAAGGGTTGGGTCTTCTTCAACGCCGAGGCTCGGACTCCGAGCTCGGGTGCCTCCCAGGCATAGGCACGAAACTTAAAGTGCCTTTTCGAGTCACATCCCTGTGTAATGGTATAGCATAAATCCCATTACATCATCATCATCTGTCAACAATCCTAGGATTGGTTTGACGCAGCCCTCCACTCGATTCTTCTATCGGCCAACTTCTTCATATTCCTATGATTCTACTCATTTACATCTTTAACTACTTGTTGAAATACATCTCATACGAGGCCTGCCTTTTCCATTCTTCCCGTTCACACTTTCCCTCGACGATTCTCAACACCAGGTCATCGTGTCTTAAGATGTGGCCCATTAATTGGTCCCGTCATATTTTGAGAGTTATCAGCAGATTTCTCTTTTCTCCCACTCTTCTCAATAATTCTTCGTTTGCCACTCGATCGATCTATTTCATCTTCATAATTCTTCTTCTTCAGCATTCTTCGGTAGCGCCACATTTCAAATACTTCCAGCCTTGACTTCTCTGCTGCTGTTATCGTCCATGTTTCGCTGCCACATAGTAGCATGCTCCAGACGTATGTTCTTATGAAATATTACCTCACTTCCACGATTGTATTTGCAGCTGCAAGCAGAATCTTCTTTCAGTAAAATTCCCCTTTCACCTGGGCTGTTCTTTACAATAATCTTTCACCTCTTCATGTTCTTTTCCTCCAGTTTAACGTTGGTCTTGGCTTCTTTTCTCCTGCTTCACATGAATACCTTGGCTTTCATTTACTTTACACGTAATTTCAAAATTAAGTCCTGTGGTGCACACGTATATGGACCGAATAACCACATAAAGAGAAAAATATGTATAAATATAAAATGTCCCGTGAGCCCTCAAATTATTTATACAATTTTTAAAATTAAAACCCTGCTACAGTTCGTATACCCGGCTAGCGTTAACAAAGAAGAAATTTATGTACTGTGATTAACTGCAAAGGTTTAAGAAGAAAGATACCCGAATTTAACCACATGATAGTCTGTGCTCATTATTAATTAATATACAGGGTTATTCAAAAAAAAGGAGAAGATTTCAAACATTTATTTATTCCAAACTATAAAAGATAGAAACATAATTCCAACATTCCTGGACAGAGAAAAGTTCAATTTTTTATGCACTCAATATGAGCACCATGTGTTTACACTGTGTTACCATGTGTTACCAGGCGGTTGTTTGTTAAACTGGCGGCGAAATGCACGTTGCACTTCAACAATGGACTCTAATTTTGCTAATTGCAGCACACAAATGATTGTTCCTGCGGTGTCGCAGCCATTTTTCTACAGACAAGCAACTGTGACACTGCGGCCTTAACTGGAACTTCTACCCGACTGTTCAAATTTCTGAACAATTGACTCAAATGTTGAACTTATCTCCATCCTATGTTCCTATCATTTAGATTTTGGAAGAAATAAATGTTTGAATTTCTTTCTGTTCTTTCCTTTTGAATAACCCTGTATATGAAGCTGCACAAATGACTGACCCACAAATTCCTCGCATTTCTAATCAATCGAGAGTTTTCAAATTTTCAGGGAATGTACAATTATACAGGGAAGGTATATACATACATGAATTCTATACATATGGAACATGTATGTAAACAAGAATATGAACCTAACATGCGAAAAGGTGGTAGCACTGTTTCACAATACCACTCGGCGGCGTATCCGATTCGCGCTCAGCACGGCGTGAAGGCAGGATGAGCCCCAACAATGGGCGGCGCGGGCAACAATGCGACTCGGGGGCACCGCATTGTTGCCTCACCGGATGACGGGAGCGCGGTGAGGAGCGGGTGATTTTGGAACGGGTGCGGCACCCACTGGGCAGGAAGGAGGAGAGGTCAAAGCACCAGGCGCACCACGGAGTCGTGGTGGTGTCTCCACGTCCACTGTCACTGGTGGGATGCCAGCCAATTCGGAGCACCCGAGGCGAGGCACATCTATCGCCGACAGCACCAACACCACTTCCGCACCCCTTCAAGAGGCAGGCTTCACCGCTCCCTCGCACCCCTGCCTTCAACGAGCCACGCCACAAACTCTTTGTTCGCTTCTCCTTCATTTCATACAATTCCAACGATTCCCGGTCTGATTCATCTACATCCATGCAATACCCTGCGAGCCACCGCGAGGGAGTGTGGCAGGGGCTGAAAATCACCAAACATGCACTACTGACATGCAACCAATAGTGCCATGCAAGGCTAACCGTGCAACTAAGAGCTATCAACTATGAGGTGCTACAGGCATAATCTCATCTCTTACAATACTACACTACAGGAATCATTTCATCTCTTACAATATTTCACCAACCTATCCCTTTCGCATTAATTGCCATGAGAAAAAAATCACCTGGACCGAGAATCGAATCACGGACCTTTGGCTTTCCGGGTCACTGCGCAGACCACTACGCTACCCAGGATCCTTAATTCCCAGGGCAATTTTAGTGACGTTCAAGGTACTAGATTTCGATTCCCGGTCCAGGTGAATTTTTACTCATGGCCATTAATGTGAATTTCACCGCCGTTCACGCGGCAGGATTGAGATATCCTACAACCTATCCCTTTGGTGGGAATTCCGAGAGAGCGTTGTCATCCGACGAGATAACGAACGATCCTGCCCTCAATTTCGTTGCTGAACAGCACAATATAAACCAATGCTTCAATCACTATACTAATTTTTATTGAGTGTCCTTCTTTTCGTAATTTAGCGACCGCACTAATTCTCTGACAACTGAATCAGTACAAAGGAAACCGAGGAACGCCAGATGTTCCTCGATACATGTTAACTATGGACTACGATAGTTCCTGAAAGTAATGTCATCCACTCCGCGCTGATATTATGCTGTCGCGATGGCTATTATTCTGACCCAGGCTGGCACTGAGTAACTCCTTGAACAGCAGTGCTTCCTTGGGAATTAATGAGCTAGAAACGTGCTCAAATCTGACGGATTGTGATTGAAGACGTTCAAGATTGATTGGAAACATCTGAGGTTCCATTTGCTTAGCTTTATAGCGAGGTAAGAAGCCCTCGATATTGATCTTTCTTTAATTGATTGGTATCATGTCGGACACAATCAAAGTCACATCGGGAGTTCCCTAGGTTGGGGTAGTAGGTCCGCTTCTGTTTCTTTTCTACATAAACGATTTGGGCACCGTAGTTAGTAGTAAGCTTAGACTTTTTGCAGACGATGCGGTAGTGTACAGGGGTATATGAAATGAAGAGGACAGGAAATCGCTTAGCAAGGATTTGGATGCAATTCAAGAGTGGTGCGACAAATGGCAGTTAGAACTTAACCTTAAAAAGTGTATATTTATCAATTTTTGGAGGAGGAATAATTCGATAGAGCGTACCTATAAAATAAGTAACAAGAAGATCGAACACGTTGAAACCATAAGATATTTAGGTGTAACAATCACTAAGGATTTATCGTGGGGAAGACACATCCGGGATATATGCGGCCGAGCGAAGAGAAAGCTAGGATTTATAAAAAGAGTACTTGGGAAATGTGACTAGAAGACAAAATAGCGATGTTACTTTTCACTAGTTAGGTCCCACCTTGAGTATGCAGCCAGTGTATGGGATTCTAATGAATTAAGGTTGATCAGAGAACTAGACAGTATGCAGCGCAGAGCAGCTAGGTTCGTTAAAAGGTGTTACGATAGGTTGAGTAGCGTTTCAGAATTAATAAAATAATTAGGGTGGGAATCACTATCAGAGCGTAGGTTAAAGTACAGATTGAATCTGTTAGAGAAATTTCAATCGGATAGCTTTACTGAAGATGTTAGGCACATATTAAAAAAATCACCGTATTATGCTAGATTCGACCAGATAAATAAGATTAGAGAGATAGATTGTCGTACCGATAGATTCAAAATGGCATTTTCCTCCGTGCTATAAGAGAACAGAATAGGCAGCATGGCAAAGGGATAGGTAGGGGAAATATTATAGAGTATTCTGTAGTGCATGATGCATGCATTAACCCCTTAAATACTATAGATACTAACAATCAATTTGCATGAGACAATATAGTTGCTAGTTTGCATGTTAGTAGTGCATGCTTGGTGATCTTCACCCCCTGTCACACACCCTCGCGGTGGCTTGCAGGGTAAATTGTAGATGTAGATGATCTTGAATTACTTCAGATCAAGGTCCAGAATGTGGGAATGTCACGCACCAATAGTTTCACGAATCACGAAGCATTTTATTCATTGCAAAGCTGGAGATTGGGATTCTCGCTGTAGTCAAAGGTGAGAAACTCAAGTCTCTCCTTCTCTCTCTTCAGGTGGAGGAGTGGGGTGTGATCGGACCTCTGAACGCCGGAAGCTCGAGTTTCTTTGGCAACAATCGGCACCTTCTCCTGTTGGTGATTCACCGGACAGCCAGTCCATTGTCGGTCTCCGATCGAAGAAGCGGTTGAGCAACAGGTTTGAGTCCATCCTTCGGAAATGCAGTTTTACTGTAGTCATGTCACTGCGCATCCTGATGCAAGGAGATATGCACGGTGCAAAGTTGTGTGAGCCTTGACTCCTCGAATACACCGTTTTCAAGCGATGCGTGTTGTCACTGATATTCAGAGATTCTATATTATATAGATATTACGAGGATACTGTATCGAGCGAATGATTCAGTGCTCGCGTGACTTCGGTAAATTTGATTTCCTTTGGTGACTTAGCGTAATCATGTAGCAAATTATGAACGTCTTTCAACGACGACAACTTCACAGTGTACCATGATGGTTCTGGTAAAAGAAGCATCTGGGATTCTTTTCCTTTCCCTTCACAACCCACCCTCAGACTTCCAAGAGAGAGGACGCATGCGCAAACAGATTTCACCGAGCCTTCGAAGTGCTACCGTCCACTTAAAATACACAGGAAACCAGTACCACCACGATGACCTTTGGGGGATCCACTTTACAGACTCAATCAGGTGTTCTGTGATTGGTCCAATTTCTGCATCTCCTTGCTGTGCCGACTTCGTGGGGCCGACTTCCGGAGCCGCATACGGGAACATCAAAGGGCCACTTAAGGAGGCTCCACCGAATTATGAAGTAGATGTCATATTTGAGAAAATATCAGGACACTTCATTTTTTGGCCCTTCTATCGATTGGAAATAAAATAAAGAGGCCTTTCCATAATATATATAATCAGCTATTTTATACGTGGTTATACGGCAGAGCATGGCTCTTGCAGTAAAATTTGCAGATTAATAATGTAAAGAGAAATGTCGTTTTGACGAAAAACTAATATAAGATGCGTGATTTTACGTAGAATTTAGCATTATAAAAAAGTGCTCGCCTTACCACACTTGTTTAATTGTTATTAATAAATGTATGCTCGAAAAAAAGCAGAAAAGCATAAGTTACATGAGAGTGGCGCTTCAGTACGTTGTTATCATTGGCAACGGTACTTGTGACGGAACGTGCTTAAAAGCCTAGTTAGTAACTTAATTTAGGAATAAAACTTACCAAGGACCTTCTTATATTTTTTATGTAATTTAAATATTTCATTGGTCATTCATATGGTGTAATTAATACCAATGCTTCCAATGGTAGCAGCGTCATTGTTGCCAAACAGTTTTCAAAAATATCAACATTAATAAAATTCTAGACAAAGAGTTGTTATTTGCAAGGCAATAGTTTAAAACTAAGTAAGAAAATATTTAACCTATTTTAGAATACGTATTAGCGGGATTGATCATGTATTCTCACTTTATAAATTAATCGTGGCAACAACACGTCAGTCATGTTTCGAAGTCATAATGAGTTAAAAGAGCTTGTAAAAAATAGAATGCAACTACAACGCGCTATGTAATAGCATACTCATACAAATGTTGTGTATGCGTTATCGCCCTATAGATGATTTTCCATATAGGTGTTTTTCTGGATCGGTATTTATTCATTAAATAACATAGATCTTTTAGGGGATCTTGAATCGCGGAGTCACGGTGGAACCTCAGAATCAGAAACAGACAGCGCCTCTCCGCCACAGCCGAGCACTTTTGGTCAGGATCGACGCACAGCATCAAGTTTTGATGAGGCCGAATTAATCGGGAGAGAAAGCCGCCATTACCCACGGCGGGTAACCCGGAGAAGCAATCGCAAATGCCGAAAATACAGAAGATTTCACCGGAGGACGAGGGCTACACGCTTTGCAGCGCATCGAAGCGCGTGCTCAGAAAGAAATCAGAATTGGAGCAATCAGGGAACACCTGACTCCAATGGATGTGCGCTTCAGTCGGACAGAAACGAAGTATCGTCACTCCACTGACCTGAAGATGCCTGCTACGACGCAGCCGAACTGTTGTCTGTAGCGCTGTGCGATATGCTGTTTTGAATATCGCACGACGATATCATAGTGATATCGCGGATTCGCCGATATATCGGTTTCGCGATATAAATAGGAAATGTCGTGATATGGACATATCGAGATATCGACATATCGGGATATCGACATATCGGGATATCGGATATCGACTAATAATATAATAACTTAACGCGGAGGAGCATATAATTTTAGATAATAGAGGTTCTTTTCAATTTTTTGATACGGCCCATAAGAGCTGAAATAGAACCAGTTTTCCTTGATCGAAGAACGGTGACAATATTTTAAATTCCGAGTTATGGTTTAAAAACAATAATTTTATAAACAAATTTGAACTTTTCTTGTAGAATTCGAGTTTTCAGCGATGAAATCGCACAATGGCCATTGCAGTCCCTGCATTCAAATTTTATGATAAAAAAGTTATAGTTAATGACAATAACAAGTTAGACAATTTAAAATATATATAATTAAAGATTGAGGAAGTGTAATATTTTACAAGGAAGAGATCGTTTATGGCACTTCAATCTGATCAACCATTACCGAGAAATTGCGCTAAATGGAGACATTATTAAGGCGACAGAAAAAAATACCGGGATCAGGATATCGTCATATCGGGATATCGCCATATCGGGATATCGACATATCGACTCCCGCCGTGAAGGCCTCCATTTGGATAGTTATATTTTTCCTTGGCTGGAACCTTAGTTTTAGAGTACATTTTTTGAAAGATGCCATCGGAATCCACCAATGGAAAACAGGAATTTCAGTACTTACGGATGCAGCAAAGTCAGCAGTACACCCGGAAGAAAACATTTTCAGTAAAAATTTATTTCCTGATTAATGCCAAGTAATCGTTGCAATGGCAATATACAGGTTATTGAAAGAGAAAGAGCAGATTTAAAACATTTATTTCTTCCAAAATCTAAATGATAGGAACATAGGATGGAGATAAGTTCAACATTTGAGTCAATTGTTCAGAAATTTGAACAGTCCGGGTAGAAGTTCCAGTTAAGGCCGCAGTGTCACTGTTGCTTGTCTGTAGAAAAATGGCTGCGACACCGCAGGAACAATCATTATGCGTGCTTCAATTAGCAAAATCAGAGTCCATAGTTGAAGTGCGACGTGCATTTCGCCGCCAGTTTAATAAACAACCGCCTCGTAACACATGGTAACACATGGTGCTCATATTGAGTGCATTAAAAAATTGAACTTTTCTCTGTCCAGGAATGTTGGAATTATGTTTCTATCTTTTAAAGTTTGGAATAAATAAATGTTTGAAATCTGCTCCTCCTTTTTGAATAACCCTGTATATATAAATATCCTCATTCAATAGGGTTGTTTCCTATTATTTTATTATTGTCTTGATCGAAAGTTTATTACCTCAGGAGCACGTATTCTAAGCCGTTCGATTTTTAACTGACATTAAGTATTTTTCCTCGTTAATTTAAAAGTGAAAAAAATCAATGGCGCGAAAACGCGACGGCACACTATTGCATGCCGGTTAATCCTACGTGTGATGTCAAACTATTTCCTCTACCTGCCACCAGGTAGTGCTGCGGACGCTTCCAAGTAGACGCTGCACTCCGTCAAAGCTCATGAACAAGTATTGGAGGCATATTTACTCCGTTCATTTATTATAATTAACTTTCATTTATTTATTTAATATTATTTATGCAGTTGATTCATTTAAAATCGGTGGGTATTCCTTTCACAAGCATACCGTGTAGTTCGCCCATCGCCGCACGACCTTCACGCCATGCTTCGTCGTAGCAGAAGACACCACGAGAAGGATGTATTTGAGCCATTAAAATGACTAATAATACCATGTAGAAGACTTTTCCAACTTTGATAGTTTTTACAGGCTAATACTAATAAATATTCACTAGAGCTGAGGGGCCCTGAAATACAATGGTAAGTTCAGGAGACGAATGGTAATTACCTATACCTCGCAACGGTAACTATGTACCTGTTACGTCAGCAAGAAGGCAGTGCACCCGTAACCACCGAGAGAGAAGGCCTGCGCAAAGCATGAGGTTTACGGAGTGACGTCATTATGAGTGGTGCTACAATATTCCATAGAGGGTCTATGGAATTGCTCGAGCCGATTGTTGTTTACTGTTGATTGAAACTGGTAAACACAAGATTGCATTTGGAACGCTGGTTTTTGCAGGCTTTGTGCGCGCTAGATAAGTTGTTTTTCGCTGTATTGGTGAATATTTAGTGGTGTTGTGTCATGCCTACCTCCTGTTGTGTTCCACGATGCCGCGGAAGTTACAGGAACGGGCCTAAAGTGTCCGTTTTTAACATTCCAACGGAAGAGGACCTCCTAGCAAAATGGATACGTGCCATCAAAAGGGAGAAATTTGGGCCCTCCGAGAGAGCAGCAAGGTATGTGATTGAGTTATTATCCCCACTAAAGTATTATCATTTAAGATATTATTCCTATTTTTTGCATTTGTAACTAGAAATTGTCGTATTTATTCTGGAAATTTGCAGCGTATTGGCATTAATACTTGAGTTCATAAGTGTTGATGCCGATTAATCTCTCCTGTTTATTCTCTGCCGCACCGTGTCTACCGAAATTTATCGCGGTAAAAAGTATGTCTATTTACGCGGTGGGATATTAAAGTCATGGAATACTTTCAGACAAGCAAATTAATGTAGTAAGAAGGGTCTAATATTATGCAATCAATGGCTATTGTCATTTTCAAATCTTCCAAATATTTTTTATCCCCGAAGAAGCATTACCTACTATCATAACGCAGGTTAATATTTTGGCTTAAGCTTTTGAGTAAACTCAAAGCCAATTTGTTTACATCTACATTTACGCAATACCCAGCAAGCCACCGCGAGGGTGTGCGGCAGGGGATGTGTTTAGAGACGATGCTAGATATATTTAAAGGATCCCTGCATATTATGCTAGGTTTGATCAGATAAACAAGATTAGAGAGATAGAAAGCCGTACCAATAGATTGAAAATGTAATTTTTCTCAAGTAGATAAGAGAACACAATAGCATAGCAAAGGGATAGGTAGGTAAAAAATTGTTGGAGTAATCAGTAGTGCATGAAGAATATTTAAACATTACTAACCTGTGCTTGCTGGGGAAATGAAGATAAATATATTTATAGAAAACCTTTCTTGCAAGTAACAAATTCGTCACTAAGTTCACAGTAACCTTATAGTTGCACGTGAATCTTATGCCTAGCATTTTTCCATTTAATAGTAGGTATCACTTAGTAGAATGTAAGTAGCGCACATTTGGTGAGCTTCACCCCCTGCTACGCACCCTCGCGGTGGCTCGCAGGGTATTACGTAAATGTAGATTAGATCGAATTTAGGCATTCCATTTTAGATGAACAGACTGATTAAGAAGTAATTTCCCATGGAAAATAAAATACGCGTAGCTCACCTTCGCTTGCTTAAATTTTGAGTGGGACTGAGGGTAGCTCTTTGTAAATATGATTGCTCACAAAAATACTTGTACTCTAATGCAATCAACAGTTTCTTTATAATTATGAAATGGTGAATTAAAATACACCTTTCTGCTGAAGACTGCACACCCAAAAATATAATACGAATCATGATCTCACGTGGGGAAAACATTCGCGAAATAATTGGTCGAGCAATTCGTAAATTGGGATTTGTTAAAAGGGTACTATAGTACCCTATAGGCCTAGGCGAGGCGAGGCTTATAGTAGCCTATACGCTAGTGCGAATTGACGACGTTGCGATGTCACACACCTTTTAGATGGCTTGCGGATTATTATCTCCATTTTGATGTAGGTAATTTTTAGCAGAAAACCCTTGCGAACTATGTGGACTGTAAATTTCATGACGAAGAGTTGAAAGGACTCTGAAGACTAGCCTAGACTTTGAAGACTAGCCAAACTATTTCACCCAGCTCTGATATTAGTTTGAATTTAATTCACTGAATTGAAAGAGAATAATTCATATGCACGTTCATAAATAGGGGGAATAAAAGATAAATTGTATTGTTATTCTGTATTAATATTACTAAAACTTTCCTCTTAAAGGTCTGTGAAGATCATTTTGACCCGCATGATATCTTGCGGGTTGTGGAGGAATATGAAGAGAAGACAAGAAAAATACTGTGTTCTCCAATGAAATGGACAAGGCTGAGATCAGTAACTGTGCCATCCCTGTCCCCGAACTGCCCAAAGTATGTCATACTGAAATGAAGAGCTAGGTGTGTCCTACATTATCCCTGGAAAATACTAGACGGACAACTTGGATCAATACATATAGCTAAAATTCTGTTATGTGCAGCTACTAATATTTTTTAAATAATTATTGCAAAAAAGAATGATTTGTTGGCTGAGGAAAAGACAATAACGGCAAGATGTTTAAATATTTTTAAAATATGTTGTGTATATTCTTGTCACATATTTGTTGTAATAACATTATTTGCATTAAAATGTTTCGAGTATCTCTTCTCTATCAACCTAGACCTTAAATAGCTTAAGTAGGCACATGATATCTGCTTGGCGGTTGGCTGAGATGTGCTTAAAACAGAGTACGTGAGTGTGAAATTGAACATTTTGTTCGTTTTTACTGAAAGTATTTATGCTTTGGATTATGTAAGTTGCGTTTGTCAACTAAACTCAGCTAAGCATTGTGTAGATCAATTTTTCTCATGCCTTTCACATTTCCGAATCTATCTTCTTAACTCAAAGTTTTGGATTTCATGTATCTTTAGCTCTTTGTGAACTCTTTAAAATACTATCTTCAAAAGCCTCCAATAGCTGATTTTATTGTGAAGCCTAATTATTCCAAGTCATTAGATCGTTCAGCAAGTAACGATTGATTTTCGCATTTCCCATAACTTCCGTGGTATAACGTTGGTAGTTTCGTTTATCCTAGAATCGATTCTCCGTTGATTCGTCCGATTTTAAGAGGCAATAAGCTTACGAATTTCAAAGATAGACCTTTATCAATACCAGTACTAATGGCTTTAAGTTACCGATCGGTCATACGTACGGCTGTTAGTAAAGTATGCGTGCTGACTGAGCTGGGTGGAATTTTCCTTCTGTGGTTACGGCTGAACGTATAGCACCACTCGGGATGACGTCACGACTCATCGCGCCGGCCTTTACCTCTCGGTGGTTACGGTGCACCCCGCCATTTCAGAGCTTTTTCAAACGATCTTAAAATCAACGTTTAATTCTCTTGTAAACTGGGATTTTTGAGTCAAAAATTTTTGCGTAAAACAAATACATTTATGGCAGGGCAGGAATCGCAAGTAATGAAGTCAGTTTCCTTTAGTGAAGGAAACTACCCTATTACACACACATGAGATTTCGGGATCTCGCCGGGAAAAATGATGACCGAGAGGTTATCATTATCGGGTTAGTGAATGGCCAAGGTAGCGGTGGAAATTATAGCAGGCTTCCGATGGTTTAACCTTTGCTTCAAATCCGCTGATCAACTGCGGTTGAGTCCGGTAGGCCGATGGGCTTCGTGATGACGTTTCGCAAGAAAATGACCGGCCTTCATATATCCTCAGGCAACCAATCGTTAAGCACACAACTTTTGTAGCGGCCCCAAAAGGTCATCCTTCACATTTCCGCGAAGGCAATCGTCAGCCACTTTCTCCGACGAATACATCTACTCTTCCTTGTGCTATGCTTCGCCGTCGAAACACTTAACTGCCTCGCCCTGCTTCTTTCCTCAATGTCACGAAGGGAGGAAGATAAGACGGAAATACATATTTGTTCGGCATTAAAGTAAAACATATTTTTCCACCATGAAAATAAAGCGGACCGCTTGGTCGAGGCCATCAAGGGAAGGTTATCGGAGGAGGATATAGAGTGCTTCGATCCTGATAGAGTGCTTTCGATTTGCGGCTACAGCCGGCGATATAGACGTCGATCGCCACGCTGCACAGTGGTACTTTCGATTTAGCTGTCTATCGCCGGCTGCCGGTGACTCTCTGCTCTGAGGAGAGCCGAACAGATGAAAAGCTATTGGCGTAATATGACGTCACTTCAACCAATACAACAACAAAGTGTCAACAATATTTTTCTGTAAACACGCATGCACAGGAAAGGTATTCTACGGCATTTATCAATCAGAACCCCAAAAATACTGTTATGCCATTCCACTAACATACGAAAATAATTACTAAAATCAATCACAGTACCTTTTACCGAGCGAAATTGGTGAATTGGTTGGCTGATTCGAACTTAACCGGACGATTCCCTTCGTTGCTATGTTCTTATTTACCCTCCAATTCACTAAACTGTCTGCGCAAGCGCGAAAAGCCGGTGCCAGCTGTGTTTCATTTCATTTGCATCCTGGCGATCGACTGTTCCTGCGTTCGATAATCGGCTATCGCCGTGACTACATGAAAAGCACCCATTGTAACGAATACCCGGGGCATGTGTTTGAAACCATTGCTATTATCTCGATTCGGTAACCAAGGAGGTACCACGTGGCACGCAACAAGGTTCGCAAATTCGGTGTCTTTGAATCGCTCATTGCAAGCTCACTCTTAGTTTTCATTTGAGTTCCTATCATCCGGGGACTATATGCTTGAGTCGAGATGAGAAACACTCAATTGATGAGCGAATGAAAAACACCGAATTTGCGAACCTTGCTGTGTTTGTACCACGTGGTACCTCCTTGGTTACCGATTCGAGATAATTGCGTTGGTCTCAAACACAACAACTCTTGGACTTCGAGGAAAGAATTGGTCAGGGGATACGGGTGGGACGAAGGTTAGAGAAGTCTTCGATGAGAAAGAGCAGCTTTGTAAAGAACAGTTTTGTCCGAAATAATTGTTACACCAGAGAAAATAAAATATGTAACGTAGAAGCCATTAAATACTTAGGCGTCAACATCACAGAGGGCATGTCATAGGGGAAACACATCAGGGAAATAACTAGTGTAGCAAACCGTAGATTAGGATCCGTAAAAAGGGTACTAGGCAAATGCGATGAGAGAGTACAAGGAAGATGCTATTTTACAATTGTCAGGCCTCAATTAGAATATGTCGCTAGTAAATGGGATCCATACGACGAAGGTATGACAAAAGATTTAGAGCGTGTGCAAAGGAGATCCGCTAGATTTGTTAAATGACGTTATGATAATTGTATTAGGGTTAAGAGTTTAATAGAAGAACTAGGATGGGAATCAGTATCAGAAATCAGGTTAAAATTTAGGTTAAACCTCTTAAGTAAATTCGAAACCAATTTGTTCACAAATGACGTTAGATGTATATCAAGAACCCCTGTGTATAATTATAGGTTTGATCAGATAAACAAGATTAGAGAGATAGATTATCCTACCGATATATTTAAAATGTCAATTTTCCCGCGTACCATAAGGGAACACAATAGGCAGCATGGCAAAGGGATAGGTAGGGGAAATATTTTACTAAAGTAGTCTGTACTGCATGAAGCATGTATTAATATTACTGATGTATGCATACTGGGAAAATGAAGATAAATATATTTGGTGAAAATCTTTATATCCAGAAATCACCCCGTAACTATGTAGACAACAACCATCTGGTTCTATCTGACTCCTATACCAGTTTCCATGTAGTAATATCATTTTAGCTCTTTATAGCATGCCAGTAGTGTATGTATGGTTATTTTCACCCTCTGCCACACACCCTCTCTGTGACTCACAGGGTATTACATAGACGTAGATGTAATGACTAATAATGCTAAATATATAAGACCCCACCTTTCTCTTATGCATTGCCCGCGACACTGTTCGTGCTCGAAAGATTGGAGAGGAAGTCTAGCTGGATTGAGGGCATCGCAGTTTCACCCCAAACAAAGACGAATTATTGTCACCTTATTACGGTGGGCCATAAGAAGAGGTCGAGGAGAGGTCTTCGCGTTCCTAAGCGCCCTCATCCGATGGATAAGGCGGCGAGAATGTGGGTGACACGCGGGATATGATTGGTCTTCCCGTTAGGGGCGGAAGACACGTGACCAGAGGAGTGCTGGAGAGCCGAGGTGTCGCAAATCGCAAATCGAAGGCAGTAGTCCTATTGCACCATCCCGAGCTGTGCGCTCTTTTTGGCCGTGGTTGGTAAGTTTTTAATTAATAGATAGCCTGATGGGGAATGAAGGGTGAGTAAAAGGTAGGTTTTTTTTTTTTTTTTTTTTAATATTTATTAATTTATTTATTTGGAGGGTAGAAGGGTTATTTTATTAGGGTTAGGTTTATGACGATGGACAGGGTGTCCGGTTCCTTATGTCGACGACTGCAGTTAGTCCCCATGCGTGGTGCTGAACAGGACATTTGCATTCGGCAATGCTTGCAGACGATGCGGTAGTGTATACGGGTATGTGTATTGAAGAAGACAGGAACTCGCTTAGCAAGGATTTAGATGCAATTCAAGAATGGTGCGAGAAATGGCAGTTAGAACTTAACCTTAAAAAGTGTGTAGCTATCAATTTTTGGAGTTATTTTTTTCTAGTAAGGCCCAACCTTGAGTATGCAGCCAGTGTATGGAACCCGAATGAATTAGGTTTGATCAGAGAACTAGATTTAGATGCAATTCAGGAGCGGTGCGACAAATGGCAGTTAGTACTTAACTTTAAAAAAGTGTAGCTATCAATTTTTGGTTGTATGTTGGGTAAAAGAATTCTTAAGTGGGCGAAAGCAGAGGGTTGTCATAGATGGTTTCATGTCAGGCACAATCAAAGTCACATCGGGAGTTCCCCAGGGTTGCGTCGCAGGTCCGCTTCTATTTCTTTTATACATAAACGATTTTGGTACCGTAGTTAGTGGTAAGCTTAGACTTTTTGCAGGCGATGCGGTGGTGTACAGGGGTATACCAAAAGAAGACAGGAAATCGCTTAGCAAGGATTTAGTTGCAATTCAAGAGTGGTGCGACAAATGGCAGTTACAAGTTAACCTTAAGAAGTTAGTAGCCATCAATTTTTGGAGGAGGAATAATTCGATAGAGCGTACCTATAAAATTAATAACACGAAGATCGAAAACTTTGAACCATAAGATATTTAGGTGTAACAATCATTAAGGATTTATTGTGGGGAAGACACATAAGGGAAATATGCGGCCGAGCGAAGAGAAAGCTAGGATTTATAAAAAGAGTACTTGGGAAATGTGATGAGAAGACAAAAGAGCGATGTTACTTTTCATTAGTTAGGCCCCACCTTGAGTATGCAGCCAGTGTATGGGACCCGAATGAATTGGGTTTGAACAGAGAACTAGACAGTGTGTAGCGTAGAGCAGCTAGGTTCGTTAAAAGGTGTTACGATAGGTTGAGTAGCGTTTCAGAATTAATAAAAGAATTAGGGTGTTTAGATTGTCGTACCGATAGATTCAAATGGCATTTTCCCCCCGTACTATAAGAGAACAAAATAGGCAGCATGGCAAAGGGATAGGTAGGTGAAATATTTTAGAGTAGTCTGTAGTGCACGATGCATGTATTAACCCCTTAAATACTATAGATACTAACAATCTAGTTGCATGAGACCCTATAGTTGCTTGTTTGCATCTTAGTAGTGCAATGTTTGGTGCTGCCACACACCCTCCCGGTGGTTTGCCGGGTATCGTGTAATTGTAGATGTAGATGTGACTGAGAAACCATTTTCTGGATCAGCCAATGGCAGTAATGAGGTCGTTTACCATATTTTTTTAAATTGCCGAATATGATAGACTTTGTAAAATAAAAAGACTCGTATTTTTTCGTTCTTCGATCAGACACTTATTCTCGAGTTATAAGGGTCATAAAGCTGATGTTTTTGAACCTTTCTGAACAGTGGTCGAGCGAAAAACTTGTCACCAAAGAACACGGCCCTAATCGGAAAAGGATGCTTAGGAAATCAAATATTGTTGGCCTTTCTGGAAACAACCCTGGGACCGAGTGTGTCTTTCTCATTCTGATGTCTTCGTTAGTGGAAAGAAGCCGTTGCTATACAGAGAATCTCTCGAGCTGACCTGTTTTTTTGTTTGAAATGTCTTCAGAATTTCTTTTCTCTGTTAGTGAATTTCGAGTGCAAGAAACAAGAAAAGATTCGTGTTGTAACGTCGGGCAAATACTACGGGCGAACACTAATTTCAACTAAGAAAACGCTGCTTATCAGACTCTACTTTATTCTGCCTCCCTAACAAAACCAAACAACCAATCAACAACCCAACAATACCCCCTCTTCACTCCCCCAGCAACCCACCAACATCTCCCAAACAAACAAAACAAATATCAGACGTTATAGTGTGTAGACATTTGTTATTATTATTTATAAATTGGCACGTGAAGGAAAAATTAGTCGCCAGAGTAGAGTGATCAACGACGTTTCAATTGAATGTGATTCTGAGGAAAGCGTTTTCAGTTCTTCGTTTCAGTTCGTATCATTGGGATCAAAAAATGCATCATGGTAACTGGTTAAGGCTCAAAATATTCACGTGTTTCTTGACTATTTTTGGAAATGGGCACTAAGAAGACACTCTTACGCTAAGCTCCTACTTTTCCGTTAAAAAAAATAATTATATTGCCCGCCTTGAGAGACATAATCACTGGAGACAGATTGGAGTAAATTCGCAAAGTTCTTCATTCTTTTAAAAAACAGCAAATAGAATGGCAGTTCCCAAAGGTCCTTAAAAACTATATAAAAATTAATCCGCGATTGATCACCTCAACAAATATTATCAAGAGTTATATTGAATTCCAAGACCAGTTTTGTTGAGATTTCAATCAGTGGAATGGCTGTTTCTAATATACGGATGCACAGTTCTACGAGGAGTTCTACGGATACACGTTCTACTTCCTCGACTCAACGACGGATATTAAAAGCCAAAAATACATCTACAACAACCTAACAAACAAGAGAGCCAACCATAAAAATGCAGTTACGTGCGTAGGTACAAAATACGGGAAAGGGACTGCTTTCGTCTATTTTGATCTATTTTTTAGCGGAGACTTGTGTGGAGATACTGGTCTATGCTCTATTTGCTGCGAGGATTAATCCAACATGCCGACGTTCTGAAGTGAAGTATGCTATTTATTTCTTTAGAATTTAAAAGAGATTGGAGATACAAAGGTTAAGCAATTCCATGCAACAAAAAACCCCTCGGTATTATCTAATTGAAATGAAAATCTACAAGATCGGGAGCTGGTCATTTCAAATCCGTGGTTGCTAAGGTTTACCGTCATACAATGTCAAACATAGAATAATGATGAACTAGCAATGGTTCTATCAATTATTTTTGCGAAAAAAATTACTTACACAAAATTACCTCCCCTCCCTTCTTTGTCTCTCGTTCGAGTTCACCGTTCTATGGTGGCGTTAACTCGGAACTCGGGTTAACTCGGAACCGAAATCGCAATTTCGTACACGAAATCGTTAGATGGAAACGAAAAAAGAATTTTAGTGAAAAAATTAATCTTCCAACCACAACCATTCACTCATAAATCAAAAATTAAAATAAGCAAAAGGTGACGCCCACCGAAAAAGCTCCGAAATAACATTGACGTCACTTTCCTCCCGTCCTTCACTGCTTTTAGGGGAAGGAAAGGGAGTGGAGGGGGGTTCTCCGAACGCATGCTCACACAGATCTTGTCACAATCGCTCCCATTGGTAAAGTCAGCTGTGTACCCCCATTGCGATAAGGCAAAGTTGCTTCGCGGGTTCAGCTGTGATTGGACGAAGTCGATATACGTCAGAGGTTGCACCACGCCCACTTTTCCGAAAGGGTTAAAAAAAACATCAGTTTTTCGCCTCTTATAACTCGAGAAATAATTGACGGATCGAAAAACGGAAAAATACGTGTCTTTTTATTTTACAAACTCTATCATATTCGGCAATGAAAAAAATATGGCAAACGTTCCCATTCTCTGTCTTCTCCCGCCCAACTCATTGCTATTCACCGTCTCCTATATACTTCCTTCCCCTCTCCATCTTTGTCATAATCATAAACCCCAGTTCTCCTAATCGTTCTCACACCCCGCTTTTTCCATAACTGATATCGTTGTTAGTTCTCCGCAGCTAGCTTTCCTTCTCCTTTCTTATCCTCTCCTACATCGCTCTCGTCTTAAACTTGGCACACCCTCGTTTTAACCCCAGTTTCTGCTTCTTCTATATTCCGTTTCCTTACCCTCTTCCTTCCACCCTTGGTCCATTTGAATCCAGCACGAAAATTCATCATGGCTACGTTTTGGTTGGGAGTCTGCGCAGGCACCTATAGTACACCTACATCTACATAATACCCTGCAAGAATCATAAAGGTGTTTGGCAGGGGGTGCATTCTCACCAAGCATGTACTACATATAATACATAAAAAAGGATTAGTATTTTTACAATGTTCTTGTCTTCACCATTTAAAAAAAAACATAAAAATAGCAAAGCAAACATGCAAAAGCATGCTGTTAGTTGGGATAGATTCAAGTCCTTATACCAACATGCAGCTACCAATATTATCCATTGCTACACTCGTATTGGATATATTTACCCTTATTCATATCCCTAATTGTACGAGGGAAAAAGTAGATTTTGAATCTGGTAGTTCGGTAATCAATTTCTCTAATTTTGTGATTATGGTCCGGTCTACCATTGTAAGTTGGGGTTCGCAAAATATTTTTAACATCATCACTGAAAATATGGTCTTGGACTTTATTAAAGAGATTAAGTCTAAATTTCAACCTGCGATCTAATAGTAGGAGCTTGTTTCAATGGGAGACGTTATTTCTAAATCTCTAACATAGGTACCAATGTAATCTAATATTAACCTCCGTGTCTACTTGCATTTTCCACCTTGCCCCTTATGGTGTTTCAACGCGATGTTAGTTAAGACATCATTTCGCATCCCTCCGGTAAAACTTCGCTGATTTACTTAGTGTTAGAACAAAAATCTTTAAAAATGACCGCGAGTGAGAAACCTCAATTCAGGTTATTGCTACTCATTTGTTTCAAAGTACCATTGTTACGCCGTAGGTTGCGACACTGTAGCTTTCGTCAGAATTCGTGCTTGCTTTAGTCATCGGGGAATACAGGAAACTTCGATGGCTAATGGAACATGACTAATTCATAATGGCTAATAAATTCGGACACAGCTATCGTACCATCCCTTCACAAATCTTTCCGATCCTCGCAGCTCACGTTCGAGTTCATTATTTGGGCCTATTTCATACAGGCGCGTTTACACGTAGCAGTTGACTGCTATGACAGTCAACTGCTTACAACTGTTAAGCCCCACTCGCATGTGTAAATAGCAACTGCGATGCGAGTTCAGGTCGATATTGGACACATGTCGAACACTATCGATCCACGTTCGAGCTATAAGCAATGTTGAAGCCCGTCTACTTTCCAGCGGAAATGTATCCAACACAATCGCAACAATCGCCAACGTAAAGATAAACACGACGAAATTTGTATATAATAACAAGGATATCCCTCCCCAAAAGGGGAGATTCTACTCTTTAAAGAATACGAACAAAAGATAATCGTCGATGGAATTTATTGCTTGATTAATTAAATGAAAATTTAAGCGAAATTCAGTATTAAAATAAAACTTTTTATTTGTTGTGGCAACGCCAAATAGGGGTTTTAAGCTGCATAGAAGTTAACGCAGACGCATCATAGCAGTAGCGATATAGATACATCGCGCATCTCCCAAATGTCATAGCAGTCAACTGCTAAGCGTAAACGCTGCTTTAGCAAAGATGAAGCGTAATCGGTGGTTACGGGTGAAGCCCGTCTACTTTCCAGCGGAAATGTATCCAACAAAATCGCAACAACCGCCCACGGAAAGCAATACACGACGACTGATACCGGGAATTTGGATATAATAACACAGATATCCCTCTCCAAAAGGGGAGATTCTACTCTTTAAAGAGCTGGAATAAAAGATAATCGTCAATTGAATTTATAGCTTGAAGAATTTCATGAAAATCAGAGTATCAATCACTATTGAAATAAAACTCTTTTTGTTTGTTGTGGCAACGCCTAAATAGCGGCTTTATACTGCATAGAAGTTGGTGCAGACGCATTATAGCAGTACCGATACAGATATATCGCGCACCTCGCGACTGTCATAGCAGTCAACTGCTACGTGTAAACGCTGCTAATGGGCATGATGCACGTAAATCGATAAGAGCATATTATCGTTACTAGCATGGAAGCCGACTTCGATTGTATAGGGAAACTTTAAAGTAGATAAGTATGGCATGGCAGTATCGCACATTCCATAATCACGTGGAGTGGGCAGCGGAGAAGTTTGTAAAAATAACACGAATATCTCCGGATGGCGTGCTTCTTTTTAATAAAAAAAAAACAAATGAAGCACGGGGAATATCGGTTGGGTGTATTCCTCGCCCGGCTGCGCTTCGAAGGGGAAGCACCGTTGCTGCAGCAGAGGCGACCTCCAGTTCAAGGGCGGACGATGGAAGGGCACCAGGGAAAGAGACTGGGCCATCACTGCGGGAAACAAAAGAAGAGAGGCCTTGGCGACCGCGTGGGAGGAAAACCGTGAGAAATATCGCACCCACTGCATAAAACACTGCTTTCACTGGGACCACGAGATAGAGCTTCGGAAGAGTACCTAACAACAAGTCTCAAATTAGTCGAGGAATGTGGATTTCTTGAGCGTGTAGCACCTACCTCTTCTAAGAGACCGACAGCAGCATTGTCCAATTCCATCTGCGATATATCATCTACATAATACCCTGCAAGCCACCATAAAGGTATGTGGCAGACGGTGAATTCTCACCAAATATGCACTACATATCATGCATAAAAAAGGATTAGTATTAATATATTAGTCTAGACTGCAACATTTAAAAAGATAAATAAATAGCAAACTACGCATGCAAAAACGTGCTGTTAGTTGGGTTACCTTCAAGTCCTTAAAACAACACGAAACTACCTATGCTATGGATTGAATCAACCGTACTGGAGATATTTACCGTTATTCATATCCCTAATTGTACGAGGGAAAAAGGACATTTTGAATCTGTCAGTTCGGCAATTAATTTCTCTAATTTTGTGATCATGGTCCTGTACACCATAGTAAGTTGAGGTTCGTAAAATATTTTTAGCGTCATCGCCCAAAATATGGTATTGGAATTTATTTAAGAGATTAAGTCTAAATTTCAACCTGCGATACGACTATGTTTCCCAATTTAATACATTTAATATACTGGTTACGCTCATAAGGTTATCGTACCGTCCCTTTACAAATCTTGCCGATCTTCGCTGCACACCTTCAGTTTTTATCATTGTCTTTCATTGATACTTGGGGACCTAGGGGATCTTAGAGCAGACGTATGGAGTCTTAGAGCAGACTTGGAGAGTAATGGCGAAGGAATTGTTAACCTTGACGATTTTAAGAAATTCCCCCATACATCACACGTCTTCGCGAAAACTACGTCATGGGAAAATAATTATCCTTCAAATGTAACTTTCGCCGTTGCTTTTGAATGAAACGCGATGGCTGGAGAAAGTCATGAAAAATGGAAGCATTCTGTTCGCATTAAAATGTGGACAAACGAGTGAAACTGCAGAACTCACCGGAATAATACTCTCCCTTCGTCCTCAATAGATGTAATCGCATTCCTCTCCTTACCGCCGGATCATATTTTCACATTCTGCACGCGGTAATCATTCATTGGATCTCTTTAAACTTCATCTAAACAGTTTCAACACGTCTAGTTCATTCATTCCACCCTCTTTCCGCACATTTTACTTTTATTGCATTCACCTTTCCATCAGACTTCCTCTTTCTGAACGAAGTCAACAACTAAGGGCTTTTGCGATTTGCTGTTTTGAATATCGCACGACGATATTATTCTGATATCTCGGATTCGCCCATGTATCGGTTTCGCGATATACCTAGGAAATATCGCGAAATGGACACATCGGGATATCGACATATCGCAACATCGACAAATCGAGATATCGACATATCGATATATAATACAATAACTTAATGTGAAAGAACATATAATTTTAGATAATAGAGGTTCTTTTCAATTTTTTGATACGGCCCAAATGAGCTGAAATATAACCATTTTTCCTTGGTCAAAGAACGGTGGAAATTTTTAAAATTCCGAATTATGGTTTAAAAACAATAATTTTATAAACAAATTTGAACTTTTCCTGTTGAATTCGAGTTTTCAGTGATGAAATCGCACCATGTCCATTCCATTCCCTACATCCAAATTTTATGATAAAAAAGTTATAGTCAATAACAATAACAAATTAGACAATTTAAAATATATAATTAACGTTTGAGGAAGTGTAAGGTTTTATAAGGAAGTGACCGTTTATAGCACTTCGATCAACCATTACCGAGAAATTGCGCTATATTGAGACATCATTAAGGGTGACAGAAAAAAACACCGGGATCAGGATATCGTCATATCGGGATATCATCAAATCGGGATATCGTCATATCGTGATATCGACATATCGGGATATCGACATATCGGGATATCGACATATCGTGATATCGCGTTCAGAAATACAGATTCTCGATATAAACTGCATATCGAGTATCGTCGACGATATATCGTGGTATCGCAGATCCCTATCAACAACTCAATGACTCAAGACGCCCTTCTAAATCTGAACAGGGAAGAAAAACTGCCCCTTGGGCTTTCCGAGCGAATTTACACAAGATTCCAGACCACAATGGACTTTTCAGGAGGATCCATAGTCTTTCTTCAAAATTGTCTTCGGGGTCTTCAAATGAATGATGGAAAGGCCAAATTAATTTATTGCCAAACGATAGAAGGTCCAAAACATGACGTGTCCTGAAATTTTCACAAAAATGACATCTACTTCATAATTCGGTGGAGCCTCCTTAAGTAGGGGCCGGTTTACAATTAAAAATTATCCTCCACTGATTCGAACCCGGTCCCTCTGTGCGGTAGGCTACAGCTTAACCCGAGTGCAAGGGTGACATCCATGGCACGAGATGAAAAACGTTCGAAAGGCTTGCACGTGCTGCGATGAGCCGCTGTTTTCCGACTCGACTGCCGCCTTAATAACACTCCTCCCACGCAGCCTCGGAAGGCGTGATCGTGAATTCGGGCAGTTTGAATCACGTCCGGGCAGGAGCGGATACCCCAGGGCAGCCGTTGCGCTGTTTCAGCCCCTTCGTAATAGTTTTGAATCCACCAATGAAGCGAGAGAGAGGGGGGTATTGCTTGCCTCCCGCCACTTAATTAATTAAGGAAGAGGCGGTTGACGTTTGAAACGGTCAACGGAAAACCTTAGAGCGAGCACAGATTCGCGCCTGACCTCTTGACCAGCTGCGACAACTGACCTAAGAAGCAGCCAACCACAGAAATTCATCTACGACCACGTAATACCCAGCGAGTACTCACGAGAGTTTCCCTCGTACAATTAGAGATACGAATAACGGTAAATATGTCCAATCGGAGAGTAGCAATGGATAGCATTGGTAGCTGCATGTTGGTGTGAGTACTTGAAGGTAACCCAACAAACGGCATGTTTTTGAATGTATGCTTTGCTATTTTAATTTTTAATTACAAATTTTATGCATGATATGTAGTGCATGTTTGGTGAGAATTCTCCCCCTGCCACACACCTTTATGGTGGTTTGCAGGGTATTATGTAGATGAGGGTATGTGGCAGGGGAGGAAGATCACCAAACATGCACCATTTACATGTAAATAAGAGGTACCATGCAACAAAGAGCTACCACTACAGACTACTCCAATAATGTTTAACTCACCCAACACTATGCTGCGTTGCCTATTACGATCTCTAATGGAAAGCGGGATATTTAAAAAAATGACATTCTGAATATATCAGTACGACAATCTATTCCTCTAAGCTTATTTATCTGGTCGAATCTAACATAATACGCTGGTGTTTTTAATATGTGCCTAACATCTTCAGTAAAGCTATCCGATTGAAATTTCTCTAGTAGATTTCATCTTCCCCCCGTACTATAAGAGAACAGAATAGGCAGCATAGCAAAGAGATAGGTAGGGGAAATATTTTAGAGTAGTCTGTAGTGCATGATGCATGTATTAATCCCTTAAATACTATAGATACTAACAATCTAGTTGCATGAGTACTCACACCAACATGCAGCTACCAATGCTATCCATTGCTACACTCCGATTGGACATATTTACCGTTATTCGTAGCTCTAATTGTACGAGGGAAATTCTCGTGAGTACACACTGGGTATTACGTGGTCGTAGATGAATTTCTGCGGTTGGCTGCTTCTTAGGTCAATTGTTCTATTGTTGCTTGTTTGCATTCAATAGTGCATGCTTGGTGAGAATTCTCCCCCTGCCACACACCTTTATGGTGGTTTGCAGGGTATTATGTAGATGAGGGTATGTGGCAGGGGAGGAAGATCACCAAACATGCACCATTTACATGTAAATAAGAGGTACCGTGCAACAAAGAGCTACCACTACAGACTACTCCAATACTGCCAAACACCCTCGCGGTGGCTTGCAGGATATCGTGTTAGATGTAGATGTCTCCAGAGAACCGTTTCCACGGACTCAGGGAGCACCGTCGTTTCCCTCCGATAAGTCAAGGCTCCCCGCTTCTGATTGCATTCAATCTAACGCGTGAATCACGGTGCAGTCGAAGGCGAGTCACGTGTTCTCCCCGGGAGGAGCCTATGTTCACACAGCGCCCGTGTCTCAAGAAATACTTTTTCAATAAAGCTTTTGACAAGGTGCCACATAACAAACTAATTTTGAAACTAAAATCTTGTGGGTTAGACAGTAATATAATATCATGGATAAATGATTTCCTTTATGATCAAGTACAAAGGGTTGTTCTGGCTAAATAAATTCCAAGATAATATTTTCAGTGATGATGTTATAAAATATTTTGCGAACCCCAAATTACTATGGTAGGCTGGACCATGATTACAAAATTAGAGAAATTGATTGCCGAACTGACAGATTCAAAATGTCCTAAAATGTCCTTTTTTCCTCGTACAATTGGAGATATGAATAACGGTAAATATATCCAATACGAGTGAATCAATCCATAGCATAGGTAGTTGCATGTTGGTGTAAGGTCTTGAAGGTAACCCGACTGACAGCATGTTTTTGTATGTATGTTTTGCTATTTTTATCTTTTTTTTAAATAGTGAAGTTCTAGTAGTGTATTTTTACTAATCCTTTTAAATGCATGACATGTAGTGCATGTTTGGTGAGAATTTACCCCCTGCCACACACCTTTGAGGTGGCCTGCAGGGTATTATGTAGATGTAGATGCCTCCCGTAGACGCGCGCGGTTCCGAAGACGACGCTGCACAACAATCGCCCGAGACTTGAAGGAAAGTCCAACTCCCCCGACTTTCGCCGACCCTGGCCACTTTCGTTCCGTCTCGTCTCACTCCCCCCCTTCTTAATGTCCCATTTTCAAAGAGCAAACGTCCTCATTCAAACCGCGGCTCGCGTACGAGAACCGCCAATTAATTGAAAGAACAGGCACAAGCACGGCGAAATTCCAACCGTGCGCCGGGAGCACATTCGATAGTAGACCCAAGTCTTAAGGCCGTTTTACACGGTCATTTAATACTGCGCAGGCTGTTGCGAGAACACTTGCGCAAGAAATAATACGCCGCGTAAAAGCGACGAATTGTGAGGACAGGCAGCGCCACTGCGCGAACGCTTAAGAGCAAATTAGAACATGTTCTAATCTGATTGTACATGCGTTCGCGCAAGTTTGAAGTTTATTTCTCTCACTCGATGGCGCAGATGCAGCGGCAACTAACTGCCTGGGGAATTCTAACAATGAAATAAGTTTGGTACGATTGAGTTGGGTGTTTTTTTGCACTCAACTCCTTAGGTGGTGAATACAGGCAAAATAATGATGAGCTGGGCGATTAATCACGTGGAAGCTTAAATTTCGTGCGTAAAGGAAGAACCTGTTACTTTGGCCCACATCCGTTCGTTCGTGGTGCAAAGTTTGGGCTAAGTATACGGGTCTAGGGTCTCCACTATTATGTTTAGACCATGGCTTAAAACATATTTCAACATGGTGGTAATTTATCGCATCTTTCACGTCCAATTAATTGCTACTCAACAGATGTTGACGTTATTCGATATATTGACGGTATTACCGCTACTGAATGGTAGTATATTGTAATACTGACATAATTCACCGACGATTGCACCGTGTAAAGCTGTCAAGCAAGCGTCCTCGCAATTTTCTATTTCACGGACTTTTCCCAGGCGAAGGGGCTGTGTTTGAAACCGTCGGGATTATCTCGAATAGGTAACCAAGGAGTCACGTGGTATAAACACGATCGCTTCGCAAATTTGGTGCGTTAAAACCGCTGATTGCAACCTCATTCTTTGTTTACACTTGTGTTAATTCTCAACTGGGGGCTCTTTAGTTGGAATGTATGAGAAAAACTCACGTGAAAACAATTAGAGAGGTTGTAAAGAACGATTCGGACACATTAAATTTTGAAACCATTCGTGTTTGTATCACGTGACTCCTTAGTTACCTATTAGAGATAATCACGACGGTTTCAAACACAGCCTCCCAAGCGAGGTTCCCATAGATTACTGCACACAAAGAATTCCAAGTAGATACAACGCACGCTTCGCGAGCATCTTAAGAAAATTCCTGGCTACGATATCCTCCTCATTACTTTTCCTCATCCCTCGAGGATTAAGATCGACCCATTTTGTTCGTTCACCGGCATTAAATTTCGAAATGGCCATTCGAAATTCCATTACACGGAAGAGTTCTGAGGCATGACGAGGAAGTTGAAGCTACCGCCACGCGATAATGGTGGTGTGTGTAAGTCGCTCCCTGCAGTCCCATCATTGGAGGTGCTTTTTCCCGATGGAGTTTCAAAATATTCGTGAGTTCTTTATTTCCCGGTTCGACCGCTGGTCAATGGGAAAGTTCCACAAGTTCGTCGGGGATCCACTTCGGAATTCGTGACGTGAAAATTGAGCGCCGGACGGCGGCTGTTGCGAGCGGAGTGCTTCTCTCTCTTTCGGGTGATGCCGGCAGTCGACTTTCTAGCCGATCACCCAACCGACGACGCCCGATTGATTCTCTTCACGCTTACCGGAATAATTCCACTGCGATAGGCAACCCATTTCGATATATTGCATTCGATACCTCCTATAATATAAAAAGGGTGCTTTCGATTTGCGGCTACAGCCGGCGATATACGTCGATCGCCACGCCGCAGTGCTTTCGATATGTAGCTGGATCGCTGCCGGAGACTCTGAAGCAAGGAGGCTACATATAATATTCTTGCTCTGAAGAGAGCCGAACAGATGAAAAGCTATTGGCGTAATATGACGTCACGTCAACCAATGTAACAACAAAGTATCAACAATATTTTTTTGTAAACACACAGACGCAGGAAAGGTATTCTACGGCATTTATCAACCAGAACCACAAAAAATACTGTTATGGCATTCCACTAACATACGTAACAAATTACTAAAATTAATCTCAGTACCATTTACCGAACAAAATTGGTGAATTGGTTGGTTGATTCGAACTTTACCGGACGATTCCCTTCGTTGCTACTTTCTTATTTACCTTACAATTCACTAAACTGACTGCGCAAGCGCGAAAAGCCAGTGCCAGCTGTGTTTCATCACATTTGCATCCTGGCGATCGACTGCTCCTGCGTTCGATAATCGGCTATCACCGCATCTAAATGAAAAGCACCCAAAGTGTACTATTATTATTATAAATGCACGCCCGTTTTAAGGCCTCTTTTTAAGGTGCGTCTCCACGTAGCAGTTGCTGTTACGACAGTCAACTGTTAGGCCCCACTCACATGCGTAAACAGCAACTGCGATACTAGCTCAGGTCGACGCTGCACATGCGTCGAACACCATCCATCTATGTTCCAGAAATAACCAAAGCTGATGCCCGTCTACTACTAAAGCAGCGTTTAAGGTGCGTTTACACGTAGCAGTTGACTGCTGTGACAGTTGACATACGTTCCACTAATACTATTACGTTCCACTCGCATGTGTAAATAGCAACTGCGATGCGAGTTCAGATCGATACTGACACATGTCGAACACTATCGATTCTAGTTCGAGCTATTAGCAAAGTTGAAGCCCGTCTACTGTCCAGCGGAAGTTTATCCAACACAATCGCAACAATGGCCAACGGAAAGCAATACACGACGGAATTTGGATATAATGACAAGGATATCCCTCCCCAAAAGGGGAGATTCTGCTCCTTAAAGAATGGGAACAAAAGATAATCGTCAATGGAATTTATTGCTTGAAGAATTTCATGAAAATTTAAGCATCAATCACTATTGAAGTAAAACGCTTTTTATTTGTTATGGCAACGCCTAAATAGCGGCTTTAAGCTGCATAGAAGTTGGCGCCGACGAGCAGTAGCGATATAGATATATCGCAACTCATCTCGCGACTGTCATAAGCAGTCAACGCTGCTTTATAGCCATTCGCGTTTATTTCCCTGGAATCACGGTCGTTATTGTATCGATTACAGCACTTATCGACCCTTACTGCCATACAAGTCGATATTTACACATGGAAGTGCCACTTTTACGCGACTTCCATTTACAGTGTACTTCCAATATTGTGTAAAGGGTCCATTGGGAAATTACGTCAGCCTCTCGCAACCATGATGAAATCAATGGCGTCGGGTTGTGGACTCATTAATGTTAATATATTAACGATATTCAAACACCTCTCCTCCCTCTCCATTGGCCTAGAAAGGTCAGTAGCAGACGTTTCATTTTCCTTTGGATGAATTTCACCGCTACGACCGCTTTGGGATCGGAGAAAATGTTCTCAGCTGTGATGCTCTGCCTGGTTGAGGCAAGACATATTTAGGTGTAACAATCACTAAGGATTTATCGTGGGGAAGACACATCCGGGAAATATGCGGCCGAGCGAAGAGAAAGCTAGGATTTATAAAAAGAGTACTTGGGAGATATGATGAGAAGAAAAAAGAGCGATGTTACTTTTCACCAGTTAGGCCCCACCTTGAGTATGCAGCCAGTGTAGGGGTTCCTAATGAATTAGGTTTGATCAGAGAAATAGACAGTGTGCAGCGTAGAGCAGCTAGGTTCGTTGAAAGGTATTACGATAGGTTGAGTAGTGTATCAGAATTAATACAAGAATTAGGGTGGGAGTCATAGTCAGAGAGTAGTTTAACCTACAGTACAGATGAAATCTATTAGAGAAGTTTCAATCGGATAGCGTTACTGAAGGTGTTAAGCACATATTAAAAACACCAGCGCATTATGCTAGATTCAACCAGATGAATAAGATTAGAAAGATAGATTGTCGTACCGATAGATTCAAAATGGCATTTTTACCCCGTACTATAGGAGAACAGAATAGGCAGCATAGCAAAGGGATAGGTAGGGGAAATATTTAGTCTAGAGGTAGAGTAGTCTGTAGTTCATGATGCATGTATTTATCCCTTGAATACTATGGATACTTACAATCAAGTTGCATGAGACCCCATTGCTGCTTGTTTGCATATCAATATTGTATGCTTGGTGATCTCCACACCCTGCCACACACCATTGCGGTGGCTTGCAGGGTATCGTGTAGATGTACCTATGTGCTTTCAAGTCTGGTTTCCACACTAATAGGCGTTTCAGACTGGAAGGAAAGGAATTTAAGGATGGTAATGGAAGGAGGAAGGGTGGAGATAAACCCGGCGTCGGCATTCGCCAGTTCTTAACGAAGAGGCGCCAAGGGGACGACGGCTTGACGTCCCATCCGACGGACGGAGTACTGCACTCGAATGCTCTCTGCAACGCACTCGTTAATGGTCTAATTAACCAATTTTCCACAACCAGGATTTGAACCAGAGCCGCACAGGTGAGAACCCAGTCCTCTATACTACAACACCATCCCTTCCTCCATTCCCGATAAAAAGGTTGACCCATGAATGACACGGTGGAAATTGATTTAAATTCGGTCGGAGTCTCCCCGTGTTCGATTGAAAGGCCTCGTCTTCGTGAAATCAAAAGTAGGTTTGATGGTGTGCCTCAATGGACGTTTCCTTTGAAGAAAATCATTGCTATGTCCTTCCAGAGAAAATAAAAACTTTAATTTCCTTTAATTTTAAGACATCCTAGGGGCATCCAAGGAAATTAAAAATAAAGTTATAGCAGCGGTAGTATTCGTTTTAGAAGTACTTCACCTAATCGAACCGTTTTACCTAAAGATAAACCTAGGCCGATCGAGTTAGCCATATTAGTTACCGATATGAAGGTCACGGTTTCCAATCCCACTCAGGGCAAGATTGATGAGTAGGTACATACATGTCCTGGAACCTAACGTTCGCGAGTGAGATTTCACCAAAGTCGTTGAAAGAGTCGTATATCTTAACACCGAAAGCTAAGGATAAGCCATGCCCCAGGGAGGATTCGAAGCCTCGGTCATTGAGTTTCCAGACCAATGCGTTACCAACGTGACTACCGTGACTGGCTGAAAAAGTATCTCACCAGCGTCTAACATCACATAGCTTCAATGGGGTCCTTTACCATATTTTTCATTGCCGGATATGATAGAGTTTTTAAAATAAAAAGACCAGTATTTTTCCGTTTTTTGATCGGTCAATTATTTATCGAGTTATAGGCGGCGAAAAACTGATGTTTTTAACCCTTTCAGAAAAGTGGGCGTGGTGCAACCTCTGACGTCATCGACTTCGTCCAATCACAACTGAGCATGCGAAGCTACTTTGCCTTATCGCAATGGGGGGGGAGGACATAGCTGGCTCTGCCAATAGGAGCAGTTGCGACAGGATCTGTGTGAGCAGACCTTCCGAGAACCCCCCTCCACTCCCTTCCCTTCCCCTAAAAGCAGTCAAGAACGGGAGGAAAATGACGTCAATGTTATCACAGCAGCTTATTCGGTGGGCGTGTCACCTGTTCCTTATTTTAATTTTTTGATTTGTGAGTGAATGGTTGTGGTTAGAATATTAATTTTTTTAATTAAAATTCTTTTTTTCGTTTCCATCTAACGATTTCGTGTAGAGAATTGCGATGTCGGTTCCGAACAAACGCCCCCATTACTCCAAACACATCAATGATTAAGAGCGGGTTGCATTAAGTACTAGTACTCACGTGTTCACGGGACGAGATAGACCTTGCCAAGTGCACGAGTGATCAGAACTTACCTGCAAAGAAAATACAAAAAGAAGTTATTAGGCGTGACCAAAAGAAACAAAGAGCAACGATAGGCATAATAGAAACATTTGACATAGTAATTATCATCAGCGATCCACAGGTTATTGCAAGTTCAGATGAACACGGAATACTCCTGAGTGCTTTAAAATGTTCCCAAGCGATCCCAGCTACACATCTACGTACAAGGTGGAAATTAGAACCACATAAAGTACGTACAGCAGAATTTCAAGAAAGAAATAATCCATCTTTGACCGGGACTAGAAACTTCGCGACCCCCCCTAGTTTTTCCGACAGGGTGCTTTGCCTATAAAAAGGGTCGCTTCGATAATAACATAATTAAAGAAATTTTGCAATTTTTCAGAAAACAAACTTGATTGCGACCGGTTTAGATGTACTGCATCTCACCTGATGATGATGTAGTGCATCGGAACCGGTCGCGCCAAAGTTTATACTGTGGAAAATTGCAAACTTTCTTCCATAATGGTGCTTTACCAATTAAGATCGCAAGCTTCACATAATGAGGATAAGGAAACGATGCACTTCCACGAATTATAAAATGTATTCACTCACGACCACTCGTCCATGGTTTCGATGCTTATCACATTTAAACTTCTGCAGGAGATTTAATCAATACCTTAACGTTCGATCTGATAATGATTCCCAACCTAATTCTTCCATTACTTCTGACACTCTACTAAACCTATCGTAACACCTTTTAACTGCTGCTCTACGCCTCACGCAACCTAGTTCTCTGTTCAAACCTAATTCATTCGGATCCCATACACATACCGGCTGCATATTCGGGGTGTTAACCTGGTTTCGTTCGGCATTTGTCCATCCGCCCAAATTACCACCCCACGAATTGACATTCCTGGAAGTCCAACCCTCCAACCAAAGCAACGACGGCCACGACGAGATGCCCCATCGCAACCCCAAGTGAACATCAAACTGCTGATTTTGAAATGGTACGAACGCCGCCAATGAAGCAGATGGCAGCAATGCCCACAGAACTGTCGGAGAATTAAGGAGGCTGATCCGAAAAGTGAAAGTCATGTCATTTTTTTTAATTTTCAGCACTTATAGAACTAAAGTTCCTCTATCTAATAAAGTGAAGATAATTATACCAACCCACACTCTTTTTTTTTGCACAAATTGCATTTGAAATTACATACCATTAACGGAGAGAATGGCCATCACATGGGAATATAACGTTCAAAAATACCATAGTGACATGTCATTTTAGCAAAAAACTAATATTTTATGCGTAATGCCACAAGGAATAAAATGACACGAAAAAAAAGGCATCGACCCACCGTATTTTTCGCTAAATCCACAATCTCTGCGCTTATAGCAGACGAAATGCATTTGTTGACTTCAAGTGGCGCTGCGGTCGCTGTTGCCAAAATGGTTGGCGAGTGAATTTCGTAATGAGGATTTCAAGAAATATTATAACCTAACGTTTGATAATAATATTCTGGAGTTATACATTAGTAAATTCATTGAATACATGAATTTTTTCTGTAACGTAAATGCTGAATTGACTCCATCGTCGAGCTGATTAAAATTATCATTAAAAATAAATCCTTCGACTTTCCATCGTATTTCTTGAGATACTGAAGACTTTCAATATCTTCGGTAGTTTTCTATGTGATGTAAGGATCACTGGCAGTCATATTATCTAACTAAAATTAATAAGATTCCTTAGACAACTTGACTCAAGTCTAGAGCCAATCATCTTAAGTTCTCAACAACAAGAATCGGAAAATTATAATCAAGAGGCAGTTCCTTGCGAAGCAGAAACCTACCGATTTCCTGGCCAAGAGCGAGCGGACAAAGCCTCCGCCTAGCACGGGCATTTAGCATATTTTTACACGGGTCGAGTATTCTGGTACGTGATTGGTCGAGTCAAGTAACTTGACCTACGTAAACGGTCATTTTAGTCGAGTGGTGAGAAAGATGTCGACCACTCCTCCACTACCAAATGTATTATAATCTAAAGCGCGCTATTTCAATCTTTACTTTTGGTGATATAGAATCTCCCATTTCTGTACCTTGTCGCTGAGTCTTCTGCGTCACCATTTCCAGAGGGTTGTGCTTGAAATCATCAGGATTATCTCGAATAGGTAACCAAGGAGTCACGTGGTACAAACACGAGTGTTTTGCAAATTTAGTGTCTCTAACAATATCATTGATTGTTTTCACTTTAGTTCTACTCATCAGTCTCGACTGTAGAGCCCCCTGATGAAATGAAACACATGCAACGTCTGATATTTGTTTTGTTTGTTCGGGAGATGTTGGTGCGTTGCTGGGGAAATTTAGACTCAATCTCTCAAACAAATTCCAAGACCATATATTGTTGTGGTTTTTGATATTTTTGTGGAGAGGAAGAAAAGGAGAGTCTGATAAGCAGCGTTTTCTTAATTGAAATTAGTGGTCTCCCGCAATCTTTTCTCGACGTCACACACAACTGTAAACAATGAATGACCCTGTAATCAGCAATTTAAAACACAAAATTTGCGAACCATACTTGTTTGCACCACGTGACTTCCATTCTTGTTTGTACCACGTGACTCCTTGGTCACCCATTCGAGGTAATCCCGATGGTTTCAAACACAACCTCCAAGAAAGTTGTTAAAATCATCAGTTGCCACATGCAATCACATTGCACATTATTGTATGTCCTATATAGCAAGCTCGCTCATCAGTTGTACGCCGAGATAACCTTCCTAGCCACTCCTCTTTAAACCCACTCTCTCCGTTGTCTGCTTGGTTCCTCTACCATAGCATGTGCGGCTTCATTTATAAGTTCACTTGACACTCTGCCAGTTGCCTTCCTCAGATATTTGCCACTGAGGAACATGTTCACAAAAAAACAACTTAAAGACTTAGACTTAAGGAGGATCCACCATGACTCCGCTATTCAATATCCCGTAAAAGAACTATGTTATATAATGAATAAATACCGATCCAGAAAACATGCTGTGTATGAGCATGCTATTTGATAGCGACTTGTAGTTGCATTCTATTTTTTACAAGCTCTCTTAACTCATTATGACTTCGAAACATGAGTGATGTGTTGTTGCCACGGTTAATTTACAAAGTGAGAATACACGCTCAATCCCGCAAATGCGTATACTAAAATAGGTTAAATATCTTCTTGCTTAGCTTTAAACTCTTTCCTTGCAAATACAACTCTTTGTTTTGAATTTTATTATTATTCGTATTTTTCAAAATTGTTTGGCAACAATGACGCTGCTACCATTTGGAAGCATTGGTATTAATTACACCATACCAATAACCAAGAACCCTATAAGAGGACGTTAAACTCCTATTCCGATCGTGTTATCGATGGCCGCGCAAGAAATAAAGTTTCAACTGCGGCCGCTAGAGGAGCTGTAACTGAGGGTTAGGCTCTTAGCAGACGTTAGAATTACACGGGATATTTTCCAATTGTGTTCCACCTATTTACGGCGAACAATGACGAGTTTTACTGAAAGTTATGACTGAATGCGTCAGATAACAGTCATATCTATATCCGATGTGATGGAATTGACGCAGATGCCTCCGACAGTATAGCTAAGGGAAATAATATGCATATCGGCGCACTTCGCAAGTAACTGCTGTAACTTTCCAAAAAAAATGAACATCCGCCAATTAACCTTCGGTGCACATTAATAATCAGGAAGACAATCGAGAAATGAATGATTATTCAAGACATTTGCAACATTCAACTTTATTTACCATAATTCCTTGCAAGAGTATTTCGAAAACAGATATCAGCTGATGTTCTTGACAGTGTAACACACTTCTTACCCAGGGATGTGACCTGGCAAGAAAATGGCATTTTCGGCAACTTTTCGCTCCAGAAGTACAAAGTTACCTGTCTACTTGGGACCAGAGGCACAAAATGGCCCGATTCCTCATTTTGTCCGAAATACATAATGAATTGTTCCGATAGAACTCTTGATTTTCCTACTATGGATTCACACCCGCACCCACGGTTTGTAATCACACTAACTCGCGTCCACACCCAAGTTACAAATAAATATCCTGATAGGTTAGGTCATGCACATCCCCAAAAATGATGAAGGCGCATTCTTCCAAAACTACGATGTGACTATATTGTAATCACTCGCTGAAGGGCTTCAAACAGGACCAGGGTGGCTACTGAGATCCAATTTTTAAGTTCCCTGACGGGCTCACCAATTTCCCTGACCGATCGCCAACAGGGCTCCTATTATGTGAATATTTTATTTCTGCTGAATTAAATTTTCGTTAAAACTAAGAAAATGTTAAACACTGAAATTAATACATTAAAAGCTAAAAGTATATCCTAATGAAAAAGTATGAAACCTTCATAAGTTAAACCCTCGTGCAAATTATACGCCCTTTTCATACACATTTCGCAATATCGCGTATCCGCGGCCGTGTATCGTATTTCCTCGGCCGTATATGTTTCCTTCGGTAAAATTACAATGACGATGTCAAATCCTTCATGAAAGAGGTAACGTGCCGAGGTAGTCGTGGGAAGTTGTGGATTGCTGATAAGGCATCGAAGGGAATGTCAATGACCGATTTACTGTTAGACTCCGGCACAGGCTAAGGTGCGCGAAAAATAGAAACTAAAGCAAAGTTTTTGGACTGGATCAAAATCGGATGGCACGAGTGACATTCAGAAGCGAATAACAATTTGATTAACGCGGTTATATCTCTTGATTGTATGAGGGAATCAAAAGTGTACAAGTATTTGTATATACAAACAAAACTTAATCGCACCACTGCAAACGAGGCAATTAGCAACGTGTAGCAATTTGGAACATGTATCCCACATATAAGAACAATATTTGAACACCACACCTGCGGGTCAATTAAGTAAATGTCATTGCCATCAAAGGGACCAGCCATTATATGGGGGCCATATAAATCCTATGGTCAATCGCGCCAATCATCAATTGGTTTGATAGATGTGTCAATGTAACAATTAATAGATTTGATGGCTTTGATATTTCCATTATCCTGCTGCAACATAAACCAGGTTCTCCGACCTTCATCTGGCATTTTATAAGCAAATATTCACCATTCTCAACTCACCACCATTACAATTGTGTACTTACTTGTATGTACTTACTTGTATTATGTACAATTACTTAAGTAACGGCAAAATGACCATGAATAGGCCTAACTCGCAACACCAGCGCTAGATATCGGCAAGTTTAGAAACCATATTAACTGGCGACCCGTAATTTGAGCAAATGACGATCGGAAGCGCACCAAGATTTCCGTCCTCATTGTAAGTTCATGCCAATAACCAATGAAATATTTAAATTACATAAAAAATATAAAGGGACCTTGGTAAGTTGTATTCCTAAATGAAGTTAGTAAATAGGCTTTTAAGCACGTTCCGTCACAGGTACCGTTGCCAATGATAACAAAATACTGTAGCGCCACTTCCTTGTAACTACCGCCTTTCTGCTTTTTTCGAGCAAACATTTATGAATATCAATTAAACAAGTGTGGTAAGGCGAGCACTTTTTTACAATGCTAAATTCTACATAAAATAGCTCATCTTATATTAGTTTTTAGTGAAAACGACATTTATCTCTACATTAATATTCTGCAAATTCCTCTGCTACAACCATGCTCTGCCGTATAGCCACGTAAAAATATCTGATTTTCAAATCTTTTTTCTTGAAGTATATATTGGAAAGGCCTCATTATATTACTGCCAATCGAAAGAAGGGCCAAAAAATTGAGTGTCCTGAAATTTCACAAAAATGACATCTACTTCATAATTCGGTGGAGCCTCCTTTTCAAGAAATCATTGATGAACTCGGTCTTGTTCGAGCTATGTTGTCAATTTGACCATTGTGTGAGCAGCTAGAAATAAAATTGGTCAAGTATCCAGTGAAGTGCACTTGACCAGCTACTTTTGCTAATCACTCGACCCGTGTTAACTAGGCATTTCGCCTGGGGATGCATCTCAATCAGAAAACAAGTTCCGCCCCTGATGAGCTGCAGAGGGAGCTAAGACGTTCCTCCGCTTCGAGGCGACCGTGAATTAAAAGTTCTCTGTGGCCTTCCCCTCGCGCCGGTGCTGCTGCCCCCGGGTAGCGGCGGAGAGCGCAGTTACGCAACCGCCCGCGTGACGTCGCATTTGCATCCGAACGCCCTTTCCTTGAAAGGTATGCGCGGAACAGATTTTGCGCGTCCCAAGGCCATTCATTGGACGCCTGGCATTGCTCCACCAACGCCGCCTAGCGCCCAGGCGACGCAGTACGCTTTCGACTGCAGCCGTTTGGTACACCACGTACAGTAGGTAGCATTTGTCATGAAATCCGGATCTATACACAACCAGGAACGACTCCTTTCCGACAACATTTGCCAACCACTCATTCATCTTGGAATAAGACTGACAAATGATCTTTCCTGGGGAAAACACATGCGTGAAATAATGGGTCAAGCGTAACGTAAACAGGGATTCATCAAAAGAGTACTGGGTGAATGTGACGATCACGTACGAGAAATCAGCTACTTTTCCCTTGTTAGACCTCATTAGGAATATGCTGCCAGTGCATGGGACCCCTACGAATCCGGTCAAAATTACGAACTTGAACGTGTGCAGCGAAGATTGGCAAGATTTGTAAAGGGACGGCATGATAACCATATTAGCGTAACCAGTCAATTAAATGAATTAAAATAGGAATCATTGTCAGATCGCAGGTTGAAATTTAGACTTAATCTCTTAAATAAATTCAAAGACCATATTTTCAGTTATGATTAAAAATATTTTGCGAACCCCAACTTACCATGGTAGACTGGACCATAATTACAAAATTAGAGAAATTGATTGCCGAACTTATTCATTCAAAATGTCCTTTTTTCCTCGTACCATTAGGGATATGAATAACGGTACATATATCCAGTACGAGTGTAGCAATGGATAGCATAGGTAGCTGCATGTTGGTATAAGGACTTGAAGGTAACCCAACTAACGGCATGTTTTTGCATGTATGTTTTGCTATTTTTATCTTTTTTTAAATAGCGTAGTTTTGAACAGTACCTATACAAGTACTAATCCCTTTTTATGCATGATATGTAATGCATGTTCCCCCCCCCCCCGTCCCCCGCCACACACCTTTATGGTGGCTTGCAGGATATTATGTAGATGTAGAATATGGTTATTGTACCGTCCTTTTTTAAATATTGCCGATCTTCGCTGCACACGTTCAAGTTCATTATTTAGGCCTATTTCGAATGTATCCCATGTACTGTTAGCACATTCCAAATGAGGTCTAACAAAGGAAAGTTAATATTAATTAAACAAACATTAAATGTTATTAATGGCGTAGGGTCACTGGCGCAGTCTACCGGACGTGGATGAAAACACCGGCTGCGCACGACAAGACATTCGGTTACTCTGGAGTGAACGACTCGCGGTGGAGTGAACGGGTCACCCAGTCTCCCCCTTGGAAGTTCCATCTTCCATGGTCCTCGCTCTCTCTCTCTCTCTTACCCTCCATTCCGGTTGGGAAATTTCCAATCGAGAAGAAAAATATCATCATTAGAACGTGTTTGATGGCGAAATCAGGAATCGCGACACAACAGGTTCCCGGGCACTACTTCGGTCATTTCCACAGGCCTGCGACACAGAAATGTCAGTGGGCCGAAGTATTTAAACTCCGATTCCGCTGGCTGGAGAGAGTTGTTCGGGCCATATACATACTGAACTAATTAACGCAGAGATTTCATTTATTTCTTTGTGAAATTGAAATGAAATCTAATGATATTAATTACGTGAAATAATGGGTCAAGAGAATCGTAAACTGGGATTCGTCAAAAGAGTACTGGGAGAATGTGACGATCATGTACGAGAAATCAGCTACTTTTCCCATGTTAGACCTCATTTGGAATATGCTGCCAGTGTATGGGATCCCTACGAAATCGGTCTAAATAATGAACTTGAACGTGTGCAGCCAAGATCGGCAAGATTTGTAAAGGGACGATACGATAATTATATTAGCGTAACCAGTCTATTAAATGAATTAAAGTGGGAATCATTGTGAGATCGCAGGTTGAAATTTAGACTTAAACTCATAAATAAATTCCAAGATAATATTTTCAGTGATGACGTTAAAAATATTTTGCGAACCCCAACTTACTATGGTAGACTGCACCATAGTCACAAAATTAGAGAAATTGATTGACGAACTGACAGATTCAAAATTTCCTTTTTACTCGTACAATTAGGGATATGAATAACGGTAAATATATCCAATTGGAGAGTAGCAATGGATAGCATTGGTAGCTGCATGTTGGTATGAGGACTTGAAGCTAACCCAACTAACAGCATGTTTTTGCATGTATGCTTTGCTATTTTTTCCTTTTTTCAAATAGTGAAGTTTAGAACAGTACCTATATAAATACTAATCCTTTTTTTTAATGCATGATATGTAGTGCATGTTTGGTGAGAGTTCACCCCCTGCCACACACCTTAATGGTGGCTCGCACGGTATTATGTAGGTGTAGATGTCCTTCTTAATTCGCAATCGGAAGAAAATAACCACAAAATAAATTCATAGGTTTACTCCATTCGCTGAACTGATTGTGCATATCCAATCTTAACAAGGATCATACTTACTTTCTTTGCCTCCGGAATGTCCTGCGAATTATTTGGGTTGACTGGGAAAGGAAGAAGCTTAAGAAACCATAAGAACGTGTGAGGAGAAATGTCACACCCAGTGGAGAGGAATATAGCGAATAGCAGAAGAAAAAGAATAATCTTAGCAGGAAGCAGAGGAAATAAAAGTATATCAGAATAATGATCACGGATGGAATTGTGTGGATTAATTCAAATCCAGTATTCAAGCGACTGGAATATCAATTCGCTTCTTCTAGTTTATGCTGTTCAAAAGTAACTGAATATTCTCATTCATCACACAATGAAACGTAACGGTTTTGCGATTCACACACATTCACAGTCAACGAAGTCATCGACGTAACCACAAATTAAACCTGATCATATCTTTTTGAATGGACAAAATTTACTTCAGGAGTATTACAAATACTACAATATAATCTAGCTCCTGCTCCGGGAATTCCCATCATAACCCCAAAAGGCCTCTGGAAGTCCATCCCAGGAATATGCTGCGAAAGTACCAGAAGTGGCAACCAGTCCGTCAATTCCGAACAACCCCAACTTCTAAATCCTATATCCATTCATATCCTGGGGATGTGTGTTTAAAACCGTCGAGATTATCTCGAATAGGTAACCAAGGAGTCACGTGGTACAAACAAGAACGGTTCGTAAATGTTGGTGCATTTGAATAGCTCTTTACAATCTCACTCATTGATTTCAATTGAGTTTTTGCAATCCCTCTTGAGCAAAGAGTCCTCCCGATGAGAAAAACACAATGAGTGAGATTGTTATAAACGAATCAAACACCCCAACATTTACGATCCATTTTTGTTTGTACCACGTGACTCCTTGGTTACCCATTCGAGATAATCTCGACGCTTTCACACGCAGCCCCCCAGGATTACCTGCTGTAATTGTCTCCTTGCCCTGACTAAAAACTGAAGCCTTAGCATCCTTCCTAACCAAATTTCCTAACCGTAATCTAAATTAAACTATCTTTCTAGACGAAACAAAATAACCGGTCTATAAAATCAAATCAGTACTGAAAGTCAAGTCGTCCATTTCCTAATCAAAAAACCTTTCCGATATTCCCTCAAATTATAATCCAAAACTTAAAGAATGTTATCCGAGAAAACGTATGTACCACGAAGGACGAAGACGGAGAAACAGGTTCACTGAAATAAGTACGAAGAAATGGTGTAAGGACGGCGACGGAGGGGTACACATAATAAAACGAAACGACGCGGTGCGAGAATGAGAGAAAAACGTCCCCTCTAATCCCTCTTGATGGAAAGGAGAACGTTTAACCGTCTAGTGCGCATTTTTTTTCAAAGGATGATCAATACTTTGTTTTTTTTACTTCCCTGCCTTTATTTTGATATTTTGAAATATTTTTTTCTAAATCGCTAATCACATATTCTAGAATATTTTAGAGGAGTGATGGACAAAGTCGTGTTTAGGAAATTAAAAAGGCATTTACAATATATACAAGCACGTGAATATTAGTGGACGAATTAGTGCACGTGGGCAGTAGAGGGTCGTTGGAAACCAAGCATATTAGCCTTCAAAGAGTCCTCCGAACGAGATGCGCATGTTGTAACGTCCCATCCGACGGACGGTGTGCTGACATTGAAACGCTCTGCACACGGCACTCAAAGAGTGGAATCTAGGGCTGTGCGATATGCTGTTTTGAATATCGCTCGACGATATCATTTTGATATCGTAGATTCGCCGAAATTCGGTTTCGCGAAATAAATAGTAAATATCGTGATATGGACATATCGGGATATCGACATATCGGGATATCTAATATCGGGATAACGAATATCGGGATATCGAATACCGGGATATCGAATATCGGAATATTAACATATCGGGATATCTACACATTGGGATATCAACATATTGGGATATCGGATATCGACTTATAATATGAATACATAAGGCGAAAGAGCATATAATTTTAAATTAAACAGAGGTTCTTTTCAATTTTTTGATACGGCCCATATGAGCTGAAATATAACAATTTTTCCTTGGTCGAAGAACGGTGAAAACTTTTAAAAATTCCGAATTATGGTTTACAAACGATAATTTTATAAACAAATTAGAACTTTTCTTGTAGAATTGGAGTTTTCAGTGATGAAATCGCACAATGGCCATTCCATTCCCTGCATCCAAATTTTATGATAAAAAAGTTATAGTTAATAACAATAACAAACTAGACAATTTAAAATATATAATTAAAGATTGAGGAAGTGTAATATGTTATAAGGAAGATACGGTTTATAGCACTTCAATCCGATCAACCATTACCGGGAAATTAAGCCAAATAGAGACATTATTAAGGGCGACAGAAAAAAACACCGGGATCAGGATATCGTCATATCGGGATATCGCGTATGGAAATATCGACTCCCGATGTCAAGTGCATATCGAGTATCGTCGACGATATATCGTGGTATCGCACAGCCCCAGTGGAATTCCAACCAGCGTACTGCAGACTAATCGCCGATGGCCATCGACCGATCGCCATCGGCGGCGGACGAATTGAAAAAGGCTCGCTTTCCATTGGCTGAAACTAAAGGCGCGTTTACACGTAGCAGTTGACTGCTATGATAGTCAACTGCTAACAACTATTAAGCCCCACTCGCATGTGTAAATAGCAACTGCGATGCGAGTCCAGGTCGATACTGGACACATGTCGAACACTATCGATTCCAGTTCGAGCTATTAGCGAAGTTGAAGCCCGTCTACTTTCCAGCGGAAATGCATCCAACACAATCGCAACAATCGCCAACGGAAAGCAATACACGACGTCTGATATATCGGGAATTTGGATATAATAACAGGAATATCCCTCCCCAAAAGGGGAGATTCTACTCTTTAAACAATGACAACAAAAGATAATTGTCAATGGAATTTATTGCTTGAATAATATCATGAAAATTTAAGCATCAATCACTATTGAAATAAAACTCTTTTTATTTGTTGTGACAACGCCTAAATGGCGGCTTTAAACTGCATAGAAGTTGGTGCAGACGCATCATAGCAGTAATAGATATATCCCGCATCTCGCAACTGTCATAGCAGTCGACTGCTACGTGTAAACGCTGCTTAAGAGTTGCCGCAGCCAAGAATAATCGAATTCGGCAGAGGTTCTGGCCGAGAGGGTGCAGTGCCGCGCCTCGCCAAGGGAAGCGGTTATCGTACGACGCGCTAATAACTTCGTCACGAGTGTGGCCCTGAAACCACGCAATCCTCATTAGCGGCGTGGGAACTGTCCGTAACTTAATTGTTGTATCTGACGGGCCAAGCGACCTTGCTAGTCCGCCACTGCACGCCACGAAAAGGTCCCCACAAAACCACTTATTGTATTTAAAAGGTTAAATATGTAGCGTGGCAATCATAAGGGGGTAAGTATCACTTCGTTGCTTACGACAGCAGGATGGGAGTCACGAACAACTCAAACACGAAGCCAGTCTACGGCCTTTACAGAAGCACAGGGCGGAAAAATTCACATCCCTTCACCGAGATAAGCATAAGAGTCCCACAATGCATCGGTACTGCACAGGACCACAGGAATAAGATAAGAGAAATACTCTCCACCACAGACAGATTCAAATATTCGTTCTCTCCCCAAACAATTGGGGCGTTTACTCGGAACCGAAATAGCAATTTTGTACACTAAATGGAATTAGATGGAAACGAAAAAAGAATTTTAGTGAAAAAAATTATATTCTAACCACAGCCATTTTCATAAATCAAAAATTAAAATAAGCAAAAGATGACGCCCACCGAAAAAGCTACTTTGATATCATTGACGTCATTTTCCTCCCGTCCTTGACTGCTTTTAGGGGAAGGAAAGTGAGTGGAGGGGGGTTCTCGTAAGGTCTGCTCGCTAAGATCCTGTCGCAATCGCTCCTATTGGTCGAGTCAGCTGTGCCCCCCCCCCCCATTACGATGAGGCGAAGTGGCTTCGCGGGCTCAGTTGTGATTGGACGAAGTCGATATAAGTCAGAGGTTGCAACACGCCCACATTTCCGAAAGGGTTGAAAACGTCAGTTTTGCGCCGCTAATAACTCGAGAAATAATTGACGGATCAAAAAACGGAAAAATAGGGTCTTTTTTTTCACAAACTCTATCAGATTCGGCAATAAAAATATGGTACCCATTGCAGAAATAGTTGATACTGCGCTGACCACTAAAAACAAACGTGCAGTGGCCAATCAGATCAGCTCAAAGTAGTAATTGCCCGAGTGCTGCGCCAACAAGCGGCCGGAAAGAGAAACTTTCGTTTTCGGAACGGCGTCAACATTTTTGTATCTGCTCTCCCCTCGCCAACAGTGAATGACTTCCAACATTTTATTCACCGATGGATTAGCCTTGCTAGACATAAACAGAAAAGTGAGTACGGTGCCAAAATTTATTACCATCGATTTTTTTCGGATTTAATTCCGACGGCCATGTATTACTCCAGCTTTCCATTTACTTCAAGATCAACTGATGATTCTTTGTCGCCTGGACCGAGAATCAACATTTGGATTGGGGAAAGTCACCCGCCAGATGGTTGCCATGGGAGCGCTCACAGATGACCAGAAACGAAATCGTGTGATTTGCGGTTCCATCTCATCCCCCCCCCCCCCCCCCCCCCCCCCTCATCATGCCACTCTTCCCTGTGCTCCCTCGCAACATCCCGTCTGTCAACCAGCGTGAACAAATGACTGACGAGCAAGACATTTCAATCAAACGAAAAAGTGGCGGGAACGAAGGAAGTTGTCGATTTGGCAATCAATTTCTCTAATTTTATAGCCACGGTCCAGACTAGCATAGAAATTTGGAGTTCGCAATTTATTTGTTACGTCGTCAGTGAATATACTAGCCGTATCCGAAAACCAAGTATGCTTCGGCAAAGCATTCTTGGTGATGACGTATTGCTGACGTACAATGCAGCATTCTTGGTGATGACGTATTGCTGACGTACAATGCAGCATTCTTGGGTTAAAGAATACTTCATATTCGGACAGTCTACGGTAAGGAGCGGCGTCAAGCAGTAGTGGCAACATAAAAAAACACTAGGTATAGTGAAACACGATAGAGGGCAACATCTATGAAATGTTTAATTCGGAAGAAAATGACTGATTATACGTACATTAACCTTTTCATTGATATGCATATTAATAATTATGCAAATGTAACATAAGAAGTAAAAAAATAGATGCTACACATTTATAAGTAGCCAACGGCTCCGCCATCTTTTGTTATTCACGTCAACAATGCATCGAAGCCAACATGGAAGCGTGCTTCTGTAGTATTATACAATTACACTGAAGTATTATACAATTATTAGCACCTCTGAGTTAAGAGGTCGGAACGGTAATCTACTTAGCCTAAAATGACTCGGATAGATAGCATTTATATCATGTCAGATCCTGTGTACCTCACAGAGGTTCATAGAGGCTTCATTAAACGGTGTTACGATAGGTTGAGTAGTGTTTCAGAATTAATAAAAGAATTAGGGTGGGAATCATTATCTGAGCGTAGGTTAAGGTACACATTAAACCTGTTAGAGAAATTTCAATTGGATAGGTTTACTGAAGATGTTAGGCACATATTAAAAACACCAGCGTATTATGCTAGATTCGACCAGACAAATAAGATTAGAGAGATAGAATGTCGTACCGATAGGTTCAAAATGTCATTTTTCCCCCGTACTATAAGAGAACAGAATAGGCAGCATAGCAAAGGGATAGGTAGGGGAAATATTTTAGAGTAGTCTGTGGTGCATGATGCATGTATTGATCCCTTAAATATTACAGATACTAACAATCTAGTTGCATGAGACCCTGTAGTTGGTTGTTTGCATGTAGGTAGTGCATGGTTGGTGATCTTCACCCCCTGCCACACACCCTCGCGGTGGCTTGCAGGGTATCGTGTGGATGCAGAGGTCTGTCCCCAGGTGTGGTGGAAGGGCAATGCTCTCTCCGCCGGTGTGATCGGCTGGTGCGTAGTTGTGACATAAAATACATTCCAGCAGGCCAACAGGTGGGTGGGGAGAGCCCATTCGCTGAGGCAATCTACCACGAGGTGTTAACCTCGATATGCAACATCCTCCTGCCTCCTAGTGGGACGGTTGAGACGCTGGTTACTCCACTGCTCACTGGCTCTTCAAGATTTCTAAACACAGCTGTCACCAAAAACCCTAGATATAGCCTAGGAACTAAGGAAAGAAAAGCTATGAATCAAGCCGATAGAGGCTAATGCTAGCTCTACTCGCTAGGATGAGCGGCCCGGATCAGCCGACATAACGGCTGATCCCACCGTGTAGAGGCGCCACCATTGTTCAGCCGAGGGGTAGGCTCAGCAAGCCTCGGGACCCCAGCTTAAGTAATACGCTTTGTTTTTGTTCGGATTAAACAACTCATGTGGCGCGAAAACGCGGTTGCTATTTAAAACTTGGACAAATAAGATTCTCAATCCAATGGAAGGAAACGGGGAAAAAGTTCCGGAAAGTACCGAAGGTAATAGAAAGTGATAATATGCCAGTAGAATGATCTCATTCTCTCAATAAATTTCTATGCCAGTCATGTTGAGTGTTTACAATGTCATTTGTAAACTTCGGCACCAGATGGCGAAGCGTCGATTTAAGTGCTTCGTGTAGAAAGGAAGGTGGCTCAACGTTCAGGCTGAGCCAAGTACGCTGAGCGCAGGCGGACGTGTAGAAGAGGCATAAGGTATATCTAAAGGGAACTTGGGAAATGTGACGAGAAGACAAAAGAGCGAAGTTATTTTTCATTAGTTAGGCCCACCTTGAGTATGCAGCCAGTGTATGGGATCCGAATGAAATGTAGGTTTGGTCAGAGAACTAGACAGTGTGCAGCGTACTTCAGCTAGGTTCGTTAAAATGTGTTGCGGTTTCCAAAACAGGTTTCGCAGTGTATGTAAATTAATGGAAGAATTAGGTTGGTAATCATTATCAGATAGTTAAGTTACAGATTAAATCTCCAGCAGAAATTTCAGACAGATAGCTTTACTGAAGATGTTAGATATATATTGAGAATTCCTGCGTATAGAGATATACATATATATTGTGTTACCGATAAGTTTTAAATGTCATTTTTCCCGCGTACTATTAGAGAGATTTATGGCTAGAAAGATCTCCACATTTATCTGTATTTTCCCAGCATACATAGAATAGTAATATTAAAAGATACTTCATGCACTACAGACTACTCCAACAATTTTTAACCAATCTACGCCTTTTCTATGCTGCCTGTGTTCTCTTATGGTAAGCGGGAAAAATGACATTATCAATATATCGGTACGACATCCTGGAATCGGTATCTCTCTAATTTCGTTCATATATTCGTCCAAGTATATATTCGTCCTAGCAAAATACGCAGGCGCCTGATACTGAAAAAGAGACTAACCGAATGAAAATAGAAAACGTCTATTGTCAGCATCCTGTGCTACGTAGCGGTCACAGAGGAACATTTAAGGGAGGGCATTAATAGGGAAGACGAGATTCGCAGGTCAGCTCTGACACAATGCAGAGGTCAAATAACAAGAGGGCAATCGACCAACCGCATTGCATCATGGCCATTTAAAGCCACATCCGACGAGATGCGCATTGCGTTTCAAATGGACCGGTTCGGCACACGATGCAAAAGGAGTGGACCATCCGAAGTAGTTCACACGGTTCACACTAATTAAAGGCAATGATTCAGATCTCCAAGTTTGGGGATAAAGATGGCTCCACCGAATTATGAAGTAGATGTCATTTTTGTGAAAATTTCAGGACACACAATTTTTTGGCCCTTCTATCAATTGGCCATAAAATAATGAGGCCTTTCCATCATATATTTGAAGAAAAAAGACGTTGAAAATCAGATATCTTACACGTGGTTATACGGTAGATCATGGCTCTTGCAGTAAAACTTGCGCATTAATAATGTAAAGAGGAATGTCGTTTTGACGAAAAACTAATATAAGATGCGCAATTTTATGTAGAATTTAGCATTGTAAAAAGTGCTGGCCTTAGCACACTTGTTTAATTGATATTAATAAATGTTTGCTCGAAAAAAAAACAGAAAAGCCTTAGTTACTTGAAAGTGGCGCTACAGTATGTTGTTATCATTGGCAACGGTACTTGTGACGGAAAGTCCTTATGAACCTATTTACTAACTTAATTCAGGAATATACCTTACCAAGGTCCTTCTTATAAATTTCATGTATTTTTAATATTTCACATATTATTGATATGGTGTAATTAATACCAATGCTTCCAAATGGTAGCAGCGTTATTGTTGCCAAACGGTAATAAAAATACGAATATTAATAAAATTCGAAACAAAAAGTTGTATTTGCAAAGAAATAGTTTAAGTAAGAAAATATTTAACCAATTTTAGAATACGTATTAGTGGGATTGAGCACATTGTAAATTAAACGTGGCAACAACACGTCACTCTTGTTTCGAAGTCATAATGAGTTAAAAGAGCTTGTAAAAAATAGAATGTAACTACAACGCGCTATGAAATAGCATACTCATACAATTATTGTGCATGCGTTATCACCCTATAGATAATAGGTGTTATTCTGGATCGGTATATTTCATCAAATAACATAGCTCTTTTACGGGATTTTGAATCGCGGTGTCACGGTAGAACCTCCTTAATTTCGTCGAGGAGATCGCCTCTCTCTTGAAAGTGCGTCTGACCTTCTAAGAGACGCGTCCACGGCGGGATGAATATGGAAATGGGAATCGCTGGCGACGAACTCTGTCGACACTCAAAAGAAGTTGAAGGTCGACGACCGCATCCGAAATTAACGAGTCGAAATATGGAAGATTGCTCGAGAGAAAAATTACAGGATGATATTTGCCGGCATTTCACTCTGAAGTTCCATAAAAGTGTGGAAAGTGTACGTTTTATGGTTCACCTTTACGACGAGGAGTAGATACATATATGGTACGGAGGCTTTTTTCCAGGCTGAAGAAATATCATCATTATTGTTCAACGATCCTAGGATTGGTTTGACTCAGCCCTCCACTCGATTCTTCTATCGGCTAACCACTCCATATTGACGTAATTCTTCTCTTTTACATCCTTTATGACCTATTCTATGTATCTACTACGAGGCCTGCCTTTTCCAATCTTCCCGTTCACTTTTCCTCCGACGATTGTCTTCATCAGGCCATCGTGTCTTAAGATATGGCCGATTAAGATGTCCCGTCTTCTTTTTATAGTTTTCAGCAGACTTCTCTTTTCTCCCACTCTTCTTAGGACTTCTTCATTTGTCACTCTGTCGATCCATTTTATCTTCATCATTCTTCGATAGCACCACATTTCGAATGCTTCCACCCTTTTCTTCTCCGCTGCTGTCATCGTCCATGCCTCACTGCCGTAAAGAAACATGCTCCAGATGTATGTTCTAATGAACTGTTTCCTTACTTCAACGCTTGTATTTCCAGCTGTTAGTAGATTCTTCTATTTATTTTTATTTATTTATTTAAAAACATTTTTCACATACAGCCATGACGCCAATTTACAGTGAAAAATATAACAAGACATGAATGAGACAAAAAACAATAACAATATAAAAACTAATGAAGAATAAACCAGAAGAGGGAGGAAAACATTCATTTAGCTGACAGATGGGACAAAGCTTGTATGGAGAAATTATTGCATGACAAGTAAAAAGGATCTATGGAGGGAAGGAGTGAGTTTAGAAGGGAGGAGAGGCGGTATAAAAGTGAGCGCTTGGTTAGTGAGATCCTGGGAATAGGTAGATGGAGTAGGGAGCGCGAGCGGGTGGAACGAGTAGGTATTCTAAAATTCAACAGAGAAAGGAGTTCCGGGCAGTCAGAGGTCGAGTTTAAGGTATTATGAAGTAATTTCAAATCCATTTTAAGTCTAAGGTTCTGCAGGTTAGATAAGGAGAGAGAAGACAGCACAGCATCAGAGGACATATTGCGTAAATGTGGGACTCTATGTCTGACTATTTTGGCAAAGAAGTGAGGGATGCATTCAAGGGATTTGAGATTAGTCGGGGCTGACATGGACCAGATAGGGGAGCAATATAAAACTATGGGAAGTACAAGAGTTGAAAAGTAGGAGTGTAGTGCAATGGGATCTTTAATTTCCGTGAAGCGATAAAGAAGGCCTAATAGGGACATCGCTTTCTTTTTTACGGTCTGAATGTGGTCGGAATAATTTAGTTTAGGGTCAGTAATAACACCCAAGTCTCTCATAGTCGTAGTTCTGCTTAAGGGAGATGAATTAATTGTGTAATTGAAAATGGTGGGTTTTGTTTTTAATGCAATAGTCATGATGCTGCATTTTCTAGGGTTTAGCTTTAGTTTCCAAGTATCACACCACAGGGCAGTTTGATTAAGGGCAAGTTGAAGATCTATGCAGTCAGAAGGATTTTTAATTTCCTTGTAAACCTTGCAATCATCAGCGTATAGAAGTGCATGAGTTTTGGGGGACTGTAGTTGGGACGGAAGATCATTAATAAATAAATTGAATAGATAAGGTCCAAGGACACTGCCCTGAGGAACTCCAGACGTCACAGGAGACCAAGAGGAAGAGGCACCGGCGAGTATTACCCGCTGGGTTCTGTGGGAGAGAAAGCTAGAGAGGAGGTTAAGGAATCTACCATGTATGCCAAACTGTTGGCTTAATTTATGGAGGAGGAGTGGATGATGAAGACTGTCAAAAGCCTTGGAGAAGTCAAGGTAGATGGTATCAAGCTGATTGGAGTTATCTATTGCACTGACGGCGTGGTGCTGGAAGACAGAGAGATTCGTTTGGCATGATCTACCCGGGAGGAAACCATGCTGTTGGGAGGATAAAAAAGGAGAGGTGAAATAGTAAATCCTGTTTAAAATAATGCGCTCACACACAGAGGATAAAATAGGGAGTAGAGAAATCGGACGATAGTTAGAGACCTCATATTTAGGACCAGATTTATGTACAGGGATGACATTCGCCATTTTCCATTGGTAAGGAAAAATTCCGAGGGAAAAGCAGCGATTGAACAGCAGGCTCAGAGGTGTCGCGAGGGAGGACGCACAGTTTCGTACAAAGATGGGGCTGAGGCCATCAGGGCCAGGAGAGCGATGGAGAGGGATTTTGCGGATAAATTGAAGAACTTTCCGGGGGTCGGTCTGTACCTGGGATATACAGTGACTACCATTTGGGGTGAGGAAATGATCGGAGGTGATGGAGAAGGTGATTCTTTTGATAGAATGCCCTCCTTGCCTGGGCTATTTTACTAGCTAGTAAGAAACATCTTACACAATAAATTATGTCTCATAAAATTTCTGATTCAAAATACCTGATCTTACTGAGCCACTGTGTGTCAGAGCAAGATAGTTTTACTCGCGGCTCATGATACACAGAGACGAAGTCAGCAGCCATGACCGAAAGAGGAAAATTAAAAATGCAATGGGGTAGTTTACCATGTTTTTTTTATTGCCGAATATGATAGAGTTTGTAAAATAAAAAGACCCGTATTTTTCCGTTTTTTGATCCGTCAATTATTTATCGAGTTATAGGCGTCGAAAAACTAATGTTTTTAACCCTTTCGGAAAAGTGGGCGTGGTGCAACCTCTGACGTATATCGACTTCGTCCAATCACAACTGAGCCCGCGAAACTACTTAGCCTTATCGCAATTGGGGGGGGGGGGGGGGAACACGGCTGCCTCTGCCAATGGGAGCAGTTGCGACAGCATCTGTGCGAGCCGACCTTCCGAGAATCCCCCTCCACTCCCTCCCCTTCCCATAAGAGCAGTCAAGGACGGGAGGAAAGAGACGTCAATATTATCACAGCAGCTTTTTCGGTGGGCGTCACCTTTGGCTCATTTCAATTTTTGATTTATGAGTGAATGGTTGTGGTTAGAAGATTAATTTTTTCACTAAATTTCTTTTCTCGTTTCCATCTAACGATTTCGTGTACAAAGTTAGGATTTCGGTTCCAAGTAAACGCCCCCATTCCTTGATGAGGAAGAGCAGAAGGCAGAGCTTTGGGGCAGATTTCAAGATACGTAAGGAAACGATCATCGCTTCAAACAAGAGTGATGCCGACTCCTGGGGTTCATCCATTTCCAATCAGGTCGCACGACATTTTGCCGAAAAAACGGCCATTTCGTGAATTCGTAACTCTTATTCCATCACCAAGCGAGTATTGCAGAATAAGATTTCCCACCGGACCAAGAAACAACTCACTTATCCCTGACGGCAACACGCTTCACAGGGTCGCCGGAATACGGCTTGACGGAATGAGAAATGTCAATCAACGCTCTCTTGAGCCTAACCCTTGTGGGGACAGCCTAATCAAATAGGGAGGGATCAACTGCAACGAAAAGAAAAACAGAAAGAGCCTCCTCGGATCGAAGGCGCTGATCCTCGGAAAGCACACGATTGGTGCGAGGAGACGAAAAGAGCTCCTCAAAATTACGCGGTCACTTGTCAACAGATATATAAGTATAAGAGTGAGAATAGGGAACCAAGGTTAGAAAATGTTTAAAACGCCAACGAGTTAGCCACGCGAAACTAAGAAAATTGAAGAAAAATGTAGCTAATACGGATCTAAAAAATATTATCGAACATTATACAATTTGTAAAGCAGCCGCAAAAACAGCGTTTAGTGAATTCAAGAGAAAAGTACTCGGAGGACAACTAGATGGAAATCCGAAAGCATTTTGGTCTTATGTTAGGGAAGTTCAGGGAACTAAAAAGTCAATGGTTGATTCCTTGAAAAACGACAGGGGCGAAATAGCAACTTCCAGTTCAGATAAGGCTAATTTGTTGAATTATTTTTTTCAGAGCGTTTTTAATCAATCTAAGCGTAGTTTGCATGAAACCAGATCAGACCGATTTCAGCAACCAATGCCCCCGATATCTTGTAGCGTAATCGTATCCTTACTAAAAAAACATTAGCCCGAACAAGTCCTCAGGTCCCGATGAAATTCCAGCTCGTGTATATAAAGTATTAGCTCTCGAAATGTCTCCGTACCTTAAATTAATATTTAACAAATCCCTCGAAGAACACGCGGTTCCCAAAGACTGGAAGATAGCAAACGTGACCCCAATTTTTAAAAGCGGCGATAGCGGTAATAGCGGCGATAGCGGCGGCGAACAGCCATGTAATTATAGACCAATATCGTTAACGTCACTATCATGTAAAATTATCGAGCATATAATAGTTGCATCAATAATGGGACACCTCGATAGTCAGGATTTATTGATAACAAACCAGCATGGGTTCAGAAAGGGACGGTCTTGCAATTAATCATTTAGGTCTTTTTGTTCATGATATTTTAGTTTCCGGAGAAGGTAACGTACAGGTAGACGAAGCGTTTCTTGACTTTAGGAAATCGTTCGACAAGGTTCCCCACTGTAAACTACTCGCGAAGTTAGCATCATACGGGATAGACAGTAACATAGTAGGCTGGATAGGAGTCTTCTTACATGGACGCGTTCAAAGGGTGGTTTTAAATGGTGTCAGCTCAGGCGAAGCGAAAGTTACAGACGAAAATTTCACTGAATTGTGAGAAATTAATAAGCTGAAATTCGTCCAATGATGGCACACTCAACACATTTTTGCTGACTGATAGTTGGTTTGAAGAATAGGCAACAGTTCAAATTCGACAATAATTATGGATAGTGTTCTACATAAAATATTCCGTATGAGGCGTTGAAGGGTCAGGAGTTATTAATGTCGGCATAATTTCAGCAACTCCGTTGAGTGATCCTGAGAAGGCAATGGTGTGATGCAGAAAGCTACAGGGGCGACGGGAGGGGGACATTCATGCGGAGAAGGGTGGGGTTCATCATCATCATCAAGGGTCAACAATCCTAGGATTGGTTTGACTCAGCCCTCCACTCGATTCTTCTATCGGCCAACCTCTTCGAGGGGTTATGAAGGGTGGAGTTATAACCCCCAAATCCAGTGTGGGGTCCAGACGAATTAGGTTTGATCACAAAACTAGACGGTGTGCAGCCTAGAGTAGCTAGGTTTGTTAAAAGGTGTTACGATAGGTTTAGCAGTGTATCAGAATTAATGGAAGAACTAGGTTGGGAATCATATTCAGATCGTAGGCAAAAATACTGATTAAATCTATTACAGAAATTTACAAAAATCAAGTAGATGTGATAAAATCTGGACCCAGCTGTGAAGAGGCAAGAATAAGGAAAGGAGTGAGACAAGGCTGTGCCCTGTCCTCCGTCATTTTTAATGTTTACATCGAGAGAGCCATCAATGAAATCAAAGAGAGTTCTTCTGGAGTCCACGGGGAAAAAATAAGCATGCTAAGATTCTCTGATGACATAGCACTCATAGCAGAGACAGAGAGGGATCTGAACAAGATTCTAGTAACCATGGAAAGGACAATGGCCAGATATCAGCGGAAGATAAATAAGAAGAAGAATAAGAGATTGGTGTGCAGCAAGAAAGAAGAGGCCAAAACCAATGTCAAACTAGGAAAACAAAAACTTGAAGAGGTGAAGGAGTTCTGTAACCTGGGAAGCAGAGTAACCAACGATGGACGAAGCAAGAAAGAAATAGTGAGTAGATAATAGCCCAGGCAAAGAGGGCAATCTATCAAAAGAAGAATCTACTTACAGCAGGAAATACAAGCGTAGAAGTAAGGAAACAGTTCATCAGAACATACATCTGGAGCATGTTTCTTTACGGCAGTGAAGCATGGACGATGACAGCAGCGGAGAAGAAAAGGGTGGAGGCATTCGAAATATGGTGCTATCGAAGAATGATGATGATAAAATGGATCGACCGAGTGACAAATGAAGAAGTCCTAAGAAGAGTGGGAGAAAAGAGAAGTCTGCTGATAACTCTAAAAAGAAGAAGGGACAACTTAATCGGTCAAACCATGAGACATGACGGCCTGATGAAGACAATCGTCGAGGGAAAAGTGAACGGGAATAATGGAAAAGGCAGGCCTCGTATGAGTTATATAGAACAGGTAGTAAGGGACGTGAAAGAGAGGAACTACTGGCCGATTGAAGAATCGAGTGGAGGGCTGCGTCAAACCAATCCTAGGATTGTGGACCCATAATGATGACAGAAATTTACAACGGGGAAATTCAAGAAATAAGTAGATATACATATAGATCCCTAGAGTATCATGCTAAATTTAATCAGAAAAAAAATATTAGAGAGACAGATTGCTGTACCGATAATTTAAAAAGTCATATTTCCCTGTAGAAGAACATAATTGGTAGCATAGCAGAGGATAAGTAGGTGAAATATTGTTAGAATTATCTGTAGTGCATGAAGCATGCTTTAGAATTACCCACACATGCATGATGGGGAAATACAGATAAGTAAATTTAGAGAAATGCCTTCATAACAGTAATCATTTAATTACCATAAGAGTAGCCATCAATAGTTGCACGTGACTTTCATATCAAACATTTCTCCATGAGGTGACTTTGCATTTTGCTCTTAGTTGCATGTAAATGGTGCATGTTTGGTGATATTCACCTTCTGCCACACGCCCTCGCGGTGCATGTAGGGTAGTACATATGTAGAAAACCCCCCCTTCTCTTGCACGGGAACTCCCTCCCCCTCATTGACGGCGAGTTTTAAAACCTCCGGCCCACTTGCGCCTCCAATCGCGCCCGGCGAGACCGTGAATCACAGCGCGAGGGGGGGGGGGGGGGGAGGGGGGGGGGGAAACAGGAGACGCGCGATTACCGTGTTGTGTAGGGAGGGCGCCACGCGGAGGCAAGTGAGCGACGCGGTGCGTGTCTCCGCTTTCTCTTTCGGCCGCGCATCGGCTGGAAAGACAAGAGCTGTGTTCCGCCCGGTGACCCCGTTAGCTTTTCCCAATGAGTGCGGATTAAAATCAAACACCGCAGGGATCGGACGCATTTCGTCGGGTCCAGCGTGTGTAAAGGGAAGGAGAAGAATCCAGCGGAAATAATTGATTCCGTCATGAGCGAGAGTGCGGGTGACAATTGAGAGTCGACGCCGCGTTGACGTAACGCCCCCTGGAAGGAAGCGATTGCAGCATCCACGCCCGAGGCATCGACTCTCGATTGAGCGCTAATAGGTCGAAGTTGGGATCTTAAGCAGCGTTTACACGTAGCAGTTGACTGCTATGACAGTCGCGAGATGCGCGATATATCGCTACTGCTATGATGCATCTGCACCAACTTCCATGCAGCTTAAAGCCGCTGTTTAGGCGTTGTCATAACAAATAAAAAGAGTTTTATTTCAATAGTGAATGATGCTTAACTTTTCGTAAAATTCTTCAAGCAATAAATTCCATTGACGATTATCTTTTGTTTCCATTATTTAAAGAGTATAATCTCCCAATTGGAGAGGGATATCTTTGTTATTATATCCAAATTCCCGATATCAGACGTCGTGTGTTGCTTTCCGTTAGCGATTGTTGCGATTGTGTTGGATACATTTCCGCTGGAAAGTAGACGGGCTTCAACTTTGCTAATAGCTCGAACTAGGATCGACAGTGTTTGGCATGTGTCCAGTATCGACCTGAACTCGCATCGCAGTAGCTATTTACACATGCGAGTGTGGCAATTAATAGTTGTTAGCAGTTGACTATATCATAGCAGTCAACTGCTACGTGTAAACCCACCTTTATGGCTCCTTCACACATGGAAGTTCGTTTTCATGGCAGTATCGATAATATTCCTATGTCGATATTTATCGGTAGGTAGGTACCTTCTTCGACTCGCGCTGCCTACACGGAACTTCCTCTCTTGTGATTCGTCAATCGATGAAATTGATTAAGTCATGATTTAATCAAATTTCTCAAATAATTTTGCACTTAGGTAATTTCTAGTGCTGTTCGCCGATCACGGCTAGAAGAATATTCGGCCCTTGCATAGCAACATCAACAAACAAAATAAATAAATTTTCAAACTCATTTACACATCACAGGGGGGTTGTGTTTGAAACCGTCGGGATTATCTCACATAGGTAACCAAGGTGTCACGTGGTATAAACACGAATGGTATGCACATTCAATGTGTCTGAATTACTCGTTACAGCATCATTAATTCTTTTGACTTGAGTTTCTTATCTGCCTCGACTACAGAGCCCCCAGATGAGATAAAACACAACCACCTGCCACACACCCTCGCGGTAAATTGCAGGGTATCGTGTAGATGTAGATGTGTAAACAAAGAATGAGGTTGTAATCAGCGGTTTTAACACACCAAATTAGCGAAGCATTCGTGTTCATACCACCTGACTCCTTGGTTACCTATTCGAGATAATCCGGATGGTTTCAAACACACTCCCCAGGGGGTCTGTGTTAGAAACCATCGCGATTATCTCGAAGAGGTAACCAAGGATTCACGTGGTACAAACACCAATGATTTGCAATATTAAGCCTGTTTGAATCGCTAGCATTAATTGTTTTCACTTTAGTTTTCCTCATCTGTCTCCACTATAGACCCCCAGATGAGATAGAACACAGGTGTAAACAATGAATTAAGTTGTAATCAGTGGTTTTAACACACCAACTTTGCGCATCATTTTTGTTTATACCACGTGACCCCTTGGTTACCTATTCGAGATAATTCCGACGGTTTCAAACAAATCCCTACAGGTAACGATAAAAATAACAAAGAACAAATTTCTTATTATTTTTAGGGTTCTACGAATTTGATAATGTCTCCATGCACGAAGAATTTCTATGAATTTAAATACGTCTTCCTCCGACATATAAATCCTCTTCTTGCATTTTTATTTCCCGCTAGCGGCCATTTTCCACGGAATTGCGCCGGATACTGTGCGATACAATACGATATCACCGACTCCTCTTCCGAGCAAAATAGAAACGCGTTTATTTTCCCGGAAGCTGGAATCATAGTCCACAGTCTATCGATTACAGCACCTATCGACTCTTGCTGCCATGGAAGTCGATTCTTACACATGGAAGTGTCACTTTCAAGCGAATTCCATGACAGTGTATAGTACTCCCATGAATGAAAGGGGCCTTTAAACGGGAAATATTCAGGGCGTTCGTTACTTCTTGTGAGAAAATCAATTCATCTGCGCATTTTGAATGCAACGAACACCGTAACCTTGAGCGCTTCTCAACTCCTTCAGAAACTATACGTTCAGCGTATTTACACCAGGGAGGGTGTGCTCGAATCGTTCGAGATTGATTCCGGTACGTAACTAAGGACTCACTCGTATGTTTTTACATTGTGTTCGGGATTATTCCGTACCGGAATCAATCTCGAACGATTCAAGCACACTCCCCCAGCTTTCGAGTAGCAGTCGGCGATCATTCCAATGTAAACCGTCCCTCATAGTGGAAGCTTTCGCACTTCTGCGCTAATCTGTTTACGCTCGTTTAGCGCAAACGCGTTCCAATGGCAACGGTTGCTGCCAGCAGTGCTAAAAACCGTCCGAAGAGATCATTAATGAAACCGTGGTTCCTCAGCTCTACCAGAGGCCACGCATTGACGCGAAATCAAAATGCGGTGGTTGAATCAGGAATACCAAAATCCTGAGACGATTATTTTATCATCCACGAAGAAAATTGATATAATTAGCTTTTTTTTCATTTGGTTCATGTTAAACAAATCTTTGGAACTGACATCTTCATCTTGGACAAATAAATATGCCTAAATATGAACACTAATTAAATGTTCAAGCATGTCTACATCTACACGATACTCTGCAAGCCACCGCGAGGGTGTGAGGCAGGGGGTGAAGATCACCAAGCATGCACTATACACTGTATGTATATGTATGTACAACGTTCTGTGAATTGGAATATTGAGTAATGTTAAAGGCGTGAAAGTATTGATATAAACACCAGCTCTTACTAGTTAGGAATTAAATAAAGCATTCCTATACCCATTGCTATTATCGTTAATTATTTTAAGGGATCTGCAAAGCTAGCAATATCCTCGTGTTGCTAAGAGAACGTAGACATTTCAGGTAGATATGTCTTTTTCTAAAACCTTTAGCAGTGCTACGAATGATGCTGAAAAGCTAGCTCCATGCCTACTAACTCACTTTGTCCACTTAATATGTTGATTGGGTGGAAGATAATTCCCAACTGTACAGAAAATATACAGGAATCAATTGCGTATTTTTAAGTCAAATGGCCTTCAGGATACTGAATATGGTAAATATTCGATCCACGATCGAGCTATAATTGCACCCGATGTCACCCTTATGTACAATTATACCTTAATTGATATAATTTACTGAATAATAGAGTTTTACAATTGCTGAATTCATTATAAAATACTTGGAAAAACAATAACACTTTAGCATTTGCCCGAAAAGGAAGTTGTACCGAGTGTTAAATTTTGTTGCGGAAAATTATTGGACAATGCAATCATCGCCTTTTATAGCACGTATTTTCGATTTTTGATTTCTACGACCACCAAATCACTCATCTAAATCTGCAAGCTACCAAGAGGGTGTGTGGCAGGAGGTGAAGATCACCGAATATTCACTACTCACATGCAAATGAGAACTTCAACACTACATCTTCATGGAAACATGATACGTATAGGAATCACGTGCAACTCGATTGATAGCATCTACATCTACGTTATACCCTGCGAGCCACCACGAGGGTGTGTGGCAGGGGGTGAAGATCACCAAACATGCACTAATCTACGCAAATCACTAAGCACTAATCTCCATGGTATTGAAGTGATTACTGGTTGGAAAAGCAATTCTCTAAATATAGGTATCTATCTGTATTTCCCTAGCACGCATGTGTTAGTAATGATAAATCATGCAGGACAGACTACAGGTAGGTACTCTAACAAAATTTCACCTACCTAACCCTTTGTTCTCTGTTATGGTACACGGGAATAATGACATTTTGAATCTATCGGTACCACAATCTATCTCTCTAATCTTGTTAATCTGATCAAACCTAGCATAATACGCAGGGGTTCTTAATATATATCCAACATCATTGCAAGCATATTAGCTTCGAATTTATCAAAAGGATTAGCCTAAATAATAATAGCCTTGAACTTCAACGTGTGCAGCGAAGATCGGCAAGAGTTGTAAAGGGACGGTACGATAACCTTATTAGCGTGACCAGTCAATAACATTAATTAAATTGGGAATCATTGTCAGATCGCAGGTTGAAATTTAGACTTAATCTCTTAAACAAATTCCAAGACCATATTTTCAGTGATGATGCTAAAAATATTTCGCAAACCCCAACTTACTATGGTAGATTGGACAATGATTACAAAATTAGAGAAATTCATTGCCCGAACTGACAGATTCAAAATGTCCTTTTTTCCTCGTACAATTAGGGATATGAATAACGGTAAATATAATCCAATAAGAATGTAGCAATGGATAACATTGGTAGCTGCATGTTAGTATAAGGAATTACAGCTAACCCAACTAGCCCCATGTATTTGCATGTTTGCTTTGCTATATTTACATATCTTTGTTTAAATAGCGAAGTTTAGAATAGTATGTAAAAACTAATCCTTTTTTATACTTGATATGTAGTGCTTTTTTGGTGAGAATTCAACCCCTGCCACACACATTTATGATGGCTAGCAGTGTATTATGTAGATGTAAGTTCTCTATCACAACTTTCCCGTATGAATACTAGCGCCATATTCTAAATGAGGCGTGAACAAGTGACAATCTGCACATTTCTCGCACTCTCTCATCTAACCCTTTTCACCACACCTGGTTTTTCTCTGATGCGTTTCTCCCATGAAATGTCTTCGGCAATGTCTAAATATTTATTTCCCGAAAACACTGGTTCCCTATCGGGCGAAACGATTCCCCGGACGCTCTCGACCATGAGACGTTCACCGTTGAAACAAAAAAAAATGCAAAAGTATATATAACAGGATTAAAGAGAATCCACTTTCCCCATTGTGGTGCGAGATGGTATCCAGGCGATCGCCCGTCTCCAGGCGATCGCACACACACAAAACACTTCAACAAGGCATCGGCTCCCACGCAACCTCCTCCCACGACGGAGAAAGCCGTCTTAAGGCCCTTATTTGGTCGCTAGGGCCCTCGAGAGCGATGCGCAGCTGTTTTTCGGCGAGATGGCCTGAAAGACCCGACACCGCCGCGTCCAAGAGGGGCACCCACTCACCATCAACACTGAATGCCCGCACTTTTCAAGGAGGTTGATCCGAAAAGTGAAAGTCATGTCATTTTTTAAAAATATTTTCAGCACTTATAGAACTAAAGTTCCTCTATGTAATAAAGTGAAGATAATCATACCAACCCATACTCCTTTTTGCCACAAATTGCATTTGAAATTACACACGATTGAGGCGAGAATGGCCATCACATGATTTTTGCAAAAAACTGATATTTTATGCGTAATGTCACAAGGAATAAAATGACACGAAAAAATGGCATCAACCCACCGTATTGTACCCACCGTACGCAACTACTTGAGTCAAGCTGTCTAAGGAATCTTATTAATTTAAGTACGATTATATGCCAGCTAGGTGATCCTTACTTCACAAAGGAAATTACAGAAGCTATTGAAAGTCAGAAGTATCACAAGAAATACGATATAAAGTCGAAGGATTTATTTTTTTACGATAATTTTAATCAGCTCGACGATCGAGTCAATTCAGCATTTATCTTACAGAAATAAATTCATGTACTCAATGAATTTACGAATGCATAACACCGGAATATTACTATCAAACGTTATGTTATCATATTTCTTGAAATACTCTTTAATATCTCATTAGTAATGATATTATTCATACGTCATACATTTTGGCTACAGCGACCGCCGCGCCAATTGAAGTCAACTAACGCATTTCGTCTGCTATAAGCGCAGAAATTGGTGGATTTAGCGAAGAATACTGTGGGTTGATGCCTTTTTTTGTGTCATTTTATTACTTGTGAAAATGCGCATAAAATATCAGTTTTTTTTGCAAAAATCACATGTCACTATGGTATTTTCAAACGTTATATTCCCATGTGATAGCCATACTCGCCGTTAATCGTATGTAATTTCAAATGCAATTTGTACAGTTCTATAAGAGCTGAAAATATAAAAAAATGACATGAGTTTCATTTTCGGATCAACCTCCTTCAAGGCCGTTTTACACGGTCATTGAAACTGCGCAAGATGAAGCTAATTCCTTTTGAGCAGTCGTCTGCGAAAGTCCGTCATGTAGAAAATTCGCGAGGACGCTTGCTTGACAGCTTTACCGATGGAATTATCGGTGCATTTATTTCGGTGACAATATACCATTCAGTAGTGGTAATTCTGTCAATATATCGCATAACGTCAAGATCCGTTAAGTAGCAATGAATTGAACGTGAAAGATGCGATAAATTACCACCACTTTGAAATATGTTTTAAGCCATAGTCCAAACATAATAGTGGAGACCCTAGTCCCGTATACTTAGCCCAAAATTTGCACCATGATCTAACGAATGTGGGCCAAGGTAACAGGTAACAGGCCACTTTGAAATATGAGTAGACAGTGTACAGCGTAGAGCAGATAGGTTCGTTAAAAGGTGTTACGATAGGTTGAGTAGTGTTTCAGAATTAATACAAGAATAAGGGTGGGAGTCATTATCAGAGCGTAGGTTACGGTACAGATTAAATCTATTATAGAAAGTTCAATCGCATAACTTTACTGAAGATGTTGGGCACATATTAAAAACACCAGCGTATTATGCCAAATTCGACTAGATGAATAAGATTAGAGAGATAGATTGTCGTACCGATAGATTCAAAATGTCATTTTTCCCCCATACTATAAGAAACAGAATAGGCAGCATAGGAAAGGGATAGGTAGGGGAAATATTTTAGGGTAGTCTGGTGCATGATGCATGTATTAATCCCTTAAATACTGTAGATACTAACAATCTAGTTGCATGAGATCCTATAGTTGCTTGTTTGCATGTCGGTAGTGGATGCTTGGTGATCTTCACCCACCGCCACACACCCTCGCGGTGGCTTGCAGGGTATCGCGTAGATGTAGATGACAAGACGTTTCTCCGATGAAACTTGAACCCAAAACTACTGCATCTACATTTTAATAACACACTACAAGCCACCATAAAGGTGTGTGGCAGGGGTGAATTCACACCAAACATGCATTACATATGATGCATGAAAAGGATTAGTAATTACATTCTAGTCTAAACTTCAACAAAATTAAAAAAAATAAAAATAACAAAGCAAGCATGTAAAAGCATGATGTAAGTTGGGTTATCTTTTGGTTCCTAGGCAAATATGCAACTACCTATGCTATCCATTGATATTCTCGCATTTATGCTATTTGATTCATGTATTTACCGTTATTCATATCCCTTATTGCGCGAGGAAAAAAGGACATTTTGAATCAATTTCTCCAATTCTATAATGATGGTCCAGTCTACCATAGTGAGTCGGGGTTCCCAAAATATTTTTAAAAACGCTAATATAGTTATCGTATCGTCCCTTTACAAATCTTGCCGATCTTCGCTGCACACGTTCAAGTTCATTATTAACCCTTTCGCGCCGGAGTCCTACGCAGGAAAATGCTTGCCTTCTCACGGGTTCCTCTAGAATATTTTTCCACTCCGTGTACGGAGCTCTCTTGAAGCAAGGCTTCGAGCAGGTATGTCTTTCCCCCGCTTTGGGACCGGACCCAGCGGGGTTCCCGACCCTTTCCTCGGCCACTCACCAGAGATTATCTTCGCCCTTTTCCAAATGAGAACCCACCTCGGCTTCTGTCCGCGGTCAACTATTTTTAATTCAGTGATTTTTGTTAAATAAATAATAGTAAGACTTTAACTGGGGGTTAATACACAAATAAATTCCTGTTGTTATAAATACCATTTAGAGATTTTAAACGAAATTCTAATGTTAATATTAAGATATTTAGACAATAGACATAATATCAATGGTTACAATAATAATTATTTCTGTTGTTTCGCAATAGAAGACGTCCGCGCATAATCCAACCATTTCCATGTTTTATATAAAAGCACATGCACTTTTTGGTGCTATACCTTCATCAGGAAATATTTTTATGTAAATATATTCGCAATGGTAGCGCGAGATAGATTTTTCTGCCTAGCAATTATTTATTGTATCTCCCAATATTCCATCACGCACGCATGCGGTTTTCTTCTAGTTTTAACATAAATGATTACAACATAATTATCACTCTTAGCCACATTACACAGAATAAATTTGAATGCTGAACACCAAAAAGATTCAGTTACAAGAAAGTAAAGTTTATTGACTGCTAATAAATTAGCATAAACCATACCCTTCAGCGGGATTTTCAACCTATAATGTAGATAAAATAGATTTCGCGTTATGTTGCGTGGTATTACCATTACAGTTGTTTTCCAATATATGTTCATAAACAAGTAAAACGGAGAGAAAAATATCGGTACTACCTTATCGTCAAATCATAAAAAACATACGTCTTTGTTCCTCACATGCAATGAAAAATCCTCCCAAATCAGTTTGAAGTCTCATTGAAAGGTGAACTCTGTTAATAATAACGTTAGAGTTCCGTTTAAAATTTCTAGAGATTCAAAAAAACATAAGGAATTAACTTCTGGAACTCAATAATGCGATTTAGAAACAAATATGATTTTGGTTTTTCAAATGCATAAACAAAAAAGTGACCGCGAACAACTGCCGAGGGTGAGGCTCGCACTGCGAAGAAGGGTCGAGATAATCCCCGCCTCTAAGCCGAGGAAGGGTCTTCAGAGCCGCGAGGAAGGGTCCTTTATGACACCTTGGACCTTTTCTGCCTACCTGACCCCAGCGACGTTTTAAGACGCCCTTCGTTCTCTTGCGTAGAAAAATCTGCGGCGTTTATAAACGGCCTTCGTTCACAGGAGTGAAAAATCTGCGGCGTTTATAAACGGCGTTCGTAGCGAAAGGGTTAAGACCGATTTCGTAGGGATCCCATACACTGGCAGCATATTCCAAATGAGGTCTAACAAGGAAAAGTAGCTGATTTCTCGTACATGATCGTCACACTTACCCAGTACTCTTTTGACGAATCCCAGTTTAGGATTAGCTTGACCCATTATTTAAAGTATGTGTTTGCCCCAGGAAAGATAATGTGTCAGTCTTATTCCAAGATATTTGACGAGTTCCACGTTTGTAAATTAGTCACTTTTCGTTAGGTACTCCCTATTTGATTATTCGTTAGTGATACTAGTAGATTTTTTGGCGACAACGTTTGTAACGGGGATGGCGCGAATGAAAGGTTCTTGAACTTGGAACAGGGAGGACATTTTAGGCTTGCGTCTGATTGCTATGGATTGGAAGCAGCGGTGAACGCCGCTTCCGATGGAATCGAAAGGAAGTTAGGAACGGAGGAGGAGAAGTGATTCGAAGAAGAGCAGATCTCCTTTTAAAACAGGACGTCGCACCTAAATATACACTTCACTCCGGTTTTACGCTGAGGTTATCCAATGCAGGAATAATAACAAAAAAAGCGATGCGCTTCCTCTGCGCGAGTTGTCCAGACAACCGGTCGGATGAGTTTTGCTTCGATAGGTATGTACCTGTTGAGCATGCGCGATGACGCAAGGAGGGCATAAAGTCTTCGGACCGCAATGAAGTTTACGACCCCTCATTTCCCAAGTGATTTATCGCGGCGCGAAGTATTGCAGACGTGGACCACAATGCGTCTGTTGTGTGACGTTCATATTGCCGCGACTTACGTAACGCAAATAGAGCAGATAATGGTTTTATGGGGACAAGCAGTACGCTACTAACTAATGTATATTACAGGAAATATAAGTTCATAATTTCATTCATTTGTAAAAAACGACCTTCATATAAAAAAACTATTATATAATTTCCGACTGAACACGCCGAATTGACTCGCAGGAATTAAGTACAGCAATCTGAGTACAGGATGCATCTTAAGTACATACAGTAAGTAAGTACAGCGTACATCTACATCTACATAATACCCTGCAAGCCACCATAAAGGTGTGTGGAAGAGGGTGAATTCTCAACAAACTTGCACCACACGTCATGCATAAAAAAGGATTGGTATTTATCTACTGCTCAAAACTTCACTATTTAAAAAAAGATAAATATACCAAAGCATACATGCAAAAACATGCTGTTAGTTGGGTTACCTTTAATTCCTTATGCCAACATGCAGCTACCAATGTTATCCATTGCTGCACTCGTATTGGATATATTTACCGTTATTCGTATCCCTAATGGTACGAGGAAAAAAGGACATTTTGAATCCGTCTTTTCGGGTATCAAATTCTCTAATTTTGTGATTAAGGTCCAGTCCACCATAGTACGTTGGGATACAACCTGCGATCTGACAATGATTCCCATTTTAATTCATTTAATAGACTGGTTACGCTAATAAGGGTATCGTACCGTCCCTTTACAAATCTTGCCGATCTTCGCTGCACACGTTCAAGTTCGTTATTTAGACCGATTTCGTAGGGATCGGTCTAAATAACTAAATTGAACGGCTGGCAGCATATTCCAAATGAGGTCTAACAAGGGAAAAGTAGCTGATTTCTCGTACATGTTCGTCACACTTACCCAGTACTCTTCAGATGAATCCCAGAACATCTAGTCATCTGCATCATCAGCAGAGCAATAATAGTTTTTGAATTTCGTTTACAAATAATGCTTTCAGCAGACAACTCCCGAGTTACCCATCTACATATATGCAGTGCCCTTCGAGCCACTTCATGGGTGTGTGGCCGGGGGTGAATATCACCAAACATGCACTAATTACATGCAACTACGTAAGTTAGTAGTGTATCAGAATTAATGTAAGTTTTAGGTCGGAATAATTATCAGATGTTGGTTTAAGTGCCGATAAGTCCTCCAGAAATTAAAACGTATACCTTTACTGTAGATGCTAGATGTATAAATAAAACCTGTATACTAGAGTAGATTCGACCAGATTAACAATATTAGAGAAATAGATTATCGTACAGATAGATTCAAAATGCTTTTTTTCCCGCATACTGTAAGAGAACACAATAGGCAGTGTAGCAAAGGGATACGTAGGTGAATCACGGTCTGTGGTGCATGATACATGCATAAACAGTACTAGCCCATGCATAATAGGCAAATACAGAAAAACATATTTAGATAAACGCCATTATAACCAATAATTCATTTATTACCATGCAGATACTAACCATCTAGCTGCATATGATTCGATTATCTATAATTTTTCCATGCTGTAGCCTAGTTGTATGTCAATAGTGCATTTTTGAGGATCTTCACCTCCTGCCACACATCCCTTGCAGGTAATTGCGTAGATATTGATGAATTGAGACCTACAGTGCTACTACTTCATGGGAACATGTTAAGCATGAGAGTCACGTCCAAGTAGATGGTAGTGATTATTGGTTATGAAGGTTTTTATCTAAATGTGGTTATCTGTATTTACCTACCATTCATGGGTAAGTAGTGCTAAAACATTCATCTTCACTACAGACTTCTCTGATAATAGTCTTGTCGAGTGTTTAGTCGGATGATGTGATCTTATTTGACTTCAAAAAGACAGTTCATAAAGATCCTCATGGTAAATTAACCTTAACATTAGGATTGGCATTAATAAAGACGTTAGATATAGGATTAAAAATTTAATAAGTGGGTTGTTAGAGATGGTATAATATATCCGACGTAATCTAGTCACATCAGGAGTTCCCCAGAGAAGCGTAATAGGTCAGCTTCTATTTCTCTTGTACATAAATGGTACATCTACATCTACATAATACCCTGCAAGCCACCATAAAGGTGTATGACAGGGGGTGAACTCTCACCAAACATGCACTACGTACCATGCATAAAAAAGAATTAGTACTTGTATATGTACTGTTCAAAACTACGCTATTTAAAAAAAGATAAAAATAGCAAAACATACATGCAAAAACATGCTGTTAGTTGGGTTAGCTATAAGTCCTTATACAACATGCAGCCACCAATGTTATCCATTGCTACAAGCTCGTACTGGATATATTTACCGTTATTCATATCCCTAATAGTACGAGGAAAAAAGGACATTTTGAATCTGTCAGTTCGGCAATCAATTTATCTAACTTTGTGATTATGGTTTAGTCTACCATAGAATGTTGGGGTTCGCAAAATATTTTTAACATCATCACTGAAAATATGGTCTTGGAATTTATTTAAGAGATTATGTCCAAATTTCATCCTGCGATCTGACAATGATTCCCAATTTAATTCGTTTAATAGACTGGTTACGCTAATATAGTTATCGTACCGGTCCTTTACAAATCTTGCTGATCTTCGCTGCACAGTTTCAAGTCCGTTATTTAGACCGATTTCGTAGGCATCCCATACACTGGCAATACACTGGTATAAGTATCGTAATGAGTAGTAGGCTTGGACTTTTGCAGACGCAGGCTGGCTTTGACCAGTGGAAGGAGAAGTTGATCACGACAGGCCAAAATATCACTGAAAGTGCAGTCCGGCTTCCCAGCCAGGATGCTGCCTAGAAGGCGTTTCCAGAAGCTTCGTTCCAGACTATTCGATGTATTTGGGGTACGGCAAGTATGGCAAGAGATGGATGATTCAAGGACAGAAATATAGGAATGGATAAAGGCACGTTCAGGGGTTTTATGTTTCTTAATGATTTAATCGTAATCCTTCAGGTGGATTAGCAATTCATTGTCCGTGCGGGAAAAACTATTTTTGAACACGTTGCCTTAAGATGTTGTTGAAGAGATGGCAGAATTACGTCCCATCCAATATATTTATTCCAGAAGAACCAAGGAGCTGAGGTTGGTGCAGTGATTAGAGTACTGGCCTCTCATCTGGAGGGCCGTGGTTCGAACCAGGATAGTGGAAGATCTTTTTCATTGGTAAATCTACTTCAGTAGCGTTTCAGAATTAATAAGAGAATTATGGTGGGAATCATTATCAGAGCGTAGGTTAAGGTACAGATTATCTATTAGAGAAATTTCAATCAGATAGATTTACTTAAGATGTTAGGCACATATTAAAAACACCAGCGTATTATGCTAGATTCGACAAGATAAATAAGATTAGAGATATAGATTGTCGTACCGATAGATTCAAAATGGCATTTTTCCCCCGTACTACAAGAGAACAGAATAGGCAGCATAGCAAAGGGATAGGAAGGGGAAATATTTTAGAGTAGTCTGTAGTGCATGATGAATGTATTAATCCCTTAAATACTATAGATACTAACAATCTAGTTGCATGAGACCCTATAGTTGCTTGTTTGCATGTCGGTAGTGCATGCTTGGCGATCTTCACCCCCTGCCACACACCCTCGCGGTGGTTTGCAGGGTATCGTTCAGATGTAGATGAGTGTTTTGTGGATGACACTTTGAGTCCAGTACTCCGTCCGTCGGATGGGACGTTAACCCGTGATCCCCTTGACTCCTTTTTGTTAAGATCAGGCTAATTCCGACGCCGGGTTTCTCTTCGCCCTTCTTACTTTCCCTTAAATTTCTGTACTTGAACCTTTCCTCCCGGTCTGAAGCACCTATTGGTGTGAGTACAGACTTAAGGAGTTCCCACCGTGACTCCGAGATTCAAAATCCCATAAAGGAGCTGTTATTTAATGAATAAATACCGATCCAGAAAAACACCTATATGGAAAATCATCTATAGGGCGACATCGCGTACACAATAGTTGTATGAGTGTGCTATTTTATAGCACGTTGTAGTTGCATTCTATTTTTTACAAGCTCTTGTAACTCATTTTGACTTCGGAACATGACTGACGTGTTGTTGCCACGTTTAATTGACAAAGTGAGAATACATGCTCAATACCGCTAATAGGTATTCTGAAATAGGTTAAATATTTTCTTAGTTAGTTTTAAACTATTGCCTTGCAAATAAAACTCTTTATGTTTAATTTTAATGTATTCATATTAAAAAAATAGTTAGGCAACAATGACGCTGCTGCTATTTGGAAGCATTAGCATTAATTACATCGTTTCAACAACCAATAAAATATTTGAATTGCATAAAAAATATAAGAAGGACCTTTGTAAGGTAAATTCCTAAATGAAGTTAGTAAATAGGCTTGTAAGCACGTTCCGTCACAAGTACCGTTGCTAATGATAACAACATACTGTAGCGCCACTTTCATGTAACTAAGGATTTTCTGCTTTTTTCGAGCAAACATTTATTAATATCCATTAAACAAGTGTGGTAAGGCGAGCACTTTTTCACAATGCTGAATTCTACATAAAATTCCGCATCTTATATTAGTTTTTCGTCAAAACGACATTTGTCTTTGAATTATTAATCTGCAAATTTAACTGCAAGAGCCATGCTCGGCCGTATAATCTCGTATAAAATAGCTGATTTTGAACGTCTTTTTTCTTCAAATATATTATGGAAAGGCCTCATTATTTAATTGCCAATCGATAGATGGGCCAAAAAATGGTGTGTCCTGAAATTTTCACAAAAATGACTTGTACTTCATAATTCGGCGGAGCCACCTTAAAAACACAGATGAGAAAAATGAAATCAATAATTTCAGCAGATCTTAAAAGGCCTAGCGAGGCTTATGCAACACCTCAAATGTGTGGTGCCCTCGCCGTAGCAGAAGGTTGCTTGAGCACGGTTCTGAGAGAAGAGGGACGTTGGTAAGACGTTGCCACAGCGACGGTGTCGACGAGGACTGCGCAGTATCACCATAGTAACTGCGAGAGAGCCGACTTTGTTTTCCACGCGAAAAAAAAGAGACTTCCAACAATCGCCCACGAGCTCAACTCCTCCACTTTTTCTCAAAAAAAAGAAGAAAAAAGGACTCAAGGTGATCCTGCAGCCGCAGCGACCAAGGGACAAGAAGACCTTCGAGCGACCGAAAAAACGGATCAAGAATCATCGGGAGCCTGAAATTGACAAAGAAACAAAAAAGAAACGCAAGGATTCGTGGGGGACCACTTCGGTAGGTGGGCAGAAAAAGTTCCAAAATTTTACACAATCATGTTCCCTTTCCCTTTTTATTTTGAACAATCACTCGGTAGCCAGTCATTTTGGTAAGTTTTTCCAAGAAGGCCAAAAATTCAACGCTTGCTTATACTGAGTAGTTAACAAGAAATTTAAAATGGAGAACATGAATTATGAAAGCCTGATTTTTAACTTCCAGAGGAAAAGAAATGTTCCAAAGCCATTAAGCAGGGATGGCTAAACTAAAACACAATTTGTAGCTAGGCGTTCCCTTTTACTAATTGGTAAAACAAATAGCAGCTGCTTTGCTAAGCTACAAACTGAAAACTTTTGCAGCTATGCACAGCTTCTGGGATTCATCAAAAGAGTATTGGGTAAATGTGACGATCATGCACGAGAAATAAGCTACTTTTCCCTTGTAAGACCTCATTTGGAATATGCTGCCAGTGTATGGGATCCCTACGAAATCGGTCTAAATAACGAACCTGAACGTGTGCAGCGAAGATCGGCAAGATTTGTAAAGGGATGGTACGATAACTACATTAGCGTAACCAGTCTATTAAAGGAATTGAAATGGGAATCATTGTCAGATCACAGGTTGAAATTTAGACTTAATCTCTTAAATAAATTCCAAGACAATATTTTCAGTGATGATGTTAAAAATATTTTGCGAACCCCAACTTACTATAGTAGACTGGACCATAATCACAAAAATAGAGAAATTGATTGCCGAACTGACAGATTCAAAATGTCCTTTTTTCCTCGTACAATTAGGGATATGAATAGCGGTAAATACATGAATCCAGTAGCATAAATGCGAGAATATAATGGATAGCATAGGTAGTGGCATATTTGACCAAGAACCTTAAGGTAACCCTACTAACATCATGTTTTTTACATGATTGCTTTGTTATTTTTATCTTTTTTTAAAATTTTGTTGAAGTTTAGACTAGATGGTAATTACTAATCCTTTTCATGCATGATATGTAATGCATGTTTGGTGTGAATTCACCCCCTGCCACACACGTTTATGGTGGCTTTTCGGGTGTTATTAAGTTGTAGATGTACTACTACTACTAGATTTCCCCCGTACTATAAGAGAACAGAATAGGCAGCATAGCAAAGGGATAGGTAGGGGAAATATTTTAGAGTAGTCTGTAGTGCATGATGCATGTATTAAATCCCTTAAATACTATAGATACTAATAATCTAGTTGCATGAGACCCTATAGTTGCTTGTTTGCATGTCGGTAGTGCATGCTTGGCGATCTTCACCCCCTGCCACACACCCTCGCGGTGGCTTGCAGGCTTTCGTCTAGATGTAGATGGCTCTGGTTCGTGCAGATGGAGTCTTCGAGGGAACGGATTCTCCAGGTGCAGCGACTGTCGACCGAGGAAGGCGATTTGAACTCGCATGGGAAGTGGGGGATCGTTTTTTGTTCGCGTCAGTCTGTTCTTTTGTCGAAGAGCATCTGCGTCGTGTATCGAGGGAGGGGGGAAATGGCGGCAGTGTTGTCGTCTCTGGTCGTCGGGGGCGTAACCGGATGGCTTGCTCCTCGAATATGGTCACCGGTACGGGGGCGTCGGACGGAGGGCCCTTTAAAGGGAGAGGGAGGGGTCACAGGGGGCCCTCGCCCTCCAAGAGGAAGACGAGCATCGACTCCAGCAGTCGATCAGTTTAAGTACGAGAATACGCGAAGCGGCAGTTCGGTTGTTTAAGGAGATTGGCTCGCGACTGCTCGAGTCAAGTTGTCTCAGGAATCTTATTCATTTAAGTACGAGTATATTTTGAATTGTGAATGAATGAATTTATTTTCTCCAGTAGCATTACATAAAATATAACAAGACATATATATGCATATACTTGGCACGTGGAGATAATTTAGGGTGTCAGAAGGGTACCTTGACACCCTTACAAATATTGGCAAATGCGAACTCGAAAGAAAATGAAAAGGAAGAAAAATGAAACAATTTTAGTTTTAAACAATGACAGGGAACTTATTCCTCGCAACATAAGGGAAGAAAAAAAATATGAAAATAAAGAAGTGGAATTTTTTTTACAACAAAAAATCGTAAGTAAAAAACCAGATATAATCAGCACAAGCATGAATCTACTTTCTCTTTTTGTAACAACCATTTTGTAATTCTTTTAAGAAGGACAGGTGTACTATTTACATGAATTATATGATATGGAAACAAGTTTTACATTTAGGGCCCTAGATACACAAATGATCTTTCGTACATAGAAATGTTGGGTTTGGTATACCTAAAAAAGTGTTTGTCTCTTGTATTATAAATCTTATGATTATATGATTTGATTTTAATTATGATCTTGTATTATATGCCTGCTAAGTGATCTTTGCTCCACAAAGAAAATCACCTGATCTATTGAAAGTCATAAGTATCACAAGAAATAATATGGAAAAAAATGACACGACTTTCACTTTTCGGATCAACCTCCTAAAGTGAGCGTCGACTGTTCTGTTTCCTAATACTTGACAGAAAACTTGGCAACCTCCTAGATTTTTAGCTTCTCTCCTTAGCGGGTAACCGATGTGTAGTCACCGATTTTGACGGCGCGGCGTCACTGCCAACGAAAAATATACGGACGATAGTTGAAAATCGAAATAAAATTGTTCCCAAGGGATTGCGAAATAGACCCTGGGTTTTGAAGGACAGAACAGCTGTGGCATAGGCCTTGAAATAAGAGACGTCGCGATTTTTAGCAAAACAGTCGAATATTTGGGACAGTAAATAAGTGGGAGGGTGATTGATAATTATCGTAGCGCACGCCACTGCCACCAGGTGCCACTACAATCGGCAAGAGGCGCAAGGGGTAACCAGGGGGGTTGTGTTTGAAACCTTCGGAATTATCTCGAATAGGTAACCATGGAGTCACGTGGTACAAACACGAATGGTTTGAAAATTTTATTTCTCTGAATCGTTCGTTACATTATCAAAAATTGTTTTCCCTTGAGTTTTTCTCATCTCTATCGAGTATAGATCCCACAAATGAGATATAACACAAGTGCAAACAATGAATGAGGTTGTAATCAGCGGTGTTAACACATAAAATTTGCCAGGCATTCTTGTTTATACCACGTGACTCCTTGGTTACCTATTCGAAATAATCTCGACTGTTTCACAACAACCCGCCAGGCCAGAGATATCGAACCACGCCATATATCGAACCTGCAAAACGTAAACAAATGTTGTTTATATATTGACCCAGCTGGGATAACATGGCACTGCTATCGCCTCACAGCCAGGGAGCGGTAATATATATTCAATTGATAGAATGAAATTATAGTGCATTAAATGCGTTTATTTTTTGTTTAAAATCGCATTTTACCTAATATTTTATATCCTGGTACTTCAATATGGATAAGAATAAATGAAATTAATGTAAACTTGATGTGGTACCTTATTTCTCTATTTGTGGTGATTATTTTAAAGTGCAGGTATTGCAGCGACAGCTAGATTCGATTTACGGGGGCGGGGATTGTTTATATATCGACACAGGCTCTAGCGCATGGAATCCGTGTACCATGGACTCTTTCTGGCATTGCCCCTGAGCGAAGCGAGTGGAGAAAGGAGTGCTTCTTCTTCATCTTGCCTCCGCCCACTTCCCTCTCGCCTTTTCTCCCACGTTCCACGGCAACCTTGACTGCCAGTTACAGGGAGTCGGGAAGGTCTCCTCGCCTTCTTTAAGACACGCGTGGGCCGACGAGGAATAGAGGGAAAGCATTCGAAAGCGAAAAAAGTCTCGAGTCGGACGCCGAACACCATATGGGGTACAGAGGTAGCGCTCGACTTTCAAAATCGTAGAACTTTTGAATGAATTGAAATATTAACATAATTTTTTTTTAATTTGAAAGGTAAAACCACAAGGAATAGAGGAAAAATATGTATTAAATGAAAAATAGCAATAAAAGTCTGCAGAAAGTGTGCGAATGCCGTAATTTATTACAATTGTTTTTATAGACTAAAATAAATCTGCTTTTAAAATTTTTCTATCGTGAATACTACCTCAATTATTTAATTTATGAATAAAAATTTGTTTATAACAAAAAAATTATTCATTATTTCCACTTGATTTAATCTTATTATCAATGATTATGAGAAAAAATAGTATATGTATATTTTTGTATTAAAAATTTATTTTTCGCTGATTTATTTTAGTCTATAAAAACAATTGAAACAAATTACGGCATTCGCACACTCTCTGTAGACGTGTATTGCTATTTTTCATTTAATACATATTTTTCCTCTATTCCTTATGGTTTTATCTTTCAAATAAAAAAAATGTTATTCTAATATTTCAATTCATTCTAAAGTTCATCGATTTTGAAAGTGAGCGCTACCTCTGTACCCCATTTGCGCCACCTGTCGAATCCCAGAATGAAACTCGGAATCGGAATCGCTATTCCATCTAACGAAATCGTTAAGATGGATAATCGAAAAACGTAACGTGGTGGGAAACCCAATTTTTACCACCATGCACGCACATATTTTGCTTTTCACATATTCCTGAGCCTTTTAACTATCAGCCGCTCAAACCTTCGAATAAGGAGAAGGGTATAACATCAGTGGCCGAGATCACTAACCGGCCGACCGCGATAATGGGGTCGTTTACCATATTCTTTTATCGCCGAATCTGATAGAGTTTGTAAAATGAAAAGACTCTTATTTTTCCGTTTTTTGATCCGTCAATTATTTCTCGAGTTATAAGCGGCGAAAAACTGACGTTTTCAACCCTTTCGGAAAAGTGGGCGTGGTGCAACCTCTGACGTATTTTTACTTCGTCCAATCGCAACTGAGCCCGCAAAGCTACTTTGCCTTATTGCAATGGGCGGGGGGAACACACAGCTGACTCTGCCAATAGGAGCAGTTGTGACAGGATCTGTGCGAGCAGACCTTCCGAGAACCCCCCTCCACTCCCTTCCCTTCCCCGAAAAGCAGTCAAGGGCGGGAGGAAAATGACGTCAATGTTATCACAGCAGCTTTTTCGGTGGGCGTCACCTTTTGCTTATTTTAATTTTTATTTATGAGTGAATGATTGTGGTTAGAAGATTAATTTTTTCACTAAAATTCTTTCTTTGTTTCCATCTAACGATTTTGGTGTACCAAATTGCGATTTCGGTTCCGAGTGAACGCCCTCAAATTATTTTGGCGAACCCGAACACACGCGTGTCTGAGAGAAAAGATGCTCTGGGACACATAAACCGATTTGCTTGTGAAGATAGATAGATAGATACGCGTCTTTATTGGGGCAAGATTGAGACTAAAAAGTCCCTTCTTCCATCTAACCCCTCGTCAATGCATGAAATATAGCACCTATATATACATATAAACGTTGTTATACATACTAAAAAAAATATATAAATTACAATATAAAAATAATTAAATTACAAATGGGAAAAAATAAGTAAGATAATATGACAATGAAAAAAATTAATAAGTTATACAATATGAAAAATATGAATATAAGGTTTCGTTAAAAAAACAGCATATACAATCAACAAGATGCAAATGATAACATTAAAGGTATGTGTAAAAGATATGTACAGTTGTGGGGGAAAACGTGAGGATATTAGCTGATGTCCATCACGGAAAAAAAACCCACTGCAGGAAAACACCCACACGTGAAGGGAGGTGTGAAAAACCTGCGAAAACCCTACTGGTAAGGGACTAACCCTACTGGTGAAGGGGTAATAAAATAATTAGCGGCATCCTTAGAAAACTTTCGGAGTTTTAAATGTCGTCTTATCAAGCAAATTGCTGTTCAGAGAACTAAAAATTGAGTGCGGGTGAGGGATCTATCTTGGGACAAGAGGCTGGGGGAACGTCTCAGGGTCGCTGAGGATTACCGCGGTCGGCCCTGGTATGACCACGCTCGCTCATGAGTATTTGTGGCTTGTGCTTTTGGGAGGGTGAAGTAACCGCTACAGGGAAGGATCTACATTTCGGTGAATACAAGAGAGCATGCTGATGATTCATATGCCTCCTTCATGAGGTTGTTAAGTGTCCAGCCAGGATTCTTTCCGAGGAGATTATAGAACTCTCTTTATATTCTTGTTCTCTAATATTTGTTCTCTATTCCTCGTGGCTCTAACTGTACTAACATATTTTAGAAACATCGATGGTCTTAGGTCCAAAACTATGAGAAAGGAATAAGATTCTGAGCACAGGTTAGTAGTAACAAAATAAAAATATTTATTACGCTAATTTCGGCGCCGGACGGTTGACCCGCCTCATGTTACATATTTCATCTTAAATGGCGCGGAGGCAAGTTGGGGCAAGGTTTATTTTAATAAACACGTAGTAGAGATGTTGTACTTTATGCGGCATAAGTATGTTTAACTTATTATAGTAGACTGGACCATGATCACAAAATCAGAGAAATTGATTGCCGAACTGACAGATTCAAAATGTCTTTTTTTCTTCGTACAATTAGGGATATGAATAGCGGTAAATATATCCAGTACGAGTGTAGCAATGGATAACATTGGTAGCTGCATGTTGGTATAAGGACTTGAAGCTAACCCAACTAACAGTATGTTTTAGCATGTATGTTTTGCTATTTTTCTTTTTTTTTAATAGTGAAGTTTAGAACAATAGATATATACTATTCCTTTTTTATACATGATATGTAGTGCATGTTTTGTGAGAATTCACCCCCTGCCACACACCTTTATGGTGGCTTGCAGGGTATGATGTAGATAGATGTAGACGTATCTCAGAGTCGTTATGTGTCGTTGCTAAAGTTTTTGTTAACATTATATGAAAAATAGTAAATAAACAGGGTATTTTAATTTTTTTAGTAATTATATTAAAACAAAATTTAACAAAAATTAATTAAAAATATTAAACGACCAGGTACTGTGCCTTTTAAAAATGTTCCTTCTTATCACTAATACCTTTAAAATAACCAAACTTGCTTTCAGGTGGACATACGAGCAAAGAGAAGACACAGGATTGCTCCTTAGGATTTTGACAATTATTTGTCAACTTTAACTGGCTCTGCTGATCTAAAAAAAGGCTAAAAATTAAAACAATTTCGGTTATTTATAGCGTGGATGTTGTAAACTCAAACTGTCACACTGCGGGGTCTCAATTTAGAAGTCAAACTTTTGAATTTTGTCAAATTTTTCGATTTTAGCCCACTGTGCGACAGTACAAACGCTGACCCTGATGCCTTCTGATAATCAATTATTACATTAATATCGTTTATAAAAAATCATTTTATGTATTCAAATTAAATATTTGGTTTAAAAATACATTTGCAATGGCTTAATTTTTCATTAAAAATAGTTTTTTTAAATTAAATAATCCCTCTATACTGCAGCGGTATGCCTAGTCGATTTTTGATTTTTTCAGTCTCCACTAATTTGTTTAAAAAAATGGCCCGGATAATTTATTGGCAAAATATCGTAAAGTTTATGTTTCGAAGCCTAATCTAAAATTGTTGGGAAGAATTCGTCGTTCTATCATTAAAAATAGGGAAGATTTTATTTTTGGATTTTTTCGATTTCAGCCCACAGTGAGGCGCTAGTTGTCCACGTGCAAGGAGCCTATGCATGGTAGGTCACTTTTGACCCAGTTTTCCGACCTCTGATACTTATCAGGTCATATCCGTGTCTCATTAAGTTTAATATATCAAGCAGAACATTCATGAGGTGGAAGAGAAAGGGGTGGTAATGTGACTATTAAGTACACAGTAACAAAATGAAAATGTTCTGCATCACGACTGGGTAAAAGTTAGTCGTATGACCAAAACACGGAATATATAGGTACGGTTATAAGTACCTAATGCTGTGAAATGACCTTAAAAACGTACTCGACGAGTAAAGTGGGTGAAGAACTTAAAAACATGCCCACGCAAAACTTTACGCTTTTGCAATCCGTAGAGCAAAGTACTACGCTTGATACTTAATTATTAATTATGGTAACAGGTTGCAAACGAGGTGAAATATCAATGAGTATCCTCGCTCACCGACAACAGAATATACAAACAAATTAGAAAGTTAGTGCTGCTTTCATATACGCTTATTTTCCCCTACCCCATCACATGTCAGGATGGCCGAGCGGTCTAAGGCGCCAGACTCAAGGTTTACCTTGCCCGACTGGGTCGGGTGTTGAGCGTTCTGGTCCTCGTAAGAGGGCGTGGGTTCGAATCCCACTTCTGACAAATTTTTTTCTCTTGCAAAATATTTATATTTTGCTTGATCTAGGTTATAATAATAGTATTAACCGTACAACCCCGATATTAAATATTTTCGACGAGGCCGTATTTAATTTCACCATTCGGGAGGGAAAACGTTTCAGGTTCTTTCACATCATACGAATGCGGTAGGACTAAAATCTATAACTTTCATTGACGATGAATTCCAGATTCCGTAACGTTTTATGCTACTGATGTTGCCTATTTCATTCGCTTCATTTGAAGAAACAATTCTATACAATAGAACGTCCTCTGGAAGAAGGCGTGCTCTGGAATAATCTATCGGTGTCGTTAATTTTACCGACGACGTTGCATTTAAAATAATACAAGGATAGAATATATGACGCCACTCATGATTAATTTGTAGAATGACGCATTAGTTGTGTGATTTTGTGTGAAATGATAAACGTCTTGATCCGAGCGCAACAATACGGCAGAATCGCTCACGAAGAAAGTCGATCGCCAAAGGATCGCCACTGAACGTAATGTCGATCCATTCACGAACAAGATGAAGATCTCTTGAAAAGTTACCCTTCACTGTTCCTCATTCTCCTGGTTTCACTTAATGTCTTACACCTAATTTTTCTGCTTCGACATAAAATTGCTGCAATAAATTCAACAATGAATGCTCCAGTGTCAGTATCACTTGTCAACTATCTTATTGTTAGACTGTCTGACGCAGCTCTCCAACCAATTTTTCTTCCGGCTAACCTCTACATACTTGCATAATATTTTCGTTCACAAAACTCACTTTTTAACGTTGATTTTATATTGAACTCGATAGTAACCTATTTTACGAAGCGTAACCAATAATCAACGATCCTGATTCACCGTTACTCTGGATTATTTATAGCTCCGAAAATATAGACACCATTTATTTCCTATTTGGATTTACACGTAAAGCAGAAATATTAAAAACAGAAACTTGATAAACTCCAGTACATTTTAATTCACTTCTCTTAATAAATACACGACATACTTAGCTTGACATCGGTGACCTGCAAATCACACAAGTTGTTGTTCAGCTAAAACCTGGGGTTTTTCAACAATACAGCAACAATGTTCCCTACGACCCTTAAGGAGGTTCCACCGTGACTCCGCCATTCAAAATCCAGTAAAGATGTATGTTATTTAATGAATAAATACCGATCCAGAAAAACACCTATATGGAAAATTATCTATAGGGTGATAACGCATACACAATACTTGTATGAGTATGCTATTTTATAGCGCGTTGTAGTTGCATTCTATTTTTCACAAGCTCTTTTAACTAATTTTGACTTCGGAACATGACTGACGTGTTGTTGCCACGTTTAATTTACAAAATGAGAATACATGCTCAATCCCGCTAATACGTATTCTAAAATAGTTCAAATATTTTCTTACTTAGTTTTAAACTATTCCCTTGCAAATACAACTCTTTGTTTTTAATTTTATTGATATTCATATTTTTGAAAATTGTTTTGCAACAATGACGCTGCTACCATTTGGAATAATTGGTATTAATTACACCATGTCAATAACCAATGAAATATTTAAATTACATAAAAAATATAAAAAGGACCTTGGTAAGGTAAATTCCTAAATTAAGTAAGTAAATAGGCTTGTAAGCACGTTCCGTCACAAGTTCCGTTGCCAATGATAACAATATACTGTAGCGTCACTTTCATGTAACTAAGTTTTTTCTGCTTTTTTTCGAGCATACATTTTTAAAAATCAATTAAACAAGTGTGGTAATGCGACCACTTTTTTACAATGCTAAATTCTACATAAAATTGCGCATCGAATATAAGTTTTCCTTCAAAACGACATTTCTCTTTACATTATTAATCTGCAAATCTTACTGCAAGAGCCATGCTCCGCCGTATAACCACGCATAAACTAGCTGATTTTCAACGTCTTTTTCCTTCAAATATATGATGGAAAGGCCTCATTATTTTATTGCCAATCGATAGAAGGGCCGAAAAATTGTGTGTCCTGAAATGTTCACAAAAATGACATCTACTTCATAAATCGGTTGGGCCTCCTTAAAGACAAACATATCTTACAACTCAGGAGCAAATATAACTAAGGAATAATATGGGGCGAGGAAGTTTTTTCAAAATGGGATATACGTCATTTTGGAAGTTAAGCTTCCATTAAGTGCCCTGTGATAAACAATGGATGTGTAATGGCGGGGAATTAAGACGGGCGATTTGTGTTGGACTGAATTCTCTCCGTAAGTGATCAGCGATTGCTCCCAGAATGCTAGCCGGCCCAATAAGAGTGCAGAAATCACCCTCCGGCTCCGCTCGCAATTCACGAATGCACCGAAATCCAATCGTCGCTGCACACACTATAAACTCCGAGTCGCAGCGCCGTAGTTTCGCCGCACTCCACCCTGGCAACGCGCCGCCACCTCCGCGAGACGGTCAACAAGTTTCCTCTCCCCAAGCGCGAATCACGAGCAATCTCCGTCAATTCACTCCGACGACGCACGGAAAAGGTGATTAAGATGGCGGGAGAGAGAGAGAGAGATTCACTGGGGAGCGTGATTAGGAAGGCATTAAAAAACAAAACAATTACCAGGGCTTACGAAAAATTATAAATGCGTTCCGAAGATATTGCGAGACGATACGGTATGAAGATAAATCACAAGAAAACGAAAATGATAAGTATTTCCAGATCAACAGGGCCAGATTAAATTTAAAATTAAGAGGGTGGAAGCTAGGATGGGTGGAGCAATTTAGCTATATAGGAATTGCGTTGGAGGAAAAGGGGTATGGCAGCAAGGAAGTGGGAAGGAGAATCGAAATGGCAAAAGAAGCTTTTACTCGCAAGCGTGCAACTAATGACAGGGAAGTTTATTACGGGAGTAAAGGGAAGACTGGAGAAAAATCTAATATGGAGTGTGGCACTATATGGCGCGGTTTTAAGGAGAGAAGATGAAAATATACTCGGGGCTTTTGAGATGTGGGTGTGGACAAGGATTGAGAAAGTAAAGTGGGTCGAAAGGAGGACGAACGATGAAGAGAATTGGCAGGAGAGGAAAGGAGGATTGGGGAAGAACGTATCAATCATTCAAGTATGTACGTTGAAAAAAATACTAGGATTACATTTAATTTAGGTACAACTTATTATACGGTATCATACACGCAATTGTGGTAATCATAACAAGAATTGTATATTTGCCTTAATTAAAGCATGCTATGACTCAGCAAAACAAAAAATACCATGGTTACCATCAACAGTTCTCGGCGCGGAGATGGAAAGTAAGGAGAAATTCATATTTAAAAGCACTTATTTGTATATTTGAGTCAGTATGACATCCTGGTATTCGCAAGCGGTCATTATAATAATATGCTATGCATTATTATACGTTAAGAAGAAAATATGTTTAAGTTATCGAATTATAACAAAATACATCTCATTCACCACAAAGCAGTGTTTACTCGTAGCAGATGACTGCTATGACAGTCGCGAGTTTAGTTGCGATATATCTATATCGCCACTGCTATGATGCGACTGCACCAACTTCTATGCAACTTAAGGCCGCTATTTAGGCGTTGTCATAACAAATAAAAAGAGTTTTATTTCAATAGTGATTGATTCTTAAATTTTCATGAAATTCTTCAAGCAATAAATGAAATTGACAATCCTTTGTTCCAATTCTTTTAAGAGTAGAACCTTTCCTTCGGGTAGGGATATCCTTGTTATTATATATCATAATTCCGTCATGTATTGATTTCCATTGGCGATTGTGTTGGATACATTTCCGCTTGAAAGTAGACGGGCTTCAACTTTGCTACTAGCTCGAACTAGGATCGATAGTGTTCGAAATGTGTCCATTATCGACCTCAACTCGCATCGCAGTTGCTATTTACACATACGAGTGGGGCTTAACAGTCGTTAGCAGTTGACTGTCATAGCAGTGAACTGCTACGTGTAAACGCGCCTTAAGGTTACGTGATTACGTAAACCTTGGAATTACCGAAAAGTCAAATCAGAAAAATTAATCTTTTCTTCAATTTTCCCCAAGGCTATCAATGATGAGGGCACGCATGTAAATTTTCACGCAACTATAAACAGAGAAAAAAATCGCACCGACCGACTTAATCGATTAGATGTTTGAAGCAGCGTTTACACGTAGCAGTCACCTGCTATGACAGTCGCGAGATGTGCGATATATCGATATATCGCTACTGCTATGATGCGTCTGCACCAACTTCTATGCAGCTTAAAGCCACTATTTAGGCGTTGCCACAACAAACAAAAAAAAGTTTTAATTCAATAGTGATTGATGCTTATATTTTCATGAAATTCTTCAAGCAATAAATTCCATTGACGATTATCTTTTGTTCTCATTCTTTAAAGAGTAGAATCTCCCCTTTTGGGAAGGGATATCTTTGTTATCACATCCAAATTCCGTATCAGTATCGACGTATCAGTCGTCGTGTTTAGGTTTCCGTTGGCGATTGTTGCGTTTGTGTTGGATACATTTCCGCTGAAAAGTAGACGGGCTTCAACTTTGCTAATAGCTCGAACTGGGATCGATATTGTTCGACATGTGTCCAGTATCGACCTGAACTCGCATCGCAGTTGCTATTTACACATGCGAGTGGGGCTTAATAGTTGTTAGCAGTTGACTGTCATCGCAGTGAACTGCTATGTGTAAACGCGCCTTGACATAGCAGGACTTCAGATATTCAAACTGGGTGTTAAATGTCAAAAACCTCAAAAGCCAACAGGATGGGACCTCGCTGATCAAGGAGAGACATTTCGTTAGATGCGTCGCAAGGAAGATGATATTATCAGCGGTCACTCCGTGCGTCCCGACTACACGAAGTGACGTGGGCGAACACATCTTCAGTTTCAAGACGTGGGTGTGTAGGAGTTCTCGACGGTCACTGAGGGAGCCTCTCCAATCACAGTCCGAAGGAGTTCCTCTTTCTCGAAAATATCCTCGCTGGATATGAAGACGCGGGCCAGCGTTCAGTATTTCGGTCGGTGAGACAGTAACCGCGGCGCAGGGAGGGGAGGGAGGAGTTAGGTAAGAGGAAAGGGGGAATTAATAAAAAAAAGAAGGGGAGGACGTAGTGAGTAAGTAGGAAATAGCCGCCTCCCGCCAAGCGCAACCCTCCCGTTTCTGGCACCCTTTAAAAGCATCGGTCTACGGCGAGGTGCTCCCGAACAGAAGTTCGCTCTGCGGACAATCCTGCCGTGAATCACGTCCAAGTACTAATTTATTCATCACACACACACACACTTGAAATTGGAGTATGTACCATGCAATAACCGAACAGTTGTCCACAGCTTGTATAAAAATCATCATCAATGGTCAACAATCCTAGGATTAAAATCAACCGATTCAGGCGCGATGTAGTGGAATTTTGACATATTAGAATAAAATATAGGTGCACTTTTCCACAACTAATTTATTGATGCGTACGACGCGTTTCGGCTCACAGAGCCATCATCTGGTACAAGACTTCATCACTGAGCCATCATCTGGTACAAGACCAGATGATGGCTTGATGTGAGCCGAAACGTGTCGTACGCATCAATAAATTAGTTGTGGAAAAGTGCACCTATATTTTATTCTAATCCTAGGATTGGTTTGACGCAGCTTTCCACTCGATTCTTCTATCGGCCAACCTCTTCATATTGACGTAATTCTTCTCTTTTATATTTACATACCCATTTTTAATTATTGGAATAGTGCTGTCCTGTTTATTTTGATCGTGACAACATTCCACTACCTCTCGCCGAAGTCGGTTACTTTTATTCGGAATGCGAGCATAGGACAGACGAAGCCAAACCTTTTCTAAAGGTGCGTTTACACGTAGCAGTTGACTGCTATGACAGTCAACTGCTAACAAGCCCCACTCGCATGCGTAAATAGCAACTGCGATGCGAGTTCAGGTCGATACTGGACACATGTCGAACACTATCGGTTCTAGTTCGAGCTATTAGCAAAGTTGAAGCCCCGTCTAATTTCCAGCGGAAATGTATCCAGCACAATCGCAACAATCGCCAACGTAAAGCAATACACGACGGAATTTGGATATAATAACAAGGATACCTATCCTTCCCCTAAAGGGGAGATTCTACTCTTTAAAGAATGGGAACAAAAGATAACCGTCAATGGAATTTATTGCTCGAAGAATTTCACGAAAATTTAAGCATCAATCACTATTGAAATAAAACGCTTTTTATTTGTTGTGGCAACGCCTAAATAGCGGCTTTAAGCTGCATAGAAGTTAACGCAGACGCATCATAGCAGTAGTGATATCGATATATCGCGCATCTCGCGACTGTCATAGCAGTCAACTGCTACGTGTAAACGCTGCTTTAGGCTCTCCTCGAAGTATCGCAAGGCGGAACTGAACATTCTATTCAATCGGATTTGTCGAATATCGAGACTCAAATTACCACGGGCGGCGCTGGTGTCGGTGACACATTTTTCCAATATGGCCGACGATAGCAGGGTAAACCATGAAGTTTGTAAGTACGAGGTTAGGCATAGGTGCGAAGTTTTGTTTGGTGCGGTTAGAGGATCACAACAATTCCGATTGGAATTGTTTTTCCTCGGCGAAAATTTCGTACCTCCGCTAGCCATCGCAGGAATCGCTTCGAGAATAAATAGCGATACCTAATAACCAGAAAACACGGATGCCTAACGAAACTAATCACTTGCAAATATATAAAAAAACTCACAAATATTACATCTAAAAAATAAATTGAACTAAATAGTCGACAATATAGGCCTCACGAAGTATGTCTGATCTCGATCTCGCAAATTCAATGCATACACCCACATTGCAACTCCCCAGGGCACTTATCGCAATTGGGTTCAAGCGAATGACAGGCAGCGCACAGCAGGTGACACTTAGCTGATGACAGACACATCGTCATCATCAAGGGTCAACAATCCTAGGATTGGTTTGACGCAGCCCTCCACTCGATTCTTCTATCGGCCAACCTCTTCATATTTCACATAGCTCCTCTCTTTCACGTCCTTTACGACCTGTTCTATGTAACTCATACGAGACCTACCTTTTACAATCCTCCTGTTCACTTTTCCCTCGACGATAGTCTTCATCAGGCCATCGTGTCTCAAGATATGGCCGATTAAGTTTTCCCTTCTTCTTTTTAGAGTTGTCAGCAGACTTCTCTGTTCTCCTACTCTTCTTAGCACTTCCTCCTCGTTACTTACTCGGTCGATCCATTTAATTTTCAGTATTCTTCCATAGCACCATATTTCGAATGCTTCTACCCTTTTCTTCTCCGCTGCTCTCATCGTCCATGCCTCACTGCCGTAAAGAAACATGCTCCAGATGTATAAAAATCAGGTGGCCATAATCAAATCAGTACTCAGCAGTACAGGAGCAAGCATAAAGAAAGGAGTGAGACAAGGCTGTGCACTGTCTCCCGTATTATTCAATGCGTACATAGAGAAGGCTATCCGAGAAGTCAAAGAAAAGTCTCCGGGAGTGAATATCCACGGGGAGAAAATCAGCATGCTGCGATTCGTAGACGACATAGAAGTCATGGCAGAAACAGAAGGGTATTTAAAGAAGCCACTAGGAAATATGGACAGGACAATGGACATATATCACCTGAAGATCAATAAAAAGAAAATTAAGGTATTGGTATTGCAGTAGGAGAAAGGAAGCCAGGACCGTTGTTAAATTAGGAAAACAAAAAATCGAGGAGGAGGAAGAGTATTGTTACCTGGGAAGCAAAGTAAACAGCGATGGACAAAGTAAAAGAGAAATTGTCAGTAGAATTTCCCAGCCGAAAAAGGAATTTTACCGAAAGAAGATTCTGCTTACAGCTGCAAATACAAACGTGGAAGTGAGGAAACATTTCATTAGAACATACATCTGGAGCATTCTACTATATGGCAGCGAAGCATGGACAATAACAGCAGCAGAGAAGTCCAGGCTGGAAGCATTCGAAATGTGGTGCTACCGAAGCATGATGAAGATTAAATGGATCGATAGAGTGACAAACGAAGAAGTGTAAAGAAGAGTGGGAGAGAAGAGATGTCTACTGAAAACATTAAAAAGAAGACGGGACAACTTAATCGGCCACATTTTGAGACACGATGGCCTGATGAAGACAATCGTCGAGGGAAAAGTGAAAGGGAAGAATGGAAAAGGCAGGCCTCGTATGATATATATGGAGCAAGTTGTGAAGAGTGTAAAAGAGAGGAACTACGTCGATATGAAGAGGTTGGCCGATAGAAGAATCGAGTGGAGGGCTGCGTCGCTGAGCAACCTTAGAATTGTTGACCGATGATGATGACACTCACTACGCTTTAAACGTCGCACTGACACTGGAAAATAGTCGTATTGTTAGAAGCGTCCATTTCCCTTGAAGAGTAATAATCAAATGGTTAAAATTATAAGTTATTTGCAAAAGCAAAAATTTTATCCCCCAGAAACTCTTAAAAGAAACCACGAAAGAAAACCACAGAAAAAAAAGAACTCACGACATCGCACCGACACGAGTCTTCTATTTTCTCTCGTTGCATGCAAACGTTTCTATTGGAGTTGGATAAGATTTCTATTTGTGATGGGAACACAAGAAAGTTAATTCCGAGGGTATCTTATTTAGATGCTCTTATGCAATCATAAACCAGGCATCAACAAGTTTTAAACAAGTTATTCATATGCCGAACTTGGAAACCCAAGGGGTGGATTGCAAGAACGAGGTTTAAATACATAAACATTCGACATATACATAATTACAGCGCGAACAATCAAAAAATGTAACTACAAAAATAAGGAATAAACTGGTTACAGCCACAAAAATAACAACTTAACTGCCCTGATCATTAAGTCACTTCACAAACCAATTCTTCGCTTCTTTTAAAATGTTGTCTTACCTAGCATAAAAGTCCAGTTCATTGAAATGCCTTATACTTTCGGGTTATTGGCATTATACTTTCCAGAAATATCTTTCAATTCCTCCTTTTTCCTATTCAACGCGTTCGTGTAATACTCTTTACTTTCTAGTATTACATACTCTGATACAATAGAGATCAGGAGCAACTTCTCTTCCAGCAAAAAGTTTTCGTTTCGTCCACTTCACATTTCAATAGATACTCACACGCTTCCAAACTGAAAGTTCGCGTTGTTTATTTACGTCGCTAAGGCGCTTACAATTGATTTTCGGGATAAAAATGACAGTAGCCAGCGTTGCCACATAATCAACAACGGCAGGCCCACGGTTTTAATAGACCTCGACGAAACCTTGTTTATGCAAGCGGGAGGAAGATCGCGTCCAGACCGCGACTTATGAAGACGCCGTCTAAAACCACGACTTAAACCTCGTTCTTGCAATCCACCCAATGAGTATCGACTGAATCCAATAATAAAAGTGGAATAATTAAGAATAAAAGGATTCTTTTCAGAAAACCGCTTCCCAATTGAACTCCAATTTTTTTTCCGGGAGAGTGGACCGGAGGTTGCCCAATGAATGCCCACGTTGTGCTGGTGGGTTCCCCCGTACTCACCATCTCAGCCAGGGCAGTAAAAATCGAGGGTTTATCGCGGACAACAGTGCATAGTATTTATGCATGACGATGATAGAGGGCCGAGGTGTCTTGCTGTGGGAATTATTTTCTCCTCGGGGAGAATATATATCCATTTGCAGATTGGATCACGCGTTCATCTATCTGCATGTTTTATTTCGAAAACGGGAGGATCGTGTGTCCAGCATTTGTCCGATGTGCAGGGACAGCCGAGAAAAGCCCGCACGGACCGATAATATGATGCGTTAAAACATAATAATTTAAACGAATTAAGTAAATAAAAGCTGAACATCAACAAGATCAACAAGATTGCATGCACAATACATCAACAGCACTAGACCTTTGAAGATATTAACAGTCGATATGAAGTCGACATACCAATCGCGGTTGAACATCTGAAGTCATCGAAACCGGATTGTCAGAGCGTCGATTCAAAATCCTGAGAGGCCTTCCTTGAGGACAGACAATTCCCTCCCACTCAACTCACCACGTCATCCTCGGCAGTCTAAGATTGCGTCAGATTACATGAGACTGAGTGGTGGGAACTAACATTGCGTAGATGGAATCTCGTTGTGAATGACTCCAAGAAATCACTAATGACACTCCTTATTCCATACTACGACGCATACAAAACTGAGCCTAGCCACAAAGGAATATCGGAAACCCCCTGAAAGAATATATTATTATTATAGACGAAGCGATGCCTTAAGGCGCGTTTACACGTAGCAGTTGACTGTTATGACAGTCAACTGCTAACAACTATTAAGCCCCACTCGCATGTGTAAATAGCAACTGCAATGCGAGTTCAGGTCAATACTGGACGCATGTGAACACTATCGATCCTCGTTCGAGCTATTAGCAAAGTTGAAACCCGTCTACTTTCCAGCGGAAATGTATCCAACACAATCGCAACAATCGCCAAAGGAAAGCAATACACGACGTTTGATATCGGGAATTTGGATATAACAACAAAAATATCCCTCTCCAAAAGGGGAGATTCTACTCTTTAAAGAATGGGAACAAAAGATAATCGTCAACGGAATTTATTGCTTGAAGAATTTCATGAAAATTTAAGCATCAATCACTATTGAAATAAAACTCTTTTTATTTGTTGTGGCAACGCCTAAATAGCGGCTTTAAGCAGCATATAAGTTAACGCAGACACATTATAGCAGTAGCGATATAGATATGTCCTGCATCTCGCGACTGTCATACCAGTCGACTGCTACGTGTAAACGCTGCTTTAGAAAAGGCTACGCCTCGTCTCTTCTGTGCTCGCATTCCGAATAAAAGTAACCGACTTGGGCGAGAGGTAGTGGAATGTTATCACGATCAAAAGAAATAAGACAGCACTATTCCAATAATTAAAAATGGGTATTGTAACGTCTGATATTTGTTTTGTTTGTTTGGGAGATGTTGGTGGGTTGCTGGGGGAGTGAAGCGATTGCCGTGGTTGTTGATTGGTTTTGTTGGGGAGGCAGAATAAAGGAGAGTCTGATATGCAGCGTTTTCTTAATTGAAATCAGTGCTCTCCCGTAATATTTGCCCGACGTTACAGTATATATAATTGTACCGCATCATGGAATGTACCTATAGACGTGGATGATGGTGACCTGGAAGAAGGGAAACCTGGCGCACATTAAGACCCTAGCCGGGACCAAGCGATCGGCAGGGTCGGCCACAGAGAAGGAGGAGCAGAGCAGAGAGGCCAACGCGGAGACTATTTCAGTCTGGGACCATCTCCCGCCGAGCTGGAGTGTAGCCCTCCCCCGCTACTCACGAGTGCGATAAGGCCAAATATCGATATCTCTCCGGAATCGTCTCCAGTGACCAACTGTATGCTTACTCACTTGCGTACTTAACATCCAGTTGCATGTAAGTAGTGCATGTTTCATGGTGGTCGTTCACCCCCTGCCACACACCCTAGCGGTGTCTCGAAGGGTAGTGCGTAGATGTAGTTATAGCTACCCAAAATAGGCCACTCAAATGAATGGCTTATGCGTTCGAGGGGATCATGTTCGAATGACAGAAAAATTCTTCAAGATAGGCCGCAAAGAAGTTACCAATGAAATCGATTCTTGTTACTAATTTTCTGTCGGCGTACAGATGAAGTTGACGGTGTCTGGCTTGACTACGTGGGATTCCTTCGTGATTAGGGTAGGGAAACAATGCACTTCCACAAAATACATAATTTGTTCACTCACGACCGTGGTGTAGATGCTTAGCGTCATCTGCTATTGTGTCTTGTGTTTTTGTAAATGTTTTGCAAACTGTGAGTCCCCAGTGCTATTGATGAAGCATGCTCTGTGCTCTTCTGCCCTAGTTTCGAATGTTCTTCCCGTCTGTCCTATGTGTAAATGGCATCCAAGTCCGAGCAGCCGAGTTCATAGATGCCACTTTCTTGCAGTGAGTGGACTTTGTCTTTGGTTGAGGTTAATATGTTTTTGATTGTGCGACTCTTTAATTGTATATAAGGGCCTTACAATTCTGTATTCGACACCAGAAGATGATGCTAAGCATCGAAGCCATGGACGTGAGTGAACAAATTATGTATTTTGTGGAAGTGCATTGTTTCCTTACCCTAATCACGAAGGAATCCCACGTACACAAGCCAGACACTGTCAACTTCATGTGTACGCCGACAGAAAATTGGTAGCGAGAATCGATTTTATTGGTAACCTCTTTGCGGCCTATCTTGAAGAATATTCTGTCGTTCGAACATGATCCCCTCCAACGCATTAGCCATTCATTTGAGTGGCCTATTTTGGGCAGCTATAACTACGCCTACGCACTACCCTTCAAGACACCGCTAGGGTGTGTGGCAGGGGCTGAACGACCACCATGAAACATGCACTACTTACATGCAACTGGATGTTAAGTACGTATCTACAGAGTTATTGAAACGATTAATGATTAGAAAATCGTTTCTCTAGATGCGTTAATCTACATTTCCCTAGTACGCATGGGCTAGTATTTCTAAAGCAAGCTTTATGAATTATGAAGTACTCTAACAATATTTCACCCACTTATCCCTTTGCTACGGTCTCTCTTATGGTACGCGGGAAAAATGATTTGTTAAAATCGGTACGACAATCTATCTCTCTAATCTTGTTTATCCCATCTAACCTAGCATAATGCACAGTGGCTCTTAACAAAATCTTCTAATTCTGCTATTTCCCACTTTTCGGGCATTACATGTTCTTCGAGTTAATCTTTAAATAGTACTTTAAGATAGATAGAACTGATTCGTGAGCTGATTCTTCGTACACGCGAGCTGGGATTTCATCAGGACCTGGAGACTCATTCGGGCTAATGTTTCTTCTTAATACGGATTCGATTCCACTACAAGAGATATCGATTGTTTGGCCATTCTTAGGGGAACTGCGTGCCGGAAATGTGCTTTTACTCAGAAGAGGGAGCTCATAACACGAACCTTTATTAAAGATTTGTTTGGCTGGTGAAGACTATCTGAAGAGACGCACTGAATGACTGACCTAGGGGAGAAGAGATTCTAGGAGGCCTATCATCATCATCAATTCTCTACAATCCCAGAATTGGTTTCACGCAGCCCTGCACTCGATTCTTATATCGGCCAACCTCTTCATATTGACGTAGCTCCTCTCTTTCACGTCCTTTACGACCTGTTCTATGTACCTCATACGAGGCCTGCATTTTCCATACTTCCCGTTCACTTTTCCCACGACGATTGTGTTCATCAGTCCATTGTGTCTCAAGATGTGGCCGATTAATCACTTCAATAGGCCCGGATAGCTTCACTGAAGATGCTAGGCACATGTTAAAAAAACCAGCGTATTATGCTAGATTCGACCAGATAAAAAAGATTGGAGAGATAGATTGTCGTACTGATAGATTCAAAATGGCATTTTCCCCCGTACTATAAGAGAACAGAATAGGCAGCATAGCAAAGGGATAGGTAGGGGAAATATTTTAGAGTATTCTGTAGTGCATGATGCATGTATTAACCCCTTAAATACTATAGATACTAACAATCAAGTTGCATGAGACAATATAGTTGCTTGTTTGAATGTTAATAGAGCAAGCTTGGTGATCTTCACCCCCTGCCACACACCCTCGCGGTGGCTTTCAAGGTATCGTGTAGATGTAGATTAAGTTGTCCCGTCTTCTTTTTAATGTTTTCAGCAGATTTCTCGATTCTCCACCTCTCCTTAAGACTTCTTCGTTTGTCACTTGGTCAATCATTTTATCTTCATCATTCTTCGGTAGCACCACATTTCGAATGCTTCCAGCCTGGACTTCTCTGCTGCTGTTATTGTCCATGCTTTGCTGCCATATAGTAGAATTCTCCAGATGTATGTTCTAGTGAAATGTTTCCTTACTTCAACGCTCGTATTCGCAGCTGTAAGCAGAATCTTCTTCTGGTAAAATGCCCTTTTTGCTTGGGCAATTCTACTGGCAATTTCTCTTTTACTTCGTCCATCGCTGGTTTCTCGGCGTCCCAGGGGGGCTGTGTTTGAAACCAACGAGATAATCTTTAATAGGTAACAAAGAAGTCACGTGGTATAAACAAGAACGGTTCGCAAATTTGGTCTATTATAATCGTACATTACAATCTCGCTATATTGTTTTACACGAGTTTCATCTTATGTGACTCAAATATAGAGCCTTAGAGCGAGTAAAACTAAAAAAAAACAATTATTGACATTTTAATGAGCGATACTAACACACCAAATATTCGAACCCTTTCTTGTTTGTACCACGTGACTCCTTGGTTACCTATTCGAGATAGTCTCGATGGTTTCAAACACAGCCCCCCAGGTAGCAGAACTCTTCAACCTCCTCGATTTTTTGTTTTCCTAGTTTAACATTGGTCCTGGATTCCTTTCTCCTACTGCATGCCAATACCTTAGTTTTCTTTTTATTAATCTTCAGAGAGTATGTGATGTGGGAATGGAGAAGATATGATGTACGGAGAGAGGAAAGAAAAGAAGCACTGGGCATTGTTGGGGAGGTGAGAGGCAGTGACGTGGAAGGTACGAGAAGATTTCGAGTAGGGGAGCACGCATCGAGATACAGGACGTAAGAGAAAGGAAATGTTAAGAAGAGAAGAAAAGGTACAAGTTATTCATTGACAAACAACGGAAACGGCGGAGAACCCCAAATAAAAATCTTTGTTAATCGATTGATTTCAACAGCACACTTCCACGTGCGTAGTAATCGACGAATCGAAATCAAGTGGCGATTTCTGAGTCACTCGTAAAGGGGAGGGGCGATATATCGATCGAGGGGTCGAAGTCTCTTTCCGGGAACGTCCCCGAGGGGTAACTCGACGACCGAATGGACGGCGTGTCCCACAGGGGTCACGTGGTGGTCCCATGCGTTGTAAGTTTCGGGCGATGGAGTCTTCCCCTGCTCGGAGGGATGTGGAGAACTAGGGAATCGTGAATCGATTCTTGTTTTCAGATCGAAGACGCATCGGATGGAAATATGATGAAAGCGAAGAATGAAGCCGTGGACAGGAATTTGGGAGATATTCTCAAACACCTCAACGCAAAATTTATTCAAGAGCCGAGGTTAAAATTTTCAATAACTATATTTTGAATAAATATTTTTACATCGTAATTAACTGAGTCACATGTATATACGCTCCCAAAGAACGAGTGGCTCGCGAGCCGTGGTTTGCTCATGACCGCTCATGGCTCATTAGCAAACTATTGAGACGGAAGAGCCAAGCCTAGTAGCAATTTAACATGTATTCGAGATCCATTAATACAGGTAAAAAGTATAATTATTTCACATATGTTTTTACTAAAAACATATGTGAAATAATTAGACAAGCAAATCGTAAACTGGGATTCATCAAAGAGTACTGGGCAAGTATGGCGATCATGTACGAGAAATAAGCTACTTCTTTTGTTAGACCTCATTTGGAATACGTTGCCAGTATATATGGATGTAATCCTCACGAAATAGGCGTAAATAAGGAACTGGAGCGGGTGAAGAGAATGTCGGAAAGCTTTTTAAAGTGATGGTATTATAAAATTAGGATAACAAGTCTATTGGAACTGCAGGAATGAACTAAAATAGGAATCATTGTCAGATCGTAGGTTGAAATTTAACTTAATCTCTTAAATAAATTTCAAGATAATATTTCAATGACGATGTTAAAAACATTTTGCGAACTCCGAATTAATATGGTAGACTGGACCATGATCTCAATATTAGAGAAATTGATTGCAGAACTGAAATATTCAATATGTCCATCTTTCCTCGGACAATTAGTGACAGTGAATAGCTGTAAACATATCCAATAGTATAAATAAAAGTGTACTAATGGATAGAATACGTAGTTGCATTTTGGTATAATGACTTTTAGCTAACACAACTAACAGCATGTTTGCGTATGCTTGATTTCCAATTTTTATCTTTTTTTTAAATTGTAAAGTTTAGGCTAGAATATAATTATAACCATGGTATAAAATACAGTTTTGAAGTGGATTCACCCCCTGCCACACATCTTTATGGTGGATTGCAGGGTATCATGTCGACGTAGATAGTAAGGGGCAGTTATCACGAAAGCATTTTATTTTTTGCACGTTAGATTTTCAAATAAGTACGATCAACGCCAAAGAACTAGCACTCTGTGAGGTAATACTTACATATCGGCAAATATTACAGTGAAACTGAGATATTCATTAAAAATTACAGTGAAATCCGAGAGCGAAAGGTAAATACGAAACACTTTTTATCGGTCTTTATAAAATGGATTTCTCAACTTGTCAACGAGGGCAGAGATCTGTAGAGGCGAGAAGTCACTTGCCAAACAAATGCAATGTCTAATTCTGAAGATTCAGGCGATATGGAGTGGAAGCGAAACATGATAACACAGAACGAAAAAACGCTAGCCAAATCCACAAAATAATAAACTTAACTACGACCCTGGTTTCACTGTATTACAGCATCGTCAGGTAGAGTATTTCTAGGATCCTCCCTTCCCACCCCCCTTTTTTGTTTTCTCATATACAGAGTGTCCCATTGATCTTTTTTTTGACCTGTAATTTTAGACCCTTCCTTTCGAGCCACACAGATGAAATTTGGTACCTGGCTAGAAAAAGGTTGTAAGTTTCGTTGAGTCTACGCAAAATACGAAAAATATGACCTTCTAACCCCAGAAATAGGGTCCAACCTAAAATCCAAATTTTGCCATACGGCTTTTCAATGTTAAAATATTCGAAATACAAAAAAGACAGAATTATTTAGCGAAACTTTCAACTGATAGGTTTTCGGGCACGAAGAACACGATGGAAGAACTTTTGAGGGCGAAAATTGCAACCGTGACCCATGAAAGGTCACAGTCAAGGTCACAGGGTTACAAAAAATGAATCACCGCTACAAACCTGTCGAATCATACGTTTAAAAAGGTACCAGGGTCGTTGGAAAGGTCATCAGATCCCTCTTGTCATCCCTTGATCTTCAAGGGTTACTCAGAGGTCAAAGGTCACAAGGGTGACAAAAAGTGAAAAACTTTTTCACTTTTCGCCCATAAGGCAAAATTTGGATTTTAGGTTGGACCCTATTTCTGGGGTCAAAAGGTCATATTTTAAATATTTTGCGTACACTCAACAAAACTTACAACCTTTTTCTAGCCAGGTGCCAAATTTCATCCATGTGGCTCGAAAGGAAGGGTCTAAAATTACAGGTCAGACATGACACACGATCAATGTTCCATAGTATGAGGCTTAACTAGGTGGAAGTTAATATTTCATTTACACTCTGTATATGTTGGTGCATCTTAGAAACACTCTACCTGACGATGTTGTAATACAGTGAAACCCAGGTCGCAGTGAAGTTTATTATTTTTGTGGATTTGGCTCGAGTTTTTTTCTTCCTGCGTTAAAATGCAATGTCTTTCACCTTACATTTCGGAGCCTGTTCGTATCCACTTGGTAGCCCGATGGTGGCCAACCAACCCACTTCCACTAGAACACTCGCCCCTTTGTCCTCGAATCCCGCGGCGAAGAACTCGCGGAAGTGTCTTCCAAGAGCTCATTTACTTTTAATTGGCGCGCTATCCGACTCAGGATCTTCGACGGTACTGGCCATGAGATAATCATTTTCACACACTCACACATGAGAACGAAAGCACACATCACACGAACACACGCAGGCGTGACAGTTAATACGCGTGATGGGGAAACGTAAGAAATGACAACTGGATGAATTCACTCCGTCTTTCGATGACAAACCTAACAGATTTATCGCATCTATTCTGCAATCGCTTGTAAGATCGGAAAGTATTGTAAAGGAACGATACGATAACCTTATTAGCGTAACCAGTCTATAAAATGAATTAAATTTGGAATCATTGTCAGACCGCAGGTTAAAAATTTAGCCTTAATCTCTTAAACCAATTCCAAGACCATATTTTCAGTGATGATGGTAAAAATATTTTGCGAACCCCAACTTACTATGGCAGACTGGACCATAATCACAAAATTATAGAAATTGATTTCCGAACTGGCAGATTGAAAATGTCCATTCATCCCGGTAAAATTACGGATATGAATAACGGTAAGTATACTCCAATACGAGCGTAGCAATGGATAACATTGGTAGATGCATGTTGGTATGAGGACTTGAGGCTAACCCAACTAACAGCAGGTTTTTGCATGTTTGCTTTGCTATTTTTATCTTTTTTAAATACATCTACATCTACATAATACCCTGCAAGCCACCACAAGGGTGTGTGGCAGGGGGTGATTGCTCACCAAACATGCACTACATATCATGCATAAAAAAGGAATAGTATTAATATAGTAGTCAGAAATACACTATTTAAAAAAGATAGAAATTACAAAGCAAACATGCAAAAACATTCTGTTAGTAGGGTTAGCTTTAAGTACTCATGCCAACATGCAGCTACCAATGCTATTCATTGCTACTCTCCGATAGGACGAATTTACCGTTACTCATATCTCTAATTGTTCGAGGGAAAAAGGAAATTTTGAATCGGTCGGTTCGGCAATCAATTTCTCTAATTTTATGATTATGGTCCAGTCTGCCATAGTAAGTTGGGGTTCGTAAAATATTTTTAACATCATCACTGAAAATGTTGCCTTGCAATTTGTGGAAGAGATTAAGTCTAAATTTCAACCTGCGATCTGACAATGACTCCCATTTCAATTCATTTAATAGACTGGTTACGCTAATATAATTATCGTATCGTCCCTTTACAAATCTTGCCGATCTTCGCTGCACACGTTGAAGTTCCCTTTGAGGTGGCTTGCAGGGTATTATGTAGATGTAGATGTAAGTGTGTCACGCCATTCACACACTTTTCCCCCCGCGTTACACATAGAATTACGCAAAAATTTCTGCATAAAATCTGCATATAAGGTGCCAGTTACACGGTTGTTGCATTGGAAAGAGGAGGGAGAAGAACAGAAGCCAGTCAAGTTTCAACATGGGCCTTTTCCTTCAATCCGGATTTCTAGAGGCTTTAAAAGAGCTTCGTTGTGTTGAGAAGGACCGTAAGGACGTAAATGCAATGCGGATTTCTGAATCTACATGATTCGCTGCAATCCACCAAAAAAGGTGTGTGTGTGTGTGTCAAGGGGAGAATCTTGACCATGCATTCATTCCCTATCATTCTTAAAGAGTATTAGCAGCCAAATTTTAATAAAATATGCCAATTTAGGTAGCTGTGATTAAATCTTGACCCAGCTGTGAAGAAGCAAGCATAAGGAAAGGAGTGAGACAAGGCTGTGCACTGTCTCCCGTAATGTTTACATCGAGAGAGCCATCAATGAAGTCAAGGAGAAGTGTTCTGAAGTGAACATCCACGGAGAAACAATCAGCATGCTACGATTCGCTGATGACATAGCTCTCATAGCAGAGACAGAGAGGGAGCTGAATAGGATGCTAACAACCATGGAAAGGACATTGGCCAGACATCAGCTGAAGATCAACAAGAGGAAAATTAAGATATTGGTGTGCAGCAAGAGAGAGGAGGGCAAAACCAATCTCAAACTAGGAAAACAGAAACTGGAAGAGATGAAAGAGTTCTGTTACCTGGGAAGCAGAGTAACCAACGATGAACGAAGCAAGAAAGAAATAGTGAGTAGAATGGCCCAGGCAAAAAGGGCATTCTATCAAAAGAAGAATCTATTTACAGCTCGACATACAAGCTTGGAAGTAAGGAAGCAATCATCAGAACTTATATCTGGAGCATGTTCCTTTGCGGCAGTGAGGTATGGACGATGAGAGCAGCGGAGAAGAAAAGGGTGGAAGCATTCGAAATCTGGTGCTACCTAAGAATCCTGAAAATTAAATGGATCGACCGAGTGACAAATGAAGAAGTCCTAAGAAGAGTGGGAGAAAAGAGAAGTCTGCTGACAACTCTAAAAATAAGACGGGACAACTTAATTGGCCACATCTTGAGACACGATGGCCTGATGAAGACTATCGTAGAGGGAAAAGTGAACGGGAAGATTGGAAAAGGCGGGCCTCGTATGAGGTATATGGAGCAAGTTGTGAAGGATGTGAAAGAGAAGAACTACGCCAATATGAAGAGGTTGGCCGATAGAAGAATCGACTCGAGGGCTGCGTCAAACCAATCCTAGGATTGTCGACCCCTTGATTTTGATGCCAATTTAAAAATTATTTAAAAAACAGAGCAAAAACGTATATACTGATGTTATGAAAATCTTCCACCAAGTCACACATTAAGGCATTTCTTCAAACTGCTGTTAGTTGGGTAAGGGAAACGTCTTTATATCGACATGCAGCTGCCTATGCTATCAATTTATAAACTCGTGTATATATTATCGAATATAATCATGGCTATTTAGATTTGCGGTTAGAACTAAACTTAAAAAATTGAGCAGCTATACATTTTTGGAAGAGGAAACCATCGTTGGAGCGATCGTAAAGGTACTATAAGTAAAACGACAATTAAGGGCGTAGAATCCAGAAGGTAATTAGGTTTTACTAAAGATCACTAAAGATCACTAAATCACTAAAGATTTATCGTGGGGAAGACACATCCGGGAAATACGCGGCCGAGCGAAGAAAAAGCTAGGATTTGTAAAAGGAGTACTTGGGAAATGTGACGAGAAGACAAAAGAGCGATGTCACTTTTCACTAGTTAGGCCCCACCTTGAGTATGCAGCCAGTGTATGGGATCCGAATGAATTAGGTTTGATCAGGGAACTAGACAGTGTGCAGCGTAGAGCAGCTAGGTTCGTCAAAAGGGGTTACGATAGGTTGAGTAGTGTATCAGATTTAATACAAGAATTAGGGTGGGAATCATTATCAGAGCGTAGGTTAAAGTACAGATTAAATCTATTAGAGAAATTTCAATCGGATGGTTTTACTGAAGATGTTAGGCACATGTTAAAAACACCAGCGTATTATGCTAGATTCGACCAGATAAATAAGATTCGAGAGATAGATTGTGGTTACTGATAGATTCAAAATGGCATTTTTCCCCCGTACAATAAGAGAACAGAATAGGCAGCATAGCAAAGGGATAGGTAGGGGAAATCTTTTAGAGTAGTCTGTAGTGCATGATGCATGTATTAATCCCTTAAATACTATAGATACTAACAATTTAGTTGCATGAGACCCTATAGTTGCTTGTTTGCATGTTAGTAGTGCATGCTTGGTGATCTTCACCCCCTGCCACACCACCTCGCGGCGGCTTGCAGGGTATCGTGTAGATGTAGATGTATCAAATGCCCCGAGGTATCCCAGTAGCAACTAGCTACAACAGAGGCAACCTAAAGATCCTTGCCTTAAAATATTATCTCCTTAACATAGCAGGATATTTAGTCAAGCCCTGGGAAACCTACAAAATCCTAAATGGAATCCTCTTTGCGAGCACTCCCAAACCCTAGCCTCCGTCCCCAAAACTCCCTTTTCCGCAAGCCATGATTATTCAGATCAATTTAATTAAAAAAAAAGATATATCAATCCCAGTGTTATATAAATGAAATAAAACTCTGTTCTATTCTACACAAATATAACTAAGTTGACCTTTTCAGGCCATTAACAAGAGCTGACAAGTTTTTTTTATTCATACACTGTCGAAATCCCACCAAGTTAACCCTTCCTGCTATTTCCAGCTAATTCCAGTGCGTCGAATGTCGACCGAGTGTTAGTGGCGCGTCTTCGGTTCGGCGCCCTACGATCGCAAATTGGATCCGATCCGATCCGGGAAAGTAAGCCTAAAACACCGTTCCGATCGTGAGATCTTGCCGGTCGTGGTCGGAGAAAAGAAAATGACGAGGTGGTAGGAAAATGAAAGGATTTTGGAATAGGAAAATGATTAAGGGCAGGAGTTTAGGAAAAGAGGCTCCGTGCTGATGGGCTGATCCATTCTGACGAAGTACAAAGTGGCTGTAAAATCAGGGATTCAGGAATGAGTAGGGATTTAGGAATTTTTGGACAGGGAATTAGGATAGGGATAAGGAAAAGGTGAAGATCTGGATGCGGCAAGCAGAGGCTCCCGTGCTAGCAGTCAGGTACGTTGAAAAGTCTGGTATGTTAGCCGAATTGGGATGGGAATCGCTGTCACAACGCAGGCTGAATTATAGACTTAATCTTCTGGGAAAATTTAAGGAGGGACATTTCATTAATGACGTTAATCATATATTGTTGGCTCCAACTTATTATGGTGGGCTCGATAATTCTAATAAAATTAAGGAGATAGATTGCAGGACGGACAGGTTTAAAATGTCATTTTTTCCGCGCACGATTCGTGATCAGAACATTAAACATCGCGTAAAACGGTAATAATCATGGAGGTAATATTCAGGTCGATAGTTTTTTTTTATTACCTGCATGTTCAAATCAACGTGTTACTCTTATTCAATGCCTTTTTTTTGCATGCATGAGTACCTATGAAATTGGTGTCGGGTTTCAAGGCATGCATGGTATTCGTGGGTGTGTCCTACATGATTGGGATTTGGTAGTTTTTCTTCTTTTTTCCCCAATTACTTTTAAAGGTGTAGTGTTTGTTTTGCGTTGTTCATTTTTGTTTGTTGTGTCATTGTTCCTGGTGTAGATACAACCCCTGCCACACACCCTCGAGGTGGCTTGCAGGGTATGTCGTACATATAGATAAAAGCAGGTGGGCAGGAATTGCGACGAGGGCAGGAAGGCTGTCAGGAAAGACGTCAGCTCCTTTCGTTCCTCCGATGAGCGCTGTCCATGCTGGCCGGGTCGAGATCAGGGGATTGAATCCGAGGCAGGGTTATGGGTAAAGGATCAGGGAAGGAGATTTGGAAACAGCATGGTAAGAAGGTAGGGAATGACCAAGCGATCGCTTCTCCCAAGCGGCCGCAAATTGGAGGATACGACTTTGGGGTCAGCTACGGTGCTCGTCCGGCGTGCACCAGCGGAGCGGCTGGGCCCGCGTTATTTCCGTGGTGGGTGCAGCACCCTTCCCAGCAGACGCCCTCCAAAAAGGCCCGAAATAGGACCTTTCCCATCGCGTCGTCCGTTCCAAGTGCAAGGGAATTCCCCCGAAGCGAGTGTGTCTGCTCGTCGCATCTGTTCCAAAGGGGGGTGGATCTGAAGTCTACCCACACACCCAAAGCGAAGGGGAGGGTCCAGGGGGTTGAAACCTTCGGAATTATCTCGAATAGGTAACCATGGAGTCACGTGGTACAAACACGAATGGTTTGAGAATTTAATTTCTCTGAATCGCTCGTTACATTATCAAAAATTGTTTTCACTTGAGTTTTTCTCATCTTTCTCGACAATAGATCCCACAAATGAGATAAAACACAAGTGTAAACAATGAATGAGGTTGTAATCAGTGGTTTTAAATCATCAAATTTGGGAGCCATTCTTGTTTATACCACGTGGCTCCTTGGTTACCTATTCGAAATAATCTCGACTGTTTCAAGCACAACCCCCCAGTGGAGAGGGGACGCGAGGAGGACTGTGGGCAGGGAGACCTCTCGGAACTGGAGTTGGGTCTACTATCATCAAGGGTCCGAAAATGCAGTCGAGGCGTCTCTAAGCTGGGTAATCGATTGTAAATATTGGTTTGTTTGCCGCATGACACATTTCATCAATTCCCCGCCCAATCCCACAATCTGTAACCCAATATATTGGATTGTAGAACACGTTCTATTTTATTTCCGGCCAATCTCCAATCAGAGGTTAGCTCTGCCGTATCCCAGAGACCAAAACAACTACAGGTAGCAATGTTGCTTCTTCGGCATTCATTTCTGGGCAGTTTAAAACTTAAAATTTCTATAACAGACACTTCTAATGCTTAGAATAATAAATAATACTTATATTACTATCTACCATCTCCTATCATATAAACCAGCGTCTCCCGATGTTCTTCTTTTTTGATGTAATGTGGCGTACTCATGCGGGATATGTGAGCATTGTTGTGACCAATATTGGTGGGGCCATGCGGAACATATTGTCCAATTTTCAACCCAATAATGTGTCCAATACTTGTGCCAATAAATTGGACCAAGTCTGTAAACAGAAGCTGTGATATGCAGCGGCAGTAGACTTAAGTTTAAAGGTCCACCAACGGCTTAGGCTTTATCGCACCATCTAGGCTCACTTATATTAAGCTTGATAATAAGTAAGACGAACAAAAAACCTAACTGGGGTGAGGACCTACGACCTTTCTGTATCGAATTTGCTGGAGCAATTAAGTTGAAGTCGCTATCGGATCGTACATTAAAGTGCCAGCTGAATCTCTTGAGAGAATTCACGAGTCATTAATTTTTCCAAGGATGTTTAGAGCACATTCAAAACTGCACTACACTGTAATAAGTCAGACAATAAAAATCAAATTGAAAAGAGAGATATTATGAGGAAGAGAGAGTATGTAGAGGGGGGCGGTGATAGAAAGCAAATACGATTAACAATGATCGAAATACGATGTGAAATGTTTGCAGCGATAATCCAATCAGTAAAGGTCACGATAAGAATAAACAAATTAAGTTCAAACAAAGGTCTACAAGAGATGAACCAAAAATGAGAAAATTCCAACTATAAAAAAAAACTAACTCACACAGGACCTTACCATCAAATATCAAATGCGACTTTGAAATCCTACTTTAAATACTGCGGAAGAGCCAGATAATTAAATCCGTTAAGAAAAATAGGGTCAAGGATTCACAAGCCCCAGGAAATAGGATACTGTTTAGAAATATAATATAATATACTTGGGTAATATTGATTTTTCCTCTGTCTTCAAAAGAATATCATTGCATATTGCGCAACAAAATACGTATCAAGGACCTCTACGGATTTAATTATCAAAAAAGTAAACAGACAAAACGCTAATCTGTACCGTTGTCAGAGTACTCACTAAACTGTACTCACTAAACCACGACCAATGCGTGTGTACTGCAGGGCTATGGATCGCCACTCACCTGAAATGGAAAAGAAAACTTTGTGAGATATTTCAAAAATATTAAGTATAGAATAATATAATACAAGGAAGTTGCACATGAAACTTTTCCCGCTATATAGCAGAATATAATGTGTTATGCAACGTCTGATGTTTGTTTTGTCTATTTGGGAGATGTTGGTGGGTTGCTGGGGGAGTGAAGCGGGGGGATTGTTGGGTTGTTGATATTTGGTAGAGGGGAAGAATAAAGGAGAGTCTGATAAGCAGCGTTTTCTTTATTGAAATTAGTGTTCTCCCGTAATATTTTCCCGACAGTAATACAGTTAGAAAGAGATGCCTACCGAAAAAAGCAGTGGCAACGATATTACAGAAAAATATTGTCAGTTTACATGAATATCAATGCACGCATTAAAGACTTAAGACTTGGGCATTGATATAAGCGTCGGGTCTGGTCTTTCAGTTCAGTTGATCACATAAAGTGCATGCGAAATAAGTATACGAAAGAAAACATTAAAATTCTCATTCAAGCAAATGCACTCACGGCTCAGAGAGGAAGTTCTCCCCACTAATTCGTACCTGTTTCCCGAAGGAGTATTGAGGATTTGTTTTCTTAAAAATTACTCATTGAATTTATTTGCACAACTATTTTCTTGCCGCTCTTCTGGAGATACGCGACAGATTATTTGAAAGCTCACAAATATTATCCACTAGGTGCAGATAAGTCGCGAGGGTAAATCCTTCATTCCAATAACCATCTAGATATGTTGGATAGAAACGTAAATCGAAAAGAGCGAATTTGTTAACTCCTATGATCATGCTTGGCACAAAAAGCGTATACTACGAGAAAAAGGGAATGCAGATCAACGAAGTCCTATTTCACTATAACCTTATCTACGGATCTACATCTGCGTAATAGCCTACGAGCCACCACGAGGATGTGTGGCAGGGGGTGTAGATCACCAAACATACCCTATTGACAAGCAATGCACTATTGACAGGCGTACTAGGCTACTGCATGGAGACATGCTAGATAATAAGGTCGCATGCAGCTACATGGCTAGTACCTTTTTGTTTTGGACGGTGTTACCTCACCGAAAATTGAAGTCACTTCGGGTGTCCCACAAGGTAGTGTGATAGGTCCACTCCTGTTCCTTCTGTACATTAATGATATCAGTAAGGTGGTAAAAAGTAAGCTTCGTCTATTTGCCGATGACGCAGTTGTGTACAGGGAAATTCTAAGTCCAAACGATAAGCAATATTTAAATGATGACCTACAAGCAATCGAAAATTGGTGTGATACATGGCAGTTAGAATTAAACTTTAAAAAATGTGTAGTAATGAATTTTTGGAAAAAGAATAGTTCTCCTCCTAGCACATACAAAATAAGTAATAATGAAATAACAAACGTGGAATCCATTAAATATCTTGGAATAAGACTGACACATGATCTTTCCTGGGGTAAACATATACGTGAAATGGCCAAGCTAATCGTAAACTGGATTTCATTAAAAGAGTATTGGGTAAATGTGACGATCATGTACGAGAAATCAGCTACTTTTCCCTTGTTAGACCTCATTTGGAATATGCTGCCAGTGTATGGGATCCCTACGAAATCGGTCTAAGTAATGAACTTGAACGTGTGCAGCGAAGATCGGCAAGATTTGTAAAGGGACGATACGATAATTATATTAGCGTAACCAGTCTATTAAATGAATTGAAATGGGAATCATTGTCAGATCGCAGGTTGAAATTTAGACTTAATCTCTTAAATAAATTCCAAGAAAATATTTTCAGTGATGATGTTCAATATATTTTGCGAACCCCAACTTACTATGGCAGACTGGACCATAATCATAAAATTAGAGAAATTGATTGCCGAACTGACCGATTCAAAATGTCCTTTTCCCCTCGCACAATAAGAGATACGAATAACGGTAAATATGTCCTATCGGAGAGTAGCAATGAATAGCATTGGTAGCTGCATGTTGGTATGTGTACTTAAAGCTAACCCTACTAACAGAATGTTTTTGCATGTTTGCTTTGTAATTTCTATCTTTTTTAAATAGTGTAGTTCTGACTACTATATTAATACTATTCCTATTTTATGCCTGATATGTAGTGCATGTTTGGTGAGCAATCACCCCCTGCCACACACCCTTGTGGTGGCTTGCAGGGTATTATGTAGATGTAGATGAACCTAAATAATGAGAAAGGGCTAATTTGTTGCTATTACATGCATCACGCACCACAGACTACTCTTGACTATATTTCACCTACCTATCCCTTTTCTACGCTGCCTATTGTGATCTCTTAAAGTACGGGGGAAAAATTACATTTTAAATCTATCGGTACGACAATCTATCCCTCTAATCTTGCTAATCTGATCAAACCCAGCATAATCACAAAATTAGAGAAAATGATTGCCGAACTGACAGATTGAAAATGTCCTTTTTCCTCGTACAATTAGGGATATGAATAGCGGTAAATGTATCCAATACGAGTGATTCAAGCCATAGCATAGGTAGTTGCATGTTGGTGTAAGGGCTTGAAGGTAACCCAGCTAACAGCACGTTTTTTGCATGCGTAGTTTGCTATTTTTATCTTGTTAAATATCGCAATCTAGACTAAACCATAAATACTAATCCTTTTAAATGCATGATATGTAGTGCATCATCATATAAATTCTGTATATTATCTTATTATCCTGAATATTTGTTAAAATTTGAGTAAGATTTGTTAAATGCAGGTATGATAATTGCATTAGTGTAACGAGATCAATAGAATAACAATGGTTGGAATTACTATCAGAACGCAGGTTAAAATTTAAGCTAAAACTTTTAAGTGAATTCGAAACTGCTATGTTTTAAGATGACATTACATACACATTAATGATCCCTGCGTATTATGCTAGGTTTGATCAGATACACAAGGTTATAGAGATCGTAGTGATAGATTCAAAACGTCATTTTCCCCCGTACTACAAGAAAACGCAATAGGAAGCATAGCAAAGGGGTAAGTAGGTGAAACATTGTAAGTGTGCTCTAGTGCATAAATCATGTTTTAGTATTACGAATCCATGCATATTAGTGATGTGCAGATGAATGTAATAAGGGAAAATATTTTTAATCAGTAATTACTTCGTGACTTTGTAGACAATTACCTTCGATAAGCACGTGATTCCTATGCCTAACTTTCCTATGCCAATCTAGTTGCATAAGTCCCTATACTTGCTTGTTTGCATGTCGGCAGTGCATGCTTGGTGATATTCACCCCCTGCCACACACCCTCGCGGTGGCTTGCAGGGTATCGTGTAAATGTAGAATTTTTTCCCATGACGTAGTATCATCGTAGCTCTTAGCAGCATGCCAGTAGTGCATGTTTGGTGATCTTCACCCCCTGCCACACACCCTCGCGGTGGCTCACAGGGTTATTACGTACATATAGATGCAGCGTTACCAGGTTAAATTATAGTTAATTTAATCTGGTAATGCAAATAAACTCCCTCTCTGAATAGCATTAGATTCAAAGCCGTGAAAGCTTTTGAAGGCGTTCACGAAATTCACACCTGTAGGGAAACAGATGACGACGCAAGGGCAATGAAGCGGATCTGTTCCGCAGACGCGATTCTCGAAATGACGATCGCGAGGCGCACTAATTTAAGAAGCGCCTTGTTCTCCTCGAAACGTCTGTGGTCTCCCAGAGGCACACGCGCGAAGATCTTAAAGGAATCCCCAGAGCACTTAAAAACTCCCCCTTCCCCCCTCGAATCCCCTCCTTAAAGATGAGAAAACTTCGCGGCCAGAAATAGACAGTAGCTCTGGAAATCGAGCGAGGGGAATTCCGAGGAGGAGAAACAAGTGAGAGCTCGAATGCGAACAAGAGGATTCGGAGAGGAGTTCGAAAGGAAGGTGGGGCCAACTCCTTCTTGGACAGAGGTGGGAACTTCCTCGAAGATGGCCCGAAGAAAATAAGTTCCAGGATCTCGATCTCAATGCAAAAGCCTCTCCATACCGCAACCCCAAGTCTGCCTTCAATAGATTAATTAATTTCCCTGAATTTAGCCGGAATTGACTGCCTAAATTCTTGCAGATTTAGCCAAAATTTTCTTGCAGTTTGAGGTGTATGCGGGCGTCAAATAATGGCAATAATATCAAAACATATTTCATATCATCTCAATGCGCAAAATTTTGCACAAACTAATGAAAGAAGGCTCCTGAGGCACAACTGCAACACAATTAGAAAAACAGCAATCATATGTTCTACATTTACATAATACACTGCAAGCCACCACAAAGGTGTGTGGCAGGGGGTGAATTCTCACCAAACATGCACTACATATCATGCAAAAAAAAGGATCAGTATTTATATACTGTTCTCAACTACACTATTTAAGAAAAGATAAAAATAGCAAAGCAAAAATGCAAAAACATGCTGTTAGTTGGGTTACCTTCAAGTCCTTATACCATCATGCAGCTACCAATGTTGTCCATTGCTACACTCGTATTGGATATATATACCGAATTATTAGCGTAATCAGTCTATTAAATGAATTAAAATGAGAATCATTGTCAGATCGCAGGTAGAAATTTAGACTTATTCTCTTAAATAATTTCCAAGACCATATTTTCAGTGATGATGTTAAAAATATTTTGCAAATCCCAATTTACTATGGTAGACTGGACCATAATCACAAGATTAGAGAAATTGATTGCCGAACTGACAGATTCAAAATGTCCTTTTTTCCCCGTACTCTTAGGGATATGAATAACGGTAAATATATCCAGTACGAGTGTAGCGATGGATAGCATAGGTAGCTGCATGTTGGTATAAGGACTTAAAGCTAACCCAACTAACAGCATCTTTTTTTATTTTCTTAAATAGCGTAGTTTTGAACAGTACCTATACAAGTACTATCCTTTTTTTATGCATGATATGTAGTGCATGTTTGGTGAGAATTCACCCCTGCCACACACCTTTGAGGTGGCTTGCAGGGTATTATGTAGATGTAGATATGTTACGGGAGCAACTGAAAGGATAATTTTTAAAACAAAATTTTCGGCACATATTTGATGGTGTTGGTATACGAGTCGTCATTAGCAGTCCTGATAGAGGAGTCTGACGTCGAAAGGGTTGATTAACACGCGACTGAAAGGTCGGTGAACTATCGCTCAACCTTCGCAGAGACAACCCAACTCCTCGACGTCACCTCAGAGAATGTCCCTCCTTGAGTTGGACACCTTCCAAGACGAGAAATTAGTGGCCCTCAAACGACCTAAGAGGCATTTTTGCCCTTGGGGCCTTTCTAAACTACCGCTGCAACACGAAGGAAAATGGAACATTGTTTACTTCGTGGCGAATTATTTGAGTGGACTAAAATGCAGCGAAGGAATCACTGCCTCCAATTACATAATAATATAAGCGTAACAAGTCAATTAGATGACCATAACTGGGAATGATTACCAGACCGTAGGTTAAAATTAAGACAATCTCTTAACTTAATTCCAAGACTGTTGTTCTAGTTGACATTTAAAATATATTGCGAACTCAATTTCACTGCGGTAGATTGTAGCATGATCATATAATTATAGAAATGAATTTCAGAACTGACCGATCCATTAGTGTAGTTAGTCCGAAACGACAGATTATTAGCGTAACAAGTCTGTCAAGTAAATTAAAATGGGAATCATTGTCAGATCGCAGGTTGAAATTTAGACTTAATCTCCCAAATAAATTCCAAGATAATATTTCCAGTGATGACGTTAAAAATATTTTGCGAACCCCAAATTATTGTGGAGGACAGGGTACAGGGAAATTCTATTCCCAAACGATAAAGAATATTTAAATGATGACCTACAAGCAATTGAAAATTGGTGTGATACATGGCAGTAAGAATTAAATTTTAAAAAATGTCTAGTAATGAATTTTTGGAAAAAGAACGTTTTTCAATTATGACGTTAAAAATATTTTGCGAACCCCAAACCTTTTGTTAGGTAACCCAACTAACAGAAAGTTTTTGCATGTTGTTTTGCTATTTTTATCTTTTTTAAATAGTTAAAAATTTTAAATATATTAATACTAATCCTTTTAAATGCATGATATGTAGTGTATGTTTGGTGAGAATTCACCCCCTGCCACACACCTCTGTGGTGGCTTGCAGGGTATTATGTAAATGTAGATTCAAAAGGTCCTTCTTCCCTCGTACAATTAGGCATATGATATTATAGCAAAACATGTTCGGTAGTATATAGATATACTAGTGTATCAACGGATAGCAGGGGTATTTTCATGTTGGTATAATGAATTTAAGCTAACCCAATTAATAGCATTTTTGTGCATGCTCACTTTGGTAAACTTTTATTTAAATTGATAACTTTACAATAGAATATAGTTACTAATCATTTTGATGCATAATATGTGATTCATTTTTTATGCGACTTCACCCCCTGCCACACACCTTTATGCTGGCTCGCATAGTATTAACTTGAGGATGCACATCACGCTAGTGCTGTTAATCGAGTTGAGGTCTGGGCATTTATTTTCGTTTCCGTATCTTATGAAATAAGTTTATCAGCCATGCAAATCAAAAACGTGATATGAGGAGGTCCCCGTTCTGAGTAATCATCATGGGTGTTTTCAAGTCTGTTTCCGCACTAATAGGCGCTTCAGACCGGGAGGAAAGGCATAAGGATAGGGATGGAAGGGATGGAAGGGATAGAGATATGTGGTCTGAAGCTCCAGCAGATCCCGTTCATGCTTCATGGGTGTTTTCGAGTCTGTTTCCGCACTAATAGGCGCTTCAGACCGGGAGGAAAGGTATAAGGATAGGGATGGAAGGGAATAGGGATAATCAGTTTTTTTGATAATCAGTAATCAATGATCCCGTTCAAGGATCTCGTTGGGATCAATTTAAAGCAATGCTGTTCGCATGAGAAGACACGAATTAAGCTGTGGTTTCCAGATTTGAAATTGTACACGGAAACAATTTCAATTCAGCAGCTCTCTGCAATAAAGATAAAGCATTATTATCTTTCATTAATTAATGACGAGAGAGAAATATATCCAGTGCTATTCACAACTTTTCTTCTGCCCATAATTCTGATCACCCTTGTGTAACTTACGCCATCTCTCCTCAAACCCTTCATTTCATCGCTGTCTTGCATTTGTGTGCAAGGGAGATCAGCTAGATTTCTTGAAGGCCGTTTAGATAATTATATCAACTTTACGAATTCAATAGAACAACTAGGACGCCAATTACTATCAGAATTCAGGTTAAGAATTAGGGTAAACCTTTTAAGTAATTTCGAAGCCGATTGGTAGGATAATAGGGGAAAAAAGTTGCAGTAGTCCTTCGTGCATGAAGCATGCTTAAATATTACATCTACATCTACACGACACCCTGCAAGCCACCGAGAGGGTGTGTGGCAGGGAGTGAAGATCACCAAGCATGCACGACCGACATGCAAACAAGCAACTATAGGGTCTCATGCAACTAGATTTGTGTATGGGATCCCTACGAAATCGGTCTAAACAACGAACTTCAACGTGTGCAGCGAAGATTTGTAAAGGGACGGTGCGATAACCTTATTAGCGTAACCAGTCTATTAAATGAATTAAATTGGGAATCATTGTCAGTACACAGATTGAAATTTAGACTTAATCTCTTAAGCAAATTCCAAGATAATATTTTCAGTGATGATGTTAAAAATATTTTGCGAACCCCAACTTACTATGGTAGACTGGACCATAATCACAAAATTAGAGAAATTGATTGCCGAACTGACAAATTCAAAATGTTCTTTTTTCTTCGTACAATTAGGGATATGAATAGCGGTATGCATATCCAGTACGAGTGTAGCAATGGATAACATTGGTAGCTGCATGTTTGTATACTGAGTTGAAGCTAACCCAACTAACAGCATGGTTTTGCATGTTTGCTTTGCTATTTTAACTTTTAATTGCAAATTTTATGCATGATATGTAGTGCATGATTGGTGAGAGTTCACCCCCTGCCACACACCTTTATGGTGGCTTGCAGGGTATTAAGTAGATGTAGATATATTGTTAGTATCTATAGTATTTAAGGGATTGATACATGCATCATGCACTATAGAATACTCTAAAATATTTCCCCTATCTATCCCTTTGCTTTGCTATGCTGCCTGTTCTGTTCTCTTATAGTACGGGGGAAAATGCCATTTTCAATTTATCAGTACGACAATCTATCTCTCTTATCTTATTTATCTGTTCAAATCTAGCATAATACGCTGGTGTTTTTAATATGTGCCTAATATCTTCAGTAAAGCTATCCGATTGAAATTTCTCTAATAGATTTCATCTGTACCTTAATTTACGCTCTGATAATGATTCCCAACCTAATTCTTGTATTAATTCTGATACACTACTCAACTTGTCGTAACACCTTTTAACGAACCTAGCTGCTCTACGCTGCACACTGTCTAGTTCTCTGATCAAACCTAATTCATTCGGATCCCATACACTGAGCCTATCAGCCAATCAGCCTATCAGGCTCGAACATATGGTGAAATTCACGACTTTAAGAAAAGTAGTGGTAAGACAAGAAAAAGAGAAACTCCTTCCAATCAATGGGACCAAGAAGATGGGCAAAGACCCTGAAACTCTTTTTGAGTCTCTCCCCATTCTTCCTCCATATACTCCGAGGATATAATAAATATCTCGAAGATATTTATCGTACCGTTGAGCGCCTATCTTCATCAATTGAATCAAATATTTAAACGAAATTCGAGAAACTTATGCGAAGAGCAGTACCGAAGTAATTGTAAAGATGTGTTGAGCACTGAGCGACCGTAAAAGGGAATCAATTAAGGAGGTTCCACCGTGACTCCGCGATTCAAACTCCCGTAATAAAGCTATTTGTTATTTAATGAACAAATACCGATCCAGAATAACACCTATATGGAAAATCATCTACAGGGTGATAACGCTTGCACAATAATTGTATGAGTATGCTGTTATATAGCGCGTTGTAGTTGCATTCGATTTTTAACGAGCTCTTTCAACTCATTTTGTCTTGGAAACATGGCTGAAGTCTTGTATTTAAGACTAAGATCTATACTATTTAATTTACAAAGTGATAATACATGCTAAATCCCGCTAAAACGTATTCTAAAATAGGTTAGATATTTTAGTACTTAGTTTTAAAGTATTCCCTTGCAAATACAACTCCTTGTTTTGAATTTGATAAATATTCAGATTGTTGAAAATTGTTTAGCAACAATGACGCTGCTACCATGGCATTAGATAGCATTCGTATAAATTACACCATATGATAACGAATTAATTATTGAAATTACATAAAAAATATATGAAGGACCTTGGTAAAGTATATTCCTAAATTAAGTTAGTAAATAGGCTTGTAGGCACGTTCCTAAACAAGTACCGATGCCAATGATAACAACATACTGTAGCGCCACTTTCATGTAATTAAGGCTTTTCTGTTTTTCTTCAAGCAAACATTTATTAATATCAATTAAACAAGTGTGGTAAGGCGAGAACTTTTTTACAATGCTAAATTCTACATAAAATTGCGCATCTTATGTTAGTTTTTCGTCAAAACGACATTTCTCTTAACATTATTAATCTCCAAATTTACTGCACGAGCCATGCTCTTCCGTATAGCCACGTATAAAATATCTGATTTTCAATGTCTTTTTTCTTCAAATATATGATGGAAAGGACTCATTATTTTAATGCCAACCGTTAGAAGGGCCTAAAAATGCTGTATCCTGCAATTGTCACAAAAATGACATCTACTTCATAATACGGTGGAGCCTCCTTAATAGCCAAGAGATAGCAAAACAACGTTTACTTGAGGTCGATTCACCCAGTCGAGAAGTCACCATTCTTCACATCTTCACACCAAAGGGGAAATGCTCTCATCGGTGTCCGATTCTTTCGTCTCCGCGAGGTTCCGCTCACTGAACCAACTCCGGATTCAGTTCACCGCTTTTTGATTCGGTGAATTGTGACGCAGTCACTGAAATGAGTTGAGCGCTTTGGGACCCAGTCCTATCTCTTTATCTGCTGACTGCCCCTGCAAGCCACCTCAAAGATGTGTGACATGGGGTGAATTCTCACCAAACATGCACTACATATCATGCATTTAAAAGGATTAGTATTAATATATTAGCCTAAACTCCAATATTTAAAAAGATAAAAATAGTAAACTACGCATGCAAAAACGTGCTGTTAGTTGGATTACCTTCAAGTCCTTACACCAACATGCAACTACCTATGCTATGGATTCAATCACTCGTATTGGACATATTTACCGCTAATCATATCCCTAATTGTACGAGGAAAAAAGCACATTTTGAATCTGTCAATTAGGCAATCAATTTCTCTAATTTTGTGATTATGGTCCAGTCTACTGTAGTAAGTTGGGGTTCGCAAAATATTTTTAACGTCATCTCTGAAAATATTATCTTGGAATTTGTTTAAGAGATTAAGTCTAAATTTCAAACTGCGATCCGACAATGATTCCCATTTTAATTCATTTAATAGACTGGTTACGTTAATAAGGTTATCGTACCGTCCCTTTACAAATCTTGCCGATCTTCTCTGTTCAAGTTCAAGTTCGTTATGTAGACCGATTTCGTAGGGATCCCATACACTGGCAGCATATTCCAAATGATGTCTAACAAGGGAAAAGTAGCTGATTTCTCGTACATGTTCGTCACATTAACTCAGTACTCTTTTGGCGAATCCCAGTTTACGATTCGCTTGACCCAACATTTCACGTATGTGTTAACCCCAGGAAAAAATGACATTCAGCTAGATGGTTAGTATCTACGTAATAATAAAGGAATAATTGGTCATAAAGGCATTGAATTAAACTGTGCATGATTCACTGTCCACTTATATTTGTTTTGCACTTGACACGCAACGCGTGTTTCAAAGCCTGTGCCGTCATCATCATGTCTACCGTTGGAACTTTATTGCGACTATTTAAATTCACATGTGAATGCACACGTACCTACTCTGGGTGTCAGGAGAGTGGTTGGTACCTTTAAGGCAGTAACCTGTTGCTTACTACAACAGAGCAACCGTGACCAGAAATACTTGAATCGCGGTGCAAAAGCGGAATGAAGAAGAGGCTCGCGGTCTGCATGGAGGCGGTGTGGAATTCGCGCTCTTCCTATAGTCCCACGGCGCAAGCTTCCCGTCGTGCACTGCGAGGAGCGGATCGGTCCATCCGGGAGTCGAAGAGGGCGACCCAGTTAGCAGGGCGAGCCAGAAGCTGTTGCGTATGAGAGGTGGGGGGTGAGGGGGTCTGGATGCACCGTTACGTCGTGTTATGTGTGTGCACGTGAAGGCCGCATCTCGTAGCTGAGGGCGGAGACCCGTTCTCTCAAAAGGAAAGCATCTTAAGATGCGCTGTTGCATCGCCTTTGCTCGCGCCCCCGACGTTCTTATGTCATGAGTTTATATCAGTTCATTATTGAGTGTGGTTGTTTTTGTTTGTTTATTTATTGGTATCTAAGCGATTGTTGTTTGTTGTTGGAGATGAATCGATGGTCATTGATAAAGAAGCGAGCAAACTTTCATGACGATAAAAAGACAGAGGGCGTATTATTTAAGGAGGCTCCACCGAATTATGAAGCAGGTGTCATTTTTGTGAAAATTTCAGAACACATCATTTTTGGCCATTCTATCGATTGACAATGAAATGATTTGGCCTTTCCATCATATATTTTATGAAAAAATACGTTGAAAATCCGCTATTTTACACGTGGTTATACGGCAGAGCATTGCTCTTGAAGATAAATTAGCAGATTAATAATGTAGATATAAATATCGTTTTTGACGAAAAACTAAAATAATATGCGCAATTTTATGTAGAATTTTTTATGTAAAAAAGTGCTCGCCTTACCACACTTGTTGATTTAATACTAATAAATTTTACCTCGAAAAAGAGCAGAAAATCCTTAGTTACATGAAAATGGCGCTACAGTATGTTGTTATCATTGGCAACTGTACTTGTGACGGAACGTGCTTGCAAGCCTATTTACTAACTTAATTAAGGAATATATATACCTTACCAAGTTCCTTCTTATACTTTTTATGTAGGTACCTTAAATATTTCACTGGTTATTCATATGGTGTAATTAATACCAATGTTCCAAATGGTAGCAGCGACATTGTTGTCAAATAGTTTTCAAAAATATCAATACTAATAAAATTCAAAACAAAAAGTTTTATTGGCAAGGGAGTAGTTTAAAACTAAGTAAGAAAATATTTAACCTATTTTAGAATACGTATTAGCGGGATTGAGAATGTATTCTCACTAATGTAAATTAAACGTGGCAACAACACGTCAGCCATGTTCCGAAGTCAAAATCAGTTAAAAGAGCTCATTAAAAATAAAATGCAACTACAACGCGCTATATAATAACATACTCATACGATTGTAGTGTATGCGTTATCACCCTATAGATGATTTTCCATATAGGTTTTTTTTCTGGATCGGTATTTATTCATTAAATAACTTCGCTCTTTTATGGGATCTTGAATCGTGGTGGAACCTCCTTAAGTGTAGTTGCTTTTGTTGTTTATTTATTGGTATCTGAGTGATTGTTATTTGTTGTTGGAGATGAATCGATGGACATTGTTTAAGAAGCGAGCAAACTTCCATGACATAAATAGACAGAGGTCGTATTATTTAAATGTAAGAGACGATGTCTTATTTATGGTCATTCACCTTTTTTGGAATACGCTACTAGTGTATGGGATCCATTTATAAATAGGCTTAAATAACAAACTGAAGCTGGTACATCGAAGATCCGCAAGAATTGGTAAGGTCCGCTTTGATATACATAATTAGGTATATTATCGTATCCAGTAAACTAAATGAACTAAAATGAGAATAGTTATCAGACTGTAGGTTGAAATTTAGACTTTTTCTCTTAACTAAATTCCAAGACTATTTGCACTGATGACGTAAAAAATATTTTACAATAATACCACACTATAATACATCCATCACACATCGGTAGACGGAACTAATAGGATAAGATAGGAGAAATACACTGCGCCCTAGACATTAATATTCATTTGCTCATTTCGTTTCAAAAATTCGTTCTTTCCCCAAACAATGCGTCACAATCACAACAAACCAACATCAAGGCATCTCACACCATAATGCCTTCATAAAATAAATTTACCTTCACATAAAAATGAAGATACACACATTAATGCGACAAACGGAGATGAAATTAGGGTATTGGATTTTTTTCGCCGTATGACTTGAGGATAACTGCATGAAACACATGCTATGCATATCTACAGTGCTTCTTTGATGTATTTTTCTGCATATTGGATGAAAATTTGTCTGATATTGTGTGCCCCGCATGTTATCCATAGAAATGTCTCCTCAGGTATGTAATTCCTGGATTTAACGCATGATTGGTGATAAATTTTGAGATCCCTACGGAATCGGTCTAAATAACGAACTTGAACGTGTGCAGCGAAGATCGGCAAGATTTGTAAAGGGACGGTACGATAACTATATCAGCGTAACCAGTCTATTAAATGAATTAAAATGGGAATCATTGTCAGATCGCAGGTTGAAATTAAGACTTAATCTCTTAAACAAATTCCAAGACCATATTTTCATTGATGATGTTAAAAAAATATTTTGCGAACCCCAACTTACTATGGTAGACTGAACCATAATCACAAAACTAGAGAAATTGATTCCCGAAATGACAGATTCAAAATGTCCTTTTTAGTTCGTACAATTAGAGATACGAATAACGGTAAATATATCCAGTACAAGTGTAGCAATGGATAGCATTGGTAGCTGCATGTTGGTGTAAGGACTTGAAGCTAACCCAACTAACAGCATGTTTTTGCATGTTTGATTTGCTATTTTTATCTTTTTTTAAATATTGCAGGTTAGACTAATATATTAATACTATTCCTTTTTTATACATGATATGTAGTGCATGTTTGGTGAGAATTCACCTCCCGCCACACACCATTCTGGTGGCTTGCAGGGTATTATGTAGATGTAGTAGCTTAGTTTTGTGTCAAAAGTGCATGTTTTATGATCTTGACCCCCTGCCACACACCCTCGCTATGGCTTTCAGGGTATTATAAGTAGCATAATACAAAAAAGGTAAAATCCACTTGTGATTTAGGCACCAGTCCAACACAATCGATTTCCTCGCTCCGCGTAGCTAACTATCTAGACACTAACACAAGGAGAGGTTAACAACATCCATGCCCGAACCGGGATTTGAACCCGTAGCCAGTTGTACCGCAAGGTCGTAGCGCATTACCGACTTCAGCTGCTGCTGAAGAGATTCGTTAATAATAAAACGAGCAGAGAGAGAAGTTGATGCCTTTTAAATGGAACGTGCCTTTATAAAAAACGCAAATGAGGGACAAAAAAGGGAATTCCATCCCGGTTTCCATAAAAAAAAAAATCTTTTAAATGCTCTCATGAAAGTACCACTTCTAGTAACATCGCTTTCACCGTAATCTTAATAGTTTCTTTTGCCCTAGAAACTTACATTAACAGCAGCTTTTCATTTGCCCTATAAACACAACGATTAAACTTTGAACGAGGATTGAGTTCGAGAGATTGGTCGATAATCGAAGCAGCGAGCGTTCACATCGTAAAGAAGGCTTTACACTGTCATAGCAGTCAACTGCTAACAACTATTTAGCCCTACTGGTATAAGTAAATAGCAACTGCGATGCGAGTTCAGGTCGATACTGGACACATGTCGAACAATATCGATCCCAGTTTGAGCTATTAGCAAAGTTGAAGCCCGTCTAATTTCCAGCGGAAATGTATCCAACACAATCGCAACAATTGCCAATGGAAAGCAATGCACGACGTCTGATACCGGGAATTTGGATATAATAACAAGGACATCCCTCCCAGAAAGAGGAGATTCTACTCTTTAAAGAATGGGAACAAAAGATAATCGTCAATTGGATTTATTGCTTGAGGAATTTCATGAAAGTTTGAACATCAATCTTTATTGAAATAAAACTTTTAGTTTGTTATGACAACGCCTAAATAGCGGCTTTAAGCTGCATAGAAGTTGGTGCAGACGCATCATAACAGTAGCGATATAGTAATATCGCGCATCTCGCGACTGTCATAGCAGTACACTGCTACGCGTAAACGCTGCTGAATGGAAGAGCAGTAGAGCCCCTTTCGTACGCTGTAAATGGAAGTCGCTTGAAAGTTGCACTTCCATGAGTAAGTATCGACTCCTATGGCTGCAGGAGTCGATATGTGCTCGAATCGATACACCATCGACCAATGATTCCAGCCTCGAGGGGTATAAACGAGTAGTATCTTGCTTGAAGTGGAGTCGGCGATATATCGTATTGTATCGCGCAACATCCGGTGTAATTACGAGGAAAGCGGCCACTAACGGGACATTAAAATAAATGAAGAGCATTTAGTATGTCGGAGGAAGGCATAATTAATTTGATATAAGAATAAAAATGTAAAAGAAACATTTTATATTGTTATCGTTTGCAAATAGTGAAATTTGTTTTTGTTATTTTCATCGTTGCCTGGATGCGTAAATTAGTTTGGAAGTTGATTTTTTTTTGTTTGTAGATATTAATGTGTAAGGGCCGAAGAATCCTCTATCCGTGATCGGCGAACAGCACTAGAAATGTAATGTGAGACATTTCATTAAGGTGGCTCCACGGAAATATGTAGTAAATGCTATTTTCGTGAAAATTTGAGGACATAACTTTTTGGCCCTTCTATCGATTGGCAATAAAATAATTTGGCCTTTCCATAATATATTTGACGAAAAAAGACGTTGAAAATCAGACATTTTATGCGTGGCTATACGGCAAAGCCTATTGCGGTAAAATTTGCATATTAATAATGTAACGTGAAATGTCGTTTTGGTGAAAAACTAATATAAGATGCGAAATTTTAAGTGGAATTTAGCAAGCCTATTTACTAACTTTATTTAGGAACATACCTTAACAAGGTTCTTCTTAATTTTTTTTATGTAATTTAAATATTTCATTGATTATTGACACGGTGTAATTAATACAAATGCTTCCAGATGGTAGCAGCGTCATTCTTGCCAAAAGGTTTTCAAAAATACGAATATCCATAAAATTCAAAACAAAAAGTTGTATTTGCAAGGGAATAGTTTCAAACTACGTGAGAAAATATTTAACCTATTTTAGGATACCTATTAGCGGGATTGAGCAAGTATTCTCTGCTTGTAAAATAAACGTGATAGCAACACAACAGTCATGTACCAACATCAACATGACTTAAAAGAGTTTGTAAGAAATAGAATGCAACTACAGCACGACATATAATAGCATACTCATACAATTATAGAGTATGCGTTAACACACGATAGATGATTTTCCATATAGGTTTTTTTCTGGATCGGTTTTTATTCATTATATAACATAGCTCTTTTACGGGATATTGAATCGCGGAGTCACGGTGGAACCTCCTTAAGTGTAATTGCTTTTGTTTGTTTATTTATTGGTATCTATGTGATTGTTATTTGTTGTTGGAGATGAATCGATGGACATTGTTAAAGAAGCGAGCAAACTTTCATGACATAAAAAGACAGAAGACGTCGTATTGTTTAAACACAACAAATATCGCGGAGTCACGGTGGAACCTCCTTAAATCACGGCTGAATCATTTTCATCGCTTGACGCATCACAAGAGCGGAAGTGCCGAGCAAAGCAGAGCGCGAGTGGCAGGAGGTGCCTACCGATAAATATCTACATTGGAATATTGTTGCCTACTAGCTGCTGCCACGAACGCCGACTTCTACGCGTATAAAGGGGCCGGTAGAGAGAGGTGTGCTGATCGAAGAGGCGAAGGAAAATCGAGTGCTTCACGCAAGGATGGGCAGCGTGCCAGGAATCAGTGAAGCGAGAGGACGTTTCCAAGGCCGAACCGATGATTACTCCATTTTTTTTCTTCTTTTGTCGGAGCGGCTTCGAACAGGAGGAATGGGATGCCATAAAACACAGCAAACAAACTTAAAACGGCGGGCCATCGCTTGAAGATAGGACAATGGCGATAAGGAGCAAAGCCAAGACGAAACGAAACCTCACAACCGATTTTTATCTTAATGCCACGTTTACATTACTAGGGTAGAATGGTGGTTAATATGGCGGCAAAAACTGACTTTCACGTTTACACGACCCACCCTGAACCATCGTTTGAATTAGGTTTGATCGGAGTCGGAGAAGGAATAATTCGATAGAGCGATCCTATAAAATTAATAAAACGAAGATCGAAAGCGTTGAAACCATTAGGTATTTAGGTGTAACAATCATTAAGGATTTATCGTGGGGAAGACACATAAGGGAAATATGCGGCCGAGCGAAGAGAAAGCTAGGATTTATAAAAAGAGTACTTGGGAAATGTGATGAGAAGACAAAAGAGCGATGTTACTTTTCACTAGTTAGGCCCCACCTTGAGTATGCAGCCAGTGTGTGGGATCCGAATGAATTAGGTTTGATGAGAGAACTAGACAGTGTGCAGCGTAGAGCAGCTAGGTTCGTTAAAAGGTGTTACGATAGGTTGAGTAGCGTTTCAGAATTAATACAATAATTAGGGTGGGAATCACTATCAGAGCGTAGGTTAAAGTACAGATTGAATCTATTAGAGGAATTAAAATAGGATAGCTTTACTTAAGATGTTAGGCACATATTAAAAAAAACAGCGTATTATGCTAGATTCGACCAGATAAATAAGATTAGAGAGACAGATTGTCGTACTGATAGATTCAAAATGGCATTTTTCCCCCGTACAATAAGAAACAGAATCGGCAGCATAGCAAAGGGATAGGCACGGGAAATATTTTAGAGTATTCTGTAGTGCATGATGCATGTCCCCTTAAATACTATTAATGTGGTAAGTCGAGCACTTTTTTGCAATGCTGAATTCTACATAAAATCGCGCATCTTATATTAGTATTTCGTCAAAACGACATTTCTATTCACATTATTAATCTGCAAATTTTACCGCAAGAGCCATGCTCTGCCGTATGGCAACGTATAAGATATCTGATTTTCAACGTCTTTTCTCTTCTAATATATTATGGAAAGGCCAAATTATTTTACTGCGAATCGATTGAAGGGCCAAAAAAATGATGTGTCCTGAAAATTTCACAAAAATGACATCTACTTCATAATTCGTTGGAGCCACTTTAAGTCGAAGTTTGCTGCGGACTCATGTAAGTTGTTCACTCCAACATTTTATTAATCGACGCACCCAGAAGTCGATATATATGTGCGTCTGCGACTTGAAGCTAATATCGTCGCGCGACATTCAAATCCGCGTATTCCTGTGAATGTCACCCTCTCGCTTCGGGGGTGTGAGAGGGGTGAACCGATTGGCTGGGTCACTGGCGACCTTGACGCATACGCTAACCGGCGAACAATGCCGCCAATCCACGGCATGCGTACCACATTCCTCGCGCACCAGACAGGGGACTTCAAAACAATTCGAAACAAACACGGCCCAGCAACGGAAAACAGCGCAACGCAACATGCGCAAGGAGAAACTAAAGATGGAACGCCAGTATTCATCGGCTGACTACAGCCCTGTGGTACTACGACATATCGTCTGTGATACTCGATATGCAGTTAATATCGCGAAACGGCACTAAAACGGCTACTAACGCCATATTTCGAAACGCGATATCACGACATGACGATATCACAAAATGACTATACGTCGATATACCGATATGCCGATATCCCTGTACATATTTCGAATTTATATCGCGAAGCCGATACGTCGACCCTTCTGCGATATCTAGTTGGTATCGCGGTTATCATTACAGCATATCGCGCAGCCCTATAGGTGCGTTTACACGTAGCCTTTGACTGCTATGATAGTCAAGTACTAACAGCTGTTAAGTCCCACTCGCGTGTGTAAATAGCAACTGCGATGCGAGTTCAGGTCGATACTGGACACATGTCGAACAATATCGGTTCTAGTTCGAGCTATTAGCAAAGTTGAAGCCCCGTCTAATTTCCAGCGGAAATGTATCCAACACAATCGCAACAATCGCCAACGTAAAGCAATACACGACGGAATTTGGATATAATAACAAGGATACCTATCCTTCCCCTAAAGGGGAGATTCTACTCTTTAAAGAATGGGAACAAAAGATAACCGTCAATGGAATTTATTGCTCGAAGAATTTCACTAAAATTTAGGCATCAATCACTATTGAAATAAAACGCTTTTTATTTGTTATGACAACGCGTAAATAGTGGATTTAAAAGCGTCCAATAGAGTCCTGGCAACAATTACTTTCTCACGGGATGACAAATGGATGTGATTGTGAATAAAAAATTATGCTAGGACATTTTCATGTGATTTTTCCACACGATCGGAAGTGAGAAATCTATTTCTTCTCTCCAACACTTCTGGACCGTGGGCTGCAGCAACCGGCGACCTCGGGTCCATTCGGAACGGACGAAGGTGGACACTCTTTTCGATCGAGTCGACAATATAGGCCTCACGAAGATTGTCTGATCTCAATCTCGCAAATCACATGCATACACGCACATTGCAACTCCCCAGGGCACTTATCGCGAAAAGAATAACTCTCCTCCTAGCACGTACAAAATAAGTAATAATGAATTAATAAACGTGGAATCCATTAAATATCTTGGAATAAGACTGACACATGATCTTTCCTGGGGTATACACATACGTGAAATAATGGGTCAAGCGAATCGTAAACTGGGATTCATCATAAAGAGTAGGTATTGGGTAAATGTGACGATCATGTACGAGAAATCAGCTGCTTTTCCCTTGTTAGACATCATTTGGAATATGCTGCCAGTGTATGGGATCCCTACGAAATCGGTATAAATAACGAACTTGAACGTGTGCAGCGAAGATCGGCAAGATTTGTAAAGGGACGGTGCGATAACTAGAATAGCGTAACCAGTCTATTAAATGAATTAAATTGGGAATCATTGTCAGTACACAGATTGAAATTTAGACTCAATCTCCTAAATAAATTCCAAGATAATATTTTCAGTGATGACGGTAAAAATATTTTGCGAACCCCAACTTACCATGGTAGACTGGACCATAATCACAAAATTAGAGAAATTGATTGCCGAACTGACAGATTCAAAATGTCCTTTTTTCCTCAAACATTTAGGGATGCGAATAACGGTAAATATATCCAATACGAGTTTAGCAATGGATGACATTGGTAGTCGTATGATGGTATGAGGAATTGAAGCTAACCCAACTAGTAGCATGTTTTTGCATGTTTGCTTTGCAAGTTTTGCCTTTGTTTAGATAGTGAAGTTTAGACTAATATATTAATATTAATCCTTTTTATGCATGATATATAGTGCATGTTTGATGAGAATTCACCCCCTGCCACACACCTTTGTGGTGGCTTGCAGGGTATTATGTAGATGTAGATGAATGGGTTTGTACTCGGTTAGCGACAGGGAGGCTAATGAATCAGTGACGAACGGCGCAAAGCAATCGTGTTCCAGTTTCCAAATACTTTAAGGTTTGAGAGATTTTCCACGGTCGATTTGATTCTACGCACGCTCTCAAGTACGAGACGAAAAGAAAAGGAGGGAATCCATTCTGTCCCTGAGAAGTCGGTGGTCGGTGCCGAGGCAGAAAATGGAACGAGAAAACAAGAGCGTCATCTCTCGATTTCATAACGCCAACAGAGCTCCGGTAATAGTTTCCATGGCAATAGGATGACTGGAGTCGGACACCAATCACACATGCGACTGGATGTGGCAAGGTTGACCGCAAGGTCAAATCTCCGCTGGGGCAATCGCGAGGGCAGTTACGTAGGGTTTCGTCTGCATCGTATCCAGTCGCATGTATTAACATAACTAAACCATGTAAACCCATAGGTAAATACGGATAAACATAATAGCCCTGTCCGAAACGCGTGCTCCTAGCGCTAAGCATGCTACAATGCTTGCTTGCAAGTGGAGTGGGGTTTTGTCGGAAACACCCGAAGTACGTCCGAACGCGAAGCACTCTGGGGGAAGCATGCTACGAAGCCAAAGCACAGAAGCACGCGTCCATTGTTGAAGGCTTCGAAGCATTGTTGACGAGAACAACAAAAGATGGCGGAGCCGTTGGCTACTTATAAATGTGTGTAGCATCTATTTTTTCACTTTGTATGTTATATTTGAATAATTAATAATATACATATCAATGATAAGATTAATATACACATAATCGCTCTTTTTCTTTCGATCTAAAAATTTGATAGATGCTGCCCTCTATCGTGTTTCACTATACCTAGTGGTTGTTTATGTTGCCACTACTGCTTAACGTCGCTCCTTAACCGTAGACTGTCCGAATATGAAGTATTCTTTCCCAAGCATGCTTTATTGTACGTCAGCAATACGTCATCACCAAGAATGCTTTGCCGAAGCACTCTTGGTTTTCGGATACAGCTAATGTGATGAGAAGACAAAAGAGCGATGTTAATTTTTTCTAGTTAGGCCCCACCTTGAGTATGCAGCCAGTGCACGGGATCCGAATAAATTAGGTTTGATCAGAGAACTAGACAGTGTGCAGCGTAGAGCAGCTAGGTTCGTTAAAAGGTGTTACGATAGGTTGAGTAGCGTTTCAGAATTAATACAATAATTAGGGAGGGAATCATCATCAGAGCGTAGGTTAAAGTACAGATTAAATCTATTAGAGAAATTTAAATCGCATAGCTTTACTGAAGATGTTAGGCACATATTAAATAAAACAGCGTATTATGCTAGATTCGACCAGATAAATAAGATTAGAGAGATAGATTGTCGTACCGATAGATTCAAAATGGCATTTTTCCCCCGTACTATAAGAGAACAAAATAGGCAGCATAGCAAAGGGATAGGTAGGTGAAATATTTTAGAGGAAATGTTCAACCGTCGGTAGTGCATGATGCATGTATTAATCCCTCAAATACTATAGATACAAACAATATTGTTGCATGAGACCCTATAGTTGCTTGTTTGCATGTCGGTAGTGCATGCTTGGTGTTTCACCCCCTGCCACACACCCTCGCGGTGGCTTGCAGGGTATTGCGTACATGTAGATGAAGGGGGTTGGACCATTCGGTAAAAACATACTTATTTTACTTATGAATTATTCATATAAGCACTTATAAATACTAAAGGCTACTATCGAATTTTATCAGAAGGATCAACAATGATATCGGTTCACGAAACAATTTCTAAGGCCTCGTCGCATTTTAATGCATATTCTACTTCGCAAGAAATGACGATGGTCTTTCTTTGGATCCAAGCTATATCGAAAAACAAGGTCCAGTAAATGGTTTCATACACTAAGTACGTAATAAAGAAATTGGCTCTCATTGACTCGAACCATGGATGGAGAACTGGTATAGAATTCATTAATTACGATAAGACATTAACACTGATAGAATGGAACATCTTGGTGACTGCCGATTAACCTTAAGACATGGACGAATAGAAGCATAATGACACATGGTGACAGATAATTGTCAAGAGGAATGGAATGTCGGTCATCATTTCCAGAAAATGCATCAACATATATTATTATTAGAGAAAAAGAATGCATTAGGAAGATTATCGCATAAAAAATTGATTCACCTTGGTCGAGATACGAACCTGGATCCCCCGGAAAGAGGGGCAATAATATTCACAACAGCGTTCGCGAAATTTGATCGGGAGAGCAATGACATGCTGAATGCAAGGCTCTCTCGAACCCAAAAAGGAAGCATGGCGAAGCGCGAGTGTTTAGAATTCCATGGCAACGGCGCATACTGCGAAATAAAACAAAACGAAGCGGCATGCGTGGCATGACCCCCCCCCTCCGTTCCTTTCTCCGCTTCTTCAAATGGAGAAGCCTGATCACGTAAACAGTTCACATTTAATCGCCAATTGCATAAAACTTCCATCTACATCTACACGATACCCTGCAAGCCACCGCGAGGGTGTGTGGCAGGGGGTGAAGATCACCAAGCATGCACTATTGACATGAAACTAGGCCACTACATGTGTTTACGTCGGTGCAATTGCAATCTTCAGTTGTTATTAATCATCACGACTTTCGTATGTGTTCTGTTTAAGAAACATTATTATTCATCCACATACCAACCTGGCAACAATGCCTGTTATCTTGTTACCATAATAAGTTCTTATTTGATCTATGTTGAAACGAATACAGTCCACTTATTTCCAAAAAGAACAATTACATCTTTTAATTAAGACATCAGGGTGATGTCAACGGTTTTCGCTGCTATTTCTACGGCGGAAACAACATGGAAATATTTTAGATAAAAGAGTCACATGCAGTCAGATGGTAAGTATCTACAGAGTAATAAAGGGATTATTGGTTGTAATGGCATTCGTCTAAATATATTTATCTGTATTTATCTATCGTCCATGTGTTAGTAATACCAACACATGCATCATGCACTACAGACTAACAATAGTTCACCTACCTATCACTTCACTTGTTCTGCCTACTGTGTTCTCTTATGGTACGCGGGAAAAATGACATTATAAATACGTTAGTACGACAATCTCTCTCTCCCTATCGTCTAGTTTATTTAATCAAACGTAGCATAATACACAGGGGTTCTTAATTCGTATCTAAAGGTATCAGTGGTAAAGAAATCGGCTTCGAATTCACTTAAGGTGGCTCCACCGAATTATGAAGTAGATGTCATTTTTGTGAAAATTTCAGCAAACACCATTTTCTTAGCCCCTCTACCGATTGGCAATCAAATAATTTGGCCTTTCCACAATGCATTTGAAGAGAAAAGACGTTGAAAATCACACATTTTATACGTGGTTATACGGCAGAGCATGTCTCTTGCAGTAGGATTTGCAGATTAATAATGTAACTAGAAACTAGAGTCGTTTTGACATGAAAACAATATAAGATGCGCAATTTTGTATAGAATTGCAAAAATGTGCTCGCCTTACCACACTTGTTTAATTGATATCAATAAATGCTTGCTCGAAAAAAAGCAGAAAAGCCTTAGTTACATGAAAGTGGCGCTACAGTATGTTGTTATCATTGGCAACTGTACTTGTGACGGAACGTCCTTATGAGGCTATTTACTAACTTAATTTAGGAATATACCTTACCAAGGTCCTTCTTGTATTTTTTATGTAATTTAAATATTTTATTGGTTATTGACATGGTGTTATTAATACTAATGCTTCCAAATGGTAGCAGCGTCAATGTTGCCAAACAATTTTCAAAAATACGTATATTTATAAAATTCAAAACAAAGAGTTGTATTTGCAACTAGGGATAGGAGGAGAGGGATAGTTAAAAACTAAGTAAGAAAATATTTAACCTATTTTAGAATGATAATTAGTGGGCTTGGGCATGTATTCTCACTTTGTAAATTAAACGTGGCAACAACACGTCAGTCATTTTCCGAAGTCAGAATGAGTTAAAAGAGCTTGTAAAAAATAGAATGCAACGACAACGCGCTATAAAATAACATATTCATACAATTATTGTGTACGCGTTATCACCGTATAGATGATTTTCCATATAGGTGTTTTTCTGGATCGGTATGTATTCATTGCATAACATAGCTCTTTTACGGGAGTTTGAATCGCGGAGTCACGGTGGAACTTACATGGTAGAGTCTAAATTTTAACCTTCCTTCCGATTGCAATCCCGTTGGGCGATTTCAGTGGAGACCTCCCTTCTGTTATGCGTTCTTCACTTGTTCTTTTTACTTCTGCAAGGTCTCGCAGCGCAGGGGCGTGTCGCCAGTTCCCTTTGAGCCCCCCCCCCTGCAACAATGGGGGGGAGGGAGAACAAACAGGTTCGCTGGACCACCGATGCCGCCGATAATGCTGAGGATCCGCAACAATTGCCGTGGTCTGCCAATGGAGGGGCTGGGGGGCGTGGCCGGATTTCCGACAAGGTCGACGACGAGTGAAGGCCCACTTCCCAGCGAGAGGGCCCCGAGGGGACCCTCCGTCTTCAGACGGGGAGTTGGGGGGGCTGGGAGTGGGGGTTAAGACCGCATCGCGAACAGGAACGGAGAGCTACTAACATTGGCGAGTGCGCATTTCGTAACTCTCTCGTTAAGGAGGCTGGAGGGGTAATCATGGGTGGTTGAGTCAAAGTACCGTTCATTAATTTTTCAAATACGCCTAAAAAAATACTAAAACCACATTTCATTAAAGGAGGAGGCCCCACCGAATTATGAAGTAGAGATCATTTTCGTGAAAATTCCAGGACACACCATTTTTTGGCCCTTCTATCGATTGGTGATAAAATAAACAGGCCTTCCCATAATACATTTGAAGAAATAAGACGTTATAAATCAGCATTTTTCTACGTGGATTTACGGTAGAGCATGGCTATTGCAATACATTTTTTAAGATTAATAATGCGAAGAGAAATGTCATTTTGACGAAAAACTAATTTAAGATGCGAAATTTTATGTGGAATTTATCATTGCAAAAAAGTGCTCAAATTACCACAGTTGTTTACTTGATATTAATAAATGTTTGCTCGAAAAAAAGCAGAAAAGCCTTAGTTACATGAAAGTGGCGCTACAGTATGTTGTTATCATTGGCAACGGTACTTGTGACGGAACGTGCTTATAAGATTTCTTACCGACTTAATTATTTAAATATACCTTACCAAGTTCCCTCTAATATTTTTATGTAATTTAATAATTCATTGGTTATTTATATGGTGTAATTAATACCAATGTTTCCGAATGGTAGCAATGTCATTGTTGCCAAACAAATTTCAAAAATATGAATATTAATAAAATTCAAAACAAAGATTTGTATTTCCAAGGGAATAGTTTTAAACTAAGTAAGAAAATATTTAACCTATTTAAGAATACGTATTAGCGGGATAGAGCATGTATTCTCACTTTATAAATTAAACGTGGCATCAACACGTCAGTCATGTTTCGAAGTCAAATTGAGTTACAAGAGGTTGTAAAAAATATAATGAAACTACAACGCGCTATATAATAGCATACTCATACAATTATTGTGCATGCGTTATCACCTTATAGATGATTTTCCACATATTGGTGTATTTCTGGATCGGTATATAATTCATTAAATAGCATAGCTTTTTCACGGGAGTTTGGATCGCATAGTCACGGTGGAACCTCTTTTAAGTGTAGTTGCATTTGTTTGTTTATTTATTGGTATCTAAGTGATTGTTGTTTGTTGTTGGAGATGAATCGATGGACATTGTTAAAGAAGCGAGCGACATACATTTGCACAGCGAGTACATTTCCACCCACGGTCTGATAATGATTCCCGCTTATGAATTTTTTACGACATGTCCGCTCGGGGAATCCTCGACTTCGGACCGGTTATAAAACCGCAGTCAGGAAAACAAGGCGTTATTAATTGTCGCCCGTGTTCGTTGGAGAAGTCGAGACTCTTCCCTTTGCGAGTGGCCTGTGGATGCGGGACATCAGAACGCGGACACCGACGCGACAGTCCAAGTGGGACAGTAAGCCATGCCTTTCTCCGGGTAAACAGCAGCAGCAGCATAATTTTCCATGACGACGCACAGCGCGGGAAATCCGTAAAAGCTCGGAGGCAAAGCAAAGAATGCTATAAGAACTAGAGAGCGTAACATTATGAGTCTCGCGGGAAAAGGAAATCTCGCTCCTGTAAAGAAGGAAGGTCCGGAGAAATCGGACAAAGGAATGCCCAGCAATGGCATCGTTCATCCTCAACTCGCGACCCAGTCGTAGAACGAGAAATGTTCAAGTCATTTGTTTCATTGCAACTTACCTGACTGACACATGATCTTTCCTGGGGTACACACATACGTGAAATAATGGGTCAAGCTAATCGTAGACTGGGATTCATCAAAAGAGTATTGGGTAAATGTGACGATCATGTACGAGAAATCAGCTACTTTTCCCTTGTAAGACCTCATTTGGAATATGCTGCCAGTGTATGGGATCCCTATGAAATCCGTCTAAATAATGAACTTGAACGTGTGCAGCAAAGATCGGCAGGATCTGTAAAGGGACGGCATGAAGAGTATATTAGCATAACCAGTCTATTAAATGAATTAAATTGGAAATCATTGTCAGATCGCAGGTTGACATTTAGACTTAATCTCTTACACAAATTCCAAGGCAATATTTTCAGTGATGATGTTAAAAATATTTTGCGAACCCCAACTTACTATGGCAGACTGGACCATAATCATAAAATTAGAGAAATTGATTGCCGAACTGACAGATTCAAAATGTCCTTTTTTCCTCGTACAATTAGGGATATGAATAGCGGTAATTATGTCCAATACGAGTGAATCAATCCATAGCATAGATAGTTGCATGTTGGTGTAAGGACTTGAAGGTAAACCAACTAACAGCACGTTTTTGCATGCGTAGTTTGCTATTTTTATCTTTTTAAATATTGCAGTTTACACAAATATATTAATACTAATCCTTTTAAATTCATGATATGTAGTGCATGTTTGGTGAGAATTCACCCCCTGCCACACACCTTTGAGGTGGCTTGCAGGGCATTATGGATAAGTAGATGTTATCAAGTGCTGTTAGGTTCGAACATCTATAAATCAGTAAATTGTTTAGTCGTCATGGTAGAGATGATATAACAGGGTGGCTACTGATATCCAATTTTCAAAATTTCCTGAATTTTCCCTGGTGGACTTAAAAATTTCCCTGACCGATCGCCTAAAGGTCTCCTATAATAGGATTATTTAGTTTCTGCTGAATTACTTTTTCGCCAAAACTCAGAAAATGTTGAAAGCTGAAATCAATACATTAAAAGCTACAAGTACGCCCTGATGAAAAAATGTACTAAACCTTTTCGTATTTCGTAAAATCGAATTGATACCTTCACCGTGGACCAAAATAGCCTTAAGCAGCGTTTGCTCGTAGCAGTTGACAGCTATGACAGTCGCGAGATGCAGGACATATCTATATCGCTACTGCTGTGATGCGTCTGCGTTAACTTCTATGCTGCTTAAAGCTGCTATTTAGGCGTTGTCATAACAAATAAAAAGAGTTTTATTTCAATAGTGTTTGATGCTAAATTTTCATCAAATTCATCAAGCAATAAATTCCATCGACGATTATCTTTTGTTCCCATTCTTTAAAGAGTATAATTTCCCCTTTTGGGGAGGGATATCCTTGTTATTATATCCAAATTCCCGATATCAAACGTCGTGTACCTATTTCTTTCCGTTGGCGATTGTTGCGATTGTGTTGGATACATTTCCGCTGGAAAGTAGACGGGCTTCAAATTTGCTAACAGCTCGAACGTAGATCGATAGCGTTCTACATGCGTCCAGTATCGACCTGAACTCGCATCGCAGTTGCTATTACAGCAGTTGACTGTCTTAGCAGTCGCCTGCTACGTGTAAACGCACCTTTACGTAAAATCGCTATAACGAATTCACGTAAAATCAAATAATGATTCCATAAGAATACTACTCAAGGAGTCGGCAGAGTCCGCTAAATCACTGGTGCAAAAACAAATTTGACGTAAAATCGAAATTCTACTATATAATAGTGTTGCATTAGGGTGAGTCCCCTGAACAGTTGCGAGCGCTGGCGCGACCTAGGGGAAATGTGTTTGAAACCATCGGGATTATCTCGAATAGGTAACCAAGGAGTCACGTGGTGCAAACACGAATTGTTCGCAAATTTAGTTCGTCTGAATCGCTCTTTACAACATCATCAATTGTTTTCACTTTATTTTTCGTCTGTCTCGACTACAGAGCCCCCAGGCGAGATAAAACACTAGTGTAAACAATGAATGAGGTTGTAATAAGCGATTTTAAAACACTAAAATTTCGACCCATTCGTGTTTATACCACGTGACTCCTTGGTTACCTATTCGAGATAATCGCGAATGGCCTATACAGGCGAGCTATCTTCCGCGGCCGCGTATCATATTTCCGTGGCCATGTAAGTTTCCTTCGGTAAAATTACAACTTGACAATGTCTAACTCTTCAAGAAAGAGGTAGCGTGTCGTGGTAGTTCTGGGAAGTTGAGGGTTACTTAAAAGGCATCGAAGGGAAAGTTAATGGCCAATTTACTGGCGGACTCCGGCACAGGCATCACTGAGGTGTGCGAAAAATACATACCAAAGCCAAGTTGTTGCACTACTTCAAAATCGGATAGCACGAGTGAACTTCAGAAGCGAATAATTTGATTAACATGGTCATAACCCCTTGACTGTAAGAGGGAACCAAAAATGTAAAAATATTTGTATAAACATAACGTAATCGCGCCAATGCGAACGAAAACTAGTGGCAATTAGCAACGGCAACATCATAACTCAGGAATGTCATATTTGAGGTGGTTTGTGACATGACTAAATTGCTTCGAGAGGGAGCTAAGGGGACCATTCAATAATTACGTCGTGCATGTAAGGTGGGGAGGGGAGGAGAACTCTTCTTATGGTCTCGCGAACGGGGGTATGGGAATCGAAGATGATCTTACGTAAGATTTTGTTTACACGAGCGATCGTACTTGTATTACCATTCTAATAATCATCATATCGTATTTTTGGAACTACAAGCACGTATTTACCACGAGATAGTGGGCTACAACTACCTCTCGACCTGAGTCTCGGAAGTTAAAAAAGAACGCGAGGTAAAATCCTCCGAATAACGTAGCCTCAAATTCCTTGTGATGAGCGGAATGCACGGTGAATTACAACACTACTAGACAAATATCGCATTAAGGATATACAAAAGGGATAGATTTTACACCTGATTTACGACTAAATAACTAAGATTCACTGCTGAGTGTTCAACGAATTGACGGGGCATATTCTATTCACTTCCGAGACAGACAGTAGTAGCAGTTGGTGAAATAAAGGGCGGGAAAGACTGCCAGATAAACGTAATGGTAGAAAAACAACGAGAATTTCCTTTCCCAGTTTCTCCCTGACTGTTACGAGAATTCCCTGACTTTTCCAGAATTTCAAATTTCATTGACTTTTCCAGGTTTTCCCAGTTTTCCCTGACGATCGCCACCCTGTATGAGATGTGGAATCCCCTGGTGGTTACGAAGGGTCGATAATTCCGAGTGACGATAATGATTTCTGGGAAACTTTTGGAGTTCAAGGAATGCCCTCAGCAACTGATAAATTACAACAGCAATTTTCCGATCACACTTAGGATGGGCGAGGTGGACTTCATTAACGACCTGCAGCGTGTTCAGTGAAGATAGGCCAGATTAGTAAAGGGATGATACTACCATAATTATAACACTAGCGTAACCAGTCTATTTGATGACCGAAAATGGGAATCATTACCACACCGTTGGTTGAAATTTAGACTTAATCACTCAACTAAATTCCAAAACAATAATTTCACTGATGCCGTTAAAATATTTTGCAAACTCGACCTCATAATTTTTTATTATTCAATATTTCCTTATTTCCTCGTACAACTAGGAACCGAAATCGCAATTTGTACACGAAATCGTTAGATGGAAGCAAAAAAAAATTTTAGTGAAAAAATTAATCTTCTAACCACAACCATTCACTCATAAATCAAAAATTAAAACAAGAAAAAGGTGACGCCCAACGAAAAAGCTGCTGTGATAACATTGACGTCATTTTCCTCCCATCCTTGACTGCTTTTAGGGGAGGGGAAGTGAGTGGAGGGGGGGTTCTCGGAAGGTCTGCTCGCACAGATGCTGTCGCAACTGCTCGTATTGGCCGAGTCAGCTGTGTCCCTTCATTGCGATAAGGCAAAGTAGCTTCGCGGGCTCAGTTGTGATTGGACGAAGTCGATATACATCAGAGGTTGCACCACGCCCACTTTTCCGAAAGGGTTAAAAACACCAGTTTTTCGCCGCTTATAACTCGATAAATAATTGACGGATCAAAAAACAGAAAAATACGGGTCCTTTTATTATTACAAACTCTATCAGATTTGGCTATAAAAAACATGGTAAAGGACCCCATTCGGGATATGAATAGCTTTAAATATATTTGATAATATATTTACAGATACATATATACAGGAGTTACGTCAACATGGAGAGGTTGGCCGATAGAAGAATCGAGTGGAAGGCTGCGTCAAACAAATCCTAGGATTGTCGACCCCTTGATGTTGATGCCAATTATAATGCATGTTCGGTGAAATCACCCCCTTGCCGCTTATCTCTAAAGTTGTGTTTCAGGGTATTATGTAAGTACATTTAAATGTAATGCTCAGTCCTCAGGATTGGACGCTTAAATGCAGACCATTTGTCGATATGTTTATAATATGAATTCTTGAAGAAATTAAATAATTTAAAAACTGAAAGGAAAGCCGGTGTGCTTGTTTTCTTTGATGAGCATAATAGGCAACACATGACAAAACTGTGGTTGTTAAACCTTAAAGAGCTGTTGCCTAAGTAATCAAGGTAATAGTACATAACTCGGGAGATATTGTCAAAGACGCCTCTGCAAAATTCACTGCAACGTTTCCTCCACATACCTTGAGCTACAGCTGGTTTAGCTACAGCAGGTTTAGCTACAGCAGGTTTTATCTACAGTTCGGGATCTTCAGGTATGTTAAAAATTACACGTGGAAGTGAAATTTTCTCTTCTCCTAGCTTACCGAGAAGGAAGAATTCCACACAGTCAAGGCTGTAATGATGCCAGGAATCAAAGGTTCGCGGGTTTGAGTCCCGATCAGGGCTGATGCTGCCCTTGTTTTAAAATCAAGTGAAGTCTAGCTCATGGGTCATGTGCAAAGTAGGTACGGGTCGCGACCACGTGTGGCTCTTTCGGTACACAATTGAGGATCGGAATCATAAATGAAAATGGAAATAAAACTAACGTAATACCATTCAAGTAGCGTACATTTGAATTTGTCAATGAAACTAAAGTACCTTCAACGACGGATCCCGACTCCTGGAAACTATTTACCAACCGGACATCAATAAATTTCCTCAGAAAACGTACCTCACAGCTCACCTAAAAACCTTAATACTACTCCTAATACAATAATATAAGACTCGATTAGATATGTAGATTATGATTAAATAAATTGACTTGATACAGGGTGTCGATAATGGATCTACATCAAGATCTGATGAAGTACACCAAGCATGCACTACCGACATGCAAACAAGCAACTACATTGCCTCATGCAACTAGATTGTTAGTATCTTTTGTATTTAAGTGCATGCATCATGCACTACAGACTACTCTAAAATATTTCCCCTACCTATCCCTTTGCTATGCTGCCTATTCTGTTCTCTTATTGTATGGGGGAAAACGCCATTTTGAATCTATCAGTACGACAATCTATCTCTCTAATTTTGTTTACCTGGTCGAATCTAGCATAATACGCTGGTGTTTTTAATATTTTCCTAACATCTTCAGTAAAGCTATACCATTGAAATTTCTCTAATAGATTTAATCTGTAATTTTACCTACGCTCTGATAATGATTCCCACCCTAATTCTTTTATTAATACTGGAACACTATTCGACCTATCGTAACACCTTTTAACGAACCTAGCTGCTCTACGCTGCACACTGTCTAGTTCTCTGATCAAACCTAATTCATTCGGATCCCATACACTGGCTGCATACTCAAGGTGAAGCCTAACTAGTGAAAAGTAACATCGCTCTTTTGTCTTCTCATCACATTTCCCAAGTACTCTTTTTATAAATCCTAGCTTACTCTTCGCTCGGCCGCATATTTCCCGGATGTATCTTCCCCACGATAAATCTTTAGTGATTGTCACACCTAAATATCTTATGGTTTCAACGCTTTCGATCTTCGTGTTACTAATTTTATAGTATCGCTCTATCGAATTATTCCTCCTCCAAAAATTGATAAATATACACTTTTTAATGATAAGTTCTAACTGCCATTTGTCGCACCACTCTTGAATTGCATCTAAATCCTTGCTAAGCGATTTCCTATACTCTTCTTTTGATATTCCCCTATACACTACCGCATCGTCTACAAAAAGTCTAAGCTTACTACTAACTACGGTACCCAAATCGTTTATGTATAAAAGAAATAGAAGCGGACCTACTACGCTACCCTGGGGAACTCCAGATGTGATTTTGATTGTGTCTGACATGATACTATGTATGACAACCCTCTGTTTTCGCCCACTTAAGAATTCTTTTACCCAACATGTTGTATGTTTAGTTATACAAAAATTCACTAATTTCAAGATAAATTTATCAAGAGGAACTTTATCGAATGCATTTTTAAAATCTAAAAATATCGCATCAAATTCAGTACTGTTTTTAGCATAGACTAAAATATCGTGAACGAATAAAGGTAATTGTATCTCGCAAGATCTACATTTCCGGAACCCATGTTGGCTGTTTATGACCCATCCCTGATTATACAAATGCTCTATTTTTGAACTGAGTACAATGTGCTCAAATACCATACAAGAGATTGACGTGAGTGAAATGGATGCATTACATAATCGCTTATTGAGAGTGCAGTAGTGAATCCTATGCAGTGAAAGCATCGGATGAAACCGAACACACGAGGAGGGGAGAGTGATATCGAGGTGAGTGGGCGTGTCCTCGCCCGGCGCCTGTACAGGCGCCACCGGGTGACTGGCGCCTCGGGGGGCATGACCCCGATGGCCCCCGTCGCCGCCAGGAAGAGGAGCCGCACCGAAAAACAAGTGAACGCCCCACAGCGAGCGGCGACAGCCGACTGATCGAATTACTCCCCTGGGAAGCCAACGGCAAGAAAACACTTCGAAAGAAAACATTAACTACAGGGATGAGGTTTAGTCTGGACCGAGAGCTAGTAATGAATTTTTGGAAAAAGAATAGCTCTCCTCCTAGCACTTACTAAATAAGTAATGATGAATTAACAAACGTGGAATCCATTAAATATACTGGAATAATACTGACACTTAATGTTTCCTGGGGTAAACACATACGTGAAATAATAATGGGTCAAGCGAATCGTAAACTAGGATTCAACAAAAGAGTACTGGGTAAATGTGACGATCATGTACGAGAAATCAGCTACTTTTCCCTTGCTAGACCTCATTTGGAATATGCTGCCAGTGTATGGGATCCCTACGAAATCGGTCTAAATAACGAACTTGAACGTGTGCAGCGAAGATCGGCAACATTTGTAAAGGGACGGTACGATAACTTTATTCGCATAACCAGTCTATTGAATGAATTAAATTGTGAATCATTGTCAGATCGCAGGTTGAAATTTAGACTTAATCTCTTAAAGAAATTGCAAGACCATATTTTCAGTGATGATGTTAAAAATATTTTGCGAACCCCAACTTACTATGGCAGACTGGACCATAATCATAAAATTAGAGAAATTGATTGCCGAACTGACAGATTCAAAATGTCCTTTTTTCAGCAGCGTAGCAGGAGCGTAATAGATGTGTCGCTACTCATCTCTCAACTGTCACAGCAGTCAACTGCTACGTGTAAACGCTGCTTTACAAACTCTATCAGATTCGACAAACGAAATATGGAAACAAAAGTCCCCCATTTCGGTAAAAGTTCACGTTGGGTTGGGGTCCGCTCTGACCGGGGCGGCGGAGTTGACCCGTGGGAGACAAGGTCATCGGAGAAAATGGGCTCGCACACCAAAAGAGAAATCCGCGGATGGGATTACCGACTCGTGAGCATCTTAACTGTACATATCAAGATGGACGGCCGACTTCCCTGCACTTTAATTTTCTCTGCATACGGTGTTCGTATTCGCAGAAAGGGGGGAGGGGGGGTAAAGGCACGTGTGTGAAGAAAGCCCCGCAGTTCCTTTCCTCTTTACCGGAGGCTCCTCAAGTGCCTTCGGAATGGAGCGTACGCAATGCCCCCTAATTCATCGGGAGACAAAAGAGGGGCGACTCTCTAAGTGCGGAAGAAATTCGGCTGAGCTGTGGCTCAACGGGGAGAACGATTCGCGACACATCGTTCACCGCCGGAGAGCATTAATCATTAGCTGGAATTATACGAGTTCTCCCCTTGTACCTATATTCTGCGCGAAAAAGATCAACTCGTCGTCTGCTACAATGGGGTACTTTACCATATTTTTTTATTGCCGAATCTGACAGAGAAACACGCTATGAGCACTCATTTCCTTTATTCCCAAAATTCCAATTCCAATAAGGCATTTGTACTTGTACAGAACATTAAGGATGATTTTCATCCGATCTGGGGATAGGCCAATATTGTTTGGAACGACTATCCAAAAAACTGTTTATAATACAAGTGACGATCACTTTATAATGCATACCAAAGCCAACATTTCTATGTACAAAACATTATTTGTGTATCTAGGGCCCAAAATGTACAACTTGTTTCCATATCATATAATTCATGTAAATCGTACACCTCTCTTTCTTAAAAGATTAACAAAATGGTTCTTACAAAAAGAGAAAGTAGATTCATACTTGTGCTGATTATATCTGGTTTTTACTTACGATTTTTTGTTGTAAAAAAATTTCCACTTTGTGTTGTCTTGTTCTTTATTTTCATAATTTTTTTCTTGCCATATGATGCGAGGAATAAGTTCCTTGTCGTTGTTTGAAACTGAGAATGTTTCTTTTTTTCTTTTTCGTTCGAGTTCACATGCGCCATGTTTGAAATGTTATCATATACAGGTACCCTTCTGACACCCTAAATAATCTCCACGTGCCAAATATATGACATATTATGTTTTATGTAATACTGCTGGAAGATAAATTCATCCATTCATAAAGATTGTAATTAATAAAAAGACCCGTATTTTTCCGTTTTTTGATCCGTCAATTATTTCTCAAGTTATGAGCGGAGAAAAACTTATGTTCTTAACCTTTTCGGAAAAGTGGGCGTGGTGCAACCTCTGACGTATATCGACATCGTCCAATCACAACTGAGCCCGCGAAGCTACTTTGCCTTATCGCAAAGGGGGGGACACAGCTGACTCTGCCAATAGGAGCAGTTGCGACAGCATCTGTGCGAGCAGACCTTCCGAGAAACCCCCCTCCACTCCTTTCCCTTCCAAGAAAAGCAGTCAAGGACGGGAGGAAAATGAATTCAATGTTATCATAGCAGCTTTTTCGGTGGGCGTCACCTTTTGCTTATTTTAATTTTTGATTTATGAGATAATGGTTGTGGTTAGAAGATTAATTTTTTTAATTAAAATTCTTTTTTCGTGTCCAGTTAACAATTTCGTGCACAGAATTGCGATTTCGATTTCGAGTAAACGCCCCTGCGAAAAAATCTATTATCCTTGAAAATTTTTCTTGTGGACGATGGTTGGCTGTTATTGGAATCCTTCCATCTTTACTACTTCAAAAGAGTATTACTTCAAAACAGGGGAGTTGCGAAGATGATGACATACGAACATATTGTTGTTCACATATTCTCAAGAATATATTTGATTTATATTTTTATCTGAACTCCCTTTGATTCCTATTGAAGAGCGATGTTACTTTTCACTAGTTAGCCCTTGAGTATGCAGCCAGTGTATGGGATCCGAATGAATTAGGTTTGATCAGAGAACTAGACAGGGTGCAGCGTAGAGCAGCTAGGTTCGTTAATATGTTTTACGATAGGTTGAGTAGCGTTTCAGAATTAATAAAAGAATTAGGGTGGGAATCATTATCAGAGCGTAGGTTAAAGTACAGATTAAATCTATTACATAAATTTAAATCGGATAGCTATACTGAAGATGTTAGGCAGATATAAAAAAAAACCGCGTATTATGCTAGATTCGACCAGATAATTAAGATTAGAGAGATAGATTGTCGTTCTGATAGATTCAAAATGGCATTTTTACCCCGTACTATAAGAGAACAGAATAGGCAGCATGGCAAAGGGATAGGTAGGGGAAATATTTTAGAGTAGTCTGTAGTGAATGATTCATGTATACACTATAGATACTAACACTATAGATACTAACAATATAGTTGCAGGAGACCCTATAGTTGCTTGTGTGCATGTTAGTAGTGCATGCTTGGTGATCTTCACCCCCTGCCACACACCCTCGCGGTGGCTTGCAGGTTATCGTGTAGATGTAGATGATTTTGTTGACAGGGTGTCAGAACAAGTTTCGGGGTTTAATACTGAATACAGAAGAGGGGGAATTGCTTCAATTTGCTTTTCTTTAATCTGAATATGTTAGTAGTTATCTCTTCGTATAATTTTTTTGGCAAGTTTAATTCCAGACCTCTTTTTTTTTTTAATATATTGATGATTTTTCGGGAGTTTAGGTTCTTTTTTTTGAAAATGAAAATTTTTTTTTTTTTAACTTTTGGCCGACGTATCGGAAAATACATTTTTTTATTCTTCAGGGCTTAAGTTCCATAAGGTGAATTTTGTTTTCACTTTTTGTCATTTTTTTAAAAAAAGGACCCAAACTCCAGGAAAATTATCCATATAAATATTTTTTTTTTGGCAGGAAGATCCAATCACCCCGGGGGGGTTGTGTTTGAAACAGTCGAGATTATTTCGAATAGGTAACCAAGGAGCCACGTGGTATAAACAAGAATGGCTCGTAAAGTTGTTGTGTTAAAACCGCTGATTACAATCTCATTCATTGTTTACTTTTGTGTTTTATCTCATTTGTGGGATCTATAGTCGAGAGAGATGAGAAAAACTCAGGTGAAAACAATTTTTGATATAGAAACGAGCGATTCAGAGAAATAAAATTTTCAAACCTTTCGTGTTTGTACCACGTGACTCCATGGTTACCTATTCGAGATAATGCTGACGGTTTCAAACACAACCCCCTAGGGCTATTACTTCTGTTTAGGGATACTTGAAAGTTGAACCGAGGAAGGCGCATTGTCTGTTTTCGCAGGAACGATTCCTCGCTGTTTCAATCATTTCACCTGAAGTGCATTTACGCAACAGTAAAATAAGGAGCAATCAAAGATCCGGTAAAAAGAACTTTTAAAAAAAACATAATTTCTTTCACTTAACTCACGGGAGCGAACAATCGAAGAGAACCGTTACTTCCTCACGAAGAAAAGGCACTTTTTCAAAAGTAAACACTTCACGCTTCTTCGGCATCTTCGATCGTTACGTTCGAGAGACGCGGAAGTGACGTTCCAAGGAGGAGAAAGTCGAGGAGGGCATGAATGGGCGCCTCCTCCTCCCAAGGAGATAGAGAGAGCCTCTTCTTTAAGAACACTCCGCAAGACACTGAAAGGGTGTGTGGCGGGGGGTGAACCATCACCATGCGGATGTGCAAAAGAATACTACCCCGTATTAACACATATGAAACCAAGGGTCACAAGCTATCTACATCTACATAATACCCTGCAAGCCATCATAAAAGTGCGTGGCAGGGGGTGAATTCTCACCAAACATGCACTACATATCATGCATTTAACAGGATTAGTAGTAATATATTAGTCTAAACTCCAATATTTAAAAAGATAAAAATACCAAACTATGCATGCAAAAATGTTCTGTTAGTTGGGTTACCTTCAAGTCCTTACACCAACATGCAACTACCTATGCTTGGATTCAATCACTCATATTGGACATATTTACCGTTAGTCATATCCCTAATAGTACGAGGAAAAAAGGACATTTTGAATCCCTCAATTCGGAAATCAATTTCTCTAATTTTGTGTTCATGGTCCAGTCTACCATAATAAGTTGGGGTCCGCAAAATATTTATTACATCATCACTGAAAATGTGGTCTTGGAATTTGTTTAAGAGATTAAGTCTAAATTTCAACCTGCGATATGACAATGATTCCCATTTTAATTTATTTAATAGACTGGTCACGCTAATAAGGTTATCATACCGTCCCTTTACAAATCTTGCCGGTCTTCGCTGCACACGTTCAAGTTCGTAATTTAGACCGATTTCGTAGGGATCCCATACACTGGCAGCATATTCCAAATGAGATCTTACAAGGGAAAAGTAGCTGATTTCACGTACATGATTGTCACATTTACCCAGTACTCTTTCGACGAATCCCAGTCTACGATTCGCTTGACCCATTATTTCACGTTGTGTTTACACTGGGAAATATCATGTCTCAGTCTTATTCCAAGATATTTAATGGATTCCACGCTTTTTATTTCATTATTACTTATTTTGTAAGTGCTAGGAGGATAACAATTCTTTTTCCTAAAATTCATTACTACACATTCTTTAAAATTTAATTTTAACTGACACGTATGACGCCATTTTTCAATTGCTTGTAGGTCATCAATTAATTATACTTCATCATTTGGGCATAGAATTTCCCTGCACTACTGCGTCATCGGCAAATAGACGAAGCTTACTTTTTACCTCCTTATGCATGGTTTTATAAATTTGACGCAGCATGAGCGCAAACTTTGCACTAATAATCCTGTTATTTACTTATAAAGTATTATTATTATTTGAAAAATTTAATTAATTTCAATCATAACTTCAGAGCACTTCTACGTGCAGTTCAGCCGGTTTTTTCTGATTTTCCCACAGCACGTTCCGCAAACGTATTTTTTGCACGATCTACATGTATCTGCAGTTTTATCAATTTTGCACCCTCCAATCTGGCATTTTTTACGTGTGCGTACGAGCGCTTCAACGAGTCGAGATGACGCAAAGAGCAGTCAACGCGCAACCAATTTCACTTCCGGTCACGCGCGACGAACTTTGGGAAACGAAAGGGCAGGGAGGAGGAGATAATTCCGGCGTGCGCTTACCGTGACTGTTTTTCCGGGTAAGAGTGACCCATTTATTGTGCGACTTAATTCCAATCTCTGGACCCAGCTGGGAAGAAGCAAGAATAAGGAAAGAAGTGAGACAAGGCTGTGCACTGTCTCCCGTAATTCCATTCCATTTGGAATATGCTGCCAGTGTATGGGATCCCTACGAAATCGGTCTAAATTACGAACTTGAACGTGTGCAGCGATGATCGGCAAGATTTGTAAAGGGACGATACGATAACTATATTAGCGTAAACAGAATATTAAATGAATTAAAATGTGAATCATTGTCAGATCGCAGGTTGCAATGTAGACTTAACCTCTTTAATAAATTCCAAGACCATATTTTCAGTGATGAAGTTAAAAGTATTTTGCGAACCCCAACTTACTATGGTAGACTGGACCCTAATCACAAAATTAAGAGAAATTGATTGCCGAACTCACAGATTCAAAATGCCCTTTTTCCTCGTACAAATAGAGATAAAAATAACTGTAAATATATCCAGTACGAGTGTAGCAATGGATAACATTGGTAGCCGCATGTTGGTGTAAGGACTTAAAGCTAACCCAACTAACAGCATGTTTTTGCATGTTTGCTTTGCTATATTTATCTTTTTATTAAATAGTGTAGCTGTGAACAGTGCCTATATAAATGCTAATCCTTTTTTATGAAAGATACGTAGTGCATGTTTGGTGGATATTCACCCCCTTCCACACACCTTTATGGTGGCTTGCAGGCTATTATGTAGATGTAATTTTTAACCTTTAAATCGAGAGAGCCACCAATGAAATCAAGGAGAAGTATTCAGGAGTGAACATCCACGGAGAAACAATCAGCATGCTACGATTCGCTGATGATAAAGCTCTCATAGCAGAGACAGAGAAGGAGCTGAATAAGACGCTAACAACCATGGAAAGGACTATGACCAGATATCAGCTGAAGATCAATAAGAAGAAATTAAGATATTGGTGTGCAGCAAGAGAGAGGAGGCCAAAACCAACGTTATACGAGGAAAACAGAAACTGGAAGAGGTGAAAGAGTTCTGTTACCTGGGAAGCAGAGTAACCAACGATGGACGAAGCAAGAAAGAAATAGTGAGCAGAATAGCCCAGGCAAAGAGGGCAATCTATCAAGAGAAGAATCTACTTACAGCTGGAAATACTGGCTTGGAAGTAAGGAAGCAATTCATCAAAACGTATATCTAGAGCATGTTTCTTTACGGCAGTGAGGCATGGACGATGACAGCAGCGGAGAAGAAAAGGGTGGAAGCATTCTAAATGTGGTGCTATCGAAGAATGATGAAAATGAAATGGATGGACCGAGTAAGTAACGAGGAAGTCCTAAAAAGAGTAGGAGAAAAGAAAAGTCTGCTGACAACTCTAAAAAGAAAAAGGGACAACTTAATCGGCCATATCTTGAGACACGGTGGCCTGATGAAGACTATCGTCGAGGGAAAAGTGAACGGGAAGATTGGAGAAGGCAGGCCTCGTATGAGATACATGGAACAGGTTGTGAAGAATGTAAAATAGAGGAACTACGTCGATATGAAGAGGTTGGCCGATAGAAGAATCGAGTGGAGGGCTGTGTCAAACCAATCCTAGGATTGTTGACCCTTGTTGATGAATTCGAATCCATTCCGTGCACGTGTGACAATCGTCCCCAATAATCACGCCTTACAAGTATTCCCAAGCGGAAATCAGATCTTGTGGGTGGTTTTTGAAGACACTGAATGTGCTTTGAAAAACGTTATGCCTGCACAAATACCTATTCTTGGATAAATACAATCAGAAGCCGTGAAAATCCACGTGACTTGCGAACGTGACTCAAAAGGTTTTCAGCGACATTTCGGAATGGAAATCGCTGTGACAGCTAAATGTCGGCGTGAAAACTGGTAGAATTGATAAAATAACCTAAGATTCAGATTTCCGTAAGCCATCACTTTAACATCACCACAGGAGTTTTTGACAGGAGACGATTCTTAAAGTTCCTCTCTGTTTTTCGATCTCGTCTTCATCTACATAATACCCTACGAGCCACCATAAAAGTGTGTGGCAGTGGGTAAATTCTCACCAAGCATGCACTACATATCATGCATAAAAAAGGATTAGTATAAATATATTAGTGTAAACTGCAATATTTAAAAAAAGATAAAAATAGCAAAACTAACATGTAAAAACATGCTGTTAGTTGGGTTAGCTTCACGTCCTTATAACAACATGCAGCTACCAATGCTATCCATTGCTACACTCGTATTGGACATATTTACCGTTATTCGTATCTCTAATTGTAGGAGGGAAAAAGGACATTTTGAATCTGTCAGTTCGGCAATCAATTTCTCTAATTTTGTGATTATGGTCCAATCGACCATAGTAAGTTGGGGTTCGCAAAATATTTTTAACATCATCACTGAAAACATGGTCTTGGAATTTGTTTACGAGATTAAGTCTAAATTTCAACCTGCGATCCGACAATGATTCCCAATTTAATTCATTTAATAGACTGGTTACGCTAATATGGTAATCGTACCGTCCCTTTACAAATGTTGCCGATCTTCGCTGCACACGTTCAAGTTCAATATTTGTTAATTCATTATTACTTATTTTGTAGGTGCTAGGTGGAGAGCTATTCTTTTTCCAAAAATTAATTACAAGACATTTTTTAAAGTTTAATTCTAACTGACGTGTATCACACCAATTGTCAATTGCTTGTAGGTCATCATTTAAATATTCTTTATCGGTTGGGCATAGAATTTCCCTGTACACTACTGTATCGGCTTTATGGCTTTCATATCTTTATGGCTTAATGGCTCACACCTTTATGGCTTTCAGGGTGTTATGTAGATGAGCCTATGTCTACGGATTTGAAAAACACTGAGCGGTTGCTGTGCAACGATGCCTCCGGCAAAAGGTGGCGTTTACGTAGTGGAGGCTGGACAGATGATAACTATTATTTCCCATAGCTGGAACACCATTCGCGTACACCTACTCTCGATAGAAAACTTAAAACGGCTAGTCACATTAATAAATTCTTAGCTTCAAATCAACGGGGACGTTTACTCCGAACCGAAATCGCAATTTCGTGCACGAAATCGTTAGATGGAAACGAAAAATGAATTTGAGTGAAAAAATTTATCTTCTAACCACAACCATTCACTAATAAATCAAAAATTAAAATAAGCAAAAGGTGACGCCCACCGTTGAGCTTCTTTGATTACTTTGACGTCATTTTCCTCCCGTCCTTGACTGCTTTTAGGGGAAGGGAAGGGAATGGAGGGGGGTTCTCGGAAGGTCTGCTGTCACAGATGCTGTCGCAACTGCTCTTATTGGCAGAGTCAGCTGTGCCCCGCCCCTTTTTGATAAGATGAAGTTGCTTCGCGGGCTCAGTTGTGATTGGACAAAGTCGTTATACGTCGGAGGTCGCACCACGCCCACTTTTCCGAAAGGGTTAAAAACATCAGTTTTTCGCCGCTTATAACTCGATAAATAATTGACGGATCAAAATACGGAAAAATATAGGTTTTTCTATTTTAAAATCTCTATCAGATTCGGCAATTAAAAAAATATGGCAAACGACCCCATTTCGGATCCCTTGCCTTAACCCTGGGAATCGAATTGAGCTATCGATCGCTGGCGTAGTACAACTCAGGCTGCCCAAATCACACGCTCTCACGCATTCCGCCTAAGACATGGATCTCCTTAGCGGAATGCTTCTGAGGACGGAGTCGAGGGTTATTTTCGTCCAGCCGAAGAGTAGTTGGAGAGAAGAGGACGATCAGCCAAAACTCGCGTGCGCTCAGAAGAGCCGATAGGGGAGAGGGGCCTGCATTTCCCGCCAGTGAGGAGGACACGTGATCAGCCACGAGACAAGCGTTGTCTTCACTCGGCAAAGAACAGGCGAACGGGATGACCCAATCGCCTGATGAGGGGGACAATATTATGGACTTACTGGCGACAAAGAGTATTGGGTACATGTGACGATCATGTACGAGAAATCAGCTACTTTTCCCTAGTTGGACCTCATTTGGAATATGCTGCCAGTGTATGGGATCCCTATTAAATGATCCCTTTTGTCTACTCATCACATTTCCCAAGTACTCTTTTCATAAATCCTAGCTTTCTCTTCGCTCGGCCACATATTTACCGGATGTGTCTTCCCCACGATAAATCTTTAGTTATTGTTACACCTAAATACCTAATGATTTCAACGCTTTCAATCTTCGTGTTATTAATTTAATAAGATCGCTCTATCGAATTATCCCTCCTCCAAAAATTGATAGCTACACTCTTTTTAATGTTAAGTTCTAACTGCCATTTCTCTAACTACTCTTGAATTGCATCTAAATCCTTGCTGAGCGATTTCCTGTCTTCTTATTTTGATATACGCCTATACATTACAGCATCATATGCAAAAAAGTCTAAGCTTACTACTAACTACGCTACCCTGGGGAACTCCCGATGTGACTTTGATTGTGTCCGACATGATACCATCCTTGACAACCCTCTGCTCTCTCCCACTTAAGAATTATTTTACCCAAAGTACAACGTCTTTATTTATACCAAAACTCTCTAACTTCAAGATTAATTTGTCATGAGGAACTTTATGGAAAGCCTTTTTAAAATAAAAAAATATCCATCAACTTCAATACTAATTTCGCCGTAGACTAAAATATCGTGTATAAATAAAGCTAATTGTGTCTCGCAAGATCTACCTTTCCGGAACCCATGTTGGCTGTTTATGAGCAGTCCCTGACTATACAAATGCTCAATGTTTGAACTGACTACAATGTGCTCAAATACCTTACAAGAGATTGACGTGAGTGAAATGGGTCTGTAGTTACTAGGTTTTTCCCTACATCTACATCTACACGATACCCTGCAAGCCACCGCGAGAGTGTGTGGCAGGGGGTGAAGATCACCAAGCATGCACTACTAACATGCTACTAACTACGGTACCCAAATCGTTCATGTATGAAAGAAATAGAAGCGGAACTACTATGCTACCCTGGGGAACTCCCGATGTGACTTTGATTGTGTCCGACATGAAACCATCTATGACAACCCTCTGCTCTCGCCCACTTAAGAATTCTTTTGCCCAACTCACAACCAAAAATTGATAGCTATACGCTTTTTAAGGTTAAGTTCTAAATACCATTTGTCGCACCACTCTTGAATAGCATCTAAATCCTTGCTAAGCGATTTCCTGTCTTCTTTTGATATACTCCTAAACGCTACCGCATCGTCTTCGAAAAGTCTAATCTTACTACTACTACTACTTAATACCCTTAACGTTAGATGTCAGCTTCATAGTCGGTGAGTGACCCCTCGTCGAAGCCACTTGGAATGGAAGACGCACAATTGGTCAGCACCCAGCGCGTCTCAGCTGTTTTCGTCTCCATGGTGAGTCATTCGCTCCCCCTCCACATCCTTGTACGGCCTCTTGTAGCCCACTCGAGCGAAGTGCGGAGGGATCTTCAAACTGCTCCCAATCGGCTCCACTAACTACCTTCCCTCGCAGCAGAGGGCTGCTGTCTGAGAGCTATCCTTCCCTCTCATGTCACGTGCAGCCTCCGTTAATATTGTGCCGCCAGTCAAGTCACGTGCGATTTCACCCAATGACCTCTTCCGCGATGGAGTCCAGTTTCGCCAGTCTATTAACTGACCATCCACCGTCCACGGTAAAGGATTCTCTCGGATAATCTTAAAAGATACCGGAGTCTGTTCTTTTGAAAATAAAAATCTTTCATTTTTGCATAAAATTCGTACCTAAAATTAAATAGAATTTCGTGGTAAGTACTCTGTGGTTACTGGGTTTTCAATACGATCTCAATATATTAGTCACTTGTTGTGGAATATTGGTTGCATCTACATGTAGATGCCCTGTAGATAATACCCTGCAAGCCACCTCGAAGGTGTGTGGCAGGGAGTGAATTCTCACCAAACATGCACTACATATCATGTATTTAAAAGGATTAGTATTGATATCTTAGTCTAAACTGCAATATTTAAAAAGATAAAAATTCCAAACTGCGCACGCAAAAACGTGCTGTTAGTTGGTTTACCTTCAAATCCTTACACCAACATGCAACTAACTATGCTATGCATTGCTACACTCGTATTGGATATATTTACCGTTATTCATATCCGTAATTGTTCGAGGAAAAAAGGACATTTCGCATCTGTCAGTTCGGCAATAAATTTCTCCAATTTTGTGATCATGGTCCAGGCTACCATAGGATGTTGGGGTTCGCAAAATATTTTTAACATCATCACCGAAAATATGGTCTTGGAGTTGGTTTAAGAGATTAGGTCTAAATTTCAACCTGCGCTCTGGCAATGATTCCCATTTTAATTCATTTAATAGACTGGTTACGCTAATGTAATTATCGTACCGTCCCTTTACAAATCTTTCCGATCCCTGCTGCACACGTTCAAGTTCGTTATTCAGACCTATTTCGTAAGGATATCATACCGTGGTAGGGTATTCCAAAATGAGGTCTACCAAGGGAAAAGTAACTTTACTAATTAGTGAGTATGCAGTCACGAGAAACGTGAATGTTATGCATAAATGATACTAAATTCTTAGGTAGGTAACACAGTAGCAAAAACGTTTTTAATTAAGCAGTCATTTCTATAAATACCTACATTGAATTATGAACTTGTATATTTTTTTCTGGTGTATGCATGAGTTACGTGTACAAGTCATTAAAAAATCACCACATTCTAATTTCCCTCGCAGAAAAAGGGACGACACCCGTAAAGGGGTCAGTGCCCTCTCACCCCTAAGGAGGGCAAACGCACACCTCTTGCAGTGAAGATGCAAGGAGCAGCACTTCCTTTAGAGACCACACACTCAAGGAAGGATAAGCGCCGCGATGCCAAAGAAAAGAGCATTTTCTTTTAATTACCGGCGAAAAAAAATTCGAGTGCAGAGTGCAAACTTGAAGCAGGTCGCCGGGCATCTTCCGCCCGAGGATGTCCTTTAAAGTGGTCTTAAAGCCACTTCATTCACATCTTCCCAATTTCCAAGGAGGACTCCGGCGACTGAGCTCGTTAACACGGAGAAGGACCGTGCCCACACTCGTCACTTACAATTAGTCACGAATCCCGAGGGTGCCTCCCTTGCAGCATCTTTGAGGCGGACGCATGAATCTCAGAGGAGCCCCAAGACGCTCGAAAGGAATATGAAGATGAAGGAAGGCAAGAAAATTAGTAACACGAAGATCGAAAGCGTTGAAACCATATGGCATTTAGGTGTAACAATCACTAAAGATGCATCGTGAGGAAGAAACATCCTGGAAATATGCGGCCCAGCGTTGATTGTCGTACAGATAGATTCAAAATGGCATTTTTCCCCCGTACTATAAGAGAACAGAATAGGCAGCATAGGAAAGGGATAGGTAGGGGAAATATTCTAGAGTATTATGTAGTGCATGATGCATGTCTTACCACTTAAATACTGTAGACACTAACACTCAAGTTGCATGAGACAATATAGTTCCTAGTTTGCATGTTAGTAGTGCATGCCTGGTGATCTTCACCCCCTGCCACACACCCTCGCGGTGACTTGGAGGGTATCGTATAGATGTAGATGTAGATGAGCGAAGAGAAAGCTAGGATTTATAAAAAGAGTACTTGGGAAATGTTATCAGAAGATAAAAGAGCGATGTTACTTTTCACTAGTTAGGTCCCACCTTGAGTATGCAGCCAGTGTATGGGATCCGAATGAATTAGGTTTGCTCAGAGAACCAGACAGTGTGCAGCGTAGAGCAGCTAGGTTCGTCAAAAGGTGTTACGATAGGTTGAGTATCGTATCAGAATTAATACAAGAATTAGGGTGGGAATCATTATCAGAGATGATATGAGATCCCTACGAAATCGGTCTAAATAACGAACTTGAACGTGTGCAGCGAAGGTCGGCAAGATTTGTAAAGGGACAGTATGATAACCTTATTAGCGTAACTAGTCAATAAAATGAATTAAAATGGGAATCATTTTCAGATCGCAGATAAAAATTTAAACTTAATCTCTTAAACAAATTCCAAGACCATATTTTCAGTGATGACGTTAAAAATATTTTGCGAATCCCAACTTACTATGGTAGACTGGACCATAATCACAAAATTAGAGAAATTGATTGACGAACTGACGGATGCAAAATGTCCTTTTTTCCTCGTACAATTATGGATATGAATAACGGTAAATATATCCAATACGAGTGTAGCAATGGATAACATTTGTAGCTGCATGTTGGTATCATGACTTGAAGCTAACCCAATTCTAACAGCATGTTTTTCCATGTTTGCTTTGCTAGTTTTTTCTTTTTTTAAATTTTGGTGAAGTTTAGACTAATATATTAATACTAATCCTTTTTTATGCATGATGTGTAGTGCATGGTTGGTGAGAATTCACCCCCTGCCACACACCTTTATGGTGGCTTGTAGGGTATTATGTAGATGTAGATGAACTCTCACACTGGAAAGTGTTCGACGCCGTGAATGAGGCGGTGTTCCCTTAACCCGTCTAATAAATGCGATCTCTTATATGGCGAGAGGCAGGATGGCTGAAAGATTGCTATCCCTCGCAGCTACTTCTAGACAGAAAAATGAATAGGCGTGCTCGGTTTCATTGAAAAGAAAAAGTTTGGTTTTTCCTTATAAAGATCACCGCCGCCGAGCGAAGTGGAAATTGCGGAGGACGGTGAAGGAATACAGATACCAGCCTTTGATCAGATGCAGCTAACGAGGGAACAGATCGCACTGGACTACTTTCCTCGTCGTTCATTGGCCGGACCCCGCGTCCTCTGCTTACGTAGCCACAACAGAAGACGGTTGGGTAAATATGTGATAGCAATAGTGAAAGCTCAGGATATTAGCTTGCTCGCCCCCAAGACGATAAGCAGAAGCACTAATGTCCACCGTGGACCTGATAAAGACGGGGACTCCTGGTCCATTTGAAAGAGCGATTATGATGAGACGTTAATGATTCCAATTCAACCCCAGAGTTTAATCAAAACTCCAAGATAGACAACCACATCTTTCTTTCAGCAGTTTTTTCATCATCATCTAGGGTCAACAATCCTAGGATTGGTTTGACGCAGCCCTCCACTCGATTCTTCTATCGGCCAACCTTTTCATTGTGACGTAATTCTTCTCTTTCACGTCCTTTACGACCTTTGTGAAAATTTCATGACGCATCATTTGTTGGCCCTTCTATCGATTGGCAATAAAATAATTGGCCTTTCCATAATATATTTGAAGAGAAAAGACGCTGAAAATCAGATATTTTATACGTGGCTATACGGCAGAGCACGGCTCTTGCATTAAAATTTGCAGATTAATATTGCTAAGAGAAATATCGTTTTGACGAAAAACTAATATAAGATGCGCAATTTTATGTAGGATTTAGCATTTTAAAAAAGTGCTCACCTTACCACACTTATTTAATTGATATTATTAAATGTTTGCTCGAAAAAAAGCAGAAAAGCCTTAGTTACATGAAAGTGGCGCTATAGTATGTTGTTATCACTGGCAACGGTACTTGTGACGGAACGTGCTTACAAGCCTATTTACTAACTTAATTTACAAATATACCTTAACGAGGCTCTTGTTATATGTATTATGAAATTTAAATATTTCATTGGCTATTAATATGGTGTAATTAATATAAATGCTTCCAAATGGTAGCAGCGTCATTGTTGCCAAACAGTTTTCAAAAATATCAATATTAATACAATCCAAAACAAAGGGTTGTCTTTGTAAGGGAAAAGTTAAGAACTAAGTAAGAAAATATTTAACCTATTTTAGAATATGCATTAGTACGAATGAGCAAGTATTCTCATTCTGTAAGTTAAACATGGCAACAACACGTCAGTCACGTTTCGAAGTCAAAATGAGTTAAAAGACCTTGTAAAAATAGAATGCAACTACATCGCGCATTATAATATCATACTCATACAATTATTGTGTACCATGCGTTATCACCCTGTAGATGATTTTCCATATAGGTGTTTTTCTGGATCGGTATTTATTCATAAACAACAAATAGCTCTTTTACGGGATTTTGAATCGCGGAGTCACGGTGAAAACGCCTTAAAAAGACTAACTAAACTAACTGACTAATTACAGAATACTAGCTATACTACTAAACTATATAATAATTAGTTAGTATACTAGTATATACTAACTAAATTTCATTGCTTTACGAACCACAAGAGCGGAAATATCGCGAAAGCAGCGCGAGTCACAGAAGTTAACGACATAGAAGACATGCGAATATTTTCGCCATTCATGCAGCCACGATTTATTCCTCGCACTTATCACGTGACCTCAAGAAACTTCAAACATTCCTCTTTCCATGTCACACGAAATCAATGGGCATTCCTTTTTTATTCCTCGTTTTCACGGATAATTAGACGCAGGCTTGAGTGTCATCTTCGGGCTCTGAAACTAACTGGCTGTAATTGCAGAAAAGTATTCCGCGGATGAGAGAACGCATTGCTGAAATTAAAAAACGGTACACACGGGACTAAACGGATAGTGTCGATCCAGGTGGGTTAGCAAAACGAAGCGTTTATAACGGAAAGGGACACCAAGCTGGGAAAGAATTGGGGAGGAACTCGATGAAATAACAGTTGAACAATTAAATCACTGGCACGCATGATAAACCACTATTACGGCATCCGACTGCATGAAAACTTTACGGCACGCTTTACCGCCCCGAGAACGCAAGGGTACATCAAGGTGCGTGAGAGAACAACGAGCTATCTATTCCTTAAGGAGGTTGGCTCGCGACTGCTTGAGTCAAGTTGTCTAAGGAATCTTATTAATTTAAGTACGAGTATACGCCTGCTAAGAGATCCTTACTTCACAAAGAAAATTACCCAAGCTATTGAAAGTCATAAGTATCACAAGAAATACGATGTAAAGTCGAAGGATTTATTTTTCATGATAATTTTAATCAGCTCGACGAAGGAGTCAATTCAGCATTTACGTTAGTGAAATTAATTCATGCACTCGATGGATTTACTAATGTAAAACGCCAGAATATTACTATTAAACGTTATGTTATAACATTTTTCTGAAATATTCTTTAAGATCTCATTATTTATGATATTATTCATACACCATACATTTTGGCTAGAGCGACCGCAGCGCCACTTGAAGTCAACTAACTCATTTCGCCTGCTATAAGCGCAGTAATTGGTGGATTTAGCGAAAAATACGGTGGGTTGATGCCTTTTTTTTCGTGTCATTTTATTCCTTGTGAAATTACGCATAAAACATCAGTTTTTTGCAAAAATGACATGTCACTATGGTATTTTTAAACGTTATATTCCCATGTAATGGCCATTCTCGCCGTTAATCGTATGTTATTTCAAATGTAATTTGCGTAAAAAGGAGTATGTGTTGGTATAATTATCTTTACTTTATTAGATAGAGTAACTTTAGTTATATAAGTGCTGAAAATATAAAAAAAATGACATGACTTTCACTTTTCGGATCAATCTCCTTAAAACGTATACTATGCATGCGGTTGGAACTATCTCAAGACATAGCCTGCAAGTTCACCACAGTCTTCGAAAAGTTAAAAATGTAGCAAAGATCAGAAGCGAATGAATATTGACTAGGATTCCAAATAGTACTTTTATAGTATCAGGAAAATACACGTGCTTAATATAAACAGTGATTCACTAGTTCGATCTAGACTCGTACTATTAAACGATCAGAAAACACGCACAGTAAATCCCTTGTTAGACCTCATTTGCAATACGCTGCCATCTTATGGAATCCCCAGGAAATAGGACTAAATAATGAACTTGAACGTGTTCAGCGAGGAAGTGTATATATCCAATACGAGTATATTAAATGATATCATAGGTATTTGCGTGTTGGTATAAGGACTTTAAGCTAACCGAACTAACAGTTTGCTTCCTTTACTACTATTATATTTGTAAAATAAAGTTTAGACCAGTATATTGTTACTAAATGCAGTGTACTGTACGAGAAATCAGCAACTTTTCCCTTGTTAGACCTCATTTGGAATATGCTGCCAGTGTATGGGATCCCTACGAAATCGGTCTAAATAACGAACTTGAACGTGTGCAGCGAAGATCGGCAAGATTTGTAAAGGGGCGATACGATAATTATATTAGCGTAACCAGTCTATTAAATCAATTAAAATGGGAATCATTGTCAGATCGCAGGTTAAAATTTAGACTTTATCTCTGAAACAAATTCCAAGACCATATTTTCAGTGATGATGTTAAAAAAATATTTTGCGGACCCCAACTCACTATGGTAGACTGGACCATAATCACAAAATTAGAGAAATTGATTAACTGACAAATTCAAAATGTCCTTTTTTCCTCGCACAATTAGGGATATGAATAACGGTAAATATATCCTATAGCATAATTGCTAGCGTATTGGATAGCATAGGTATTTGTATGCTTGCTTTGCTATTGTTATCTTTTTTAAATTTTGAGGTTTCGACCAGTATATTGTTACTAATCCTTTTTTATGCATGATATGCAATGCATGTTTGGTGTGAATTCACCCCCTGCCACACACCTTTATGGTTTACACACCCTCTTGTTACACACCTTTACGTTAACCTTTTGTAATTTTTCTTTTCTTGAATTTCATTATTATCTACTAATTTTGCTATGTACATGCTATTATATTTGAGTTATTCTTAAACACTAGCTTTACTGTCAGTAGGATTTCGCAGGTTTTTCACACCCCCCTTCTTGTGTGGGTGTTTTCCTGCAGTGGGTTTTTGCGTAAAGGATGCAAGCATAATAATCCTCACGTTTTACCCACATTTTAAATTCTTTCACACACCATTTGATATATAATGTTGATATATTGTGTATATATATTTCTATTTTATTAATTTATCATTCTTTAATTCCTATAAGTGTATTCTTTACTGCTTTTTTTTTAACCTCAGATTGTAATTTTTTTAGGTTTTGACCACTATTTGATTTTTATATTTATTTTGACGAGGGCTTAGATGGGAGAAGGGACAGTTTTGTCTCAATCTCTCCCCAATAAATAAACCTTTTATTATTATTACGGTGGATTTCAGGGTATTATGTAGATTTGGATAGCATAAATACTGATTCGCTTCTGTTCTTCGAGGAGTTTAATTGAAAAAAAAACAATATAACACCTTTCGCCTGTCACTTATTTGTTACGTGTTGATTGCGCCTGCTGCTCCTATTCATATCTCGATTACGCCCAGAATGCTAGGGGATAGGACTCTGATAACGGATTAAAAGACGATGGATTAATGAATAGAAAACAGGCAGAGAGCACACCAGGCTGTTCTTCAGACTCTTCCGCAATCACTCTCTTCGTCGTCTTTCCTTTCGGAGAGGCGCCCGTATCAGAGGGAAGATGATTAACTTTCACCGTGGATGATAAGGAAAAAAAAGCCGGCCGGTCCATCAGCGCAGGCAGCGAATACTGGCGTATCGCTTCCGCGAGCCCCTTATTAAGGCGAATGATCATGCGCATGAATTAAGGCGCGAATGAATCCAAGTGATGACCTCGAATAGCTCCCGCTTTAGGGCGTTTTACACGGCGAATGACCATTCGAAATAATTCCTTCAATGTTCTGCGCTGAAAGGATGCGCAGTGGTAGGCCTAATGAAAGTTCATATCGATTCACGGAAAATGTCCGACTAACGCTGCTATTTCGATGGTCGGAATGGTTTGTTTAGGCCTTCTGATATTCGTGATTGATGAAATAAAGTATGGCGTATGTATGGTGGGTAATTATAACATCCAAGAAACAAAGCTTTTTAGAGACGGAAGTTTGAGTTAATACGAAGTGAATTAGAGCTATTAACGATGGATCGGTATGATTTGATTTTCGTATTCACTGCCACAGTGTCCATTACAACGATCGCAGTCACAATTTCGCCGGAGAAAGCTAGAAGGAGACAGATAAGAGAAAGGAAATAGAGGTCGAGGTATGCGAAGCCTGATTCAAAAAGAACTGCAATTAAACGACTGTGAGGCCCATCGTCATTTTTTAGGAAAGAGGTTGAAGTAATTTCATACCATATTAAATATCACCAGACATGATTATGAAAGATCGGACAATAGGAGCAATTTCCGAGACAATAGGAATAAGAAAGTGAACTATTTAAAAGTTAGACACGTGCTATTTGTTTTGATTTTTCTCAGTTCGTGGTAGTTGCGATAACAAACAACAGTTAAGGAAAATCCTCATGAACGACTGTGAGAGCCAACGGAAAAGTCTTGTTGAAAACAATTTTAATACATTGTTTTCAGTTCTAGTTTTCATGTACTGTTCTAATCTTTCATCGCTTCATGCTTGTCACAAGAATAATCACAATATTCGATTTCCTACATAACATATAATAATAAACTCCGGCTTCCCCCAAAACGTGATTAATCGAAGAAGTTCACCAGGAGCATGCCCATGGACATTACCTATACAAATTATACTAGATTATATATGCTCCATGGGCACGCCAATAAAGTATTTAAGCACGAAAAGAACAGCTAATTCGATTTCGTCCTACACTTGTTTAATTTTAATCCTCTTCTACCCGCTCAGAAAACAAAGACGGGCGTCATGCGATCATTCCCGGAAGGAGGCGAATGAATTTTAATCGGAGAAATTTTCCCTTTTACACGACGTCATGCATTCGCCCCTTGTAGAACTACCTTTGGCGAGCGCGCGGTTCCCGACGGTCATCGATGCTCTTCTGTTCACCACTTTAATGCTTAAGCGAGAGAGAAGCCGTGATCAGCAGCCGCCCTCCTTCAGTGCCGATGACTCGATAAATCCAATAAGGAAGCCCCAGACGATTGCTAATAACGGGGAGGCGAGATGCGGGGGAGGCACGATCACCTCACGTGAGTCACGATCACCCCTGGGAACGGCTCAAGGGTTCGAATATACCCTCCGATTCGAAAATTTCCAACAGCGATTTTAGCCCACCCCTGAATCGAGCAATTATTTTCGAAAATGTTTATAGTTGGACACGAATGTTTTTTACTCAAATTGAAAAATTTTCAAGTTCAAAACTTAATCAAATGGTTACAAAAATTAAAGAGTTTTAATATAAATAATGGCGTTGTGTGTCGGGCAAAAGAATTCTTAAGTGGGCGAGAGCAGAGGGTTATCATAGATGGTTTCATGTCCGACACAATCAAAGTCACGTCGGGAGTTACAATGCTTAATTCTACATAAAATTGCGCATCTTATATTAGTTAAACGACACTTCCCTTTACACTATTAATCTGCAAATTTTACGGCAAGAGCCATGCTCTGACGTATAGCCACGTATAAGATATCTGATTTTCAACGTCTTTTTTCTTCAAATATATGTATAATGGAAAGGCCAAATTATTTCATTGCCAATCGATAGAAGGGCCAAAAAATGATGTGTCCTGAAATTTTCACAAAAATTACATCCACTTCATAATTCGGTGGAGCCTCCTTAACGAACAATTGTTCCCTGGTTCCTCCCCCAACCTGAACGCAGTCTTCCTAGGCCCCTTACCCTTCCTCACCCTGGCTGCATCGAGGTTTAAAAAGAGAGAGAAGACCTTTTCACCAGAAGATGACGATCAATCGTCGCAACCCGTGTCTTGATACTGTTACATTGAACTTTTGCAGTATTTGTAAATGTTTCCCGAATGAACACGCCAGTTAGCGGATGTGGAAGAGGAACTCCATGATCGCAAAATTAAATGCCCCGTCCTTGTTGACGCCCTGTCGCTTTACGACGAGACGTCAGATGTTTCGGCTCGAGTGGCCTTTTGAAGGGCCTAGTCAGCCGTAAAACGCCTCCCTCCGAGACCCCGAAGGCCCTTCGGCAAGAAGGACAAAGGCATAGCGAAAGCGCTTTCTCGGACGAATTCCGGAGCGAGGTTTATTTTAAGGGACTCCACCAAATTGTTAAGTGGAAGTCGTTTTTGTGAAAATTTCACGACACATCATTTTCTTCGCCCCTCTACCGATTGGCAATTAAATAATTTGGCCTATCCATAAGATATTTGAAGAAAAAAGACATTGAAAATCAGATATTTTATACGTTGCTAATCGGAAGAACTTGGCTCTTGCAGTAAAATTTGCAGATTAATAATGCAAAGATAAATGTTGTTTTGACGAAAAACTAATATAAGATAAGAAATTTTATGCGGAATTTAGCATTGTAAAAAAAAGCTCGCCTTACCACACTTGTTTAAATGATATTAATCAATGTTTGCTTGAAAAAAAGCAGAAAAGCCTTAGTTACATGAAAGTGGCGCTACAGTATGTTGTTATCATTGGATACGGTACTTGTAACGGAACGTGCTTACAAGCATATTTAGTAACTTAATTAACGAATATACCTTACCGAGGCTCTTGTTATATTTATTATGTAATTAAAATAATTCATTGGCTATTGATATGGTGTAATTAATATAAATGCTTCCAAATGGTAGCAGCGTCATTGTTGCCAAACAATTTTCAAAAATACGAATATTATTAAAATTCAAAACAAAGAGTTGTATTTGAAAGGCAATAGTTTAAAACTAAGTAAGAAAATATTTAACCTATTTTAGAATACGTATTAGCGGGATTGAGCATGTATTCTCACTTTGTAAATTAAACGTGGCAACAACACGTCAGTCATGTTTCGAAGTCAACTTGAGTTAAAAGAGCTCGTAAAAAATAGAATGCAACTACTACGCGCTATATAATAGCATACTCATAGAATTATTGTGTACCGTGCGTTATCACCCAATAGATGAATTCCACATAGGTGTTTTTCTGGATCGGTATTTATTAATTAAATAACATAGTTTCTTCTACGGGATTTTGAATCGCGGATTCACGTTGGATCCTCCTTTAAGGGAGGGCGACTACTATAGCAGAAGGACTGCGGTTGGGGGTGGGGGGGATGGGAGGGACACCCAAACTGCGACGACGCGAGGAGATAAGTGGTTGTGTGTACGCGAGACAAAAGAGGGCGTCTTCGCGTAAATAAAGACATTCTGTGGCGCAACCACCGCCGGCCATGCACAAATCGCTTCGTAACGCTGATATACCTTAAACCGCGGATCCATCAGCTGATTCATTCATTCCTGGAGATTCTAAGTGACGTCCATTGTGAGACCACGCAATAGCAGAGTTTTCAAAAAGAAAAAAATCCACCTTGATCAGGACTCCAACCCTGGTTCCCCATGATTTCTGGACAAGTGCTTTACTACTTCAGGGGGCTGGAGAGGCAATGGGGTCGTTTGCCATATTTTTTTATTGCCAGATCTGATTGAGTTTGTAAAATAAAAAACACGTATTTTTCCGTTTTTTGATCCGTGAATTATTTCTCGAGTTATAAGCGGCGAAAAACTGATGTTTTTAAACCTTTCGGAAAAGTGGGCATGGTGCAACCTCTGACGTATATCGACTTCGTCCAATCGCAACTGAGCCGGCGAAGCTACTTCGATTTATCGCAATGGGGGGGGACACAGCTGTGTCTCCCAATGGGAGCGATTGCGACAGGATCTGTGCGAGCAGACCGACGGGAGGAAAATGACGTCAATGTTATCAAAGCAGCTTTTTCGGTGGGCGTCACCTTTTGCTTATTTCAATTTTTGATTTATGAGTCAATGGGGGCGTTTACTCGGAACCGAAATTGCAATTTCGTACACGAAATCATTAGATGGAAACGAAAAAAGAATTTTAGTGAAAAAATTAATCTAACCACAACCATTCATTCATAAATCAAAAATTAAAATAAGCAAAAGGTGACGCCCACTGAAAATCTGCTGTGATAACATTGACGTCATTTTCCTCCCGTCCTGGACTGCTTTTAGGGGAAGGGAAGGGAGTGGAGGGGGGTTCACGGAAGGTCTGCTCGTACAGATCCTGTCGCAATCGCTCCTATTGGCAGATTGTCCCCCCATTGCGATAAGGCAAAGTAGTTTCGCGGGCTCAGTTGTGATTGGACGAAGTGGTTATACGTCAGAGGTTGCACCACGCCCATTTTTCCGAAAGGGTTAAAAACATCAGTTTTTCGCCGATTATAACTCGGAAAATAATTGACGGATCAGAATACGGGAAAATACAGGTCTTTTTATTTTAAAAACTCTATCAGATTCGGCAATTAAAGAAATATTGCAAACGACCCCATTGTTGTGGTTAGAAGATTAATTTTTTCACTAAAATTCTTTTTTCGTTTCCATCCAACAATTTCGTGCAATAAAATTGCGATTTCGGTTCCGAGTAAACGCCTCCATTGCATACGTATTCCTTAAAGCATCGCCTATCCGGACCTGGCGAAATTACGCGCGAATAATTTGCGCCAGAGTGTGCCTTAAAAAGGGTTTCATTTACTTTTAAGGGAGTCCCCCCAACACGAAGGGACAGTCGTAGGTCATCCTGTCTCGACCCTTTATTTTATTTTTTATTTTCCTTTTTTTTTCGGAAGGATAATCCCCTACGGATTACTTGCAACTGCTTCGCACTCTCGTCTGCCGTGACTGAAGTACGCACGCTTTCTAAGTTTCGTACGGTTTCTCTCCGCCTCGCGTGTCCAATCTGCAAGGGGGCGCTAACGGCAGAGCGAGCAATGAAATTATTAAGTCCACCAGTTTTTCCTCCCATAAAGTTTTTCTTGTAACACTGGCGAGAGTAGATATACCTCTTTAAATGAACTCACTCATGGATTGCGAACTACCTGCGAATGCCTCAATGCCCGCTGATGGAAACCATGGCAGGATAAACAACGCCCATAGTGATACCGTGCCGTGACGTCATGCGATGACGTCGTGTTTTTAAGCTGCCGAAAAGGTGCAATTTTCAAATAGTAATATCTTTGTTACACAACTTAATTCTTCAGCAAAATTTTCGCCAAGCACATTTTAGCTAATAAAATTCACATTCAAAGAGTCATAAAAAATAGTGCATGTTCCCCATTAGTAGATACTAACCATCTAGCTGAATCTGATCTACATCTACATAATACCCTGCAAGCCACCACAAAGGCGTGTGGCAGGGGGTGAAATCTCACCAAACATGCACTACATATCATGCATAAAATAGGATACCTGATCCTATGGTTTAACCTGTTTCCCTTGTAGTAGACTAGTTCGTGCCAACAGTACATGTTAGGTGACCTTCATCCCCCTCTGCCACACACCCTCGCTGTAGCTTCAGGGTATTGCGTAGCTGAAGATCAATCAGGTAAGGTACAGTTCGACGATAAACGCTCCGACATACGATGGAATGTGCACCAAACATGATTTGTAAAGGAAAGCATATGGAAGACCTACGTTCTTGATCGCGCATGGCGAGCAATAATAAATTGCGAAAACATTCCAGGAATTTTGAACCCTACGAGAAGGAAGAATTCCGCCTTCAACAAGCATGGAGGAACGCCGACGTCGGAGTATTTCTAGTTATTTCGAGCTGTTTTTCCCCCCAGTGAGAACGTCACTGGTCTTCGGAATGTGCTAGAACAGTGCTCTTATTATTATCAATTACTCACGATGAGTTCAGACAGAGATTACAACAGCGATACGGAAACCCGAGAAGCTAAAAATGCGTTCGCTAACTTACAAGCGAAACAAAAGAAAGAGGGAGTCAGTTTTGAATGCTTTCGTTCATCCTTCACTTTTTTTTTAAGGCTATTCGAAATAATTGATAGATACCATGAGCGTTGTGGGTAGCGTGTTCGCTTTTCACTGTAAAGATCTCCTGTTCGCGCCTCCGCGAAGACTATTTTCTATTGATTGCCGAACTAATAGATTCAAAATGTCCTTTTTCCCTCGCACAATTAGATATACGAATAACGGTAAATATGCTAACCCTACTAACAGAATGTTTTTGCATGTTTGTTTTGCAGTTTCTATATTTTTTTAAATAGTGAAGTTCTGACTAGTATAATAATACTATTCCTTTTTTTATGCATGATATGTAGTGCATGTTTGGTGAGAAATCACCCCCTACCACACACCTTTGTGGTGGCTTGCAGGGTATTATGTAGGTGTAGATGTAGATGTAGACTAGGATTCATCAAAAGAGTTCTGGGTAAATGTGACGATTTACTTTTACTTATATTGTTACTAAATGTAGTGTACTGTACGAGAAATCAGCTAGTTTCCCTTGTTAGACCTCATTTGGTATGTGCCGCCAGTGTATGGGATCCCTACGAAATCGGTCTAAATAACGAACTTGAACGTGTGCAGCGAAGATCGGCAAGATTTGTAAAGGGACGGTACGAAAACCTTATTAGCGTAACCAGTCTATGAAATGAATTAAATTGGGAATCATTGTCAGATCGCAGGTTGAAATTCAAACTTAATCTCGTAAACAAATTCCAATACAATATTTTCAGTGATGATCTTAAAAATATTTTGCGAACCCCAACTTACTATGGTAGACTGAAACATGATCACAAAATTAGAGAAATTGAAATCCGAACTGACAGATTATTTTCCCTGCCACACACCTTTGAGGTGGCTTGCAGAGTATTATGTAGATGATGTAGAGGATTCTGCAAAAATTTCTGAGACGACTTGATAAAACACATGAATGAGCATCTCATGAGAAATATTTTATTTTAACATGCTTCCAGCAGAGACTATGTGACAGCATTTAGAGAGTACCTACCCACCCTTATCTCAAAGTGTGAAGCTTTTTGTAGAGTTAACTGTACGCCATCTAACCTTGTGAAACTCCTTCAATAGATAAATTACCTGAAGATATCGATTCTCGACGACATCTGGACCGTGTATCAAAGTTAGAATCTAAGTGACAATTTGTTTCTATCAATATGAGAGCGTTTTGAGTCACATTTATGGTAAAACTCAAGGGGTCTCATGATTATTAAAAGAAAGTGCATTGCGACGGCCGCGAAAGCACGACGGCTGATCGTAACTCTAACCTCTCTAGTCCTTGGAAAAAAAAGACGCGTTCCTTACGTCACTGCAATCCGACTGAAGTCGAAGGTTTTGTTTCGGAGTGCAAGACGTACCAACTTTTTTTGGAAGTCCGGAAAAGAAAAAATCGCCTTAGATTCGTGCAAATACGAAGTTGTGACCTAAAACCTTTAATGACTAGACGTGTCCAACCTCGGGTCCAATTGAAAAAAAAAACAATTGGCAGTCGTTATCACTCGAGCATCTCGTCCGGAAAATCTCGCCCGGATTCGGTATTCTGCAACGCGTTCCTTGTCGCGCGAGGAACGCGGTCCCGCCCCTCACTTGTTCCGTTTGTTTACCTGGTGGAAGTAGCGGCTCCGGCGGAAGTGCACGACGGAGCGAGGGCGATCCAAGTGGGCCCTGGGCCTCCGGGCCCTCGCGTTCCGAAGGCGCCTCGTCACGTCGTCCCCCAGCACGAGGACCCTCAGGCCCTCGGTCCCCTCTTCGGCCGAGGGCGCCACTATGTGTATCACTCCGCCGCCTTCGTCCTCCTCGTCCCTCGAAGGCCCGGCTTCGACTCCCGTATCCTCCTCCTTCACCTGCTCCTTGACCGACTGTGCGGCCGCCCTAGCGTGGCTGACCGCTTCCTCTTGCAACTGACGCCCCAGGCGCTTGGCCTTCGCCCCGATGCCGCGCACCGCGCACCAAGCCCTCCGCATCAGCCGCCTGGCCGGCTGCCGCGCCCTCTGGTGCAGCGGGGGCGCCGCGTCCACGGCCTCGCAGTCCGAGAGCGGAGGCGAGGAGAAGCCGTAGCAGCCGTAGAATTCGTCATCGGCGAAACCGGAGCCCACCTTGGAAGAGGCAACGTCTTCGTCGTCGCCTGCCGAGGGGTCCATGCACACAGCCCCCTCGTCCTCCGTGGGGCCTTCCTCCTCCTCTAAGGGGGCCTTCTCCTCCAAGGGGCCCTTCTCCTCCTCCTCCAAAGAGCCCTTCTCCTCCTCACGAAGCCCGGCTTCCTCATCGCTACCCAACTGCACCTCATCCGCAAAGTCCAAAGGCCTCAGCAACTCCTCCAGTTTCCTCTTCAGGCTGTCCCCAGGAAAGCTAACACCCCCTGCCACTTCCTCCTCCTCCTCCACATCCAAGGACGGGAGGCTGGGGGAGGAGTAGGCGGGCGGCGGCCCGTCGCCCTCGACCACGCCCACCTCCTCGGGGGCCTCTACGACACACGCCGGCTGCTCCGTTGCCGGAGGCGACGGACTGTCCGCTCCCGTCTCCATAGCATCGGGAGCCGGAGACGACTGACCACTGTCCGAGGGGAAGTGGAACCTCACCCTGGCCCCGCCGGACGACGCCCCCTCGCCCGGAGCCTTGTCTTCGCCCAGTCTGCCCTCCTGCTCGTCGCACGGCGGCCCCTGAGGGCCTTCTTCCTCCGTGATTCGCGGGCTCTCCGCTGCATGCTGGGACATCCTGAGCCAGGAGACCACTCCGCGAGCCCCTTCGCTCCAACGCCACCTCTTCCTGCCACCCTCTTGGGCGGTCATCGCCTCGCCACGGGTCAGAGGGGTCGATCTTGTCCCACACCACTTCAGCCGTGCTTGGAGTCTTGCTTTGACCGAATCCGCTCCAAAACGATCTAAATACTGAACCGATTCAAATCCCTGATCCTATCCTACCATCGCCCTACAATTCTCTCCCTATCGCTCTACACTTCTCTCGCCCCAATCTATTCCACAATCCCACCTCCAGTATTTAACACACCTCAAAAAGAATACTTCAATTCAGAGCATTCTCCTTCCCAACACAAAATAAAACCCTCTCTAATTCAATAACAACCTCTTAGGAACCCTCCCACCTCCTTGTTGACCTCCCACAAGAGGGTGAATCCGAACACTCTCTGCACCGCACACGACGAAACACTAGTCTGAACCACCTTGAAGAATTGAAGCCGTCGAAAAATTTCACTTTTCGGAAAAAAAAGACGAGAATAATCCAAGATGCACTCGTCCCGGTTTTGAAGTCGTTCTCTCAAGGTTGCGGAGACATGATTCAAAAGCTGGCGACTTGCCAAAACCACACAATGGGCCGCGTCCGAATATAGTCCACCGATTTAAAATATTGAAATCGCAGAGAGCAGTGAACGAAGGGACGTTGAACAGGGAACGGGGCCTTAACACTAGGGATTTAACTCTTGACTTCCACTCGGCAACATCTTGATTCACAAAAACACGAAAGATTGAATAACTTCACTGTTACCGGAAACGAAGTCTCTCCACAAAAAAACATCCGAATAGAGATGGGGCGACTTCACGGCGGTCGCCATGACCAAGCGCGGGTTCCAAGGGCTCACTGGACGACACGAGGCGGGCAAGGGTCTCTCCGGGGCGGAGGGTCACGCCCTCCGTGACCGTGCATCGAGGCGGTGGTCACGGCGGCTCGCTGGTGTCTCTCGCCCGACTGCAGCACCACCCTCACGCACCAGCCCTCATCGCAGCTCGCTGTGTCTTCCGTTCCCCTGGTCCACGACGCGCGAACTAAGATAAGTAAGCTGCTGCCGCCGTCTGGCCGCTGGGTAGAGGGGGAGTAAGTAGGGGGAGGGGGAGATAGGGGGGGAGTTCCCCTTCTGGCACTCACTCGAAAATAAAGAAGAGAGAGACGCCCTTCCCCCTTCTCACCCACGCCTAGCGGTCCATCTCGAGGGTCCTACTCCCCACTCCTCGGGACGCAACCCCTGCTCAGGGAGCAAGCATTTGCCAGGCCACGCGACCATACACGAAATATTCGCGAACTTTACACGAACTATAATCGAGATTTACACGAACTATAATCGAACTATACGGGAACTTTACACGAACTATAATCGAACTATACGGGAACTTTACACGAACTATAATCGAGATTTACACGAACCAACACGAACTTTACACTAACTATACACGACCTCCGAGGAAATTATATTTTGGACATATTCAAGCACATATGAACAATCAGACGTGCCTCATTCTTATCGCAAATTATGGATTATAATTAGCGTTTCAATCATTTAAATCAATAAAATAATAATGATTAATATTTCCATCCTAAGATTGGTTTATTGCATTCTTTCTATTACTTTGCCAATTCCTTAATGTTCTTGTATTTCTTCTTCTTCCCCATCATCCTTCTGCAGACATGTCCCAAGTATCTCTCGGTCTTCTCCGTGGAACTTTTCCTTCGACTTTTCCCCTCGCTATTGTGCCCTCGTCGAATTCCACGTCTCTCAAGACGTGTTCGGGTGTTCTTCTACGACGTACTACTCTCCACACCGTCTTTCCTTCTTCTGATCTTCCGTATCGCTTTAAACCGTCTGTTTGATGTTCAGTATCCTCCTCGTGAATGCTAGCTACGCATATTGAGGCACATATCTTTGAAGCTTCCAGATTGAAATCCCGACGTTTCTGACGAAGCATTACTAGGATCCATATCACTCTGGCCTAGAGATGGGCGCCTCGGTAAATTACCGCGGTATTTTTCGGAAATTACCAACCCCCCTGAAATTTACCGTTTATTACGGTAATTTTCAGAAAAGTTCTTTTTCAGGAAATTTCTTCCTCACGATGAAACCATTGGAATGGGTGATATTACAAATGAAGTAGGTGCAGAAAACGATTTTGTTTACATTGTGTCCGTGATTAATTCGGAGTAAAATAACAAACGCACATTGCACACAGTTTTACGTCTTTGGAACGAAAATTTCTCATGGTGTGACAAAAGAGAGGCAAATTGCATGTTGCTGCCAACTTCGTTTTAGTTTTTTAAAAATGAGTTATAATACATAAACGACGTGATATGTTTGATATAAGCGTTTGCATTTATATCTCAATGCTATTTGATTTCGTTTTGAGTCCTCTGATAAGGATTTGCAGCTCAAAACAAAATTACCATTAAATTACGGTAATTTTCGAAAATTACCGTAATTTACCATGGTAATTTACGTTAATTGAAAATTACGGTAAGTACCTCTGGCCTGTGCCAGTCGAATTCAATCAAAAGTATAGGTTGCGATTGCCTTATTACGAACCTTATCTTACGCCTACATATTCTCATAATTTATTTCCTGATGTGTTTCCCCCGTGACATGTTTCTTGAAATGGTGATGCCAATGCATACTTAATCCACCGCTACATGGTACCATGCATGACACCGCAGGGGTGTGTGGCAGGGGGTGAGCTATCACCAGGCATGCGTAATCAATCAGGCCACAGACTCCGGAGGAATTATTTCGTCCTCTCTTCCACATTTTCCGGTCGGACGCGCCCTAGTAGGAGGCGATATTCTCCTCCATGGAGGAGATAGAGAGATGGATAGATTCTTCTCTATGGGTGTCTGTGTTTGTGTAATTGTTGTAAGTTAAAGTACCCGATGTAAAGACCACATGTCTTGTTTTCGGGTCAATGATAATTAAATAAATAAAATAAAAAAATTCTCAGTGACAATATTTCTACTATTAAGGAGGTTCCACCGTGACTCCGCGATTCAATATCCCGTAAAAGAACTATGTTATTTAATGAATAAATACCGATCCAGAAAAACTCCTATATGGTATATCATCTACAGGGTGATAACACACACCAAAAAATTGCATGAGCATGCTATTATATAGCGCGTTGTAGTTGCATTCTATTTTTTACCAGCTCTTTTAACTCATTTTGTCTTCGAATCATGACTGACGTGCTGTTGCCACGTTTAATTTACAAAGTGAGAATACATGCTCAATCCCGCTCATACGTATTCTAAAATAGTTCAAATATTTTTTAAACTAGTGTTAAAGTATTCCCTTGAAATACAACTCTCTGCTTTAAAATTTATTTATGTTCATATATTCGAAAATTGGTTGGCAAAATGACGCTGCTACCATTTGGAAGCATTGGTATTTATTAATTACACCATATCAATAACCAATGAAATATTTAAATTACATAAAAATAGAAGAAAGACCTTGGCAATGTACATTCCTTGATTAAGTTACTAAATAGGCGCTGGTAACCATGTTCCATTAAAAGTACCGTTGCCAATGATAACGACATCCTGTAGCGCCACTTTCATGTAAATAAGGCTTTTCTTCTTTCTTTCGTGCAAACATTAATTAAAATCAATTGAACAGGTGTGGTAAGGCGAACACTTTTTCACAATGCTAAATTCTACATAAAATTGCGCATCTCACATTAGTTTTTCGTCAAAACGACATTTCTCTTTACGTTATTAATCTACAAATTTAACTGCAAGAGCCACGCTCTGCCGTATAGCAGGGCATTAAATATCTCTTTTTCAACGTCTTTTTTCTTCAAATATATTACGGAAAGGCCTCATTATTTTATTGCCAATCGATAGAAGGGCCAAAAGATGATATATCCTGAAATGTTCACAAAATTGACATCTATTTCATAATTCTGTGGAGCCACCTTAAGTGGCGGTATCACTGTCAATGTCTCGCATGACGTCAATATCTCTCAAGTAGCAATTATTGGGAATGGACGAAGCAATATATTACCACCACTTTTAAAACATGTTTTTAAACCATTATCGAGTCAAAATACTGGATATCGTATTCCCGTATACTCATTCCACATTTTGTATAACGAACGACGCAAGGCAGTTGGGCAAGTTAACGAGATAAGGAATGTTTCCTTTACGAGGGAAATGCTTCCACGTGATTAATCGCCCAGGTCATGTTTATTGTACCTCGTGCACCTCCGAAAGATATAAGAGCAATCAAAGACCCCATCTCAACTCAGTTGCAAACAAACTATTTTATCGCTAGAATTCTGGAGCCGGTTCGTTGCCGCTACACCCGCGCCATCTATTGAGAAAAAAATAGAAAATTGCATGCAACACATTAAGGCTTACATTCGGTCATTGAAACTGCGCAAGTTTATGTTGATTCCGTTTGAGCAGTCGTCTGCGAAAATCCGTGACGTAGAAAATTGCGAAAACGCTTGCTTGACAGCTTTACACGGTGCAATCGTCGGTGCATTATGTCAGTGACAATATACCATTCAGTAGCGGTAATACCGTCAATATATCGCATAACGTCAATATCTGGGAAGTAGCAATTAATTGGACGTGAAAGATGCTATAAATTACCACCAGTTTAAAATATGTTTTAAGCCATAGTCTAAACATAATAGTGGAGACCCTAGTCCCGTATACTTAGCCCAAAATTTGCACCCCGAACGAACGGATGTGGGCCAAGGTTAAGAGTTCTTCCTTTACGGATCTATCTATCTATCGGATAGCTTTACTGAAGATGTTAGGCACATATTAAAAACACCAGCGCATTATGCTAGATTCAACCAGATAAATAATGCTAGAGATACAGATTGTCGTACTGATAGTTTCAAAATGGCATTTTTCCCCGTACTATAAGAGAACAGAATAGGCAGCATAGCAAAGGGATACGTAGGTGAAATATTTTAGAGTATTCTGTAGTGCATGATGCATGAATTAATCCCTTAAATACTATAGATACTAACAATCTAGTTGCATGAGACCCTATAGTTGCTTGTTTGCATGTCGGTAGTGGATGCTTGGTGATCTTCACCCCCTGCCACACACCCTCGCGGTGGCTTGCAGGGTATCGTGTAGATGTACATACCATCCTCGCAGGGAGAATCTGGACACCACTTCGACTCGTAGCAGTGACTTCGTGACGTAATCAGTGAAAGTGAGCCTTTAGCTGAGATATTCCGAACAAGGCTCCCGCCAACGTCAAGTGGGTTTATCCGAAACTTGTCGTATAATTCCCTCGAGAATAAAGAGGCCTTCCCGCCGCTTGACCTCTGACCCATCCTCGGCTCCCTGGACTCGAGCTGACCCCACTGCACACTGAACGGCACGCTTTCACCTCCTTCCTCCGATCACCACGGGGAAGCAACACAGATCAACATCCGAATTCCATGATTTCCCAAAAAATTATTTCCGATCCGCGATTTTCGGGATCTGTCAGAAAATAATTTTGTCACAAGAAAGTAAAAATACAGCGATACCTTGACTTTAACAAGTTAAACTCGGTTCTTGACTGAGCTCGTTACTCAAACTGTTCGTACGTCATATCATTTTTTTCCATACACATTAATTGAAATTCCAATAATCTTTACCAGAGAGAAAAAAAACCTATCCAACCTTTTTTTACCTTGAGAATGACAAAAATTTGTCGAAATCTAGGTCGGTTATGATAAAAGTGTGGAATTGACTAAAAGTTTTATTTTATTAGTTACCATGAATTGGCTTTTTAAAAAAAAGAAGACATTTGTGTAATGCCAACTACCCTCATGTTGTCTCACCATGTCACCAACACTACGCGACCGTTTTTCAAACATTTCACTCTATTTCAATAGACACCATCCTTTTAGAACCATCTATCCATCATTTTGGAACTAACAGTGAACGCGTTTAGCGTTAATACTTACTTCAGTGCTCACTGTAGGAAAGCTTCTCGAAATCAATTGCCATATACAAAGAAAAACTGCCGTACAGTATGGCGGAGAAGATAGTTGAGTTATTTACATATTTTTTACCTCGCGAAATTTTCTTCTCAAGATATACGGCAAATAAAAACATTAAATACTATCAATGATATAATATTGTCGATAATTATTACATTATCGTATATATTATTACAGAAAGATCTTCTTCTGTCATTCCGTATATGCTCCGTTAATACTGCACCTACAGTGATAAATGAGGTATCATTTTAAAAGTTGAATCACCGGCTTCTGACGAAAAATACAATCTCAATCCCCAAATTTCACTATTTACCCATTAATTTGACTTAAAAGTTTCGATTTTTCCATGTCGATTACTCGCTCGAGGTAATTCGACTCCACACATTTTTTTATCCTAACCAAAAAGCTACAGACGACAACTATGTTACTTATAATATTGTCTTTGAAGAAGTTTTGTAAATTGCGTGCCATTATTCAGTAACAGATGTCATGATTGTTGCTACTGGTACCAAACTCTCTTGCCTGTATTGTATTCATATGTTTTGTATATTTTTGCAAGAAAACAAGTATAAAGAAAGTACTTCATGATACACCTTCTTCTCTATTTAAAACCCAATTACACCGTTTCCTTAACATACTTATTCCCTGATAGCTTGCAAGTGCGACATTTTCGCACGGTTTACCTAGTAGATAATTATTATACGTAATATCAGTTAGTGATAATAATTACCCAATCGTGATAATATTTATTAACTCTTATGAGCATCTTCTTTATTATTCGCAAGAGACAGAAATACTGTAAGGGCTCCATGGCAGTAATATAAACAAAGAAAAAACAATTTTCACCAGAAGGCATGCGTTTATCGAAAATACCAACGGAACAAATTAACGAAGATGTTCACGTGCTGGTATAATTGAAGAAGGTAGTGCCAACACAAAAAAAACCAAATCCTAGTTTCGAGAGGTCTCCCATTGGGTCGAGAGCCAAGCGTTTGGGGGATGAGGGAGGGGAAATAAAGAGGGGGAGGGGGTGGCCCGGAAATAGAAGGCGTCCCAAATATAGAGCGACTCGAACATCTGCTCCACCACGACTACTAGGACTGCGCGATGCGGCGATGTATCGATACGCCTTTACGTATCGAGACCATTTGAAAATTCACGCTATGAACGATACGGTAGACGAAACGTAGTATCAATATTTTCGACAATTACCTCGGATAAGATAAAATTGCGGCTAAGACGACGTGTTCTATGCTGCTCAATTTTTTTGTATATTCTAAATAATAATCGCGGAAGCGACAGTAAGGATGACATTTCTTGAAGATTAATGGCAATCATTACCTTTCCCGTCTTTCGTGTTTCTTCATTCGCGGTTATCGTACTGCAACAATCGTCTCAAATTCCTTAGCGGACGCTCGCAGGGAGTAATAAGTTGGAGCAAGGGAAACCCATAGGGAATCATTATCAGATCGTAGGTTAACTACAGCGTAAATCTCCTTCATAAATGTAAAACGGATAGTTAGATGAAGATGCTAGATATATATCAAAAACCCCTGCGTATTATGCTTGATCTGACCTGATACATAAGATGAAATATATAATATTGTTATACCTATAGATTCAAAATGTCATTTTTCCCACGTACCATTGAAAAGCATGATAGACAGCATAGCAAAGAGGTTGGTACGTGAAATATTGTTGGAGTAGTCTGCAGTGGTAGCTCTTATTGTTAGCTTCATGTAAATGGTACATATTTGGTCATTGGAAAAGAAAATCCTCTTTGTACGTTCCACACAAAGGAACGTACGCTGTACGTCCCACTTTGTTTTGGAACGTACAAAGTGGACTTTCAAGGAACGTACCTTGTACGTTCCACTTTGTTTGGAACGTACAAAGTGGATTTTCATTTCCAATCGAGTGGTTCCATAAAGTAAAGCCTAAAACTTTGCGCTGTGATATTTGATTTTTTTATCCCCTGCCACACACCCTCGGGGTGCCTCGCAGGGTATTACGTAGATGTAGATATAGGTTCACGTGGACGTGGATAGTGGCCCATTCGGCCCATGTCGCAAGGAGTGTCAATAGTCTCTCCCCTCGTCACTTCCTCGGTGGCTTCCCTCCAGGGTTCGAGGAAGTGATCTCGGCTCAGTCACTCACTCACTCTCGGCTCCTTTCCCTGGATGAGAGGGCGTTGCCATGGCAACATCACTCTGGGAGACGCGACGGCGCTGAAGAGTGGGGTTGCAGTGGAGTGGGGTGGGAGGGGGAGGCTGGAAATAAAATGCAAGAAGGCGACGGACACGCGAAGGGCCCTTTCGCAGAGCCCTGCTCAGGAGGGGGGGTAGGGGCCTCAATCACGGCCAACGGCACGTTCACTGCGACCACGACGGCGTGAAGTCTCCCCGTGAACAGCGAGGGTTGAAAATTGAAAGACGCAACTTATGGAGGAGACGAGAGGCATGAGGAATTAATTCCTACTCTTCGCCTCAAATGGTCGAACCTTAGTATGCAAGATATATATTAAAAACCCCTGAGTATTATGCTTGATCTGACCTGATACATAAGATGAAATATATAATAATTGTTATACCTATAGATTCAAAATGTCATTTCAACCTTAGAATCGGTTGAAAATGGTTAAGATCCACTGGAAGACCACTCGTTTAACTATGTCGCCGCTCTAAAAATAATGGGGTCGTTTACTATATTTTTTATTGCCGAATATGATAGAGTTTGTAAAATAAAAGGACACGTATTTTTCCATTTTTTGATCCGTCAATTATTTCTCGAGTTATAAGTGGCGAAAAACTGATGTTCTTAACCCTTTCGGGAAAGTGGTGGTATATCGACTTCGTCCAATCACAACTGATCCCGCGAAGCTACTTCGCCTTATCGCAATGGGGGGGACACAGCTGACTCCACCAATAGGTGCAGTTGCGATAGCATCTGTTCGAGCAGACCTTCCGAGAACCCCCCCTCGACTGCCTTCCCTTCCCCTAAAAGCAGTCAAGGACGGAAGGAAAATGACGTCAATGTTGTCACAGCAGCTTCTCCGGTGGGAGTCACCTTTTGCTAATTTTAATTTTTGATTTATGAGCGAATGTATGTGGTTAGAAGATTAATTTTTTCGCTAAAGTTCTTTTTTTTTCGTTTTCATTAAACGATTTCGTGTACAAAATTGCGATTTCGGTTCCGAGTAAACGCCCCCATTGGAACGAATGCAGAATACACGGGAGGATAGGATGCAACGAAGCGTAACTACGACATTAGTATCTCTAGAGGTATTTCTGATTTCAAATAGTACCGCGCCGCCAAGTTCAATGACTTGGTCACGAGCTAACGTTTTAACGTGCAATTTAACGTGATGCTAATGTCGAAATATCTCAAAGTCATGACTGCTTTTCTCCAGCTTCACAATATACATACACAAGATGTAAAGCAAGAAAAAAGTGTGGTACGGTATTGTAGAAGAATGAAAATAACGTATAGGTGATAAACAAGGCGGAGAATCTACATAATACCCTACAAGCCACCATAAAGGTGTGTGGCAGGGGGTGAATTCTCACGAAATATGCACTACGTATCATGCATAAAAAAAGGATTAGTATATTTATTTACTGTTCTAAACTACACTATTCAAAAAAAGATAAAAATAGCTAAGCAAACATGCAAAACATGCTGTTAGTTGCGTTAGCTTCAAGTCCTTATGCCAACATGCAGCTACCAATGTTATCCATTGCTACACTCATACTGGATATATTCACCACAATTAATATCCCTAATTGTACGAGGAAAAAAGGACATTTTGAATCCCTCAGTTCCGTAATTTTGTAATCATGTTCCAGTCTACCATAGTAAGTTGGGGTTCGCAAAATATTTTTAAGGTCATCAGTGAAAATATTATGTTGGAATTTATTTAGGAGATTAAGTCTAACTTTCAACCTGCGATCTGACAATGATTCCCATTTTAATTCATTTAATAGACTGGTTACGCTAATAAGGGTACCGTCCCTTTACAAATCTTGCCTATCTTCACTGCACACGTTCAAGTTCGTTACTTAGACCGATTTAGTAGGGATCCCATACATTGGCAGCATATTCCAAATGAGGTCTAACTAGGGAAAAGTAGCTGATTTCTCGTACAAGATCGTCGCATTTACCCAATACTCTTTTGACGAATCCCAGCTTCCGATTCGTTTGACCCATTATTTCACGCATGTGTTTACCCCAGGAAAGATCATGTGTCAGTCTTATTCCAAGATATTTAATGGATTCCACGTTTGTAAATTCATTATTACTATATTAAAGTCGACCAAAGGAGCAAGTCGATCCAGGGAGTACCTGATCAATGAGAAGTACGTCAGCCAAATACCTATTCATTAGTAAAGGGTGGAGACGGACAATTGTATGCAAACGATGACACTCAAGCGATGCATTTCTTGCTAGGAAAATGTCTCCTTACAGAGATCCACCTGTATTATCTATTCCCGCCAGCCATATGAAGAAAGCATTCAGCTCCGAATTTACTAAATTAGTCGGAGGGAGTCGAAAGTATTTCAGCTCCAGAGAGAAAATGCGTTTCAAGAGTAGACTCCCAACCAAAATACGTGGCCAATTAAGTTTTGTAACGTCTGATATTTGTTTAGTTTTTTTGGGAGATGTTGGAGGGTTGCTGGGGGAGTGAAGCGGGGGGATTGTTGGGTTGTTGATATTTGGTGGAGGGGAAGAATAAAGGAGAGTCTGATAAGCAGCGTTTTCTTTATTGAAATTAGTGTTCTCCCGTAATATTTGCCCGACGTTAGAGTTTGTAAATATTTCCACTTATTCCGAGCTATTTAGAAGAACGGCCTATATATCAAAATCATTTAACTCATCACCCACTAATCTCGACATATATTAACAAATTTCCAACAAATCACTCAAACGATAATAATATAGAGCGAAGTGTTACGATACGTAAATATTCAAAGTTCAAATTTTAAAAAAAATATCACTACCAATCCATACCTGAAACATTTCCTCTCGTACGGAGAAACAGTAAGTGCAGTGTACTTTGAAATCGGAACAGATATAGAGAGAGATAGCCAAACCACGACGTAGAAAATAAAACAAGATTTACGTCGATTGAACTTCCTTGTTAGACCTCATTTGGAATACGCTTCTAGTGCATGGGATCCTTGCGAAACAGGCCTAAATAACGAACTGGAACGTGTGCACCGAAGATCGGCTATACCTAATTGTAAAGGGACAGTACGATAACTATATTATCGTAACCAGTCTGTTAAATAAACTAAAATGGGAAACATTTTAAGACCGTGGGTTGAAATTTAGATTTAATCTCTTAAATACATTTTAAGATACTATTTTTCACTCATGGCATTAAAACTATTTTGCGAACTCCAACTTTCTCTGTAAGACTGGATCATAATCACAAAATTAGAAAAATTTATTGTCGACACATTAAAAATGTCATTGTTCCAGCGTAACGTTGTTTTCTGGCGTAACCAGCCGTAACCACCGAGAGTTAAGGCCTGCGCAAAGCATGAGGTTTACGGAGTGACGTCATTGTGAGTGGTGCTACAATATTCCATAGAGGGTCTACGGAATTGCTAGAGCCGATTGTTGTTGACTGTTGATTGAAACTGGTAAACACAAATGTCGCGTTTGGAACGCTGGTTTTTGCAGTCTTTGTGCGCGCTTGATAAGTTGTTTTCACTGTATTGGTGAATATTAAGTGGTGTTGTGTCATGCCTACATCCTGTTGTGTTCCACGGTGCCGCGGAAATTACAGGAACGGGTCTAAAGTGTCCGTTTTTAACATTCCAACGGAAGAGGACCTCCGAGCAAAATGGATACGCTCCATCACAAGGGAGAAATTTGGGCCCTCCAAGAGAAGCAAGGTATGTGCTTGAGTTATTATCCCCACTAACGTATTATCATTTAAGTTATTATTCCTATTTTTTGTATTAGTAACTAGAAATTGGCTTAATTATTCTGAAAATTCGCTGCGTATTGGTAGCAATACTTGAGTTCATAAGTGTTGATGCCGATTAAACTCTCCTGTTTATTCTCTGCTTATTATGAACCGTAATTTGTCGCGGTAAAAAGTATGGCTATTTACGCGGTGGGATATTAAAGTCATGGGATACTTTCAGACAAGCTAATTAATTTAGTAAGACGGGTCTAAAAGGCATATGCCCACTAATATTATGCAATCAATGGCTACTATTGTCATTTTGAAATCTTCCGAATATTTTTTCTCCCTGAAGAAGCATTGCTATCATAACGCAGGTTAATTTTTTGGCTTAACCTTTTGAGTAAACTCAAAACCAATTTGTTTACATCTACATCTACGCGATACCCTGCAAGCCATCGCGAGGGTGTGGCAGGGGTTATGTTTAGTGACGACGTTAGATATATTTTAAGGACCCCTGCATATTATGCTAGGTTTGATGAGATAAACAAGATTAGAGAGATAGAATGCCGTACCGATAGATTCAAAATGTAATTTTTCCCAAGTAGATTAGAGAACACAATAGGTAGCATAGCAAAGGGATAGGTAGGTGAAAAATTGTTGGAGTAGTCTGTAGTGCATGAAGAATGTTTAATCATTTAGTTTGCTGGGGAAAGGAAGAAAAATACCTATATTTTGAGAAAACTTTTCTGGCAAGTAACCAATTCGTCATTAAGTTGACAGTAACCATCTAGTTGCGCGTGGATCTTATACCTAGCATTTTTCCATGCAATAGTAGGTATCACTGTAGCTCTTAGTAGCATGTAAGTAGCGCACATTTGGTGAGCTTCACCCCCTGCCACGCACCCTCGCGGTGGCTCGCAGGGTATTAAGTAAATGTAGATTAGATCAAACGTAGGCATTCCATTTTAGATGAACAGACTGATTATGAAGTAATTTCCCGTGGAAAATAAAATACGCGTAGCTCACCTTCGCTGGCTTAAATTTTGAGTGGGATTGAGGATATCTCTTTGTAAATATGCTTGCTCACAAAAATACTTGTTCTCTAAATTCAATCAACAGTGTCTTTATAATTATGAAATGGTGAATTAAAATACATCTTTCTGCTGAAGACTGCCCACCCAAAAAGATAAGTCGACTCATGATCTCACGTGGAGAAAACATTCGCGAAATAATTGGTCGAGCAAATCGTAAATTGGGATTTGTTAAAAGGGTTCTAGGTTAGTGCGAATCGACGACGTTGCGATGTCACACACCTTTTAGATGGCTTGCGGACTATTATCTCCATTTTGATTTAGATAAGTTTTAGCAGTAAACCCTTGCGAACTATGTAGACTGTGTAAATTTCATGACCAAGAGTTGGAAGGAAACCATCTCTAGACTTTGAAGACTAGCCAAACATTTCACCCAGCTCTGATATTAGTTTGAATTTAATTCACTGAATTGAAAGAAAATAATATATATTCGCGTATCATAAATAGGGGGAATAATAAATAAATTGTATTGGTATTCTGTATTATTATTACTGAAACTTTCCTCTTTTAGGTCTGTGAAGATCATTTTGACCCACATGATATCTTGCGATTTGTGGAGGAATACGAAGAGAAGACAAGAAAAATACTGTGTTCTCCACTGAAATGGCCAAGGCTGAGATCAGGAACTGTCCCATCCCTGTTCCCGAACTGCCCAAAGTATGCACTTGTAGACATAGCGTCGTACTGCAATGAAGAGCTAGGTGTGTCCTACGTTATCCCTGGAAAATACTAGACGGACAACTTGGATCAATAGATACAGCTAAAATTCTGTTATGTGCAGCTACTAATATTTTTTAAATAATTATTGCAAAAAAGAATGATTTGGTGGCTGAGGAAAAGACAATGACGGCAAGATGTTTGAATATTTTTAAAAAATGTTGTGTATATTCTTGTCACATATTTGTTGTAATAAATTTATTTGCATTACAATGTTTCGAGTATCTCTTTTCTATCAACCTAGACCTTAAATAGCTTAAGTAGGAACATGATATCTGCTTGGCTGTTGGCTGAGATGTGCTTAAAACAGAGTAGGTGAGTGTGAAATTGAATATTTTGTTCCCCTTTACTAAAAGTATTTATGCCTTGGATTATGTAAGTTGCGTTTGTCAACTAAACTCAGCTAAGCATTGCGTAGATCAATTTTTTCTCATGTCTTTCATTTTTCCGGATCTATCTGCTGAACTCAAAGTTTTGGATTTCTTGTCTCTTTAGCTCTTTGTGAACTCTTTAAAATACTATCTTCAAAAGCCTCCAATTGCTGATTTTATTGTGAAGCCTAATTATTCCAAGTCATTTGGTTGTTCAGCAAGTAACGATTGATTTTTCGCATTTCCCATAACTTCCGTGGTATAACGTTGGTAGTTTCGTTTACCCTAGAATCAATTCTCCGTTGACTTTAATTTTAAGAGGCAATAAGCTTCCGAATTTCAAAGATAGACCTTTATCAATACCAGTACTAATGGCTTAAAGTTAACCATCGGTCATACGTACGGTTGTGTATAAGTAAAGTATACGTGCTGACAGAGCCGGGTGGAATTTTGCTTCGGTGGTTACGGCTGAACGTACGACCATAGCACCACTCAGGATGACGTCACGACTCATCGCGTCGGCCTTTACTCTCGGTGGTTACGAACCAGCCTGTTAGACGACCTAAAATGGGATGTTATTTAGTAGGGGCCGTATAATGAAATTTAGACTTAATTACTTAACTAAATTCCTGGACAGCATTTTCAAGGATGACGTTAAAAACATTTTGCGAAGTCCACATTACCATGGAGGACTGGGCTATGATAGTAAAATACAGGACATTGATTGCCGAACCGACAGATTCAAAATGTCCTTCCTCTTTCGTACAATAAAGGATATGAATAGCTGTGAATATGTCCAATGTGTCTATCAATGGATAGCAAAGGTAGTTGCATACCGGTGTGAGGAATTTAAGCTAACACAACTAACAGCATGTTTGCTTGATTACACTTGCATCGTGATTTTAATCTTTGTTTAACTGTTAACTTTTGATTAGAGTATAGTTACTAATACATTTTTAGAAAGATACACAATGGGGGCGTTTACTCGGAACCGAAATCCCAATTTTGTGCACGAAATCGTTAGATGGAAACAAAAAAAGGAATTTTAGCGAAAAAATTAATCTTCTAACCACAACAATTCACTCATAAATAAAAAATTAAAATAAGCAAAAGGTGACGCCCACCAAAAAAGCTGCTGTGATAACAGTGATGTCATATTCCTCCCGTCCTTGACTGCTTTTAGGGGAAGGGAAGGGAGTGGAGGGGGGTTCACGGAAGGTCTGCTCGCACAGATGCTGTCGCAACTGCTCCTATTGGCAGACTCAACTGTGTCCTCCCCATTGCGATAAGGCAAAGTAGCGTCGCGGGCTCAGTTGTGATTGGACGAAGTCGATATACGTCAGAGGTTGCACCACGCCCACTTTTCCGAAAGGGTTACAAACATCAGTTTTCTCCGCTTATAACTCGAGAAATAATTGACGGAGCAAAAAACGGAAAAATACAGGTCCTTTATTTTAAAAACTCTATCAGATTCGGCAATGAAAAAAATATGGTAAACGACCCCATATTGGAGTGAATTCATCCTCTGCCACACACATTTATGGTGACCTACATGGTAGTATTTATGCAGGAGTAGATGTGGTCACATTGATCCCAGGGGGGTTATTTTGTAATCTCACCTTTTTAATGACTCTTTGCGGGAAGGCGGGATTTCTCTCTCTTAATGATCGGCTCACGAACGGTTCGTGAATTGTCGAAGCTTCTGTTGGTAGCACTATCTGTTGCCAATCTCGTCTACTTTGAATAAACAAACCAGTGCCTGGCAACGGCGACCGCTTACTTCAAAAATGGAGGAGTACGGTGAAGATGAGTGAAAAATTGTTTGCCCCTATCATTTTAATTATTCGAATGACTTGTCAAGATTATTCATGTCCTATAATTTCCTTTATACCAATATTGGAATTTGCATTTGTTTCTCGCTACATTTTACGTTAATAGTGTTTTTAGAAATCATTTGTTGATAATATAAAATTCGCGATTTAAGAACGTTTAAGTTCTTCACGTTGTGCAAATTCCAAAAATACAATTTAAAATCGTTTGTATCTTTCTCGCTCTTGCTTTTTTTTTCTCAACTCAAGCTTCAAGTGGAAACGATGGTGGCTCCATTTCACGTTGTATATGAAGATGAGATGGGAACTAATGGCAGGCGGAGATAATGAAACGGATCAAGAGTCGAAAGACACGGATCAGAGCGGATGAATCGTCTAAAAGACCAGCACATGACCGGTAGTATACCGCTTGAGATCCGAAGATGGTCACGCCGCCTGGGTGGCGAAGTTTAACTACGAAAAAGTGACATTTCGACATGACGTATTCTCGCTAAAGTGAGATTACAGAATAACCCCCCAGAGATCGCTTTGGCCACGTCCGTCCTCCTAAAGTGTCGTTTCACTTCCCACGCACCCTTTAGACTCAATGAGACGAAGCAACATCCTGCGACAGCTGTGATCTTCCTCTGGCGAAGGATCGGAAGGAAGCAGGCTGCTGTGGCAGGAGGAGTTGTAGCGTCTGCGAGACGATACAACGGACTTCTCTTCTTCGCAGAGAGGGGGGAGGGACGGACGGGATTCATTGACGCGGTTGACTTGGGTGTCGAGGTCGCTCCGTATCGCGCTACCACCGCCGCCTCCATTACAAAATACAACCCTTGTTTCACAACTCGTACACACCACATTTCCTCCTCAGGTCACGTTACATACCGTTAGGGAATGTAAGTTCCTCTTTTAACATCTGCACCTAGCCACGACACCCAAGCTAAGGAGAATTTTTAGCCTGCCAGCAAGTTTGTTACATTCGAGAATTCACTTGGAAACCAATGCCTCGGTAACCTTTCGCTTATCGTCATGAAAATTAGAGATACGAATAACGGTAAATACGCCCAATATGGAGAGTAGCAATGGATAGCGTTGGTTGCTGCATGCACTTAAAGCTAACCCTACTAACACAATGTTTTTGCATGCTCGCTTTGAAATTTCTTCCTTTTTTAAAAAGTGAAGTTCTGACTAGTATACTAATACTCCTTCCTTTTTTATGCATGATATGTGATGCATGTTTGGTGAGAAATCACCCCCTGCCACACACCTTTCAGGTGGCTTGCAGGGTAATATGTAGATGAATTCACATTTATACAATCCCGTGGCTTAATTCTCGCCGGCAGTTGGGACACAGAAACATTCATTAATGGGGGCGTTTACTCGGAACCGAAATCGCAATTTTGTACACCAAATCGTTACATGGAAACGAAAAAAATCGAATTTTAGCGAAAAAATAATTTTATAACCACAACCATTAACTCATAAATCAAAAATTAAAATGAGCAAAAGGTGACGCCCACCGAAAAATCTGCTGTGATAACATTGACGTCCTTTTCCTCCCGTCCTTGACTGCTTTTAGGGGAAGGGAAGGGAGTGGAGGGGGGTTCTCGGAAGGTCTGCTCGCACAGATCCTGTCGTTATCGCTCCTATTGGCAGAGTGTCCCACACCCCATTGCGATAAGGCAAAGTAGCTTCGCGGGCTCAATTGTGATTGGACGAAGTCGATATACGTCATAGGTGGCACCACGCCCAATTTTCCGAAAGGGTTAAAAACATCAGTCTTTCGCCGCTTATAACTCGTGAACTGATTGACGGATGAAAAACGGAAAAATAAGGGTATTTTCATTTTAGAAACTCTAACATATTCGGCGATAAAAAATATGGTAAACGACCCCATTCTCGCTGGCAGTAGGGACACAGAAACATTCATTAATCAGGGGCGTTTACTAGGAACCGAGTACGCAACGGCGATCAAGCGGCTTTTGTGCCTCGTAGAAGTTGGCGCAGTAGCAGTAGCGATATATAGCGATCTACGTCTAATCGCACCTTTGCACATGGAAGTCGGCTTTCGTGGAAGGAGCGATATTATTCCTAGAGCGATATGCATGTATCGGCACGAAATAGATTCTGTTCGGCGTAACTTGGTGGAAATTCATGATGAATTAACAAATAATAAATTTGTATTTTTCCAGAAAAGTATTTAACCATGACCGGTTACACCCACTTAGGGCATCATAGGGTACAATAAGATTTTTACCTCTTAAGACTTTCGGAGGCTCCACCGAAATACGAAGTAGATATCATTTCTGTGAAAATTTCAGTGCACATCATTTTTTAGCCCTTCTATCGAAAGGCAATAAAATAATTAGATCTTTCCATCATATATTTGAAGAGAAAAGACGTTGAAAATCAGATTGTTATACGTTGCTATACGGAAAGGCATGGCTCTTGCAGTAAAATTTGCAGATTAATAATGGAAACAGAAATGTCGTTTTGATGAAAAACTAACATAAGATGCGCAATTTTATGTAGGATTTTGCATTGTAAAAAAGTGCTAGCCTTACCACACTTGTTTAATAGGTATTAATAAATGTTTGCTCGAAAAAAAAGCAGAAAAGCCTTAGTTACATCAAAGTGGCGCTACAATATGTTGTTATCATTGGCAACGGTACTTGTGACGGAACGTGCTTACAAGCCTATTTACTAACTTTATTTAGGAACATACCCTAAAAAGGTTCTTCTTAATTTTTTTATGTAATTTAAATATTCCACTGGTTATTGAGCTGCTGTAATTAATACCAATGCTTCCAAATGGTAGCAGCTTCATTGTTGCCAAACAATTTTCAAAAATATCAATGTTAATAAAATTCAAAACAAAGAGTTGTATTTGCACGGAAATAGTTTAAAACTAAGTACAAAAATAACTAACGCATTTTAGAATACGCATTAGCGGTATTGAGCATGTATTCTAACTACATAAATTAAACGTGGCATCAACACGTCAGTCATGTACCGAACTCAGAATGAGTAAAAAGAGCTTGCAAAAAATAGAATGTAACTACAACGCGCTATATAATAGCATACTCATACAATTATTATGCATGCGTTATCACCCTGTAGATGATTTTCCATATAGGTGTTTTTCTGGATCGGTATTAATTCATTAAATAACACAGCTCTTTTACTGGAGTTTGAATCGCAGAGTCACGGTGGAACCTCCTTAATTGGATGTGGCCGATGTGAACTCAGAAGGCAGCGCCCGTGCAGCTCAAAGGCACGAGAAGGACGATCTAAGAGAAGGGGAGAGCGCAAGGCGAATGAAGGGTAAGCGTGGGCTGCAACCGCAGGTCGCGGCCAATCGAGAGACAATTCCTCCCCCGTGAGGGATAGGGTGGTGCTTCTTCTCCCTTTCACACCCCCTCCCTCCCCTCATCCAATGTCTTGCACGCACGAATTCTTTTGCGGACCCTCAGGTGTGTATACCTCTTGGTTAACCTCTTGATGAGCGTAAGGCGATCCCTACGATTCCCCGCGAGACGGAGGAGCGAAAGAAAGTAACCCAAGAACTGCACCTCTCGTCATTAAGTGACTGAAGCGCAAACGGAAGATTGAGACGGTTTTCTTTTTGGGCACTGAATAAAGACGATGACAACAAAACACCACTCCTCCATCGATATGCTCACAACAGGTAGAACACCGAACACTCTCCGTGTCCCAAAGAAGCGGGGTTGTTGCGGAGCGGCGAAGATAGGCGACATTTGAGGCAACTGCCTTGTGGAGAGCGTACATAAAACCAAATGGCCGTCATCGAACCACAGACCCAGTAGTGAAGAAGCAAGAAGAACGGAGTGGGAATGGTTCGTCTACCGCTATACGTAAATTTTAACGTTGACAGCGAAGAGCCGTATCTAAGAAAAGCCTTCAAGAGAGAATTACCAAGGAGAAAATTTTTGCGTTCTACCGATGATACCCCAAAGAAGTGTTGGAGATAGGGCTGTGGGATACCGCGATATATCGTCGACGATACTCGATATCACGATATGTCGATATCCCGATATGACGATATCCTGATCCCGGAGTTTTTTCTGTCACCCTTAATAATGTCTCTATTTAGCGCAATTTCTCGGTAATGGTTGATCGGATTGAAGTGCTATAAACGGTCTCTTCCTTATAAAATATTATTACACTTCCTCAATCGTTAATTATACATTTTAAATTGTCTAATTTGTTATTGTTATTAACTATAACTTTTTTATCATAAAATGTGTATGTAGGGAATGGAATGAATATGGTGCTATTTCATCACTGAAAACTCGAATTCAACAATAAAAGTTCAAATATGTTTATAAAATTATTGTTTTTAAACCAAAAAAATGTTCACCTTCCTTCGACCAAGGGAAAATGGTTATATTTCAGCTCACATGGGCCGCATCTAAAAATTGAAAAGAATCTCTATTATCTAAAATTATATGCTCTTTCGCATTAAGTTATTATATGTATTATGTATAAGTCGATACACGATATTCCGGTATGTCCATACCCCGATATGTCGATATCCTGATATGCCGATATCCCGATTGTCGATATCCCGATATGTCCATATCACGATATTTCCTATTTATATCGCGAAACCGATACATCGGCGAATCCGCGATATCAGAATGATATCGTCGTGCGATGTTCAAAACAGCATATCGCACAGCCCTAGTTGGAGAAAAGAGTGGTTTTCGGAAAAGCTCAAAACAGAAAGGCGGGGAAACTTAATCGGCTTTATCTTGGGACATTATGACCTCATTGAGGAATATTTCAGGAGAAGACGATTTGATTTTTATTAATGTAAAACCAATTTTAGGATGTTGACTAATGATGATGACTGGGTCAAATAGGTTACAACACTGATTAAATCTGCAGCAGGAATTTAAAACCGATGGGTTAACGGAAAATATATATTGAGAATCCTTGGCGTATTATGCTGGATTTGATCACATTAACAATATTAGAGTGATGGGTTGTCGTAGCGATAGATTCCAAATGTCATTTTTTCCCCATACTATAAGAGAACACAATAGGCAGCATAGCAAAGGGATAGGTGAGCACAATAATTGTTAGAGTAACTAGTCTGTAGAGCACGAAGCATGTATTGACATTACTAACCCATGAATGCCAGAGAAATACAGATAAAAATATTCAAAGAAATACCTTTATAACCAGTAACATCTTCATTATTATATGGAAAATAACTATAAAGGTGCATGCGTCTCTTAGGTCTAACATGCTTCCGTAAATTAGTAGCATTGTAACTCTAAGTGGCATGCAAATTGTGCATGTTTGGTGATCTTCACCCCCTGCCACACACCCTTGCGGTGGCTCGCGTGGTATTACGTAGATGTTAGACGTAGATGTGTTATGAAATTGAAGAGCAAATGATTCGGTACCTATGTCCTCCGATCTACCCGAGTTTCACGATTCTGCTTTCGATTAGAATACTAAGGCCGTTTTACACCAGGGTCATTGAAACTGCGCAAGTTGATGTTGATTCCGTTTGAGCAGTCGTCTGCGAAAGTCCGTGACGTCGTGAAAATAGCGAGGACGCTTGCTTGACATCTTTACACGGTGCAATCGTCGGTGCATTATGTCAGTGACAATTTATACCATTCATTAGCGGTAATACCGTCAATATATATCGCATAACGTCAATATCCTTTAAGTAGTAATTAATTGGACGTGAAAGGTGCGATAAATTACCACCACTTTAAAATATGTTTTAAGCCACAGTCTAAACATAATGGTGGAGACCCTAGTCCCGTATACTTAGCCCAAAATTTGCACCCCGAACGAACGGATGTGGGCCAAGGTATCAGGTTCTTCCTTTACGCACGAAATTTAAGCTTCCACGCGAATAATCGCCCAGCTCATCATTATTTTGGACTTTATTCTCTTCCTAAGGAGTTGAGTGCAAAAAAAAACACCCAACTCAATCATCAACAACCTATTTAATTGCTAGAATTCCCCAGATAGTTCGTTGCCGCTACATCTGCACCATCTAGTGAGAGAAATAAACTTCAAACTTGCGCGAACACATGTACAATCATATTAGAACATGTTTTATAATTTGCTCGCAAGCGTTCGCGCAGTGGCGCTGCCTGTCCTCGCAAGTCGTCGCTTTACACGGCGCAATATTTCTTGCGCAAGTGTTCTAGCAACAGCCTGCGCAGTGTCAATGACCGAGTGAAACGGACTTAAGAAATGTTCAGAGCTAGCTTAAGTCAGTCCGACACGTTGCCTTCTCTTCTTTTCAAGCCGGCTCCCACGCTGAGGCCCGACGCTTTTGTTTCTCGGAAAGGGGGCGCAACCCTGCCTCCATATCTCTTTTTTTCTAGGGTACGTCGCCTCCCCAGCTGGCGCGATGGGCAGAGAGGGTGACGTAAAAATATCATATCCCCAGTCGCCTCCACACGTGAGGCTTCACGATCCAAAAAGCCGTACTTTAGCTCATATGGGCCGTATCAAAAAATTGAAAAGATCCTCTATTTTCTAAAATTATATGCTTTTTCGCCTTTTTCTTTTAAATTTTTTGATACGGATTTGATTTTTGATATGAGCTGAAATATAACCATTTTTCCTTGGTCGAAGAACGGTGAACATTTTTTAAATTCCGAATTATGGTTTAAAAACAATTTTATGAACAAATTTGAACTTTTCTTGTTGAATTCGAGTTTTCAGTGATGAAATCGCACCAAGGCCAATCCATTCCCTACATCCAAATTTTATGATAAAAAAGTTAGAGTTATTAACAACAACAAATGAGACAATTTAAAATATATAATTAACGATTGAGGAAGTGAAATACTTTGTAAGGAAGAGACCGTTTATAGCACTTCAATCCGATCAACCATTACCGAGATATTAGGCTGAATGGAGACATTATTAAGGGTGACAGAAAAGAATACCGGGATCAGGATATCGTCATATCGGGATATCGTCATAGCGGGATATCGAAATATCGGGATATCATCATATCGGGATATCGATATATCGGGCTAGCGACATATTGGGATATCGACATATCGGGATATCGGATATCGACATATCGTGATATAGCGTTTCGAAATATCCACCCCCCGAATGAAATGCATATAGAGTACCGGCGACGATATATCGTGGAATCGCACAGTACTAGTTTTTTGGCAATTTTCGAAAATTACCGTAATTTACCGGTAAATTTAAGTTTTGAGCTTCAAATCCTTATTAGAGGACTCAAAATGAAATCAAATAGCATTGAGATATAAATGCCGATGCTTAAATCAAACATGTGACGACGTTTATCTACAATAGCTCATTGAAAAAAGTATAACAAAGTTGGTAGCAATACGCAATTTCCCTCTCTGTTGTCACACCATGAGAAATTTTCGTTCCCACTTGTCGTGTAAAGTGGCCTTCACAGTAATTTTCAGGGGTGTTGGTAATTTACGAAAAATACCACGGTAATTTACCGAGTTTCCCATCTCTAGTGCTGTAGGACGTAGCGGCACCATCAATGCTGGTTGGAGAATGATGAGGAGGAGTGTACTCAAAAGGATGCGTGTTGAGTTGTTGAGAATGGTCGAGTGAGTAGTCTGATGTGGATTTTATAAGGAAAGACCTAGAAATGCTTAAGGCTCCACCGAATTATGAAGTAGATGTTTTTTGTGAAAATTTCAGGGCACACAATTTTTTGATCCTTCTATTTATTGGCAATAAAATAATGAGGCCTTTCCATCATATATTCGAAGAAAAAAGACGTTGAAAATCAGCTAGTTTATGCGTGGCTATACGGCAGAGCATGGCTCTTGCAATAAATATGCAGATTATTAATGTAAAGAGAAATGTCGTTTTGACGAAAAACTAATTTAAGATGCGCAATTTTCTGTAGAATTTAGCATTTCAAAAAAGTTCTCGCCTTACCACACTTGTTCAATTGATATTAATAAATGTTTGCTCAAAAAAAAAGCAGAAAATCCTTAGTTACATGAAAGTGGCGCTACAGTATGCTGTTATCATTGGCAACGGAATTTGTGACGGAACGTGCTTACAAGCCTATTTACCGACTGAATTTAGGAATAAACCTTACCAAGTTCTTATACTTTTTATGTAATTTAAATATTTCATTGGTTATTGATATGGTGTAATTCATACCAATGCTTCAAAATGGTAGCAGCGTCATTGTTGTTACACAGTTTTCAAAAATATCAAAACTAATGAAATAAAAAAGAATTATATTTGCATGAGAATAGTTGACAACTAAGGAAATACTTCGCCTATTTTAGAATACGTATTTTCGGGATTGAGCATGTATTCTCACTTTATAAATTAAGCGTGGCAACAACACGTCAGTTATGTTTCGAAGCCAAAATGAGTTAAAAGAGCTCGTAAAAAAATAGAATGCAACTATAAGGCGCATAATAATAGCATACTCATAGAATTATTGTCACGGAGAAACCGCCTAAAGGGCCCTTGAAGGTCTCTTCCGGAATATATTATCGGAGGTGAGATAGGGTGTGTAGGTAGTTAATGGAAGAAAAACGTAAAAGTGCAGAGGGTGATATGATTGATTGATTGATAATATTTTATTGCTCCAGCAAGTTATAATAATACATAAATGATACAACAAGAATTTTGGAGCTTTAGGTGAACCCTAAGGCTTTTGCCTGTAGTTGGGTTCACCTTCAAATTACACACACACCAATACTGGCTCGCATGCTCATAAAACAAATGTCACCAATGGGGGCGTTTACTCGGAACCGAAATCGCAATTTTGTACACGAAATCGTTAGATGGAAACGAAAAAAGAATATCAGTGAAGAAATTAACCTTCTAACTACAACCATTCACTCATAAATCAAAAATTAAAATAAGCAAAAGGTGACACGCCCACCGAAAATGCTGCTGTGATAACATTGACGTCATTTTCCTCACGTCCTTGACTGCTTTCAGGGGAAGGGAAGGGAGTGGAGGGGGGTTATCGGAAGGTCTGCTCGCACAGATGCTGACGCAATCGCTCCCATTAGCCGAGTCAACTGAGTCCCCCCATTGCGATAAGGCAAAGTAGCTTCGCGGGCTCAGTTGTGATTGGACGAAGTCGATATACGTCATAGGTTGCACCACGCCCACTTTCCCGAAAGGGTTAAAAACATCAGTTTTTCGTCGCTTATAACTCGGGAAATAATTGTCGGATCAAAAAACGGAAAAATACGGGTATGTTTATTTTACAAACTCTATCAGATTCGGCAATTAAAAAAATATGGTAAACGACCCCATTGAACATAAAATAACACTGTTACAAGAAATTACTTATAATATTATGGAACGTTATATATAGACAATACAATTACAGTTATAGGTTGCTTTACGGAATTACAACATAGGATAAATAATGGCGCATTGCTACAGACATGGAGCTACAGATACGTTAGTTTGAATGAACCCCTCCCCCTCGGTTATCCGTAATAGGTTTTTAGGCGACCATTGGCTTCAACTAGGTAGTATTGACGACATGATGCCACCGAGTAAGGCATAAGAGCCCTGCAGGACATCTTGTCTTCGCGTCGTTTCATGTTTTCTCGTCCGAGGGAGCGTTCCTAAACTTTGGCAATCACTCCCCTAAACCCCGTTTTTGTTTGGATGTACAGTCACTTCCAAAAAAAGTTAACACTTCAGAGCAGAAATTTTTCCAAGTCCCGAGTTGACGGTGATTTGACAACGCTGCGTCACGGCTTCCTTCTGGCGGAGCCTCGCGAAGTTCTGACCGAAAACAAACCCCCTTCCCTCCTCTCAGTCCTGACGCAGCGTTGTCAAATCACCGTCAACTCGGGACTTAGAAAAATTTCGGCTCTGAAGTGTTAAATTTTTTGGAAATGACTGTACCAATTCGTCTGGGCCTATTTATTGCATTCTTGCACAACTACCCTTGGATTCTTAGACACCGTTTTATTTTCCCATTTTTGTTGTTGGGCAACCTTAGCTCCCAAATTCGGACAGGTCGACATTTGCCAAAAATTAAGGAAAAAAATTAACTGAAATTTGTTTTGCATCAGTTAATGCAAAATTTTAAGGATTAAAAGTTAAAAATGAACCCTTCTAAAAAGTAACGATTAAATCAAATAGGTAACCACATTTTTAAAGATTAATTTTAATCTTTTCTTTTTAAAATCGTTAATCCCAACTATGGTGCCAACGCAATTGAAAGTTTTATGAATATCCTGGTCCAAAACTCCCTTGGAGAGGAGAGGTTGGGAAGATATGGATAGATATGGAGAAAAATATGTAATAAAGTACAGTGGACGGAGAGGGGTCGGTAGAACGAAGAGAGTCGACCGTGGAAAGGCAGTAAAGAAATACGCCAGCGGATATTAGGAAGGGTTGGCGAATTGGATCCAAGAATAAGGGACAACACGATGCCATTTCTTCGAATGCACTGGGAGAGAGAGGGAGAGGAAAACAACTGTACGAAACTTTGGGCAGCGTCGAGAGAGATGCAGGGAATAGACACAGTTTCCGCGACAGGGAGGAAAGGCACAAGATTAGGAAAGGATAGGTTATGGAGGGAGGGTGGTGAGAGGGAAACCCGGCGTTAAGGCCGTTTTACACGGTCATTTAATACTGCCCAGGCTGTTGCGAGAACACTTGCGCAAGAAACATTGCGCCATGTAAAGCGACGACTTGCGAGGACAGGCAGCGCCACTGCGCGAACGCTTGCGAGCAAATTATAAAACATGTTCTAATATGATTGTACAAGCGTTCGCGCAAGTTTGAAGTTTATTTCTCTCACTAGATGGTGCAGATGTAGCGGCAACGAACTGCCTGGGGAAATCTAGCAATTAAATAGGTTGTTGACGATTGAGTTGGGTGTTTTTGTTCTCACTCAACTCCTTAGGTAGTGAATTAAGTGCAAAATAACGATGATCTGGGCGATTAATCACGTGGAAGCTTAAATTTCGTGCGTAAAGGAAGAACTCGTTACCTTGGCCCACGTCCGTTCGCTCGTGGTCCAAATTTTGGGCTAAGTATACGGGACTGGGGTCCACACTATTATGTTTAGACTATGTCTTAAAACATATTTCAAAGTGGTGGTAATTTATCGCAGCTTTCACGTCCAATTAATTGCTACTTAACAGATCTTGACGTCATGCGATATATTGAGGATATTACCGCTACTGAATGGTATATTGTAATACTGACATAATGCACCGACGATTGCACCGTCACTAAAGCTGTCAAGTAAGTGTCCTCGCAATTTTCTACGTCACGGACTTTTGCAGACGACTGCTCAAACGGAAACAACATCAACTTGCGCAGTTTCAATGACCGAATGTAAAAAAAGGCATTTAGGGCATCACCCTGCCGTTGACGAAGAGGCGCCACCACGACTTAACGTCCCATCCGACGGAAGGAGTACTGAACCTGAAATTCTCTCCACATGTGGGGGCATGTATACCAATGAAAAATATCTTCCACTGCAGGGATTGGAACCCGGTTCCTCTTGGTGAGAGGGCAGTGCTTTAACGCGAAGAATGAACGGACTAATACGACTGCCTCACTCAAGCCGTTAAGGACGACACGAGATTTCTTTCGAATCGACTAATTAATCTGAAAGAGGGGGTGTATCACATGGCTAACTCTCCCTCCTCTTCTTTGGAAATCTCTCTCTCTCTCGGAAGGAGATGGGTGGCAAGTCTTCTTCCATCTCTCCTCGCGAGGCAATCAGGAGGAGAGGAACCTCCCCCACCCCCATTATATAAGAAAGGGGGAAAAAAAGTTGACGGCGTCGCTCCGTGGTCGCTGGAGCGCGAAATGGAACGGATGCACGCCACAGCAGCTGGTGTCCATCTCGGATCACCACTGGTCGGTCGCCGCACCGAACACCGTTGGCCGAAGACAGTGCACCCGAGAAGGCCTCGAATGGACTACTCAACACCACTGGACCACACGGCGTCCACCCCATCTCGCTGCCGAACAACGAATAAACAGCGGAAACCATGGCAACCAGAACAATCACCGTAGGATATTTCAAGCATGCCGCGTGAACGGCGGTGAAATTCACATTAATTGCCATGAGAAAAAATTCACCTGGACCGGGAATCAAACCACGGACCTTTGGGCTTTCCGGATCACTGCGAAGACCACCACATCTGGTACATTGAACCTCAGTTAAATTGCCATGGAAATTAAGTATCTTGGGTAGCGTAGTGGTCTGCGCAGTTGACCGGAAAGCCAAAGGTCCGTGGTTCGATTCCCGGCCCAGGTGAATTTTTTTGTATGGCAATTAATGTGAGGGGGATCGGGTTGGTGTGATGGCTAGAGTCCCATCCCGAGGGCCCGGGTTCGATTCCCGGCAGTGGCGGATTTTTCAGTGGAAAACCGGTCCCCACTTGAGTGCCTAGTGGAGGGCATTTCAAGTACAGTACTCCGTCCGTCGGATGGGACGTGAAGCCGTGGTCCCCTTGGCGCCTTTCGTTAAGAGTAGGCTAATACCGACGCCGGGTTTCTCTCCACCCTTCCTCCGCTCCCTGAAAACTCCTACCATTACCCAATTACCCACCTATCCTATATGGCGCAAATGACCTCAGCTGTCGGTCGCCTCCCCTAAAATAACCTAACTAATTAATGTGAATTTCACCGCAATTTCAAGCGGAAGAATTGAAATATCCTACATTTACCGCCAAGCGCGGCTTTAGCGCCTTGCGTTGCCATCCTTGATGGACCGCGAGGACTCAACTTCTAGTACTTTGAACCTCGGTAAAATTGCAATGGGAATAGGGTAGTTTCCTTCATCAAAGAAAACAGACTTCATTAATTGCGATTTGTGCCCTGCCATAAATGTATTTAATTTACGCAAAAAGTTTGTATTGAGAAATCCCAGTTTACTAGAGAATTAAATGTTAATTTTAAGGCCATTTGAAAAGGCTCTGAAATGGCGGGGTGCGCTGCCTTCAACCTGACGTAACAGGTAGGTAGTTTACGTTGCGAAGCATAGGAAAATTCGTCTCCTGAACTTACCGTTGTATTTCAGGGCCCCTCAGCTCTAGTGAATATGTATTAGTATTAACCTGTAAAAACTATCAAAGTTGGAAAAGTATTCTCAGTTAAACATGGTATTATTAGTCATTTTATAGGCTCAAGGACATCCTTCTCGTGGTGTCTTCTGCTACGACGAAGCATGGCGTGAAGGTCGTGCGGCGACAGGCGAACTACATGATATGCTTGTGAAAGGAATACCAACTGATTTTAAATGAATCAACTGCATAAGTAATGTTAAATAAATAAATAAAAGTTAATTAATATTAATTAACGGAATAAATATGCCTCCAATACTTGTTCATAAGCTTTAACGGAGTGCGGCGTCTATTTGGAAGCGTCCGCAGCACCACCTGGTGGCAGGTAGAGGAAATAGTTTGCCGTCACACGTAGGATTAACCGGCATGCAATAGTTTGCCGTCGCGTTTTCGCGCCATTGATTTTTTTCACTTTTTAATTAATGAGGAAAAATACTTAACGTCATTTAAAAATCGAACGGCTTAAAACACGTACTCCAGAGGTTATAAACTTTCGATCAAGACAATAAAAAAATAATAGGAAACTACCCTATTAAGGATCCTGGGTAGCGTAGTCGTCTGCGCAGTGGCCCGGAAAGCCAAAGGTCCGTGGTTCAATACCCGGTCCAGGTGAACTTTTTCTAATGGCAATTAATGTGAATTTCAGCGCCGTTTCTTGAAATATCTTACATTTACCGGACCTTTGGGCTTTCCGGGTCACTGCGCAGGCCACTACGCTACCCAGGATCCTTAATTTCCACGATAATTTTCACCGAGGTTCCGTACCATATTAGGTCACGTAGAAGTCGCATTTGTCCACGTTCCCTTCAACAAGTTATAACGCAAGAAAATAAAGAGTGACTTGGAGAATACTGGCTGAAACCTGTTACCGAGGTTCAAGGTACTAAAATTGCAATGGGAATTAAGGATCCTGGGTAGCGTAGTGGTCTGCGCAGTTACCCGGAAAGCTTAAAGGTCCGTGGATCGATTCCCGGTCCAGGTGAATTTCTTCTCATGGCAATTAATGTGGAGAACAATCACTGATCACCAATGGTCAGTCGCAGAGCCCTGAAGGAAAAATTTCGATTGCCTACGGAATTACCAATCGTCAGCGTGATTCGCGGTGATTACCTTAGATATTATACCGTGGCATATCGGTGTTCCGATTCCAACGCCATTTTATTCTTCAGGAAAATACGCATTTTTACAAAATGCCTAGTCGAGTGGAAGGGATCGATAAGTGGCTGGGAATATTCTAAACGGAATCAATCGCCAATGCGAGACTTTCATAGCGATTAAAGCACTCGCCTCGACCCACTGTGGGCTAGAATCGAAAAAATATGGCCAAAATTCATATCTCCGATGTTTTTGGAACTAGAGCAATGAAATTTTCACCACATCATGCTGGTTGGGTGTCCAACTTAAATCCAATGATTCGAGTCATTAGACTAGTCGCTGACCACTTTAAAACAAAATGGCGGAAACCATGAAATCCACTTCGCTAGCAATCATACCGACGGTAACGAAAATTTCTTTTCCATGAAGGAGAACATTATAAATATCTAAAAATAACTATCATTCACTATCGGATATCGATGTTTGATGCATAGTGCGTACTTCATAGCGGTATGAACGAAATGACGTCGTACTGATAGATTCAAAATGGCAATTTTCCCCCGTACTATAAGAGAACAGAATAGGCAGCATAGCAAAGGGATAGGTAGGGGAAATATTTTAGAGTAGTCTGTAGTGCATGTTGAATGTATTAATCCCTTAAATACTATAGATACTAACAATCTAGTTGCATGAGACCCTATAGTTCCTTGTTTGCATGTCAATAGTGCATACATGGTGATCTTCACCCCCTGCCACACACCCTCGCGGTGGATTGCAGGATAACGTGTAGATGTAGATGAAATGAAGATTTTTCAGTGCAATGTAAACGGATAATTTAAAGACTCGTTCCATGATTCGTTGAGATCGAAATTCGTTTCGAGCTTAACAAAGTTTTCGTTAACAACGAAAACGTCAGTTTTTATTCGGTTCGTAACGAAATAGTCAAGACTCCGAACTGTTGTTATTTATTTAACGTTCTGATATGCATTCCATGTAACTTGCCGTGAGAAATAAACGCAGAATTGGCCGCTCAGGGCTGCAAGCCTGTCACTTGTCATCTTCTCAAGGTCAAGTCCAGGAACAACATTACCGTCACGAGCAATTAATTGTATTTCGTTCACAAACGGCAGTTCGAGGCGTCACACAGGTCACGCTCACGGACACGCCCTCTCTACTGCATATTCGCACACTTTTTAATGTTTTAATGAAGATGAGTTTTCTCGATAGCACTCACTCGGAATTTCAGACAAACATTAATTGTGGAACATTTTCGGGGGCGCGGAATCGGTGAGGAAGCTGAATGCACGGAGAACTCGCACGAAATGTATCACTCGAAGGAGGGGACAGAAACGGTAATGGAAAATGGGTTAACGTGCCATCATAACGGAAGTGCAATGCATCAACGGAAGAGGCAGTCCGCTACACGAAGGGCACGGAGGACTAGTAATATAATTTATGCTACGTGCAACTTGCTGTCTTAAAAAGAAAACTGAGGTATTGGTTTAAAGATTAGATTAAATGGATCGACCGAGTGGCAAATGAAGAAGTCCTGAGAAGAGTGGGAGAAAAGAGAAGTCTGCTGAAAACTCTAAAAAAAAGAAGGGACAACTTAATCGGCCACATCTTGAGACACGATGGCCTGATGAAGACAATCGTGGAGGGAAAAGTGAACGGGAAGAATGGAAAAGGCATGCCTCGCATAAGATATTTATTTGGAACAGGTCAAGAAGAATTTAAAAGAGAGGAATTAAGGAGTTTGATCCGAAAAGTGAAAGTCATGTCATTTTTTTTATATTTTCAGCACTTATAGAACTAAAGTTCCTCTATCTATTAAAGTAAAGATAATTATACCAACCCATACTCCTTTTAGCACAAATTGCACTTGAAATTACATACGATTAACGGCGAGAATGGCCATCACATGGGAATATAACGTTTAAAAATACCATAGGGACATGTCATTTTTGCAAAAAACTGATATTTAATGCGTAATTTCTCAAGAAATAAAATGACACGAAAAAAAGGCATCAACCCACCGTATTTTTCGCTAAATCCACCAATTTCTGCGCTTATAGCAGACGAAATACGTTGGTTGACTTCAAGTGGCGCTGCGGTCGCTGTAACCAAAATGGTTGGCGTCTGAATGATATCATTAATGATGAGATATTAAAGAATATTTAAAAAAATAATACAACATAACGTTGGATAGTAATGTTCTGGTGTTATACATTAGTAAATTCATTGAGTTGATGAAAATATTGCTGTAAAGTAAAAACTGAATTGACTCCATCGTCGAGCTGATTAAAATTATCATAAAAAATAAATCCTTCGACTTTCCATCGTATTTCTTGTGGTACTTATGACTTTCAATAGCTTGGGTAATTTTCTTTGTGAAGTAAGGATCTCTTAGCAGGCGTATACTCGTACTTAAATTAATAAGATTCCTTAGACAACTTGACTCAAGCAGTCGCGAGCCAACCTCCTTCAGCTTAACGGCTAGCACCCATGGTACTCAAGGCATTATACTCGCTGAAGAACTATATTTCCTACGATCATACGATGACGTTGATGATGATGATATGCAACATGAAAATACGCCTTAATATCCTCGCCGAAGACGTTCACCCGTGCGGAAGTCTTACTTGAAATAACGAGCTCCTTATCACGTGTCCCACGCGAGGGAAATTGAACAAGAAATACGCAAGGGGAAGACCGAACGAAGATTCACGACACTGCTGTCTCCGATCAAGCATCAACATGAAGTAATCGCAGATGCATTTTAAACGAGGTTACATCCACAGCGCCACATAATATTATCATTTTCATTAGCATTCTACCGGTGAAGGTAGGTTTAAGTGGACATTTAATTCTTCCCCGAAAATGCCTCCTCGTAAAAAACATTGTGTGCAACTATAGCAACTAAGACAGCCGTCAACCAATAAATGTTTGGGGCGACCGATTATGAACGAAATGATCCGACTCCGTCGTCGTGACCCGGAACGACCGTCGCGCCATCATGAGAGCAGGGATTGTATTACGAACTATGACGTATATTTCATACATGGATATAGTAATGACGCTTAAGGAGGTTCCACCGTGACTCCGCGATTCAAAATCCCGTGAAAGAGTTATGTTATTTAATGAATAAATACCGATCCAGAAAAACTCCTATATGGAAAATCATTTATAGGGCGATGAGGCATACACAATATTTGTATGAGTATGCTATTATATAGCGCGTTGTAATTGCATTCTATTTCTTACCAGCTCTCTTAACTCATTTTGACTTCGGAACATGGCTGACGTGTTGTTGCCACATTTAACTTACAAAGTGAGAATACATGCTCATTTCTACTATTAAGTGTTCTAAAATAGGTTAAATATTTTCTTACTTAGTTATGAACTATTCCCTTGCAAATACAACTCTTTGTTTTGAATTTTATTAATATTGATATTTTTGAAAACTCTTTGGCAACAATGACGCTGCTACCATTTGGAACCATTGGTATTAATTATACAATGTCAATAACAAATGAAATATTTAAAATACGTAAAAAATATAACAAGGACCTAGGTAAGGTACATTCCTTAATTAAGTTAGTAAATAGACTTGTAAGCACGTTACGTCACAAGTACCGTTGCCAACGATAACAACATACTGTAGCGCCAATTTCATGAAACTAAGGCTTTTCTGCTTTTTTTCGAGCAAACATTTATTGATATCAATTAAACAAGTGTGGTAAGGCGAGTAATTTTTTCCAATTCTACATTCTACATAAAATTGCGCATCTTATATTAGTTTTTCGTCAAAACGTCATTTCTCTTTACATTATTAATTGTGCAAATTTTACTGCAAGAGCCATGCTCTGCCGTACAGCCACATATGAAATATCTGATTTTCAACGTAATTTTTCTTCAAATATATTATGGAAAGGCCTCATTAATTTACTACCAATCGATAGAAGTTCCAAAAAATGATGCGTCCTGAAATTTTCACAAAAATGACATCTAGTTCATAATTCGATGGAGCCTCCTTAAATCTCGAATTCGATTTCAAGAAACGCCCCCCAGAGGTGAGGTGAGTGCGAGAGAGACTACTGCCACCACAGACAAGTGAACGTCGGTTTGCAAAATCCGAGAGCGCCATGGCTGATTCCAAAGTTTCTTGTATCGAGGAATGCTGGTGATTTTCCGACTGAGGAGGCGAGCTGATTCTCGAGATAGCTTGTCTTGATTCCGGATGAAGGAAACTCATCACCTCCTTGGTCGAACGCTCTCGGAGTGAGTGCTCCCGAAGGAGAACTTCTTCCCCCTCTTCCCCCCTTAAGGATTGGAGACACAATGATTCCGGGGGACGGCGATTCGTAAAGCAATGACGACGCGGATGACGTGCCAAAAAAAACAATCTCACAGCGACGAGCGGCAGTTGTCTCGAAAACACCTCTCATTTTACATCACTAGGGTAGAATGATAGTTAATACGGCGGCTAAAACTAACCTGCGTTTACACGGCCTAGCCAGAACCATCGTAAAGACTCTAGTGACATCTATTAGAGAATAAAATTAAGTGAAAATCACAATGATTTTTTTTTCTAGGAGGAAAAAATTGCTTCGAATAACCTGGTTGCGGATTTTGAAAAAGACAATACATTAATGAACCAAACAAGTATTTGCTTCTGGTTTTGGCCTTCAGCGATGTAAGCCTGGTAAAATAGGGGGAAATATGATCATCTTTCTTGAGGTTAAAGCTAAACCTTATACACATATTCAGTAGACGTTCCAGCTCAACATTGAGCTCCTCAGTAGTATCATGGTACAAAGATAGCAATAGTCAAAGTGGGGGAAAATAAGTAAAGGGAGATAAGTTGCTTACGTATAGGAAGGGGTAGGAGATTTTTCTGAATTTTAAGCTGATGGAGGATCATACAGGGTGGCTACTGATAACCAATTTTCAAATTCCCTGACTTTTCCCTGATGGCCTTACCAAATTCCCTGACCGATCGCCAACAGGTCTCCTGATACCGGAATATTTTCAGCTGAATTAAATTTTCGTAGGACTCAGAAAATGTTAAAAGCTGAAATCAATACATTAAAAGCTATAAGAATGAAAAAAATATATTGAACCTCCGCCCTAACGAAAAAATATATTAAACCTTCACAAGTTAAGCCCTCACAAAAATTCTACACACTTTTATTACATTTTTCGCGGCCGGGTATCGTATTTCCGTGGCCGTGTATGTTTCCTTATGCAAAATTACAAATTGACAATATCTAATCCTTCAAGGAAGAGGCGGCGTGTCGTGGTAGTTCTGGGAAGTTGAATATTACTGAAAAGGCAACGAAGGGAAAGTTAATGGCCAATTTACTGGCGGACTCCGGCGCAGGTATCACTAAGCTGCGCGAAAAATACAAGCCAAAGCCAAGTTCTTGGATTGGATCACAATAGGATGGCACGAGTGACTTTTAGAAGCGAATAACAATTTGATTAACATGGTTATAACCCCTTGATTCACTGTAAAAAGTTGATCTGATTTTCAGTGCGATCTGAATTTAAGCGCTGTCTGGTTGTAAGGCAGGAACACGGATTCAAGGTGCGGAAGAGGCAGGAACATGGATGGTTGGTGCAGGAGCAGTTAAGCAGGAAGCAGAGGGAGCAGGATTCTGGATGGTCTGATTTTCAGTCGTTCACCTGCCTTATTTTTAGACAAGATAATACTGCTGAAATTCAACATACCCTGTCTTAAAATTGTTGCATCTGAAATTCAGATCGCTTTTGTACCTTAAAATCAGATCTACTTTTTACAGTGTTGTAAGAGGGGACCAAAAATGTACAAATATTCGTATATACAGACAAAATGTAATCGCGCCACTGCGAGCGAAAACAGGAGGTAATTAGCAAAGGCAGTGTCATATTTAGGAATGTAATATTTGAGGGGGTTTGTGACTTAACTAAATTGCTTCGAGAGGGAGCTAAGGGGACCATTCAATAATTTCGTCGAGCGTGAAAGGTGGGGAGGGGAGGGGGACTCTTCTTATGGTCTCGCGAAGGGGGGGTATGGAAATTGAAGATAATCTTATGTCAGATTTTGTTTACACGTGTGCTGGTACTTGTATTACCGTTTTAATAATCATCGCTCGTATTTTTAGAACTGCAAGCACATATTTACTACGAGATAGTGTGTTCCAGCTACCTCTCGACCTGAGTCTCGGAAGTTAAAAAAAAAAACGCGAAGTAAAATCCTCCGAACAACGTAGCCTCCAATTCGTTGTGATGAGCGGAATACACGGTGATCATGAATTTTAACACTACTACGCAAATATCGCATTAAGGATATACAAAAGGGATACATTGTGCGACTGATTCACAACCGAATCCTCAACGAATTGACGGGGCTTATTCTATGCACTTCGGCGACGGACATTAGTTTTAGTTGGTGAAATGTTTGGGTGAAATAAAGGGCGGGAAAGACTGCCCGCTAAACGCAATGGTATAAAAATAACGAGATTTTCCCATCGCAGTTTCTCCCTGACTGTTACGAGAATTCACTGACTATTCCCTGACTCTTCCAGATTTACAAAATTCCCTGACAATTCCAGTTTTTCCCGGTTTTCCCTGACGATCGCCACCCTGCATATTAACCTTGTTGCGTATGGCTAGCACATGTTTTTGCCAAGACAAGTTGCATACCATGGTGACCCCAAGGTTATTTACATTATTTGAACATGATATTTCCGCATCGCCACCTGATATCTTAGGAATTGTATTTGCATCGACTTTTCTGATTAATTTTCAATTTCCAAAGAAGTATTGACTTGGTTTTGCCACAGTTCAGTTCAAAATTGTTATTCACAGCCAATTCATTGATAGCATTAACATCCTGGTTTACTTTATTGCCTGCTTTTTTTTCGATTCCAGCCCGCTGTGCCAATCCCAAGATTCTGTTCGGCGGCCTCGGAGACAGGACTCCCCGGATGAGACGGAAGGGGTGGGGGAGGGAAAAAAACGAAGGAAGAGCGACCATCGCATCGTCTTCGAGATGTTAAACACGGATCAGATACCACGAGGTGTAAGAATAAGATAAGACGTCGGCTGAGATCGAGGATGGATCTGAAGGGCGCTTGCCGTGTGCACAGCTATCTTCAAGGAGCGAAGCGCACGGTTTTCGTCACTTCCTGCCTTCATTAAAAACCCACACCTTCGTTTGTCACCGCTACCCGCGACCTTCGTCCCATTCCGATAACGCACGATCGAAACGAAATCCCGGTCCCTCCTCTGTAACAAAAGGGGACGCCGTGATTTAGATCGACAGCGAGAGTCACGCACTCGTTGTAAAGGTGTGCTTTTGGTGCAAGACACGACTGCAGCGATGGAAGAATCACTTTTCAGGGGGCTGGGCCAACACCAAATACGTTGAGAAGAGTGTTTTCAATGTGGAAGAAAACTGACATGATTCCAATAGCTATGTCAGAGGAAGATTGCTAATTATTTCCATGGAACTCTCGAAGAGTCAGTATATAGGTGTGCATGAGTTATTGTCGGGAGCAGTAGCGTGTGGCGCCTTGAAGACCAAGAATTCGCGGCCTTTAAGGTCGCATCTTCATGGTGATATTGCTTACACCAGTATACTCGTATACATAGGTCTTCGAAAAGTAGCGGAATGTCATGGCCATAAATTATATCCTAACTACGAAAAACTACAGATGGTTAAAGTGCTACTTATCCAGGTGATATTACTATTTTAGAGGAATCATGTGAAGTTAAACTTCAAAGTCTACTTGATCATTCAGCATCGCGTAACTTGGAATGCATTTCCAGAGATTCAACAACCTCGCAAAATATAAATTGTACACTAATTTGTAAATATGGCTTTGACGGGAGCTCAGGCCATTCTCAGTTTAAGCAAATATGGCACTGAGAATCTATGTTGGATGAATTCAGCTCCCTGCTCCGCGGTGTCCCCGAAGAAGGCAGTCTTTCAGTACCTGTTGGACCACTACTTCACGTGATAAATGCGTATTTTTTTCCACGATTTCTTCGAAATGTAAATCATGGAGCCCCTTTTCAATGCTTAAATCTCGAAAATCTCCATAGCGGAGTGGATACGGCCACAATCCATTCCACACACTCACTTGCCGCCCCGTTGCATGAGGAGGGTTGGACCAGACTCGACCGCGCGATCGAAAAACTAGTGTAAACTAAAACTTAAAAAACTTTTTACAGCGTGGCTACTGAGAAAGAGATACGTATTCTCTTAGTGCAAGAGCCTTAATTCTTCAGACATCCTGCAGAGGTGGCGAAGTCCAGGAATGGAGATGAAAACTAAAATCTGCCAAGCAAGAGCTTAAGGGCGATCTTGCTTAGCAGCAACTGCACTCATCAACTATCTGTAGGGTTTCCTAAGACTAGAATACCTAACATACAAGAGTTTCGCAACAATTGAGGAGACATCACTAATACCTATGCACCTCAAGGTATTTTCCGCCATCACTGGATGATAAGACTACAAGGGCATTTGATAATCGTCTGGAAAAAACATGAATAATAAATGCATCACCTCATTTCAGTCTTACTGCCAGAACAACCTTGATAATCTATACATCTACATAATATCCTGCAAGCCACCTCAAAGGTGTGTGGCAGGGGGTGAATTCTCACCACACATGCACTACATATCATGCATTTAAAAGGATAAATATTAATATATTAGTCTAAACTGAATAATTTAAAAAGATAAAAATAGCAAACTACGGATGCAAAAACGTGCTGTTAGTTGCGTTAGCTTCAAGTCCTTACACCAACATGCCACTACCTATGCTATGGATTCAATCACTCGTATTGGACATATTAACCGCTATTCATATCCCTAATTGTACGAGGGAAAAAGGACATTTTGAATCTGTCATTTCGGCAATCAATTTCTCTAATTTTGTAATTATGGGCCAGTCTACCATAGTAAGTTGGGGTCCTCAAAATATTTTTAACGTCATCACTGAAAATATGGTCTTGGAATTTACTTAAGAGATTAAGTCTAAGTTTCAACCTGCGATCTGACAATGATTCCCATTTTAATTCATTTAATAGACTGTTTACGCTAATATAGTTATCGTACCGTCCCTTCACAAATCTTGCCGATGTTCGTAACGAACTTGAACACACGTTCAAGTTCATTACTTAGAACGATTTCGTAGGGATCCCATACACTGGCAGCGTATTCCAAATGAGGTCTAACAAGGGAAAAGTAGCTGATTTCTCATACATGATCGACACTCGGGCATTCGTTCTAGAATACGAACGGATGTCGTCCGACAGTGGACGTTGCGTCCACCATCCAGTACGTCCGTTTAGGCGTTCGTTTCCTCCCGATCGCCGTTGTCCGACGAAGACGTGGAGACGAGCGGTTTCTCGGGCGAATTTTCCGTCCGGATGGAGGCGCTCATTTCACGCTCCCCTCTTGTCTATTGTTTCCTGCCCGATGACGCCGCTTACGCCCTCGTCGCTGATTAAAATGCGCTCTCACCCTTCCGCCTTCTTTGAGGCGAAATTTGTCGGAAGAAATAGGCGTCGTCTTCACCTCGCCAATATCCACTGGCCTGATTTACCAGTGATGGGAGGGTCACCTACCCTTATGTTCATCTACGAGATATCATGTATACATACCTGTATCATGTACGAGAAATCAGCTACTTGATTCCCTTGTTAGACCTCATTTGGAATATGCTGCCAGTGTATGGGATCCCTACGAAATCGGTCTAAATAACGAACTTGAACGTGTGCAGCGAAGATCGGCAAGATTTGTAAAGGGACGGTACGATAACCATACTAGCGTAACCAGTCTATTAAATCAATTAAATTGGGAATAATTGTTGGATCGCAGGTTGAAATTTAGACTTAATCTCATAAATACATTCCAAGAAAATATTTTCAGTGATGACGTTAAAAATATTTTGCGAACCCCAACTTACTGTGGTAGACTGGACCATATTCACAAAATTAGACTTTTTGGAAAAAGAATTTTTCTCTTCTTAGCACGTACAAAATAAGTAATAATGAATAAACAAATGTGGAATCAATTAAATATCTTGGAATAAGACTGACACATTATCTTTCCTGGGGTAAACACATACGTGAAATAATGGGTCAAGCGAATCGTAGACTGGGATTCGTCAAAAGAGTATTGGGTAAATGTGACGATTATGTACGAGAAATCGGCTACTTTTCCCTTGTTAGACCTCATTTGGAACATTCTGCCAGTGTATGGGATCCCTACGAATTCGATCTAAATAATGAACTTGAACGTGTGCAGCGAAGATCGGCAAGATTTGTAAAGGGACGGTACGATAATTATATCAGCGTAACCAGTCTATTAAATGAATTAAAATGGGAATCATTGTCAGGTCGCAGGTTGAAATTTAGACTTAATCTCTTAAACAAATTCCAAAACCACATTTTCAGCGATGATGTTAAATATATTTGCGAAACCCCAACTTACTACGGTAGACTGGACCATGATCACAAAATTAGAGAAATTGATAGCCGAACTGACAGATTCCAAATGTCCTTTTCTCCTCGTACAATTTGGGATATGAATAACGGTAAAAATATCCAGTACGAGTGTAGCAATGGATAACATTGGTAACTGCATGTTGGTATAAGGACTTGAAGCTAATGTAACTCACAGCATGTTTTTGCATGTTTGCTTTGCTATTTTTATCATTTTTTAAATAGTGTAGTTTAGAACAGTACATAAATACTACTCCTTTGAATGCATGATATGTAGTGCATGTTTGATGAGAATTCATCCCCTGCCACACACCTTTATGGTAGCTTGCAGGGTATTATGTAGATAGATAGAACACCTTTTAACGAATCTAGCTGCTCTACACTGCACACTGATCAAACCTAATTCATTCCGATCCCATACACTGGAGAGGAACCCGGCGTGTTCGGTGTTAGCATGCTCTGAACGAACATGCGCCAAGGGGACTATGGCTCAACGTCCCATCCGACGGACGGTGTACTGTACTCGAATACCCTCCACAAAGAATTGAAGTTGGGACTGGCATAAGCATTAAAATATCACTGTCGGGATTCGAACCCGGGCCCTGCCGATCACGGTGATCGCACTTCAAATGTTTAAATGACGTCCATTATGCCCAGCAGCCCTACATCTACGTCTCCTCGATACCCTGCAAGGCACCGCGAGGGTGTGTGGCAGGCAGGGGCAATAGGGTCAGACCGTATCAGGATTCCTTAGCGCCACTCGTGACGCAGAGTCACGGTCCATATTCGAGTTAACCTGGCCGATGACAAGTCACGAGAGGGGAAATTAATTTTGGAGAGGGGGGATTTTTGAGGGGGTATCGGTACGTCAGGAGCTGGAAGCGATTTCGGTTCGTGCAAGTCAGAGATGAGCGACAGACCGCAAAACTGTGAAGAAGTCACGGATACATATGTAACAGTAACAGGCGCGACCTGTGACTCCGTCCCAGCGACACCTGTGATTTGTGATTATGAGTGATCTGCGATTTATCTGACAACTGCCGCACGTAGCACGATGCGATTAAGAACATGGTGATCACTGAAAATGTACGAAGACTAGACAATCCAAATTCCAAATTAACTATGGAAAACGATATCACCAAATAGGATTTTCTAGTCTTCGGACTAGCTTAAGCCAAATTAAAATCTCTCATTATTTCAAGGTGATCACTGTGATTATTTTGTGACTGTTTTAACAGCTGAAGTACACAATGGGCACAAAAGGAGGAACACCAACGTTTAAAAAAAAAACATATTATATCATGCCAAGTTATCAATGAAGGAAATCAATTGTATTTCTAACCCACGCATATTTTATTGAATAAACATCTACAAAAGGTTATGATAAAAACTGTTTACGTATATTAATGTAATTTCGTCATCGAAAAGTCTTCATAAAATTTAGCATATTTTTATTCAAAGAAATACGTATGTCTTAGAAATACGATAATCCTTCTCCTCAATTGGTAACTTGAAATGATGTACTTAAAACGCATTCACTGATTTTTCTCCATTTTTCCATCGTTGGTCAAGTTTGGCAGTTGAAGCGATCACAATATAATCACAGTGTGCTTTGGAACGTTAACGTAACGACGTATGACCAAGGTCCACTAAAATTCGATCGTAATCACATTTTATAATCACTGTTATTGTAACGGAACGGTCACATTTAAGGGAGTATCAAGGGAGTCACTGTTCATGCCATCACTATTCACGACATCTACATTAATACCCTGCAAGCCACCTCAAAGGTGTGTGGCAGGGGGTGAATTCCCACAAAACATGCACTATATATCATGCATAAAATAGGATTAATATTAAAATATTAGTCTAAACTTCACAATGTAAAAGAGATAAAAATAGCAAAGTAAGCATGCAAAAACATTATGTTAGTTGGGTTAGCTTCAAGTCCTTATACCAACATGCAACTACCTATACTATACATTGATTCACTCGTATTGGACATATTTACCGTTATTCATATCCCTAATTGTTCGAGGAAAAAAGAACACTTTGAATCTGTCAGTTCGGCAATCAATTTCTCTAATTTTGTGATTATGGTCCAGTCTGCCATAGTAAGTTGGGGTTCGCAAAATATTTTTAATATCATCCCTGTAAATATGGGCTTGGAATTTGTTTAAGAGATTAAGTCTGAATTCAACCTGCGATATGACAAATATTCCCATTTTAATTCATTTAATAGACTGGTTAAGCTAATAAGGTTATCGTACAAATCTTGCCGATTTTCGCTGCACACGCTCAAGTTCATTATTTAGACCTATTTCGTAAGGATCCCATACACTTGCAGCATATTTCAATTGAGGTCTAACAAGGGAAAAGTAGCAGATTTCTCGTTCATGATGGTCACATTTACCCTGTACTTTAGTGATGAATCTCAGTTTACGATTAAATTACCCCATTATTTCACGTTTGTGTTTACCCAGGAAAGATCATGTGTCAGTCTTATTCCAAGATATTTAATCGATTCCACGTTTGTTATTTCATCATTTCTTATTTTGTACGTGGTAGGAAGAGAACAATTCTTTTTCCAAAACTTCATCAACACACATTTCTTCAAATTTAATTCTAACTGCCATGTCTGACACCATTTTTCAATTGCCTGTAGGTCATCATTTAAATATTATTTATCATTTGGGCGTAGAATTTTTCAGTACACTACAGCGTCACCGGCAAATAGACGAAGCTTACTTTTGACCACTTTATTGATATCATTTACGTACAGAAGGAATAGGAGTGGACCTATCGCACTACCTTGTGGGACACCCGAAGTAACTTCAATTGCCGGGGAGGTAAAGAAGTACTGGTCCAAGTTCGCGTATGTTTCCCCTCTCTCTAAGTGCTGTCTCCCCTATTCTCTGATTTGGACTAGGCCCACCTGCGCAGTAGATTAATGAGCGTCGGCAAAGTTAAGGGGAACAGACTACAACTATGGCTATGAATCGGTTCTCTCTTCTGTGAAATGGTTAACCGCTTGGCCGCCCCTAACTGTACCACTCCGCATACGGCGAACACGTATCGAAGTCTGCCGCGGAGATCCGATAGAAATGATCGCTGAGTTCGCTCGCAAACTGTAAAGCGTGGGTCGCTTGCGAATGCAGTGGCTCGTTCAAGCCCCACGAGGTCAATGACTGGGCGAAGGTGTGGGTGTGCTTGGGTGTGTCACCAAGTGTTCCCCCCCTTCCCCACCCATCAGAGGAGGGCTATTTGTGCCGGACGGACTCTTTGTTTGGAATGAGGAACTGCTCCCTCGATCCAACGGCACGCGCGCCCCATCCCCTATCTATAACAATGGTACCGTGGCACTTGAGTGGGGCACTTCCAAATCGGTTGAAAGAATAAGAAACTTTAAACATTTTCCCATAAATATAGAAAGAATGAAAGAAATCGGTTAATATTTAGTTATTTTACTGAGCGAAAAAAAAACTTTTGCGCTACCATAACAAATTTAAATTGACAAAGTCAATTTAAACCAATGTACGTAAATAAATAATTGGCGCCAGGAATCGAACCCGGGCCCTGAGCCTTTTTTTACATAGCCTATATCACCTTCTAGTGCATACGCTAGAATACTACAAAATTTCAGCCCAATCGGTTCATTAGTTTTTGAGGGGATGCGTAACACAAAACTGGCAGACTTCACCACTTCATTTTTATATATTAGTATGAAAATGATTTAGGTATATCTAAATACATTTACCTGTATTTACCTACCATACATGGGTTAGTGAGGTTTTTCCCCTGCCACAGGCCTTAATGGTGGCTTGCAGGGTATTATGTAGATGTTACTACACGTATCATGCACTATAGACTCCTCGAACAAAATTTCACCAACCTATTTCTTTGTTATGCGGGCGTTATGTCCTCTTATAGTAGGCGGGAAAATGACTTTTGAATGTATGGATAGATCAATCTATCTCTCTAATCTTATTTATCTCTTTTCGGAGCTAGCATAATACGCAGTGGTTTTTATTATATATCTAGCATCTTCGGTAAACATATCCGTTTAAATTTCTGCAGGGGATTTAATCTGTACTTAAGCCTACGATCAGATAGGATTACCAAAATATTTCTTCTATTAATTCTGATACACTACTAAACCTATCTTAACACCTTTTAACGAACCTAGCTGCTCTACGCTGCACACAGTCTACTAGTTCTCTGATCAAACATACTTCATTCAGACCCCATACACTGGCTGCATACTCAATATGGGCCCTAACTTTTGAAAAGTAGTATCGCTCTTTTGTCTTCTCGTCACATTTCCTAAGAACCCTTTGATAAATCCTATCTTCTCCTTGGCTCGGCCGCATATTTCCCGGATGTCTTCCCCACGATAAATCTTTAGATATCGTTACATCTAAGTACACGGAAAAAGAATAGTTTGCCAGATACAACCGAACATGTAGGACACTTTTCGATTAAAATTATTACATTTTCAATGAAAATGAACATGCGATAGATGAAATTTATTGAACGATTTAGTACCCGATTGATAAAAATTTCGGTAGTCAAGACACGAAACATCTCCAAGACAATAATCCCAAGATACGAAACATTTCGGCTACAGTTACCCAAGCGGCTTGATAGTCGTAAGAGTTTGACAATCTTTACCAAGCATTTGGTGAATTCCAAGACCCGACTAAGCGTTTGCTTAAAAAATTCAGACTCGTCGAGATTCTGTTCAATAGATTTTACTACCTTGCAGTGGATGGTAGAGGCCAAGACTTGGTGGAATTCCAAAATGTACGATGACAGGCAAAACCTTTATCGTTCCACAGGTTAAAAAGATTTATTTCTCAATCAAGTGAAACATATCGCAAATAAGCTTTTAATAAAAAACAGCTTTTAAGGCCGTTTTACACGGTCTTCGAAACTGCGCAAGTTGATGTTGATCCCGTTTGAGCAGTCGTCTGCGAAAGTCCGTGACGTAGAAAATTGCGAGGACGCTTGCTTGACAGCTTTAGTGACGGTGCAATCGTCGGTGCATTACGACAATATACCATTCAGCAGCGGTAATACCGTCAATATATATCGCATATCGTCAAGATCTGTTAAGTAGCAATTAATTGGACGTGAAAGATGCGATAAATTACCACAACTTTAAAATATGTTCTAAGCCAAATTCTAAGCATAATAGTGGAGACCCTAGTCCTGTATACTTAGCCCAAAATTTGGACCACGAACGAACGGATGTGGGCCAAGGTAACAGGTTCTTCCTTTACGCACGAAATTTCAAACTTCCACGTGATTAATCTCCCAGCTCATCATTATTGCACTTTATTCACTAAATAAGGAGTTGAGTACAAACAAAAACACCCAACTCAATCGTCAACAACCTATTTAATGGGGTCATTTACCTTTTTTTATTGCCGAATATGATAGAGTTTGCAAAATAAAAAGACTCGTATTATTCCGTTTTTTGATCCGTCCATTATTTCTCCAGTTTTAAGAGGCGAAAAACTGATGTTTTCAACCCTTTCGGAAAAGTAGGCCTGGTGCAACCTCTGACGTATAGCGACTTTGTCCAATCACAACTGAGCCCGCGAAGCTACTTTGCCTCATCGCAAAGGGGGGGACACAGCTGGCTCTGCCAATAGGAACAGTTGCGACAGCATCTGTGCGAGCAGACCTTCCAAGAACCCCCCTCCACTCCCTTACCTTCCCCTAAAAGCAGTCAAGGACGGGAGGAAAATGACGTCAATGTTATCAGAGCAGATTTTTCGGTGGGCGTCACCTTTGGTTTATTTTTATTTTTGATTTATGAGCGAATGGTTGTGGTTAGAAGATTAATTGTTTCACTAAAATTCTTTTTTTGTTTCCATCTAACGATTTTGGTGTACAAAATGGCGATTTCGGTTCCGAGTAAACGCCCCCATTGCAGAATTTCCCAGGCAGTTCGTTGCCGCTACATCTTCACCATCTAGTGAGAGAAATAAACTTCAAACTTGCGCGAACGCATGCATCAGATTAGAACATGTTCTAATTTGCTCGCAAAACGTTCGCAAAGCGGCGCTGCCTGTCCTCGCAAGTCGTCGCTTTACTCACCGCAATATTTCTTGCTCAAGTGTTCTCGCAACAGCCTGCGTAGTATCATTGACCGTGTAAAACGGCCTTTAGACAGTTCGAGGCCTGGAGTTGCCAAAATCTACGTGAATGCGGAGAACATTTATTCTTCAGGTACGAATTAAAGACGCTCGGGATACAGTTTGAAGTTCCTTCCTCGGTAAGATTGTCACGGTGGGAATAGCGATTGAGTAAAACGCGGGCAAGTTACATAGACCGAACGGAAATTGCAACACGCACCGATCGCGTCACCAATCACCAGGAAATCACGTTATTTTAGGGGTGTCACGCAGTGCAATCGGAATCTCCGCCGAGGCCTCCAATCACGCGCCCGAGTCGAGAAGCAATATAGTTTCCATTCGCTTAGTCTGAGACGTATTGTTAGAGTTCGCCTAGACGTTCCAGCTTAATAGAGGATAATGTGAAGGGATGAAGGAATACTTGGAAATGTTGTACAATTGAAGTCATCTCATTGTGAAAGTTATTGAAGAGGAAAATGAAGTCAATAAAACATGATTTGGGAGCTTCATCAGAATCCGACATAGCTGTAAGGGACCTGTAGATGAATAAGGCTTCAGGAGGAGATGACATTCCTGCTGACTTACTTTAAGCTGATGGAGAAAAGACGGTGAAATTAGGTCTTCAAGAAAGATACCGACATAATTTGAGAAGAACATCACTACCCCTATTGCCAAAAAAGAAGAAGGCCAAGAAAGGTGAACATTTTAGGACCATAATCCCGATGACTCATGCCTTAAAGATATAAACAAGAATCTTCACTTGCTTATCTCGGGGGGAGCTGTCCCATTGGCCAAGGAGCGAGGAAAAATTTGCTCGTTTCCCTTTTTGATTTACGAGTGAATATGGCTCCGGTTATAAGTTCAATTTTTCACTAAAATTCATTTTTCGTTTCCATATAACGCTTTCGTGTACATAATAGCGATTTCAAATTCCGAATAAACGCCCCCGTTAGTATCTGTAACAGCTAAAAATACCACGAACTCCTTGTTCCACCGCCGGTAAACGTTCTGGACTCTGCTCCTCTGCGGCAATAACTCAACCGCCCCTAAACGAATAACAGTAGCGTCATTAAAAACTGAACTGCGAGATTTATTTCACTGATGCATCAAGAAGATACCATTTAACCTTAAATCCAAAATTAGCGGGGTCGCTAGCGGGGCCAATACACGAGGGATATGCGATTCACTATCCTGGCAGTTATTCTAAAAATTATTGTCCGTTAACAATCTACAGTTCACAGTAATCTACCTCCCCGTCTACCAACTGCTATGATAAATTTGATGCCAAGTAGGGCTGTGAGATACCACGATATATATCGTCGACGATACGTCGGTATACACTTGATATCGGTTGACGATATCGCGATATGACGATATCCTGATCCCGGTGTTTTTTTCTGTCACCCTTAATAATGTCTCTATTTAGCGCAATTTCTCGGTAATGGTTGACCGGATTGACGTGCTATAAACGGTCTCTTCCTTATAAAATATTACACTTCCTTAATCGTTAATTATATATTTTAAATTGTCTAATTTGTTATTGTTATTAACTATAACTTTTTTATCATAAAATTTGGATGTAGGGAATGGAATGAATATGGTCCTATTTCAATACTGAAAACTCGAATTCATCGAGAAAAATTCAAATTTGTTTATAGAATTATTGTTTTTAAACCATAATTCGGAATTTAAAAAAAAATCACCGTTCTTCGACCATGGAAAAATGGTTATATTTCAGCTCATATGGGCCGCATCAAAAAATTGAAAAGAACATCTATTTAATTTAAAATTATATGCTCTTTCGCCTTAAGTTATTATATTATAAGGTGATATCCCGATGTATCGATATACCGATATGTCGATATCCCGATTATCGATATGTCCATATCACGATATGTCGATATCCCGAAAATCGATATCCTGATATGTCGATATCCCGATATGTCGATATCTAGATATGTCCAATTCACGATATTTCCTATTTTTATCGCGAAACCGATATATCGGTGAATCCACGATATCAGAATGATATCGTCGTGCGTATTCAAAACAGCATATCGCAAAGCCCTAATGCCAAGTATATTTGTCAAATGTCTGCTTTCCTTATTTGAAATTACAAATTACACACAAGTGAGTTTGTGCGTGATATCAAGGGACAGAGAAAGCGTCTCCCGAAGGCTGATTTTTTTGCCTCCTCTTCGTTTCGGAGCTCAAGTTGACTACGTTCCCAGGGTCTTCTCTGTGAAAGGGCATGCTCCTTATTATTGCATTACTACAAGGCAGGATGGGCTCGCGTCTGGAAGGAGACAGGGACATGGGGAGAGACATGAGTGACGTCAACGCCGGAAAGGATTCCGAGATGGTCCTGAACTGGGCGACAAAAACAATGAGACGGGGACGGAAGTGGAAGGGGAGGTCGTCCTCATCTGTGGCCTTTCAAGTCTGTCGTCTGCACCAGCTGCAGATCCACCAGGGTTGGCTGGCGACATCCTTCTCTCTCTATCCTCTGTCAGCATCTTCATTTCCACAGGCCACATACAATGTCCTCCGTTATCTGCTTCCAATACGCAAATCATCATCAAGGGTCAACAGTCCTAGGATTGGTGTCACGCAGCCCTCCACTCGATTCTTCTATCGGCCAACCTCTTCATATCAAAGTAGTTCCTCTCTTTCACGTCCTTTTACGACCTGTTCTATGTAACTCATACGAGGCCTGCCTTTTCCATTCTTCCCGTTCACTTTTACCTCGACGATTGTCTTCATCAGGCCATCATGTATCAAGATATGGCCGATTAAGTTGTCCCGTCTTCTTTTTATAGTTTTCAGCAGACTTCTCTTTTCACCCATTTTTGTTACGACTTCCTCCTTACTTACTCGGTCGATCCATTTAATCTTCAGCAATCTTCTGAAGAGATCTTAACAAGATTCTAGTAACCATGGAAAGCACAATGGCCAGATATCAGCTGAAGATAAATGAGAAGAAGACTAAGATATTGTTGTGCAGCAAGAGAGTAGAGGCCAAAACCAATGTCAAACTAGGACAACAGAAACTGGAAGAGGTGAAAGAGTTCTGTTACCTGGGAAGCAGAGTAATCAACGATGGACGAAGCAAGAAAGAAATAGTGAGAAGCATAGCCCAGGCAACGAGGGCATTCTATAAAAAGAAGAATCTACTAACAGCTGGAAATACAAGCTTGGAAGTAAGGAAACAATTCATCAAAACGTATATCTGGAGCATGTTCCTTTACGGCAGTGAGGCATGGACGATGACACCAGCGGAGAAGAAATGGGTGGAAGCATTCGAATTATGGTGCTACAGAAGAATGCAGAAGATTAAATGGATAGACCGAGTAAGTAACGAGGAAGTCCTAAGAAGAGTAGGAGAAAAGAAAAGTCTGCTGACAACTCTAAAAAGAAGAAGGGACAACTTAATCGGCCATATCTTGAGACACGATGGCCTGATGAAGACTATCGCCGAGAAGTAAAAGTGAACTGGAGGATTGGAAAAGGCAGACCTCGCATGAGATACATGGAACAGGTTGTGAAGGATGTAAAAGAGAAGAATTACGTCACAATGAAAAAGGTTGGCCGAAAGAAGAATAGAGTGGAAAGCTTCGTCAAACCAATTCTAAGATTGTTGACTGATGATGATGAACCTCATAAACCTCTTAAACTCGGACTGCAAAGTCCTTCAGAATGCCTTAAGATTTGACTGCGAAATGGTGCAATACCTCAAAGCTCAACTTGAATTCCAGGAAATGCAACTCTATTTCTATTTCTCTTGAAAAAAATCCCCTATTACATTTCACTATTCCGTTAACTCCGAGTCTCTTCAACGTGTTTCGGCTATGAAGGATTTAGGCGTCTTAACTGAGAGTAAACTGAACTTCTCGGATCACATTCATTCAATCAAGAACAAAGCCACGTCTCTATTAGGTCTCCTATACCGCTACACCGAAATAACTGATCCTCAAGCTCTTAAATCTTACTTCACAGCATTTATCCTTCCAATCACAGGATATTAGAATACATACGAAAGAGAAATAAATACGAAATAATAATAATAGAAAGAGAATAATTACGAAAATTCCAAGAGATTGGCCGGTAGAAGAATTGAGTATAGAAAGAGGTAAATACGAAACTATGAAAAGATTAGCCGGTGGAAGAATTGAGTGGAGAGCTCGTCAAACCAATCTAAAGCCCGTTTCATACGATACTTGATTTATGACAAGGTCGAGCATACTCGCCAGTACGATAGCTTTCCAGTATCGTGTGAATAGAACCAGTGTGCTGGCTGGCTTGCCTGATCGCTAGTATACTCGCTGAGCCACTGGATTTCCTACTTGATGCGGTACTAGTTTGCTGCTAACTCCCAGTAGGATCCAGTGGCCACTGACGAATCACGTCACGTTACAGACATCTACATCTATCTACATCCTCATAATACCCTGTAACCCACCTCAAAGGTGTGTGGCAGGGGGTGAGTTCACACCAAAAATGCACTACATATCATGCATTTAAAAGGATTAGTATTAATATATTAGTCTAAACTGCAATATTTAAAAAGATAAAAATAGCAAACTACGCATGCAGAAACGTGCTGTTAGTTGGGTTACCTTCAAGTACTTACACCAACATGCAACTACCTATGCTGAGGATTCAATCACTCGTATTGGACATATTTACCGCTATTCAAATCCCTAATTGTACGAGGAAAAAAGGAAATTTTGAATCTGTCAGTTCGGCAATCAATTTCTCTAATTTTGTAATCATGGTCCAGTCTACCATAGTAAGTTGGGGTTCGCAAAATATTTTTAACGTCATCGCTGAAAATATTGTCTTGGAATTTATTTAAGAGATTAAGTCTAAATTTCAACCTGCGATCTGACAATGATTCCCAATTTAATTCATTTAATAGACTGGTTACGCTAATATAATTATCACACCGTCCCTTAACAAATCTTGCCGATCTTCGCCGCACACGTTCAAGTTCGTCATTTAGACCGATTTCGTAGGGATCCCATACACTGGCAGCATATTCTAAATGAGGTTTAACAAGGGAAAAGTAGCTGATTTCTCGTACATGTTCGTCACATTTACCCACTACTCTTTTGACGAATCCCAGTCTAGGATTAGCTTGACCCATTATTTCACGTAGCTGTTTACCCCAGGAAAGAACATGTGCCAGTCTTATTCCAAGAAATTTAATGGATTCCACGTTTGTTATTTCATTATTACTTATTTTGTATGTGCTAGGAGGGGAACAATTCTTTTTCCAAAAATTCATCAATACACATTTTTTAAAAATTTATTGACGCCGTGCGATATTCCCTTTTTTTAAATTGGTACGAAAAACCGCTTCATAGCACGCACAAGGTCAACGATCGTATTAAACTAGCTAGCACGGTTCCAATCATGCTAGATTCCTTCCTCAATATCAAGAAGCGGCTAGCATTCACGGTGTTGTGTTGGATCAAGTGTCTTTCGTTTGAAACTGGCTTAAGGATTGCTGTCTGATGACGATGAGATGAAAGACATCGCAAAATCCTCCTACGGGATGATATCAAATTTTCGAAAGCATCTTGAAAGAAAAAACTTTCATCCAAGGGTATGGGGTGCGTGTAGTGATCCCAGTTATGGAATGGATCGAAGTCGCTTTCTCGTGGATAGTGACAGGGTCTCCCGCGAGTGCCCGAATAGAGCCAACCATTAAGATGAAGACGACGTGGGAAAACCGCCTTTGAGACACCGGCGAGGACTCCCGCTGCACGTCTTACGGGAAAGCCATCGATTTTTTTTCAAAACGACTCTCTCTCTCCTCGTCTCGTAAACGGGCGAGTTCCAGAATAAGGGGTGGTTTTCGCCGTCCACTCGGACAGCGAAGGTCACGTCCACTTTCCAACGTCGCGCGGGAAAGCGGACGGCACTCGTTCCTCTCTTTTTTTTCCACTTAGCCGGTGAAAACCGCGGGACAGGAGCCTGACATGCTCATCTCATGTAATTGGAGCGTCCCATCGAAAAGGCTGGATGCGCTGCGCAACCGTCCCCAGCGACGTTAACACTCCACACGAACAAACGAAGAGCGCAGCACGGGCGAAGACCGATTTCGCCCATCGATTGTTTCGATGGCAATCATCGAAATCGAATCATTTCGATGATTGCCGTCAATCGTCGAATACGGTCCTTAAATCAACGTACAGTTGACTGCTATGGGTGCTTTCGATTTGCGACTACAACCGGCGATAAGGTGCGTTTACAAGAAGCAGTTGACTGCTATGACAGTCAACTGCTAACAACTATTAAGCCCTACTCGCACGTGTAAATAGCAACTGCGATGCGAGTTCAGGTCGATACTGGACACACGTCGAACACTATCGATCCCTAGTTCGAGCTATTAGCAAAGTTGAAGTCCGTCTACTTTCCAGCGGAAATTCCTAACACAATCGCCAACGTAAAAAGCAATACACGACAGAATTTGGATATAATAACAAGGATATCCCTCCCCAAAAGGGGAGATTCTACTCTTTAAAGAATGGGAACAAAAGATAATCGTCGATGGAATTTATTGCTTGATGAATTCAATGTAAATTTAAGCGAAATTCACTACTATTATGAAACGATTTTTATTTGTTGTGGCAACGCCTAAATAGGGGCTTTAAGCAGCATAGAAGTTGACGCAGACGCATCATAATAGTAGCGATATAGATATATCGCGCATCTCGCGACTGTCACAGCAATCAACTGCTACGTGTAAACGCTTCTTATGACAACCACGAGACGCGCGATATACCGCTATCGCTACTGCTATGATGTGTCTGCACCAAATTCTCTCTAGTGTCTCGACCGACTGAATACCATTTCAATTTTAAATGCACTTTGAGGAGTCAATTTTGTGGTCTGTACCCCAGGGAGAATAAAAAGGTTTCACTAACATTTTCGGAATCTTCCTCGAGACTCTCTCTTCTGCAAATAAATAAGCGGAATAATTGGGAGGGACGAAATCAGACGGCGCGGCCGTCGGAGACTCGTCTGCCGACTGCAGCGCGGTCCTTCTTTGAGAGGTGATGCTCAGTACTATTCCTCCGTAAAACACTTCTGTCACGTAACCCAGCACCACTCTTGAACCATGAATTTTACCCGACGCATTGAACACATCCTGTCGAAAATTAACGAAGGTGAATTTTCATTTCAATCCCTACTTAGAAAGACAGCAGTCACTTCTCTACTAGCTCTAAGCCGGCCATATTATATGCTATCACATTCCCGCATGCCAAACCCATGCTCGCTGGTTGACCAACTGCCTACAAATCCAATGCAGTGGAACTTGGAACCATATATCGAACTTCTATAATGGGGGCGTTTACTCGGAACCGAAATCGCAATTTCGTAGTACACGAAATCGTTAGATGGAAACAAAAAAGAATTTTAATGTAAAAATATTAATCTTCTAAGCAAAACCATTCACTAATAAATCAAAAATTAAAATTAGCAAAAAGTGACGCCCACCGAAAAAGCCACTGTGATAACATTTGACGTCATTGTCCTCCCGTCCCTCACTGCTTTTAGGGGAAGGGAAGGGAGTTGATGGGGGTTCTCGGAAGGTCTGCTCGCACAGATCCTGTCGCAATCGCGTTCCCCCCATTGCGATAAGGCAAAGTAGCTTCGCGGGCTCAGTTGTGATTGGACGGAGTCGATATACGTCAGAGGTTGCACCACGCCCACTTTTCCGAAACGGTGAAAAACATCAGTTTTTCGCCGCTTATAACTCGATAAATAATTGACGGAACAGAAAACGGAAAAATACAGGTCCTTTTATTTTACAAACTCTATCAGATCTGGCAATAAAAATATAGTAAACGACCCCATTCGAAATCATCTTCAAATCGAATATTATATTTCTTCTCTAGAATTTTGAGTGAAAATGACGTTATAAAATCGTGGTTAATGGGGGCTTTTACTCGGAACCGAAATCGCAATTTTGTACACGAAATCGTTAGATGAAAGCAAAAAAAGAATTTTAGTGAAAAAATTAATCTTCTAACCACAACCATTCTCTCATAAATCAAAAATTAAAATAAGCAAAAGGTGACGCCCACCGAAAAATCTGCTGTGATAACATGACGTTGTTGTCCTCCCGTCCCTCACTGCTTTTATGGGAAGGGAAGGGAGTTGATGGGGGTTCTCGGAAGGTCTGCTCGCACAGATGCTGTCGCAACTGTCTTATTGGCCGAGTCAGCTGTGTCCCCCCCATTGCGATAAGGCAAAGTAGCTTCGCGGGCTCAGTTGTGATTGGACGAAGTCGATATACGTCAGAGGTTGCACCACGCCCATTTTTCCGAAAGGGTTAAAAACATCAGTTTTTCGCCGCTTATAACTCGTGAACTGATTGACGGATGAAAAAACAGAAAAATACGGGTCTTTTTATTTTACAAACTCTATCAGATTCGGCAATAAAAAAATATGGTAAACGACCCCATTGGAATACTATTTCGGTAAATTCATATTCAACACAGTACTTCAATGTTTAAGTACTCTGCTGTATTACCAGTACACCAGTCAGAGTTGGAATGTAGTTAAGGTCACTGCCATTCTGGGCCGGAAGTCATTTAGATTCGTAGATACATGTTATGTGTGTGAGAATAAGATCAAGGAAGCAAGCTTTGATATCATGAATTCTTTTATAAACATTAAATGCTATTTCTCTTGTAAGATGTTTTATAATAATTTGTAATAGATAAATTAAATATTTTAAATATTTATGCAATGAAAATGTCCAAAAAATGTTTTTTAGACATTATTATTACATCAATACTTTATTTTTTTTAGATATAATTATTTTTTTGTCAAATCATCAAGTTAGAGTGTTTGTTATAACTTTTTTGATTAATTTATAGTTTTTTAATATTCTCCTGAAGATCGAATTATTCTAATAAAAGAAATGGTTGAACGTTTACATTGTGGAAGTTAGTTTTCATTTTAAAAAAGAAAAAACATAGTTCTTTTCCAACAATATATTTAAACAAATCTACCTGTTTCTGTCTTCTCAGGCCATTATCAAGATTACAGTGTAATCTTGAGAATGGCCTGAGAAGACCGTAACCGGGCGAAAGTTTTTTCTAAAAAAAATCGAATTATCCTAGTTTCACTGCATTAACAAATCCAAGCATGGCTAAACCGATTACTGAGACGGATAGCAGGAGCTCCCACGTTCATTCCAAGTGAAGACATCCTCAAAGAGCTTCCTCCACTCGCGAACCCCCTCACCAACTTTCCCTTAACAGCTGCCACCTGGTAAAAATCTTCACGATAATTGCTACAAAAGCGAACAAATTCGTCGATGGAGACCAACATTTATGGAGGATAGTATTCAATTTAGAAAGCGAGATGTAGCATTTGTTTCGGTACACCATTCCGAGCTGAGACTCGGCACTTTCTCAATCATTACAGCTTCGTTCCTTTCCTTAGCCTCCTTCATTTCTCAAACATCCTTACATTCTTCTCCGGAATGGGGAACATGCACTATTTTTTATTGCTCTTTGAATGTGAAGTTTATTGGCTAAAATGTACTTGACGAAAATTTTGCTGAAAAATTAAGTTGCGTTACGAAGATATTACTCTTTGAAAATTGTGCTTTTTCGGCAGCTTAAAAACACGACGTCATCGCATGACGTAACGGCACCGTATCACCAAGGGCGTTGTTTATGTGCTAATGCGTGTAGGTAAGTTGTTAAATGAATACTTGGCGATAAGATAAGTATTTACTACAGTTGTTTAATGCAATAAACGATTGTATTTGTTTTTTTTCCGTAGTATGAATGGTAACGAGCAAATCGTCCATTAATTATATAATGTCTGTTTAGTGCCCAAGAATTTCTACTACGTCTATGCAATCGCTGGTTTTTTTTAAGAAGAACGCCGCCATAAAGGAGTCAACCAAAGGAAATTGTCGGAATGTGCTTTTTAAGTATTTTTTCAGTCAACGTTTCTTTCGAGAAACGTCTAAAAACCTCAAAACAATATATTCGCTTCGTTTTTTAAAATGTAAATGTCTATCTCCGTAGCAATATGGAACCTATACCATAAGTGACGTCAGAAGGCGTTTCAGGTCACGTGACTTTCGTCGATTTTCGGGAACATTTTAATATAATTTAATAATCTTTGTAGTGGGCGTAGAAAAATTTGGCTTATGTATTTAAATTGGTGAGAACATTTCGCATCAGGTACATCATTAATCTTTGAGAAACAAATTTCATGCATATTCCCCATTGTGCTATAAGCTTCATTATTATCGGCAACTATGGAATGTTTTTCCTTTCCAACTGATATTAAATATCAGTAAGGGTGCAATCAAAATAGGACATTCCTTACGATTTACAAATATCCTTAAATTTTATCGCACAATGCCGTTCAAAAAACCTACTGAATATTATTTTAGCTCACTATACGATAAACATAAATGTGGGTAGAAGTTTTAAACTTTTTAATTCCATATTGAACTGCAAATAGTCAACTTCCACGGTTGGGCCTGAGCGGCGATGGTCGTCCTCTCCTATCCCTGTGCCCCTTCCCAATTCCTCCGGTGATCTGCAGGGTTGCCAAATCGCAATAGGGAATATATTACTTTTTTCAATAATAGTTAAATTTTATCGCACAATGCCGTTCAAAAAACCTACTTAGTCGTCTCTTCGCCGCCTATGCGATAAACATGATACTTTCGGGTTCAAGTCATAAACTTTTAAATTTCATATTTAAGTTCAAGTTGTCAACTTTGAGGTTGGGCCAACCACAATGAGGGTCGTTTACGAGCTTCGATCTCGAGGAATGGGTCTCGGATTAGCTGCTTCGAGTACTAATGAGTGTCCGACCGGCGCGCCGGTTCTCCCCACGAATGCGACTTTAACCAATGTTTATTTTTAGTTATTTTTACGTTAAAAAAACAGAACCTGGACGGAGGTAGAGATTTTTCAGCGGTATACCGGCCATTGTTGTTCAGTACTTTGTGGAGGGAAATTTATGTTTCAGTTCCGCCATGAACCCTAGGGTCTTAAGTTAAAAGAGATCGCTCATTCCGACGTCGGGTAGCTCTCCATACTAAGTACGCTCCTTGAATAATTTCTCTGCCCGCAATATCCGCTTCGACGGAAATTATTGTCAGATCATCTCAGACGTATTCCCCGATTTTCTCAATGTTTACTAAGTTATATTAAAACCATCGCATTAACCAAATAAAATACCATAAATTACATTCACATACTGTGACATATAAAAAAATTAAACGGAATGTGATTTATCTCGATAATGGCTCGTCAAAATTTCTTGTTACTATTTTTTTACTTTTTCCGTCTGCAACCATTCTCGACAGATATATTCTCTTCAAAATGCATGGCAGTCATTCAAAACTTTAAGGGGGTTGGCGACTGCTTGAGTCAAGTTGTCTAAGGAATCTTATTAATTTAAGTACGATTATATGCCAGCTAAGTGATCCTTACTTCACAAGCAAAATTACCTAAGCTATTGAAAGTCATAAGTATCACAAGAAATACGACGGAAAGTAGAAGGATTTATTTTTTATGATAATTTTAATCAGCTCGACGATGGAGTCAATTCAGCATTTACTTTAAAGAAATAAATTCATGTACTCAATGAATTTACTAATGTAAAACACCATGATACTACTATCAAACGTTGCGTTATAATATTACTTGAAATATTCTTTAATATCTCATTAGTAATGATATTATTCATACGCCAAGCATTTCTGCATTAGCGACCCAGCGCCAATTGAAGTCAACTAACGCATTTCGTCTGCTATAAGCGCAGAAATTGGTGGATTTAGCGAAAAATACGGTGGGTTGATGCCTTTTTTTCGTGTCATTTCATTCCTTGTGAAATTACGCATAAAATGTCAGTTTTATGCAAAAATGACATGTCCCTATGGTATTTTTAATCTTTATATTCCCATGTGATGGCCATTCTCGCCGTTAATCGTATGTAATTTCGAATGCAATTTGTGCTAAAAGGCGTATGAGTTGGTACAATTATTATTACTTTAATATATCGAGGAACTTTAGTTCTCTAACAAGGGGAGTGTCCGAGTTTCGGGTCTAGATTTCAGACGAAACTTACCAAGCAGGTAATCCTTGATTAATTATTTACGAATCACCCCCTAAATAGAGTTATATATCCAATTACTTCGTCAAAAATCGAGTTTGAAATATTTTACTGTCAATATAAAACTTATTTTTAAACATCTTCAACTGAGTTTGGGTCAGGGGCAAAGTACTCGCATCCCAGTGTCGACGTCCCTGGTTCGAGACTCTCCGTCTCCGATTTTTTTCATCGCAGTTTTGTTGTACGACTGCTTTATATTTTTAACCTGTTTACCCGGGATGCATTTTAACTATTTTCCGTACTAATTACGCTACTAATCTAAATCACGTAATTAGTACGTGGTGGTCCCGGAAATACGTCCGAACGCCCTGGCGTTTTTTTGTGTACGAAATTAACGGATGAGCATGAAGTGTGATCGTGATTTTTAATTTCCGTATCTTAGGCCACGCGGTCCAGACGCACGTACAACATTTGTTCTGATTTTCCTGGTGCCGTGATTTTACCTGCGGTAACAAATAATATTTGCATATTTTCAGGAGCATGTTAGAATCTCCTAAACATTTCGGTAGATACCTACAATGGGGGCGTTTACTCGGAACCGAAATCGCAATTTCGTACATGAAATCGTTAGATGGAAACGAAAAAAGAATTTTAGTGAAAAAATTAATCTTGTAACCACAACCATTCACTCATAAATCAAAAATAAAAATAAGCAAAAGGTGACGCCCACCGAAAAAGCTGCTGTGATAACATTGACGTCATTTTCCTCCCACCCTTGACTGCTTTCAGGGGAGAGGAAGGGAGTGGAGGGGGATTCTCGGAAAGTCTGCTCGCACAGATGCTGTCGCAACTGCTCCTACTGGCAGAGTCAGCTGTGTCCCCCCCCCCCCCCCCATTGCGATAAGGCAAAGTAGCTTCGCGGGCTCAATTTTGATTGGACGAAGTCGATGTACGTCAGACCAGGCACCACGCCCACCTTTCCGAAAGGGCTAAAAACATCAGTTTTTCGCCGCTTATAAATCGAGAAATAATTGACGGATCAAAAAACGGAAAAAATACGGGTCTTTTTATTAATTACAAACTCTATCAGATTCGGCAATAAAAAAAATGGTAAACGACCCCATTATATGATTGTAGTTGTTTTTTTTTCTCTTGCGATTAGTTTTTCCAAAAAAAAGCACAGCGTTGGAAAATGACGGCACCAGGCAAATCAGAACAAATGTTGTACGTGCGTCGGGACTGCGTGGCCATAGATACGGAAATGAAAAATTATGATCACACGTCATGCTCTTCCGTTAATTTCGTACACAAAAAACGGCAGGGCGTGCGGAGTCGTGTTATCGAGGTTAACGTAATCACTAAATCCCTTCATAACGAGTGAATTTTAGAGCGACCCTTTTCGAACCAAGTCTATTTACTATCAATTCTCATATCGCCATGAATACAGCATTCTAGTTATGGAATTGTTTTATTTCAACTTTTCGTTTAAATTTCAAGGTAAGAAATATGTACGAATTCTTGGTCCATCATGAGATGAAGGATTCCCGCTTTTAAAGAGTGTCATAATTAGTCATTATGTTCGGAATTTAACTCCATACACGCCATGGAAATCAGCTTATTTTCGTCAAAATTTGCCCCAGAAGTCAACAGAATTATGAGAAAAGCAACGAGTGAAAAATTACTAAACTTATTTACTAGATCAATCCTTATTCTCGGAGTCTGCGTAGAAAAAGTTTGTTTAAGTAGCGAAGCAGTGTCTTCAAGTCAAGAGGCGTAGACGTCTGCAGAAGCGTTTTTGGCAGTGGTATCCGACCCATTCATGTTATTGCTTCATCGAGGTTGACTTCTCAAAACCACTTGTCATAGAGGTTCTTAGTTACGTTGTAAATTGGGAAAAATCCGTGTTATTGAGGTTGTTTGGATAATAATAACGTTGTAGAGGTTAATTAAACATTATGTGTTATGGCATTCTCAAGGGGATTTGAAAATTGCACTTGTAATCCAGGTTGTCGTGTTATTGAGGGTCGCGTAAGCGAGGTTCTACTGTATTTCCAACTATCCCGAACCCTAGTTCCTTATTTACTTTCCCATTAACCCAGTGGCTGGTGAACTAACACCATCTGCCACACGCCCCTGCCGCGGCTCGCAGGGTACATCTACATAATTCTCTGCAAGCCACCATAAAGGTGAATAAAAGTGGAGAATAGGCAGGGGGTGAATAGAGTATTTGCATACTTTTGAAAAGTGACGTCTAAAAAATCTATCGATACTTCAGACACTAAATTTTCATTCCGACGTTCGAGGGGCTCATCGTTAATTTTTTATTAGCTAACAAAATTTAATAAATTATTATTGCACCTAAATACAGGTCGGCCATGTTTAGTAGGCTCTGACGTCATCTCCCATACTCGACCATTTGTTTGATTGAGGTTGTCGTGTTATTGAGGGTCGTGTAAGCGAGGTCCTACTGTCAATTCATTTAGCGGCAATATCCATCGCAACTACTGGCTATCAGGGTCGGAAAGGAACGAATCCATTGGGAGCCGTTCTTTTAGGGTGAACGGGAACAAAAGGAACCGGTCCGGCAAGGGAACTAAAAATGCCTATCACAAGCGCATCCAGCGTGTGGCTGAGTTTGCGCGCATGCGTGCGCCGACGGAGGCATTGTTGCTGCTTCCTTCGGCGGCAGGGGGAGAGGCGCTTGCCCTACTTACCTCCCCCCCCCTCCCTCTGGAAAACACGAGGACACACTTTTCTCGGCTCCAAGCAGTCTCCGGGACGCTAAAATCGCGTTGCTCGGAAACCAAGACGGGGGAACGCACTTTCGCGAGGATTTCGCCTCTCGGAAGTCGCTGCAGCAGATTCTGTGGGGCCGAAAGAAATTCGGCTCACGTGGAGAGCCGTGGGTCACAGGAGAGAACGATTCGCGACCCATCGTTCACCGCCGGCGACATTTAGAGGGTTAATCATTAGCTACAATTACATGCATTCTCGCATTATTCCGCGCGAAAAAGATTAACACTTTCCTCTGCTACAATGGGGTCGTTTACCATATTTTATCGCCGAATTTGGTAGAGTTTGTAAAATAAAAAGACCCGTATTTTTCCTTTTTTTGATCCGTCAATTATTTCTCGAGTTATAAGCGGCGAAAAACTGATGTTTTTTTTAACCTTTTCGGAAAAGTGGGCGTGGTGCCTGGTCTGACGTCTATCGACTTCGTCCAATAACAACTGAGCCCACAAAAGCTACTTTGCCTTATCGCAATGGGGGGGGGGGGGACACAGCTGACTATAGACAATAGGAGCAGTTGCGACAGCATATGTGCGAGCAGACATTCCGATAACCCCCCTCCACTCCCTTCCCTTCCCCTAGAAGCAGTCAAGGACGGGAGGAAAATGACGTCAATGTTATCACAGCAGCTTTTTCGGTGGGCGTCACCTTATGCTTATTTTAATTTTTGATTTACGAATGAATGGTTGTGGTTAGAAGATTAATTTTTTCACTAAAATTCTTTTTTCGTTTCCATCTAACGATTTCGTGTACAAAATTGCGATTTCAGTTCCGAGTAAACGCCCCCATTGCAGCTACGACATCCGTCCACCGCGCCCGAAAACTATCAGTGGTAACAATGACATTATATATATTTGTTTTGCGAAGTCACGAAATATTTTTACTAGGGCAAAAAATACAATTCAGACAATTATTCTTTTGTAATTTCCACTATGTCATGTGCGTAACTAGTTGTGCTTAAATGCGGTCGTAGTATTTTTTTAGACGTGCCTACTCGGAAAATCTCTACGAAGTACTGTCAAGGACCCACGATTAGCGCTCTCCTGCCATATTAATGGGCTTTATGGTAAAACTGAAGAGATTTTGTGACGTCGCGGAAGAAAACTTGTTCCGTCGCAGGTTGTTCGGGAATTTGGCCGTGAAATTTGATTGGCCGTGTGGAACGAGCGGAAATGTCGAAAGTTTTTACTGGCGTCAGCGTCTTGAGCACCCCGAGGAAACGAGGAGTGGTTCATTCAACGTCTCAGAGCCTTCTTACTTTCGGGCGTGGAGGAGTAAAGCAAGTTGGTCCATTTCTTGAGACTCCGAGGACACTAGCCCTGTCCGAAACGCGTGCTTCTAGCGCTAAGCGCACTACAATGCTTGCTTGCAAGTGGAGGGGGGTTTTGTCGGAAGCACCCGAAGTATGTCCGAACGCGAAGCACTCCGGGAGAAGTATATTCATGGGTGTTTTCAAGTCTGTTTCCGCACTAATAGGCGCTTCAGACCGGGAGGAAAGGTATAAGGATAGGGATGGAAGGGATAGGAAAAGCAGAGAAGTATATACTATGCTACAGAAGCCAAAGCACCTAAACACGCTTCCATTGTTAAAGGCTTCGAAGCATTGTTGACGAGAATAACAAAAGATGGTGGAGGCGTTGGCTACTTATAAATGTGTGTAGCATTTATGTTTTTACTTTGTATGTTATATTTGCATAATTATTTGTATACATATAAATGATAAGGTTTATATACATATAATCGCTCTTTTTATTCCGATCTAAACATTTCATAGATGTAGCCCTCTATCTTGCTTCACTATACCTAGTGGTTTCTTATGTTGCCACTACTGCTTAACGTCGCTCCTAACCGTAGACTGTCCGAATATGAAGTATTCCTCCCCAAGCATGCTTCATTCAAGCAGTCAGCACCAAGAATGCTTTGCCGAAGCATATTTGGTTTTCGGATACGGCTAATGTCTCCACGAAGGAGAAGGATCCCGTTTCCCTGAGGTTATCTCTATCGATGGGAATTGATTTGATGAAAAGTTGTGCGTGTTTTGTAACGCATCCGAATGAAATGCTTTTATGGTTTATGAGGTCGTGATCTCTGTTTAGAGTTTCCAGTATCCTTTCATGTCTAAATGCCAACAGGAACGGTACGATAACCTTATTAGCGTAACCAGTCTTTTAAATGAATTAAAATGGGAATAATTGTCAGACCGCAGGTTGAAATTTAGACTTAATGTCTTAAACAAATTCCAAGACAATATTTTCATTGATGACGTTAAAAAAAATTTTTGCGAACCCCAACTTATTATGGTAGACTGGACCATGATCACAAAATTAGAGAAATTGATTGCCGAACTGACAGATTCAAAATTTCCTTTTTTCCTCGTACAATTAGGGATGTGAATAACGGTAAATATATCCAATACGAGTGTAGCAAAGATAACATTGGTAGCTGCATGTTGGTATTAGGACTTGAAGCTAACCCAACTAACAGCATGTTTTTGCATGTATGCATAGCTATTTTTATCTTTTTTTAAATAGTGCAGTTTAGAACAGTGTATGAATGCTAATCCTTTTTTATGCATGATGTGTAGTGCATGTTTGGTGAGAACTCACCCCCTGCCACACACCTTCACGGTGGCCTGCAGGGTATTATGTAGATGTACATTTGTCTAGCATATTCCGAAACTGATTACGACGGAACAGACTTGAGGATGAAAGAGGCTTTATCTCGAGTGAAACTCATACGTTAACGACAAGGAGTCAAGCAATGTTAGCGAGGTTTGTTTTTCGTCGCCCACGGTATTGTGCTGGGTGATCTTGTATAGTCCGAACGCTGTCAGTGACGCAATCAGAATCAGTTGCGACACTTTTCCACCAATAAGAAAAGCCGAAACTCGAGCACGTAGCCGAGTTTTCTGTTATCTGCTAAAAAAACAGAAGAACCCTCGCTATACTTAATACTTTAAACTGGGAATTCTCTGTCATTGAATCACGCTGAACTATGAGTCGTTTACAGCCATTTACAGGTCGTTTCGAGGGCCCGGGTTCGATTCCCGGCTATGGCGGATTTTTCAGTAGAAAACTGGTCCCCACTTGAGTGCCTGGTGGAGGATATTTCAAGTTCAGTACTCCGTCCGTCGGATGGGACGTTAAGCCGTGGTCCTCTTGGCGCTTTTCGTTAAGAGTAGGCTAATGCCGACGCCGGGTTTCTCTACACACTTCCTCCGTTCCCTGAAAACTCTTACCATTACCCTACACCTATCCTAAATGGGGCAAATGACCTCAGCTGTCGGTCGCCTACCCTAAATAACTAACTAACTAAGTCGTTTGTTTCTGGCCATGGACAGACATTAATATGATTATCTGAAATCTTGTAGGAATTCGTGCATACTTTCGATGATATGATTTCATCTTCGCAAACTCATCCTCTACATCGTCTGATCATTCTTTCATTTTGCACATCGAAGTCGTATGATCTCTTTTAAAGTTCATCTTTACGTCTGAAGTAGAGAGAGAGAAAAAAATTCTAGCTGGCCTGAGACGAGGCATGAAACCATTGCCTACCTTACATATTTTGCACTTGGGTGAAAATAAAGTTTCGTTACTCCTGTATCGTCGGACAAATACTACGGGTGAACACTAATTTCAATAAAGAAGACGCTACTTCTCAGACTACTTTATTCTTCCTTCTCCGCACCAAATCAACAACCAATCAACAACCCAACAATCCCCCCGCTTCACTCCCCCAGCAACCCACCAACACTTCTCAAACAAACAAAAAAATATCAGACGTTACACCCCACATTGCTTAATCGAGAAATAATCCTTTGGGACTTACTCCTCTGCGTAATAAACTACATACATTGCCATTAGATATCTTCGCTCGGTGCTACTTACTGGAAAGCACAAAGCTCAGTTTTCTCTTTAAAATCTTATTATATTTGACGTCACCTTATGCGAGGCATGTTATCATAAAAGTATCGAACACACTTCTTTAGGTGCGTTTACACGTAGCAGTTCACTGCGATGACAGTCAACTGCTAACAACTATTAAGCCCCACTCGCATGTGTAAATAGCAACTGCGATGCGAGTTCAGGTCGATACTGGACACATGTCGAACACTATCGATTCACGTTCGAGCTATTAGCAAAGTTGAAGCACGTCTACTTTCAAGCGGAAATGTAACCAACACAATCGCAACAATCGCCAACGGAAACCTAAACACGACGACTGATTCCGGGAATTTGGATATAATGACAAGGATCTCCCTCCCCAAAAGGGGAGATTCTACTCTTAAAAGAATGGGAACAAAAGATAATCGTTAATGGAATTTATTACTTGAAGAATTTCACGAAAATTTAAGCATCAATCACTATTAAAATAAAACTTTTTATTTGTTATGACAATGCCTAAATATCGGCTTTAAGCTGCATAGAAGTTGGTGCAGGCGCATATAGCGCAGTAGCGATATAGATATATCTCGCATCTCGCGACTGTCATAGCAGTCAACTGCTACGTGTACACGCTGCTTTAGTGTCAACACTCGTCAAGAATATTCCTCTCCCGAAAAAGACAGCATTGCAACAACATTAGACAATATTGCGGTATTAAGGGCGGATGAAAAGAAACTAAAAACATACGATTTACTTCCCCAGCTGCACCTACTTTCCTCTCATAAATCCTGCGGCATTGTCCATTTCAATTCGGCCAGACAAAGAGAAAATCTTACCCTCATAGCATATCATGTGTTGTTGGATTTAGCATTTGTTGATGAAATGGACACTTTAGTCGCTCGCGTGTGGTCGAGGTCGCCTCTTCGGGGACTTGGTGGGCGGCTTTCACATCGACTGTCTCGAAACCTCATTCGCAAGTCCCGTGTCGTCTCTTGAAGTTGGAAAATGAGAATAATAAGTGGGACAGTCCGCTTCTCGCTAAATAGCTCTCGCTCAAAAAGAGTAAGAGCTGGCGTAATTGCTGCCTCCGCTGTTTTCATTCAATACCCATTAATTCGAAAGAAGAATTATTCCGCTCTTCCTCTCGAAAGTTGTCTACGATCGTCAATTACTCTATGCACGTGGCTTTCGCTCCGCCTAGTGTGTTTTCACCCGAAGTTGTGCCACAGGAAGGCCTCGTTACAGCACAAGCGATGAAAGATGTGAAACAGAAGAAATACGAAAATATGAAGAGATTAGCTTCTTGGTGAATTGAGTGGAGAGCTGCGTCAAAACCAATCTCAGGATTGCTCACCAATAGTAGTTCGTTATTTTCTTCACTGCCCAATTATAACAGAGACATCTACATCTACACGATACCCTGCAAGCCACCGCGAGGGTGTGTGGCAGTGGGTGAAGATCACCAAGCATGCACTACCGTCATGCAAACAAGCAACTATAGGGACTCATGAAACTAGATTGTTAGTATCTATAGTATTTAACGGATTAATACATGCATTATGCACTACAGACTACTCTAAAATATTTCCCCTACCTATCCCTTTGCTATGCTGCCTATTATGTTCTCTTATAGTACGGGGGAAAATGCCATTTTGAATCTATCAGTACGACAATCTATCTCTCTAATCTTGTTTATCTGGTCGAATCTAGCATACTACGCTGGTGTTTTTAATATGTGCCTAACATCTTCAGTGAAGCTATCAGATTGAAATTTCTCTAATAGTTCTAATCTGTACTTAAACCTACGCTAGAGATGCGAGGGACAGGCGGGGAGTCGGTGCTCTTGGACAAACGAAGCACGTGCCCCGTCACAGGAGCAAACCGCGTATGCAATCGTCAACCGCCCGCGACGCCGCTGCTGGCATAGGCGGAGTTCTTGCTCGCCCGAGAATAGAGGTCAAAGGGCACACAGAGAAGCCAAGGCTGCCATTAATTGCTTTCACCGACCTTGACATTCGCGGCAAGGAAACGAGAAACGGTCTCACGGGACGGAAGAATTTCGACGACGCTCGAGGACAGCCGCGTGTTCAGAATAACCTTCGCAATGACTTCAATCGACATGCGTCGAGACGTGCTCCAACGGTAAACTGGGAGGCCTGCCAAAATTCAAGTCAACGAAGGATGGAGACGATGCAGTTTAAGATCGAATTTGATCACTTTTCTAAAACCCATCCTTCAGGGTGAGACGGGAATGTAGACGGAAAAGGACTAAGAAAAGGAGGAAAGTATACGTAAAGAAAATTTCAAGTAAAAGAGATTAGATGAGTCAGCTGAACAGCAGAAGAATTTATAGGAAAAAGAATAAGCGTACAGCAGCACGCAAACAAACATAGCACTCAGGAGCTCACGGAAAAATGAAGAAGCAAAGCTTTTTCGAGCTTCCTGGTGAGGGCGGCGGAGTAATTCCAGTAAAACATGGATATTAGGCTGATCATGTTGGAAAAATATTTTAATATTTTAGCACTATTCAGGACATAGGCTATCTCTGCAGGGAAGTTTTTATCCTTAAAGGCGTGAGCAATTTCCTGACAGCACTTGGATGCAAGTAGCTTTTCAACATCTTTACCTTTCTGACAGGGTAACATTCTAGTGTTTGAGAGCCGGCAATTGCTCTTGAAGTCTCTCTGCTACTGGGCACAGAGTGAGACACCGGGAAACAACAAGCTTAAGAAACTCATGCATAGGCACTTTCTTCTCTGCTTCAGATTTTTCAAACGCCTCAATACGACTTCATCTATCTACATCTACATCTACATAATACCCTGCAAGCCACCACAAGGGTGTGTGGCAGGGGGTGATTGCTCACCAAACATGCACTACATATCATGCATAAAAAAGGAATAGTATTAATATAGTAGTCAGAACTACACTATTTAAAAAAGATAGAAATTGCAAAGCAAACATGCAAAAACATTCTGTTAGTAGGGTTAGCTTTAAGTACTCATACCAACATGCAGCTACCAATGCTATTCATTGCTACTCTCCGATAGGACATATTTACCGTTATTCGTATCTCTTATTGTGCGAGGGAAAAAGGACATTTTGAATCGGTCAGTTCGGCAATCAATTTCTCTAACTTTATGATTATGGTCCAGTCTGCCATAGTAAGTTGGGGTTCGTAAAATATTTTTAACATCATCACTGAAAATATTGCCTTGGAATTTGTGGAAGAGATTAAGCCTAAATTTCAACCTGCGATCTGACAATGATTCCCATTTCAATTCATTTAATAGACTGGTTACGCTAATATAATTATCGTATCGTCCCTTTACAAATCTTGCCGATCTTCGCTGCACACGTTCAAGTTCATTACTTAGACCGATTTCGTAGGGATCCCATACACTGGCAGCATATTCCAAATGAGGTCTAACAAGGGAAAAGTAGCTGATTTCTCGTACACACTTGGAATGTCTTGGAATTTATTTAAGAGATTAAGTATAAATTTCAACCGGCGATCTGACAAGGATTCCCAATTTAAGTCATTTAATAGACTGGTTACGCTAATATGGTAATCATACCGTCCCTTTACAAATCTTGTCGATCAACGCTGCTCACGTTCAAGTTCATTATTTAGACCGATATTGTAGGGATAGCCACCTAGTGGCAGGTAGAGGAAAGAGTGTCACGCGTATGATTTACCGGCATGCAATGGTTTGCAGTCTCGACTTCGCGAGTTTTTTTCGCTTTTTAATCATTGAGCAAAAATACTTAAAACTCATTTTAAAATGAAAGGGCTTAGAACACGTGGTCCAGAAGTTACAAGAATTCGATTTATCTACAGGCCCCGCCTTCCCATTGGCCAACTCATTTGAAATACACTATAGTCTGCTCTCATCTACATTTACATAATACCCTGCATGCCACCTCAAATGTATGTGGCAGGGGGTGAATTCTCACCAAACATGCAATACATAAATCATGCATTTAAAAGGATCAATATTAATATATTACTCTACACTGCAGTATTTAAAAAGATAAAAATAGCATAGTAAGTATGCAAAAACGTGCTGTTAATTGTGTTACCTTCAAGTCCTCACACCAACATGCAACTACCTATGCTATGGGTTGATTCGCTCGTATTGGACATATTTACCGTTATTCATATCCCCAATTGTACGTGGAGAAAAGCACATTTTCAATTTGTTAGTTCGGAAATCAATTTCTCTAATTTTGTAATTATGGTCCAATCTACCATAGTAAGTTGGGGTTCGCAAAATATTTTTAACGTCATCTCTGAAAATATTATCTTGGAATTTATTTAGGAGAAAAAGTCTAAATTTCAACCTGCGATCTGACAATGATTCCCAATTTAATTAATTTAAAAAGAATGGTTACCCTAATAAGGTTATCGTACCGTCCGTTTACGAATCTTGCCGATGTTCGCTGCACACGTTCAAGTTCGTTGTTTAGACCGATTTCGTAGGGATCCCATATACACTGGCAGCATATTCCAAATGAGGTCTAACAAGGGATCACTCAACGAAAGGCAAGGGGACCACGGCTTAACGGCCCCTGGGGGTGGGATGCCAGCCAGTGATGAATGTCTTCCCTTCCTCTGGGGGCGAACAACGCCAGCAATAGACCCGGGCCATCGCGAAAACTACATTGCCGAGGCCGGGGGTCTCTCTCCACCCTTTCCATCCGGTCTGAAGCGCTTAACAGTGCAGTGAACACAGGGGAGGAAGGGAGTTTTAGAGAAAGATGCGTGAAAACTTTTATTTTTTTACGGAATATTCTGTTGGTCCACATACTCCTGGTTAGGGCTGTGCGATACCACAATATATCTTCGACGATACTCGATAGCACTTGATATCGGGAGTCAATATTTCGAAGCGCGATATCACGATATGTCGATATCCGATATGTCGATACGCCGATATCCTGATTCCGGTGTTTTTTTTCTGTCACCCTTAATAATGTCTCTATTTAGCGCAATTTCTCCGTAATGGTTGATCGGATTGAAGTGCTATAAACGGTCTCTTCCTTATAAAATATTACGCTTCCTCAATCTTTAATTATATATTATAAATTGTCTAATTTGTTATTGTTATTAACTATAACTTTTTATCATAAATTTTGGATGCAGGGAATGGAATGGCCATGGTACAATTTCATCACAGAAAACTCGAATTAAACTAGATAAGTTCAAATTTGTTTATGGAATTATTGTTTTTAAACCATAATTCGGAATTTAAAAATTTTCACCGTTCTTCGACCATGGAAAAATGGTTATATTTCAGCTCATATGGGCCGTATCAAAAAATTGATAAGAACCTCTATTATCTAAAATTATATGCTCTTTCGCCTTAAGTTATTACATTTTAAGTCGATATGTCGATATCCCGATATTTCCTATTTATATCGCGAAACCGATATATCGGCGAATCCGCGATATAAGAATGATATCGTCGGGCGATATTCAAAACAGCATATCGCACAGCTGGTATATTATACTACTAATATACCCCTAATATATTACCAGGGGGATATTAGTGGTGGGAGTGCTACGGCCCAACGAATTAGGAGTAGTCAAGGGAAATCCCCTTAATTAAAGTTTTACTGGAAAGCAATTACTCCGAACTGTGGTAACCCCGATGCCAACGTCGAAAATTCTGAAGGTGGCCTACATGGTACATATACACTAACTCAGCTCCAAACTGTAAACAATGACCACCTGAAGGTCAGAAACAGAAAGGCCGTAACTACTTCTTTAAGGAACGATGGCCGAACATCTAAGGGAAGATGATAATTCGATAAGATTAGGGAGGTGAAGAGTACTGCATCGAAAGAAAACTTGTGCCTCGAGGTCGCACCGGCGCGGCGATGCGACGGAAGAGTAGGGTTGTGCGATATGCTGTTTTGAATATCGCATTCTGATATCGCGGATTCCCCAATATATCGGTTTCGCGATATAAATAGGAAATATCGGGATATCGACATATCGGGATATCGACTTAAAATGTAATAACTTAAGGCGAAAGAGCATATAATTTTAGATAATAGAGATTCTTTTCAATTTTTTGATACGGCCCATATGAGCTGAAATATAACCATTTTTCCTTGGTCGAAAAACGGTGAAAATTTTTGAATTCTGAATTATGGTTTCAAAACGATAATTTCAAAAACAAATTTGAACTTTTCTTCTTGAATTCGAGTTTTTGGTAAGGAATTGTACCATGGCCATTCTATTCACTGCATCCAAAATTTATGATAAGAAAGTTAGAGTTAATAGCAATAAAAAATTAGACAATTTATAATATATAATTAACGATTGAGGAAGTGTAAGGTTTTATAAGGAAGAGACCGTTTATAGCACTTCAATCCGATCAACCATTACCGAGAAATTGCGCTAAATGGAGACATATTTAAGGGTGCCAGAAAAAAATACCGGGATCAGGATATCGTCAAGTCGGGATATCGACATATCGGATATCGACATATCGGGATATCGGATATCGTCATATCGGGATATCTGGTTTCGAAATATAGACTCCCGAAATCAAGTGCATATCGAGTATCGTCGACGATATATCTTGGTATCTCACAGCCCTACCGAAGAGCATATGACAACCAATATGCTGAAACATCAGCACTAGCGCCGCCAAACGTGGTTCCCTTCCTTCGGAAATCCTCTCGACAAAGATTCACCGTTAGATACGCAAGTGTCACATGCCCTCTAGTTTTTCGCAAACGGCATGAATGAATATTGTGACCCAGATTCTCGAGGATAAGCACACGAAACCATCCCTTCCTACTCACTTCCACTTCAATTATGTATCAATCAAAACGTCGAAAAGGTTCGTTCAACAATATTTTTAAAAAAAATCATTCCGTCCATCGACTCCTCATGATTATCACCGACTTCAATTCACGTACGAATCGTGAGGAGATTAACGGTCGTGGCACGTCAACATTTCGTATTTCTGTGATCGTATCACGCATGCCGCCGGTATGTAACGTGCAGACCTCGAAGTCACGGCACGGATGATTACGCCTACCACAACTAGCCTACGCCTCACTATATGGGGTACGGATGTAGCACTCACTTTCAAAATCGTAGAACTTTTGAAATAATTGAGATATTAACATAACATTTGTTTTATTTGAAAGCTAAAACCATAAGGAATTGGGGAAAAATATGTATCAAATGAAAAATAGTAATAAAAGTCCGCAGAAAGTGTGCGAAAGCCGTAATTTTTTCCAATTATTTTTATATACTAAAATAAATCAGCGAAAAATAAATTTTTAAAGACAAAAATATGCATATTACTATTTTTTCTCATACTCATTGATAATAAGATTAAACCAAGTCGAAATAGTAAATACCTTTTCTTGTTATAAACAACTTTTTATATATAATTTAAAATTGAGGTAGTATTCACGTTAGAAAAATGTTAAAAGCAAATTTATAATCAGAGAAATATAAATTCAATTTTCCTGATCTTTTTATCAATATCTATTTAATTAAAAATAATTCATTATTAACAATAGATACTCTTCTCAGCTTTGTAACGACAAAATATTTTTTAAAGATATCTTGGGATATCTTACCGAGATTGTCGATTTTGATGGGCAATATACATAATTCCTATTTCTCGTCATATATAACTCGGTCGGAAAAATTAAATTTTCATAATGTTTTTGCAATAAAGCTTGAAAAAGCATTTTTATCAACAGATACACTTCTTAGCTTTGTAATTTTGTATTTTTAAAAGATATCTTGAAACTGGACCGAGATTAACAATTCTGAACTTGATGCAAAGTAATTCATTTCAGCTTGAGGTTGACATTGTGCAGCGCGCGCTGGGCCAACAATTTTCATGTTGGGCGACTCGATACATTCAAAATCGATTTGTGGCTTAACTGCATGCAAAAAACTCATCAATGCTTTTTTGCTTTCTTTCTCTCGAAGATTACAAATCTGCTTTTAACACTTTTCTAAGGTGAATACTACCTCAATTATTTAATTTATCAATAAAAAGTTGTTTATAACAAAAAAGTTTTTACTATTTCGACTTGGTTTGATCTCATTATCAAAGAGCATGAGAAAAATAGTAATATGTATATTTTTGTTTTAAACATGTATTTTAATCTATAAAAATAACTGGAAAAAATTACAGCTTTCGCACACTATCTGCGGACTTGCTATTGCTATTTTTCATTTGATACACTTTTTTCCTCTATTCCTTATGGTCTTAGCTTTCAAATAAAACAAAGTTTATGTTAATATCTCAATTCATTCAAAAGTTCTAGGATTTTGAAAGTGAGCGCTAACTCTATTCCCGATAATGCGCTGCTTGTCTGCCGCCTGAACTCACTTTCGTCAGAGAAAATAAATAATAACCGATATAAATCCAGCGCATTTGTGGAAACATTTTGTGCAATTATATATTCGATAATACGTTCAGAAAAGGTGAATTACAACCCCACTAAAGACGAAATTCTACCGTACTCCATTTTTGAAATTCCAACTTTTTTTTTAAATTGATAACAACCTTTTTCTATTAAAGTTACAAACTTGGAACATATGGGTTGCATGAAGAACATGTCCATCTAAAAATTATTAAACTCTGGTTGTAACTGAACAATCTGTTGTAGGTTTACAAATCATCGAATACGGCGCTTTGCCGAACACCGTAAAACAATCGGCAAGCTTGTACGTTACAACCGACGTAAAAAATATTAAAATGCGTATCCAAAATTTAAATTTACCGCCAATTGACGCAGAATGAAACAAGGAAAATTACGGTGTGATCGTTTCTCCCGTAGGCCTCGATCTTAATTTGTCATTTGTACCTAAACTAGAGTGCACATAATTTCGGTGCCGACTAGACGATGCGACACATCCCCATGAGTGAGGAAGCGGCGATTCTCTGCGATAGTGCTCGGGGAAATCACTGTCCATGGTACTAATACATATTTCGCAGTCAATATACATGCCACCCGCTTTTCGCAGATGAGAGAAAGAGGGAAAAGTCAATGCCATAAAATCACTCGCATCTTCCAGCTCCTTGGCGGATGAATTCGAATTTCTCGCCGGAAATCTATAGTCGTACGCTGAGTGATACGCACCGCATATCAATTAATCGGAGCAATGCAGTAGGTTAAACATATTCATAACCAAAACGTACCCACAATCACACCATTCAACCACTGCTTCTTAAGAGATAACCAAGGGCCGGACCCATGGAACACCGCTAGCGCAAAAGGCCCAGGGCCCGGGCACTGATCTTGTACTGTCATTTTGTTGCACGCGATTTGTTTAACGACCCCACAAGTCAACGTTGCCCCGGGCTCGCTATAGTTCGAGCCGGCCCTGATTATGCGTACGTGTGTACTAAGAGATCAAAATCTCGTATAATGAATTAGGGATTCAGGACTGATATGTCAACGGCGCTTATTGATGACACACCACTTGCCGGGTTATCTGGTGAATTTTCGAGGAAACTCATCCTTCCAAATCGAAATAATAGGTGCCAAAAACAAGGTGAATTAATTGAAAAATCTCGAGCGCTTTCACAATAGGAACATTTCTAGTAATACCTGTTCATGATTGTAACTTTTTCTATAAGAAAAAAAGCTAAGCGCTAGGATTTCAACAGAAATAAATTACAACTAAGTTAATACATAGATTGCATATAAAACAGCGATGCCCATTGTCATTCTCCGCGCTAAATACAGCTGACTAGTTAATCGAAATAGTGAGGGAACTATTACAAAGCCACAGCCAAAACTCGCGGGCTAAGTTTTCATCTCCAATCACATATTGAGGAATTAACTAATACAGGAATATCATTTGAAAACTTACCGCGTAACTATCTTTGAATAATCCGCTCATGGTCCTGGGAAGGTAAACAATGTCCTCTGGAAAGTCTTCAATGATTTCGTTGAGCACTTCGGCGCATATTTCCCTATAACATGCAAAATTATTCTTATAGGCCTGTATCTCTCCGCACCCAATACTGATGAACATTATTAAAAAGTGAAATAAATAGAGGAGACTACTCCCACGAGAGCAGCTTTCATGCAACTCGGAGTTTCCTCACATTTAGGTCATCAACAGGTTGCTCCCTGAGTTTCATTATTTTGGACTAAATTACGGGACCAACTGCATTAATTAAAAACCAAAATGGAGCCTTACCTTGAAAGGATGCTGGTTTAGCAATATCCAAGATATCCGTTATTAATGTTGCACAAATCACTACTTTTAACAAACTTCACGAGACACACCGACGTTCTCACACTTTCGAACCAGCAGTTCCTTCGGGAACCGTACGGCCACTGCGCCTCAACCGATTCAACGTCGGCTGCTACGCGCATGACGATTCGAAAGCCTGCTGTAGTCTTGAACGCAGATTCCTTAGCGGTTCATCGTCAGTCTTTTGTCATCAAGTTGTTGCAGTGTGAGAACGCAAACATGTCAGGAGACGAGCAGTAAGCACTGTTATTATTTATTTATTATGCTGATATAATCTAAACGTTTTCTGCGGTAATTTCGCCCCAAATTGCTTATAAGAATATCTATAATGCATTATTTATGGTATGCTAACAGTTTCTGTGAGAGCATGCCGTTCGGATTGCCGCCATCTTTGACTTAACATGCATTCCTGTTCTATTGATTGCCGAAAGTTCTAGACAATCTGTCGGAGCGCGAACTAGGGTGTGCAATTTGTGTTGAGCATCTATAGCTTCTTAACTCGTGTGACTAGTTAGCTAGAAATTTGTTGAATTTTTCGACGAAATTAGTTAAGTTCTCGGAACTCAGTAAAATCAATTCACCTTAGTGTTAAAGCCGCAAAAATGGTTACTGGAGAAACGTAAGTAGGTCTTAGAAGGCAGACTTGCTGCTCGTAACACAAAGTCGAGTTGGTTCTTATTTCAATATGATTATTTGGAAGAGGTTTAAATCACCGCGAATTATATTTGTTAACACGTGCTTGAGGCTTATTCTAGCATTTTCGGATACCATCACATTTATCGTTCCAGTGTCGTTTGTGTCCGCTACAGTGTCTTTCATTGGTGACTTATATTTTACAGGATTCATCCCCCGCCTGTGATGTGGGCCCAAAGGAACAATGTGGTTTTCCTAACTATTTGCTTAGAAGACTGTAAGGATCCCCAAATTAAGCTAGAAAACGATAAGGTATATTTCCATGGAGTCGGTGGAACAGATAAGAAAGTGCACGAGGTTACAATAGAATTCTTCAAGGAAGTAGAAGCTGAGGTAAGATTTTTTTTATGTGCATCATTAATACATACATGTGGGAGTCGGTGGCACAGTGAATGATAAGTGATTTTCTTTCATAGAAATCGGTCCAGTTCAAGAGGGATCGTAACATAGAGTTCATTCTTCGAAAGAAAGAGCCCGGCCCCTACTGGCCTCATTTGCAAAAGGATAAGAAGAAGTACCACTGGCTGAAGGTAGATTTTAATAAATGGAAGGATGAGGACGATAGTGATGATGAACTCGGTGGGGGCGACGAACTGGATGAAGTAAGTGTTGTTCGTGCAGTTTGAGGTTTTTTTTCGTGTTCCGTTTCTCACCTTCTTCTTTGCAATTTGCAGATGATGCGCCAAATGGGTGGCCTTGGTGGCGGGGACGAAGGCAAACCGGCCTTCGATGATCTGGAACCAGAATCAGATTCCGACGATGAAGGTATACCAGACCTAGAGTGATGCTCATGCGGCCATTCTGAGGAGTGATTAAAGTAAAAGACTTGCCCACCCCTAAGAGACTCCTTTAATCACTTAAAATAATGCCTCACCCGTGCCTGTGGGGTTATTTTTCGTGAAAAGTTAGGGGATGAGGATGGTGGGATGTGCAAGTGCGCTGTGTAATTGCCAAAAAGGACCAAAAATAGCCTTCTCCCGAAGTACTTGCTCTTCACTTAAAACTTTATGGTTACCTTAATTTTTGCAAAGTCACCAAAGCTCTGTTTCGTCTGTCGAGTAAGTAGTCGAAGGATTGTGTTTTTTCGTTCATTTTTTCGTTTGTTGGTTTACTATTACTTGTATGGAATTTAATGTAGTAATGAACAGTTGTGCAAGTTATGCACTGTGTTTGGAAATATATATATTACTCTAATCATTTTCGGGTGCATTATCTTGGTCACTTTGGCGTATTGTTAAGCCCGAGGAAACATAAACTGTGAATGCATGGCAATTAAGTTAAACGGTTGCTGGTGGTGACAAACTTCCATGTATTTGTGTTAGAGCAACTTGTTCAACAGCATTATGTGATGGCACTCCTAACGTTTTCATAGCATGTAAAACTCATGGAGCCGTTTCAACATTATCACAATAAAGAAATAACATTATGCATTTGGCCTTATTCGTGATTTTCGACTTTATGACGGGAATGATACCACTCTTTGAGTTATTCAATAATAATAGGGAAACTCATCCAGAAATAGAAAATTAAAATCTTTATAACTGGACTCCCAGGGTAATATGTATTGATCAGATAGGGACTGTGAAGTGATGTGTCAGCTGCTGATTAATAACTTTTCTCCATATAATAATTCCCTTTCAATGTAAGTGTTTGAAATGCCTAGCTTATTAATTGCATATCCATCTGGGTGTACAACTTCACTTTGAAAATTCTCTGCTTGTGGAGAATGGCAGGATGTAATGCATAATTATATGAAGCTGCTACTTACAGGGAAATGTCTACTGTGCTAAGGCATTGCTGTTCATTATGATGTAGCATATTACTTGTCCTGGTCGGTATTTAGCTTAATCATGGAATGTATCTCTGAGAGGGATAAAGCTTCAGATGACAGCAGTCTGAAAATCACATGCAGTGATAAGAGTTGACCTTGTGACCAGATAAGGGGTTGGCAGAACATTTTGAGGTCATAGGTCAGGAAAAACCCTAGTCACTTCACTGCATCAGGATAACATTTCACAGTATTTTTTTTCTATTAATTCTGAAATGTACAGACATAAATTGATTGAAAGTATCCAGATGTATTTTGTAGCCATGTCATTAATGGGTGTGAAGAACCTGTTCACTTGATCTACAAATTTATCTTATGCTACTGTGACAAATTGGTTAATATCAGGCTGTTAATGATGGGAAAGCATCCTAGGAGACCATTGATGAGTCCTAGGTAATCGCCATATCATCACGTTTCTGCGTGTAACTGGCCTGATGTCTTGTGAACAATGGAGGGGTGTGTTTTAACTTTTGTGTAATGATCTGGTGGTGATGTAAGACTGATTCTACTGTCACAGACTCATCTGTACATGATGATGATGTCATTGTAACACATTATGCACTCGTACACTGGATGAACTACTTCAAAATTCCAGACCAGTCAGTTCAGCTCTTTTCCATTCAGCATGAATATGCGTCTAGTGTTAGTAATCTGGCTCTCACTGCAAGGAAATGCCTAATGGTCTCTAGGGGTGCAATGCTAAAAGAAGAACTGCTAATACTTAACGAAGGAAGATGGAGAAAATAAGTTCAGTTGTGTATAACTCTTTCCTGGGAGCAAGTGAGTATATTCTTCAGAGAACTTACACCGGGGATAAGTATCATCCTAGTTTTAATTTCTCTCGTTGTTACTTGCACATCTTATTTACATGGACATACATACTACATTTGCTATCACTGGATGTATTGAAAAAGCTGTAGGGATTATTTCCGACAAGTTCTGTCTGTAGAACTGGGATTCAACCAGTTCGTGGCGGAATCAAAACTCTTTTGTTGCCTCTTTTATTAATCTTATGTAATCAATGTTTGACACTGTACAGCCTTTCAGCTCATTGGTTAGCTATACAATTATTACAACATGGCAATGTAAAATATTAGTTACAAAGTGATAAAGAGTAATTAGGAAAGAGAACTGGATTTGTCAATTATTTTAGTCCTACCACTGGCTGTAAATTTCCATCTAAATCACTTAAACTGACATTCAGATACTTGTGTTCCAAACATACATATTTTGTCTTCAGTGAGGTTGGTTTACGTATCGGATATTATTGTTAATTGTCTCTTCTCTACTGCACTTCTGAATGAAATAATATTTTAGCCAGAATAATTACTCATAGTTAGATCAGGCAGTTAATGGTAAAAAGTATAAAATGCATCAATTGGGTTGGTGAAAGGAAAGTAAAAAATTCTTTTCCATTGGATGCATTATTGGTGAGTCTTGATAACAAATTGCTGTGATAATATTAATGTCTTTGTTAATCTTCCATGCCAAATTTCACAGTGATTTTTCCTGTTTCCCAGCCTGACTGTCCCAGGCTGGGAAACGCCAGTTAGACAGCCTGGCTCCCAGGCTGTCTAACTGGCGTTTCATTTAGGTTTGTTTCTGGTAATTGATTCTGTGGTCATAGCATGGTTGTTACGTGAGGGTGGGGATATGGTCAGGGTGAAGGGCGTATTGGGGATGTTTGTGGGTTGTGGGGGAAATGGCATAATCCCAAATATGAATTAATAGTTCATTGTTAACTTTGTTAATCTTACTTAAGAAATGATAGCTGCTATCTTCAATTACTGCTGTCCAGGTATGGACATGCCTAAAACACTGTTAACTGCTCTGATAGGCAAGTGAAGGATTAATATATTTGTGGAATGTAAAGTAACAATCGCCTGCATCAGTTTATACTTGGATGGGACTACTAATGCAGTATGAATTCTTGGTCTCTTTTGTGCAGCATTGATCACGAATCTCACATAATGTTAGGCTCAACTCTGTAGAAATTCATCTTCAATGAAATTAAAAACTTTGTATATTCCACACTTAATTAATAGTAAAACATGACTGGTTTCATCCATGATGCTCTCTTGTGGCTGAAACTGGATGTGCGTTACTATTAAAGTGTGGAATGTAAAGTTCTCAATTTCATTGTAACACAAATCTCTGTGAGGGAAACTTTAATTTAAAAGGACATATTCCATGACTTTTCATTTACCCCATGAATGAAATTTTCATCACTGTGCGTGTATGCAATGTTTGATCATCTGAATGTTTCACATAATCAAGTATTGTACCAAATAAATAGCTAAATAATAGTCTATTCCTTTTACTGCTAGCACCTTGTGGGTGGACTGTGAGAAGACTTCCAAGCCAATTTCCATGAAATTCGTTAGACTCTTGATTATAGATAGTTTTAAGGACTTGTAAGTTGGCATCTTTTCATTTAAAGTAAATGCTGATACGTTTTCAGTTCGGAAAAGTGGATGTATTCTCAAACAAACGTTTATGCCTATACATTTAATAAATAAATATAAAAACAATAGTAGGGTATGGGTGATGAAAAATTGTTTTTGAATGAAATCAATGCTTTAGAACCTATTTCGAAAAATTATCCAAACTCGACAAAACTGAAGCCATTTCTTGATTCAGCACTGCCAAAATATAAAAGAAGGGTTCAAGTGCCCCTGATAAGAGGGAAAACATTCTTGAATGCTGTGCATGTAGGGAATAAAAAGTATGATGAGAAAATTCAATGTTGATTTGATTCATTAAAATAAACCCAAGATGTTTAACCAATATTTGGTTATCGAGAGGAACAAAAATATTCCAATGGGAACTATTTTGCCCTCCATGATTCTGTTCAGGCATTCCGCTGAAGTTTTGCCACTGAGACTTGTTAGCTTTGCCTTCTGACATGCAAGCAGCACAAAAGCCCAGCCATTCCAGCTATGTAGAAAGGAAGTTAGGATCTAGGAGGTTAGAATGTGATGGAGGGGGCATTACAACTGATGTGACAAGCCAGTGGCCATCTAGGTACGGACAGACAGGCTTGTTGCTGGTATGGATGAAGTTGTTTTAGCATGTGGTGAAACTTATGAGTACATAGTAAGATCAATAATGAAATATATTTTCTATTGATCCGTCAAAGAAACAGGAAATTGCACCAAAAAGGACTAAATACGTAGTTCTAACCAGCTTTATTCTTAACATTGACTCCCAGGGGAATCAAATTAATTAGTACCTCCCTTTCATAGCCTTAGAAAAGATTAACGGATGCAGCTGTGATGAAAAGTTGGTACAGGCCTAATCGTTCCCAACCACTCCCATTCTGGCTTCATTGACTGGATTGAAGAATTCTTTTTCCAATACATTCAACACCTCCTCGGTTAGGATCATCTGGTAGCAAATATCATTGTCACCCACTCCATGGATTGAAATTAATGGCTGGATACAGTTTTCAACTTTATCACTGTTTGGTAATTTAATGAAATTTGTAGCAAGCGATACACACATCATGATTTCAGGAAAAAAATCAGAGATTACTCTATTTACCCTTTCTCTGCGGCTCACTCTCCGGAAACCTACTCATCACATGTGGCAGAAAAGTGAAAGCGCTACATTGAGAACGATAAGGTACGTTCACAGCAGTAAAAGGGTTAATACTGTCAAAAAAACCCACATGGGTTAAAAAAAAAAAAACGATAAAAACCATAAATCATATTTTTTTAGGAATGAATTAAACTGGGTTAAGTTACAATTATTTAGATTAAATTAACCTTCAACACTCTCGAATAACATCAATGGCGAGGCAGGCGATACTTGGTGGAATTTAGTTGCACTGAAGATGTTAAGGAAAATTAACTTTGTACAATTCAACAAAATGATTTACTGAGAGAATTTACTGAGATTCCACAAAATGAGTTTCTACTCTCCACTCACCATTGGGAAAGTGCTTTTTAACTCAAAAGATCTAGTGGACATTCAAGACAAAAGTGGTGTGTACCTGCTCAGGTGCAGCGATTGTGACGGTGTATGTGTGGGACAGACTGGAAGAAAATTCAAAACAAGAATCAACGAACACAAGCGATGTTTAAAATATAATGATTGTAAATCCTTCTTTGCTAAACCCCTGATAGAAACGGGTCATAACAATGATTTTAACCTAGAAGTGTTACATGTACATGACAAAAGTTGGAAACTAGATACTCATGGAAAATTAGAAATTATGAGACATAAAATGCTACCCAATGTTCAATAACGTAACGGAATTCAAATGTTCCCAGCTGCTTTCAAAGTGTTTAACATTGCTTAAACCTAACCTAAAAGACCACAACACCCGGAATCCACATTCACCACCACCAGTCATCTATCCCAAACCCCCACTTCCTTCCCTCCTGCAAACGGACCAATCCCAATACCCAACTCCCACCCTCCACCCGCTTTAGCACTCACCCCACCTCCTCTCCCGGTGTATATAAAGACCCCCAACTGTGCCAGATGCATGTACCTTGACAATGACGCTCAGACGTCGAAATCGATCGGAATAATAAATCATTTTGTGGAATTGTACAAAGTTAATTTTTCTTAACATGTTCACTTCAACACTCTCTTAAAAGTACTCAATTAAATAGAATTTTCTATCTTGAACTCATCATCATCACAGGTCAACAATCCTAAGATTGGTTTGGCTCGGATCTCCACTCAATTCTTCTATCGACAAGTCTTTTCATGTGTGTATGGTAGATTTTTATTGGGATTTGGCTCACAAGAGTTTTGGCCACCTGAGCTCGAGTCCTTCAGGCTCATGATGGCATGAATTCGTATAATTAAATGTGGATGATGACATAATTTCATTTTGACGCAGAAGTACGATCCCCCTGAAACAGCTTATCTTGGGGAAGTAGTAGCCACGTTGCAATTGGCTTTGGCTGGCAGACCCAGCCGAAGTATGCGTCCAGCCAATCAAAGAGAAGCATGAATATCGTGGCATTCAAAACGCATCTACACAAGCGGAAGGTGACAATAGATGGTGTGAGCAAACTTGTTGGATTTCATTTTAGTTAACTAGATTTCATATCAAGAAAAATTAAGGGCTTTCATGGAGGGTAAGCAAAAAAATACATTTATAGATTGCAGCAAATTAAAATAGGACAAAATCTGCATGCCACATTTTCATGAAAACGATACGACTCCATGCCATGGCATTGAGGGTTTCACTGTCTTAAAAATTATTATGCCAGACTTTCCAATTGCTTTTTCAGGAGAAAAATATCCGGACTAACAAATGGATTAGAACATACAGAGTACTATTAAAATGAACTCATTTCTATCCATTTCATGACTTATTATTGAGAAATTAAAAACAGGAAGTTTATCACACCCCTTTCATAGCAATTGTTGTCAACAAGACAACATATACAGCTACTAAATCTCAGTTATCAACAATATATTAGGTTTGCTATATTACTGGCAGTTAGACTGTTGTCAAATAATTGGTCTTTTAAACGTTTGAGTAACGCCTGAAAAACTAATAGCCAGGCCCAACATTTTTTTTATTACAGGAATTCAAAGAAAACATCAACTTGCTGCACCAACTTATGAAGGGGCAGCATTAATGTCAGGACGGACACAACGGCCTTCAAACAAAAGCAAGAAAAAAAGCCCACAAGCAATATTTGCGCTCTATTTCTCTCATAAACCAAATTTGGTATCATCTATCTTTAAACTTTATTTAGCGGTGCAAAATATTTTTGACCTCCTCCTGATTTAGAAGTTTTTAATATAAATTAACGGAACGGTAGCTCGTAGAGTTGGACATATTACTTCCAAAAAAAGATTCAACCACAAATAAAACTGTCTCAGGCCTAACTTTGTGGTATTTCATTTTAACTTATTTGGAAAAAACTTTGTGAAACTACGTGGGTATAAAAGATATAAAATTTAATAACAACCAAGTTTCATCAAATAGTTACCATTGTCAGGTATAACATCCACATCAGACCTGATGATGTCAACTACTTGTTGAAACCAGGTCGTTATTAAATTTTATATCTTTTATTAGTGGTTTTACAAAGTTTTTTCCAGATAAGTTAGCTTAACCCTTTTGCTGTGGCTCACTCTCCGGAAACCTACTCGTCACATGCAGCAGAAAAGTGAAAGCACTACAGTGAGAACAAAAAAGTACGTTCACAGCAGCCTACTGTGCAATCGTACTAGGTGCGTTCACAGCAGCGAAAGGGTTAAAGTAGATTGACTGACATGTTTGATCGAGACTATGTAGGAATACAGGAATCAAATACACAATTTATTATAAACATCCGCAGAAACTTCAAATAATTCATGGGATTCCAAAACTCTTGGTATTATGTAGGGCTTGTTCTCAGCTTTAAATATCATCCATATTTCCACACTCATTTTTTGAACCAAAAACACCAAAAAGGTTTTTGATGTGACTATCAAGTAACATGGTTTGGTTTATCCTCGAACCTTTGAGAAAATTTTGGTAATGCTTGGAGAAAGTTCAATTTAATTTCTTGTGACCATAATGACTCTCCTCTGGCTAAAGGAATGAGATGTTAAAATTTCAGGGAAAGACAAGAATATAATAAGGAATAACATGGTTCATTTGAAAGTTACGCATGTAATAAAGACTAACATTTTGCATTCATTAATGGATATGATAACAATGAAACTTTTTGAAATTTTAGACTCAAATCAGTTAAAACTTACCAAAACCAATTTCTGGAAGAGATTTTTGAGTTTAAACCATAACTATGGAAAAACCTTTCATAATCCAAGTTTAAGAATTCAGCTGTGTGCATTATTTAATGATTCATAAATTCATGAAGAGAGTTTAGTTCAAGTACAACGATACTTAGCAGCAGCCGATTCACTGGAAGTTTTCTTGGTTAATTTCAAACTTGCTCGAATAATAGTTGCAATGGAGCTAGGTCGAGAACTGTCGTTCTTTGATGAACTGATAGGTAAAAAATTTCCTCAGAAAAAATGGGAGATTCAATCTATATACAAAAAATAGCATAAAATGTTTCCTTAGGTACCGAAATAAACTTTTAATTCAACTTTAAATATTTCAGTTGATTGTCACTTGATATGTACTGTCATTATTACTGTTAATTATAGTCCATCGATATGTAAGAATGGCATATTCTGTTGATAGTTTCACATGCCGAGAGGTATATAGAAAAATATTCTGGAAGGTTGCATATTTTACAGGTTGTTGCGTCCCTAGTTCTAAATCCATGCTTCACCACTGTCCTGGAAATACATAACTTCATCCGCAAATTTTTTTAATTTTCCATGCGAGTTTAGAATATGAACTAGTTTTGTTGGTGCATTATAATACAACTTTTTGTTGGCATTTGCATTTACAAATGCACAGTATAACGAATTTAGGGCATTTAGTTTTTATATAGGTAGGAATACGCATTTGGTAAGCATACTTTTATATCTTCATGTTAAAACGGTGGCATAAGTTTTTATACAATAAAACCCAAAAAATAACCCAGTGGGCTGGGTTTTTTTTTAACCTGATATATATACACGTAAATATGAAGAGATTAGCTGATTGAAGAACTGAGTGGAGAGATCTGCATCAAACCAGTCCGAGGACTATTGACTGAAGGTGATGACAACCCATCTATGTGTATTTGATATTGTTTTTTATTTTATTTTAACTCATTCATTGATAATGGTGTGTGTGCTGCTGTTAAAGATGGATAAAGATTATTGTTTGTATTATTGCACACGTCAGGAATGTATTTTCACCCATCTTACCCATTTATTCATAATTACGCTTTCTGTGAAGGCTTCCTTGATCACTGCATTCAACACCACCTCTCCCCTCTCTCAATTTCCCTCAGTGCTGTCGTCCTTTCCCGTTGCCTCCTTCAAACGTTTTGCCATCAGCCACCACCACTAATAGCGGCCGCCCCTCTGCAGTGAAATTGGCAGTCCACACGTTGAGGAGTGGGCAGCTGATGGGAACCTTGAGTAAAGATGCAGAGAAATGTGGAGTATAGGTTGCGAATGGTCCTCATTTGGAGTTTTGCGCTGTAACAATCCAAGAGGGCTGGACATGAGGGAGAGTCAGTGAGTGGGGAAGGCTCTGGAGGGAAGGAATTGACAACAGTGCAAACGGATTGAGAAAAGGAGGACAATAATTAAGTTCCGAGCATGCTGGGATGGTGAAAAAAGTTGTGGGTGGAAACCAGAAGTAGTAGAGGCATGGCACAAGCAATAGCGGATGACAGGACACTTGAATCCAACATGGAGGTGGATGCTGGGTGAAAGAAGAAGACAGGTAAAGCCCGTTTCACATGATACTTATCCAGTACAAGGTCTAGTATGCTAGCTTTCCAGTATCGTGTGAACAGAACCAGTATACTGGCTGGCAAGCATGCTAGCTAGAATACTCGCTGAGCTACTGGATTTCATACTTGATGCGGTACTAGATTTCTAGTAGGACCTAGTAGCCCAGTAGCCATCGACCAATCAAGTCACTTTACTGACGCTGTGCGAACTTCTCTTTTTTTTAATTAGTATGGAATCATGGTGGAATAACCGATTCATAGCAGGCATTAAGGTCGATGATCGTGTGAAACCTCCCAGGACGGTTCCAATCATACTAGATTCCGTCCTCAATATGAAGTGGCAGCTAGCACACTACTAGATCCTGTGCCGGATCAAGTATCGTGTGAAATTGGCTAAAGAGAAGGTATTTTTAGGAACTAGAAAAGAGGTAAGAAATTCGCTCATCTGAAGAGAGAAATGAGAGGAAAAGTCATTCGGAGAATGCAATGCAAATAGAGTGGAGGTACTTGATGGGAACCCACCCCTAATGAGTAGAAAATAATAATTCATTAACTCACCCCTGAATTATTTGCTGAATGGCTAATCATTGGTGCTTTACCAAATACTAGACAAACCACCAATGAGTAGAAAATAATAATTCATTAACTCACCCCTGAATTATTTGCTGAATGGCTAATCATTGGCACTTCACCAAAAACTAGACAAACCACCATTTGCACCTGTCGGTACGTACCCATAATCTGGCCTCTTTCCCATGAGCACTGACCCTCTGGACATGCTTCGCTCTGTGAATCATGCTCTTCTGACCTCCCAACAAGGGTCCAACTCAGGGAAATCCAGGAGTCCACTGAATGCAAGGAATACTGAAGCACATATTCCTGATGAAGGATAATTTTTGGGCACTGACAACATGACATAGGCAGAAAAGAAATCACTAATCTAGGAAATGTAACAGCATTGGGAAATTAAGAGAATTAAATGGACAAGATAAGTGTTAAGAATGATTGAACAAAGACACTTTGAAACTATTCATGTGACAGAACCTCTAAAGGCCGCTTTACAAGCTACAATTTCTTGTACAAACTGAACAAAATTGTATGTTTGTCTGAATGGAATTAGAACAGGTTCAGTTTCCCGTTCAGTCATTCAGACAATCGCACAAGCATTTGTACAATTTGCCGTTTAACACGGTACAATTTCCTCATGCAAGAGTTTGCACAAAAAATTGTATCGTGTAAAGCAGCCTTAAGAGACTACTTAGTAATTTGAAGACTAGAATCTGAGTCAGAGGCACATGCCATAAATACTGGGAACCTTAAGATAAATACCCTTCTGCTGAATTTCAAACAGTTAAATGTTCTCCCTTCTTCATTGACTCCTTAAAAGCAAAATCCAACCTGTCACAGCTTAGCCTTTAACCCTTTTACTGCCAGCCCCTTGTAGGTAGACTGTGCCAAAACTGCCAAGCACAATTCCAAGAAAATCATTAGATTATGAATTATATATATATGTATATTTATACATTTGAAACACTAAATTTTATTATATGAATTACATATTTGTCTCAATGTTGACAACATTTTCAGTTTTTATGAGAATGAAAAAAATCAATCACGCTGTCTCCGATTTGAAGGAAATATAATATTACAAATATGTAATGTAAGTGGGCCGATATATCGGCCCTTGGCAGTTTTCGCACAACCATAGAGGGCCGATATATCAGCCCACTGGCAATAAAAGGGTTAAAAACATCACCTCTGGTCCTAACATAGGTCTATATCCCCAGATAAAGGCTTTTACCTCTGTTCTACTTCCTCCCCCCTAATCCACAAGCCGTCCTATTGTATCCTCATCCACTCCCACACAAAGAATCTCTGCATTTGTTGACCACTACCCACAAATTTAGTCCTTTCTTTACCTTCCTTCATCTGAGATACCTACAACTCCCTCAACTAAAATACCTTCCTCTGATTAAAACTGGCAACCATCGACGACACCTCCATTTCGAAGGATCGTCTTCCCTTCACCATTCTCTCTCTCTATTCTTCGCCTCTCATCCACGGAATCCCTTCTTGGCCCATACAAATTCTTCCTCACAAAAAATGCATTCTCTTTCAACAGTAAGTTTTACCTCCAAACAAAGATACCACAATGTGAACTAGAATGGCTCCAGCATATGCCAACCTTGTCATGGGCCGCCTAGAAGACACTTTCCTGCTAAATCCTCATTTCTGGCTTCATTGATTCATGTTGATTATATTTTCTTCCTAAGGACTCAGGGCCAAGAACCTTTGGACGAACTCCTGACTGACATTCTCTCCTAAATTCACCTCAAATCCTTCTATCACCATCCTTCTCCGGAATAGAAATTTCATCACCTCTGTCCATAGAAAACTCTCAACTTTCAGCAATACATGGTAAGTATTTGGGGGAGGCGACTGTCAACTGGAGTTATTTGCACCCGAGAAAAAAGGTGGGTTATTAGATAAGAGGCAGGATTTTTCAGGGAATGGTGGAAGGAATGGAGAGAAATCTAGCATCAGCATTAATTCATCTGGTATACCTATTTCTATGTCAATAGGGATAGCAGAAATAAGAATATGGGGCTTAGCCCGGCATTCTGAGATCTGGCGAACCACACCAAGTCAGACAGGCCAAACTACACGTAGGAGAACCTAGGCCTGGGCTTGCCAAAAGACTCCTCTCACTGAACAGGGGTCAATTACGAACAGTAGTGGGACTCCTCACGGGGCACTACCAGGTGATGAGGCACCTGCACCTCCTGGGAATTGTAGATTCACCTAGATGCAAGTGGTGCGAAGAAGGGGATTAAACCACATCCCACATATTAAGCGAGTGTCTGGCTGTGATGAGGACTCGAAATAGGTAGATGGGGTCTCCATTTTTGGAACCAAGGGAAATCCCCATAGGGGACCTGTTGGCAAGGCGATCGGCCTTTATGGGTGGTTTCTAGGGATGGGTCGGTTCGGTTCTCGGCTCCACCGGTTCTTGAGCTTAGAACCGGAACTGAGGCCAAAAATAATCGGTACTGAAATAATTGGCGTGATAACCAGTTTGAACCTGCTCACACTCTGAAAGTCGAGGCTTCACATTAACCCTTTGCAGTCCAATTTTTTTGTGGAAGTCAAGTAGTAGCCGAAATAAATACTATTTGCGAAATAGGTGAAAAGACCTCAACAAGGTACTAGAAGTTCACAGAAGTGACATAAGATAGCAGCACCTTACATAAAATTTGCATAATCACAGCGCCATCTGATGTCGAGCTCAACTCGACATTGGACCTGCTGCTAGAGCTAGGCCTGTCGAGCCAGCCTCGACGTTCGACCGCAAAGGGTTAAAACCTGGTGAAATGGTGTACTTAGATGCTTCAAAGTTGCCGCGAATTATTCTAATTCAGTCGTGAAAATGATGATGATTTATTTTATTACATCCAATTCTAGTAAGTGATGAAATACCGCCGTAATAAGGATATTCTGAATGATAGGTACCTATATGTTGCGTCCATCTCCTTTGGAGGTGCTAGTCCTCATATCATTTTCGTAAATTATATCATATTATAGAATATATAACACAAAATATAATGAAGTAGGTATTCTTTTGGAGTACCTTATGTCTACGGAGTTACAAATACTCAATAAAGGATCACAACCTACCTTTGCAAACAGCATTAGGCAGGAGGTGATAGACATTACACTGTGCACCAGTTCTCTGCTGCACAGGATTGATGGGTGGAGAGTGTCAGGGGAGATAACTTTGTCCAACCACAGACACATACTCTTCACTCTTTTAGAATCCAATTACAGGGAAATAACATATAGAAACCCCAGGAATACCAACTGGGGACTATATCGAGAGAGGCTGGGAGCTGCCCTAGAGGGGGCACCTCAGTGCAAGTTTAGAAACGTGGATGAGGTGGAGGCTGCTGTGGAGCATCTACAGAATAGCATCATCACATCCTACGAAAACAGCTGCCCCCTAATGACCAGGAAGGAAGGGTGTAAATTGCCCTGGTGGGGAGCAGAATTAGACGGTCTCCGTAGAGGGACTAGGAAACTCTTTAATAAAGCAAAGAGGACAAGAATGCCTCGGGATTGGGAAAACTTTAAGGTTGCCCAACGGAGGTACAAAGCAGCAATTAAGCGCTGTAAAAGGGACTCATGGAGGGGCTTCTGTGAGAGCGTAGAGACTGTTCCACAGATGGCGAGACTTCATAAGATCCTATCAAAAGACTCGGAAGCAGGGGTGGGTTCTCTACTGCTTCCCTCGGGAGACTTCACGTCTTCCGATAAGGAAGCGTTAAAGCTAATGCTGGAGACCCACTTCCCAGGCTCCAGAGAGTTGAGGGAGATGCAGTATGGGAGGAATCCCATCCGTCCGGCTCGGACAGAATGGAGACTTTCCTCCAGCATCGTGACGTACTCAGTTACAAAATGGGCAATCATGAGCTTTAGCCCCTTTAAGGCTGCTGGGGAGGATGGGGTATTTCCTGCACTCCTTCAGGAAGGGCAGGATTTGCTCCTCCTTCCAATGGTAAGAATATTTCGCTCATGCCTGGCTTATGGATATGTTCCAAAAGCCTGGAGGGTCACCAAGGTGGTCTTCATACCTAAACCGGGTAAGACGGACTACACAAGAGCAGATTCCTTTCGAGGAATCAGTCTTATGTCTTTTCTATTGAAGACATTAGAAAAGATAGTGGACAGGTACATAAGGGAGGGACCATTAAGAGATCACCCCCTACACCTGTATCAACATGCCTACCAGAAAGGAAAATCCGTGGAGACGGCGCTACACAATCTTGTTAGCAGGATTGAGGGGGTGCTGGAGCATGGAATGTACGGACTGGGGGCATTTCTTGATGTCGAGGGAGCATTTAATAACACGTCCTTCGATCAAATCTGCATTGCTGCAGGAAGACATGGCATCCATGCTCACATTGTGAGCTGGATTAGACACATGTTGGAACAGAGAACTGTCAAAGTAGTCTTGAGAGACAGTTCAATGAAGGTGGCAGTGACTCGAGGCTGCCCTCAGGGAGGAGTGTTATCTCCACTCCTCTGGAATATGGTAGTCGACAGTCTTATCTTAAAATTGAATAAGACTGGCGCATACACTCAGGGGTACGCAGATGATGTAGTTATACTCATCACTGGAAAATACCTTGATACTGTCTCCGGACTTATGCAGAAAGCCCTGGATAAGGTAATGGGGTGGTGTGCAGAAACAGGGCTGACTGTAAATCCGGAGAAAACCAAGCTTGTATTGTTTACCAATAAAAGGAAAATGGAGGGCTTTAGACCTCCCTCCTTGCAGGGAAAGGTTTTACATCCCTCACCATCGGTCAAGTATCTTGGGGTTATTCTGGACTCCAAGCTTAACTGGGGAGAGCATTTGGAGACCAAGGCAAAGAAAGCTTGTGCCTCTTTATGGATGTGCAGGAGGACCCTTGGTAAAACATGGGGACTTCAACCAAAAGCCACTAGATGGATTTATACGGCAGTCATTAAACCTAGTTTCCTGTACTGCTCTATAGTGTGGTGGAAGAGAGTCCGGCTCAAAACTGCTGAGAATAAACTGAACCACCTTCAGCGAATGGCCTGCATGGGCATTACGGGGGCTATGAGAACAACCCCAACTCTAGCTCTGGAAACGCTGCTGAACCTTCCTCCACTTTATGTGGAAGCTGAGGTACAGGCAAGGACAGCAGCCTATCGTCTCAAATGTATGGGACAGTGGTATGACAAAGGAAGTTCCTATGGTCATAGACAGGTTTGGACGGAGCTCATGAAGTCGAGTCCCATCCTCGGGATGGGCAGTGATGGAATGATAGCCAGATTCAATCAAACACCCCCCTACTTCAAAACCCACTTCCCGGATAGGGAACAGTGGGCTAGAGGAAAGGGGAAAGAACTTCATTCTGGGGCCGAGGTATGGTATACGGACGGCTCTAGGAAAGAAGGAAGAGCGGGAGCGGGCATCTACAATTGTAGTACACAAAGAAAGCTCTCAATCCCTTTGGGAAAATATGCTACGGTGTTCCAGGCGGAGGTATATGCACTTCTGACCTGCGCGTATGCTATTAAGGAGATCGGGAAGTTTAACAGACCGATACACATATGCACGGACAGTCAGGCAGCTCTAAAGACGCTGACATCGCCATGGTGCAAATCACAGCTGCTGCAGGAGTGTCGTGAGGCACTCAATGATATAGGCAGATGCGGCAAGGTGGAACTTTTCTGGGTGCCTGGTCATGCAGGCATATCCGGAAATGAGATGGCTGATGAGCTGGCAAGGGCCGGTTCCAGCCGAGATCCGGTTGGTCCAGAGCCAATCATACCTATTGCTTCGTCGGTAGGGATGGCGGAAATTAGAATGTGGGGGCTAGCCCGACATTCTGAGATCTGGCGAGTGGCACCAGGCCTTAGACAGGCCAAACTGCATATTGGAGAGCCTAGACCTGGGCCTGCCAGAAGACTCCTGTCATTAAACAGGGGTCAACTATGGACGGTAGTGGGTCTCCTCACGGGGCACTACCAGGTGATGAGGCACCTGCACCTCCTGGGAATCGTAGATTCCCCCAGATGCAGGTGGTGCGAAGAAGGGGACGAAACCACATCCCACATACTATGCGAGTGCCCTGCGGTGATGAGGACTCGAAACAGGTACCTGGGTTCCCCATTTTTGGAACCCAGGGAGGTAAGGGAAATCCCCATCGGGGACTTGCTGGCCTTTAGCAAGGCGATTGGCCTTTATGGGTGACTTCTCCAAAAGGGTGGTTGGCACAATGGACCAATAGGTCTAAGTGCTCCAGGGCCTCCGTTGCGAGGAACTCCACCACTATTTCAATCTAATCTAATCTAGGTATTCTTTTTCAAGCAGCATGTCTCTGAAAATGATTATTGATTATCTTATCTTACCAATAAGCAGTGTAAAGTAAGTGGTAAATTAAGAACCGGAACCGAAGTTAAGAACCGAACCGGAACCGAAAAAAAGTGGAACCGACCCATCCCTAGTGATTTCCTTAGAAGGGTGGTTGGCACAATGGATCTAAGTGCCTCAGGGCCTCCTTGGAGGAACTTAACCACAAATAATTCTACTCTATTCAATCTGGTGTTAACGAAAGCTGCCAAGAGCACCATGGCACAACCATCCCATGGACTGAGTACCAGACCCGATGTGCTCTCCACAGAGCACTCAAGCGAGGACCAGGATAACGATAAAAATAATCCACCTCAGCCAGGATTTGAACCTGGGCCCTTGGCATGAGAGGCCAGTACTCCATTGGGTACAACACCTGAAGCAATATCTCGTATTATAACAGTTGCTGCCCTATCCTCATCAGACATTCAATCCCCAACTCCCTCCCCATCAGAGAGCACAAAATTGGTGACAGCACCCCCACCGTACGCGAATACGTCAACAATCCACATTTTGCACTTGAACAATGTGGATATCCTGTGTGAACTGTTCAAGAAGAAAATTTTTCTGCCTTCCTCATAGTATATCCCCAGTTCCAAAATCTCAAAACCAAACATCCTTAATCTCTGCACGAATTTTTTCCCGAAGGCCTGTAAGCTGAAGGCAATCCTCAATAATATCTTTTCCATTTTACAAAATAACAACAATGCCTTCGGTCAAATAGGTGAAGGTTTTTCGAAACAGCAAAATTTTACCCAGAACAGAAAACTATACTATTTAATCATAAAAACTAGGTTCTATATGGTGTTCCCTTTCTTTTAGATCATGGGTTAATTAATAGTAATTTAAGACAAGAAACTAATGTTGCAAACTGAGAAATTGTTTTCACCATGTATTTTTAATGGAAAATGTAAAAGAGCACAGTGTCAATCCTAAGACTATAAAAATGAATGCAATGTAGCCCATATTCTGCAGGTTGGCAACACTTTGAAGTTTCAAGTTACTGCAGCTAACAGTTCTCTGAAAAATCGAGCACTGCGTAAAAATGTGATCGTTTTCAGGGAATAGCTAATTCTTAAGTTATCGAAATGTAATCTCTGACCACCAGAAATGAGACAATTGTGGAATTATTTCTTTTGTTGAATGGTGCCCACGAAAAATAATTCACATCAACATAAATGCAAGAGAGCCAATGGAAGCCCAGAATTGTTTGCCTGCCTGCCATTTGGTGTTTCTTCTATTCTAATTAGATGTTGTGGCAGCAACATAATTTTCCACTGCAAGCACAGCATATGTGTGAAGACAGTAATGTTGGACATGGATGAACATGAAGCGGGCATATAGCAACGGTGTTACTATGGGCTAAAGAAAATCTCTCTTTTTCCCATGGCATAATGCCAGATAAGAGCACACACAAAGAGAAGTGAAAAGTCTTACAAGGAAGGAGTGACGTGTTGTGTGGCTCAGAAACCTGGTCCTCCTTGAAAGAGGAAAAGGTGACATTGATGAATTGGAGATGGTTAGCTGATGGAGAGTTGCATTTGGTGGGAGAAGTCACTCATGGGTTTATTGTATGAAGTAACCAGGCAGCAAAACTACATTGGGCCAACATTGGCAGACCTTGTAAGTTTGTTGGCCCAATGCTGGCAGCCAATATTGGAACATCATCAAAATGATACCACTTTCCACCATTGAGCCAACGTTGGTTGCCATAACTCAATAGTCGTGACTACCTCTTATGGTGTTTATCATTGGCCCAATCAAACCTTAGAAAATCACACTAGAGTACATTGCATGGGTGCACTAAGCACCAACATTGAAAGAAATAAAAAATTCATCCGTATATATTTAAAATTTACTTTACATATGCTTATACATGTAAAACTTTTCACATATACAGTAAACAGAAGCAATTCATCGAAACGTATATCTGGAGCATGTTTCTTTATGGTAATGAGGTATGGATGATGACAGCAGCGGAGAAGAAAAGGGTGGAAGCATTCGAAATATGGTGCTATTGAAGAATGACTAAGATAAAATGGATCGACCGAGTGACAAATGAAGAAGTCATAAGAAGAGTGGGAGAAAAGAGAAGTCTGCTGAAAACTATAAAAAGAAGACGGGACAACTTAACTTAAGCTTAGGCATAGCACAGGCTTAGCAGGACTTTATTTGTAAAGTTTTTAAGTGTAAATGTATATTATTCGTTTATTTTTCTTTTGTCAATTTAAACTCTATTCAAATGTATTTTACAATGTAAAGAATTAACCTAAAGTTAAAAAAAAAAAAGACACGATGGCCTGATGAAGACAATCGTCGAGGGAAAAGTGAACGGGAAGAATGGAAAAGGCAGGCCTCGTACGAGTTACATAGAACACGTCGTAAAGGATGTAAAAGAGAAGAATTACGTTAATATGAAGATGTTGGACGATAGAAGAATCGAGTGGAGGGCTGCGTCAAACCAATCCTAGGATTGTTGACTGATGATGATGATGACAGTAAACTCCCGATTTTCCGAACTAATGACTGGTAATCTGCTGTTTGGTTCTTTCCGGATTCATTTCTCCAAAATACACCATCAAAATACATAAACTACCTAAGAAAATAACAAAATCTGCTAATGGAAAGATCCTCGCTGTAGGTACACAATTGCCTTTTATGACAAATAAGAATCCAGTAGAAGAGCTGTCCCGGTCACAATTAAAGTCTCACAAGCCTCGGGTGGAGGCATGAAGCCTGACGTAAGACATTGGACCAGGCGGTAGGGCCATAATGAAAGTCACAATTGGAGGAAAATAGCAAGAGTTTACTCACCTTTGGGACCACTGCCGATGCACCAAATAGATTGGCGATGCACAGATAACCAGCAGCCCAGATAATGTGCAGATAACGGATAATCGGGGGTTTAGTGTACAGTTAAACTACCTACACACTCACCCTAAATAACCTATCTTTCTGTTATGAATGGCCAAGCACTGAGCAATACTTTTCAGTTAACATGTTTTTGGAGGCCATATACATATGTAGCTGTTGGCTGGCATTAATTCTGTGATAACGGGGGCGTTTACTCGGGACCGAAAGCACAATTCTTTGCACAAAATCCTTAGATGGAAACGAAAAAAAAATTTTAGTGAAAAAATTAATCTTCTAACCACAACCATTCACTCATAAATCAAAAATTAAAAAAAGCAAAAGGTGACGCCCACCGAAGAAGCTCCTCTGATATCACTAACGTCATTTTCCTCCCGTCCTTGATTGCTTTTAGGGGAAGGGAAGGGAGTGGAGGAGGGTTCTCGGAAGTTCCGCTCGCACAATGCTGTCGCAATTGCTCCTATTGGTAGAGTCAGCTGTGTGTCCCCCCTTTGCGATGAGGCAAAGTAGCTTCGCGGGCTCAGTTGTGATTGGAAGAAGTTGATATATGTCAGAGGTTGCACCACGCCCACTTTACCGAAAGGGTTAAAAACAACAGTTTTTACGCCGCTTATAACTCGATAAATAATTGACGGATCATAAAACGGAAAAATACGGGTCTTTTTATTTTACAAACTCTATCATATTCGCCAATAAAAAAAATATGGTAAACGACCCTATTACCTATAAAAGATTAACACTTGGTAATTTTGCACCCGTAATATATTTCCCCAATTACCATTTTGTGGATAAAAATAAACATCACTGATATGTATACTTGTACACAATTAATATTTTATCAACTCCAGGTGAGATAGAAAAGTTTCCACAATTATGTACCTATCACTGAGGACCAATGTGCAATACTGCAGAAGAGAAGACAAACTGTGATGCTAAAAATGAAAGTAACTCTGCTAGTGGATGAATTGTTTAATTTAACCTGATGATGGTTATCTGGAAATTATGTATCCAATTGAATGACTGTACAGCATATCATTTTCTCTCAGTAAAGATTACGCAAGTGACATATTGAATATGAAGTGTGAGTTGACTTATTGTACTCCCCGATAATTACCTGGGAGCATAAAAAGAGTCAGGCTATAGTTATAAGTATTGCAGAAGTGTTGATGGGAAAGGAACCACACTGGGTGTCAAGTGCTGGTGCACCAGCCCCCAGCGTTGGCCTGATACTAGCTGCCATTTGGAATGCAAACGCACCCAGTATCAGCTGAACAGCAGTAATAACGGCCGGTGTTACTGATTGAATGACATTGGCCTGGTGTGGACCTTATGAGAAATGACGGAAGGTAAGGGGGTGGGTCGAGGGAAGAATGCCATGGAAGAGGAATGGGATATAAAGACTTTAAAAGTGTAAATGCAGGAAATGCGGATTGGTTAGAAAGGCAACTCACATGAGTGGGGAATAGCACACAGGGACTGTCCATAAAGCTGCCAATAGAAGTTGACAAAACCCTGTGTGCAATGAGCCTTCTGCTAACGAGGTGCTTGCTTTGAGAAAACCCTCCCCTGGCCTCTGCTTGCGGGCCTGTCATCGCATTTGCAGTCAGCAGCACTCGTTCCACATGATTCGTACACACAGCAGGAGACTACTCCATTCCCAAGCAGCATCGCATGGCAGTTATACCTCGGCCCAATGTCATTTTGACGTCACCAATGTCGTTTTAACATCGGCTGATAATGCCGATATAAAAATGATTTATAAATGATATCTTTCCCAGATGTAAAATTGATATTGTCGATATTATCTTAAAGTGACATTTAATAGATATCGTTTTCCGGTGCAAAAATGATGTCAGCTGAGCCGACTAATAAAGGGCATAAAAATGATCATAATTTTATATGGATTTTATAATTTTGAGTTTTCACATTCTTTCCCCCGATGTCAGAGAGAAGAAAGTAAAAAATTCATGATTGGTCGGAACATCAGAAACCATTTGGAGGCCTACATATAAAATAAGAAAAATGATAATTTAAGGACTCCATAACACCGAAAGAAAAAACACGAACCTGTGTTATCATGTTTCGCTTCCACTCCATGTCGCTTGAATGTTCAGAATAAGTAAGGATTTGATTCGACTCCAATACACTCAACAGAAAACGAGTTTGAAATATTTTATTACAATGATAACACAAAGTTACGCATCTTTCACTAAGGGAAGTTGGGTCAGGAGTGAAGTATGATATCTCATTACTATCTTAAATGCTTAAAATTACCCATTTCCTAACAAGGAGAATTGGGTCAGGGGTGAAGTGCAGGGTTCACAATATGAACATTCTCAGACCAAACTACCTCTCGCCATTTCTTTTTCCATCGCAGTTTTATTGTACGACCATCCCTGATTATAAATATGTATTTTAACATGTTTATCCAGTATGCATTTTAACTATCTTACTTTTTAAATCATCCCAATATCATGTTAATGAAAAATCAGTCCTTGGTAATATCAAACATACGTCGGCCCAGTATCATTTTTATGCCACTGTATAGTGCTGAAAGATGTCTTTTTATCATCAAATTTATATCGGCCCAATATTGTCAGCAAATGTCATTTTTATAATGGCAAATTTATTCACTTTTGACATTTGTCGATATCGGTAGCCAATATCGGATGGACCAATAAGTGATATGTGATGGTGTAAAAATGATATTGGGCCGATATCATGATGTTGCTTGGGTTGTTAGCATTTAATTGCTCGGTGGAAAGTATGCTCTTTATGCAATGTTCATTCTTTCAATGCTCAACCCAAACACAACTTCCCTCAATCATTACATTCCTTCAGAGCTAAACACTCTTGTTTTCCCTGCATTACTTCTCCCTTGCGCACCTCCCTTGTCCCTGCATGGTGCTCAACAACACCCCATCTCTCATTCCCCAACAGCCTTGCGCATCCATCCATTCCACTACAAAGGATAATGAAATCATAATTACCAGGCAAAAACTCATTACATACTGAAGTAGGCCAAAATTATTAAACGCATCCAAAACTTTATTGCATCTCTAGTTTATCATATAATCTCACTTGGATTCAATGTTTAAACATTAGGTTACATTAGTATATCTCCTTGGAAGATGCAGGATATGCTCCATAAAAAAGTATTATACATGAGGCAGGCATTCAGTCTTATTCCAAAGAACAAAGACAATTTCACATTTTTACAGCACCATTTCTGCACAACTCTTGCAACGTCTTGCAATATTCAAAATCACACAATTTCCGATTTTCTTTCCCTCGAGAGGTCATCACCATCACATGGATTCATAAAAAAGTACAAAAGGAACACTAGAAGCTTGATACCATAGAAAATACAACAAAATCTGTGGGGCAAAGGTGTAAGCAATCAGATCACGTAAAATATATACATCTATGTATACATTCGAGGCTCACCACTGAAAAAGAGCCCTTTATGTTATTCAAAATACAATTGACTTCCTCCAAACATTTAACAATTACCAAAACTATATACATTTTTAGGCTTCTTTCTCTGGCTCTACTGCATAACAATATACACGAGTATGCAAAATTAATCCAGCAATGAATCAGATCACTGTACAAAATCCTTTTTATACAAATATATCAACTATAAGTGATGCTTTTCAAATCGTAACAAAAACAAATTATATACCATTCACTCCGCTACAGAAATGAAGTAACATTCATGAGACTCGGCTCCAGCAACAATTCTCAGTCAGTCTGGTTTTGCCCGATTACGTATCGCCAACCGTCCAGCATTTAAAGCCCAAAGTGTCACCTTATTTGACTTGCACATTTAAGTGGAAACGCAATTCCAATTCTCAAAGTTGGTACTCCAATGATAACTCCTTCACTGGCAAGTACAGTAAGGATTATTTTAGAGAGAGCCCAATCAAATTTTTCACTCCTACCGACAGCGCAGTTCTCAAGTGTCAACCTCCAATGCTGATCTGAAGGCCACCCAATTGTTAATCACATGCATCTTTCGCTTTGGTATCTCCCACGATATCCAAATGACCCCTCAAACTATTTTCAAAGAACCAGTGCCAAGGTCACCAGCAAGGCATAACCATAGGTGTCTAAAGAAGGTTAGCCAGTCACGGTGTTTTAGATCGAGATATCTGGCAACGTGGCCCTTTGCTATGACCCCCCTCCGCTCACCAAGATAATGAATATAGCCAAAACAGAGGGAGCTAAGATTTTATTCATACCCCGAGTAATTCTCAATTATTTTAGAATAACAAATTTCTGGATGAAACTGTCTCGAGTATCACTCTCATCTCAACAGGTAAAAGATTAAGATAATTCACCAAGGACATTTTCTTAGGAATTTCACAAGGGGGGGAAACATTTCTGTTCTTTGAAGGATAAAAATAAATATACATGTGTACACACCAGTGAATACATAAATACTTCAAATTATATAGCATTCCGAGGGAAGCCAGTGAGTGCTCAAAACTTATAAGAGTGAAAAAGAAAAGCAGATGGGAATATTCTTACCTGAAAAATGATTACTCTCAGTATAATAGCAGACTGCTGTCTGATTGTAGCAATCAAAAGGGCCACTCACAACACCCTAAGGGACTCAACAGCAGATAACGAGACAAACTCAAGCAATGACTGACTAAATGCAAACTTTGTGATATCACTACAGTCATGATAATCTCAATTTTTCCATACGACCTCACCAAAACAATACCGTTTGTTTAGGATATAATGCACTTAGTCACCTTGTAAACCTAAGTCAATCCATGGAAGATAACTAAGTTTATTATTTCCAAATAATTTATTGACAACTTCAGTCAAGCCATCAATTCAAAATTCAGCTTAACTAATTACTTGCCTTAAGCTAGTCCTGTGAATGGATTCCTGCTGTGAATCCTGAAGCATATAGTCTTGGATTCCGACCAAATATAACATGGGTACACAAAGTTCTCATCAAGGCAGAACATAAAAATCGCCAGCCTCTTACGAGTTAATATTGCACAGGTAAATAATCACAACATAAGGAATATGTACAAGTTTTGAAGGCATTGATTAAGGATACTTACTGTACAAAATGCACTCTATACAAACAGTATTTTTCAACAAAAATCCACAATAAGATGGACACACAAACACAGGTTTTCCAGTTTTATGTCCAAAAGTAAATGGGTGTTACCTCTTTGTGGATTAAGCTTTCCAGCGTGATAGCCATTGATGGGACAACACCACTCTTCCTTGATAATTGCTCTGGTTGGGTTCGTTTTAAGAAATTATGACTTCACAGAAAAGATGAAGGCACCTTGGCTAGTGATGAAGACATGCTGTCTTTGGGAATTTCAGTGACTCTGCTAGAGGCACGGCGATCACGGTGCACAGTGAATCCCAAGTGCAGGAAGGGGCTGACATAAACCTTCTACGCTCTCATTGTTGCCCATCAGATGCCATCACAACACTACAGACAGAGTTTTGGGAGGCCATAGATACCACTTTCTACTTTACCCTGTGCTTCACCGAGGCTGAAACAATATTCGTGTGTTTTGCATGAATCAACTGACAATTGTACTGGACTGACGATAGTAAGCCCACAACTCGAAATTAAGTGACTGAGGTGACTTTAGGTGAAGAGACAACCAGCAATGAAATAGATTTGCGAGATTTTTATAGAGTGTAGGGGACAAAAGGGCAAAGACTACCTCACCTTGTGAAACACTTCGATTTGTTGAAGCAAATGTAGAAAGAACCACTTCATGTAGTTCCATAAATTTCAACAGAATACCATCATTGGATACATGCCACCAACAGAACACACTCAGGACCAACAGATGGTGTGAGTTCCCTTAAATTATAACAACTCATTGGCACTTAGCGGATATAATCCCATCAAAGAAAAAAGAAAAGGGTGAGTAAAAAAAACAATATTTTTTCACATAAGAGAGTGAATAAAATGATTAGTGATGGACACCATCAGTGATGCACTGGGTACCATTCACTACGGTGCTTCGAATGATTCGGGCACTTAGACCATAGCTCCAACAGTATGGAAAAAAAAGATGAAATGAACATTAAATGTTTGGCAAGAGGAGAGCAAAACACATAAGGGGGGTGGGTGATCGCTTGCTTAAATAATACTGTCACAATAAGCCAACACGACTAGTGTCACGGGAAAAATGGCAAGGTTTTCGCTCGGTTAATTTTTGCTAAGGATACAGATTTATCTTCTTTGTTATAGTTTTCCGACACATATGACATATTTTGAGGGTCTGTGAGCACTTATCACATGCACTGTGGCCACAGAGAAATGCTACTGTCCGTTTCCTCTCCATGCAGATGGAGCAATTAAGGGCCTCTTCCATCTCTGCCAATTTGTTCACAAGAAACTGAACGCGTTCATTTCCAGGGACCTGAGGTTTAGATGCTAACGGGCGCCCATCTGAAATGCAAACAGTAAATACTTGAGAACAATTGTGTGTGAATGCGACAAAAGGCAAACAAATGCTACACTGTAGAACAGCACTCTATCTTATGAAAGAAAAACTCTGGATGTACACAGAGAACATGGATTCCACACGACACTGGTCACAATAATAATAATAATAATAATACTTTATTTGTCCTGTGATTTGATACAACTCTGCTCAAATATAGGACACGTCATACAATCTAAGAATAAAATAATAGGTAATTGTACAGTGATTATTGATTTAAGTACTCATTCACAGAGTAATACATTTTACTATACAGAAACTTAAGTACATTTATTTTGAATACACCTGTTTTGCTTTCTAGTTTCAGCTCGTTTGGTAGTTTGTTGTATGAAATGAGGCCCATGGCCTTGGGTCCACGAGCAGTATTAGAAGTCCTCACATAACTTTGGTGACGGTTACTGCACTTTCTGGTATAGTGACTGTGAATACAGTCCTTGGAATTGTAGAGTGACAGATTGCTCCTTGTGGACATACATTCTATATAAATGTACACACATGGAATAGGTAATATGTTGAGTTACTTAAAGAGAGGAAGACTGGCTGAGTTATAGGTAGAATTACACATAAGCCTAACCACTTGCTTCTGAATTTTAAACATTACATTTGCATGATGGGAAGATCCCCAAAAAAGTATGCTAAAGATTATTAGAGAATAAAATTCACCATAGTATATGGATAGCAACACATCCACACTCACGGACTTCCTTATGCATCTAATCAGGAAGGTTATCGAGCTTAACCTGCCATGGAGTTTACAAATATGCTCATCCCACGAAACAGTATTATTCAGGGTGATACCTAGAAACTTAGTGCTATAAATTTGTGGAAGACATGTACCTTCACATCAATTACAATTGATGCTGGGGATTTATTTCTGTTACTGAAGTATATAATGCCAGTTACTTACAATAATGCCAATACTTTTCTAAATTAAGTTTGAGAGAATTGCGTACACAATAAGTACAGGGAAACCAACAGGACAACAAATCATCACCTTTATTACCTTTTTAATCACATATGTCACCTTAATGCACTAAACATGGGTCAACTCTGACACTAACATGAAGCACAACAAGTTCCAGTCAATATGACAAAGAAATCAGATGTTAGGAGTGCCTGCTATGTCAATGGCTACTCCAAAACCACTTACGGAGAGATCCTTCTTCTCGGGGCTGGCTCAAAAGTATTCTTCTGCTTTAAGACCAAGCAAAAATGGTATTACGTACTTCTTACAATTGCATGGTCATACTTTCCATTTTAATGTCACCACTTCATGCAAGATTTATAGCCGAAATGCAATTTACCATAATTCAAGGCTGACAATCCTAAGAATAATACGATACAATTCTTCACGGAGTTACTTCTGCTCCAATCTATCAGGGAGACTGGTAGGTGTGATGAAATTCTCACATGTATCCGGCACCTCACAAATAATTCCCAAAATTCGTCCAATTTGCAAAATTGCAAGTTAATTCATCATCCTGCTTGAAAGATCTTGGCTTTCCTCCAGAAATTCTGCTGTTTCAAAAGGTGAAATTTACCAGTGCCTGCCTGAGAAGACTGAATACATTGATACAAGGAGTATCTTGGAAACTATGGGGCCTAGGAAGTTAAAAGTCTGCATGGATTAATAATTTGGTAAAAAATAACAGGTAGTGATAAAAGTTTCATGAAAATGTGAGAGGCGATGGGAGTCATGGGCTGGGTCAATTCGAATGACCCTTAAATTATCTAGGCGCAGCTCCAAAAACTTTTTAAAATTAAAAAAAGTCATATTAGTAATCAAAATTCCACTATTTTTCTTTCCCTGTATTGCTGAGTACTCATCAGGGATTCATCAAAAAAAAAAACTTTGACTGATACACCCTGCCTTTGGGTGATAATACTCAATTAACCCTTTTGCTGCCGTGAATATAACTTTTCGTTCTCACTGTAGCGCTTTAACTTTTCCGCCGCATGTGAAGAGTAGGTTTCTGGAGAGTGAGCCGCAGTGAAAGGGTTAAAGAAGTTACGTTTTGGTGCTTAAAAACTTGATTAATTAATAACTAATGCACTTATAAGAGGCTCACAGAGCAAAGAAAGTGTTATGACTCTCGTGTTACTAGAATCTGTTCACTTTCACTGACATGTGATAAAACTTTGGCAGTGATAGACTGATCAGTTACTGAGGTATGATTTGTTTCTTAATTCACTCTACTTTAAGAGTGGAAGCTCAGAAGTGACCTTTGGCAGAAGTGACATGGGCAATTTTCCTAAATTTTGACTCCTTATATATTGGAAACTATGAGATGAAAAACTTTCAATGGTTCATTAACGTGAATACACTAGCAGCCAATTGAAAATGAAATTCATTAAAATCTGAGACGATGGGTGGCATTTTGAATTTTTTTTTGGGTGGACTGACATGGAATGACCCACAACCTAAAACTGATGATGCAAAATTTACAAGGATATAATTATGTATTACTCTTCCTCATTATACAGTAAAACCTCTTCATATCAAAATTGAAGGGACCAATTTTTTTTGTGATTTTGATAGAGGTTTGTTATAAAGAGGTTTCAGCAAAACGAACACCTACATTCCACCTTAAGGAACGTTTTGGGAATGATATGTGCTGCTGTCTCTTTAATTACTATATTTGAACATTTAAATAAATGCAGTTATGATTTTACATAGTTTAAATATCTATAATAACAAAAACAATGGAAATAAAACTTACTTCATATATTTCGTACGGCATTATGTTCTGGGGAAATTCAAGCATAGCTAGTAAAGCCTTCTCTGCCCAGAAACAGGCAGTTAAAGCCATGTTCCAAGTCCCTATACGTACCCCTGGAAAACCACTCTTCACAAATGCAAATATACTAACATTGCCCTCTATTTACATTTTGTCTTGTGTTCGCTTTGTTAAAGAAAATCCTGATAAATTCCCAATGAACTCCATATACCATGACTACTCCACCCGCTCAAACAATAACATACATGCCAGTCAGCATTCATACTCCCTTTTTGCTAAAGGCGCCTATCACTCATCCTCAATACTTTACAATAAGTTGCCAAATGACTTTAAAACCATTACCTCTCCAATGATTTTCAAAAGTCGAGAGTCAAAGAATTCTTAATTAAGAAATGCTATTATGATGTAAGAGAATTTCAAAGTGATTGCTTGTGAATAACTTTGTATAGATATGTCCATTATTTTTGTAATGATGACATTGTAATTTTGAACAACTTTGTACATATATGTTCATTAATATTGATATGATGACATTGTAGTTCTTGTGTGTATATGTCCTGTCCAAATTTCTTGACGAAACCATGCATGTACTTGCTAACGGTGTAATAAAAAGTATTATTATTATTACTTAACACGTTCACTGCGGTGTGACCCACCGGTGGGTCACGCAGATACGTCTAGTGCGGCGGCCGTAAAATTCTGTGAATTGTCCTAACTTGCGAGGAGTATTGTGAGAGTAGGAATCGAGAACTTCTCAAGTGACTTCACACAGAGGTTAGTCACTGTTCAAATAATAGCCTACTATGTGACACTTAGTGTGACCCACCGGTGGGTCACGCCGCCCCTCCTGAAACTTTTTTCGGCGTGAGCGGTGTGGCCCACCGGTGGGTCACGAACAAATTTACATATTAGCGTATTACATCCAAAATACGTTTATTTTTTGCTTTCTTTTTGTTTTTTTTTATGTTTATGCGATTTTTATACATAAGGAAGAACAATACTTGATATAGTAAAACATATCAACTTATTAAAAATAATGAAAATGTTTAAGAAAATTTTTTCTCCTCAACCTCTTGGCTGTCCGTCAGTTGCTCGTAAACTAAACAGTCCGAACTGCACTCGCCCGGCTGTGTGAGAGATTGACTCTCTCTCTTCCCTTCCCCCCCCCTCTACGGAAGGGGCAATTGGGAAAGAGTCGCGTAGCGTTCTTGAGCCAATCCCTCAGTGGTGGATGAGTGACCGTGCCCTTGCCGGGTGAACGTCTTCCGAAATGCAGACACTACTTTTTTCTGAGTGAGACAAAGCACTATGTACTCTTTCCAGGATCCCCCTTCCCTATTCTCATAGTGTGAGCATGGCTGGGGAATCGGTACGCAAGGACGGGCGTCTACGTCTCACAGACGGGCGCGAACAAGGGCAGGTGCAATAAACAGAGATGGGTGGGAGTCTCCTGGGTTTTCCGAACGTTAGCAAATCTTTACCACATTGCATGCATTGTATTGTTGCCCCTCTCTTCCCCCATCCCACGCCAGGGTCTAGAAGATAGCGTGCCCCACGTGGCCGGTAGAGGGGTGGGCTGGGGGCGAAGCTGGGAGTAGCCTCCCCCAGCCTTCCTCTAATCTCAGGAAACAGCTGAGTGTTGCCGCTGCAACCACCGTCCCTCGGCAGTGGCCAGAAGCTCGGAAGGACTGTGACCCACCGGTGGGTCACACCGCCCATGCAAAAGGCAGAGTGTGACCCACAGGTGGGTCACGCCGCACTGTGAGAGGGTTTTAAACAGCTCCGCAGTGAACGTGTTAAAAACTCTTCACTGGAAAAAATTTAATTTCAATTTCTTTCATTTTTTTTCAAATTCTTTTGAAATGATATTTTCTACCTTATTTAACGATAATAGATTCTCACTGCTGCAGTCTTCCAGACAAAAAAATCCCACCTAAAGCATCCTGCACCTCTTTTTTGATTGCTTCAGACATTCCCTCCTCACCATCACCCTCTTCTTCCATATTAAGATACATATATTGGTGACTCCCCTCCAATTTCTTCCTCCACTTCTCCCACCATCATCCCCTCAATTCGGGGTGCATGTGAGGAAGGCATTGTCAACATTTATTAAGTCATCAAACTATGATTGAGCATTAATCATTTTATTTATTTCATGCCTCTCTGTTGGCTCATCCTTGTACATAATGTCTACCTTGCTGCTGTCTCCCATAAATCCAGCCTTCTTAAAACATTTCTGAATAACCTGCAACTTTAAATAAGTGCAGTGTAAGACAACCAGTGCATGGCATGCATTATATTCCACAAACATGGTTCTTATATCATTTTTCTCATTAACTGATTGCAACATGCACACTACCCAGTAATTTCTCTTCACATTGGAAATATTCCTTTATGAAGGGGTTGCAATTTACTGGTGGTGTTTGGAGAAAAATACTCTATGATGATCGTAACACAATCCCCTAAATTTATTTGCGGTACACTGATCAACAAAGAGGACTATTTTCTGGTTGCTCATTTCCATCTTTGAGCATTTTTAAAGCCTCTAGGCTTTATGTATTTCTCAATTAAAAGTGGCTCCGATTTCACAGAGCCATCAAAATTGACTCAGAAAAGGACTGTGAATTTTTCTTTGCTTTATTCCCCCTCCGTATCATGATTGGCTTCTAAATGGCAGAGTTCTGTCAACAAGTAAGTTAGAAAAACTCGTGCCTCATCAGCATTAAAATGTCTCGAAGTTTATACCCCACTAAAATCGTCTGCAAAGTTTTTTCTTTGCTCTTCCACCACTATATCACTTACAGTAGCTTCTTCCACACACATCTTCAATGTTTTGAAATTACACAACGCTTTAAACTTTTGTAGCCATCCATTTGATTCTTGAAAATTTTCAATTCCCATGCTTACTGCTACTTCTCTCGCCTTTGCTGTAGAATAGATCCAGATATGGGAATATTTCTTGCTCTACCTTCCATCAACCAATCATATATATGTGCTCATCCAGCTGCTCACTTTTCACTGCCCACGACTTTTTAATTTAAAACACTCTATGTGTTACTTCTTCAGTTTCTTTACATTTTTTTAAAATGGATATCAGGGAGGATGGTGGTATTCTAAATGTCTAAGCAAAGTCTATTTTTTGCTTCCCCTAATCAATTTGGCTTTGAAAATTGGTAATTTAGTTTGTTGTTTCCAGCTGCCTCTTTTTTTTTTAAGATTTGTCATGTCCATCGTGGACGTAAAATTTATGATGTAATTCTTGTTTTCGTGCATTTTTACTGGCAAATATTTAAAAATTGATATAAAATTATTTAATTTTATATTGATAGAAAATTATCAAATTAAAAATACGCATGCACATTCATAATATGTATAAGGCCATCAAATAAATGCATGGTAATTTCAACATAGAAGTGAGGCCTATTTCACTGACTGAAGTCTTCAACTACAAAAATGTGACTCTAGTCACAAATAATGTTGCATATGGGGGGACGACAATAATTGTTAAAGAGCGGTGGAGTTAAAATTCGCAGCGAAGATACTCTGGAAAAACAGACGACTGCCACGAGGTGCAAGAATAGAAATAAACGCAATGTAATTTTTAAGGGTACGGTCACAACAATATTGAGATTTTATGGAGAACTGATGAGAAAATGAAGTCAGAGTAGGCTAAATTCCCTGTCAAAATCATTTGAACCCTAAAATTTAACAAATCTTCGGACTCAGGTATACTAGTTGTGTCAGATGGTAATCTCATACATGGATATGAAGGAGTTCATCTGAGAGGTTTACGTCGGTTTGCAAGTTCTATTTTGACCACAGGTTAGTTTTACTATCATTTTTGCTAACATAATAGCTGAATACGATGAATATTTTACTCCTTGGAGGTAGTTGGCTTGTCATGGGGGTGTATTCTCAGTACCAAGTGTGGAGGTTTTTCGAAAATATAGAGGTACGGTAGGAAGAGGTTTCTTCATATAATTGCATACAAATTTTGGCAGGACCTCAAAGTCATTACGAAGAACGGAGGTTTACGACATGAAGAGGTTCATTAGGTAGAGGTTTTACTGTATAAATTTTCTTATAGTTTGATTAAATTGTAATGACTTGCGTAACATCAGAATTGTGGAATGGGAAATATGTCTTTTTACAGCATACTTTATGAAAATGTCATGAGAACATTCTGTGAAATTTATTCCAGTTCCATCATTTTTCATTTTTTTGTGCAGAGAGAGTGAATTACAAGAAAGGAAGGCTAAAAGCAATCAAATTATAGGAAATGATAAACTAAATACCATATTTCTCCGAATATAGTCCCCCCCCAATTTTTGAAGTTCAGTTTTGGAAAAATGTTTTTCAAATGCAAAGTAGGACTTGCACATATAATTTTCTCAGGTCAACAACTTGAGCACCTTGAGTAATAAAAATTTCCATTGTTTCAGTTACCAATATGGAGAATCAAGTTCTTATATTTACCACATATATTTCACAGCAACAGGAAAACTTAGGAAACCTGAAGTTGCACTACTCTTGTCAGTGGATTAATACATCATGGCTACAAATAAATCCACACACAATAGTGAAGGGGTTCAAGATGTGCTGCTTGTCCAATGCTCTGGATGGCAGTGAAGATGACATCGTGTGGGAAAGTGATGTTGACAGCAATTAATATATGTACAGTAGAAGCCCGGTATAGTGAGTACGGCTTATTGCGAGAATCGCGTTATAACGAGTGATTGTCGCTGTACCGCCAAAAGGCCTATGTTTTACATGTAAAATAAAGCGGATATAGCGAGGCCAAAAAGTTCCTTCCACGGTATACGCTCGGTATTACGATAGATATCTCTCGAGGGCGATGCACCGCCTAGCAAAAATAAACTATTGTGTTTTGTATTATCTGCTAATTAAACTAAAAATACAACTTGTGTACCATATCTACAACACCTAAAGCCAGTTATGTCCAAACATTAGCGATTTACGGCCTTCAGTACGCTCTGCGCGCTCCCATTTTACGTTCTTCTTTTGTTAGGCCCATTCATCAGTGGGAATGGGCAGACGACGAGCGAGATGAGAGTAGGAGAGGGAGTTAGGTCTAGGCATGGGCGATATTGATAATTCAATATCGGGATACGATAATTTTAGCATATCATAAGGTGGCGATAACGAAACTCAGCGTGACGATAAACATCGTCTTATCGTGCCCTGATATGTTATCGGGGCACGATAACATCTCGGGGCACGATAACATGTCGGGGCACGATAAGATATCGGGGCACGATAAGATGTCGGGGCACGATAACATGTCGGGGCACGATAAGATATCGGGGCACGATAAGATATCGGGGCACGATAAGATGTCGGGGCACGATAAGATGTCGGGGCACGATAAGATATCGGGGTGCGATAAATATCGCTATAAATAGGTATCGCGATAACTATCACGATAAAATATTATGATATCGCGCCCCGATAAAATATCACGATATCGCGCCCCGATAAAATATCACTATATATTATCACGATAAATATCGCGATAAAAGATCGTCATATTGCACTCGTTCAAACATAGCGTGTTCGCGCCCGATGAATTATCGTGATATTGCTCCAGTTAATCGTGTTGGAAAAAGACAGCCGTAAGTTGGCCTTCGCTTAAGCTTGAAAAATATCTACGACCCCCGAAACATGCCGTATTTCAGTGAACCTTCAGGCCAATTTTCCCAACTGATGGACGTACTGGTTAACATTCGGAAACTCGACAAAGCTGATATTATCGTCATGACATATTGGCAAAATTATCCAAAAACTTCCACAGTATACCTAATATTTTAATTCCGACTAGTTACGCTGTCTTTACAGCTTTCTTCGGCGATCGAAAAATAGAAGAACTGGAAGAAAAACATCGAAACTAGGGGAATTAATATTTTATATAATGGAAAATGTCCTGTTTCTTTCATGAAATATGTTGATAATCTACCAGATTGTGCCTGAAATTACTTTTTTTGCTGTTTACCTTCGTCAAATACCACGGAAACAAATGAAAAACTGTAAATACGAACGACTATGAGAATTAGGTGGGTTTTTTCAACACCATCGGATATAACGAGCGCTCGATTTAGCGAGTGATTTCCGAGGGATTATGAGCACTCGTTATACCGGGATTCCACTGTATTTATTTTATGCTCTCAAGAAAAGTCTCTATTTTTATGTTTTCGAGTATTTATGTTCAGAAAAGATTGTTTATATAAAGTTTTATTATTTATCTCTTTTACTATGAGAAAAGTATATTTTCCAGAAGTCAGTACTTCACCCCTTGTTATTTTCTTAATTTTTTTATATGGAATGTTTTTAAGCCTAAACAGTTCTCTTACAAAAGCTATCCTGCGATATGCTAAAAGGCAATAGTGTAAAAGGAAAGTATCTACAATTTCTGTTGCTCATGACAAAGTTATATGTTTTCTGTTAGAATCATGAAAAGAGTATATTTTTCATTTTACCAAAATTAACTCAAGAAAAGTAGAGGACTAATTTATATGAGACAAACTGCATAATTATAGGGATTTCATCACTTTATTTTCAATTGGGTGCTCAAAATGAGGGGTCGTCTTATATTCAGGGTCGTCTTAGAATCGGGTAAATACGGTAATCTAGCCTTGAACAAGCAGCATACCATTTAAAAACTCTGCCACTAGATGGCATTATATAATCTCATTGACCAAGAACAAAGTATAAGCAGTATACAGTGTTTTTGTCATTGACTGTGTACAGAAGTAGAATAAGTAAGCAGCGAATAAGGTTTTGCAATGTAGTGATCAGTTGGAAAAACACAACGCACTGCTGCGCGCCTCATTTTTAATTCGGTAAAAACGTTACGTCCACGTAAGTGATGGCTGATCTTGGCAGGATACACGTAAATTTCCATAATTTTTTTCCGCAGATAAAAACGTCTCCAAGGGCCAGATGAGAGGGCCTCGCAGGTCGTAGTTTGGAGACCCCTGGTGTATGTAATCACATTGTCCAAAAGTACATACTTGGCAGCAGTATGACATTTAATCGTCACAGATGTTCATGGTTCCATTTACCAAATATTTCATACCTTGACTACCTTCCCCAATCGGGATGGAATTTGTTCAATTCTGATTATTTTATTTGTGTCTTCTATTGTTTGTAATGGGGTAAGAATTATATTTCGAGAAGCATTTTGTCAAGAAAAATAGACTGCAAGTCTGCTATTTTAGTTAAAACATAAACTTTTCTTTCTCTTCCAATTAGTGACTCCATCTCTTCAAAATCATTGGATTTCTGCCTAAACATGATACAACTTGGAATCGTAAAAAGGACCTTGGTCAATCACCCCCATTTGCACAATGCAAGAACACCCAGAATCGGAACAGGTTATTTCCATTAACACAAGTTAATAATGTTTGAACAATGAATTTTTATCCATGGATGATTGCGCACAGATATATGAATCTTGTATACATTCCTGTGGATTAAATTTTACGATTTCTAAGGAAAAATAAATGATCAAAAATGTACCATATATAAGCTGTGACTAGGAAAATGGCAATAAATGATGTTAATAATCTTAAATAGGAGTTAAAAAAATGGAATAGTAAAACTTCAAAGTTTTATGCGATATATCATCCGTAACACCCTTATTTGGATGCCAACTACATAGTAAAATAACGCAGTCTGACAACTTCATCAATAACAAAAATACTGTTGAAGCTAATAGTATGAAACTTCATATAGCTATGAACAAAGTCCTTAGCTACAACATGTGAAAAGGAAAGTTTGATATCTCAATCTGTGTTGTTCTTAAGAAGGTTTTACACGGTAATTGAAACTGCACAAGTCGATGTTGCATCTGTTTGAGCAGTTGTCTATGAAAGTCCATGACATAGAAAATTTCGAGGACGCTTGCCTTACAGCTTTACATGGTGCAATCATCGGTGCATTGTCAGTGACAATACACCATTCAGTAGCGGTAATACCGTCAATATACAGGATGTTGATCAGCGGCCCAATTTCAAATTCCCATATGTTTCCCGTATTTCCCGGACAATTATTTGCTAAATTCCCGTATAGGAAAAGTCCGTGTAATTTGAACCGGCGTGTAATTCGGACCGATAGCTTTACTTTGTATTCATTAAGGGTAGCAACATATTTAGGGTGTAGATGTTTGGGTGTATCTTTGGAATGTCTTCTCTCCAAATTTCAACAATCAAGCCCAGGTGATTGAGGCATAAAGGCTAAGTGAGCGAAATCGTGAAATTCCGTTCTCCCACACAAAGCATAAACAACGAAGACACACTCTAGACAAATACACCCATTGGAATGGCTCTGACTCCTAAGGCGACAGCGAAATACAAAGTTACTTTTGCTAGGTGAAACACAGAAATTACTCCACTCTTATCATAATTCGTGTAGAAAAGTGCAAATAATTCTCTTTCATGTATCTAAGGATGTTTCTGTGAAATTCAGTCTCATTTTATTTTGATCCTCATAGTGTATTTCAGACCACCGAAGAGCGTGTATTTTGGACCGGTCCAAATTACACTGATAGAGTTACAAAATAATTCGCCATATGCATTATCTAGTACAACAGGTAAAATAAAGTGATTAAACTTTCTATCTTATAAAATTAGACTTTCTAACCGGATAAGTCACATTATCACGCTGCATTTTTCGACAAAATCGTGCGACGCGAAACCTACTACTGTGGCAAGGGTGTAAGACGTTGTGTGTGTGCTGTTGGCACACTTGCCGAGTAGGCCTCACGTGCACTGAAATGACAACCTTGCGCTCAGTGGGTTACGAAATCTTCATGGGCTAAACACTGCGACTCCCGCACTGCTAAGGTCCCACCAACCAACAATATGGGGATCTTCTGGATCTGTTCATTACAGAGCATTTCTTGAAATTTCCCGGACACTATGCGAAATTCCCGTATATTTCCCGTATTTTCCAGGGTAATGTTAATTTCCCGTATCTCCCGTATTTCCCGTATCGATCGACATCCTGATATATCACATAACGTCAAGATCTGTTATTAGCAATTAATTGGACGTGAAAGAAGCAATAAATTACCACCACTTTAAAATATGTTTTTCATCTATAGTCTAAGTGGAAACCCTAGTCCAGTATACTTAGCCCAAAATTTGGACCAAGAACAAACGGATGTGGGCCATGGTAACAGGTTCTTACTTAACGCATGAAATTTAAGCTTCCACGTGATTAATCGCCCAGCTCATCATTATTTTGCACTTTATTCACCACCTGAGGAGTTGAGTGCAAAGAAAAACACCCAACTCAATCGTCAACAACCTATTTCATTGCTAGAATCTCCCAGACAGTTCGTTGCTGATACATCTGCACCATCTAGTGAGAGAAATAAACATCAAACTTGTGCGAATGCATGTATCAGATTAGAACATGTTTCTAATTTGCTCGCAAACAAGATATTCAACAGAGAAAAAATCATTTCCCTTGACCGGGACTCGAATCCGGACCCCCTTGATTTCCGGCCAGGTGCTCTACCAGTTGAGCTACCTTTTTCTCTGTGGAAATCAAAGAGGCTTTAAAGGAACAAGGTTACATCTGGTTCCTGGCGGCTCCTGAAAGAGACAACTGGAAAGTCATATATAGCCCCCCCCTAGTATATGACCTTATCCACGAAAATTTCGGCTCAAAATGGGGGGGACTATATTCAGAGGAATACGGCACATGGCTGAAAAGGAGTCATTCAGGTTTTCATAAACAGGCAACTGTAAAGTTTTAATTGAAATTGGCAACCCACGCGAACAAATATTGCCAGTGACTGATGACATTCACAAATGTCAAAGGTTCAAACCATTGAAAATAACTTAAATATCTATAAATTGAAAAAAATATTGGTGAAACTTTTAGGTCATACTACATGACAACATTAGAAAAAGTTATTTTTCATTGGGAATGTGCGATAATTTTTCTCTCAGTCTTGACAGTGCTAAGACATGTAGATAGAGCTAAATATTAACTGCAGAAATCCTGAACTTTAAAACTTTTACAGTAATTCCAGTAGAAAGATTACGGCCAATAACTATTTTAAATTTCAATTGAAATTAAATAGTGACTGATTTATAAAAGTTATCCGACGTTCAAGTAAGATACCATTCACTATCAAGCACTTGGCTAATATAATATAGATTGCCTTGCAAGCAAGTACTCACCCATGCTTAGCCTTTGAATCACCATTTCTCCACATTTGAGGCACTTTTTCATTCGATACGAACAGTCAGCACATGCAACTCTGTGTCCACAAGGTTCTAAAACTACCAATCCACCGGGCTCAGAGCAAATAGTACACTCCGATTCTATGGATGTGAGGTCAAAAGCGTTTCCAGTGATTAAAGGAGGACTCGAGGAAGTGGTTGCTGGATGCGCCAACGGTGACCCCAATCGACTGGCGTCATTCACAACGTCAGCGACTGCCACCGTCATCATCAATGGAGTGATTGTGGTATCTCCTGGAGCCGCAATATGCCTCGGCTGGGCATCACTCGCTGGCCTGGGCGAGTTGGTCGCTGCGTGGTTTGGTGACGACGTGGCTGATATGCTGCAATAATGATTTAAGGTTTGTTTAACAATGTTTGTTTAATACTCCAAAAGTTGGTTTGAAATATGGTTGTAAGTTTTTTCTTCATGCTTTTGGATGTTTTTATTTTGAATCAACAGTTTGGCTTCCAACTAGCTGAGAGAAATTTAGGCCTCAACAGCATTAGAGCTGAGGTGTATAAATGAATGCATGATCGCCACGAATAAAGGGAAGAACCATCACGAAAAGAAATCTATGCATATAATACAAAGCAATCAAATATGTATATTTTAATTTATCTAAGGCAACATCACTGCTGGTGCCAACTACTCTCCTTTAAAAGATAAAATGAGACAAGGCTGCCAATCATACAAAAGTGAACAGGGGTGGGAGGAACACGTTACCTTCTCCTTGAGGTGTATTCCTTCAAAATGGACACGAGGCCAGGACCAGGTAAGAGCTGCAAAGGAGTGCGACCTCTTCGATTCTGCTTGTTGAGATCGCAGCCCTCTTGCACCAGGTAACACGCTATGGAGAAGGCGACTCGATTCTCAATTGGTTTCATGTTACCATCCTCATCATCTTCATACATTCTGTTTTGCAGCTGCACGAAAATCTGAAAGAGAAAAACATGTGCACCTGATGAAGCAGATAGTCAAAGTATCCTGTGGCAGGAAGGTAATGGCAGAATCGACTCGGACTCCATGAGAACAGAAAATGCCACCATGGTGCTTCACAACAAAACCATGTCAAAACGAAATAAGGGAGATGGAGGGCAAGTACTTAACCTTTTGAATGCACCGGCTACCAGGCCTTCTAATTCTGGCTATAACTAAAAAAATAATGGAGTCAACAAACCATTCCGTGTGCCAGTAATGGCACCCTGATACTGACTTCTGGTGTACTTGAAATGTTCATGGCTGAGTTCACCAGAGTTTGCAATGCGTAACCAAAAACTGAATGCCAGCATTACCATGTTCTGTCATTTCAAACCCATGATCCCCAATTTAACACAACTATAATTAATTAACAAGCTCAGAAGTAAATAGAAAGAGTATACGAGAGTAAATCAAGTACACTTAGTTCAGCCAAACAATTTATTTGGTACAGCCTGACCAGTTTCAACACCGTAATATCATTCTCAAGGGTCAAATAATAATAATAATAATAATTTATTCCATCCTGAAGACATTACAAGAATGTATTGAACAGATCAGGTATATAAAGCAGATTATCCCTGCATAAAGTACTCTTGCACACTATAAAAACACTTTGACATCAAGAACTTCCTTAGCTGGCATTTGAATGCAGTCATTATTGGAGTGTTTCTTTAATTTCACAGGAAGAGTATTGTACAATTTAATACAAAGAACTCCGGGACCTAAAGAAGACACCATTAAGTTTTGTTGAATCACATGTAGATCAGTTGTATGTCTAGTATTGTGTTCATGATAACACTCATGTTTAGCAAACAAAGATAAATTTTCACGGGCAAAAACCAATTTACAATAAAAATAAATAGATGGCACAGTAAGCAAGTCTAATTCTTTTAAAAAGAGGTCTGCAATGGCTCCTGTACTGAGCATTACACAGAGATCATATCATCTTTTTTTGAATTCTAAAAATATAGTTTAGTAAGGAGGAAGAACCCCAAATAACAATACAATATGACACATGAGAAAAAAAATATGCATAATAAACACTTCTGAGCATATCAACACTAAGCGAGTGTTTAACTGTAGACAATAAATAGTAGGCAGTTTAATTTTTTATCCAAACTCTCAATGTGGTAGGACCAATTTAATAGTGGGTCAATTAGGACACCGAGAAAATTAACCCGATCCCTCAGTTGAAGATCTTTCTTGTGGTAGCTCCTATTTATATTATATCCAGGGAGGGGGGGGGGGGGGGGGGGGGGGGGGGGAGGATGACTAAGGTAAGTGGGCAATGAAGTTCTGTTTGGATCATGTGGCTGAGTGGCAGCATAACATTCTCTTGGGAAAGGGATGGGAACTATGTAAAGAGGAGAATTATGCAATGGGACCACCTTTCTGAGTAACCTCTTGCCATAATTTTTGGCCTGTGTCAAGATTTCAAAGTTCTCAATGAAATCCAGCTTCACTCCTTTGTCACATGCACGTAAAACTGCAACTTTAAAATCAAACGCATGACTAGAATTACATAAATGACTGTTTAAAACAGATTTGCTGTCACAATTAATAAAAGATTTAAAATGTTCTTTTTTCCTATCCCTAAAGTTACATCCTGTTTGTCATAAAAACAATTACAGCCATTTGTATCCCAGTACATATCACTTAAACACACCACATTTATCTTTGGTGTTAATGTTGTCTTTAGAGTTAAAACAGTATACTCACTCAGAGTTGAAGAATTATAAAAACATAATTTGGTAAAGTATTCTCGGGCTTTCCACCGGGTTAAATATTTATACAAAACCAACGTTTCAACGGACGACTCATCCATCATCTTCAGGGTGAGAGAGTCATGTGGTTAAGAACCAATAATTTATTTTCCTTTCTATTGTTGTATTATTCAAACAAGCCTTGATGACCTTTTTCTTTAATATTACATAAAAATTTGCATAAATATCACTTATTGTGAATGTTTTATTGTGTTTTAAAATATTTTCGAATAAACATTTTTTCACGAAATTTCATTTATTTACCGCTTTTTTGTGACGAAATCCACTATTTTATTCACTGAAATTCAGGAATTTTATTCTCAATTTTTCACCAGCTCTAGGTATCGGCAATAATCTCTGCATTACTCTGGGTTTCCTTCCGCATCAGTTGGCTAGTAGGCTATCGGCAAATAATACTATTGGTATCAGCCACTGGTACCGAGGTATTGGTTTGGTATCGGAAAAAGTGGTATTGGTCCAAGTGTAGTAATCACCAAATGGTGAGCAGCAACATTAAATGGATATGTGCACTTTGCCGTGCATTGAACCACCCTGGGAATAATAAATATACACTGTTCAACTGATGTACGGATAGCAATTCCCAAGTCATGAGATCAGGGGTAAATGGCTGCAATTATATCTAAAGGATAGGCAACAGATGGTAGAGGTTGAGGGTACAGGCATCAACAAAATTGTTGTAAACTACTTATCACCCACAGAAATAATAAATGTAGGGGTACCACAGGGCAGTATTTTGGGGCCGCTCTTATTCTTATTATACTTAAATGATTTGCCGAGGTTTATTAAAATCAATGATATTGGATTATATGCTGATGATATACCTTTAGCAATGAGCCACAGGGATCCTAAGCTGCAGCAAACCAAGCTGGAGAGTTCATTATTACTCCTAGAAAAGTGGTTTAGCCTTAATAAACTCTCTGTAAATGTTAAGAAAACTAATTACATTCAATTTAAAAAAAAGTAGGAAGTGCCAAAGTAAGGAGGTATTCTTAAACGGTCAGCCCATAGAGAGGGTAAATGGTACAATGGTTTCTAGGTTTAGCTATTGATGATTCCCTTAACTGGGAGACCCATATCAATACCCTATGCTCTACCCTGGCTAAAATTGGAGGAATCTTGTGGGTATTGTTTATTCAAATGTGCAGAAAATGGTCTATTATGGTTATTTTCAAGCCCATTTGTCCTTTGGAATTATTTTCTGGGGATCATCGCCTAGATTTCGTAGCTATCTCAATACAAAAAAGAAGTATAAGGTATATAGCAAGGATACCCCTTGGAAATCTTGTAAACCCTATCTTAAGGCCAATGGTGACTGCCCCTGAAACGGTTTTTCTTCTCGCAGCTAGGCAAATAAAGTTATTGACATGAATCTTTCACCATCAACTTTTTTTGGCCAATGAAATTCTTTTTTGCTTTTTACATTTTGCAAAAAATTAAAAAACATGATAAAAAATTACCAAAATGGCAGAATGCGTTGTTATTTATAAAAATCGAAAAACTACGAAGTTTTCGAGTTTCTTCACTAATCAATTCCAATTTTCTAAATAATATTATGAGAAGGTAATAACTAGTAATTAGAATAATTAGAAGTCGCTAAAAACGCGCTGCTAGGAGCGTCACTTGCGGCGAAATCAGGGAACCATTACGAAGCACCCGAGGAGCGATGAGGGAGGGGAGGGAGAGATGCCGCTGGAGGGATGAGGGCCATGCTGCTGGAGGCGTTTAAGGGGAGGGACGAACGAAAGACAAATCTTGCAACCTTGTGTTTTTGCTGAGAAGAGGACAGCGCGCAGGATGTCGAAAGGTTATGCGTCCCTCTTCGTTGCTCTCAGTCCGTCTCGACTTTTCGTATCGAGAGCTATTTCCAATTGCCTAATATTTGCGTAAATCTTTCAAGCAATTTTTCTACATTCAGTGAGTCAAGAAATAATTTACAATTAATTTCTTCGATTTAAATTATCTCTGAAAAAAAGATTATCATGGAAACTGCCAGAAAGGGCCATCCTCGAAGTAAGAAAGACGTGGTCTATTCTCATCTGCAAAACGAAAGAAAAGGTCTGCCGGGAGTCTGAGGAAATGGCAAGCGAAGTAATTATTTGGTTGAGGACGACTACAATGAACCAATTCTTCAGATTTTGTACGTTTTTTTGTTTTCATCAAACCGATTCTCAGAAAAATACGTGTTTCTGCTAATGACCTAGCCTCACCGGAACAGATTAAACATTTGAGATTTAAGTATAATTGTTGTCCATGGCTGATTTGACTGTTTCACCACAGTATGTTTAGACAGTGGTTTCATCAGTTTCATCTTAACATACGAATGCGAAAATGTAGCCGTCACTTTTCTAAAAGTCATTTAATTGTTAGCGATATTATTTTACATTGCAAGAGACGCAATGTTTGTTCCAATTAAATCCGATGAGTAAACCGTGGTACTTTCTGAGAGAGTTATCTTCAGCCTGGAATCGCCACGTCCTATATTCCTGCATTATTTTTGTTTTTTTTTGTAATTACTAATTATATAATTAGTAAAACCCCCGGTAATCATAACAAAATGTAAATTGAATTTTAAATCTAATAACACTAAAAAAAAGTGATGGCAAACTATTTTATGAAGCAAAATCTGCCGCAAAATATATTTAGGCCTTCTCAAAGTATAAAATAAAGTTCTCTTTAATTTTGTTTACAAGAACTGCATAGCTTTTTTCTTTTTTGTTATGAAATTTTGCCGTGTTCTAAATCTCCCTTATTTTTGGCCAAGAATATGGAAATCTCCCTTATTTTCTTCAAATATAGTTGTTGGTCACCATAAGTGGATCTACACGTGGCATGGAAGCTGACATGTCTGTTCAGGCATTTCGATAGAGCGAGGAGATGCAATTACTTTTCTTTCAATACCATTTCCTCGTAGGCAGTGGTGATTCGAGTGCTTTTGAAAAGGTGCGTGAATCCGTTCCATGTGGGAAACTGGTTAAGAAAAGTGATTGTTCTAGTCACGAGGTTACATGTTATACAAAATCCATCTTCAAAATTCTGGATGAACACCCTGAATTGAAACTATTTCTAACAAAAGAAAGTAAAAGAAAAATATGGCTGCAACTCACTAGTTGAGGATCTAAAAAACGGGCCGCTTCGCGTATTCAACAGCACTCGAATTGCAAAGTATATAACTGCAATGATCAGGAGGGGAGGGAAAACATTTTCAACGACAAGGAGATGGGTGCCCTGGAAAGAGTCAACGAATTATTAAAACCCTAGGTATGGAAATCAATTATGCTAGCCATGATTGACACTAGTAATCTGGCCGAGAATTTTGTCGTTAGTGGCTAAGTTTATGGGAGGCAAGCAAGTGAACCGCGGAAAAAGTAGTTTGTATGCTCATCGTGTGCAGGGTGCAGGGGCTTGATTTTCAGCTGGGACCAGGGTGGAATTATTCTGCGTAGAAAATGATATGTGGAAGAAGCCCTTTCAAAAGTATACACAGACTTGGCGAGCGAAGGCCTAAACGCTAACAGTCAACTAGGAGGTGTCTTGCAAAAAAGCCTAAGAGGAAAGTTAGGGAAATTTATGAGGCAAAAGAAACTAAGGATTATGGAGAGTTCTGTCAGAAATTGGACATGGACCAATAGCAAATGGATGTAGAAATCGAAGAGCTGATAAAGAAATTGACGGTTGAGGGGTCAATAGAAGCTCTAGAGAGAGAGACGCGGGTCCAAACCGAATGTGAGCAATGGTTTGATGAAAGACAATAGATTGACGTAATCAAATTTTGGTGTTATTTGTAGGAGAAGGGAAAATCACTTGTGAAAAGACAAAGAAAAGAAAAGTTTTATGCCCAGTCATCTGAAAATGATACAATGAGATACGGTAGCCTAAATGAATTTATGCGATTAAGAAATATGAGGAGTTAACGGGTAGCAGAGTTTCCATGTGGCCTTTTTGTTGATCCCGGACACTGTTTCCTAGCAGCCTCGCCTGATGGAAAAACAATTGATGCAGCATCATTGAAGTAAAATGTCCAATATCATCGGAACATATGACATTAAAACAGGCAGCTGAGGAAATAAAGTGTTTTTGCTTGGATGAGGATCTTAAACTCAAGAAAACCAATGGTTTTAAACCATAATTATTACTACGAAATTCAGGGACAATTACATGTTTCCCGATATTCCTTTTGTAATTTTATGGTGTGGACTCCTATGGACTGCAAAATCCAAATAATCTTCCGGAATGGTGAATTCTGGAAGAATCGCATGGAGAACAAATTTCTTTAATTGTATAATAAAGCTTTGCTTCCCGAAATAATTGACCCCCGACTTTTCCGATCTATGGAAATAAGAGAACCGGAAATAAAAGTTTGAATAGTGTTAAAGTACATTTATTATTGCCATCTATAAAATGTTTAAACTTTCAATTACACGATACAACCGGCAATGTTGGCTCAAGAATAGGAAATTCATGTTAATGCACCGAATTACTCCTAAGTCATTAGCAGCCATCAATCCGAAAATTGGTACCTATGCTGTAGCTCTACAATCTGCACTCTTCTCAACGAACCTCTTTACTCCCTCATCTTTCTTACCTTAGCGTATCCATTTATTTGCTCACGATGATCTATCCTTGGCCTTCTGTGGTAATTCTATCCATCTACTATTCCTTCAATGATTGTCATCATGAGGCTGTTATGCCTCATAGTATGTCCGATGAGATTATCTCCTAATGCAAATCATCTACAGAAAACGTCTTTCCCCAACTCTTCGTACAACTTCTTTATTCGTATTTCAGTCTGTACGTTTGATCTTCATTAATCTTCTACAACACCACTCATTTCCATCGCTTCCAATGTTCTCTATTCTGCTGCTGTTACTGGCCAAGCTTTTATGTGAAAACATCCAGGTTTTACTCCTGACAGTAATTAGTTGTGAAAGTTTTTTATTGAATTTTGCTACGAGTAGAACATATGCCCCGCAGCCCCTTCTGAGCAGGTCAAGGGGTTTCTGCAAGCATCGAATGCAGGGCGTAATATTCCATCGGGTCCAATTATTCTGGCCGGAATATGATCCGCGTGAGAACTTTGCTCCTATCACTCTACTCTCTACTACCCGTTTTACTATTCTGCATGTCACTCGAGTTCTGTTACAGCCGATTTGATATCAAGGAATGCCCACCTGAAGCCTTTTTTACTCTGTTCATTAGTATTTTATTCCAATTTTGCCTAGAATAAGCTGCGCTCTTTTACAGAGGGAACAAAACACGGACTCCTTTTTGAAATCCGTCCTGAAGTAACTTAACGTATGACACTTCAGTATAGAAGATAGAAGCAAGTATTTAGCACACATTAGTATGTTATAACATACCATTCAGGCTCGCCACCTGAAAAGTGATTCAGACATCTTTCGTGCCGTCATCTTCGTAGGATGGAGCGAAAAGAAAATTAAAGCGGATTCAGTGGACATTGGGGGAGGGAAGATATTTGGAAATCAGGATATGACAAAGCATGTCACTGGGGCGAGTAGGTAATAGGTGGCGAGAGGATGTTGAAGATAGCTCCTGAGGGTGGAATGCTTGGAAAAAGGAGAAGAGGGTTGTGAAGCATGTCAGATGAGGGGTGTTGGAAAGTGGTGCGGATGCAAAAAAAATACGCCGAGATGAGGGGGTTGACAGTGAATGGAGATGCTTTGTGAAATCCTACCTTTAGTCTGTTAAAAAACTATGATAAATGTTTTCATAGCAATGTTGATGTGTGATGCGCTGCTGGAAAGAAAATTCCTAATTTCTCTCCTGCCGACCTCTTGAACTCGTCTTATTTCCTAACTTACCAGGTGCTGTAGAATATTTTTCATTTAGTAAGAGCGATGTGGATTGTTTTCGAGGCTACCCAGTGGCTTCTGATGAACATCCTTGGGATTCGAGGCTTTCGCCGCATTGCTCTATTTTTAGGACTATCTTTTCGCCAGTCATCATGCAGTCTTCTTCCGATACAAATAGTGAAAAATATATTGCAGAAAACGATGAATAAAGAATAATGACCAATGCTTGCGACGGCTTCCCAGTTCCCACAGAAAAGGAAAAGGGTGGGTGGGTTGCCGGTTCACGCCAGAGGCAGCCGAGGCGAGATATTCTGGCTAGACGCAGTCCGAGCGAGACATTGTAAAACTGCTGCGATGTTGCAATGTTAGGAGTGGGGCAAGGGTATGGGCGATGTAGGGGAGGGTGCAGCCGGTGTCCGAGGGGAGACCAAGGCCATATTTGGGAATCGTCAGGTCACTTAGTTAGTGTCATGGAGCGCTGACAGTCATCGACTGTGGTTCCATCTTGGCAGGGGAGATTCACACCATAGGCCACTCACCATTCGCCTTAAGGAATTAAAACTCCTAAAGTTACGTTCTAAGTAGGTATATATATGTATCACTTGTGTATGTATGTCAGAGATAATATAAAAGACCTTACTACCAATGGTCAAGTGCATGGACGTACCACTCGCCATAGTGGGGATGTACATATGTACTGCCACTCTACCGCCATGTACAATAAGAGCCCCTTTCACATGGCTACCAAGGTTTACAACGCTCTGCCTCCAACCTTAAAAAAATGCACCTACGAGGGTAAATTTCAAGTTTAATCTGAAACTCTTTCTGGCAAACAAAGGCTATTATAGCAAAAATCAGTTTCTGGAGGAATTTGTCGACCACGGAAGTGTATGATTTTGAATGTGTATGTATTTTTTGTTTTGACTTGTCATATATTTTACAATGTAAAGTCCTGGGACTAATAAAAATTGAATTGAATTATATCAAGGGTGGTCATCCAATATGTGAAGTACATTTCTACAAGGCCACAATAAAATTCCAAGCATGTGGCATATGATATAAATGGGCTCGACAGTATATCCAGGATTTCCAGGCAGGCAAACTACTTATGTTAATTCCATAAGTAATGTAAATACACTTAACTGATAACTTACCCCATGAATGATTGGAGCTTCATGTTCATTGATTTCATTGGTTATTGAAGCCTGCTTCATCAGCGCCAGGTGCAGGCCAATGTCCCCATCTTCATCTTCCGCATTCACGCAGGCACCTCCAGAGGACACCAGTAATTCCACGACCGAGCAGTGACCCTGTGACACGCACACACATTGAAACAGCAGTCAATGACAGTCCACATGCAACAGGGGAACAGACCAAAAGAGGGCGAAAATGGACTGCGATAAAAAAAAATTAAACAGAAAGGTAGTCTTCCTCATCTTCCCCCCCCCCCCCCCCCTCCCTCCTCCTTCTTCTACAGCCCCCCTGAAGATCACTAACCCAGGCTAACTAATCCAGCCAAATAGCAGCTTATGCAAAGTATCCATTGAAAATGTCCGAAGACTAGAAAATCCAAATACCAAATTAATTATGGAAAACGACATTTTGGACATTTTCAATTAAGCCAAATTAGAAGCTCTCATTATTTCATGTAAAGTATCCATTGTTTAAGGAGGCTCCACCGAATTACGAAGTAGATGTCATTTTTGTGAAAATTTCAGGACACAACATTTCTTGGCCCTTCTATCGATTGGCAATAAAATAATGAGGCCTTTCCATCCATCCATTTGAATAAAAAAGGTGTTGAAAATCAGCAATTTTATATGTGGTTATATGGCATAGCGTCACTTTTGCAGTAAAATTTGCAGATTAATAAGGTGAAGAGAAATGTCGTTTTGACGAAAAACTAATATAAGATGCGCAATTTTACGTAGAATTTCGCATTGTAAAAAAGTTCTCGCCTTACCACTCTTGTTAAATTGATATTAATAAATATTTGCTCGAAAAAAAGCAGAAAAGCCTTAGTTACATGAAAGTGTTGCTCCAGTATGTTGTTATCATTGAAAAGGTATTTGTGACGGAATGTGCTTGAAAGCTTATTTAGCAACTTAATTTAGGAATATACCTAACTAAAGTCCTTATATTTTTTATGTAATTTAAATATTTCATTGGTTATTGACATGGTGTAATTAATACAAATGCTTCCAAATGGTAGCAGCGTCATTGTTGCCAAAAGTTTAAAAAAATATCAATATTAATAAAATTCAAAACAAAGAGTTTTATTTGCAAGGGAATAGTTTAAAACTAAGCAAGAAAATATTTAAACTATTTTAGAATACGTATTAGCGGGATTGAGCATGTATTCTCACTTTGTAAATTAAATGTGGCAACAACACGTCAGCCATGTTTCGAACTCAAAATGAGTTGAAAGAACTTTTAAAAAATAGAATCATACTACAACATGCTATATAATAGCATACTCACACAATTATTGTGTATGCATAATCACCCTATAGATGATTTTCCACCATGTTTAGGCTTAGATTTATAGGTGTTTTTCTGGATCGGTATTTATTCATAAAATAACATAGCTCTTTTTAAGGGATTTTGAATCGTGGAGTCACGACGGAACCTCCTTAAATGGGGGCTCTTTAGTTTTTGGGCACACCACACGTGGCAATGCTTCAACATTTATAAAAGCAGAGTTGTGGATGCTTGCATGAATGCTGTTTTTCATGCGTCAAAATTCGAAATTAAGTTTTTGTTCTATGGGGACCATGACTAAGGTTCATAATTTCGTGATATTGCAAATTTCATAATATCATTTCTCTTACCATACCTTGGAATACCCTTTGATTGGGAATAACGACTTTGTTTCGTAATCACAAAACTTTGTAATAACGTTGTTTGTAATAATGGGAGTCTACTGTATTTGAAAGTTTAAAACCAGAATCAAATATTTTTATTTAATCGCATTGCAGCTTTTTACTTCAACGGCTAACAAATAAATTAGCAGAATAAAATCTAATATTCTAGTCACTGGTAAACATCTAGGTAACTGGTAAACAAGAACATATTCTATGTATTCAATATTTGAGGTATTTGAATATTCGAGGTATGATTAATAATCAAATTTGATATTTGAATTCCAGAAATCTGCTAGTTATCCCATCTCTACATTTCACATTGCATTTTTTTGAATCATCAAAACTATTCTTTACACATTTGTACTTGATGGAGCAACAACACTAAATATCTATGAGCAAAAAATGCATTTTTGCACTTTCTTTGGAATAAAGTAATGCAACATGGCTTCCTGCAAATCTTCCTTGGTTAGAATGCACATTGACAATGTCAATGTGATGATAATGATTATTGTTAATGCTTTACGGATGTCAACAACTGAATTTTCAAGTTTACTGACACACCTTTCAAATACATGCATGTATTATTATTTCAATGAATAAGCAATCAGAACTACTGATGTCACTCATAAAAAGGGGCAGAAACCTAATCCCACATCCAATATTTTCTCAATGCATTAAAAATAACACCAATGGGGGTTCAGCAATTAAGTGCCATAGTAAGTTATTTTTCTATTTTTTCTTTATCATGAGCATACTTACACATCTGAAATCATTCTACAGCACAGATATAACACATGGCAGATTGAACTGACCGGAAATATAGCAGATAGCAGAAATATAAGAGATCATGGTGTCTACTAATACATATATGAAAAAGAAATTCAAGACTTTTTCAAGACTTTTCAAGACAAAAATTTTTAAATTCCAGACCAAAAAGGCTAACTAATGTGTCATCGCGACAGTCAATAGTTCAATGCCCAGTCCTGTCTAATTTTTCACTTGGAATTGGCCATCTTATTATATCCACATTATTAAAAGCACAAGCACAGCACCTTATCTACTTCATTCATGATTAAACTCGTACTAGAAATTAAAATGCCGTATACTTGAAATGGACTGTACCGTGACATTCACGGCTGTTTTTGAGGAATGCGAGGCGGCACGCTGCACAGCGGTGCAGGATCCCTAATAATTGGTATTTTGGATTAAAAAATGTTCAATTTATATGAAATTCGGTCGATATAGGTTTTCAAGGTTGCTAAATATGAATTCAGATTCAAAACTTTTGTGTACTAATTTTTTCGCAAAATGTTTTGCAATTTTTTACTTAAATTAACTCTTATTTAAAACATCATGATAAATGCGAAAAAAAAATTTCCTAAGTCGCTGAATGCTAATTTGATGTTCATATTTTCGCTAATAACTTTTTCACAAAAGTATTTGCAATATTTTTATTACTTGAATTTACACAAACTCAAAATTCTCGTTTCATTAAAAATTGTAGCACAAAGGTTTTCGCGATCTCTGAACACGAATTCGATGTTAATATTTTCACAGATTAATTATTTTGCAAAAATATAAAAGTGAATTTAAAAAAAAAAACTATTTTTGAGTTCTCCAGTATATCATCTAGGAGCCAACGACATATTCATTGGCGGCGGCAGGTATGGCGTCGTCGGCGACAATGTAATATGATGAGTGAAAGTTTCTCGGGTCTTCCACTGGGTCAAAGGCTCCATCTCTGCCTACGTTTCGGAAAACGACTCGTTTTCCATCTTCAGGGCTGTGAGCCAGGGACATCTTCACAGCCCTGAAGAAGGAAAACGAGTCGTTTTCGGAAACGTCGGCAGAGATGGAGCCTTTGACCCGGTGGAAGATCCGATCACTCATCTAATCCACCGGGAAAACACCAAAACGTATTATAATGTTTTTACTTTCCAGGGGCTAATCTCTGTTCTTTCACGAAGACGTTATGCTTGCGTATAGAAACAACACAATTCAATGGGAAATGCTAATAACAAAATGGAAAACGGTAAGCTTTACTAAATGGATGTGAGAAAGAAAACATTCCTACTACAAAGTAAAGTTAATTAATCCCACCCGATTCTGATGATGCGCAGACTCTTAGGACGCGATGGTTTAAATATAATATTTCTAGTGGAATTTAATCGAGTTACACCCTCAGAGGCATGGCAAAACGCAAAATGTCACAATCGCACTAGAGTACGATCTATGGATCGCCCGAATCTTTGGGAGAGTTGTAATAATCACGGTCAAGGTCATTCTTTCGAAATAGCATTCATGGGCAGGAGGGAAGTATACGATCTTCAACCTGCAACCGACCAAGCCGATTTGTCACGCGGCGGCATGCAGGAAACGGTGCCCATGTGATGATGACAAATAAAGAAAAAGGGAAACAATATCTCATTTCGTAATGCTATTCGTCTGCCGTTCCAATTTTTATCCTGATGATTTGCAAGCAACCATTTTTCCCGATTTTTGATTATTTTTCAGCGAATTCCTGACCTTTTCCCGATTTTTTCCCAATGTTAACAAATTCCCGACTTTTTCCCGGATTCCCGACTTTTTCCCAGATTCCTGACTTTTCCCGACTGGTAGACACCCTGGAGATGTTTCTAAAAAAATTGATATCAAGTTCGATATTATGAACTAACTACTTTTTGATCCCATGAACATTGTAATAATGAGATTCTACTTTGATTGAATTGATCAATTTAATACTGTTTCTGATAATACAACTCCCAAATGTACTCATCTTCACTTACAAGGGAACTTTTGATTGCATAATACGTAGTTACTTAAATATCATGGTCATAATGGAGAACATGCACTATTTTTTATAACTCTTTGAATATGAAGTTTATTAGCTAAAATGTGCTTGGCGAAAATTTTGCTGAAGAATTAAATTGCATGAAAAAGATATTACTCTTAGAAAATTGTACTTTTTCGACAGCTTAAAAACACGACGTCATCGCATGACGTCACGGCACGGTAACACTATGGGCGTTGTTTATCTGTTTATGTGTGGAGGTACGTTGTTAAATGAATAAAGGTAGTAGTTTCAGGCTTAATTTGGTGGAATATCATATCGAAAGAAAAAATGGCAATTTTCCACAAGAATAGAAAGAAGAATTTTCCAAATTCTTGTGGAAAATTGCCATTTTTTCTTTTGTTAAATGAATACTTGGCGAAAACATATGTATTTTTCTCATTTGTTCAATGCAATAAATAATTGTATTTCGATTTTTATATAAGTAGTATGGATGGTAACGAGCAAATCGTCCATTAATTATATAATGCCTGTTTAGTGCCCAAGAATTTCAGCTACGTTTATGCAATCGTTAGTTTTTTTTTAAGAAGAACGACGCCATGAGGGAGTCCACCAAAGGTAATTGTCGGAATGTGCATTTTTCAGCCATCGTTTCGTTCGGGAAACGGCTAAAAACCTCAAAACAACATATTCACTGTTTTATTTTAAAAATAAATGCCTGTCTCATAGCAATATGGAACCTATACCGTGCAGTGACGTCAGAAGGCATTCCAGGTCACATGACTTTCGTCAATTTCCGGGAACAATTTAATTGCATTTAATAATCTTTGTGCCTGGCATAGAAAATTTTGGCTTATAAATTTGAATTCGTGAGAGAATTTCGCATCAGGTAAATCAATAATCTTCAAGAAACAAATTTCATGCATATTCCCCATTATGTATAGCCTCCTGAGTCCATGACGGAGGAGCAATTTACGCGCGTCCATGAAAATGAAAAGTTTTTTCAAAGGTTAGTCTGATTTCACTGATTGCTTATTCTCAAGACTATGAACTACAACACATTAATTTTTCCATTCAACCATTTTCCAAACACACCCATTACAACTGCCCAACAAAGAGATCAGGGGCAAAAGAGGGGAAGCAAATGAACTGCCACAAGGATAAAAATGCAAATGATTACACCAGTGAAAAATTATTAGTAAAAAAATACTTTTCACAAAAAATAAATGTTGGACAACACTAGAGGAGTGATTCACTATAGAACCCAATAATAAAATCTGGGTAGTGCGCATGACGGCACCTGAGAAATGGCCAGCAACAGAGGAGTTTGCTTCCTGTTGTTTCGAAGGTCAACATCAGCTTGGCCTTGCGTCAACAGCGTCTCCGCAACAGCACGGTGTCCATTCAGAGCTGCCAAATGAAGCGCTGCAAAACCATCATCCTTCTTGACGTCGACTAGCTGACGCGCCTGACTTAAAAGATGCTTTGTTGCACTATAAAAGACAAAAATTAGAGGCTAGTGAAAACAGACTCGGTGATATAGAGGAAACTCAATGCGACAAAATCCAAGGAACCTAAACATTCAGTTCGTAACATTGAATTCCGTTTACCAAGTTTTTATTCAGCGAAAAGTATTCTTTTTCTCTTTGATTGGGAATTAGTTCTCCATCTGACTTTTCTGACATGGTTTCATTAAAAATAAGAGATAAATCTCAGCAGGAATTCATGGGTGATATGTACGAAATATATAATATTACAGGTGTAGTAAACACCCGCTGACAAGTTAAATAACGTTTTTATGAGCAACATCACAAAAGAAAAGTTATCATTACAAATTTTTACGACCACAACGTTATGATCACTTCAATTTTTGGAAATTCTGACATTCTTATTATCCTGATACACTAGAGAATGAATTTTTGCCCACTGATGATGTTTAAAGAGATCAATGCCATGTTAAGGCTCAACAAAAGTGGATCCTGTTTGTTCCCCCCCATGGGTGAAAGTCCACCAAATATTTTAGTGGGTATCCACTAAATATTGTGGATATCCACAAATTATAGTGGATATTCACCTAAAATATAGTGGATGTCCACCAAGAATTGTGGATATCCATTAAGCATTAGTGAATTCACTTATGCACAATGTAGAGGTCCACATTTTTAAGTGGATCCTTTTACACATCCACAAACTAAAGAAATGGATGCCCACATTTTATTGGATACGATGAATAATGGCTAATTCCATTTTTGTTCCGTTACAATAACTGTCAACCCTTATACCTCTTCTCTTTCTTCCCATTTCATATTTACCCACACATATTTCCTCTACTCCCATCCCCCACTCTGAAGAAAGTTTGTGACCACATCTAATGGATTAGGAAAACTTTTGCAGTCAACTTAAGGATTTTAGTCCCATAAATAATTTCATTATCAAATTGTATTATATTTCAAATTGTATTTTTCATGAACATAATAGCTATAACTGTTCCCACAAGTAGAACTTTGAATTTGCTTTAATTGTGATGGCATCGTCTGACGTGGAAAGTTGTATGGATTAATCGACTCCAAATCGAGCCCTTTTTTCCCGTCATCATTAGGAGTAATTTGATTAATGTCCCCCATCAGTATTGCTCTGACAATTGGTGGCGATTATGACAGGTCTACTTTGGTATCTATGCATAACATCTGCAGATATTATACGTAGACGGTGTAAGTTGATCAAATTTTTGATAATATGATTTGCCGCAAAACCACAGGGTGGGTACCTATTTTTCAATATACAATCATTTTTCTTTCATATTTCACTGGTTGTGTGGGTTATGGACATGGTTAATCAAATATGTGCCGACCTGCAAAAATCTAGGAGTCATGTGACATACGATCGTAACCATAGTTGTTTCGTAATGTATGAGAGAGAGGTCGCCAGGTGTCGTGGCCTACGACAACAAAAGAAAAACGCCCTCGATTCGATGGATCGTTTTTCGATTCGGATTGTAGAGGCCAGGAGGTCGGGAGCGAGGAGTTGACAATGTGAGTTCCTGACGAGCGGATTGGACGGCCGAAACAAGGACAGGAGGACGAGAGCAGAACTATTGCTGTGGCCTACGAGAAGGTAGGAGCGATACTGGGGCGTTCTCTCTCTATCAAAATACAGTCCACTTTCATTTTGGGGGCAATAATTAATTGCTGCGTAAAGGCAATATATTGCCTAGACATTATTTGGTCCTTCGGGCCGGATAAAGTAGTTTCTGGTACATACATCTCATGGTTGGATTTTGTGTCCTTATGCTTAGTGTCTTTATTGTTTGTGTGGTGAATATATTTGGTTATTGCCAAGTGTTACTGGATTTCGGCCGTTCGACCTCGTACGCGACCTAGTGATTATCTGCATTAGTTAGGTGAACAATGGGTAACGAAAAGGGACAAGAAGCTGAGGCAATGAGTGATTCGCGCGGTCATCGCCTCCTAAAATTAAAGAAAGCTCGTCGAGACGCCATAATTAATAAGTTAGAACGGCTTTATGCCCTCACACGTGAGGATCAGATAGATATCCCGATGCTTAAATGCAGGTATGCAGCTCTGGAGGAAAAATATAGTTCGTTTTTAACTCTTACTGATGAAATTCGTGAGGATATGATCGAGTTTAACTTGGATTTCGATGAGGAATTAAGCATTAGCGATCGTGTGGAAGAGCTGTATTATGAAATCAAAGCGGTGGCAAGTCAGATGCTACCCACGGAAGTTAGTAATGCTAGTATGGGGGTGCCTACTCATTCGCAAACGGCCAGGCTGCCGAAGATAAATATTCCTGTATTTGACGGGGAATTGGCTAACTTCAAACCTTTTTACGATGTTTTCTGTAGCTTGATACACGAGAGTACTCAGTTGACGGATATTGAGAAGTTTCATTACTTAATTGGGAGTGTAAAGGGGAATGCGCGGAAAATAGTGACTGGTCTTCCATTGATCTCTGAAAATTACGCTATCGTGTGGAAAAACTTGGTTCGTCAATATGAAAATAAGCGATTATTGGCTTTACAATACCTAGAGAAAATTATAAATGCTCCCGTTCTAAATAACGACTCGATAGAAGGTTTCCAGTCATTAATTGAAAATTTGTCTGAAAACGTGAATGCTTTGAAGGCCATGAATATCCCTCAGTTGGCCGATTTTATCTTATTCGTTCTTGCGGTAAGAACGTTAGATAAATACTCGCGCAAGCAGTTTGAAATGGAACATCATGAAATTGAATTTCCCCGCATTGATGACCTAGTCAAATTTGGACACAAGCATATCAATATACTTCGCTCATCAGGGTCGAGGTCAAGTACTTCGTCAAATGCGAGATTAATTCAAGCAAAACGGAGCCTCGCAAGTCCAAGAACTTCACTCTTGGCAGCCAGTGAGAATGTTAATTTATTTTCATGCCCGCTAGGCACGGAACAGCACCGTTTATATCTATGTAACACATTTATTTTAATGTCGGTGGATAAAAGAAGGGACTTTGTTAAGTCTAAGAATATTTGTTACAATTGCTTAGGTGGAAAGCATAAAGCAAGTGCCTGTCGATCCCGTGTATCTTGTCGTAACTGTTCAAAGGGGCACCATACATTGTTGTGCACTACCAAAGTATCTGGAAGTTCTTCGCGGATAGCCTCGCAACCATTTAGCACGGCAAAAAGCGACCAGAGAGGGCGGGGAGAATTTAATGCGAATGACGTGACGGAACGGGCATTATCTAACGCTGAAAGCAATATGCAGGACGAATTAGCTTGTCCAACGAGTCATATTGTTTGTCAAAATTCCATTGTATTATTGGGAACGGCTATTGTTGCCGTGAAGTCGGCGTCTGGCATATTCAACAATGTACGTGTTTTGATTGACCCGGCGTCGCAAGCTAGTTTCATCACCACCGCTTGCCAGCAAAGGCTGGGTCTCTCGAGAAAGCAATCCATGGTCGCATGCAAGGGCCTTGCAGATAATCCCGTCACTACTACGAAAGGCATTACGTCTTTTGTAATTCGGCCTCGTCAAGGGGGCGAGGAACTAACCACTACTGCCATAGTCATTCAAAAAATTACCTCGAGGCAACCTAGCGCTCTAATGCCCGATAGTGTATGTGATCGTTTCCGCTATTTGATATTGGCGGATCCCGAGTTCCATAAGCCGGGGGATATTGATATTTTAATCGGCGCTGAATTATACTCGCAAATTATGGTTGATGGACCCACGATTCGCTACGAAGGTAATCCTATTGCTGTGGCCTACGAGAAGGTAGGAGCGATACTGGGGCGTTCTCTCTCTATCAAAATACAGTCCACTTTCATTTTGGGGGCAATAATTAATTGCTGCGTAAAGGCAATATATTGCCTAGACATTATTTGGTCCTTCGGGCTACTGCGTGGCCTTCGATTTTTGGTTACATTCTAATAGGTCCTGTAAAAGCTACCTCCAATTCTTTGCATACTGGTGCAAACATTTCCTCGTGTATTGTCACGAACGAGGAAAGTGACTTGGGCTCGTTGCTAGAACATTTCTGGAAGGTCGAAGAGATTCCGAGCAATCCGCCTGCCTCCGAAAATGACGAAAGGGCGGAATCGCAGTTCACGTCACTTCATTATAGAGAGGACAATGGGCGGTATGTTGTACCCATTTTATTTAAGGACGAGTCCCCTGAGACTTCTCTCGGACAATCTCAGGCCCAGGCATTAAAAAGGTATTCTAATCTCGAGCGGAAATTAGCACATGACACCCATTTGCGAGCAGAATATAATAAATCCTTAAGTGAATATCTCACTATGGGGCATATGTCAAGGTCTCAATGGGGATCAGGGAAATATGCCATTCCACATCATGCGGTGATTAAGGAGTCTAGCTCAACCACGAAAGTGCGCGTAGTGTTTGACGCTTCAGCTCGCACCTCATCAGGGCATAGTTTGAATGAACTACTTTTAAAGGGTCCGAAATTGCATAAAGACATTGCTGATTTAATCTTAAGGTTTCGTCTACATGCTGTGGCATTTGTAGCCGATATTTCAAAAATGTATAGAAGGATTTTAATACGTCCGGAGCATAGGGCTTACCAACATATAGTTTGGCACGCTAACGAACATTCCGCTTTGCAAGAATTTGAATTAAACACAGTAACATTTGGTTTAACGTCCTCTCCATATTTGGCTATGAGAGTACTTCAGCAATTATCTCATGACGAAGCGGAACACTTTCCCCTCGCAGCTTTAGTACTCCCAAACGATGTATTTGTGGACGATTTAATCTCGGGAAGCTCTACGAGCACCAAGGCAATAGAGCTTATAGCACAATTGAATGGAATGTTAAAAGCTGGAGGTTTTCAACTTCATAAGTGGGCCACAAACTCCGTGGATGTTCTAAGGGCCATTTCACCGGAGCTTGTGCAACGCAAAGTGGAATTTAATAATGAGGAATACTCAAATTTAAAAATATTAGGTTTATGTTGGGATCCTAAGTTGGATTTCTTTTCTTACAACGTGAGGATAGCGTCAAAACCACCCTCAAAAAGAGGCGTTCTTTCAAATTTGGCACAACTATTTGATCCATTAGGATGGATTAGTTCGGTCGTCTTTTGGGCGAAACATTTTATGCAGGGTCTTTGGAAATTAAATATCGGATGGGACGAAGATTTGCCTTCCGATGTAATTGACTCGTGGAAGCATTTTGTAAACCAATTGCCTTGGTTGGAAAACATAAAATTACCTCGCGGTGCATTAGGTAGTGAAGTAAGCGACACACAACACCGCCAATTATTGGGTTTCTGCGATGCCTCCGAGCGGGGCTATTGCGCAGTGGTGTATTTGCGCTGTGGAGGACTCCATACAAAGGGACGAGTCCATTTAATGATGGCCAAGACAAAAGTCGCGCCTATTAAAACTTTAACGATCCCGAGGCTAGAACTTCTGGGAGCAGTTTTGCTGACGAAACTTATTAAGTTCGTATTCTCTTCTCTCTCGCAGAAAATAAATATTGAGTGTGTTTATGCCTGGACTGACTCCAAAACAGTCCTTTCTTGGATAAATACTCCAACACATTTATTAAGAACCTTTGTGGCGAATAGGGTAGCTCAAATATCAGAAAGTCATGTGGGTATAATGTGGAATCATATATCTGGTAAAGATAACCCTGCTGATTCTGGCAGTCGGGGATTGCTACCCCAACAAATAATTAACGATGATTTATGGTGGAACGCACCTCCCTGGGTATCTAATAGTGCTGATCAATGGGAAATTAGTGCATTAACAGGAGCAAATGATGTACTCCCTGAAATGAAATCTCTGAAATCGAATGTTGCTGTCGCAGATGAAGACACGCTAGACATTGCACTCCTGGAGCGTTTTTCCTCCTTGTCTAAACTTAAACGAGTTATTGCTTATTGTCTCCGATTCATTGCATTAGCAAAAAGGTCATCAGACTTATGCAAAGAAAGTAATTTAAGTGTTAAAGAGATCAATAACGCTTTCAAAGTATGCATAAGAGTAACTCAGTGGTCTTATTTTAAGCAAGATATTGAATATCTGAAAGGGGGACATATCTGTTCCAAAAGGCTTCAGAAATTGTCTCCATTTATCGATTCTGAGGGTTGTCTCAGAGTGGGTGGAAGGCTAAATAACGCTGATTTAGCCTACAATCGCAAGCACCCATTGCTGTTGCCCAAGGAAGCTTATCTAACCACATTGATTGTGGACCATTATCATAAAATGTATTTGCATGTGGGACCCATGACATTGCAATATTTATTAGGATTGAAATATTGGATTTTATCAGCGCGTTCCGTGGTTCGACAGCGAATTAGAAACTGCGTTACCTGCACTAAATTGACGGCTTCGTGTAAGGTACCGAAAATGGGTGATTTACCATCCCCACGAGTGGTGGCAACACGTCCGTTTTTATACACAGGCGTAGATTTCGGTGGACATTTCCTTATAAGGGAATCTTCAAGGAGATCATCCAAATCCTGGAAGGCATATCTGTGTTTGTTCGTATGCTTACCTACTAAGGCGACCCATTTGGAGCTAGTGTCGAACTTAACAAATGAGGCATTTATTGCCGCTCTAGATCGCTTTATATCTCGACGAGGTTTATGCACGGACATATATTCAGATTGTGGATCCAATTTTGTGGGAGCCAATCGATATATAACGGGAATTAATCGTCAATGGCGGGATTTGTTAAGTTCAGGTAACATGATGGATTCCCTTTCGCAAAGAAATATTAAGTGGCATTTCAATCCTCCAGCAGCCCCTCACTTTGGGGGACTTTGGGAGGCTAATATGAAATCAGCAAAGAGTTTGTTGAAAAGAATTATTGGGAATAGAATTCTAACCTTTGAGGAGCTATCCACAGTTTTCGCTAAAATCGAAGCGGTTTTAAATTCAAGGCCACTCACACCAATGTCGCACGACCCCTCTGAATATGAAGCTTTGACCCCGGGACATTTTTTAATTGGTGCTCCCTTGGTAGGCTTGCCGGAACCGCCCCTACTTGATTTGAGCTCAAATAGACTTTCAAGGTGGCAGTTGGTGAAGCAAATAACGCAACACTTTTGGAATAGATGGTCCACCGAATATTTGAACACGCTTCAAGTGAGAAATAAATGGGCGAAAGAAGAAGAAAATTTAGCAGTAGATGACCTTGTGGTATTGAAGGAGAAACATATGTTTCCTTTGCAATGGCCTTTGGCTAGAGTGGAAGAGGTCCACCCCGGCCCAGATAACAGAGTTCGGGTAGTAACACTACGGACAAAGGATGGGGTGTTCAAACGTCCCGTAGCAAAGGTTATGAAACTGCCAGTAGGAAATTAGTGGGAACTGATTTCCTAGTATAGTTATATTTTTTTTCTCTCAACAATGTATTTAATTTAGCTGGAGGAGATCAGGTTACTCCTAAAGCATAAAGCGTTAGATTTAATTCTTTAATTTAGTGTATTTGGTCTTTGGTGCTCCCACATACCTTTCCGAGGGCTTCCTTCCCAAACAAGTCTCTGGTGAATGCCCCCTCCAGAGTGAAAAAAGAACCTTTCTTTCCTTCACCCAAACAAAGACCAAATATTTAATGTATGATGCAATTGATCCAACCATGAGATTGGTATTTTTTTGTTGTCGTTAGTAGTTACTTAATTTTTCAAAATTTGATGCTCAAATTTTGGGGGGGAGTATGTTTCGTAATGTATGAGAGAGAGGTCGCCAGGTGTCGTGGCCTACGACAACAAAAGAAAAATGCCCTCGATTCGATGGATCGTTTTTCGATTCGGATTGTAGAGGCCAGGAGGTCGGGAGCGAGGAGTTGACAATGTGAGTTCCTGACGAGCGGATTGGACAGCCGAAACAAGGACAGGAGGACGAGAGCAGAACTATTGCTGTGGCCTACGAGAAGGTAGGAGCGATACTGGGGCGTTCTCTCTCTATCAAAATACAGTCCACTTTCATTTTGGGGGCAATAATTAATTGCTGCGTAAAGGCAATATATTGCCTAGACAATAGTAACAACAACAACCAATGAAGGTAACCAATAGCAGATGTGGCATACATAAACTGTTTAACTAGTGATATTGATAATGGATATTTGTTTCTGGTAATCGTTGTTGCATCAGAGGAATTTCACATAAAGCCATGGTGATCTTTGCACATGTAACGTTTCGCGGAGATAGTGGAAAGGCGATAGTGCCGATATCTTTCATAAAAGACTACAATAAAAAAGGATAGTCCAAAAACACTGTACCAAGTTTTCAGAATTAGAATGGAGGACGATTAAGCTAAAGCGAGAGGTGAAAACCCTGGAGTACAAATTTTACACCTTAACGGCAGTGCAAACGCCTTTCTTTTTTCCGCTTAAAGATGATGATCCTCTAAAATTTTAGTGGACTCCGACATCACCACTGTTTGTGGATCCACATAAATTTAGTGGATCCACCACTAGTGGAGTTTTACTCTTGGGCTATTTTTAAATATAGGTGTGGCATACTCAACTTTCCAGTCATTTGGCACTTTACCTCCTGCCAATGACTTATTATAAATTCTAAGTATGGTGCAAATACTGCTCTCATCTCTTTATACAATCTCGTAGATGTTTATTCCAACCTGGTGATATGCTGCTTTTGATAAAATTCAGTTGCTTTACCATTCCATATCGGCTGATTACAACGTCACTCATACGTTAATTAATCACTTGGGGACCCGTGACTGGATTGGTTACATTGTTGTTAAATACACTCTTAACCTAGACGTTTAAGCATTTGCTTTGTGTTTAAGAGCCATGATGGTTGAGTATTTACCTGTTATTCCCTTGTATAAGACCAGATTGTCTGAGGATTTTCTTCCAGTAATTTACACAGTTATTTTTTCGTGATGCATATTTCACACAGTGATCTGAATATTTTTTTTACTTGAGAGTTGATCAATGTACTACTCTCTCGTTTTTACCTCCATCTCCTTGTTTCCAAAATGAGTGGTATTTTTAAGAATTTCTTTAATTCTTTTAGTACCCATCTCACATTGTTGTTGTAACATCATGGCTAGAGACCTGAAATTTGTGGGAATACAAAAAATATGATGATAAATGGACATTTTCAGTGAAAAAAAGGAAGTCCTCAGGTTTTTCTAGGTGAAACCGCATGATTGTTCTCCTCCCCAACATCTCCTCATCTCCCTAGTCCCCCCCTCCTCCGGCCAAGTCACAACTAGTACTATCCTCCCCCCTCCTGTTTCCCCCCTCCTCCATTTCCCATTGTTGCCCCAACCCACGGATCACGTGAACACCTTTGCAGGTGTATAAGAAGCTCGCTGATTCTTCGCGCTTACCTTGAAGAAGTTTGGTATACAATCGTAACCTGGGAATCGGGTTAGTTTGGTGGCTAGAGTACTGGCCTCCCATCCCGAGGGCTCAGATTCGATTCCCGGCAGTGGTGGGTTTGTCAGTGGAAAACTGGTCCCCACTTGAGTGCCTAGTGGAGGGCATTTCAAGTCCAGTACTCTGTCCGTCAGATGGATCGTTAAGCTGTGGTCCCCTTGGCACCTTTCGTTAAGAGTAGGCTAATGCCGATGCCGGGTTTCTCTCCACCCTTCCTCCGTTTATCCTGACAATTCCTACCATTACCCAATTACCCACCTATCCTAAATGACCTCAGCTGTCGGTCACCTCCCCTGAATAACCAACCAACAATTGAAACTGAGGTCGGTGTCACAATAAATTTTGTGGAATCTTACAAAGTTGGTTTTTCTATTTGCTACAATTTTCAGTAAAATATGCAAAAGGGGTATAGTATTTTTGCTTTGTTCTTTTCATTTTGTTTTTGTCCTAACTTGTACAGCCAGATTGCCACAGGAGGGTGCTTTTGTGGTGGTTCAATTCAAACAGGAACTTCTTCAGCTGGGGTGTCGGAAACAGTTGGTGAAAGCTAGTGAAGTGACTTGGACGCAACTCATGTCTGATTTAAGTGTTCCCGGAACAGGGCCAATATTCCGCCCTCCCCCCGGCAGCCGGCCTGCCTTTGCCTGCTCAGGAGCCCTTACCGTGAAGCAGAGACTTAAGTACTGTCCAGTTATTTATCGTTTCGTGAAGGTGCTATATTTTGTATTTATTGTTTCGTTTATTAATTAGTTTGTTAATTAAATTAGTGATCACTTTATCCTATTGTTTCATTACGCACTTGAATGAGTGATCAGTTGGTCCTTCGGTACAACAAACAAAATCTTGTACCCCACAATTTTGTTTCTTCTTGTTGGCTTCACAATAACTTCAAGGAGTGATCCGAAAGAGTTGCTTCATACCATATTTAAACGTTATTTTGGTGACGTTACATACGGTACGAAGCAAACTTTATGGTTTGCTGTGTACCAGATGTAGATGTTGAAATAAGGTCTACATTAGGTTTGCTGCAAGCTTTGGGTGGTTACCAGTAGACCACGAATGGTGGACATTTGCACCTTTTTTCGACCACATGTAGATGCAATGTGAACCAAAATAAGATGTCTAAATCTGGAATTCAGCAAACCTTAAGGTTAGCTAAATACCAGATGTAGACGTTGAAATTAGGTTTACATTAGGTCTATTGCAAACTTTGCGTGGTTACCAGCAGACCACAAATGGTGGCCATTTGCACCTTTTTGAACCACCTTTTGTAGACGTAATGTAAACCAAAATAAGACATCTAAATCTGGAATCCAGCAAACCTTAACACTTTCGAGTCTATGCCCGTACGTGATACGGGCACAGTCACTTATCCATGCCGACTATGCCCGTATCTGTTACGTTCATCCTTTTTGTCTGTCGTGTACAATGTTTTCGCATGGGATTATCTTTCATTCTCAACTAATATGTTTATTTGTATCATATAGTAACTTCAGAGTTTTCGAATCTCACTATGAGAACTATGTCTGGCTTTTATCAGCAGTCATTTTCTAATGCTCCCTCCCGTAGATTACCGGATCCCTTACGTGCTGCGGGACGTCTCTTTTTCACGCCTTCATTACTCGTGTTGCTTTCTTCCGTTGCTTTTTTGTCACATACTATTATTATCTATGGACCGCACTATCAATGTAATATATTTCTTTTCCTCGTATACCAACTTCAGAATTTCGATCCTTCCTACTACATTTTGTCCAATTTTTAGTACTGACACTATGTATGCAACTCACTCGACCGGCCACCAACCATACGATCGGAGATTTTCCAGCTGTTCTTTCTTTACGTAGAGATTGTTTCTCTAATTGTTTCTATTTCTATCGCAAAATGTTTTATCTAATTCTTGGGTAATACGGCAGGAACTAAGATTGACGAATCGTAAAATAAGGATATTTTGATTGTTCACAAATGCATGTACCTTTTCTTCCGACGATGCAAATATTGTTCCAGCTGGGGATGCGGTTGTTGGAAGCAGCAAGGATTCAAGTGAGAGAAAATTACACTTACAAACGGAAATATATTTTCTGAGTTTTACCTTTCAGTATCTGAACTTGCGCACAATTAGACTTGATGTGTTTATTGAATGAAGATCCATATTACTCTTTTAGATACGCAACATGCACCGCCAATCAAAATCAACTCTTCCTGGTCAGAGAGTGGCGTGCAACTTTTTCTACCAACGTGTGAATAAGGCAGTGAAGTTTTGGCTGAAATTGACAGTACCAAAAATGAATGGGACTTCTTATTACTCTTCACCACGGACACCATCAAGGCAATACAAACGGAGGCAAACCGGTACTCACTATCTTCCACTGACCTTCTAAGATGATGACAGAAACGCAAACCAGATGTAATTGTTGGCTGAAACCAGAAAGAGACCGGAGTTGATCTAGCATCAGTAAATGAGTCACTATACTTTTCATAGAAAATAAACGAAATGGTGGAAAAAGATATTTTTTCATAGATTGATGATTATGGTCGTAAATTCATTCATAATTTGTGAAATGAATCGTACTGAAACCACCTCAGTGCAGCTGGATAGGTGTATTGCCAAGTTAGCAAAGAAGTTTGCTGAGAAATGAGAGATGGGAATTGAATCTTCATCCTCTTCATTCATTTCCCCAGGGAATCACTTATCAGGGCGAGATTTTCCTAAAAAAGTCCTCAACAGTGAACAAAACCAACGCCGCCAGATTGCAAATTCTGCCCAGAGAGATGGAAAGCTACGACCGGCAAGAAGACACGGAAGGAAACACGTTGGTTTTGCGAAAAGTGCGATGTAGGACTGTGTGTGCTGGATTGTCTTCCACAGTATAACACAAAAGGCAATTATGTAAAACAATCAATACCTGAATTATAATGAATACGGTTACACGAAGGAGATGTATTTTAGTGACTTGTTGATACGGAACGAAATTTTTATCCATTTCCACGCTTATCGAAGAAAAGTATCCCTTTGTGCAGTTTGGGTTGCATTGTCATAGTATAAAATATGTATATATGAAAAATGTGATGCTTTGGTAAATTGTAAACCATTATAAATAATCGAAAATGATGATGAAAATTAATCTATAATACAATTATCAATATTGTTATTGAAAGTAACCATTTTCATGGCGAAATTGCGCTACAAAACACGTAAGGAGTAGGTAGGAATTTTTTCTGAGACGGAAAACAATCAAATGTTTAAAAATAAATATTAAAAAACTATAACATGCAATCTCTTGAAATTTGTTTCATCTCAAAGATAAAAGTAGACACTATAATACACATGTAAAAAAAGAACATTAAAGTTAAAAAGTTCATAACAAATGACTTAAGAAAAACATTGAAAAATGGCAGTCCACGAGAGTTCAGTACTTCACATTCGGTCAGACCTGAAAGTGTTAAGGTTAGCTGAATACCAGATGTAGACGTTGAAATTAGGTTTACATTAGGTCTACTGCAAACTTTGTGCTCTCAGGGGTGTTTGATGTACTTTCTTGATTTTCTGCCAACTGTGTTACAACTCTGGTTAATAGGCGGAAGATTCATTCCTCCCCCAATGATTATCAAGCTCTTTTTATACTTTTGAAGAGAAGTGCACAGTGCCTCGATGGAATTGCTGACAGGAATGGGTGGGGGCAGCCCCCTTTTCTATGTTTTGGCTGCCCCTCTCCCGTCAGGTGCCAGCGTCCACCGTGACTGAGGAGCACCACTGCATGACCCCTTCCCTCAACCTCCCTGTTCGTCTCCGCTACCTTTTAAAAGGGTGCACCAAGGCTTTAGGGTACCCTTAGGCTTTGATCCATGCATGTGCCAGAGACATTTTGGGAATTGCAGAAATGCCTTGTGCCAAAGCGGGATCACATTATAAATTAACAGCGATCAAATTCCATATTGCAAGTCTGTAGGAAATTCAGAAATTTTGGTGGATGAAAACCTATCGTGGTCACATCACATAACAGGGTGGCTACTGATAACCAATTTTCAAATTCCCTGATTTTTCCCAGATGGCTTTACCAATTTCCCTGAATGATCGCTAAAAGGTCTCCTATTTTCGCAATATTTCTGCTGAATTAAATTTTCGTCAAAACTCAGAAAATGATAAAAGCTGAAATCAATACATTAAAAGCTATGAGAATGAAAAAATATATGGAACCTCCTCCCTAATGAAGAGATATATTAAATCTTCACAAGTTAAGCCCTCACACAAATTATACACACTTTTAATACAATTTTTGCGGCCGCGGATACGCGGCTGTGTACCGTGTTTCCATGGCCGTGTATATTTCCTTTGGTAAAAGTACAAATTGAAAATGTCTAATTCTTCAAGGAAGAGATAGCATGTCGTGGTAGTTCTGGGAAGTTGACGATTACTGAAAAGGTATCGAATGGAAAGTTAACGGCCAATTTACTGATGGACTCTGGCACAGGCATCACTAAGGTGTGCGAAAAATACAAACCAAAGCCAAGTTCTTGGACTGGATCAAAATCGAATGGCACGAGTTTTAGAAGTGAATAACAATTTGATTAACGTGGTGGTAACCCCTTGATTGTAAGAGGGAACAAAAAATGTAAAAATATTTGTATAAACAAACAAAACGTAATCATAGATCGCAGGCTTTCCCGGCGTACGCTGGAAGTGAAGGCTATTCGGGTATATATAGAGGCCATTTTCACCACACACGACATACAGCCCTGAGGATGGGGAACGACTCGTTCCTTGAAACGTCGGCAGCGATGGAGGATTTGACCCGGTGGAGCACCCGAATAGCCTTCACTTCAAAACGTAATCATGCCACTGTGAGCGAAAACAGGAGGCAATTAGCAATGATGGAGTCATATTTGAGGTGGGTTGTGATCTGACTAAATTGCTTCAAGAGGGAGCTAAGGGTGCCATTCAGTAATTACGTCGAGCGTGAAAGGTGGGGAGGGGAGGAGGACTCTTCTTATGGTCTCACGAAGGGGGTTATGGAAATCGAAGATGATCTTACGTAAGATTTTGTTTACATGTGTGACGGTACTTGTATTGCCGTTTTAATAATCATCGTCTCGTATTTTTAGAACTGCAAGCACGTATTTACTACGAGAGTCTAAGTACATAAGTCTCGGAAGTTAAAAAAAATGCGAGGTAAAATCTTCCGAAAAACATAGCCTCGAATTCCTTGTGATGAGCAGAATACACGGTGATCATGAATTTTAACACTACTAGGCAAATATTGCATAAAGGATATACAAATGGGATACATTGTATGACTGATTCACAACTAAATACAGTGTAATCCCGGTATAACGAGTGCTCATAATCCCTCGGAAATCACTCGCTAAATCAAGCGCTCGTTATATCCGAAGGTGTTGAAAAAACCCACCATATCCTTATAGTCGTTCGTATTTACAGTTTTTCTTTTGTTTCCGTGGTATTTGACAAAGGTAAACAGCAATAAAGTCATTTCAGGCACAATCTGGTAGAATATCAACATATTCCATGAAAGAAACAGGACATTTTCCATTATATAAAACATTAATTTCCCTAGTTTCGGTGTTTTTCTTCCAGTTCTTCTATTTTTCCATCACCGAAGAAAGCTGTAAAGAACAGCTTAACTAGTCGGAATTAAATTATTAGGTATAATGTGGAAGTTTTTGGATAATTTTGCGAACATGTCATGACGATAATATCAGCTTTGTCGAGTTTCCGAATGTTAACCGGTAAGTCCAACAGTTGATTTTGAGTTTTTAAAATTGACGATATATCGTTGCGCGATAAATATTGTCTTATCGTGCCCCGATATTTTATCGGGAAACGATAAATATTGCGATAAAATAACCATGATATCGGGTCCCGATAAAATATCACGATGTCGCGCCCCGATAAAATATCACGATAAAAGAACATGATATTGCACTCATTGAAAAATCGCGTAATCGCGCCCGATGAATTATCGTGATATTGCGCCAGTTAATCGTGTTGGAAAGAGACAGCCTTTGGGTTGGCCTCCGCTTAAGCTGGAGTAAGTACGTTACCTATCCGTCCACGCAAGTACGTCAACTATCAGACCATTGAAATTGAAAGAGAGAGTGTGAGAGAACTGCTGAGAATTTGAATTAGCACATAGCAGAATAGTAAGTTTTCAAATGTACTTCCTCCAGCTTAAGGAAGGCCAACTCAATGGCTGTCTTTTTCCGATACGATTAACCGGCACAATATCACGATAATTCATCCGGCGCGATTATGCTACATTTGAACGAACGCAATATCACGATCTTTTATCGTGATAATGTATCGTGATATTTTATCGGGGCGCGGTATCGTGATATTTTAGCGGGTCGTGATATCATGATAGTTTATAATGATATTTATGGTGATGTTTCTCATGATATTTATCGTAGCCCGATATCTTATCGTGCCCCGATAAAATAGCAGGGCACGATAACACGATATTTATCGTCATGATATGAGTTATCGTTATCACCACCTTACGATATCGCCCATGCCTATACCTAACTCCCTCTCCTACTCTCATCTTGCTCTTCGTCCGCCCACTCCCCTCCCACTGATGACTGGCCCTAACAAAAGAAGAAAGTAAAATGGTAGCGCGCAGAGCCTTCTGAAGGCCGTAAATCGCTAATGTTTGGACATAACTGGCTTTTGGTGTTGTAGATATGGCACACATCTTGTATTTTTAGTTTAATTAGCAGATAATACAAAACACAATGGTTTATTTTTGCTAGGCGGTGCATCAACCTAGAGAGATATCTGTCGTAATACCGAGCGTATACCGTGGAAGGAACTTTTTGGCCTCGCTATACCCGCTTCATTTTACATGTAAAATATACGCCTTTTGGCGGTACAAAGACAACCACTCGCTATAATGCGATTCTCGCAATAAGCCGTACTCACTATACCGGGCTTCTACTGTAACTAAGATTCACAACTGAATGTTCAACGAATTGACGGGGCTTATTCTATGCACTTTGGCGACGGACATTAGTTTTAGTAGGCGAAATGTTTTGGTGAAATAAAGGGCGGGAAAGACTGCCCGGTAAACGTAATGGTAGAAAAATAACGAGAATTTTCTATCCCAGTTTCTCCCCAACTGTTACGAGTGACTATTCCCTGATTTTTCCAGATTACCAAAATTCCCTGACAATTCCAGGTTTTCCCTGACGATCGCCACCCTGCATAAACACTCACAAGTTATTTCCCTTCAGCGCTGCATGGTGGAGAACATTGAAGCCACGCTTGTTCTTCAGCGTGAAATCCACACCAGGGACGTTGCAGAGCATGTCAATTATCTCCAAGCTTTCCTTCCCAATGGCGTCGTGAAGAGCAGTGTCACCATACGAATCCTGCAAAGGCATTTGTTAACTATTATTCCAGTCACTGCATCCTTTCAACTTTAAATTTATTGACCGATATTTGTATAATAGCTGTAAAACTCAAAGATTGTTTTTTCACGAGAAAAAATATTTCTTCCAATATATCAGTGGGAAAATGCCATTCATCTGCATCAACTGAACAACCAGCAAGCCACCACAAGGGTGTGTGGCAGGCTGTTAGCCATCATCAGGCATTTTAAATTAGAAAGAATTAATGTTACACTTATTATCATGCAGGCATGCTAAAATACTTGTATGTCCATGCACCATTTAAATTCAACTGAGATTAATTTTATGCTCATCCTTTCCACAGGTCCGAATATTAAAGGAACTCACTTGTGAAAGTTGAAAGATAATTAAGTAAATTACATAATACAATTACATTACCTGTACATTGATATTGCATTTAAATTTCAGAAGGAGACGAACACAATCTAAATGCTGTTTGTTCACTGCAACATGGAGAGCAGTGCACTGGCCACGGTTAATGGCATCCACATTGGCCCCATTTATCAACAAAAGCTCCATGATTTCTGGCTGATTGCTAAGAAAAACAAAGTGGCAACTTTAATGACAAAACCAAATGTGAATCTTATTTCAACCTAACCAAGCAAATAAGTGGCCAGCAAGCACACTTCCTAAGTAAAGTCAACCGATAAAGCAAGGACCAGTGCCGCATTATTACCAGAGGCTTTTTCAACAACTATCTGATTTTCCAAGCTGTATAGGTAGAGGCTCAGGAAAATAGTTATTATATAAACATTCAAAATTAGTTTTAAGAACCTTAAAATTAGTGAAATATAGTTAAATGTTTATTTTTGCTTTTTCCAATACAAATAAGATGGTAAAAAACAAAAAATTACAATCTTTTTACTGTACTTCCCAGGAGTTCAAAAATAATTTGTAAGATATGAACATCACATTTAGTCATTGTTCTTAAATATAAGTAGTTATAAAATAAATAAGTACGTAGTTATAAATTAAAACTGTAAAGAACAGAGTAATAGCTCATTTTGAATGCACATCAATGGACATCTCAACTAAACAACTGATACGTATATTGTTCTACTTGTTTTGGTATTTATTTACATTAAAAGTGCATTTACTAAGTAGCAGTACCTAAGCACTTAAGTTACTTGAATGCAAGAATTGTTAAAGTCGATGTCAACATTTGCTGACTACAATGGAAAACTGAGAGAATGACCTCCCCTATGACACAGAAGATGTATTACATCAGTAATACTACCGCATTTGTCATTTTAAACACCGCTTTTGATGATTTTTATTTACCATTTTTCAGTGTCCCTAGTTATAGGTACCAAAAGGGAATATACATTTAGAAATAACATGAATACTTAGTGGTTCTACTGGGATCAAATGATTTAAATGTGCAAAAGTATACTTCTACTAATGTGGATGTTAAATAATGACAGAATTTCAATTTCAATCAAAGGTTTAAGTACAAAGTCTGAGTGGCACATCACATGAGAACTTTATAGAAGCATTTATAACTATCACGACAATATGAAATGCTGAGAACACTTGAAGTATAAACTCTCTACCTTACCCAGCCACTACTTGACCTCTGCAATTTAAAACACACATGTGGAAATATATTTTGCCTAAGCACTGTACTTCTACAAAAGTTCTTCTGACAGAGTTTTTCAGAATTATTTGGTATTTCAAAGCTTACTTCTTGTTTATATTCTGGGGTTGAGCATACATTCAAGTTTTCTATGAGCATTCAGCAATATTAATACCATTCTTGGGCAACTCAGACTGTGTAGCATCTGCTACCCACGATTTATGACACTGCTACCATTTTATAACACTACACTACACGAATGCTTAGATGAAAGCTTTGATGCTTTCTGACGCAGAGGCTGTTTTGGTTTCCCAGACCCAATCAAAGGTTGAAATCAGCAAAGTTGAAGTCAAACATCATAAAGACTGAGGCCCTGTGAACAGAATGGTGATGGAAGCTTGGGAACAACCCCAATGACAGGGACAATCGAAATCTTGCAATTGAAGCAAAACCCTTGAATACCATCAATTGCAGATAAACTGAAATGAAATAAAAAATGTTAGGGAACTCCTTCCTCAGAGCATTTAGCAGTCAAGTATTTCAGGTTTTCCCAGTGAATACTTGGTTTCACCCCGAGTGATAGCGCTCAAAGGCACTAACACTTAGTCTGCCACTGTCTTCAGGGTGAATGGTTTTGAGTCAGAGAAGCAGACTCAGGGCCAGTTTCACCAAAGACGGTAAAATTTCCCATTATCGCAGTTCACATTATCTCCGTTAATATTATTATCTCGATAATCTCTTGCTTGCGTTCCACCACTGTTATTATTATCTCAGTTTTTTAAAACCGAGATTTCTCTGAGAACGTTTAGGTTAGTAAATTTCTCATACTCCTGATGTCAACAAACAAATAAAAGCGCCTCACTGATTTGTAATTCAGCTGATTTAACTTCATGCTTATTGTAACTAAAGGCATTTACAATGGACCCATGAAGGACAAAATATTAACTAAACGTGCACGAAACATCTATATTATCTATATTATTAATGTTGTTGTTATATAAATATTTAACCCGGTGGAAATCCCGAGAAGACCTAACCTGAATTGTTGCTAAGTGCTTTTCGTAGCGTTTATTAACTCAGGATAAATAAAATCTAAGCTTTTAGGTTCAAATAAATTGTGCGTTCCTTAATTCACCTAGTAATTGCCTTAAATAACGATAATTGAGCTCAAATGTCTCGACTAATATCTAAAAGTAGCTGACGAAATCGCCTGTGTGCCATGCTGCTTTTACAGTATTATCTCGGATAATAACCTTTCACCTAGCGAAAACCTCCGGTAAAAATATTAACCGAGTTAATAGTACTGGTGGAACAGAAAAGTCACATTAACTCGGTAAATCCCAAAATTAACTGAGTTAAAAAGATTATCTTCGTTTGTGAAATTGGCCCTTAGCTGTTAATATCTTCGCGCTCTTGAATCCAACCACCTGTGAAACCCAAGAATGATTTATGTTATTTAGAAATGAAGTCTGCTTGAAGTCTCTTCGGAAACTTTCTCCCTTCCTCGTGCATCGAAATGCCAAACAGAACGGAGGCCCACACCCAGAGAGGGTGTTGGAGTCAGCACAATGAAGAGACTTGCCCAAAAGCAGAGTAGTGGAGGGCAGTGTCTCCGTCGTCGTCCGTCACCTCGAGCACAGCACGGGCGCTCAGGAGCAGCCTCACCAAGTCCACGTGCCCTTGGTGGCAAGCGACCTGCAGGCACGTCTTCCCACTGCTCTTCTGGTCCAGCTGAAATCATCAAGGGCAGGGCCCTTCTCAATCACAGACAAGGGGGCACAACGAGAACCAACCAATGATGATAACTAAAAATATGACCATAAATAATTAGATATATTCATGGATATATGTGCATTGTATTATGTATATAAGTTGCAATATGTTTGTGTATGTACATATTTATATGTAAACAAAGGCATATTATTTATAATTTATACATATATAAATGTTTTTTGCACAGGATCTTGGTCCACATCACCACGGCGACTATGATTACAATTTGACAAGAGGAGGACACAAAGTGATGTCTTGAGTCATGTGATCACTCTCGCTTCTGCACTGGGGTTGTTTAACATATTTTTTATCGCTGATTCTACGAGAGTTTGTAAAAGAAAAGACTCATATTTTTAAGTTTTTCAATCAGGGTGGCTACTGATATCCAACTTTCAAATTCCCTGACTTTTCCCTGATGGCATTATCAATTTCCTGGACCGACCGCCGAAAGGTCTGCTATTATCAGAATATTTTATTTCTGCCGAATTAAATTTTCGTCAAAACTCTGAAAATGTTAAAAGCTGAAATCAATACATTAAAATCTATGAGAATGAAAAAATGTATTAATCCTTCACAAGTTAAGCCCTCACACAAATTATAAACACTTTTAATACATTTTTCGTGGTTGCGTATCTGCGGCAGTGTAATGTCTAATTCTTAAAGAAAAAGGTACATGTCGTGGTAGTTCTGGGAAGTCAAAGATTACTGAAAAGGCATCGAAGGGAAAGTAAATGGCCAATTTACTAACGGAATCCGGCACAGGTTGCACGAAAAATACAAACCAAAGCCAAGTTGTTGGACTGGATCAAAATCGGATAGCATGAGCGACATATAGAAGCAAATAACAATTTTAATAATGTAGTTATAACCCCTTGATTGTAAGAGGGAACCAAAAATGTAAAAATATTTGTACATACAAAGAAAACGTTATCATGCCACTGCGAGCAAAAACAGGAGGCAATTAGCAATGGCAGCATCATATTCAGGAATATCATATTTGAGGTGGTTAGTGACCTGAGCAAATTGCTTCGAGAGGGAGCTAAGGGGGCCATTCAGTAATTATGTCGAGCGTGAAAGGTAGAGAGGGGAGGAGGACTCTTCTTATGGTCTCAGGAAGGGGGGTATGGAAATCGAAGATGATCTTACATAAGATTTTGTTTACACGTGTGATCTTACTTGTATTAGCGTTTTAATAATCATCGCCTCATATTTTTAGAACTGCAAGCACGTATTTACTTCAAGCTAGTGTGCTCCAACTACCTCTTGACCTGAGTCTTGGAAGTTAAAAAAATGCGATGTAAAATCTTCCGAACAACATAGCCTCGGATTCCTTGTGATGAGCGGAATACACGGTGATCATGAATTTTAACACTACTAGGCAAATATCGCATTAAGGATATACAAAACGGATACATTGTATGACTGATTCTCAGCTAAATAACTAATATTCACAACTGAATGTTCAACGAATTGACTGGGCTTATCCTATGCACTTCGTCGACGGACATTAGTTGCAGTTGGTGAAATAAAGGGCAGGAAAGACACACATCTACCATTACATTTACAAAAGGTAAATGTAATGGTTGATGTGTGGAAAAAAATGGAATTTTTTTTTACAAATTTTGACCTTTTTTGAATGGATGACGTGCATGTTATTTACCAAAAAATAACATCAGTAAAATCGGTTGCATAAACTGTTACATGGATTCATGATGTTAGTGGAAGGTAGTTTCATACAGCTAACTTCATTTGGATAGTTAATTTGTGTTAATGAAAATTTATAAAAAAGAAGTCAAAAATGGGCCACATTACTTGGTGCACTCCTCGTAAATTTCAACGACCTTTTCACCTTTCCCCGTATCTACTCTCTTATAATATTCACTTCACTATTTTCAAGTTTACATTGAAATACCACCCATCAATAGCATTCTTTTGGGCACAGTTTACATAAGTTTGGGTTAACATTAAGTCAAGGCTTTTGTAACTTGGGGACTGCCTGTAAAGGAAATGTGATTGGCAGAGATTTGCAGAAAGAAAGAGAGATGAATATGTGGGGCACTCTAACCCGTGATCACATTTAATCGCTGACGGACTTGGAATGAATCTTTGATAGATCCTCGAGTTTCACTCAATTATGCATCCAAAGCAAATTCCATTCAAGTATAACAATAATGCACCATATAGTTATTGTTCTTGAATCAGCACATTGTTAAGACAGAATCCAGGGATTAGTTACCACAACAACATTTGAATAACAGTTGCATGATTTCACGTTATGCTGAAATGCAGGATAATCAAAAAAATGAAAATTTAAAGCCAGGTAAAGCATATTTCTTCATGCAATGATATTCACTCCATGAAACAGTCAAGAATACCACATTACCAATTGCAATTAAGAAATAGCATGTTTGATTATTGAAATATACCTACCTGAGTGTTTGAACATGTCTAATTGCGTTATAGAGATTTATTTTTTTATTTGAAAAAAATACTATGAGAGTAATCAATTTAAAATGTAATTAATGTATTATTTTGGCACGAGGAGGAAATTTTCTCAATTGTTACATGTTATTGAGAGTTGAATGCTGAATGATAGGGGAGAAAACTTTTCAAATACATATCATTATTCCTCAAAAATGGATTCATTGCAAGGAAATAGAAATGGCAGTGAAAAAAGGCTAAAACTTCTAATTTTCTAGCTCTTGAAAATGAATCCAATTTTGGTGACAACCAATTTTCAAAACTTAGAAAGGGGAAATGATTTGCACAGACATAAAAGAAGCACAGTGAGAGTCTGAAAACACAACGTCATTGAATTTGAGTGAGAGTAAAAATAACATCACCACACGATCACACCAAACATCAAATTTCTATTCTAAACATAGACAATGTCACCAGGTGATGAGTAAAATTCAAACCCTAGTAGCAATTGATATCTGTACAATATCCATAGAATGTTACCAATATCCAAAAAGCATTACATCGAAGTGTAATATTTTGTGGAAATGTGGATATTGATGTACTACTGCTTTTTTGATAACCCATTACATCTAAATGTAATATTGTGTGGATATTGTATGGATGTTAATGTATGACTGCCTTTTGGATACTGAATAGTTATCTTGGGTGTCAGAATGCAAATATACTATTATTGTGCATTTAATGCTGTACTTAATGTTTCTAGCATGGTCCTTGGACCTTGGTTTCTAGTATAATACTTTACGATGATGGTGAAATACATTTTTAAGTTTGTGATCGAACAACGTGTAGGAGTAAAAATCAATGTTAGACGAGTTATCTTTGAGGAAATTCATTGCAATAAAACAGTAGAGCAGCATTGCGTAATTTTCCACAGTTGTTTTATTTCACCTCAACCATGTTTTGACGTTCCTTACATATCATTATCTAGAGGCTGCTATATGCAGTAGCCTTTAAGTAATGACAAAAGGTACGTCGGAACTGTTTGAGGAGAAATAAACAAGTGTGGAAAATTGCAGTGTGCTGCTCTATTTATTTCTAGCAAGAAGGAGGGTAATATTAAAATATTCTTTAGAGAAAAATATGAAGCAGGGGAAGGGAAACCTTTTTATTTAATATCTAAGTTGGATATTATATGGATGGCATTTGGCGGCAACTTCGGATATTGTATGGATATCTATATAATATTAGCGGATGAAAATTGGATATTGTGTGGACATTATAATTGGATATTACGGATATTGTGGGGATATTGTATGGATATCAATTGCTACTAGGGAATATTCCCTAAACATTTGAGCAAAGAAATGGAGGTATCTATTAAGATTCTCTGCATGCAAACAACTTAAATGACAACTTCAAATTGAAGCACAAAAACTGCTACTCGTGATGTACTCACCATCTCTGGAAATTTCTGCAGCAAGTCCCTGACAATGGTTAGGTGGCCCTGAGCTGCCTCTCGCACTAACTTATCTATGCTGGAGCTTTCGAATTGTTGCTCAAGGAGGTTTGACAACAAGGATGCTAATGGATCTATAACGGACCAATTACGGGGAGTCATCCAAGGAGCAATGCCGGAGGGGAGGTCAAACAGGAGGCGGGAGAGAAAGAGAAACAAATGCATGTCACGGGAGGGCACAAATACAATCGATGCGAAATTTGAAAAATATCTCAAAAATGCATTCCAAATTACAACTACAAATTCATTCGGGTGAAACATACATTTTTTAAACATCACTTAGAACTAGGGATGGGTCGGTTCCACTTTTTTTTGGTTCCGGTTCGGTTCGTAACTTCGGTTCTCAGTTCCGGTTCTTAATTTTCCACTTACTTTGAATTGTTTAGTGGTAAGATAAGACAATCAATAATCATTTTCAGAGACATACTGCTTGAAAAAGAATACCTACTTTGTTATATTTTTGTGTTATATGTACTATATTATGATATAATTTACGAAAATGATTTGAGGACTCGCACCTCCAAAGTAGGTGGACGTAACACATACCTATCAATCAGAATATCCTTATTACGGTGGTATTTCATCACTTACTAGAATTGGATGTAATAAAATAAATCATATAGTCATTTAAACGACTGAATTAGAATAATTTGCGGCAACTTTGAAGCATCTAAGTACACTATTTCACCAGGTTTTAATGTGAAGCCTCCACTTTCAGAGTGTGAGCACGTTCAAACTGGTTTTCACGCCAATTAAATCGGTACCGATTATTTTTGGCCTCGGTTCCGGTTCTAAGCTCAAGAACCGGTGGAACCGAGAACGGAACCGACCCATCCCTACTTAGAACTATGGTCAAGGAAATCACCAGGAAGCAATACACGCATGAAACTTAAGTGCTGCTGCTCAAATTTCATTCAATGCATTGAAATCCTACTGAGTGAGTTATTCTCTGGAAAAGAATTTATATTTACCACATACACTCTGGCATGGAATCAGATTTAGAGACAAAATATTTGGGGAGAGACAGATACTCGTTTAACTAATACTTCTGGGACTAGGGATCACTCCTGTAGAGTTTGATCCCTTACCTCCCACTAAATATTTGCTCTGAAAAACTCAAACCATGCAAGAGTATAAATTTGCCAATTTCAATTTAGATTTTAAATGCATACTTTCATTCCTAAATGAAATAGTCACAATTTATATGCACATACCATGTAAATCAATACACACACAAATTAAGGTAAAATGTCAATTGTATGAATAAAGACAATTACAGTTCAACTACCTTTTGATGCACAGTAGTTTATATAGTCTTATACAATACAGTTTGAGAAAACTTGACTTGAAGAACAGTCTGATTTTGTGTACATAGGGCCTTCTAAAAATGAAATTTTTGGTATAGGAAATATTCCACATCCAAACCTATGGATTTGTCTGAAACTTATAACCTTTTTAGGCACCATTAATACATAAAGAGATATATATGTCAATGGCAGAAAACAACCATCTAAAAATAAAAAAAATATGAATTTTTTAAAATATAATTTTTGAATTGCTTGTCATATCGACATGCAGTTTGCAGCATAAAACTCATAAGAATTAGTGCCGTTTTTATGTTTCTCAAGAAAAAAGCAAATAAATTAAGGAACACAGAAAAAATAGGATATTTTTCCGCCTAAATGTAAAATTTTTATATCCAGCATTTTTATTAAATTTATTTAAAATCAATAAAACAATGTCATTCATTGAAGACAGTGTTTTTTCCCTATCCTTTACATTCATTAGTTATAGTAATTTTTATCAAATAGCTCTATATCTTTTGTACTGTGAGGGTTTTCTTAATACTGTGAGGTTGTTTGTAATGTGGGGTATTTATTGTCTTATTTTGTACTGTGGCAGTGTCTTTATTTTTATTGATATTTTTTGGATTTAATCGGTTCATGCCGATTTATGTTACCACCAGACCATACGGTCGACTAGTAACAATTTTGTATCAACAATAATAACAAAATAATTTCATCAATGCAAAATATGATAGCAAACCAAAATTGTTGTAATTGTTGTCACTTGTTACAAATCAATCTTTGAAATAAACATACTTATCTGGACTAAACAACACTTTATATATAAGTTTTCTACCAGTGAAGAGAGATTTAGAGGTGCATACAATACTTCCCACTACCAAAACATTTTCGTTGATGCCCCCACTATTTAAGCACGCTTCCCACCTTGCATTGTTACGCCCAGAACACCCACTCTTCCCCTTAACCCTCTGCCCTGCTTACGCAACATCCTTCATTCCACCACATTCTTCTAAACACCCCTGATTACCTGCTCCATCCACACCCATTGCTATCCACAAAATATGGAAACTATACTTGGAAAAGGATAATTAGCTCCAAAAGCTCACAAAATGGTTTTTAGGATAGTTAGAGCTAAAAACATTCTACAAATGTATAGGTATTTGAAGTAATTCCTACTTTTTGTGGCAAGAAGACCAAAATACTTTTCTATAACTTCTCCACAAAGATTTATTTATGACAAACTATATACAGGGCAACCTCTTTAAAACGAGACCTCACAGTGCCCAAGAAAACCCTCGCTATGGTGAAGTATCGTCTTACTGAGGTTGGTGTAAATAATCACCATGAAACCTATTGTCAAAAATTTGCTAGGAATCGGGTTGGTGTGGCGGCAGAAGTATATTTCTATCCGAAGAGTCTGAGCACAAATCCTGAAGGAAGGGGATAGTTTTTGCAGTAATTCATATCCCTACTTAATTTACCACCTAATTATTAAATCAAAAAGCATCGTACCTACTCCAAAAAAATGCAAAAAGCCTTGAATTGCCGACCATTTTCTCTAACCCACAACTGAGCAAGCTACTCTTTTCTATTTCTCATTCCATTTTCTAATGTTCATTCAATAATTTTGATTGGTTTCGCCAAAAATTTAAACCATAACTGATAAATGAAAATTGTATCACCTTTATTATTAGCCTTTACGCTTTCCCTTGGTTAGTCTTAATTTTCATTATCAGTATATTCACGTTCTTCGCAACATTTCACGGAAGCCATTTGGAATAACGTATCGCATTTGTTTCAGCAGACGAAAAGGGACCGTGGAAGTGGTTGAAGGGATCCTGCCTCAGAGGGCGTTTTCTTTCACCTGATGTAATGTTCACATCGAAACACAATCTGCTTTACCATGTACAACAATTTTATTGGATTAGCGGTTGTATCACAATAAGTTCTTTTTAAAGATTTTGTTAGGCCCTCAACGTACTTACAGTAATTTTGTCGGGTGTTATGCGCAATGGTAGTATGATACAAAGGACTGAAAAAATGGGTCTAATGAAGAGCCGTCATATACCAACAAATGTGTTAAGTATTAATTCATATCATTGCTCAATAATGGCAGCAAAACATAGAAAGGAATATAGACGCATTGAAAGTCCATAAACTAAGAGCGCTACTCCTTTGGCACCGCGTTCATCACATTACATCAAGCAGTTACAAGTATACGTAACAAATAATAATTTGCTAACTTCAATATTCTCGTAAATTATAAAATTAACTCATGCAAATGTTCAACATTGATACAGAGAAATAGAGTGAAATAAAATATGAAAACAAATTTAGGAGAGACAATTGAGTAGCTTGCTGTTTTTCCCTTCCGACACTTAAGTGTTTTACGTTTTTGGGCCATGATGTCTATCTTGGAAATGCCATCAACTCTCAGACATGCGAGTGTGCTCTCGACTGCCCCGGAAACAAAAGAAGATCAAATACGCATTCATAACTGCTAATTCTGCAGTATTTCCAGCAATATTAACAAATTAATCGGATGGTGATTTATAACGTGCAGTTGATCTGTAACACTAGATATTAATTGCATTGCTAACAGATTGCAAGCTATGGCAGAGGTTGGCCACTTTTGGTGTTTATTTGCCGGTGACGGAAACTCTCGCAATGGCGGGGGCCTACATGAAAAGGGTCTCGTAAAAACCGTATTTGTTTACATGGCAATCATAGGGTCAATTGACGGTGCCCCTGCAATCTCTTGTAATGGCGGGGGTCTCGCAATAGTCGTACCACCGTGGTTCCACTGTATACCACAGCACTATTGACCTCGACTATACGAGAAGGCTCTCTACCCTTCGATATTGATTTTTTAAATTCCAGCTTAGTATCATTTAAACACCCGCTGCAAAAATTTCATTTTCCTTTGTACTGTAAAAATAATATTATGATAATTGTTCCTTTTTTTTAGTATTCAACACTTATTATATCATGTACTGTGCAGTTTTTAAATGCTATGTATACTCAGCAAACAGGAAATTTATTTGTATATTTGAGTCATTGTAATTGGCCTTTTTATCAGTATTTTCTTAAATAATTCTGGGTTGCTGCCTGTATTTTGTACAATATGCATGTATCTGTGTACCATAAAAAGTGAAAAATTTAATCTATTTGATATTCCTTCTCTCAGTTCATTCTTTTTAACTCAAGTCTTTTCATCTTTGCTGAAGTCTGGAGCCTTGGGCTCAAGGATACAAAACTGTTATTTATACCACTACATATATGCATTGTTACACAATTTTGATGGTGTTCTCTACGTAAGTTAAGGAATGCATCCATTGGCCATCAGCAGTTACAAAGTATAACCCTGACTCCAAAATCAATACTTTCCTAACAGAGCTCAAATAATACAATGGTCACTTACGATCTTTAAATGTCCATTTTACTTGTCGGTTTTAACCTCTTAGTATTGCATTTGGAGAACATACCTGAACCCCCCCAATAGAAAATTCAGCAGGTCTATATTAGATGTGGATTTCCTTGACCCTTTGTGTTAAAAATTGAGAGAATTGAACAATTTTGCAACACATCTCTAAAAATCGAATTTCAATGAACAAACAAAAATAAAATATTGGATTACATCATGCAGTTCTTCATATGAATACTGAAAGTGCATTACTTGGCTCAGAGGTTTTCAATGCTATCTGGGGTCAGTGAATAGAGAGGCTATTTTTCCTATGATTACCATCAAAGCACATATTAATATGATTACAGCAAATAATCCACAGTGAATCATTTGTAGGTACAAGCATTAGAGCTGTGAACCATGTGCATTTTCCAGCTAAATAGAAGGGAGTGTAACAAGGTACTTGAAACTATGTTATAATGTGGTGACAAAGTCAGAAACATATATTTCCCATGCTAATTAGGTAAATCTTCAAGGTACTGGGATGTTATTCAGGGGGCCTAATTAATACAGCAGACTCCTCTACAAACAATTAGCTACATAAAAGATAAGTGCAGCCAATAAAAATCAATGGGACTTAAGGTGACATACTGAAAGTGCAATGGTGTAAACATAAAGTTTTAAAGGAAAAATATTTTTGGAAACCCTTACTTTTTCGAAGGTGTACTCTGCAAAGAATAAAAGATAGCAACTTAGACATCAACTTAAGTAAAATACAACAAAAATATTACATTATTGAAAAGCACAGTCCATAACCACTTCCTATTGCAAAACATACTCTCCATCATAACGAGATATATTTTCCCAATATCGCACAACTGATTTTATAAAATGCATCAAGAATTAAGCAGTGTATCTAAAATATAGCACTATACATTGAGAATAAAGTGACCAATTTTATCATAAATGAAATTCACGAAATGAACAATTACAATGAGGCTTATGAGTTATTGCATTTAGAGTCATATGAAAAATTACATACACATAAAGCTAAAAATGTGGTCTCGTAGATTTCTGTGGCATTGGTCCTGCAGAATTCTACATGGTTCTTCTGGTTTTCACAGCATGTGTTTTTTTTGGACAATAACAGTTTTGTCGGTGTTCCAACTGGCATATTCAGGTCAACGGTAAGGGACTTGAAGAAATGTTTCTCGGGCTTGGCACTGGTTAATAGGCTCCATTACTGCCAACATTTCAAAGAGCGACTCGCTCTTCATCTTCAGGGCTTCTGAGTCAATCAGGAGACACCTGACCTAGGCGACAGATAACCGCAACAATAAAATCCGGAACTTAGAAGCCCTGAAGATGAAGAGCGAGTCGCTCTTTGAAACATTGGTAGTAATGGAGCCTATTTGGAGTAAAGCCTATTAACCGGTGCCAAGCTTTAGAAACATTTCTTTACAGTATTCGCCGGGAAAATACTAGATCTTATATGGGATTTGGTTTTAATGTACTTTGGCATGCAGTCTATAGGAAGAAGATGCACAACAGTCCACCTAATATCCCTTAACATATAATAACACCATCCAGCACATAATGCCTCACTGGTCAGAATGCTGGTACGCCATGCCTATGACACCCCTTGATGCCAAAACATTCAGAAAAGAAATGCATGGTGGAAGTTATGTGCTGCAATGGCTAAAAGAAAGCTTGGTCCTAAGAAGAGCCTCTGAAAAGGAGAGAGAGATACCGAAGGAAGTAAAGAGATGAAGTCTGAGTGGAGATTAAAACCAGGCGACGGCCCTGAAAGAGACTGTTGAAACAGACAAGCGGATGGATACCAAGGCACATGCCATCATGCCAAGAGCTCCAGTACATCAGAGAAGACTGCCTGGTCCCTCCAGAAACATCATGTACGTCAACAGATTCAACTCTGTGTTGGCAACAGGCAACACACCACGGTCCTAGGCCAATACCACAAGAACTTCTTGATGGTATTCACTCAGTGCAGTGCTCATGTGGAAGTTCACACCTAAGGCAGACATTTACAGCTTTGAGGATCTGCTGACGGGAGCGATTGAGGATGACAAAGAAGAAAAAATTTCATCTCGAGGGCACATCAGAACATACCTGGAGTGAACCTAGCCATGACGTCTTATTCAGAGAAGGAAAAGTAATAACAAAAGCCACATCTACGTAAAAATAAAATAATATGTATATTCCACACGATTCTAATTCACTGACCCAGGTTTCGTCTACTCCGTAGACATTTTCAGGGTAAAGGAACAGCAAGTAGCAAGCTCTTATATACGTAAACTGTTTACATATATAACAACTTGCTACTTGCTGTTCCTTTACCCTGAAAATGTCTACGGAGTAGACGAAACCCGGGTAGGTGAATTAAGATAGTGTGGAATATACATAGTATTTTATTTTTACGTAAACATGCAGTTCCACCAAGTTACGCCTAAAACTGAGCAGTTTAAAAGCCAAATCATTACACGACGATATAACAAGAGACCACCAAAATTGAGAAAACCTCTATCAACATAAACAGAGGTAGATGATTGGTAAAGAAACCTCAGAGAAACAACCAATGGGGGACAACAGACAGGCTGGCCAATATAAGGCAGTCAACAAAACTAAGACCCTTGACCCGAGGATGCCGATTAGAACAGCAGTGATGCATCTGTGGCCCAAAGTAATGCATGTGTGAAAACCTGAAGATTAATGCAGAGCTCTACAAAGCAAATAATTCATTTCTGAGAATAACAGACTTAGTTATCCTCCACAGGTTTACTTGGCTGCATGAGGCATTTCACCACTAGAGATGGGTAAATTACTGTAATTTTCAATTGAGGTAAATTACCCTGGTAAATTACGGTAATTTTCGAAAATTACAGCAATTTTCCGGTAATTTTTAATTTTGAGCTGCAAATCATTATCAGAGGACTCAAAACGAAATCAAATAGCATTGAGATACAAATGCCGACGCTTCTATCAAACATATCACGACGTTTATCAATTATTACCCATTAAAAAAATTATAACGAAGTTGGCAGCAACACGCAATTTGCCTCTCTTTTGTCACACCATGAGAAATTTTCCTTCCAAAGACATACCTCTGCGCAATGTGCATTTGTTATTTTACTCTGAATTAGTTGGAATTAATCATGGACACAATGTAAAAAAAAATCGTTTTAGCTTCTTAATTTATAATATTACCAATTCCAATGGTTTCTTCATGAGGAAGAAATTTTCTGAAAAAGAACTTTTCTGAAAATTACCGTTTATTACGGTAATTTTCAGGGGTGATGGTAAATTACGAAAAATACCGCGGTAATTTACCAAGTTGCCCATCTCTATTCACCACGCTGTGGCATATGCACTAATGTCTGAGCAGGGATGGAGACATCAGGGCATGAAAAGGACTGGTAAAGAGAGGGATGGTACTGGAGGGCCAAGCCTGAAGCCGGTGTCCCACGGTAAATTTTTTTGTGTATTTATTCATGAATATCGTTTCATGAAACCTGTTTCATCAACGTCTATGACCCCCATGTCACACGAGCAGGATAAATTCATGAAATTGGCGCTGATCGACAGATGGGCAAAAGAAGAAATTCTTCGGGCTGCCCTCTGTCACATACTGTCAAAACAGAGCTGAGTTTTTGCGCCCAGTATAGGTACCTGGTGTTTTCGATTTCTCAACTGAGTGACAAAAATTTGATATATTTACTTCCATTTCACCACAGAGCGTTTGTTATGGATGATGACCAGATGGCGATACTTCTAGTAGCTGCTTGCGGAACAGTGATAATACGACGCAGGAGAATGAGTAATCGCCGTTATTGGGTTAGACCGTGTCTTATGAGGCAAGAGGATAATAGAGGATCCTTAGGCTTATTGCAAAATGAGCTACGACTGGAGGATACGTACAGCTTTCAGAGAGGATGACTGAAACTCTTTATCTGCACAATTCATACTATAACAATACTTTTCAGGTTAATATAATGCAGTTATTACATGGCAATGGTTATAGTATTTACACATCCACAGAAAAAGTTGCATGAGCAGATAAACTGGTTAATGATGATTCACAATGGAATACTAAATTAGCACTACCCCGGTAATAATGCATGGTTTGTTAATCTAATTACTTATTTACGATTTAGCGAAAATATTTGCATAAAAAAATCATGCATTTGCCCCACAATGAAATAATATTATCAATCAGCTCAAATGAACTATATCTGTAACTCTTTCCTCGTATTATCCTAAAATACACGACTGGAATTCTTTTCGCTTTCTTTCAAGATGTATTCCGGGAGAGTACTGGTCGAAGCGTATGCTTGCAGATAGGCCAATCAGTGTCCAAGTTTCATGAAGAATTAACAGAGGTTCCATATTTACAGAAATTCACCAAATATTGGCTTGCGCATGCGCAGTGTTGCTCGGAGAGAATTCATGAATTATTCATGAATAAATTCACAAAAAAATTTACCGTGGGACACCGGCTTGAGACAGGGAATTTTCAAGCAAATAATGCTAACTTATACCTAGGTACTTGAAAAATTTCAATACTACACTTGATTACGAATCACTCAGCACTTTGCATCAAGATGGGTTACGCCAAGTATTTTGTGAAAAGACAACAGTTTTACTGGAAATCCATTCACGGTCTTCAGGTCAGATACTGTTGTCTTTTCGCCAGAAAAAAATCAGTGAAACCCAGCATTATGCATAATGCAGCACGTCAACACCACAGAAACCTATGTTTGAACATAATGAATCATTCCATAAACCAAACACCATTTGGAGTTAAGCAACACATATACACTAGGAATTGTGTCAAATACGATTGCAAAGCGAGTATAGAGGGGCCTTAATTGTAACTACCAAGGACAAACATTCCTTCCACAAATGGTTGGCAGCACTGGAAAAGATTTCTCAAACATTTAGCTCATAAATCATGTCACACTTTCAGAGGAATTAGTGTTCATTGAGACATACCATACATATTTATTTGCGTAAGCCACGCCCTTGTGTATCTAGCACAACCTAGGGATGTGCGAGTAGCACTTTTTGACCTCGAGTCGAGTATCGAGTCGAGTTGTAAAGTACTCGCGAGTATCGAGTCGAGTCGAGTCGAGTTTGTACATTATTGTACATGAGTGAAGAGACCCAGTTCTTACTTAAGTCATCGCAATTAAAGTTAGTCAGCAATCTGACTATCAAATGGCAGGTCTACCTGGCCGGCCAAAAGGCATATTGGAAATTTTCCGGTAGCTCTCGAAATAAGAAAATTACCTTCATTCCTATGATTACTCAAAAATGTATAAATTAGCTTGCAGTGTGGTACTTAGAGTGTACTTAGGCATAATATGAGGCCTATATGAGTGACATGCCCTATTAACTTGTAATGAAAGTAAGCCAGGAAGCAAAATATTTTTTCTTAAGGAATACATAAGCCTAATTAGAAGAGCATTCCTTGTATTTCGCATTCCTATGTATTTCTTTTCAGAGCTAAACGCTTTGTCAGTGATGTCGTGTATGCCGGGGTTAGTCCAACAGTACAGTGAATTTCATACAAAATGCCTTGTTTGTGCAGTAAATATTTGATTAGCTCGCACCTCAAATTTATGATTGGCCGTTAATTACATAGTTTTTTAACATATACTTTTCTTCCTCTTCCAATTATTGGCACCATCTCTTCAAAATCGATGATTTCTGCCTAAACATGATAGAACTTAGAATCATAAAAATGACCTGTGTCAATCACCCCCGTTTGCACGATGTATGAACACCCAATATCAGCACGGGTTATTTCCAATATCCATTAATGCAAGTTAATAATGTTTGAACAATGAATTTTCATTCATGGATGAATGTGAGCCGGTATATGAATTTTGTATAGAGTCCTGTGGATAAAAGTTTTCGATTTCTAAGGAAATATATTTGAACAAAAATGTATTATAGATAATTATATTTATAATTATCTATCTTAAGATATGACTAGGAACTTGAAATTAATGATCTGATTAATAATCCTAAATAGGAAATAAAAAATGGAATAGTAAAACTTATAAGTTTTATAAGATACCTATATCATCCGTAATGCCTTTATAATAGGATGCCTACCATCCGTTACAAAATTTCCTTCACCCGTGAGTTTGAAGACCAATATCTCCAAGATGGCTCAAGCGATTTCAAATTAAAGTATATCAAATTAAAGCTTGTTTATTTCTACGTTTACTGGTAGTATTAAACTATTTTTTACAAATTTTTTTTACTGAAGTACGTGTTTAAGAACGGATTTTTGGCGATTTTTTTTTGATACCGGATGGATCCATCGAATTCGGGCATCGTAAGAACAACACAGATCGAGATATCAAACTTCCTTTTCAAATATTGTAGCTAAGGGCTTTGTTAATAGTTATACGAAGTTTCATACAATTACGTTCATCAATATTTTTGTTATTGATGAATTTGTCAGACTGCGTTATTTTCCGTCCCGCACGCTTTCCGTTCCGGAAATCACCGTTTGGACCTTTCTCTTGCTCTCGAGTCATTAATATGAATCCACTTATGAAATCTCAGTAGAATTCGTTGATTATTTGATATCGATATATATTTATTTTCGGCTATAAAAGCACGCTCAAATGTCCAGAGCATGCCTGAAAGAGAAAGGTAGCGCGCGCGTGGAATCTTCTGCTGCAAGCAGATCGCCTATCGCTGTGAATGAGTCAGGAGGACTCGACAATAGCAGAAAAAAGTATTGCCTTTAAGAATGCAAGTAAGTGTCAGTTTAAGAACTGACGGTATCTTTGGAAGCATACCGTCATTATGCCTCCTCGCGCAAAGATTTTCGAGACGGAGTTGAAGATAATTTAAAATGCAATTTGTTTCTTTCGTCGAGAAGCCGAGAAATGTGGGGACAAAAGCTATCTCTCTTATCGCTGATTTTATTTTGGTGAATACTGCAACTTATAAACTTTTATTCAAGCATGGGCAAGGATATTTTTCCTGTGCATACTAGAGAAATTTTCTCGCGTGGTGTTTGGTGCGCGCGGTACCTACGGTAGCGTATAACTTGGCAACCTCGAACAGCTTATCTCTCCAGGCCAAAAGTCCTGTGGAGCTCGCTTTCCAAAATAAATATATACACGTTGGAAGTATATCTAATTCTCCCAATTCGTTAAGTTATTTTACACCTGCATAGTTTTCAAACACGAAGAATACCATCAAAATGAACTAAATTTCCGACTTCCGCAAGCTGAGATAGCACATTTTTAAATATTATTCGTAACATAATTAGTAAGTGAGTAATCTATTTTAAACTTTGTTTAGTCTAATATAAATATATGTTCCATATCTTATGCGAAGAAAAGAGAAGTGGCTTTTCATGTGTATCCTCAAGTGGGCGTCAAACTTGCTTCCCGGAACTTGAATAATATCCGGAGTTTTTATCTGTCTCGGTCGAAAAATTAATTAATATAACCAACTAAAAATATATTTTTGACATTACTATAAACGTATAAATAAACAAGATTTAGTTCGATATACTTTATTTTACAATTGAACTACTCATTTATGTGATATAAACCTTCAAACTCATGGGATGGAATTTTACAACGGACATTAGGTGCTTTGAGCTCGAATATAGTCCCCCACAGACTTTTTCCGCGAAGATTTCGGCTAAAAAAGGGCTATATTCGGAGGAATACGGTACATATGCGGTTTCATGGACCGTGTAATCACCGATTCATCCATTCGTTCACGCAAACGTACATGAATCCGTTCACGTAAACGTACATGAAACCATTCACGCAAATGTAAATGAACGTACGTAAGTACATGTTCGTACGTGTTATCTACCGTGTAACCAGAGATTTACTCGATTTTGATGATAGCGCTTCCTGTCGGCAGATTTCTGAACCTATTGGCCTTGGCGGCTCCGTCGACAAAAACTACTCGACTCGACTTTCGTAAAAATACTCGAGTGCTCGAGTCGAGTACCAACTACTCGACTCGACTCGAATTTTCGAGTACTCGCACATCCCTAGCACACCCCCATTTTTGGGCAGGTTTGCAGGGAAAAAAATTATTTTTTTCTAAAAATTAATCATTTAACCCTCCGCTTTTTGTTTTAACCTGAAAGCACCTTCTTTGATAAAAATTAAAGAAAAACGACTAGGTTAAAAAAAAAGAAATATGAATTAGGGAAAATATCAGCGATGCAAACAATAGGAATTTGAAGAAAACAGGTAAACAGAGCTTACATGAGTAAATGCAGTATTTGATGAAGTTCAGAAAAATGAAAAGAAATATAAGAAAATGTGGATAAGGTCTGTTTGCACCATTTGTTTGCGATTGGAAAGATAGAAGATAAGGCATTGCCATTGATCCCAACGTTCATAAGTTTGGAATAAAGTATTCTGTGATTAGAGATCGGTAAATTACTGTAATTTTCACTTGAGGTAAATTACCGTGGTAAATTACGGTAATTTTTGAAAATTACCGTAATTTTCGGGTAATTTTTAGTTTTGAGCTGCAAATCCTTATCAGAGGACTCAAAATGAAATCAAATAGCATTGAGATATAAATGCTGATGATTATATCAAACATGTCACGATGTTTATCTATTACAACTCATTAAAAAAATTATATCGAAGTTGGCAGCAACACGCAATTTGCCTCTCTTTTGTCACACCATGAGAAATTTTCATTCCAAAGACATACCTCTGTGCAACGTGCATTTGTTATTTTACTCTGAATTAATCACGGACACAATGTAAACAAAATCCTTTCAGCTACTTAGTTTATAATATCACCCATTCCAATGGTTTCTTCGTGAGGAAGAAATTTTTAGAAAAAGGAACTTTTCTGAAAATTACCATTTATTACGGTAATTTTCAGGGGTGTTGATAATTTACGAAAAATACCACGGTAATTTATGAAAATTACCGCAGTAATTGACCGAATTGCCCATCTCTAACTGTGATCTATGGCATCAAAAGCTTTTGATAAGTAAAAAAAAATCCCAACAGTCTCCTTCTGATGAAAAAGTCCCCAGATTATCTTATCAATTAGTTGAAAAGCAGCAGTTATGGTTGACTTTCCTTTTATAAATCCATGTTGGGAAGGATGTAGAAGGTTAAAGTGAATTAGATAATTAAAAATACAGTTATAAAATAGCTTTTCGATGATTTATGGCTACCAAACTCTGTAAATATCAGCAGAAGGTGACATAATGTGTTGAAACCTATGTCATGCCAATAAAAATCAGAAGTGGAATTGAGAAAATCATCTCTCATTTTATCCATAATGGATAATTTTACCAAATTGAGCCTAACACCATTTCTTTAATTTATACCATGGAGTTTTCACTTCTAATAGCACTTTCATTGACCTGCAGAAACTCTCAGGTCATGTTATGGAAATAAATACACTTACTACTATTCTAAATAAAAAATTTAATGATCATTAGCACTAAGTAAATTTTTTCATAACAACTAAGTTCCTCAAAGAGTCCTAGCATTCCATCCAAGTTATCAGAAAGCATTTCTTAGAAGTTAGGATACTTATGCATACTGAAAACATCCTCTCACTGTTGTCAGCAAATATACCCTTCTGCTTTGATTCTGAAAAATGACAATAGACTGCACAATTCCCACCGACTTTCCTAAGAAGACTTTGGCGATAAAGAATAGGATAATTAGGGGCTGACCTGCACGTGAAGTGCGCTCACAAAGATTATAATGGTGGAAAAAAATGCTGATGTATGGGGAGATAGATGGTGTGCAAATGAACTTAACTCCAGGAGATTAGGAGTTTCCTGCATTCCTTTAGGAGTTAAGGGGAAAAGAAATCTGTCGGGATGGGCTTTGACAGAATTTGAACCAGGGACCCTAAAGGCCACTGTTATTTTGAGAGGCCACACTATGAATAGTATCCAGGGTGTGATTCCCTTTAACAAGCTCAGACATCCACAACAAAGCATCTAGGATTCTCATATATACATTGTCATTGAGCCATGAAAAGCAGGAGAAAGATATGAGAAACCTTATTGAGGCTTCCGTGGAGTGTCTGGTTTGAGGATCGGATTCGTTTCGGGGTTTCTTCCGCGTGTGTCCATTCTGGGGTGACAACAGTTTTGCCAACATTTCAGTTCGCGTCTTCAGGTCTGAAGTGTTTCATAACAGATTTTTACTGTTTTATATACCATTTACTTCTGCTCTCTGATGTTCATGTGGGCGCATTTTCATTGGCCGTTTGATTAGTTTTTTTCAATTAGGCACTTCCAAGTATTGGAGAGCTTATAGCTATCCTCTCTGTTAAAATTGTTGGGGTTTTTGGCTGTTTCGATCGCCTCACGTATGAGCCTTGAGAAATAGCGTTTCTCAGTCTTGATCAGCTTGGCTCCGTCAAAATTGATGTTGTGTGCTGGGCCTTCCCAAAAGTGCTCCGCGATGGCTGAAATGAAAGATGGCTGAAACCGCGATGGCAGCTGTCCGTTGTTTGTCGCTCTCCTGTGTTCTTGAATACGGACGTCTTTAAGGCTCTCGAGGTTTACCCAATGTAGGCCTTCCCACAATCGCATCGGACCTCGTATATGCTGCTCTGTTCTTCCATCGGCGTAAGGTCTTTACTTCTGCACAAAATGTCCCTTGTGACCTGCATCAGTAAGACAAGTAAGACATTGGCGTACGGTCTTTACGTCTGCACAAAATGTCCCTTTTGACCTGTGTCAGTAGGACAAGGGACATTTTGTGCAGAGGTTCAGACCTTACGCCAATGGAAGAACAGAGCGACATATACGAGGTCCGATGCGATTGTGGGAAGGCCTACATTGGGCAAATCTCGAGAGCCTTAAAGACGTCCGTATTCAAGAACACAGGAGAGCGACAAACAACGGACAGCTGCCATCGCGGTTTCAGCCATCTTTCATTTCAGCCATCGCGGAGCACTTTTGGGAAGGCCCAGCACACAACATCAATTTTGACGGAGCCAAGCTGATCAAGACTGAAAAACGCTATTTCCCAAGGCTAGGCGATCGAAACAGCCAAAAACCCCAACAATTTTAACAGAGAGGATAGCTATAAGCTCTCCAATACTTGGAAGCGCCTAATTGGAAAAAACTAGTGAAACGGCCAATGAAAATGTGCCAACTTGAACATCAAGGCGCAGAAGTAAACAGATATGAGAAACCATTAGCAGAACTCAAAGACAAACACTTTTCATAATGAACGATAGGGGCTTTTCTCTCCACTCGAATGGCACATTCAATGAGCTCACTCACTAGGCCTCTCCAGTCTTCCCTCAGGGTGCGTTGCCATCGTGTTGTTCACCTCTGTTGCCGAGCCAGGAACCAGGCGGACGCACAGGGGATTGAAGGTCCACGTCTTCCCATCGACACTCACCCGCAAGTCACCGTCAGCATACACTTTTATTACTCTTCCAACCATTCCCAAGGCCTTGAGCAAAAGAGAACAGCATTCGCAGAAGACTGATCATTCACAATGCATTAACTCCTCACTCGAATTTATACATAATTATTTTATTAGATTGTACAACTTTCAGCATAAATTTTCTCTTAGTATCATGAAAAAGGATATTCCACCCCGATTGCAGTCAAATAATTCTTGGCACTGATTCACTAATGATTGCAACCAACTCCAAGTCCAATTTTGGAGCCACTGAAACTCGCTTTTGATGAATCATGAGTGGTGTTTCTACATGTGAATATGAAGGGAAAATATATTGATGATAAATTGACCAACCATATAATAACTACCCTAAAATTTTCCTGGCTTATGAAGTTTTTAATCTAAAAAGTAAGACAAAATATATTTTTAAAAAAGCAATGATTTCAGGAAAATGAAAAATTCATAATCATTTACAACCATAGCTGGGCAAAGTTAATCCAAAAATTAACTTTGTTAATGCATAAAAAGCTACTCACAAAGTTAACTTCGTTAATTGTAAAATCGTTATCTTGATGAAAATTTAATGCGAGTTAAAGTTATCCGTTAAAGTTAAAAATGTAGGCAATTTTGAATTATATGCCACTTAACATTTAGGTATTTTTAATGTCAATGAACGTAATAAGAATTTCATGGTCAAAAATACTTAATAAACAGTATAGTTTAGGTAATGTAGACTTATACACATGAGGCATGGAGTTTCATAGTAATATACCGTTTCCGACAATAAAGTTGGACCTGATTTGTATTTGATTGTGGAAATAGAAACCTTGGGATATACCGCTACCGGTAGCTGCGATACCAAAAGATTCACCAATATTTTGCTGGCGTAGTTTTTTGCCATTAAATGGTGAAAAAATTATTGCCAGTCCAATTGACATAAGAAGAATCCACAGCTCTTGAAGAAGCCTTAGACTTGGTTTTCGTTTTCCCGCAAGTTGATTCTGCCTTTACTTTTTCTTCAAATTGAACGTATTTAGATGGATGCGTTCTCTTCATGTCTTGTTTATTGTTTAGGGTGGAAACAATGAGCCTTGACCATGTAAATTGTGTCTGTAAAAGTTATGTAAAAGTCTGATTGCAGTACAAATGCCGAGTTCTCTAGATTGCATTCTCAACACAACTCCTTCAACAAGTTATTACATGGCAATCCAGATGGCTCTGAACAAAAGTAACGGACTTAAAGTAACGGAATCAAAAGTTAATGGAAGTTAATAAGACCGTTAATAGTTTTTGGATTTAACTTACAAGTTAAATCGTTAAGCAATATGTTAACTTCGTTAAATAACGATTAACGGATTAACGCTTTTCTGCCCAGCTATGTTGACAACCATCCATGTGCTCTGGGAGCACACTACCCCACGAAAAGGAAGCAAACGTGATCCATTAAACTTACACTCCGCATGACGTCTATCCATTCCCCATGATTCTTCTGCAATTCCTTCACCTTATCCACATCTGATATCACCCGGACGACATCACCAACGGAGAAAGAGTAGACCTTTGTTAGGGCCGATGGGTGGAAAGTCCATCGGTTGTTGCACCCCTCGTACTGCACTCGAATGTCGCCTTTCTCTGTCACCCGGTGGACTGTCCCGAATTTTCCAATGTACTGAGAATAATAATGAAAATAATAATAAGTTTGTTTGCCAGAATGTACACAGCAATGACAAAGTACATGAGCAAGTATATGAGGTACGTCACACACAATATACAGTTAATCATGAAGGCTTAACACTTTTGAATGCTAGTGACGTCATATTACATTCCTTCGAAACTTCTCAGAACTGCTGGCAACATAATGTTACATCGCTTTGAAATACACACCATTTTTCACCGCCGCCATTTTATTTCGTTCAAATCTCTTCGTGAAGCTGTTCAAGACCATGTGTCAGTCTTTTTCCAAGCATCTTAGGCGTGGTAAGATTTACTTCTTTTTATAGCATTTGTAGTTATTATTTGTCTTAATTTACTTATGAATAGTAAGCCCTTGGTAAACAATTATTTCCTCTTTTACTGTAAATGATTTTTCCATTTCATAGACCAATTCAACCCACATCTGAGCCATGCATCTGTGCATTTACGTCCTCAGTATCATTTGTCGTCATTGCTCCTATGTATGTTCTATTGATGTCGCTTAGAACAATTTGATTTCATCGAAATGTCGCCTATGAAAAGCCTCACCCGGTGCCAAAACCGAGATGATTTCATTCATATAATTCACCAATAAAGCCTACGAACATTTACCATAATTGATGGTTGGTATGATATTACCCTTACCTTAACGTACTTAATCAGCATTAATTTTTGATAGGTAGACCTAGCAATTCTGTGAGAACATGTTTAATTCACTAGAGCTTGCTTGCAAGATCTGTATACAGTGTTAACCTCATCTATGTTATCAAAACAAGTTCAAAGTAGCGCCCTAGATGGGTATTTAGCAGCTGTAGATTTCAAATTTCCCTTGGTTGCGCTGAGCTATGACTCTTCTATTCAAAGATGGCGTATGCTATTTGTTTCTCCCTTTTGTTTTGCAATAGATCTCTTGCACTAATTATAGAAACTTTGAATATACATATTTTCTTCTCGCCTGGGATGATGCATCTAACGTTCAGACTACCAGGAAAAGTATAAAAGGCCAAAACTGGAACCAGGGGCTGTTCCTCGGCTGTTTACTCAATGTCGCTGAAGAGGAGAAATTCCCCTAAGAAGAAGACGAATTCCCCTGCCAAGATAGTGGCTCCTAATGAGGATGGAGAAAATGAGGAGCAAAATGCAGAGATTGACTTGGATCAACCTTATACTGATCTATTTGATAGATTTTTTTGCGACACTAAGTCCATTGCTTATCCCTCTTATTGGGTAAGGGTATTCCGGGGTCTGAAGACTCAACAGCACTCAGCAGCCTGAGGCAGGGAGAGAGGGTTGAGCCAGTTATGTTGAAGGAGGTGGCCACAGATCAATCTATGGCTGTAAATTTCTTTGTGTTAAAATCAATCAGTTAGGCACGACATTGAAAAGAAATTAAATGCATTAATTGAGCACGATGAGTGGGATTTTTATGTAGCTGTGGAGCATGATTAAGCCCTTCCAGAAATTTTGGATTGCATACCATATTATACCACATGGTCTAGTATGGTACATAAGCAGATACTGACATCAACCAAATGTTTATTGTACAGTGCAGACTTCTCCAATTCAGTGGAATATTCCCTCAACCCGATTGCAAGACTGGTGAACATGAAATCACGTGGTGGTCTGGTTCACCCAAAATTAAAAGTGCTTTATTTTATAAAGGTGTTAGAGGATGTATTTGAAAAATATGGCAAATTCTGTCATGCTTTTGAACTTAAGTGTGGTTCTTGAAAGGAAAGAGCTTTCATTTCCCTGTGCCGAGCCATGTGCCATGGTGAGATGATGGTTGCTGCTCTTATAAGACTCTTTGTGAATATGAGGATGAGGCAAGCTGCATGCTTGGAGAATGAAAAAGTGGGTAGTAGAGAGTATATTTTTCAGGGGAAGAAGTCAATTTTTTGAAAACTTAAATGCTCAAAATGGGTTAGTAAAAATTTTAGAACGCTCAAACTTTCAAATTTATTAGTAACTCAAATCCTCCGCTGACTTATACATTACTTGTTGGATGATGTTTGAAAAGAAACTTAATTTCAGGAATTCTTTTTGGAGTTCGTTTTAGCCAATGCAGGATTACTGTCAACTTTGTGATTGGTTTGCCAGTTTGTGAACGCATAGCTCAAATTAGGGTACAGTAGCTGCAGTTAACCCGTTAACGCCTAGCGGTACCGTTTGGTACCATTCGGTAGTGTATTCCTTAAGTTAATTTTATTCATATTTGTTTAAATTCCTTCCAATTTTTTTTAACTTCACATCAATTTACATATTTTGAAGCATATGATTCCGAAGATTCCGCTTTTACTGAACCATAATTAATGCACATACATATGTTTGAAATAGGAGAATTTTCAATGATCGCCAAAAAACGATTTTTTTCGTGCTCTCATTCCGATTTTATTTTATTTTTCTATTCCTCTCCTTATCTATGCGAGTTTTTCAAGTAATATTAAATCTTAGTACATGTAACTATAAGCTAAAGTAGATTGTTTGGATTTAGATGTATTCATAGAGAAGTTACAATGCCTAATATATCTGTGGTACCATATGGTACTGCTAGGCGCTTCCCATGCTATTTTCATGCAGGGAGCGAATTCCTTCCGCGTTTGTATTTCCACCCGATTCTTTTGCGATATTATGTTTTTAACACTTTTTATCAATGTTCTTATTTATTTTATTATTATAATAATTATTTTAGATGTTCATTTTTATTGATACATGATTATAGCGTGATTTTATTGTATGTACACCTCGAAAATGTTCGTAGATCGCAATAGTAGTCCGCATGTGGTGAACCTGGTCTGAGCCGTAAATCACGCAAGATACCTCAAATACGCGAGAAATTGATCATTTGGGTTGATAAAGAAATTACTGTACGTGACACGATTTTCCATGATCCTGATTACTCCTCGTTTCGTGAAATGTCCCCTAACACAGTTTTTGAACTGTTTTTTGACGAAGTTATTTCTCACCTAGTGCTGGAATCGAATAAGTATGCCCTATTCGGCAAATGTACTAATCCAAATATAACACCTGAAGAAGTGAAAGTGTTTGTTGCTGTTCTTTTCCTTCGTGGGTAAAATACGGTTCCTAGCGGAACCGTATTTTATTGGAAGGAGCACATGACATGAGAAATGAGATTGTGTGTAATTCAATGAGGTGAGACAGATCCTTTCTGATAAATAGATTTATTTATGGTTGTGATAATACTGCTGTAAAACCTAGGATTAGATGTGGAAAATGCGCACTCTTATGGACATACTGAAGAATAAATTTGGCTAGAATTTCAAAGAGGATCAGTGCTTGAGTTTCGGTGAGTCAATGGTATTATATTTTTGGAGACACGAATGTAAGCAATTCATCCGGGGTAAGCCAATAAGATTTGGCTATAAAGTTTGGTGTCTCAATAGCCCAGATGGCTACCTGCCAAATTTCGACGTATTCCAAGGGAATAACCCGAGGAAAATGTAAATTTACGAAAAATAATTTGGATAGGCAGCAGCATCTCTGATAGGAATGTTAGATGAACTACAAAAGAAAGAAACACCTTACCGGTTCTATTTTGATAATTATTATACAAGTAACAGCTTAGTGAAATATCTCCGCTAAAGGAAATACGGTGCAACTGGCACAGTGAGAGAAAGTAGAATACCTATAGACTGTCCTCTGAAGTCCAATAAGGAATTGGCGAAGATGAAATGAGAATCTTTTGAAGCTAGAAGATGCGTGGTGGAAAATGAAGTTGTATCAGCTATATCATCATCTCACGATATATAGCCATTATCTGGTGTGGGCAGATTCTCTAAAAGGGAGAAAAAGAGAATCCTTGTGCCACGACCCGATATTTTTGGGAAATATAATGCATTTAGAGGGGTCACCGATCGAATGGACTGGAATATATCCCTTTTTTGTGTAGGTGTTAGGGAAAAGAAATGGTGGTGGATAATTTTTATGCGGAGACTAGATGCAATGATGCACAATGCATGGTTGTTCATGAGGAAGTCAGGAAGAGGTATAATCCTATTAGACTTCTGTCGGGCAGTTGTGCAGACATACCTGGAAAGATTCAAGTATACCGCAAAATCTGTGGGACGTGCATCTGCATCTTGAAGACGTGAAACTGGAATGATGTTAGTAAACTCATCATCAGATAGCATACTATTTTAGATAGATTGCATTTGATTGCTATCGGTCGATTTTCTTTTCAGTGTCTCTGATGAAGTAAGGTACGATGGGTACAACTATCTCGTGAAATCCACTCCCCTTCGGCAAATGTTGAAAGTTGAAACATGAAAACTGCACCAGTAGGACATGAACAGAATGTTTGAAATGTAACTTAGGATTATGTATTGTTTTTTTTTGCATCATTCCATTTCTGGCAGTGATTTATCCAAGCCTTGAAGTGAACTTTCATTTACCTTGGGCAAATTTATATTTTAAATTACTTATTATTACGATGGTAATAAATTGTTTGCATGTTTCATGGTATTTCAAGGACATAATATGTTAAAAATTAATATTCGGATGATAAAATATAAAATACTAAGCATTTTCGACAGCTACAGTTTAATTTCAGGAGATTCTCCAAATCGGTTACATTTTATACCCTCAAGCGCCTAGCAGTACCGTTTGGTACCAGGCTGTATCTCCATAACTACCAATGTTTTAAGAATAAAATTTACGCATTATATCTCAGAAAATGATGTTAATTGAAATATTAGTTTTTCACAGAATTCCGAGAAAATTTTTTTTCCAGGCGTTACCAGGTTAATAGGTTTCCAAAGTATAAGCTTTCTGTTATGGGAAAGGGATTTGGCCAATTCAGGATTGATGTCACCCCTGTGATTGGATGGTGAGAGTGTAAATGTATAATTTTACCTAAGGTGTAATTTCTGGGATTCCATGGTAGCATTAAATTTTCACTGAAAATTACTTCGTGCCAGGAGAGCAGTTGTATTAGGCGGCCGCATTTACGTCGAAGAGACAATCAATTCGAAGGATATTGAGGAAATTCCTTAGAAAGGTTTTGGTGTCCCGTTCCATGGTGTTTCTGGCAAAATAAGTACGCTAGTCCCCAATAAGGACTTTCTGCAGTCTATACAGGTTTCATTTTTCATGAAGAAATATTTCTCCTTGGTGGGAAAAATAGCCCTAAGAGACGAATTTACCATATTAAATACCATTCTATTGAAAAACAAATTGAATTCTATGCGCTAACATAGTTGTTTTAAGGCCTGTTTACTCATTGTTTTCACCCGCGCACACTCAAACGAACCAAATTGAAACGCTATTATCTGGCCATGCATTTGCACAATTTTTCATGCCTACACGATGCAAATTTAATGAGTAATGGTTAAAATATCTACTCATGTAAGTAATTTATGGTGTAAACACGTCTTTCAACACTAACGTCGCTTAATGGAAGGGTTGAGATGTTCACCACCAACTTATGCAGACTTATTCCGTGAAAGCTGGGTGAATGTACTGCTAGTGCTTGATGGCCGGCAAGGGAACTAATCGGACAGTAAAGGACCCTGCGACCTGCCCATGTTGCGGGGGGGCTGGGAAAGGTTAATCTCAAGTCACATTGTTTAAAGGAAAGTCTGCTGCCCCCAATAACTACGTTTTCCCTGAATTTTGACGATTTTCATGAACAAGTGATCAACCTGCCTCATCATCAGTTTAAAGATGAATGAATGAGAACATGAATCTCCCGCATAATGGATGAAATATAAGCTCCTGGTCCAGTCGTTCTCCCCTTTGCTACCTGAACATTTTGGCAGTTGACTGCAACATGACCCATAACTCTTAAACACTGAATGGATTTACTTTGCACATCTGCTCAGGCACGCAAATAAGTTAATCCTGCGATGAATGCCAAGGGGACGATTGCTGTTGAGGACTACAAGACTACAAAATCATTTGAGCTATGTCGACAAAGGCCTTGGCGCCAGTGCTTCCCCTCGCATTCCGAGAGGGCAGGGGGTCCCATGGTACATTTCAGACACAGCTCCGTCTTTCAGCGGACAAGGAGAAAAACATTCCCTCCCTCTCCACCGAGGAGAAAATCACAAAGCATGATGGGCACTGAGAAGGGGAACGTTATTGCGTGTATTCTCAAAATGTGCACCTGAAGTACCTATGGCTAAAAATACGGATTTGTTACAAAGAATATCTTATCAGGATATGAAGATTGTCACAACCAATTGGTAGTTATTACACATTCTTATAACCACAGTAATTGTTTATTGCATTATTTCTCATCACAATCCCAAAGTAATGGTGATTTGTCTACATACTGCTTGCCTAATTTAGTAATTTAGTATAAATTTAAGCAAATTTAGTAAACACAAATTGAAAAGATGAGTCAAACGTGGCTGAATGAAACTTTTTAATCCATAAGTTAATCTCTTCGAGTTAGCGACAAATGAAAGATTTTATGAAGGAATGAAAAAATAAAGGGCCGCAAATATACCTGGCAGCAAAGGTGTCCTTTTGGGAAGTTAAAGGTTATTCGTACAATTGCTAACCTCAAACGTGCAGTGGATCATGCATTTGATGACTTCTATATCATTCAAAATGTCTTCCAATGGCATGTACTAAGTACTGCAGACAATTAAAATCTATTCTATAACAAATTACATAAAAAAACCAAGCTGTACTTCAAAAACGAAATAAAAGTAACTGTGTAGTAATTTCAGACTGGGTTAGTTATTTAAAACATTATATTAATTATATTATAAATATTATAAATTATATTTCATTTAAAATAACATTTCAGAGTCAAGGGAAAATAAATATATGGATTTGATTTTAAATGAAAAAAGTAACATTTAGATTAAAAATAAATTTAGAATGTCATGTCATAATCAGCAAAATTAATGACTTAAGAGACTGAACTAAATATGAGATTTTTGCACCACCTAGGGGCAATCAAACAGGCTGGGGAATTGCTATTTTGTAATTATGAAAAATTTCCAGGATTGCATTCTGTCCCACTTTGGAAATCCTTTTCAACAGGACTGGCAAACTTACTTTGTAACAATGAATTTTCGCAAAATCACATGTCTACTGTGCACAAATTCCATACCAGATTTTACGTGGCATACAACAGTTACCTCTTGAGTAACAAACAATCCTGCCCCAACCAGGTGCACAGCACCTAAGATGGCAGGTGGAGGAGATGACGTCGGTGCTATTCAATAACTGAAAACTTCATAGCCAGCACACCAAAAATTAATTAAGACATAAAAATAAAATAAACACATACCACAAGCCATTTCGAAATTAGGCATTCCTAAAAATAAAAATTTTCATGCCAGCAAAACTGCAGTCATCATGCATTGCGAATTCCAATGAGGAACACACACCTCAGCCATTCTTGGGTTCCACCCGCCGTGCCCTTCCTGCATTTGCTTCAGCATCTCCACGCTCATCAGGACGTTCACTTTGTCACCGACACTGAACGAGGGCTTGTGCAGTGAGCTGCCAACACCGGCAGGAGCGCCACCAGTGCCCCCAGCCAGGCCGCAAGCACCGCCACCTGGACTGGCAACGGCAGCATTCGCCAAGTGCTGCTCAATGGCTTGGCCTTCATGCGGAAACGTGGCGGGGGAGAAGTGGCATACCATCAGCATGTGAGTGGCACAGTGTCACAAAGCGCACACCATAAATTATAGCAATTTATGTTGGGGAAAGAACCGCATCGAGTATAAAGTGAAGACTTGGATATTTAATTCTTATCTCAAGGAAAATATTCATCACAGAATTACATATCAATTAATTTTAAATTATTACAAAAATGTATATCAATGCATTAAAGATAAATAAGGAAAGATAAAAGAAACTGTTCACACCTGGTACCCATGAACATGAGCATTGACAGATAATATATTCCTGTATCCACTACGCTGTAATGGAGAAGGGCAATAAGGATGCCATGGCAAATAAATGTTGCTAATAAGCTCTATTGCTGCTTTCGCATATTATTGAATATTTGCCTCCATTGTTGAACACACATAAAAATCAATTACAATCACACTCAAGCAACAAGAAAATTGATTAAATACCGTAGAATCCTGATCATTGGAGCAATGAAAACAACAATAACATGACTAGCAATATGAAGCGTTGGCTATCACCACTTCCACTTAAGTGCAGTTCCCCCCAAAAAATTGCACATCTCAGAAGCAAAATTTATCCGTGACCAGAGTTGGAGACTATTTGACAGCCATGCTTCAAGAAGAAACCAATTGATACTCAAAACAAAATAAGAAAGATCCTCACCTTGTGAACATGAAATTAGGCCATCAGTGTCCGGCACAACGATATCTGAGGGAAGGGAGTTAGATATGGTTCGAAAGATTATGCTAGATATTTCATTAATCACTGGAATTCCCTACTGTGCTGCCTGAGGACACTACAAATGCAGTTGGACCCGTGATAGGGAAGATGTGTAGAGGGTTCATCAGACAGCAGGATAGAGGTAGGTCTTCGGGATTGTGTGTGAGACAGAAACATGTGGTCTTGGAACAGCAAGGGGATGTCGCACATCCTCCCCTTGTGATCACTTCTTTAAGGTGACAAGGTGTCTACCAATGGAAAACAAAAATTCCAGGTCTTTTCAAGGTTTAAAAGATGTACAATCAAATTTTAAAGGTTCAAATACAGTAGAGGTTTCCTATAATGAGTGATGAATACAGTCACAAATTTCATTGTTTAAGACACACTCATCATATGTGATTTTTCATGCTTACCTTCCATCATGTGTCATCTCTAAAGATGGGTAAATTACAGCAATTTTCAATCAAGGTAAATAACTGTGGTAAATTACCGTAATTTTCAAAATTTCCGTAACTTTCCAGTAATTTTAAGTTTTGGGCTGCAAATCCTTATCAGAGGACACAAAACAAAATAAAATAGCATTGAGATATAAATTCCCACGCTTATATCGAACATCACATGACGTTTATCCATTATAACTAATTAAAAAATTATAACGAAGTTGGCAGCAACATGCAATTTGCCTCTCTTTTGTCACACCATGAGAAATTTTCGTTCCAAAGACATACCTCTGCACAATGTGTATTTGTTATTTTACACTGAATTAATCATGGACACAATGTAAGCAAAATCGTTTTGGCTACTTAATTCACAATATCACCCATTCAAATGGTTTCTTCGTGAGGAAGAAATTTTCTGAAAAAGAACTTTTCTAAAAATACCGTTTATTACGGTAATTTTCAGGGGTGTTGGTAATTTAAGAAAACTACCACGGTAAATTATGAAAATTACCACAGTAATTTACCGAATTGTCCATCTCTAGTCATCTCAACTAGTTATGGTAAAGAAGAACTAATGCCTATCTGTTAAAATCCACCACTACATCTGTTGAAAATCTTATTCTTTATAAATAAATAAAATTTAGTCATCAATGTGATACCATTGATGGTCCATGAGTAGGGACATGACATTTTCGCGAAACGTTTTTTGCGACAGGATTCACGAAATAAGCGACTTTAGGGTTTAATCGCGAAATTAATCGTGTCTTCTTTGAAACGCATGGCCGCGATGGGATCTTTCATTTTTCTCGGTTCCGGATTCGGATCCAAAGACATGGAGTAAAATCGGATCTGGATCGTAGATTTTAAATTTTCGCGGTTTAGCAATCGAAGTGCCCCGTGAATGGAATGTAGGTGCGGTAGATATTGACAAGAAAAATATGTGTAACCAAGGTCACGTAATTAGATGAAAACGTTCCCGTGCAACTAGAAGGAAAATAAAGATATAGGTACGACTTTTTTCCCCCATTATCCCGGTATCGCGGGGAAAAAAATACGCAGGATGTCATGTGGGTAGCCTACATTCGCCGGGATCAGGCGTACAACGAGAGCCTAGTGTACTGTGCGAAGTTCGATCCCAATCGCAGTTTAATTTTTTCTTTCGATCACTGCATCGAAAATATTATCATATTCAATTTCAAACCATTACATCTGAATACTCACTTTATTATACTTTGTTGTTTAAATTAGATTTACAAATGTACCACTCATAAATTAAGGATGGTCGGGTCGGATCCAAAGGACTTTCATTTCATTCGCTACTGAAATCATATCCAGGGACAGTAAAAATTCAGATCCGGATCGGAGATTTTAACATCTCGCGGCCTCGTGATCGATGCGCCCCGCGAATGGAATGTACGTATGGTAGATACCAACAAGGAGAGTTTAAGTAACTCGGGTCATGAAATGAGAAGAAGATTTTTTCCGTGCCACAAACGAGGAAAACAAAATAAAAAATACTCGTCTTGACCTTTTTCTCCATAGGCCCAGATGTGCGAGAAAAAAATTAAGCCGAATGTCATGCGGGTCGCCAACATTCGCCATATTCCCGTGAACCTATGAGAGCGTAGTTGTCAAAAATGAGTGCTAGTGTACTGCCAGTCGCGAGTTCGATCCTTAACACTACCTAAGAATACAGCCGTGCCTTATTCCTAGGATAATGCTAGTAGGCAGTTAAAAAAAGTAGATTATCAGAAATTTCATGCCAAATTGTAAGCAAAAAAAAATAATTAAAGTAGGCGAAAGGAAATGATTGGAAAAAATTTATATTACAGAATTAAATCGTGGAATCATTACGTTAACTTTACAGTGTTTTTTTGAGTGACGCATTTGTAACTCTAGTTGAAGCGATAGAAGTACAAAAAAGTCAGTATCCACACACAAAGGTTGGAAATGAAGGATGATAAAGTTTTTTATTCAATGGTTGAAAGAAAAATTTTAAACAGCGTAAGACTCGAACTTCATTACCTGCAGTTGACTACTCCACTCTGTTATTTTTATTACCATTATCTAATTAATTTTCCTTTAACTTAATTTTGCCTACTGTGTTTTTTTATGTTGTGCAGGGTAGCCATAACTTATGAATTGGATCTCAAATGTATGTACTTTTAACTGTTTGTTCACATTGGTATGAAGTCTTTATTAATAATATTAAAAAAAAACCCTTCCTTTAAGACTCCTTTTTCCCAACTTTCACCTTTTTAAAACGATTTTATTTACCGTATTTGTCATTTTTAAACACCGCTTTTGATGATTTTTATTTACCATTTTTCAGTGTCCCTATCCATGAGTAATCAACTGGGACAACAACCACACCATACTAGACAAAATGCAATCTCTCGAGGCATTACAATGTAACAGATAGGTGGGGGTGACATTGACTAGAACCTAGTGCATCTGTGGAAATTTTATTTCTCTTTCATAGTAGCAAATTGCTGCATAAGTTGTAACTTAGCCTTTGACAGGGCATTGAGGTCCGTGAGTTATTCAAACTGAATGACAATTACGACAAAATCGACTCATTCTGGCTGCATTGCAGCAATTATGTATAGAGTGCAACATCTTTAAAACGAGACCTCACGGTGCCCAAGAAAACCCTCGCTATGGTGAAGTATCGTCTTACCAAGGTTTGTGTAAATAATGGCCATGAAACCTATAGTCAACAATTTTCTAGGAATCGATTTTGGTGTGATGGCGGAAGTATTCCCATTCGGAGAGAGAGTCTGAGCACAAATCCCGAAGGAAGGGGAAAGTTTTTGCAGTAAGTCATATCCTTACTTAATTTACCACCTAATTATTAAATCAAAAAGCATCGTACCTGCGCCAAAAAAATGCAAAAAGCCTTCAATGGCCAACCATTTTCCCAAATGTACAGAGACCAAGCTACTCTTTTCTATTTCTCATTCCATTTTCTTATGTTCATTCCATAATTTTGATTAGTTTCGCCAAAAATTTAAACCGTGACTGATAAAGCAAAAATGTATCGCCTTTATTACTAGCCTTTACACTTTCCCTTTGATGGTCTTAATTTCTATCATCAGTATATTCACGTTCTTCATGACATTTCGCGGAAGTCATTTGGAATAACGTATCGCATTTGTTTCAGCAGACGAAAAGAGACCGTGGAAGTGGTGCTTCCACCACTGCCTGGAGGGCGTTTTCTTTCATCTGATGTAATGTCCACACTCAAAAACAATCTGCTTTACCATGTATAACAATTTTATTGAATAGGGGTTGCATCACAATAAGTTCTTTTTAAAGAATTTGTTAGGCCCTCGACGTACTTACAGTAATTTTGCTAGGTGTATATGCGCAACGGTAGTATGATACAAAGGACTGATAAAATGGGTCTAATGAAGAGCCCTTATATACCAACAAATGTGTTAAGTATTAATTCATATAATTGCTCAATAATGGCAGCAAAACATAGAAAGGAATATAGACGCATTGAAATTCAATAAACTAAGAGCGCTACTCCTTTGGCACCGCATTCATCACATATACATCAAGCAGTTACAAGTATACGTAACAAATAATAATTTGCTAACCTCAATAATCTTGTAAATTTTAAAATTAACTCATGCAAATGTTCAAGGTTGATAAATATAGAGTGAAATAAATATGAAAACAAATGTAGGAGAGACAATTGAGTAGCTTGCCGTTTTTTCCTTCCGACACTTAATGTTTTGTGTTTTTGGGCCATGGTGTCTATCTTGGAAATGCTCTCAACTCACAGACATGCGAGTGTGCTCTCGACTGCCTGGGAAACAAAAGAAGATCAAATACGCATTCATGACTGCTAATTCTGCAGTATTTCCAGCAATATTAACAATAAATTAATTGGATGGTGATTTATAACGTGCAGTTGATACGCAACACTAGATATTAATTGTATTGCTAGCAGATCGCAAGCTATGGCAGATGTTGGCCACTTTTGGTGTTTGCTTGCCAGTGATGGAAACTCTCGCAATGGCACGGGCCAACACGAATAGTGTCTTGTAAAAACCGTGTTTACATGGCAATCATGAGGTCAATTGACGGTGCCCCTGCAATCTCTCGTGATGGCGGGGGTCTCGCAATAGGTCATACTCGTACTACCGCAGTTCTACTGTATATTCAACTCTGTATATTCAATAAAACTCTTCTCTTCTTCCTCCAGCCTTTTTCTGACCTCTACTTCTGCTCCCCTTATTGCACTCTCAACATGTTCGTTGAACTTCTGATAAGCTATTCTAGCTCCGCGTCAGGCATAATTGACTAGACCTAAATTAAGTTAAAACAGTGAAAAGATTCTTTCACGGATACCATGTCAATCATGTATTTTGTACATAAATAATGATATTCCCGCTAATCTCGTGAAATAGCAAACGTAATTCTCTTCTGGATTCAGTATTTAGTTTATCTTTGCATGGTTATTTCTGTGACGAAGGCTCTGAAAGAAGAGCTTAAAAAGGGGTTCAATTTAACCTTTTTACTGCCAGTGGGCTAATATACTGGCCCTCTATGGTTGTGCGAAAACAGCCAAGGGCCGATATATTTCATACACTTACATTACATATTTGTAATATTATATTTCCTTCAAATCAGAAACAGCATGTATGATTTTTTTATCCTCATAAAAACTGAAAATGTCATCAACACTGAGACAAATATGTAATTCATATAATAAGATTTAGTGTTTCAAATAGGGTTTGGGCAGGGATTTGAAGATTCGGTCGAATCCTATTGAATCCATGGATTCGAGATTCGATCGAATCCATGGTTAAAAGATTCCGTCGAATCCAATTCTCTGTGATCAGGCGACAATGATGTACCTCCTGATCCATGTAACTCGGATCCGCCTAAGTCGATGGCTTACTGCAAATTGCTCATTTTTAGCATTTAAATCATAAATACCACGGTAAGAAATGTTTACGCATCATATTGTAAACTAATAATTCTTGTCCACATATGAATTCTTTGAAATTCCCCAATTTGAAAATTCTAACAAAAAAGTTCCTCAGCATTCTTCCTGCAACAGTATTTTCAGAAAGAGCCTTCAGTACTGCTGGAAATTTGGTTGATGAAAAAAACGAATCGATTACATCCTGACAAAGTGAAAATGCTACATTTTCTAAACAAAAACCTGCAATCTGTTTTTATTGAATGTTCAATTTTATTTAAGAAAAATTAAACTTTGATTTACTTTTGAATTTACCCATTCTTTATATTTTCCCTCGAACATGTCCTTAATTTCAGTGAGTGGGGACTATATGACCATTTATTATTTAGTTTAAGAAATAAGATTCAGCATAGATTGAATTTAAGTACAGAATTCACTAGAAAGAAAGAAAAACTAACTTCAAAATTCACAATTTAAAGATAAAAGTAAGATTTGAATTTAATGAAATTGAGGAGTATTTAGGATTAGGATTCAAGATTCGCATTTGAGATTTGGATTCGATAAAAAAACAGGATTCGGATTAGATCAAATTTTGGATTCACCCCATCACTAGTTTCAAATATATCTATAATACATAATATTGAGATTTTCATGGAAATGTGCTTGGCAGTTTTCGCAGTCTACTCAAAAGGGGCTGGCAGTAAAAGGGTTGTTTCCCTCCTTTCAAAAGTAGATTGGGCAAGCACGCACTTCAACAGTGAAAGAATGATAATTTCCTTTACACTTCTTCACCTAATAATGATGGTAACATTATAAATCCATAATTTACGCATTTCACTATGCTCGGGGAAAGCTTCAGTTGTCTCTTTATTCAAATAAGGTCGACTGCTCTTCATCCACTAAATTGCAGGAGTCGTTCAAAGTTTTGATGTAGGCAAAATTGTGGAATTTTAATTAAGTCAGCTCACCCAAGACGGGGAGGTGGTCCCGGTAGTAGAAACCGCCCAGTCCCGGCTGCACGCTTTTCAGGTCCACCTTCCCTTTGTGCCCAACTCGGTACACGTTCGTGGAACCAGTGCCGGTCCAGGTCACATTGGCAACAGACCTCCCAGATTCATTATCCCAGCCACGGATGTCAATAACACGACCCGTTTTGCCTGAAGAAAAGCATACATTTTAGTTCATCAACATAAACTCAAACAAAACTAAACAACATTGGCAGACTAATTTGTAGGAGATAGATAAGAGATTTGTAGGAGATTTTAGACATAGATTCATGTTGGAAGAGGCGAAGGTGGCTAGGGCACATTATCAAAAATCACATTTCATGGAAGGAGAAGAGAGTTTTGGGCGAAGTGTGGCCGCTAGCAGAGAGTATTATTAACCTTCTCCACCATCCTGGTTACCCCAGTCCCAGTCCAATCCCCTCATGACCTTGGCTCCGACGAAAATCCCCTTCAGCTGTATTTTGAAGCAACCAATTCTGGGTACCTGATCCTCCCTGAAAAATCACAATTAGCATAGTTAACAGTTAACCACATAAAATGTCATGCAAGGACCAACACACTACAGACCTACTGTTTCCTTATGTAAGTATTTAACGATAACTTTGGTATCACGACAATGAGCTCAGAGAGTAATTGTTAGTGCTACATAATATGATGTCAAAAATTTGATACTCTAGATCTTCTAAACATGTACAAATGTACAAAAATCATCAACATCATCAGTCAACAATCCTAAGATTGGTTTCACACAGCTCTCCACTCAAATCTCCTATCGACCAACCTCTTAATATTATATAATTCTACTCTTTCACATGCTTTCACTACCTGTTCTATACATCTCAAACGAGGCCTGCCTTTTCCATTCTTCCATTTACTTTTCCCTCAACGCTTGTCTTCATAAGGCCATGATGTCTTATGATGTGGCCTATTACATTGTTCCATCTTCTTTTTAGAGTTTTCAGCAGATTTCTCATTTCTCCCATTCTCCTTGAGACTTCTTCATTCATCACTCGGTCGATCCATTTCATCTTCATCATTCTTCGGTAGCACCACATTTCAAATGCTTCCAGCCTGGACTTCTCTGCTGCTGTTATCGTCCATGCTTCGCTGCCATATAGTAGAATGTTCCAGATGTATGATCTAATGAAATGTTTCCTCACTTCCACGCTTGTATTTGCAGCTGTAAGCAGAATCTTCTTTTGGTAAAATTCCCTTTTTGCCTGGACTATTCCACAGACAATTTCTCTTTTATTAGGTTGGCAACTATGTTCCCACAGTTACAATGGATGTAAATGTGAATGTAACAATGTAAAAAAATGGCAGGAACTTAGTTGACAACCTAGTACTTTGTCCTTCGCTGGTTATTCAGCATCCCAGGTAAGAGAACTCATCCACCATCTTAAACAACCAATAGATGGTGTAGCATTATTGCTACTTTGTTCTAAGCTGCCAACATTTGAAATTAAGCAAACAGCTTCACCTTCCAAACATGCCTTGTATTTTCATGGAGGCTATTTGTAATTTTATAACCTTTCCCCTAATTTTTGTCATAGAAAATGGGTGAAATGTCTGAACTTTCCAGATATTTCCTAGTCATAAAACTTGCCAAGAAGTAATGTCTGCCATAGTGCAAACTCCCTCTTTCTGAAAACTTTTTACGCACTTGTATTCTTCACTAGAAAAATGGCTAGCCGTTGCAAAAACAAGAACAGTCCACAACTTCCCAAAGTGACGTACACATCTAGAATGCTTCACGAGCAGTCCAGCCTTGACCCAACCTTCTTGACAAAACCGCTGTGGGGTAAACACACATAACGAGTCAGTGGTGACCAGCAGCAGTAGTTGGACATGGCCATTAGAAGCTCCAGCAAAACTAGAAATTACATTTTTCGGTGAGTAGCGTACAAGCACAAGCTGACAATTTAGCAACGATGCAAGTTTCCAATTATTTTTTATATTGTCTGGATCAAAAGTTTATAACCTCTGGAGAACATAATTTACGCTCTTCCATTTAAAAATGCCATTTAGTATTTTTCCTCATGGTCTGCCTTCTGTGTGACTAAAGGTCCGACGTTTGATTTGCTACGCTTTTTATTCTTGCCATGAAGTCATCAAAGTTTTTGTTGCCAAAGAATTATTTATTTCCTTATAATTTTACGATTCATAGATCCTGGTTTCAATTATTTTGTCCTGTTAGCAGAAGTAATGGGAATACTTATCTTTTCTGGTACATTTGTTAATATGTGCATATTTTTCAATGTTTTCATATATATTACCAGGGCCGATGCTATACGAATAATTAAAATTTATCCCGTTCAACAAGTTTTTATTTTATGATTCCTGAATTCACGGATACATACAATTTTGGGTGAATGCATCGATAATTCTCGGCAATAGTATTTCACGGGAGTTACCTCCATTCGCTCTAGATCCTCCAGATGGCAGCACTAGTACGACACTATATGTGCAGTGCAACCGACAGAAGCATTTGCTTGTGTAAATAAATACTCGCTGCAACTGATTTCCGAGAGATAACTGGATGTGAATTTTAGGAACGCTAGGAATAGGTAATCACGCCAGAAATATTTTCATCCGTCGAAAAATGCCATAGTTCGGTGAATCTTTACAACTTTCCTAACCAATGGACGTACCGGTTAACACCCGAAGACTTCAGGAAAGCATAAATTATTGTTTTGGAAGATTTAATTTGCAAAATGATCAATGAATATGCAATTGTGCATGAATACAACCCTTCTACCTGTGTCTAATAGCATGGTAACGAAAGAAAAACGGAAAGTAAGAACAACTGTGGGAAATGAGAGGCTCAATCCAGAACCTTGGGATATAATGAGCGCTCGCCATAGCGAGTGATTTCCCAGCCATTATGAGCACTCATTATACTGAGCTTCCACTGTATATGCATACAATAAATACATCTATGTTGAGGCACAAATAGTAATTAATGCATTCTGTTTTCTTTGATGAAGGAAACTACCCTATTGACTTGGGTAAAAATTTCTGTCCAGGAAACGGGTGGTTGGATTGTTTCAAAAAATGATACAGTATTGCACTTCATTAGTGAGGAATGTAATTCAGCACACATTGCTGCTAGGTGACACTGGCTAAATTAGAAGAAAACTTTAGGCAAAAGTTTTCTTCTGCTGCTACATTACAATGAGTACCAATGTACAATTCCGACAAACTGGACTAGTTTTAAAGAAATTCAATTATGTAAGATCTGGTGTTTTCCGGGCGAATAATATGTGTGAAGATCTGTCGGGTTTCACACCGGGTCAGGTTCTCCATATCAAAAAATGAAAATAACCTCAACAGGAACAACGGCTACAACATCAGCAGGACTTGGGATCACCTGCTAAAAATCGGAGAGAACAGACGACCAATCAGGAGACGCGGAGAGAGAAATACACACCCAACCAATCAGCAGCCACTTGACCCGCCAACGGAGGATATAGAAGCGGGCAATTTTGGATGGAATGGCACTAGGATTCCTGGATCCCTGAAGACGATGGGCGAGTCGCACATCGAAACGTCGGAGGAAGATATGGAGAACCTGACCCGGTGTGAAACCCGAGAGATCTTCACACAAATTCAATTTTAACAGAGTATACGTCTGACTCCCTAAACCTCTTTATAAATGAGCTTGACTGCATATCCTTTTGATTGTGACTGCCACCAAAGCTTTGTAATAATGAAATTTAGTAATATAGAAGTTCTCAGTATCGCATTTCTACTAAACAGTTTTGGGAAGGCAGCGACCCATCAAGTATACACTTACCCTATGATTCCGTGTAAGTGACAACTAAATTGTTGACAAAAAACAAGATCACGGGAAGCATATTAAGAATATATGCAATGCTGCGAGAGAGCAATTATTGTTCAGTGTGTAGGAAAACCCTGTATGCATGTGCTAACACAGGTCAAAAGTCAGTCAAGGCAGGTCAATACCTTGGCAGTTTACTACAATTGCAAAGGAACCCAAAATAATTAATTGCCTAACTTACCCAGGAGAGTTGGCCGTTTCAAATCTCTGAAATACATGATTGACATCATGCATGTCGCTCATGTAGCACGCAGTACATAGATCATAATCTTCACACTGAATGCATTTCCACCGCATCCCAGCTATACCACACCGTCGGCAAGCATCACATATAATGTTGGGATGCTTCACACCTGCAAAGAGAAATAGATAAGGTGAAATAGCCTCCAAGTCGATTAGTACACTACCAGGATACTCCAGGGGTTATAAATTAACTTTTGATCTAAAAAATTAAATTAAAAAATAGGAAACTGCCTTATTCCCTTTTCCGAGAACTAATGTCAATTTAGTACTATTCAATTTTGACCTAAAAGAGATCCATTTTTACATTACACTGCCCAGATGTGTAATAATGCAGAGTACTCCAGAGTATTCGTCCACCTGATTTGGCTATCTGAGTGAAAAATTCAATTTAGTTCTATTTCTTTGAAAGATATACAAAAATCATATTTTGTGTTATCCATGTAAAACTTCCGGAAACAATTATATTTCACCTGTAATGCAGAAAATGTAGTGTCAAGGATATCAAGAGAAGATTTTGGATAACTGAAGAAGAAGAAGAATTCTCATATTTGAGTATCATAAAACAGAAGTTAAATGAAAACTTTAAATAGAAGACAGTACAACTCAATTGTTCATATCTGGAGATATGATGACCTAATGAAGACAATTGTAGAGGAACAAGTGAACCAGAAGAATGGAAAAGGAAGGCCTCAGATGAGATCTGTGGATCAAGTTGTAGATGATGTGAAAGAGTAGAATGGGGGCGTTTACTCGGAACCGAAATAGCAATTTTGTACACGAAATCGTTAGATGGAAACGAAAAACGAATTTTAGTGAAAAAATTAATCTTCTAACCACAACCATTCACTCATAAATCAAAAATTAAAATAAGCAAAAGGTGACGCCCACCGAAAAAACTGCTGTGATAACATTGACGTCATTTTCCTCCCGTCCTTGACTGCTTTCAGGGGAGGGGGAAGGGAGTGGAGGGGGGGTTCTCGGGAGGTCTGCTCGCACAGATGCTGTCGAAATCGCTCCGATTGGCCGAGTCATCTGTGTCCCCCCCTTTGCGATAAGGCGAAGTAGCTTCGCGGGCTCAGTTGTGATTGGACGAAGTAGATATACGTCAGAGGTTGCACCACACCCACTTTTCCGAAAGGGTTAAGAACATCAGTTTTTCGCCGCTTATAACTCGGGAAATAATTGCCGGATCAGAAAACAGAAAAATACGGGTCCTTTTATTTTACAAACTCTATCAGATTCGGCAATAAAAAAAATATGGTAAACGACCCCATTATGTCAATATGAAGAGGTTGGCCGAGAGAAGAATCAAGTGGAGAGCTGTGCCAAACCAATCCTAGGATTGTTGACCGATGATGATGATAACGCAGAACAGATGTAAAGATTAGATTAATCAACACTTGGTGATAGTTTCTTGGTTTAGAAGCCAGATTTTTGCATGCTGAGTGTATTTGGGGATTTGAGATATGAGTGGTCGGAAATAGAGGCAGGGAAACTCAGAAGAGCAAAACGTGTAAAATACAAAATTCAACCAGAGAACATTCAAGGAGGAATCAAATAAATGCAGCATTTATAGAGAGCAATAAGAATGGTCAAAATGGTATTGCAATTACTAGGTGAATGTTAAAAGGAGGCTCTACCAAATAATTAAGTAGATGTCAATTTTGTGAAAATTTCAGGACACATCATTTTTTGGCCCTTCTATCGATTGACAACAAAATAATTAGGCCTTTCCATCATACATTTGAAGAAAAAAGACGTTGAAAATCAGCTATTTTATACGTGGCTATACGGCAGAGCATGGCTCTCGCACTAAAATTGGCAGATTGATAATGTAAATAGAAATGTCGTTTGGCAAAAAACTAATAGAAGGTGTGTGATGTTATTTAGAATTTAGCAATGTGAAAAAGTGCTCGCCCTACTACATTTGTTTAATTGATATTAATAAATGTTTGCTCGAAAAAAAAGCAGAAAAGCCTTGGTTACATGCAATTGGCGTTACAGTATGTTGTTATCATTGGCAAAGGTACTTGTGACTGAACTTGCTTACAAACCTATTTACTAACTTATTTTAGGAATATAACTTACCAAGGTCCTTATATTTTTTATGCAATTTAAATATTTCATTGGTTATTGAAATGGTGTAATTAATACCAATGCTTCCAAATGGCAACAGCGTCATTGTTGCCGAACAACTTTCAAAAATATGAATATTAATAAAATTCAAAATAAAGAGTTGTATTTGCAAGGGAATAGTTTAAAACTAACAAGGGGAGTTTGACGAAATTTGCCAGGCAGGTAGTCCTTGATTAGTTATTTACGAATCACCCCCATATAGGGTTATATATCCAGTAACTTCGTCAAAAAATGAGTTTGAAATATTGCATTGCCAATGTAAAGCAAATAATTAGCAATGTTTAATCAGTGCCATTTGGGTTAGGGGTAAATTACTCGCTTCACAATGTCGACGTCCCTGGTTTTACATACTTCTTAAGGGTGTTCTATACCTCCGCAGAAACCGGCTCTGCAGACCCTTGCAAAATCGAAGATAACGAGTTTAATATAAGTCGCAGAGCTGATCGGTTTTCATTGATCGTTAGATTAAGGATCAATGTGTGCGGTTTATGGAACAATATGTTCATTAGCAGTACTCATTAAAGAGCTTCAGGCACTGAAAATCGTAAAAATAGCCCGATTTCAGCCTTTTCTCCTTTGACATTGAAATCGTAATGGAAACATGTGTTCCACTCTCCGCTGGGATTCATCCTTCTCTTCTACTATTATATCAAACTCAAAGACCTTAGGTGCATACTAAAGTTGCAATTTATTATTTTCCGAACCATGTTTTCACTATTTTACGTGCTAAAAATCTTTCGTTCCGTGGCGCTGCTCATAGTCCCCAACCACTCCCGCTAACGTCACCCTCCACCTCCTGGCTCCTTATCTCTCTCTCTCTCTCTTGAGCCATTCCAAGGCCAACGTCGGAGCCACTTCCCCCTCCCGCGCGCCGTCCCCTTGTCTCCTCGAGGAAAGCCACAGCCCTCAGACTGAGCAAGAGATATTTTGTTCAGTCGCTGGCAGGCACGTAGCCAGAAATTTGCTTCGGGGGGGACCTAAGTTTAGCACGTTTAGCCTAACTTCAATTCAGCATTGCCCGTTGGCACCAACATGAAACAAATTTCTTCCTTAATTTTCAGTGCTCGGTATTTGCTTTCACAGTGCCCATTCCTATCTCTTTTCGCTGGTTAAGCTCACTGTTTATCTTGTCAAGAAGCAGTTAATTTTACCGGCCCCAGAACAGAAGTTCAAATCATGCATACATATCTGATTACAACAGATACATACATATCAGATTGGTGGATTAAATAGTTGGTCGGTAAAATAATTATCGGGGAAAATTTTAGCTGAAAAAGAGCTCCAAGAGAGAAATAGATTGGGAGAAATAATTCAGTGATAGTAGTGAATTGTCGTAGTTTAAGAAATAAAGTAGCCGAATTTCACCACCTCATAAAAAGTACAGATGCTGATATAATCGTACGCTCAGAAAGATGGCTTTCGAAGGATATAATCAGATTATGAATTATTCCCGAAGTGTTTTACCGTTTACAGAAAGGATACATTAAGCAGAAACGGAGGAGTATTATTTATAGCTGTGAAGGACCCGTATGTCAGTAGAAGAAAACTTATTTCAGAGCGAAATGTAGTAAGTATTTGGTGTTCCGTTAAAAGTAAAAGTAGTGATGCAAAAAAAAGATATATGTAGGTGCATATTATACGCCACCGGATGCAGACATCAATTTTATAATGGAACTAGAGTCAGAGATAGGTACATTGATTTCCCGTAACAAATATAGAGGAATAATAGTAGGCGGAGACTTCAATCTCCCTTCGATAGACTGGTATACGTGTAGTTTTATAACAGGAGGTAAGGATAAGAACTCTGCGAATCACTGTTGAACACCTTTACGTCACATTCTTTACATCTACTTCTACATAATACCCTGCAAGCCACCATAAAGGTGTGTGTTAGGGGGTGAATTCTCACCAAACATGCACTACGTATCATGCATAAAAAAGGATTAGTATTTATATAATGTTCTAAACTTCACTATTTAAAAAAAGATAAAAATTGCAAAGCAAACATGCAAAAAAATGCTATTAGTTGGGTTAGCTTCAAGTCTTTATAACAACATGCAGTTATGTTATCTATTGCTACACTCGTATTGGATATATTTACCGTTATTCTAATCTCTAAATATACGTAGAAAAAAGGACATTTTGAATCTGTCAGTTCGGAAATCATTTTCTCAAATTTCGAGATTATGGTCCAGTCTACCATAGTAAGTTGGGGTTCACAAAATATTTTTAACACCATCACTGAAAATATGGTCTTGGAATTTGTTTAAGAGATTAAGTCTAAATTTCAATCTGCTAAGATCTTCTTCAATTACGGGTGCTAAGAGGAGAGCTATTCTTTTCCACAAATTCATTAAGAGACAATTATTAAATTTTAATTCTAAGTGCCATTTATCACACCAATCTTCAATTGCTTGTAGGTCATCATTTAAATTTTCTTTATCGTTTGGGCATAGAATTTCCCTGTACACTACAGTGTCATCGGCAAATATACGAAGCTTACTTTTGACCACCTTATTGATATTATTTATGTACAGAAGGAACAGGAGTGGACCTATCACACTACCTTGTGGGACACCCGAAGTGACTTTAACACTAGAATGCCGAAGGGTGTCATTTTGACACCCTACACCTACATTTGTTTGCATAGCTGCCCATGAAACTGTATTGAAGAAAAAATCTTTTGTGACTTTTACTCATTTTAAGAGCTTAACAAGACCACTGTGTGAGATATAGCCTTCTACCTTTTTTTCATCTGAAAAATTAAAATTTACCGTAAATGCCGGAGGGTGTGATTTTGACACCCAGTAAATGTTAGCATTTCTTCTTTCGTTTTAGGCGTATCTTCGGAAACGATTTGATTACTAATAGTCAAACGGGTATTTTCGAACAGTACGTCAAATTTGATTTGCCTAATTCCACATATTTTCGATAAAAATACTCTGTTTACCTATTTTTCGAAAATTTAGTAGCGTGTCAGGTAAGACTATTTTTCACTGATTTTTTTTTTTTGCAAATGATTCACCTTCAATCCAGCTCATTAGTCCGCGGTGACACAGAGATGTATTTATCTGCCGGAAAGAAGCACTGTTGCCGTGAACAATGTACTGACGCGACAATACAGATGACAACTGCCGAGCGTCTATAGCTTGCTGTATGGCTCACTGGAATATTGCAACTGGTCGTGACTTCTCCTTGCATCGAGGCGGTTGCATTGACAGAGCTTGCGTCTTGGTTATGGCGCTACGTAGAGGTATTAGGCCGGATCAAATAATGGCAGTACTAAATAACGTTTCTGAAGACGTGTCCGAGAAACGGTCTGATCAAGATGTTGAGATTTTGTGAAATTTTACGCTATCTTCGCTTTGACGAAAAGTCAAGTAAATCTGCACGGTTGCTGACAGACAAAAATGAAATGTTTTCAGATACGTAGAAGAAAATTATTGATAACTGTGTTGCATGCTCTAAGCCTGGACCGGTCACTACTATTGACTAACATCTGTTTCCAAGCAAAGCTAGGTGCTCCTTTACGCAATACATGGCACCAAGGTCTAATAAAAATGGGCAAAAATACTGGCTTGCAGTAAGTAAGGATGGTAAATATTTGATAAACGGATTTCCCGACCTTGGCAAGGATGACTCTCATCAAGCTGACGATCGCGCTGAAGATCATGTTGTAATGATACTTATGCAGCCTTGCTTGAGCAAGTCCTAAATGTCACAACTGATAACTATTTCTCATCACTTGTGCTCACCTAATACCTAAAAAAAAAGGTATAAGTCTAATGGGAGCCGTGGGGGTAAGGGGTCAGTGACTCCAGGGAGGGACAAGGGCAGAACATGCCTATGGACCACCAAGACCGTCATGTGTGGTGAAGAGCCACATCCTCCTCGAGGTGCCCCTGGTATCGCTGAACATGACGGATCTAGACCTGGCGGTCAATAAACAGCTCCCATCACCACGGTGCGTCTCTGTGCTAAGGGTGACCGCATCTGCGGGGCGGAGGGTAAGAAGTCACTAACAGAGAGACTCCGGATACTGGGTGACCTCCGGTTTTATTTAGCCTTACCCATGCATGCGGGGCTCTGCATGGGCGGACACCATATTTCCCTAGCTACTCGTGGGACCAAACATGGAACCCTCAAACAAAACTATGGAGGGCGCTGAAGGGCGCACTCTTCACATGGACTCTTGTAGTCTGTCTTCTTTCTTGGTGGATGCGATACCGGTGGAGAGCCCCGATGGGGATCCCAGTCGGGACGCTTCTTCCTTGGGGGATGCGATACCGGTGGAGAGCCCCGATGGGGATCCCAGTCGGGACGCACCCTCTACTACCTTAACCTTGCCTGTGGGGGTTCCTTCTGGGAGACCCACACATCCCAGTTGCCCCTCATACCCTTCGTGGGGAGAGGAGGACGACATCCTTTTCAACCTCTCTGGGCCCACCTTCAAGGAGGCACCAAGCCTGGTCTCCCCCATGGGGGTAGAGTCTGACTCGGGAGCCCCTGTGGGTAGTGGCCTAAGGGAAGGCTCCATACCCCCTCGAAGAGAAGGAGACAAGGGAGGAAGAAGATGTGGGCGGGGCCGAACCATGGCTGGCATAGCCGTGCTTCAGGCCAACCTACAACACAGTAAGGCTGCCTCAGGGGTTCTGCAAAGGATACTCTCTGAAGGTATGGTCAAAATAGCTCTGATTCAGGAACCCTGGGCTTTCCAGGGAAGAGTCAGGGGCCTGAGCATGACAGGCGGAAAAATTTATTACTGTACCACTGTTGATAGGCCTAGATCTTGTATCTATGTGAATGGGATAAGTGCTTTGCATCTATCGGAATTTACCACTAGGGATCAGACAGCAGTTCTGCTGACCCTGGGGGAAGGTGAGAACAGGAAGAGGGTGGTCATCTGCTCCTCCTACCTGCCATACGATGCACCGGCTCCTCCACCATCAAATGAGATGGAGAGGCTGGTGAGTCACTGTAAGACCAACAAGTGGGATCTTCTGATCGGTTGTGATGCTAACTCACACCACATTGTGTGGGGGAGTGGGAGCACCAAAGGAAGGGGAGAGGCACTGTTGGAGTATCTTATGTCTACGGAGTTACAAATACTCAATAAAGGATCACAACCTACCTTTGCAAATAGCATTAGGCAGGAGGTGATAGATATTACACTGTGCACCAGTTCTCTGCTGCACAGGATTGATGGGTGGAGAGTGTCAGGGGAGATAACTTTGTCCGACCACAGACACATACTCTTCACTCTTTTAGAATCCAATTACAGGGAAATAACATATAGAAACCCGAGGACTACCAATTGGGGACTATATCGAGAAAGGCTGGGAGCTGCCCTAGAGGGGGCACCTCAGTGCAAGTTTAGAAATGTGGATGAGGTAGATGCTGCTGTTGATTATCTACAGAGAAGCATCATCACATCCTACGAAGACAGCTGCCCCCTAAGGACCAGGAAGGAAGGGTGTAAATTACCCTGGTGGGGAGCAGAATTAGACGGTCTCCGCAGAGAGACTAGGAAACTCTTTAATAAAGCAAAGAGGACAAGAATGCCTCGGGATTGGGAAAACTTTAAGGTTGCCCAACGGAGGTACAAAGCAGCAATCAAGCGCTGTAAAAGGGACTCATGGAGAAGCTTCATTGAGAGCGTAGAGACTGTTCCACAGATGGCAAGACTTCATAAGATCCTATCTGATCACTTCCGAAGGTGAACTTCTATCTCGAAGTGGACTGTATAATTTGCATTTACGAAATTATTAGCAACAAAAGGTTGAGCCACGACAATACGCCACTCACCGCTCGCGTGCCCGACCGACCGATGGCTCTTCGGCAAGCAGCTGGACTCCACAGGGTTGCTTCTCTCACTTGATCCTCACTGCTCAGCGTTCACAGGTAGACTCACTTACACACTTATTCAACATCCACTCACTAGGCACACAAACAAATGATAATCGAAAACCGAAGTCCAGTGGCACCGCCAAGTGGCGGCGCGGCTCAACCTTGACAACCATTTGAAAACACAACTGAACATCCCCCCGCCCTTGGAACAACGTTCCAAAAAAACCAACTGGACAATAATTAAATAATTGAGAAATAGAAAATCAAACAATTAGGGTACTTCCCCCTTCGATGTGATCATATGATCCAAACTAACTAAATCACACAATGGGAAAGGGAAAAACATGGAAAACGAAAACCAAAAAACAAAAAGGGGAAAGGATTTATCTTCACTCCAAGGGGGCTATCAAGGAGATTTATTAGGATGGGGAAGCCCACGGAAAGGTTCACAAATACTAATAACCAACAGTCAACTAAATAAACAAACCTAACTTTACTACACTACCGAATCCTACTCACTAACATTAATTATCTTTTATTGGTAATGGACATAAGTCCTTCACTGACCGTCTATACACCCCCTGCTTGGTTTTCACCTCAGCGACTCTAACTAGGCCATCTGTTCCCGGGAAACAATTGCTAATTCGACCAAGTCGCCACCTACAAGGGCTACATTTCGGGTCCTTCAATATTACTAGGTCGCCCTCCTTAATATTACTACTTTTGGTAGTCCATTTCTCTCGCCTCTGGAGAGTAATTAGATAATCGTCCTGCCATCGCCTCCAGAATGTCGCCACTACTTGTTGCAGTAAACTCCATCGCCTTCTATATCCCCCTGGACCATGCTCCGGTTCTTCAGGAAGTGTGTAAATTGGCTCTTGCAGGAGAAAGTGGCCGGGAGTAAGAGCCTCGACATCGGTAGGATCCGTACTAACTGGAGTAATAGGTCTCGAGTTCAATACAGCTTCTATCTGAACGAGTACTGTGTAGAATTCTTCGTACGTTAGTACTTGATCGCCGAGTGATGCTGCCAAATGTCTTTTCACCGACTTTACACCGGCTTCCCATAGTCCTCCCATATGGGGGCTGCCAGGAGGTATGAATCTCCATGCGATTCCTCTATCACCCAGATACCGTTCGGCTCTACTATTGAAGTCAGCTGATGACGTTACTTTCCTCCAAGTCGCCATCTTTCTCTGTGCCCCTACAAAATTCGTTCCATTGTCGCTATGAATTTCGGTCACGGCGCCTCTTCGCGAAATAAACCGCCTTAATGCGGCTAAGAAACAATCGGAACTCAAATCCGAGACAAGTTCCAAATGTATTGCCCTTGTTGCGAAACAAACAAACAAGCAAATATATCCATTTAATATCTTTGCTTTGCGTATTTTCCCCATTTTTAGGGCATACGGCCCGCCAAAGTCCACGCCTGTTATGCAAAATGCATTAATTTTCTCCAATCGAGAGGGAGGTAGATTACCCATAAACTGCTCTTTCGGTTTGGGGTTTGCACGAAAGCATTTAATGCAGTGCAATATTCTCCGACGAATAACCTCTCTAGCATTTATGATCCAAAATTTCGCCTGGATAAGGCAGTGCAAATGAAGTGACCCAGGGTGTAGGTGAACCTCATGATAATAATCAATAATCAAAGTCGTTAAATGATGAGACTTCGGAAGCAGCATTGGGTGTTTCTGGTTGAATGCAATCTTGGCATGCTTCAATCGGCCTCCAACCCTTAGGACTCCTTCCTTATCTACGAATGGGTTCAAATTTCTCAACCGGCTGGGCACTACTTCTTTTCTTAATAAATCTAATTCCTTTTGAAATTCAATTTGTTGCACTAAGATTACCAAACGCACCTCTGCCTGTGCTAATTCTTCCGTAGTGAGATAACCACTATGTTTCTCCTTGGGGTGCTTACAATTATGAATGAACCGCAGGCAATATGCAGTAACTCTCTTCAAGCGTGAAAATGAGGAAAACTTCAACAACCAAGCTAGTGTATCCTGTTCTAGTACCGTATGGAGATTAATTGTTCGAGCTTCCACTTCAAGGGCATCACACTCCGTGTGGTTAGCTAGTTTTGGAGCCCTCGGCCACCCCTCCAATGGTTGACTCAGGCATAACGGGCCCGTCACCCAACTCGTGTCCTCGATAAATTGACGAGGAAGGGCTCCTCTCGATGCTATGTCACTAGGGTTAGAGTCTGATGGCACATACCGAAATTTGTTTGGAGATAATTTCTCTTGAATCAGCGTCACTCTATTTGCAATAAAGGATTTCCAGCGGTGAGGTGACGACTTTACCCACTGAAGAGCAACCATAGAATCACTCCATACGACAACATCTGAAATTATGCAGTGATGGCGCAATATATCTCTGGCATACTCAATAAGGTTAGTAGCTAAAACAAGGCCTAACAATTCTAATCGAGGCAGTGATATCCGCTTGATCGGTGCTACCTTTGACTTAGCTATCAGTAATGAGGTAGCAACAGTCTGATCGGCCTTCACACCTCGTAAATAAACCACCGCAGCATAGCCCCTCTCAGAACTATCCGCAAAAGCATGTAACTGCAGGTCGATTGCCGAGTCTAAATTCAAGCAACGGCGTAATTCAAATTTCGAAATGAGTGGTAACTCACTGCGGAATTGCCTCCATTTGGCAACTACTTCCTCTGGAAGAGGGTCATCCCAATCAAGTCCGCTATGCCAAAGATACTGAATAAGCCATTTTCCATAAAATGTGACGGGACTAATAAAACCAAGCGGATCGAACAAGCGGGCAACCTCCGACAATATGGTTCTTTTCGTAATATCACCAAACCCAGCAACAAACTTATACGAAAAATTATCCTTTCTAGGATTCCAAGTCAAACCCAAAATTTCCACGGCAGGTTGGTTTTCATATTGAAAAGTAAATACCTCCGGTTTCAGAATACAAAACTCTGAGGGTACATTTTTTAGCAGTTCGACCTTATTGCTCAACCATTTGCGCAACTCAAAGCCTCCACGATCCAAAAGCTTCTTTAATTGACACTGCAATTTTAACCCTTCGTCGATGGTTCGAACTGAGGAAACTATGTCGTCCATATACGTATTTTCTCTAATAATTCGAGATGCAACCGGATATTCTACACCTTCATCGCATACCAATTGATGAAGTGTACGAATTGCCAAAAACGGGGCCGATTTCAGTCCATAAGTTACGGTGGTCAAGCAGTACTCTCGCAAATCCTCCTCGGGACTAAATCTCCAAAATATCCGTTGCATATCGTAATTGTCCGGATGCAGTTTAATGTTTCTATACATTTGGCGGATATCTGCGATCACCACAATCTCATGCAATCTAAATCGTGTTAATATATCGATTAGATCCACTTGCAATTTGGGACCCTTATATAACACATCGTTCAATGATATGCCATTAGTGGTTTTCATTGAACAATCGAAAACCACCCTAAATCGAGCGAATTCCTCCCTCGAGCGATAAATACAATGGTGCGGAATGTAGTAAGACAGTACCGATGGGGGACCAGATGCCTCAATCATATGGCCTTGCGTAATGTAATCCTTCATAAATTCATTATACTTGGCTCGTAAAGCGGCGTTTTTCTTCAATCTATTTTCTAGCATATAAAATCTTTGCAGAGCTAAACCATAACTTTGTCCCAATTCTGGTATATCTGTAATAAAAGGTAGCCGAACAACATATTGTTTACATTCACGAGCTACATTTCTCTGATAGTGTTGTTCACAAGCATCATCTTCCGGACTGCACTGGTATCTCCTCGGAGGTTCCTCATATTCCCAGAACTTTCGCACTAAACTTTCAATGCTCTCACCTAGCGTTGAGCAAAACACCTGGATTTTATTATCGATATTTTCGATTTTCCCTATCAGGCAATGACCAAAAACTGTAGGTAAAATGTCAGGTGTCCCTGCCGGCCCAATTATTGGCGCGTCAACTACCACGCGCGCAAACCATTCGGCGCCTAATAGTACATCTATCGTTTCCTCATCGTAATACCTCGGGTCCGCAAGTTTCAATCCCACAATATGCGGCCATGTTCTATTAACGACCGATATTTTCGGACACTGAGCAATATGAGGGACCACCATAGCGTTGATATCATATTTCAACGTGCTTTGGGAGGACGGCTTTATTTTCAATCTGACCATTCCAGAGGATACTACGGCGTTATTATTTCCAAACCCGAAGATGGGCGTTCTAATTTTATTGGAATTTAGCCCTAACCGTCGAACGCAGGATTCAGTGATAAATGTTCCCTGACTTGCGGTGTCAAGCAAGAGTTTAATGGCACGACCTTTGCCATTAGTATCCAATACGATTGCCCTAGCAGTTGCAAGCATCACTACGGACCCCGACCGATGAGTGCAAGTTTGAAGTGTGGAAACCTCGTTAACCGGATTTTTTTTCGTCTCGCCTGAGTCCGCGCTCGCTAATGGAGGGTTATGCTGTCGATACTCTGCCGTAGCATTACCTTTAGCCTCAAATTTCGAACTTGAGTTCCCACGATTGGCAAAGCAAAGCAATTCATTATGTCGCATTTTACAGTTGGGGCATGGCTGTTGGACTTCACAATCTTTTAAAAAGTGTTCTTGGCTAAAACAAACTAGACAACAACCTTTTGCTTTTACTACCCTCAGCCGAGAACCCACAGGTAATTTCAAAAACTTCCTGCATTTCTCCAATGAGTGCGACAATGAACAATTTGGGCACGATTTCTGGCTGTCCGTGTTAACAACCATACTCGTAGATTTTCTAAACGATTGTGCTGGCTTATGGGTCCTTTTATGCAATCCAGTTTCCACCGGTAACGATGAAGATGCCTCCAAAACTTTGGCTTCCTCATTCAAAAAATCAAAAAAGGTTTGTAAAGACGGCTCTACAACGTTCAATGCTATCTTTTCCCATCGCTCTCGCAACACGGAATTGAGTTTTCGACGCAACAGAAAAATCATTAATACAGACCAACTTTCGACATTGTGCCCCACAGCGCTTAACGCACCAACATACTCGGTGATTAACGTGCAAAATTTACGAATAGCTTGAGCTTCCCTGCTGATTGGGGTCAAATCAAACAGAGCCTCCAGATAGGCATTTGTCAGCCTATTAGGATCCATGTAGCGTGATTTCAAACTCTCCCACGCGACCGAATAATTTCCCGAGGACACAGGTAGGGATGAGACACACGACAATGCTTCCCCTTTAAGAACAGATTTGAGGTACAAAAATTTCTGCACGTCACTCAATGAAGGATTATCATGCACCGCGGATAGGTATAAATCATAAAATGCCTGCCATTGCATTAAATTACCGTTAAACTCTATCAAATCGAGTTTAGGGAGCGCTACTGCATGACTAACATTACTCTCCACGGCAGCATGATGCCCCGGTGACCTTAAGCGAGGCTCCACATCGGGGAAGTGAGTGAGGAGAATTGCCTTCGTATTGTAGAACATCGCCTCGAACTCCTCAGTCGACTTACGCAATTCTTTGTCCTTTTCAATCGGAGGGGACTGTTTCGCGTACAACGCGGCTAATTTTGGAATGCCCTCATTAAAATCGTCCGCAATTTTATCAACCTGGTCTGTCATAGCTCGTAATAAATTCCTCTGTTTTACATCACTCGCATTCTTTTCGAACTCTTTAGCGACATTATTGATACGACCCATCTTCGCAAGGAGAGATGCAATACGAAACTCTAAGTCGTCGATCGCCGGCATTTTCAGCTACCTGTTAAACCAAGCAAGGGTAAAAAACCGACCAAATCCTATCGATATCTACACTGATATTTAACGATATCCGGCCCGAAGGACCATATGATCACTTCCGAAGGTGAACTTCTATCTCGAAGTGGACTGTATAATTTGCATTTACGAAATTATTAGCAACAAAAGGTTGAGCCACGACAATACGCCACTCACCGCTCGCGTGCCCGACCGACTGATGGCTCTTCGGCAAGCAGCTGGACTCCACAGGGTTGCTTCTCTCACTTGATCCTCACTGCTCAGCGTTCACAGGTAGACTCACACACTCATTCAACATCCACTCACTAGGCACACAAACAAATGATAATCGAAAACCGAAGTCCAGTGGCACCGCCAAGTGGCGGCGCGGCTCAACCTTGACAACCATTTGAAAACACAACTGAACACTATCGAAAGACTCAGAAGCGGGGGTGGGTTCTCTGCTGCTTCCCTCGGGAGACTTCACGTCTTCCGACAAGGAAGCACTAAAGCTAATGCTGGAGACCCACTTTCCAGGCTCTGGGGAGTTGAGGGAGATGCATCATGGGAGGAATCCCATCCGTCCGGCTCGGACTGAATGGAGACTTTCCTCCAGCATCGTGACGTACACAGTTACAAAATGGGCAATCATGAGTTTTAGCCCCTTTAAGGCTGCTGGGGAGGATGGGGTATTTCCTGCACTCCTTCAGGAAGGGCAGGATCTGCTCCTCCTTCCAATGGTAAGAATATTTCGCTCCTGCCTGGCTTATGGATATGTTCCAAAAGCCTGGAGGGTCACCAAGGTGGTTTTCATACCTAAACCAGGTAAAACTGACTACACAAGAGCAGACTCCTTTCGAGGAATCAGTCTGATGTCTTTTCTACTGAAGACACTAGAAAAGATAGTGGATAGGTACATAAGGGATGGGCCATTAAGGGATCACCCCCTGCACCTGTATCAACATGCCTACCAGAAGGGAAAATCCGTGGAGACAGCGCTCCACAATCTTGTTAGCAGGATTGAGGGAGTGCTGGAACACGGAATGTACGGACTGGGGGCATTTCTTGATGTAGAGGGAGCATTTAATAACACATCCTTCGATCAAATATGCATTGCTGCAGGAAGACATGGTATCCATGCTCACATTGTGAGCTGGATTAGATACATGTTGGAACAAAGAACTGTAAAAGTAGTCTTGAGAGACAGTTCAATGAAGGTAGCTGTGACTCGAGGCTGCCCTCAGGGAGGAGTGTTATCTCCACTCCTCTGGAATATGGTAGTCGACAGTCTTATTTTAGAATTAAATAGGACTGGCGCATACACTCAAGGGTACGCAGATGATGTGGCTATAATCATCACTGGAAAGTACCTTGATACTGTATCTGGACTCATGCAGAAAGCCCTGGATAAGGCAATGGGGTGGTGTGCAGAAACAGGGCTGACTGTAAATCCGGAGAAAACTAAGCTTGTATTGTTTACCAATAGAAGGAAAATGGAGGGCTTTAGACCTCCCTCTTTGCAGGGAAAGGTTTTATATCCCTCACCATCGGTCAAGTATCTTGGGGTTATTCTGGACTCCAAGCTTAACTGGGGAGAGCATTTGGACACCAAGGCAAAGGAAGCTTGTGCCTCCTTATGGATGTGCAGGAGGACCCTTGGTAAAACATGGGGACTTCAGCCAAAAGCTATTAGATGGATTTATACGGCAGTCATTAAACCTAGTTTCTTGTACTGCTCTATAGTTTGGTGGAAGAGAGTCCGGCTCAAAACTGCTGGGAACAAACTGAACCACCTTCAAAGATTGGCCTGTATGGGCATTTCAGGGGCTATGAGAACAACCCCAACTCTGGCGCTGGAAACGCTGCTGAACCTCGCTCCAATCCATGTGGAAGCTGAGGTGCAGGCAAAGACAGCGGCTTATCGTCTCAAATGTATGGGACAGTGGTATGACAAAGGAAGTTCCTATGGTCACAGACAAGTTTGGACAAAGCTCATGAAGTCCAGTCCCATTCTCGGGATGGGCAGTGATGGAATGATAGCCCGGTTCAACCAAACACCCCCCTACTTCAAAACCCACTTCCCGGATAGGGAACAGTGGGCTAGAGGAAAGGGGAAAGAACTTCATTCTGAGGCCGAGGTATGGTATACGGACGGCTCTAGGAAAGAAGGAAGAGCGGGAGCAGGGGTCTACAATTGTAGCACACCAAGGAAGCTCTCAATCCCTTTGGGAAAATATGCTACGGTGTTCCAGGCAGAGGTATATGAACTTCTGACCTGCGCGTATGCTATTAAGGAAATCGGGATGTTTAACAGACCGATACACATATGCACGGATAGTCAGGCAGCTTTAAAGGCGCTGACATCACCATGGTGTAAATCACAGCTGCTGCAGGAGTGTCGTGAGGCACTCAATGATATAGGCAGATGCGGCAAGGTGGAACTTTTCTGGGTGCCTGGTCATGCACGCATATCTGGAAATGAGATGGCTGATGAGCTGGCAAGGGCCGGTTCCAGCCGAGATCCGATTGGTCCAGAGCCAATCATACCTATTGCCTCGTCGGTAGGGATGGCGGAAATTAGAATGTGGGGGCTAACCCGACATTCTGAGATCTGGCGAGCTGCACCAGGCCGTAGACAGGCCAAACTACACATTGAAGAGCCTAGGCCTGTGCTTGCCAAAAGACTCCTGTCACTAAACAGGGGTCAACTACGAACGGTAGTGGGACTCCTCACGGGGCACTACCAGGTGATGAGGCACCTGCACCTCCTGGGAATCGTAGATTCCCCTAGATGTAGGTGGTGCGAAGAAGAGTATGAAACCACATCCCACATGTTATGCGAGTGCCCTGCGGTGATGAGGACTCGAAACAGGTACCTGGGTTCCCCATTTTTGGAACCCAGGGAGGTAAGGGAAATCCCCATCGGGGACTTGTTGGCCTTTAGCGAGGCGATCGGCCTTTATGGGTGATTTCTTTAGAAGGGTGGTTAGCACAATGGACCAATTGGTCTAAGTGCCTCAGGGCCTCCGTTGTGAGGAACTCCACCGCTATTACAATCTATCTATCTATCTAATGGGAGCCGTAAATAAGGTAAGGTGAGAAATATTTCCTGAAATAACAGCTTTTCGGGGAGAGTTGTACTCAACTAAATTGTACAAAAACGGTGACGCAACACTTACCGTTTATCAGAGCAAACCGAGAAAGTGTGTTGTTCTAATCTCTCCTCACCATGACACTGATATTGGTGAAAACTCTAAGAAAACGCCAAAAACTGTAAAGTGTGACAATGAGACCAAGCATGGAGTGGATATCATTGATCAGATATGTAAGAAATTTTCGGTTAGAACCGGAACCAGACGTTGGCCAGTCCATTTTTTTCAGAATACTCTTGACTTGCCCGGTATAAATGCCTGGATATTTTATAAGAAAATAACTACAGAAGATATCCCGAAAGGGTTTTTGCAGAGTTAGCGGGGGAGCTTGGAAGTCCTAACACTGCATCAAGAAATTTTTGTCAAACTTGTGATGAGTGTTTTGGAGTGCGAGAGCCTGAACTTACTAGGAACTGTCAAATAAATATAAAAATGCAATAAAACAGAACTAATGGATTTTGTAAGCTGTGTAATAAATAAGTATGAGGCACGCGTACGGCTAAAACGGAGCGAAAGTGTCATAAACGTGAAGCAATTGAGACGAAGTTTGTTGTAACCCTGTAAGAAAGGGACCTTAGATTTCATTGTGTTTTCTTTTACACAAATTTGTGGTTTAGGTGCATATAAATAATACATAATTTTACGTATACAATAAATGATTGTAAAAAATGATTATTTACTAACCACTTATGTGCGCCATCCTGCATTTCAGCAAAATCTTCGAAAAATGGTGTGGTCGAAAGAAAATTTTGCAGGCAATTTTTTTTCTAAAATCAAGCTGCATTTTAAAAAGTTATTTTAATTTGTAAAAAAAACGCCAAAAATACCGAAGTTGCCACCTTAACACTGGCAACCACAGAACATAAAATAATCCGCACAAAAACACCGCTATTAACACATAAACAGATGGGTGTCAAAATGACACCCTCCCGGCATTCTCGGGGGGTCCAATATGTCCGGCATTCTAGTGTTAATTGCCGATGAGGTAACACCGTCCAAAACAACCCTTTGCACCCGATCATGAAGGAAATCATTTGTCCATGATTTAATGTTACTGTCTATGCCATAATATTTTAATTTCAAGATTAGTTTGCTATGAGACACCTTCTCGAAAGCTTTTTTGAAATCGAGAAATATAGCATCCACTGGAATATTATTTTCGCCAGAAACTAAAATATCGTGAGAAAAGAGAACAAGTTAGGTTTCACATAATTTGCTCTTCCGGAAGCCATACTGAACATTGGACATAAAATTCTGGCTATCTAGGTGTCCCATGACTGACTGAACTGACAATTATATGTTCCAGGACCTTGCATGAAATGGATGTGAGGGATATTGGTCTGTAGTTAGATGGCTGCTCCCTATCACCACTTTTAAAAATGGGTGTTACATCGGCTGCTTTCCAGTCCATCGGTACGACGAAACTTTACAACAACTAGTAAAAGAACCGACCAGGGGAAACAACAATCTAGACTTATTCGCAACAAATATACCCGAATGAGTTCCAAATGTAGCTACAGACAGGAATTAGTGGTCATAAAATTGTGCATGCGAAGTTTAAAGTAGGCGTTGAAAAACATTATAAACCAAGGAGGAGGGTATAGCGGGAGAAGGGTGGCAAGGCTAATTAACGAAGGTATGAAAGAGGAATTAAGGGAATCGTTTAATGTATTTAGCGAACATAGCAAAGGATTAGATATAGAGGATTCGTGGAGAGAATTACTTGAGGTCACCCGTAAAGTAGTTAATAAATATATACCAAGTAAATTGATAATATAGAGCATAGGTGGTATAACGCGGAGGTTAGGAAATCACTAAAGCGACGAAGGGTATGCCACGCTGGGATGAAAAATGAAGAACAGGGTCTATCGGTAGAGGAAATAAATGGGTTAGTTCAAAACTATAGAAAATCGAGAGCATTAGCAAGGAAATCGTGTCGGCAAGCGTTATCAAATTTCAAGAGCAAGATGTTAGGAGAATATTAAGATAGCAATCCTAAAGCGTTTTGGTCAAACGTGAGAGAGAGAACTTCAGGGAAATAGGTCCACAGTAGGTACACACACTTAAAAGTGATAAAGGAATTAGAGTCACCTGAGGGTTTAGAAAAGGCCAATACTTTAAACACCTTCATCCAAAGCGTATTGTTATTGTATTATTATCGTCACGCAACGCAGTGGAACCACCGCCGAAAACATTCAGTGAGCAAATTCTCGAATTAAAAATTTCATGTCGCGGAATAGAGCAGCAGTTAAAAAACATCAGCTTCTGAAATAGCCCCCTATCTAGAAATAATATTCAATAAAACACTAAAGAACCGCACAGTTCGCAAGGATCGGAAAGTAGCTAACATTACACCTATTTTTGAAAGCGGTGATAGGGAAGAACCTAGTAACTACAGACCCATTTCACTCAAGTCAATCTCTTGTAAGGTATTTGAGCACATTGTAGTCAGTTCAATCACGGGGCATTTGGATAGTCAGGGATTGCTCATAAACAGCCAACATGGGTTCCGGAAAGGTAGATCTTGCGAGACACAATTAGCTTTATTTGTACACGATATTTTAGTCAACGGCGAAAAGAGTACTGAAGTTCATGGGATAGATTTAAGATTTTAAAAATGCATTCGATAAAGTTCCACATGATAAATTAATCTTGAAATTAGAGAGTTTTGGTTTAAATAATGACGTTGTGAGTTGGGAAAAAATTCTTAAGTGGGCGAGAGCAGAGGGTTGTCATAGATGGTATCATGTCGGACACAATCAAAGTCACATCGGGAGTTCCCCAGGGTAGCGTAGTTAGTTTTACGCTTAGACTTTTTGCAGATGATTCTGTAGTGCATAGGGGTATATCAAAAGAAGAAGACAGGAAATCGCTTAGCAAGGATTTACATATAATTCAAGACATGGTGCGACAAATGGCAGTTAGAACTTAGCCTTAAAAAGTGTGTAGCTATCAATTTTTGGAAGAGGAATAATTCTATACAGCGATCCTATAAAATTAATAACACGAAGATCGAAAGCATTGAAACCATAAGGTATTTCGATGTAACTATCACTAAAGATTTATCGTGGGGAAGACACAACCGGGAAATATGCGGCCGAGCGTAGAGAAAGCTAGGATTTATAAAAAGAGTACTTGGGAAATGTGATGAGAAGACAAGAAGGCGATGTTACTTTTCACTTAGCACATGAAATATGAGCAGTTTAATCCGGATTATCATGCCCAGTTAAAATCAGATCGATAAAATATCTTGGAAAAAGTTTCGAAGTTTCGGGGCTCACCCCGTATCGCCTGGGAATTTCGGAGCCCCAGGGGCCTTATTTTCGAAAGTGAATTGAGAAAAGTGAATTGAGGTAAAATAGTTAAAATGAGGAGCTTGTGTTCAATAAGCTGACAATAAAACGCAGAATAATGGTCACCTGCTCCGACCGAGTAACCATTTACCGGAAATACGGGGTGAAATTTAATATTTCCTCTTTAATGCATTAGAATTGATCCGCAGTAACTGGATTACTCGTGCAAACTATTGTACTATTTAGGATCGGAAAAAAATTGCTTCCAACACATATTGGATAAAAGGATACGGGGTTGACCCCTTAAAGCATCAATATTCGAAATGTAAGTAATGCTAAATGGAAGCGTATTTTACGTTTACGTCCGAAATGGAAAAAAATCCGAATCTTACGAATATAATCAACAATTTCGTAGGACTACAGTTTAGTTTTTCTCATATATTTCAAAAAAATATCGGAGACATTTCGTACCTCATAAATGTCATTAAGGCACTGCGGTTCAATAACTTTTGAAAGGCCAATTTACGAACGTAAATTCCTGCTTGCATTCTAGTGATACCACTGCATAGACAAAGGAAGGGGACAGCTTATGAGCCTTCTGGAAGAAGAATGTTTGATATAAGACACCATTTCACTTCTCTGTTAGCTCTGGGAAATCATGCACCATTTAGCTGTAAATACTGCAGTATATGTGCAAAATGCAGAACTATGAAAACACAGGCCAAACAGCATATGTGCTTCAAGAATTGGAACAAGTCCTCGACGGAAATGGAAGCCAACATAATTGTCGAGGGATTTAAAACAAGAGTAGAGATGCACAATTTGAAGTACCACCGGCTTATAGGCGATATAATATGATGTGCTAGTCATGAATCTTAGACATGTAATAAGTTGTATCTTTCTTCACGCAAATACGATAAAATTTCCGTTTAATTCGTAGGGGATGGCGACAGCAGTGCTACCAAGAAATTGGCCGAACTTCTCCCTTACGGCGTTGATCTCCCTGTCATTAAAATAGATTGCACCAATCACTTGCCGCGAAATTACTGTAAGAGGTGGAGAGAAATTGCTAAGAAAGCAAACTCCACAGAAACATGATAGACAATATTAAGGCGATGGACCGAAGGATGCTAAGAAACATGCATGGAATTAAATAATGGACCGCAAATGACATAGTATACGAAAAAGCTAATATTGACTCAATAGAAAAAATAATAACAAATCAAAGTACGAAATACTACAAAACGATAGAAAACAGTGAAACACAGCTATGGAATGTGCAGCCTTAAATAAAAACAATCTATTTGACAATTTCCATTGACTGAATTATATTTTAATGAATAATTAAAGATCCTAGTCAGTTCCGGGATTAAAATGACGCATAGAATAAGCTAATTTTTGGCATACTATGAAATAAAGTCACCCTAGGGTGACGAGCCATCAGTCAGTCAGTTTTATTTCATTGAATTACTGATGCTCAATTTTCTTTTTTAAGATTCTCTCTTTGGACTTTTCATCTATCGAATAAATATTATTTACCGTAGTCCATAACAATTTTTGCTCCAGTTCACACTTACAATGACGTTGTGTTTTAGTTTTTTCTCGATCCCATTTAATTTCTGGACACACTTTAGACTGAGTTACACTCGTATTGGAAAAATCTTGCAATAAAGGATTTAGATCGAAGTCACGAGAAGCATTTTACTTCTGTACTGAAAATAAATAGCCCCGAAAATTTTACCTGGTAGCGAGGGTGGACTAAATCCCACTTATAGACAAGTTACGTTTGTGTTAGGTGAGTAGCAAAGATAAGCAGATATCTAAGATGAGGAATACGAATGAATCACTCGTAAACAAAGATTCCCTCGGCCTTTCTCCAAGGGATCGAGTGACGACGTGTGACGCAATAAGAGATAAGCAAAACATCTGGAGTGGTGGTCACTCATTGGTGACTGAATAAATAAGCCACTCCCCAAACACCCCTCCAAGATGACCCCCTCCTCCCAGTAAAGTTACCCATCCCACTGAAACTGAAGCGGCGGCTCTCGGAACTAGCCGCCTTGACGGTTACTCAAGAGATATTGGTTTGGTATAGAACAGCCTTAAGTAATTTCGTACACAAAAAACGACAGGGCGTGCGGACGTATTTCCACCACGTACTAATTACGTGATTTAGGTAAATTACATAATTAACTATTTTACTTACTAATTACATATTTGCTAAAATTACGTAAGAAGTATGTAAAATAGTTAAAATGCATTCCGGGTAAACAGATTAAAAATATGTAAAACCAGGGACAGTCGTACAACGAAACTGCAATGAAAAAAAATTGGAGACGGTGAGTCTCGAACCAGGGACGTCAACATTGTGAAGTGAGTACTTATTTAGGTAAATGTAGGATATATCCTACCATGTGAACGGTGGTGAAATTCACATTAATTGCCATGCGATGGCTTTAGCCCTGGATGGGGTTCACCTTTGTTGGTGGCTTCTTTGAAGCCCTTTCTCCCTTGCGTTGCCATCCTTGATGGACCGCGAGGGCTCAACATCTAGTACCTTGAACCTCGGTCAAAATTGCCATGTAAATTAGGGATCCTGGGTAGCGTAGTGGTCTGCGTAGTGGCCCGGAAAGTCAAAGGTCCGTGGTTCGATTCCCGGTCCAGGTGAACTTTTTCGCATGGCAATTAATGTGAATTTCACCGCCGTCGAATTGAAATATCCTACACCATGCATGGAACCAGTGTTTCAACGTGGCTAGTCCCTTGCCCACCAATTTATGGGGAATTTCTGTTAGTTTAATTAAAAATTGCATCTCAGCAACGATGTGCCAAAGAAAACCCAAGAAGTAAAAAAATAAATAAAATAAATTAAAAATTCTCTGAGTGTTATCTCACCTGCTGGTGCATTGTCCACCACACGAAGGTCGAAAGCTCCCTGGTAGCCGACTCGGTAGTTGGTCCTGTTGCCAGAGTCCCAGAGCACGACAACCGTTTTGTCTGGCGAGGTGAGGCTGCCAGCGCGTCCCAGTTCGACGATGGTGCCCACGTGGCCCTCGCCACCATCCTGGTTGCCCCACTTCCAGTGCGGCCCACGCACCACGCGCACCCCAACGTCTATCATACTCCCCCTCCCTCCCTCCCCCCACTCCGCTCATTGACAGCCCACGATGATGGCCCACCACTGCAACACAACGCATACGCACAACAATCAGCCAGCATTTGTGGGGATTACACCGAGGTGACGGACATAAAGCCCTTTTGACACCGTGCAATATATTGGCCAATAATCCATTGTATGCATGGGAAAGTATGCCGCTTGACACATTTTACCAAATGGGGTCGTTTACCATATTTTTTTTATTACCGAATATAATAGAGTTCTATAGCAAATATTCCACAGAGAAAAAATCATTCGCCTTGACCGGGACTCAAACCCGGACCCCCTGATTTCCGGCCACGTGCTCTACCAGTTGAGCTAACAAGACGTCCTCTTTCTCTGTGGAAATCAAAGAGGCTTTAAAGGAACTGTGTGTTACCGGACTGCGGGACATATCATGTCACAATGCAGCCATAGTCGTGCGCATCAACTTTTAAAAATTGATATGTCCCGCAGTCTGTTAACACCTAGTTCCTTTAAAGCCTCGTTGATTCCCACAGAGAAAGATAACATCTTGGTAGCTCAACTGGTAAGAGCACCTGGCCGGAAATCAGGGGGTCCAGGTTCGAGTCCCGGTCAAGGCGAATGATTTTTTTCTCTGTGGAACATCTTGCTATATTGCAATTTTCAGTGGGTGATACTGCTAAAGTTTCCGTGGCCAGTTCGCAGTCTTTGAATTCATTATAATATAGTTTGTAAAATAAAAAGACCCGTATTTTTCCGTTTTTTGATCCGTCAATTAGTTACAGAGTTATAAGCGGCGAAAAACTGATGCTTTTTACCCTTTGGGAAAAGTAGGCGTGGTGCAACCTCTGACGTATGTCAACTTCTTCCAATCACAACTGAACCCACAAAGCTACTTCGCCTTATCGCAAAGGGGGGGACACAGCTGGCTCTCCCAATGGGGGCGATTGTGACAGGATCTGTGCGAGCAGACCTTCTGAGAACCCCCTTCCCTTCCCATAAGAGCAGTCAAGGACGGGAGGAAAATGACGTCAATGTTATCAAAGCAGCTTTTTCGGTGAGCATCACCTTCTTCTTAATTTAATTTTTGATTTATGAGTGAATGGTTGTGGATAGAGGATTAATATTTTCACTAAAATTCCTTTATTTGTTTCAATCTAACAATTTCGTGCAAAAAACTGTGATTTCAGTTCCGAGTAAACGCCCCCATTCCCACCCAATGCCACAATCTCATCGACAATCTCTAACTCAATATTGGACTGTAGAACATGTTCTGGCCAAACTCCAAACAGAGGTTAGCAGTGCCATATCCTAGAGACCAAAACAACAATCAATGCTGTCGCATGCTAACATGCAGGCAGTTGCACGGTGGACTATGCCCTCGGCACCCTTGTGAACGTCGATGCTTCGAGAACTTTTGAAGCCATGTGATAAGGGTGGACAATCAATCGGAGAGGATATAAGGAGCAGGCGGAGGGGGCTTCTCCAGAGAGAAAGGGTTGCGTCCCGGCGTCCCAACGATCTGGGGTGTCGTCACTGTTCTATGTACAGAGGATAATTGTACTTCTATCCTATAATAAATAGTTAACACACATGCCCAGGGGAGTAATCATTCCAGCCAAGTTCTCCAGCACCCACGCGAGATGGGAGGCAGCCACTCGACTCCCGATCTCTCGCGAAGGTGTTGTCAACATCTCTGCAAAGATGCAGGGATGCGACAATTCTGCTTTTTTGGTATTCGTTTCTGGGCAGTTTTAAGCTTCAAATTTCTTTTACAGACACTTCTAATGCTTACAATAGCAAATAATACTTTAATTTCCATCTCCTATCTCATTTTAAATAAACAAGCATCTCATGCTCTTCTGTTTTAACGTGACATGTGGCCCACTTATGCAGGATATATGAGAGCATTGCTATGACCTATATTGGTTTCTATGACCTTGAACATTTTGTCTAATTTTTCACCTGATATTTCCATTTTATCGAAATTAGTGGCCAATAAATTGGATTGGTTGGTCGGTTACTTAGGGGAGGTGACCGACAGCTGAGGTCATTTGCGCGCCATATAGGATAGGTGGGTAATTGGGTAATGGTTGGAGTTTTCAGGGAACGGAGAAAGGGTGGAGTGAAAACTGGCGTCGGCATTAGCCTACTCTTAACGAAAGGCACCAAGGGGACCACAGCTTAACGTCCCATCCGACGGATGGAATACTGAACTTGAAATGCCCTCCACTAGGCACTCAAGTGGGGACCGGTTTTCCACTGAAAAATCCACAACTGCCAGGAATCGAACCCAGGACCGTGGGATGGGAGGCCAGTACTCAAGCCACCACACAAACCCGATCCCCCCAATAAATTGGACAACGTTAAACAGGCTGAAGGTTCCCACTCCAATCTAGCACAGAGGTGTCCCTCAAGGATAGAAATACACTGCCTTACCCCCACAACCCTACTTCCAGATTTGGACAAAAAATTAATATGCACATCATACCACCGAAGAAAAGGTGAGAATGATTGCTAGAGCATTCTAAATCAATACATAATTCACATAATATGATGGTGAGCTTGTTGACACTGAATAGTTGGAAATACAAATAAAACATGAAATGGAAACGTAAAGAGAACAGAGCTCTCCCCTTCTGAAAAGACATCAAAGTTATTCACACAAATCCTTAATGAGATTTCCTTCATTATGTAAAGAAAACCAACACACACAAATAATTATTACATCCATCATTCTTCTTTCACCCACCATGCTCACAAGCATGCAGTCTTCCATTCTCTAATACACTTCCTCCTGAATGCTCCTACGAGCAAATCTGAATTTCAGAAAGAATTCAACTTCATAAAACAGACTGCCATACGTAATGGTCACTCTAAGGAACTCATTGAAAAAATACTTAAGAAAAGAAAACACTTGAGATTCATCTAAGAGAGCACTTTGCTCATCCCAAAAAAGTGAAGGAATATTTCAAAACTTCCTTATCATCCTAAATTCACCAAAGGATTGGAATCCATTCGAAAGAAACAACCTCAAATCAATGCTTGTTTCCAGCAATAAACTCTAGAATTTACTCGGCAACCCAAAATATATCACTGAACCCATTCACAAGTCTGGCATTTACTAAATCTCTTGCCCCGAATGCAATTCCTCAACTCAGCCTTCAACACTTCCTCCAGTTCCCCTGTTGGTTTCCTCGTCTTCACCCTCGATGGTCGCCAATACTACACCTCCTTCCTCCCTACAGTCCCCCCCCCCCCCCCCCCCCCCCTTGCACCCCAATCTTTCTCAGATGGACATTCTTCTCCAAAGAGGCCTGCTGCTGGGAAGCCAAAACACATGGTGTCACCACTTCATCCTGGTCACTCTTTTACACCCTTTCCCAACTTCCTCACAAAAACCTTGCTAGTACCTGTGCGTGTGTTGCGTCACTGGGGCAAAGGAGAAATCCTCCGAACCCTGTGCTTGGGTGTTACTGAGACTCGCAAGGTCCCTGCAATCCTAACAGAGAGAGAGGGAGCATGTAGATAAACTTGGTTTTGTCTTTCCTTGTATGTTGGGTCACTCGTAGGGGATTTTACCCATAATCCCTTAGTGCACGTGATTGGTACTAACAAGGGTCACTGCAATCGCAAACATAAATAATAGTGTTTGTCATTTTGCTCCATTTGTATTATATTTATCTTGTTTTGTGTGATAGTAAGGTCACTGATATGGGATTTTCCCTGTAAACCCCGAGTGTGTAATTTCAACTCCGGATTTTTCCCTGTAAACCCTAAAGGCTGCTTTACACGATACAATTTCTTGTACAAAATCTTGTATGAGGAAATTGTACCGCATAAAGCGGTAAATTGTACGAACGCTTGTGCGACTGTCTGAATGACTGAACCGGAAATAGAACCTGTTCTAAAGGCCCCTTTACATGATACCTACAATTTTTTGTACAATTTCTTGTACAAATGCTTGTATAAACTGAATGAAATTGTATGTTTGTCTGAATGGAATTAGAACAGGTTCTATTTCCCGTTCAATCATTCAGACAATCGCACAAGCGTTCGTACAATTTGTCGCTTTACACGGTACAATTTCCTCATACAAGAGTTTGTACAAGAAATTGTATCGTGTAAGGCGGCCATTACGGTAATTTTCAGGAGTGTTGGTAATTTACGAAAAATACCATGGTACTTTATGAAAATTAATATATAAAAAATATACCAAGTTGCCCATCTCTAGTGCTGGAGGACCTACCAGCACCATCAATGCTGGTCGGAGAAAGATGAGGAGGAGTGTACTCAAAAGGATGTGTGTTGAGTTGTTGAGAATGGTCGAGTGAATAGTCTGATGTGGATTATAAGGAAAGACCTTGAATTGCTTAAGGAGGCTCCACCGAACTATGAAGTAGATGTCATTTTTCTCATACAAGAGTTTGTACAAGAATTTGTACAAAAAATTGTATCGCATAATGCGGCCTTAAGAGAGTGTGTGATTAGGGCTCACAAGGGTCACAGCAATGTGAAGTGAGGGAGTGCCTGTTTTACTTTATGAGTTTGGTGGTTTTGGCTTCTAACATAGCCCTCCGGCCGTAGACACATTTTCATACATTTGATTACATAACATTTAATTCAATGATATGAAAAAAGGGCTTTGTGATGGGGTACTATGCACAAAGAAGGTAATGCATGAAAAGAGCTATGTGGATTGCCTCAAGCACTATAGTGACACCCAACAATTAGGGCTGCCACCCTCCCTATTAACCGAAAGGTTTAACAAGGGAGATTGGCCAAAATAACTTCCCGGGAACAGCGACCCCTGAGCCGCCCGGTCTCCTACTTTTACGTGAACAATTATATTTCGAAAGAAAAATGAGGGAGGGAGAAGGCGCAACAGCGGGTCGGAAACGAGCGAGCTGGACGTTTACTCTAGATACCCGCTGAAATCAATCGTGGGGAAGACGAGCTGGCACTTATAATAACACATATCAGCGTGCCTCGTCCTACTCAAGTCACGGCACGACAAAAATGTTACAACGCTCGCTGACGCCAAACGTGGTTACAGAAAGAACGTCAATAACACTAGCACAATAGAGATTTACCCTGTGAAAACAATTTCTGTAATTTTAGATTTCCGTGACGTTCAACTAAAAGTCAAATAACCAAACTTCCTGAAGGGCAACAGCTTTGAAAATGTCACCATGATGGGAAGCACATCGGACTGAATACTAAAAGTTACAGTGAAGTAAACAATCGTAGAGGGCGATGAATAAGCATAAAGCGTATAAATCAAGGGCTGACGGCGTTTATGTCTTGCCGCAATTATGATGTGTTCTCACCCAAGGTTACTCGCTCACACTGTTAACAGCTAAGAGGAGAAAACATCTCGGGTCTCTAGGAACACACATCACAACAGTAAACAATGACACGTTTCACATTTGATGAAAAGCCGTCAAAACACAAATGATTTCAAATTAAGTTTAAAGGAAAAGAATACAATTACGTTTAAGGCTAACGACAAAAGGTAATACTTTCTTCTCACAACTGGCAACAAATTAATCAAGCAGGCAGTAATACAAATTTTAGTTATGCCTACACTTTACCTCTTGCTCCAAAGTCGGAAAATATAAATGGACTTCACATAAATCCAAAAAAATGTAAAGTTTGACAGCAACAACTGTTTCCTACGAATGCCAGAAAATCCACGATTGAGAGCTGATGTGACGCACCCTGCTGTTAGGTTTCGAAAACTAAATTTCGACCGTCCGACTGAGTTTGTTGTCATCTGCGAGTGCAGGCGCAGGTGGTTGTTTATATTTAGGCTTTGCGAGCGATCCCAGTATTTTTTTTACTGCTATTGTTTATCATCATCTTCTGGGTTTCAGTGGGAAGCTGTATGCCGGTTTTATGGTATTTGTTTGAGGTGACATTTGGAAAATCCAAAACTTCTCTCGTGATACGATGTCTAATACAATCGTTGTGATAAGGGATTACAAGCCAGGAGATGATGTATATTGCAAGGAACTTATTCGCGAAGCTACTATGTCCACAGTAAATGCGTCATTCATGACTGGATTGACGCAAGAAATCACATTTCAGGGAATAGTGATATGTGCTGCAGTGATGTTTATTTTTCTCGGAGTACCTTTGAGTTATTGTCTCGCTGCGATACCAGTGTTTCTGTTTTTAATGTATATATTTATTTGGCTTGGCCACACTATGAAGGCCATAGAACTGACACAGGAAATGAATAATATTGCCAGAATGTATATGTCCTCTCAGCATACCGGATTTTGGGTGGCTGAGATGTATGATCCTCCGCTTTTGCTTGGTGAGGTTAAGAAGAATTTTAGGTTTGAAACAGTCACAGAAAAAGAGTTTCAAACAAGGAATATAAATGTAAACTCTTCAAAAAAAGTGGTATGTATTGGCATCTTCTCACACTCTTAAATTAAACTGCCGTAAATAGTGTAACTGAATAGGTTAGTGAAGTATTTTACCACCTTGTTTTGCTTTTCTGTAGCCAGACGTTGAAGCTCGTCAGTAATTATTTTCAATGAAATTTCTGTATTTTTCCATTTCCCTGTATGGTTTTTGGTTATAATGGTTGGAACTTGAGTGGAAATATATGTCTGTCATTGCCTCTTTCCGTAGCAGAATAGGTAAATGGCAGAGACTACAATGATTTATTTAAATGGTACCTGATTAAGGCGACGAAGGTATCCAATTCCTTTATAAATGTGTTATCTGTTGCTTGAAAAATGTTTTCCTGCATGAGTTAATCAGCTCAATTGAGCAAGCATACTGTCTAAGCGTACGTTGTTATTTACTTTATGTGCTACTTTTGTCGCCATGATGAGGAAAATGTCCCTTGGATATTTACCAAATAATCTTGTCAAATGCATGTCTTAATGGTTTCTCTGTTGTTAACTATGACCTCATCTCTTGAAATGTTGTCAATTCAAACTATTTGAAAAAACATAATTCATTTTTCTGTTATTAGTACCTTGTATTATTTTATTTGCAACATTTTCTCTTGGCACGTATTCCTGCATGTTATCCATCCAAACGAAACAGACCTTGACCAACTCTGCCAGAATTTTAGGCCAAAACATGTTTTGTCTCAATCTCTCCCTAATGAAGACCTACTATTATTATTATCTTCATGTCTTTCTCTCAAGTAATTGTCTAGGTTTTGGCTCTGGAGCATGGACATAAATAGACATGTTGGAGCTTTGTGGGACACGTGTCGAGATCACTTATTCTCTCTACCTTCCCCATCTTACCTGATTTTTTTTATGAACTTAATAAAATTCACCTTTTCCATTTCACTGTATTACGTCTTCATTTCATTGCATTGCCGAAATATACCACACTTCATTTTGCCTGTTTCTCATTGATATTTCGCCATATTTCTCAGTTAATATTTGCCCAAAAATTCATTTTCCCTGGGCCAAGGTAAAGCTACATTTTAATTCCTTTGATTTTGTGCTCTGCCATGGCAGGTGTCTCATACATCCACTTTCATGACACACTGATTGACAGCTATCTCCATTGCTCATTCATTTCTGGGATTCTATGGATTATACCTAACCTCGATGTAGTTGCTAATTTAAAAGTTGGCAATCCTGTTCTATCTTCTTCTATTTAATTATTATTAGGGATGGGTCGGTTCGGTTCTTCGGTTCTCGGTTCCACCGGTTCTTGAGCTTAGAACCGGAACCGAGGCCGAAAATAATCGGTACCGAAATAATTGGCGCGAAAACCAGTTTGAAACCTACTCACACTCTGAAAGTGGAGGCTTCACCTGGTGAAATAGTGTACTTAGATGCTTCAAAGTCGCGAATTATTCTAATTCAGTCTCTGAAAATGATTATTGATTACCTTATCTTACAATTGAGCAATGCAAAGTAAGTGGTAAATTAAGAACCGGAACCGAGAATCGGAACCGAGAACCGAATATTTTCTCAGGTTTCACACCATATAGGGCGATATAGTTACTTGGCACTAACGTTTCGATAACTGAGTCGGCCATCGTCAACCAAGTGAATAATTTGGAGAAGGTTAAGACTTAAATACATTTCTTTAGATTGTTGCACTTGGTTAAACCAATTGGTCTGAACATCCTTTTAAATTTCTCAATGGTGCAGATTATTTAGAGCTTTGTTGTGACCTTCGTATTTGTTTTAAGGCCCTACCCATGTACTGCTCCGATTGAAACAACTGTCCCTATTGGTGTTCTTATCTTCCAATCAAATTTGGATTGTCTCCTTCACAACTCGGTCCCAAAATTGATTAGCAGTCATTTCAGTCCATATAATTGATGTGAGTCGTTCGTAACTCTTGTGCTTTAGGGTGATTTGGTTTTGTGTTATAGTCATCAACTCCTCGGTCACCACACGATTCATCACTTCATGGTTTCTTATGCTGGTTATCAGTAGTGGATTCAAATTCATTGTCAATGTTTCACCAATCACTGGAGTCTTGTATTGTATCTGCCTGACCTCCACCTCTTCATGACTACATCCAGAGCCACTGAACAATGTATACACTTGGCACTGTCAATTTTTGGTCAAGCTTGCGTAGGAAATAAGATAAATACACTGAAATTCCACATGAAATATTTATTAAACGACCCGGGTTTCGCCACTTCGCAGCCTCATCAGGTGAACTGCAAGAAAAGGAAGCACTATGTACACAAAGTAGCAGGAGAGGGGATGTTTCTATTTTGTGTATATGTATAGTGCTTCCTTTTCTTGCTCTTCTCCTGTTGATGCAGCTTAGCAGCAAAACCCATGTCGTTTAATAAATATTTTATGTGGAATTGCAGTGTATTTACCTCATTACCTAATGTGTAAAAATTCCACCAAGTGAAGCCAGAAAGTCTCCTATATCTAGTGTAATTTTCAGAGAACGACATTTGACTTTTTTTAAACATTTATGAGAGAATTTATGTCATCAAAGTGTTTACAAATTGGTCTACTTGAATTCTTCTATTTTGTGTACTTTTCAGAGAATTACATTTGACTTTTTAAAAACATTTATGAGAGAATTTATGTCATCAAAGTGTTTACAAATTGGCCTACATGAATTCTTCTATCTTGTGTACTTTTCAGAGAATTTTATTTGACGTTTTTAAAATATTTGTGAGAGAATATATGTCATCAAAGTGTTTACAAATTGGCCTACATGAATTCTTCTATCTTGTGTACTTTTCAGAGAATTATATTTGACTTTTTAAAAACATTTATGAGAGAATTTATGTCATCAAATGTTCACAAATTGGCCTACTTGAATTCTTCTATCTTAATTTTTTCTGTGTTCTTTGTTTGTACCGGAAGTGCCTGGATTTGTGGTCCATGTGCCGGTGTTTCTCCCTGATGCATTTCTTCCGTCCTGCTCTCGTTTCCTCAGGTTGTGGGAACAGTCGCAGTCGCCAGAAGCAGGACACACCCCGATGACTGTGCTCGTCTGCGGCGACTCTCCGTGGCCCCCATGTACCGAGGCCATGGCATTGGCACCGCTCTGACGGAAGTTGCTCTCTCGTTCGGCCGTTCCTGCGGCTATTCGCGGACTGAGGCCGTGACGTCCGAGTGCCATGATGCAGCGCGGAGGCTCTTGATGAGCAAAGGGTTCGAGATGCACCAGATGTACCACAGACCCATTTTAGGTCGACTGGTCGCCGTCGTGATGTACGAGCTGGTGCTGAAATTCCGATGTGCTCCGACCAGCCAGGAGCCGTAGGTCGACGCTTTGAGAAAAAGTTAGGACGTGTAAATGTGTGACTGCAGAATGAGGTGTGTGTGTGTGTGCTCTCCATTCCTCTTGACCTAGTATCTTTTTCTGACCTCTGACCCTGCTGATCAGTTGCCAGCAAGGAGCATAAGGAACAGGCTGTTACTCCTCTTTCTGCTTCTGGGAAAAGACTGGTTTTTTCCTCTTGTGATGCAACCTCAATCATCCTCTTGTGTTTTATAAATTTACCACAGTTTAAGCATTTTATGTAAAGCTGTTAACAGCAATAATCATAAGTTTCTTTTATAGCACCTTCTAACTACCATTGAAATCAAAGATGTTGACCTTTTTAATAGTGCCATCCATACTAACATACATCAATGGCACAATGGGCCAATAGGTCTGAGTGCCTCAGGGCCTCCTTGGAGGAACTCCACCGAAAAATAATCTAACATACATCAAAATAACCGTCCATATTTTTGCCTCAGTAAATACTGAATACTAAGATACAGTATGAATTCAACCGTGTTGGATAAGATTTGGTGGAACAGCATCTTGATTAATTCAGTAAAAACCTTCCTTAGATGTAGTACTGTCCACAATTTATTTGAAAAAGACTACGTGTGTTTCGACGCTTAAAGCGTCATCATCTGGTCTGATTTGAAAAACACAAAATTCCAAATTCCAAAAAGACCAAATCAAGCTTTTGACCATTAATTCATATGGGTTCCAATTGCAAATAAATTATATATTTTCCTAAAGTTTTCAGAATAGGTATTAATCTGACCTGCTGATAATAGTATGGTGTACATGATCTGCACTTCTTGTGATTATTTTCTGATGGGTTGAATATATGTTGTTGCATTAATTCTGGAAGAATAAATATGTGCCTCTGGGATTATGTTGGTCTACTGGGGCCGAACTTCTTCGGGGAATTCTTAGGGGGCACTTAAAAATTTGAATCTGGGTGGAATACTTTTACTGAAGTGCACTTTAACGTTGATCTTCCAAAGTTGGACGCAAACTTCTGCTGTTAGATTGAACCTTTCTGCTGTGTCGGTTGGATGCTCTCTGCGTGGTTCCAGGTTTTCTTCCATGTTAGTTGGCTTGATGACAATGGTTTCTCTGACAATCCCGTCAGCATCTTCAGGTCGAAGGTGTCGCATGAAGTTTCTGCCTCATTTATTTGAGATATGCCTTGTATATGTTGATATAAACGAGGAAGAGGTCACATGCTGACATCTTCAACCTGAAGATGCTGGCAGGATAGCCAACTGACGTGGAAGAAAACCCCTCCCTATGCAGAGAGCATAAGCTGCTCTACCTTTGGCTTGCCATTTCCGTGTGATGAACGGTGCTCTTACTTTGAGACCCACTCATGTCAGGGAAGTCAGTTACACACTATCAGTTCCTAATTGGAAACTTCAGCTTTTAACGAACATCAAGGCCATAACAGAAGATCAATAAGTTCAGTTGATAATGACATGAACTAAAATCTATTGAACTCAATATTTCTGCCCAATGCTATGTACTCAAATCCATCAAATATTTGTTTTGGGTGAAGAAGCGTGCATCTTGGGATTTTTGTTCCCATAATTTTTGAGAAATTGCTCTCAACTTCAACAGAGTAATGTTAAACATTTGCTTAAACTAGTCCCTTATTTATTGGCCAAAGGAAACGACCAACACTGATAAACATTTTGTAAGACTGAAATAAGTATAGAATGTATGTACATAACAAGTCGGAATATAAGTAGCATGCATATCAATTGTAACACAAGGTGGGATTTTGCTCAAGGATATATGTAGTGGTATTTTAAAGGGTTGGCTCCTTTAAGTAGCCTGATGCGACCTGATTGTAACAAGAAGATCCATGTTTCAGGAGCCTGTTGTAAAAGTTTAACATGATCCTCTGCTGATCAAAGCTAATTGAAGTATAATAAAGATATTTTGATCTTACTGACCAATCGCATCTTGAGAATTATTGATCCAAAATTCATGCACTTGTCTTGGTTTCTTTCTTGCCTGGAGTACATTCACTTTGTTTCCCAATGGATCAGGAGCATCAGAACACTCCCATGCTTTGATGGGGAAGGGGTACGAATCCACGTTTGTATGGTAGGTCTGTGAGACTCACTGCTGGATTATATTAGGCTGTGTGTTCTAATGAGAGGAGAATGCCCAGATTGATTTATATTGTTGACTGGATAATTATTCATCGGTGCAGTTTTCTTTTTCCTTAGTAGTCTAATTGTCATTTGATTTCTAATGGCCAAAAATCAGTAAATAAATGTAGGTACATTAAAAGTTGAGAAAACTCACCATGTAAATGAGGTGTACTGACTGATATTCCTGTGGTACTCAAGAGAATAATTGTGATGCAGTTGTTATTTGTTGTACTAATTTGGAATTTCTATTATAAAATTATCTGTATCATGAATATTATACATTGAATTAAGCTGATTTTTTATTGATAGACATAATTTGAACACATTTTTTACCCAAGGGAGTAATTTTTTAAAAGTATCATAAATATTCATGATTTTCCCATATTTCAGTCATTGCATTTCATGCACTTCATTCATCCGGGCCATTGACATATGAGGCCTATCAAAACGGTTGTGGTCATTGGAAAAGTTGAGGTGCGTTAAAATGAGATGCATCGTTTCCAATGGTCTCTGTCCTTGCTATGGAATTTCACGCATTCCTATTTTGTACACTGAAAATGTCAATGGAGATATCACATATTTCTGTGCTCAGATATTGATTTGTACATATCTTTAGTTTCTCACAAGGGTTACCAAAGAGTAAAGTGTGTTGACTTATTTTGAAGTAATTGATATGTGATTGAGACAGCTGTATTTTGTACACCAAAATATATTATATGTTAGAATTGGAATGCATGACTTCAATGCATTTTTATTTAGTCATTTTGTCTACTCAGTAGGTACTTGCTGAGGGATTGTGGGATACATTCACTGCTGGTTCTGGTCCATAACCTGTATGTGCTTGGGAGACATCTGTTGTTTTCTCACAGTTCGTGTAACACGTGCTTTTCTTGTGCTCATTTTAGCTGACTTTCATGTTTGTAATACTGATATACCATTCATTACCTCACATTGTGATAATTATTGGAATTTATATGAAAATTTGTCATGTCTTCTACACTGCCATATTTAAAGCTGATTTTTGAGTCCTCTTTTGGAATGTATTTGTTGATAATCATTAATTCTGCATATTAGATGGTTTGTCACCTTTTAAACTTGGATACTTTCACTGGTGATTTCCAATGCTATCTGAATGTGCTTGCTGTAATATTTTCCATTGTTTACGATTGAGATATTTTTTTGAACATTAGGTTTTACAATCCGAGGGTCAATAGAAGGGTACTCAAACTTGAAACTGGGGTGCAGTGAAAGTGAAGCTGTTCAAATACAGGCAGTCATTCAGAGAACTTAATCGTAAATTGTTTTGCCTATTGACACCTGTCCTTTTCACATTAATTTGACTCCATTAATATTTTAAACCTTTCTATCTAAGGAAGCACCAACATTGTCTCTATCCCCTGCTACTAAAGTTCTGGGAGAGCCCGGACAGTTTCATATCAGTTAATTCTAATTTTGAACAGTTGGGGAATATAAGTGAAAATATTTGGAGTGGAAAGGGTTTAATTACTCTAGGTGGGTGTCTACATGAAACTGCCTCTATAGTATTCATACTGAAGTCACTTTTACAAATACAGTGCAGAGTTGATTGCTAAATTAATTTTGGCCCAAAGTAAATATCACGGTTATTAATTTTTAAAATTTAGCCATTGAGCTGTTTGATAATAACTTGACTATTTGACCTCTCATATTCGACAATTAATTTTAATTTGAAGTTTAACATGTTTTGAGTCAGCGATTCCTCACAATAGATTAACCAGTCTTTATTTAGGTTGTGAAGGCCTTTTTCATTGCGTAATCTACTCATGAAGTAAACATTTTCCCAGAGACATTATTTTTGATAAACACTTTTTGGTGAATGAAAAATTTTGACCTCATAAAACTCTTCATTTTGGTGAACTTCCAGTGTTTGGAAGTCAATGTTTGAAATATGTTAAAAGACCTCTAGTGAGTGCCATTTTGAAGCATGATCAAACAGTGTTCTCAGGCATACTGAAAAGTCAATGGAAGGAATAAGAGAGACTCAGATTTCAAGTGCATACTAGTTAAGGCAGTTGTGGTGAAGTGGCTTAGGAGACAGATGTGTAGAAGGTGCACAATATGAGTTTGTAACATACCTCAAGTGTTTATGAGCAGAGGTTAGGAGTACGTATTGTATTTGACCATAAACCAACTAAGCACATGTGCTTTGAGCATCAAGGGATCAGGGCACATAAGAAATTTGGATTTGAACACTTGAAAACTGTAAATGAAGTGATTGTATACAAGAATAAACATTATTTTGCATCTTTTGTTTCATTTTGAAATATTACATTTTATATGATGGGTTGATATTTATATTCTGAAGTACGTACACACATAAACAAGAGGGCACTAAAATCTTTATAAAATGCTTCAGATCTAAACGGGAATTGATGCAGCTAAGCTATTTGGCAATGTCCACCAGGTAAGTATCAAACAAAATATGTAGTGACAAGGACTCGACCATCATGGCTACCTGGACCACTGTTGCCATGGTGATCCCTAAAGCCTGCTACATGAAGTTTTAATCTGTTTTACAAAAAGGAACCAATCATCACACTTTTATAGCATTGCGCATTATTTTTAAGAGGATAAGTATGCAATGGTGTTGATATGAAAAAAAAACCGATCACAACTTCATAAGTTTCAGGAGGACGCTTGATGACTTAAATCACAATGGTAGAAAATAAGATAGAGGAAGCAGATGCATTTATTACTTGTAAATCCGAGGATTAGAAGCTTGAAATTTTTAGTTCTGTACATATTTATTGATATCCTTAAATTGTCCCATAACCGTGTGACATTTTGATTATTACCAGTGATAACATGTGTGATTATTACCAGTTAATCCAGTCTAATTATGAATATGTATACATAATTCCACTCTATTACGTACTGACTGCAGCAAATCATGTTGCTGCTAAAGTGCTGATTTTAGAAGAGATGTATTTTGTGATTTTAATTTAACTCCCTATTGAAATTATATTTCCTGTAATACGAATAACTGTTGTTTTGACATACTGTTGCACTCATACAGTTACTCTGTCGTTGGTGAAACAAGTGCCCTCAAGGACATCGTGTTACATTAATAAGAATAATTAGCAGAATTTGAGTGAGCGAAATTTCTTATAAAAACTTTATCACCAATCTCAAAACCAACTCTTCTCAAATTGTAGTACTTAGCATTCTTCTCATAACTCAATTTTAGCCTCCTCACTACATCCCATTTATTTTTGGGTTTTAAGACATTATGTTGCTGACTCCTCCCTCCATTTATATTGAAGTCAAGATTCTTATCAGTTCCCTTGAGGCATAAATCTTCTCCAAAAAGCAAGAAATGAGAACTGTAGCCATTATAATTTCGTGGGCAGGAGAATTTATGGAAGTGATGGCCCAATGCACCTCCTAATCCAAATGTCTCTGATTGTCCGTAGTGTAGGAAGGCAGTATAAAGTTTTGACCGCTCGAATGACCTGCCCAGTGAGATTAGATTGAGGGTGATAAAAAAGTTATTAATCCTAATTTCATATTTTTGGTACATATTCTGGAACACCTGGCTCTTATACTGAACTCCGTTATCACAAAAAACTGTTTGGAGTGCCACGTACTTAAAAGGATTACACCCTCTTCCATATGCTGCGTAATAGCATTCAGTTGTAGCACTCCTGAGAGGGCGTACCCACACATACTTAGAAAATAAGCAAGCAGTCACAAGCAAATATAAATTATGAAGTAGATTTTGGTGAAGCACCAAGAAGATTTCAAAAATAAATATTTGTGCAGGAGAAGCAACTTTTCTTTGCAAACCCCTTTTTCCAGCGGGCAACTGATTAATAAAAGATTTATGCTTGCAGCAATCCTCAAATTTCTTAATATATGATTTAATATCTGCTCTCGTTTTAGGCCAATCATAGCTTTTCCCAATTTGGTTGAAAGTTTTCAGGAAACCAAAACGTCCAGCCAAAGGAAAATTGTGATTTTCATGAAAAACAGTACAACCAAAATCTTTGGGAAAAGCTTTTTCCCAGGTAGTCTCCAAAAGACCAACCGTTTGTGACAAGCTTAAACATTTGGTCATTTTTCACATTCCATACCGAATAATCTTCAGGAGAACCTTTTATTTTTTCCTTCAGATCTTCATACCACTTGTCCACTGATTTTTGATTAAAGGAGACTGAATCAATGCACAGTTCAGTATCTGGAAGAGGCATCAGGTGCTTCATGTTCTTTACCTTGGCAATGAATTCATTAATGATCTGATGATCATATTGCTGAAGGCGAACAGCCCAACTACGTAGACGCCCAACGGGTTCCTTCAGCTAATCTAATCAGGTTAACAGAATTTCTACAAGGAAAAATTCCACCATGACCAAGGCTCAAACTCAGACCCCGAATACCCTGAACAAAAGATATACGCATATCAATATGATGATAAAAATTTGTAAAGGTGTTAATAATATCATCTAAATAAACAAATGCATGGGATTCCGAGTCTTCACCAAGAACTTCATCAATAAATCGTTGCCAGGTACACAGTAGCTGAAGTTTTTAATCCATGAGGTATCCTCTTGAATTGAAAGAGACCATTACCCTGAATCACAAACACAGTCTTTTTCTTCACTCTCTTCATCAAGTATTGTTTGGAAACAAGCTTTCTCCAGATCAATGTAACTTAAAAAATTAAATAATTCAGTTGATCGAGGATATCATCACTTTGGATAATGGTTAGGCATCAGGCTTACATACTTTATTTACAGAGTGTAAATCTACCACCCACCTGTATGGTCTATCAGACTTTTTAACTAGGAGAACTCCACAGGTTCTTTGAAGACTCCTATAGTGTTTTGTTGGAGCAGCTCCTACAATCCTTTAGTTATAGTCTCCCTCAATTTTGACGAATAAGAATGCCTTTGCTTTAAACCGGATGAGCATCCCTGGTGTTAACTGTATGAGTGCTACACGACATAGATCTCCCTAAGGTGGGTTTTAACCTTTCAATTAATGCATCCAATCTCTTATTTTCTACTTAACAAGAAATCCTCTACTCACAATAATTTTGCAAGCATAAATTAAATTCACCATGGTACCTCCATCATGAAAATTGGCAATAATTTTGAATTGCTTGCAAAAATCAATCCCCAGTATTAGATCTTGACATAAGGTTGGAACTATATTAGCAATTCCATGTTCTGAACTTCACTTTCTGCCTGAAGGGGAGACGGGTGTAGCAATAGAAACCCTGAGCCTCTGCCGCAGGGCCGACGACAAGGGGGGGCAAATGCCCAGGGGCCCGGGTCCCGTATTTAAAGTATGAATAAATTTAAATGCAAAAAAGAATACAAAATTTTTGTTCAAAAAGTGAAAAAAACAAATGAAGGTAGAGCGTGTGTCAGTGTGCAATAGAAAAGTACGACGTTAGCATTGTTGTTGTTGTTGGTCATCAAGGGTTTTGGGGTGATGGGGATGATAGCGCTCGAAGCGCGGGCGCTGTGACTCACCTTCCCCCCCTTTGCCGCGAATATTCGCCACTCAGCGACATATTGTAACCCGAACGACAAGAAACCCCATCCCCCGTCTAAAGTCTATGGTTTACTTGTTAGTGGACTGTAAATAATCATTTATTCTGCAGTCAAAGTTACAGATTAGCAGTTGCAAGCTACACATTCTAGTGTTGTGTCATTGGTTTTGTATACGTGAGCGCCCATACACGGGGGTAGGGAGGGACCCCCGTGCCCCCCAACCTAGCCTCCCAGTAAGGATTGCAATCCCAGAGAGATTTTTCAATCCCGGGATCATCATCAAAAGTTAGACAACATTTTCTGGAATTTAGTCCATCTTGTTTAATGCTGGCGATCACTATGTCTTTAACACGCGCACCGTAAGCTCATTTCCGTTTTTCTTATGTATTGCAAATGATGGCGAATTACTTATTCAAATAAAATGTAAAAGTCAATGGACCCAGACGTCTAACGTGTTGCATTTCATGTCCGAGAAAACTTACTTATTAGCGCTGCCTGTGAACGAAGAGGTGTACGTCAATCCCGGAATCCCGGGATTCGTTTATACAAATCCCGGGATTTCGGGATTGTCATTTCATCCGGGATTCCGGGATTGCAATTCTTAACTCCCGGGTAAAATAAAAAGGGAAGGAAAAAAATATTTTATATTTAAAATTGTGTGAATATATATCTACATATTTCAGAAAGTTATTAATTCTTAAACATGATGTATAATTTATCCTTCTGAAATTTTTCTAAATTTGTTTCCTTGTTTTACTTAAATAAGTTCAAGGTCCATGCACGCACTAGAATGATTTTTTGTGGTTTTTGTTAATAGAAAGGAGAGGAAGGAAAATTTGAACCGATGCACAGTGGGCTGAAATCGAAAAATTGGACAAAATTCCAAAATAGCTTTTTTAGAAATATAATCATGAAACTTGGCACAAATACTCATAATTGATTAGCAACCATGGAATGGCATGTCATTGGTCATGTTCTATCGCCGTTACCGAGATGCAGGGGCTCAAACATAGCCATAATTCCAAAATTATACCAGAATTCAGTTTTCTACGAAAATCTTCCTATTTAAGTTGAGGGTGACGCTGTGGGAGGAATTTGGTCGGATAAAAAACTAGTAGGTCTGTTAAAACCACACTTTTAATTTACTGTGCCTAACTTTGGGAGTTTTTTTCCTAAATGTAGGTGATACTACGCAACAAAATGGCGGACGCTATTTTCACTCAAAAATTCATTTTAAGTGGTAGTAAATATCTGGCATGTTAAGTGCCTGTAAAGTGACTCATATTAAATCAATTGTTTATGATTTTTAAGGTAGATCTGAAAAAAAAATTGAAAATTCGTTTCCGACGCCAAAAATTACATTTGATTTTTCGTACGCGCGTCCGGAGCTTGAAACACTTGCTGGGAGCTGGAAATGACGTGACGCGAGTAAGTTTTTTTCAAGCCACAAGGAACATAGCGCTTCTTATTCGCCTTTTTTAATATGTGTGCATTGCTATCGATTTGTCGATAGCAATGCACACATATTAAAAAATGCTATCGATACCGGTTCTACGCGTAGAAAATCATGGGGATAGAGAAATATTTAGGTCTGTAGGCTGTAAGTGTACGCGAAATCGCGTTCAAGGTTTCTCCTCTCAAAAATAAACTTCTCATTTATCTCACTTCTCACTAAACACCCTCAAAGCCTTAAAATTCCTGTATTTATCACATGAAACCTTATTTTACGTTCCAGAGGGACACTATTAAGGACTTATTTCCGTTTATTTGCCCCTTCGCCCCAGCAGTCCAAGCCTTTAACCCTACCAGGAGGTTCATGCAGAAAGGTACATATTTGACACCGCGGAGATTTTGGTCGTTCATCGAGAAAATCTACTCAAATCTTTCATTTTCCCTGTGCTACAATATGAATAGCCCTGATTTATATGTCACATTAGACTTTATTCATCTAGGAAAACTTTAGTTTCTACTTTACTTGAATTATGCACACAGGAAGGAAACAAATTATCGAAAATAGCTTAATATTGAGGCACAACAAAATATATTCTGTTCGTGAAAACCCATAACTTACATTATTTTTACCCATTCCCTGCTGTTATGTTTGATTGAGAGAGTTGTAGTGAAAGCAAAGCTTAAGAGAAGTGAATACTCTGCATTCATTTTAATTTGGTGGTGATATAATTATCTCCATATCTCCGAAAATATGGGAGTAATTGTGGACATGCAAATTTTGAAAAAAAAGGAAATTACGTTTTATTATGACTTTTTATAAAATTTTCAATTTCAAGTAAGTCCTAGTTTTGATTAGTGTAAAACGAAAGTGTAAATTGTGTTACACCGTCAAAAATTTTTCATTTTGAATTTTTTTCCCCATCCCATTCCACTGATGTGTGTTTAATTTGAAAAAGGACAATTTATAGTAAATCAAAAGATAATGTATGACAGGGAGCAAGTTTCTTCTGCAGAAAAAGCTCATAATCGGGTAAGTCTTGGTTATAAAATAACCTGAAAGTTCGCAGTTCTGGGGGAATGTGCTTGAATCGTTCGAGATTGATTCCGGTACGGAATAATCCCGAACACAATGTAAAAACATACGAGTGAGTCCTTAGTTACGTACCGGAATCAATCCCAAGCGATTCAAGCACACCCCCCCAGGTCTAAATTGAGTGAGAGGGTTTGCCGGGATTTAGGGGGCCCGGACCGCTCAGTTGCCCAGGGGCCCGAAAATCCTGTCACTGGGCCTCCTCTGCCGAGAGTCGAACCCAGGTGTTGGCCGGAGGAACGTTTGACACTGTATTGATCAAAGATCTGGCTAAATGACTGCACCACCCACATCTCTCTCTCTCTCTCTCATTTTCTCAACTCTCGCTTTCCGTCTCCCTCTTGTATCTCCAGCAACGTCATATCCCACTTGAAATGTTATTTCCGCCTCGTTTTTTATATTGGCCAATGCACTACCCCCTTAACATCCGAATGAATAACATGATCCGTGCATCCTGCAACCGCTTCTTCTCCTCAGCCCTATCTCCCAGTCCCTAAAAATGTCTCAGAAAATGATTCGTCTTCCAATTCTTAAGTTCCAAAATTTCAATTCTTTCCTCTCTCCCTCCCACAGATCATACAATAGAACTCACATGTATGTGGCTGGTAAAATGTCACTTAGAAGTCGCAATGGGGGCGTTTATTCGGAACCGAAATCGCAATTTTGTACACTAAATCGTAGGATGGAAACAAAAAAAAAGGATTTTAGTGAAAAAAATAATCTTCTAACCACAACCATTCACTCACAAATAAAAAATTAAAATAAACAAAAGGTGACGCCCACCTAAAAAACTGATTTGAAAACATTGACGTCATTTTCCTCCCGTCCTTGTCTGCTTTTAGGGGAAGGGAAGGGAGTGGAGGGGGGTTCTCGGAAGGTCTGCTCGCACAGATGCTGTCGCAACTGCTCCGATTGGCAGTGTCAGCTGTGTCTCCCCCTTTGCGATAAGGCGAAGTAGCTTCGCGGGCTCAGCTGTGATTGGACGAAGTCGATATACGTCAGAGGTTGCACTGCGCCCACTTTTCCGAAAGGGTTAAAAACATCAGTTTTTCGCCGCTTATAACTCGAGAAATAATTTACGGATCAAAAAACGGAAAAATATGGGTCTTTTTTTTTTACAAACTCTCAGATTCGGCAATAAAAAAATGGCAAACGACCCCATTATTCACGTTCCCTTCACAAGTCATTACGTAAGAAAAGAAAGAGTAACTCGGAGCATATTGGTGGAAACTTCTCGGGCAACGGAGGGGAGGATGAAATTCGTGTCCAGTGCTCTGTCCGTCGGACTGGACGTTAAACGTGGTCCCCTTGGCGCCTTTCGTGAAGAAGAGGCTTATGCCGACGCCGGGTTTCTCTCCACCCTTCCTCCGTTCCTTAAAAAATCCTGCCTTTAAGCAGCGTTTACACTATGTAGCAAAACCTGCTATCTAACTTTTGCTACATATAGCGAAGTTATATATAGCACGGATTTCTTTTGATCTTTACCGACTCTCAATGTATAGCACAATTTTTGCTGTATATAGCATAATCTGCTACATATACCAATGTTATATAGCACTTTTCAGAAGTGACTTTTTCTACTTTTAGCAAATGTTGTATAAACTTGCTATATGTTATACAAATTTACTATATAGCAGGTTTTGCTACATAGTGTAAACGCGGCTTTACCATGTGGGGTTATTTTGTAATCTCACCTTTGTAATGACTCTTTGCGGGAAGGCTGGAGATCCGTTTCGCTCTCTAAATGATCGGCTCACGAACGGTTCGTGAATTGTCAGCAACATTGTTTGGGAAATATTGATACAAAATATATACACACAGATAATTCAAGCTAATAATAAAATAAGCATTTCAAACAAAGCATACCTTCAAGTGCCCCATATCTTTAGTTGAAAGTGCTAAAGTTCTTAACGTTGTGCAAATTCCAAAAATACAATTAAAAATCGTTTGTATCTTTCTCGCTCTTGCTTTTTTTCCAACTCAAACTTCAAGTGGAAACGATGGTGGCTCCATTTCACGTTCTTTATGAAGATGAGATGAGAACTAATGGCAGGCGGAGATAATGAAACGGATCAAGAGTCGAAAGATACGGATCAGAGCGGATGAATCGTCTAAAACACCAGCACTTGACCGGCAGTTCACCGCTTGCGATCCGAAGATGGTCACGCCACCTGGGTGGCGGAGTTTAACAACGAAAAAGTGACATTTTATGACGTATTCTCACTAAAGTGAGATTACAAAATAACCCACCTGATATCCGCCTCTGCTGTCGGTCGCCTTGCCCAAAATAACTTTCACGCACGCACCCGATTTGAAATGCTTGCCTGGAAATGGGATTCCCCCCTGCCACACACCCTCGTGGTGGCTTGCAGGGTATTCTGTAGCTGCATATGTCCTTCGTGAGGGACTGTCCCGAGGGCGAAGGAGTTGGCTCTGTGAGGAGGAGCAAGAGAGAGAATTCTCGGCAGCCCCTCTCAACTCCGCTGCCCGTCTTCCCGAAGCGTCTGCTCTCACGGACTGGAACATCAAAGGGCTTTCGGCGTCAAGTCGCTAAATGCTCCCCACGGCGGCGGCATGTCGACTGTAGAATGCGATAGCCTCCCTTTAATTATCTCTGAGATCCGAGTGAAGCGGATGACAGCAGAAGCCTAGAGATTCCTCGAATCCTGACGACGGTAATTGACTTTCCGTGAGGGTATGCGGGACACGATCGATGGAAGGTCCTCTTCATTGAACTCCCTGGTGGTGTGGGATGGCGATGTAGCGTTCTCTGAATCTATTTTGTTCCACACATCAAATGTAAGAAGCGTGCAATAAGAGGAATCTTTATGAGAGAGAGAGAATATATAGTATATTGTAACGCACTCACATTGAGGCAAGATCGCACGAAAACATTTACGAATGTTTTTTAAGCCCCGGCAGCCAAATTATACAGAAGGTCACGCAGACTGCTCCAGTGTATTCATTTTTCGTAATTAAATCGCAAATAGTTCAACTTCACTTCCATTTATTTATACCTATTTAAAGTTTTGCAATATTGCGCTTTCCTCCATATTGGACACCACGCGGCGAGATACAACAATAGGTAAAGACCGGAGCCACGCTAGATTTTAGAACATTCCAGATAAACGGAAAGTGTGACAACAGCTAAGCTTCTAGAAGGACGACAATGCCTCAGCGAACCGCTATATAAGCCAGCGCACAACAAGCGTCAGCCCTGTCTAAAAACCTGAAGTGCCGCAGGTCTTATGGTATGGTATATGGTCTTGGAATTTGTTTAAGAGATTGTCTAAATTTCATTCTGCAATCTGACAATGATTCCCAATTTAATTCATTTTATAGACTGGTCATTATGTGTTGGGCAAGTGATTGACGTGAAGGGTGTATATATTTGTTTGTGGGATACATAATATGTATGTGATTGAAGTGAAGGGTGTATATATTTGTTTGTGGGGTACATAGAGTGCAATTACCTGTGAGTCAGGGCAGTGATAAATAAATAGTTCGTCAAATAGAAAACTCGATCGTTCTAATTCATATTTAGTAAGGCTACCCAGAATCTCCCGTAGCAGAGCGGATCGGAGATAGAAGGAAAGGTTAGTAACATACTCTGTTTTGAACAAACATATATAATAACGGGGAAAGTTACAATATACATGATAAGATAGTAGATACAGAAGAATACGATCACCCTATCACCCCCGGCCCTTCTCCCACCTCTTCAAGCAAAATGAACTAACTTTTGACTAAATATTTTGCTGCCTATTCATGTATTTGTTACCACGCATCCATCCCATCATAGTGTTAAAGATGTAAATATTTACAATGATAATTAGTGCAGCGAAAATTGAAGGGAAATTTTAAAAATCGATTTCGTCTCCGTTTTTCCTGATGCCTTACTGCTATTCTGGAAGATTGGATTGCCGAGGCCGGTCAACTCCTTGTAGCATATCTAAAATATAAAAGTAGACTAAAGTCGTGTAAATAATAGTTCCCTATATAATTTTGCATCTGGAATAATGCCACTTTATTACTTGGCCTGCGAAAACATCCATGTTCTCCTCCAAAAGCTCCAAATCTGTGCCACAAAAGTGGAAATTTTGTTATTCGGATTCCCGATAAAGGTTCTTCAACAGCAAATCTTCCTCGGATTGTGGGATATCCGAACGGAAGGAACGGATACACTCCATGACGGTGGCCTCCCGGAATCTTCTCGCCAGCCTCTTCTTTCCTCCTTCATTTGCTCGTCGGTTTCAAACTCGAAGTTCATTCCTTTCACGCTCAATTTGGCCCATTTGTAAAGTTCCGCAAGTCTGAATTCGTTCCTTATAATGGGGGCGTTCACTCGGAACCGAAATAGCAATTTTTTCCACGTTAGATCGTTAGATGGAAACGAAAAAAGAATTTTAGTGAAAAAATTAATCGTCTAACCACAACCATTCACTCACAAATCAAAAATTTAAATAAGCAAAAGGTGACGCCCACCGAAAAAGCTGCTGTGATAACATTGACGTCATTTTCCTCCAGTCCTTGACTGCTCTTAGGGGAAGGGAAGGGAGTGGAGGGGGGTTCTCGGAAGGCCTGCTTGCACAGATGCTGTCGCAACTGCTCCGATTGGCAGAGTCAGCTGTGTCCCCCCCATTGCGATATTGTTGCCCCCCTGATTATGATTGGACGAAGTCGATATACGTCAGAGGTTGCACCACGCCCACGTATCCGAAAGAGTTAATAACATCAGTTTTTCGCCTCTTATAACTCGAGAAATAATTGACGGATCAAAAAACGGAAAAATACGTGTATTTTCATTTTACAAACTCTATCAGATTCGGAATTTAAAAAATGTGTTAAGTGACCCCATTCGCCGCTTTACGCGGTACAATTTCCTCTAACAAGCGTTTGTATGTACAAGGAATTGTTCAAAAAATTGTATCGTGTAAAGCGGCCTTTAGAAATTATGCAGAAGATAGAGTGGACAATGTCACGGAGTGAAACTTGAGAGAAGATCGTGAGTAATTTTTTGGGGTCGTGTGGAGTTCTCTCGAGTGTCCAGTTAAATCCAGTGGTGGACATTCCCTCGCAGATGCTATAAGACGCAAGTGGTTCAGTCCCACCTGTGACGAGAAAACAAGCGGATGGGACTGAGTGACGAAGCATGGGGAGGTACGAATCAATTAGCCGTATCCGAAAACCAAGTGTGCTCGGCAAAGCATTCTTGGTGATGCCGTATTGCTGACGTAAAATAAAGAATGCTTAGGAAAGAATACTTCATATACGGACAGTCTACGGTAAGGAGTGACGATAAGCAGTAGTGGCAACATAAAAATAACCACTAGGTAGTGTGAAACACGATAGAGGGCAACATCTATCAAATGTTTAGATCAGAAGAAAAAGAGCGATTATGTGTATATTAATCTTATCATTGATATGTATATTAATAATTATGAAAATGCAATGTACTAAGTAAAAAAATAGATACTCCACACATTTATAAGTAGCCAACGGCTCCGCCATCTTTTGTTATTCTCGTCAACAATGCTTCGAAGCCTTTAACAATGGAAGCGTGCTTCTGTGCTTTGGCTTCGTAGCATGCTTCCCCCAGAGTGCTTCGCGTTCGGACATACTTCGGGTGTTTCCGACGGTATCCCCCTCCACTTGCAAGCAAGCTTTGTAGCATGCTTAGCGCTAGAAGCACACGTTTCGGACAGGGCTAGTATATTCCTGTTATGACTTGGGCGCTGCTTCTAACAGTCCGCAGCAGACAAGAGCAACCAGTTAGTGGTGTTAGGGCATGCGCTAGAGGGTGCATTTTGCTCCATATAACGTTGACCCAATAATTATAAGCTCATTTTATTTTTAAACTTGACATTTATTTATGAAAATACAACATCAGATAAATTCTTAAGGGATCACATAACGATTGGCAGGTTTAGGTGCATAAACGCAAAAAGCACTCCGTTGCAGGAATCATTAATAGGCCGTGGAGATCATCAGTGCGCCACAAACATTCGGGAAACACGAAGTGAAGCCTGCACATTGAATCAATAGCTCACTATGCCGACAAAGTGACCACGAAACATTTAACATTTCTGATTCGGGGAATACGAACATCGTCGGAACCGTTGTCATATTCTCTCAGCGCCTTTCACTGGAAAAATGGGCAATTCCAAAGTATACACTCACGCTAACATTGGATTTCATAGAAAGGGATCCCCTTGAGTACATACATATACGTATATATATGATTCTAGTATGTTTACTCTACAACCCTTGCAAAGGTTATGTGGAACAATTGTCACCGATCGAAATTGAGAACCCAGGGTTTGCACGTCACGTTTCGTTTTCTCAGGATTTTGCATTGAGTTGAAATGCAAAAGGAATCTTCCTCATAGATAGTAAAAAAAAACACCAAATATCGCAAATGAAATCATAATTAGAGTGGTGCTCCATTTATTTCTCAATGCAAATCATAATTCGGCGATGTGGTTTTTCGATTTCGGGAAGGACGCGCTCAAAATCGTGCAAAAACACAAATATCTTAAGCGACTCGTACTGAGTGAACTGATGGCTTTGTTTCCTTGGATTTGTTGTCAGACGTTGCTATGAGACGCCGACGGAGTGGTATAAACAAGATGGCGTCTTGGGGGAAAATCTGCTCTCTTGAAAATTATTCTTATCTTTATCTCCACGCACGAGGAAACAGTTTAACACCAACAAATATAGTCTTCATTTGGAAAAATCATCACTTGCTGTTATAAATGGAATAAGAATAAGATTAAATAAGTTTTAAGATTATTCGGTGGTTGTAAACTAATCATAAAACCCATTCAGGTCGTGCGTGATATGGCGGAGCTATTTAATGCCTGCTATGAATATCATCGAGTACTCATTCGAAGATTTGATTCGAATTCGTGATCGTTGCATCATTCATTAACATTAAAGAGAAGGTTTTTAAGAGAGCGCACTCTTTAAATCACGCTCTCAACATTTCCTGAGGAAAATCGCACATTCACCATTAGCGTCTCATCTGCGTCGATAATCTCAATTGATTTCCAGGTGGAGCACCACATTTTAGCTGATAATGGGTAATCCCGGCTAAAATTCACCACCTTATGTCGACGAAAATATTATGAATATTCGAGTTTGAAGGGTCTTTACGGAGTAACCGAAAGAACTACATTAAATGCCATCAATCATATTATTTGTCGTTCAACGTTTACTCGGAACCAAAATCGCTATTTTGTACAGGAAATCGTTAGATTGAAACGAAAAATGAATTTTAGTGAAAAAATTAATCTTCTAACCACAACCGTTCAATCATAAATCAAAAATTAAAATAAGCAACATAGCGTCAAGAATACTACATCATCCACCTCCCCTCCTTGACTGTTTTTAGGGAAAGGGAGGGGTGTGTAGGGGGTGTGTGTGTCTGTAAGGTCTGCTCACACAGATCCTGTCGCCACCACTTCCATCTGCAAAGTCAGCTGTTTGTCCTCCATTGCGATATGGCGATGTAGCTTCGCGGGCTCAGCTGTTATTGGACGAAGTCGATGACGTCAGAGGTTGCACCACGCCCACTTTTCCGAAAGGGTTAAACACATAAGTTTTTCGCCGCTTATAACTCGAGAACTAAGAGACTGATTGAAAAACAGAATTATACGCGTATTATTATTTTACAAAATCTATCAGACTCGGAAATAAAAAATATGGTAAACGTTCTGCGTTCCTTCCTGTGCACTTAAATTTTTTTCATCATATGTTTATATTTTTTTAATTAAAGTGTGAATGGAAAAAGTGACTTTTATTTTTACGTGTTCAACAACTGCGCCAATTTAAAAAAATTATTTCTCAAAAACCCTTGAGACCATCTTATCCAAATTTTATCACAATACACACAAAGATATTTACGCGTTTTCTATAAATTTCAGATTTTTACCTGTTCAAGAAATGATGCTGTAATCATTTTTATCAGAAGCATTCTTATCGGCTCTGGGTGGTCAAATGTGTGCTATTTGAATTGCATTGCAATCTTTAGGCGTCAAAATATTATAATACATCGTTTTCAAGAATGTAATTTAATCAACTAATTTTATGTCAGTTTATATTTATATGGGCTAGAAAAAGACCGGTCAGAGGTTATTTTGCAATTAGTTGATTAAATTACGTTCCTAACAATGATTTATCATAACATTACGATATCTAATGATTGAAACGCATTTAAGATTGCATTTGTTTGACCAACCAGAGTTGATAAAAACGCCTCTGATGAAAATGATTACGGTATCATTTTTTGGGCTGGGACAATTTTGAAATTTATATTAACCCAATGTAACATTCTTTTGTGGCTGAGTGGTTTCCGATAAATTAATTTTTAAATTTGGCGTAATTGTTGAACCATATAACAAACAGTCACTTTTTTCATTCAAAGTTAAATAATAAATACGAACGTATAATTTAAAAAAAATAAGTACACGTTCGAAATTTAAGTTAGCTTGAATTAAATAATAAAAATATGTCATGGTTAAATTTTCTGTGGTTCTTTTGCTTGCTTCATAAAAATACCCTTCAAATTCCAGTTCACGTAATATTTCATTCGACAGCAGGAGTCTCGGTGCAATATCTTGTGATCGATGCTTATGAGAGCGATCAACAAACACTCCTATTGTTGCGAACTACAAAAATAAGGGCCGGGTGGTGCCGTTCTCGCCTGCGGTGACCTTCTTCGTCCAATCGTGCACCATGGGGTGCAAGGAGCACGGCCGGCCGCACCAAAGAGCGCCATCTATGGACGCTGCACGGTCACGCGACCGACGCCGCCGATGCGCCGTCAACTGTCTGCTCTCTCGCTCTCGAAATCAAAAAAATAAATTCTTCTCTCGTTGGACGGAAATGGTGCTTCCATCGGTGCAAAATGACGATCGCCTTCGGCCCAGATGGCTTCCTCTCGCCATTTTAAAGCGTCGTATTCTGCGGGTCGTCCATGTAAGAAATGGCCTCAATGTCTCCCTTCCACTCTTCCTCGCCGTGTCTGTCTTTGCTCTCTATCTTGAGTGGGATGCCGTCGCACTGCAAAGAGATGAATTTCATTCTTTTAGAATTTGAATGGGTCACTGGCCAATCCAGATGGAATAAACATTAGATGGGAAGGTGTGCTTGAAAACATCGGGATTACTGCGAATAGGTAACCAAGGAGTCACGTGGTAAAAACAAGAATGGTTCCCAAATTTAGTATATTGGAATCGCTCGTGATGATATCACTAATTGTGTTTTCACTTTAGTTTTTCTCATCTGTCTCGTCTACAGAATCCACAGATGAGATAAAACACAAGTTCGAACAATGAATGAGGTTATAATAAGAGATTTTAACCCACCAAATTCGCGAACCATTCGTGTTTATACCACGTGACTCCTTGGTGACCTATCCGAGATGATCCCGACGGTTTGAAACACAACCTGCGTGGATCACGATTCGTCGAAAACAGTGCATGATTGAATCCGAATGAGGAGTGTGCTTATGAATTTCTTCACGGGCAGATCATATATATTAATCATTTATGTGGCTGGAGCGATTTTGCCCATGTACAGATTTACTAGAAAATTTACTTACGTGTCCTTATTAGTGATAGCTCTGGGGTGAAGCGTAACAACATTCATTTTACCAACTTGATTTCTTTTGTAACTAGATACTTTCATTATGAATGACAAAATAAAATTTGTAAGAGCTCGTACTTTGTACGAGTAATAAACTCGTATTTCCACATTTATTAAATAAATGTGGAATTTCATCAATATGATGTGGAAGTTCATCTAGAGGGGAATGAATGTAAATTTGCAAGGACGGGATTACGATGAACGTTTTCTGACGTGACGGAAATGGACGGTGGCGGTCATGATACAAATATATTATATGTATAGTAGTATCATGGTGGCGGTGAACGCTGACGTGGCGGCTCAATTGTTGGTGGTAGGTATATCACGATCGACGGCGGTCCAATATGGCGGCTTGGCGAACACTCACCTCTTGGGTTCGAATTACTGTAAAACCGTAAGTTTTTAATTTTTTCCAAAACTTTCATAAAGTAAGTAAAGTGTGAAAATAGCAGGTTGTGTTGTGAAAATTTCATCAAAAAAGAACGATTTTCAGTGGTCAAAAAATGTTTTTGAAAAGTGTCGCCCTCATCCGAACATTTACCCCCAATTGATGTTGAAGTCACTTGTGATTGGCTGACGGAAACCAACGCGACGGCAAAGCTAGACATTGACAAGCTTTCCTCAACGTACGTCGGCTGCCCGCCAACGTCCATCCGTTATGATTAGCTTCATAGCGTTCCCATTCTTCTAGCTTCTACAATGCCACCGTCCGTTTCCGTCCCGTCAAAAAACGTTCATCGTAATCCCGGCCTTAGTCATCCGCATAAAGCATATACTTAGAATACGTAATACTTTTTGCCAAGTCAAGGGTGTGCAATGTGGACAGAAGATTCGAAAAAGGATGGTACCGAGGGGGTCGCGCTCACCTTGGCCCCTGGCAGGACGACAGGATCGGAGAGCAGGGGCGGCCAGAGGGCAGGGGTCAGGTCCTCGCCCCCCGCCGCCCCCCCGTAGTCTATGGAGCAGTGCGTTGTGTGGCACGAGTAGGACACGGCAGAGGTGTAGGGCGAGGACCCGTTGGGGCGGCCCGGGGCGGGCGCCGGGCGGGCCCTCCGCGCCAGCAGGCGTCGCACGCCCTTCCGAATGCCCGGCGGAGACCGCTGGTCAGCCGGGAACCTCACGGCCGGCACTTGAGGGGGCCCGTTCGAGGGCTTGCGGGCCTTGCTCAGGTCCCGAGACCTTCTGGGTAAGGCGAGGAGGGCCTTGGAGGTCCTCCGGCTGGCGCTGTCAGCGTATCCAGAGGACAGCCACCACTGGGCCTTGGCGTCGCCCCCGTCCTTGCGATGCCACGCCTTGACCAGTTCGGCCCTGACCTCCCCGTTCATGAAGCAGTACAAGATGGCGACGAACGAGCCCTGCGGGGAACGAGACTCATTTTCAGGACTGGGGATATAACCACAGGACTTTGGATTGCGAGTACCACGCTACCCAGGATTCCAGTCGCAAGGAAATTTGTACATTGCTCTGGCAATTTTCAACACGCTTGCTATGCACACATACATCTACATAATACCCTGCAAGCCACTTCAAAGGGGTGTGGCAAGGGGTGAATTCTCACCAAACATTCACTACATATCATGCATAAAAAAGGATCGTGTTTATGGTCCAGTCTACCATGGTAAGTTGGGGTTCGCAATATATTTTTAACGTCATTATTGAAAATATGGTCTTGGAATTTATTTAAGAGATTAAGTCTAAATTTCAACTTGCGATCTGACGATTATTTACATTTTAATTCATTTAATAGACTGGTTACGTTAATGGTTAAGGTATTGTCCCTTTACAAATCTTGCCGATCTTCGATGCACACGTTCAAGTTCATTATTTAGACCGATTTCGTAGGGATCCCATACACTGGCAGCATATTCCAAATGAGGTCTTACAAGGGAAAAGTAGCTGATTTCTCGTACATGATCGTCACATTTACCCAGTACTCTTTTGGTGAATTCCAGTTTACGATTCGCTTGACCCATTATTTCACGTATGTGCTTACCCCAGGAAAGATCATGTTTCAGTCTTATTCCAAGATATTTGATGGATACCACGTTTGTTAATTCATTATTACTAATTTTGTAAGTGCTAGGAGGAGAGCTATTCCTTTTCCAAAAATTCATTTCTACACATTTTTTAAAATTTAATTCTAACTGACGTGTATCACACCAATTTTCAATTGCTTGTAGGTCATCATTTAAATATTCTTTGTCTTGTGGGCATAGAATGTCCCTGTACACTACTGCGTCATCGGCAAATAGACGAAGCTTACTTGTTGCACCTTATTGACATCATTTATGTACAGAAGGAACAGGAGTGGCCCTATCACACTACCTTGTGGGACACCCGAAGTGACTTTAATTGCCGGTGAGGTAACACCGTCCAAAACAACCCTTTGCTCCCGATCATGCAGAGAATCATTAATCCATGATATAATGTTTTTGTCTAACCCAAAGGTTGAAATTTCAAGATTAGTTTGCTTTGAAACACCTTTTCAAAAGCTTTCTTGAAATCGAGAAATATTGCATCCACTGGAATATTATTTTCTCCAGAAACAAAAATGTCGTGGGAAAGGAGATCTACATAATACCCTGCGAGCCACCGCGAGGGTCTGTGGCAGGGGGTGAATATCATCATGAATGTATTGCTGATCGTTGTCGGAGGCTTTCGGGTGCAGCTGCGTTTAACGCGTTGTCGGCGTGTGAGCTTTCGCGGCCATTGCAGGACGCATCATCAGGAAATGATGAGACATTGGAAAGGTTTATGTCTTATATATCTGTATCCCTCCCCCCTTACTGTGGAGTGGTGGGGGTGAATGACGCATGAAGGTGGCCGCCTCTTAGCCCTGTCCTTGTGGAGTCGGTGAACTTTCCCTCCCCCTCACAGTTCCAACGGGTGTGTCGTTGTTTGTCTTCTTCTGGAATCGTCCAAACTGCGAAAACCTACGCACCAAATACAATGCTGATATGCAACTACTAGTAGTAAGAGCTAAAATGACACTTCTACATGGGAATAAGTTAGGTATTAGTACCCCATACTACAGGATTTAGGCAGGAATACAATAATAAGGCAAGAGAAATACACTTCACCATAGATACACTCAAAATTAGTTTTTCCTCAAACAATTCGTGACGATTACCACACACACACACACATATGACACCATGATGCCTCCAGAAAAGAAATTTACCTTAACATTAAAATGCAATAGTACTAATTATTTATTTTTCATGGTCCTGAGAAAACACAATCTTTAAATCGAGTGCTTTAACTAATAACAATTATACAAGCATAAGCATCCAGGCCCCGGGGAGTGAAAATCCTTCTCGGACGGGATTCTAACCCGCGATCCAGGGATTGTGAGGCGAGGGATTTACCCCACCTTCACCGTAGCCGGCTAATTACATTATAATGCAGATAAATGAACCAGTCAGGGATGAAATTAATATGGTGGATTGTTTAGGATTTAATGCCGGAAATTGAAAACGGGACTTTCAAACGCACGAATAATTCATATGTAAGCCATTTCGCAGTTGCCTACCTCTGTTCTGCTTACATATTCCTGCATGAATTCAAGTATGAATAGGGGAAAAGCACTTTTAAAAAGGGAGACTTTGGGATAAAAGTGTGTGTGTTGTAAACGTACTGGGTAAACGCCACGGGTTGGCAGTACCCGCGGCGCGGGCAACAATAGGGGTTATCGGTTAAACGCTGGAGGGTTGGCAGTACACTCGGTCAAATAATAGGTTGGGAAAAACGAGCGTAAGAATGGGCAAGAATGGAAGTGACTAGAGCGTCGGTAGTAACGGGGACGCGACACGGGGCAATAGTGAGGAGGACGCGACACGGAGCGGTAGTGAAAAGAAGGACGCGGGGAGAGTCGGAATTGAAGGTGAACGAGACGTACACGTCAGGAGAATAGATCCTTGAGAAGGACCCATCAGTGGAGTAATGCTGATCCTACGGCAGGCGCCTGAGAATAGGGCTTCAGCAGAATAAGGAGCGGGATCGAGGAGACGTCGTCGGCGAGAATATCACAAGGCGCACTCCAGTCCAGTGTCACGGAAGGAGGACGAGACGCGTTAGCAACGATAAGTGGGAATCCACTGGAACATTTTCAAAATTTATTTAAGGAAGCTAAGCCCATTGCCTAATAACATTCAAATATTTCTTTTAGATTACTGGCCAATATAAGTATACATATGAACTTCGTAAATTGGGCCCAATCTCTCATTTAAAGGAATTAAATACATATATATTTTATGCATGAATAATATCAAAAGTGTTTTGTTTAATTTTTCCTTAACTGACCATTGAATGAAGTGAGTCGGACACGGACAAGGTAAGGTAACAGGAACCGAGGGGGCTAGGGTTACAGTGGCGAATCGGGAAGGATGAAAATGAGGCGGATTTTTTGGAGGATCGGAGGTTGTTCATTCTGATGGATGGATGGATGCGGACTCGCCAACAGGGACACGAATTCCAGGCCAGAAGGTACACAATGTTTCTGGTCGGGCAATTAGCCAGGATAGCCAGTGAGGCAAGGATGTGCACTGTCTCCCGTATGTCCCGTGCAATGTCTACATCGAGGAAACCATCCAAGAAGTAAAAAAAAGTCTCCGGGAGTGAATATCCACGGGGAGAAAATCAGCATTCAACGATTCGCCGATGACATAGCAGTCATGGCAGAAACAGAAGGAGATTTGAAGAAGACACTATGAAATATGGAAAGAACAATGACCAGATATCATCTGAAGATCAATAAAAGTAAATCTAAGGTATTGGTGTGCAGTAGGAGAAAGAAATCCAGGACCAATGTTAAACTAGGAAAACAAAAATCGAGGAGGTGGAAGAGTTCTGCTACCTGGGAAGCCAAGTAACCAGCGATGGACGAGGTAAAAGAGAAATTGCCAGTAGAATTGCCCAAGCGAAAAGGGCATTCAATCAGAAGAAGATTCTGCTTACAGCTGCAAATACAAGCGTGGAAGTGAGGAAACATTTCATCAGAACATGCATTTGGAGCATTCTACTATATGGAAGCGAAGAATGGAGAATAACAGCAGCAGAGAAGTCCAGGCTGGAAGCATTCGAAATATGGTGCTATCGAAGAATGATGAAGATAACATGGATGGACCGAGTGACAAATAAAGAAGTCCTAAGAAGAGTGGGAGAAAAGAGAAGTCTGCTGAAAACTCTAAGAAGAAGACGGGACAACCTAATCGGCCATATCTTAAGACACGATGGCCTGATGAAGATAATCGTCGAGGGAAAAGTAAACGGGAAGATTGGAAGAGGCAGGCCTCGTATGAGTTACATGGAGCAGGTCGTAAAGGACGTGAAAGATAGGAACTACGTTGGTATGAAGAGGTTGGACGATAGAAGAATCGAGTTGAGGGCTGCGTCAAACCAATCCTAGGATTGTTGGCCCTTGATGATGATGAATTAGCCAGGGAGGGAAGTGATGAGGGGATAAGGAGGAGCAGTAGGTTCCGACCACGTTAGAGGATAAGTCTGGGACGATTGCAAAAAGGCCGGGGGAGGAGAATCAGAAGTGCTACTTGGCATAATGGCAGCGTAAAATATTATAGCGCGCCACGTGTTGCATTGAGTTCGAATCACTTCCTTTAAATGATAAGGAGGCATCACGTAGGAAACGGCTATATGCACACACCGTTCGACATCCCCTGCAAAAACGGGCAAAACATTTAAAAATGGTGACAGAAACTTCCAATCTCTAGTAAACCAAGTATCACAAGTTTTACTTAAACATCTCAAGGTAATCGTAGACTGGGATTCAAAGAGTATTGGGTAAATGCGACGAACATGTACGAGAAATCAGCTACTTTTCCCTTGTTTGATCTCATTTGGAATATGCTGCCAGTGTATGGGATCCCTACGAAATCGGTCTAAATAACGAACTTGAACGTGTGCAGCTTACAATTAGATCGGCAAGATTAGTAAGGGGACAGTACGAAAACCTTATTAGCGTAACCAGTCTATTAATTGAATTAAATTGGGAATCATTGGCAGATTGCAGGTTGAAATTCAGACTTAATCTTCTAAATAAATTCCAAGATAATATTTTCAGTGATGACGTTAAAAATATTTTTCGAACCCCAACTTACTATGGTAGACTTGACCATAATCACAAAATTAGAGAAATTGATTGCCGAAATGACTGATTCAAAGTGTCCTTTTTTCCTCGTACAATTAGGGATACGAATAGCGGTAACTGTGTCCAATACTAGTGATTGAATCCATAGCTTAGGTAGTTGCATGTTGGAGTAAGGACATGAAGGTAACCCAACTAAAGCACGTTTTTGCATGTGAAGTTTGCTATTTTTATCGTTTTAAATATTGCAGTTTAGACTAATATATTAATACTAATCCTTTTAAATGCATGATATGTAGTGCATTTTTGGTGAGAATTCACCCCCTATCACACACCTTTTAGTTGGTTTGCAGGGTATTATGTAGATGTAGATGTACATCACCGTAACAACTGCCAGGACTGTATTACGGACATATTTCGTAAGGGGGAGCACACTATTCCCATACCGGAGTAAAATTCTAAACACCGGGATTCGATGCGCTTCCACGGAAAGCACATACATACATGAGACTTTCCAACCATTGCAAATCCCGATTTGTGTGTAATAACAAAGTGTTCTTTTTCATCGTTTTACAACTCCTTTTCTCAAGCTCACTTCAGCGCCACAAATGAGCGTAAATGATCCTTAGCAAGAGCGGGTCACAAATACCTGGAACGAAGCGAAGAACTGGTCGCAAAAGAGCCAGATGATCTCCACCACGTGGTTGACGCCCATCGCGTACGACATCCCCAGGAACAGGGTGTAGTGGACGCCGAAGAGCGGGACGAGCACCAAGGTGGACTTGGCCCAGCGCCTGCCGAGGAGACCGAGTCTTTTGTGAGTGATTCGTTCGCATTGAAAAGAGAAGGACCCAACACCATAAACGAGAGACAGAGAGAGACAGAGAGAGACAGAGATAGACAGATATCTTCCAGTACTATTCGCAGGCAATAACGGGGAGTAACTGAGGTACCGGTAACGAAAATTTTTGTGGTATTTTTCATTTCGTTACTTATTCGTTACACCTAAAAACTATAACCAGTCTGTTAGATGAACTACAATTGGAATCGTATTCAGATCGTAGGTTGAAATCTAGACTTAACATCTTAACTGAATACCAAGATGTTATTTCACTGACTACTTTAAAAATATTTTGCGAACTCCAGAATACTATAGTGGACTGGACCATGAAAAAAGTTTAGAGTTTGCCGAACTGACAGATTAAAAATGTCATTCTTCCTTCATAAATTAGGGATACAAATAGCTGCTAACATGTTCAATATTACACATACAAGTGTATAAATGAATAGCATAGGTACCTAGTATAAAGACGAAACAGCATGTGTTGGTGTAAGGACTTAAAGCTAACCCAACTAACAGCATGTTTTTGCATGCTTGCTTTGTGCTATTTTAATCTTTTTATATTGTTAACTTTAGGCAAGAATATAGTTACTAATCCTTTTTATGAGTGATAGGTATGTTTGGTGAGAATTAATCCCTGCCACACACATTTATGGTGGCTTGCAGGGTATCAAGTAGATAACTACCACTTATAATCTGAAAATATGCGACACTTTCTTGATTCGTGTCTTCTGCTTTTGGAGGCCGATGACTCCAACACTATCAATAATGGAGCTGTAAGTTGTTTCGATATTTTGCGATTCCCAACATTCGCTGCAATCGTGCCCTGCAATTCTTACAACCATTTTGGCAAATATCTCCCATCACCTGACATGGCCGCAATGTGCGTTCAAATGTTTGTATTAAATCACCATCATCATTGGTTAACAATCCTAGGATTGGTTTGACGCAGCCCTCCACTCGATTCTTCTATCGGCCAACCTTGTCATTGTGACGTAATTCTACACTTTTACATCCTTCACAACTTGCTCCACATACGTCATACGAGGCCTGCATTTTCCATTCTTCCCGTTCACTTTTCCTTCGACGATTGTCTTCATCAGGCCATCGTGTCTTAAGATGTGGCCCATTATGTTGTCCCGTCTTCTTTTTAAAGTTTCCAGTAGACATCTCTTCTCTCCCACTCTTCTTAACACTTCTTAGTTTGTCACTCGGTCGATCCATTTTATCTTCATCATTCTTCGGTAGCACCACATTTCAAATGCTTCCAGCCTGGACTTCTCTGCTGCTGTTATTGTCCATGCTTCGCTGCCATATAGTAGAATGCTCCAGGTGCATATTCTAATGAAATGTTTCCTCACTTCAACGCTTGTATTTGCAGCAATAAGCAGAATCTTCTCCTGGTAAATTGCCCTTTTCGCTACACCAATACCTTAGTTTTCTTTTTATTGATCTTCAGATGATATCTGGTCATGTTCTTTCCATATTTCCTAGTGCCTTCTTTAAATGTCCTTCTGTTTTTGCCATGACTGCTATGTCATCGGTGAATCGTGGCATGCTTGTATTAAATACTCTGTTAAAATTATAACTTGTTGTAAAAAAATCGCAAAAGATCCCCATCGACGTCTTAGACCCATTTATTTTTTTTTTTAAGTTCCTGTAATCTACTTGTAACTATAACTGCTAAATTTTTAAAAGTGCGTTATTAAGTCGATATTTGTAACTGATTACAAATCTAGAAGAGTGACTATAGCTGTGCCCATGTTTACTTTTTTTTTTACTCTTCCCAAATCTTCTTCATGATGGGATCACAATTTCGACTCGGTTACGGGAGAGAGCGAAGAGCTTGACCAGCAGAGCTTGAAGTTACTTGACCAGTGCTATTACAAATCATGCCTATCTTAGACCCACATCGATTGCCTGACCCAAAATTTATGATTCTCCTTCAAGACCACCCTATATACTCTAAAATGCGAGTTGAAATGTTATTAACTTTGGATATTTTTAAAAATTCCAGTGATCGACTTCACGATCCTTCGTACGGGACTAATGAAGCTTCAATTTCCATTTTTATTGCATGGAAGCATGAAATTTGATGCGATTTCCACATTTTAAGAATTAATCATGGTAAAGAAAGGATTATATACCTAATTCCAAAAGAACCACATGGACCATTATCAAAGCTTCTTGTGACAATAGAGAAACCTCATAACATTCTAAGGAACTGAGAAAGAAACCTCCGTGCCTCTCCGTACACCATCCATTTTGAAATTATGTTGAAAACAAGCAAATTGACTGAAAATGAAAATTACGGAAGGAGCACGAGTCCTAAAAGCCAAATTTATCTTTTTCTTTGAAATTGTTCAGGTATCGTGTGGTGGAGGAGCTGCCTACCACGTTGAAATCAGGAGAACATTTTCCACGAGGAGTAAGAATGAATTTGTTACGCGCTTGAAAATCAAGCACGGCATTAGAATTTAGTGATTATTCCTTTTCACCTTGCGTTAGTTGCACGTGTTCCTCGTTAAAAAAAGCTTCCACCGTCAAGCAGTGATTGTTAATAAAAGTCAGACATGACGAGCTTCAAAAGATTCAGCTCAGTCATTGCGTGTCAAAAAGTTGCTTAACAAATTATGTGAACACATTTAGTTTCATTGTGAAGCAGTTAGCTTTCATAAGATTAAGGATGATGAGACCCAATAAGAATAAAATTAGCCACATAGAGTTCTGAGAAACAGACTAACTAAACATGTAATCTTCCGTTAAGTGAAATGGACAACATTGAAAAAAAAAGGAGATAGTGTTATTATGATGCATGCATACCTATACCTGTATTTTCTCGTTTCTTCGCAAATTGACGACCGCAGTTTTAGCAGCAGGACCCGCACTATGTTCACGAACAGAACGAAGTTTATCTGAAAGAGAGAGCCCGCACTGTACCATAAAATACGAGAACCGAAAAGAACGATGATGGACAACACACTTATAGCCATTTAGTCCATCTTTCTCCATTGACAGTCGACGAGAGGAGAGATTCAGTGCGAATGCTATTTGGTTCAGCTTTAATCACTCTTAATTTCCAATATCAGAAGGCGACATCACAAGCTCACAATCAGGATATCGAAATAGTAATCACCAGCACAGTTGCCATGGTGGGAACCCGGATGACGAGGAAGAACCAGGGGTTGCCATGGGTGGTCCAGCACAGCGTGTCTTCGAGGACGGCCCTCAATACGACCCATGGGACGATTACTAGGACTGGGAGCCCTAGACAGGACGAGAGGCGAAGAAGAATGTTAGAAAAATTGCTAGGCAAATGAACCCCAGCGTATTATGCTAGACCAGATAAATAAGATTAGAGAGATAGATTTTCGTACTGATATATTCAAAATGGCATTTTCCCCCGTACTATAAGAGAACAGAATAGGCAGCATAGCAAAGGGATAGGTAGGTGAAATATTATAGAGTAGTCTGTAGTGCATGATGCATGTATTAATCCCTTAAATACTATAGATACTGACAACATAGTTGCATGTGACCCTATAGTTGCTTGTTTGTATTTCGGTAGTCCATGCTTGGTGATCTTCACCCCCTGCCACTCACCCTCGAGGTGGCTTGTAGGGTATCGTGTAGATGTATTATGTAAATGTATTCTGAGCTAACATGTCGTTCGAATGATGATATCGGTAACGAGGGATTGGTGGGTTCATCCTTAGCACTGCCTGGCGTGGCATATACATATCTGACTGCAAGTCATGAATATTTAACAAAGGCAGGATGAAGGTATCTCACCCCATCCGATGATGACGTAGAGCGTGATGGCGCTGGTGTCCGAGAAGAGAGCGAGGAAGATGAGGTTGTGCAGGTAGAGCCCTTCCATCAGCACCCACGAGTAGTTGGCCATGATGAAGAACTCCCACAGACCGATCACCAGCTTGCATTCCCAGCCGTGCTGCGGAGAAGAAGGGATTTGCCACATCAGAACAGAGGGGGCGTTTACTCGGAACCGAAATAGATATATGTACAATGGGGAAGATGAATGAAACTTGTTTCTCGAAGATTAATTATGTACTTGATGCGAAATTTTCTCACGAATTCAAATATATAAGCCAAATTTTTTACGCTCACCACAAAGATTATTTAATGCAATTAAAATGTTCCCGAAAATTGACGAAAGTCACGTGACCTGAAACGCCTTCTGACGTCACTGCACGGTATAGGTTCCATATTGCTACGGAGGCAGACATTTATTTTTTAAATAAAACCAAGTGAATATATTGCTTTGAGGTTTTTGGCCGTTTCCCGAACGAAAGGATGACTGAAAAAATAATGAAAAAAGCACATTCCGACAATTTACTTTGGTTGACTCCCTTATGGCGGCGTTCTTCTTAAAGAAAACAGCAATTACATAAACGTAGCTGAAATTCTTGGGCACTATACAGGCATTATATAATTTATGGACGTTTTGCTCGTTACCATCCATAATAATTACTTAAAAAATCGAAATACAATCGTTTATTGCATTAAACAAATGAGAAAAATACATACGTTTTCGCCAAGTATTCATTTAAAAACTTACCTCCACGCATAAACAGATGAACAACGCCCATAGTGATACCGTGCCGTGACGTCATGCGATGACATCGTGTTTTTAAACTGCCGAAAAAGTACAATTTTCAAAGAGTAAGATCTTTGCAACACAACTTAATTATTCAGCAAAATTTTCGCCAAGCACATTTTAGCTAATAAAATCCACATTCAAAGAATCATAAAAAATAGTGCATGTTCCCCATTTAAATATTAGACAATATGTGTCTAATATTTCAACACATGCGTTTAATTTAAATCGATTGATATTTATACGGGTGAAAGCGAGCTCCGTCGGCAAGGCAACACTGCACGGCTTAAACCACGTCGGTCGCTTTCAAAGGGAGCTAGCTTTCGCCAATAATAATACAATTTGATTTAAATCAAACGAATGTGTTGTAATATTAGACATATACATATTGGATACGTACAGGAAATGTGGATTATACCGCGAACAAGAACGAAATTCTACGACACCCCAGTTTTGAAATGCTAACCTTTTATAAAATTGATAACAACTTTTCTTTTATTAAAGTAATACAATGGAAACTGGCAGAGTACATGGAAAACATATATATCTATCATTCTGCAAACTTTGGTTGCAATTAAACCCTTTATGATTGATTTACGTGTCATCAACGTCAGCGCTTTGCTTGAACACCGTCAAAAACAGGCACTTTTTACGTTACAACTGTTGTAAAAATATGAAAATGCGTTTTAAAAATTTAAGTCTGCAATCCAATAACGAAGAATAAAATAAGAAAAATTACGGAGTGATTAGTTTTTCTGTAGGCCCTGCTGTTAATTTGTTATTCGTATTCAAAGTCGAGTGCACATAATTTCTGCGCGGACAGTAGATATTGAGTCATGTAGTACCTTGAACCTCGGTAAAATTGCCATGTGAATTAGGGATCCTGGGTAGCGTAGTGGTCTACGCAGTGGCTCGCAAAATAACGAAAGGTCCGTGGTTCGATTCCCGATCCAGGTGTATTTTTCGTATGGCAATCAGTGTGAATGTGAAACATGCTAATTGAATCTCGAGCGAGGAATGTCTCACCTCCTCCGAGGAGATCATTGTTCCGTCCGGACTCTCCAAGAACGCCTCAGCCGAGACGTCCACACCCTGGATGAAGAGCTTGTCCTTGAGAAGCGACATGAAGGCCCGCATCATGAACGAAGCGAAGAGGTGCAGGTGGAGCATGTTGCGCGGGCAACGCAGCTTCCTGTGCGACAGACGGAAGGGTCAGCAAACGGGAGAAACACTTGCTTTGAAGCCCCTTTTACAAGGTACATCTACACACGATACCCTGCAAGCCACCGCGAGGGTGTGTGGCAGGGGGTGAAGATCACCAAGCATGCACTACCGACATGCAAGCAAGCAACTATATTGTCTCATGTAACTAGATTGTTAGTATCTATAGTATTTAAGGGGTTAGTACATGCATCATGCACTACAGACTACTCTAAAATATTTCCCCTGCCCCTCCCTTCGCTATGCTGTCTATTCTGTTCTCTTATAGTACGGGGGAAAATGCCATTTTGAATATATCAGTACGACAATCTATCTCTCTAATCATATTTACCTGGTCGAATATAGCATAATAATCTGATTTTTTAAATATGTTCCTAACATCTTAAGTAAAGCTATCCGATTGAAATTTCTCTAATAGATTTAATCTGTACTTTAACCTCCGCCCTGATAATGATTCCCACCCTAATTCTTGTATTAATTCTGATACACTACTCAACCTATCGTAACACCTTTTAACGAACCTAGCTGCTCTACGCTGCACACTGTCTAGCTCTCTGATCAAACCTAATTCATTCGGATCCCATACTCAAGATTCATTTGGATGCATACTCAAGGTGGGGCCTAATAGTGAAAAAGTAACATCGCTCTTTTGTCTTCTCATCACATTTCCCTAGTACTCTTTTTATAAATCCTAGCTTTCTCTTCGCTCGGCCGCGTATTTCCCGGATGTGTCTTCCCCACGATAATTTTTTAGTGATTGTTACACCTAAATACCTTATGGTTTCAACGCTTTCGATCTTCGTGTTACCAATTTTATAGAATCGCTCTATCGAATTATTCCTCATCCAAAAATTGATAACTATACAATTTTTAAGGTTAATAAATAAAACTCTATCTTCAGTCACTTGGTGGTATTCCATGGTCAATGATTTAATGAAACAAACTTTTACAAAATACCACAAAAAAAGATTGTTTTAAACAAACTTACGACCCGGGTTTCGTCCGAATAATCGTCATCATCAGGAAAAAATACGTGGTGCGAACTCTCTATATATACCAACCAACAACCAGGGGGGTGGGGAGGGGGGGGGGGGGTAGGAGGAGAGGGAGGGGCAGGGGAGGGGGAGGGGGGGGGGTTGGTGAATTAGGGAGGACTATGGGTAGAACTGCCTGGCGAGTTGCAAGCCGATGTGAGGGGGTCTGAGGATAGGGAAAGGGAAGCAACTGCCTTGAGGATCGGGGAGGAGGCGGGAAACAAATACTCATTGATGAGTGTTGCCCCAGGGTCACCCATTTTCTTTAAAATTTCCAATTGCTCTCTAGAATTGAGCTCTCGTCTCCGATGGCACATACATAAAATATTAACATTGAAATCACTCTGGTGGTCATTATCAATTAAATGTTTAGCAAAATTACTTTTCTTGTCACATTTATTATTGAAAGCTTTAAAATGTTCCTTGGTCCGCGTGTTAAAATTCCTGGATGTCTGTCCGACGTAAACCCCATCACAGTCACTACACTTTAAAGAATACACACCACTTTTGGTCATGGGATCTAATGTGTCCTTGCATTTAACTAAAATGTTTTTAAGTGTCACCAGCGGTTTGAAAGCCACACGGAAATTTTCTTTTGGGAGTCTCTTTGAAATTTTATGAGAGAGCTGTCCTAAACATTTCTAGTACATTAATCGATAAACTTATACGCAAAAAACAGAGGTCGAGGGCCGTCGATCTAACTTACACCTCTGAACATGTTCCGAGCAGTGATAAAAAATGGGTCCCAATCACATTTTTAGGACAGCTCTCTCATAAAATTTCAAAGAGACTCCCAAAAGAAAATTTCCGTGTGGCTTTCAAACCGCTGGTGACACTTAAAAACATTTTAGTTAAATGCAAGGACACATTAGATCCCATGACCAAAAGTGGTGTGTATTCTTTAAAGTGTAGTGACTGTGATGGGGTTTACGTCGGACAGACATCCAGGAATTTTAACACGCGGACCAAGGAACATTTTAAAGCTTTCAATAATAAATGTGACAAGAAAAGTAATTTTGCTAAACATTTAATTGATAATGACCACCAGAGTGATTTCAATGTTAATATTTTATGTATGTGCCATCGGAGACGAGAGCTCAATTCTAGAGAGCAATTGGAAATTTTAAAGAAAATGGGTGACCCTGGGGCAACACTCATCAATGAGTATTTGTTTCCCGCCTCCTCCCCGATCCTCAAGGCAGTTGCTTCCCTTTCCCTATCCTCAGACCCCCTCACATCGGCTTGCAACTCGCCAGGCAGTTCTACCCATAGTCCTCCCTAATTCACCAACCCCCCCTCCCCCCCCCCCTCTCCTCCTACCCCCTCCCCTCCCCCCCTGGTTGTTGGTTGGTATATATAGAGAGTTCGCACCACGTATTTTTACCTGATGATGACGATTATTCGGACGAAACCCGGGTCGTAAGTTTGTTTAAAACAATCTTTTTTTGTGGTATTTTGTAAAAGTTTGTTTCATTAAATCATTTTAAGGTTAAGTTCTAACTGCCATTTGTCGCACCACTCTTGAATTGCATAGAAATACTTGCTAAGCGATTTCCTGTCTTCTTATTTTGATATACCCCTATACACTACCGCATCGTCGTCAAAAAGTCTTAAGTTTACTACTAACTACAGTACCTACCCAAATCGTTTATGTATAAAAGAAATAGAAGCGGACCTACTATGGTAAAGGTAATGACACCGATGCCAACAGAGTAGTATATAGTGGAGGACTCACACAATTCGGTCAACTGCGGTGACCTTCAATGGGGGAGATAGGTTTGGGAGGCACTTGTCTCTGGAATAGATCAGTGGTGGGCAGGATCAAGTGAGTGTGTTAGGAGTTTGGTGTTATCTATCTATATCTATATTGTTTGTCTTCATCAGGCCATCGTGTCCTAATATCTATATCTACGACATACCCTGCAAGCACCTCGAGGGTGTGTGGCAGGGGGTGCATCCACACAAGGAACAATGACACAAGAAACAAGAATGAACGACACAAAACAAACACCACACCTTTATAAGTAATAAGGGGAAAAAGAAGAACAACTACCAAATCCCAATCATGTAGGACACACCCACGAATACCATTAATGCCTTGAAACCCGACACCAATTTCATGGATACTCATGCGTGCAAAAAAAGGCATTGCAAGTGAGTAACACATTGATTTGAAATTGCAGGAAATGAAAAAAAATACTATCGACCTACTGTGAATATTACCTCTATAATTATTACCAATTTACGATATGTCTAACGTTCCGATCTCGAATCGTGCGTGGAAAAAATGACATTTCAAACTTGTCCGTCCTACAATCTATCTCCTTAATTTTATTAGAATTATCGAGCCTACCATAATAAGTCGGAGTCAGCAATATATGATTAACATCATCAATGAAATGTCCCTCCTTAAATTTTCCCAGAAGATTAAATCTATTCTTTAGCCTACGTTGTGGCAGCAATTCCCATCCCAATGCGGCTAACATACCAGACTCACTGCTTTCCCTATCGCAACACCCTTTTACATATCTCGCTGCTATTCTTTGTACTCTATCTAATTCGTAAATTAAGCCATAAGCGTTAGGGGGATGAAAGGGGGGGAGGGAGGAGACGCATCTTATTGGTCGATCTTATGTCGTCACTAACCGCAATACACTACGCAATACAATACATATTAGGTAAAGCCAAGGATAAAACTCCACCATTAGAAAAATCCGGGGTTTACGAAATAAGTCGTAGCACCTGCCAACAAGCGGCAGGTTGTAAAATCTGGACAAATAAAACGTAATCCCATTATTACACCGGTACAGGGAATTTGAGCACATTATAAAAGTGTCCGTATTGCGCGGTGAGACATTGCTAAACACATTTACGAAACAGATCACCCTGTCACGATACATGATTTAAGTTTAATGAAATCAACTGACAGTTTTAAACTAGGCGCTTGCGAAAGCTTATACATCTACATAACACCCTGCATGCCACCATAAATGTGTGTGGCAGGGGGTGAATTCTCACCAAACATGCGCTACATATCATGCATAAAAAAGGATTAGTATTTGTTAACTGTTCTAAACTTCACTATTTAAAAAAAGATATAAATAGCAAAGCATACAAGCAAAAACATGCTGTTAGTTAGGTTAGCTTCAAGTCCTTATACCAACATGCAGCTACCAATGTTATCCATTGCTACACTCGTATTTGTATATATTTACTGTTATTCATATCCATAATTGTACGAGGAAAAAAGGACATTTTGAATCTGTCAGTTCGGCAATCAATTTCTCTAATTTTGTAATCATGTTCCAGTCTACCATAGTAAGTTGGGGTTCGCAATATTTTTAACGTCATCACTGAAAATATTATTTTGAAATTTATTTAAGACATGAAGTCTAAATTTCAACCTGCGATCCGACAATGATTCCCAATTTAATTCATTTAATAGACTGGTTTCGCTAATAAGATTATCGTACCGTCCCTTTACAAATCTTGCCGATCTTCGCTGCACACGTTCAAGTTCGTTATTTAGACCGATTTCGTAGGGATCCCATACACTGGCAGCATATTCCAATTGAGGTCTTACAAGGGAAAGGTGGCTGATTTCTCGTACATGATCGTCATATTTACCCAGTATTCTTTAGATGAATCCCAGTCTACGATTCGCTTGACCCATTATTTCACGTGTGTATTTACCCCAGGAAAGATCATGTGTCAGTCTTAGTCCAAGATATTTAATGGATTCTACGTTTTGTATTTCATTATTACTTATTTTGTACGTGCTAGGAGGAGAACAATCCTTTTTCCAAAAATGCATGACGACACAGTTTTAAAAATTTAATTCTAACTGCAATTATGTATGACACCATTTTGCAATTGCTTGTAGGTTACGGTTAAACAAGCCCAGAATAATGAACATTGAACCCGGAGTCATATTCTGCACGTTATTTAAATTCAAAATGAAACAAACTAATAACGACAGATCCCATCCTCTCCACCCCACAGCGACCAATCAGAAAGCCACCCCCTCTCCACTCCCCCAGCAAACCAAACTCCCAGAACACACTCACTTCATCTTGGCCCACCACTGACCTCTTCCCCAGACAAGTGCTTCTCAAACCTATCTTCCCCGTTGAAGGTCACATAATTGACCGAAATATCGGAATAGTAGTCTTACAATATACTTTCGGTGTTACTATCTTCTGAAAAAATTTCTCACAGCCAAAAAGCTCACTTCATTGTTTTGTGTTGCTTTGAGTTAGCCACGGCGTGTTCAATAATGAAATATTCACAAAGGCGCGAAAAACATTCATCCCTTCCTCACAGGTTATTGAAAAAGTAACTAAAAATCCAGAGCTTAATGAAAAAATACATATTTATGCAGTTACAAGTAAGTATTTTTCCAATCAATTAAACATTCTTAAGGTCATTCTAGAGGTAAGTTGGATGGCTGAGATTAATTCCTAAAACACACCGACATAATCCACTGTGGATAGCCTGGGTTATTAGTGCACAAATATATAACCTCGTCACTGAAATGAAATTGTGCAGCCGATTGAAACAAATACACCGTGAAAGACACTAATTTAACTTTGATTCTGTTCTATCATGCATACATTTCACAAAGTGAACTCAAGAGTCTTTTGTATTATTATTGGGTCATTCCACCTCAATTCAACAAACGTTTGTCCCTTAGGGTCTCAGATTTTGATAAAAATTGGTGTATGGGAACAAAATTAACTCAAACTGAATATCCTCAAACAGTTTTGTGAAAACAAAATTTTTGAGCGAATTATGCATATTTTAATTTTTTCGCATTTTTAGCAAAAATCCGTGCCTTAAATCATATTATCACTTATATCTCCGCTCATAATAGTCATACCGCAATGATTAATAGCTCTTTTTAAAGCTAAACCTTAATTGAATACGAATATATCAATAAAAAATTATTTTCTTCGATACCCTATTGTTGTTAATTACTAATGTTTAAACATTTGTTAATAAACTTTTATCAAATACTCCATCTCAGAATCGGCCGAAACTTTTTTTCCGTAATCTAAACACACCCAGCTAACTATTCCAAAAATAAAATTTAGTGGCAATTCATAAATGCGTTTTTTATAAATATTTAAACATTTACAATTTTCTCTTGCCCGGCCCGTCAGCTCCCCCATTTGGAATGCATGCAGCAGACACGCGATGCAAGCCTAAAAATTTCCAAATTCCTCAAGATCGTGTCCATATGAGATATAAATATATTATAAACTATAAATGTCAACAACAATTGTTATTTGTTCTGTTAAATACATGTTTGCAGAGAAATTTACCATTGAGCCCCACTTAAGTTTCCAGGCGGATTAGCTTTTATTTGAGCTAAAAATCTGTGACAATTAATATGAAAAAACTTTTTTAGAATCATCAAGTATAGTTTATTGATGAAATGAAATGAAAATAAATTACAATAATGGAAATTTTGCATCATTTGTTCTAGCAGAAAAATTTCATCTTTTTTGCTATCTCACACTTTTTATCTCTATAGACAAATTTTGTGCAAACTCCGATTTTAGTGTCAAAATATTTTTTATCCATGCAAAAACGTTTCATTTTCAATTCGAGTCGAGAACCTGCAGCTGTGGCTTTTCGTGCATTGAGACGTTTTCCGTAAACGTAGCTCTCTCTAACAAGAAATATTAAATGGCACCTACCGATTAGGGCAAGAGGGATAAACCTTTATTCTTCCTTTCAGAACCCTATTTTTATGACCCCGTTGGTGGCTAATTCTGCCCATTGCGGTATGTGCCTAAAAGCTTGAAGGAAGCGCACCTAGCTGCACGTGTTTTTGTTGACAGCCGTGTTAATTCACCGAAGAAGTCTCACTTTGTTTGTGTCTGTCACCGCGTGTCCATCTTCTTATTCTAGAGCTGTCTGCCTTTTCTTTTTTCTCGTGCATAGTTTTTTAAAACTAATTTCGGAAATTTCATCGATACCTGCATATGAAAATGTTTTGTGTCAAAATTTTCTCCATCCAGTGCGAGGAGAAAAGTGTTCGCGAGACATTGTATTTAAATGTATCGAAAAAATCTGCAGCTCATCGAGGATAGAAAAGGTGTCAAAGTGGAAACCGTGTGCGTTAACCATGAAAAATCGTTTCTTCCTTTCTATTCAAAGCATCAAAAACAGTGTTGTAATCCATTTTAGCTGCATTGCAATATCCGTAGTGTTAATTTATATACAATTACTGCCAATTACAAATCGAAAATTTTCAGCACTAGAGCGATGTCTTTGGTCGAGGGCAGAAAATTGTGTCGTCAGTGCAGAGTGTTTCTGAATAAGGGAGTCGCGAAAGGTGGCACACCAAGGTCTCCCATCAGTCATCAAGAAGACGTTCCTGAGCAGCTTGTGACTGCAGAAGATGTACTGCCACAACCGGGGCCTTCTGGTTTGCAATTTGCGGAGGCTCATGTATCCCTACCTACAAACAACTCCAGCAATGACAGTTACGCACAAGGAGAGATGGTGCAATGGTGCACCTTATTCACCTGGTCAAGCTGTGCTAGAAAAAATCAACTTGAGTTTATCCGAAATCAGTAGATCACCAGTAATTAGAAAAAAATTGAGAAGTAGAAAACATTCTAAATAAAAAATTCATAAAATTTCTTCTGTTTATCGAAGAGTAATCGGGAAAGTATCGGGAAAAGCAAAAACTTCCTTCGGCCCATAACAGTTAGTAGGGTGTGAAATGCGAAGTCAACTCAAGGAAACATTTGCTGAAGCTAATTCCTGCAATGAAAAAATTGTAGTCCTGTCTGCACTGCCTAAAAGCTGGAGTGTGGCAAAAATTCAAGAGAAATTTGGATCAACTCAATATTTAGCTCGAAAAGTGAAAGAATAAATGACAATTGTTTTTAACATTTATAGTTTATAATATATTTATATCTCATATGGACACGACCTTGAGGAATTTGGAAATTTTTAGGCTTGCATCGCGTGTCTGCTGCATGCATTCCAAATGGGGGAGCTGACGGGCCGGGCAAGAGAAAATTGTAAATGTTTAAATATTTATAAAAAACGCATTTATGAATTGCCATTAAATTTTATTTTTGGAATAGTTAGCTGGGTGTGTTTAGATTACGGAAAAAAAGTTTCGGCCGATTCTGAGATGGAGTATTTGATAAAAGTTTATTAACAAATGTTTAAACATTAGTAATTAACAACAATAGGGTATCGAAGAAAATAATTTTTTATTGATATATTCGTATTCAATTAAGGTTTAGCTTTAAAAAGAGCTATTAATCATTGCGGTATGACTATTATGAGCGGAGATATAAGTGATAATATGATTTAAGGCACGGATTTTTGCTAAAAATGCGAAAAAATTAAAATATGCATAATTCGCTCAAAAATTTTGTTTTCACAAAACTGTTTGAGGATATTCAGTTTGAGTTAATTTTGTTCCCATACACCAATTTTTATCAAAATCTGAGACCCTAAGGGACAAACGTTTGTTGAATTGAGGTGGAATGACCCTATTGTATTATTTCTTTAAAAACTTACTTTATGGAGGCCATGATGATGAAGGCAACCAATAGCGTGATGAGTGAGACGCTGTATCCGACCCTCGACATTGTCTTCACCATCGGTATCCAATGCTGCAAAATTCAAAAGATCTAATTAATTCGTGAGCAGAACAAAGTATAAATAAAGTCATCACACATGCGTTAAATTTCGCTGAATTTGATTGGAAATGTCTCCTTTATTGCACGTAATTAATTCTGATAGACAGATTATAGTGAGGAGCATCAGCTCAAGTTTTTCTGATGAATACAATTGGAAGCAAAAAATGTTTACTGTCGCAAAGAGTGAATTCCTTCTACCTTCCTTTTTACTTCCAAATGAAAGCCTTAATTGAATAACAAATACCCTTTAATATTGAAAGTTAGAAATGTTTTTAATTAATCCTTCCTTTATATAGCTGACTATGATGAAATTTTTCTCATTTCCTTCGATTGGCTCTCAGAAATGTTAACTTTGCAGTGTTTGCATAAAATATATGGAATAGGATAAAAATTATCATAACTTTTTCATGAGTGGCAATTTACTCTCCAAGTAGGACATGAAACTTCCATGGCATTTGCATAAGTGAATGGGTTTCTCTGGGGAGAATTTACCTCATACTAATGTAAGCAAAGATGCAATTTCATACTTGATTCATGGTTTCACGGACGATTTCTCAATGGGGTCGTTTTCTATATTTTTTTATTGCCGAATCTGATAGAGTTTGAAAACAAAAAGACCCGTATTTTCCCGTTTTTTGATCTGTCAGTTATTTCTCGAGTTATAAGCGGCGAAAAAACTGATGTTTTTAACCCTTTCGGAAATGTGGGCGTGGTGCAACCTCTGACGTTTAACGACTTCGTCCAATCACAACTGAGCCCGCGATGCTACTTTGCCTTATCGCAATGGGAGTGGGGACACACAGCTGACTCTGCCAATAGGAGCAGTTGCGACAGGATCTGTGCGAGCAGACCTTCCGTGAACTTCCCTCCACTCCCTTCCCTTCCCTTCCCCTTAAAACAGCCAAGGATGGGAGGAAAATGACGTCAATGATATCACAGCAGCTTTTTCGGTGGGCTTCACATTTTGCTTATTTCAATTTTTGATTTATGAGTTGTGGTTAGAAGATTCATTTTTTCACTAAAATTCTTATTTCGTTTCCATCTAACGATTTCTTGTACAAAATTGCCATTTCGGTTCCGAGTAAACGCCCCCATTTTTATAGTTCAATAATATGTAATTTGAATTGCAGTTCTCCCAATTAAAGGTTTAAGAAAAATAATTCGAGCTCCACTATTTTTCCGGTTGGTGAAATGGTGTGCTATGGGTGCTTACGCCGAAGGACGCGTTCGCCTCCAGTGGACTGAACGGCACCAGGATCGTGGTGATGAAATTGGGCGGTGAGCACTGCGAGAAGTTGGTCCATGTGGCCTCCGAGTCCTGTGGATTCCGCTGCCATTGCCCGTCCTCCATGCACTGCCTCGTGGCGTTGGCCTGGCGACGAAACGAAAAGACACTTTGAGAAGACGCCTGGTTGCATGTCACAAGAAGAAGATTTTTCAAAGTGGTGATAGAGAACACCCATCTAACTACAGACCTTTATCCCTCACATCCATTTCATGCAAGGTCCTGGAACATATAATTGTCAGTTCAGTCTTGGGATACCTAGATAGCCAGAATTTAACGACCAATGTTCAGCATGGCTTCCGGAAGAGCAGATCATGTGAAACTCAACTTGCTCTCTTTTCCCATGATATTTTAGTTTCCAGCGAAAATAATATTCCAGTGGATGCAATATTTCTCGATTTCAAGAAAGCTTTTGAAAAGGTGTTTCATAGCAAACTAATCTTGAAATTTAAACCTTTGGGTTAGACAGAAACATTATATCATGGATAAATGATTTCCTATATGATAAAGTAAAAAGGGTTGTTTTGGACGGTATTACCTCACCGGCAATTAAAGTCACTTCGGGTGTCCCACAAGGTAGTGTGATAGGTCCACTCCTCTTCCTTTTGTACATAAATGATATCAATAAGGTAGTAAAAAGTAAGCTTCGTCTATTTGCCGGTGATGCAGTAGTGTACAGGGAAATTCTATGCCCAAACGATAAAGAATATTTAAAGGATGACCTACAAGCATTTGTAACTTGGTGTGATACATGGCAGTTAGATTTAAATTTTTAAAAATGCCTAGTAATGGATTTTTGAAAAAAGAAAAGCTCTCCTCCTAGCATGTACAAAATAAGTAATACATATATATACATATATATATATATATATATATATATATATATATATATATATATATATACATATATATATACATAATACCCTGCAAGCCACCATAAAGGTGTGTGGCAGGGTGTGAATTTACACCATATAAATGTGTGGCAGGGTAGATGATTTCAGATTTGATCAGATTGACAAAATTAGAGAGATAGATTGTCGAACAGATAGATTTAAAATGTCATTTTTCCCGCGTACCAAAAGAGAGAAGAAAGACAGCGTAGCAAAGGGATAAGTTGGTGAAATATAAGTACAGTAGTCTGTAGTGCACGATGAGTGTAATAACAAACCAATAATGTGTGGTAGGGGGTTAATTTACACCAAACATGCATTACGTATCATGTATAAAAGAGGATTAGAGTAAAAAGATTCCGATTTAAAAAAGATATTTACGCTATTGGATATATTTACACCTACTCATATCCATAATTGTACGAGGAAAAGGACATTTTGAATCGGTTACTTCGGCAATAAATTTCTCTAATTTTTGATTATGGTCCAGTCCACCAAAGTAAGTTGGAGTACGCAAAATATTGTAAGAGTAGTCTGCAGGGCATAATGCATGTATTAACATTAGCTCTTAGCTCTCAGTAACTCTTGGTCGGTGCTCTTATTGTTAGTTGCATGGTACATCTACATAATACCCTGCAAGCCACCACAAGGGTGTGTGGCAGGGGGTGATTGCTCACCAAACATGCACTACATATCATGCATAAAAAAGGAATAGTATTAATATAGTAGTCAGAACTACACTATTTAAAAAAGATAGAAATTGCAAAGAAAACATGCAAAAACATTCTGTTAGTAGGGTTAGCTTTAAGTACTCATACCAACATGCAGCTACCAATGCTATTCATTGCTACTCTCCGATAGGACATATTTACCGTTAATAATGAATTAACAAACGTGGAATCCGTTAAATATCTTGGAATAAGGCTGCCACATGTTCTTTCCTGGGGTAAACACATACGTGAAATAATGGGTTAAGCAAATCGTAAACTGGAATCCACCAAAAGAGTACTGGGCAAGTGTGACGATCATGTACAAGAAATCAGCTACTTTTCCCTTGTTAGACCTCATTTGGAATATGCTGCCAGTATATAGGATCCCTACGAATTCAATCTAACTAATGAACTTGAACGTGTTCAGCGAAGATCGGCAAGGTTTGTAAAGGGACAGTACGATAACCATACTAGCGTAACCAGTCTATTAAATGGATTAAAATGGGAATCATTGTCAGATCGCAGGTTGAAATTTAACTTAATCTCTTAAGAAAATTCCAAGACCATATTTTCAGTGATGACGTTAAAAATATTTTGCGAACCTCAACTTACTATGGTGGACTGGACCATAATTACAAAATTAGAGAAATTGATTGCCGAACTGACAGATTCAAGATGTCCTTTTTTCCTTTTACTATTAGGGATATGGATAACGGTAAATATGTCCAATACGAGTGAACCAATCCATAGCATAGGTAGTTGCATGATGGTATAAGGACTTGAAGGTAACCCAACTAATAGCATGTTTTTGAATGCTTACTTTGCTATTTTTATCTTTTTAAATATTGAAGTTTGTATTAATATATTAACATTAATCCTTTTTATGCTTGATATGTAGTGCATGTTTGGTGAGAATTCACCCCCTGCCACACACCTTTATGGTGGCTTGCAGGGTATTGTGTTGATGTAGATGTAGATGAGACTCTGAGAAGCCGCTTGGTTACATAGCACTGTAAGCGGTCGTTTCATCCCGAACTAAGACGAGGACGAGTGCACTAAGCACACACCGTACCTATCTAATAATCTACATCTATGTGACACCCTGCGAGCCACCACGACGGTGTGTGGCAGGGGGTGTATATTACCAAACGTGCACTATTGTCATGCAACTAGTATATTTAATGGAGACAGGCTACATAATAGGGTCACGTGCAGCTAGATGGTTAGTATCTATATACTAAGGAAGGGATTATTGGTTGTTATTACATGCATCATGCACTACAGACTACTCTAACATAATTTCACCTACCTATCACTTTGCTACGCTGCCTATTGTGCTCTATTATGGTACGCGGGAAAAATGACATTTTAAACCTATCGGTACGACAATCTATCTCTCTAAACTTGTTAATCAGATCAAACCTAGCATAATACGCAGGGGTTCTTAATATATATCTAACGTCATCTGTGAGCAAATCGGTTTCGATTTTCCCTAAAAAGTTTAATCTAAATTTCAACCTCCCTAGGATAGTAATTCCCATCCAAGTTCTTCTATTAAACTCGTAACACTTATGCAATTATCATAACGACCTTTAACAAATCTATTGGATCTCCTTTGCACACGAACTAAATCCTTTATCATACCTTCCTCGTACGGATCCCATATACTAGCGGCATATTCTAAATGAGGCCTGACAAGTGTAAAATAGCTTCTTTCTCGCACTCAAACCATTCCTGGCTGTTCATTCCATAGAAAAATCGTAAAAAATAATTATTGGCCAATTAAAAAGGAAAAAAAAACTTTCTGACAAGCTAACCACACTTTAACCGCTTGCATACGTTCTCAAAAGATGTTTCATTGTCTACCTTTCTACCCAAAACTGACCAAGGGACTGAATAAAGTATTCAAGCAAGTGGACACAAACATTGTCTATCCTAACCGCAATACACTGCACAATGTATTAGGAAGCCCCCGGGATAAAACACCGCCGTCTGAAAAAATCCGGGGTTTACAAAATATGTTGCGGCACCTACCAACAAATATGCCCCGTTGCCACACACCCTCGCGGTGGCTTGCAGGGTATCGTGTGGATGTAGATATGAATCGTACGAACAGAGCGCACATCAGGAACAGGGAGAATTTTGAACTTCATAAAAGTGGCTGTTTTGCGAGGTCAGCGGTTGCTTAACAGGTCACCCCATCATGATACATCTACATAATGCCCTGCAAGCCACCTCAAAGGTGTGTGGCAGGGGGTGATTTCTCACCAAACATGCACTTCATATCATGCATAAAAAAGGAACAGTATTAATATTATTGTCAGAACTTCACTATTTAAAAAAGATAGAAATTGCAAAGCAAACATGCAAAAACATTCTGTTAGTAGGGTTAGCTTTAAGTACTTATACCAACATGCAGCTACCAATCTTATCCATTGCTACTCTCCGATAGGACATATTTACCGTTATTCGTATCTCTAATTGTACGAGGGGAAAAGGACAATTTGAATCTATCAGTTCAATCAATTTCTCCAATTTTATGATTATGATGATGGTTTATTATGATAGATGATTTGAGTTCAATAAAGTCAACCGCATTATACTACGAAAACAGAAACTAGAAGAGGTGAAAGAGTTCTGTTACCTGGGAAGCAGAGTAACCAACGATGGACGAAGCAAGAAAGAAATAGTGAGTAGAATAGCCCAGGCAAAGAGGGCAATCTATCAAAAGAAGAATCTACTTACAGCTGGAAATACTAGCTTGGAAATAAGGAAGCAATTCATCAAAACGTATATCTGGAGCATGTTCCTTTACGGCAGTGAGGCATGGACGATGATAGCAGCAGAGAAGAAAAGGGTGGAAGCATTCGAAATATGGTGCTATCGAAGAATGATGAAGATAAAATGGATCGACCGAGTGACAAATGAAGAAGCCCTAAGAAAAGTGGGAGAAAAGAGAAGTCTGCTGAGAACTATAAAAAGAAGACGAAACAATTTAATCGGCCACATCTTAACACACGATGGCCTGATGAAGACAATCGTCGAAGGAAAAGTGAACGGGAAGAATGGAAAAGGCAGGCCTCGTATGAGGTATATGGAGCAAGTTGTGAAGGACGTGAAAGAGAGAAACTACGTTAATATGACGAGGTTGGCCTATAGAAGAATCGAGTGGAGGGCTGCGTGAAACCAATCCTAGGATTGTTGACCAATGATGATTGATGATGAAAGTAGACCGAAAACTTTATACTCAACCCTCAAAAAAGTTTACACTTGCATGGAAACAAAGATAGAATCATGAGCAGCGATCCCGGAACTATCAACGGTACATAATTTAATTTGAAAATTAAACGAAGCAATAGCGACATATCCCCTTCACCCCACAGCGACCAATCGGATGCCCTCATTCTTCCCTCCCCCAAACACCAAACATCTATCTCTCACTTGACAGTGACACTCCCACTTTGACAGTGGACCTCCACATCTACATCTACATCTACATAATACCCTGCAAGCCACCATAAAGGCGTGTGGCAGGGGATGAACTCTCACCAAACATGCACTACATATCATGCATAAAAAGGATTAGACCTTGTATAGGTACTGTTCAAAACTATGCTATTTAAAAAAAGATAAAAATAGCATAGCATACATGCAAAAACATGCTGTTAGTTGGGTTAGCTTTAAGTCCTTACAACAACATGAAGCTACCAACGTTATTCATTGCTACACTCGTACTGGATATATTTACCGTTATTCATATCCCTAACAGTACGAGGAAAAAAGGACAATTTGAATCTGTCAGTTCTGCAATCAATTTCTCTAATTTTGTAATTATGATCCAGTCTACCACAGTAAGTTGGGGTCCGCAAAATATTTTTAACGTCATCACTGAAAATATTATCTTGAAATTTATTTAAGAGATGGGGTCTAAATTTCAACCTGCGATCTGACAATGATTCCCATTTTAATTCATTTAATAGACTGGTTACGCTAATATAGATATCATACCGTCCCTTTACAAATCTTGCCGATCTTCGCTGCACACGATCAAGTTCGTTATTTAGACCGATTTCGTAGGGATCCCATACACTGGCAGCATATTCCAAATGAGATCTAACAAGGGAGAAGTAGCTGATTTCTCGTACATGATCGTCACATTTACCCAGTACTCTTTTGACGAATCCCAGTCTACGATTCGCTTGACCCATTATTTCACGTATGTGTTTGCACAGGAAAGATCATATATCAGTCTTATTCACCCAGCCACTTAGCTCTTCTCGAGACCCCTGCCACACACCGTATCGCGTAGATGTAGATGAGACAATTTCCACTCGCAACCAATCTCCCTGTCAATAAGTTTTTTTTAGAAAAATAAAATTTTAGACAACTTATCATTAGAAATACTTTTTTAGAAAAAGTGACCCCCTACCAAAAATGGATAGAGTCTTTCCACCATCCTGTTGGCATCGGTGTCTTTATGTGTTTGAAAAAAATTCTTTTTCAAACACATAAACTCGAAGGGGCACTCGTTGATAAGAGAGATTTAGATGGTTAGGACGGGTTGCCATGGGCGACGAACAGGTGGGCTACACCCATACAACAACTGCTCTGCCGGCCAATCCACTCCAAGTGGGAATGACTTCACTACATCTACAGGATACCCTGCAAGCCACCGTGAGGGTGTGTGGCAGGGGGTGAGGATCACCAAGCATACACTACTAACATGCGAACAAGCAACTATAGGGTCTCATGCAACTAGATTGTTAGTATCAATAGTATTTGAGGGATTAACGTATGCATCATGCACTACAGACTACTCTAAAATATTTCCCGTACCTATCCCTTTTCAATGCTGCCTATTAATGTTCTCTTAAGGCCTGGTTACACGGTACATTAACACGTACGGGTTCATGTATATTTGCGTGAATGGTTTCAGCGCAATTTGTGCGAATGCATGAACCAAATAGAACAGGTTCTATTTTCTATTCACGCATTCATTCATTTGTACATTTTGGGGTGGTTACACGGTGCATTTTTGCGTTCATTCTCGCGTTCATGTTTTTACACATTAACTCGTACGTGTTAATGTATCGTGTAACCAGGCCTTTATGGTACGGAGGAAAAAATGCCATTTTGAATCTATCAGTACCGAAATTTATCTCTCTATCTTATATATCTGGTCGAATCTAGCATAATACGCTGGTGTTTTTAGTATGTGCCTAATATCTTTAAGCTATCCGATTGAAATTTCTCTAATAGATTTAATCTGTACCTTAACCTACGCTCTCATTATGATTACCACCCTAATTCTTGCATTAATTCTGAAAGACTACACAATCTATCGTAACACCTTTTAACGAACCTAGCTGCTCTACGCTGCACACTGTCTAGTTCTCTGATCAACCCTAATTCACTAGGATCCCATACACTGGCTGCATACTCAAGGTGGGGCCTAACTAGTGAAAAATAGCATCGCTCTTTTGTCTTCTCATCACATTTCCCAAGTACTCTTTTTATAAATCCTAGCTTTTTCTTCGCTCGGCCGCATATTAACATCTCCAAGGTTCAAGGCCCACATCCCTTTTCATTCCATCACTGATCTCATTATCGAATTGGTGGTCACGAGAATATTTATCTCAATCACGATATCGCTCAATATTCGACGATAAACACTTCAATCGATTTTTTAAGTCCATCATGACTTAGAGATTTAAAGGGTATATAAATTACGTGGGACTGTGGTAATAACTGCAGTTCTACATTTTTAACAATTGTGGAAATGTTGACTAGATGTTGCTTTAATAAATTTGCATGATGATTGTAAGATATTCATCCTATTGTATCTGAATAGTATAATTATTATAGCCGTGCTGATAAATTAAAAGCGTCTGGCTTCAACCTTAGTCAGAAAGATCCCAAGCTATTATTATATCTAATTACTCATCACTATTTACTCTTCACCTTGCTAACATAATCTCCCTGAATGATATTGCCGGAAATTGGTTTATTTAGAGAAATTCATAACACCTAATAGTTTGATAAGATGGGATGCTTAAACTAAATATGCTATTTGCTTTGATACTGCCCAATTACAGGTGAGAAAATGCAAGTAACAATTCCAGTGTTTCCTTTTGATTTAGAGATATTGAACGAAAAAATAATCTGAAGATAATAGGCTACGCTAGGGTAAACGCTTTAGATAGCGTTGCAGTATCACTATCTGCATTTCTGAACGAAGTAAAGATACGAAAATTTCTGTAACAATTCTTCCTCACTAACCTTAGCTCATTAAATGGCATTGGTAAAAAGCGTTCACTCCTAAATAATGGTAACTGGTTAAATAACTAGAAATGACAGTGTGAATCTATTTTATACTTTTATTATAAAAAGTTCGGAAAGGAAAATTTTGTTAACCAAAAGAATTTATCGCTGAAAAAATATTTTTAAGCGATAGACATTAAATATTAATTTGGATAAGTCATTATTCAAAATAAAAATTTCTAATAACCATTTTTACGCACAAAAAATGACTAAATTTGACGTGACACATGTTTTTCATTGCATTCCAAAGTTTTTCGATATGAACCAATATCCACTTCGACTTGTAAAAACTTGGGTAACAAATGCCACGTTAGCACAGAAAGAAAAGTCACTGCGCACAAGTTAGTTGAATCCACTTTCACTGACTGCAAGGAAGAGGGAAAAAACATTTTCAAACTATTCTTGAAAGTGGTAAATGTTTCCTTATTTAATGTGAGATTGTCGCAGATCCTTCGGTGATGGAGTAGGAACACTTAGAGAGGAGGCACAAGAAATTCTGCCTCAGTGGTGTCCAGGCACACGTCAAAACATGAATAAATTAAAGACCATCACATTCCCTGGAGTTCACAATGAAACTTGGTCAGCAATAATATCTTGCTCTAATCGCCTTCGACACATCTCCAAGTTCTACAAGGCGTTAGCTTGATGCCCTCCGCATGGTTCCAGGTTTTTTCCGCGTTAGTTGGCTCGCTGACAACGGTTTTGCTGACTATCCTGTCAGCGTCTTCAGGTCGAAGGTGTCGGCATGTATAGTATAGGCTGTCTAGGTGATGAACTCCGATTGTCTGTGTCCTTGATGACCCCTATCTAGTAGGATATTTCAACCCTGCCGCGTGAACGGCGGCGAAACTCACATTAATTGCCATGCGAAAAAATTCACCTGGACCGGGAATCAAACCACGGACCTTTGGATTTCCGGGCCAATGCGCAGACCACTACGCTACCCAGGATCCCTAATCCCTACCTAAGGATCCCTAAAATATCCTACATTTACCGCCAAGCCTTTAGCGCTGGATGAGGTTCACCTTTGGTCGTGGCTTCATAGGAGCCCTTTCTCCCTTGCGTTGCCATCCTTGATGGACCGCGAGGGCTCAACATCTAGTAGGTACCTTGAACCTTGGTGAAATTGCCCTGGGAATTAAGTATCCTGGTCTGCGCAGTGGCCCGGAAAGCCAAAGGTCCGTGGCTCGATTCCCGGTCCAGGCGAATATTTTCGCATGGCAATTAATGTGAAAGTCCCCTATCCAGGTTCTGTGAGGGGGACATACGCCCTCTCTGTTGAAATTCAAATGTGTTTTTTCAATTTCTTTGGTTTACCTGACTGCCGAGGGGAACATTGCCACTCCTTTGGAGTTTGGACACCTTTGACCTGAAGAGGCTGACAGTATAGTCAGTGAAACCGTTGTTATTATTGGGAGCTTTTCATTTAGGTACGGCGATAGCCAATTATCGAAAGCAGGAGCCGTCGATAGTCGGGAAATGAAATGAAACACAGCTGGCACCGGCTTTTCGCGCTTGCGCAGTCAGTTCAGGGAATTGGAGGGTAAATAAGAACGTAGCAACGAAGGGAATCGTCCGGTAAAGTTCGAATCAACCAACCAATTCACCGATTTTGCTCGGTAAAAGGTACTGTGAATGATTTTAGTAATTTAGTAATTATTTTCGTATGTTAGTGGAATGGCATAACAGTATTTTTGGATATCTGATTGATAAATGCTGTTGAATACCTTTCCTGCGTCTGCGTGTTTACAAAAAAATATTGTTGATAATTTGTTGTTACATTGCTGACGTGACGTCGTATTACGCCAGTAGCTTTTCATCTGTTCGGCTCTCCTCAGAGCAGAGAGTTACCGGCATCCGGCGATAGACGGCGATCCAGGTAAATCGAAAGCACCCATTAATCAAGCCAACTAACGGGGAAGAAAACCAGAAACCGTGCAGAGGAAGATGTACGATGCTTCGGGCTGCCCATCCTTCTCGCGACCCTTATACCCCGTTTCCACTACTAGCGTATGCACGCGCGTACGTAAGCGTGTGAACAAAAACACCGTGGGAACGCACGTAAGGACCATCATAACTTGTAGTTCGATACCATGCCATTTTACACTGGTTGGGCGCTGGCGGTGGGGCGGAAAATAGGAAAGACGAATCACGATATTCTATAAACTTGGACAAGGTGGATATTTGTCGGCTGCACATTGATGAACATGTGAGAATGAGTGTCTTATGATTTTTAAAACGGAAAAAACATGAAGAATGTGCTGGAGTTCTGAATGTATTTGTAAACTACTTTACCCAGATACTTGTTCAGTCAGCTGCCAAGGGAGTTTTACGAGTGTTGTGTGAACGCATCGCTGGTTGGTACATACGCTAGTGGTGGAACCGGGGCATTAGTAGTCAGGGTAGGCCCTGCCCAGGTGGGTGACCACTTGCAGCTTGCCACTGACCACAGAAGGGTGGATTAAACCCCTATCCTCCTCCTCCCCCCCCTCCTCCCTCCCCTCGCAATCCCCTCCGTCGTACAGGAACTTGACCAATGGCAGGGATCCCTCGTCCACCCTGTCGGTGATGACCCCGGCGAAGCCGAATGACATGTCGCACCGCACCCCCGAACCCTTGGCCACGGAGAGCACGGCGCGGTTCACCCCGGAGATGTGGAGGAGCGGCCGGGTGCCGTTCCGAAGCGCCGGGTGGCAGTAGAGGCGCCGGCACGATAGCCGCCCCCCGACCAGCTCGGCGTGCAGTCCGCAGTGCTGCGTCGTCTCCCTGTGTCCGTTCGGGTGCGAGAAGTAGAGCGTCATCCGCTGCACCTCCCGCATGGTGCTCGACCACACCTCGCTGCGCACCAGCAGGCTGAGGTCACAGACGACGTCCGCTGGGAACCGGGTGTCCAGGCAGACCACGTAGAGGCCCGTAGGGTCGGCGATGACGTCCCTGGCCACGCTGAGGGCTGCGGGCGGGGAAGGGGTCGCCTCGCGAGGCCCTCGGTAGCTGCTCAGGTCTACGCGAAGCAGGACGCCGGCGCCCGGCGCCAGCAAGAGGCCGTAGACGAAGAGGAGCCGGGCGGGAGTGGACATCTCTCCGGATTCGTCTTAGACGGACTGAGGCCGCGAATCGCGGAGAGATTTGACCGATGGGCCGAGTTTTGGGGTTATCGCGCTTTCAAGGGCGTGGACCGTTGGGCGAGGGAGATATCGGACAGCAGGTTTGAAATTTTAGACTCGATCACTTAATGTTAGCCGAATTCCGAGACAATAGCCGTACCCGAAAACCAAGCAAAGCTTCGGCAAAGCATTCTCGGTGATGATGTATTGCTGACGTACATACCTACAATGAAGCATGCTTGGGAAAGGATACTTCATATTCGGACAGTCTACGGTAAGGAGTGATGTTAAACAGTATCTACATCATACCATGCAAGCCCACATAAAGGTATGTGGCAGGGGGTGAATTCTCAACAAACATGCCCTACATATCATCAATTTAAAAGGATTAGTATTTATATACTGTTCTAAACTTTACTATTTAAAAAAAGATAAAAATAGCATAGCAAACATGCAAAAACATGCTGTTAGTTGGGTTAGCTTAAAGTCCTTATAGCAACATGCAACTACTCGTATTCGATATATTTACCGTTGTTCATATCTCTAATTGTACGTGGAAAAAAGGACATTTTGAATCTGTCAGTTCGGCAATCAATTTTATGGTCCAGTCTACTATAGTAAGTTGGGGTTCGCAAAATATTTTTAACATCATCTCTGAAAATATGGTCTTGGAATTTGCAGAAGAGATTAAGTCTGAATTTCAACCTGCGATACGACAATGATTCCCAATTTAATTCATAGAATACTCTGGTTACGATAATAAGGTTATCGTACCGTCCCTTTACAAATCTTGGCGATCTTCGCTTCACACGTTCGAGTTCATTATATAGACCGATTTCGTAGGGATCCCGTATACTGGCAGCATATTCCAAATGAAATTGAATGAAGTATATTCCAGTAAAAGGCAACATAAAAAACCACATGGTAGTGTGAAACACGATAGAAGACAACGTCTATCAAATGTTTTGATCGGAAGAAAAAGAGCGATTATACGTACATTAACGTTTTCATTGATATGTATATAAATACTTATGCAAATGTAATATACGAAGTTACAAAGTAGGTACAACACACATTTATAAGTAGCCAACGGCTCCGCCATCTTTTGTTATTCTCGTCAACAATGCTTCGAAGCCTTTAACAATGGAAGCGTGCTTCTGTGCTTTGGCTTCGTAGCATGCTTCTCCCAGAGTGCTTCGCGTTCGGGCATACTTCGGGTGTTTCCGACTGTAACCCCTTCCACTTGAAAGCAAGCATTGTAGTGTGCTTAGCGCTAGGAGCACACGTTTCGGACAGGGCAAATATTATCGCTGATGACGTTGACAATATTTTGCGGACTTCAACTTAGTATGAAGGACTGGACCTTGATCATGAAATTAGGAAAATTGATTGCAGAACCGACAGAGTCAAATGTCCTTCTTCCCTCGTACAATTAGAGGTATGATTAGCCGTAAATATATTCATTGGCATACACGTGTATCTACAGATATTACAGGCGATTGGTAAGTTGAATTCCAGAACTCTTTTTTATTAAATATTTTGAAGATTTTTCGTGAGTTTAGGTCCCTTTCGTGAAAATGAGAAATATTTAAAATTTGGCCGACGTTTCGGAAAATGTTATTTTCGCTTCTTCAGGGCTAAAAATGGGATGAACCACCAATAACATAACAATAATAAGAAATATGATTTACAGGATGTTTACAGTGCCAAATGCTTTACAATATAATTGTTTACAACTTTTAACGCCAAAACATTACACGGACTAAATTTTACATACCTTAAGGTCTATAAGGTAAATTTGTTTACAAATTTGTTGCTAAAGTCTATGTGTTATAATTGTTTAATTATGCTGCATTAAATTGTTATATATTTTACTCAAATTAGAAATGCCAATTCTTTTATTAGATGAATTTTGATATTTACTAATATGATACATTTCTAAAAGAACTGATATACGTAATGTACATGTTGGTATAAGGAATTCAAGCTAACCCAACTAACACCATATTTTTTCATGCTTGCTTGGTTATTTTAATAATTTTTAATCTTTTTATTTGAAATTTTTATGTTCCGACTAGGGTATAGTTTTAGTATCTTCCTTGGTTAGTATCTTCCTTAGTTAGTATCTTCCTTAAGAATGATATGCACTGCTTGTTTGGTGTGAATTCACCCTCTTGCACACGCCTTTATGGTGGCTTGCATTTTAATTATGTAGATGTAAATGAGGGCGACCTCGTGCCAAACGTGCCCATCAATCGATTACGTCGATACGATACGCACCATCGGATCGTGGATTTCGAGCATGGGATGAAACAGGAAGCAGAGGCGAGTGTATAGTGACCCCAAGTGACCTCGCTTTGTAAACTCCGCCCTTGCTCCAGAGTGACCTTGGAGAGACTGTTTGTTCGCCACCCGGCATCTGACTGCCCACTCATCTCATTGTGGACAATACTTGCAAGCCAATTTTGCAGAGTATTATCCAATCGGGCTCAATGATGAGTCGTAATTCTTGAGAATTAATTAGCAAGCTTAAAAGTATTTCTTACAAGTTGATGGTTTGCAGTAAAAATCTACATCTACGCCTGTAGATGTATGTCCTTGGGTAAACACATATGTACTGTCCTGGGGTACACACTAGACTTCTAGACTTAACTGGAAATCTAGACTTAACCGTCTGCATTGTTAATGGGTTAGACAGTAACATTATGTCATGGATAAATGATTTTCTGCATGAAAGGGTGTAAAGGGTTGTTTTGGACGGTGTTACCTCACCGGCAAATAAAGTCACTTCGGGTGTCCCACAAGGTAGTGTGATAGGTCCACTCCTGTTCCTTCTGTACATTAATGATATCAATAAGGTGATAAAAAGTAAGCATCGTCTATTTGCCGATGACCCAGTAGTGCACAGAGAAATTCTATGCCCAAACGATAAAGAATATTTAAGTGATGACCTACAAGCAATTGGAAATTTCCCTGATAGATGGCAGTGAGAATTAAACTTTAAAAAATGTCTTGTGATGAATTTTTGGAAAAAGTATTGTTCTCCTCCTAGCACTTACAAAATAAGTAATAATGAATGAATAAACGTGGTATCCATCAAATATCTTGGAATAAGACTGAAACATGATCTTTCCTGGGGTAAACACATACGTGAAATAATGGGTCTAGCGGATCATTAACTGGTAGGTATTCATTAAAAGAGTATTGGGTTAATGTGACGTTAATGTATGAGAAATCAGCCACTTGACTCTCTTGGTAGCCCTTATTTGGAATATGCTTCCAGTATATGGGATCCCAACGAAATCGGTCTGAATAATTAACTGGAACGTGTGCAGCGAAGATCGGCAAGATTTGTAAATGGACGATACGATAATTATATTAGCGTAACCATTCTTTTTAAATGAATTAAAATGGGAATCATTGTCAGATCGCAGGTTGAAATTTAGACTTAATCTCTTAAACATATTCCAAGACCATATTTTCAGTGATGATGTTAAAAATGTTTTGCGGACCCCAACTTACTACGGTAGACTGGACCATGATCACGAAATTAGAGAAATTGATTGCCGAACTGACAGATTCAAAATGTCCCTTTTTTCCTCGTACAATTAGGGATATGAATAACGGTAAATGTATCCAGTACGAGTGTAGTAATGGATAACATTGGTAGCTTCATGTTGGTATAAGTACTTGAAGGAAACTCAACTAACAGCATGTTTTTGCTTGTTTGATTTGCTATTTTTGTCTTTTTTTAAATGGTGAAGTTTAGTAGAGCAGTATATAAATACTAATCCTTTTTAATGCATGATGTTTTGTGCGTGTTTGGTGAGGATTCAACCCCTGCCACACACCTTTATGGTGGCTCGCAGGGTATTATGTGGATATTAAGAGGTCCCCTTCGTGTTCTCACCGTGGTGTCGAAGCCGGCGACGTACCCTGGGCAGGGTTGTACGGCCAGTTCCCCGGCCTCCGCCTCGCCCCAGCACTGGATGCCGTCCCAGACTGGGGGGCAGCGAGAGGTCAGCGTCCACTCGCCGTCCGCCGTCCCTTCCGGCATCGCCTGAAGGCACTTCACGTACTCGGCGTTGATCGCCTGGTCCTGGTCGTCGCCACTGGCGATGGGCGCCATGGAGGGCATCATCCTGAGCCGGCAACAGAGAGAGAGAGAACGGACGTCTTTTAATGATCCACAACCAGTTATCCTTTAGAGAAATTTCAATCGGATAGCTTTACTGAAGATGGTAGGCACATATTAAAAACACCAGCGTATTATGCTAGATTCGACAAGATAAATAAGATTAGAGATATAGATTGTCGTACTGATAGATTCAAAATGGCATTTTCCCTCGTACTATAAGAGAACAGAAGAGGCATCATAGCAAAGGGATATGTAGGGGAAATATTTTAGAGTAGTCTGTAGTGCATGATGCATGTATTAACTCCTTAAATACTATAAGTACTAACAATCTAGTTGCATGAGACCCTATAGTTGCATGTTTCCATGTAGTGCATGCTTGGTGATCTTCACCCCCTGCCACACACCTTCGCGGTGGCTTAAGGGTATTGTGTAGATGTAGATGTAGATGTATCCTTCAGCAGCCAATATAGAATGACTAGGGACGTTTCTAGCCAACAATATCGCTATTTTACGAAAGGAATCGTGAAATTTAAAAGAAAAATGTACTTGAGTGAAGACATTACCCTTCTGACCAGAGCCGTTCACTCATAAATTAAAATTTAAAATGCGCAAAAGGTGACGCCCGCCGAAGAAGCCGCAACAAAGACTTGTACGACATACACATCCTATACTGTTGGACGTTGGTGGGGAAGTCTGCCTGGGCGATATATCGATATATCGTAAAATATATCGATATTTCAATGTGTCGCGGATCAGATTTTGAGTTTTTAAAATTGACGATATTAAAGCGCGTTTGCACGAAGCAGTTGACTGCTATGATAGTCAACTGCTAACAACTATTAAGCCTCACCCGCATGTGTAAATAGCAACTGCGATGCGAGTTCAGGTCGATACTGGACACATGTCGAACATTATCGATCCCTAGTTCGAGCAATTAGCAAAGTTGAAGTCCGTCTACTTTCCAGCGGAAATGTATCCAACACAATCGCAACAATCGCCAACAGAAAGAAATACCGGATGTCTGATATCGGGAATTTGGATATATGATAACAAGGATATCCCTTACCAAACGGGAGATTCTACTCTTTAAGTAATGGGAACAAAAGATAATCGTCGATGGAATTTATTGCTTGATGAATTTCACGAAAATTTAAGCATCAATCACTATTGAAATAAAATATTTTTATTTGTTATGAGAACGCCGAAATAGCGGCTTTTAGCTGCATAGAAGTTAACGCAGACGCATCATAGCAGTAGCAATATAGATATATCGCAACTCATCTCGCGACAGCCACAGCTGTGAACTGCTAAGTGTAAACGCTGCTTTACGTTGCTCGATAAATATCGCGATAAAATGTCATGATATCGCCTCCCGCTAAAATATCACGATATCGCGCCTCGATAAAATATCACGATATACTATCACGATATATACATCACGACAAAAGATCGCGATAATGCGCTCGTTCAAATATCGCGTAATCGCGCCCGATGAATTATCGTGATATTGCGCCGGTTATTCGTGTCGGAGAAAGACCATGCCGTTGGGTTGGCCTTCGCTTAAGCTGGAGCAAGTACGTTTGTAAACGGCATGTTACTGAAAGTTACCTTTGGTTATCATCTAAAGAAGATCACATTATTCTAGCAAGCCTAATAGCTTGTTTGCTGAGTTGGTTCGATATATTTAGCTCAGCGGACAATTCATACAAAATTTTACAAACAGTTTTTTACAGTTCCTTCCAAAATTTGAACATGACGTCACCTATAAACTATAAGACCACTGAAATTGAAAGAGAGTGTGTGAGAGAACTGCTGAGAATTTGAATTAGCAGATGGCAGAATAGTAAGTTTTTAAATGTCCCAACTATTTCAACGCCTCAGAAAAAAAACAATCGCGGACGCAATTCCGCCAGGTCACGTGGTATTGGACCCGCCCCCCCCTTTGGACCGAGCCTAGACTCTTTCGTTGCCACATAGCGAATGAAATTCGTCGCAATGATGACGTCATTCATTTAACGTCAATCGCTTACCCACTAGCTCGAGCCTTGAAAACATTTATCGCTAACGAATGTTTTCCTATGAATATTTTCCTTAATTTGCGCAACGAACAACAAAGAAAATTCGTTTACGGCCCGACGTAGGAAATCTTATCATTTTGACTTACGAATATGATGACCTTAAGAAGTTTTCCGTCATTACGAAGAGCATTTTAAGGAGATAAAAGTTGCCAAAATATCTACACAAGATAAAAACTGGCACAGAGGATGATATCCAACTGCCCCCTTTTAAGCAGAGTTGGGGAAAATGTAAGGGTAGATCTAATAGAACATGAAATGCCTTAATGAAGCCAGAAGACTCCGAGCTTAAATTAACCGAACTCGTTTTTTTTGATTGATTTGGTTTTTTGATCATTGATTGTTAAATATTTTCGCATGAAAATTACAAAACTACATTATCCCTTCTTATTTCAATGTTTTTCAGACTAAGAATACTGTTCAGTCCGTTACATATCACAACCTAACTTGAGGGAAATTATTTGAATGTTATTTTAAGGCGATTAAATATCCTTCACCATATTCATTAATTTCTTCTTTTAAAGAAGTAGATTTAAATATGGAAAGATAGTTCAAACATTCTCCTATAGAAAAGAGAACAAACATTAATGTTTTGTTCTCTTCCCTATATAAATCAAATCTATGAAACAACCCAAACGTTCTTGGCTCACTTAGTTCGTGCAAAAATATTACATGGATATTATTGCAATAGTGTAGCCATCAGTTTTATTTTGGTTTCCGTCGCTGGAGAAGAGGCGGTGTGAACGAAGTGAAGATTTTTCGGTGCATCGTTATCGAATAATTTTAAAGTCTCGCTCTATGATTCGTTGAACTCGCAATTTGCCTCGAGGCTAATGAAATTTTCGTTGTCAACGAAAACGACAATATTTATTCGGTTCGTATCGAAAGATTCCAGATTCAAGACGCTTATCTCAGTTCCTCCCACTCCGGCGCTTCCATATCTGGACCATTTAGGAATGAGGAGGAATCCTCCAACGCCTCCTTTTGATTCCTACGACAACAGCCGGAAGCGTTGGTGACCTTGACCGCCGAGGTCACCTAGTGAGATACGCGGGGAAATGCCTTTCGCAGCGCCACTGCTGTGTTTCTCGTAACTAGCAGCGGCTTCCGAAAGAGCGCGACCGTCGAAAATCCACCGATTGATCGCAATCAATCGATATTATTATCCTCGATAATTATTGTCACTGGACAAATCGGAATTTTTTTAAAGCAGTGTTTACACGTAGCAGTTGACTGCTGTGGCAGTTGCGAGATGCGCGATGTATCTATATCGCTACTGCTATGATGCGTCTGCACTAACTTCTATGCAGCTTGAAGCCGCTATTTACGCGTTGCCACAACAAATAAAAAGATTTTCATTTCAATAGTGATTGATGCTTAAATTTTCATGAAATTCTTCAAGCAATAGATTCCATTGACGATTATCTTTTGTTCCCATTCTTTAAAGAGCCGAATCTCCCCTTTGGGGAGGGATATTCTTGTTATCATATATCCAAATTCCGTCGTGTGTTGCTTTATGTTGGCGATTGTTGCGATTGTGTTGGATACATTTCCCCTGGAAAGTAGGCGGGCTTCAACTTCGCTAAAGGTGCGTTTGCATGTAGCAGTTGACTGCTATGACAGTCAACTGCTAACAACTATTAAGCCCCACTCGCATGTGTAAATAGCAACTGCGATGCAAGTTCAGGTCGATACTGTATACTTGTCGAACACTATCGATCCACGTTCGAGCTATTAGCAAAGTTGTGGCCCGTCTACTTTCCAGCGGAAATCTATCCAACGCAATCGCAACAATCGCCAACGTAAAGCAATACACGACGGAATTAGGATATAATAACAAGGATATTCCTCCCCAAAATGGGAGATTCTCTTTTTTAAAGAATTGGAATAAAAGATAATCGTCGATGGAATTAATTCCTTGATAAATTTAATGAAAATTTAAGCGAAATTCACTATTAAAATAAAACGCTTTTTATTTTTGTGGCAACGCCTAAATAGCGGCTTTAAGCTGCATAGAAGTTGGTGCAGACGCATCATAGCAGTAGCCATATAGATACATCCCGCATCTCACGACTGTCATAGCAGTCAATTGCTACGTGTAAACGCTGCTTAATAGCTCGAACTAGGATCGATAGTGTTCGACATGTGTCCACTATCGACCTGAACTCACCTCGCAGTTGCTATTTACACATGCGAATAGGGCTTAACAGTTGTTAGCAGTTGACAGCAGCAGTCAACTGCTACGTGTAAACGCGCCTATAGTGTACGCGAAATTGGGGATCGCATATCTAGAGTTGAATCCGATGTCTAATATTTTCAGTCCTTGATAATCCTTGATATTGTTCCTTTGCAACGCCGGCGTACACTTATTGAACTCAAGTATTTCCACGGAATCATGAATGGCCGGCCCTATCAGGTCTAATGACCTTCTCCCATTGTTCTTTCTCCCTTCACGTACAACCCGGAATTCGTCTCCATTTCATCTACCTCACCACCTGTGTTTATCTGTGACTCAGAGATCCCTAACCTACCGGCTGCCTCTTACCTACAACTCCCGCAATACCCCTTCCATTGATATAACGTCATCCATTTCATCATTCATCGTTTCAGCTCAGAAAAACGCAGCGTTGCCGGCGGAGTGCCCTGCTCTGGGCTAGCGCGTTTTTCAGGAAACATAAAACTCGATATAAAATGAGGTGCTGACTCCAGATATATGATAATACCTGATTCACTCTGTAAATTTAAAGAGGAAGATGACAATTTTAGTCTCGTGGCGTCATGATGCATAGTTGCCGAGAAAAAGTGCGTTTATAAATGGAATAGCATACCAATAAGTACTAAAGTTAAAACCTTGAAACTTCGCAGACGTAATAATAAAGACATAATTCACCTTGTGTTTAAAATTTGTTTCAGTCAAACACTTTGTTAGAAAGTTATTAGACGTCAAAGTGGCGCATGGCGCCGTAGCGCTAAAAAATGGCCCTTTTTTTACTCTAACGTAAGAAACAGGTCCAAATTTGTTTTTAAAAATCATTCAAACAATATTTTCTGTAAACAACAAAATTATCTAAATTACTATATAAATAACGTGAAAATCCGATGAACGATTTTGGAGTTATTTCGGTTTAAACTCGAGTCTACAAGATTTTGGTGCGGACAGTAGTGTCTCTAATGGTTACGTTGCAATATATCATGCATAACGATTAATTTGTAATAATATTCGATAAAAGCAAACGTACGAAGGATACTTACTTCAACGTGAAGAGTTACAAAAAGGAATTATAAGCCAATAAATTCAGGGATTTCTCATATCTTTACATAATTCAAGGATGCTAAAATTTGTCGAGAGGCGAAAGGTTTCCTGGAATCGAACCACGGACCTTTGATTTGCCTGGCCAGTGCTTGGACCACCAAGCTATTCAGGAGTGCAGTCCCAGAGGCAATTTTTAGGAGGACCTGTAGGAGCTATCCATTCTCTTTCCATTTTTTTAATTCCGGTTCATCAATGGATTGCACATATAGGAAGAAATTGTCCTTAAAGGAAGTCACTGCTCACGAGCAGGGAACCCTTAAATTATAGCTCAGGGCAATAAGGCTCCAACGTAAAGGCCGTTTTACACGGTCATTTAATACTGCGCAGGCTGTTGCGAGAACACTTGCGCAAGAAATATTGCGCCGTGTAAAGCGACGACTTGCGAGGACAGGCCACTGAGCCACTGCGCGAACGCTTGCGGGAAGCAAATTAGAACATGTTCTAATCTGATTGTACATGCGTTCGCGCAAGTTTGAAGTTTATTTCTCTCACTAGATGGTGCAGATGTAGCGGCAACGAACTGCCTGGGGGATTCTAGCGATTAAATAGGTTGTTGACGATTGAGTTGGGTGTTTTTGTTTGCACTCAACTCCTTAGGTAGTGAATAAAGTGCAATAATGATGAGCTGGGCGATTAATCACGTGGAAGCTTAAATTTCGTGCGTAAAGGAAGAACTCGTTACCTTGGCCCACATCCGTTCGTTCGTGGTGCAAATTTTGGGCTAAGTATACGGGACTAGGGTCTCCACTATTATGTTTACACTATGGCTAGTCAGTCAACAACTAAATTATCTAAATTAATATGAAAATAACATGAAAATCCGAAGAACGGTTTCGGAGTAAAATTCGAGTCTACAAGATTTTGACGCGGACGGTAGTGGTTGCATCAAACTGACATTTTGTAAAAATAGTTCTATAGTCATTTGTCACATAACTGGGGGGCGGCATGAAAAATTTGAACACTTTGACTGGCTGAAGGGAACGTGGATAAATGCGACTTCTATGCGACCTTTTACGAGATTTCATCAATGAAATCCAGTCTCTTTTGAGCCCTTCAAAAAATGTAAAGGAGAATGCTTTCAAAAATTAATATATAAGATTAATTTTTTAGCGCGATATGGTTTGAATCTGGGTTCGAACCCCGGTCAAGGCAGGTGATTTAATCCCTTAGTCCTTAAGGAGGTTGGCTTGCGACTGCTTGAGTCAAGTTGTCTGAGGAATCTTATTAATTTAAGTACGAGTATATGCTTGCTAAGTGATCCTTACTTCACAAAGAAAGTTACCTAAGCTATTGAAAGTCATAAGTATCACAAGAAATACGATGTAAAGTCGAAGGATTTCTTTTTTATGATAATTTTCATCAGCTCGTCGATGGAGTCAATTCAGCATTTACTTTAAAGAAATAAATTCATGTAATCAATGAATTTACTAATTTATAACACCAGAATATTACTATCAAAAGTTATGTTATAATATTTTTCTGAAATATGCTTTAATATCTCATTAGTAATAATATTATTCATACGCCATACATTTTGGCTGGAGCTTCCGCAGCGCCACTTGAACACAACTAACGCATTTCGTCTACTATAAGCGCAGAAATTGGTGGATTTAGCGAAAAATACGGAGGGTTGATGCCTTTTTTTTCGTGTCATTTTATTCCTTGTGACATTACGCATAAAATATCAGTTTTTTTGCAAAAATGATGTCACTATGGTATTTTTAAACGTTATATTCCCATGTGATGATCATTATCGCCGTTAATCGTTCGTAATTTCAAATGTAATTTGTGGAACAAGGAGTTTGGGTTGGTGTAATTATCTTTGCTTTATTAGATAGAGGAACTTTAGTTCTATAAGTGCTGAAAATATAAAAAAATGACATGACTTTCACTTTTCGGATCAACCTCCTTAAGTCTTGCATTGTTGAGCGCATTGGCGATTTATTCCGTTTAGAATATTCGCAGCCAGTTATCGATCCCTTCCACTCGACTAGATATTTCGTGAACATGACATATAATGCGTATTTTCCTGAAGAAAAATGACATTGAAATCGGAACGTGATATGCCACAGTTTTAATATCTAAGATGCTGACGAAACACTTTGGTTATCTGGAAATTGTGGATGTTTTCTTCGTGCGAGGGGTTTTGAGCTTCGCTGTCGAGGAACAGCTGACATCTCGAAGGAAACGAACGCTTTAATGAGAATTTCTAACCGGAAGACTTGTCACGCGCGGCGAAGAAACATCCGGGACGCTTGACGGAGACGCGTCTGAAGGTTGGGGGGGTAGGGGGGGATGATATATTGAGGGGAAGAAAGGCTCGTAACATGAGGAACAGGGGGATGAAAATGGACGTTGTCGTTTGTTCATTCAAATCGTGTTCATTTAACACCTATGAAGCATAATATATTTCTCTTTGTTTCAGTAGTAAATTAGGTATCTGTGGCCTTGAAATATGGGAAAATGAAATTGCACAATGTTGCGCCTGAACCTATCAAGTTCTTGAAATATGGGGTCACGCATCGGATTGCCATATGACTAAAATTTGTGTGTTACAATAGTCCATGTTAAGGTGGCTCCACCGAATTGTGAAGTAGATGCCATTTTTGTGAAAATTACGGAACACATCATTTTTTTGGACCTTCTATCGATTGGCAATAGAATAATGTGGCCTTTCCAACATACGTTTGAAGAAAAAAGACGTTGAAAATCGAAAAATGTTTTACGTGGCTATACGGCAGAGCATGGCTCTTGCAGTAAAATTAGCAGATTAATAATGTAAAGAGAAATGTATTTTTGACGAAAAACTAATATAAGATGTGCAATTTTATGTAGAATTTATAATTGTAAAAAAGTTCTCACCTTACCACAGTTGTTTAGTTGATATTAATAAATGCTTGCTCGAAAAAAAGCAGAAAAGCCTTAGTTACATTAAAGTGACGCTACCGCATTTTGTTATCATTGGCAACGGTACTTGTGACAGAACGTGCTTACAAGCATATTTCCTAACTTAATTACGGAGTATAACTTACCAAGATCCTTCGTATACTCTTTACGTAATATAAATATTTCATTGGTTATTGACATGGTGTAATTAATACCATTGCTCCCAAATGGTAGCAGCGTCATTGTTGCCAAACAATTTTCGTAAATATGAAATTAATAAAATTCAAAACAAAGAGTTGCATTTGCAAGGGAATAGTAAAAACTAAGTAAGAAAATATTTAACCTATTTTAGAATACGTATTAGCGGGATTGAGCATGCATTCTCATTTTGTAAATTAAACGTGGCAACAACACGTCAGTCATGTTCCGAAGTGAAAATGAGTTAAAAGAGCTTGTAAAAAATAGAATGCAACTACAACGTGCTATAAAATAGCATAATCATACAATTCTTGTGCATGCGTTATCACCCTATAGATGATTTTCCATATAGGTGTTTTTCTGGATCGGTATTTATTCATTAAATAACATAGCTCTTTTACGGCATATTGAATCGCGGAGTCACGGTGGAACCTACTTAATGAGGTTGATCCGAAAAGTGAAAGTCATGTCATTTTTTTATATTTTCAGCACTTATAGAACTAAAGTTCCTCTATCTAATAAAGTAAAGATAATTACACCAACCTATACTCCTTGTTTCACAAATTGAATTTGAAATTACATACGATTAACGGCGAGAATGGGCATCACATGGGAATATAACGCTTAGCAATACCATAGTGACATCATTTTTGCAAAAAACTGATATTTTATGCGTAATTTCAAAAGGAATAAAATTACACGAAAAAAAGGCATCAACCCACCGTATTTTTCGCTAAATCCACCAATTTATGCGTTTATAGCAGACGAAATGTGTAGTTGTCTTCAAGTGGCGCTGCGGTAGCTCCAGCCAAAATGTATGGCGTATGAATAATATCATTACTAATGATATTATAAAGCATATTTCAGAAAAATAGTATAACATAATGTTTGATAGTAATATTCTGGTTTTATGCATATGTAAATTCATTGAGTACATGCATTTATTTCTTTAAAGTAAGTGCTGAATGACTCCATCGTCGAGCTGATTAAAATTATCATAAAAAAGAAATCCTTCGACTTTCCATCGTATTTCTTGTAATACTTATGACTTTCTATAGCTTAGGTAATTTTCTTTGTGAAGTAAGGATCACTTAGCAGGCATATACTCGTACTTAAATTAATAAGATTCCTCAGACAACTTGACTCAAGCAGTCGCGAGCCAACCTCCTTAAGGTGGATGGAGAGCGGTAATCGTGGGTTGCGAATGCATTGTAACAAAGTTTCAAGTAAGCCGAGAAAATACTGGGAACACATTTAATTTAAGAGCAGCTAAATGATGCGTTACCGTGCATGACATAATGAAAATTTTACAAGATTTGTCTGTCGTAATTTTTTCCTTTATGAAAGCATGTTATGCAAAAGAAAGATTGTCATCGTTACCGTTTTTGGCGCAGTATTTGAACTCAAGGTGAAAATTATACTTCAATTGGTTTTTTGTATATTTGAATTGGTGTGATACCGTGATAAATGACCATTAAAATAAAATTATATTAATTATTTTACATTAAGAAGAGAATCTGGACAAGGGTATCGAACTATATCGAACTTCACCTCATGTACCGTAATGTTAAAAAAAGCAGTGAGATACCGATAAATGAAATCAATAAGTGCATTATCTTATAGTTTTAGGCATGAAGAATAAGGACCCGTATATATAAATTTATACGCAAATCTGTTGGCACATAGACAAAGATCGCTTCAGTCACTGTGAAAAAATTAGTACTATGGTAACACATTTAGATATTCATGATATGTATTATAATGCTTTATTTTTCTGTCAAGTTTTTACCAATTGTATTCTCATACCTTAAAATACCAACATTATAGGTTTAAAACAGTCCAGAGTAACACATTATAATGCGAGAAGGAAATTTAATGCAGTAACGAGAGTTAATAGCAAATATGGAGAGATCCTTCAACATTACGTTATTCGAAATGTAATTATTATGGAATTTAAAAAATAATATTCAACACTTTAATACAGTAAGTTATGCAGTTTTACCAAAGAATAATCCATGAACATATGTTTATCGTAAAGTAAAACTTGATATTTTCGTTTGTCAATTGATAACGTTAAAATAATTGTTTTTTTACCAATTCAATGTTCCTTTTAACGCGCATTTTTCTTGCTGTTTATTATGGTAAATGAACTAGAGCTGCTAATTATACAAGGCTATGCGTAGAATCTTCTAGTATTAAAATATGCTATGCTTATATCCCGTTGACAGGCTAATGCCTGAAGGAACTATATTCAGGGTTGGGCACGAATCACCTAGTATTGATTCGAGTCACGAATCATGAATATCGAAGGAAATAAGATTCGAAGCACGAATCACGATTCACTGCTGTAAATTTGATTCAAATCTCGAATCATGAATCATGTGATTTTTCCTTTAAATATGATTCGTGCGGTTCACGAATCACGAATCATAGAATTATTGCAGAATGACAATACCACTAAGTAATGGTCACATTCTGAACATTGCTCCCATAATTGGGAACCTATATCAATCTTTTCGCCGGTTAATAACCACTTGTGTAGATACATTGTGGATTAACTGAATATCATAAATTACCAGTTCTGTGTACAAGCCTTCAAGCCACCATAAAGGTTTGTGGCAGGGGGTGAATTTTCACCAAACATGCACTACATATCATGCATGAAAAAGTAGTAATAGTATACTAGTCTAAACCTCACTATTAAAAAAATAAATATAATAAACTAAGCATGCAAAAACATGCTGTTAGTTGGGTTACCTTTAAGTCCTAATACCAACATGCAGCTACCTATGATATACATTGTATTGGATATATTTACCGCTATTCATATCCCTAATTGTACGAGGGAAAAAGGACATTTAGAATCTGTCATTTCGGCAATCAATTTCTCTAACTTTCTGATTATGGTCCAGTCTACCATAGTAAGTTGGGGTTCGCAAAATATTTTTAACATCATCACTGAAAATATTATCTTGGAATTTATTCAGGGGAAGAACTCTACATTTCAACCTGCGATCAGACAATGATTCCCACTTTAATTCATTTAATAGACTGGTTACGCTAAAATAGTTATCGTACCATCCCTTTACAAATCTTACTGATGTTCGCTGCACACGTTCAAGTTCATTTTTTAGACCAATTTCGTCATCATCATCATCATCATTGGTCAACAATCCTAGGATTGGTTTGAAGCAGCTTTCCACTCGATTCTTCTATCGGCCAACCTTTTCATTGTGACGTAATTCTTCTCTTTTACATCCTTCACAACCTGTTCCATGTATCTCATACAAGGCTTGCCTTTTACAATCTTCCCGTTCACTTTTCCCTTGACGATAGTCTTCATCAGGCCATCAAGTCTCACGATATGGCCGATTAAGTTGTCCCTTCTTCTTTTTTGAGTTTTCAGCAGACCTCTCTTTTCTCCTACTCTTCTTAGGACTTCCTCGTTACTTACTCGGTCAATCCATTTAATCTTCAGCATTCTTCTGTAGCACCACATTTCGAATGCTTCCACCCTTTTCTTCTCCGCTGCTCTCATCGTCCATGCCTCACTGCCGTAAAGAAACATGCTCCAGATGTATGTTCTGATGAACTGTTTCCTTACTTCTACGCTTGTATTTCCAGCTGTAAGTAGATTCTTCTTTTGATAGAATGCCCTCTTTGCCTGGGCTATTCTACTAACTATTTCTTTCTTGCTTCGTCCATCGTAGGTTACTCGGCTCCCTAGGTAACAGAACTCTTTCACCTCTTCAAGTTTTTGTTTTCCTAGTTTGACATTGGTTTTCGCCTCTTCTTTCTTGCTGCACGACAATATCTCAGTCTTCTTCTTATTTATCTTTAGCTGATATCTGGCATTGTCCTTTCCATGGTTACTAGAATCTTGTTCAGATCCCTCTCTGTCTCTGCTATTAGTTCTATGTGATCAGCGAATCGCAACATGATTATTTTTTCTCCATGGATAGTCACTCTAGAAGACTTCTCTTTGATTTCATTGATGGCTCTCTCGATGTAAACATTAAAAATGACGGGAGACAGTGCATATTCTTGTCTAACTCCTTTCCTTATTCTTGCCTCTTCACAGCTGGGTCCCGATTTAATCACAGGCACTTGGTTTTTATACAGACTATGGATAATTCTTCGGTCATTGTAGGACACTCCATTTCCCTTCAGATTTCCAAGCATTAAATCCCAATCCACGTTGTCAAAAGCCTTCTCTAAATATCTAAATCTAAAGCAGACGTTCATTGCAATCAAATGCAATGAACATCGGCTTGTTCTTCTCCATCCTCTTCTCTATGAGTAGTCTAAGGGCCAATATTGCTTCCCTTGTACTCTAACTTTTTACTCTAGCTTTTGCAGTCCTTCACGTGGTTTCTAAATCTCTGCTTCACTTAAATGTAATCTATTTGACATCTTCTTCTGTCTCCTGGCATTTTCCATGTGTATCTTCTTCGGTTGTGATTTTTAAACAATGTGTTGGCTACCACTAACTGATGCTGTGTGCAGAACTCCATCAGTCTTTCTCCTCTTACGTTTCGGATTCCCAATCCGTATTTTCCAGTTATTCTTCCATCTTGACCTTCGCCGACGATAGTGTTCCAGTCTCCTAAAATAATTAGGTTTTCTTCTCCTCTTACCTGTTTTATAACTTCCGTGATATCTTCGTAGACGTCTTCCACTTCTTCATCTTCATAGTCCGTCGTATGCGTGTAAACCTGCACCACTCCGGTATCTACAGGTTTGGTTTCGATCTTCATCATTATTATCTTTCTTTGTACTGCAGGAAGCCCTTCATACGCATTCCTCCTTCACTCATGTGTAGAAGAGCTGCTGCCCTCTTCTCTGGGTGATGAGAAGCGTAATTATTAGCGGCTTCTCGTCGCCAAGTCATGGCATCTTCATAGGTTCGGTATTTTTGAGAGACCTACCTTACCCAGGGATAGACCAATACCCCCTCGGAATGCCGTCGCTTTTTGTCCACCACTGCTTATTCAACGAGTAAACTCGCTTATCTTGCAGCTAACCTCTATATCTAGAGGTCGACCCACCATCCGCAACCCGGTGGATGCACTCGGTGGCTTTAAGTTTAGCCGCGAAACCGATTTCATAGGGATCCCATACACTGGCAGCATATTCCAAATGAGGTCTAACAAGGGAAAAGTAGCTGATTTCTCGTACATGATCGTCACATTTATACAGTACTCTTTTGATGAATCCCTGTTTATGATTAGCTTGACCCATTATTTCACGTATGTGTTTACCCCAGGAAAGATCATGTGACAGTCTTATTCCAAGATTTAATGGATTCCACGTTTGCTAATTCATTATTACTTAATTTGAAGTGCTAGAAGGAGAACAATTCTTTTTCCAAAAATTCATTACCACGCACTTTTTTTAAATTTAATTCTAACTGCCATATATCACACCATTTTTCAATTTTTTGTAGGTCATCATCAAGGAGTCTACATGTAATAAATGTAATATTCGTGGTCATCATTTAAATGTAGGACATTCCATTGCTATTTTTTCAAAACAATTTAAAGTCACATTTGAACAAATCTGTAATATAGTGTAAAATATATTATTGAAGTTTGCATTAACCATATTGTTCCGTTCTGGCGTACACTTACACAGTAACAGTCGGTGAAAGACTGATGTACGTTTCTAGCAGTGAAATCAGTGATATTAATTCATGATTCGTCAGTGAATCGTGAGCTGCATCACAAAAGTTCGGCTCATGAATCACCTCAACTAAAAAAAAAGAGTCGACTCACGAATCACGATTCATTTAAAAAAAATGATTCGAATCACGAATCACAAATCACAGTTTGTGATTCGTGAATCATGATTCGTGATTCATGAAGACGAATCATGCCCATCCCTGACTATATTGTTGTTAACATAAATAAATAAATAAATTGCATTACGACAATCATATGAAGTTCAGTATGGAGCCCAATTCTGTAAAGTCAAATTCGAGATTCCGACGTCATAACTATACCCATATATGGAAAATTGTAATAGATGGTAGTACAAACCGTGCTCCCTAGATGGCGCGACGGTCGCCCCGGCTCAAGGCGTCGGAGTCGGTTCATTTTGCGGATCATTTCGTTCATAATCCGTCGCCAAATATTTTCTGACGAGCAGGCGCTGCTATCGCGGTGGGCACCTATAGAAGCTTCGATTGTAGCAGATGACTTGTTGATATTTATCGCGCGGGATACAAGGTGAGAATGTATCTAATTCTAGCGAATGATTAAATCTTTCACGTCTCCGTTTCCTTGCCGCTTATATAATTAAAAGTTCTAAACTATTCGTTTTGTTTTCAAATGCCGCCATGCAATATTTTTGTTTAATGTTGATTGAAGATAGTCAGGTAGACTAGATATATAGGTTTTTTATTCGTGTATAACTTCTACGTATGATTTTAATGCTACTGCAGGGGCAATCAATATTATAGAGAGATGTTATTATGTTGGAAATCACATTGTTTGATCAAATCTCATTATGCTGCCTTGCTTTGTATGAGTACCTTTCTTTGTGTGGTTGTGCTCTACCGACAAATTCTGACATTGTATGGACGTCCCCCCTGTGTGGACATCTCCCTGCCACACACCTTTATGGTGGCTTGCAGGGCATGTGTAGATGTGGACGTCCTTTGGTCTTCGGCCGCTTACATTATCGCAGGATATTGAACGGTTGTTGCATATTTCTTATCTGCTACTATGATTACTATGATTCATCCATTCCAAATCAATGTACTAATTGAATAGAAACATAGGCGGACGGAGGAATATATGCACGAAGATGTAGAAAAATTTTCACTTGTACTCTCAAGTGAACTCGGAGTTCACTTGAGAAAACAATATCATTACAGAAGCTGTCGACACAATCAATTGATAAAACCAAAAAAGTACGTGATGTTATTCCAAAGGTTTATTTAATTTAAAGTATTCTCTTTCAATTTTCACAAGTTTCACTTTCTTAATTAGTCCGCCTTTATACCCTACCAGCATAAATTGTTACATTTTAAAGTGAATAGATTGATTACAAACATCAAAAGTAAGTCATGTTGATTAACTATTGTTAATTACTTCTGATTGTTCCCTCCATTGTAATAATGGCGCGCTGGATAGACATAACGCTGGATAAACAGTCAACTGTTATACGTCATTACGGCGGTGAACGATGTTCGCGAATCGTTCGTCCCGGTGACCCACGACTCTCCATATGAGCCGAAATTCTTTCGACTTTACAGAATAGGCCCCCAGAACTGATCAATCAGAACGAAAAAAGACAATTTATCTAAATATATATACATCTGTCGCCCTGACTGGTATATACAACCTTGTGACACTAGCCACTGAGTTTTAGCGAAGGACGAACGCCGCAGTGACCAGGGTTATTGTAGCACGAGCGGATACGTTGGAGTACAAATTACTCCCACGTTTATAATTGGCATATTTCGATTCGCCCCCAGTAATTCAACAAGAGGCATTTAATCGTTCATCTCGAACTTCATAGCTACGGAGTTAAGTGATTATTAAGTGGGAAATAACATCGAAGTTGCTCCCAAAAGGCTGAAAAATGATTGAGATATGTAATAAAAACAACTCGGTGAAAAATACAAATGTATTTCAGGATCCGGTCTGAATTCTGAAAGAGGACAAAAACAGATTTTCATTTGAGGAGGCTCCACCGAGTTGTGAAGTAGATGTCATTTTTGTGAAAATTTCAGGACACATCATTTTTTGGCCCTTCTATCGATCGGCAATAAAATAATTAGGCCTTTCTATAATATATTTGAAGAAAATAGACGTTGAAAATCAGATATTTTATACGTGGCTATACGCCAGAGAATGGTCCTTGCAGTAAAATTTGTAGATGAATAATGTATAGAGAAATGTCGTTTTGACGAAAAACTAATATAAGATGCGAAATTTTATGCAGAATTTAGCATTGTGAAAATGTGCTCGCCCTACTACACTTGTTTAATTGATATTAATAAATGTTTGCTCGAAAAAAGCAGAAAAGCCTTAGTTACGTGAAAGTGGCGCTACAGAATGTTGTTATCATTGGCAACGGTACTTGTGACGAAACGTGCTTACAAGCCTATTTATTAACTTAATTTAGGAATATACCTTACCATGGTCCTTCTTATATTTTTTATGTAATTTAAATATTTCTTTGATTATTGATATGGTGTACTTAATACCAATGCTTCCAAATGGTAGCAGCGTCATTGTTGCCAAACAGTATTAAAAAATACGAATATTAATAAAATTCAAAACAAAGAGTTGTATTTGTAAGGAAATAGATTAAAACTGAGTAAAAAATATTGAACCTATTTTAGAATACTTAATAGCGGGATTGGGCATGCATTCTCCCTTTGTAAATTAAACGTGGCAAAAACACGTCAGTCATGTTCCGAATTCAAAATGAGTTAAAAGAGCTGGTAAGAAATAGAATGCAACTACAACGCGCTACATAATAGCACACTCATAGAATTATTGTGTACCATGCGTTATCACCCTGTAGATGATATTCCATGTAGGTGTTTTTCTGGCACGGTATTTATTCATTGAATAACATAGATCTTTTAATGAGATTTTGAATCGCGGAGTACCGGTGGAACTCCTTAAGAGAGATGGAGAGAGTGTTCCTGTCTTTCAAAGAAGTCACCGCGTAGTCCTCCGAGTCGTTGGCTGTAGGGAGTCGAAAGGGTTTGTTGAGCCGTCATCGTCGGAATGCGTGGGTGAGGGTTGACGAAGCTCCCTTGCCCATCTTACTGCGTTCCAACGCAAGGGAGGAATTTGTCTTCCCGACAATCCAATTTCCCGCGCCGTGACTACTTCCCACGCTTTCCGCCCCGCACCCGAAGAGTCAACGAAACAAGCGACGCTTCACATTGGGCTGAAATCGAAAATAACTGGCCAAAATTCAAAATGTGATTTTTTCAAGCCAGGAATCTGAAACTTTGCATAAATATTCCCGAAAGACATGTGCGTCCGATAATCCAAGGCATTTTTCTTAGTACAGAACAATTAAACAATTTTCATGAGGTCATAGATAAACAAATTTAGCACAAATGGTCTACACTCAATTTTCTCACGAAATATTCAAAATCAAGCCCTTGCTGTACCTTTATGGGTAAAGAATTGGAATAAAAGGTTATGTAATTATATGAAAAAATTTTTGTGTTTGTTTTAATGCAGTCTACCCACATTTTTGTTATTATTTACCGAAGATATTAAACAAAATGGCGACCCTTCATTTTTGGTAATTTTTTTAATATATGTAGAGAAAAAGTAGATTGCATCGCCGAGCATCACGGAGTAACTTATATGGGGAAACTCTAGAAAGCTTCCCCAGCGCGAATCCGATGAGTTATGCTGCGACCGTTTGCGACGCCGAATTTCACATTAGTTTTTCGATCGCGCGGTCGAGTCTGGTCCAACCCGCCTGCAAAGGGGCGGCAAATGTGTGGAATGGATTGTAGCCGCATCCACTCCGCTATGGAGATTTTCGAGATACAAACATTGAAAAGAGTCTCCATTTATTACATTTTGATGAATTCAAGGTAAAGATTACGCATTTTATCACGTGGAGTAAAGGTCTAGGAGGTACTGAAAGACTGCTTCGAGAGAAAATTGAGTGTTGACCATTTTTGCGAAATATGTGCATCTTTGACCTCATGCAAATTGTTAATTGTTGAGTACTAAGGAAAATGCCTTGGATTATTGGATGCAAATGTCTTTTGAGAATATTTATGCAAGGTTCAGATTCCTGGCTTGAAAGAATAACTTTTTGAATTTTGGCAAGTTATTTTCGATTTCAGCCCACTGTGCGCCGGTGTGTAGGCCGCTACGGCCTGCACACCGGGAAATTTCAAATGCTTGAGGTGTTGTAAAGAGACTCGTTGGTTTCTGAAGTCTTCCACGAGGAAGAACTTCATCCGTGATACCGATTCACACACCTCGAGAGTGCCAAGCGCATGATTGCCCTGTTCACGTCATAAACATCGTCTATATTCTCAATGAAAATACTAAAATCTTCATTTTTTCAACTTTAGTACGAAACTTAACTTAAGAACTTAAATCCCAAAACTTAAAAACATTGGAATGCCTATTTTCATAATTGGCACATTTCAATTGAAAAATTGCAAATGTAAAAATGCATTTGGATGCTTATAAATATATTATACTGATAAGACAATTTTCATACTTTTTCGCATGTCTTCCCTCTCAGAGATGTGAAAATGGAATTCCACGGAACTGAAAATGTAAACGTTTTTTCCTGATTGAAACCGAACTTTATCAATCCAAAGGGGATGTCAGTTGACTAACGTAAGGTGGAGTTCGGCATTTGAGGACTAGGTTCTCAGATATGGATATCGAAATTAGTACTTTAAGCTAAACTGGAATGGAGAACTCAAAAGTCTTTTTACCTTCCATATTGTGGGTAATTCAATAACCCGTTCCGAGTCAATATGAGTTGCTTGATATCTGGTCAAACGTTTTAAACAGCAAATATAATCCACATTTATTGCCATGCGAAAAATACACCTGGACCGAGATTCGAACCACGGACCTTTGAATTTCCGGGCCACCGCGCAGACCACTACGCTACCCAGGATCCCTAATTTTGCATGGCAATTTTGACCGAGGTTCAAGGTACTAGATGTTGAGCCCTCGCGGTCCATCAAGGATGGCAACGCAAGGGAGATAGGGCTTCTATGAAGCCACGACCAAAGGTGAACCCCATCCAGCGCTAAAGCCGCGCTTGGCGGTAAAATCCTTATCTAGTATTACTATTGAATATCTAATCATTTAATTCTGTTTCCTTTGATGAAGGCAACTATCATATTCCCGCTGGCCAATCAAGTGTTCGCGAGGAAGATGAGGAAATTATCGTGGGGTACTCTTGGTTTAGACACAATAAGAATATCAGTGAAAGCACTATTGTAGATCGTTGTGGTTAGACACATATTCCTTACGGAAAGAGGGTAACAATGAGAGATCTTTTTGGAATCGGTTTGTTTAAAGAAATAGCTGTCAAGGTAGATGGATGAAGAAATGGTCTGTGAGATTGCTTGGAGGCAATGCATTCTGCATAATATGAATGCGGGTGAAATAAATTGAAGATTTTTAGGGGTTTAGCGTAGGATGCTCGGATTGGATAGGAAGAAGGCAAAAGATGACATATATGGACGATGACTATCCTCAGGCCAACTGATGGCGATGTACCAATACTTGAAGAAAATATGTATTTGTCCTTATTCAGAATTCAGAACGCATCTTGAGGCAATTTGTATTTTTCACCGAATTATTTTTATTGCACATAATAATCATTTCACAACCTTGTGGGGGCAACTTCGATGTATTTTCCCACTTAAACCAGCGTTTACACGTAGCAGTTGACTGCTATGACAGTCGCGAGATGCGCGATATTTATCTATATCGCTACTGCTATGATGCGTCTGCACCAACTTCTATGCAGCTTAAAGTCGTTATTTACGCGTTGTCATAACAAATTAAAAGAGTTTTATCTCAATAGCGATTGATGCTTAGATTTTCATGAAATTCATCAAGCAATAAATTAAATTGACGATTATCTTTTGTTCCTATTCTTTAAAGAGTAGAATCTCCCCTTTTGGGGAGGGATATCCTTGCTATTATATCCAAATTCCGTCGTGTATTGCTTTCCGTTGGTGATTGTTGCGATTGTGTTGGATACATTTCCGCTGGAATGTAGGCTGGCTTCAACTTTGCTAATAGCTCGAACGTGGATCGATAGTGTTCGACATGTGTCCAGTATTGACCTCAACTCGCATCGCAGTTGCTATTTACACTTGCGAGTACGGCTGAACAATTGTTAGCAGTTGACTGTCATAGCAGTCAGCTGCTACCTGTAAACGCACCTTAATACTCACTGAACTCCGTAGCTATGAAGTTCAAGATGAACGATATAATACCTGTTGTTGCATTACTGGGGGCGAATTGAAATATGCCAATTATAAACGTGGGAGTTACTTATACTCCAACGTATGCGCTCGTGGTACAATGGATAACTCTCATAAACTGTTCAAAATTCTCCAAAATACTCTTAAAAAGTTCAAGTCCCAATTTCCAATGGAATATTAAAGAAAAATGCTAGGAAATACTTCGTATCTTCGTGTGTTCTATCTGCCAGCACGCACATCTTCTGAGTGATAGATACGAAACAAGAAAATCCAAGCACCGCCGGGAATTCATCATTTCAGGCGGTAATGCTTTATTTTCTCCGTAGTTTTTGTTGCAATGCCCACGTGGTGATTGCAGGGGAGGAGTTGTGACCGGTATTGAACCATATGAGGGGATATGGATACCGCATCCACAGTGTTCATTATTTTTGGTCAAGATTTAACATGATTCGTGTAACTTTTATGAATGGAGCGACTTCAAATTGTTTGACCGATAGGGCTGTGCGATACCACGATATATTGACGACGATACTCGATATGCACTTGATATCGGGAGTCGATATTTTGAAACTCGATATCATGATATGTAGTTATGCCGATATACGATAACCCGATATGTCGATATCCCGAAATGTCGATAGCCCGATATGGCGATATCCCGATATGACGGTATCCTGATCCTGGTGTTTTTTTCTGTCACCCTTAATAATGTCTCTATTTAGCGCAATTTATCGGTAATGGTTGATCGGATTGAAGTGCTATAAACGGCCTCTTCCTTATAAAATATTACACTTCCTCAATCGTTGATTATATACTTTAAATTGTCTAATTTGTTATTTTTATTAATTATAACTTTTTTTATCATAAAATTTGGATGTAGGGAATGGGATGGCCATGGTGCGATTTCATCCCAGAAAACTCGAATTCAACAAGAAAAGTTCAAATTTGTTTATACCTACTATTATTGTTTTTAAACCATAATTTGAAATTTTAAAAATTTTCCCCGTTCTTCAACCAAGAAAAATGGTTATATTTCAGCTCATATGGGCCGTATCAAAAAATTTAAAAGAACCTCTATTTTCTAAACTTATATGCTCTTTCGCCTTAAGTAATGATATTGTGACGGAACGGGCTTGATTCTCCTTTGCCCGTTGACTCGCCGCAGTCCTTACGCCTTCAAGTACTGGAACCCTTACCTTTGCCTCGACACCTCGTCTCCTTCGGACTTTCCCGGGTGGGAAATGGTTTTGAGAAAAAGGGATATCGCGACCTTTGTCGCGTGTTTGAGAAGGGCGCCACCTCAAAACCGCGGCATCGGACCAGCTCAGCCAGCAAAGCAAGGACGATCCAAATTGTTCGAGGGTCGGGGGGACTTTAAGCCAGGGCGGACGGTAAAACAGTGAGGGCCGTATGCCGTGAGCGCGGGAGAAATTACGCGGAGCGTAAGAATGAACCTCTGCCTTTTTTTTACAATTAACACAAGCAACATTTATTCAATGAAATGAGCATGAAAATGAACACGAAGGCACTCTACAGCTAAATAACACAGGTCTTAATGACTAATGAGGGATGAAGAGGTGAATGAATGGCGAGACATAAATGGAACGAAATTAACCACAATGAAATAATCACCCTGTAATACTTTGACCAAATAAATGACCAAACATGAAAAAATGAAATAAAATGAACTACTAAATGGAGAGAATTACACGCTCCTCGTCCTTTTATGAATACTAATGATGAGGACGGGAGTAAGTGATACAGAAATATGGTCTCGTAGGACTATGATTGTTCACTCTTGGGATCAGTTTGACTCTTCTCTTGACCTGAAGGGACTTGAACTCTGTTTGGATATCTCGTACACCACTTATTCTGGCGCACACGGGTTTCACAGTGGGGAAGCGTGAATAAGAGGGTTGAAACCACTTAGGATTGGGGAAATACGGGTGTGGCGATACTTATGTGTGAGCTGGTGTGGAGCTTGACGGCGAAATCCAGCGCGGAGAGACTGCACCGTTGAGTTTTCGGTATGGTGGCGAGGAGAACGGAATTCAACATCTCCTGTTGAGATAATGCACCTTCCGACTGAAAGGAACTCGTCCAACCTTTGGTTCCGGGGATGCGGCGACCCGCTATCTTTTGCGGTCTGTCACCCTTATCTACCCGAAACCGCACCTCCTCTTTGGGGTGCCGGGATCGAGGTCCGCTGCGTCTCGTTCCTCTTCTGGGGCAGAACGCAGGAAAAACCGCTAGGGAACGACTTTATCAATTCCTCGCGGAAGTCGTGGTGATCTCCGACTCCAATTATCGCCTCTCTCTCTCTCTCTCTCCGTCCACACACTCGCCTGGCTTCACCAGCACACCCTGAGCTTCTGTGCTCGACTCCCAATCACCAACTGCACTCTCATATATCTCCCGACTCAACCGTCGGCGTCCTCCCTGTAACGCTCATCCCCATCACACGTGACTTCAATTCAAAAATCACCAATAGTTTCACGGCCTACACTGCCCAATGACCTGGGTAGACACAAAAGTGGCGTGATTCTCACTCTTAAAGAATCCAATGCACAAGACAAAGGAACATTTTACCAGATATCCACGCAGAAAAAGGCAGGCGTTCATCTCGCTTACGCAACGGGGACCCGGCATTTGTGACGCAAATGACCGACGCGGGAGGCGCGACCAGGGAAAAACAAAGATAAGACGGCCAATCCGTCACAATATTATAAGTCGATATCCCCATATAGTGATATCCCAATATGTCGAAATGCTGATATATCTATATCCCGATATGTCGATATCCCGATATGTCGATATCCCAATTGTCGATATACCGATATTTCGATATCCCGATTTTCGATATCCCGATTGTTGATATCTCGATATGTCGATATCCCAATATGTCGATATCCCGGTATGTCCACATCACGATACTTCTTTTTTATATCGCGAAACCGATATGTCGGCGAATCCGCGATATTAGAATGATATCGTCGTGCGATATTCAAAACAGCATATCCCTAGCGACCGACTATATTGCAGTGCACTCTCCCATTGTGAGTGTGAGGGTGAATTGTATAGCTCCTAGCGTGTAGGCAAACATGCAAACACTCCTGTGCTGCGTGCTCACATGCTCTCGAGGATACGACGCTTTCGAGCGATTCAATGCAAGTACCTTTAAAAAGATCTGAATGCCAATATCCAATTTTGACTCATCCTCATGCCATCCACCTTTTCGATTTTCATTTCAAGATTTCTTCTCGAGAGAGGAAGGCTCTGAGAGGTGAGGATGCGACCACGGGTCCAAAACCTGGAGCAACAGTTTGCGAAACCCCTGCTTGGATCGTTGGGCGATTCTTCGAGATTTAAGGGTTTTTTCTGGATAACATCGCTGAGTGCAAAAAAGAAATAATTCACGCAAGGGTGTCTCCGAATTGTAGCGTCTATTAGGGAGCATCCCTTCCCCTCCGACCCTCTACTCCTTTGGAAGCCCCCACCTTCATACCCTCGGCAGAGAAACCCTACTTTTCCTTCCCTTCTTTTCGAAATTCAAAACACCTCTTCCTGTTTTCTAGCCTCTTCCCGTGGGCGTTCATAGAAAAGTAACGCACTTTTATATCCTCCATAAGGCTCTAGCAAAGCTCCCCACAGGGGGTCGTATCCCCCTGTTATTGCACCCTGGCTGAGGAGGCATCATAAAGTAAAACGTTATAGGGTCGAATATTTTCCATTTGGTTTTCTCCGTTGTAAGGACTAAGATGACAGAATTTTTATGGGTAAGCGTATTCGAAAATCAAAAAAGGGTTAGTCACTGTCATTATTGTATCCAAATGCATCTGATTATTCACTTCACGAGATTATTGTGGCAGAAAATGGCACAATCAATTTCAGACTTGCATTCTGAATTTAAGCTCCTTAAAGAACGTTTGCTCGTCACTTGACGTAGAATTTGGCTCAAATCAGCCATGTCGGCACATGTATGGCTACTTTACAATGCATATTTCGTATGGACGTCATGTTACTCTGGGAAACCCTGAAATTCACAATTTGTTCTTCAAACACCATTTTCACGGATGAATGAGATTAGAAAACGGAGGGTGAAAAAGAGACACTAGAATTCAAATGATTATATAAATCATCCAATGTTAATTTTAACGAGAACAATTCATCATACTAAACGGTCGAGGTTAATCAATAAACAAGTACAATGGGATTGAGTAACACCATTAAGTGTAAGTGGCATTATTTTAGCTATTAATATTATTCAACTTGGAATTATAGATCGATTTCAAATGATTACCAAGCTTATTTATTAACACATGACGAATGGATAACGAATTATTTCCCTTTCTCAATTGATAATGGACCACTCAACGTTTCTTTTAAAATCCAATTGAATGACTATGACAATTGTTAGCTGCCTTCACTGGAGCCTGGAGATTTTTCCACCATCTAATAACATCTAATTTCTACCATCTAATAACATCTAATTTCTACCATCTAATAAAGTCTAATTTCTACCATCTAATAAAGTCTAATTTCTACCATCTAATAAAATCTAATTTCTACCATCTAATAATGTATAATTTCTACCATATAATAACATCTAATGAGAATAACATCTAATATACATGCATTATACGCAGATGCTAATACTCGTACGCCTCAAAGGAGGCCAGAAGCTCCAAGTCTTCAATTTAAAAAGTCGCATTCATGTTTCCTGGCACTGCGATCAATGCTTATTGTCAGGCCCTGGTCTGTGCCGCCCTATCAGGTCAGAAATATAACCAAAGAAGCGGAAAAAGTCGAGCAGAAGAAAAGGACTTCGGAAGCAAAAGACCGTATATCTTGAGCAGCTAGAGAAAATTTTCTTTTCAGCTTCCCTCACCATTCATCCATTTTTCAACCCTACCTAGCCGCCATCCGTGGGACGATGATAAATACATTTTCTGTTTTCGCCGTCTTGGGAGGCAATGGCCAGTTAAAGGCTGGTAAAGAAGCGATTTCCAACAGTCTTTTGGTGTGGGTTGTGCTGTAGGGGAGAATGGGGCTAAGTGGACCGCAATTGATTTCTTCAATTTCAATTTGCGCGCATGTTTGATGAGCTAGAGAATTATAATTTTTACTGTAGACGGATTTTGGTACCGCAAAGAAATGTCAGCCGTTTTGTGCCATTTTTGGCAATTCGAACCCATATATCTTTTGGTTTTTGTTATCGCATGGTCACTCAAAATATTTATTGCTTCGAAAGTTTTGCTTGCTGAGAGTTTTTGTGAAGTTTGTATTGTGAATTTTGGTACAGTAGGTCAGTGGATAGTGCTCTTTCATAAAAAAATGGAGTTTAGGGGATCAACTCGTGGATTTCTGTTGTGCGCCTTTCCCACTGCCAAGACGTGCTGTGGGGATAGATGGTTGGCTGTGGGTCTAAATGGACCGCATGTTTGCATTTCGGTGTTTTCTTTGCTTTCACGGGGAAGGAAATCAAGAAGGATCTATTAGATGAGCAGGACGCCGCGGAGGCCCGCAAAAGTGCACTCTCAGCTCCAAAGTAGCGCTGACGCCCAGCGAAAAATCCACGCAAAAATTAAGTCGAACATATTTCTGTTGATCAACTAAATAAACAGAGTGTCCTATTGAAAGTGTCATTTTTAACCAGTAATTTTAGACACTTTTTATCAAGCCACATGGGTGAAATTTGGTACCTGGCTAGACAAAGGTTGTAAGTTTTGTTCAGTTTAAGCAAAATTTTCAAAATATAACTATTTGACCACAGAAATAGGGTCCAACCTAAAATCCAAATTTTGCCTTATGGGATTTCAATGTTAAAATATTCGAAATACAAAAAAGGCAATTATTTTGCGAAAATTTCGACTAATAGGTTTTTGGGCACGAATAACACGATGGAAGAACTTTTGAGGCCGAAAATTGCAGCCGTGACCCCTGAAAGATCACAGTCAAAGTCACTGGGGTTACATAAAGTGAATCGCCGCTACAAACTCGTCGAAACGTAGGTTTAAAAAGGTGCCATTGTCGATGATAAGGTATTTTTTCAACCCTACCTAGCAGCCATCCGTGGGAGGATGATAAATACATTTTCTGTTTGCGCCGTCTTGTGAGGCAATGGCCAGTTAAAGGCTGGTAAAGAAGCGACTTCCAACAGTCTTTTGGTGTGGGTTGTGCTGTACTTCAGTTTCCAAGTAAAGTAAGGCACGTCACAGTAAACGCCTTTCTTAATAAGGTAATGAATGTTCCAATGAATAGTAAAAAAACCTGAGGATAAGTCGACACATTCATAATTTCATTTTGTCAGAAAATGGTAAAACTAACAGTTTCACAGCATTATAACGTTATATCTCTATTTTTATATAAAATTTGTATTGTTTAATAGAGGACATATAATCATTCACTTACTCGATTTATATTAGTATCAGTTCAATGGATAGTGCTTTGCTATCAAAATGTAAAAAGTAGGGAAAACGGTAATGGGATCGTTTATCATATTTTTTAAAGAGTTTGTAAAATTAAAAGACCAGTATTTTTCCATTTTTTGATCAGACAATTATTTCTCGAGTTATAAGCGGCGAAAAACTGATGTTTTCAACCCTTTCGGAAAAGTGGGCGTGGTGCAACCTCTGACGTATATATCGACTTCGTCCAATCGCAACTGAGCCCGCGAAGCTACTTCGCCTTATCGCCATGGGGGGACACAGCTGACTCTGCCAATAGGAACAGTTGCGACAGCATCTTTGCGAGCAGACCTTCCGAGAACCCCCCTTCACTCCCTTCCCTTCCCCGAAAAGCCTCAAGGACGGGAGGAAAATTACGTCAATGTTATAACATCAGATTTTTCGGTGGGCGTCACCTTTTGCTTATTTTAATTTTTGATTTATGAGTGAATGGTTGTGGTTAGAAGATTAATTTTTTCACTGAAATTCTTTTTTCGTTTCCATCTAACGATTTCGTGTACAAAATTGCGATTTTGGTTCCAAGTAGACGCCCCCTATTACGACGAGTAACAAAATCCTTCAAGATAAAGTATATAACTTTCCCTTTCGATTCTCATCTATAATGCGAGCAGAGAGCATCATGGGCGTCACAAACAATATCCCCTCGGAGCTTCATTGCTGATCTCGTTCTGGTGATCCACAATGGAGAACATGCCCTATTTTTTATGACTCTTTGAATGTGAAAATTATTAGCTAATATGTGCTTGGTGAAAATTTGCTGAAGAATTAAGATCTGTAACAAAGATATTATTCTTTGAAAATTGTATCTTTTTGACAGCTTAAAAACACCACGTCATCGCATGACGTCATGGAACGTAATCACTATAGGCGTTGTTTATCTGTTCATGTGTGGAAGGAAGTTGTTTTATGAATACTTGGCGATAAGTATTTATCTCAGTTGTTTAATGCAATAAACGATTGTATTTCAATTTTTTATTTACGTAGCATGGATGGTAACGAGAAAATTGACCATTAATTATATAACACCTGTTAAGTGCCCAAGAATTTCTGCAACATCTATGCAATCGCTGTTTTTTTTTAAGAATAACGCCGCCATAAGGGAGTCAACCAAAGGAAGTTGTCGGAATGTACTTTTTTAAGTATTTTTTCAGTCATCGTTTCGTTCGAGAAACGGCTAAAAACCTCAAAACAATATATTTACTTCGTTTTCCTTTAAAAATAAATGTCTATCTCCGTAGAAATATGTAACCTATACCGTGCAGTGACGTCAGAAGGCGTTTTAGGTCACGTGACTTTCGTTTATTTCCGGGAACAATTTAACAGCATTTAATAATGATTGTGGTGGGCGTAGAAAAATTTGGCTTATATATTTAAATTGGTGAGAAAATTTCGTATCAAGTACATCATTAATCTTTGAGAAACAAATTTCATGCATATTTCCCATTGTAAATGCAGTGACTAATGCATTCCAAAAGATACCTCAAATCACACATTTGTCGTCATGTCACGCGAGAAAGTAGGAAACGGAGATTTAATGAAATCGTTTCATTCTTCTCGAGCTGTTTGGCTTACTTTTGTTCCTCAGCCTCTCTTTGGACAAAATAAATCTCAAATGAACATTCCATCCAATCAACAGGAATCAAGTGTTGTCGTCTATAAACGATAACTTGTTTGCAATCCTAAGACACGTTCATGTCGAGTTTCTGAGTCCAAAATAACACCTTAGAACTAAAGGAATTAGTTTAGACTCTGGAAAGCATGCAAGTATTCCAGTGTGGCCACCGAAGATTCCATACTTGACTTCCTTAAGGAGATGCAATCGATTTTCGATAGCCTTTCGATCCTAGAGCGGAGCGAGGAACGTATATTCTCTTCTTTTCGGAGACTCGTATACAAGTCGCAGTTCAATTCCGCGGAAAGATTTGTGACTCCGTGGGAGGAGAACTTTCCTCGGGCGCCCCCACCTTGTCTCCACATTTCAACCCCAAAACCCTTTACCCTTAAACCCTGACCCTCAAGCCCGGAAAAACTCTGGGGATAAGTCAAATATCAACGGAGAGATCTATATTCTATTACTGTCCCACAATTCAATAAGATTAAAAAAAGTGGATAAAATACATAGCTTAATATTATTTTTGGGGACTTCTACATCTACAACATCTACACGATACCCTGCAAGCCACCGCTAGGGTGTGTGGCAGGGGGTGAAGATCACTAAGAATGCACTACCGACATGCAAACAAGCATCTATAGGGTATCATGCAACTAGATTGTTAGTATCTATAGTATTTAAGGGATTACTACTTGCATCATGCACTACAAACTACTGCCATTTTGAATCTATCAGATAAATGCTATTTTGAATCTATCAGTACGACAATGTAACTCTCTAATCTTGTTTATCTGATCGGATCTAGAATAATACGCTGTTGTTTTTAATTAATTTCCTAACATCTTCAGTAAAGCTATCCGATTGAAATTTCTCCTATAGATTTAATCTGTACTTTAACCTCCGCCTTGATAATGATTCCCACCCTAATTCTTGTATTAATTCTGATACACTACTCAACCTATCGTAACACCTTTTGACGAACATAGTTGCTCTTAGCTGCACACTGTCTAGTTCTCTGATCAAACGTAATTCATTCGGATCCCATACACTGGCTGCATACTCAAGGTGGGGCCTAACTAGTGAAAAGTAACATTGCTCTTTTGTCTTCGGTCGAGCTCGCACTATTTCTGAAGACAGTTTCACAGCTCATCCTAGGGTGGTTTTCGGGTCAAAAGAAAATTTGCAGTTATTTCATTTCATTGCTATTTATTTGGTTGGTCTGTATTTGGTTGCTATGTTGCGCTTGGCTGTTCTGTTAGGTTTCTGGACTCTGATTTAATCCGTGCCCCGAATGGCAGATCCTCGATATGGCCCGACTATCGAATTGCTTTCGACCAAACGAGAGTACTGTCGATGGAAACTTGATATTTTCGAAAGTTGATCAAAGGAGCTATAATAGGAATAATCGAACATTCCTGAAGACTCTTACGAGGCATGTCCGGAAAGTAAGTACCGTTTCGTTCTACCGCCACCACTACGCTAGTGTCACAGTTCCTCGCATGTGTACTCGTCTTTATGATTCATTGTCTTTCGACTGACGCCATTTCAGCCAGATTGTGTTGTGTTTACATTTGTTAGTGATCGTTTAAAATGTTTAAAACAATATCTGATCCCGCCGACTGTGAAGTGAGTTCTGTAATACGGTTTTTGAACGCAAAGAATGTTAATCCAGCTGAAATTCATCGTCAACTTGTAGAGATTTATGGTGAAAGTGTAAAGACTGATGGAATGGTGAGAAAGTGGGTTAGAAAATTCAATGTTTAACGAACCAGTGTTTACGACGAAGCATGGAGTGGACGGCCTTCTGTTGTCAATGATGGTTTGGTTGAAAAAGTGAATGAGAAAATTCTTGAAAACAGACGGTTTACGATAAGAATGCTTTCTAAAGATTCCCACATATTTCAAAAACTTTTTTGCATGAGATTGTCACAAATTGCTTAAATTATCGCAAACTTTGTTCCCTTTGGGTTCCGAAAATGCTTACGGATGACCACAAACGAAGTGCATTGACATTGACATTTCAATGCACTTGGAAGTGCATTGACATTTCTTACCCGATGCAGTTTTGAGGGAGGTGACTTCTCAAACAGTATTGTGACTATCACTTATTCTTGAATTTGAAGCGTGATTTTGGAGGAAGGCGCTTTGACAGCGATGACGACGCAAAGAACGGTGTTCAGCAATGGCTGTCTTCCCTGGCGACACTGTCTATGAAGAGGGCATAGAAAAGTTGATTTCCCGTTATGAATAATGTCTAAACAATGGTGGCAACTATGTAGAAAAATAGTGAAAGGTATACTCTTTCATGTAAAAATAAATCTTGCTTTGAAAAAAAATGTTTTTAAGAGTTTTTTCCCAAACGGTACTTACTTTCCGGACAAGCCTCGTATATGACGAGATATTAAACTGTCGTAAAAAACTACAAACGCGACTGAAATTTCCGGAAATAATATTAATCCATTGATTTTCAATTACGGAAGCTTTAAAGGTTGTTGAAAAGCATCCTCTCGGCGCATGAAGATTTGGCCATTCTCTAAATTTGTAAGACATAATACGAGATAATAAACGACAATATTTTTGATACAAGATGTGAGATCGCACTGATAACATGAGTCTTATTGGTCTTAATATTCGTTAGTATGTGGGATGATCTTAAAGCCACCGAGTGCGTCAACTAAGCTGCAGATTTGGTAGGTCGATTCTAGATATAGAGGTTTGGTGCGAGATAAGCGAGGTTACACGTTGAATAAACAGTCCTGGACAGTCGGTATTTCTAGGTGGTGTTGGTCTTTACTTGCGCAAAATAGGCCTTTCAAATTATAGGTACCTACAGAAGCCTGTGGAGATACCACGACTTGGCGATGGAGGCCGCCAACAATGGGGGCGTTTACTCGGAACCGAAATCGCAATTTCGTACACGAAATCGTTAGATGGAAACAAAAATGTATTTTAGTGAAAAAATTAAACTTCTAACCCGAGCCATTCACTGATAAATCAAAAATTAAAATAAGCAAAAGGTGACGCCCACCGAAAAAATCTGATTTGATAACATTAACGTCATTATCCTCCCGTCCTTGACTGCTTTCAGGGGAGAGGAAGGGAGTGGAGGGGGATTCTCGGAAGGTCTGCTCGCGCAGATGCTGTCGTAATCGCTCCCATTGGCCGAGTCAGCTGTGTCCCCCACCCCATTGCGATAAGGCGAAGTAGCTTCGCGGGCTCAGCTCTGATTCGACGAAGTCGTTATACGTCAGAGGTTGCACCACGCCCACTTTTCCGAAAGGGTTAATAGCATCAGTTTTTCGCCGCTTATAACTCGTTAAATAATTGACGGATCAGAAAATGGAAAAATACGCGTCCTTTTTTTTTACTAACTCTATCAGATTCGGCAATAAAAAAAACAATGGTAAACGACCCCATTATGCTCCCTATAACCTGCAGGAGAAGACAGCAGCTCTTCTTCTCATGAGTGAAGGTGGATTACTGCAGTAGTCGGTAGAGCGACGTTCATTTCACTACATATGTGGTAAAATTCAATTTAACGGCATCATCATCAGTAATTCAATCCTAGGATTGGTTTGATGCACCACTCAATTCTACCCTATTCAGTATTAAGAAATTTAACGTCAGCACTATTAAAATGAAGAAGTTACGTTAAGCGCTATTATCCCGAGATGGCACAGTTACTCACATCACTTACTTTATCAAGACGTGATGGAACGGACGTGAGTAAAATATCCCAGAGGTAAAATATTCCCTCATTTGGAAGTGGTGGGGATTGGGTTGGTGTGGTGGCTAGAGTACTGGCCTCCCATCCCGAGGGCCCGGGTTCGATTCCCGGCAGTGGCGGATTTTTTCAGTGGAAAACCAGTCCCCACTTGAGTGCCTTGTGTGGAGGGCATTTCAAGTACAGTACTCCGTCCGTCGGATGGGACGTTAAGCCGTGGTACCCTTGGCGCCTTTCGTTAAGAGTAGGCTAATGCCGACGCCGGGTTTCTCTCCACCTTTCCTCCGCTCCCTGAAAACTCCTATCATTACCCAATGTCCCACCTATCCTAAATGGCGCAAATGACCTTAGCTGTCAGTCGCCTCCCCTAAATAATCAACCAACCATTGGATGTGGTCTCCGGGCGGGTACTGCCAGCAAAAACACACGAGTGAAATGTGATACACAATTTAGCGTAAAAACATGGAACGTGAGGTCCCTTCGCATCCTCGGAAGGATGGAGAATCTGAAAGTGGAAATGCGAAGAATAGGCCTCGACGTGTTTAGAAATCAGCGACATAAAGCGACTCGAAGAAGAAAGCTTTTGAAATGGAAACTAAAGGATTATACTCACAGAATTTTTACGTTTTAATGCTGGAGTGCCTTAAAAAATCATGAATATTGCCAGATTACGTTCGAAGAACTTCTTTTGACATCGCGAAAATAGAGTAATCGTTAACATCCTGATCAAGCCAACCATTTCAGTTGAGATGCCAGTTTACTTGCCTACATTGGACTGCAAAAATGAAGAAGTGGAAGACGTATATTATTGTGCAAAATAGGAACAATAGAGGCAAGAGTAGAAGAAAACATAATTATTTTAGAGGAAGGAAACACCATCGTCGAGATGGAAGAATAATTGGAAAACATGCTTAGGGTGCTTACGGCTATCAAAATTAGAGAGGAGAAAGACTAATAGAATGTTGTACATAATACAAGTTATGTCTGAGTTCAGCTGTTGAGGGTTTAGTATCTCTCTCATTCACCATTTTGTAATTAGAAACAATTCTAGTATCAAAACATTTCGGGTTGCGACGAATTATATACTAATTAATTATCTATTAAAGTTCTCCTGAGATAATGGAGTTGGTATGAAGCATCTAATCAAAGCTATTTTGTGGCTACAGTGGTTGTATGATTGCAAGGGAATGACGGAATGGCAGTAAAGGTTGATTTCTCTTTTTCAATGCTATTTGTAAGGTCAAGGAAGCTAATGGAAAAACGCCCGACTTCAACTGTTAAATTAACACTGTCATGCTGGTTACTAAAGGCGTTCAAAAAACTGCTTAACCATCGCAAATTGTCCGTACATTAACGCCAATCGTCTTCTGCGTAGCGGTTTTAGCAAAATATTATTTGAAAGGAGATGCCAAGAATGAAAGAGATTAGGAACTTGATCACTGAAAATTTCGAATAGAAATGAAATAAAGGTAGGCATAGTCAGAACGGAGGTTATCAGATAACATACTAGGTCTGTTAAAAAATACGCGGATGACGTCATAAACCAAAATGCGCTTTGCTTAGAAGTTACGTGTCTGGATTCCCTTCAAAGTACTCTCTAACACCATCTAGCACACTTATCCCAAGGGTGGTTCCACTTGTAAAAACAGTCACACTACTTTTGTGATGTCCTTCAGCCCTCCGTCGCATTTGCCTAAATCTCGGGAATCGTATCAAATCTTCTTCATTTCATAGGTCTTTCGAGTTTATGGAACAAGAAAAAGTAACAAGGAGCAAGATTAGTTGAGCAGGGGGGTGGGGAAGCCTGTTATGATCCTTGACAAGACGTTTTCATCTTCTTCTGAACGATCACGCAGTTCCTGACATTAAACCTGGACGCGATTGGCTTTCTGGTAGTCCGTCTTCATTCGTGGCACGAATTTCGCAGCAACGCAGTGCACTCTCCCTGACGGTCAGACACTGACTTTCCCGCACCAAGGTGTCGATTTTGTCGACGTGTGGGTCGTCAGTTGACTTGGAAGGACGTCCAGGACGCTCATCGTCTTCGATCGAATGTCGACCACCCTAAAAACGTTCATGCCACTTGAAACGTGCCGTGCGCTTCATAGAAGTATCACCGTAAGCTGTGTTGAGCATAGCAAATGTTTTAGTCGCAGACTTTCCAAGTCCAGCACAAAATTTCACTGCAAGTCTTTGCTCCTTCAGGTAATTCATTCTAAAACCCGATAAACGAAAAAATCGTACTTCACTAAAAACCTCGTTGCTGATCAACAAATGAAGATATCTCCAGTGGGAAAACGGCGTTATTATCAGCTTATATGTATAAATCTAGCGACACCCAGTGGATTTACCTGGAATCAACTGGAGCCGGGAAATTAAAACAGTCCGCGAATTTTTTTTAGCAGACCTCGTATACCATTAGAATGAAAAAAAAAATTGCTCCACATGTAGATGTCGTGACTCTCTTTAGTTCCCCGTATAATGCGAGCACCTTTCCTTTCTTTTTTGATGCATTCAATGATTATATCACTGGCCTAAAATGCTAAAACAGAAATGACTAGCTCATGAATATCAAAGGAATCTAATTTTGTGTTACCAGGAACTTGTGAGGACGAATGTTTATTCAACAGCTGCGCTAAATCAATGATTCGACGGTTGCAATCACATTTTAAATATTCTTTCAAACGATCGCTCAGCTTCATTGGTAATCATAGCCGGCAAGCTCGATTGGTGGAATTTTTTACATTGCATAAAAACACAAAAGGTGGGAAATGAGTTGGAGACAAGGAACGGGAACGGAACAAACACAGGAACGATGAAACTGAAGGGTGGCCAAAGAAGTTATAGAAGAATATTAGTGGAACGAGGAAAAAGGGGATTACCATTTTCCGAAAAGAATTACCGCATGGTACTTTTCACTCTTTACTTGCAATTTGTCCTCCATATTTGCTAAACAGTTTTTTGAACGTAACCATACTTGATGTTTTGAACGGTTTATTCTACATGTAAAATGTAAAGGTGAAAAAATAGACTTTTTATATCAGTATGAGAAAGTGAATTCAAATAAGAATTTTTAAGTGGCTAACGAAGTTACTTTTGACTGGAATTCATATTCGATATCTATGAAGGTTTAGAACTTGCTAGTTGTTGGTCTGGCGAGTCATAACATGCATTATCCTCTCAGAGGTGTCTTATCTCCTTTCACACCTTACCTTCCTTATCCGCCTTTTAAGACAGTTAAATGGTTGTCAAAACCCTGACTTAGAATTAAATGCGTTTTTGCCCCTGTTCTGTCTCCACTTCCCCTATTTACCCCTCCGGTTGGACTGTATAAGGACGCATCAATGGATATTTAATACCTTGATAACGATATTGCGTCTTAAGCAGTGTTTACACGTAGCAGTTGACTGCCATGACAGTCGCGAGATGCGCGATATAACTATATCGCTACTGCTACGATGCATCTGCACCAACTTCTATGCAGCTTAAAGCCGCTATTTATGCGTTGCCACAACAAATGAAAAGTTTTATTTGTTTAAAAAATTTAATTGTTTAAAAAAATTTCATGAAATTCTTCAAGAATAAATTCCATTGACGATTATCTTTTGTTCCCATTATTTAAAGAGTAGAATCTCCCCTTTTGAGAAGGGATATCCTTGTTATTATATCCAAATTCAGTCGTGTATTGCTTTCCGTTGACGATTGTTGCGATTGTGTTGGTTACATTTCCGCTGGAAAGTTGACGGGCTTCAACTTTGCTAATTGCTCGAACTAGGATCGATAGTGTTCGAAATGTGTCCAGTATTGACCTGAACTCGCATCGCAGTTGCTATTTACACATGCAAGTGGGGCTTAATAATTGTTAGCAGTTGACTGCCATAGCACGTGTAAACATGCTACGTGTAAACGCACCTTTAAAGCCATGGTCGGCAGGATTGAACTGCGGAATGTACCAGGTTCTTTTCCTGTGAAACAGTTTCATAAAGTGGAGCCTGCTGCTTTAAGTTACCATTTGAGATGGAATGAAATGAGGTGTAGGCAAATCTGAAGCGAGAGTGCAATAGAGTGACAAGTAGCGACAATATGTCGAGGTCGCCTCGATAACATTTTTGGTTCGACTGAGGGTTGAGTCTGCGCGGGCGCTGCTGCCTAGAATCTCATCTCGCGCTTGGCTGCTGACCCATCTTTCTTCCCGTCTCCTTCGAGGACTAAGGGGGGGAGAGAGGGGGTGGGGCGCTATCGCAGGGAACCCTGAGGGTCGCACCGCTGAGTAAATCCGACGGAGATTTAATAGCCGAGTCGCGAGAGACGGTTACTCAATCCTGCTTTTCTCCAACATGCGCTTTATTTTATTCCTCCATCTACGCCGCGAAGGCAGGTGTGTTCTCCTTCCATCGAAAAACGTATTTCGAATGGAAGGGAATTCGGCAGTTCCCTTTCTCCTCGAGCGGAGACGCTGCGAACGCAAATATGTTCAGAATGGAAGAGAAAGTAAGGAGGAAGGTGACGAATATATTCAGCTACAAAGGGTCCACTGAGGGACTGATGAACGGAGCGCAATATTTGCTATGAAAAGATATTAGCATAAATAAGTATATACATCTACACGATACGCACCAAGCCACTGCGAGGGTGTGTGGCAGGGGGTGAAGATCACCAAGCATGTCATGACACGAAAACAAGCAACTATAGGGTCTCATGCAACTACTTTGTTAGTATCTATAGTATTTAAGGGATTAATACATGCATCATGCACTACAGAATACTCTATAATATTTCCCCTACCTATCCCTTTGCTATGCTGTCTATTCTGTTCTCTTATAGTACGGGGGAAAAATGCCATTTTGAATATATCAGTACGACAATCTATTTCTCTAATCTTATTTATCTGGTCGAATCTAGCATAACACGCTGGTGATTTTAATATGTGCCTAACATCTTCAGTAAAGCTATCTGATAGAAATTTCTCTAATAGATTCAATATGTACTTTAACCTACGCTCTGATAATGATTCCCACTCTAATTCTTTTATTAATTCTGAAACATTACTGAAACTATCGTAACACCTTTTAACGAACCTAGCTGCTCTACGCTGTACACTGTCTAGTTCTCTGATCAAACCTAATTTATTCGGATCCTATACACTGGCTGCATACTCAAGGTGGGGCCTAACTAATGAAAAATATCGTCACTCTCTTGTCTTCTCATCACATTTCTCAAGTACTCTTTTTATAAATCCTAGCTTTCTCATCGCCTGGCCGCATATTTCCCTTATATGTCTTCCCCACGATAAATCTTTCGTGATTGTTACACCTAAATATCATATGGCTTCAACGTTTACGATCTTCGTGTTACTAATTTTATAGGTACGCTCTATCGAATTATTCCTCCTCCAAAAATTGATAGCTACACACTTTTTAAGGTTGAGTTCTAACTGCCATTTGTCGCACCACTCTTGAATTGCATCTAAATCCTTGCTAAGCGATTTCCTGTCTCCTTCTTTGATATGCCTTTGTACACTACCGCATCGTCTGCAAACAGTCTAAGCGTACTACTAACTATGGTACCCAAATCGTTTATGCATAAAAGAAATAGAAGCGGACCTATTACGCTACCCTGGGGAACTCCCGATGTGACTTTATTGTGTCCGACATGATACCATCTATGACAACCCTCTGCTCTCGCCCACTTAAGAATTCTTTTACCCAACATACAACGTATTTATTTATACCAAAACTCTCTAACTTCAAAATTAATTTATCATGAGGAACTTTATTGAAAGCCTTTTTAAAATCTAAAAATATATCATAAATTTCAGTAGTTTTTGCCCTGGACAAAATATCGTGTACGAATAAAGCTAATGGGGGCGTTTACTCGGAACCGAAATCGCAATTTTGACAACGAAATTGTTAGATGGAAACGAAAAAATAAATTTAGTGAAAAAATTAATCTTCTAACCATAACCATTCACTCATAAATAAAAAATTAAAATAAGCAAAAGGTGACGCCCACCGAAAATGCTGCTGTGATAACATTGACCCGTCCTTGACTGCTCGTATGGGAAGGGGAGGGAGAGGGGAGGGGGGGGATTCTCGGAAGGTCTGCTCGCACAGATGGTGTCGTAACTGCTCCTATTGGCAGAGTCAGCTGTGTGTCCCCCTTTGCGATAAGGCGAAGTAGCTTCGCGGGCTCAGTTGTGATTGTACGAAGTCGATGTACGTCAGGGGTTGCACCACACCCACTTTTTCGAAAGGGTTAAAAACATTAGTTTTTCGACACCTATAACTCGAGAAATAATTGACGGATCAAAAAACGGAAAAATACGGGTCTCTTTATTTTACAAACTCTATCATATTCGGCAATAAAAAAAATATGGTAAACGACCCCATTGTGTCTCGCAAGATCTACCTTTCCGGAACCCATTTTGGCTGTTTATGAGCAATCCCTGACTATCCAAATGCCCCATGATCGAACTTACTACAATGTGCTCAAATATCTTACAAGAGATTGACGTGAGTGAAATGGGTCTGTAGTTACTTGGTTCTTCCCTATCACCGCTTTTAAAAATAGGTGTAATGATTCACCCTGAACACGTATTAGTCAGTCTGGTCTGTACTCTCGTACTCAACTTCCGCTGGGATTCAATTCACTTACTTGCTCTATATCAACCCCCAAAATGTACAGTAAACGGATTAATCCGCAATCAACGAAAACATGTTCAATTCCAAATATTTGGCCTGAATAAGCTGGATACAAAGAGAATTTGGTCTCTCGAGAGCAGTATAATAGTGAGCAACTTTCGTGGTTTTTGTCACCCCTTGGCACGTAATCTTAACGCATTCCATTACGATGCCATTTCTAAATCCGTGGTACTGCTCCCGTCTTTTGCCATTAGCGCAGTAGGCTAAGGCGCGTTTCCTTTGTCGGGTCAGACTCAAAATTGTGAGATCCCGGGCAAAATCCCATCCGACATGTCTCTCAAACTCGACGGAGGGGAGTTGGTTCGAAGGGTTAAACCCTAGTTGGATAGAAGACGGCTCCTGTGAGCTGGAAAAGATTCAAGCGCCCGTTTTTTCCATTCTACTTGGAGAAATGAGGAGAAGAACTTTCCTAACGCCAATCAAATCTACATTGAGTAGACTGCGGAGAAGTCGTGAAATGGAGGAGGAATGGAAAACGTTGACGACCAGAACTGCACCATCGGGAATACGTCGCCAATTTACCAGTTTCTTATTTCATGGTTCCTGGTTGATCTTAATTTCTATTCCTAAAGAGGTAGACTGTCGGTAAAAGGATTTATCTCGGCAGCTGGTACCCGAAAAGAAGGTAACATACGTGAAACACAAACATGGCAAAAACATACGTGAAATAATGGGTCAAGCGAATCGTAAACTGGGATTCGTCAAAAGAGTACTGGGTGAATGTGACGATCATGTACCAGAAATCAGCTACTTTTGCCTTGTTAGACCTCATTTGGAATATGCTGCCAGTGTATGGGATCCCTACGAAATCGGTCAAAATAATGAACTTGAACGTGCGCAGCGAAGATCCGCAAGATTTGTAAAGGGACGGTACGATAACCTTATTAGCGTAACCAGTCTATTAAATGAATTGAATTGGGAATCATTGTCAGATCGCAGGTTGAAATTTAGACTTAATCTCTGAAATAAATTCCAAGACCATATTTTCAGTGATGATGTTAAAAATGTTTTGCGGGCCCCAACTTACTATGGTAGACTGGACCATAATCACAAAATTAGAGAAATTGATTGCCGAACTGACAGATTCAAAATGTCCTTTTTTCCTTGTACTATTAGGGATATGAATAACGGTAAATATATCCAGTAAGAGTGTAGCAATGGATAACATTGGTAGCAGCATGTTGGTATAAGGACTTAAAGCTAACCCAACTAACAGCATGTTTTTGAATGTTTTCTTGTCTATTTTTATCTTGTTTTTAAAAAGTGTAGTTTTGAACAGTACCATATAAATACTAATCCTTTTTTATGAATGACATTTAGTGCATGTTTGGTGAGAATTTACCCCCTGCCACACACCTTTATGGTGGCTTGCAGGGTATTATGTAGATGTAGATGTAATTTAATGAAAGTAGTGAGTAATAAATTACAAATAGTTTGGCTAGGAGAGAGATGCACTTTTCTGCATTAGTGGTGAAAAACGTACATCCATTGTTTTCATGAGTAAACATCCATCAAATCAAATTTTATAGAACTGTGAATAATTTTGCATACATCTGTAACATAACAATTGAGCCGCCGAGATCAACAATTCAAGGTGTAATAATGGAAGTAAACAAGCGTTGGTAATTAATGGAACAATAGGAGAGAGCGAGAATAAGGGAATTGTGTGTTAGACGCGGTGGTGTCGAGTCGCAAAAGTGACGCGTGCTTAAGAAAGGACATTATTTGTGAGCTGGTTGGTGTCTGTGTGGGTGAATAAGTATTCGTGAGGGAAGAGAGATTGTTGTTGTGTTGTGTCTGATTTGATTTAAGAAGTGGCTCGAAAGAAAAGAATGTGTAAAAGTGTATGGCCTGTTAAGTGCGAGCCTGAAGAGAAATGTATTTTGTATGTTTGTGTTTGATTAATTTTTTTAGTGCATTTCGTGAGGGAAATTTCTAATGTTGTGCATATTTTACGTAATAAATGTGTGTGATTTATAATTTATAAAGGAATATATTACACATCTAATCCATTGAAACGATCCATTCACAAATAATTCACCGTGGACCATATCAGGCTGAAACGTTTCAGGCAAAACATAGACGATAGGCTCTCTTTCAGAACAAATACTCTGAAACGAAGTTCATTGAGGATCGACGGATTTTTACCGTTGCCAATACTCTTCAAAAGTTGCGAACCTCAATCAATAGTACTCAAGTACTCGCCGGTTCCTTGGGCAGACTTTATCTCGGTAACGCTAGAAGTAGGCTTTAGTAATCGGAATATACGCACTTGCCTGCGAAACTCACTTGCGAGACCAGAGATAACTTTTACCAGGACTTGTCTTGAAATACGCCGACAAATGGCTACGAAAAACAGAATAAGAACAGTACATTCCCCTTAAATTCCCCATTTTACGTGCCATCCCGGTAGGAAGGGACCGCCTACAGTGAGATACTTATCCTTATAGGTGTAATGCCTCGATCGAGAGCGTCAAGGAATTTCGCTCCCGAGAGCCGCGCAGTGACGTCGGTCGGTCACACAGTGCGCGATTCAGCTGTTTTCATGTTCATCAATGATTCATGTTTACGACGAAATTCCCCGGAACAGTCGCATTGCTCACGTCTTCGACTTGACTGTTTAATATTTGTTAGCAGTTGACTGCTATGACAGTCAACTGCTAACAAATATTAAGCCTTACTCGCATGTGTAAACAGCCACTGCAATGCGAGTTCAGGTCGATACTGAAAATATGTCGAACACTATCGATCCACGTTCGAGATATTAGCAAAGTTGAAGCAGCGTTTACATGTAGCAGTTGACTGCTGTGACAGTTGCGAGATGCGCGATATATCTATACCGCTACTGCTGTAATGCGTTTGCACCAACTTCTATACAGCTTAAAGCCGCTATTTAGGCGTTGTCATCACAAATATAAAACGCGTTTTATTTGAATAGTGAATTTTGCTTAAATTTTCATTAAATCCATCAAACAATAAAGTCCATTGACGATTATCTTTTGTTCCCATTCTTTAAAGAGTAGAATCTCCCCATTGGGGAAGGATATCCTTGTTATTATACCCAAATTGCTTTCCGTTTGCGATTGTTGCGATTGTGTTGAATACATTTCTGCTGGAAAGTAGACGGGCTTCAACTTTGCTAATAGCTTGAACTGGATCAATAGTGTTCGACATGTGTCCAGTATCGACCTGAACTCGCATCGCAGTTGCTATTTACACATACGAGTGGGGCTTAATAGTTGTTAGCAGTTGATTGTCATAGCAGTCAACTGCTACGTGTAAAAGCACTTTGAAGTCCGTCTACTTTCCAGCGGAAATGTATCCAAAACAATCGCAACAATCGCCAACGGAAAGAAATCGTCTGATACCGGGAATTTGGATATAATAACAAAGATATCCCTCCACAAAGGGGAGATTCTACTCTTTGAAGAATGGAAACAAAAGAAAAACAATTTCATGGAAATTTAAGCATCAATCACTATTGAAATAAAACGCTTTTTATTTGTTGTGGCAACGCCTAAATAGCGTGGTTAAGCTGCATAGAATTTGTTGCAGACGCATCATAGCATTAGCGATGTAGATATATCGCAACTCATCTCGCGACTGTCATAGCTCAGTCAACTGCTACGTGTAAACGCTGCTTAATAGACGCATGCTAATTAAAATACATTAGCTTCCCAAATAGAACTAGACGAGTTGCCGAACGGTGGAATGTCGTGAGCATTGAATTTTGCAATCAAAGAACTGGTTTTTAAAGACCATGATTAGTAAGTGAAAACATAAATTTGTTTGGTTTCTCTTAAATCGCAATTTTCCAAGAAGATTCCTGTTGTCCGTCACTTCAAATCAGTCGCACTTATGTAACAGTGTGAAATTGAAGAATAGTCCACCTGCATTACGTGTCCAGGTTTCCGTAGCGACACAGTCAGGCTTGCGTGAGTCTTCAGCGTTGTCATCATTGACGGCGACGTTTCACCCACTCTTCTTCAGGCGTCCTTAGTCCAGGGTGAAGTGGCCTTCAGTCTGGAATGAGGACGCCTGCAGCGAAGTGGCTGAAACGTCACCGTCAATTACGAAAACTCACTCCACACCCACGCCGTCGCTTGTAGGGTATCACGTACATATGTACTGTCGGCGCAGAAATTATGTGCACTCGAGTTTGAATATGAATTACAAATTAATAGTTAGGCATACAGACAAACTATTCACACAAATAATTTTCCTTATTTTATCCTGCGTTATTGGATAGCAGACTTAAATTTTAAAAAGGATTTTCATATTTTTCACAACGGTTTTAACGTAAAAAGTGCCTGTTTTTGACGGTGTTCAAGCGAAGCGCCAACTTTGATGACTCATAAATCAATAGAAAGGAGTTCAATGGCAACTAAAATTTGAAAAACAACAGATATTTATATCTTCCATGCACTTTGTAAGTTTCCAGAGTATACCTTCAATAGAAGAAAAGTTGTGATCAATTTTATAAAAAGTTAGCATTTCAAAACTGGGGTGTCGTAGAATTTCGTACTTGGTACCGTTATAACCCAAATGTCCTGAACGTATCCAATATGTAATTGTCTAATATTTCAACACATGCGTTTAATTTAAATCGATTAGTATTTATACTGGCGAAATCGACCTCCCTCGGCAAGGCAACACTGCATGGTCGATTGTTCAGTACGTCATAATATGTGAAAATATCTTTCAATATAAGTTTAAAACTCAAAGAAATGTTGATCAATGAATTGGACTCCGCTACATTGATAAATATTTTGTCCCAAAATATTATAACAACCATGGTAAAAGATCATTAATGTATACTGTACCAAAGATTTTAAATAAAACCACAGCCAATGCTAGAAACTGACAAAATATCCTCATTAAAGAAAGAAGTGAAAAAATGGTTGTTGTTCAACCAAAAATGAATTTGAGGCAATACGGTACACTAGCATTTTATAAATTACAATGTTGTGAATTTGATTTAAAAAAAATGAGCTCTAAAATATTTATGACTTGATATGAATGTTCTAAAAATTGTTCTTGTGTAGAATTATATGTTTTCTGTACAAAATGTTTATTACATTTAATTTTTTAAATCTGTTTTCTTTTATATTTTATTAAAGAGACGTTTCCCGACACTTAAATGTTTTAGCTATATCGTCATAAGTTTTTAAGTCTATTCTGCTTTGATGTTTGAATAAAAATGTATTTGTTAAAATTAGTTGGATAAAAAAAGATCACCTGCTGACAAGCCATAGGCTTAGAAGGACTTTATTTGTAAATGTTTTTAAGTGCAAATGTATATTATTCATTTATTTTACTTTTGTCAATCTAAACTGTATTCAACTGTATTTTACAATGTAAAGGAGCAAATAATAATTTTACTTAAAAAACAAGTTGGCTTTAAATGATGATCCGATGAGACACTCAAAACATTGGTTCTCATACCATATGTACTCTTCCATCTCTATTTAGGTGTCGCATCCAACTCCTCATCATCCATTCAGTTTGGATGCCTCATCCAAATGCTTGAAAAAATCCGTTCCTTCGCTTCTGGTTTGGATGAGATATCCAAACCTACGATTATCACATTCAAAGTGCTCTTCTTCCAGTGTTAGAGTGTATCTGGTCGCTTGCTGAGACTATTACCCAATTTCGGTTGCCACGCAGTGAAGTACAGCTGCTTGAAACTGAAGCAAAAGAAGCATTATGAATAGCACTCCGATGTGGAGTGAAATCTCTGCGAAGAGAGAAGGACTTTTGTGTGTGGACCAGTTGGGAGACTTGGAGAGTTGGAGAGCCGTGAGGGGATCGAATGGGAAGTGTGACGGAAAATCAATGTGAGATCCCTTCTCGAAGGAATGGCGACAAAGAGACCGCGAATTCTCGCAGCCACAAGACATTTCGTCCTCGAGGAGAGAACAGTGCTACTTCGGCGGACAGCTGTGAGAGGGGTGCGAAGAAGAAGTGCCAATGATACTTCTCCCAGAGAGAAAGGAGTGGACACCTCGGCTATAAATGCCTTTTCAGACATTCGGCTTCCTTCATTGCTTATACGTCTGCTGATGCTATCCGTCAGATGAAAGAAAGATGCTGCCATGTCGCAAACGTTTCTCCTAACGCTTGAAGCATAGCACATCAGAAAGAAAAAATAAACGAAAATACAGGAAACATAGCCAAAATCCCCTATATGTGGGGGAAAATTCCTTGGATATGGGTGTGAAATATGAAGCCACAAAAACTTTATGACCTACTGTCCGCGCCAAAATCTTGCAGACTCGAGTTTAAACCTAAATAACTCAGAAACCGTTCATCGGATTATCACGTTATTTACATATTAATTTAGAAAATTTTGTTGTTGACTGAATACATTGTTAGAATAATTTTAAAAACAAATTTTGGACCTGTTTCTTACGTTAGAGTAAAAAAGAGACAATTTTTTTAGCACTACGGCGCCATGCGTCACTTTGACGTCTAATAACTTCCAAGCAAAGCGTTTGGCTAAAACAAAATTTTAATACGACGTGGATTATATCTTTATTATTACGTCTACGAAGTTTCAAGGTTTTACCTTAAGTACATATTGGTATGCTACTCCATTTATAATCGCACTTTTTCTCGTCAACTATGCATAATGGCGCCACGAGACTACAATTGTCATCTTCCTCTTTAAATTTACAGAGCGAATCAATTATTATCATTTAGCTAAAGTTAGCCCCTTATTTTATATCGAATTTTATGTTTCCTGAAATAACGCGCGAGCCCAGAGCAGGGCACTCCACCGGCAACGCTGCGCTTTTTCTGAGAAGGCACAATACTACTTACAAAACCTTCGCAATAAAATCCTGATAGTCCAGAGTTCCACTTAAAAATTGAATGGCACCTCCAGTGCAAAGTTACGATGGTCAGAGGGATCAGAAAACACCGCTAGCAGTTTAATAAACGGGGGGATAAACTAATTGAAATTTTCTTTCCTCCAAATCTCTAAAAATACACCGCTTCTCTTGCAATCATTTTTGTTAGGCAACTGTTGCTTTGAAAGAAACAACTGTTTTACTGAACCTCCTGCAAGATACAGCATCCTTCCTGATACGGGATATATTATGGCGACAGATATTCAGTCGTTGATGAAAAATACTATTGGTATGAAAGGAAGGTGAGAGAGGGGCTGGGCCAATCCGAGTGCTTTAATTGCTTTTCCACAACTTCCAAAACGTACCTACGCAGTGGAAAACAAGATGGAAGAGTACGTAACTTCGAAATTAGTTGTAAATAAACGGAAATCATTAAAAGCGGGATACAGGAAGATGAAGAAGGAGCTTATGGAAGAAGTAAAGTTGACAAGATACAGGGTGCATTCCGAAAGTAATGCAATTGAATTTCCTGCGCAGCTCCTATTAGTTGGAGTGGGATCGGACCACTTGGAGTAGGTGGCGGGGACGCTAATCTTTGCCGCAAAACTGGTCTCAGTGCTCTCCAAGATGTGGAAGTGGCAGGACATCAGTTATTGTAAACCTCTGCGCGCCGACCGTGTCACGGAAAAAATGGAATCGAAACTGAAAAAATCTCTTGAGGAGACTAACAAAATGATTTGTGAGGCTTTCGGGAACTCTAGGACTCTACACTGTCTTACTCACAAGTTTTCAGGTGGTTAAAGTGGCACACCAACTCTGAGTGGCACACCAACCAGTCACCAAGCACAAAAAGGCAAGAATGAGCAAATCAAAAGTGAAAACAATGCTCATTGTCTTTTTTGACAGCAAAGGAGTAGTCCATATGGAGTTTGTTCCTCAAGGACAGACAGTTAATGCTGCCTACTATGTGGATGTGCTAGGAAGGCTCTGAAAAAGGATTGTCAGGACGAGAAAAGACATCTCCACTACCTGGCAACTCCATCACAACAACGCGCCTTGCCACAACGCACTACGAGTACGCGGAGTTCCTGGCCAAACACCAGGTGCAAATGCTGCCCCACCCACCCTACAGCCCTGACGTCGCCCTAGTACACTTCTTTTTGTTCCCTTGGATTAAAGCAATCCTGAAAGGAACACGTTTTTCGTCCATAGAAGAAATCCAATTAGCGGTGACGGAGACCTTGCGAGAGGTCCCCGAAGACGCCTTCCAGGGCGCGTACTGGTCATGGCAGAGTCACTGGAAAAAATGTGTAGAGGCCCAAGGACAGTACTTTGAAGAATTTTAAGTGTTTGTGCAAATCTGTTCAATTTATTACTTTAAAAAATAATAATTGCATTACTTTCGGAACGCACCCTGTAAACCCTGGACCACCAAGGAATTCAAAGAAGCAATCGACGATAGAACAAAATACAAAAACTGAATAAGGGCAACTTAACTTTAAAAATATAATGAATGATATTTGTATGAAATGCGTGAAAAGCAAGAAAATGTGACAAACATGAAGAAAAAACATCCCCAAAGCCGTAAAATGCTGCAAAAAATACGTAAGCTGTTGCAAGAATCTGTTGAAATCAATCAATGCCGTAATCTGTTGCAGGAAAATGTGGTTAAGAATCTAAGCAAATATGTACAATAAAACCTCAGTTATTAAGAAATAAAAGTTCCTAACAGTATAGTAAGGAATCACTTGAAGGTAAAACTTTATGCCATTAGGGACAAGAAGGGAACTTGAACGTGTGCAGAGAAGAACTGCAAGATTTGTAAAGGGACGGTACGATAATTACATTAGCGTAACCAGTCTATTAAATGAATTAAAATGGGAATCATTGTAAGATCGCAGGTTGAAATTTAGACTCAATCTCGTAGATAAATTCAAAGATATTATTTTCAGTGATGACGTAAAAATATTTTGCGAACCCCAACTTACTATGGCAGACTGGACCATAATCATAAAATTAGAGAAATTGATTGCCGAACTGACAGATTCAAAATGTCCTTTTTCCCTCGTACAATAAGAGATACGAATAACGGTAAATATGTCCAATCGGAGAGTAGCAATGGATAGCATTGGTAGCTGCATGTTGGTATGAGTACTTAAAGCTAACCCTATACTGACAGCATGTTTTTGCATGTATGCTTTGCAATTTCTATCTATTTAAATAGTGAAGTTTAGAACAGTGTATAAATACTAATCCTTTTTAATGCATGAAATTTAGGGTATGTTTGGTGAGAATTCACCCCCTGCCACACACTTTTATGGTAGCTTGCAGGGTATTATGTAGATCTAGATGTAGAAGGGAGAACAAGCAACTTAATTTGCAGATAAAGTGAAGAGATGGAAAGGAATATTTGAGTGATCATCATCATTATAAGGGGGGTTAAAATTTCTAAGATTGATTTGATGCAGCATTCCTCTTCATTCTCCTATCATGATATATTAGCTGACCCTGAAATATTGACGAATAATACAGGGTAGCAACCTTCCTACATCAGATCTTCCTTTTTGATAAATTTCCAGGCTGACTGTTATAACATCATCATCATCGTTAGTCAGTTATCCTTGGATTCGTTTGACACAGCTCTTCATTTGGGTTTACAAACACCAAACCTTCTAATAATGTCTATAATATTTCCCTTAAAATCCCCCGCTACATACTCCATATATCTCATGCGAGGGAGGCTCTCTTGCATAAAATGAGTGGGAAAATCAACCTAGGCTTTGTAGAGCATTCTCCAGAAAATGGTCTTTGTAGTCGCTACAATAGGGCAACTTCGAGGCCGCTTATATTCAAGGGAAGATGCAAGATAGATGGTGCTGACTTGCACTTTTGCCATCGCGTTTAGAAAGGGGAGCAATGGGTAGATAGATGAGTTATTACTCTCTGAAGAATCAGCTGAATAGACGAAGAGAAACGATTCAATGTAGGCCTGCCTTTTCCATTCTTCCCGTTCACTTTTCCCTCGACGATTGTCTTTATCAGGCCATCGTGTCTTAAGATGTGGCCGATTAAGTTGTCCCGTCTTCTTTTTATAGTTTTCAGCAGACTTCTCTTTTCTTCCACTCTTCTTAGGACTTCTTCATTTGTCACTCGGTCGATCCATTTAATCTTCAGCATTCTTCGATAGAACCATATTTCGAATGCTTCCACCCTTTTCTTCTCCGCTGCTCTTATCGTCCATGCCTCACTGCCGTAAAGAAACATGCTCCAGATATACGTTTCGATGAATTGCTTCCTTACTTCCAAGCTTGTATTTCCAGCTGCTGGTAGATTCTTCTTTTGATAGAATGCCCTCTTTGCCTGTACTATTCTACTCACTATTTCTTTCTTGCTTAGTCCATCGTTTATTACTCGGCTTCCTAGGTAACAGAACTCTTTCACCTCTTCCAGTTTCTGTTTTCTTAGTTTAACGTTGGTTTTGGCCTCTTCTCTTTTGCTGCACACCAATATCTTAGTTTTCTTCTTATTGATCTTCAGATAATATCTGGCCATTGTCCTTTCCATGGTTGTTAGCATCTAATTCTCTGTCTCTGCTATGAGAGCTATGTCATCAGCGAATCGTAGCATGCTGATTGTTTCTCCGTGGATGTTCACTCCAGAACACTTCTCCTTGACTTCATTGATGGCTCTCTCAATGTTAAACATCAAAAATTACGGGAGACAGTGCACAGCCTTGTCTCACTCCTTTCCTTATTCTTGCTTCTTCACAGTTGGGTCCAGATTTTATCACCGCTACTTGGTTTTTATACAAACTGTGGATAATTCTTCGGTCATTGTACGACACTCCAATTCCTTTCAGAATTCCAAACATTAAATTTTAATAGACATATATAAATTATGCATATATTATTAAACATATTTACAGCTATTCATATCCCGAATTTTACGAGGAAATAAGGAATCTCGTGGTTCGACCATGAATTTTTTCTAATTTTATGATCATGGTCCATAGAGTTCTCTTTTTTCTCCAACTCCTCTTAGTACTTCTTCATTTGTCACTCGGTCGATCCATTTTGTCTTCATCTTTCTTCAATAGCACCGTATTTCGAATGCTTCCACCCTTTTCTTCTCCGCTGGAAATACATATAATGAAAAATAACTTTTCTGCTATGCCTCGTGTGGTTCAGCTGTTCAATAATATTTAGTTCCACGGTTCAGCGGTAGGGGGAGGATGCCGACAGGAAATTTTCAGCGGCAATCCGTATGGAGCTGCTGACCATTCCGAGTGGAACCAACGCTCGGCTTGGCTTTCTGTCCTCTGCCCATTTCCCTGCTCCGTCTTAAGGAATGCCAATAACTGAAGCATAAGGGCGCTTCTCTTTTACGACGCCGAGCCAACGTTTACTGGACCCCCGGGGAGAACCCCTTGGAAGCAGACCGTCCCGGAGATTGCACTCCGCAATTTCAGGGTCCTGCCCACAGGGTAAGAATCCCCAAATCATGATCTGATCAATCTAATAAAACCGCTGTCGCACCCTCGTGGAAAACGGCAACGTCGGATTATGCGGGAAGAATCTTTAATTAAAATCGATTCGTTTTGAAAGATAGAACCCTCACGCTTTGTGGACAAAGATATTGGTTCAACAGTTAAAGCACTCAAACATTAGCCCTGTCCGAAACGTGTGCTTCTAGCGCTAAGCGTACTACAATGCTTGCTTGCAAGTGGAGGAGGGTAAAACATCGGAAACACCCGAGGTATGTCCGAACGCGAAGCACTCTGGGGGAAGCATGCTACGAAGCCATAACACAGAAGCACGCTTCCATTGTTAAAGGCTTCAAAGCATCGTTGACAGGAATAAAAAAAGATGGCGGAGCCGTTGGCTACTTATAAATGTATGTAGCATCTATTTTGTAATTTCGTATGTTACATTTGCGTAATGGTTAATATACATTTCAATGATGAGATTACTATATATATAATCCGTCTTTTTCTTACGATCTAAACATTTGATAGATGATGCCTAGGTATATTGAAACACGATAGAGGGCAGCATCTATCAAATGTTTAGATCGCATGAAAAAGACCGATTATATGTATATCAACCTTTTCATTGATATGTATATTAATAATTATGCAAAATGAGCATACGAAGTAAAAAAATAGATGCTACACACATTTATAAGTAGCCAACGGTTCCGGCATCTTTTGTTATTCTCGTCAACAATGCTTCGAAGCCTTTGACAATGGAAGCGTGCTTTTGTGCTTTGGCTTCGTAGCATACTTCCACCAGAGTGCTTCGCGTTCGGACGTACTTCGGGTGTTTCCGCCGGTGCCCCCCTCCACTTGCAAGCAAGCATTGTAGTGTGCTTAGCGCTAGAAGCACACGTTTCGGACAGGACTTTTATTTTTGCACTACTCAAGTGGGAGTAGTGGGAAATGTGGGTGTGCATATGTTTCCTAAAAATTAAAACAATTTTGGATTAGTTTTAGAAACATAAGTAATTATTTTGGAGTAAAAAAATTCATATTTTTCATTCCTCTCTGCAATGCTCACTGAAGTAGATTGAGGAGAGTACCATTTTTGAAGTACAATCACCCCGACAATTGCTGCAAAGACGAAGGCAAAAGTTCCGTCTTCTATCACATCGAGAGATCACAGGACCTCAAGATAATTACATCTATCTTTTAGGTGGAGATATAAGTGAATGTTTTATCTTAAATTGATAAAAGAACGGAATTGTTTGGTTGTAGGACAGCCATTGATAATTTTAAAATGGTGGGTTTATGTTTTTCGAAAAAATCTGCTGATTTAGCAACAAACATTAATACATAAAAAACATTTTATAACCTTCTTTCAACTATCAAAAAGTACTTAAAAACGCCTAGCTTTGAAAAACACATTTCATACACATGATTGGGGCCGGTAGGCAAAAATTGTATTATTTTACTATCTGCACATCGAAAACGTCATTAATATTTTCGTAATTACGCAACTGATTGAGGAAACTAATTACAATTCCTTCAACTTCTTCAATCCAATTGTTGTCCCTTTACCAAAAACGTAAACACATTTCTTAGCAACGTAAACAAAATTGCTTAGCTACTGGTTTTACATGTTAAAAGATAGGGAAAAAACAATATTTCATGCTTAAATTTTCACACTTTTCTGTCAGACAGTGAAAATAAGAATACGCTTAAGCATTGTGCACAGATTTCGTCTTTCAAACGACACCACTCCCACTTAAATCCGACAGGTATCTTCGGAGATTACCTCAAATTAATGAACCAGCCTCGAGCGCTGCAAACACACATACGTACAAACAACTGCCATCTACAAACCACGTTTTTTTCATTTTTCTCTGCACCACAAACTGATAAAAATCCAATACTACTACCAAATCGTACAAACAGAGAATCCACACTGAACACACCAAACCTCAATCTTTTAGCACAAAACTTGGAAATAACAAACCAAAACGGATACAGGATGACTCACTGAATGACTGGCACGCTAAAAAAATAATATATACGCTAGCAGACTTGCGGTCTGCTTTGTAGGCAGTCTATGGGTTAACCTACCTCAAGAGATCAATATAAGGCCGATTATTAAAAACATTATTAAAATTTGCAAATCCGTGATGATCTTGGACTATATCCTGAAACTCCAATTAGATTGATAGAGAAACTACACTTTTAAAAGAAGTCTTATGAAATATTTAGTGCATAAATGGGTAGAAAGCCTTTTTGTCAATTGAGAATAAAGTATCTTTAAGTTTTTAATTCATACTTCACTTTAATCACTTGCGATGAATGAAAATATCCACTGTTCCACGCTTAAGTCGATAAATTTGGTGAATTTCATGCATGCAACCTTCTCCTTACTTCGAAAGGAGTAATTGCTCAAACCACTCAGTATAATATAATAAGAAATAATCAAATAAACAAAATAAGTATGTATTCAACATACTTACGAATCAATACATAATGCATCAATAGATGAAACTAATTCTGCTTTCTGTAACTTCTTTCACGTCGTCAAATAGTTAATGCACATTTAGCAAAACACGTAAACAAACATACATAGGAACGTGTACGAATTTGCATAGCAACTCTTTTCCCATGTTAAAAGATAGTGAAAACACTCTTTTTAACACTTAAATGTTCACATTTTCCAATTCGTTGAAAAATATTTAAATACGCCTGTTTCATGTGCCCATATTTCTTCTTTTAAACGACACCACTCTTGCATCGATCAGATAAGTATCTTTGGAGTTTACCTCAAATTGATGCACCGAGGTCAGGCGTTAAAACATCCTGGGAGGTTTTCAACCCGCACACTATTATACATTTTATATTTTTTTTGGGTGGGAAGGAGGTACAAAGGAATTCTAAAACTACAGATATGTAGTGCGCAGACACGTTCTGCATTGAACGCACTTTTCTTCACCTCCAGAGCTCTCAACCACCGCGAGAAAACACAATAATACCGACTGAACTGACGGACTGACTGACGGACACCGCTACAAACTTAATTATACTAATAGATATTATGAAAGTTTTGCTGCGAAACCTTTGTTGGTGGAGTTGAATACGGGGTCTAGTCGCGGGAAGTCATGTAAAACGCAATAGCAGGGAACTCTGTCACCTGTGTGAAGAATGGAGGTAAAGATAATGGGTGACAAGCCGTCGTTGGATTCGGGATGTTTAAGTAACGTTTTGCATTGATTAACAGGAAATGGGTCTGAAGTTGAACAAAGTCTGCAATGTAAATTGCTTGCTCCGTAATGAATCCAAATGCGGTTTCGATACTTGATGGTAAGCTAATGTCGTTCAATAGCAAAAGTGTGGGTATCCCAAGCATTTATGGCTGGGGGGCCTATATCTCTCCCCTGGGCTATGAAACTTTTACGATAGGAGCGAGTAATCACGAATGGATTTGATTGATTGGATATAGGATGTTGATCCCCAAGGAATGTTTATCCCGTCGTGGTAGAGCTTTCGTATTGGGCCATCGAATATTTCCTACCACATACTTGATTCCCTTGACGAATTTCGTCTTAGTTGCGTCGCACTTTCATCTCCAACGAGGTTTCCCGCGAATCCCTCTTGAAGAAAAGAATCTTACAGAATCTCTAATTTGCTCAAAGATTTCCATTCCACATAAATAACAACTCCCTACGTCCTTTTTCTCTTCACCAACTATAGCATTAACCTGTTATTTGTGCAGTGGAATTAGCGTTAAATATGAATCAACAGGATTAACAGGATTAACAGGATTTTTCCATTTCGCTTTTATTTACGTTTTGTTACCATGGCAAGGGTCGTCACCATAAACAGGTAAACAATACAATTACACATTCAACTAAAGTTATTGGTGACATCCTATTGTTGGTAAACAAAAAAAAGATGTTTACCTATTGCATTAGGTATAACATAACCAAGAATTCAGCATTCTAAATCCGTCTTCATTAATTTTTTCTCTATCTTCAATTTTCCTTTTACCGGCCTTAATATGAATTTGCACATGAACTTTTTTGTTTTTTTTTTAAAGTTCCACCCAAAAATACCGATTCCCTCATACTTCCCTTCAATCCTTCCACAAGGCCGCAGTAGTGTACAGGGAAATTCTAAGCCCAAGTGATAAAGAATATTTAAATGATGACCTACAAGCAATTGAAAAATGGTGTCATACATGGCAGTTAGAACTAAATTTTGAAAAATGTGTAGTAATGAATTTTTGGAGAAAGAATAGCTCTCCTCCTAGCACTTACAAAATAAGTAATAATGAATTAACAAACGTGGAATACATTAAATATCTTGGAATAAGACTGACACATGATCTTTCCTGGGGTAAACACAAACGTGAAACAATGGGTCAAGCGAATCGTAAACTGGGATTCGTCAAAAGAGTATTGGGTAAATGTGACGATCATGTACGAGAAATCAGCTACTTTTCCCTTGTTAGATCTCATTCGGAATATGCTGTCAGTGTATGGGATCCCTACGAAATCGGTCTAAATAACGAACTTGAACGTATGCAGCGAAGATCGGCATGATTTGTAAAGGGACGATACGATAACCTTATTAGCGTAACCAGTCTATTAAATGAATTAAAATAGGAATCATTGCCAGATCGCAGGTTGAAATTTGGACTAAATCTCCAAGATAAATTCCAAGATAATATTTTCGATGTGATGACGTTAATAATATTTTGCTAACCCCGACTTACTATGGTAGATTGGACCATATTCACAATATTAGAGAAATTGATTTCCGAACTGACAGATTCAAAATGTCCTTTTTTCCTCGTGCAATTAGGGATATTAATAGCTGTAAAAGTGTCCAATGCGAGTTAATCAATGTATAGTATGTTGGTGTAAGGCCTTGAAGGTAACCCAAGTAATAGCACGTTTTTGCATGCTTAGTTTGCTATTTTTATCTTTTTAAATTATTCAGTTTAGACTAATATATTAATATTTATCCTTTTAAATGCATGATATGTAGTGCATGTTTGGTGATAATTCACCCCCTGCCACACACCTTTGAGGTGGCTTGCAGGGTATTATGTAGATGTTGATGTAGATGAAGGCGGTTGGGTAACCGAAAATTTCGTAACCATTAGGTTAAATAATTTCTTTTCCATGAACATTCCACATTTGTGCCTTTTATGGCAGTGGCAACCGTTTTCATACTACAACCTCTTGAGAGTACTTTGCGAGTATATATTAATAGAAAGGGCCAGTTTCACCAACGAAGATAAAATTCCTCTTTGTCTTAATTTACAATAACTCAGTTCAAATTGCTATCGCGATAATCTACATTTCGTATTCCACCATTTTGATTGCGGTTACTGAGGTTTCTTTAAAACGCGATTTCTCTCGGACAGTTTTGGTTATTGAATTTCCCATTCCCCAGACGTCAACAAGCATTCAAAACAACATAACCGATATCCGCCAATTTAGTTTCGTACTTGCATTTCATTATTACGTGCCCCACATAGCACAAAATATTTATTTGCTACAAAATCATCTCTGGATTGTCTTCAACCTGTAACTATAAAAAAAAACAAGTAGTAACTTTCGGACATTTTCCAGCTACTTAGAACACATTTGAATGCTCAGTTTTCCTACATCTATATCTAGACGATACCCTACTTGCCTCCGCGAGGGTGTATGGCAGGGGGTGAAGATCACCAAGCATGCACTACTAACATGCGAACAAAAGGGTCTCATGCAACTAGATTGTTAGTATCTATAGTATTTCAGGGGTTAATACATGCATCATGCACTACAGACTACTCTAAAATATTTCCCCTACCTATCCCTTTGCTATGCTGTCTTAACGGCACTTGGGGCGTCTCCTTCGAAAATTGCTCTCGCATCCTCTTCACTGTCACTGACATCATAAGGAAGTTCTTGGAGATTCCTGCACGCCATATTGCCTATACTATATTGGGTAACAAAGCCTGACGAATATATGAGTGAAAATATCAACTAAGGTAATCTTCCAAAATCATGAAACGCTAACGTCCCAGTAACACAGTTACCCACTCCTAAAATTAGCCAAGTTAAAATAATTGTCTTTGTTGCCGAAACCAGACCTAAGTGACTCGAGGAATGTGTTCCTGCGAATATCTCGTTGATTGCCTAGTGGAATTCCTTGCTGCCTCTCTTTGTTCACGATTTTGTTGCTCATCGAGGAAGATGCTAGCCTTCTCAGACGAGTATCTTCCTGTTTGTATTCCTGTTTACTATTCGCCCTTACAACCAAAATGGTGTTGGATGCGGCAGAGCCAGACCAACGGGTGAAGCATTAAATTTCGCGAACCTCTAAACAACTAGGAATCCCTAATCGGTTCCTTCATCTCTACCGAACAAGAACCGTCTCTATATGACTAATAACTGGTTTTTGGGGTTATCAGCGTCTTGAGTTAAAAAGTAGCCGACATTTCTTCTCCTTTGCCGGTGAACTCCTCAGGACTAGGGATGCTGTGGAGAATTCTGGATTGTTCTTACTTTATTGTTAGCTATAGTTAAATTTCGCTAACCTCAAACAACGGACAAGATATCACGGATATTACAAAAGTACGATACAAAGACAATCATTAAACCTAGGAAATAAATAACAGACATCACAAGAAATGTGAAAGGAAAAGAAATATTAGAAACAGAAGGTGTATACTTGCTGAAATGCGAAACATGTGATAAGTTCTACGTGGGTGAAACAGGGCGGACGATTAAGACGAGAGTAAGAGAGCATAGTGCTGCCATACGCCTAGTAGGGCACCAAGAGAAGTCAGCAGTCGTCGAGTATGTAGCACAAGGCCACGACATAGAGAAGCCGATAATCCTGGCCAAGGACAGGTACTTCAAAATGAGGATTTTTAGGGAAGCCCTGGAAATAAGGAAACACCCCAGGAATTTCAACAGAGACCAAGGGCAAGCGATCAGTAGCTCCTGGCTTCCGGCAAAGGAGAAGAAACATCGTTTACTTTTTAAATATATGACGCGGATAACCCCAAAAAACAGTTATTAGTCATATTTATGGACCGCGAAAGTTTTAACAACTCGACAAGAACCGTCTCCATAGATTCGACACAAAGGTTCCTTCCGCAGCAATGCTCTGGCATGCCTGACGTGCCAGTGTTTATCGAGGAGGGTCTTCGTCAAGTACTCGCTACCGTACCTACATCTACATATTGTCCTGAAAGCCAAAATAAAGGTGTGTGGAAGGTAGTGAAGTCTCACCAAACATGCACTACATATCATGCATAAAAAAGGATTGGTATTTATACACTGTTCTAAACTTCACTATTTAAAAAAACATAGAAATAGCAAAGCAAACATGCAAAACCATGCTGTTAGCTGGGTAAGCTTCAACTCCTTATTCCAACATGCAGCTTCCAATGTTATCTATTGCTACACTAGTACTGGACATATTTACCGTTATTCATATCCCTAATTGTACGAGGAAGAAAGGACACTTTGAATCTGTCAGTTCGGCAATCAATTTCTCAAAATTGTTGATCATGGTCCAGTCTACCATAATAAGTTGGGGTCCGCAAAATATTTTTAACATTATCATTGAAAATATGGTCTTGGAATTTGTTTAAGAGATTAAGTCTAAAATTCAACCTGCGATCTGACAATGTCACCCAATTTCAATTAATTTAATAAACTGATTACGCTAATATGGTCATCGTACCGTCCCTTTACAAATCTAGCCGATCTTCGCTGCACACTATCTACGACGTGCTCCAAACAACCATCAGGATTGCACCCCGATATCCACATGCAAGCTGAGTAGGGGGATGGGACATCTCGACGCAGCTTCCTTTGCGCGAGACGTTTTGGCGCTAGCCATGTTACCGCGGCGTGGGACGGGATATTTGCATGGACGATGCATCTTCGCTGCAATGCGATTCCGTCGCCCATATGACTTAAACCTGTTTCGCAAAGGCGTATGCAGAGAAAATTTGGGATTATTGGTTACGAGGGCATTTTCTTCACGCATATTTCTCTGTATTTCCCCATCACTCATGCGTTAGCAAATGCTTTGATCGCTACGATGAATATTACTCCTGCCCCACAGGAAACACAGCACCCCTGGACCTGTTTGTGGGTCATGAGAGGCCGGAAAACAACGCGGAACGAAACCGAGATGTAAAAATCGGTTGCTTGGAAAAGTTCTTTAATAAATCCCGTCCATGGAATCGCGGGATTGATCTGAGGGGGTGGCAGGGGATAGGGGGAGGGGTGGTGGCGGGAGAGAGGGAGTGAGGGTGGTTTTAGACCCCGGGGGAGGGCTGCCGATACTACTCTCTGGAAGGGCATTCCTGACTACGTTATGAAATTCTTCGGAATCGCTCGTCTGCGCTCGGAAACTGTCTCTAATTTGGAAATGACAGAATGACCAACGTAGATGGATGCTATAAGGGTAGGCTGGGACCTCAGCTGTAGGGAATCCAGGTCATATTTGACCTTTCAATGATGAGCAAGGAGAGACCTTTGCAGAGAACAAGGCCCCCGGCGTCCGGAGTCATTGAATCAGAAGAGTCAAGGTTACATCCCGTTGATGACGAGCAGCCGAAAGATAGAGCTGTAATCGTACGAGGAGAGCTTTGTGATGAATTTTCCGTCCATAAAAATTGAACCTATCACCACTGTAACATGTCGTTTACAAGCCATGTTTAACTTACAAGTAAACTTTATGCATGAAATTCAAGGGGTCCGCCATCTTTGATTTTGATCAATGCTTTTCTACAGAGAGATAGGAAAATATGGCGCCTGCCTCTACAATGGGCGATAATGATAGTTCGCGCGGTGATCAAGAAAGTAGCGAAACCCAAACTCCATTATGGAACGTAACAAATAATGATTGTTAGTCGTCGCGGTTAGAAACGCGAGTTAATTAATTTTGGCCGAACTTTTAACAATGAGCGGAGTTCGCTATATAAAGGGTACAGTAGAGCTACTTGTGGAAGTCGAATTTTAACAATTGGTCCATGCGGAGGTAATTCCACGTCGCGGAGTTGTCTGAAATAAGGGAAATCTGCAAAGGTCAGGATTCCGGTATGGCAGCCAAATAGGACACGAGGAGCTGGTCTTCAACCGTCTGGGCTGAGAAATCTCGGGGTTGCAGACGGAGGCAGTTATTTCGACTTCAAGGAGAGAGACGAGGAATAATCAGAGAATTTCTTATAATGAAGTATGTTATCGACCACTTTATTTGTGTAGAAATGGATAAGTTGTCTGGACTTGTTTGGTCGTTTAAGAGAAACACCAATTTTCGCCAACGTTTCGCCTCTTTATTGCGGCTTCATCAGGGCTATTTGATACACAATGTAAGTTTTTACATTTTCATTAATTTTTTACAGACTTATTGTTAGATCAGAATTTAAAGAGAGGAAAAAAATGATTACAGAGCAATCTTGTTACATACCTCTTGGTGACAATTTTTTTTATAAACAACAACAACAATGTTGTTGGTTACATAAATTCATCACAAACTTTATTATATAAAAATCAAAAACAACCAAAACTTTAAAATTATTACATAAAGAATATTTATTTGTGTATGTATATATATATTTTTAAATAACAAAATTGAATATTGAATTAATATTAATTGACAAATTGATGGTATTGTTGAGTAAGATATCTTTATAAAGTTGATATAATGTTATGGTATATTTTACTTAAATTTTGTATATCTGTTCTGTTATTGCATGCAGTAGGATATTTTACTATATAAACCATTTCTTTAAAAAGCCTCTTTTGAAGGTTAGATTCAAAATCGATCGATTTCGCATCTTCAAATATAAAGGAATGGTTGTTATTTATTTGTATATGAGTGTCGGTGATCAGTGAAGCGGCTCTGAAAGTGATTAAGTGGTCTATGTCCCGCCTGTCCTATTTAAACAAGACCCTGAAGAAGGAAGAGAATTATTGTGTCTTTGTATCCTAAGAAGGGTATTATTTTGTTTTGTGTGAGAGAGATATCAGAAAGGAGGAGACGTATTTGAAAAGTGTAATATCTGAAGTGTATTTATTTGAGCTAGTCTGGGATCAAACTATTTTGTTAAATTGAATGGTTACTAGTTTCCATAACAGCAACCTGCGGTGTCGTAGACAAAAAGATATTAAACCACTATTTTCAATAAAATCACTGAACAATAATATAATATGATTTTTAATAGCGGACTATTTTATATGAAAACATCGAAGAATAAATTTCGAGAAATGAAGAAATCAATGAAACTATTTCGAGTGGCGCGCAAAACGTTTGATGATTGAAACAAAAAGAGACTACTCGTTTAGGAATGCAATTACTCATTTAGGGATGCATGGAGATATTTATATTAAAGATGACCAAGGTTTTGGACCTTTGGCCATCATCATGGAGAGGAAAATAAACATTCCTGGGGTTCAATAGTTTCTATATTCATGAAAAAACAAGGGGCAGGAAATGAGGGACTATGAACGGAATTTGCGTCAAATGGTTTTTACATGAAATATGTTGAAATACAGCCTCGGAACTTAGGAACCACATTATCATAGCTTACGTCTGTGGCACGATTCTTTAAGGTGGATCCACCGTATTATGAAGTACATGCCATTTTTGTGACAATTTCAGGATACATCATTTTTTGGCCCCTCCACCGATTGGCAATGAAATAATGAGGCCTTTCCATCATATATTTGAAGGAAAATAGACGTTGAAAATCAGATATTTTATACGTGGCTATACGGCAGAGCATGGCTCTTGCAGTAAGATTTGCAGACTAATATTGTAAAGAGAAATGTCGTTTTGACGAAAAACTAATAGTAGATGCGTAATTTATATAGGAATATGCATTGTAAAAAACTGCTGGCCTTACCGCACTAGTTAAATTGATATTAATAAATATAAGTTTGCTCGAAAAAAAGCAGACAAGCCTTAGTTACATGAAAGTGGCGCTACGGTATGTTGTTATCATTGGCAACGGTACTTGTGGCGGAACGTGCTTACGAGCCTATTTACTAACTGAATTACGGAATATACCTTACCAAGGTCCTTTTATATTTTTTATGTTATTTAAATATTTCATTGGTTATTGACATGGTGTAATTAATGCCAATGCTTCCAAATGTTAGCAGCGTCATTGTTGCCAAACAATTTTGAAACATATCAATATTAATAAAATTCATAACAAAGAGTTGTATTTGCAAAGGCATAGTTTAAAACTAAGTAAGAAAATATTTAACCTATTTTAGGAATACGTATTAGCGGGATTGAGTCGGTATTCTCACTTTATAAATTAAACGTAGCAACAACACGTCAGTATTGTTTCGTACTCAAAATGAGTTAAAAGATCTTGTAAATAATAAAATGCAACTACAACGCGCATTATAATAGCATGCTCATACAATTATTGTGCATGAGTTATGACACTATAGATGCATTTCTATATAGGTGTTTTTCCGGATCGGTATTAAATAACATAGCTCTTTTACGAGATTTTGAATCGCGGAGTCACGGTGGAACCTCCTTAAAGAAGTGAAGCATGGGCATTAAAAAGAGCAGGGAAGTTAAGGGTGGAAACATTCGGAATGAGGTTCTACAGAGAAATGATAAATGGATCGACCAAGTGACAAAAGAAGAACTCCTAAGGAGAGTGGAATAAAAAAGAAGCCTCTTAAAAAAATATAAAAAGAAGACGAGTTAATGAGCCATAACATGAGACAAAATGGCCTGACGAAGACAATCGTCGAGGGTAAGCGGGAAGAATGTCAAAGGTATCAGATATGCGGAGAGAAAAATTGTGAAAATTGCGAAGAGTGCTTGGAGAGCTACGTCAGACGAATCTCAGAATTTTTCACAGACGTAGTCTAATTGGTTTGGTTACTCAATGATATATACGAATTTACTGTGAAAAATAGTAGGTTAAATCACGTTTTGTCACACAAAGGCGAAAAATTAATTACCTCTAATCTTTCTTGTAGCACATTCATCGTGATAAATTCTATGAAAATGCCAAATTTGTTTGTTTCATCGCATGAAAATATGAATAGATTCCACGATCATGTCAGATTACGCTCAGAAATTTCCGGAAATTAAGATCTTCGCCCATTAAAACATGAATCCGCAAAGCGACGCCCGGTGATCCGCATAATTCAAATATCGTTAACAACAGGAAACTAATTGCAAGTTGAATATGGATTTCCCCTCCAACTCTATCCACCAATGGCCTTTCGCCATTCACCACATCCATTGTTCATTGGCTCCCCTCCTTCCACCAATGCTCATTTAGCCTTTACTACTTCCTTTACGCATTGGTACCCCTCCCCCCTGTTGTCCCTTCCCTATTTATTCATCTACATCTACACGATACCCTGCAAGCCACCGCGAGGGTGAATATCACTAAGCATGCACTACTAACATGCAAACTAGCAACTATATTGTCTCATGCAACTTGATTGTTAGTATCTATAGTATTTAAGGGATTAATACATGCATTACGCACTACAGAATACTCTAAAATATTTCCCCTACCTATCCCTTCGCTATGCTGCCTATTCTGTTCTCTTATAGTACGGCGGAAAAATGCCATTTTGAATCTATCGGTACGACAATCTATCTCTCTTACCTTATTTATCTGGTCGAATCTAGCATAATACGCTAGTGTATTTCATATGTGCCCAACATCTTCAGTACAGCTATCCGATTGAAATTTCTCTAATAGATTCAATCTGTACTTTTACTGTACCTACTGTACTTTCCAGGTTGTCCTCCACCGTGTAATTTACTTTCAACCTCGTGCTGCAAGTGAATTTCTTCCCTTCAGCTCGCTGAAGAGGGCCACTTTGTTGTCGAAATACGCGTATCCGACGCCCACCCTCGTTCATTTGTGTTTGTGTAATTTTGACCACGCCCTCTCTGAGAGGTTCTCCCAGTAAATTGTGCCCAACTGTGTGTGAGTGAATGTTTTGTTTGCTTGTGAGTGTGATTGTGGCAATAACCTGGCATCCTTAGCAGGGTCCCATCAGCTCTGCGAAGGACCACAGGTTGTAACCCAAGTTACCTTAGCGAGGTCACTTCAGCCTCGCGAAGAATCCTTTTTTATGCATGCTATGTAGTGCATATTTGGTGAGAGTTCACCCCCTGCCACACACCTTTATGGTGGCTTGCAGGGTATTATGTAGATGTAGATGAAGGATACCATCTGGGTGGTGTGGTGTGGTCTGTGGTGGTCCCTGGCGGGGAAGTACATACATTCCCGTAAATCACCACAGAAGTGTGATTGTGGCAATAATCCGGTATCTGTAGTAGGGTCTCATCAGTTCTGCGAAGGATCCCAGGTTACAACCCGAGGGTACAACCCTATCGGGGTCCCTACAGCCTTGCAAAGGTTTCAATTCGTGTGTGGCTGTGGTAGTCCGTGGCGAGGAGTAACATTCCCGTAAACTACTACAGGAGGGTATTCTGGTAGAGAAGTTTTTGGTTTTGACGAGTGGTGCCAAATTTTACGGCCATTGGAGAACCCCTAATGAACTGTTGATCTTTAGAGGTCGTAGAGCTCATTTCTATTTATTTATTTATGTTGTTACTTGGGTTAGCTTTAAATGCTCATACCAACATGCAGCTACCAATGTTATCCATTGCTAGAGTTGGGGTTCACAAAATATTTTTAACATCATCACTGAAATGGTCTTGGAATTTGTTCAAGAGATCAAGTCTAAATTTCAACCTGCGATCTGACAATGATTACCAATTTAATTCATTTAATAGACTGGTTACGCTAAGAAGGTTATCGTACCGTCCCTTTACAAATCTTGCCGATCTTCGCTGCACACGTTCAAGTTCGTTATTTAGATCGATTTCGTAGGGATCCCATACACTGGCAGCATATTCCAAATGAGGTCTAACAAGGGAAAAGTAGCTGATTTCTCGTACATGATCGTCACATTTACCCAGTACTCTTTTGACGAATCCCAGTCTAGGATCAGCTTGACCCATTATTTCACGTATGTGTTTACCCCAGGAAAGATCATGTGTCAGTCTTATTCCAAGATATTTAATGGATTCCACGTTTGTTATTTCATTATTACTTATTTTGTACGTGCTAGGAGGAGAACAATTATTTTTCCAAAAATTCATTACTACACATTTTTTAAAATTCTTACTGCCTTGTATGACAACATTTTTCAATTGCCTGTAGGTCATCATATAAATATTCTTTATCATTTGGGCAGAGAATTTCCCTGTGCAATACTGCGTCATCGGCAAATAGTCGAAGCCTACTTTTTGCCACCTTATTTTGAAAAACTTGTTTATTCACATATTACGTCCCGTTGGTTTCACCATGGTTCGAATCTTGAGAGTAATCCAGTCTATCATAGTGATTTGGGGTTCGAAAAATATTTTTAACATCACTGAAAGTATGGCCTTGGAATTTGTTTAAGAGATTAAGTCTAAATTTCAACCTGCGATCCAATCTGCGACATATTCATTTAATAGACTGGTTACAATAATAAGATTATCGTACCGTTTCTTAACAAATCTTGACGATCTTCGCTGCACACGCTCATGCTTAGACGCATTTAGACCGATTTCGTAGCGATCCCATACGCTGGCAGCATATTCCAAATGAGGTCTAACAAGGAAAAAGCGACATGAGGCGAGGAAGGATTATTAAGAAAATATATATAAAGATTTGCATCTGCGTAAGTTTCACCTCCGAATAATTGTTGAACATTAAACTCAAAAGCATGTCTGAAAGCAAAGTTTCTTCAACTTTTTCATCGAAGTTTGTTGTTTTTTCTCTTAAATCCACGAGGAGTTCCCTACGCGAAGGAAACACAGCGCCGTGGGAAGCGGATGTCCGGGGGTCACGAGAAAGGTGCCCTTTCCGGCCTAAGAGAGAGGATGAGTTGTGGGGGTGAAATGAGGGTCTTCTACCGAGGAGTGAGAGGCCATCTTTTGTGTGCGTTCCTTCCATTTATTTCTTGGCCTCCGCTCCAAGGGAACGTGCCTGCCGTTCTTGAGGAGGTCGCACTGGAGAGGGAGCCTCCCTTCTCCGCGGGAAAAGTAAAGCAGGATCGATGATAATACCTCGCGGTCCACCCCGTTCTCGTATGTCATTCTACTTGCTCTGCATGCACGACCCCCGTTGCTTCGACCACAGGAGCCTCCGATCTCGAGGGGAGAGGAGGGTAGAACAGAGACTTTATCTGAGGACGTGAAGACCTAGGAATAGAGGTGATGTTTTCAAAGGCTAAGATTTGCGTGACAGGTTGGATTTTGGTTTTAAGGAGTCAATGAAGGAGGGAAAACAGTTAACTGTTTGAACTTCAGCAGAAGATTATTCATCATAAGGCTCCCGGAATTTAAGGAGATTGTCATATGCCGCTGACTCAGATTCTAGTCATCAAACTGCTAGTCTCTCAGAGGTTCTGTCACATACGGAGTTTCAAAGTGTCTTTGTTAAAACATTCTTAACACTATAGTCCTGTCCGAAACGTGTGCTGCTAGCGCTAAGCATGCTACAATGCTTGCTTCCAGGTTCCACAGAGACGGCTGCATCGTGACATGATATGTCCCGCAGTCCGGTAACACGCAGTTCCTTTAAAGCCTCTTTGATTTCCACAGAGAAAGAGGACGTCTTGGTAGCTCAACTGGTAGAGCATCTTGCCGGAAATCAGGGGGTCCCTGTCCGAGTCCCTGTCAAGGTAAATGATTTTTTTCTCTGTGCTATCTTGCTATTGTTCAATAGGAAACACACAATAGGAGTTATTTAGACCGATATAGTAGGGATCCCATACACTGGCAGAATATTCCAAATGAGGTCTAACAAGGGAAAAGTAGCTGAAATCTCGTACATGTTCGACACATTTACCCAGCAATCTTTTGGTGGGTATGCTCTATTCCACAGACATTACGCACTGACCCGCATCCTATCGCAATGAGGGAGACCTAGCAAATGCCGAAAAAGAGAAGAGTCCCCTCAAATAACCCTGAGAAGACAGAACAAGGGCAAAGAAAACCAATACCCTTTGGGCGCGCATTTGACCTTTTCTCGCGATGCTGTTCTCGCCTGTGTTCTCCTGGTCCTTTCACGTCCTAAGGCGAAGATTGCGTCGGCCTGGGGACAAGCAATCATCAAACAGAAACGAATATATGCTTCCCTGGAAGATGAAACCGAGCAGCTATCGCAGAGAGAGGTCGGGAGAAATCTGACGTGGCGAGCGCTTCAGGTACTCTGGCTATAATTATATTTCCTTGCCTAGTGCCAAAAAATGCGAAACGGCTAAACAAAGTTACTCCTTGTGTAAATTGGTTCTTTAGGAGCTCCAGCGGCTAATGTTATGCTAATGTTGTAACGCAACCTAAAATTAAAAACAAATAAACATTTAAAAAAAACACAAAAACAAATGCCCTGTGGGGGTGTTTTAAAAACATCGGAATCACCTCGAGTAGGTTACTAAGGAGTCACGTGATACAAACAAGAATGGTTTTCAAATCAGCTACTTTTCCCTTGTTAGACCTCAATTGGAATATGCTGCCAGTGTACGGGATCCCTAAGAAATCGGTCTAAATAATGAACTTGAACGTGTGCAGCGAAGATCGGCAAGATTTGTAAAGGGACGATACGATAATCATATTAGCGTAACCAGTCTATTAAATGAATTAAATTGGGAACCATTGTCAGATCGCAGGTTGAAATTTAGACTTAATCTCCTAAACAAATTCCAACACCAAATTTTCAGTGATGATGTTAAAAATATTTTGCGGACCCCAACTTACTATGGTAGACTGGACTATTATCACAAAATTAGAGAAAATTATTGCCGAACTGACAGATTCAAATTGTCCTTTTTTCCTCGTACTATTAGGGATATGAATAACGGTAAATATATCCAGTACGAGTGTAGTAATGGATAGTATTGGTAGTTGCATGTTGGTGTAAGGACTTGAAGGTAACCCAACTAACAGCACGTCTTTGCATGCTTAGTTTGGTATTTTTATCTTTTTAAAATATTGCAGTTTAGACGAATATATTAATGCTGATCCTTTTAAATACATGATATGCATGCATATTTGGTGAGAATACACCCCCTGCCACACATCTTTGAGTTGGCATGCAGGGTATTATGTAGATGTAGATATTATATTGTAACATTTAACCAAAGATTTTGATCCTAAAAGAAACACAAAAAGACATGCCCTGTGCGGGTGTTTTAAAACATCGGAATCAACTCGAGTAGGTTACTATGGAGTCACGTGATACAATCAAAAATGGTTTGCAAATTGGGTTTGTTTGAATCGTTCATTAAGATCTGACCAATCGGTTTTCACTGAGTTTTTCTCGTCCGTCTAGTACACAGCCCCCGGATGAGATGTAACAAACCCAATTTGAGAGCCATTCATGTCTGTACCACGTGACTCCTTGGTCAACACCACTTAGATTAGAAGGCTACGTCATCGTCCGGAGACCTAGTCCTCCTTGACAACGAGATAAGTTTGTATTTATGCATCGTTTTTTCTATTAAAATGGTTTATAAATGTTGTGTTCCTAATTGCTGTGGAAATTATTCGAGCAGTGAGAAAGTGTCAGTGTTTCCTTCTCCGGAAGACGACGAGCTGAAGAATAAGTAGTTAAAGATTATTCCGAGAGACAAATGCATACCAACTGCACATTCGAGGGTAAACTAAAACAGTACAAAGAATATGTTTTCACTGTAATGTGCTTGTTTTCAGCTTCCTTCGTACTAATATGCTTGTTGTTCGGAGTCAATATATTATCGTAGTAATTATATAAAGTAGACATTACCGAACGTTGCCATTAACCAACGAATAACACTACTCAACAAAAAAGAACATTTCGTCTGTTTCCTGGTTCAACTTAGCCAATTCTTACTAATTTTGGGTCAAGGAAAACGAATATGTTAATGATTTTTTATTATTAGCTCTTGTTTTCAAGATACACAACAGTCCACTGGAGAATGAAATGCAAAAGCCCACCTTTTGACTTAATGGTAATTTGAAGAAGATATACTTTGTTGTCCAATGAGTACAATACAATAGGAAATGTTTCATTAAACAATGTTTATTTTTTATGAAGCAGCGGTTTATTTGAGCCTATTCATGTGCACGTTTCCTTTTGGGTTGCCTTTTGTGTGTCAAATCTGGAGCATCTCTTGTCAGAGTCCCGCAGTAGTCGGCAAGCATTGATTCATCCCAACGACCCTGATATCTACGTTCCATTGCAAAGATATCTTGGTGAAACATTTCACCATGCTCATCGCTTACAGCTCTACAGTTTTCAGGGAAATTATCAAGGTGGGAGTGGAGAAAATGAAGTTTTAATGACATATTGCAACCTACATCATGGAACTTTTCTAGGAGTTCTTCCACTAACTGTTGATAGTTTTCCTCTTTTCTGTTGCCTAGAAACCTTTGTACCACGCCCTTAAAAGCATCCCAGGCTGCTTTCTTTTATCAAACTCAGGGTCCTTCATAATCGTGCGTTTTTGAGGGCCCACAAAGATTCCCTCCTTAACCTATGCATCACTCAATCTTGGGGATTTTGCTCTAAGGTATTGGAAAGCCTCCATCCTTTTTCATGGCTTTCACAAAGTTCTTCACTATTTCCAGCTTAATGTGCAGGGGTGGAAGCATAATATCATTTGGATCTACCAGCTGGTCATTTTGAATGTTCCTCTCCTCAGAATTCAGATTTCTTGAAGGCCACTTGTCTCGTATGAAGTGAGATTTTCTATCTCGACTGTCCCAAAAACACAGAAAAGAGCAGTACTTAGTATAGCCTAACTGCACTCCCAGGAGTAAAGCAGTAACTTTCAAGTCACAACAGATCTGCCACTTATGATCCTCGTATTTGATTGAATTTTAAATTCCCGTAAGTTTCCTTCATGTGAACGGAATATCCAATGGGAATAGAAGGATGAAGGTTGCCATTGTAAGTATAGTAAGACTGCTTTCAAACTCAGCTTGGATGAATCTATAAACAATCTCCACTGACTTGGGTCATGAGTAATGTTCAGGGAATTCATCAAGCCATTGACATCCACACAAGCAACCACATGCTCTTTCTTCTCAAAAAAAATAGGAAAATTCTTCTGGCGAGTCTTGTACTTTGTGATCTTGACTTCTGGTTGGAGTAGATGCCATTGCTTCATTCTTGACACCAAAAGCTCTGCTTTTTCCTTAGGCAAGTCGAGATCTCTAATGAGATCATTTAATTCTGTCTGATTCAGTCTGTGGGGCTCATTTAACTCTTCCACCTTTAAATCTTGATCATAGGAAGTCCCAGATATAACGACTTCTTCTTCAGTATCACCTTTTTCAACCTTATAATTTTAAGGTGATTCAGGAATCGGCAGATTAGCCGAGTGAGGAACGGGCCGAATGGCTGATGGATTGCTGGGATAATGTACTGATTCTTTCTTCTTTGTTGACCAACCTCGCTTCATGGGGGGCGTCATGCAGAAATAGCAGTTGTCGACATGGTTTGTTGGCTCACGCCAAATCATGGGTACAGCAAACTTCTTTCCTTGTTTCTTCCCACTCAGCCACTCTCGCAGTCTCACATAGCAAGATTTACAACAAACATGTGGGGCCCATGGTTTATCCTGGTCACCTATTTTTACACCGACATAATGGAAGTAAGCTGTTTTAACGATTGGGCTGATGGTGCGCTTCTGGGCTGCAAAAGTCATTTCACCACAGATGTAGCAAAAGTTGTCAACGTCATTAACACACTTCCATGGCATTATGATCTGAAAGTAAAAAATTGAAACAATTAGTTATCTTTCTAAGTCATCAATTCTGATTATATTTAACCAATAAGTATTTTTTAAATACCCCCAAATCCAAGAGAGGAATAAAATTCAAATCGCCCAAACCCAAAAATATCAAATCGTCATTTTTTATTTCTTTATTTGAAATCTAGTACTTTTCTGAATAATCGAAAACGTTCGTAACATCTGAATGAAATTGCAACCACAAATGATCATAATTTCAGAAACCAGAACTACAATACAGCCTCAGAACATCAATTTTCATATTTTGAAAACTCCGAAGTGGGATTAAACATTTGGAACTTGATACAAAATGTCAAAAATGGATACCATAGATTGGACTGATACAGATAATATCATTGCATTGCTTACCTTCAGTTGTAAGGCAAATTGCAGAGAATGTCACAGGAATTGTGCAATGTCTTCGTTCTGCTGTCACTCTCACTCCAAACCCGTGGCCGAAGATCGAAAGACGGTCGGTCTCAAGACAACAGCTTTCATTAGCCGGGGAATATGATGGTCAAAAAGATTCTACCTGAAGAGTAAAGCTGAGGGAACTACAGCTAATATAAGAACCACTGAGTGGGGATTTTTATCTCTCCTCTCCAAATACATAACCACATACAGTGTCTCGGCTTGGTCGGCCTCGTCCTACAGTGTCCGAGCCTGGAACAACTGTGGCTCAAGTGTTTCCTTCAACAAGTAAATACAACAGTATATGTGTAACAACTTCAGAATTCACTTCGTAGAAGTAGCCAACATTCATTTTAGAATAAATTTTCGTCTTCTACAATTTTAACATTGTATCATATTACAAAATATATTCTAAAATGTACGACAATATGTACATATTTGGTTTTGCTAAGTTCGCTCCATCAGACTCTCTCGGTCTCCCCCCCTCCTCCATCAGTGAAGACCACCAACAGTGTCCAAGTTCAAACGAAAGGCATCCTTTTCCACTTGTTTAAGCCCTGCCAGCTCATCCGCAAAGATAATTGGAACCAATTATTACAGGAGTTCCAGCTTTCGAACAGTCGGTTTCCCACACACCAGACATAGTGATATTTTATTACTCAAGTAGGCTCTGTATCTTGAAAACAAGAGCTAATATAAACTTTTTATGGTGATTTTCGTGTTTAGCGAGACAAAATACTTCGGAAAGAACTAATTTTGAGCCCGAAACTTTTTTGGTGTTGGGTAGTGTAATTAGTGCATTCGAATTATTAGTTTTCATCATGAAGTTTAGGAGCAAAGGCTATCATTTTTTTTGTTGACGATTACTATGCATTTGCTGTGGATTGCAGAGTTGGATTAGTGAAATGGTTGAGCAAGGAACATAAGATTTTAACGCGAATAATATTTCCAATTACGTTTCATTTATTTGGTGGATATTCACTATCGCTAATTTATTCATTTCGTTTTAAGTATCTGATGTATGAGTTGGGTACACTGGCAAAAATTAATCCTCAATGAAATTAAGATGACGTTATTGAACCGAAAATAAATATATGTGCAACAAGCAAAAACATGATGTTTAGACGATGAATGATGGGTTTCATGAGCCGATGAAAGAGTGCAAGTAACCAATCGTATAATTTTATTATATTAATGCCAAGATTAATGGTCGCAAATCATTGTAACCCAGTAACTATGGCAGTATTTTCAAAATACTATCGGCATCGGATATCGCGATTCAGCTGTTCGACAGAAAACGACATCTGCGCATGTTATTGGCGCACAAATTGCATGAAAATCTTTGATCGTGTACGGCCGTGAACCAACTTATTGTACAATTTCTTGGTCAAATCTCGCCGTTCAATTTATGGTACAAGATATTGTACAAGAAATTGTACCGTGTACAACGGCCTTTAAAATAGGGGAGGGAACGCGATACAATTGGGATAGATAGAAGTGTACAATTTCATTTAATAATTTTGAAAAAAATTATGATCCCTGAAATTTTCACAAAAATGACATTATCTACTTCATAATTATGTGGAGTCTCCTCCTGAAGGCATCCCTGGCATCGGGGTTTGCGTCACGGCCGTGTCATTCCGTGCTTTCGGAGACCGCGAAGACGTTTCCTGGGTGAGAGCGTAGTCCATTTGAGGCACCACGGGCACTTGGAATTCAAATTCCAACCCCCCGCGCCGTTCCCCACACCCATTCTCCCCGTTCCCCTTTTTAAAAATGCCGCTCTCTCGAGTGTGAATTGGAATACCAATCGCCCCGCGAGCACTCGTAAATTCTCCGTCACATTTCTTTCTTTTTTTTTCACTGCGTGGCACCGGAATGGAATGGCATGCATGTCAAAACTCCGTATTCAAAAGGATCCAGAGAATAAAGTTTTAGAGCCATGAATATTTGATGATTACTTTCAGAGCGGTTTGTCCGTTTCATCAGGCAAGCGATATCGTTTGCCTGTGAAAAGGTGACGCAAAAAAATAACATTTTTAGTGGCAAACAAAACTTTTTGCTAACAGCCATTTTTTCGTGATTTAGTTAGCTTCAGCTGACATATACAGCGAGCACTGATTAACAATCCTAAATTCTACATAAAATGGCGCATCTTATGTTAGTTTTTCGTCAAAACGACATTTCTCTTTACATTATTAATCTGCAAATTTTATTGCAAGAGCCATGCTCTGCCTTATAGCCACGTATAAAATACCTGATTTTCAACGTCTTTTTTTCTTCAAATATATGATGGAAAGGCCAAATTATTTTATTGCCAATAGATAGAAGGGCCAAAAAATTGTGTCCTGAAATTTTCACAAAAATGACATCTACTTCATAATTCGGTGGAGCCACCTTAAGGCAAAATTTATGCTACTTAAGGCTAATGCTATGTTTGAAACACTATGAAAAGTCTAACCGCCGTTCCGGAGCAGCCATCTTGAAAGAAGTTTGGCAACAATGTTAGGGGAGTAATCACCCCCGTCATTTATGCCTCACGTAACGATTACAGACGATTTATGCTACGAAGCGCGTCATTGATCAGTGCCATCTGTACTGTACTCCCTGTCAGTTCTGGTTACTCATAGAATACCTGAGTGCGCTAAAATATTAACATTAACACTCTCCGAATCATTCACTCTGATAGCGAAGGTGGAGAAAACGTAAGTTCACTTAAACTATCACCAGAGATGGAGTGAAAGCAAAAAACATTCATAATAATTATTGTTCACAATATCAGGCATCACGTATTGGAAGTGAGACCTATTAGTAGAGTAAAAAACTTTAGCACTTTTCCACAATGTATTTAAAATTATAAAATTACATAACACGTGTTTCGGCTTACTAAACCATCATCAGGTGTACACTCTACCTGAGTCCACATGGCTTAGTAAGCCGAAACCCGTGTTGTGTAATTTTATAATTTTAAATACATTGTAGAAAATAGCTAAAGTTTTTTACTCATCTAATAATAACGATTCTCCGGGAATGCCTTACACCTTTTAATAAACAACACATTTTTAAGGGAATAAATAATAGAAGATTTTTTCAGGGTAGGTACTGTAATTTTAACCGGGCTATAACTTAATATGCATATAATACCCCTTTTATTGCTAAATTCCTGCTTCTCTCTTGTGAAAGGAATGGGCTCGTTTGTCATATTTTTTACTGCCGAATCTGATAGAGTTTGTAAAGTGAAAAGACACCTATTTTTCCTATTTCTGATATGTCAATTATTTCTCGAGTTATAAGCGGCGAAAAACTGATGTTTTTAACCCTTTCGGAAGAGTGGGCGTGGTGCAACCTCTGACGTATATCGACTTCGTCCAATCACAACTGAGCCCGAGAAGCTACTTTGCCTTATCGCAAAGGGGGGGACACAGCTGACTCTGCCAATAGGAGCAGTTGCGACAGGATCTGTGCGAGCAGACCTTCCGAGAACCCCCCTCCACTCCCTTCCCTTTCCATAAGAGCAGTCAAGGACGGGAGGAAAATGACGTCAATATTATCACAGCAGCTTTTTCAGTGGGCGTCACCTTTTGCTTATTTACATTTTTGATTTATGAGTGAATGGTTATGGTTAGAAGATTAATTTTTTCACTAATATTCTTTTTTGTTTCCATCTTAACGATTTGGTGTACGAAATTGCGATTTCGGTTCCGAGTAAACCATTGCCCCATTGTATTTCCGGGGGTGCTGCACGAGAGACTTAATCTGAGGCCGATTTTTTCAATTACGCATCTGCTCTGCAGGAAGAAAAATCTAGCTTATTGCTGTCGGGTCTCGAACTGGCGATTAATTGGTCCGTATGCGCGGGAACCAACTGATTAAGCTTCCGAAAAGTGCATGGCGGGAGGTAGTTTTGGAAGCAATACCCTATAAATAAGTGAAAAGAAATAAATAATCAACTCCAATTAATGAAAACACAATATGAACATTAAACACAATTTTTAAGTAAAAATAATCAATAAACATTTTATATTAGTAAATCAACGAACTTTCACTAAACAAATGGAAGTATAATTTAAATCCAAACAGCTGAGAACAAAAATGGTGTTGACATATTGAGGAATAAACCTTATCTTTAAGTGATAATGAAGTTATATTGAGAATCCAAACACGTATTGGGCGATTAAAGCATTTCAATAAAAATGACCACGATGAAACCCAACCTCTAGGCATATGTGAAACAATGAAAAAGAAATTAATATGACTCGGATATGCAACAAAATTATAAAACTAACGACAAATTGTCGTGCAGGAGATCAAATATTCTCACTCCCAAGCCCACGCCTAAGATCAGAATTAGTGTTTGCGAATTCTCCTACTGTTTCGCGTTTTCCGTGTTTGAAATACCATGAAAGATATTGCAAAATATTTTTACTTTTGAAGGACATGAGGGGTTCATATGTCCATAGGCTGGCAAGGAAATTTCAAATGAATTTATTCACATACGCAAACCTCGCTTATCATGATGAGAGTAGCAATCAATAGCATTGGTAGCTGCATGTTGGTATGAGTAATTAAAGCTTACCCTACTAACAGAGTGTTTTCGCATGTTTGCTTTGCAATTTCTATCTATTTTAAATAGTGAAGTTCTGACTAGTATATTAATACTATTCCTTTTTATTAGTATGATATGTAGTGCATGTTTGGAGAGAGAAATCACCCCCTGCCACACACCTTTGTGGTAGCTTGCAGGGTATTATGTAGATGTAGATGAAGATGCAAATGGGTTTTTAATTAAAAATAGTATTTTTTCAACGTAAAATATCATATTTTCCTAGTTATGATGCATATGATAACTTTAAATCAATAATCAAAGTACTAGGGCAAATTTCCTTTACTGAATCTTCTGCTCGGGCTAGTCACTTAACTCGGTTACATTATGCCACTTAAGAATATATTTTTATAATGTTATCAATAAATGTAACACGAGCGAAAGTTGAAAATTCCGATGCATCATAATTAATGTTGATTAAATGTGAGATTCATGCAACGATTTACTGAACTTCCGTGAATAACTTTGATGAGAGATTCCTTTTCTGTATGCTGTCCCTTAGCTGAATTAGAAAAAAAACACCATCTGTTCCTATTGATAGTATGACGCTTTGGCCTCCGGAAGAGATAGCATAGCATTTCAAGGGGATTCAACTGCCTATGGCTTTATCGCAGTGACCAGCGTAAAGCGAGAACAAAAGCCAAGCGCAAAATGAGGATGGTATGAAAATAACTATTGAGTGTTGCCGAGGAGACATTGGTGTCTGCAGGATGGAATCAAAATTCTCTTCTCCTGCTATTTTTCGTCGAAGGGAATGTCTTTCAATATCCGAATTCCAGTTGGAGTTCGTCATTTCCACGATTTTAATGAACTGTGGCCTTGCTTGGCGAATAATATTTGCCAAGAGGAATTTCTCTGAATGGTCTTTGCGCCATTTTCTTCAGCATTAAAAGTAATTTGATTCTTCGAGTCATTGGGTCCTTAAAATAAAGTACAATTGAGTGAGTCATCCATCCACTCTTCAAATAAATTCCGTAATTCACAAGCATATTAAAATTTAGGCATAACTGGTATTCACAAGGCATTTATTGTCAGAATTACCCATCGAATATTGCAATAGAATAACCAAATCTCAATAAAATGTAATACAATAATATTTTAAATTCTTTAATGCGGTCTTTTTTTATTAGATTGTTCTTAGCAAATGTCTTTAAAGAGTATTTTAAAATCTATGAAAGGGAATGAAACTGTATTTCTTCACATCCTAGTTGCTTGTTTGCATGTCAGTAGTGCATGCTTGGTGATCTTCACCCCCTGCCACACACCCGCGCGGTGGCTTGCAGGATATCGTGTAGATGCAGATGTAGACATCAAAACTTACATATGACTTCCAAAAAGAGATTTATCTCCAGTAGTTTAGAAACGGTTCCATTATATTACTTAGCTGTGATCATGTAAGTACTGTAGGTAAAAATAAAACCATATCATATTATTATACATGCATGTAATTGAAATTACATTCAAATATTCCACTGTTACTGATAAAAGTTTCGATCTGAGCATAACCTTTGGCTATAAACCGACAGATATGAAACTCAAGAAAAAATTTAAAGGCAGGAGAGGGAAATATAATGGCATCGAATGAAACTTAATAATACGAAATTCCTAGAAAAGTATTGTTGCAAAAGGCAAAAAAGTTGCCAGAAATTTCCTTTTCTATTAGATTCTAATTAATGAATTAAATTGGGAATCATTATCAGATCATCAGCAGGTTGAAATTTAGACTTAATCTCTTAAATAAATTCCAAGATAATATTTTCAGTGATGACGTTAAAAATACTTTGCGGACCCCAACTTCCTATAGTAGACTGGACCATGATCAACAATTTTGAGAAATTGATTGCCGAACTGACATATTCAAAATGTCCTTTTTTCCTCGTACAGTTATAGATACGAATAACGGTAAACATGTCCAATCGGAGAGTAGCAATGGATAGCATTGGTAGCTGCATGTTTGTACGAGTACTTAATGCTAACCCAACTTACATCATGTTTTTGCATGTTTGCTTTGCTATTTTTATCTTTTTTTAAATAGTGTAGTTTAGAACAGTATATAAATACTAATCCTTTTCTATGAATGAAATGTAGTTCATGTTTGGTGAGAGTTCACCCCCTGCCACACACATTTATGGTGGCTTGCAGGGTATTATGTAGATGTTGATGTAGATTCTACCATATTTTTCTCTAGTAGGGTTAACTAATTGAAATAAGATCCTTATTTGTCTTATAATGGGATCGACTAACTTTGCTTCTCCAGAGCGTCGTGCCAGAGAAGTTCAGCTTGGCTACTTCTAATCTGCAATTCCGAAACCGTCCACTGTGTGTTCTCTCGTCGGATCGACCGTAGTCTGGCGGTGACAAGTCGAAAGGACCCTTCCTCGCCGATAGGAATGCTCCCCCAAGCTGGGGTAAATTCAGGCCGGTCAAAAGAACAGGGAGGACAACTGAAGGGTTGCTGCCGGCATAATTTATGCAATCTAACATTACGAAAATCCACAATACCTCCCTTCTCCACCAAGCCTCTACTGCTCTCAACGAATTAAAGGATTAAAAATTTTCTTCGCAATAGTGAGATTGAAATCTCTATGATAGCCCCCTGGAACGATATTATCAAATCAAAGAAGATGCATCATTCCTCATTGATTATATATAATTCGAATTCGGAGTGATATCTAGATTCCTACCTCAAATGTCATTTAAAAACTTGATTAAAACGTAAAGATCCACAGCTGGCTTAAAAATGATCTTTATCTTCATTTTTCTTTAGAGTGAATAAATGAAAAGGCCATATCCGCTTTCTAAATGCTTTTCGTTAGCTTGGACACTGGAACACGTGTAACAATATTTCATGCCAAATCCATCCAGTGATAAAAAATTATATCTGATGATCTATCATCAGCTTTCCTTCAATTATCTGTTGGACAGGTGATTTGAACTTACACACTTAGAGCAAGTCATGGACGAATCAACTCACTCGTGCTGGAGATATCCATGAAGATGAAGTGTGTGGAATGAAGACACTAATAGGTGTGATGAATGTGGAAGAAGGCTAATAATACATTAAATTCCACCGAATCGCAACCGTTGTCGGAAAGAAATATAGTCAGTACCGATGCATCTTCCATCTAGTTCCTCGTTCAAACTCACGAAGTGCTGTAAACGAAAAAGTTAACCGGATAATTTGCATGATTCTATCGTGATTATCGTGACTTTTCTATAAAAATTCAGCAATGATAGAATAACAAGGCACTCGCACGTAGTTGAGTTTCACGGTCATCACGCTTGAACCCTTTGGCAACCGCAGCAAGACTTGGATTTTCGAAAGAGGGAGGTAGACTACAGTGAGAGTAGAGAGGTAGAGAGACAAATGGCAGTTAGAACTTAACCTTAAAAAAAGTGTAGCTATCAATTTATGGAGGAGGAATAATCCGATGGAGCTATTCTATAAAATTAGTAACACGAAGATCGAAAACGTTGAAACCATAAAATATTTAGGTGTAACAATCACTAAATATTTATCGTGGGGAAGACACATCCGGGAAATATGCGGCCGAGCGAAGAGAAAGCTAGGATTTATAAAAAGAGGAGGTACGTGGGAAATGTGATGAGAAGACAAAAGAGCGATGCTACTTTTCACTAGTTAGGCCCCACCTTGAGTACGCAGCCAGTGTATGGGATCCGAATGAATTAGGTTTGCTCAGAGAACCAGACAGTGTGCAGCGTAGAGCAGCTAGGCTCGTCAAAAGGTGTTACGATAGGTTGAGTAGCGCTTCAGAATTAATAAAAGAATTAGGGTGGGAATCATTATCAGAGCGTAGGTTAAGGTACAGATTAAATCTATTAGAGAAATTTCAATTGGATAGCATTACTGAAGATGTTAGGCACACATTAAAAACACCAGCGGATTATGCTAGATTCGACCAGATAAATAAGATTAGAGAGATAGATTGTCGCACTGATAGATTCAAAATGGCATTTTTCCCCCGTAATATAAGAGAACAGAATAGGCAGCATAGCAAAGGGATAGGTAGGGGAAATATTTTAGAGTAGTCTGTAGAGCATGATACATGTATTTACCCCTTAAATACTATAGATACTTTCAATCTATTTGCATGAGACCCTATAGTTTGGCAGACTGGACCATAATCATAAAGTTAGAGAAATTGATTGCCGAACTGACCGATTCAAAATGTCCTTTTTCCCTCGCACAATTAGAGATGCGAATAACGGTAAATATGTCCTATCGGAGAGTAGCAATGAATAGCATTGGTAGCTGCATGTTGGTATGAGTACTTAAAGCTAACCCTACTAACAGAATGTTTTTGCATGTTTTCTTTGAAATTTTTATCTTTTTTAAATAGTGTAGTTCTGACTACTATATTAATACTATTCCTTTTTTATGCATGATATGTAGTGCATGTTTGGTGAGCAATCACCCCCTGCCACACACCCTTGTGGTGGCTTGTAGGGTATTATGTAGATGTAGATGTAGATGTAGTTGCTTGTTTGCATGGTAGTGGTGCATGCTTGGTGATCTTCACCACCTGCCACACACCCTCGCGGTGGCTTGCAGGGTATCGTGTAGATGTAGATGTAAGTCCACTGGCCATTACAATGCTGTCTCGTTCTACTGCGATGCGAACGGACTTCATTGCGGTTCAATACGCGGGAAAGCAGGGCTGTTCACGCCACTACGCGTCTTCACCCAGGCGAAGAATAACAACTACTTTGGGGAGTGAAGGGAGCCTTATCTCCGAGGCCCTCCAATCACAGTCGATGGAGTCAGAGGTCAAAGTATTTCCCCTCAGGCGAATCCGCCCATCTCGAGCTCCTCACGTCCGACCATAACCGCATTGAAAATCGATTCGGAAAGCCTCCACCGCCGCCTTGGAAATTAACTGCGCTCTCGCCACATAACGATATAATCTCATAGCATGAGATAATATTAATTTCGTTGTTATAATAGGTATTTCGTCAGTAAGCCGTAAACATTTCTTTCGTTTCCCCCTTAGATATTCACCTCTAAAACTCGTTTTTCAGCAAGTGATTTGTTGAACATGAATATATATTTCAAGAGGTATTTCGCCTCTCAATCAGCAATGCTGAGTGCAGGATAAATCAAATCTAATTGACCTTTTTCACATTTGATGATCAAATTTTTGCCATTGTAAAGCCACCAAGTTCCATTCGAAGTTTATAGTTTCAAGGTGATGTAATCAGCTTAGCGATGCTTCAGTTTACTTTTCAGAAGTTTCTGATTCCCATTTCAAGGAAAAAGAAAACAAGCTAAATTCTAAGATCTATTCCCAACCGACCACGCTCTTGAGACCTGTTCAGTGAAGTTTTAATGTTTTACCGCCGCCCATCGTCTTAGGAGTCAAGGAAGTGGAAAAGGAGGTTGGATGTCCTCGTCTGCTGCGCGCCGAACTTTGACTTAAGCCCTAAGTCTCCTTTGTTGCTGTATTCTACATCGCTTTGCTCCTCAAGTACTTTCGGCCAGAAACCTCTTTCGTCCTTTGGAGAGAGTTGGGATACCTTCCTATTCTCACTACTTCGAGAGCCACCCAGACAGTTACATTTGAGATCTTTCTGCATACGCAAATGGTGAGAGATGGGCCTCCCGATGGAGCCTTTACTTTTATCAAGTCACTTTCAACCACGGATGTGATCCGAAAAGGCACGTTAACGTTTCGTGCCATACCTGGGAGGCACCCGAACTCGGAGTCCGAGCCTCGGCGTTGAAAGAGACCCAACCCTTCACCACGGGTATAGCACCAACTGACCAGACACACTATAGTTCATAACTTCTTAGAGTTAAGGATAAATTGCACAATTATGTTCAACATTGTGTTGTACTATTCACGTTGATGAAAATAGTTTTTTAAGCACAGTTATACGATATACTATACTATACTATTAGGGATATGAATAACGGTAAATGTATCCAGTACGAGTGTAGCAATAGATAACATTGGTAGCTGCATGTTTGTATAAGGACTTAAAGCTAACCCAACTAACGGCATGTTTTTGCATGTATGCTTTGATATTTTAATTTTTAATTACAAATTTTATACATGATATGTAGTGCATGTTTGGTGAGAGGTATAGCACCAACTGACCAGACACACTATAGTTCATAACTTCTTAGAGTTAAGGATAAATTGCACAATTATGTTCAACATTGTGTTGTACTATTCACGTTGATGAAAATAGTTTTTTAAGCACAGTTATACGATATACTATACTATACTATTAGGGATATGAATAACGGTAAATGTATCCAGTACTATTGTGTTGTACTATTCACGTTGATGAAAATGGTTTTTTAAACACAGTCATACAATATATATTAACCATTTTACGTGCATTAGTGAACCAAGGCACTTTAATGACATTAAATTACTAAAGCATGTAAATGGTCAATATCTATCGTATGGCTGTGATGAAAACCATTTTCATCTGCATGACTAGTGCAATTAATACAAGAATTAGGGTGGTAATCATTATCAGAGCGGAGGTTAAAGTACAGATGAAATCTATTAGAGAAATTTCAATCGGATAGCTGTACTGAAGATGTTAGGCACATATTAAAAACACAAGCGTATTATGCTAGATTCGATCAGATAAATAAGATTAGAGAGATAGATTGTCGTACCGATAGATTCAAAATGGCATTTTCCCCCGTACTATAAGAGAACAGAATAGGCAACATAGCAAAGGGGTAGGTAGGGGAAATATTTTAGAGTGCATGATGCATTTATTAACCCCTAAAATACTATAGATACTAACTATCTAGTTGCATGAGACACTATAATTGCTTGTTTGCATGTTAGTAGTGCATGCTTGGTGATCTTCACCCCCTGCCACACACCCTCGCGGTGGCCTGCAGGGTATCGTTTAGATGTAGATGTAGATGATCTGTGACTCCTGAAACTACTGTTGACCAAAACATTATGTGCAGTCGAGTTTGAAGGGTATTTATGAAGCAAAAGTATGAAAAGTCTGGCCGATGACGGCTCGCCGAAACACTTTGTGAATACATATATGGCGGGGTTCGAAATTCGTACGCAAGCGCGGGGATGGAAGATTCACTGGCTATTGATATCTCGAAGAACGGAGGGAGAGAGAGAGAGAGAGATGGGCATGGGATGAGAGATCTGCTACAGTCATCGGAAGCAAAAACCGGTGTCCAACCCTGCCTTCCTGTACCTGTCCCGCATACGCAGCGGAAATCTCCCTCTCGGAAGGCCTCCTCTTGTCCAAACGGCGCTATCGCTTCTGTTCAAGCGCCACCCACGAGGGGAATTTATTGCCAGGCGAGCGGCTCTAGTCCTCGAAGTGACACCTTTGCCTTGGACGTCCCTTTCGCTATCGTCTTCCTGATAATCATCCACTGCCTTTGCTCCTTTGCGATGGAGAAGTTGAAAACGGAGACATGCTGAACAGAGGTGATGCATAATGCATGAGAAGAAATATTTGAGAGTGAAAATAGGGTTAGAGTGAGACCTAGGAAATCCTAGTCACATCGATAGATCACCACATGCATAAAAAACGCAATGGGGTCGTTTATCATATTTTTTTATTGCCGAATCTGATAGAGTATGTAAAATAAAAAGACCTGTATTTTTCCGTTTTTTGATCCGTCAATTATTTATCGAGTTATAAGCGGCGAAAAACTGATGTTTTTAACCCTTTCGGAAAAGTGGGTGTGGTGCAACCTCTGACGTATATCGACTTCGTCCAATCACAACTGAGCCCGCGAAGCTGCTTCGACTAATCGCAAAGGGGGGGGGGGACACAGCTGGCTCTTCCAATGGGAGCGATTGCGACAGGATCTGTGCGAGCAGACCTTCCGAGAACCCTCCTCCACTCCCTTCCATTTCTACATCTACATCTACACGATACCCTGCAAGCCACCGCGAGGGTGTGTGGCAGGGGGTGAAGGTCACCAAGCATTCACTACTAGCATGCAAGCAAGCAACTATAGGGTCTCATGTAACTAGATTGTTAGTATCTATAGTATTTAAGGGATTAATACATGCATCATGCACCACAGACTACTCTAAAATAATTTAACTACCTATCCCTTTGCTATGCTGCCTATTCTGTTCCCTTATTGTACGGGGGGAAAATGCTATTTTGAATCTATCGGTACGACAAAATATCTCTCTAATCTTATTTGTCTGGTCGAATCTAGCATAATACGCTGGTGTTTTTAATATGTGCGTAACATCTTCAAGAAAGCTATCCGATTGAAATTTCTCTAATAGATTTAATCTGTTCATTAACCTACGCTCTGATAATGACTCCCACCCTAATTCTTGTATTAATTCTGAAAAAATACTGAATCTATCGTAACACCTTTTAACGAACCTAGCTGCTCTACGCTGCGCACTGTCTAGTTCTCTGATCAAACCAAATTCATTCGGATCCCATAAACTGGCTGCATATTCAAAGTGGGAACTAACTAGTGAAAAGTAACATCGCTCTTTTGTCTTTTCATCACATTTCCCAAGTACTCTTTTTATAAATCCTAGCTTTCTCTTCGCTCGGCCGCATATTTCCCTTATGTGTCTTCCCCACGATAAATCTTTAGTGATTGTTACACCTAAATATCTTACGGTTTCAACGTTTTCGATCTTCGTGTTATTAATTCTATAGGATCGCTCTATCGAATTATTCCTCCTCCAAAAATTGATAGCTACACACTTTTTAAGGTTGAGTTCTAACTGCCATTTGTCGCACCACTCTTGAATTGCATCTAAATCCTTGCTAAGTGATTTCATTTCCATAAGAGCAGTCAAGGACGGGAGGAAAATGACGTCAATGTTATCACAGCAGCTTCTCCGGTGGGCGTCTCCTTTTGCTTATTTTAAATTTTGATTTATGAGTGAATTGTTGTGGTTAGAAGATTAATTTTTTCACTAAATTTCTTTTTCCGTTTCCATCTAACGATTTCGTTTAAAAAATTGCGATTTCGGTTCCGAGTGAACGACCCCGTTCTATCAATTTCTGTAAGTGGCCTTGTGAATAGTCCAGCTCACTGACTCCCGAAACTACTGTCCACGAAAACATTATGTGCACTCGAGTTTGAAGGGTGTTTATTGCAGAAAATTTAATTACATCATATTTTTCTCATTTAATTATAATTCAACTCTGAAGAGCATATAATTTTTGGATTGTTGTAGTTTTATTAAAGTATGAATGGAAAAACTGTTGGTTTTTTTTAAACCTGTTCAACAATTACGCCGAATTGAAAAACTTATTTCTCAAAAGTCCGTCTGCCAATGAATTTCAAATTATAACACGATACAACCCAAGAATGTTTTATGTATTTAATATAAATTCCAGACATTTATCTGAGCAGCTGATGATGCTGTATTCATATTTATCAGAAGTACTTTTATCGGCACTGTGTGGTCTAAAAATTTCTGCAGCAACGCCGCACGGCTTTCCAAGCAACAAATAGTCGCTGACCTGCCCCAATCCTATCCATACAAATATAAAAAAACCTTATGATATAAAAAAATAGTGAATTAAAAAATGTATAAATTATAATTTACATTCTTTATGATGACGTGTTATACCATGTGGATATCTAAGGATTTGCAATGTAATTATGATGGCATTTTTTGACCACCCAGAGCCGAGAAAAACGTTTCTGATAAAGTCTGATAAAGATAAAGATGTTTGCAGTACCATTTCTTTCACAGGTAAATGTCGGAAATTTAAAAATAAAACCTATGAATGAAACCAAAATGAAACCAAACACAACACAAATAACATATTCCAAATTATAACATTGTGTTATAATTTGGAATAGACTGGTTGAAGAGTTTTTGAGACATAAAACTCGGCGTATTTGTTGAACACGTTAAAAAACCGTTACTTTTTCCATTCAAACTTGAATAAAAACACAACAATAAAATTCAAAAAGTTTGTGTGCTCAACAGTTTGAGTCTAATTAATTAAATGAGAAAAAATATGACATAACTAAATTATCTGCTTGCCTTTTGGCTACTCCATAAACACCCTTCAAACTCCAGTGCACATAATGTTTCCGTCAACAGCAGTTAAGTCTCGTTAAACCTTTTTGTCCATACAAATCTTAGTGTATGTTAACAGTTGGCCCTTGAATGTGAGTTTAATCTGACAGCACGATTTGATTTTACATGTTACTGCTTTGTCATATTTTAGCTTGTCTCTAATTACAACGCAACTGTGTTTTATTGCATTTTTGGTAATTTACATATGTGTATGACGGCAATGCAATTCCTATGGATATGGTGGCTCAATACAGGTTTTGAAACCTTGGAGATCACCTAAAGAGTCCAATATTTATTTGTTTTGCGACATGATTCTTGCAATTTACTGTAGAATGAAAAATGTTTTTATTATTGTAGTTGAAACGTAGTGTGAAAGTGCTTGAAATTGATTCTTTTCAGCATCCAAATTTAAAGGAATAAAAGGCGTGCGGAAAAATAGTTTGACAGAACACTCAGGTAGCTGACGCATAAGATTTAAGAGCTAGGGATGTGTTTGAGAACACTATTGACGGCTGTGACTCTCGTAACTGACAGTATTTCACTCGTCCCCCGTACCTTCTTCATTGGAAATTACACGTCGCAGTGAGAAATGGAGTGAAGCCCGTACTGTTCAACGACCACAATTAAAAATATTTCCACGTGGATCCGACTTTCCATAAACACACTCAGCTCTTCAAAATAACATTCAAATCATTCAGCAAACACGTCTACATCTACACGATACCCTGCAAACCACCGCTAGGGTGTGTGTCTGGGGGTGAAGATCACCAAGCAAGCACTACCGACGTGCAAACAAGCAACTATAGGGTCTCATGTAACTAGATTGTTAGTATCTATAGTATTTAAGGGATTAATACATGCATCATGCACCACAGACTACTCTAAAATAATTTAACTACCTATCCCTTTGCTATGCTGCCTATTCTGTTCCCTTATTGTACGGGGGGAAAATGCTATTTTGAATCTATCGGTACGACAAAATATCTCTCTAATCTTATTTGTCTGGTCGAATCTAGCATAATACGCTGGTGTTTTTAATATGTGCGTAACATCTTCAAGAAAGCTATCCGATTGAAATTTCTCTAATAGATTTAATCTGTTCATTAACCTACGCTCTGATAATGACTCCCACCCTAATTCTTGTATTAATTCTGAAAAAATACTGAATCTATCGTAACACCTTTTGACGAACCTAGCTGCTCTACGCTGCGCACTGTCTAGTTCTCTGATCAAACCAAATTCATTCGGATCCCATAAACTGGCTGCATATTCAAAGTGGGAACTAACTAGTGAAAAGTAGCATCGCTCTTTTGTCTCTTCATCACATTTCCCAAGTACTATTTTTATAAATCCTAGCTTTCTCTTCGCTCGGCCGCATATTTCCCGGATGTGTCTTCCCCACGATAAATCTTCAATGATCGTGACACCTAAATACCACCTAATCGCAGTTATGACTGCTCAAAGTTTTCCCGGCCACGTAAAATTGCGTAAAATAATATTATTTTTTGCCTGGACCTCTAAACATTGGTTTTGATCTCATTAATAATTTAACTGATTTTCTGTGTCATAAAGCTGGAGATTTGGAGAGAATTTGTTATAGCAAAAACCTATAAATATTAGCTGATTGGTTTGGAATGAAATACTGAATAAAATATGGGATGTGTACGACCGAAGAATATTATGGAAGAGTGAAACCTTTGTCTGTCCTATAAGTAGAGAAAAGAGGTTTACCTCAAGACGTTTTCCACTCTTCTTCACGGAATGTATCTATGAAATAAGCAATAAATAATTCTGATTCCCCGAAGGTCTGGTGACTACTCAGGCTTAGCTACGGGAAATACCTTAATGCTAGCTCCAACATTTCTCATTAAATTACACCTTGTGTTCTGATGAATGGGGAGTTCGACTTATAGCATTTGTTTCCCAACCTTAGAGGTAAACACCGAAATTACCACATGGGCTATAAGTATCCCCTAATATAATTTTTCCCTACGAAATTGGTCTAAATAATGAACTTGAACGTGTACAGCGAAGATCGGCAAGATTTGTAAAGGGACGATACGATAATTATATTAGCGTAACCAGTCTATTAAATGAATTAAAATGGGAATCATTGTCAGATCGCAGGTTGAAATTTAGGCGTAATCTCTTAAACAAAGTCCAAGTAATATTATCAGTGATGACATTAAAAATATTTTGCGAACCCCAACTTACTATGGCAGACTGGACCATATCATAAAATTAGAGAAATTGATTGCCGAACTGACAGATTCAAAATGTCCTTTTTCCCTCGTACAATTAGAGATACGAATAACGATAAATATGTCCAATCGGAGAGTAGCAATGGATAGCATTGGTAGCTGCATGTTGGTATGAGGACTTAAAGCTAACCCTACTAACAGAATGTTTTTTCATGTTTGCTTTGCAATTTTATCTTTTTTGAAATAGCGGTGTTCAGAACAGTATATTAATACTATTCCTTTTTTATGCATGATATGTGGTGCATGTTTGGTGAGAAATCACCCCCTGCCACTCACCTTTATGGTGGCTTGCAGGGTATTATGTTAATGTAAATGTAGATACATCCAGGGTTGCATTTCATTAATTATTTACCCGGCGATGTTGTCAGATCGAGTAAACATTGTGAGAAAGTTTTGAGTAAAATTAAGGAATAAACACTGCAAGTATTTCAGCTAATTCGTTAAATGCGGAAGCTTTTATTACGTGAGCAAAAACATTATTACCATATGAACTTTTATACTAAAAGTACAGACAGGTTTTGTGTGAACAGCGTAAATATGTGGAAAACAAATTAATTTACACAAAAATACAAAGCTCAAAGCCACTTGGGGTGGCAGACAGAGATGCTAATGTCAATGAATTCTCTTATGGAAGCAAGGGAGACTGATTATGGTCCATCTATCACAAAAGAAAGGGAAGGCGCTGAAGAGGGGAATGTGAAAGGAATTTTTGTTCCCGGAGCGCAAGCGAAGGAATTGCATTAGGGGTGAACATGCTACTCATTGCTCAGTCTCTGGCTTGCAGCTAATTTTACTCATTAAAAGTAAAGGTGTTACAGTTAGAGAGGCCGAGAAGGGAGAAATCAGTGTTTGGGATGAAGGAGCCTGAGAAAGACAACGCCTACTGTCGGCGCAAAAATTATGCGCACTCAAGTTTGAATACGAATAAAAAATTAATAGCTAGGCCTACAGTAAAACTAATCACACCGTTATTTTTCTTGTTTGATTCTTCGTCATTGGAGAGTATACCTAAATTTTTAGAACGTATTTTCATATTTTTTTTTACAATAGTTGTAACGTAAAAAGTGCCTGTTTTTGACGGTGTTCGAGCGAAGCGCCGACTTCGATGACTCGTAAATCAATAACAAGGCGTTCAATTGCAACCAATGTTTGAAGAACGATAGATGTATATGTTATCCGTGTACTCTGTAAGTGTCCAGTGTATAATTGTAATAGAAGAAATTTTGTTAACAATTTTATAAAAAGTTAGCATTTCAAAACTGGTGTGTCGTAGAATTTATTTTTTGGTCGTGTTATAATCCACATATCCTGAACATATTCATTATGTATATGTATATCTATATCTACATAATACCGTGCAAGCCACCATAAAGGTGTGTGGCAGTGGGTGAATTCTCACCAAACATTCACTAAATATCATGCATAAAATTTGTAATTAAAATTTAAAATAGCAAATCATACATGCAAAAAACATGCTGTTAGTTGTTAGTACCAACATGCAGCTACCAATGTTATCCATTGCTACACTCATACTGGATACATTTACCGTTTTTCATATCCCTAAAAGTACGAGGAAAAAAGGACATTTTTAATCTGTCAGTTCGGCAATCTATTTCTCTAATTTTGTGATTACGGTCCAGTCTACCATAGTAAGTTTGGGTTCGCAAAATATTTTTAACATCATCACTGAAAATATGGTCTTGGAATTCGTTTAAGAGATTAAGTCTAAATTTCAACCTGCGATCTGACAATGATTCCCAATTTAATTCATTTAATAGACTGGTTACACTAATAAGGCTATCGTAGCTTCCTTTTACAAATCTTGTCGATCTTCGCTGCACACTTTCAAGTTCATTATTTAGACCGATTTCGTAGGGATCCCATACACTGGCAGCATATTCCAAATGAGGTCTAACAAGGGAAAAGTAGCTAATTTCACGTACATGATCGTCACATTTACCCAGTACTCTTTTGTCGAATCCCAGTTTACGATTCGCTTGACCCATTATTTCACGTATGTGCTTACCGATACAATTGTCTAATTTTTTAACACAAACGTTTAATTTAAATTGATTGGTAATCATAGTCTACTATCCAATAACGCAGATTAAACAAGGAAAATTACGGCACTATTACTTTTTCTGTAGGTCAAGCTGTTAATTTGTTATTTGTATTCAAAATCGAGTGCACATAATTTCTGTGCCGACAGTAGTTACATCTGAATAGCGCATTTTTGGTAATCTTCACCCCCTGCCACACACTCTCGCGTTGGTTCGCAGGGTTTTACGTAGATTTAGATACATATCATTCTAATAAATATGTAAATATTAGACAATTTCATATTGGATACGTTCAGGATATGTGGATTATAACGCGACCAAGGACGAAATTCTACGACACCCCAGTACAATGGCGCAGGCTATACAATAACGCAAAATGAGATAAGGAAAATTACAGTGGGATTAGTTTTTCTGTAGGCCTAGCTGTCAATTTGTTATTCGTATTCATACTCGAGTGCACATAATTTCTGCGCCGACAGTATGTAGATTTCTGTAGGCCATGATAATCAGCCGATTGGGGTGGATGGATGAATTTAATTTTTGAAAGGAAGTGGGTCCTTGACGCACGCAGCTACGCAAAGTGGGGGGCAGGAATTTGCAAAGGCAGGAATTTATCCTTCTGTGGCCGAGAGACTGTGAGAAACAATGGGACCACCAAGGGTCACATAGGGTTACGTTTATGGACCCTTGAGAAAAGAGGGTGTGGGGAGAGATGGGAGGGAACCCTTTAGGGCCTGCGTTTCTCGGAGGGAGGACGCGACATCTGCTGGGAATTTTAGGCGTCGTCATCTGGAAGCAGTGCGCATAAGAGGATGTCGGGAAGCCTCTTTGAATTCAGACTGCTGCGGATGGCCACGATGCCAATGCGAGGATTTTCAGAGTCAAACACTCCGCAGGAGTAAGGTTTTGTTTAGGCTCGATGGATCTGCAGTACTTCTTAAATGTTTCTTTGCATGTTAGATGAAAAGTAGAACTGATAATATGTTGCCCCCACAGGATATCCATAGAAATCTCTCCTCAGATACATAGTATAGGACTAGTCTACTTCAGTCCACGGCGAAAACAGTACTGAAGTTGGTGCGATATTTTTACATTTTCAAAAGGCTTTCGATACAGTTCCTCATGATAAGTTAATCTTGAAGTGAGAGAGTTTTGGTATAAATAAAGACGTTGTATGTTGGGTAAAAGAATTCTTAAGTGGGCGAGAGCAGAGGGTTGTCATAGATAGTATCATGTCGGACACAATCAAAGTGAAATCGGGAGTTCCCCAAGGTAGCGTAGTAGGTCCGCTTCTATTTCTTCTATACATTCACGATTTGGGTACCGTAGTTAGTAGTAAGCTTAGACTTTTTGCAGACGATGCGGTAGTGTACAGGGGTATATCAAATGAAGAGGTCAGGAAATCGCTTAGCAAGGATTTAGATGCAATTCAAGAGTGGTGCGACCAATGGCAGTTAGAACTCAACCTTAAAAAGTGTGAAGCTATTAATTTTTGGAGGAGGAATAATTCGATAGAGCGATCCTATAAAATGAAAAACACGAAGATCGAAAGCGTTGAAACCGTTAGGTATTAGGTTAGGTTTATATTTTTTGAAATAGTGGTGTTCAGAACAGTATATAAAGGCTTATCCTTTTTTATGCATATTTGGTGAGAATGCCACACATCTTTAGGGTGGATTGCAGGGTATTATGTAGATGTAGATGTAAAAAATATTTCCAATTCAGAAAATGCTGACATGGAAGAAAACCTCGATCTTAAACGCTAAAAACGGATTTTCGAATCCTCTTATCTGTACGTCACTGTTTGAAGGGGGACGAGGAATTGATGGAGAGGCGACGTCAAGGAGGAGAAAAAAGAATTCCAAATAAGATAAATGTCATCCTCACGTTGAAGTCAGAGCCGTGGTTTGAGAGATCGTCGAGGAATTTGATCGAGGAAGGCGGTCTTCTCGAGGAGGGGAATATCTTCTCATGATTATGATATTCATTTAAGAATAAATATCCCAAGGAAATTAACGAGAGTTTCTACATGGGTCCCGCCTGCCCACCGAAGTATTTGACACTGTAATCGTCTTGTAACGTACTCTTGGTACGTTCGAAAGACGAGAAGTAATCACGAATATAAAGATTTTGATACACACTTTTTCTAAACGCAAAGAGTCATGTAAGAATTTATGTTGCCGTTATGTAAAGCAAGCGTGTTTATAGTTGTTCCAGGACAAAAAAGTTTCACTTACCGGGGATCACAAAGGGAGTAATTTCTCTTACCTCTTATATATAAGACCCAATCCTAAGTTATTATGATTTCATGTCAACCAGCAAGGAAGCGTATTGAAAATCGCTCCAGAAGAAAAAGGGGTTCCTTGAACTGGAATTAGCCACGTAACTATGGCGTTATGGAGAGAGTGTAAAAATAAGACGAAATTATTCAATCGCCGGAGGGTAATTTCCCAAGCGCATAAAATAGAAATACTAGATCAATGAAACAAACAGAGTTTAGATTACGATGGTGGTTAAATTTTTGAGAATTTAAGCAAGTCTGTTTGAAGTACGAATATGCAAGCACGGTTTTAGTTCTTCTTAGGCTTTTCTTTGCTTTTTGGATGAATAGTAGAATTTGCAGCGCATGTATAAAATGATATTCGTGGTAATATCACATTAGGCTGGTCGTATTGGTAAACATTAGTACATGAACGTAGTGCATATTTTGTTATAGTACTATAAGAGTACTATACTATAATATAAGAATACGTCTATAAGAGAACAGAATAGACAGCATAGCAAAGGGATAGGTAGGGGAAATATTTTAGAGTAGTCTGTAGTGCATGATGCATGTATTAATCCCTTAAATATTATAGATACAAATAATGTAGTTGCATGAGACCCTATAGTTGCTTGTTTGCATGACGGTAGTGCATCCTTGGTGATCTTCACCCCCTGCCACACACCCTCGCGGTGGCTTGCAGGGTATCGTGTAGATGTAGATATTATAACTCAACCCATGCCACGCACCTACGAGGTGGCTTGCCATGTAGTCAGTAGCTAGATAGATGGCTTCCCGGGCGAATGCGCAGACCATCACGCTGCTAGCTGCAAAACATCTGCTGCAGGCAGCGCGAATTTTCAAGTGTCATCTTCAGGAAAGTTGTTTGAATATAAGGGAGTAAGCATAAGTGTCCATCAAACATATTTCGGAAGTTACAGAGAAACGTGTGGAAATGATTTGAATTTTATCATTCGACGACCGAATGACCTTTTTTTTTGTAGCCGTTAGTCCTTCCATTCCCTCGGGAGCAGAACGAACGAACTTTGGTGAAGTGAGAGAGGGCATAACAGGGGTTTGGACTGCGCATGCGCGCGAGTCTTCTCACCCTGGAGGGCCAACCAAGTTGAGAACACGATAACTCTTCTTCTTCTTCGAAAAGTCGAGGACTACTGAACTAGGACTGCAATGGAAGGGGTCGGGAGAGCGTGTCTTGCCGTGAGATCCCCTCGGCGTCGCAGAATTCCAAGCGGGGGGGTTGGTCGATCAGCATTCAGACCGTGCCCCCCCACCCACGAGAGAGCGCAAACTGAGCTGCAAAACAGGGGCGGGCCCACAAAACCGCCCACCCCTGGACCGCCGGCTCCACCTCTCGCTATCCCAGCATCGCATCTTCCGCGTCTCCAATCAAATCCAAGCTCATATTACTCATCACTGGGACGGCAATCGCGGTAATGACCGAATAGTACATTGGGGTCGTTTACCATATTTTTTAAATTGCCGAATCTGATACAGTTTGTAAAATAAAAAGACTCCTATCTTTCCGTTTTTTGATCCGCCAATTATTTCTCGAGTTATAAGCGGCGAAGAACTGATGTTTGAACCATTTCGGAAAAGTGGGCGTAGTGCAACTTCTGACTCCACTGACTTAGTCCAATCACAACTGAGCGCGCGAAGCTACTTCGCCTTATCGCAGAGGGGGAGACACAGCTAGCTCTCCCAATAGGAGCGATTGTGACAGTATCTGTACGAGCAGACCTTTCGAGAACCCCCCCCTCCACTCCATTCCCTTCCCCTAAAAGCAGTCAAGGGCGGGAGGAAAATGACGTCAATGTTATCAAAGCAGCTTTTTCGGTGGGCGTCACCTTTTGCTTGTTTAAATTTTTGATTTATTAGTGAAGGGTTGTGGTTAGAAGATTAATTTTTTCACTAAATTTATTTTTTCATTTCAATCTAACGATTTCGTGCACAAAATTGCGATTTCGGTTCAGAGTAAACGTCCACATTTTAAATTTCATCTTTAATGCTAAGTGTCAAGTACTTCAGGAAAGTTATAATGATACATTGATACATAAGTCATCATAATTGGTCAACAATCCCAATCAATCCTTGAAAGTAGGGAATCAATTCATCATAACGTACATCTGTAGCATGTTTCTTTACGGCAGTGAGGCATGGACGATGAGAGCAGCGGAGAAGAAAAGGGTGGAAGAATACGAAATGTTGTGCTACAGAAGAATGTTGAAGATAAAATGGATCCACCGAGTAAGTAACGAAGAAGTGCTAAGAATAGTGGGAGAAAAGAGAAGTCTGCTGAAAACATTAAAAAGAAGACGGGAAAACTTAATGGGCCGCATTTTAAGACACGATGGCCTGATGAAGACAATCGTCGAGGGAAAAGTGAACGGGAAGAATTGAAAAGGCAGGCCTCGTATGAGCTACATAGAACCGGTCGTAAAGGACGTGAAAGAGAGGAACTACGTCAATATGAAGAGGTTGGTCGATAGAAGAATCGAGTGCAGGGCTACATCAAACCAATCATAGGATTGTTGACCCTTGATGATGACGAATCCTAAGATTGGTTAGACGAAGCTCGGATAACCTCTTCATGTTAACGTACCTAATTCTTCTATTTTACATCCTTCACAACTTATTCCATATATCTTATACGAGGCCTGCCTTTTCCATTCTTCCTTTTCGCTTTTCCCTCGACGATTGTCTTCATCAGGCCATCGTATCTTAAGATGTGGCCTATTAAGTTGTCCCGTCTTCTTTTTAAGGTAGACATCTCTTCTCTCCCACTCTTCTTTAGGCAAATTCGTTTGAAAATCGGCCAATCCATTGTATCTTCATCTTCTTCGGTAGCACCACATTTTAAATGCCTCCAACCTTGAATTATCTTCCGCTGTTATTGTCCATGCTTCGCTGCCATATAGTAGAATACTCCTTATGTATGTTCTGATGAATTGTTTCCTATCTTCCACGCATGTATTTCCAGCTGTAAGCAGAATATTCTTTTAGTAAAATTCCCTCTTCACCTGGGCAATTCCACTGACAACTTCTCTTTTACTTCGTCCATAGTTGATTACTCGGATTCCCATGTAACAGAACTCTTCCACCTCCTCTAGTGTTTTTGTTTTCCTAGTTTAACGTTGGTCTTTGCCTCTGTTCTTCAACTGCATTAGAATGCCTAATATTTATTGATCTTTAAGTATAAATAACAAATGATAAATTAAGTACGAGAGCTTTATTTTTACTCCTCCCATGGCCTTTAATCGCATCCCAAACGTCACATGCTTTGTCGTGAAACTTTATCTCCTCTAAGCTCTCTTCTTTCCATATATTTCCGTGTTTGCTTAATCCATTCTCCTCTTTGTCTTCCTTTCTTGTTTTGCTTTCTGTGGCTGCCACTCTAGTAGTCTTCTTGGCCAACTTGTGAGTGTCATGCGCCTAACATATCCGCACCACTTCAAACTTCGGGTTTTGTATTCAGCCAACAATCGTTCCTTCTACCTGCATTTGTTTCCGTATTTTCACATTCATAAGTGTGTGACAATCTAGAGACTCCGCAGCTTCGTGTAAGAAAATCCATCTTCATCGCCTTCAGCTTTCCTTCTTCTCTCTCTCTTGAATCCTAGGTTTGTGAGTCATATAACATTGTTATTTGTACTTTGGTGACATATATAATCATTTCTTGGGTTTTTTTTACCCATAGGATAGAGATACGTTTTTTAAAAGTTTTTTTCCATGTGTTGCATTGGATTGGATATTTACGTTCGTTATTTCCTTCCCTATAAATATTAATTCCCGGATGTTTTTTAATCAGACTCTAGATTATTGGTTTTTCATATATAATTTCATCGTGTGAAATTCAGGGGGTGGGAAAAATTAACTGTCCTTTTAAACCTACCTTCACCGGTAGAATACTTATAATAATAAATAATATATAATTTCAGAATTTTAGCTTAAGCCTCCTAATTTTATATGTTTATTGTTCAATGTTTCCATGTTTTTATGTATATTCGATATAGTTATGTAGATGTAGTTCAGTAAATTTGCTCTATACATGTTGTATTATATTTATTGATTTTGGAATGTACTGTGAAATATGTACCTGAATTAAATGTAAAACATAAGGGATAAGAATATTTTTTACATTTAAGGACAATTTAAATATTCAAGGACACAATTTCTGTTTAGTTGTATAGCCCTTAATATTTCATTTTCTTAATTTCTCTTGTAACTGCCGCAAAACGCCATATTAAAGGAATGGCAACCCCAGCAAAGGAAGTTTCCTACAGTGTTGCCAAATTTCACTCTATTTTTATGTTTATTTAATTACTTTTTGCATATATTTTGAGAGAAATAAATGTTTATTATAAATATTTAATTTTTTTTAAATGATAAGTCTCGATGACAGTTTTACGCCATCAGGTACTTGGTTTTTTCCAATGTCAAAGCTGAAATCAGGATTTTATAAGGAATACTGAGATGCTGAACGGACCCGATCGTGTTAAAGAGATCGGTATCGCAGCCCCGGGTAGCAACAGTCACTTGTTTCCTGTAGTGATGGCGAAGTGGTTTGATTGATAGAGCGCGGAGTTATGGGGGAAGGGGGGGCTGGAGAGAAGAAGCAGGGGAAGTGTTGATGTTGGTGAAATTAAGTGGTCTAGAGAGAGGTGGCCAAGCGAAGATGGTGCTTGGGCCAAGGTGGGCAATTCCCTGATTGGTCCTTGAGACCGCCGGAGTCACTCCCCCTTACCAACGGAGAGACAAGCATCCACTCATCACTCCAAACTGATGCGCATCATCTCCAATAAAAAAACCATATGTAGTTTGTGGATAGAGTACTATTGCTCTGATGATAAACCGATAATTGGGTGGCGGTGTGGCCTTCCTTGAAGAAGGAGGCTGAGTATCCTACTGTCTCTTGAAAAAGGCGGTAGTGCCACCTGAATCTCGGAAATGTTTCCATGATCCACTTCTTCTTTTCCACATCTTCTACGCTAATATTTATTGTTTTTCACTTCAAACGGTGCACTTCGGCCATCATGCGTGGTTATTTCATTTTCTGGGTTACTTTTCAAAACCATCGTTTTTACAAACCATAAAATACATATTTGAATGTATATTTTAATTCAGGTTTTTTTTCTGTTAAGTATGGATAGATAGAGAGAAAATAGCATACAAACGACAAGTTACAAAACAAAGCAGATAACCGATAACAGATTAAGAATATTTTCAACAAATCGAAACCAACTTAATAGTCCTTTTCGACATTTCCACAATTTATTATCCGTACTACGCGTGTCAGCCACTAGACCATCGCTAGGTAAACAAAATACAACTAAACAATCCGTGATGGAGTACATATACCCATTTCAGGAGTGGGAGGCGGGTGTAGAGTGGGGGCCTGGGTAAGCGCGAGCCCCAAGCAGGACACTCCACCGGCAACACTGCGCTTTTTCAGCGTTGCGTTTTTTCAGAAAACATAAAATTCGATATAAGGTGCTAACTTCAGTTAAACGAAAATATCTGATTTGCTCTGAAAAGCTAAACAGGAAAATGACAGTTTTGGTCTCGTGTGGCCACGATGGATAGTTGCCGAGAAAAAGTGCGGTTATAAATGAAATAGCATTCCAATAAGTACTGAAGTTAAAACCTTGAAACTTCGCAGACGTAATAAAAAAGACATAATTCACCTTGTATTAAAAATTTGTTTTGGTCAAACCCTTTGCTTGGAAGTTATTAGACGACAAAGTGACGCATGGTGGCGTAACGATAAAAAAATGGGCCCTTTTTACTCTAACGTAAGAAAAAGGTAAAAAATTTGTTTTTAAAAATTATTCTACCATGTAGTCAGTCAAAAACAAAATTATCTCAATTAATATGTAAATAACGTGAAAATCCGATGAACGGTTTCGGAGTTATGTAGGTTTAAACTCCAGTCTACAAGATTTTGACGTGGACAGTAGGTACCCGTTCGACCGATGTAATATATCCCGCACTCATGGCAATTGGGTTTATACACTCCTAACTGGAAGGCTATATTATAAGTTTCCCGAAAGAAAAGAGCACCGATTTCCTATTTCTCGCGACATGAGTGATCGTGGGCAGTGGAGTCGTGTGATCGCAAATTCGCACATTCCCTTTAACTTCCTCTTCTTCCGATTTAAAGCTAGGATTTATAAAAAGAGTACTCGGGAAATGTGATTAGAAGGCAAAAGAGCGATGTTACTTTTCACTAGTAAGGCTCCACCAGATCCGAATGAATTAGGTTTGATCAGAGAACTAGACAGTGTGCAGCGTAGAGCACCTAGGTTCGTTAAAAGACGTTACGATAGGTTGAGTAGTGTTTCATAATTAATACAAGGATTAGGGTGGGAATCATTATTGGAGGGTAGGTTAAAGTACAGATCGAATCTATTAGAGAAATATCAATCGGATAGTTTTACTGAAGATGTTCGGTACATATTAAAAACACCAGCGTATTATGCTAGATTCGACCAGATAAACAAGATTAGAGAGATAGATTTTCGTACCGATAGATTCAAAATGGAATTTTCCCCCGTACTATAAGAGAACATAATAGGCAGCATAGCAAAGGGATAGGTAGGGGAAATATTTTAGAGTAGTCTGTAGTGCATGATGAATGTACTAACCACTTAAATACTATAGATACTAACAATCTAGTTGCATGAGACAATATAGTTGCTAGTTTGCATGTTAGTAGTGCATGCTTGGTGGTCCTCACCCCCTGCCACACACCCTCGCGGTGGCTTGCAGGGTATCGTGTAGATGTAGATTTGATCACAATGGACAAGTTTTCGTGAGGACGCTCTAGTCAGTACCGATCGTTCGCGATACCCTACTCTTTTGTCGGTCACAACTTTTATGAAGCTCTCGACTTAAAAAGGTAAACACGATAAGGGTTTCCATAAAGTTGTCCCACGAGTCCTTTAGACGCCCCCAAAACCAGGCGGAGATGACGTCGACTTGGCCCACGGCCCTACACCACCGGAACCCTGTCACTCCCTTACAAGCGACGAGGGGTCTCCATCCAAAGTTCACACAAAGTAGGAAATGGAAGAAGCTGGTTGTGTTGAGTACGTAGCTCTAACGACCTTCAGACCGACGCAAGGGTGAAAGGGATTCCAGCAAATTTGGACGAGGGGATATAAATCAGGGTACTCGGTTTCCGCTGCGAGGAATGTTACAATTTGGACATTTACTCGGGACCGAAATCGCTACTTTGTATACGAAATCGTTCGATGGAAACGAAAAGTGAATTTTAGTGAAAAAATTACATTTCTAACAAAAGCCATTCACTCATAAATCAAAAATTAAAGTAAGAAAAAATTAAAATAAGCTTTAAGGGGAAGGGAAGGGAGTGGAGGGGGGTTCTCGGAAGGTCAACTCGCACAAATGCTGTTGCATTCGCTCCTATTGGCAGAGTCAGCTGTGTCCCCCCCATTGCGATAAGGCAAAGTAGCTTCGCGGGCTCAGATTTGATTGGACGAAGTCTATGTACGTCAGAGGTTGCCCGACGCCCACTTTTCCGAAAGGGTTAAAAACATCAGTTTTTCACCGCTTATAACTTGGAAATTAAAAAAAAGAATCAAAAAACGGAGTTCAGTGAGATTTAACGCAGATGGCTCTTTCTTCACAGACTAAAATGAGAGAAGTTTAGAATGGAGAACGATGTTCATTACACTTAAAACATGTAGGCTGGCGAGGATTTAAAATATACTTTCATTTCCTATGACGTAGCCTTTCACTATGCTATAGACTGCGCTCAAAAGATCTAAATATCATCGGGAAATTACACCTAAATGCTTTGTGGCAATGTAAATACTTAGGTGACCATTGTATAGTATTTTAGCTTAATTATTTTTCATTGGACCTCAAAATACTGGAATTTCTTTGAACAGAATCTAAAATTATCAGTTGAAAACTTCAGGCTTAACTATGTGATACCTTTCCATAGTGGAAAATGAAATAATGAAACTTTGTTGGCCTCACTTTATATTTTAAATAGGCACGACCCTGGTTTCATAACGTTGCATAGTTATATAACGTAGTTACATCTTCATATAGCGTTGTTACATCATCAGGCTCACCTGTGAACCTGAAGATGTAAGTACGTTATGAAATCCGGGTAGTGCCTATTTAAATATAAAGTGAACCTAACAAAGTTCCATTCTTTTATTTTCTAAAATTATCAGGTTTAATGGATTTGGAATGAATATCCTGGAAAGTGCTTTACAATTGTTGGACGGCAATGTCGTGTTTGAACACTTCTTCCTCGGGTGTCTGCTGGGAAAATTGACAAGGCTTCTGCGAGTCAGAAGAGATCCCCTCCATCCAACGTGGCAGCTAAATAATTCGACCGCTGTCCACTGCATTTTCCATCCTATTGTTCACTCATCTCCACATCAAGGGAAAACGAGGAACGCCTATTCTACGCGTCAAAACTAATCATTGGAAAGGAAAATAAAGCCAGGCGTGAACTATCAGATGGATAATATTTGAATAAATTGCTCAAAGAAGTAAGGGAGTTACAATGAATTAGGAATACAGGAGTGCATTCGATTTTAAAATAAACCCTCATCTAGGGCTGTGCCATATGCTGTTTTGAATATCGCACGAAGATATCATTCTGATATCGCGGATTCGGCGATATATCGGTTTTGCGATGTAAATAGAAAATATCGTGATATGGGCATATCGGGATATCGACATATTGGGATATCGACATATCGAGATATCGACATATCGAGATATCGAAATATAGGGATATCGACTTATAATATAATAACTTAAGGCGAAAGAGCAAATAATTTTAGATAACAGATGTCCTTTACAATTTTTTGATACGGCTCATTTGAGCTGAAATATAACTAATTTTCTTTGGTCGAAGAACGGTGAAAATTTTTTAAATTTCGATTTATTGTTTAAAAACAATAATTTAATAAACAAATTTGAACTTTTCCTGTTGAATTCGAGTTTTCAGTGATGAAATTGCACCAAGGCCAATCCATTCCCTACATCCAAATTTTATGATAAAAAAGTTATAGTTAATAACAATAACAAATTAGAAAATTTAAAATATATAATTAACTTTTGAGCAAGCGCAATGTTTTATAAGGAAGTGACCGCTTATAGCACTTCAATCCGATCAACCATTACCGAGAAATTGCGCTAAATAGAGACATTATTAAGGGTGACAGAGAAAAACACCGGGATAAGGATATCGCCATATCGGGATATCGTCATATCGGGATCATATTGGGATATCGACATATCGGGATATCGTCATATCGGGATATCGTCATGTCGGGATATCGTCATATCGGTATATCGTCATATCGGGATATCGACATATCGGGATATCGGATATCAACACATCGAATATCGACATATCGTGATATCGCGTTTCGAAATATCGACTCTCGATATCAAGTGCATATCGAGTATCGTCGACGATATATCGTGGTATCGCACAGCCCTTCGCTACCTTATATCGCTCTCTATCGCTACGATATATCGCTACCTTCATCTCATTTCTTCCATTGATGTCATTCTTGCCCCCTCACAGAGAAGACTTACTACGGACCGTCTTTTCCGGGTCCAGAAAACAATTACAACGCGTCACATCCCGTATCAAATCGTCAAGTAAGTAGGTCAGAGACAAAGACTTTTCATTTAGGGAGAAATCTTTGGATCCCATGTAGAATGCTCGGCTTAAGGTCCGGGCAAAAGTAACTGGTTCACTTGAGAAATGTAGACAGAATTAACGGATAGATGTTCTCCAGCTACCATGATAATTCCATATTAAACCAGTGGCTTCAGTATTTCGTCAGCATCGAAAGCAAGAAGCAATGTAAAAATGAGGACTTTTGTTGCCATATCAGTTATTTTAGGAGAAAGTAATACCCAGTAATAAATGCAAAATGTTTTAAAGCCGAGATAAAGTTACTAACATTACGTGTTTGAAAATTAAAAGGTTAATTCATATTATTCATAATACATATTTTAAGGAGCATAGCTATATCGTGAAAATGAGTTTATAACATTTATATTTTCATAACAGAATAATTCAAACTCTTAACATTTTTTATGACCTACGATTTGGACAATGAATTAACTTGGAAAAATGTTCTTTGTGGGAAACTCCATTGTTTTAGACTAACAAAAATATTATTAGGTTTCGATAGCAACCTGTTTCTTCGTTAAAATTTCTATCGGACAGATTTTCAAGAAGTAAATCTTCAACTTTGTGAATTATGGTAATTTTTTACCGTCTATAAATATGTAATTCGGTGTTAATATCTTATAGCTTCTAATAATAATGTAAACCCTGACCTTTTTAGTATATTAGTTTGTTTTTCACTACCTTAGTGTATTTAGCGGAAAAGCAATAAACAATTTTTTTATAATGTTTGCATTGCCCTTCTTTTTTCATCCATGGGATTTCGTTAGTTACACAAAATGTAAAACAGATTGACACAAGGTGTCGTACGTGAGAAAATATTCCCAAGACAGAAAACAGCACATGAACAATATTTACGCTTTCAGAATGTACAATCCTCTCATATTGCGGAGGAAAGCCATGATAAAACCAAAAGAAAATCGAAATTTGGACTCTAAAACTGTCGTCATGGAGACAGTTAACAGGTCTCCCTTCAAAATAAGGAGTGCCTTGAGACTTAATGAGTGAAGCATAAGTTAAAGAGCAGTTCTTTGAAACGCGATAGCAACGCTGGCGTTTGTTTATCATCAATCGATTGCAAAAAGTCTGGAAAGGAGCTTTTTGTGTCGTTTTTCTGATGTAGAGAAAAATAATAATGGAGCGTTGTGTGCTCTTGCATCCTATCTGCTTTGCCACGCCCTCTTCCGAGTTCCTTTCAAAGGCTTTTTGATGTCGCGTAAGGACACACCGCTAATTGGTCGCGTCCCTTGGCAACGGAGACATTCCCTGAAGGGGGAACTAGGGACTCTGTTTCCTCTCTCGAAGAGTCCGCAGTACTCGATTGTTGCAACGCTCGTAAGATTTTCCGGCGTATGTCCCCCGCGTGTAAAGAAAACGTCGAAAGCTACGCAAATATCGACAGCCAGTGTCTCGCTTCGAATAGACTATACATCTACATAATACCCTGCATGCCACCATAAAGGTGTGTAGCAGGGGGTGAATTCTCACCAAACATGCACTATATATCATGCATAAAATAGGATTCATATTAATATATTAGTCTAAACTTCACTATTTAAAAATATGAAAATAGAAAAACAAGCATGCAAAAACATGCTGCTAGTTGAGTCACCTTCAAGTCCTTAAACTAATATGCAACTACCTATGCTATGGATAGATTCACTCGTATTGGACATATTTACCGCTATTCATTTCCCTAATTGTACGATGAAAAAAGGACATTTTGAATCTGTCAGTTCGGCAATAAATTTCTCTAATTTTATAATCATAATCCAGTATACCATAGTAAATTGGGGTTCGAAAAATATTTTTAACATCATCACTGTAATTATTATCATGGAATTCGCTTAAGAGATTAAGTCTAAATTTCAACCTGCGATCTGACAATGATTCCCAATTTAATTCATTTAATACACTGGTTACGCTAATGAGGTTATCGTATAGTACCTTTATAAATCTTGCAGATCTTCGCTGCACACGTTCAGGTTCATTATTTAGACCGATTTCGTTGGGGTCCCATATACTTATTTCACGTATGTGTTTACCCCAGGAAAGATCATGTGTCAGTCTTATTCCAACATATTTAATGGATTCCACGTTTGTTAATTCATTATTTTGTAGGACACTGTACAGGTATTATATAATTTATGGACGATTTGATTATTACGGTCCATACTTCTTAAAGAAACAATGGAAACACATGCCGGTCCCGCTGGTGGAGCTGAAGTCATCGTCTGCTAATCCTGGTGTCGTGGGTATGAGTCCCGCTTCGGTGGCTTTTTCTCCAGGCCAATGCCTATTGACATTGCAGGTGTATATGGACCAACAAGAATTGTCGGAATAAAAAATTTTTATTGCATTACACAAATGAGATAAATATATACGTTTTCGCCAAATATTCATCAAACAACTAACCTTCACGTACACAATTTAGCAACGCCCATAGTGATATCGTGTCGTGACGTCATGCGTATACGTCATGTATTTCAGCTGCCGAAAATCTAGAAGTTTTAAAGAATTAAATCTTTATAACACAACTTAATTCTTCGGAAAAATTTCCGACAAGCATATTTTAGCTAATAAACTTCTCGTTCAAAGTGTTATAAAATGTAATGCGTGTCCCAATTTTATTGGTCATTAGCGTTGCTTAAATTCCCGATTTTCCTTCCACCTTCCCAAGAATGAATTTTCGCTTTCCACCGACGAGATACCCAACATAGGTACAGTTTCACCAACGGCGAGAATTGATTTAACTCGTTTGATTTCGGAATTAACCGAGTAAATGTGACTTTCCAGTTTCACCAGTACTATTTTATGGGTTTGGGTCATTATAAATGTTAACATATTTATTGATGTTTTTTTTGAGCTAAATGCTTATTATTCGAGATAATGTTGTAGAAGCAATATGTCGCGTAGACGAAATCATGAACCACAATAAAGACAATGCCATTGAATTTCATGCCAGTATCGTATTATTGGCTACCGAGATCCAATTTTTAAATTCCCTGACCTTTCCCTGTCTTTTCCCTGACGGACTCGCCAATTTCCCTGACCATCCGCCAAAAGAGCTCCTATTATCTGAATAGTTTATTTCAGCTGAATGATATTTTCGTCCACACTCAGCAAATGTTAAAAGCTGAAATCGATACATTAAAAGCTACAAGTGTATCCTAATGCAAAATTATATTTAACCTCCATAAGTTAAAACCTCATGCAAATTATACGCCCTTTTCATGCACATTTCGCGGCCGTGTATCGTATTTCCTCGGCCGTGTATGTTTCCTTGTGTAAAAATTACAATGACGATGCCTAATCCTTCAAGAAAGAGGTAGAGTGTCGTGGTAGTCGTGGGAAGTTGAGGATTACTTAAAGGCATGGAAGGGAAAGTTAATGGCCGCTTTACTTGTGAACTCCGGTATAGGTATCACTAAGCATTTTATTATAAACTTTAACACTACTAGGCAAATATCGCATAAAGGACGTACAAAAGGGATACATCGTGCGTCTGATTCACAACTAAGTAGCTAAAAGACACAGCTAATAAGATTCTCAACTGAATGTTCCACAAATTGATGGGGTTTATTCCATGCACACCAGCGACGGATATTAGTTTTAGTTGGTGAAATAAAGGGCGGGAAAGACTGGCCGATAAACGTAATGGTAGATAAATAACGAGAATTTCAATTTGTTTTTCCCTGACCGTCACTAGAATTCCCTGACTTTTCCAGAAATGCATAATTACCTGACAATTCCAGGTTTTCCCGGTTTTCCCTGACGATCGTCACCCTGTTATTGCTGTATTTCCTAAAAGCAACAATGACGTGGTTTATAATAAATATATTTTATACTATATATATATAGTAGGAATAGAAAAAAATGGAAATTAAAATGTCTTATAAATATATAGAAGATATTTAAAAGTGATTAATAATTGTTTTCCAGTTTTACGTCAAGGATTATTATGTAGAAAATTTGTGGACGTTTATTTACTATTTTGTGCTTCGTGGACGCAATAAAAACGCGTTTAGTTACAATTAGTAAGAAGTTAAATTAGGATAAGGAATTGCAAACCGGTTGGGTGCTTTCATTTGTTTGTTGACGTCACGAGGATGAGAAATTAACTAACCAGGACGCTCTGAAGGATAACATTAACATTGGTGGGACGCAAGAGAAAGGTAGCGAGAATCCCACTCAAGTCGAGATGTAATTTTAACGCAGGTAACGTAACCGGTGATAATGGGAAATTCCTCCTTTCGAAGGTGAAGCTGACCCTTAATTAGAAAGGAGGCGTTTTCCAATGAGGGATCTTGTTTATTTTGCCCACCCTAACGATTGAAAGTGTTCGGCCCACTCATTTTCTCAGGCACCGCAGCCACAAATGAAAATGAAATGTAATGTGGGAATGCAAACTACATGGTTTTCGAGACGAGGTTGCAGAAAGGTGGCAATTTTTCGCCTCAAACCGATGGCAAAGAGTTGTTTTTGGACCAATTATTTCCTAATTTCTTCAAGCACACATAAGTGTACTGATCTCAACTGGTATAGATAATTTCATTCCTTATTGCAAGGAAATATTCCTTGCAGCAAATCAGACGATATGGATTATATTTTCCCACGACTTCTTCGTTATTTACTTTAGGCTCTCCACCACTCACAATTAAATGTCAAAAAATAATTAGGTACTGGAGAAAGTCAATGGAAGTAGGAAAGAAATGCAATCGAAACGTAAGTTTATGCTCTGATTGATGCATTTCTCAAATGAGAAATTCTACTCAAATTAAAAGAGGATTGTCAATAATTTTATTTGACCCAATAATAAAGAAAATTGGCAACGTTTTTATTTGACACAATAATTTTAATGTTGCGGAACATTTACCTTCTAACAACAACCAGTTAGAACATATTATTACTAATCTGCCATGAGAAAACTTTAAGAAGAAGACGGGATAACTTAATCGGCCACATCTTAAGACAGGATGGCCTGATGAAGACAATCGACAAGGGAAAAGTGAACGGGAAGAATGGAAAAGACAGGCCTAGTATGAGTTACATATAACAGGTCGTAAAGAACGTGAAAGAGAGGAACTATGAAGAGGTTGGCCGATAGAAGAATCGAATGGAGGGCTTCGTCAAACCAACCCTAGGGTTGTTGGCCGATGATCAATGAGTTTAAGATTAAAGCATTTCAAAGTTTATTCCCTTAAAATATAATCATTTTTAGGCTAAAAAAATGACCATTTCAATATATATTTTTATATCTCCAAGATAAACAAAGTAGCAGGATAAATTATTCAATTATTTTCGTTTTTGTAAGTGAAATACGCTTCTGATTATTCACCGTGATAAATTACTCATGCACAGAAGTCCACCCCACTTCTGGAGAGGTTGCTTCAGAGCTACGGATCATCGTTAGATGGATGACTAGTGGATATGGCCGCTTGAAAATTAACATTTCGCAATATTCGGAGTTCGAATTTCCAAAAAACATAGTTAATGCCCAACGGTAATTTAATGAAGTTCCATTATCTTAACCTTTGAAGGAATTACTCCCACACGAGAGGTTCCCAAATATTATTTCATCGAAACATGTCCATTCCTGCTCTAGTGAATTCCTTCGCTTGCTGTAGTCCTCGTCTCCCATTGGTTGAAATTTAAGGATTGTATTCCATAGCCAAGCCGGCCGAGCCGAACAATTCCGACCAAGCCGTCCCGGCCTGGGGGTTTATTTTGCAATCTCACCTTTTTAATGACTCTTTGCGGGTAGGCGGGAGATCCGTTTCGCTCTCTTAATGATCGGCTCACGAACGGTTCTTGAATTGTCGAAGCTTCTGTCGGTATCGCCATCTGTTGCCGATCTCGTCAACTTTGAATAAACAAACGAGTGCCTGGCAACGGCGACCGCTTTCTTCAAAAATGGAGGAATACGGTGAAGGTGAGTGAAAAATTGTTTGTCCCTATCATTTTAATTATTCGGATGACCTGTCAGGATAATTTATGTCCGATAATTTCCTTAGGCAAGGTCCAACAATAAAATTAAAAATAGTTTGTATCTTTCTCGCTCTTGTTTTTTTTCCAACTCAAGCTTCAAGTGGAAACGATGGTGGCTCCATGTCACGTTCTTTATGAAGATGAGATGGGAACTAATGGCAGGCGGAGATAGTGAAACGGATCAAGAGTCGAAAGATACGGATCAGAGCGGATGAATCGTCTAAAATACCAGCACATGACCGGAAGTTCACCGTTTGAGATCCGAAGATGGTCACGCCGCCTGGGTGGCTGAGTTTAACTACGAAAAAGTGACATTTTATGACGTATTCTCATTAAAGTGAGATTACAAAATAACCCCCCCGATGAGGTAGTTGAAGTTGGTATAGCAGTTGAATGGTAACCTTTTCATCGAGATCATACACCAAGATAGCTGGACACTACACTACAAGCACCGAAGCCCCTTGCACAAAGTGAAATTTCTTGTACAAGATCTTGCGGCAAAAATTGAACGGCTATACTCGACCAGGAAATTGTACAAGAAATTGGTTGACGGTCGTCAACGATCACAGATTTTCATGCAATTTGTGATCCAATTACATGCGCAGATATCGTTTTTTTGCCAAACAGCTGATTTGCGTAATCCGCCAACTCCCTACATCGTAGATCTCCGAAGTGAAATGAATTTTTACGGAGTATACATTAGTATTTTTCTATTACATTATTATTTCTATTAGCAAACCATTCATTTCAGTATTTCTCTAGTATTCTTGCGTATCCTTTGAATGAAAGTGAATTTTAGCGATGACGTTGATTATATTTGAAGAATATTGTCACAGTAACTCGGGTACAATAATTTGCAAGCATTAATCCTAGCAATTACCAATGGAGATTATACGACGGGTTACCTGAACTCTTTCATCGGCTCATCTAACCCACCGCTAATCCTCTGAATACCATTTGTATGCTCGTTGCTCATATTTCATATCATCATCATCATCAACATTGGTCAACAATCCTAGGATAGGTTTAACGCAGCCCTCCACTCGATTCTTCTATCGGCCAACCTCTTCATATTGACGTAGTTCCTCTCTTTCACGACCTTTACGACCTTTTGTATGTAACTCATACGAGGCCTGCCTCTTTCAATCTTCCCGTTTACTTTTCCTTCGACGATTGTCTTCATCAGGCCATCGTGTCTTAAGATATGGCCGATTAAGTAGTCCCGTCTTCTTTTTATAGTTTTCAGCACACTTCTCTTTTCTCCCACTCTTCTTAGGACTTCTTCATTTGTCACTCGGTCGATCCATTTTGTCTTCATCATTCTTCGATAGCACCACATTACGAATGCTTCCACTCTTTTCTTCTCCGCTGCTGTCATCGTCCATGCCTCACTGCCGTAAAGGAACATGCTCCAGATATACGTTTTGATAAATTGCTTCCTTGCTCCCAAGCTTGTATTTCCAGCTATAAGTAGATTCTTCTTTTGATAGAAGAATCTACTCTTTTCTCTTTGCCTGGGCTATTCTACTCACTATTTCTTTCTTGATTCGTCCATCGTTGGTTACTCTGCTTCCCAGGCAACAGAACTCTTTAACCTATTCCAGTTTCTGTTTATATTTCATATTTTATTCAATAACGTCTCCCAAATTTCATTGAAGAAGTTTAACGTTTGTCAGTGCGTCCCAATCATTTTTTGAGAGACATTACACTTCCACCTCAACGACGAATATAACAATATGAAAACAATAAAGAATATCATGATATGTGCAAAATGTATTGCCACACTTATAGGACTAAAAGTGATCGCAAACACAGAACCCCAACGTTGCAACGTTACGAATACTATTAAATCGCATCACTGCCGTCACATGTCATGCGCAGAAGCTATGGAGTTGATCTTTAATCGTTGCATCCAATAATTTAGAGTAGTTCATATTTCTTGTACAAGAAATTGTACAAAGACCTCGTACACGATGCAATTTCGTATTGAAGAAGTTCTTCCACAAGAAATTGCACAAGAAAATTTTTGTACAATAAAATTTCTTGCCCAAGAAATTGTACAAAGACCTCGTATACGATACAATTTGGGTATTGAAGACGTTCTTGCTCAAGAAATTTCACGGTGTATAACGGCCTACAACAGTTTGAAACAATGTTGAGAGGATAGCGGATTAGCACTAAAAGTAAGTGTTTCAATGAGATTTTCAACATTTTACTCGTTTAATGGCAAATGCAGTTGGCGCACTAAGAAGTGTCCATTCCCCAGCGCATCAATGGAAGAAGTTTCGTTATCCCAGATGACACCCGCGAGCATTTTCCCTTCGGTTTGGGTTCGCTAGATTCCATTGGGTCTTCCAGAATGGGGGGGTTTACGCGGAACCGAAATCGCAATTTTATACACGAAATCGTTAGATGGAAACAAAAAAAGAAATTTAGTGAAAAAATTAATCTTCTAACCACAACCATTCACTCATAAATCTAAAATTAAAATAAGCAAAAGGTGAGGCCCACCGAAGAACCAGCTTTGATACCATTGACGTCCTTGACTGCTTTTCGAGGAAGGGAAGGGAGTGGTAGGGGATTCTCGGAAGGACTGCTCGCACATATGCTGTCGCAATCACTCCCATTGGCCGAGTCAGCTGTGCCCCCCCCATTGCGATAAGGCGAAATAGCTTCGCGGGCTCAGTTGTGATTGGATGAAGTCGATATACGTCAGAGGTTGCACCACGCCCACTTTTCCGAAAGGGTTAAAAACATCAATTTTTCGCCGCTTATAACTCGAGAAATAATTGACTGATCAAAAAACGGAAAATACGGGTCTTTTTATTTTACAAACTCTTATCTGATTCGGCGATTAAAAAATGTGGTAAACGACCCCATTCCAGCTCTTGCAGAAAAACACTCTTCAACGGAATAATGTCCTTCCAAACAGAGATCGACGCATTTCTTATCCAATTTCTTCGCAAAGGCTGGACGATAGAGACATTCTCGGCTCATTAAGGCATTACGCACTGTACAATATTATCTGCTGATAAGTCAAGTGGTTCAAATCAGTTTGCAATTGCTTGGTTTCGCTAAAAGAATACGCATCTGTAATGGTATAGTCATGATATTCTAATCCATTCCCTGTACTCACTCTTTAGACGAGGCTATGGGAGGAAAATTTCCACAGAAAATTGCAAAAAACAATTTGTTCAACATTTTGATGGAAATAAGAAGAGATACGCAAGGCGATGGCATAAGGAAAAATTTTTTTCTTACTATTAGTGCAGAATAGAAAAATGAAAATGTTAAAAAATATTCAATTTCCAAATTAAATCTGGAAATTTGCAGTTCACATTTATTGTGTTCTAAATTCAAAGAATAATTACTTGAAAAATCGTGGATAATCGATTGTAGAACATCTTCTCGGGTTTTCCACCGGGTCTAGTCGGCCATGGCCGACGTTTCGATGCTCGACTCGGGCACCGTCATCAGGGCAGATGAGTCATCGCTCATCAGGGCAGATGAGCGATGACTCATCTGCCCTGAAGAAGGTGCCCGAGTTGAGCATCGAAACGTCGGCCATGGACAGCCAGACCCAGTGGAAAACCCGAGAAGATTTTCTACAGCTAGTTCGCCGGGAAAAATATTCGACGATAATCGACTAATCGTTCTCTTCCCTTAAGGTGCGTTTACACGTAACAGTTGACTGCTATGATAGTCTGCGATGCGAGTATCCAGTATCGACCTGAACTGCGATGCGAGTTCAGGTCGATACTGGACACATGTCGAACACTATCGATCCTAGTTCGAGCTATCAGCAAAGTTGAAGCCCGTCTACTTTCCAGCGGAAATGTATCCAACACAATCGCAACAATCGCCAACGGAATGCAATACAGACGTCTTATGCCAGGAAATGGGATATAATAATAAAGATATCCCTCCCCAAAGGGGAGATTCTACTATTCAAAGAATGGGAACAAAAGATAATCGTCAATGGAATTTATTGCCTGAAGAATTTCATGAAAATTTAAGCATCAATCAATATTGAAATAAAACGCTTCTTATTTGCTGTGGCAACGCCTAAATAGCGGCTTTAAGCTGCATAAAGTTGACGCAGACGCATCATAGCAGTAACGATATAGATATATCGCGCATCTCGCGACTGTCATAACAGTCAACTGCTACGTGTAAACGCTGGTTTATATGCGAGGAAAACGCACCAAAGAATAGACTTGTAGTACTTGATTTCTCGTCGTAACTCCCATTTTGATTGTGGAAATGTTTTATATCTCCATGGCATAGGTACTCCAGTGTTTTAAATACGTAGCAGCTTCCACCTTCGAAATGTGTTTGATGAGAATTGCACGCACCGAAGTGCACATCATACAACGGGGAAGTAAGCGACCGATGAAGAATCGTCATTTGCGCAACTCAAGGTTTGAGGTTTTACTTTGTGGAACCACTCGATTGGAAATGAAAATCCACTTTGTACATACGTTCCAAGCAAAGGTTTTATTGGTTTCAACCATGGTTTCGACAATATATGTCATTATCAAGCTATCTTGATAAATATGTGGCACCATTCAACCAGCTCCCGGTCTGGCTTCAACGTCTTGGTGAGGCACCATTCAACCAGCTCCCGGTCTGGACGTCTTCGAAACTTCGAGACGGGGCTTCGAGAAAGTTCCGGAGAGGTGTGGAACCCTCGTCGACGTGTATAAAAGCTTTCTCCCGCTACACCCGGGCAGACAGACCGGAACGAACCACCCGCGAGTGTATCTTGGAGTGAACGAGAGAATAAAAGGAAATACGCACGGACGCTTGTGTAATTCTTAACGCCTTTTCCCACAAATACATATATTGTCAAAACCATGGTTGAAACAAATAAAACCTTTATTTGGAACGTACAAAGTGGGTATTGTCGAATATATGTCGACACATAAAAAAATAAAATAATTTTTTTTAAATGAGCTAGTTCAAAACTATAAAAAATGGAAAGCATTAGCAAGGAAATCATGTCAGCAAGCGTTATCAATTTCAAGAGCAAGATGTTAGGAGAATATTTAGATAGCAATCCTAAAGCGTTTTGGTCATATGTGAGAGAGCTTCAGGGAAATAAGTCCACAGTGCACACACTTAAAAACGATAAAGAAATCAGAGTCACCAACAGTGTAGAAAAAGCCAATACTTTAAACACCTTCTTTCAAAGCGTATTCAACTCATCGTCACAAAACGCAGTGGAACCACCGCCGAACACTTTCAGTGAGCAAATGCCCGAAATAAACATTTCATGTCGCGGAATAGAGCGGCAGTTAAAAAGCATAAGTAAAAACAAATCACCAGGACCCGATCAAATTCTTTCCAGAGTATATAAAACATTAGCTTATGAAATAGCCCCCTATCTAGAAATAATATTCAATAAAACACTAAAGAACCACACAGTATCCAAGGATTGGAAAGTAGCTAACATTACACCTATATTTAAAAGCGGTTATAGGGAAGAACGTAGTAACTACAGACCCATTTCACTCACGTCAATCTCTTGTAAGATATTTGAGCACATAGTAGTCAGTTCGATCATGGGGCATTTGGATAGTCAGGGATTACTCATAAACAGCCAGCATGGGTTCCGGAAAGGTAGATCTTGCGAGACACAATTAGCTTTATTCGTACACGATATTTTAGTCCACGGCCAAAGCAGTACTGAAGTTGATGCGAATTTTTTAGATTTTAAAAAGGCTTTCGATAAAGTTCCTCATGACAAATTAATCTTGAAGTTAGAGAGTTTTGGTATAAATAAAGACGTTGTATGTTGGGTAAAAAATTCAGTGGGCGAGAGCGGAGGGTTGTCATAGATGGTATCATGTCGGACACAATCATTGTAACATCGGGAGCTCCCAGGGTAGCGTAGTAGGTCCGCTTCTATTTCTTTTATACATAAACAATTTGGGTACCGTAGTTAGTAGTAAGCTTAGACTTATTGCAGACGATGCGGTAGTGTACAGGGGTATATCAAAAGAAGAGGACAGGAAATCGCTTAGCAAGGATATAGTTGCAATTCAAGGGTGGTGCGACAAATGGCAGTTAGGACTTAACCTTAAAAGGTGTGTAGCTATCAATTTTTGGAGGAGGGATAATTCGATATAGCGATCCTATAGAATTAGTAACACGAAGATCGAAAACGTTGAAACCGTAAGATATTTAGGTGTAACAATCACTAAAGATTTATCGGGGGTTGACACATCCGGGAAATGTGCGGCCGAGCGAAGAGAAAGCTAGGATTTATATAAAGAGTACTTGGGAAATGTGATGAGAAGACAAAAGAGCGATGTTACTTTTCACTAGTTAGGCCCCACCTTGAGTATGCAGTCTGTGTATGGGATGCGAATGAATTATGTTTGATCAGAGAACTAGACAGTGTGCAGCGTAGAGCAGCTAGGTTCGTTAAAAGTCGTTACAATAGGTTGAGTAGCGTTTCAGAATTAATAAAAGAATTAGGGTGGGAATCATTATCAGTGCGTAGGTTAAAGTACAGATTGAATCTATTAGAGAAATTTCAATCCGATAGCTTTACTGAAGATATTAGGCACATATTAAAAACATCAGCGTATTATGCTAGATTCGACCAGATAAATAAGATTATAGAGATAGATTGTCGTACCGATATATTCAAAATGGCATTTTCCCTCGTACTATAAGAGAACAGAATAGGCAGCATAGCAAAGGGATAGGTAGGGGAAATATTTTATATTATTCTGTAGTGCATGATGCATGTATTAACCCATTAAATACTATAGATACTAACAATGTAGTTGCATGAGACAATATAGTTGCTTGTTTACATGTTAGTAGTGCATGCTTGGTGTTCTTCACCCCCTGTCACACACCCTCGCGGTGGCTTGCAGGGTATCGTGTAGATGTAGATGTATTGTCGAAACTATGGTTGAAATAAATAAAACCTTTGTGTGGAACGTACAAAGTGGATTTTCATTTCCAATCGCCATTTGCAAATTTGCGACAATTCCCGTGCAAGTCAAAGCTCATTCTGAAATTTTTCGAGAAAGAGAAATTTCTATCTCGTGAAAGAAAGTCGCGGGAACGACTTGAAATTAGTTGCTTTCTGAGGAGCAGGCCTCCCAAGCGGTGGCATCAACATGTTTGCGTTCCGGGTTGCCTGCTCCTCGCTCGGCAGGAGGGTCGGGAATCACGACAAAGGGGGAACTAATGACATCAGCGACGCTCTGCTGGTAAAGCCCACTGCCCTAAATGTCGAGCATCTGAAGCGAGCGCCCTACATGTCTGAGAATGAAAAGAAAAGAGAGAAATGCCGGCACGGAAGAAGGCTGGAATGCGAAATGGATGCGCCCCCCGTAACTCATCTCTCCGCAGACATTAGACCTGTCCGAAACGTGTGCTTTCAGCGCTGAGCATACTACAATGATTGTTTGCAAGTGGAGGTGTTCTGTTACCTGGGATGCCGAGTAACCAGCAATGGACGAAGTAAAAGAGAAATTGTCAGTAGAAGTGCCCAAGCAAAAAGGGCATTTTACCAGGAGAAGATTCTGCTTACAGCTGCAAATACAAGCGTTGAGGTGAGGAAAAATTTCATTAGAACATACATCGGGAGCATTGTACTATATGGCAGCGAAGCATGGACAATAACAGCAGCAGAGAAGTCAAGGCTGGAAGCATTTGAAATGTGGTGCTACCGAAGAATGATGAAGATAAAATGGATCGATCGAGTGACAAACGAACACTGTAAAAAGTTGATCTGATTTTCAGTGAGATCTGAATTTAAGCGCTGTCTGATTTTAAGGAAGTGGTTTGATTTTAAAACTCATGATGCGTGAAAATCAGACACACCTCCGTCTTATTTTAAGACCATAACCACTGAATGTTGAAAATAAGATGGTTGTGATCTGAAATTCAGATCACCCGGGCTGAAAATAAGCACGCCTTGGTTGGCTCCGCTATTGGAGCTAACCAGCCAATAGCAGAGACTGATGGGCGGAGCGTAACCAGGGAGCAGGATAAACAAAACGCAGTGTTTTTCATTCAACCTCAGGGAGCAGGATGTCAACAAGAATTACGAAGCGTAAGGAAGTAAAATTCGAAGTCTAGTCAAATTTCATTGTAAGTAGGTGAAATAAGTTTCGTGCGATGAATTAATGGTGTGAGAATGTGGCAATGATACTTAGTTTATTTGCAGAAGGGAGCCAGTTGTGTCTGAGTGACGTATCCTGAGAGTAAACTTCCTTATTTTGTCTACGCGGCAGGGTTGTAAGAACTAAAAAATAGTCGCCCTCATCAAGTGACAGTTCCTGCTTTGGTTTGAAGATACTGGCACACATCTGTGGTATCGAAGACTTTGTATGGATTACTTTGTTTCCAATAAAAGTACACATTTTCATATTATCTTTGAAGTTATTGTCCATATGTTCCCATTTCAGTCCTGGAATCTTTTTCAATGGAAATTCTATGACTTACGTTTGCTCCTTTGAAGAATTTAGTCAGTGAAACAGTATCATCGAATAAAAATAGTAAGCGTTAGGGTTTTGGTTTGGGTTCGTGTGAAGTGTTTAAATATCTAGTATTTATAATTAGACATCGCATAAAAGTAGGCTTTGATTTCAATAGCAACCCGCATTGTTACGTGGTACTTATTTTCAGATAGGCCCATGCTGAATTTAAGACAGCCCTGGTCTTAAATTCAGCATGGGACTATCTTAAAATAAGTCCCACCTGGTGTGATTTTCATTCCTGCACCTGCCTTAAAATAAGACATTCCCTCAAAGTAAGCTTGAATTTCAATAGCAACCCGCATTATTACCAGACCAGGGCTGTCTTAAATTCAGCATAGGCCTAACTGAAAATATGTCCACTTGGTCTGATTTTCAGTCGTTCAACTGCCTTATTTTTAGACAAGATATTACTGCTGAAATTCAACATACCCTGTCTTAAAATTGTTGCATCTGAAATTCAGATCACTTTTGTACCTTAAAATCAGATCTACTTTTTACAGTGAAGAAGTATTGAGAAGAGTGGGAGAGAAGAGATGTCTGCTGAAAACATTAAAATGAAGACGGGACAACTTAATCGGCCACATCTTGAGACACGATGGCCTGATGAAGACAATCGTCGACGGAAAAGTGAACGGGAAGAATGGAAAAGGCAGGCCTCGTATGAGGTATATGGAGAAAATTGTGAAGGATTTAAAATAGAGGAGTTACGTCAATATGAAGAGGTTGGCCGATAGAAGAATTGAATGGAGGGCTTCGTCAAACCAATCATAGGGTTGTTGACCGACGATGATGCACAATTAGGAGCAGTAATAGATTACAGATAAGGTAAATGGGGAAATCAGAATAGGTATTGTAGATTTAAACATAGTGAAGCAAGATATTAGTGATTTTTTAATAACGCGTCCATGTTTATACGCTACAATGCATGCTCTAGGATGCATAATCTCATGAATCAATTCCTTTATCAAATTACCTATCTAATTACAAACTAAGATATTAATATATATTAGATAAGTATTTATTGTCTCATATCGCTAGCATTTGCTGTGTCTCATGAATTCATCCTAAATATTTTCCTCATGGAGTTAGTATTATTGTTTCCTTTGGTTTCATGTAAATAGTGTTTAAACAGAGTTGAGTATTTCATTCGCGTGCCCACATGGTAGCAGGCAATATAGATAGATAAATCCTGCCTGCTTGATGGCTCACCTCCTGCCACACGCTCTTCCTCTAAATCTACATAATACCCTGCAGGCCACTATAAAGGTGTGTGGCAGGGGGTAAATTCACACCAAACATGAGTTACAAACCATGCATAAAAAGGATTAGAAATTATATTGTACTCTAAACTTTACAATTGAATAAAAAAGAAAAATATCAACGCAAGAATGCAAAAACATTCTGTTAGTTGGCTTAGCGTAAAGTCCTCATATCAGCATGGAACTACCTATACTATCCTATGATACACTTGTATTTATACCTGAGAATATTTAAAGTTATTCGTATCCCTATTTGAACGAGGAAAGAAGGATATTTCCAATCTGTCAGTTCGGCAATCAATTTCACTAATTTTGAGATAATTGTCCAGTCTACCATCGCAAGTTGGAGTTCGCAAAATATTTTTACGTCATCAGTGAAAATATTTCCATGGATTTTATTTGAGCCTGCGGTCTGTCAATGGTTCCCATTGTAGTTCATCTAGTGGATTGGTAAACCCTTGCGGTGGCTTCCAGGAATTTATTATGAAGATGTAGAAGTGATACCCCTTATGGACTGCGGACCGTAGCATTTCCCGGCGGGATTTTTCCAAGTTGGAGGGGGTAATGAGGACATTTTGATATCTTTTCACCCCCCGGTCACCCCCTCCTGGTTCTCCCTCCCCTCCTTTCCCCCACCCGATAATTACCCCGTTCGAATTCGCTCCTTAATGAATGAACTCAATCCCCTTTCCCCCGAGTTTTAACACCTTGCGGGTTTAAGATAATCTGGCCAATTAATTACGCGATTAATGGTAATTTGGTGTTTCGGCTGTGTTCTCCGATAATCGACAATCAATCTCTTGGTCCCAATCGAATGGTATGACGGGTTTGTTTATGCCGTAGTCCAGACGATGGATGAGCTGTATTTAGTCTTTACTGTAGCTGGTTCAGAGTAGGCTTGTGCGATGACCGATTTTGGACATCGATTTTCGATGAAGAAATTTCATCGAAATGCTTCGATGACGATGGCTTTCATCGATCATCGTGTACACTGTACACGATGATCGATGACTATCGATGATCGATGGATGTCGATGATCGATGAATGTCGATGATCGATGATTGTCAATGATCGATGAATTACGATGATCGATGACTATCGATGCTCGGTGCGTATGTCTCGGTTGGCAGTTTGGTTTGGCTAGTGACAAAGAGAGTATTTTCATAAATTTAATCACTTTACGTTTTACACAGCAGCTTCGAATCAATTCCTCACTTTGACAGAAATAAGGCCACCTCAAGGTAAAATTTTCCGAAATATTATCGACAGAATTTCAAGTTTGCATGGAAACTGTCGTAGTCTGTCGCAAGTACCCTGTATGATTAAGCATGAAAATAATAATTCAATTAAATTATAATTAAGGAGAGAAATGATTTTTACGAATTTTAGAATGTTTATGTAACCAAAATAATATCAAGCACTCGACGAACTCTATATCCTGTCGTATATACGTAAGATTGACCAAAATGGAGCAGAAAACGCTTAAGGAAGTGTGCGAAAGAGACTTCTTTGCTGCTCACCAATTCTCCTCTTTGCAACAAAGCGCTTATATCCAAGAGAGACATCTTTTCCGCAGAATGGGGTCCTTTACCAAAATTTTTTCTTGCCGAATATCATATAGTTTGTAAAATAAAAAGACCCACATTTTTCCGTTTTTTGATCCGTCAATTATTTCTCGAGTTATAAGCAGCGAAAAACTGTTGTTTTTAGCCCTTTCGGAAAAGTGGACGTGATGCCCTCTGACGTATATCGACTTCGTTCCATCACAACTGAGCCCGCGAAGCCACTTCGCCTTATCGCAACGGGGGACACAGCTGATTACGCCAATAGGAGCAGTTGCGACAGCATCTGTGCGTGCAGACCTTCCGAGAACCCCCCTCCATTTCCTTCCCTTCCTCGAAAAGCAGTCAAGAACGGAGGAAAATGACGTCAATGTTATCACAGCAGCTTTTTCGGTGGGCGTCACCTTTTGCATATTTTAATTTTTGATTTGTGAGTGAATGGCTGTGGTTAGAAGATTAATTTTTTCGCTAAATTTCTTTTTTTTTGTTTCCATCTAAGGAATTCGTGTACAAAATTGCTATTTCGGTTTCGAGTAAACGCCAACATTATTCTTCTCCCTGTGAACAGGAGCTTGGTATTCTTCCCACTATGCGCTCTGAGGCGTCATCGCGCACATTCAAGGAGCCTTTCTCTTTTCGAAGTCACCTAGCTACACTCATCCAAGCCCAAGATTTCAGTTGCCCACATGACCATGGCAACCACTAACTCCCTTGCCAATCCAATACGGATAGTCTCCCTCTCTGATTAAAAAGGCTTATTACTTAAAAATCAATTACAATCGTTTTACTTTAACACAGGGATGTGACCCGAAAAGGCATATTACGCTTCTGTGCCGTACCTGGGAGGCACCCGAACTCGGAGTCTGGTGAGCCTCGGCGTTGAACGAGACCCAACCCTTCACCACGGGTGGTTTATAGCACCAACTGAACTGTCACACTATAGTTCATAACTTTTTAAAGTTAAGCGTAAACGGACAATTGTGTTCATCTTTGTGTTGTACTATTCACGTTGATGAAAATGATTTTTCCATCGCAGTCATACGATAGATATTAACCAATTTACATGCTTTAGTAATTTAATGTGCATTAAACTGGCTTGGTTTACTAAAGCACGTAAAATGGTTGATATATATCGTATAACTGTGTTTAAAACACCATTTTCATCAACGTGAATAGTACAACACAATGTTGAACATAATTGTGCAATTTATCCTTAACTCTAAGAAGTTATGAACTATAGTGTGTCTGGTCAGTTGGTGCTATAGAGCACCCGTGGTGAAGGGTTGGGTCTCTTTCAACGCCGAGGCTCGGACTCCCGAGTTCGGGTGCCTCACAGGTACGGCACGAAACGTAAAATGCCTTTCCGGGTTTCACATTACTCGTATACTTCATCAGTACAGGGCATGCACTAATGCACGAATGTCAAGAACATTTTCGATGAACCCGATAAAATCTCTCTTTATTATTAATTTTTCTATGATTTCAGAGGCCATCAACAAAGAATTTTTATCATCAGATCAATAAAAATTCAAGTAGCAGGGATTTCTAATCCCTTAATTCAATGATGCGGACTACACGTGGTAGTAGCATTTGATTTCCACGAACCTTTATCTTTGACAAACTCACGTAATCAGTTCCAGGGATAGGATTCGAACCCACAGCCTCCATGTCACCAGCCCTGACTACCGAACAAACTGAAGATGCTGTATATTAAAGGCAACATGTGGATGGCCACATATTCGACAGATTTGGGTTTTCACTCTTAATTATATAGGGCTTAATTTTATAGACCAAGGGTAATGAGACTCAATCACCTCGCACGTTTGTCGGTTAAAGCCGAAACATTTCATTGGTACGTTTCACCGAGAGATTGCATCTGGTATACACTCTCGACCAAGGCCTGGGGAGGTGTGCTTGAATCACTCGAGATTGATTCCGGTACGGGATAATCCCGAGCACAATGTAAAAACATACGAGTGAGTCCTTAGTTACGCACCGGAATCAATCTCGAACGATTCAAGCACACCCCCCCTGGCGATGAATCAGCTCGCATAGGGCGCAATATATCTGCTCGATTAGGTCGTTTTACTTCCACTGGCAAGAAAGAGAATTCTCCTTTCAAAGTGGATTTCCTAGAGGACCATACTGGTCAGGGACGTAGCCAGAAATTTGCTTCGCGGGGGGCTAAGTCTTGCGTAACTTGAAACAAATGAGCCTCGCCCATTCGGTGCCTACATGTTACAAATCTCTTGCCTTAATTTTCAGTGCTTGATATTTACTTTTACAGTGCCCATACTTATATCTTCTCACTGGTAAAGTTCGCTGCTAAAATCAGAACAACAAAATTATTGGAAAAAATTTCGGGGGAGCTGAAACGCCAGAAGCCAATTAGAGATACGATAAACGGTAAATTTGTCCAATCGGAGAGTAGCAATGGATAGCATTGGTAGCTGCATGTCGGTATGAGTACTTAGATCTAACCCTACTAACAGAATGTTTTTACATGTTTGGTTTGCAATTTCTATTTTTTTTAAATACTGAAGTTCTGACTAGTATATTATTAATATTATTCCTTTTGAATATGATAACATTCATGTTTGGTGAGAAATCACCCCCTGCCACACCCCTTGATGGTGGCTTGCAGGGTATTATGTAGATGTAGATAGATGTAGAGAGTCTGGATGGCTCCTCCCAGACCGAGGGAGCCATCTCCCAGCGCTCCCTTTAAGGAGGAGAGAGCTCTTTCAGCCTGCATTTCACGCCGGGCACGGACATAATTGCATCATTGGAAAGGTTGGGGTGGCCCACGAACTCGACGAAGTCTTCCAGGGTCTGCGGAGGAGGCAGTGGGGATGCGAAGGGTACAGCGGGGCGGTGAAAGGGTGTCGAGGGTGTCTGAGGAGGTCGAAAATTGCGATCGGGCAGGCCAATAATCAAACTATCTCTCGATGCGTAAATACTGAAAACTCGAACTAAAATCGGCCGACAAAATTTGCGTAGCTGAATTTGAGATCGGAAAACGAGTAAAAAACCAATCTACGATAACTTCATAGGCAGAATTAACGCTCACAAGGTGAGACTACGTACCTCGACCGCGCGTTTTGAATGCCGTAAATTTTATTTGGTGCAGGAGGTAAACAGAAATGGTATGTAATTTCATAACAACTCCGTCCAACTTGGAATTGTTTTTTTTGTAAATAATTATTCTTTAGTCCTGAAATAGGCATTTCAAACAGCCATTCGCAGATGCTTGGTCTAGTGGTTAGAGTACGGGATTCCCGTACCAAAAGTCGTAGGTTCGAGACCCAGGGGAATAATTTTTTTTCCCTTCAGAATGTATGAATTTTTTCAAGTTTTTTAACCATTATTTTTGTTACGAGCGTTTGACTCAACTCACACTTTTTTCTAATTCCGCCGACCTCAAAAACCTTACCATGAAACACTCAAAGATGGAGGGCTTCCCTTGCGATATAACGGAGCGCTTGCTTTTTAATGCATCTATTCTGTTCATCCCACAATCAAACACATTGATTCCGGTTATTTTCGCAGATCTACATAATAACGTGCGTACCGCCGAAATGGCGTGTGGCAGGAGTTGTTTGGTTATAAGTTGTGTAATTCGAACAAATTTACTTGTTTGGCAACAATCAAAATGGCGGAAAATGTATTTAAAATTCACATGAAGTATATGCAGGCACCTGTGTTCCTCGAGGAGCAGCAACCTAATTATGAGATATAAAAACACTAGTTCCTTCACTTAAATGAAACATTTCTCGTCATTTTGATTGTTCCCAAACACGTAAATTTGTTTGACGTCGTAAATCGTTAGATTGGAAAAAAAGAATTTTTATTAATCTTCTAACCAGAGCTATTTGCTCATAAATTAATTCAAGCGATGATGGGGAGGAAAGATTTCCTGCACTGATACTGCCGCATCCTGTAAATAATCCAAAACAACTGAACAACGAAATATTTTCGCATACATTTTGGCGAGACTAAGAGAGTGCTGGAGTTAATGTACATAATTATTCCACGAATTACCACGTAGTCGATTTTGCTATGCCTTTCGAAGTTATCCGAATGGAGTCTAAAAGCCACTTCCATTGGCGGAGTCAACTGTCTCTCCCCCATTGTGATTGGGCCAAGGAGCTTGACAGTCTCAGCTGTGATTGGACGAAGTGGATGACGTACAAGTCCTCAACACGCCCACTTTCCCGAAAGAGTACAAAACATCAGTTTTTTCGCCGCTTATAACTCGATAACTTCGTGATAGATCGAAGAGCGGAAAATACTGGCCTTTTTATGCTAGAATATCTATAGGTGCGTTTACACGTAGCAGTTGACTGCTACGACAACTGCTAACAACTATTAAGCTCCACTCGCATGTGTAAATAGCAACTGCGATGCGAGTTCAGGTCGATACTGGACACATGTCGAACACTATCGATCCTTGTTCGAGCTATCAGCAAAGTTGAAGCCCGTCTACTTTCCAGCGGAAATGTATCCAACACAATCGCAAGAATCGCCAACGTAAAGCAACACACGACGGAATTTGGATGTATAATAACAAGGATATCCCTCCCCAAAAGGGGAGATTCTACTCTTTAAAGAATTGGAACAAAAGATAATCGTCAATGGAATTTATTCCTTGAAGAAGTTCATGAAAATTTAAGCATCAATCACTATTGAGATAAAACGCTTTTTATTTGTTGTGGCAACGCCTAAATAGCGGCTTTAAGCTGCATAGAAGTTGGTGCAGACGCATCATAGCAGTAGCGATATAGGTATGCCCTGCATCTCGCGACTGTCATAGCAGTCAACTGCTACGTGTAAACGCTGCTTAACAGATTCGACAATAAAAATTATGGTAAACAAGCCCACCGTACCAAACGATAACTGGGTGTGCTTCAAGCGCAAACAATTCAAATGGTCTTTAACTATAAGTGTGGTGTATGGGGAGTTCTCCGGATTAAAAAAACTAAGAAATCTACATCTTTTATTGAATGAAAAGAAACACGAGGCTCCCCAAAGATCTCCTTGAGAGTGGTGTTAAAGAAGAGCCGGGAGTGTCTTCCGAGACACAGCTATGAGGAAGAGCTTAATGGATTCTCTGTTGTAAGTGTGGGTGTGACCCATTTTCCAAGGAAATGTATTCCGGTGTCCCATTAATATCTAACCTCCTAACCTTCGAATGAAATGTTACTTCCGTTTCATTGTAAGCTCGTAAGGGCATTAGAATAATTGAAGGCTATGAAACTACTTCTTGAAATGTAGAATTTTCTTTCAACGAGAGTATTTTGAGAAGAGCAAAGGGAGTGAATTCAAGGGAGAATCGTTTCGGTCGCAAAATGGCAATTTGCAGCGTCAACAAAAAAAATACTGAGACGCGAAGCAGAGCCATTGAATCTCATTTTCGGCGAGAGCAACTCCATGCATTTATGAGAATTGAATTTTTAGTGGCACTGACGCGCGAAGAAATAAAAGGAAGTGGAGATTAGGGGAACTTTAATCGCCACCTTTAGGATTTACTGCCAAGAGTTCAGCTCGGCGGCTAAAAGGAATTTTTAAGGGTACTTCTCGTAAAAGGAGTGCTCTTTAAATAATCCCCTCGCGATGGTAGACAAAGTGTAGTGGGGCAGGGAGTGAATTCCGCCGACGTATTAACCCAGAGGTGGAGTGGGGTAGGAACGTCCGTTTCCAAAGATGCTCGAGCCCAACAATGAAGAGTAACATCTGACATTCGTCGCCTCTGTTGAACTGCCGTCACTAGGAGATAAGAAAACAGTTTTCCTTCCCACAAATTTATGAAGTAGATGTCATTTTTGTGAAAATTTCAGGACACACAATTTTTTGGCCCTTCTATCGATTGGCAATGAAATAATTTGGCCTTTCCATAATATATTTGAAGAAAAAAGACGTTGATAATCAGCTTTTTCATACGTGCCTATACGGCAGAACATGGCTGTTCAACTAAAATTTGCAGATTAATAATGTAAAGAGAAATGTCGTTTTGACGAAAAACTAATATAAGATGCGCAATTTAATGTAGAGTTTAGCATTGTAAACAAGTGCTAGCCTTACCACACTTGTTTAATTGATATTAATAAATGTTTGCTTGATAAAAAGCAGAAAAGCTTTAGTTACGTGAAAGTGGCGCTACAGTATGTTGTTATCATTGGCAACGGAACTTGTGACGGAACGTGCTTACCAGCCTAATTACTAACTTGATTAAGAAATATGCCTAACCAAGATCCTTATTATATTTTTATGTAATTTAAATATTTCATTGGTTATCGATATGGTGTAGTTAATACCAATACTTCCAAATAGCAGCAGTGTCATTGTTGACAAACAATTTTCAAAAATATGAATATTAATAAATTCAAAACAAAGAATTGTATTTCCTTGGGAATAGTTTGAAACTAAGTATGGAAATATTTAACCTATTTTAGAATACGTATTAGTGTGATTTAAATTTGTAAGTTACACGTGGCAACAACACGTCGGACATTTTTCGAAGTCAAAATGAGTAAAAAGAGCTTGCAAGAAATAGAATGCAACTACAACGCGCTATATAATAGCATACTCATACAATCATTGTGTATGCGTTATCACCCTATAGATGATTTTCCATATCTGTGTTTTTCTGGATCGGTATTTATTCATTAAATCACACAGCTCTTTTACGGGATATTGAATCGCTGAGTCATCGTGGAACCTCCTTAAGCAGCAAAGATAGGAAACAATGTAAGAGCGTACTCTAACAAGGGGAGTGTCCGAGTTCCGGGTCTAGGATTTTGACGAAATTTGCCATGCAGGTAGTCCTTGATGAGTTATTTACGAATCACCCCCCATATAGGGTTATATATCCAGAAACTTCGTCAAAAAACGAGTTTGAAATATTTGATTGCAAATATAAAGCCAATAATTAGCCATGTTAAATCACTGCAGTTTGGGTTAGGGGTAAGGTACTCGCTTCACAATGTTGACGTCTCTAGTTCGAGACTTTTCGAGTCCAATTTTTTTTTCATCGCAATTTCGTCGTGCGACTTTCCCTGGTTTTACATATTTTTAATCTGTTTACCCGGGATGCATTTTAACTATTTTACGTAATAATTACGTAATTTGCTAAAATTACGTAATTAGTACGTTAAATAGTTAATTACGTTATTTACCTAAATCACGTAATTAGTACGTGGCGGAATTACTTCCGCACGCCCTGTCGTTTTTTGTGTATGAAATTAACGGAAGAGCATAAAGTGTGATCGTGATTTTGAATTTCCGTATCTTTGGCTACGTAGTCCCGACGCACATACAACACATGTTCTAATTCGCCTGGTGCCGTGATTTTCCAGCGCTGTGCTTTTTTGGAAAAACTAATCGCAAGAGAAAAAAAGAATTTAGGTTTTGTAATCATACAATTGTAAGTGACTACCGAAATGTTCGGGTGATTCTAACATGCTCCTGAAAAGGTGCAATACATTAATTCTTCAAAACTAATTGTTACCTCTGGCTTTTTATCAATTTCCAAGCGACGTCCTTGATTCGAAACTCTCTCCCACCCGAATATTTCGCCCGATCACCCGAACATTTCGGTAGATACTTACAATTATATGATTACAGAGCTTAAGTTCTTTTTTTCTCTTGCGATTAGTTTTTCCAAAAAAGCACAGCGCTGGAAAATCACGGCACCAGGAGAATTAGAACAAGTGTTGTACGTGCGTCGGGACTGCGTAGCCAAAGATACGGACATTCAAAATCACGATCACACTTTATGCTCTTCCGTTAATTTCATACACAAAAAACGACAGGGCGTGCGGAAGTAATTCCGCCACGTACTAATTACGTGATTTAGGTAAATAACGTAATTGACTATTTAACGTACTAATTACGTAATTTTAGCAAATTACGTAATTATTACGTAAAATAGTTAAAATGCATCCCGGGTAAACAGATTAAAAATACGTAAAACCAGGGAAAGTCGCACGACGAAATTGCGATGAAAAAAAAATTGGACTCGAAAAGTCTCGAACTAGGGACGTCAACATTGTGAAGCGAGTACCTTACCCCTAACCCAAACTGCAGTGATTTAACATGGCTAATTATTGGCTTTATATTTGCAATCAAATATTTCAAACTCGTTTTTTGACGAAGTTTCTGGATATATAACCCTATATGGGGGGTGATTCGTAAATAACTCATCAAGGACTACCTGCATGGCAAATTTCGTCAAAATCCTAGACCCGGAACTCGGACACTCCCCTTGTAAGATAGAGGCCGGGTGCGTGCAGTGGTTAGAGTACTTTGCTCTTACTTAGAGGGTCCTGGTTCGAATCCCGACAGTGGAAGATATTTTTCAATGGTCATCCTGTCCCTACCTGAGTCATTGGAGGAGAGTATTCGAGTAGTGTACTCAGTCCGTCGGATGGGACGTTAAGCCGTGGTCCCCTTGGCGCCATTCACGCTAAGAGCAGGGTAATGCCGACGCCGGGTTTCCCTCCACCCTTTCTCCTCTCTTTCCCGTCCTTGTGTGCCTTTCCTCCCAGTCTGAAGCGCCTATACGTGCGGTTACCAACATGGAAAAACACAGATGGTACCGCACCCTACACATTTTTCAGAAGTCTAACGACTCCTTCAGGATGCTTCGACTCCAATGGCTGGTCTCAAACGACTTCTCAGCTCCAATTTCCGCCTCGGAGGGAGTTTTTACAGCATCTCGCCGCCGCGATGAGTTCCGCTGAATACAAAGTTCGGAATTTGAGAGAGTCTGTCCTCCCGTGCGAAGAAGTCAAAGGAAGAGTTCATCTTCCCTCAGGGCGGGGTTAAAAGAGGCCAAGGAAGGAGTGGAGAGAGAACGCGGCATTTGTAAGACCTAGGGGGTTATGTGTGAAACCTTTCGGAATAACCTGGAATGGGTAACCAAGGAGTCACGTGGTATAAACAGGAATGGTTGGCAAATGAAGTGTGTTAAAACCGCTGATAGCAACCTCATTCTTTGTTTTCACTTGTGTTATATCTCAACTGTGGGATCTTTAATTGGAATAGATGAGAAAAACTCTAGTGAAAACAATTAATTATGTTGAAAAGACGGATTATGACACGTTAAATTTTGAAACCATTCGTGTTTGGATCACGTGACTCCTTGGTTACCTATTCGAGAAAATCCCGACGGTTTCAAACACAACTCCCCTGGATGCCACTCTGTCTCGATCAGCAGCATCTGTGGGTGATATTCCGAAGCAATAGGGTCGTTCAATATAGGTATTTGTTTTTACTGTCGAAACTGATGAAATTTGCAAAATAAGTAGACTCGTATCCTTCCGTTCGTGTGATGAGTGTGATAGGGCGTGTACGTCATTCACTTCGTCAAATCAAAACTGAGCATGCGCAGCTCGTTCGCCCAGTTACAATTGAGGAAACACAGCTGATTCCACCAATGGAAGTGGTTTAAAGACTCTTTGCGGGGGGTATTTCGGGGTGAGGCACTGCAAATTCGACTCCATCGTAATTTGTGAAAACCAACTTCAGCACGCTTATAAGAAAAGTAAAGTTGTGTTCAACCCAAAAGTTGGACTTTGATGTGTGAGGGTAGACCTCACCCCGTAATGGGGTCGATTACCATATTTTTTTATTGCCGAATCTGATAAAGTTTGTAAAATAAAAGGACCCGAATTTTTCCGTTTTCTGATCCGGCAATTATTTCTCGAGTTATAAGCGGCGAAAAACTGATGTTTTTAACCCTTTCGGAAAAGTGGGCGTGGTGCAACCTCTGACGTATATCGACTTCTTCCAATCACAACTGAGCCCGTGAAGCTACATCGCCTTATCGCAATGGGGGAGGGGGGGCACAGCTGATTCTGCCAATGGGAGCGATTGCGACAGCATCAATGCGAGCAGACCTTGCGAGAACCCCCCTCCACTCCCTTCCCCTCCCCTAAAAGCAGTCAAGGACGGGAGGAAAATGACGTCAATGTTATCACAGCAGCATTTTCGGTGGGCGTCGCCTTTTGCTTATTTTAATTTTTCATTTATGAGTGAATGGTTGTGGTTAGAAGATTAATTTTTTCACTAAAATTCTTTTTTCGTTTCCATCTAACGATTTCGTGTACAAAATTGCGATTTCGGTTCCGAGTAAACACCCCCATTGGAGCTAACCTGCCAATAGCAGAGACTGATGGGTGGAGCGTAACCAGGGAGATGGAATTCAACAAGGATTACAAAGCGTATATAAATAAAATTCGAAGTCTAGCCAAATTTTATTGCAAGTAGGTGAAATATGTTTCGTGCGATGAATTCATGGTGTGAGATTGTGGCGTTGATACTTCGTTTATTTGCAGAAGGGAGCCAGTTGTATCTGAGTGATGTATCCTGAGACTAAACTTCCTTATTTTGTCAGGGTTGTAAGAACTAAAAGATAGTTGCCCTCGTCAAGTGACAGTTCCTCCCTTGGTTTGTAGATACTGGCACATACCTTTGGTATCGTAGACTTTGTATGGTTTACTTTGTTTCCAATAAAAGTACAATTTTTCATATTAAATTTGAAGTTATTTTTAATGTGTGCCCATTACAGTCCTGAAATCTTTTTGAATGGAAATTCTATGACTTATGTTCGATCTATTGAAGAATTTAGTCAGTAAAACAGTATCCTCGAGTAGAAATATGAAACATTAGGATTTTGGTTTGTGTTCGTGTGAAGTGTTTAAATATTTATTTATAAGTAGACATCCCATGAAAAGCAGGCTTTAATTTAAATAGCAACCCGCATTGTTACGTACGACTTATTTTAGGATATACCCATGCTGAATTTAAGACAGCCCTGGTCTTAAATTCAGCATGGGCCTATCTTAAAATAAGTCCTACCTGGTCTGATTTTCAGTCCTTCACCTGCTTTATTGTTAGACAAGATATTAGTGCTGAAATTCAAAATACACTGTCTTAAAAATGTTGCATCGGAAAAATTCAGATCACTTTTGTACCTTTAAATCAGATAAACTTTCTACGGTGTAGTCACAATAGGATGGATACAACTGAATTGCAACTTTAGACATTTGATCGCAAATTGGACGAGGAAAAACAATTTGGACTGCAAAATGCTTCCTCTCCACGAATTAAAATTGGAGCGTTAAATGACATCCCGGGATAATGGTTTCATCGAAGCTTACCTTCAGTCGGCTTCCGCTCCGCGGAAATGGCAGCACCGGGCCTGGAAATGAAGAGAGGAACGCATTAGAGGAACATTAGCTCACTTCCTCGTATGGAAATAAAATGCGCGCATACCCAATCCATCAAAGCCGACGTCAACTCTCCCGACTGTCTCTCCAGTTGACCGAATCTCAAATGTTCGGTGAATGATTCAGAGAGCTAATCTTCCGAAAGCTTCCATCATACGAGTTTCTCCCCCATGCCACTACTTTTCAATCACTCAAATTAATAATGCAAGGAAATATATCGTCCCAACCAATTAATGCTATATTTATGTAATTATTATTATTTAATTCCTAACCAATTTATGTTATAATATGTTGCATTTATATTTACTACATGTATATTAGGTGAGTAAAAAAAAAACTTGAGCATTATATTGTGGAAAAGTGCTAAAGTTCTTTTACTCATCTAATATGTCTCACTTCCACTACGTGATGCCTGAAACAGTGAACAGTATTTACATGTATACTGTGCAAGGTGATCAATTACATGAATCACATAATCGCATCATTCAAAAGAGTCCAGGTAAAAATATTAATGCATGAAATTTATGTTATTCCTTATTGAGGCTTCCGCGAAGTGTCTCTGTTTTAAGGATCCATTCGTTTCGGGGTTTCTTCCGAGTGTTCTGGGGTGACAACAGTTTCGCCAACGTTTCAGTTCGCGTCTTCAGGTCTGAAAGTGTTTCATAGCTTGTATATAAGACGGTAAAAATCTGCTATGAAATACTTCAGACCTGAAGACGCGAACTGAAACGTTGGCGAAACTGTTGTCACCCCAGAATGGACACACGCGGAAGAAATTCCGAAACGAATGAATCCTCAATTTATGTTATTACCCACTTAGATAACTTCATCCTTCGAATGAAGTTCAATAAATATTTGCCTCTTCATAAGGGAAAATCATTTGGATATTCACTCTCATTTCTTCATTCAGTCTGGGTGAAATACTGGCAGGCTATCATTTTCAAATTCCCAAGAGAGTAGGACACCGATTGTTTAAGCTAACGATCCTATAACCGTTAAACAGTTGTACAAGATTTCTTATTTTGAGAATTTCGACATAGCTAAAGTGAACTTTGAGAAAACTAGTTCACAGAAGCTTATTAGCGTTAGTGACTTCCTGGGTTACCTATTTTCATGAAAAGCAGCATGAAAATCGTGACAGTGGAAGTTAATTTTTATCCGAATATCAGTTCCTATTTTGGTACTGTCTGCAGAAATTTTCAAGGTCAATATTTTGTCTACTGGCGACGGGGTGTAAAGCTGTGGATCGCATTAGGAGCAGGCTCATTTCGACGCCGGGTTTCACTCCACTCTTCCTCCGTTCCCAGAAGAATCCTTATCCTACCCCATACACCCATCCCTGATATAAATGTCGAAAATGACCGTAACAGGGAATCACTTAGCAAGGGTTTAGATGTGGTTCAAGAGTGGTGCGACAGATGGCATTAGAATTAAACCTTAAAAATGTGAAGCTCTTACACACTTTTTAAGGTTTTGCACATAGATCTTACACTAGTTAGTTGATATCAACATATATTATACTATAAGAGAACAGAATAGGTAGTATAGCATAGGGATAGGTAGGGGAAATATTTTAGAGTAGTCTGTAGTGCATGATGCATGTATTAACCCCTTAAATACTATAGATAATAACAATCTAGTTGCATGAGACCCAATAGTTGCTTGCTTGTTGCCGCGAGGGTGTGTGGCATGGGGTTGAAGATCACCAAGCATGCACTACTAACATGCAAACATCTATATCTACATCTAGATGTTGATGTAGATGTTTGCAGGTTAGTAGTGCATGACTGGTGATCTTCAACCCCATGCCACACACCCTCACGGTGGCTTGCACGGTATCGTGTAGATGTAGATGCAACCAAGTAAACAAATAACAAAGTAACAAAGTAAGTTATGACAAATGATCTTTCCTGGGTAAACACATTCGTGAAATAATGGGTCAAGCGAATCGCAAACTGGGTTTCATTAAAAAAGTATTGGGTAAATGTGACGATCATGTACGAGAAATCAGCTACTTTTCCCTTGTTAGACCTCATTTGGAATATGCTGCCAGTGTATGGGATCCCTATGAAATCGGTCTAAATAATGAACTTGAACGTGTGCAGCGAAGATCGGCAAGATTTGTAAAGGGACGATACGATAATTATATTAGCGTAACCAGGCTATTAAATGAATTAAAATGGTAATCATTGTCAGATCGCAGGTTGAAATTTAGACTTAATCTCTTCCACAAATTCCAAGGCAATATTTTCAGTGATGATGTTAAAAATATTTTACGAACCCCAACTTACTATGGCAGACTGGACCATAATCATAAAGTTAGAGAAATTGATTGCCGAACTGACAGATTCAAAATGTCCTTTTTTTCGTACTATTAGGGATATGAATAACGGTAAATATATCCAGTACGAGAATAACATTGGTAGTTGCATGTTGGTATAAGGACTAAAAGCTAACCCAACTAACGGCATGTTTTTGCATGCATGCTTTGCAATTTCTATCTTTTTTAAATAGTGTAGTTCTGACTACTATATTAATAATATTCCTTTTTTCTGCATGATATATAGTGCATGTTTGGTGAGCAATCACCCCCTGCCACACACCCTTGTGGTGGCTTGCAGGGTATTATGTAGATGTAGATAGATGTAAACACTTAAATTTACTAGAATATCTGCCATTATAACGAATAATCCGTTTATTATTTTGTGGATACTAACCATATAGTTATATGAGATTGTGTTATCTAACAGTTTTTCATGTAGAAGGCTAGTTGCTGACAGATTCAAAATGTCCTTTTTCCTCGTACAATTACGGATATGAGTAACGGTAAATATATCCAGTACGAGTGTAGCAAACGAAACATTGGTAGCTTCATGTTGGTATAAGGACGTGAAGCTATCCCAACTAACAGCATGTTTGCATGGCTATTTTTATCTTTTTTAAATAGTGCAGTTTAGAACAGTATATAAATACCAATTCTATTTTATGCATGATATGTAGTGCGTGTTTGGTGAGAATTCACCCCCTGCCATACACCTTAGAGGTGGCTTGCAGGGCATTATGTAGATGCAGATTTAGATGAAGGAGTAATCCATTGCGATAAAAACGGCAATCACCAAACCGACGCCGAAAAGTTGAGCGTACGTACAACGGTCGACTGAAAATAATTATCTGATTCATGAAGGAATCAAGTGAACATTATGCAATATAAGTTCCTAGAAATGCAATAAAATTGACATGTTATTGTAGATTTATATTTTATTTTGCGCAGTTATTTACTTCTGTGTTATTGGATTTTTATGACCTAGCATAGAAAGTGAACTTGGAGACCCAAGAGACTAGCTCTTTGTTTTACGAAGCTATTCCACAAAATATTTCCGATACGGTCAATTTTATTAATAATATGATTTTGCTATTAAAATAGTATTAATTATTAAAACGTCTGGGGCTTAATTCTTGGATTCCTAATATTTTACCCGATTCCCTATTTATTTAATAGGGAAACTTGTGTTTTCCGAAGTTTTTTTGACTCGGTAAAATTTATTCTTCCTAGCTGATCGGGCTTTAATAAAAATGTTAGAATTCCCAATTTTTATCGCATTGCATAATGATGCATCATTATTATTTTAGGAATTTTTTAGTTTTGGTTCTTTTCTCTCACATTCCCTAACCATGGCTGGGTTTTGAAATATTGTATTTGGAGACAAATAGGGCGAGAATCACCCTTTCTAATTCTTACGACACGCCTCAAATATGATTTATTAAAAATAATTTTTTATCGCACAGTTGCGTAGTTCTTGCAATTTTATTCATTTCCTTAATCGGCTATTGGTTCAAATTCAAGGTAATATATACAAAATTTGATGGGGGAGTTTAATATCGGTATAAAGCAATCAAAGATGGAGAGCGAAAGTCAATAATCATAAGATCGAGCTAGGGACACACAACGCAAATCCTTGACCACTCACGTGACTCCCAAACGAAGCGTCACTTGCACATAAATTTCCATGCGAAAAAATTCACCTGGACCGGGAATCGAACCACGGACCTTTAGATTTCCGGGCCACTGCGCAGACCACTACGCTACGCTGAGCCCTCGCGGTCCATCAAGGATGGCAACGAAAGGGAGAAAGGGCTTCATAATAGCCACGACCAAAGGTGAACCTCATCCAGCGCTAAAGCCGCGCTTGGCGGTAAAAGTAGGATATTGAGCCTCGGTTAAGGTGGTTGATCCGAAAAGTGAAAGTCATGTCATGTTTTTTTTATATTTTCAGCACTTATAGAACTAAAGTTCCTCTATCTAATTAAGTAAAGGGAATTACACCAACCAATACTCCTTTTTGTACAAATTGCATTTGAAATTACATACGATTAACGGCGAGAATGGCCGTCACATGGGAATATAACGTTTAAAAATACCATAGTGACATGTCATTTTTGCGAAAACTGAGATTTTATGCGTAATTTCACAAGAAATAAAATTACACGAAAAAAAGGTATCAACCCACCGTATTTTTCGCTAAATCCACCAATTTCTACGCTTATAGCAGACGAAATGCGTTAGTTGACTTCAAGTGGCGATGCGGTCGTTATTGCCAAAATGGTTGGCGTATGAATAATATCATTGCTACTGAGACATTAAAGAACATTTCAAGAAATATTATAACATTACGTTTGAAAGTAATATTCTTGTGTTATACATTAGTAAATTCATTGAGAACAGGAATTAATTTCTGTAACATAACATAAATGCAGAATTGACTCCATCGTCGAGCTGATTAAAATTATCATAAAAAATAAATCCTTCGACTTTCCATCGTATTTCTTGGGATACTTAAGACTTTCAATAGCTCAGGCAATTTTCTTTGTGAAGCAAGGATCACTTAGCAGGACTATACTCGTACTTAAATTTTTAAGATTCCTTAGACAACTTGACTCAAGCAGTCGCAATCCAACCTCCTTAAATTGCTGTGTGAATTAAGGATCCTGGGTAGTGGTCTGCGCAGTGACCCGGAAAGCCAACGGTCCGTGGTTCGATTCCCGGTCCAGGTGAATTTTTTCTCATGACAATTAATGTGAATTTCACCATTGAAATTTGACCCTTGTAGGTTTGAAATATCCTACAAAGGGTCACTTGGACCAGCCCGGCTACCCCGAGGGGTCTCCGCCACGCCCCCTTTCGCCTCGCCACGGCGATAACTGGCCACGAGGTACAGCTGAGTTGCGACGGGTGGATCAACAATGCCGAGGGCGTGTGTAACAGGTCCTCCCTACCCCCCAACCACCCCCCCCCCATTGTGCCGGTGACCCAAATTCGATCAAGGTCGCATTTGGGTCGCCGGCAGTCGAAATAATTTCGGCTCATATGGAGAACTATGGCTCACCGGGGCGAACGATTCGCGACAGTATACGTTCATCCGCCGTAGTGACGTATAACAGCAGACTGATTCAGCGCGCCATTATTACAACAATGAAAGTAACCAGCAAAAGCAAGCAGCAATAATTAATCAACGTGATTTACTGCTATTATTTATGTATGCAATAAATCTATTCGCTTTAAAATGTAAAAAAATATGCTGGCATGGAATAATGGTGAGTTTATTACAGAAAATAGACATGAAAAAGTGTTTCCAGCATCTCAATTTCTCCGCGCTTGAAGCGTATTCAGCAATTTGAATTATGCAGTCCCATTACATAATGTGACTATTAAAGGTCCTGTACAGCGATAAATAATGTTATTATTTCCGGTTGCATTTTGCTTGCAGTTGTAAAACAGGAAAACCAAATCTATTAAAACGTCCATGTTAATATCTCAATGGAAGTAAGGATTTTCTGCGCACGACAATTTTTAGGGAGGTGACCGGAGATACAATTCAGGAGGTTCCACCGTGACTACGCAATTCAAAATCCTGTAAAAGAGCTATGCTATTTAATGAATAAACACCGATCTAGAAAAACACCAATATGGAATATCATCTATAGGGTGATAACGTACACACAATATTTCTATGAGTATGCTATTGTATAGCGCGTTGTAGTTACATTATATTTTTTACAAGCTCTTTTAACTCATTTTGACTTCGGAACAAGACTGACGAGTTGTTGCCACGTTTAATTTATAAAGTGAGAATACATGCTCAACCCCACTAATACGTATTCTAAAATAGGTTAAATATTTTCTTACTTGGTTTTGAACTATTCCCTTGAAAATACAACTCTTTGTTTTGAATTAATTTGCATTCATATTTTTGAAATTGTTTGGCAACAATGACACTGCTACCATTTGGAAGCATTGGTATTAATTACAGCAGGTCAATAACCAGTGGAATATTTAAATTACATAAATAATATAAGAAGAACCTTGGTAAGGTATATTCATAAATTAAGTTGGTAAATAGGCTTGTAAGCACGTTCCGTCACAAGTACCGTTGCCAATGATAACAACATACTGTAGCGCCACTTTCATGTAACTAGAGCTTTTCTGCTTTTTTCTTTGAGCAAACATGTATTAATATCAATTAAACAAGTGTGGTAAGGCGAGCACTTTCTTACAATGCTAAATTCTGCATAAAATTGCGCTTCTTATATTAGCTTTTCGTCAAAACGACATTTATCTCTTTACATTATTAATCTGCAAATTTTACTGCAAGAGACATGCTCTGACGTATAACCAGGCATAAAATAGTTGATTTTCAACCCTCTTTTTTTTCTTCAAATGAATGATGGAAAGGCCTAATTATTTTATTTTCAATCGATAGAAGGGCCAAAAATGATGTGTCCTGAAATTTTCACAAAAATGACATCTACTTCATAATTCGGTGGAGCCTCCTTAATGAGTAACGACAAACTTTCAACACGCCGAAACGGAAGACTGACTCGTGTGAAAGAACGGATACATTCATGCGCGTTACATAAGAATATATCCTCAATAACGCTTGCTCTTAATGAACCACTTTATTGTTCGTATATTGGAGCAAATGTATCATTCTCTATATTGTTATCACGTCCTGATTGGTTGGTTAACTGCAATTCTCCATTCCTATTTTCCACTACAAGTGTGTTCGAAAAATATAAATTCCTCGTACAATACATCAAATTTTTGAACCCACGAGCAGGAAGCTATAATGGTTCAATTGAATTATACATTCTAGCTGAAGTTCCCGTTTAAATTCAACGGGAGTGAGTAAAATAAAATTTATGCAATGTGTTTTGATATTGTAATATTTATTCTAAAGGGACGAAACCCGACTTTAAATATGGTGCTATCTTACTCTCCAAGACAAAATACACCAACGGAAATACCACATATATATCGTACATATATGCTATTAGTATTGAAACCATCACATTTACAAAAATGGGAATGCTGTTAAAATTTTCTAGCTGAAAGTGCTCATTGATATTCAGCTTGAGGGATAAATATAATAATTCCCCATTTTATTTGGGCATTTTAACATTTTTCATGAAGGGGAGGAAAAAACTTGCGTTACGAAGTTGAGTTTGGCTCCAAGTCAGTATCGGAACCATAAATATGATTTAAACCATTGTAAACTTATCATTACTGCCAGGATTCATATTGAGCTCTGTTATAAAAATACTTGTATGTCGTCCCTTTTCCGTATATTTAACCCTCCGTCAGTCGCGTCACATTTTGGAGCGCTACTTGTCGCGCGGCGTCTCACAAACACCATTTAGTAATGGCTAAAGAAAGTGCATGCAAGTAGAAATAACTGTTTTAAAACCAAAAAACGATTCATTGAATGTTTAATTTCATGTATGGGTAACAAATTTATGCATAATAATGATGTAGATATTCGTATTAGTAAAAGACTTAATGCTGCTTATTTTGACATTTATTATAGGATTTATTACATCAAAATTATATCAACATGTTTTACTTGAACAGTAAATGCAAACATTTTCTGAATGCTCTAAGCAAATGAAATTTTTACAATTTTTACATTTGTATTTCGTCATTCTATTTTTTTCGCCCACAAACGTAACACCTCTTTCGGGCTGTGGAATTTTCTTTGGTTCCACTTTCCTCAGTCTCTTTTCGAAAACGTTTAGACGTACTCTTACACAATTCATTCTCTTCAGTTTCATTATTGATTATTACACTGAGTTCTAATGTTCGTTTCTTCAACACTAATGGTAAAAAAGTGATTTCAGGCCTCTTTCTTATGTGTTCCGCCACTAATTCTTTTGGCAGAGTTTTGAGAAAATACCTTCTTTTACGAAGTTTCTGGGAATTAGAATTCTCTAGATAAATTATCTGGGCATTTATTGCTCCTACATTGAGCATTGTGTAGAATACCACCATTGGCCAGCGATTAGTGTTTCTCGAAACAGAGTATGTCGCGCATAACTTATCCACAACGTCCACTCCAGATTTCGTAGAATTGTAAAATGTAACAATTTCAGGTTTTTTGCCTGTTGCTTCATCAATATTAGAATCGTGATGCATTGATGATAATAGTAGGACATTTTTTCTGGCTTTGGGTATGTATGACACTAAAGTGCACCGTTTCTGAAAACCGAAACGGGATGTAAATTGTTGCCGACCTTGTGTGGATGTGAAGGATGGCGGTAGCTGCCTTTTATTTTTCCTAATTGTGCCCACATATGTAAGCTTGTCACTTTTTAGAATATCTGTAACTAGATCATAATTAGTAAACCAGTTATCTGCGGTGACGTTGCGTCCACTGCCTCGAATTGGAAGAATCAATATTTTTACAACATCATAAGGACTGATGCTAACCTGAAATGGGCCATCTGGCTGTTTTCCAGCATATATCTCCCTATTTCCCTATTTACCCTATTCCCTATTTACGCGTACCTATAATATAAATTATGTTTTACGCCTTTACTCAAGTTTTTGTGTTAACTATCACAAATCTCAAACTACATCAATCCACGACGTTTTAGTAGAGGTCCCATATTTCCCTTTTATGACTCAGGTCGTTGAATATGCACAAACCCGATATAGATGATTCCTTCACTCCAACCGCACCCTAGATCTCCAGGGTTATGAATGACATCCGACCCTGAATCAACGAACACCAGTAAAAAGACACCGTAATCATGGAACTGAGGCCGCAATACACGAGGGTGCCATAATAATTCACCTGGAATGGCAAAAATATTCAGGAGAAATTGACGTGAATAAAGTGCGATAGTTGAGCGGAAGAGATGAAAATTGAGAGAGAGGCATTAATGAGTGCAATCTTGGTTAATTGGATGATAACTCCTTCATTTCCCTCCTCAGAGGGCACAAAAGGAGGCCACACCATCTCGAAAGACTCTCATCTCATTCGCTCGCTTCGGGCGATGGAGGTCAAAGATTTGATCGGAATAATTATGGGCGGGTCAGACGGCGAGGAGTTGTGCTGGTCATTAGGGCGACCGCGCAGCAGCGAGCTCCGTCGACGGGATCCGACGCAACTACACGCGAAGGCTCCTGAGCACCGAAGTAAAATGAGTGGTTTTCGACGGCGAGGACTCTGCAATCCACAATATGACCCGGTAGGAGAATTCACACTCGAGAAAGAGGCATCCGATTTCAAACCCTTTTAATAAATAATTGTCCTGAATACCGACTTTAATAGATACGGCAAACAAGATGGGTGCAATGCAATAAACATCTACATCTACACGATACCCTGCAAGCCACCGCGAGGGTGTGTGGCAGGGGGTGAAGATCACCAAGCATGCACAACGAACATGCAAACAAGCAACTATCGGGTCTCGTGCATCTAGATTGATAGTATCGATAGTATTAAAGGGGTTAATACATGCAACATGCACTACAGAATACTCTGAAATATTTCACCTATGTATCCCTTTGCTTTGCTGCCTATTATGTTCTCTTATAGAACGGGGGAAAAATGCCATTTTGAATCTATCGAAACGACAATCTATCTCCCTAATCTTATTTATCTGGTCGAATCTAGCATAATACGCTGGTGTTTTGATTATGTGCCTAACATCTTCACTAAAGCTATCTGATTGAAATTTCTCCAATAGATTTAATCTGTGCCTTAACCTACGCTCTGATAATGATTCCTACCCTAATTCTTTTATTAATTCTGAAACGCTACTCAACGTATCGTAACACTTTTTAACGAACTTAGCTGCTCTACGCTGCAGAATGTCTAGTTCACTGATCAAACCTAATTCATTAGGATCTCATACCCTGGCTGAAACTGACTAAACAGACACATATCCGTAAACAGATCCGTTCTGAGACTTAATCTCTTAAAGAAATTCCAAGACCATATTTTCAGTGATGATTTTAAAAATATTTTGCGGACCCCAACTTACTATGGTAGACTGGACCATAATCACAAAATTAGAGAAATTGATTGCCGAACTGACAGATTCAAAATGTCCTTTTTTCCTCGTACTATTAGGGATATGAATAACGGTAAATATATCCAGTACGAGTGTAGCAATGGATAACAATGGTAGCTGCATGTTGGTATAAGGACCTGAAGCTAACCCAACTAACAGCATGTTTTTGCATGCATGCTTTGCTATTTTTATCTTCTTTTAAATAGCGCAGTTTTGAACAGTACCTATACAAGTACTAATCCTTTGTTATGAATGGTATGTAGTGCATGTTTGGTGAGAGCTCACCCCATGCCACACACTTATATGGTGGCTTTCAGGGTATTATGTATATGTAGATGTAGATGTAGATGAAACAGCGCGACTATACAGTTGATTCTATTCCTTGTAACTATCAACAGCGTGAAAATACAACATTCTGCTTGATGAATGATTTTTCTACCAACCGCGTACTATATTGTCTGCACACTGTAAGCGACGGTATTATCATTATTTTGATTGTTTACTATTGCGAACAGTTTAAAAGAAGTTTAAGGATATGGCAGTGGAAATAGGCCCAAAAATTAAGGTACTGAAGGTTATTGAAGCTTCAATGCCGTGGTAATGAAGATGTTTTTTATGGAGTAGTTTATTGCTTTTGAAGGAATTCAATGTATTAATGGAGACTATTGTATGAGTGTCATTCATTGAGGTATATACCTCAATGGTGTCATTATATTAGTGATTGTTATTCTGTCAACGTCACCACGTCTTTCAACGTGGATGAAAACAAAACTAAAGCTAGAAAACAATGGAGGTTTAAAACAAAACTAACTTACTATATCTTCATAATAACTTGAAAGCCATCATGAACCCCAACTTACTATGGTAGGCTGGACCATAATAAAAAAAATAGAGAAATTGATTTCCGAACTGACGGATTCAAAATGTCCTTTTTTTCTTGATTAATTAGGGATATGAATAGCGGTAAATATAGCCAATACGAGTGATTGAATCCATAGCATAGGTAGTTGTATGTTGGTGTATGGACTTGAAGGTAACCCAACTAGCAGCACGTTTTTGCACGCTTACTTTGCCTTTTTTATCTTTTTTTAAATAATGAAGTTTAGAACAGTGTATAAATACTAAACCTTATTTATGCATGATATGTAGTGCATGTTTGGTGAGAATTCACCCCCTGCCACACACCTTTGTGGTGGCTTGCAGGGTATTATGTAGATGTAGATGAAGGTGTGGCAGAGAGTTGAATTCAGACCAAACATGCACTACAATGCATGCATAAGAAGGATTAGTAATTATATACTAGTCTACGATTCACAATTTAAAAAAAAAGATTAACGTAGGAAAGCAAGCATGCTGTTAGTTGGGATAGCTTGAAGTCTCTATACTAACTACCTATGCTTTGCATTAATACAGTCGTATTTATGCTATTGGATACATTCGCTGCTATTCATATCCCTAATTGTACGAGGAAAGAAGGACATTTTGAATCAGTCAGTTCGGCAATCAATTTCTCTAATTTTGAGACTATGGTCCAGTCTGCTTGTGAAAGTTGGGCTTGGGAAACTTGTACTGCTCTAGTGATTTCTTGCAAACTGTTCTATTGTAGCAAATAACGATTTTAACTTGCATTTTCACCGTGACAATGCATCCCAACTTTTCGATACTCATGGATCCATCCGTCACTCTTACACAGTTCCCTGAAATGCCGAAATTCATGAGAGACTGGTTTTTTATTATTCATAGGGAAGAAACGGGGTTTCGCATTCCTTTAAATCCAACCCCTCTTTTAGATACTAACAATCTAGTTGCATGAGACCCTATAGTTGATTGTTTCCATGCCGGTAGTGCATGCTTGGTGATCTTCACCCCCTGCCACACACACTCGCGGTGGCTTGCATGGTATCGTGTAGATTTAGATGTAGATGAACCCCTCAACGCACAAACAAAATGGACAATCATGCAATGAACAATGGAAGAGCACATAAATGCTGCCCTCGAAAACGAATCATTCATTTATTTCATTCTGTTGGAATGCTGTGAATCGTTCATTTTATTCTTTCGCAGTTTGAATTGAATTAGTGGCCGTTTCCACCAATGCAAAATAGCGATGCAACGGTTAAGCTCTCCGGGCATCTTAGATGGGAAAATCTCTACGAAGGCTTGCTCTGAACTCTGGCTCTGAATTGGATTCTTTCATTAGATAGTGGTTGACATCGAGGTAAACTTTTCAATGCTCTCTCTCCAATCTTTCCAAAGCGAATTGTATCGCCTAGGTCAAATCCCTGTCTGGGGTTGGCAGTTTCAATTATTGCGAGGTGAACTCATTTGCTTGAGAGCGGAACGGAAAACCACAATGCTCCCTCGAACTCCAATTAATCTTCTGTCCTGATTCCAACGAAGATTTTTGTGCGCTAGGGCGCGGAGAAAGAATTGTTGTTTTCTATCAAGCTCCTAGTAGCGAAATCAATAGACCCTGCCGAAATTAAACATTACCGTAAAATTTAGATATAATTAATATTGACGAATATGAAGTTGGTTTTGACGTTGAATATCTTGAGTGATTGAGGGACTGTGTTCACGAAATTTAATGAAGAGAGTGCTAAAATGGCATTTTCAAAATGGCATTTTCCCCCCGTACTATAAGAGCCTTTTGACCACGAAATCGGTCTAAATAACGAACTTTAACGTGGGCAGCAAAGATCGGCAAGATTTGTAAAGGGACGATACGATAATTATATTAGCGTAACCAGTCTATTAAATTAATTAAAATATGAATCGTTAAAATTAGAGAAATTGATTGCCGAATTGACAGATTCAAAATGTCCTTTTTTCCTCGTACTATTAGGGATTTGAATAACGGTAAATATATTCAGTACGAGTGTAGAAATGGATAACTTTGGTAGCTGCATGTTGGCATAAGGCCTAAAAGTTAACCCAACTAACAGCATGATTTTGCATGCATACTTTGCTATTTTTATCTTTTTTTAAATGGTGTAGTTTTGAACAGTACCTATATAAATGCTAATTCTTTTTTATGCATGATATGTAGTGAATGTTTGGTGAGAATTCACCCCCTGCCACACATCTTTATGTTGGCTTGCGGGGTATTATGTAGATATAGATATAGATAAAGGTAAGAGAACAGAATAGGCAGCATAGAAAAGGGACAGGTAGGAGAAATATTTTTGAGTGGTCTGTAGAGCATGATGCATGTTATTAATCCCTTAAATACTATAGATACTAACAATCTAGTTTCATGAGACTCTATTGTTGCTTGTTTGCATGTTAGTAGTGCATGCTCGATGATCTTCACCCCCTGCCACACACCCTCGTGGCGGCTTTCAGGGTATTGTGTACATGTAGATGTAGATGTAAAATGGCACCGAAGAACATTTTCAGTGCTTCCAGACTAATTAGATTGGTCTCTCAAAATTTTTACCTCTTCTGACTTTTTTATTTATCGATTGATTTCAACGATTCCGGATTATGAACGCGTCGGTTGTCGACTTCTTGTATTTGTCATCGTTCCTGAAATACGTTTTGCCGTTTTTTTTAAATTTTGACATCAAGTGTTCAGACTGTCATCGCGGCAAACACATAAAAAGTCCCCAGAGGGGAAGCTGCATCATCACTCATCAAGAGTTCGACACTGCCATACAAAAATGGAGAGATCCAATTGAAAAACACGGCTTACAATTTACGCATTGTGCTTGTGACTCCTGGGGACGACATGTTCTGGCGGCTGAGAAAGAAGAGGAAACATCGCCGTTTGTAATCGACCAGTAATCAAGCGCTGTTAATGTCGTTACTGCTGTGACGTCATTTTATAACGTTGCTAGACATATTCAGCGTCGAAAAACCAGAATACCCATTTCCGTTAATTTTCTAAGCACGTATTTGCATGTTTATTTCTTTTTCTAGGCTATTTCTTGCCTCGTTCCATTTATTGTTCCAATCTACTCCTTTGTGAAGAGAAAATATACTCCCTATATCGGTATTTTGGACATCGAAGTGACCTTTCACGGGTAGAGGTGATGGATGTAGTACATAAGACTGTCGACAAAGCACTTTCTCCTGGGTATCGGGTTAGCACAGCAATAATTAGATGGCTGGATTTTCTCTCTACGGCCCAGGTTCGAATCTCGACAGTGGATGATATTTTTTTTGTTAAACCGGTTCCTGAGTGAGTGCTTTGTGGAGGGAATTTTCGGTTCAGTACTCCGTCCGTCGGATGGAACGTTCAGTTGTCATACCCCTTGGCGCCTTTCGCTAAGAGTGGGCAAATACTGGGTATCCCTCCACCCTTCTCCCTCCTTGCCCTTCCATTCCCACCCTCTTAATTTTCCTACCGGTCCAAAGCGCCGATAAGAGCGGATATTCATCTACATAATGCCCTCAAGCCACCATAAAAGTGTGTGGAAGGGGTTGAATTCTCACCAAACATTCACTACATATCATGCATAAAATAGGATTAATATTAATATATAAGTCTAAACTTCACTATTTTAAAAAGGATAAAAATAGCAACGCAAACATGCAAAAACATGCTGTTAGTTGGGTTAGCTTCAAGTCCTTATAACAACATGCAGCTACCAATGTTATCCATTGCTACAATCGTATTGGAAATATTTTCCGCTATTCATATCCCAAATTGTACGAGGAAAAAAGGACATTTTGAATCTGTCAGTTCGGTAATCAATTTCTCTAGTTTTGTGATTATGGTCCAGTCTACCATAGTAAATTGGGGTTCGGAAAATATTTTTTACGTCATCACTGAGAATATTATCTTGGAATTTTAGGAGAATAAGTCTAAACTTCAACCTGCGATCTGATAATGATTCCCAATTTAATTCATTTGTAGACTTGATACGCTAATAAGGTTATCGGACCGTCCCTTTACAAATCTTGCCGTTCTTCGCTGCACACGTTCAATTTCGTTATTTAGACCGATTTCGTAGGGATCCCATGCACTGGCAGCATATTAAAAATGAGGTCTAACAAGGGAAAAGTAGCTGATTTCTCGTACATGATCGTCACATTCACCCAGTAGTCTTTTGATGATTCCCAGTTTACGATTCGTTTGACCCAATATTTCACGTATACGTTTACCCCAGGAAAGATCACGTGTCCATCTTATTCCAAGATATTTAATGGATTCCACGTTTGTTAATTCATCATTACTTATTTTGTACGTGCTGGGAGGAGAACGATTCTTTTTCCAAAAATTAATTACCACACATTTTTAAAAATTAAATTCTAACTGCCATGTATAATTCCATTTTTTAATTGCTCGTAGGTCATAATTTAAATATTCTTTATCATTTGGGAATATCTTTAAGGGTGATCCAGAACTTGATATTGTTGTTTTAACAACGATACGCGTTGTGCTAAGTAAATACATATCTGCGGAAATTTGCGGATAGATTTGGAACACAGAAAATGCTGAGCACTGAAGATGCAATACTCTGTCGATAGTATTCCGTGACTCCACCAACCAACAGACGTTTTTGCAATTATCTTCTACAAAAACTCGCATAGGTTGGAGATGGTGTTATCGGCCGTGACATGGTGGAAACGATTCATTATAATAAGAATGAATATACTTGATTTTTCCACAAATCCTAAAATTCTCCATGTTGAAAAGAAAGGCCTCCGCCTGGATGCTCTAGAACAGCTAGAGATTATGAAAACCGTTGGTTCGAAGTGTGAAATACTCAATGATTTGTTATAAGCCTCCCGTTCACCCCTCCGAGATCTCTCACTGTTCAGGGACACCGACCCACCATAACGACCCAATGTGCCACTCAACGCTAAACCTTTCCCTCACCTACCTTAGGAATATTTAAATGATGACCTACACCCTCACCTAAAGTGTCTGACAGTAGATGTCGGACACCGAGTGTCCGCGTGAGAACGGCAAGTTGGGAAGTGTCTCGACTCCAACTTCGAAGTGTGGCGACACTTGTGTGTCCTTGACCGTACTGTCTCGTGAAGACGTCCGGCAGTGACACCTCCCGACAACCCGACATTGCTATGGCAATTTTCCAGCCGGTTGGATTTAGTGTCCCGCTGTCAGGGTAACGAGCTGTAACTAGCTGTGTATTTGGGGAAAGTCTGTGTATTTTAGGGTAGGGAGAATGTAACGTTCACATAGACGAAGCGTCTCTTTACTTCAGAAAATCGTGGACATGGAGCCAATAAAAACTAAAACGGGCATTATCAGTGTAAAGGGGTGGAAAAAAAAGAGTGCGCATGTTAATTGAGAGGATATAGGTGCTGCAGATTTTAATTTTTTTTTAATTTAATTTAATTCTTTACATAGTTAAATATAGTTGATTACAGTTTAAATTGACAAAATAAAAATAAATTAATGATATACATTTACACTTAAAAACATAAACAAATAAAGTCTTGCAAGCCAATGGCTTGTCAGTAGGAGATCTTTTTTTCCACCGAATTGTGACAAATTAAGTTTTTTTTCAAACATGAAAGCAAAGCAGAAAAGCAGAAAAGATTTTAAAACTTATGATGATAAAGAACGGAAAATACGGGTCTTTTTATTTTGCAAATTCTATTATATTCAGCAATAAAAAACATGGTAAACGACCCCATTTTTAATAGGATTAGAATGTGAGAAATAACTAGCTAAGCACAACAATTAGCACAAGCTAACATCAATTTTTTTTCGAAACATTCGATATCCAATATATTTCATTTTCGACCGATTAACTAATACGATTCGGCATCATTATAGAACGCAAGGAAAGACGCAAAACTATTTATTTATGCCACCATGAGATAGTTGAGCTGCAAACATATTTTCATGCCATACCTAACTCTATTGAAACTGATACTCCTGAACTGATTTCCCGATTAATGCCATTCAAGCCGTAAATGCGAACGTTGATACCTTCACTCTAATCGATACCGCATCAGCTCTCGTCATTGGCTGAAATTAAGATAAATTTGAGCTAAACTCGATTTGCATGGGACTCCGAGTAAAGTTACGACCACTTTGGACCTTGTGAACCTTAAAGCGGTTTCCTCAAACTCGCTAACTTGGAAGTTCTGCGCCGGGTAAAGCTACATCGAGCTGAGTTAGGTTACAGTAAATTAGGCTCAAGGGAAGTACTATTTGAAGATTAAAAACTGAGAAGTGAAGTTAGTGCCTGGCGTTATGGTGGAATGCAAGTCCAACAATGCCTCTTAATACTCAAATTGCTTGAATTCTCTAGTTATATCTCGTGATAACCGGAAAAACTTGGGATTGAAATTGACATAAAAACATCTACATCTACACGATACCCTGCAAGCTACCACGAGGGTATGTGGCAGGGGGTGAAGATTACCAAGCATCCACCATTGACATGCAAGCAAGCAACTATAGGGTCTCATACAACTAGATTGTTAGTATCTATAGTATTTAGGGGATTAATACATGCATCATGCACTACAGACTACTCTAAAATATTTCCCCTACCTTTCGCTTTGCTATGCTGCCTATTCTGTTCTCTTATAGTACGGGGGAAAAATGCCATTTTGAATCTATCGGTACGAAAATCTATCTCTCTAATCTTATTTATCTGGTCGAATCTAGCATAATACGCTGGTGTTTTTAATATGTTGCCTAACATCTTCAGTAAAGCTATCCAATAGAAATTTCTCTAATAGATTAATTCTGTACTTTAACCTACGCTCTGATAATGATTCCCACTCTAATTTTTGCATTGATTCTGTTATACAACTAAACCTATCGTCACACCTTTTAACGAACCTAGCTGCTCTACGCTGCACACTGTCTAGTTCTCTGATCAAACCTAATTCATTCGGATCCCAAACACTGGCTGCATACTCAAGGTGGGGCCTAACTAGTGAAAAGTAACATCACCCTTTTCTCTCTGAAAACTGTTGTACATGGAAAATTGAACGTGAAAGGACGTTACTGATGAAAGTTAAATGAGCATTGCGTAAAACATGCAAGTACAGCTTAGCGGTCTCAAACACAACTTGAATCAACACTTTCTCTGAGAGGAAGGAAATGATCACGACGCATATTTCATGCCGTAGCGGAACAGAAAGGGAGGGAGGTAAGGGTATAAAGGCTCTTAGGAAAAGAGAGTGGTTGACGTCCAGCCAGCAAATCCGTTAGCGAGACGGGAAAATTAATGCCATTCGAACGATGGAGAGGTGATTCAAGGAGGTTATCACCAATTGGCAGTCGTGGAGGGTTTACGACCCCTTAAGGAGCTGGGAAAAGAGTTATGAGTTTGCATTACCTTAGCTGTATCTTACATATATCTAGGTATATAGTAAGTCTATGATTTCCTAGTCTTTTAAGCCCGGCGTAGAGGACGTATCTATAGCCCACTTCCCTCTTCTCGTCATCCCTTCCCCTCTTTTTCGGGTCGTAAAATTCCTTAACTGCTGATGTTGTAACTGTTGATGTTGTAATGAGGCTATGTAAATGTTTTCATGAATATGTTTCAAGGGACAATAATGTCCTGGAACAAATAAATATATCTATCTTTCGCTCACGTTCCAGTTCCCTGGTTTACAGGTGAAAATTTTAGATAAATACCTATCTATAATATTGATACTGGCAGGTTTTATAAACTTTTCTGCACAAATTTGTGTTTCTGTCATCCTTGTGGTGAAAACGGCATAATTCCAATTTTAAGAAAATCTTTTGTTTAGAAGTTATCAGAGGTTTTTAAAATTTCCCAATAAAAAATTCCATATTTAGACTATTTTTATGCAGTTTAACACTTTAAATACTCTTGGTTAACATAAATCTTAAATTCAGATTAATATAACGGAAATTAACTGATTGACATTCTATGAAAGTTGGGCCACCAATTTTTAAAACAGGGCACTTGTTTCGAACAAAATGTATTGGAAGTACAAGAAATGACAGCGAATAAAAAATAAAAATGTATATATATATGAACGTAGAAATGAACGTTCTATTAAATAAATTTTATTTCATTGAAATAGGTTAACACTACATCTACATCTGCATAATACCCTGCAAGCCGCCACAAGGGTGTGTGGCAGGCGGTGATTTCTCACCGAACATGCACTACATATCATCATATCTAAATAAGAATAGTATTAATATGCTAGTCTGAACTTCACTATTTAAAAAATATAGAAATAGCAAAGCAGACATGAAAAAACATGCTGTTAGTTGGGTTACCTTCAAGTCCTTATACCAACATGCAACTACCTATGCTATGGATTGATTCTACTTGAAGCTATGACTTCTCAAACTCAAGGTACTCGACTTTTTTAGCAGACAGCAGGCCGTGGCTAAGGAAAAAGACGTGGCTATTCTATCTCAGGATGATCCTTTCCAAGGTTGTTGCACCTCTTGAGGTGATAGCTTGATGACCGATTTCAATTTAAAAAAAAGAGCCCAGTTATCCAAACACTCAATAAGGAATTTTACCGGGTTTATCCAGATGAAGAAAGTCGATTTTGGACTTATGAAAGATTCATTTCAGTACCAATTGTCCTCTCGTAAAGGCCATGCCGATAAAAATTGGGATTATATCCTGTCACGCGCTAGGAAGTTGTCGTTCAAGATGAAGATGGCGCATTTTTCTGTGGGAAACCGTTCCCCACTTGAGTGCCTAGTGGAGGGCATTTCAAGTTCAGTACTCCGTCCGTCGGATGGGACGTTAAACCGTGGTCCCCTTGGTGCCTTTCGTTAAGAGTAGGCTAATGCCGACGCCGGGTTTCTCTCCACCCTTCCTCCATCCCCTGAAAACTCCTACAATTACCCAATTACCCCTCTCTGCTGAATGGCGCAAATGACCTCAGCTGTCGGCCGCCTCCCCTGAATAACCAACCAACCATGATGAGTTTTACGTTTGTTAAGAGAAATTAACCAAAATGACCGTTATCTCCGAATAGTGTGTTAGGTTGTTAATATAGTTTTAAGGCTAGGAACTGCAATATTTACGATTTATTGATATTTTTACTTTGCCGAAAAGAAACTCAACACGATTTTACGACAGGAATGCGATAGAAAACATATGTTGGATGAATTCAGGTGCTTGAAGTCTGATAAAAATATAAGGACTCAGAATCATTATTGAAGGTAGCCAGTACGAGGTATCCGAAGAAATGACGCTTGATGAAGAACTAGACAGTGGGCAGCTTTGAGCAGCTAGGTTTGTTAAAAGGTATTGCGATAGGATACGACAGGCCACCGTATCAAAATTAAGGGAAGAATTAGGCTGGGAAATGTTCTCAGATCGTTGGTTAAACTATCGGTTGAATCACCTACAGAGATTTAAAACCGATAGGTTAACTGAATATACTAGATATATATTTAGAAGTCCTGCGCATTATGCTACATTTGATCAGAGAAATAAGATTATAGATAAAGGTTGTCGTAATGATGTATTTACAATGTAATTTTTCCCGCGTAGAATAAGGGAACATAATTGGTAACATTGCAAAGGGATAGGTTGATGGAATACTGTAAGAGTAGTCTGTAGCGCATGATGCATGTTATAACATTACTTACCCATTAATTATAGGTAAATACACATAATTTTTTTTAGATAAATGCCATTATAACCAATAATCTCTTTATTACTATGTGTATAGTAACCATATTCATGCATGAGACTCTGTTAATTAACATGTTTCCATGTAGTACTGCCGGCGCAGAAACTATGTGCACTCGAGTTTGAATACAAATAACTAATTAAAAGCTAGACCTATAGAAAAAATAATCATGCCGTAATTTTCCTTGTTACATTCTGCGTCATTGAATAGTAGATCTAAATTTTTAAAACGCATTTTAATATTTTTTACAACAGTTGTAACGTAAAAAGTGCCTCTTTTAGACGGTGTTCGAGCTAAGCGCTGAATTTGATGACTTGTAAATCAATAATTAGGCGTTCAATTGCAACCAAAATTTGAATAACGATAGCTATATAGGTTTTTCATGTACTCTGTAAGTTTGCAGTGTAAAACGTTAATAGAGAAAAAGTTGTGATCAATTTTATAAAAGGTTAGTATTTAAAAACTGGGGAGTCGCAGAACTTCGGTCTTGGGGGGATGTGTTTGAATCATTCGAGATTGATTCCGGTACGGAATAATCCCGAACAATATGTAAAAACATACGAGTGAGTCCTTAGTTACGTACCGGAATGAATACGAAAGGATTCAAGAACACACCCCCTGGTCGCGTTATAATTAACAAGTACTGAACGTATCCAATATGTAATTGTTTAATATTTCAACCCATGGGCTTAATTTAAATGGATTGGTATTCATACTGGCGAAAGCGAGCTCCCTCGGCATGGCAACACTGCATGGCTTAAGGAGGTTGGCTCACGACTGCGTGAGTCAAGTTGTCAGAGGAATCTTATTAATTTAAGTACGAGTATATGCCTGCTAAGTGATCCTTACTTCACAAAGGAAATTACCTAAGCTATTGAAAGTCATAATCATCACAATAAAAACGATGTAAAGTCGAAGGATTTCTTTTTTATGATAATTTTAATCAGCTCAACTATGGAGTCAATTCAGCATTTACTTTAAAGAAATAAATTCATGTATTCAATGAATTTACTAATTTATATCACCAGAATATTACTATCAAACATTATGTTATAATATTTTTCTGAAATATGCTTTAATATGTCATTAGTAATGATATTATTCATACGCCATACATTTTACATAGAGCAACCGCAGCGCTACTTGAAGACAACTAACGCATTTTGTCTGCTATAAACGCAGAAATTGGTGGATTTAGCGAAAAATACGGTGGGTTGATGCCTTTTTTTCGTGTCATTTTATTCCTTGTGAAATTACGCATAAAATATCAGTTTTTTGCAAAAATGACATGTCACTATGGTATTTTTAAACGTTATATTCCCATGTGAATGCCATTCTCGCCGTTAATCGCATGTAATTTCAAATGCAATTTGTGCAAAAAAGAGTATGGGTTGGTATAATTATCTTTACTTTATTGGATAGAGGAACTTAAGTTCTATAAGTGCTGAAAATATAAAAAAAATGACATGACTGTCACTTTTCGGATCAACCTCCTTAAATCACTCCGGTCGTTATCCAAGGGAGCTCGCTTTCGCCAGTATTAATACCAATAGATTTAAATTAAACGCATGTGTTGAAATATTAGACAATTACATATTGGTTACGTGCAGCACATGTGAATTATAACGCGACCAACAACGAAATTCTACCACACCCCAGTTTTGAAATGCTAATTTTTTAAAAATTGATAACAACATTTCTTCTATTAAAGTTATACACTGGAAACTTACAGAATGCATGGAAAACATAAATATATATAATTATTCAAACCTTGGTTGCAATTGAACGCCTTACTATTGATTTACGAGTCATGAAAGTCGGCGCTTCGCTCGAACACCGTCTAAATCAGGCACTTTTTACGTTACAACTGTTGTAAAAAAATATGAAAATGCCTTCAAAAAATTAAGTCTACTATCCAATGACGAAGAATGAAACACGAAAAATTAAGGTATGATTACTTTTTCTGTAGGTCTAGCTGTTAATTTGCTATTCGTATTGAAACTCGAGTGCACATAAAATCTGCGCAGATAGTAGTTACATAACAATAGTGCATTTTTGGTGATCTTCACCCTCTAACATACAACATCACGGTGACTTGCAGGGTTTTATGTAGAATTAGATGCATATCATTCTAATAATATTTGCTCTACATACACAATCAAATGTCGTGAAAGGTGTTACACTAAGTTATTGTGGTAGATACTTCAAATAGTGACGAATCACGGAATAAATATTTCATACTTCTACATCTACATCTACATAATACCCTGCAAGCCACCACAAAGGTGTGTGGAAGGGGGTGAATTCTCACCAAACATGCACTACGTATCATGCATAAAGAAGGAATAGTATTAATATACTAGTCAGAACAACACTATTTTAAAAAAAGATACAAATTGCAAAGCAAACATGCAAAAACATTCTGTTATTAGGGTAAGCTTTAAGTACTCATACCAACATGCAGCTACGAATGCTATCCATTGCCACTCTCCGATTGGACATATTTACCGTTATTCGTATCTCTAATTGTACGAGGGAAAAAGGACATTTTGAATCTATCAGTTCGGCAATCAATCAATTCATCAATCAATCAATCAATCAGTTCGGCAATTAATTTTATAATTATGGTCCAGTCTGCCATCGTAAGTTGGGGTTCGCAAAATATTTTTAATTATTATCATCACTGAAAATATTGTCTTGGAATTTATTTTAGAGATTAAGTCTAAATTTCAACCTGCGATCTGATAATGATTCCCAATTTAATTCATTTAATAGACTGGTTACACTAATGTAATTATCGTATCGTCCCTTTACAAATCTTGCCGATTTTCGCTGCACACCAAGCACTTTGAACGTGCAGTTTAAAGCAGAAAGAAAATGCGCAAGGACGGTATAAGGAAGCGCCATTTAGAGTAAATGGCGAGGAGACGTAGTATAAGGAAGGCGTTTGTGGAGCCGATGCGAAAGACGCGCCCCCTGCCGGGGCGAGGTCAGGGCCGGCGGGGGGCCCTGGAATGAGGGGCGTCGAACGAGTAGGCCAATTCCGCTAATGGGAGGCGAACACCGCCCGCCAACAAAGTGCGTAGATAGGTACACCTCTTCGCCAACACCAGGGGGTGCGGCTAATTCCATTTGGCACGCCCCCCTCACCCCCGACAACACTCGACCCCCCCCCACAAGTGAGGGGCAAGCCCTTTGATCGCCAGCCTCTGAAACACCACCCGCCGCTGCGTCGTCATCCGGAGACCCTCACCAATTCATCAATCACTATGAATTGTGTAAGGTCAGCGAATCGATCATCATTCGTCAACTCTCATCTAGGTCTTATGCGCGTCCGACCCGGCTTCGGCCTCTGGTTAGCACCTAAAACATAGCCATTCACGCATCTGCATACCTATATGTTGTTGCATCTACATCTACATCCACACGATACCCTGCAAGCCACCGCGTGGGTGTGTAGCAGGGGGTGAAGATCACCAAGCCTGCACTACCGACATGCAAACAAGCAACTACATATAGGGACTCATACAACTAGATTGTCAGTATCTATAGTATTTAAGGGGTTAATACATGCATCATGCACTACAGAATACTCTAAAATATTTCCCCTACCTATCCCTTATCTATGCTACCTATTCTGTTATCTTATAGTACGGGGGAAAAATGCCATTTTGAATCTATCAGTACGACAATCTATCTCTCTCATCTTATTTATCTGGTCGAATCTAGCATAATACGCTGGTTTTTTTAATATGTGCCTAACATCTTCAGTAAAGCTATCCGATTGAAATTTCTCTGATACATTTAATCTGTACCTTAACCTTCGCTCTGATAATGACTCCCACCCTAATTCTTGTATTATTTCTGAAACACTACTCAACCTATCGTAACACCTTTTAACGAACCTAGCTGCTCTACGCTGCACACTGTCTAGTTTTCTGATCAACCCTAATTCATTCGGATCCCATACACTGGCTGCATACTCAATGTGGGGCCGAACTAGTGAAAAATAGCATCGCTCTTTTGTCTTCCCAAGTATCTTTTTATAAATCCTAGCTTTCTCTTCGCTCGGCCGCATATTTCCCGGATGTGTCTTCCCCACGATAAATCCTTTGTGATTGTTACACCTAAATATCTTATGGTTTCAACGTTTTCGATATTCGTGTTACTAATTTTATAGGATCGCTGTATCGAATTATCCCTCCTCCAAAAATTGATAGCTACACAATTTTTATGGTTGTTGTTACTTCCTTACTATTGTTGATATATATATGATCAGTAAAATATAAAAAATGTTCATTTTTTCTATTGCCCAGCTGTTAATATTGAATAAATAAAGAAATTCCGCCAGTCCAGACATGCACTGGCATGTCGTATTCCACAAAAGAGGACATTCCATTAGTTGGGCACGAAGAAGGTGATGTGAATTTCAAGCACCATAGCAGAAATTCCACAGAGAAAAAAATCATTCGCCTTGACCGGGATTCGAACCCGGATCCCCTGATTACCGGCCAGGTGCTTTACCAGTTAAGCTACCGAGGCTTTCCCTGTGGAATATTAGAGGGCTTAAAGGAGCTAGATGTTCTCGAACTGCTAGGCATATTATGCCACAAAGCAGTCGAAGTCGTGCGCATAGCGCCACCGTCCGAGAGGTTAAGGCCGAACTTTAAACACTAAGGTGCTTACTGTATAACAAATTGAAGGTTCGCGAACTAGCCGCGAGGACCTTAACGGCGTTACCCGCTGAAATTGCACAATAGCAGAAATTCCACGGGTTCGAATCCCGGTCAAGGCGAATGATTTTTTCTCTGTGGAATTTCTGCTATTGTGCAATTTCAGTGGGTAACGCCGTTAAGGTCCTCGCGGCTAGTTCGCGATCCTTCAATTTGTTCAAGCACCATGATACAACACAATACAACATATCTGGTTTCCCTTAGGCACGTATAGCAGGTCCACTCCATTGATACAGAGTCATCGAGGACTTAGAGGCAGTTGACGAGTTCATGCAATGGCCACAACGAACATCTTTAGAACTTGCTAAATCAGTACTCTCCTGATTTTTAAAACCTGTGCCACATGGATTTTTTTAACTGCGAAAAACTATTTCTTGCCAAATTTCTAAGGTTCTTAGGATATTTCCTCCGAGTAGGTAGATTAAAATTTACATTTCACTTTTAACTCATAAACCACACACACACGTGAGTATTAAAACGAGAAAAATTAGCCTGTTACTTGAAGTCCATCTGGGTTTATATATTGCCCAAAGTTACAAAAAAACAACATTTTAAACTTTGACTTAGTGCAGTTCAAGAAGCATTGAAACTTACACAAAGTCGACGTTCAAGATCAATAGTATCAAGTATAGGCTTTTTCCTTTCCATTGCATTGCATTTCCTGTATATTTGTGTTAAGTAAAATAAGTTCGCTGGAGCTTGTAACAATTTAGCGTAAAATGACATTTTTCAAGCGTCCGAGTGATGTACATTTGTCTATAACCCAAGGGAAATTTTTTTCTGTGAATTTAGTCAACGGATTATGGGTTACAAGGGTAGGCGCTACCTACGAGCCGAATTTCGTTGAAATCTGATATAGTTAGGCGCCATTTTTTCGAAAAATTGGTCGATTTAAAATGGAATGACTCCAATGCATTTGGCCTTGTGAATAATGCCCTACTTCTCCAAAGGATGAAAGATCTTGTTCTTTATCGTGTGTGTGTTCTTCATTCGTTCGATGTGTTCTTCATCGCTGAGTGTGATGGAATGACGAATCATAGTTTTCATCACTCCATTAATATGTGCAGGATGGTGGTGCGATCTCGCTATCAACACAAACCAATATCTGCATGCGAGATCGCACCACCATCCTGCACAGATTAATGGAGTGATGAAAACTATGATTCATCGTTCCATCACACTCAGCGATGAAGAACATAGAGATGAGGAGCTGAAGAAACTTACAGAAATCTTGGCTAAGAATGGATATAGAAATAATGAGATAAGGAAGACAATCTCACAAAAATTAGGACCTCGGCCGCAGCCACCGGAGGAGAAAAACTCAAAAGATCAGAAAAAAGCATACCTTCCGTATATTCAGGGAACTACAGACAGGATATCCCGGATATTACGGAAATACGAAATAAAGACAATATTCAAACCGAAGAAACAAATACGAGACATTGTGAGGAATGTGAAAGGGAAAGAAAAATTGGAAACAGAGGGCGTATACTTGCTAAAATGTAATACGTGCGACAAGGTCTACGTGGGGGAAACGGGACGGACAATTAGAACAAGAGTCAGAGAGCATGCGGCTGCAATACGCCTCGGACATCAAGACAAATCAGCAGTCGCCGAACACGCAGCAAAAGGCCACGAAATCGAAACCGAGAAGCCGATCATCCTTGCCAAAGACCGGCATTTTAAAACAAGGCTAGTTAGAGAAGCCCTAGAAATAAAGAAACACCCCTGCAATTTTAACCGTGACCAAGGACAAGCTATCAGCAGTTTCTGGCTTCCAGTTTTAGCGAGAAATAAAACAACCCAGAATGTTCCACAACTCCCTTCCCCTCCTCCCTCCTCCCCCCTCTCCCCAAATTCATATAAATAGATGCATAACCACTCCGGTCACTCAGTAGCCCTGAGGAAGTCTCCGGCAAAGGAGAGGAAACGTCGGCCACCCTCAAACCAGTTAACAAGACGCGGACAACCCAAAAAAATTATAACAAGTCATAATATGGACCGCGAAAGTTTTAACGAATATATGTACTTTGTTGTATGTTTTTAGTGGACGAAGACGTCCAAGGACAATATAGTTCTATTCTATTCTATGTAATACCATGCGAGCCACCGAGAGGGTGTATGGCAGGTGGGTGATAATCATCATACATGCACCACTGACATGCAATTAAGAGCTGCAATCATACTGCTACATGGAAAAAAGTTACGCATAGGAATTACGTGTAACTAGATGATCCGTGTCTACAGAGAAACATAACAGGTTTGAAAGATTTTCAGCAATTATATTGATCTGCATTTGCCTAGCATTCATAAAATAAGTAATATTAAAGCATGCTTCATGCACTGCAGACTACTCAAACAACTTTTTGTCCACCTATCACTTTGCCATGCGTGCTATTGCGTTCTCTTATGGCACGCGGGAGCGATGACATTTTAACTCTATCGGTATGACAATATTCCTCTCTGATCTCTTTAGTAGTAGAGTTGATTTAGAGGTGCATCGACGGCAGTGGTCATGTCGCACCTTCATAAGCCATTATTACTATAAAACTGATATTTTACACGCTTTCGGAATTTTATGCAAATATTAAAAATGTGCTGATAAAAGCTATTCAGATTTTAGAAAAAAGATTGGTCTCACGGAGAAACATAAAAAGATTGTCTATGTTTACAGAGTTATCGCCCAATATATTTCTGAGATCCGCGGGGATTCTAAATTTGTCACGGAGCGCTTGATATGCAATGCAGGTGGTTAAGAGATGAGCTACAGTGAGTCTGAGGTTGCAGTCAGTGCAGGTTGGCGGCTCCTTCTCAGGAGAGAAAAGATATGAGTGAGTTAGGACCGTATGGCCAATTCTCAGCCTCGTTAATACAGCTTCCTCTCGTCTGCTATCCCGCATTGATGACTTCCAAACTCTCACGTCACTTTTAACTTGGCGTAGTTTATTGGAAGCTATGTTACGCCATGACAGATCCCAATTTTTGATGATAGCTGCTCGTAAATATAGTTTCAGGTCATCTACAGGGACTATTTCTACATCAATCTTGTCTTTATTAAGAGCCGCTTTTGCAGATGCATCGGCTGCTTCGTTCCCAGGAACCCCTACGTGACCTGGGACCCATAGAAATTTTATATCTACACCCTTAACAGTAAGTGACATTATTAAGGAAGATATTTCTTTAACAATCGGATGTGCTGGGGAACCAGTACGAATAGCCTGAAGCGCACTCTTAGAATCGGAACAGATTAAAAATGATTTGTTCCTACCCTTGATCGCAGCAAGAGCGGATTTTATAGCAAATAACTCCGCTGTGTAAACGCTGCACATGGGGTGTAACTTATAGGTCGCTGACCCTGCCTCTGATGATACATAGGCACACCCACATGCGGAGGCTGTTCTAGAGCCATCAGTATATATTTTGGCGGATTCCTTGAAATTGTGTAACGCCTCTAGTGCTGCATGTTTCAACACTAGGGGTCCTTCAGTATCTTTCGAACCACTATAGTTTGAATCACAGAAGATCTGAGGGGCCTCCCACGTCTGATCTCTTTTATCTCTTCAAACCTAGTAATATGCACAGGGGTTCTTAATATATATCTGACATCATCTGTAAACGAATCGGCTTCGAATTTATTTTAGCCCTTCAGCCTAAATTTTAACCTGCATTCTGATAGTAATACCCATCCTAGTTGTTCTATTGAACTCACAACACTAATGCAGTTTTAAATAACGGCCTTTGACAAATTTTTCTAATCTCCTTTGTTCGACCTATAATTCCACAATTTTAGCTTTAAATTCCCCGATATCCCAGTGTTTGAAAAAGTCACCCTAAAAGTGGCATTGGGGTCGTTTACCATCATTTTTCTATTGCCGAATCCGATAGTTTTTAAAATAAAAAGATGCGTATTTTTCCGTTTTTTGATCCGTCAATTATTTATCGAGTTATAAGCGGCGAAAAACTGAGGTTTTTTTTAACCCTTTCGGAAAAGTGGGCGTGGTGTAACCTCTGACGTCATCGACTTCGTTCAATCACAACTGAGCCCGCGAAGCTACCTCGCCTTATCGCAATGGGGTGGGGGACACAGCTGACTCTGCCAATAGGAGCAGTTACGACAGCATCTGCGCGAGCAGACCTTCCGAGAACCCCCCTCCACTCCTTTCCCTTCCCATACGTGCAGTCAAGGACGGGAGGAAAATGATGCCAATGTTATCACAGCAGATTTTTCGGTGGGCGTCACATTTTGCTTATTTCAATTTTTGATTTATGAGTGAATGGTTGTGGTTAGACGATTAATTTTTTCACTAATATTCTTTTTTGTTTCCATCTAACGATTTCGTGTACAGAATTGCGATTTCGGTTCCGAGTAAACGCCCCCATTCTGTGATTTTTATCACCCCTTCCCGTCATGCTTCACGGCCGTCCCCCAGCTCCTGCATTATCATCGTTTTACCCCTAAAGCACACGCTAAGGACCCTCGTTCCATTGAAAGGTCACTTTCGCGACGGCTTTAGTTAGCGAATGCCAACGTTTTACCACGGGACAAGGAAGTCATTCTACCTATAGCACTTACAGGATATGAGCCTATTACGAGTTATATTGAAGAGGATTCAATCCTTAATCATGGGGAACCCAATACTGTTTTATGTGGTAATGAAGTAAGATAGGAGTCAGGTTTACCAGAAAATGTACCAAAGATATGAATTAGGCTGAATTATAAGGTTTTTATCACCCACAATCTAATCTCATTGAGCGGATGAACCCAGTGGCAAAAACATTACTGTCTTCCTAAATTACGGGCAATCAGAGACACAGGGATAAGGAATTGTATCGGGTCATCTCCTCCATAAATTCTGCTGTCCATGAAACTACTGGATACAGTCCTCATTTCTTGCTTTTTGGAGAAGATTTATGCCTCAAGGGAACTGGGGGCCTATTCTGTAAAGTACAAAAAATTCGGCTCATATGGAGAGTCGTGGGTCACCGGGACGAAGGATTCGCGAACATCGTTCACCGCAGTAATGACGTATAACAGTTGACTGTTTATCCCGCGTTATGTCTATCCAGCGGGCCATTATTATAATGGAGGGAACAAGCTGAGGTAATGCACAACAATTAATCAACATGACTTATTGTTGATGTTTGTAATCAATTTATTCGCTTTAAAATGTAACAATATATGCTGGTATGGAACGGCGGGCTTATTAAGAAAGTGAAACTTCTGACAATTGAAAGTGATTACGCGTTTGGAATTAAATCACGAAATGTTTTGGTTTTATCAACTGATTGTGTCGACAGCTTCTGTAACGATATTGTTTTCTCGAATGAATCATTACATCTTCGTGCATATATTCCTCCGTCCACCAATGTTTCGATTTAAATAGTACATTGATTTGGAATGGATGATATCACATTGGCAGAAAAAAATATGCAACAAACGTACAATATTCTGCGATAATGTACGCGTCCGAGAACCAAAGGACGTCTACATCTACATATACTCTGCAAGCTACCATGAAGGTGTGTGGCAGGGGGGAGATTGCCACACAGGGGGAAGTCCATGCAATGTCAGAATTTGTCGGTAGAACACAATCACACAAAGAAAGGTACTCATAAAAAGCTAGACAGCATAATGAGATTTGCTCAAACAATGTGATTTCCAACATGATAACATCACTCTCCATAATATAGATTGCCCCTGAAGTAGCATTAAAATCTTACGTAGAAACTATACCGTGCAGTGACGTCACGTGGTGTTTCAGGTCACGTGACTTTCGTCGATTTTCGTGAACATTTAATAGCATTTAAAATCATTGTGGTTGGCGAACTTCTTCGTATTCACGTAACTCCTCTCTTTCACGTCCTTCACAACCTGTTCCATGTTTCTCATTAGAGGCCTGCCTTTTTCATTCTTCCCGTTCACTTTTCCCTCGACGATTGTCTTCATCAGGCCTTCGTGTCTCAAGATATGGCCCATTAAGTTGTCCAGTCTTCTTTTTAGGGTTTTCAGCAGACATACGTAATTAAAATGGTGATAAAAGCCCTGTCCAAAACGTGTGCTTCTAGTGCTAAGCACACTACAATGCTTGCTTGCAAGTGGAGGGGGGTGCCGTCGGAAACACCCGAAGTACGTCCGAACGCGAAGCACTCTGGGGGAAGCATGCTACGAAGCCAAAGCACAGAAGCACGCTTCCATTGTTAAAGGCTTGGAAGCATTGTTGACGAGAATAACAGAAGATGGCGGAGCCGTTGGCTACTTATAAATGTGTGTAGTATATATTTTTTACTTCGTATGTTATATTTGCATAATTATTAATAGACATAACAATGAAAAGGTTAATATACATATAATCGCTCTTTTTCTTCCGATCTAAACATTTGATAGATGTTGCCCTCTATCGTGTTTCACACAACCTATTGGTTTTTTATGTTGCCACTACTGCTTGACGTCGCTCCTTAACCGTAGACTGTCCGAATATGAGGTATTCTTTCCCAAGCATGCTTCAGTGTACGTCATAAATACGTCATCACCAAGAATGCTTTGCGAAGCATACTTGGTTTTCGGATACGGCTAAAATTTCACATCAAGTACATCAAGAATATACGAGAGACAAATTTCATGAATTCATTCCCTTTGTGCGTCAGGAAAACATTTATGATCTGTTCTAATCGGTTGAGCTCAGAAATTTTCTGAGTCATATTATTGATTTGAAATTAAGAGTTTCCATTCAAAATGTTGTTCAAAATGATAAAAATAGCAAAACATACATACAAAAACATGCCGTTAGTTGGGTTAGCTATAAGTCCTTAAGCTAACATGCATCTACCAATGCTATCCATTGCCACACTCGTACTGGATACATTTACCGTTATTCATATCCGTAATGGTATGTACGAGGAAAAAAGGACATTTTGAATCTGTCAGTTCGGCAATCAATTTCTCTAATTTTGTGATTATGGTCCAGTCAATAATAGAAAGTTGGGGCACGCAAAATATTTTTTACATCATCACTGAAAATATGTTCTTGGAATTTGTTCAAGAGATTTAGTCTAAATTTCAACCTGACAATGATTCCCAATTTAATTCATTTAATAGACTGGTTACTCTAGTAAGGTTATCGTACCGTCCCTTTACAAATCTTGCCGATCTTCGCTGCACACTTTCAAGTTCGTTATTTAGACCGATTTCGTAAGGATCCCATACACTGGCAGCATATTCCAAATGAGGTCTAACAATGGTCTTTGGTCTTTGGCTTCAATGGCCTTCGCTCATAAATTGTTGGACTGGTGTGACGCAACACTCGCACTCGCAACGACGCAACAAAGCAAAGGATTAAATACAGAGGATTCGTGGAGAGAATTTCTTGAGGTCACCCGTAACGCAGTTCATAAATACATACCAAGTAAATATATTAGTGATAATACAGAGCCAAGGTGGTATAACGCGGAGGTTAGGAAATCACTAAAGCGACAAAGGGTATGCCACGCTAAGATGAAAAATGCCAGACGGGGTCTATCGGTAGAGGAAAAAAATGAGCTAGTTCAAAACTATAAAAAATCGAGAGCATTAGCAAGGAAATCATGTCGGAAAGCGTTATCACATTTCAAGAGCAAGATGTTAGGAGAATATTTAGATAGCAATCCTAAAGCGTTTTGGTCATATGTGAGAGAGCTTCAGGGAAATAAGTCCACAGTGCACACACTTAAAAATGATAAAGGAATCAGAGTCACCAGCAGTGTAGAAAAAGCCAACACTTTAAACACCTTCTTCCAAAGTGTATTCAACTCATCGTCACAAAACGCAGTGGAACCACCGCCGAACACTTTCAGTGAGCAAATGCCCGAAATAAACATTTCATGTCGCGGAATAGAGCAGCAGTTAAAAAGCATAAGTAAAAACAAAGCACCAGGTCCCGATCAAATTCCTTCCAGAGTTTATAAAACATTAGCTTCTGAAATAGCCCCCTATCTAGAAATAATATTCAATAAAACACTAAAGAACCACACAGTACCCAAGGATTGGAAAGTAGCTAACATTACACCTATATTTAAAAGCGGTGATAGGGAAGAACCTAGTAACTACAGACCCATTTCACTCACGTCAATCTCTTGTAAGATATTTGAGCACATAGTAGTCAGTTCGATCATGGGGCATTTGGATAGTCAGGGATTACTCATAAACAGCCAGCATGGGTTCCGGAAAGGTAGATCTTGCGAGACACAATTAGCTTTATTCGTACATGATATTTTAGTCCACGGCGAAAGCAGTACTGAAGTTGATGCGATATTTTTAGATTTTAAAAAGGCTTTCGATAAAGTTCCTCATGACAAATTAATCTTGAAGTTAGAGAGTTTTGGTATAAATAAAGACGTTGTATGTTGGGTAAAAGAATTCTTAAGTGGGCGAGAGCAGAGGGTTGTCATAGATGGTATCATGTCGGACACAATCGAAGTCACATCGGGAGTTCCCCAGGGTAGCGTAGTAGGTCCGCTTCTATTTCTTTTATACATAAACGATTTGGGTACCGTAGTTAGTAGTAACCTTAGACTTTTTGCAGACGATGCGGTGGTGTACAGGGGTATATCAAACGAAGAGGACACGAAATCACTTAGCAAGGATTTAGATGCAATTCAAGAGTGGTGCGACAAATGGCAGTTAGAACTCAACCTTAAAAAGTGTGTAGCTATCAATTTTTGGAGGAGGAATAATTCGATAGAGCGATCCTATAGAATTAATAACACGAAGATCGAAAACGTTGAAACCGTAAGATATTTAGGTGTAACAATCACTAAAGATTTATCATGGGGAAGACACATAAGGGAAATATGCGGCCGAGCGAAGAGAAAGCTAGGATTTATAAAAAGAGTACTTGGGAAATGTGATGAGAAGACAAAAGAGCGATGCTACTTTTCACTAGTTAGGCCCCACCTTGAGTATGCAGCCAGTGTATGGGATCCTAATGAATTAGGTTTTATGAGAGAACTAGACAGTGTGCAGCGTAGAGCAGCTAGGTTCGTCAAAAGGTGTTACGATAGGTTGAGTAGTGTATCAGAATTAATACAAGAATTAGGGTGGGAATCATTATCAGAGCGTAGATTAAAGTTCAGATTTAATCTATTGCAGAAATTTCAATCGGATAGCTTTACTGAAGATGTTAGGCACATATTGAAAACACCAGCGTATTATGCTAGATTCGACCAGATAAATAAGATTAGAGAGATAGATTGTCGTACAGATAGATTCAAAATGGCATTTTTCCCCCGTACTATAAGAGAACAGAATAGGCAGCATAGGAAAGGGATAGGTAGGGGAAATATTTTAGAGTATTCTGTAGTGCATGATGCATGTATTAACCCCTCAAATACTATAGATACTAACAATCTAGTTGCATGAGACCCTTTAGTTGCTTGCTTGCATGCTAGTAGTGAATGCTTGGTGACCTTCACCCCCTGCCACACACCCTCGCGGTGGCTTGCAGGGTATCGTGTAGATGTAGATGTAGATGAACACTACACTCGTTTCCCCTCCTGCTACATCCACCTTGAACTGTTTTTCCATTTCCTTCTTATCTGGTCCCAAGCGTCTCATCCTTGACCTTCTTCCACGACTGTTTCCGTTCGAATTTCCCTCAGCGACTCCTTTTGTGAAACACTTGGTTTCAAGAAAAAAAGTAAATATAATCTCTTTCTCCTAATTTGAAAAAAAATCCATTTCGTAAGAGACTAGAAGAAGAGAAAAATATATTTAACGCAGTCCCATTCATGTTTTAAAATCGCAGTGCCTCGGTCTGATAATGGAGGCTGCGTTTACTCGGAACCGAAATCGCAACTTTGTACACGAAATCGTTAGATGGAAACAGGAAAAAAGAATTTTAGTGAAAAAATTAATCTTCTAACCACAACCATTCACTCATAAATCAAAAATTAAAATAAGCAAAAGGTGACGCCCACTAAAAAGCCTCTTCGATATCATTGTCGTCATTTTCCTCCCGTCCTTGACTGCTTTTAGGGGAAGGGAAGGGAGTGGAGGGGATTCCGGGAAGGTCCGCTCGCACAGATTCTGTCGCAATCTCTCCTATTGGCAGTATCAACTGTGTCCCCCCCCATTTCGATAAGGCGAAGTAGCTTCGCGGGCTCAGTTGTGATTGGACGAAGTGGATATACGTCAGAGGTTTCACCACGCTCACTTTTCCAAAACGGTTAAAAACATCAGTTTTTCGCCGCTTATAGCTGTGGAAATAATTGACGGATCAAAAAACGGAAAAATACCGGTTTTTTTATTTCACAAACTCCATTAGATTCAACAGTAAAAAGAATATGGTAAACGACCCCATTCAGTCATCGTCATCTTTTCAAACCACCACATTTCATATGTCTCCGTTCACCCTCTTCTTCTCCAAAAGCAATGCTTCCTGCATTTTTTTTCATCTTTAGGGATGTTTTGAAAATAGAGTCCCTCCATTCCGAAGGCTCGGGTTCGAATCCAAGGAGTGGCATTGATTATTAAAGAGAGGATGAATGCGATCCGCAAAGGAACATGCGTGGAGAGTACTGCGAGAACAGGGCTACCAACCACCGGAGGTTAGTGAGCCTTCAGGCGCCAGGCTCTGTTCAGCGTCCTGTACGAAACAGCAACCTCTGGGCCAGGGCCCAGACTGGCGCCAAGGATGGCACAGCTCAACAATGATTGCGGGCGCTTACATTCCAGCGCAAAGGTTCCCTTGTTAGACTTCATTTGCAATGCGCTGTCAGTATATGAGATACTTAAGAAATAGGCTTACATAAAGAACTGGAGATCGGCAACATTTGTAAAGGGGCGGTATGATAACTATATTAGCGTAACCAGTCTGTTAAATTACTTAAAATGGTTATCAGTGTCAGATCAAAAGTAGAAATTAAGACTTAAGTCTCTTAAATAAATTCCAAGGCAGTATTTTCACTGATAATTTAAAAAAATGTTGAAAACTCCAACTTTCTATGGTATTACATCTGACCATAATCATGAAGTTAACGAAAATGATTGCCAAACCGATAGATTCAAAATGCCTTTCTTCCCTCGTATAATGAGAGATATAAATAGATGTAAATGTATCCAATAAAATGAATACAGTTGTATCAACGGATAGCATAGGTACTGTAACATAACAATTGAGCCGCCGAGATCAACAATGCAATGTGTAACAATGGAAGTAAACATATGTTTCTAGGTGACGCCGGAGACAACAGCCAGAAGTGTTGGATAATTAAGGAAACGATAGGAGAGAGCGAGAATCGGAGAGTTGTGTGTTAGACGCGGTGGTGTGGAGACGCGAAAGTGACGCATTATTTGTGAGCTGGTTGGTGTCTGTGTGGGTGAATAAGCATTCGTGAGGGAAGAGATATTAGTGGTGTTGTTGTGTTGTGTCTGATTGGATTTAAGAAGTGGCTCGAAAGAAAAGAAAGTGTAAAAGTGTATGGCCTGTTAAGTGCGAGCCTGAAGTGTATTTTGTTTGTTTGTGTTTGATTGATTTTTAAGTGAATGCCGTGAGGGAAATTTTATTGCCTGTGCATGTTTTGTGTAATTAATGTGTGATATATAGATAGATATATACATAGAATGGAAGATATTACAGTACCTTTATGCTTGTTGGTATAAAGAATTCAATCTGACCCAACTAAGAGCATATTTGTGCATGCCTTCTTTGTTATTTTAAACTTTTTTAAATTATTTGGTTTAGGTTAGAATATGATTGCAAATCCTTTTAAAGCATGATATACAGTGAATGCTTGGTGTGAATTCACCCCCTGCCACACACCAATTTATGGTGGCTTGCAGACTGTTACGCAGATGAAGGTGTTATGAAATAAATCTGCTGTGACTTGCGCTCCCTGAGGATTCTAAAGTATCGGATTGGGGGATTGTAGGAATCGAATGTGGAGAAACGGGAATGGAAGTCGAAGTGAAGGAGCCGCAGCAGATTTAAGGGATTTAAGTCAAGGGGTGGAGGGTGAAATCTCCTTTGGGGTGTCGAGGGGGAGAATATAGTTAAGTAAGGACGGGGAGGATTGATTTGGGCAAAAATGCACGAAATGCTGGTCTATATGTGGCGAAGATTATTGGGTGGGAAGCAAGGAGAAATGAAATTGGTGGCGAGGTAATGGAGATTGAAGTCTAGGGAAGCGAATTTGGCCGATGGACTGAATTAAGGATTGTGATTGGCCCGGTGATAGGACCCGGGGGTAGTAGGAATTTTCGAGACCCTTATTCCAGCCCCGGGAGAAAAGGAAAAGGGTCTGAGGGTGGTAATGGCGCGGAACTTGGTCGTATTTCACGGTCCGGGGGAAAAAAGATCGCCATCAGGTTAGAATATGAGCAAAGTGGAAGTCAAGACCTGAAGAATTGAATTAAACGAAGGAAGAAAATACCTACAGCAAGCTAACAGAGAGAGGAATGGAAGTGATAAAGTTTAGAAGGTTGCATCGTAAAAAAAAAGAAATGTCATTCATTTCATATTTCGGGCAGAAAGTGTCCTCCGTCTATACTAGTCAACAGGAACTCCTTAAAGCAAACTACTTTTCCCATTTATCACATTTGAAATCACATACGCTTTATGTACAGAATGGACGTTTTTTCCCTCTTTACCCTTTTTACTATGGTAGACTGGACCATAATAACAAAACTAGAGAAATTGATCGCCGAACTGACAGATTCAAAATGTGCTTTTTTCCTCGTACTATTAGGGATTTGAATAACGGAAAAAATATATCCAATACGAGTGTAGCAATGGATAGCAAAGGTAGTTGCATGTTGGTATTAGGACTTGAAGCTAAGCCAACTAACAGCACGTTTTTTCGTGCGCAGTTTGCTATTTTTATATTTTTAAATGTTGCAGTCTAGACTAACATATTAATACTAACCTTTTAAATGCATGTTTGGCGAGAATACACCCCTGCCACACACCTTTTAGGTGGCTTGCAGGGTATTATGTAGATGTAGATGTAGACGTTACCTTGGAAAAACCTGTTTTCATATCGTACACATATGCAATTTAATCAAAAAACTTATATTCGATGCGCATTTTTCCAAGGAATAAAACGGTGAAAATAAAAAAGGAATCAATTCCCATCGGACGAAATTCCTTGGTGTGAGTGAAGTGGCGCTGCAGCCGGTAGTGGATGTTGCAACGCTGCATCTCCTGCCGATTTGAAATACTCAGTTAAATAAAATGCATTGTTAAGCTAAAAACGGCGCACCTAAAAGAGAGCGCTCACTCCAGCGTTGCCAAATTTATTTTGAAAGGATTGATTCATAGTAAAATGGATCAAGTGGATTGGAAGGTATATCCTAAATTAACTTTAATTTTCAATATTTCGATAATTCATAACGGTGTATATGAGAATTCAGTGGAGACCTGAGTGGAGCTAATCCCAGGATCGCTTAATAATGATGACGATTGGGCATTTTTTTTAGACTGGGCAACATTTATTTTACCAGCGTACAAGGATATCCGAAGAAGTGGAATTTCTGTGCAGTTTCGACTCACGCAGTCACAAGCCACCATCTACAAGGGAGAGAAAGAATTAAGGAGGCTCCACCGAATTATGAAGTAGATGTCATTTTTGTGAAAATTTTATAAAATATACATCATTTTTTGGCCCTTCTACCGACTGGAAATTAAATAATGAGGCCTTTTAATCATACATTTGAAGAAAAAAGACGTTGAAAATCAGCTATTTTATACGTGGCTATACGGCAGACCATGTTTCTAGCAGTAAAATTTGCAGATTAATAATGTAAGGAGAAATGTCGTTTTGACGAAAAACTAATATAAGATGCGCAATTTTATATAGACTTTAGCATTGTGAAAAAGTGTTTGCCTTACCACACTTGTTTAATTGATGTTAATAAATGTTCGGTTAAAAAGAAGAAGAAAAGTTTTAGTTACATGGATGTGGCGCTACAGTATGTTGTTATCATTGGCAACGGCTCTTGTGACGGAACGCCCTTATGAGCCTATTTTCGAACTTAATTTAGAAATGTACCTTACCAAGGCCCTTATTATATTTTTTATGTAATTTATATATTTCATTGGTTATTGATATGGTGTAATTAATGCCACGTTTCCAAATGTACCTTACCAAGGCCCTTATTATATTTTTTATGTAATTTATATATTTTATTGGTTATTGATATGGTGTAATTAATGCCAATGTTTCCAAATGGTAGCAGCGTCATTGTTGCCAAACAGTTTTCAAAAATACGAATATTAATAAAATTCAAAACAAAGAGTTGTATTTGCAAGGCAATAGTTTAAAACTAAGTAAGAAAATATTTGACCTATTTTAGAATGCGTATTAGCGGGATTGAGCATGTATTCTCATTTTGTAAATTAAACGTGGCAACAACACGTCAGTCATGTCCCGAAGTCAAAATGAGTTAAAACAACTTGTAAAAAATAGAATGCAACTACAATGTGCTATTATAATCGCATACTCACACAATTATTGTGTACCATGCGTCATCACCCTATAGATGATTTTCCATATAGGTGTTTTTCTGGAGCGGTATTTATTCATTAAATAACATGGAATTTTTATGGGATTTTGAATCGCTGAGTCACGGTGGGATCTACTTAGGGAAGAGTGGACTGCTCGATCTTCAGATGTCTTCTGATTGCGTTGCTGTGATTGAGCCGAAATGTCGGAAGGTGGCGCTGGAATCACAACGGAGTGGCTGGCGATGCTGACCAGAGGACAAACGAATGGTGTCGGCTGACGTTAAAACGAAACACTCTCCACGCAGCGGTGATTTGGCCCGACCCAGGAACGATGGGAACGAATGCTCTTTCGACGAGGGATTTAGAGCGTTCGCTTGCAAAAGGAGTGAGGAAATTTGGGGGGGGGGTTCGTATAGTGGGTAGAGTACTAACCTCTCACCCCAAGGTCCAGAATCCTGGCTGTAGCAGGGCTTTTTCAGCGGCTAACCGGTCCCTACTGTGTGAAGTGCAATCCAAGTTTTGTTGGTCCATCCGTTGGATGGGGCGTTAAACTGTGGATCCCTTGTCGCCTTTGATTAAAAGCAGGCTAATGCAGACGCCGGATTCCTCTCAACCCTTCCTCTCCGCTCCCACAGAACCCTAGCACTATCCCATAATCCACCAGTCCTCATCATCATCATCGGTCAACCATCCTAGCATTTTGACGCAGCCCTCCACTCGATTCTTCTATCGGACAACCTCTTCATTCTGACGTAGTTCCTCTCTTTCACGTCCCTTACTACCTGTTCAACGTAACTCATACGAGGTCTGCCTTTTCCAATCTTCCCGTTCACCTTTCCCTCGACGATTGTCTTCATCAGGCCATCGTGTCTCAAGATGTGGCCGATTAAGTTGTCCCGTCTTCTTTTTATAGTTTTCAGCAGACTTCTCTTTTCTCCCACTCTTCTTAGGACTTCTTCATTTGTCACTCGGTCGATCCATTTTATCTTCATCATTCTTCGATAGCACCACATTTCGAATGCTTCCACCCTTTTCTTCTCCGCTGCTGTCATCGTCCATTCCTCTCTGCCGTAAAGAAACATGCTCCAGATATACGTTTTGATGAATTGCTTCCTTACTTCCAAACTTGTATTTCCAGCTGTTAGTAGATTCTTCTTTTGATAGAGTGCCCTCTTTGCCTGGGCTATTCTACTCACTATTTCTTTCTTGCTTCGTCCGTCGTTGGTTACTCTGCTTCCAAGGTAACAGTCAACAATCCTAATTACCATAATTAAAAAATTAGAGAAATTGATTGCCGAACCGACAGATTCAAAATGTCCTTTTCTCCTCGTGCAATTAGGGATGTGAATAGCGGTAAATATGTTCAATACGAGTGATTGAATCCATAGCATAGGTAGTTGCATGTTGGTGTAAGGACTTGAAGGTAACCCAGCTAACAGCACGTTTTTTCATGCGTAGTTTGCTATTTTTATCTTTTTCAATATTGCATTCTAGACTAATATATTAATACTAATTCTTTTAAAGCATGATCTGCAGTGCATTTTTGGTGAGAATTCACCCCCTGCCACACACCTGTATGGTGGATTGCAGGGTATTATGTAGATGTATGTGTATATGGGATCCGTACGAGGAAGGTATGATAAATGAATTAGAGCGTGTGGAAAGGAGATCCGCTAAGTATGTTAAAGGCCGTTATGATAATTGTATAGGTGTTACGAGTTTAATAGAAGAACTAGGATGGGAATTACAGGTCAGGTTAGATCAGAACGCAGAACGCAGGTTAAACCTTTTAAGTAAATTCGAAACCGATTCGTTCACAGATGACGTTAGATACATATTAAGAACCCCTGCGTATTATGCTAGGCTTTATCATATTAACAAGATTAGAGAGATAGATTGTCTTACCGATAGATTTAAAATGTAATTTTTCCCGCGTAGCATAATAGAGCACAATAGGCAGCATCGCAAAGGAATAAGTAGGGGAAATATAGTCACAGTAGTCTGTAGTGCATGATGCATGTAATAACAACCACACACCTCTTTCTTATTATGTAGATACTGACCATCTAGCTGCATGTGACCCTATTATCTAGCATGTCACCATATTTTAGTAATATCTTAGTGGCATGTCAATAGTGAATTTTTGCTTGCAGGGTATCGTGTAGATGTAGATGTTAGCTGTGATATAAGTGAGTTCCCTCGTTGGAAAAGCACTTGTGGATAATAATGGATGGTACTCCAAGGTGGTATTGGTCTATCCCTGGGTAAGTTAGACCACTAAATAATACAGAACCTGTGAAGATGCCGGGACTTGGCGATGGGAGGCCGCCAACAACTATGCATTCCTATCACCCGGAGGAGAGGGCAGCAGCTCTTCTTCACATGAGTGAAGGTGGAGACCACAGTGGTCGGAACAGCGACACTCATTTCACTACAGGCGTGATAATATTTACTTTAACGGCTGTAGTACTGCGATGTGGAAGGCAAGGGGAAACCACCACATTAATATCCCGAGGAGTCGCAGCTACTCCACTCTTTCCTTTATTATCAAGACGTGATGGCACCCTCTAGAGTAAAATATTCCGGAGGTAAAATAGTCCCCCATTCGGATCTCCGGGCGGGGACTACCCGGTAAAATGCATCAGTTAAGTGTGAAAGATATTTTAGGGTAGGAACGTGGAACGTGCAATCACAGAAGACTGGAGAACCTGAAGGTGGAAATGCGGAGAATGGACCTCGATGTATTAGTAATTAGCGAAATGAGGTGGCCCGAAGAAGGAGACTTTTGGAGTGAAGGTTATAGAATTATTCACCGAGAATCACTGAATACACTGGAGCAGGCATAATACTGCTACAGGCATCGTAGCATGCTTATTAGCTTTACGCTTAGCCCCGAGAGAATGCCTCGGTTCATGCATAAATAGATTTAAAAGAGTTTCAATTACCTCGAGACTCTAATTATTGATTCATAATGCTAAAGCATGACAAATGAAAGGGAAATGCCAGGTATCACCTGTAATGTATTAAAAAACTAATTTATTATGTAAAACTAATATAGTGGTATGCAGTTGGAGAAATGAAGACAGGACCAATGTTAAACTAGGAAAATAAAAAATTGAGGAGGGGAAAGAATTCTGTTACCTAGGAAACCGAGTAACCAATGATGAACCAAGCAGAAATAAATTTCCAGTAGAATAACCCAAGTGAAAAGTGCTTTTTACCCAAAGAAGATCCTGCTTTCAGCTGCAAATACAAGCGTGGAAGTGAGGATACATTAATTGAGAACATAGATCTGGAGAATTTTACTATATGGCAGCGAAGCATGGACGATAACATTAGCAGCAGGGGTGCCAAGGCTTTAAAGTATTCGAAAGGTGGTGCTGCAGAAGAATGATGAAGATTAAATGGATTGACCGAGTAGGTTACAAGAAAATATTAAAAAGTGTGGGAGAAAACAGAAGTCAGCTTAAAACTCTCAGAAAAAGAAGGGACAACTTAATCGGGTTGACGCGAAGAACATAATCGTCGATAGAAAAGTGAATGGGAAAAATAGAAAAAGGCAGGCCTCGTATTAGATGCACGCAACAAGTTTTTAAATGTGTAAAATAGAAGAATTAGGAAGAGGTAGGCCAAAAGGGAATATTGAGTGTAGGGCTGCGTTAAATCAATCTCAGGGGGAGTGTGCTTGAAACGCTTGGGATTGATTCCGGTACGTAACTAAGGACTCACTCGTATGTTTTTACATTGTGTTCGGGATTATTCCGTACCGGAATCAATCTCGAACGAATAAAGCACACCTGACCGATGATGACGAACTCCTAATGCTAAAGTATTCGTATTACACCATATACCTTCTAATTCTACTTACGCCGATTAAGGTTTTGCTACTTGTCACACTGCCTACGATGTCGTAGATAGCAGTGCGTAAGAATTCATTTCGCTGTTTTCGCGAGGCAAACTTGAAGGCTGCTATTTCCATTTTTTCTCGATCACGGATGACACGTTCGTCTTAGGATTAAGCTTATCATAAATGTATTTTAACGGTTCGATGTGTCTCTATTTGTTAATCGATCAAAATTATTATCAGGAGAACGAAATATAAATATCTTGAGATCCTTCACCGTCTTCGAAATCCTCAAAATTGCTTTTCCGGATGTAAATAATCGTATTGCTTTCTTGGTTGATAATTTTAATTTGGCTGCCGGCAGTTTAATCAAAAGCGTTCCCTCGACAATTAATTTGAAATGATTTTTGCATTCACCCGGTGGATAATTCCGTCGGACAGAAAGTGGCGTAATTAGCAATGCGTTCCGTGCTCGGATGCAAAGAGCGCGTGTCTGCCATGTGAATGGGATCAGTTGGGCCAATGAGGAGTAGGGAGACCCCCCCCCAATGTAACCCCCTCTCTGGAGGGGGTGGTGAGTTATCGACCGTGAGGGGGAGGCTGGTGTAATCATGGTGCTGACGGATGCTGGATGAAACACTCGTCGACTTTTCAAGCCTGCTCAGAAATATAAGGCAAAGAGCATTTATAACTACCGGAGTATATTAAATCCGAATTCGCTGAAATTTACATGTAATATTTATGCTTAACGGATTACAGGCTTGCAGAGCTTAGTATTCAAATGAAAGGACTGAAGTTCTTCATTTTAAAAGAGCTAATTCCATGTTATTATTCATGAAAAATTGTACAGCTTTACATTTTTTCCTCTCAAATGTTTACCCGGGTAGCGAACTCGGGTGAAAAGGTCCAACGGGGGCGTTTACTCGGAACCGAAATCGCAATTTTATACACGAAATCATTAAATGGAAACGAAAAAAGAATTTTAGTGAAAAAATTAATCTTCTAACCATAACCATTCACTCATAAATCAAACATTAAATTAAGCAAAAGGTGTGACCCCCACCGAAAAATCTGCTTTGATAACATTGACGTCATTTTCCTCCCGTTTTTGACTACTTTTATGGGAAGGGAAGGAAGTGGAGGGGGATCCTCGGAAGGTCTGCTCGCACAGATTCTGTCACAACAGTTTCCATTGGGAGAGTCAGCTGTGTCCCCCCCATTGCGATAAGGAAAAGTAGCTTCGCAGGCTCAGTTGTGATTGGACGAAGTCGATATACGTCAGAGGTTGCACCACGCCCACTTTTCCGAAAGGGTTAAAAACATGTTTTTCGCCGCTTATAACTCGAGAAATAACTATCTCATCAAAAAACGGAAAAATACGGTTCTTTTTATTTTACAAGCTCTACGAGATTCGGCAATAAAAAATCATGGTAAACGACCCCTTTATATTTTGACTTCTTACTGAAGAGGACCATATTAAATAAATGCTCCTCGGCCGTGGTGGTTTTAGCGAGAAAAGGCTGCTGCATTGCATTTGAATGTTAATCTTCTAGAAATATGTGAGTATTGCATCCCATAACTCACAGGTGGGAGGTCATTGATGGTTTCTTTTTTCCCCGGACTTGTTACATTTTGAAAGGAAAGGCCCCCGGCTAGATATAATCCTAAAATGTGTGCATGCTGATTGCATTGCATTGTAAACAACCTTTTGTGTGGGCCTCCCGCTCCCCCCTCCTCAACCTCTCTCTGTTCCATAATCCAAAGCCCCCCCCCCCCTCCTCCATGCATTGTGTTCCACTATCTCCAACCGCTGAATTCTTTCCCACCACCCGCTAGTATTTGCACTGAAGTCTTTACTTCCACCCCACCTCCCCATCTCCCTCCCCTATCCCACTCCCACCCCACCACCTTCCTTTCCACCTCCCCTCCACCTACCTCATCTACATCTACACGATACCCTGCAGGCCACCACGAGGGTGTGTGGCAGGGGGTGAATATCACCAAGCATGCACTACCGACATGAAAACAAGCAACTATAGTGTCTTATGCGACTAGTTTGTTAGTATCTATAGTATTTAAGGGATTAATACATGCATCATGCACTACAGACTACTCTAAAATATTTCCCCTACCTATCCCTTTGCTATGCTGAGTATATTGTTCTCTTATAGTACGGGGGAAAAATTCCAGTTTGAATTTATTGGTACGACATTCTATCTCTCCAATATTTTTTATCTTGACGAATCTAGCATAATACGCTGGTGTTATTAATATGTGCCTAACATCTTCAGTAAAGCTATCCGATAGAAATTTCTGTAAGAGATTTAATCTGTACTTTAACCTACGCTCTGATAATGATTCCCACCCTAATTCTTTTATTAATTCTGAAACACTACTCAACCTATCGTAACACCTTTTAACGAACCTAGCTGCTCTACGCTGCACACTGTCTAGTTCTCTGATCAAACCTAATTCATTCGGATCCCATACACTGGCTGCATACTCAAGTTGGGGCCTAACTAGTGAAAAGTAACATCGTTATTTTGTCTTCTCTAACCTCTATTATATGTAAAGGTGAAGATCTCATCCGTAACCCGGTGGCTTTAATCTCAACCCAGAGTGCACAAGTATAGGAAGACATAATCACAAGAGACTTAATGGTATCTATTTGCAAAATTTTTCATTTCACAAGCAACAAGGAGAAAGATAGTTCCTTTAGCACTAAAATTGTACTTTATTTATGCAATGAATTGTCTTACTGAAAACGTTCAAGTAATACTTGTACCATCCAGGTGGACTTATGTTTAGAATTGAATTAGTGGAATGATTGTGCAGTTATGCAGAGAGTGATAGGTCACTATGTATCAGACTACGGTCTTGCTCTATTTACTAAGAATCATTTCTTGAATAGAATACACCTTGTAAACATAAGGACTGAAACACAAAACGATGATTTGTGACTACAAGTCACGGAAAAAGGAAATACTGTATCCACTGGTGTTTGCAAAGCTGGACTGTGCACTCATTGTGAGATTGCTTAGTGGGCGCCGAAAATCTAAGTTGAAGTACATCTTTTATTTATTTTTGTACCCAATAAACTCTACAGATTCTAATATAAGGCAAATATATGGAACTAAAGCGTTTGAACATCATTCAATTGGAAAATTAATTCAAGACGCCAGTATTGAGAGCTGGTAATTTCAATGGTATCGTCATTTAACGGTGTACGTGAAATACTGAATTCCGATGTGCTAGAAGTGATTACAGCAATTATTTTAGGGAAAATAAACACTGTCAGTGTCCAAATAATGTTCAGGTTAAATAATTGACGCCAGGACCGTAGAAGAGTTCATTTGTTCCTGTGTTGTTTGTGAGTTTCCACCTGAAAATAAATTCTTAGTGATGGTATACGACATAAGCCGTATCCGAAAACCAAGTATGCTTCGGCAAAGCATTCTTGGTGATGACGTATTGCTGACGTACAATGAAGCATGCTTGGGAAAGAATACTTCGTATTCGGACAGTCTACGGTTAATGAGCGACGTTAAACAGTAGTTGCAACATAAAAAACCACTAGGTATAGTGAAACAATATAGAGGGCAACATATATATTTTTTGTTAATCTAGACAAGAGAGTGCCTTTAATTTGTTGTTTTTCATTTTATTTTATGATTAAAACATGCTCATTTAGTGACATGTAGCATAGGTAGAGGGATTATGAAAATTTTCATGGTTATCGCAAGTCTGATTATTTGTATTACTTAAAAGATGCTAGTCTACATAATTAGTATTCATAAAAGAATATTTTATTATTTGTTGTAGGTACAATGCCATGTTAATTTCATATATTTTTTTGTGTAATGACACTAAAGACACTTTTGTTTTTAATTTTAGATAAGGCTGAAATAATATAGTCTGATTAATGTTTAATGTGATTGGTAAAAATGATAGTCTGATTCTATGTTAAGTAGAGTGTTTAATTAAAGTTGATTTTACTAATTTTGTTACTTATATTGCCACAAATTCTCTCCCCTGGCTAAATAAGTATCTACCCTGATCTTGGTGTCTCTACCCTGCCCAATGTATTTACCCTGGCCTTGTAAAAAGTAATAAAATATTCATAAAGTGACTTGCCCTTATGTGAAAAGATACATAAATAGGACAAAAATCATAACATAAGTGTTTAATGAAAAAACAGCAACTTTTCTCCGTGGCCATATCCTCTATGGACTTAAACCTCTTATCGTAGAATTACCCTTATATAAGATGTTTAGATCGGAAGAAAAAGAGCGATTATATGCATATTAACCTTTTGATTGATATGTATATTAATAATCATGCATATTTTATACACGAAGTGAAAAAATAGATACTACACACATTTATAAGTAGCCAAAGGCTCCGCCATCTTTTGATATTCTCGTCAACAATGCTTCGAAGCCTTTAACAATGGAAGCGTGCTTCTGTGCTTTGGTTTCGTAGCATGCTTTTATCCCAGAGTGCTTCGCGTTCGGACATACTTTGGGTGTTTCTGACGGTACCCCCCTCCACTTGCAAGCAAGCATTGTAGTACGCCTAGCGCTAAAAGCACACGCTTCGGACAGGGCTATAGTTTCCGAAGAACGTATTTTGTTTTGCAAAACAAATGTCTTACATAAAATATGTAATAATATTGATGCCTTTCTCCCGGGTAGCGGAGAGTTAGATGGAGAGTCCTTCTCTCACCTATTTCATTGCATTATTCAATCTTCTTTTAGTTCAATTTTTCAATGCTTCATCCCAGTCATGATATTTCTCCCTTCAAGTTGCCAAGCATTCTAAGTTTATTAGTGAACTTCAGGATTACATTGCTCATAAGTTCCTGTTCCCTTCATCTACTCTTCCTTCTCCTTCCTTCTTCTCCTTCCTTTCTCTTTTTCCTTCTCCTAATTTCTGACAGCAATCTTCTTTACTCCGTGCCCACGTTAAAAAGCACTTCATGTATTCGATTTTCATTATTAGTACTTTTTCTATTCTCCTACACAAAACGTTTCTTAGGCTTATAATATTTTCTCCTCATCTTCCTTAGATTAACTGTCCTTTCCTTAGAACAACTGTCACCCAAAAATCTAACTCCTAAAACAGCGGAACAAAGTCTCTCGACACATCTTTCTAGCTGTGATTTCGTTGCTAGAATAACTGCCTTCTTCCATTGCAATTTATTTAACACAGCAACAGAAATCGTCACAATAACGTTAGCGGGATTAATATCAAAACAGTCGCACGCCAAGGCTACAAAGTCACACTATACCCAATTCAACAAATGCTCGAGAATGGGAGATGACGTCAGAGCCCACTAAACATGGCGGACCAGTGTTTCGCGGCGCAGTGATAATTTATTAGACTTTGTTTGCAGATAAAAAAAACTAAAGAATGAAAATTTAGTGTCTGAAGTATCGATAGATTTTTTTGAGGTCGCTTCCCAAAAGAATGCAAATACTCTATTGCTGATGGAGGGATGGACTAGACACAGTTCGTGCCCCCACAAGAGAAGGATTGGGTGGGTGGTCTGGACACACACAGGGCATATTGAATCGGTTTGGGACGTATCCAGGGGAAACAGATTTACGAAATAAGACGGGATAAGGATGCACCAACAGAAATGCTGTTGCTTATTAGGCAAGCACGACATCCGTGTCAGAAGTGGGAACTTGAACGTGTGCAGCGAAGATCGGCAAGATTTGTGAAGGAACGATAAGATAACTATATATTAGCGTAACCAGTCTATGAAATGAATTAAATTGGGAATCATTGTCAGATCGCAGGTTGAAATTTAGACTTAATCTATTAAACAAATTACAAAAACATATTTTCAGTGATGACTTTGAAAATATTTTGCGAACCCCTACTTACTATGGTAGACTGGACCATGATCACAAAATTTGAAAAAATTGATTGCCGAAATGACAGATTTAAATGCCCCTTTTTCCTCGTACAATTAGGGATATGAATAACAGTAAATATATCCAGTACGTGTGTAGCAATGGATAACATTGGTAGCTGAGTTTTGGTATAAGGACTTGAAGCTAACCCAACTAACAGCATGTTTTTGCATGTTTGATTTGCAATTTCAATCTTTTTTAAATAGTAAAGTTTAGAACAGTATATAAATACTAATCATTTTAAATGCATGATATGCAGTGCATGTTTGGTGAGAATTCACCCCCTGCCACACACCTTTATGGTGGCTTGACGGGTATTATGTAGATGTCGATGCTTGTAAGAAGTACTGGGAGCAGTGATAGTAGTAGTGGTAACAATATTCCATAGTTCTAAGACAACTGATTATTATCACACCATCAGAAATGCTGTTGTTACTAGACAAGCACGACATCAGAATCAGAAGTGGGACTCAGGGAACTGATATTTGGACAGCTCTCGAAACTGAATCACGTGACCATTGAACGGAGGGTTTCAGATTTTCTCGGCCAGGCCTTTAAATGAACCGAGATCAACCATACAAAACGTTTTATTGCCACGAATTCAATTGCCAGAGCTCTGACCTGAACTCATAACGATGCAAAGCGGCCAAAATATTGCACGAAAGAGGAATTAATAATTTTTAGTGACTCCATTAACCATTCATGGAGCCTCCGTCCGCTCTCGTGAATGGAACTCAAATTCAATATTTGAGAAACTCAACGAATTTCAATGGCTATCCAACACATACGGATGGTTTTGAACGCAGAGAGGGTAAACAAATTTAGGAAATGAGTTAAACTGGCGTATTTTAATGAACAATTAGCGACAATTAAACGGCTGAATGAAAAGCAAATTTGAGAGAAAGTGGTCTCTGATATATGTTGTGAATAATATACAAGCATCGTCTGGGTATGTCACCACATCATTCTTTATAATGAATTATTCCGAGCGATTTTTCTATTCGCAACAATTATTTTCCATTCATAATTCTCTCTTCTCGCATGCCAGATATTCTGTTTGCTTTGGTTGCAATCTGGATTGAATTGTATACGGAAAGGCTAGGGTAAAATTCCCATTCAGATGTTGGCTATGTAAGGAATTCGATACCTCCAAGCATGTCGTCACGGGATCCGTTAAGGCGCGTTTACATGTAGCAGTTCACTGCTATGACAGTCAACTGCTAACAACTATTGAGCCCCACTCGCATGTGCAAATAGCAACTGCGATGCGAGTTCAGGGCCCGTATTCTCGTTTGGAACGCAACCTCGGTTATCTCCCCAGCAACGAAACCGAGGTTGCGTTTCATTGATTTCCTCATTAGAATGTTTACAAAAAGTTAACGCGAGTCCCGAAAAACCTATGGTATCCCTTGGATACCACGAGAGTTTCAGAAAGAGAATAAGGACCCAGGTCGATACTGGACACATGTCGAACACTATCGATCCTAGTTCGAGCTATTAGCATAGCTGAAGCCCGTCTACTTTCCAGCGGAAATGTATCCAACACAATCGCAACAATCGCCAACGGAAAGCAATACACGACGGAATTAGGATATAATACCAAGGATATCCCTTCCTAAAAGGGGATATTCTACTCTTTAAAGAATTGGAACAAAATATAATCGTCATTGGAATTTATTGCTTGATGAATTTGATGAACATTTAAGCATCAATCACTATTGAAATGAAACGCTTTTTATTTGTTGTGGCAACGCCTAAATAGCGGCTTTAAGCTGCATAGAAGTTAACAGACGCATTATAGCAGTAGCGATATAGATATATCGCGCATTTCGCGACTGTCATAGCAGGACACTGCTAAGCGTAAACGCTGCTTTACAACGTTCGATATAGCTATCCAATCGAGAATCGAAATGAATCTTCTCAAATGTAAAAGAGAAGAGAAGCGCAAGTAGCGGATCGAGGTTGCACACGGGCCGTGGGCAAGTTGTCGACAATTACTGCTTGATATTCTATTACTTGGGTTTATCTGACAAACCACGAGTAGGAAAAAAATAACACTATCATTGATTAAAGCTGAATTAATCCTCCTGAATGCGGACAATTTTCAGAGCAAAATATGTTTTGTAAGTTTCAAGAAAATCTTGTGCAATGATCTATTCTAATATCCTCCTGCTAAAATAACAACTTATTTTGTAAATCATAACACACATTTCCCTCTTTAAAAGCTACAATATTATTAGCTAAAAATCCTTCAATAAAACCGGTAAATTCACCCTTATATGGTGTAACAATGTAAAAATGACCTGCAAAGCTGCACTGTAAAAAGTTGATCTGATTTTCAGTGCGATCTGAATTTAAGCGCCGTCTGATTTTAAGGTAGTGGTCTAAATTTAAGACTCATGATGCGTGAAAATCAGACACACCTCCGTCTTATTTTAAGACCATAACCACTGCATGTTGAAAATAAGATGGTCGTGATCTGAAATTCAGATCACCCGGGCTGAAAATAAGCACGCATTGGTTGGCTCCGCAATTGGAGCTAACCAGCCAATAGCAGAGACTGATGGGCGGAGCGTAACCAGGGAGCAGGATAAACAAAACGCAGTGTTTTTCATTCAACCTCAGGGAGCAGGATGTCGACAAGAATTACGAAGCCTAAGGAAGTAAAATTCGAAGTCTAGTCAAATTTCGTTGTAAGTAGGTGAAATAAGTTTCGTGCGATGAATTAATGATGTGAGATTGTGGCAATGATACTTCGTTTGTTTGCAGAACGGAGCCAGTGGTGTCTGAGTGACTTATCCTGAGAGTAAACTTCCTTATTTTGTCTACGCGGCAGGGTTGTAAGAACTAAAAAAATAGTCGCCCTCGTCAAGTGACAGTTCCTGCTTCGGTTTGAAGATACTGGCACACATCTGTGGTATCGAAGACTTTGTATGGATTACTTTGTTTCCAATAAAAGTACACGTTTTCATATTATCTTTGAAGTTATTGTCCATGTGTTCCCATTTCAGTCCTGGAATCTTTTTCAATGGAAATTCTATGACTTACGTTTGCTGTATTGAAGAATTTAGTCAGTGAAACAGTATCATCGAATAAAAATATGAAACGTTAGGGTTTTGGTTTGTATTCGTGTGAAGTGTTTAAATATCTAGTATTTATAATTATGAATAGCATAAAAGTAGGCTTTGATTTCAATAGCAACCCGCATTGTTACGTGGTACTTATTTTAAGATAGGCCCTTGCTGAATTTAAGACAGCCCTGGTCTTAAATTCAGCATGGGACTATCTTAAAATAAGTCCCACCTGGTGTGATTTTCAGTCCTGCACCTGCCTTAAAATAAGACATCCCCTCAGAGTAGGCTTGAATTTCAATAGCAACCCGCATTATTACCAGACCAGGGCTGTCTTAAATTCAGCATAGGCCTATCTTAAAATAAGTCCAACCTGGTCTGATTTTCAGTCGTTCACCTGCCTTATTTTTAGACAAGATATTACTGCTGAAATTCAACATACCCTGTCTTAATATTGTTGCATCTGAAATTCAGATCACTTTTGTTCTTCAAATCAGATCTACTTTTTACAGTGTGTGAAAACATCATCATGTCCTCTGCATAGACTGAAACATGTCATCCCCATCAGTCCATCAACACACAACTGGTATCGGCTTTAATTTCACCTCATTTCCAGCACGCCGATGTCGCTGATATATCCTAAATTCTTTCTTAAAACTTCACCGCTCTCCAGGCTTACTCTCATATGCGCTTCATTTTCACTACCGAGGGCCACGTCACCCAATGGAAAAACTCAACTTGACCTCAAGACAATCTAATTCAATCCCATCATTGAAAACGGCAGTGCATAAAACACTTCTCGAAGCATAACAAAGGGAAACATGAGAAATATACCTTACCTACTCAGTTCATGATACGGTTTCAATCAAGATGGCAAGATTAATATAATTTTAAATACGTATGTACATCAATTATTGAAATATTTTCGTGCAATGCTCTTTTTGCAATGATTTTGCTTTGTTTCGTCATTTTCCTATGCATATAATTTTAATTTATTCCATGAGTAAAAAACTACTTTTACTATGTTATTATTCGCACCACCCATCTCATGTGTGAGTGATTACGTAAATTTAAATAAAAAATCCTCACGTTTTCCCCACAGTTGTTCATACTTTTCTTAGGTCCTAAATTGTATCCATAGGTCCTAAAATATTTAACTTTGTACCGGAAAATATCAAAAACACAGTTAATATAAACAAAACTTTCAGGTTGTAAAAGAATGGATATTGTCACATGCCATAATTGAAAATCTATCAGAGTTGTAATAATTTCTTATGTCAAATCATACTCCCTGAATATCATGAATTAAGTTGTACCAAATTAAAACTTAACATTTTATGTATTATTACTATGAATGTATATACCTACATGAAAAAGACAAAATTGGGTGTAATTTCAGTAATGTAACATACTTCGAGAGATTTATCATGTTGTCAATTACGAAATGATATATAACCATTGTGTTTTGCATCAATGTACTTAACTATCTCTAAATGTTATTATCATTGTAAAAAATGAAAAATTTACATTATGGGCAAAGTTTAAATGTTCCTAGCAAACTGTTTTTTTCTTTCTTATGCTTTGGAAAACTGATATTTGTAAATTGCCAGCAATGCTATTTAGTTACGGAAGGCAGTCTCCACACGGGAGACACCTTTGAGACTGCCTAAAGCTCCAAATCACCTGTTTAAAAATATGTATGAAACTGTGGAGTAAATAAATATATTATTATTACTATTATTTTAACGCAACCATGATATATATAGTCCTATTTCATAAATTTTTATACTTGTTATTTTTTGTACATCGTCAATATATTGACGATTACATATTTACATATTTATAGCAAAAACAATTTGATTAAGCGTCTAAATGTCACCTCCATGGGTATCCCACGCCATGTTTTTACTTGAAGAACTGTGAGAAAAACGTTTTGTACTGAGTGAATTAATTTATTTAACCACCGCATAATTAACCTGTACCATTACCTTAAAACTTGGGCTAAAAATATAATAATTTATTACTATTTGAGATAATTATAAAGACTGAAAGTTATGTCCCTAACGTATACATTACCTTCATTGGAAAATAGAAAACGTTCTATAAAACTCCACCAGGAAGCATCACAAGTTCGAATGTTTAACTGTAAGAAAGCCTTAGTTTTTCTGAACATTAGGTACCTTTGGTCTATTTATTTATGCTTTTAGGTGTGAAAACATCGAGTTCTTTTATTGCGTGTCACCTCCATGTCGTCCATATTTTTTAAATGATTACCTATTTAAGAATTTCTTTAGTTGTATGGCTTGTTGTCATAAATAAATGTCTTAAAATCAAAGCACACTGCTACAAGAGTTTTATGTGACGTTTAATTGTGGCAGACTCTTGATTTTGCCACCTCCATGGATGTCACCTCCGTGGGACCCATTGGACATGGAGGTGATCAGGGAAGCACATGGAGTTGACGGAATGTAATTCATAATTATTTCATTAAATAACTGTGATGCATAGTTGATTATTTATCAAGTTGAGGTGAATTTTATACTACATAACAAGAAGCTTTTCTCATTTTAACCTGAAATATATGGATATACCTTATTTCAGGCATGTTTTAAATGCCTCAATTGCAGCCTTCCCTTAGATACTTTACATTCCATAATTTTATTGTATATATAATTATTTGATCGTCTTATATATTTTTTAAAATTTTATTGGTATGCCCCCCTTTTAATTTCAGCTATATAAGCTAATTTCAAATGAGATTTTCACCTCCGTGGAATTTTGTGTCACATCCGTGTTTTGAGATGGTGTAAATTTCAGTTTATTTAGCTTTCAACGTGTACCTAACCTCTGTTTAAATGTTAGATCACTTAAATACATTAAGTACATCACCATTAAATATAAAAATACATAAAATTTAATAATTTAAAAAATAAATTTTTTCGTTCGTAAATTTCCACTTAATTTTGGAATGACCCATATCATCAGTCAATAATCCTAGAGTTGATTGGACGCAGATCTTCAATCGATTCTCCAATCAGCTAACCTCTGCGTTGAATGGCGGGAGAGACAGTTTTGTCACAACTCCTCCCCAATGATTATGTACCACTTATGATTATTATTAATAGTCAGTGAGGTTTCCAGCAAAATCCATCATCGCTAGTCGCTGTGGCAGGAAGCTATCAACCGCAGTAATTCTACTTTCCCGCTTAATGAAAAAAGTTGCTTACTTCACCTCTTCCGGAGCCAGCGAGGAAGTAGATTCCTTTCGGAGATGGGCGTTGGCGGCGCTGCTGTCGTTGCGGTCGAGATGATGGATGGATCGCTGTTCTCCCCGGGGCTAACCTGTCGGAAAGTCAATTTGTCAGATTTAGACACGTGTCGTCAGCATACACTTGAGCACCTCATAAAAACCTCTAATTCACTCTTAGCGAAGTTGAGGTGGTTGATGCGAAAAGTGAAAGTCATGCCAATTTTTTTATATTTGCAGCACTCATAGAACTAAAGTTCCTCTATCTAATAAAGTAAAGATAATTACACCAATCCACACTCCTTTTTAGCACAAATTGCATTTGAAATTACATACGGCTAGGTAACCTGTGCGAACATTTCGCACTTTGACGCTATCAGGGAATAAGTATGTTAAGGAAACGGTGTAATTGGGTTTTGAATAGAGAAGAAGGTGTATCGTAAAGTACTTCCGAAATCAAAAAGTTTTAATTGCATTGACTTGCCAGATGACCATTCACCCATGTACAATCACCATGTGCATTTCGTACTATTTTCATTTTAAACCTTTTTTTTTTGAAGTTTAGAATAAAAAAATGTGTGGAGTCGATATACCTCGAGCGAGTAATCGACATGGTAAAATCGAAACTTTAAAGTAAAATTAATGGGTAAATAGTGAAATTTGAGATTGTATTTTTTGTCAGAAGCCGGTGACTCAACGTTTAAAATGATACCTCATTTATCACTGTAGGTGCAGTATTAACGGAGCATATACGGAATGACAGAAAAAGACCTTTCTGTAATAATATATACGATTAACGACGAGAATGGCCGTCACATGGGAATATAACGTTTGAAAATACCATAGTGACATGCTGATACTGATATTTTATGCGTAATTTCGCGAGGAATAAAATTACACGAAAAATAGGCATCAACCTACCCTATTTTTCGCTAAATCCACCAATTTCTACGCTTATAGCAGACGAAATGCGTTAGTTGACTTCAAGTGGCGCTGCTGTCGCTCTAGCCAAAATGTATGGCGCATGAATAATATAATTACTGATGAGATATTAAAGAATATTTCAAGAAATATTATAACGCAACATTTGATAGTAATATTCTTGTGTTATGCATTAGTAAATTCATTGAGTACATGAATTTATTTCTGTAACGCAAATGCTGAATTGACTCCATCGTCGAGCTGATTAAAATTATCATAAAAAATAAATCCTTCGACTTTCCATCGCATTTCTTGTGATACTTAAGGCTTTCAATAGCTTCGGTTATTTTCTTTGTGAAGTAAGGATCACTTAGCAGGCATATACTCGTACTTAAATTAATAAGATTCCTTAGACAACTTGACTCAAGTAGTCCCGAGCCAACCTCCTTAAGGGAAGTTTATTCATGCAGTGCGGTTGTTGCATAATAGAGTTGTTAACACAGAATACCTAAATGACGGTTGCCACAAAGATTTTCCATTTCTCTCTCTACTAAGTTCCAGCTGAGCGTCAAATCATCTCTCACAAAAATGAATGACTTTTTTCCCAAACAGAAATCGACTCAATTTCCTGAGCGTAACACGCTTCCTCAACAAATGCTAAATATCCTTTTTTCCGGCAGTGAAAAAAATGACTATCAATTGCTCATCCTGTCATGAACAAGAACGGCAGTTTTCACATGGAATGAAAGCCATCCACATTATTCAGAATGAATCTGAGCATGTGATTTTTATCGAAAAAAACTCCCTTGTGGAATTTGGGAAAAAAAACACATACGCCGGTTTGTCATTTGCTTCCGGAACCCGAAGCTCAGATTGTGAGAGGCAAAGCTGCAATATTCATAACATCACGCCAATGATGATGGCGCTGCATTACCTTGTACAGATTTTTCTTCAGTCGCTGCTAAAATTGAACTTCAAAAGTAAATTTATTTAATTTTGAAATATCACCTGTAAATCTTTTCCCCGACATCACTGTTTGATACGGTAGGTATGTTATTCTAGTTTTATATTATGCTGGGGAATTTTCAGACGCACCAGACGCGCTTTATTCATCTCTGGACAATGGTTTTCTGCAGGCTGCGATTTTCGCCTACTCCTTGAAGTAGGCACTTCTTCATTCGTCACTCCGACTGCCCATCCAATTGGGTCGTTTGCCATATCTTTTTAAATGCCGACTCTGATAGAGTTTTTAACATAAAAAGACCCGTTTTTTTTCAGTTTTTAGATTCGTCAATTATTTCTCGAGTTATAAGCGGCGAAAAACTGATGCTTTTAACCGTTTCGGAAAAGTGGGCGTGGTGCAACCTCTGACGTATATCGACTTCGTCCAATCACAACTGATCCCGCGAAGCTACTTCTCCTTATCGAAAAGGGGGGGACACAGCTGACTCTGCCAATGGGAACGATTGCGACAGCATCTGTGCAAGTAGACCTTCCAAGAAACCCCCTCCACTCCCTTCCCTTTCCCTAAAAGCAGTCAAGGACGGGAGGAAAATGACGTCAATATTCTCAAAGCAGCTTTTTCGGTGGGCGTCACCTTTTTCTTATTTGAATTTTTGATTTGTGAGTGAATGGTTGTGGCTAGAAGATTAATTTTTTCACTGAAATTCGTTTTTCGCTTCCATCTAACGATTTTGTGTACAAAATTGCGATTTCGGTTCCCAATAACGCCCCCATTCTCAGCGTACACCTATAACATACGAACTTATTCTCCTCTTCTCTTCTGTCCCTAAGGTCCAGGGAGATTGTGTGTAAAACCATCGGGATTACCTAGAATAGGTAACCAAGGAGTCACGTGGTACAAGTGCTACTAGTGCTTTGCAAATGTAGTGTGTCTGAATCCTTCGTTACACCATCATTTATTGTTTTCAATTGAGTTTTTCTCATCGGTCTCGACTATAGAAACCCCAATTAAGATGAAACAGAAGTGTAAACAATGAATGAGACAGTAATCATCCGTTTTAATACACATGTTGTAGCAAACCATTCATGTTTATACCACGTGACTCCTTGGTTACCTATTGAGATAATCCCGACGGTTTCAAACACAACGCCCCTGCAGGTCTCTTAACATCCACTCCTGCCTCTATCTTATTCGAAGAATGTTGCATTGGGAGGAAGCAGCTTACTTTTTGGTGGAAGCACTTTTTGCTTGACTAATTCTAATATGTACCCGCATTCAAATCTATGTGTTGAAAACTAGTTACATCTAGATCTACATAATACCCTGCAAGCCACCATAAAGGTGTGTGGCAGGGGGTGAACTCTCACCAAACATGCACTACATATTATGCATTGAATCGGATTGTTTTAAACTACTCTATTTAAAAGGATAAAAATAGCAAGGCATACATGCAAAAACATGCTGTTAGTTAGGTTAGCTTTAAGTACTTATACCAACATGCAGCTACCAAGGTTATCCAATGCTACACTCGTACTGGATATATTCACCGTTATTCATATCTCTAATTGTACGAGGAAAAAAGGACACTTTGAATCTGTCATTTCGGCAATCAATTTCTCTAATTCTGTAATTATAGTCCAGTCTACCGTAGTAAGTTGGGGTTCGCAAAATAATTTTAACGTCATTACTGAAAATATTATGTTGGAATTTATTTAGGAGATTGAGTTTAAATTTCAACCTGCGATCTGACAATAATTCCCAATTTAATTCATTTAATAGACTGGTTACACTAATAAGGTTATCGCACCGTCCCTTTACAAATCTTTCCGATCTTCGCCGCACACGTTCAAGTTCATTATTTAGACCGTCAGTCAGTAGTAGTTAATGCCTGATTAAACAAATGGGGGACTTTATCAATATTGAAATTTTTCTTTCCTTATTTACTTAAGAAGAACGCAATGCCAGAAGGGAATGAAAAGTCAGATTATCTCCGCTATAATGCGATTGACTCCTCGATTCGAGATGGCATTTCAGACGTTCAAAAGTTCTGAAACAATTTTACACCCGTTGCAAAGCTCGGCTCAGCGTGAGGGTTGCAGAATCAACCGTGGATAAATGCGGTGATTTTAGATTTAATTTCAACCTCCGGCGATTCATTCAAATGCGTATAATTCCTGCCCAATACTAAGTTGTATCGTTCTAGGCGGAGAATTATGCAAGAGGACGTTAATCTGAATAATGAGGGGTCCTCACAGATGGAGCCGCACTAATTCGCCGACCGGCCACCGCGGTGGTGATGGCGTGCGCTCAGCCTTCCCCGTCCCAAGGGTTTCGCCGCGGCGGTTTCAACTTTTTTTAGACGCTTCCGAATGAACGCCGTGAGCACTTCTCCGTGGTCCCGCAAAGGGGCGCTGTTCGGCGTGGCCCTCGCTAGGGAGTTCATCAACGCTTCCCATTGGTCGCCGCCTATCCAGCTCCTTTCACTCACTTCTTGAGAACGTGACCAAAAGAACTTCATCTTGAAGATGACGTCCCGAGATTACTTGCTTGCTTCAAAATCAGAGAATCATTTTTTTTTGGTCAGATATAATTTAAAATAATCAATATACATGTATAGCAGTATTGCAAACGCGAACGTTAATGACCTCGCTTCCATTATGGGTACACCTACATCTACATAATACCCTGCAAGCCACCACAAGGGTGTGTGGCAGGGGGTGATTTCTCACCTAACATGTACTACATATCATGCATAAAAAAGGAATAGTATTAATATACTAGTCAGAACTTCACTATGTAAAAAAGATAGAAATAGCAAAGCAAACATGAAAAAACATTCTGCTAGTAGGGTTAGCTTCTAGTCCTTATACCAACATGCAGCTACCAATGTTATCCATTGCTACACTCGTATTGGGTATATTTACCGTTATTCATATCCCTAATTGTACGAGGATAAAAGGACATTTTGAATCTGTCAGTTCGGCAATCAATTTCTCTAATTTTATGATTGTGGTGCAGTCTACCATAGTAAGTAACGCCGTTAACGTTTTCACGGCTAGTACGTGAACTTTGAATTTGTTCCTTTTCTATGGCCATGCATTAATCGTGAAATCCCCATTGCCTCAGCGCATGATACAATGTATGGTGAAAATTTTACTCCAGCATCCGGGTATGAAACGCTTTTGAAACTGCAGTGTTCGTACTCACGAAAAGCGAGGAAAAGTTGTTCACAGGATGCCCACTAGATACACATTTGTAGATACCTTTCATTTTATACATCTACATATCACCCTGAAAGCCACCACAAAGGTGTGTGGCAGGGGGTGAATTCTCACCAAACATGCACTACATATCATGCACAAAAAAAGAATTAGTAATTATATACTTTTCTAAACTTCACTATTTAAGAAAAGATAAAAATAGCAGAGCAAACATGCAAATACTTTCTGTTAGTTGGGTAGGCTTCAAGTCCTTATACCGACATGCAGTTACTCGTATTGAATATATTTACCGTTATTTATGTACCTAATTGTGTGAGGAAAAAGGGACATTTTGAATCTGTCAGTTCGGCAGTCAATTCCTCTACTTTTGTGACTACGGTCCAGTCTGCCATAGTAAATTGAGGTTCGCAAAATATTTTTAAAATCATCACTGGAAATATTATTTTGGAATTTGTTTAAGAGATTAAGTCTTAATTTCAACCTGCGATCTGACAATGATTCCCATTTTAATTCATCTAATAGTCTATTTACGCTAATAAGGTTCTCGTACCGTCCCTTTACAAATCTTGTTGATCTTCGCTGCACACGTTCAAGTTCGTTATTTAGACCGATTTCATAGGGATCCCATACACTGGCAGCATATTCCAAATGAGGTATAACAATGTAATCAAGTAGCTGATTTCTCGTACATGATCGTCACATTTACCCAGTACTCTTTTGGTGAATCCCAGTTTACGATTCGTTTGACCCATTATTTCACGATTTTACAATAACCCGGACTTTTGCACATCCCTTTCTACTTCACATACCGAGAGAAACTGAGCAATCAGCAATCGTCTCTCGTTCTGCCTATGCGAAAGGTTTTCAGTTCAAACTTAAACATCCACCCACATGTAAGCAACACAAAAAATTTAAAAAGATATTAAGGGGCCCATTAACTGCCATCGGAAACAGTTCTAGAAGAGTTTTAATTGATGTACTAGAGGCTTTCATGTGATTATTCATCTATTTTTTCAATAAAACCTGCGTTCATCATTCCAAAGCACAAAAGAGGAATGCGAAAAGAAAATTGTAGCACCAGATTCAGATTGAGTTACCACTGCTATGAAAAAATTAAATTTTTGGTGGTGGAAGAGAACGTTCAAATGAGATACTTTCAGTCGTAACTTTGTGGAAATCCATGACGAATAGATTTATTTCAAACTTTTACAAACCACAATATAATGCAAACTTCACGACCCGGGTTTCGGCGCTAAGCACCATCAACACCTGATGATGGTGCTTAGCGCCGAAACCCGGGTCGTGAAGTTTGCATTATATTGTGGTTTGTAAAAGTTTGAAATAAATCTATTCGAGAACGTTCAGCATGATAATATCATGATATGTGCAAAAAAAAGCCGGAGTATTAATATCTGGGAGCAATTATTGACAAGGAAGGAAATAAAAAAAGTAGCAAACAAAACAAGAAACATCAGCTCGAATTATCACACGGAAAACAACATGTGAAAAAACTGAACTCTATCCTATGGGAAAAAAATACCACGAAATATACCAAGGAATGATTATTCATGTCGCCAAAGCATCAAGCAAATTGTAACATGGCTCAGAAACCTGGTACTCAAGAGAGAGAGACGAAGAAAGGCTGAAGGCGGTGAAGATGGATTTCCTTAAGGACGTTTTACACAGTCATTTAATACTGCGCAGGCTGTAGCGAGAACACTTGCGCAAGAAATATTGCGCCGTGCAAAGCGACGAATTGCGAGGACAGGCCACTGAGCCACTGCTCGAACGCTTGCGAGCGAATTAGAAACATGTTCTAATCTGATTGCACATGCGGTCGCGCAAGTTTGAAGTTTATTTCTCTCACTAGATGGTGCATATGTAGCGGCAGCGAACAGCCTGGGGAATACTAGCAATTAAATAGGTTGTCGACGATTGAGTTGGGTGTTTTTGTTTGCACTCAACTCCTTAGTTAGTGAATAAAGTGCAATAATGATGAGCTGGGCGATTAATCACGAGGAAGCTTAAATTTAGTTCGTAAAGGAAGAACTCGTTACCTTGGCCCACATCCGTTCGTTCGTGGTGCAAACTTCGGGCTAAGTATACGGGACTGGGGTCCACACTATTATGTTTAGACTATGGCTTAAAACATTTTAAAGTGGTGGTTATTTATCGTATCTTTCACGTCCAATTAATTGCTACTTAACAGATCTTGACTTTATACGATATATTGACGGTATTACCGCTGCTTTATGGTGTATTGTCACTGACATAATGCACCGTGTAAAGCTGTCAAGCAAGCGTCCTCGCAATTTTCTACGTCGCGGACTTTCGCAGATGACTGCTCAGACGGAATCAACATCAACTTGCGCAGTTTCAATGACAGTGTAAAACGGCTTTTTTCACGAAGATGAGGAGTCTCTAGATTGCCACACACTTATGAATGTGAAAATACGGAAACAAATGCAGGTCGAAGGAACGATTGTTAACGGAATACTAAACCCGACGTTTGAAGTGGTGCGGATATGCGGATATGTTAGGCGCATATGGAACTCACAAGATGGCCAAGAAGTGGCCACTAGAGTGGCAGCCACAGAAAGCAAAAGAAGAAAGGAAGACCAAAAACAGAATGGATGAAGGAAACACGGAAAGATATGGAAAGAAGAGAGCTTAGAGGAGATAAGTTTAACGACAAAGTATGTGACGTTTGAGATGCGATGAACGGCCATTGGAGGAGTAAAATAAAGCTCTCGTACTTAATTTATCATTTGTTATTTATACTTAAAGTTCAATGAAAAATTAAGGCATTCTAATGCAGTGGAAGAACAGAGGCGAAGACCAACGTTAAACTAGGAAAACAAAAACACTTGAGGAGGTGGAATGGTACTGTTACATGGGAATCCGAGTAACCAACGATGTACGAATTAAAAGAGAAGTTGTCAGTACAATTTCCCAGGTGAAGAGGGCAATTTACTAAAAGAATACTCTGCTTACAGCTGGAAATACATGCGTTGAAGAAAGGAAACAATTCCCCTGAACATACATCGTAGGCATTCTTCTTTAAGGCAATCAAGTATGGACGATAAGAGCGGAAGCTGATTCAAGGCTGGAAGCATTTAAAATGTGGTGCTACCGAAGAATGGTGAAGATACAATGGATGGACCGAGTTTCAAACGAATTTGCCAAAAGAAGAGTGGAGGGAAAGAGAAGTATGCTGAAAACTATGAAAAGAAGACAGGACGATGTAATCCTTCACAATTTGCTCCACATACCTCATACGAGGCCTGCCTTTTCCATTCTTCCCGTTCACTTTTCCTTCGACGATTGTCTTCATCGGGCCATCGTGTCTTAAGATATGGCCTATTAAGTTGTCCAGTCTTCTTTTTATAGTTTTAAGCAGACTTCTCTTTTCTCCCACTCTTCTTAACACTTCCTCATTTGTCACTCGGTCGATCCATTTTATCTTCATCATTCTTCGATAGCACCACATTTCGAATGCTTCCACCCTTTTCTTCTCCGCTGCTGTCATCGTCTATGCCTCACTGCCGTAAAGAAACATGCTCCAAATATACATTTTGATGAATTGCTTCCTTACTTCCAAGGATTGATCAGGATTGTTGACCAATTATGATGACTTATGTATTAATGTATCATCATAACTTTCCAGAAGTACTTGACACTTAGCATTAAAGTTGGAATTTAAAATTGTACTTTTCGGTCATTACCGTGACTCTGGTAATGGAACTCTGGTATTGGAAGATCAGTTTAATGACAGTGACGCATTGCATATAAGAAAATAGTACGAACAAGTCCCGAACCAATCAACAGTATCAGGCACATAGCCATTGGGGGTGCTTCAGCCCCCCCGAAATTTTTTTCCAATAATTTTGTTGTTCTGATTTTAGCAGCTAACTTTACTAGTGAGAAGATAGAAGTATGGGCACTGTAAAAGTAAATTCCAAAACTAAGGGAAGAGATTTGTAACATGTCGGCACCGAATGGGCAAGGCTCATTTGTTTCAAGTTACGTAAGACTTAGGCCCCCCCAAAACAAATTTCTGGCTACGTCCCTGACGAGTATGGTCCACTAGGAAATGCACTTTGAAAGGAGAAGTCTCTTTCTTGCCAGTGGAAATAAAACGACCTAATCGAGCAGATATATTGCGCCCTCTGCGAGTTGATTCATCGCCGGGGGGGTGTGCTTGAATCGTTCGAGATTGATTCCGGTGCGTAACTAAGGACTCACTCGTATGTTTTTACATTGTGCTCGGGATTATCCCGTACCGGAATCAATCTCGAACGATTCAAGCACACCTCCCCAGGCCTTGGTCGAGAGTGTATGCAAGATGCAATCCCTCGATGAAACCTGGGGATCCCTCTAGCTGCTTGTTCCTGGGTTCTTCGCGCCGGTTCTCATCACTGCTTCGGCGACGGCGACACAAGGAGTTCATTCAGGAGAAGTAGCAGATAAGCGAACAGAGGCACCCTTTCAGTCGTGTTATGACCTCGGGGAACGTCTTGTCCACCTATTATTATTATCTGCAATCTTATTCTGCAGAAAAAAGTCTCGCGCGCGAGTAGTGGCATCAATCTAGATGCGGACATCCACGACTGATTCGCCCGAGAGACTGCATCTTGAAAACTCCGTGAGAAACGATGAAATAAACTCTTCTTCTCATAGACCCACATCTTCACAAATAACACCATTGAAATATTTCAACCTCAAACAGCTGCTGCTTGGACTGAGGATGTTATTTTGTTCCCACTCCACGAATGCATGCAACTTTCCTTCTCCATTTTCTCCTACTTTCACGGTCTACGACCGTAAAACTAAAGAACAACTCCAACGGCCGTGATATTTAATGCGCAGAACGTGATAAGGAAGGGCAGGGGAATGCATGTTGCCGAAGGATGATTCACACTAAGACGCACACAATTACAGACACTATAAATCACTCAACCCGTGTAGGAAATTCCAAGTCTGCCGCGTGAACGGCGGTGAAATTCGCATTAATTGCCATGCGAAAAAATTCACCGGGAATCAAACCACGGACATTGGGCTTTCCGGGCCACTGCGCAGACCACTACGCTATCCGGGATCACTAATTGCCATGGCAATTTTACCGAGGTTCTGCATCTCTTTAGTACCTTCAACCTCGGTAAAATTGCCATGGAAATTAAGGATCCTGGGTAGGTAGTGGTCTGCGCAGTGGCTCGGAAAGCCTAAGGTCAGTGGTTCCATTCCCCGGTCTAGGTGAATTTTTTCTCGTGGCAATTAATGTGAATTTCACCGCAATTTCAAGCTGAAGGATTGAAATATCCTACATTTATCGCCAAGCGCGGCTTTAGCGCTGGATGGCGTTCGATATTGTTTTTGGCTTCTTTGAAGCCCTTTCTCCCTTGCGTTGCCATCTATGATGGACCGCGAGGGCTACATCTAGTACCTTGAACCTCGGTAAAATTGCCATTGGAATTAGGGATCCTGGATAGCGTAGTGGTCTGCGCACTCAATCCGTGTTTGTTTGCAGAAAAATTAATCCTTCATCAGTGACACCCACGGACCACACAAACACACGCCCTCTGTTGATTCCTTCACGCGGATTGCAAAGGTAAGAAACACTAATAAAAGGGTATCTGCAATCACTCCATCTGATTTTGTTCACGGGAAGTTCTTTCCACGACAGGGACAACTACAGATTGCATTCACAGTCCCGATAGTGGGCCCTTCACGCGGAACGTTTACAAAAGATACTGCGAATCGGGTACACAATCACTCCCTCTGAGACTGTTTGCGAGAACATGAAAATGAAATCAGATTAATTCACTGCCATCGATAGCCTTAACACGGTGGAATACTGCAGAGGAAAGAATTCCTGTGAAATAATGGATCTTCACGACTACTGGGTCTCACCAGGTATGGCTGGCCACAGATAATTATAGCTTCATCTATCAGATTCCCTCTTACTCACGCACCTATTTCTATGAGATATCAACATTTTGAAAGCAATGAATGCGGGGAATGAAACAATAGAAGGGTATGGTTATTTTCCCTCTCATCATCACCATCTACATCGGTCAACATCCTAGGATTGGTTTCACGCCGCCCTCCACTCGATTCTTCTATCGGCCAACCTCTTCATATTGACGTAATTCTTCTCTTTTACATCCTTCACAACTTGCTCCATATACCTCATACAAGGCCTGCCTTTTCCATTCCGCCTATTCACTTTTCCCTCGACGATTGTCTTCATCAGGCCATCGTGTCTTAAGATGTGGCCCATTAAGTTGTCCCGTCTTCTTTTTAATGTTTTGAGTAGACATCTCTTCTCTCCCACTCTTCTCAATACTTATTCGTTTGTCACTCGATCGATCCATTTTATCTTCATCATTCTTCGGTAGCACCACATTTCAAACACTTCCAGCCTGGACTTCTCTGCTGCTGTTACTGTCCATGCTTCGCTATCATATAGTAGAATACTCCAGATGTATGTTCTAATGAAATGTTTCCTCACTGCAACGCTTGTATTTGCAGCTGTAAGCAGAAATGATCTTTTTTGCTTGTTTTCCCCTCAAAATACGAGTCCTTCCCTGTTTTGATCATTTTGACAAACGTTTGTTTTGTGGACACCATGAGATTTTTTGATGGACATAACTTACGGGTGAATTAACTGCACTGCACCTGCTTAGGCACTGCACTGCAGTTGATTTTATGTACTCAGAGATCCTTGCAACATGAAAACAGCTAGCATGAAAATAGCTATTATCAGGCTCTATTGAAACCACAAATGGGACTATAAACATGTTTAAAAGAAACTTAAATGCTACTTGAAATACAAACAGGCTTAAAAATTTTATTCTAATCGAACTCATCTTTTTTAAGTTCTATATTTTTATAATTTATATTTTTTCTATCTACATCTACACGATACCCTGTAAGCCACCGCGAGGGTGTGTAGCAGGGAGTGAAGATCACCAAGCATGCACTACCGACATTTTTCAGGCGAATCATGGTTCTGGGGTAACAATAGAGTCTCTCAACTCTGACTTTGAATATTTTATTATGGATAGTTACGCTACCTTTCCTATTTAAGAGTAAATTAAAGCGAAAAATATCCTCTTTCATTAAAATTCGCCCATTTTTAGGGCCAAATTTCGAATATCAGTTCAGCAATTCCGAATATGTAATTTAAAAGAAAAAATATTAAAATTGCCTTAAAAATGGAAAATAAAAAATGAAACTTTGTTAGGTTAACTTTATATTTAAATAGGCACGACTCGGGTTTCATAACGTAGTTACATCTTCAGGTGACTGATCATGCATACATCATCTTTATATGCCAAGTTGGGTGCGACAGTAAGGACATCTATCTGTCGGAAGGGGGAGGTGTGAGAAGGGTTAGAGGGGGAAGGAGCGGTGTTAGAGGTTGGGTAGGGAGGGATTTCCCTGCGTTGATGGGTCTTAGACCAGCGGGGGGTAGAGTGGATGAGGAAACGAGGGGCTTAAGAGGGTTGAGGTAAGGTAAGGGCGGTAAGGGTGAAGGAGGGGTGGAAAGAAGGATTAGCGGGGGAGCATTATGTTTTACAAGGCACAATGGTAGTTCATGGCTGTTGACTGTTGATGATGCGGGCACTTCCCACTCCCTTCCGACAGATAGATGTCCTTACTGTCGCACCCAACTTGTTAAATAAAGATGATGTACGTATGATCAGTCACCTGAAGATGTAACTACGTTATGAAACCCGAGTCTTGCCTATTTAAAGTGAACCTAACAAAGTTTCATTTTTTTATTTTCCATTTTGGAAATGTATCACATAGTTAAGCCTGAAGTTATCAGCTATGCCTTAAAAAATATTTAATTGTTTTCTTAATGCTTATCATAATCAGTCAACAGTCATTAGAGTCTAAAAGCGAAATGGCTGAACGTGCAAAGATAAAATCTTTTCTTTATAGAATTTAATGAAAAGCGATGGGGACGCGAAGGGGCAACTCCTCGTCGTCGTCGACCGAATGCCTTGAAGTAGGTAGCCGCGTTTCCTTGGTTCGATTGTTTGAGATAAGATAACAGCCGCCGAAAAGTAAAGACTGGAAGCGATCAAAACGTCGTGTCTCAGAAGAATGAAGAAGATCAAATGAATCGACCGAGTGACCAACGAAGAAGAACGACCTAACGGCGTTGCATGTTGCCTTGAGCCGTGAAGTTTGAAGATCGCAAACGTTTGCCAAGTTTTTAACATCTACTGGGAATTGGACTGATAGATTAATCCGCCTATAATTCGGCTTATTATGTCGCTATCTCACAATTTTTGTTTGGCGCCCAATTGAAGAGAATCACGCGAGAAGGTTTAATGTAAACTATGTATGTAGTTGTTTTGGTACCTCTACCAACCGTAGACCGTTACTCCCCTGATCCCCTTCTCGCTAGTACCCTTTCCTTGCCCACCTTCCCCTTCTTTCCCCATTCCCTCTCGCATGTGAGTCCCTTAGTAACCATGGCGATTACAAAAACATTCTAACATTGAGAATATTTTCTTAAACCCTGTAAGTTTTCAGCCGTGACCGCTAGATAGCATTAGTTCCGACGTGGTTCCGACTCATTCATGTAAGAAAATTCTCTAAAATCTAGAATCTCGTCTAACATGACAGCTGTAAGGATATTTTCCTCTTAATTTAAGAATACTTTTTTTCAGTGTAATTACCAACGATAAACTTTGTAATTTCCACAATCTTTATACTTACAGTTTTACAACTATTTTCGCCGTAGCGGCATCATCAGGTGCATGTCAAATGTTATAGTATCTGATGGTATATATATATACCATCTGAGGGGGGGAGGGAGGGAATAACAGAAACATTAAAAAAATTGGCTGAAAAGCACGTCGTGAGAGGACGCGTGTTTAGGTACTGTTAGGGATGAGTGGGGGGATGACGGAGTACAGGAAGCGCGGTTACTATTGATTCTGATGTTAAGAGGGGTGGTGCATTGTCCTATATAGAAGGCAGGGCGGAAATTGCATTGGAGGAGGTAGATGATGTTGGTGGAAACACAAGTGGACGAAGGAAAAATTGGCGGAGAGCTGAGTGTGAGAAGGAAAGAGGCAGGAGGAGAAGAGAATATAGGGCAAGTCTTGCATCTCGGACGTTTGCATGGAGAGGGGGGGACGTGGTGTATGGCAGGGATTTGAGAAGCGGGCAGGTAGTTTTGAAAATGTTGCTTAATTTAGGCGATCTTTTGAATCGTTACGTCGTTACGTCCAGGAGAGGTGTGGGGTAGGGGGAGGAAGAGGTGACCGAGGATGAGGTGGAGGGTCGGTTATGAGGTGTGTTGGCCTTATAAGGTTGAGTAGGGGGGGATGCTCAGGGAAAAAATTGCCATTGGCCGGTTTTTGATTCAGAACTGAGTGTTATCTCCAGCTGTTCCAAGGCATCGAGTCTCTTTCCCTTTTTTTCCTGCACGTGCAGCAGTTCGGGTGTGAAATCACTGGTGTGTCCCCTTGTTCGATTAGGCGTTTGGAGAAGTGTGATTTCTCTGACTGGGGACGAATGAAGAAATTTCTCGCTTTTCAAATTTCTCCATGATTGACCAACCACACATTCCATTCCACCTCTTCTACAAAGCATCAGTGACCCTATCAACGTTCTCTGCTCCTTTTTATACCATTCTTAACTTGATTAGATCATTGTTCATGGAATACCTGCATTATTCAGGGCCATCGCTTGCGGCTCTCGAACTTTTTATTTTTCACGAATTCCAATCCCTATATGTATCCAACCCCTGTAAAACACAACTCAATTCTTTCTTTTCTTGAAAGAACATCTTTAGAACTTGCTAAATCAGTTCTCACCTGATGTTTAAAACCTGTGCCACATGGATTTTTTTAACTCCGAAAAACCATATTTTGCCAAATTTCTAAGGTTCTTGGGATATTTCCTCCGGGAAGATAGGTAAGAAGTCTACATTTTACTCTTTAATCATACACTACACACGCGTGAGTATTGATACGAGAAAAATTAGCCTAATACTTGAAGTCCATCTGGGTTTACTTACTGCCCAAATTTACAAAAAAACAACATTTTGCACTTTGAAATTGAGCAGTTGAAAAAGCATTAAAACTTGCACAAAGTCGAAGTTCAAGATCAATAGTATCAAGTAGAGGCCTTTTCCTTTCCACTGATACCTTTTTTATATTTTTGCTCAGTAAAATAAGTTTGCTGGAGCTTGTACAAATTTAGCGTAAAATGACGTTTTTCAAGCGTCCGAGTGATTTGGCTATAACTCAGGGGCAAAATTTTTTCTGTGAATTTAGTCAACGGATTATGGGTCAGAAGGGTAAGCACTACCTACGAGGCGAATTTTGTTGAAATCTGAGATGGTGAGGCAACGACCATTTGTCGATTTAAAATGGAATGACCCAGCTATGTTTTCAAGTTAGTATTCGTATTTCCAAGTACGGATGTTCCAACCCGGAGGAAAAGTATAATGACGGCAATACAAGGAAATGGAGGGAGAAAAACACATTCGGCCACCCCATGAATCTGTACCTTGAAAATGACACTGAGTTGAATCCCATGATAAAAAATAAACTCTTCCTTATCCCACTCTCAAAATCAAATATTCAGACAGCTCCAAACCAATCCGACACATAGCCGCCAATAATGGATATCCAACGCGGCTCATCAATATATTGATAAGCACCAAACGCACCTAACCGGCACACAAAATCCTTGACAGGCTCCTCGCGGGCGAAGGGAAATAACTTTAATGGATCAAAATCCGATACCTCAATCGTTTATCCCCGAAAATAGTAAATATTCTCCCCAACGATGCGTGCCGGGTTGAAATTCACAACAGAAACAGCCTTAAAAATATTTAGGGAAGCGGAGAGGGCAAGAAAGATAGTGTAAGAGAAACTTAACATTGTATTTTTTCACACTTTTATTTGAGAGACGCTACCGGTTTCGACACTCCCGTGTCATTTTCAAGGGTAGTCTGATATTTACACGGTGGCAAGCCTTATATATATATATACTCCAAATGAGGGATAAACTGCAGTAGTCGGAAAGTTAGATAGTATGTGTTTGAAGGTCAGGATGACGGGGAAATGCTTTTTAAAGGGGGGATGAGAACACGATACAATGGGGATGGATTGAAGGTTACAATTTCATTTAATAATTTTGAACCCAAAACATTGGAAGCAGATACAATTATTAATTAACATTAGGACAGAGGATCATTTTCATTCTTGTATTCATGGTGACAACAAGTCAGTCTTTGCTTCTCACTAATCTGGTTTTAATCACATGTCTGATTTTAGAGTAGAGATTTTAAATGTTCATGACAAAGGTGCAAAGCTGGATTTCTTAGAAAACTTTGAGATTGTATCTGCTTCCAATGTTTTGGGACCAAAACTATTAAATGAAATTGTACCCTTCAATCTATCCCCATCGTATCATCTTCCCGTCCCACCTTTAAAAAGAATTTCCCCGTCATCCTGACCTTTAACACATACCATCTAACCTTCCCACTCCTGCAGTTTATCCCTCATTTGGAATATATATAAGTGCTTGCCACCGTGTAAATATCAGAACACCCTTGACGATGATACGGGGGTTTCGAAACTGATAGGGTGCCTCAAATATAAGTGTGAAAAAATACTAAGTTAAGTTTCTCTTACACTATGTCGATTTTTCACAAAGTATCGCCTTATTCAATTCAATTTAGACAAGGAAGATCTCTCGCAACAAAGGGCTATACAAATGGAAGTGCAAGGACTGTGACACCATTCAGAGAGGAGGTTAAAGTACAGATTAAATCTATTAGAGAAATTTAAATCAGATAGCTTTACTGAAGATGTTAGTCATATATCTATTAAAAACACCAGCGTATTATAGTAGATTCGACCAGATAAATAAGATTAGAGAGATAGATTGTCGTACTGATAGATTCAAAATGGCATTTTCCCCCGTACCTACTATAAGAGAACAGAATAGGCAGCACAGCAAAGGGATAGGTAGGGGAAATATTTTTGAGTATTCTGTAGTGCATGATGCAGGTATTAATCCCTTAAATACTATAGATACTAACAATCTAGTTGCATGAGACCCTATAGTTGCCTGTTTACATGTCAATAGTGCTTGCTTGGTGATATTCACACCCTGCCACACACCCCCGCGAGAGTGTGTGGCAGGGGGTGAAGATCACCGAAAAAGCACAATTTATATGTAACTACTTTCGGCGCAGAAATTTTGTGCACTCGAGTTTGAATACGAATAACAAATTAACAGCTGAGCCTATAGAAAGAGTAATTCCTTATTTCATTCTGCGTTATTGGATAGCAGACTTAAAAACTCATTTTCGTATATTTTACAACAGTTGTAACGTAAACAGGGCCGGTTTTAGACGGTGTTCGGGCGAAGCGCCGACTTTGATGACTAATATATCAATAATAAGTCATTAAATTGAAACCAAAGTTTGATGAATGGTAGATAGATATTTTTTCATTAATCGTAAGTTCCCAGTGTATAACTTTAATAGAAGAGGAGTGGTGATCAATTTTATAAAATGTTAGCATTTCAAAACTGGGGTGTCGCAGAATTTCGTACTTGGTCCCGTTATAACCCACATGTCCTGAACGTATCCAATATGTAATTGTCTAATATTTCAACACATGCGTTTAATTTAAATCGATTGGTATTTATACTGGCGAAAGAGAGCTCCCTTTGAAAGCGACTGGCGTGATTTAAGCCGTGCAGTGTTGCCTTGCCAAGGGAGCTGTGTTGAAATATTGGAAAATTACGAATTGGATACGTTCAGTGCTTGTGGATTATAACGCGACCAAGAACGTAGTTCTACGACACCCCAGTTTTGAAATGTTAACTTTTTGTAAAATTCATCACAACTCTTTTTCTATTAAAGGTATACACTGGAAACTTACAAAGTGCATGGAAAACATATATAGCTATCATTCTTCAATCTTTGGTTGCAATTGAACACCTTATTATTGATTTACAAGTCATCAAATTCGGCGATTCGCTCGAACACCGTCTAATACCAGCCACTTTTTACGTTACAACTGTTGCAAAAAAAAATATGAAAATGAATTTTAAAAATTTAAGTCTACAATCCAATAACTTAGAATGAAATAAGAAATATTAAGGTGTGATTAGTTTTTCTGTAGGATTAGGTGTTCATTTGTTATTCGTATTCAAACTCGAGTGCACATAATTTCTGAGCCGACAGTAGTATGTGTGTGTTTGCTATGATTCTCTGATGATCTCATTCATTCAGTGCATTCCTTCGTAACGCGTGCCTGGGGGGTTGTGTTTGAAACAGTCGAGATTGATTCGAATAGGTAACCAAGGAGTCACGTGGTATAAACAAGAATGGCTCGTAAATTTGTTGTGTTAAAACTGCTGATTACAAACTCATTCATTGTTTACTCTTGTGTTTTATCTCATTTGTGGGATCTATAGTCGAGAGAGATGAAAAAAACTCACGTGAAAACAATTTTTGATAATGTAACGAACGATTCAGAGAAATAAAATTTTCAAACCATTCGTGTTTGTACCACGTGACTCCATGGTTACCTATTCGAGATAATTCCGAAGGTTTCAAACACAACCCCCCTGGTGAGGTGTTTAAAAACGTCTCGTCCCATTTGCTCGCAATTTCTACTTCTCGGTGGGGCGAAGCGCGAAAGGGAAATTCTTATCTCGGGTGGGAGATAAGACGGACCTCGGTCTAAAGGAACGGATGCCCGTTTCCCGATCCTCTTCTAGGCCCACCTCGGATTGTATCCTGCTCGCAGGGAAGGAAAGCGGATCCGAAAAAGAATAAGACACACCTTCGCGGAGTCTCGACGCCTCGTCGGCTTCTCAACATCGCCAAGCGGCGAGAAAACACATCACGGAGGGAAACAAAGGGGAGTAGGCGGCAGCGACCCTTCTGGGACCAACGGGCCAGCGAAGGCCTCAAGGAGAGGGTCCGAAGAGGGGGTCCTTCCCCTCCGATTCGATCTAATGCCATGAACGAAAGAGAGAGATGCAGAAAGGAAAGGAAGAGTTGGGAGTTTTCTTTAGGCCCCATTACACGTGGAAGTTGACTTTCATGGATGTAGCTACAATATTCCCACAGGAAATATAAATGAGAACCTTCTGAAAGTCACGCTGCTCACCCGATACTTCCTCTCCATTGATTTTTTAAAAAATTCTAAATCCATTTGTTTTAACGTTATTTATTTTCGTACATATTTATGTAAATTTATAACATTTATTTAATTGAATTGAATTTTTTTTTTAATTTCTAAGACCTTTATATAACAAAAAATGTAAAAATTTTCAATGTACCTTAAGTATAAAAGGCAAATTCATAGAAAAGCAACATCATATAGAACATTAAATGCACAATTTTAAATTAATTTAGCGTTATGGACCTTCTAAGGCACTCTTGACTGATTAGCAGGTTCCATTTCATGTACGATACGATTCAAACGATTAATTAACAACTAAATTAAGGAATAAAGTGGCGCCTTAATGTAACTTAGCACTTTTTTTCTAATCCTGTTCCGACAACATCTAGAAGAATCTTCGGCCCTTGCATGGCAACATCAACAAAAAAAACCAATCAACTTCCAAACTCATTTAAACATTACAGGCAACGATAAAAATTACAAACAACAAAATTCACGATTTATAAACAATAAAAATGACAAAAACTTTCTTTTAATCCTGTAGCTTGCCATGAATTTAATTATGCCTTCTCCAATATATTAATATTCATTTCAATTTCATGCTAGTGGCCATTTTCGCCGTAATTACGCCGGATGGTGTGCGATACAATTCGAAAAATCGCCGACTCCACTTCAAAGCAAAAGAGCAACGCGTTTATTTCCCTGGATGCTCGAATCAATGTCGATAGCGTAACGATCACAGCACCTATCGACCCTTAAGCAGCGTTTACACGTAGCAGTTGACTGCTATGACAGTCGCGAGATGCGCGATATATCTATATCGCTACTGCTATGATTCGTCTTCACCAACTTCTATGGGTGCTTTAGATTTAGCTGGATCGCCGTCTATCGCCGGCTGCCGGTGACTCTCTGCTCCGAGGAGAGCCGAACAGATGAAAAACTATTGGTGTAATACGACGTCACGTCAACCACTGCAACAACAAAGTATCAACAATATTTTTTTGTAAACACGCAGACGCAGGACAGGGATTCTACAGCATTTATCAATCAGTAACCCAAAAATACTGCATGCCATTCCACTAACATACGAATAAATTACTAAAATCAATCAGAGTACCTTTTACCGAGCAACATTGGTGAATTGTATGCCTGATTCGAACTTTACCGGACGATTTCCTTTGTTGCTAATTTCTTGTTTACCCTCCAATTCCCTGAACTGACTGCGCATGCGCGAAAAGCCAGTGCCGCAGCTGTGTTTCATTTCATTAGCATCCTCGCGTTCGACTGCTCCTGCGTTCGATAATCGGCTGTCGCCGCACCTAAATGCAAAGCACGTTATAGCAGCTTAAATCCGTTATTTAGGCGTTGTCATAACAAGTAAAAAATTTTTATTTCAATAGTGATTGATGCTTAAATTTTCATGAAATTCTTCAAGCAATAAATTCCATTGACGATTATCTTTTGTTCCAGTTCTTTAAAGAGTAGAATCTTCCCTTTTGGGGAGGGATATCCTTGGTATTATATCCTAATTCCGTCGTGTATTGCATTCCGTTGGCGATTGTTGCGATTGTGTTGGATACATTTCCGCTTAGAATGTAGACGGACTTCAACTTTGCTAATTGCACGAACAAGGATCGATAGTGTTCGAAATGTGTCCAGTATCGACCTGAACTCGCATCGCAGTTGCTATTTACACATGCGAGTGGGGCTTAACAGTTGTTAGAAGTTGACTATCATAGCAGTGAACTGCTACATGTAAACGCGCCTTTACTGCTATGGAAGTCGATACTCGACATGGAAGTGCTACTTTTTTAATTTTACAGTGTACTTCCATATTGTCTAAAGCATCAACTCCGTGTTTTTTTTTGAGAAAATAAAATTCCGCCCGCGTTGACCAGCATGAAAGAATCGAAGGCATTCGAGGAGATTGGGTGTGGATGAGGATCGATAAGGCGCAGAGGAGGAGGACATATTAAGGAGGGCGATTGACGGTAGTTAATGAAGGCCACTGAAGAAGGTGGCGAGAATATGGGAGGATGCAGGAAGGGCAACGGATTGGATGGAATGAACATCGGAGGGAAGAGGAACGACGCTTACGTCGGTGCGATCGTCCGAAAGCGTTCATCGTCAGCGGTCAGCAATCCTGTGATTGACTTTACGCATCTCTCAACCGAATTCTTACATTGGCCAAGCTCTTCATATTTAAGCATTTCGTCTCTTTCACATCTTTCATATACGAGGCCGTTTGCCGTTTGCCCTTTATTTGCCCTTTGCCCCTTTGCCGTTTATCCTGCACACTTGTCCTTTTACGATCGCGTTCATCAGGTATCTTAAGATGTGGCCGAATCATTTATCCCTTCTTCTTTGTAAGGTTTTGATGAGACTTCTCTTTTTCCCACTTCCTTAAGGAGGTTCCACCGTGACTCAAAATCCCGTAAAGGAGCAATGTTATTTAATGAACAAATACCTATCCAGGAAAACATCTATACGGAAAATCATCCATAGGGTGATGATGCACGCACAATAATTGCATGAGTATGCTATTATCGCGTTGTAGTTGCATTCTATTTTTTTACAACCTCTTGTAACTCAATTTGACTTCGAAACATGAGACGTGTTGTTGCCACGTTTAATTTACAAAATGAGAATACATGCTCATTCCTACTATTAGGTGTTCTAAAATAGGTTAAATATTTTCTTACTTAGTTTTAAACTATTAAATTGCAAATACTACTCCGTTTTGAATTTTGTTGATACTCATATTTTTGAAATTTGGTTGGCAACAATGACGCTGATACTATTTGGAAGCATTGGTTAAATTAAATACACCATGTCAATAACAATGAGATAATTAAATTAAGAACAAAATATAGGAAGGCCTTGGTAAGGTACATTCCTAAATTAAGTTAGTAAATAGGGTACATAGACTTGTGAGCACGTTCCATCACAAGTACCGTTGCCAACGATAGCAAAATACTGTAGCGCCACTTCCATGTAACTAAAACTTTTCTGCGTTTTTATTGAGAAAACATTTATTAATATCAATTAAACAAGTCTGTAAGGCCAGCACTTTTTTGCATTGCAAAATTCTGCATAAAATTGCGCATCTTGTGCTATGTTTTCGTCAAAACGACATTTATCTCTACATTATTCATCTGCAAATGTTATTGCAAGAGCCATGCTTTAACATATAGCGACATATACAATAGCTGATTTTAACGTCTTTTTTTCAAATATATGATTGAAAGGCCTCATTATTATATTGCCAATCGATAGTAGGGCCAATAAAGTATGTCTTGAAATTTTCGCAAAAATGACATCTACTTCATAATTCGATGGAGCCTCCTTAACCTCAATTTTTATTTTATTTGTTGGTAGTTGATTTTCTGCAAAAGAATATGCACTTACTAATTATGTGCACGTTTAACCAACTTTGGCACCTTAAGGGATACATATACAAATGCTTGCGTTGACTAACGCCGCAGTATAGGGTCCCATTGCGTGCCCTTGTAGTACGCCTCGCACTTAGCACTGTCTTAAGCACCCAGCGCGGAGGCGAAACAGTATATCCTTGAGGCCGACCTAATCCTTCTCCTTAGACCCCTCCGAGGGGTCTCCCTTCTCCAAGGAGGGGTGGCGCCAATCGAACCTTAATTAGCTGGGGGAAAGGGCTCCGTATCCTTTTCCCCCTAAGGCTCCCCGCCGAACCACGAATACCACCTCTGAGGGAAACGGAGGCTCCTTGGAGCGGCTAAGCACACCAATCGCAAGATCTTTATCTTAAGGAGGCTGGAGCGGTTGACGTGAGTCATTGAGTGTACATCGTAGAGGTTTTTCAAGTACGTAGAACCACACTTAGCACCACATGTGATTTACGTACAACAAATAGCGCGGCACCGTACATGCTATTAAGGAAATTCTACAAGTTTTTTATATTACATAGCTGTAAAATCAAAATCCGAACCATTGACATTGTGGAAGGTTGTCATGATGTCTATCAATGAGTATTCTTAGTCACTTCCACATAATTTTATTTTACAAACGGCCGGTTTCGGCAGTTACGCCATCTTCAGGTAACAATGGTCATATCAGTCTCAGTATATGTAGTCATGGGGGATGGAGGGGAAAAGTTGGGGAGAGGGGGTAGGTAAGGTGACGAACAGCAACGGAGATTGGTTAGGGAAGGTGACGAGGCAGTTGGAGTTCCTCGCCAGGCCGATCGCCCGCTGCTCACAGGCGTCCGATTTTCGTCCTTTTTCTGCGTATTCAATGACCTACGGGTAGAAGTCACTTTGGTGCCCCAATTCTAGAAGGTGCCGGGCGAATGCCGAAGAATCGTCTTTGTTTTTGAAGCACGTTCTGTGTTCTTTAGCCCTAATTTTAAAATTACGTCCGATTTGGCCGATATAAAATCCTTTATAGTTATTACATGCAAGTTTATATACTCCACTTCTTAAAATTGGTTCGATAAAATACTTAGAATTATTTAACAAACGGCCCAATGTATGAGTATTGTAAAAACATGGGTTGACTGTGTCCCGAGGGATAGCCTCTAATGCCGCATATGGCAAGGGATCTATGAAAGGTATTTTAAACCATTTAGTTTTATTTTTAGTTTCAGCGGGTGACAGGGAGCTGGAATGTAATGAAGCTAGGCATTTAAACTTTTTATTTAAGATTCTAGTAATTAAATGATCTTTATACCCATTTTACATGTAGATATTGTAGGCAATTGGCGATTGGTTACTTGCGCTCTTTCATCGGCCCATGAAACCCATCATTTATCCTCCAAACATAATGTTTTTGCTTGTTGCATATATTTATATTTGGTTCAATGACGTCATCTTAATTTCATTGAGGTTTAATGTTTCTCAGTGTGTCCAACTCATCTTTTGAGAAATAAAACACTTCCAACGCGACCGACGAATATCACAATATGGAAGCAACAAAGAATATCACGATATGTACAACAAAAATGGAAGTTTTGCCACGCTTATAGGAATAAAAGTGATCGCAAAAACAGAACACCAACCTTACGATTGCTAAACGAACGCATCACTACCGTCACTTGTCATGCGCAGAAGCTACGGAGTGGATCTTTGACGGTTTCATCCAATAATACAGAGCATGATCTAATTTCTTGTACAAGAAATTGTACGAACCCCTCGTAAACGATACAATTTGCGCATTCAACAAGTTCTTGTGCAAGAACTTATACCGTGTACAATGGCCTTTAGTCTCAATAAAAGTGCCTTAGTCTCAATGAAATCACAAGCGTCGTTTAAAAAATAAATGCTTTTTATAAAAAGATCAATAATAAGGAGAAGAAGAGACTTTGGGCGAGTTGTGCCTCAGTTTTCCTGTCAAAATGTGAATCTCTTTGGGTAATGTGCTCCTCACTTCAACCCTTTGTTAAGCATGGCGGTAATATCCCTTGGACGCATACTCCTGGGGCCTGATTCTGGTTCTTTCTGGCTATAGCCAGCGCGATTTGTCGAAAATATTGGCGAACGGAGTGCGCATTCGTATTCTCGTTTTCATTCGCTAGCTATTTCGCCAGGAATGCTTTGCTTCGTCCATCTGGCGACAAAAAAGTTATTCTCGTTCTGTCTGGCGAACATATAGCGAATGTAAACATTCGCCAAGAGCGAATTTCGCAAGCGACGACAATGAAGTCGCTCTAGCGGCTTAGCGAAAGAATTGACGAGAGACCGACTCGTGATTTAATTACCGCCACACACCATTATTATGTTGCATTTTTCATCCCAATTAGTCTAATTGTTATTAATATGTTTGGCATACAACTAGTGTGTAGCTTCACTCGTCTTGTCGTTCTATGTAATTAAATAAATGGGAATAGAAGTGTGTTTGCATTTGAATGAACCGCGAAGCGTTTGTTTGATAAGCGTATTGTACTACCGTGGGTGTGCTGTTTTTTTCTGAGGTTATTCTTGTGTTGGATTACTTGAGAAAACTTGTTGTTTTGGTTATTTTGATTGTGAACGTTTCACCAGAAACAATAAGAAAGAGACTGACGCGGGGGTAGAAAGATAGGAACGCAACAGGTAAGGCAAGAAGCAGAGGTTTATATATGAGTAAAAGTTTTGGTGAACATTTTGAAATAGCATTTGGATCTACAACTTCACTATTATGCATTAAGGACGAGAATGGCGGCCCTAGTGCCAATGCTAAATGCGTTAGCCGTGGAGGTGGAAGAAAATGAAGAGGCTGCTGTTGTGTGTTCTCTGAGGGATCGAAGCAACGCATTCAATCTCTAAGATGAGCGGTTTATCTGTGTTTCCGCTATCTGCCAGCCTCTACCATTGAAGTTTTTGACTTGTTTTTCCTTGCACACCACTCAGGCGCCCGGCAGCAAACTCTTTATGTTATAACATGTAGTCAACTAAATAATTCAGCTGAGCTCCAGAGGCTCGGGCGTTTTTACGCTGTCTTTGCTAAAAAAAATAAGAAACTAGTATTTAACTCATGATTTGTTAAAAAAATATCCAAAATTGGCTTTTAAAGTTTGTTATATTTCGTCAAAACTTGTATGTACTACTTAGGACAAAAACTGAGAACGAATCTTGATACTGTTAAATTATGGATAGGATTATAATAGGTTATATGATTATAATTTCTGGAAGTATAAGGATCTCGTGCCTTATAGTTGTCCTCTGAGTGAATATACCACATCAAACACCGGTGACACACGCACACAAAAGAAACAAAATCATTTACTGACGTTCCTATAAAAGATGTTTCAATCGACTCTAACTTCATGAAAAGTATTACATACATGAGTGATGCCATCGTTAACAGTAACAAACACGAAAACAAAAATGGTAAATTCACGAACTACTTAGGTTTGCATTGAAAATACTAACCCATAAATTTCACCGGAGTGACTTTTGGACTCATCGTGTATATCTCTGTAAAAGATGAAAAACAAAGAGAATGGTCTTATGTTCAACTACGGAAAACGACTAATGAATTAGATATATTGTGTAACAATACTAAGTGTAACAATTTGATAGTTTCGCCAAATAAACAAAACATGACAATATATTCTAGAAATATGATTTGAACTTAACACCGTGCCTCGCGCTGTTCAATTGATTCTGACTGCGGAGACAAAGTGTGTTGATCGCTGAAATTTTCTTACACTCCCGCTGGGTTTTCATCATAGGTTTTCATACCTTCCCATAAATAGTCATCATGCCCATTGACTTATGGGTAATTCGTCATTGCTTACGTCACAATCTTTCGCCAAGAAACGAGGATACCCGAACTGAAGCGATAGGCGGGGCGAAAAGAACGAGAATAATCGCGGAGAAAATTTTCGCTTCGCTTCGAGTTGCCGTGGCGAAGCGAAGACCCGGGCGAAAGGAGAACGGGGATCGACGCCCTGGGGGCCAATTGAGTAACTAGGCTTACGTTCGATCGTTAGTGACCCGTTCACTCTCGATCGAGCTCACCGTCTTCGAACGAGGATGAAAAGTGCGATTGTGTAAGGGTGATCGTTAGCAGCCAATCGAAGGTTACGGTGTGGTCAGATTTACAACATATTTCGCACTTGTTTCCGTTGTACGCATGCGCAAAGAACTTTAATTTTGAAGTGGTTGTATTCTGTAATTAAAAGTTGAAATTATATGTAACGGTCGGATAGTTTGTTTCAAATTGTTATTCATTGAATAACTAGGCACGTTGATATCATCCCTATTCGTTGCTGTAACATGGAAAACATTGACCCACTCAACGTTGCTATAATTATTCTAATTAACTCACTCGGTCACATCATACACAGCTTTTTAAGCAATTTGATACTTTAAATTACATTCTTATTCCCTAATAGTTCGAACAACGTTCCTCACAACGATAATTTATCACTTATACATGAAAATGCAAACAAAAACAAACCTTCCAACGATTGAAAATGGCCGTAACGTCAAGTACCTAGCAGTCGACGGGTTTCCTTCGATCGTGAGCCGAAAAACCTTCGAACGTAAAGTTGTAACTTTACGCTCGTTGTAACAATCGCGCCTTCAATTGTTTTCGACGAATTACCCACAGCACCACGGAAACCGGCTCTTTATGTTCGGACGTAAAGTTACACAATCGGCCCCCTGCACTGGTCTGCTTGTGTGAATCGGCCCACAGCGAAATCGATCAAAAATAACCCTTCTTCACTCCATTCTATTATACGATGGAGGAGACCTCGATGAACAGGGGAGATGAGGGCGCAAAAGGAATCTAGAATCTTCCAGAAATCGGAATGAAAGATCCTGAAACCGGGGCATTTGCTCGTGGGAGAACGGGGTGATTACGTTCGAGCCTTCTTTCTCGGAAAATCTGATAAAAGTTTTCCATAGAATAAGGGTTGGCAGTTGAATTGTTCGTGATATCCGCGAGATTAGGACTGCTTTCAACCAGAAATGTCGAATTTAAGATGGCTCCACCGAATTATGAAGTAAGTGTCATTTTTGCGAAAATTTCAGGATATATCATTTTTTAGCCCTTCTTACGATTGGCAATAAAATAATGAGGCCTTTCTATAATATATTTGAAGAAAAAAAAAGGTTTAAATCTGATATTTTATAAGTGGCTATACGGCAGAGCATGGCTCTTGCAGTAAAATTTGCAGATTAATAATGTCACGAGAAATGTCGTTTTGACGAAACACTAATATAAGATGCGCAACTTTATGTAGAATTCAAAATAAAAGTGCTCGCCTTACCACATCTGTATGATTGATATTAATAAATGCTTTCTCGAAAAAAGCAGAAAATTTTTAAGTACATGGAAGTGGAGCTACAGTATTTTGTTATCGTTGACAACGGTACTTGTGACGGAACGTCCTTATGAGCCTAATTACTAACTTTATTTAGGAATACACCTTACCAAGACCATTCTTATATTTTTTATGTAATTTAAATATTTCATTGTTTATTGATATGGTGTAATTAATACTAATGCTTCTAAATGGTAGCAGCGTCATTGTTGCCAAAAATATTCAAAAATATGAATATCAATAAATTCAAAACAAAGACTTTTATTTGCAAGGGAATAGTTTAAAACTTCCAATAAGTAAGAAAATATTTAACCTATTTTAGAATACGTATTAGCGGGATTGAGCATGTATTCTCACTTTGTAAATTAAACGTGGCAACATCATTTCAGTCATGTTCCGAAGTCAAAATGAGTTTTAAGAGCTTGTAAAAAATAGATTGCAACTACAACACGCTATATAATAGCATACTCGTACAATTATTGTGCATGCGTTATCGACCTATAGATGATTTTCCATATAGGTGTATTTCTGGATCGGAATTCAATCATTAAATAACATAGCTCTTTTACGGGATTTTGAATCGCGGAGTCACTCGTACAATTAGGGATATGAATAACGGTAAATATATTCAATACGAGTGTAGCAATGGATAACATTGGTAGCTGCATGTTGGTACGAGCACTTAAAGCTAACCCAACTAACAGCATGTTTTTGCATGTTTGCTTTGCTATTTTTATCTTTTTTTAAATAGTGAAGTTTAGAACAGTATATATATCCTAATCCTTTTAAATGCATGATATGTAGTACATGTTTGGTGAGAATTCACCCCCTGCCACACACCTTTACGATAGCTTGCAGGGTATTATGTAGATGTCACGGTGGAACCTCCTTAAGAGAAAGTTGAGCAGCTCTGAGGTGAGATTCCAGAGTGGATTAAATCTGAGCACACAGGTACCTAATTAGGCTTCCCGAGGGAATTCTTCGTCAATGAAGGGAGCTGGAATTGCTGCGTTGAAGAACAACGGTGTGAAGATGAGAGATGAAGATGCAAATGGTGAAGAACGAATTATTGTGTCCTCTCTTGTATGGAGAGTAGGACAGGGTGGAAGACTCTTAAAGGGAAAAATGACGAACAAATGGATTCAATTAAAAGGTGGGGTAAGGAAATTATCTCTACCTGCGTTTAACCCAATCAATCTTCACCCTTCAGCTGTAATTCAAAAAGCTCTTTTTATCCTCCGCCCACGGAACAACTTCTTAATTACCCCATTCATTGCGAACCTTTTCCTAAAGCGATTTATCCATCTCTTCCGCTAACGTCCGGCTCTCTTGAGGAAGGGCGATGAGTGTGGAAATTCCTTCCCAGCGACTTGAGAAGTAAAAACTCTCCCGGGTTCTTATCTCTTCCAGAAAGGAACATTTTTTAAAGGATGAAAATCTCTCCATTTTTTCAACAAAAGTTTCCCTCTCTTTATCTCTCTCCAGACCACTCAATAGAATGAAAATTCACGGAGCTCCCCCCAATGAAAGAACCGCAATTCAAGAAATCCACTTTTTCATTTTTTTAACAAAGAATACCAAATGCGTCGTCGGCCATGTCTTGACAAATATTTTTGGTTCTTCAATTATATTAGTTTTCAAATGGCTGCATATATTATTGTGATGCAAACGTGAGTCGTGAAAAATGGTTTAATATCGAACGGGCAATAATAGAGGAATACATTATAGACCGCGAGACGTAGATTCGAAATGATGACATGCGTTGGCATCGTGCCTTTTTTGTAAACGTTTTCTCAATAAATTGCTTTAGAGCACTCATCTTCTTCAAAATAGATTCAAAAAAGCTAGCCCTTTGCATCAGCCATGGCTCCTCCAAGCCTATGGCAGACTGGACCATAATCATGAAATTAGAGAAATTGATTGCCGAACTGACCGATTCAAAATGTCCTTTTTCCCTCGCACAATTAGAGATACGAATAACGGTAAATATGTCCTATCGGAGAGTAGCAATGAATAGCATTGGTAGCTGCATGTTGGTATGAGTACTTAAAGCTAACCCTACTAACAGAATGTTTTTGCATGTTTGCTTTGCAATTTCTATCTTTTTTAAATAGTGTAGTTCTGACTACTATATTAATACTATTCCTTTTTTATGCATGATATGTAGTGCACGTTTGGTGTGCAATCACCCCCTGCCACACACCCTTGTGGTGGCTTGCAGGGTATTATGTAGATGTAGATGTAGAAGTGCTGTTTGGCAGTATTTTAGCAAGCAAACAATTAATAATAAATCCTTCGCTAAGTGCTCAAAGTGTCAACTGAGCTTGACTTACTGTGGCTGGAATAGTACTTTGATCAGTCATCTGAAGAAGGTGCACAAGATTGAGGTTTATGTTAGTGCGCCAAAAATAAAGAGAACGGCAAACAGTGAATATGATAAAAAGTCTGAGGACAAAATGGACCTGGCTAGTGATTCTGATGCAGCAACAGCAGCCTTTTCCTTACCTCCGCCATCACCACGATTAGATGAGGTTTACGGACGTTTAAGTTTAACGGAAGTTTAACTAGTAGACTTCCGCGGATTCACTATTGACTATTTCTTTTTCGGGATTCATTCCGCGTGTATTTAAATAGTATAACTATATTTCGCTAGCCTTCCTGCTATCTTCGTCAGGTTATCTGATCTGTCGTTTCCTTGCTCGTCGTGCTATATATAGGAGTGGACCCCATTGTTGCCTGAATGTTTGAATTTGAAAAAATCCGTTTAAAATTGTTCCCCAAAGTATAACCCTTCACGGTTGATGTTCGATGGTCTTTTTGTTATTATTTCTATAGCCTTTTTGATCAGTCTGAGGAAGCTAGCAGGAGAGCTAGTGAAATATTGTTTTTCTTTTTTAAATAAACATGGAATGAATCCCGAAAAAAGAAATAGTCCAAATGTACGGATGTTTGCTTACCATTAACATTTTCAGGACGGACGACGAGACGACAATACTTGAAGGCTTGAGTAAAGAATATTGTCTTTCTTGTCAAATTCAAAATTTTTTGAAAAGTAAGCAGACGGGCTTAGGCTTTTTCCCATCGTCAATCTCCGTAAGTTCGATCATTAATGCTCTCACCTCCCTCTTCACCAGCACGATTAAAACCGCCAAGACGAGCAGGTTCTTCAGGAGGATCCTCTCGTCCAGGTAGTCGCGGTAACATTTTTGGACCTCAAGATATATTTCCGCAATGCCTCTGCATTTTCTGGTGAGCTCACTGTTCAGAAGATTGGTAAGGTTTGATACTATACACTCCAAGCTCGGCTTGCTTTCACACAACGCACTATAGTGTGGGGTGTTGAAGCTAACGCTGATCAGGATCGGGCTGGTGGCGTTCCAATCGAACTGCGCCAGTTCGTAAACTCCAGTCCAACCCTACAAGCATGGCAGGAGATTGATGGAGAATATCCCCACACATACAAGGTAGCCAGCAGGATTTTATCTATAGTTGCCTCTTCCGTTCCGTGTGAGCGACTATTTTCTCACGTCGGGTTAATTGCAACTCAGGTTCGAAATCGATTATTTGGAAATTCTTTAATTATGTTAGTTTTTTTGAGGTCCATCACTGAGGAACACTGGTTCCACGGCTTTGCAAACAAGAAATAAATAAAATTCTGTTTTTAATTTTGTGGTGTACCCACTGCTTAATATACAATTCTTATTGCTGCTAAATTATATGCAATTTGCTTGTTATATTACCCATATGTAGATAGGCATCTTGCATGGATTATTACTTTCCTGCATACCTTATTGATATCTTTAAAATAATATGTTGTACTAAAAACTTTAAACGTATTCAGTTCTTATCCCTAGTGCTTCCATTAACCCATATTTTTCATTTGGTTACAACAGCACATCCGTATTTCAGCGGACAATTACATTTAAAAATATCGATTTCAATTTTTCGATTATTTTGGACGAAAAATCGAATTTTAAGAAAATCAATTTTAAAAACCATAATCGAAAGTCGATTAATGGAAAATCGATTATGGGTTTAAATTTCCAATCCCTACTTTGATGTCACACGTATGATTATCCGGCACGCAAAAGTTTGCCTTTACGTTTCCGCGCCGTTGAATTTTTTAAACTTTTTAATCAATGAGGAAAAATACTAAGTGATTTTAAAATCAAACGGCTAAGAATGCGTACTCCAGAGGCTATCAGCTTTCAATAAAGGTAGGTAATAAAAAGGTACCCTATACAAAACTGGCGATGATGCAATGAGTTAATTTTTCCAGTTTGCAAACAAAATATTCGTGGAATAATATACATTTGTTTCATTCCTAACATTAATGTTGCCAATCCGCGAAATTAAGGAGGTTGGTTCGAAAAGAGAAAGTCATGTCATTTTTTTTATATTTTCAGCACTTATAGAACGTAAGTTCCTCTATCTAATAAAGTAAAGATAACTATACCAACCCATACTCCTTTTTAAACAAATTGCATTTGAAATTACATACGATTAACGGCGAGAATAGGGGGAATAGGGAATAGAATCACATGGGAATATAATGTTTAAAAATACCATAGTGTCATGTCATTTTTGCAAAAAACTGATATTTTATGCGTAATTTCACAAGAAATAAAATGACACGAAAATAAAGGCATCAACCCACCGTATTTTTCGCTAAATCCACCAATTTCTGCGCTTATAGCAGACGAAATGCGTTATTTGTCTTCAAGTGGCGCTGCTGTCGCTCTAGCCAAAATGCATGGCGTGTGAATAATATCATTAATAATGAGATATTAAAGCATATTTCAGAAAATATTATAACATAACGTTTGATAGTAATATTCTGGTGTTATACATTAATAAATTCATTTGAGTACATGAATTTATTTCTTTAAAGTAAATGCTGAATTGACTCCATAGTTGCGCTCATTAAAATTATCATAAAAAAGAAATCTTTCGACTTTACATCGTATTTCTTGTGATACTTATGACTTTCAATAGCTTAGGCAATTTTCTTTGTGAAGTACGGATCACTTAGCAGGCGTATACTCGTATTTAAATTAATAAGATTCCTCAGACAACTTGACTCAAGCAGTCGCGAGCCAACCTCCTTAAGCGCAAGACCGTTACTTTTCCCGCTCTATTTTGGTTTGTAACTAGCTTCTTATTTCTTTAAACATGCCTCTTTTGTTGCTGAAAATGTATTTACTCTAGTTTTATCGACTCTTTGGAAGTTCACAGAGCAAATATTTGCCCAGGAAAATCTCGCTTAAACGATTTCTGGCCTATTGTGTTGCCATGCCCTACTCTTTATGATTCTAGAATGAATCCTGCTTCATTGCAAAGGAATGGCCTCGAGCTTACTCCAAAGAAACAGTAATTCTCATTCTTAAAGCGCCCTATATTGAAGTTTGATCCCCTCGGGCTGCTCAGCTTTTAATGAGGCTTTCCTCTGACAGAGAGTTGCTCCAGCTTTGCAATGGATTTTCCGCTATGAGCATCAACAGATTGGCAAGACAGGGGGATTATTTTGTAATCTCTCCTTTTTAATGACTCTTTGCGGGATGGCGGGAGATCCGTTTCAGTCTCTTAATGATCGGCTCACGAACGGTTCGTGAATTGTCGAAGCTTCTGTCGGTAGCGCTATCTGTTGCCATTCTCGTCTACTTTGAATAAACAAACGAGTGCCTGGCAACAGCGACCGCTTTCTTCAAAAATGGAGGAATACGGTGAAGGTGAGTGAAAAATTGTTTGTCCCTATCATTTTAATTATTCGGATGACCTGCCTAGATAATTCATGTCTGATAATTTCCTTTATACAAATATTGGAATTTGCATTTGTTTCTCGCTACATTTTACGTTAATAGTGTTTTTAGAAATAATTTGATGACAGTTTAAAATTTGTGATTTAAGAAAGCTTAAGTTCTTCACGTTGTGCAATTTCCAAAAATACAATTTAAAATCGTTTGTATCTTTCTCGCTCTTGCTTTTTTTCCAACTCAAGCTTCAAGTGGAAACGATGGTGGCTCCATTTCACGTTCTTTATGAAGATGAGATGGGAACTAATGGCAGGCGGAGATAATGAAACGGATCAAGAGTCGAAAGATACGGATCAGAGCGGATGAATCGTCTAAAAGACCAGTAAATGACCGGCAGTTCACCGCTTGAGATCCGAAGATGGCCACGCCGCCTGGGTGGCGGAGTTTAACTACGAAAAAGTGACATTTTATTCTCACTAAAGTGAGATTACAAATTAACCCCCCAGAAATACCGAGGTTGCTACGCGACGTCTAAGCGAAATTATCGTGATGATACAACACAGTATTCGTCTGCCATTTATGGAGAAGTAAAGTAGAATCAGGCAAGTAAGCCCGTTCTAAAATCGATATTTCCGTATCTCAGCTGCCAAAGATTCCATGAGACTCATTTCGGCACTCTGATAAGTTATCGGGTCGTTCCTACTGTATTTGTCCATCCCTATCCCTATTTTGGGGCTAATTCGCTTAGCATTCTTGAGGCAACGTGATTTGAATGGGGATGAGGATGTAGTCAAATACAGGCGGTCGGAGAATCTTGATTGACCTGAGACCAGGGCTGTGCGATACCACGATATATCGTCGACGATACTCAATATGCACTTGATATCGGGAGTCGATATTTCGATACGCGATATCACGATATGTCGATATCCGAGATCCCGATATGACAATATGTCGATATCCGATATCCCGATATGACGAAAGAGACGATATCCTGATCCCGGTGTTTTTTTCTGTCACCCTTAATAATGTCTCTATTTAGCGCAATTTCTCGGTAATGGTTGATCGGATTGAAGTGCTATAAACGGCCTCATCCTTATAAAATATTGCACTCTCTCAATCGTTAACTATATATTTTAAAATGTCTAATTTGTTATTGTTATTGACTATAACTTATTTATCATAAAATTTCGATGCAGGAAATGGAATGGCCATTGTGCGATTTCATCACTGAAAACTCGAATTCAACAAGAAAAGTTCAAATTTGTTTATAAAATAATTGTTTTTAAACCATAATTCGGAATTTAAAAACTATTCACCGTTCTTCGACCAAGGAAAAATGGTTATATTTCAGCTCATATGGGCCGTATCAAAAAATTGTAAAAAACCTCTATTACCTAAAATTATATTCTCTTTCGCTTTAAGTTAATATATTATAAATCGATATCCGATATAGCAATATGTGGATTTTCGATAAGTCGACATCTCGATAAGTCGATATCTCGAAATGTCGATAACCCGATATGTCAATATCCCGATATGTCGATATCCCGATACGTCCATATCCAGATATTTCCTATTTATATCTCGAAACCGATATATCCGAGAATCCGCGATATCAGAATGATGTCGTCGTGCGATATTCAAAACAGCATATCGCACATCCCTACTTGAGACCTCCACCTCGACCCCCCCACCCGCTAAATTATCTTGAGAGGGCAATCTCTTTCTTCTCAAGACAATCGAATTACGACGACGGCCCTTTCTCATCTGGATCGCGTCGTTCAAATGCTGTCTGGAAGTTGGTGATCGGAGCGCCGTTTGAAACGAACCCGAGGAGGGACGACAAAACACGAACTGTAACTTTCCACTCTCAGCAATGCTGCTCATTCATCTACATCTAAATAATACCCTGCAAGCCACCTCAAAGGTGTGTGGCAGAGGGTGAAATCTCAACAAACGTGCACTACATATCATTTAAAAGGATTAGTATTAATATATTAGTCTAGACTGCAATATTTAAAAAAATAGAAATAGCAGACTACGCTAACAAAAACGCGCTGTTAGTTGCTTTACCTTCAAGTCCTTACAGCAACATGCAACTACCTATTGAATCACTCGTATTGGACATATTCACCGTTATTCATATCCCTAATAGTACGAGGAAAAAATACATTTTGAATCTGTCAGTTCGGCAATCTATTTCTCTAATTTTGTGATTATGGTTCAGTCTACCATAGTAAGTTGGGGTTCGCAAAATATTTTTAACGTCATCACTGAGAATATTACCTTGGAATTTATTTAGTAGATTGTCTACATTCCTACCTGCAATCTGACAATGATTTCCATTTTAATTCATTTAATAGACTGGTTACGCTAATATAGTTATACGCGTATATGGTTATTGTACCGTCCCTTTATAAATCTTGCCGATAATATAGTCTTCGCGGAGGCGCGAACAGGTGATATTTTGAGTGAGAATCCTACACGCTACCCACATCGCTAATCGTATCTATTAACTATTCGATTGCAACTAGACTAAAACTGTCATATTCCTCTTTAAATTTCCGGAGTGAATCAGATCTTATCATAAAGCTGAAATTAGCACCTTCTTTTATTTCGAATTCCTGAAAAAACGATCGAGCCCAGAGCAGGACATTCCGCCAGCAACGCTGCGCTTTTTCTGAGCTGCGTTTTTTCAGGAAACAAAATTCGATATCTGATTCGCTCTGGAAATTTAAAGAGGAGGACGACAGTTTTATTTTACGTGGCGCCATGATGCATATTTGCCGAGAAGAAGTGCGGTTATAAATAGAATAGCATTCCAAAAAGAACCAAATTTAAAACCTTGAAACTTCGCAGACGTAATAATAAAGATATAGTTTAACTTGTATTAAAAAATTGTTTCAGTCAAACCCTTTGCTTGGAAGTTATTAGACGTCAAAATGACGCATGGCACTGTAGCGCTAAAAAATGGGCCCTTTTTTTACTCTAACGTACGATACTGGTCCAAAATTTGTTTTTAAAAATTATTCTAACAATGTAGTCAGTTATCATTAAAATTACCTAAATTACTATTCAAATAACGTGAAAATCCAATGAATGGTTTCGGAGTTGTTTAGGTTTAAACTCGAGTCTACAAGATTTTGGCGCGGACAGTAATTGAGCGGTTCTGTCGCACGCTCGGTCGCCGTGAGCGGTTCTTTCAAATGATTCACACCATGGATGTGGTGCCGAGTCTGCTGGCCACCAGAGGAAGAGGGCGACCGCACCCGAAAGCGGCCTCTTGATGATAAAAGGCGCCGCCGCGGCACCCGGCCGCTGCCGCTCCCCCTCAAACGCGAGAGCGGCCGGCACCCTTGCCTCGCACAAACAAATTCGCGGGCTTGAAGGACTCGCAGTTTATTTTTCGTGGCGGAAGTGACCGCTCCTGCTGTAAGTGGAGATTTGGACCGCAAATGAAGGCCAAGGGTAAGTTCTTTGCTCTCTCTGTGGCTTCCCTTGACAACCAACGCGCAGTGGTCTGAAATTGAAAAAAGCAGGACAAAATGTCTAAAACAGCATTTATTGCGACAGAAACTTTAAACTTTGCATGAATGCACACCATTCATTGATAAATATCAAATGGTTAGTGTTCTCCCATACGTCTCCCTCATTGAATTGATACCTACGAAGGCTCAAAAGCATGATAACAATTACCAATAAATGCCCGATTTTACTTTTCTTCGGATATCGTCGTGTAATTATGCAATGGTTTTACAAAACGAAAAAAAACCTTAACACCTGCAAAAATGGTACTTTCCCTATATTATGCATTAGTTTCAGAGTTTATTGTCGATTGTAATATGACGTCGATATGATGTCGATATTGATATTTTGTGATTTTTCGTTACGAAAAAAAATTCGGACGCTTTTCCGGACAAATTTTACATTAAATAGTCAATATAAAGGAGCTTGGTGGCCTAGTGGGTAGAGAGCTTGGCTACTGATCGAAAGGGTCCCTAGTTCAAATCTGGGTGAAGCCGTTGGACGGCCCCGAACGAAAAATCCTCGGGGTGCGAGGTGGCCCAGGGAAAGAAACTGGCCCCCCTACCCTTAATGTGTGAAAGGTGAGGGGATTAGTGGATTTTAGAATATTGGATAGGTTGGCGGGGCGTTTGCAAGTGAGGGAGGGCGGGGTAGGAAATATACTGGCGGTGCATTTATTGCTCAGAAGGATGGAGTGAAGGTCTTAAAGTATAGGCTTGAGGGCCTGTGCACTTAAACTTAATTCCTTAGAGCTTGTATTTGGATTTTGCAAGCATATAATCCCCCGGGCCTCAATGAAAGTCATTAATCACCCCTTCCCCTCTTCATCCTTTTTCAACCCCCTCCCCTGTCCTCCCACACTCCAACCCCCTCCCCTGTTCTTTCCCCTCAGTGTCACCCTCTCTTCACTCCATCCTTAACAGTTCAGTCTCCTCTATCCTCTGAAGAAGGTGGTTGCGCCGCCGAAAGTTAAGAATATCTCCGTGAGTCCTTTTCAGTAGTGTCTATTTTTTTGTGTCGCCTGTGATAAACTTATATTTGAACTGTTATTCACTTGCGTGATTTTCGAAGAAAGTGTATGTATTTTTTTTCAGCAGTGGGAGGGGAAGGGGGGTGTAGAGTGTGGGGAAGAATGCCAATAAGGAGGAGGGGCTCATGAAAATTTTCCCAGTCATAAGATAGTATTTCCCTTGCTGAGGAATTTCCAATTGTTTGAGGATGTCCAATCCGCTGCCTTCCTTGTCCACGTGCAGGATCTTTGGGTCAAGCGTGCACTCGTGTTCCTCGTCCAAAAGGTGTTTGGCCACAAGCGAGGTCCAGTCACTCTTCTTCCCAGTCTGTCAAGAGGATGGCAAAGCTCCTAGGAACCCCTTTGACCGATGGAATACTTTCCAGCAAAAAAATTCACTTGAATCTATTCACCAAAAGTTATATATATTCTGATGTTTTACCATATGAGTATTTAAAAAGTTATATCGCAGTAATTCATCGGATCTTTCACGTCCAATTAATTGCTACTTAACAGATATTGGCGTTATGCGATATATTGACGGTATTACCGCCACTGAATGGTATATTGTCATAATGCACCGACGATGCACCGTGTAAAGCTGTCAAGCAACCGTCCTCGCAATTTCCTACGTCACGGACTTTCGCAGACGACTGCTCAAACGGATGCAACGTCAACTTGCGCAGTTTTCAATGACCGTGTAAAACGTCCTTGAGAGGAAATTGGGAAGATATTAAATCCGCGGGTGTCACTTCCAAATTCTACTTCGTGACGTGGGACGACAAACCGTAACGGTTCTTCATGCAGATCATCCACCCCTACACGAAACTTTATCTAATACATAATTGATATTCTCTAATTAGTTAACGCATGGAAATGTATTCGGCTAAAGGCGCAAGCAGTGGCTGCTTTAAAACACCGAGGTAGCCGAAGAATCACTTCACCGGAATCGCCCACTACTCCTCACCGCATGAATACAATGCGTGATTTTCGGGAAACGTATTCAATTCTCGCTCACACACACACACTCGCATTCTCCACTGCCTCCAGCAAGGAGCGAGGGAAGAGGAGGCTCGCGACAAAAATTTCGACCCCCCCCTCCACCCAACGCCCCCCGAATTCCCCCTCCGAGAGGTCCATTCGCGGGTGATTCACCAACAGAGTAGGGAGAGTCGACATCGGCCTCCCCGTCACCACTCTCGGTGGTTGGTATTCATTATCTGAAATTATCTGTCAAGTTATCGACAACTCACGAATTAAATGAATGTATTCTCAAACAATTTCTTCTGCAATCTCCGATTGTTTCGATCGAGTACTGAAACAAATCATTCCTAGCATCAGAGATTGGTGATCTCTGATTATTTGTCCGAGTCTATGAGTCGTCAAGTAACGTCGAATCTATGATTATTAGAACATGCTCTGAAAAATTGGTGGTATCTACAATGGGGTCGTTTACGATATTTTTATAATTGCCGGATCTGATAGCGTTCGTAAAATAAAAAGACCTGTATTTTTCCGTTTTTTGAATGTTGAAATATTTCTCGAGTTATAAGCGGTGAAAACCTGATGTCTTTAACCCTTTCAGAAAAGTGGGCGTGGTGCAACCTCTGACGTATATCGACATCGTCCAATCACGACGGAGCCCGCGAAGCTACTTTGCCTTATCGAAATGGGGGGGACACAGCTGACTGCATCTGTGCGATTAGACCTTCCGAGAAGCCCCCTCCACTCCCTTCCCTTCCCCTAAAAGCAGTCCAGGACGGGAGGCAAATGACGTCAATGTTATTAAAGCAGCCTTTTCGGTGGGCATCACCTTTTGCTTATTTTAATTTTTTATTTATGAGTGAATGGTTGTGGTTAGAAGATTAATTTTTTCCTAAAATTCGTTTTTCGTTTCCATCTACCGATTTCGTGCACAAAATTGCGATTTAGGTTTCAAGTGAACACCCCCATTTGTGGGACGCAAACACATTCATTTTGAGGCTGCGAATGTATTTTACCTTAACAGCAAAACATAAATCATCTTCAACATTTCAAAACTAATGCGCTCCATTCAAAATAATAAAGTACTTGGTTAAAATGGCACTAGTTTTGGTAGGTTGAATTTGCACGTATGATTGGCCGAGACAACAGTGGGTTTAACGTTTACGCCTGACTGTGTATTTTGTTGCCAAGGATTGACATTGTAGTAAGGCAAGAGGGATTTCAATGATATCTTTCATCACCAGAGTTAGCTGGGGTCACTGAGTCTGACGGGTTGAACGCGTGAGCGCTTTTCATTTTGATGGGACATCAATTTCCATCAGCGATTCCATAAAGCACCTCATTAAATTTCATTCATTCATCACGCGTAAATACGATCATTTACATTTTTTTTGCTCTACTAGTTTTGCCATCGAGAGTTTAAAGACAATTTTATTCATGTAATATGACTCTTTTATGATTTTATTAAAGCACCACAAAGCAGAGGACAGCGTAGGTGGGGAGTATCCAGTTTTTTGTGAGTCTCTCCATTCTTGAAAACACCCAACTACTTCCTCTGAAGGAAGGCTCTCATAACTTGGCGGCCTTTTCAATTCATCACCCTCGGACTTCAAGATTTACCTCGTTTGACAGCTTCAGTCCTTATCCACGAAATTCACACTAACCCAATACTTAAGCATAGCGAAGTCACGAAACACGAGAGAGAGAATTCCACTCATCACAGTTGACTTGACTACCACCTGGGGGCATTTTAAATTTTAGTCCTGAAATTTCTCTCTCCTTATCTTACGGAATCCCCTCGTTCCTCACTACGCTCCTAAAGGAAGCCTTAGATTCTCCACTGTCGCCTTCACCACAAACCACTTCCGACGTCCCTCTATAAGCATCACAACTGAGTATAATTGTGGCTAATCCTATATTCTATATCTACGACATACCCTTCAAGCCACCTCGAGGGTGTATGGCAGGGGATGCATCCACACCAGGAAGAAATGACACAACAAACAAAAATGAACAGCACAAAACAAACACCGCACCTTTCATCTACATCTACATCTACATGTACACGATACACCGCAAACCACCGCGAGTGTGTGTGGCAGGGGGTGAAGATCACCAAGCATGCACTACCGTCATGCAAACAAGCAACTATAGGGTCTCATGCAACTAGATTGTTAGTATCTATAGTATTTAAGGGATTAATACGTGCATCATGCACTACAGACTACTCTAAAATATTTCCCCTACCTATTCCTTTGCTATGCTGCTTATTCTGTTCTCTTATAGAACGGGGGAAAAATTCCATTTGGAATCTATCATTACGACAATCTATATCTTTAATCTTATTTGTCTGGTTGAATCTAGTATAATACGCTGGTTTTTTAAAATATGTGCCTAACATCTTCAGAAAAGCTATCCGATTGAAATTTCCCTAATAGATTTAATGTGTACTTTATCCTACGCTCTGATAATGATTCCCACCCTAATTCTTGTATTAATTCTGAAACACTACTCAACCTATCGTAACACCTTTTAACGAACCTAGCTGCTCTACGCTGCACACTGTCTAGTTCTCTGATCAAACCTAATTAATTCCGATCCCATACACCTTGAAAAGTAATTAGGGAAAAAAAAGAAAAGAAAACTACCATATACCAATCACGCAGGACACACCCACGAATACCATGAATGACTTGAAATCCGACAACAATTTAATAGATACTCATGCGTGCAAAAAAAAGCAATGCTTGCGAGTAACATATTGATTTGAACATGCAGGAAATAAAAAATACTAGCGACCTACTCTGAATATTACCTCTATAATTATTACCGATTGCCGATGCCTAACGTTCTGATCCCGAATCGTGCGTGGAAAGAATGACATTCCTTCGGATTGGAGTGGTGCTAGGATTCCCACAGCTTCCCGAAAAGAACGGAGTAGACTTGTTTTTAATTCGCTCTAACCATCAACGCCGTGTGCCATATGCAAAGATGTCCCTATAGCCCTCACTTTACCGATATTACGTCAGAAGCAGGGTGGACCCATCCGACACTGATTCCTTAGTCGTCCCTATATCTCACTGAACGTGCGCAGCGAAGATCGGCAAGATTTGTAAAGGGATGGTACGATAACTATATTAGCGTAATCAGTCTATTAAATGAATTAAAATGGGAATCATTGTCGGATCGAAAGTTGAAAATTTAGACTTAATCTCTTAAACGAATTCCAAGACAATATTTTCAGTGATGATGCTAAATATATATTGTGAACCACAAATTACTATGGTAGACTGGACCATAATTAAAAAATTAGAGAAATTGATTGCCGAACTGAAAGATTCAAAATGTCCTTTTTTCCTCTTACAATTAGGGATATGAATAACGGTAAATGTATCCAGTTCGAGTGTAGCAATGGATAACATTGGTAACCCTACTAACATCATGTTGTTGCATGTTTGCTTGGCTATTTTTATCTTTTTTTTTAAATAGTGTAATTCAGAACAGTATATAAATACTAATCCTTTTTTATTCATGATATATAGTGCATGTTTCGTGAGAATTCACCCCCTGCGTGAAACCCTTATGGTGGCTTGCAGGGTATTATGTAGATGTAGATATCTCACTGTGAGATCATGATACTAAGAAAAACACAGCGTCCTTGCCCGAGGCGGGATTCGAACCCAAGGCCCTTGAGCCACTAGGCTGGAGCGTCACTGACCTGCCTATCATGGTCGAAACACAAAGACTCCCGATTCGGGAAAATCAAGGTTTTCACCACAAGGGTGAGATGCAAAACATTCTATTTCCGTTTACTAAGGAAGTGGTAACTCCTTGTGTTTTCCACCGCACTCGCCGATACAGCACAAGGCGTGGGATCATGTTGGCATCCTTTATTCCCGATTCCGCATTGCAAGCGCTATCCTTGTTGCCTATCGGAGGGTCCCGGGTTCATATCCCGGTCAAGAGCCTTTCTGGACAGCCCCATCTATGTTCGGCAATTCTTTTCATGTAACATCTTGTAGGGTTTGGAATTCACTACGTGATGGGATAAGGTCTTCCGAAAACATTCATATGTTTAAAAAGCGGTTCTACTCACATCTTATGCAATGTAAATAAAATAATTTATGTATGTATAAACATAATAAGTAAATGTATATGCTATTAAGTTTTTGTTGGTACTATTATGTTTGTCGGTACTATACTATTCATTGTTAAATTGGTTTTATTATACTGGTGAAGTTTTCATGGTATCTCCACCGGGTCAGGGAAACGGCTAAGGCCGACGTTTCGACGGCTAACACTGCCATCGTCCTCAGGGCGTTGTCCAAGAAAAATGCCGGTATATATACTCTTTGCCTTGGCTCAGGTCACTCCTGATTGGCTCTTTCTTTGACCCGGTGGAGGACCCGTGAAGACTTCACCAACATTATAAGCCGGGAAAAAACAAGATCCTACATGGTTGTATTATAATATTATAGTTCAATCATTGACACCTTGTATTAATTCTAAGATTTCTAAGATTGTCGATGCTTAGACAGCTACTCATTTCTAATATTAATATTACCCTGTTGATGTTGTAATGAGACTATGTAAATGTTTTCATGCGTATGTTTCAAGGGACGATAATGTCTTGGAACAAATAAATATATCTATCTATCGATCTAAAATCCACGCGATTTGATTTTATGCGAGTCAGAACTTTGTGCGAAATCGCAGGTGGCCCAGGGAAAGGAACTGTCCCCCCTACCCTGGATGTGTGAATTTCACACGCCATTGGCTTAGTACGGGGTGAGCTCTACTCTCACCTATCATAGACCAACCTTCGGGTTGAATCACTGAGTGAGATCGAACCAAAATGGTGTATGGGAACCAGATTTTTCATAACCTCCAAGAAATATCTTTAAGACAAAAGATCAGGTGAAATGAGGAGACAAAGATTGATATAAGTCGTTACACGGTCACGGCCTGAGGAAGGAAAAAGAAGACCAAATATCACTAATTCTTGGTATTGCAGTGACCATTGGTCACTAAAATATACATATGTCCGTGAAATTTTTCGTACGCAGACTGGTTGGTTGGTTATTTAGGGGAGGCGACCGACAGCTGAGGCCATTTGCGCCATTTTAGGATAGGTGGGTAATAGGGTAATGGTAGGAGTTTTCAGGGAACGGAGGAAGGGTGGAGAGAAACCAGGCGTCGGCATTAGCCTGCTCTTAACGAAAGGCGCCAAGGGGACCACGGCTTAACGTCCCATCCGACGGACGGAGTACTGAACTTGAAATGCCCTCCACTAGGCACTCAAGTAGGGACAGGTTTTTCACCGAAAAATCCGCCACTACCGGGTTCGAACCCAGGCTCTCTGGATGGAAGGACAGTACTCTAGCCACCACACCAACCCCATCTCCACGCAGACTGGTTTCCCCGGCGTTGCACAGAGGGATTTTGCATTCTCGTCCGGTATTTTCGTATCCGTCCGTTGTTAAGAAGACAACATTTTCTCCGGTAAGAGAGCTGACAAAACTGTTGCCTTACTAACAACGGACTCGGATGAAAACATCCAATGAGAATGCAAAATTCGTCCTTGATTTTAATCTCACCTTAAGAAATCATTAAACTCTGGGAAATTTTTAAAACAAGATATATCCCATCAGCGTGGCGGTATTAACGAGCTCAGTCGTTACAATAGGACCAAATGTGAAACTTAACTATAATAAAGTTGTGCTCAACCCGAACCGTTCGTTGTGGTTACAGATCCCTAATTACTAAGCCTAATGGCGAGTTAAATTCACACTTCATCAGGGTCTTAGGGGGGCCCAGAACCTTTCCCTCTGGATCCACTGGCTTCTCTAAAACATCTGCTCCCAAACGAATCACACAACGAGGGTTTTTCCAGAACACGTACAAAGACATCCCCCGGGACTCAAACCCATAATCTCCGGTTATCCTCGACCCAAAGATCTACCCATTGGGCCACGGAGCTCCCAAACCATCCCGAGTGCAGTTTATTTCTACAGCACTTAACTACAGTATATGCAAAAACTTCCAAATGCATAAAAAGTGATTATTTCAGGGATTTTTTTATATAAAATCAATATATAAGTTTGGCTGCATTCCTATTTCCAAGAAGTAGAGAGCGGAGAAATGAGAAAATTTTAGGACTATAAGCCTGACGACATATAAATCGAAGATAATGATCAGGATCATCTACAGAAGAATAGAACGAAAAGCAGAGGAGTTCCTGAATGAAGATCAATTCGGATTTAGGAAAAGTAAGGGTACCTGGGAAGCAATATTGGCCCTTATACTGCTAATACAGAAGAGAATGGAGAAGAACAAGCCGACGTTCATTGCATTTGAGGTTTTAGAGAAGGCTTTTGACAACGTGGATTGGGATTCGATGCGTGAAATTCTGAAGGGAATTGGAGTGTCCTACAATGACCGAATAATTATACACAGTCTGTACAAAAACCAAGTAGCGGAGATTAAATCTGGACCCAGCCGTGAGGAGGCAAAAATAAGGAAAGGAGTGAGACAAGGCTGTGAAATGTCTCCCGTAATTTTTAATGTTTACATCGAGAGAACCATCAATGAAATCAAGGAGAAGTCTTCTGGAGTGACTATCCATGGAGAAACAATCAGCATGCTGCGATTTGTTGATGACATAGCCCTCATAGCAGAGACAGAGAGACATCTGAACAAGACTCTAGTAACCTTGGAAAGGACAATGGCCAGATATCAGCTGAAGATCAATAAGAAGAAAACTAAGATATTGGTGTTCAGCAAGAGAGAAGAGGCCAGAACCAGCGTTAAACTAGGAAAACAAGAGCTGGAAGAGGTGAAAGAGTTCTGTTATATTGGAAGCCGAGTGACCAACGACGGACGAAGCAAGAAAGAAATAGTGAGTAGAATAGCCCATGCGAAGAGGGCATTCTATCAAAAGCAGCTTACTTACCGCTGGAAATACAAGCGTAGAAGCAAGGAAACAATTCATCAGAACGTAGATCCCGAAAGTGTTTCTTTATGGCAGCAAGGCATGAACGATGACAGCAGTGGAGAAGAAATGGGTGGAAACATTCGAAATGTGGTGCTACAGAAGAATGCTGAAGATGCAATGGATCGACCGAGTGACAAATGAAGAAGTCCTAAGAAGAGTAGGATAAAAGAGAAATCTGCTGACAACTCTAAAAAGAAGAAGGAACAACTTAATCACCCATATCTTGAGAGATGAAGACTCGTTGAAGGAAAAGTGAACGGGAAGAATGGAAAAGGCAGGCCTCGTATATGATACATGGAACAGGTTATGAAGAATGTAAAAGTGAAGAATTACGTCACAATGAAAAGGTTGGCCGATAGAAGAATCGAGTGGAAAGCTGCGTCAAACCAATCCTAGGATTGTTGACGAACGATGATGATGAAGTTTGCATCCTTATTAATAACATGATCATTCGCCAGGTAGTAATAAATTGACCTTCACAAAACTAAGGTGCTCAAAAGAATAAGTGATTGGTGACTGGATACAATCATTGAAAAGAAGCATGAAAATATGTTCAACTGACTGCTTCCAAAAGAGAAATTCTTTAGTTCATTTAAGGCAATTTGCAAAAAAAAGCATTTTTCCTATTTTCAACAACAGAACCTGCATTCGGATGGACTCAGTGGAAGTGACATTAATCGCTACGAATAACTAAACGGGTTTCACCACAGAGGAAATCAGCATTTTGTTTAATTCATGTATTTACTGCAGCACCTCGGCCATTGATTGGCGTATTTAATGAAGAGGAAACGGTCACCTTGTCTCCCACGTGCTTCACAAGACACAAGACGCCCTCGTGAGATCATCGCCGACGCCGACGCGCGAGAGTTTCGCGAAATCCGGACGCACAGGTCGGAGAATTGCTTTCATCTCCGGAATCCAAGCGACGACGCTCCCAGAATTCCCTGGGGCGTGGGACTCCGATGAGGCGTGCAGACGGACGCCCATTCGGAGGAACGAAGTTCTCTCGCTACGGCTCTGTGCGATATGCTGCTCGGAATAAGTTTTCTGGTTCGTCCAAAGGTGTTACAATAAGTTGAGTAGTATTTTAGAATTAATAGGAGGATAAGGGTGGAAGTCATTATCAGAGCGTAGGTTAAAGTAAAGATTAAATCTATTAAAAAATTTCAATCGGATAGCTTTACTGAAGATGTTTGGCACATATTAAAAACACCAGCTTATTATGCTATATATTATCAGAGAACTAGACAGTGTGCAGCGTAGAGCTGCTAGGTTCGTTAATTAAAAGGTGTTACGATAGGTTGAGTAAGGTTTCAGAATTAATGGAAGGATTAGGGTGGGAATCATTATCAGAGCGTAGGTTAAGGTACAGATTAAATCTATTAGAGAAATTTAAATCGGAAAGCTTTACTGAAGATGTTAGCACATATTAAAAACACCAGCGTATTATGCTAGATTCCACCAGATAAATAATTTTAGAGAGACAGATTGTCGTACTGATAGATTCAAAATGGCATTTTCCCCCGTGCTATAAGAGAACAGAATAGGCAGCATATAGTAAAGGGAAAGGTAGAAGAAATATTTTAAAGTAGTCTGTAGTGCATGATGCATGTATTAACCCCTTAAATACTATAGATACAAACAATCTAGTTGGATGAGACCCTATAGTGCCTTGTCTGCATGTCGGTAGTGCATGCTTGGTGATCTTCAACCCCTGCCACACACCCTTGCGGTGACTTGCAGGGTATCGTGTTGATGTAGATGTAGAAGGATGTGCACTGTCTCTCATATTATTTTATATTTATATGTAGAAAGCCATCCAAGAAGTAAAAGAAAAGTCTTCGAGAGTGAATATCCACGGCGAGAAAATCAGCATTCTACGATTCGCTGATGACATAGCAGTCATGGCAGAGACATAAGGAGATTTAAAGAAGACACTAGGAAATATGGAAAGAAAGATGACCATATATCATCTGAAGATCAATAAAAAGAAAAGTAAGGAATTGGTGTGCAGCAGAAGAAAAGAAGCCAGGACCAATGTTAAACTAGGAAAACAAAAAATTGAGGAGGTGGAAGAGTTCTGTTGCCTGGGAAGCCGAGTAACCAGCGATGGACGAAGTAAAAGAGAAATTGCCAATATAATTTCCCAAGCAAAAAGGGCATTTTACCGGAAGAATATTCTGCTTGCAGCTGCAAATACAAGTCTGGAAGTGAGGAAACCTTTCATCAGACCATAAATCTGGAGCATTCTGCTATATGGCAGCGAAGCATGGACAATAACAGCAGCAGGGAAGTCCAGGCTGGAAGCATTTAAAATGTGGTGCTACCGAAGAATGATGAAGATAAAATGGATCGATCGAGTGACAAACGAAGAAGTGTTAAGAAGAGTGGAAGAGAAGAGATGTCTACTGAAAACATTAAAAAAGAAGACGGACAACTTAATGGGCCACATCTTGAGACACAATGGCCTGATGAAGACAGTTGTCGAAGGAAAAGTGAACGGGAAGAATGGAAAAGGCAGGCTTCGTATGAGGTAATTGGAACAAGTTGTGAAGGATGTGAAAGAGAAGAATTACGTTGATATGAAGAGGTTGGCCGATAGAAGAATTCAGTGGAAAGCTGCGTCAAACCAATCCTAAGATTGTTGACCAATGTTGATGATGATGATGAATGATTATATCGGAGGATATGGAAGAGAAATATTGCGTTGCGATAGCAAGTGCTTATTTAACACCTAAAGGTGCGTTTACACGTAGCAGTTGACTGCTATGACAGTCAACTGCTAACAACTGTTAAGCCTCACTCACATGTGTAAACAGCAACTGCGATGCGAGTTCAGGTCGATACTGGACACATGTCGAACACTATCGATCCTACTTCGAGCTATTAGAAAAGTTGAAGCCCGTCTACTTTCCAGCATAAATCAATCCAACACAATCGCAACAATCGCCAACGGAAAGCAATATACCACGGAAATTGGATATAATAACAAGGATATCCCTCCCCAAAGGGGAGATTCTACTCTTTAAAGAACTGGAACAAAAGATAATCGTCGATGGAATTTATTGCTTGATGAATTTCACGAAAATTTAAGAATCAATCACTATTGAAATAAAACTCTTTTTATTTGTTATGACAACGCCTAAATAGCGGATTTAAGCTGCATAGAAGTTGGTGCAGACGCATCATAATAGTAGCGATATTGACACATCGTGCATCTCGCGATTGTCATAGCAGTCAACTGCTACGTGTAACACTGCTTAAGACGCAATATCGTGGTGTTGGAGACACATAGGCTACGTTCGTCCGGGAGAGAGAGAGAGAGAGAGAGAGAGAGCAGAGCATGAATCGGAGAGGGTCTCCCCTTATCAAGAAGCCTTTCTCCAGCATGCAGTCTTCTCCCACGTCTCTCTCACTTCCTCCACTCATCTCTAGCCGAAGGCGGGTGGGCGCCTTGGAGGTGTCGCCGATTGTGCCGCGGGCGAGGGAAATTGCGGACATCTTAATGTGAGGGGCCATTGATTCGTCCACCGATTGAGAGGCAACGAGGGCATGAAGAGAGAGGGTAGGGAAAGAGAGAGAGATAGGCAGTGTAGAGAAAGGAAAGGCTCGACAGGCCAAGCAACGGAGGAAGTATGGGATTACTGGGATTCATCAAGAGAGTACTGGATAAATGTGTCGATCATTTACGAGAAATCAGCTACTTGATTCCCTTTTAGGAGCTCATTTGGAATATGCTGCCTGGGTATAGGATCCCTGTGAAATCGGTCTAAATAACGAACTTGAACGTGTGCAGCAAAGATCGGCAAGATTTGTATAGGGATGGTACGATAACCTTATTAGCGTACCCAGTCTATTACATGAATTAAAAAGGGAATCATTGTCAGATCGCAGGTTGAAATTTAGACTTAATCTCTTAAACAATTCCAAGATAATATTTTCAGTGATGACGTTAAAAATATTTTGCGAACCCCAACTTACTATGGTAGACTGGACCGTAATTACAAAATTAGAGAAATTGATTGCCGAACTGACAGATCCAAAATGTCCTCTTTTCCTCGTACAATTAGGGATATGAATAACGGTAAATATATCCATTGCGAGTGTAGCAATGGATAACATTGGTAGCATCATTTTGGTATAAGGACTTGAAGATAACCCAACTAACAGCATGTTTTGCATGTTTGCTTTGTTATTTTTATCTTTTTCTAAATAGTGTAATTTAGAACAGTATATAAATACTAATCCTTTTTAGTGCATGATGTGTAGTGCATGTTTGGTGGGAATTCACCCCCTGCCACACACCTTTATGGTGGCTGGCAGGATAATATGTAGATGTAGATTGGCTTAGGCACCTAGTTTGAAATCAGAGGGATTGCAAAAGTGATATCCAGGTTCGAGTACCGGTCATGGTGAATGAATTAGTTCAAAAATTTCAGTGAGAGATAGCATTGCGGAATACCTACTACTTCACAACTGGGTTTATGAGCTCAAGAAAAATTGATGCTTTTTCTTCAAGTTTTGACGCTCCCTACGGTCACGTATCTTCAATCATCCTCCTTTCATGCGAGAGTCTCGTATAGGGGGAAATTAATTTCGGCTTCGTGGACGATGAGTTATTCCCACAGCACTGCCGAGGCTAAGAAACTTCTCTTCGTTTTCAAAGGGCTTCCCTCGCGCTCCCCAAGGCGCAAAACTTTGAAAGGGCCTCTGATTCAAATGTTTGACGCAAACATTTCTCATAATAGTGCTTTTAGTCGCAACGACTCATCGACTGCAAAAGAGGAAAAATAATATTGATCCAACCCTCCACAGAATCGAGCGGTAACCCATCGTAAAGATGATATTAGTTTGTCTGTGTGGAGTGTGGATGACCTAAATGACCTCCATCGTGGTCCTGTCATCTTCGGATACAGACCTGCAAGCAATAGTGGAGAGGTGGCAAAATTCTCAAGGATGTACGCTGTACGACGACATTGATGCTACTCAGTTGCCTAGCATCTGGCGTTTTCATGGAGAAGGCTTTTGACAACGTGGAATGGGATTCAATGATTGGAATTCTGAAAGAAATTGGTGTTTCCCACAATGACCGAAGAATTATACACAGTCTGTACCAAAACCAAGTAGCTGTGATTAAATCTGGACACAGCTGTGAAGAGGCAAGAATAAGGAAAGGAGTGAGACAAGGCTGTGCACTCTCTCCCGTAATTTTTAATGTTTACATTGAGAGAACCATCAATGAAATCAAGGAGAAGTCTTCTGAAGTGATTATCCACGGAGAAAAAATAAACATGCTGCGATTCGCTGATGACATAGCGCTCATAACAGAGACAGAGAAGGATCTGAACAACATTCTAGTAACCATGGAAAGGAAAATGGCCAGATATCAGCTGAAGATAAATAAGAAGAAGACTAAGATATTGGTGTGAAGCAAGAGAGAGGAGGCCGAAACCAATGTCAAACTAGGAAAACAAAAACTTGAAGAGGTTAAAGAGTTCTGTTATCTAGGAAGCCGAGTAACCAACGGTGGACGAAGCAAGAAAGAAATAGTGAGTAGAATAGCCCAGGCAAATAGGGCATTCTATCAAAAGAAGAATCTACTTACAGCAGGAAATACTATATAAATAGAAGTAAGGAAACAGTGCATCAGAACATACATCTAGAGCATGTTACTTTACAGCAGTGAGGAATGGACGATGAGAGCTGCGGAGAAGAAAAGGGTGCAAGCATTCGAAATGTGGTGCTACAGAAGAATGCTGAAGATAAAATGGATCGACCGAGTGACAAATGAAGAAGTCCTAAGAAGAGTGGGAGAAAAGAGAAGTCTGCTGAAAACTGTAAAAAGAAGAAGGGACAACTTAATCGGCCATATCTTAAGGAGGTTGATCCGAAACGTGAAAGTCATGTCATTTTTTTATATTTTTATAATATATTTTATATATTTATATTTAGTCTTCTATCTAATAAAGTAAATATAATGATACCAACCCATACTCCTTTTTGCACAAATTGAATTTGAAATTACATGCGATTAACGACGAGAATGGCCATCACATGGGAATATAAAGTTTAAAAATACCATAGTGAATTGTCATTTTTCCAAAAAATTGATATTTAATGCGTAATTTTATAAGGAATAAAATGAAACGAAAAAAAAGGCATCAACCCACCGTATGTTTTGCTAAATCCACCAATCTATGCGCTTATATCAGACGAAATGCATTAGTTGACTTCAAGCGGCGCTGCGGTCGCTGTAGCCAAAATGGTAGGCGTATGAATGATATTAATAATGAGATATTAAAGCATATTTCAGATAAAATATTATAACATAATGTTTGATAGTAATGTTCTGGTGTTATACATTAGTAAATTCATTGAGTAAATGAATTTATTTCACTAACGTGAATGCTGAATTGACTCCATCGTCGAGCTGATTAAAATTATCATAAAAAAAATATCCTTCCAATTTCGATTGTATTTCTTGAATTACTTATGACTTTCAATAGCTTAGGTATTTTCTTTGTGAAGTAAGGATCACTTAGCAGACATACTCGTACTTAAATTATTAAGATTCCTTAGACAACTTGACTCAAGCGGTCGCGAGCCTTAAGACACGAAGGCCTGATGAAGACTATCGTCGAGGGAAAAGTGAATGGGAAAATTGGAAATGGCAGACCTCCCATGAGATACATGGAACAGGTTTTTAAGAATTTAAAAGAGAAAATTACGTCACAATATAATTTTGGCCGATAGAAGAATCGAATGGAAAACTGCGTCAAACCAATCCTAGGATTGTTCACCAATAATGATGCTGAAAAATAATTTGTGCTTATAAATACATATGGTGGATTTTCTAGTAATGGATTACATTGCCTATAATCAAAACGAGGTAATTTTTTTTATCGGAAAATGATCTTTGATGAAAATCGGAGATAAAAGTGTAGTGAGAGATCCTCTTCAAAAATTCACTTTCTCCCCTGAGGACTTCCATTGTGCTCCAGAAACTGAGACTTGCAATAAATATTTGTTCAACGGTTTCCGTGGAGCTGGAAGGATGAACTCAGCATTTTTACGGGATTTCTCCCGCGTGCGTTGTTTGGTTTGGCAACAGTTTCTGCAATAAATCCTTACTGCCGATGGAAAAAAGATGAGCGTCACACAGAGGAATAAGGGAGTGTCAACACGGAAGCGTAACCATGGCGTCCCCATCTTCCTTCGGTGACAAAACACTGCTTCTCGTTCACGAAAGACGGCCTGCGTTCGTTGAGGGTAAGGTATCCCTGTTTCGGAAACTTGGGGATGCAAAGAAGGTGATTCTGTACGGTCGAAAGAAATTCGGCTCATATGGAGTGGCTCTAAGGAGTTATCGATTCGCGACTCATCGCTCACCACTGGAGACTATGAAAGGATTAATCATTAGCCAGAATTACATGCTTCCTCCCCTTGTAGTGAAAAAGATGGATACGTTCGTCTGCTACTATTGCAGCTACGACAGCCAGCCATACGCAGAGCCTGCTCACCGGCAAATGTGCGGCGACCGATATCAGGCAATATTTTCGGCAAGATTTGTAAAGGAACTATACGATAATTATATTAGCGTAACCAGTCTATTAAATGAATTAAATTGGGAATCATGGTCTGATCGCAGGTTGAAATTTAGACTTAGTCTCTTAAATAAATTCCAAGACAATAGTTTCAACGATGATGTTAAAAATATTTTGCGAACCCCAATTTACAATGATAGACTGGACCATAATCATAAAATTAGAGAAATTGATTACCGAACTGATAGATTCAAAATGTCCTTTTTCCCACGTACAATTAGAGATACGAATAACGGTAAATATGTCCAATCGGAAAGTGGCAATGGATAGCATTGGTAGCTGCATGTTGGTATGAGTACTTAAAGCTAACTCTACTAACAGAATGTTTTTGCATGTTTGCTTTGCAATTTCTATCTTTTTTAAATGGTGAAGTTCTGACTAGTATATGAATGCTATTCCTTTTTTATGCATGATATGCAGTGCATATTTGGTGAGAAATCATCCCCTGCCACGCACCTGTGTGGTGGCTTGCAGGGTATTATGTAGATGTTGATCATGACGGAAAAGACCCGTAAAATGATCCGATTCCGTCACCCCGCGACGACCGTCGTGGCATCAACGGAACATGGATTGTATGGCGAACAATGACGGCTATTCCATACTATATGGGCATAACTACCACGTTTAAGTCTCAGGTTCGCCTTTACAGAATAACCCCCAAGACCTAGGAATGTCGATGATGAAAAACAAATGTGGATGACGATGAAGACAAACCCCTGATCCGACCCTTACGCTTAAAGAATGAAAATAGGACAAGGGGTCACTTACGGTTCTGGGAGGCAGTTATTGATGAAAACCGAAATGATACATAATGCCAGTGAACGCAGGAGATAAAAACAGCTTTTTAAGGCCTTGGTGTTTCCGGGGGGGAATAATTTAGCATCATCATTGTTAATTTAGTTAACAATCCTAGGATTGGTTTGACGCAGCCTTCATATTTAACGTAATTCCTCTCTTTCACGTCCTTTACGACCTGTTCCATATATTTCATACGAGGCCTGGCCTTTCTATTCTTCCCGTTCACTTTTCCATCGGCGATAGTTTTCATCAGGCCATCGTGTCTTAAGATGCGGCCGATTAAGTTGTCCTATCTTCTTTTTAGAGTTGTCAGCAGACATCTCTTTTCTCCCACTATTATAAAACCTTCTTCATTTGACACTCGGGGTCATTCAATTTTATCTTCAGCACACATCAATTAATTTAGCCTGCATCGAAGGAAATAGCTTTCGGGTATTCCTTTGCACTAGAGTGGAAATAGCAAACGCTGAAATCTTAATGGGAGAAATGATTCACTTTGTACTTATTTCACGAATTTATTTAAACCCAACCGGTTTCGACGTTAGCACGTCATCATCAGGGGTACAATCTCAGGGTTACAACAAAGGGAGATTGTATCCCTGATGATGACGTGCTAACGTCGAAACCGGTTGGGTTGTAATAAATTCGCGGAATTAGTACAAAGTGAATCATTTTTCCCATCATGCCGTCATTCCACAAAGTAGAGCCTGCAAAAGTTGAAGTTTTGCTGAAATCTTAGATCTAATTTAGAATAGGTATATTTGACAAAAGCTCAAGGTGGCCGAAGGATTAATCCATCATCTCACTGTCGTGATTTTTAAGATACAATGAGTATCTAGATAATACATTCGGAGCAAGCGTTTGAAAGAGATTAAACAAGGAATAATCAGGGTACATACAAGCCACTTTGCCCCCTCACCGAGGGTTATGGATAACTGCAAAGGTTTCTTACGTATTTGTTCACGCGAACATGCAACGGATATCACAACCGTGGTGCAGGACCTCTCTGGAAGTTCAAAGTTTAAACTGAAGCTAAAACCCTTGCACCGTTCCACACCAGTTTAAACGGGTGGACAAAGGCATGGTTTCCTCTGAATGCAGTGGTCCTCAAGGGGTCGTTTACCATATGTTTTTAATCGCTGAATCCGATAGAGTTTGTAAAATAAAAAGACCCGAATTTTTCCGTTTTTTGATCCGTCAATTATTTCTCGAGTTATAAGCGGCGAAAAAAAGATGTTTTTAACCCTTTCGGAAAAGTGGGCGTGGTGCAACCTCTGACGTATAACTACTTCGTCCAATCACAACTGAGCTGCTTCGCCTTATCGCAATGGGGGGGGGGGACACAGCTGACTCTGCCAATAGGAGCAGTTGCGACAGCATCTGGGCGAGCAGACCTTCCGAGAATCCCCCTCCACTACCTTCCCTTCCCATAAGAGCAGTCAAGGACGGGAGGAAAATGACGTCAATATTATCTTAGCAGTTTTTTAGGTGGGCGTCACCTTTTGCTTATTTTAATTTTTGATTAATGAGTGAATGGTTGTGGTTAGAAGATTAATTTTTCACTAAAATTCTTTTTTTTTTGTTTCTATCTAGCAATTTCGTGTACAAAATTGCGATTTCGGTTCCGAGTAAACGCCACCATTCAAAGACTGCATGAGTGCGGAAGCAAGTTCAGTCACCGCGTCGACGCCATAGCCACACTACGGCGGAACCGTGAACTTCCACCCACCTTTCCCCCGATCCCCCCTACACCATTTTGGTAAAAAGTCCTATTTTGGTAAAAAGTCTTCTTAATAAGATTATATTAATAATTACGTTATTAATTTCAAATATACTCGATATCATTACTGATAATAGTAGAATTAAGGAAGCTATAGCTTGAGTAATAAAGTATTTCTGCGGCTACCGCCTTCTTAGCGACGAGAGGGTCGTCACAGCAATCGACTTGCTAAATTATTGCGGCAGCATACCAGCGAAGAATAAAAAGCGCCCGGAATATAAAGTCGGAGGAACGTCGATATGATTGCCACTAATTCAGCAAATCGCAACACCTGAGAAGGTCACACAGTCTATTTATGAATCTGAGCAATAAAGCTCCTTTACGGGTGTGAGATCTTTGGAAACGGTAAAAGTCATGTACAGAGATTGGAGACCTTCCAAAACATTGCCCTACGTCAATACCTAATACGCATCAATACGCTAATTAAAATGCAAGAAGTTAGAATATCCCACAAATTTCCCTCAATTCATGATTTCATCCATAAACTAGTATTTAACTTTAAGTCCCGGCTCTCTCACAATCCAAATCCGCTGTTAAACTCAATCTGGTCTTACAATACAAGAAAGAAACACAAACACAGACCGCCTAAAGAGATACTAGATCGCCTTTGATCCTTTTCTATCATATTTACATTCTTCCTAGCATTAGATTTATTTTTATAGCCAAAATTCGGCCTCTTTTTGGGCCATAAAATCCTGCAGATGCATTTTCAATTCCGCATATCCGCCGCACCGGTGTGCTTTTTCCGCGGATTTTCTATTTGTCAATGTTACTCTCCTAGTCCATATTATTGTTGTAGTGCGTTTTGTAAAAAATATGCTCAAAAAAATGAAAAAAATATGCTAAAATGATTTTTAAAAATCCCAGCAATGGTATTAAAATGTTGTAAAAAATATTACAAATATAAAAAAATATAATAAATCTGTAGCTGTTCAAACCGCAGATACAACAAAAAAATATATACATAAAAGATCTGGGTACTTAACCGGAGCCAAACTTAGAAAAAAATAAATAAATAATAAAAATATCTTAATTCTGTTTGAGCTCAATCTGTTCTCTGTTATTCCTGTTATAAATACTTTGTTATATTCTTAGACTTTAAGTTTCCTATTTTACGCAGACAACATACACACAAGATACATACACTTCAACGTTAATTTTCCCCCCTGTGTTCCCCGCTATAAAACTGGTAAAGGGTGCAAACGCTCACCGCTACGGAATCTGGAATGTAGCTCGCTACCGCGCGTTGCGGTTATGTAAGAAATCTCTAACAATGAAAGGCTCTCCTCACTGCGGACAGCGGAATCGAGTCCCGTTGTCACCCATCTGCAATCATTAACCCCCAATATTGGCCTCACGCAATTCTCCACTCTATTGGCTAACTGCTTATTGTTCTCCTCCGTCACATACATCATCATTTGTTCCATATTTCACGCCCTTACCATTTCACTTTTCTCTCGATTTTCTTCATCAGGCCATCATGTCTAAAGATTTGGCCGATTTGGTTGTCTAATCTTCTACTTAAAGTTTTCATACGACTTTTCTTTCCTTCCACTCATCTCAGAACTTTTTCATCTGTCTCTCGGTCCATTAATTTTATCCTAATCATTCTTCAGTGGCACCATATCTCAAAACCTTCCAGCTTTCACTTCTCCGTTACTGTTGTAATCCACACCCTACCTACTGCTCTAAGGAGTCATTCCCCAATTCTGCTCAAGTTTCAATTGAATGAATTTCCTTACTCTTCCCAAATTTGTATTGTCATCCGTTGGTAGAATATGATTTACCAAGAATGCTCTGGTCTATTCCAAATACGATTTCTTTCTTGCTTCGTCCAACACTGGTTACGCGGCAAGGTAACCCTTTTATTTCATGTCCTCAAGATTTTACGCCCTTCTTTTAACAATGGTCTTGACTCCTTCCCTTCAACTCATAACAATTACCGAGGTTTTTTTGTAATTCATCAATTGATACCCAACCAATATCTTTTTCGTGATCCCTAGGGTTTCCTTGAATCTATTTCTGTTTCGGTAAGATTCAATTACCAGACTAGACAGTGTGCAGCGTAGAGCAGCTAGGTTCGTTAAAAGGTGTTACGATAGGTTGAGTAGCGTTTCAGAATTAAAAAAAGAAATAGGATGGGAATCTTTTTCAGAGCGTAGGTTAAGGTACAGATTAAATGTATCAGAGAAATTTCAATCGGATAGCTTTACTGAAGATGTTAGGGCACATATTAAAAAAACAAGCGTATTATGCTAGATTCGACCAGATGAATAAGATTACAGAGTTAGATTGTCGTACCGATAGATTCAAAATGGCATTTTCCCCCGCACTATAAGAAAACGCAATAGGCAGCATAGCAAAGGGATAGGTAGGGGAAATATTTTAGAGTAGTATGTAGTGCATGATGCATGTATTACCCCTTAAATACTATAGATACTAACAATCTAGTTGCATGAGACCCTAAAGTTGCTTGTTTGCATGTCGGTAGTGCATGATTGGTGATAAACACCCCCTGCCACACACCCTCGTGGTGGCTTGCAGGGTATCGTGTAGATGTAGGTATAGATCAGGTCCAAGCCAAAACAAACGCTTATTTTGAAATTTAGAATAAAATATAGCTGCACTTTTCCACAACCAATTTATTGATGCGTACGACTGTTTATTTTGCAGTATAGGGCTTCATGTACTAAACCATGGTCAATAAAATGTTTAAAAATCGTAGGTTGACATTTTTTTGAAATACGATACTAAGTAGAGAAAATAATAATAATATTTTCAAAACTCTCGCGTTTTCTTTAATTTTTTCGAACCACCCTGGTATGGAGGGGGCGTGGCATTAGTTGCTACCATTTGCTTGTTTTTGGCCGGGCAGCTCACAAAAATTCGATTCAACTTGAAAATTGGGACGGGAGGAAAAAAGGTGTCCACGCAAACTCCATCATCTCATTCGCGAACACAAAAAAAAAACACCACGACCACATCTTCCTCTTTATTTATCGATGTTATTTAACTGCATAACTCTGCCTGCTTGTCTGTCATTCCGGATGAAATATTAAAATGGGATTTTTACCCAATTCATGTTTTTCAATTGAATTGACATTTAGCACTCGGACGCATGCTGGTTGACAGCACAATACCTATTATACCATAATGAATATGATTTGACAAAGAAAATATAGATTTCTATTTAAATTAATTTCACATATGGAGAGAAATTTCTGCCCTAAGCTTTGTATAAATTAGTAACTTCATTCATCGTCGCAGCTGGTCATATTTTATCCTTTTCCTCTTCCGTGTCTTCTCCTCATACACTTATTTGACTAACTAACATCCTATAAATCCCACCCCCATGGCCTATCGACTTCTTGCATTGTAATACGTATATGAAACATGTGCATGCGAATTTTTAGTGAATATATTTAATGGAAAAGCGGAAATTGAAGAAGGATGGTATGTTCAATGTTTAGGCTATCCTGCAAAAGCTAATGGGATCCTTTACCATATTTTTTTATTACTAGATCTGATAGAGTTTGTAAAATAAAAGGACGCATATTTATCCTTTTTTTGATCCGTCAATTACGATATTTCTCCAGTAATGAGCGGCGAAAAATGTGATGTTTTCAACCCTTTCGGAAAAGTGGGCGTGGTGCAACCTCTGACATATATCGACTTCGTCCAATCACAACTGAGCCCGAGAAGCTACTTCGCCTTATCGCAATAGGGTGGGGGACACAGCTGACTCTGCCAGCAGGAGCGATTGCGACAGGATCTGTGCGAGCAGACCTTCCGAGAACCCCCCTCCACTCACTAACCCTTCCCCTAAAAGCAGTCAAGAACGGGAGGAAAATGACGTCAATGTTATCAAAGCAGCATTTTCGGTGGGCGTCACCTTTATCTTATTTTAATTTTTTGTTTATGAGTGAATGGTTGTGGTTAGAAGATTAATTTTTTCACAAAAATTCGTTTTTCGTTTCCAATTAACGATTCCGTGTACAAATTTGCGATTTCGGTTCCGAGTAATCGCCCCCATTCCTACGAGATTTCACACGTCAAATCCAGCTGACGGCGGTGTTATTTCCGCGACTAGATGATTTTGGATTCATCCTCCGGGAGGAAGTTTCCCCTTTTGAAACATGTTTTTCACTCTTTACTTTCTAGGCGAAGCTCATAACAAGTTGGCCCCGCCATAAGTTTGCGGATGGCGAGTATCAGGAGGAAAACGTAATATGCATCAACGCCAATGTGGTATAATGAATCTCTTCAGCCACTGTTATGAACACGAAGCTGCCCTTGATGAAGGGAGACGAGGTGGAAATGATTGCATAAGTTTTTATTTCACGTAATAATAAAAAAATGCTCTGAGCTCCTTCAGAAACGTCACTCCTCTAAACACATTTCGAAATTGCAAAATATCTTAGCTGTGTGCAGAAAGTGTTATCCCAGGAATGGCGGAAGATGCCATGCTCAGAACAAATTCACCAACGCACTTCGGTCGAAAATCAAACGAAGCTGGATCCATTTTTCTAACATATAAACGTGAAAATTTTCACAGATACACAAAATAATAGGTAATTGAGTAACTATACATAACTTGACTGCCGCATGATCTTTCCTGGGGTAAATACATACGTGAAATAATGGGTCAAGCTAATCGTTGACTGGGATCCATCAAAAGAATATTGGGTAAATGTGTCGATCATGCACGAGAAATCAGCTACTTTTCCCTTGTTAGACCTCATTTGGAATATGCCGCCAGTGTATGGGATCCCTACGAAATCGGTCTAAATAATGAACCTTAATTTGTGCAGCGAAGATCGGCAAGATTTGTTAACGGACGATACGATAATTAATTTAGCGTAACCAGTCTATTGAATGAATTAAAATGGGAATCATTGTCTGATCACAGGTTGAAATTTAGACTTAGTCTCTTAAATAAATTCCAAGACAATAGTTTCAGTGATTATGTAAAAACATTTTGCGAAGCCCAAGGTACTATGATAGACTTGACAATAATCATAAAATTAGAGAAATTGATTGCCATACTGATAGATTCAAAATGTCCTTCTTCCCTCGTACAATTAGAGATACGAATAACGGTAAATATGTCCAATCGGAGAGTAGCAATGTATAGCATTGGTAGCTGCATGTTGGTATGAGTACTTAAAGCTAACCCTACTAACAGAATGTTTTTGCATGTTTGCTTTGCAATTGTTATCTTTTTTAAATAGTGAAGTTCTGACTAGTACATTAATGCTATTCCTTTTTTATGCATGATATGCAGTGCATGTTTGGTGAGAAATCACCCCCTGCCACACACCTTTGTGGTGGCTTGTAGGGTATCATGTAGATGTAGATGTGCATAATTTTTCATGGTTTCAACCCGTTAATTCTCAACATTTGCTCAAGTATAACTAAATTTCCCCTCAATTACTTAACACATTTGATTCCAATTTTTTGAGAACATCTTCCAAGTTAAGTTGATGGTGACGTAGGGGATGGAATTTAATGGAATAAAAAGATTGCATTATCTATAAACTCGGAACCTTTACTACGCCTTATCTTCAAAGACATTAAAAAAAAACATTTGTGTGGAATTACGTTTAAACGTACGCTGTTTTTAGACAATATTTCCTATTAAGTGGTAAATATCTAGCGTTATTTTGAAAAGGTCCATTAGAGCACTCGCTGAAGAACAATACACACAGATTTGAAGAGAAATCAAAAATCCGTTTGTGACGCCGAAAAATACATATGGTTTTCCGACCAGCCGGCTTGCTTCGCGCTAAGGGAAATAGAAATACCGCGACTGGCTTTAAACATTGTTTATGTGGCATTGCTCAAGTGTTTTAAAGCTTCGAAATCGTCGTTTTCCAGCTGTACCCGTTCTCATCAATCTCTACAGCCCATATAATGATGAAATCGCGGGAACATTCAATCGAACGAGTAGATGAGTTTACAATCGCGTTCTTTTTATTTGCAAAACACTCCGGAAATCTCATATTCACGCCATCTAAACATTAAAAAAGTGTGGAGTCCTCCAGGGACCATGGATCCTTCTAGAGTTCCTGACTTCCTTTTGCCTGGATTTATTCTCTCGGAATCAATGCTCCTCTCCCAATTCCTCCAGTCTCTCCCCTTGAAGCCTATTTCATCTCGTCATCAAATTAAGTTTTGCATCTTCTGTTGTGAAATTTCGCCAACCCATCCGGGTTGATACCGACACCTTCGACTACCAACATTTAACCTTTCAGGATCCCCAACCGCTCAAAGGAGAAGGAAAGGATGGAAGCATTCGAAATTAGGTACTACCGAGGAATGATGAAGATAAAATGAATCGACCGAGTGACAAATGAAGAAGTCCTAAGAAGAGTAGAAGAAAAGAGAAGTCTGCTGAAAACTATAAAAAGAAGACGGGACTACTTAATCGGCCACATCTTAAGACACGATGGCCTGATGAAGACAATCGTCGAAGGAAAAGTGAACGGGAAGAATGGAAAAGGCAAGCCTCGTGTGAGTTACATAGAACAGGTCGTAAAGGACGTGAAAGAGAGGAACTACGTTAAATATGAAGAGGTTGGCCGATAGAAGAATCGAGTGGAGGGCTGCGTCAAACCAATCCTAGTATTGTTGACCCTTGATGATGATGAATACATTTAGTTTTGTATCTTCTGTTGTTAAATTTCGCCAACCCCTCCGGGTCTATACCAACTACTGTATCGTGGCCATGCTTGTGAAACACAGATAAACCTTCGACAATCTCCATTTAACCTTTCAGGATCCCCATCCGCCCAATATTTGAACAGGGAAGTACAAAAACCAGAGTGCCCGAGTCGAGGCCATCTCGCCGTTCAACCCTCGTCCCACTGCCACGAAGGACCTTGGTACGCGCCTCGACAACCTTGATGCCAAACAAGGGAAAAACTGCGCGCGTACTGAGTTGAGCGGTTTTTGATTTGCAGGCCGCAATAGACAGGTAGAGTGGAGGCCAGCCTGGCTGACCGACTGCTGTGGGATCGTACCCCACATTGGGAAAGAATGCCATGTTTACAGTCGGGATGAATTCTTTGGCATGTAAATAGAATTAGCCGCAGAGTGGTATTCGTTAACCAATGAGTTTGTATCTTCACTGTCATGGGATCGTATCCCGCCTAGGGAAAGAATGCCATGTTTACAGTCGGGATGAATTCTGTGTCATGTAAATAGCATTGGCCGCAGAGCGGTAATCGTTGGTCATTGAGTTTGTATCGTCAATAATTTTTCAAGTACGCTGAAAAAATAATGATACCACATATATATATTTGCCGAAACAACGACCAAAAGTAAATTTTTTTTTCATTAAAAAAAAGGACCTCAACTCCAGAAAAGTCATCCATATATTTGAATAAATAACAGTATTGGGAAAAAACATTGAATTTAAAAATGCGCAGGATTCGTAGCAATAATGATAATATATAGAATACTGCGTTGTTGTTAAATATAATCCCATATTTATTAATAATATAGGATTATTTTCCGTGTTAGGTAATTTAAAGATATGTGAGGGAACCTTGCGGAACCTCGCTAGGTGGGAAAAATAAAGCGTTGCTTAAAATATAGCTGGACCATAACAGTAAGTTGGCGCTGCTATTCAGGGGAAATGTGCGAAGCAAATGCGAAGGACACCGCAATCCACGGCCTTCCCCTGCGTCATAAGGAGGGTCTCATCACACCCCCATCCAACCCCCTCCTGGCCGCGAAATCCACCCTGGGAGAATAAAAAACCACCCCCACTCCACCTTTCTTTCACACCGCTAGGATTTTGATGATATGCCATCCGCCTTTTGGGATCGACAAAGAGTCGTCATAGCTGGCGTTGATTCCGTTTTTATCGCTCTCTGCGCGACATTAGCGTCACAGCGGAGACGGATGACTCCGAGCCCTTTCGGGTACGGGCGCCGAGACGCCTTCGCGTGAGCCACAGGACAGCGAATCCGACGAACGGCGGCGTCCATCCAGGCGACATGACACGCGTGAACTCGCGGTATTCCCACACCAGGCATTTGCTTATCGCATTTCACGATTATATTAATTTTCACAATTATTATCGCATTTCACGTATTTTTCATGCACGAGAAATCAGCTACTTTTCCCTTGTTAGACCTCATTTGGAATATACTGCCAGTGTATCCTACGAAATCGGTCTAAGTAATGAACTTGAACGTGTACAGCGAAGATCGGCAAGGTTTGTAAAGGGACGGTACGATAATCATATTAGCGTAACCAGCCTATTAAATGAATTAAAATGGGAATCATTGTCAGATCGAAGGATGAAATTTAGACTTAATCTCTTAAACAAATTCCAAGACCATATTTTCAGTGATGATGTTAAAAATATTTTGCGGACCCCAACTTACTATGGTAGACTGGACCATAATCACAAAATTAGAGAAATTGATTGCCGAACTGACAGATTCAAAATGTCCTTTTTCCCTCGCACATACAATTAGGGATATGAATAACGGAAAATATATCCAATAGGAGTGTAGCAATGGATAACATTGGTAGGTGCATGTTGGTATAATACTTGAAGCTAACGCAACTAACAGCATGTTTGCTTTGCTATTTTTATCTTTTTTTAAATAGTGAAATTTGGAAGTGTATAAATACTAATCCTTTTTTATACATGATATGTAGTGCATGATTGGCGAGAATTCACCCCCTGCCACACATCTTTATGGTGGCTTGCGGGGTACAATGTAGATGTAGATGTAGATTATTCTTCTCCCAAGCTATACTCTCTGACCGCACCGGTTAAAGTCATAAAGAACTTAATTGGTGTATTTCCACAACCTTATTGAGAAAAATAAGCTTCCCCGATTATTTATGTAAAAAATAATGATTGAAAAATAAAAGTCTGCATAAGCAATTAGCAAGTGTTTTATAGATGTGTGATTTATCACGAATTAATTGTGTACTCCGGTGTTAATTACATGCCGAAAACTACAAGTACTTACGAATGGGTTAAAGGAGTCATAGGACATGTGGAGTACCTACATCAGCTGCATCCTGAGATGAATGAACGTTTTACAGAGAATTTTCACAAGCGGTGAATCTTACTTGTTCCTCAGAAATCCCTTATTAAATTAGTGTTCATGAGCTTTCCCATCTCCCGTTTTGAATGATCATTATTTTATACGGGAGCCTGTCTGTGAAACGACTCATGCGAAGGAGTTGGGACAATCTAGAGTTGAACGACGACAATAGGGTCGTTTACCATGATTTTTATTGCCCAATCTGATAGAATGTGTAAAATAAAAAGACATATTTTTCCGTTTTTTGATCCGTCAATTATTTTCGAGTTATAAACGGCGAAATACTGATTTTCTTAACCCTTTCGGAAAAGTGGGCGTGGTGCATTCTCCGACGTATATCGACTTCACAAGAGCACAATCCGATAATTTGCCTCTGGTTGGCTCCCTTACGGTTGCATTCTTCTTAAAAGAAATCAGGTATTCCTTTGTCATAGCAGAGATTCTTGGAGAGAAAACAAACAGGGTACTATTACAGGGTATTATATAGTCTTCCGACTTTAACGAATGTATTTCTATAAAAGTAGAAATTCATTCGTTTATTGTATTCAAGGAATGATAAAGTACAAAGGTCTTCGCCAAGTATTCATTAAAATACTCACGCCCACGCATAAAAACTAATCAACGCCCATAGTGATACCGTGTCGTGACGCCATGCGATGACGCCGTGTTCTTACGCTGCCAGAAACGCACAATTGGGTCATTTACCACATTTTATATTACCGAATCTGATAGAGTTAGTCAAAAATAAAAAGACGCGTATTTTACCGTTTTTTGATCCGACAATTATTTCTCGAGTTTTAGGCGTCGAAAAACTGATGTTTTTAACCCTTTCGAAAAAGTGGGCGTGGTGCAACCTTTGACGCATATCGACTTCATCAAGTCACAACTGAGCCTGCGAAGCAACTTCGCCTTATTCCAAAGGGGGGACACAGCTGACTCTGCCAATGGGAGCAGTTGCGACAGAATCTGAGCGAGCAGACTTTCCGAGAACCCCCCTCCACTCCCTTCCCTTCCCCTTAAAGCAGTCTAGGACGGGAGGAAAATGACGTCAATGATATCAAAGCAGATTATTCGGTGGGCGTCACTTTTTGCTTATTTAAAATTTTGATTGATGAGTGAATGGTTGTGGTTAGAAGATTAATTTTTTCACTAAATTTCTTTTTTCGTTTCCATCTAACGAATTCGTGTACGAAAATGCAATTTCGGTTCCAAGGTAACGCCCCCATTATCATTGGACAATCCCAGGTCTATGGAATGAGATTGCATCCCGTTGCGCAGCCCGTGTGACATTGACACTTCATTCGGGACCGGAGAGAGTTGCTTTACGGAATGCAAATGAATGAAGAAGGGACCGGCTTCAGCCCCGTCGCTTTTGGCTACAGTGGTCCCCTCCCATAACCATTTTCTCCTTCGACCCTTTGAAAGCCACACACGAAAGCCAACCACTCTCCGGCCTGAAAGCTATCTCCCCCCACGTATTCCCTGCGGACGGGGTCGCTCGCAGAAAAAGGCCCCACGGTCGGCGGGGCCCTTCGTGCGTCGCCACGCCCCCCTGGAGAGAGCGTCGACAGGCGTCGCGGCGCCTCATTAATTAGCAGTTAATCGCGGTCCGCTTCCCACGCGGAGTCGTTTCCTCGAAGTATGAAAAAAGCTTCCGGGTGGAAAATTATCATGCCCCTGGAGGCTTCACCCCTCAACACGTCATTCAACTCGTATTAACGGGCTTAAATTACCCTTTTTCGTGACAATGCGTACTCGCAATGGTAAAGAGATCCGTTCATAAACAAATGAAATTATGATTATGTTTATTTTTACTCCTACAGACTGGCACGTAGCGAGAATTTTCCTCTGGGGGATGGGCTAAGTCTTGCGTAACTTTAAACAAATCAGCCTTGCCCATTCGATGCCGACTATATTACAAATCTCTTCCCTTAATTTGTTCAGTGCTTGGTATTTACATTTACAGTGCCCATACTTATCTCTTCTCACTGCTAATTTTACGGCTAAAATCAGAACAACAAAATTATTGGGAAAAAACTTCAGGGGGGGAGAGGGGGGGCAGGGGCCAGAAAGAAGAAGCCAGAAGCCCCCCTGGCTACGTGCATGCCTACAGAGAAGCTTACGACACAATACCTTTGGTTATATCGGGAATTAACTTAGTGAATCAATATTTTCGCCAACATCAAGCTAAAACAACGATTGGACTTAAATAAAATACATTCAATTCTATATATCTAAGCAAATATCCTTCTGACAAAGTTATTGAAAATCAGAATTCTACAATTATTTCCTTTGCTTATGTATCACAAGCACCTCAAACACTATCCATAGGTTTTTAATAATGACTCATTTAATTCTCACTCTTTTAAACGGATTATGACCAGCGGCGTCGGAAGTGGGGGGCAGGAGGGGCAGAACGCTCCCCTTTCGCCCCCCAGAATTTACCCTGAGCCCTTTCAGTCGAAGCGGGTACTTTCTGACACACATTCTCATACCTTTATATGCTCTTCAATCGAAATTATAGTCTCTAACCCCTCCTAACAGCAAAAATGCGGGCCCTTTTCTTTTCTTAGGAGTTTTTCAAGGTTTTCCCTCCCTCCCACCCTGGGAAAAAAGTGCCGACGCCCCTGATAATGACTCATGTAACTTCACCATTTCCCTCTCGAAAATTGCAAGCACGATTTTACTAGTTGAACCGTAAAGCAGAAAGTGACATTGAAGCGATTCTCGTGTGCCAAATAACCAATGTTTAGAGAACAGAATAGGCAGCATAGCAAAGGGATAGGTAGGTGATATATTTTCTAGTAGTCTGTAGTGCATGATTCATGTATTAACCCCTTAAATACTATTGATGCTAGCAATCTAGTTGCATGAGACCCTATAGTTTGTTGTTTGCATGTCGGTAGTGCATGCTTGGTGATCTTCACCCCCTGCCACACACCCTCGCGGTGGCTTGCACGGTATCGTGTAGATGTAGATGAAGAGTTGAAAAAGGGAATAGGTCCCCAGGGCAAATCCTGTCAGTGGGAGTCCAAAGTGAAAGGAGTATGTGCTCTGAGCACAACTGAAGATAGGCCGTGAAACAGCATCTAAGAAAGCAATCTCGAGGATGTTTGGCAGCGGGAAAGTCAACACTGAACATAAACTAAGAGATATGTTACTGAGAATAAGAGAAACTGGTCTTATTTACGCATGCATGAGGAGGGTGTACTAAATAGTTCGAAGATCATTAGGGTTATTGGTTCAATTAATGGTTCATATATTACATATCCCCAAAATAGCAATGATATTTTATACATTAGGCATGCATGAGTCATGAGCCCTCGAGACAGTAGAGTTAAGAACTTTTTCAAATGCTTCCTAATAGACCACACACCTTCGCGGTGGCTTGCAGGGTATCGTGTAGATGTAGACGGATATTTCCGACGCACAAGGCCGATCGCTTAACTCGAGAGACGGACCGTTCTGATTGGTCGTCGATTGGGGGATCACTCACCGCAAACGACCCTTCGCTCCTCGCCGTAAATCCTTCTCCTGGTCGAAGCCGAGCCGGGGTGTCAGCCGACAAAAGGGGGAATCGATGCGCAATGAGCTGTTCTTCCCTTCGCTCGATTTACATTTACATCTACATTATACCCAGCAAGCCATGATAACGGCGTGTGGCAGGGGGTGAACTCTCACCAAACATGCGCTACATATCATGCATGAAATTTGAAATTAAAAATTAAAATAATAAAGCATACATGCAAAAACATGCTGTTAGTTGGGTTAGCTTTAAGTTCTTATACCAACATGCAGATACCAATGTTATCCATTGCTACACTCGTACTAAATACATTTACCGTTATTCATATCCCTAATTACACGAGGAAAAAATGACATTTTCAATCTGTTAGTTCGGCAATCAATTTCTCTAATTTTGTGATTATGGTCCAGTCTACTATAGTAAGTTGGGGTCCGCAAAATATTTTTAACATCATCACTGAAAATATGGTCTTGGAATTTATTTAAGAGATTATGTCCAAATTTCATCCTGCGATCTGACAATGATTCCCAATTTAATTCGTTTAATAGACTGGTTACGCTTATAAAGTTATCGTATCGTCCCTTTACAAATCTTGCCGATCTTCCACGCACACGTTCAAGTTCGTTATTTAGACCGATTTCGTAGGGATCCCATACACTGGCAGCATATTCTAAATGAGGTCTATCAAGGGAAAAGTATCTGATTTCTCGTACATGATCGTCACATTTACCCAGTACTCTTTTGACGAATCCCAGTTTACGATTCGCTTGACCCATTATTTCACGCATGTGTTTACCCCAGGAAATATCATGTGTCAGTCTTATTCCAAGATAGCTGGTTATCGAGGCAGCCCGTTCAATCTGAAATCATTCCCTCTTTAAGATCAACTCCATTGAATTTGTTCCCTCCTCCCCATAAGGATCTCGGTAAATATGGAGCTATTCCGGCTAATGACTCTCCTGCGGACAATGCTTTTGCTTCAAGAAGTTTCCTCGGGTTGTCCACCGGGTAAGGGCGTCCATTTCGGCCGACGTTTCGATCCTCGACTCGAGGGTCATCTTCATGGCAAGATGATCATGGACGCCCTCACCCGGTGGATAACCCGAGAAAACTTATTGAAACAGATCTGCCGGGAAAGCACCAATTCCTAATGGTTTTGTTGCTTCCGAAAAAATTGACATTAGAAATAGTCGTAGTGATTCGCGGAGACAACCGACAGAGGGAATTCAATGAAGTATTTTAATTTGATGCTGGTAGAAATTTGTGCCAAGGCGGTATGCCTCGGAGCCTTTAGTTTATAGCAGGATAAATAATTATTAAAAAATTGAATATTCACGAAGGGAGAACATTAAGGTCCTGGAGAGCCTATACGGTTACGGCTCTTGGGGCTCCGTAGCTATACAAAAACATGAAGAATTTATCCAGAATTCAGAACAACGTTTTGCCACAGCTTAGGCACGCAACATCGTACGTCCGAAATGCATATCTTCAAGACAAACTAAATATTCCGGACCTGGAGCTGAGTCTGAACAAAATATCAACCTCCTTCCAACATTCACCCGGATCTCTGGACGAGAAAATCATAGACCCAATCTGGAACTACGAGGAGAATACACACTTCAAACTCAAGTACTCCCAGTTCACCCTAGTTGGATAAACCACGAGAATACACTTCGCAAATCACATTCGCTGCTTATTTTGAACCCTTCGGACCAATGAAGACGTGTATCGGGGCAAAATCTGAAAAACGTGATCACGCAGAACAAAGAATATTGGAGTCAGTCGGTCTAACTGGCCCATTTATATCAATCCATTGGGAATGGGAAGTTAAACCGTGGACTAATAGGTGGTTTCCGTTAATGCCGACGCCGGGTATCACTCCATCCTTCCTACCCCTCCCCTTCTAGTGTGGGTTTTTTCGTTAAGGATGTAAGTATAATAATCCTCACGTTTTTCCCACAATGGTAAATGCTTTCGCACACTATAATTTATTTTAGTTGCTATTGACATATGTTGTGTACATTTATTGGTTCATTTGTTATTATTTAACATTGTTATTTACATCTAGAGCATGTTCCTTTACGGCAGTGAGGCATGGACGATTAGAGCAGCGGAGAAGAAAAGGGTGGAAGCATTCGAAATGTGGTGCTACAGAAGATTGATGAAGATTAAATGGATCGACTGGGTAAGTTACGAGGAAGTGCTAAGAAGAGTGGGAGTAAAGAGAAGTCTGCTGACAACTCTAAAAAGAAGGCGGGACAACTTAATCGGCCATATCTTGAGACACGATGGCCTGATGAAGACTATTGTCGAGGGAAAAGTGAACGCGAAGAATGGAAAAGGCAGGCCTCGTATGAGATACATGGAACAGGTTGTGAAGGATGTAAAAGAGAAGAATTACGTCACAATGAAAAGGTTGGCCGATAGAAGAATCGAGTGGAAAGCTGCGTCAAACCAATCCTAGGATTGTTGACCCTTGATGATGATTGTTCTTCATATCTTTTCAGTTTTTCTACTTTATATTTTAATTGTACAGATCTTGACAATCATATAATATGTAAATATTTTAACGAGGGGTTGGATGGCAGAAGGGATGGCAGTTTTTTCTCAATCTTTCACCAATAAAGACGTTTTATGTTTATCATTATACCTCCATTCCCTGAAAGATTCCCACTCTACCCATTTACCCACCAACCCTAAATTGCAGTAATGACGTTGGCTGTCGGACGCCTCCCGACAAACACTAAGTAATCATCCCAGCAATCCCGCACATACCCTAAACAATCCCTCATTGTCACTCAGTCACTATTAAACCCAACACATGAATCGCCCGACCCAACCCACGGATTTGCAGGGCTCCTCTCCGGAACGGTGACCCAATTACCCTTGGCGGACGCACTATCCTTTTTCATATATGGCGTAGCTATCAATTGTCAGAAGGGGAATAATTCATTAAAGTTATTGCGTATCATAAGCGATGGAAACGACAATGGAAAGCGTTGAATCCATAAGACACTCAGGTTATACAATCATTAAATATTTATTGTGGGGATGACACATCCGTGAAATATGCGCCCAAGCCTAGAGAGGTAAAGAGTGCAAGGGAGTTGTGACGAGATGACAACAGAGCGATGTTACTTTTCACTAGTTAAGGCGCGTTTACACGTAGCAGTTGACTGCTATGACAGTCAACTGCTAACCACTATTAAGCCCCAATCGCATGTGTAAATAGCAACTGCGATGCGAGTTCAGGTCGATACTGGACACATTTCGAACACCATCGATCATAGTTCGAGCTATTAGCAAAGTTGAAGCCCGTCTACATTCTAAGCGGAAATGTATCCAACACAATCGCAACCGCCAACATAAAGATAAACACGACAGAATTTGGATATAACAACAAAGATATCCCTCAAAAAAGGGTAGATTATGCTCTTTAAAGAATGGGAACAAAAGATAATCGTCAATGGACTTTATTGCCTGAAGAATTTCATGAAAATTTAAGCATTAATCACTATTGAAATAAACGCTTTTTAATTGTTGTGGCAACGCCTAAATAGCGGCTTTAAGCTGCATAGAAGTTAACGCAGACGCATCATAGCAGTAGCGATATATGTAGATACATCGCGCATCTCGCGACTGTCATAGCAGTCAACTGCTACGTGTAAACGCTGCTTTAGGTCCCACTCTGAATATGCAGCCAGTGTATGGGATCCGAATGAATTAAGTTTGATCAGAGAGCTAGACAGTGTGCAGCATAGAGCAGCTATGTTCCTTAAAAGGTGTTTAGATAGGTTTAGAAGTGTATCAGAATTAATAGAAAATTTAAATTGGAATCCTTATCAGATCGTAGGTTAAAGTACAAATAAAATCTAAAGTAACTTAAAACTGATAGCTTCACTAAATATGTTAGATACATAGATATTAAGAATCCCTGCGTATTGTGCTAGATTTGGCCATAAAAATAAGATCAAAGATATATATTGTCGTACCGATTGATTTAAAATGTCATTTTTTTCCGCGTTGCATTGGATAACACAACAGGCATTGCAAAGGGATAGGTTGGTGAAATATTGTTGGAGTAATCTGTATTGGCATTCTTAGAGGCATGGTATCTATTACTTGCATGGCCGCATGGCTTGGTAGCTTGAAGCTGCATGAAAATAGTGTATGTTTGGTGATCTTCACTCCCTGCCACACACCCTCACGGTTGGTATTGCGCAGTTGATATATCCTGGATTTTCCTAATATTGGACAAGGGGCACGTGAGCGAATGATCATTATTATGATTATCATTGCACTAGTCTTCAGCAGCATAATTTAACACTATATTCGCCCTTATTGAAAATTAGATTTCCGTAGTATCTAATTTGAAAATTGAGTGTTAGGAGCGTGTCTCTGTTCAGGTAACAGGAATGCTTAGTTAACATTTTAACATTACGTATGTCCATCATTTGCATCAACTCTCAAAAAGTCATGTTCAATCTCAATAAATATAACTACTTAAGAACGACTATTCGAGTAATATCGTCGTCAGTACAACTAAACATATCTATCCATTTAAAAAACAAGAATATCGTCGATTTCCTTTACGAGCATCTATCGTAAATTATATATAAACTAAAAGAAGTTCAGGTATTTCAAAAAATTTGCAATCGGCGTTGCTTTGTGTAAACGGTTATTCACGATGGAACTGTGTCCCTCCCGAAAAAAGTGTGATTGATTTGACTTAAGTTTCGGAAATACGTCCGATGATGACGTTCTCATGGAAAACCCTGTGTTGGATATTATATTTTCTCCTTGGAAGAAAACTAAGCTTTAGAATTAATTGTCCAGGCATCCCCTTTAAGAACACAACTCGTTAAACAAGATACAGAATTTAGTGAATTAATGCAGTGGACTGATAACTTGTGACTTACAACCCTTGGGGTAAGAGCAACCAGTCCTTGATTCGAATTTTTATGGCCGATTCATGGCACTAATATCATATACATCTACACGATACCCTGCAAGCCGCCTCGAGGATGTGTGGCAGAGGGTAAAGATCGCCAAGCATGCACTACCGACATGCAAACAAGCAACTTTTGGGTCTCATGCAACTAGATTGTTAGTATCCATAGCATTAAAGGGATTAATACATGCATCATGCACTACAGAATACTCTAAAATATTTCCCCTACCTATCGCTTTGCTATGCTGCCTATTCTGTTCTCTTATAGTACGGGGGAAAATGCCATTTTGAATTTATCGGTACGACAATCTATCTCTCTAACCTTATTCGTCTGGTCGAATCTAGCATGATACGGTGGTGTTTTAATATGTGCCTAACATTTTCAGAAAAGCTATACGATTGAAATTTCTCTATTAGATTTAATCTGTACCTTAAATTACGCTCTGATAATGATTCCCACCCTGATTCTTGTGTTAATGCTGAAACACTACTCAACCTATCGTGACACCTTTTGACGGACCTACCTGTGCTACGCTGCACACTGTCTAGTTCTCTGATCAAACCTAATTCATTCGGATCCCATACACTGGCTGCATACTCAAGGTGGGGCCTAACTAGTGAAAAGTAACATCGCTCTTTTGTCTTCTCATCACATTTCCCAAGTACCCTTTTTATAAATCCTAGCTTTGAATATTTGATATCCATCGTTGACAAAGGATGCATTGTTTATAAGGAAGGGGAGCATAAATGCTCTGATATAATGGGAATCACGTGTTTTTATCCCTTGTATCGCACATCCATCTTCGCCCGGATTTCCAGCGAGTGCGTCCTCTCTATATCTTCCGTACCGTGGGCGAAAGTTTTCTTTTGGGAGGGGAGTTTATCCCGGACTCCTTAGAGGACCGGGTCTCTTGGCGTCGAAGTAAATCACACGCGGGGTACGTTTCTCACACGCGTGCTCAAACGGGGCCGCTCTCAGACTTTGGAGTCTCAGACATTAGAACAAATTACTAAACCTGTGTTCCCGATATGGGAGTTATATAATACTTTACATCACATAAAACTGCATTTGCTGGAAGTTGAACGCGTTGGTGTAGTGTTCTCTGTGTACATGTATTTCCATGAGTGTTCAATGAAATTTTTGGCATCATTCACACTGAGTAAGCTTAGGGTCATAGGATTTACGGAATGTTCCCTCAGTTCTTAGGCTCCTGGAATCCACAGCTGCATGGACATGTGAGGGAGAAACATATCTGGGATTCTTCAGAAGAGTACTGGGTAATGTGACGATCATGTACGAGAAATCAGCTACTTCTCCCTTGTTAGTCCTCATTTGGAATATGCTGCCAGTATATGGGATCCCTACGAAATCGGTCTAAGTAATGAACTTGAACGTGTGCAGCGAAGATCGGCAAGATTTTTAAAGGGACGGTACTATAACCTTATTAAGTTAACCAGTCTATTAAATTAATTAAATTGGTAATCATTGTCAGAGCGCAGGTTGAAATTTAGACTTAATATCTTAAATAAATTCCAAGACCATATTTTCAGTGATGATGTTACAAATATTTTGCGAACCCCAACTTACTATGGCATACTGGACCATAATCACAAAATTAGAGAAATTGATTACCGAACTGACAGATTCAAAATGCCCTTTTTTCCTCGTACTATTAGAGATATGAATAACGGTAAATATATCCAATACGAGTGTAGCAATGGATAACATTGGTAGCTGCATGTTGGTATGAGCACTTAAAGCTAACCCAACTAACAGCATGTTTTTGCATGTTTGCTTTGCTATTTTTATCTTTTTTTAAATAGTGAAGTTTAGAACAGTATAAAAATACTAATCCTTTTTTATGCATGATGTGTAGCGCATGTTTGGTGAGAATTCATCCCCTGCCACACACCTTTATGGTGGCTTTCCGGGTACTATGTAGACGTAGATGAACAACGGGTTGTCCTGTAAGCCGGCGAAAGGGTGTGAGGCAGGAATCACATGGCCCAGACAGGACTCGAACCGGCGACCTATGGGTTGCCGAACCGGCTCGTCGCCGTAAAGGGTTAGCGGGTTACGTTTTGTTCTTCAGAATTCTCGCTCGCTATGTTGTAGTCGCGGGTGAAGTGAAGAAAAAGTGGACCTGAAGAAGTGTTGGGCTCCACCATCCTTCGACATCTGGTTGGTGTGGTGTACATATCGCTGGCTATCACGAGTGATCTGGTTCCAATCCCGACACAGGGTGAGGGCTTCCATAGCCTTGTTACATCGGCGCATTTTATAAAAATAGGCTAATACCGACACTGGGTTTCACTCTGGCTACTCCCCAAAGCTGTTAGCTTAGCACAAACTCGGCTACGAAAGGTCATATTCAGAGTATCGACTACAGTCCCTCTATTAACGCGTAAGTCCTTTAATGCCTACAACGTGTCAAATAGGTTTATGGATTCTACCAGCAAAGGCGGTATTACTTCTCGGCGTTATTTGAGAAATGAAATGTTTGGGCTGCATCCAGAATCATAACTACGCTTTCGATTGTACTGCTTACGTCCTGAAATCTCTATTAAAGCCGCTTTACAACATAAAATTTTTCATGCAACTTTTGTACAAACGCTTGTATAAACTGATAGAAATTTTATGTTTGTCCGCATGGAATTAGAACAGGTTCTATTTCCCTTTCAGTCATTCAGACAATCGCACAAGCTCTCACACAATTTGCCGCTTTACTTGGTACAATTTACTCACACACGAGTTTGTACAAGGAATTGTACAAAAAATTGTATCGCGTAAAGCGAGTCACGTGCGAGTTCAATAGTGCATACGAATTCTCCGCGATATGGATCGGTGAAGAGCATGGCACTGAGAAGTATTACGTACTAACTTTGCAGGATGGATCTGCAAATCAATTTGACTTGTACGGATTTTAAGACGTTAGGAGTGGAAGCGAGATCGTAGTGGAGGTTATGAATGTGACCCTAAAGTGCTCGCAGAACCATTAAAGGGTTTGAGTAAATGAATGGAATGGCCGGGTCGTGATCGTGGGTGCATTACACTGCGAGGGAGAGACTGTGGCACTCGCGGTATGACAGTGGCGGGGGGGTAAGGATGTCGGAAAGGGTACGAACACTCACCGAAAGGGGGCAGTCGACGGGACGCCAGCGAACGCCGTTAGCTCGCTATTCTCGATCTTCGACTCGGAGGAGCCTGCTGTTCGCCGATGCCTGGCGTTGGTCGTAAAGGATGCCGAAGTCGAAAGGAGGGAAGTCGTCTTCCGAGGAATCCGGCGAGGGCTTTCCGTGCGCGTCGTCGGCGGTCTCGGCGGAGACTGGCCGACGGCGGGCGTCGTCGCGGAGAGGGGGAAGGAGAGGAGGGACGGGAGGGGAGGGACCCCTCCCCTCCAGTCGGGAGACTGGGAGGGGGGAGAGAGGGAGGTGGGAACTTTATAAGGGAGTTGGTTGGCCTCACCAACCGAGGGACTGGAGATGGTTAAATGGCACGAGTTTCGGCATTTCAGTGGAGGGGGAGGGCCCGGGTTCGTATTCAGTCCGCTTAAGGAGGTTGGCTCGCGACTGCTTGAGTCAAGTTGTCTGAGGAATCTTATTAATATAAGTACGAGTATATGCCTGCTAAGTGATCCTTTCGTCACAAAAAAAATTATATAAGCTATAGAAAGTCATAAGTACCACAAGAAATACGATGGAAAGTCGAAGGATTTCTTTTTTATGATAATTTTAATCAGCTCGACGATGAAGTCAATTCAGCATTTACTTTAAAGAAATAAATTCATGTACTCAATGAATTCACTAATGTATAACACCAGAATCTTACTATCAAACGTTATGTTATAACATTTTTCTGAAATATGCTTTAATATCTTATTAGTTATGATATTATTCATACGACTTGCATTTTGGCTAGAGCGACAGCAGCGCCACTTGAAGGCAACCTACCCAATTCGTCTGCTATAAGCGCAGAAATTGGTGGATTTAGCGAAAAATACGGTGGGTTGATGCCTTTTTTTCGGGTCATTTTATTTCTTGTGAAATTACGCATAAAATATCAGTTTTTTGCAATGACATGACACTATGGTATTTTTAAACGTTATATTCCCATGTGACGGCCATACTCGCCGTTAATCGTATGTACTTTCAAATGTAATTTGTGGAACAAGGAGTATGGGTTGGTGTAATTATCGTTACTTTATTAGATAGAGGTACTTTATTTCTATAAGTGCTGAGATTATAAAAAAAAATGACATGACTTTCACTTTTCGGATCAACCTCCTTATAAAAACGCTTGTGTAAACTGAACGAAATTGTATGTTTGTCTGAATGGAATTAGAACAGATTCTATTTCCCGTTCAGTCATTCAGACAATCGCACAAGCGTTCGTACAATTTGCCGCTTTACCACGTACAATTTCCTTATGCAAGAGTTTGTAGAAGAAATTGTACAAAACATTGTATCGCGTAAAGTGGCCTTTCCGGCAATGGAAGATATTTTTCATCGTTAAAGCTACGTGTTTTATGGAGAACAATCAAGTGCAGTACGAAGTCCGTCAAATGGGACGTTTATCCGTGGTCTCTTTGGCGCCTTTTCGTTAAGAGCAGGCTAATGCCGACGCCGGGTTTATCTCAACACTTTTCTCCTTATATTTCCCTTCTCATCCTTATACCTTTCTTCCGGGCCTGAAGCGCATATTAGTGCATATAACAGACATGTAAACACAGATAATGCCAGCGAGGGGGCGCGCTAGTGTAGAACCCCTCTTCTCCCCCCCCCCCCCCCCCGGGAACTAGACGAAAGCACGTTAGATGGTTGTGATAATCAAAGGCGGTGATACCTCGGCTAACGAACATATTATTCGCTGTTTTCCAGTCTAGGACGACGAATTTGGATTCAGATGACAAACGTATTCACGGCGTGGATGCGAAAGCTAGCATAGAGCCACGTTTACACTATGTAGCAAACCCTGCTATATAACTTTTGCTATCTGACATTGTTATATAACTTTTGCTGCATAACATTGATATGTAACTTTTGCTACATATAGCGAAGTTAGATATAGCTCGAATTTCTTTTGATCTTTACCGAATCCCAAATGATAGCACAATTTTTGCTATATATAGCAGAATCTGCTACTTATAGAAATGTTATATAGCCCCTTTCAGAAGTGACTTAAAGATACCTCGAATAACGTATTTGATTCCGTAATGAATCACCTTTGTTGACCGAGGTATAACAGTAGATATTTCCTGTTCCGCCCACCCATTAAAAACCTACTTAGAGCCGCATTCATCCACGTCTTCTGACTGCTCTGCAAGCCAACTCGAGGGTGTGTGGCAGGGGGCGAGTTTCACCCAATATGGATTGCGGGCATGAACTCATACTTTCATATACTACCAGCCAGATGAGATGAATATCATACAGCTGGTAAAAAATCCAATTTTCAATCAACTTGCAAGGAAACATTAGAAAAATTATACTAACATGCAGCAAATATGTTAATGGTACATGGAATCATGTTTTGTTCTTAAAAAGTCAAAATATTTTATTAACACTCTTGTACACGCCTAGATTCGACCATGAAAGCATGAATATGGAAATGGATTGTCATAGACATGGATTTGAATTTTATTTCTTCCCGTAAAATATCAGAGATCATTAGTTGTAGTAATTAATAAGTTGCTATTCAGGGAGGCAACCTCCAGCTGAGGTCTATCATACCACCGAACTCATGCATGGCAGTTAGAATTAAATTTTAAAAAATGTGTAGCAATGAATTTTTGGAAAAAGAATTGTTCTCCTCCTAGCAAAGACAAAATGAGTAATAATAAAATAACAAACGTGGAATCCATTAAATATCTTGGAATAAGACTAACGCATGATCTTTCCTGGGGTAAACACATACGTGAAAAAATGGATCAAGCTTATCGTAGACTGGGTTTCATCAAAAGAATATTGGGTAAATGTGACGATCATGTATGAGAAATCAGCTACTTTTCCCTTGTTAGACCTCATTTAGAATATGCTGCCAAGGTATGGGATCCCTACGAAATCGGACTGAATAACGAACTTGAACGTCTGCAGCGACGATCGGCAAGATTTGTAAAGGAACGGTAGGATAACTATATTATCGTAACCAGTCTATTAAATGAATTAAAATGGGAATCATTGTCGGATCGTAGATTGAAATTTATACTTAATCTCTTAAACAAATTTTAAGATATTATTTTCAGTGATGACGTTAATAAAATTTTGCGAATCCCAAATTACTGTGGTAGACTGGACCATAATTACAAAATCAGAGAAATTGATTGCCGAACTGATATATTCAAAATGTCCTTTTTTCCTCGTACAATTAGAGATATAAAGAACGGTAAATATACCCAATATGAGTGTAGCAATGGATAGCATAGGTAGTTGAATGTTGGTGTAAGGACTTGAAGTGAACCAAACTAACAGCATGATTTTGCATGCGTAGTTTTTATTTTTATCTTTTTAAATATAGCAGTATAGACTAATATATTAATACTAACCCTTTTAAATGCATGATATGTAGTGCGTTTTGGGTAAGAATCCACCCCCTGCCACACACCTTTGAGGTGGCTTGCAGGGTATTATGTAGATGTAGATGAAGTTGGTCGAAGAGTAGGAATTCCAGGGGGAGCGGAGGAAGGGAGGATGGAAACCTGGCGCTGGCATCCGCATCTTCATTGCGATGGGCGCCCATGGGGTTGATTTAATAAGGTTGCGATAAAGATAATAATAATGACCCAAGTTTGCATGAAAATAATGATAAATATTCATAATATATCATCATCATCGAATGTTAACATTCCTAAGATTGGTTTGACTCAGCCCTCCACTGGATTCTTCTATCAACCAACCTCTTCATATTAACGTAGCTCCTCCCTTTCACATCCTTCACATATTGTTCCATATACCTCACACGAGGCCTGCCTTTTCCATTCTTCCCGTTTACTTTTCCTTCGACGATCGTCTTCATCAGGCCATCGTGTCTTAAGCTGTGGCCTATTAAGTTGTCCCGTCTTCTTTTTATAGTTTTCAGCAAACTTCTCTTTTCTCCCACTCTTCTCAAGACTTCTTCGTTTGTCACTCGTTCGATCTATTTTTATCTTCATCATTCTTCGATAGCACCACATTTCGAATGCTTCCACCCTTTTCTTCTCCGCTGCTGTCATCGTCCATGCCTCACTGCCGTAAAGAAAAATACTCCAGATATACGTTTAGATGAGTTTCTTCCTTACTTCCAAGCTTGTATTTCCAGCTGTGAATAGATTCTTCTTTTGATAGAATGCCCTTTTTGCCTGGGCTATTCTACACACTATTTCTTTTTGTTTCATCCATCGTTGGTTACTCAGCTTCCAAGGTAACAGAACTCTTTCACCTCTTCCAGTTTCTGTTTTCCTAGCACAACGTTGGTTTTGGCCTTCTCTATCTTGCTGCACACCAATATTTTAGTTTTCTTCTCATTGATCTTTAGCTGATATCTGGCCATTGTCCTTTCCATGGTTGTTAGCATCTTATTCAAGTCCTTCACTGTCTCTGCTATGAGAGCTGTGTCATCAGCAAATCGTAGCATACTGATTGTTTCTCCATGGATGTTCACTCCAGAACACTTCTCCTTGACTTCATTGATGGCTCTCTCGATGTAAACATTAAAAATGTCGGGAGACAGTGCACAGTAGGGTGGTCCTTATTTTTCGATTTTTCGATTTTCTTTCGGGACACCCCCTCAATTCATGCTAATTGGTGTAAAAACATATCCTGTAAAATATTATTGCAATTGGATGACGGGAAGACGTGCCGCATCGCACTCAAAGTTGTGAAATTTTGGCATTTTTGGCTATTTTTCGGACATGAATGGCGATAAGAAGGCGCTGGTATTTTTCAACGGATTTTCTCTGGTAACCAACGACTCATTGGACATTTGACATGCTGTACCTGCAATATTTTCCAATTGTGACTTGTGGTTCCCGAGATACGGCCCCAAGAGTGAGCGCGTGCCACCCCAAGTGGCGCCGCCTCGCGCCAATGCTCGAAGCTCCCAAGTCCGTCGCTTCATTCGGCGTTAGTCCTATTCTTTCGACGAAATGTATTGTTAAGCGATATTTTCTTAACACAGGTTTAGTTTATTAATCTAATTAAAAACAATGAACATTAATTAAGATTCACTAATTGTATCTTTATTTTTCTTTTAATGCAGGAAACATTTTTGTGAGCACCTAACCCATACTCTGACGAACAACGCTGATAATAAAACGCTATTTTAAAATTTAAATATCTAAGTGAGCTGGCATGCTTGATTCTCTGTAACATATCAAAATTCTTTTAACAATGTAGCTCTATTAGAGTCTGGGAATTTACGCCTGTAGTTAGACACAACCTTTAGGTTTCTGACTTTCGTCTTTTGTTAACTTATCATTTAATTCCTCCATCAATTAAACCCCCATTTCAGCAGAATCATTTACCACTTTCAGTTGCATTGCAATCTTCTGTCCTTTCCATATGCCCTATCACTTTTCTAGTCAGCTGGATCCTTGGAGAGATGAGTCATAAGAATTTTAAGTCGTTGGAAAAGATTTTTTGATCCGTAAAATGTAGTCTTCAAGACCCTTATTGACGAAGAAGTCAATATCTTTCGGAAGCAAAGGAAATCTTTTTGGTATCTCGTCACCACTACCAGTGAAGCTTGACTCTAGAGCTTCTACCATTCGTCTTTTGGCCACTACTGGAAGATTGTCATCGAAAAAGCCTCGAACTGCAGCATCCAGGGATAAATACCATAAATGGTTCCGAAATTTGCTCATTGTCACCTGACTAACTGGACTGTGGATTTTCCTGTATTTATACAAAGTTTTGAAGAACATTATTGAATCCCGCCTCGGAGCCTCAACCACATTCGGTGCCGTTATACATGCCTCGACATACAGATGCACAATAAACAAGCACATATTACGGATTAAGGTATCTTCCTCGGCTGACAAGGATAACTCTTCGCGAAAAAGAATCATTTTCAGGCAGTAAAGCGCTTTCGACATCCACCTTACATGGTGTATAGCACCAGGAACGCGAAACGATATACTGTGCGGAGGAACCCCTCCTAAATATACAACTGTGAGCTCAAAAAGTTCTCGATAGTCCTCCCTGGGGTAATTTCCTGTCAACTGTTGTAGCGCAAACGGTAGAATATTTCCAACTTCCTCTTGCAGCACTTCTATCGAACGTCTATCTTGCATACCTGTTTTGTAATTGTCCTTATCTAATGAAGGCCACATATTCTGAAACATTTTAAACTGGGGAACATTAAGGGCCGAACACTTCCCAAACTTTGCATCGGAGACAATTTTTAAAACCAGCTCGTATATGTGGTGCCGGCATGGTAGAAGCAAGATATCCTTTTTGAGAAGCTGCTCTAATAAGACACATGCGCCATTGGGTCTCCCAGTGTTTGTCGCAGTTGTATCGCGGCAGAATGCTTGCACATTTTCATGTAGGTTCCACTCTTCCAGCATCTGATGCACGGCAACGGCTTGATCTTTGCCACTGCCTGATGGTGAAATGGGAACCCCAAGTAGATGCTCAGCTCCCCGACTGGTGGCTATAACAGGGAGTATATCCACTAGTTCTTTGCCCATCAGTGCTGAAAGCAATTTTCCGTCCCAGTTTATGGTAACTGCACCCAGCTCCTCTAATGCGAATGTTCTGCGTAGGTCTGCTGCTCATTCCGCCCGTAAACTCTCGCGGCAGCGACGGATAGATGAGCGATTTATGACAAATTCGTCAACATTTTGGTGAAATGCTTCAGCAGCTGCTATCAAAATGTGAACTGCTTCCCTGTCGCTCACTTTGCATTTATGGGAAACTGCGACAAGTCTCGTAGTGATCAGGTCTCTTCGAGCCCGCTTTACTGTCGGGCTGTAGGAACCACTGGTGGCAATGTTCTCTGCTCTTCCTGCAAAACATTTGGACCCATTACATTCGTCATTGCTGTCATCTGAAGATGTCAGTGGGGATGGTTCAACTATATTTTGGAAAAATTTGCAACGTTTATAAGATTAAAAGTAACTAACAGCAATTTAGTTCTACATTTGCATATTATATTTACTATTTAACAGAAACTGTTCAGTAGTGAAAATTATTGACTGGTTTAGATCAGGTTCCAATAAAAACAAATTATTACCTTTCACAACTTCGTCGCCTTTAGACCGCCACAGTCGTAATTCCTCTTGTTCGCGTCGCAGAATAGCCTTCCTTTCTCTCTGTCGTAAAGAGTTCTCCAGTCCAAGCATACATCCTGGTCTGCCCTTTTTTCGTTGACTGAGGAGGAACAGTCGATCTTCTTCTAGAGGTATCATCTCTAAAGCATCGATATGGGCGATGTCGAACAGATCATCGAGGGCTGACACGAATTTTAACTTTTAATCTTTTTCCTTCTGCCACTGAGTTCTTCGTCCTGAAGATTTTTGCAATAATCGCCCTCCTGGTAGACTTTCCAACTTTCCGATGCTGTGCTGAAATTTCCGCGTTGGTATCCGCGCTTTTTCCCAAAAAACTTCCATTCCTTTCAATGCAAGACTAGCACTAGATCGCAAATTTAAATTTACCTTACGAATGTTATAGAAAAGAACCCTGAGTAGCTGTGCATTTCATGGTAACTTAGAATCAATATTTTGATTCTCATAATGACCAATTAAGAATATTTGATCGGTGTTTCTAGTTTCGTTTCTAAAACCATTCCAGCAGTCCACTTTACTCCAAGCTCCACCTTAGCAGCCGTCTTCAGATCAAAGTAAATCTCTGGCTCCTATGCTGTAGACGTACATGCAAACTGTTCGGTTTATATAGGCGAGCCTTGGGCTCGGCCGGTCAGTATTCAAGTCTGTGTGTAGGAGCAATTAATACGGCCTTTGAATTAATGTTTCAAATTTTTTATAGAAAACAATGTTTCATTGAAACATCTCCTTATGTAGATTTTCGCGTTTCTCCGATGCCTACATTGCTACTTTATATGAATATGAAACAATTTAATCAGGTGTTGGGCCCTAAGCTTTTTTGTCGCGTCTAAAAGACAAAGATATCCCACATTTCCTCTACATCAGTTACAATATGAAGTTAAGTGTAGGTATACTAATATACTATATACTAATACTGGGTTTATTATTGTTGTCAGAAAACTGCATTCAAATTGAATTTTGAATAACTTTGCATTGTTTAATTTAATTAGATTAATAAATTAAAACTGTGTTAAGAAAATATCGCTTAACAATACATTTCGTCGAAAGAATAGGACTAACGCCGAATGAAGCGACGGACTTGGGAGCTTCGAGCATTGGCGCGAGGCGGCGCCACTTGGGGTGGCACGCGCTCACTCTTGGGGCCGTATCTCGGGAACCACAAGTCACAATTGGAAAATATTGCAGGTACAGCATGTCAAATGTCCAATGAGTCGTTGGTTACCAGAGAAAATCCGTTGAAAAATACCAGCGCCTTCTTATCGCCATTCATGTCCGAAAAATAGCCAAAAATGCCAAAATTTCACAACTTTGAGTGCGATGCGGCACGTCTTCCCGTCATCCAATTGCAATAATATTTTACAGAATATGTTTTTACACCAATTAGCATGAATTGAGGGGGTGTCCCGAAAGAAAATCGAAAAATCGAAAAATAAGGACCACCCTAGTGCACAGCCTTGTTTCACTTCTTTCTTTATTCTTGCCTCTTCTCAGTTGGGTCCATATTTTATCACAGCTTCTTGGTTTTTATACGAACTGTGGATAATTCTTCGGTCATTATACGGCACTCCAATTTCTTTCAGAATTCCAAGCATTAAATTCCAATCCACGTTGTCAAATGCCTTCTCCAAATCCACTAATGAAAATAAAGTCAGTTTGGTCTTCTCCATCTCTTCTCTATAAGCAGCCTTAGGGCCAATATTGCTTCTCTTGTGCTCATAATATATATATTAATTTTAATATAAAAGGGACACGAATAAACCTAAGTAGGAGGGTGTAACAGGATAGAAGAGACCAAAGTGATTGTTAAACAAGGAAAACAAAAGGTTCAGCTAGTGCGATGGGGATAAAATGGATTGACAGAATGACTAACCACGGCGTCCTCGGAAGAATGGGGAAAAGAGAAGTCTGCTGAAAACTTGGAAAAGAAGTCGGGGACATTAAATGGATCCTATCTCGAGAGACAATGGTATTAACAAAGGTAATCGACGAAAGAAGAATTTGACTTCGGTGAACTTACTAACATCAATATAGGTAATATTTGAATCTTCCACTACTCATGAAGGATTTCAAATATTGCTTACTGAAAACATAAGCTTCGTACTCTTTAACAACAGAACATTACTGTCAGTGATTTAGTGAATGACGGATGAATTTTTCTACATTTCGGCAAATCTTCTTCCTACTGGCCCCGTTTGTTTAATTTCTATCTTATAAGAGATATCACTATTTGTATTGTAGCTAATATTTTATTATTTTCGAAAACGATTTTAATAAGAGAGCAGCTGTCATATCTTCTTCTTCTACTCTCATTAGGGACAGACATTTCCTCGATGAGAGACAGTTATGACAACAACGTCCTCAAGATTGAGTTAGACTCCTTTTGATCTATTTCCCTGAAATATACATTTTTAATTGGGGCGACGAGACATAATAGGGCTACTTTCTCATTTCTCTGCTACTTTTTCTCTGCTCCTTGGATGTCCTAAATGATAACCACTAATCATCAAGATTCTGCCATTCCTCCATTCAAGAAATACTATCCGAATGATTTTGCCTAATCAGTGCAGAATTAATTTTTTCGATATGATGATAAATATTGCTTAAATTTACAAAAGTGATGTGTTGAAAACATAACTCTGTTGCATTCCTGTGATCCCGACAAAATGAATCGAGATAAAAATTCCCTCTGCTTTGGTAGCGCATGAGTTATTGTATTTTATGCTCAGAGGAAAAAAGTTACAGCATTGAGGTAAGTGTGCAATTCGCCCCTCAGTTGGTATCCTTAATTATCTCACTTCAGTATATAACTTATTCTAATATTAACTAACTCATTCGTAACTTTGTGGTATTCCATTTTAAGGTTTCTGGCAGGTATTACTTTTACTTATACCACTTCTTTTTTAAAAAATAAGGCGACCCGGGTTTCGATGAATATTCATCATCATCAGGCGTAAACTATTTATCTTATTATTGTAACCTTAGTTACGTAACGGAAGAAGAGATTAATTTTGAAAAGGACGCAAGAATGGGAGAAAAAGATGTGTAAATGTATTCGTTGATGAGAGTGTTGTCCTGGTTATTAAAAATTATTTAAATTTCTACCTGCTCTCTAGAATCTAATGGGGGCGTTTACTCGGAACCGAAACCGAAATTTGTACACGAAATTGTTAGATAGAAACGAAAAAAGAAATTTAGTGAAAAAATTAATCTTCTAACCACAACCATTCACTCATAAATCAAAAATTAAAATAAGCAAAAGGTGACGCCCACCGAAAATGCTGCTGTGATAGCATTGACGTCACTTTCCTCCCGTCCTTGACTGCTTTTAGGGGAAGGGGAGGGAGTGGAGGGGAGTTATCGGAAGGTCTGCTCGCACAGATGCTCTCCTAACTGCTCCGATTGGCAGAGTCAGCTGTGTCTCCCCTTTGCGATAAGGCGAAGTAGCTTCGCGGGCTCAGTTGTGATTGGACGAAGTCGTTATGCGTCAGAGGTTGCACCACACCCACTTTTCCGAAAGGGTTAAAAACATTAGTTTTTCGACGCCTATAACTCGGGAAATAATAGACGGATCAAAAAACGGAAAAATACGGGTCTTTTTATTTTACAAACTCTATTATATTCGGCAATTAAAAAAAAATATAGTAAACGACCCCATTCGCGGCGGTCATTGCATAATTTTAATATATTCATTTTAAAAACCTTCGGAGTGAGGAAGAAAGAACATTTAAGTGCTTACAAAAATAGCAAAGACGATAAAAGTAATTTTGCTAAGCACTTAATATGTAACTGGCATAGGAGTGCCGGGACTCGAACCCGGACCCCCTTACTTCCAGCCAGGTTCTCTACCAGTTGAGCTACCGGGGCGTCCTCTTTCTCAGTAGAAATTATAGAGCCTTAAAGGAACAAGATATTCCTTTAAAAGAAGAAGGAACAAGAAAATCAGGGGGTCCGAGTTCGAGTCCCGGTCAAGGCGAATGATTTTTTTCTCTGTGGAATATTTGCTATTGTGCAATTTCAGCGGGTAACGCCCCTAAAGTTTTCTCGGCTGGTACGTGATATTTGTATTGAATTATTCAGAAATACTAAGCTTTCATATTGTGTATTCAGAGGGCGAGGGGACATTTAAATCCGGATACGCGCGCGTAGTAAAGGGTAAATAAGCGTTTCTGTGACAACGACAGTCTGTCGTATCTTCGGCCTATGACTTCCACTTCAAGGACTAACCACGAACACCTTATCGGAGTTACCCGCTGAATTGTACTAGAGGAGAATTTCCGCAGAGAGAATAATCCAGCATTCTGAAAATGGAACGAATTTTTCCAAACCACGAAAACCCTTTATTTGACTCCCTTTATTCCGATGTTGTATGGAAAGAGCTATATGGTTGGCTTTCCGTTTAAGGCGACCGAAAGATAAGACCATTATATGCGCCATTCAGGATAAGTGAATTATTGAGTAGTGGTAGGATTTTACAGGGATCAATAAGACGGGTGGAGAGAAACCCTGATCTAAACGAAGCGTCCTAGCGGTCTATGGTTTAACGTCCCATCCAACGGAAGGAGATGAGATCCATAAGTGCCCTTCCTCTACTCATCTCTCGAACAGGGACAGAGAAGTATACTATCTATGATACCACTGCCGGGATTCAATCCCGAGCCTTCGAATCGAGAACTCTATTGGGCGCTCCTCCACAAAACCAATTACCGGTGTTTATTTTTGTTTGTTGTCTCATTGTTCCTGGTGTGGATGCACCGTCTGCCACACACCCTCGAGTTGACTTGCAGGGTATGTCGTAGATATAGATGTAGTGTATAGGGGTATATCAAAAAAGAAGACAGGAAATCGCTTAGCAAGGATTTAGATGCAATTCAAGAGTGGTGCGACAAATGGCAGTTAGAACTTAGCCTTAAAAAGTGTAAAGCTACCAATTTTTGGAGGAGGAAAAATTCGATAGAGCGATCCTATGAAATTAATAACACGAACATCGAAAGTGTTGAGACCATAAGGTATTTAGGAGCAACAGTCACTAAAGATTTATCGTGGGGAAGACACATCCGGGAAATATGCGGCCGAGCGAAAAGAAAGCTAGGATTTACAAAAAGAGTACCTACTTGGGAAATGTGATGAGAAGACAAAAGAACGATGTTACTTTTCACTAGTTAGGCTCCACCTTGAGTATGCAGCCAGTGTATGGGATCCGAATGAATTAGGTTTGATCAGAGAACTAGACAGTGTGAAGCGTAGAGCAGCTAGGTTCTTCAAAAGGTGTTACGATAGGTTGAGTAGTGTTTCGTAATTAATACAAGAATTAGGGTGGGAGTCATTATCAGAGCGTAGGTTAAGGTATAGATTAAATCTATTAGCGAAATTTCAATCGGATACCTTTACTGAAGATGTTAGGCACATATTAAAAACACCAGCGTATTATGCTAGATTCGATCAGATTAGAGAGATAGAGTGTCGTACTGATAGATTCAAAATGGCATTTTTCCTCTGTACTACAGGAGAACAGAATAGGCAGCATAGCAAAGGGATAGGTAGGGGAAATATTTTAGAGTAGTCTGTAGTGCATGATGCATGTATTAATCCCTTTAATGCTATAAGTACTAACAATCTAGTTGCATGACACCCTATAGTTCCTTGTTTTGCATGCCGGTAGAGCATGCATGGTGATCTTCACCCTCTGCCACACACCCTAGCGGTGGCGTGCAGGGTATCGTGTAGTTGTAGATGTACTGCATCAAAAGTGTGAGAACAGAGGTAAGACAGCGTAACTGGATGTATAGGAGAATCCAATAATAGATGAATGGCCGAGGGATTTGCAGTGAGGAGGAGGTGAAATATGCGTGAACATCTTGAAGGAATGACGGCTGACTGACGGCATAGAGAATTGCATTGAACATTTAGCACGTGGTGGTTTATTCGTTGGTGGGGAGAGTCGTAAGTAACGCGACGGTTCATTGAGATAGTACACACACACATGCTACATTCAGTCACGGTGATTGTCGGCTTGCTCTCTATTGGTGTCTTCGCCGGTCTTATGAAGTGCTTCCCCTCCGTCTTGGGTTCGATGCGGCAGACTCACCGCGTTGGCCGTCTCACAATTAGATGTATTCTCCAACAACTCCCTGACACAATTAGCTACGGCACCTAATAGAGGGGATAACACTCCCGATTTACTGGCAACCAACATCCCACAAAAAGTGACTAAGATTGACGCCGTTGATGGAATCAGTGACCACAGAGTTCTGATTGCAAAATTATCTATAACTTTAGATAAAAATTTTAAACAAAAAGAAAGATTTACATTTTTAAAAGAGTTGAATTTGCTAACTTTAAACTTTATTTAAGAGTTTCCTTATCGGATTTTAAAAAGTCTTCCATAAACTTATGTACGGAGGGTTCATGGAAGTCTTTCATTAATATCATGCGCTCTAGGATAATTAGATATATCCCATGAAAATTTAAAAAAGAAAGCACTGAACCTAGGTGGTACAACGCCGAAGTGAGACAATCCCTGAGACGGCAGCGAAAATGTCAAGCAAAAATGAAAAGAATGAGTAATTATATGCCCATTGGTGAGCGTAATGTAATAATTGAAAACTATAAAATTTCAAAATCCACTGCAAAGCTTAGAAATGCATTTGCTGAATTACAAAAAAAACGCTTGGGGAACAATTGAAAGAAAATACAAAAGTCCTCTGGCCATACGTCAGGGAGGTGCAAGGCCATAAGTCTGCCGTCCATTCACTAAAAAATGATAAGGGGGAAATGGCCACAAACACTCTTGACAAAGTTAACTTGCTGAATACCTTCTTCCAAACCGTTTTCAACCCACCTTCCGGAGATTCAACTATCGTGTTGCCTGACATATTTCAGCGGCTGATGCAACCAATTGAGATTTCCTGTAATGGTATTGAAAAGTTACTTAAAAATATAAGCCCCAACAAATCGCCTGTCCCTGATCAAATTCCCTCCCGCGTATATAGAGAGTTAGCTTCTGAAATTTCCCCCTACCTTGAAATAGTATTTAATAAATCCCTCACTGAACACGCCGTACCGATGGATTGGAAAGCAGCCGATGTAACACCCATTTTGAAAAGTGGTGATAGGGAGCAGCCAGCTAATTACAGACCTATATCCCTCACATCCATTTCATGCAAAGTCCTGGAACATATACTTGTCAGTTCAGTCATGGGGTACCTAGATAGTCAAAATTTATTGTCCAATGTTCAGCATTTCTTCCGGAAGACTAGATCATGCGAAACTCAACTTGCTCTCTTTTCCCACGATATTTTAGTTTCCGGCGATAATAATATCCCAGTGGATGCAATATTTCTCGATTACAGGAAACCTTTTGACAAGGTGTCTCATAGAAAAATAATTTTGATGCTAAAATCTTATGGGTTAGACAGTAATGTAATATCATGGATAAATAATTTCCTTCATGATCGGGTACAAAGGGTTGTTACGGACGGTGTTACCTCCCCGGCAATTGAAGTCACTTCAGGTGTCCCACAAGGTAGTGTGATAGGCCCACTCCTGTTACTTCTGTACATAAATGAAATAAATAAGTTGGTAAAAAGTAAGCTTCGTCTATTTGCCGATGACGCAGTAGTGCACAGGGAAATTCTATGCCCAAATGATAAAGAAAAAAATAAATTACTTGCCGTTTTGACTCGCCACAGTGAGTCTGCGCAGGTAGATACTTGAGAATGTGTTGGGAATCTACTGCTTTGATGTAAGGACGGACGGTTTAGTTTTTACCTGAACCGACCTCATGCTTCAGTAAACACGACCTTCACCCTTAACTATCCTCCCTCCCCCCAAATATTACGACTCCCTTCCCTTCGTTTGTCCTCGTTAAACTAATTGACCGGCCCATGGCCTTCTGAGGACTCCATCCCCCTCTCCAATTTCCAGAATTTTCCCCAACCCTCCCCACCTTAATTGAGAGTATGAAAGAGAGGCAGCTATCGTGTCTCCGTAATCTCCGTAAGAAGAGACAGCTATGCTCCCCTTCACCTTCATAATGGCGTTTCAGGCCGAAACCTAGGTCGGTTCATAAGTTAAAGTTTAGAAATTTACCATTATGTCTTCATTTATCATGATTATAAACATAGAAAATCCTAGGTGACACAGGAATGTGCCTAATAAGTTTTTTATAAAATTTTTAAACGTAAAGTAAAAAAAAACGTTGTGTCAAGAATTCATACAGCCATCCGAAACATGATGCAGGTTTCGACCATAACTCAACATTTTTGCTGAAATCATATATTCAACCGGACAAAGTTGAAAGAAAATATTCGAAAATGAGTGAAGAAACCTTATCTGGAGATAATAGGAAGGGCTCTCCGAAAATGAAGATTTTCCAAGTGAGAAAATATGATTGGACGAATATTAAAGTGAAAAAGACGAAAAAACATAAAAGCATAGCTAATGCATGCGGAAAAAAAATTGTAGGTACCCAAGATACTTGAGGGGTACTTAAGCGCATTTCAGAATAGTTTATACAAGAAACTAATGAAGCAAGAATAATGTGGACTGTAGATTGTGACGAACTAGAAACGAGACAGAGTGAAAATTATAGAAAATTATAACATTAATGGCCGTAGTAAGGAGAAAAATACAATCAGGCAGGATAAAACACACAAATGAAGCAGTAAATATCAATTTAGTGGCAAGGAGTGACCAAGAGTGAATTATTAATAGTGAAAATATAAACATATAGACGTACAGACAATTCTCACTCACTCAGTGATTCAACCGGAAGGTTCAACTAAGCCAATGGCGTGTGAAATTCACACATTCAGGGTAGGGGGGCCAGTTTCTTTCCCTAGGATCGCATGAGTGCATGCTTGGTGATCCCTACCCCCTGCCACACACCCTCTCGGTGGTTTTCAGGGTATCGTGTAGATGTAGATAAAATTTCGGCTCATTTGGAGAGCTGCGGGTCACCGGAGAGAACGATCACCTGCGATTCCTACGATGTTCTGACACGCAGAATATCGAATCGCAAGGATTTTCGACGGGGGTGTCCAGAAAGTCTCTTGCCCGGGATTTGAACCCGGGACCCTCCGGTCAGCAGCTCAGTACTCTACCCACTAGGCCATCACGATCCCCAATGAGATTTAAATACATATATTTGTTATCAGAAAGTGTATTGGCTCATTAACAATTTTTTTAAAGCTTTCGCTCAAATAATTCTTCATGGTAAACCGTGACATAGCTCTCATAGCAGAGACAGAGAAGGAGCTGAATAAGACGCTAAAAACCATGGAAAGGACAATGGCCAGTTATCATCTCAAGATTAATAAGAAGAAATCTAAGATACTGGTGTGCAGCAAAAGAGAGGAGGCCAAAACCAACGTTATACTAGAAAAACAAAAACTTAAAGAGGTGAAAGAGCTCTGTTACCTGGGAAGCAGAGTAACCATCGATGGACGAAGCAGGAAAGAAATAGTGAGCATAATAGCCCAAGCAAAGAGGGCATTCTATCAAAAGAAGAATCTACATGCAGCCGGAAACACCAGCTTGGAAGTAAGGAAACAATTCATCAAAACGTATATCTGGAGCAAGTTTCTTTACGACAGTGAAGCATGGACGATAAGAGCAGCGGAGAAGAAAAGGGTGGAAGCATTCGAAATATGGTGCTACCGAGGAATGATGAAGATAAAATGGATCGACCGAGTGACAAATGAAGAAGTCCTAAGAAGAGTGGGAGAAAAGAGAAGTCTGCTGAAAACTATAAAAAGAAGACGGGACAACTTAATGGGCCACATCTTAAGACACGATGGCCTGATGAAGACAATCGTCGAAGGAAAAGTGAATGGGAAGAATGGAAAAGGCAGACCTCGTATGAGAGGTATATGGAACAGGTCGTAAAGGACGTGAAAGAGAGGAACTATGTTGGTATGAAGAGGTTGGCCGATAGAAGAATCGAGTGGAGGGCTGCGTCAAACCAATCCTAGGATTGCTGACCCTTGATGATGATCATGGTAAACGGTTCTTACGAAGAGAGATCATTTGACAAAACGGCTAAAGGATAAACTACGAAGGTCAGAAGTGCATCGGAACGACAGATTGCTGAGTGAGGAGTGCTCAGAAAGGGAGAGAAATTATAGGAGGTGAAAGCTAGAGGGGGAAAGTTACAAGGTGGAGGTAATAGCTAGGTAGCGAATGCCTGGTAAAGATTCACCCCTTTTATGCTAGCTTGTAGGATATGATGTAGATGGCTGGATTGCTCCCAATTGCAGGCACCCTTGAACATGTAAGGTTAAAGTCATGGTGGGTGAGGCATGGGGAGAAGCAGAAATGAAGTAAGAGACCCTTGCTCGGTCTTGGCTATATCTCATCCACGACCATGATTGGTGAACGAGCAGGGGTCGATTCTATTAAGGAGGTTGGCTCGCGACTGCTTGAGTCAAGTTGTCTGAGGAATCTTATTAATTTAAGTACGAGTATATGCCTGCTAAGTGATCCTTAATTCACAAAGAAAATTTCCTAAGCTAATGAAAGCCATAAGTATCACAAGAAATACGATGTAAAGTCGAATGATTTACTTTTTATAATAATTTTAATCAACTCGACGATGGAGTCATTCAGCACTTACTTTAAAGAAATAAATTCATGTGATCAATGAATTTACCAATGTATAACACCAGAATATTACTATCAAACGTTATGTTATAATATTTTTATGAAATATGCTTTAATACGTATCTCATTAGTAATGATATTATTCATACGCCATGCATTTTGGCTACAGCGACCACAGCGCCACTTGAAGTCAACTAACGCATTTCGTCTGCTATAAGCGCAGATATAGGGGGATTTAGCAAAAAATACGATAAGTTGATACGATGGGTCATTTTTTGCAGAAATGACATGTCACTATGGTATTTTTAAAATTTATATTCCCACGAGATGGCCATTCTCGCCGTCAATCGTATGCAATTTGTGCAAAAAGGAGTATGGGTTGGAATATTTACTTTATTAGATAGAGGAACTAGAGGAACTTCAGCAGAAGTGCTGAAAATATAAAAAAATGACATGACATTCACTTTTCGGATCAACCTCCTTTATTCGAATTTGTAATTTCAACGACACAACAATGCTCATACATTGGATAAACGTCATTGTTAGAACTACAATCTATGCTTCCTTGATGGCGCTACGGTCGTCCCGGGTCACGACGACGGAGTCAGATCATTTTACGGATCATTTCGTTCATAATCTTTCGCCACACAATTGACGCCAACCAGAGGCTACGACCGCGGTGGACGGAGCAGACGTAGTAGCAGACGAAAGTCTTTGCCCTTTTTTCAGCACAAGGCGTGAACGCATGTAATTCTAGTTAATGATTAATCCTTTAATGTCTCCGGCGGTGAGCGATGGGTCATGAATCGTTCTCCCCGGTGAGCCACAGCTCTCCATATGAGCCAAATTTCCTCTACATCTACATCTAAACGATACCCTGCAAGCCACCGCGAGGGTGTGTGGCAGGGGGTGAAGATCACCATGCATGCACTATTGAAATGCAAACAAGCAACAGTAGGGTCTAATGCAACTAGATTGCTAGTATCTATAGTATTTAAGGGATTTATACATGCATCATGCACTACAGACTACTCTGAAATATTTCCCCTACCTATCCCTTTGCTATGATGCCTATTGCGTTTTCTTATAGTACGGGGTAAAAATGCCATTTTGAATCTATCGGTACGACAATCTATCTCTGTAATCTTATTTATCTGGTCGAATCTAGCATGATACGCCGGTGTTATTAATATGTGCCTAACATCTTTAGTAAAGCTATCCGATTGAAATTTCTCTAATAGATTTAATCTGTAGGTACTTTAAACTACGCTCTGATAATGGTTCTAACCCTTATTCTTGTATTAATTCTGAAACACTACTCAACCGATCGTAACATCTTTTAACGAACCTAGCTGCTCTACGCTGCACACTGTCTAGTTCTCTGATTAAACCTAATTCATTCGGATCCCATACACTGGCTGCATACTCAAGGTGGGGCCTAACTAGTGAAAAGTAACATCGCTCTTTTGTCTTCTCATCACATTTCCCAAGTACTCTTTTTATAAATCCTAGCTTTCTCTTCGCTCGGCCGCATATTTCCCGGATGTGACTTCCCACGATAAATCTTTAGTGTTTGTTACACCTAAATACCTTATGGTTTTTACACTTTTGTTCTTCATGTTACTAATTTTATAGCATCGCTCTATCGAATTAATCCTCCTCCAAAAATTTATAGCTACAAACTTTTTAAGGTTAAGTGATAATTTCCATGTTCGCACCACTCTTGAATTGCTTCTAAATCCTTGCTAAGATATTTTCTGTCTTCTTCTTTTGATGCACCACTATACACTACCGCATCGTCTGCAAAAAAGTCTAAGCTTACTACTAACTACGGTACCCAAATCGCTTATGCATACAAGAAATAGAAGCGAACCTACTACGCTACCTTGTGGAACTCCTGATGGGACTTTGATTGTGTCCGACATTATACCATCTATGACAACCCTCTGCTCTCGCCCACTTAAGAATTCTTTTATCCAACATACAACGTTTTTATTTATACCAAAACTCTCTAACTTCAAGATTAATTTATCATGATGTACTTTATCGAATGCCTTTTTAAAATCTAAAAATATATCATCAACTTCAGTACACTTTACGCCGTAGACTAAAATATCATGTGCGAATTAAGCTAATTGTGTCTCATAACATCTACCTTTCCGGAACCCATTTTGGCTGTTTATGAGCAATCTCTGACCATCCAATTACCCCCAATGTGCTAAAATACCTTAAAAGAGATTGACGTGAGTGAAATGGGTCTGTAGTTACTAGGTTCTTCCCTATCACCGATTTTAATTCCTTACGACTTTGAATACCCTGAACGTGTTTTTTTCAACCGCCCATGGCTTCGTACTGGGTGAGCTCTACCCTCTCCTCAAAAGCCAACCTTTGGGTTGAACACTAATGTTTTTGTTTTACAGAGTCGCCCCCACCACAGGTGAGTTCATTCGTGACCTTTGTTTTGACGGGGAGCTCCAAGAGCGCATCCCTCGCTTCATTTGTCCCCACCCAGTCGAGTCTCCCGACGCCCCATGCAGCGCCACGGATGGCGACATCGCGACCCACTCCTCAAACACGCCTCGACTCTCCTCGAGTGCCTTGAAGAAGAGCCGCCGCCATAAAGAATGTCTGGCTTCCCTGATTAAATAAGACAATTGGCCACACCCGGCGCGGTAACCTATGGGAACACGACGACGGCAGAGGGCGGATCTACGGCTTTATTAGGACTCATTCGGGGAGCGGGATTAAGGGTAACTACGCAGCCGAGATGCGGCAGGATCCACATCTGCTGATTACAAAGCAAGCCACAACGAGGGTGTGTGGCAGGGGGTGAGTTTCCACCAAGCGTGTACTACGCATGTGCCCCAAAGTTTACTTAACCTGCCTACTTAAGGAAGAATTTCTATAAATATCTTGTCGGACACACATTACCAGTTCACCTTTCATAAAACACGCAAAGAAATATTAAAAAAGTAAAACAGGCATACATTACACATGTACCTATATCTACATCTACATAATACCCTCCAAGCCACCTCAGAAGTGCGTGGCAGGGGGTGAATTCTCACCAAACATGCACTACATATAATGCATTTAAAAGGATTATTCTAAACTGCATATCATGCATTTAAAATATTAGTCTAAACAGCAATATTTAAAAAGATAACTATAGCAAATTAAGCATGCAAAAACGTGCTGTTAATTGGTTAGCTTCAAGTCCTTATACCAACATGCAGCTACCACTGTTATCCATTGCTACACTCGTATTGAATATATTTACCGTATTCATATCCCTAATTGTACGAGGAAAAAATGACATTTTGAATCTGTCAGTTATGCAATCGATTTCTCTAATATTGTGATTATGGTCCAGTCTACCATAGTAAGTTGGGGTTCTCAAAATATTTTTAACGCCATCACTGAAAATATTATCTTGGAATTTATTTAAGAGATTAAGTCTAAATTTCAACCTGCGATCTGACAATGATTCCCAATTTAATTCATTTAATAGACTGGTTACGCTAATAAGGTTATCGTACCGTCCCTTTACAAATCTTGCCAATCTTCGCTGCACACGTTCAAGTATTTTATTTAGACCTATTTCGTAGAGATCCTATACACTGGCAGCATATTCCAAATGAGGTCTAACAAGGGAAAAGTAGCCGATGTAAAGTACCTAAGTGCATTTTGTAATGCATGCACCTAAGGACTATCATTTGCAGCCATTATGATCAATAAGACAATTACTCTAAATAACATGGCATAAAATAATTTTAATAACAGGAAAATTGGAGATTCATTACGAAATTAATTAAGTAAATGTACTCCGATTATCGAAATCGATTTCACTTGTCAGGGCATTATTAGATACCCTGGCCATAGCCATTACTGGCTTGGACTTACAATTATTCTAGCAGTAAATAAGGAATTCTTTCACAATCAAATGAGGCGAATTCTCCATCAATATGCGCATCATGGTTTTTTTTACTTTTATACATTTTTTTAAGCATTCTCATCCCGTTTGAAAAGCAGGTTGCTTATCCGTTAATATCTTTCCCCTTATTTTAAGTGTTCGCAAATTAATTATTATTCCTTTCTAATTTCAGTTCCGGCCAAAGGAGCTAGATCTTACGCCTGAGCTTCGTTCGGACAGCTTTTATTCGGACAGCTCTATTTTCCCCTCCCTTTCGCTCAATAAGAGGGTAGTTTGATGAGCCAGTGACTTTTTGAATACAACATCTTTTTTCGGCAAATAAGCGATTTAATTCCTGTCTCGTTTTAGCTCTATACATTTAGAACAGCGTTTTTCCAATTTTTTTATTCCTTCCAAATAATACCTAGGTTTTCTCAAGGCCCTCAAAATAGGCGTTTGTTTCAGTGTTGACCCCTTCATTCGACCCAAATCTGTTACCACCCAGCCATTTCTTCAGGTTTGGAAACGGGAAATAGTCGCAGGGGGCTAAATCTGGAGAATATGCTGGTTGGAGTACGAGTTCGCAGCACAATTTATAGATTTCTGCCATGCTGACTAAACACGTGTGCACCCGTGCATTGTCTTTATGGAACAGCACCTTTTTCCTTGCAAACTGCCGTCGTTTCTGCTTCAAATCAATATTGAATCTGTCCAAAAGCTCTGAATAATATTCGCCGGTGATCGTTTTACCCTTTTCAAGCTAATCAATGTGAATCATACCGCGTGCATCCCAAAAAATTGTGGCCATGAACTTGTTGGCCGACCGACCCTTGGCCTTCTTTGGTGCACGTTCACCCGAAGAAACCCACTGCTTTGATTGTTTCCTGGTCTCTGATGTGATGGGATGGATCCATGTTTCGTCTACGGCAACGAAACGGTGCAAAAAGTTGTTCTGATTACGGCTGAACACTGCCAAACACTCCTTTGACGTGGTCACAAGGTTGCGCTTGTGGTCGAGTGTGAGCAATCGCGGCACCCATCGCGAGGATAGCTCTTCATTCTTGGTTAAAACTCTCGCGGGTCATTATAGATGTATGCTAGTTCTTCGGGTGTACCCCGCGTTCTATACCAGATGTGATACCTGACGTTTCGTGGCCGTTGCTGGTCACTTTATCAACGGGAATGAGGTATCTGTGGCGATTTGGTGGAGTTTATACAGGGGGGGGGGGGTTCATGGAGGGGAAAAGGATGGGAAGGGAAGGAGTAGTCATTGCATTTTCATTTAGGTTCAAAGCAGGGTCCCACGTGTGGCTGACTTGGAGACCACAGTCCCTGTTGTAATTTTGATGGCATTTTCTTATTTCCAAAGCTTCGCGGATCAGTCGGGGCTTGAAGTTTTTCACTTTGGCGATTATCTTTGTTTCTTTGAAGTCAATCGCGTGTCCCGAGGCTGCATGTTCCGCTGCTGCCGATTTTAAGGGTTGTCCCAGTCGAATAGCCCGCTCGTGTTCTTCTAAGCGGGTTTTGACAGAGCGTCCGGTGTCGCCGATATATTTCTTCTCGCAAGTTTGGCAAGGTATCTCATACACTCCTTCCACTTGAAATGGTGTTTCATCCTTCACACTCAATTCAAGCAGTTTCTAATTTTTAAATGTGACTTGAGCACAGCTTTTATTTCAGGTTTGCGGAGGATGTTTCCTATTCTATCCGTTACGACCCGGACGTAAGGAAGGAAGGCTCTCTTGGGTGCAAGGTTGTCTGCGTCCGGAGTCCCAATTTCTTATTTTGGGCCATCCTCATCCAATTCTATCCTTGGCATTGCCCGGCTCAATGCGACGGAATCGGATCATTCTGCGGATCATTTCGTTCATAATCTGTCGCCAAATATTTTCTGACGAGCAGGCGCTGCTATCGCGGTGGGCACCTAGCTAATGATTAAACCTTTCATGTCTCCGTTTACAGTTAGAAGTATATAAAACTATTTGTTTTGTTTTCAAATGTCGCCATGCAATGTTTTTGTTTAATTTTGTTTTGACTAGACACACAGGTTTTTTAGTTTCAAGGTGAGAATGCATCTAATTCTAGCTAATGATTAAATCTTTCATGTCTCCGTTTCCTTGCGGCTTATACAGTTAGAGGTATATAAAACTATTTGTTTTGTTTTCAATTGTCGCCATGCAATGTTTTTGTTTAATGTTGATTAAAAATTGTCGAGTGGACTAGACACAGGTATAAGTTTTTTATTCGTTTAAAACTTCTACGTACGATTTTAATGCTACTGCAGGGGCAATCTATATTATAGAGAGAGATGGTATCATGTTGGGAATCACATTGTTTGAGCATATCTCATTATGCTGGCAATTGCTTTGTACGAGTACCTTTCTTTGTGTGGTTGTATTCTACCGAAAAATTCTGACATTATATGGACGTCCCCCTTGTGTGGCAATCTCCCCCCTGCCACACACCTTTATGGTGGCTTGCAGGGTATATGTAGATGTAGACGTCCTTTGGTCTTTGGACGCGTACATTATCGCCGGATATTGAACGGTTGTTGTATATTTGTTATCTGCTACTGTGATATCAACCATTCCAAATCAATGTACTATTTAAATAGAAACATAGGCGGACGGAGGAATATATGCACGAAGATGTAATGATTCACTCGAGAAAACAATATCATTACAGAAGCTGTTGAACACAATCAATTGATAAAACCAAAACATTTTGTGCTTTAATTCCAAATGTGCAATCACTTTCAATTTTCAAAAGTTATACTTTCTTAAATCTTTCTTAAGTCCGCCGTTATTCCGTACGAACATATATTGTTACATTTTAAAACGAATAGATTGATTACAAACATCAATAAGTCATGTTGATTAACTATTGTTAATTACTTCTGATTGTTCCCTCCATTGTAATAATGGTTACGGCTGGATAGACATAACGCTGGATAAACAGTCAACTGTTATACGTCATTACGGCGGTGAACGATTTTCGCGAATCGTTCGTCCCGGTGACCCACGACTCTTCATATGAGCCGAAATTCTTTCGACTTTACAGAATAGGCCTCCAGGAAACATCTTTCTCAGAATTGCGAGGGATTGACGAGAGGTGTTGGATACCGCACCATCTTTTTGGAACCACACGTGTCCCTTTCCATGTTCATGAAAAAGATCACCCAATGTAGTCCTGAGAAAGTTCTCGCTAAGTTCACAATATCGAGTGGGCGTAACCGTTACAGTAACACCATTCTCTTAAAAAAAAATTACGGACCCCACACACACCAAACTCAAAAACGGCACACCACACTACGGATTACGGCGCTACGGGTTTCACAAACTTGTTCACTCAGTTCTTGTGCGACTGCAACTTTGCACGGGTGCATTTTGAGTTCTCGGTGCGGAATTCTCCGAACACTTCGGTCCGATAGCTGTAGGGCAGCCGCATGTTTCTGTGCAGAACGCCGTGGAGAGAATTCGAGCGAAGCTCTCAGAGCAGCAACATTTTCCGGTCCTGTGGAAGTCCGAGGACGGCCAGTAGATGTCCGTTTTAACGCACTACCTGTCCGTCTAAAAGTTTGACACGGATTGTTTTTTTAAATCGGGAACGGGATCATGTCGAGTGAGCGAAAAGCGAACACGAAAGGCACGCTGTGTCGAAATCAGCGATCCGCCATTTTGAATAAATTCCACCACCATGAAAGCATGCTTAATTCCGTACCACACCATGCTGTAAACTGTAAATGGCATGAGCAGAGCTGTCTTTATAATCAAGCGCCAACGCAGTACCCTCCCCCCCCTGCCCCTGGCGACAATGTTCTTAAATCGGGGAGGTCATTCTGCCGCACCCTGTACATAAATTATTTTATTTACATTGCATAAGATGTGAGTGCAACAGCTATTTAAACATATAAATGTTTTCGGAAGACCTTATCCCATCAGGTAGTGAATTCCATAATCTACAAGATGTTGCATGAAAAGAATTACCGAACACATTTGTGCGGAAATTTGGTATTAATAATAACTCAGTATTGCGTGTCAGCCGTTTATGCGTGGTAGCATTAAAAATAACTTTTCAAACAAATAATTTGGACACTCAGTTTTAATTAGCTTGTACATTAACACATTTATTTGATATTCTCATCTCTTTTCTATCTTCAACCACCTGAGTGTGTGTAACCTCTTTATCATAAGGAATATTGAATATCAATCTTGTTCCACAGTTTTGTAACCTCTGAAGTTGTTGATTTAGCTCCATAGTAACATCAGTATAGACGAGTGAACAGTAATCAATATAAGGCATGATTAGGGTATTAAACAACTTGATTCTCAGGGAAGTTGGAATCAGGGGGCTATCTTGTAAAGTCGAAAGAATTTGGCTCATATGGAGAGTCGTGGGTCACCGGGACGAACGATTCGCGAACATCATTCACCGCCGAAAAGACGTATGACAGTTGACTGTTTATCCAGCGCTTGTCTATCCAGCGCGCCATTATTACAATGGAGGGAACAAGCTGAGGTAATTAACAATAGTTAATCAACATGACTTACTGTTGACGCTTGTAATCAATCTACTCGCTTTAAAATGCAACAATATATGCTGGTATGGAATAACGGCGGACTTATTAAGAAAGTGAAAATTCTGATAATTGAAAGTGATTACACCTTTGGAATTAAATCACGAAATGTTTTGGTTTTATCAATTGATTGTGTTCAACAGCTTCTGTAATGATATTGTTTTCTCGAGTGAATCATTACATCTTCGTGCATATATTCCTCCGTCCGCCTATGTTTCTATTTAAATAGTACATTGATTTGGAATGGTTGATATCACAGTAGCAGATAACAAATATACAACAACCGTTCAATATCCGGCGATAATGTACGCGTCCAAAGACCAAAGGACGTCTACATCTACATATACCCTGCAAGCCACCATAAAGGTGTGTGGCAGGGGGGAGATTGCCACACAAGGGGGACGTCCATATAATGTCAGAATTTTTCGGTAGAATACAACCACACAAAGAAAGGTACTCGTACAAAGCAATTGCCAGCATAATGAGATATGCTCAAACAATGTGATTCCCAACATGATACCATCTCTCTCTATAATATAGATTGCCCCTGCAGTAGCATTAAAATCGTACGTAGAAGTTTTAAACGAATAAAAAACTTATACCTGTGTCTAGTCCACTCGACAATTTTTAATCAACATTAAACAAAAACATTGCATGGCGACAATTGAAAACAAAACAAATAGTTTTATATACCTCTAACTGTATAAGCCGCAAGGAAACGGAGACATGAAAGATTTAATCATTAGCTAGAATTAGATGCATTCTCACCTTGAAACTAAAAAACCTGTGTGTCTAGTCAAAACAAAATTAAACAAAAACATTGCATGGCGACATTTGAAAACAAAACAAATAGTTTTATATACTTCTAACTGTAAACGGAGACATGAAAGGTTTAATCATTAGCTATAATTAGATGCATTCTCACCTTGTATCCCGCGCGATAAATATCAACAAGTCGTCTGCTACAATCGAAGCTTCTATAGGTGCCCACCGCGATAGCAGCGCCTGCTCGTCAGAAAATATTTGGCGACGGATTATGATCGAAATGATCCGCATAATGATCCGATTCCGTCGCCTTGAGCCGGAACGACCGTCGCGTCATCAAGGGAGCACGGTTTGTACTACAAACTATGACGTTTTTTCCATATATGGGTATTGTTGTGACGTCGGAATCTCGAATTCGACTTAACAGGATTGAGCCCCAGATCCTTGAATTGCATAATCACATATAATATTTTATGCACTTTATTGGAAGTTGTTTTATTATGTTCATGCCAGGTTAGTGTATAATGTAGAATACGAAGGAGGTGTTGGGCGAAACAGGGTTCGGGGTTACGAAGGGGATGGGCAAAAGACCTTAAGGCCATAAAAGGCAGTTCCTACACTAGTTCTCCCCACTAATTCACTTACAACCCTGTGTTGCAAGTGCTCTCCCTTCAGATCACTGAAGAGGGCAGCCTTGTGGCCGAAGTACACGCATCCTACGCACATCCTTATTTTGTCCTTCCACATTGACTAAGCTCTTTTTTGAGCTCTATTCTCCCAGTAGGTGTGCCCATTTGAGCGTGCGAGTGAGTGTTTTGTCTTGAGTGCATGTGAGTGTGCTTGCGAAAATAACCCAAAGCATCGTGACCAGGGTCCCATCAGCCCTGTGAAGGATCCCAATTGGGTTGAGTGTCTGTGTCTGTGGTGTGTCACTGACGGGGAGGTAAGATTTTAGTGCAGTTATGATTAGGGGTAAAGTACTCGCTTCGGTGTCTTGTGAACGGACGTGTTTTCGTGGAGCTCCTCCAAACCGCGCCGGTGGAGGGGGGAGGCCCCCACCAGTGACTTTGTGCGGTGTTGCCGCTACCTGCATAGTGTACTGCTATAGTTACTATCAGTGACTTCCTGCGATTTCCGCTGATTTCTGTGACTTTACCTGTGACATTGTGCAGACCGCCCTCCGAGAGGCTACCTTTTAATCGCCCTCGCGCAGGCCGTCTCGGCGGCCTGCTTCAGTACTGTGCTTCTAGTGATAGTGGATATAGTTCTACCACTTTTTGAGATGACACAGGTCATACCTGACATGAGAACCCGATCGTTGTGCATAGAAACGAACCATGGAGTGAAATACGCGACACCGTACGAGGCACACGTCTTTTGCCAAGACACGTTGGGCCTACGATACGATGACCTCAGTAGTTTAATGTTTGGTAACAACCGTGCTCAAGTTTATGTGAAATTTTTGAATGACGACTCTTTCAACCGGGCAATGGCGAAGCTATCGCCCAGTATGCCGTTCCCGTCCGCGGAAAACCCACGCACCACCGTAACCCTGGGAAGAGCTCTTGGGGGGTCCCCAGTGAATGTTCGGGTCCAGTGTCTCCCTGAGGAGGTACCGGACATGGCAATCCTCGACACCATGAGAAACTATGGCCGTACATTGAACCTCACCCACAGCACGTGGCACGGCGATCGGCTGATGCCCATACGAACTGGAACAAGAGTAGTGAAAATGGTGATCGAACGAGACATACCTTCGTATGTACAGATAATGGGTCAGACAGCACTTGTGGTCTACCACGGGCAGAAAAGGACCTGTGCCCGTTGCGGGATGACGGGACATGAACGGAAGGAATGTCCCAGGAACAACCAACCGCGTCGTTACGCCGACGCAGCCCAGCCGATTCCTGAGTCCCAGAAGACGAGGAGGAACGGGAACGGCGAGCACGCGCTATCGCCGACCTCGAGGCTCCCCCTCCCCCGATGCCACCGGCATCAACGGCTCCCCCGCCCCCTGACCCTGTCACCGTCCCGAACGGCGTAACACCTAAGGAGATTCTGATCGCGGCCGGGCCTCCGGAAGCGCCGAAACTTACAACGCCGCACCACGTGCCGAGCCCTGAGCTACCGGAAGGAGCGGGGGCGCCGTTCGACTCCCGACCGCCCCCCGCCCACGCCCCGCGTGGGGGGGAGAGGCCGGTCACTCAATCCTCATCGAAGCGTGTCGGCGGGGAACCCGCCCCTCTTTCCCCGCCCACCGTGCCTCAGCCGCAACGGCGTGCGCATCGTAAAACGGCGGGGAGGGGAGGTGAACCACGAGGTGAGGAGACCTCCGCCCTGCCTGCCCCCACCCGGGTCGTGACAACAACTGAACTTACCTCCGCGCGTGCACAGCTGATCGGTTCCACGGAATCGTTACTGATGCCCGTTACACGAGCAGTTCCTGTTCCGGTGACAAAGTCGCCGGCTGACGTTTTGAGACCGAGTGCGCCCCCCTGCTTACGGCCCAGTCTGGAAACGGCCCAGCCTCTTGTTGGTAAGCACTCTCGGGCCAGCAGCAGTGGAGAAGATGACGGAGCTCCACCCGGACAGCGCTTGAGAGCCGACACAGCCGGGAGGGAAACGGAGGACCCGGAGACGACAGCCAGCGCGAGCGCCGCTTCCTACATCCCGTCGGATCAGGGCCTGTATTCTGTATCTCCAAACCGATCGGTACGGGAGACCTTCCGTCGGTTTGGATGGCAAACCGACGAAGAGGGAACATCGGTGCGATTCTGTACTCAACCGATCGGTGCGGCGGCGACCTCCAGTCGGTGCGAAACAGGGAATCCTACCGACACCTAATTGCTGTCGGTACGCTCGGGTTTCAGTCGGTTTGGCTTGTTTACCGCTATACCTATACTTGAAGGCGAGGTTATTGGAGATAATTATCATTTTTTCTTGGATATATTTGCGATATAAAATGTTGAAAATATATTATAATAGTTACACGAAGTTTACTTGACAACATAATCATTCTGTAATTAACGTGAGTGGAGGTGAACTGAGAATGTAAAATGTTGCCAAGAACAATACGAGTGAAAATTAGAAAAAAGGTAATAATATATCACTAATATTGATAATTTTCTCGGAATACTATGCGCAAGACATCATTTTACTATTGCGCCAACATTTTATGGAATGTAGCAGACGATATTAAGTATATCGAAATCTTGCATTATCTTTCTCTGTGTACATACCGGTGAACGGCAGCAATACGCTGTCATTTTTTATGCGGTGCATTTGCTTTTGCCTCAGTTATTTTCGTATATTTATTTCCGCTCTGCTTCAATGGAATATTGCTTTTCTCGGTCTTCGCACCCTCATTGACTATCCACTGGGAAATTCTATTGTTGGTTTCCTATACATGAACCAACCAAACTTTCTCATTGTGAAAGATAGCTGTGTTAAATTCTCTTTATAACTTCATGAGTGATAACTCTACCTAATGTAAAAAGTTTATAAAAACGATTTTTTCGGGCATCTAACACCAACTTCAACTCATTACCATGATAGAAATAACTAAATGACAACTGAATGTTGGTATTATCGCTTGCTGTCGTCAATAAAGTGCATACTTCTTATTGAACAGTGCTATTATGATGTAATAGCTTATCAAGATAATGCTTTCTGACGCAATTAGTCTTCGGCTCTCACATACGTTGCTTTGTAAATGTATATTAAATCGCTAAGTGTTGAAATTGTCTTGAAAATTGTAAACACTTGGAAGTACATTTCAGTAGTATGGCACAACGTGGATTTCAGTTTGTCCTCAGCTCCCATTTGAATAAAAACTATGTATGTAATTTCCAACAGCATAATAAACATTAACATCAATATCAACCATGGCATCTACTTGATTACCCACAAAGAATATGAAGTATAAGATAAATACATGTCTTGATCTTCTTACACTATTCCTTCATCACATCTCCCTCGCTATATTGTTGAGTTATAAGGCTTCTCTTTCATTAATTGGCACAGTAAAATGAAAGTAAACATCCGCGTAGGCCTAAATTACGATATCCCATCAAATCTTACTCGCCTGACAACTTGAGTTTACACTTAAATTAAATAAGCGTAGACATTTATACCCAATTTAATAAATAATTACCAATTTTACAACTTTAGGTTTATTCTCAATGCATATTACAACGGCAAAGTGACACTATGGGCTATTAACAACTCTACGTAACCGTGTCGAAATACTTAAAACAATAATTAATGCCATCGATTAAAACAATAATTAATGCCATCGATTAAAACAAGAATTAACACTCGCGGTAACTCCATTCCGTAATATAAAAGCAATGGATATATCATATAGTTATCCCTCACACAGTATTTATTTCTAAGACATATTCCACTCAATTTGGAGTAAGTATCATACTTTCCTTCGCAATATTTTCACAGAGCACTTTATAAATCCATATTTTAGGTAACTATGCAATCAAAAATTATTACGGATATTAAATCAGAGCTTTCAGCAAGTAAATATTGATACAAGCCGATACAAGCATTCATTACGTACCGCTGCGTTCCATTGTTTACGCTGCGATATCTTTTGGCGGTAGAAGTTGCTCGCCGTATTTCAGTCTTCATTTGTTTCCTCCCCTCCCTTCGTATATACGACCGTGCCTCTGCCTCCGGTTGGCAGATACGTATCACGTGACGTCGACCTTCGGGAACACTCGGAAATCTGCTCCCTCTCCATCTTTTTCCTGGGAGGGGGAAGCAAACCGACTGGATTTGCCACCGACAGCCATACAGAATCTATCGAGATGGTTTTGTCGGTGCGGGAGGGCGAGTCGGTACGGAATCTGTTCCGATCGGTTGAGTGAAAAGGTAAACCGATCGGTATGGAACCGACAAAATACAGAATACAGGCCCAGATAATTTATGAGCAGCTAGGCCGAAGCCGTGCTCCCCTTGGCACCCGATCTCCCAGATGAGATAATCCCCGCCGGAGAACAAGCGGCCTTTGGCCCCCTTAGTACTGGATCTGTTTTGATATGTACCCAGGTGGGCGAGGGCGGGTCCTCGGTGGAGTCAGCGGCAGGTCGGAGCCAGGAGCTGGACCCCATGGCCACATTAGCACTCTCCTTCCCGCTGTATCAGCCCCTAACAGTTTCCATTCCATCCCCGTCTCCCTGCGCGCCGTCTCCGTCGCCTCCTTTGTCTGCTGCGGGGTCCGTGGAGATGGGGAACGCCACGATGGCCGAGTCGGACGCGTCCACGACCGACTCGCAGAGGACACCACGGACCCGGGACAGGACGAGGCGCTGCCGGCCACGTGGGTCGGGTGTGAACAAGGGTTCTAAGTAGCTTACGCTTAGTTCCCTCCATTATGAGTCTTTGTGTCATCACTTTCAACACGGCGCACAGTGGTCGGAAATCGAAAATACCTGGCCAAAATTCAAAAAGTGATTTTTTCAAGCCAGGAAGCTGAAACATTGCATTAATATTCTCAAAAGACCTGTGCATGCGATGACGCAAAGCATTTTTCGTAGTACACAGCACTTAACAATTAGTATGAGGTCAAAGTTGCACAAATTTCGCAAAAATTGTCTACACTCAATTTTCTCACGAAATCTTCAAAATCAAGCCCATACTAAAGCATTATGTGTAAATAATTGGAATAAAAAGTCATTTCATTAGATGAAACAGTTTTTTGTCTTGGTTCTCATGTAGTCTGCTTACATTTTTGTAATTATTTACCAAAGATATTAAACAAAATGGCAGACCCTCATTTTTGGTCATTTTTTAAATATATGTGGAGAAAAAGTAAATTGCATCGCCAAGCATCACGGAGTAACTTATATGGGGAAACTCTACAAAGCTTCCACAGTGCAAATCCGATGAGTGATGCTGCGACCGTTTGCGACGCCGAATTTCACATCAGTTTTTCGGTCGCGCGGTCGAGTCTGGTTGAACCCGCCTGCAGCGGGGAGTAACGTGGCGCGGCAAGTGTGTGGACTGGATTGTAGTCGCATCCACTCCGCTTTGGAGATTTTCGAGATACAAACATTGACAAGATCCTCCATGCATTATATTTGGCAGAAATCGCGGAAAAAATTACGCATTTTTTCACGTGGGGTAAAGGTCTAGGAGGTACTGAAAGACTTCTTTCTTCGGGTGCACCGCGGGAGTTTCTCTTCTTACCAACTTGACATCGCCTACCGACGAATACGTACACTTTTAACGGAGACAGCATGCATACCACACAGGATTATTGTCCATTCGAGGCCACCCACCCACAGCTGGTGTCGCACGGCTGCAATTCCCCCGCCCCCTGCACTGCGGTAGGGCTTTCGGCGAAGGGCGAAGGGAAAAATCTTATATGACGATGAAGTGTAGATATGCCAAAATTGTAAGTGTCCATATTAATTGATCTTTGGGCCAATTCATTACGTTTATTCATACTTGAAATTTTTGCCCCACAAATATAGCATTTCATGCTACCACTCTCCGTCAATGCGTTGCATACCTAATTTGGAAGTTTTCGTTTAGTTAACACATTAAAATAAAATTATGACTTTTTTTGACAATTTTGACGTTCAGTTTCAAATTTGTGCAACTTTGACCTCATACTAATTGTTAAGTGCTGTGTACTACGAAAAATGCTTTGCGTCATCGCATGCACAGGTCTTTTGAGAATATTAATGCAAAGTTTCAGCTTCCTGGCTTGAAAAAATCACTTTTTGAATTTTGGCCAGGTATTTTCGATTTCCGACCACTGTGCGGCGGGGGTTTCCTCGCCGCCGAAAATTAACGTCATTAAATCCTGTTTCTTGGCCCTTCAGGCAGACGTTATCCTACTTCAGGAAACGGTAGACGGCGTCGTTTGGCGTGACGCCGTCTACGATGAATTCAGCAATTTCTACGGTCCAAGGGGTGGCGTCACCACACTTGTGCGTCGCACAATTCCTGTGCGCGCGGTGCGGCGCCACCCTGACGGCCGGATTATAGCGCTTGTTGCAGCGGGTATTCATTTCATCAACATATATGTCCCCGCTGGTGAGGGACGTCGAGCGGAGAGGGAGTCTTTCTTCTCGGTCTCGCTCTTGAATTATTTGCACTGTTTCTCCGGGAAAGCCATCCTCGGAGGAGATTTTAATACAATTTATCGACGGGAGGACAGTATTTCAAATCGCGACCGCCTGACCTACCGTCCCAGCCGGGCGCTTGAGCATTTGCTCGACGCGATTCGCGCGACGGACGCTGCAGTTTTATTTCCTGCACCCGTGATTCCTTACACCAGAGTCAGCCGTTCCTCGTGGACGAGAATTGATTACCTCATCCTATCCAAATCCCTTACACCCTCTTTCCAAAATACCCAAACCTCTCCCCATTCCCTATCCGACCACCACTTTATCCTTGCCCGCTTCTCCCTGCCGCCTCAACCCCCCTCGTATACGCCTCGCATCGGTAAGCTTTGGCGTCTGAATTGTAACTTCCTCTTGGAGGAAGCTCACAGAGAGAGCATTGGCGCGAGAATCGGCGAGCTTCTCGCCACCGCGCCTTCGGGATCATCTGACCTCGTCGATTGGTGGGACCGCGTCTTCAAACGTGAGATCGCACGGTCCCTCCGCTGGGCGACGAGGCAGTGGCAAATTAGCCTTTCGAACACCGTGGCCTTTATCCGTTCTGCTCTCTCTGAGTTTCTCGAGTTGGACCCTCGTCCACCGAGATACTATGAGCAATTGCATCGTCTCAAGTGTGGACTGCTGCAGTTCGAGTTGAAAAGGCACGCTCCGCAACGTTGGCAGAGGGAGATGGACCCGGATATCTGGGGTCCTCTTACGCTGGCAGAACTCAAGCGGTCTCTCCGCATGAGCGATCCCGGCTCCATGCCACAAGACGCTGCCGCGGAGGGAGACGTTTTGTCTTCCGCCGCTGATTATTATCAAGCGACTTTCAACCGATACGGGGCGTGGAGGGAGGAGGACTGCCCTTGCCTCCCAAACCTCCCTACCTTACCCTCTGACGCGATTAATGACCTGACGAAGGAAATTCAGGAATCGGAGTTGGATGCCGTTTCTAGCTCCTTCCCGACAGGAAAAGCGCCCGGCTGGGATGGCCTTCCGTTCGAGTTCTACACCGCATATTGGGACTCTCAACGCCCCCTTTTAGCTCGCTTGTTTAACGCGATTATTTCGCGCGGCTCTCTGACTGAAAGTCAACGAGACGCGCTGATCTCGTTGATCCCGAAGAAGGGACGCCCGAGATCGCTTCACGACTACCGGCCGATTTCCCTTCTTAACTCGGATTACAAAATATTCACGCATGTTCTCCGTGCGCGCCTCTATTCGGTCTCCAAATTCGTCCTCTCTAATCTCCAACATGCGGTCTCCCCGTCCCGGAATATTTTGGACGCGGCTTTGTATATCCAAAACGTCACTTTCGCTGTACAAAAGCACTCGGTTCCGGTTTCTTTGCTTGCGGTTGACCTGACAAAAGCATTTGACTTCGTCCGCTTTGAATTCATCATATTGATCCTTCGAAAGATGGCTTTCCCGGAAAGTTTCATTCGCGTACTCAAAATTTTGTATTCTAACGTCACGTCTCGAATTAGATTCCAGGGGGAAATTTCCCAACCATTCGCTATATCCAACTCGGTGCGTCAGGGGTGTCCGCTCTCCATGCTCCTGTTTAGCTTCGCCATGGATCCTGTGATCCGGGCTTTGGCCGGGCGGGGGGTGGGGGTGGAACTTCGTGGTGCATTGCACACCGGGGTGTTGTATGCGGATGATTTGACTCTGTTTGTAGGTCACCGGGATCAGTTTCGCGTGATAAGAGAAGTCTTGTCCGAGTACGAGCCCGGTGGCCTCTTCGTGAACAACGACAAATCATGTTATCTCCCCTTCGAGGGAAGTCTCCAGAGTCCATCCGCGTACAACTGGCGGCTTGCCACGCCCCCCATCAAGATCCTTGGCCACCATTGGGATCCTTCCCTGCAGGTAGCCTTGGATCGTAACTGGGGGGAGGCGGCCCGGCAAGTGAAGTGGACGGCGGCAGTGTATTCGTCACCGAACATCCCGCTCACGGCCCGGGTTCGTCTCCTGGAGCAGTTCATACTGCCCAGGATCTGGCACGTGGCCCACATCGGGCCGTTATCCCCCCGGGTGCACGCTGAGTTGATTATAGCTACGAATAGGTTTATTTGGAAAAATCACGTAAAGAAAATCTCGAGGGTGCAGCTTTACAGTCCCCCAGTACAGGGCGGACTAGGCCTGACTCATATTCTAGTCAAGGCTCACACTATGTACGCGAAACTCCACGCCGGCGCTCTAGGTGAAGATCGGCCGGCGTGGAGGGAGATGGCGAAAGATGCTCTAGACTTCGCACATCACAGTCCGCCCTTCAGGCAGGCTGAAACCTTTATGTTGCGAGCCGTGGACGCCCTGATGCCTGGAGAAGCCTTCGTCTCGAGGGTGATGTACCGGCGGATGGTTCGTCCTCATGTAGTAGCGGCGGGCACAGGATCGGCGCCTTCGTTCCGCAACTGGAATGCGTCTTGTAAGGATGCTCAGTTGCGGAGTACGAAGTACGCGGTTATTGGCAACCTGCTGCCCACCCTCGAGAATAAATTCAAAATGAGACTCTCCGACTCTCCCCGCTGTCCTCTTTGCCGGCGGGTGGACTCATTGGTTCATTACGTAGTGGGCTGCGATGAGCGTTTACTCGAATGGGAGGTGCTAAAGAAAATCTACAAAATGTTTGATATCTTTGGCAATTGTGTAATTTCACTGCAAAATTTAATTACCCTTAACTTCCGGCTTTTCCCCTTTTTTAAAGCGGTCACATTGGCCGTACTAGTGTCCTCCCTGGTTCACGCCCGACTAAACCGACTCCCCTATTCTAGTCACCATCTTCTCCTGCGATGCTTACACTCTCCAGTGCTCCGGGAAGTGCCCGAGGAGGTGAAGAGGCAGGTGCGTGAGCACCTCAGGGCCAGCTTCGGGGACTGAGCAGCATCAGCGTGAAAGACACTGTGTACTGGTCGCCAACAGAATGACACGGGTCGGGTACGGCAAGGAGACGAGGTGTCCGGCCCGCCACCTCCCCTCTTTTTGAGACGTCTACCAAGTCACTCTCATGTTTTTTTCTCCCTTTTTCTTTTAAGATTTCACCTTCTGTTTGTTCTTACTTTGTCACTGTAAACTAATTTTTGAGTGTGTTAATTTTTTTGAAGATATGTACTTGTATGTCCTCTGGACACGAAAGAAATCCACCGCAATAAAAAAAAATTTGAACCTTCACAAGGTCGACGTCCCTGGTTCGAGACTCTCCGTCACCAATTTTTTTGCCGATGACGCAGTAGTATACAGGGAAACTCTATGCCAAAACCATTAATAATATTTAAATATTGACCTACAAGCAACTGAAACTTGGTGTGATAATACATGGCAGTTAGAATTAAACTTTAAAAAATGTCTTTTAATTAATTTTTGGAAAAAGAATAGCTCTCCTCCTAGCACTTGCAAAATAAGTAATAATGAATTAACAAACGTGGAATCGATTAAATATCTTGGAATAAGACTGACACATGAACTTTCCTGGGGTAAACACATACGTGAAATAATGGGTCAAGCTAATCGTAGACTGGGATTCGTCAAAAGAGTACTGGGTAAATGTAACGATCATGTACGAGAAATCAGCTACTTTTCCCTTGTAAGACCTCATTTGGAATATGCTGCCAGTGTATGGGATCCCTACGAAATCAGTCTAAATAATGAACTCGAACGTGTGCAGCGAAGATCGGCAAGATGTGTAAAGGGCGGTATGATAACCTTATTAGCGTAACCAGTCTATTAAATGAATTAAATTGGGAATCATTGTCAGATCGCAGGTTGAAATTTAGAATTAATCTCTTAAATAAAATCCAAGATAATATTTTCAGTGATGACGTTAAAAATATCTTGCGAACTCCAACTTACTATGATAGACAGGACCATAATCACAAAATTAGAGAAATTGATTGCCGAACTGACAGATTCAAAATGTCCTTTTTTCCTCGTACTATTAGAGATTTAAATAACGGTAAATGTATTTAGTACGAGTGTAGCAATGGATAACATTGGTAGCCGCATGTATGTATAAGGACTTAAAGCTAACCAAACTAACTGCATGTTTTCGCATGTATGCTTTGCTACCTTAATTTTCAATTACACATTTTATGCATGAAATGTAGTGCATGTTTGGTGAGAGTTCACCCCCTGCCACACACCTTTTTGATGGCTTGCAGGGTATTATGTAGATGTAGATTCCCGTAAACCATCACAGGAGGGTTTTATGGTTGAGAGGCTGTAGTTGGTCCCTGCTGTGGAATTGACCCTCCCGCAAACCAACACAGCAATTTGTCGTCGACGAGGGTTGCCAATTTTACGGCCATTGGATAATTTTTAAAAAAATTTTATTTGTCACTTTAAGAGGCCATAGAGCTCATCTCCTTAGATTTCTATGCATGTTCAATCGTTATCGTATTTAGAAGAGACGTTGACTTCCATGCTGACCAACATGAAAAATACAAGCATGGGAAATGGGCATATGTTTCCATCCGTATCCATATAAATTTATGCCGAGCTCTGGCAGTAAACAAAACCGAACTACGCAAGCAAACGAAGGGCGGCGCTAATATGAGCTGCATTTGCGAGAAAATCTGCCTCCGCGGAACTTTGCTGAGCAAGGGGCCCACCGAGGGAGCCACCCTCCGACAGCAGTGACCCTCGGGACCCTAACCACGGCCCAACTGGGGCCAGCGATCAATGGCCAGACTCTGGATGCCCAGACATGCCCAGGAGCGTAACCAGTAGCGTAGCGGTCATAGCGTAACCAGTCTATTAAATGAATTAAAATGGGAATCATTGTCGGATCGCAGGTTGAAATTTGCACTTACTCTCCTAAATTAATTCCAAGACCATATTTTCAGTGATGAGGTTAAAAATATCTTACGAACCCCAACTTACTATGGTAGACTGGACCATAATCACAAAATTAGAGAAATTGATTGCCGAACTGACAGATTCAAAATATCCTTTTTCCCAGGTACAATTAGGGATATGAATAGCGGTAAATATGTCCAATACGAGTGAATCAATCCATAGCATAGGTAGTTGCATGTTTCTTTAAGAACTTGAAGGTAACCAAACTAACAGCACGGTTTTTAACGCATAGTTTGCTATTTTTATCTTTGTAGATAATGCAGTTTAGACTAATATATTAATACTAATCCTTTTAAATGCAAGATATTTAGTGCATTTTTGGTGCGAATTCACCCCCTGCCACACACCTTTCAGGTGGCTTGCAGGGTATTATGTAGATCTAGATGTATGTGATAGATGTAGATGAAGTAGTCTGTAGTATTTGGTATGGTAATCATTTTAGAGTAGTCTGTAGTACATGATGCATATATTATTCCCTTAAATACTGTGAATACTAACAATCTAGTTGCATGAGACCTTATAGTTATTTGTTTTCATGTCAAAAGTGCATATATGGTGATCTTCACCCCTGCCACACACCCGCACGGTGGCTTGCAGGGTATCGCGTAGATGTAGATGAGCAAAGCGATTTCAAAGGACCTTGTTGGCGTCTCTACGACCTTCGCGCGAAATCGGGATGTTCAGCACCTTTCTTGAGTGCAGAGAGAGATATGTTGGCCACAGGAACTTCGTGGTTTGACAGATTCTCACTAAGGAAACAAAACACACACTACTTCCCCATTTAGTGTTGCATGATATTATACCGTAATAGTGGTATCATATAACACCACCAATGCAGGCTTATTTTTTCCATCTGGAGGGCAACTAAATCATATTTGGGACATTTTAAGAAACACAGAAAACAAGAGGACGGGATATTCAGGCAAGGATGAAGGAAAGCATGCACGTACGAGGTGGAATAATATAGAGCTGTTTTAGGATCCACCTCACCTCCATATAAGATTTATTCGTTTAGTGCACTCACAGTTCATTGGGGTACCAGTTATTTTACACCCCCAGGTTATTCCAATTGTAACATAAATTATATTAATTAATGAAACTTGTTTTAACCTCTTTAATGATTGAAAAAATGCTACATAGGATGTCATTCTATAAGTTCCTTGTAGCTTAAGTATACCTATATATTTATTTCTCTTATTTCATTCTTGAAAATCTCGTCTTTTTTTTGATTAACGTAATGAGTTTCTTGGTTTACATTGATGTCTTAATATCTTTTCATTAATTTTCACTGATATTCAATATTTTTTCTTCTTCTTCTCATCTGTTAAAACTGCCTGTTGGGAAATTAAGTTACAGCTGTTCCTTGATGAAAGCTAGTAATAGATTTACTTCTCTGCTCGTCACTTGTAAGTAATTCACTGACTATGCCTTTCAGTCTAATTACTCACCGGTCTATTTTATCATTTAACTGCTGACTTTCTCTTTTGTATTTGCTACACAATAATAGCCTAGGCTATAAGCCATCATTTCCTTTCAGGAATGGACGGTTATCATTGATTATTTTTCCAAATTTCTGTAAATAACTGCTGAGGTTGCCATGCCCTGTCAATATATCCATTCTCCTCCTCTCCTGGTTTTGTTTCAGATCCAACGTGGTCACATTTCAACCAGTGTGTAGAGATGATCCGATTGGCTGGTCGACGAAGCATAGGGGGCCCTGTTTTGGCTGCGGGGGAGGGCGGAAACAGGGTCGAGGCCCACAGACCGAAGATCAATCGCCCGCACTCTCACATTAAGCAGCGAGGTGAGAAATCGGTGGTGACCTTCAACACTTGTTCGAGGTACATTAACAGGATGGGTTACAATCATTCCTCTCCCTTTATCTACGCTGCTCACAGCACCTTTTGTCCAATAAATTTGAGCGAAATTTACTTTGCTTGCCGTGGACTCTTTTACAATCACTTCCGTCGATCAATCGGACTTAAACGAGTTGCGGACTTGCTGGATCGGTCCTCATCGAGAATCATGAAACACATCTCTCAACTCGTTAATCAATTATACAGAAGAAATAACCAGAGAAGAATTAATGTTTAAATGGGGTCGTTTACCATAGTTTTTTATTGCTGAATCTGATATATTTTGTAAAATAAAAAGACCCGTATTTTTCCGTTTTTAGATCCGTTAATTATTTCCAGAGTTATAAGTGGCGAAAAACGGATGTGTTTAACCCTTTCGGAAAAGTAGCGGTGGTGCAACCTCTGACGTATATTGACTTCGTCCAATTACAACTGAGCCCGCGAAGCCTCTTTGCCTTATCGCAATGGGGGGGGGGGGCATAGCTGACTCAGCCAATAGGGGCAGTAGCGACAGCATCTGTGCGAGCAGACATTCCGAGAACCCCCCTCCACTTTCTTTCCTTCCCCTAAAAGCAGTCAAGGACGGGAGGAAAATGACGTCAATGTTATCAAAGCAGCTTTTTCGGTGGGCGTCACCTTTTGCTTATTTTAATTTTTGATTTATGAGTGAATGGTTGTGTTTATAAGATTAATTTTTTCACTAAAATTCTTTTTTCGTTTCCATCTAACGATTTTATGTACAATATTGCGATTTTGGTTCCGAGTAAACGACCCCATTTCGGCAGTTCATGCCTTATGGAATATGTTCATAGGTTCATAATATAATTTATTAACATAAAATGCTACCTTATTAAAAGTATAACATTACTTTGTATAGACTTACAATTTATTGTAATTTATCGCAAACGTTTCACTAGTGTCGTGGCTGCTTGCTTAACATTTTCCTCGGGTGGTAGAGTTGTCACTCATGGTAACACATATATAAGTACTGTTTGAAAGGGTTGGTAGTTTTTTTGTCATATTTTCCTGGTGGTAAGTGTTCTCCCTGATTGATAATGTATGCTTGGAGATGGTTCACCCCCTGCCACACACAGTTGCAGTAGCTTTCAGGGTGTTGTGTAGATTTAGATGTAAATGAATTAATTACTCCAGTTTGTAGATAATTTTCTAGAACTACTTAATGCGAGAGTAAACAATGCAATGAATTGTTACATAAACGTGCTGAAATCGCAACCGTATTTTTATCGATACGTCCGCCTAACACCACAACCAATTGCTGAGAGACCAAGCAGTCAACAGATATTTCATTCCCGTCTTATTTCAGGAGGTTCCACCATGACTCCGCGGTTCAAAATCCAGTAAAAGAGCTATGTTATTTAATGAATAAATACCGATCCAGAAAAACACCAATATGGAATATCATCTACAGGGTGATAACGTATACACAATAATTGTATGATTATGCTATTATATGTATAGCTCCTTATAGTTACATTATATTATTTACAAGCTCTTTTAACTCATTTTGATTTCGGAACATGACTGAAGTGTTGTTGCCACGTATTATTCCAAAGTCAAAATACATACCCAATTCCGCAAATATGTATTCTAAAATAGATTAAATATATCCTTAATTAGTTTTAAACTATTCCCATGCGAATACAACTATTTGTTTTTAATTTTATTACAATGCGTATTTTTAAAAAATTGTTTGGCGAAAATGACGCTGCTAACATTTGGAAGCATTAGTGTTAATTACACCATGCCAATAACCAATGAAACATTTAAATTGCAAAATAAATATAAGAAGGACCTTGGGAAGGTACATTCCTAAATTAAATGTGTAAATATGCTTGTAATCACGCTCCGTCACAGGTACCGTTGCCAATGATAACAACATACTGTAGAGCCAGTTTCATTTAACTAAGGCTTTTCTGCTTTTTTCGAGCAAACATTTATTAATATTAATCAAACAAGTGTGGTAAGGCGAGCACCTTTTTACAATGCTAATTTCCACATAAAATTGCGTATCTTATATTAGTCTTTCGTCAAAACGACATTTCTCTTTACATTATTAATCTGCAAATTCTACAGCAAGAGCCACGCTCTGCCGTATATCCACGCATAAAATAGTTGATTTTCAACTTTTTTTTTCTTCAAATGTATGATGGAAAGGCCTCATTATTTTGTTGCCAATCGGTATAGGGGCCATAAATGTTGCGTCCTGAAATTTTCACGAAAATGACATCCACTTCATAATTCGGTGGAGCATCCTAAAGTATCCAAGCGAATGGTGGAAATTACAATTGCCAGGAGCATTTAATCGATTTCGCATAATTAGCATCTCCGAGGGCATCGAATGTCGGTAAGGAAGCGGATTCTCGATGCCGAAGCGATTCAATCTCTCTCCTCTCCCCTCCAAAATAAACAGAGCAATCATGGCGAACCAGGATGTCATATGCGGCAAATCAGTTCGCGTTGCTCATCCGCAGCCTCTGAAGAGCAACATTTCCGAGTGGATATCCTTATTATTATTATTTCGCAGACCCCTACGTCCTCCTGCAAAACTCTCCATTTGCAGCCATTAGCCGTATCCGAAAACCAAGTATGCTTCGGTAAAGCATTCTTGGTGATGTCGTATTGCTGACGCACCAATTAATCATGCTTGGGAAAGAATACTTCATATTTGGACGGTCTACGGTTAAGGAGCGACGTTAAGCAGTAGTGGCAACATAAAAAACCACTAGGTATAGTGATACACGATAGAGGGCAACATCTATCAAATGTTTAGATAGGAAGAAAAAGAGCAATTATAAGAATATTAATGTTATCGTTCAAATTAATATTAATAATGAGGTCGTTTACCATGATTTTTCATTGCCAAAAAAAGGATAGAGTTTGTTAAATAAAAAATTCCGTATTTTTCCGTTTTTTGATCCGTCAATTATTTCTGGAGTTCTAAGCGGTGAAAAACTGATGTTTTTAACCCTTTCAGAAAAGTGGGCGTGGTGCAACCTCTGACGTATATCGACTTCGTCCAATCACAACTGAGACCGCGAAGCTACTTTGCCTTAACGCAGAGGGTGGGACTCTTCCAATGGGAGCGATTGTGACAAGATCTGTGCGAGCAGACTTTCCGAGTATCCCCCTCCACTCCCTTTCCTTCCCCTAAAAGCAGTCAAGGACGGGGGTAAAATGACGTCAATGTTATCACAGCAGCTTTTTCGGTGGGCGTCACCTTTTGCTTATTTTAATTTTGATTTATGAGTGAATGGTTGTGGTTAGAAGATTAGTTTTTTCAGTAAAATTCTTTTTTCGTTTCCATCTAACAATTTCGTGTACAAAATTGCGTTTCGGTTCCGAGTAATCACCCATTATGCAAATTTAATAAACATAGTAAAAAAATAGATGTTACACACATTAATAAGTAGCCAACGGCTCCGCTATCTTTTGCTATTCTCGTCAACAATGCTTCGAAGCCTTTAACAATGGAAGCGTGCTTCTGTGCTTTGGCTTCGTAGCATGCTTCCCCCAGAGTGCTTCGCGTTCGGGCATACTTCGGGTGTTTCCGACGGTACCCCCCTCCACTTGCAAGCAAGCATTGTAGTACGCTTAGCGCTGGAAGCACACGTTTCGGACAGGGCTCTTATCTATCCGTGGATGTTCCAGCGCGTCACGACGCAAGCCGCCGAAAAGGTCCTTTGGTTGAGAGTGTCAAAAGTCGCTGATTACGAGAGGATAAGGCAACAAAGTTAACGAACAAACGGATGAGGAGAGATGTGGTGTGAAGATGAGGTCGCAGTGACCGAGGAAATAAGATAGAGATACGAAGGAATGCCTCCCCATTCGGACGAGGTGAAGAAATAAAACAAAACGCGACTTAACACCTTTCGGGGAGTACGGGGGGAAAATGCCATTTTTAATCTATCATTACGACAATCTATCTCTCTAATCTTATTCGTCTGATCGGTTCTAGCATAATACGCTGGTGTTTTTAATATGTGCCTAACATCTTTAGCAAAGCTATCCGATTGAAATTTCTCTAATAGATTTAATCTGTACCTTAACCCACGCTCTGATAATGACTCCCACCCTAATTCTTGTATTAATTCTGATACACTACTCAACCTATCGTAACACCTTTTAATGAACCTAGATCCTCTACGCTGCACACTGTCTAGTTCTCCGATCAAACCTAATTCATTAGGATCCCATTCACTGGCTGCATACTCAAGGTGGGGCCTAACTAGTGAAAAGCTCATCATCGCTCATCAGTGAATCCTAACATCGCTCTTTTGTCTTCTCGTCGCATTTCCCAAGTACTCTTCTTATAAATCCTAGCTTTCTCTTCGCTCGGCCGCATATTTCCCTCATATGCCTTCCCCACGATAAGTCTTTAGTGATTGTTACACCTATATGTTACTGAGAATAAGAGAAACTGGTCTTATTTAGGTATGCATGAGGTTGTGGTACTAAATTGTTGGTGGATTCTGAGGGTTATTTGTTCATTTTATGGTTCATTTATTACATATTCCCAAAATAGCAATGATATTTTATACTTAGGTATGCATGAGTCTCTCACGAGTCATGAGCTCTCGAGACAGTAGAGTTAAGAACTTTTCAAATGCTTCGTAATAGGCTTAAATTAAACCTCCCTATCCAGTTTGCTATGTGGCCTTCCTATACGCCTATATTGTATACGCATCCTTCAACCACGGGATGGTCAAGGGACAGGGGCAGACACGATAACAAACATGCATTATCCCTGAACAAACAACAATAATGTCAGTGTTTTAACTACCGATTTCATTGTTTACCAACAACCGAAGGGAGGCGCTAGCTTCGCATGCCTCCGACCTTAAATCAACATGAATTTAGTCGGACAGGTGATGCACAAACATCAAGCAAATAATATTAGTGGATCGCGTTAAACATGCAAACAGAGATTACATTTACAACGACTTTATATTTGGAGGTTCATACATGTATGTAAACAATTCTACGACATATTTACATTTTATAACCTTATTGTCTCCAAGGCAAATTTCAGATCAATCAGATTTTGCTGTCCTTTTTTGCAGTGCGACTGTCATTTTTTACCCATCAGCCCCAATATCGACCTACCTCTTCAACTTTATCTGTATCACGTATCCTACCATAGGGGGCTGGTTTTTTAAACATATCTTTGTCATCTTCAAATAAGGTATCCGCATTCAATCTCTGCAGAAGTTTGGTCAATATTTGAATCTAAGATCGGTCATTGATTACCTCCCTAACATTTCAAATAAAATCAATACCCTGCTATACCTATCGTAACCTTTCTTTTAGAAGCATAATTCACAGTTTCGCTACACACATTATTCAATTCCGAGATCAAAAGTACTTCATCCAGTTGCAGTACTAGCTGCATTTCCTAAGTGGGACTAGTCAAACCGCTCTTCAAGCTCCCATAGCATTTTATAGTAATTATTTTAATGCATCACATCTTTCTATTTGCTTAACGGCTTTTTTTTCCGAATATTTTTCCACTTCCGATAGATTTTTTACTACCTAAGAATTTCATTGGCTCCACTCTAACCATTTCAGATCAGGAGATTTTTTTCATCGTTGCTCAGATGAAGAGCTTTTTATGACCTCTTATTGTTCGAGGCAAGTTACCTATAGGCACTTAAGATATCTTCGCACGGTAGTCGAATAGCTTTACTGAAGATGTTAGGCACATATTAAAAACAGCAGCGTATTATGCTAGATTCGACCAGATAAATAAGATTAGAGAGATAGATTGTCGTACCGATAAATTCAAAATGGCATTTTCCCCCGTACTATAAGAGAACAGAATAGGCAGCATAGCAAAGGGATAGGTAGGGGAAATATTTTAGAGTAGTATGTAATGCATGATGCATGTATTAACCCATTAAATACTATATATACTAACAATCAAGTGCATGAGACAATATAGTTGCTAGTTTGCATGTTAGTAGTGCATGCTTGGTGATCTTCACCCCCTGCCACACACCCTCGCGGTGGTTTGCAGGGTATCGTGTAGATGTAGATGTAGTCTATGCATGATACAGATAGATGTTGCACAAGGAGAGCTTTACTGGAAAACTCTTTGCTCTACTCCTTGCATATACATGGTGACGTCGATTTTCTCCTGCTCGGAGAGAAAGAGCTTCGGAATCCTCAATCTCTCGCATCCATATGCAAATTATGAAATGCGCAACTTTCGTTAAAATCTTCGAGACCCTTCCAGCTGCTGCTTTCTTCTTGCTAATCAGATTCTGAAATGTTGACGTTATCGCTAGCCTTAAAAACGGACGAAGAGTTTTACATAATTCCGCAAACGTTTCGTAAGAACTGATAAATAATTCAGCAGGAATATGCATACATTAAACATAAATACTCATTAACCTTCAAAAAATTTAAACCCGCACTTCAAATACTGCTGTAAAGGGTCGTGTTGTTCTAAGAACAAAATGAGCTGGCACTATGACTTCATACCAGGAATTGTGATTTACTCATCCATTTACAGAATCATAAACGAATAGTTCAGACATTCGCTCATGTCTTTACGGAACTCAGTGGGCCTGAAAAGATATGAATATGATGAAGGGCGTATGAGGACGCAGTACTGACAGCCAGGATTGTTGAAATTAAGATCACTTGTGAGAGACTAATAATCTCTTTTTATTAATTTCTCAGTGTATAACAGTACCTATAGTCAGCAAATGTCCTTAGGCTGATGAATTTTTTTGCCAGTGATACCGTTGACGCAAAGCAGAAATAACACGAGACTGATAATATTCTCTTAAGGAATACCGAAGGTCACTCCAGCATTCCAGAGCTGCATATCAGCGAAATGTTAACCACTTAGTTAGCGAAATGTAAAGATAAAAAGATAACCGTTAGCGAAATGTTAAGATAAAAATTGTTACAAAAATTTATGAAAATTGTTTATAAAAATTTATAAACACAGAGATTAAGGTTTTAGATTTAGGTTGTGAGGCAGAATTGTGGCTATCCGTAACGTGGCCATATTCCATTCATCCACAGTGTGGCCATGTTCAATTCTTTGGCGTGTGTGTATTAGGGAGCTAAAAATATTATGGCTACATATGGAGGCTGTAATGGCTTGCCATGTTTAGATCCAAATGGGGTTATAATTTCTGTGCCAATTGGGCTACTGTTATGGGCTATAGAATTTTAAAGAAGTTTTATTTTTAAAAACTGAAAGATTATAAAATATACAAATTAGGTGCGCAAATTTTTCTGTCGTTTGGTACTTGACTTTCTTGTAATGACTCATTAAATGTCAACTTTATCTATGTTGTACTTTCTGATGACGAACCTTTGAACAAGCTCGCTGGAATATCTTCCGCGCCCGGTGATTTATTGCTTTTGATTGAATTTAGTTACTCTTACAATCTTCACGGTTGATCGCAATGTCACTTATAGACTCCTAATGACAGGAAATTCTCTGGAGGGAAAGTCTGATGTCATTACGTCGTTGTCACATGCAATTTTAAAGAAGCGGTTTGAATATTTGTTTTTCTGTCCTCTGTGTGTGATAAATTCCCTATTTTTATCTTGAAGATCCCCGGCGGTTTAATATTTCACCTGGAATCCCTTGCAAAAGGCCAGAACGCTTTCACATTTTCTTCCAGTAATTTACCCAGTCCTTTATTTTTGAAACTTGGCCAAGCATTTCATAAAATATTTTTATTTCTTGGGAGCTGGTTGATGTAATTTTCTCTTCCCTTAATCTCTAATACACTGTTTCCAAAAAGAGTGGTATTTTAAAATAAATTTCGTTAATAAGATTATGGTGGATATTATAAGAAAATATAGGGTAGCTGTGAAAATTACCAGAGTAATTTCGGGAGAAGCGAGAGCGAATGTGGTGGATGGTTGATTTTGGCATGACGGAGTGTTGGTTACAATATGGTGAGTGGCAGGAAGCTTGTGGATCTGTAGAAGATAACTTGATTTTATTTGATAACACAGACAGAAAAAACACTAGCCAAATCCACAAAAAAAAACTTTACTACGACCCGGGTTTCACTGTATTACAGAATCGTCAGGTAGCGTATATCAAGATGCACCAACATATATATGAAAGAACCAAAATGGAGGGGGGGGAGGGAGGAAAGGGGAGGAGCGTGGGAGTGGACGGTTATTGGTAGTCAACAGAAGTAACTAGTGTGGGGGGAAAAGGAGTGTGGGGGGAAAAGGAGTGTGGGAGACGTGGGAAGGAGTGGGTAACAGGGTGCGGTGGTCACAAATGAGTGGCGAATATAAAATAAAAAAGTCTCTTTTCAGACATGATTTTATTTAGAAGATGTCATGTCCGTCTAAATCAATCTTAATTGCGGATCACTGTCATGAATTATAAAATTATTATAGCTCTAGTCACTTCTCTGTTGGGGTGAAGCGGACATATTTGTCTCGCAAAGCATAAATTATTTGGTGCTAATGAACAAGGCTCCGGTCGGCACATTAGCTTTTCCACTTGCGCGCTGGTTGCCTGGCACCTACTCGCCTGCAAATTTCCGGCCTGCCACGCCCTTGTTCCCCACCCCCACCCCCTTCCTACAGGGTTCTCGTCGGATGAGGTGGAGATCCCTGAGGGTGCTTCTTTTATTCCGGCGAAATAATGGAGAGAAGAGGGGAAGGGGGCGGATCGCAGATCTCACTCGGCGGAAGGAAAACGCCGTCGGCCGTTCTCCGAAGCAATTACGAGCCGCTCGATATCAATAGTTTTCATCAAATACCTAATAATATTTTTCCTTAAGTGGCCATTGTGTGAAACACTCAAATGGCAAGGACGAGAAATCGAGTGTTTTGGACGGAAGTAATGAAGACCCATGAATTCAAAACTTGCTGAATGGTGAGTGGCAGGAAGCTTGTGGATCTGTAGAAGATAACGTGATTTTATTTGATGACACAGAAAGAAAAAACACGAGCAGAGAAATTTGAATATGAAGAACTAGGTTGGGAATCATTACTAGATTGTAGGCCAAAGGAGAAATTAAATCTCTTACAGAAATTTAACAGGATAGATTTACTTTTAGATAACGTGATTTTATTTGATAACACAGAAAGAAAAAACACGAGCAGATTAATCAGAATATGCAGAATTAGGTTAAGAATCATTATTAGATCGCAGGTCAAAGTACAAATTAAATCTCCTACAGAAATTTAACAGGATAGATTAACTGAATATGCTAAATGCATATTAACAACACATGCGTATTATATCCGAATTGACCAGATAAATACGATTAGAGATATAGATTGTCATGCCGATATAATAATAGGGGATTAGAGAAGGACGTAATATCTTCGTCTACATCCATATAATCCGTCCGCAAGACACCATAAAGGTATGCGGGATGTGTAGATATCACACAATACATGCATTAAATATGATGATTAAAAAGGATTTGTCTATTCTAAACTTAACAATTTAAATAAAGATTAAAATAGCAAAGCAAGCATGCAAAATCATACTGTTAGCTGGGTTAGCATAGAGTATTCATGCCAACATGCATCTACCTATGCTATCCGTCGATACACTTGCATATATACGCTATCGAACATATTTACAGCAATTTATATCCCTAATCGTACGAGGAAAGAAGGACGTTTTGAAAGGCGTCTGTTGGTTCGGCAATTAATTTCTTTAATTTTATGATCGTGATCAAATTTTATCATCAATATATGGTATGGTATATGCTATTTTATAATCATGGTTTGCCATAGTGAATCGAAGATAGCTAATTATTGTTCACATCATCAATGACAATATTGTCTTGGAATTTAGTTAAGAAATTAAGTCTAAATTTCAACCTACGTTCTGATGATGATTTCCATTTTATTTCAACTAATAGATCGGTTATGCTAGTAGATTTGTATGATACCGTCCCTTTACAGACTTTGCCGGTTTTTGTTGCACACGCTTCTGTTCATTATTTAAGGGTAGTGTAGTAGGTTCGCTACTATTTCTATTATACATAAACGATTTGGGCACCATAGTCAGCATTAAGCCTAGACTTTTTGCAGACGATACGGTTGTGTATAGGGGTATATCAAAAGAAGAAGACAGGAAATCGCTTAGAAAGGATTAAGATGCAATTCAAGAGTGGTACGACAAATGGCAGTTAGAACTTAACCTTAAAAAGTGTGTAACTATCAATTTTTGGAGGAGGAGTAATTCGATAGAGCGATTCTACAAAATTAGTGAAGAGAATCAAAAAAACGAGAAGATCGAAAACGTTGAAACCATGAGGTATTTAGATGTAACAATCACTAAAGATTTATCGTGGGGAAGACACATTCGGGAAATATGCGGCCAAGCGAAGAGACAGCTAGGATTTATAAAAAGAGTACTTGGGAAATGTGATGAGAAGACAAAAGAGGGATGTTACGTTTCACTAGTTAGCCCTTGAGTATGCAGGCAGTGTATAGGATCCTAATGAATTAGATTTGATCAGAGATCTAGACAGTGGGCAGCGTATAGCAGCTAGGTTCGTCAAAAGGTGTTACGATAGGTTGAGTAGTGTTTCAGAATTAATACAATAATTAGGGTGGGAATCATTATCAGAGCGTATGTTTAAGTACAGATTAAATCTATTAGAGAAATTAAAATCCGATAGCTTTACTGAAGATGTTAGGCACACATTAAAAACTCCATCGTATAATGCTAGATTCGACCAGATAAATACTATTAGCGAGATAGATTGTCGTACTGATAGATTCAAAATGGCACTTTTCCCCGTACTATAAGAGAACAGAATAGGCAGCATAGCAAAGGGATAGGTAGGGGAATTATTTTAGAGTATGTAGTGTGTAGTGCATGATGCGTGTATTAATCCCTTAAATAATATAGATACTAACAATCTATTTGGATGAGTTCGTATAATTGATTGTTTGCATATCAATAATGCATGCTTGGTGATCTTCACCCACTGCCACATACCCTCGCGTAGGCTTGCAGGGTATCGTGTAGATGAAGATGCAGATTGATTCCTATTTCGTAGGGACCCCAAATACTGGCATACTGGCAGTGTATTTCAAATGGTGTCTAACAATCTTGTGGGAATAAGGGAGTGTGTAGCAATTTTGAGTGTGCTCGGAGCGCTACTTCAACCCACGCATATTGAGGGAGCTGGCACCACTTTCTACCGGGACTCATATTCCTTCTCACTTCGGAATTTTGGCGACGGCGTGAGGTTGACAATGGACGACTGACTCCAGGCCCAAGAGGGAGGAAGGCCCTGGAACACTTCCAAGCGAAAAATCGGCGACATATGGGAGACACTTCCTTCCCAAAGCCTAATGGCGTGCAATTGAAAGCCTCAGGCCTTGGAGCGGACCATCCCGCAAACCTATTCATCTCCTCGATTATCTTCTCTCGATGCTTCTTCCGTCTTACGTGGGAAAGATGTAGTAACCTACATTTGGAAATGACACCTTTACGATTGAAACTCACCCTCAGAAATTAGGTCCTCTTAATCTACATCTACATAATACCCTGTGAGCCAAGGGGAGGGGGTGTGGCATGGGGTGTAGGTCACCGAAGAAGCACCATTTACATACGACTGACAGTAAGAGCTACCAAGCCATGCAACTAAAAGATACCATGCAGTTCTAACGATGCAACTAAGGGCTACCACTTCAGGGTAGTCTATGAATACTTCCACCTACTTATCCCTTTGCTATGCTGCTTAATTTTCCTCACATCTCTGCCGAGAATGCTACTAACATTTATTAAAACATATCCCAGAGAAGCATTTCAAGAAAAATGATCTAAGCTTTCAACAAGCAGCAATGATCTCGTCTTATGAATTTTAATTATCCTTAATTACTTGCAACAGGGTTTTACCTTGATATAGTGGAGAGCATTTAGCTGGCACTCTTGCTGAAATGATGGTATGAGCTCTCCAAGATGAATACATTTTCAAACGGCTTTTATGTCACTTAAGGTAGGTTTAAATGGAGTTTCCTTAGGTTGGTATAATACTCTACTGGTCAATGCTTCCACCTGACGAAGACTTTTCTCGCTTCAGATCTACGCATTCCTTACTCCTGTTTGTGGCACCCGAAATACCCTTTTCATTTGCCACACCTTCCTCGCTTTGGCTCAGCATCCTAGCTTCGACAGCGGCCCCCAAAATCCCATGGCCGCAGCTGCATACCTATCTGTCTCCCTATATTCCCGCATGAAACCCTCTCCTCCCTTATACACTCAATGCATATTATGCATGCTATAGGAAATATAAGTTTATAATTTAATTTATTCATTATAATGAATACCCAACAAAATATGAATATACTTTGAATTAACTAACAATATAGAGTCGTTTCTAGTATATATTTCACGTGTTGGAATTCTGATAGAAATTGGAGTGTCGTACAATGACCGAAGAATTATCCACAGTTTGTATAAAAACAAAGTAGCGTTGAAAAAACCTGGACCCAGCTGTGAAGAAGCAAGGATAACAAGAGGTGTGAGGCAAGGCTGTGCACTGTCTCCCGTAATTTTTAATGTTGATGATTTAGCTCTCATAACAGAGACAGAGAAGGAGCTGAATAAGATGCTAACAACCATGGAAAGGACAATGGCCATACATCAGCTGAAGATCAATAAGAATCAAACTAAGATATTGGTGTGCAGCAAGAGAGAGGAGGCCAAAACCAACTTTATACTAGGAAAACAGAAACTGGAAGAGATGAAAGAGTTCTGTTACCTGGGAAGCAGAGTAACCAACGATGGACGAATTCAGAAAGAAATAGGTAGTGAGTAGAAGAGCCCAGGCAAAGAGGGCATTCTATCAAAAGTAGAATCTACCTACAGCTGGAGATATAAGCTTGGAATTAAGGAAGCTATTCATCAAAACGTATATCTGGAGCATGTTTATTTACGGCAGTGAGGCACAGAAGATGACAGCAGCGGAGAAGAAAAGGGTGGAAGCATTCGAAATATGGTGCTACCGAAGAATGATGAAGATAAAATGGATCGACCGAGTGACAAATGAAGAAGTGCTAAGAAGAGTGGGAGTAAAGAGAAGTCTGCTGAAAACTATAAAAAGAAGACGGGACAACTTAATCGGCCACATCTTAAGACACGATGGCCTGATGAAGACTATCGTAGAGGGAAAAGTGAACGGGAAGAATGGAAAAGGCAGGCCTCGTATGAGGTATATGGAGCAGGTCGTAAAGGACGTGAAAGAGAGGAACTACGTTAATATGAAGAGGTTGGCCGATAGAAGAATCGAGTGGAGGGCTACGTCAAACCAATCCTAGTATTGTTGACCTTTGATGATTTCACGTGTCTCGTTATTGCATGCTTAATGAATTCCTCGTGGTAGTCGTTTTGTGAATTTTGGTTCAATGTCAGTAATGTTTAAGCAACGTAGTATTTTATTGCATAGTCTATCAGTTCGAGTACAAGACTAGTTCCTTTAAGGTCTCTAGAATCCCACAGGGAAAGATGACGCGTCGGTAGCTTAATTGGTTAACGCAGCTGGCCGGAAATCAGGGGATCCGGGTTCTAGTCCCGGTCAATGATTATTTTCTTTGTAGAGCTTGTGCTATTGTGAATTTCAGCGGGTCACGTTGTTCGTGACCAGTTCGCGGTCCTTCAATTTATAAAGCATGATGGTGATTGTTCATTCCCCTGCCGCACACCCTTGCGGTGGCTACCAGGGTGTTGTGTAGATGCAGATACTCAACACGTCTTCATGCACACTTTTCTCCGCATACCTCCATGCCTTCTCCATTTTGATCCACACCGTGACTCGCATAAAAGCCTCCAATTTATACTCATCATCACCTCCTGCCCCTTTGAATCCAGTGGTGAAAGAAATCCCAGGACAATGGTCAGATAAAAATGTCTCGATTTGGTGATCATCATCCGGATTTGGTATCACCGAGAAGTTTGCTCGTTCCCTCGCCTCCTGAATTGCAACTTGCCGATCACATTTCGGCATTGCATGTCACTTAATGAATCGAGATATCACTGTTCATTGAACGGTACCATATGCTATAGCTAAGGCTATACCAGAAAAAATGAAGAGATTGGCCGATAGGAGATATGAGTGGATAGTTGCGTCAGACCAATCTTAGGATTGGTGACTGGTGACAATGAAAGTAGAATACGGGTTTGAAGGATTTGTGAACATCAAGTTGTTAAAACTTGGCGGGATCGCACCACCACCCTGCACAAATCAAAGGGGTGATGAAAACGATGATTCATCGTTCCATTACACTCAGCGATGAAGGCCATAAAGTTGAGGAGCTGAAGAAACTAACAGAAATCCTGACCAAGAATGGATATGGAAGAAGAGACATAGAGAAGACAATCTCACGAAAATTAGGACCTCAAGCCCAGCCACCAGAAGAGACAAACACAGAAGATCGGAAAAAGGCATACCTTCCGTATATCCTAGGAACAACGGAGAAGATATTCCGGATATTACAAAAGTGCGATATAAAGCCAATATTTAAACCTAAGAAACAAATACGAGACATCATAAGAAATGTGAAAGGAAAATAAAAATTAGAAACAGAAGGGATGTACTTGCTGAAATGCGAAACATGTGATAAGTTCTACGTGGGTGAAACAGGGCGGACGATGAAGACGAGAGTCAAAGAGCATAGCCCTGCCATACGCCTAGTAGGGCACCAAGACAAGTCAGCAGTCGCCGAGTATGCAGCACAAGGCCACGGCATCGAAATCGAGAAGCCGATAATCCTGGCCAAGGACAGGAACTTCAAAACAAGGATTTTTAGGGAAGCCCTGGAAATAAGGAAACACCCCAGGAATTTCAACAGAGGCCAAGGGCAAGCGATCAGTAGCTCCTGGCTTCCGGTTATAGCTAAAAATAAAGGAAGAACATTCCAGAATTCACCACAACTCCCTTCCCCCTCCCCCCCCTTCCTTCCCATTTCCCCCCTTCCCCACCTTGAGAATATAAATTGATGCATTATGCTCCGGTCACACATTAGCCCTGAGGAGGTCTCCGGCAAAGGAGAAGAAACGTCGGCTACTTTTTAACTCAAAACGCGGATAACCCCAAAAACAGTTAGTTAGATTTGTGAACACTTTTATAGACATTTTTAGGTAATATGAACCGTTGTAAGGGACAACTTCCGGAGGTGGGGCACCAATAAGCGTCTTTTCCGAAGAATTCTGTGTCGTCCCTAGTTTTACTTCGCGAACGAAGTAGTTGGATGAACTTCCACTTGAGCGCCTTGTAATTTACCCCACGTCTTTAAATAATTTCCTTTTTTTTGCGCTTTTCCTGCTCGGTGGGCGCAAAACTTGCGACGGGCGTTCTGGGAGTTGGTTGGCTGCTGCTCTTCCTTCCAATAAATCTCTCTGGAGTTCGAATGAGTCGACCGATGTTGGCTTATCTTCAGTGCGTTCGCCCGACGGCGAACAGCAAGAGCCGAAGATGGCTGTCCAGACGTCGTCTGCCTCCCTCTGCTTCTCCGCTTGTGGAATGGTGACCTTCCTAATAGGACTGTTCCACACCTACGCAATACCCTGCAAGCCTCCTCTAAGGTGAGTGGCAGGGGGTGAGCCAGGCATGCATCATCAATCAAAGAGAGAACATTTACTACTATGTAGGTACGTAGGTAAATACTACCCCGTTTAAACACTATCCAAGAGTCACAAAACCAGGTACCACCCCGAGGAAATGTGAAACATGTAGCCATGAGAAACGCGAATATAATTTATACATAATACCATGCATGCAACCATTAAGGTGTGCGGCAGGGGGTGAATTTGTACCAAACATGCTTTTCCTATGCTTAAAAAGGATTATTTGCTATATTCTTGTTGAAACAAAACAATTTAAAACAATATTTAAAGAGCAAAGCAAGCATGCAGTAACATGCTGTTAGTTGGGTTAGCTTAAAGTCCTCATTAAATAAATCCTTACCCTTAAATTAATTCATTTATTTAAATTAATTCATTTATTTAAATTGTTCAGAACACTGAGCCTGGTGTCACACATATCGAAAATACTTAATAGGACAATTCACAGAAGAATGGAAGGAAAGATCGAAGGGAACCTTTCGGAAAATCAGTTTGGATTCAGCAAAAAAATGAGAAGCTAGGGAGGCAATACTCAGCTTAAGGATACTGGCCGAGAAAATATTACACGCAAACAAGCCGTTGTATGTGGCATTCGTGGGCTTGGAAAAGGCCTTTGACAACGTCGAATGGAACAAGATGTTCAAGACACTGGAATCAATTGGAATGTACTACAAGGATAGGATAATAATCTATAGCCTCTACAAGTGCCAGGTCACCACAATGCGAATGAATGACGGAAGGAAAATAGAAGCCAAAATAAATAAAGGAGTCAGACAAGGATGCATCCTCTCCCCAGCGTTATTCACCTGGAAGAAGCAATAAGAGACACAGAGGAAATTGGTATCAAGGGCATCAAGGTCAATGGCGAAGAAATAAACATGCCAAGGTTTGCCGATGACATCGCAGTTGTAGCAGGAAGTCGGGAGGACTTGCAAGTATCCCCTGGACCAACAATGGACCAAGTACTTCAAGAATATAATATGAGCATCAACAAGAAGAAAACTAAAATCCTAGTGTGCGGAAGAGAGAAGCTTAGGGCAAATATCATAATTCGAGGATTGAAGTTGGAAATAGTAGAGAACTCCACCTACCTCAGCAGCACTATAACTTAGGATGGAAGAAGCTCCACAGACATCAAGCGAAGAATAGCACAAGCTAAGGAGGCGTTTATGAAGAAGAGACAACTACTATGCTCAAAGAACCTACGGCTCCAAACAAGGAAGCACTTTATCGTATGGAGCGTGGCACTCTATGGATCAGAGACACGCAACATCGCGAAGGCTGACCAGCGATGAATTGAAGCCTTCGAGACATGGTGCTGGAGGAGAATGTTGAGGATTAAATGGACGGATAAAGTGAGGAACGAAGAAGAGCAGATGAAGAAAGGACTATATGGAAAACCCTACGGCAAAGAAGAACCAGATGGATTGGACATACCTTGTGGTACAATGAATTAGTTAGAAATATATTAGAAGGGAAGATTGAAGGGAAGGTCCCTCGAGGAAGACCAAGGAACAAATATATAGGGAAAATAAAGAAGGACGTGAAAGAGAAAACAGGGAATTAACGCTGAATAGGGCAGAATGGATGGCTGCAGTAAACCAATCCTAGGATTGAAATACTGATGATGGTGATTGGAATTGTTCCTTGAATTCATAATATTCACTAAATTAATCCTCATCCTTATTAAATGTTAGCCACAAATAACAGCATGTAACGCATTTTTATAAATTTTATCCCCGAGTGATAATTTTACTGGAGCTGCTCTTCGAAGATACCTGGTTGAGTATGCGCATGCGATTGAGTGACTGTGTTTTTACTTATTGTGCAATGGAATCATTCCTTTAATTCTCGTATCATTTCGGTAGCCTTAAAGAAAATCCAACAAGATAACACCGGGATGCATGGCGTGTCTTCTGAGGTAATCCTTGGCGTGGAAATAGTTTTCTCGCAAACAGCCTCAGAGGGAGTGATAGCGTACCCGATTGATAGTACCCCTCTAATCGGGTCCGTGAATGTAGCCTGGAGCTGTCATTAGCGTGTGAAGAAGAACTTACTGCGAACAAAATCAGATGGCTTATAACTTTAGGCTTGACTATGTGATACCTTTCCATAATGGAAGATAAAAGAATGAAACTTTTTTAAGGCTCACTTTATATTGGAATAAGCACGACCCGGGTTTCATAATATAGTTACATCTTCAGGTTTTATATACATACATAAAGGCCGCCACACACCGAAAGCGATGCTAAGCGAGAGAGCTGTTCTCGCTACGTGTCTCGAAATCTCTCCAACGGATTTCCTACTGTCCGCTCTCACAAATGCGAGACATGCGAACCTATGCGAGCTTCCCGAGCACTACGTCGCTGCACATCGCTCTGCCGGCAATTTTCTCTTCGCTTAGCTTTCGTGGCGCATGCGCAGTTCCGATTGCCACCATCTCTCGTCAACAAGTCAACAATGACAGTCGAAATACGAACCATACGAACTTTGGTACGGCAGGAAGCAAGAAGAGCGACGTGAGAATTGAAGATGGAAGAATTACTTATTTCCGAAGTGGAAAAATATCCATGCCAACGTAACGGAAAACGTAAACATTCCGCCATCTTGTTACGTAGCTCGGTTTGCTTAGCTGCTGGTGTGAGGGCGCGCGTAGCAGACGTCTGCTGCGAGAACAGCTCTCTCTCTCTCTTAGCATCGCTTTCGGTGTGTGGCGGTCTTAATGCGTCCCCGCTAATCCTTCATTCCTCCCCTCCTTCACCCTTACCTTACCTCAACCCTCCTTAGCCCCTCGTTTCCTCATCCACTCTACCCCCCGCTGGTGGAAGACACGTCAACGCAGGGAAATCCCTCCCTACCCAACCTAACACCGCTCCTTCCCCCTCCCAACTCACCCCACTCCCTTCCGACAGATAGATGTCCTTACTGTCGCACCCAAATTGTTAAATAAAGATGATGTATGCATGATCAGTCACCTGAATATGTAACGACGTTATGAAACCCGGGTCGTGCTTATTCCAATATAAAGTGAGTCTTGCAAAGTTTCACTCTTTCACTTCGGAAAAGTGGGTGCGGTGCAACCTCTGACGTATATCGACTTCGTCCAATCACAACTGAGCCCGCGAAGCTACTTCGCCTTATCGGAATGGGGGGGACACAGCTGACTCTGCCAATCGGAGCAGTTACGACAGCATCTGTGCGAGCAGACCTTCCGAGAACCCCCCTCCACTCCCTTCCCTTCCCCTAAAAGCAGTCAAGGACGAGAGGAAAATGACGTCAATGTTATCACAGCAGCTTTTTCGGTGGGCGTCACCTTTTGCTTATTTTAATTTTTGATTTATGAGTGAATGGTTATGGTTAGAAGATTAATGTTTTCGCTACATATCTCTTTTAGTTTCCATATAACAATTTCGTGTACAAAATTGCGATTTCGGTTCCGAGTAAACGCCCCCATTCAGTGCTATTGCAACGACCAAAGTTATAATTTTTTTCTTTACCAGCAGTGTCAAGCATCCTAGGATAGGAAAGTGAGAACATATTCTTGATTATTTGCACATCACCTAACATATTTTTACCGAACTGACGCCGGAGGAAAATATTTTCCCGGTTGGAAAATTAAATACGGGGATAAGACACCCATTCGCTAAAGATAACATGAGGGTAAAAATTTGTTGACTTTGAACAAAAAAATAAGACCGTGGTGGGCATCCTCATTAATTTTTCTGGAGTCGCACACGAAGCGGACGCTCAAAATAAACCACAGGGAAAAAAGAGAGCCATTTTCTGCCATTGGCGACGAGCGCTGGCCTGCTTCGCGAGGGGCGCTTTATTTACCGAACCGAATGGGGGGTGGTTTTTTTTCGTGCGGAACGAACGCGGAAAAAGTCCCGTCCTTGCGGTCGGCCTAACTCTGGACCCTATCCCCTGCCGCTTCGCTGGAGAGAGAGAGAGAGGGAGGCAGTGAATGAATCCTCAGCCCTCTGCTACGCATCGCGTTGGTGTTTTGTCGGCGGTGAAGTACTACTCTCCGAGTGGCGCGCTCGGAAACACCTCCCACCGCATATCAGCCAGAACAGTCTTCGATGCACAGCGGCGGCTGGGAACCTATTTGTCTGAACGTGAGGGATGACACAATTTTATAAATCGGATTTAGAGCTCGAAAAATTAGACACGCCATCTACGCGTGACGTGTTTCCATTGGCTGGCTCCATTATGAACATGCAAAGTGACCTTAAAGCACCAAATATTTGGTTTTCAAATAATTTCATGTTGCTAAGTGAAAAAACAAAATGTGTTGTATTTACATTAATACAACTATCTCACATAGAAATAAACTGTATCATCAATGTTCAAGTTGTATTAAAGATAATAGGGTCGTTCACCATATTTTTGATTGCTGAATATGATATAGATTGTAAAATAAAAAGACCTGTATTTTTCCGTTTTTTGATCCGTCAATTATTTCTCGAGTTATAAGCGGCGAAAAACTGATGTTTTTAACCCTTTCGGAAAAGTGGGCGTGGTGCAATCTCTGACGTATATCGACATAGTCCAATCACAACTGAGACCGCGAAGGTACTTCGCCTTATCGCAAAGAGGTGGACATAGTGGACGCTGCCAATAGGAGCAGTTGCGAGCAGACCTTCCGAGAATCCCCCTCTACTCCCTTCCCTTCCCAGTAAAGGACGGGAGGAAAATGACGTTATGGTCCAGTCTACCTTAGTAAGTTGGGGTCCGCAAAATATTTTTAACATCATCACTGAAAATATTGTCTTGGAATTTATTTAAGAGATTAGGTCCAAATTTCAACCTGCGATCTGACAATGATTAACATTTTAATTCATTTAATAGACTGGTTACGCTAATATAATTATCGTATCGTCCCTTTACAAATCTTGCCGATCTTCGCTGCACACGTTCAAGTTCATTATTCAGACCGATTTCGTAGGGATCCCATACACTGGCAGCATATTCCAAATGAGTTCTAACGGGGGAAAAGTAGCTGATTTCTCGTACATGATCGTCACATTTACCCAGTACTCTTTTGATGAATCCCAATTTACGATTAGCTTGACCCATTATTTCACGTATGTGTTTACCCCAGGAAAGATCATGTGTCAGTCTTATTCCAAGATATTTAATGGATTCCACGTTTGTTATTTCATTATTACTAATTTTGTATGTGCTAGGAGGAGAACTATTCTTTTTCCAAAAAATCATTACTACACATTAAAAAAAATTTAATTCTAACTGCTATGTATCGCACCAATTTTCGGTACCGGTCATACAGGCACCATAAATGTGTAATGTTATTCGTAAACCATTCTCATTGGTGTTTTTACACGGAAATTTGAATTTTGAATGTTAAAAAAAAAGTATAAGTTGTGACCTATTCAGGACTAGTTGACAGATACCTTCACTTCAAGAATTTCGTTCCGTTTGTACCGCATAATGTAAATAAATTCACTTTGTAAAATTCCACAAAACACCAACCCAGGTTTCGACTTACACAGTCATTATCAAGGTGACAATTGTACATACATCACGAGCCCTTTATATACAGAATTGAGCGATGGGGGATGGCAGGGGAGAGGGAGGGAGTGTACGTGCCGGAAGTGTATGCTTGGCCTAAGGTGGGAGTGGGGAAGCTGGGGAAATTTGAGGGAGCATTGTTACGAATTGTATTATTGTAATTGTAGGGGGGGGAACGGTGAGGTTAGTAGAGGAGATTGGGAAGGGAGAAAATCATTCAGCACACATACATTAGATTTTTTGGAATAAAAAAACATTTCAAGGTTTTCCATATGGTCCAATATGTGGCCCTTACACTGCGAATGAAGGACTTTTGGGATGAAGTCACTTTGGTGGTCTTCTTCTATTAAATGCTTGGCGAACTGGGAGCTTTCATTACCATTCGTTAAGCAGCGCTGATTTTCTTTTACCCGGGTACGGATAGCACGTCCTGTTTGCCCAACATAGACGGCTTTACAGTCGGTATCTTTGCAACTAAGTATACACCACTTTTCAGGGCAAGGGACTAGCCACGTTGACACACCGGTTCCCGTGAGATCACCGAAGTTAAGCAACGTTGGGCCCGGACAGAGGTTGGATGAGTTGCCCTCTTCCATACCTCTACCGTGGTGCTCTTGTCCCCTGTCTGCAAGTGGCGGGCAGGTTAAATGTGGGTTGGCACAATGGATCTAAAGAGGTCTAAGTGCCAGGGGGGCTCCAGAAGACCTCCGCCCGCCCCTCCAATTTACATTTAATACACCAGTTTTATCAAGCACATCATATTTATATCCAGAATTAAATAGTAGATTACTCAAGCAGTTAGGGTTGTAAAATGAAACCTTAAATTTGTCTCTCGGTATATAATTGGCTCTTTGATATGACAATTTGCCAATAAACGGAATTTTGCACCATCTTTTAACAATGTCTTGCTGAGGTATGGATAAACGGGTAATTAGGTACAGAGCCAATTTCGATTGTTGTCGCTGTAAAACCTGTTCAACTATCTTGTTGTTATAACCATTAGTCTCTGCGATACGTTTGATCTGATTTAATTCTCTGTTGAAGTTATTGTTAGACATAGGGGATTAATAGTGCTCTGAATACCATAGAATTAAAGGCTGACAATTTGTGTGAGTCATGATGGCTAGAATCATACGGAATTATAACATCTGAATAAGTCGATTTTCTAAAAATTGAGAAATCATGTACACCTTCTGTTATGTCAATAGTTAAGTCCAGAAAAGAACAGTCCTCTTCATATTCACGTAGTTCCTCTCTTTCACGTCCTTTACGACCTGTTCTATGCAACTCATATGAGGCCTGCCTTTTCCATTCTTCCCGTTCACTTTTCCTTCGATGATTGTCTTCATCAGGTCATCGGGTCTTAAGATGTGGCCGATATAGTTGTCCCGTCTTCTGTTTCTAGTTTTCAGCAGACTTCCTATTTCTCCCACTCTTCTTAGGACCTCTTATTTGTCACTCGGTCGATCCATTATATTTTCATCATTCTTCGAAAGCACCAGATTTCGAATGCTTCCACCCTTTTCTTCTCCGCTGCTGTCATCGCCCATGCCTCACTGCCGTAAAGGAACATGCTGCAGATATACCTGTTGATGACTTTCTTACTTACTTCCAAACTTGTATTTCTAGCTGTTAGTAGATTCTTCTTTTGACAGAATGCCCTCTTTACCTGGGCTATTCCACTCTCTATTTCTTTCTTTCTTCGTCCATCGTTGGTTACTCTGCTTCCCAGGTAACAGAACTCTTTCACCTCTTCCAGTTTCTGTTTTCCTAGGTTAACATTGGTTTTCGCCTCCTCTCCCTTGCTGCACACCAATATCTTAGTTTACTTCTTATTGATTTTCAGCTGATATCCGGCCATTGTCCTCTCCGTGGTTACTAGAATCTTGTTCAGATCCCTCTCTATCTCTGCAACGAGAGCTATGTCATCAGCTTATCGTAGCATACTAATTGTTTCTCCACGGATGTTCACTCCAGAACACTTCTCTTTGATTTCATTGATGGCTCTCTCGATGTAAACGTTAAAAATTACGGGAGACAGTGCACAGCCTTGTCTCACTCATTTCCTTATTCTTGCTTCTTTACAGCTGGGTCCAGATTTTATCACCGCTAATTGGTTTTTATACAAACTGTGGATAATTCTTCAGTCATTGTACGACACTCCAATTCTTTTCAGAATTCCAAGCACTGAATCCCAATCCACGTTGTCAAAAGCCTTCTCTAAGTCCACAAATGCATTGAAGGTCGCTTTGTTCTTCTCCATTCTCTTCTCTATAAGCAGCCCAAGGGCTAATATTGCTTCTCTTGTGGACGTCATCATAGACAAATGTAATTGGTTATAGCGCAACGAAATATTGAAGACTCAGGCGGTTGGAAATAGCCTGGTTCGCATTTCGTCGTCACCAGCAAAGACTATCTGTGGCGCTATTCCAATGCCTGGGAGTGAAGAACGCTAATTGCCGTTTGCGAAGGTTTGCGAAGCAGTGCATTTTCACATTTTTATTTATTGCATCCATACAAAGGCAAGAGTTTTTACGCCGATGATGCAGCAGAAGCTGTGTTGAAATGTGTTGATTTTTTTATTTATTAATATAGCCTTCTACTTAGGTATCCCATGACCACTTTTGGAAGATGCAATATTTCGTGCTTTATGTGACTGGAATTGAATGGAGAAACCTTTCCTATGGTAATCGCACGATCATCACAGTAAAAATGAACTCGAGCTTTGACGGGAAAGCCGCGTCACTTGTTTCTGGTCTCACTAGCACCCGACTCGCCAGATAGCGCTTTATTATTCAGCGAGCGGTTGGCGACGTGTTGCGGGCTCATAAAATCCTGATCACATTCGGGTTCCGTCCCACGCGGAATTGAAATTGCTGTCGATCGCGAGGACTTGTGAGGACTTACCGGGAAAAAATCTCTTTGAAAGCTCGATCTGGATCTAATGAATGATTATTGCCCGTGCAGTATATCAACATGGCGACTCTTTATTTGACGCTTATTTCATAAACAGCTTTCCTCACAAACATATATTTACAGATATGAGTGGATGTTATTTTCCTGGCTGTGGTTTAAATTTTTTGTAGATACTAATTCATTGTTGGCACTTGATTCTTGGAGGCTGAACAACATCCTTAAACGTGTAAGGAGCTATTTGATAGCAATCACATCGGATATAAATCGAAGCAGCTAACTATTCAAAAGAAGAGCACCGGAGAATGCCCCCGAGGTTATGTGCTTGGACCTTTTCCTTATGATTCAGTCATGAGTAAGGATTTCAAACCCGCTACCGAAGACTGGAAATCAGGACTTGAATATTATTATGGATGACATTAAATTACTTGATTATATCCATATCCTCCACATCCATTCCTTTTATCTACTATGGCAATTCCTGCAATACGCAGTAAGGCCTTTGAAACATGCAATTTACTTCTGCGTCCCACATTCATCATCGTCATTGATCGACAATCCTAGGATTGGTTTGACGCAGCTTTCCACTCGATTCTTCTATCGGACAACCTTTTCATTGTGACGTAATTCTTCTCTTTTACATCCTTCAAAACCTGTTCCATGTATCTCACACGAGGCCTGCCTTTTCTCCAATCTTCCCGTTCACTTTTCCCTCGACGATAGTCTTCATCAGGCCATCGTGTCTCAGGATATGGCCGATTAAGTTGTCCCTTCTTTTTAGGGTTTTCAGCAGACTTCTATTTTCTCCTACTATTCTCAGGACTTCCTCGTTACTTACTCGGTCGATCCATTTAATTTTCAGCAATCTTCTGTAGCACCACATTTCGAATGCTTCCACCATTTTCTTCTCCGCTGCTGTCATCGTCCATGCCTCACTGCCGTAAAGAAACATGCTCCAGATATACGTTTTGATGAATTGCTTCCTTACTTCCAAGCTTGTATTTCCAGCTGTAAGTAGATTCTTCTTTTGATAGAATGCCCTCTCTGCCTGGACTATTCTACTAACTATTTTTTTCTTGCTCCGTCCATCGTTGGTTACTCTGCTTCCTAGGTAGTGGAACTCTTTCACCTCTTCAAGTATTTGTTTTCCTAGTTTGACATTCGTTTTGGCCTCTTCTTTCTTGCTGCACACCAATATCTTAGTTTTCTTCTTATTGATCTTCAGATTATATCTGGCCATTGTCCTCTCCATGGCTACTAGAATCTTGTTCAGATCCTTCTCTGTCTCTGCAACGAGTGCCATGTCATCAGCGAATCTCAGCATACTGATTGTTTCTCCGTGGATGTTCACTCCAGAAAACTTGTCCTTGACTTCATTGATGGCTCTCTCGATGTAAACATTAAAAATGACGGGAGACAGTGCACTGCCATGTCTCACTCCTTTCCTTATTCTTTCTTCTTCACAGCTGTGTCCAGATTTAATCACAGCTACTTGGTTTTTGTACAGACTTTATATAATTTTTCGTTCATTGTACGAGACTCCAATTCCCTTCGGAATTCGAAGCAGTGAATCACAATCCACGTTGTCAAAGGCCTTCTCTAAATCCACAAATGCAATGAACGTCGGTTTGTTCTTCTCCATTCTCTTCTCTATAAGTAGCCCAAGAGCCAATGCTTCGCTTGTACCCTTATTTTCCTGAATCCCAATTGATCTTCAACCAGGAACTCCTCTACTTTTCGTTCTATTCTTCTGTAGATGATTCTGGTCAGTATCTTCGATGCATGTTTACGTCCCTTACTTTTAATTCACAATCCACTGCTTTATGACTTATTCTCGTGGTGCTTCTGTGAAGGTCACGCGCACCAAGCTTATCTTCATCCTTTTCCTTTTTCATCAGGAGGACTCAGTTGAGGAGGACTTTCCCTCCTTATATGGCGCACTCTGTCGATTTCATTAATACGTTTTCCAGCCCACAGAATCTTTTTTTGGGACTTCCCTTCCACCATAAGCAACGTCTCATTTTGTTGCCATCTGTGCACCAATATGCTTCAGAAAAATATTGAATGAGAGATTCACCAGGTTTAATAGCATAGTAAAATTGACGTACTTGTCCGGCATCAAGGAGTATGCCCTAAGGCACAATGATCTACACTAAAATGTAGCAGTCAGGATAAAATTTAAAAAAATGTGTGAAAATGAATTTTTGGAAAAAGAATTGTTCTCCTCCTAGCACGTACAAAATAAGTAATGATGAACTAACAAACGTGGAATCCATTAAGTATCTTGAAATAAGACTGACACATGATCTTTCCTGGGGTAAACACACACGTGAAATAATGGGTCAAGCGAATCGTAAACTGGGATACATCAAAAGAGTACTGTGTACATGTGACGCTAATGTACGAGAAATCAGCTACTTTTCACTTGTTAGACCTCATTTGGAATATGCTGCCAATGTATGGGATCCCTTTGAAATCGGTCTAAATAACGAACTTGAACGTGTGGAGCGAAGATCGGCAAGATTTGTAAAGGGACGGTACGATAACCATACTAGCGTAATCAGTCTATTAAATGAATTAAAATGGGAATCATTGTCAGATGACAGGTTGAAATTTAGACTTAATCTCGTAAACAAATTCCAAGATAATATTTTCAGTGATAACGTTAAAAATATTTGGCGAACCCCAACTTATTATGGTAGATTTGACCATGATTAAAAAATTAGAGAAAGTTTTAGCCGAACTGACAGATTCAAAATGTCCTTTTTTCCTCGTACAAATAGGTATATGAATAGCGGTAAATATTTCCAGTACGAGTGAATCAATACATAGCGTAGGAATTTGCACGTTGGTATAAGGACTTGAAGGTAACCCAACTAATAGCATGTTTTTGCATGCTTACTTTGCTATTTTTATCCTTTTAAATAGTGAAGTTTAGACTAATATATTTGTATTAATCCTATTTTAAATATGATATGTAGTGCATGTTTGGTGAGAGTTCACCCCCTTCCACACACCTTTATCGTGGCTTGCTGGGTATTATGTTGATGTAGATTTAAGTCAATGCCTTTAGGCGCGAATCTATACGCATCCCCAAAAAGCCGACTACAAGCTCCATTCACCATGGCAACATTCGGAAATATTTTTAGTTGACCGAATTCATAGATGCCCTTCAGTCTGTAATGATATTGACTGAGGTAGTCTGTAATGAGTATAATTAAGCATGTCAGTACATAACCGGTGCGCAGTAACATAGATATTTAACTTTTTAGTTGGTCTAGCTTCCCGCGATTCGCTTAATAAATATCTCTGAAACGCAGCTGGTTTTAATTATTAGCACAGCCACTTGCAAATACTATGCACAAAGATATATCATTTGAAACCACTGGAAATATGATTTCTTGGCTCAATAAGTGCGTTTCGTTCTGATGAGAACAAAAGAAATGGCCTCTGCACAACTTAACTCCTAATACGTAACTCTATCCGGCGAGAAAAAAATGAAAAGTGAATATCCCCTGTGGAGAACTGTAAGATCCCTTAACAAGAGACCGGGGACTTAGTTCTCACTAAAGCAGACAAGGGGAGTAGCATCGTGATCATGGATAAAGAAGCTTATTTCAGCAAATGCGCGGATTTTCTCAGTGACAGTTCTTTAATTACCTCCCCCAAGGATGCAACTTAACAATTTAAAAAGAGCGACAGGAAGGCCGTAGTGTGATATCCGGGACTTTTTAACGAAAAGGAGAAATTTAAGATAATTCAAAAGAATCCCCCCCCCCCCCCCAGATTATTTGGCCTCCCCGAAATTCACAAAGAGGGCACTCCTATTAGACCCGTTGTCTCAAACATCGGAGCACCGAACCAAAAGTTGGCAGCCATTCTCTTTGAGAAACAATCGATATTTACTAAGTGCATCAGCTTTTATAGGACCTAATTCATCTACATCTACATAATACCCTGCAAGCCACCACAAGTGTGTGGGAGGGGGTGAATTCTCACCAAACATGCACTACATATCACGTATAAAAAAGGAATAGTATTAATTCAATAGTCAGAACTTCACTAATTAAAAAAGATAGAAATTGCAAAGCAAACATGCAAAAACATTCTGTTAGGGTTAGCTTTAAGTACCTACTCATACCAACATGCAGCTACCAATGCTATCGATTGCTACTCTCCGATTGGACATATTTACCGTTATTCGTATCCCTAATTGAACGAGGAAAAAAGACATTTTGAATCTGTCAGTTCGGCAATCAATTTCTCTAATTTTGTGATTATGGTCCAGTCTGCCATAGTAAGTTGGGGTTCGTAAAATATTTTTAACATCATCACTGAAAATATGGTCTTGGAATTTATTTCAGAGATTAAGTCTAAATTTTAACCTGCGATCTGACAATGATTCCCATTTTAATTCATTTAATAGACTGGCTACGCTAATATAATTATCGTATAGTTCCTTTACAAATCTTGTCGATCTTCGCTGCACATGTTCAAGTTCGTTATTTACACCGATTTCGTAGGGATCCCATACACTGGCAGCATATTTCAAACTAGGTTTAACAAGGGAAAGGTAGCTGATTTCTCGTACATGTTCGTCACATTTACCCAATACTCTTTTGATGAATCCCAGTTTACGAATCCCAATACGGTTCCGACAATGGCTGATGCAGACTCTATTCCGTCCTCCGATGGCCATCCATCCTTTCATGTTGGAAGATCTTCGGTCGAAAGGCACGCGCCAAATCACGACCGAGACGATGTTCCCGAGCACTTCGCTGTTTGTTTATGTTGCCCACTTGATGCGGTTGACCTTGGCACACCTTCTTCGGAGCGTCCTCTCTCAGGAGGAAGTGCGTTTCTTCTCACGGCCGGCAGAGGGACCGACAGACGCCAAATAAGCTTGGATTCATTGGGAGCGAGTGAGAGCTTTTCCAAATGGGAACGGGATCTCGTACCTATGGCGCTCTCCGGCAGCGATTTACGATGAAGGTGCGCCCTTTCGCAATAGACAACACAAAATATACGTTTTCCGCCGTGTTCCGAGTATCATTAGCATTATTAGGAAATTATTATGAACAAGTTATATTCTAGCCTAAAGGCTCACGGAAATCCCTGAAGGTGTTTCTCCTTAGCCTTGGAAACATTGGTGCTGGAGGAGAATGCTGAATATTAAATGGAGAGATAAGGTGAGGAACGAAGAGGTGTACAGAAGAACAGAGGAAGAAAGGACAACATGGAAAACCATATGGCAAAGAAAAACCAGATGGACTGCACATACCTTGAGACACAATGAATTAGTTAGAAACATAATAGGAGGAAAGGTCCCGTGAGGAAAGCCACGGGGATATAGGATAAAGAAGGACGTGGAAAAGGGACTTATCAGGACGTGAATGAATTAACACTTCTAGGATTGAAATACTGACGAAGATGAATACTGGAAGCTATTTGGGCTCTTTGCATAACCATCAAGTTAAGCGGACGTTAGTCAATTAGCTGAACATCGCAATTAAGATCACGCATAACAAATATTTTGCGAACCCCAACTTACTACGGTAGACTGGACCATGATCACAAAATTAGATAAATTGATTGCCAAACCTACAGATTCAAAATTTTCTTTTTTCCTCGTACAATACTGGGATATGAATAATGGTAAATGTATCCAGTACGAGTGTAGCAATGGATGACATTGGTAGCTGCATGTTGGTATAAGGACTTGAAGCTAACCCAACTAACAGCATGCTTTTGCATGTTTGCTTTGCTATTTTTATCCTTTTAAATAGTGAAATTTAGAACAGTATATAAATACTAATCCTTTTTTATGCATGATATGTAATGTATGTTTGGTGAGAATTCACCCCCTGCCACACACCCGTATGGTGGCTTGCAGGGTGTTATGTACATGTAGATGTAGATATTAATAAAATATGCACTATTACCCACAACTATCTCTCTGGCCACCTTAAGGAGTTTGAAAAGCGATGAATATGGTATAATAACGGTAAAAGGCGGGAGGCATGGTAAGAACATATCCTGAGATGAAATTACAAAGGACGTGTTTGGGTGCTGAATTTTGTGATTTAGGCGAAAATGGAAACGAGAGAGTTGGAGGGAGAATGTGGCCTGGGAATGCAGCGATTATGTATGGAAGAGGACGCGAAGATTGCTTGTGAGTTGGGCGGAAAGAATGAGATATGAGTGGAAAGGCCAACCAAATGAAAGCAGGAACTGAGCTACCAATATTCATCTACATCCACATAATACCCTGCAAGCCACCATAAAGGTGTGTGGCAGGGCAACTCTCACCAAACGTGCACTACATACCATGCATAAAATTTGTAATAAAAAATTAAAATAGCAAAGCGTACATGCAAAATCATGCTGTTAGTTGGGTTTCCTTCAAGTCCTTATACCAACATGCAACTACCTATCTACATCTACATCTACATAATACCCTGCAAGCCACCACAAGGGTGTGTGGCAGGGGGTGATTGCTCACCAAACATGCACTACATATCATGCATAAAAAAGGAATAGTATTAATATAGTAGTCAGAACTACACTATTTAAAAAAGATAGAAATTGCAAAGAAAACATGCAAAAACATTCTGTTAGTAGGGTTAGCTTTAAGTACTCATACCAACATGCAGCTACCAATGCTATTCATTGCTACTCTCCGATAGGACATATTTACCGTTATTCGTATCTCTTATTGTGCGAGGGAAAAAGGACATTTTGAATCGGTCAGTTCGGCAATCAATTTCTCTAACTTTATGATTATGGTCCAGTCTGCCATAGTAAGTTGGGGTTCGTAAAATATTTTTAACATCATCACTGAAAATGTTGCCTTGGAATTTGTGGAAGAGATTAAGTCTAAATTTCAACCTGCGATCTGACAATGATTCCCATTTCAATTCATTTAATAGACTGGTTACGCTAATATAATTATCGTATCGTCCCTTTACAAATCTTGCCGATCTTCGCTGCACACGTTCAAGTTCATTACTTAGACCGATTTCGTAGGGATCCCATACACTGGCAGCATATTCCAAATGAGGTCTAACAAGGGAAAAGTAGCTGATTTCTCGTACATGATCGTCACATTTACCCAATACTCTTTTAATGAAACCCAGTTTGCGATTCGCTTGACCAATTATTTCACGAATGTGTTTACCCCAGGAAAGATCATTTGTCAGTCTTATTCCAAGATATTTAATGGATTCCACGTTTGTTAATTCATTATTACTTATTTTGTAAGTGGTAGAAGGAGAGCTATTCTTTTTCCAAAAATTCATTACAAGACATTTCTTAAAGTTTAATTCTAACTGCCATGTATCACACCAAGTTTCAATTGCTTGTAGGTCAATATTTAAATATTCTTTATCGTTCGGGCATAGAATTTCCCTGTACACTACTGCGTCATCGGCAAATAGACGAAGCTTACTTTTTACCACCTTTTGGATATCATTAATATACAAAAGGAATAGGAGTGGACCTATCACACTACCTTGTGGGACACCGGAAGTGACTTTAATTGCCGGTGAGGAAACACCGTCCAAAACAACCCTTTGAACCCGATCATGCAGAAAATCATTAATCCATGATATAATGTTACTGTCTAACCCATAAGATTTTAACTTCAAAATTAGTTTGCTGTGAGAAACCTTGTCAAAAGCCTTCTTGAAGTCGAGAAATATAGCATCCACTGGAATATTATTTTCGCCAGAAACTAAAATATCGTGGGAAAAGAGAGCAAGTTGGGTTTCACACGATCTGCTCTTTCGGAAGCCATGCTGGACATTGGACAATAAATTCTGGCTATCTAGGTGTCCCATGACTGAACTGACAATTATATGTTCTAGGACCTTGCATGAAATGGATGTGAGGGATATAGGTCTGTAGTTAGATGGCTGCTCCCTATCGCCACTTTTAAAAATGGGTGTTACATCGGCTGCTTTCCAGTCCATCGGTACGACGTGTTCGGTCAGGGATTTATTAAATACTACTTCAAGGTAGGGGGAAATTTCGGATGCTAACTCTCTATACACGCGGGAGGGAATTTGATCAGGGCCAGGAGATTTGTTGGGGCTTATATCTTTAAGTAATTTTTCAATACCATTACAGGAAATGTCAATTGGTTGCATCAATCGCTGAAAGAGGTCAGGTAACACGGCAGTTGAATCCCCGGAAGGTGGGTTAAAAACGGTTTGGAAGAAGGAATTTAGCAAGTTAACTTTGTCGAGTGTGTTTGTGGTCATTTCACCTCTATCATTTTTAAGTGAATGGACGGCAGACTTATGGCCTTGCACTTCCCTTACGTACGACCAGAAGACTTTTGGATTTTCTTTCAATTGTTCCCCAAGTGTTTTTCTTTTGAATTCTGCAAATGCATTACTAAGGGCTGACTTTGCAGTGGATTTTGAAATTTTATAATTTTCAATAATTACATTACGCTCATCAGTGGGCATATGTTTACTAATTTTTTTCATTTTAGCATGACATATTCGCTGCCGTCTCAGGGATTTTCTCACTTCGGCATTGTACCACCTAGGTTCAGTGCTTTCTTTTTTGAATTTACAAGGGATAAATCTGTTGATCCCAGAGCGCATGATATTAATGAACGACTTCCATGAATCGTTGGTACATACCTTTATGGAAGACTTTTTGAAATCCGATAAGGAATCTCTTAAATAAATTTTAAAGTTAGCAAAGTCTGCTCTTTTAAAAATGTAAAACTTTCTTTTTTGTTTAAAATTTTTATCTAAAGATAGCGAGAGTTTTGCAGTTATAACTCTGTGGTCACTGATTCCATCAACCGTGTCAATCATTGTCACATGTTGTGGGATATTGGTTGCCAGTAAATCAAGAGTGTTGTCCCCTCTATTAGGTGCTGTAGCTAATTGTGTGAGGGAGTTATTGGAGAAAACATCTAATAGAGTCTCACAAATGTCTTTGTCCCTTCCTCCAGCTTTGAAGCAGTATGTTCTCCAGTCTATTGATGGTGCATTGAAATCTCCACCTATTATTATATTACGTTCGCTGTTACGGGACGTTATAGTATTTATCTGGTTTCCCAGTTCCAATAATGACTCAACATCAGTGTTTGGGGGCCTATAGAAGGCGCAGACAGATATTGATCTGGATTTAGGGCAAGTTAATGAACACCATGTTATGCTATGCCTACGCTACCTATTACCTATGCTATGGATTAAATCACTCGTATTGGATAGATTTACCGATATTCATATCCCTAATTGTACGAGGAAGAAAGGACATTTTAGGACATTTTGAATCTGTCAGTTCGGCAATCAATTTCTCTAATTTTGTGATTGTGGTCCAGTCTACCATAGTAAGTTGGGGTCCGCAAAATATTTTTAACATCATCACTGAAAATATTATCTTGGAATTTATTTAAGAGATTAAGTCTAACTTTCAACCTGCGCCCTGACAATGATTTCCAATTTAATTCATTTAATAGACTGGTTACGCTAATAAGGTTATAATACCGGCTCTTTACAAATCTTGCCGATCTTCGCTGCAGACGTTCAAGTTCGTTATTTAGACCAATTTCGTAGGGATCCCATACACTGGCAGCATATTCCAAATGAGGTCTTACAAGGGAAAAGTAGCTGATTTCTTGTACATGATCCTCACATATACTCAGTATTCTTTTGATGAATCCTAGTTTACGATTCGCTTGACCCATTATTTCATGTATGTGTTTATCCCAGGAAAGATCATGTGTGAGTCTTATTCCAAGATATTTAATGTATTCCACGTTTTTTAATTTATTATTACTTATTTTGTAAGTGGTAGGAGGAGAGCTATTCTTTTTCCAAAAATTCATCACCACACATTTTTTAAAGTTTAATTCTAACTGCCATGTATCACACCAAGTTTCAATTGCCTGTAGGTCAATATTTAAATATTCTTTATCGTTTGGGCATAGAATTTCCCTGTATACTACTGCGTCATCGGCAAATAGACGAAGCTTACTTTTTACCACTTATGGATAACATTTATATACAAAAGGAATAGGAGTGGACCTATCACACTACCTTGTGGGACACCCGAAGTGACTTTAATTGCCGGAGAGGTAACACCGTCAAAAACAACCCTTTGCACCCGATCATGCAAAAATCATTAATCCATGATATAATCTTACTGTCTAACCCATAAGGTTTTAATTCCAAAATTAGTTTGCTATGAGACACCTTGTCAAAAGCTTTCTCGAAATCGAGAAATATAGCATCCACTGGAATATTATTTTCGCCAGACACTAAAATATCGTGGGAAAAGAGAGCAAGCTGAGTTTCACACGATCTGCTCTTTCGGAAGCCATGCTGAACTTTGGACAATATTGTTGGTGTACCGATGATTGAGATGACACGGCAAAGGGAACCACGTGCATTTTCCGTGCTATGCAATATGCGATCACGGCACTCATGCGGTGCATCGTAATTTACTGCTTCGGTGCCTGAAAAAAAATCGCATCTGCTTTCAACGGGCGAGAATACCGGTTGAACGAAACAGCTCGCCCTAAACTAAATGAAGTGGGCGTGATGTGGGAATCGGATGACACGCCTCGTGGACTCAAAGCGAGAATAGCACGAGAGAAAGCCAATGTGTGAGAGAGAGAGGACCGAATCATTCGATTGGGAAAAAAACACATGCACCGCGACGGAAATGAACGAATCCCGCTAATTGAGTTCGGCTGCAATCACTGTTTGCCGAAAATCCCCGTCTCCGCACACCCACGGACGGACACCGTGCAGGGGGAACGGTTCAAATAAAAGCATTAATTCTCCAAGCACTGAATATTTTAAGTCTTTTAAATCCTAGCAATCCGACATCGAATTTTGGGTCTGAACACGGAAAAAATTACGCTGGGATGACTTTGCAGCACTGAACACAGTCCAGCATTGGAATGGAAAACATTGTTTTTTTCCAGGTCACATGACTTAATGTGTGTGTGTGTGTTCAAAATGGCTCAAAAATTACCAAACACAGAGGTAACAATGTGTTTTTCATTATTATTCGTTTACAGTGCTTTTACGAATATTACCTCTAGTGTACCTCAGGGTTCAGTCCTAGGCCCTGTACTGTTTTTGTTATATATTAATGACTTTTGTTGCCATGACTTTCGTGGTCAAGTTACTGCCTTTGCGGATGATTTTGCACTATGTTACAGTAATATTACATGAGAGCGTCTAAGATATGACATGCAAACTGACTTAAATTACCTAAGACTATGGTTTTTTCATACCAAATTATCTATGAATATACAGAAAACTATATGTTCTATATATATATGAATGTGCAGAAAACTATATATACCGAAAACTATATGTACAGAAAACTATATTATTCTCCAATATTAAGTGCCAATCTTTTGTTATGTCAATTTATACATATTTTTTGTTACATTTTGTTAATATTTATATTTTTCATATTTTTAATACGCCTTGTTTTTGGATGTTCAGTACTTGAATTCTAACACTATTGTTTCCTATAGTAGCTTTTTTCAGGTTTTCCCTTTGTAAGCCACCTAAAGCTCAAGTATTCATTTATTGTATAATTATATGTATGAGTTTTGAGCATTTAAAAAAATATCTATTCATCTATCTTAATTGCCTCGGAAAAAAGTGAATCAAACACTCCAATCATATCACTGATACATTTATCTCCGTGTTATTTCTCTCTGAAGTCGTAATTCTTTTCATTTCACCGCGTCAGTGACTCGATAGTGACCTTATGATTTTTTCACCAATCAAATGTGACACCCAGCAGTCGAAATCACAATATCCGTTCCCCCGATTTTTCTCTTGAATTTCGAAAGGGCAGAACTAGGTCATTGCTGTGAACATATGAGGCTAAAACAAAAGAAAACATTACAATACGCTGTGACGGTGAACTGAAGTGGAACGAATATAACCAAGACCCTTAAAGATCGTCTGACATGGTCAAATTTATTGGCACAATAACGTGGCATAATAACGGGTAAAAAATTGGGCACTCACGGCAGACACCACAATAACAGCATTGGTCATAAAAATGCAAACGGATCCCGCACTAACACGCTACAGTCGATAAAAAAGAACATCGCGATTTACTTGTCCATTGAATTAGAGATTCATCAACGTGATACGTTGCAAGCCACCTCATGTGTGGTGTGTGGCAGGGGGTGATGTTCACCGAACATGCACTACTGACATGCAACTAGGCTACTATATGGAGGCATGCTAGATAATAGGGTCACAAGCAGCTACATGGTTAGTATCTACATAATAAGAAAGGGATTATTGGTTGTTATTACATGAATCATGCACTACAGACTAACAGTAATTCACCTACCCATGCCTTTGCTACACTGCCTATTGTCCTCTCTTATGGTACGCGGGGAAAATGACATTTTAAATCCATCAGTACGACAATCTACCTTTATAATCTTATTTAAATAATCTACATCTACGTAATACCCTGCGAGCCACAACGAGGGTGTGTGGCAAAGGGTGAAGATCACCAAACATGCACTATTGAGATGCAACTAGGATATTTAATGGAGACATGCTAGATAATAGGTTCACATGCAGCTAGATGGTTAATATCTACAAAATAAGAAAGGGATCATCTATATCCAGGACATACCCTGCAAGGCACCTCGAGGGTGTGTGGCAGGGGGTGCATCCACACCAGGAACAATATTTATTGGTTGTTATTACATGCAGTATGCACTGCAGACTACTCTGACAATATTTCCCCTACCTATCTCTTTGCTTCGCTGCCTATTGTTCTCTCTTAAGGTACGCGGGAAAAATGACATTTTTTATCTATTGGTACGACATTCTATCTCTCTAAATTTGTTAATCCGATCAAACCTAGCAAAAAAAGGGGTCTTTAATATATATCTAACGTCCTCTGTGAACAAATCGGTTTCTAATTTACTTAAAAGGTTTAACACTGCGTTCTGATAGTAATTCCCATACTAGTTCTTCTATTAAACTCTCGTAGCACTTATACAGTTATCATAACGGCCTTTAACAAATCCAGCGGATCTCCTTTGCACACGCTATAATTCCTTAAAATCATACCTTCCTCGCACGGATCACATATACTAGCGGCATATTCTAAATGAGGCCTGACAAGTGTAAAATAGCTTCTCTCTCTTACTCTCTCATCGCTATGGATAGAAGCTGACGATGCGACCATTTATTATTGTTATAAGCATAACAAGTTTCTGTAAAAGAAATTTTAACCCTATAACGGTTTGAAATATATGCCGAAGAAGACCGAAATGTGTTGATGTTTTGGTCACTAGGATACGGACAATCTAACCAGTGATTGGAGCCCTCAGGAAATAAAACTTGTTCTCAAATGCTCAAAGCCGCGTGGTTCACTTATAACAAAACCTCAGGCGGTATTGGGCTGATGAAGATCACCTTGCGTCTCTTGCGTACTCACATTTAGCGAAGATCGGCATGATTTGCAAAGGAACGATACGATAATTATATTTGCGTAACCAGTCTATTAAATGAATTAAAATTGGAATCATTGTCAGATCGCAGGTTGAAATTTAGAATTAATCTCCTAATAAATTCCAAGATAATATTTTCAGTGATGACGTTAAAAATAATTTGCAAACCACAACTTACTTATCGTAGACTGAACCATAATCATAAAATTAGAAAAATTGATTGCCGAACTGATAGATTCAAAATGTCCTTTTTCCCTCGCACAATTAGAGATACGAATAACGGTAAATATGTCCTATCGGAGAGTAGCAATGGATAACATTGGTAGCTGCATGTTGGTATCAGGACTTAAAGATAACCCTACTAACAAAATATTTTTGTATGTTTGCTTTGTAATTTCTATCTTTTTTAAATAGTGAAGTTCTGACTAGTATATTAATACTATTCCTTTTTTATGCATGATATGTAGAGCATGTTTGGTGAGCAATCACCCCCTGCCACACACCCTTGTGGTGGCTTGCAGGGTATTATGTAGATGTAGATGTAATATAAGAGGGTTTCATTGCCTCCTGCTTTTTTAGGGATTGATTGAGTTTAAATTTAAGGTAAATACTCGAAAGACCCCTGATCTCATAGGGGCAGAGTTGAAGCGAATCAAGGAATTGTGAATGAAGCACAGATTTTGCTTAGTGTGGACTGTGTTCCATCTCTTTCAAGGCTAAAAAGTTTCTCTTCAGAGAGAATCATCTACATCATCTACATAATACCCTGCAAGCCACCATAAAGGTGTGTGGCAGGCTGTGAATTCCCACCAAACATGCACTACCTATCATGCATAAAAAAGGATTAGTATTTACATACCGTTCTAAACTAAACTATTTAAAAAAAGACAAAAATAGCAAAGCAAACATGCTGTTAGTTGGGTTAGCTTCAAGTCCTTATACCAACATGCAGCTACGAATGTTATCCATTGCTACACTCGTACTGGATATATTTACCGTTATTCATTTCCCTAATAGTATGAGGAAAAAAGGACATTTTGAATCTGTCAGTTTGGCAATCAATTTCTCTAATTTTGTGTTTATGGTCCAGTCTACCATAGAAAGTTGGGGTTCGCAAAATATTTTTAACATCATCACTGAAAATATTTTCTTGGAATTTATGTAAGACATTAAGTCTAAATTTCAACCTGCGATCTGACAATGATTCCTAATTTAATTCATTTAATAGAGTGGTTACGTTAATAAGGTTCTCTTACTGTCCCTTTAAAAATCTTGCCAAACTTAGCTGCACACGTTCAAGTTCATTATTTAGACCGATTTCGTAGGGATCCCATACACTGGCAGCATATTCCAAATTAGGTCTAAAAAGGTAAAAGTAGCTGATTTCTCATGTATGATCGTCACATTTCTCCGGTACTCTTTTGACGAATCCCAGTTTACGATCCGCTTGACACATTATTTCACGTATATGTTTACCCCAAGAAATATCATGAGTCAGTCTTATTCCAAGATATTTAATGGATTACACGTTTGTTAGTTCATTATTTCGAGTTCCCCGCACCGCACTAGCTGGTTCCCAAAGCAGTCGACGTCTCCTCAGACGTCACGTAAACTCCAAACAGTTCTTCGAACGCGTGCATGGCTTCTGAGTCCTCAAGCGCTCATCCGAAGAATTCGGATCGCGGAGTGTTTGGGTCACAAGTCGCCAGAGCCAATCGCCGATCGCCACGTGGGAGGCCGATCCAAGCCTTCGCTCCGTGACGTAGGCGATGACGGCGAGTGGCCGGAAAAACCGGGTCAGTTTGATGTCCATCGGACGAGCCCGAGAGGAAAAGCGTTGTCGACCGGTACCTAATTCATTTGGAGCCCACTCCCTTTAATCGGGATTTCACGTAGCCCTGTTGGAAATTTCCCTACAAGATTTCCCTAGAACGTAGGGAAAAGCGAGGGAAAAATTGAATTTTACCTAGAAAAAATGTGTTCTAAGGAAATCCCTCATTGTCTAGGGAATTTTATTCCCTAGAACCCTTTTCCTTGGTAAATGTAAGCTTTGGGAAATTATTTCCCTAGAAAAAAACCCTGCTCTATGGAATTTTTTCCCTAGAATTTATTTCCTTTGAAAATTTAAGCTTTGGTAAATTATATCATCAGAAAATAACGCTGCTCTAGGGAAAATCTTCAGGCTTAGGGAAAACGTTATCAAGGAGAAATTTCCCATTTTATTTGAATAATTCCCTTTCACCGTTTTTCACGCTATCAATTTAGTGATTAAATTTCACCGTTTCAAGGTTACTTCTGTTTTATGTGTACATTTATCACAGAGCCTACAGTCACAACTCACATTTAATAACATTTGGTACCAAACAAATATATGCTAACCCGCATCGTTGCAGTGCTTGAAGCCAAGTGAACCAGCAGTGTCAACAGGGATAATTTCGGAAGAACACCTTTTTTTCGAGGTTGGGAACATTTTCGGTAAGTTAATGAAGACATTTATTATAATCATGAGCATTCCATAATTTGATGTGAATAATTGAAATTGGCGATTTCGTTCATAAAAACATTCTATCTTTGTTTATCAAATTGTTGTTAACAGAATTCAAATGGCAACGGAGACTGTGTTTTCGCACGCATGGGTTCAGTATTGTGTAATTATGATCACAATTTCTTCCATTTTATAACCATAATCCTTGACCTCCTTTATATTTTCAGGTGCATTCATTAATGAATTAAGGAAGCTACTGCAATACGAGGATTCCATCCAGCAGATGGCAATAAGAATAAACGTGTATGCTAACGAAAAATGTACCTAAACATGCTGCTAAAAAAGGAATAAACATTGGTAAATTTGAGTTCTCTTCAATCATTCATTGTGATATATGCCCTTTATTCCACTGATTTTTATCAAGTCTTCCCTATATTTATAGTTAGGTTTTATGTTTTTTGGATAATCATGTGCACTATTTTTTATTGAGTGGAATATTTACCTAAGGAACATTTTCCACGGTACCTAATGGGGAACATGCACAATTTTTATAAATCTTTGAATGTGATGTTTATTAGCTAAAATGTGCTTGGCGAAAATTTTGCTGAAGAATTAAGTTGTGTTACAAGGATATTACTATTTGAAAATTGTACCTTTTCGGCAGCTTAAAAACACGACGTCATCGCATGACGTCACGGCACGGTATCACTATGGGCGTTGTTTATGTGTTAATGCGTGGAGGTAAGTTGTTAAATAAATACTTGACGAAAACGCATGTAGTTATCTCATTTTTTTAATTCAATAAACGATTGTATTTCCAATTTTTATTTACGTAGTATGGATAGCAACCAGCAAATCGTCCATTAATTATATAATGCCTGTTTAGTGCCCAAGAATTTCTACTAGTCGATGCAATCGCTGGTTTTTTTAAGAATAACGCCGCCATAAGGGAGTCAGCCAAAGGAAATTGTCGGAATGTGCTTTTTTAAGTATTTTTGAGTCATCGTTTTGTTGGAGAAACGGCTAAAAAACTCAAAATAATATTAACTTTGTTTTTTTTTAATTATAAACGTCTATCTCCGTAGCGATACGGAACCTATACCGTGCACTGACGTCAGAAGGCGTTTTAGGTCACGTGACTTTCGTCAATTTCCGGGAACATTTTAAAATCATTTAATAATCTTTGTGGTGGGCGTAGAAAATTTTGGCTTATCTATTTAAATTGGCGAGAAAATTTCACATCAAGTACATCATTAATCTTATGAGAAACAAATTTCATGCATATTCCCCATTTATATGGAAAAATTTTAGCTAGAAATATTTTCTAGGGAAAATGGTGGTTCAATTTTCTAGGGAAAACCTTACCTTTTTCTAGGGAAAATTTGCAGGGAAATTTCCAACAGGGAGGAGTAAACGAATGCCTTTCGCGAGATAGGAATGACTCTTGTTTCTCTTCAGTTCAACCAATAACCATCGTTTACCGCAAGTACAGCGAAACAATTCTCTTCCCATGAAAACCCTTTCATTGAAAACAAGATGTTCATTAATTCCTCATTTCCTTTGCCATAAACGTCTCGGGATTCCGTTGGGAAGGCAGTTACCTCGCTACAGCCGACCTTAACAAGATTTCCACAAATCCCTCCTAATGTGGAGGAAGACCAACTAAGAAATGGCAAATTTCTGGCAACCCTGAGGGGGTAGGGGGTTGGTGGGTAGGGGGTGTGGCTCGGGTGATATTCGAGGGGGAAAAGCTCCTGACTTTCTTATCCTCGTTTCATTTCTTCAGCGCGCCGAGAAAAGTAAAGAAACGACAAGACCCAATTTAGAGCAGCCTTATTTTAATATTCGGGGGATATCCGAAGCAAATAACTCTCAGGAAGGAAAGTGGTGGCTGGGAAGAGGAGAAGGAGGGGGAGGGGGGGGGCAGGGGGCGTCCGGGATGGTGGAGGGAGGGGGTTGGAACAGCATCTGGTCCCGGAACCCGTGTTGTTCGCCGCTGCGTCTCGGCGGAAAAGATAATTTGCTGGAATGTCTCCAGGATTGCGGGACCCGTTCGACACGACCGAGGCGGGGCACAGTGGTGCAGGATCCCTAATACTTGGTATTTACGAGTCTAAAAAATTTTCTATATAGGGTTTTTGAGTATATATGTTGGATACACCGATGATTGACGAATTCAAAACCCTCTCCGGTAAGTAATTATCGCTATAATTACTCTTCTGGTAGATAAGCTAAGAAAATGTTGCACTGATAGAAAGTGCATCATTTGAAAACGAGCAGGCACAGCTTCACCTTCAATTCTCTCTAATATAACGTGTATTGCCCCGATTCTTGTTCTGAAAAATTGATTTTGTTACTGAAGGTAAGCGTTATTGGAATATGTATTAAAATATAGCAAATATAATTTGCAAAATTATGTTTTTTGCATAATTTTTTGTTCAAAAACAAAGAAAAATTTTCTTGAAAATTCACGTTCAAATTCACAAAAGTATATATATTTTGTGATATCCCGCTAAAAATATATTGTACCTCATAAAGTATACAATTATGTATATACCACATCCGAAAAAGGTTTCCCCTAACCTCCCCAAAAATTTTAAATCAACATTATACTTTTCCTATAAACCAAATTCAAAACAATTTTCTTCGGAAATGAACAAAAGTGCAATTTATTTTCAATATAAAGGAACCAAACTTTTTTATCTATTTCTTGAATGCTTTACCTACAAGTAAATACGCAAAAGTTGTCAAAATATCCTCCCAAAAAAAATTATGATCAAAAATTGGGGAAGTTTCCATTTTCTGTGTATAAGAAATTTTTACCTTTGAGAAAATCAAAAGTGCAATTTATTTTCAATATTAAGGAACGAAACCTTTTTTATCCTTTTCTTGAATGCTTTACCTACAAGTAGATATGCAAATTTTGTCAAAATATGCTCCCAAAAAAAACTTATGATCAAAACTTGGGGGACTTGCGGCGCGAGGGCGTAGTACGTCGCCGATTCAGGAAGGAAAACATTAAAGCATCGACCGCGGTGACTACTATAGACAGCCTAAAGGTGCGTTTACACGTATCAGTTGACTGCTATGACAGTCGCGAGATGCGCGATATATCTATACCGCTACTGCTATGATGCGTCTGCACCAACTTCTATGCAGCTTAAAGCCGCTATTTAGGCGTTGCCACAGCAAATAAAAAGTGATTTATTTCAATATTGATTGACGGTTAAATTTTCATGAAATTCTTAAAGCAATAAATTCCATCGACGATTATCTTTTGTTCCCATTCTTTAACGAGTAGAATCTCCCATTTTGGGGAGGGATATCTTTGTTATTTTATCCAAATTCTTGGTAATAGACGTCGTGTATTGGTTTTCGTTGGCGATTGTTGCGATTGTGTTGGATACATTTCCGCTGGAAAGTAGACGGGCTTCAACTTTGCTAATAGCTCGAACTGTGATCGACCTCGTGTTTTTTCTTTCTGTGTTATCATGTTTCGCTACCACTCCATTTTGCCTGAATCTTAGGAATTAATTATCTCCATTCTTACTTAGCAATTGGCTTAATATTCTTCGTTAAAACAGTGTTAAATATTAAAAATAAATCCAATGTAGGAGTTCTCTAGTCGTTGGAGTTTCTCATTTTGTTCGAGAGTCATGTCACCAAAGACCAAGGAGCAACAGTCTAAATGAGGGTACATTAGCGTCGCAATAAATGGTTTCTTTGTATGAAGCGGTGGGATATGCTTCATGTATTTGATTCGAAACAGTACACTATTAATCCTATTTGAAACATGGAGTACATGGTCATTCAAAGTAAAATTCCTTTTCATTATGATGCCTAAATTCTGGACAGCGTTTGAGTTGCGATTAGCGGCATTATCAATCGTGATATTGGAACGACTGTCAAAATTTATCTATCTGCCAATAATGACTGATTTAGTTTTATCACTATTTAGTGTTAGAAAGTTCTGTTTTGCACAGTTAGCAACAACACCAACATCACTGTTTATTTTGGCGAGACCTTCGCTGGGGTCATGAAAGATAGTAATGATAATAGATTTACAGGTCGTCTGCATATAACATATATTCACATTTTTTTACCTAGGGAGACGTAAATAGCGAATAACTGGGGGCCAAAGATTAGCTGGGTAAATATAGCAGTTTTCAGGGAACGTAGGAAGAGTACATCCATCTACATATTACCCTGCAAGCCACCATAAAGGTGTGTGGCAGGGGGTGAGTTGCCTGGTAAAGTAAGGGTGAAGAGAAACCCGGCGTCGGCATTAGCCTGGTTGTAAAGAAAGGTGCCGAGTGGACCACAGCTTAACGTCCCATCCGACGGACGGAGTACTGAATCCGTAGAGCTCTTCACAATGAACTCAAGTAGGGACCGGTGTAACAATGAAAAATCCGCCTTAGCTGGAACATCGGGATGCCTCAAAGATATATGAAATACTTGAATGTATTGCGTGAGTTACTTTAGGTACATTTTCACCTCTTTGAAAAGGACTCAATTCTAATAATACTTGGAAAAGTGAGAAACATCTCCGTAGCCTTTTGTTGGTGTCTGATAGATTTCATATCAACACAGGTTAAAGATGTCACAAAAGTAAAATCCGTTAACATACCTGGTGAAGTAAATTTTACACTGCTGAGTTAATTGTAGTTTAAAACCTTGGAATCACCAAAAATGAAAAATACGTATAAATATGTTTCTCCTATTCCTGTGGTACTTATAAATAAAAAATCTTCTGTACTGCGTTTAGATACTGCCTACAATTTTGACAGACTAATCCGTTAGCTGAGGGATTTCACCATTTTTCGGCTTTTAAAGTCATAATGTAACCGTAATTTCTCGAGCACTAAATGTCAATAGAACGCACGGCTTTTTGGATAGAAAATAATTCCGACCAGGAGCCAGCCGGCGGATAGAAATATACTTATTTAGAAATTTGGGAACGGATTAAGGGAGCAGAAAAAAGGGAATTGAAAAAATTTACGAATTGGAGGACGAGATGAGAGGAAGCAACTCCGTATTGCTAAGGTCTTTGTGGATAAGTTGACAATATAAAGATTGAAAGACTGGCTTTTTATTTTCCAATGAAATCAGACTTTCCTCGATAATACTCCCTAGATAGAGGTTTAAGAGGAATATTATTGAACATTTATACTGCTCTGCTTAAATGTGGTTTCACAAAATCGTTTTCGTTTACTTTTTTTACTTTTATTGTGTGCTATCTTGTTGTATTGCATTATCTAACTGAAATGCTTGATGTTGTGCATATTAATTTATATTACTTGTTTCTAAATGCTTTATTTTCAAGTCATTTAAATCATTATTTATGTTCAATTTCTTAAATTTATTTTTCCTTAAAGTGTTTTCTTATATTTTATATCGCGGCTTTTATTGTAATGGTTATGTAATTATTGGTTTTACCAATTAATGGTTTAACCAATAAACCTTTACCAATTTATGGTGACGTACTTATTATATTCGTATTTATTATTTATTGTTAATTTACATGTATAATATTGCTCCATTATCCAATTGACCGGCTGTTGCCCAGACTACATTCGCTTTATCTCTTTTTTTTCTATTCTTTTTGGCATGTAATATTTTTTTATTCGATGTTCCAGGGGACTTATAGTCCCAGAACAATAAAGAACCTTTTCTATTCTATTCTAGATAGATAGATAAGCGTCTTTATTGGGGCGAGATTGAGACTAAAAATGTTGGTTGGATATGTAGGGGAGGCGACCGACAGCTGAGGTAGTTTGAGCCATATAGGATAGGTGGGTAATTGGGTAATGGTAGGCGTTTTCAGGGAACGGAGGAAGGGTGGAGAGAAACCCGGCGTCGGCATTAGCCTACTCTTAACGAAAGGCACCAAGGGGAACACGGCTTAACGTCCTATCCGACGGACGGAGTACTGAACTTGAAATGCCCTCCACTAGGCACTCAAGTGGGGACCGGTTTTCCACTGAAAAATGCCGGGAATCGAACCCGGACCCTCAGCATGGGAGGCCAGTACTCTAGCCACCACACCAATCCGATGCCCTTGAGGCTAAAAAGTCCTCTCTTCCATCTAACCCCTCGTCAATGCATGAAATATAGCATACACATATACATATAAACGTTGTTATAAATGCTCAAAAAATATATAAAATTTCAATAGAAAAATAATTGAAATTAAAATGAGGAAAAAATAAGTAAGATAATATGACGAAATTAATATAGTTATTTTAGATTAATGCAAAAAAATGATATAGCTATAGACTATGAAAAATACGAATATAAGATTTCGATTAGGAAAACCATATAAAATCGTCAAGATGCAAATGATAACATTAAAGGTATGTATAAAAGATATGTACAGTTGTGGGAAGAAACGTGAGGATATTAGCTGATGTCCATCACGGAAAAAAACCCACTGCAGGAAAACACCCGCACATGAAGGGAAAAACCTGCGAAAGCCCTATAACTGAGAGAAGGCTAATGTGATTAAAATTAAGAACATAAATAGTACATAAATTACAATTGAAAACGTGGTGAAATAATCTTGCGTGTATTTGTATATGGTACATTTGTATTTGGCCAGCATGATATGTGTCGCTCTACTGGGAGTGAGAGATAGATATTGATATTGATATTGAGTTTATTTGACCTGGAGTGGGCGAGGCCATCTCATCTGGCCCCCTCTCCCCCCGCCCCAGGGCTCATTAAGTACAGAGTTATTACAAGTATTTACATAGTTTTCTCAGGAATTTCATTCGACACGCAGGCTGGGATTAGGCTATATAACATTTTATGGTTACCTGTTCGACATTTATGGTTTCCTTGTTTTTATCGAGATTTCTTTTTTGTGGCAGAAACATGAATAATGAGATTCGTTATAAATATTGAATAACATTGATTGGTGCATCCTACTTAAAAATATCACAGTTACATCACATTAACAATATCACAGATAGATTTACTTGACTTTGTTGACTGGCTTAACAAGGTGCACGGGTGGTGTTGCAATGGTTACCTTGTCCCCCTTAGTGCTTCCCATACAGCCAATTGGTCCATATAACATTGAAAATAAAAGTCACAATAAGAAAGGTGTTAAAGATCGTAAAAAAAGCATACAAGATAGGGAGGTTAGAGAGGCCGCTTTCTTTGGGTGTTTGGGTGTTAGCGGGTCAACTTGGTCCGTTCTGAATCGTCGCAGAGGAGAGTCGGAAGTCGAGAAGCAAACGGGGTCCTGAGGACGACGACTTAAAGAACTTAAAGGTGAGAGGACCGACTGGGAGATGAAGAGGCTCTCTCTCTCTCGATCTCATTCACAGAGCGGGAAGTGAGCATTAAAGGTGAGAACGCCTTCCCTCTCGGCGGAATCCCTTGCTCCTTGGCTACCCCCGGCATTCACATCCGTTCGGAAAATATTTACGACACCATCAGTGAAAATATAGTCTTGGACTTTAGTTAAGAGGTTGTCTAATATTCGACCAACAAGGTGTAGCAAGTGAAAAGTTGCTGATTTATTGAATGAATTGAATGAATTTATTTTCTCCAGTAGCATTACATAAAATATAACAAGACATATATGCATACACTTAGCACGTGGAGATAATTTAGGGTGTCAGAAGGGTACCTGTATATGACACCCTTACAAACATTGGCACATGTGAAATCGAAGAAAATGGAAAAAAATGAAACAATTTTAGTTTTTAACACTGCCAGGGAACATATTCTTCGCAACATTAGGTAAGCAAAATTTTATGAAAATAAAGAACAGGACAACATTAAGTTAATTTTTTTTCACAACAAAAAATCGTAAGTAAAAAATCGACCATGACCGTCACATATGCCCAGTACTCTTTTGAAATAATCCCAGTCTACGATTAGCTTCACATTACATCTACGCGATACCCTGCAAGCCACCGCGAGGGTGTGTGGCAGGGGGTAAAGATCACCAAGCATGCACCATAGACATGCAATCATTCTACCATATGGTCTCATTGCCAATGAAACAAGAAAAACAATTGCTAGTGAAATATGTCAACCATAATAATGAAACTACTGTTTTTCCTATTCTTCGTCCTCAATGTCTGTCAAATTCTACAAGACCACACACACATTCATTTATTTGACATACAAGTAATAGGATATTTTTTTAATCAAAGAAAGGCAAGTGATGCCGCTAAGGCATTCGCGACTATTTCGCAACCCTTGACTGGGGGAATATTTATGTTAAACATGAAACGTTGGAATGCACAATAGCAGAATTAACACAGAGAAAAAAATCATTCCCCTCCTCCGGATCTTCAACCCGGACCCCTTGTTTCCGGCCAGGTATTTTAACCACTCAACACTTTGAGGGATAAAGCCGTAATATTACGTCGACTTCCATTTTGGTATAAGCGTTGGGGGACGTAATATTACTCCAAGCGATATACATGCATCCAATTAGTTCTGGGGTACCCCTATGGGTACATTAAGTCTTAGGTTTGAGTCCTGTTAAAGGTTAATGATTTTATCTCTGTGGTAATTCTGCTATTGTGCATTTCAGTGGGCAATTTCGTAAAGAATTTTGGCAAGTTCACAATCATTACTAATAATTAATTTATAAACTGAATTGTATGACGTTGAAACCTGAGAAAATAACTGAGTACAGAGTGTTTACTTACATCACTCCATTATGGAGAAAATTCCACCAAGTTACACCCGAGACAGTGTCTTACACGAGAAAAGGAGATTAAAATAGACTGAAGGTTTTAGAGATGTGGATATGGAATATTTGTGGAATGGAGGGCGAACGAGGAAGTGCTAGAGATGACAGGGGAGAAAAGGAAGTTGGTGATGGACATTAAGAGACGGGGGTGTTTTGAAGGACGTGATATAGGGAAGACGGTTGCCCAAGCGAGGAGGAAAGAGGAGAACAAGTAGTTTGGACAGAATATATGAAGCCAAAGACGGCCATTACCTAAAAGATTGGGGTCGCGTATGCAGAGAGAAAAACTGTTGCAATTTTCAAGTATTGTCGAGATTCCCTTAACCGATAGATCACCAATGGTAACAATGCAAACCTCATGAGGCTATGTCCCAAGACATTCACTTTATTTTTACTTGAAGACATCCATGAATTAATTGCCATGGGAAAAAATTCACCTGGACCGGGAATCGAACCACGGACCTTTGTCTTCCCGGGCCACTGCTCAAACCACTACGCTACCGTTGTATCTAGTACCTTGACGCTCGGTAACATTGCCCTGGGAATTAAGGATCCTGGGTAGCGTAGTGGTCTGCGCAGTGGCCCGGAAAGACAAAGGTCCGTGGTTCGATTTTCGGTCCAGGTGAATTTTTTCTCATGGTAATTGATGCGAATTTCACCTTTTCGCAGGCTTGAAATATTATACAGTACGATTAGCTTGACATATTATTTCACGAATATGCTTGCCCCAAGAAATTTCTTGTGTCAGTTGGCCCCTCCCTCTTATTCCAAGATTATAACGGAATACGCATTTGTTAATTTATTATTCCTTATGTAGTAAGTGTTAGGAGGAGAACTCTTCTTATTCCAAAAATTCATTACCGCACACATTATTTCAAATTTAATTCCCACTGCTATGTATCACAACAGTTTTAATTGCTTATAGGCCATTATTGAAGAATTATTTATCGTTTGGGCTTAGAATTCTCCTGCTCACTACTGAATAGGTTCATTGTTGCATGTCACAACACTGAACCTATTCAGTAAACACTGCAGTAATCTCAGTGCAAAGGCTATTGAAGTTAAAAATGATGCCGATATGGAGAAACAGCAGACAGCAGCAAGGGACCTGTCGAATAACAAGGCTTCTGCAAATGACGATGTACCGGCCGAGTTGATAAAAATGCTGAATAAAGGACTTATAACTGGTTGAACATTTGCGACAATAGATGCCCACGGATTTTGAGGAGAAAAACATCTCTATTCCCAAAAAGAAGAGGGCTGAGAACGCTGAACATTATAGAACAATGAGCCTGACGATACATGCCTCGAAGCTATATACATGGGAATATAACGAAAAGCAGTGGAGATTCTGGATGAAGACTAATTCGGATTCAGAAAAAACGAGGGTAATAAAGAATCAACATTGTAAAACGTTTATCTGATTTTAAGGTAAAAAAGCGATCTGAATTTCAGATGCAACATTTTTAAGACAGTGTATGTTGATTTTCAGCACTAATATCTTGTCTAAAAATAAGGCAGGCGAAGGACTGAAAATCAGACCGCGTGAGACTAATTTTAAGATAGGCCCATGCTGAATTTAAAACAGCCCTGGTTTCGTAATAATGCGGGCTGATACTGAAATTCAAGCCTACTTTGAGGGGATGTCTTATTTTAAGAGAGGTGCAGGACTGAAAATCAGACCAGGTGGGACTTATTTTAATATACACTGAATTTAAGACAAGGGCTGTCTTAAATTCAGCATGCGCCTATCTTAAAATAATTCCCACGTAACAATGCGGGTTGCTATTTAAATGAAAGCCTTCTTTTATGGGATGTATAATAATAAAGACTACATTTTTAAACGCTTCACACGAACACAAACCAAAACCCTAACATTTCATATTTTTACTTGATGATACTGTTTTACTGACTAAATTCTTCAATAGAGCAAACGTAAGTCATAGAATTTCCATTGAAAAAGATTTCAGGACTGAAATGGGAACACATTAAAAATAACTTTAAAGATAATATGAAAATTTGTAATTTTATTGGAAAAAAAGTTATCCATACAAAGTCTTCGATACCAAAGGTAAATGCCAGCATCTACAAACCAAGGCATGAACTATCACTTGATGAGAGCTACTATTTTTTAGTTCTTACAACCCTGCCACGCAGGCAAAATAAGGAAGTTTAATCTTAGGATACGTCACTCAGACACAACTGGCTCCCTTCTGCAAGTAAACGAAGTATCAACGCCACATTCTCACACCATTAATTCATCGCAAGAAACATATTTCACCTACTTACAATTAAATTTGACTAGACATCGAATTGTACTTCTTTACTTTTCGTAATCCTTGTTGAATTCCATCTCCCTGGTTACGCTCCGCCCATCAGTCTCTGCTATTGGCAGGTTAGCTCCAATTGCGGAGTCAACCAAGGCTTGCTTATTTTCAGCCGGGTGATCTGAATTTCAGATCACAAGCAACTTATTTTCAATATGCCGTTGTTAAGTTCTTAAAATAAGACGGATGTGTGTCTGATTTTTTCGCATGGTGAGTCTTAAATTTAGACCACTACCGTAAAATCAGACAGCGCTTAAATTCAGATCGCACCGAAAATCAGATAAACTTTTTGCAGTGAATATTGGCCCTTAATAGTAGGTTAATCTGAAGGAAGAAAATGTAGAAGAACGAACTGGCGATAATTTTTTCGTGGATTTGAAAAAGATTTTTGGTAGCGTGTACTGGAATAGTATTATTTTTATTCTAAAATTAATTGGAGTGTCCTATATCGACTGAAGATTCATCTACGGGCTTTTGAAAGAATGCAGTTGGCTGTGATTAAATATGGACCCAGCAGTTATGAAACAATGGCCGTAATTTTTAACGAGTACATAGAAAAATCCTTTTTCCGGCATTATTATCATAAAGAAATTATAGAAAAGGTTTCAGAAGAGTGAAAAAATCAGCGTCATTCGATTCGTCGATAATATAGCCATCATAGCAGGGACAAAAAAAACTTCAGGAAGACTCTGGTTGACATTAAATAAAATATTGGCCAATTATCAACTAAAGATGATGAAAGGAAAAGAAAGGTTTACTGAATGATAGGGGAGGCCAAGAATAATGTAAAACTTTGGAAGCAAAATGTGGAAGAGAGGGGAGAGTACTAATTGGCAATGAGGTCGGTTACCATATTTTTTTATTGCCGAATATGATAGAGTTTGTAAAATAAAAAGACACGTGTTTTTCCGTTTTTTGATCCGTCAATTATTTCTCGAGTTATAGGCGGCGAAAAACCCGAAAAAAAAGGTTAAAAACGATGTTTTTAACCCTTTCGGAAAAGTGGGCGTGGTGCAACCTCTGACGTATTTATACTTCGTCCAATCACAACTGAGCCCGCGAAGCTACATTGCCTTATCGCAAAGGGGGGGACACAGTTGACTCTGCCAATAGGAGCAGTTGCGACAGCATCTGTGCGAGCAGACCTTTCGAGAACCCCCCTCCACTCCCTTCCCTTCCCCTAAAAGCAGTCAAGGGCGGGAGGAAAATGACGTCAATGTTATCAAAGCAGCTTTTTCGGTGAGCGTCACCTTTTGCTTATTTTAATTTTTGATTTATTTATGAGCGAATGGTCGTGGTTAGAAGAATAATTTTTTTAATAAATTTCTTTTTTCGTTTCCGTCTTACGATTTCGTGTACAAAATTGCGATTTCGGTTCCGAGTAAACGCTCCAATTACAACTTCGTTTCTTTTTAGTTTTCCAAAATGGGAATTCATACATTGCCTCGGATCGTGGGTTGTTGTTCGTAGGGGTTGTGAGGAAGGTTGGATACTCGTCGTGAATCACAGTCTTCCTTTTCCCCCAACATTTGATATTGCGCTGGGATAAAATGCAAATGAAATATTGATGCCCAGGGGCATTTGGAAGAGGTTGCGTGCATTATTTCTCTCCAGTAGCTGTAATTTTTCTGGTTGAGAAGTGGACGCTTTCTTTTTTTTTCTGTGAATGGATATGGGTTTGAATATTTCATTCGTGTGCAGAGGCAGAGCCGGCAGGGATGGAATTACGATTCGTGGACAAATGAAAAGCAGAAATGAGCGCAATAGAACGAATTGCGCGGAGCGGACGGAGCTAGGAGCGTAGGGTATGAAAGGGATATCGGGTGGGGTTATTTTGTAATCTCACCTTTTTAATGAATCTTTCCGGGAAGGCGGGAGATCCGTTTCGCTCTCTTAATGATCGGATCACGAACGGTTCGTGAATTGTCAATGCTTCTGTTATGGAGGAATACGGTGAAGGTGGGTGGAAAATTTTTTGCCCCTATGATTAAAATTATTCGGATGACCTGTCAAAATAATTCATGTCCGATAATTTCCTTTATACCAATATTGGAATTTGCATTTGTTTCTCGCTACATTTTACGTTAATAATGTTTCATCATTTTTCATTTTCTCAATAGTGTTCCATTCAAGAAATCATTTGTTGATAAGATACAATTCGTGATTTAAGAAAGTTTAAGTTCTTCACGTTGTGCAAATTCCAAAAATACAATTAAAAATCGATTGTATCTTTCTCGTTCTTGCCTTTTTTTTTCCAACTCAAGCTTCTAGTGGAAACGATGGTGGCTCCATGCCACGTTATTTATGTAGATGAGACGGGAACTAATGTCAGGCGGAGATAATGAAACGGATCAAGAGTCGAAAGATACGGATCAGAGCGGATGAATCGTCTGAAAGACCAGCACATGACCGGCAGTTCACCGCTTGAGATCCGTAGATGGTCACGCCGCCTGGGTGGCGGAGTTTAACTACGAAAAAGTGACATTGTATGACGTATTCTCACTAAAGTGAGATTACAAAATAACCCCCCTGGGCGGGGTTTTGGACGAAACAGGCCTTAGTTGCCACGTCATACGCAACAATAGCATTCCCATGAAGGTGTGTTTTTTGTAATCAGGGAAATCGATGACAGAGACTGTTAACGCACAAAAACCAGATAGGTATAAAATTAGGAGCAAGAGTGTTGTGTTGCATGTTCGCGAAACTTGCCCTTCGAGGCGAACGCAGGGTGTTCGAGATAAGAGTAGGGGAGTTGGAGGGAGTGGAGGGGAGGATGGGGGTGGAGATGCAGGGAGGGCGGGGGAGGGGAAGTTTTCGACCGAAGAAGAGAACGGGGCGGCATCTAATGACCGTGCATTCTTGAAGACTACAATCGAGTTACAGGATGTTGGGCGCGAAGGACGAAAAAATCGTATTTTGGGCAGTCTGAGAAGTGGTAGATTTTTGAAAGCAAAAGGCGGTAGGATGGAGCAGACTATGTGATGCGACAAGAATGAAGGCGAGGAAAGGAAGTTAAGGCAAGAATCCAGGGGCTCGAGTCTTGAATATTTCGTTGCTCACCAAATAAAATTTGACGTTTTCGTTACTAACATTAACGTCATATTTTTTTATCAACGCTGTAACCCTAGCCCCCTAGGTTCCGGTACCTTACCCTGTCCGTCGTCCAACTAGCTCAGTTCTGTTTTACCTCCCACACACCCTGTGGTGTATCCCTATATGCAGTATTTATAATTAGACATCCCATAAAAGTAGGCTTTCATTTCAATAGCAACCCGCATTGTTACGTGTGACTTATTTGAAGATAGGCCCATGCTGAATTTAAGACAGCCCCGGTCTTAAACTCAGCATGCGTCCATCTTAAAATAAGTCCCACCTGGTCTGATTTTCAGTCCTGCACCTGCCTTAAAATAAGAAATCCCCTCAAAGTATACTTGAATGGGGAACATGCACTATTTTTTATAACTCTTTGAATGTGAAGTTTATTACATGTAATGTACGGGGAGGACCTAAGAAGAGTAGGAGAAAAGAGAAGTCTGCTGACAACTCTAAAAAGAAGACGGGACAACTTAATCGGCCATTTCTTGAGACACGATGGCCTGATGAAGACTATCGTCGAGGGAAAAGTGAACGGGAAGATTGGAAAAGGCAGGCCTCGTATGAGATACATGGAACAGGCTGTGAGGGATGTAAAAGAGAAGAATTACGTCACAATGAAAAGGTTGGCCGATAAAAGAATCGAGTGGAAAGCTGCGTCCAACCAATCCTAGCATTGTTGACCAATGATAATGATGATTAACTATGTAAAAGGAGTTCATCCTTTATCCTACATTCTTCAGAACTCCTTTCTTCAGATTTGAGTATTTTCCATCTCTATTCATACCACACCTCAAATGGCACTTATTTTTCACCTCGCTCACCCAAGGGACCATTCTTCTACAATTGTCTTTTTTGCCGTTTAGCAAATGTCCCATCTACATACTCTGCGTTCAGTTAATATCCGAATTCAGTTAATGCATAGCAAAGGAATAGGTAGGTGAAATATTTTAGAGTAGTCTGTAGTGCATTTTGCATGTATTAATCCCTTAAATACTATAGATACTAATAACCTAGTTGCATGAGACCCTATAGTTGCTTGTTTGCATGTCGGTAGTGCATGCTTGGTCATATTCACCCCCTGCCACACACCCTCCCGGTGGCTTGCAGGGTATCGTGTTGATGTCATGTAGATGAATACAACTCTCTTTCCTCTCCCAGTACGCTTACATTTCTTTATATCTCTCGTGATATTATTTCCTCCTTTGCTCTCTCCAGGGACATTTCAAAAGACTCATTTATTATATAATATCTCATCTTACCAGACCTTGGGTCCAATTAATTCCAAGCCTTCAGACGGAATTTTTCGATATCTTTGCATAACGTCATTTTAAGTGCTAAATAAATATCGAGATAGCTAAAGATGCCTTTCTTTTTGGCAAAATCACGCACAAAATTTTATTAAAATGAATTTTAAAGGGAGCAATCGTATAGTTCATGGCCCTGGAGCTGTCTGCCAGAAGTATTTCTCAATGTAATTGTAACGAAACCACCATAAATAAAATCCTAATAAAAAATCGCAATTCAAATTAACAGTAGATGAATCATAATAAAGTAGCATATAACAATAGATAACTAGGGACGCCTTAAATAAATCAATATTTACATTGGGGGAGTTAAGGACGACGAAAAGTAATAAACAAGTAACAATAAGTAACGGGGGAGGCGGAGAGTGTGTTCGCAGTGGGGAGTCAGGGGAGATAAGTGGAGGAGTTAAAATTGCGATTTTGGTTCCGAGTAAACGCCCCCATTACACCCCGTATACTCTGCACTCCGCCGATACCCTTGGAAGACCTGGACCCGTATTCTCGTTTGAAACGCAACCTCGGTTATCTCCCCAGCAACGAAACCGAGGTTGCGTTTCATTGATTTCCTCATTAGAATGTTTACAAAAAGTTAACGCGAGTCCCGAAAAACCTATGTTATCCCTTGGATACCACGAGAGTTTCAGAAAGAGAATAAGGACCCTGGGTCTATCCCTTGGATACCATAGGTTTTTCGGGACTCGCGTTAACTTTTTGTAAACATTCTAATGAGGAAATCAATGAAACGCAACCTCGGTTTCGTTGCTGGGGAGATAACCGAGGTTGCGTTTCAAACGAGAATACGGGCCCTGGAGCTAAAGAGAACATATATGCCCAGGTGATAACTGGTCCGGTAATGATCCGAGTGTATTTTTCATCAAAAATACGTGAAGGTAAGTATTTTGTAATTAAAATACATTCTCCATGTACTTATTCTACCCTAGGAGTCTCCACCTTCACTCATTTGAAGAAGGGGTCATTGACAAGTGACAATATTTTCACTTAATTATGCAGAACTTCAAAGACAACGCGTGAATTGCGCTCAAAGATACCTCACATCAGAATACAGTCAGGTCCAATGTACGTATCCTCATTTCATTAATGGACTCACTCATTTCGAAGCAAGCCTCAATTCCTAGGGTACGTCACACCTTACATAACCTCGTGTATTTGGAGGTTTGTGAAACTGACAAAGCCCAAGAATTTTGTAAGAGAATCAAAATGAGATTAATACATAGTTGAAACGATGTTTTACTGTTACCTGACTCGTCACTGTGAATAAAACGCGAAGACAAGTGATACTTGGACTCGGGGGCCACTGAACATATGCGCCACAATGCTAAAGCTTTCAAGAACATTTAGAAAATTGAAGGAGCAGTGAAATTAAGAAACGGTGTAAAACTGCCCATTAAAGGCGAGGGAATCGTCCATTTAGATGCACGAACAGAAAGGGGGGGAAGGCATGAAGCTATGCTTACAGAGAGTTAAATATGTACCTGGACTACATTTCACTTAATTTCTGTTCCCCAACTGACAGGAAAGGGTGTGGTTTTCATGTTCAACAATGACAAAGCCCTAGTCATACTGAATGGTAAGGTAATCTTCACCGCAAAGGAGGCTGGAAAGATATATGAATTATGTACCGATAACCCCAACAAGCAAGAGCCGAGAAGTCACGCTATGACCCTGCATGCGGTGTCAACCAAGCGAATGAAACTGAAATCGGCTGACCAGGGGAAGCATGAGTTATTCACAAATGATAATTTTATAGATGACAATGAAGTTGACGGTGTCTGGCTTGACTACGTGGAATTCCTTCATGATGAGGTTAATTACTAGAAGAAGGCGAAGAGTTGGTGCTTCACAAACAAATGCCAGAACTTCATGACCTTAAGGAATCGACCAATACCCTAGACATGGTCATATTTACGGTTTCCGAGTCAGCCGAAAAAAACTCGTTGATATGCAGATTAGCAAAATTGTGAGAGAAGTGATTTTTTCTGGTGTGAAAATCTTGCTAATGGCCCTACTGCAGCTGACGATTAACTTGAGGACGATGCCGCTTCAGGCATTTCAAGTGCTGGCGTCCGATGGAGTACGAGATCCCTGAATGCGTGGGCGATTCGATCATGCATTCCGAGCACAGCCTCCCTTCTTAGTCCCTGAGGTGGCCGCCATCCTGGGCCTCGTAAAGCCACGAGCGAAGTTCACTTCGCATGCAGCCTGAATCCCAGCGCCTTCAACTGAAGGGAAGGATTTTGGATCAGGGGCGAGCCAGGGTTTCTGCTGCTGTTGTCCCTCGTGTGGAGGGGACGCCGAGGGTATTTTCCCTGGGGAGGGTCGATGGGAGGAGGAAGCCTTGCTTTTGCTGACGCTGAGTCGACGGCCTCGCCAGCACGTGCTTCCAAACAGTCGGGAGTCCTCCAAGGGAGTAGTTTGGCCCTATCCCTTTTCCAAAAATATTCTATGTAATTCTTAAACTTACCTCACTTTAAAGAGGTTCCACCGTGACTCCGCGATTCAAAATCCCGTAAAAGTGTATGTTATTTAATTAATAAATACCGATCCAGAAAAACTCCTACATGGAAAATCAAATATAGGACGAAAACGCATGCACAATAATTGCATGAGTATGCTACTATTATGGGTGTTGTAGTTGAATTCTAATTTTTACGAGCTCTTTTAACTTATTCGGACTTCGGAACTTGACTGATGTGTTGTTGCCACGTTTAATTTATTAAGTGAGAATACATGCTCAATCCCGCTAATACGTATTCTCAAATAGGTTAAATATTTTCTTACTTAGTTTTAAACTATTCCCTTGCAAATAAAACTCTTTGTTTTGAATTTTATTAACATTGATGTTTTAAAAACTGTTTGGCAACAATGACGCCATACCATTTGGATACCATTTGGGAGCATTGGCATTAAAAACACCATTACAATAACCAATGAAATATTTATATTACATATAAAATATAAGAAATACCTTGGTAAGATATATCCCTTTATTTAGTTAGTACATAGGCTCATAAGGACATTCCGTCACAAGTACCGTTGCCAATTATAACAACATACTCTTGCGCCACTTTCATGTAACTAAGTTTTTTCTGCTTTTTTTCGAGCATACATTTTTAAAAATCAATTAAACAAGTGCGGTAAAGCGACCACTTTTTTACAATGCTAAATTCTACATAACGTTGCGCATCTCATAATAGTTTTTCGTCAAAACGACATTTCTCTTTACATTATTAACCTGCAAATTTTACTGCAAGAGCCATGCTCTGCCGTATAGCCACGTATAAGATACCTGATTTTCAACGTCTTTTTTCTTCAAATATATGATGGAAAGGCCCAATTATTTTATTGCCAATCGATAGAAGGGCTGAAAAACTGTGTGGCCTAAAATTTTCACAAAAATGGCATGTACATCATAATTCGATGGTGCCTCATTAAATACCTGCTACAGATCGCATAAATATTACGTTGTACAGTTGAAGAACTTAAAGAGGAATCGGAATGGTGTGGAACCCAATAGTGTTGGCCTCCCATCCCGAGGGTCCGGCTCCGAATCCCGGCACTGGCAGATTTTTGATTGTTACGCCGGGCAGAACTTAAATAAATTTGTAGAGATTATTTGAGTCCAGTACTCCGCCCGTAGGATGAGACGTTAAGCCGTGGACGTCTTGGCGCCTCTCGTTAAGAGTAACCCCTGCCACACACGCTAGCGGTGGCTCGCAGGGTTATGCGTAGATGTAAATGAAGAGTAGACTGATTCCAACGTCGGGTTTCTATACACCATTCCTCAGTTCTCTGAAAATCCCTACCTTCACCCATTCACCCAAATGGCGCTCAGATGTCGATCGCCTCCCTCATAAAACTACAAATAAAACTCAAAAGAAATTGGAATTGGGTACTAAAAATATCCCGCTCTATGAAGAGAGTTTTATTTCATCAAATGTAACTTAAAAGCAAAGGAAACATTAATTTTTATGGGTATTCGAATACATTAAGTGGCATTCCGTAACGGCTCTTATCCAACAGGGTTGGAAATATTTTAGAGAAAATTCTTCCCAGGGCAGTAGTGTTTACAGTTACTTACGTTGAAATTTGTTTGACATGCTGGCCTGGGTCACGTATATGTCGACTTGGTAACCCTAAGAATCAACCCTCTGGGTTCGATTTGCTCTCAAAATGCTGTATATTTTGTAACGGTATTATGGCAAAGGTCTTAGCTTTGTATTGAGTTAGGTAAGGCGGTGTGATAAAACCTTAAAACTTGGAGCTCCTTAAAACCGGCTGCTTTGCGTTCGCCATACGTAAAATAATGGGTCAAGCGAATCGTAAACTGGCATTCATCAAAAGAGTATTGATTAAATGTGACGATCATGTAGGAGAAATCAGCAACTTTTCCCTTGTAAGACCTCATTTGGAATATGCTGCCAGTGTATGGGATCCCTACGAAGTCGGTCTAAATGACGAACTTGAACGTGTGCAGCGAAGATCGGCAAGATTTGGAAAGGGCCGGTATGATAACCTTATTAGCGTAACCAGTCTATTAAATGAATTAAAATGGGAATCATTGTCAGATCGCAGGTTGAAATTTAGACTTAAAGTCTTAAACAAATTCCAAGACCATATTTACAGTGAAGATGTTAAAAATATTTTGCGGACCCCAACTTACTATGGTAGACTGGACCATAATCACAAAATTAGATAAATATATTGCCGAACTGACAGATTCAAAATGTCCTTTTTTCCTCGTACTATTAGGGATATGAATACCGGTAAATATATCCAGTACGAGTGTAGCAATGGATAACATTGGTTTCTGCATGTTGGTATAAGGACTTGAAGCTAACCCAAATAACAGCATGTTTTTGCATGTATGCTTTGCTATTTGTATCTTTTTTTTAAATAGCGTAGTTTTGAACAGTACCTATACAAGGTTTAATCCTTTTTTATGCATGATATGTAGTGCATGCTTGGTGAGAGTTCACCCCCTGCCACACATCTTTATGGTGGCTTGCAGGGTATTATGTAGATGTAGATGCTTTTATCGTGATGACAAGGAGAGAACGACTTCGGGAATCCACTGTTTTGCTTTGAGTTATGGATCCTTCGTTCATCATAGCCTAATTATTGCAATGATGTTCTATTCAACACCACCGTAGAAATGGAATCATTTTCTTTCTGACCGAAGTTATCTCAAGACGCTACGCGCATCAAAAGATGTGTTAAGATGGGGTTCGGCGTCTTCCAGCCTCCGCCCCTCCCCCCCCTTCCAAGGCCAAACTTCAATGGGGAAGGTTTCCTTAAGGTTCTTTTCTCGTCCTCTGTAGAAAAAAGCCAACACTCACGTGGGGAAAACCAGGTTGCCTTATTTGGAGAGATAAGTGCCAGTCAACAGCTCATCAATTCAGTGGAGGAAATTGGCCGACGTTTAACACTTAAAAATACATAAAATGGTAGCCTTTTTCATTCTAATATCGGCCTCCAGGCTTCCCCGTGATCATAAAAGTTGAGCTATTGGGCCTCGCATATCCTGCTTTCATGTTCATTCGACTTCATCCTCTTTGGTGTCTCTGATAGCTGACCTTCCCTTGAGGAGCGATGGATAACCACTTAATAATCTCAATTCGGTTCCTCTTTTAGCATTCAAAAAAGTGTTAAAACAGCTTTATCTTCCTGCTCTAATCTATTCAGTGATAGTGAGAAAAGGATGTTACTGCAAATGAATCCTCTGCCCCCCAGGTTTTATGGACTTCCTAAGATTCACAAAGACGGATCGCCTGTTCGCCCAGTGGTATCGTGCATAGGATCACCATCTTATAAATTAGCCTCCAAATTGAATACCATATTTAGACAACTATCTGGTTTTTCAGCAAAATACAGTATTAAGAACTCCATCAATTTGTCACATAACCTTCAGCACCTCTCGTTACCTCCCAACTCCAAGCTAGTCTCCTTTGATGTAAAAAACCTATTTACTTCTGTGCCAGTGCAAAAAACTTTGTCACTTACCAAAGACTTACTGAGAGTGTCCAACTTAGACTCTGTCATGGCTAATGAACTTCATTTACTCATGGAACTTTGTGCTAACCAAAGTTATTTTCTATTCAACAAGAATTTCTATCACCAAACAGACGGCCTTGCTATGGGGTCCCCCCTCTCACCTTTATTAGCTGAAATATTCATGGACAATTTAGAACGCCAATTATTTGATTCTGCGCATCCCATCTTATCCAACATATTCTACTGGTATCGCTATGTGGATGACATCATTTGCTGCTGGACTGGGAGTGTCAGACAATTAGACCACTTTCTCAATCTTTTAAACACTCAACATCCCAAAATTACCTTCACAGTTGAAATGGAATCTAATAAACAGTTAAACTTTCTCGATCTTTCCATACGCATAGTTGGGGATAAACATGAATTTAGCGTATACAGAAAACCCTGCTATAGCGACACCATTATTCCTAATGACTCATGTCACCCGACCTCCCAAAAACTATCCGCATTTCATTCAATGCTAAATAGACTTGTCAAGTTACCATTAAACTCGACTAATTTCAATTGTGAACTTTCCACCATTAAATGTATTGCAGTTTCGAATGGCTACAACTTAAACACGGTAACTAAAATACTACAGAGAAAATTAAAAACGAAAGCTATCTCACAGCTATGCTCCCTTACCCCCAATATAGAAAATTCAAAAAAATGGTGCCGACTATTGTATGTGGGAGATCTTTCAGACAAAATCGCTCGTAAATTCCCCAAAGATAAAATCAATGTTTCTCTTTACAATCCCGGTACTCTCGAAAAAATTCTCTGCCGTAATAAAGACAAAATTGAACCCCACCATCAATCCGGCATATACAAAGTTAATTGTAATACTTGCAACATGTGCTACGTAGGCCAGACCGGTAGAAACTTTGAAACCAGAATGAAAGAACACAAAAGATGTTGGAAAAATTGTGATGACAAGTCACTTCTAGCCAAACACTTATTACAGACTTCTCACTCTTGTCAATTCCATCCAGAAATTCTCCATTTTGAAAAGAAGGGCTCCAGGCTAGACATTTTAGAGCAACTTGAAATTTTACAATTAGATTCAAATATACTCATGAATGAGCAAGTGTTTGTTAACCACTCTCCTCTCCTGAACATCCCCTTCCCGAAAACCAACGGCCAAATTCCCACCTCACCCCCCCCATAGCCAACCGTCTCCACCTCCTCGGGGTTTTTCTCTTTCTTTTTCCGGTCCACCCACCCACTCCCCCCACCACCTTATTTTGACCATTTTTCCGCCAGTAATCCCTTCACCAACCCCTGCTGTTTATCCTTACTCCTTTCCCAGTTTCCCTTTCGGGGACTTCCCACACACCTCCTCCTTGCCTCGCTAACTGCCGCCTCGTATCCCTTTCTTTTGACACGCGTCCCTTCATTCACCAACCCCTCCCCCCCCCCCTTTCCATACTTCCTTGGTTTTTCCGTCTCTCATTGTTTCCCCCGACCGTACCTTTGCCCCCCCCCTCCATGCCCACTTACTCCCCCCCCACCCCTTCTAATATGTATAAATATGATGTGAACATGTATGTTGGTGTCTTGTACCAGATGATGGCTCTGTGAGCCGAAACGCGTCGTACGCAGTAATAAATTAGTTGTGGAAAAGTGCACCTATATTTTATTCCAATATTCAAATTCAGCGTGGGCGGGAAGTAACTAGGTTTTGTTGAATGGTTGCATAAGTTGTAATTTTGATGGAATCTTAATGAAAGTATTGCATACATAGAGGATAATAATCCTAAATACGATTTCAAAATTCGCTCCAGTTAAGTAGTCACACTGTCGGTAGTACAGACCAAGGTCCGTCTATATCGTCCGTCCGTTTAGACGGACCTTGGTTCAGACTATGGCCGCGAGAGACAGTATGCACAACAACCATCAACAATGCACATCCAAAATATAAAAAAAGATGGCTGGGGCGACCTCAAGAATGCAGAAGAAGAAGAAAGAAGAAGCCCAGACCTAATACCGAGTGGGGCAAATGAATAGGTGTACCGTGCGAAAATTCCCACTCTGGAAGAATTGGAAGCACGAATAAGGGACATTTGAGTCCCACGCAACTTCCTCCGGGAGACTTTGGATTCCATTCCCATCCACTTGAATACATTGGTGGACACCTCATGTGCCTCTATGTTGGATTTAAATTTATGCATCTATGTTCTTATTTAACGAGGTACACATTCAGTAAATTTCAATAAAAAATCATTATCATCGGTCAAAAATTCTAAGATTGGTTTGACGCAGCCCTCCAATCAATTCTTCTGTCGGCCAACTTCTTCATTTTAAAGTCATTCCTTTCTTTCACAATCTGTTCCATATATCTCACACGTTGCCTGGCTTTTCCATTATTCCCGTTCACTTTCCCTCGACGATTATCTTCATCAGGTCATCATGTCTTAAGATGTGGCCTATTAAGTTGTCCCGTCTTATTTTAATGTTTTCAGCAGACATCTCTTCTCTCCCACTCTTTTTCCTTTGTCACTCGGTCGGCGAATCACAGCATGCAGATTTCTCCCCGTTCTCCGACTTTCCTTTGAAACCGATTCTAATACTACTCGTTCGGCTTCCTTTGGAGGTATGACGGAGAGCCAGTCCCCATTGCTATGGAGCCTTTACACACGGAAGTTGGCAGTCGCGATAATGTTGCTATATCGATACCTTCTATGACTCGCGCTACTTACACGGTACTTCCGCTCTTGTGATATGTCAAAAGATTCATCACTACTTGATTGAGAAATATAGTGTCGTTTTTAAATAGCTTAGCATATTTTGTTCTATTTCCCTTCTAGTGACGGCTAGGAGGATTTCCGCCCACAAACGAAAACAATCAACTTCCAACCTTATTTAGATGTTATAGGCAACCATAAAAACAACAAAACAAAACTCAAAATTTACCAACGATAAAAAACAAAAAAACTTTCCTTTACTTTTATAGCTTGCTAAACATTTAATTATGTCTTCCTCCGACATACTAACCCTCTTCAAACATTTCAATGACCCTTTAGCTGTCATTTTCCTCGTTAATACGTCGGATGTTGTGCGATACAATACGATATATCGCCGACTCCGCTTCCAAGCGAAATAGCAACGCGTTTATTTCCCTCGAAGCTGAAATCATGGTCTATAGTATATATTATGGATTGCCTATCGACCCTTACTATTATATAAGTCGATTCTTGCACATGGATGTGCTCCTTTCAAGTGACTTCCATTTAGAGTGCACTTCCGTGCATAAAAAGGGCCTTTTTTTGTATTATCTCGAGATCAAATGTCGCGCGTACCCCTTCCGTCTCGCTCTCGCCTGTCTCCTCTGTTCCGCAGCTAACTCGGGGGAGTGTGGGGGCGGGGGGAGTTAGTTATTGGATCTGGCGGTGGAGGGCGTTGTCCTCCCCGAGGGAAATCCTCTCTCCTCTTGTTTGGGAATCGTCGCCGCTGTGGCTGTCTCTGCCTCTGGGGAGTCCCTCGTCGCGTAGGTGGCGTCCCTGGCGCCTCTAAACGCCGTCTCTTTGCCCGACTCGGTTGCTTTGTCCAATGCAATAGGCTGCTGATGATTTAGGAATACATAATGACTTCATTTACCACTCTAACTCTTAGGGATTGGCGAAATTTAGAGTGTTCTGCCATGGCCATTTACTATTGAAATCACTAGATATGTGTCCAAGTTTATATTTATATTATTAAAGAAACTAAAGATAGTTACACAATGGGGTCGTTTACCATATTTTTTATCGCCAAATCTGATAGAGTTTGTAAAATGAAAAGACCCGTATTTTTCCGTTTTTTGATCCGTCAATTATTTCTATAGTTATAAGCGGCGAAAAACTGATGTTTTTAACCCTTTCGGAAAAGTGGGCGTGGTGCAACCTCTGCCGTATATCGACTTCGTCCAATCACAACTGAGCCCGCGCAGCTACTTCGCCTCATCGCAAAGGGGGGGATTCAAGTGACTGCCAATAGGAGCAGTTGCGACATCATCAGTGCGAGCAGACTTTCCAAGAACCCCCCTCCACTTCCTTCCCTTCCCCTTAAAGCAGACAAGGACGGGAGGAAAATGACGTCGATGTTATCACAGCACCGGTTCATTTGTGGGCGTCACCTTTTGCAAATTTTAATTTTAGATTTTTGAGTGAATGGTTATGGTTAGAAGATTAATGTTTTTACTAAAATTGATTTTTCTTTTCCTTCTAACGATTTCGTGAACAAAATTGCGATTTCGGTTCCAAGTAAACGCCCCCATTATTTGTGCAGCACACGATCAGTCGTTGCGATGAAAATATACTCAAAAGGAGACATCGCGAGACTGATGCTCGAGATGCAAACAATGCAATTATTTTCTTAAACTATAGAGGGAACGCAGGAAAAGCGTCATGGATTTCTTCCATATGTGCCCCAGTTCGCGAGAAAAGCGCGACTTCAGAATTGTCCTCCCTATAATTTCCTTGTCGGGCACGCCTGTATTAACTATAGCCGTGGCCGATTGGGTTATGGAGGCTCCACCGAATTATAAAGTAGATGTCATTTTTGTGAACATTTCAGAACACCATTGTTTGGCACTTCTATCGATTGGAAAAAAAATTATGAGGCCTTTCAATCATATATTTGAAGAAAAAATACGTTGAAAATAAGATACATATCTTATACGTGGTTATACGGCAGAGCATGGCTCTTGCAGTAAAATTTTCAGATTAATAATGTAAAGAGAAATGTCATTTTGACGAAAATTTAATATAAGTTGGGCAATTTTATTTAGAATTTAGAATTGCAAAAAAGTGCTCTCCTTACCAAACTTGTTTGATTAATATTAATAAATGTTTGCTCGAAAAAAAACATAAAATCCTTAGTTACATGAAAGTGGCGCTACAATATGTTGTTATCATTGACAACGGTACTTGTGACGGAACGTGCTTACCAGCCTATTTACTAACTTAATTAAGGAATATAACTTACCAAGGTCCTTTTTATATTTTTTACGTAATTCAAATATTTCATTGGTTATCGACATGGTGTAATTAATACCAATGCTCCAAAATGGTAGCAGCGTCATTGTTGCCAAACAGTTTTCAAAAATATCTACATTAATAAAATTGAAATCAAATAGTTGTATTTGCATGGGAATAGTTTAAAACTAGGTAAGAAAATATTTAACATCTTTTAGAATACATATTAGCGGGATTGAGCTTGTATTCTCACTTTATAAATTAAACGTGGCAACAACATTTCAGTCATGTTCTGAAGTGAAAATGAGTCAAAGAGATTGTCAAAAATTGAATGCAACTACAACGCGCAATAGCATACTCATACAATTATTGTGCATGCGTTATCACCCTATAGATGATTTTCCATATATGTGTTTTTCTGGATCGGTATTTATTCATTAAATAACAGAACTCTTTTACGGGATTTTGAATTGCGGAGTCACGGTGGAACCTCCTTAAGGAACTGTTAAGGTTTAAAAAATGGTCCGGGTTCCAGTACCAATCGTGGCAAAATCTTTATTTTTTAATATACTTCGGAATCATTAAAAATGCCTTCTCTCATACATGTATGGCAATATATTTTTAAATTTGCAAACTACCTGCTGGATTTTCAATCAACCCCCTTGAGCGACTTTCATAGCAAATTTCGGGATTCTATGCTTTCCCCGAAAGGGTGCTCAACTGTATTATGAAGTGGAATGAATGCATGTTTTTGGCATATTCATTTGCATAAAACACGCGAAAAAAAGGCAGTATGGCATTCAAAATTTAAGGTTTAATAAATGTGCTCCTTGCGCAGTTAATAAGCTAGTTTTCATGTAAACAATAGTCCCCTGGTCGATCCCAGATGGGTCAAATCTTTCCAATCAGATGTACAAGTAAAGGTCTTATTGCTTGAGGGAAGTATTTAATTTGTAGATTTTAGTTAGAAATATTCATTGCACAGACTTGAGAGGCACAGTAGCTGAGTGAAATTTCAAAAAACGATTCTTACTTTTATCGTCGAAAACTGACTGTGATTAAAATTACGGGAACGTTGAAGACATCTGCAGAACTTTATTTAATTTCACTGTTTATACTGCCATTTCCCATGTGCCCTACGGCTTTGATTACAAATAATTTCGACATGGTTCTATACACATTCCTCTGAATTACTTGTGCTAATTTATCGCTAATGCTGTTCGTCTCTACAACTGAATATGATTATTCGCTGCTGGTTTAAGTCTGTATTGGTGAGTACTTCTCATTTATTTCATGTCCTCGTATTATTGAGACTAATAGTGACCGGAAAAGGTTAAACGGGGTCCCTGTTTTTTAATGCAAGCTCAAAATTTTGAATACAGTATTTCAATTTACGGGAAACTAAAAAGGTTGTTAATGGTAACGCCATAACACTTCCCTGCAATGACTGACGTTCTGGCTCGAAGAAGGTGAAGATCATGTAGGATAAACTGTTTAAAAACTAACTTGTTTTAGAAAAAACATCTTTCGGGCAAAGAATAAAGCAACCGCACGGGAAAAATCAAATTTATGAGAATAATTAATTTATGATGCTAGGTATGAGATTCTCTCCAATAAAATTACAACTGCTCCATTCTTTCCAACTTTTATCCGTCCTGTTGACAATCAACGGGCACCTTCCGGTAGTCTTATATATAAAGTAGAATGTATGTTTGTAACTATGTTAATATGCATACTTTTTTAATTGTTATCCTCGGACAGAAAATATGCTACTTTTCTTTTAACTAATGGTCCTCAGTTCGACCCCAGTTTAAATTTCGGCTTCAAGTCTTTCAGTTTAATTAATCCTGTCCCCTTGACGACTAAAGAAATTGTCGCATTTTAAAGTAGAATGTAGGCATGTTTATGAGCATATTCATTCGAATTAAACTCAAGAACCAAGCGTAGAAATTCATTCAAATATTTCAGTTTAATAAATATCTTTCTTATGCTATTAGTTAATAGGCTATTTTTACGTAAAGAGAAACACAGAAGCCGAAAGATAAATAAAAAAATGATTTTTATGAAATACCGATTTTGGTTAAAATTCCCGGAACTTTGAATATTGAATTATGAAGATTTTAAACGGTTAAACCACGTCTATGCGTGGTTAAACTGTTTAAAAAATAACATATTTCAGAAAATTAACATCTTTTTGACTTAGACTAAAGTGACGGCACAGGAAAAATGAACTTTATGAGAGTAATTAATTTATGATCTAGGTGTAAGATTCTATCCTGTAAAATACAATTGCTCTATCATTTCCTTATTTTATCACTCCAGTTTAAAATCAACGGGCACCTTCAGCTAGTAAATAAATAAAAATATATATCGAATACTGGCAGTAAACGCAGTTATTTTTGTTTCTCTGCTTTGCTTTCTTCTCTCTAATACAGGGGTTCTCAAACTTTTTTGTACTACGCCCCCTCCTTTTAAAATGGAAACCATCCACGCCCCCCTTCACAGTAAATTTTGTGCGCTTGTTAAAAAAACAAGTATTACATTGAAAAATAAAACATGTATTTTTTATATCACAAAATACAACATTATAAGTTTCAATTTAAAGAAATACTATTCAGAGAAAAACATTGACAAAATTTATATATTTTTGCTATAAAAGAGTTTTATACATGTGGATTGTTAAGTTTCCTAAACATCAAGGTTGATTTCAAAAATCTACACCATAGAATTTGTGTTAAAGAAATGTATGGATTTGTTTTACTTAGAGATTTTTATTTTTAACTGGTCTCGCGCTGACGCCTCCACTGACATGTCTCCACTCCCCCTGGGAGAGGGGGGGGGGCGGCGCCCCCCAGTTTGGGAACCCCTGCTCTAATACATCTCAAGACAAGGAGGAAGCAGCGGCAGCGGGGGTTGATTGTTGGAACGGGGTGGAAGCGTTGTCTCAGCGGGGGCGGTGAGAGGAGGGTTCGGGGGTCGCCGGAAAGTACTCGTAATCCGGCTCCCTGCTCATTTATGTCCACACCGCGAAATTCACCCTAATCTAGAATTCCATTCGCTCCGCCCAACGGCCGGACTCGATCGCAATCAGGTCCTGAGAAGATTGTCCCGTTCAATTCCACGTCGATTGGACTTTGGGCTGGAAGCCGCTCTCTTGCGAAGTGTAATTCCCGCAGAGAAGCACTGACCCGGACACATCTACAGCCACACAATACCCTGCAAGTCTCCGCGAGGGTGTGTGGCAGGGGGTGAAGATCACCAAGCATTCACAACTGATATGCAACTACTAAATGGAATCTATGGTGTTCTGTTGAGGAGGCTAGAGTACTGGCCTCCCATCCAGAGGGCCCGGGTTCGATTCCTGGCAGAGGTGGATTTTTCAGTGGCAAACCGGCCCCTAATGTAGTGCTTAGTGGAGAGAATTTCAGTTTCAGTACTCCGTCCGTCGGATGGGACCTTAAGCCCTGGTCCCATTGGCGCCTATCGCTAAGAGTAGGCTAATGCCCACGCCGGGTTTCTCTCCATTACCTTAAATATTCTTACCATTACCCAACTACCCGCCTATCCTAAAAAATGGCGTTAATTACCTCAGCAGCTGTCGGTCGCCTCCCCTGAATAACCAACTAACCAAATCTCTCCCTACAATACTCTGAAGTTCGTAGTTATGCCCCCTGCCACACAAATTTGGTGGTGGCTTGCAAGGTATTATGTAGATGTTAAGGCACTTAAAGGACCTGATCTGTTTCTCTAGTTCAAATACTGAGTGTTGTGTACCGGAATAGTGTGGTCTAAAGTACACACAAGCAAATATTACTTTCGAATGGGCAAGGGCCACGATGAAACACTTATGCCCGTCAAATCACCAAATGTTGGGCCCGGACGGGGATCCATACCTCTACCGTGGTGCTCTCGTCCCCTGCATGCGAATGGCGGTCAGGTTAAATGTGAGTCGGCACAATGAATGTAAAGACCTATAAGTTCAAGGGGTCTCCAGAAGGCCCCCGCCCACCCCTGCATTTTTTATTTTACTCTTAATTTAGCGCATTAAATGGAACATCTAGAACCTTCCATTACGTTAACGAGAACCGTTTAATTGCAATAAGCGCGGCGAGAAATGAAAAAGATAGTGATCAGCAACTACTTACTTGGAGGCGAAGGAGCGGTGGAAGAAGAGCCGTGGTCAGTCAGTGAGCCTCTGTCCAGTGGGGAGGTGTAGAACTAGTTCTCTCGAGCATCTTCGAAAATTGGTGAGCTTTCATTCTCCCAGCGTAGCGAATCTCCTGGAACGTGTGCCACTGGAATCAGGAGTGCGTTTTGTTATACGTTTTAAAGCCACTTAATCTACAACAAAATCTGCGGGGTCATTTCTCTCAAAATAAAGAAATGGGGCTAGCTGCACTATAATATATTTTAATGAAAAGTGGTGCAAATATAGTTAGCCAAAAGACTATCCCCGTTTTCGCAGAGAAATATAAAATCGCCCCTGGAACATAGGCAGAGATGAATTGCGTGAACATCTGATAAACTTATTTTTACACTATCTTTCTACAAGCTGCAGTACACTGGCTGCGTACATATGATAAGTATACATAAAAAGTTCCATTAGGAAGAAGTAAGATTTCACGCTTTCCGGGCGAATTGCATTGAAGAACTCTTCTCGGGCTCTACACCGGGTGAGTGAATTTAATGCTGCCGACGTTTCGGGTAGCGACTCGTTACCCATCCTCAAGGCAAATGTCACGTAACTTGACGTTCCGTTGGTTTTACACGGACGCTGGCTGTGGGGGATTAGTCGAGCCCCGATTGTTGAGCTGGAGGACCGTTGACCGTTGACATTTGGCCGTTGACCGTTGGCCTCGCTCTGTCAATCTGTATTCATTTCAGGATTCTATTCCCCGAGCTGCTGATGGTACAGCCCGAATCCCGGTTTACGTTCCTCTTCTCCATTCTTATTTCCATCGCTTCCTTTGTCAAGCGATCCCAAAATTTGTCCGAGCGCCAGAGAAGCCTCGTATCGTCCCATTTAATGCGATGGTCTAGATTGAGGCTATGTTCAACCACCGCTGATTTCTCCGGCTGTCCGAGTCGAAAATGTCTTCGATGTTCCTTCAGTCGAGTGGAAACGTCGTTCGACCTGTCTCTCCCACATAGACCTCGCCACATTCACAGGGTATTTTATAGACCCCCGGAGTCATGAGGCCGACTGGGTCCTTCCCTCTCACGAGACGATCCCTTAAATTGGGCATTGGTCTGTGAATGGTGTCGATGTTAAACGTCTTCAGAACCCTCGAAATTTTTCCAGATATCGTAGAAACATATGGCAAAACGGCTCTGGCTGTCGGTTTAGTGTCTTCATTCTCTGAAACTGAAATCCTTGAAAAGTTAGAGGACCTCTTGAAAGCCAAGTATATTTGCCGCTCACCATATCCATTCTGTCGGAAGGTTTTTCTGAGGTGGTCTAATTCCTTAGGAAGATTTTCTTTGTCGGAAATAGCCTTTGCGCGATGTGTTAGCGTGGAGAGGACCGCGCTGCGTTGAGAGGGGTGATGATGACTGAGGCCATTCAGGTAGAGATCCGTATGCGTCGGTTTACGGTAAACGCTGTGTCCAAGTTTGCCATTTTCCTTCCGGTGGATAAGGACATCGAGAAAGGCTATAATACTGTTCTTCTCCGTTTCCATGGTAAATTGGATATTGGGATGCTGGTTGTTCATATGCTCCAAGAACGATGCAAGAGCGTCCGGTCCATATGATGAACGTGTCATCCACGTATCTGTAAAAGCACTTGGGTCTTAACGGAGCAGTAGTAAGGGCTCTTTCCTCGAAATCCTGCATGTAAAAATTCGCAATGTCCGGTGACAAAGGGGATCCCATCGTAACTCCGTCGGCCATTTCATAGAATCCGTCGTCATACTTGAAGAATGTGGACGTTAATGCATGGTGGAGTAGCTTCAACGTTCCGCTGTCGAATTTTTCTTCCAGCAGCTTGAAGGTATCGGAGAGTGGAACACGGGTAAAAAAGGAAACAACGTCAAAACTAACCAAAATGTCCGTTGGTTCCACCCGAAGGTCAGCCAAAATACCCACGAATTCAGAAGAGTTCTTAATATGGTGTTCACAGACACCCACATAAGGCGACAAGATTCCCGTAAGGTATTTGGCTAGGCTGTAAGTAGGAGATCCGATGGCACTCACAATGGGACGTAAAGGAACACCTTCCTTGTGTATTTTCGGAAGCCCGTAGAGTCTAGGAGGTGCTGGTGCCTGTGGGTAGATATTCTTAAACGCTTCTTCCCGGACGCCTGACTTTTTAATTAAAGAAACCGTCTTCCTCGCTATAGTCTCCGTGGGATCACAATTTAACTTCCGGTACGCCCGATCCTTAAGTATTTCACAGATCGTATGGTGGTAATCTGAAGATCTCAAAATAACAGTAGCGTTTCTCTTATCTGCCGGTCAAATTTTAATCACCTTGTTGTCACTCAGGGCTCGAAGTGCGGACCTCTCTTCCCTTGAGATATTCGATTTTGGGACCACGGCCTTCTTCAGAATCATGGAAACTTCGTCCCTTGCCTCCTCCGCCAAATCTCTTGGGAGCTTCCAAATCGCCTGTTCCACTCCACAAATCAATTCCACGCTTGATAAGCTCATGCTACTAGGCACAAAACAACAAATATTTATTTTCACGAAATCGATGAAGAGTCCGTCCCGTGTGAGTTATAGGGTGGGAGAAGATGCATTGATAGATAATCGTCGGAAAATGGCCTGATATCAACTGAAGATGAATAAGAGGAAGACTAAGATAATAGTGTGCAGGAAAAGAGAAGAGGCCGAAACCAACCTTAAACTAGGAAAACAAAAACTTGAAGAGGTGAAAGAGTTCTGTTACCTGGAAAGCCAAGTAACCAATGATGGACTAAGCAAAAAAGGAAAAATCAGTAGAATAGCCCAGACAAACGGGCGTTCTACCAAAAGTAGAATCAACTTACAGCTGGAAATAAAAGCTTAGAAGTAAGGAAACAATTCCTCAAAACGAACATCAGAAGCCTGTTTCTTTATGGAAGTGAGACGTGGACGATGACAACAGTGGAGAAGAAAAGGGTGGAAGCATTCGAAATGTGGTGCTATCGAAGAATGATGAAGATAAAATGGATCGACCGTGTGACAAATGAAGAAGTCTTGAGAAGAGTGGGAGAAAATAGAAGTCTGGTGAAAGCTCTAAAAAAGAATAAGGGACAACTTAATCGGCCATATCTTAAGACACGATGGCCTGATGAAGACAATCGTCGAGGGAAAAGTGAACGGGAAGAATGGAAAAGGCAGGCCTTGTATGAGTTAATTAGAACAGGTTGTGAAGGATGTGAAAGAGAAGAATTAAGTCAATATGATGAGGCTGGCCGATAGAAGAATCGAGTGGAGTCTAACCAATCCTAGGATTGTTGACCTATGATGGCGATGAGATTCTCGCATTGCATGAGAAGGTTGGTTTCTCGTGGATAATGCATGTCAGGGGAAATTTATTGCTATCCCCCTGACAGACAACCACGTGGTGGCTTGAAGACTTGCATATGTACCCTAGAATAAACTAATACGAACACCAAATTCCGCTTACACTACACGAATGCTACGTTGCTTCCTTTATTTTGCTGCTAACCTCTTTAAACTTAGGTCGACCCTTAGGTCTTCAATCGTTGCGTTATACCTGATCCGATTAAAACTTGTGCATGAAAAAGCAGGAGGTAATTAAGAAATAAATTAAATAATTGGTACTATCTCCACGAAGTGTAGAATAGAGAATTTGTGGTAAAAATAATTTTCATAATTCAGGGAATCATTGCGCTGGTTACAAATGCATAGTTATGCAAGGGCTACTTGGAAATAGTGTTGAATTTCAATCATCTATATATTTAGAGTTTATTTTACCCTCATTTATACCCTGATTCCAAAAGAAAGCTGCAAGATCAGACAGTTATTATGCCCGGTAATTGATTAGCCTTAAAATTGCTAAACAGAAAAGGTCCCTTGACCGGCGGATCATAACACGTAACTTGAGCTACATGATTAAGCAGCGTTGGAGATTTGACTCTTGTTTCTTTGAGGAGAGGGACGTTTGGTGCTCAACAATGGTCCCTATTACTGGTTGACGAAAGGTTTATCCTCCAGCAGTTGTGAAATGGACGAGAAAAAAAGAATAATTTTCCAGAATTAGAGAGAAAATGTTTTTTAATGCCCTATAGAGTCGATTGCAGTATTGTTATAATTATTACTTCAATGAAGACGAAATCTTTATCGTAAATAAAAAGGAAAACTTTGTTTTATTCCAGCAATTTATTTGAAGGTGCTACTAGTTTCGACGCAGCGGCGTCATCTTCAGGCGACGCCGCTGCGTCGAAACTAGTAGTACCTTCAAATAAATTGGTGGAATAAAACAAAGTTTTCCTTTTTATTTACGATAAAATGAACTTCCACAAAGTTGAGCCTGAGACGATGGAGATAAACGAAATCTTTAATTTTCTTTTCCTTTAGTCCGGCTTATGCCATTTTAGCGTATGAATCTCATGATCCTCTGACTTGCTGTAGAGGAAGGTAGACCGTGGTACTTACTGTCCGCGCAGAAATTAAGTGCACTCAAGTTTGAATACAAATAAAAAATTAACAGCTAAGTCTATAGGAAAACCAATCACACCTTAATTTTTCATATTTCATTCTGCGTTTTTGAATAGTAGACTAAAATTTTTAAAACGCATTTTCATATTTTTCACATCGGTTTTAAAGTAAAAAGTGCATGTTTTAGACGGCGTTCGAGCGAAACGCCGACTCTGATACTCGTAAATCAATAATAAGGCATTTAATTGCAACCAAAGTTTAAATAATGATAAATGAATATGTTTTCCATGCACTGTGTAAGTTTCCAGTGTATAACTTTAATAGAAGAAATGTTGTGATCAATTTAATAAAAAGTTAGCATTTCAAACTGGGGAGCTGTAGAATTTCTTTCTCGGTCGCGTTATATTTCACATGTCCTGAACGTATTCAATATGTAATTTTCTAATATTTAAACACATGCGTTTAATTTAAATCGATTGTATTTATACTGGCGAAAGCGAGCAACCTTGGCAAGCGACTGGCGTGGCTTAAGCCGTGCAGTGTGAACACAACTGGAAACTTACCATGTGCATGGATAATATATACATCTATCATTCTGCAAACTATGGTTGCAATTGAACGCCTTATTATTGATTTACGAGTCATCGAAGTCGGCGCTTCGCTCGAACACCGTCTAAAACCGGCACTTTTTACGTTACAACAGTTGTAAAAAATATAAAAAAATGCGTTTTAAAAATTTAAGTCTGCTATCCAATAACGCAGAATAAAATTAGAGAAATTACATTGTGATTAGTTTTTCAGTAGGTTAAGCTGTTAATCTGTTATTTGTATTCAAACTCGAGTGCACATAAAAAAAACATTCGCATGTTCAACTCCCGCCCACAATACCACTGTTTTGGTTACCCTATTTTTTAAGATCTAACGTTGTACGATGCGAAATAACCTTTTCCGTTGGAGCACCTGAAACAAGCAAAGACTATACGAGTAAGGAAGCGGAAGTATGGTACCTACAAGAAAATCCGTGGGTGTATTTCTCGCGGGAAATATTTGCCTCCCGTATAATTCGTTGTTCCATTTGTCTTAAAGTGCACCGGGAAGGTATGAAGAATTTGCTATCTCAAAATTTATACTCGGATAAAAAATTACTTCATCATTAGAAGATTTAATCGGAGAAATACAAGATCTGCCTTACTTTCGTAGGAACTCATTTTGCTGGTGAGCATGTAAATTCTAGAAAATAACCTCATCGCTCATTTTTGCTTCTTTTGAAACCCTTCTTACCGGCTTACACCACTAATAACAAACAAGGAGAGATAAAGTGCTTATTTCGTGAGAAAGTAATGTAAAAGATGAATATTTCAAAAGACTAAGCCCGTTTTTAATGACCAACCCTTCCTCAGCGCCTTCATCCCTCTAAAAACGGCGGCTTGAGATCCCTCTTATGTCTTCCCTCGCGGGAGGTTCATTTCATGCTTTAAGGCGTCAAGGATCCGAGCGCTTATCCCTCCTAAAGACGCGATATTATCCTAGGGAGTGTTGGGATGAGTGGCACCTGGGTCACACCAGGAATAGACCCTGAAAGGCCTGCTCCCTCGAGGGCGGTCACCCTCCAGGTAAGACGGACGTAAGACATCAACCTCAAATCCACTTTCACGGGCCACAGGTCAAAGGTCGCACGTATCCTTATCCAATTGTGACGCAATGTAATTTGTAGCGTGGCGCCTGCTTTTTCATCGGTTGGGTGGGTCATTATACCAAGATTTATAACAATTTTAATCTGTTCAGAGTTTGTGAAAATGATACATATGATTTTTATTTATTTACAAATTGAGTGCAAGAAGAATGTATGAGTTCCATGGTAGCTTCGAAGGTAGAAATCTGCTTTGAGGTTACTATCAAATAAATTCGAATTTCACCTCAGCAATGTAACTTCGGATGGAAGAAGCTCAACCAGCATCAAGGAAAGAATAGCACAAGCTTAGGAGGCGTTCATGAAGAAGAGACAACTACCATGCTCAAAGAACCTACGGCTGCAAGCAAGGAAGCACCGTATCGAGACATTCGTATGGAGCGTGGCACTCCATGGATCAGAGGCATGGAAAATTCAGAAAGCATACCAGCAAAGAACTGAAGCCTTCGAAACATGGTGCTGGAGGAGAATGCTGAAGACTAAATACACGGTGTGCAGAAGAGCAGATGAAGGAAGGAAAATGTAGAAAACCCTACGTCAAGGAAGAAGCAGAGGGATTGGACATGCCTTGAGGTACAATGAATTGGTAAGATATATACCTAATAGATGGTAAAATTGAAGGGAAGGTGAGGAAGACCAAGGGAGAAGTATGTAGGGCAAATAAAGAAAGACGTGGAATAGAGAAAAACGTATCAGGGTGTGTGGAAATTAACACTTAATACGACAGGGCTGTAAAGGACCAATCCTGGGATTGAAAGGGGTGGGGTGAGATTATGATCAAATGCATTTTCATATATTGGTTCTAAACACAAAATAAACGAGAGAAGTAATTGTGTTTATTACTTAACGAAATATGTATTCCATATTATCATAAGAAAATAGCTAATCTTTTACACTTCCAGAAAATAAAATAAAATGATTTTTTACATGCATATGGTAATATATTAAGCTTTTTTGGCTCAACGTGTAAAATCCGTCGATTGAACAGGGTCATATTTGGCTTGGGAAAAAAACATTTCCTTTTGTAGGCTCCATTACTAATGCATGTTTGCAATGGGGATTTGTTCCCACTCCTCAAAAACAAAAATCGTAGCAGTTCGTAAGCGTAAAATTGCCTCAGTGGGAGAAACCTTAGATTTATGAGTAATTGAAAGGAATGTTCGTGACAACGCTTTTTGAGCATCACTATGATAATCCTTTTTTGTAGAAGCATAGCAAGTTCGGCCTAGGAAATATATGTGCCACCCCAAGCAATTACATCATAATTTAACTATTGATGAACAAACGCGCTGTAAAAACATCCTGTGAGTTTGTGATCAGTGAGGGATTTCAATGAATACATTATATTCATGAACTGAATATGTGCAAATTGGTAATGACTTTAATAATTAAAGGGCAATGTGACATTATATTTTAGAATACTAACAAAAGAAGTGAGAAATGAAACCAAATATCGAATTTATACATCTACATTTACATCATACCCTGCAAGCCACCATAAAGTTGTGTGGCAGGGGGTGAATTCTCACCAAACAAGCACTACAAATCATGCATAAAAAAGGATTAGCATTTATGTACTGTTCTAAACTTCACTATTTAAAAAAGATAAAAATAGCAAAGCAAACATGCAGAAACATGCTGTTAGTTGGGTTAGCTTCAAGTCCTTATACCAACATGCAGCTACCAATTTCTCTAATTTTGTGATTATGGTCCAGACTACCATAGTAGATTGGGGTTAGCAAAATATTTTTAACATCATCACCGAAAATATGGTCTTGGAATTTGTTTCCGAGATTAAGTCTACATTTCAACCTGCGATCTGACAATGATTCCCAATTTAATTTATTTAATAGACTGATTACGCCAATAAGGTGATCGTACCATCCCTTTACAAATCATGCCGATCTTCGCTGCACACGCTCAAGTTCATTATTTAGAACGATTTCGTAGGGATCCCATACACTGGCAGCATATTCCAAATGAGGTCTAACAAGGGAAAAGTAGCTGATTTCTCGTACATGACCGTCACACTTACCCATTACTCTTATGATGAATCCCAGTTTACGATTAGCTTGACACATTATTTCACGTATATTAGATTTAGATATTATTTCAAGCTTATGTAGATTAGATTTCACGTTTATGTAGATTTTATTTCACGTATACTTAGTATGCGTGAGGACAAAAACTTTTATATATTTAAATAATTTAGTAAATAGCTTAAGACTTTCATTATTAGAACTTTAACACATTTAAAAGAAAGAAAAAAATTTTAATTGTATTTTTTCGCATTTAATTAACACCACTTGCCAAGGTTTCAACGGAAATCTTGACCGCACGACGGAAACCACACCGACCAAAGTTTTCGTTGAAACCTTGGTCGGTCTTTTAATGACTTGCGTGGATAATACGGTTTAATTTTTTTCTATTTCAATATTTTAATAACGTCCGCAAATAAAAATTCATATGATATATGTTAGATTAATAAGATTTTCAATAGGGTGACACTGAAATAAAATTCAAGAGTACCCCGAGAACATGAAACCTAATGTAGGTACTAGAAAGTTGAAGTAAACAAATGAATGAGGGAATCTACATCTACATCTACACGATACCCTGCAAGCCACCGCGAGGGTGTGTGGCAGGGAGTGAAGATCAACAAGCATGCACCACTAACATGCAAACAAGGAACAATAGAGTCTCATGCCACTAGTGCACTAGTATTTAAGTATATAATCCCTTAAATACTAGTGCATATGCACTAGTATTTAAGGGGTTAAAACATGCATCATGCACTACAGACTATAAAATATTTCCCCTACCTATCCCTTTGCTATGCAGCCTATTCTGTTCTCTTATAGTACGGGGCAAAAATGCCATTTAGAATCTATCAGTACGACAATCTATCTGTCTAATCTTGTTTATCTGGTCGAATTTAGCATAATACGCTGGTGTTTTTTTATATGTGCCTAACACCTTCAGTAAGGCTATCCGATTGAAATTTCTCTAATAGATTTAATCTGTACTTTAACCTACGCTCTGATAATGATTCCGTTCCCTAATTCTTGTATTAAATCTGAAACACTACTCAACCTTTCGTAACACCTTTTAACGAACCTAGCTGCTCTACGCTGCACATTATGTAGTTCTCTGATCAAACCTAATTCATTCGGATCCCATACACTGGCTCCATACTCAAGGTGGGGCCTAAATAGGGAAAAGTAACGTCGCTCTTTTGTCTTTCATTTTATTTGTGTTGTGATGAGATTTGTGAGATGATTTGTGGAATGAGAGAGAGAGAGACTTCGTAACCTTTTCCCGCTCCGACGACGCACGGAATGATGCATTGGGTGCCGCCGTCCAGGGCCAGTTTAACAGCTTAGCATAATGATGCTTCATTGCAGACCATGTAAATCAGAATGCATCACCGACGTTTCACCATGAACGAGATGAGCAAGGCGAACCTGAACGTCCCAATGTCCCAAAAGTCCGTTCATTACCGTCAATGTTCACAGGAATGCGTGCTCACAAATTACGTTTTAGAAATGAGAGGAGTAGAACCTGAATGCTTCAGGAGCTTACTTCGAATGAAAATACAGGATAACTGCAAGGGTAAAATACGTTACGTATTTCATTTCTGACACATGAAAATCCATTCCAGCTATGAATGACAACCTTGGCTGATTTTCAGCTGTAAGCTTTTGGTCAAGACAAGGAGTATGGTTCTGGAGTGAACATCCACGGAGAAACAATCATTATGCTACGATTCGCTGATGACAGAGCTCTCATAGCAGACACAGAGAAGGAGCTGAATAAGATGCTAACAACCATGGAAAGGACTATGGCCAGATATCAGCTGAAGATCAATAAGAAGAAAACTAAGATATTGGTGTGCAGCAAGAGAGAGGAGGCAAAAACCAAGGTTATGCTAGGAAAACAGAAACTGGAAGAGGTGAAAGAGTTATGTTACCTGGGAAGTAGAGTAGCCAACGATGGACGAAGCAAGAAAGAAATAGTTAGTAGAATAGCCCAGGCAAACAGGCATTGTACCAAAGGAAGGATGTACTTAAAGCTGGAAATACAAGCTTAGAAGTAAAGAAACAGTTCATCAGAACATACACCTGGAGCAAGTTTCTTTACGGCAGAGAGGCATGGACGATGACAGCAGTGGAGAAAAAAAGGGTGGAAGCATTCGAAATGTGGTGCTATCGAAGAATGATGAAGATAAAATGGATCGACCGAGTAAGTAACGAGGAAGTCCTAAGAAGAGTGGGAGAGAAGAGAAATCTGGTGAAAACTATAAAAAGAAGACGGGACAACTTAATCGGCCACATCTTAAGACACGATGGCCTGATGTAGACAATCGTCGAAGGAAAAGTAAACTGAAAGAATGGAAAAGGCAGGCCTTGTATGAGTTACATAGAACAGGTTGTGAAGGATGTAAAAGAGAAAATTACGTCATAATAAAAAGGTTGGCCGATAGAAGAATCGAATGGAGGGCTGCGTCAAACCAATCCTAGGATTGCTGACCCTTGATGATAATGATGATGAAGCTTTTGGTATTTTTATTGTGAACGAATGATAATGTCCGCGAACTCAAAGGAATGTGATGGTGAAAGTGAAACTCCAAGGGCCTTTAAGCCTGATTGGCACATTGCTCACCGATTAGTGGCAAAATTACTCTACGGATTTTGAACGAGCTTAGGGTCAAGAAAAATGTTTCTGGTCTTTGCATCCTTACGAAAATGAAAGTTATCAACAGAGAATGCGAAGGGAAATATTTATGATTTGACTTCAGAACCAGAAAGACTGCAAGAGACAACGTTAATCCCCCAGACCTCAAAAGAGGAAAGTTTTTGAAACGAGCCCAACTACAAACCATCTATCACTTGACGGAGAGCTTTCTGTTACGTAAACTGTCATGTTATAACGCACTTTTGAATAGGAGGAAAATGGAGAATTCAAAAATGGGAGAGTATTGATCAACAGTGTATGAGAGTACCACAGAGCCGAATTTAAATATATTCCGAAGACAGATAAGATGTTAATTTTTCATTTGTTTATTTATTTATTTATTTATTTATTTAAAAAATAATTTTCCACTACCACCAAAAACCGCACATGTGGCCTTTACATCGAGGTATTAACAGTTGAAGGTTGATGAAAGTTATTGAAAGAAATTAGACAACGGTGATTCAAATACCACAGAAGTTCAAAGGTTACAATGTAAAATCGATTGTAATAGTCAAAAGATGTGTACAGGATTGAGAAAGCGAGGAGATAAAATCAACTTGATGGATTTTGCCAACGACAGAACTGTCAAGCACTGCTTGTTCATTACTCCGTCTGTCGGATGAGGTGTTGAATCATAAACCTTTTTCTACACCTTCCCCAAATTCCATATATCTTAAAAATGGTGCAAATTATGTCTACTGTCGGCAGACTCCCCAAACAACGACAAAAATACACTTTAAACAGTTAAAAATGATCTATACCTAAACCTTATTGATGTTAAATTGCTCAGTATGAAGAGTACTGGAGCTACCTTACATTCAAGCACTAATTTATTTCGGAAAAGGTTATGAATGTGGTTATTATGAAGGCATTTTCTCTCGCAATGAAGAATAATAGTCTACGATGTTACCTACTACCCTTTGCTGCCCTTTGTTCAGCGATAGATCTCACAAAATATAATTTTGAGAATCGTGGGTTTCCATTTTTGAGGATTGAAGATATGCCCGTCATTTCTGGAAAGCTAGAAATTTCCACGCAATTTATGCAAAAGACAATATGTTTCAAAACATCAACATACATCAACTATAAATAACCCCATTTTATTATTAAAAATAGAAAAGGACCAATTATTTTATTTTTTATCGTTGAGGCTTTAATTTTGAGCATTTATGGGTAAAATGAGGCGTTGTAGTTAGCTGAACACGTATTCAAAGTGCTTTCAACTCTCTCTCTCTATAATTACAACCGTAGAGAATCTAAAAGACGTTATTTTCTGCTTGGTAAATTATTGGAATGCTTCAGTACATCACTCACTCAGTGATTAAACCCGAAGGTTGGTTTGGGTAGGTGAGGTAGAACTCACCGTGGACTAAGCCACAGGCGTGTGAATTTCACACATTAAGGATAGGGGGGGCAGTTTCTTTCCCTGGGCCACCTCGCACTCAGAGGATTTTTCGTTCGGGGGCGTGCAAAGGCTTCACCCGGTTTTGAACCCGGGACCCTTCGATCAGTAGTGAAGCGATATTGAAACCCAATAGGCCATCACGCTCCTTCAGGTCATAGAGTACAGAAATTAGGCTTAGGAAGTAATTAAATCCACCCGTTTCGCCAAAAATAAGATGCCACCAATTAAAAAGGAAATCCTCAGGCTTCACTTGGTGGAACCGCAAGATAGTATATAGATTAATCACTTGGTAAGATTCCACAAATTTATTTTTCACCGACCTAGGGTCCGATTTTTAACAATAATTTTTTAATAATTTTTTAATAATTTAACAATATTACATAATGGGAAATGGGAGCAGTAACTAGTTGTGACTTGGCCGGATGAGGGGGGGGGGAGGGTTAAGGAGATGGGTCAAGTTCGGGAGGAGAGAAAGGGTAAGGTCAGGAAGGGAGAGTTGGAAGGGAACATTTATTCATTTAACAGGTTTACATTATTTCTGGTAGCAAACGTTATCTCCAACTGTTCGAGGAAGTTCAACTTGTGGCCTTTGCACTGGATGTGGAGCACTTTGGGGATGAAGTCACTGGTGTGGTCTTCTTCGATGAGGTGTTTGGAAAATTGGGAACTAAAATTCCCTTTTCTTAAACAGCTATTGTGTTCTTTCACACGGGTGTGAATAGCTCGTCCGGTTTGACCAATATAAGAGGCATCACAGTTATTAAATTGAAGCATGTATACACCATTTCTGTCTGAAACGTCATGTTGGCACTTTGAATTGAAAATTAGCTTATCTAAAGTATAGGGGTTATAAAATGAATTTCTGAGTTTGTCTTTTGGGATGTGATTAGCTATACAATGAGAAGCCTTACCAAGAAATGGGATTTTGCACCAACGTTTTGTAGAAGTCCCAAGTTGGGGGGGGGGGGGGCATATAAATCGGTAATTAAACGGAGAGCTAATTTAGTTTTAGCGCGTTGCACAATTTTGTTGATAACTTGGTGATTTTACCCATTTTTATAAGAAATGCTTTTTATCATGCGCAATTTTGCATTTTAATCATCAACAGACATAGGAATAGATAGTAATCTTTTGATCATGGAATAGAAAGTGGATAGCTTATGGGTTTGGTGGTGGCAAGAGTCGTTAGGGATTATTACACCGGAATACGTTGTTTTTCTAAAAATGGAGAAGGAATGGTGATCATTGTTGTGATCATTGTTTATTTGAAGATTTAAAAAAATTAAAAATAGCAAATCAAGCATGCAAAAAAAAGGCTGGGAAATTCTTGGCATCAGGAATATGCCAGGATTAAACTCGTGTATTGTTTCCGTGATTTCTGTTAGAAACGCGAAGGGAGAGGAATATTGCCTTATTTTGTGATCTCTGTGGTTTATTTTCTTGGACTATCGGTCTATAAGGTATCACAATTGTCCTGTCATTCAATATAAGGAAAATACTCCAGAGCACAACAATTCAAGGAGTGTATTCTCTTAGGGTTGATTGAGTAATTCCATCAGTCAGACAGGAGTAGTTATACCTTTCCTAGTGACTCCTGCGATCCAGTAAACGTATATCTAGGCTGCTTTCTAATTGGTTAACTGATAATTTCCCTTTCTGTGCCAGATATGAATTGTGAAAGAATAAACATAATATCTGTGGCAGCAAACGGTACCATTGAAATAACTATTTGCAGTGTTTTCAAAAATCGTTGGTCCGTCGACTTTTTGAAGTATCAAGAGCAGATTAATAAGTGGGCTTCTGTGTTAGTACCCACATTCACGGACATAAAAGAATAAAATTCGGGAGCTGATGTTATACTTTACTCTTACTCCTGTGGCCATTGAAAACCTAAATGGTCTTTGGCCTCGCCAACCAATCGCCTCCATGCCCTTCTGTCCTCTGCTGTGTCGAGTTGAGCTCCCATTTTTTCGAGGTCCTTCTTCACTTCGTCGCTCCAGCGCATTCTTGGTCTCCCTGGTGGTCTGGTGCGTTCCGGTTTTCCTTTCCATATCATTTTTAACATGGTGCTGTGTCACTTCTTCTGAGGACATGGCCTAGCCATCTTAGTCGTCTGCTTCTGGCTATACCCACAATATCTGGTCCTTTGTATAGTTCCCTCAACTCTTTATTCTTCCTTAATCTCCATGTCTCTCCCTCTTTAATGGGGCCGAATATTCGTCTCAACACTTTGTTTTCAAACGTTATCAATTTTTTGTGATATTTTAGTTAGCGACCATATTTCGGAACCATACAGTAGTACTGGTTGGACAATTGTTTTATAGATACGAATTTTTGTGTTTCGTGATAGGAGTTTGCTCTTCAAAAGTTAAATTTTAATTTTGTTTCTTATTTTCTAATCGAATATCCATGCTTTCTTAAAGTGTTTTTGTTCATTCTCTCAGTTTATTGTAGGAATTTAACGCAAGGACTAGTATTTTCGTATGCCTCCATGACAGTGAGGGTGAATTTAATTCTCTTTTGATTCACATTTCATTCCTGGTGATGGCGTACCTCCTATCAAACACCCTTGCACCTGTCAAACACTCTTTCAGGGTACGACTCAGTTGTAGGTCAGTTATCTACACCCGCTTCTCAGACGAAGCAGGTTAAACGCTTAATGCGTGGTTTAGGTTCAAAGGTCGGCGTGATGTAAAAACACTAAAATTAATGCATCGGTGGAAACTCGGAGGAGAAATTCAACGAATGAAACGCTGAAAAAAATTAATTCACTTCTCGTCTGTTTAAAAATGTTGCAAAAAGGAAAAGCTAACTTCAAATTAGAGAACAAAAAAATCATTTCCATACGCACACGGCCGGAAAAGGGAGCGACCTTTTCTTCCATTTCCTTGGTTATGACTAATTACAAAAAAATGAGACGCCAGCCATCTGCGAAAACACTGCGGTTTTGAGAAAGGTTTATTTTATAATGTGCGCTGCATTGTGTATGTATGTATAATAATAATTGCCTAATGTCGTTTCTTGTCTACCCATCCGTTCGCATGTCTCTGACTTGGAAATGGTTCCTCCTGAAGATATGGTGTAACCTATACCGTGGTTTTAGCACCCTGAAAGGTCCAGAAAAAATATTGCCAATTCCGCAAGGATTCGTGTTCGTATTTTTGCTTTTAATTTTTTTATTCTACCATCTTATTGCATTTTTCAGTAGCGTTTTTATCAAAATGTGTGATTTATTTCATAATTTATTGTTTTTGGCTTATTCTTTTCCGATTGTTTCTAAAGGTGCCTCAGAATTGGAGCTTAACAACTATTAAGCACCACCCGCATGTGTAAATAGCAACTGCGATTCGAGTCGAAGACTATCGTCCCTAGTTCGAGTTTTTCGCAAAGTTGAAGTCAGTCTACTTTCCAGCGGAAATGTATCCAACACCATCGCAACAATCGTCAACGGAAAGCAATACACGACGTCTGATATACCGGAAATATGGATATAATAACAAGGATATCCCTCCCCAAGGGGTAGAATATTCTCTTTAAAGAATGGGAACAAAAGATAATCGTCAATTGAATTTATTGCTTGAAGAATTTCATGAAAATTTTCTTTTGTTGAAAAAAAAACTCTTTTTATTTGTTATGACGACGCCTAAATAGTGCCTCTCAAGGTGTGTTTACACGTAGCAGTTGACTGCATTGACAGTCAACTGCTAACAACTATTAAGCTGCAGTCGCATGTGTAAATAGCAACTGCGATGCGAGTTCAGGTCGATACTGAACAATGTCAAACACAATCGATCCTAGTTCGAGCTATTAGCAAAGTTGAAGCCCGTCTACTTTCCAGCGGAAATGTATTCAACACAATCGCAACAATCGCCAACGGAAAGCAATACACGACGGAATTTGGATATAATAACAAGGATATCCCTCCCCAAAGAGGAGATTCTGCTCTTTAAAGAATGGGAACAAAAGATAATCGTCAACGGAATTTATTGCTTGAAGAATGTCATGAAAATTTAAGCATCATTCACTATTGAAATAAAACTTTTTATTTGTTGTGGCAACGCCTAAATAGCGGCTTTAAGCTGCATAGAAGTTGGCACAGATGCATCATAAGCAGTAGCGATATAGATATATCGCGCTCCTAGCGACTGGGTCAACTACTACCGTAATAGTCAACTACTACGTGTAAACGCTGCTTGAGACATTACAACTGTTTGCTTAGGTTGAAAACATCGACGATGCTTCAACAGTGCACCCGAGAGAGATTCTGTGAACCGCATTTTACCTTCAGATTACAAGATCAGCTTCGTCCTTTAATGGAAAATTTCGCAAATACCGTGGGTATTCGTGCTCTTAGCCTTTCTTGTTGAATTGCGACGGGCACCTTCAGCTGGTAAAAGTATACTTAAGATAATCGTTGCATCTATCTTAATTAGTCCCCATTCAGAGTAGGGTAGGAGGAAATTGCCGGAATTCGGAGTGGTTCCACTGAAATCCTCGGCCGGACGGCGGAGTTAACGCCCGACATTAAGGCCTTTCTATTCTGGAGGCCCTGGCATTAGCCGCCGAATGGCATTCCAGGAGGGACGCCGAGTGATGCATGTTGCGTGCAAGAGGGTGGGCCGTAGAGTGACCCTTGGGTCTGTCTCCTCTCATCTGCGTTTTTCCTAGTTTGTATCCGCGGTAATAGGCGCTCCAGACCGGAAGGAAAGGCATAAGGATAGGAAGGGAAGGGAAAGGAGGAAGGGTGGAGAGAAACCCGGCGTCAGCATCAGACTGCTCTTAAAGAAAGACCTAACTTAACGTCCCATCCTACGGACGGAGTACTGAACTTTAATGGGGTCGTTTACCATATTGTTTTATCGCCGAATCTGATGGAGTTTGTAAAATAAAAAGACCCGTATTTTTCCGTTTTACGATCCGTCAATTATTTCTCGAGTTATAAGCGGCGAAACACTGATGTTTTTAACCCTCTCGGAAAAGTGGGAGTGGTGCAACCTCTGACGTCATTGACTTCGTCCAATCCCAACTGAGCCCGCGAAGCTACTATGCCTTATCGCAATGGGGGGGACATACCTGACTCGGTCAATGGGAGCGATTGCGACAGGATCTGTGCGAGCAACCTTTCGAGAACCCCCCTCCACTCCCTTCCCTTCCCCGAAAAGCAGTCAAGGACGGGAGGTAAATGACGTCAGTGATATCAAAGCAGATTATTCGGTGGGCGTCACCTTTTTCTTATTTTAATTTTTGATTCATGAGTGAATGGTTGTGGTTAGGAGATCAATTTTTTCACTAAAATTCTTTTTTCGCTTCCATCCAACGATTTCGTGTACAAAATTGCGATTTGGATTCCGAGTAAACGTCCACATTTTCTCCACAGAGCACTCAAGTAGTGGCCGACATACCGATGAAAAATATCTTTCACTGCCGGGCATCGAATCCGGGCCTTACCATTAAGAGGTCGGGACTATAACCACTAGATAGTTGCCTAGAAAAAGTGCGGTTATAAATGGAATAGCATACCAATAAGTTAAAACCTTGAAACTTCGCAGACGTAATAATAAAGATATAATTTACCTTGTTTTAAAATTTTGTTTTAGCCAAAAGCCTTGCTTGGAAGTTAATAGAAGTCAAAGTGACGCATGGCGCCGTTGCGCTAAAAAAATGGGCCCTTTTTTTACTATAACGTAATAAACTGTTCGAAAATAAGTTTTTTTTTAATTATTCTTACAATGAATGCAGTTAAAAACAAAATTATCTAAATAAATATGTAAATAACGTGAAAATCCAATGAAGTTTTAAGGAGTTATTTAGGTTTATACTTGAGTCCACACGATTTTGGCTCGGACAGTAATGAGCATCTCGCCTATTCATTCAATGTACTAAATAGTTTCAAACACGGTTGGCAATATAAGTAGCACGCATCTAACACCATTCATTTGCATCACATCATCTTTTTGAACATCATATTTCTTCTTTACCATAACTTTTTATTTTACTACTCTTTTTTCAATACAGTCTTATATTTAATTCGTGTTAAACGAATAGCTGTGAAATGTAGGGATGGTGGAGAATTAATTGCTCATATAGACAGATAAGAAACTAATAATAATAATACCTACTCTATCAGTAGGATTTTGCAGGTCCTTAGTATGCGTTCCCCTTCTTGTGTGAGTGCTTTCCTGCAGTCGGTTTTTTCGTTGAGTATGTATGTCATCATCCTCACATCTTTCCAAGAGTTGTAAATACTTTCAAACATTGATATATTTGATGTTTAACATTGATATATTGTGCTAATATATTATTTGTTAATTTCTTATTCTTTCACATCTTGCATCAAATCTTTTTACGCTGATCTACTTCTAATTTTAACAGTGCATGCCATAATAAACATATGTTTATGTGGATATTTTAACGAGGGGTTAGAAGGGACGGTTTTGTTGTTGTGTCCCAATACTACTCAAATTTTAACGCTTTATTAATTGCATTATTAGCTGGCACAAGTCCTGTTGACGTGAACGATTGGGACAGGGAGCTATGCAAGTGGCTGTCGCGTGATGTCTTTACTGCTGCAGAAGGTCAAGCGTGAACAATGCGACGACCCACCACTATTGTTGTCCACTTGAATGCACGGATCTCGGGGAATCCCTTAGTTTAGACTTCTGGCAATCATTCACTGCTCGAGAAGGGAATAGGGTCTGAATGCTCGGGTAATGAAGGTACCCTTTCGATGGTGTCCCAAGTGAAGGGAGTGATGTCGCATTACTGAGATGGAGATGCAAATATTTAAGAAGAAAACATTTGGTTGGTTGGGCAACGCATTAAGGCCGTGTTACGCGTTCATTGATACTGCGCAGGCTGTTGCGCAGAACACTTGCGCAAGAAATATTGCGCCGTGTAAAGCGACGACTTGCGAGGACAGGCCACTGTGCCACTGCGCGAACGCTTGCGAGCAAATCAGAACATGTTCTAATCTGATACATGCGTTCGCGCAAGTTTGAAGTTCATTTCTCTCACTAGATGGTGCAGATGTAGCGGCAACGAACTGCCTGAGGAATTCTAGCAATTAAATAGGTTGTTGACGATTGAGTTGGGTGTTTTTGTTTGCACTCAACTCCTTAGGTAGTGAATGAAGTGCAATAATGATGAGCTGGGAGATTAATCACAAGGAAGCTTAAATTTCTTCCGTAAAGGTAGAACACGTTACCTTGGCCCACATCCGTTCAAATTTTGCAAAGTCGTAGTGCAAAGTTTGGGCTAAGTATACGGGACTAGGATCTCCACTATTATGTTTAGACTATGGCTTGAAACATATTTTAAAGTGGTGGTAATTCATCGCATCTTTCACGTCCAATTAGTTGCTACTTAACAGATATTGACGTTATGGGATATATTGATAGTATTACCGCTACTGAATGGTTTATTGTCACTGACATAATGCACCGACAATTGCACCGTGTAAAGCTGTCAAGCAAGCGTCCTCGCAAATTTCTACGTCGCGGACTTTCGCAGACGACTGCTCAAACGGAATTAACATCAACTTGCGCAGTTTCAGTGACCGTGTAAAACGGCCTTTAGAGAGACTATTTACATTGAAATAGAGGGTCGCAATGCTCTTTAAGTTGCCAAAAGATGTCTTATTTTGGTATTGTTTTAACCAGTGCTCTGAAGAAATGATTGAGAAGGGTGATAAAGGAGGACAAGAACGGGTAGAAGTGAGAATTAAGGACTAAGAGTTGGGAGAATTTGACGTTTTTAAGTGCTCTGAAAACTAGAGGTATATTTAGAGCACCATTCAATCAATCTCCTTGAGGCAACACAATTTTATGCCCAATGGATCCATTAAATGTGTGCCAAATATATTCATTCACAGATGCGACAAATGAACTTGACCTTAAAAATTGTGTAGCTATTAATTTTTGGATGAGAAATAATTCGTTAGTTCGATCCTATAGCATTAGTGAAACGAAAATTTAACAATCACTAAAGATGTATCGTGGGGAAGACATCCGGGAAATATGCGGCCGAGCGAAGAGAAATCTAGGATTTATAAAAAGAGTACTTGGGAAATGTGATGAGAAGACAAAAGAGCGATGTTACTTTTCACTAGTTAGGTTTGAATAGGTAGCCATTTTATGGGATCCGATTGAAATAGGTTTGATCTGAATGCTAGACAGTGTGCAGTGTTAGAGCAGCTAGGCTTGTTAAAAGGTGTTTCGATAGGTTGGGTAGTGTTTCAAAATTAATACAAGGATTAGGGTGGGAGTCATTATCAGAGTGTAGTTTAAAGTACAAATGAAATCCATTGCAGAAATTGAAAACGGATTCCTTAACTAAAGATGTTAGATATATATTAAAATTACCCTGTGTATATAACAACGAATCCATTTATTACTATGTAGATACTTACCATGTAGTGGCACGTCACCCATATTATTAGCATGCTTCCATGTAGTACTCTAGTTGCACGTCAATGGTGCATGTTTTCGTGATCTTCTCCCCCTGCCACACACCCTCGTGGTGGCTTGCAGGGTATGCAGTAGATGAAGATGTAGATAGATATTTGAGTATCCGAATGAGTAAATGGGTACCCGACGAACATATGAGTACCCTCGCTAGGCTAGGTTTTGGTGTTACGATAGGTTGAGTAGTGTTTCGGAATTAATACAAGAATTATGGTGGGAATCACTATCGGAGCTTAGGTTAAAGTACAGATTAAATCTATCAGAGACATTTTAATCGGATAGCTTCACTGAAGATGCTAGGCACATATTAAAAACACCAGCGTATTATGCTAGATTCGACCAGACAAAAAAGATTATAGAGATAGATTGTCGTACTGATAAATTCAAAATGGCATTTTTCCCCCGTACTATAAGAGAACAGAATAGGCAGCATAGCAAAGGGATAGGTAGGGGAAATATTTTAGAGTAGTCTGTAGTGCATGATTCATGTATTTACCCCTTAAATACTATAGATAATAACACTCTAGTTACATGAGACCATATGGCTCCTTGTTTTCATGTCAGTAGTGAATGCTTGGTGATCTTCACCAACTGCCACACACCCTCGAGGTGGCTTGCAGGTTATCGTGTAGATGTAGAGGCAGATAGATGTAAATACTAACCATTTTGTGACATGCGACTATACTTTCTAACATATTTCCATGTAATAGCCTTGTTGCATGTCAATAATGAATGCTTAGTGATCTTTACCAACTGCCACACACCCTCACGGTGACTTGCAGATTATTGCGAATATGTACCGGAATGAGTACATGGATGCATTGAAGAGAGGATGAGTGCGTGAATGAATACAAGGACGACTACCTCAGCGAATGCATGAATGCCTATAGTAGTTGAATACTCCTGAAGACGAGCACAATAGTGAATATCCCGACGAGAATCCGAGTACACACCTCAATGAATAGCTCTGTTTTCATACAACCGTTGACGAACACGCGACCTTTTCATGGTTATTGCTAGCCTTATAGCCTCGAGAGTTCGGAATCCAGAAGGAACCATATTCATACCTCGTTGTCGGGATGACTATTTGACCACTTCGTCAGTTGTACCCAAGTGTAAGCACTTCTTGTAATTGGAAATTTCATTAAGGATCATATCTTAAAATATTCAATGCAATATTTCCAATAATATGGAATAATATGGGCCTAGAATGGGAGCATTTAAATATTACTAAGAAACTGGAGCATCATACAATGACCGAAGAGTTATCCACAGCTTGTATAAAAACCAGGTGGCCATAATCAAATCAGGACCCAGCAGTACACACTGTAAAAAGTTGATCTGATTTTCAGTGCGATCTGAATTTAAGCGCTGTCTGGTTGTAAGGCAGGAACACGGATTTAAGGTACGGAAGAGGCAGGAACATGGATGGTTGGTACAGGAGCAGTTGAGCAGGAAGCAGAGGAAGCAGGATTCTGGATGGTCTGATTTTCAGCCGTTCACCTGCCTTATTTTTAGACAAGATATTACTGCTCAAATTCAACATACCGTGTCTTAAAATTGTTGCATCTGAAATTCAGATCGCTTTTGTACCTTAAAATCAGATCTACTTTTTACAGTGCAGAATCAAGCATAAAGAAAGAAGTGAGGCAAGGATGTGCACTGTCTCCCGTATTATACAATGTCTACATGAGAAAGCCATCCAAGAAGTCAAAGAAAAGTCTTCGGGAGTGAACATCCACGGGGAGAAAATCAGCATGCTACAATTCGCCGATGACATAGCAGTCATGGTAGAAACAGAAGGATATTTAAAGAAGACACTAGGAAATATGGAAAGAACAACGACCAGATATCATCTGAAGATCAATAAAAAGAAAACTAAGGTATTAGTGTGCAGTAGAAGAAGGAAGCCAGGACCAATGTTAAACTAGGAAATCAAAAAATTAAGGAGGTGGAAGAGTTCTGCTACCAGGGAAGCCGAGTAACCAGCGATGGACGAAGTAAAAGAGAAATTGCCAGTAGAATTACACAAACAAAAAGGGCATTTTTCCAGAAGAATATTTTGCTGACAGCTGCAAATACAAGCGTCGAAGTGAGGAAACATTTCATTAGAACATACATCTGGAGCATTCTACTATATGGCAGCAAAGCATGAACAATAGCAGCAGCAGAGAAGCCCAGGCTGGACGCATATGAAACGTGGTGCTACCGAAGAATGATGAAGATAAAATGGATCGATTGAGTGACAAACGAAGAAGTCTTAAGAATACAGAGAGAAAAGAGATGTCTACCTTAAAAAGAAGACGAGACAACTTAATGGGCCATATCTTGAGACACGAGGGCCCGATGAAGACAATCGTCGAGGGAAAAGCGAACGGGAAGAATGTAAAAGGCAGGCCTCGTATGAGGTATACGGAGCAAGTTCTGAAGGATGTAACAGAGAGGAACTACGTTAATATGAAGAGGTTGGCCGATAGAAGAATTGAGTGCAGTCTAACCAATCGTAGGATTGTTGACTGATGATGATGAAATATTACTAAAACGAGTGGGTGTAACCTTTTGTGTGTTTTAATTTACGAGAAAACGGCTCCAGTTAGAAGGTTATTTACTTCACCAATGCTCATTTTCCATCTAACAATTTAGTGTATAAAATAGCGACTTCGGTTCCGCGTAAACGCCACCGTTAAAGTCATTCATCTTAATTCGCACACTCTCTTATGTTTCGGTAAGTGCGATGCAGCACGAAAGGAAAAATCTCTCTGACCACTCGACAGAAAATATATCACGAGTATCTGGGCTGCATGAGATACCCTCGTTGACAGCAATATTTTGATTGGCCCATTCGGCGTCCACTTATCTCACCCAATGAGAGCTCTGCTCATGATGTCGAGTACATCTGCCCGCATCTCCCGCAATGTGAGGCGCCACTAGGCGCCGTCCACTGCCCCCTCCCTTCGGACACAATTAGAAGGTTCCATGAAAGTTAAAACGACCCCGCTGTCCGTGGTAGGGGCACCGAATTAGGGTCTCCACCCCCAAAAAAGGGTCTCCCATCGCTTCGGAGGAAAAGGAGGAGGTCTTTCGGTCTCCGCGTCGAACCAAGAGGAAATGGCCATCCGTACTTAACTTTATTTAGACGTCAAACTTCATATGTAACCTTATTTGAATCGATTTTCTTGCTAACTTCCTGATTTCCTCCACGCATATTTTCTCCTGCAAATTTGTTGGAAAGATCCCGTCTTATTTCTGCTCCCCAAGGCACTCTTTGGCGAAGAGAAAAGTTCCAGCAACTTCAATCCGTGGAGGATGTTGGAAACCAAATTACAAGTATCGCAAGTAATAATAATTTCAAAAATGTAATGGAGATAATGAGAAACTTAGATTTGTGAATTATTGAAATCACTCAAAGATGAAAGAAACTTGTATTACACACCATTATTATTATTCACTCAACCGGTGTCTACATCTCAAATTCATTGTCATTAGCAGATAACGACCTGACTTCTATTCTTGTTTTTATAATGATCTGGAGAGGCTGAAACAGATTGATTGAGTTATAATAATGGTTTGGAATATTAAATTTTCATTTTATATTTTAGTATTAATGCAATAATTTTTGAAAGCAGAAAAATCAAACTTACTCAAAATATCTTATGTTGCTGATGAAGTAAATGAATCAGTTTTAATTTTTTCTCGTACCTGTTGAAAATAGTTTATTAAATTAACTTAGTTATTTCATTACAAAATTTTTAATCATCCTTACTCGGTATGAAGGGAAAATGTTTACCAGTTACCATAACGCAAATTAAGCCAGAGTTAATGTGAGAGGTGTGTGAGAAATATTCTATTCCAATGAATAATTTGGTTGAATCCTCTTTTTTTGTGAAAATTATACAATTTAAAATAAAAATTCACTAAGTTTTCAAGAATGGCCCATTTTTCTTCCGTTCACGTAGCTATAAGATCCCCTTGGTATTTTAAACAGCAATTTTGGCCGGAGTAACTCATTTTAAGGATAACAACCTAACATTTGGCCTAAGTGACTGAAAGTCATGTTACGTAGTTGTATTTTGAAGAACTGACAACTCCGCCTCCCCTATGGATCATTGCTGTTTTTCTTTAGGTTGAATCAGGTTCAATAAGCCGTAAGACGTCGGTTGTTTTCCATTGCAAAAATTTTTATGACTTTTCAAAGAAAAATTTGCATCACACTTTTTACACGCAGCTGTTAAAAATTATTTAATTCAATACATAATAGCCTCTATAAAGGGTTTACTCTATCTTGCACACAGACGCTGTCTTTATTTTTCGAGGTTTAATTGTATTTCTAAATATACTTCTATTTAGATTCTAAATTCATCAGAATATTCCTCCCTAAGGCGGAAAATAATAAACCTAACAGTGATATAGGCATCTAAGTATAAGCTGAGAGGAGAGTTAAGTGGTGACTTGCGTCAAACCAATGTCAGGATTGTTGGCTGATGATGAGGAGCCATCTAAGGCTCCTTCCTCATTTTCAATGGGGAACATGCACTATTTTTTATAACTCTTTGAATGTGAAGCTTATTAGCTGAAATGTGCTTGGCGAAGATTTTGATGAAGAATCAAGTTGCGTTACAAAGATATTACTCTTTGAAGATCGTATGATTTTGGGTAGCTTAAAAACACGTCATCGCATGATGTCATGGCACGGTATCACTATGGGCGTTGTTTATCTGTTTATGCGTGGAGGTATGTTGTTAAATGAATACTTGGCGATAACGTATGTATTTATCTCATTTTTTTAAATGAAATAAACGATTGTATTTCCATTTTTTATAACGTAGTATGGATGGTAAATTAATTGTATAATGCCTGTTTAGTGCCCAAGTTTTTCAACTACGCCTATGCAATCGCTGGTTTTTTTTAAGAAGAACGCCGCCATAAGGGAGTCAACAAAAGGAAATTGTAGGAATGTGCATTTTTTAAGTATTATTTCAGTCATCATTTCGTTCGAGAAACGGCAAAAAACCTCAAAACAATATATTCACTTCGTTTTCTTTTAAAAATAAATGTCTATCTCAGTAGCAATATGAAACCTATACCGTACAGTGACGTCAGAAGGCGTTTCAGGTCACGTGACTTTCGTCAATTTTCGAGAACATTTTAATGTGTATTGATAATATTTGTGGTGGGTGTAGAAAATTTTGGCTTATATATTTAAATCGGTGAGAAAATTTCGCATCAAGTACATTATTAATCTTCGAGAAACAAATTTCATGCATATTCCCCATTATGCATGGTCTGATTACAAATGTCGAGCACGAATAATATTTCATCCCTGCCGTATCTAGTCAACCTCTCTTTAATGAATTCATTAATTCTTATTTTCCCTTGATAAGTCACGTTGACTCCATAAAAATTAGCAATGGGCTTTATCGTGATAGGCGTTTTATGCATGCAGCGTGTTTTTCCTGATCACAAATGAGAAATATTGCTGTGCATTGGAGATTAATCATGTAGCCATCCACATTGTGTATCAAGGTAATTAATATTTTTCATGCATGGTGTGCCTTGTAAAATTCGGAGGCTAAAATTGCTACCAGCCAAGCAACTGTTTTAAAAAAAACCAGGCCGAATGAATTGGAGCTTATGTTGGCAACGAATGTGACTTACATTTAAGTCGGGAGCGCGTCATTGTCACTTTCATTGTGATAAGTCACAGCACCCTCGACACTGCAGCTTTGGGTGTCAACCCTTTTTGCGCTCGCCGTGGGAATAAAACCCCTCTCTTGGCTTCCAGGGTACGCACCGCGCCGTTCCCTTCCCAGCATCCCTCGCTCACTAGCTGGCGTGAAAATTTCCACCCTCCGCGTGGTATCACTCACTTCCAAATCATCCGCTCGGAAAGCTGTTTCACTTTTCCCGCCCGGGTGGATTTCATGAAACAGGGAAGTCCAGCCAAGCCATTCCAGTCGTGCCATGCAATCCCTCGGTCCACGCGTCGGTGACTCCTTCCAGCTTCCTGTCCCCGGAGCGAATATCTCTCAACAATTCTGCATTTTGCATCCGGTCGGGTTCCTCAGAAAATGAACGGCGCGAAGTCGAAGTGAATGCAGCATTGCGCCGTATCGCTCCCTTGCTCCCTTTATCCACACCATTTCCGTTCACCTCACAATGATTCGGCTGGACGATTTGTGATTCCGGAAGGAACTTTATTCCACTGCTAATTGGTTTAACTCTTTGCGGATGGCAAGCTTGTATCATTGATGTAATTACACTGTACTCTGTGGATTAAACCGGGAAAAAACGTAGTTGGTTATTTAGGGGAGGCGACCGACAGCTGAGGTCATTTGCGCCAAATAGGATAGGTGGGTAATCGGGTAATGGTAATAATGAGGGAACGGAGAGAAACCCGGCGTCGGCATTAGCCTTCTCTTAACGAAAGGCGCCAAGGGGACCACGGCTTAACATCCCATCCGACGGACGAAGTACTGTACTTGAAATGCCCTCCACTAGGCACTCAAGTGGGGACCGGTTTTCCACTGGAAAATCCACCACTGCCGGGAATCGAACCCGGACCTTCGGGATGGGAGGCCAGCACTCTAGCCACCACACCAATCCGATCCCCCGATAAAAAACGTAGTTAAGTGGGTGAAAAGAGAAGAAAGCTGCTGAGAAAACACCCCAACATGGAAAAATTGTTGACGCTACTATCATTTTAAAAATTCAACTATATTTATCATTATTGGAACAACAGAGGAGGAAAAATGTAACGAAGGCTATTTCTATCAGTACGAATGTTAATTTATTTCGATTACATTCATGAATATGTTATGCTAGACAGATTTATGACCTAACTGGATGTTCGGTGGTCCATTGCATTTAAAATTCTAATACTAGGTTATACATTTCATTCTATCTTCAAGTTATTTTGCCGGACGGTCCGAGTACTACAGTAATATTTACAGTAATTGCCATTTTTCTTTTCGCTAAAATAGTAAACTGCAGTAAATACTAACGGGAAAATCAATCTGAAAATCATTACTACTGCTTCAAGTACCTATAGCAAATCGTAATGAAAATAAGCCAAGTAACTACAAAAAAGACTTTATCGACAAATATCATTTTTAACAACTGAGGATAATTCTTTGTCCATCACAGGAGACTCCAACTTTCTTCCTAATGGGGTCGTTTACCATATTTTTTTATTGCCGAATCTGATAGAGTTTGTAAAATAAAAAGACCCGCATTTTTCCGTTTCTTGATCCGTCAATAATTTCTCGAGTTATAAGCGGCGAAAAACTGATGTTTTTAACCCTTTCGGTAAAAGTGGGCGTGGTGCAACCTCTGACGTCATTGACTTCGTCCAACCACAACTGAGCCCGCGAAGCTACTTTGCCTTATCACAATGGGGGGACACACAGCTCACTCTGCCAATAGGAGCAGTTGCGAATGCATCTGTGCGAGCAGACCTTCGGAGAACCCCCCTCCACTCCCTTCCCTTCCCCCAAAAGCAGTCAAGGACGGGAAGAAAATGACGTCAATGTTATCAAAGCAGCTTTTTCGTTGGGCGTCACCTTTTGCTTATTTTAATTTTTGATTATTTAGTGAATGTTTGTGGTTAGAGTATTGATTTTTTCACTAAAATTCGTTTTTCGCTTCCATATAACGATTTCGTGTACAACATTGCGATTTCGATTCCGAGTAAACGCCCCCATTCTATGTATGAAAAATTCAATCCATGTTGTCATTGAAAAAATAATATTATGAAGAAATTAAACGTGAAGTTACATTACTGCAATTTAAAGATAACTTTGGTGGTTTACCCGCATTTAGCATGGACATTGTTTCTCCAATAAATTCAAGCCCTCTTGTCACATGTCTGCGTTTCAGCCATTTCAACTTGTTTGTCTCCATTTCTCATCGCCGTTTCGAATTCTACTTTTATTCTGAATTTCACATTCCTTTAAGTACAAATTTCGCAAACTTCTGTCTTTTCCGTGTCAGAGGATTCGATTCGCTGGCGTCTTATCCGTCCGCTTGACTTTGGGTCCAGAGCATTTGATTGGTTCGCTCATCCATCCATTACCCCACATCAGAAAGGGTATTGCGACCCATTCCCTCATGCTGCGTGAAAGGGTACACAGCAGTCTATTTCTTTTCCCCATTGCCGTAATCCTTTCTGATTCATTGCCTGTCAATGCTCTCTTTTATGGCCTCTCCAAACTCAAGCGCGAGACATCTGGAGGGCGATGGAATCAACTTTATTTATTACTGCGCCTCTTCTTTCTATCATTCTATATTCATCTGAAGGTTACCTTCAAGCAAGAGTCAAAGACAAATGCACAAGTGTATAGGCAAAGGGCAAACATTTAAGGTAGGGTGTGTGCGATTTTTTTTGCAATAATCCTTGAAATGACGACCGATATCCTCTCCCCAATTATGTTGGATTCCGATCTGCGTATCTAGCAGATTATCACGCCATTTTTCCTTCAATTGTCATTCTCCATGGTCGACGGTCCTCATCAATGGGGAAACCGCATTATTTTTTTTATAATTTGTTGAATGAGAAGTTTACTGCCAAAATGTACATGGGGACAATTTTGTTGAAGAATTATGCCGTGTTACAAAGATATTACTCTTTAAAAATCGCATGACGAAATGGCACGGTATCAATATAGGCATTATCTATATCTACGACATATCCTGCAAGCCACCTTTAGGGTGTGTGGCAGGGGGTGCATCCACACCAGGAACAATGACACAATAAACAAAAATGAACAACACAAAACAAACACAACACCTTTAAAAGTAATTAAGGAAAAAAAGAAAAAAAACTACCAAATTCTAATAATGCAGGACAAACCCACGAAACCCACCTCTAAAAAGAAGAATGGACAATTTAATAGGCCATATCTTGAGACACGATGGCCTGATGAAGACTATCGTCGAGGGAAAAGTGAACGGGAAGATTGGAAAAGGCAGGCCTCGTATGATATACATGGAGCAGGCCGTAAAGGACGTGAAAGAGAGAAACTATGTTAAATATGAAGAGGTTGGCCGATAGAAGAATCGAGTGGAGGGCTGTGTCAAACCAATCCTAGGATTGTTGAATAAAGATGATGATAGAGAATTTCGTCTTATATATTTAAATTTTTGAGAAAATTTCCTATCAAGTACACCGCCATTACAGAGGAAACAAAGTTCGTACATATTCTGAATTGCGTTTTGCCGTGAAAGGTCAAGGAATTACTTTGGGAAGTGTAGAACAGGATTGACATGCGACGAACGGAAGTCGAAGAACTGTTTACCTGAGTAAACTATGATGATAAGTAAGCACTAGTCTGAGTAATTGAATCGTATGCACGTACCATGCTAGAGGGCGTTTGTTTAATGTCATGAAGGGCAGTGAATAAACAGTGTTTGTGTTAAATTGGCTGAAATAGAAGAACTTGAGGCAAGTGAGAGGAATTTTGTGTGTGATATTCGTGCTGTGACCCGTGAACGGTGTTTGCGGAGAGGGATATACATATATTTTAAAGTTTTGGGTCAGTTTAGCATACGACGAGGCCGCAATACATCGCATTATAAAAGCATAAAAGTAAAGCAGAATTTTACCTTTTCGGTACACCAAAGTGCGATGAGAATGGAATTTAAATTAAAAATTAAATACAGCTTAAAGGAAAGATATAGCAATTTTCCACGATTAAAAATTTACTACACCATGGTCATTGACTTGACAATGGTGTGGTAACATCGAAACTAGTCAGAATACATTTTTACTTGTGGAAAATTACAATATCTTTCCTTTAATATGGAACGTTTCCACCACATCCTCCTCCACAGCCTCCAAAGAATATTAATGGACCATGGAAATGCCGATGCTCGCTTCTCAATATCGCGATTTTGAACGGCTAGTCGGCAATTGTGAATGCATCAATCTAATGGCCTCTTCACTTTCTGCGCGAATGCCCTGTCAATCCGTAAAACGAATGCCAAGCATCTCTACAGATTTTCCTAGAACAAATAAATATCTCACACCCGAGATCCAATTCCCTTTCTTCCATCTTGGAGAGGGAGGCTTTGGTTTCCTGACAAACAGCACAACCTTCCAGGAGGTGCGACTTTCAACTATATCTACATCTACAGAATACCCTGCCAGCCACCATGAAGGTATATGGCAGAGGGTGAATTTTCAACAAGCATGCACTACATATCATACATAAATAAGGATTACTATTTATATACTGTTATAAACTACGCTATTTAAAAAAAGACAAAAATAGCAAAGCAAGTATGCAAAAATATGCTGTTAGTTGGATTAGCTTCAAGTCCTTATACCAACATGCAGCTACCAATGTTATCCATTGCTACACTCGTACTGGATATATTTACCGTTATTCATACCCCTAATTGTACGTGAAAAAAGGACATTTTGAATCGGTCAGTTCGGCAATCAATTTCTCTAATTTTGTGATCATGTTTCAGTCTACCATAGTAAGTTGGGGTTCGCAAAATATTTTTAACATCATTGCTGAAAATATTATCTCGGAATTTGTATAAGAGATCAAGTCTAAATTTCAACCTGCGATCTGACAATGATTCCCAATTTGATTCATTTAATAGACTGGTTCCGCTAATAAGGTTATCGTACCGTGCCTTTACAAATCTTGCTGATCTATTCTGCACATCTTCAAGTTCATTACATAGACCGATTTCGTAGGGATCCCATACACTGGCAGCATATTCCAAATGAGGTCTAGCAAGGGAAATGTAGCTGATTTCTCGTACATGATCGTCATATTTTCCCACTACTCTTTTGACGAATCCCAGTTTTGATTAGCTTGACCCATTATTTCACGAATGTGTTTAACCCAGGAAAGATCATGTGTCAGTCTTATTCCAAGGTATTTAATGGTTTCCACGTTTGTTAATTCATTATTACTTAGTTTGTAAGTGCTAGGAGGAGAATAATTCTTTTTCCAAAAATTCATTACAAAACATTTTTTAAAGTTTAATTCTAACTGCCATATGTCACACCAAGTTTCAATTGCTTGTAGGTCAATATTTAAATATTCTTTATATTTTGTGCATAGAATTTTCCTGTACACAACTGCGTCATCGGCAAATAGATGAAGCTTACTTTTGACCACCTAATTTATATCATTTATGTACATAAGGAACAGGAGTGGACCTATCACACTACCTTGTGGGACGAGTTTTAAGTTTCTATGACTTGCTGCTCCATACACTTATTCCTTGCGAGCTCTTTGAGGAGTTTGCTCTGAGAATTCGATATACCTACCCGGCGGGGGGTCGCCGAGTATCTATAAAATGTCGCCAGCACTGGAGCCAGGGAAAAGGGCAGGCGGGATGCTTCTTCGGCTGATCGCCTCAAAAGAATATTGCGGCTCACCGTTTGAGACAATCGATGGGCTCCCCTAAGATGCTTTCCTCAAGAAATATCGTCTCCATGTCGTCTACCTTTGAGGAGGAAGTTCAATGGTGAAAAAAGCTGGAACTGCGTGTTTGATAAAGAAAGGAAAACATAGATTTTCCTTTCAAAGCTTTAAGCTAAAGGACAAATGCGGCAGAGTATCCAGCGATTGATGTCAAGCCTTGAAAAATTATGATATTATAGTTCATGAAGAATGAGGTGTACCAAGCAATAGGGAAAGAGGCGATGAATTTGTGAAATGAAGAGTTGGAGAAGCGATCCTTGCAAATGCTTCTGTGCCAAATAACCTATAAACTCTGCGACCATTTTTAATGGAGCGATTCTGGGAATCTAATCAACAATGACGCTGCTGCTATTTGGAAGCATTGGTATTAATTACATCGTTTCAATAACCAATGAAATATTTGAATTGCAAAAAAAATATATGAAAGGCCTTGGTAAGGTACACTTCTAAATTAAGTTAGTAAATAGGCTTGGAAGCACGTTCGGTCACAAGTATCGTTGCCAATGATAACAACATACTGTAGGGCCATGTAACCTAGGACTTTTTCCAGCAAACATTTTTTAATACTAATTGAACAAGTGTTGTGAGGGCATTCTATCAAAAGAAGAATCTACTTACAGCTGGAAATACAAGTGTAGAGGTAAGGAAACAGTTTACCAGAACATACATCTGGAGCATGTTTCTTTACGGCAGTGAGGCATGGACGATGATAGCAGCGGAGAAGAAAAGGGTAAAAGCATTCGAAATGTGGTGCTACAGAAGAATGCTGAAAATTAAATGGATCGACCGAGTAAGTAACGAGGAAGTGCTAAGAAAAGTAGGAGAAAAGAAAAGTTTGCTGTCAACTCTAAAAAGAAGAAGTGAAAACTTAATCGGCCATATCTTGAGACACAATGGCCTGATGAAGACTATCGTCGAAGGAAAAGTGAACGGTAAGATTGGAAAAGGATTGTGAAGAAAACAGGTTGTGAAGGATGTAAAAGAGAAGAATTACGTCACAATGAAAAGGTTGGCCAATAGAAGAATCGAGTGGAAAGCTGCCTCAAACCAATCCTAGGATTATTGACCGATGATGATGATGGTGATGACAAGTGTTGTAAGGCGAGCACTTTTATTCAATGCTGAATTCTACATAAAATTGCACACCTTATATTTGTTTTTCGTCAAATCGGCATTTCTCTTTACATTATTAATCTGCAAATTTTACTGCAAGAACCATGCTCTGCCGTATAACCAAGCACAAAATATCTGATTTACAACGTCTTTTTTCTTCAAATATATTATGTATATCCTCATTATTTTAAGGCCAATTGATAGAAGGGCCAGAAAATGATGTGTCCTGAAATGTTCACAAAAATGACATCTACTTCATAATTCGGTGGAGCCTAAGTAAAGTTAATCATAATAAATTAACTAAATATATGGACCTTCGTCACTAATTAATAAGCTTCAACGGAATGCACGGTTTCTTTGGAAGTTCTTGCAGCAGCACCTAGTGGCAGGTAAATGAAATAGTTTGGCGTCACACGTATGATTCACCAGGATGCAATAGTTTTCCGTCGCGATTTCGTGCCGTTGATTTTTTCACTTTTTTTGATTAACGGGGAAAAATACTTAACATCATTTTAAAATCGAACGGCTTAAAATACGTTCTCCAGAGGTTATGAACTTACAATCAATACAAAAATATAATAGGAAAGCACCCTCTATTGGCGAGGACATTTGCGATTGAGGCATATATTTAATCTACATCTACATGATACCCTACAAGCCACCGCGAGGGTGTGTGGCAGGGGGTGAAGATCACCAAGCTAGCACTACCGTCATGCAAACAAGCAACTATGGGGTCTCTTGTATACAGATTGTTAGTATTTATAGTATTTAAGGATTAATACATGCTTCATGCACTACAGACTACTCTAAAATATTGTCTCTACCTATCCCTTTGCAATCGTGCGTATTGTGTTCTCTTATAGTACGGGGGAAAAATGACATTTTGAATCTATCAGTGCGACAATCTATCTGTCTGATCTTATTTGTCTGGTCAAATGTGGCATAATATGCTGGTGTTTTTAATGTGTTCCTAACATCTTCAAGTAAGGTTATCCTATTTAAAATTCTCTAATAGATTTAATCTGTACTTTAACCTACGCTCTGATAATGATTCCCACCCTAATTCTTGTATTAATTCTGAAACACTACTCAACCTATCGTAACACCTTTTAACGAACCTAGCTATTTCTGTGGAGGCAGAGGTTTGTTCTTAACCTGAATGTTTTTTATGAAAAAAACTCCAAAGCACGACACATTAAATGTAGCACAAAAAACCAGGGATTGAAAACAGCTTACAATTTGTGCCTCAACTATTTTCGACCTCTAAGATGAGCAGCTCTTGAAGCGCGATGAAATCATTCCCAATCCCAGTACTTTAGTACCTTGGCCAGGGACAGGCTTACCTCGTCAGTGTGGGGGTTCTTGGGTACCGTTTTGTGGGACGCCGAGAAGGATATCGGTCCCATTACAGTTGGGTGAATCGGAGCCCTCCCTCGAGGGTTCATCCAGGCTTGAGACTCCTCCCGATGCTGTGGACGATTGCGAGAGGAATCGAAAGGTCACAGGCTGCATCACTCAGACTCTGTCATGAAGTCCCGTGCTCAAAACCGAGTCACTTGCTACAAGGGAGGATGAGATCCAAGTTTTGATTCCAGACTTGGAATCAATAGGGAAGGGATTACCCGCATTTGCTTTAAATACCTCTCACTGTCGTGTTCTACACGAAGGTGAGAGGGATTTTCAATCTTCATCGAGGAACATACATTAAAAATTCTTTTCTCTCACATCATGGGTGATTTCTCACAGGTCGTAATCCTTTAGGAAAGGATGCATCGATAATACTTGAACAATTTTTCACATTAAAAAAAGCAATTTAAGGAAGTTTTTTTAGGTTACCCCGTCCCACCTGTTTATTACGGTAATTTTCAGTGGTGTTGGTAATTTACGAAAATTTCCGCGTTAATTTACCGAGTTGCCGAACTCTAATGCACCAGAAACTTCGGAGATTGTACCTCTGATGATGACTTGCTAACGTCGAAACCGGTTGGGTTAAAATGAACTCGTAGAATAAGTACAAAGTGATATATTAGTACTAATTAATAATAAGTACAAAGTGATCGTATATGTTAAGACCATTTTTCTCCTAAAGCCTCAAAAGCATGGAAACACGTCCAAATCTTCATCCAACGGCAGAGTGCTCCCTCTTCAGGCAGATAGGGTCTCCTCTTCTGATCGGCCACGATCGGTCGTGCAATTCGGGAAGGCGAGGGCACTGCTAAGCACAGGAGATGTCTCCCCTTTAATGAGAGGTGTCCTCCCCGAGGGACGGTCTGCCTTAAACAGGAAGTTCCACCGTGACTCCGCGATTCAAACTTCCGTATAAGAGCCGTGTTTTTTAATGAATAAATACCGATCCAGAAAAACACTTACATGGAAAATCATCTATAGGGTTATAACGCATGCACAATAATTCTACGAGTATGCTATTATATAGCGCGTTGCAGTTGCAAACTATTTTCTACATGCTCTTTTAACTCATTTTGACTTCGAAACATGACTGACGTGTTGTTGCCACGTTTAATTTACAAAGTGCTCAATCCCATTAATAGGTATTCTCAAATAGGTTAAATATTTTCTTGATTAGATTTTAATCTTTTCCCTTGCAAATATAACTCTTTGTTTTGAATTTTATTAATATTCGTATTTTATAAAATTGTTTGGCAACAATGACGCTGCTACCATTTGGAAGAATTGGTATTAATTACATCGTTTCAATAACCAATGAAATATTTAAATTACATAAAAAATATATAAGAAATACCTTGGTAATGTACATTCCTAAATTAAATGTGTAAATAAGCTTGTAAGCACGTTCCGTCACAAGTACCGTTGCCAATGATAACAACATACTGTAGCGCCAATTTCATGTAACTAAGGCTTTTCTACTTTTTTCGAGCAAAAATTTATTAATATGAATTAAACAAGTGTGGTTAGGTGAGTACTTTTTTACAATGCTAAATTATACATAAAATTGCACACCTTATATTAGTTTTTCGTCAAAAGGATATTTCTCTTTACATTATTAATCTGCAAATTTTACTGCAAGAGCCATGCTCTGCCGTATAGCCACGTATTAAATATCTGATTTTCATTGTCTTTTTTCTTCAAATATATTACGGAAAGGCCTTATTATTTCGATCAATCGATAGAAGGGCCAAAAAATTATGGGTCCTGAAATTTTCAAAAAAATGACATATACTCCATAATTCGGTGGAGCCACCTTAAACAGGAGCGTTCCCTGAGGGTCGAACGCTGAGGGGAAACGCATTGCGAAGGACTTCAGGAGCGAGAGAGAACGCTCAAAGTTTTGAGCGAGTGAAAGCCATCGCTTGACGATACAAAAACCTCGAACTGATCCTTCAACTGTCTTAAGACCGCTTTGAACGGGTTCCTTGAAACTTCGCATGTCGATATCGCCTCCGTTTGAGCAGTCATCAGCGAAAGTCCGTGACGTGGTGAATGTCGAGGACACTTGCTTGACAGCTTTCCACGGTGCAATTGTCGTCACAATAGGTCAGTGCCAACACGTCATCAAGAGGCGACAGTAACTTTAATATTTACCACATAACGTCAACATCTCTCCGGTAGAAATTAAGTGAACATGAACGTAGTCACAAATTACCACCACTATAAACTTTTTAAAACCACATTCTGAACGAAGTAGTGGACACGCTTGTCCCGTATACTTAGCCCACATTTCGAACAGCAAACGCATGAATTTTGGCCAAGTTAACGAGATCACAGGGGCCCCTTCCTTTGCAAGAGAAATCTAAGCTTCCACGTGATCAATCGCACAACTTATGATTACAGCAGTTCATGAACTTCCGAAAGATTTAAGAGCCTTATCTCAATTGTCCACAACTAAATTTATCATTAGGACCCCGATGGCATTTCGCTTCTGCTACATTTGTGCCATTTAGCGCGAAAAATCAGAAAATTGCGCGATTACATGCATCAGATTACAAAATGTTCAAGTCGTTCAAGCAGTGGCGCAGTCTCTCCTCGCAAGCCATCAAACGGTGTAATATTTCTTGCGCAAGTGTTATCGCATTGGCCTGCGCAGTTTCAATGATCGCGTAAAACGTCTCTCACTAAGGTTCAACAATCCTAGGATTGGTTTGACGCAGCCCTCCACTCGATTCTTCTATCTGCCAACCTCTTTATATTAACGTAGTTCCTCTCTTTCACGTCTTTTACGACCTGTTCTACGTAGTTCATACGAGGCCTGCCTTTCCCATTTTTCCCGTTCACTTTTCCTTCGACGATTGTCTTCATCAGGCCACGTGTCTTAAGATATGGCCGATTAAGTTGTCCAGTCTCTCTTTACTTTTAAGCAGACTTCTCTTTTCTCCTACTCTTCTTAAAACTTCTTCATTTGTCACTCGGTCGATCCATTTTATCTTCACAACGCGTAAAACAGCCCTAGCAATTTGGAGGAGATGGGTGACCTAAAAAGCGCTTAATTCGCCCAATCAGGGAGAAGGCTAACGGTCTCCCTATCATTGGCGACGACAGCGCCTTTTTTGCGAACAGCGAGTGTGGGTGAAGCGCAAAATACCAGTACAGTATGCTCCCAACGCTCCGTCCTAATGACTGGTAGAGGGTTCACGGATAAATAATTGGTGCGCCGGAAAAAATAAATGAACTACCTAAGAAAATGGCCCAATCTTACAATGAATAGATCCTCGCTGTACATTATAGCATTTTATGGCCGCAATTGAATGTCCGCAAGGCTCGGGTTGAATCACGAAGCCTGGCATGCAAGGCATCGGACCAGTCGGTAGGGCCTTGGTGAACGTCGCGATTGGATGGAAATTGCTAAAGTTTACTTACTTTTGAGACCACTGCCGACAAACTACAGCCATCTAACTGCAGACCTATATCCCTCACATCCATTTCATGCAAGATCCTAGAACATATAATTCTCAGTTCAATCATGGGACACCTAGATAGCCAGAATTTATTGCCCAATGTTCAGCATGGCTTCCGTAAGAGCAGATCATGCGAAACTCAACTTGCTCTCTTTTCCCACGATATTTTAGTTTCTGGCGAAAATAATATTCCAGTGGATGCTATATTTCTCGACTTCATGAAAGCTTTTGACAAGGTGTCTCATAGCAAACTAATTTTAAAATTAAAATCTTATGGGTTAGACAGTAACATTATATCATGGATAAGTGATTTTCTGCATGATCGGGTTCAAAGGGTTGTTTTAGACGGTGTTTCCTCACCGGCAATTAAAGTCACTTCGGGTGTCCCACAAGGTAGTGTGAAAGGTCCACTCCTATTCCTTTTGTACATAAATGATATCCATAAGGTGGTAAAAAGTAAGCTTCGTCTATTTGCCGATGACGCAGTAGTATACAGGGAAATTCTAAGCCCAAATGATAAAGAATATTTAAATATTGACTTACAAACAATTGAAACTTGGTGTTTTACATGGCAGTTAGAATTAAACTTTAACAAATGTGTGGTAATGAATTTTTGGAAAAAAAATAGCTCTCCTCCTAGCACTTACAAAATAAGTAACAATAAATTAGCAAACGTGGAATCCATTAAATAACTTGGAATAAGACTGACACATGATCTTTCCTGGGGTAAACACATTCGTGAAATAATGGGTCAAGCGAATCGTAAACTGGGATTCGTCAAAAAAGTATTGGGTGAATGTGACGATCATGTACGAGAAATCAGCTACTTTTCCCTTGTAATACCTCATTTGGAATATGCTGCCAGTGTATGGGATCCCTACGAAATCGGTCTAAATAACGAACTTGAACGTGTGCAGTGAAGATCGGCAAGATTTTTAAAGGGACGGTATGATAACCTTACTAGCGTAACCAGTCTATTAAATGAATTAAATTGGGAATAAATGTAAGATCGCAGGTTGAAATTTAGACTTAATCTCTTAGACAAATTCCAAGACCATATTTTCAGTGATGATGTTAAAAATATTTTGCAAACCCTAACCTACTATGGTAGACTGGACCATAATCACAAAATTAGAGAAATTGATTGCCGAACTGACAGATTCAAAATGTCCTTTTTTCCTCGTACTCTTAGGGATATGAATAACGGTAAATATATCCAGTACGAGTGTAGCAATGGATAACATTGGTAGCTGCATGTTGGTATAAGGACTAATAGCTAACCCAACTAACGGCATGTTTTTGCATGTATGTTTTGCTATTTTTATCTTTTTTTAAATAGCGTAGTTTTGAACTGTACCTATAAAAGTACTGATCCTTTTTTTTATGCATGATATGTAGTGCATGTTTGGTGAGAGTTCACCCCCTGCCACACACCTTTATGGTAGCTTGCAGGATATTATGTAGATGTAGATGAAACTAAATAAAGTGGCGATGCAGGGATATTTACAGCCCAGATAATGTGCGCAAGGATAATCGGGAGTATACTCTATATATGCCTCGAGGGATGGTGTTCTCCTCATTGACAGCAGTTAAACTCCGGATACTTTGAGCCTCCCAATTTATAATGTGAGTAACTTGAAGTCAAAATTGCATTCATGAAAACCATAAGCAGACTTAGGTTCGTATATTCCATTAATCTACAATTAGGAGAAATGATTACATAATATCAGGTTTTTCCAATACGGTATTTACGGTAATGCTAATCAACCAGACGAAACACCAATTGTGGGTATTTCTCACTCCTTATTCATCTACATCTACATATTACCCTGCAAGCCACCTCAAAGGTATGTAGCAGGGAATTAATTCTCATAAAACATGCACTACATATCATGCATTTAAAAGGATTAGTATTAATATATTAGCCGAGACTCCTATATTTAAAAATATAAAAATAGCAAACTACGCATGCAAAAACGTACTGTTAGTTGGGTTAATAGCTTCAAGTCCTTACACCAACATGCAATACCTATGCTATGAATTCAATTACTCGTATTGGACATATTTACCGTTATTGATATCTCTAATTGTACGAGGAAAAAAGGAGATTTTGAATCTGTCAGTTCGGCTATCAATTTCTCTAATTTTGTAATTATGGTGCAGTCTACCGTAGTAAGTTGGGGTTCGTAAAATATTTTCAACGTCAAAACTGAAATTATTATCTTGGAATTTGTTTAAGAGATTAAGTCTAAATTTTAACCTTGAATCTGACAATGATTCCCATTTTAATTCATTTAACAGACTGGTTACGCTGATAAGGTTATCGTACCGTCGCTTTACAAATCTTGCCGATCTTCGCTGAACACGTTCGAGTTCATTATTTATACCATTTCGTAGTGATCCCATACACTGACAGCATATTCCAAATGAAGGGAAAAATAGCTGATTTCTCGTACATGATCGTCACATTTACCCAATACTCCTTTGATGAATCCCAGTCTACGATTACCTTGACCCATTATTTCACGTATGTGTTTAGCCCAGGAAAGATCATGTGTCAGTCTAATTCCAAGATAATTAATGGATTCCACGCTTCTTATTTAATAATTAATTATTTTGTACGTGCTAGGATAGAAAAATTCTTTTTCAAAAAATTCATTATTAGATATTTTTCAAATTTAATTCTAACTGCCATGTATGACACCATCATGTCCGGTGCTCTTTGGCAGTGTTACGATTTCCTTGGATTATATGGGCATCGGCTTCACTTGGATTGCTTTCTTACCTTTTCTTAATTAGGTGTTCGCCAGCAACTTGAATGCGTTTTCCTAATTGTAAAGAAATCATTGAGTAGCTTGAAAAATGTATTCAGCTCACAATATAAATACGTCTTCACTCGCTTCATCGTTTACAAATTTATTTTTGAGTTAGAGTACACAGAGGCCTTGAAGGCAACGTTTCAGATGTAACGTTTCCCTCAATAGAGCGTCTTTAACGTAAATATTTCTTTAACCTTTATAAGAAACCTGATTGTCATTCTTTAACTATTGTAAGAAAAATTGCCAAAGGAAGATATTTTGAAGAGAGCTCTTCCGTGACATTCAAGCTGCCTTTATAATATGGGCTTTAGCGATCCAATATTCGATATACTGGAAGAGCATAAGTATCTGCTGCTGGATGAATATATTATCTGCCTCAAGCCAGCACCCTCCGATAATGTAATTTGGAATGATAAATTGTAATTTGGAATGATGAATGACCATTCTAATTTAGTTATTCTTTTCGTGTTTATCCTACATTGAATTTTAACCACTTTTTCTACTATTCACGGATCCCAGGTTCCTTTCAATAGTCCAATAGAGCAACTTTGATAATAGATTTCGGTTTTAGGTTCTCCAATTTAAGATATATCGCAGCATTTAACGTAATCTCAAGCCTAACGTTAAACCTAAGAATACACTACACTCATGCCCGATCCAGGATTTGAACTTGCAACATTGTGTTGTCATACCGGTACGTTGCATCCACTACTATGTATCTACATTTATGCAATACTCTGCAAGCCACCGCGAGGGTGTGTGGCAGGGGGCGAAGATCACCAAACATTCACTATTGACATGCAACTAGTTTACATGGAAACATGTTTATATAATAGACTCAAAAGCAGCTACATGGCCGGTAGATACGTTAGTACTCCCTACGAAATCGGTCTAAATTACGAACTTGAACGTGTGCAGCGAAGATCAGCAAGATTTGTACTGGGACGGTACAATAACTATATTAGCGTTACCAGCATATTAAATGAATTAAAATGGGAATCATTGTCAAATCACAGGTTGAAATTTAGACTTAATCTCTTAAATAAACTCCAAGACCATTATTTTCAGTGATGACGTTAAAAAAATTTTGCTAACCCCAACTTACTAATTGGTACACTGGACCGTGATCACAAAATTCGAGTAATTGATTTCCGAACTGACAGATTCAAAATGTCCTTTTTCCCTCGTACAATTAGGGATATGAATAGCATTAAATATGTCCAATACGAGTGATTAAATCCATAGCATAGGTAGTTGCATGTTGGTGTAAGGATTTGAAGGTAACCCAACTAACAGCACGTTTTTGCATGCGTAGTTTGCTATTTTTATCTTTTTAAATATTGCAGTTTAGAAAAGTATATTAATATTAATCCTTTTAAATGCATGATATGTAGTGCATGTTTGGTGAGAATTCACCCCCTGCCACACACGTTTGAGGTGGCTTGCAGGGTATTATGTGGATGTAAATAGATTTACGTAATAATAAAAGCTTTATTGATAACCATGGCATTGTCCTGTATGTATTTATCTGCATATACCTATCGTGCATGCAAATATAATATGTATGCTAATAAATGCATCATCATACAAGCCAATACATGCATCATCATACAGCTCATACACGCATCACTTCAGGCTACTCCAAACTAGTCCGTCGCTAAGTCGCCTATATTTTTTAAATTTTATTTGCCTGGTAAAATCTAGCATAATACGCTGGGTTTTTAATATGAATCTAATACCTTCAACCTATCCGTTTTAAATTTCTCCAGGATATTTAATCTGTACTTTAACCTGCCGACCTGGCTGCCACCACGACAGGCCAAAACAAAACGTTTCTCATTAATATAATTAAGATTTATTACATCCAGCTGGTAGAAGATATGACTCTCCTTTTCAATTCATCAACTAAGCCACTTTGAAATATTTTCGAGCCACTCTCGCTCGCATGAATTTAGTTTATCAGTTCGTGGGGTCACTCATCGGCCGTGAGAAGTCACAGCCAAATGCACGGTTTGGGCCCCACTCTCCTGAAAAGCGCTATCCGGACGAAAGCTGTTCCGTATCTCTCGCGCAACACGAGTGCCCTCCCAGCCCTTTTTTTTATAAATAAGAGGAGATAAAACAATGTGCGCTGTCAGATCATTACGGGTTAACCCGTTGTGGTAAAGCGCCGGCGATTCGCCGGTCTACATTATTTTGCCTTGGGTAAAGAGACGGGGATTCGCCGGTTGCGTGATCGAATTCAACGTTCTAAAGCTATTCTTTTTTCCCGATGATGTGTACCGAAATTCAAAATTGATTTTTTTGTTCAGTGAAAATTAGTGTTGAAATATTTGATGTAAAAAATTTTAATTTACAAAAAAAATATTTAAAAAAATTCCAAGTGAATATTTTCAGAAAATTAAATAGTTAAAAGGTAAAAAAATCCATGGAAAATTAAGAGACGAATGGGTTAAACTTTTAGGTAAAATACAGCTGAAGCAGAATTTTTTTAAAATACAAGGAATTTGTAGGAAATCTTTTACGGCGTAACTAGGTGGAATGAAGGCGTTTACTCGGAACCGAAATCGCAATTTTAACGCGAAATCGTTAGATGGAAACGAGAAAAGAATTTCAGTGAAAAAATTCATCTTCTAACCGCAACCATTCACTCAGAAATCAAAAATTAAAATAAGAAAACGGTGACGCCCACCGAAGAATCTGCTTTGATATCATTCAAATCATTTTCCACCCGTCCTTGACTGCTTTTAGGGGAAGGGAAGGGAGTGGAGGGGGGTTCTCGGAAGGTATGCTCACACAGATGCTGTCACAACTGTTCCTATTGGTAGTCAGCTGTGTCCCCCCATTGCGATGAGGTGAAGTAGCTTCGCGGGCTCAGTTGTGATTGGACGAAGTAGTTATACGTCAGAGGTTGCACCACGCCCACTTTTCCTAAAGGGTTAAAGTAATCAGTTTTTCGCCGCTTATAACTCGAAAAATAATTGACGGATCAAAAAACGGAAAAATACGTGTCTTCCGTCAATTCCGAATATTCACATTGAAATAAACACTTCGTATAAATCCACACTTTGTTTTGTGAAATCCAACTCAGGTTTCGGCAAGTCGGCGCCATCTGCAAGGTACAAATTCGTGGGGTGGCCGAGTAAGCATATACGTTATGAGGTGGAAGGGGGAGGGGAAAAAGAGCGAGGATGGGGGGAGGGATAAACAGATAAATTGAAATGAAGGATAGGGAAAGGTTAAGTGGATTCTTTCATGTGGAGGAGTGAGGGAAACAAGGTGAAGAAGACGATTGTTGGTGACTAGGAGGGCAGGCTTGCAGGAGAATCTGCTGTTTAGGAGAATTGTTTGGGAACCTATGGTTATTACATAAAATATTTTGTCAGTGAACAATTTCAAACTGTTATAAAAAATCAAAGGAAACATTTCATCAAAACATACATCTGGAGCATGTATCTTTACGGCAGTGAGGCATGGACGATGACAGCAACGGAGAAGAAAAGAGTAAAAGCATTCTAAATATGGTGCTACAGAAGAATGCGGAAGTCTGTTGACAACTCTAAAAAGAAGAAGGGAAAACTTAATCGGCCATATCTTGAGACACTATGTCCTGATGAAGACTATCGTCGAGGGAAAAGTGAACGGGAAGATTGGAAAAGGCAGGCCTCGTATGAGATACATGGAACAGGTTGTGAAGAATGTAAAAGAGAAGAATTACGTCACAATGAAAAGGTTGGCCGATAAAAGAATCGAGTGGAAAGCTGCGTCAAACCAATCCTAGGATTGTACACCAATGATGATGATGATCTAATAAATCCAGCTTATAGCCTTTGTCAACTGTATATTTTGTCATTGCACTTGCCTTTGACTTATAAAATGTCAATTACATTTCATTAAAACGTGTGGACTAATACCAAGTGATTGTTTAATTATGAATAAAGGAAGTAAATATACGAAGTCCGGCTAACTGTAGAAAATTTCAATAATTAGCTAAACACTTAAGAGCCATAAACGTCTGATGAATGCGTTATAAAATATTAATGTCTTTAAAAAGATTGGAAGCAGGATCAGAGTAGGGGTGGGGGAGGCGGGGTTTAAAGCAAGAAGAGACATCTCTCGGATATCGTTTGCAACACCATGTTCCACCCTCCATATGTGCCTTCAAGGGAGGTCGGCAAACGAATAGCTGTTGGTTGAAGATGGATCGGCCCCTCAAAAGCAAGTGATTTCCTGTAATCATCTACATCTACATAATATCCTACAAGCCACCTCAAAGGTGTGTTTGGCAGGGGGTGAATTCTCACCAAACATGCACTACATATCATACATTTAAAAGTATTAGTTTTAATATATTAGTCTAGACTGCAATATTTAAAAAGATTCATTGCATGATCATTTGAGTGGCATATTTATTCACTTGGAAATTATGACGAAGTTGGCTGATAAGAGAATCGTAAAGAAAGTAAAACTGGCTCTCGGTCCATAGAAAATACCTCAAACATGTTAATCCATAAAAGTGAAGTCATATAGAATTTTGAAAATATATGCTTATGTGAGACAAGCCTCTTAAATATCAGCCGATTTGAAGTTCTGTTTATCCCTAATACTACCCATCACTTCACCTTCTCTGCGATGAAGAAATTTACTAAAGAGTAATTTTCATTGATTCATACTACGAGAAATGATGAAGTTGTAGGGGAGAATGGAATAAAGTACATAGTTGAAACAACAAGGGAATCAGATATTATTCTTATTGAGACAATAAATATTTTCATTATGAAAATAGCAATAAGGCACCTATTTTTGCTGGTCATGACCCAATTCTTATTCCTCTCCCCATTTCATAATAATTCAATTTTTAATTATAGATACACTATACAATTAACCTCTCTTTTGGGGGATATTTAAGAACGTACGAGGAATCACACATCCTAAAATATCTGGGCAAACCATTTTCAAAAATATTTGTGTGTTCCATAGGCTTATATAGCCCTGGTTTGGCTGTCGGTCCATAGAAAATACCTCAAGCATGCTAACCCATAAAAGCGAAGTCATCTATGCATTGAATGCTTTTTTGAGGCAAGCCTCTTAAATATCAGCCGATTTGAGATTCTGTTTATACCTAATACTACCCATCACTTCACCTTCTTTGCGAAGAAGAAATTCATTAAGAGTAATTTTTATTGATTCTTATGATGAATTATGATGAAGTGGTTGGGAGAATGGAATGGAGTACAGAGTTGAAACAACTAAGGAGTCCGATATAATTCTTTGTGAGACAATAAATATTTTCATTATGAAAATAGCAATAAGGCACCTGTTTTTGCTGAATATGACCCAATTCTTATTAATTTCCCCTTCGCATGACAATTCAATTTTTAGATCTGCATACACTATACAATTCTACTCTCTTATAAAAAATTGAATATTGAAAATTGAAATTTATTTCAATAACCAAAAATTGAAAAAAAAATACTATTCACTTGTATATTTGTCTGAATGTCATGTATTGATTTCATATGTTTAGGTTTAAGGTATGATTGTTGCAATACCTTAGGTATGTAATAAGTTAAGATAGTAAGATTGTTGTAATATGTTAAGGTATATATTGTAATATCCGTTGTACTTACTTCCTCTTTAGTTTCTCTTAATAATAAGGCAAATCAGATCACAATTTTAAATCTCCTTTCATGAATCTTAAATATTAATTCAAAACATATAAAACTCTGAAGAAAAAACTCAGGGCGTTGACACATTCAACGCCCTGAGGACGATGGCAGTGTTAGCCGTCGAAACGTCGGCCTTAGCCGTTTCCCTGACCCGGTGAAGAACCCGTGAAGACTTCACCAGCATTATACGCCGGGAAAAAACAAGATCCTACATATAAAACTTTATATTTAATTAATTGATTTATATATTTATGTTATAAATTTTTGTTATAATATATATAATATATAATCAATTAATATAAATATAATAACGTAACATAATTTTATGTTATAATATTTTATAAATTAATTAATTAATTTGTAACATAAAACTGAACCAACTCTTTTTTATTTCTGTATTACGTATGTCATGTATTATATTTTTTTCCTTGCAAGAAAATTATGTTATGATCTAAACTACTGCCCCATAGGAGCAATCGCTCATAGGTCATTAATTGTTTTTTCTTTTCTATTCTCTTTTGGGGATGTTTAAAAATGTACCAGGAACCACACATCCCAAAATACCTGGGCACACCATTTTTAAAAATATTCGTGTGTGTTTCATAGAGCGGATACTCACCATCGGAAACGCCGGGACGGATTGAAATGCGGTTGAGTTGATTTCCTCCCAAGTGACTTAATGGAACGCCGGATCACTCCCTTTTAATCTTCCCTCGGGCAACGGCGGGAGTTCCTCAAAGCCTTTCCTTTGAAGACATCAACGAACGCCTTGGCACTCCATCCTGAGAGAGGGAGGGAGAGAGAGAGTTCGCTTTGGTGAGACGACGCCGCAAGCAATTCCTTCGAAGATTACGGAGATGGCGCACCGGAGACCCTTTGGAGGCGATTGCTGTCTCAAGAATGTTCCACTGCTCGACTGGTGCGAAGCGCTTTCTTACTTGCGGACTCGATTGCGCGCCACTTTGAACGCCTTGCGAGAAAACGAATTGAAGGACATTAGATTAGAACGGGATTCAGAACTCTTATTGCGCAACGGATGTTAGCTCACGTCTCAAATTCAAGGAGTTTCATGCGAGGGACTCTATTTCAGGAAATAAACAAATGAGCTTCACCATCGCGTAAGGAGACATCGCGTATCTGATGTTGTATGTGCGCGGACAATTCTATTACTCCGTGAAACCAGGGAGAAGATAAGGAGATGAAAGTGCATTGTTTGATTGTGTCTCCGCAGGCTGTGATTGGCGAGAATGGGGAACATGCACTATTTTTTTATAACTCTTGGAATGTGAAGTTTAATAGCTAAAGTGTGATATAAGATCGAGTGTTTTCAAATCAATTGCAGACGACGAGAGCATTTCGTCGGAATTAAAACATTTAAAGAAGACCCTCCAACAAAATGGATACGGCAAACGGCAAATTTCGATGGCCCTAAAAATGTCTTTTGACGCAAAGAAGAACATCGCGGACGAAACGTACAATAAACCCGCTGCCAAGGCCTTTCTGCCGTATATTTCCACCATCTCGGGAAAGATCGAACGAATCCTTCGTCGCTTCGATATTGAAACGATCCACCTACCTCAATCTAAGATTAGGGACTGGTTGGTGAAGGCCAAGGATCCCATCGGACTGAAGACTCCAGGGGTATACAAAATTCCCTGCGAATGTGGTATGGTGTACGTAGGAGAGACCGGTCGTACCATCGAGCAAAGGTTGAAGGAACACCGAAGACACTTCCGACTAGCCCAAATGGAGAAATCAGCTGTTGCGGAGCACAGCATAAAAAGAGACCACGTAATACAGTGAGATAAGGCAAAATTACTTTGCCGATCAAATTTCTGTTGGGATAGACTCACTAAGGAGGCCATCGAGATCCGTCTGGAAAATAATAACTTAAATAGAGACACTGGTTTCAACCTCAGTAACACATGGAGGCCAGTAATAAATTGCATCCGAGAGGTGAGGAAGGGCGGCCCGGCGGCGAATTTTCAAGGAGGCCAACAATCGGGCCCGTTAAATTCAAACCGACGTCTCGGCCAATCAGGAGACACCTGACCCGGGCGAAAGATATATATATAACCGCAATAATAAAATAGCTCTTTAAAACGTTGGCAGTAATGGAGCCTATTAACCGGTGTCAAGCCCGAGAAACATTTCTTCAAGCTAAAGTGTGCTTGGCGAAAAATTTGCTGAAGAATTAAGTTATGTTACAAAGATATTACTCTTTGAAAATTGTACTTTTTCGGCAGCTTAAAAACACGACGTCATCACATGACGTCACGGCATGGTATCACTATGGGCGTTGTTTATCTGTTGATGCGTGGAGGTAAGTTTTTAAATGAATACTTGGCGATAACGTATGTATTTATCTCATTCGTTTATCGCAATAAACGATTGTATTTCGATTTTTTATTTACGTAGCATGGATGGTAACGAGAAAATCGTTCATTAATTAGATAATGCTTGTTTAGTGCCCAATAATTTCTACTACGTCTATGCAATCGCTGGTTTTTTTTAAGAAGAACGCCGCTATAAGGGAGTCAACCAAAAGAAATTGTCGGAATTAGCTTTTTTTAAGTATTTTCTCAGTCATCGTTTCTTTCGAGAAACAGGTAAAAACCTCAAAAAAAATATTCACTTCGTTTTCTTTTAAATATAAATGTCTATCTCCGTTGCAATATGGAACCTATACCGCACAGTAGCGTCAGAAGGCGTTTCAGGTCACGTGACTTTCGTCGTGTTTCGGGAACATTTTAATATCATACAATAATCTTTGTGGTGGGTGTAGAAAAATTTGGCTTATATATTTAAATTGGAGAGAAAATTTCGCATCAAGTACAACATTAATCTTCGAGAAACAAATTTCATGCATATTCCCCACTGATGTCGTAAAGTACCAACCGATAAACAATTAGCTCATATCCATGGCAGTGATTTGAAGTGATAAGTTGGAGAGCATGAAATGAACTCCGGCTTAATGAAGATAAGACAGCCAACATTCTTTTACATCCATACCAAAAGAAAGTCCATTGCCCTGCTCTTCTTATAAATAACAAACATATCGGCATCAGCCGTGAGACCAAGTTCTGGGGAATCACTCTTTCTGAAACTTTAAACTGCCACAGCACACGAATATTCAAGCTACAGAGAAGAGCAATCAGGATAAAAGCAGGAATCTCAAAGCAAACTTCCTGCAAACAATATTTTTTTTAAATAATGAGTCCTCACCCTACCTTGCACACTAATCTTAGAACCTGTAGTATTTGTCAGAAAAAATCAACATCTATTTCATCTGAATAACCAAGAACACATGCACTACACACGGCAGCACAAATATCTCCACAGAATGAGCAAAGAATTAGCTCTCACAAACAACACTCCCTACCAAACCATCACACAAATATACAACAAGTTACCCAACCACCTCAAATAAATAGAAAAAGAAGGTATTTTCAGAAATAAAGTAAAAACATGCCTAACAAATAATCCACGCTACTCAGTATCAGAGTACCTAAACAGATTTTCAAAACTGCTACTCAACTCTTTTATTTTATATTAGTGTAATATGTCATGGTATATTGTAAATAAAGGTATTGTTAATGTGATAATATCAACACAGGGGAAAAATGCGATATCATCCTCTTGTATTCACTATCATATATAATGCACCATGTATTTTCTGTGTGTACTTATATTTTACCCTGCCTTATATTCATAACTTGACTTGCCTCATGTCTTTATGTAGACCTACAGGGCCAATAAAGTTATTATCATTATTATCTCCTGGCTGAGAGGATTCATGAGTATGGCCAAGCCAGTGACACCATCGTAATATATCGCATCGATAAATCGAAACTGCAAAATGTAAGCTGGGATGGTATGGCATTTTTGTCGCCTCACAGCGAGGTAGTGATAATGAATGAAATTAATTCATAGAATGAAATTAATGTGATATTTGTGAAAGCTTTTTTTTCTTTTAAAGAAGTATTTATCATATTTCATACCATCGTATGTATTTCAATATGGGTATACCGTATGCGACGTACCAAACCCAATGTAAAAAATTGACAAACAAAAATTAAGAATTCACGATGTATGTACCGACCGAAAGAAATAATGTGTGGAAGCTGGATACAAGAGGATACAGACTTGAGCGATTATTCTTCCTGTTTGACTTTCACTAGGATTATGCAGTACAGACTGTTAAAACAGTCCTAAAGATGCTACAGTGTAGTAAAACATCGACTGAATATATTTTATTACTATGGAATCATTGTAAACTATTCATTCAATCTCCTGAAACACAATTTCAGAAGGCATCGGTCTTCAATTTATTCATTATGAATGATAGAATAAACTTTTTTATACCAAAATTATTTACATATCTCACACTACCAATACCATGGTTTCAACGGATGATAGCATTAACCGTTGAAACGATGGTAGTGGCAGTGTGAGATAAATAATTGTGGAATTACAAAGTTCATTCTATCATTCATAATGAATAAAAGCAATTTACATAACGTAATGACCGAAACTATGAACTTCACTCTCCTAATCGTTAAGTGTTTGCATGCACTGCGTTGATAACGACCTCGAGAGTGGACTGGATCTCGCCCACGACGAAATCCCCAAAAACATTAAACTCCCATCAATTAACTCTCCCCTCGAGCCCAAATGGCCAGGAGTGCTATTAAAAGGGGGCAAATGCCCTCCACAATGGCCTATACGCTGAGTACCCCTACAGTTGACCCCTGACACGCCTCCCAAGGAGCAGAAGAACCCTTCTTGGGCACGCCGCCGTTTCGTCCACGACACTAGTCCATGTAGGATACTTAAGCCATCCGCGTGAATGGCGGTGAAAGCAACATTAATTGCCATGAGAAAAAAATTCACCTGGACCGGGAACCGAACCACGGACCTTTACCTTTCCGGGCCACTGCGCAGACCGCTACGCTACCCAGGATCCTTAATTCCCATGGCAATGTTACCTAGGTTCAAAGTACTAGATTTTGAGTCCTCGCGGTCCATCAAGGATGGCAACACAAGGGAGAAAGGGCTTCAAAGAAGCCAGGACCAAAGGTGAACCTCATCCAGCGCTAAAGCCGCGCTCGGCGCTAAATGTAGGATACTTCAACCCTGCCGCGTGAATGGCGGTGAAATTCACATTAATTGCTATTAGAAAAAATTCACCTGGACCGGGAATCGAATCACGGACCTTTGGCTTTCCGGGCCACTGCGCAGACCACTACGCTACCCAGAATCCTTAATTTCCATGGCAATTATACCGAGGTTCAAGGTACTAGATTTTTTTCCATGGTTCGATTCCCGGTCCAGGTGAATTTTTTCTCAAGGAAATTAATTTGGGCACTAGTCCATGTTTTAATTTGCGTTCGGTGACCAACTCCGAGGCAAAGCCATGAATATCGTTGCGTACATTCTCACGGAGGATGATTTAGTGCTTCAATGTTTAATTTATTTCAACCTAAAATAAATTAAACAGGTAACTACTACGAGGAACAAGGAGGAAAATACATTTTGTTAAGCATGATTTGACTCTTTCTCGGTGAACACGATTCTTAAAAAAATTCAGAAATTAAACCGATGGAGAGCCTGTGAAGTTTTTATTGTCATTTTATTAAGTTTAAAGCCAGGTTGTGGCAGAAGAGTCGATAATTGACTCGACCCATAGGTCGTGGGTTCGATTCTCACTTAAAACATTGCATTTGAGCTTGTCCTAGGATTTAGATCCTATATTAGACGATGCTTACCAGCATCAGACGTTGGATAAAGTAATGAGAGCTTCTAATTTGGCTTGATTGAAACTGTCCGAGGAGTTAAAAACCAAATGCCAAGTTAATTATGGAAGACGATATCCCCGAAACAGGTTTTTCGATTGTCAAGGCAGTCATCAACGAGGAGAGCAAGGCAAAACATGTCAGAACCTGTCAGGAGCCAAGCGGAGAGTGCTACAGTGCTACAATTTGGCATTTGGATTTTCTAGTCCTCGAACAATTTCAGATGTTGGAGCATACAAAACCAAATATTAATATTAAAGGTTGCAGTATTTCTTGAAATGCTAGTTGTAGCTGAAAAATAACTTTGTATTATAAACACACTGTATCAAAAATTTATATACATTTAGATTAACTTCAGCATTGGAAATTAAATGAATTAAATTGGAGCATTTAGTGGCTTACCTTCAACTTTTATCCCTTTAAAATACATGTCAAACTTTTTATTTTACTGTGATTATTTTGCGTTCCACAAAAGATGACGCTATATTCACAAAAATATTTCTAAATGAATTTTGGCGAGGTCATTTGCTTGAAAAGCAAACAAACGATGGGACCTTGATATTGCATGGCAATCTCATTGATGTTTCATTGTCGCCATTTGATAGTCCCGCAAATCGCAAACTTGTAAACATAATGCAGTAATAAAGAAAAAGAATCAACTTTTCGACGCGGCCTGTGGATACGGAGGTTGACATCCCTCTCTACATAAATGGAAGCGTATGTTTGCAGAGAAGTCTGAACTAAAGATTTATCGTGGGGAAGACAAATCCGGGAAATGTGCGGCCGAGCGAAGAGAAAGCCAGGATTTATAAAAAGAATACTTGGGAAATGTGATGAGAAGACACAAGAGCGATGTTGCTTTTCACTAGTTAGGCCCCACCTTGAGTATGCAGCCAGTGTATGGGATCCGAATGAATTGGGTTAGATCAGAGAACTAGACAGTGTGCAGCGTAGAGCAGCTAGGTTCCTTAAAAGACGTTACGATAGGTTGAGTAGCGCTTCAGAATTAATGCAAAAATTAGGGTGGGAATTATTTTCAGAGCGTAGGTTAAAGTAGAGATTAAATCTATTAGAGAAATTTCAATTGGATAGCTTTACTGAAGATGTTAGGCACATATTAAAAACACCAGCGTATTATGCTATATTCGATCAGATAAACAGGATTAGAGAGATAGATTGTCGTAATGATATATTCAACATGACATTTTTCCCTCGTACTATAAGAGAACAGAATAGGCGGCATAGCATAGGGATAGATATGGGAAATATTTTAGGGTAGTCTGTAGTGCATGATGCATGTATTAATCCCTTAAATACTATAGATGCTAACAATGTAGTTGTATGAGACCCTATAGTTGCTTGTTTGAATGTCGGTAGTGCATGCTTGATGATCTTCACCCCCTGTCACACACCCTCGCGGTGGCTTACAGGGTATCGTGTAGACGTATATGTAGATGTAGATTAAGTCTCTTCGCGGCTACGAGAGTATAAGACGGTAAAGGGTTATGAATAATTACGGTTTAGGAAAGAAAAACTCTTAATGAGGTGGGTATCGGTGAAGCAATGCGATTTAATTTACCATATCATGTAGATGTAGATGTAATACCCTTCAACTCACCACAAAGGTGTGTGGCAGTGGGTGATTTCTCACCAACATGCACTACATATCATGCATAAAAAAGGAATAGTTTTAATATACTAGTAAAAAATTCACTATTTAAAAAAGATAGATTTTGCAAAGCAAACATGGAAATACATTCTGTTAGTAGGGTTAGCTTTAAGTACTCATACCAACATGCAGCTACCAATGCTATCCATTGCTACTCTCCGATTGGACATATTTACCGTTATTCGTATGTCTAATTGCACGAGGGAAAAAGCACATTTTGAATCTATCAGTTCGGCAATCAATTTCTCTAATTGTATGATTATGGTCCAGTCCGCCATAATAAGTTGGGGTTCGCAAAATATTTTTAACATCATCGCTGAATATATTTCCTTGGAATTTGTTTAAGAGATTAAGTCTAAATTTCAACCTGCGATCTGACAATGATTCCCAATTTAATTCATTTAATAGACTGGTTACGCTAATATAATTATCTTATCGTCCCTTTACAAATCTTGCCGATCTTCGCTGCACACGTCTAAGTTCGTTATTTAGACCGATTTCGTAGGGATCCCATACACTGGCGGTATATTTCAAATGAGTTGTAACAGGGTAAGAGTAAAGGATATTATGTAGATGTAGATGAATATAATCGACGCATTTGATTCGAGAGAGCGATCCTCTTATCTCTTATGGTGTTTTCAAGTCTGTTTCCGCACTAATAGGCGCTTCAGACCGGGAGGAAAGGTATAAGGATAGGGATGGAAGGGATAGAAGGTGGTCTGAAGCCTCCAGGCCTGAGGCAGAGAGCGATCCCTCCCTCTCCATTTGGAGGGGAATCCAATCGGTCGTCCATCGTCACATGCCTGAATGTTTTCCTTCTCTCGCAGTGTTGTGTATGATGACGTCGGAGTCGGTAATCCCCAGCGGCCTTGGCTCTCGCGAACGGGTTTCCACTTCGAGGTGAAGGAGGTGGTGTTGAGACGCTCGTGGTTATTTCCCGTTTCTCGAGAAACACTGCGCGACAGCGAGAATGAGGGGGACAAGCGCCATCTACATCTACATTTATATATCATCGCGATGGTGTGTGTGGCAGGGGGTGAAGATCACCAAGCATGCACCACCGACATGCAAACACGAAACCATACAGTCTCATGCAACTAGAATGTTAGTATCTGTAGTATTTAAGGGATTAATACATATATCCTTTATTTGACTTCACTAAGTATTGCAGCATTGTTGTCTTGAAGGCGAGTGGCAAGTTGTTTCAGGAAACTTCGGCAAACATGGGTGACTTAAACCGAGCATGAGCCCAAGAAGAGTTAATGAATATTATTCGCCGGGAAAGAGTTAACTCATTTCCGTTTATCGCTTTCATTCCACTCCCTTACAGTCTCCTTTCCCGGCTTAAGGACTTCCTTGGGAGCTTACACACACCATAATTTATTTTCTTCGGTTCTTAGCCCTTAAAGCGATTCAGAACGACTTAAAAATAAGGAAACCGTTGGGAGCCGCGATCCAAACTTCTTCAAATGTGGATGGAGAGCTTAGAAATACGCTGAGAATGTATAAAAATGCCTCTACATCTACATCTACACGATACTCTGCAAGCCACCGTGAGGGTGTGTGGCAGGGGTGAATATCACCAAACATGCACTGCCTATTTGCAAACAAGCAACTATAGGGTCTCATGCAACTAGATTGTTAGTGTCTATAGTATTTAAGGGATTAATACATGCATCATGCACTACAGACTACTCGAAAATATTTCCCCTGCCTATCCCTTTGCTATGCTGCCTATTCTGTTCTCTTATAGTACCGGGGAAAATGCCAATGTGAATCTATCAGTACGACAATCTATCTCTCTAATCTTATTTATCTGGTCGAATCTAGCATAATATGCTGGTGTTTTTAATATGTGCCCAACATCTTCAGTAAAGCTATCCAATTGAAATTTCTCTAATAGATTCAATCTGTACATTTACCTACGCTCTGATAATGATTCCCACCCTAATTATTTTATTAATTCTGAGGCGCTACTCAACCTAACGTAATACCTTTTAACGAACCTAGCTGCTCTACGCTGCACACTCTCTAATTCTCTGATCAAACCTATTTCATTCGGATCCCATACACTGGCTGCATACACAAGGTGGGGCCTAACTAGTGAAAAATAGCATCGCTCCTTTGTCTTCTCATCACATTTCCTTAGCCATTAACATCCCCTGCAAACACTCTGATTCACGTGGCCACCAGGCCAATGGCAATACCATAAGAGCACATAGTGTAGGGGAGAGAGGGTCACATTGAGACAGGGGGCACAATGAGATAATTCAAAATTTGCGCATTCTAAGGCCTGCTGAAAATTAACGCCATCTGGGATTATGTTCCGTAACTTCATCTAGCCTCCAGGAGGTTTCTGTGGATAAAAGTGTTTAACATTGGATTATTTTAGCAAAAATCCATTATGGGTAAGTTGAGTAGCTTTTATATACTTTCTTTCAATTGAAAAAAATATTTTGTCATGAATTATATGCTAAGAGGTTAAACGATGGGTTAAAAAGATGGAGTTTTAGATTGATGATAATATAAAAATCGCTGTGAATGATGTTTGAAAATTTATAATTTTATGCCTGTTGTTCAAAATTGACCTGTTAGGGGCACAGTAAGACAGTGTCTCACCATAACCCGAATACCCTTCTTTACGCAATTATAATTTACCTACGGGTTCAAAACATCTCAGCCCAGATCAACAGTACAAAAGGGTTCTCAAATAGACGTAAAATTTGGCACCACTTGTCAAATCAAAAAAATTCTCTACCAGAATACCCTGGGGTAGTTTACGGGAATGTTACTTCCTCACCAAGCACTACCACAGCCACACAAGAATGGAAACTTTTGTAAGGCTATAGGGACCCCGCTAAGGTAACCTCGGGTTGTAACCTGGGATCCTTCGTAGAGCTGATGGTACCCTACTAAGGATGCCGGGTTATTGCCACAATCACACTTCTGTGGTGGTTTACGGGAATGTTACTTCCACGCCAGGGACCACCACAGACCACGCACACCACCCAGATGGTATCCTTCATCTACATCTACATAATACCCTGCAAGCCACCATAAAGGTGTGTGACAAATTAATGATATATAGTGCATGTTTGGTGAGATTTCACCCCCTGCCACACACCACTGATATGGCTTGCTGGGTATTATGTAGATGTAGATGTAGATGAATATTTGTTATCTTGTGAGGCGGCAGTAGCGCTCTGCTGCGCCTGCTGTTGGATGGATATCACGGACTTTTGTCGATATTTAAGTAACATTTCTTCACATTTTGCAGACTCGACATACTGACGCGATGTAATGTCACGCGCCTGGCAACACTCCGTCGGTCCCTCTGCTTCACGTGACCTCTTGAAACGATCCCGCGCCTTCGTGCATCGCGAGGACGACGACTCTCTCCCGGGGAGGGGGGCGGTTCGTGGATTGGGGCCCTCAAGGGCCCTCCTGGAGGTGGCCTCGATGCCCTTATAAGAGGGCCCATCCCTCCGCAATAATAAAAAAGGACGGAAGGAGTGTGAGAGATCAGGTCGCACGTGACTCGCAGGAATAGAAGCAGCGAATGTGAGGACCATTCGCACGTCTCTACCGATCCTCTCCAACCCTGGACCACCTACGTATCATGCTAGATTCGTCCAGATAAACAAGATTAGGGACATGGATTGTCGTGCCGATGAATTCGAAATGCCATCTTTTCCACGTGCACCATAAGAGAGCAATATATACAGCAGAGCAAAGGGATAGGTGTTTGAAATAGTGTTTGGGTAGTCTGCACTGCATGATGATGTACTAAAATTACTAATCCATGCATGGTAGGTAAATACAGATAATAATATTTAGATAAAACCATTATAACCTTTATTACTATGCACATCTACATAATACCCTGCAAGCCACCATAAAGGCGTTTGGCAGGGGGTGAATTCTCACCAAACATACACTACACATCATGCATAAAAAAGGATTAGTATTCATATACTGTTCTAAACTTCACTACCATCTGGTATACTATCGGCACTACCAAGAAAAAGCAACTTCAAACCCTTATCAACAAAATTGTACGACGAATTGCAGGGGTTCCCTGGTACATCTCAAATGCCAGAATTCAGGCGGATCTCCGTATTCCACAGCTCCAACAATTCCTTGATATCAATACCAGAAACTACGGCACATCTGTCAGATACTCCGCTAATCCTCTGATATCCTCCTTCTGGTCTCCTAATCTCCCAACCGGCAAACACCCTTATCCTCATGAAAAACTCCCTCAGCAAATTCCTACCCGCAAACGCAAACTCCCTAAATTTCAAATGGACCTTTCCCACCTACCTTCCATCCATCTACCCCACCGTCAATTTCCCTCAACATCAACCTTGACTCTCGTTACTCATGAACAGCTGCCTATCTACCTGCAGAACCTAGTGGAAGAAGATGAGAAGACGTCTCCGGATTCCCTTCCTCCAAATTTTACTCCTTTTCCTCGTACTTTTACCCATCCTATGCAAAATTCACCACCTGCAACTCACCCTGGTTGCGGTAGGAGCGGGGCAACCCTTGAAAATCTCTTAACTCCTTTCCCTAAAATAAAAAAACCTATCTTCCTACCTCTCTGGATATTATCCATTTGACTCATACTACCAGGGCCGGCAAGAGCGACAGCTCGGAACGGTGGAATAGGATTACTCCACGGACTTGGACTACTTAAAAAAAGATAAAAATAGGTAAGTAAACATGCAAAAACATGCTGTTAGCTGCGTAAGCTTGAAGTCCTTATACCAACATGCAGCTACCAATTTTATCCATTGCTACACTCGTATTGGACATATTTGCCGTTATTCATATCCCTAAATGCACGATGAAAAAAGGATATTTTGAATCTGTCAGTCCCTCAATCAATTTTTCTAATTTTGTGATTATGGTCCAGTATACAATAGTAAGTTGGGGTTCGTATAATATTTTTCACATCATCACTGAAAATATGGTCTTGGAATTTGTTTAAGAGATTAAGTCTTAATTTTAACCTGCGATTTGACAATGATTCCCATTTTAATTCATTTAATAGACTGGTCACTCTAATAAGGTTATCGTACCGTCCGTTTACAAATCTTGCCGATCTTCGCTGTACAGGTTCAAGTTCAGATATTATAGGTACTAACCATCTATCTGCACGTGATCCTATTGTCTAACATGTTTCCAGCTTGGTTGCATGTCAGTGGTGCATGTTTGGTGATCTTCACCCCCTGCCACACACCCCCGTGGTGGCTTGCAGGGTATCGCCCTAAATGTAGACCTTCCTTCACTCCCCGCGGTTGGGCCTGCTTCCGACCCCGCTGCTCGTCATCCTAATGGCCTGACCCTCTGCAGACGCCGAATTGGAACACAATCAATGATATCAAGTCTATATCCTCACTCAAAGGCGCCGGGAGGAGAGACATGAGGATGGGAATTGGAGGTTGAGGAGGAGGGGAAGGAGGGAGGGGCACTTTCAGCTCGATTGGTGTTTCGAGATACTACAGGTACTCGAAAGCACGGAATTTTACCACGGAAAGGTGCTGATGGAAAGGACTCCGCAAGATGGAAGGAGGTACGACGAAGCGGGATTGAAACAAGTATCGAAAATCGCCAAATGTTGAAAGAAATATTGAAACAATCTTAAGGCGTGTTTACACGTAGCAGTTCACTGCTATGACAGTCAACTCACACCTCGTTGATTTCTCTATGATTTTCTGGGACCCTAAGATTGAGGCAGTAGCGAAAAACTGAAGTGAATCCAAGCAGTGAGATTGTAATCAGCGATTTAAAAACACCTAATCTGCGAACTATTTGTTTTTGTACGACGTGACTCCTCGGTTACTTATTCGAGATAATCGATACTGTTTCAAATATACACCTCCCCTAAAGGTGCATTTACACGTAGCAGTTAACTGCTATGACAGTCAACTGCTAACAACTATTAAGCCCCACTCACATGTGTAAATAGCAACTGCGATGCGAGTTCAGGTCGATACCGGACACATGTCGAACACTATCGATCCTATTTCAAGCTATTAGCAAAGTTGAAGTCCGTCTACTTTCCAGCGGAAATGTATCCAACACAATTGCAACAATCGCCAACGGAAACCTAAACACGACGTTTGATACCGGGAATTTGGATATAATAACACAGATATCCCTCTCCAATTGGGAGATTATACTCTTTTAATGAATGGGAACAAAAGATAATCGTCAATGGAATTTATTGCTTGAAGAATATTATGAAAATTTGAGCACCAATCACCATTGAAATAAAACTCTTATTATTTGTTATGACAACGCCTAATTAGCGGCTTCAAGCTGCATAGAAGTTGGTGCAGACGCAACATAGCAGTAGCGATATATAGATATATCGCGCATCTCGCGACTGCCATAGCCGTCAAATGCTACGTGTAAACGCTGCTTTACGAAACTAATATCGAAACAGCTCACGAATAAGAACTCAGCCTTTGTTAATGACGTGGAAAGGTCGAAACCGGTGAAGCTGGATTTAATTATATTTATGTGGAATAGAACAAAGCTTTATTTTATTTATAAAATGTCGAAATTCCACCAAGGTAACTTGCCTGATATTTCTATGATAGATAGATAGATAGAAGAGATTTATTCAATGCTCTGGGTACACACCCCTAAAAGCAACAGATGTATAATGTAGATGACATTTGAATAGATATCAAATAAGAAAAAAATGAAAAAACAATGCGAAATTACATAGAATCAAACATATCGATTACATGCTCAAAAAAGAAAATAGTTGTAACATTTAAGTTGAAATAAATTGTATAATTGCTGCTGTAACAAGTAACAATAACATTTCAACTTGAAGAAAGCACAGTCCATTCCAGTTCCAAACATCTAAAGTATAATTTACATGACATTTTGAATTTGTAATTGGGAAAAACAAAAATAAAAACGTAATATAAAATGTATTATAAAGAACAGACAATAATTACATACTCATAAAATAACTGTGACATTAAAGTGAAGACAAATAATTTGATTACTGCTGTAGCAGGTAATTAAAACATTTCTACTTGAATGATTCCACAGTTGTACAAGTTTTTATTTCGTTAGGAATTGCATTCCATGCCACGGTAGATCTGACAACGAACGATTTATGGAACATTGTAGTTCTATGTGATGGTAAATAGAGATAAGATGGCTCACTCTGTGTTATCATGGCTCTGGTTGTAGGGGCATAATGAAAGAGATCAAGTAAATATTTCGATGTTTTGTTTTTGAACAGGGAAAATAAAAAGATGCAAAGAAGGTATTTCCGCAGAGCGGAAATATCCAGCCAGTTAAGTTCTTCCAGTTAAGTGATAGATCTAGCAATTAACATCAAATAACACTGCAATCCCTATATTAGATAAGCTATATTAAATATAAAACGGCTACATTTGCAACAAATGTTTAACAATTGCAGCTTTTGTGATTTCCCTTATTACTTTTTCATTTTGGTTCCATCTATTTTCTGTCCTAAGTTTAGCTTAAAAAAGTATAGTTTGTCTTCGTCTCCTTGGCTCATATTTGGCATTCCGTTCTGATATCTGAAATTCAGCGGGTGGCCGTATTCCCGTAATACTATTCAGAGAGTATCGTTGCTCACTGATCTGTAGCTATCGGTAATTCTCAATAGAAACGTCTTGTAAGGGCCGTTAAGATGTTTGCGAGGTGATTACAAGAAGAATATCTTCCATACGTGCGTAAAGGGTGTTGTAACTCCTGTGCCGTCCATGAGCACAGAGTTATGAAACAAACGCTGTTGTGAAATCGCGAAGGTATTGCCAGCACAATAATTACTCGCGCACACCTCGAGAATACAGCGGAGAAACATAAGGACACACTCTTCGAGAGAGAAATCTCGAATGTATAGAAAACTTTTAAAGGAATGACTGTTGAAGCAGAAATGTGAAATTTGAAAACTCCTCCTTGAGAACTGAGACAATATTGCATCATTTCTTTTTGTGGCTTGGCCCCTCCGAGAGAAAAGCTTAAGTGTTGTTATCCAAGCCTAGCTGGGGCTAACGATAGCCGTTCTGTACGTAATCACGAGAAATCAGCTACTATTCCCTTGTTAGACCTCATTTGGGATATGCTGCCAGTGTATGGGATCCCTACGAAATCGGTCTAAATAACGAACTTGAACGTGTACAGCGAAGATCGGGAAGATTTGTAAAGGGACGATACGATAATTATATTAGCGTAACCAGTCTATTAAATGAATTAAAATGGGAATCATTGTCAGATTGCAGGTTGAAATTTGACTTAGTCTTCTAAATAAATTCCAAGATTTAATTTTCAGTGATGACGTTAAAAATATTTTGCGAACCACAGCTTACTATGTTAGACTGAACCATGATTACAAAATTAGAGAAATTGATCGCCGAACTGACAGATTCAAAATGTCCTTTTTTCCTCGTACAATTACGGATATGAACAACGGTAAATATGTCCACTACGAGTGATTCAATGCATAGCATAGGAAGTTCCATGTTGGTGTAAGGACTTGAAGGTAAACCAACTAACAGCACGTTTTCACATGCTTAGTTTGCTATTTTTATCTTTTTAAATATTGCAGTCTAGACTAATATATTAATACTAATCCTTGTAATTGCATGATATGAAGTGCGTGTTTGGTGAGAATTCACCCCTGCCTCCCCCTAACTGAAGAAAAAAATGTAGGAGGAATAATAATTTGAGAAGACGATAAGGTAAATTTCATGATTTGCATTGTTTTAAGGACATGATTCGCACAAAAATCTGTGTTAATTTTCCGAGGGTAGTATTTGCCCAATTTGGCCAACTTACAATCGGGTAGAGTAATATGCATCGACTTGACATCCAAATCCACGCAATACCCTGCGAGCTACCGACAGGGTGTGTGGCAGGGCGTGAAGAAACCCATGCAAATAAGAGGTGGTGTAATACAACTACACGCAATAAAATAAAAATTAAATTAAATTAAATCATTGTCAGTTCGCAGGTTGAAATACAGACTTAATCTCCTAAATAAATTCCAAGACCATATTTTCAGTGATGACGTTAAAAATATTTTGCGAACCCCAACTTACTATTGTAGACTGGACCATAATCACAAAATTAGAGAAATTGATTGCCGAACTGACAGATTTAAAATGTCCTTTTTTCCTCGTACAGTTAGGGATATGAACAGCGGTAAATATGTCCAATACGAGTGATTCAATCCATAGCATAGGTAGTTGCATGTTGACGTAAGGACTTGAAGGTAAACCAACTAACAGCACGTTTTCGCATGCTTAGTTTGCTATTTTTATCATTTTAAATATCTTAGTTTAGACCTATATAGTAATACTAATCCTTTTAAATGCATGATATGTAGTCCATGTTTGGTGAGAATTCACCCCCTGCCACACACCTTTGAGGTGACTTGCAGGGTATTTTGTAGATATAGATGAATAAATGTTTTTAGAGCGACTCGAACACATAGATGGCCACGGCGCTGGAGTCAGATGCCTCATTGCTTCCACCTCAACGAGAAGCCGGCGCCAGTCGCCTTTCTTTTGTTTTAAATGACCCAATCTCCGGAAGTTACGAAACTCGGAGACGTGGCCTTTACTTCCTTGGAAATTACTATGAGGCATCGACGAGAGGAGAAGTTTCTTCCAGCGATATCACCATCAGTGTGAAAGGCATGCCTCAGTGGCAAAAGTTTTCAAATTCATGACCTATTTTTGACGTAACGTTTTGTGGAACAACAAGAAATGCGCTCCAAAACGATTATGAATACATGAAGGAGCTCTCTGTCTCATAGCCTTCCGAAATATCTTTTGAATGGAAACAATTGAAAAGACTACGTATTGGCTAATGGAAGAGGCAAGTGGGAGTCATTGATTTAGCACCTATACTTATATAAAGAACACTAACGTGTGCAGCACAGATAGGCAAGATTTGTAAAGGGACGGTGTGATAACTTTTTTAGCGTAACCAGAGTATTAAATGCATTAAAGTGGGAATCATTATCAGACCTAAGGTCGAAATTTAGACTAAATCTCCTAAATAAATTCCAAGACAATACTTCACTGATGACGTTAAAAATAATTTGCGAACTCCAATTTTCTATGGTAGACTGGACCATTGTCATAAATTTAGAGAAATTGATTGCCGAACTGACAGACTCAAAAATGTCCTTTTTTCGTCGTACAATTAGGGATATTATCTGTAAATACATCCAATAGCATAAATACTCGTGGATCAATGAATAACATAGGTAGTTGCATGTTGGTATAAGGAATTTAAGCTAACCCATCTAACAGCATGTTTTATCATGCTTGCTTTGATATTTTTTTTTTTAAACTTGCTAAGTTTAGACTAGGGTATTATTACCAAACCTTTTTATGATGCATGATAAATAGTGCATATTTGCTGTGGTATAACCCCCTACCACACACCTTCATGGTGACTAGCAGGGTATTATGTAGATGTATGATTTAGACTAGCAATGAGTGCATATTTCTAGTTCCTAAATATCTCCGAGTGTCCGGATGACGAAGCACATTTATTTTCTAGAGGTTTCAACTTGGCCGTCTTCTCTTTAGAGGTGACGGGATACCGTAATTATATCTAAATCTACGACGTACGCTGCAAGCCACCTCGAGGGTGTGTGGCAGGGGGTGCATCCACACCAGTAATAAAGACACAACAAACAAAAATGAAAACACAAAAAAACACCACACCTTTAAGTAAATAGGGGGAAAAAATACTAAATCAAAATAATGCTGGACACACCCACGAATACCATGCATGACTTGAAACCCGACACGAATTTCATAGATACTCATGCATGCAAAGAAAAGCAATGCATGTGAGTCACACCTTGATTTGAAATAGCAGGAAATTAAAAAAAATACTGTCGACTTACTCTGAATATTACAGATTTACGCGATGTTTAACGTTCTGATCTCGAATCTTACGCGGAAAAAATGACATTTTAAACCTGTCCTTCCTGCAATCTACCTCCTTAATTTTATTAGAATTATCGAGCCTACCATAATAAGTCGGAGGCAGCAATATATGATTGACGTCGTTAATGAAATGTCCCTCCTTAAATTTTCCCAGAAGATTAAGTCTATAATTCAGCCTGCGTTGTGACAGCGATTCCCATCCCAATTCGGCTAACATACCAGACACACAGCTTTCCCTATCGTAACACCCTTTTACATATATCGCTGCTCTTCGTTGTACTCGTTCTAATTCGTAAATTAAGCCTGCTTCATAAGGGTCCCATATACTCGCAGCATATTCTAAGTGTGGTCTAACAATGAGGAACGTGCACTATTTTTTATAACTCTTTGAATGTGAAGTTTATTAGCTGAAATGTGCTTGGCGAAAATTATGCTGAAGAATTAAGTTGTGTAACAAAGATATTACTCTTTGAAAATTGTACTTTTTCATCATCTTAAAAACACGATGTCATCGCTAGACGTCACGGCACGGTATCACTATGGGCGTTGTTTATCTGTTGATGCGTGGAGGTAAGTTTTTAAATGAATACTTAGCGATAGCGTATGTATTTATCTCATTTGTTTAGTGCAATAAACGATTGTATTTCGAAGTTTTATTTACGTAGTATGGATTGTAACGAGCAAATCGTCCATTAATTATATAATGTCTTTTTAGTGCCCAAGAATTTCTACTACGTCTATGCAATCGCTGGTTTTTTTAAAGAACGCCGCCATAAGGGAGTCAATCAAAGGAAATTCTCGGAATGTGCTTTTTTTTAAGTATTTTTTCAGTCATAGTTTCGTTCTAGAAACGGCTAAAAAACTCAAAACAATATATTCACTTCGTTTTCTGTTTAACATAAATGTCCGGAGCAATATGGAACCTATATCATGCAGTGACGTCATAAGGAGTTTCAGGTCACGTGACTTTCGTCAATTTTCGGGAACTTTTTGAATTCATTTAATAATATTTGTGATGGGCGTAGAAAAATTTGGCTTATATATTAAAAATTGGTGAAAAAATTTCGCATCAATGAAATCATTAATCTTCGAGAAACAAATTTCATGCATATTCCACATTGTCCCAGCAGTCCCGTCACTCTCTCACGCAAATCAAGCGAATAGGGCGAATAGGCGCGTACGATTGAGCCCAAACAAATTTCTCCCCAGAAGTGCTCTTACCTCTCCCATGCAAAGCAAACAAGGCGAAAGAGGACGCAGAGTCGTAAACACAGGATCGCTTTGTGCGATCCTCACGGATGTTCTGTCCACGTCAGCGCAAAAGTCGGGAAATATAAAGGAGGGGCGAAAACTTTGGTCTTTTTTCGGAAGAGGACTTATCGCCACTCATACCCAAGGAGTTGAACCTCCAGTGTAGCGAAAGTAAAGACGGGAATCTTTAGAAAAATATTTCCCCCTCTCGGGAATCCACACGTTTCATGTACATTCACCAAGTGTAAAAGACCCTCCATCCCAACCAAAGACCTTCACACCTCTCAAGACAATAATCTTGTGTTTGATAACTATATAATGATGAACTATCTACATCTACATCCACGCTATACCCTGCAAGCCACCGCGAAGGTGTGTGGCAGGGGGTGAAGATCACCAAGCATGCACTATTGACAAGTAAACAAGCAACTATTGGGTCTCATGCAACTAAATTGATAGCTAGAAGTTATACTCTCGCTATAAAATATGAATACCCACTTAATACTGTAAATGTATGCACTATGAGGACGACTATTCTAACGTTAATTCATTGAATGCTCTCATATGACGCTGTGTAGCCTCTGAGTATATTTTCAATTCTGTTAAAAGAATTGCATTGTAAATAATATTAATATATAAAAATGAAGTGATGTCTGTCCGTCTGCCAGCTTTATGTTCACGCATCTTCTCAAAAACTACAGAAACCGATTGAGGTGCTAGAAGGTGCTATAGGCTATTCCAAAAAAGGCTCAGGGCCCGGGTTCGATTTCTGGCACCAATTGTGTATTTACATTGGTTTAAATGAACTTTTTCAATTTATGCTAGCGCAATATTTTTTTTTCTTTCGCTCAGTAAAATAATTAAATATTAATCGATGTATTTCATTCTTTCCGTATTTAATGGGAAAATGTTTAATTTTTCTTATTATTATAACCAATTTACTCTTTCTTCTCCAGGTTTCTGGGCATAATGTAATTTGTCGAAATTTAGTGTTTTTTTTCGGTTATTTTCCGAGCGTTGCTAAGGACATTGCCATTGTCGTCTCTGAAATGAAAACTATCAAGCAGCTTGCGAAGAAAATTCTAAAGCAGCGTTTACACGTAGCAGTTGATTGCTATGACAGTCGCGAGATGCGCGATATATCTATATCGCTACTGCTATGATGCGTCTGCGTTAACTTCTATGCAGCTTAAAGCCGCTATTTACGCGTTGCCACAACAAATAAAAAGCGTTTTATTTCAATAGTGATAGATTATTAAATTTTCACGTAATTCTTCAAGCAATAGATTCCGTTGACGATTATCTTCTGTTCCATTCTTTAAAGAGTAGAATCTCCTTTTTGGGGAGGGATATCCTTGTTATTATATCCAAATTCCGTCGTGTATTGCTTTCCGTTGGCGATTGTTGCGATTGTGTTGGATACATGTTCCGCTGGAAAGTAGACGGGCTTCAACTTCGCTAATAGCTCGAACTAGGATCGATAGTGTTCAGCATGTGTCCAGTATCGACCTGAAGTCGCATCGCAGTTGCTATTTACACATGCGAGTGGAGCTTAATAGTTATTAGCAGTTGACTGTCATAGCAGTCAACTGTTACGTTTAAACGCAGCTTTATATCAAAGTGCATGGTGGAAATACTGTAAAACAATAGGTATAACAATTGACAACTCTAAAAATAAATGTTTCTTGTTCTACCTATCAAATGACATCCCCTCATTTCCCCTATAAAGTAATTTGACATAAAGTATTTTTCACTACCTCTGGCTTGATATTACCAGATTTTAGTTTTCCCTGCGGATAGTCACAGTAGATTTTTTTCACGTTTCACAGAGGGTGATATCAGACACTATCGTTTCGACGACCGCAATAGCGATCAGAGATCGATTTGCTAGATAGACTTCTTATGAAGTCTTACGTATTATAAAACCCAAGAGAACAGATCATATTATCCTTTATTTCCCAAGAAAACCTTCGCTACCATTACTAGTAAAAGCGGAGGCATTAACAGCCGATCTAATGTAAGTTAGAATATTAGTAAGAGGAAAATCAAACAGGGAACTTGCACCGTTTCCCCTATTTGATTGTGGTGGCTAGAGTACAGGCCTCCCATCCAGAGGGCCCGGGTTCGATTCCCAGCAGTGCTGGATTTTTTTCAGTGGAAAACCGGTCCCCACTTGAGTGCCTAGTGGAGGGCATTCCAAGTTCAGTACTCCGTCCGTCGGATTGGACGTTAAACCGTGGTCCCCTTGGTGCCTTTCGTTAAGAGTAGGCTAATGCCAACGCCGGGTTTCTCTCCACTCTTCCTCTGTTCCTGAAAACTCCTACCATTACCCAATTACCCAACTATCACAAATGGAGCAAATGACCTCAGCTGTCGGTCGCCTCCCCTGAATAACCAACCAACATTTCTATTTGATGTTAACGCTTAGGCTGAAATAACTGCAAAATAAGGGTTAAGAAATTAAGATGGGAAATGAGGAAGCATTTAGATTTATACAGAATAGAAGAACAGAATATAGTGACAGCAAACGCGTAGACCTTAAATGGCAACTGAATAAGATTTATACGGAAAATAGCAGTAGACAGGAGAAGATTGCAAACTGACTACATTTTATTGAAGCAGAGATTCAAGAATCATATAAAAAGGCTGCGAAATATACCCCGGGGATGGACATGACCATAAAATGACTGACCATAAAATAGTGAAATACAATTTGAAGTTAGAGTATATAAAAGAAAACAACTATTATTATAGTGCAATCAGAAAATTTGAAGGAGATGCAAAACCTGGCCTTTGGCCTAAAAAAACTGGCCTTTTAGAAAGTGAGTTAAAAACAATATGGGAGATGAACTAACTGTGAAATCATTGGTTATAATGTGAGAAAACATTGTAAATGAACGACAGTAAACTGAAAAAGAAGCTCTGCGAGGAAAAAAGTTGCGAAAAAGAAGAAGCCAATGGAACAAGATGTCTTAGACCTGATTGTAAAGAAAAGACAATTTGTTGAACTGAATTCGTTGACAACTTGATTGAATTGTTTGTTGTTCAGACTTGATACAGGTTAGAAGAAACTCATAGTTAGTAACACAGTATTGCCTTTTTCTACAAGAATTGTTAACAAACTACGCGTTTCAACGCATCGAGTCATCCTCAGATACAAGAGCTGCCATGAAACATGAGGGTGACTCTGAGAGTTGTAACGCGTAGTGTATGAAAGAAATTCAAGGGAAATCTCATAGAATGCAAAGCAAAAAGTGAATATGAACGACTCTGATACAAAAGAATAAGGAATTAAATATGGAGTGAAGTGAGAAGAGCCAGAATAATGTGGATGAAGAATCTATATAAAATTACACAAGAATTTCCCTTATGGAAAGATGGACATTGCATACAGGATGGCAAGAAATCACTTCAATGAACTACGCAAGATATAATGTTGTAACGAAAGTGATGGAAATTTTTTAATTTAAAAGCTTGAGCCATGTATGGAAGCCGAGTGACCAGCAATGGACGAAGCGAGAAGGAAATAGTCTGTGGAATAGTCCGCGAAGAGACAATCTACCAACGAAAGTATCTCCTTACAGCTGGAAGTACATGCAGGTTGAAGTAGGGAAACAATTCATCAGAACTTACACCTAGAGCACATTTATGGCAAGGAGGCATGGCTGGTAACAGCATAAGAGACAAGTCAGGTGCTACAGAAGATTAAATAGATCGACTGAGTTTCTAACTACGAGGTTAAAAGATCAGCGGGAGTAATAAGAGGCCTGCTTCAGTCCTTAAAAAGAGGGTGATACATCTTAATCGGCCATATATTGAGGCATGATGACGCGTTAATTCTGTTTCTTTCGTCCCTAAGAGCTAGCAACCGCTAACTTCAGCGGTTGCTACGAATGAACGCGATTCTGGGTTATGGTTGAATTAGCGACTGCCAAGACTTGGGAAAGTTCGGAATCTTAGCGATGAATTCAAGCATTGTTTCACGTCATTCACCATCAACCAATAAGAAGAGAAAAAAAACACTGACGAAAACCTACGTCCTAGTTAACGCGGGAGTTTGGAAATAAACTACTGAATGAGGCTGCCAGCTCTACAAATATCGGTGGTGAGTAATTTAAAAAAATGATTCTAATTATTACTTACTCACATGAGCGTTTTAAGTTGTGTTTTTAAGTTTTGGCTATTTCTATATACAATGCAGGAAATGTTATGGAGGAAATGAAGAAAATTGCCGAGGAAAAATTGAATGGGAGAATGACAAAGACCTCGTCAAAGATATATGTAGCTAATGATTATGGGTATGAATGAGAAGAATCGAGTAAAAGTGAAGGGATTTATGATGCATAATGACCTTAGTTGTCGAAGCACCTAAAAACCTAAATCTAGTACTACTATGAAGAGATTCGTTGATAGGATCATTGAGTGGAGAGTAGCGACAAACCAATCGTAGTATTGTTAACTCAATTATGTAGCATGTTTCCATGTAGTAGCCAAGTTGCATGTCAGTAGTGCATGTCTGGTGATCTTCACCACCTGCCACTCACCCTCGCGGTGTCTTGCAGGGTATTGCGTAGGTGTAGATGTAGATGGTGAAGCGTGGGCTGCGCATTCTGTCATCAGATGTAAATTCTTTCGTGATCCGACCAAGTCCGTTGTTATAAAGGTGGAAAAATATGCCTAATGAGTGAAAAATTGTATACAGTTAATTTGATTTCTCGAGGGAAAGAATTTAAGGCAGAAACCCTCCGGTATCAGTTAAAAAAAGGATATATTTAGAGGCGAAATATTTATATATCACCATGTGATGTGATGGCGAGGGTGTATCATAACAAGATAACAAGAACAATATCTTTATAAATCCAAATAAAACTAAAGCAATCATTATTGGGAGCAACAAACTCATTAAATATGTAAGTTGCAATGTCCTTAAGATAACAGTGCAACATTGTAAGATAGATTTCTCTAAATCTGTTTAGATTTGGGAGAGAAAATCGATGAAACTCTCTCTTGGAATGAACATGAGATGAATATCTGTAACAGAACATTGAAAACTCTGGTCCAACTTAAAAGACATCGAAACAGCTTGCTCATCAGAATTCGACAGAAAATTGTCACTACATTAATACACCCATATTTTGATTACTGCTGTTTAGTATACAATGACCTTAACGAGAAAATAAACCATAGGCTGGAGAAAACCATGAATGCAGGTGTTAGGTTTATCTACAACATCCCTAAATATAATCACATTAGTGTACACTACGAAAAAGCAAACCTACTCAAAGCTAAGACAAGAAGAACATACTTCATTGCAAATTTGACCCGTAAAATACTAATTACGAAAGCAACCCCAATATCACACACAATTTTCGTTCTCAGGAGAAATCAAAAAAAGAGTTACACGCGCTCCGCTTGACAACCTTCACTTACCACAACACCGAACTACTTCTTACAGTAATTCATTTCTGGCACAGGCAACCCGTATATGGAATACAATACCGTTGGAAATTAGATTCGCACCTAACGGAAAATTCAAAGAACAATTGTACTTAAATTTGTTAAGTAATGAGAAATGGTGTAAGTAATTTTTTTACATCTGGCATATTACGAAGTGTTAGATAAAATATCTCCAAAATGCGTACACGTAAAAGTTGCACCCAGGAAGTAATACTTATTAGGGTGGAGGTTGGTGCGATGGTGGTAGGAGACGAAGATGGTTATTTTTTTGGTACTCCGACCAACCATTCACTCATTATTTCATATGTGTCACTCCTTATTTCTGTAATGGTCTTCTGTACTGTTTGGAGATGTAACTGTGTATTTTTAAACTGGGAGAGTTCATTTATGTCATAACAATAACATATGTTGAACCTAGAGTCTGAAGGACTAGGTTCTTGAAATAAATACTATTCTATTCTATCATAATACAGGTGTCGAGTTTTTTTTCATGTGGAATTAACAAATTTATCTTGCCTGTCATCCGTACAACGAGGTGTATCTGCGGCCGACTGACTGTCAGGGGTGCAAGTTTTAACCCAATACATTTTGTAATTACATCCCGCTGTGGGCGTGTTATTGCTTGAGCTAGCACGCCCGCAAACGCACAGGTGGGCATCCATACCGATGCTGGTGCCATGTAAAAACATGTTGCGACACAATATGGCCGTTTGAATCTCATCAAGTGCTAGGAATGTATCTGGCGTTTCACCAGCCACAGAATTATTATCGAAATAATTGGCAGTTTTGAAATTTATGGACGCTGACATTATCCATTATTATTGGCCAAATCAAAGACTCAAACGGCAACACCCAGTGAATGTAATCACTTCCTCTTTCTCAGTTTTGGCGATCTTGAACAAATTTACGCTTCCAAGTGTTCAGTTGTCTTGTTGATGCTCATTTCCCTTAGATAAACCGCAGAGGCATGAAAGACGTCCAGCCTCATATTCTTCCTCAAGGTCACACCGATCATTATATCCTAGAGAGAAACATCTCTTATAACTCTCTGATTTGCGCAGCATACTTTGGGCTCAGGTTATACCCACCGCCGGGAAGCTTCCAGCGGGCTGCGGTTTTAAACTCCAGGTAAAAACGTAAGCTCAGACATAATCTAGTTTACTCTCCAAATAAGCAGTCATGGGCAGTAAACTGTGGTATTCCGAAGAGGTATTGGCCTACTCTTCGGCAAGGTTGGTTTTTCAAATGATACAGATATCAGTATAAAATGTTGGGGCTTGTTGAAGGGGAGGAGCCAACAGTAAAGCAGCAATGAAAACATCAACTAAAGCGCATTTTTTGCGAAGTCATATTGTGATATTTCGTCGGATGGTAATCAAAGGTTTAAAAATACTATGCTGTAAAGGAGACAGATTAAAATATGACGAAAGTTGAATCATTGCAGTTAAACCAATCAATCCTGTCTGTTAGACCTTGCGCGACCTCTTAAGGAGGTTCCACCGAGACTCCGCGATTCAAACTCCCGTAAAAGAGCTATGTTCTTTAATGAATACATACCAATCCAGAAAGACGCCTATGTGGAAAATTATCTATAGGGCGATAACGCATGCACAGTAATTGTATGAGCATGCTATTATACAGCGTGTTCTGGTTGCATTCTTTTTTTCTCCAGCTCTTTTAACTCATTTTGACTTCGGAACATAAACTGACGTGTTGTTGCCACTTTTAATTTCCAAAGTGAGAATACATTCTCAATCCCGCTAATAAGTATTCTAAAATAGGTTCAATATTTTTTACTCAGTTTTAATCTATTTCCTTGCAAATACAACTCTTTGTTTTGAATTTTATTAATATTCGTATTTTTTAAAACTGTTTGGCAACAATGACGCTGCTGCCATTTGGAGGCATTGGTATTAATTACACAATGTCAATAACCAATGAAATATTTAAATTACATAAAAAATATAAGAAGGACCTTGGAAGGTATATTCCTACATAAAGTTAGTAAATAGGCTTGTAAGCACGTTTTGTCACAAGTACCGTTGCCAACGATAACAAAATACTGTAGCGCCACTTCCATGTAACTAAGACATTTTCTGCTTTTTTTCGAGCAAACATTTATTACAATCAATTAAACAAGTTTAGTAAAGCTAGCACTTTTACACAATGCTAAATTCTACATAAAATTGCGCATCTTATATTAGTTATTCCTGAAAACCACATTTCTCTTTACATTATTAATCTGCAAATTGTACGGCAAGAGCCATGCTCTGACATATAACCATGTAATAAATTGTTGAGTTTCAACGTCTTTTTTCTTCAAATATATGATGGAAAGGCCTCATTATTTTATTGCCAATCGATGGAAGGGCCAAAAAATGAAGTGTCCTTTAATTTTCACAAAAATGACATATATTTCATAATTCGGTGGAGCCTCCTTAAGGGTTAAATAATGCAGGAATCTATGAATATGCCGAGACTTGGCGACGGGAGATCACCAACAATTATGCCTCCCATCGCCTGAAGAAAAAGGCAGCAACTTTCGTTAAGAACCGCAGCTTACAGACCATGTCGCTCCAGAGTTTTAGTTAAATGTCAATGCAAAGTAATTGGGCTTTCGCATTAATTATTTCAACGGATGGAATTGGCGCAACATTTAGCGCCAACTATCTAGCTAAGTGACGTAGTGGATCGTCCTTTTGTGATGCAAGTAAATACTCCTTCAAATAGTTCAGCTTCGAAGAGCGCTTTCGATTCAGAGGGAAGATTGCGATCCAAGCACTCATCTGCCGTTTTGAAGCTCCAGTAAACAGGTTTTGAAACTGGTTGTAATGGAAATTACGTAACCCATCTTATCTCTCTTCCTTGAGATCCAACTCACTAGCGAGTTGGCGGAAACCTTCCACTATTTCGGGCTGTATAACGTTAAGGGAATGGTAAATTTAGACCTTTTACATCTTTGTAAAATCAGATACAAGGTCTCGATATGATTGTGCCCGCAACGATATTGCGTTATCATTCCGGAACGCTATATATTTGAAAATTGGCAATGCTTATTCATATCATTGTGTGTTTTCGGTGTAACTTACCTTTGCGAGAATTGAGATGTTTGTTTTTGTTTTTCACGAGTGCATGTGAAATTTATATTGGTCTATTACTGTGGATATTAAAACTTTTAAACATTTTAAAATCTCCTGTCGCAATGTATGCACTGGTAGATCAAAATGGTCTGATAGATTCAAAATGGCATTTTTCCCCCGTACTATAAGAGAACAGAATAGGCAGCATAGCAAAGGGATAGGTAGAGGAAGTATTTTAGGGTAGTCTGTAGTGCATGTATTAATGCCTTAAATACTATATATACTAACAATCTAGTTGCATGATACCCTATAGTTACTTGTTTGCATGTTGGTAGTGCATGCTTGGTGATCTTCACCCCCTGCCACACACCCTTGCGGTTGATTGCAGGGTATCGTGTAGATGTACTGTAAGTCCTCTCCTTTGTCATGCCATCATTCGAAGGATTACCTTCCATAATTTAGAGTTCCTTCCATTTTTTTATTCCTCTCTCTCCTCCTCTCCTCTTCCTCATTTCCTTGTTCGTTTCCTTATCCCATCCTTCTTTGCACTCTCCACCCTTATCAACTCCGACGACTCCAAAGTCACGAGCCTACTTTCATCTTCATTGCTTCAAGTTCACGTTACTTCACCACGTTCCAAATCAGACTCTTCATCAGTCACTGAAAAATAATTTTTTTAATATTCCAACAATCGTTATATTCAAGCAACCAGTTTTAATCTCTCCAGGTCATTGTCAAGTTTAAAATCAACACTTCCACTTCTTTCTAATTCTACTCCTGACAATGACCGTGTGGAACAAAAAAAAGTTAATTTTATTTTTGAAGATGTCGATTTTATCTTGTCTACTATTGTTATGATTCTTCATCAGTCGTCTTCTAGTATCCCTTAACAACGTCCCTAAAATTATTTCTCTCCTAAAATAAGAAGAGGCCTAACCAACCAACCAACGTAAATGTATGCGTACGCATGATTGCGGTTTTCAGCCTGGGGCTGTTATGCGCGTTCGGTGATTCAGGGTTATGTGATCTTGATCGATGTGATTGTTTTTACATCGTTGGCTGTAGAGCGGCTCGGGGCCGCCTGTAGCGGAAGTGGGGGTTTTCTCCGTAGTCCCACATATTATCTAGGGTGTTATTTGATAGGTTACCTAAGGAGTTGTGGAATGATACTGCAATATGTTGTAGGTGAGCGTCTAGAGTTGGAAATTTCAGGTTCTTTCGTATATATTCGTTACGGACAAACCACGAGGCGTTGGTTAATTTAGAATATAAGAAGTCGTTTCAGGCGTAACATTGTGGAAGAAATTAATATGCATAATGAAACTCAATGTGGAGTATTACCATTGAGTTTCATTATGCATATTGGTTAATTTCCGCAATATTTTGTTTTGCACAACGGAGAGGATCTTTAGTTGAGGAGTTGACAGGGATCCCCAAGCCGGGTAGCCTACTATTGTTATGATTCTTCATCAGTCGTCTCCTTGTAACCCTAAACAACATCCTTAAAATTCTTTCTCTCCTGCAAGTAGAGGCCTCTTTTGTCAAAGCGATTCTATATCAAAATTCGCTTGCACTGAACTCGTTTTTCTTTCATGCATATTACACAAGTGGATTCGTTGTTTCACCAGCTTTCCAATGTACCCTACTTCTTCCTATTTTATTCAGCCTTCTCTGTCCAAAAATCTAATTTTTTTATTAGTAAAATAATGCAATAGCACTTTGGAACAATGATAAAAAAATCCACAAAAAATACGAGGCTATTTAGTGGGGCCATATTATTTGAGTTTCCTTCTACATACATTATTTTCATTTCAAATTTTTGCACTGGATTCGCGACGCAGCATCATGCAAAATTCGTCAGCTCTTGGCTAACTGTCTCCTATTGCAGTCTGCCGCTCCTATCGACCATATCAGCTTCCCGAAATCTTTCTGTAGGATACGTTGAACATTAAATACTAAATGCATCACATGTGAAGAACCGGTGATGACCGACAGCCCTGCCTGACTATTACCGCCTACTCTGGTTTTCCACACACTTGCACGGATTAAAATCCCTAATTCTTCTTCTTTCGCTACAATTAATTCCAATTTTCTGCGATATTTCCATTGAATTTTTCAATTCGTTCCGGCAAACACTTTCTCAGGATGAACTTCAAACGAGTAGACGTCCATCCCTTCCTCTAAAGTCCTCATCATAGCAATCGCCTCATGAGTCGCCTCATGCCTACCATCATGAATTCTTTTGCTCTCTTCTCCTTCCCCCTATTGGCGATGACGAAAAATGTGTACGAGAAGGTTTTTTGCGCGTGAAAGAAAAAGTGGTAATTAGGATATTCTATATTTTCAAAAGCCTGTACTCGCGGCTGAACTTAAAGCCACCGAGTGCGTCTACCGGGTTGCGGATGGTGGGTCGACCTCAAGATATAGAGTTTAGCTGCGAGATAAGCGAGTTCTCTCGTTGAATAAGCAGTCGTGGACAAAAAGCGACGGCATCCCGAGGGCGTATTGGTCTATCCCTGGGTAAGATGGGCCTCTAAATAATACAGAACCTGTGAAGATGCCGTGACTTATTTTTGACTCTTTTAATGTTTATATCGAGAGAGCCATCAATGAAGTTAAGGAGAAGCATTCTGGAGTGAGCATCCACGGAGAAACAATCAGTATGCTACGATTCGCTGATGGCATAGCTCTCATAGCAGAGACAGAGAAGGAGCTGAATGAGATGCTAGCAACCATGGAAAGGACAATGGCCAGATATCAGCTGAAGATCAATAAGAAGAAAACTAAGATATTGGTGTGCATCAAGAAAGAAGAGGGCAAAACCAATGTCAATCTAGGAAAACAAAAACTTGAAGAGGTGAAAAGTTCTGTTACCTGGGAAGCAGAGTAACCAACGATGGACGAAGTAAGAAAGAAATAGTGAGTAAAATAACCCAGGTAAAAACGGTATTCTATCAAAAGAATAATCTACTTACAGCTGGAAATACAAGCTTGGAAGTAGGGAAGCAATTCATCAAAACGTATATCTGGAGCATGTTTCTTTACGGCGGTGAGGCATGGACGATGACAGAAGCGGAGAAGAAAAGAGTGGAAGCATTCGAAATGTGGTGCTACATAAGAATGCTGAAGATTAAATGGATCAACCGAGTAAGTAACGACGAAGTGCTAAGAAGAGTGGGAGAAAAGAGAAGTCTTCTGAAAACTATAAAAAAAAGACGGGGCAACCTAATGGGCCACCTCTTAAGACACGACGGCCTGATGAAGACAATCGTCGAAGGAAAAGTGAACGGGAAGAATGGAAAAGGCAGGCCTCGTATGAGTTACATGGAGCAGGTCGTAAAGGACGTGAAAGAGAGGAACTACGTTAATATGAAGATGAGGTTGGCCGAGAGAAGAATCGAGTGGAGGGCTGCGTCAAACCAATCCTAGGATTGTTGACTCTTTATGATGATATGCCTGTGGACTATTTTTTTATGCATCTGGAATTTTATTTCTCCGTTTTTAATTGGCCTTTCGTTCAAACGTGGAGCTGTAAAAGACAGAACGAGTAAAGGGATGACCTTGAAGAGAGTGCGACCTCGCGGGCTGGGGGTCTTTATGTTGATTCCCGCCATTGTGCTCGAAGGAGCCACCTCGAGGGCGCAGGCGCCGATGGCGCCAAGGCCGGGGGGAGGAGATCAAGAGGGCGTAATGCGCCCGACCCCCTCCCTCGAGCAGCGCAGGGGTTAGACTTCCGACGAAGGCCTCGCTACGGAGAAAGCCCTTGGACACTCATTGCAAACACATTGAATCTCCACGGGCAGTGGGATTTTGAAATTTGAGGGAAAGTAGGGGAAGCCAACGAGATTCACATAAGAGGATAATATATCCACATCTACATCTGTGTAATATCGTGAGAGACACCACAAAAGTGTGTGGCAGGGGGTGAAGGATCTCTAAACATGCACCACTTACGTGCAATTAATTATAAGAGCTGCAGTGCTATTACTTCACGGAGACATGTTGCATAATTTTTATAAATAATTCTCAGGTTTCACGCCGAGTAAGATTTTGCGTTGCTGACGTTTCGATGGAACACTCCTCCATCGTTTATTCAGTGCAATAAAGCTTACTTTGGCATCCTGCCTGCACTTATTATATAGCCGTCTCATCCGGGGGGCCTTGTTGTCTCATTTTTTCCGTTATTTTTCGAATTAACGGTTTCCATTCTCTGCTGATGATGTACCCAGAATCTCGATTTAATTTGTTGTCTTCCAGCCTGATTTATACGGACTCTTTAAGGAGACCATCCCAATACTCATTTGCTTTGGACACCAAGCGAGCCTCATCGAAGGAGATGATGTGATCTTCCGATAAGCTATGTTCAACCAAGGCAGATTTTTCGGGGTGGAACAACCTAATACACCTATACCGGATGAGACGGCTATATGCATAAGCGCAGGCGGCAGAAGCTTTATTTCTCGGAGGACGATGAAGGAGTATTCCATCGAAACGTCAGCAAATCAAAATCTTACTAGGCTGGAAATCCGAGAATTATTAATAAATATCATTCGCCGCGAATGGAAAAAATCATATATGTTGTACAATAGTCGCGTGCAACCAGATGATTAGTACCTAACATTGTGATTACTTTACCTAATAGTGCCTAACGATGTGATTACTGATTAAAAAGGCATTTCTATAAATTTATTTATCAGTGTTTCCCTAGCATTTATTGGCTACTCATGCCGTAACATGCTTCATGCACTACGGAATACTCTTGCAATATCACCTACCTATCCCTTTACTATGCTACCTATCATGTTATTTAATGGAACGCGGGAGAAGTGAAATTTAAAATTTATCTTTTATCGACCATTCTATCTTATCTAGGTAATCTGATATAACCTAGGAAAATAAGCTACCAGGTTTAAGCTACTAATCGTCTTTAGGAATGGTGGGTAATGCATGTTAAGTATAGATTCACCACTTGCCACACACCATTATTGATAGCTTACAGGGTATTGTATGGACGTAGACATCACTGCAGAAACTTAAAAGGTGTGTTTTTTTCATTTTGTTGGTCTCATTGTTCCTCAACGTACCGCCAAACTATATTAATTTTATTTTAAATAGCACATTAAAAAAATTCTCAAAATTATGGTAGGACATCGACGCTGTAATAAGACACTTGCGGACGAATAAGGTTCCAGGAATTGTTGATATTTATGCCGGCATCATTAATAACGCTGGAGAGAAAATACTGACCCAGCTGTACGAAGCCATGTATTCCACAAGATAAAAACCGCAGGCCCTTGAGAAATAAATCAAGATCTAAAATTCCAAAAAGGAAAGAAGAAAGGCTTAAGGAGTAAAACGCCGACAACGCATTCCTCGAATAAATTGTTACATCTGTAGCAGAACAGAAAGAAAAGCTAAAGATGTTATGGATCAAGAGTGATTTGGATTCAGGAACAAATAAGCTACAAGCGAAACAATTTTGTCTCTTAAGACTCAGGATCATAGATTGTTGGAATAAAACTGACAAATAATCTTTCCTGGGGAAAACACATACGTGAAATAATAGGTCAGGCGAATCGTAAACTGGGAATCATCAAAAGAGATTCAAAAAACACCAGCTAATGTGGAAAAGGCCAGACCTCACTTGAAAGACGATAAAAAGAAAACTAAGGCTAAAAACTAAGATTGTGTATGGTATAAACGATTTTAAACTAGGAAAACAAAAGCTTAAAGAGGTGAAAGAGTATTGTCATTTCGGGAGCTTAGATGGAAGAAGAAAGAAAGAAATAGTCAGTGGAATAGACCAGAAAAAGAGGGCATTCTACCAATAGAAGAATCTGCTTACAGCCAGTAACACAAACTTAGAAGTAAGGAAAACATGCAATAGAACATTAATCTGGAGCACCCCTCTATTTGGCGGTGAGGAATGGAAGATAACAGCAGCAGAGAAACCAAGGCTGGAAGCAATCAAAATGCGGTGCCATGGAGCAGGGGTAAAGATAAGATATCATGAGAAAGAAATACCGATGCACGGCGTGGACACAGTGGTAGTCATAGGCCAAAGGGTGTTTTGGATGGGCAAGTTCGTCAATATTTGCCTCTCCTTAGTAAATTTTTTCTTGTATTTATTTTCTATTCATATCATACTTACCTCGTCTCACCACCGCGTTTATGTGAATTAACAAGTTCCTTCCTGATCCTCTCATAGCATGTATTCTTCCTACTACGGGTAGATTTGTTCGAGTTTATAATGATGACCTACAAGCGATAGAAAAATGGTGTCATACTTGGTAAAAAGAATTAATTTCAAAAAAATGTGTAGCAATGCATTTTTGGAAAAAGAAAGTTGTTCTCCTCCTAGCATGTACAAAATAAGTACTAATGAATTAACAAACGTGGAATCTATTAAATATCTTGGAATAAGACTTACACATGATCTTTACTGGGGTAAACACATTCGTGAAATAATGGGTCAAGCGAATCGCAAACTGGGATTTGTCAAAAGAGTACTGGGTAAATGTGACGATCATGCACGAGAAATCAGCTAATTTTCCCTTGTTAGTCCTCGTTTGGAATATGCTGCCAGTGTATGGGATCCCTACGAAATCAGTCTAAATAACGAACTTGAACGTGTGCAGCGAAGATCGGCAAGATTTGTAAAGGGCCGGTATGATAACCTTATTAGCAGAACCAGTCTATTAAATGAATTAAAATGGGAATCATTGTCAGATCGCAGGTTGAAATTTAGACTTAATCTCTTGAATAAATTCCAAGAAAATATTTTCACTGATGATGTTAAAAATATTTTTCGGACCCCAACTTCCTATGGTCGACTGGACCATAATCACAAAATTAGAGAAATAGATTGCGCAACTGACAGATTCAAAATGTCCTTTTTTCCTAGTACAATTAAGGATATGAATAGCGGTAAATGTTTCCACTACGAGTGATTGAATCCATAGCATAGGTACATTTTGGTCTAAGGACTTGACGGTAACCCAACTAACAGCACGTTTTTGCATGCGTAATTTGCTATTTTTATCTTTATAAATATGGCAGTTGAGACTAATATGTATATTAATACTAATCATTTTAAATGCATGATATGTAGTGTATGTTTGTTGAGAATTCACCCCCTGCCACACGGCTTAGAGGTGGCTTGCAGGGTATTATGTAGATTTAGATTTGAATATCCTCCGTTTACATTTCACCCCATCATCCTACCAAATTCACCGGCGACTATTTACCCTAGCAACGTCTGCTAACCCCTGCTATGTCTTCCAAATATGTCCCTTGACTGTGCCGATAATGCGTTAAACAGCCGTACCGCCCGCCGATATTTGCCCTTCTTTATCAGGGTCCAACTTCCTTGATCTTCCAAATATCCGTCTTCAATGGCTGCTCCTTCAGATCCGCTTCCTCTCTCCCTTATGAGCCAATACTCCCTTCTATTCAATAACATGTTCCACATCCTTCATCTTCGCCTACTGCCATTTTCCACGTTCTTTGTCTTTACCCGTATTAGCCCGTTATAAAACATGACAGCCAGCCAATCCCAAGACCGTAAATTCCACCTCGGATAGAGATGTCACGTTCATCTAAGGACGAAGTTTTTGTTTGATAACAAACTAGAAAACAACTACATCTATATCTACACGATATCCTGCAAGCCACCGCGAGGGTGTGTGGCAGAGGGGTGAAGACTATCAAGCATGCACTACCGTCATTCAAACAAGCAACTATAGGGACTCATCACTAAAATAACCCAGGGGAAAAGGAAATTTTGCCAAAAGAAATATTCCATTTACAGCTGCGAATACAATCGTAGAAATGAGAAAAAAAATTAATTTGGAACATATATCTGGAGTGTAAATATTTACTGCAGCGAAGTATAGATGATAACAACTTATCTTACGACATGATGGCACAATGAAGACAATCGTCGAGGGAAAAATGAACGGGAAGGATGGAAAAAGCAGACCTCAGACGAGAGACACGGAACAAGTTGTAAAAGATGTGAAAGAAAAGAATTAAACCTATAAATAGGAGAGTTCAGAGCTTCGTCAAACCATTCTTAGGATCGCTGACCAATGATGAGCACAACATAGCATCAGCTGTTGGAATTTTAAGTTTTAGCCACATGCTGCTACCATTACTACTGCAGTCATCAGCTATTCTCCGTCGTTTCCACATTTTGGTTGAAATTAAGTCTTAATCTCTTAAACAAATTCCAAGACAATATTTTCACTGATAACGTTATAAATATTTTGCGGACACCAACTTACTATGGCAGACAGGACCATAATCACAAAATTAGAGAAATTGATTGCCGAACTGACAGATTCAAAATGTCCTTTTTTCCTCGTACAATTAGGGATATGAATAACGGTAAATATATCCAGTACGAGTGTAGCAATGGATAACATTGGTAGCTGCATGTTGGTATAAGGACTGATAGCTAACCCAACTAACAGCATGTTTTTGCATGTATTTTTTGCTATTTTTATCTTTTTCTTAAATAGCGTAGTTTTGAACAGTACCTATACAAGTACTAACCCTTTTTTATGCATGATATGTAGTGCATATTGGGTGAGAGTTCACCCCCTGCCACATACCTTTATGGTGGCCTGCAGGGTATTATGTAGATGTAGATGTTGGCTGAGACTTTTGGCGCGAAACTAGAATTACTGGCGGGACTAAATCATAAATCGCAACACCAGTTTCGATACAAGATACAAGCACTCTTTCCCATGTGCCAGAAGGAATCTTCTCCTATCTGGGACTTTCACTCCCGCTGCTTTCATTGCATGGAGCGTAACCTTTCACTCTCTGGCACGAGAGCAGGCAGGCAGTAGCTCGACATCCGTGGACCAGCGTGTCCGTCCGCTCAGAGATCCCGTACGCACGCACAAAAAGCAGGATCCCGCGTCGTATCGCTCCGACCTCCCCTCCCTCCCCCCTCTACCCCCCCCTCCATCCCCCTCCACCGAGGCAGCAGCAGCAGTGAAGGCCCTCTGCACGTTCAGTGCCACCCGGAGGACCCGAGGAGCACCAAGACGGTGCCTGCGTTGCGAAGCAGCGACCGGCCGGCCGGCCGTCTTCCGCTGTCGACAGAGGGAAGTCCGTATCGCGCCTTCACCCGTAAGTTGGCGCAGGAGTCCCTCTTCGGTCCAAGGACCCTATAGTGGACCTCTCTCTCATGCGTGTGCTTGTGTTTTTGTGAGTGGGATCTACTCTACACCGAAGGCAGTCTACATCAGCAGTCGAGTCAGAGGGAGAGATGTAAACGGTTAACATTCAAAGGTGAGTGAAGCGCGAAATTTCGTTCATCTACATAATACCCTGCAAGCCACCATAAGGGTCTTTGGCAGTGCGTGAATTCTCACCAAACATACACTACATATCATGCATTTAAAAGGATTAGTATTTATATAATGTTATAATCTTCACTATTTAAAAAAAGATAAAAATAGCAAAGCATACATGCAAAAACATGCTGTTAGTTGGGTTAGCTTCAAGTCCTCATACAAACATGCAGCTACCTATGCGATGGATTGATTCACTCGCACTGGATATATTTACCGTTATTCATATCCCTAATAGTACGAGGACAAAAGGGCATTTTGGATCTGTCAGTTCGGCAATCAATTTCTCTAATTTTGTGATCATGGTCCAGTAGTAAGTTGGGGATCGCAAAATATTTTTAACATCATCACTGAAAATATGTTCTTGGAATTTGTTTAAGAGATTAGGTCTAAATTTCAACCAGCGATCTGACAATGATTCCCACTGTGCTGTTAGTTGGGTTACCTTCAAGTCCTTACAGCAACATGCAACTACGTATCCTATGGAATGAATCACTCCTATTGGGCATATTTAGCGCTATCCATATTCTTAATTGTACGAGGAAACAACCTACTCGTTTTACAACTACTGGAACATATCTGCACGGCAAGGTTAAGAATTTGTCCATTTACATCTACGCAATATTCTGCAAGACACCGCGGGGGTGTGTGGCAGGGGGTAAATAACACTAAACATTCACTATTGAAAAGCACGTATCAGCTACTACGTGTAAATATGTCAGAACATAGAGTCACATGTAGCTTGAGAGTTAGTACCTACAAAGTAAAAATGGGATTATAGGTTACAATGGCCTTTATCTAAATATATTTATCCGTATTTACATATCATGAATGAGTTAGCAATGCTTATGTATGTATAATATTACAGACTACTCTGACAATATTTCGCCAACCTATCCCTTTGCTATGCTACCTCTTATGTTCCCGAATGGTCTATCGGTACTACAATCTACCTCTCTAATCTTATTTCTCTTGTCAAATTTGGCATAATTCGTAGGGATTATTAATATATGTCTAGCATCTTTAGTAAATATATCCATTTTAAATTTCTGTAAGAGATTTAAACTGCACTTGAAACTACGATCTTATCATGATTCCCAGCCTAACTCTTCCATTTATTCTAATACTCTACTAAACCTAACGTAACGCCTTTTATCCTAGCCTCTCTACGCTGCACACTGTCTAGCTCTCTGATCAAGCCTAATTGATTTGGATCCTATACGCTGGCTGCATATTCAAGGTGAAACCTAAGCAGCGAAAAGTATCTTCGTTCTTTTTACTTCTAGTCACATCTCCCTAGCACTCTTTTGATGAATCCTAATTTTCTTTAGGCATGGCCGTATATTTTCCGGGTGTACCTTCCCCACGATTAACCTGTGTTCCCGAATATCGAGGTTAAAATCTTGAAGAAATTACCAGCAGAAGGTCACTAGCGCAGTAAGTTTGTCCACGAATCTAAAACCGCTTTCCACCTGTCATTACTAGTGCAGTTATACCTAGGCTAACGAAGATAATTGGGTCCGGGTTCACAATCGTTAGCTGAAATTTTTATTGGCAGAGGTATTAGCATTTTTTGTATGCGTATTGGCGTAAAGCGTAGTGATTCCGAGGCGTACATAAGTTAATCCGACCAGAGTGAAAGCGATTCAGACGATTGGTGCGAAAAATTAGCTCTCAAAGCGGCAGTGTTATGTTGGCTTGTGTATCCACTAATATCATTGATAACCGTATCCGAGTTCACTGTTTGATAATGAAAAACAGAGAAAAATATCTTCGTCAGTCGAAAAATTCCTTATCCAGGTTATTGGTTAGCCGAGGTATCACTGTAACAGCAAAACGTTTGACAGCAGATTCTATAAGTGCCTCAGCAGATATGTTTTTTATGTGAATGTATTCACCACACGTACCTACAGACAAAATAGTGTAACATTCCCTGAATAGAGAGTTCTAACAACTTAGAGAAATCGTTTGACAAAACGTGTGTAAGGCATCAGTCATCAGTATACCGGATAATGCTGGGAAGACTAAAAGCCGCGAACCTTGCACGTGAGGGGAGGTGGGAGGGGGGGGGGAAGGGGAGAGGTGTGGTAGTGACCTTTATCAAGGAATTTAGGAACTTCATTATCACTCCTGATCACACCAATAACCTCTTCCACCTTGCATATTCTTGAATTTCGACGGGATATTTATTTGACATTGCAAGAGAACTACAGCCGATCCGGACACTGCATTTAATGCCTTCCGGATTCCACACATGTCCCACGGGAACGCTAGGGACGATGAACTGTACTAGCGCTGAACGTTAGACAGCGCTGAATTAACAGTTCAGCGCTGAACTGTACTAGCGTTTTGACCACACTTGGCCAATCTATACCCCCTGATAATCCTCAACATGGAATCATCTACATCTAAATCTACACGATACCCTGCAAGCCACCGCGAGGTTTTGTGGCAGGGGGTGAAGATCACCAAGCACGCACTACCGACATGCAAACAAGCAACTATAGGGTCTCATGCAACTAGATTGTTAGTATTTATAGTATTTAAGGGATTAATACATGCATCATGCACTACAGAATACTCTAAAATATTTCACCTACCTATCCCTTTGCTATGCTACCTATTCTGTTCTCTTATAGTACGGGGCAAAAATGCCATTTTGAATCTATCAGTATGACAATGTATCTCTCTAACCTTATTAGTCTGCTCGAATCTAGCATAATACGCTGGTGTTTTTAGCATGTTGCTAACATCTTCAGTAAAGTTATCCGATTGAAATTTCTCTAATAGATTTAATCTATACCTTAACCTGCGCTCTGATAATGACTCCCACCCTAATTCTTTTATTAATTCTGAAACACTACTCAACCTATTGTAACACCTTTTAACGAACCTAGCTGCTCCACGCTACACACTGTCTAGTTCTCTGATCAAGCCTCATTCATTCGGATCCCATACACTGGCTGAATACTCAAGGTCTGGCCTAACTAGTAAAAAGTGACATCACTGTTTTGTCTTCTCATCACATTTCCCAAGTACTCTTGTTATAAATCCTAGATTTCTCTTCGCAAACAGGAATGACAGTATGCAGTGGATAAAAGCAGGAAACAGCGTGAAAAAAGACAGGGATCATGCCACGGTCATTTGCTGCCACGATGAGCACCCTTTGCAACCGTCTTACTTTTGGTATAAGCAGTTGCATCAATTGATGCAAGAAATGCCTACGTATCCGTGGCTACATGGCGTCCTCCATTTCTGATCTCTTTTTGCATTTTCCGATCGATGGCTGATTTCAGCGGTAACAGCAAAATCCAGTCGAGCTAATTATGAAAAGTATTATAAACCTGTCCCATCTACATTTTGGCTAATCAATTTCATCTCTGAGACACAATCCTCGATCGCCTATGCCTTGCTTCCCAATGTATCATGTGAATAATCTGGAATTGGAAATACCACGCGTTGATTTCTCTGACGCAATAATCTGCTGGTTATTCCGTTTAGTCAGCCCCCGATGTTTCAAATGGCCCTCTGCATTTGGAGTGACGCCTTACGAGATGTGCTCTGCATACCTTCAGAAAATTTGTTGCAATCGCCTAGTAGTTACAAAGAAAAACAATTAACGTCACTACCAGTTTTATTATTTCTCATCAATTTGCAGATCTCTACGCTTTCCAGCACCCTCTGATTTAAGTAAAGACTTCAAGTAATAAATTATTTCTCAACCAATCCAAGAAATACAGGTAGCCGGGTCTATAGGAATATTGAACGATAAATGGATGAAATTCTTTTCACCCGGCGTGAGGGAAGGAAATCAAAATGAACATTTATTGCACGCGATTAGAATCGAACTCATGACTAATTCAGATTTTTGGATGGCGTCAATCCTGGCAGCATTACTCGCATCTACATCTTCGCAATACCCAACAAGTGACCACGAAGGTGTGTGGCAGGGAGTGAAGATCACCAAACATGCACTATTGATGTGCAACTAGGCTACAATATTGAAACATAATAGATAATAGGGTCCCATGCCGATAGATGGTTAGTATCCACATAGCAATAAAGGGATTATTGGTTAAAATGACAATTATTTACATATATTTAACTGCAGCAGCTGGATCTTCACTTCTTCGCTGCGGTCAACACTCCGCCTACCTGACCTCGGGTCATCCGTAACGCCTAAAGGACCTTCCGGTGCGAACCAGGGTCACTCGGGGATACGAATCCGAAAGGCATCAATGGACTCGACATCCCACTCTCGCGTGCGCGCAGCGAGAACTCGACTCGAGAGAGCTGCGCGGCGTCACTTGTTGCGAATTAATTTGGGGGGCGGGGGGGAGGGGGGGAGATAGGTACGAGGTGCGCGTCACTTGGAGGCGTCGAACGCCCTGTTCGAGGCCAACACGGGGAGGGGGCACCAATTCCCTCGTGCCAAGGTCACGGCGGAGATGAGGTTGCGGATCGCGGCACATCACGAATTTCCAGACACAAAATTTCATCGCTGCACAGTGACGCTGACCGGCAATTGGATGGCTAAAATATAACATCCGATTATCATCTACATCTACACGATACCCTGCAAGCCACCGCGAGGGTGTGTGGCAGGGGGTGAAGATCACCAAGCATGCGCTACTAACATGCAAACTAGCATCTATATTGTCTCATGAAACTTGATTGTTAGTATCTATAGTATTTAAGGGATTAATACATGCAATAATGAACTACAGACTAATCTAAAATATTTCCCATACCTATCCCTTTGCTATGCTGCCTATTCTGTTCTCTTATAGTACGGGGGAAAAATGCCATTTTGAATCTATCGGTACGACAATCTATCTCTCTTATCTCATTTATCTGGTCGAATCTAGCATAATGCGCTGGTGTTTTTTAATATGTGCCTAACATCTTCAGTAAAGCTATCCAAATGAAATTTCTCTAATAGATTTAATCTGTACTTTAACCAACGCTCTGATTATGATTCCCACCCTAATTCTTTTATTAATTCTGAAACGCTACTCAACCTTTTAACGAACCTAGCTGCTCTACGCTGCACACTGTCTAGTTCTCTGATCAACCCTAATTCATTAGGATCCCAGACACTGGCTGCATACTCAAGGTGGGGCCTAACTAGTGAAAAATAGCATCGCTCTTCTGTCTTCTCATCACATTTTCCAAGTACTATTTTTATAAATCCTAGCTTTCTCTTCGCTCGGCCGCATATTTCCCGGATGTGTCTTCCCCACGATATATCTTTAGATATTGCTACACCTAAATATCTTATGGTTTCAACGTTTTCGATCTTAGTGTTACTAGTTTTATAGGGTCGCTCTATCGAATTATTCTTCCTCCAAAAATTGATAGCTACACTCTCTTTAAGGCTAAGTTCTAACTGCCATTTGTCGCACCACTCTTGAATTGCATCTAAATCCTTGCTAAGCAATTTCCTGTCCTCTTCTTTTGATATACCCCTGTACACTACCGCATCATCTGCAAAAAGTCTAATTGTAAGCTTACTACCAACTACGGTACCCAAATCGTTTATGTATAAAAGAAATAGAAGCTCTTATCATAGCTCTATTTACTGACTATCCTCCAAGTCATCTGGAGTGTGTATTACGTACACAGTGAGTTATAAAAAAAACACGGACTACGAACATGCATTTAAGTTTGCTTACACACCTAATTTAAAGGGATATTTCCATGAATATCATGCTCGACACTCACTTCAAATTCTACTTTTCATCCAACTAGCAAGGAAACGTTTGAGAAGTACTCAAAATATCTACGTAACACCCTGCGATCCATCACTAGGGTGTTTGGAAGAGTGTGAGAATCAACATACATGCAGTACTGGAATACAACTCATAAGAACTTACATGCTGGCATGCGTAAGCCAATCCATTGACTATATTGTAGTGATATTTAGCTCCACCGTGCCCCCATATAGGCCCCACCTTGAATATTTTCCAATTTATTGGAATCAAATGAATAAGGTTTGATAAGAGAGATAGACAGAGCGCAGAGTAGAGCGGCTAGTTTTGTTAAAAGGTGTTACAACAGTAGTGTATCATAATTAGTAGAATAATTGCGTTGGGAATCATTATCAGATCGTAGGATTATAAACATATTAAATCTATTGCAGAAATTTAAAACGGATAACTTTACTGAATAAGTTAGTTTAATATTAAAATCCCCTGCGTATTATGCTAGATTGGACCAGATAAATAAATTTAGAGAGAGAGGTTGTCATAGCGATAGGTTTAAAATGTCATTTTTCTCTTTTACTCTAAGAGAACCAAATAGGAAGCATATCAAAGGGATAGGCAGTTGAAATATTGTTAGAATAGCCTGTAGTGCATGATGCATGTACTAAAATTACTAATCCATGCAAGGTAGGTAAATACAGATAATAATATTTAGAGAAAATCATTATAACCAATATTACCTGGATTGCTATGTTTACTAACCATCTAGCTGCATTCGACCGTATTATCTAATATGTTTTCATGTAGTAGCCTAGTTACATGTCAATTGTACACGTTTGGTGATCTTCAACCCCTGCCACACACCCAAGTGGTGGATTGCATTGCATTGTGTAGATGCAGATGTAGATGTAAATATTATTACGGCAGGTTAAAATCTACTTCGTTTCAAGTACTGTGTTATGGACTCTATTCTTGTGTTCAATCGTTAACACCAATATTCAATGCTTCAATGAAACAGAGTTAATGTTCTTTTGACTTAAAAATTAACCCTGTTAGGCAGTTAAATATGATTTTTCATTCCCCGGAAATGCGTTTACATGCACAGGAAAAGCCAATGTCTTCCAAAATGTCATGCTTCGAATCAAATAGGTTTCATTAAACAAGCGCTAATGATTCCCAATGCCTACTTTCACAGCCTTTAAATAGAATCCAGAGTTTTGATGCATGTATTTTGTAAGTTGATGAAAGAATTTTCATGACAAAGTTTTAATAATAGCAATCAAACTATGCTATAGGTGAATACATAATAGTTCTTGCAAGTATATATGTTCCAGCATCGCGTATAAAGGGCTGGAGCGTTGCTCTTGAAATTTTAAATCCATATACCTACATGATTGAACTGGGACAAATCTAGGTTGCGTTAAAAAGGCTCCAAGGGGGTGAGTGATTAAATCGATCGAGATTACTTCCGGTACGGAGTAATTCAGAGCGCAACGTAAAAACATACGAGTGAACCTTAGTTACGTCCCGGAATTAATCTCGAACGATTCAATCACATCTAGAGCCCACAAACACAGATAGGTGGGCCGGTTTATGCCAAATCTTATTTCATAAGAAAAACAAAGGATTTGGTGCACAAGTTTCTTCACCTGCTTTTTCATTTTATATACACTCATAAAATAGACTTGAGATGCATACTATTGGATGACTGAAAGAACTAAGTTTAAAATTTTTGCATATGATTTTCGTTCAACCTCCGTTTTTTCCTAAAATTTGCGTTTTCGGCTAGGAATTCTCAAATTTTGGATCTGTTTCAATTACACATTTATCGTTTACTAGGGAACTGCACCATATACTTGGAATGAGAACCTATGCCCGAGACACTTACATTTCACGTCAAATCTATATAAAGAATATAACTTTTTCTCTCTGATTCTCTCTTTGTGCGCGTTTTCAAGGGAAACCGGATTCCGATAAAGCATTTCTTTTGCATCCGCTATCGTTAAGTAGGTTTTTATCTAACTCACTCAATGAAATATACATTTTACATTATAATTTAAATGTAGATTTTCCAGTTTAGAGTGTGTACATTTTTTCTTTCAAGCATTAAATTACCTATACATTAATTGTCCTCTTTCCTTTTTCTGTATTTTAAAGAATAATCTTCAAGCTTTTTTATTATTGCGTTTTATGGCATGTAATACAGATTCCTCTAAAATACAAAACTCACGGCGTAATAGTATAACGTTTTATTTTCGGTTCTTATCCGAGAGTTGCTAGGGCCTCCGAATTGATGCATCGACGTATCTTAAACAGTTTTTCCCCGAATGATGTAGTTAACTCCACTATGTTTCTTTCAAGGATTCTGAAAGGAATGAAAGACTGCAAAGCAGGAGATTCCCAAAGTTAAGAGAACCATTTCAGCAGGAAGAGATAGATCAGTATTTTTTGACGCAGTCTAATTAAGAGCAGTAAGATGAATAATGAATGTTATTCAATAATGCATAACGTAGCCATTGGAAAACGCATGCATGCACAAAAATACCTTTCATCATCATCAATATCGGTCAAAAATCCTAGGATTGGTTTGACGCAGCCCTCCACTCGGTTATTCTATCGGCCAACCTCTTCATATTGACGTAACTCCTCTCTTTTACATCCTTCACAAATTGCTCCGTATACGTCATACCTGCCTGCCTTTTCCAATCTTCCCGTTCACTTTTCCCTCGACGATTGTCTTCATCAGGCCATCGTGTCTCAAGATGTGTCCCATTAAGTTGTCCCGTCTTCTTTTTCAGTAGACATCGTTTCTCTCCCACTCTTCTTAACACTTCTTCGTTTGTCACTCGATCGATCCATTTTATCTTCATCATTCTTCGGTAGCACCACATTTCGAATGCTTCCAGCCTGGACTTCTCTGCTGCTGTTATTGTCCATGCTTCGTTGCCATATAGTAGAATGCTCCAGATGTATGTTCTAATGAAATTTTTCCTCACTTCCACGCTTGTATTTGCAGCTGTAAGCAGAATATTCTTCTGGTAAAATGCCCTTTTTGCTTGGGCAATTCTTCTGGCAATTTCTCTTTTTCTTCGTCCATCGCTGGTTACTCGGCTTCCCAGGCAACAGAACTCTCCCACCTCCTCGCTTTTTGGGTTAACAATACCTTTAATGTATTATAAATTATATAAAATCCGAGGATTCTCGCGTAAGCGATTGGAAGTTGTACACACTGAAGTATTATACGTGCAATTTTCTACAAAATAAAATATTACTTCGATCCTGATTTCAATGTTGATACATCATCGTCGGGTGAGAAATGGAGCTATAGGTACCGTCAATGTATACTTGGTTTGGAGAGGGTGGGGGAGGGTAAGGGCGGGGGTGATGAGTGGGAGGGAGCAGGTGACCGGGAGGGGGTGGAAGGCGAGGAAGTGGTGGGATTTTACCAGGGTTAACAAACTGCTACAAGAAATACAAAACAGTGGTAAAACATAAAGCGTGTTAGGTGTATTTCTTATTTAAAACAAGTTTTAGTCTGTAGGATAAAATTCATTAATACTTCATTAATATAGGAGGCATATATGGATCCCCTTAAATGACTTTTAGGTAGGAAAAAGCCTTTATTAATTCTTATTACTCATGAAAAACCGATAAGAAGGAGGATCTCTTATAAGGATAGGAGAGGTTTTCCTATAAGAGATGCTCTGATGAATTTGTCATCCACGGAGAAAAAATAAGCATGATGAGATTCGCTGATGACATAGCACTCATAGCAGAGACAGAGAGGGATCTGAGCAAGATTCTAGTAACCATGGAAAGGAGAATGGCCAGATATCAGCTGAAGATAAATAAGAAGAAGACTACGAAAGATAAGAAGATATTAGTGTGCAGAAAGAAAGAAGAGGCCAAAAACAATGTCAAACTAGAAAAACAAAAACTTGAAGAGGTCAAACAGTTCTGTTACCTGGGAAGCAGGGTAATCAACGATGGATGAAGCAAGAAAGAAATAGTTAGTAGAATAGCCCAGGCAAAGAGGGCATTCTATCAAAAAAGAATCTCCTTACAGCAGGAAATAGTCGAATTAAGGAAAATCAAAACATACATCTGGAGCATGTTTCTTTACGGCAGTGAGGCATGGACGATGAGAGCAGCGGAGAAGTCCAGGCTGGAAGCATTTGAAATGTGGTGCTACCGAAGAATGATACGGATAAAATGGATCGATCGAGTGACAAACGAAGAAGTGTTAAGAAGAGTGGGAGAGAAGAGATGTCTACTGAAAAAGAAGACGGGACAACTTAATGGGCCACGAAATTCGAAATATGGTGCTACAGAAGAATGATGGAGATATAATGGATATACCGAGTGACAAACGAAGAAGTCCTAAGAAGAGTGGGAGAAAAGAGAAGTCTGCCGAAAACTCTAAAAAAGAAGACGAGACAACTTAATCGGCCATATCTTGCGACATGATGGCCTGATGAAGACTATCGTCGAGGGAAAAGTGAACGGGAAGATTGGAAAAGGCAGGCCTCGTATGAGATACATGGAACAGGTTGTGAAAGATGTAAAAGAGAAGAATTACGCCACAATGAAAAGGTTGCCGATAGAAGAATCGAGAGGAAAGCTGCGTCTAACCAATCCTAGGATTGTTGACCAATGATTATGATGATAACTGATGAATTTTTCCTCTCCCAAAATGTATAGCTGCACTTATTTTCAGGTTTAGTTCTTCACTGCAATTTATTGCAACAAACTTGAATAGCATCAGATACCCTACTAAAGGATTCCCTATCTTCTATATTTGAAACATCCCTGCACACTAATTCGTCGTATGTTAAGTGTCAACGTTTAGTACCCACTGCGGTGCCAGTATCATTAATGCACAAAAGAAATAGAAAGTCCCTACCACCATCAGTATCCCGCTTCCGCCAGATCATTAGAAACGAGGGTTATGAAATGGAAGTGGTTGTCGCAAAGGCGCAAGCAATAATACCAAGGGTGGCCTCCCATTGTCGACAGTCTGAATGCCTTCTCCGCTCCTTCGAGAAGTTTCCTTTCATCGCCTTACTCATGGCCACACTTATCATTCAGGGCGAGAATTCGTCTGTTCCATTCTCCACTCTCTCCCAAAAGCAAAAGTTCAGAGCAGTCGGCGCGTGTTCATTCAACTCTGACGCAGGACGAGACTCTTCTGCTGAGTCGAAAATGTCAAAGGACATCATCTACACCTACACGATACCCTGCAAACCACCGCGAGGGTGTATGGCAGGGGGTGAAGATCACCAAGCATGCACTACTAACATGCAAACAAGCAACTATAGGGTCTCATGCAACTAAATTGTTAGTATCTAAAGTATTTAAGGGGTTAATACATGCATCATGCACTACAGAATACTCTAAAATATTTCCCCTACCTATCCCTTTGCTATGCTGCCTATTCTGTTCTCTTATAGTACGGGGGAAAAATGCCATTTTGAATCTATCGGTACGGCAATCTAACTCTCTAATCTTATCTATCTGTTCGAATCTAGCATAATACGCTGGTTTTTTTAATATGTGCCTAACATCTTTAGTAAAGCTATCCGATTGAAAATTCTCTAATAGATTTAATCTATAACTTAACCTACGCTCTGATAATGACTCCCCCGCTAATTTTTTTAATAATTCTGAAACGCTACTCAACCTATCGTAACACCTTTTCACGACCCCAGCTGCTCTACGCTGCACACTGTCTAGTTCTCTGATCAAACCTAATTCTTTAGGATTCCATACACTGGCTGCATACTCAAGGTGGGGTCCAACTAGTGAAAAATAACATCGCTCTTTTGTCTTGTCATCACATCACCTCAATAGTATCCGTGCAAGAGTACGGACAACTTCACCCCATACCACTTCTAACGTTTTCAGTCCTTTGGTCCAGATAAACGGCATGAATTTATGGGATCCGAAGGAATTAGGTTTGATCAGAGAACTTGACAATGCGCAGCAAATAGCAGCTACGTTTGTTAAAAGCTGTTGGGGTTGGTATAGCAGTTTTCATCAAAATTTGCAGAAATATTACGCTGGGAATCATTAACAGAATGCAGATTAAAGTACAGGTTAAATCTCATGCAGAATTCATTGTGAATGACAAATCAACCTTTGTATTTTCACATTTTATTCTCTCACACTACGACCATGGTTTCGACGATTAACGTCATCCTCAGGTTCTGAGGAATTGTGGAAATACAAAGGTTATTTCGTTATTCATAATGAATACAAGTGAATTCCACAAAGTGACGCCAGAAACCATCAATTTGTCCTGCAGAAGTTTAAAACGGATTTGTTTACTGAAGATAGCCCTGCCACATACCCTCGCGGTGGCTTGAAGGGTATTGCGTAGATGCATGAATGTATGTGAATTAAAAATGAGACCCACGATTCACTTTCCTGGTGTCGGCTTTGAAATCCGCTAAATACTTGATCTATTTTCATTGCGTGTAAATTATGCCATATTACGATCTTGAAGGTGCAAATTCATGGTATACGATCAGTACAAAGTATTGGTTCTTTATTTAGGGGAGGTGACCGAAAGCTGAGGTCATTTGTGCCATATAGGATAGGTGGGTAATTGGGTAATGGCAGGCGTTTGCAGGGAACGGAGAAAGGGTGGAGAGAAACCCGGCGTCGGCATTAGTCTAATCTTAACGAAAGGCGCCAAGGGGACCACGGCTTAACGTCCGATCCGACGGACGGAATACTGAACTTGAAATGCCCTCCACTTGGCACTCAAGTGCGGACCATTTTTTCACTGAAAAATCCGCCACTGTCAGGAATCGAACCCGGGCCCTCGGGATGGGAGGCCAGTACTCTAGCCACCACACCAACCCTATAGCTTGGAATAAGACTGACACATGATCTTTACTGGGGTAAACACATACGTGAAATAATGGGTCAAGCGAATCGTAAACTGGGATTCGTCAAAAGAGTACTGGGTAAATGTGACGATCATGTACGAGAAATCAGCTACGTTTCCCTTGTTAGACCTCATTTGGAATATGCTGCCAGTATATGGGATCCCTACGAAATCGGTCTAAATAATGAACTCGAACGTGTGCAGCGAAGATCGGCAAGATTTGTAAAGGGACGGTATGATAACCTTATTAGCGTAACCAGTCTATTAAATGAATTAAATTGGGAATCATTGCCAGATCGCAGGTTGAAATTTATACTTAATCTCTTAAACAAATTCCAAGACAATATTGTCAGTGATGATGTTAAAAATATTTTTCGGACCCCAACTTCCTATGGTCGACTGGACCATAATCACAAAATTAGAGAAATTGATTGCCAAACTGACAGATTCAAAATGTCCTTTTTTCCTCGTACTATTAGGGATATGAATAACGGTAAATATATCCAGTAGGATTGTATCAATGGATAACATTGGTAGCTGCTTGTTGGTATAAGGACTTAAAGCTAACACAACTAACAGCATGTTTTTGTATGTATGCCTTGCTATTTTTATCTTTTTTCAAATTGAATAGTTTTGAACAGTACCTATACAAGTACGAATCCTTTTTTATGCATGATATGTAGTGCATGTTTGGTGAGAGTTCACCCCCTGCCACACACCTTTATGGTGGCTTGCAGGGTATTATGTAGATGGAGATGTAGATGTACATTTCAATGATAATATGAAACACTTTGTAATTCTACATAATTTTTTATGTAGGATTAAAGCGGCACATTTCCTCATGAATTGATTCTAGGAAGTGACGAATAAGGGACGCCTAAAATGATCGCAATGCTTTTCTCTCTTTTCTTCGGTGTTACACATCACGGCCGAAATTTTTACTCCTTGTGACTGGATGCATTCCGAGCATTCGTTTATAGCCACGCTTGCCTAAGTACAAATTTCGAGTCCAATTTCAGTTGTATTCCATTGGATTAGGGGTATATTGAGATATTTCGTATTTAAAAATATGGTGGATTGATTCAGGGGTCAGGCTAATTTTCAGTAATGTGTACTCAAAGGCATCATTTGAACTTTTTCGCTCATAAAAATGGAGAACAATATTGAAGCAGTGCAAGAGTAATGTTAGTGCACATTTGACTAAGGGAGGTGGTGACTTAAGGAGGTTCCACCGCACTCCGCGATTCAAACTCCCGTAAAAGAGCTATGTTATTTAATGAATAACTACTGATCCATAAAAACATCTATATGGAAAAATCATCTATGGGGTGATAACGCATGTATAGTAATTCTATGGGTATGCTATTATATAGCATGTTGTGGTTGCATTCTATTTTTTACCAGCTCTCTTAACTCTTTTGACTTAGAAACATGACTGACAAGTAGTTGCCACTTTTAATTTAAAAATGAGAATACATACTCAGTCCCGCTAATACGTATTCTTAAAGAGGTTAAATATGTTCTTACTTAGTTTTAAACTATTCCCTTGTAAATACAACCCTTTGTTTTGAATTTTATTAATATCCATTGTTTCAAAAATGGTTGGGAACAATGACGCTGCTACCATTTGGAAGCATTGGTATTAATTGAAACATTTCAATAGCCAATGAAATATTTAAATGACGTAAAAAATATAAGAAGGATCTTGGTAAGGTACATTCCTAAATTAAGTTAGTAAATAGGCTTGTAAGCACGTTCTGTCACAAGTACCGTTGCCAACGATAACAAATTCCTGTAGCGCCACTTCCATGTAACTAATACTTTTCTGCTTTTTTTGAGCAAACATTTATTAATATCAATTAAACAAGTGTGGTAAGGCCAGCAGTATTTTGCATTGCAAAATTCTACATAAAATGCGCATCATATGTTAGTTTTTCGTCAAAACGACATTTCTATTTACATTCTTAATCTGCAAATTTTATTGCAAGAACCATGCTCAGCCGTATAACCACGTTTAAAATATTTGATTTTCAACGTCTTTTTCCTCAAATGCATGATGAAAGGCCTCATTATTTTTTTCCAATCGATAGAAGGGTCAAAAACTGAAGTGTCCTGAAATTTTTGACAAAAATGACATCTACTTCATAATTTGGTGGAGCCTCCTTAAGGTGAAAACGATGTGAGAATAGCACTAAAATTACTGATATTTGATATTATTTCAAGACAATAAAATAGACTAAAGTATACTGAATACCGTTATGTAAAACAGTCAGATTATTCTGGAAACGGCGATCTTAGAATGGTTTTCGATTGTGATTGTAAATATCCGTGTTAAGGGTATTTGGCAACAGTTGAGGCTGCGATAGCGACAGAAAGAGCCAGATTGCTGGGAGCGAGATGAAACGGCCCAAATGGCTCCCCTTGCACCAGATTGGCCTCATTTTAGAGGCGCTCGCGGGAGAGTTTTTGATAAGAGGGAGGTGATGAGAAGAAGGGCATGGTGCAGCGGTAAGGACACACAACGCCCCGAGGCCACGTGCGACGAAGGCTTCGCTCCACGGAAAGCGATCATTTGGAATGGACGGACCATCACATTGCCCATAAAGAGTGTGAGTGTTGTTGGTGATCCCGGATAGACTTATGGAATATTTATATGCCCCCGCGTTTTCCCCCAAAACATCAATCTGTTTCGCGTGAGGTTGTTGGAATCACAGAGTAGTGGCAGTTACCACAGCAAAACGGTTTATAAACATTTAATACTGTTGCACTATCAAGGAAATATAAGTTCATGATTTCAATTCAATATAAAAAGAACCCCCTAGCTACTCTGCAGTTACCTGCTATACATAAAGTCAGTTACCCTGAAATTAAAAAGGACTTAATATGCAGTTATCATAAATATAAAGTATATGATTTCCCTAAACATAATGAATATGCAATTTCCCTAAATATAAAAGGGCCTGCTAGTTACTCAGTGTTACATAACTATTTAGTGTTATCTATCACGACCATTTCACATGTGCCCAGGTAAAATGCTTCTATATTTTGCTCATGGTGGTAGTATCGAGATTCTTGATTTCATGAAAGTATACTTCAAACAGGGCAGTTTAGTTTACGTGACTATTTAGCATTAAGAGTTCTCCTGAAAGATAATCCACCCCTGGTGAACCCCCCTGCCAATCACCCTTGCGGTGGTGCGTATTGTGTAGTCATAGATGCTTTAAATTTTACGCGTTTGAACGAGACGCTGAGCAAGTCAAAGGAAAATCTTTGTGAGGATTGTGTGTGAATAATAGTTAATACTGAGGGTGTCTAGTCTTCAAAGGTATTAGCATATAGCGAGGGTATCAAATATTAAAGCCTCTTGATCCAATGCCCACATATCTATCCCATAGACAGATTAAAATACTTGTTCTTTCCCCAAACGATTCGTGTCCAAAACAACTTCAAAACATCTCACACCACGATGCCTTCATAGAATAAATGTAGGTTAACATGACAGTGAAATTGAACGCGTACGATGAATTCGGGTCAATGAAACAAATAAGGGATGAAAATAAGATGTTAAATTTTTATTAACTTTTAGGATTCATGCATGTCAGCATTAAATATTTATGAAAATATGTAATGCATGTCTACAGTAATTCTTAAATGTTTATTTTCATGTTGTGAAAGGTAGAACATGAAGGTATAATATGTTCCTTATGATGTTCATAGAAATCTCGCCTTATGTACTCATTAGTGTTCTTTAGTGCATGTTTGGTTGTAAGACTACCCCTGCCACACACCGTCGAGGTGGGTCGCAGTGTAACCAGTAGATAAAGATGCCCATGTTGAGAAAATTGAAAAGAGATGATATATTGATCAGAAAGTGATAAAAATATTTTTTACGCGCCAATATGCAATACTTAATTCGAAATTATATCACTATTGTATTTCTAACGGAAATTGTGACACGAAATTTAAGAACCTTAAAGAAGAAGAAAGTAAATAGTGACTGAAGTCCAGTGTCACATTTATAATATTTAAATAAATAAATTTACTTCCATTTATCATAAGGGTGCTTTGAAGTCGAGGTAATTCGTTTCCGTTTTGATAAATCAGGTATTTGAGATTATTTTGAATGAGGACTTTGAATGGTAGAGTGTTTATGTTCCAAAAGTATTTAATAAAATGAGTGATGACTTAAAAAATGTGGAATTTATAAGTGAAGTCAAGATAAGGACCAAGAAATGGTTGCTGAGCATATAATTAGTGCTGTTAGAGATAAGAACTGATAAATTCTCTACTCTACTCTACTAATAAAGTATAAATGGCATCTGCTAATAAGCCTAGAGTGGCTTACAAGGACCATAACGGTAAACTACTTTAAAAGTAAAAAGTGTGCACTTAAGTTATGTAATTAGCTATCCTGAAAATGACCACTGGTTTCTTATTTAAATGTTTAATTTATTGTTATTATTTGTAACTAATGCTGTCCTATACATCCTGTCCTGTCAATCATGTCCCTGATTGTACGAGGAAAAAAGGGCATTTTGAGTCTGTCAGTTCGGCAATCAATTTCTCTAACTTTGTGATCATGGTCCAGTGTACCATAGTAAGTTGGGTTTCGTTAAATATTTTTAACATCATCACTGAAAATATGGTCTTGGAATTTATTTAGGAGATTAAGTCTAAAATTCAATCTGTGATCTAACAATGATGCCCAATTTAATTCATTTAATGGACTGGTTACGCTAGTAAGGTTGTCGTACCGTCCCTTTACAGATCTTGCCGATCTTCGATGAACACGTTCAAGTTATAAATACTATAGATACTAACAATCAAGTTGCATGAGGCAATATAGTTGTTAGATTGCAAGTTATTAGTGCATGCTTGGTGATCTTCACCCCCTGCCACACACCCTCTGCAGGGTATCGTGTAGATGTAGATGTATACATTATGTAAAAGTTCATATGAGTCATTATGTATTACCCTGTTGCTCTTAGGGGTTTTGTACGCAAAGCATTGAAATAAAGCTGATTGATCGATAATGTAAAAAAAAAGAGAGAGAAAGACGATGCTAAGACGAGCGAAGGAGTTGAAAACAATCCACGGTGACTCAGAAATTTCTTTTATCTCTATTGTGATGGAATCTTCTCCTTCCGAATTTAGCAACCGGACAAGAGGAACCCTTCAGACTTTCCCCCATGGACAGATCAGTTTGCATTGCTGACGGAGAGAGAGGGAGATTCAGACATCCGTCTTATTCGTCGTCGCTTGCTTAATCATGAGTGACGCGATAAGGACGCCTTGAATCAGGGCTCTCCCGCCACAGAGCCAGACACGTGACCACCTCCATCAAGTGCAGGAGGGATAGTTTGTGCGGACAGCTCCGATTGGCTCTGGAAACGTGAATCCGTTGGCAGTTCGTGTTTCAAATGACGGTCGCCAGTACTGCATTCGGAAAGAGGCCAGTGTACGGCCGAACAGAAAGCGGAAGGTGAATTGAAACGAGTCCGCAATGCATTGTAGGAAGCGCAACGTCTGCAATGCTGGTCTCGACTATTGGTGAATTACTTGAATGAGTTAGGATTGATCAGAGAGCTAGACAGTGTGCATCTGAGACAGCAAGGTTTCTTAAAAGGTGTTACAATAGACTTAGCTAGGTCTGTGCGATATCATCTACATCTACATCTACATGATACCCTGCAAGCCACCGCGAGGGTGTGTGGCAGGGGGTGAAGATCACCAAGCATACACTACTAACATGCAAGCAAGCAACTAAAGGGTCTCATGCAACTAGATTGTTAGTATCTATAGTATTTGAGGGGTTAATACATGCTTCATGCACTACAGAATACTCTAAAACATTTCCTCTACCTATCCCTTTCCTATGCTGCCTATTCTGTTCTCTTATAGTACGGGGGAAAAATGCCATTTTGAATCTATCTGTACGACAATCTATCTCTCTAATCTTATTTATCTGGTCGAATCTAGCATAATACGCTGGTGTTTTTAATATGTGCCTAACATCTTCAGTAAAGCTATCCGATTGAAATTTCTGCAATAGATTTAATCTGAACTTTAATCTACGCTCTGATAATGATTCCCACCCTATCCCGATATATCATCAACGATACTCGATATGCACTTGATATCGGGAGTCGATATTTAGAAACGCGATATCACGATATGTCGACATCCAATATCCCGATATGTCGATATCCTGATATGACGATACCCCGATATGACGATATCCTGATCCCGGTGTTTTTTCCTGTCACCCTTAATAATACTCTATTTAGTACAACTTCTAGGTATAAGAGAACAGAATAGGCAGCATTGCAAAGGGATAGGTAGGGGAAATATCTTAGAGTATTCTGTAGTGCATGATGCATGTATTAACCCCTTAAATACTATAGATACTAACAATCAAGTTGCATGAGAATATATAGTTGCTTGTTTGCATGTTAGTAGTGCATGCTTGGTGAACTTAACCCCCTGCCACACACCCTCGCGGTGGCTTGCAGGGTATCGTGTAGATGCAGATGTAGATGTAGATGTAGGTAATATTTAATCGGATTGACGTGCTATAAACGGTCTCTTCCCTATAAAATTCCACTTCCTCAATCGTTAATTATATACTTTAAATTGTCTAATTCTTTGTTATTAACTATAACTTTTTTATCATAAAATTTGGATGTAGGGAATGGAATGTCCATGGTTTCTGTCTGAACTGTCTAGTTCTCTGATCTAACCTAATTCATTCGGATCCCATACACTGGCTGCATACTCAAGGTGTGACCTAGCTAGTGAAAAGTAACTTCGCTCTTTTGTCTTCTCATCGCATTTCCCAAGTACTCTTTTTATAAATCCTAGCTTTCTCTTCGCTCGGCCGCATATTTCCCGGATGTGTCTTCCCCACGATAAATCTTTAGTGATCGTTACACCTAAATACCTGATGATTTCAACGCTTTCGATCTTCGTGTTACTAATGTTATAGAATCGCTCTATCGAATTATTCCTACTCCAAAAAATGTAGCTACACACTTTTTAAGGTTAAGTTCTAACTGCCATTTGTCGCACCACTCTTGAATTGCATCTAAATCTTTGCTAAGCGATTTCCTGTCTCCTTCTTTTGATATACCCCTATACACTACCGCATCGTCTGCAAAACGTCTTAGGTTACTGCTAACTATGGTACCCAAATCGTTTATGTGTAAAAGAAATAGAAGCGGACCTACTACGCTACCCTGGGGAACTCCCGACATGAATTTGATTGTGTCCGACAGGATACCATCTATTACAACCCTCTGTTCTCGCTCATATACGTATATATACCCTTTTACATTAGTCGAGTGACATGTATCTACATATAAGAGACGGTTACGTTTTTACTCATTGTAAGCACCTGATGATGCCTTCACGGATGAAACCGGCCGTACCAAATATAGCAGATGTGGTTTTTGCAAACTCTTACTTTTGTTACAGTGCTTCATTTTCAGCAAGTTACGCCCGAGTGCGTTCATTTTCTTTTATGAGAGCACGCTTAGTTGTGGGCACGTATTTTTTTAAGAGAGGAGCACGCGAGTCATCAACACTGCCTGCCGTTGTATTAAAATAATTTATGTATTTATACACGGTGCTGGGGCGTCTTTTTCTTGTGATAATGAGATTGCGCCACGTAGTTTATTTCGAGCTTAGAGAGAGGTCCCACAGATAACAAAAAAGGCTCGGGAAGGGGAAATGATTCCCATGATCAATAATGGAATGATACCCCACCTCAATAATGCATTTAGAGACTTAATTATTGACACCCAATCTAGGAGCAGGGATCCTAAGGGCATCGCGCCTTCGTGGAACGAGGAGTGTTTACTGCGGGAAGCCGTGAGGATAAATTATTCGTCCCTGACCGGCGAGGGGTTCTCCCAAAAGTGATCTCCAGAGGATGCGACGTCTCCTTCCAAGGCATTTCCCGGGGAGCGCCTCGGCCAGAAAAGCGCTTTCTTTTCCCATCTCATTCCGTTTCCCTCCCGAGTTCAAGGTCAAGGGGAGAGACCAAGTCACCGAACGTTAACTCCTTGAACTCTCTAAAAGCCAGCGAAACTGCGAGTGCTGAACGAACTGAGCAAATTATGCAAGCAAGGATGAACACGGGGGATCGAACGAGTAGTGATTCAAATGAGAGTAAAAATCTAATATCCGCCCTTCCAATAAAGACAGTAAGTCAAACAGTAAATTTAAACAGCAATTTAGGAAAATTCAACTCAAAGTACAAATACACTAATGCACCAGCGATGGGCAAAGCAAACGAGAAATTGCGAGTAGAATTGCCCAAGTGAAAAGGGTATTTTACCAGAAGAAGATTCTGCTTACAGCTGAAAATACAAGCGTGGAAGTGAGGAAATATTTCATTAGAACATACATCTGGGGCATTCTATTAAATGGCAGCGAAGCACGGACGATAACAGCAGCAGAGAAGTCCAGGCTGGAAGCATTTGAAATGTGGTGCTACCGAAGAATGATGAAGACAAAATGGATCGATCGAGTGACAAACGAAGGAGTGTTAAGAAGAGTGGAAGAGTAGAGAGATGTCTACTGAAAATATTAAAATGAAGACGGGACAACTTAATGGGCCACGTCTTGAGACACGTTGGCCTGATGAAGACAATCGTCGAGGGAAAAGTGAACGGGAAGAATGGGTAAGGCAGGCCTCGTATGAGGTATATGTAGCAAGTTGTGAATGATGTAAAAGAGAGAAGTATGAGGAGTATAAGAGGATGTAACACCCATTTTTAAAAGTGGCGATAGGGAGCAGCCATCTAACTACAGACCTATATCCCTCACATCCATTTCATGCAAGGTCCTAGAACATATAATTGTCAGTTCAGTCATGGGACACCTAGATAGCCAGAATTTATTGTCCAATGTCCAGCATGGCTTCCGAAAGAGCAGATCGTGTGAATCCCAACTGGCTCTCTTTTCCCACGATATTTTAGTTTCTGGCGAAAATAATATTCCAGTGGATGCTATATTTCTCGACTTCAAGAAGGCTTTTGACAAGGTTTCTCACAGCAAACTAATTTTGAAGTTAAAATCTTATGGGTTAGACAGTAACATTATATCATGGATTAATGATTTTCTGCATGATCGGGTTCAAAGGGTTGTTTTGGACGGTGTTTCCTCACCGGCAATTAAAGTCACTTCGGGTGTCCCACAAGGTAGTGTGATAGGTCCACTCCGATTCCTTTTGTATATTAATGATATCCAAAAGGTGGTAAAAAGAAAGCTTCGTCTATTTGCCGATGACGCAGTAGTGTACAGGGAAATTCTATGCCCGAACGATAAAGAATATTTAAATATTGACCTACAAGCAATTGAAACTTGGTGTGATACATGGCAGTTAGAATTAAACTTTAAGAAATGTCTTGTAATGAATTTTTGGAAAAAGAATAGCTCTCCTCCTACCACTTACAAAATAAGTAATAATGAATTAACTAACGTGGAATCCATTAAATATCTTGGAATAAGACTGACAAATGATCTTTCCTGGGGTAAACACATTCGTGAAATAATTGGTCAAGCGAATCGCAAACTGGGTTTCATTAAAAGAGTATTGGGTAAATGTGACGATCATGTACGAGAAATCAGCTACTTTTCCCTTGTTAGACCTCATCTGGAATATGCTGCCAGTGTATGGGATCCCTACGAAATCGGTCTAAGTAATGAACTTGAACGTGTGCAGCGAAGATCGGCAAGATTTGTAAATGGACGATACGATAATTATATTAGCGTAACCAGTCTATTAAATGAATTGAAATGGGAATCATTGTCAGATCGCAGGTTGAAATTTAGACTTAATCTCTTCCACAAATTCCAAGGCAATATTTTCAGTGATGATGTTAAAAATATTTTACGAACCCCAACTTACTATGGTAGACTGGACCATAATCATAAAGTTAGAGAAATTGATTGCCGAACTGACCGATTCAAAATGTCCTTTTTCCCTCGCACAATAAGAGATACGAATAACGGTAAATATGTCCTATCGGAGAGTAGCAATGAATAGCATTGGTAGCTGCATGTTGGTATGAGTACTTAAAGCTAACCCTACTAACAGAATGTTTTTGCATGTTTTCTTTGCAATTTCTATCTTTTTTAAATAGTGTAGTTCTGACTACTATATTAATACTATTCCTTTTTTATGCATGATATGTAGTGCATGTTTGGTGAGCAATCACCCCCTGCCACACACCCTTGTGGTGGCTTGCAGGGTATTATGTAGATGTAGATGTAGATGAAGCACGTCAATATGAAGAGGTTGGCCGATAGAAGAATCGAGTGGAGGGCTGCGTCCAACCAATCCTAGGATTGTTGACCAATGATGATGATGAAGTACACATGGGTTAAATACGTACATAAAAAACAGAATGTTTGTATTTTTTTATCCTTTATACAATTCTACTCTTTTATTCCAATCGTGTTTACATTTTGCAGACTGAGTTCAAGACAGGAAAAAAATTGCTAGCGGACTTAGGGCCCAAAAATACCCCAAAGTGATGCTATGACTATTGACTGCGCACAATTGACAAACCTCAAAAGTACTTTGATATCTGGAAAATATACATATACTAGATTGTTTTTCGTTTTTAGAGAGACATGCACTGTAAAAGCGGAAGACATTTTTTCGCTCATTTAAGTAACTTAATTTCAATCGAGTTTTTAAATTCATTTTGTGTTTAACGGATAAAACTGTAAACTTTCTTACCCATTCAACTAATTTACTCTTTGTAATCAAGGTTTCTGTAAAATGTTTAGTTAACGTTGAAGTTTATTATTTTCGTCGTTTACTTTCCGAGCATTGCTAAGGCCTTTGCCATTGCCGTCTCCGAAATGAAAACATCGTAGATGCCTAAACCATTCGTCATGGAGGTATACCGTAAACTACATAGTGCTTTTCGCGACTGCTAACGTTACTCTCTAGTCAAATATGTACGTAAGCAATTGGTAAATCTAAGAGTATTTAAATGAATACTTCTGCAGAGTCCAAATTGTGAATTGTGTTCGGATTTCTTTCCGCGTTTGTCTATCTGAACCAAACTGTGACTTGAGGAAGATTATAGGAACGATTGCAAATAAGTCGTCAACCGAGATTAACATAGTAATCAGCGAGAGCCCTGAATGAAGTTTAACAAGCAACATACGCTTGAGATAAGAAAATGGGCTACTATTACGTGTAAAATAGAGCAATACAAACATACGCAAAGGAACGACAAGCATGCGGTTTAAATAGGTGAAATTTTTACCATCTTTTTGGAATAGAATCCAATTCCAGTGGGGAAAAAATCCATTGTTTCGTATCCGCAGGAAATTCTTTTACACAATTGCAATGAAATTTGGGAATCAATACACAAGAAAGTAAAAAAAAACATTTCTTTCTTTTGTTCTTTTGGTATTTAACAATAAAAAGTTTCTTATTCTTTCAACCGATTTAGTATTCAATTCCAATGATGATTAAAATTTTGTAAATAACCTTAAACTTTACTATGTTTTTGATTCTTGTGATTTCAATCTAGACCTAAAGGCCAGGTTACACGACACAATTTATTATCTGAATGTCTGCCTCATTTCTTGGCTAAATTTCTGTATAATCGTCTGTTCAAGAATCTGAATGGAGTGGTTACACGGTGAAAGATTTCGTTATATTTTTCATGCAATTTCGTTGTACGCACGACACGATCGCTTTTGTTCTGTCAAAAGCGAAAAATTTAATGTTTTAAACCAGGGGTTATTTATCGCCTACTTGGAAGCACGATATTAATCTCAAACTTTATTTTCAGTTGTCTGAGGTAGTTTTCCTTGGGGAAATCTTTTGCTAGGGTGACGAAAACGACGTTTTCGGTAGTTAGTAGATCTGTGGGATTTGTTTTGTTTATGTGAGACTTCGTTTGTAACATTTATTTTGACGTCTACTTCGTCTGCACTTCTCTATGTGATTATATTTTAAATTAGCTGTCATAGTGAAAGTTACTTAATGGAATAAAACCATAGTTCCTGATTGTTGCTGACCTTACGTTTTTACACCTGTAGTAACCTAGCGGTCAGTGATATATTCAACGAGATTTCCCCACAGCACGATGGATGGAATTATTTCTCTCGTCCGCGAAAGCATCTCCTTCAATCTGAAAGACAAATACATGGAGGTGTATACTTATTCATAGAATAGCTTTTACGGAATGATATTTATTTTTTTTCCACTACCGCCGAAAACAGCACATGTGGCCTTTACATCGGGGTATTCAACGATGTAACAACAGACGAGCACACACAGTCATGTCCTGAGTGGTGAAAAAACCCACTCAGGCGGGACTCGAACCCGCGACCCTCAGGTTGGCAGGCGAGGACTTAACCACGCCGCCACCGGGGCATATATTACGTTGACACCCTTTAACATTCCTTGAGTACAACGATCACGTACGGGATGATCGTTGCACTTAACTTTGACACCTTGCGGAACTTTGCAACTGCTCCAATAAACACACTAGTATATATTGGAGCGAAGGATAGGAAGCGTGCATAGTTTGCAGCCCATCGTTCGTCTCGAATCCAATTATTTTGACTACAAAGGATGCCACTCATTAAAGCTGCTTGTATTCGTAGATGTCGAATGTAAATTGATTTCTACGTCAGTGACAGTGGAAGAATTAATGAGTCGGTGAAAAATGTTCCGTGCTGGTTGTACAGGACGTGAATAATGACGATAATGGGAGAGTTGGGGCCAATTAAAGCAATTGGTAAATATATTTATTCCGAGGGAGTCATGCAAACGTTCCTAGAGTCAAAAAGCAGAGCGAAATCCAAACATAGCAGAGGTCATGATAAAAGTAAATCACACAAATAGGCCCAAATCTTGCTAGTTAGAGTAATATTAAAAAAGAAAATCACAGCAGTTGCACGTAAACTCACCGAATTGTGAAGACAAAAATATAAACACAAAACTTCTAGTAAACTAAAAGTCTTCGAAAAAAAAACTAGAAGTCTTCGGCAAAATCTTCTTTGCCTTCGCGATTAGTAATTCCAGTTTTTCTAATAAAAGATTAAGTAGTTTTCCTTGCCTACCACCAGATGTCTCTAAAACGTCAAAAGTTGCATGATTTTCTGAACAAAATTAGAACAGTTTCTGTTTTCTGAGCAGTCGTTCATACAATCGTACAATTTGGACTGGTATACACGATACAATTTCGCGTTCATTCTCGCGTTCAGACAATCATGCAAGCGATTGTACAAGAAATTGTATCGTGTAACCACGGCTTAAGACTCCAATAAAATCCTTGAATACATTTTAACTTTCATCAAAAATGATAAAATGCTTTAGTAAATGGCAAAAAAATGATTTTTCTCTCTCCCGTTGAAGGTCAGTGGGCACCTCAGCTAGTAGATAATAAAACCAAATTTCCGAATTTGCTTGTCAAAACACGTTCCGGAGTCAATATGTTCTCCAGATAAATGGGGGTGTTTACTCTGAACCGAAATCGCAATTTTGTACACGAAATTGTTAGATGGAAACGAAAAACGAATTTTAGTGAAAAAAATTAATCTTCTAACCACAAACATTCACTAATATATCAATAATTATAAAATAAGCAAAAGGTGACGCCCACCGAAAAAGCTGCTGTAATAACATTGACGTCATTTTCCTCCCGTCCTTGACTGCTTTTAGGGGAAGGGAAGGGAGTGGAGGGGGGTTCTCGGAAGGTCTGCTCGCACAGATGCTGTTGCAACTGCTCCTTTTGGCAGAGTAAGCTGTGTCCCCCCATTGCGATAAGGCAGTAAGTAGCTTCGCGGTCTCAGTAGCGATTGGACGAAGTCAACGACGTCAGAGGTTGCACCACACCCACTTTTCCGAAAGGGTTAAAAACATCAGTTTTTCACCGCTTATAACTAGAGAAATAATTGACGGCCAAAAACCAGGAAAATATGTGTCTTTTTATTTTACAAACTCTATCATATCTGGCAGTAAAAATATTGTAAACGACCACATTGCCACGATGAATATCGGGAGATTGCAACCCAGGACATGGGTTTATGCCGGCTCGGAACGATAAGCCTGCAACAACGCCACATGGGAGAGCTAGAGCGAATTTTAGAAGTCAAACGGAGGCAGGCTGTTGAGTGTAGTCCGTTCGAAGATGCCCGAGTCATGTGGAGTGGAGAAGGAGAGTGAAAATAGCATATCTTGTGTCCTTGGCCAGGAATTCCAAGATGCATCCAAAAAACACTCCCTGCAGACACGTGATGAAAATAGGGTGACTCCCTATTATTTTTTCATTCCTTCATCAAAGGTTTATAAACATTGGAATACGTATCAAGACACTCGATTTTAAAGTGACGATAATTAATTTTTCTCCTTAATAAAAAAAGTCAAGGGCACAAGAGAAGCGATTTTGGCCTTCAGGCTACTTAAAGAGAAGAGAATAGAGAGGAATCTACCGACGTTTGTTGCATTTGTAGATTTGGAGAAGGCATTTCACAGCTTCGATTGGAATATGATGATAAAGGTTCTGAAAGAAAATTGAGTATAATACAACGACCGAAGACATAAAAAACGCTGGAGAGAAGACGTTTTCTCAGCTGTACAAAACCATATGTGATATGTACTCAACAGGAGATATACCCATGGACTTTGAGAAGAACATCATCGTTCCTATTGCCTAAAGAAGAGAGCTGAGAACTGTGAACATTTTAGGACCATAAGCCTGACGAAATGTGCCTCAAAGATATTGACCAGAATCATCTATAGATGAATAGAGCGAAAAGTGGAGGAGTTCCTGGATGAGGACCAACTCGGGTTCAGAAGAGACAAGGGCACTAGAGAAGAGATTTTGGCTCTCAGGCTGCTTATAGAGAAGAGAATAGAGAAGAATCTACCGACGTTTGTTGCATTTGTAGATTTGGAGAAGGCATTTGACAACGTGGATTGGAATATCATGCTAAAGATTCTGAAAGAAATTGGAGTATCATACAACAACCGAAGAGTTATCCAAAGCTAGTATAAAAACCAGGTGGCCATAATCAAATCAGGACCCAGCATTATCGAAGCAAGCATAAAGAAAGGAGTTAGGCAAGGATGCGCACTGTCTCCCGTATTATTCAATGTCTACATCGAGAAAGCCATCCAAGAAGTCAACGAAAAGTCTTCGGGAGTGAACATCCACGGGGAGAAAATCAGCATGCTACGATTCGCCAATGACATAGCAGTCATGGCAGAAACAGAAGGAGATTTAAAGAAGACACTAGGATTTATGGAAAGAACAATGACCAGATATCATCTGAAGATCAATAAAAATAAAATAAGGTATTGGTGTGCAGCAGAAGAAAGGAAGCCAGGACCAATGTTAAAATAGGAAAACAAAATATTGAGGAGTTGGAAGAGTTCTGTTAGCTGGGAAGCCAAGAAACCAGCGATGGACGAGGTAAAAGAGAGGAATTGCCAGTAGAATTGCCCAAGAAAAAAGAGCATTTTACCAGAAGAAGATTCTGCTTACTGCTGCAAATACAAGTGTGGAAATGAGGAAACATTTCATTAGAACATACATCTGGAGGATTCTACTATATGGCAGCGAAGCGTGGACAATAGCAGCAGCAGAAAAGTCCAGGCTGGAAGCATTTGAAATGCGGTGCTACCGAAGAATGATGAAGATTAAATGGATCGACCGAGTAAGTAACAAGGAAGTCTTAAGAATAGTGGAGGGGAAGAGAAGTCTGCTGACAACTCTAAAAAGAAGGGACAAATTAATGGGCCACATCTTCAGACACGATGAAGACAATCGTCGAGGGAAAAGTGAATGGGAAGAATGGAAAAGGCAGGCCTCGTATGAGGTATATGGAGCAAGTTGTGAAGGATGTAAAAGAGAGGATCTACGTCAATATGAACAGGTTGGCCGATGGAAGTCTGAGTAGAAGGCCGATAAGGCTGCAAGTGAACTTAGCCGTGGATTGTCTCTCCACCAAATGCTATTATTGCATAAGGGATCAAGCCACCAGTCATTGTTGATGTGCATTGACCAATATGAGAGAAATGTACTTTGAGATATCTTAAAATGCTAGCCGAGGCTAAACGCGCAGCGCGCCTAAAGGCCGTTTTACACGGTCATTGGTCCTGCGCAGGCTGTTGCGAGAACACTTGCGCAAGAAATATTGCGCCGTGTAAAGCGACGACTTGCGAGGAATGTTCTAATCAGATGCATGCGTTCGCGAAAGTTTGAAGTTTATTTCTCTCACTAGATGGTGCAGATGTAGCGGCAACGAACTGCCTGGGGAATTCTAGCAATTAAATAGGATGTTGACGATTGAGTTGGGAGTTTTTGTTTGCACTCAACTCCTTAGGTAGTGAATAAAGTGCAATATTGATGAGCAGGGCGATTAATCACGTGGAAGCTTAAATTTCGTGCGTAAAGGAAGAACCTGTTACCTTGGCCCACATCCGTTCGTTCATGGTGCAAATTTTGGGCTAAGTGTACAGGACAAGGGTCTCCACTATTATGTTTAGACTATGGCTTAAAACATTTTAAAGTTGTGGTAATTTATCGCATCTTTCACGTCCAATTAATTGCTACTTAACAGATATTGACGGTATGCGATATATTGACGGTATTACCGCTACTGAATGGTATATTGTCACTGGCATAATGCACCGACGATGGCACCGTGTAAAGCTGTCAAGCAAGCGTCCTCGCAATTTTCACGACGTCACGGACTTTCGCAGACGACTGCTCAAACGGAAGCAACATCAACTTGCGCAGTTTTCAATGACCGTATTAAATAGCCTTTAGAATAGGGTACTTTCCAATCGTTTTTTTATTTGTCTTGATCAAAAGTTTATATATTTCCTTTGGAGTAGTTATTTAAAGCCGATATATGACGTACGGTATTTATTCTCATTAATTAAAAAATGAAAAAATTCAATGGCACCAAAACGCGATTGAAATCAATTGCATGCCGGTAAATTATACGCGTGACGCGACAGGCGTTTCCTTTCCATGCCGCCAGGTGGTGCTGCGGACGTTTCCAAGCATATGGGTGCACTCCGCGAAAGTTTATCAAAATAAAACAATAATCAGAGAAACAAATATCTGAGGCACATTTATTCGTTCAATTCATCACAATTAACTTTTAATTATCAATTTATAATTATTTATTCAGTCGATTGATTTAAAAATTCATTTCATTAAGCACACCGCGAAGTTGGCCCATCTTCGCGCAAACTTCACGCCGCGCTTAGAAATGGCAGAGGACTCCACGAGCAGCAGGCTGCCCTGTGGAACCCATAATATAACGACTATTAATTAACCATGTTTAACGAAGGAGACTTTCCGAGCTTTGATCATTTTCACAGGCTATTATCAATAAGAGGGTAGTTTGATAAGTCAGTAACTTTTTGGATAAAATATATTTTTTCGGCATATAAGCATTTTATTTCTCAACATAGCCTCCTTTTAGCTATATACATTAATGCAAGATATTCCACAGAGAAAAAAATCATTCGCCTTGACCGGGACTTGAGCCCGGACCCCCTGATTTCCGGCCAGGTGCTCTACCAGTTGCGCTACCAAGGCGTCCTCTTTCACTGTGGAAATTCTAGAGTTCTAGAATTCTAGAGTCGAGTCCTGGTCAAGGCAAATGATTTTTTCTCTGTGGAAAATCTTCTATTCGTGCATCTCAGCGGGTAACTCCGTTAAAGTTTTCGCGGCTAGCTCGCGAGCATTGTATTTGTTTCTATAGATTAAGTACAATGTTTTTCCAATTTTTTTATTCCCTCCAAATGATAGGTTTCCTCAAGTCCCTCAAAATAGGCCTTTGTTTCAGTGATGACCCCTTCTTTAGACCCAAATCTCACACCACCCAGTCATTTCTTCAGGTTTTGAAACAGTAAATAGTCACAGGGGGCTAAATGTGGAGAATACGCTGAATGGGGCAGCAGTTCGACCATTTTATGGATTTTTGCCGTGGTGACTACACACGTGTGCACCCGTGAATTGTCTTGAAGGAACAGCACATTTTTCCTTGCAACTGCCGTCGTTTCTGCTTCAAATCAATATCGAATCTGTCCAAAAGCTTTGAATAATATTCGCCGGTGATCGCTTTATCCTTTTCAAGCTAATAAATGTGAATCATACCGCGTGCATCCCAAAAAATTGTGGCCATGAACTTGTTGGCCGACCGACTCACCTTGGGCTGCTTTGGTGCACGTTCACCCGAAGGAACCTACTGTTTTGATTGTTTCCTGGTCTCTAATGTGGTGTGATGGATCCTATTTCGTCTACGGTATCGAAACGGCGCAAAGCCTCGTTCTGATTGCGGCTAAACATTGCCAAACACTCCTTTGAAGTGGAAATACGGTTGCGCTTATGGTCGAGATTGAGCAATCGCGGCACCTATCGCGAGGATAGCTTCTTCATGTCCAAATATTCATGTAAAATGTGATTTACCCTCTCAGTTGAGATGCATACAGCCTCAGTCGCCTAAAGCACTTTTATTCTCCGATCTCCAAATATCATTCAATGGATTTTATCGACGATTTATGGCGTGACGACCCCTTTTGGGCGACCTGAACGTTCGGCGTCACTTGTGCTCGTACGACCACAACGGAACTCGGTAAACAAGTGCTTAACCATTGAATTTGACGGTGCAGAGTCCATATAGTATTTATCAAGCCTTTTATTGGTTTCGGTGATGGTTTTTTTACGGAAAAAGTAATGATAAATCAGCACACGAAATTCACTTTTTTCCATTTTCGTTAAAATTCACGAGGTTGTCTGCTTTCAATGGCTGTGAAACACAAACTAAATGGCGCAGCTTGATCAAAATTTTAAAGTAGTCTATTAATAGATGGCAGTTGACGGGAGCAGTGTTGTATTTAAAGCTTCTGCTCGGGAAATTCAAAAAGTTAGTGACTTATCAAACTTCCCTCGTACATATTCACATTGGAGCTGAGGGGTTCAGAAACACAAAAATAAGTTCAGGAGACGAATATTTCCTATGCCTTACAACGTAAAATATATACCTGTTACGTCAGCAACAAGGGTACACGGCTAGGCTCTCCTCATTACGTACTTTTTGAAATGAACTAAAAATTAACATTTAAATTTCTAGCAAACTAGGATTTCTCAAATCAAATTATTTTTCTAAAATGAAAATATTTATGGTGGTTTACAACTCCCAATTAATAAATTCTGTTTTCTTTGACGAAGGAAACTACCCGGGAGAAATAGAATTGAAGTCGGAAATTAAAACTCTATCTCCTTCTTCAGCAGACAAGTATATGTATTTTAATGTTGGAAAACTACTGAGAATATTCTGGACACTGTTCGCGAAATACCTGCATCGGCAAAGTGATTCGTGCGTCCAAATTTTTGTCACGCGATGGAAATGTAAATGAAACTGTGACTGCTTCACATTTTAGGTTTCTTTGTGTTCAAACGAAGGATGTGTGACATAATCAGGGAGCTTGTATGCACTTAAAGGTGATAGGGAGAAGTCTCAGCAGTTGAAAGGAGCAAAACACCAGAGTTTATGACTTTCCGAGGACCGTTACATAAGGAGGAATGCTATGAAGAAGAGGCAGGAGAAGAATGTCATTTAAGATGCAAGAAAGATAAAGGCGGGTAAGTGAAGGCTAGTCTAAAGAGGGTGGGAGTTTTGCGAAAGGTAAATGTAAGATAGAATATTTCAGGAAACGCAGCATTACTTTTAGATGTTAAACTTTTCCTTCGATTTACAATAACTTCTTCAATAGGCTGGAGTATCAGAGAGGTGTAATTCTTTCCCACTTTATCGTCTAACCTCCCTTTCACCATTTTTCCGTTTTGCCCTTTTTCGTTACATTAAATACGCTGGCATTATCGGTAGACCGGGGCACTATAATTCACCGGCTTCAGCTAAAATCAAATTTGGTAGAAGATACCACTATTTAGACAGGCATGTTTACGCCAATTCGTGTAGGTTATGACTCCGACAGGAACACCATTAGAACATCTATCTTCGTTCAAGTGAGAAATTTTTCGCAAGATAAATAACATTTTTGTTAAAAATTGTTGATAGTAGGAAATAAGTCCACTTGAGTGAAGATCGCATTAAAAAATTGACAGTGGTACATTCCGACAGAGAACTCATTCTCTGCGGTTCGTAATATTTCTACCAATTGAAAGCTGGTTCAATTTCACATTCGATTCAGTTGTATTGAAAACTAGGCGATGAACACTTTCGCGTTCTTGATGGAAAGGCATACCTCGGCACTCACAATCGGCAGTTCTCATTCATTGATTACAATAACTACATACTTATTTCGCATATATAGTTTTGATTTTTTCCGTCCTAAGCATAACACATAAGCACTTTGATCTTTCTAAATCTACATCTACATAATACCCTGCAAGCCACCATAAAGGAGTGTGGCAGGGGGTGAATTCTCACCAAACATGCACTACATATCATGCATAAAATAGGACTAGTATTTATATACTGTTATAAAAGTCACAATTTAAAAAAAGGATAAAAATAGCAAAGCAAACATGCAAAAACATGCTGTTAGTTTGGTTAGCTTAAAGTGCTAACTGGTTAAAATGGTTATAAATTACCAAATAAAGCTGAGCGATGCCAATTGTATCCCAAAATCATGGAAGCTGCAGTTCAAAAAGTTAACTTGGTTAACATGGTTATAACGAGAGAGACAGCAAAAGGCAGTTATTTCATTCGAAAAAGCTTAATAGCTCCCTGAAAATTGAAAAGGTTGTAAACCGGGAGTGCAAATCAAAGAATGAAAAATGAAAATAACCATTCCAGAAAACTTAACTACGACACATAACGCGTCTCAGCTGTTAAGGTTTGTTTGACGATGATATCCTTCCAATACGTCTCCCCGGACTGGTACCTGTTTTCGGACGCGCAAGCTTGCCTCGCAAACCATACAGGTTTACATACCCGTCTTTGGTTAAAAATCGCACATTTTCTCAATGCGTGATGAAAGTCAATAAAATTTAAAATCATAAAATTCATGCCCAAATTACCGATAAATTTAGCGACATAGTTTAAGACTGGGAGAAGTAATTCGCAAAAATATGGAAAATTCATTTACCATCTTCTTCGTAAATGGTCTCCCTTACAATGTTGGGGACTTTGTTCCAGTTGGAAACTGTCACCGAAAGCCATTTAATTTCTAGTCCCATTGGATTCTTGTACCCAAAGACGCTATCAACCCTGTTAAAATTCTGTTCCTTTTTTTTCGATTGATACTGAGTGCACTCATTCGAGGGATTGTTTTCCCGAGAGCGACCCTCAGTCACCGAAAGAGATGGGTCGGCTCCTATACAAGACCTTGGCTCTCCTCTTGTTTGCCTCCAGCTCACGAGAGAGCACTGGCGCGTCGTCAACAGCCATGTACACAGGATGTTGAACCTCGGACACGAGAGAGATAAGGCACTGGTGGAAAACACATCGCATTATTTACTGTCAAATTACGTGGAGCGGAGATACGTCACGTGCCAGTTCGGCTTTCATTTCCCTCTCTCTCTCTCGAGTGTAAAAAAAACCCCTGCATTCAATTTGAACTCCCATCGCATGGAAATAGCTAGGAGAGTCAGTTCTAATGACAGCCTCGTTGCCGAGAATGAATTCAAATGATTGGTTCCCAACAAAGACTCATCTAGACTCGCATTTCACGGAGGCTGAAGAATGGATTCATGGTGCATACATGGTGCATACATGTCTAATCACGGACATCACTCCGGGCATGGGGATGAAACATATGAACAATAGATGAAATTGGCCTATCGGATCGTGAAAGTGATACAATGCCATCCGTGTTTGGTATTGTAAAAGGAAGTTCCCACTCTTTGATTTGAAATAGATTTGAAATTGAATTTAAAATGAATTAAGCGAACATTTCTTTAAATAAAATGCTAAAAATTTGTCGTCCATGCCCAAGTCAAGATTTTTCGATGTTTTTCGAAGTTCAATTATATTTTTGATTCTATTTAAGTTCTGATAAGTATGCTTATTGGTTTTACCTCGAAAACAATTTTTTGTTATGGATTAGAATACTACAGAAATAGCATGTAATATGTGATATAGCGACCTATTCCCAAGAAAAATGCTGGTAGTGTCTACAAATTTAATCGCTAATATACATCTACATCGTACCAAGTTACCCACCATAAAAATATGTGGCAGGGGGTGAATTCACACCAAACAGGGCATATATATCATGCATTACAAAGGATTAGTAACAACATTCTAGTCTAAACTTCAAAATGTAAAAACAGGTTAAAATAGCGAAGAAAGCATGAACTTGCTGGGTTAGTTAAAAGTCTTTATATCAACATGCAGGTAATTATACCATCAAATTATACACTCGATCTTCTCGATTGGATATATTTACCGCTATTCATATCCCTAATTGTACGAGAATGGAAGGAATTTTTGAATATGTCACTTCGGCATTTAATTTCTCTAATTTTGTGATCATAGTCCAGTCTACCATAGAAAGTTGGAGTTCGCGAAATATTTTTAACGTCATCAGTAAAATATTTTCTTGGAATTTATTTATGAGATTAAGTCTAAATTTCAACCTGCGATCTGACAAGAATTCCCAATTTAATTCATTTAATAGACTGGTTACGCTCTTATAGTTATCATACCGTCCCATTGCAAATGTTGATGAATTTCATTGCACACGTTCAAGTTCATTATTTAAGCCTATTTCATATAAGTGCTAGGAGTTTTTTTAGGAGGAGAAAATTCTTTTTCCAAAAATTCATTAGTACCAATTTTTTAAAATATTTACACATCTTGCCGATCTTTGCTGTACAGTTTAAACTTTATTATTTCGGCCCAATTGTTGTTTGCTTCCAAATCCGGTTCTCCGCAAAATTTCCAGTTTTTTTCCATTCGGAAAAAAACTGGAAATTTCGTATGCATCAGTTATTAAATACGGTAATGCTAAGGCCGATTAAGGGGACAAATTTTGTTTGCGACAAATATACCCTAATCATTTATAAAGCTAATACCATTATCAGAAATTTATGATCAGACTTCCAATAAATATAATGAATTGTGTGCTCCAAGTTCAGTACGGTAGTGGGAGGAATCAGGTTTTATAACGCCATTTTTTCCTTCTTACTGGGTTTCTATAGTAAGGGATAAACTGGATTTTACTTTTCCTCACCCTCCCTTCATAAGCTGAAATACTCTTGAAGGAAAGAGGCTAGTCGATAGTTTTTCCCCGCCTTTAAGTGGAACAGAAACGAAACAAATAACGCCGGTACAGCTTAGCGTTGAGACAAGAGGAGCGAATAAATCCAACGGAAGAACTTGGATATGGGGAGGACTCGCGATTAGATCCCTAGCTCGTGGACGACACTAAATCCATTTTGAAAGTGGTCTCGCACCAGTGTTTATGAACGTCTCCTGCTTGAGTCTGAACTACTGGCATCTTCCATTTAGAAGTACACATTACAAAACGATAGCTCTTCGTAATTTTCCAACCAACATATGTATGTAAGTATCTTGAGATATGATGGCTGGAGTGACTATCCACGGAGAAAAAATAAGCATGCTGCGATTCGCTGATGACATAGCACTCATAGCAGAGACACAGAGGGATCTGAACTAGACTCTAGTAACCATGGAAAGGACAATTGCCAGATACCAGCTGAAGATAAATAAGAAGAAGACTAAAATATTGGTGTGCAGCAAGAGGGAGGAGGCCGAAACCAATGTCAAACAAGGAAAACAAAAACTTGAAGAGGTGGAAGAGTTCTGTTACCTTGGAAGCCGAATAACAAACGATGGACGAAGCAAGAAAGAAATAGTAGGATTTCTCAGGCAAAGAGGGCATTCTATCAAAAGAAGATTCTACTTACAGCAGAAAATACAACCGTAGAAATAAGGAAACAGTTTATCAGAACATACATCTGGAGCATGTTTCTTTACGGCAGTGAGGAATGGACGATGAGAGCAGCGGAGGAGAAAAGGGTGGAAGCGTTCGAAATGTGGTGCTACAGAAGAATGCTGAAGATTAAATGGGTCGACCGAGTAAGTAACGAAGAAGTCCTGAGAAGAGTAGGAGAAAAGAGAACTCTGCTGAAAACTCTAAAAAGAAGAAGGGACAACTTAATGGGCCACATCTTAAGATACGATGGCCTGATGAAGACAATCATCGAGGGAAAAGTGAACGGGAACATTGTAAAATGCAGGCCTCGTATGAGATACATGGAACAGACTGTGAGGGATGTAAAATAGAAGAATTACGTCACAATGAAAAGGTTGGCCGATAGAAGAATCGAGTGGAAAGCTACGTCAAACCAATCCTAGGATTATTGACCAATGATGATGATGATAGGTATATTATTCATTCGCAGTTTCAACGAAAACTTGTCATCTTCATTTCATGGGTACACCCATGAAATAACGACTGTTATATCAAATCGTGTTTAAATTATGACAGATAAGTTGGATTGAACAGTTTAGTGGGAAAGTATAAAGTGCTATCATTTCTTAAAATTCCCTTACAATCCCAAAAGCCTTTGACACAGTACGAGATTGAAAAGTTTTCACCATCTTCGTTTTATCCTACTAGCACTCCAGACCATTTCACTTTCCATCTTCTCTGCTTCTTGATTAAAATAATTGTTTCAACTTCCCCGTAAGTTATCTCGGATTCAAACTCCATGTCGTGAGAAGCTTATAACCTTAGCATTAAGTCATCGGATCCTTTACCTACCATTTCTTGTACTTAAGGATGATTGCCAATCTTCTGGAAGCCTCTCATATTCCTCATTTAGCTCATAGCACAGAACACGTTGCAAAACTTCATAAATATCTCTTTCCCGGCTTTTGCAATAGCTGGACAGGAAAGCCATCCATTCCGATAGAATTATTTACGAGTGAGTTGGCAATCGCTTAATTAAATTCTAATCTCAATATCTCAATGCTACCTTCAACTACAAGTTAATCTTCCATTAACTTCTTACTGGTAGTATTTTAATTTTAATATTCAAACTAGCATTTTTCCATCTCGCTTACTTACCCTTCGCTAAAATGACCCCTTGTCTTGTCATTGTTGTCCCTAATGGTATCTCGTGCTTCGTTTATTCACGCAGTTTCCCAAATGGAAGTGGTTATTCCAATTTTGTTATCTTTTGCGTACATTATTCACTGAAAACTTTAATAACACTCATTTAACTCTTTCAGAGCATTTATAACTATAGATAGTTTATACTTTCTCGGAAATAAATTATAAAGATGAGTAAACACAAAGCAACTGCCTGCATCTCTCTAACTTTTCCGTTGCGATAAGTGGGGACCCATTTCTTCGCAATGACTTCGCAAGATATGTTCCGAAGGTTCTCGCATGAAGCAAATCGCTCTTTCCGTCACGAGGAAATAGAGAATCCTTGGGCTAGTTACTGGAGAAGCCCTTCTCAGGGCATGAAATATGATCTCTGACGACTTCTTTGGCTTCTACCCCCTGGTTGCTCGAGGTTTTTCCTCCAGAGTGTTTCCATTCTCGAAAGGATTCCTCAAACGGGAGCTGGGAGGTTTCAATCTACCACGTGATACCACGTTTCGATCGCTGCTTCTGGATTACGATCAAAGTCATCTCTTCGTCTATCCTCTTCCCGGAAGTAAAAAACTCCCTCCATTCCCTTATTGCAATGAAGTTGCTCACTGCATATAAATACGCGAGCGTGTACTTCTATGGTATTACTCAACGCTGGAACTTATGACTTCAATGGGGGCGTTTACTCGGAACCTATATCACAATTTTTTACACGAAATCGTTAGATGGAAACGAAAAAAGAATTTTGGTGAAAAAATTAATCTTCTAACCACAACTATTCACTCATAAATCAAAAATTAAAATAAGCAAAAGGTGACGCCCACCGAAAAAGCTGCTGTGATAATATTGACGTCATTTTCCTCTCGTCCTTGACTGCTTTCAGGGGAAGGGAAGGGAGTGGAGGGGGGTTCTCGGAAGGTCTGCTCGCATAGATGCTGTCGCAACTGCTCCTATTGGCAGAGTGTCCCCCCCATTACAAAAAGGCGAAGTAGCTTCGCGGTCTTAGTTGTGATTGGACGAAGTCGATATACGTCAGAGGTTGCACCACGCCCACTTTTCCGAAAGGGTTAAAAACATCAGTTTTTCGCCGCTCATAATTCGAGAAATAATTCACGGATCAAAAACGGAAAAATACAGGTCCTTTTATTTTACAAACTCTATCAGATTCGGAAATAGAAAAATATGGCAAACGACCCCATTGACACAGACATTTTCCGTCTCGTGTTTCTTTCGAAGCTCGTTGACCTCCTAGCAACAGCCCATGTCGAGCGAGCTGCTGACACATCTCCACTTCCTTCTGCCTTCGCCTCGTTATCCTCAATTGTTTTGCACACATCGAAAGCGTTAGCGCTGCGTTTTCTCCGTAAAATGCTCCACCTGGAATTTTTCAAGATGTGTTTTCTGGATTAGTCTTGAAAGAGTAATTCTGGGTGGATCGGATTGGTGTGGTACCCTATAGAGTTATCGCTTCCCATCCCGAAGTCCCGGATTCGAATCCCGGCACTAGTGGAATTTTCATTGTTATACTGATCCCTACTTGAGTGCTAAGTGGAGAGCACTTCGAGTTCAGTACTCCGTCCGTCGAATGGGACGTTATTCTCTGGCTCCCTTGGCGCCTGTCTTTAAAGACCGCTTTAAACGATACAATTTTTTGTTAAATTTTTTGTACAAACTCTGGTATGAGGAAATTGTGGCGTGCAAAGCGGCAAATTGTACGAACGTTTGTACGATTGTCTGAATGACTGAACAGGAAATAGAACCTGTTATAATTCCATTCAGACAAACATACAATTTGGTTGAGTTTATACAAGTGTTTGTACAAGAAATTGTACAAAAAATTGTATCGTGTAAAGCGACCTTAGGAGAATTCTAATGCCGACGCCGGGTTTCTCTCCACCCTTCCTACGTTCTTTCTGAAAAACACCTACCTTCACCCATTAAACCGAGTATCCTCTCCTTGGCGTAAGTGATCTCAGTTTTCGGTCGTCTTACGTAGATAACAACAGTTGCAAGATGGATTCAGCGTCCAGTCAATGGAGCAGAACGAGAATGCCGTTTGCGTTTGCGAATTGACGCAAGTGCACGCGGACTGTTTCCAATCGTTGGACTCGCAAGTCTTTTGACGTCTTCGTTCCGCGTCGAGGAGTCTCCGCTCAAGGTCTTAACTCGCGAGCGAAGGAGAACCGCTTCCCTCCCCCTCCCTCCCCCCCTCTGGCAGTAACGGGAAGTCTTCTTCTAGCGCCCCCCCCCCCCCCATTCCCCCCGATGGCGTCCCCACGTGACCCGAATGAGTGGACGATCGGCGTCCGCCGCTGCTCTTTTGGCGAGGAGGGGTCTGCGAACCGAGGCGATGCCCTTTGCGGAGGGACCTTCTTCGGGCCTCCCTCGAGGGCCCGGGGCCGAAGAGGACCCCTCGAGCACGCCCGGAGTATTTTGACAGCGGAAGTGGAGGCGATGACATCGAAAGACAGGAGGCGGCTCTGCCATGTCCAACGCGGAGCTATGAGTTTCCGCCGGACTACGTGAGAGACGGCTTCTTGTTTCCTACTTACTTGGCGATGGAATGCTTTCGCGAAAAGAATGCGGGGTGAGAATACGATTGGCGAAGGAAGGAAGGAAGCAGTGGAGTCGGAACTATTTTCGCTGGGAGGGGCCAACCTTGAAAAGGCTCCCGGCTCTTAAGAAAAGGGCCCGGCTCCTATGAAAAGGGCCCGCATTTTTTTGCGGATGGGAGGGGTAGAGACTAGAATTCCGCTAATAGTGCATATGAAGGTGGTAGAATATGCGTCAGAAGGGGAAAGGCGAGCTGGAAACAAGTGAAATTTAATTTTTATAAAGATATGCGACCCTGGCATTATCTGAGAGTGGTATCTCGAGTAAAGATATTTTTTGTAGAATTTTTGAAAAAAAATCTTGTAGGATAATTTACACTATAGCAAAATACTGCACAAAACAATCTGCATCGTAGGAAAATAGTATTTCAAACAAAGAGATCAAGTTTATATAGCTATAGCTGCAGTATTACACAAAAAAATTAGAAAAAATCTCGAGGATCCTAAATGACCACGTAGGCGCCTAGCGTACCATATAAGGTACATAAAATTGTTTTCTCACCAAATTACCACAAAAATAGCATAAGAGTCATTAGTGATCGATATACTGGTAAAAGTATATGTTAACTTTGAATGAGATTAACAATATGAGCAAAAAAGCTGTTATCAAAGAAGAAATGGAGCACTAACCTCGAGGACAACGCCATAATTCCCTACTTCAGCTAGTAGTCTCTCACACTCCTTCCTCCAACCATGCACAGTGACAATTGATTCTAACAGAAAGAAACCAGGAGAACTACTATGCATTGAGCAAGGATTCATCGTGCTAGCGACGCGATTTCGATGCAAACGTAACAACGTAAGCATATATTAGAGCCGCCGAAACTTCACCCTGCATTACGTACCATATATGGTACGCTAGGCGTTAACGGGTTAATGAAGAGGTTTTCTCATGGGCCCGGGATTAATTATTGGGGGGGCCAAATGCCCCCCCCCCCCCTAACCCCGACGCCTTTGGAAGGAAGTGAATTTTTGCGTTGATCCACGATTTTAGGAGGTGGAGAAATAAATGGGGAGATAAAAATATATACTTGTGAACTTGGATTCCGGAGTTTTGTTTTTCCGATTCTATTTGAAACTCAATTCTCTATCGCAGTCCATCTAATGCAATTCACTTTCCCACAGCCATTTGGCCAAGTGCTGCTAATATGAAATAAAATGGAGAGTATGAAGAGAGAGAAATAGCGGAATACGGGATGGAGATGATAGCTGAACGGGAGCCGAAGTAGAATAAGGACACTCATATCTTTAGCCTAATGCTCTAACTGGCAGATAACGGTCACTCAGTCAACTACCCGAAATGAAACGAAAATGGGTGTGAACTCGTTGATGTCATAGCTCCCGGCCTTTGGCATTCAATAAATGACATTTTGAAATGCTTACTACTCTAGAAGCCTGAAAAGTGTGTACTTCCCCATTGGGGTAAAGCGCCGGCAATTCGCCGGTCTGCCTTAAGGAGGATACACCGTGACTCCGCGATTCAAACTCGCGTAAGAGAGCTATGTTATTTAATGAATATATACCGATATGGAAAATCATCTATAGGGTGATAACGCATACACAATAATTCTATGAGTATGCTATTATATAGTTCGTTGTAGTTGCATTCTATTTTTTACAAGCTCTTTTAACTCAATTTGGTTTCGAAACATGACTGACGTGTGGTGCCAAGTTTAATTTATAAAATGAGAATACATGCTCAATCCCGCTAATACATATTCTAAAATAGGTTAAATATTTCCTTACTTAGTTTTAAACTTTTACCATGCAATTACAACTCTTTTTTTCGAATTGTATTAATATTGATATTTTCGAAAATTGTTAGGCAACAATGACGCTGCTACAATTTGGAAGCATTTGTATTAATTACACGATGTCAGTAACCAATGAAATATATAAATTGCATAAAAATATAAGAAGGACCTTGGTAAGGTATATTCCTTAAATAAGTAAGTAAATAGGCTTGTAAGCACGTTCCGTCACCAGTATCGTTGCCAATGATAGCAACACATTGTAGCGCCACTTTCATGTCACTAAGGCTTTTCTGCTTTTTTTTCGAGCACACATTTTTAATTATCAATTAAGAAAGTGTGGTTAGATGAGCACTTTTTCACAATGCTAAATTCTACATAAAACTGCGCATCTTATATTAGTTTATGTCAAAACGACATTTCACTTTACATTATTAATCTGCAAATTTTACTGCAAGAACCAGGCTCAGCCGTATAACCACGCATAAAATAGTTAATTTTCAACGTTTTCTTCTTCAAATATATGATGGAAAAGCTTCATTATTTTATTCAATCGATAGAAGGGCCAAAAAATTGAGTGTCCTGAAATTTTCACAAAAATGACTTCTACTTCATAATTCGGTGGAGCCTCCTTAATCGGATGTGACATCCGAATAAATATTTTTCTACTTTTCAGTAATTAATAGATGTTATTAGGAAAAAGAGCACTCTTTGCTAAGTGGCTGACTTCCAGAGGTAAGCTAGGGGGAAATTATTGATTGTGATAAATCAATGCTGAGAAATTTATATACAATCGATTATCCACATTAAAATGGTCGATAATTGAGCGATTATATTGTTGTTCGAACCAGCGAAAAGAAAAAAAAAACAAAGTGCATTTATTGCGCCGTGGCTGGGGGGTTGTTTATTCATTCGGTCCCCCCGAAGGACGGCGTCCTCCATGAAGGGTGCGAGGGGGAATTAAGTTCATTAACTGTCCACTCCTCCACTGTTCATTGTGTGTGTAGGCGTGCGTATGTTCTCCGCTTCCCTGCCCTTCCATTTTTTTCACTATCAAGTGGCGTGGGAAGACTCTCTCCACACCCAGTATTTAAGCAATGCATTTGTAGATTAAACTTTTAATTTATGGGCGCCGTGGGACAAGGGGAGAACGCATATCAACGCTAAATGTGTTTTTGGGAGTTGCTTCAAAAATTGCGAGTGGGAAGTAAATATCAGAGCAGGAGAGATTATTCGCAGCTTTTGACACTCTATAAATTTAAAAAATAACAACATGATTACACGGGGCTTGGGAACTTCAACGAGCATGCGAAGATTTTTTTAGACGGGGAATTAATTATAAGACAAAATCTGTTATATTTTATTGCTTTCATGCTTCACTTGAGAAATAATTCTCAGCAAATGTAATTGCCTCGGGAAAGTGGAAATAAAAAACCGTGAAAATAACAATAGTGAATATTCCGTTAAAATCATGCCAGGTTTAATCAATTCCCTAGGACTATACGCTAACTATCTAAGCTTTGATTTTACATAGGTGGGAAAATGAATCTCTCAAATAGTTTTTTGCATACCAGTTTGCCAAAGCGAATAAACCTAGTCTTTGAATTGGCATTGAGAAGCAACTAGGGGTGTGGACCTTTTCGATTTAACTTGTGTGAGAAGGCGCAATGTAACACCTGTACTTGGAGCATTGTAAAATAACGTTTTAAATATTCTTAACTATTTATCTCCGCACATCTGCTAAAGAAATAGAAACCACAAGGTCTCCTATACTGTTCAAGGCGATACTTGAACAGTATAGGAGACTAGCGACTGTAAGTATCAGGAGAACTATTAAGACGATGAAATGACACTATAAATTTAAAAAATAACAACATGATTACACGGGGCTTAGGAACTTCAACGAGCAAGTGAAGATTGTTACACCTAGTATTTAAGCGATGAATTAGCAGATTAAACTTTTAATTCCGTTAAAATCAGGCAAAGTGTAATCAATTCCCTAGAACTATACGCTGCAAATTATCTCCTTCCGGTGCAAATATATGTCGTAACAAATCTCTTTGCATGCTATCATTTCTATTCAAAATATTGTTAAATGGGTAGGCTGCTTGGAATCTATTTAAAGACGTAGATATTGAAGAACTTGGGTGCAAGGTAATGAACATGAGGAACAATGTAGGCATTGGAATTGTGGCTAAAACGATTGAAAATATAAAAAAGTATGGATGAAACGATGCATTCCAATTAATAAGACAAAATGGCAGGCCAACTTGCCCTTATGTGCAACACTTCGTTCGGCATAAATTTATGGAATTCGTGTATACTCGAAACGTAGGAAGAAGATATAATTTTTGTAATAAAACTCCTAGTAGAATTGCAAACTTATGCGTTTTTCATACAACCTTACCTTAATATCTATGGAGAAATAAAAATAATATACAAAAATAATGCACAGAAAACCAAACGCTCGGCACAAAATATTTAAAATGGTAATAGAGAGTTTTAGGCACCAAATGAAGGCATCTAATTGAACCACGAGGAAGAAAAGTTTGAGAAAGGGTTAAAATAAATATAGGCATATAAATAGCGGGGATGGATCAACATAGAAAACCGCAAAACCTCTAAGAAGGATAACAGCAAAGAATACGAACCTGCATGATGGAAAGAAAACAGTTAATAAATAAAAAGAGAAGGCTGACTTTATGGCAGACGAGATATATTGAGAAGCTGTTCAGAAAAAATGAACTAGGATTTAAAAAAAATCAAAAACAGATCTTTCCAGAGAAAGGTGAAAGAAATTGAACGAAATCCTTCCACGCACAACGCGCAAGATCACCCATTATATTTCTAAAGCCGTTTCGGAGTCAAAAAGCTCCTTCAGAAAATGGAATAACCAATAAGGTCATGATAACATTACCCATGAAAGCTATTGAAAATTTTACAGATTGAAACATTCAGCGATATCATTATGGTGCTATCCTACATTTTTGGAAAAAAGCGTTGGGGTGATTCTCGCAGTGAGTCTCGATTTCCTATTTTTAATCGGAAGTTAGAATCCTTTGCGTAAGATAAAAATGTTGTGAGATAGTTTGAGAGTTTTTGAATGATCGCGTACAGAGGGTGGTTTCAGTTCGTATTGGCTCCGATGAAGTGATAGTCGCATCATATGTCCCTCAAGGAAGAGTTATAGGCCCAATTTTATTTTTTCTATCGATGAATCACTCGAATTTTGCTGTGTAATGGAAGCTCCACCTATTTGCCAATGATGCTGCAGTTTCTAGGGTAACTCAGAGTGAAGAAGATACGCAGGCGCTGGCGAGAGGCCAAGAAAAAAAAATTGATAAATGGAGTGTTGCTTGGAAGCTCGGGTTTAATTTGGTTAAATAGGAGGCAGCGAACTTTGAGAAAAGAGTAGTTCTCCTTCAAATACTTGAGCAATATCGAAGGTAGAAACAATCCAATACCTTAGCGGTACAATCATACATTCCATTCCATTCCATGTTTTCGATCAACTTGGTTGATGTTCTCACGTATTTTCCGACCTTAAGCCACTGATAGGGGTTTTTCTATTGGATATGGATTATACTGGGATAAATGGAAGTGTATTATTAGTCAAGAAGGATTTCGGTTTATGGAAAAGGTCATTGGGGTTAGGGATATAGGTCCACAGGTTCTCTACGAGGGGGTTTCCGGTTTGGTTTAGATTTTCTGTGAAGGGTTTTCAGAGATTGAGAAGTGTGAACTGGAGCGGCTAAATATTCAAGTCCTTATAAAACTGATTATTTGTTAAGAACCATGGGGCCCTGGTTATTTTCCGAAGTAGTTTGGTCTGACAAATTCGGAGTTTTTTAATGTTATTTTTCTTACTGTATGCCCAGGTCGGGCAAGCATATGATAGAATTGCTTCAGAGGATGCTCTGAAAACCAGGAGTTTTTGTTTTAATAATAGTGGAGAATTACTTCCACATATCCTTTTTAGGCCTGTAAAGCAGTTGTTAGATTTTTGGATTAGTAGCTCTGTGTCTCTTCCGAAGTTCAAGTCGTTATCATTTTCAATCCCCAGGTGCCTTATTGATTGTGAGTACTTCCTGGTTTCTCCTTTTATTCTTAAAGGTTTGGCAGCTTTCAGTTTTTTCCGTTTGTTGAAAATTAAAATGCTGGTTTTCTTGGAATGTAGTGGCAATTTCCATTTTAAGGTCCAATTTTCCAGTGTTTCCAAAATTAATTTCATTTTTCTTGAGGCATATGTTGGGGTAAATGGCTCCACGGACACTACCAAGTCTTCTGCGTATTGATAGGTATGATATATCCTTCAAATACTTGAGTAATATCGAAGGTAGGAACGATCCAATACCTAAGCGGTACGATCATACAAGACACAACCTCCGTTAAATACCTAAGCTAGCCACCCATCTTTTAGGATTCATTAAGAGGGTATAGTGTAAATTCGATAAGAAATAAAAGAGAGATACTTTTTTTCTATCGTCAGGTATCACTTCCAATACGCCTGTAGCTGGTATATTGGATTCCAATGAGGCAGGTTTGGTAATGAAATTAGAGCGTGTACGAAAAAGATCGGAGATGCTTGTAAAAAGCCATTATGATGACGGCGGTGGGGTTAGTCTCAAGTTCATTAATACTCGGGTAGTTACCCCAACACAATTAAGGAACACGAGAGCGTAGGGTCAAATTCAGACTGTATCTTTTGAGTGACTTTGAAGCTCATCTTTTATAAAGACGACGTTGGAAATACATTGAGGACACCCGCTAATTACGCTACATTCGAAAACAAAGGCAGAAAACAAAAACAAAGGAGGGAAATAATTTTCCATGCAGATGAAAGTGTAAGAGGTAATAATAGGTAATTGTCGGGTGGGTGCAATTTTCCTAGCCGAATAATAAGAAATAGATTAAAAATTTGTTTATTCTGAAAAGATACATCAACATATACGTAATGCCCGGCGAACCACCACGAAGGTGTGTGGCAGTGGTTGAATATCACCAAACATGCACTATTGACATGCAACTAGGCTACTACATGGAAACATGCTAGATACTAGGGTCACATGCAGCTAGATGGTTAGTACCTACATTTTAATAAAGGGATTAGTTGTTAATACATGGATAATGCACTACAGACTACTGTAATCCCTGCCACACACCCTCGCGGTGGCTTGCAGGGTGTCACGTAGATGTAGATGCAACAATATTTCACGTACCTATATGCTATGCTGCCTATAGTGCTCTCGTGAGGTATGCGGGAAAAATGATACTTTAAATTTGTCGGTACGACAATTTCCCTGATCTTGTTAATCTGATCAAACCAATACGCAGGGGTTCTGAATATATATCTAACGTCATCTGTAAACAATCATCATCATCAGTAATTCAATCCTAGGATTGGTTTACTGCAGCCCTCCATTCTGCCCAATCCAGTGTTAATTCCCTCACGCCCTGATATGTTTTCTCTTTCACATCCTTCTTTATTTGCTCTTTATATATATGTCCCTTGGTCTTCCTCGCGGGACCTTCCCTTCAATCTTTCCTTCTATTATATTTCTGACTAATTCGTTGTGCCTCAAGGTATGTCCAATCCATCTGGTTCTTCTTTGCCGTAGGGTTTTCCATATTATCATTTCTTCATCTGCTATTCTGTAACACCTCTTCGTTCCTCACTTTAACTGTTTGTAAACAAATCAGCCTCGAAAATACTTAAAAGGTTTGAGTTAAATTTTAAGATACATTGTACGTGGCTTGAACATTTGTAACTAACACATTATCATTATTAAGTTTTAATAGGTTTTCTAGTGCGTGTATGTAGATGACGTATTTCATACTTGTTGACCTAACACGCCCTGCCATACACCTTACATATGGCTCGCAGGGCTAATTGCAGGCGTAGAAGACATGAGCCACGACGTAAATTGGTATTAAATTAGAAACCTCACCACCCTCCAACAAAAGCTTTCGATTTAATTATTTTCCTCCACCCGTAGGCTTCCTCAAGGATTTCCTTGCATTTTCCTCGTTGACAGAGACAGTTTCTTCGGCATTAACGTAATTACGAATGAATTGTAAAGCGTTTTCCTTCTCCAGCATTCATTTACATTCAAACAATTAAACGCTGAGGAGCTAAATATATGCCCTTAGAGAAAACTATCTACTCGTCAAGTCAATTCTAAAGTATTTTTTAAGACGAATGAGACTTGGGCTACTGCATCTACATCTACACGATACCCTGAAAGCCACCGTGAGGGTGTGTGGCAGGGGGTGAAGATCACCAAGAATGAACTACCGACATGCAAAGAAGTAACTATCGGGTCTCTTGCAACTAGATTGTTATTATCTATAGTATTTAAGGGGTTAATACATGCATCATGCACTACAGAATACTCTAAAATATTTCTTCTACCCATTCCTTTGCTATGCAGCCTATTCTGTTCTCTTATAGTACGGGGGAAAAATGCCATTTTGAATCTATCAGTACGACAATCTCTCTCTATAATCTTATTTATCTGGTCGAATCTAGCCTAATACGCTGGTGTTTTAATATGTGCCTAGCATCTTCAGTCAAGCTATCCGATTGAAATATCTCTAATAGATTTAATCTGTACTTTAACCTACGCTCTGATAATGATTCCCACTCTAATTTTTTCATTAATTCCGAAACGCTACTCAACGTATCGTAACATCTTTTAACGAACCTAGCTGCTCTACGCTGTACACTGTCTAGTTCTCTGATCAAACCTAATTCATTCGGATCCCATACACTGGCTGCATACTGCAGGTGGGGCCTAACTAGAGAAAAGTAACATCGCTCTTTTGTCTTCTCATCACACCAACTCAAGTTTGATCCACATTGCGGCTCCACGGGAGGCGGCCGCTTAAAAACGAAGCGTTTTGTGCCGGCGTGAAGTAGTCTTTCCCATGCACCCTCATTTTGGCATCGCTTGCTTACTCATCCGCTCAAAATGGGATATAATCGAGACCTGAGAAGTTTGATAAAGCACCCATTCAATAGAGTAATATCCATAATAGAATTTATGTAGAACGCAGTATCTTGTTGATGAAATGCAGACATTTTCTCTTAATCACTCACTGCGCATTCCCATACTTTGATAAATATTTAAGGGAACCAACTTCTTACGATTCCATAAAGATTTGGCACCTAAAAGTATCTTTACCATTAAAATTCTGTGACAATAGAATTGGTGGCTCAGAAATGTTGTGAATCGTAATCGCTTAATGGAAGCGTTAAAGTAAAATATATACGGATAATGTGTAGTCCCAGAAAATATCTACGGAGTAGACGAAACATTGGTCAGTGAATTATAAATAGTGTGGAATATAGGTACGTTCTATTTTATTTTATTTTACTTTTACCTAAACATGCAGATGCACCAAGTTACGCCTGAAACTGTGCAGATTAGGCCTAATGGAGGCATGACTAATCTTAATTGGGAAAGGGTAATGGCAAGGGGTGTTATGGTGCAGGCCAATATATTGGGGAGACGAGGAAAAAAGGCACCAAAGTAGAAATCGGATGATAGATGCCAATTCGTGGAATCAGGCTACAGAGGGAGTGATCTCTAGAATATTTTGCCTGCAATCCTTCTTGTCTCCCTTTCTGACTGGACAACTGGCGTAGCGCGGACTGGTATGTTTACTTAAACGGACTATAAATGGCTTGAGGACGCAAATGCACTTCCAACATCCGAGCGACACTCTCATCTACATCTACATAATACCCTGCAAGCCACCATAAAGGTGTGTGGCAGGGGGTGAATTCTCACCAAATATGCACTACATATCATACAGAAAAAGGATTAGAATTTATATACTGTTCTACACTTCACTAATTAAAAAAGATAAAAATAGCAAAGCAAACATCCAAAAACATGTTGTTAGTTGGGTTAGATTTAAATGCTCATACCTACATGCAGCTACCAATGCTATGGATTGAATCACTCGTATTGGACATATTTACCCATATTCATATCCCTAATTGTACGAGGAAAAAAAGAAATTTTGAATCCGTCAGTTTGCCAATCAATTTCTCTAATTTTGTGATTATAGGTCCAGTCTACCATAGTAAGTTGTGGTCCGCAAAATATTTTTAACATCATCACTGAAAATATGGTCTTGGAATTTGTTTAAGAGATTAAGTCTGAATTTCAACCTGCGATCTGACAACGATTCCCAATCTCCCTCTCTCTGATCGTGAATAGACACAACACTTACTACTCTTGTTCTTCTCTTCTTCCATTTAGTTTTCTGTTTAAATCAAATCTTAAGTTTCCAAACGGTAAATCCATTATTAATTTTCCATATGAAATGACATATAACTTGAAAGAGAGAGAGCGAAGAGTTGCTTTTCAAGTATTAACTTCTCAACTATGACACTAGAGTGGATCTACTGTCTTCTATGACTGCAATTCACTACGCAATATATTAGGAAACCCAAAAGATAAATCTCCACCACTGGAAAAATCCGGGGTCAACAAAATAAGTCGCGGAACCTGCCAAGAAGTATTAAAGAAATCGTAATCCCATTTTCAGATACAGGGAACTTTTAGCCTATTATAAAAACGGTATTTTTGCGCATTCTAAAGATGTGGTTATTTCACGGCTCTAACTAGGTGCTCGCCTGTGAGCCACCACGAGGGTGTGTGGCAGGGGGTGAAGATCACCAAACATGCACTATTGACATGCAACTAGGCTACTACATGGAAACATGCGAGATAATATGTCCATATTCAGCTAGATGGCTAGTATCTACATGGTAATAAATGGATTATTGGTTGTTAGTACATGTCTCATGCACTACAGTCTAATTTAAAAACTTTTTATCTGCCTATCCCTTTGTTACGCTGTCTATTGTTCTCTCTTATGGTACGCGGGAAAATTACATTTTAAGTCTATCGATACGACAATCTGTCTCTCTGATCTTGTTAATCACATCAAACCTAGCATAATACGAGGGGTTCTTAATGTATATCTAACGTCATCTGTGAACAAATCGGTTTCGAATCTCCTTAAAAGGTTCAACCTAAACATCAGACGTTCAACATTCAGTTCATCTTGGCCCACCGCTGACCTCATCCCGAGACAAGTACTTCTCAAACATATCTCACCGTTGATGGTCACCATAGTTGTCCGAAATATCGGTATGGGAGTCTTCCACTATAAACTACTCTTACTAGCGTAACCAGTCTATTAAATGAATTAAATTGGGAATCATTGTCAGATCGCAGGTTGAAATTTAGACTTAATCTCTTAAATAAATTCCAATGCCATAATTTCATTAGTGATGTTAAAAATATTTTGCGGACCCCAACTTACTATAGTAGACTGGACCATAATCATAAAATTAGAGAAATAGATTGCTGAACTGACAGATTCAAAATGTCCTTTTTTCCTCGTACTATTAGGGATATGAATAACGGTAAATATATCCAGTACGAGTGTAGCAATGATAACATTGGTAGCTGCATGTTGGTATAAGGACTTATAGCTAACTCAACTAACGGCATGTTTTTGCACGTATGTTCTGCTATTTTTATCTTTTTTTAAATAGCGTAGTTTTGAACAGTACCTATAAAAGTACTGATCCTTTTTTTTATGCATGATATGTAGTGCATGTTTGGTGAGAGTTCACCCCCTGCCACACACCTTTATGGTGGCTTGCAGGGTATTATGTACATGTAGATTTACCTTGTTGCAATAACAAATTGATAAGCTTGACTTCTTGGAACCAGATATTGATAACGTATATAAGTTCACTTTGCACAGATTTATTAAAACTGACCTAGGTTTCGACTTACACAGTCATTATCAAGGCCTTTTAAAAGGCATTTTACGTTTCGTGCCGTACCTGGGAGGCACCCGAACTCGGAGTCCGAGCCTCGGTTGGCTTTGAAGGAGACCCAACCCTTCACCACGGTTGGTTTATAGCACCAACTGACCAGTGACACTATAGTTCGAAATTCATAAATTTAAACATACATCACAAAGCTATGTTCGTTTTTGTGTTGCACTAGTCACGCTCATGTAAATGGTTTTTAATCGCAGTCATACGATGGATATTAACCAATTTACATGCTTTAGTAATTTAATGTCTGTAGTACATTAAACTGGCTTGATTTACTAATGCGCGTAAAATGGTTAATATATATCGTATAACTGTGTTTAAAAAATAATTTTCATCAACGTGAATAGTACAACACAAAGTTGAACATAATTGTGCGATGTATGTTTAACTTTAAGAAGTTATGAACTATAGTGTGTCTGGCCAGTTGGTGCTATAGACCACCCGCGGTGAAGGGTTGGGTCTTCTTCAACGCCGAGGCTCGGACTCAGAGTTCGGGTGCCTCCCAGGTACGGCACGAAACGTAAAATGCCTCTTCGGGTCACATCCCTGGTTTTTTTTAATAAATCTGTGGAATTTTACAAAGTGAACTTATTTACGTTACACTCTGTTGGTGTCGGTGTCATTATCCTGTAAAATTGATCTGGATTTGAACGCCGAAGCAAAGTCTAATAGGAACGTAGACAGACACTCATGAATACGTGAATGGCTATAGTGACCTAAATATACGTTCAACTACGCCCTGCCCATAGTAAACCTGGAACTCTATTCTAGTTCACGTAACGTGCCGCGTAACGAGGACGGGTCGACTGTTTGTCACGAGCGGCGTGACTTGGAATTCGCCTTCCGCATCGCAATCCGTGATGGACTCCCTCACCTAGGTTACGCTCCGCCAATCAGGGAGCAATTCCCTATTCCGTTTATTCTGCTTTTGGCTTGTTACAACCTCGGTTAACTTTCGCCAGCTCTATCACCAAAATTAATTCTGAGTTGCGGCTCATTGCAGCTTAGATTTTGGAGTATGGCGAGAAAAAGGTTTTGGTAAGTTATAGCATGAGTCGGACTACTGGCGTACACCTTTTAAGGAATAATTCAAAAAATATTTTTGACCCGATAGGCTACTGTTATGAGCATAATGCTTAGTATTTTCATTAAATAATTAAAAGCGCACTTGCATAGCGAATGGATGTAAAATAACCTTTCTGTCAGCTTACACTTGAAACTTTACTGATCCATTTTCATCGACTGCGAAGTTCTAGACAAAAATTATATTAATTATAACTTATTAGACGTTGTAGAATCTTAGTAAATATGTTTTATACTAACAAAAGAAGTTCGGACATATTGGACCCCCCGAGAGGGTGTCATTTTGACACCCATCTGATTATGTGTCCATAGTGGTTTTTGCTGGGATTATTTTATGTTCTACGGTTTCTAGTGTTAATGTGGCAAATTCGGTATTTTTTCCAGTTTTTTTAGAAATAAAAGTAATTTTTTTCAAAAGTGGCTCGACTTTATTTGACAGTTCCTATTCGCTTCTGGCTCTTGCACTCCATCACACTCGTCAGAAGGTTAACAAACATTTCTTGATGCAGTCTAAGGACTACCAGGATCCTCTGCTAACTCTTCAAAAAAATCCTCTCGGAATATCTTCTGTAGAGTTATTTCCTTATACAATATCCAGGCATTTATACCGGGCAAGTCAAGAGTATTCTGGAATGAATTGACCGGTCATCGTCTGGTTCCTATTCTAACCGAATATTTCTGCCCAATCAGATCAATGATATCCACTCCATAATTAGTCTCTTTGCATTACTTTACAGTTTCTGGCGTTTTCTTAGAGTTTTCGCCAATGTCAACGTAGGATGAAGAGAGCTTATTGTTAGAGCCACAACACACTTCCTCGGTTTGCCCTGATAAACGTTAAGTGTTGCGTCACCGTTTTTGTATAATTTAGTTAAGTACAACTCTTCCCGAAAAGCTTTTATTTCAGCAGAGATTTCTCTCATTACCTCATTTACGGTTCCCATTAGACTTGTACCTTTTTCAGCTCTATATGAGCACAAGTGATGTAAAATAGTTATCAGTTGTGACATTTCGGCCCTTGCTCAAGTAAGACTGCATAAGTATCATTACAACATGATCTACAACGCGATCATCAGCTTGACGAAATTCGCCCTTGCCAAGGTCGGGAAATCCATTTATCAAATATTTACAGGCCTTATTGCAAGGTAGTATTTTTGCCCATGTTTATCAGGCTTCGATATCATGTATTGCGTAAAGGAGCATCTAGCATTGCTTGGAAACAGCTGTTTGTCAGTAGTAATGAACGGTCCAGGCTTATCTATAGCATACAACACAGTTATCAATGCTTTTCTTCCACAGATCTGAAAACATTGCAAATTTGTTTTCCTGCAACTGTGCATAGCCACTTGACTTTTCGTCAAAGCAAAGATAGCGTAAAATTTCACAAAAGCTCAAGATCTTGATCAGACCGTTTCTCGGACACGTCTTCAGAAATGTTATTTAGTGCTACTGTAATTTGCTCCGGCCTAATACGTAGCGTCATAACCAAAACGCAAACTATTTCGATGCAACCGCCTCGACGCAAGGCGAAGTCACGACCGGTCGCGATACGCCAGCGAGCCACACAGCCAGCTACAGACGCTCGGCAGTTGTCATCTGTATTGTCTCGTCAGATATTTTGTAGACAACAGTGCTTCTTTACCGCAGATAAATGCATCTTTGTGTCATCTAGTTCGAAGGCTAATATTTTGCAAAAAAGTAGTGGAAAATGGATTTACCTCAAGTGCTACTAAATTTTCGAAAAATAAAAAACAGACTATTTTTATCGAAAATAGTCTCTTGAATTGCATCTATATCCTTGCTAAGCGATTTCCTGTCTTCTTCTTTTGGTATACCCCTATACACTACAGCATCGTCTGCAAAAAGTCTAAGATTACTACTAACTACGATACCCAAATATAATTTCACCTTTTCCCTTTTTCACCTTTCATAATTTCACCCAATTTCACCTACCGGCATCCTACTAATCAGATATCTTATGTTTTCAGGTGGTGTTCATTCCAAAACGTGGACGCCGGATAACAGAGGTGTTAATCTTCGCTTCGCTGTTCGGGTGGCTGCTCTTGCTTATTGGACGTTGTGTCGTCAGATATAAGGTAAGTTCACCTCTCTAGCATTAAATTTGCATTGCATTTTTGCATGCTTCTCGGTAATAGTTGATCATGAAAACTCGTAGGGAACTGTCTCTCATAACTCCTAGTCCCAATTAAATTGAATTTGTCTTTAGTTAATCTGCAAATTTAAGACTATGAAATCCACTTAAACAATTAACAGAAAAGGAAGTGAAACTCCTACACGAGCGGAATTCAAATCCAGGGTTCTGGGATCAAAACACGACGGATTTACTCCTGTCACTGGTGCCGGAAAAGTTCAGATTTTGAAAATAAGTACTCAAGAAATATAGTGAATCTCTAACCTCACTAGTATCAAGAATGTATGCTTTTTAAATTGGAACTATTTGACAAAGTCAAGATGGAAATTAATATAGTTGTTCTTATCCACGCAGTCTACATGATAATAGGTGTTCTGCATAATTGATGATGCATGCCTGTTGAAGGTTCACCCACTGCCACACATCCTTGCGGTGACTTTCAGGGTTTATGCAAATGTGGCTATAGAATAAGAGTTAATTGGCATTCCAAATTTTTAAGCTACTGTCTGCGCCAAAATCTTGTAGACTCGAGTTTAAACCTAAATAACTCCGAAACTGTTCACCTGATAATCACGTTATTTTCACAGTAATTTAGATAATTTTGTTGTTGACTGAGTACATTGTTAGAATAATTTTTAAAAACAATTTTCGAACTGTTTCTTACGTTAGAGTAAAAAAAGGGCCCCATTTGTTTTAGCGCTACGGCGCCATACGTCACTTTGACGTATAATAACTTCCAAATGAAACGTTTGACTAACACAAATTTTTTAATACAAGGTGAATTATATCTTTATTATTACGTCTGTGAAGTTTAAAGGTTTAAACTTTCGTACTTGTAAATGATAAATGCAACACATTGGGTTTCATCCCACTTCAAATAATGTATGCATATCTGAAAATGTATTTTCGGTGACCAAAGTATTCCTTGCAGAATTCAAAGATCACGTACTAGCTGTGAACACTTTAGCGGCGTTACCCGCTGAAATTGCACTATAGCAAATATTTAAAATACTGTCGCTAACTACTGGTAGCTCAACTGGTAGAGTACCTGGCCAGAAATGATTCAAGGCGAATGATTTTTTCTCTGTGGAATATTTGCTATAGTGAAATTTCAGGAGGTAACGCCGCTAAAGTTTTCACGGCTAGTACGTGATCTTTGAATTTCGTAACAAGTAAGCACCTTGGTGTTTCAACGTCAGCTTTAACCTCGAGGACGAAGGCGCCATGAGCACGACTTAGGCTGCTTTGTGGCATTGATATGTCTAGCAGTCCGTCAACATCTTGATCCTTTAGAGCTCTAAAATATCCACAGGGAGAGAGGACGCCTTGGTAGCTGAACTGGTAGAGCACCTGGGGGGGTGTGCTTGAATCGTTCGAGATTGATTCCGGTACGGAATAATCCCGAACACAATGTAAAAACATGCGAGTGAGTCCTTAGTTACGTACCGGAATCAATCTCGAACGATTCAAGCACACCCCCCCCTGGCCGAGGTGTCCGATTTCAAGTCCCGGTCAAGGCGAATTATTTTTTCTCTGTGGAATATTTGCTAAAGGGGGTTGGGTTATGTGGTGGATATGGCGAGTACCATTCCGAGGGTTCAAGTTTGGATCACGGTGGCAGAAGATTTTCATTGGTATACTGGTCCATACTTGCGTGCCTTGTAGAGAGAACTTCGAGTACAGGACTGTGTCCATCGGATGGGACATTGAACCATGTAGGTACCATTAGACCCATTATCTCAAAAATGCTGGCAGATAAAAACTCCTTACCGATTGATTTTATTTTTTTAATGTATCAATTCCCGCGCAAAGCGCAATGCCTTCTTTATTTGTCGCTCGAATTGAAATTGTCTGTTCTTTGGTATAAGGTTTCTTCTCGAAGTCATGTTTTGGCTCAGAGCCGCCTAGTGGGGTCGTTTCCCATATTATGTTTATGGCCGAATCTGATAGAGTTGGCAAAATAAAAAGACACGTATTTTTCCGTTTTATGATCCGTCAATTGTTTCTCAAGTTATAAGCGGCGAAAAGCTGCTGTTTTTTTTAACCCTTTCGGAAAAGTGCATCCGGTGCAACCTCTGACGTGTATCGACTTCGTCCAATCACAACTGAGACCGCGAAGCTATTTGCAATATCGCAATGGGGGGACACAGCTGAATCTGCCAATAGGAGCATTTGTGACAGCATCTGTGCGAGATTACCTTCCAAGAAACCCCCTCCACTCCCTTCCCTTCCCCTAAAAGCAGTTAAGGACGGGAGGAAAATGACATCAATGTTATCAAAGCAGCTTTTTCGGCGGGCGTCACCTTTTGATTATTTTAATTTTTGATTCGTGAGTGAATGGTTGTGGTTAGAAGATTAATTTTTTCACTAAATTTCTTATTTCGTTTCCATCTAACGATTTCGTGTACAAAATTGCGATTCCGGTTCCAAGTGAACGCCCCCATTGGACCCACGGAGGGATGCGGAGAGGTCATCCGGTGCAAATGAAAAGTCCCCTCCGTTATGTCGCCCGCATTCCACGTGGTAGGTGCGACACTACACGACTCCTATTGGCGGCGCTTTTACGGCTCCCCCCACCCCTTCCCCCTCACAGGTGGCGCCCCCAAGACGTGCAAAGCGGAAGTGCTGCCCCCTATCTCCCCCCCTACCTCCTTCCCTTCGCCCCCTTGTTCATACACGCCGCCCAATAAACTTTATGCCGTTTGTCAAGATGTTTACGACCCTGCCCTCCCCCACCCTTCCTCCCGCGCACCATTTGAGAGAACAACAGCGCAGCGGGCGGCCGAAGGGTTCCTCCGGACAGCTGACGAGCGAAAAGCGAGTCTTCTCCTCCTCTCTCCTCCCACACAGCAAATAGAAGCGCGCGAATGCCGGTCCCGTTGATTCAACCCCCTTTCACGCCTAGCGTTCCCAATCGACGGTACGGAGGGGATGAAACATTTTATGACATCCCTAAAAACCCTGGCGATGGATACACAGCATTTGTCTCTCGAGAGACGAAAGTCATTTCGATTTCCATTCTCCACCATGTGCGAGGCGATGAGGGTTTTCACACTTCCTCCTTCCATGTAACGGCACTCGAGGGCTATATTTGTCGCTCAACGGACGCCAGCAAGTAATTTAATGACGCTCGGAAACGCCTGTCAAGGTATGACCCTCTTCTGCGAGACTCACTTGGAGCCTGGTCCAGGGGAATGTGTTTGAAACAGTCGAGATTATTTCGAATGGGTAACCAAGGAGTCACGTGGTATAAACAAGAATGGCTCGCAAATTTGATGTGTTAAAACCTCTGATTACAACCTCATTCATTGTTTACACTTGTGTGGTTTATCTCATTTGTGGAATCTATTGTCGAGAAAGATGAGAAAAACTCAATTGAAAACAATTTTTGATAATGTAACGAACGATTCAGAGAAATAAAATTTTGAAACCATTCGTGTTTGTACCACGTGACTCCTTAGTTACCTATTCGAGATAATTCCGAAGGTTTCAAACACAACCCCCCAGGAATCGCATTTCCCGGGCCTCTCGGAAATTTACCAGGGAATGACTTCGTTTCGACTCGGGGCAAAAGCTTGCGTCAAAGGAAGGGAAGCATTCTGTATAAACACGTGATTCATGTGTTTATTGCGACGACACGTGATATCTTCGGATGGGAAGTTAATTTCGGACGTCAATTAATACGGTTTAGTCTTTTCGGTGTTTAAAATTTTAGCATATATTACTCGGGTGTGCCGCGTGATGTTCAGGTATTGCCCCGATGTATCGTGACCTCTGTTGGTCACTTCTTCAGAGGGATATGAGGTCCTCATATGACCGTAAGGAGCTTGAAGAATTTTATCATTACTTAAACGACATTAACGACAGTATTAAATGGACCATGGACGTAGAGAAGGAAGGTAAACTACATTTTCTCCATGTGTTATTCGAAAAAAAAGAAGACGGAACCGTTGGACACACTGTATACAAGAAACCGTCGTCCACTAATCGTTAATATTGGGTAAATGTGACGATCATGTACGAGAAATCAACTACTTTTCCATTGTTAACCTCATTTGGAATATGCTGCTAAGTAGGTAGTGTATGGGATCCTTACGAAATCGGTCTAAATAATGAACTTGTACGTGTGCAGCGAAGATCGGCAAGATTTGAAAAGGGACGGTAAGATAACCTCGTTAGCGTAACCAGTGTATTAAATGAATTAAATTAGGAATCATTATCAGATCGCAGGTTGAAATTCAGACTTAATCTCTTAAACTAATTCTAAGACCATATTTTCGGTGATGATGTTAAAAATGTTTTGCGAACCCCAACTTACTATGGTAGACTGGACCATAATCACAAAATTAGAGAAATTGATTTCCGACCTGACTGATTCAAAATGTCCTTTTTTCCTCGCACAATTAGAGATATGAATAATGGTAAATATATCCAGTACGAGTGTAGCAATGGATAGAATAGGTAGATGCATGTTGGTGTAAGGACTTGAAGCTAACCCACCTAACAGCATGTTTTTGCATGTTTGCTTTTTTATTTTTATCTTTTTAAAATGGTGAAGTTTAGACTAATGTGTTATTATTAATCCTTTTTTATGCATGAAATTTAGTGCATGTTTAGTGAGAATTCACCCCGTGTAACGCACGTTTATGGTGGCTTGATGTATATTTAGAAATACTATCCCTTGAAGAGTACTGCGAAAAATATAATATTCTGTCTCTTACATCTCATCATTCTTCGTCGAAATAGGCCCCATTGTTGTAATTAAAAACCAAGGAGCAATTGAGGATTAGCTTCAAGGATTTAACGATATATTTTCTCGGGAGGGGAGTCAATGTATTAGAAACAAGAATATATCAGCCTTTCATCCTTCAGCTGGATACAAATACTCGCAATTACAAAACTTCCTCCGGTATACAGTGACCATACCTACTCAAATATTTTATGAACACACGTCTACATCTACATCTAAATAATACCCTGCAAGCCACCATAAAGGTGTGTGGCAGGGGGTGAACTCTCACCAAACATGCACTACATATCATGCATAAAAAAAGGATCAGTACTTTTATAGGTACTGCTCAAAACTACGCTATTTAAAAAAAGATAAAAATAGCAAAACATACATGCAAAAACATGCCGCTAGTTGGGTTAGCTATAAGTCCTTATACCAACATGCAGCTACCAATGTTATCATTGCTACACTCGTACTGGATATATTTACCGTTATTCATATCCCTAATAGTACGAGGAAAAAAGGACATTTTGAATCTGTCAGTTCAGCAATCTATTTCTCTAATTTTATGATTATGGTCCAGTCTACTATAGTAAGTTGGGGTCCGCAAAATATTTTTAACATCACTAATGAAATTATGGCATTGGAATTTATTTAAGAGATTAAGTCTAAATTTCAACCTGCGATCTGACAATGATTCCCAATTTAATTCATTTAATAGACTGGTTACGCTAGTAAGAGTAGTTTATAGTGGAAGACTCCCATACCGATATTTCGGACAACTATGGTGACCATCAACGGTGAGATATGTTTGAGAAGTACTTGTCTCGGGATGAGGTCAGCGGTGGGCCAAGATGAACTGAATGTTGAACGTCTGATGTTTAGGTTGAACCTTTTAAGGAGATTCGAAACCGATTTGTTCACAGATGACGTTAGATATACATTAAGAACCCCTCGTATTATGCTAGGTTTGATGTGATTAACAAGATCAGAGAGACAGATTGTCGTATCGATAGACTTAAAATGTAATTTTCCCGCGTACCATAAGAGAGAACAATAGACAGCGTAACAAAGGGATAGGCAGATAAAAAGTTTTTAAATTAGACTGTAGTGCATGAGACATGTACTAACAACCAATAATCCATTTATTACCATGTAGATACTAGCCATCTAGCTGAATATGGACATATTATCTCGCATGTTTCCATGTAGTAGCCTAGTTGCATGTCAATAGTGCATGTTTGGTGATCTTCACCCCCTGCCACACACCCTCGTGGTGGCTCACAGGCGAGCACCTAGTTAGAGCCGTGAAATAACCACATCTTTAGAATGCGCAAAAATACCGTTTTTATAATAGGCTAAAAGTTCCCTGTATCTGAAAATGGGATTACGATTTCTTTAATACTTCTTGGCAGGTTCCGCGACTTATTTTGTTGACCCCGGATTTTTCCAGTGGTGGAGATTTATCTTTTGGGTTTCCTAATATATTGCGTAGTGAATTGCAGTCATAGAAGACAGTAGATCCACTCTAGTGTCATAGTTGAGAAGTTAATACTTGAAAAGCAACTCTTCGCTCTCTCTCTTTCAAGTTATATGTCATTTCATATGGAAAATTAATAATGGATTTACCGTTTGGAAACTTAAGATTTGATTTAAACAGAAAACTAAATGGAAGAAGAGAAGAACAAGAGTAGTAAGTGTTGTGTCTATTCACGATCAGAGAGAGGGAGATTGGGAATCGTTGTCAGATCGCAGGTTGAAATTCAGACTTAATCTCTTAAACAAATTCCAAGACCATATTTTCAGTGATGATGTTAAAAATATTTTGCGGACCACAACTTACTATGGTAGACTGGACCTATAATCACAAAATTAGAGAAATTGATTGGCAAACTGACGGATTCAAAATTTCTTTTTTTCCTCGTACAATTAGGGATATGAATATGGGTAAATATGTCCAATACGAGTGATTCAATCCATAGCATTGGTAGCTGCATGTAGGTATGAGCATTTAAATCTAACCCAACTAACAACATGTTTTTGGATGTTTGCTTTGCTATTTTTATCTTTTTTAATTAGTGAAGTGTAGAACAGTATATAAATTCTAATCCTTTTTCTGTATGATATGTAGTGCATATTTGGTGAGAATTCACCCCCTGCCACACACCTTTATGGTGGCTTGCAGGGTATTATGTAGATGTAGATGAGAGTGTCGCTCGGATGTTGGAAGTGCATTTGCGTCCTCAAGCCATTTATAGTCCGTTTAAGTAAACATACCAGTCCGCGCTACGCCAGTTGTCCAGTCAGAAAGGGAGACAAGAAGGATTGCAGGCAAAATATTCTAGAGATCACTCCCTCTGTAGCCTGATTCCACGAATTGGCATCTATCATCCGATTTCTACTTTGGTGCCTTTTTTCCTCGTCTCCCCAATATATTGGCCTGCACCATAACACCCCTTGCCATTACCCTTTCCCAATTAAGATTAGTCATGCCTCCATTAGGCCTAATCTGCACAGTTTCAGGCGTAACTTGGTGCATCTGCATGTTTAGGTAAAAGTAAAATAAAATAAAATAGGACGTACCTATATTCCACACTATTTATAATTCACTGACCAATGTTTCGTCTACTCCGTAGATATTTTCTGGGACTACACATTATCCGTATATATTTTACTTTAACGCTTCCATTAAGCGATTACGATTCACAACATTTCTGAGCCACCAATTCTATTGTCACAGAATTTTAATGGTAAAGATACTTTTAGGTGCCAAATCTTTATGGAATCGTAAGAAGTTGGTTCCCTTAAATATTTATCAAAGTATGGGAATGCGCAGTGAGTGATTAAGAGAAAATGTCTGCATTTCATCAACAAGATACTGCGTTCTACATAAATTCTATTATGGATATTACTCTATTGAATGGGTGCTTTATCAAACTTCTCAGGTCTCGATTATATCCCATTTTGAGCGGATGAGTAAGCAAGCGATGCCAAAATGAGGGTGCATGGGAAAGACTACTTCACGCCGGCACAAAACGCTTCGTTTTTAACCCTTCGTCAGTCGCGTCACATTTTGGAACGCTACTTGTCGCGCGGCGTCTCACAGACACCATTTAGCAATGGCTAAGGTAAGTGCATGCAAGTAGAAATAACTGTTTTAACACAAAAAACGGTTCATTGAACGTTTAATTTCATGTATGGGTAACAAATTTATGCATAATAATGATGTAGATATTCGTATTAATAAAAGACTTAATGCTGCTTATTTTGACATTTATTACAGGTTTTATTGCATCAAAATTATGTTAACATGTTTTACTTGAACAGTAAATGCAAACATTTTCTGAATGCTCTAAGCAAATGAAATTTTTACAATTTTTACATTTGTATTTCGTCATTCTATTTTTTTTTCGCCCACAGACGTAACACCTTTTTCGGGCTGTGGAATTTTCTTTGGTCCCACTTTCCTCAGTCTCTTTTCGAAAACGTTTAGACGTACTCCTACACAATTCATTCTCTTCAGTTTCATTATTGATTATTACACTGAGTTCTAATGTTCGTTTCTTCAACTCTAATGGTAAAAAAGTGATTTCAGACCTCTTTTTTATGTGTTCCGCCACTAATTCTTTTGCCAGAGTTTTGAGAAAATACCTTCTTTTACGAAGCTTCTGGGAATTAGAATTCTCTAGATAAATTATCTGGGCATTTATTGCTCCTACATTGAGCATTGTGTAAAATACCACCATTGGCCAGCGATTAGTGTTTCTCGAAACAGAGTATGTCGCGCATAACTTATCCACAACGTCTACTCCAGATTTCGTAGAATTGTAAAATGTAACAATTTCAGGTTTTTTGGCTCTACCTGTTGCTTCATCAATGTTAGAATCGTGATGCATTGATGATAATAGTAGGACATTTTTTCTGGCTTTGGGTAAATATGACACTAAAGTGCACTCTTTCTGAAAACCAAAACGGGATGTAAATTGTTGCCGACCTTGTGTGGATGTGAAGGATGGCGGTAGCTGCCTTTTATTTTTCCTAATTGTGCCCACATATGTAAGCTTGTCACTTTTTAGAATATCTGTAACTAGATCATAACTAGTAAACCAGTTATCTGCGGTGATGTTGCGTCCACTGCCTTGAATTGGAAGAATCAATCTTTTTACAACATCATAAGGACTGTTGCTAACCTGAAATGGGCCATCTGGCTGTTTTCCAGCATATATCTCTAATTTTGATGTGTAGAAACTCCTTGAGTCTGTCAATAAAAATATTTTTATTCCATACTTGCCTGGTTTCGTGGGGATGTACTGGCGAAAACCGCACCTTCCTCTAAATTTTGCCAGCATTTCATCAATAGTTACGCAATCATTCAAAGAATAGCATTCTTGGCAGTTTTGGACGAAGAATTCAAAAGCTTCCCTAATTGGTGCAAGTTTATCCAAAGCTTTCCTTTCATTCCTTGTTTCTTTGTCATCAAAACGTACATACTGCAAGAGGAAATGAAAACGTTTCTGAGACATTACCATTCGAAAAATTTCTACCCCGGTGCCATCATTATTCCACAAGTCACTAGTATTGAGTTTGCTATTCTTTAGAACACCTGCCATATAAAGTAGTCCTATGAAAGCTCTTATTTCAACAATATCCGTCGGAGTGCAATCCCTTTCTCTACAATAGTCGGCTTTCTTAGCGGCGATAAGCTTATTTGTATTTTCCACTATGAGAGCTAATATATTGTCACTAATAAAGTTATTCCAACACTCGGAGACAGTTTTTGAAGCCTTTGCTTTCCCTTTCACTCCTGGTTTTTCAGTCAATATATTGTGAGAGCGAATTTTGACACTTCTAACCGAACCCTCCAACTCCCACTTAGTGACTTGATCTTTCCCTAAAACAATGTTTTTACCTGCAACTTCTTCTTCTTGGCCACTTTCTTCCTCACTGTCTTCTTCCCCATCACTGTTCTGAGGTTGGTCCTCAATAAAGTCTTCTTCACTACCATCACTGTCCACAGCTTCCGATACCTCTGAGTCAGTTGATTCTAACAAAATTCCCTGAATATATTGACGATCCTTTTCTATCATAGGATTAATTTTTCTTTTACTCTCCATCTATTCACCGCATGGAAAAATAAAAAAACACAATTCAGGCCTATGCTTATCATCTAGGGTAGAAAAAATGTATAAAAGGAAATATGCCTTACCATGAAACGATAGGAGAGATTGATCTCAGCTCCGAAAATGTCGTGACGTAACTTCCTTAGAACTATGCCAACTGTAAGAGTCACCAATAATGAACAGTTCACAACCGTATATATACAAAATCCAGATGCGTAGGGGTGATAGGGGAAGGGAGGGAAAGGGGACGGGCGTTGGAGTGTGGTGTCGTGAGCATGAGTCAGAAGGGAAGGGTGGGAGGGAAGAGGGCTACGTAGGGATTTTCCGGCGTTGATGGGTCTCCGGGCAGCGCAGCAGGTGGTGTAGCGAGTGAGGAGAAAGAAGGGAGGGATCTGCTGGGAACACATTATCACAATATAGTTTCTGAGAACTTCTATGCACAATAGCCAATGAGGGTAATCAGCAAGTCCAGGCTACTTTTAGGGCTTGTGGTCTTTTGGAGGGAATTTTTGCTAGTAGGTAGGAATAACGCTGGTGAAAGGAGTTGAAGAATTTGCTCTTGGATTTGAGAATACTATTTCTTGGAATCTTCTAATGGCTCACTGGTTCAGCTACGGGAAATATCGGTGTAGAGGGAAGGGAGGAGGTGAGATGAAGGAGGAGTTGGGTGATGGTATCGCTGATGAAACATTTCGTTTAGTGGGATGAGGATAAGAGGGGATGAGAAGGAAGCACTTTCTCGTTTGCAAGGGGCACGTTGTTTTTGAAGTACTGGATGATATCAAACATTTCCAAGTCGTCGAGTCTCCTCATATTTCCATATGAGTGCAGGATTTGCAGCATAATGTCAGTCCAATGATTCTACTACTTTTTCGACAAAAAAAATAATACTGAAGTTTCACCATACGGATTTTGCTAAAGCCTAGCAAATAATTCTGACTTTACAGGCGACATTATGGATTTTGGAAACAATTTGTTTTGATAGCGCGTTCAATCGAACTTGAACCAAAATATTTTCTCCTATCAGATTGAAAAGTTATTATTCAATGCCACTACAATATTGTTATGTGCATATTTATGGTTAATGTTATTCATCTATATCCATATAATACCCTGAAAGCCACCACAAAAGTGTATGGCAGGGGGAAACGGTGTAGTATATGCCAATGTTCACTCAAATTATGTGAGAACCATAATAAAAATTTTTGCAATAATAGTTTCAACGTGTTTTATTATTTACAATCAAAAATGCGTATGAATTACACGCGTATCCTATTTGTAAAACATTAATTAGTTGTTTGTTTAAATTTTAAACGTATTTAAAAGGTTGGAATGAATATCGAAAAGGTATTTTGCATGTAACGTATTGTAACTCAAGTTGTCGCGTGGCGTCTACTAGACTCCGAAAACAACAAAATATCAGTATTTAATCCAGAAATGCGACAAAACGTATAAACGTATTGGTGACTACTTCAGAAGCATAAAATAATAAGATACCAGGAAGGTGAGTCTCCTAACTATGAAAACACGATGTGGGCAAAGAAAATAATATTGCTTGGCGTCTGGTAGACGCCGCGCGACCAACGGAGGGTTAAGCGGCCGCCTCCCGTGGAGCCGCAATGTGGATCAAACTTGAGTTGGTGTGATGAGAAGACAAAAGAGCGATGTTACTTTTCTCTAGTTAGGCCCCACCTGCAGTATGCAGCCAGTGTATGGGATCCGAATGAATTAGGTTTGATCAGAGAACTAGACAGTGTACAGCGTAGAGCAGCTAGGTTCGTTAAAAGATGTTACGATACGTTGAGTAGCGTTTCGGAATTAATGAAAAAATTAGAGTGGGAATCATTATCAGAGCGTAGGTTAAAGTACAGATTAAATCTATTAGAGATATTTCAATCGGATAGCTTGACTGAAGATGCTAGGCACATATTAAAACACCAGCGTATTAGGCTAGATTCGACCAGATAAATAAGATTATAGAGAGAGATTGTCGTACTGATAGATCCTATAATATTATCACATAAGGGGAGAATACCACACCACTGTAAGATTTTATACTGCCCTTATTATACACAGCAAGCAAGCGGGTTGATAATCCTTTGAAAATTTTAAACTCGCTTGAAGTGCGTAACGGCAGTATGAAATCTATCGTAAAAGTTATTCATCTACATCTACATAATACCCTGCAAGCCACCATAAAGGTGTGTGGCAGGGGGTGAACTCTCACCAATCATGCACTACATATCATACATAAAATAGGATTAGCATTTATATAGCTACTGTTCAAAACTACACTATTTAAAAAAAGATACAAATAGCAAAGCATACATGCAAAAACATGCTGTTAGTTGGGTTAGCTTCAAGTCCTTATACAGAAATACAGCTACCAATGTTATCCATTGCTACACTCGTACTGGATATATTTACCGTTATTCATATCCCTAATAGTACGAGGAAAAAAGGACATTTTGAATCTGTCAGTTCGGCAATCTATTTCTCTAATTTTATGATTATGGTCCAGTCTACCATAGTAAGTTGGGGTCCGCAAAATATTTTTAACATCATCACTGAAAATATGGTCTTGGAATTTATTGGAGATATTAAGTCTAAATTTCAACGTGTGATCGGACAGTGATTCCCAATTTAATTCATTTAATAGACTGGTTACGCTAGTAAGGTTATCATACCGTCCCGTTACAAATCTTGCCGATCTTCGCTGCACACGTTCAAGTTCGTTATTTAGACCGATTTCGTAGGGATCCCATACACTGGCAGCATATTCCAAATGAGGTCTTACAAGGGAAACGTAGCTGATTTCTCGTACATGATCGTCACATTTACCCAGTACTCTTTTGACGAATCCCAGTTTACGATTCGCTTGACAGGTCAGTGCAGAACCTTGTGCTGGTGACCGAAATATCCCGGCCCCAAATCCCCCTTTACATTTTGGCATTCTGCTTGACCTTCTGAACCCGATATTTTTTGGAGCCGGCCGGCATCGCTTGACATGGACCCTTGTTTCTCTGATTTCTTCTGACGTTAGGCTCAGCACTTACATTACACTTTAATCACAAAATTAGAGAAATTGATTGCCGAACTGACAGATTCAAAATGCCCTTTTTCCTGGTACAGTTAGAGATATGAATAACGGTAAATATATCCAATACGAGTGTAGCAATGGATAACATTGGTAGCTGCAAGTTGGTATAAGGACTTGAAGGTAACCCAACTAGCATTACGTTTTTGCATGCGTATTGTGCTTTTTTTATCTTTTTAAATATTGCAGTCTAGACTAATATATTAATACTAATCATTTCAAATGCATGATTTGTAGAGCGGTATTGGTGAGAATTCACCCCCTGCCACACACCTTTGAGGTGGCTTGCAGAGTATAATGTAGATGTAGATATAGATTACATTGATGACTTATATTCCTCACTAGCTACAACTACCATCTTTAGGTTTTAAATACAGTAAGTGAAGACGTTCGCAAAAATGGAGAAGGCATATGGAGGCAATATAGAATGTAGGGCATGGCACTTTAATTGCCGGAATCAAGTTAAAGGCTCAAGATGATGAGACTTACTAACAATGACAACACTGCATTCTTCTTTTGACTTCCACTGGACTGGTTGTAACTGCCAAATGACGCTTGCTTGATTGTTGCGTTAGGTTTTTCGGGTAGGTTCTAGATGTCTCTGCGTGGAGTGATGGAGTGAAGCGTGTTTCCCAGCATCCTCTTTGGCTCCTTCCGTCTAAAGGTGAGCTTGTGGACAGGGGCGCGGCGGACAGGTTTCTTAGCGGTGACCTCCTTCACGGGTTCACTCCCGCTGCCCACATTGAAGTAGTCCGTCCGGATGACCTTCACTCTTGACTCGAGGAGATGCGGCGAGGTGGCTTGGCGTGATTGGTTGAGTAAGAATGGCTTTGATCCACGAATCAAACGCCCTTCTAATGTACGATCCATCGTCATCGTCAACAGTGAACAATCCTGAGATTGGTTTGACGAAAGGAACACCAGGAAATGTGATGAGAAGATAAAAGAGCGATGTTACTTTTCACTAGTTAGGCCCCACCTTGAGTATGCAGTCAGTGTATGGGATACGAATGAATTAGGTTTGATCAGAGAACTATACAGTGTGCAGCGTAGAGCAGCTAGGTTCGTTAAAAGGTGTTACGATAGGTTGAGTGGTGTATCAGAATTAATACAAGAATTAGGGTGGGAATCATTATCAGAGCGTAGGTTAAAGTACAGATTAAATCTATTAGAGAAATTTCTATCGGATATCTATACTGAAGATGTTAGGCACATATTGAAAACACCAGCATATTATTCTAGTTTTGACTAGATAAACAAGATTAGAAAGATAGATTGTCGTACTAATAGATTCAAAATGGCATTTTTCTTCCGTACTATAAGAGAACAGAATAGGCAGCATAGCAAAGGGATAGGTAGGGGAAATATTTTAAAGTAGTCTGTAGAGCATGATGCATTTTTTAATGCCTTAAATACTATAGATACTTACAATATAGTTGCATGTTCCTATAGTTGCTTGTTTGCACGTCGGTAGTGCATGCTTGGTGATCTTCACCCTCTGCCACACACCCTCGCGGTGGCTTGCAGGGTATCGTGTAGATGTAGATGTAAGTCTTATATCAGCTAATCCATTCATATTTCTTCTTATCCACATCCTTTATCACTTGTTCTTTCAATCTCATACAACACCTCTCTTAACCGTTCTTCTCCTTCACTTGTCCTTAGTTCATTGCTTTTCTCAGGCTATCCTTTCTAATGGTGTGATCGATTCAGTTGTCCCGTAGTTTTCTAAGGTTTTTCAGAAGACGTCTCTTTCCTCCCCATCTTCTTTAGACTTCTTCGTTTGTCACCCAATCGATCCATTTAATCTTCAACATTCATCTGTGGCACCACGTTCCGAATACTTCCACCCTGGACTTCTCCGCTGCTGACATGCCTCACTGCCGTAAAGAAGCATGCTCCAGGTGTAAGTTCATGAATGGGGGCGTTTATTCGGAACCGAAATCGCAAATTTTCACACGAAATTCTTAGATGGAAACGAAAAAGAATTTTAGTGAAAAAATTAATCTTATAACCACAACCATTCACTCATAAATAAAAAATTAAAATAAGCAAAAGGTGACACCCACCGAAAAAGCTACATTGATAACTTTGACGCCATTTTCCTCCCGTCCTTGACTGCATTTAGGGGAAGGGAAGGGAGTGGATGGGGGTTTTCGGAAGGTCTGCTCGCACAGATGCTGTCGCAACTGCTCCTATTGGCAGAGTCAGCTGTGTCCTCCCCATTTCGATAAGGCAAAGTAGCTTCACGGGCTCAGTTGTGATTGGGCGAAGTCGATATACGTCAGAGGTTGCACCACACCCACTTTTCCGAATGGGTTAAAAATATCAGTTTTTCGCCGCTCTATAACTCGAGAAATAATTGACGGATCAAAAAAACGGAAAAATACCGTTATTTTTATTTTACAAACTCTATCATATTCGGCAATAAAAACATGGTAAACTACCCCATTGCTTCCTTACTGCTACGCTGGTGTTCCCAGCTGAAAGCAGAATCTTCTTATGGTAGAATGCCCTCATTGCCTGAGCTATTCTACTCATAGTTTTCTTTCTTGCTTCGTCCATCGCTGGTTACTCGGCTCCCCACGAAACAGTTCACTTCCACCTCCTCAAATTATTGTTTCTCCTAGTTTAACAGACTATTGGGTATCTTTCTTGTCTGCTGCATGCTAATACCTCAGTTTTCTCCTTATTGAATTTCAGGTGATATCTGGCCAAGACAATCCATCGTAACACACGATATATTTTATAAATAAACGGAAATATAAAGTCTAAATAGTGGATGCTGTTAGCGTTCAAAATGTGCACATTGCAAGGAAGGAACCAATTGCAGCAATATTAGGAAAATTTTTGATATTTGATCACCCTATCTATAAGTCCTCTTCAGTTGATGGGTCTCACCCGTCGATCAGGACACAGATGTCGGACGAACATTAGGTCGAACAGCCAGGGGTGATAAACTGTCAGACTGTAAGTATGAAACTCTCACTATTTTGTTCATAGTAACATTAATCTGCCAAAAATGTACTCCAAAGAAAAACTTAGGTTAAACAGACAGTTCCGGGAAGTTGACGGAGCCTACTTACAAATTTCTCTTTTCATTTTTGGCTCTAATATTAGACTTAAGGTCTGACTTAAAGCCAGGGCATCGTAATCATTAATAATAAGGAATAGGAAAAATGAAATCAACATCACTCACTTCACTCCAACTTCCCCGCGGTTTGAACAATTTGTGAGAGATGAGATGCATGCCTTTGACTTTGAACAGTTCCATATTTTTAAGAATGGCACTAAGACTAGCCACCGATGGGAAAGAATGACTATATTAATTTTTTATTGGAGTCTTCCAACTTCTAAGTTTTTTACCTTCGGCCCAGTATTTCTCACATAATCCAACTGAGCCCAAGAATTTCAGCACTAATATCTTGTCTAAAAATACAATAAAATAAAAAAACTCCTCCGAATGATTCACTCTGAAGACGGTGGTGGACTCATGCATAGAAACGTTATAGCCCACTGACAATATCACCGGTCATGCGGTCATCACGGTGTGAAACTCGTGGGTATTATATTCTAACCATTCGCCGATAAAACCTTTAATCTTTTGCGGATCTAGAAGTTTTTGTGGAAGGCAATGAAGGATAGCAGGTACTGTTCTTGTATATAATGGAAATGATTATGTGAGAAAAAAAGAAACTTTTGAACGAAGCCGTCGTTGGCCTTCTCTCAGATAATAAGCCGGGAAAACACTATATATGTGAACATTTTCTCGCTGACACATGTTATGAAACACATTAAGGACCTTTTCAAAAAGTTTCAGGAACTACGCAACGGTTCTCTGTTGTCACAAAGTGGGACTCAGACGAATTGGCGGCTTCTTCCCAAAGGATTACGATTTCGAGACTTGATGCTTCCCTCGCCCTCAACAACTTCGGACTAACTTTCTCTCCAGTTAAACCCTCTCCAGGGAAATCCCTCATTTACTATGCCGGCCTATGGAATAAAAACCCACACTGGAATGGCCACCAATGTAAATTACGGTTGGCCACCAATGTAAATTGAGGTAGGACAAATGTTAGCAAGGAGTAGCATTTTAAAGTCAGGCAGAACATGAGTAAATGCGAAAGTGATGGATACCACCAGTGGGGTCGTTTGCCATATTTTTTCATTGCCAAATCTGATAGAGTCTGTAAAATAAAAATACCCGTATTTTAACGTTTTCTGATCCGTCAATTATTTCTCGAGTTATAAGCGGCTCAAAACTGATGTTTTTAACCCTTTCGGAAAAGTGGGCGTGGTGCAACCTCTGACGTATATCGACTTCGTCCAATCACAACTGAGCCCACGAAGCCACTTTGCCTTATCGCAAAGGGGGGATACAGCTGACTCTGCCAACAGGAGCAGTTGCGACAGTGTCTGTGCAAGCAGACCTTCCGAGAACCCCCCTCCACTCCCTTCCTTTCCCCTAAAAGCAGTCAAGGACGGGAGGAAAATAACGTCAATGTTATCACAGCAGCTTTTTCAGTGGGCGTCACCTTTTGCTTATTTTATTTTTTAATTATATAGTGAATGGTTGTGATTAGAGGATTAATTTTTTCACTAAAATTCATTTTTCGTTTCCATCTAACAAATTTCGTGTACAAAATTGCTATTTCGGTTCCGAGAAAACGCCCTTATTGAGGGAAAAACAGACCCAACGAATCTAATTATGGCATGGATCAACTTGCCATCAAATGATCCTATGATATGAGAATTTTGTGACGTTCACAAGCCTGCTAAGGATGTATCATTGATTACAAAGAAAGGGCTCTGAGAATAAAATATCCACGTCGATGAAAGTGGTACATGACCGTGGATATTATCAGGGAATTAGTGATAGAAAAACTTGGGAGGATAGCCAAGGTCGGATTATATTTTATTGCCAAGAAGCATTGAGGGAAAAGAGGGCGAGAAAGAAGATGGGAGATAGCGTTCACACAGGACTGCAGAAAAGTTTGGAGATAAATGAAGGCATCAGCTTGTTACAGCCTAATTGAGTGATTTATGGAAGAAGAGGACATAGCGTCACATGCTCCGAAAACCTGGGGGGAAAACAATGACAAATACCTAGAAGTTTTCGGGTTAGAACTTGGAGAGGGATGCAGTAAGTGTAATGCAATAAGATGTACGTGGACGATGAGCGATGACGTCGCTAAAATGTGAAGAAAGTGATTCAGAGGAATGGATGTGGTTGGGATTGCAACCATGCGGAATAATACCAGGAAACCAAGGAACAATGGAGAATATGCATGAAGTTTGTTTCTCAAAGATTAATGATGTACTTTGATACGAAATTTTCTCACCAATTTAAATATATAAGCCAAAAATTTTCTACGCCCACTACAAATATTATTAAATGGTGTTAAAATGTTCCCGGAAATTGACGAAAGTCACGTGACCAGAAACGCCTTCTGACGTCACTGCACGGTATAGGTTCCATGTTGCTACGGAGATGGACCTTTATTTTTAACAGAAAACGAAGTGAATATATTGTTTTGAGGTTTTTAGCCGTTTCTCAAACGAAACGATGACTGAAAAAATACTTCAAAAAGCACATTCCGAAAATTTCCTTTGGCTGACTCCCTTATGGCGGCGTTCTTCTTAAAAAAAACCAGCGATTGCATAGACGTTGCAGAAATTCTTGTGCACTAATTAGGCATTATGTAATTAATGGACAATTTGCCCGTTACCATCCATACTACGTAAATAAAAATTGAAATACAAGCGTTTATTGCATTAAATAAATGAGATAAGTACATACATTATCGCCAAGTATTCATTTAACAACTTACCTCCACGCATAAACAGATAAACAACGCCCATGGTGATACCGTGCCGTGACGTCATGCGATGACGTAGTGTTTTTAACACATTCAACCAGGAATATTTCTAGTGTGCAATCGTGAAAAACGGAAAGGTTTATCCTCCACATTAATTTGGCCAGTCATTTAAATGTAATTTTAAAATTAGTAAAAAAAATTTTTTTCTAACAAAACTCGATAATTTATTAAAGACATGAGTTCGCGTCCTTCAGAGAAGTCTTCAGAGAGGTCTTCAGTGAGGTCATTAGAGGGGTCATTAACAGACGCGAATGCGCGTCCTTCGGTGTCTTGGCAAGGCACCTCGGATCACATTCGCGTCCGTCCGGTTGAACGTGGCTGCCGAAAAGGTACAATTTTCAAAGAGTAATATCTTTATTACACAACTTAATTCTTCAGCATAATTTTTGCCAAGCACATTTTAGCTAATAAAATTCACATTCAAAGTAGAGCATGTTCCCCATTGAGAGGTAAATGGTCTTCATGCAATAAAATGAAAAAAAGGTATAAAACAAGGGTGATGTAAAGAAATAAATTAAAGAGGATGAGAACGCTTCAAAGTGATTGGAGGATAAGTAAAGCAAGTTCAAAAAGTAAGTCAATATCTACCCGAATCGCCAAATAATAATAACTACCAAGTAACATTAACGATAGTCCGACCCATAGTCTTTCCATCTTCCTATTTTACTAGTGTAGGAATGAGTAGGAACTTTGCTGACTTCATTTTAATTACCTTATTCTAAAGTAATGCATTCCTGGTTCAAAATATGAGGCTTCACTTTGTGGAACCACTCGATTGAAAATGAAAATCCACTTTGTACGTTCCATACAAAGGTTTTATCATGGTTTTAACAATGGTTTCGACAGTAAATGTCGTTATCAATAACATATATTGTGGAAACCATGGTCGAAACCAATAAAAACCTTTGTGTGGAACGTACAAAGTGGATTATTCCAATATTGCATTAATTTCTACAATTAGTTTTAATATCAATCATATATAGTATGCATAATCTGATAATGGACTTATAATTTCAAGTCACTCTACCCACTTCTTTTTGCGCTAAATTTTCACATGAATTCGATATTATTTTGATTGAAAAACGTTATAATCCATTCCATTTCCCATTTATCGCACGCCGCATTTGTCGTTGTTTTTCCCCGCTCATTAGAACATGCCTCAATTATTTTCCCTTTCCCCCTCAATTTATCCCTATCCAAAGACAGACTTGGGAGAAAAAGTACAAGGATCAGAATTGAAAAAAAGCGTAGAGAGTTGAATAAATTCTAATAAATAAACACATTAATGTCAACGTGATGTGGAATGCCATCGTATTTGTAGTGATAATTTTATTTTTCAGGTGCACATTAATATTTTAGCTACAGTTGTTCGTACGTTAATATATTTATGGCGAGTGAATTCTTCGGTGGAGTGGCTTTGTTTATACATTGACTTACAACAGCATGGGATCCTATTCAATGGGCTCTTGCCAATTATCTGGGAGTGACGCGCTTGCCCGCGTGATCCACTCACGTTTCCTCTCCCCTGGGGCCCCTGGGTCACACCACGTGACCTCGGTTGATTCACTTTCCGTCCGCCGCCGTTCGTCCACAGAATGTCACCGTGGCTGCATTCCCTCTCCTGCCAAATCGTCCAACAAGCAGGGCCTCCTCATCCGTTATTCTGCCTACACCCAGGGCCACATGTCAGAATGTCAACTGCAACCTCGCTTAGACCACTACTTACGTCCAAAAACCGCCTACTCACTCAGTGATTCAACCCGAAGGTTGGTCTCTTATAGGTGAGAGTAGAGCTCACCTCGTACTGAACCAATGGCGTGTGAAATTCACACATTCAGGGTATGAGGGCCAGTTCCTTTCCCTGAGACACCTGCGGTTTCCTACGAAGTTCTGACTCGCACAAAATCGAATCGCGAGGATTTTAGATGGGGGTGTATAGCAGTGGCTTCGGAACTATTTTCGCTGGGAGAGGCCAACCTTGAAAAGGGTCCGGCTCTTGAGAAAAGGATTTTATGAAAAGGGGCCGTATTTTTTTGCGGATAGGAGGGGGTAGAGACTAGAATTCCGCTAAAAGTGCATATGAAGGTGGTAGAATATGCGTCAGAAGGGAAAAGGCAAGCTGGATACAAGTGAATTTTAATTTTTATTAATGAAGACTCATTTCTCAAGGCCCCGGGCCAATTTCTGGGGGGGGGGGGGGGGGGGGGGGAGGGGCGAATACCTCCCAAGTCCCCACTTCCGACGCCGCTGGTGTCCAGTAAGGCTCTTGCCCCGGATTTGAACCTAGGATCCTTAGGTCAGTAGCTCAGTGCCCTATCCCCCTAAAATCGCTTCCAAGAGTGAAATTGGTGTACATTTTCTACTACCAAAGATGGTATTAATTACAAGCCAAGAATTTCTCATTTGGAAAACGCTGCCAGTAAATGATTTCCACACCAAATAAGTCTAAATAACGAACTTGAACGTATACAGCGTCGATCGCCAACATTTGTAAAGGGACGGTATAACCTTATTAGCGTAACCAGTATATTAAATGAATTAAAATGGGAATCAATATCAGATCGCAGGTTGAAATTTAAACTTAATCTCTTAAACAAATTCCAAGACTACATTTTCACTGATGACGTTACAAATATTTTGCGAACCCCAACTCACTATGGTAGACTAAACCATAGTCACAAAGTTAGAGGAACTGATTGCCGAACTGACAGATTCAAAATGTCCTTTTTTCCTCGTACAATTAGGGATATGAATAGCGGTAAATTTATCCAATACGAGTGTAGCAATGGATAACATTGGTAGCTGCATGTCGGTATAAGCACTTAAAGCTAACCCAAATAACAGCATGTTTTTGCATGCTTGCTTTGCTATTTTTATCTTTTTTAAATAGAGAAGTTTAGAGCAGTATATAAATACTAATCCTTTTTTATGCATGTTATGTAGTAGGTACATGTTTGGTGAGAATTCACCCCCGGCCACACACCTTTATGGCCACTTGTAGAGTGTTATGTAGATGAAGATGATGCGATATTGCAGATGTAATTATGAATATGGCCTTTTGCTTTAGTTTAAAAATAATCACATCATAAGTCCCCTTATCCGTGGCTAGGTTTACTGTAGGCCTGTTCGTGTAATTTTTTTCTAATAAGTCAAGAATATAAAGTCCTCAGGCCTATTATGGTAAAGAAAGTTTCATCAATGTTTATAATATTGATTCATAGGTTACTGGATATTACTTCCGGTTGAAAATTTATATGTTTTCCAACATATGGCTTGAAGTTTGGAATTCGCAACCACTATTATACCTAGCTCATTGCTATATGAAGTTATTTTTCTGATGTTTGACCTTAGTCTTAATACTGTGTTGGTGTCAGCATAGAGTGGTCTTTGTATATATCATCTATTCTTCGTTGTCATATAATGCTCCAGTAAAATTACATTGATATTTCTGGCTGATAGAGTGGTGGATATATCTAAGCATTAACCAAAGGTGGAAGAGGTAGGCAGAGAGACATCTACGTCTAACATCTACATAATACTCTGCAAGCCACCATAAAGGTGTGTGGCAAGGGGTGAATTCTCGCCAAACATTCACTACATATCATGCATTTAAAAGGATTAGTATTTATATATTGTTCTAAACTTCACTATTTAAAAAAAAAAGATCAAAATAGCAAAGCAAACATTCAAAAACATGCTGTTAGTTGCGTAAGCTTCAAGTCCCTATACCAACATGCAGCTACCAACGCTATCCATTGCTACACTCGTGCTGGATATATTTACCGTTATTCATATCCCTAATTGTACGAGGAAAAAATGACATTTTGAATCTGTCAGTTCGGCAATCAATTTCTCTAATTTTGTGACTATGGTCCAGTGTACCATAGTAGTTTGGGGTTCGCAAAATATTTTTAACGGCATGAGTGAAAATATGGTCTTGTGACGTGTAGGTATGGTCTTGAGTGACATGTGGAACTGGACAGGAATGAAGAAAGTGCGGTGGACAGAGGTGAAGGAAAAGGGTGAATGTATGTACAACTGGAAGAAGAGAAAGGGTATTTGGAGAGAATAAGGGAAGGGCCGAGAACGAGGATGAAGCGAATAATAATAAATATAATGCTAAAGAGAGTTAAAAAAAATGGTGAAGGGTTTTAGAGGGAACAACAGTTCTAGTGGGAATAAATATGGTAAAGAACCAATGCTGAACGAAAGAGTGCCGAGGAAAAGGGCCGAGAGCAAATGGGAATACGAGTAGTTGGGGGAAAACCTGCAGTGGAGGGTTGCACTTGCCTGCATGTGGAAGAACAACATTTTATCTGTTATTCCATTACTCACATACTATTAGACTTCCCGTTTTAATTTTCTCTTCACTCCTTAGAGGCATGTTTAAACATTCTCAGTGTATTCCTAAGCTCTCCACCCACATCGGAAGAAGTTTGGATCGCGGCTCCCAACGGTTTCCTTATTTGTAAGTCGTTCTGAATTGATTCAAAGGCTGAGAACAAAAAACGAAATAAATTATGGTGTGTGTAAGCTCCCAAGGAAGTTCTTAAGCTGGGAAAGGAGACTGTAAGGGAGTGGAATGAAAGTGATAAACGGAAATGAGTTAACTCTTTCCCGGCGAATAATATTCGTCAACTCTTCTTGGGATCATGGTCGGTTTAAGTTACCAATGTTTGCCGAAGTTTCCTGAAGCAACTTGCCACTCGCCTTCAAGGCGAGAATGCTGCAATACTTAGTGAAGTCAAATAAAGGATATTAATTTTCCCGAATGAAATTTTATTAGCATGAAAATTGACATATTTAACAATATCTGGGGAGTCCTGCTTTAGGGAAAATTTTCCTCTTAAGTATAGGACTTAATTTTTATTATTATTGCTAATAATGTTTTGAAAACGCTTAATCAGCTGAGGGAATTCAGACACCTAATACCTGCTCCGCTACGTCAAAAGCTGGTAACCTCCTTAGTCTTACCACACATAGATTACTGCTCGCCGGTGTTCACAAATATATCAAAAGAACAAATTGCCATATTACAAAGATTACAGGATTGTCGTATACGATATATATATGATTTCTCACGGGATGAACATGTCAACCCGTATTATGGTCTGTTAAATTGGTTAAAAATTGAAGAAAGACGAATGCTGAAAATGGGTTTATTTATTTTTAAATTATTAAATGTATATTAAATTGTGTTTATATGATAAATATGTATTTAATAAGGACAAAAAAGCGAATGACTAGAAATAATACGAAATTAATAATACCATGCCATAGAACAACTACATACAATAAAACATTTTATGTAACGTCGTGTAAATTGTGGAATTCTCTTCCGCAGAATATAAAGTTGTTGACATCTGTGCATGTATTCAAGAGAGCGTTGAAAAAGTAGTTATGTTCTAAACATTGGTATATATAAAATGTAACATTTACTTAGTTCTTTGCTATATTTTTTGTAAATTATGTAATATTAGTGGCTGTTTAGACAAAGCTTTGTAAGCCTTTAATCTTTTAATGCAATTTTTCCAGAGATAATTATAGTCTCTAATATTATGTCTCTTGAATGTCATTATGTAGCTATTATCATGCGTTGTTTTTGTAAAGCTAATCAGCAGCTTAAAATATAAATAAATGTTGATGTCGTGTACTTATGCACCATTGGATTATATAGTCCCAGAGTAAATAAACTTATCTTAAGGTGCGTTTACACGTAGCAGTTAACTGCTATGACAGTCAACTGCTAACAACTATTAAACTCCACTCGCGTGTGTAAATAGCAATAGCGATGCGAGTTCAGGTCGATACTGGACACATGAGGAACACTATCGATCCTTCTTCGAGCTATTAGCAAAGTTGAAGTCCGTCTATTTCCAGCGGAAATGTATCCATCAGAATCGCAACAATCACCAACGGAAAGCAATACACGACGTCTATTACCAAGAATTTGGATAAAATAACAAGGATATCCCTCTCCGAAGGAGAGATTCTACTCTTTAAAGAATGAGAACAAAAGATAATCGTCAGTGGAATTTATTGCTTGAAGAATATCATGAAAATTTAAGCATCAATCACTATTGAAATAAAACTCTTTTTATTTGTTGTGGCAACGCCTAAATAGTGGCTTTAAGCTGCATAGACGTCGGTGCAGACGCATCATAGCAGTAGCGATATAGGTATGTCCTGCATCTCACGACTGTCATAGCAGTCAACTGCTTCGTGTAAACGCTGCTTTATCTTTCTATTTTAATTTCATCAGCAATTTATTTATTGTTGCTAGGTTTCCATGATCTAGGTCTTGGGTGATTCCATGATAGATCTCAGTAAAGGAGACGATGAGAAATGTTTTTCGCTTTCAGAAAGCCTTTGGGACTGACTAGCTAAAGAAGCCATTAAAATTCGATGAGAAAGAAAAATTTCAATCGCGAAACCGGTTATTGCACTAGGATTATCTGAAATCCCATTTGAAAAGGGTAAGAAGTTCAAGAGCTAAGCCGTTTATCACTGGTCTCCGGAGTCAACAATTTACTTTCAACAAACAACAAGAAAGTTACCCTGGGCATGCGAAGTGGCTGAAATTTAAGGTTCGCCTTGAGAATGAGCGACGAGCCGTCTCCCGAAACGTCGGCGAAGATGGATGATATATGTACCTATACAGTCACAGAGCCCGAGATTACGAATGATAAAGGGATATTTACCCTTGGACTGGCCTCGGCATTTGTTTTTGTCTTGTTCTCACAAATGGGAATCTAATGATTATTGCTTGAACTCGTCTGTTTGGAAAGTATCGAATTTCTAATTTAATCTCCTTGGACCCTTTATGACGATGGATTGCACCGATGGAATTTCATTCGCTGAGTCATCATCAGAATCCGATGATAAAAAATTTGTCTCATGGCTATCCTCTGGTGTTTACTCTTTGAGGGACATGGGAGAGAACAAAGTACGAACTCGGATGTTTTTATAACTTTTTCCAGGACACAGAAATCTCAGGCCCATAGGTATCATTATATATTCTCCCATGCCTTTTTACATAGAGCGATGTTACTTTTCTCTAGTTAGGCCCCACCTTAAGTATGCAGCCAATGTATGGGATCCGAATGAATTTGGTTTGATCAGAGAACTAGACGGTGTGCAGCGTAGAGCAGCTAGGTTCGCTCAAAGGTATTACGATAGGTTGAGTAGTGTTTCAGAATTAATACAAGAATTAGGGTGGGAATTTATATCATAGCGTAGGTTAAAGTACAGATTAAATTTATTAGCGAAATTTCAATCGGATATCTTTACTGAAGATTATAGGCATATATTAAAAACACCAGCGTATTATGCTAGATTCGACCAGATAAACAAGATTAGAGAGATAGATTGTCGTACTGATGGATTCAAAAAGGCATTTAACCCCGGACTATAAGAGAACAGAATAGATAGCATAGCAAAGGAATAGGTAGGTGAAATATTTTGGAGCAATCTGTAGTGCATGATGCATGTATTTATCCCTTCAATACTATATATACTAACAATCTAGTTGCATGAGACCCCATAGTTGCTTGTTTGTATGTCGGTAGTGTATGCTTGGTGATCTTCACCCCCTGCCACACACCCTCACGGTGGCTTGCAGGGTATCGTGTGTATGTAGATGTAGTTGTACATATATTTATTGTGATATTCCAGTCGCTTGCACAATTGAAAGTGACGATGAGGAAGTTAATCCCTTCCCAATGCTGTTTGCAAATTTCGCCTCAACCAACCCGGATTCCCGGATTACGCTAGGGGAGGGGGGGAGGAGAAAATTTCGATTTGGGAAAGAGATATTCGGGCCCTCGAAAGTAATCGATTCAATGAGATACAGAGTTCAATCTCACGGTCGGCCAAATCCGCGCAGCTCGGAAAAACGACTTGAGCGCCGCCCTCTAGGGCAGCTTAAGAAGTTCCTCCCCAAGATTCCTTTATCATGCAAATTGAAGGTCACACCTTGGCAATAATGGTGAGTTTGAAAACGGGAAAAGTTTCTTGTGGCTGGTAGGGGTGACAGTGAGGAGGACTGATAGAATTAAAGAGAGGCCTGCCTTTCTCGCCTGCTTTCGATTTCCGTCTCCGAACGAAAAAATGATCGCTCAAGGAACCCTTCTCTACTAAATAAAGAGTGCTATACAAAATAAAAGAAAAATATAATTGCTAAGCTATTTTAAATTACGGTATTCAGGATGTAAGTAGGGTCCTGATGAAGTAGTTTTATTCTCAGAATTGGAAAGTGTGCAGCATAAAGCAGCAAATAGAATTGTTTAAAGGCGTTACGATTGGTTGGAGCACTAATAAAATAGAATGAATAGAACTTGGATTAAAAATCAAAGGATGTGATTCTAAATGAAATACAGTAGAACCTCGCTTACTTGACCCTGAATAACACGACAACCTCAATTACAAGTGCAACTTTCAAATACCCTTGAGATTGCCATAACACATAATGTTTAATTAACCTCTATAACGCGACTATTATTATCCCAACGACCTCAATAACACGGATTTTTTCCAATGCACAATGTAACTAAGAGCCTCTATTAGAAGTCGTTTTGAGAAGTCAACCTCGATAATGCGGCTCTATGCATGAATGAGTCAACCTTTAAGGCTGTCGGATACCACTGCCAAAAACGCTTCTGCAGACGTCTACCCCTCTTGACTTCAAGACTCTGCTTCGATACGTAAACAAACGTTTTCTGCGCAAACTTCGAGAATAAGGATTGATCTAGTAAATAAGTTTAATAATTTTTCACTCGTTGCTTTTCTCACAATTCTGTTGACCTAAGAAAAACGCAAATTTTGACGAAAATAAGCTGATTTCCATGGCGTGTATGGAGTCAAATTCCGAACATAATGACTAGGTATGACACTCTTTAAAAGCGGGAATCCTTCATCTCCATGTTGGACCAAGAATTCGTATTTTTTACCTTGAAATTTAAACGAAAATTTGAAATAATCCATCACAAGAATTCTGTATTCTTGGCGATTTGAGAATTGATAATAAATAGACTTCGTTCGAAAAGGGTCGCTCTAAAATTCACTCGTTATGAAGGGATTTAGTGATTCCATTAACCTCGATAACACGACTGATAGCCAAAATAACCTTGATAACACGACCCTCAACAAAAAGAGCACCTCGATAACAAGACTGTTTCCCTAATCCCCTTGATACACTTCTTATCAAGGTTCTACACTATGTGTGTCATGCAGTGGACAAATAGTTATCCACAGTTTCTCTAAAAACCCGATATTAAAAAAAATCACGCATTGTTAAAAACCAGGAGTGATTAAGTCCGGACCCGGCAGTGAATTAGCAAGGATATAGAAAGAACAAGACGAAACTTTGAATTGTGGTCTATTATTTTCAGAGAATACTTCGACAAAGTTGTCAAAGAAGTCAAAAGGAAGACTTCAAGAGTTGATATCCATGGGGAAAAATCTTCATGATACGGTTTTACGATTACGATTAATTTAAGGAAGGCTCTAGTTCGATGCTACTTTTTACTAGACATAAGTTGAGTGTCAATATACAGAAAATAATGGTGATGAACTAAAGGAAAAGGGCAAGATCAATGAGAAACTCTGAAAACAAATGCTCGAATCGGTGAGGGGTGACTTCTCCACTTAAGCCGAATTATTAGTGATGTGTAACGTAAGAAGAAAACAGTTAATAGAATATCTTAGGCGAAGAGGGCATTCTAACACAAGAAAAATGTACACTTGGCTGGAAACAGAAGCTTGGAAATAAGAAAAAAATCTTCACTAGACCTATTACATCAGGAGCACGCTTCCTTATGGCAGTGCGGCATGGACGATGACAGCAGCAGAGAAGACAATGCTGGTGGCATTCGGAATAATAATAATAATAAAAGGTGTTTATTGGGGTGAGATTGAGACAAAACTGTCCCTTCTGCCATATAACCCCTCGTCAAAATAAATATATAAATCAAATAGTGGTCAATGCCTAAAACAATTACAATCTGAGGTTTAAAAAAATCAGTAAAAAATACACTTAAGGGATTAAAGAATGATACATTAATACAAAAGAAATATATATATACAATATATCAATATTACATATCTAATAGTGTGTGAAAGAATTTACAATGTGGGAAAAACGTGAGGATTACTATGCTTGCATCCTTTACGCAAAAACCCACTGCAGGAAAACACCCACACAAGAAGGGGGGTGTGAAAAACCTGCGAAATCCTACTGATAGTAAAGCTAGTGTTTAAGAATAACTCAAATATAATAGCATGTACATAGGAAAATTAGTAGATGATAATAAAATTCAAGAAAAGAAAAACTACAAAATGTGTGGAAAAAAGAAAAAAAACGGAAAGAAAAAAAGATAGTTAAAAGAGAATTAAGGAAAAATTAATAAACAAAAACAAACATCAACATGGTGTTAAATGTGCGCCGCTTATCTTGCCATCCGTGTTCTAATCTATCGTATGCATAGAGAGAGTGCCCGTGACTTGTGATACTCATGTGCCCGTCTGCTGAACTTTGAGAAGTGTTTTACGTAGCGCCCTTTTAACAGATGGAAGTGATGGAGAGTTTCTTAGGGATAAGGGAAGTTTATTCCATTCACGACATGTAGTGACAATGAATGATCTATTGAAGATAGTACTCCGGTGGAGAGGTGTTACCAGCTTATAATTTCCTCGCGTATTGGATTCATGGACATTTTTCAGCTTCTTGAATTCTTCAAAGAGGTAAGGAGGCGTTTTACAGTTCAGAATTTGATAAAGAAGAGAGAGGGTAATGCGATTACGGGTAGGGATGTGGTGCTACCGAAGAACGATGAAGGTTAAATGGATCGACCGAGTGACTAACAAGTAGGTCCTAAGAAGAATGGGAGGAAAGAGAAGTCTTCTTAAAGTTTTAAGAAGGAGAGGGGGCATATCAATCGGTCAATTCCATGAGATATGGTGTTCTGATGAAGACAATCGTCTAGGGAAAGAGGGATGGGAAGAATGGTAAAGGGAGACCTCGAAAAAGTGAAAGACGTGCAGGAGAATAATTATGCAAATGTGAAGAGGTTATTTGACGGGATAATCTAGTGGAGAGCTTTGTCATTCCAATCTTAGGATTTCTGGCCTAAGATGATGATTGTTGGATTAGAAGTGCATTGAGATTATTAGAAGAATTCAGTTGGTTATCACTTTGGGATCAACAGGATAGTAGGTTGAATTACAAAATATATCTCGTGCAGAAATTTAAGATACACTAGTTTCCTGAAGATGCAGAAAGTATATAAGAAAGCTAAGAATACACAGCTAGATTAGCTTACGACGATAAAATGAGATATATAATAGGACAGAAGGCTTAAAAATGGGAAATATGCATGAAATTTGTTTCTCGAAGATTAATAATGTACTTGATGAGAAATTTTCTCACCGATTTAAGTATATAAGCCAAAATTTTCTACACCCACCACAAAGATTATTAATAGACATTAAAATGTTCTCGAAAATTGACGAAAGTCACGTGACCTGAAACGCCTTATGACGTCACTGCACGGTATAGGTTCCATATTGCTATGGAGATAGACATTTATTTTTAAAAGAAAACGAAGTGAATATATTGTTTTGAGGTTTTTAGCCGTTTATCGAAAGAAACGATGGCTGAAAAAATACTTAAAAAAGCACATTCCGACAATTTCCTTTGGTTGACTCCCTTATGGCGGCGTTGTTCTGAAAAAACCAGCGATTGCATAGACGTAGTAGAAATTCTTGGGCACTAAAAAGGTATTATATAATTAATGGACGATTTGCTGGTTACAATCCATAGAACGTAAATAAAAAATTGAAATACAATCGTTTATTGCATTAAACAATTGAGATAAATACCTATATACATTATCACCAAGTATTCATTTAACAACTTACCTCCACGCATGAACAGATAAACAACGCCCATAGTGATACCGTGCCGTGACGTCATGCGATGACGTCGTATTTTTGAACAGCCGAAAAAGTACAATTTTCAAAGAGTAATATCTTTGTAAAGCAACTTAATTCTTCAGCAAAATTTTCGCCAAGCAAATTTCAGCTAATAAAATTCACATTCAAAGAGCTATAAAAATAGTACATGTTCCCCATTATGCCATTTATATTCGTCTTAAATTCGCTCTCTTCTGTCGGAGGACGCCTAGGGGGAAATACTGACACTCCCCCATCAACCCTCCTCCTTATCTCAGTCGCGAATCCCCCCCCCCCCCCACACAAAAGAAGGGATTATAATTTATCGCGGGGACCGATTGCCCCTCTTCCCGACCTCTACGAATGGAGTGATTTATCTCCAGACACCATTCCCTTCTTTTCTTCTCCTTGCTCCTTCGATGAGGAGGGAAGAAGCCTGGAGCCGAGAAAGGGAGTCCCAGGAGGATGGACTGACCTCAGAGGTGCCGGGACAACCCCTGCATGAGCGTATCTGAAAAAGTCGGCATCGTTTCCAATAGGCAACCAGGGGGTCACGTGGTAAGGCCAGGAACGGTTCACAAATATGGCGCGAGTCCGAATCGCTCGTGACAATAGCCCTGTCCGAAACGTGTGCTTCTAGCGCTAAGCGTACTACAATGCTTGCTTGCAAGTGGAGGGGTGTATTGTCGGAAACACCCGAAGTACGTCCGAACGCGAAGCACTCTGGGGGAAGCATGCTACGAAGCCAAAGCACAGAAGCACTCTTCCATTGTTAAAGGCTCCGAAGCATTGTTGACGAGAATAACAAAAGATGGCGGAGCCGTTGGCTACTTATAAATTTATGTAGTATCTATTTTTTTCTTCGCATATTAGATTTCTATAATTATTAATATACATATATCAATGAAAAGTTTATTATACACATAATCGCTCTTTTTCATCTGATCTAAACATTTGATAGATGTTGCCCTCTATCGTGCTTCACTATACCTAGTGATTTTTTATGTTGCCAATGCTGCCCTCCTTACGTCCTCCTTGCGTCCCTCCTTACCGTGGACTGTCCGAATACGAAGTATTCTTTCCCAAGCATGCTTCATTGTACGTCAGCAACACGCCATCACCAAGAATGCTTTGCCGAAACATACTTGGTTTTCGGATACGGCTAATGAGTGAATGGTTGGCCGGGGTACCAAAAACAAATAACAATCTTCGTCACCTTCCTCCATCGCACCAACCTCCACCCTAATAAGTATTACTTCCTGGGTGCAACTTTTAAGTTAACACATTTTGGAGAAAATTTATCGTACAATTCGTAATATGCCACAGGTAATAAATTACTTACACCATTTCTCATCACTTAACAAATATAAGTACAATTGTTCTTTGAATTTTCCGCTAGGTGCAAATCTAATTTCCAATGGTATTGTATTCCATATTCGGGTTGCCCGTACCAGAAATTAATTACTGTAAGAAGTAGTTCGGTGTTGTGGTAAGTGCAGGATGTCAAGCGTGTAACTCTTTGTTTGATTTCTCCTGACAACGTAAATTGTGTGTATAGATATTGGGGTGTTTTCGTAATTCGTATTTTACGGATCAAATTTGCAATGAAGTATGTTCTTCTTGTCTTAGCTTTGAGTATTTTTGCTTTCTCGTAGTGAAGGATCTCAGTTTTTCCCGGCGAATAGACTGGAAGGAGAGTTCTCGGGTTTCCAACCGGGTCCAAGTGTTTTTAGGCACCAACGTTTCGAAGGCTAAGTCCGCCATCGTCTTCAGGGTGAATGATGTAGCCAAAAAGTGGCTCGTAGTGTATACTAATGTAAAATATATTTAGGGATGTTGTAGATGAACCTAACACATGCATTCACAACAATGTAACAATCTCACTCTTCGTTGTTTTCACACTTCTTCTCATCCCTATGATCCCTTATGATATCCTCGGGACCCTATCATCGAGGCAGATGAGAAAAACTCAAGTGAATCCAATGAGTGAGATTGTAATGACCGATTGAAAAGCACCTAATCTGTGAACTATTTGTTTTTGTACCACGTGACTCCTCGGTTAATTTTTCGAGATAATCGATACTGTTTCAAACATACACCTCCCCTAAAGGACGAATAAAGTATGGAAATGAACAGTTTGCCGTTAACTTGTAAAATAATGAAGACAAATCGGTATCTGCATCTACAACATCCCCTGCAAGCTATGATAAAGATGTGTGGCAGGAATTGAACATAACATGCATTCTATATCATGCTTAAAAAGAATTAATAACAATATTTTAGTCTAAACTTAACATTACAAAAATTAAAATAGAAAAGTAAGCAGGCGCAAACTTACTGTTAATTGGATTAGCAAAAACTCCTTATACCAGCATGTGATTACATGTTGGTACTAGGACCTATGGAATCCATTGATACACTTGTATGATAATCGATATACTCTTGTACTATTGAACATATTTTCAGCTATTCCTTACCTAATTGCGCGAGGAAAGAAGGAAATTTGGAAACTTCCGGTTCCGCTATCAATTTATCTAACTGTATGAACATGGTTAAATCTACCATAGTTACGAGTTCATAATTTTTTTTTTACGTCATCAGTGAAAATAAGTTCATGGATTTCGTTACGAGATTAAGCCTATATTTCAACCTAAGGTTTGAGTTTGATTCCCATTTTAATTCATTTAATCGACTGGTTACGCTAAAATAGTTATTGTACCGTCCCTTTACAAATCTTGCCGATCTTCGCTGCACACGTTCAAGTTCGTTATTTAGACCGATTTCGTAGGGATCCCATACACTGGCAGCATATTCCAAATGAGGGCTAACAAGGGAAAAGCAGCTTATTTATCGTACATAATCATCACATTCACTAGTATTCTTTGCTGAATCCCAATTAACGATTAGCTTGACCAATTATTTCACGTATGTGTTTACCCCAATAAAGATCACGTGTCAGTCTGACTCCAAGATATTTAATAGATTCCACGTTTGTAATTTTATTATTCTTTATACAGTAGGAGTACAGTAGGAGTATTCTTTATACTCTAGGAGAAGACATATTTTTTTCCAATCATTCATTATGACAAATTTTTCCAACTTAAATCCCAACTCTCATGCATCACACCAGTTTTCGATTGCTTCTAAGTCATCGTTCAAAGATTATTTTTACCGTTTAGGATTAGAATGTCCCTGTAAAAAGACGAAGCATACATTTTACCGCCCTATTGATATTATTTATAGATAGAAGGAAAATAGCGGACGCCGTAGTAGCCGCGAATACCTTGGCATAGCCACCCGCTGAAATGTCCAATAACAGGACCTTCATAGAGAAAAAAATCCAACTGTACCCACACTCGAACCCGGAATATTTGATAAGCAGTCCTCTACGTCAACTTTTGCTGCATATGCTATAGGGTGACAAGGTTTATTTCAAAATACATTGCTACACCTCGACTACATACGTTTATATGCTGCCAGTGTATGGGATCCCTACGAAATCGATCTTAATAATGAAATTGTACGTGTACAGCGAAGATCGGCAACATTTGTAAAGAGACGGTACGATAACCTTATTAGCGTCTATTAAATTATAAACAGTCTATTAAATGAATTAAATTTGGAATCATCGTCAGATCGCAGGTTGCAATTCAGACTTAATCTCTTAAACAAATTCCAAGACCATATTTCCAGTGATGATGTTAAAAATATTTTGCACACCCCAACTTATTATGGTAGACTGGACCATAATCGAAAAATTAGAGAAATTGATTGCCAAACTGACAGATTCAAAATGTCCTTTTTTCTTCGTACAATAAGGGATATGAATAACGGTAAATATATCCACTACGAGTGTAGCAATGGATAACATTGGTAGCTGCATGTTGGTATAAGGACTTGAAGCTAACCCAACTAACAGCATGTTTTTGAATGTTTGCTTTGCTACTTTTATCTTTTTTAATTAGTGAAGTTTAGACCAGTATATAAATACTAGTCCTTTTTTATGCATGATACGTAGTGCATGTTTGGTGAGAATTCACCCCCTGCCACACACCTTTATGGTGGCTTGCAGGTTATTATGTAGATGTAGATGTTAATCGCTCGTGAGGTTGAAGTTTATTCGCTGGATCTGGTAAACCGTGGGCTTCTTTCAAGGAGTTTGTATTTGCAGATGGTGACTACTTACGAGCTATAAGCTGCCTTTTAGATATTCCAATAAGCTTGACACGGAGATGGGTGGAATTCAGTTTTCTCGGTTCAATATTTCAAACCGAACACTTAAGCGTCAATTGCACTTAGAAGACAACTGTTATGCAAAGCCATTTGTAACGCCAACGTGGATCATATATGCTGCTATGTGAAATCAATAACGAATAGGCTGGACTCCGATACTTGTACGATGTATTATAGCTGCTGTCCCAGTAGCTATATGAGGTCGGCCGATATGCAATATTATATTGCTTCGAGTCTTCAAAAATGTTTTTGGTATAAAAACATGGATGCTGCTATGATATTGTCAAAATAACACTGTCTGCTACATCATGAACAAAGAAAATCGAGACTTTTAATGTATTAGCTTCAAGCATCGCCTTTTATGAGACAAATCTCTAATTACCTAATCCTAAAATATCATCATCATCATTTGTGCTCACTCGCCCGTTTCCCCACTAATAAATTCTCCAGATCGGGAGGTAAGGATGGGGATGGAAAGGCAGGGAGGAAGAGTGGAGAGAAACCCATCGCCGCCATTAGCCTGCTATTAACAAAAGAGGACATGAATTTACGTCCCATCCGACGGACAAAGTACTGAACTAAAATGCTCTCCACGCAGCACTTACGTAGGGACTAGTTGATCGAGGAACAAAATCTTCCTTTGCCGGTACTCCTACCCTCTCGGGGAGAGGCGTCTAAACTCTAAAGGACTCTAAACACTACACCCTTAACTTAAAGATAAATTTTCCAGTATGCATTCCGCGGTTAGTACCCGGCAAGCCCTCTTTGAATGGTTTTTTATCACTCATCCCTTTGGCTCTCCTATGTAGTTTCAAGGGAGTGAAACAGGGGTGAGGAAACTGGACTGTTACCGTGTTATCACACCTCAGCGCCGTGGAAAGCGAATCTGGCCGTGAAAGTCCAGCCGTTATCTGGAAGGGCGTGCTACGTCAGCAGTACACGAAAACAATGGACCTTCTACGCCATTGCACGTCAGGGTGTGGGAAGTTTTAGAGTTATTTATGTATGTTGTGAGAGGTGGCTTTTTTGTCTACGGAGGTGGTCCAAGATGAAAAGGACAAAGGAATGAATACGGTGGATATTCCGCGGTGAGGGAAGTGTTGTCGCCTTATATCGCGAACTGAATTCCTCATTCAAGATGGCTGTAGCGAATTCTGTCTCAGGCCGTGAAATTTTTATATCATCATCATCGGTCAACAATCCTAGGATAGGTATGACACAGCCCTCCACTCGATTCTTCTATCGGCCAACCTCTTCATATTGACGTAACTCCTCTCTTTCACGTCCTTCAAAACTAGCTCCATATACCTTACATACGAGGCCTGCCTTTTCCATTCTTCCCATTAACTTTTCCCTCGACGATTGTCTTCATCAGGCCATCGTGTCTCAAAATGTGGCCCATTAAAGTTGTCCCGTCATCTTTTTCATGTTTTCAGTAGACATCTCTTCTCTCCCACTCTTCTTAACCTTCGTTTGTCACTCGATCGATCCATTTTATCTTCATCATTCTTCGGTAGGACCACATTTCAAATGCTTCCAGACTGATTTCTGGATAAATGGAAGGAAAATATCCTTTTGGCAATTACTCCCAGCCGCACATGTTTCCAGTGGCTTGCATGGCGTACATCTCTGGCTACGATTCAATCTTGAGAAGAGGTTAACTGATTAGAAAATCAGTTTCCCCCTAGTGGTGTGTGAATTGGTAGTTTGATAATCGGCAGTACTTCACGCAAAACTTCTCTGAGAGAATCAAGGTATTTTTGGTCCTAAACTAAATCAACGGTAGGACGAAATTCATGGAAAATGCCTTTGCAGGAAATTCACGTTCCTTCACAAATTTACATTCCTACTCTTCAAGAAGTTGGTCCTCGTCCACATCGTGAAAGAAAGCTGAAACTTTGAGGTGCAAAAAAAGCTCTACACGCTTCTTGTGTTCATGATTTCACTTAAATCGTTTTCCTGAAGTACTTGAGGTAGAAGAAATATTCAATGGTATATATATATATATATATATATATACGAGCAAATTTGCCGAGCTGCTTGCCATTAAGATGGCTCTTGATGGGATTGGGGAGGCTGCCAATTCCTTTGCCATCTGCACAGACTCCATGAGCGCATTGCAATCTATTTCTGTATTCTCTCCCATGCATCCTATTGTCCAGAACATACACAATACCCTTCTATCCCTCTACAAGAAGGGAATCAAAGTAATCTTTATCTGGGTACCTGGACATATGGGAATAGCGGGGAACGAGAGAGCAGACGCAGCAGCGAAAGAAGCTCTTCAAATGCGCGAACAGACGACGACTCTGGTACCTTATCAGGACTTGCAGGCTCACCTCCGGAGAGTAGCCCTAGAGCAGTGGAACAAATGTTGGACAGATGTGACCGACAATAAGCTGCGTTGCATAAAACCGGTAACGTCAGTGTGGCCCACTTCCATCAGGAACAGTCGCAGAGAGGAAGTAGTCATCACCCGGCTGAGAATTGGGCATTGCGCCTTAACCCACTCTTACCTCTTCACAGAAGATAAGAACCCACCTCGGTGTGATGACTGCGACTGTCTTCTTAGCATTCGACACGTCCTGACGGAGTGCGACAAGCATCGGGATGCACGCGAGCAACTAGGCATCAGAGGAGGCCTAGAGCATATCTTAGGTAATAACTCCGAATGTCTATCCCGAGTCACATCTTTTATGAAAGCAACTGGCCTTTATAATAAAATCTAAGTTACCACTGTCTGTGTAGATATATATTGTCTTTTAATTCATGTAAGTATAATAATATCAGCATTGCACTCCTACTGACATTAAACCTAGGACAGTACAAATTAGACTGTGGGTGGTGCAAAATGACCTCAGCCGTCGACGCACCCAATAAACACCCAATACTACTACTACGAACAAATTTTTACCTGATGATGACTCCGATGTGTCGAAACATGTCGTATCAAGGAAATAAATCGGTGGAAGGAAACGAAGTTAATATTTCATTTACGAAAATTCAACTTCCGCCTAGTTGATCCTGATACTATGGAAGGGAATATTCAATCTTTTAATCTAAATGTAATCTTTACTTAATTTGTGAAGTTTAGGATTATAATTACTAGTCCTTTTTAAGTATGGTGCATAATGATTGATTGGTGTGAATACACCCGCTGCCACACATCTTTATGGTGGAATGCGTGCCTAGATTATGCAGATGTGGATGCAATATTCTTGCAATATAGTACACTTAATAGGCATGGCTTAGCAGAATCAATAATTTTAAAGAAATGTGAATGTAACGTATCAGCAAATATAGGCTTTTATTAATTACGGCATATCAATGATACGCTTCCATATTTGACCGAGTCAAAAAGGAATATATATGCACTTTTGGATAATAGGAGCAATATTGACTTATTTATCTAAGTATTCTAGCATATTAATATGCCAAAATTTACTCCTTGATGCGAACAAATCGGTCATAATAGTTCATGACGCAGATATTGAGCAATATCGCTAAAAGGTTGCGGTATCTTCTTATGTTACTCTCAGTAATCCCATTAACGACAGCACTCGGCAAATTCCTCTTCCTTTGCCGGAAGGGCACTTCTGCTCTACCCTCGGCCTCTACTTCCGGCGAGCGCTTCCACGAGGGCGTGTCCCCGATGTGTTTTTGTTTGCGCAGCGCGAATTGGGGGAGGGGGGGCTATCAGGGTGCGTCACGTGGTGTGCATTCAATGACCTCCTTTTCGGCTCGGCGGCGGCTCATCTTCTGGGGGTCAAGCAATCGTCAGGCCCAGTGTCCGGAAATGCTGATGCCATTTCTACAAGGCAAATTCTGAATTGCTACACCCGTCGCGCCTGAGCCAGTGAACGTGTAATGATAAAATCTGGAAGGCGGTTTGCGAGCCTGGTAAAAACCTAGTCGCGGAAAAGAAAATGAGAAAAAGTAATTGAGGAAACATCTACATCTACACGACACCCTGCAAGCCTCCGCGAGGGTGTGTGGCAGGGGATGAAGATCACCAAGCATGCACTACTAACATGTAAAAAAGCAACTATATGGTCTCATGCAGCTAGATTCTAAGTATCTATAGTATTTAAAGGATTAATACATGCATCATGCACTACAGACTACTCTAAAATATTTCCCCTACCTATCCCTTTGCTATGCTGCCTTTTCTTATAGTGCGGTGGAAAAATGCTATTTTGAATCTATCAGTACGACAATCTATCTCTCTAATCTTATTTATCTGATCGAATCTAGCATAATACGCTGGTTTTTTTTAATATGTGCCTAACATCTTCAGTAAAGCTATCCTATTGAAATTTCTCTAATAGATTCAATCTGTAATTTAACCTACGCTCTGATAATGATTCCCACCCTAATTCTTGTATTAATTCTGAAACACATTGTATTATTCCGGCTCATATAACACTTACTCCCCGCAAACCTCATCAAATACTGCCCCTCCTCACGACCAGATCAATCAAACTTCCATCTATATTCAAATACTTTCTCATACATGAAGTATTTAGTTTTTTTCTTCTATCAATTTCATCTCATGCTTTGTTTTTTTTTTAAGATTCATGCAATATTTTAATTCGTTTTCTCCCATTAAGATGATTTCATGAACTAAGGAATTGTAGATCGTAAAGTTGCAACTATAATGAATAAAAAAAACATGACAACCATACAATCAAAATGAATACTTACCATTAATTGATACCGCGTTTTTCACCGATTTGTCCAACAGCATTCTATTCCCTGCGTCTCTGCGGTGGATTGTAGATATTTCATTGCCTGAAAAGAATGAGATAAAATTCTCAAGGTGTTGAAAATAGAAGACGCCTAGTTTTATTCCTGTATTTGATTCACGAATTATATTGAGGCAAGCCCCATAGCCCTTGTGGGCGCTGGGTAAGAAACCTAAGGTGGACTGTGTCTCGCAAGAAGCCCTTCGGCCGATGGGCCACGAATAGAGATGGGTAAATTACCGTAATTTTCAATTGAGGTAAATTATCGTGGTAAATTACGGTAATTTTCGAAAATTACCGTAATTTACCGGTAATTTTAAGTTTTGAGCTGCTAATCCTTATCAGAGGACTCCAAACGAAATCAAATAGCATAGAGATATAAATGCCGACGTTTATATCAAACATATCACGACGTTTATCAAGAATAACTCATTGTAAAAATTAAAACGAAGTTGGCAGCAGCACTCAATTTGCCTCTCTTTTGTCACACTATGAGAAATTTTCGTTCTAAAGACATACCTCTGCGCAATGTGCATTTGTTATTTTACTCTGAATTAATTGGAATCAATCAGGACAAAATGTAAACAAAATCGTTTCAGCTTCTTAATTGATAATATCACCCATTCCAATGGTTTCTTCGGGAGGAAGAAATTTTCTGAAAAAGAACTTTTCTGAAAATTAACGTTTATTACGGTAATTTTCAGGGGTGTTGGTAATTTACGAAAATAAACACGGTAATTTATGAAAATTACCAGGGTAATATATCAAGTTTCCCATCTCTAGCCGCGACACCTCAAGTCTATGACCAAAGTGGACGGGTCGAGAAACTCGGGAAGCTACGAAAAGGGGACCAGAAGCAAACATAACTTTGAGAACTCTATGTGTAAAAAAATTCTTTACGTTCACGACCTGGGTTACTTTAGTTTATGCCAGTGTCAGAACCCTCGTCGTAAATAGAAAGAGCATTTTAAAAGTGAAAATTTCAAATATACTTTCACCCCTGTTTCTCTCGTACCCAATGGACGAATTCCTCCACGTCAAGCCCTACGACGCAGTGAGCGTTATAAGGAAATGGATTTTTCCTTTCGCGAGTGAGTGATTACCTCTGCAGCAACGTTCTCCCCGCCAAGGAAGCACTGGATATAGATATGCGTCTCAGTATGCTCGCATTCTGCGTATAAGACGGAATGTCCTGTCATGCATGCTCGCTATTATGAATGATAAAAGTTTACGATTTATATCCTACAATTGCTTTTTTTTATGAGCAGGTTGTTTGCTCACTTGGTATTTACGGAAATGTTGTCTCTGGAATGTTTTTGAAAGCAAGCGAATTTCAGCAGAAATAAAGCATGATTACAAGTGCTCTTTTCATACTCGACGAATGCCATTACAATTTTACCTTTTCACATAACCATGGTTTGTGCAGAAAATGGAATGGATCTTTTTATTCATCAAAAGAGTATTGGGTAAATATGACGATCATGTCCTTTTCCCTTGTAAGACCTCATTTGGAATATGCTTCCAGTGCATGGGATCCCTACGAAAACGGTCGAAATAATGAACTTGAACGTGTGCAGTGAAGATCGGCAAGATTTGAAAAGGGACGATATGATAACCTTATTAGCGTAACCAGTCTATTAAATGAATTAAAATGGGAATCATTGCCAGATCGCAGATTGAAATTTAAACTTAATCTCTTAAACAAATTCCAAGACCATATTTTCAGTGATGACGTTAAAAATATTTTGCGAACCCCAACTTACTATGGTAGACTGGACCATAATCACAAAATTAGAGAAATTGATTGCCGAACTGACAGATTCAAAATGTCCTTTTTTCCTCGTACAATCAGGGATATAAATAACGGTTAATATATCCAACACGAGTGTAGCAATGGATAACATTGGTAGCTGCATGTTGGAATGAGGACTTGAAGCTAACCCAACTAACAGCATGTTTTTGCATGCTTGCTTCGCTATTTTAATCTTTTTTTAAATAGTGAAGTTTAGAACAGTATATAAATCTAATCCTTTTTTATACATGATATGTAGCGCTTGTTAGGTGAGAATTCCCCCCCTGCCACACACTTTTATGGTGGTTTGAAGGGTAATATGTAAATGTAGACTATTAATGAACCAATATTCAAGATCTCTTCGCTGTTTCGTCAGGTTTTCAATATTTTAATTTCACCAGATAGAAAAAAGTGCACCAGACGGAAGAGGAGACTCTTCACATATACATACGCTGGGATTTTTTTACTCTACTTTTTTGATGAATATCTTAATAATCTCCTCTATTGCCAACATTGAAGCTTGACCGAAATTTAGACCGTCGTATCACATTCAATCGAAAGAATAATTACGTCAAACCATTCAGGAGGGAGACAAAATTGAGTTTCCGAAGGGGTATGAATGTATGTTACTACGCATAGTTTTGAAATATGTTTTAATGCATTTTTTTGTTGAGCCAAACTTAAATCTAATTTTTTTTTTAACTTGCTCCAAGGGTGATACTTGGAGCGCAATTAATAGATATTTTATATAGTTACTTCTACTCTGCGTACAGAGAAGATGTTGCTGAGTCCATTCGCAGCGACTTCGTTTCCAACAAAAAATCTACATCCATCCTAGAATCGGTGGAGGTTTAACTCCTGCGCTCTTCATAATGCATTCAAACCCAAGTTTTGCGAATAAAAATTCTTCTGAGAAATTAACCGGCAAATTTCGATGAATTAAACAGTAATAAATGTTCATTGAAGGACCATTGATTGAAGATTACCTCGATAGAAAAAGGGCTAACGCCCCAAATTGTCTCGATATGCACGAGAAGTGAATAGAAATTAAATTCTTTTTGCGTCGAAAGAAAAAGTCTGGCAATTTTCCACAAGAATAAGGATTTTACTCGACCGGTTTCGGTGTAGGTACTACACCATCTTAAGGTGAAATTTATATCTCAGACATCTTTTTTCACCTGAAGATGGTGTTGTACACCGAAACCGGTCGAGTAAAATCCTTATTCTTGTGGAAAATTGCCAGTCTTTTTCTTTCGTTATGATATTCCACCAAATCAAGCCTGAAACAACTATCTTTACTTGTTGCATCGCTCCATAGAATCCGTCTCAAATAGAGGGACAAGTATAAGTATGTCCTACCTTCCTCCACCCTCGTATTTGAAACTGCTTCACGAAAACATGCTGGGGGCAGATTTTCAAACGAAATATGTTTACTATCTATATCTAAGAATTCTGGAGAGTACATATGCGAATAGATACGAGTTTTGCCCCAATAATACCCAAAGGTATAAGAATATCAGAATTAACAGTCAAAATCATTCAATGTAATATATCAAAGAAGAAGGACTGACAAACATGAAATAATTCATTTGCATCACCCATTAATTTCATTAATAAGGTTATAATTTTGAAGGATTGTGAAGCTTTAACATTGGTGTCAATACGAATCCATTACTATCAGCTTTTAGTTGAAGTTGTAGCTGTTTTATCGAAGCTCGAAGATTACTCTCATTGCCTTTTATTTTTAGGATAGTTTATACCTGGTTTATAGGTTTTCTGGGATATACTTAAGAGTTCAGGGAACACGGAAATGCCTTAAATTTTTTATGCCCGCCATAAAACATGAGAGATTTACTTTCGCTGGGACGCGAGCTTTTCTTTTTACATCGGCGTAAAGTGCCGATGAACCGTTTTCGGGTTTTACAGCTGCTCCTCGCGGTAGATTTCGGGAAACCACCCCACCTTTCAGGTACTAAAGGGTTTGTCTCCACCGCACCAAGTTTGGGAATGGCTGAAGTACTGTGTCACGGTTCACCCAAGGACTGTTGAGAACATGTCCCAAACACAGCCGAGCCACTAGATTGGCTGAAGCGACAGCATTTTGTCGTTCAATGGGGGCGTTTACTCAAAATCGAAATCGCAATTTTGTACACGAAATCGATAGAAGGAAACGAAAAATGAATTTTAGTGAAAAAATTATTCTTCTAACCACAACCGTTCACTCACAAATCAAAAATTAAAATAAGCAAAAGGTGACGCCCACCGAAGAATTTGCTTTGATATCATTGACGTCATTTTCCTTCCGTCCTTGACTGCTTTTCGGGGAAGGGGAGGAAGTAGAGGGGGGTTCTTGGAAGGTCTGCTTGCACAGATCCTTTCGCAATCGCTCCCAAAAATCAGCTACTTTTCACTTTCTAGATCTCATTTGGAATTTGCTACCAGTGCATGGCACCCCTACGAAGTCGGTCTACATAACGAACTTGAAACTTGAAATATTGAACTTGAACGTGTACAGCAAAGATCGGCAAGATATGTAAAGGGACGGTACGATAACCTTATCAGCGTAACCAGTCTATTAAATGAATTAAAGTGGGAATCATCGTCAGATCGCAGGTTGAAATTTAGACTTAATCTCTTTAATAAATTCCAAGGCCATATTTTCAGTGATGATGTTAAAAAATATTTTGCGAACCCCAACTTACTATGGTGAACTGGACCATGACCACATAATTAGAGAAATTAATTGCCGAAGTGACAGATTCAAATTGTCCTTTTTCCCACATACAATTGAGGATATGAATAACGGTAAATATATCCAATACGAGTGCAGCAATGGATAACATTGGTAGCTGCATGTTGGTATAAGGACTTAAAGCTAACCCAACTAACAGCATGTTTTTGCATGTATGTTTTGCTATTTTTATCTTTTTTTAAATAACGTAGTTTTGTACAGTACCTATACAAGTACTAATCCTTTTTTATGCATGATATGTAGTGCATGTTTGGTGAGAGTTCACACCCTGCCACACACCTTTATAGTGGCTTTCAGGGTATTATGTAGATGTAGATGGAGAAATTCTGCATCACATGTGGTTTTTCTAACTCAATGCCCATTCTCTTTCTACCATGGTGACAGATATTGGCTTTTTTATATCATATGTGATTTCAAGTCTGCACTCAAAGGTACTTCATGCCGCAAGGGAAGGTGAAAGGATGGGAACGGAAGGGCAAGTGAAGAGAGAAATCCGGAATTAGCTTGCTCTTAACGGTGTCTATGGGACAAAGGCTTAAGGTCCCATCCATCGGACGGGGAACATGAAATTGAAGCGCTAGCAACAAAGAACTTATGCAGGGGTTTCATGAAAATGAAAAATACCTATTAATGCCGGAATAAGAACCCGGGAGAGTCCAGTACACTTATCATAACTCTACCACTGGTATTCTGACGAAACCTTACAACTCACCTACCATTCCTCTCCCTCTATCTTATACCCTGACGTAAGTACATACATAGCAACAATGATTTAACCTCCCCCCTAAGGAATAACCCAAGTCGGCACTGAATTATCATTCATGTTTTTTTTTCGCTGAGTTTTTTTAACAATTTGTTCAAATGCTGTTCATTAAACTAACACTTGAGACTATTAGGTTTTGGTTAAATATCCTAATTTGGAAAAGGGTGAACCTGAAGTGACCCTCTCCTTTGGAAAGGAATTGGGTGTTTTACCAGATTTTTTAAATTGCCGAATCTGATAGAGTTTTCAATATAAAAAGACCCGTATTTTTCCGTTTATTGATCCGTCAATTATTTCTCGAAGTATAAGCGGCGAAAAACTGATGTTTTTAACCCTTTCGGAAAAGTGGGCGTGGTGCAACCTCTGACGTAATCGACTTCGTCGCAACTGAGCCGTTCCGGGAGGGACACAGCTGACTCTGCCAACAGGAGCAGTTGCGACAGCATCTTTGGGAGAAGACTTTCCGAGAACCCCCCTCCACTCCCTTCCCTTCCCATAACAGCAGTCAAGGACGGGAGGAAAATGACGGCAATGATATCACAGCAGCTTTTTCGGTGGGCGTCAACTTTTGCTTATTTTAATTTTTGATTTGTGAGTGAATTATTGTGGTTAGAAGATTAATTTTTTTACTAAAATTTATTTTTCGTTTTCATTTAATATTTCGTGTACAAATTGCGATTTCGGTTCCAAGTAAACGCGCCCATTGAGGATTTAATTTCCGCGGTTGGATTAAAATTTGATCAGGCCAATCGATGGCATCTGTGCAGAGAAAACTTTCACCGACGTGGTTTTTATCACGAAACGGTAAAGGTGGTTTCAATTAAAAACTGAGTGTAATGCTTTCAAACATTTGTTAATAAGTTGCTAATATTTATGACACAAATGGAATTAAAAGAGCTGGAAAAGTCTCCGCCTATAGAATATCCATCGGAACTCATGAGCTGGCTGGGACAAGGGAAGCTGATATTCTGATCGACTTAAGTCTGGTAGAAGTTAAACATAATGATTTCACGTGTATCCACCTATATCTACATCTATGTAATACTCTGCGAGCCACCACTAGGGTGTGTGGCAGGGGGTTTAGATCACAAAGCATGCAACTAGGATATTTAATGGAGACGTGCTAGATAATATATAACATGGTATGGACACAAAGGCCGAAAACAATTGATCGTGTTAATTTAACTATGAATCATATAATTATGAAAAAAATGTGACCCCATCGTTTTAAGTAACTCATCTTGAATTCAAACTACTCCATGAAAAATGAATTTTGCAGGTCAGTGAATGGGAACTGTGAGAAGTGAAAAAAAATTAATATAGCTGAAATTTAATTAATACTAAAACCAATGCACAGAAGCAATACCAAAAGATTTTTGATCCAAGGAAAACATCGCCTAGCGCTTGCGTAAGCCTTCCTTGTCTTCGTCCGAGAAGCAGACCCCACTATGAACATTATGAAAGGAGGTTATTTGATGGGAATGTCGGAACCTCCCTTTCTGTCATCGATAGGAATGTGACCACGGATGGTGCAATAACAGGAGGACCATCGAAGGTTGAGAGATATCCCTATTGTTAAGGGCCCTAAAGGAATTGACTGAGAAAGCCCAAGGGTTTCTTCTAATATTAACTCTCATTCCTTCGCACGTACTCCTTCCGAGGTACGTTTACTTCACCTTCTTTTGCTAATCATATAGTAATGGAAAAGTTATATGGAGTTGTTCGGTAGTTTTTTATGAACACCAATTTCGCCAAAGTTTCTCCTCCTTATTTCCGCTTCTTCAGGACTATTTAGTGCACAAATTAAGTTTTTACATTTCCATTACTTTTTAGCAGACTTAGATCAGAACAGAAAGAGAGAAAAAAAAGTTTACGGAGTAATCTTGTCACATACCTTTGGTGACAATTTTTTTAAACAACAGCAATTTTAAGCTTCTTGGATAAAAAAATTCATCACAAAACTTTTTTGTATAAAAACCGAAACAACCAAAATTTAAAATTATTAAAGAAACAATTTTTACTTGTGTATATATACTTACATATTTTATTTTTTATAGCAAAAGTGAATACGAATGAATATTGATTTACAAGGTAATGGTATTGTTCAGTAAGATATATTTATGTTTTTGATATAATGCTACGGTATATTTTACTGAATTTTGTATATCTGTTCTGTTATTACATGCAGTATGATTTTTTTACTATATGAACCTTGTCTTTAAAAAGCCTCTTCTGAAGGTTAGATTCAAAATCACTGTATTTTGCGCCTTCAAATTAAAAGGAATGGTTGTTATCCAAAGAATGTTTTGCCAAGGCACAGGTTCCGATAATTGTTTTAATTGAAGACTTATGGCCATTAATTCTATTTTTTAAGTATTGTTCAGTTTTCCCAATATAAATTTTATTACAATCTTGGCAAGGTATGCTATAAACAATGTTACTCTTGTAATATTTTGGAATTTGACTCATTAATTTCGAATTAACTGTATTATGTAGTGTTTTTCTTGCTCGATATGTTATGTTGTAGGTAGTACTTAGCTAATCATATAGTACTAGCACCTGAAAATATAAATCAAAACAAGCGCCATACGCTTGTGCTCTATGGAACTATATGGTCCCATAGTAAATAAACTTCGTATCAATCCATCCTCTGCCCCCTTCCGCTCACCTCATCATGACCGTGATGCTTTGCACGCGTTAGTGCATTCACATTGCTGCTCGATGAAATAAACAACAGTCATCACGCTATTAGCTTCTGATGAGGAATAAACAAAGGACAGTTGCTATTTTCACACTACATTCAGAAACTGACCATGGTCGTAACAGCTAAGTGTCTTTATCCATATATATTAATTTTGTATCGTGTCAGTCCGTCATTCTGTATCCGTTTTGTTTGGTTCTCTCCCAAGTTTTGAACTAAAAGAGTGAGGTTTGGTGCGTTGAGTGTAGATTCTCTGTCTGTATGATTTGGTTATATTTTTGGATTATTAGCAGTTTGTAGTACAGGAAAAATGCAAAAAACGTGGTTTTTGAGAGTGGGAGACAACATATAATGAAAATATGGCGTAGAAAAGAGTACAGAAACATATACTACGTTAATGAGAGTGGGAAACATTTCTCTATTGATGAAGTAGCCATCTCCTTCTCTCTGCGTACAAAATACTTGTTAAAAGTTACTCTGAGTAGTGGAGCAGTAACTGAGGGGCCTGCCTGAAGCACAAGCACTACTGCCACTTTGTTCAGTTTTTAAATTCATATAGTGTAAAATAGTAGCAGTTCTTCGTTTATTCCTCGTCAAGAATATGATCAATGTTCACAAGGTTCATTTAAAGTACTTTATTAGTTAGTGGACACTGCACCTTTTCAGGACATGAATCTTCGCAGGCAAAGAAGAAAAGCTTCTTGCGATCAAAGTCGTTTTAGGTTGATACTCGTTCCGTTCCCTTCTTTTTCTACGCTGATCTCATTGCGTGTGATGTTATTTGTCGTTACCTGAATAATAATTTATTGTTTTTCATATTTTATGAATTATCCTTTCAAAGATTTGAAACGGAAGAATTTGCGGTAGGCTTTAGAAATGGCCAACTTCTCGGCATGTTTCCGTGACTCATTGGAGCGTAGTCATCTCTCAACGATGCACACCTCGGCATAAATGTACCTATATAAATACTAATCCTTTTTTATGCATGATATGTAGTGCATGTTTGGTGAGAATTCACCCACTGCCACACACCTTTGTGGTGGCTTGCGGGGTATTATGTAGATGTAGATGAACTGATGGGACGGCGATGAAATTCGCCCGGCCGCCAAGAGCCAGACCGCCTCGTTCGGAAAGTCTGTCTGGGACGGGATGTTCCTAATCCCTCTCCTCTTCAATCTCTCCCTCAGCTCCTTCTAGCCTCTTTCTTCTCAGCAAAACATTCAGGCCACGATCCGAACACTTTCTATTAGAGGAAAACTTATTTTAAGAGAAAAAGTTGGCCGAATCAGAGTGAAAAACTTTTCCTCCCGTCTTCTTATGTCCCTCACAAGGTCCAAAAATCTCGGAATGTACAAATGTTATCTGCGAAACATCACTAAGACCTCCCACGGTAAATGAAACGGGGGAAGATATCCTGAACCCGATTGTGGCATAATTAACGAACAAGTGACCAATTTACTATAGCTATACCGATGGAATAATGCATGTGAGACGAACCACCTAGTTTTTTTAACGCTTTTAACGCAAATATTTCTGTAGAATAGTGAACATCGACTGATACGGTAACTTAATATCTTGTGCAAAAACGTAGATTCCCAATAGACGCAGGGTTAAATGAGTCTCAATTCTGCTGTTTCGGGACGATATGGACCGCTATCCTAAATAAAAAAAATAATTAAAAGGTTCGCAATTAAAAAGTAATGCTTTGAATATTATGTGGGCTTGTTATTTTCCTGATTTCCTGACCCTCTAGACCAGGGTCTCCAAATTTTTCAGCCCGCGGGCCGCAATAACTATCAAACAGCAGTTTGGGGGCCAATTACTTACTCGAGATCCAATTAAAGAAGAATCAAAACATAGATGTTGTTTACAATTATTTATTTAATATTATTTTATTAATTTATTATTAAATAACACATTGATATACTACACATGACCTGAGACTATCATCAGACAAGTTTGTTCTCAAATTGTTCTTCACGTACTTCATTCTGGTAAATTTTTGTTCCCACAAGTATGTTGTTCCAAAGATATAAAGGTGCCTTGATGCAAAAGTTTTGACTTTAGGGTAGTCTTCCTTGTGCAAAACGTGGTAAAAACCCACCAGTACTTCTTTAAACTTGTCCCTGAGGGGGTAAGTTGCTGCGCGCCTCTATTTTAATTCGGTAAAAACGTTACGTCCACGTAAGCGACGGTTGATCTTGACAGGATACCCGTAAATTTCCGTAATTTTTTCCTCAGATAAAAGGTTCTCACGAGCCGGATGAGAGGGCCTCGCGGGCCGCATCTGGCCCGCGGGCCGTAATTTGGAGACCGCTGATCTAGACTAATAGTTGAACGCTTATTTGAAATTGGTTGCCCTTTTTCTCTTCAAATGATATTTTTATCGAGAGAACCACTCAAATAGGAACCTACTTTCCATCCTGACCATGCCGTCCAATGAATCTGTTCTTTTGGCCCAAGAAAACCTGAAGAACGTCCGTGACGAACCCTCCCTCCAATGATATCAGTGCAGGCGCCTGTGTCCCTGGAAAGCGATATTACTACTAATTTCACAGAGGCATTTGCTTCATCCATATCTATGTTCAAGCGACCAACTTGTTTATTGGATATGTTTACCATAAGACCATCTACTGAATCCATATAAGCAATAAGGATTCAAATCAGGTATATTACACAACATTTTTAAGGTAAAGTTTAACAAGTGCCATACATTTGGGAAATAATATGCCAAAAAATTTCATCAAGATGAATACTTTGTCAATGTTTAAAACGATTTATTTTGGCTACTTATTCAAAGATGCCGGATGTTAAATTGTATTTTCTTAAATACAATTTTAATTCGATGTGAAACGTCTTTTTCTTGATTTCTGCGAAGTTGTTTGTTCTTAAAGCTATTTTTTATATTCCATACGATATGTCTTTATTTATTTTATCTCATATGTATCAACTGTATTATTTTTAAAATGTAAACACATGCATTTGTCCTTGGTTGTGGCAGATATCATCAAAAAATGTATGTATTATTACGTAAGACCCTGATGAAACACTGACTATAATGTGACTAATTAATAGTATAGCGCATCAAAAATACTTTTCTACGCTCGAATATTGAGGGTGATTTTCAACCCCTCTCAAGTACAGCTACAGCTCTATTGGAATTTTTTTTCGTCTCTTTCAACTAGACTGATTTCTTTCGTAAATAATGTGAAGTCATAAATTTTTTATGAAGAAATATTTTCATAATAATTATCATATATTTTTTGCATTCAGTTCCTTACCCTAAAATGGGCACTGATAAAAGAAAAGAGCTGTGGGACTTATTTAACCCCACCCCCTTGAGGGATGATTTTTAAGATAAAATCCGGAATGTGTCCAAAGGAACGCAGCCAAGAATTCCCGGGTCCGTAAGGACAGACATCCTGAAAGAAAATCATTCCAGGAGAATGAACATTCTTTATCGATTGCTTCCTCAGCATTATTCGTGGCAACCAGTGAAGTGAAAGAGGGTATTTCCCGCCGTGGTTATCCCGATTGGCGGCTGAAAAATAAGGAAAACCTTCGAATGAATGATGAACACAGCTAGGAGACCAATGTAGTCCTTGCATATTATCTGTAGTATTATTACAATAATATATATATGCCTCTAAAATGGTGTGTTATAGAAAAATACGACTATAGTTAGCATGTATATTCGACATAAAATCGAACCCGTTAAAAATCAATCAGAATAAAATATATTTTAGCAAAAGTGGATATTAATTGTTTTTATAAGGGTATAGCGAACCATTTTTTATTTCTTAAGATTCTGATTTTGCCCTTATTATTTTTGTCGCACTGATGGATTCAAAATGGCTTTTTCCCCACCTTGAGTATGCAGCCAGTGTATGGGATCCGAATGAATTAGGTTTGATCAGAGAACTACATAGTGTGCAGCGTAGAGCAGCTAGGTTCGTTAAAAGGTGTTACGATAGGGTGATTAGTGTTTCAGTATTAATACAAGAATTAGGGTGGGAATAATTTTCAGAGCGTAGGTTAAAGTACAGATTAAATCTTTTAGAGAAATTTAAATAGAATAGCTTAGCTGAAGATGTTAGGCACACATTAAAACACCAGCGTATTATGCTAGATTCGACCAGATAAATAAGATTAGAGAGATAGATAGTCGAACTGATGGATTCAAAATGGCATTTTTCCCCGCACTATAAGAGAACAGAATAGGCAGCATAGCAAAGGGATAGGTAGGGGAAATATTTTAGAGTAGTCTGTAGTGCATGATGCATGCATTAATCCCTTAAATACTATGGATACTAACAATCAAGTTGAATGAGACATTATAGTTTCTTGTTTGCATGTTAGTAGTGCATGCTTGGTGATCTTCACCCCCTGCCACATATCCTCGCGGTGGCTTGTAGGGTATCGTGTAGATGTAGGTGTACTACAAAAGCATCAATAAATCATTTCTGTCCACACCAAGCAAGTCATGATGCAATGGATAGGGCACTGCAGCTGTTTCAAGAAGCGACCAGCGACCTTATTATTAAGTACAGACATACTGATGTTGGTACACCGTAACGACACTATGGTCGATCACAGATAAATCGGTCGAAATTAACGAATTGTTTATCTCTTGTGATAGGAAAACGTTTCCAACAAATAAACATCCATTTTCCTTTGCATTATCACCTTTACGTGCTTTAATACCTTGGACCTGTTGGAAGTTTCCCTAAAAAGTGTAAGGCCTTCCCTAGAAAATTGAACCCCCTATTTTTTCTGTAAAATATATTTCAAGGGAATGACTTTTCCTTGACAATATATTGCTAGGAAAATAGTTGGAAAATTTTCCTTGGGTAAATGCTTAACTCAATAAACAATAGTGCACATGATTATCCAAAAAAACATAAATCCTAAGTATACATGCATTCCTAATTCAAATGTGCTGGAAATATTTTTACCAAGTGTTTTGTCTGTCCAATATTTTTGCCAAGTGCCAAAAGAGTGTGTGGCAGGGGTTGAACTTACACCAGGAATGAATTATCACTTACTACAATACAGTCATAGTAAGAGCAGCAAACACTACTTCCATGAAACCAAGACTTTCAAAACATTTCCACCCAGATGAAGGAAAGCAAGCATGCAGTCAGTAGATACGCGAAATTTGATCTTGAAAATGATTCTTAAAAAAAACAAATAATCAACTTGTATTTCCCATAGCATTTATGAGTGTTATCACTTGTACTGATCATTAAAAAAATTTTACCTAATTTCTATGTCGAATTCTACAGTAGGGTAGCGTAGTAGGTCCACTCCTATTTCTTTTATACGTAAACGATTTGGGTACCGCAGTTAGCAGTAAGCTTACACTTTTTGCAGACGATGCGGTAGTGTATAGGGGTATATCAAAAGAAGAAGAATCGCTTAGCAATGATTTAGATGCAATTCAAGAGTGGTGCGACAAATGGCAGTTAGAACTTAACCTTAATAAGTGTATGGCTATCAATTTTTGAATTCGATAAAGCGTACCTAAAAAATTAGTAACACGAAGATCGGAAACGTTGAAACCATAAGATATTTAGGTGTAACAATCATTATTGATTTATCGTGAGGAAGAATTAAAATTAATATCACGAAGATCGAATGCGCTGAAACCATAAGGTATTAAGGTGTAACATCCAATAAAGATTTATCGTAGGGGAAGACACATAAGGGAAATATGCGGCCGAGCGAAGCGAAAGCTAGGATTCATAAGAGAACTTGGGAAAAGTGATGAGAAGACAAAAGAGCGATGTTACTTTTCACTAGTTCGGCCCCACCTTGAGTATGCAGGCAGTGTATGGGATCCTAATGAATTAGGTTTGATTGTAGAACTAGGCAGTGTGCAGCGTAGAGCAGCTAGGTTCGTCAAAAGGTGTTACGATAGGTTGAGTAGTGTATCAGAATTAATACAAGAATTAGGGTGGGAATCATTATCAGAGCGTAGGTTAAAGTTCCGATTAAATCTATTAGAGAAATTTCAACCGGATAGCTTTACTTAAGATGTTAGGCACATATTAAAAACACAAGCGTATTATGCTATATTCGACCAGATAAATAAGATTGGAGAGATGGATTGTCGTACTGATAGATTTAAAATGGCATTTTCCCCCGTACTATAAGAGAACAGAATAGGCAGCATAGCAAAGAGATAGGTAGGGAAATTATTTTAGAGTAGTCTGTAGTGCATGATGCATGTTTTAACCCCTTAAATACTATAGATAGTAACAATCTAGTAGCATGAGACCCTATAGTTGCTTCTTTGCATGTTAGTAGTGCATCCTTGGTGATCTTCACCCCCTGCCACACACCCTCGCGGCGGCTTGCATGGTATCGTGTAGATGTAGATGAATACCTAGTGTGATTACCTATAAACGCGGTCGTCAGATACACGGCAGGGGAGGAGATGAAAAAGGCCGTTTATCAGGCAGGAGGAAATGAAGGGACCTCGAAGGAAAGGAGCAGGGAAGCGAAATCACGTCCCTCGATTCGCCAGCGAGTCCTTAATGTATTCCCTCGATTTTTCTCCCCATTTATCCCCCTAATGGGTGCGCCTCCTGGCCTCGCCCTCCCCTTCTAATCCCCCTCCCCCCGTCCTCCATCCCTCTGTTCGGGCCTCCTAATGGATTCCGTGCCAACCCTTCCGCATACCTTCCCAATCGAGGCTGGAAAAGGCAGCAATCGCAGCTACTGTTCGCGCTTTCGCTCAACCAAGGGCACACCCCCTGAGGAACCTCCCTGGGAGACACCTCCCCACCCCTTTTTCGTTTCACCCCGTTCAATCTCGACCCCATTCCCTCAACCTTTTATGTAAACTGTTGGTTTGCGTATTTCCATATAGTTGTAGGCTAAAATTACATTGCTCCCTCCGCAGGTCTAGAATTATATGGCATCAGTTTCCTGAATCACATGAGCCTTTCTTTAGATCTACATCTACGTAGTACCCTGCAAGCCACCTCAAAGGTGTGTGGCAGGGGGTGAATTCTCACCAAACATGCACTACATATCATACATTTAAAAGGATTAGCATTAATATGTCTAGACTGAAATATTTAAAAAGATAAAAGTAGCGAACTACGCATGCAAATACGTGCTGTTAGTTGGGTTACCTTCAAGTCCTTTCACCAGCATGCAACTGCCTCTGTTATGGATTCAATCACTCGTATTGCAGACTCGGATTTACCGCCCTTTATATCCTTAAGTGTACTTTGCAGTCATCAATCTTCACAAATGTGCGCTACCAATTCTTTTACCCCCATGTATGTACGTTCAAAATTCCAGTTTTCCCCGTGCCATTAGATATAAATTGGAAATATCGCGATATTGCGATATTTCCAATTCATATCGCGAAGCCGTTACATCACCGCTGTTGCTGTATCTTGTTGATGTCATAGTGCGAATTTCAAAGCATCGTATCGCATAGCCCTAGCAGGGACCAACCCTCGGCTGGGACTGGTCCGTAAATAGCGTGAGCCCCCTCCAAACGGGACCCCTTTCCTCCTCTGTGTACACACGACCCTTGCTCTCAGAACCACTCTGGGAGGAAGGCTTCCAACGCAGCAGTGCCGATTGGGAAAACCCATCGAAAAATACGAGAGTGCTGAGATTAGGGACACTTCCCAGACTTAGGGTCTTCGTGGGTTCGACCTGCTCGTTAAGCACGTGTTTCACACGATAATTGATCCAAGAGAAAGGTCGAGGATACCCGCAAGTTCGATAGTATTTCCAGTATCGAGTGATATATATAACCAGTATGATGGCTTACAAACATGATACTTCCTATTATAGTCACTCATCTACTTGTTTTCATGATAGATTCGGTATAAGTGAGCCGAAATCTCCCAGTAAAGCAGCGTTTACACGCAGCAGTTGACTGCTTATGACAGTCGCGAGATGAGTTGCGATACATCTATAACGCTACTGCTATGATGCGCCTTCACCAACTTCTATGTAGCTTACAGCTGCTATTTAGGCGTTGTCATAAAGGTGCGTTTACTCGTAGCAGTTGACTGCTATGACAGTCGCGAGATGCGCGATGTATCAATATCGCTACAGCTATGATGCGCCTTCACCAACTTCCATGCAGCTTTATTTAGGCGTTGCCACAACAAATAAACAGCGTTTTATTTTAATAGTAAATTTCGCTTAAATTTTCATTAAATTCATCAAGTAATAAAGTCCATTGACGATTATCTTTTGTTCCCACTCCTTAAAGAGTAGAATCTACCCTTTTGGGGATGGATATCCTTGTTATAATTTCCAAATTCCCGGTATCAGACGTCGTGTTTTGCTTTCCGTCGGCGATTGTTGCGATTGTGTTGGATGCATTTCCGCTGGAAAGTAGACGGGCTTCAACTTTGCTAATAGCTCGAAATAGGATCGATAGTGTTCGACATGTGTCCAGTACCGACCTAAACTCGCATCGCAGTTGCTATTTACACATACGAGTAGGGATTAACAGTTGTAAGCAGTTGACTGTCATAGCAGTCAACTGCTACGCTAACAAATAAAAAGCGTTTTATTTCAATAGTGATTGATGTTTAAATTTTCATGGAATTATTCAAGCAATAAATTCCATTGACGATTATCTTCCATTTTCATTCATTTTGTGTTCCCATTTTTTAAAGAGTAGAATCCTCCTTTTGGAGAGGGATATCCTTGTTATTATATCCAAATTCCGTCGTGTATTGCTTTCCGTTGGCGATTGTTGCGATTGTGCTGGATACATTTCCGCTGGAAAGTAGACGGGCTTCAACTTTGCTAATAGAACGAACTAGGATCGATAGTGTTCGACATGTGTCCAGTATCGACCTGAACTCGCATCGCAGTTGCTATTTACACATGCGAGTGGGGCTTAATAGTTGTTAGCAGTTGACTGTCGTAGCAGTGCAAACGCACCTTTAGACTCAGTAACCGTCGAACAATCACGCCACGTTTCAGTCGCTGTGCGATCCTCACTTTTTAAAATTAAATACCGCTTCGTGGCAAGCATAATTTCAATGTTTGTGTGAAATATCCTCAGGTGGTTCTAATCATGTTATATTCAGTCCTCAATATCGAGTAGTGGCTAGCACACTACTTGGGTATTTTGCCGGATCAACGAAGTCAACGGAACGGGCCTTGGCGGCGATTAAGATTAAGGAAGGCAACTCTTGAAAGAAGCCGTAGCGATGGCAATAGGAAGTGCTGACTTTTTAGGATGAGGGCGCCTATCTAATGATACTGATACATGTGATGATGCCGCATCAAGGTGTCGAAAATCCATCGACAAATATACATCCCGACACCTGATAGAGAAACAAAGAGATATCCTTTTGAAGAATGAAGGAAGAGAACACGGTAGTTGGTGCAGTGATTTTCGTTCCTCTACAAATCGTGGCAAGATATGGCAAAACTTTCATTGAAGGTCATACTTCTTCTTCCTTGGCGCTACAGCTTCTTGTCAGCTTTGGCCTTCATTGCAATCTTCCTCCATTCCTCTCTATTGATGGCCTTCTTTCTCCATCCTCTTGTCCCCAAAGTAGCCAGGGGGCCTATTCTGTAAAGTCGAAAGAATTTCGGCTCATATGGAGAGTCGTGGGTCACCGGGACGAACGATTCGCGAAAATTGTTCACTGCCGTAATGACGTATAACAATTGACTGTTTATCCAGCGCGCAATTATTACAATGGATGGAACAAACTGAGGTAATTAACAATGATTAATCAACATGACTTACTATTGATGTTTGTAATCAATCTATTCCAATGGGGGCGTTTACTCGGAACCGAAATCGCAATTTTGCACACGAAATCGTTAGATGGAAACGAAAAACGAATTTTAGTGAAATAATTAATCTTCTAAACACAACCATTCACTTATACATCAAAAATTTAAATAAGCAAAAGGTGACGCCCACCGTAAATGCTGCTGTGATAACATTGACGTCATTTTCCTCCCGTCCATGACTGCTTTTAGGGGAAGGGAAGGGAATGGAGGGGGTTCTCGGAAGGTCTCCTCGCATAGATGCTGTCGCAATCGCTCCAACTGGCCCAGTCAGCTGTGTCCCCCCATTGCGATAAGGCAAAGTACCTTCGCGGGCTCAGTTGTGATTGGACGAAGTCGATATACGTCAAAAGGTTTCACCACACCCACTTTTCCGAAAAGGGTTAAAAACATCAGTTTTTCGCCGCCTATAACTCGAGAAATAATTGACGGATCAAAAAACGGAAAAATACGGGTCTTTTTATTTTACAAACTCTATCAGATTCGGCAATAAAAAATATGATAAACGACCCCATTCTTCCTGCGCTTTCCTTTAGTGAGCCAAATATTTCTTTCAACTTCCTTGCAGATCTGGCTACAATGACTACATCATCTGCATACGCCAGTATTTGACTGCTCCGATAGAATACTTTTCCATCAGGGTCAACTCCCCTCACTGCCCAGTGCAAGGCCAATATGAACAATGTTGCAGACAAACCATCTCCTTGCTTTACTCCCATGTTAAATGGAAAAGCACTACCCATTTTATTGCCGACTTTAACCTTAGCTATGGTTTCCTGCATTGTCATTCCTACCAGTCTGATTAACTTCTTAGGCAAGCATAATTCGTTTAATGCTGCATGCAGTGTGCTTCTCTTCACACTATCAGACGCTTGCTTAAAATCTACAAACAATAAGTGTATATCTTGGTTGTGCTTGAAGTGCTTCTCCATTATTTGAGGCAAATTAAATATTTGGTCTGTTGTGACTCTATCTGGGGGGTTATTTTTTAATCTCATCTTTTTAATGACTCTTTGCGGGAAGGCTGGAGATCCGTTTCGCTCTCTTAATGATCGGCTCACGAACGGTTCGAGAATTGTCAGCAACATTGTTTGGGAAATATTGGTACAAAATATATATACACAGATAATTCAAGCTAATAATAAAATAAGCATTTAAAAAAAAGCATACCTTCAAGTGCCCAATATATTTAGGTGAAAGTGCTAAAGTTCTTAACGTTGTGCAAATTCCAAAAATACAATTAAAAATCGTTTGTATATTTCTCTCTCTTGCTTTTTTTCCAACTCAAACTTCAAGTGGAAACGATGGTGGCTCCATTTTACGTTATTTATGAAGATGAGATGGGAACTAATGGCAGGCGGAGATAATGAAACAGATCAAGAGTCGAAAGATACGGATCAGAGCGGATGAATCGTCTAAAAGACCAGCACATGACCGACAGTTCACCGCTTGAGATCCGAAGATGGTCACGCCGCCTGGGTGGCGGAGTTTAACTACGAAAAAGTGACATTTTATGACGTATTCTCACTAAAGTGAGTTTACAAAATAACCCCCCAGGTCAAAGTCCACCCTGATATTCGATAATGATGTTTTCCGCTCTTTAGCTAACTCTCATTTGTATAATTCCTGAGAGCACTTTATATGCAATGTCCAACCGCGTAATTCCCCTGTAACTGTTGCAGAGCGTTTTTTCGCCTTTCTTGCATATGCGATATATAATGCCAGTTCTCCATTTTACAGGCAGGATTTCCTGTCTCCAAATTGAAGGTCGTACTACTGTATGGAAAAATAGTGTTCATAAAAAAGGGCAAAACACTGCTAATTAAATCAATGGGGAGTCGTGGGTAGCTGAGATTTTTTTCTCTCAACTTTCCAATTTAATACACACCCTTTATGAAACCCGCTCCAACGAAATATGTCAAAGAGTTCATTCTCCAGATGTTCGGGCGAGATAAACCTGAGAGAGGACCAGTGTGATGAACAGCTTGGGGGTATGATGGGGAAAAGGGGATCATTTTGGTCCTGTGGAAGACTGGCGAAGCGGAGAATGAAAGCACGAGTAATTAACCTAGGCAATTTGCTAATATATGATTTGACCCGAAGAAAATTTTCAAAATAGGAGGTCATAAAAATAATTGAAAAGAGCGGACATTACTGCTTACCGAAACCTGAAGAAAGGAAATTATTATGAAACATCAAGGCAAGAATTTAGCCTCAAAGTGCTGAGAAAATGTTTTTTATTAAGTGCTAAAAGGTCTGAGAGAGGAAGCCGCCACTTAGAGTGAAAAGGTCCACCAATGAACACCGAGCATAATATTACCAGTTACAAGGGCAGGAAATTCTAAATTTAGAAGGAACAAAAAGTTGAGAGATGAAAGGAATGTTTACGGAAACTCTATAATGGGTTTGATCTCGATGGAAGAGAGAAAAAAGAAATACTTGAAGAGGAGAATAACATGTGAGCCGCCAAATCCTAGCGAACAATTTTTAAAACAATAATTATGGACTAGGACGTAAATTACGCTTCCAGTATCGTTTATGCCGCCACCTAGTTTTTGAAACGCTAAAGGAAAGTATGAAATCATTGCAAAATTGGACTGAACTGCATGCAAATGTACTCTGTATACACTGAATTGTACCACAAAAGTACCTTATGAATTATAAAGGGACAAGAGCAATAATTATGTTAAAAAGAATATTTGATTTAACCGTCTTCAAAACTACAAACTTCATTTTCTTCATGACTTCAAAACTTGACATTAAGATATTGTCTTCAGAAAATGATTCAAAGGTATTAAAAATGATGGTATTGCAGATAAATAGGCTAAAATATAGAGAATTCCTGAAATTTAGGGTAGTTTGGACTTAAGGCAAGATTGTTTGGTTTGGAAGATCGAAAGCGTTGAAACCATAAGGTATTTAGGTGTAAAAATCAATAAAGATTTATCGTGGTCACACACATCCGGGAAATATGCGGCCGAGCGATGAAAAAGCTAGGATTTATAAAAAGAGTACTTGGGAAATGTGATGAGAGGACTAAAGAGCGATGTTACTTTTCACTACTTAGGCCCCACCTTGAGTATGCAGCCAGTGTATGGGATCCTAATGAATTACGTTTGATCAGAGAACTAGACAGTGTGCAGCGTAGAGCAGCTAGGTTCGTTAAAAGGCGTTATGATAAGTTGAGTAGTATTTCAGAATTAATACAAGAATTAGGGTGGGTGTCATTCTCAGAGCGTAGGTTAAGGTAAAAATTAAATCTATTAGAGAAATTTCAATCGGATAGCTTGACTGAAGATACTGGGCACACATTAAAAAAACCAGCGTATTATGCTAAATTCGACCAGATAAACAAGATTAGAGAGATAGATTGTCGTACTGATAGATTCAAAATGCCATTTTCCCCCGTACTATAAGAGAACAGAATAGGCAGCATACCAAATGGATAGATAGGGGAAATATTTTAGAGTAGTCTATAGTGCATAATGCATGTATTACTTGCATGAGAACCTATGGTTGCTTGTTTGCATGTCGGTAGTGCATGCTTGGTGATCTTCACCCCCTTCCACACACCCTCGTGGTGGCTTGCAGGGTATCGCTTGGATGTGGATGTAGATGTAGTAGTGACTTTTATGTGATTATTTGTAGTTAAATATATTGAGTTAAGGAGAAAGTATTGTTAGTCAATAGTAATAATTCGTTTAAATGGTAAAAATTGATCAGTTTGGCCCCAGTAACAATTAGCACAGCGCTATTACCGAGAAATGGCGCGTACAAGAGGTTTTAGAGGTTGTCTGCGATTTAAATAACGACGGCTTTGTAGACCTGTGCATGCCAGAGACAAATATAATTTGGAATCTCCAACATTTATGGTGACATATTATTTCACGCCAAATGAAACCTATGATCTAGTTAAAGATATACTCAGGTATCTCGGATTGAAAAACGCTCAGGACGGTGTTCTTCCATGTAATTTCCGGTAGAGGACAAATTGGTTTTGGCCATGTATTGGCTCACGTATTTGGTAAACACATACGTGAAGTAATGGGTCAAGCGAATCGTAAACTGGGATTCGTCAAAAGAGTACTGGGTAAATGTGACGATCATGTACGAGAAATCAGATACTTTTCCCTTGTAAGACCTCATTAGGAATATACTGCCCGTGTATGGGATCCCTACGAAATCGGTCTACATATCGAACTATAACGTGTGCAGTGAATATCGGCAAGATTTGTCAAGGGACGGTTCTATACCTTACTAGCGTAACCAGTCTATTAAATGAATTAAATTGGGAATCATTGTCAGATCGCAGGTTGAAATTTAGACTTAATCTCTTAAATAAATTCCAAGACCATGTTTCCAGTGATGATGTTAAAAATATTTTGCGGACCCCAACTTACTATAGTATACTGGACCATAATCACAAAATTAGAGAAATTGATTGCCGAACTGACCGATTCAAAATGTCCTTTTTTCGTCGTACTATTAGGGATATGAATAACGGTAAATATATCCAGTATGAGTGTAGCAATGGATAACATTGGTAGCTGCATGTTGGCATAAGGACTTGAAGCTAACCCAACTAACTGCATGTTTTTGCATGTATGCTTTGCTATTTTTATCTTTTTTTAAACAGTGTAGTTTTGAACAGTACCAATATAAATGCTAATTCTTTTTTATGCATGATATGCAGTGCATGTTTGGTAAGAAATAACCTCCTGCCACACACCTTTGTGGTGGCTTGCAGGGTATTATGTGGATGTAGATGTAGGAGTGAAGCGGAGTTGCCACCGCCTCCCGGAAACGCGGCCGCAAAAACTCGCGTTAAACAAGGGAACCGGATCGTTTTCCCCAAGAAAATGCTGTTTACATCCGGACAGACGCAACGGTGGGTGAAGGAGAAGATTGGAAGGTAGCGGGCGAAACGTTATTTTGTTTCAGACGTCTCGGGTGTGCGCCCAAGTATGTATTACATTTTCGAATCTTACTTCCAATTCCACTCTTCCTTCTCTTCCTGCTTCCCTCCTTGCGGCACTTTCGAAACTCTATTTCCCCCTTCTCCAATCCCTCGTTCCCTCGTCGCGGTGGATGATGGGAAAAAGAGACGGCCGATTTTGACTCACTTTTTCCCTCTCCAACAAAAAAAACCTTTTGGAGGGACATTGAAAACCCCGGCAAAATTTTTTTTTCCATTTCACTCCGCCCTCTTCTTTTCCTGCTGCGGGCAGTCGTTCCTCTTTTGTTGCTCGTTAGTTCCGCCGTTCCCCGCTGGGGTGATTGCGCAAAGGGAAGAGAATCCCTCCCCTCTTTCTCTCTCTCTTAGGATCGAGTGCCTGCAAAAGGGACCGTCAATTCCCTGGCCGCCCTTTGACGACGGATCCCTGAGGTGATATGGGGGCTATTCGATCGTCGCTTGAAGGGAGCGGTGCGCAAGAATATTAACGAGGCATCTCACCCGTCAACGCCTCACTCTCGATGCCTCCGAAACGGCCTCAGAAGTCGGACTTCTTCTTTAGGGGGCTGATCCGAAAAGTGAAAGTCATGTAATTTTTTTTTTTATATTTTCAGAACTTATAGAACTAAAGTTCTTCTGTCTAATAAAGTAAAGATAATCATACCAACCCATACTCCTTTTTGCCACAAATTGCATTTGAAATTACATATGATTAACGGCGAGAATGGCCATCACATGGGAATGTAACGTTTTAAAATACCATAGTGACATGTCATTTTTGCAAAAAACTGATATCTTATGCGTAATGTCACAAGGAATAAAATGACACGAAAAAAAGGCATCAACCCACCGTATCTTTCACTAAATTTACCAATTTCTGCGCTTATAGCAGACGAAATGCGTTAGTTGACTTCAAGTGGCGCTGCGGTCGCTCTAGCCAAAATGTATGGCGTATGAATAATATCATTACTAATGAGATATTAAAGCATATTTCAGAAAAATATTATAACATAACGTTTGATAGTAATATTCTGGTGTAATACATTAGTATATTCATTGAGAACATGAATTTATTTCTTTAAAGTAAATGCTGAATTGACTCCATCTTCGAGCTGATTAAAATTATCATAAAAAAGAAATCCTTCGACTTTCCACCGTATTTCTTGTGATACTTATGACTTTCAATAGCTTAGGTAATTTTCTTTGTGAAGTAAGGGTCACTTAGTAGGCATACACTCGTACTTAAATTAATAAGATTCCTCAGACAACTTGACTCAAGCAGTCGCGAGCCAACTTCCCTAAAGCCCCCCCTCCCCCTCCTTCCCCTTTCCCCTCCTTCGGCCCCAAGAGTACACCGAGTCGAAAAGAAAATTGACGAACGAGTCACTGGAGTCGGATTCTCATCATCCATATAGCCTTTTCACGGCTCTCTGTTACATATTTATATCTACTGACTACCCTACAAGCCACCTCGAGGGTGAGTGGCAGGGAAAGAGTTATCACCGAACGTGCACTGCTTACTTACATGCTCTATAGTTCACTTGCACTATGTACTTAAGGAGGGATAACTTAGGGAGGGGGCCAATACTCGGCAGTGCACATATTACCAGCTCTGATTTTCATTCAACATCATCATAATCATCATCATTGGTCTTTTGCAATGTCGATGGAAAGGTCATCAGATCCCTCTTGTCATTCCTTGACATTCAAGTGCTACTCGGGGGTCACAGGTCAAAATGGTGACAAAAAAAATTGAAATGAGGCTAAAATCGAATTGAATCATTTTTATTCTTCGAATATTTTAACCAGGATTTTAATATTGAAAGCCCATAAGGTGAAATTTGGATTTTAGGTTGGACCCTATTTCTGGGGTCAAAAGGTCATATTTTTAATATTTTGCTTAAACTCAGCTAAACTTTCAACCTTTTACTAGCCAGGTACCCAATTTCATTCATGTGGCTCTAAAGGAAGTGTCTAAAATTAAAGGTCAAAAATGACACACGATCAATGTGTCACTCTGTATATGAATCAATGTTACAAGATGAAAATGACTGACACAAAACCAGAAGAAAGCGACCATAGAATAGTTTAAGATTCAAACGAAATTACAAGAGGACTAAATGGATTACAGCCAAAATTGTAGAGCGGCTAGGACCGGTAACCTATATAGTGCAATTAGAATCAGGAATCAACTGGAAGCGGCACATAGACCAGTTAATTCGATTGAAAGCAGCTGCTTTAGTGCTAGAAGGCATACCAATTCCAAAACCTACAGTTCACCGGCCTGATAGCAGTATTCCTAATAGTTCAGATGCACATAATTCACCCACTCCAAAAGCTGTATCACCTACCGCTACAGCGGATAATCACAGACGATATCCTACCCGGATTAGGAAACCTGTGATTAAATTAAATTAATAACTACAAAATGTTCTCTGACTTGTGATCCATAGTTTATAAAATGATTATGTATTTTGGGTTGTTTGTTAATTTGGAATTTTGGTGTTATTGGAATCTCTCGTTATAATTACCTCATTTACTTTTTATTACATTTCATAATGTTCAGTGCATGTAAAAGTTATATTTTATATTGTTTTTATGAAGAGTTAATTGGGCTCAAGAGTAAGGAGGGAGGAGTGTAATGTAGCTATGGATATGTAAATAAACAGTCAAATGTTAGTGATTGCACAAGAATAGAAATGGATTGCAATGACTCAAGTTATTAAGTATTACCCGCTTATTATTTCTTAATTCCCTATTTCTTAATTCCTAATTTCTTAATAACCGCATTTTCAGCTTGCCCGTTAGTGGATGGATAATATGGTGGAGATTAAATCTGTTTAATGTCATTTTGCTTCAAAAACCGGTTACAGTAGGGTTTTATCGAATTGCCAGTTTTTGTCGGACGATCACCAAAATTAAGATTTATCACTTATTTCACATTCTAAATAAAACTAGATATGAACGAAAGCGCTGCGACATCAATTAAAGGATGATAAATACGGTACTTATCTTGATCAGGGATGGGGACTTCAGCCATAATGGGTGCTTTCCAATCATCGACGCAAGTCGACACAAGTCAACTTGTGTCGCGTGTAGTGCTTTCCAATCAGTGTGTGTCGCTAGTATGTCAAACGCGAGTCGACACACGGTGACACACCGGTAATGGTGAGTTATACGGAAAAAAGAATGAAGGACGGCGCAAGCTTTAAATCACAATACGTCTGCAAAAGGCATATTGAAAATAACCCATAATTCAGAACAAATGTTTAAGTTAAGTATTTCCTTATTAATCATCCTACAACTCATTTTTCTGTTCATTAATAACGATCTTGCTATAGCAAGATTTGCACTGCTAACAATAAGTCAAATAGAAGGAAGCTCCTGATTTCCTTCCCACAAAAACGCACCAATCAAGAGTCCCCGTGGAAGTCCTTAGCGCATCAGCTACTGCGCATCTGAAACTTGCTTTCCATTCGTGAAGACACAAGTCGATTTGAGTTTCCGCGAGTTAACTCAAAACGACGCATGAGTCGCTTGAATGGAAAGCACCCAATAGAGACCGATAGTAACGATACGCAGTGTCTACTGAGTTTCGCGCCTCAATTGTTTTATCTCTCGTTTGAAATTGCTCATATCACGCTCTGGGTTTGCACTGCACGGACGAGGTTGGGTTTTAGCTTCAGAAGGACTTTGCTTAAATACGCGATGTCGTGAGACGTTGGGTTTTTGTTTCGGAAGTGCATTGTTTAAAACTCGATGTCGTGAGACGTTGGGTTTTTGTTTCGGAAAAGCATTGTTTAAAACGCGATGTCGTGAGACGTTGGGTTTTAGCTTCTGAAGGGCATTGTTTAAAACGTGAACTTGCTGATTCGTTCGCACATTGTCGTCCGTTATGGCTGCCGAAGCGGACGAGGTCCCCATCCCTAATCAAGATAAGTACCGTATTTATCAGCTTTTAATTGCTGTCACAGCTCTTTCGTCCATATCTAGTTTTGTTTAGAATTTGAAATAAGTGATAAATCATAATTTAGCGATCGTCCGACAAAAACTGGCGATTCGATAAACCCCTACTATCACCCAAAATCCTTGAGAATTCCTCAGAAGTAAAAATGGGATATGGGAATAAATATTTCCCCCATTACTCGCCACGACCGATAACGAATTCCAATATGATAACCAACAAAATGATTCCAATGTGGATTCATCAAATGGATACGACCAATTTAATCTGCGATCTGGTTGAACTTACCGGGATCCGGCCCAAAGGACCAAACAAAATGTTTGGTATATCAAAAGATGAAAAGTGGACTGTATATGTATGATCTAATTGCCGCCGAATGGTACTTACGAAAATTTGGAGGCGTCTATGCCACGGCGAGCAGGTGCGATGTCCATAATTCAGGTTTCCCTGGACGTCCGAAGCACACGCATTCTTTCCAACCACTGTCAAACAAAAACTGTCCTCCTCGTATCGAGGATCAAATAGAGAGAACCTCATTGCCCTCTTACGGCGAACACAAAAAAAACAAAAGTACAACGAAATGCACCACTCGGCGGCAAATAAGAAGAAGGTTACCGAACACCGTGAAAGCTTATTAACGAGTATCTGAGGTAATTTATTCAGAAAATACGTCTTGATTTACTTTTTTATAGAGTAACCAACGACGGACGAAGCAAGAAAGAAATAGTGAGTGGAAAAGCCCAGACAAAGAGGGCATTCTATCAAAAGAAGAATCTACTTACAGCTGGAAATACAAGCGTAGATGTAAGGAAACAGTTTATCAGAACATACATCTGGAGCATGTTTCTTTACGGCAGTGAGGCATGGACGATGACAGCAGCGGAGAAGAAAAGGGTGGAAGAATTCGAAATATGGTGCTACCGAAGAATGATGAAGATAAAAATGGATCGACCGAGTAAGTAACTAGGAAGTCCTAAGAAGAGTATGAGAAAAGAGAAGTCTGTTGACAACTCTAAAAAGAAGAAGGGAAAACTTAATCGGCCATATCTTGAGACATGATGGCCTGATGAAGACTATTGTCGAGGGAAAAGCGAACGGGAAGATTGGAAAAGGCAGGCTTCGTATGAGGTACATAGAGCAGGTCGTAAAGGATGTAAAAGAGAGGAATTACGTCGCAATGAAAATGTTGGTCGATAGAAGAATCGAATGGAGGGGTGCGTCAAACCAATCCTAGGATTGTTGACCAATGATGATGATTACTTTTTTATTTGATTTGAAATTCTTTATTCATTAAATTCATTTAAAAACAGCTAGTATTCATTTTACTTAGCGTACCGTGAAGTTGGGCCATAGCCGCCCGGACTTCACGCCATGCTTCGCAGTAGCAGAAGACTTCATGTGCAGGAACTATTCTCTGAGTAAAGGCCAGATTATAGAATAAAATAGCATTCAATCAACATAAGCACTATTCGTTAAATTAACTTCCCGGCCTTGAGGAGTTTTTGGAAAAAATAACGCGGAGTCAGATCTGTCCATCCTTCCAGAACCAATAGCGAATGCTAAGCGTCGAGAATATTCTTCAATATTCACTCTCAGAGAACGCCTGGCAACATCTAGTCATGAAAGAATTACCAGTGCAAAGTTCTTAGGATTATTAATAGACGAGTCCTTGACTTGGGAGATCCATATTAATCAATTATGCCTTAAACTTGCCAAATGTGGTTATGTTGTGAGAAATCCTGCCAACATTGTTAATTTAGAAGTGCGAAAAACGGTATATTTTAGTCCTTTCTTTGGTCCTTTGGGATTTCTTCCAGTTACGTCTAACTTATGGCATTATTTTCTGGGGATCTGGGTGGTTTTAAAAAGGTTTTTGTAATGTAAAAGAGAGATCTTAGATACATAGTTAATATACCGGCACGAAAATCCTGTAAACCTCACTTCAAAGAGTTAAAAATTTCAACTCTGCCAAGCTTGTACATACATTTACCACATATGTACTTGAATTTCAGATAATAAGAGTGAATTCGCTACAAATGCTGAAATACATGGGTTTATCACTCAGAAGAGAGTGGATGTACACATGATTCATCACACTACATCAATATATAATAAGAGTCCCTTGCATGTAGCCATTAAAGTTTTTTAATCATTTACCTTCTGTCATTAAAAATTCCACTTCTAGAGCATCCTGTAAAAGAAAACTTAAAGAATTTCTGCTAAAGAAGGTCTACTACAATGTACAAGACTTTCTGGAAGAGACTTTTGGAACTTAATCTCTTTCTCTGTGCATATTTTTGTATTCCTGTGTTGTGTTATTCTTTTGTTGTGCCGTTTTTCTTTTTTTCTATGACTTGTCCCTCATTCTACTCTTGTAAAATATCAGGATCATTAAATATTATTTTTATCATTATTATTACATGCATGCAGTAAAACTGCCGTACAGTCTGGAGGAAAAGGGATCATACATCTACCGCACATTTTTTATCCCGTGATGCTTTCTTCCCAAGTTAAACGCCAAATATAAACAAAACACTGAAGATAGGCGCAGAAAATAACGACAATGGAACTGTACCATCAAGTAAATTTTGAGTTAAATAAAATTTGACCAACCCGTGCGCTATTTTTTCCGTTGCTTAACTCGGGTTTCACGCTAATATGTTTCATGAACGCCACCATTGCGTGAGTATGAATGCTTTCATCCTATTCTATGTTGTGGAAGTCCGCAATTGAAAACATTAAGGGGCCAAGGGGATAGAGCTGAGTATTTTTTAATCCACCGCAAGTCCAAAGTGTCAATTCCGGTTTCTTCGACGCTAAGACTTAGCGACCGGTAACTTTAGCTATGTCAATGAATCTTCCCGATAACGGTTCCGGCTATATTAGCGACAACTAAGGTTCGGGCAAGTCCGAGGAATTAGCCAATATTGCTAGGCTTTCGGGGATATCATCGACATCTACATAATACCCTGCAAGCCACCACAAGGGTGTGTGGCAGGGGGTGATTTCTCACCAAACATGCACTACATAACATGCATAAAAAGGATTAGTATTTATATAATGTTCTAAACTCCATTATTTAAAGAAAGATAAAAATAGCAAAGCAAACATGCAAAAACATTCTGTTAGCAGGGTTAGCTATAAGTACTCATACCAACATGCAGCTACCAATGCTATCCATTTGTACTCTCCGATTGGACATATTTACCGTTATACGTATCTCTAATTTTACGAGGGAAAAAGGACATTTTTAATCTGTCAGTTCGGCAATCAATTTCTCTAATTTTGTGATTATGGTCCAGACTACCATAGTAAGTTCGGGTGCGCAAAATACTTTTAACGTCATCACTGAAAATATTGTCTTGGAATTTATTTAAGAGATTAAGTCTAAATTTCGACCTGCGATCTGACAATGATTACCATTTTAATTAATTTAATAGACTGGTTACGCTAATTACGATGTAATGCATATTAAAACAATAACGTTACGTAAAAAACATTGCTGAGATTCATCAAAAGATTTTCTGCTTGCATTTGAGTCCCTTAATAAATATTTCATTCGACATTCAAGTATTAAGATAAACATTCAGGACAGGGGTTGAAGTCGCTATATCATTGTTGGATGTAACACTAAGCTTGGCCTGCCTGTGAAAATGGCCGGACAAATACTTCGACTTCTTAAGGAGGCTCCACCGAATTATGAAGTAGATGTCACTTTTGTTAAAATTTCAGGATACATAATTTTTTGGCCCTTCTATTGATTAGCAAAAAAAATTTGGCCTTTCAATAATATATTTGAAGGAAAAAGACGCTGAAAATCAGATATCTTATACGTGGCTATACGGCAGAGCATGGCTCTTGCAGTAATATTTGCAACACTGGTAACGGCTTTCGGGCGTTCCTCCGCGTCGTGTGTTGTCAGGGTGACGACAGTTTCTCCAGCCATCCTGCTGGCGTCTTCAGGTCAGGATACTGAAATCTACCAAGGTGGCAAGAGATAATCTCCTTGTCAGTTTTGACGTAGTATCTCTCTTCACCAACATTCCCATCAAGGAAGCGATGGAAATCATAAGGAAACTCACCGGTGAGGACTTACCTAAGGACTTCGCCGACCTAACGGAATTCTGTCTCCAGAATTCGTACTTCCTTTGGAATGGGAAGTTTTACGAGCAGACCGAGGGATCAGCAATGGGCTCCCCGCTCTCTCCGGTCGTGGCGAACATCTTCATGGAGGAGTTTGAACGAAAAGCGCTCAGCAATGCCGTGAAGAAACCCTCTCTGTGGCTGAGATACGTGGACGATACGTTCGTCATTTGGCCACACAGCCGACCGGATTTAGACGACTTCCTTGAGCACCTTAATGCACAACATCCCAGCATCCAATTCACCATGGAGATAGAAGAAAATGGGCGGATTCCCTTCCTAGATGTCATGGTGGAAAAGAAGAGAGACGGAAAGCCTGGGGCACTCGGTCTACCGGAAGAAGACCCACACTGACCGATATTTACATGCCTCCTCCCACCACCACCCCTCTCAGAAAGTTGGTCTGCTGAAAACCCTGATTCACCGCGCAAAAACCATCTCCGACCACGGTTCCCTCCAAAAGGAAAAAGAACATCTTGTCGAGGCGCTACACAAGAACGGCTACAGAAAGGAGATGGTCCTAAAAAGGGCCTTTTGGAATGACTCCAAGGAAAAGAGAACCGCTGAAGACTCTCCACGAGAGAAACCCACAGCATACGCCGCCGTCCCTTATGTAGCGGGAACCACAGAGAGAATCGCCCGTATCCTCGCAAAACACAATGTGAAGACAAGGTTCACTTGCTGTGGAAAAACAGGCGACCATCAGCCTAGACTGAAGGACAAGATCTCCCGTTTATTTCACGAGGGAGTATACCAGCTCCAATGCTCCTGCGGAAAATCTTACACAGGGCAAACGGGACGATCAATCAAAACCAGAGTAAGAGAACATGAACGCGCCACTGAGAAGAAGCAGTTCCGCCTTTCCGCTGTCTCAGAGCACGTGTGGTCCGAACCCGGCCACACGGTGGACTTCGGAAAAGCCAAGGTGATCTGCAATGAAAGCCGCTATTAGCCCAGGCTAATCCGAGAAGCAATAGAAATCACGAAACAGCCGGAAAATTACAACAGGGAAGACGGCTACACGCTGGCAAACTCTTGGAAAAGAGTTTTCAAAATCGACGACCAATCAGAGCCCACTTGAGACCACAAGAACATCAGAACCAATCAGAGACGACCTACGACACCCAAGCCCCTATATAAGACGGCCAATTTCGAAGCATCGACGACCTGAAGACGCCAGCAGGATGGCTGGAGAAACTGTCGTCACCCTGACAACACACGACGCGGAGGAACGCCCGAAAGCCGTTACCGGTGTTGAGAAACGCCGCGGAAACCTCAGAACCAGTAATATTTGCAGATTAATAATGTAAAGAAAAATATCGTTTTTGCCAAAAACAAAAATAAGATGCGCATTTTATGTGGAATATAGCATTGTAATAAAAACTCGCCTTTTCACTCTTGTTTAATTCATATTAATAAATGTTTGCTCGAAAAAAGCATAAAATCTTTAGTTACATGAAAGTGGCGCTACGGTATGTTGTTATCATTGGCAACGGTACTTGTGTCGGAACGCGCTTACAAGCATATTTACTAACTTAATTTAGAAATATACCTTACCAAGGTCCTTCTTATATTTTTTATGTAATTTAAATGTTTCATTGGTTATTGATATGGTGTAATTAATACCAATTATTCCAAATGCTAGTAGCGTCGTTGTTGCCAAACAATTTTCAAAAATTCGAATATTAATAAAATTAAAAAAAGAGTTGTATTTGCAAGGGAATAGTTTAAAATTAGGTAATAAAATATTTAACTTTTTTTAGAATACCTATTAGCGGGATTGAGAATGTATTCTCACTTTGTAAATTAAACGTGGCAACAACACGTCAGTCATGTTCCTAAGTCAAAATGAGATAAAAGAGCTTGTAAAAAAATATAATGCAACTACAAGACGCTATATAATAGCATACTCATACAGTTATTATGCATGAGTTATCACACCATTGATGATAATCCAGAGATTTTCTGGATCGGTATTTATTCATTAAATAAAATAGCTCTTTTACTGGATTTTGAATCGCGGATTCACGGTGGAACCTCCTTAATGACATAAGCAAAAAGGTTAAAAGGGAAGGCCCATAAGAAGGAAGTAGTTCATTTGGAAGGGACGATGAATTCTGCTAGGATGCATTGAGATAACGGATTGATTCCGCGGTACTCGGTGACGAAAAGTAGAGTCAAAGTATTTTTCTAAAACTAGGAGATAATAGGGTGTAGGGCGTGTCACTGTAAGCCCATTATTTGAGATGGGCTGCGTAAGCACCCGAGGTGATAAGAAATTCGGGTAGGAAGAGCCAAGGAAGAGAGTTGGGTGAAGTTTTCCGTCGCCACTTAAGCTCACTAATACTCGCAGAAAACGGCGGAGAGAAGGAGATTTTTGCCGGAGGGCGATGTCTTCGAAAGGACTGAAAAGTTACGGACATGTTAATTAAAACTTTAAAAATGGAACAAAAGGACGGGTGACTTCCGGAGGGCAAAGAAAGAGGCGCTGAAGAGGCGTTGGATGGTGAGAAGTGGAAGCGGGCGTGTTGGAAGGGATTTGCCGACGTCAGGAGTGGCAATGGTATTTGGATGCAATTCGTGAAAGAAGTACCATGATTGCTACCGCTGAGTCGAAATCAAAGCCACTGGGGCTAGTGGAGAATCTTGAGCACCTTAAAAAGTGTGTAGCTATCAATTTTTTAGGAGGAATAATTCGATAGAGCGATCCTATAAAATAGGTAACACAAAGATCGAAAACGTTGAAACCATAGGATATTTAAAAAGTAACAAATACTAAAGATATATCGTGGGGAAGACACATAAGCGAAATATGCGGCCAAGCGAAGAGAAAGCTAGAATTCATAAAAGGAGTACTTGGGAAATGTGATGAGAAGACAAAAGAGCGATGCTATTTTTCACTAGTTAGGTCCCACCTTGAGTATGCAGCCAGTGTATGGGATCCTAATGAATTAGGTTTGATCAGAGAACTAGATAGTGTGCAGCGTAGAGCAGCTAGGTTCGTTAAAAGATGTTACGATAGGTTGAGTAGCGTTTCAGAATTAATACAAGAATTAGGGTGGGAATTATTATCAGAGCGTAGGTTAAGGTACAGATTAAATCTATGAGAGAAATTTCAATCGGATAGCTTTACTGAAGATGTTAGGTACATATTAAAAAAACCAGCGCATTATGCTAGATTCAACCAGATAAATAATGCTAGAGAGATAGATTGTCGTACTGATAGATTCAAAATGGCATTTTTCCCACGTACTATAAGAGAACAGAATCTGCAGCATAGCAATGGGATACGTAGGTGAAATATTTTTGAGTAGCCTGTAGTGCATGATGTATGTACTAACCCCTTAAACACTATAGATACCAACAATCTATGATGTAGATGTAGATGATTAATTGATATTAATTAATGTTTGCTAGAAAAAACAGAAAAGCCTTAGTTACATGAAAGTGGCGCTACAGTATGTTGTTATCATTGGCAACGGTACTAATGACGGAACGAGAGCTTTGTTCGCGTCGCTGCCATTTCTGCACCTTTTTGCACTTTCTTGCTCCTTTCGCGTTCCCGTCGCGGAAGTTGCAAGTGACGAACGTTGTTCGCGTCGCGGGTTCAGGTTCAAAAGGTGCAACTTAGAACTGCTCCTTTTGCACCTTCTTTGGTGGTAGTGCAAAAGGAGCAGCAGAGGGAATCATGGGAAGTAGCAGACGACAAATGGTAGTATATGCACCTGATGTGTCAGCTTTACGGAGATTGTTAATGAAATACTGCTTAGAATTTTATACTAGAATTGATTTAATACCCGTGGAAGAAATGTCAGTATATTTATTCATTTATTAAAAATTTTTAAGGAATTTTTCTCCTCCAAATGCTTTATGAAGAAATGAATTTTTAGAGTCGCGAGTCCAATACGTGATGGCCTGGTACAAATTGTCAATTGACCTTCTTTCTATCGCTTTACTTTGTCCAAGTAGTTAATTTTGGCATTATGACTGAGTAATTTATTAACGAGTAAGTGAATAAGATAGTATTCAACGATTCCTACAGGAATTAAGTGTTAAGCGGATAAAAGATCGCGGAATTAATTCGCCTGTTAATGTACTTGCATTTGTTTATATATGTATATATATCTATATATATATTTACGGCGGCTGTAAATAGCAATGCTTAACTAAACATATATTACAGTTTCTTTGGTGTATATGAACCAACCCAACTAATATGGTAATGTGAGAAAAACCGGCTTCATGTGGTTTGCTGCCATTATAATGGATGGGATATATCCCAGTACGAGGAAAACATTTGCACTCTGGTTATATGGTTACCTATTTTGTAATAAATAAGTAGCGTTTTCATCGAAGTTGATTGTTTTATTATCGTAAATGGGATGATGTCCTTTGTGCTAGAAGTAACTTTGTAAATAAAAGTGCTGTTTCGTGATATCAATGTCTTCCATAGACCTTTTTAAATTCAGTTACATTGCATATTTGTGATTAATAGTAATGACTTAATCCCTTAAATACTATAGATACTAACAATCTAGTTGCATGAGACCCTAAAGTTTCTTGTTTCCATGTCGTTAGTGTATGCTTGGTGATCTTCACCCCTTGCCACAAACCTCGCGGTGGCTTGCAGGGTATCGTGTAGATGTAGATGTAGATGAAGTTAAAACGCAACATGCCTTTGAACTCAACTATCTCGTTCAGGTATAATCGGTCAGTTTCCTGAGAGCCAGAGCTTCCTGACGAATCGAATGGAAGGTATGAGGATGGGAAGGGCGATGTGGCGAGTTAAGTGGGAATGGAGCTCGCAGGATAGCGACTGCCAGGGAACTGACAAGAGCTGTGCCGACAGACGGCTGGCAAATGGACGCCCTTGAGCGGCAGGAAGAGGAACGATCCATTTCAAGCCCACCTTTAGATGTGGAACGATCCATTTCAAGCCCATTCTATTAGTGGAACGACCCTCAGAAATCGAAGCCAAAATATGTCGCACATATAAATTTTACCCAAAGGCCTGGTTACACGATACATTAACACGTACCGGTTCATGTACATTTGCGTGAATGGTTTCAGCGCAACTTGTGCGAATGCATGAACCAAATAGAATAGGTTCTATTTTCTGTTCACGCATTCATTCATTTGTATATTTTGGTGTGGTTACACGGTGCATTTTCGCGTTCATTCTCCCGTATATGCATTTACACATTAACTCGTGAGTGTTAATGTATCGTGTACCCAGGCCTTAAGAGTAGGTTGCGATAATTATTGAAACATATTTTCTCAAAAAAAATAACCCACTTTCTCAGCGATGGAACGAGTGAAAACCAAAATTGAATGTTAATTAATTCGATAAACTAGTTTGGTACTTACTCACTATCGTTACATTACTAGACTTTAGAAAAATTGATAGAAATGTTGAGAAAACCTCGAATCTCATAAAAGAAGCCGGTGAGATTAAAGTTAGGTACCACCAATCAGCACATGCCTTTTGTGAAAGTAATTTTGCATAAATACTTGTTGCACAATCCGAGGCAAAAAGCAGTGGAAGTCACTTTGATTCTCCATTGTCCATACACCCAACTTACGCAAAATGTAGAAAAAGTTTTATTTGTCCTTTTTTTAATTTTGTGTACAGAAGTTTGACACAAGGATGCCGCTGTCTGCAAGGACATCTCCTTTCACTTTTCTCAAAGGGCGAATACCCACCTCCGTAAGATCTTTAGTGTGGCCACGATGCACAGGAAGCGCGTTCAAAATTGCCAGAGGAAAAAATTTACCTGGACAGAGAATCGAACAACGGCCCAAAGCGAGGACCTTGCAACCCAGAATTCCTATTCCCCAACGCAATTTTTAGGAGAATCTACATAAGCTAGGCATCGTTCACTCTTAACTACGGTTGTTCTAAGATGGCTCACGTACGGCGGTTCAAGGAAGACAATCCACGGGAATAGATCCTATAATATTATCGCAAAAGGCGAGAATACCACACCTATGAAATATTTTATATTGCTCTTATTATACACAGCATGCAAGCGAGTTGATAATCCTTTGGCAATTTTAAACTCCCTTGCAATGCATAACGGCAGCATTAAATGTATCGTAAACGTTATTCATCTACATCTACATAAAACCCTGCAAGCCACCATAAAGGTGTGTGGCAGGGGTGAATTATCACCACACAAGCGCTACATATCATGCGTAAAAAAGGATTAGTATGCCAATACTCTTCTAAACTTCACTATTAAAAAAAATAACAATAGCAAAGCAAACATGTAAAAACATGCTGTTAGTTGGGTTAGCTTCAAGTCCTTATACCAACATGCAGCAACCAATGTTATTCATTGCTACACTCGTACTGGATATATTTACCGTTATTCATATCCCTAATTGCACGAGGAAAAAAGGACATTTTGAATCTGTCAGATCGGCAATCTATTTCTCTAACTTTGTGGTGATGGTCCAGTGTACCATAGTAAGTTGGGGTTCGCAAAATATTTTTAACATCATCACTGAAAATACGGTCTTGGAATTTGTTTAAGAGATTAAGTCTGAATTTCAACCGGCGATCTGACAATAATTCCAGATTTAATTCAATGTATAGACTGGTTACGCTAATAAGGTTATCGTACCGTCCCTTTACAAATCTTGGCGATATTCGCTGCACACGTTCAAGTTCGTTATTTAGACCGATTTCGAATAATTTCGTTATTGATGACTTCGAGTTTCTTTGCATTTGTTTGTTTAAAATTCTTTAATGTAATATTATGTATTATTTTCTTTAGTATAATGTAATATTATTATTGTCGTATAATATATTATTTTCTCACAAGGTAGTGTGATAGGTCCAATCCTGTTCCTTCTGTACATAAATGATATCAATAACGTGGTAAAAAGTAAGCATCGTCTATTTTCAGGTGATGCAATAGTGTGCAGGGAAATTCTATGCCCAAACGATAAAGATAATTTAAATGATGATCTACTAGCAATTGGAAATTGTTGTGGTACATGGAAGTTAGAATTAAATTTTTCTAAATATCTTGTAATGAATTTTTTGAAAATGAATAGCTTTCCTCCTAGCGTTCACTAAATAAGTAATAATGAATTAACAAACATGCAATCCATAAAATATCTTGGAATTAGGGTGTCACATGATCTTTCCTGGGGTAAACACATATGTGAAATAATGGGTCAAGCGAATCGTAAATTGGGATTCGTCAAAAGAGTAATGGGTAAATGTGACGATCATGTACGAGAAATCAGCTACTTTTCCCTTGTTAGACCTCATTTGGAATATGCTGCCAGTGTATGGCATCCCTACGAAATCGGTCTAAATAACGAACTTGAACGTGTGCAGCGAAGATCGGCAAGATTTGTAAAGGGGCGGTATGATAACCTTACTAGCGTAACCAGTCTATTAAATGAATTAAATTGGGAATCATTGTCAGATCGGAGGTTGAAATTTAGACTTAATCTCCTAAATGTATAAAAAGATAATATATTGAGGGGTAACATTAAAATGTTTTGCGAACCCCGACTTACTATGGTAGACTGTACCATAATCACAAAATTAGCAAAATTGATTGCCGAACTGACAGATTCAAAATGTCCTTTTTTCCTCGTACTATTAGATATATGAATAACGGTAAATATAACGAGTACGAGAGTATCAATGGATAGCATAGGTAGTTGCATGTTGGTGTAAGGACTTGAAGGTAACCCAACTAACAGCACGTATTTGCATGCGTAGTTTGCTATTTTTATCTTTTAAAATATTGCAGTTTAGACTAATATATTAATACTAATCCTTTTAAATTCATGATATGTAGTGCATGTTTGGTGAGAAATCACCCCCTGCCACACAACTTTGAGGTGGCTTGCAGGGTGTTCTGTAGATGTAGATTATTGCTTGCCAAGAGGAAGAGTATTTACTGACTGATAAAGTCTCCAAAGTGCACCTGACGAACCATACTTTATGATAGATGAATGTATTACCCCGATGTTCACCAAATAGAAGCCAGATTCAAACGAGTGTGAGCGAGTAATCAACTGCATGGATCTCTTTCTACGGCCGGAGATCCGCCATGATGGTAGTCAACTCACGTATTAAAGAAAGGTATCTCATCTACCAATGCCTCACCCTCCTCCACTCGAGGCCATCTTCGATTGGTCAGTAGGGAAGAGGAAATGAAAAGACGCTCGAAAGTCTTCGAGCGGATGCCACCGAGGCTCCCAGGGAAGAACCCGGTGAGAATCCACCCCCACTACGGATTGTTGTGATGACCGACTTTTGCTTCCGCTAACTGCTCCGGGGGGCAATCGCCCCACCCCCGGGGGGCGAAACCGCTCTCTTCGGTGGCTGAATTCGGGCCGTAATTCTCCCATGCGTGAATGGAGCTGCGCATGGGATCGACTTCCGGCTGCCAATGAAGGTGTTAATCGTGACAAATCACTGGACGAAATATAGTTAGATCATCGGTGGTCGCTGGCGTTACTCCACGAATCGATTCATATTGGAATGAAAGGCTTCAATTTTGTAATTCCACTAATTTTAATTAGAAACCACCCGGTTTTTAACGTTCAACTTGTAATATAATCTTTATGTATACTGAATCGAAAATATTTATTACATAAAACATGCACAGAAAACTAATTTTCCCTCACGAAATGCACTTAAAATTAATCAAACACAAAAAAACAAAATACATTTCTCTTCAGGCTGGCACTTAACAGGCCATACACTTGTACACTTTCTTTTCTTTCGAGCCACTTCTTAAATCAAATCAGACACAACACAAATATACACTTCTCTTCCCTAACGAATACTTATTCACTCACACAGACACCAACTAGCTCACAAATAATGCCCTTTCTTACGCACGCGTCACTTTTTCGCCTCCACACCAACGCGTCTAACACACAACTCCCCGACTCTCGCTCTCCCCTATTGTTTCCTTAATTACCAACGCTTGTTTACTTCCATTATTGCACCTTACATTGTTGATCTCGGCGGCTCAATTGTTATGTTACAAACTTGAAGATAACATCAAACTTCCCACGTCGTAAGTAGCGTAGTGAAACCAGGGTCATTTCTAACCATAATTTACGGAATCAAAAAGTTATGGTTTTTCATTCTAGTTAGATCAGTGTTGTTTCTCGTGGAGAATTTTTATTTATCCTTATCGTAAAAGACTGAAAACAACGTAAAGGTTAAGAAAAGGCTGAAGGTTATATTGAATGAAGTCTTTTAACGCAAAGCTTATTGTTAAGTTATGCTAACGTTTATTAGAAAAAGAAGCACCATCTTACGGTAATGCAATTATTCTTGAAAGAGACAGCATTTAAAAACACCTCGAACGGTTCGTGATCATTCTCTGGTGGATTTTGAAATGTCTCCCAAAGATGGAAGCATGGAATTTTGCAAAAGAGTGTGCTAGAATCAAAAGCTCACATCAAAAATCAAAAAGCGTCGAAAAAGTGTTGTATGGTGTGTGTGTGTGGATATTCTTGGAATGATTGGTTCAAATACACTACATTGCTGCTTTATATGACACAGTGCCAGATATTGAAGTCAATCGTTGATTCGAGATATCGTTTCAATGCAGGTTGTTGTTCATCTCAAGTGTTGCTTACAATCGATTTGGCTAGAAACCACACGAGATGTATATTCTTCGCGTTCATATTAGTGAGAGCAGTAGTCAAAACTCTTCTCTTCAATTCTACATCTACATAATACCCTGCAAGCCACCACGGTGGTGTGTGGTAGGGGGTGATTTCTCACCAAACATGCACTACATATCATGCATTAAAAAGGAATAGTATTAATATAGTAGTCAGAACAACACTATTAAAAAAAAAGATACAAATTGCTAAGCAAACATGCAAAATCATTCTGTTAGTAGGGTTAGCTTTAAGTACTCATACCAACATGCAGCTACCAATGCTATTCATTGCTACTCTCTGATAGGACATATTTACCGTTATTCGTATCTCTAATTGTTCGAGGGAAAAAGGACAGTTTGAATCTATCAGTTCGGCATTCAATTTCTCTAATTTTATGAATATGGTCCAGTCTGCCATAGTAAGTTAGGGTTCGTAAAATATTTTTAACTTCATCACTGAAAATATTGCCTTGGAATTTGTTAAAGAGATTAAGTCTAAATTTCAACCTGCGATCTGACAATGATTCCCATTTCAATTCATTTAATAGACTGGTTACGCTAATATGGTTATCGTATCGTCCCTTTACAAATTCTTCCGATCGAGGAATTGTTCGAGGCCGTGTTATAGTGACGTTTCTAAATCCGTAGTTCAGTTCCGTCGTTCACGAACAAGATGATAACAGAGTTTGCGAAGCAAATTGATCCCAGTAACAAAAAATTCATTCAAAAGGCAGAGTACATACTTCTAGTAAGACAACTAAATCCTTCCAAGGATAGAAAAAGTCTGGGCATAGTGTCCGAGAGCATTAGAAATATTCTTACATTTCCATGTGGAACAATCACTAAAATGTGTTGTGGGGAAGACACATCCGGGAAATATGAGGCCTAGCGAAGAGAAAGGTAGGATTTATAAAAAGAGTACTTGGGAAATGTTATGAGAAGACAAAAGAGCGATGTTACTTTTCACTAGTTATGCCCCACCTTGAGTATGCAGCCAGTGTATGGGATCCGAATGAATTAGTTTTCATCAGAGAACTGGTAGACAGTGTGCAGCGTAGAGCAGCTAGGTTCGTTAAAAAGTGTTACAATAGGTTGAGCAGCGTTTCAGAATTAATACAGCAATTAGGGTGGGAATCATTATCAGAGCGTAGGTTAAAGTACAGATTAAATCTATTAGAGAAATTTAAATCGGATAGCATTACTGAAGGTGTTAGCCACATATTAAAAAAAACCATCGTTTTATGCTAGATTCGACCAGATGAATAAGATTAGAGAGATAGATTGTCGCACTGATAGATTCAAAAAGGCATTTTTTCCCCGTACTATAAGATAACAGAATAGGCAGCATAGCAAAGGGATAGGTAGGGGAAATATTTTAGAGTAGTTTTAGTGCATGATGCATGTATTAACCCATTAAATACTATAGATACTAACAATCTAGTTGCATGAGACTGTATAGTTGCTTATTTGCATGTCGGTAGTGCATGCTTGGTGATCATCACCCCCTGCCACACACTCTCGCGGTGGCTTGCAGGGTATTGTGTAGATGTAGATGTGTCCACTAGCTTTAAAAGGACGGCGCCGAGCCTGTTCCCTCGCCTTTCTCCTTCAGAACTTCCGTGGGCGGCAGCAAATCGATCTCTCCGCTCCGTTTCCGTCGATTGCGCACCTTTTCCCTTCTTTTGTCGCCGTCTAGTCGTCTTTTTTTTCTTCCACTCAACTGCTTTTGTGAGGGGGAGGGATGGGGGAGCGGGGATTGTGCGAATCGCAGCCTGACCATCGGTCGAAAGTCGGGTCCTTCCAATATTTTGAGAAGTGGGTGTCGTAAGCAATTGCCAGCCGTCGTAAGAACTTCGTGAATCCTCTTGATGACTTTTGTGATCTCCGGGAAAAACAGGTCCTTTCGTCAACAGCGGGGAGGAAAACATCTTAAAATGAGCACTGGCTCGGAACTGACACACTTTCTCCAATTCCGACACAAGTCACCCCCGACCACACCCTTGATTGATTGCCCAGTGGAACACCCTCTCCACTTTAGGCAAGGAAATGGTTTTTCCGGAGAATTCCATTAAAAAGGGATTTAAAGCTGGGAACCTTTGAATAAGGATTTAATGGATGGTTTACAACCTGTGCTGAGAAGCAATTTTTAGATGAAATTCAGTCAGTTTATGGCTTCTTTCCCAATAAACCATAAACGGAAGGGTCGTAAAAAATGTTTCGGATTTTAGAGCCCCGAAAAAAAACCCCTAGTTCAAAAGACTTTCATAAAAGTTCAAATTTATCGAATTAACGATTATTGAACTTTAACACTTACCCTTCAAAGGGAAATCAATCTTGAACTTGTTGCATGGGTTAAAAGGTGCTAAAATGTTTGCGATTTGAATTTGGATGAGCAATCCTTCACTTGAGGTTTCCCAGAAAGATTCCATAGTCAGAGATGGAATCGAAAAATGATGGAGATGGCCCTCGGAAAATATGAGCCCTGTCCGAAACGTGTGCTTCTAGCACTAAGCGTACTACAATGCTTGCTTGCAAGTGGAGGGGGGTACCGTCGGAAACACCCGAAGTATGTCCGAACGCGAAGCAAGCTGGGAGAAGCATGCTACGAAACCAAAGCACAGAAGCACGCTTCCATTGTTAAAGACTTCGAACCATTGTTGACGAGAATAACAAAAGATGGCGGAGCCGTTGGCTGCTTATAAATGTGTGTAGCATCTATTTTTTTACATTGTATGTTACATTTTCATAATTATTAATGTACATATCAATGAAAAGGTTAATATAAATATAATCGCTCTTTTTCTTCCGATCTAAACATTTGATAAATGCTGCCCTCTATCGTGTATCACTATACCTAGTGGTTATTTTTGTCACCAATATTGCTTCACTTCGCTCCTTACCGTAGACTGTCCGAATATGAAGTATTCTTTAACCCAAGCATGCTTCGTTGCACGTCAGCAATACGTCATCACCAAGAATGCTTTGCCGAAGTAAACTTGGTTTTTGGATACGGCTAAAGTTATATCCGTCGAACTAATAATTTCTTTTACCCTATTTCTCGGCAAAATGGAACCCTATATCTTTCTTAATGAATGAAAGTTCTCTTCCATGGCAATTTATCATTATCTACTATCATTTCAGTTTTCCACAAGTTGTAAACCACAAAGGGTTCATTTTCCGAAGAAAGTTTTCAATGTTCGCAGCAAAATAAATCATTGTCTTTTTGTTTTCTGCGTTGCCAAGGCAAGCAGGGCATAGAAGGAGGCCGGGTGTTGTTTCGCGAGAGCCTGGACGAGATTAGCGGCATTCAGCGAGAAGATTGAAAGTGGACGGGGGAGGAGCCCGTTGATTGGCCCTTCAGATTGGCTTGGGAGGGGGGGGGGGGATGGGCAGCTCCTTCCAACCCCCCTCGGGATCCCGCTTCCTGCACAATTCATTTCCTGTTTCGCCCTCATCCATCGAAAACACTTTCGACTCGGAACCCTTAGATGGTGCCTCTCACCTTGCAGCACCAGTTTCACATTTCCTATTGGTGCGCTTCCTCGCGGACGTTTGTTTCGCGCAGTGGTGCTCCGGAGAGATGCTTGGAGATGGCTCTGGTAACGCAGCGCAGAAAAAGTGCAGCGTTGCCGGCGGAGTGTCCTGCTCTGGGGGGTTATTTTGTAATCTCACCTTTTTAATGACTCTTTGCGGGAAGGCGGGAGATCCGTTTCGCTCTCTTAATGATCGGCTCACGAACGGTTCGTGAATTGTCGAAGCTTCTGTCGTTGACTAAACAAACGAGTGCCTGGCAACGGCCACCGCTTTCTTCAAAAATGGAGGAATACGGTGAAGGTGAGTGAAAAATTGTTTGTCCCTATCATTTTAATTACTCGGATCGCCTGTCAAGATAATTCATGTCCGATAATTTCCTCTATACCAATATTGGAATTTGCATTTGTTTCTCGCTACATTTTACGTTAATAGTGTTTCATCATTTTTCATTTTCTCAATAGGGTTTCATTCAAGAAATCATTTGTTTGTAACACACAATTCGTGATTTAAGAAAGATTATGTTCTTCACGTTGTGCAAATTCCAAAAATACAATTTAAAATCGTTTGTATTTTTCTCGCTCTTGCCTTTTTTCCAACTCAAGCTTCAAGTTGAAACGATGGTGGCTCCATGTCACGTTCTTAATGAAGATGAGATGGGTACTAATGGCAGGCGGAGATAATGAAACGGATCAAGAGTCGAAAGACACGGATCAGAGCGGATGAATCGTCTAAAAGAACAGCACATGACCGGCAGTTCACCGCTTGAGATCCGAAGATGGTCACGCCGCCTGGGTGGCGGAGTTTAACTACGAAAAAGTGACATTTTATGACGTATTCTCACTAAAGTGAGATTACAAAATAACCCCCCAGGGCTCGCGCTTTTTTTCCGGAAACATAAAATTCGATACAAAATAAGGTGCTAACTTCAGCTAAATGATAACATGTGATTCGCTCTGGAAATTTCAAGAGGAATGTGATAGTTTTAGTTTCGTGGCGCCATGATGCATAGTTGCCGAGAAAATGCGCGGTTATATATAAAATAGCATACAAATTATTACTTGAGTTAAAAACCTTGGAGCTTCGCAGGCGTTATAATAAAGATATAATTCAAGTTGCATTAAAAATTTGTTTTATTCAAACGCTTTTCTTGGAAGTTATTAGACGTCAAAATGACGCCTGGCGCCGTAGCTTTTAAAAAATGGGCCCTTTTTTTACTCTAACGTAATAAACAGGTCCAATATTTCTTTTAAAAAATTATTCCAACTATGTAGTCAGTCAACAGCAAAATTATCTAAATTAATTTTTGAATAACGTGAAAATCCGATGAATGGTTTTGGAGCTATTTAGGTTTAAACTCGAGTCTACAAGATTTTGGCGTAGATAGTATACGCACGCATTCCAAGACTCTGACAATTGAATTAGCTGGACTACTCAGGGGAACACCAAAAGCACGTCTTGCCTACATCTTGTGGCCGTCTGTACCCCGAGTGCTCAGAGACGCGAGTTGGCCTCGTAGCTATTCGAATCCAGATTTGAATTCAAAGAAAGCGCCGTTAAGGTATAAAACATATTTCGAAGCACATAACATACTAAGGGTCCTTACTTTTAACAAATTCAAAGCTCTCGAGCTAGACGCGAAAAAATTAGCGAAGTTACCCACTACATTGCACGATAGCAAGATATTCCACAGAGAAAAAAATCATTCGCCTTGACCAGGACTTGAACCCAGCTCAACTGGTAGAGCACCTGGCCGGAAATCAGTGGGTCCGGGTTGGAGTCCCGGTCAAGACGAATGATTTTTTTCTCTGTGGGATATCTTGCTACCATGCAATGCAGTGGGTAACTCCGATAAAGTTTTCGTGGCTAGCTCGCGAGATTTGAATTTTGTTAAAAGTAAGCACCTTAGTGTTTAAATGTCGGCTTTAACCTCGTGGACGGCGGCGCCATGCGCACGACTTTGGCTGCTTTGTGGCATTGGTATGTCTAGCAGTCCGGCAACATCTATCTCCTAGCGTCTAGAATTTCCACAGAGAAAGAGGATGCCTTAGAAACTCTGCTGGTAGAGCACCTGGCCGCAAATCAGGGGGTCCGGGTTCGAGTCCCGGTCAAGGCGAATGATTTTTTTTCTCTGTCGAATATCTTGCTACTATACTAAGGGTGTCTCAGTGGCCTACTTAGTCGAGGATTGGGCTACAGACCTGAGATTCCCAGATTCATATCCCTGGCAAAAGAATTTCCTGTGTCATAATTTTAAAGAAAAACGCAGATGGCCCAGGGAAAGGAATTAAACTCTCTACACTGTATGTGTGAATTTCATACGGAAATGAAAATTAGTACCTCTACCCTCTAATCTTTATCCTCACCTTTTAAAAACCAACCATGGTGTAGAATATTGAATGAGTGTGTGATAATAAACTTGCGCTCATTGTAGTTCACCCCGTTACTCTTTACCTTACCTTAGTTTTTTTTTTAAAGTAATCTTCAATCATCATCATCATCATTGGTCAACAATCCTAGGATTGGTTTGACGCAGTTTTCCACTCGATTCTTCTATCTGCCAACCTTTTCATTGTTACGTAATTCTTCTCTTTTACATTCTTCTCAACCTGTTCCATATACCTCATACGAGGCCTGCCTTTTCCAATCTTCCCGTTCACATCTCCCTCGACGATTGTCTTCATCAGGCCATCGTGTCTCAAGATGTGGCCGATTATGCTGTCCCTTCTTCTTTTTAGAGTTGTCAGCAGACTTCTCTTTCCTCCTAATCTTCTTAGCACTTCCTTGTTACTTACTCGGTCGATCCATTTAATTCTTCTGTAGCACCACATTTCAAATGCTTCCTCCCTTTTCTTCTCCGCTGCTGTCATCGTCCATGATTCACTGCCGTAAAGAAACATGCTCCAGATGTATGTTCTGATGAACTGTTTCCTTACTTCTACGCTTGCATTTTCGGCTGTAAGAAGATTCTTCTTTTGATAGAATGCCCTCTTTGCCAGGGCTATTCTACTCACTATTTCTTTCTTGCTTCGTCCATCGTTGGTTACTCTGCTTCCCAGGTAACAGAACTCTTTCACCTCTTCCAGTTTCTGTTTTCCTAGTTTAACGTTGGTTTTGGCCTCTTCTCTTTTGCTGCACACTAATATCTTAGTCTTCTTCTTATTTATCTTCAGCTGATATCTGGCCATTGTCCTTTCCATGGTTGTTAGCATCTTATTCAGTTCCTTCTCTGTCTCTGCTATGAGAGAGATGAGAGGAATGATAATACTTTTTAATTTTATACATGATACACACACTACGAATTTCGGCATTCCATCTATTATCAAGAGTATGAATTTGGTCGTCACAATCGAATCAAAGCTACCTTGAGGGTGTGTGGCAGGGAGTGCATCCACACCAGGAACAATGACACAACAAACAAATGTGAACAACACAAAACAAATAACACACCTTTATAAGTAACTAGGGGAAAAAAGAAGAAAAACTACCAAATCCCAATCATGCAGGACACACCCACGAATACCATTCATGACTTGAAACCCGACACCAATTTCATAGATTCTCATGCATGCAAAAAAAAACAATGCATGCGAGTCACACCTTGATTTGAACATGCAGGAAATAAAAAAAATTGGGTGTGCTTTGGACCAAACGGGAGAAGTGTATACTTCCTTGACTGATTTATATTCTCAAATAAATCTGAATAAAAAAGGAGAATAAGATACTATAATTTTTTTAAATGAATATTTCATTTATGTGAATTTTAATTGTTGACAAAATAGGTATTTATCTGAAAAATAGGTATTGTACATGCGTCTGAATAATATAACACTCATTTATATATCTTATGTTAATTATATTTCTATTCTAATTATTCTAATTAACAATACTCATCATCATTGGTTTCATCTTCAATCTCCATTTCCTTATTTTCATCATTTTCTCGCATGTTATTTTCAATATTCTCATGAATAATTTGACTTATTTCATTTTCATTACTATTTGCACAGAATTCTAGGAAAGAAACTATTGGCTTATGATAACTAAAGTAACTAATAAAATTTTTTTATTAGAAATTGTCCAAAAATCTCGTAAATACAACATCAATCGTTATTCCATATCTCGCTGTGCTCTGATTTTTATGATTCGACATGATTAAGTCCAGCTTTTGTTTCAGAAAAACGATAAGTGGTTGTCTTTTCATCGGCAAAATAAATAATGAAATCTCCACTGATAATCGTTGGAATTTCATTAAAGGTTTCTTCAAGCAATGTAGAATCGTCTTTAGTATATGTTAATAAATTTTGATGAATAAATTTAATTATCTCCTGTATATTTTTCCCTGGAGAAATATAAACAGAAATAATTATGATAACTTGTCCAGTTTCTGTGACACATCTACTTAAGCAAAGTTCCCCGATTCCCGACCGAAACACACCAAGGGCAGCTGATCTGTTTGAATGAATATCCATATGTGAGGTCACCATATTCGCATTATCACCTGCATTATGATAAATTACCACACCACCGGCAGAAACTCCAGGTCGTATATATTTTGTAACGCATTAGAAATTCTGAATATCTATGATTTATCCATCTTTCATATGTTTCCGACAGAATAATTACATTTGATTTTTTCAAAATACTGTCATTGAGATCGAGGGCGTGTGCAATGATGCTTTGACAGTTGATTGAAAAAAAGTACCATCCGCCAGGAATTGAACTTGGGACCTTTGGTACTTCGGACGACGACTCTAACCACTACGCCATCTTACTCCGTTGAAAAGCGAGCGTTCTCATGAGAGTACATGCTAAGCAGGGCCCAGGAAAGAAGAATCTGACGGTACGTGACGCGAGTTTGCTCTTTTTCTCCAATGCCAAAAGTGCCCAACGGGACAAAAGAAGTCTACACTTCAAAAAAATGCGGTACCCTCCGAGGAGAAGGAAATGCGAAGGGGATGTTTGATTCAAGAGGAGGTGGTGGGGTAGGTGGACGTAAAAAAATGGGGCGCGTTGGGATGCCTTGGAGCTGTGGGAAATAATGACGCATAAGGAGAGGAAGGGACGTATTATAGAATGACTACACCTAACAACGGCTTTCACCAACTTGACTATAACCCCCATTTCTTGACCTTTGCAACGACTCTTCCTCCCCCACCGACCCACCAATCAACATAGCCCCCAATCCTCCCCAGTTTTACATCATCCTTCCTCGTCTCAATGATAGCACGGTTGCCGTGGAGATTTTATCGCACGCGAAGGGCATCCAGCCCTCTCATTATCTCTGCGTTCAATGGGGTAGTTTCCTTGTATTTTTTTAATTGTCTAGATCGAAGTTTTATAACCTCTGGAGTACGTATTTTAAGCCGTTCGATTTTTAAATGACCTTAAGAATTTTTCCTCATTAATTAAAAAGTTTCCGAGGGCCCGGGTTCGATTCCCGGCAGTGGCGGATTTTTCAGTGGAAAACCGGTCCCCACTTAAGTGCCTAGTGGAGGGAATTTCAAGTTCAGTATTCCGTCCGTCGGATGGGACGTTAATCCGTGGTCCCTTTGGCGCCTTTCGTTGAGAGTAGGCTAATGCCGACGCCGGGTTTCTCTCCACCCTTCCTCCGTTTCGTGAAAACTCCTACCATTACCCAATTATCCACCTATCCTAAATGGCGCAAATGACCTCAGCTGTCGGCCGCCTCCCCTAAATAACCAAACAAACCAATTAAAAAGTGAAAAAAATCAGTGGCGCGGAAACGCGATGGCAAACTATTGCATGCCGGTTAATCCTGCGTGTGACGTCAAACTATTTCATCGACCTGCCACCAGGTGGTGCTGCGGACGCTTCCAAATAGACGCTGTACTCTGTTAACGCTCATGAACAAGTATTGTAGGCATATTTATTCCGTTAATTTATTACAATTAACTCTTACTTATTTATTTAATACTACTTATGCAGTTGATTCGTTTAAAATCAGTTAGTATTCCTTTCACAAGCTTAACGTGAAGTTCGCCCATCGCCGCACGACCTTCATGCCATGCTTCGTCCTTGAGCCTATAAAACAACTAATAATACCATGTTTAACTGAGAAGACTGTTCCAACTTTGATAGTTTTCACAGGCTAATACTAATAAATATTCATGAGAGCTGAGGGGCCCTGAAATACAATGGTAAGTTCAGGAGACGAATGCCTCGCAACGTAAACTACATACCTGTTACGTCAGCAAGAAGGCAGCGCACCCCACCATTTCAGAACCTTTTCAAATGATCTTTCAATTAGCATTCCATTCTCATGTAAACTGCGATTTCTAAATCCAAACTTTTTGCGGAAAATAAATACATTTATGGCAGGGCACGAATCGCAAGTAATGAAGTCTGTTTTCTTTGATGAAGGAATTTACCCTATTTCTCCTTGCCTTCCACGTCTTCAGCTTGCTGCGTGTTGAAAATGATGTGCCCATTGCATTATCTGCTCCTTGATGAGAGCGTCTCATGCCAAGACAGTCGTGTGACTGGGGGTGATTATGTACCGTGAAGCCTCGCCGGACCCGGTTCATTTTATACGAATAAAATAGGAAGCGATCGTTGTCTGGCGATTTTTCGACTTCAGGAAAAGTTAGTAAATCGGAAGGGGCAGACACTTATACCGGGATTGGTGGAGATAAACTCGGCGTCGGCATTGGCCTGTACTGCACCGTGTAAGGCGCCAAGGGGACAACGGCTTAACGTCCCCTCCGACGGACACTCGAAGTGCTCTCCACAGAGGACTCAAAGAAAGGAACCAATCCAGCATTGGGAAATCTTAGTCAGTCTGAATTCGAACGTGTTTTCTCTGGATGTAAGTCCGTTATTCACTGTACCAAGCCACTTCCTATGTGCTATTAAAAGCGAAAGATAAGACTTCTCCTCGTCAGAAGTAACTGTGATTATTGTATTTACCTATATCGCAATCCTTTTTAGGCGAGTTATATTGGAAAGTGGGCAGGATATAAAGGAAAATATTTCCAAAGAGTAATATAATTGAATATGAAGTCAACTGGAAAATTCAGGTGATGTTGACTCCAAAACTGCTCGGACTAGATTTAGTATTATGTTTATTACATACTAGCTGACCCGGCCACGCGTTGCTGTGGCTCAATCTGGTTAAATGGAAAGGGCACGTTTATAGTATGTTTAATTTCACAATTCTTATGGGTACACAATATATCTCAGCTGATCGATTGTTTTGCAGCTGGACACGCATATTTGTATATAATTTTAACGTCTTTACATGTCGTCACAAAGCAGAATATTTCAGGCAAGCATTTATTTCATCCGCTAGTGTCAATCGAGGAATTACAGGTAATGTTTGCCTGAAATATCGTGCAAGCAATATTAATGCGTTCTCAAATGGTCTCAGGATTCAACGGAAATCTTGCAATGATCGATCCAGAACCTCGAGCGATGCTTTGTGCACCATTGTGCATTCATCCCAAGCAATAAGTTGGCATTTCTGAAATATTTGTCCCATGCCGGATGATTTGAATATGTTGCACGTGTTTCAATGAATTGCAAGTTCAATGGGATGCACATCCCGTCTCCAGTGTCGATATTGTATTCTCGATATTGTACATACAAACCTTCATGGAGTGAACAAAACAACTAACCAAAGCTTCATGGAAATTGGATGAATGTTGTGGTAATGCATGAAGCTATCAATATTGTATCGATACAGTATCGATATTGTAATGAAACTTTATAAAACTTTGATAAAAAACACCTAAATAATTTCACCTCAATTTTGCATCAACAATGTATCGATGTATCCATATTTGATCGATATTATATCGATACAGTATTGACATTTAATTATCGATTTTGTAGAAACCTTCGCGGGGCGTACTCAATAACTTTCCAAAGTTTCATGGCGATCCGATGAATGGTGTAGTAATGCATAAAGGACCAACACATTATATACATTTGATACAGTATCGATATTGCAACGATACATTCCTTTTAAAAAACTAAATAATTTCACCTCAATTTTGTATCAATAATGTATCAATTTATCGATACTTTAGCGATATTATATCGATCAAGTATCGATATTGAAATATCGATTTCGTAGTCCTCTTTTCGGGAATGTACTCAACAACTTCCCAAAGTTTCATGGCGATCCGATGAATGGTGTAGTAATGCATAAAGGACATACACACACACACACACACATACATTCATTTTTATATATATAGATAAGTGTGCCTTTTTCCTTACTTATATTGTCTCGGTCCTCGGTAAATATCCTCACTTTTATTAATTCAAACCGTTTCAGGGAATTTTCAAGGTACCTTGTAATTAGTGGGCATTACCAATTCGTGGGTAGCCGTGTTTATAATATAGGTAATAGGGCGAATAGGTAATAGGTTGGCGGGAAGAGAAAAATTCGGAATTGTTCATAATCAAATTCATTTAAACCATAAAAGTTTATACCCAGGCATGTGTTGACAACTTGATTAAACAGATGGAAAAATTGAGAGCAATAAAACTGCTAATTGTTCAACCAAATCTTCAGATGTAACCTGAAGATGTAACTACATTATGTAACTCGGGTTGTGCCTATTTAAATATAAAGTGAACCTAAGAAAGTTTCATTCATTTATTTTCAATTCGAGAAACTCGTATTGTACGAAACAGGTAGAATGACATTTTACAACTCCAGATTACAAATTCTAAACTCTATAGAGACAAATATAGGGGGTATATGATATGAGAGCATATGTAGTGGACGGGCAACCTACATAATCGCCACCAAATGCCTACATTTCGTGGCGAACAGCTGACTCTGCGTCTGTACATCTGCGCGACCTGCTTCACCTTGCCCTCTTCTCTTGTTCTGCTCGTCGGGGCTTGTGTCATTGATGTACGGTGGGCCTCATATGTAGTGCATGTTTGGTGAGAATTCACTCCCTGCCACACACCTTTATGGTGGCTTGCAGGGTATTATGCAGATGTATATAGGAGAACAGACAGAAGTTTAGTTTAAAAAGTTAAGTGCAGTGATTTTGACATCTGTTATATGGGTAAAAATGGATGAAAATTCAAATACCAACTGAAAGAGCACAGATGCTGTTATATGTATAATTTGGAATGGAAATTCCTATCTTGTGGAAAATTTGTGTTTAAGCAATTAAGCAACTTTAACTATCAAATTTCACTTGCGGTTGATAAAAGGCTATATGCTGGATTTTTGGAAAATTTTGAAATATTTGAATCCAAAATATTTTAAGTAATGGCCATATGGTTCTCCCCCCATTCCCCTCTCCTGAACATCAGTTTCTTAGCCCCACTTAGCAATGGGTTGATTAATAACTTGTTCAATAGTAATGCTGAAATGGCGATCTCCTTCCCGCTGTTCCCCAAGCTAAGCAGCACGCCATGAGAGGAAGGCTGACACCTTGCAAGGAACTGAGAAGCTCTCCTCATTCTAAGTAACCCCATCCGCTCAGAATAACTTCCTCCAATTTACTCTCTCTAACTTTTTTCTCGCTCCATCCTCCTCTGGGAATTTGCAGCGCACAGTAAAGACGAAGAGATCATAAACTGTGAGTTACGTCTGAGCCCTGCGAAGGTGAACGAAGTTGGTAAAACGATCAAGTTGAAGTGGTATCCTTTACTCCCAAACGAATCGAAATTTGGGGGGCTTTATAGCCCGGCGGCAGAGCTCCAGCGGCAGAAATCAGCCAATGAGAGAACATCTTTGGAAATCATGACGTCAGAGCATTGAGATCGGGCTGACAAGAGCTTAGGTGGCTACATCTACATCCACACGATACCCTGCAAGCCACCGTGAGGGTGTGTGGCAGGGGGTGAAGATCACCAAGCATGCACTATTGACATGCAAACAAGCTACTATAGCGTCTCATACCACTAGATTCTTAGCATCAATAGTATTTAAGTGATTAATTCATGCTTTAAGCACTACACACTACTCTAAAATATTTACCTTACCTATCCCGATTCTTTGCTGCCTAACCTGTTCTCTTATAGTACGGGGAAAAATGCCATTTTGAATCTATCGGTACGACAATCTATCTCTCTAATCTTATTTATCTGGTCGAATCTAGCATAATACGCTGGTGTTTTTAATACGTGCCTAACATCTTCAGTAAAGCTATCCGATTGAAATTTCTCTAATAGATTTAATCTGTACTTTAACCTACGCTCTGATAATGATTCCCACTCTGATTCTTGTATTATTTCGGAAACACTACTCAACCTATCGTGACATCTTTTAACGAACCTAGCTGCTCTACGCTGCACACTGTCTAGTTCTCTGATCAAACCTAATTCATTCGGATCCCATACACTGACTGCGTACTCAAGGTGGGGCCTAACTAGTGAAAAGTAACATCGCTCTTTTGTCTTCTCATCACATTTCCCAAGTACTCTTTTTATAAATCCTAGCTTTCTCTTCGCTCGGCCGCATATTTCCCGGATGTCTCTTCCGCACGATAAATCTTTTTAATCCATTAGGCTTGCGGCAAGAAAACGGATGCTCGGCTAATTTGAAGCGCCCGGTGTTCATGGATGTTTTCTATTGGATACTTTTATGAGTGCGTAGGAGATGTATCAAGAAGATTAGTGTTGTTATGGAGTGTTAATACTACTATGGAAGAAGGGAAGTCATTGCTATCCCAGAAATCAGTCACTATTGCATTGCGCGCACACACGTGAAGTATTTTTTCAGTGTCGTTTAATATTTTATTGGAGTACGCATGCCATCTTCAAGTTTTATAACTAATGCGCAGCAAATTATTAATATATTTCAAAGGGTCCTGGTTTTTTAAAACTCAAAATAAGCTAAACTGCCCCCAGTTAAAATAAACTACTGCTGATCATAATGAACTACGCACGAGGTAAAAAGGAAACGAAACTACACAAGTTACACTCGACAGTGATCAAGAGGCACAAGGTGACAAGTTCCAGTGCCTTGCAACGCATTACGCTCATCTTTTTTCATCCCGCGCGGCAGGGTTCCACCGCTTTCCGTCAGCGGCGAAATCCATCGTAATCACCGCCACCGCCGAGCTATAAAGCCGGCTTTAATGCCCCGTTTACACTACTAGCTTTTTACTATGGTAAGGCTTACCATGGTAGGAAATTGGCCGTGTGAACGAAAGTTGCCGCTAACCCTAGTAAATTTTTCTACCATTATTGAGTTACTATAGTTGGCGCTAGCTACTGGTATTTTGAGGACGTGTGAACGCAAGTAATGGTAGAAAGAAGGTTTGTTTTGAAAATGGAGGTGGAAATGGACGTAGAGTGCTTGAAGATGAAGAGACCGGATCGCACTATATGGATTGGAAATGATTCTTAGTTAGAACGATATTTATTTAATCACACTGTAATATATTTAGTAGTTGTATTACCACGTTCCACTGATTCGGTTGTTCAATAATGGTTTTAAATAGTTTGCTTTACCCCTGAATCCAGAGTACGTACGCTTATATATTTATTTTATGTGTTTACCTTGCCGTGCAGAAAATTTACATGCAGAAATTAAATAACTAAGAAGTTGCAAACATTCACAGGAAATTCGACTCGTGTTATTTTTTACGAATTCGCTCCTTCAGACGGCGCTAAAAGTATATTCAGCATTATTACCTTAAATAGCTCCTTTCACAAACAGCAGAATATGGTAAACTTGGGATATCGGATTTAAAAATACTGAATATTGATAAGAGCAACAAATTCGTTATGTATACTTGTATGTATTCTATTTGGATGCATGAACTCGCCTACGAAATGGGTTAACATGAGCGATAACTTATTGAGAGGTGAACAATTAATCACTTCATAGCATGGCCACAGTCTAAACATGGCATGGCGTTCCATGGTTGATTGCATTTCTTGGTGCGTGATGCCCGTATATAAGTTAAACGAATAAAAATACTGGCAAGGAAATTTTAATAATTTTAAATTGTAAAGGTATCAGTTGAAATATGCGAGGAAAAAGGGGTAAAGGTAGAATGTCTTAAATATCTGGAAATTAAAGTCATGGAGCGCGTTCATTGTTGTACAATCTTTACATCATTTTAACGTATTACTTTGGAGCTATTCAAAGCAAATGGCAATTGCATTCAATTTTATATTTAACATTGATATTTAACAAAGTAACTAACACAGAATCCATTGAGTATCTCGGAGATACGACCCACTGTCAATCATGAGGAAGTAATTTAAGAAAATATTTTGGCTGACTTATAAAAAGGGATCTAGGAAACTACATTGATAATGTTCGATAAAATAACTGCATCTAATTTGCACATAAGTTAAAATACACTTCCAATCTTTGCAAGACAAAGTCCTTCCGCTACCCTACCCTCCATTCTTATTTTGACTTAATTTCACTCTCCAATAGATGTCACTAGAGTCTTTGCGATGGTTATGGGTAGGTCGTGTGAACGCAGGTTAGTTTTAGCCGCCATATTAACTATCATTCTACCCTAGTTATGTAAACGGGGCGTAAGTCTCCAGGCGGAGGCTTCAGTTCACAGTTCAGTTGCTCAGTCAAAAGTATATGCTCCTCATTTTACGTGTGATCAATTAATATAGCAATGGCGATAGTTAAGTAGCTTCATTCAATTGAAACCAATATTGTCATTCACCTGGTCGTACAATCTCTGCATCGTTGAGGGCGCCACCGGCGACACAAAGAGCTCCCATCAGGCCCGAGGCCGAAGTGAAAAAGAATCCCCCGTTCTCTCCCCACCAGTGATGCCAGATTGGGAGGTTTCCCGACAATTGGGCGGGTTGGGCGGCTCTGTTGGTGGGTAAATATTTCATTTGGTGGATTCCCGCCAACTTGGGCTGGTTGGGCCATTCCTCCCGGAAATTGGGCGGGTTTGACCTAAAAATATCCTTAACTTACCTATTTTATACCAATACATACCGCAGAACTCACGAAAAAGTTTGAATAAACAATAGTTCGACCGTTAACATTAGTGCGACCGTTTCTCCCTGCGAAACACCCTTGAGATGGCTCGCAGGGTTTTATGTAGATGTAGATGATAAATCAGATTGAAGTGCAAGCACACAGGCTATTATTCCTTAACTGATTGGGTGATAGTCTGAGTGCGATCGGTCCCACGGTCGGAAGATTTCCGCGAAAAATATCGCCAGTAGGTACCTAGGCTGGAGTTGCAGAGAGCAATCAATAAATAGGTGTTAACGAATTCTACTAGTATTTAATACATTTTTAAGGAAGGAACAGAATAAAGTAAAGATAACGAGAATACTGGGTGCATCACATTTCAAGAGATAGATGTTTTGCAAGGAAAGCTTTACACGCTCCATTTCAAAATTTGAACTTCTCAAAAAATATTTTCTCTTTCTTTGGAATGATTATTAATATTGTAAATTACTTTGAGTTAGCAACATCAAAGTATCACTGATTAGGGTCCTGACGCGAGTCCCTACCAAAATTATCGAGCAGTCAGTAATATTTGTAATTTTTTGAGAATAGGAAAAATAATATATTTAAGCATTAATTTAAGCACTTCTGAAATATGTTTTGTATTAATAGAATGCTCTTCATTTCCTGTACAAAAAACAAAAAAAAAATATTTTTACATGGGGCATTGCAACAATTGGACGTAGAATGAAGTTATTCCTCATTTAAAAAGGAAAATTCAAATAGGTAAAAGTCGGTAAATTCAAATAAAGTATTTAACCATAAATATGTCGCATGTTTAGAAATCATTAAAAATACAAATAATTGTTTTCCAATACACTAACTCAATGACCTCTTGCAACTGTTAAAATATTATTCAATTTTGCTTTTAGTGTTTCATAAATGTTACATTAATACTATCTGTTCTTTTCCGCGGCTTGGGTCCGACAAATTGAATAGAAGTTGAACATTTTACCGTATTATATGTTATTTTCATATCGAAATTAAACCGCATGGTCGTTACACATTAAATTTTGTTTAATCTTGGCGTGCGGCTAGAAAAGAGGGAGATTAGGCGGGTTGAGGGTTGAGAAAAATCTGGCAACGCTGCTCCCCACACCGTCTCCCAACAGCGCCCTCGCAAAAACTCCGTTTTTTCTCCAAACTCCTCGCTTGTATATTCATAAAGCGCCCTCTCGCCCCACACCCTCTCCTCCGATTTATTTTCCCTCCTCCTCTTCCTACTTTTTCCCTCCTCGAAGATCTGGAACTGAAATGTCCAATTACTTTCACTTTCCCCCCTCCCTCTCCGCTCCTTTCCGCTACGCCACAAGCTGGTAACCACTTTAGTTTTTATCACATATAGATTACTGCTTGCTGGTGCTCACAAATATATCGAAAGAACAAATTGCCATACTACAAAGATTAGAAAATTGTTGCATACGTTATTTATATGATATCTCACGCGATGAACATGCCAGCCCGTATAATGAGATGTTAAATTGGTTAAAAATTGAAGAAAGACGTATGCTGCTAATGAGTGTATTTATTTTTAAATAATTAAATGTAAAGATTCCATTGTATTTATATGATCAATATGTATATAATAAGGACAAAAAAAGCGAATGACTAGAACTAATACGAACTTAATAATACCATGCCATAGAACAACTACATGCAATAAATCATTTTATGTAACATCGTGTAAATTGTGGAGTTCTTTTCCGCAGAATATAAAGTTGTTGACATCTGTGTATGCATTCAAGAGAGCTCTGAAACAGTATATATGTTCTAAATATTAGCATATAAAATGTAACATTTCATTTACATGGTACATATACATCTACATGATACCCTGCAAGCCATCACGAGGGTGTGTGGCAGGGGGTGAAAATCGCCAAGCATGTACTACCGACATGCAAACAAGCAACTGTAGGGTCTCTTGCAACTAGAAACATTTACTTATTTCTTTGTTTTACTTTTTGTAAATTATGTAATATTAGTGGCTGTTTATACAAAGCATTTTAAGTGTTATGCCATTAATCTTTTTATTTAATTTTTCCAGAGACAATACCAATCTCAAATATTATGTATTCTGCATGTCATTATGTAGCTATTGCCATACGTTGTTTTTGCAAAGCTATTCAGCAGTTTAAATATAAATAAATGTAAATATCGTGTACTTGTGCTCCATAGTATTATATAGTCCCAGAGTAAATAAACTTATTTTATCTTATCTTATCTCTCCACTCGCATTCTCCATTATTGTATTTGTGATCGAACTCGAAGCTCAGCAACCAAAACCTATGCATTTCACTCTTTAAAAGGGCGTGGAGAATACACCCTATACAATTCGCCTTTGACGCATGTTGAGTGACGTCTTTTGTCCTAAGACGCCCCCAAATATGTAACAATTAGAACACTGCTTCTCTTTTAATACTCCAGCACTCTGTGAATCAACTTTTCCTGAACTAAGCGGCTTTTTTATGGCATTTAAACCCTATAAAATCCCTTTTATTCCCACGGTCCTCTTCAAAACACCACTATTCTATCACCGCAGTTGCTCCCAGACTCTCACCCCCTTAATTATTTCCCCTTAACCCATTCCATTAGAGAGATAGATTGTCGTACCGATAGATATAAAATGTCATTTTTTCCCCTTACTTTAAGAGAACACAATAGGCAGCATAGCAAAGGGATAGGTAGGGGAAATATTTTAGTAGACTGTAGTGCATGATGCATTTATTACAACCAATCCCTTAAGTACTATGTTGTTACTAACAATCTAGTTGCATGAGACCCTATTATGTCGCATGTTTCCTTTCAGTAGCTTGTTTACATGTCAATAGTGCATGCTAAGTGATTTTCACCCCCTCGGACACACCCTCACGGTGGCTTGCATGGTATCGTGTAGATGTAGATGTAGAGATGTAGTCTTCCCACCTTCCTTTCCAACAGCGACTTCTTCGTTCCCACCCAGAATTTCCTGTAAGTGTTTTTATTTTGAAATGTCAACCACAATTCCTCTGGGCGGTTTCCTACTGATGCCATTTTCTTCCTTTGCGTTGGCCCTCTTTGATAAGTTGTATAAATAATGAATTTCTTTGCAGGAACTTTTCTGGACTCACACCGGAAAGTTGTGTCTCGCTTAAACTTTTCAGTCAGTTCATGAGTATCCGTGTGCGTCAATCCTATGCCATCTTGGCCTTAGGGATCACCCGTCCGTGTTCAATGCGTCGTTTGTCAACGCTCTCCGTTGTCTCGAGAAAATGGGCACCATTAGTGCCGAAGGGGGACATGAAAGTTCTCAGAATGGAGTGCTAGCGTCATCGCAGCGAGTGCTTCCATTGTTTTTTTTCACTGGCGGTGGTCGGATTTGCTTTCGTACCCACCGGACACTCTCTTATTCGATGTAGCACAGCCATTATGTGATCAGGACATTTGTTTGCAGTATAACTCTTTTGTATTCTAATGAGCCTGCGCCTCTAAACCCATATGCATTGCCTATCAAATGGAAGAATGTATTGAAACCTTTTGAACGAAAGGAAATCGGCTGAACATGGCTCTGATTGACGGAAGAGCAGCTAGGTTCGTTAAAAGGTGTTACTATAGGTTGAGTAGCGTTTCAGAATTAATACAAGATTTAATGGTGGGAATCATTACCAGAGCGTAGGTTAATGTACAGATTAAATGTATTAAAGAAATGTAAATGGGATAACTTTACTGAAGATGTTAGGCACATAATAAAAACACCAGCGTATTATGCTACATCTGACTAGATAAATAAGATTTGAGAGATAGGTTGTCGTACAGATAGATTCAAAATGGCATTTTCCCCCGTACTATAAGAGAACAGAATAGGCAGCATAGCAAAGGGATAGGTAGGGAAAATATTTTAGAGTAGTCTGTAGTGCATGATGCATACATTAATCCCTTAAATACTATAGATACTAAATATCTAGTTGCATGAGACCTTATAGTTGCTTGTTTGCATGTTAGTAGTGCATGCTTGGTGATCCTCACCCCCTGCCACACACCCTCGCGGTGACTTTCAGGATATCGTGTAGATGTAGATGTATAATTAGATGTAGACGGTTCACTATATCATATACGTAGCGAAGGTCTAGTCCTACTGGACCTCAAGGTGTCCGCACAAGCTTTAATGTGTTCCGCAAGAAAAAAAATGTATTTCTGGGCTCCATAATATTAGGCAAGTAAATATCACACTTCCGTATATGAATTTTCTTAGGCTTAAAGGATCTCCAAGAAAATTAAAGTTGGTCTTGGTCTTGTCGATGCTTTCATCGGAGGTAGCAGGTCAATAGTTCTGCCAACCTTCCTAGAGCCTTTTGATGGTTTATCAACCCGTCTCCGACTATTTTAGCCATCCAATTCCTTTGTCAAATAGATTTTGATCACAATCTCCATTTCACCCTTCTACATTCTCATAGATACAGGAAGTATTCAAGTGACATTTTTATGACATTGACCCAAACTTTTACACCCCCGAGGGACTGGTTTCTCACGCATAGAGGACAAACCCTCCACATTTGCATGCTAACGAAGATTCTTCTTTTTGAAACCAAATTAAAAACTGGTTTTACTCCACACGCTTATTTGAATGGTATTTCATATGTTGTGTGTGAAAAACATAGGAGTAAAAAGTGTTATTTCTGCACCAGGATGTTATTTATATATGTATGTGGCACATGAAATCTATTATTTCTTCTTGAAGCCTCATAAAATGTACCGTGAGGAAGACTCCGACTAAAATAACAAGGGGGATTGGGTTTGTGTGGTGGATATGGTGAGTACCATTCCGAGGGTACGAGTTTGGATCACGGCGGCAGAAGATTTTTCATTGGTATACTGGTCCATACTTGAGTGCCTTGTAGAGAGACCTTCGAGTACAGCACTGCGTCCGTCGGATGGGAGATTGAACCATGTAACATTGGAGCCATTAACTCAAATATGCCGGCCAACTCTGTGTTACGCCCCACTCTTTCTTGTTCCCCGAGAAAATTGTAGCTTAAACCAATTACCCATCACCATCATCTTAGTCATAACAAGGGCAGTATGATAAGTCAGTGACTTTTTGAATTTCCCGCGCAGTAACTTTAAATGCAACGCTACTCCGGTCAACTGCTATCTATTAATAGACTACTGCGAAATTTTGAGCAAGCTGCGCCATTTAGTTTGTTTGACAGCCATTGAAAGCAGACAACCTCGTGAATTTTTAACAAAAAAGGAAAAAAGTGAATTTATTGCGCTGATTAAGCATTGATTTTTGCGTAAAAAACCATCGCCGAAACCAAGGAAAGGCGTGATAAGTAGTATATGGACTCTGCACCATCAAATTCAATGGTTAAGAAGTGGTTTACAGAGTTCCTTTGTGGTCGTACCAGCACAAGTGACGCCAAACGTTCAGGTCGCCCAAAAGAGGTCGTCACGCCATAAATCGTTGATTAAATCCATGGAATGACATTGGACGATCGGCGAATGAAAGTGCGTAAGGTGGGTGAGGCTGTAGGCATATCAACTGAGTGGGTACATCGAATTTTACATGAATATTTGGACATGAAGACGCTATCCTCGCGGTGGGTGCCGCGATTGCTCACACTCGACCATAAGCGCAACCGTGTGACCACTTCAGCCGCAATCAGAACGGGTTTTTGCGCCGTTTCGACACCGTAGACGAAATATGGATCCATCACACCACATCAGAGACCAGGAAACAATCAAAGTAGTGGGTTTCTTCGGGTGAACGTGCACCAAAGGAGGCAAAAGCGGGTCAGTTGGCCAACAAGTTCACGGCCACAATGTTTTGGGATGCGCGCGGTAGGATTCACATTGATTAGCATGAAAAGGGTAAAACGATCACCGGCGAATATTATTCAGAGCTTTTAGACCGATTCGATATTGATTTGAAGCAAAGACGACCGCATTTGGCAAGGAAGAAAGTGCTGTTCCATCAAGACAATGCACGGGTGCACACGTGTGTAGTCACCATGGCAGAAATCCATAAATTGTGCTACCCCATCCAGCATATTCTCCAGATTTAGCCCCCTGCGGCTATTTCCCGTTTCCAAACCTGAAGAAATGGCTGGGCGGTAAGAGATTTGGGTCGAATGAAGAGGTCATCACTGAAACAAACGCCTATTTTGAGAGCCTTGAGAAAGCCTATTATTTGTAAGGAATAAAAAAATTGGAAAAACGTTGGACTAAATGTATACAGCTAAAAGGAGAAAATGTTAAGAAATAATGTGCTTGTTTGCCGAAGAAAATATTTTTATTCAAAAAGTCACTGACATATCAAACTACCCTCGTAATCCTAAGAACGATTTAACACATCTCTTCACTCAGTTCCTCAATCTGCTAACATCTTCATATCTACGTACTGCTTTTCTTATTCACATCCTTCACCAGCTGCTCCTTCTATCTCATGCAAGGCCTTCCTTTTCCCTTAACCCCCTTCTCATCTTCCTCGTCGATTTCTTTCATCAGGCAATCATGTCTCAAGATATGGAAAATTTAGATACCCTCTCTTCTTTTTGAGGTCTTCAGAAGACTTCTTTTTTCTCCCACTCCTTCATTGTTATTCACTCGGTCGATCCATTTTTTGATTCTACCCATAGCACCACATATCAAAATTTTCCACTTCGAGTTCTCTGCTGCTCTTAACATTCATGCCTCATCTCAATAGAGAATCATGCTCCCAATTTAAGTTGTAGAAATTGTTTCCTTACTTTCACGATCGTGTTACAACTGTTAGTATATTATTCTATTCGTAGAATGCCCTCTTCATCTCATCTGTTGCGCTGACTTCTTCCTCATTGCTTCTCCTATTACTGATTTTTTGGGATTTCCAGATCGCCATAATATTTGACGTTTGTAATATTTTTGTTTCCTTAGTTGCATATTGGTTTTTGCTTTTTCTTCCCTATTGCGTACCATTAACTTTATATTTTTAAAAATTAATCTTCAATCATCATCATTGGTCAACAATCCTAGGATTAGTTTGACGGAGCTTTCCACTCTATTCTTCTTTCGGCCAACCATTTCATTGTAACGTAATTCCTCTCTTTTACATCCTTCACCATCTGTTTCATGTATCTCATACGAGGCCTGCCTTTTCCAATCTTCCCGTTCACTTTTACCTTGGCGATAGTCTTCATCAGGCCATCGTGTCTCAAGATATGCCCAATTAGTTATCAATTCGTCTTTTTGAGTTGTCAGCCGACTTCTCTTTTCTCCCACTGTTCTTAGCACTTCCTCGTTACTTATTAGGTCGATCCATTTAATCTTCAGCATTCTTCTGTAGCACCACATTTCGAATGCTTCCACCCCTTTTTCTTTTCCACTGCTGTCATCATCCATGCCTCACTACCGTAAAGAAACATGCTCCAGATATACGTTTTGAGAAATTGCTTCCTTACTTCTACGCTTGTATTTCCAGCGGTAAGTAAGCTGCTTTTGATAGAATGCCCTCTTTGCCTGGGCTGTTCTACTGATTATTTCTTTCTTTCTTCGCCCATCGTTGATTACTCTGCTACCCAGATAAAAGAACTCTTTCACCTCTTCAAGTTTTTGTTTTCCTAGGTTGACATTGGTTTTGGCCTCTTCTTTCTTGCTGCACACCAATATCTTAGTCTTTTTCTCATTTATCTTCAGCTGATATCTGGGCATTGACCTTTCCATGGTTAGTAGAATCTTGTTCTGATCCCTCTCTGTATCCGCTAAGAGTGTTTTGTCATCAGCGAATCGCAGCATCCTTATTTTTTCTCCGTGGATAGTCACTCCAAAAGACTTGTCTTTGATTTCATTGATGGATCTCTCGATGTGAACATTAAAAATTACGGGAGACAGTGCACATTCATGTCTCACTTCTTTCCTTATTCTTGCCTCTTCACAGCTGGGTCCAGTTTTAATCACAGCTACTTGGTTTTTGTACAATCTTCAAGTGTACATCTTGTAATCTTCAAGTGATACCTATATAATAAATGTCTTTTTCTTGGATTGACCGGAGTCTCAACACCTTAGATTTCTTTTTGTATATGCCATGATCTCTATATGATTGGCAAATTGAAACTCTTTGAAATATTTTTTTGGATTTCTCAGTGTAGTCATTGCAGATTATTGGAGACAGTGTTCAACCTTGTCTCACTTTTTTCTTCATTCTAGGTCCTCTACAGTTGGGTCCGGATATGATCACAGCTATCTGATTTTATACAGATAGGTTAAATATGAAATTATTCTATCTTCTATTTGAATTATGACACTCCTTTTTTCAGAACTCTCCTTCTTGAATTCCTATCAATGCTGCCAAAGTTCTATTCGAAATTCACAACCGTAATAAACTTCGGTTAACCTTCTCCATTCTATTAGGTCCCTATGGACATCCCTAATTTCCTTGCTTTTTCGGAAACCCAACTGATCCTCACGTTACTAACTGAAATCAAATAGTCCAATACTGAAAAATGACTCTTTTCCGTGCCATGGAAATGAAATGATTGGTTAAATTAACAACAGTTACTTGGTTAATTTTCTCAATTTGTTGAACGTTGCACTTTTGCCGCCTACGGAATCTTCAGTTACACCTACTTAAGGGTACCTGTCGATGCATTAAAGAGACGAAACCCGAAGTACATTATTCAACAATGTGTAACTTTACAAAACAAATGGTGTTTATTAAAATCAGCATGGGGCGGTTCCACTGAGTGACACCTAAGTAAGGTCAATTTAAAAAAATTATCAGAGGGAAGAAAATTAACAGATTGATGATTCTCGCGGATCCCAAGAAATTGTGAAATTATGAGGGGAGCTACATTTGATTACCGAATGATTGAGCAGCACGTCACCGCTCACGTCTAGGAAAGATCACTCGTCAAACAAGCAGAGCTTTCAAGGTTTCTGACAGACCGAAATTTGAGTTGCAAAAATTGGTTTTACCACCTTCACTTTTTCTAGATTTTTTAAAAAATTCATCTCTGTCTGTCCTCCATCCTTGAAATTTCCTTGCATTGAGGAATAAAGTACCCGAGTTGTGACATTGTGTCTCTTGAATTTCTCTCGAAAATGGTTAGTGAAACGGGGCAGGATTTTACGACGCCCCCGTCATTCCATTCGTCAAACGTCATCTTAAACCACGGGGGAGACATTCAAGAGTAACATGCGTCAAGTCCCACTCCTCGGAATACCGAGCGGTTAGATTTGAGAAAATTAACTCTAGTGCTCGTAGAAAACCGGATAATTTATCTTGAGGGTAAGAATTACAGTTAGTTACTTTTGTGAATTTTAATTATTTCCCAAATCCGTAAATTTGTCAATCGTTTCTCTTTTTACGTAACAAGAACTTGTAAAATGAAAACTGTATTTTTATATGTAGCTATTTAGCCAGATGCATTTAGAATTGCAGCTTATAAAACGTACTTGACCAGACAGAAAATCATTCACTGGCATTACTAAATAAAAGCTATGCATAGTGCATCATAACAGTGTATTTTTTCATTCATTGGGAATCATAAAAATCATGTGAATTCAGTCGGAGAAACTGTTCTCACCAAGTGCTCTGAGCATTCTTGAATGCGTGACGTATCCTATTCCAAACGCATAGCTACTGCAATATCTTCAGGACAACTCTTATGACACTGGACTATCAAATTTTACACAGCAAATATCCACGTCTCAGATCTATATTTTTAGTAAGGAAAGTTACTATTTTTACAAATAATTCTCTGTTATTACACATATCAATTCTCTTGAAAAGATCCAAAACAAATATCTTAAATTACTTGATTATTACTAGAAAAAACCACGAAATGACCCTGGAAACAATACTTCTGAGCAACAATTGAATTTGCAAACTCTCTCAAATCGTAGAAGACACATTGAAATGTTCTTCCTAAATGTATATTACATAATGAGATCAAATTCCCTGATTTATTGTCTCAAATAACTTTCAGAATCCCTAACATCCATACAAGAAATTTTCCCCCTTTTTGTGCCCCTTACCAGCCATCCAACTACACCAAAAACCTGATTATTCACAGGGCAATGACTGATTGTAATTTATATTGTGAGAATTTTTATCTTTTTCATTCTTCTTCCGCAAGTTTTCATAAATATGTATTAAATAATGTAATAGTGTGATATATAACAATGTGATACCTTCATATCAAAATTCTATCCCCTGTTTACCTATGTATTTTTATGTATTAACTTTTTAATTTCCAATTTTATAATAATTTTATCAAATTAATTAAACTTTTATATATGTAATTTTACCATTATATGGTCACTGAATCGTAAACAAATGTTGTTCGTTTTTGTACTGCTATTTTTTAAACTGGAAATATGGCGAATTCCCGTGGAATAAACATTATTATTATTTTTTTAGTCAATATTTTGGTAACCTGTTTTTCATTATTGCAAGACATTTTCCATAACTTTACTTCGTTTATGGTTAGCCAGGAATTCCGAATTAGTAGTTGTACTTGAGGGATATAATGTTTTTGCATTCAGTTTGAATTATTCAGGACGCTAAAATAGTAGAATGAGCTAAATTCTGTTCTTTCCCAGGGACGGCTTTAAAAGCTTTTATTTCCTCACTGCCAGTGAAGAGCTCATCCTCTTGAGCCCTCAGGATATCCAGGGAATGTCAATCCAAATTGGCTTGATGGCGGAATCACAATTCAAATCCCCGCCTTTGCCTTCACCGCCCCCTTTCAGATCCTCATTTCAAAACTTTACCCCTGAATATCCAAGGCAAAGAACGATAAACGACTTCCCTGAGTAATTACGCTTCACTCTACGAAATCGGATTCAGAGGGAAGTTTCAGAGGGTCTCCTGGGAGACACGAGTTTCGTCCGCCTCCACTTCGCAGTGACTTAAATTTGAAACATAAGAGTAGCGCTACGCGACACGGTGGTGGATATTATTCGTCATCCTGTCTCTCAAACGATCGGCTCATTAACAAACGTACTCTGATCACGTCAGGCTTCTTCCTAGCATGAGGATATATTAATATAACCCAATGATGTCCACAATTCGTTGGAACCCGTCGTAAGTTTTAAAATAAACTTTGTGGAATTTTCTCAAAGTTTTCTACTCTTATTGGCTTCGTGAATGATGGACGGATCTAGCAATAAGACGTATGCCATAAGCTGCGGCAAACGGATTTCCTTTGGGCATTTGGCTTTCATCTTAAGACTAAAGGTGGAATACCCTCATGCTGAATCATACATACCAGTTGCTATGAAATTTTGTTTACGTTGCTAAGTAAATGTATTTACGTTTTTGGTAAAGGGACAAAAATTGGATTGAAGAAGTTGAAGAAAGTGAAATAAGTTTCTTTAATCAGTTACGTAAGAAAATACTAATTGATGTTTTCGATGTACCTACTGATAATGAAATAAAACAAGGTCCGCTAAACCACACGCGACCCAGAAAGGGTTTAAAATATGGCTTAAACAGCTGTGGCAAACTTGGGTTTCAAATGCTTTTTTGCTAAGATTACATCGCCTTATCAAGCATAATTGCTTCAATCTAAGACGATCGTAACAGGTGTGCCCACGGAATTCAAACCCGCGACTTCTGGGTTGCCGAGCGGGCACGTAAACGACCTGGGTATTGCTTTTGGACTTATTTGAATAAAATTTTGTAATGAAATCAGATTAGACCCAGGGGAAAAAATACTGTAGTAAAAAAAAACCGTGATCGAATAAGTAATTTCGATGCATCAATGAATTTATATCCAACCAATTGATATTCATTCCCAGTCAATACTTTCATATCAAACACCTTTCCAATTTCTTACCATTATAGCATAAAAAATGTTAACCCAGTCCACCACTGTAGGAATTAAATATTTCCCTGCTTTTCATTCGATATTTTCAGGCTCATCTTTGTGGAATCCAATCCACAAAAAGTGTAGAAAACTTTGAGAACATTCCACAAAATGTATTTTAAAACTTACGATGGGTTCCAACGAATTATGGAAATCATTGGGTAATATAAATACATCAACGATTGGGTGAAACCGGTGAAGTCAGTTTTCATATAAAGTTAGTGGACTTTTGATCTCTCAATGGTTTGAAGACATTCACTATGGTAATATATCACAACATATATCGCTTCAGCTGCTGCCAATCCTCTGGGTATTCGAACATTGGAATGATTTACAAATGAAATGCTTGGGTTTAACGACCTTCAAACAAGCATTGTAGAATGCATCCTAAGCCTGAGCTATCAGCTGAGTTTATTGCATGCATATATTTCATTTTTAGACACCCATTGAAATGACAGATTCTTTGAAATATCTACGGGCTGACTGAGTCGGAGCTGGGAATGGAATTAGTCGCTGCGGGTTTTTTGAGAGGAAGTTTCCTTCTCGGATATTCATTAAGTTGGGCGCATTTAGGCATTGCCCTCTGCTCATTATGCAAACCCTTCACAGGGCCTCGAAATTTTTCAGTAGGGAAATGATAGCCATCATGGTTCTGGCTACGTATCCCACCGTTCATTATTTCCATATTCAATTCAGAAAATAAAATGGAATTCAAAAATTTTTGCAAAGATTATGCATTTATACGATTCATAAAAATCAGAAAGAAGTTAGGATTACCTTCTGATACAACGCTGGTTCAAATTAAATTCTTGTTTTATTATCTAGATATATTAATTTTGTAGTGTGTCAATTACCCATTCTGTATCCGTTTTGTTCTGTTCTCTCCCTAGTTTTGAGCTAAAAGAGTGAGGTTTGGTGCGCTGAGTGTGGATTCTCTGTCTGGATGTTTTGGTAGTAGTTTTGGATTTTTATCAGTTTGTGGTGCAGAGAAAAATGCTAAAATCGTGGTTCTTGTAAGGCAGTTGTCTGTACAGCGCTCGAGAATGGTTCATTAATTTGAGGTACCGGGAAGGCACCCTTTGGATTGAAGGTTAAATGGTGTCGTTTGAAAGAGGAAAGCTGGGCACATTGCATATGTGGTATTTTTATTTTCGTCATTTGACTTAAAACTATGATATTTAAGCATGAAAATGATGTTTTCCCTATCTTTTAACATGGTAAACCAGTTGCTATGCAATTTTGTTTACGTTGCTAAGTAAATGCATTTACGTTTTCGGTATAGGGGGGTCGAAAATTGGATCGAGGAAGTTGAAGAAAGTGAAATAAGTTTCGTCAATATGTTACGTGAGTAAGAAAATACTAATTGATGTTTTCGATGTGATGGTAGACAAATAAAACAATTTTTGCCTACCGGCCCCGATCTTGCGTATGAAATGTGAATTTTAAAGCTAGGTCTATTGAAGTACCTTTCCAATAAATGAAAGAGGGTTATAAAACGTTTATTATGTATTAATGTTTGTGGCTAAATCAGCAGGTTAATTCGAAAAACATACACCCACCATTTTAAAATTATCAATGGCTGTCCCACACCCAAACCAATCTGTTTTTTATCAATTTAAAATAAAACATTCACTAATACCTCCACCTTTATGATAGATATAATTATCTTAAGGTCCTGTGACTACTAAGGTCATTTTTAACCTATTTTTCGATCAATAATCACTCGATGAGCGTAGTATACATGTTCTAGAAATGGTACTCTCCTTAGACTATTAGTGTGTGTTTTTAAAAAAAGGAAACTTGACTGCAGCAAATGTATGCAAAAAAGTAAAATTGGCTCTCGATGTGATAGAAGGCGGAATGTTTGCCTTTATCTTTGCAGCAACGACTAATCGATCGTCGGAGTACCTGTATTTCAGAAATGATACTCTCCTCAGTCTACTATAGTGATCCATGCAGAGAGGAATGAAAAGCATGAATTTTTATATCCAAAATGTTAACTTATGTTTCATAATCTAATCAAAAATTGTTTTCATTTTTGGGAAACACATAAACACCCTCATTTCTCGCTGCTCCCACTTGAGTAGTGCAAAAATAAAGTAAAAACACAAATTTCACCTCAAGAGCACACCAGATAGACTGCCTGCAAATCAGGCAGCAGGTCAGCTAGCAATTTTTTAATATTTATAAGTTCGTTGTTGGACAAATGTCAATGGACGCATAGAGCAATGTACGGAAGTTGTTTTTCATCCAAAATTTTGAATTCATAAGATTTGAAGGCCAGTAATATAACTAAAAGCTGATGGCACTTTATGAAATAAAATACGTGTTTGCTTTCCTTAAATATCCTCTATGAATGAAGTTTATGACGCCTCTGCGATAAATCACGGGCATTAATGCACATACAAACTCCAGAAATGGACGTAGAAAAAGCAAGCCTTTGGTGCCGAGGAGGAGGAAATTATCTCATTTCCATGCACCCTTATTCTGGCTTCATTTTTACCCCTAGGTTATAATGCGCATGCAGCTTCCTGTACCTGCTAGCCTACTTTGTTTCCCGAAGCCTGAAAAGTCCGGAAAACTATTTCCCTTTTTTGGTTAATCAATGGAATCAGATATGTTTTTACATTGGCATAAATTACACTTGGAATTTCAAAATATAATTTTCAAGATAGCTGGTAGATATTAGATCGGGTTCGTCCTTTCTACGAATATTTCAACAATTCTTCTTACCGCGTGTATTTATAATTATTACCTCTCCTGGTGAATTTAAATGGGCATCTTTGGTGGTGGCAATGTGGTGCTGCAATATAAAAATATTGAATTACCACTTCGTGGGCTGGGAAGTAGATTGTTCCTTTCTAAACTATACATATATTCTTTGCAGTGAATTCACTTCAAGTGAGTTCAAGTGAGGTGTATCTTTATATTTTATGCAAATAGCTGCAAAATAACAGCTGTTCATATAAAATATCAAGACCCGGCTGGAAAGGATATAAATTTATATCTCAACAAGATACTTCAGATCACCGGAAACGTTTGCGAGACTTTAACGTTTCCAGAAGGTGTTCATCTACATCAACGCAATACCCTGTGAGCCACCACGAGGGTGTGTGGCAGGGGGAAAAACACCAAACATACCCTATTGACATGCATACTAGGCTACTACATGGATGCATGCTAGATAATAGGGTCACATGCAGCTAGATGGTTAGTATCTGCATACTAAATTAGGGATTATTGGTTGTTAATACAAGCGTCGTGCACCTTAGACTACTCTTAAATATTTCCCCTACCTATCCCTTTGCTACGCTGCCTATTGTGCTCTCTTATGGTAAATGGGAAAAATGACATTTTAAATCTATCGGTACGACAATCTATCTCTCTAATCTTGTTAATCTGATCAAACCTAGCATAATACGCAGGGGTTATTAATGCATAATACGCAGGGGTTATTAATGTAAATCTTACATCATAACAAGTGTTGTAGATGTTCATCAGATTAGGGATGGCTGGAATCAGGAATTGCAGTACATTCCCTGCAGTGGCAATCTTGCGAATTGTTCATTGTTCAAGGAAACAATTAGAATGGGTTTCCTGGCCGTTTGTAAGTATTTGAGACGTATTTAGAGAACACTGCCTATTCTCTTATCATACCTAAGTCATTTGTATCCCAATATACTGGCTAGATATATTATATGAGGCCTAAACAAGTGAAAAGTAACATCATGTATAAAATCGATGGTTGGCGAGTTCACTTTGTGGAATGAATTCATGATTGGAAATAATTATATTATTTTTTCATTAATTAGTATTAATAATTAAAAGGGTTGAACCCTTGATGATGATCTGAAAAGGTCGAAAGCGGTCGGACAATAAAAAGTTTTGTGGAATATAACAAAGTTAATTATTTCCAATCAAGTAACATCACTCATTTGATTTCTCCTCACATTTCCCTATTAGGTTTTTGATGATTCCTTGCTATCTTATGGCGGCATATTTCCTGATGTTAGTGTAATGTACTAGTGTACTAAATAGTGTAGTTTTGAACAGTAATTATATAAATACTAATCCTTTTTTATGCATGATATGTAGTGCATGTTTGGTGAGAATTCACCTCCTGCAACACACCTTTATGGTGGCTTGCAGGGTATTATGTTGATGTAGATGTAGATGTTTTTTCCCTATGATAAATCTTTAGCAAAAAGCTTCTTCCCCGGGACAAGCGAAGGAGATGCCGTGAGCACACGTCCACCGCGTAATCTAATAGATGATGCCGCACCCGCCTGGCGCGACAAAGCCCGCTCCTCCGTTGCCAACGGGATTTTCAGCGGAGGGCGGGGGTGGGAATCCGTTCTCGCTCTCCTCGAAAGCTTTTCCCTTTATTACAACGGACAGGAGTGACGTCAGCATTTTCATCCACCCCCTCAATAAGGGATGAGGGGAGTATTCATTCCCGTGGGGCTCTTTGGCGACCTGTAGGCTCTGTCGGGGCTTATCGCGCCAGACCATCGAAACTAGTTAGTATCAAGACTCATAATCAACTTAAAGGGAGAAATTGAGGTCATTTATCCGGAGCACATTTACGTGGGTGAGTGACAAGATGACGTCCCTGGAGTGTATCTCAGCTATTTAGTGGCACATCCTTAATTCCTTAAGTGGTAATTTCAAATGGCTTGCGAAACCTGGAGGATGAAATTGGAAACGCATCATTTCCGAAGTAAGTACAAAAGCTCTAACCTGAGGATGCGTGAATTGTATGACACAAAAATACATCGCCAGAAGAATGCAAAACCCTAGACCCTTCAACAACTCCATTTCTCTCGTCATCCACGAAAATCTCCAACACATGGAAAGAAAACTTTCGGTGTGTGGCGGCCTTTAATGTGCAAGCAAAGAGAAAACGAAACTTTCTGGCGTTTAATCCGCATAAAATTTTCTCGGGTACTCCACTCGATCAGGAAGTCAATAATTAGAGCCCCAAAGCAGTTGAACATCCGAAAAATTTTATAAGAGTGGGATATTGCTCACGCACGGCGTCCCTGCAGTGGATTAAATCTTCCTCGTAACTTACAGCAAAACTGGGTGGAATATAAAAGAGCCATTAATTCTGTGATCACATTAAGGTTGGTAAATTGTTGCCGAAAGTAAAATCTCAAATTTGATGACCGCTGGTAACAAACTGAAGGTACTAGCAAGGTGATCATTGGTTCGAGATAAAGTATGTTGATAAGTGTATCAAAGATGCTGTCATGAGTTATCATTTTCTCATTCATCAAACGTTAGATTGGTACTTTTAAGGTAGTGAGATTATACTAGGTGGGAAAGAGAGGGAACTATTGATGAATCGAAGGGTTGATTTCACCTCAGGTGAATGCTCACACAGTATTCATTACATATTCCACATTTTACTGCACGACATTATTTTTATCCGTTTTTAAGCACATGCCCTTTACTTGAGGAGAGACAAACATTTTTAAGGACGCTTTAGGCTGTTGGCCTCTTAATTATGGAGATCAGCCAATGCATATTTATTCTATGGAGCATAGACTATCAAGCATAGAAGACAGCTCAGACTACGAAGCATAAACGACATCTCAGATAAACGAGAAATGAGAATTGAAATAAAAATGCGCACCTCGATGTTTGACCACCACAAACGCCTAGGTGCGCAATTCCTTCGTGCACAGCTATGTGCTAATCGTCTTCAAGGAGCACTAATCATCACACAAGTTCGAGCTAAGGACACAATAAATGTGCATCTTAAATCGTCATAATCTGCGATAAAAATGTTCCATGCGTGATCAGTAATAGAATGAGTTCAGTATCTAGTTTTTTGACACAAATCGTTGTAACTTGACCCAAACGATTCACATATCGCATTGATAGATTAGAATCTTAAACGTTTGCTAAGAGGGTAATTGAAGGGACATCAGTATGTTTCGTCTCTTGGTGTAAATTTCTTTAGTGTATGGAAAACTTTTTATTTTGTTTTGCACCTAGGTCAGGGGTGGCGAAACTTTTGGCGATTGAGTGCCAAAGTATATGAAATAAGAGAAGGTATACTCTCTCGACAAGCTTGCCAACTGTTCAAAGATACCGTCCGCGCCAAAATCTTGTAGACGCGAGTTTAATCCTAAATATCTCCGAAATGGTTGATTGGATTTTCAAGTTATTAACATAGTAATTTAGAGAATTTTGTTATTGACTGCCTACATTGTTAGAATAATTTAAAAAAACAAATTTTGGACCTGATACTTACGTTAGAGTAAAACAAGGACCCATTTTTGAGCGCTACGGCGCCATGCGTCACTTTGACGTCTAATAACTTCCAAGAAATGCTTTGTACTAAAACAAATTTTTAATACAGGGTGAATTATATTTTTATTATTACGGCTGCGAAATTTCAAGGTTTTAACTTTAGTACTTATTGGTATGCTATTCCAATTATAACCGCACTTTTTCTCGGCAACTATGCATCATGGTGCCACGAGACTAAAACTGTCATCTTCCTCTTTAAATTTCCAGAGCGAATCACATATTAACATTTAGCTGAAGTTAGCACCTTATTTTATATCAAATTTTATGTTTCCTGAAAAAACGCTGCGCGGAGAAAGCGCAGCGTTGCCGGCGGAGTGTCCTGCTCTGGGCTCGCGCTTTTTTCAGGAAACATAAAATTCGATATAAAATGAGGTGTCAACTTCAGCTACATGATAATATCTGATTCGCTCTGGAAATTTAAAGATGAAGATGACAGTTTTAGTCTCGTGGCGCCATTATACATAGTTGCCGAGAAAAAGTGCGGTTATAATTGGAGTAGCATACCAATAAGTCCTAAATTTAAAACCTTGAAACTTCGCAGACGTAATAACAAAGATATAATTCACCATTTACGAAAAATTTTTTCTAGTGCAACTCTATGCTTGGAATTTATTACACGTAAAATTGACGCATGGCGCCGTAGCGCTAAAAAAATGGGTCCTTTTTTACTCTAACGAAAGAAACAGGTCCAAAATTTGTTTTTAAAAATTATGCTAACAATGTAATCAATCAACAACAAAATTCTCTACATTACTATGTAAATGAAGTGAAAATCTGATGAACGGTTTCGGAGTTATTTATGTTTAAACTTGAGTCTACAAAATTTTGGTGCGGACAGTAGAGGTATCGATCAAGCGTCCTCCCAGCTCCGCGTGCCGAAATCATTGCTCCACGTGGCACTTTGGGGACGCGTGCCATAGATTCGCCACCCCCAACCTGGGCTAATATTAAAATTCAAGATGTCAAACAAAATGTGTCGATAAGCAATACAAGAATAAATGACAAAACCTATCCGAAATTACATGGGAGAAAAGAAAAAAATTGAAATGTTCCACGAGTTTTTTTAAGTTAATCCAACTTGATTCAACCCACCAGTGTCATTTTCAAGAGTCCGGTTGGGTTAACGAGAAACAGGTTTGGTCAAGTTACAAAATTCATGGAACATTACTTAGTGATTTCACTTCTCTCACAATGTCACATTGCCACAAAGTTGAGCCACACTTCATTAAAGTTATTAGAAATTATGTCTTCATCACTTAATTATTGATCCAGTTGAGTACAGAATGTGATATGGAGTGAAAATGCTTCTTTGGAAAAAATAGTAGGTATTTGGGGAAACGTAGGTGATAGAGTATGAAAAAACAGGAAAACCCGAAGCCAAGAAACTCCGTCGAAGCCATTGGCAAATATTAATTTGTCCGCTAATAAATGGAAAACAATAAATAGTAGGAGAACTTCTCAACGCATACGTTGTTACTCACTCCACCAATGGGAAATGATTAAGCCATCGCTCTGTGGATTCTGAGAACTTCGTGAAATAATCGACCATATTTTTGCGTGAAGGTTTCTCGAGTCCTCCACCAGGCTATTGCGTCCATGTCCGCCGACGTTTCGACCATATTTTGTAGATCTGTTCACTGACGACGTACCAAGGACACTAACAAAATGTTTACAATAACTCACCTCTGTGGTTTACATGGCATTCTGCTATGAGACTGCTACAACGTGTTGGCGTCAAATGAGAAACACGATCACCAACAATGTCTCATGGAGCGAATCTGAAAGAAAAATTGGTAAATATTTAAAATATGCGCAAAAAGTTCACGTTCGTCTATTTCACTGCAATAAACGTTGGAATTAATCAAAGGGAATACAGAATAATGATCGAGACAAGAAAATACATGTTTCAAATATGAGATGAGGAAAACCACGACGATGAGGAAAATCCGTGACCACGTGAAGACAAATGAGTGAAGTGGAGACCTCATCAGCAAAAGTGCTACCGATTTACGCCATTGCGTTCCGAGCCTTATGAGAATGCATTACGTCAATGAGGTCACCAAATATATTGTTGGGATTGGCCTCTGGTGTGGACCATATCATCGTTATTATTAAAACATTGGTTTGCGCCAAGGAGCCCAAAATGTACCAGAGGAGGCATCGCAGCTGATTTGAGAGGCCAGCAGCCATCTTGGTAGGTACGCCTACATCTACGTAATACCCTGTGTGCCACCGCGAGGGTGTGTGGCAGGGGCTGAAGATTAACAAACATGCACTACATACATGCAACTATGAGATGCATTGCTCTTTCTTCATGGACAAATTTTAGATATAAAGTGTCACGTTCAACAAGGCGGTCAGTAATGACACATTAATGAATAGATTGTTGGTTAGAAAAATATTTTCATATTTACATTTATCTATATCTGTTTAGCATACATGTATTAGAAATCCTTAAACATGCATCATGCTCCCTTGTGGTTCGTGGGAAAGATGACATTTTAAATCTATCGGTACGACCATCTATCTCTCTAATCTTGTTAACCTGATCAAGCCATGCATAATACGCAGGGGTTCTTGATATGTGTCTATCATTATCTCCAAACAAATCACCTCCGAATTTACTTAAAAGGATTAGCATAAAAAATATCCTGCGACCCTCTGGCACGGAAATACGGGTTTACTCAAGTTGATCTAACAGATGAAGTCCTTTTGGCAAGAAGTAACAATTACCAAAACCAAGATGCATAGTGGGATGTACTCTGAATTCTCGCTGAAGATACAGAGGGAATAATACAAATATGCAGTATGGCTCAAAATATGTAGTTTTAATAGGCCACCTGTAGTTTTAATAGGTAGTTTTGGAACCAGTTTTAGTAATAAAATTAACTCCCAGCGTAATAAAATGTACGAATCTGTCCCTTGAATAAGAAGATTAATCGATGCTGCTAAGATGAAGTTTAGGTACTACTTAATAGTTATTTATGCTTTAATCAATGTTAAGTCTCCATAAGAGGCACTATAAAACGCAATAAAGTTTTGTACCGAAGGGGTGGGGCCTAATAATTCCCAAGCACCCCCATACTGGCTTCATTGTAACCATTGGGCGAGCATACTAATGCCTCCTTAACCATTGAACTCTAACCTCCTCAGATGTGAACGAACGATCCTATCGAGCCACGATGCGAGGTAAGGGGCGCCATTTCTAAGGGGGGGGGAGGAGGGGAAGTGGTGACGTCATCGCGGATCAGGTTTGGGGGGGGGGGGAGGGGTCAAATGGGTTTTGTAGCGCCGCGACCCCGTTCGGAACGCGCATGCGCCGATGTCGGCTCAATGAATGAGTGCCCTTTCATTCACGAGTCCGCCGGCAGGATTGAACCAACAGGCGCCCCTCGGAACCACCCACCGGCCCGGGCTGCAAGGACCTAAGCACCGGGTTTCCCCTGCCCCGGCGAAATTTTTTAATTAATAATATAATAATAATAATAATGAGTTTCATTAATCCATACACAAAAACATCACAATAGCAAATGTAGAGTAGTTTTAGGTGGCCTTGAAGGAGAACCTTTTTAAGACTACCATCAAATAATAATACATACATCATCTTCGGTCTACAATCCTAGGAAAGGCAAGACTGCACGTCTTAAACAATGCCAGTCTCTTGCCGATGGAGCTCGCTTTCGCCAGTATAAATACCAATCCATTAAAATTAAATCCATGTGTTGAAATATTAGACAATTACATATTGGATGCGTTCAGGACATGTGGATTGTAACGTGACCAAGCACAAAATTCTACGACACTCCAGTTTTCAAATGCTAACGTTCTATAAAATTAATATCAACCTTTCTTTTATTAACGTTATACACTGGAAACTTACATAGTGCATGAATAACATATACATCTATCTGTTGGATCGTAGTTTTCCGTGGCGTTCTGGATTCGTGGATCTCTCCATTTTCCATTCCAGGCCAGATAATTCCGAGGCCCAAAGACAGGATCCCACAAAATCTTCACGAAGGGATATATCGCATTCCTTGCTCATGCGGAAAATCCTACATCGGCGAGACATGCAGGTCCATGAAGACCCGACTGCAGGAACATAAGAGGGCAACAAAGAATAAGAAATTCAGCCAATCAGCAGTCGCCGAGCATGCCTGGAGTGAACCCGGACACAACATAGAATTTAATGGAGCCAAAATCATCGCCAAGGAAAGGAGATATTACCCTAGACTGATAAGGGAGTCAATAGAAATCACAAAAACGCCAAGAAAACTCAACCGGGAAGACGGATACAATCTCACTAACGCTTGGAAGAGAGTGTTCCAAAAACCGACCAATTACAGCGCAGCTGCGAGAGAACGAGGGCTATATAAACGCAGCCAAAATGCCGATATCGGCACTTCGACCTGAAGACGCCTGGTGGAATCCCGGCGAAACTGTCGTCAACCTTGACTAACAACGCGGCGCAAACCCGGAAAATGGAGAGATCCACGAAAACATAAACATTGTTCAAACTTCGGTTGCAATTGAAAGCCTTATTATTGATTTATGAGTCATCAAAGTTGGCTTCGCTCGAACACCGTCTAAAACCGGCACTTTTTACGTTTTAACTGTTGTAAAAAATATGAACATGCGTTTTAAAATGTAAGTCTGATATTCGATAACGCAGAATGAAACAAGAAAAATTACTGTATGATTACTCTTTCTGTAGGTCTAGCTGTTAATTTGTTATTTGTATTCAAACTCGAGTGCACATAATTTCTGCGCCGACAGTAGTCTGTCTCTTCATCACTGACGACGAAGATTCGTTTGCTGCATTTGCGGAGCGCACGGCACAGACCTCTATCGTGTCCCTAACATAGATCGTAAGTGCGCAGATCGAAATTCTGAGAAATATCATTCGCTTTCGAATTCGGGAAAAAAACTGGAGTAGATTTTCGCCACGGGAGATCCGTTCTGGCGTCCATCCTTGTTCGAAAGTGGACGAAGGACGGACTCCCTTCATCAGCGGGAGGATAGCGCCGTGGAGATCGGCAACCCGTTGGACGCACATGTTGAGCGTATTGCATACGTTGCGATGCGTATTCCCTATTCGTTTTAATCTGACCCATGTGCGATATGCTGTTTTGAATATCGCACTACGATATCAACTTATATCGCAAACGGTCGATATATCGGCTTCGCGATATAAATTTGTGGGGTATATTTAATACCAAGACGTCATAAATCTTGTAATAAAAAATGCAGAGATCAAACCATCAACGCGGAAACCTTCGTTCTAACATTGTAAGAAAACTGTTTTCCAACTCCGGCTCCTTTAACCCTTTCGTTACGAACGACGTTTTAACACAGCTTAAATTTTTCTACGCATTTTACTATGAATTAACACTGTGAGAATTTCTAAGTGCCGTTTCTTTGATTCGCGCTCTGATGATGCGAATAACCTGAATAAGGACATTTTAAATTTGTAATAATTTTTATATTTGAAAAATGGTCAAACTCATTTACGAGTGCGAAATAAATCGACAAAATTATTTGTTTACCTACTGATATGAGTTTGTTGCTAGAGAGCTTAATAGTTTTAGAGAGATTAATGGTAGAGTTTCGTTTAAAAGCTGTAAATGGCACCGTATACTGGCAAACTAAAATAATTCGTTTAAGATAAAATTAATATCAAGGCTGCAGCAACAATGCTATTAGCAAAACCATTGCATGGACAAATAGTTGACCATGGCAACATGCCGTAATGGGTACCACAAGCGAAAAAGGGTGAAGAATATCTCGGCCCGGTGGCCGAGAAAAAGGTTCGAAACCCCTCTGGGCCTCAACCCAAGTTAAGGAAACAGGTACCGGAGAGAATCCTAGTGTAGTGAAAGCTCCGTACTGGTAATTCAAAAAATATTATATGGCATTGGTGAGGGAAGTACCATTTTCTGACATGTGCCTCCGTCGGGAAAGGGTTAAGACCAAAAGAAAAGCTTCCTAATAGTTACAAATTCGTCTACCCCAGCAGCTAACATGAGAAGAAATATCGAAGAGGGTAGCTACATGCCACATAAATCACTTAAATCGTGTTCTTGAATTGCCTTTTTGAGAGAAAACGCGTCCTGTGTCGTAGTAGGCTGACTGTGGCCATTCTTTCCTTTCAGGAAAGATTGACGACAATCTTTAACCTCCGTCTTTCGCCGAAATTTGGGTTCTTCGTGCTAGCTGCGGGGATCATTCAAGATGCCTTCGCTTGATGTAACTTTCAGCATTGTTAAAGCTTTCTGAAGTCTACTGATGTTTTTTTTTTGAACGAGATCAAATGGTAAATATGTTTCGAACTATATTATCTGCCATTGTCTCCCTAAATGCCGGCCCCGGTGGTAACGAAGTTCTCGTCTACTAATCCTGGAGTAGTGGGTTCGAGTCCCGCCTGAGTGGGTTTATTATCCACCTATTGATGGACCTTCTCCTCTTCAAGCTTTGTTGGTTCAGTGTTATTGATTACCTGATGACAGGCCAAGCCTATTAAGATTCCATAGGTGAATGCACCAACAGAATCGGCCTGAATGCAAAAAAGCTTGCAACTACTTATTTATTCACTTAATGTATGGCAATTATTTCAACCGAATTTCGATAGGTATTATAATTTTCAAATCATCATTTTTATATTTTAAGCTCTCACCAACCTTGGAGGCTCGGAAGGAAGCGAGCCCCATTTCCGCACCAAAGTTGATAAATTTTCAAGACAGAGTGTATATAAATATTCATGTCCGCACAACCTGGATTACATTAAATCACGAATACTCCATCTCTGTCAGACTTGTCAACTTACACCTGTGGAATAATTAGAAGTAAAATGGCAGAGATACGTCATCTACTCATGAAGTCCTTTTATCTCAAATGTGAGCTGTGCAATTCCACGAAACGGCAGTCGAGGTCGAGGATGCAATACGTGCGAATGAAATTCCTAGAACCGCGACACGCACCTTTATAATCGGACGGGATCATCAAATGATAAAGAGTCATGATACTACTGTGCGGAACTCAAGTCACCTTTTCACCACCGCTACATTGTTGAAGTCACGCGACATCCTTGTCCACGCGTGCATTTGCGTATGAATTTCGCGAGGCCTCATGTTTGCAATTCACTGAAACGAATGTTCCCCTTACACTTTCACGCCAACAGAACAGTCACGCAAGAGGAAGTAGACACCATCCATTTCCACACCATAATTAATTAATTTTTAAGACAGGGTGTATAAATATTTATGACCGCGACACCCGGAATATATTACAATGCTTTTAGGGGTTCCGAGGTTGATGAGAACATGTCAGTGGAAAAAATAAAATTTTTACTCACTTTCTGTCAGAACCTGATTTATCACGGTTAATATGTGTTCTACTATCCATTACCAAAGTTCGGATGCTCTCATTTATGCGTCAATCACTAAAGATGTTCTTGCTTAAAAACGAAGGTTCTTGGGCACCGTGGGCTGAAATTGAAATACGTGGGCGAAATTCAAAAACATGTCATTTTACTTACTTAGCTCAGAAGTTGAAACTCAACACAACTTAATTCCTTTGTTTGATATATATATAAACTCAGACTTCTACCAAATGCGTGAGCTAAAAATGAGCATAATCTGGAAAAAAATTTAGCTGTGTTCTCTAAAAAACCATTATAATACATACATATGCAAATTTATGGAATATAAATTAGAGGAGTTCAATTTAAATTACATATCTATTCCTTCAATTACACATGTCTGAAGGGTTAAATTATCAAATTTGAAATAAATGAATGACAAAGCAGTAAACCCTGCTATAATCTTTACCTTTGAACTTCCATGGGGTAATATTGATAGTCACGTATGAAATTTGAGCAAATCCGTTAACTCCCCAGGGACTTCCAGTGGATCTGAAAAGATTAATTGTGGCGGTTTTCTAACGGAAATGTCCAACTTAAAACTTCATGGTGTACTTTAGCTCCAACAAAATTACCATTTAAATTATTAACTTGTTTGAGCATTAAATTTCTACATAAATTTCCATAATTTCTATTTCCCGATTTAAATAGTAAAGATCTCCGCATTATCTTAGCTGTTGCGCCTTCTCTGAAACAACTTCGACAACGATATCAATATTTATCATTGGGCTCTGTGGTCTACATCCAAAGCAAAGGAGCATTTTTCATGATTCAGATGAACCAAATAAGAAGAAGACAGTTCAGACGAGTCGCCAACTTTTCTTCGTATCTTTTCGGGAATCTTTTTAAATTCAATCAGCCAAAACGGAAAGACGAGTGTCTCCACTGTAAAGTGCATTATTATCCATTTTCATAACAACTTTCTCTGTCATTCTGAAAATGCATCCAATCCTTTACCATTTCATAAAAATGATGGAAATTTTTATAAGCCCTATGAATAAGTAAACTTGTGTAACATGAAAAAGTACTGATGGTTCGTTCATATATTTATGACACAGCGTTTTCATAGAGGAACAAAGTGTCTCTTCAAAGCAAGGTATTTGGTAAAGCAATTTTGCAGAGCAGAGTCTCAAGCAGTTTCTTCGGTCCACTCGCACTCAACACCATTCACCGACTTCCACTCGTTCAAGTATTGATTTCCGAAAGTTCTACGTCAGCTACAGAGGTACAAATGCCACATGCACGCCTGTTTGGTCGAGGAGAAGATCGAGAAAATCAGGGAGATACGCAGAAACGGTATAAATGCCGTCAAATGCCAAGTGCATCAGACTGATGAGATTGGCGGTGAAACTGGGAAAAGTGGTGCGCAGCTAATGGCTGGCCTTGGCGAACAGCCTCCAGCTTCTAACTCCATGCTTGATGTTTAAACAGTCGGGTTTCCGATACGGGTACTGGAAGTCGTTTGATCCGTATCGACGGAATATGTTTACAATTTTTTTTTTAAAGAGACCAACTCAAGGTTTATTGGCTGCAATCGAGCATACTTGAATTCTTAAGTGGGCGAGAGCAGAGGGTTGTCATAGATGGTATCATGTCGTACACAATCAAAGTCAAGTCGGGAGTTCCCCAAGGTAGCGTAGTAGGCCCACTTTTATTTCTTTTATACATAAACGATTTGGGTACCGTAGTTAGTAGTCAGCTTAGACTTTATGCGGGCGATGTGGTAGTGTATAGGGGCATTTAAAAACAAGAAGACAGGAAATCGCTAAGAAAGGATTTAGATGAAATTCAAGTGTGGTGTGACAAATGGCAGTTAGAACTTAACATTAAATAGTATGCAGCTATCAATTTTTGGAAGAGGAATAATTCGATAGAGCGATCCTATAGAATTAATAACACGAAGATCGAAACCGTTGAAACCATAAGGTATTTAGGTGTAACAATCACTAAATATGTATCGTGGGGGAGACACATCCGGGAAATATGTGGCCGAGCGAAGAGAAAACTAGGATTTATAAAAGGAGTACTTGGGAATGTGATGAGCAGACAAAAGAGCGATGTTACTTTTCACTAGTTAAACCCCACCTTGAGTATGCAGCCAGTGTATGGGATCCGAATGAATTAAGGTTTGATCAGAGAACTAGACAGTGTGCCGCGTATAGCAGATAGGTTCGTTACAAGGAGTTACGATAGGTTCAGTAGTGTTTCAGAATTCATGCAAGAATTAGGGCGGGAATCATTATCAGAGCGTAGGTTAAAGTAGAGATTAAATCTGTTACAGAAATTAAATCTGATAGCTTTACTGAATATGTTAGGCATATATCAAAAACACCAGCGTATTATGCTAGATTCGACCAGATAAATAAGATTAGAGAGATAGATTGTCGTACTGATAAATTCAAAATGGCATTTTCCCCCCGTAATATAAGAGAACACAATAGGCACCATAGCAAAGGGATAGGTAGGGGAAATATTTTTTAGTAGTCTGTAGTGCAACCCTATAAATACTATACATACTGGCTATCTAGTTGCATGAGTCTCTATAGTTGCTTGATTGCATAACGGTAGTTCATGCTTGTGATCTTCACCCCCTGCCACACATCCTCGCGGTGGCTTGCAGGGTATCGTGTAGATGTAGATGCAGATGTACTCTTTGAGAGTTTCTGTCCATTCCGTCAACTTATTTTCTCCAGGTAGTTATAAAGAGAAAAAATCACCTAAATCATAGAATGTAATGAGTTCACGTAAGTAGGCTATGAAGAACAACTCGTGGCTTATAAGGAGGCAACTCGTGATATTTTGTACATCTGGTGGCAAAATGTATGGTCATACCTGAAATTACCCTCAATATTGATGTTATAAATGTAGCTATCATGCAGGACGAAGACAGAGTGAAGGGTTCGCTCATAATATTTGTAGGAGTATTGCTGGTAGTGTAGGAGTTGGTAGAGGGAGTTTATAAATGGTTTTGGAAATGAAAATTTACAGGAATTGGATGGGCAGCGTGGAGTTTGGAATAATAATGGTATCCCATTTCAAGGATTCAGATTCGATCCCGGGCAGTAGAAGAGGTAATTATTTCGTATTTCAGTCTCCAGTTGGGCATGTATGCACGTTTACGGCGTTTGAATCGCTCCTTACTCATTTTATCTTATCTTGTTCTAAGCACTTGTTCGAAGTCTTGTTCTAAGTTCTCCTACTCATTGTTTCTTATTATTAACTTGCTCTAAACCTTACTCATTGTTTTCACTAGAGTATTTCTCATCCATCGGATGAACAGAGAGAATAAAGGGTCGTCATTTGCGATTGAGACACACCTTATTTTCGAACATTTCGAGTTAGTAGCTCGTGACTCCTTGATTGCGTAGTCGAGATAATCCCGATTTTTTCAAACACAACCCACCTGGGGGGATTATCTCGAATAGGTAACTAAGACGTCAAGTGGTATAAACACAAATAGTTTGCAAATTTCGTGTCTCAATCACTCATTGCAATGTCATTAATTGTTTTTGCTTGAGTCTCTCTCACCTGTCTCCAATATTTAGCCACCAGATGAAATAAAACACAAGTGAATACAATTGATGATATTGTAACGAGTGATTAAGGTAGACGAAATTTGCAAACCACTCGTGTTTATACCACGTGACTCCTTGGTTACCAATTCGAGATAATTCCGACGGTTTCTAATACAACCCCAAGGGCTGTGTGCATTTGAACCAGAGCTAGGGAAATTTTTACTCGGAAATATTTCCACTTCGGTTCTTCTGCATCGATTGATGGGAGCAAACCTCGCTTTTAACATTCTGCTAATAAAGCTGTGCTGATGATGATGTTACGTCCCTTCATTTTCAGAAGGGAGTCATGCCTTCCTTGTCCATGGTCGACAGTGAGGACCTTCAGGTTCGGCTCATAGAGGAGAACTACCTGAAATGCCTGCAGGCGATGCTGAGGGAGGAGGAGCGGGAGGCGGCGGCCCCGGGCGACGGGGCGGCCGCCCCGCCCCGCTGCCCCCGCGTCTGGGACGGCATTCTGTGCTGGGGGGAGTCTGGCGCCGGGGAGACCGCCACGCTGCCCTGCCCCGACTACGTGGCGGGATTCGTAACTACGGTGAGGACAAAAGGTGACGATCGGAGTGCGCACGCGAACGTCGTTTTCGATAAATGGACGAGTATTTCTGCAACGCAACGAGATCACGTGATGCAAACAAGCCAGGCGATTTGGGGGATGAAGTTGCTGGGAAACAATCAACAAAAAAAGAGTGACGCGAGTCGTTCACGGGGAACGTGAGACGGGAACTTTTTTCTCTAGCAGAAACAATCGACGTACGTGAACCTCAAAAAAAAATTGACTGACGAAAGCTCAGTAGGACATCCGTAGCGAATGTAAACAGGAACTAACATTTCATTTTCAAGACTGTAGAGGTAGTTACGTATTGCATGCCGTTCATAAAGTTACCACATCGCTTAAGGAGGCTCCACCGAATTATGAAGTAGATGTCATTTTTGTGAAATTTCTGGACATATCATTTGTTTGCCCTTATATCGATTGGCCATAAAATAATGAGGCCTTTCCATAATATATTTGAAGATAAAAGACGCTGAAAATCAGATATTTTATACGTGGCTATACGGCAGAATGTGGCTCTTGCAGTTAAATTTGCAGATTAATAATGTAAAGAGAAATGTCCTTTTGACGAAAAAATAATATAATATGCGCAATTTTATGTAGAATTTAGCATTGTAAAAAAAAGCTCACCTTACCAAACTTGTTTAATTGATATTAATAAATGTTTGCTCGAAAAAAAGCAGAAAACCCTTAGTTACACTAAAGTGGCGCTACAGTATGTTGCTATCATTGGGTGACGGAACGTGTTTACAAGCCTATTTACTAAATTAATTTAGAAATATACCTTGCCAAGGCCATTCTTATATTTTTTATGCAATTTAAATATTTCGTTGCTTATTAATATGGTGTAATTAATACCAATGCTTCCAAACTGTAGCAGCGTCATTGATGCAAAACAATTTTCAAAAATATGAATATTGATCAAATTCAAAACAAAGAGTTGATTTCAAGGGTATAGTTTAAAACTAAATAAGAAAATATTTAACCAATTTTAGAATACGTGATGGTACGAATGAGCATGTATTCTCACTTTGTAAATTAAACGTGGCAACAACACGTCAGTCATGTTCCGAACTCAAAATGAGTTAAAATAACTCGTATGAAATAGAATGCAACTACAACGCGCTATAAAATAGCGTTCTCATACAATTATTGCGCATGAGTTATCACCCTATAGATGATTTTCCATGTAGGAGTTTTTCTGGATCGGTATTTATTTATTAAATAACATACCTCTTTTACTGGGTTTTGAATCGCGGAGTCACGGTGGAACCTCATTAATTTTATTACAATTCACAAAATCTAATTCGTTAAAACCGTGTTTAATCCATCCTAACTAAATTTTCACTATCTAACCAATGGCAACCAACGCAAACAAGTTTTTTCATGTCATTGGTTACGTTGTAAAAACACATAGCAAATAAAGGCACTCGACGGAAAATATTCCTTTATGCACTTGAGAATGGCCTAACGGCTGAAACCAGTAGTACCAAATAATAAAACCAGTGTAATTCACAGTTTTCATTCTCCTTATCACTATGGAAAAATTCCACAAAATAATTACGCGGCCACTAAGTATTATTGGGTTATTCCACTCGCTATTTCTTTCTTGCTTCGTACACCGTTGATTATTCGGTTTCACTGGTAACAAGAGCTCTTTCTTTACAATCGGAATGTGTTAAATTGGTAAAAATTGGTATGGTTAGGTCCCCTTATCAATCGGAAAAATTGTAATTTTTAACGGAATCCACTCGTAACTTGAAGATTGCTGATGCACCTTTTTCCTCTTTCAGGCGAACGCGACGCGACGCTGCTTGGACACTGGCGACTGGTACTTCCGTCCCGAGGAGCCAAATGCCACCTGGACCAACTACTCGCAGTGCGCGCCGGCCAACCTGCTCACCCAGATTGTTGTCGCGATGCCCTCCCACGTGACCAACGGAGGAGTACTTTTGGCGGTAAAGGACGCGTTAACTCGATCATGGATCTCCATAACGCGTGCGCTTAGCGTTATCGTTATTTTTTGATTTAAATTATTTCAGATAGAACGTGATCTCCATTCCTCATTTTTCGCACAGCACTTCAAATCGCTTATCACTATCAGTGGAGCGAATTTTATAGACGGTTATTGTTAACCCTGCGATACTCTAGTGGTAAGCGTTAACGATAAAGATTGCGATAACGCGAAAAGTAGATCCGTGATTCCACGCCAGAATCGCTATTTGACCCACAAAATCTTCGCATCGAAACGAAAAATGAACTTGTGAAAAAATAAATACAGAAGCCTGAGTTTTCCTATCGTGAATCAAAAAAATTAATATGCACAAAAGGTGACGTCCACCGAACGAGCAGAAGTAAAGACTTCTGAATTCATCCATCTCCCCTCCTTAACTATTTTGAGGAAGAATTGGAGGGGAAATGAGGTGAACAGAAACACAAACATCCATCAGTAATACTTTTCTCACATTTTATTGATACATACGTAAAATGTGCAGTAACTACGCATTATGAAAATAATTAGACGCTAACAAGCTGATATCAAGGCCCATCAGATAAGTATATAAATTTATTTCTCGACAAGATTTCTCAGATAACCGGGGGCAAGTTTCTAGAGGGTAAACAAACTCGATTCAGGCGAGATGTGGTGGAAACGTTCCATATTAAAGAAAAGATAATGCAATTTCCCACAGATAAACAATTTTTATTCCGACTAGTTTCGGTGTACTATTTTCATGTTGGACTTGAAAATGGTGTAGTACACCGAAACTAGTCGGAATAAAAATTGTTTACTAGTGGGAAATTGCATTATCTTTCTTTTTCTAGAGGGTGTTGGTGATGTTCGTCAGATTATGGGTAGCTGGAATCAGGAATCGGACCCGAACTCTGACTATTTTCAGTAAGCCTATTACACCATCCCGGGCGTTTTGCCCTTTATGGTCGAGGTAAGAGGTTAATAATAAGATGTAGACGGTGGTGAAGAAAGGTTATTTTGTTGGGGTAGGAAGCTCGAGGGGTTATTTTATTGAGGGAAAGAGTTCATTAGGGTTAATCTGGTGGGAGAGAAGGGTTGTTTTGTTAAAGCGGGATGTTTATGGAGGTATCCGGAGGGTAAGAAAGGTTATTTAGTTAAGGGAGTTATTTATGGATGGGGAAAAATTTTAGGGATGACTGATTGATTCATATGAAGGTTTGGTTAGGAATTTGATGCGTTATTTCATTAGGACAATACATTTAGGATTGGGGTTACAAGAGGAATGGCTTAATCGAGTTCAGGTGGTTGAAGGTTAGGGAGCTGTGGGGATCCAGGCCCAGTCAGTCAGAATCAGGAAATCAGTCAGAATCAGGCCCAGTCAGAATCAGATATCGCAGTACATTCTCTGCAGCGGCAAGCATGTGAATTGGTCAATGTTCAGGGAAACTATTAGATATGGGTTTGATCTCCGTGTGTATGCATTTGACAAATATTCAGAAAATTATTGAGCACAGTTTTATCTCCCGATCATGGCTGAAGTCCAAAAAAGGCTTGGGAAATATGCCACCGATTATTTGATACACTAATCTCCTCAGAGTGAACAGACGTTATCCAAATCTACCTAAACTAGACTCCACAAATTATTTTTTTAAAGATCAGTGTCCTTTCGTTAACACATGGATGGATAAATTTACATTTTTGCTGCTGATAAAGTCAAACACATCATTTTATGGCTTTGACTGTTAACTATAAACTTTTTAAAAAATTTTGTATTTATTTTGTTTTATTTTACAACAAGCGATCGTTTCTTTTCAGGAATGGGTCCCCATCGTCAGGACGACAGCAACAATTGGATACAGCGTGTCGTTGATAACATTGATCTTGGCCTTCGTTATAATGGCCTCAATAAGGTACTGTGCGTTACTTGAACTATTGGATTTGACTGACACATTCGTAATGCCTCTTCTCTCTCAATGTCCAATGGGAATGTGTTGAGATTAGTTTTCTAGGATTCAATATAGAGATACTGCTGTTACAACGAGTTTCACTTTGTATGAATGACTCCATAATTTATTTGGCTAGTATATTTTTCTCAACCATTGCACATTCCGTTTGTTAAATGTGGCACTAATATTAAACGTTTCTACTCCTCCAACGTTGTGTTTCTTTTTAAATCTGCTTCATAAGAAAAAAGTTACTGGTTCAAAGTTATGGGCTATGGAACGCCCTTCTCATATTTATCACGTACGGGGGGCAAAGTAGTACTTAATATGGGGTACGTACGGGTTGCAGGGTAATGCGTATTAAGGGGTACTTATTACGTACGGGGGGCACAGGAATATCTAATAAGGGTGATACACTTATTACGTAGGGGAGCAGGGTATTACGTAAACAGGAGGATAGGATATACTTATTACGTGCGGACGAGCAGACCTGCGGCCTCCTATGCAGGCAGTCCCTGTCTGGTGTGCTCTTGAGGTGAACTTTGTGTTCTAGTGTCAAATGAGGTTTCACAAAGTGTTTGAAAACTGCCGATTACACATTACCAATAGGTGGCAGTAGTGCTTGGGCTTCAGGCAGGCAGGTCCTGCTTCACTACTCAAAGTAGCGTTTGCATTTTTTTACACTTTTGTGTACCAACTTTTCAAAAGCATTTCGTATGCAGAGAGAACGAAATGGCTATTATAAATGGAGAAATTTGTTCCACTCTAATTATCCTATATGATTGTGTACTTATTTCTACACCGTATTTTCATTATTGTTATTATTTTATCATATGTAGTCTCCCACTCTCAAAAAACCTGTTTTTAGAATTTTTCCCTGCACCACAAACTGCTAAAAATTCAAAACTACTAACAAATCATGCAGATAGGGAATCCACACTCAACGCATCAAACCTCACTTTTTTAGATCATAACTTGGGAGAGATCAAAACAAAACGGATACAGAATGACTGACTGACACGCTACAAAATTACACCCAAATTACACCCAAACCGATGGGTTTGGGAGTAATTACCTTGATTACCGGTGGCTGTGATATTTTTATGGGATCGTCTGGGTGGTTTAAAAATAGAATTAGTCCTTATAACCTTTTAAAATATTTTAGGTGGGTATGTAAGTGAATATCTTTTTTAGAAATTAGGAAAAATGGAGTATTCTAGGAGGTATTAATATGGTCGATCGAATTGTTTTGACTTAATATTTGGTAAATATTATACCCAAAGCGATGTAAATGTTGGTGTAATATATTTTTCTGGAATCGTGTCGGTAGATTTATTTTAGCATTAGTTTTTTGAGCATTTGGAAATACTTTTGGTGAAACATCTGCTTCTCGACTGCAAAAAATATAGGAACGCAAGCACCACCCTTATATTTGAGGATCTGAGCAAGGTACTAGGTGGCAATTTCAAACGTGTCGAGTGCACTCTAAAATGTCTTCATGAAGTGAAGTTACTACCAAAAATTTAAGACGCATTGTAATCTGCCCAACAGCTCTAAATGCAACTGTTTTTCCATATGACCAATACAGAATTGAGCCTATTGTGTCCAGTTATAGTTTACACTATTTCTAAGTAATCTACATACTTACCAAGTATTGTTTTTCTAACACAAGTTTTTGATCTGGTTTATTAAATGTGTGAAAGGACTATCTTTTAGGTGGAGATATAAGTGAATATTTTATTGTAAATTTATAAAAAACGGAATAGTTTGGGTGTAGAACGGTCATTGATAATATTAAAATGTAGAGTAAATTTTATAACTTTCGCAAAGAACATTAACATATAATAAACCTTTTATATACTTCTTTCAACTATTTGAAATGTACTTCAAAATGCCTAGCTTTGATATTCACACTTCATACACAATATCGGGGCCGGTAGGCAAAATTTGTTTTATTTCACTATCTGCACATCGTAAACGTCAATTGATATTTTCGTACTTACAAAATTGATTGATGAAACTAATTCCACTTTCTTCAAATTCTTCAATCCAATTTTTGTCTCTTTACCAAAAACGTAAACAAATTTACTTAGCACCGCAAACAAATACGCATAGAAACTGGATTCCCATTTCAAAATATAGGGAGAACACCAATTTTTATTTTTCATTTTTCTCTGCACTACAAACTACTAAAAAAACAAAACTACTACCATGTCAAAGAGAAAGAGAAGCCACACTCAACGCACCTAACCTAACTCTTTCGAATCAAAACTTGGGAGGGAACGAAACAAAACGGATACAGAATGACGGACTCACTGACACGCTACAAAATTAATATACATAGAAGGCAGGGTAATACGTAATAAAGTGGATATACTTGTCACCTATTACCCTGCCCCCCAATTACCCTCGTGACTGCCCAAATCCCTATACACCTCCCCTCTCCGCAAATAATTTCCAGTGATCCCTTGCACCCAACATGCGATGCTATCTCCCCGTCACTCACAGTATTTCTCCTTTCCAGGCGACTCCGTTGCCCGCGCAACATCCTTCACATGCACCTCTTCGCCTCCTTCATGATGAGGGCCTTCATGTCGCTCCTCAAGGAGTCCCTGTTCATCGAGGGCATTGACCTCGCGTCGGAGGCTTTCGTCCAGGGGGAAGAAGCACTCATTCTCAGCGAAGAGCCGGTAAGCGCAGCACGCTAACTATGCCTACCTCCAATGTGTGGATTTTAGGGTAAGAATAGGATAAAATAGGGAAATAGGAATCTATCACACCGTTGCACGATCGATCCTGAAAATGACCTCCACTGGCTGGCAGGTGAAAAATTGGTTTTATTCAACGAAAGAGGCGTGGAAAAAAGCGCTTGGAAAATTGTTGTAATTTCCACCTTCATGATTATATGTATCAAAATATGGGTCATTCTGAAACTAAGCGGAAATATGAAGCCTTAACTTTTTTAACTCAATTTAATTATTGATTTTATTTAATGAAATTTAATAGTAAAACAGGGATATTAACTAACAAAGTGTTCCAATAAACCTAATTTTACATATTTATAGCAAAAAAAATGATTAAGCGTCTAAATATCACCTCCATGGGTGACCCACGCCATGTTTTTACTTAAAGAACTGTGAGCAAAACGTTTTGTACTGTGTAAATTAATTTATTCAACCGTTGCATAATTAACCTGTAACATTGCCATAAACCGTGGGCTAAAAATAGAATATTTCAGTTCTCTTTGAGATAAATATAAAGATTGAAAGTTATGTCCCTAATTTTTCATCAACTCCACGGGAAAATAGATAACGTTCTATAAAACTCCACCAGGAAGCAGCACTAGTTTGAATGTTTAAGTATAAGAAAGCCTTAGCAATCATTTAGCTTGGAGAATTTGTTTTTCTGAACATTAGGTACCTTTGGTCTATTTATTTATGCTTTTAGGTGTAAAAACATCGAGTCTTTTATTGCCTGTCACCTCCATGTCGTCCATAATTTTAAAAATTATTACCTATTTAAGAATTTCTTTAGTTGTACGGCTTGTTGTCATTAACAAATATTTTGAAATCAAAGCACACTGCTACAAGAGTTTTATGTGACGTTTAATTGTGGTAAACTCTTGATTTTGTCACCTCCGTGGATGCCACCTCCGTGGGACCCATTGGACATGGAGGTGATCAAAGAAACCATGGAGTTAACCGATTGTAATTCATGATTATTTCATTAAATAATTGTGATGCATAGTTGATTATTTATCAAGTTAAGATGAATATTATACTCTATAACAAGAGCATTTTCTCATTTTAACCTGAAATATACGGATATAGCTTATTTCAGGCTTGTTTTCAATGCCTCAATTTCAGCCTTCCCTTAGAATCTTTCCTTTGATAAGTTTATTGTTTATTTAAATATTTGTTCGTTTTACATATTTTAGTAAATTTTATCGGTACGACCCCCTATTAATTTCAGCTAGAAGCTTATTTCAAATGAGATTGTCACCTCCGTATTGGAGATAGTGTAAATTTCAGTTTATTTAGCTATTAACGTGTTCTTGACCTCTATTTGCATGTTAGATCACTTAAATACATTAATTACAACACCATCTATATATATAAAAATGAATGTATGTGTGTGTGTGTGTGTGTGTGTCCTTTATGCATTACTACACCATTCATCGGATCGCCATGAAACTTTGGGAAGTTGTTGAGTACATTCCCGAAAAGAGGACTACGGAATCGATATTTCAATATCGATACTTTATCGATATAATATCGCTAAAGTATCAATAAATCGATACATTATTGATACAAAATTGAGATGAAATTATTTAGTTTTTTAAAAGGAATGTATCGTTGCAATATCGATACTGTATCGAATGTATATAATGTTTGTCCTTTATGCATTACTACACCATTCATCGGATCGCCATGAAACTATGGAAAGTTGTTGAGTACGATACGAGAAGGTTTCTATAAAATCGATAATTCAATATCGATACTATATCGATATAATATCGATAAAATATGGATACATCGATACATTATTGATACAAAATATAGGTGAAATTAATAAGGTGTTTTTTATCAAAGTTTTATAAAGTATCATTACAATATCGATACTGTATCCATACAATATTGATAACTTCATGCATTACCACAACATTCATCCAATTTCCATGAAGCTTTGGTTAGTTGTTTTGTTCACTCCATGAAGGTTTGTACAATATCGAGAATACAATATCGACACTGGAGACGGGATGTGCATCCCATTGAACTTGCAATTCATTGAAACACTCACGTGCAACATATTCAAATCATCCGGCATGGGACAAATATTTCAGAAATGCCAACTTATTGCTTGGGATGAATGCACAATGGTGCACAAAGCATCGCTCGAGGCTCTGGATCGATCATTGCAAGATTTCCGTTGAATCCTGAGACCATTTGAGAACGCATTAATATTGCTTGCACGACATTTCAGGCAAACATTACCTGTAATTCCTCGATTGACACTAGCGGATGAAATAAATGCTTGCCTGAAATATTCTACTTTGTGACGACATGTAAAGACGTTAAAATTATATACTAATATGCGTGTCCAGCTTCAAAACAATCGATCAGCTGAGATATATTGTATACCCATAAGAATTGTGAAATTAAACATACTATAAACGTGCGCTTTCCATTTAACCAGATTGAGCCACAGCAACGCGTGGCCGGGTCAGCTTGTTACATATAAAAATGCATAAAATTTAAGAATTGAAAAAATAACTTTTCCACTTTATTTCAGAATGACCCATATAATTAGCTATCTATATTTAGCATGTGTGAAAGTCTCTGAATATAAAAAATGTCTTAAAACCTTTTATTATTTACACTTTGTGTTGGCGTTACCTATCCATTTTGCTTATCCTATCCTTGATATATTTGCGTTGGCCTCAAAACGTGTATTCATGACTGATTGTATATTTATACTTCCTTCAATTTTTATGATTCCAGCACGGCTGGCAGTGTAAATTGATGATCAGCCTTTGGCAGTTCTTCATCGTGGCAAACTACTCGTGGGTTTTCATGGAGGGCTTGTACCTGCATAACCTGATATTCCAGGCACTGTTCACTGACACTAATTCAATTGCTATGTACGTCGTCTTGGGCTGGGGTAAGTGACATCAGTTTTTCCTGCGAATGCTTCAAATGCGAATGCACGGCAGACTAAGGGGGGCTTTATAGCTCGGCGGCAGAGCTCCAACGGCAGAAATCAGCCAATGAGAACACGCCTTTGGAAATCATGACGTCAAACCGTTGAGCGTCGCTGACTAGTGCTTAAACGACTAGCGGCTGCCGCAAATATTCTGCCTTGCTGAATCCCAGCGGCAAGAAGAGGGAGGCCCGGTTAATTCGATAGCCCAGCATTCTTGGATGTCTTCTATTGGGCACTTCCATGAGCGCGTATGAGATGCATTACGAATATAAAGGTTGTTATGAAGCATAAAAATTATAATTGAAGAAGGGAAGTCATTGCTATCCCGGAAATAAAAGTTTAGTGAAAATGCAATTATTGCATTGTGGGTACACATGTGGAGTAGTTTCTCATTGTCGTTTAAAGTCTCATTGGAGTATGCATGCCATCTTTTGTTTTGTAACTAATATACAGCAAATTATTAATATATAGCTGATGGTCCTGGTTTTTAAAAACTAAAATAAACTAAACTATTCCCTACAATATCAAAAAGAGCTATCCCCAACTAAAATAAACTATTGCTAACCATAATGCCCATGCACGAGGAAAAAAGGAGACGAAACTCAACAAGTCAGGTCCAACCGTGATCAAAGAGACAAGGCGAGAAGCTCCAGTGCCTTGCGACGCATTGCGATCTTCTTTTTTCATGCCGCGCCGCAGAGCTATGAAGGTTCCACCGATATCCTTCCGCGGCGAAATCCATCGTAAGCGCCGCCGCCGAGCTATAAAGCCACCCTAACACTGCAAGGAATTCATTCACGAATATATATTTCGCTTTCACCACTGCAGGACTCCCCCTGTTGTCCGTCGTGCCTTGGGTAAGCCTCCGAGCGATATTCGAGGACACTTACTGCTGGACAACGAATGACCAGCTCCTGCTCTTCCTTGTAATACGCATTCCCGTTGGAGCGTCAATTTTGGTAAGTGAAGGAGATTTCATTCCAGCTGTGGATAGCAGGTCAAATACCAGGAAATGACATGAACATTTTTCGGTTAGAGGTACTCGGGTGGGGACTACCGACGGTCAAGCAGCCTGTTAATGAGGGTCCTAGCTCAACTCCGACCCTAATCCGTCCCATCGCGAGCGACCCGAGACCCTAACAGAGGCCCAACTCTCATCGGGGGGTCTCACCGCTGAACTTGACCGATTGCAGTTAAGTGTTAACTTTATAAACTATAATTGTTATAAACAATGTGTCAATTTGTTCGTGCTCTGCATTGCAACTCAACGTTCCCGTGCAGCGTTGCCAAGTCTGAACTATGATTTCCGTGTTAATTTGTAAAAATATAATTTTTCACCCTAGAGGATCGATCATAAAAGGCCTGTAATCGTGTAACAATGGAGAGCACGAACAAATTTACACATTGTTTATAAAAATTATAGTTTATAAAATTAACACTTAACTGCAATCGGTCAAGTTCAGCGGTGGGACCCCCCGATGAGAGTTGGGCCTCGGTGATGGGCCTCGGGTCGCTCGCGATGGGACGGATAAGGCTCGGAGTCGAGGTAGGACCCTCATTAACAGGCTTGACCGTCGGTAATCCCCACCCGAGTACCTCTATCCCATTTGTCTAACCATAAAATTGTTGGTTTTTTTCAGATTAATTTCGTTTTGTTCCTGAGAATAGTCCGCGTTGTGTTTAAAAAATTGCAGTCGTCGATTTCGGAAGAGACGAGAAGGTACAGATTCAGGTAGGTTACTGAAAAACATTTGACACATTGATTATTAGTGTACAGGGAAGACATCTAGGCTAGAATGTTAAATATTAGAACACGAATTAATATTAATGAGTGATTAATATAACTAAGTAATAAAACTGGATGCGCTAATATGGCCCTTATATTCTTGCTATATATAATATTTTACGCTTAGTACGTCTACGGTCTGCGAATCGATGATCATATATATTCATCAAATTTACGTTTATTTCAGACGCTGGGCAAAGTCAACGCTAGTGCTTGTTCCACTCTTTGGGATACATTACACCCTGTTCCTCGGAATGTCGTTCTCAATTGGACTGAACCCGGTCGTGGAAATCGCCTGGCTATTCTGCGACTTATTTTTTGCATCATTCCAGGTAACATTAACTTTTTTAAGATAAATGTGAAATTTTCACAACTATCTTTTTATCGTTCTCTATTTACTTTTGATTTTATGGTTTTCATCAAACTGAATCCAATTTTAACTTTAATCAAGTTGTAGAGATCAACTCTCTCATAAAAGGGATGATATTTTTAATAATAATGTTATCATATAACAGGTTGTCACACAAACTAAATTGCTGTTTGCATCACGGGTGGGTAGTTGGCTCACGAGAACTGTAACGTGTCAAAACTACAGCACGTGTTCACCTTAATCATATGCTGACCCCTGACAGAAAAGTTTAGGATGCCGAAATGTATCTTGGCAGCTAGGAAAATTTGTTATATTGTAAAAAAATGTCCACTTCACACCAGATGAGGCCTCTATTCGCTTCGCGGTGAGGAAACAAATCTCGGGGAATGTAAATTAGGATGGGCCGAAAAAAGGTTTATTTCCGGATCGAATTTGCCTTATTTATCCCAAATATGGCTCCCAAAAGCGATCTATTAAAAGTGATGCTTGGAACCTGTACACATTTTTGTTGTGCGGATTGCCTATATTTTAAATTAGCTGTTTATTCTTAGGCATCGCAGAAGCCAAAGATTTCATCAAATGAACTTAAAATTTCAGTGTTGCAATCTGGAAACATGTGTCTATCGTTAATGTTTCCCCATATTCCAGTATTTGCCACAAATTATTCTCCATAACCGTTTTTTCCCATTTCTGCCTGTATTTTCGCAAAAGTTTAGAATTTAGAGCTCGGGCGGCAGTGGTTATGGCAGTGGTAGTGGTTATAAATTATCCGATTTCGAAAAAATTTTGCATGTAAGATCCTGATATCAGTACACAACTTTCCCACAGGGGAAATTTCACCCAGAAAAAAAAACCTTTTTACGGCCCACCCTAATGTACATACTACATACATCCCTTTGGGAGTAGGTTTGAAACTCTCGGGATTGCATCGAGTAGGCAACCAGTAGGTCACGTGGCACAAATTTGTTGTTTTTGAATCGCTCATCACAATATTTTACATTGTTTTCGCACAAAAATCATCTCATCCGAGGGCTTTATGTGCGTGATGGATGAGAAAAACTCAAGTGAAAACAGTGAGTGAGAACTGTGATGAGCGACTCAAACCCAGAAAATATGCGAACCATTCGTGTTTGTACCACGTGACTACTTTGTTACCTATTCTAGATAATCCCGACGACATAAAACAAACCCATTCCTTTTTTACCTATTGGAGATAATCTCGATGATTTAAAACGAACCCATTCCTTTGTTACCTATTCGAGATAATCTCGACGACATAAAACAAACCCATTCCGATTTTACCTATTGGAGATAATCTCGATGATTTAAAACAAACCGATTCCTTTATTATCTATTCGAAAATATCTCGACGACTTAAAACAAACGCATTCCCCCTTGATCAGGGTGCTTTCGTGGCTGTCCTGTACTGCTTCATGAACGGCGAGGTCAAGACGGAGATATCCAAGCTGTGGGACCGCAGCGTCAGCCAGAAGAAGTCCAAGTTGCGCTGGTTCTTCCCGGGCGCGGCGCCAGACGGAGACCGGCGCTCCAAAGTGGCCAGCGGCCTCCTGGCGCCTCCCCCTGGGTCCGACCCGGAGTCCTCTCCCATCGGGAGCCACAACGAAGGCCCTTCCAAAGCCGACGTGCAGATGCTTCCCGTCCGGGCGCTCCTCGGCCGCCAGATGTCGGCGCCGCCCTGCGCCAAGTCCGACGTGGCGCCGGGCGCCAGGCTGATCGGCCCCAGGTGGTGGAGTCGGCGCCGGCGCCTCCCGGTGCCACCCAACTCTTGCTCGACCACGCACTGCTCCGTGGACTGTGATTGGTTGGCCGAGGAGGGTGCCGGGAAACCCCTTCTCCCAGGGCCGGACCTTAGGAGGACCGTCGTGAGTACTCAGCGTACACAACCCAACACCGACACTTACAACTCAATACCAGAATTGACACGGACCAATAAAATGCACATTTCCCCCCCCTGATTTCTGACCAGTTGACCTTCTAGGCATTCCTTAATATACCAGATGCTCTACCAGTTGAGCTACCTAGTATCTACCTACTTAGTATATTCCTTATCCACAATGGATTTCTAGAAGCCTTGAACAATAAGACATGACCGTCCTGCTGTACATCAACATGCCATCCGTTCTTTTGAAGAATAGGATATTGACGGCATGCACATCAACATAACATTTTGCCTTTTAACGAATAAGATTTTACTGGCCTGCCGTACATCAACATAACAACTTGTCCTTTAAGGAATAAGACGTCAACGGCCTACCGTACAACTTCATAACATCTTGTCCTATAAAGAATACGATATTAACGGCCAAACGTGCGTCAGCATAACATCTTGTTCTTCAAGTCATCTAGAAATCCACAGAAGAGAAAGAAGCCTTGGTGGCTCAATTGGTAGAGCAACTGGCCGGAAGTTAGAGGTCCTGGGTTCGAGTCCCTGTCGAGAAGGACTTGTTTCACTGTGGAATTTCTGCTATCGTATTCTAGTTCTCAGTCAACGAATTTTAACGTAATGCACCCTTACTTTGCTCTTTTTCAGTCTGCCGGAGTTCCATCAAATCTCCCGTTCGTGGATTACTCCAACCAAGTACCTGAGGCTGCGCAATGCGATGGTCCGCCAACTAGTGAATTAAAAAGTGCGAGGACATGACAGCATCGCTGAGTTGAGTGAGCGGGAAGCTTAAAGAACGTGCCGCGAGATGGAAGTACAAATGAACACCAAAAAATTATTTGCCTGAAAACTACTATTCCTTTAGAATTCACAGTGAATATGGGAATACTTTTAAGCATTTGGACTTCAGTTAGGTTCAAGTGCATTGATTTTCGGTATCCGAAATTTCTTGGCATTGTTTGCCGCCATGAAGAAGTGTATCGAAGTTCCAGTGTAATATGACCGACACGTATTGGGGAACGTACTGTCAGAAGAAAGTAATATTTAACTAGCAGCATCTATACTCTAGCACTATATATCTTAAAAGACTTGAATAAGATCCGTTCAGCTATCTTAAGACCTGAGCTCACAATAATGGATGGAAAATGAAGTTATTTCCAAATGGCATAATATTTGTTCACTTTTCATTTCTTCACATTAATTATTTTTACCAATGGACATTAATTGAAAGCTACAGTGGACCTAAAATGTTAAAATTGCTCTCTTCGATGCCTACTTACTAATTGAAGGTATCCGTATGTTATATATTTTTTACTCCAAATTGGATATATTTTTTAAGCTTTGAATGTAGCTTAAAATGGATCATTTCATAGCACCATATGTATATAAATAAAATGTTTTATGGAATTTATTTCATATTCATATTAGACTTTTGAACGAAAATATATTTGCAAGAAATTACTTCTTTTGCCCAAGAAAAAATGATATTTTTATAAAATGCAAATGCATTTGCTAACTTGTATTTTTGTCATGATGATTTAATTTTTTTAATTGATTGTTAATATTAGAATATTTATCGGAGAAACGGCTATGGTATAGTATTAATGGAAGTATTTACTTTCCTGACAAATGATTTTCATTAGTTTATGCACCAATTCTGATAATGACACTTTAAAAAAATAATGGAGGAATTATGCGGAGATAACAGTTTATTTAGGTGCTCACTGTCATATTTGCCAACAAAATTTTTTATCCATTTGTGGAAAGGAATATTTGATGACATCTTAGTGTATATTGTTTTACTATGCCTTAGAGATTTTATCATAGTTTTCTTTGAATTTAAATGTTGAGAGTGTACTTTTTCATTGGTCTACTTTTAGTTCACCATTCTCAGTCTCTTCATGTTACCTCCGATACGTAAAATTGGACGCATAGGAAAAATTTATTCTGACTCTGGTAGCACAATAGCCTTCTTCAAAGTACAATGACGTCTTTGATTTGGAATATTAAAAAAATAGATTGTTTGCTGCACTCGTACGTAGCGAATAACACGATTATATAAAAAAACAGATGCTTGAATGCCTTCGGGAAGTGATAACAACTGCAAGTGGGATACAGGGAGTAAAGAATGACTTGAAAATATACTATATTAATACTTGGTAAGTTGAATTCCAGACCTGTTTTTATTAAATATATTATTGATTTTTCGGGAGTTAAGGTCCTTTTTTAAAAATGAAAAATATTTAAATTTTGGCCGACGTTTCGGTGGTTGTATTTTTCCTTCTGCAGGGTTAAGAATGAGATGAACCACCAATAACATAACAGTAATAAGTAACATGATTTAAAGGATGCTTACAGTGTCAAAGGCTTTACATTATAATATTTTACAAATTTTAACGCCAAAAAATTACATGGAATAAATTTAACATACCTTAAGTTCTATAAGATGAATTTGCTTACAAATTGGTTGCTAAGGTCTATGTGTTATAATTTTTTAATTTCGATGTATTAAAGTGTTATATATTTTACTTCAATCACAAATGTCAGTTCTTTTTTTACGTTAATTTTGATCTTTGCTAATATGGTATGTAAAATTTATTCCATGTAATATTTTGGCGTTGAAATGTGTAAAAAATTATATTGTAAAGCATTCGGCACTGTCAACATCCTGTTGATCATGTTACTTATTATTGATATGTTATTGGTGGTTCATCCCATTTTTAGTCCTGAAGAAGGAAAAATACAATTTCTGAAACGTCGGCCAAAACTTAAATATTTTTCATTATTAAAACAGAACCTAAACTCCCGAAAAATCATCCATGTGTTTAACAATACTAGGAGGACGAGAGCTTCACACTACTTAGCAGAAGGGACGAGATGGAAAGTAGGTAAGATGAGAAGAAACGTCAAATTAATTAGGTGACTGGAACGCTGCTGTCGTCAAAAACCAAGATGCTAAAATATGAAATTGGAAATTTAAAGGTGAGAGGAGAAAAACGGTTTTAATTCTGTACTCAATACAAGTTAGAACGGTATATACTTGGTTAGAAGGGTAAAATTGGTTAAGCAAATATTTAGTTTATAATCTACAACTGAATTAAATATTCATGTAAAATACCAGGAGATAGAAAAAGATAAAAATTGACTAAATTTTAGGGAGGCAGAGATTCATAATCATGGTGAAGACAATAAAAGGCTCCAGCTTAACTTAATGGAAATGTTTTACAGGAAAATATTTATAACTTTAGCAGTTCAACACCTTATTTTTGTTGATTATAGTTTCGATATTCACAGGAATTATCAATGTATGATTTCTTCTTTCAGCGTTGATAATGGCATTGAATGTTGGAACAATGGCCGGAAAAAATAAGGCTTGGATCGTACAAAGTTGTATTTCTTTTCCTAACCAGAAAGGAGGACTTCAAAAGCTATGCTAGGTGTAGACTAGTGAATCGGCAGTGACCACAACTTAGTGAAGACGAATTTACATCTGGAACTCAAAATACTAAAGAAAATGGTGTAGAACTTTTGGCTTGTAGAAATACTGAAGGAGAAATTATCAAATGGCCTTTCAAAAAGCAGTGGACAAGAATATTCACAAGACAAGAAGGTAGAAGTCTTAAAACCAAAATAACGCAGTGAAACCCGTCATTATGCAAAATTTAAAAACTGCAATAGGACCTTACTGAGCAACCAGTTGAAGAAGAGACAAAAAATGGGTTACATGAAGCTGTGGAAGATGTTTTGTGGAGGAGAAAAGCTGCCAAAAGAAGTTATGCATCGCCAATGGAGTGTAAGACCTGATCGAAGAGAGACGAGAACACAAGAATGCGAAACTGAAGGAGGAGAACTGCTGTAAAAGAATAAGAATGAAATAAGTCGTAAAGTGAGAAAAGGAAGAGAAATGTGGAGGAAGGGGTTATGCCAATATGTAAAAAACTTCCTTCAACGGAATGGCAGATGTCACAGGGTGGTAAAAGCCTACAATATAGTGGTAAATCACATACAGGAAAGTGGTGGGAATTTAATGGTATAAGGGGAAAGAATTGAGAACTTGTCATCGAAAATGAAGGTGAAGTGAAGAGTTAGAGGGAGTTTTTGGGGCAATTATGAAACAGAAGCAATCTCAGCACCATAATAATTGAAGGGAAAAAAGAAGGTCCCAAGAAGAGATGCGATTTCCGGTCCACAGGACCGGAAATCAGGGGATCCGGGTTCGAGTCCCTGTCAAGACGAATGATTTTTTTCTCTGTGGCATATTTCCTATGCTGTTAGAGAGATAGATTGCCGTACTGATAGATTCAAAATGGCCTTTTTTACCCGTTATATATGAGAAGAGAATAGGCAGCATAGCAAAGGGATAGGTAGGGGAAATATTTTAGAGTAGTCTGTAGTGCATGATGCATGTATGAACAACAAATCTCTTTATTACTATGCAGATACTAACCATCTAGTTGAATGAAACCCTATTATGTAGCATGTTTCCACTTAGTATTTTGTTTGCATGTCAATCTAGCATGCTTAGTGATATTCACTCCCTACCACACACCCTCACGGGAATCGCGGAGAGGTATATGTACTAAATGGAAACAAACTAGGTTTAGGATTAGGTCTGCATAGTAACAGAGTGACAACTGGAGTCCCCTAGTTGTTAATATTCTAATGGCTAAGGTCAAATCGCACCGTCTAACCTGAGGTCATAATCCGAAGAAAATCGCAGTCTTGCTCATAATTGGGATAAAAATGCACTAGTAGCTATTAATGCGACAGCTTTAATCAGTCCCTCCTTGGCCAGTGAGGCTATCCTAGTGCCTGTCTGCACAGAAGTGATTGCAGCAATCTCCGACCCATTGAGTCCGCTCTCGTCTGGCTTTTGAGAGCGATCCATCGAGCTCAAAGTGAGGTTGGCATTAGCACCGCGATGGATCCAATCCCCTTTCGGACCTGACGTCAGCAGCGAGACAATCCAATTAACTGTCGACCACTCGCACCAATCAGGAATGGAATCGCCGTGCTTTAGTCACCAAAGCCTTTCAGTCTAAATTGACCGGTCAAACGGCGGATAGCGGAGGATATTTATATTCTAACAGTACGATTCATCCAACCTCATTCAGAAATTTGAAACCCAAGGTGGGCTTAATAAGTAAAAAATACAATTAAGAACTATTAATTACTGTTGTAACCTCCCGAATTCATCTACATCTACACGATACCCTGCAAGCCACCGCGAGGGTGTGTGGCAGGGGGTTGAAGATCATCAAGCATGAACTACTAACACGCAAACAAGCAACTATAGGGTCTCATGCAACTAGATTGTTAGTATCAATAGTATATAAGGGTTTAATACATACATCGTGCACTACAGACTGCTCTAACAAATTTCCCCTACCTATCCCTTTGCTATGCTGCCTATTCTGTTCTCTTATAGTACGGGGGAAAAATGCCATTTTGAATCTATCACTACGACAATCTATCTCTCTAATCTTGCGCGTTTTCGGCAACCTTTCGTAGAGCACCGATTTCTAGCTTGTATTTTCAACACCTTCACCCTGAATGCCACTTCTCAGATCAGCGTTTCCGCCAAAGTCAAAAATAAGAAGAAAGAGTCTGACCTCTTTTAAGCCAGCGACAACCCATCGCTACTTACTCCATCAACCTTCTAGGAATCGTTTCTTTGCGAGTACGGAGGAATCGAAGTTTTTTCCAGTTCAATTTCAAGTAAATGCCATACTCATCAGTATCAGACCGTCCATTGAAAATGAAAATTATAGGTAGTGGTCCAGGAAAAAAAGTTTTATAAAAAAAATTAGTTTTAAGATACTTGAAGTATTTTAGTGTAGCTTTATGTTTATCTTTGCTTTTTCTAGTACAAATGATACAGTAAAAAAATTAAAAATTACAATATTTTTCCCGTACTTTCCAACGGCACATAAACAGTTCGTAGGATATGAACATACACTTAGTCATTGTTCTTAAATTTAAGTAGTAACAAATTAAAACTGTGAAAAACAGAGTAATAGTTCATTACAACGCTAACTGACAGCTTCTCTAAATAACTGATATTTCGTTCTACCTGTCTTATTTGTCTTGGTATTTCTTTACATTAACAGTGCATAAAATAGTATTTACTTTAAGTTACCATTGTATGTAGAGCCTATGTAATTACTTAAGTAATACCTAAGCAAATTTACTTTACTTTAAGCTACTTGAATGCAAGCATTGTTAAAGTCACAGCATTTTCCGGTTTCAATCGACGTCAACGTTCGCTGACTACAACGGAACACTGAGAGAATGAAGTTTCACTCCCCACGTTGTTTGTGGGTGTCCTCAAGGGTTAGGTACATTGCAAATTTAGCAAACACCGGGTTGTCTTCTAGCCATTTGCCATCTAGTCTCCAACAGTATCCTTAATATAGCATAACCCTCTTGGTGTGCCTAAGTAGGTGGTACTCGACCAACAAGTGGAATTGATGACTGAATTTTCTTCAAAGCATCTTGGTTAAGTGGTGTTTTAGCTAGAGATGGGCCGAATAACAGATATCTTGAATTTAAAGATTAAACCATGCCTTGAATATTCCAATATCTCGAATGCGAATACCTCAAATACTGGAAATTCAATTAATAAGATAAATGTTATTCTGCTGTCATTAATTTATTTACTGACAGGTGAAGGAACAATTTAAAACTCAATTAAAATATAAAAATTAATTCTGCTTTTAAAATGTCGAACTTATAGTATTATAGATATAATAAAATAACATTACTACGAATTATGGACCAGTGAATACATTAAAGTTTGTAGGTGTTAATAAGTGGGAAAAAGGCTTTAATACACCTTCAAGTTCTGGCCAGTTATGAATTATCCACAAACTAGTGTCAAAGTTGAAGTAAATTGAAAATTTGCATAAATTATTAAAGTTGGAAATAGTAACCTCAAATCTAACGAAATGAACTATGAGCAAGTAAATATTTTGCACGTAATTGACGTACCCGTTAACCGTAATTGATGAGTTTTTCCGATATTCCGTTTTTAAAACTGTTTTCTTTCTAACATTTCTCTTTCTAACATTTTTCTTTCTAAACAAAGTATTCCGAGTAACATATTTAATAAGAAATTTGACAATAGGGTAGTTTCCTTCATCAAAGAAAATAGACTTCATTAATTGCGATTTGTGCCCTACGATAAATGTATTTAATTTACACAAAAAGTTGGTGTTTAGAAATCCCAGTTTACTAGACATATAAATGTTAATTTTAAGGCCATTTGAAAAGGCTCTGAAATGGCGGGGTGCGCTGCCTTCTTGCTGACGTAGCAAGTTTACGTTGCGAGGCAGAGGAAAATTCGTCTCCTGAACTTACCATTGTATTTCAGGGCCCCTCAGCTCTAGTGAATATGTATTAGTAATAGCCTGCGAAAACTATCAACGCTCGAAAAGACTTCTCTGTTAAACATTGTATTAATAGTCGTTTTATAGGATCAATGACATCCTGCTCGCGGAGTGTTCTGCTACGACGAAGCATGGCGTGAAGGTCGTGCGGCGATGGGCGAACTTCACGGTATGCTTGTGAAAAGAATACTAACTAATTTTAAATGAATCAACTGCATAAATAATATTGAATAAATAAATGAAAGTAAATTATAATAAATTTACGGAATAAATACACCTCCGTTACTAGTTAATAAGCTTTAACGGACTGCAGCTTCTACTTAGAAGCGTCCGCAGCACCACCTGGTGGCAGGTAGAGGAAATATTTTGACGTCACACGTAGGATTAACCGGAATGCAATAGTTTTCCGTCGCGTTTTCGCGCCATTGATTTTTTTCACTTTTTAATTAATGAGAAAAAAATACTTAACGTCATTTAAAATCGAACGGCTTAAAATACATACTCCAGAGGTCTTTCGATCAAGACAAAAAAATAACAGGAAACTACCCTATTGTAAGGTGAATATCACAGATATAGGCCTTTCTTTTCACCCGTTTTTGATAAATGGTTTCCCAACGCGGTAAAGTCATCTCGAAAGTTTTCCTGCTGTGAACAAAAACGTAAATTGACATGGTTTGAATATTTTTTCACGGATAGCTGCACTATTTACATAATATTTTCATCAAATGTTTCAGGATTGATGGTTTTCGGCAATTTTAGAGCAATGCATAAATCTTTATATCCCAAAACAAAACCTATTACACATAAAGTGAGCTACAAAATGTTCACCGCTTTGCACAGTTTTCTTTCGATATGAGACATGTGAGGCATGATCTACTGACCATATCCCAATAAATGTTGGCTGCGGAGACCTGCGGTTTCAAATTTTATACCGTGATAAGTGAACGTCAGTGCATCGTGTGGACCACTCCAGCTAAGTTCACCGCGCCTAATATATAGTAAATAGAGAGTCTTCACGGCATGCATAGTCATGTAACGTGCGTGAATACACAAATATGTATTGTGCCATTGTTATGCATGCATATCATCAAGTTTATGCGCATATGGAGAGCGCCAGAACGCAAAGTTCATGCGTGAATTTTCCTCCATTACACCAACGCGTCCCAAAAAGTGAAGCTTGCGTGGGCGGCTGAGCAAGTAGATATCCGTATTAGACGCCCATATACCAAACCTGAAGAGGCTCTAAATCTAATCGTCCATGATAACTCACAAAGGACTCACTAAAGTATCTGTTGCGCGCCGTAGAGAGTAAATACCTACGGGCTCCGCGAGGTAAACCTTCTAACGCGGGCAGGCATAGCGTTCTGGAAAATTCGAGAATGAAATTTTAAACCACTTCGAAGCCTATGGAAGTATCTATAACATATGGACTAGATCATTCTCATGGCTTGTAGAACTATCTAGAAAGATATGGACTATAGTTAAAGCACATGGAGTAATCCGGAGAACAATGGAAATTTTGTGGAAATGGAATGTTTATAGAATGTTTAATAAAAAGTTTATAGATCTTTCTAGTAGACTTATATAGCACTTGGATTATATATAACTGGCATTGAAAAGTTTCTCCTTAATTGTTTATAGATAGGGAGTTTAATATAAATACATTGGCGAAGCTAGTCAGTTACTAATAGGGTCGATTACCCTACTGTTTAATGGCATAATCAGATGAAGTATATCAAATAAAAAGACAGTGATTTCCGCATGACGCATACAACCTCATACGCCGTTTATTTCGTCCAATCAGAACTGAGCCCGCGAAGCTACTTTGCCCTGTTGCAATGGCGGACACAGCGCTGCTTTTCTTATATTTCTTAGACCGTAATTTCCGTTTTTCGATCCCTCAATTAATCCTCTTATAATAAGCGACGAAAAATGATGTTCCTATACCTTTCAGAAAAATGGGCGTGCATGCGATTTCATACGTCATTCACTTCGTCCAATCAAAACTGAGCACAGGAAGCTGCTTCGCCTTATTGCAATTGCGGACACAACCCTGCTTTTCTTATTTTTTTATATTTTAAATTTCCGTTTTTATATCCGCAATTAGTTCTAAAATTATAAGCAAGGAAAAACTGATGATCTTAACCCTTTCGGGAATGTGGGCAACCTCATACGTCATTCACATCGTCCAATCACAACAGAGCCAGCGAAGCTAAGTCGCTTTGTTACAATCGGGGATACAGAGCTACTTTTCTTATTTTTCTTGTACCCTAAATTCCGTTTATCGATCCGTAAATTATTTCTCTAATAATAAGCGCCTAATAACTGATGTTCTTAACCATCTCGAAAAATTGGGTGTTGCATGCGAACTCATACGTCATTCACTTCGTCCAATCACAACAGAGCCAGCGAAGCTAAGTCGCTTTATTACAATCGGGGATACAGAGCTACTTTTCTTATTTTTCTTATACTGTAGGGTAGACCGGGGCACATTTACGCGGATTTTTTCTCTAAATTTTTAAAATAATATTATTGTTTGAAATTATAATTTTCAATATTTTTAGGTGATAATATAAATATTAAATTATAATTTGTCACCTGCTCCGTAATCTTAATTTTTCATTTATATGTGTTACAAATTGTTATATGGTCCTAGGTCAAGTGCGAAAACATGCCCCGTATGTGGGACACGTTTACGTACATACCGGTGCACATTTAAGCATATAATAAAATAGTGTATTAAGGAACAAAAACATATAACTGGACATTTTAAGGACATGTTTCTTGCTACATCGAATGGAATCAGAAAAGAAAATGCATATTACGTGTTTGATTCGCCACATTCTTCCTCATCGTCAGAATTACAATTATGACAAACAAAGTATAAAGTGTCCCCTGAAGCACATTGATCGTGAGCCCACCTCTTACATTTTAAACACTGCACTCATTCTTCACCCTTTGATTTTTTATATGGTTTTAAGCAGTAAATACATAAGCAATTTCAATCCTCGTCCCTCCTTCATTCTCCTTTTCATAAGGTTTTTCCCCTTGTCAACCTTTGCTATGGAAACGTTTTCAGTTGCACCATAATCAAACAATTTCTTAATTACCCTTTTTTTACTCTCTTGTACTTTTTCTCTTTTAGCATTTGACTTTGATTGATCTTTTATCAAGGATTCTTTTATTGGAGTACCTGTAAGTATTTCAGATTTCCTCTTTTTTCTTCCTTTTTTATCTTCAATTCTGGGACCTGCCTTTTGAAAAGGTCTCACTTCTTCATGACTTGGGTAGGTCCCTTGAGTCCCAGAAGTCGCGCAGCCATCAGCTGATCTTCTCTGATGTTTTCTATTTAAAACTTACATTTTCTTGCTGGTTTTTATTTTTCAATTCCTCTTCAGTTAGGTTTGCCCATTTATTACAATAGTTTCCTAACGTTTTATCGTTCAATTCAAAGGCTCCTGCAGCTGCTCTGATCGAACTCTTTCCTCGTTTGAACTTGCATTTTTTGAGATCAAGCTTACTACGTACTACTATTTACTTACAAGAACTGTGAGATCAAGCTTACTTCTGTCAGTTTTATGTTTGTAATTTCTCACCATCTAAAAAATAAACACAAAGAATTCATGACAATATTTAGGTTACAAATCAGTTACACTGTTATCAGTTAACACAGTAATACCTAGATTTTATAAACTCGTGTGAAATGATAAAAAATAACAGTTTAATAGAATACTATCATACTTAAATAGTCATACAGCTTGCAGGGGAACATTTACGCAGTGCGTAAATGTGCCCCAACAGAGCTGCGTAAACGTGCCGCACCGCCATCTTTGCTTTGTAATCGAAACTATTGCTGTAAATCTCATGGTTTTAGATCATACAAAGATATCTTCTAAACAAGCTTAACATTCTATATATAAGTGCATATTTGTTTATTCTTAATTCTAAAAGCTAAGCTCACCGGGAGCTTCGATACAAGCATAAGAAAATTTACTTACCTTGCTCTTAAAAACAAAAGTGCTCCCTACAGCGAGACAGTCACTCAACAGGCGGCGGGAAGTTTGTGAGAGACTCCGATAGGCTGCAGCACAATAATACTTGACTGATGGAGATCTAGTTTCCCTAGTTACCGAGCAAAGGGCCCTGCTTAAACGTGCCCCGGACTACCCTAATATCTGTTTATCTATCCGTCAATTAATTCTCAATTTAAAAGCACCGAAAAAACATGTTCATAACATTTTCTGAAAAGTGGGTCTAGATGCTAACTCATACGTCATTCACTTTGTCCAATCAGAATTGAGCCCGCGAATCAACTTCGCCTTCCTGTAATAGCGGACACAGCGCTTTTTTTGTTATTTCTCTATTTTTCTTAGAGACCGCGAATCAACTTTGCCTTCCTGCAAGGGCGAACACAGAGCCGTTTTTCTTATTTTTCTTATATGTAATATCCGTTTATCTATCCTTCAATTAATTGTTATATTAAAAGCGCCAAAAAAGATGTTCTTAACATTTTCTTAAAGGGTATCTATATGCGAACTCATACGTCATTCAATTCGTCCAATCAAAACAGAGCCCGCGAATCAACTATGCCTTCCTGCAATGGCGGACACAGCGCTGCTTTCCTTGTTTTCATTGTACCTACAGTTGAGCATCTTTGATCCGGCACGGTCGGGACCGAAGTGATGCCGGATAAGGGATTTTGCCGGACTATGGGTCATGCATGGTAATTGGTCTATTTCTGACGTCCGGGGAGTTTTCATTGAAAGGAGTCAATTATTTATAACAAAATATATTCGTTTGCCATTTACTGAACATTATTGTAAAAAGAGTTACCGAGAATTATCAGAAAGAAATGGTTTCTTAATACACAAAGTTATTATTTAAAATTATCGAAGTTGCGGAGTGAGTGAAAATAACGGAATATAAGCATTGTGCATATTGCTGCACATGTGAAAGTTTCATATTGTTATTGGAAAAGGGTATAAAAATTGATATTTCGTATTCTGTGCTTTGCGTAACATAATTTCCTACGGCGCTCGATTTCTTGTCAGCTGATTCAGCGCGATGCCATCGTGTGAGTGTCGTGTCACTACGTCGCCGTGGGCGACAGGACTGGATTATTCTTTAAAGAACATCATCAAGAGTAGTCTTCCTTCAACAATTTCAGGCTGATCATCGTCATCCCCAATCGGATTTATTGTTATTCATTACCATTTCTATGATTTCATCATCTGTGATATCTTGTGTGGTGAGAATATCGTGGCCGCTAACTATCCTTTCGTCTAAATTTACCAATTCCATTTCCTTTAATTCAGGGTTATGGATGATGTTTGCAAACTCCATCATCATATTTTTATCCTCAGAAACATGAATTTTTTTAAATCCCCAATTATTTCGTCTATATCAAACCTTAAAGCAGTCCACAATTTAAACCACGCGTGTTTTTAGAACGGACGGTGAAATGCTATTGCCTGCACGTGAAATTTCCCGAATTACGTCTTTTGGATTGATCACGTCTATTTCTAATAGAGTTTATCCTGCTCCAGTAGCATTTGGCATGAATTACTAACGAAGGCCTTCACTCCGACGCAATCGAAACCAGGCTTTCTTAATAGGCACTTAAATCTTCTTTCATAGTTTTTCTCTCTGTTATCTACTTCTTCGTGTCTGTTTAACAGTAAAATTTTGATGATTTTTCTCTTTCAGCTTCTTAATGTGCTATATTGTTGAAGATCCAACGAGGTATGTTTCAGTCAAACGCTTTACTGATGCAACGGCGTCAAGCTTTTTCACAACTTGCACTTTTTCTGCGATGGTTAACGTTTTGTGCTGTTGCCACAACTGTATGGATGAGACACGTTTTGCGTGAAATAACAGAGTATAACCAATAATTTTATCATATTACGTCTAGTGGTCAATCAAAAATGCGCGCGCCATAGAAAGTGGCCGATCGGTAAATTAGTCGTATATCGCCTCGGCGATGTCGTCAAATATATATGTTTATTTCAAGTTTCAGAATAATTCCGGTGTAGACGAAGTACCAGAAATTAATATGTTTAATTATTCTGATTCTCGAAATGGGAAAATAAACGTTAAGAATGGTATCTTGGTATTAATATAAGAATAATCTCTCGGCAGGTTATGAAGCAATGTTCCGGTTAAAAACGTTTCGGCATTTTCCACTAAGCACCAGATGGCAATCGCATGGCAAAATTGCCGGATTATGGGTATTCCGGGATTAGGGGTTCCCGGATTAAGGGTGCTAAACTGTACTTAATTAACCGGTTACCTATCCGTCAATTAATTCTCAAATTAAAAGCGCCGAAAAAAAGATGTTATTAACATTTTTTTTCAAAATCAGTCTGCATGTGAACTCGTACGTCATTCACTTCGTCCAATCACAACAAAGCCCGCGAATCAATTTCGCTTTTCTATAATGGCAGACACAGCGCTCTCTTTCTTATTTTTCTTATACTGTAATATCCGTTTATCTATCCGTCAATTAATTCTAAAATTAAAAGCGCCGAAAAAAGATTTTCTTAACATTTACTGAAAAGTGGGTTTTGCATGCGAACACATACGTCATTCACTTCGTACAATCAGAATTGAGCCCGCGAATGAACTTCGCTTTTCTACAATGGCGGACACAGCGCTGTTTTTCTTATTTTTCTTATACTGTAATATCCGTTTATCTACGCGTCAATTAATTCTAAAATTAAAAGCGCCGAAAAAAGATTTTCTTAACATTTTCTGAAAAGTGGGTTTTGCATGCGAACTCATACGTCATTCACTTCGTCCAATCAGAATTGAGCCCGCGAATGAACTTCGCTTTTCTACAATGGCGGACACAGCGCTGTTTTTCTTATTTTTCTTATACTGTAATATCCGTTTATCTACGCGTCAATTAATTCTAAAATTAAAAGCGCCGAAAAAAGATTTTCTTAACATTTTCTGAAAAGTGGGTTTTGCATGCGAACTCATACGTCATTCACTTCGTCCAATCAGAATTGAGCCCGCGAATCAACTTCGGTTTTATACAATGGCGGACACAGCGCTGTTTTTCTTATTTTTCTTATACTGTAATATCCGTTTATCTATGCGTCAATTAATTCTAAAATTAAAAGCGCCGAAAAAAGATTTTCTTAACATTTTCTGAAAAGTGGGTTTTGCATGCGAACTCATACGTCATTCACTTCGTCCAATCAGAATTGAGCCCGCGAATCAACTTCGGTTTTATACAATGGCGGACACAGCGCTGTTTTTCTTATTTTTCTTATACTGTAATATCCGTTTATCTATGCGTCAATTAATTCTCAAATTAAAAGCGCCGAAAAAAGATTTTCTTAACATTTTCTGAAAAGTGGGTGTTGCATGCGAACTCATACGTCATTCACTTCGTCCAATCAGAATTGAGCCCGCGAATGAACTTCGCTATTCTACAATGGCGGACACAGCGCTGTTTTTCTTATTTTTCTTATATTGTAATATCTGTTTATCTATCCGTCAATTAATTCTAAAATTAAAATGCCGAGAATTGATTTTCTTAACATTTTCTGAAAAGTGGGTTTTGCATGCGAACTCATACGTCATTCACTTCGTCCAATCAGAATTGAGCCCGCGAATCAACTTCGGTTTTATACAATGGCGGACACAGCGCTGTTTTTCTTATTTTTCTTATACTGTAATATCCGTTTATCTATGCGTCAATTAATTCTCAAATTAAAAGCGCCGAAAAAAGATTTTCTTAACATTTTCTGAAAAGTGGGTGTTGCATGCGAACTCATACGTCATTCACTTCGTCCAATCAGAATTGAGCCCGCGAATGAACTTCGCTATTCTACAATGGCGGACACAGCGCTGTTTTTCTTATTTTTCTTATACTGTATTATCTGTTTATCTATCCGTCAATTAATTCTAAAATTAAAATGCCGAGAATTGATTTTCTTAACATTTTCTGAAAAGTGGGTTTTGCATGGGAACTCATACGTCATTCACTTCGTCCAATCAGAATTGAGCACGCGAATCAACTTCGCTTTTCTACAATGGCGGAAACAGCGCTGTTTTTATTATTTTTCTTATAATGTAATATCCGTTTATCTATCCGTCAATTAATTCTAAAATTAAAAGCGCCGTAAAAAGATTTTCTTAACATGTTCTGAAAAGTGGGTTTTGCATGCGAACTCATACGTCATTCACTTCGTCCAATCAGAATTGAGCCCGCGAATCAACTTCGGTTTTATACAATGGCGGACACAGCGCTGTTTTTCTTATTTTTCTTATACTGTAATATCCGTTTATCTACGCGTCAATTAATTCTAAAATTAAAAGCGCCGAAAAAAGATTTTCTTAACATTTTCTGAAAAGTGGGTTTTGCATGCGAACTCATACGTCATTCACTTCGTCCAATCAGAATTGAGCCCGCGAATCAACTTCGGTTTTATACAATGGCGGACACAGCGCTGTTTTTCTTATTTTTCTTATACTGTAATATCCGTTTATCTACGCGTCAATTAATTCTAAAATTAAAAGCGCCGAAAAAAGATTTTCTTAACATTTTCTGAAAAGTGGGTTTTGCATGCGAACTCATACGTCATTCACTTCGTCCAATCAGAATTGAGCCCGCGAATCAACTTCGGTTTTATACAATGGCGGACACAGCGCTGTTTTTCTTATTTTTCTTATACTGTAATATCCGTTTATCTATGCGTCAATTAATTCTCAAATTAAAAGCGCCGAAAAAAGATTTTCTTAACATTTTCTGAAAAGTGGGTGTTGCATGCGAACTCATACGTCATTCACTTCGTCCAATCCGAATTGAGCCCGCGAATGAACTTCGCTATTCTACAATGGCGGACACAGCGCTGTTTTTCTTATTTTTCTTATATTGTAATATCTGTTTATCTATCCGTCAATTAATTCTAAAATTAAAATGCCGAGAATTGATTTTCTTAACATTTTCTGAAAAGTGGGTTTTGCATGCGAACTCATACGTCATTCACTTCGTCCAATCAGAATTGAGCCCGCGAATCAACTTCGGTTTTATACAATGGCGGACACAGCGCTGTTTTTCTTATTTTTCTTATACTGTAATATCCGTTTATCTATGCGTCAATTAATTCTCAAATTAAAAGCGCCGAAAAAAGATTTTCTTAACATTTTCTGAAAAGTGGGTGTTGCATGCGAACTCATACGTCATTCACTTCGTCCAATCAGAATTGAGCCCGCGAATGAACTTCGCTATTCTACAATGGCGGACACAGCGCTGTTTTTCTTATTTTTCTTATACTGTAATATCTGTTTATCTATCCGTCAATTAATTCTAAAATTAAAATGCCGAGAATTGATTTTCTTAACATTTTCTCAAAAGTGGGTTTTGCATGGGAACTCATACGTCATTCACTTCGTCCAATCAGAATTGAGCACGCGAATCAACTTCGCTTTTCTACAATGGCGGAAACAGCGCTGTTTTTATTATTTTTCTTATAATGTAATATCCGTTTATCTATCCGTCAATTAATTCTAAAATTAAAAGCGCCGTAAAAAGATTTTCTTAACATGTTCTGAAAAGTGGGTTTTGCATGCGAACTCATACGTCATTCACTTCGTCCAATCAGAATTGAGCACGCGAATCAACTTCGCTTTTCTACAATGGCGGAAACAGCGCTGTTTTTCTTATTTTTCTTATACTGTAATATCCGTTTATCTATCCGTCAATTAATTCTAAAATTAAAAGCGCCGTAAAAAGATTTTCTTAACATTTACTGAAAAGTGGGTTTTGCATGCGAACTCATACGTCATTCACTTCGTCCAATCAGAATTGAGCCCGCGAATCAACTTCGGTTTTATACAATGGCGGACACAGCGCTGTTTTTCTTATTTTTCTTAAACTGTAATATCTGTTTATCTATCCGTCAATTAATTCTAAAATTAAAAGCGTCAAAAAAGGTTTTCTTAACATTTTCTGAAAAGTGGGTTTTGCATGCGAACTCATACGTCATTCACTTCGTCCAATCAGAATTGAGCACGCGAATCATCTTCGCTTTTATACAATGGAGGACACAGCCCTGTTTTTCGTATTTTTCTTATACTGTAATATCCGTTTATCTATGCGTCAATTAATTCTTTAAAAAAAACGCCGAAAAAAGATTTTCTTATCATTTTATGAAAAGTGGGTTTTGCATGCGAACTCATACACATTCACTGCGTCCAATCAGAATTGAGCACGCGAATCAACTTCGGTTTTATACAATGGCGGACACAGCGTTGTTTTTCTTATTTTTCTTATACTGTAATATCCGTTTATCTATGCGTCAATTAATTCTAAAATTAAAACGCCGAAAAAAGATTTTCTTAACATTTTCTGAAAAGTGGGTTTTTCATGCGAACTCATACGTCATTCACTTCGTCCAATCAAAACAAAGTCTGCGAATCAACTTCGCTATACTGCAATGGCGGACACAGGGCTGTTTTTCTTATTTTTCTTAGACTGTAATATCCGTTTATCTATGCGTCAATTAATTCTAAAATTAAAATGCCGAGAATTGATTTTCTTAACATTTTCTGAAAAGTGGGTTTTGCATGCGAACTCATACGTCATTCACTTCGTCCAATCAGAATTGAGCCCTCGAATCAACTTCGCTTTTATACAATGACGGATACAGCGCTGTTTTTCTTATTTTTCTTATACTGTAATATCCGTTTATCTATCCGTCAATTAACTCTAAAATTAAAACGCCGAAAAAAGATTTTCCTAACATTTTTTGAAAAGTGGGTTTTGCTTGCGAACTCATACGTCATTCACTTCGTCCAATCAGAATTTAGCACGCGAATCAACTTCGCTTTTCTACAATGGCGGGCACAGCGCTGTTTTTCTTATTTTTCTTATACTGTAATATCCGTTTATCTATCCGTCAATTAATTATAAAATTAAAAGCGCCGTAAAAAGATTTTCTTAACATTTACTGAAAAGTGGGTTTTGCATGCGAACTCATACGTCATTCACTTCGTCCAATCAGAATTGAGCCCGCGAATCAACTTCGGTTTTATACAATGGCGGACACAGCGCTGCTTTTCTTATTTTTCTTAAACTGTAATATCTGTTTATCTATCCGTCAATTAATTCTAAAATTAAAAGCGTCAAAAAAGGTTTTCTTAACATTTTCTGAAAAGTGGGTTTTGCATGCGAACTCATACGTCATTCACTTCGTCCAATCAGAATTGAGCACGCGAATCATCTTCGCTTTTATACAATGGAGGACACAGCCCTGTTTTTCTTATTTTTCTTATACTGTAATATCCGTTTATCTATGCGTCAATTAATTCTTTAAAAAAAACGCCGAAAAAAGATTTTCTTATCATTTTATGAAAAGTGGGTTTTGCATGCGAACTCATACGTCCTTCACTGCGTCCAATCAGAATTGAGCACGCGAATCAACTTCGGTTTTATACAATGGCGGACACAGCGTTGTTTTTCTTATTTTTCTTATACTGTAATATCCGTTTATCTATGCGTCAATTAATTTTAAAATTAAAACGCCGAAAAAAGATTTTCTTAACATTTTCTGAAAAGTGGGTTTTTCATGCGAACTCATACGTCATTCACTTCGTCCAATCAAAACAAAGTCTGCGAATCAACTTCGCTATACTGCAATGGCGGACACAGGGCTGTTTTTCTTATTTTTCTTAGACTGTAATATCCGTTTATCTATGCGTCAATTAATTATAAAATTATAATGCCGAGAATTGATTTTCTTAACATTTTCTGAAAAGTGGGTTTTGCATGCGAACTCATACGTCATTCACTTCGTCCAATCAGAATTGAGCCCTCGAATCAACTTCGCTTTTATACAATGACGGATACAGCGCTGTTTTTCTTATTTTTCTTATACTGTAATATCCGTTTATCTATCCGTCAATTAATTCTAAAATTAAAACGCCGAAAAAAGATTTTCCTAACATTTTTTGAAAAGTGGGTTTTGCATGCGAACTCATACGTCATTCACTTCGTCCAATCAGAATTGAGCCCGCGAATCAACTTCGGTTTTATACAATGGCGGACACAGCGCTGTTTTTCTTATTTTTCTTAAACTGTAATATCTGTTTATCTATCCGTCAATTAATTCTAAAATTAAAAGCGTCAAAAAAGGTTTTCTTAACATTTTCTGAAAAGTGGGTTTTGCATGCGAACTCATACGTCATTCACTTCGTCCAATCAGAATTGAGCACGAGAATCAACTTCGCTTTTCTACAATGGCGGAAACAGCGCTGTTTTTCTTATTTTTCTTATACTGTAATATCCGTTTATATATCCGTTAATTAATTCTAAAATTAAAAGCGCCGTAAAAAGATTTTCTTAACATGTTCTGAAAAGTGGGTTTTGCTTGCGAACTCATACGTCATTCACTTCGTCCAATCAGAATTTAGCAGGCGAATCAACTTCGCTTTTCTACAATGGCGGGCACAGCGCTGTTTTTCTTATTTTTCTTATACTGTAATATCCGTTTATCTATCCGTCAATTAATTCTAAAATTAAAAGCGCCGTAAAAAGATTTTCTTAACATTTACTGAAAAGTGGGTTTTGCATGCGAACTCATACGTCATTCACTTCGTCCAATCAGAATTGAGCCCGCGAATCAACTTCGGTTTTATACAATGGCGGACACAGCGCTGTTTTTCTTATTTTTCTTAAACTGTAATATCTGTTTATCTATCCGTCAATTAATTCTAAAATTAAAAGCGTCAAAAAAGGTTTTCTTAACATTTTCTGAAAAGTGGGTTTTGCATGCGAACTCATACGTCATTCACTTCGTCCAATCAGAATTGAGCACGAGAATCAACTTCGCTTTTCTACAATGGCGGAAACAGCGCTGTTTTTCTTATTTTTCTTATACTGTAATATCCGTTTATATATCCGTTAATTAATTCTAAAATTAAAAGCGCCGTAAAAAGATTTTCTTAACATGTTCTGAAAAGTGGGTTTTGCATGCGAACTCATACGTCATTCACTTCGTCCAATCAGAATTGAGCCCGCGAATCAACTTCGGTTTTATACAATGGCGGACACAGCGCTGTTTTTCTTATTTTTCTTAAACTGTAATATCTGTTTATCTATCCGTCAATTAATTCTAAAATTAAAACGCCGAAAAAAGATTTTCTTAACATTTTCTGAAAAGTGGGTTTTTCATGCGAACTCATACGTCATTCACTTCGTCCAATCAAAACAAAGTCTGCGAATCAACTTCGCTATACTGCAATGGCGGACACAGGGCTGTTTTTCTTATTTTTCTTAGACTGTAATATCCGTTTATCTATGCGTCAATTAATTCTAAAATTATAATGCCGAGAATTGATTTTCTTAACATTTTCTGAAAAGTGGGTTTTGCATGCGAACTCATACGTCATTCACTTCGTCCAATCAGAATTGAGCCCTCGAATCAACTTCGCTTTTATACAATGACGGATACAGCGCTGTTTTTCTTATTTTTCTTATACTGTAATATCCGTTTATCTATCCGTCAATTAATTCTAAAATTAAAACGCCGAAAAAAGATTTTCCTAACATTTTTTGAAAAGTGGGTTTTGCTTGCGAACTCATACGTCATTCACTTCGTCCAATCAGAATTTAGCAGGCGAATCAACTTCGCTTTTCTACAATGGCGGGCACAGCGCTGTTTTTCTTATTTTTCTTATACTGTAATATCCGTTTATCTATCCGTCAATTAATTCTAAAATTAAAAGCGCCGTAAAAAGATTTTCTTAACATTTACTGAAAAGTGGGTTTTGCATGCGAACTCATACGTCATTCACTTCGTCCAATCAGAATTGAGCCCGCGAATCAACTTCGGTTTTATACAATGGCGGACACAGCGCTGTTTTTCTTATTTTTCTTAAACTGTAATATCTGTTTATCTATCCGTCAATTAATTCTAAAATTAAAAGCGTCAAAAAAGGTTTTCTTAACATTTTCTGAAAAGTGGGTTTTGCATGCGAACTCATACGTCATTCACTTCGTCCAATCAGAATTGAGCACGAGAATCAACTTCGCTTTTCTACAATGGCGGAAACAGCGCTGTTTTTCTTATTTTTCTTATACTGTAATATCCGTTTATATATCCGTTAATTAATTCTAAAATTAAAAGCGCCGTAAAAAGATTTTCTTAACATGTTCTGAAAAGTGGGTTTTGCATGCGAACTCATACGTCATTCACTTCGTCCAATCAGAATTGAGCCCGCGAATCAACTTCGGTTTTATACAATGGCGGACACAGCGCTGTTTTTCTTATTTTTCTTAAACTGTAATATCTGTTTATCTATCCGTCAATTAATTCTAAAATTAAAAGCGTCAAAAAAGATTTTCTTAACATTTTCTGAAAAGTGGGTTTTGCATGCGAACTCATACGTCATTCACTTCGTCCAATCAGAATTGAGCACGCGAATCATCTTCGCTTTTATACAATGGCGGACACAGCCCTGTTTTTCTTATTTTTCTTATACTGTAATATCCGTTTATCAATGCGTCAATTAATTCTTTTAAAAAAACGCCGAAAAAAGATTTTCTTATCATTTTATGAAAAGTGGGTTTTGCATGCAAACTCATACGTCATTCACTTCGTCCAATCAGAATTGAGCCCGCGAATCAACTTCGGTTTTATACAATGGCGGACACAGCGTTGTTTTTCTTATTTTTCTTATACTGTAATATCCGTTTATCTATGCGTCTATTAATTCTAAAATTAAAACGCCGAAAAAAGATTTTCTTAACATTTTCTGAAAAGTGGGTTTTTCATGCGAACTCATACGTCATTCACTTCGTCCAATCAAAACAAAGTCTGCGAATCAACTTCGCTATACTGCAATGGCGGACACAGGGCTGTTTTTCTTATTTTTCTTATACTGTAATATCCGTTTATCTATGCGTCAATTAATTCTAAAATTAAAATGCCGAGAATTGATTTTCTTAACATTTTCTGAAAAGTGGGTTTTGCATGCGAACTCATACGTCATTCACTTCGTCCAATCAGAATTGAGCCCTCGAATCAACTTCGCTTTTATACAATGACGGATACAGCGCTGTTTTTCTTATTTTTCTTATACTGTAATATCCGTTTATCTATCCGTCAATTAATTCTAAAATTAAAACGCCGAAAAAAGATTTTCCTAACATTTTTTGAAAAGTGGGTTTTGCTTGCGAACTCATACGTCATTCACTTCGTCCAATCAGAATTTAGCAGGCAAATCAACTTCGCTTTTCTACAATGGCGGGCACAGCGCTGTTTTTCTTATTTTTCTTATACTGTAATATCCGTTTATCTATCCGTCAATTAATTCTAAAATTAAAAGCGCCGAAAAAAGATTTTTTTAACATTTTCTGAAAAGTGGGTTTTGCTTGCGAACTCATACGTCATTCACTTCGTCCAATCAAAACAAAGTCTGCGAATCAACTTCGCTATACTGCAATGGCGGACACAGGGCTGTTTTTCTTATTTTTCTTATACTCTAATATCCGTTTATCTATCCGTCAATTAATTCTAAAATTAAATGCGCCGAAAAAAGATTTTCTTAACATTTTCTGAAAAGTGGGTTTTGCATGCGAACACATACGTCATTCACTTCGTCCAATCAGAATTGAGCCCTCGAATCAACTTCGCTTTTATACAATGGCGGATACAGCGCTGTTTTTCTTATTTTTCTTATACTGTTATATCCGTTTATCTATCTGTCAATTAATTCTCAAATTAAAACGCCGAAAAAAGATTTTCCTAACATTTTTTGAAAAGTGGGTTTTGCATGCGAACTCATACGTCATTCTCTTCGTCCAATCAGAATTGAGCACGCGAATTATCTTCGCTTTTCTACAATGGCGGACACAGCGCTGTTTTTGTTATTTTTCTTATACTGTAATATCCGTTTATCTATGCGTCAACTTATTCTTTAAAAAAAACGCCGAAAAAAGATTTTCTTATCATTTTATGAAAAGTGGGTTTTACATGCGAACTCATACGTCATTCTCTTCGTCCAATCAGAATTGAGCACGCGAAACATCTTAGCTTTTCTACAATGGCGGACACAGCGCTGTTTTTCTTATTTTTCTTATACTGTAATATCCGTTTATCTATGCGTCAATTAATTCTTAAAAAAAAACGCCGAAAAAAGATTTTATTATCATTTTCTGAAAAGTGGGTTTTGCATGCGAACTCATACGTCATTCACTTCGTCCAATCAGAATTGAGCCCTCGAATCAACTTCGCTTTTATACAATGGCGGATACAGCGCTGTTTTTCTTATTTTTCTTATACTGTTATATCCGTTTATCTATCTGTCAATTAATTCTAAAATTAAAACGCCGAAAAAAGATTTTCCTAACATTTTTTGAAAAGTGGGTTTTGCATGCGAACTCATACGTCATTCTCTTCGTCCAATCAGAATTGAGCACGCGAATTATCTTCGCTTTTCTACAATGGCGGACACAGCGCTGTTTTTGTTATTTTTCTTATACTGTAATATCCGTTTATCTATGCGTCAACTTATTCTTTAAAAAAAACGCCGAAAAAAGATTTTCTTATCATTTTATGAAAAGTGGGTTTTACATGCGAACTCATACGTCATTCACTTCGTCCAATCAGAATTGAGCACGCGAATCATCTTCGCTTTTCTACAATGGCGGACACAGCCCTGTTTTTCTTATTTTTCTTATACTGTAATATCCGTTTATCTATCCGTCAATTAATTCTAAAATTAAAAACGCCGAAAAAAGATTTTCTTAACATTTTCTGAAAAGTGGGTTTTGCATGCGAACTCATACGTCATTCACTTCGTCCAATCAGAATTGAGCCCGCGAATCAACTTCGTTTTTATACCATGGCGGACACAGCGCTTTTTTTTCTTATTTTTCTTATACTAAAATATCCGTTTATCTATCCGTCAATTAAACCTGAAATGATATGCGCCGAAAAAAAGACATTCTTAACATTTTCTGAAAAGTGGGTTTTGCATGCGAACTCATACGTCATTTACTTCGTCCAATCAGAATTGAGCACGCGAATCAACTTCGCTTTTCTACAATGGCGGACACAGCGCTGTTTTTCTTATTTTTCTTATACTGTAATATCCGTTTATCTATCCGTCAATTAATTCTAAAATTAAAAGCGCCGAAAAAAGATTTTCTTAACATTTTCTGAAAAGTGGGTTTTGCATGCGAACTCATGCGTCATTCACTTCGTCCAATCAGAATTGAGCACGCGAATCAACACCGCCTTACTGCAATGGTGGAATAGCTCTGCTTTTTATTATTTTTCTTATACTGAAAACCCGTTAATCTATCCGTCAATTAAACCTGAAATGATATGCGCCGAAATAAAGATATTCTTAACATTTTCTGAAAAGTGGGACTGCATCCTAACTCATACGTCTCTGAACCGAACTGAGCTCGTGAAGCTACTTTGCCTTGTTGCAATGGCGGACACTGCGCATCTTTTCTTATATTTCTTAGACCGTAATTTCCGTTTTTCGATCCGTCAATTAATCCTCTTATAATAAGCGCCGAAAAACTAATGTTCTTATCCCTTTCGGAAAAGTGGGCTCGCATGCGACCTCATACGTCATTCACTTCGTCCAATCACAACAGAGCCCGCGAAGCTACTTCGCTTTATTGCAATGGGGTACACAGAGTTTCTTTCCTTATTTTTTTGTAGCGTTATTTCCGTTTTCGATCGCTAAATTAGTAGTTAGGTTATAATCGCCGAAAACTGATGTACTTAAACCTTTCGGGAAGTGGACGTGCATGCGACCACATACGTCATTCACTTCGTCCAATCACAACTGTGCCCGCGAAGCTTTTTCGCCTTATTGCAATGCCGGACTCAGAGCTGAATTTTGCTAACGGAAGTGGTTGCGACAGGATCGGTTCAAGCAGACCTTCCGACAGACCCTCTACTCCTTTCTCTTCCCCTAAAAGAGGTCATGGACGGGAGGAAAATGACGTGAATGTTATCACAGCAGCTTTTTCTGCCGGCGTCACCTCTTGCTTATTTTAATTATTTCTTAATGAGTGAATGGTTGTGGTAAGTATATTAATTTTTTCACTAAGTATAATTTTTAGTTTTCATATAACAATTTCGTGTATAAAATTGCGATTTTGACTCTGAGTAAACGCCCTCATAACAATCTAAATAAACGTCTGAATTAAAAGTAAACAGTTTTAAGTAGGCTTGTGCGATGAGTCGATTAATCGAAGTCATCGATGACGATGAATGTCATCGACCATCGACTGCGATGAGTCGATGAGAATCACCGATGTCGATGAGTCGATGCGAATCATCGATTTCGATGACTCGATGAGTTGATGCGAATCATTGATGTCGATGAGTCCATGGTACTAATACATTAGGTAGGCCATTGCGCATATCGGTCATATATCGATACCTGTCAGTTTCGATTGTGTGACGTAGTGTGGAGGACAGACCAAGTTAATTCCGTGTGTTGAGCATTGTGGATTTTGAATGGTGAGTCGCTTTTTGGAGGTTTTTTTGCTCTCTGGGGATAAATATCATCGGGGAAGATGTCTTCCTGCGCTGTATTTGGCTGCAACAATAGCCGCAGAAATTGTGAGGAGAAATTGAAGCTTTTATTCTTACTGGAGGGTAAGTTATTTGTCCGTTGATTGCGTGGAACTTTCCATTCTTGGTGTTAAGTTGTTTGATTAACACGTTAAATATTTCCAGTTTTAACAAGAACATATCAGAGAACTCTTTATGCTGGTTATTGATATTGAAGAATGAGTAGCGTGTTCTGAATACTTGAGTGGAATCAAAAATATTTGATTTCTTCATGTTGTCGGAGCTGAAATATATTAGTTACAAGGACATTTTATTCTTACTACATGGTAAGGCATTTGTCCATTCATTAAATTCTTGGTATAATGTGGTTTGATTATACCGATAAAAGAACTCAGTGGAGAGCTGTATCAAAGCAATCTCAGGATTGATGACTAATGATGACGAAGGTTGTATGATATTCAGTCTTTCAAAATTTTCCAGGTGCTTTTGCTGGTGGTGCTATGTTATTAGACTTGTAGTTGATTGCTCAGATCTTGCCAAGATCGGTATCTTACCAAGATTCATCAGTAGAGAAAATTTTAATCCTGGATTTTGATGTTGAAGAATGAGTAGTTTATGCTGATTGCTTGAGTGGAATCAATCTTATTTATGTCTTCATTTTGTTGGAGCAAAATGTTGTCTGTTATAAGGAGCTCTCAATTCCTATTTTTTGTCCACTAATTGTGAGAATCTTAGCATTCTATGTGTATGCTTTTTTGATATGCACACTTTCCAAAATTTCCCAGGTTTTACCGAGATTCGTATGCTGAGAAACTATTGTGCCGGTTGTGGATGTTGGATTTTGAAGAATGAAAAATGGGTACCTTGAATAATTTTCTGGAATCAAGTGTACCAGCTAATAATTTATCATTGGAGCTTAATGAGTTTCGTTGTAATGTGTACTTGTTGCCTGTTGGAGGATCTTCATGGGATTGAAACTTATATTGGTTGTGAAATTGACCTGTTCTTATTTTACTAAGCCATATATGATGGAAAACATGAAAGCATTGATGCTGATCTTTTGTGCAGCAGTGTATGATGTTGGATTTATGTTCTGGTTACCTCTGTGGCAAAAAATTTTTATTTCCTTTGACTTATCCGATATTTCTATGTTAGGTTTACATTTATATATATTTTGTTATGTCCTCGGACACTGTTGGCATTCCTGTGTGTTCACAATAAATCTAGGTACTTAATTATTATATCATGGATTATACCGATACTACATATTACTTTCCTCCTTGTAATATGGATTGTAGTAAGTTTTTTAACTGGAGAATTGAATTCTGTGAAGTTTTTCAATTCTTATTTATCTATTTAAGATAATTTTTTCAGGCTTCCGTTGACCTCTTAATCCTGTGGTATTGGAAACAGATTTGGAAGTCGTGTTGTGTTTTTTGTTGTTGAAAAAGTCACAATATGGCCATTATTCTGTTGCTTTCCCTTGATTGATTTGAAGGGAAGGAAAGTGGTTTCATTGTGGTAAAAATTTGTCATTTGTTGAGGTGTTTCCATAATCTAATACAACCTTTTTTTGCTTGGGTAAATTTCCAAAAATAATGCTTATCTATTAGAGAATATGTGGACTTTTTATTTCCTAGTACTTGCACTTGTCACCCAGCCTTTCTTTTTTCATTTTTTCAGGATAGACTTGTGAGTTTGCAGGAGCTTTTATTAAGCCATTTCTGGAAACCATTTGTCATTTACTTTCCGGTAATGAAGAATAAGTAGTGGCAGTTTCTGACTGGAATAGTTGTGACTTGCTATCGTGTTATGCTGCTTGCAGATTGGTTTTCCATTTTTCACTTCACTCATGCATTGTATATATTTACATACGATGTTGATTAGCCAAAGAAGTTAAATCTTGTACTTCAAAAATCTGACTATTGTTTTGTGAATTAATGTTTTCGTTTTTTTGCCTTTAAATAAATATTTATGCTTGAATTTTTTTTCTTGACGAACAAAATGTTATGGCCTTTTTGTAAATTTAGCAGCATGAATCTTTTCGAGTTAACTAGAGTACAAAATTTCATTAAGAGAGGTAACACGGCTGTTTTCCAGGTGCTTTGATAGTGAAAATGGAATAATATAAGTAGATAATATAGTCATCAGGTAATTCGGTATTATGTCATTGACAAAAATTATTTTATCTGGAGATTTGGTCAATACTTACATCGTACAGTAGTGGTTCTTAACGAGTTGACAATTTTTATTTGAATATGGACAATTTGCCTCTACGCACTGAATAAAATGTCGTTTCTGCATTCTTTTGAAATGTATATTTCGAAAACAACAATAAAACTGGCATTCACTCAGTTTGTTGTGAGTACTATAAGTTCGCGATGGCCTCACAACCACCATACTGCTTCTTGAACTCAACCTTTGTGTTTTTGTGCATTGCGAGTTATTTTTCGAGTGCTCGTTTCGCCAACACGCACGGTAATATCATAGCATAATTCTCAGCATTATCTAAGAGATGCACAATATCATAATGTCAAATACTATTTACTATCAACTGTATTAAGGCCGCTTTGCACGACACTATTTCTTGTACTAACGCTTGTATGAGGAAATTGTACCGTGTAAAGCGACAAATTGTGTGAACGCTTGTGCGAATGTCTGATTGACTATACGGAAAATAGAACCTGTTCTAATTCCATTCAGACAAACATACAATTTCGTTCAGTTTATACAAGCGTTTGTACAAGAATGTGTTCAAAACATTTAATCGTGCAAAGCGGTCTTTAGGCTCCATTTTAAACGCCCGCCGCTGCTTGTCCTCCACAGTACGTCACAGCGTAGCTGCGCAGAACGGACGCATCTTCGTCCTCGGGAGTGACCTGCCTATGTATTAGTACCATGGATGAGTCGTGATGTGCTGCTAACACGAAAAACGCTACCACTGCTGACGACCCCTGGCGGAGCTCCACAAGTACAAGGAGGTCCCAGATTTATCCAAATCTTCGAACGTCCTACATTGGTATAGGGACAGGAAGGATGTGTAGCTCCGCCTTCAGAAGTATGCGAGGAAATACCTCTGTATTCCTGCCGCTTAAACGTCGTCAGAGTGGTTCTTCAGCGATGTAGGAAACGTTGTATTGGACGACCGACATCTACTCACTGATGAAAATGCGGAAATGAAAATTGTACCACATACACCACAACAAAGAGTTGTTGCTTGATTTGTAACTTGGTGCTTGTTTCGCTCTTTAATAAGGCCTTGTCCTTCTCAATTGAGTTGCCTCAATTCAGTCTTTGCTTAATAGCCACACCGAACTGCCAACCGAGACATCTGCACCGATCATCGATAGTCATCGATCATCGTAATTCATCGATCATCGACATTCATCGATCATCGACATTCATTGATCATCGTAATTCATCGATCATCGATATTCATCGACAGTCATCAATCATCGTGTACACTCTATTCGATGATCGATGACAGCCATCGTCATCGAAGCATTTCGATGAAATTTTTTCATCGACAATCGATGACCAAAATCGGTCATTGCACAAGCCTAGTTTTAAGACACCTGTTCCCACACGAGGCCATGCTTTGCTCCAGTGTGTCTCCTTAAGTTTTTTTTAAACTGAAAGAACAATGGAAAAATTTTCATTAAAGAACAAGTAGATGGTTCAAGCGAGAGTGATCAAGCATCGACAAGTGGTGGGTAACATCAAACGGAAATAGAGTACATAAGATGCAACACCATACTTGAATTTTGGCTTTAAGATTGTAGAAGTAAGTACTGAATACAAACGGCAAGGTATGCTCTGTTTAAAAGTTCTCTCGGCTTTGCGTATGCTCCTAAGTAAGCTAAAGCCACATCTTGGGACCAATCACTCTAACATTGGTTGAAATATCTCGAGGAATCCTCATTAGGAAGTTGCAAGATTTAAAACGGCAAAAAATGTTTACAATGTGGTGTTAAGGAAAAAGTTGCAGTTATGGATAATAAGAATCAATAAAACGGCGGTCAATACAGTTTTCATGAAATACAGAAATACTTGGCCTGTAATAAAGTTGATATTTCACTAATCTTGCTGTCCCTTTTCAAGGAACACCTCTCAAAGCTCACCGACTGGTTTGAAACACACTTTGAGGAAAACAATCTTGAGAAACGTGAGTGAATCGAAGATTCTTTCCGTACACAAGCTCCACGAAGATATACTTCGCATGAAGACGAGAAATTAATTGAACTCTCTTGCGACAACAGTCTGATAACAAAATAGGCGTCTTTCGATTTAGTGGAGTTTAGATATCAAACAAAAATGAATATCAAACTGTAAGTTAAAAAGATGCAAGGACCCTCATTCGCTTTCCGAAAATCTATTTATGCAAAGCTGCATTTTCAGCTGTAGCTGTAATTATAGGCTTTCCATAATGGGGGCGTTTACCCGTAACCAAAATGGCAATTTTGTTCACGAAATTGTTAGATGGAAACGAAAAAAGAATTATAGTTAAGGCTAATGGTGGGTGCCCCCAAAATCACTTTTCTAATGACGGGCGAATGGTTAGAGATTTCGAATTCTGGTTTTTTCCAATGTCAATAATGTATGATTATCAATATTTCGGGTGAAAAAAATGTCCTTTATTAATTCAATTGTTAAAATTGATGTTAATGCATCAATATATAACGAGTATATGTTACTTTTTAATCACCCAAAATAACAAGAAGTTGTTCCTATGAATAAATCTAAAAATTTACTAAGTTTTACCTAAAGATAAATGAATAAGACGAAAAATAGGAATTTATATTATTGCATCCCGGCCAGCAGCGCCGTAGGTGGTCACTAATCAGAAACATTTCGACTCACACCCATCAGCAGAGCTCGCCCCTGGGCGGCGGCGGAGGGGTAACGAGGGTGTGAGGAGACGGCGAGGGGCGGAGGGGTTAGGGCGAATTGGAGGAGAAGGGGCGGCTAGCGATAGTATTCGGACAGTGATGACTCATTTGGCTGCTGGCAAGCGTCTCACCTTCCACAAAAACAATCCAGTGGTTCGCCCGCGCCGCGCAACTTACTGTGATTCGCATTCGTTCCGTTCTCGGGCGATGAGGGTTGGGGGAATATGAGCTCGGAGCGAATACTTGGAATAAAACATTTCACGGATTATAAGGCATTAAAAGTGATCACTTGTATTCCGTTACAAATCATTATTCATAAATAAAATATGCTATACTCTGCCGGCTTCGGGGTAGACACCTCGCCTGCTAAGTCGCGGGTTCGAGTCCCGCCTGGGTGGATGTTTCCTCCACCTAGGGCATGGGTGTCATTGTGATGTATAATACTTATGTTTCCCGCAGGTTTATTTCGGCCCTCGGTAATTATTTGACCGGCTTTGAAGGAAATTCGTTTGTTGGGAACCGGGGACAGGAAATTTTGCTATGCAAAATAGCTCACTCAGTTTAGATTATCGTTTTTTTATCTCTCCATCATTGAAAAAAATTATTTCCCCACTTAAAAGAGGATCTTCGACGTATTTGTACACATCTATGATGACAAACACCCAGTAATTCAGTTTTGAACAAATGCAGCTGCCACGGAGCTGTCGAATTTTTTTTCCAAATTCCAGATGTCTCGATCGTAACTAAATTCAATAGCAAACCATTTACACTAAATTCACTATTGGCGGCTCTCTGCGTATGTCTTTTTAAACATGATAATACAAGGAAATGCAGAAATAATATTTATCAATGATGGAAATTTTCCATAAAAATAAGAACAAAAGTGAAAGTATTCTGTGAAACACTTCCGAGATAGTAAAATGTGCTGAAATTGATAGTACTACGCAAAAATATCGTCGCATCTCTCGACAAAGGTACATCGTACGGGGACGGAATCTTGTGCCGGAGACGAATGCGGCGAAGGAGCGGTGTGCGTGCCGATGGAGCGATGAGGTACGTTGGTGCGCATGAACAGAAGAAAGTGTGATGAAGGGATAAGCGATAGGAGGCGAGTCTCATGGAATATGACTCCAGTGCCGCTCGGCTCACACTACCTACAGAGTCGCTCATTTGAGCTGACTCACTCGCACACTGCCCATCACTACAAAGATCAGTTCTCTTAGAGGTGTCGATGTGAGAGGTCGCAACATTTTTTTGTTCGGGTTGTTTCACGTAACTATTTCTGATAATGGACGCACCACGTGTGCAAGAAGGAAAAAGTTATATCCTTCTACTAAAAGGAAGAAACGGACAAAGAACCAGGGACTTGTAACTTGGGAAGCAAGGTGAGTACCTACTTGATATTGGACATTCTTTCCAGTAGAAAAATGCAAATATTATTGATAATGGGCTCAAAAAATAGTACTTTCACCGACAGAAAAGCAAGAGGATCTTCCGCTGCATCACTGCCTGTAATGGAATTGTGTTCCTCGGACACAAACAGTAGTTCTAGGTAATTGGGAGCGCATGCCTTTCATATTTTACCTTGGCTATAATTCCCTCTTTTTCGAAGGTAGCCATTTAGATAAATAACATGAGTTGTTAATTATATTAATATTGATTTATTATTCATTTTATTTCAGCGTCATTCCTGACATGGTATCGGAATTCGTCCAAATTCCTGGAAATGAACCTGCCATGGAAAGTATCAATGGCCGTTTCATTGTAGAGGGTAAACATTTCTTGAGAGAAATAAGGTCCCTCGAACAACATCGACTCACGTGTTTAAAAAGTGTCCACGGATCATTTCAATTGATCTCCAGCTCAATAAAAGCCATGGTTTGGCGTATAGTGTTTCAGTGCCCTCACTGCAAAATGATTAAACTTGTTGCTAGTGAACCGGAGGTAGAAAAACCTTCGTTAACGGAAAAAGAAGATACGATTAGTGAGAAACGAGCCCTGAGTATTGTGGACAGTGCCGTATGGGGGTTCATGGCTATTGGAGGGGGACACACCAATTTTGAGGACGTTTTTTCCACATTAGGAATAGAAGGAATAGACAAGGCAACCTTCCAAAATCATGAAAATTGGCTTGGGAAAGTAAGTACCTACAGAAATTATCTCGGTAAATGAACACACATGAATATTTTAATTCCTTTGCTGACACTAAACCATTTTCCCTAGGCATGGAAAAGCGTTCTTCTAGAATCAATGCTTCAAGCTGGTGTCGAAGAAAGGGAGTTGGCAATAAAAAATGGTGATGTTACTTCCACTGGAGTCCCATTCATCACTGTAGTGGCGGACGGTGGATGGTCACATAGTAGCCATGGACATAGGTGTGCGGCAAATTCAGGAGTCGTCTGCATTGTCGGATACAATACCAATACAATATCTCTATGTGTGGATGTACGAAACAAATATTGCAGTATGTGCCAATATTTGTGTAAGCTTGGACAGTCAATGACGCACGAAAATTGCTTCCGTAATTGGACTGGGACTTCTAGTGGCATGGAAGCTGACATGGTTGTCCAGGCATTCAGGTGTAGCGAGGAAATGCATGGCTTACAATATCACTTCCTCATCGGTGATGGTGATTCCAGTGTTTTCAAAAAGGTGCGTGAATCGGTTATATATGGAAGGCAGGTGAAGAAAATAGAGTGTGCTAATCATGCGGTGAAAAATTATACTAAATCTCTATATAAAATCCTGGATGGACACCCTGAATTAAAGCAGGTGTTAAACAAGAACAAAATCATGAGACTAAAAAGATCGGCTCGAGGGGCAATTTTCCATAATGCCGCAGAAAAGTGCGGCAATGAATCACTGGTTGAGGATCTCAAAAACGGGCCGCTACATGTTTTCAACAGTCACTCGCAGTGTAAAGCGTACTTCTGCAATGACCAGGACAGAAAGGAAAAGATCTTTACAGGAAAGGAAATGGAGGCCCTAGGAAAGGAAAGGTCAACTCATTAAAACCACTAATTAGAAAGTCAAATATGTTAGTGACAAATGATACCAGTAACCTTGCTGAAAATTTTATGTCTTTAGTGGCAAAGTTTGTGGGTGGAAAGCAAGTAAACCGCGGAAAAAGAAGTTCGTACTCTCATCGAGTTCAGGGTGCCGGGCTTGATTTCCAACTGGAACCCATGTGGCATTATACTACGTGGAAAACGATATGTGGAAAAAGCCCTTAAAAAATTGTCCACCGGTTAGGAGAGCGGAGGCTGAAACGCCTGCAGTCAGTTCGGAAATGTCTTTTGAAAATGCCTAAAAGGAAAGTTAGGGTATGTTGTACGTCAAATGAATCCAAGGACTATGGAGATTATTGCCAAAAATTGGACTTAGACGAAGAGGAAATGGCAGGAGAAAGCAAAGCACTATTGGCTAAATTGAAGGTGGATAAGGAGTCAATAGAAGCTATAGAGAGGGAGACACGAGGCCAAAGGGAATGCGAGAAATGGTTTGATGAAAGACGGAATAGATTGACGTCTTCGAATTTTGGAGTTTGTGTAAGAGAAGGAAAAATTCTAAATGGGCACCTCTTGTGAAAAGACTTTTGTATGCCGAGCCCTTTGAAAATGAAGCAACTAGATACGGCTCCCTCAATGAACGCAATGCAATTAAGAAGTATGAAGAGCTTACGGGAAGTAAAGTTTTTGCGTGTGGTCTTTATGTAGATCCAGATCACTGTTTTCTAGCGGCATCACCGGACGGAAAAACAAGCAATGGCGGCATTTTTGAAGTAAAATGCCCAAAATCATCTGAAAAAATGACTATACAACAGGCAGCAGAGGATATAAAGTGCTTTTGCTTGGATAAAAACCTAGAACTAAAAAAAAATCACAATTACTATTACCAAATTCAGGGGCAGTTACATGTTTCTCGCTACTCCTTTTGCGATCTGATAGTTTGGACTCCTATTGATTGCAAAATTCAAAGAATTTACAGGGATGACGCACTTTGGAAGGATCGTATGGAGAAGAAACTTCTCCATTTTTATAATAATGTTATGCTTCCGGAAATAATTGACCCTAGAGTTTGCCGGTCGATACAAATAAGAGAACCTGAAATTACAAGTTGAATGATAGCCGAATTTTGTCTTTTTGGATAAATAAAACTTATGCCAATTACAAAAATTGTTTAATTTAGAGAAGCAGATTTACTATGATAGCAGGATCTACAAGGTTTTTGGAATGGGGAATTAAGGGATAGGGAACGAGATAGTGTGATGTTTACGTGTACTCAAGTTTTGGATTTTTATGTATCATGTCAAGACTTTATGTATCATGTATCAAGAGAGTACAATGTCGAGTTTACAAATATATATTTCCGTTACAGCCGAGAGGATATCGAGGTATGCCTGCTAGAAGCTTTTTTTTACCATGTTGATTAATATTTTATTCCAAGTTTGCCTAGAATAAGCTGTGCTATTCTACAGAGGGAACAGAAAACTGACGCCTCTCTGCATTTCCGTCCTGATGTAAACGCATGACACTTCAATATCAATGACAGAAGCAGGCATCTACTACACATTCGAATATTTTAACAAAACATTATTGCGCGTTAACTGGTATCAAATAGTTGTGCCGAAATCTACCCCCATTATGGAGAGGGTTTACTGTGAATGGACTTAATCCTTCAAAACTTACTCTCAGTCGGTAAAAAAATATGATAAATACTAATTAATCACCACAAAAGTGATGCGCTGTTGGAGAGCAACTTCATTATTCCTTTATTGCCAACCTCTTGAACTCTTCATATTTCCTTCTATCCCTCATACCGTGGAATATTTATTATTTATTTCCTGTAGTAAGAGTGATGCGGATTGTGTTGGAAGCTTCCGCGAGGCTTCTAATAAACATCCTCGGGATTCGATGATCAATGATGATCAATGCTCGCGACGAGTTCCAACAGGCAAGGGGAAGGGAATGGTTGACGGTTCACGCCCGCGACTGCTTGGGAGAATACAGTGGCCGGCTAGACAAAACAAGACATTGTAAAACTGCCGCGGTGTTGCAATTTTAGGAATGGGGATGGGCGATGTAGGGGAGGGTGCAGCCGGTGGCCGAGGGGAGACGAACACCATATTTGGAGGTTAATCAGCTCACTTAGTTACTATCATAGAGCGCTGACTGTCATCGACCGTGGTTCCATCTCTGTGGGGAAGATTCACGCCATAGACCACCCACCTTTCCAACCACAACCATTCACTCATAAATCAAAAATTAAAATAAGAAAAAGGTGATGCCCACCGAAAAAGCTGCTTTGATAACATTGACGTCATTTTTTTCCCGTCCTTGACTGCTTTTAGGGGAAGGGAAGGGAGTGGAGGGGGGTTCTCGGAAGGTCTGCTCGCACAGATGCTGTCGCAACTGCTCCCATTGGCAGAGTAAGCTGTGTCCCCCCCATTGCGAAAAGGCAAGGTAGCTTTGCGGGCTCAGTTGTGATTGGACGAAGTCGATATACGTCAGAGGTTGCACCACGCCCACTTTTCCGGAAGGATTAAAAACATACGTTTTCCACCGCTTATAACTCGAGAAATAATTGACGGATCAAAAAACGGAAAAATGCGGGCCTTTTTTTTGTACAAACTATCATATTCGGCAATTTAAAAAAATATGGTAAACGACCCCATTGACGTGGAGCTAGTAATCAGGGTGGCAGTATCTCATTCCGTGTTTTGAAAAAATGCGTGGCGATTAGAAAGCTCGCTCGTCACATTCACTTACTTGTCGCTGTAGTTTTTCATCGTTTATTACTTATTTGCAATTTCATATTCATCTGATGGTTCCTGTGTTTAAATTTCAATAAATGTGAGTTTTACACTGAGGTTTATGTTAAGAGTTGCTATCATTTCTTTACCTGATTACGCCAATGTGCATAAACTTGGACAGGGGTGCCGGGAGAAAACTCCTCACCTGTTAAGTGCGCCGAGGAATGAAAACATTTGGGAACCGCTACCATGGAATGCTCATTACATATTCGAAGTTGCTAACTGGTTTGCGATGTAGACCCACACTCAGCATTTATATCAGCGGTATGGGCCTAGGGGTCTCTTGTTACATGGACTATTATGGCTTTGAAAAATTGAGTTTGGATGCCATTTTTCAGCGATAAATACTTCCCCACCTAAAATACCGTAAACCTGGGTTACTTGGACCCACTTTTACCTTTTTTTATATATTTTGTTTAAAAACCACAATAAAAATTAGACTCGTACTGATGACCACATATTTCATAATCTGCAACATCTGTATTTCCTATTGATGACAGTAATTACCATATTTTTTTCACTCCATGATTTTTAAGAAATTAAATGATATTGGGTTCAAGTAGCTCTGCGGTTGGGTTACTTCAACATATGTTCTATTTCCCTATGAAAATGAATTATAAACATGACTTGGGTTCAAGTAAGATGTGGTATCTTTAAATAATACTTAAAAATGCATTTAAAGAAATATTTTTTTGCAAAATATTTTAATAACGCAAAAAAATAAAAAAGAATAGCCTCGAAAACATTACAGAACCTCAACCGAACTCAACATTTTTAGCTTATGATTTATGGTTGACCTGCTGATTTGAAAACAAATCTTCTGCTTGCCTTTGGGACATGGTACCTGATCTAATGGCGGTCAGGAATTGTTCAAGATGGTCCTCGGAAAAATCCTTGTAGTTTCGATTCCCTAGCAATCTTTTCTATTTAGACGGCACATTGAGTCTTAAACCTGTTAATAAAAGATAAATAGTTGCACACATACGTTTTACTGGGTAAAAATTAAAAATTACTTGTTACAATCTGTAACAGGTATTTTATTTTGGTTTATTATAAGAATAAAAGTATCTAGAGATTACTTGGACCCAAGCCGGTCGTGGGTCCAAGCTTAAACCCTGTCTTCGATTATCAGTAGACCAGCCTACTTGTTGATGAATAACATTTTAAATCTAACTTATAGGAAAACATTTGCATTGAAATTACATAAAACATTGTTTAAGGAACAAAACTGTGCACTTACTTCATTCAAATAATCGATTGTCCGCACGTTGGAGACAGACGTTATAGAGCGAGAAAAATGGAACACGTGTAATAACATTACAATAACTTCTATTATACCCTAGTGGCAACTCGTGGGACTACTATGTGAGTGATAGGGACTGCACAGTGCTGGTACATAATGGATGACCTAAGAACTACGTCGAATATTACAATAAAAGAGCATCAGAAAAGACTTCAGTCACTTTATCAATCTGGGTTCAAGTAACCCCTCAGGGTCAAAGTAACCCTGATTAACGGTAAAATTTCCTTTATTTACCTCTGATGCTTATAGTTTGCCTAAAAAAGATCTTGCACAGGTGAAACCATTTATTTTTGTTCCTTCATGTAATTTTTCCCCACGATTCATTTGCACACATGAGTTTTTTTTACGTAGTCGCGAAAATAATTCATATTTTATTCCTCCGCGAAATATCTGAAGACGTTGTCTCTCTTAAATTCGATCTTGAGGGTTCGATTTGATCTCGAAACTCGATCGCAGCGATCAAATATAGGTACTCCGTAAACTTCGTTGGTATGCGTAGTTCCTTGGCTTCATTTCGGGAAGAATGCGTCACAGAGCGTTATGTATATCAAATCTTCAGCGGATAATCCATCTACTGAAACTGTGCAAGATTAAAAAGTGTGGCAGGGGGTGACTTACAGGGGGTGACCACTACGAACATAAGCAAAGGTTTAACTATGCTACGAACCATAGGGGATTTCTATCAATGCCATGCGGAACTCACATTAGAAGCTCTACTGTTCATCATATCCTCTAGCAACGATTGAATGTACCAACTTCAACTACAATGTTGCCAATCAGCAACGACGAATTACTTTCTATGCACGATAAATCCGTAAATTTCATCCCAGAACACCGATAAATTTAACCGTTGAGATTTGCCAGAGGGAAAAGGTTTACCGGACCAAGGTTCAATGCACGGATCTCTGAGTATGAAATATTCAATGGGGATGATCAAGCATAGCACTTCATATGCAGAGATTTGTCTACGGCACTGACTTTTCCTTAGTCTAAGCGTACAAAAGATTTCAGACTGAAGTTAAAACTGAAGACCCATTTAATTCACATAATGGGGGCGTTTACTCGGAACCGAAATCGCAATTTTGTGCACGAAATCGTTAGATGGAACCAAAAAAAGAATTTAGTGAAAAAATTACTCTTCTACCCACAACCATTCACTCATAAATCAAAAATTAAAATAAGCAAAAGGTGACGCCCACCGAAGAACCTGCTTTGATATCATTGACGTCACTTTCCTCCCGTCCTTGACTGCTCTTATGGGAAGGGAAGGGAGTGGAGGGGGGTTCTCGGAAGGCCTGCTCGCACAGATGCTGTCGCAACTGCTCCTATTGGAAGAGTCATCTGTGTCCCCTCCCCCCATTGCGATAAGACAAAGTAGCGTCGCGGGCTCAGTTGTGATTGGACGAAGTCGGTAAACGTCAGAGGTTGCACCACGCCCACTCCTCCGAAAGGGTTAAAAACATCAGTTTTTCGCCGCTTTTAACTCGAGAAATAATTGACGCACCAAAAAAGGGAAAAATACGCGTCTTTATATTATACAAACTCTATCAGATTCGGCAATAAAAAATATGGTAAACGACCCCATTGTGCTGCAATGGTGCGCCAATAAAGGTACATATGGGAACACCATCATCGGATTGGAATTCTGAAGCAAGTCGGACTTGTCTATTGTTCTGGCAGCGATGCAGAGATACTGCACGGCGACGTGCAAAAAAAAGGTGTTCTGGTGAAAATCAGGATCAACCGTCTGTGAGTTTGTTCACGCAAGGTCGCCGCTCTAATTGACTGGTGTCCACGAAATGAGTATCGGCGGCCGATAATGGATCCGGAGGGTGGGTGGGGGGTGATCATCTGTCTCCCACCCCCTCCCATCCCCTCTCCCACCCCCTCCTCCCCTCCCACCACTTATCTCTCCACTTTTCGAGCTTTCCTCTCTCAGTCTCTCCTCAGAGTCTCCCCTCGACCGTCACATCACGATCACCACGAAGTCTCATCACCACCGTGGACCACGCAACAAGGACCAATTGCCGCTCCCGGGTGCTTGACGGCACCGCGGTGACAACCACAGCCCGCGCAAGGCTGCAGCCAAGAAGTCGAAAAACTCTCATTCAAATTCCTTGCGAGAACATCGCTTAAATACGAGAGATAAGTTTTGATATCCGATCCTTCGCGCTAAGGAACTCTTCGACGAAAGCTACTGTCAGAGTGTTGCCGCCAGGCAACAGGTTGAAGGCATTCTTACAAGAACACGCATTGTGCTAGAAAGTGACTTAAAGAAGATATATTTCAAAGGATGAAAAACGAAATCGGAATCAGGACCCAGTAACCGCTACCTGTCCATCGCTTGAAGACGCTTTCCAAGTAAGTACACCTTTTGATATTCCTCTCTGACATCTACCAGTAATGTGGGCACAACTCGGAAATTTCAATACCAGTATCCATTCATCTCTTTATATGGTGTGAATTAACGACACTGGTGGAAAACATAACCCTGACGTCCTTCTCCAGGCGATATTTACTTACAACATTCTATTCAATGCACATGGATTTCTGCCCGTGACTTCCAGCATGAAGATACTGGCTACGAGATTGCAGAAAGGCTCAGGAACAAATTTTGGGATTTTGCATGCACAGCGTGAGTCGCGCGATAAAGTTAACTGTCATGAATTTTTTAAGACGCTACGGTTTAGATACTCACGTGGAAACATTATCAAGGCGTATCTTATAAGGCTTATATCTCGGTTCAGGTTGGAGAGGGATTTGTAATCAGTGAACTTTTTCGATAAAAATACACTCAGGCTAATAAGCGTCTCTCTGATAATAGCTTTTAAGAATTTTCAGACGATGACAAAAACGATAGGTAAAATGCTACCATGAACCCAGGAAGAAATCAAAAACTTTGTGTTTTTATTTTAGTGTGTGATTTGTTAGCAAAATTAGAATTCAAGGACCCACTGTTGGTCACCATGACTACATCAATTAATGATTCTCTTCAGTGGAGGTACTTGGCAAGGTCAATGCAAGCCGCAATGGCCACCATTGGTTGGTTGGTTATTTAGGGGAGGCGACCGACAGCTGAGGTCATTTGCGCCATATAGGATAGGTGGGTAATTGGGTAATGGTAGGAGTTTTAAGGGAACGGAGAAAGGGTGGAGAGAAACCCGGCGTCGGCATTAGCCTACTCTTAACGAAAGGCGCCAAGGGGACCACGGCTTAACGTCCCATCCGACGGACGGAGTACTGAACTTGAAATGCCCTCCACTAGGCACTCAAGTGGGGACCGGTTTTCCACTGAAAAATCCTCCACTGCCGGGAATCGAACCCGGGCCCTCGGGATGGGAGGCCAGTACTCTAGCCACCACACCAACCCGATCCCCAATGGCCACCATTCAGAGGTGCATGGGGGCAATATTTTCGCGCTGTCCCCACTTATGCGCTTTCGCTGGCTCACTTTTGGCACCAGGAAAAAAAATCCGTTCGCCGCTGAAGCCCTCGATCAATCTGGCAACATTGCGCGGGGGGTGGAGCAAATAGTACCGATACGCGAATGATGTTTTCGGAACGATAAACCATTACGTCCTCGGGAGTGCTGCGTTTAGCCAATGTCGAATTGCAAGAGGAATCCATGCCTGCGATGGAAATTCGCTATGTATAGCGCTCAACCGAGTCACTATTTTCATAGCGACAACAGCATGAATCTTATGTAATGTTTCCAACATACTCTTTAGAGGCCGTTTTACGCGGTCTTTGAAACTGCGCCAGTCGATGTTGATTACGTTTGAGCAGTCGTGTGCGAAAGACTGTGACGTAGAAAATCACGAGGACGCTTGCCTGACAGCTTTACACGGTGCAATCGTCGGTGCATTATGTCAGTATTACAATATACCATTCAGTAGCGGTAATACCGTCAATATATCGCATGACGTCAAGATCTGTGAAGTAGCAATTAACTGGATGTGAAAGATGCGATAAATTACCACCACTTTAAAATATATTTTAAGCCATTGTCTAAACATAATAGTGGAGACCCTAGTCCCGTATACTTAGCCCAAAATTTGCACCACGAACAAACTGATGTGGGCCAAGGTAACAGGTTCTTCCTTTACACACGAAAGTTTAGCTTCCATGTGATTAATCGCCCAGCTCATCATTATTTTGGACTTTATTCACTACCTAAGGAGTTGAGTGCAAACAAAAACACCCAACTCAATCGTCAACAACCTATTTCATTGCTAGAATCCCCCAGACAGTTCGTTGCCGATACATCTGCACCATCTAGTGAGAGAAATATACTTAAAACTTGCGCGAACGCATGTATCAGATAAGAACACGTTCTAATTTGCTCGTAAGTGTTCTCACAACAGCCTGCGCCGTATCAATGACCGTGTAAAACGGCTTTGAGAGTATGTTGGAAGGCTTTCTATTTGGTTGCAAATACTTTAATTACTAAATGGATACTTTATCAGAAGACTTTCTTTTCAGCTAGAAACCTGCAGCATAGTATTCCTAAAGATCATTGCCTATTATTAGTTTTGTGATTCAATGGCATATTTCTCTTTTGAGAGGTCCAATAGAAGAGAATTCAATAAAATCCTTCTTCATTTTACTCTTCTACAATGGCTACCCAGGTAAAAGCATTCTGTGTTTACGCGCGTCATTTTATTTTTCAAGTTCGACAACACAGTGAACAATCATTCAGTGACTAGTAAGTCGATAATTTTCATGACGTTCACTCTGAGCTAATATATACCCATTAAAAGAATTTGAATTCATTTTTATCACAGTTAAATTCATATCTGCTCTTCAAAATGAATTAGGGCTTATTAGAGGTCTATTATCTTCGAATAATTTACACTCTGAGGCAGGCTTTTACACTCTTTCACCATATTATTTCGCCAGAGGTAATCACCGGGTCTGATAGGCGGGCATTTTGCTGGGGAAACCTACGATTTGCTGGACCACCTTGAAGGAGGAGCCGACAATCGCTCTGTCAAGGTCAAGAATCGTTCAGCTCATGAGTGAAGACAGCTCTCGCTCGCTAATGTAGCGATCGCGTGTGATTCCACTCCTCTCTTAGCACTTGCTTCATTTGGAAAAATAAATGAACAAACGTGGAATCCATTATGTATCTGGGATTAAGACTAGCACATGATCTTCCTTGGGGTAAACACGTGACATAATGGGTCAAGCTAATCGTAAACTTGAATTCATCAAAGAATACTGGCGAATGTGACAATCATGTCCGAGAAATAACCTACCTTTCCATTCGTAGACTTCATTTGTATTACGCTGCCAGTATATGGGATCATTACGAAATTGGCTTAAATAATGAACTGGAGAAAATCGGCAAGATTTGTAAAGGGGCGGTGTGATAACTATATTAGCGTAACCAGTCTATCAGAGGAACTAAAATGGGAATAATTATCAGACCATAGGGTGTATACATAATCTATTAACTAAATTCCAAGACAATATTTTCTCTGATAACTTTAAAAATATTTTTCGAATCACAACTTGCTTTGATAGACTGGTCCATGGTCATAACATTAGAGAAATTTATTGCCGAAGTGACAGATTCAAAATGTCCTTTATTCCTCGTTAAATTAGGGATATGAATGTAATAGGGGTATTCTGTAGTGCATGATGCATGTATTAACCCCTCAAATACTATAGATACTAAAAATCTAAATGCATGAGACACTTTACTTGCTTGTTTGCATGTTTGTAGTGCATGCTTGGTGATCTTCACCCCCTGCCACACACCCTCGCGGTGGCTTGCAGGGTATCGTGTAGATGTAGATGTAGATGAATGGTTTTAAAAATATCGAATAGCATAGATACGTGTGTATCAATGGATATCATAGGTAGTTGCATGTTGGTATAAGGACTTTAGGCTAACTTACCTAACAGCATGTTTTTGCATGCTTGTTTTTCTAATTTTTTTAAATAGTAAATTTAAACTAGGATGTAAATACTGATCCTTTTTCGTGCATTACATGCAATGGATGTTAAGTGTGAATTCTACCCCTGCCACACACCTTTATGGTGGTTTGCAGGGTAATACGTAGATACGGATTCAGATTTGACGAAGGAAGCACAATATTCATCATTTGTACTTAAAACAAACTGTTAAGCCATTGCTACAAAAGCAATAACACCTTACCGCGACAAGGTAAGGAGGGTAGTACTAACGTTACAGTGCAAATTTTGGTTTTGTGAGCACGCAGGAAATGAGTTCTTGCTGCAAACCATCGCTTCGCAGCGATGTATGCTCAGTTGCGTGATTTGTCTGGAAGACACATGCAATTCCTCTTTCAAAAAAAAACGCGAGTTATAGAAATCAATAGTTGATGTTGACAGCAGAAAGTAGAGACATCACACTTCAGCCACTGCGTTACACAATGAAGCCATTAGGCTAATTTCACGAAGTAAACAAGGCAGAGTCTTTTTACGCATGCCGTATACGCACGCAAAACAAACAGACGTATTACGCAAGCGCGACAGCGGCATTCCCGCTGCGTCACGCTGGGAAAAAAAACTTGATTTACGCACGGCCAGAGATAAAACGCACGGCTTCCTGCGCCACCGTATCGGCTGGCGGCGACACTTGTGTTCGAAGGTGCTGAGGAGAACGGCCAGGAAAGCGCGCTCATGCAGTCGTGGTGGGGCCGCAGTTTCGCAGGGCCAGACGAGTAGATGGAAACATATTACCCTTCTCCCATTCATCACTATTGACTCCCAAGTTTTGAATCTTTCGTCAAGAACCTAATAAATATCGACTTTTTCGTTAACAACGAAAACTTCGTTAGCCTCGTAACGGATTTCGACCCCAACGAATCATAGAGTGAATTTTTAAGGAGGTTGATCCGAAAAGTGAAAGTCATGTCATTTTGTTTATATTTTCCGCACTTATAGAACTAAAGTTCCTCTGTCTAATAAAGTAAAGATAATTATACCAACCCATACTCCTTTACACACAGATTGCATTTGAAATTACATACGATTAACGGCGAGAATGGCCATCACATGGGAATATAACGTTTAAAAATACCATAGTGACATGTCATTTTTGTAAAAAAAACTGATATTTTATACGTAATTTCACGAGAAATAAAATAACACGAAAATAAAGGCATCAACCCACCGTATTTTTCGCTAAATCCACCAATTTCTGCGCTTATAGCACACGAAATGCGTTAGTTGTCTTCAAGTAGCGCTGCGGTCGCTCTAGCCAAAATGTATGGCGTATGAATAATATCATTACTAATGAGATAATAAAGCATCTTTCAGAAAAATATTATAACATTACGTTTGATAGTAATATTCTGGTGTTATAAATTAGTAAATTCATTGAGTACATGAATTTATTTCTTTAAAGTAAATGCTGAATTGACTCCGTAGTCGAGCTGATTAAAATTATCATAAAAAAGAAATCCTTCGACTTTTCATTGTATTTCTTGTGATACATATGACTTTCAATAGCTTAGGTAATTTTAGTTGTGAAGTAAGGATCACTTAGCAGGCATATACTCGTACTTAAGATTCCTCAGACAACTTGACTCAAGCAGTCGCGAGCCAGCCTCTTTAAATCATTCGTTAAGGAGGTTCCACCGTGACTCGGCGATTCAAAATCCCGTAAAAGAGCTATCTTATTTAATGAATAAATACCGATCCAGAAAAACACCTATATGGAAAATCATCTATAGGGTGATAACGCATACACAATAATTCTATGAGCATGCTAATATATACCATGTTGTAGTTGCATTCTATTTTTTACAAACTCATTTTGACTTCGAAACATGACTGGCGTTTTGTTGTCACGTTTGTTTTCCAAAGTCAGAATACATGCTCATTCCCGCTAATACGTATCCAAAAAAAGGTTAAATACTTTCTTATTTAGTTTTAAACTATTCCCCTGCAAATACTTATCTTTGCTCTGAACTTTATTCATTTCATATTTACGAAAATTGTTTGGCAACAATGACGCTGCTACCATTTGGAAGCATTGGTATTAATTACACCATGCCAATAACCAATGAAATATTTAAATTACGTAAAAAATATAGAAGGATCTTGGTATGGTATATTCCTAAATTAAGTAGGTAAATAAGCTTATAAGCACGCTCCGTCACAAATACCGTTGCCAATGATAACAACATGCTGTAGCGCCACTTTCATGTAACTAAAGCCCGTTTCGCACGATACTTGATCCAGCACAAGACCTAGTAGTGTGCTAGCCGCTACTTCATATTGAGGACGGAATCTAGTATGATTGGAACCGTCATGGGAGGTTTCACACGATTTGTGCTTGCTATGAATCGGTTATTACATATGATTCCACACTAATTGAAAAAAAAGAGAAGTTCGCACAGCATCTGTAACGTGACTTGATTGGTCGATGGCTACTGGGCTACTAGGTCCTACTAGAAATATAGTACAGCATCAAGTACGAAATCCAGTTGCCCAGCGAGTATACTGGCTAGCATGCTTGCCAGCCAGTATACTGGTTCTGTTCACACGATACTCGAAAGCTAGCATACTAGCGAGTATACTTGACCTTGTACTGGATCAAGTATCGTGTGAAACAGACTTTAAGGGTTTTCTGCTTTTTTCGAGCAAACATTTATTAATATCAATTAAACAAGTGTGGTAAGGCGAGCACTTTTTTACAATGCTAAATTCTAAATAAAATTGTGCATCTTACATTAGTCTCTCGTCAAAACGGCATTTCTCTTTACATTATTAATCTGCAAATTTCAGTGCAAGAGCCATGGTCAGCCGCGCAACCACCTATAAAATAGCTGATTTTCAACGTTTCTTTTCTTCAAATATATGATGAAAAGGCCTCATTATTTTATTGCCAATCGATAAAAGGGCCAAAAAATGATGTGTCCTGAAATTTTCACAAAAATTTGTCTTCTACTTCATAATTCGGTGAAGCCACGTCAACAATGCACCAAAAATCTTCGTTTCGTTCATACCGCTTGTTCTGCAGCGACCTCTGTGACGGAAACAAAAATAAAACAAATGACTACGCAAACGTAACACTATCCATGCAAATTTTCGCACACACTAAGTGAGCCTAGAAAGTTCCGGCTGTACCGTACATATAGGAAATAGGAAAAAGAATTCTGAATGAAAATGTATGAACTATTTTTAATACCTAAAGCTACTTCTTTAAAAGAACAGTGAATGAATGTGCTACGAGATATTTGATGGCCTTTAATAACATCCGAAAAATCTTCCTAAAATTGTGTTTAGATGTGTTCTGGACTAAACAGAATTATTTGTTTGAAAATACATTCCACTTAAAGTAACAATGAAGTTCTGCAATTCTTAAGGTCAAATATTTAACAGACAATAATCGATGACAGACCAAATCAATTAGGAAAACCAAGTTCAATTAATTTAGGGGTGGAGTCTTTGGTCATCATTACGAGTTTCACGCTCTATATCTCTTCTTACATTTCCCTAATTTCTGCTTAAAAGTGCAGTTGAATGTCATTCCCCAGCTTATTTTTTTTGCACATATTTTGGCGCCTTTTATCTTCTTATATTTCTCCTCGTAACAAGCAGAAAATGTCTTAAGGCCACGATATTCTTATGCCAAAACCAACGAAAATGATGAGAACACCTTTTCGAACCGTAAACGAACACTCTTTGTTGCCCGTTGTGCTAACAAAGATAAACAATCTTTGGTAAACATTCGTCAGCAGATAATGTTTCCGAGACTTCCAAGACTAAAGTTGAGTATCCTTTTCTATCGCTAAAATCATTTTTAAGCCAATAAAAAATTATTTTTTCGCTGAAATCTATCGGGATAAATACATTTACATAATACCCTGCAAACCAGCATAAAGGTGTGTGGCAAGGGGTGAATTCTCACCAAATATGCACTACATATCAAGCATAGAAAAGTTATTAGTTTTATACACTATTCTAAACTTCACTTTTTTAAAAAGAAAAAAACAGGAAAGCAAGCATGCAAAAACATGCTGTTAGTTGGGTTAGCTTCAAGTCCTTATGCCAACATGCAGCTACCAATGTTATCCATTGCTACACTCGTATTGGATACATTTACTGTTATTCATATCCCTAATAGTACGAGGAAAAAAGGACATTTTGAATCTGTCAGTTCGGCAATCAATTTCTCTAATTTTGTGATTATGGTCCAGTCTACCATAATAAGTTGGGATCCGAAAAATATTTTTAATTTTTTTTTATTTTATGGTCTTTGAATTCATTTAAGAGATTAAGTCTGTATTTCAACCTGCGATCCTACAATGATTCCCAATTTGATTCATTTAATAGACTGGTTACGGTAATAAGGTTATCATACCGGCCCTTTACAAATCTTGCCGATCTTCGCCGCACACGTTCAAGTTCGTTATTTAGACCGATTTCGTAGGGATCCCATACACTGGCAGCATATTCCAAATGAGGTCTAACAAGGGAAAAGTAGCTGATTTCACGTACATGATCGTCACATTTTCCCAGTACTCTTTTGATGAATCCCAGCTTACGATTCGCTTGACCCATTATTTCACATATGTATTTACCCCAGGAAATATCGTATGTCAGTCTTATTCCAAGACATTTGATGGATTCCACGTTTGTTAATTCATTAATACTTATTTTGCAAGTGCTACGAGGAGAGCTATTCTTTTTTTCAAAAATTCATTACAAGACATTTTTAAAAGCTTAATTCTAACTGCCACGTATCACACCAAGTTTTAATTGCTTGTAGGTCTTCAGTTACATATTCTTTATCGTTTGGGCATATAATTTCCCTCTAAACTACTGTGTCACCGGCAAATAGAGAAAGCTTACTTTTTTACCACCTTATTGATATCATTTATGTAGAAAAGGAATAGGAGTGGACCTATTACACTACCTTGTGGGACACTCGAAGTGACTTTAATTGCCGGTGAGGTAACACCGTCCAAAAAACCTTCCCAGATAAACTGAACATCGCTTCGGTGACATAATTCCCAGAGCACTTCTGCCAATGCTCTTTTCTTCAGTCGGCCGCGTCGTTGGACGAGGCCTCGGAGATTTGGACGCCTGATGACGCATCCGTCGATGTCATGTACTATTAACAGTTACATATCGCTTGACGCCCGTAGCGATTCTCGGTAACGGTAACCGGTTCTCTTCCAAGTCGTTTTATATAAAGATGTCGTCGTGATAGAGATAATGCGTGGGATCAAAGTGTCTGATACCTATCTGGACTTGGCCAATACTTCAGTCATTTCTCCAAATTTGCCACCCACCAGCAAAAAACAATGGTGGCGTTTACTCAGAACCGAAATCGGAATTTTGTATACGAAATTGTTAGATGGAAACGAAAAATGAATTTTAGTGAAAAAATTCATCTTATAACCACAACCATTCACTCATAAATAAAAAATTAAAATAAGCAAAAGGTGACGCCCACCGAAGAAGCTGCTGTGATAACATTGTAGTCATTTTCCTCACGTCATTGACTGCTTTAAAGGGAAGGGAAGGGAGTGGAGTGGGGTTCTCGGAAGGTCTGCTCGCACAGAAGGTCGCTCGTGCTGTCGCAATCGTTTCTATTGGCAGATTCAGCTGTGTCCCCCCCATTGCGATAAGTCAAAGTAGCATCGCGGGCTCAGTTAAGATTGGACGAAGTCGATATACATCAGAGGTTGCACCATATCCACTTTTCCGAAATGGATAAAACATCAGTTTTTCGCCGCCTATAACTCGAGAAATAATCGACGGATCAAAAAACGGAAAAATACGGGTTTTTTTCATTTTACAAACTCTATCAGATTCGGCAATAAAAAAATATGGTAAACGATCCCATTGTTCGAACAGCCATTTTATCGTATATCATATATCAAGTCATCTTGTTTTTAGAATAGTAGGAAATATACTTGAAGCTTGATCGAAAGAAAAAGTGGAGCATATGATGTCGAAAATGTGGTGCTACAGATGAATGATGATGATGACCTGTATCAACCGAGTGACAAACGAAGTCTTAAGAAAACTGGGAGTAAAGAAAACGAAGTAAAGGATTTTCCTAACCTCTGTGACAATCACGCCACCACCAATGTAGCCCTTAAATGCTCCGCACACTCACACATTGTTAAAACCGCCACAGCCCTATCTAAAATCTCACCTCCCCCCCTACATATATATAAAATGCGCATTTATGGTGGGGCACGAATTGCAATTAAAGGATTCTTCTCTGATGAAAGACCTTATCCTTTCAGAGACATCGGTTTCAGAATTAGTCCACGAGTTGCTCTCCAGATGCCTCCCCCGTAGCCCTTATGTAATTTCGGAATCAGATTTTACGCCAATTGCGCGTACGGTTGGATTCAAGTGGGCGTCTGTTTCTTATCTCAAGTGCTTCTTTGATTTCTTTATGACTGCCTGAAACTTAGTATTCCAATGAAACTTGGGAGTCGACAAATGCTTATTCCTCGGACATTTAATAGAAAATATTTTTCATTCCTCTGCCCGCTTAGTCTTCCTTACAACTAAGCTGAGGACATTGCCTAAGATGTCTATTTTTTGTTTTAACTAATTTTATGAAGTTTAATGTTCATTTTGGATCGTTTCTGGCGAAATGAAGGCAATTGTTTACAACCTAAATATGCCTATTTTACCAGTTTATGCCTTTCTCTGCTGATATCGCCTATTTAAGGGCCTAAAAGAGCCATTTTCTTCTCAATTTCACAAAACTTCTCTTTAGTTCGGAGCTATTCTGTTATTTCAGTTTCTTTCTTCATATTTTTTTAATCTATCAAGGTTGACATAATGTCATTAAACATGCATAAAGAAAAATCACTCAAAGTATTACTATATATATAGAGTAGGAAAATGACTATGGTAATTTTACTTGATCCGTACATGCAATGCCAAAAACTTGTTCTTGAAGCTTTATTCAAAGAATTTTATGCTTTACTTTAAATAGACTGCCCGAAATTGCTCTGCCTTTTCAGCCAGTATTGATAATCATGGAGAGCATGGCTAAATACTCCATTATACTCTGCCGATAAAATTATTGAAATACGTGAGGTATGTGATAGGTATAATGTGCGCCTCCAACAGATCAGTTCGAAAGTCATTTTCACCCACTTAAATGTAGATACACTATTGCAACCGATTTTGCTCATCTTTTATACTGCGTGTTAATTCTGTCTATAAGAAAATTAAGCCATCATGGCACATGAGTAGGTTTTCTATAGCAAACAGAATATCTGGATGAAGAAGCTTACTACATTTTCGAATCCATAGCTGTAGAGTTATATCTCCGTGTCGATGCAGATCCTACGTTTATCAGATGCAACTTTGGTTAACTACCATCTATCATCTCATCGCTGGCTGAATAAATTCCGTTTTATATCGACAAATTTTTCCGAAATATCTTGCTTTACCACCTCAGATTTCAACTAAAATTGGTTCATGGATAGAGTCAACCTTCCTGAGCCAAAATCCGTTCCCTGTTTCAGCAGAAAAAATTTCGCTCCTGAATTATAGGCAGGCATGCATTGCGTTAACGCCTTAAAATCGTCTTTTTATACTATTTTTCTACAGACTGCAGCAGACTTGTTTTACGTGATATACACATATAAAAGGCGTCAATAGAAAAAATATGAAGTTTGCGTATTAAAAGAGGAGTTTTAAATGTACTTTTCATCAGAATAATTGTCTTTTTGTCGCTGTAAATGCAACTTCCAAAATTCATTGTTTTCACAAGTTTACCCTAAAAATACACCAAGAAATAATTTTTAAACCTAGCCAGTTCTTCTCACCGTAGCACTCATACGTACCTAGTGTATGAATATATTAATTAACATGAATTGTGAGCATTTCTCACTGAGAAAAGATCACTTTAATCTGAGAAATTTGGAAAAATCGGTTTATTCGGAGCTAAGAAAGTCCATGTGGCATGGGTTTAAAAATTAAAAAAGCATTGGTATAGTAAGTCTTCATGTTGTTATTTTAGAAAAAAAAGAATTATTTGTGCTTTTTAGGGGTTTGGGAGATATTGTTGGTGTAAAAACAGTACTCAACGCCCTTACGCATGGGCCTAAACATACTCTCATTCCAACAATATTTTAACCATCATTAATTCTCGTGGGGATGGTTTAAAAATTAGAAAATTATTGAGATAGAAAGTCTAAATGTTCCGAAATCAGGTACAAAAAGAAAGTTTTGTGTATGTGAGTGGTTTGGGAGATATAGGCGATGTAAAAACAGTGTTCAATACCCACAGGCAATCGGCCTACACAGCCTCGCATTCAAATAATACTATATTTAAACTATTATTAATCCTCGTGGGACTGGGTTTAAAAAATAGAAAATCAATGGATTAGGAAGTCTAAATGTAGCTGACTTAGGTACAAAAATGTTTCGTTTTTATGAGGGGTTTGGGAGGTAAAATCGATGTAAAAACAGTGTTCATTTTTCACAGGCAATGCGCCTCGTCACACGCATGCATTCCTACCATTTTTTAACCTTCATTATCTTATTTACACCGATTAAAAGTATGAATAGTGGCACTGAAACTTTGTAGTACTGACAGAAATTTATTCATGGATGAACAGTTTCCCAGAGGTTGAGTTGGTTCCGGAGGTCCTGACCTGGCCTCGTTGAAAAATATCAGTAACCAATTGAAAATGGTTATTTAAAAACAAACGAAAAATAATTATTATAGCTGTTTCATATCAGAAAAAAGGGTCTGCCCGTGAAAAAAAAGTTGAAACTAACATAGTGTATAAAATAGGCTTGAAACCTATACGCCCAGCAAGAATTTAGTTAGTTTTTATGAATCGAAAAGCACAATTATTTGACGGTAACATTGCTGCTATTTTTGGTGGACAGTTGAGTGAATAAAGTACGGAAGAATTGCTTACCGTCCAGAAGTTTTATTTCCTCGCCTGCAAAAGTTATTTTAATTCGTTTTTCTCTCTGGCCGGCGCAAAAGAGCTCTCAAATGTATTTTTTTTACTCCCAAATGAACAGCTAAATGAAGCTGAGGGGTAAGCTCCGGACTCTTCAATATAACTACGGGCCTCATCCTATTCTTGTACCCCGCATTTGCACCACACGGTACAGCCCGAATTTCAGTCACTAGCGGCTCGTTCCCAGATAACGGTAAGTTACAACAATATCCTACAAAAATATACGATGTTTCCGGATGAAGTGATTCCACCTCATTTAGTACTGTCCAGGGAAATTGCAAACACCAACTATAGCACGAATGGTGAGAGAAGCTTTGATGAAGTACTGAGATCACAGATTTTTATGCATATTTATGCAGTAGAGTACCTATAATCGGTTCTCTCTTCTTTTCTTTATTACGCATATGTTTTATTTTCTTTGACTATTTTGGATTTTCCTTTCTTCAAGATTCCTGTGGCCAACAGAAAATAATGATGAGACGTTTTTAGAGGTAATAACGGATAGCGCATCATATATGTTAAAATATGGGCAGGGATTGAGTATTTTACCCCAATATGGTGCATGTCACATGCGTCGCACATGCTCTACATAGATTAGTGGAGGAGATACGATCCAAGTTTCCTTATGTAAATGAGGTGATTGCAAGCGTACGAAAAGTATTTATGAAGGCACCATTCCGTACTGCTGTTATTAAATCAGGAACTTCGGTTGCTCCTGGACCAAATATAACAGTAGAAGAGCATGCATCATTTAAGCAATGCCCTGTCACCTTGTCTGAGGATGAGAAGTCATTTTCATTCTAAAAAGTAATCCTGACTGACTCTCGGCATCAGTTTACAGGAGAACATTTAGAGAAATATATTGTAATGTAACTTGAAATAAGTAAATCTTTAGCGTTTTATGTTTCTTCAATTTATATGCCAAATTTATTTGAAGTTTTATCCTCTTTGCTCTCCATCAATTTTACCAAAAATTAATTGTGTATTTAAGCCCAAACTTTAGATTTAAGATGCTTGTTTGTGGCAATAAGCCGCATTATGTTTCTAGTTTGCCACCGATGCAGAGAGGTGAAGTCTTCCCCTGCTAATCTTGGGATTGAGTCCTGCCAGGGTGGGTGTTTCACCACCCAAGAAGTAGATGTATGTCAAGTTCTGTTTGTCTGGTCCCTGGAATACCTGATTACAGGCTTAACCTTTTGGAATTCCAGGACCGACAGGATGGGGACGTTTATCATATTTTTTTATTGCCGAATATGATAGAGTTTGTAAAATAAAAAGACCCGTATTTTTCCGTTTTTTGATACGTCAATTATTTCGCGAGTTATAAGCGGCGAAAAACTGATGTTTTTAACCCTTTCGGAAAAGTGGGTGTGGTACAACCTCTGACGTATATCGACTTCGTCCAATCACAACTGAGCCCGCGAAGCTACTTCGCCTTCTCGCAAAGGGGGGGACACAACTGGCTCTCCCAATGGGAGCGATTTCGACAGGATCTGTGCGAGCAGACTTTCCGAGAACCCCCCTCCACTCCCTCCCCTTCCCCTGAAATCAGTCAAGGACGGGAGGAAAATGACGTCAAAGTTATCACAGCAGCTTTTTCAGTGGGCGTCACCTTTTGCTTATTTTGATTTTTGATTTATGAGTGAATGGTTGTGGTTAGAAGATTAATTTTTTCACTAAAATTCTTTTCTCGTTTCCATCTAACAATTTCTTGCAAAAAATTGCAATTTCGGTTACGAGTAAACGCCCCCATTGTCCGAAATGAAAAAAATATTTCAAGCGCCTATTTTAAGTTCCTATTTAGACATTTTTAGTGCCTTTTTGGCTGTCTATTTCTTCATTTTTATTGCCTAAATGTCCTCAGCTTACTTACAACGCAAAAAGAGGAAAGATCCAATGGACAGAGTACTGAACTCGAATGCAATCTATCAGCACAGCACTCAAGTAGGGAAAGGCTGATCAATGAGAAATATTTTCCACTACCAGAATTCAAACCCTCTAAGCGAAAACTAATACTCCAATCATTACCCTCGAAGGAGACCAGCAAGATTTGTATAAGGTTGCTACGATATTTTTATTGGTGTTATGAGTTTAGTATAATAACTATGATGGAAATTTGTATCAAAACGCAAGTTAAATTTCAGGCTTAGCCTATAAATCTATCTTAGCCTATATTTACATATAGGCTTAGCCTATATGTAAATATTGATCTCGCTATTCCCGGCCATTCGCACGAAAGCTCATTACATTACCGGATTTTAAGCTCGTAATGCTCTCGGCAATGAAAAAGAATGTTATCTGTCGGTATATTAGTCTAATCTCTTAAGACAAATCACTTCCAAGGAAGGCCCAATTATAGGAGCTTGCTTTTTTCCCATTCATAGGTAAAAAAAGCCTATTGTTTTAATAAAAGACCCTACGACGTCAAGAAAAACGGCGGATAAAGCTATAGATAAAAACTATTGTTGTTGTGGATGTGGAAGACCCATTTCAAGGCAGCCCATCTCATGAAGTGATTAAGAGGCTGTATCGTTCGCCGCAGACCCGTCTCGATGTAGACCCTTTTGCGTCAGGGTCGCACGTAACATCCTGGCACCCCCAGGGTGACGCCCAACCCCTGGCATCACCAGCCAGGCGCTTCGGCGTCATCCTGAGAAGAGATAACCAGCGTGTGCATGATTACTTGCAGGCGTTGATTACTTCCAACCATTCCTAGCCATTTATTTAGATGTGATATGAGCAAGTTTCGTAATTATGGACGGACAAATAACAACAACCTAGCAACCTATCGAGATAAATTGTGAAGGCTGCAATTATTAACTAAATGAAATACTTCATCAACCACTGTTTAATTAAATGGAAGTATCATGGCCCAGTGGGGAATATGCATAAAATTTGTTTCTCGAAGATGCACTTGATGCGAAATTTTCTCACCATTTTAAATATGTAAGCCAAATTTTTCTACGCCCACCACAAAGATTATTAAGTGATACCAAAAAGTTTCCGGAAATTGACAAAAGTCACGTGACCTGAAACGACTTCTGACGTCACTGCACGGTATAGGTTCCATATTGCTACGGAGATAAACACTTATATTTAAAAGAAAACGAAGTGAATATATTGTTTTGAGGTTTTTAGCCGTTTCTCGAAAGAAATGATGACTGAAAAAATACTTAAAAAAGCACGTTCGGACAATTTACTTTGGTTGACTCCCTTATGGCGGCGTTCTTCTTAAAAAAACAAGCGATTGCAAAAACGTAGTAGAAATTCTTGGACACTAAACAGGCATTATATAATTAGTGGACGATTTTCTCGTTACAATTCATACTACGTAAATAAAAAATCGAAATACAATGGTTTATTGCATTAAACAAATAAGATAAACATACGTTATCGCCAAGTATTTATTTAACAACTTACCTCCACGCATATACAGATAAACAAAGACCTTAGTGATACCGTGCCGTGACGTCATGCGATGACGTCGTGTTTGTGAGCCTCCGAAAAGGTACAATTTTCAAAGAGATTTTTTTTATATCTTTGTTACAAAACTTATTTTTTCAGCAAAATTTTCTCCCAGCACGTTTTTGCTAATAAACTTCACATTCAAAGAGTTATACAAATAGTGCATGTTCCCCATTGGTGTCAATATTTAATGGCATAAGTTTTCCAACGATAAACTAGGAAAACGAACACTTGGGGAGGTGAAAGAGTACCTTTACCTGAGAAGCCGAGTGGACAGCGATTGGCGAAACAAGCAATAAATAGCAAGTAGAATAGCCCAGGCGAAGAGGGCATTCTATCGACAGAAGAATCTGTTTATAACTGGAAACATGTGTAGAAGTAAGGAAACAGTTCATCGCAGGTACAACCGGAACATGTTTCTTTTTAGAAGTGAGAAATGGGCGATGACAGCAGCGGAAAAGAAAAGGGTGGAAGCATTCGAAATGAGTTGCTACAGAAGAATGATGAAGATTAAATGGATTGACTGAGTAAGGAACGAGAAAGTCCTAACGAGTAAGGTACAAGTAGAGCGGGAGAAAATAAATGTCTTCCGAATAAAGCTGAGAAGAAGATGGGATAACTTAATTGGCCACATCATGTGACATGATGACGAAAGACGCTCCGGGGGATGCCTACGCCCGGACCGCTTCACCCCTTCCACAGTGGACTTCACTGGGACTCTCCGCATGGACTTTCCGGAGACCCTTAACGACCTGGGCCATCCCCAGGTCGCCATCATGCTTGGTTTTACCCATCAACACCCACCACCTTTCACCCTCCTCTCAATTCCCAATCCTTGTTCCCTCCAACCCCTCCATACTCCCCCTCCTCCTGCCCCCCCCCTTTTCAACCTTTCCCACCCCTCACTGCAAATTGTATATATATACAGATGTTTGAGATTTAATTTTCACCTTAAGATGGTGTTGTACACCGAAACTGGTCATATTAAAAATCCTTATTCTTGTGGAAAATTGCCACTTTTTTTCTTTCGCTATGATATTCCACAAAATCAAGCCTGAAACAACTACCTTTATGAGACATGATGGCCTGAAGAATACAATTGTCGAAAGGGCAAGTGAAGGGGAAGAATGTGAAAGGAAGGACTCGTATGAAGAACAAGTGATGAACGATGTGAAATAGAAGAAATACCTAAATACGGAGATTAGATGATAGGAGAATGGAGTGGAGAGCTGTATCAAACCAATCTTAGGATTGTTGATCAATGATGATTATGCTTAAGGTTTCAACAACGAATGAGGACAAATGGGATTCCGACAAACGTTTCCTCATGTGGAGTCAAGAAAAATGTGCTGGACACAGGCGGCTGGAGATGGATAAGATGGACCAGAAGGAGGAAGAATAATCTCGGCGAATAATCGGTTCTCCTTTGTTGATCTCGCCCACTGACACCGTTAACCGCCAAACACGTGAAGAATCGTCGCGTTTCACTTTTTTCACCCTCTCTTCAAATCCAACGGTGGGAGATGGGAGGCCGTTTTTTCACAAATAGTTTTGCGACACGGGAAATTGCGTCCCTCGCGGCAAACATCACTTTCGTTATTGTTTTTTTTATTCTTTTTTCGCCGACTGCCCCAGATCTCTTCGGGGGCACCGCGTGGGGCCGCCGTCTCCATGGCGATGGCGAGGTGTTGACCGACCCCGGATGGAGGGCACTTCCTCGAAGGCGCGACACACGAGGCCGGACGATTGACCCCCATCGCCCGCGGATAAAGAAATTAAAAGAAAATAAGATTCCGTCTGAGATGGCGCCGTCTCTCTTGCGCCTGATGAGACAGAGAACCCGTGATTCTATCCTCTCCAGTGAAAGGAAAGATAGTCCGACAAGAAAATAATTATGAACGAAATATAGGAGGCCGAGACTTTGTGGAACTCCATAATGTGAAATAGAAAAATACAAAAGCTTTGCAAAATTCCACTGTAGAATAACTGAGTAGAGTCCTGAAGATGCCATGATGTGGTGAAACATGTCGACTCAATAAATTTATTCTAATTTGGAATTTTGCAAAACCTTTGTATTTTTCTATATCACATCTCACAAGAAAATAAGTGATTATTGACGCAGGCGTAAAGTAGAAATCGGAGGTGGCGCGCAAGAGGCGCACTCCCCAGGGTAGCGTAATAGGTCCGTTTCTATTTCTTTTATACATAAACTATTTGGGTACCGTAGTTAGTAATTAGCTTCGACTTTTTGTATACGATGTTGTAGTGTATAGAGGTTTACCAAAAGAAGAAAACCGGAAATCGCTTAGCAAGGATTTAGATGCAATTCAAGAGTGGTGCGACATATGACAGTTAGAACTTAACCTTAAAAAGCGTGCAGCTATCAATTTTTGGAGGAGGAATAATTCAATAGAGCGATCCTATAAAATAAATAACACGAAGGTCGAGAGCGTTGAAACCATAAGATATTTAGGTGTAACAATCACTAAATGTTAATCGTGGGGAAGACAAATCCGGGAAATGCGGCCCCGCGAAGAGAAAGCTAGGATTTATAAAAGAATACTTGGGAAATGTAATGAGAAGGCAAAGGAGCGATGTTACTTTTCACTAGTTAGGCCCCACCTTGAGTATGCAGCCAGTGTATGGGATCCGAATGAATTAGGTTTGATCAGAGAAGTAGTCAGTGTGCAGCGAAGAGCAGCTAGGTTCGTTAAAAGGTGTTACGATAGGTTGAGGAGTGTTTCAGAATTAATAAAAGAATTAGGGTGGGAGTCAATGTAGGAGCGTTGGTTAAGGTACAGATTAAATCTATTAGAGAAATTTCAATCGGATAGCTTTACTGAAGATGTTAGGCACATATAAATAACATCAGCGTATTATGCTAGATTCGATAAGACAAAAAAGATTAGAGAGAGATAGATTGTCGTACTGATAGATTCATAATGGCATTTTCCCCCGTACTATAAGAGAACTGAATAGGCAGCATAACAAAGGGATAGGTAGGGGAAATATTTTAGAGTAGTCTGTAGAGCATGATGCATGTATTAATCCCTTAGATACTATAGATACTAACAATCTAGTTGCATGAGACCCTATAGTTGCTTGTTTGCATGTCGGTAGTGCATGCTTGATTGATATTCACCCCCTGCCACACACACTCGCGGTGGCTTGCAGGGTAACGTGTAGGTGTAGATGAGGCGAGGGCGGAAGGCGTGATTCCAGAATCGCTGATTTGCGTGATTTAATTTCGTTGGGCGAGAATATCTTTTGCAGGAAAAGGTGGCGAGATATAATCATTTTCCCTTTTTTGATATGGCTTTCCAGAAACCTTCCTGGCAAGGTATATAGAGACCTCCCCGAGGGCTTAAAACTTTCATTTAAATTTCAGAGAATTGCCCAGGCTTAAAGGCGATCATCCGGCCGTGTAAAACCACCGATACGCTTTAATATTCAGAGGCGAGGAGGCTTAATATTCACGCGAGGTTCTCACCGGGTAGCTGCGCCATCTAATTAAGCGCAGTCCTCAAGTTAGATGATTACGATCTAAGATCTAAGGGAAAAGAATTATGTCATTATTCTTGATAAAAGAGTGGAGATCATCACCCAAAAAAAACTAAGAAATCATTCTTATTTTTTCGTATATGGCTTGCCAAAAAACCCCCTGGGCCATTTCCGTTTGACATTGCGTCATCTACGGAGACATATTTACTGAATGCAATCAAAAGAGGCCGGCTTGATAAAAAGATCATTATGAGTATCCATGGTAGATGACGGCGTGATGTTATTGAGAAAAACTCATCAAAAGAACCCGATGTATCGATAAGGCCCCAGTGATAAGGTGAGATCGGCAACAAGTTCCACGTAAGAGGACCGGAATAAAAATGAGTTTCTTCACTTGCCAACGCTAAGTGAGTTTAAGATGACGAAAGCTATCGGTGAAAACATTTTTTTTGTGTATTTTTCAGATTTTAAGTGGTATTGTGCATACATACATAGGGTATTTTCCTTCACCAACGAAAACAGAATTTAATGATTGCGATTGGTACCCTACCAAAAAAGGATACGTAATTATTTTGGATAAACAAATCCCAGGAAAAACTAAATTTCATTATTATTTTAAGTTATAATATGAGCATCAAAAAGAATAAAACTAAAATCCTAGTGTGCAGAAGAGAGAAGCTTAGGGCAAATATCACAATCGAGGAGTGAAATTAGAACAAGTGGAGAACTTTACCTACCTTGGCAGCACTATAACTTGGGATGAAAGAAGCTCGACGGACATCAAGCGAAGAATAGCGCAAGGTAAGGAGGCGTTTATGAAGAAGAGACAATTACTGTGCTCAAAGAACCTACGGCTGCAAACAAGGAAGCACGCCATGAAAACATTCGTATGGAGCATGGCACTCTATGGATCAGAGATGTGGAACATCGGGAAAGCAGACCAACGAAGAATTGAAGCCTTCAAAACATGGTGCTGGAGGAGAATGTTGAAGATTAAATGGACGGATAAAGTGAGGAACGAAGAAGAGCAGATGAAGAAAGGACTATATGGAAAACCCTACGGCAAAGGAGAACCAGATGGATTGGACATACCTTGAGGCACAATGAATTAGTTAGAAATATAATACAAGAAAAGATTGAAGGGAAGGTTCCGCGAGGAAGACCAAGGGACAAGTATATAGGGCAAATACAGAAAATGAAAGGACGTGAAAGAGAAAACATATCAGGGCGTGAGGGAATTAACACTGAATAGGGCAGAATGGAGGGCTGTAGTAAACCAATTCTAGGATTGAAATGCTGACGATGATGACGACGATTTTAAGTTATCTGGAAAAAGCCGAGCAATGACGGGACTGAGGCTGCCTTGAAGATGACGTAACGGGTGCATAGTTTACATTGCCAGGCATACAGAATATTCGTCTCCTGAGCATAGCATTGAATTTCCCTGAGTCCCCAACCTGTGTTGAATGTCTTGTTAATCTCCTAACAAATTTATCAAATCTCGGATAGACACCTAAGTTGAGCATTGTATCAATATTCGTTTCCAAATCTCGTACGGAGGAGCTCACATATGCTATCAAACGGGAGTGGAACAGATTTCATCACCAAGGTTGTCTAAACATTTTCCAACGGTTGCAACACGTCTCTTGTAAAAGTGGAACAATTCGAAAATGACGGAATCAATAATACGAGGGTGATAATTAAATATGCAATAAGCTTCATGCTTTTGGCACTGAAATCCTAGTCTATAAATGGTTTTGCTTCAAACGCAGTGCAGGGAATAAACGTTGGCTCATTTGACGACTTATTTCACAATTAGCGAGCGTTCAGCCTTGGCTTAGAGGGTTTGTGTCCAGGATTTTTTTGGAATTTTTAGAGGATTCCTCACGTGGAAAATGTGATATCCATTGTAGGTATGTGCAAAACGAAGCACTGTGAAAGAAATTAGTATTTCTAAAATTACAGTGGACCAGAAAACAGTAACATTTAACGCAATCAATCTACGCCTGAACTTCAACAGGTCACACTTACTTCATTTTTCAGTTCTAAGGCTGCCGAAATGTCCAACTAGGGAAGCGCGGAGCATTGAAGTCACGGTGGATCCTCTAAAGACTTGGCTCAATGCGTCAGTGTGGGCAATACAGGAAAAAAAATCAGTGACGTAAGAGGTCAGGTACAATTACTCAGTGCTACATGAGAAGCTACAACTGGAATATGTAGTGAGCTCTTTCTATGCTGTAGACATCAGGGTTTTTCACCCCCTGCCATCCACCCTAAGCTACCCTCAAGGTGGCTTTCAGTGTATTATGTAGATAACGATGCAGAAGTATGTAAAGGTGAGAGGTTGTCAAGGAGGAAGAAATTATTGAAGGTAAGACAAGACTGGTGGCATCGATGCTCACTACAAGTCTGTAGTATCTATACCTACATACACGAAATACCCTGTAAGCCATCGTCAGGGTGTGTGGCAGGGGGTTAAGATATATACTGGCGATATTCGGCATCAAACCGGTTGCAAGTGAAGTACACGCTGCGAAATAGCCGAGCTCCATATCTTCAGCGCATGAATGAGTTCCAGCGACTGTGGTTGCAATCATGGATAATCGCTTTATTCATGCCACGAAAAAAACCAATCTATAAACAAAGAAGCAGTATAAAATTAAAGATTTGGGAGTCTAGATAAAGGAGGATATATGAGAGAATAAGTTAATAATTTTAATGGAGATATGATATATTGAAAATACCTGGTGAAAATTGTTTGATGTCGAGATACATATTTTCAGAGTAATTTAAGCAAGAGAACAGTAAGCTTTAGGTTAGAAATTCTATCGGAAAGCATAAAGGAAAATAAAGCTTTACTTCTGCACGATTTATGAATGAACCAAATAGGAAATTACTGACATGAAACAAGGAAGATTGAAGCAAAATTAAGGGAACACAGGGTAGGTACACCAAATTCAAAATGCCTCCTTGGTGGCGTAGATAAAGATAGTTTCATTCGCATAATATTCCATTGTGTTTATAGAGAAAGAAAACCTGAAAATAAGGAAAAGAAAGACAAGGCGAGTGGCTAAAATCTGTGTCAAACTACAACAGAGTCAGGGGAAAACCGAATGACAGTTACAGATTAATTACTTGAGGCGATTTTGGCGATTTTTCGAACCCCTCTCCCCTTAAGTGAGATGCCGTGAGATTTGGCTCAACCCCCTTCTCCCCCTCTAATCTTACGTGAGATTTTTCAAAATCCGTATTTTTGGTGAAAATACGTTAACCTGTGCTTGATGGCGTTGGGTTTATTAAAAAAAATTAAAAAAAACTTAAACGTCCCCCGCCACCCAGCTCGTACGCCGCAGCGTTCGCTAGCTAATTTTCCCTTGTAAGACCTCGTTCGGAATATGCTGCCAGTGCATGAGATCCCTGCAAAATAGGTCTAAATAATGAACTTGAACGTGTGCGGCGAAGATCGGCAAGATTTGTAAAGGGATGGTATGATAACCATACTAGCGTAACCAGTCTATTAAATGAATTAAATTGGGAAAAATTATCGGATCGCAGTTTGAAATTTAGACTTAATCTCTTAAATACATTCCAAACCATATTTTCAGTGATGATGTTAAAAATATGTTGCGGAACCCAACTTACTATGGTAGACTGAACCATAATCACAAAATTAGAGAAATTGATTGCTGAACTGACAATTTCAAAATGTCCTTTTTTCCTCGTACTATTAGGGATATGAATAACGGTAAATATATCCAGTACGAGTGTTGCAATGTATAGCATTGGTAGCTGCATGTCGGTATGAGGACTTAAAGCTAACCCAACTAACAACATGTTTTTGCATGTATTCGTTGCTATTTTTATCTTGTTTTTAAATGATGTAGTTTTGAACAGTACCTATATAAATGCTAATCCTATTTTATGCATGATATGTAGTGCATGTTTGGTGAGAGTTCACCCCCTGCCACACACCTTTATGGTAGCTAGCAGGGTATTATGTAGATGTGTAGATGTTCGTCGAGACGCGCATTTGGCTGGCCGGTGGCGGCTAAACCATCGAAGGGCAACTGTGCCACTTTGCGGCGTTCGTACATCGCGATAAATATTATTGTGTAGGATTTAGCCCTATTTTAGTGGAGAAACATGTTTTTCTTAATTTAACCCAGTTTTCTCGCAATTTACCCCGTTTGTTGCGGGAAAAAAATCACGTGATATTTGCCGAGACCGCAAATACACCGCTCCCCCACGTGAGATTGGGTGAGATTCGACTCGACCCCCTCACCCCCACCCTAAACGCCTCACGTAATTAATGGACGCCCCCTTATGTCACAATTTTGAGTGAATAACGTAGGAGCTTGGCCAAAGGACTTTTATAGCAATATAGTTTTCATCCATAATTGAAAAAGAGGGAAAGAGACATTCATTATTTCAAGGACAATATCTTAGACTTTACCACAAGCAAATGTTGCTCGTGGTCTTCTAAGAAGAGAGAAAAGAGCGCATACTTTTTCCTAAGAACTGTTAATAGAGCTTATATAAGGAGATAAACGCTTGATGCCATTCCATTTATTAAATCCTAGTTTTAAAGGAACCCAGTTCATGATGGGGAAGTTTTCACCCAGTTGGTTACCTTTACGAAGGCACATGAAGAAGCAGCATAGGGAAGGTAAATGGGCATTTTTTGAGAAGAGAAACAGACGAGCGACGAGGGCAAAACATGTGTTTCGGTAAAGGAAGCAAGGTAGTCATGGAGAAACTTGGTGAGGAGCAGCAGTGAGTCGAGGAGTAGGCCAGTGCCGACCGTCTGTTATCACAATCGCTCAGTCTGTATGCCAAGGAAGCGACCCACCAGAGGGAGAGAGACACATAAAAAAAGGGAACGATTAAGGAGGTTCAACCGTGACTCCGCCATTCAATATTCCGTAAAAAAATGTTATTTAATGAATAAATACCGATCCAGAAAATAGCTTATGTGGAAAATCATCTATAGGGTGATAACGCATACACAATAATTATATGAGTATGCTGTTATAGTTGCATCCTATTTTTTACAAGCTCTTTTAACTCATTTTGACTTCGAAACGTTGACTGACGTGTTGTTACCACGTTTAATTAACAAAGACAGAATACATGCTCAATCCCACTAATACGTATTCTAAAATAGATTAAATATTTTCTTACTTAGTTTTAAACTATTCCCTTGCAGTTACAATCTTTGTTTTGAATTATATTAATATTCGTATTTTTTAATACTGTTTGGCAACGATGACGCTGCTACCATTTGGAAGCATTGGTATTAATTACACCATATCAATGACTTGTGAAATATTTAAAATACATAAAAAATATAAGAAGGATCTTGGTGAGGTATATTCCGTAATTCAGTTGGTAAATAAGCTTGTAAGCACGTTCCATCACAAGTACCGTTGCCAATGATAACAACATGCTGTAGCGCCACTTTCATGCAACCAAGCCTTTTCTGATTTTTTTCGAGTAAACATTTATTAATATCAATTAAACAAGTGTGATAAGGCGAGCACTTTTTAACAATGCTAAATTCTACGTAAAATCACGCATCTTATATTAGTTTTTCGTCAAAACGACATTTCTCTTTACATTATTAATCTGCAAATATTACTGCAAGAGCCATGCTCTGCCGTATAGCCACGTATAAAATATCTGATTTTTTTTCTTCAAATATATTATGGAAAGGCCAAATTATTTAATGGCCAATAGATATAAGGGCGAACAAATGATGAGTCCTGAAATTTTCACAAAAATGACATTACTTCATAATTCGGTGGAGCCTCCTTAATGAATTCGGCCAGATTGGCAAATGGCCTTGTGCTAGTTTTCCGACGCGTTGCATTCATGCGTGGATTCATGAAGAATAACAGCGTAAGAGATAACGTGATAACGTGAGAATTAAGATTATTCATGAGAAAGGAAGGAATAAGATCACACTTGAGAATTCACGTAAACAAATAAGATAGGACTTTGGACGGGTTAAATTTTTTTTTTAAATTACTCACTTGATATGGTCTCCTTAAAGACACAAGGAGACGCAATAAGCTGGTGAGGTAGAAGAGAATGCACGAGTTGAGTGAAAGGAAAGATTAAGGAGCGATGGTATTCTAAGGTGTTTATGGAGAGACGCAACGTGTGTCAAGGGATGCAAGAAGAAAAATGAAATAGAACAAGTGTATTTCGTTAGTTTTTATGTTAAAATACATAATATTTTACTATTAGAATATTCTTTGTAGAATGTTATGCTGAAGTGGGAATGAGATATGAATTCATCTGATGAGAGTCGCCTATGAAAGACGGATTAATGAATAAGACCAGAGTGATCGTACCGATAGATTCAAAATGTCATTTTTCCCACGCTCCATTAGAGAACCTAATAGGTAGTAAAGTAATGGGATATGTAGGTGGAATAATGTTAGTGTATAGTGCATGCCACATGTATTAAAATTAATAACCCATGAATGTTGGGTAAATACAAATAAATGTACTTAGATAAATGTCATTATAACAAAAAAAAAGCCCTTTGTCACTGTATTAGATGCTAATCATCTAGCAGCATGTGACTCTATTGTCTAACCTATTTCCTATTTCCATGCATGAAAATAGAGATTTAAACACCCCGACCCGGGCTCTTATCTGCCAAAATGTGGATGAGAGGTCTGTACTAGAAAAATATTTCGAACCATGAAATTTCATCAATATACAATCGATAAGGGGGGTTCATTTCTTTCAGGGATCGTTATACTATTCAATTTCCTGGCATCAAGACAAATCCTAGGCCGCACGTCCTGTTTCTTCACTACCACCAAGGGGTTTATTCACGGGCTAGACGCCTTCTCAATTACACCCATGTCTAACATGGAACGAGTTTGTTCGTCAACTTCCTCTTTACAATCAAAGGGAATCGGGTACCATTTGCTCTGGAAAGGGGCATGATCATATACTTGAATACGGAACAAGAAATTATTAGCCAATCCGGGTTCATTAGAAAAGACAACGATATTTTAATAAAAGCTGAAATAGCCTTTCCCTTTCTTCATCATCAAGAGATACAGACGCTTGGACTGCAACCCTCACATCGTTTTCCGTCGGTTGGGCCTCTCTCATCAGACTTACTGACAGACAGACAGATGACTTAAGGGCTGCGCTTACGGCCAGGTACCGCGTCACCTTGCGGTAAGCAAACGTCACCTATTTTCACAGTATTCTCCTTAAAATCCAATGTCAATTGAAATCTAGTTGGCCAATCAATACCCAAAATAATATGTTTTATTAGGTTTTTAACAACCAACAAAGGCAAGTCGAAATGGTGTTCGCCTATATTAAGCGTCATTAACACCTGTTTATTAATAGGGGGTGACTTTTTTATTCGCGCATATTAGATACGATTTATTTAAAGGTAGCGTCGGAATTTCTCCGAGCTGATGTTTGACTAAGAGATACAATTCTTCATCAATTGCGGAAACTTGACTGCCTGAGTCTAACAGCGCGCAGGAAGGCACGCTATTGCATCGCAACTTTATCCCAGGCACGGTTCGTCTTATTGGGGATTTTTCCTCCGTTACGTCTTCGTCAAATAAATAAATTAAAGGGCCACCGTCTACCAAATACGTGGCGACGATTTCTGAGACTCCGCTACGTGTGTTGGAGATGCGGGAGTCACTCATCTCCAACTCCCCTAGTTAAAATTCGCGTCGGACAACTCTCGCTGTTATGGCTGCGGCTTCCCAGATTGAGTCATGGGGTTTTGAGGAAACGTGGGACTGGATTCAAGCCCAAAGCCTTTCCGAGCCTTAGGGAAAAGAGGACGGGGTGGACTGCGAAAAGGACTAGGGTTCGAATGGGGTGAGGTCTGATCTCGTTGGCGGGTGAATTGGACACTCCATAACCCCCGCGTCGTCTCGCTTGTTCTCGCGTAGCGGGTGTCGAGTTCGATGGTGGCCCCTTTGTAAAACTAACGTCATTTATCTCGTCATAGTATCCCAACAGCTAGATTAATCTATCTATGATTAGCGTTCCTGCTCTTCGCAGCATGAACTGGGTGTCGGGCGGAAATTGCCGAATTAGCATTAAGAGAAGTTCCTCGCCAGGAATCGGTGGTTCACAAATCCTCCCCGCCGCTATCTTTTCTAGTGCGTAATTACGCATTTTGTTGTTTCGATGACGCGGATAGATCCCGGTCATTACCTTCACCTTCTGTTCGTATTTTACGGTATCGTTCCAAAAATGGGCGAAAAATGTAATATTCAATTCGCCGAATTCTTCGGGAAGCAGAAAAGTTTCTACCCAAATTTTTGCAGAGTCATCCAACATGGTTACAAATACGATTGGTTGAATCTTAGGAGTGACCCCGACCAACAAAAAATTGTTCTCAACTTCCCTCATAAATCATACCGGGCTATGAGACTGATTGTCTCTGAATCTGGGTTTAACCACCCCTTCAATAACGGTCCTATTCGTTGGCAAGTGTGCCAGTCCCAAACTAAGACCTTGCACTTTATCTTCTAAACGTTAAATTAGACCAAGGGCCATTTGGTAACCATCCTGGGTTTCTAGTCCTTGAGCCAATACTTCTGTGACTTTCGCTTGAACGACATCTACTTCGCGCTTAAATGATTGAATGCTACGATCTATTGTAAACTTGGTATCGTCCGTATAATGTCGCAATCGCTGGGAATTGTGTTCCATATTCTCAATTCGCGCCTTGTGATCTGCGACTTCCACCAAAAGTAGCCGCTTAATTTCGTCTCTTTCCGCCTTTTCAAACTTTTCCTTCTCCTTCCGTTCCAATTTCTCCTGCTGCATGAACTGGAGCAACGTCTCAATCGACGTCGGAATTTGCCTAGGATTTGATTCAGTCATGGACAATGATTGAATACGTTCCGAAAGTTCAAGTCCAATCGGCGATCCGCCCGCATTTGAATCGACGGGTGGTTCCGGTCGCGTAGAATTATTAAACTAGACAGTGTGCAGCGTAGAGCAGCTAGGTTCGTTAAAAAATGTTACGATAGGTTGAGTAGCGTTTCAGAATTAATAAAAGAATTAGGGTGGGAATCATTACCAGAGCGTCGGTTAAAGTACAGATTAAATCAATTGGAGATATTTCAATCGGATAGCTTTACTGAAGATGTTAGGCACATATTAAAAACACCAGCGTATTATGCTACATTCGACCAGCCAAATAAGATTAGAGAGATAGATTGTCGTACCGATAGATTCAAAATGGCATTTTTCCCCCGTACTATAAGAGAACAGAATAGGCAGCATAGCAAGGGGGTAGGTAGGGGAAATATTCTAGAGTATTCTGTAGTGCATGATGCATGTATTAACCCCTCAAATACTATAGATACTAACAATCTAGTTGCATGAGATACTTTAGTTGCTTGTTTGCATGCTAGTGGTGCCCCCTGCCACACACCCTCGCGGTGGCTTGCAGAGTATCGTGTAGATGTAGATGTAAACTCGCCTGATCCATCGTCAGAATCCGCGGTTGACTTTCTTTCCCTCCTTTTAGTCAATTAATCGTTCTGTCCCTCCATTTTTTTTTTACAAATTCCTAACAACAAAAGAGCAACTTCAGACCCAGTGCAAAGAATTTTAGCACAACTAAAGGGTACAACAAGGTGATCAAGTAGCACTCCTGCTCTCATCCTGGTCACGGCACCAAATTATGTAGCAGTTCCTAACTCTCCACCTCGCTACACACAACACAGTTTCTCCTCGAAAGGCGACAGTACAATTTGCAACAAAAAATAATATCGTCACTCACTCAGCGGCTGGCACTCTTCCTCTAGCATAGCACACCGGAAGTCTCCCGGTCCAACACCGTCTGTCCAAGCGTGCCCCGCATCGGTCCGCCTCGACGGACTGCCTCCCCTCTTCTCCCTTGCTCGCGCCGTTTTTCCTTTCTTCCAAAAACTTCAGCCTCACACACAAAACACATGCGCCCACATCGGGGACTTGGGTAACTATACACCACGATTCTGCACTCGAGCTTCGCACTTTGAGCGTCACACGCGGGAAATTAAAAAAACCAAAGAAAAATACTTGTAACGACGTTCTTTTCGTTACACTATATGAATAGAAGAATTAGGTTGGAAATAATGGGGTAGTTTATCATATCTTTTATTGCCGAATCTGTTGTAAAATGAGTTTGTAAAACGAAAGAGTAAAAATGAGTTTGTAAAATGAAAAGACCCGTATGTTTCCGTTTTTTGATCCGTAAATTATTTCTCGAGTTATAAGTGGCGAAAAATTTATGTTCTCAACCCTTTCGGAAAAGTGGGCGTGGTGCAACTTCTTAAACACATCAACAAATTAAACTTTAAAAAATGTCTTGTAAATAATTTTTGGAATTAGAAGACTGACACATGATCTTTCCTGGGGTAAACATATAAGTGAAATAATGGGTCAAGCGAATCGGAAACTGGGACTCGTCAAAAGAGTACTGGGTAAATGTGACGATCATGTACGAGAAATCAGCTACTTTTCCCTTGTAAGACCTCATTTGGAAAATTCTGCCAGTGTATGGGATCCCTACGAAATGGGTCTAAATAACGAACTTGAACGTGTGCAGCGAAGATCGGCAAGATTTGTAAAGGGCCAGTATGATAACCTTATTAGCGTAGCCAGTCTATTAAATGAATTAAATTGGGAATCATTGTCAGATCGCAGGTTGAAATTTAGACTTCATCTATTAAACCAATTCCAAAAACATATTTTCAGTGATGATACTAAAATATATTGCAAACCCCAACTTACTATGGTAGACTGGACCATTATCACAAAATTAGAGAAATTGATTGCCGGACTGACAGATTCAAAATGTCCTTTTTTCCTCGTACTATTAGGGATATGAATAACGGTAAATATATCCAGTACGAGTGTAGCAATGGATAACATTGGTAGCTGCATGTTGGTATAAGGACTTAAAGCTAACCCAACTAACAGAGTGTTTTTGCATGTATGCTTTGCTATCTTAATTTTTAATGACAAATTTTATGCATGATATATAGTGCATGTTTGGTGAAAGTTCACCCCCTGCCACACACCTTTATGGAGGCTTGCAGGGTATTATGTAGATGAAGAATGTCTAGTCATCATAGTTATTCATTTAAATAAACGTCTCACCTAGAAAAAGTTGCAAATTCTCCAATTTCGTGGCAATAACGCTTGTGCAATCTTTTTAACGTTGTCTCAAATGCAGCGTAGTCAGCTTCCCGTCGGAGTCAGTGTCAGTCGGCTTGTGTCGATAACTCACGACACGACGAATGGAATGCAATAAACTCGACTTGTGTCGACTCTTGTCAGCTTGCGTCGACGAATGGAAAGGACCCAATATATGATTAGGAGGTCATTAGTTTCTATCATTTATTGTGAACCTGAATCCTGGTAGATCCATTTGCCCTTTTCCCAATTTCGATGGCCGAGTTATAGGGGAATAGTATGTACAATTCTTCCAATAAGAGTGGCTCTGACCTTCGGCTCCTAAATTATAGTGTAGCTAATGGATATATATATAGAAAATGGGGTGTAATGGACCGATAATAGCTAACATCTCTTCGGCAAAATGGAGCCTCGCGATATTGCATTCCTCTTTCCATAATTACGGCTCTAATACCTTTGAATTCTACCAATGTCTTCATATTTGAGCAAATGAAATTCGACTCACCAATCCCGAATGGGTATCTGTTAGCTTAATATCATTTACGTCTCGTGCATACGGGAGGAGAACACGTAATGAAAGAGTTATTGGAGAAAACTTGTCAAAAACATACGCATATGTTTCTAATACAAGAGAAATGGAGATGATAGTTCGAGTACAGTGGTACAGAGGAGGATAATTAATTTCTAAAACATTTTTAATGTGTGAACACAACGGCCTGTTGAATGTGATGGTATTCCACAGTTCAGTTCTCATTACACAAATCACTAATAGGCTAAGTGACCACATTTAGATCCGCGCTTCAATGTCAAATGGAATTGAGCTCACATATTCTCACCGGGGAAATTATTCGGGTGTATTTATTAGCGATAGTCAAAAGTAAGAAATCAGGATTCAGAATCTTCAAAACCACAGTTTGCGATACATAATCTCTGAGCTAATAGTGATTCACACAGTTCCAAGACATGATTCTTAAAGACCATCTTTTCTTGGATCCACAACTCAACATACATCCTTGGAGTCACGATTAATGACTTGTCTTTCTTTTGGTTCCCATTCCGAGCAATCGACACGTAAGATGGACCTCAATTCGTCCCCATCCACTTCATCCCAATTGCAATTTGATCCGTTCAAAGTACTTCACATATGGTCTCATGCCTACATCTATATTTACGCAATACATTGCAAGCCACCGCGAGGGTGTGTGGCAGGAAGTGAACATCACCAAATAGGCGCTCTGACATGTAACTAGGCTACTACACGTAAAAATGCAAGACAATAGGGTCACATGCAGCTATATGGTTAGTATCTAATAAAGGATATGTAAATAGTAACATACATACGGTTAATACCATCAATGCTTACCTTTACTGAGATGGAAACTAGAGGTTGTAAAGGAACCGGTTTTCTGTGATTGTTTCCACCGCAGGAAGGCGGTTACATCACATTCCCTGAACCGACGAAGACACGCGGTGGGTGTCTTTCTGGAACCTCCCTCGTAGAAATGGCGATTACGGCGCATAACGCATACTAACTGAAAAACCGCTTGTTTTTCTGAACTTCTTCCATATTCCGTCTTGTCTGCTTCATACAAAAAGTTATTTTGATAGTCTTTGCAACATACCCTGGAACTAGAAAGCAATCTATTAGCAGTTGGGCTTCCTTTCTCAGAGATTTAAGTTCTAAGAAGTTCTAAGAGCAAAATTTATAGCATTACCAGAAAAGAGTAGGTTTCGCGACAGTAATCCGTAGTCTTATAAAGAATGCATTGAATTAGTATATAATGAGAGTCTTTTTTAAAACCATATACATCAATATCAAAATCCTGAAGAAAATTATTAATCATCGTATTATTAAAGTATCCTTTCCCTGATAAATTAAAGAATAAATTATTCATCTACATCTACATTATACCCTGCAAGCCACCATAAAGGTGTGTGACAGGGAGTGAATTCTCACCAAACATGCACTACATATCATGTATACAAAAGGATTAGTACTTGTATAGGTACTGTTCAAAACTGCGCTATTTAAAAAAAGATAAAAATAGCAAAGCAAACATGCAAAAAAATGTATTAAATAAACCAAAATATCACTGGTGAGGAAAAATCATAAGGATCCTTAGTCTACTGCCTGAGTGAATCTCCCTGAAGTCTCCTTATTACCTATGAAAATATGGTATTGGTTCAGTTTGAGATGGAGTGAATTTTTTCTCGCTATTAGTCTTCATTTATTTCGTTTCTATCTATATAATATGCTGCATTCACTCTATTAATGATCTTTTAAAAAAGAGGCACATGTTTTCTTAAATCGTACACACGAAAAAAATTAGCAAATAGTGACATCCATATATCCATTATATAATGTCAATACCTATATCCATTATATAACGTCATAATATCCATTTCATGCTTGAAAGGACACGTTTAGTTAAACGCAAGCTACATACAAGCTGAATATCCTCGATAAACATTGTTATCCCGCCATAAGACTGTACGTATGACGGATTGAAACTGTCCGTCTCCGAGTCTCTTCCTCTCTCGACAATATTGCCGTTTCGCGAATGTGATTCTAATGTGATAGTCTTATCACTCACGGCCTTGTCACTCACGGCACTGTCACCACGAAGACGCTTATCGAACGAATTCCATAAATTCACTAATTCCTTTTATCACTTCGCTTAGGCCCATAATATCTCTGAAAGCAATCTCTCCTTGTCAGATTAAGCCCCAATCAATGAGTAAGATGGCATCTTGGTGTATCTGAAAACATTTAACGGTAACTAACTCAAATTGATATAGGTATAATCAACCACACAAAGGCTTGCTCATCATCCATCATCCATTACGTCCCATTATGAAGAGAGAATAGTTGTTGATTCCTTCAGCAAATTATTCTGAATTAGTATCTCAAATACGACAAAAACTTAGTCATATCTGTGTGCGTCAGTTGATTAAAATGATAAGGTATCATCGCAAGCATGGTGAGTATGAATGATTTTTTACTACACATCGACAGATGAACAGCTGGAAATAAAATCTTGGAAGTAAGGAAGAAATTCATCAAAAAGTATATCTGGAGTATGTTTATTTACGGCAGTGAGGCATGAATGATGACAGCAGCGGAGAAGAAAAGGGTAAAAGCATTCGAAATATGGTGCTATCGAAAAATAATGAAGATAAAATGGATCGACCGAGTGACAAATGAAGAAGTCCTAAGAAGAGTGGGAGAAAAGAGAAGTCTGATGAAAACTATAAAAAGAAGACGGGACAACTTAATCGGCCACATCTTAAGACACCATGGCCTGATGAAGACTATCGTCGAGGGAAAAAAGAAAGGGAAGATTGGAAAAGGCAGGCCTCGTATGAAACACATGGAACAGGTTGTAAAGGACGTGAAATAGAGGAACTACATTAATATGAAGAGGTTGGCCGATAGAAGAATCAAGTGGAGGGCTACGTCAAACCAATCCTAGGATTGTTGACCATTGATGATGATTGACAAAATTGAAATTTTCCTTTTCACTCCCGTAACCCATACCTATCTCCTCCTGCATGCATGAGAAGGAAGATAAGACGAGGGGACATTTGGAGCTTAAAAGTAAAAGAAGTGGTTGTATCATCAGGTAAAACGATATGATAATTATATTGTAGAAAGATCAATAATAAGTGTGGAATAGACGAGAAAATTGAGGCAATTAAGGAAGAGAAAAATGTTATGACAGATCTAGGCAGCAGAAATGCTAGGAAATAATCAATAAACTTAGGGGAGACACAAGGAGAGTGAAGAAAAGTGGTTCAGACAATGGAGTGGCTCCAAAGAAAATGAGAAACAGGTGCCATGTACATCTACATAATATCCTGCAAGCCACCATAAAGGTGTGTGGCAGGGGGTGAATTCTCACCAAACATGCACTACATATCATGTAATTAAAAGGATTAGATTCTAAAATTCACTATTTTAAAAAAGATAAAAATAGCAAAGCAAACATGCAAAAACATTCTGTTAGTTGGTTTAGCTTCAAGTCCTTATACCAACATGCAGCTACCAATGTTATCCATTGCTACACTCGTACTGGATGCATTTACCGTTATTCATATCCCTAATTGTACTCAAAGGCTGGGATGTTGTCGGGCATGAAGTAATGCAAGGCGAGACCGCGAATCACTGGTGTAACGCGGATTCGTGAGGTGGTCGGCTGGCTTCTACCCTTGCTGGGCTTCACGTTGTATCACTCGTGACTCGTGAGGAGATGTACCTACTTCTCAGAGAACCAGAAGAGATTCAGCGACGTGGAAGGAATACGTGGAAGAACTCTATGGCAGTGGAGGAGCTTGTACGCAGAGAGATGAAAGGATGATCGTAGCTTGAACCAGCAGATAAGAGAGATACTGAAGGCCGAGGCAAATAATGAATAGAGAGAAAGTGGTGGAGTTTCTTAACATCCCGTCAGTGTTACTGAATACTCCTGGGCGAGATGCAAGAAAGACATTTTGTTGGACTTTTTTGCAGTATGTACGGGGATGGTGCTCACCCAGAGGATTTAAATGCGGATCAAAAAATACCTGCAATTAAATAGGAGACTACAATTGCAGTCTCCTATTTGGTGAAATTTATCAAACAGAATCTCAACGAGTATGATGTTTTTAACCAAACGCTAAGTTGGATCTTAGAGTTTACCGAAAGCTTGGTGAAAATTATCGAACTCTTACCACTATCGAATTTATTCAGTAACTTTAGCCGAAATGTTTACCGTTTTCAAGTCAATTCTTAACTTCAAAAATTTTTATCAAATGGATACCAAATCCTTCAATAAATTTCATCTATCGCATGTTCATTTTCATTGAAAATGTAATAATTTGAATCGAAAAGTGTCCTATCAAACATGTTCGGTTGTATCAGACATACTATTTTTTTCCGTGAAGAGGATTGAAAAACTATATAGGTATCATCATCATGGGTCAACGATCCTAGGATTGATGGGAGAAATGATTCACTTTGTACTTATTCCACGAATTTATTTTAACCCAACCGGTTTCGACATTAGCACGTCATCATCAGGGGTACAATCTCCGAAGTTTCTGGGAGTGCAAGTCACATATACACGAAATTATTGGGGGTGGGGGTTAGGTGAGAAGTATTAGGGGGAGGGAAGAGCCACTGAATCGGCAATGTTGGGTCAAAAGGAGTTGACGAATCCTAGGATTGGTTTGACGCAGCCCTCCACTCGATTCTTCTATCGGCCAACCTCTTCATATTGACGTAGTTCCTCTCTTTCACGTCCTTTACGACCTGTTCTATGTAACTCATACGAGGCCCTCCTTTTCCATTCTTCCCGTTCACTTTTCCCTCGACGATTGTTTTCATCAGGCCATCGTGTCTTAAGATGTGGCCGATTAACTTGTCCCTTCTTCTTTTTATAGTTTTCATCATACTTCTCTTTTCTCCCACTATTCTTAGAACTTCTTCATTTGTCACTCGGTCGATCCATTTTATCTTCATCATTCTTCCATAGCACCATATTTCGAATGCTTCCACCCTTTTCTTCTCAGCTGCGGTCATCGTCCATGCCTCACTGCCGTAAAGAAACATGCTCCAGATATACGTTTTGATGAATTGCTTCCTTACTTCCAAGCTTGTATTTCCAGCTGTAAGTAGATTCTTCTTTTGATAGAATGCCCTCTTTGCCTGGGCTATTCTACTCGCTATTTCTTTCTTGATTCGTCCATCGTTGGCTACTCTACTTCCCAGGTAGCAGAACTCTTTCCGGTCTTCCAGTTTCTGTTTCCCTAGTATAACGTTGGTTTTGGCCTCCTCTCTCTTGCTCCACACCAATATCTTAGTTTTCTTCTTATTGATCTTCAGCTGATGTATGGCCATTGTCCTTTCCATAGTTGTATAGGTATGTAAACTATAACACATAACTATAACTTTCATATATCACATGCGGCGAATGTATGCTTAAAACCATCAATAGAAGGATGGAACGGGAAGCAAACGTACCTCTAGACTAATAGCAATCTGGAGTTTACAACGGAGGGGCTGCAATTATATTGATGAGAATATTTCCGAAAGGAAATGACATAATCACGATATACGTGCGTGACCGGTTGATTTTGAAAAGGCGTTCGATGGAGTGCAGTCGGAAATGTTGCAGATGACACGAGCACTTCGGAGAGGAAGTTATCTTTTTCTGAGACTATCCGTAATTTGTACTTGGTCCAGAGAGTATGTACGAATGAGAGCAATGGATGGAGAATCGGATCTTCCGTCGACGCAGAAATTATGTGCACTCAAGTTTGAATACAAATAACAAATTAACAGTAATTTTCCTGATCTCATTCTGCGTTATTGTAAGGCAGACATAAATTTTTAAAACGCATTTTCATATTTTTTTAAAGAGTTGTAACGTAAAAAGTCCCGGTTTTAGAAATTAGAAGCTGTGTCGTATGATAACCTAGGAATAGTTTCCGTGGTCAATCTGCTATGGATAATGCTTTGGTAAAGGTTGTCATAGGTAAATATATCCCACACAGTCACCTTTTTAAGGAAGTGGCATTCGGCTGGCTTCCTATCTTGAGAACCTAGGTTCAACTCCCAATAGTGGAAATTTTTTAATGGAATACCGGTTACAACTTGAGTGCTGTGTGGAGAGCGTTTGAGTTCAACGCTCTGTCCGTAGAATGGTATGTTGAACCACGGAAACCTAGGCGCTTGTTTTTAAGAGAAGGCTAATGCCATTACCTTCTATTCTCACCGTCATTCCTTCTTACCCGGAAAAATGCCTACGTCAACCCGATATTTCCTAAATGGCGCAAATGACCTTGGAAGTCTCTGAAGTTCTCCGAATGAAAAGAAATCTTATTTCCGTTACCATTTCAATAATATCAGTGTTCAGCGTAGAGCAATAATGGTTCGTTACAAGGGAATTTGATGGATTTTAGCAGTGCACCTGAATTACTTGAAGAATTAATCTAACTCGTAGGTTAAAATACTGATTACATATCCAAAGGAAATTTATAGCAGTTAGGTTTCATGGTGAAGTTCGAGTACATTAAAAACAGCAGCGTAGTACGGCAGGTCAGATTCAAGAAGAGACAATTAGAGAGATAAATGGTAAAACGGAGAGGATCAAGAATTCATTTGTTCCATGCCTAATGGGGTCGTTTACCATATTTTATATCACCAAATCTGATAAGAGTCTATAAAATAAAAGCAGGCCTCGGTGGCGGCGGGGTTAAGTCCTCGTCTGCCATTCCGAAGGTCGCGGGTTTGAGTCCCACCTGGGTAAAAGTCAACTGTCCAGGGCATGGGTGTTTTTAAATGTGTTGTCCATACATATATTAAAATGATCGTAATTGGGGTCACCTGTGATCATTATAGAAATTATTATTATTATTATAAAAAGACACGTATTTTTCCGTTTTTTAATCCGTCAATTATTTCTCGATTTATATGCGGCGAAAAACAGGTTTTCAAACCATTCGGAGAAGTGGGCGTGGCGCAACCTCTGACGTATATCGACTTCGTCCAATCACAACTGAGCCCGCCAAGCTACTTTGTCTTATTGCAATTTTTTTTTGCATGCATGAGTATCTATGAAATTGGTGTCGGGTTTAAAGGCATGCATGGTATTCATGGGTGTGTCCTGCATGATTGGGATTTAGTAGTTTTTCTTCTTTTTTTTCCCCAATTACTTTTAAAGGTGTAGTGTTCATTTTTGTTTGTTGTGTCATTGTTCCTGGTGTGGATGCACCCCCTGCCACACACCCTCGAGGTGGCTTGCAGGGTATGTCGTAGATATAGATATAATGGGGGGGGACACAGCTGACTCTTCCAATAGGAGCAGTTGCGACAGCATCTGTGCGAGCAGACCTTCCGAGAAACCCCCTCCACTCCCTTCCCATCCCCTAAAAGCAGTCGAAGACGGGAGGAATATGACTTAAATGTTACCAAAGCAGCTTTTTCGGTGGCCGTCACCTTTTGCTTATTTTAATTTTTTGATTTATGAGTGAATGGTTGTGGTTAGAAGATTAATGTTTCACAAAAATTTGTTTTCGTTTCCATATAAAGATTTCGTGTACAAAATTGCGATTTCGGCTCCGAGTAAACGCCCCCATTATAGGGACTGTAATCGATAGCAGTGGGGAATCAAAATAGGTGCTGTAGATTTCGACGCAGAAATCAGAATGTAGAAATTTTTAACAACTGATTCATGCTTTAAAACTAATAACCTAAACATGCTCTAGGATATATAAATAATTAATTTTCAATTTATTTAATGAAATGATTCCTTAATCCTAAAATTGTTAATACTTTGCATTAAATAACAATTCAGTGTCATTTACATCAAATATTACACGTGCCTTCTGAGTGAACGCCCAATATTTTTTCCTCAGGTACGTAGTATTATGACTCTTCGATTTGAGTAAGTAGAGCATAAACGGAGTGTATAGTATATTCATTCCCCGCCTCCTGCGAAGTAATTTTTCTCTCTAATCGCTAATGCATGTGTGGTGATGACTCCCATTCATCCTACGCACCCTAACGACGGCTTACAGGGTATTGTGTAGATATATTGATGCTACTCCACGAAGGGAACATCTGCTGTAGGAGTCTGATATTTTCCCTCGCGGCACAGGGATGAAATTGAGCATCGGGTGGAGCGGGATCCCAAGGGGTGGGCCCTATTTCAAGGCTTGTATCGCCCAATAAAGCAATAAGGGTACAGGCGAGAGGAGGCCCCTGGCAGAGGACGCCTTTTTCGCCTCAGTGAGCCCAGGAGGCCCCGGCGCGGACTCTCCCGAAAGGAGACCTGTCAGCCAAACAGCAACTGGTGGGGCTTGCTCTCCTAAGTCCTCAAGGAGATTGGGCCCCTAATCGAGCGTGAAGCCACACATGGGTGCCCCCTCCCCCAAGGGGTGACCCCGCAATAACCTTCTCTCAATCGTCCCAAGGACACCCGGACAACCTCGTCTGAACCCCGCTGGTGCCCCGTTCACACTACTAGCTTTTTACTATGGTAAGGCTTACCATAGTTTGAAAATGGCCGTGTGAACGAAAGTTGCCGCTAACCCTAGTAAACTTTTATACCATTATTGAGTTACTATAGTTGGCGCTAGTTACTGGTATTTTAAGGACGTGTGAACGCAAGTTGGTAGAAAGAAGGTTTGTTTTGAAAATGGAAGTGGAAATGAACGTAGAGTGCTTGAAGACGAAGTGACCGGATCGCACGATATGGATTGGAAATGATTCTTAGTTACAACGATATTTATTTAATCACACTGTAATATATTTTAGTAGTTGTATTACCACGTTCCACTAATTCGGTTGTTCAATAATGGTTTTAAATAGTTTGCTTTACCCCTGAATCCTGAGTACGTACGCTTATATATTTATTTTATGTGATTAACTTGCCGTGAAGAAAATATACATGCAGAAATTAAGTAACTAAGAAGTTGCAAACATTCACAGGAAATTCGACTCGTTATTTTTTACGTATTTGCTCCTTAGGACGGCATTAAAAGTATTTTCAGCATTATTACCTTAAATAGCTCCTTTCACAAACAGCAGAATATGGTAAACTTGGGATATCGGATTTAAAAATACTGAACATTGATAAGAGCAACAAATTCACTATGCATACTTGTATGTATTCTATTTGGATGCATGAACTTGCCTACGAAATGGGTTAACACGAGCGATAACTTATTGAGAGGTGAACAATTAATCATTTCGTAGCATGGCGTTCCATGGTTGATCGCATTTCTTGGTGTGATGCCTGTATATAAGCTAAACGAATAGAAATACAGGCAAGGAAACGTTAATAATTTTAAAGTGTAAAGGTATTAGTTGAAATATGCGAGGAAAAAGAGGTGAAGGTTGAATGTCTTAAATATCTGGAAATTAAAGTCATGGAGGGCGTTCATCGTTGTACAACCTTTACATATTTTTAACGTATTACTTTGGAGGTATTCTAAGCAAATGTTAATTGCATTCAATTTTATATTTAAAATTGATGTTTAGCAAAGTAACTTACACAGAATCCATTGAGTATCTCGGAGATACGACCCACTGTCAATCATGAGGAAGTAATTTAAGAAGAATATTTTGGTTGATTTATAAAAAGGGATCTAGGAAACTACGTTGATAATTTTCTATAAAATAACTGCATCTAATTTGCACATAAGTTAAAATACGCTTCCAATCTTTGCAAGACAAAGTCCTTCCGCTACCCTACCCTCCATTGTTATTTTGACTTAATTTCACTCTCCAATAGATGTCACTAGAGTCTTTACGATGGTTCTGGATAGGCCGTGTGAACGCAGGTTAGTTTTACCCGCCATATTAACTATCATTATACCCTAGTAGTGTGAACGGGGCATGGCTGGTTCGGTAATCGTGAGTCGTTGAGAACTAGTGCTCATATAATATCAATGGCACTAAAAAATTGCTTGGACATGATTACACGACATTTTAACCGGATGCCTCAAATTTCAAGTCATATTGAAAAATTACCCTTTTGAATTGAAATATTGACATGAAACATAACATAATACTTGACTTGATTCGGTTTTTAGGCAACCTGAACGTTGTCACTCTCTGCATATCTTTTGACCTTGGAGATGTTGATTTTAATGTATGGATTGAAAAAGTATGTAATGTTGTGCTATGTGTATTCGCATACTTTGTAGTGACGAAATAATTGTGATTAAACGCTTAAAACTTTAATAACATTTGTTTAAACCATTTATTTAATCTCTCTTTTTCACTTGGCAACAAGGCACATTCTGAAATTGGGCAATGCTGTTGCGTAGGCAATTATTTCTCTGTTTCAGCGGTCGTAACGGTAGGTGTCGTATTTGTCTATTCTCAAGAACTCTGTCAAGAGGACTATATTGTAATATTCTTGGACTTTGTGGTGTGATTTGTTGTGGTTTTTCGCGCGTTCTCTTTCCATCGTCTGATTCCACGTTGCTAACTGCACCTCAAAACTCCGCGCGCGATACTTGAAAATTTAAGGAACATTTTATTTCTTTAGTATATACGGAGGAAATAAGTCAATAATACTGGTTGATTTTCTCAGAATAAAAATTGTTGGCTAATATCCACATCATTTCAGTTTTTGGTGAAAATCTGTATGGTAGAAACGTAAATAATACATAATTGACCCTCAGGAAGCGGGGTGCGCCATAAGGCCCCATGCTAAAAAAAAACATATCTCAAAACCTACAATGAAAACCCCAAACATTTTCCCGCATAATTTTAGAGCGCAATTAAAGGAACAAATATTGCGATTATAAAGAAAATCTATACTCCTATAAATTTCGACCCAGATACCTTGAGGCCGTTTTGCACGGTCATCGATACTGCGCAGGCTGTTGCGAGAACACTTGCGCAAGAAATATTGCGCCGTGTAAAGCGACGACTTGCGAGGGCAGGCAGCGCCACTGCGCGAACGCTTGCGGGAAGCAAATTAGAACATGTTCTAATCTGATAAATGCGTTCGCGCAAGTTTGAAGTTTATTTCTCTCACTAGATGATGCAGATGTAGCGGCAACGAACTGTCTGGGGAACTCTAGCGATTAAATAGGTTGTTGATGATTGAGTTGGGTGTTTTTGTTTGCACCCAACTCCTTAGTTAGTGAATAAAGTGCAAAATAATGATGAGCTGGGCGATTAATCACGTGAAAGCTTAAATTTCGTGCGTAAAGGAAGAACCCGTTACCTTGGCCCACATCCGTTCGTTCGTGGTGCAACTTTTGGGCTAAGTATACGGGAATAGGGTCTCCACTATTATGTTCAGACTATGGCTTAAAACATATTTGAAAGTGGTGGAAATTCATCGCATCTTTCACGTCCAATTTATTGCTACTCAACAGATTTTGACGTAATGCGATACATTGACGGTATTACCGCTGCTAAATGGTACATTGTCACTGAAATAATGCACCTACGATTGCACCGTGTAAAGCTGTCAAGCAAGTGTTCTCGCAATTTTCTACGTCACGGAATTTTGCAGACGACTGCTCAAACGGAAGAGACATTAACTTGCGCAGTTTCAATGACCGAATGTAAAACGGCCTGTGACCGAATGAGCACCCTTTTACTAAGCGAGATAGACGACTATGACGAGAAGTATGATTCACATTCGTGATTAAAATCTGCGCGCAATTAACTCTAGCGCGTGATGAGAAGACAAAAGAGCGATGTTACTTTTCACTAGTTAGGCCCCACCTTGAGTATGCAGTATGGGATCGGAATGAATTAGGTTTGATCAGAGAACTAGAGTGCGTAGAATCATTATCAGAGCGTAGGTTAAAGTAGAGATTAAATCTATTAGAGAAATTTCTATCAGATAGCTTCACTGAAGATGTTAGGCACATATTAAAAACACTAGCGTATTATGCTAGATTCGACCAGATATAAAAGATTAGAGAGATAGATTGTCTGAACTGGCATTTTTCCCCCGTACTATAAGAGAACAGAATAGGCAGCATAGCAAAGGGATAGGTAGGGGAATTATTTAAGAGTAGTCTGTAGTTCATAATATTAATCCCTTAAATAAAATAGATACTGACAATCTAGTTGCATGAGACCCTATAGTTGCTTGTTTGCATGTCGGTGGTGAATGCTTGGTGATCTTCACCCCCTGCCACACACCCTCGCGGTGGCTTGCAGGGTATTGTGTAGATGTAGAACTCTCGTTTGAAATGGGAATGGTTTCAATATAAGCCAGACTTATTGAATTCCCGAATGAGTATATCAGTGCTGGGTGAAAATTACAGATTTACATCTACGCAATGCCCTGCAAGCCACCATTAAATTGTGTGTGGCAGGGGGTGAATTCACATCAAAGAGAAATACATGGCATATAATATGCTTGAAGAGGATTAGTTTATACGTTTCAGTTTACTTCTAGCATTTATTAAAAGAAGATATCTGAGAAAGTATGCATAAAGGTGCATGTTACTTGGGCTGGCTAAAAGTCCATATAGTACTAATTTGCAACTATCCACATCTATATCTACGCAATGCCCTGCAAGCCACCATGAAGCCTTGTGGCAGGGGGTTAACTCACACTAAATATGTATTATATACCATTATTAAAAATATTATTAAAAATTATTATGCAATAATAATTGAGGCGCTAGGGGCTAGATAATGGTAAGCCACACATTGAGAAATATTGAGATCTGTACGCCTTTCTTATCTGCTAGACGATGGGAAGCCACTGGATGAGTAATGCTTGAAGAAACCAAGAGATGGAAGCACACACCTTGTTGTTATGTATTGCGCCAAGACACAACACCTAATTTATGGAATTTTTCGAACCTTCAGATGTCACTCCTGTAAAATTTCCTAAATGTGGCTTACCATTACCTAGACCCGAGCGCTTCAATTATGCCATAAACACAAAATTATACCATAATTAAAAACATAGTTAAAAATTAAAAGGGGGTGAAAATTCACCCCCTGCCACACACCTTTGAGGTGGCTTGCAGGGTAATATGTAGATGTAGAAAAAGGATTAGTAACCATATGATATAGTCTAAACTTAACAAAAATAAACAAAATGCAAAGCAAGTCTGCAGAAACATACAAAGTCAACCTATGCTATCCATTGATGCCCATTTATATATACATAAACCATTGAATATATTCATGACTATTCATATCCCTGATTGTATGAGGAAAGAAATACACTTTAAATCTCTCGGTTCGGCCATCAATTTACGTAATTTTATTCTCTTGGACCAGTCTACCATCGTAAGTTGGGAGTTCGCAAAATATCTTTTTAACGTCAACCGTAAAAAAACAGCCAAATTTGAAACTTATATCCGGCCATGGTGCACAGCTCAGCACCATTCGCGTTCAGTTCATGCTTCGCCGTCACAAGCGATTCGGAAGTGCGGCAAATGCAGGCGAATGCATCACGCTCGGGACTGTCGCTCGCTCCGGTGCACAGAACCATCTTCGGACATCGCTTCGAGTGCACACGTTCGCGGATGCATGCCCAGCATAGCAAAGCAGCTGCGATGATCTAGATCCTTCCTCATTTTGAGTCCTTTGCGCGGCCTCTGGAATCGGATCGGCCTCCAGAACACTCGTGCATCGCATGCCCAGGGGAAATCGACGTGATGGAAAACTGCTGACTCAAGTCGTGGGTTTTGTCGGCTCCTGCACCACTCAACGGCTAAGGACGAGAGTTTGAGCAAGACACTGCTCTCACTCGGGAAGGGAAAGGTTTTTTTTTCTCTACTGGCATTGGAGTGCGAACTTAGAAGTCACCTCGTCCTCCTGGCACCTTGAGAAAAGTCATCTACGGCCACATCTACATAACAATAATAATAATTTCAGTTAGAATTAAACTTTAAAAAATGTCTTGTAATGAATTTTTGGAAAAAGGATAGCTCTCCACCTAGCGCTTACAAAATAAATAACAATGAATTGACAGACGTGGAATCCATTAAATATCTTGGAATAAGACTGACACATGATCTTTCCTGAGGTAAACACATACGTGAAATAATGGGTCAAGCGAATCGTAAACTGGAGATCATCAAAAGAGCACTGGTAAAATCTATAGATCATGCACGAGAAAACAGCTACATTTCCCTTGTTAGACCTCATTTGAATATGTTGCCAGTGTATGGGATCCCTACGAAATCGGTCTAAATAACGAACTTGAACGTATACAGTGTAGATTGGCAAGATTTGTAAAGGGACGGTATAACCTTATTAGCGTAACCAGTCTATTAAATGAATTAAATTGGGAATCATTGCAGGTTAAAATTTAGACTTAGGTAATCTCTTAAATAAATTCCAAGACCATACTTTCAGTGATGATGTAAAAATATTTTGCGGACCCCAACTTACTATGTTAGACTGGCCCATAATCACAAAATTAGAGAAATTGATTGCCGAACTGACAGATTCAAAATATCCTTTTTTCCTCGTACAATTAGGGATATGAATAACGGTAAATATACCTATCTAATACGAGTGTAGCAATGGATAACATTGGTAGCTGCATGTTGGCATAAGGACTTGAAGCTAACCCAACTACCAGCACGGTTTTGTATGTTTTCTTTGCAATTTCTATTTTTTTAATAGTGAATTTCATACTTGTATATTAATACTAATCCTTTTTATGCATGATATGTAGTGAATATTTGGTGAGAAATCATCCCCTGTCACACACCTTTATGGTGGCTTGCAGTGTATTATGTAGATGTAGATACCCTGAAAACCAATATAAAGTCGTGTGACAGGGCAATCACGCGTTACATATCATGCAAACAAAGGATTAGTACGTAATAATATGTTAGTCTAAGCTTCACATACCCGAAAAGATAAAAATAGCAAAGCAAGCATGCAAAGACATACTGATAGCTCGGTTATCTTAAAGTCATACTCGCAAAGTCATATTGGTTAAACATACAGCCACTTATGCTATCCGTTGATACTCTCAACACATTTTTACAGAAGCTCAACATTTTTCCAGCCATATTTTACCCATAGAGTCATATTTTTAGAATTTCCAGTTGAATTGCCCGCAAAGAAACTCCCAAACTAGAAGGACTCGTTCTTTTTCTGGGTTTTCCGAGGACTCCTCCAGCAAATGAGTGAGATGGAGGCCTTTCAAAGGCCCGATACGCCGTTGTCTCTCCTTAGAGACTTGAATCAATCTACGGCAGTTCGCGTTTGTTGGCTCGAGAGGAATTTCCACAAAGGGCCCCTCGACATCATGGCTCTTCAAACCCCTAACTATACCAGATAACATCAAAGGAATGTCAGCCTTTTGTGATAACACACTTGGTTTTGAGAGCTTTGTCTTCTCTTTCTCTTCAATTACTGGGGCTAAGACAAATATAAACGAAGGATACGAAAAAGGAGAATGCGTACGTAGGGCCAAAGTGGGATCTTACCAACGGGAGTCAAATGAAGTCACAAAGATTGGTAAACTTGTTCCTTATGAAAGATTCCTCCAACAAACACATGCATCATAAATAACTCAGCCTTGTAATTATGAAGATATATCCTATCGGTACTGAATTATGCGTTTTAGCTTATTATTTCCCAGCACGGTGGAAGACAAACTATTGGCCAACGGCCAAGATTTAAGCCACATCTGCATAATACCCTCAAGCCACCATAAGGTGTGTGGCAGAGGGTGAATTCACACCAAGACTGTTTTATATATCATGCTCAAAATTGTCGGCCCCAGTGGCGGCGTGGTTAAGTTCTCCCCTGCTACCCTGAGGGTCGCGGGTTCGAATCCCGCCTGAGTGGGTTTTTTCACCACTCAGGACATGAATGTGTGTGATTGTCCGTTGTTGATTGTTCAATCCCCCGATGTAAAAGGCCATAGGTGCTGTTTTAGGGGGTAGTGGAAAATAAATAATTAAAAATAAAAAAATGAATTTAAAAAAAAACGATTAGTAGCCATATTCTAGTCTAAACTTAACAGTTTAAATAAGTATAAATTAATGAAATCACTTTGTTACTATGTAGATACTAGCCATCTATTTGAGTTGTACATGACATTTATATCTTTTACACGTTTTCACATAGTTGTAGCTCATAGTTGGATGTGAGTTGTGAGTGTTTGCTGATCTTCACCCTCTGCCGCATACCATCACGGAGGCTATCAGGGTATCACGTTGTTGCAAATGCAGAAACCAATACGGGTGGGCATACAGTATCCAAGTGAGGTGACTCCTGCATTGCGTTCTCTGAATAGATAGAAACTGATAAATCTTTCTACCGAGGGTATGAGCACATTAAATGGTATGCCTGTCTGAAGGGAGACTTACCGTTTGGATTTTTATTTGGGTCCATTCTGCTGGAACGAGTCTTTTTTTTCGTTTTGCTTTGTACACAATTCATTATTCCAGAGTTCAGTTCAGCTTCAAGTCATTGAGATCCTCTGAGCAACGAAGAAATACAGCAGAGTGCACTGTGAATAAATTGCATTTTAAATTAGTCATTATGAAACAGATATAAAATACCCAGATAGCGCTGTAATACTAATGATGATGATGCTTGGATATTGTTTAGAATACAAGCAGTAAAACTGCGTATGTAAAAGGACAAGCCACTGAAAAACAAAGATTATCGTGATGTCAGACTTCAATGGAAAAATTCTGCAATGTGAACCTTGGGTCTTCTTGTCCAGCCTGGAACTGACGACTGCATCAAACAGAAATAAATAATTTGATCCAAGGATAGGATTTAAAATAACTTTTGTCAGATGAGGAGCTTTGCCTAAGGGTGGCATCACTGCATGAATGTCAACACACACCGAGAACAAGAAGGAAGCGCCGATGGGAATCATCTACAGATGTACATACCGCGATGGTGTGTGGCAGGGGGTAAAAATCGCCATGCAGGCACGACTGACATGTAGCTAAGAGCTACATTGATACTACTACATAGATTCATCTGGCCTTCGATGCAAAGAAGTATACCAAAGGCATTTAATGGCACCAAAAAGCCAAGAACTCAATCAGCTTAGACAGAATATAACAGAATAGAAATAAATTTATTGTCCTTGGACGTCTTCGTCCAACAAGAACATGCAACAAAATACATATACGTTTGAGCTCGATAACACATTGATTTTCAAAGCAGTTACATTATTAAGTACAGAAATAAATCAGCTCCTTCAATGAGGTTTTGCATCCATATTAAATTAAAACCCTTCTTGATTGAATGGATACCGAAAAAATCTTTTTTTTTAAACAAATACTTAAACTGATTTTTTTATGTCGGTAGGAATACTATTCCACGACCTAGCCCCAGCAACACAGAGAGATATTTGGTAAGTGGTAGTCCTGTGTATAGGAGGAATCAAATAATCAGGAATAGTTCGGGTGATGACATTGGCCATGTTTTCTCTAGGAGGAAAAAATTGCTTCAAATAACCTGGTTGCGGATTTTGAAAAAGACAATACATAAATGAACCAAGCAAGTATTTTCTTCTGGTTTTTGCCTTCAGCCATGTAAACCTGGTAAAATAGGGGGAAATATGATGATATTTCTTGAGGTTAAATATAAACCTTACACCTACATTCAGTAGACGTTCTAGCTTAACATTGAGCTCTTCATTAATATCATGGTACACCAGACAGCAATGGTCAAAGTGAGGGAAAAAAAGTGAGGAGATAAATTGCTTACGTGTATGAAGGGGTAGGAGATTTTTCTGAATTTTAAGCTGATGCAGGATCATATTAGCCTTGTTGCTTATGGCTAGCATATGATTTTGCCAAGACAAGTTGAAGGACAGACACTAACATCAACATCCAGGTGAACATAGAAGCACACTGTACGGAGATAACGCACAGGAAAAGGTCGTGGGCCAGGGAGAGGGATAAGTACACGGACGAGGACATTGCTGGTCCAGAGGGAGAGGCTGTGATGGCTCGAGACAGGAACTGTCAACAACGAGTTGTACCCGACAGTCAAAACTCCTAAAACAGATTTATTGGCAAGTAGTGACAAATGGGGGCGTTAACTTGGAACCTAAATCACAATTCTGTACACGAAATCGTTAGATGGATATGAAAAATGAATTTTAGTGAAAAATTAATCTTCTAACTACAACTATTCACTCATAAATCAAAAATTAAAATAAGCAAAAGGTGACCCCCACCGAAAAAGCTGCTGTGATAACATGGACGTCATTTTCCTCCCGTCCTGGACTGCTTTTCAAGGAAGGAAAGGGAGTGGAGGGGGATTCTCGGAAGGTCTGCTCGCACAGATGCTGTCGCAACTGCTCCCATTGGCAGACTCAGCTGTGTCCCCCCATTGCGATAAGGCAATGTAGCTTCGCGGGCTCAGTTGTGATTGGACGAAGTCGACGTCAGAGGTGGCACCACGCCCACTTTTTCGAAAGGTTAAAAACAACAGTTATTCGCCTCTTATAACTCGAGAAATAATTGAAGGATCAAAATACAGATCTTTTTACTGTACAAACTAGATTCGGCAATAAAAAATATGGTAAGCGACCCCATTTTCGGTGGATGATACTCACCAACTAAACTCACTTTAACAGTAGGACGCCCGGACTTCTCGACATCATTCAACGCCCAAATGGGGTCATATTGACCCCCGGTAATTAATAAGTTAATTTTTCACAAGGCATTTATATGTTTACATTTTTAGTGTTTTTTCATTAAACAATGCCTTAGTTCTTCACATTTATCGATTTAATCAGTTCATTACAGCAATGTTTTTCTCAATATAACTATTTATTGAAATATCAATTTTGAGAGTTGGAATCATATTCTCGTTTTTCTTCAATTTCATTTTTTCTTGCCTAAAATGTTGACACTCAGTAAACTACAAATGTCACTTACTTTATTTAAACGTATTTATTTGTTGTTCTTGCAATGTGCACTGTTTTATGATGAATAATTTGTCCTGCCAAAATTAAAAATACCATCTGAAAAAATGTAAAAATAATTGAGTAGCCTAATGAAAATAGTTTTCATCATCGTCAGTATTTCAATCCTATGATTGGTTTACTGCAGCCCTCCATTAAGCCCTATTTAGTGTTAGTTGCCAAACGCCCAGGTATGTTTTCTCTTTCACGTCCTGCTTTATTTTCTCTAGATACTTGCCCCTTGGTCTTCCTTGTGGGACCTTCCCTTCAATCTTCCCCTCCATTATATTTCTAACTAATTCATTGTGCCTCAAGATATGTCCATCTTCATCTGTTCTTCTGCACACCTCTTCATTCCTCACTATATCAGTCAATTTAATATTCAACATTCTCCTCGAGCACCATGTTTCGAAGGCTTCAATTCTTCGCTGGCCTGCTTTCCCGATTTTCCATGTCTCTGATCCATAGAGTACTACGCTCCATACGATAAAGTGCTTCCTTGTTTGCAGCCGTAGGTTCTTTGAGCAAAGTGGCTGTCCCTTCTTCATAAACGCCTCCTTATCTTGTGCTATGCTGCACTTCATCTCCGTTGAGCTTCTTCCATCCCAAGTGATAGTGCTACCGAGGTACGTGAAGTACTCCACTTGTTCCAAAGTCACTCCTCCAATTGTGGTATTTGCACTTGATTCTCTCTTCCGCACACTAGGGTTTTAGTTTCCTACTAGTATTGCTCTTATTATATTATTGAAGTACTTAGTCAGGGATGCTTGCAAGTTCCCTCGACTTTCTGCTACAACTGCGATGTCATCAGCAAACCAGAACATGTTTATTTCTTCGCCATTCACCTTGATTCTCTTGATACCAATTTCACCTGCGTCTTTTATTGCTTCTCCCAGGTATATATATATATATATATTGAATAACACTAGGAAGATGTTTGAATCATTCTCTAACTCCTTCATTTATTTTGGCTTCTATCTTCCTTCCGTCTTTTATTTGCATTGTGGTGACCTGGTTCTTGTAGAGCCAGTAGATTTTTCTTCTATCCTTGTAATCCATTCCAATGGCTTCCAGTATCTTGAATATCTTGTTCTATTCCACGTTGTCAAAGGCCTATCACAAGTCCACGAATGCCACATACAACAGCTTGTTTACGTGTATCATTTTCTCAGCCAGTATCCTTCAGCTGAGTATTGCCTCCCTAGCTCCTTGGTTTTTCCTGAATCCGAATTGATTTTCCGAAAGATTCCCTTCCATTCTTTTGCTAATAATCTTAGTAAGTATTTTCGATGTGTGTAACACCAGGCTAAAGGTTCTGTGTTCTTCGCATTTCCTGCTAATTTCACTCTTCTGGAAATTCTCTGGTAGCCTTCCACTGTCATAGCTATCTCTGATTACTCCAAGGGTATCTATTGCTTTGACCCCGAGTGCCTTGAAAATAGTGAATGAATATTATATCAAATAGTGAGCTTACTTTTAGATCCACCCTTCCTAGTGTCTCTACTGAGTTCATCAAATGGGTACTTATCGTCACATTCTGAGGATTCTGTTTATTCTTCACAAGTTTCAAATATCAGCTTGCCGTCGGATTTGTCAAATGAACACTCTCCACCATTGACTCATCTTATTGAATCTTATGCAGCTTATCAAGAATGTCATCAGAACATTATGCTGGTTTTTGAGAAATTTTCAATCACAGCTATCTTCAAAATACCGATCGCACCGCAAATTCGTCCCGCGAAGCCACGAACAATGGACAACAAATACACGAACTTCACATGCTGTCACTGTGAAAACGAGTTCAAAGTTTGAGGCTTTATTTTGTGGAACTACTCGATTGGAAAAGAAAAACCACTCTCTACATTCCACACAAAAGTTTTATTGGTTTCTACAATATATGTCATTATCGATGCTGATAATGACGTACATTGTCTAAACTATGGTAGAAACCAATAAAACCTTTGTGTGGAATGTGCAAAGTGGTTTTTCTTTTCCAATATAAGAACGAGTTTTATTCTCCACTCGTCATCCGAAGAGAAATAATTAGATTAGGATTCAACTAAGTTGATAAATTCGTGCGAAACGGGTAAACAAAATGCATTCTCCTCACACCACAGAGATTGACGATGCATGATGATATAAACAAAGTAATTACTAAATATTCCACATGTAAGCAAAACGAAAAGTGAGGACGTGATGGGGAAAGGAAACAAAACTTTTTTGTAAACTGATACGAACTTGGAAGATAAGTAACCGAATGAAAAAGATAAGACGAGAGAACAGTGAACACATATACAGCAGAGTGTTACAAAAATGCAAATATAAAAGGACCTTTAGCAGAGATAAAGCGCGCAAATGAACGCTTGGGTCAAAATGACCCCACTTGGGCGTTCAAGGTAAAATATAATTTAACTCTTCAATATATTATTTTAGGACGGTAAAAATTTATGCAAGTGAACACCTATTAAAAATATTAAAAGTCACGAGAAGAAATTCTGTTCTCTTAAAAAATGAGATCAAAAAATAAATTTAAAAACACGATGGGGTCAAAATGACCCCTCTGGGCGTTCTAGTGTTAAAAGTTCATAGTAATAGCATGCAAGTTAACTCGGTGGAACTTCCTCATTGTATAAATAATACAATGGGGGAGGGAACATTTTAAATCTTTTGTTGAAGTTCGATGTCGATAAGTCAACGTTTTCTGAACACTCAATTGATAATGATCACTCCACCGATTTTACTTTTAATATTTTACATGTTCATAACAAGTGTATAAAGCTTTATTTCATGAAAAATTTTGAAAATTTGTCATATAAAGGAGATGTTTTAAATGACCTAGTCTCTCCTAACCTCTCTCCTTCATATTAGGTACCTGTTCACCCTCCAACATCTCCAAAGTCCGATGATTTGTCCTTGACCAGTGCTTTGGCAGTATCCTTCCTCCCTTCTGGACTTCCCTACGTCCGACCCCTCTCCCCATCCCCCGTCTTCTCCCTAGAAACTCCTCTTCCTTTCTGGAATTCCTCCTTTCCCCCCATAACTCTTCCTTACCTAATTCCTGGAAAGTATTTCCACTGATGACGTTAGACATATTTTGCGAACTCCAACTGATTATGGTGGACTTCATCATGATCATAAATTTAGAGAAATCGGTTGGCAAACCAACAGATTCAATGCGTCCGTCTTCCTTTGCACAAATAGGGATATCAAAAACTGTGAATATGCTGAAAATTATATAGTTAGAAATGAGTTAAAAGACAGCGTAGGTAGTTTAAACCGCTTAGCAAGGATTTAGATGCAATTCAAGAGTGGTGCGACAAATGACAGTTAGAACTTAAAAAGTGTGTACCTATCAATTTTTGGAGGAAGAATAATTCGATAGAGCGATTCTATAAAATTAGTAACATGATGATAGAACGCGTTGAAACTATAAGATATTTAGGTGTAACAATCACTAAAGATTTATCGTGGGGAAGACACATCCGGGAAATATGCGGCCGAGCGAAGTGAAAGCTAGGATTTACAAAAAGAGTACTTGGGAAATGTGATGAGAAGACAAAAGAGCAATGCCAGTTTTCACTAGTTAGGCCCCACCTTGAGTATGCAGCCAGTGTATGGGATCCGAATGAATTAGGTTTGATCAGAGAACTAGACAGTGTGCAGCGTAGAGCAGCTAGGTTCGTTAAAAGGTGTTACGATAGGTTGAGTAGTGTTTCAGAATTAATGCAAGAATTAGGGTGGGAATCATTATCAGAGCGTAGGGTAAAGTACAGAATTAATCCATCAGAGAAATTTCAATAGGATAGCTTTACTGAAGATGTTAGGCACATATTAAAAACACCAGCGTATTATGCTAGATTCGACCAGATAAATAAGATTAGAGAGATACATTGTCGTACTGATAGATTCAAAATGGCATTTTTCCCCCGTACTCTAAGAGAGCACAATAGGAAGCATAGAAAAGGGATAGGTAGGAGAAATATTGTACATTGTATTGGATATTAAAGGGATTCAACGTCAAGACCGTCAAGGCCTTACGCCAGCCAAACTGAGGGACCTATCTCGTAAGAGCAAAGGACCCGATTGGGCTCAAAACCACGGACTTAGAATAGTCAGGACTGGACACTTCTCGCTATCCTAGTCGCCGCTATTGTCGCCGAGAAGAAGCTGTCCGAGTAGATGGCAGCACTGTAGCTCGCCCAAAAATACTTTGTCGTTGCATGGTGAGGACACATATGCTTTCTGTGTTTTTTATAATATTGTCAGAATCAGCTTTGTAGTACTCATTTTATTTAAAGTACTCACGGAATTATTTCGCGAAGATTGTATATAAGGGCCATCGTTGTATTGAACCAGGACCTTCGGGTTAAGATAGTAACCCGGAGATGGTCCAATTTTTTTGTGCCCAAGAAACTGGTAATTTTGAGAAAATGGGCAAATGCCACTCTTAGGAGAGATTTTGCTACCAATCCTGAGCAAAGGGTCCGCCAGAAACATTTTTCGCCGGAAGAAATCACACGGAAGGAGCTGCTAAACGACCGTAATGGAAAAGTGATACATATAGATCTACATAATACCCTGCACAAACGTGCTTTTAGTTGTAATACCTTAAATTTCTCATTCCAACATGCAACTACCTATGGTATCAGTACTTGTATTTATAAAATTGGAAATAATGTTTACACCTATTCATATCCCAAATTGTACAAAGAAATAAGGACATTTAGAATCTGACAGTTCGGCAATCAATTTCTCTAATTTTATGACAATGGTCCAGTCTACCATAGTAAGTTGGAGTTCGCAAAATATTTTTAACGTAATCAGTGAAAATTATGTCTTGGAATTTATTAAAGTCTATAATTCATCCTACGGTCCCAATTAAAATAACTTCCATTTTAATTCATTTAACAGACTGGTTACGCTAATATAGTTATCGTACCGTCCCTATACAAATCTTGCCGATCTTCGCCGTACACGTTCCAGTTCGTTATTTAAAGCCCTTTTCATAAGGATTTTATATATTGGTGGCGTATTCCTAATGATTTCTAACAAGGGATACCTGTGGTTCGTACCATTAGTGTTGTTTTATAGCAGTTGGTAAGCTAAAAATCGATCAGTCTTCTTGTTAGGACGTAATTAGTTACTGGTATTAAAATTATTCAATGCTTAATATTTAAAACTTTAGCTCGGATTCCATTAAATGCTTGAAAATCGTATAACTTATTTTGTTTAATCGCATGTGAACCTAACCAAGGCATGACATATAACTTCACCACAGTCGCATAAACAACTATACCTTTTGTTGAAAATTGTGTGCATCAGCCTTCGTTAACAAGGCTTTTCTGGATTGATAAGAGTTTGTGCCTTAACTATGCCATTTACGGCATTAGCTTTCACTTTTTAACTTGAAAGGGATTCATGTCTTATATGATACTCAAGAGAACATCCATATTAAATTGGGGAAAAAATATTATGATGCAATTGGATTGCACGTGGTGCTAATGACCTTAGTTGTCGACGCACCCGTAATCCCAAACCTACTAGAGAACGGCGGGGAATTGGAAATTGTCAGAAAATTTGATCAAGCAATTGCTTGTGTGGGATTTGCTAAATAGGGTAAAAATGGAGAGAGAAGTAATAAATTCCACCTTCTGATTGAAGAGGCTGTTTTGTTGACAATGTGCGCCGGAGAGAAGAAGGCTTGGATCAGGAAAATGCACACATACAACAAATGTGGTCCCAAAAAGCGGTTTCGTTTTTATGAAGGGTGCTTTTGATCAGCTACTAATGGGAAAGTACAGTCTTAAAAAGGTGTTACAAGGGCACTTTGCTGAAGAAGAAGTGGACAATCACAACAATGACAATCTAGAAAGAAAAGCTTCATAAATGTTAACATTAAATTGCAACTTCACGGGAGAGTTCCATTACTGGGCAGCTGCAAATTTGCGAAATACCTGTCAAATTGAAGATAACCCTTCTGCAAATAGTCGGGTCTGCTAAGGCAAACGACTGAATATTGATGCGATAATACACATAGAAACAAATTATGCCCATGATGCTTCGTTTTTTCAATTGATTGAAAAACTTTTGATTATAAGGAAGGATCATATTTGATACGGTTTGATATAAATTGTAGAAATGGTCATACGTGAAAATGTTAGCGCAAAATTCAGAGACCATAACTTATAAGTGACAATAGATTTTGGGGAAGATGGGGCTGGGCTTAGTTTACAACTATGAAAACATTGTCACTGGCCGTTGGAATACTTTATCAACATTTTTTCGTTTTTGTATTCCATGTGTTTTTCACTTCAACTTTATCGCTGCTTAATCGACTGAAGGCCTAGCAGACGATATATGTTAAGACTGTTGAGGAGAAATTCGGACGTCGTCACTTAGTTTTCCACGCATTCCTGTCACAGAACAGATATAGAAAATTGTATCCACATAATGCTTCAGAGCTTGATTCTATATTTTAAAGCGAAAACATCCATTGAAAACCTCTTCCATCTATCTCACCCATATAAACTACTAAGGGAGCAAGGGCGAGCGTTAGTGCTGCCACCTACGCAGTGAAACTCTCGCAGGGCGACAGTAACGGCGACACTGGTTTGCATGGCTGGGATAGGGGAGTTGCACTGGGCTGCTCAAAACCAAGGCGTCTAGCTAGTTCCTTGCCAATGCGGCGAAACTGGCGCACGATTGAGATGGGACTGAAGGAGAACAAACGGCATCTGACAACCGAAAAATCCGCCATTGCGGAACATAGCGACCACGCCCTCCGGTTCGAGGATGCAAACCCGATCCTCGATGTACTGGGACCACCTCGTGAAAGAAGCCATTGAGTTCCGGTTATAGAATAAAAATCTTTCACTCAGGTTTCTCCATCAGCAATATTTGCAAACAAGTATATCGCGAAATCGACACTCAATTGCCCTAAAGACCATGCCCAAGTCGAACATCGAAACGTCGGTCAGCATAAATGTTCTGAACCTGAGGAATACCCGAGAAAATTGTATTCAATTGCTTAAGAGACTTTAAGCTAACCCAACTATCAGAATGTTTTTGCTTGCTTGCTTCACAATTTCGATATTTTTTATTTCCTATTTAGACTAGAATATAGTTACTAATCCTTTTTAATTAGTATATGTATTGCATTTTTGTTTGAATTCACACCCTGCCACACACCTTCATGGCGGCTTGCAGGGGATTATTTAGATTATATAGACTGTATAGGGACCGTGCTAGTGCGCTACCTATGCTTTCCTTTAACTAATTTCTAACTATATACTTTTGAAGATATTCACAGCTATTGATATCCCTATTTGTACAAAAGAAAAAGGACGTATTGAATCTGTCGGTTCGCCAATCTTAAGCCCGTTTCAAACGATACTTGATCCAGTACAAGGTCTAGTACACTCGCTAGTATGCTAGCTTTCCAGTATCGTGTGGACAGAACCAGTATACTGGCTAGCAAGCATGCTAGCTAGTATACTCTCTGAGCTATTGGATTTCGTACTTGATGCGGTACTAGATTTCTAGTAGGACCCAGTAGCCATCGACCAATCAAGTCACGTTACAGACGCTGTGCGAACTTCTCTTTTCTTTAATTAGTATGGAATCATATGGAATAACCGATTCATAGCTAGCACAAGGTCGATGTTCGTGTGAAACCTCCCAGGATGGTTCCAATCATGCTAGATTACGTCCTCGATATCAAGTAGCGGCTGGCACACTACTAGTTCTTGTGCTGGATCAAGTATCGGGTGAAACGGGCTTTAGTCCTGACGTCCTCACCGCACTTTGAGATACTAAGCAGGAACGCTTCTGCTTGGCGGTGTATCCAGGAGCTCTCTATATCCATCATCCGTTTCGTTGAGTTAGGAAAGTGTTATGTTTTCAGAACAAAAGAGCAATTTAACCAGCACCAATGGCGTACTCGGCAGCTTCACTTTTCATCAATGCTTCCGCTTCCAGTTGGAAACAACTTTTTCGTGTAAAAGGAGTTTTGCCTCCATTTCGGCTTCAGGACTCGATTTTCACGCCCGGGAAGGTCGTTATCGACTTTTGGCGCGTCTCCCGAAAAATTTCGTCTTTTGATTGTATTTCCATAGAATGGTTTTTCGCGAGTGGCAGGGGATTTTTGGGGGTAGGTGGGGGAAGGCGGAGGTGGATCAGGAGTGGGGTGGTTTCGAAGAGTGGGTAGGGTTCCTCCTCGTTTCGAGTTTGAAGGAGAATCGTGGGAGATATATCTCTGGTGGCGCAGACAGTGTTCTCGTGCGTAAAGGTTGGAAGAGAGACATCTCTCGAGAGAAGGAAGACGTGGAGTTGTAAGAAGACCATTTGTCCATTATTCTGGAAGGAACGGTTTCCGCAAAGGATTAATCAGGGTCGGATACAATGGAAATTAGGGGTGCTCCTTCCGGCTTCTGGACAAAAGGGGTGGAGATTGGAGGAGCAGGGAAAAGGGCTCGCTGGGGGTTGGGTGAAAGGGGAGGGAAGGGTTTTGAGGGGGACGATCCTGTGAGATTTAATTCGAGATCTCAACATCGCAAGCACAATCTTAGAATACAGATCATGCCACTAATTCCATATGGAGCGCGCATACTCTTATAAGAGGCTCTAGTTCGTCGCTTTTTCGCTAGGCGCCATTACATCTTTAGGCTGAACTTTAAACTGTGCCAGTTCAGCTATCATTAGTTTGTGTGATAATTGGGCAAGTTAATTGTGGAATTTGATTTCGTAACCATATTCGTAACCATAAATCTACATCTACATCTACATAGTACCCCGCAAGCCACCTCAAAGTTGTGTGGCAGGGGGTGAATTCTAACTAAACATGCACTACATATCATAAATTTAAAAGGATTAGTATTAATATATTACTCCAAACTGCAATATTTTAAAAGATAAAAACATCAAACTACGCATGCATAAACGTGCTCTTAGTTGGGCTACCTTCAAGTCTTTACACCAACATGCAACTACCTATGCTATGGATTCAATCACTCGTGTTGGACATGTTTCCGCTATTCAAATCCCTAATTGTACGAGGAAAAAAAGACATTTTGAATCTGTCAGTTCGTCAATCAATTTCTCTATATTTCATTTTATGGTACAGTCTACCATAGTAAGTTGGGGTTCGCAAAACATTTTAATGTTATCACTGAAAATATTATCTTTTATTTATTTAGGAGATTAAGTATAAATTTCAACCTGCGATCTGACAATCATTCCCATTTTAATTCATTTAATATACTGGTTACGCTAATAGGGTTATCATACCGTCCCTTTACAAATCTTGCCGATCTTCGCTGCACACGTTCAAGTTCATTATTTAGACCGATTTTGTAGGGATCCAATACACTGGCAGCATATTCCAAATGAGGTCTTACAAGGGAAAAGTAGCTGATTTCTCGTACATGATCGTCACATTTACCCAATAGTATTTTGATGAATCCAGTTTACGATTAACTTGACCCACTATTTAACGTATGTGTTTACCCCAGGAAGGATCATGTATCAGTCTTATTCCAAGATTACTAACTTCATTAATATTAATAATAAAATTAATAATAAAATTAATTAATTTTATTATTAATTAATAATTAATTAATAATAAAAAATTCACTAATAGCTTGTAGGTCATCATTTAAATATTTTTATCATTTGGGCATAGAATTTCCCTCTACACTACCCTGTCACCGGCAAATAGACGAAGCTTATTTTTTACCACCTTATTGATATTATTTTTTGTGCAGAAGGTACAAAAGTGGACCTATCACACTACCTTGTAGGACACCCTAAGTGACTTCAATTGTCGGAGAGGTAACACCGTCCAAAACAACCCTTTGCACCCGATCATGCAGAAAAACATTTATCCATAATATAATGTCACTGCCTAACCCGTAAGATTTTAATTTCAAAATTAGTTTGCTATGAGACACCTTGCCAAAAGCTTTCTTGAAATCGAGAAGTGTAGCATCCACTGGAATTTTATTTTCGCAAGAAACTAAAATATCGTGGAAAAAGAGAGGAAGTTGAGTTTCGCATGATCTGCTCTTCCGGAAGCCATGCTGAACATGGTCAATGGAGACCTGACTATGTGCATTTATCTACTCTTGGACAATGATTCCCATGGACTGGTAACGCTTGTTATAGTAATCATGCCGTCCATTTATTTTCTGATCTTTACTGCACACGATCCAATTCGTTATTTAAGCCTGTATCGTAAGGATCCCATACACTGGCAGCGTATTTTAAATGAGGTCTAACTAGGGAAAAGTAGCAAATTTATCGTGCATGATGCATTGTCATACATCCGTTGGGACATCCCATCATCACACTCGAGATGAGTCTCCCCGAAGGTGACCACAAACTAGGGTCGAATTACCTCACCGGCTGAGGTGATATCATACGGTCTAATATTGTATCTAAAGCCTAAGACAAACGCAACGCCTATGCCTTGCGTGATAATCCAAACCCGCGACCCTTGAGTTGCCGGTCTAGCGCATTTCCGACGTAGCACCCGATGTCGACGCGAGGGTACAAAAACAGACTCTGGGAAGGGTTCAACTAATCTACCCAATCTGGTTCTCAGTTCAATTTCCACGATCCATTTCCTCGTAAAAATCATTCATTTCAATATTGGCTATTTAGCCAAACTTTTCCAGCTAATTTGTAGAGTTCTTTACTGAAATAACTCACAATTTTATCTCATATAAACTTCACGGTGGAACAGTTCACTGCAGGAAGCTTATCTTTTGAATATCCATCGTCTGTCAACTGAGTTCCTTTGAAACGAAAACTATCATTATCAATTCCCGAAGAAATGAAAAATATCTGCAGAATTGGTCATGGTATAAATCATGGTCCTGGCAAGGCCTCAGTTCCCATGGCTGTGGTGAGGGGGCTTTTCCAGCGCTATCATGTAAGTGATATATTTTGGAACTACGTTACGCTTGGAACTACGTGGGAATCATTATCAGAGCGTAGGTTAAAGTACAAATTGAATCTATTAGAGATATCTAAATCAGATAGCTTTACTAAAGATGTTAGGAACATATTAAAAACACCAGCGTATTATGCTAGATTCTACCAGATAAATAGGATTAGAGAGGTAGATTGTCGTACTGATAGATTCAAAATGGCACTTTTCCCCCGTACTATAAGAGAACAGAATAGGCAGTATAGCAAATGGATAGGTAGGGGAATTATTTTAGAGCTGTCTGTAGTGCATGATGCATGTATCAATCCCTTAAATACTATAGATACTAACAATCTAGTTGCATGAGACCCTATAGTTGCTTTTTTGCATGCCAATAGTACATGCCTGGTGATCTTCAACCCCTGCCACACACCCTCGCGGTGGCTTGCAGGGTATCGTGTAGATGTAGATGCAGATGTACGTTATTGATTCAACTTGATATGGTCCAAGTAAATATTTTTAGCTTTGTTTATGTGAAACGTGTCAATTTTCTCAAAGGTCTAAGTAAAGGGTCTATCATCATACCAATTCTAAGATGAATCTTTGCACTGAATAATAATATCTTATTAATAATCCAACGGCTACACAACTAATGGTGATGACTACATATGAGAAGCAATGATGCGAAGCAAGTTTTCTCGTAACTATAGACATTCATGCTAATATAAGATCCATTAAGACTATAGGATGAGAAGTAAAAACTTTAGCGTTCCACAGGGTATTATTTCCACAGGGTTTTATTACGGCATATTTCACTTCACTGAAGCATCATCAGGCACATGTACCTGATGATGCTTCAGTGAAGTTAAACATGTCGAAATAAATCTTTTTACCCTGTGGAACGCTAAAGTTTTTACTTCTCATCCTATACTATGGAATTCCACAAAGTCTTGGCCTCTACCATCCACTGCATCCATTACGACTTTTCCACTTCCCTTATCATGAGCCACTTCTAATTTTTTTTCTTTCACAAACTGGGTATTAAAATTCATCCATTCAAATTTTTATTGGCAGAATACGATTCTAGATATTCTGTATTATTTCTTCTCATAAGGTATTGAGGAAGTTCTTTTTCAATTAATGATTGCTTATTTGAGAGAAATTACCGGAGAATCAATTACAGTCGAATTTTAGAAAAATGGTCTTTATTTTACAAGATGTTTCTCAATAAGGCTACATTTTATAGAAACTCGTGGATGAACTTACAAAATCCGTCTCGTAATCACCTGGAAATTAAATTACTCGAAGGAAAAAAATGCAGCGATATTAGTTCACTCACCACCCGTTCATCTTCCTGGAAGAAATGCAAGCCCTGAAGCGTGAAATTAACCACGGGAGTATCCAAGGGGTGGAAGGAGAAATTACTCGGTTTATTGACATCAAGCATTTGCAGTTTACTTTCTCTTTTTTCCTTCAATTCACTCCTCTTATTCTTCTATGCAACAGGCGTAACGTATATTTGATTATTCAAAGGCATTCAGTCAATTGGCGGCAAAGAACGGAAAATGAAGTCCTTGCATAAGATATATAGAACAAGTAATGAAGGATTTGAAAGAGAAGAAATACGTAAATATGAAGTGGTAAGCTGATAGGAAGATTGAGTGAAGACCTGAGATAAACCAAAATCAGAACTACTGATGTGTAATGGAAGAGGTACTAATCGTGCATTTTCTAGAATCCTTTATTAAACATTAGCGAGGTAAAAATATGGATTTGTACAAATTTCCAAACAATTTCCAATTGAAAATTTACGAAGACTAGAAAATTCAAATGCCAAATAGGGTAGTTTCCTATTATTTTTTTATTGTCTTGATCGAAAGTTTATTCCCTCTGGAGTACTTATTCTAAGCCGTTCGATTTTTAAATGACGTTTAGTATTTTTCCTCATTAATTAAAAAGTGAAAAAAATCAATGGCGCGAAAACGCGACGGCAAACTATTGCATGCCGGTTAATCCTACGTGTGACGTCAAACTATTTCCTCTACCTGCCACCAGGTAGTGCTGCGGACGCTTTCAAGTAGACACTGCACTCCGTTAAAGGTTATGGACAAGTATTGGAGGCACATTTATTCCGTTAATTTATTATAATTAATATTTATATATTTATTTAACATTACTTATGCAGTTAATTAATGTAAAATCAGTTAGTATTCTTTTCACAAGCATACCATGTAGTTCGCCGCACGACCTTCACGCCTTGATTCGTCGTAGCAGAAGTCACAGCGAGCAGGACGTCCTTGAACCTATAAAATTACTAATAATACCATGTTTAACTGAGAATACTTTACAACTTTGATAGTTTTTACAGGCTAATACTAATAAATATTCAGTAGAGCTGAGGGGCCCTGAAATACAACGGTAAGTCCAGGAGACGAATTTTCCTTTGCCTCTCAACGTAAACTACGTACCTGTTACGTCAGCATGAAGGCAGCGCACCCCGCCATTTCAGAGCCTTTTCGAAAGGCCTTAAAATTAACATGTAATTCTCTAGTAAACTGGAATTTCTCAATATAAGCTTTTTGGGTAAATTAAATATATTTATGGCAGGACACCAATCGCAATCAATGAAGTCTGTTTTCTTTGATGAAGGAAACTACCCTATTAATTATGGAAAACAAGTCTCGAGTGGAAAACGAGTAATTTGTTATTTGGATTTTAAAGTCGTGAGACATTTTCAATTAAGCCAAATTAGAATCTTTCATTATTTCATCTAATTTCCAATTCTTGTTCCGCTTAAACATTATTACTCGATAATTCTGCGGCCGGGCCGGTGCTCAGGGTGTTGTTGCGAGCAATGGCTGGGTGGAGGATGCAGATCAACCCTCATCAAACCCCAACCCTCCTGAGAAGTCCCGGGGGATTTTGGTCCTTGGGTACCAGAAGGGTGGTTTAGACTGGGGGGAGGCTGGCGGTTCATTCATCCCCCATTATGAAAGGCCCCTCGTCGCCCGATAATCCTTCCCTTTCACCTCCGTATCGCAGGCCTGGCAGATAATCCGGATACACTTCAAACATATCTCGGATATTTTCCATCGGTAGTGTAAATTGCACGGTAAAGGTTATATACATCTACATAATACCCTGCAAGCCACCATAAAGGTCTGTGGCAGGGGGTGAATTCTCACCGAACATGCACTACACATCATGCATAAAAAGGACTAGTATTTATATACTCTTCTTATTTAAAAAAAGATAAAAAGAGCAAAGCAAAATTGCAAAAACATGCTGTTTGTTGGGTTAGCTTTAAGTGCTCATACCAACATGCAGCTACCAATGTTATCCATTGCTACACTCATACTGGATATATTTACCGTTATTCATATCCCTAATTGTACGAGGAAAAAAGGACATTTTGAATCTGTGAGTTAGGCAATCAATTTCTCTAATTATGTGATCATGGTCCACTGTCTACCATAGGAAGTTGGGGTTCGCAAAATATTTTTAACATCATCACTGAAAATATTGCCTTGGAATTTCTGTAAGAGATGAAGTCTAAATTTCAACCTGCGATCTGACAATGATTCCCAATTTAATTCATTTAATAGACTGGTTCCGCTAATGAGGTTATCGTATCGTCCCTTTACAAATCTTGCCGATCTTCGCTGCACATGTTCAAGTTCATTATTTAGACCGATTTTGTAGGGAACCCATACACTGGCAGCATATTCCAAATGAGGTGTAACAAGGGAAAAGTAGCTGATTTCTCGTACATGATCGTCACATTTACCCAGTACTCTTTTAATGAATCCAGTTTACGATTAACTTCACCCATTATTTCACGTATGTGTTTGCCCCAGGAAAGATCATGTGTCCGGCTTATTCCAAGATATAATGGACTTTGAGGAATGGTTATGTGAGGCAATAGGACAGCCCTCAAATATGTTAATTGGATACAGTTGCCAGTACCCACCATAATGCCACCTGTGAATTTACCATTACCTGGAACAATATTGTAAGACGGCTTGAAAATACTTATTTTGTGCGTCTTTTCAGTAACTTTACCGGTGCAATCTCCATCAGTGAGTCGCAAAATTTATTTTACTGATGGCGAATAGACTATATCTAATAATTGGTCTTTTAAAACGGTAATCTGATACTAATACCTTAACAATTTATGTGACTCTGCGTAAAATAAAGTGATATGGTTCAATGGGAAATATGCATGAAATTTGTTTCTCGAAGATTAATGATGTACTTGATGCGAAATTTTCTCACCAATTTAAATATAATGTAAGCTAAAATTATCTATTCCAGCCACAACGATTATTAAATGATACTTAAATGTTCCCGTAAACTGACGAAAGTCGCGTGACCTGAAACGCCTTCTGACGTCACTGCACGGTATAGGTTCAATATTGCTACGGAGATAGACATTTATATTTAAAAGAAAACAAAGTGAATATATTGTTTTCAGGTTTTTAGCCGTTTCTAGAACGAAATTATGACGGAAAAAATACTTAAAAAGCACTTTCCGACAATTTCATTTGGCTGACTCCCATATGTTTGCGTTCTTCTTAAAAAAATCCAGCAATTGCTTATAGCTACGTAGCAGAAATACTTGGACACTACACCGGAATTACATAATTAATGGACGATTTCTTCGTTACAATCCATACTACGTAAATAAAAAATTGAAATACAATCCTGTATTGTATTAAACACACGAGATAAGTACATAATTTTTCGCCAAGTATTCATTTAACAACTTACCTCCAAGCATAAACAGATAAACAACGCCCATAGTGATACCGTGCCGCGACGTCATGCGATGACGTTGTGTTTCTTAGCAGTCGAAAAGTTACAATTTTCAAAGAGTAATATCTTTGTAACGCAACTTAATTCTTCAGCAAAATTTTCGCCAAGCACATTTTGGCTAATAAACTGCACATTCAAAGAGTTATAAAAAACAGTGCATGTTCCCCATTGGAAGATGCCTACAGTGACGAAGGGAATCAGGAAGGAGGGATTGGCGGGTTAAGTGAAGGGAAGGGGGGAAAAAAGGGATTCAGAAGAATAAAGGGATTCAGAAGAATAATGAAAGGAGAGGAAGAATCGAAAAGGGGTTACAGTGCAGGGAGGGACATCGGAGGGACATTTTCCAAAATCTACCAATGCTGTCAGAACTTTGAAAGGTGATCATAGAATGGGAAACATGCACTATCATTTATAACTCTTTGTATGTGAAGTTTATTAGCTAAGACGTGCTTGGCGAAAATTTTTCTGAAGAATTAATTTGTGTTACAAAGATATTACTCTTTGAAAATTGTACCTTTTCGGCGCCTTATAAAAGCACGACGTCATCGCATGACGTCACGGCATGGTATCACTATGGGCGTTGTTTATATGTTTACTCGTGGAGGTTAGTTGCTTAATGAATACTAGGCGATAACGTATGTGTGAATCTCATTTGTTTTATGCAATAAACGATGGTATTTCGATTTTTTATATGCGTAGTATGGACGGTAACGACAAAATCGTCCATAATTTATATAATGCATGTATGGTACCCAAGAATTTCGATCACGTCAAATCAATCGCTGGTATTTTTAAGAAGAACGCCGCCATAAGGGAGTAGACCAAAGGAAATTATATGTCAGAATGTGATTTTTTAAGTAATTTTTCAGTTATCGTTTCGTTCGAGAAACGGCTAAAATCCTAAAAACAATATATTAACTTCGTTTTTCTTTAAAAATAAACGTCCATCCTCTTAGCAATATGGAACCTATATCGTGCAGTGACGTCAGAAGGCTTTTCAGATCACGTGACTTTCGTCTATTTTCGGGAACAATTTAATATAATTTAAATAATCTTTGTGGTAGGCATAGAAAGGTTTGGCTTATATTTTTGAATTGGTGAGAAAATTTCACATCTAGTACATCATTAATCTTCGAGAAACAAATTTTAATTCACATATCCCGCATTAAATGCATGGTACAATCACATTAGTGTCAAGTGACAAGAGGACCAAGTCGATGATGAGAGGAGTTTAATATTGGTCCCAATGGAGTACTTTCACGTGCATTCCTTGAAAATAAAGCAAGGAACTGAGTATTGATTCCAGATAACGCATTGCGTCCTAATGTTCCAGGAGAAATTATTACGGGGTGAGATGGATTTGGGGAGGGAGGTCTTTATAAGATATATGTGGGGTTTAATTTTGAAAGTCCGTGTGTCCCCACATAAGGAACGGTATGATGAACGCGAAAATAAGCCACGCTTCATGGGGAATCGGCTTACCGAAAGTTATGACAGGAGACTCAATGGAAGAGAATTGAAGAGGATGAAAGTGATCGATGACTCGTGGGGATGATGCAGGCAGGGGAGCAGAACCGCACCTTCCGTGAACATATCCGAAACCCAGTGCGGCTTTAGTCTGTCAGCTGCGACGACTAGCTATTCAAAATTTTAGACACTGCAAGGTTCCTTCCACTTGATTTACCTACGGTGACAAAAACTTGCTATTTGCGAAATAAACGTGGGGAATACTGAAAGAAAAATACTGGCAATTTTCCACAAGAATAAAGATACTTACTTGACCGGTTTCGGTGTACAACACCATCTTCAGGTAAAAATTAAATCTCAGACATCTATATATATGCAATTTGCTGTGAGGGGAATGAAAGGTTGAAAAAGGGGAGGGTAAGAGGAGCCTTTCAACCTTTCCCTCCCCTCACAGAAAATTGTATATATACAGATGTCTGAGATTTAATTTTCACCTGAAGATGGTGTTGTACACCGAAACCGGTCAAGTAAATATCTTTATTCTGGTGGAAAATTGCCAGTCTTTTTCTTTCGCTATGATATTCCACGAAATCAAGCCTGAAACAACTACATTTATTGTGGGGAATACTAACATCAGTTCACCTCATTCAGGTCTTTTGCTAATATCCGAGGCAAGGAAGTATTATTTCTCCATTTCCTGTGAGTTTTCCAGTCTGAAGATGGAGTTGGTGCTTCCCAATTATAAGGGCAACATTGTCTTTCATATTAGTAATGCTAAATAAAAAAAAGCTGCAATGGGGGCGTTTACTCGGAACAGAAATCGTGATTTTGTGCACGAAATCGTAACATGGAAACGAAAAACGAATTTTAGTGAAAAAATTAATCTTCTAACCACAACCATTCACTCATAAATCAAAAATGCAAAACGTAAAAAAAAGGTGACGCCCACCGAAAAAGCTGCTTTGGTACCATTGACGTCATTTTCCTCCCGTCCTTGACTGATTTTCGGGGAAGGGGAGGGAGTGGAGTAGGGCTCTCGGAGGGTCTGTTCGCACAGATCCTGTCGCAATCGCTTCATTTGGTAGAGCCAGCTGTGTCCCCCCCCCCATTGCGATAAGGTGAAGTAGCTTCGCGGACTCAGTTGTGATTGGACGAAGTCGATATACGTCAGAGGTTGCACCACGCCCACTTTTCCGAAAGGGTTAAAAACATCAGTGTTTCGCCGCTTGGTAAACGACCCCATTGTGGCTCATAAATAAAAGGACAGAATCAAAACGTAATACAATTTTAATTTAAAATGCCATTTCAATGAAATATTAACCGTTCCCATACTTTCAATGGGAAAAATAGCAATCACTCTGCAGTAATTAGATTACCTGTAAAAGTAAGTTTCCCAGTGATTTATTGAAATTAAAATATTCTAAATGTTTTTTTTTTATTCTAGGTTGTTTACGTACAAATGCGTTTTCCAACGCTTTAAAATTAAGCATTTTTCATTTAGTTAAACAGAGGAATAGTCATTTTTGCCACTTATATGATGCTTTTATATTTAGTGAAACTCATGAAAAGTTTTTTTTTTGCTACATATTAGTTTCTGTAGCTTGGATGGAATGATAGGTGGCAGGAGGTATGAGGGGCTGAAGAGGGACATCGTGTGAAATTTAGGGGGTGGGAAGAATTAAATGTCCATTTAAACCTACCTTCACCGGTAGAATACTTATAATAATAATTAGCTTCTAACAATCTACTAACACCTAGGGTTATTTTGAAATTATTATCTTCACTTCACTTCGCACCGCAATCATACTCAAGCTAATTCACGGTGATAAATGTGCCTTGCCAGCAAAGTATATATCGTATTTATGATATAGTTGTGATAAATTTAGATATTAAAAATGTTCCTATTATCCCTTCACAACCTGTGCGCCAAAAAAGCACATGAAACTTTTAATACTTTCATAAAAATTTGGAAATAACGGAATTCAACTTCTCGTAATATTGTACCGTGGTGGACGACGCAATAAGTTTTCAGAATCATTAGCAATTAATGTCAAACTTTTCGAAGTGAAAGAGAAATTGCCAGTAGAATTGCCAAGGTGAAAAGGTCAAAAGAAAATTCTGCTTACAGCTACAAATACAAGCGAGGAAGTGCATACTCGACTAGTGCATGCTTGTGATCTTCACCCCCTGCCACACATCCTCGCGGTGGTTTGCATGGTATCGCGAAGATGTAGATGTAGATGGATGTGAGAAAATATTTCATTAGAACTTACACCTGGAGAATTTTACTACATGGCAGCGAAGGATGGGCGATAAAAGCGAACGATTAACGTAAGTAACTGAAGTTAGTTTTGTATCAGTTAATGCATACTTTTAACGATTTAAAGTTAAATCTTCTAAAAAGTAACGATACGATTAAATTAAATAGTTAACCAGATTTTCAACAATTAATTTCAATCCTTAGTTTTTTTAATCTTTTATCCCTACTAAGGCACCGATCGATATAAATTAGAATCCTATGTTTCCTACCATACATTCATCGATGAATTTCATGATCCGAAATGAGACATTGTGCTTTGATAATTTTCACCGACACTCCAAGGGAAAATGGCATTGAATGGATCACAACTTGTGAAATGAACAGGGGTGCGATCCGAAAACGTAAAGTTTCGGCTTTTTACGACTTTCTAATGAATCCTTAATTATGGATATCCACCATCTTGTTCGAATTAGCGTGCTGTTGGTGGTTAGATTTGATATCGCCTCGCAAATGATAAGTGTATATTAGTAAGAATGTACTAGCTGTTGAGCTTTCTCAGAATTAACTAAAATTGTTTAGTCGGCTCTAGTCATATGTGCAAACATTGATGCACGTATAGAGGTGCAAGTTTGGTAATAATTCACCCCCTTGTGATACACCCTCGAAGTAGCTTGCGGGGTAAATGCAGATTTAAACAGACTGTTTCAGGCTTTACTCTGTGAAACTTTTTCATGATATAAAGAAAAAAACTTGAAGCAATATGATCCTCACAGTTCATTATCACTGACCACTGACTTTCATGGGTCAACGTCAGTATCAAGGCAATGCAGTGCCGGTGACCCGTTTGAAACCTGCGAGAGATAAAAATATATCTGTCAAATTTATGCAAGCAAGGCTTGTCATAGGCCTTTACGACATATGTATTAGCGTAACGAATTTCATAAGATGAATTAAAATGAGAATTACTATCAGAACGTAGGATAAAATTTACGCTAATTCGAAGCTGATTTTTTTCAGAAATATATATTAGAAAGATATATTAAGAACCCTTAGCGTACTATGCTAGGTTTGATCAGGTAAACAAGATTAGACAGATAGATTTTCGTCCCAATAGATATAAAATTGTCGTTTTTCCCGCGTACCATAGGAAAATGCTTGGAATTTTGAAAGGAATTGGAGTGTCCTAAATTGAACAAAGAATTATCCACAGTCTGTATAAAAACCAAGTAGCTGTCATTAAATCTGGACCCAGCTGTGAAGAAGCAAGATTGAGTAAAGGAATGAGTCAAGGCTGTGCACTGTCTCCTGTAATTTTTAATGCTACATCGAGAAAGGAATCAATGAAATCAAGGAGTAGTCTTCTGGAGTGAATATCCACGGAGAAAAAATTAGCATGCTCCGGTTCGCTGATGACATAGCACTCATAGCGGAGACAGAGAAGGCACTGAATAAGACTCTAGTGACAATGGAAAGGACAATGGCCAGATATAATCTGAAGATCAATAGGAAGAAAACTAAGATATTGGTGTGCAGCAAGAAAGAAGAGGCGAAAACCAATGTCAAACTAGGAAAACAAAAACTTGAAGAGGTTAAAGAGTTCTGTTATCTAGAAAGCCGAGTAACCAACGATGGACGAAGCAAGAAAGAAATAGTGAGTAGAATAGGCCAGGTAAAGAAGGCATTCTTTCAAAAGAAGAATCTACTTACCGCTTACATCTGGAGCGTGTTTCTTTACGGCAGTGAGGCATGGACAATGACAGCAGCGGAAAACAAAAGGGTGGAAGCATTCGAAATGAGGTGCTACAGAAGAAAAATGAAGATTAAATGGATCGACCGAGTGACAAATGAAGAAATCCAAAGAAGAGTGGGAGAAAAGAGAAGTCTTCTGAATACCCTAAGAAGAAGACGGAACAACTTAGTCGGCCACATCATGAGACATGATGGCCTGATGTTGACAATCATCTAGGGACAATTGAACGGGAATATTGGAAAAGACAGGCCTCGTATGAGATACATAGAATAGTTAGTGAGGAATGTAAAAGAGAAGAATTACGTCTCCTTAAAAAGGTTGGCCGATAGAAGAATCGAGTGGAGGGCTGCGTCAAACCAAACACAGGATTGATGACCAATGATCATGACTATAAGAGAAAACAATGGGCAACATAGCAAAGGGATACGTAGTTAAAAAAGTGTGGTATTAGTCTGTATCGCATGAAGAAGGTTTTAATCTTGATTGAACTGATCTCATTGAAAAGTAAGACCACTTCATTACCGTATATATGCTAACCATCTAGTTGAACCTGACTCGTAAACCTAACTTGTATCCGTGTGGTAGCATCACTATAGCTCTTGTTTGCATGTCAAAATTGTAGATATGGTGATCTTCACCCTCTGCCACACACACTCGTTGTGGCTCGTAATATACAGATGTAGATGAAAATGAAACCTTGGGTCCTTGAGCGATGTTAATTTTCACTAGTTAGGCCCCACCATACCTTGAGTATGCAGCCAGTGTACGGAATCCTAATGAATTAGGTTTGATAAGAGAACTAGACAGTGTGCAGCGTAGGGCAGCTAGGTTCGTTGAAAGGTGTTACAATAGGTTGAGTAGTTTTTCAAAATTAATAAAAGAATTAGGAATCATTATCAGAGCCTAGGTTAAAGTACAGATTAAATCTTTTAGAGAAATTTCAATCGGATAGCTTAACTGTAGATGTTAGGGACACATTAAAATCATCAGCATATTATGCTAGATTCGACCAGATAAACAAGATTAGAGAGAAAAATTGTCGTACTGATAGATTCTAAATGGCTTTTTTCCCCCGTACTATAAGAGAACAAAATAGGCAGCATAGCAAAGGGATAGGTAGGGGAAATATTTTATAATAGTCTGCAGTGCATGATGCATGTATTAAACACTTAAATACGATAGATACTAACAATCTAGCTTCATGAGACCCTATATTGCTTGTATGCATGTCGGTAGTTTATGCTTGGTAATCTTCACCCCCTGCCACACACCCTCGCGTTGGCTTGCAGGATATCGTGTAGATGTAGATGGTCCTATGGTGGTAAATATAGATGCTGCACAAAATCCCTATCAACTCCTCCCTCTTCCCCTTTTACTTAATTACATGAAATTCAAACTAAATAGCTTATTTTCTATAGTTTTGAGCGCCCTTTAGGGATTCGGATCCAATGTTCGGGGGCACTTAGGGCACGATGGAGTTGTCCGTAGAACCCCGTGCGCTATCGACCCGAAAGGATGTGTCTTCGACTGCCGGACCTCCTTATGTGTTGTATCTGTGGCATCCCTCAATTGACTGCGGAAAACGTTCACGTTGCGTCTCAATGGAGTGGCGAGTGGTTGGGGGGAGTCAATCGAGAAGTTGCCGCCCCCCTCGCAAGAGTTGCCAACCAACCACTCGGAAGCGGTCGAGAACTTCCGGCGATGACGATGACTCCTTTGAATCTGAGAAGGGAGCGCTCAAAGCGAGAGTCCAAAGGAGGGTGGCAACCCCTACCCTATTTCTGACCACACCCCCTGGGGGAGGGAGAAGGAGGTGTGTGTCCGAAAACCGTCGGGATTATTTCGAATAGATAGCCAAGGAGGCACGTGGTGCGAACGCGAATAGCTCTCAAATTTCGTGTTTCTGTATCGCTCATCACAATCATTTTTCATCAATTGGGTTTTCCTCATCCGTCAACAGCATGTAACCCGCGGGTGAGAAAAACTCAAATATAAACAATGGCTAAGAGCAAATAACATTCTGTCAGTGTTCACTTGGTGATGTTGAACCGTCAACTTGCCTATAGATATAGATAGATATATAATTGTTAATGCTCAAACTCATGCATATAATTTTACAACGAATGAAATGGTGGAAACTGTTAAAGATACCTAAAGAACAGAATAGGCAGCATAGCAAAGGGATAGGTAGGGGAAATATTTTAGAGTAGTCTGTAGGGTCTGTAGTGCATGATGCATGTTTTAATCCCTTAAATACTATAAAGGCTAAGAATCTAGCTGCATGAGACCCTATTGTTGCTTGTTTGCATGTCGGTAGTGCATCCTTGGTGATCTTCTCCCCCTGCCACATACCCTCGCGGTGGCTTGGCGGGTATCGTGTAGATGTAGATGAAAAAGACTACATTTCCAGATATTGCAGATAGCAATCACCTTTCGCTCATTATTTTACATAATTCAATCCTTTTTCAATTATAATTACACAAACTTTGTTTCGAAGTGCTTCAATTAACAAGCTAATCCGTGGTTACGTCTAAGTACAATGTCGTACAAACTCTTAGTGCAGATAATAAAATGGGAGGTACAGATCTGTTTGTGAAATACCCGGTTTGGTGACAAAATCAGGGCTGACGGTATTTATTTATAGAATATTGGCCGCACTTTATTACAAATAATGCACAAGGAATAGAAGAAACTACCGTACGAATTTCAAAAACTCATATCAGCAATTTTATCAGTATGTCTCACAATTATTGTTCTAAAAAAAACAGAAAGGTAATTTATCTCACCGATGTATAGAAATATATGTGTTTTATGAACATGTATCACTCCGAGTTGAATACATTATCAAAATATAGACTTGAATTATTTTTCGCTATTCACTAGGATGGCCTATTTAATTTACTTTTGTTATTTTTAACATTTGAATTTCAATCTTTCTGATGGGAAAAAAACGAAATAATATCTAACTCACACATGAGTATTTCGTCCGCTCAATTATGAGCATTAAACACCGCGCAAATAATTGTTTTACATTTTGTTACCACAACAACCAATCTTCTACCCTCCTAAGTCACTAAGAATTATTGGATGGTTTTTATTGATGGCGTCGCAAAAGGATACACTTCATGCTCACTTTGCTGACGGCAACATTAGGTGACTAAATTCGGTGACTACACTGATGCCTACGAATCCGGACACACTACAAGATGGCTTCCTCCCTTCTCATTTAGGCAGCTAAGTAGCGAATTCTGACATGGCTTTAATCTTTCTTAAATCGTTTAATTTAGAATAGAATATAGCTAATAACCCCTTTTTAACATGGTATATAATGCATATTTGGGTGCTTGCACGGTATTTATGTAGATGTAATAAGGTTCCTTCAAATAAATGGCAAGTTCCTCCACGGCGATAGACATTATTCCTCTTTCCCAGACTAAAATCCTCCAATTCTAAACCCAAACCGTGTATCTCCATACCTACCATAAATATTCTACCAACCCCTGCTACAGCACTAATTAAAATCCTTCTCCTAAACAAAATAATCTCTCTCTCCTGGCAAGGGAAAAAACAATGGTCATCCTTTCCCCAATAAAATAACCCTTCTCTCCCACGAAATTTATCTTAAAAAAAACTGAATACCCTAACTACTCCAAACTTTCTACCCCAACAAAATGACTTATCAACCCTATATTTATGCTAACCGATACTGCCTACCTGGACCAGAAAGGAAGAAATTCCGGAATGGCGCAACAGGCTCACTGAAACAAACTGCAACTGGAACTAGCGATAGACAATCTTCCCCAAGAAGAATTAACGACCCTTAATGTCCATTAGAACAAATTTCCCACCGTTCCTTGCGTTTCTCCTGCGACAAAGAGGATTTGTCGCTCGAATCCCCCGCGGATCCGCCTTTTACTCACCATCAAATAATTCGCATCTCGCACTGCAGATGGCTCCGTAGTCTGGCGGCTGTCGGCGGGACCTCCTGTGATGTCATCTTGCGTCAAAAGCAGACTTTCCTTGGCTTTCAGGGCATCGAGGGTCTGTACCGGATAAAACAAAATTCACCCAATGGTACTTAAGAAGTTTCCACCGTGACTCCGCGATTCAATTTCCCGTAAAAGAGCAATGTCATTTAATGAATAAACACCGATCCAGAAAACATCTATATGGAAAATAATCTATAGGATGATAACGCATACACAATAATTGTATGAGTATGCTATTATATAGCGCGTTGCAATTACATTTAATTTTTTACAAGCTCTTTTAACTCATTTTGACTTCGAAACAAGACTGTCGTGTTGTTGTCACGTTTAATTTATTAAGTGAGAATACATGCTCAATCCCGCTAATAAGTATTCGAAAATAGGTTAACTATTTTCGTACTTAGTTTTACACTATTCCCTTAATGTTATCAAATTTCGAACTACGAAGGGAGTTTGTATACTCTGTTCGAGGAACTATATCTTTGATTTGTGTGTATCAATCTGCGCCCGCATTTTTACTTATTTCTTTATTTATTTAATGTGGTATATAATTTCTGGTGATTTATTTGGTATGTAATCACCCTCTAAGGTATATTAACAATATATGTATATTTTTTATACCGTATCATAGCTGTACAAATTTGTAAACGTGATGTATAAATCATGTATACTGTATCATAAATATACAGTAAATACTATATATACACAAAATATATGTATACGCCTCAAAGTGTGCTGTCTGGGTTGCAAATACAACTCTTTGTTTTGAATTTTATTGACACTGATATTTTGGAAAACTGTTTGGCAACAATGCCGCTGATACCATTTGGAAGCATTGGTGTTAATTACACCATGTCAATAACCAGTGAAATATTTAAATTACATAAAAAGTATAAGAAGGACCTTGGTAAGGTATATACCTTAATTAAGTTAGTAAATAGGCTTTTAAGAATATTCCTTCACAAGTACCGTTGTCTATTCTAACAACATACTGTAGCGCTACTTTCATGCAACTCAGGCTTTTATACTTTTTTCGAGCAAACATTTATTAATATCAATTAAACAAATATGGTAAGAAGAGCACTTTTTTACAATGCTAAATTCTACATAAAATTGCGCATCATATGTTAGTTTTTCGTCAAAACGATTTACATTATTAATCTGCAAATTTTACTGCAAGAGCCGTGCTCTGCCGTATAACCACGCATAAAATATCTCATTTTCAATGTATTTTTTCTTCAAATATATTATGGAAAGGCCTCATTATTTTATTGCCAATCGATAGAAAGACCAAGATATTTTGTGTCCTGAAAATTTTCACAATTATCACATCTACTTCATAATTCGGTGGAGCCTCCATAATTGATAAAAATATATTCTTTCATAACGCAGGTTTAAATGCAGGCTAGAGGTAGGGTAGAGCGCTGAGCTACTGACCCGAGGGTCCCAGGTTCAAATCCCAGGCCTTTCTGGACACCTCTATCTAAAATCCTATCGATTTTCTGCGAGTCAGAACTTCGTAGGAAATTGCAGGTGGACCAGGGAAAGAAACTGGACCCCTTATCCCCCTGAATATGTACGAATTTCACACGCCATTGTCTTAGTACGGGGTGAGCTCTACCCTCATCTATCAAAGACAAACCTTCGGGTTGAACACAACTTTATTTATATATCTAAATGTAGGCTAAACTTTTTTATTAAATTCGAAATTGATTTTTTATGGTTGACGTTAGATATATAATAAGATCCTCTGCGTATTATGTTAGTCTTGATCAGATAAAAAGGAATGGTGAGATACGTTGTCTTACCTATTGGTTTTAAATGTCATTTTCCCGCATATCAAAAGAGAACAGAATAGGTAGCATAATAACGGGATATGTAGACAAAAAGAGTATTACATTTTAGATAATTGGTAAGTTGAAATCCAGGCCTCTTTATTATTAATATATGGATGGTTTTTCGTAACTATATAGGCCAAACATCACAATATTTAAAAAACAGACTATCACAACACAGAACATCCATAAAAAAACAAAATACATTTCTGTGCATTGACAAATCATGCAATCGAAAATAGCCATACTTTTAATTTCGACCAAACAAAAATTTTAGACAGAACAAAATTTATCACAAAGGTTATTCAAAGAAATTTATCATATTAGTATAGATCCAAATGCTTGTAATAAAAGAACTGACATTTGTAATTTAAGTAAAATATATAATAATTTAATACATCAAAATTAAAAAATCATAACATATAGACCTTAACAACCAATTTATAAACAATTTCAATTATTGAACTGAAGGTGTGTAAAATTTATTCCATGTAATCTTTTGACGTTAAAATTTGTAAAAATTATATTGTAAAGCATTTTTGGCACTGTACATATCCTTTACATCATGTTTATTATTTTTATGTTATTGGTGGTTCATCCCATTTATAGCCTTGAAAAACGAAAAATAAAATTTCCGAAACGTCGGCCAGAAGTTGAATAGTTTTCATTCAAATAAAAGACCTAAACTCACGAAAAACCATCCATATTTTAGATAATTATATATAAATATTTTGCTTGAAGGCTTTCGCAGCTTCTTTGATCTACATCTGTAGCTGTTACTTTCGGTAAATGCTGCGTGCGATTCATTTAAATTGGCTTCGTCTCATTCTTATGTAGGAGCATCCGTGTCCGTTGCTCCATTGTTGGGCCGATTTGAATTTGGAACGGAAGACGTTAGCCGTTGTGCATTAGAAGGGGTCAGGAAACCTTTCAAAACGCGGCTCAGGTTGTAACCATCTCTACCATTTGACCTTGAACCATTGAACCTCTCTATTGAAATTATTCGGCCTTTCAGCTATGTCTACTGCTTCTCGTACTAGGCGCGGATAATAATCCTCCATCTTAGCCAGAACTCGTGTTTCTTCGAACATTATTTTATGCCCAGGGCTCGAGGCATAATGTTCGGCAACCGCTGACTTGTTCCATTTATGAAGCTCGATTGCTCTCTTAAGGCCGCTTTACACGGTACAATTTTTTGTGCAATTTCTTGTACAAACGCTTGTATAACCTGAACGAAATTGTACGTTAGTCTGAATGGAATTAGAACAGGTTCTATTTCCAGTTCAGTCATTCAGATAATCGCAGAAGCGTTCGTACAATTTGCCGCTTTACACGGTACAATTTCCTCATACAAGAGTTTGTGTAAGAAATTGTACATAAAATTGCATCGTGTAAAGCAGCCTTTACGCTCTGCTTAAGCCTCTGGGAGAAGATGGCTCGCTTGGTCTGTCCCACGCAGCTTTTGCCGCAGCGGCAGGGGACCTCATATACACCCATGGATTGGAGGGGAGGATGCCTATCCCTCGGCGATGGCAGGATGTTTTTGATTTTTTCCACCGTGCAGACGCGAGTGGTGATGTTGCTTCTCTGAAGGATTTTTGCGATCCTGTCAGTCTCTTGATATAACGCTCCCAGTAGGAGGAGTGAAACGTTGAATCAAAAGTGAATCGCACGCAGCATTTCCCGAAAGGAAAAGCAACAGCTACAGATAAATATATTTTTTGAAAATCTTTCTAACCATGTTAATCACTTCGTTACTGTGTAGACACCTGCCATCTAGTTGCGCATGATTCCTATACGTAACTCGTTTCCATGCAGTAAGATCATTGTTTCTCTTGGTTGCATGTCAGAAGTGCATCTGCATGGTGATTTTCACCCCCTGCCACACACCCTTGTGGTGCCTCGCGGGGTATTACGTAGATGTAGAATACTTTCTTCGTATTTCAGCTCCGCTATAGTTATGCGTTTACGTGCCTAGTATTGCTAGGAAGTCTTCGCAAAAGGAAGCACAGTAACTTCTTAATTTTAAGGACCTTTCATGGATGCCATTCTATGTCTGCTTTCCGTAGTTTTCATTTTAGAAGAATTTTCAGTTCCAGTTTCATATGTTTAATTGAACTTTGAATACCAGTGTTCAATGTATGTTGTTATTATAAGATGCCATTTTATGAACATATCTTATTTGCACTTAAACAATCTTAAGGTCTATTATCCCTAACATGGTTCATTGAATACATAGCTGATGTTTATGACTTCACATAAATACCGTTCGGAGTTTTACAGCCTAACGGCCATCTATTTGTTACACATTTTCTGCAACTTGTGGCAATCAACAAGAATCCAGACAATTCCATTTAACCCGCTAACTAATTTGTGTACATTTGATAGTACTTATTTTAGTACATATGTTTCATTGTATGACTTGGTCGCTTTATTGCAGCCCTCTCAAATTCATAGCATTCCCTATAACGCACAGTGAATCCTCCAAGCGTGGATGATATTAAAATTCTCCCATTTCAGATGTTGCAGATTTAAGTGAAATCATGGCCTATATATGCGTTGTTTGATAAAAAAACTAGAGGGAATTTTGTCTTTTCTTAAAGGATATTTATTTATTAATTAATTTGGCCCCTTCAAATCTACCTTCCACGGATAAAACACACTTGTGCCAGCGTTTTTTCTAATCTTGGAAGCACTTCTGGAATTCACTTTTCGGAAGAAAATTCAGCTCCTTTAGCGATTCTGTTAAATCTCAACAATGGTGGCAAAACGTCGTCTTTTCATGGTTCTCTTCAGCCTCGGGGATAGACAAAAGTCGCAGGGGGCATATAAAGGTGAATACAGTGGCTGAGGTAAAATAACGGTTTGTTTTTTACCAAAAAATCACTTTATCGCGGAGCAAATTCCACGAGTTGTTTTGCCACGCTTCTGGGCGTTCTCGTCGGATTTCTTCTGGCAAACGGCGGATAACTTCCAGATAGTATTCCTTATTGATCGAACGACCAAGTGGCAGAAAATCATGATTCACTACGTCTTTGATATCGAAGAAAACAGAAGTTATTTCTGTCATATTTAATGACACCACGCATGTTTACTAAGACGAGGAGGTTTCTCTTTTCATTTCGAAAAGCTTAGCCATCTATTATTTATTATTTCTCAATGTCATAGGGAAATTTTTTGGCTAATATTTTAACTTTTTTTACCACTCTGAGTTGAAATGCTCCCGAAGGGACTTTGTGCTTAGATGAAAATTTAAATGACGCTAATAACTATATTAGCGTAACCAGTCTATCAAATTAACTAAAACGAGGATCATTGAAAGACCGTAGGTTGACATTTAGACTTAACCTCTTAAATAAATTCCAAGGTAATATTATCACTGATGACGTTTAAAATATTTCGCGAACTCCAACTTAATACGGTAGACTGGACCATAATCACAAAAATAGGGAAACTGATTGCCGAACTGACAGATTCAAAATGTCCTTCCTACCTCGTAAATTAGGAATATGAATAGCTATGAATATATCCAATAGCATAAATACGAATGTATTAATGCAAAGCATAGGTAGTTTCATGTTGGTACCAACTAACAGCACGTTCGATTTACTATTTTCATCTTTCTTAAATTTAGAGGTTTAGACTAGGATATTATTACTAATTCTTTTCATATACATGATGGGTAATGCATTGTTTGGTGTGAATTCACATCCAGTTATCCACCTTTTATGGTGGCTTGCAGGGTATTGCGTAGATGTAGATTTCTTCAAATTTAATTCTACCTGCCAGCTAACACACTAATAGCCAATCGCATCTAAATCCTTTGCTTTTGACTAACATTCCTCTTCATTTCCAATATCCTTCTACACTACTGCAAAATCGGCAAAAAACGGAGCTTGCTACTTTTAACTTTATTCAAGTGATAGTGTTAAGAGAGATCCTTACCCAATAAAATTTAGAACTGAATTCTTTTGGTGCAAAAAAAACAATCAGTGTAAAAAAAGCACTCTCGTTCAATATTCAAGTTAACGTTCTTTTTTTTATCTATTTCCGAATATGCTTCAGTTTTTATTTTCGGCATAGGATTTATGATAATAAGAGAGCAGTGCACTGTTCACATCAATGGAAATGACTTAATTTATTTTAATTTTGCTTTGTCATTTAGGATTTATTTCTGGGAGCAGATTCTAGCCAAGGGCAATACTTGATACGACAGTGCCAAAGAATGTTGAGTGGTGCTTTGAATTATCTAACAGCCTTCGGTGTTCCAAATTTTAAAGCGTGAATGGCAACGGAAATAACAAATAATCAAGATTATACGGTGAATAAATGTTATTTACATGTATACATTTAAACTATGGACGGGTCCGTTCCACTTTTTTTCGGTTCCGGTTCGGTTCTTAACTTCGGTTCTCGGTTCCGATTCTCGGTTCCGGTTCTTAATTTACCACTTACTTTGCATTGCTTAGTGGTAAGATAAGATAATCAATATTCATTTTCAGAGAAATAATGCTTGAAAAAGAATAACTACTTCATTATATTTTTGTGTTATGTATACTATATTATGATATAATTTAGGAAAATGATATGAGGACTCGCACCACCAAAGGAGGTGGACTTAACATATACCTATCAATCAGAATGTCCTTATTACGGCGGTATTTCACCACTTAATAGAATTGGATGTTACAAAATAAATCATATAATCATTTTAACGACTGAATTAGAATAATTGGCGGCAACTTTGAAGCATCTAAGTACACTATTTCACCAGGTTTTAATGTGAAGCCTCCACTTTCAGAGTTTGAGCAGTTTTCAAACTGGTTTTCGCGCCAATTATTTCGGTACCGATTATTTTAGGCCTCGGTTCCGGTCCCGGTTCTAAGCTCACGAACCGGTGGAACCGAGAACCGAAGAAACGAACCGATCCATCCCTAATTTAAACATTTAAAGTACGCATATACTCATCGTACATATCCACATACGTGATGGAAATATGCGAAGAACTTACATACACATGCATTGCTCAAGAAAGATAAATATTTGACGTATTCACATACTCAAAGAAAAAGAAGCAGTAATCAGAACATATTTACAATTATTATTACGTATTTCTTAAAGCTATATGAAGAACATATTTACAGTGTAGTACAATATTGCAAATCTATTTACAAATATTTACATGACATCAAAAAAGAATAATAACGTAACACTTGGTATACCTCTGTACAGGTCATATGTACATACATTTATCATTTACAGTGCGAAATATGACGCGATAATAAGCAAGCAGGAACCTTACTGCCTTGCAATACGTATATTTACATGTATTAGAGAGAAAAATGAGACATTGAGGAAAACTAAATATAAAAATAAAGCGATGTAGTAGAAAATGAATATGTAGAAAATGATTGGTGCGAAATATGATGATGTAAGTGAGGGATGTCGGAAGGTTTTGGTATTGAACGATATTGGCGTTATCCCGGAAATGACTGTGGCAATCATGGGAGAATTAACCAATCTGTATCGTACCAGCAGTCGGTAACGCTGAAATTAAATTGCACACTCCCGTTATTGGCGAATTTGTTGGGGTCCGCCAGCGTTAAATTGCGAGTGTAGGCCCTGTCAGAGGGTCTGTAGAGGGCCCCCGGCCAGGTGTCCATGAACGACTCGATGGGGGCGTCGTGGTCCAGGTCGCAGAAGGTCCCTCCGGTCAGGCGGATGACAGCCCTGTACATCGGGGGTTCCTCCGTGGGCCTGTCCAGCTGGGATATGCCGGCCCTGATTCGCCTGCCCCTGTTCATCTGCTTGCTCTCCACGGCCGCCAGGAACAGCTCTTCGTCGTACGACAGTACGTACCGCATCGTTTGCACCGGCTCCTCGTTCGGCCTCACGTGAACCGTGACCTCGGGCGCGTCGCAGAAGGTCAGTCGCTCCGAGTGGGCCTCCCTCAGGTGGTTCTCGAGCGCCCTGGCGGACAGTGCGGGGCGCGGCTCTTCCGCACTCCTGGGCGGCTGCTCCTCCCAGGGGCATTGGGGTATGGCACACCGGAGCGGTTTGTGGCGACAGCGCGCCTCGTGGATCCTGCGTTCCTTGGCCGCCATGGGCCTGGCGCGGCAGCCGCGGTCCGTGTAGATGCAGTGGAGGCGGAGTCGCTTGGCCAGCGCGAAGACGGCGGCGTTCTTCCTCTTCCTTAAGGGTCCCGAGCACAGGGGGCAGCGGGTGATCCTTCGAAAGCAGTGCCGGCACATGAGGTGACCCTGTGCGCACAGTCTCACCGGCGGGTAGACCCTATCCAGGCACACAGGGCACATGAAGATTTCATCCATCTCCCGCCTGTCGAAGGAGAAGCCCTGTGTCGAGAACGAAGAGGATTCTATAGTATTAGCCGAAAACGTACTAGAATCTTGCTCATCATGGTAAATGTTAACCAAAGGGTGACACTTTTCAAATGTTTTTTCTCCCACTCAAAATTCGTCGTATTTCGACGAAACTTCCACAACACAACCTTGATTCAAACAAATTGAGGAGCAATATCGCAATTGGATGGAGGATACAGCGAAGAGGTGAAATTAGGTCGTTTAACACATTTTTTTACTGCCGAATCTGAAAGAGTTTTTAAAATAAAAAGACCCGTATTTTTCCATTTCTTGATCCGTCAATTATTTCCAGAGTTATAAACGGCTAAAAACTCACGTTTTTAACCCTATCGGAAGAGTGGGTGGGCGTGGTGCAACCTCTGAAGTATATCGACTTCGTCCAATCACAACTGAGCCCGCGAAGCTACTTTGCCTTGTCGCAATTAGGGGACACAGCTGACTCTGCCAATAGGAGCAGTTGCGACAGCACCTGTGCGAGCAGATCTTCTGAAAATAACCCTCCACTCCTTTCCCTTCCCATAAGAGCAGTCAAGGACGGGAGGAAAATGACATGATTGTTGTATCAGCAGCTTTTTTCGGTGGGCGTCACCTTTTGATTATTTTAATTTTTGATTTATTAGTGAGTGGTTGTGGTTAGAAGATTAATTTTTTAATTAAAATTCTTTTTTCATTTCCATCTAACAATTTCGTGCTCAAAATTGCGATTTCGGTTCCGGTTCCGAGTAAACGCCCCCATTGAGTGGAATCCCTATTGCGGTTGTCTCAGGAACTGCATATCGTGGCGTGAAAAGCATCGAATTTGTCCTTGAAAAACGTCAACTTCAAACTCTTACATCTCATGAAATAATGATCTTCGAGCAACGAAACTCATTTCATAAGAAAAAGTCATCCTTTCTCTATCTTACAAAGCTGGAACGAAATCGCTCATTTACACCATATTTGCAGGAAAAAGTTTTGAAAAGTGTCACCCTTTGGTTCACAATTACCCTCATTATTTAGGGGGAATATTCTTTACTTACCATAGTTCTCCTCGGGGCCATAGTTGGTCCCTGATAGGACGTGATCTGCTAAAATAGAAACCAACTTTCTGCTTGCTCTTCTTCACACTTCTCCTCTACACTTGTGTCACGGATTGATTTGACTCAAAACTGTTTTTTCCGTTAAATTTGCAAGCTCATTCGTGCGTTTAAATTACCTTCACGGAAACAATTCGAACGAAGTTATGAGGGCTGCCTAGCAACGGTCTCACAGTTGCGCTCAAAGGTTTCCAGGCGAGTCCCATCGCCAACAATGCGCGCCGTGTACTGCTCTTTAAATACATCTACATCTACATAATACCCTGCAAGCCACCATAAAGATGTTTGGCAGGGGGTGAATTCTCACCAAACAAGAACTACATTTTATGCATAAAAAGGATTTGTATTTATATACTGTTCTAAACTACACTATTTAAAAAAGATAAAAATAGCAAAGCAAGCATGCAAGAACATGCTTTTATTTGGGTTAGCTTCAGGTCCTTATACCATCATATATCTATCTATGCTATCCATTAGTACACTCGTACTGGATACATTTACCGTTATTCATATCCCTAATTGTACGAGGAAAACAAGAACATTGTGAATCTGTCAGTTCGGCAATCAATTTATCAAATTTTGTGATTATGGTCAAGTTTACCATAGTAAGTTGGGGTTCGCAAAATATTTTTAACATCATCACTGAACGTATGGTCTTGGAATTTGTTTAAGAGATTAAGTCTAAATTTCAACCTGCGATCTGACAATGATTCTCAACTTAATTCATTTGATAGACTGGTTACGCTTATAATAAATACAATATATCCCATGATAATCACCGTCGTGGATACATATTTGTGTTTTAATTCATCCAATGCCAGCAATTCTGCATTGAAAATGCATTCAGATTGATTTTAAAGGTTATTTTAACGAGTTTCACTCTAATATAGCTTGGACTGAAACTTATAACTGAATAATGAAACTTATAAATTGGCCAAAGAACGTATACTGAAATAGTTGCAAACATTTTTTGCATCGAAAATATCTTTGGTTGGACTCTAAATGACCCGAAATGCTTCCATAACGTATACATGTAAAGCTGAATTTGATCGATTGCAACAATTTCTGAACTACATCTACGTAATACCTGTGAGCCACCACAAGGGTGTGTGGCAGGGGGTGAGATATGACTGCCAAAAAATATCACAAAAAGGAAATTTTTTAGGTGATTATTATTTTTATCGTGAAAAGAGTTTATTATGTAAAGGCGCGTTTACACGTAGCAGTTCACTGCTATTACAGTCAACTGCTAACAACTGTTAAGCCCTACTCGCATGTGTAAATAGCAACTTCAATACGAGTTCAGGTCGATACTGGACACATGTCGAACACTATCGATCCTACTTCGAGCTATTAGCAAAGTTGAAGCCCGTCTACCTTCGATTCGGAAATGTATCCAACACAATCGCCAACGGAAAGCAATACACGACGGAATTTGGATATAATAACAAGGATATCCCTTCCCAAAAGGGGAAATTCTACTCTTTAAAGAATGGGAACAAAAGATAATCGTCAATGGAATTTATTGCTTCAAGAATTTCATGAAAATTTAATCATCAATCACAATCGAAATAAAACACTTTTTATTTGTTGTGGCAACGCCTAAATAGCGGCTTTAAGCTGCACAGAAGTTGGTGCAGACTCACCTATAGCAGTAGCGATATAGATATATCGCGCATCTCGCGACTGTCATAGCAGTCAACTGCTACGTGTAAACGCTGCTTAACAAAGTATCTCCAGGTATCGATGTTAATCGATATCCTCTATCGAGGTATTGATTGCCTGGTTGGAGAAGTGCCTATCGGCCTCTTTCTCTCTCTTGATTTAAGTGGTTGTGTTTACATTTGTGTATGTCTTTCAATAAAAGATTTCATGAACGATAAAACAGAGTTTTATTGGCAAAATTGTAGATTATATCGGTATAAACTACCGTTATTTGGAAATATTTTATGACTACTATGAATGAAAACTAATTTTAGGCACTTGTAATTAAGGCAGAAATGTAAAATTTTGAGTGATGGTAGAGGCCGATGTTTTTATATCAGTTCTTTTTCAGTTGAAAGCATCCTGGTATCGATTCACGATGTACAGGAATCTCACCACTGATTTATGATTTATACTAGTATAAAAAATAATATATTATCTCACATGTTATCGATTTTGTATGAGGTCTAAGGGTGAAATCAAAATATCGTATGCGGTCTTCATTAAATGTTATTCTTTTTAGCGGTTAGGAGGGAAATAACACGATACAGTGCAATATTAAGAGTGGTGTTATTTGGCCACTAATGAAAATACGCTGTTGTCTTTCGGTGACAATTGCAGTCGTATTCTCTATTTTTCATTTTCGGTAGAAGCAAACAAGCATAAAATTGATTGTTTAAATGGACTGCAAAGGAATACTAGATGGGTTGGTTGGTTTTATTTAGGGGAGGCGACCGACAGCTGAGGCCATTTGCGCCATTTTAGGATAGGTGGGTAATTGGGTAGTGGTAGGAGTTTTCAGGGAACGGAGGAAGGGTGGAGAGAAACCCGGCGTCGGCATTAGCCTACTCTTAACGAAAGGGGCCAAGGGGACCACGGCTTTACGTCCCATCCGACGGACGGAGTACTGAACTTGAAATGCCCTCCACTAGGCACTCATGTGGGGACCGGTTTTCCACTGAAAAATCCGCCACTGTCGGGAATCGAACCCGGGCCCTCGGGATGGGAGGCCAGTACTCTAGCCACCACACCAACCATATCCCCTTATTTCATTTTCGGTAGAAAAAAAACAAGCATAAAATTGATTGTTGATACGGACTGCAAAGGAATTCTTTGAAATTATTCGAACCGGAGGAGGGTTAAGAACTGTTTCAGAATACATCCCCATCCAGTAAGTTGCGTTATTTTGAAACTGATGTGTCACTAGCCCTTGGTCTCAACCAATCTAGAGATTTATTATGCTATGATGACGGAAAGAGTTCTGCTGAGTTGGATTGCCTTCTGTTATTCCAAAAGAGGAAATACGCATGTCAAGTGTTGAGAAGAAGATATACCTGAAACATGCCCGGAGACAGAAGAAGATTTCGAATTGATTAAATTTTAGTGAAGCAGAGGTTTATAAACCAGGTGAGGTACTGCAAAAGCTACCCGGGTGCAGATATCGACAGTGACCAAAACTTACTGATGATGAAATGCCACATAAAACTCAAGAAATTGAAGGAATCAATGAAGAATGTATGGCAGAGAAAATAAAGGAACCTCAACGACGGATGGCCTTCCAGAAGGCAGTGAAAAACAAAATAGATGAGGATTTGACGGTGAAATCAGAGGAAAAGAGATGGGAGAACGTCAAAATAGGGCTAAAGGAAGCAGCAAAGGAAGCTCTGGAGAGAAGAAATGTTGTGAGTAAGAAGCCATGGATTTCAGAATGTCTTAGATAATAAGGAATGAAATAAACCGTAAAGGCACATGTGGATGAAGGATCTGCGCAAAGATGTACAAAGCAACCTCGTAAAAGGAAATGTGGAAGTTACCTACAGGATGGTGAAAAAATCACTTCAAGGAACGGGCTGCAAGAAGAACGGCATCAGGGACAAGAATGGAGAACTCTTAAAATTGAACATGAGGATAAAGTGAAGAGATGGAAGGAATACATGGAAGAGTTTTACAATGGAAGCTATCTTAGAGCGGATGTGATCAAAGAGGAAAATGAAGTCAAAAAAGATGATTTGGAGTCCCAATCTTAAGATAAGAATTTGACTCAGCTGTAAGGGATCTGAGGATAAATAAAGCTTCGGGAATAGATGATATTCCTGCAGAACTAATAAAAAAACGCCGGAGAGAAGGCATTAACTCAGCTGTACAAAATCATCTGCAACATGTACTCCACAGGGCAGAAACCCACGGACTATGAGAAGAACATCATCCCCATTGCCAAAAAGAAGAGGGCTAAGAACTTTGAACAATTTAGGTCCATAAACCTGACAACACATGCCTCGAAGATATTGACCAGAATCATCTGTAGAAGAATAGAGTGAAAAGCTGAGGATTTCTTGGAAGAGGATCAATTAGGGTTCAGATGAACAAGGTAACAAGAGAAGCGATTTTGGCCCTCAGGCTACTTATAGAGAAGAGAATAGAGAAGAATCTACCGACGTTTGCTGCATTTGTAGATTTGGAGAAGGCATTTGACGACGTGCATTGGAACATAATGCTAAAGGTTCTGAAAGAAATTGGAGGATCATACAATGACCGAAGAGTTATTCACAGCTTGTATAAAAACCAGGTGGCCATAATCAAATAAGGACCCAGCATTATCGAAGCAGGCATAAAGAACGGAGTGAGGCAAGGCTGTGCACTGTCCCCCGTATTATTCAATGTCTACATCGAGGAAACCATCCAAGAAGTCAAAGAAAAGTCTCCGGGAACGAATATTCGCGGGAAGAAAATCAGAATGCTACGATTCGCCAATGACATAGCACTCATGGCAGAAACAGAAGGAGATTTAAAGAAGACGCTAGGAAATATGGAAAGAACAATGACCAGATATCATCTGAAGATCAACAAAAAGAAAATAAGGTATTGGTGTGCAGCAGAAGAAAGGAAGCCAGGACCAACGTTAAAATAGGAAAACAAAATATTGAGGAGTTGGAAGAGTTCTGTTAGCTGGGAAGCCGAGAGACTAGCGATGGACGAAGTAAAAGAGAAATTGCCAGTAAAATTGCCCAAGCAAAAAGGGCATTTTACCAGAAGAAGATTCTGCTTACAGCTGTAAATACAAGCGTTGAAGCGAGGAAACATTTCATTAGAACATAGGTACATCCAGAGCATTCTACAAATGGCAGCGAAGCATGGACAATAACAGCAGCAGTGAAGTCCAGGCTGGAAGCATTTGAAATGTGGTGCTGACGAAGAATGATGAAGATAAAATGGATCGATCGAGTGACAAACGAAGAAGTGTTAATAAGAGTGGGAGAGAAGAGATATCTACTGAATACATTTAAAAAAAGAAGGAACAATTTAAGGAGGTTGATCCGAAAAGTGAAAGTCATGTCATTTTTTTTATATTTTCAGCACTTCTAGAACTAAAGTATCTCTATCTAATAAGGTAAAGATAATTACACCAACCCGTACTCCTTGTTCCACAAATTGCATTTGAAATTACATACGATTAACGGCGAGAATGGCCATCACATGGGAATATTAACGTATAAAAATACCATAGTGACATGTCATTTTTGCAAAAAACTGATATTTTATGCGTAATTTCACAAGAAATAAAATGACACGACAAAAAGGCATCAACCCACCGTATTTTTCGCTAAATCCACCAATTTCTGCGCTTATAGCAGACGAAATGCGTTAGTTGTCTTCAAGTGGCGCTGCTGTCGCTCTAGCCAAAATGTATGGCGTATGAATGATATCATTACTAATGAGATATTAAAGTATATTTCAGAAAAATATTATAACATAACGTTTGATAGTAATATTCCGTTGTTATAAATTAGTAAATTCATTGAGTACATGAATTTATTCCTTTAAAGTAAGTGCTGAATGACTCCATCGTCGAGCTGATTAAAATTATCATAAAAAAGAAATCCTTCGACCTTACATCGTATTTCTTGTGATACTCATGACTTTCAATAGCTTAGGTAATTTTCTTTACGAAGTAAGGATCAATTAGCAGGCATATACTCGTACTTAATTTATAAGATTCCTCAGACAACTTGACTCAAGCAGTCGCGAGCCAACCTCCTTAATGGGGCTCATCTTAAGAGACGATGGCATGATGAAGACAATCGTCGAGGGAATAGTGAACGGGAAGTAGTAATCGCAGTAATCCTATACGCAACACTTTCGGTGGGCTTCACCGTTTGCTTGTTTTCATTTTTTATTTACAGTAGAACCTCGATAAGAAGAGTCTCAAGGGGATTAGGGAAACAGTCTTGTTATCGAGGTGCTCCTTTTGTTGAGGGCCGTGTTATCAAGGTCATTTTGGCTATCAGTCGTGTTATCGAGGTTAATGGAATCACTAAATCCCTTCATAACGAGTGAATTTTAGAGATCCCTTACTAACACGTTTGGTTTTAAATTATAATTTATAGTATTGTTATATTGTGTAACAAAGTTTGCAAAAGGTTAGTAAATAAAATTCACGTTTAAACAAAAACAAAGTTATATTGTTCATAATTGTGTTTTTTTATTGTGTAATTGTATTGTGTAATTGTAACACAATAGTTTAGTGTTATGATAAAGTAATAAAATTACAGTACTTTGCCATAGTTGAATGATTATCAAAAAATCTAAAAGATATGTATTATCAATTCTCATTTCTCCAACAATACAGAATTCTTGCAATGGAATTGTTGTATTTCAACTGTTCGTTTAAATTTCAAGGTAAAAAATACGAATTCTGGGTCCCACATGGAGATGAAGGATTCCCGCTTTTAAAGAGTGTCATAATTAGTCATTATGTTCGGAATTTAACTTCATACACGCCAAGGAAATCAACTTGTTTTCGTCAAAATTTGCGTTGTTCTGAGGTCAACAGAATTATGAGAAAAGCAACGAGTGAAAAATTACTAAACTTATTTACTAGATCAATTCTTATTCTCGAAGTTTGCGTAGAAAACCTTTATTTAAAACCTATCGAAGCAGAGTCTTCAAGTCAAGAGTCGTAGACGTCTGCAGAAGCGTTTTTGGCAGTGGTATCCGACAGCCTTAAAGGTTGACCCATTCATGTAGAGAGTCGCGTTATCGAGGTTTACTTCTCAAAACAACTTGTTAAGAAGGTTCTGAGTTACGTTGTGAATTGGAAAAAATCCGTGTTATTGAGGTTGTTTGGATAATAATAGTCTCGTTATAGAGGTTAATTTAACATTATGGGTTGTGGCAATCTCAAGGGGATTTGAAAATTGCACTTGTAATTGATGTTGTCGTGTTATTGAGGGTCGTGTAAGCGAGGTTCTACTGTATAAGAGAATGGCTACGGTTATACGATTAATTTTTCGCTAAAATGCAGTTTTTGTTTCCATCTAACAATGTCGTGCTGAAAATAGTGAATTCGGGTCCTTGAAGAAAATCCATTCCGCTAACTTATAAAAAGAAATGATGACGCTACAGTGTAGCGAAACTAGTTGTGGATAAATTCTTTTTAAAAACAGTGGAATTTTAAAGTGTATTTTCACTTATAACTGTAGCTTTTACTTTCGGGAAATGTTGCGTGCGATTCATTTTCGACTCGACGTTTCACTTCTCCTACTGGGAGCGTTATCAAGAGAACCACCTTGTTCACCTATTATGTATTTTCACCTAATGTATTTTCACCTACTAGCAGTGTAGTTGCACAAAGTATACGCAGCTTCCATAAACTGGGTACAATTTGTTGCTCTATTTTTCCATCAGATAAAAGAGAAATGGGTTGTCATTGCCTACCAAACTTTCAAATACACCAAAACAAAAATGGGTTTCCTGTTTTTCTTTTCCCTGAAAAAAGGAAACTCCCATCCCCACCTATTTGAGAAAGTAGTGCTGAGAGATTAGTGGTGAGACTATCGCCTGCTACATTATACGACCATGTCGCGAACTAAAAAAAATCGAAGGGCGGTGCGCGCGCCGCGAAATGTTTCGCGTCATCTTCCATCGGCCTCGTCCTCGCATTTGTCTTCCTCGACTTGACGGGCCAATTAAGGTGAATTGCAATTTATTCTGAGGGCGTCGCTCAAACATCACGCAAGACTGACTGCGCGTCCATCCATCCAAGTGCCATCGGAAGCAGCAAAGCGTCGCTTCATGGATGACACCGCTATGGGATCCACGACGAAGCAGCACTAAACTCATCGATACGACTCCCATACGACCTAGATCATGTACCTAAGAGAAGAAGAGGTATTTCCCTTGTTTATAGTATTCAACGAAAGTTTACAACCCCCTGGGAGTACATATTTGAATTACTTAGACTTCAAAATTACGTTCAGTATTTTCTTAATCAATGGGGGCGTTTACTCGGAACCGAAACCGCAATTTTGTACACGATATCGTTAGATGGAAACGAAAAATGAATTTTATTGAAAAAATTAATCTTTTAACCACAACCATCCACTCATAAATCAAAAATTTAAATAAAAAAAGGTGACGCCCGACGAAAAAGCTGCTTTGATACCATTGACGTCATTTCCACCGGTCCTTGACTGCTTTTAGGGGAAGGGAAGAGAGTGGAGGGGGGTTCTCCGAAGGCCTGCTTGCACAGATCCTGTCGCAATAGCTTCCATTGGCAGAGGCAGCTGTGTCTCCCCCATTGCGATGAGGCGAAGTAGCTTGGCGGGCTCAGTTATGATAGGACGAAGTTGATATACGTCAGAGGTTGCACCACGCCCACTTTTCCGAAAGGTTTAAAAACATCGCCGCTTATAACTCGAGAAATAATGGACGGATCAAAAAATGGAAAAATACAGGTCTTTTTATTTTAAAACCTCTATCTGATTCGGCAATTAAATGATTATAATTGAATGACGGTCAGATATACCTATCACGTGAAAGTTATCTACACTTCTTCCCTTCCCTGTCGCTACGTGGCGCTACGCGTGCAGCAAAGCGGGCGGCCCTCTCCATGAATGCTTAATAACAAGTATATGACGAACGCTTATGTAATTAATTTATAATGATTTACTGTTATTAATCTAAAATTTTTACTCAGTATATTTATTTGAAATCGGTTATTTATTTTACAATGCATGGCGCAAAGTCGGCCAATGTTCGTGGGCCAAATTCACAGCAGGAGCTTAGAAAACGACTATTAATACCACTTTCAGCGGAGAAGACTTTCCGATCTGTTGGAATGGGCTCCTTTGCCATATTTTTTTTTAATTGCCTATCTGATAGAGCATTAAAAATAAAAAGACTCATATTTGTTCATTTTTTGATCCGTTAATTATATCTCGAGTTATAAGCGGCAAAAAACTCATGTTTTAACCCTTTCGGAAAAGTGGGCGTGCATGCGACCTCTTACGTCATCCACTCCGTCCAATCACAACTGAGCCCACGAAGCTACTTCGTCTTATCGCAAAGGGGGGGGGGGGACGGGACATGTCAGGTTCTGCCAAAGGAAGCGGTTGCGACAGGATGTGTGCGAGCAGACCTCCCGAGAACCCCCCTGCACTCCCTTCCCTTCCCCTAAAAGCAGTCAAGGACGGGAAGAAAATTACGTCAATGATATAAACGCAGCTTCTTCAGTGAGCGTCACCTTTTGCTTATTTTAATTTTTGATTTATGAGCGAATGGTTGTGGTTAGAAGATTATTTTTTTTTACTAAAATTCACTTATCGTTTCCATCTAACGATTTCGTGCAAATAATTGCGAGTAAAAATTCTGATTAAAAGCCCCTTTCATAGGCGATTATTACTGCACCTTCTCCAGGGCTTAGACAAACTGAAATAAAATTGGATGTACAACAGTGCGTCTTTCAGATTTCCATCAGCTTTCCTCATGAGGGCTTTGGACCTCCACGGCAGCTTTAAAAATGTGTGATTAAAAAAAAAATTTTTTTTCAAAGTATATATGTACGACAGCAATTAAAAATCATCTGTTGGAATGTGGTCACACAAAGTGTCATCCTCCTCGACCTCTTCACTATCAGAAGAGCTGTTTAAATCATTGACGAGAGGCTCGACTTGAGGTATTTCTTGGGAGAGGTGGTCTTTGAGTAGGTGATATTGATTTGGAAACGAAACGCTAACTTATCCTTACCCTTTGGCACTGCCATTTTTTCTATAAACCAAGTGGGCATGAATTTCCACATACTTACAAAGTGAGGAAACACATTTACTTGTGTACACACCGATTTCTCAATGCTATGGGATACACTTTTTCTTATGATCTGCTAAAGAACAATACAGGATAAAGAAAAACCACCGGCAAACGACCGAGATAATACAAAGGACATATTATGTCCTTGGTTACACAGACAACTCTCGCAGGGAACCAGACTTGTGATTGAAACGTGACCTTCAATGTTCTGACAACTAGATGCCTCGACCTCGGCTGTTGCCGGCACGAAAATTCATCCCTGCAGAAGTGAACTGTTTCATTATCTCAGGGTTAAGAGATGGAAAAACCCAGGAAGGTTGGAAAGAGTGGGAAGGGACCGGATAGATGAGCACTGTAGGGGATCGCCTGATTAAACGGACGGGAGACTATTAGCCCTCTCCTCATTCATCGCATTGTGCTGTTGTGACTGAATGGAGGAGGCAAGCCAGTACTTCGGCAACCACGACAGCCAGAGTCAAACGGAGTTCATTATTCCTGAACAGATACGTAACAAAACATTTCTTTTGCATCCCAGGGCGTAAAATACTAAGGAATTGTAAAACATGGTAAATGAAACAAACTTTGTACTTTCCACACAGCTTTACATGTTCCCCTATAGATTTCAGCGACTTAGCGTCATTTTCAAGGGGGGCCAAATGACAAAACAATTCAACACAAGGCATTATATATGTTACCCTGAGGAGTAGGGGAAGGACTCAAACCGAGGGGGAGGGAGAGTTTAGGATGAGAGCGAGGGGGGTGGTGGTGAAAGGGTGTGGGAGGGAGGGAGTTTGGTTCCGTCAAGGACAGCAGTGGGGTCGTTTACCATGTTTTTTTTATCGCCAAATCTGATAGAATTTGTAAAATAAAGAGACCTGTAATTTTCCGTTTTTTGATCCGTCAATTATTTCTCGAGTTATAAGCGGCAAAAAACTTTTTTTAACCGTCTCGAAAAATTGGGCGTGGTGCAACCTCTGACGTATCTCGACTTCGTCCAATCACAACTGAGCCCGCGAAGCTACTTCACCTCATCGCCATGGGGGGTACACAGCTGACTCTGCCAATAGGAGCAGTTGCGGAGGCATCTGTGCGAGCAGACCTTCCGAGAATCCCCCTCCACTCCCTTCCCTTCCTCGAAAATCAGTCAAGGACGGGAGGAAAATGACGTCAATGTTATAAAAGCACCTTTTTCGGTGGGTGTCACCTTTTACTTATTTTAATTTTTGATTTGTGAGTGAATGGTTGTGGTTGGAAGATTAATTTTTTTCACTAAAATTCGTTTTTCGTTTCCATCTATACGATTTCGTGTACAAAATTGCGATTTCGGTTTCGAGTAAACGCCCCCGTTAGCGGTGAGGTTTTTGTGGCGGGAATTAGGGCTGGAGAAAAAGTCGGATTTTAAAACTGTTAAAAATATCTGCGAGGATGTTTAAATTTGTCAAATCGTTTAAAATACATACATTAGGTGAAATGGAGTGTCTTAAAATTTCTACGATTTCTAAATAATTTAACTTACAACTTTTATCACATGTATGCAAACTTTTTACGTTAAAATCACTTTTATGACCAGTCTCGAGGAGATGTTTGGCGAAATATGATTTGCAATCACTATGGTTCACACTTAGTTTACGCTCCTTGATTCGGGTTTTAAATTTCCTACCCGTTTGCCCCACGTACGCTCCGTTGCACTTACCACATTGAAGCGCATACACTTCACTTTTGTCTAACACATCCACTGGGTATTTTGAATTGAAAAGCACTTTCCCTACGGATTTCGGAGAGTAAAAACACACTCGATACTTGTCCTTCGGAATATTAGAGCAGGTTCTGTGGGAAATATGGCCGAGAAAGGGTAATTTACTCCACCTTGTGGTTTTATCACAGTGCGCATCTTGAGAGAGGTTGAAGATTTCACTGATTTTTGGTAAAATTTTTTATTAAGCAATTTGTGGATCAGGTGAGAGCTGTAACCGTTATTATTCCCTATTTATAATGGTATTTAATTGTTTTTTGAAGCTGGCAGTAACGAGAGGAATAGATACTAGTTTGTGGATCATAGATTTTAACGCTGCTAGTTTATGAGTAAAATGGTGTTGGGAATCTGCGGGGATAATTACATCTGAGATAGTGTCTTTCCTATAAATCTAGAAGAGGTGCTTTCTATCCTGCAGGGAGATTGTTAAGTCAAGGAAATTCCCCCACTCCTCAGGGTAACATATATAATGCAATGTGTGGGAATGTTTTGTCAGTTGGCCCTTGAAAATGACGCTTAGTCGTCGAAATCGATCTGGGAACATATAAAGCTGTGTGGAAAGTAAAAAGTCTGTTTCATTTACGTTATAACGTTCGCAATTTCCACGAAGTATCGCCTTCATCCATTAATTTAAGGAATTGTACACTTCAGGAACCCATATTTAAAAATAATAACGAATAAATTGTCTAACATCGTAAATTCAAATAGAAATCACACAGAAACAAAGCCTAAGAAGCAAAACTTACGCAACTGTTCACTCACGGTAATTCTGCAAGGTAGTCAGCAAACTGGCTGAGAAATCGTACGGAAAACATGTCTCCACTGCAGGTACATTACAAGTGTATAGGACGCGTCAAGATAAATAGCACATTCTATTGGCTCTGCGACCGCTTCAAATTGATTCCAAAATTACAACTCAGCTACGGATTAAATTATTCGGGAAAAATATGATTCATTGCTGAATTTACCAACACCTCTCCCCTATTACTATTCACTCCAGGATATAGCAGCTACCGTCCCTTCTCTCCCGAAAACCAAAGCAGCAGGACCTGATGAACTCTCCCTGAAAACCAATCAAATTCTTCCCCCACACCTCTAGCCGATAACTCACTCAATCACCAACTCATGCTCGTATATCCATTGCTTTCCCCCATTATAAAAACAAGCAAACACTATTCTTCCTAAACAAATTATGAGCATAACAGATACAAAATATTTTCCTGCCTATCCCGATAAGAAACTCTCTTCAATATATTTGAAAAAATCGTTGTAGAACTCTAACTTCTCTAATTTTCTAACGACATTCATTTCCTAACAGGTTTATTCCTAAGATGTCAACAATTCATCAGATTGCGACACCAGCATAGATAACACGTTACGACAGAGACATTGTGGTAAACCAACTGAAAGCAGTAATCCTACATGTTGACAAAGTCTTTCGTAAACTATTGAATTCCAGGAATCTTATCTAAAAAATGTTTCACCTCAATCTCGTAACAAACAACATTACAATTATACAGTCTTTCCTGATAGACAAATCTCAGTCAAATACTTTTCTCTAGTTAGGCCCCACCTTGAGCATACAACCAGTGTATGGGTTACGAATGAATTAGATTTGATCAGAGAACCTGGCAGTGTGCAGCGTAGAGCAGCTAGGTTCGTTAAAAGGTGTTACGATAGGTTGAGTAGCGTTTCAGAATTAATAAAAGAATTAGGGTAGGAATCGTGAATTAGGGATACCTATGAATAGATGTAAATAGGTTCAAAAGTATATATACACAAGTGTATCAATGGATAGCGTAGGTTGTTGCATGTTGGTATAAGGACTTTAAGCTAACCCAACTAACATGTTTGTTCATCTGTTTGTGCATGCTTGCATTGCTATTTTGGTCTTTTTTTAAATTGCCAAGTTTGGACTATAATATAGCTACTAACCCCATGATATCTCCCTCACCTTGTGATTCAACCCGCAGGTTAGTTTGGATAGGTGAGGGTATAGCTCACCATGTTCTAAGCCAATGGCATGTGAAATTCACACATTCAGGGTAGGGGGGGCAGCTCCTTTATCTGGGCCACCTGCGATTTTCCTACGAAGTTCTGACACACAGAAAATCGAATAGCGAGGATTTTAGATAGGGGGGCCCGGGATCTGAACCCGGGACACTCCAGTCAGTAATTCAGCCACTCTCCACCCACTAGGACACCACGACCCGCATGATATGTATATAATGTACATTTGGTGTGAATTCACCCCCTTTGTGAATTCACCTTTACCGTGGCTTGCGGAGTATTATGTGGATGCAAATGTAGAGACCTTTGCGAAATCGACACCCAGGGCAAAATCATTTACAATATACAAGCGAAAATGATTACCACCAATCCACCTTCGCTCTGAAATTAAGACAGGTCTCATAAACCCCTTCAGCAAGCATCAAAACGTACCCTGACATGGGTGTTTGGCAGGGGGTTACCACCACCAGAAATGCATACTCAATCAGGTAGAACACTTTTTGCGCCGCAGGCATGCAAAAAAAGAACTACCCTTTTTAAATAGTACTTGTGTGAAGTCGAGAGTCACATAACTACCACTTTGAGGAGAATATTAAGGAGGCTCCACCGAATTATGAAGTACGTGTCATTTTGTGAAAATTTCAGGTCACATTTTTTGGCCCTTCTATCGATTGGCAATAAAATAACGAGACCTTTCCATCATATATTTGACGAACAAAGAATATTGAAAATCAGCCATTTTATACGTGGTTATACGGTAGAGAATGGCTCTTGCAGGAAAATTTGCAGATAAATAATGTAATGAGAAATGTCGTATTGACGAAAAAATAATATAAGATGCGCAATTTTATGTAGAATTTGTCATTGTGAAAAAGTGCTTACCTTACCACACTTGTTTATGTGGTATTAATAAAAGTTTGCTCAAGAAAAGTAGAAAAGCCTTAGTTACATGAAAGTGGCGCTACAGTATATATTTATCCATGGAGTGTGTAAATATAGAATGTAATTAATATAGAATCCCTGTATTTATCATTGACAACGTTACTTGTGACGGAACGTGCTTAGAAGCCTATTTACTGACTTAATTTAGTAATATACCATACCAAGGTCATTCTTATATATTTTATGTAATATTTCATTGGTTACTGATATGGTGTAATTAATATCAATGCCTCCAAATGGTAGCAGCGTCATTGTTGCCAAATAATTTTCAAAAATATGCCTACATATTTATAAAATTCAAAACAAGGAGTTGTATTTGCAAGGGAATAGTTTAAAACTAAGTAATTAAATATTTAACCTATTTTAGAATACGTATTAGCGAGATAGAGCATGTATTCTCATTTTGTAAATAAAACGTGGAAACAACACGTCAGTCATGTCCCGAAATCAGAATCAGTTAAAAGAGCTCATAAAAAATAGAATGCCACTACAGCACGCTATATAATAGCATACTCATAGAATTATTGTGTATGTGTTTTCACCCTACAGATGATTTTCCGTAAAGGTGTTTTATGGATCGGTATTTATTCATTTAATAACATTGCTCTTTTACGGGAGTTTGAATCGCGAAGTCACGGTGGAACCTCCTCAACTATGCAGTCACGAGAGCCGTGAAACATTGCCTATTCCAGTAATCTAACCGTATATGTGCTCGCAACCGCAAACGCACCTATAACTACCGGTAGAAAACAAAAGAACATAGATAAATGAAGGGCGATGGGGAAAATGATCATCTGCGATGAAATTGGAAGGAGGAAGACGAACGTTATAAATGGTGTAGAAGTCCTCAGCTGAACCCTGGGTGGAACGAACCCTTTTGCCAGGGCAACGGTCTCCGCGATATTCGCATCTCCTACGTAACCCTCCCCCCCACTCCCCCCCTCGCCTACGGTCATCGCTTTTGCTCACGCGAGGACCCAGAAGCGTCCTCATTACCCATAATTCACCTCGCCCGCTCTGTCAACAGCCCTGGCGACCACCCGCCCTCCGTGACAACCCCAATCAACCCACCCTGGTCGCGACCCCCCGCTGACCGTCCAATATGTTCCCACCGTTTTCCGAGAGCGTGCGTCGGCATCTTCTCATCCCTCTTCCTTCAACCCCCACGAGCTTCCCTTGCCCATAGGGAGGAGGAGGGGGGACAAGGGCAGAGTTTTCCCACGACGAGGGGGTGTTCGTAACCCTGAGATTGTCGTCACTGAGTCAGACGCTTCTCCCCTTTCCACCTACCCCTATCACTCGACCCCAGTCGGAAGGGATCGGGACATCTGCATATTTATACGGATCTCTCGCAATCCCAGAGGTCAGTTCTCTTGCAGTGGTCACTCCCGGCGCTCACCTATAGCCCAAACGAATTTCAGAAAATGGTCAGCTAATGGCTCCTTCCTTTCGAGATTCAACTCCACCCGAAGCCATCTGAGCAGAGGATACGACTGAATAGGGTGAGTCGCTCTCTATACTTGGTATTTGTTTTGAATACCCTTGCAGGCATTCTTTGTCTCTGCCGGCGACACCCAAGTTGGGGCCCTGCACATACAGCGTTGCGTCATCCCTCTATGCTTCTGTCATATATCGGGCCCACGCTACACAAGCGATCCATCCAATATTCCAATGCCATACCACGGCTTCGCCCTTTGCTCCACACGTGGATTCAAATGCTACGCGAAGCTTAACGTCTTAACGGCTTCCCAAAAACGTTCCGCCCTCCCTGAACTGGATTCGAGCAAGAATATTATTTTACTTAACTTGCCTGGGATTATCACATTGTCTTTCTATTTTGCTTATCGAATACAGCCAGCTAGCTATCGAGGTATCTACGTGTTGGGGTCGTAAAATATGGAGAAGGAAGATCATCATTCGTTCATTCATCCACAGCGACCATGCAATGTGCAATATTCACGCCACATGATGGATTCCATGAGGTCTACAACGTTATGGTAATGGGTTTCCAACTGTCTTTTCGTTTTCCAACGTTGTGCATTTTTGATAATTTGAAAATAAATCGCACGAGAAAATTTAAACTCCACCTGAATTATTGTATGCATTGTTTTCTTACTGCAACTAATCAGCTCAAACATTTTCAAGATAATCATTTTCAATGATTTTTCATCGTATGTGTTTAAATAATTACTCATTATGGAATATCTCCCTGGATCATCTTCTGCAGTAAAAAATTCTCCGGTAACTAAGTCGTCACCGAAACAGACTCAGCTATCGAGAATCGACGGAGTTTCTTTTGGAGGTGATTTTTTCATCAGTTGATGATGATGACCCCACAGTCGAAGCAAACTCTTCTTCGTAAGTAAGTGCAATTTTCTCTAAAGGTAACAAAATCCCACTAGATCCAAAAGCTATATTATAGTATTGTGGACTAGTGTAAGAAAATGTTGGCGATGTATTTTTCAAACATTTTATTGAGTAAAACCCTGCCGATTTCGACACTCTCGTGTCATTGTCAAGAGTACTCAGATACAATGACACGAGAGTGTCGAAACCGGTAGTGTTTTACTCAATAAAAATGTGAAAAATACATCGTCAAGTTTTTCTAACGCCATGTCACTTTTTCTCAAAGTATCGCCTGATTCTATTCAATACTTGTGGACTAATCATAAATTTTGCGAGTTAAGGGAAAATGTGACCACGAGACTAAACCACGGAGAAGATTCTCCCAATACCAAAGCTATAAATTTTTCTACAACATTACCCTGAATTTGTGATCTATAAGGGATGTGAGTATCTATAAAGCAGAAATTTAGCGAATGATTTCTTATTGCAGAGAAAAAAATAAGGAAGTGTGTATTGGCCAAATAAGTGAAATGACCAACTCAAATACAGGTCAATACTGAATATGTTACTCTGGAACACTTCTGCTCGGGGTATATGATTCCAAAGGGTGTCCGGGAGATTTGGCTCAAAAGTGAAAATTTGAAGAGACTTTTTAAAATTTTTGTGAATTGCTCATTGTCGGGGAAGGTATTAACCAATACATATGAGCTCTTTGACCAAGAGCTTATCCTGAGAGTTAGCAACAATAATTTACTTTTGTTCATTAAGTCTTGGGCTGGGCAAAGCAATATTTCTCTTTTGAATGAAGGATTCATGGATGATTTCTGCCAACCGACATACACATTAACACAAGAATACACTCATGTAATACAATCGAAATCATTCCGATTTTTCAGCAGTAGAGTATTTACTTTTATACGTCAGCGAAAATATTACTCTCTACTATCCAAAATTCTTATCTACTTCATTAACAGCGTTTGGCCCCAGTGTTCCGCCAATATGCGCGTGGTTTCCCTCAGAATTTTTGTAATTTAAAGCAAGTTGTATTTCCTTACGGGTTAATGAATACCAAACGTAAAATTGGAACAAGGGGCTCCGCCAAGCTGAAGTGAAGCTGTCGCCATGATTGGTGTATTGAACATAAGTTTGTATTTATGTTTATTAAAGGAGAATCCATGAAGTGCTCTGTTAACTGTCTTAGATTATGCTACATCATTCGCTAAATTATTCCATAGGTTCGAAGCAGTAATTAGGGGCAGCTCTCAGCATAATTACTAAACTGTTTCTACAATGTCCACTAGGACCTATCATAAACTATTGTATTTCCCAGGGCATCACACCACTATTTATACTAAATCATTTCTTGTAACAGCTTGCCACACATGGAATAAGATGCCAACTAAAATTAAAAATTGTATATTTGTTCAAACATTTAAAATGAAATATTATGATTATTTACTTTCCCGGGAATAATATAAGTTACTCTTCTTTTCAATTTGTGTTCATGTTATTATGGTTCCTTATTTACTTTACCATTTTGTTATTTGTTACATTATAAATACATGAGTTTTTTGTGAGGTATTAAATTCGGCTTGGTGTATAACTCCATATGCCTTTTTTCTTATGTACATACATTTGTTATGCTATCAATTGGGAAGACATTATACATTGACATTTCATAAAAATGAAAAGTTTGTCTTTTTGTAATTATCGATGTGCCTGCAAACTGTATCATTATTATTTTTGTTCTCATGGATTTTTCCTGAACAATAATTATTTTTCTATCCATCTAAATTATATAAACTTCTCCACTTTTTCAAACGAGAGAAAGAAAGCGATGAGGCGGACACCGGGCGAATCCCTGGACCTTGCCAGAGTTCGAGGAAGAAGCGAAGTTCGGAGGAAAGGTGGGCGAGAACGAGATAGTTATATAGAGCGATTAAAATAACAAAGTGGTGAACGAAAAATATCAGCTACCTTCAGGTATCGAACTGAAAACTTCATATCACCAGTCAGTTACATTACAGCTCGACCACTACCTACTGATATTAACAGAGCAATTCAATGGATTATGTGGACGCGGAAAATATTCAAGCTCGTTTTTTTTTTAATTTTTCAAATGAGTGAAAGAGAGCGAAGAGGCGGACACGGAGTGAATCCCAGGGCCTTGCCAGAGTAAGGGACAAGAAGCGAGGCCTAAGAGAAAAAAAAGACACTGAGAATGCGGAGTGAAGTTCGGCGAGAACGAGATAGTTAAATCGAGCGTTTAAAATGCAAGCAAGGAATAATATGCCTCCCTTGTGGAAGCCAGCGAGTTGAAAGCTCGGGGCAGGCAAGCTGCTGCCGGTATTCCGTCACATACTCGGGCGATGAGTCCCTCACCCTACCGTGTTTGAACTTCCCTTCCCTCATGGTGGCCGAGACCAAAAGAACATATTGCACCGTCAGAAAGGAATTGGATATTCACTCAGAGCGATAGTGGCCACGTTCTATTTGTTGGGAGACTTTTTTCTCCCATAGTACATATCATGCATTTAAAGGATTAGTATTAATATATTAGTCTAGACTTCAATATTTAAAAAGATAAAAAGAGCAAATTGCGCATGCAAAAACGTGCTATTAGTTGGGTTGCCTTCAGGTCCTTACACCAACATGCAACTACCTATAAACTAAAGCGATCGAAAAAAATGTTGAAGCATACAGCCCGATCAGTGTTTCAGGCGCACAAATATATCCGCCCCCGGGTGGTCTCGAACCAACAACCTTCCGGATAACAGCCGAACGCGCCTACCGATTGCGCCACGGTGGCTCTTAAGGATTTGTTAATGCACGAACGTGAGCACGAATATGAACAGAAAATAGAACCTGTTCTATTTGGTTCATGCATTCGCACAAGTTGCACTGAAACAAATCACGCAAATGTACATGAACCCGTACGTGTTAATGTATCATGTAACCAGGCCTTTAAAATTGTGTATTCATGTACATCTACATAATACCCTGCAAGCCACCATAAAGGTGTGTGGCAGGGGGTGAATTCTCACCAAACATGCACTACATATCATGCATAAAAAAGGATTAGTATTTATATAATGTTATAAGCTTCACTGTTTACAAAAAAGATAAAAAAAACAAAGCAAACATGCAAAAACACGCTGTTGGTTGGGTTAGCTTCAAGTCCTTTTACCAAAATGCAGCTACCAAGGTTATCCATTGCTACACTCGTACTGGGTATATTTACCGTTGTTCATATTCCTAATTGTACGGGGAAAAAAGGACATTCTGAATCTGTGAACTGTATATGTCTTGAAACTGTGAATCTGTACGTATTGTGTAGATGTAGAAGTGAAGAAGCCTCTTACCCTTTCCATGAGCCGTCTCCGTTCCGTGCTCAGGGTCGATTTCCCCCTCTCAATAACGCCTCTCTCTCTCTTGTTCCTGCAGGCAGCGATGCTCACGGTGGCCCCCACGGCCCTGGATGCGGCCCCCAACGTGGCCAACGGCGACGAGCAGAGCGCGGTCATCGAGCAGATGCGCGTGCGGTGCGAGCTGCAGGCGACGGACGATGCGACGGACGGCGCGATGACCCCGTCCTGCCCTCGCGTCTGGGACGGCATCCTCTGCTGGCCGACCGCCCCCGCCGCCTCCACGGCCGTTCTCCCCTGCCCCTCGTACATCGTGGGCTTCGATCCCACGGTCAGTGTCGACTCTCCCGATAGGTCGACTGGCCGTGTAAAAGTGCGGCGGCGATGGAACAGGGGGGAAGCAGTCTCAGTCGAATGGCCTTCCCTTGCAACGGGCAAAAGGAATTCTCCTCCACGCTACTATTCTTTGAGTGCTCTCCCATAATGCGATTACGCGTCACGTTGATGAGACCATCACTGATTCATGCATGCCGTGGGAAATACAAGTGCACATTCTAATTTATTTATGCAAAACAGCATTGGAAAATAGGCGTTTTGGGATTTGACGTATAAATTAGATTGTGTTGATTTTTTAATAATGTGAACACATTTTAACAATATTAACTCATGCATGTTTAGTAAATATAATTCAATTTTTAATTTATTTTTTAAAATCACTTCCTAATTAAAAATATTGCACTAGTATCAATACTTTCTTCATAATCAAATTCATTGGTCAGCGATCCTAGGATTGGTTTGATGCAGCTTTCCACTCGATTCTTCTATCGGCCAACCTTTTCATTCTGACGTAATTCTTCTCTTTTACATCCTTCACAAATTGCTCCATATATCTCATACGAGGCCTGCCTTTTCCATTCTTCCCGTTCACTTTTCCCTCGACGATAGTCTTCATCAGGCCATCGTGTCTTAAGATGTGGCCAATTAAGTTGTCCCGTCTTCTTTTAGAGCTGTCATCAGACTTCTCTTTTCTCCCACTCTTCTTAATACTTCTTCGTTTGTCACTCGGTCGATCCATTTCATCTTCAGCATTCTTCGATAGCACCATATTTCGAATGCTTCCACCCTTTTCTCCTCCGCTGCTGTCATCGTCCATGATTCACTGCCGTAAATAATCATGCTCCAGACATACGATTTGATGAATTGCTTTCCTCACTTCCATGCTTGTATTTCCAGCTGTAAGTAAATTCTTCTTTTGATAGTATGCTCTCTTTGCCTGGGCCATTCTACTAACTATTCCTTTCTTGCTTCGTCCATCGTTGGTTACTCGGCTTCCAAGGTAACAGAACTCTTTCACCTTTTCCAGTTTTTGTTTTCCTAGTTTGACCTCTTCTTTCTTGCTGCACACTAATATCTTAGTCTTCTTCTTATTTATCTTCAGCTGATATCTGGCTGTTGTCCTTTCCATGGTTACTAGATTCTTGTTCAGATTCCTCTCTGTCTCTGCAACGAGTGCTATGACATCAGCGAATCGCAGCATGCTTATTTTTTCTCCGCTGAGAAAAAATAAGCATGATGCGATGCTTACTTAGAATACTGAATAAATACTAAAGTGCATATTCTAATTTATTTTTAGAAATAGGTCGTAATGCAAAGGAGCACGGGGAATCAAAATGAGATCTGAAACTTTCAGGTGGTGGAAGGATTCCATAATGACAATGAAAAGCGTTGTGACTTCCACAATTTTATTAACAGATCGACTGGTTTCGGCTGTCAAGCCATCCTCAGGTACATTGAAAAATTGTCAGCAAAACACTACCCTTCTCCCTCCCTCTCCCATAGCACTCCCGGGGTTAAACCTGCGTTCTGCTGACAATTTTTAATGCTCCTCAGGATGACTTGACAGCCAAAACCAGTCGATCTGTTCTGTTAATAAAATTGTGAAAGTCACAACGCTTTTCATTGAGAAAGGGGAAATTGGCGTTTTGGGTTTTGACGCATAAGTTAGATTGTATTGAATTTTTAATAATGTGTCCATGTTTTAACACTACTAACTCACGAATGTTTAGGAAATAGAATTCCATTTTTAATTTATTTTTTAAAATTTCTTCCATACTAAAAATATTGCACTACTATTATTCATACTTTAGTGCCATTTATAGCTGTCCTTTCACGCGCTTTGTGGCCTCATGTTTAATATTGTTTCCTGAGGGTGGTTTTCTATAATAGTGTATACACGGAGCGGTATCATTTTTCTTCCTCACATGGCAGTAATAAAGCGACTTGCTTGGTTGCCATGCGTGCACGTTGCCACTGAGAGATCCCCCACTGCCGGGAATCGAACCCAAACCCTTGCATGGCAATAATAAATTATGAAGTGATTCCCTCTGATTGAGAATGAAAGGCTGGTGATGATTAAATCCCTGCCACATCCCATTTCAGTGGGATCCTGGGTATTATCTACATCTACACGATACCCTGCAAGCCACCGCGAGGGCGTGTGGCAGAGGGTGAAGATCACCAAGCATGCACTATTGGCATGCAAAAAAGCAACTATAGGGTCACATGCAACTAGATTGTTAGTATATACAGTATTAGTACAGTTATAAGGAGTTAATACATGCACCATACACTACAGACTACTCTAAAATATTTCCCCTACCTATCCCTTTGCTATGATGCCTATTCTGTTCCCTTATAGTACGGTGGAAAAATGCCATTTTGAATCTATCGGTACGACAATATATCTCTCTAATTTAATTTATCTGGTCGAATCTAGCATAATACGCTGTTTTTTTAATATGTGCCTAACATCTTAACTCAAGCTATCCAACTGAAAATTCTCCAATTTAATCTGTACTTTAACCTACGCTTTGATAATGATTCCCACCCTAATTCTTCTATTAATTCTGAAACACAACTCAACCTATCGTAACATCTTTTAACGAACCTAGCTACGCTGCACACTGTCTAGTTCTCTGATCAAACCTAATTCATTAGGATCCCATACACTGGCTTAAATTATGTAGATATAAGATACTTTAATCATTTCCAAGCAAGCGGAAATATCTAATAAGGACTAGGAATCCTTATTTCTAAAATTTCCTAACCCTTTATTCTCTTAGTATTATGCACGGTGGGATGGGTTGGTCCCCTTTGGACGTACAACAGCAGAAACAATGCATCTACATCTACAACCTCGTGGTGACATGCAAGGTATTGCGTAGATGTAGATAAAGGCTGCGGAAGACTGCTGGTTTGGTGACATTAGCTGCAAACAAGGAAACTCACTGGAAATGATCACTGATGCGACAGAAAAGTGAAATATTCGGACGATGCCCTAGAGCAGGGATTGCCCAGTTTCGTCCATGATAGTTTTTTACGATCCTCAATTCTTTAAAATAATAACTGCTGACATGCACACAATGAAGCGTTGAAACCATAAGGTATTTTGGTGTAACAATCACTAAAGATTTATCGTGGGGAAGACACATTTGGGAAGAATGCGACCGAGCGAAGAGAAAGCTAGGATTTATAAAAAGAGAACTTGGGAAATATGATGAGAAGACAAAAGAGCAATGTTACTTTTCACTAGTTAGGCTCCACCTTGAGTATGCAGCCAGTATATGGGATCCGAATGAATTAGGTTTGATCAGAGAACTAGACAATGTGCAGCGTATAGCGGCTAGGTTCATTAAAAGGTGTTACGATAGGTTGAGTAGCGTTTCAGAATTAATACAAGAATTAGGGTGGGAATCATGATCAGAGCGTAGGTTAAAGTACAGATTAAATCTATTTGAGAAATTTCAATCGGATAGCTTTACTGAACATGTTAGGCGCATATTAAAAAAGCCAGCGTATTATGCTAGATTTGACCAGATAAATAAGATTAGAAGATACATTGTCGTACTGATACATTCAAAATGGCATTTTTCCCCCGTACTATAAGAGAAGAACAGAATACGCAGCATAGCAAATGGATAGGTAGGGAAAATATTTTAGAGTAGTCTGTAGAGCATGATGCATGCATTAACAGCCAATGCCTTAATTACTATGTTGATATTAACAATCTAGTTGCATGAGACCCTATAGTAGCTTGTTTGCATGTCGGTAGTTCATGCTTGGTGATCTTCACCCCCTGCCACACACCCTCACGGTGTTTTGCAGGGTATCGTGTAGGTGTATGAAGTGGAATCTCCCTTACACTTCGATTTTTTTTCGTCCCATGGCCGTGGAAAGAAGTGATTAGTCCGGGCAATGAGGCCACATGGAAGGCCAATACCATTACGCGTTGGCTCACTCCTTCGACAGCGACTATTAAGTGAACGGAGCCTAATGGTGTGTGCGCTGGCATCTTCCGCCCCATCCACCTTTGTTGGCGAGGCAATAAATCACTATTCTTGTGCTTTGCTCTAGCGGCACCACACAAGCGACCGGTCAAGCAATTTATTTGTTTGCAGTTGCCATGGAAACATAGGAGAAGGCAGTCTGAAAATAATTTCTTAGTAAACACAATGAATTTTCATCTACAACTAAATCCTCGTAATACCCTGTGGGCCACAGCGAGGGTGTGTGGCAGAGGGTGAACGTAACCGAAGATGCTCCATTTACATGGAGCTGAGAGCTACCGAGCCATTCGGGCATGCAACTAAGAGCTACCGCTTCTAAGAGATTAGTCTAACAATATTTAACCTACCTATCCCTTTGCTAAGCCATTTATTATGCTCTCTAATGTAACGGGGGAAAATGACATTTAAAATGTATCGGTTTCACTATCTATCTCTCTGATCTTAATCATCTGTCCATACCTAGCATGATACGCAGGAATTATTAGTACATCTAATATTTTTAGGAAATCTATCGGCTGTAAATTTCTGAATAATATTTAATCTCGATGTCGGCAAAAAAATCAATAATGATTGGTACGATTAACCTCGTCCGATGGGTTGATTTTTCCAGATAAGAAAGATCACTTAAGCCCATTGCCAGTGGAAATTGAGTACTGTTTTTCACCAACCATATCTCCTTAATCCCTAAAAAAAAACCAAAATTCTTTCAGAACCTAAAATAACAACATTAGTACTTTTTAAAGCAGTGCTTTTATAATTTTTACTCCGTCTTACATGGACTTTTTTGGCCTAAAAAATCATTTTTTTCGAAATGTTTCGAAATTCAAGTGATTTTTTCTTAGTGATTAATGCTCATATTTTATATTTCTTAATAGATTCACACAGTAGACACGCATAAATGTTTTTTTGAGAGAAACGACCCCGTTTTTGTTTCATTATTTCTTGGTGTAATTTTAGACTAAACTTGTGTAAAAATTGAGTTTTGGAAGTTACATTTACAGCGGCTTAAATGCACTTTTTCTTGCGAAAAGTCCATTTAAAAGTACTTTACTTTTGAGAACACTTCATAAGCTTTCTAAAGACACCTTTTGAACGTGAGTATCACGTAAAACCAGTCTGCTGTAGCTTGTAGAAAAACAGCGTCAAAAGACGTTTTTCAGGCGGTCACGCTATGCTTGCCTGCCTATAATCCAAGGGAAACTGCAGAAACAGGGAACGGCTTACGAATCAGAAAGGTTGACAGTATCTATGCACCAATTTTCATTGAAATCTGAGATGGTGAAGCTCGGACCATTTGTCGATTTAAAATGGAATGACTCTACAGCGATAGATTGTCGTAACAATAGATTTAAAATGTCTTTTTTTCTGGTGTGCTGTAAGATAACACAATGGGCATAATAGCAAAGGGATAGTTAGTCGAAAAAAATGTTGGAGTAGTCGATAGTGAATGATGCATGAATTAACTCTACTAATCAATAGGTAAATGCAGATTAAGATGCTTGAATAAATTCCATTTTAACGAATAATCCCTTTATAACTATGTAAATACTAACTATCTAGCTGCATATAACTCTATTATCTGCCATGTTTCCATGTAGTAACCTGGTTGCATGTGAATAGTGCATGCTCGGTGATACTCACCCACTGCCACACATCCTCGCGGTGGTTTGAAGGGTATTGCGTAGGTGTAGATACGCAAGTAGTGGTAACACATGGTTTCATGTAAGACAGTGTTCGAAGGGGGTAGTAATTTTTAGCATGCTAATAAGTGTTCTCCCTGAATGATAAAGCAAGGCTGCCGGTGGATCACCCCCTGCCACGTACCCGTGTTGTGGCTTACAGGGTATAATTAGACACATCCGTTAGTCACGTGAATTCTTCGTTGGATCAGCTCCGTATGGCTTCTATCTACATCTACATAATTCCCCTGAAAGCCACTATAAAGGTGTGTGGCAGGGGGTGAATTATCAACAAACATGCACTACATATCATGCACTTAAAAGGATTAGTATTTATGTACCTACTGTTCAAAACTGCACGATTAAAAAAAAGATAAAAATAACAAGCAAACTTGCAAAATATGCTGTTAGTTGGGTTAGCTTCAGGTCCTTATACCAACATGCAGCTACCCATGTTATCCATTGCTACACTCGTATTGGATATATTTACCGTTATTTATATTCCTAATTGTACGAGGAATAAAGGATATTCTGAATCTGTCAGTTCGGCAATCTATTTCTCTAATTTTCTCATTATAGTCCAGTCTACCATAGTAAGTTGGGGTTCGCAAAATATTATTAACCTCATCACTGAAAATATGGTCTTGGAATTTGTTTAAGAGACTAATTCTAAATTTCAACCTGCGATCTGACAATGATTCCCAATTTAATTCATTTAATAGACTGGTTACGTGTATAAGGTTATCGTATCGTCCCTTTACAAATCTTGCCGATCTTCGCTACACAAGTTAAAGTTCGTAATTTTGACCGTTTTCGTAGGGATCCCATACACTGGCAGCATATTCCAAATGAGGTCTTGCAAGGGAAAAGTAGCTGATTTCTCGTACATGATCGTCACATTTACCCAGTACCCTTTTGACGTATTCCAGTTAACGATTCGCTTGACCCATTATTTCACGTATGTGTTTAGCCCAGGAAAGATCATATGTCTGTCTTATTCCTAGATATTAATTGGATTCCACGTTTGTTAATTCATTATTACTCATTTTGTAAGTGCTAGGAGAAGAGCTATTCTTTTCACTAAAATTCATTACAAGACGTTTGTTAAAGTTTAATTCTAAGTGCCATGTATCACACCAAGTTTCAATTGATTTTAGGAAAATATTTGAATATTCTTTATCATTTGGGCATGGAATTTCCCTGCACACTACTGCGTCATCGGCAAAAAGACGAAGCTTACTTTTTACCACCCTATAGATATCATTTATCTACAAAAGGAATAGGAGTGGACCTATCAAACTACTTTGTGGGACACCCGAAGTGACTTTAATCGCCGGTGAGTTAACACCGTCCATAACAACCATGGTAGATGCATGTTGGGGTGAGGATTAAACCTAACCCAACTAACAGCATGTTTTTGAATGTTTGCTTTGCTATTTTTATATTTTTTTTAATAGTGAAGTTTAGAACAGTATCTAAATACCAATAATTTTTTATGCATGATATGTAGTGCAAGTTTGGTGAGAATTCACCCCCTGCCACACACCTTTATGGTGACTTGCAGGGTATTATGTAGATGTATATCGTCGCTTTACCACCCGTTGCTCTGAGATCATATGCCTTTTTTGGCAGAGTTCAGAACCATAAGCGAGCTTCTGTTATCCGACGAGTGACCAATATTCCTTCATTGCTGTCTGAGGGGCGCTCATTGCTATACCTTCGCCCTTCTTTCCCTCAGGCAAACGCGTCCCGGCGCTGCCTGGACAACGGAGAGTGGTTCTCGTTACCTGGCGACGAGGACGGCGTCCGCACCACATGGACCAACTACTCGCAGTGCACCCCGGTGCCGTACGCCACCATGCAGATCACCTTCCCAGACATGGAGAGCAACGGAGTCCTCATGGCGGTGAGTCGACAGTTCTCTGGTTCCTCGATCCGGGTCTCGTTAGAGAGTTCGATCATTCCGCGTCGCAACCGCGGATGGTGCCGAAAAAAGTAACCACTGGGCTCCGCTATGCTTACTCTCCTAAATTTGTATTAAGGTGGCATGGGTCGAAATTTACAGGTGTATAGATTTTCTTCATAATTGCAATATTTGTTCCTTTAATTATGCTCTGAAATTCTACGGGAAAATTTTTTTTGGGTTTGGAGTGTAGTTATTGAGATATTTAAGGTTTTTTTTAACATGGGGCCTTATGGCGCACCCCGCTTCGCAAGGGTCAATTATGTATTATTTACGTTTCTACTAGGGATGGGTCGGTTCCACTTTTTTCGGTTCCGGTTCTGGTTCGGTTCTTAACTTCGGTTCTCGGTTCCGATTCTAGATTCCGGTTCTTAATTTACCACTTACTTTGCATTGCTGAATGGTAAGATAAGTTAATCAATAATCATTTTCAGAGACATACCGCTTAAAAAAGGCTGACTTAACGAAAGCAATGCCCAAAGCATGAATGAAATCTTTTAAAACTCTTACACTCTATATTATGATATAATTCAAGAAAATGACATGAGGACTCGCACCACCAAAGGAGGTGGACGAAACAAATACATATCAATCAGAATATCCTTATTACAGCGGTATTTCATCACTTACTAGAATTGGATGTAATAAAATAAATCATATAGTCATTTTAACGACTAAATTAGAATAATTCGCGGCCAATTTGAAGCATCTAAGTACACTATTTCACCAGGTTTTAATGTGAAGCCTCCACTTTCAGAGTGTGAGCAGGTTCCAAACTGGTTTTAGCGCCTATTATTTCGGTACCGATTATTTTTGGCCTCGGTTCCGGTTCTAGGCTCAAGAACCGGTGGAACCGAAGAACCGAAGAACCGAACCGACCGATCCCTAGTTTCTACCGTACAGATTTTCACCAAAAAACTGAAATGATGTGGATATTAGCAGACAATTTTTATTCTGAGCAAATCAACCAGTGTTATCGACTTATTTCCTCCGTATATACGAAAGAAATAAAATATTCCTTAAATTTTCAAATATCGCGCGCGAAGTTTTGAGGTGCATTTGGCAACGCGGAATCAGACGAGGGAAAGCGAACGCGCGAGAAACCACAACAAATGACACCACAAAGTCCAAGAATATTACAATGTAGTCCCCTTGACAGAGTTCATGAGAATATACGAATACGGCACCTACCGTTACGACCGCTGAAACACAGAAACGATTGCCTATACAACAGCAGTGCCGAATTTCAGAATGTGCGTTGTTGCCGAGTAAAAAAGAGAGATTTAATAAATGGTTTAAACAAATGTTATGAATGTTTAAGCGTTTAATCACAATTATTTCGTCACTACAAAACATGCGAATACCCACAGCACAAAATTACATACTTCTGCAATCCATACATCAAAACCAATATCTCCAAGGTCAAAGGATATGCACAGAGTGACAACGTTCAGGTTGCCAGAAACCGAATCAAGTCAAGTTTTATGTTATGTTTCATGTCAATATTTAAATTCAAAAGGGCAATGTTTCCATATGACTTGAGAATTTGAGGCATCCGGTTAAAATGTCGTGTAATTTAATCATGTCCAAGCAATTTTTTAGTGCCATTGAAATTATATGAGCACTAGTTCTCAACGACTCACGATTACCGAAACAGCCACCTTAATCCATTTTCGCCCACCGTAGCCATACAGTGTAGGTAAAAACTAATGAAATGTTAGCCCCAAAGGATCGTAAAATCATAGATTTATCTACTCTAAAAGCAGTTATTGTGATGCGATATTTTCATTTTTTGAGTGGGGTATTTCAGACCCCATGTGGCACGTGTTAACGATATCGCAACTCAACAAAAATTTCACGCATGTGTTTTCTCATAAAAAAGAATGTTTTGACGGGTGGAATTTTTAGCTTTTCCGATTTTCGAAAAATAAGCCGCACCCTAGCCCTTTCGCGCTCGAGCTTCGTTGAAGGAAATTCTTCCTCGTTACGAGACTCTTGAAAATTTTCTTCACTCCCCTGTACGAAGCTTCCTCGCGTCGACGGAAGGCAGAGGTTCCCTTCCTAACCATTTTTGGACCCAACTCAGCGGGTCGCCGATCCCTTTCCTCGGCCGCTGTCCCAGACCCTCAAAGGATAAGACTCCTTCAGAGCGCGAGTCCACGGTCAACTGACTGAAATTGCAATGTTTAATATAAAAAAATATTTGTTGTTCGCATCGATTTTTTGACATTTAAATGAATTTATTGTGTTTTTCTGAGCGTGTAGAAATTTTAAACGAAGTTCTAACGTTCACATTGACGGATTTAGTACATTTATAATCCAAATCGACTGTTCTCTAACTCCGTTGATATTAACGTTAGAATTTCGTTTGAAATTTCCATGCGGTAAGCAAAAAAAGATGAATTCATTTCTAACATTGGATTTCTAAAGTAAGCAACAAATATGTTTTTGGAAAAAACACCGCAAATAGCAGTAATTGACCGCGTGGATAGGATAGGAAGGGGTCGAGCTGAGGAGTCGAGGAAGGCCTGGGCTCGCGCTAATCCGGATCTCGAGGGGTGACCGCGCACGTGTGTCTATTGTTTCCGCCACGGTCACTTTCTTCCGACCTATGCCGGCATTCGTCGGTTAAGGTAGGAAAATTCACGCCGCATACATGAGGCATTCGTTGTTCAGGGAGGAATATCCTCGCCGCATAGGCGATATATTCGGAGCGAAAGGGCTAGGCTACACCCTGACGCTCCGAGTGTATGACGCTTGGTAAGATGAACTGTGAACTTTATCCTAATAAACTTGTCAAAGCTGCATAGTTGAAGGCTACGATCACTAGATCCATGTGTTATTTTGTTTTTGTCGCCAGTCGTGGCGAGAATCACCTAGATTCATGAAACTCGGCGAAAAGGAAAAAAAAAGAAGCTAAACTCTCGTTTCGAAGGAGAAAAATCTGCAACCAAGAAAAAGAGCAAGGAACAAAGACACTGAAAAAATTCCACGCATAACATGCTTTTTAGTTTCAACCGTTTCAACTAACTGTTAAGGAAGTTGGCTCGCGACTGCTTGAGTCAAGTTGTCTGAGGAATCTTATAAATTTAAGTACGAGTATATGCCTGCTAAGTGATCCTTACCACACAAAGAAAATTACCTAAGCTATTGAAAGTCATGAGTATCACAAGAAATACGATGTAAAGTCGAAGGATTTCTTTTTTATGATAATTTTAATCAACTCGACGATTGAGTCAATTCAGCATTTACTTTAAAGAAATAAATTCATGTTCTCAATGAATTTACTAATTTATAACACCAGAATATTACGATCAAACATTATGTTATAATATTTTTCTGAAATATTCTTTAATATCTCATTAATAATGATATTATTCATACGCCATACATTTTGGCTAGAGCGACCGCAGCGCCACTTGAAGACAACTAACGCATTTCGTCTGCTATAAGCGCAGAAATTGGTGGATTTAGCGAAAAATACGGTGGGTTGATGCCTTTCTTTTCGTGTCATTTTATTTCTTCTGAAATTACGCATAAAATATCAGTTTTTTGCAAAAATGACATGTCACTATGGTATTTTTAAACGTTATATTCCCATGTGATGGCCATTCTCGCCGTTAATCGTATGTAATTTCAAATTCAATTTGTGCAAAAAGGAGTATGGGTTGCTGTATTTATCTTTACTTTATTAGATGAAGGAACTGTAGTTCTATAAGTGCTGAAAATATAAAAAAATGACAATACTTTCACTTTTCGGATCAACCTCCTTAAAAGATGATACCACCCTATCCCGGATAGTGACCCTGAAGAAGTTTTGGATTACTCAACATTACGGAGTAGTATGAGAGAAAACGAACAGAAATTTATGCGCGCAAAAAAATTGACATTTTATTTCGCACAGTGTGAGAAAAAGGGAGCGAACAGAAGCCCTGGGCTGCTTTTCTCTCCGCTGTCCATAGATGACATCGCTCCCAGGCATCAAAGTGATGACGGCGGAGTGTGAACACGTGACGCTGAGCGGAAGGCACTTTTCTTCTGTTTGATCCCGTGCGGAAGCGCCACGCCCGATGGAGAAGAGAGAATTAGACGCCATCGCAATACGCGTTTCATTTTTATTCGTGTCTAACCCCTACAGGATCCTTTTCCCCGAGTAAGTCATTTCCGGCCGCAAACATCATCCCCAGTCACTCTTGTTTTCCGTAGCGACGCGTCTTGTTTATCTCGACCCGTCGCCATCTTTTTGTGTCGTTTATTCAGGCTAGCCTTTCATTTGGCAGCGATATTAGATTGCATTGGGAAAGAGATATGGATGCCATGAGCGTCTGTTTTTATGAGTAACCGCTACTAATTTCATTTTCAAAATCATCGAGGAACTTTCCGCCCTACATGAAAAGTTTCCTGGCATTTCACAAGGTGTAATAGGCACTGGTCTCTGCAATTATAGCAATTTCACAAATTTCATTTGATGATAGTCGATTCTTAAAGATTTTAATGGGGTCGTTTACCATATTTTTATTGCCAAATCTGGTAGAGTTTGTAAAATAAAAAGACCCGTATAGTTTTTCGTTCTTCGACCCGTCACGTAGCCTTAAGCAACGAAGATTTAATGCTCTTAATCCTTTCGTTATGCTACGATTCGCTGATGACATAGCTCTCATAGCAGAGACAGAGAAGGAGCTGAATAAGATGCTAACAACCATGGAAAGGACTATGGCCAGATATCAGCTGAAGATAAATAAGAAGAAGACTAAGATATTAGTGTGCAGCAAGAAAGAAGAGGCGAAAACCGATGTCAAACTAGGAAAACAAAAACTTGAAGAGGTTAAAGAGTTCTGCTATCTAGGAAGCAGAGTAACCAACGATGGACGAAGCAAGAAAGAAATAGTGAGTAGAATAGCCCAGGCAAAGAGGGCATTCTTTCAAAAGAAGAATCTACTTACAGCAGGAAATGCAGGCGTAGAAGTAAGGAAACAGTTCATCAGAACATACATCTGGAGCATTTTTCTTTACGGCAGTGAATCATGGACGATGACAGCAGCGGAGAAGAAGAGGGTAGAAGCATTTGAAGTGTGGTGCTACAGAAGAATGCTGAAGATTAAATGGATCGATCGAGTGACAAACGAAGAAGTGCTAAAAGGAGTAGGAGAAAAGAGAAGTCTACTGACAACTCTAAAAAGAAGAAGGGAAAACTTGGCCATATCTTGAGAAACGATGGCCTGATGAAGACTATCGTCGAGGGAAAAGTGAACGGGAAGATGGGAAAACGCAGGCTTCGTATGAGATACATGGAACAGGTTGTGAAGAATGTAAAAGAGAAGAATTACGTCACAATGAAAAGGTTGGCCGATAGAAGAATCGAGTGGAAAGCTGCGTCAAACCAATCCTAGGATTGTTGACCAATGATAATAATCCTTTCGTATGAGTGGGAGTACGAAGACACGTACGTCATTCACTTCGTCCAATCACAACTGAGACGCCTACAGCTCATTCACCCAATGTGAGCACACACTAATAGATCCTGCTAGTGGAAGTCGTTGCCAGGCTCTGTGAGGGGTGTTTCGAAATGCATTGAATATTACATTGCATCGAAATTTGTGAATAAGTTTGTTTTATTCATGCCAAAGTGCGTACTTAAATACCATATTTCCTGGGTCATATTATTTCCTGGAATGAGGAGATTTATATCATTTAGGCAGGGTAATTCGTCAATTAGAGCTGTAATATGTTTCAACTGGACACTATTACGGGATAAGGTCGAAACCTACAATTGCTCAGAGCAGCTACTATAAATAACGTTTATGCACTAGAAATTTGCAATATTAGTGCTCATAAATAATGGTGCCCTCGTCATTTTAGAACAACATACGTCATTTTCGCCTGACCACGAACCGCGTACTATTAATGGCATTCATTAGAATTTATGGAGAAAAATAAGAAGTAAGATTTCACGCTTTCCCGGCGAATTGCAGTGATGAACTATACATTACATTCACACATCCGGTGTAGAGCGCGAGAAGAGTTCATCTCGAGAAAAATGAGCTTTTAGCAGAGCTTCAGTTCACCACAAACGATCACCTAACTATTTAATTGTTATGGAATGGGGTCGTTTACCATATTTTTTTATTGCCGAATCTGATAGAGTTTGTAAAATAAAAGGACCGGTATTTTTCCGTTTTCTGATCCGACAATTATTTCCCGAGTTATAAGCGGCGAAAAACTGATGTTTTTAACCCTTTCGGAAAAGTGGGTGTGGTGCAACCTCTGACGTATATCGACTTCGTCCAATCACAATTGAGCCCGCGAAGCTACTTCGCCTTATCGCAAAGGGGGGGACACAGCTGACTCGGCCAATGGGAGCGATTTCGACAGCATCTGTGCGAGCAATCCTTCCGAGAACCCCCCTCCTCTCCCTTCCCCCTCCCCTGAAAGCAGTCAAGGACGGGAGGAAATTGACGTCAATGTTATTAGAGCAGCATATTCGGTGGGCGTCACCTTTTGCTTATTTTAATTTTTGATTTATGAGTGAATGGTTGTGGTTAGAAGATTAATTTTTTCGCTAAAATTCGTTTTTCGTTTCCATCTAACGATTTCGTGGACAAAATTGCGATTTCGGTTCCGAGTAAACGCCCCCATTGGTCCACTAATGCCATGCAGCGTTAATTTGCATGTATTGGGGACTCTTTGTGATGAACACAGTCCGACTTTCACCAAACAACCGATGTCTAATTAAACAAATATCAGAACCGAGGTATGCTGATCTTGGTTCTCTGTTGATGCTGAATTCACATTGTGGTTCGTCAATTTCTTCCCTGATTTTTTTAAAGTACTCTATCAGATACATTTGGAATCCAATTCAATTGAAGAAATTAAATGAGAGTCCACCAAGTAAACATTCATTTTTCTTGGTCACGAGCAATTTCTTTTTTTTTGGGATACGGAATTAAAACGGTTACAGCATATGTAAGATTAAACCTTGAATCTTCTAAAATTCACTCTCCCATGCAAAATCACGCAACGCATGTTAGTAAAAGTAAAACCACTTGATTTATCACAATAATTCAAATCTTCCAATATGTTATTCACCACTGTAGAAATAAACATAACAGAGATGAAAGATCCACCACTTACCATATTAACATCATCGCAGTAATGTTGCCTATAAATTTTCAGTGCATTATTGAGAACAATGAATTCAATACAATTCATAACTTAAGTTAGTTGGAGAAGCTCAAAGTATGTACCTTATTGATCATAAAATGTAACAAACATATGCATGTAAAGAAAAACTACAGGTGTTCTCAACAGAATGAAAATATATATCCCTAATATTTCACGTCATAATACCAGTTTTAATGGGTAATGCTTTGTTGTTTCCCCGTCAAGGAAGTGGTCATCAGTGATCAACGGTAACACGCCTAGCTGAGGAAACAGGGGGAAACCATTAATCACTTTAAAATAAATCATTCCGAATACGCGCATCTCTTTCACGTGCAACGTAAAGTACGTGCCGGTTAAATGCCGTTCGACAATGGACGTAACCTGTTGAACGTAAGCCATTGTCAGCCTATCAGAGCGCGTCATTTGTACTACAAGGGCCAGTCACGGCCCACTGCCTTAGCTGGAATATTTTTGAACCAACGTAAAAACAAGCATGTGAATCTATTCAGAAAAAATTCAGCTACAAGAGTATATATTGGTATTCTCGAAAAATTAACGTACAATGAATATTCTATGCTACGGCACGGAGACATAATTTCGACACTTATGTGTCTTCGATATCCAAGTCGATCTTTTACGGCTTGGGTCTCCATAGGAAGAAAGTCCATACGGCTAAAGTATTACGGCTTATGTCCATTGTAGAATGTGCGGAAATCAGCAACATGACTGGCAAGGTGCCACCAATTCTGACGTTTATCTGTTAAATGAACTTAAATTTAATATTTAATTCTCTTGTAAACTGCTGTTTCTCAATCAATATTACTTGCGTGTAATGAATACTTTTACGGTTGTACCACGAATCCCAGTTCATGACTTCTGCTGTTTGCTTTAATGAAGGAAAAATACCCTTTTATCAAGTGATTCTTTTACTCTGTAATTACAGGAATGGGTGCCGGTGGTGAAATCAATGTCGAGATTTGGCTACAGCGCGTCGCTCATATCACTCGTCATAGCCTTCATCATTATGTCATCCATCAAGTAAGTGAAGCCTTCTCCGAATACCGGTGAGTGAGACAGCTCCACAACGCGCGACGTCGTGGCGAGCCGACAAGGCAAGGGCTTCCTCACCCTCTTATTTCGATGAAATTTCGAAATTGAAAAATGTTGTGATTCTTAACAGTTGCTAAAATAAAACATAAAAATTATATCAATGAATAGTGGGGGAAGACTATTTCGCCTCTCAAAACACTTGATTAAGCAAAATCGAAATTAAAAAAACGCAGATTCCATTAAATATCTTGGAAAAAGGGAGACGCATGATATTTCCTGGGGTAAACACATGCGTGAAATATAAGGCCAAGCTAATCGTAGACTTGGACTCACGAAAAGCGTACTGGGTAAAAATGACGATCATGTACGAGAAAAAAAACTTGTTAGACGTCATTTGTAATACGCTGCCAGTTAATGGGTTTATTACGAAATAGGCTAAAATAAGGAACTGGAACGTGTGCAGCGAAGATACTGGCATTTATCGTTGGTATCGAAGACTTTGTATGGATTACTTTGTTTCCAATAAAAGTACAAATTTTTTCATATTGCTTTGAAGTTATTTTTAATGTGTTCCCATTTCAGTCCTGAAATCTTTTGCAATGGAAATTGTATGACTTACGTTTGCTCTATAGAATAATTTAGTCAGTAAAACAGTATCATCGAGTAGAAATATGAAACGTTAGGGTTTTGGTTTGTGTTCGTGTGAAGTGCTTAAATATTTAGTATTTATAATTAGACATCGCATAAAAGCCGGCTTTCCTTTAAATAGCAACCCGCATTGTTACGTGGGACTTATTTCAAGATAAGACCATGCTGAATTTAAGATGGCCCTGGTCTTGAATTCAGCGTGGGTCTAATTTTCAGTCCTGCACCTGCCTTAAAATAAGACATCCCCTCAAAGTAGACTTGAATTTCAGTAGCAACCCGCATTATTACCAGACCAGGGCTGTCTTCAATTCAGCATATGTCTGTCTTAAAATAAGTCCCACCTGATCTGATTTTCAGTCCGTCACCTGTCTTATTTTTAGACAAGATATTAGTGATGAAATTCAACATTCACTGTCTTAAAATTGTTGCATCTGAAATTCATAATACTTTTGTAAATTAAAATCAGATAAACTTTTTACAGTGTTGTTAAAAGTTTAGTGCGGGGCTGTAATGATTCCCTCGGTGTCGGAGGCGATAGCCCCTCATTCTGTCTGTATACGCGTCCCTTTCTTCCTCAGGAAACTCCGCTGTCCGCGCAACATCCTTCACATGCACCTCTTCGCCTCCTTCATCATGAGGGCCTTCATGTCCCTCCTCAAGGACTCCCTCTTCGTGGAAGGAATCGGACTCTCATACGACGTCATCCAGCAGAACGGCGGGACGTTCGTCTTCTCACAGGGACAGGTAAGGATCGTGTTTCCTTCATTGCTTCTAGTGGATGAATGTGAGCTTTAGCCAATGGGGTCGTTTACTCGGGACCATTAACGCAATTTTTTGCACGATATTGTAAGATGGAAACGAAAAAAGAATTTTAGTGAAAAAAGTAAATCTTCTAACCACAACCATCCACTCATAAATCAAAAATTAAAATCAGCAAAAGGTGACGCCCACCGAAAAAGCAGCTGTGATAACATTGATGTCATTTTCCTCCCGTCCTTGACTGCTTTTAGGGGAAGGGAAGGGAGTGGAGGGGGGTTCTCGTAAGGGCTTCTCGCAAAGATGCTGCCGCAACTGCTCCTATTGGCTGAGTCAGCTGTGTCCCCCCCCTTTGCAATAATGCAAAGTAGCAGTTGTGATTGGAGGAAGTGGATATACGTCAGAGGTTGCACCACGCCCACTTTTCCAAAACGGTTAAAAACATAAGTTTTTCGTCGCTTATACCTCGAGAAATAATTGACGGATCAAAAAACGGAAAAATACGGGTCTTTTTATTTTACAAACTCTATCATATTCGGCAATAAAAAATATGGTAAACGACCCCATTGTTCTTGTGTTAACCGATATCGGTATTTCTATTTGGATATCGAAAAGAAATGCAGGCATTTAAATCTTCAACTCACTGTCCCTTTCAGCATAGCTGGGAGTGCAAGATGGTCGTCAGCTTGTGGCAGTTTTTCATCATGGCGAATTACTCGTGGGTGCTGATGGAAGGTCTATATCTACACAACCTGATATTTATGGCACTATTCTCGGATACCAGTTCAATAACGCTCTACGTCATTTTGGGGTGGGGTAAGTGGTACACCCTCTTTTTTTTCCTGGTGGTATATTGCTGTGTAACAGAATGATACGCCCTCTTTTTCACCAAGTAACACTTAACCTGTGTGTCATCAAAATGATGTGTGAGTGGTAGCCTCGTGCAAAGAGCTTCGCGTTCCTCACCTAAGGTACAGGGTTTGAATCTCGGAGTTGTCTGTACGCAGTCAGCTAAACACGAACTGAGTTATTCTTTTCTTTTGCCAAACATTCATACTTTAAGGAGGTTCCACCGTGACTCCGCGATTCGATATCCCGTAAAAGAGCTATGTTATTTAATGAATAAAAACCGATCCAGATAAATACCTCTATAGAAAATCATCTATAGGGTGATAACGCATACGCAGTAATTGTATGAGTATGCTATTAAATAGCATGTTGTAGTTGCATTCTATTTTTTACGAGTTCTTTTAACTCATTTTGACCTCGGAACATGACTGACGTGTTGTTGCCACGTGTAATTTACAAAGAGAGAAAACATACTCAATCCCGCTAATATGTATTCTAAACCAGGTTAGATATTTTCTTACTTAGTTTTAAACTATTCCCTTGTAAATACAACTCTTTGTTTTGACTTTTATTAATATTCGTAGTTTTTAAAATTGTTTGGCAACAATGACGCTGCTACTATTTGGAAGCATTGGCATTAATTGCACCATATCAAAAACCAATGAAATATTTAAATTACATGAAAAATATATGAAGGACCTTGGTAAGGTATATTCCTAAATTAAATCGGTAAATTAGCCTGTAAGTACGTTCCGTCGCAATTACCGTTGCCAATGATAACATCATTGGCAACATGTAGCGCCACTTTCATATAACTAAGGCTTTTCTGATTTTTTTCAACCAAAGATTTATTAATATCAATTAAACAAGTGTGGTAAGGTGAGCACTTTTTTACAATGCTAAATTCTACATAAAATTATATTAGTTTTTCGTCAAAACGACATTTCTCTTTACATTTTTAATCTGCAAATTTTACTGCAAGAGCCATGCTATGCCGTATAGCCACGCTTAAAATATCTGATTTTCAACGTCTTTTTTCTTCAAATATATTATGGAAAGGCCAAATTATTTTATTGCCAATCGACAGAAGGGCCAAAAATTTTCAAAAAAATGACATCTGCTTCATTATTCGGTGGAGCCAACTTAAGGAAGAAACCCCTCAGTTATACCCTGAAAATGGTTGCATTTCACGCAGAGTTCGATTTAGTAAATTCACTGGTTGCGAATTGGCAGCGAATTCCGTATTCCACCCACTCAATTATACTTTAGCAAAACATAAAAGATGACCAGTTCAACCTGATAACGTAATCAGCAATCTTGAGCGATACAAAACACTAAAGGTACTTTTATATAGAAAATGGTTAAAAGTGAAAACAAATTGAAAGTGAAATGTGTTCAGTCTTGTAGACAGTCTTTTTGTCACAATGTTAAACAAGGGCTTAACATATGCTTAATGACACGAACACGATATCAATTAATAATTAATAGCCTAGAGTAATTTGTCAATTTGTTCCTGCTGGTCTTCTTGTCGTATTCATCCCGTTCTACTGCATAGTCCAACTCAAGGAGAAGTCGACAATTGTCCTCAGGGTCGGTGTCACGCGCCTTGAAAATTACCATTTGCATTCACAAGAGTACCCTGGCACTCCTTAGGATTAAAACCCATTTGATTTGCATGGTGAGTAACAGGTATGACAGTGGTAAGGTGCGAAGCAATGAAAACTAATATGATAGCAAAAGTTCTATGAGCAATCTGAAATCGGTATACTTTTTGTCCGGTTGAAAGAAAGTACCTACGTTCCTGAGCGCGCGACTGTAACCTACCGCCGGTTACCTCTTGCGAACATTCGACGATAACTGAGACGTAAGAATGACAGAACCCAAGTAACATTCATCGTAGGCCTACCGTTGTAGAATCGTTGCACGGTTGGTAAGTTGTTGGTGGTAACGACAACAAAATTCTGCTTAAGGGCCAACGGAATTTTGCGGCATTGGCCCAACAATATTAATTTTCATTGGGCCAACGTTGGCACCGCATACGACTTTCTGAGATACATACAAATATTTGTACAGCGATTCATAAAATGTTGTATGTGCATACCCACACAGCACGGGATATCCAAAGGACATCCATTGGATATATCCAATGGATATCAATGGCTGGATATCCAGGTGATTCGCTCGTGATTCACCATCTTGAAAAGCGTTTGAACATTAGTCCACGGATGATTTTTCTCAGTCCCTCGTTGACGGTATCGGACATAGAGAAAGTACTAGTGCGCTCGCCGGGAAACAGGTTCTCTGCATTCTGGAGGAAACTCTTATTTATCTCTCCTGGAGTTCAAAGAATATCAGTTCTGTATATTTATAATGGTCAAGCTTATTTTTAACCACAAAATGGTTATCAGGAAAACGTGATAACGGTGCAACTTATCTGTGTCAATCTTTTAGTAAAGTTAATAATTTGATTATTAACTTATTGATAACTTAATGCCAGTCAGAAGCTGTATATATATCGCCTCCCAATCTCTTATCCGTAATTGGAAAATGTGTCAGGCCGTATACCACAGAATGATAGGATAGACAGGTCTTAAGTATAGGTTATTAGATAGGAATATCTATAGTATGCTAGGTACAACTAGTGATCATTCATTTCAACACTGAATTTATCTTTTAATTTACTGTGTTTAGGTTACTGTGGCAAATACAAATGCCCAACTATGACGTACTGTTGGGCCATCGTTAGGGAATTGTTTGCTGGGGAACCGTGGGCAAGTTGGCCAATCCATACTGATGGCCAACCGTTGCACCACACCATCTGCCAACATAGGGCCAACGAAAAATATTACTTGGGAAACTAGCAAGGACTACGTTGGAATTATGTCACTTGCTAGACAACACATTTCCATGACACCATCCTGCGCACCCCGACACAAAGGTTGCACGTACTTTCATGAATGTGACGTGAACTATCATTCACGCGCCCTGACGAAGGTGGAAAAACAGGAAATATGGGAATGAAGGCGAACAGCAGAATACCTATGCACTTGGTAGCAAGGAGAAAAAAACACTTTGTAAGATTCCTGGAGTTTATTCAGACACCAACATAGGTTTCGGTTGCAGTACAATCATCTTATAGGTCTACAATCTGTGGTACAATCTAAGTCTAGATCGGTGTCCGAATAAACTTGTGGAGTCTTACAAAGTGGTTTTTTCTCCTTGCTACCATCATGCGGTTCCACCAAGTAAAGCCAGAGGACTTGCTTTTTATTTTTATCAATGCACTTGGTTTCGCAGAGAACATTGGGATCTATTGAAATAAATTGTCTCCACAAGCCTTAATAGGTGATCCTTTCGTTTGTGGTATAAAGGGGAAAGGGACATTTTAGGAAATGGCAACAGTACCTCAGTGTTTCTTCTGGCCTGAGAAAGGTCTTCCGGTCAACAACCAGCTTCAAGGAGTCTGAAGGAGGTCTTGTTAATAAACACAACACGTCTTGTATTTCTACACAGGACACTGACGCACTTGCACAAACAAACACTGATGTTGGCATGCGCCACTTGTCAAGGGAAGGTAAAAAAGGGAGGAGGGGGGAAAAGGAAGGCATAAACGTATACGTATTTCAGCCACAAAGTGACCCTCTTCAGCGTACTGAAGGTGTGTACCTCTAGACAACACGGAGTTGACTGAGTAAAAATTGGGGAATCCGAAAACATATATATTTGGAAAGAGTGCGTAGGGGAGGAAAACTGAACTCATTATGACAGCCACAAGTGACCTTGGGGGGGGGTTACGTATTAACGAAGGGACAGCCACCCCGAAGAGCAGGAAAGAGGATTTTAGTGGCCTTGTTGCAAGTAATAGATGACAGGTACCGCATAACGGGGTCTGTTGAAGGGAAATTTAAACTGATGTGTAGTTAACCTAAAGAAGAGTGAACAAAGGGGAATGGGTGATGGGTCCTGAATTGCTGTTCAAAAGTTGTCCTTCATTTGTTGATATGAAAATGGTCTCATAAGCGTCTAACAAGTTGTCACTGCACTGTTTCATTAATATTAAATCGTCTTGCGTAATTTGGTGCTCAGTTTTGATTAAATGTTGTGCTATGCTCGATTTGTCGGAATTGTTGTGTCTATAGTGAGCCAAATGTTCTTTATACCTAGTTGATAGAGCTCGACGTGTTTGGCCGATATAGGAAGCTTGGCAGTTACCGCAATTTATTCAATAAATACCCGATTTTTCGGTTGTAGGAATTTTATCTTTAGTGTTGCCCAAGAGATGTTTAAGCTTATTATTATTGGCGTAGGATATTTTAGTGTTAATAGTTTTGAATACTCTATCTATACCCTTAGTTAATTGTGGGTAAAAGGGTAACTTTATATATCTCATTGTACAGTCTTTTTTGTGTGTAGTGGAGCTATTGATTTCACGCTTGAATTTGTGCTTCTTAATTATGCTGTTTACTAGTGATTCTTGGTATCCATTCGGTCTACCAACATTTTTGATGTAATTCAATTCTTTGTTATAAGCAGATCTGTCCAGAGGGACGTTATTAAGTCTACGTATGAGAGAAAAAAAAGACGGCTGATTTGTGGTTCGGGTGGTCAAATGAATGATTGTGTGTATAGTTGATGGTGTGTGTTGGCTTACGGTATATGTCAAATGTTAATTTACTTTCCGACCTCTTGAGGGAAAGTTCAAGAAAAGGAGGGATGTTTTCTTTTTCTTTTTCATAGATGAATTTTATGGTGGAAATGTTGCTAGACAGAATGGATGGATGGGATGATAAATGATTTTTCGGTTTGGGACAATATTATGTCAGTTGTGATTGGATGAAGTTAGTGACGCACGAGTCCTTTGCACGCCCACTTCGCCGAAAAGAGGTGAAGACATAAGTTTTTCGCCGTTTGTAACTGGAGAACTACGCGACGAATCGAAGAACGGAACAAATACGTGTATTTTTGTTTCACAAACTCAGAATCAGATTTGACGATCAAATAAATGTGGTAAACGGCCCCATTCTAAACCAGGCCAATTTCAGGGATGCCCGTCCTGGTGGTTGTACCGTGGGTTGTGCTGAGAGCTGTCCTGGAAGACACGCTGTGCTGGACAACCAACCTGAACCCGCTCTTCTTCCTCGTGATCAGGATCCCAGTTATCGCCACGATTTTGGTGAGCATCCCTAAACTTTATGCCTTCAATTATAAGGTATTGTATTACTACGAGGGTAGCCTTTTAAGTGTCGGAAATGAAGAAAACTATAAGAGGTACAATAGCGAACTTTTTTTTATTGTTTTCCAAAGTACTCTCCGCGATAGTCAATGCACTTTTGCATTCGATGGAACCAGTCATTATAGCATTTATTCCATTCCGACATAGGGGTAGTCAAAATGGCTGTTTGGTAGGCATCGACCGCTTCTTCAGACGTCTGGAAGCGCTTTCCTCGTGGCATATTCTTGATTCTGGGGAATGCGAAAAAATCATTGGGGCTTAAGTCCGAGCTGTATGGAGGATAATCAAGAACTTCGACGTTTTGCTGTTCCAAAAACGACTTTGTGACTCGAGCGGTGTGTGAGCTTGCATTGTCGTGATGGAGCGTAATTCGTCGATTTGGGTTATCTTTCCGAAGCTCGGCAATCACTTCTGGCAAGCAAATGGTCGTATATCATTGAGCATTAACTGTTCCTTGATTTTCAAGAGCAATCGTCGCTACATGCCCTGATTTGGCTACGAACGATGCGACCATTTTCTTGGCAACGCTGCGAGAGCGAACAACTTTTGTTGGTTTGAGTTCACTTTGGAAGACCCATACTGAAGATTGGCGTTTTGATTCAGGTTCGTAGCTATAGATCCATGATTCATCACCACTTACGATGTTGTGAACGTGCCTTGATGCTCCTGAGTTGAATCGTTGCAGAGTATTTCGACACCATTTGACTCGAGCTGCTTTCTGTTCTTCTGTGAGGAGGTGCGGTATCCAGCGGGAAACCAATTTTTTAACACCTAACTCTTCGTGTAAGATCTTTTGAACTGAGGTCCCTGAGATGTCCAAAGCTGCCTGAATCTCACGGTAGGTAACATGACGATCTTCCAGAACCATGTTACGTACAGCAACCACGTTTTCTTGAGTGACGGCGGTTTTTAGTCGCCCTTCACGCGGTTCGTCACTGAGGCTAGAGCGTCCTCGCTGAAACTCTGCATACCAGCGATAAACGGTTGTCTTTGATGGTGCTTCTTCGCCAAAAACAACGAAAAGTTCTACAACGCATTCTTGCTGGGTGAGGCTTCGTCGAAAGTTATAGAAAATTATCGTGCGGTACTGTTCATGACTTAATTTCATCTCGTACAGCGACTTGGGAACTTCGACACGCCACCGTTTTAAAACTATCAGGCTAATCTTAATGAAACTTTGCATGGGCATTAACCAACTCAAAAAGTTGTTTATAAACACTATTTATAGTTGCTAGATGATAAGGAACGTTGTATTCCCGACACTTAAAAGGCTACCCTCGTATATCCACTGCCGAAGTGACAGAAAGACCTTCAAGGAGTGAAAGAGTAAAGGAAATTCTCTCCCCATACGCAATCATTCGAATCCTAATTATTTGGAAATCTGTTGACTTTGTACGACCTAATTTCCTCCTGCCACCCACCCCTATGGTAGCATGCAGGGTATTGTAAGGATGTAGATGATTCATTTACATTATGAACAATGACCTTCACAGTTTTTTTAGTTTGAAAAATATCTGTAGGATATTTGAAGCCTGCCGCGTAAACGGCTGTGACATTCGAATGAATTGCCATTAGAAAAAATTCACCTGAACCGGGAATCGAACCACGAACCTTTGGCTTTCCGGGCCACTGCGTAGACCACTACGATACCCAGGATCCTTAATTCCCATGGCAATTTTCACCGAGGTTCAAGTTACTTGATTTTGAGCCCTCGCGGTTCATCAAGGATTGTGAATCCAGGTGAATTTTTTCTCACGGCAATTCATTCCAATTGAAAAATATCAATTTCTGTTTCAGACTATCGGTGCTCTACCGGCCATGGTAGGCTTTTGAGCCCCAATATTTTGTTATGAAATATAATTAGTGTAATTTTAAAAAAATGAAAGCAATTGATGACCTTATCTCTGCCATTTAATGGAGTTTATTTTTGCAAAATTTGGGTTGAATTTTATTCTAATCCTCGAATGGTACGTTCGAAAATAGTAAATATGACGGGAAGATATAATCCAATGAAAAGAAATGTAACTCATTAATTTTCAATCCATATAGACGCATACTTGTAACAATATCTGTAAAAGAGTGTCTCCATTCATTAACAGCGACTGTAAAAATATCAATTATTTATCCATTTAATACTTAATTTAATACAATGTGCACCATGATTCTAACGCATTATCTGTTCGATAAGTACTTCACTCTGTAATCACACACTCTTCTAATGATAGCGATGACATTGCAACTGTTTAACTGTCTTATTTTTTTATATTTCAGATCAACTTTGTTTTATTTCTGAACATAGTAAGAGTGGTGTTCCTTAAGCTACAATCGTCAATATCTGAGGAGACCAGGAAATATAAGTTCAGGTACATAATCATAAGAAAACTGTAAAGAGGTAAAACTGCAACCTTTGCAACTAGGTTGTGCATTCTAAATACACTCGTACGGCTCAACTAAGGCCAAAATTTACCCTTAAACATATTTTAAAACACTCACTGAGGAAGAAAACAACATCAGATAATTGTATTTTGATCATGAAATCGTTCAACGGAGTGAACGTTGATCATGATGATAAAAAAATCTGTGGTGTTCTAGGTTTCATTAATGGCATGGCCTGTTTTCTTCCGTGTAAGAGTAAATTATGCATCAAACTCTTAATGTTCTAAAACTGATATTTAACTCATAAATCCACCATTTTAGGAGATGGATAAAATGAAGTTGGATAATGGATTACATTTGGCCTGTTTTTGTGTTGTGTGTGCTGGAATATGTCGTGAAGTTTCGGTCTAGTTTGAAGTCTCTTAGAGGTTAAAGTTTATTTCGTGATTTACGGTTTTTGGCCCTGGAGGATGCAACTCCGAACACAAGTTTATGTTGAAGAATCATGGCATTGTAACGGCTGACATTTGTTTTGTTTGTTTGGGAGATGTTGGTGGGTTGCTGGGGGAGTGAAGCGGGGGGGATTGTTGTGGTTATTGATATTTGGTGGAGGGGAAGAACAAAGGAGAGTCTGATAAGCAGCGTTTTCTTTATTGAAAAATAGTGTTCTCCCGTAATATTTGCCCGACGTTACAGCATGCTAAAACCACCCTATTATTGTTATTGGTACTTCACTGATTTAAATTATCCAAATGGGAAAAGAACTCTTACAGCCGCCGCTATCCTCAGTTCGGCCTGCCTTCCATCCAGAAGCCCTGTTCTCCCTCATCCCTTCCCTTCATCATTTTGAGCACTTCTAGATCTACGTCTACGCGATACCTGGCAAGCCACCGCGAGGTTGTGTGGCAGGGGGTGAAGATCGCCAAACATGCAATACTGAAATGCAATTAGGGTACTGCATGCTACATATTAGGTTCACATGCAGCTACATGGTTATCATGTACGTAGTAATAAAGGGATTGGTTGTTAGTACATACCTCAAGCACGACAGGCTACAATATTTCCCCTACCTATCCCTTTGCTATGCTGCCTATTGTGTATTCTTATAGTAAGGAGGAAAAATGACATTTTGAATCTCTCTAATGTTATGCTTCTGATCGAATCTAGCATAATACGCTGGTTTTTTAATATATACCTAACATCTTCAGTTAAGCTATCCTTTTTAAATTTTTTTATACAATTAATCTGTATTTTAACCTGCGATTAACCACTTAAAACCCCCTACCTTCTCCTGGCTCATTCGGGCTACATATATTCCTTCCTCATTAACCCTGAACCCTAACTCCCCCGTTCGTCTGCTTTCCTGACTTCTACCATCCATCTCCACAACCATTCCTCAAAAGCTGTCAGCCTACTTTCATCGTTTTTCCTTCTCTAAGCCCTTATCTATTTTCTACCGATAAGTCCAGCTTTAGGCACCATATTATACTCAGAAATCATAGCCATATTCAATGTCACACTTTTTACCAGTTTTTTCGCCTCATTCCTGTCCAGCCAAATCGTAATTAGTTCTCTCCAACGAGAAATCGCCACTTTCGCCAGTTCACCTTAACCTCGCTGCTGTTATAATAATGATATCCTTTTCCACCACTACGCACCCTACGTAGTTATTTGATATATGATTACTAGTATTCCATGAAATAACAAGGTTAGAGAGATACATTGTCGTACTGATTTTTTACACTTTTTTTGTCGTACATATTTCCCGCGTACCATGCCAGAGAACACAATAGGATGCATAGCAAAGGGATAGGTAGGTGAAGAACTGTTTACGTAGTCTGTAGTTCATGGCCCTCTTCTTAATACAGTTGAGCACCCTTAATCCGGGAATTTGTAATCCGGGAACACCCATAATCCGGCAAGTTTGCTATGACCAACTACCCGGTACTTTATGGAAAATGCCGAAAAAATTGTTACCGAAACATTGCTTCACAACCTGCCGAGATATTATCCCATTCGATTCTTAATGTTTATTTTCCCATTCCGAGAATCAGAGTAATTTAAACGTATCTGGTACTTCGTTTACACTGGAGTTATTCTGCAAACTGAACCAAACATACAAAATTGAAGACATCTCCGAGACGGACTACGACTAGTTTACTGATCTGCCACTTACAATGGCGCGCGCATTTTTGGTTGACCACTAGACATAATTTGATAAAATTATTTGTTATCTGCTTATGTTTCTCCCAAATCATGTCTAGTCTATACAGTTGTGGCAACAGCAGAGGAGTGAGGCATCAGTACTAAACGTTAACGATCGCAGAAAAAGTGCAATAGGGCAGTTTCCTTCATCAAAGAAAACAGACTTCATTACTTGCGATTCGTGCCCTACCATAAATGCATTTATTTTACGCAAACATTTTCGACTCAAAAATCCCAGTTTACAAGAGAATTTAATGTTAATTTTAAGATCGTTTGAAAAAGCTCTGAAATGGCGGGGTGCACTGCCTTCTTGCTGACAGGTAGGTAGTTTACGTTGCGAAGCATAGGAAAATTCGTCTCCTGAACTTACCATTGTATTTCAGGGCCCCTCAGCTCTAGTGAATATTTATTAGTATTATCCTGTGAAAACTATCAAATTTGGAAAAGACTTCTCTGTTAAACATTGTATTAATAGTCGTTTTATAGGCTCAAGGACATCCTGCTCGTGGTGTCTTCTGCTACAACGAACCATGGCGTGAAGGTCGTGCGGCGATGGGCGAACTTCACGGTTTGCTTGTGAAAGGAATACTAACTGATTTTAAATTAATCAACTGCATAAGTTATATTACATAAATAAATAAAAGTTAATTATAATAAATTAACGGAATAAATATGCCTCCGATACTAGTTAAGAAGCTTTAACGGAGTGCAGCGTCTACTTGAAAGCGTCCGCAGCACTACCTGGTGGCAGGTAGAGGAAATAGTTTGACGTCACACGTAGGATTAACCGGCATGCAATAGTTTGCAGTCGCGTTTTCGCGCCATTGATTTTTTTCACTTTATAATTAATGAGGAAAAATACTTAATGTCATTTAAAAATCGAACGGCTTAGAATACGTACTCCAGAGATAATAAACTTTCGATCAAGACAATAAAAAAATAACAGGAAACTACCCTATTCGTGAAAAAGCTTGACGCCATTGCATCGGTAAAGCGTTCGTCTGAAACATACTGCGTGGGATCTTCAACAATATAGCACATTAAGAAGCTGAAAGAGAAAATACTCAAAATGTTGCTGTTAAAGTGACACGAAGCAATTGATGACAGGGAGAAAAATCATGAAAGATAGAACTACGTATTGATGGGCGGCCGTGCAGACGACACCCACGTGTTGACATCGGGCTGAATCAGCTGTTAACAAATCATCAAGCGCGGTAGGAAATATGATGCGCCAAGCACAGCATAAGAAATATTGAATTTTAAGCACCATTTTCCGACAGTAATATCACACTTTTAAATGTGCAGCAATATGATGCGCACGATGCTAAGCATATATTATATCACCCACTACGCAACTTCGATAATTTAAGTATTAACTTTGTGAATCAAGAAACCATTATTTTCTGATTATTCTCAGTTAATCTCTTTGAAATCGTGTTCATTAAATGACAAACAAACATAATCTGATATAAATAATTAAATCCTTTCAAAAAACATCCCGGGCGTGAAAAGTAGATAAGACCAGTTGCCATGCGTGACCAATAGTCCGGCAAAATCTCTAATCCGGCATCATTTCGGTCCCGACTATTAGTAGTATTAAAGATGCTCAACTGTATAGTGAAATGTATAGAATGCATGCTAGAGGGAAATATATAGAATTCTTATATATTTGGTGAAAATCTGTCTAACCAGTAATCACTTTGTACCTTTGTAGACATCATCTAGTCACACGTGACTCTTATATACACCTAACTTATTTCCAGGTGGTAGTATCACTGAAGCTCTTAGTTACTTATCAGTAGTGGTGATTTTCACCCCCTGCCACACACCCACGTGGTGGCTCGTGGGGTATCACGTAGATGTAGGATGGACGGTGCCAAAACTGTGTCCATTCCGCATTAAGGGGCTGGTTCCGCCGTTTAGTGCCTGTGTGTGCTATGTGCTAAGTCAATTTTAAATCCATTGCTCCCTCTTTTCCAGGCGTTGGGCGAAATCCACTTTGGTGCTGGTGCCTTTGTTTGGGGTCCACTACACGGTGTTCCTGGGGATGTCTTATTCCATGAAAGTTAACCCTGTGATCGAGATTATTTGGCTTTTCTGCGATCAATTCTTTGCATCCCTGCAGGTAAATACCTACATGCATTCCTTCGTTTCAACAATTCACGTAGTTATTACTCTACTTTTGCTGTCCATTTTAGATGAAGATGACCAAATGTTGGCCGGTACTCTTTTTGTGAACAAAAAAGCAAGGTAATCTAGGTTTGAGATGGTTATTTCTGACACTGCAACTCTTTCTCACAAAATAATCTTTGTTGAAAACCGCTCTTTGATAATGAATTTCCGAAAATTCTCTCTAGACCTCTGATAAACGCGTTTCTGACCCACAATGAATGTTTACAATTCATCGATTAAGTGAAGGGCACGTTCCAATCAGGTACTTTGATGTAAGGCTTGAAAGATACACTTTTTGCCTACTTAATATCAAAGCCCCTCAACTCCTGAAGGAGTAAAAATTTATTCCCTTGTTGGCCAAAATCAGACACTGAAAAAATGCAACATTCCCTGATTTCCTTTGAAGATGTGTGGACGGACATCCCAAGGGTATTACGAACCTCTTTGGCCGTGTCTTTGCTGCTTTAGATGTGCCATCCTGCAAGTAGTATTATCAATATCATGTCCCATCTCGAGCGTCTGGATTTTGGAATGTCTTTAAACTTTTTCCAGTGGATGTTGATCACCTCACTCATCGATTTGAAAAATAGTCCCCCCTAATACCTGGGCGGCACCAGATAAAGCCCGTTTCACACGATACTTGATCCAGCACCAAACCTTGTAGTGTGCTAGCTGCTACTTGATATTGAGGACGGAATCTAGTATGGTTGGAACCGTCCTGGGAGGTTTCACACGATCATCGACCTTGGTGCTTGCTATGAATCGGTTATTCCATATGATTCCACTCTAATTAAAAAAAGAGAATTTCGCACAGCGTCTGTAACGTGACTTGATTGATCGATGGCTATTGGGCTACTAGGTCCTACTAGAAATTTAGTACCGCATCAAGTATGAAATCCAGGAGCTCAGCGAGTATATTAGCTAGCATTTTTGCCAGCCAGTATACAGGTTCTGTTCACACGACACTGAAAAGCAAGCATACTAGCGAGTATACTAGACCTTTTACTGGATCAAGTATCGTGTGAAAGCATGGGGGCATTATCTCAGAACTGAAATCGCCTTTTCATACGCCAAATCGTCAGATGGAAACGAAAAATGAACCCGGGTGAAAAAATTAACCTAGTGAGCAGAGCCTCCCAATCGTAAATTAAATAATTAAAATCTGCCAAAGGTGACGCCCACCTATCGATCCGTAATAAAGACTACTACGTCATCCACCTCCCCTCCTTTGACTATTTTGGCGCGAACAATGAAGGTGGGGAGGGGAGGCCTGCGTACATAGCTCCTGCGCATCCTGTAATCGACCCTAGATCTAGTGGGTAAACTCCATCAGATTCGATAATAAAAATATGGTTAACGACCCCATTAAATGCTTGAACAAATATAATGGGTTTGCTAATTGGAAAATGCCTAATATTCCCGGCGCATGACGTTTTCAAAACTCCTATACTTAACGTCCCTGCCCTTAGAATGGGGTTAGTATGCCAACTTTTTTTTATTGCCAAATCTGGTAGAGTTTTTAAAATAAGGAGACCCGTATTTTCCGTTCTTCGGTCGGTCAATTAGTTCTCGATTTATAAGCGGCGAAAAACTAAATGATTTTGACCCTTTCGGAAAAGTGGGCGTGGTAAGGACTCGTACGTCAACCACTTCGTCCAATCACAATTGAGACCACGAAGCTCCTTTGCCTTATCACAATGGGGGGAAACACAGCTGACTCTGCCAATGGAAGAGGTTGCGACAGGATATCTTCAGGCAGACCTCCCCTCCCCACCTCCGCTCTTATTCCGTTCTTCCTCAATACAGTTAATGGAGGGTAGATGGATGACGTAGTAATCCTTAACGCAACTCGTTCGATGGGTGTCACCGTTTGCTTATTTTAATTTTTGATTTATGAGTGAATGGCTCCGGTTAGAAGATTAATTTTTTCACCAAAATTAATGATAATAATAATTTTTATTCCACCTCTGAGAAAAAATAAAACATACAAATACAAAGAATACGAAAAACATCAATTTAGAGGGGAATATTGGTACCCCAGAGCATTACCTTTGTTGGGGTTACCACCATCAACAATTGCAAGCAGCGGCTGGTGCTAATCTATACAAGTATTAAACCCAGTGGCTAATAAGCACTTTATATGTTCAAACATTGTGTTCAAAACAATGAAATATAAAAAAATAATAAATGAAAGAAATGAATGAAGCATGAACAATATAACAGTACAGACAGTATAAAAAAGGTTAACAATCTAAATACAAAAAAGTACATATTTTAAAGCACCGAGATCACACAACAACTTTAAATAGCTTTTCCACTTCATCACTCTCCTTGGATAACAACCATTCTTTTAATTTGCCCAGAAATATAGCCGTGGACTTTTGTTTCCACAGTTCGACCGGAAGGGAGCAGAACAACTTTGGTGCAATATATACATATTTGTTTAAAAGCTTCATTACTGGGCTAAGGTATTACAGTACCTAAACCCAACTCGAAATATCTTTTTTTTGACCTCAATTTACCAGAGTATTTGGTTGGCTACCACGAATATAAAATATCTTGAGCATCTTAAAAACAAATAGATACCTTAGTGGTAGCACATCAAACGTTTGGAATAAAGGTACGAGTGCTGAGTGTTTGGCTGTTTAAATATCACTCTAATGAGCTTCTTTTGGGAAATCTGCAGAGGCTAAATATTGGTAATTAAGGCTCCTCCCCAACAAAAAAATGTCATATTGCAACCTTGAATCAACCAGAGCGCAATGTACCGAACGAACAACTGTTAATGGACATAAATACCGTAAGATAAAGAATTTTCTAAAGATAGATATCATTTCAGATTTTAGTTTGTTGGCATGCAATCATCAGATGATATTTTCATCTATTATTATTGACACGATATTTAATAAAACTTGCTTGCTAAATTTGAAAATATATAGAGCAGTTTCATGCATTTTTACACATGAGATATTTATAATTTTTGTTCAAAAAGTTTCCTTTTTAAATTAACCACAACATATTTCATTTTCATTCAATTCATTTTCCGTTTTCACGTAACAATGGGGGCGTTAACTCGGAACCGAAATCGCAATTTTGTGCACGAAATCGTTAGATGGAAACGAAAAAAGAATTTTGGTGAAAAAATTAATCTTCTAACCACAACCATTCACTCATAAATCAAAAATTAAAATAAGCAAAAGATAACGCCCACCGAAAAAGCTTCTTTGATATAATTGACGTCATTTCCCTCCTAGGGGAGGGGAAAGGAATGGAGGGGGGTTCTCGGAAGGTCTGCTCGCACAGATGCTGTCGCAACTGTCCTATTGGCAGAATCAGCTGTGTCCACATCCCCCCATTTCGATAAGGCAAAGTAGCTTCGTGGGATCTGTTGTGATTGGACGAAGTCATTATACGTCAGAGGTTGCACCACGCCCACTTTTCCAAAAGGGTTAAAAACATCATTTTTTCGCCGCTTATAACTCGAGAAATAATTGACTGATAGAAAAAGGAAAAATACCGGTCTTTTTATTTCACAAACTCTTTCAGATTCGGCAATAAAAAATATGGTAAACGGCCCCATTTCATGAACAAAATGGCGATTTCGGTTCCCGAGTAAACGCCCCCATTACTCAGTTCAAAGTTTTAAGGCTTTACTTTGTGGAACCACTCGATTGGAAATGATAATCCACTTTGTACGCTTCTCACAGAGGTTTTGTTGGTTTGGATCATGGTTTCGACAATGCATGTAATTATCAAATGACATGCATTGTCGAAGCCAACAAAACCTTTGAGTAAACGAGCTAAGTGGATTTTCATTGCCAGCCCCCATTACCCTTCGCTTCTCTGGAGTAAATACGAGTTCTCTGACTGTTCCTCCCCGTGCATTTGTTCAGGGTGTGTTCATCGCGGTGCTGTACTGCTTCATGAACGGAGAGGTGCGGTCCGAGCTGGTCAAGAAGTGGTTCCGCAGCCGACGGAGCCCCAAGCACCGGGGCAGCAAGAGCCACAGCAAGAGGGAGGGCTCGGACGCGTCGGCGGAGAGGGGCGCCGAGGACGCGGGCGCCGGCGCCATCCTGTTCGTCCTGCCGCAGGAGACAGGCGCCCCGGACGCTGCGGACGCCGCGTGGAAGAAGGTCGGCTTCGAGGAAGCCCCCCAGCAGGAACAACAACAGCAGAGCATCAACATGGCGCACTTCCCGCGCTTCGGCCGCCAGATGTCCGCACCTGCCGGGCCGACCAGCCCCGGGAAGCTGTCGCTCCGCGGGGGCTCGCCCGGTGGTGCGTTCGCGCAGGCCCTGGCCCGCAGCGAGCTGGTGCAGAGCACCAAGAGGATCGCCAGGAAGTGGAGCGAGTCCGTGAGCCAGTTCGCGAGGCCGGAGTCTCCGGGGGCGTCGCTGGACAGTGGATCGTGCACCACCAACTGCTCCTCCGAGGGCGAGGAGGACGAGGGGCTGCTGCACCGCCCCGGGGACGCCGCCCCCACGCCCGAACGCCAGCACCAGCTGCACCGGAGCCTCGTGAGTAGGGATGTGCGATATGCTGTTTGGAATATCGCACGACGATATCATTCTGGTATCGCGGAATCGCCGATGTATCGGTTTCGCATTATAAATAGGAAATATCGTGATATGGACATATCGGGATATCGTCATATCGGGATATCGACATATCGGGATATCGACATGTCGGGATATCGACATATCGGGATATCGACATATCGGGATATCACATATCGGGATATCGAAACATAGGGATATCGACATATCGGGATAATGACATATCGGGATATCGGATATCGTCTTCTAATATAATAACTTTAAGGCGAAAGAGGATATATTATTTGGATAATAGAGGTTCTTTACAATTTTTTGATACGGCCCATATATGAGCTGAAATAAAGGTATCCATTTTTCTTTGTCCGAAGACGGTGAAAATCTTTTAAATTCCGAATTATGGTTTAAAAACAATAATTTTATAAACAAATTTGAACTTTTCTAGTTTAATTCGAGTTTTCTGTGATGAAATCGCACAATGGCCATTGCAGTCCCTGCATCCAAATTTTATGATAAAAAAGTTATAGTGAATAACAATAACATTTTAGACAATTTAAAATATATAATTAACGATTGAGGAAGTGTAATATTTTATAAGGAAAATACCGTCTATTGCACTTCAATCCGATCAACCATTACCGAGAAATTGCTCTAAATATAGACATTATTAAGGGTGACAGAAAAAAATACCGGGATCAGGATATCGTCATATCGGGATATCGTCATATCGGGATATCTACATATCGGGATATCGGATATCGACATATCGGTAATCGACATATCGTGACATCTCGTTTCGAAATATCGACTCTCGATATCAAGTGCATATCGAGTAACGTCGACGATATATCGTGGTATCGCACGGCCCTACTCGTGAGTATGCGAGGGTTTGAAGCGCCACTGTTGCCGGTTCTACCACGGTCGGTGATCTGTCGCTCGAGATAAAAGGCTGAGGGACAGGCGATCTGGCAACAATGAAATGCGGAACTTTTGGAAAACAATAGCTCCCCCCCTCCCTGAAATACTACTGCCTGTTATTTATTTATTTATTGTCTTTAATGTTTACCCAACATATACATATAATTACAGGGTAAACAATTAACGATCTAACAAGATAATACAAATATTATTAGCACTTGTCAAAAACGCTAGACAAATAAGATTATACAAATATTAATAACATTGGACATTTATAAATATCAATTGGTTAAACACATGTATGAATTATTCATTCTGCACATCAACAATATTAACAAAATTACCTCAGTGTATTTAGTTTAGAAATTAGTTGTCTTAAAAATTAATTCCTATCATTGATACAAATTCAGATCATTGCAATATTTGTTATATGTAATACATAATCTATTAATAGGAGAATTTTTACAGTATTCACTATAAACATTCATGACATAAAATATCATCATATTTCTACCCTTTCTAGATGGAACATGGAAATTTATTTAATTCCACAGCATGCCACATTTTCCTTAATTTACTACGTCATGGTTATAATCATTTTCTTTTTCAATTTCGATGCTAGATGCACTCCTGCATGAGGTGATTTTTTGTGATAGGTGGCTAGTTTGTTTCGCTACATCGGTACAGCTCCTTCGTACATAATTGCATGCTCTAGGCAACGTTTTTGTGTGTGGTTTGTGAACGCTCTCCTACCCTTGGCCTGCCCTCAATTTTTGCCAGGGATGAGGCTTGCACAGGTCTTGCGTGAGGCTTGCATGCAACCAGCAGTGTAACTTTGCAGCAAGATAGCTCCAAGCTTTAATCTCTGCAGGGCTGCAGCAAGCTTGCTTTGCTATTTAGGCTGCTACCAATATTGCCAAGTTGCCAGAGACCTGCAGCAAAGTTGGCAAGGTTGGCACATTTCATGCATTTCAAGCGCAACTTGCACCGGATGTGACAATAATGGCAAACTTACAGCAGGCTTGCATCTAGATTGCCAATCTTGGCAATCCATACGCTAACCTCAAGAAAACTTGCTGCAACCTTGCATGCTATGTGAGTAAACAGATATTAAAAACGCCTGCGTATTATGTCAAATTTTATCAGATAAACAAAATTATGGAGATATACTATCATACCGGTAGATTAAAAGTGTCATTTTTTCTGCGTACCATAAGAGAACACAATAGGCAGCATAGTAAAGGGGTAGGTGGGTGAAATATTGTTAGAGTGGTGGTACTGTAGTACATGACGTGTGTTTAAACATTACTAAACCATGCATGCTAGGAAAATATACATAAATGTATGAGGCATGTCCTGAAAGTAAGAATGCAGCACTTGTTAAAAATTGAAAAAATGAATATATTTTAATGAAATTAACTGAGTGTGCCAAAAAATGTCACGTAATTGGTTATGTCCACATAATCGCCGTTGGTCAAATGGTTTCATTAATTGATTCAAGCTCTGAATTATAACTGAGGAACAAGTTAAAAAGTGAATGTGAGCTATAATGCCAGCTGATTCAAGCAAGGCAAGGTAATAGTTGTCCGTTAACTCCTCAGGAAGTCCATAAAAGTATTAATACTTTCATGGAGTTTAATGGAGCTTAATTTCATTAAGTATTAATTATGAGGCAGTTGTTAGCCCTTTCTTATCAATTGATACCAAACGGCTAACTATTACCTCGAACCCAGGATCAGGCAATTCAATGCAATTGAATTACCAACACCATTATAATTTCAAAGTCTTAGGGGATTTGGTGGAGCAAAAAAAAATCAGGCAAACATGAGGAAATAAGAAAATTTGGCATTTCCTCATTTGCTGATTAAATCAACATACTACCCTCTCTTTTCCCTAACATTTACAGTTAAACTTGAAAGATAATATTCAATAATGTTTGCCCTGTTTTCAATTCTCAGATAGAGGACGATTCTAATGTTTGTCTGATACAAACTTTCTCCATCGTAATTCCTTACAGTCTGACGGTGCAGCCCTGAGGATAAGGTACCAGGATGAGTCCGCAGAAGACTGGATAACTATGAAAGAGACCACATTCGATGAGAAGGACGAGTACACACAATGCTGAGCATATGCTGACTCTTACATGCGGAAGTTTGACCCATTCAGCAGTTCCTGGTGAATGACAATGAGCGGAAACGATTCTTTTTCCACCTAAATGCACTTGAACTGGCACTGAATGCTGTCAACTGGTGAGAAATGTTGAAAGCTGTAATGAATTTCGAAAGCGATCGATTCTGAAAACAGCTAAGTGCAACAGATGAGCATTGGATTATGAAATTAAAAAAAAAGTCTTTCTATCACTGCATGATAAGACAAGATCAATGCCACCAGAGGTCGAGACTTAAAAGAGTTGCAATTAGACCTCTACATGAACAAGGTGTATGGACATTGTTCTCAATTAATCAATCGAGTTGTTTTTGTTGAGTGTTAGTCATCTCACGAGCATGAAACACATAGGAGCATCACAATCACATCTTCAATTCATCATATCAGGTACATATTCTGTTGTTTGATTTTTTTAAATATTGAATACTGTATTTATTTTTTCCTATATATTCACCCAACTGTAAAGTATGTCAATAAATCGTTTATGAAAAGGTTTTCCCCAGTTTTTGTGGTACATCAAGTCATCAACTTTCATTTCTTTGGTCAGAGAGGCATCCTCCAGGTCAGGTAAGATATATTGTAGGCATGCTAACCATGTATGCAGGGTATGCATGCCCAGTAAACCTTTTATGTTGCCAAGACATTATGGAAATGTTGCAATGCCACCGAAATGATGTTCCAGCAATGACCTAGCAAAATTTAGAAAGCTTCCAAATGTCCTATCAATAACGGTATTACAACATCTTGACCACGTGCTTGCATCCTGCAGTGCAATGTAACACCAACCTCCTGCAATCAATTTCTCAACGTCTTTGCCAACTTAAGTAAACATATTAATACCCTGCTGAAAATGTTTCTCACCGGTTTCAGAAGTCAATCTGCTTTTTGAAACATCCTGGGTTAGGTAGGCCTACCGAGCTGCTACTCTACTGTCCCCTGTGGAATTATGTTCAATTGCTTTTAAAGACAATGAACTACATTAAACACCTCATTTTAGTGGTATGTTTTTTCTCAACATTCATCCTGACCTTAAATTTTTCCAATGGGCAAGCCAGTATTTTTTTGAAGTCAGAAACCAGGGTTGGGTCAGTAGAATATTCTGTGCAGAAAATGCATATTCTATGTGTATATTCTACTGTATAACATTGCTAATGGTTACTTATTCTACGTGTAGAAAATTAATTTTACATATAGGTACTGCTAATGAAGTGATTACGATTGTTAGAAAATTTTATTTTAACAATATACTAATACATTTTAATAATTAAACCTATATTTAGTGCAGTTTCAACTTAAATATCCTATTACAAGCCTACTATTGCTAGGCCTCCCAGGAAATCAATAATTATCCAAGACTGAACTGTCTAAATGCCAAATTATCCATGAGTCAACGCAATATTTTCTAGATTGATTTGGTCGTTTGGTCTCATCTGTGACAAGTTGGCATTTAGTATAGTTTTATAGTATTAAATTTGGAAATGTCATATAGGACAGTGTAGGCCTACTTAGTTTTTAATGCCTATCTTGAGTTATATGGGATACATAGATATTCAGCTGGAAACACTAGGGCCATGCATATATCATGTTCCTCGAGTAGGCTTTAATCTTGAAAATCAATTGTTCTGGTCCAGGAAGAAAATGAATAATTGCAACATGATTAAGATGTTGCAAAAACATTGTAAAGCAACACACAACATGCTGCAACCTTGAGGAACATTTTTGCAACACTGTGTTTCCAGGGCATATAAAATCCTAATTATATTAATGCTCTCTCCATAATAATATTCCATTACATCAAGTCCTTTACCACTTTTGCCTCCTCCACCTCCTCCTCTTGCAAAACCCTCCCCTCCCTCACGTTCATCATCTCTCCTTCATTTGTTCCACCATCTCGCTCTTGTCCCTTCAATCTCTTCTCCTCATTCTTCGCTGGAGAACGGATCTTGAGTAAACTAACCTCTCTCATCATATCTACTTCTTCGCTCATCTTTCCTGGCCATCCATGCTGATGGATGTCATCAGAAGTTCTTTTACTCTTGTCAAATGGCTGTTCAATTAAATCAATTTCGCTGCTACCAACTCCAAAATACTAACCGTAGATATAATAAAAGAGGCCATACTTAAACTGAAATACCTAGGTGTTCTTTTTCTTACACAGTACCTAGTATGCTACCAAGCGATTAATCTCAGAGGCTCTCAAACGGGGTTTATCAAGCAATTCTTCACTCCACTACCATGATCATAAAGCTTTTTCAATGATCATGGTTTTCAATCAATCATGTAACCCTCTTTCTAAATTCACCGATCGTCTTTCCTGTGGTTTATACTCAGGAGTCCATTAAATATATCAAAAACATCCTGAAGGTACTCGAATTGCATTTACAGCAATTATAATCAGTGCAATAATCATCAGCAGCCGCTAAACAATAACTGGCTCTCCCATAACAACTAATTTGCTCTCTTCCCTTGCTATTCTAATAGACAGCCTCTACGGTAGGTGACATAATGATAGTTTTCTCACAGGCTTTGCTATCTTCTGATTCACTCCTTCTAGGAATGATGGGTGAAATTTCAAATATTCAACATGACAAGACAATCATTCACATGGTACTTGATTTTATGTTGATCTTCAATTATGGTTCAAAGATGGTTTAAAACAAAAAAGGTAGCAGCTTTGAATATTTATAGACACTTATTCAAATTCGATTTGATATGTTCACTTCAAGACATACTGCATTTAGACATAATCAAAACATTTTGGTTTTCAAGGCTCAAACATCAATCTTTTATCATCACCTCAATGTTTGTTGTCTTGCTGACACTGTATGCATGATAAATTTAAAAAAATATGCATCATAAGATCTCTAATATTGCAAATGTGACAAATTTGCCTAAATATAGTCATAATAATGAATTATTACCATACCTAGCCATACCTTCTTCATTGAACTTAACACTTGCTTTGTAGTTGGGTCCAACAATACAGAATAATTAGCTATCGATGTTACCAACAGCACCTTTGTTTTGTTATAATTCCTTATTAACCCCCTGGGGTAACCCAATATTTACCTTAAGGCAAAATAAGTCAGACTGGCGAATTGCCAGTCTGCCTTATTTTGCCTTATAGAGCCAGCGATTCACCAGTCACCTTATAAAAGTGTATTAATTGTTGCTTCTATGATTGTACTCAATGTTGTATTGCTATTTTTTTCTTTTATGATGATATATACCACAAACCTTTTTATTTGAGTGAAAATAATTAATGTATAATTAATTTTGATTTCCAAAAAGTTAATTATTTTCCAGATGAAAATGCTAAGTAAATGAAATGGGATTTCTAAGGGCAGAATATCCATGGAAAATGAAGAGGAGAATGGGTTAATAAGATTGCATTAAATTTAATATTGCCTTAGGTTGATGATTTCAAATTTCATCAATTATCAAGTCATATTTACAATGGCATGGAAAAATACTAGAAGCATTTAATATATTTATTTGCTATTAATTCTCCGATATGCTATCCTCGATAATCAGGCATGTAATATTAAATCTCAATTTGGAGCAAATCTCAATTACGAATAAGAGACTGGGAGGCAATACATATACAGCTGCTGGCTGGCATTAAGTTGTTTGTGATTATTAACTTTACTAAAAGATGGACACGGATAATTTTTGCCATCAAAACATTTCCCTGATAACCATTTTGTGGATAAAAATAAAATAAGCATGACCTTTATAAATGTGCATAACTGATATTCTTTCAACTCTAGGAGAGATGAATAAGAGTTTCCTCCATAATACTGAAAACCTGTTTCCCAGCGAGCACACTAGTATTTCCTCTATGCCCGATACCGCCCACGAGGGACTGAGAAAAATCATCCGTGGACTAATGTTGAAATGCTTTTCAAGATCGTGATCCACGCGCGTATCTAATGAATAATGTGCGTATAGGATAGGTCATTCATATCTAATTTATATCTAATGGATGTACTTTGGATATCCTGTGCTGTGTGGGTATGCACATACAGCATTTTATGGATCTCTGTACAAATAGTTGTATGCATCTCAGAAAGTCGTGTGCGGTTCCAATGTTGGCCCAGTGACAATTAATATCATTGGCCCAAAAGCAGAATTTCATTGGCATTACCACCAACAACTTAGCAACTGTGTAAGAATTCCCCAACGGTGGGCCTACGATGAGTTGGGGAAAGTGACCACCCCCTCCCTGGATTTGTCCCTGGTGCTGCTATTGTGCATATGCATGTATTTCTTTTTTCTTCGAGAGCAAGTCATTCTACCACCTCCATCTGAGGAATTTCCAAGCTGAGATATGTGTGCCTTTTCTTACGAAACAGCATCAAATAGTGTTTCATTGGTAGGGACCCCATGCTCCGAAGAGGTAAGCTTGAGAAAACTAGGAGCATTTGCAAGACAGTACACTTTTCTATCAACGTGAACCAACGGCTTCCATAGAAAACTATGAGCACTTTCTGGAGCCATAGATACTTGTCAGCATTGTCCATACACTACTGCTACAATAATAAAACCCACATTGATATAATAATATGTATTATATATGTATAAGGAAAAGATTGGGACCAAACCCTCCCTTCGGCCACCTAATACAGTGCTCTGCTTGCGTTTCCTTTTCGTTAACTAAGAGATGGCAACCACCACACAACTCTTGTGCTAAAAGTTCTTTTGGGGACCAAATATTAGTATGTCCCTTTGCCAACATTTAGAAATGTTGCTATTTGTGAACATCTCATTGTTTATGAACCAGGGATAAAGCTGAAGTTCTCAACAACATGTTGAAAAATCATGTTGTTGAGTGACTGACAAATTCATCAACATGTTGATGATTTTGTCAGTTGCCAGGAGATACATACAGAGCAAGTTTGAATATGTGCAAGCTGCTTTCATAATTGATCACAGGGAAATGACAGTCATTTAATACCTACTCCTAAATAATTTTCAATGTTTTGGTGTTAAAATTGACACAGACTAGTTGTTTCCAGTAGGAAGACAGTCCCTGGCCAGCATTTTCTTTATATACCTATGATACTCAATAGGCTGGCTTATGATATCCAATATCCTTGGCTGCTGGAAGAAGTGAAATTCATGCAGTCAAAAACAAAGTGAATCAGTCACATAAAATATGCATGGATGACTATATGAATTTAATGGTATTAAATATCAAACTAAAGTTCACCTCACTAGAGGCAAAACTAAAGTTCTTGTTTTTAATCATGCTAGCTTACTCAATATTCCTATAGTCTGCCATTAAATCAAAATGCAATCACAACATCATCTAGTGTTAAGTTTTTGGAATTGCACATCCACCAGTCAGGAAACTGGTCAACTCATGTCACCAAACTCTGCTCTACTTTAAATTTGGTTGTATATCAAGTCAGATTCCTGCAAAAAACAGTATGAATCAATGTGCTGAAATCTGTATATTATTCAAATTTCTACTACAGAGCGGAATATGGAATTTCTGGGGTTCATCAGCGTCATTACTGAAAAAAATCCTTCTGATCCAGAAAAAGCTAATAAAATGCATGCTAGGAAAACCAACGAGAACCCCATGTAGACCGCTACTGGCAAAACTCAAATTACTAACAATCCCATGTATGTATCTATGTATATAAAATCTCAGTACTTACAAATAACAACCTTCACCTTGTGCGAATCAACCGTGACATCCATTCTCATGACACAATGAATAAAAATAACATCTACGTGAACCTCCATAAAACAAGAACCTCTTGCAACAGCCCTATTGCAATGGATGCAAATATTTATAATCTGTTACCGAAGTACATTCGATCATCAAAAACCTCATCTATATTTGCAAGGAATCTAAAACAATTTTTATTAGAACAGTGCTACTATTCATTAAATGAATATTTTGTAAACACCCATAAAACTGGAAGTGTATAATGTATCTCTGCAATTATCATTATTATGCATGTTTTTGTGACTATTTTCTTTTTATTTCCTGATTTTATATATATTATACGTACTATGACGAATCCTATACCTACTTCTGTGTAAGCGTGGTCACTGGAAATAAATTATTATTATTATTATATCAAAAACCTCTCATGTATACCATAAACCTCTTCAAATTTCTATTTGTCAAACTAAAGGTCTGGAAGTTATTTAAAGGGTGACATCATTAGAGTTGTACCTACCTACGAAAAGTCATTTTACAGCAAAACCTACTACAACAAAAGGTTGTAGTAGGTTTTGCTATGGCAATGTATTGATACATAAAGGGGGGCTACAGGTATGCAACCTGTAAATTAATAATATTATCATTTAATAATTAAATAAAAACAATTTTATTAATTAATGTAATAAGAGCAACTGAATCAGATTAAAAATTATAGAAATGCAGCCATATAATGAATGTCATCGCAGAAGTAATTGCAGTCGCGAGTAATTGCAGACTGACCTGGAAGAGGAACCTTTAACAGTTTTCAGCATAAACATATCTAAAAATGAGACAGTGTCAATAACTATAAAAGAGATTTAAACAAGGGATACCAAGTTTCAGTTTTATGCATTTTAAAGTATCATTACAAATCTTGATAAATAACTTCACCTCTCTCCAACACCCTCTTGAGAAAGGACTTCCATTTCCCTGTGATCAACTATCATGAAGGCAGTTGGCACGCATTCAAACTTGCTCTTTGTGTATCTCCTGACAACTGACAAAATCGTCAACATTGTTGAGAACTTCAGCTATATCCCTGGTTCATGAACAATGAGATGTTCACAAATATCAACATTTCTAAATGTTGGCAAGGGCACATACTTTAATATTTGGTCCCCCGAAAGAACTTTTGGCACAAGAGTTGTGTGGTGGCTGCCATCTCTTAGTTATCAGAATGAAAGATCTGCTATTGAGGCTGAAGCTAAACATAAATGAGAAATATTTTCTTACCTAGAATGGATAGTGAAATAGCTATCTGGTATATGGGTCTTTCTGAAATTAAGTGGCAATTTACTAATGAAAAAATGTATTTTTTCAATTATTAAATTTTATGTATTCTTATATGTAATGGTGTTGTACTTAATTTATTTAAGTGATCTAACATTTAAACAGAGGTCAAGAACATGTTAATAGATAAATAAACTGAAATTTATTCTATATGTGTTAAAACACGGAGTTGACAATCTCATTTGAAATAAGTTTCTAGCTGACATTAATATAATACTGATAAAATTTAATAAAATATGTAAAATGAACAAATAATTAAATAAACAATAAACTTATTGAAAGGAGAGTATCTAAGGGAAGACTGCAATTGAGGCATTGAAAAAAATCCTGAAATTAGCTATATCCTTTTATTTCAGGTTAAAATGAAATAAAGTTCCTTTACTATAGTATAAAATTAGACTTAACTTGATAAATAATCAACTATGCATCACAATTATTTAATGAAATAACTATGAATTACATTCAGTCAACTCCATAAGGATACCTGATCAGCTCCATGTCCAATGGGTCCCACGGAGGTGACAAAATCAAGAGTTTACCACAATTAAACGTCACATAAAACTCTTCTAGCAGTGTGCTTAGATTTTAAGACATTTCTTTATGAAAACAAGCCATACAACTAAAGAAATTCTTAAATAGGTAATCATTTTTAAAATTATGGCTGACATGGAGGTAACAGGCAAGAAATAACTCAATGTTTTTACACCTAAAAGCAAAAATTAATAGACAAAATGCACTTACTCTTCAGAAAAGCACATCCTCCAAGCTAAATGATTGCTAAGGCTTTCTTATGGTTAAAAATTCAAACTTGTGCTGCTTCCTGGTGGAGTTTTATAGAACGTTTTCTATTTTCCCATGGAGGTGATATATACGTTAGGGACAAAACTTTCAATCTTTATATTTAACTCAAATAGAACTCAAATATTCTATTTTTAGCCCAAGGTGTATGGCAACGGTATTGGTTAATTATGCAATGGTTGAATAAATTGATTTACTTAGTACAAAAAGTTTTGCTCACAGTTCTTTAAGTAAAAACACAGCGTGGAACACCCATGGAGGTGACATCTAGATGCTTAATCAAATTTTTTTTGCAATAAATACCTAAAATTTGGTTTATTAGAACACTTTGTTAGTTATATTCCTATTTTATTATTACTTAAAATTTTATTAGATAAAATCAATAATTAAATTAAAGTTAAAAGTTGAGAACTCATTTTTCCACTTAATTTCAGAATGACCCATATGCTATGTGTGGGAAATAGTACATAATGAGGCATGAAAGTCATCACAATGAGAAAAAAACAGAACTATTTTTCAATCTTTATTAATTTGATAACAACAGCATTGACAACAGTATTAGAATGAAATATGATTTTATTACCAACAAGCCCAAATAAAGCCTATTGTTTCCTTCATATAATGGCAAATTAATCCCTTACTTGAAAAAACAAGGGCAGTTAAAGAATGGCAAGATGAAAATAATATTTGTATTCGAACAATTTTATTTTCAGTAGCAAAGGGTAAAGTGATATCATGATTAGGATGATATTAAGAATAGACATTTTAAAAAGATAAGAGCCGTGGGCGGAGGCCTTCTGGATTCCTCCTGGCACTTAGACCTCTTTAGATCCATTATGCCAACTCACATATAACCTGCCCACCACTTACAGTAGTAGTAGTAGAATTAGTTTTTTTTTTTGGTGCATCGACACGTAAGGTCATTTAGCACCGCTTCTTAAACTTTAAAACATTGGCTAGTCCGTGTGACATTAACATTTTAAAATGTTCAAAGTTTTCGAACTGTTCAGTAAACTACATTTCATTAAAAAGATCTATGTGCCTCAAAAATTGTAAAATTTTTTGGAGAGCAGTCTCGTCATCGCCTAGTATTTTGCGTAGAGGGTCGTGGATATTCATCATTTCACGTTCATCTTGATATCTGACGCACTCCGTCAGGGTGTGTCGCACAGTGACTGGAACACCACATTCGTCGCGCCAGGGCTGGATCTTCTCTTCGGAGAAGAGATATGCGTGGGTTAGTTTGCAATGCCCAATCCTCAGCCGGGTGACTACGACCTCCTCCCTGCGATTTCCCCCGACGGAGGTGGGCCACGCTGATATCCCAGGCTTTATTGCTCGTAGCTTGTTTTCAGCCAAGTTTGACCATTGCTCCTTCCACCTCCCGAGGGCTAAGCCCCGTAATGAAGCCCTGAGGTCTTCTGCCGGTACCTTCGACGAATATATATCCCGGATTTTTCAAGGCTTCTTTGGCTGCAGAGTCGGCGTTTTCATTTCCAGTTATTCCAGCATGTCCAGGGATCCACAAAAAGGAAATTGTTACACCTACACTATTAAGGGATGAAATGGTGGAATGTATCTCCTGAACAAGGGGGCATTTGGATGAATAACTACAGACAAGGACTGTAGGGCGCTCAGTGAGTCTGAGCAGATGAGAAATTTTGAATGACTGCTCGTGATGCGTTGCAGCGCTAACTTGATTGCAAAGAGTTCAGCACTATAGATGCTGCAGATAGGTCAAGTTTAGCTCTGATGACGCCGTGATACAACCACTCACCACTACCATACCACCACTTACAGACAGGGGACAGGGGGTCATCCAACCAACCTCTGACCAGGCCCAAAGTTGCCAAACTTCAGTGATCTCACGGGAACCGGTGTGCCAACGTGGCTAGGCCCTTGCCCATAATAGTAGGATTGGAACAATGAAAACAATTCGATGACACTTATTATTAGGTAGTATATCATGCCAGACAGGTCGAAGGGTAGGAGCCTGACGAAAGGTAGTCCACGTACCGTACTCGCAGCGTCTATTCCTCAGTGAGGCGGCTGTGACAAGGCGTCTGGATCAGACGCCTTCTCACAGTGGGGCGGCCTATCAAGTGATGGTGTCACGTTAAAAACACTATTGAGGCAGGCATTGGGAAACCACCTCAATTAAACTCTCCCAAGAACACAATGGACTTGAACGATAGAGAATTGAATCCTGGCAACTACGGGGCCCGGGACCAAATTAGTGGGACGGGTGTCGTGCCCGGCAGCAGGGTAAGCAAGGACTCTGAGGTCGTCATCTCACGAAATCCTTGCACGAAAAGAAAGACAGCAGCAGCGGCAGCAGCAGCGGCGGCGAAGAATAAACCAGAGAAGAGAGAAACAATGCTAAGGATCGGGACATGGACATTAGGACAATGTTAAGGGCAGGAAAACTAGGAAACATTAAGCGTGAAATGGAGGGAGGAGAGATCGATTCGCTGGGATTAAGCGAAGTAAGATGGAGAGACCAGGGGGACTTCTGGAGTGAAAAGTACAGGGTTATATACAGTGGAGGGGAAGAGATCCAGCGGGGAGTAGCAGTTGTATTGAATTAGGATAAAGGGTATTGAATGTGGAGCAGGTAAGTCATAGAATAATGGTTATCGAATTCAAATCTATGCCGGCAAATGTAGTTGTAGTTCAGGTTTACATGCTGACAGGGGGACATAGAGAAGAGGAAGTAGACGAAGTACATGACCAGTTGAAGGAATTAATCGGAAAAGTAAAGAGCAGGAAGAACCTAATAGTTATGGGAGATTAGAACGCTGTAGTAGGGGAAGGGAGGGACAGAAATGAAGTAGGGAGTATGGTCTGGGTGTAAGGAATGACCGGGGCGAGAAAGCAGTGGAGTTCTGTAGGAGGAATAATTTAGTGATTACAAACACGTGGTTTAAACACCACCCTAGGCGTAGGTACACATGGAAAATGCCGGGGGATACTGGAAGGTACCGACTAGACTACATTAGGATCAGGCAAAGATTCAGGCACAGCATAAAGAACTCGCATAGTTTCCTAGGTGCAGATGCCGACTCCAACCATAACTTGGTGGTGATGAAATGTGAGATGAGACTAAAAAGGTTGAAAGTAGAAAGGAGAATAAAAAAGTGGGACGCAGGAGTACTAATTGGTACGAAGAGTAGGGAATATCAGGAAATTGTAGATAGATGCATGAGGGAAGAGGAGGAATGAAGAACAATAGATGAAGGGTGGGAAATGATAAAGACGGGCATAAAAGACGCAGCTGAGAAAACAATAGGAACAGTAGACGCTAGGAGGATCAAGAATCCATGGGTAACTGCATAAATGATGGAAAGGATCGAGGAAAGAAGGAAATGGAAAAATGTAAACACATAGCTCGGCAAAAGGCGTTATAAGGAGATTAACAACAGGCTTAGGAGAGAAACAAAGAGAGCAAGAGAAAAGTGGTGGAGTAGGCAATGCGAGGAGATGGAGAGACTCCAGAGAGAAGGAGAAATAGGCTGTCTGTACTCAAAGGTTAGAATGTTATCGAGCATCAAGGAAATGGAAAACGGTCCCGTGCATAAAAGACAGAAGGGGAAATTTAGCAATGGAACCAGAGGAGATCCAGCTAGGCCTGGGCGATATATCGATGCATCGTAAAATATCGCGAATCCGATTTTGAGTTTTTAAAATTGACGATATATAGGTGCCCGATAAATATCGTCTTATCGTGCCCCGATAAAATATCGGGGAACGATAAATATCGCGATAAAATATCATGATATCGCGCCCCGATAAAATGTCACGATATATTATCACGATAAATATGACGATAAAGGATCGTGATTTTTGCGCTCGTTCAAAAATCGCGTAATCTCGTCCGATGAATTATCGTGATATTGTGCTGGCTAATTGTGTCGGAAAAAGACCATGACGTTGGGTTGGCCTTAGCTTAAGCTGGAGCAAGTACGTTTGAAAACTTACTATTCTGCTATTTGCAAATTCTAATTCTCAGCAGTTCTCTCTCATTCTCTCTTTCAATTTCAGTGGTCTGATAGTTTATAGGTGACGTTATGTTCAAAATTTGGAAGGAACTGAAAACAACTGTTTGTTAATTAGTGTATGAATTGTCCGCTGATCTAAATATATCGAAACAAACTCAGCAAACAAACTATTAGGCTTGCTAGAATAAAGTGATCTTACTTTATTTGTATCGAAAACGTAGAAACCATAAGATATTTAGGTGTAACAATCACTAAGGATTTATCGTGGGGAAGACACATAAGGGAAATATGCGGCCGAGCGAAGAGAAAGCTAGGATTTATAAAAAGAGTACTAGGGAAATGTGATGAGAAGACAAAAGAGCGATGTTACTTTTCACTAGTTAGGCCCCACCTTGAGTATGCAGCCAGTGTATGGGATCCTAATGAATTAGGTTTGATCAGAGAACTAGACAGTGTGCAGCGTAGAGCAGCTAGATTCGTTAAAAGATGTTACGATAGGTTGAGTAGCGTTTCAGAATTAATAAAAGAATTAGGGTGGGAATCATTATCAGAGCGTAGGTTAAAGTACAGATTAAATCTATTAGAGAAATTTCAATCGGAGAGCTTTACTGAAGATGTTAGGCACATATTAAAAACACCAGCGTATTATGCTAGATTCGACCAGCCAAATAAGATTAGAGAGATAGATTGTCGTACCGATAGATTCAAAATGGCATTTTCCCCCGTACTATAAGAGAACAGAATAGGCAGCATAGGAAAGGGATAGGTAGGGGAATTATTTTAGAGTATTCTGTAGTGCATGATACTTGTATTAACCCCTCAAATACTATAGATACTAACAATCTAGTTGCATGAGACACTTTAGTTGCTTGTTTGCATGTTAGTAGTGCATGATTGGTGATCTTCACCCCCTGCCACACACCCTCGCGGTGGCTTGCTGGGCAACGTGTAGATGCAGATATGATTACCAAAAGTAACTTTCAGTAACATGCATTGTTCTGATTGCTTTACACGTGGTATTGCCCAAATATATTGTATGCCTGAATATATTATTGTCCATTTGATCTACATCGCCCATGTATCGCCCATCAATGCTGACGTCACCACCCGCTTTCAGCTGCCGGTCACTAAGACGATCAGGGTCATTTCATTCCGAAGTGAATTCCCCATAGTCATCCTCTGTTTCATTTTCATCTTCCGGAGGATTTATGAAAATATTAATTTCATTCCTTACATGTTTTGTTCCAAATCTTATTTCTCGTGAAGGATTTCAGAAGTAGTCATCATGTGGAGACTAAATTAGGGAAACAAATTAGTTTCATCAGCTCACGAAAAAAATTTTTTTCTCTTTTGGAAATAATATATACATTTCGTCTGCATATAAAAATCAATCATTTACCTAGACCGGGACGCAAACCCATATAATGCAGGTGATTTAGCAAGTTAATCTAACATGGCGTCCTTCATCCCCGTGGATTTATAGGGGCTATAATGGAATAAGATGCTAAACAAACTGCCAATGCATCAAAAGAAGCTGGCTCCTACAGTCAGGCACAATTGTTGGCCGGCTCAATCGATTCTGGATTCAATCTGGTACACAACAAAGCGGAAACATTTTGAACTCGATCGGATTACGTATAGGAATCGTCCTGCCCTGCTTCAAATTATTAAAAAGGGGTGGTTTCCGTAAAAAAAATCATTTCTCCCAGAAGAGTCGCGAAACAGTTGTAATCGCACACACTGCGCTACCATCCTAGAGGCTATGGTAATATTAAACACAATGGTGATTACTATCAACAAATTCAAGGAATGCGAAATGTGTATGAAGAAATCCTGAACGAAGTGACCCGCTCATATGTACCGTAGCATTATTTTTCAATACAAAAATAATTCTCCACCCGGGATTTTAACCTGGATCATCCAATTTGGCGCCAAGTGCCTCGTCCAGTTAAACTACCAAGTCCTATTATTCTATTGCGATTAAAATTACATGCCTTTCTTTACTTCCGTGCCAAGGTCAACTAATAAACTTCAATGATACTCGTAGCGTGCTAGTCAAACATCACTTTCAACTAACCCTTTGGATTGAGCACTTAACCGCCATGTTGTGTCTACTATCATCCCCTCACGTCTCCTTTGAGAGTAAGGAGCCCAATGCCCTATCATGCGGACACGGAATTGTGAAGACTCCACTTTCGCTCAAACCTGGGCACTCTTTATTCTCATGCGTACCACGGAATGGGGTCGTTTACCATATTTTTAAGGCCGAATCTGGTAGAGCTTGTAAAATAAAAAAACCCGTATTTTTCCAATTTTTTGATCCGTCAATTATTTCCAGAGTTATAAGCAGCGAAAAACTGATGTTTTTAACCCTTTCGGAAAAGTGGGCGTGGTGCCACCTCTGACGTATATCGACTTCGTCCAATCACAACTGAGCCCACGAAGCTACTTCGCGTCATCGCAATGGGGAAGACAAACCTGCTATGCCAATAGAAGCTGTTGCGACAGGATCTGTGCAGGAAGACCTTCCGAGTACTCCACTCCCTTCCCTTCCTCGAAAAGCAGTCAAGGACGGGATCAAAATGACGTCAATGATATCAAAGCAGCTTTTTCGGTGGGCGTCACCTTTGCTTATTTTAATTTTTGATTTATGAGTGAATCGTTGTGGTTAGAAGATTAATTTTTCCACTAAAATTCTTTTTTCGTTTCCATCTAACAATTTCGTGCATAAAATTGCGATTTCCGTTCCGAGTAAACGTGAAGAATACACGTTTACACTGAAATCTGGGTACAATTCTAACCAAGAAGTATGCTTAATTTTCTTTCTGTGCGATCAATAGAAAAAATACATTCTTACTATTTAGTCGGGCAGGTTTATAGGAGGAAATAAAAATCCTGACCCTTCGCTATACTCAAGTGATGAGTTTTGGAGAAATCTGCTTTTATCCTGCTGAGAGCCACAGCTTTTCAGGGTTGACCATCCGCGCGCGGGCACATAACGAACGTGAACTGGTAGCTGCCAAACGTTACACAAACTCCCCGAATCCATGATTCCCACAGAAATAATTTATTCGAATTAGCCTCTAGTGTAGCAGCGACGTGCCAGCAGGAATCTTACGTTCGGCCTGAATCACATTGCCAAGCTCGCAAGCTGAACTGCTCGAAGCGTAAATATCTATCCTGGAACACCATAGAATAATTCGTACGAGTGACACCTACATAATACTCTGCAAGCCACCATAAAGGTGTGTGGCAGGGGGTGAATTCTCACCAAACATGCACTACATATTATGCATAAAAAGGATTAGTATTTATATACTGTTCTAAACTTCACTATTTTAAAAAATATAAAAATGGCAAAGCAAACATGCAAGACCATGCTGTTAGCTGGGTAAGCTTTAAGTACTCATACCAACATGCAGCTACCAATGTCATGCCTTGCTACACTCGTATTGAATATATTTACCGTTATCCATATCCCTATTTCTACGAGGAAAAAAGGACATTTTGAATCTGTCAGTTCGGATCTCAATTTCTCTAATTTGTGATTATGGTCCCGTATACCATAGTAAGTTGTGGTTCCCAAAATATTTTTAACATCATCACTGAAAATATGGTCTTGGAATTTGTTGAAGAGATTAAATCTAAATTTCAACCTCCAATCTGACAATGATTCCCAATTTAATTCATTTAATAGACTAGTTACGTATATAAGGTTATCGTACTGTCCCTTTACAATCTTGCCGACATTCGCTGCACACATTCAAGTTCGTTATTTAGACCGATTTCGTAGGGATTCCATACAATGTCAGCATATTACAAACTATGTCTAACAAGGGAAAAGTAGCTGATTACTCGTACATGATGTACATGGTGTACCCAGTACTCTTTTGAAGAATCCCAGTTTACGATTCGCTTGACCCATTATTTCACGTGTGTTTACCCCAGAAAAGATCATGTGTCAGTCTTATTCCAAGTTATTTCATGTATTCGATGTTTTTAATTCATTATTACTGATTTTGTAAGTGCTAGGAGGAGAGCTATTCTGTTTCCAAAAATTCATTTCTAGACATTTTTAAAAATTTTATTCTAACTGCCATATATCACTCCAATTTTTAATAGCTTGTAGGTCATCGTTTAAATATTCTTTATCGTTTGGTCATAGAATTTCCCTGTACACTACTGCGTTATCGGCAATTAGACGAAGCTTTATTTTTGCCACCTTATTGATATCATTTACGTACAGAAGGAACAGGAGTGGACCTATCACACTCCCTTGTGGGACACCCGAAGTGACTTTAATTGCAGGTGAGTTAACACCGTCCAAAACAACCCTTTGCGTCCGATCATGCAGAAAATCATTAATCCAAGAACAAATTCTGAAGATTCAGGTGATATGGAGTGGAAGCGGTTTCTTTCTGTGTTATCATTTATCCAAGACATTGAGGCATTGCAATCACCAGTAGAATCGAGAATGTTTTCGTCATTAGGCTTGGAGTAGAAAATTAATAGCAGTGGTTTCATATACAATTCAGTAGAGCACACGGAGTTTGAGAAGAGACTTTGAAGTTTTCATGATTAATAATAATTTGTAACTTGAACCAACAAAGTGGTTCTCGCGAAGAATTGTATTCAGGAATAAAAAGTCACTCCGCAGGCACAAAATATCCGGTAATTCTAATAATGATAGACGATCAATAGGTGTGTATGTCTACATCTACACTATACCCTGCAAGCCACCGCGAGGGTGTGCAGCAGTGGGTGAAGATTAGTACCGACATGCAAACTAGCAATTATAGGCTCTCATGCGACTAGATTGTTAGTATCTATAGTATTAAGGGATTAATACATGCATTATTCACTACAGAGTACTCTAAAATATTTCCCCTACCTATTCCTTTGCTATGCTGCCTATTCTGTTCTCTTATGGTACGGGGGAAAAATTATATTTTGAATCCATCGGTACGACAATCTATCTCTCTAATCTTGTTTATCTGGTCGATCTAGCATAATACGCTGGTGTTTGTAATATGTGCCTAACATCTTCAGTAAAGCAATCCGATTGAAATTTCTCAAATAGATTTAATCTGTACTTTAACCTACGCTCTGATAATGATTCCCAACCTAATTCTTGTATTAATTCTGGAACACTACTCAACCTATCGTAACATCTTTTAAAGAACCTAGCTGCTCTAAGCTGCACACTGTCTAGTTCTCTGATAGTATATATAATACTCTATACAATGCACTGCTAAATCATTTACTGAGTTGTTTGCTAACTGTTTTACTTACCTAAATTTAACATGGGTATTACTTCATTTGATTCTTTAGCCGTATGTAGATATTACTTCAAGGTAGACTTCAAGATATACAAGGTAGACTTCAAGATATTATCGAGATTTTTTATATTGAAATTGAAATTAATTTCTAAAGGAGTAAAAGGAAATTTGATAGCTATTGGCGACATGAATGTAGACATTTCTGTTAATACGCAAGTGTATCAATTGATAATAATAATATTATGCCATCGTACGGATTACACTCTTTCCTCGATTGTCCTATCAGAATAGTGAGATCTCACCTGTTTTTTCAAGCCTGTATCCGCATTAATAGGCGCTACAAAACGGGAGGAAAGGTTTAAGGTTGGGAAAATACGAGGGGTGGAGAGAAAACTGGCGTCGGCATTAGCCTGCTCTTTAATGAAAAGGCGCCAAGGGGACCTAGGCTTAACGTCCCATCCGACGGACGGAGTACTGAACTCGAATTTTCTCCACAAAGCACTCAAGTATGAGCAAATTTACCGTTGATAAATATATCCACCACCGGGACTCGAATCGGGGCCTTCGCGGTATGGGCCAGTACTGTAATCACTACACCCTAGTGAGATCATCTTCATCTCGTTTCGATCATGCATATGCTGGAATGTGCATGGGATATTGTATGAATTCGTTCATGAACGTTGACTCCCCTTGAGCTCGCATCTGTTACCAAACTGCTGTTCGTCTCCTTGGAGTTGTCAAGGACGGATGCAATCGAAATCTGCTGTTTTCTACTGTGGTATTGAGCGTCTCCCTCCGTTTGGCTCCACGGCACGTGGCGCCTTCAAGCGGCCATCGGCCTCTTCCTCCTTGGGGCCCAGCAGAGCGTCCGTGCCAGCCAACCAGAGAGAGAGAGCGAAGCCCTCTCCCGGCTACAAGCCTACTCCTCCCAACCTATGTTCTCCCAATAACATTATAATTAATTTTCGCATACTGTTGACTAAAAAAACGCGACTCCATAAAAATGTGGGGCATCTTTTTGATAGTTATAAAAAGGGAAGAGGGTGAGGGGGGGAGGGTGGCTAAGGGCTCTCTCCCTATTTATAATTTTATACATGCTCCCACTCCGCGCCTCGCCCGCCACCTGGCGGCGAGCGCTTGCACTCTCCCCTCCACCGCGCCCCGGCCAGGGGGCGGGTTTTCGAGCTAAAGGGTTGCACCCGAGGGCGGGTTTTTCGGTGACGCTCGTAGTGGCGGACGGAAAGCCGGGAGCGGCGCGCCATGGTCGAGCAGGAGGTGTGCCTGTGGTGGGTGCGAGGGGAGTGGGTGTGGCTTCAAATGGACGCGCCCACTCGCAGGCCACGCCCACTCTCAGGCCACGCCCCCATCCCTCAGCCACGGTGAGCGCCCGACGGAAGGCCACACGGAGTTATTTCGACCCGCGAAACCATGACAAGGACTCTTTGAGTCTCTCTTCTCGCGGTCCCAATTCTTCCTCACCTCCACCTCTATAAGACGCTCGAAAAACGCGTCGGAGAAAGTGTCCCCGACACACCAGCCGTGGTCGAGAATCCTGGCAAGGAGCACAACACGCGTGTATGTTTCGCGTACGCCATGCGTGACGACACGCATGAATAGGCTCTGGAGATGGGGGTGTGGCTTGCGAATCTATCCTGCTGTTGGGGCACGCCCATCCGCCCACGTGGGCGCCGTGTGTGGCCTGACGAATCAATTGCTGACGGGATCCATGTGTGGAGAGGGTTCACACATATGACGTGGGAGCCCTTGGGACCTTGGTGGGACACATACTGAAGGCCCGAAGGAAGAGATGGCCGTCTTTAACGCGAGACAGGACTTCTTTCTCTGCACGGAACACCTCCACGCGCCTTATCCTTCCGCGGTCCGCCACGGGTTTATCCCCGTCTTAATGTTCCTCTGTCTCGGCCGCCGCCGTCTTAATCCTTGCGGAGCGAAAACTTAAAGACGCCCTCCCCCCCTCCGAGTCGCCGAGCGCCTCCTTGCAAGACGGCCAGCCCCCCCTCTTCTCGTCGGGTCGCTTCGTTAACATTCGGACTGCGCCGCGCCGTCTCAGAGCGGCCGTTCCTTTTCAATTTCTCCCAAGGCGCTAGATTTCGTCTCCGGACCTCCCCCGCCAACGAGTTCGCTTTCACAGGTCCATCCTCCGGCCGCGGCCTGAACAGGACTGACGGGAGCCCTTCAAAGAACGTGCTCGATCACACTAGGAACAGGGGAACACGCGGCGCGAGGAGGTTCCTCTCCAATGCGAGAGAGGCGTTTCCAATCCCTCTCGCCTCTATTCAAGGCAACTGGTTCCTGAATCCTCCGCGACGAGGCGCCTCGGTGGGAGATGATGGCCGTGCGCATTTCAAAAAAGCATTCCACGGCGCCATTTTCATTTTCGCGTTCGAGTGGCTCACGAAATGAGTTAAGGAGGTTCCACCGTGACTCCGCCATTAAAAATCCCATAACAAGATTTATGTTATTTGATGAATAAATACCGATCCAGAAAAACACCTAGTATATGAATAATCATCTATAGGGTGATAACGCATACACAATAATTGAATGAGTATGCTATCATATAGCGCGTTGTAGTTGCATTCTATTTTTTACGAACTTTATTAACTCATTTTGACTTCGAAACATGACTGACGTGTGGTTGCCACGTTTAATTTCCAAAGTGAGAAAACATGCTCAATCCCTCTAATACGCATTATAGAATAGGTTAAATATTTTCTTACTTAGTTTTGAACTATTCCCTTACAAATACAACTCTTTGTTTTGAATTTTCTTAATGTTGATATTTTTTAAAACTGTTTGGCAACAATGCCGGTGCCGGCTATCGTGTGGAAGAATTGGTATTAATTACACCATGTCAATAACCAATGAAATATTTAAATTACATAAAAAATATTATAAGGACCTTGGTAAGGTATATTTATTAATTAAGTTAGTAAATAGGCTCGCAAGCACGTTCCGTCACAAGTCCCGTTGCCAATGATAACAACATACTGTAGCGCCACTTTCACGTACCTAAGGCTTGTCCGCTTTTTTTCGAGCAAACATTTATTAATAACAATTAAACAAGTGTGGTAAGGCGAGCACGCTTTTACAAAGCTAAATTCTACATAAAATTGCGTATCTTATTTTAGTTTTTGGTCAAAACGACAATTCTCTTTACATTATTAATCTGCATATTTTACTGCAAGAGCCATGCCCTGCCGTATAACCACGTATAAAATAGCTGATTTTCAACGTATTTTTTCCTCAAATATATGACGGAAAGGCCTCATTATGTTATTGCTAACCGATAGAAAGGCCAAGAAGTTTTGTGTCCTGAAATTTTCACAAAAGTGACATGTACCTACTTCATAATACGGTGGAGCCTCCTTTACGTGGCTGAAGTTATCTTTGTAGCACAGATTCGCGGGAATATTTATATACCTGTGGGTATGTATATGCATACCTTATATTGATGCCTACAGGAAACGTGAAATAAATGCACTGGTTCGAGTCCCAATGGGGTTAAATTTTTCGTTTCGAATATTTTGCGGAATCACTGTAAAATACCTAATCCCATACATTTACGTCAGTAATGGCAACATTTTTTAAATTTCCAAACTATTTACTGGATTTCAATCAACTCCATTGGGAGGCTTTCGAAGCGAATTTCGGGATTCTATGTTTGCTTGAAAATAGGCTTCCCATACCAACAGGCCTAATATGTTTCAATTATGAAAATGCAAGGATACTTCCGTGAATAGGATTATGGATCATGCTCCATTGCCCTCACAATCAAACGGGGAACCAAATTCACCCACTGGTTCCTGCATGTACAGAAATACGTTCGGAAGAAATTTCCCCGACGACGCAGTCATTGCAAACCTACTGCGCCGTGTAGTAGAACGTTAGTTTGTGTATACTCCCAACTACAACTTACACTGTTTTATATCCTTTTCCAGCAATCCTCTCAAATATATTTATATAGGTATGTGAACCAGCACCGTAATGTGTAACTTTCACAGCGCCTTAACCCACTCGGCCACGGCTATTGTTTATAAAGGCGTGCCCTACAAAAAGTATATAGGGAGGAAATTTCTATAGTTGCGTTTTTCTCGCGAACCCGGGTCAGTGTGGAAAAAAACCTTAAACTTTTCTTGCATTCCCTCTCATCATCATCGGTCAACAATCCTAGGATTGGTTTGACGCAGCCCTCCACTCGACTCTTCTATCGGCCAACCTCTTCATACCAACGTAGTTCCTCTCTTTCACGTCCTTTACAACCTGTTCTATGTAACTCATACGAGGCCTGCCTTTTCCATTCTTCCCGTTAACTTTTCCTTCGACGATTGTCTTCATCAGGCCATCGTGTCTTAAGATGTAGCCCATTAAGTTGTCCCGTCTTCTTTTTATAGTTTTCAGCAGACTTCTCTTTTCTCCCACTCTTCTTAGGACTTCTTCATTTGTCACTCGGTCGATCCATTTTATCTTCAGCATTCTTCGGTAGCATCTTTTTTGAATGCTTCCACCCTTTTCTTCTCCGCTGCTGTCATCGTCCATGCCTCACTGCCGTAAAGAAACATGCTACAGGTATACGTTTTCATGAATTGCTTCCTTACTTCCAAGCTTGTATTTCCAGCTGCAAGTAGATTCTTCTTTTGATAGAATGCCCTCTTTGCCTGGACTAATCTACTCACTATTTCTTTCTTGCTTCGTCCATCGTTGGTTACTCTGCTTCCCAGTTAACAGAACTCTTTCACCTCATCAAGTTTTAGTTTTCCTAGTTTGACATTGGTTTTGGCCTCTTCTTTCTTGCTGCACACCAATATCTTAGTCTTCATCTTAATTATCTTCAGCTGACATCTGGCCATTGTCCTTTCCATGGTTGTTAGCATCTTATTCAGCTCCTTCTCTGTCTCTGCTATGAGAGCTATGCCATCAGCGAATCGTAGCATCCTGATTGTTTCTCCGTGGATATTCACTCCAGAACACTTCTCCTTGACTTCATTGATTGCTCTCTTGATGTAAACATTAAAAACTAAGGGAGACAGTGCACAGCCTTGTCTCACTCCTTTACTTATTCTTGCTCCGTCACAGCTGGGTCCAGATTTTATCACCGCTACTTGGTTATTATATAAACTGAGGACAATTCTTCGGTCATTGTACGACACTCCAATTCCTTTCAGAATTCCTATAGTTTCATAAAATAACTGCGTCGTTTGGATCCCGAGCATTTGTCTCGTAATGTCTCTTTGTAAGTCATAGCGTGCCTTACTTATGGCAAAAATACAATAGGTATACGATTCTTCTATGATTTATGTGTAGGCATTTGCGGCACTATATAATTAGTTGTACTTGTATGATTTTATTTAGTATTTTCTCCTGTTATCTATGAAGCCGAGTGACCAACGATGGGCGAAGCAAGAAAGAAATAGTGAGTAGAATAGCCCAGGCAAAGAGGGCATTCTTTCAAAAGAAGAATCTACTTACAGCAGGAAATACAAGCATAGAAGTAAGGAAACAGTTCATCAGAACATGCATCTGGAGCATGTTTCTTTACGGCAGTGAGGCATGGACGATGACAGCAGCGGAGAAGAAAAGGTTGGAAGCATTCAAAATATGGTGTTACAGAAGAATGATGAAGATAAAATGGATCGACCCAGTGACAAATGAAGAAGTCCTAAGAAGAGTGGGAGAAAAGAGAAGTCTGCTGAAAACTATAAAAAGAAGACGGGACAACTTAATGGGCCACATCTTAAGACACGATGGCCTGATGAAGACAATCGTCGAAGGAAAAGTTAACGGGAAGAATGGAGAAGGCAGGCCTCGTATGAGTTACATAGAACAGGTCGTAAAGGACGTGAAAGAGAGGAACTACGTTGGTATGAAGAGGTTGGCCGATAGAAGAATCGAGTGGAGGGCTACGTCAAACCAATCCTAGAATTGTTGACCAATGATGATGATGATGAGTATTTTCTCGACGTACTTGGGAAATTAATACAGTGTAGGTACACTCAACGACCATAGGTTACCACTTCAACCACCTTCACCCATTAGGCTCTTAATGTTCCTCAGCTTTTCCGTCCATAATTCTGTTTTTTCGAGTAACCAGCGATGGACGAAGTAAAAGAGAAATTGCTGGTAGAATTGCCCAAGCAAAAAGGGCATTTAACCAGAAGAAAATTCTGCTTACAGCTGCAAATACAAGCGTTGGAGTGAGGAAACATTTCATTAGATCACAGATCTGGAGCATTCTACTATATGGCAGCGAAGCATGGACAATAACAGCGGCAGAGAAGTCCAGGCTGGAAGCATTTGAAATTGGTGCTACCGAAGTTAAAATGATTAAGTTAAAATGGATCGATTGAGTGACAAACGAAGAAGTGTTAAGAAGAGTGGAAGAGAAGAGATGTCTACTGAAAACATTAAAAAGAAGACGGGACAACATAATAGGCCGCATCTTGAGACACGATGGCCTGAAGAAGACAATCGTCGAGGGAAAAGTGAACGGGAAGAATGGAAAAGGCAGGCCTCGTATGAGTTATATAGAACAGGTCTTGAGTGATGTGAAAGAGAGGAGTTACGTTAATATGAAGAGGTTGGCCGATAGAAGAATCGAGTGGAAAACTGCGTCAAACCAAAAACGCTTCTGCAGACGTCTACGCCTCTTGACTTGAAGACTCTGCTTGGCTACTTAAACAAAATTTTTCTGCGGAAACTTCGAGAATAAGGATTGATCTAGTAACTAAGTTAATAATTTTTCATTCGTTGCTTTTCTCATAATTCTGTTGACCTCAGAAAGATGCAAATTTTGATTTCCATGGCGTGTATGAAGCTAAATTCCGGACATGATGACTAATTATGACACTCTTTAAAATGGGAATCCCTCATCTCCATGTGGTCCCAAGAATTCGTATTTCTGTGTATTGCCGTTTCCATCATATCTTTTAGTTTTTTGACAATCATTCAACTATGACAAAGTACTGTAATTTTATTACTGAATCATAACGCTAAAATTAAATTGTGTTTTGGTTTAAACGTGAATTTTATTTACTAATCTATTGCAAACTTTGTCACACAATATAACAATATTATAATTTATACTTTAAAACAAACGTGTTAGCAAGGGTGGCTCTTAAGCCGAGTTTACACGATGCATTTACCCGCGCAAGTACGTTGCTGGACAGATCTACATCTAAATCTACATAATACCCTGCAAGCCACCACGAGGGTGTGTGGCAGGGGGTGATGTCTCACCAAACATGCACTACATATCATGCATTAAAAAGGAATAGTATTAATATAGTAGTCAGGACAACACTATTTGAAAAAAAGATACAAATTGCTAAGCAAACATGCAAAAACATTCTGTTAGTATGGTTAGCTTAAAGTACTCATACCAACATGCAGCTACCAATGCTATTCATTGCTACTCTCTGATAGGACATATTTACCGTTATTCGTATCTCTAATTGTTCGAGGGAAAAAGGACATTTTGAATCTATCAGTTCGGCAATCAATTTCTCTAATTTTATGAATATGGTCCAGTCTGCCATAGTAAGTTGGGGTTCGTAAAATATTTTTAACATCATCACTGAAAATATTGCCTTGGAATTTGTTTAAGAGATTAAGTCTAAATTTCAACCTGCGATCTGACAATGATTCCCATTTAAATTCATTTAATAGACGGGTTACGCTAACATAATTATCGTATCGTCCCTTTACAAATCTTGCCGATCTTCGCTGCACACGTTCAAGTTCATTACTTAGACCGATTTCGTAGGGATCCCATACACTGGCAGCATATTCCAAATTAGGTCTAACAAGGGAAAAGTAGCTGATTTCTCGTACATGATCGTCACATTTACCCAATACTCTTTTGATGAAACCCAGTTTACGATTAGCTTGACCCATTATTTCACGTATATGTTTACCCCAGGAAAGATCATTTGTCAGTCTTATTCCAAGATATTTGAATGGATTGCGATGGACTACTACAAATTGCTCGCACACATTCACCAAAATAGAACAGGGGCTATTTTCTGTCCACGCATTCACGGATTTACGCAATTTTGAGTGTTTACACGGTGCAATTTGGATGGTGAATGTGTTCACGCATCTACCCGCGCGTGTAAATGCATCGTACAAACTCGGCTTTAAATTCACTCGTTATGAAGGGATTTACTTGGAAATGACAATCCACTTCGTACGTTCCACACAAAGGTTTTATTGGTTTTGAGAATGCATGTCATTATCAAGGTGTAATAAAATAAAAATGTCCGTTCCTTAAATACCCTCACATTAGGGGTGGGGAGGGAAACTGAGGAAGGCGGGGGGGGGGGGGGCGGGGGGGGGGGGAGTGGTATGGTGGTGGGGGAACTTTGGTAGGTGAGAAATCCCTGTTTTTTACTCTTGGGGAGTGGGGCTAGTGGAAAGGGGGGGGGGAGGAAGACGAACTCCCAAACAAGGCAAGAACTTATGTTAAATCTAATTTACCAATAGATTTTTCAGAGAATAATCATGTATTATCCATTTACAGAAAACCTACTTTCACTGATGTGATAATTCCACACGACTCTTCTCACTACCATGCTCATAAGCTGCCAGCCTTCCATGCCATGATCTTCCGTTTGGTCAATGTACCTATGAGTAAGGAGTTTTATCAAAAATAACTAAATACTATTCTAGAAATCGCGGAAAAAAATGCTTATGATATGGGTATTATTTTTAAAATTTTAGACAAAAAAAGAACTTCAACAAAAAGCTATTAAGTCAACGACTAAATTATCTCCTATTGGTAATGATAAACCATCACGGTGGTGCAAAATACCATTTTTAGGCTATCTACATCTACATAATACCCTGCAAGCCACCACAAGGGTGTGTGGAAGGGAGTGATCTGTGACCAAACATGCACTACATATCATGCATAAAAAAGGAATAGTATTAATATAGTAGTCAGAACTACACTATTTAAGGCAATTTGACGTACAGGGTAATAAAAGCCATGCCGGTGAATAATTTTAATCTATCTTTTTATAACCCTGTGACCATTGTAAAAATTTTATTTAACGTGAAGGATACTTAAAAATAGGGATTTTTAGGGATAGGGAAAAAAATTTATTTTTACACCTTGATAATGACATATATTGTCGAATTCATGGTCGAAACTAATAAAACCTTTGTGTGGAACGTAAAAAATGAATTTTCATTTCCAATCGAGTGGTTCCACAAAGTAAAGCCTCAAACTTTGAACTGTGAAAGGGATTTTGTGTTTCTATTAACCTCGATCACACGACTGATAGCCAAAGTATCCTTCGTAACACGACCCTCAACAAAAAGAGCACCTCCATAACAAGACTGTTTCCCTAATCCCCTTGAGACACTTCTTATCGAGGTTCTACTGTATAATAATTATTTTCGTCCTTGCACATACGAACATTTCCTCCCGTTCGGAAGTTCCCGCAAGTGCGGACACTGCTGGAGGAAACAGCACGCAGGCAGGCGGAGAGAGAGAGCGTTCCCGAACGCCGTCGAAATGCGTCGGATGGAGGGGAGGGTCCGAACGGTGGGCGTGGCATGGGGAGCGAGAATTTCGGCAATAGGACCTCCGCCACGCAAGCACACCTCCTGCCTCCTCATGGCCGCCGCGTCCCCGCAGCCGCGTTTCAGGTTCAAACCGGAGGGACACAAGGACACACCACCAGCAGCACCCACCACCACCACAGCCCCCTCCTCGCCCTTGGCTCCAGAGCCACATCTCATCCACGCTCCCAAGCCTGCACCCGCGCTAATTGGCGCCTCAGAGGATAAAGTACGTAGAAGGATGCGAGGAGAAGGGTGGAGAGAGAAACCCGGCGCACAGCGGTGCAGGATCCCCAATAATTGGTATTTTGGATAAAAATACATATGTTCAATTTATGTGAAATTTGGTCTATAGAGGTTTTCGAGGTCGCTGAATATGAATTTGGACTCAAAACTTTTGTAATCTAATCTTTTCGCAAAAGTTTTGCATTTTTTTACCTAAATTAACTCATATTTAAAACATTCCGATTAATGTGAACAAATATACGCTTTCTCGGTCGCTGAATGGTAATTTGATGCTCATACTTTTTTGGAAATTACTTTTTTCACAAACGCATTTGCAATATTTTAATTACATGGATATACGACAAACTCAAAAGTTCTCGATCATTAAAAATTATAGCACAAAGGTTTTCGCGATCTCTGAACACGAATTTGATGTGATATTTTATCAAATTAATTATTTTGCGATAATTTAAGCAATTTTGGCATTACATGAATTTACACATACTTAGAAAATCTTCATGTATTTGCAATTCAATATATTGTTTTCGTGGACATTGAATGCAAATTCGAGGCCAACATTTTCGTGCATTATGTGTTTCACAAAATTTTAGGAATTTTTTTGTATTAGTCGATTGCCCATATAACATAAAAAATTGTCTATTATATAATATATCTTATCATTTAAATTAATAAATAGACATTGAAATATATTTTGAAATATTGATATCATTATAAAAATATTCGAATAGATATTACAAACAAATACATTGAAAAAAACTCAGGTTTACCCAGCCCCATTACTATATGGAAACAATAATGCTTATTATTGACACAATCCCAGCGTACATATATACAGCACAAACTAGAACAACTTATATTTATAATGATATCTGTTACTGATGTATTGAGAATATTTACAGTTAAAACCATTTTCGTGTATTCAACAATAAATAGATGTGCGCAAATTGTTCAAATATGGTCCCATTAACAAGTTATCAACAAACCTGGAGAATTTTCCATTTTCGGCATGTTATAACTTTTTGGGAGCATATTTTGACAACTTTTGTGTCTCTACTTGTAGGTGAAGCATTCAAGAAAAGGATAGAAAAGGTTTGGTTCCTTAATATTGAAAATAAATTGCACTTTTGTTTTTGTAAAAGATTAAAATTTCGTATACCCAGAAAATGGAAAATTCCCCAAGTTTTGATCATTACTTTTTTTGGGGAGCATCTTTTGGCAAATTTTTCATATCCAATTGTAGGTAAAGAATTGAAGAAAATGATCAAAAAGGTTTGGTTCCCTAATATTGAAAAAAACTTGTACTTTTTTCATTTCAGAAGCAAAATGTTTTGAATTTGGATTTATTTGAATGAAAAATATAATTTTGATTGAAAATTTTTGGGGAGCATTGGGGAAACATTTTTTGGATCTGTTATATGCAAAATTGTTTACTTTCTAACGTACAACATCTTTTTTTACATAATATCACAAAATATATATATACTTCTGTAACTTTGAACGAGAATTTTCAGCAAAACTTTTCTTTATTTGTGAACCAGAAATTATTCAAAAAAGTGATTTTGCAAATTATATTTGCTATATATTAATAAAAACTTCAATAGCACTCACCTTAAGTTACAAAACCCATTTTGCAGAACAAGAATCGGGACAATGCATGTTATATAAGAGAGAATTGAAGTGCCTGCTCCTTTTCAAATGATGCACTTGCTACTAGTGCAGCATTTTCTTATCTTATACAGACTGGGGGTGTCCTAGGAAGCCTCGGACCAAAAAGCGAGTCTACGACCTCTTCTTGAGTTCGCATGAGCAAGTTAATGCCCGAAATTCATTGTAGTGGCGTCATAAACGCCTTTCACGAATGGTCTTTAAGAAAATTAATAATGCATTTTATTCGGTTAGGAGTTACTTATGTTCCTAAAAGATGATACGAATTTAACATGTAGCACTAAATACCTACCTGGAGTTCGTTTGCTTATGTGCTCACATTTCACTGTTGATTTGACGCATATACGAATCACAAATCATCATAACCTCATTGTCATTTTGGTGAATGGGGCCGTTTACTCGGAACCGAAATCGCCATTTTGTTCAGGAAATCGTTATATGGAAGCGAAAAAAGAATTTTAATGAAAAAATATCTTCTAACCACAACCACAACCATTCACTAATAAATCAAAAATTAAATTAAGCAATAGGTGGTGCCCGCCGAAACAGTTCCTTTGGTAACATTGACGTCATTTTCCTCCCGTCCTTGACTGCTTTTAGGGGAAGGGAAGGGAGTGGATGGGGGTTCTCGAAAGGTCTGTCGCAACACAGATGCTGTCGCAACTGCTCCAATTGGCAGAGTCAGCTGTGCCTCCCCCCCCTCCCATTGCTATAAGGCAAAGTAGCTTCGCGGGCTCAGTTGCGATTGGTTGAAGTCGATATACGTCAGAGGTTGCACCACGCCCACTTTTCCGAAAGGGTTAAAAACATCAGTTTTTCGCTGCTTATAACTCGAGAAATAATTGACGGATCAAGAAACCGAAAAATACGGGGCTTTTTATTTTACAAACTCTATCAGATTCGGCAATTAAAAAAATCATGGTAAACGACCCCGTTTTTGTCATGTTTCATTCCGTTTTTGGGTTTTTGTGCATTTCATTACAACTTTCATCTTACTGTTCAACATTCTACTTAGTACTTTTACTACTATTTTACTTCTAGTCATAATCAACTTATATTCTTACCGCGCACAAAAATCAGTAGATCCATAGGTAGGTAAACGTTTGTTGGAGTGGCTTGGAATCAATGAAGCATTTTTTAAAGAGGCTCCACCAAATTATGAAGTAGATGTAATTTGTGTAAAATTTCATGACACAAAGTTTTGGCTCTTCTATCGATTGGCAATAAAATAATGAGGTCTTATTATATTATACATTATACATTTGAAGAAAAGAGACATCGAAAATCAACTATTTTATACTTGGTTATGCGTCAGAGCATGTCTTTTGCAGTAAAATTTGCAAATTAATACTGTAAGGGAAATGTTTTGACGAAAAACTAATATAAGATGAGCAATTTTATGTAGAATTTAGCATTGTAAAAAAGTACTCGCCTTTCCACACTTGCTTAGTTGATATTAATGAATGATTGCTCGAAAAACATCAGAAAAGCCATAGTTATATGAAAGTGGCGCTACAGTATGTTGTTATCATTGGCAACGGTAATTGTGACGGAATGTGCTTACAAGCCTAGTTACTAACTTAATTTAGGAATATACCTTACCAAGGTCCTTTTTATATTTGTTATGTAATTAAAATAATTAATTGGTTATTGACAAGGTGTAATGCTCCCAAATTGTAGCAATGCTCCCAAATGGTAGCAGCGCCATTGTTGTCAAACGGTTTTCAAAAATATCAATATTAATAAAATTCAAAACAAAGGGTTATATTTGCAAGGGAATAGTTTGAAACTAAGTAAGAAAATATTTAACCTATTTTAGAATACGTATTAGCGGGATTGGGCATGTTTTCTCACTTTGGAAATTAAACGTGGCAACAACACGTCAGTCATATTTCGAAGTCAAAATGATTTAAAAGAGCTTGTAAAAAATAGAACGCAAATCAACGCGCTATATAATGGTATATTCATACAATTATTGTTTATGCGTTATCACCCTACAGATGGTTTCAATATAGGCGTTTTTGGATCGGTATGTATTCACTAAATAACATGGCTCTTTTACGGAATATTGAATCGCGGAGTCCCGGTGGAACCTTCTTAATATTACTAATCTATGCATGCTGGCGAAATAAAGCTATATATATTTGGTGAAAATCTTTCTACCAGTAAACACTTCATAACTATGTATACACCTACTATCCAGTTGCGCGTTGACTCTTATACCTAACTTGTTTTCATGTAGTAATATCATTGAAATCTCATTTGCATGGTCAGTGGTACATGCATGGTGGTTATCCCCCCTACCAGACACCTTCACGGTGGCTCGCAAGTTATTACGTAAATATAGTTGTATACTGCAGAAAGTAAGCCCGTGTCGAATAATATGGCCTACAAAACATGAAACAATTGAAATAATAAGAATGTTTGAAGCCATTCAGTGGAATAAAGAAAAAAATGAAATGAACCGACTAACGTGTAAGTATTAAACTGAGTGAAAGGAAAAAAGTCTTGTGGTCTCTTAAATTGAAAAACCTAATTTAAACAAGTTTCACCACATAATTGTAACATAATTATTTATTAATTAAGGGAATCGAACCCAGTCCTATGCTAGTGCCACCTACCACTGTGGGAAATTAAATGGATCACATATTGGAGTCATTTTAAAATATTTATCACAACAATTTCCGCAACAGAGAGTTATCAAATTCCCGAGGAACATGTGATGTAACTCTTTTAATCAGGGCAAATTTGTAGCAGTAGTAGAAGCACAACTGTGGTAGATGTACAGCTGTAGTAGATGATATTTATGCAACACAGACGCCTCTACTTTGTAACTATTACTGGGGCTACATGGGGATACTGCGGTCATTTGATGTCTTGAAAGCATGAGCTTGTATTAAAAGATGCCCATGCATAAGGGAGGTAGTATGAAGACATTTGGAAGGAAGGTGGCATTTGAGGGAACTTAAGTCCTCAAAAATCCTGATGTTTCCCTAATTGTTTTTCCAGAGGAGCAGACATGACAACCCTAGCTGAGGTTTAAACAATAAATAGGATTGCTGACCCTGATTATTACGTGAGCTACTTTTGATGGATTTTATCCGAAAGTAACCATTTGGCCCTCAGTTAATGTGACTAACATCAGTTACCTCGAGAACAGGAGTTTTTCATTCATTCCAGTGAAGTGATTTGAAGTGAGGCTTCATGTGGCAATAAGGCACGGTCAAATTTTCTTCAAATTTGTATACAAATTGGATAAAACTGTATCTGACCATGTGATAGGGGGTGGAATTAAATACAAATGGATTTTGGCTCAAACCTATGGGCCAAATTATTTTGGCCAAACAAACAGAACCTGTACTAAATTTCCACCCAAAAGAGTGAAACGAACCAATCACAGACTTTCCAAAAGTGAGCATCATATCCCGTTTTTTTTTAAGAGTGATTTGATCTACATCTACATAATACCCTGAAAGCCACAATAAAGGTGTGTGGCAGGGGGTGAATTCCCACCAAACATGCACTACATATCATGCATAAAAAAGGATTAGTATTTATATGCTGTTCTAAACTTAACTATTTGAAAACGATAGAAATAGCAAAGCAAACATGCAAAAACATGCTGTTAGTTGGGTTAGCTTCAAGTCCTTATGCCAACATGCAGCTACCTATGCATTGCTACACTCGTATTGGACATATTTACCGCTATTCATATCCCTAATTGTACGAGGAATAAAGGACATTTTGAATCTGTCAGTTCGGCAATCAATTTCTCTAATTTTGTGATTATGGTTCAGCCTACCATAGTAAGATGGGGTCCGCAAAATATTTTTAACATCATCACTGAAAATATTGCCTTGGAATTTGTGGAAGAGATTAAGTCTAAATTTCAACCTGCGATCTGGCAATGATTCCCATTTCAATTCATTTAATAGACTGGTTACGCTAATATAATTATCGTATCGTCCCTTTACAAATCTTGCCGATCTTCGCTGCACACGTTCAAGTTCATTACTTAGACCGATTTCGTAGGAATCCCATACACTGGCAGCATATTCCAAATGAGGTCTAACAAGGGAAAAGTAGCTGATTTCTCGTACATGATCGTCACATTTACCCAATACTCTTTTAATGAAACCCAGTTTGCGATTCGCTTGACCCATTATTTCACGAATGTGTTTACCCCAGGAAAGATCATTTGTCAGTCTTATTCCAAGATATTTAATGGATTCCACGTTTGTTAATTCATTATTACTTATTTTGTAAGTGGTAGGAGGAGAGCTATTCTTTTTCCAAAAATTCATTACTACCCATTTTTTAAAGTTTAATTCTAACTGCCACGTATCACACCAATTTTCAATTGCTTGTAGGTCATCATTTAAATATTTTTTATCGTTTGGGTATAGAATTTTCCTGGACACTACTGCGTCATCGGCAAATAGACGAAGCTTACTTTTTACCACTTTATTGACATCATTTATGTGCAGAAGGAACAGGAGTGGACCTATCACACTACCTTGTGGGACTCCCGAAGTGACTTTAATTGCCGGTGAGGTAACACCGTCCAAATAAAATTCACCTGGACCGGGAATCGAACCACTGACCTTTGACTTTCCGAGCCATTGCACAGACACGCTACCAAGTGATCGTAGGTCTGTGGAATGTTGCGATCACGGAACAGTCGGAACTGACGTAATAATGAAGCCCTGAGGCAGTTATTGTACTAATTGAGTGCATGGTATTGTATACAGCTATATGCAATACAAAATGAAAGGAAGTTCCCCATGGGCGTAATCTTAAGGGGACATCAAATGGGACATCATTTTTCGTTCAGCTACATCTCATCATCGAGCGATAAGTAGGGTTCCATCGTCGCTTTCACAGTCGTCCCTGTAGGGCGAACGCGGCTTCTCAAGGATTCGGAGCGCGCGGCTCGCATAAAAGCGAAGAGGTGGACTTCTCCTTGCCGCCGCCGAAGACGAGCGGCGCGCGCGTCCGATGACGTCCTTGAGAATACCCGATCACCTCGCGACGATGAAGTTCGGATCTTGAGCAGCAGGTGGCGTATGCAGCGCTGCCCCTCACGGCGCCAAATGTAACTAGCTGCACGTCGCACAGTGGTCCAGGTACCCTGAAAATCATGGCATGGACAGAAAAATAAAGTTACTTTCTAAATATTCAGTAGATAATTGACCCCCACGTTCGAAAACGTTTGTAGCAGGTAAGTAGAAGTCCACCCGTCGCAACAGGTCAGTGTCAAAGTGAGCGCATCTGAGGTCACGAGTGCATTGATCAGTGCACTTTGAATAGCGTTTACTTCAAGAACGCATAAAATTATATCTACGCGACCGATTTTCGTTTTGCAAAATGTAATTTGAAGAAAAAATTAAGTGCTTTCAAAATTATCATTGCAATAATCCGTAAGTACAGTGAGCGAATTTAATTCTGCGATATTGTAGGTTCCTTCAGAAGGTCGATTTTCCGCATAAAGAGTTCCTTACATTTTACAATTTTTCACAATTTATGACAGTTTTCAGTCCAGTTTGAAGAGCAAGATTTCTCCTACAAAACGCATATAGAAACATACACCTTAATGCACCTAAGCGAATAATATTAGCAAATAGCTGTCGAGAACCGAGAGCTCCAGCGCGTACAACGCCTTGCAGCGCTACCGCCGCGCCGTTGCTGTTTTGAATATAAACCTCAAAATCAACAATATGGCTGACAAGAGGAAATCTTTGGCTGGCGAGTGCTATATTAGTTTAAAGTTTTACTAGGAACTCTTAAAATTTAACACCAAATTTATTTATTTCTTGACGAGAAGAACTACTCTAATGATGGCGGAATTTAAAACATACATATGATTGTCTTACTTCTACTGTATTACTTTGAATTACATTTAGGCCTACTATTTTGTGTATTGGGTCTAATACGCGATGACTTCCTTCACAAGGGCTTCAAGGACACATATCCTCCGTACAACATCGTTCTTGCCGAGAAGAAGAAGTGTTATCCACCGGGTAGCGTTATAACAGGAAGTTCTGCTTCTGTTCCGCTACAATCTCTCCTGGATCATACCATGGACCGGATTGCTCTTCATCAGGCCGAAGTATTATCTTCGTTACCCAAAATTCAGCTGCGGAACTTAACGCTTCATGTTAAGTGGGGCTTTGACGGTAGTTCTGGGCACAGTAACTACAAAATGAACTTAGTGGATGAACAGCAACGACAGATCGATGACTCCAGTGTATTTTTAACATCAATTGTGCCCTTACAATTAGAAACACGTAATCACACGGTGGTTTGGAAAAATCCAGCTCCTTCCTCTCCGTTCTTCTGTAGGCCCCTTCACCTACAATTCCGAAGCGAGTCCACCGAAGTCATCAAGAAAGAACACGAGCGTGTAGCGAAATACGAAACATGTCCACGCATGCTTTGCAAGTTGGCTCCACAATGGCTACTGTTAATTACAATGCTATGACTGACACCACATCCAGCATGAGATGTCACCTGTGTGGAGCCACTTCTAAAAGCTTTAACGACATCGATGCGTGCCTAACGATGGAGGTTAAAAAAGAAAATCTGAAGTACGGCATGTCGTCCTTACATGCATGGATCCGATGTTATGAATACCTCTTGCATTTGTCATATAAACTGAATGTGAAGAAGTGGCAAGTCGGCGAGAAACATCCCCGCAGAGGTGCAGCTGAGGAAAAAAGTGATACAGGAGCAGTTCCGGCAGGAAATGGGGTTGATTGTCGACATGCCAAAACAGGGATCCGGTAACACAAACGATGGGAACACCGCTCACACCTTTTTCCGATATGCGGAAAAAACTGCTGCAATAACTGGAATCTCAAAGGAGCTAGTGCATCGATTCCACGTGGTTCTCCAGCTTATTGCAAGCGGATTAGAAATTAATTTAGAAAAATTCCACGATTATGCCGTGAAGACAGCACGCTTATTGACAGAGCTGTACCCATGGTACTATATGCCCACCTCTGTGCATAAGGTGCTTCTTCACGGCAAAGATGTCATCAGTGAATTCAAATTACCCATTGGAGTAATGAGCGAGGAGGCACAGGAAGCGCGGAAAAAGTGGATACGAAAATTTAGAACGGAATTCGCGAGAACTTGTTCTAGAAGTCAAAACATGGAAGACGTTTTCCAGCGCTTAATACTTCACTCCGACCCAAGGATAACGAGCATGCGAAGAAAAGTGATACGCAAAACGGTACACCCACTATCCCGTGAAGTAATCGACATGCTCGTTTCTCCTACCATAACTGTGCCAGAGCAAGATTCAGAAGAGCCAATCTCAGATGAGTCAGAGCTATTCATGAATGCAAGTCCATACGACAGCGATGGTTCATCAGAATAATTTTTTAGTTTAATTTCATTATTAATTATTTGTAATTTATTTCATTTTTTATTCGGAATATGTACTTAAAAGTATGTGTACAAATGTTGCAAACTGTACGTTTATATAAATGGTATCGATGAGTATTGTGAAATTGTGGGTGTAATAATGAGCGAAAAATTAAATAACTAATTATTTTTACTTTTTCATACTGTGATACTCAAAAAAAATTATAATCGTACTTTCATAACTAAAATGCATTAAGTGCATTTATATATCTATTCGAATTTTGCGTACTTTAACTTTTTACTCGTGATTAGCGTGCTGGAAAACCTTTATTTTATGATCGGAACTATTTAACGAGATATTTGCCATTTTTAATTTAAATTTGCACTCATATTCGTGAACTTACTAGCAATTATAACATTTTGACTTCAGATTCGTAATCAGCTGTCGAAAATACCTATATGTACCCGATTTGGATGCAATCAGACGATTTATTGGACGATGCCATATTTTCCGGGAACCTGGACCACTGTGCGCCGTGGGAACGAGAATATTTCCGGAAATAATTCACTTTTCGGATCCGAAACCGACATCTTAGACCGTGAACAAATAACTCACGGGTCGGGTGACTGGGGTGATCCTTAACAAAGTTCCTAGGAGGCCTGCTTGTTTTCAGTGCTAAAGATATGTTTCTTCCGCTAACCAGAGCGGCCTTACCTTCGCCGCAAATGCCCCGTTTACATTACTAGTAGGGATGGGTCGGTTCGGTTCTTCGGTTCTCGGTTCCACCGGTTCTTGAGCTTAGAACCGGAACCGGAACCGAGGCCAAAAAGAATCGGTACCGAAATAATTGGCGCGAAAACCAGTTTGAAACCTGCTCACACTCTGAAAGCGGAGGCTTCACATTAAAACCTGGTGAAATAGTGTACTTAGATGTTTCAGAGTTGCCGTGAATTATTCTAATTCAGTCGTTAAAAGACTATATGATTTATTTTATTACATCCATTCTAGTAAGTGATGAAATACCACCGTAATAAGGATATACTGATTGATATGTATGTGTAACGTCCACCTCCTTTGGAGGTGCGAGTCCTCATATCATTTTCGTAAATTATATCATAATATAGTGTATAGGTTTTAGAAGATTTCATTCATGCTTTGGACATTGCTTTCGTTAAGTCAGAAAATTATTCATCATTTGTACAATAGCATTAACTTTGCTCATGCAAGAGAACGCTGTCTACTTCGCCGCGCAGTAAATAGCAGACGACAATCGACTATTTGAAAAATTTACAGCGCAAAGATAGCCGGAAATGAAAGGCACCCGCAATATGCGGTCAATTACAACTAAATTGTTTTATCAAGTTTATTCTGTCCTTGATGAAAGGGTCGTGTTCAGCCAAGTAACTATCAACCGTTTGCCGTTGACCATTCTGCTTTCTTGATTACTCGACTATAAATGGGCAATCATTACAAAAACGTTGGGTTAACTGGTCACGTTTAACCTTAAAAATTTTTGTGCCATGAAACGTGAATAAAAATGCACGTGTGGGATATAAAAGCTGATATTGGTATTATCTTCCAATGGGAGAGTGTAACTAAGTATTTGCAGTAACATACGAATTTAAATATTTAAGGTTATGAGAAATATGTTGAATGACAAAACCGTGGTTGAAAGTACACACTCGGTTTATCTTACGCGTATCATACATAACAAACGTATCGCCATGAAATATAATGTCGGCATTGGAGATCCCGGAAAGATTCCGAAACGAAACAGGAAAGCAGAATCTTTTGAAACGACGGAAATAGTACACGTAAATTTATAAATAAAATTCTATCTTCGGTCACTTGGTGGTATTCCATAGTCAATGATTTTAATAAAACAAACTTTTACATCCCTTTTTACATTACATTACTTTTACATCCAACTTTTACATTTAAATTTTAATAAAACAAACTTTTACATCGACCTAATTTACACCTCTGAACATGTTCCGAGCAGTGATAAGAAATGGGTCCCAATCACATTTTTAGGACAGCTCTCTCATAAAATTTCTAAGAGACTCCCAAAAGAAAATTTCCGTGTGGCTTTCAAACCGCTTGTGACACTTAAAAACATTTTAGTTAAATGCAAGGACACATTAGATCCCATGACCAAAAGTGGTGTGTATTCTTTAAAGTGTAGTGACTGTGATGGGGTTTACGTCGGACAGACATCCAGGAATTTTAACACGCGGACCAAGGAACATTTTAAAGCTTTCAATGCTAAATGTGACAAGAAAAGTAATTTTGCTAAACATTTAATTGATAATGACCACCAGAGTGATTTTAATTTTAATGTTAATATATTATGTATGTGCCATCGGAGACGAGAGCTCAATTCTAGAGAGCAATTGGAAATTTTAAAGAAAATGGGTGACCCCGGGGCAACAGTCATCAATGAGTATTTGTTTCCCGCCTCCTCCCCGATCCTGAAGGCAGTTGCTTCCCTTTCCCTATCCTTAGACCCCCTCACATCGGCTTTCAACTCGCCAGGTAGTTCTACTCATAGTCCTCCCTAATTCACCAACCCCCCCCCCCCCTTCCCCTCCCTCTCCTCCTATCCCAACCCCCCCCCTCTGGTTGTTGCCTGGTATATAAAGAGAGTTCGCACCACGTATTTTTACCTGATGATGACGATTATTCGGACGAAACCCGGGTCGTAAGTTTGTTTAAAACATTTTTTGTGGTATTTTGTAAACGTTTGTTTTATTAAAATCACGAAAATCACGTAAATTTATGTCAACGCATGTCACATAGATGGTCTAACTGTGATGTAAGCCAATTGTGAAAAAATCAATCGCGCAGGTAGTGCCAAATTACCATCAAGAGCCATGGCATACGAATCAGCACTGTTAGCACTTCGTATGTGCCCAGATCCCAGATATCAGGCCCAGATGAATGCTTCCTAAGTCACATGTCGATTAATGAAGTGCTATCGAAATACGGCATGCCTATCGATATTATATCATACCTATCGATACTTTAAAAATATCGATAGCTGGTGAAATTACGCCTTAATTTACTTACGCGGTTGAATCCTTCGCAATGTCTTCCGAAGTGTGCAAATACTTCACGGTTGATGAAGCAAATGAAAATTTCGTAAAGCGTAATATTTGTCATTCCCTGATTTCGAGGGGTGCATGTAAATCCACTCCTAACCTGAAAAAGCATGCGGAAAAGAAGCATAAAATAAATTTTCGCGGGAAGAGTCCAATCGTGTCTTCAAAGAGACGGAATACTTCAGTAACTAGTAGTGGCCTGCACACGGTCGCAAAATACGGGCGAGGGTCGCCTGCCTGTGTGCGAGAGATAAAGAGAGAGGCACAACCCGAAGACATTTTTTCTTTTTTTTCGGACTTTTCCGAAGTGTCACGAATGTGTCCTTAACGGAGAAATGGCCGAGAAGAAGCAGTCACCCGTCGTCTGCTGGGCGGGCGACCTCCTCCATCCATGGATGGGCAACGAGTATAAAACCAAAAGTGCTTGAGTTCTATAAATATTTTCACATAAAGGGTAAAAATGGAAAAAAATTACATAAACACAAAAATATTATGAAGCATTCTTTTTCAAGCACTATGTCTCTGAAAATGATTATTTATTATCTTATCTTACCATTGAGCAATGCAAAGTAAGTGATAAATTAAGAACCGGAACCGAGAATCGGAACCGAGAACCGAAGTTAAGAACCGAACCGGAACCGGAACCGAAAAATAGTGGAACCGACCCATCCCTAATTACTAGTGTAGAATGATATGGCGTCTAAAACTAACCTGCGTTCACACGGCCTACCCAGAACCACCGTAAAGAGTCTAGTGACATCTGCAGGAGAGTAAAATTAAGTCAAAATAACAATGGAGGGCAGGGTAGCGAAAGGACTTTGTCTAGCAAAGATTCCAAAAATTGGAAGCGTATTTTAACTTATGTGCATATTAGATGCAGTAATGTTATCTAACTTTATCAATGCAGTTTCCTTGATCCCTTTTGATAAAGCAACCAGCAATATTCTTCTTAAATTACTTCCTCATGATTGGCAGTGGGTCGCACCTCCGAGATACTCAATGGACTCTGTGTTACTTCGCTGAACTTCAGTTTAAAATATAAAATTGAATGCAATTGCCATTTGCTTTGAATAGCTCCAAAGTAATACGTTAAAAAGAATGCAAAGTTTGTACAACGATGAACTCCCTCCGTGACTTTAATTTCCAGATATTTAAGGCATTCTACCTTTACCTCTTTTTCCTCGCACATTTCAACCGTTATCTTTACAAATTAAAATTATTAACGTTTCCTTGGCAGTATTTTTATTCCTTTAGCTTATATACGGGAATCACGCAGCAAGAAATGCAGTCAACCATGGAACGCCATGCTATGAAATGATTAATTGTTCACCTCTCAATAAGTTATCGCTCATGTTAACCCATTTCGTAGACAAGTTCATGCATCCAAATAGAATACATACAAATATACCTACACAATGAATTCGTTGCTCTTATCAAAATTCAGTATTTTTGAATCCGGTATCCAAAGTTTACCATATTCTGCTGTTTGTGAAGGGAACTATTCAAGGGCATATGCTGAAAAAACTTTTAACGCAGTCCTAAGGAGTGAAAACGTAAAAAAATAACTCGAATGAGTCCTATTTCCTGCGAATGTTTGCAACTTCTTAGTTATTTAATCTCTATATGTATATTTTCTGCACGGCAAGATAAACACATAAAATAAATATATAAGCGTACTTACTCAGGACTCAGGGGTAAAACGAACTACTTAACACCATTATTGAACAACCGAATCAGTGTAACGTGGTAATACAAGTACTAAAATATATTACAGTGTGATTAAATAAGTATCGTTGTAACTAAGAATCATTTCCGATCCATATCGTGCGATCCGGTCTCTTCGTCTTCAAACACTCTACATTCATTTCCACTTCCATTTTCAAAACAAACCTTCTTTCTACTATTTCTTGCGTTACCACGCCCTTAAAATACCAGAATCGCCAACCATAGTAACTCAATCGTGGTAGAAAAGTTTACCAGGGTTAGCGGAAACTCGCGTTCACACGGCCAATTTCCATCCATGGTAAGCCTTAACATCGTAAAAAGCTAGCAGTGCAAACGGTGCAAAAGGGATAACGGTATGAAGGAGGCCGTAGAGGAGTTGAAGGCCCTCGTCACCCGCACTCAAGGAGGTCCCAGGGAAGAAGGGAGAGGGCGTGGTTTATGTATGGCAGGCCATTCAGCCTCTTTCCAGCATCTGAATGCAATGGCATAGGGTTTGGGGACTGAGAGACTCGTCACTGCACAGTGGGGCGGAAACCCAAAAAAGTTCTCAATATTAATACCGCTTTTATTTCTACGTTATCACTCCATTACAACGATGTTATAATAGTTTTATGATGTGCTCAATTCCAACTAGAAGTCATTTTTGCTGTATTATTGTTTTTGTGGTTTTGACAAATCCATTTACTTATTCAAACAATGGGGAATATGCATGAAATTTATTTCTCGAAGATTAATGATGAACTTGATGCGAAATTTTCTCACCAATTTAAATAGATAAGCCAAATTTTTCTACGCCCACTACAAAGATTATTAAATGATATTAAAATGTTCCCGAAAATCGACGAAAGTCACGTGACCTGAAACGCCTTATGACGTCATTGCACGGTATAGGTTCCATATTGCTATAGGCATTTATATTTAAAAGAAAACGAAGTGAATATATTGTTTTGAGGTTTTTAGCCGTTACTCGAACGAAACGATGGCTGAAAAAATACTTAAAAAAGTACATTCCGACGATTTCCTTTGGTTTACTACCTTTTGGCGGCGTTCTTCTTAAAACGGCCAGCGATTGCATAGACGTAGTAGAAATTCTTGGGAACTAAACAGGCATTACATAATTAATGGACGATTTACTGGTTACCATCCACGCTACGTAAATAAAAAATCGAAATGCAATCGTTTATTGCATCAAACAAATGAGATAAATACATACGTTATCACCAAGTATTCATTTAACAACTTGCCTCCACGCATAAACAGATAAACAACGCCCTTAGTGATACCGTACCCTGACGTCACGCGATGACGTCGTGTTTTTAAGCTGCCGAAAAAGTACAATTTTCAAAGAGTAATACCTTTGTAACGCTACTTAATTCTTCAGCAAAATTTTCACCAAGCTCCTTTTTAGCTAATAAACTTCACATTCAAAGAGTTATAAAAATAGTGCATGTTCCCCATTGAGTTGATCAGAGAACTAGACAGTGTGCAGCGTAGAGCAGCTAGGTTCGTTAAAAGGTGTTACGATAGGTTGAGTAGTGTTTCAGAATTAATACAAGAATTAGGGTGGGAATCATTATCAGAGCGTAGGTTAAAGTTCAGATTAAATTTATTAGAGAAATTTAAATCGGATAGCTTTACTGAAGATGTTAGGCACATATTAAAACACCAGCGTATTATGCTAGATTCGATCAGATAAATAAGATTAGAGAGATAGAATTTCGTACTGATAGATTCAAAATGGCATTTTTCCCCCGTACTATAAGAGAACAGGATAGGAAGTATAGCAAAGGGATAGATAGGGGAAATATTTTAGTCTGTAGTGCATGATGCATGTATTAATCACTTAAATAATATAGATACTAACAATTTAGTTGCATGAGAACCTATAGTTGCTTGTTTGCATGTAGTTGCATGGTTGGGGATCTTCACCCCCTGCCACACACCCTCGCGGTGGCTTCCAGGGTATCGTGTAGATGTAGATGTGAATAGCAAAAAGAAACAAAATGTATTCATTTTTGATCTGCATCACATACACAATCGCGCAGCTAACATTAAAGTTATGAACATATTTCACATGCATGGCAGACTGCATCATCAACACTTTGCTTACCTATGCGGTGTTGTGTTTCCCCTTATCATCCCTTATTGTTCCCATATCTTATATTCTATCCATATAGCAGTCCTTCTCCCTGATCGTATTCTCTAGACCAAATAAAACTTCGACGTTCGTGGGTGCTCTTAATTCATAGGTACCGAACGTCATCGGCAAACAAATCGACGTCAGATGTCCAGCTTGAAGGATACATTCCAAAGTTCAATCATGAGGTTAACGATTCAATTCATGGGTAACCCGTGGCTACCTTTCTTTCTAGCAAAATAATTTACCCTTGAAGTGTTCCAACCTCCAAGGGCAATGTGAATCGTATAATCTAAATTTAGAGGACGAAGACATCCGTTTCCAAGACGGGATATGAACCCATGACCATTAGGCTCACTGGTTGGAACGTTACTGATCTGAGTACCAAGTTGTCGACAGTTGAAATAAGTAAGGCAAGCAAAAGTACCTAAATGACGAATATAGTTTTTCAGGAATTACGATTCCCCATGTGTGGATTAAATAATCATTTTTATGGACTTTACGCATTTGGCCAGCAATAATATCTTTTCCTCTGGACAACGGCTTTGCTGTGTTGTATTACTGTTACATTTATTCACAAATCACTTTATAATTCGGGAAATGAGCATCTCACATGCATTTTTCACAAAAATTGCATTTCGTTCCGATAACACTACCCAACATCGGGAGTTCCCCAGGGTAGCGTAGTAGGTCCGTTTCTATTTATTTTATACATAAACGATTTGGGTACCGTAGCTAGTAGTAACCTTAGACTTTTTGCAGACGATGCGGTGGTGTACAGGGGTATATCAAATGAAGAGGACAGGAAATCACTTAGCAAGGATTTAGATGCAATTCAAGAGTGGTGCGAAAAATGGCAGTTAGAACTCAAGCTTAAAAAGTGTGTAGCTATCAATTTTTGGAGGAGGAATAATTCGATAGAGCGATCCTATAGAATTGATAACACGAAGATCGAAAACGTTGAAACCGTAAGATATTTAGGTGTAACAATCACTAAGGATTTCTCGTGGGGAAGACATATCCGGGAAATATGCGGCCGAGCGAAGAGAAAGCTAGGATTTATAAAAAGAGTACTTGGGAAATGTGATGAGAAGACAAAGAGCGATGCTACTTTTCACTAGTTAGGCCCCACCTTGAGTATGCAGCCAGTGTATGGGATCCGAATGAATTAGGTTTGATCAGAGAACTAGACAGTGTGCAGCGTAGAGCAGCTAGGTTCGTCAAAAGGTGTTACGATAGGTTGAGTAATGTATCAGAATTAATACAAGAATTAGGGTGGGAATCATTATCAGAGCGTAGGTTAAAATTCAGATTAAATCTATTAGAGACATTTCAATCGGATAGCTTTACTGAAGATGTTAGGCACATATTAAAAACACCAGCGTATTATGCTAGATTCGACCAGATAAATAAGATTAGAGGGATACATTGTCGTACCAATAGATTCAAAATGGCATTTTCCCCCCGTACTTTAAGAGAACAGAATAGGCAGGAGAGGCAGCATAGGAAAGGGATAGGTAGGGGAAATATTCTAGAGTATTATGTAGTGCATGATGCATGTTTTACCCCTTAAATACTGTAGACACTAACAATCAAGTTGCATGAGACAATATAGTAGCTAGTTTGCATGTTAGTAGTGCATGCCTGGTGATATTCACCCCCTGCCACACACCCTCGCGGTGGCTTGCAGGGTATCGTATAGATGTAGATGTAGAACATCAAAAGAGTTTCGGGCTAAAAATTAGTTCTTTCCGAAGTATTTTGTCTCGCTAAACACGAAAATTACCACAAAAAATACCACAAAAAGTTTATATTAGCTCTTGTTTTCAAGATACAGAGCCTACTTGGGTAAGAAAATATCACTATGGCTGAGGTGTGGGAAACCGACTGTTCGAAAGCTGGTACTCCTGCAATAATTGGTTCCAATTATCTTTGCGGGTGAGGTGGCAGGACATAAACAAGTGAATAAGGATGCCTTTCGTTTGCGCCTGGACACTGTCGGTGGTCTTCACTGATGGGGAAGGGGGGGGGGGGGGGAGACCGAGAGAGTCGGACGGAGCGAACTTAACGAAACCACATGTGTACACATTGTCATACGTTTTAGAATATATTTTGTAATATGATACAATGTTAAAATTGTAGAAGACGAAAATGTATTCTCAAATGAATGTTGGCTACTTCAACGAAGTGAATCCTGAAGTTGTTACATGTATGCATTGTCGTCTTTACTCGTTGAAGGAAACACTTGAGCCACAGTTGTTCCAGGCCCGGACACTGTACGCCGAGGCCGACCAGTCGGAGGGACCGTATGTGGTTATGCATTTGGAGAGGAGAGATGATAATCGCCACTCAGTTGTTCTTATATTAGCTGTAGTTCCCTAAGTTTTACTTTCCGCATAGAATCTTTTTGACCATCATATTCCCCGGCTAATGAAAGCTGTTGTCCTGAGACCGACCGTCTTTCGATCTTTGGCCACGGGTTTCATCTACATCTAGACGATACCCTGCAAGCCACCACATGGGTGCATGGCAGGGGGTGAACTTCACCAAGCATGCACTACAAACAAGCAAACAAGCAACTAAAGTGTCTCATGCAACTAGATTGTTAGTATCTATAGTATTTGAGGGGTTAATACATGCATCATGACCTACAGAATACTCTAAAATATTTCCCCTACCTATCCCTTTGCTATGCTCCTTCCAAATAATAATATTCTGCTTCCACCCCTGCACATTAAGCTGGGAATAATGAAGAATTTTGTGAAAGCCATGAACAAGGATGGAGCAAGCTTTCCAATGGGGTCGTTTACCATATTTTTTATTGCCGAATCTGATAGAGTTTGTAAAATAAAAAGACCCGTTTTTTTCCGTTTTTTGATCCGTCAATTATTTCTCGAGTTATAGGCGTCGAAAAACTGATGTTTTTAACCCTTTCGGAAAAGTGGGTGTGGTGCAACCTCTGACGTATATCAACTTCGTCCTATCACAACTGAGCCCGCCAAGCTACTTTGCCTTATTGCAAAGGAGGGGACACAGCTGACTCTGCCAATCGGAGCATTTACGACAGCATCTGTGCGAGCAGACCTTCCGATAACTCCCCTTCACTCCCTCCCCTTCCCATACAAGCAGTCAAGGACGGTAGGAAATAACGTCAATGTTATCACAGCAGGTTTTTCGGTGGGCGTCACCTTTTGCTTATTTTAATTTTTGATTTATGAGTGAATGGTTGTGGTTAGAAGATTAATTTTTTCACTAAAATCCTTTTTTTGGTTTCCATCTTACGATTTCGTGTACGAAATTGAGAATTCGGTTCCGAGTAAATGCCCCCATTCCTTAGTGCTTAATTCCCAAGATTGAGTGATGCAAAGGTTGAAGAAGGAATCTTTCTGGGCCGTCAAATACGCACTATTATATGGACCCTGAGTTTGATAAAATTTTGGAGGGGAAAGAGAAAGCATCCTGGGATGCTTTTAAGGGGGTGGTACAAGAGTTTCTAGGCAGCAGAAAAGAGGAAAACTATCAACAGTGAATGAAAGAACTCCTAGAAAAGTTCCGCGACGTAGATTGCAATATGCCATCCTTGATTATTTCCCTGAAAACTGTGGAGCTGTTAGCGTTGAGCATCGTTAAAGGTTTCACCAAGATATCTCTGCAACGGAACGTAGATATCAGGGTCGTTGGGATGAATCATGCTCGCCGACTACTGCTGAACTCTGACAAGATATCTCCGGAATTGACATACAAAAGGCAACCCAAAAGGAAACGTGCACAGGAGTAGGCTCAAAAAAACCGCTGCTTCATAAAAAATAAAACATTGCCTATTGTATTGTACTCATTGCATAACGAAGCATATCTTCTTCAAATTACCATGAAGTCGAAAGGTAGGCTTTTGCTTTTCATTCTCCAGTGGACTGTTGTCCATCTTGAAAACGAGAGCTAATAAAAAAATAAATTAACATATTCGTTTTCCTTGACCCAAAGTTAGTAAGAATTGGATAAGTTGAACTAAGAAACAAATTCAATGTTTTTTTTTGTTTAGTAGTGTAGTGAATGGCGGCATATTCCTCCTAGGTAAATCCGAGCGGACTTTTGCCAGTTGGGTGGTAAGAAAAGGCATGATTCTTATGTTGTGGATAACTACATGACATTTTTTCTTTCAGAGAGCATCAAGATTAGAGAGATCGAGTGTCGTGTCGATAGATTCAAAATGGCATTATTCTCCCAGTACTATAAGAGAACAGAATAGGCAGCATAACAAAGGGATAGGTAGGTGAAATATTATAGAGTATTCTGTAGTGCATGATACAGGTATTAAACCCTTAAATCCTATAGATACTACCAATCAAGTTGCATGAGACAATATAGTTGCTAGTTTGCATGTTAGCAGTGCAGGTGATCTTCACCCCCTGCCACTCACCCTCGCGGTGGCTTGCAGGGTATCGTGTACATGTAGATCAAAGATAAGAAAATATAATGACAACGTTCCTCCCCTCTGTCATTTGACTGCTGTTCAAACTTCATAAAACTTGGTGATTGGCGCGCGTTACCTTCGCCTCCACTGGTGCTTAAAAGTCGGAGTGCAAACGGGGGCAGCCCCAAAGGGACACGGGCCCTGGGGTCCTTATTCTCCTTCTGAAACTCTCGTGGTATCCAAGGGACACCATAGGTTTTTCGGGATTCGCGTTAACTTTTTGTAAACATTCTAATGAGGAAATCAATGAAACGCAACCTCGGTTTCGTTGCTGGGGAGATAACCGAGGTTGCGTTTCAAACGAGAATACGGGCCCTGGTCCTCCTTCTGTAGATGCAGGGACACAACCGTCTTGCGAAGGAGCTGGCCAACATCAACCCGCACTGGGAGGACGAGACGCTGATCCCGGAAACAAGGTGGGGTGGGTCGTGGGAGATGACAGTCAGCACGTCACGTGCCCAGAATACCTACCCCTACTTATATTTTGGTCAAGAAAATGGCCTATGAGAGACACGTGCCTCGTCGTCATAAATTTCTGAAGATACCACCAGTGAAAGAGTTCAAATGGGTGTCAAGTAAAGCTCTCCTTTTTTCGATTTATTGGCTCCGAGTATATTGGAGCCCAATGTTGTCAATTCTATATCTCATTCCATGCTGCTGTAATGTATTCTTGAAGGTGGTAATTAAGAAGACTTGTCAACAAGGCTTTCCCTTTGTTGAAACTGGCAGCTCGCAAGCAAGGAAAGGAGAGCATGGTTCTACGACAACGCTACGCTCCAATGTAACCGGGTACTCTCTTTGTAAAATTCACACTGAAAATGCCTCGTATCTTTCCATTGAAGTAAAAGGCTCCCTCATTCTAATAATTAATTATGGGTGATATCGTTTCCCAAAAAGAATTTACCCAATTTTCACATATTTTTTTTTACCTGAGTAGTTTAAGCAATGGTGGATGAGTGCATTCAGCATACTTGCGATAACCCATTCGGAACACCCAAAGATGAGACAATGTTACTTTGCGCGAATAGATCACACACACTATTCATCAGCTTTACCTATCTAAACATGGTAGGCAAATAAATTGGTTGTGTTTTGAGCAGGCCCAATGGGCAACCGGAAATTTATTATCGTTTTGTCCGAAAACCAAAGGACCGTTGACAGTGTTTTACGAATTAATTACTTGCGAGGCGCCTTACCGGCGGATCTACAGAATGTGAAGAAAGGAAATAATAACTAGCTTTTCAGGCACGTCCCTGATTACATCCAATCATCATCAACGGTCAAAAATCCTAGGATTTGTTCGACGCAGCCCTCCACTCGATTCTTCTTTCGACCTATCTCTTCATCTACATCTACACGATACCCTGCAAGCCACCGAGAGGGTGTGTGGCAGGGGAGGAAGATCACCAAGCATGCACTACTAACATGCAAACTAGCAACTATATTGTCTCATGCAACTTGAATGTAAGTATCTATAGTATTTAAGGGGTAAGACATGCATCATGAACTACAGAATACTCTAAAATATTTCCCCTACCAATCCCTTTGCTATGCTGCCTATTCTGTTCTCTTATAGTAGGGGGAAATTGCCATTTTGAATCTATCGACACGACAATTGATCTCTCTAATAGAATTCAAATTGACGTAGCTCCTCTCTTTTATATCCTTCACAACTTGCTCCGTGTAACTCATAAGAGGCCTGCCTTTTCCATTTTTCCCGTTCATCAGGCCATCGTGCCTTAGGATATGGCTTATCGAGTTGTCTTATATCCATTAATTTCGTCATTTCAATGTTTCCAAGGCTTCTCTGTTTTCAGGGGTGTTTGTGTGTTCATAAGGATAAAAATGGAAAATATTAGTCGAGGACCAATATCACGTTAATTTTATGAATATAACGTAAAAAAGGGAATGACAACTGTACTGTTATTACTGTAAAGGGTTTGGATATAGTCAGTAAGAGTTCGACGACATTATTAATCATTCCATTGGTCTTATTGTCGGGCTTCAAAGAATCGGTCGCATTTTATAAATGCGAGGAAACAAAATTCGGAAACTTAGTTTAGCAAATATATTTGTTATGATGTAGAAAATAGCATCTAAGTTTCCATTGTAATGAGCGCCCTCTTCTTCCGTTGGGTCTGCTGCAATGGACGATAAGTACAAAGTAGTCCGCTTTTTGTGCAAGTCAGAAAGACTTTGTGCCCGTAGTGCCGTCGTCTTGCGTCACCGAGAGACAAATCTCTCCCCTAAGGAAAGAGCTGATCGTTGAAATGACTCAGTAGATAACATGATTAAGTTATCACAATGGAGTTCACTTCCGGGTTCTCTTTTATGCCACAGAAAATATAACCGTTTTTATATTCCCGGAAATCACGCACGAGGTCCGTTCCCTGAAAATATTTTGTATTTCTTTCTGTTGGTTTCGTTTGAAAAGATTATGTCATATAATGCACACGGAAGAGAACAATTGAGGGACAGTATGGGGTGTACCTTCTTCTGGGCACTTTGGTATCCGACTTCCGCCACTATAATACCGAACAATTTAAAAACAATAACATCCTGCCATTGTTGCCCGTGCACGTGTGAACGTGCAAAGATTGAGAACGAAGAAAAAATTGCACGTGTGAACGCGGAAGAAATAACCAGATGAAGAAGGACCAATCAGGTTCTCTCTTAGTATATGGGGTGAATGGGGGCGGATAACCTATATAAGAATGGCTCGGCACAGGCTCACACCTCAGTTAATCATTGAAGTCAGTAAGACGTACACCAGGGCAGTAATTGGAGACCATATATAATGAAGTCTGTATAGTATAATGGCCATCGTCATCGAAATTAACGGTAAGTATAATATAACTAGTAACAGAGTATCTTAGCACCAATGAACTTATTTCCATTAGATATCGTGGTCCATTAATGTTTAACAAATTGTTCGTGCTGAGGGAACTCCATGAGCACGAAAACCAAAAAGACTGACTCTGACGGATTTCATACGTTTTTCCACTTCCTAGGCGAAGAAATAGAGCAATGATTTGGTGAATTCTTGCAAAGGTCAGTAGACGAAGGGCCTGTCCCTCTTTCGTCGGATGGAGCCACGACCATTAAACCTTAGGAATGGCTTCCACTCTCTTTGCCCACGAGAGATGACACAACTCGATGTGAACAATCGGCTCACGCCCGAGGAACTCGCCCAGCTACCGCACCTCTCGCACCTTCACCAATCATCAATCATGACGACGCCCCGCATGCATCCCCGAATGAAGCCGCAGCCCGAGATGTCGCGGAACCGCAAGGCGATGCACCGCATCACCAGTTTTCGCACCACCCACAGGACGCCTTCTCCCTCGGAAAGTCCTCGCCGCGTCACCTGCACCACCAACAGACTCTCTTCGGTAACTACTCCAAGACTATCCGGTGCTTCCTGACGATACTAGACTTGGCGAACCCAGGCGGGTACAGACGCGACGCCATCAATCCATCAGTCTCCCAGGTTCCCAGCCGCAGGTCCAGCGATCGGTGGGCACCTCTGCGGGATCACTTGGATGCTGTTTCTCTCCCGTCCCCTCGGAGTACCCTGCCCCTCCAGCGAGCGAAACGGATCCCATTGTGGCAGTGAGATAGTGGTGGACGGCCACGCCAGCAAGCTCCGGCGCAAACCACCACTACAAACTCAGCAGCAGTCAGGTGGAGGAACTGAAGTGGGCATTCCTGGTCATGCCTTCCTCATCGAAGTCCCGGAAGCCGGAGCTGAGAGAGTAACAGGTCACCAATCGGTACAGGATCCAAAGGGCCGGGTTAAGCAAGAAGGAGCAAACAAGTAGGGCCCTTGTGGGCCAGCCCCGAAAGCCAACCCACGCAAGTGCAACGCATATTTCAGGAGGAGTGGCTACGCAATGTGCTGGATCGGCACCAGAGGAGAATGGCCCTTATGGCTAATTCGGAGGTTAAGCAGATGTCCAAGAGAGGCACGACGGCTCCTAGTATGACCACTTGGGGAGTTATCTAGGCCTTCCAAGTTCGGCCTACCGGCGGTTGATAAATGTAGAGGGACTGCACCCTTGGCACGCGCCACCTGTCTGCCCTATCTCCCCCGGAAGGACTGGAACCCGGTATTCATCATCAGGAGCCTTATATCGGGTTACAGGCGGAGTGACGCCTTCCGCGACAAGGCGACGGCGTAGCGTATTCCTGTTCTGGCGTTGGAGTTGTACAACCTTCAACTCAGGTGAGATTAAAATCAATTGGTATCCCTATTTCATTCATGTTTTTGTTTTAAATTTAGGTGTAAAAATTATTGCAATTCGATTGATATTTATAAATAATCCACCTCCATAATTTTTCATGAGTAAAGCGCTAAAGGACTTTCTTACGTTCTTAGGTTCCTCAGTATCTTTGATGGTAGATAAGTATAAGTATGATTACACAAATCCGACCACTTCTCATTGCGCTTAAATCTTCACTCACACCTTATTCCCGTCCCTTGTGAACATCCTTTTATATAAGTTCCTAGGCCTATTGCCACAACCGTACACTTCTTCGAGAGATAAATTCAACTTCAGAATATTTTAAAAACTTACGTGAATTAAATTCAAGGTACCATCATTCAACTAACTTAAAATACACGCATTAGTATTAATGAATGTTTCATTCCCTTTTTTTCCATTCTATTTCCATTGAAGGGCGAGGCAGTTTGTTACAGGAGGAGCCGTCTTGCCTCTCCTGGTCAACTGCTTAACTTCCCATGCGGCTATAAGGACCATACCCCTAGGGTGTCTATCCAGCACCTTGCGTAGCCGATCCTCCTGAAGAAATGCGTTGCAATTGTCCGGGGTTGGCGTTCTGGACCGGCCCACCTGGGTCCTACTTATTTTTCCGTCTTGCTCAACCAGGCCCTATGTTTCCTGTACCGATTGGTGACCTGCGACTCTATCAGCTCCGGCTTCCGGGACTTCGATGAGGAGGGCCTGACCAGGAATGCCCACTTCAGTTCCTCCACCTGACTGCTGCTGAGTTTGGAGTGGTGGTTGGCGCCGGAGCTTGCTGGTGTAGCCGTCATCCACTTTCTCACTGCCACAATGGGATCCGTATGTCTAGCTGGAGGGGCAGGGTACTCCGAGGGGACGGGGAAGAAACAGCCTCCAAGTGACCCAGCAGAGGTGCCCACCGATGGCTGGACCTGCGGCTGGGAACCAGGGTGACTGATGAATTGATGGCGTCGAGTCTGTACCCGCCTCCGTTCGCCAAATCTAGTATCGTCAGGAAGCCCCGGTTAGTCCAGGAGTAGTAACCGAAGAGAGTCTGTTGGTGGTGCAGGAGACGCGGCGAGGACTTTCCGAGGGAGAAGAAGTACTGTGGATGCTGCGACAACTGGTGATGCGGTGCGTCGTCATGCGGTTCTGCCAAACCTCGTGCTGCGGCATGTTTTGCGGATGCACGCGGGGTGAAGTCATGACTGGTGATTCGTGCAGGTGCGGGAGGTGCGGCAGCTGGGCGAGTTCCTCGGGCGGGAGCCGAGTGGACATGACGAGCAGTTTCATCTCTCGAGGGCAAAGATAGCGGTAGCCAGTCCTAAGGTTTAGGGGTCGTGGCTCTATCCGGCGAAAGGAGAACAGGCCCCTTGCCTACTCACCCTTACAATAATTCTCCAATTCACTGTCCACTCCTCCGAAGACGAAAAAAAAAATTCTTCAAAATCATCGTGTCAGGTTTTAGTGCTCAATGTACAGTAGTCAGTACGAACTTTTTAAAATTAAAATTGAATTACCACTAAATCTAATGGAAACAAGTACATCGAAAGTGGAAGGATGTTATATTACTTGTTATCTTCTACTTACTATTGGTGTCGATGACGATGACTATGATAATATACAGACTTTATAATCCCTAGTCTCCAAATGCTCCCCTAGTGTACGTCCTGCTGGTTTCAATGATTATGATGTTATTTAGTGTCAATAATAAAATGGAATGAATAAAAGCTTTATGATTCGATTGATTTAAAATTCCTATCCCATATGTAGGGCCAGGAGTTTGGTAACAGACGCACGACTGCTATCGTTTGTTTCTGTGTCGTTGTTGGTAAGATAAGTACACTTCTAATATCGCTGTATTGTACGGAATTATGGGATATTCATCGTTAATAATCATATGATGTCATTGAAAATGGAGGGTCATTTATTAATTTTTATGCTCTGATCGGTGTCATTAAAAACACATTACATTATCTCAATCATCTACTTTTAGTCTCACACTGTTAGTCAGCCTATTTCTCATGGATCTTTCTCTAAAATTTGTTGATTCTTTACTTGCCATTTGCTCCCTTTGCCCTTCAGACCAGTAAAAAATAAAACTTTAATAATTAAATAGTTGCTAAATGTTGATAAATTTATTTCAAATAAAAAAATGTTTAGCTTATAAATGAGTAGCCTATAGTATATAAATTGCAGAATTTTTCATGGTGCAAATGTTGGTGGAACTTAAATGTCTACTTTAGTGGTACAATACGTAGATCATCTTCATTTTAGGGCTTTCCACAATAGAACTGAGGGCTCTATGGCCCTAAAATGAATGCTCATTCATCCCCTTAATTTGAAAGGACATTACTAATTTCCTTGATGTCACGTACCTTAGATATCCTAATTGATGCCACATTTTCCCATATTTAAGAGAAGAAATGCCCTCTCTAAGTGCAGAGGGAAGTGTCTTTTTTCCTTTCGATTCCCATGGCTAAAAAGATAATTTTATCATTTCTCGGTTAAAAAAATTAACATCATGTCCCACCAGGATTTTCATCTGAATTTAAATTCTTGCACATTTGTTGCTTAAATTCTCTCCATTACTGCTACCGAGGTTGCATGGTCATTGGTCAAATTTACCAAATTTTACTGAGGATATGAGTTTAGTCCAGGCCCCTGCAACCATCGTAAATTTATGGCACATGTAGTGATTTTGCCGCGGGTGAAAAAATATTAGCAGCGCCTTTTCCTCAACCCAACCACAAGGTGTTGGCCACAACGACCGACCTAGTTTACTACCACTTTAACTTTAACTTAAACAGCACACGATGGTGGAAGGAATAAAGCAATATCGATGATTAGATGCCTTTCCCCTCCATTCCTAACATTGATCCTTTCCTCTCGGTCTGACCCGCCAACTACTGCGTAAACAGACTTGAAAATACTTATGTAAAAAATACTTAGTCAAGTTCATTTTGCTGGTTTCACAGAATCACGGGTAGTCTCAACTAAACTATAGGAAATTATTTAGTTGAATTTTATTTCTTCCAATACAGAGAAATTCCACCATGTAATGTAAATTCCACCATCTGACCTTGTTAATTATGTGTTAATGGTCTACGTTGCTTTATAGTCGCGTAAATCAGAATGGTGGATATTCCTACAATTGCTACATATGCTTGCACTCATAGGTATCTACAATAAGAGGAAGTATAGGAATAGTGATAAAACCTGTGGTATAGTTTATTATTTTAACACAGGAACGAACTACTGCAATTATTCACCACTTCAATGTCGGATCGAATAAAGCCTTTCCGTTCGATAAGATCACGCATTTGATAAGAATTCACGCATAATACAATTAATATGGTGACGAAATTTGCATAAGAACAATTTGTAATATTTTTAAAGGATAGTATCCAACTTCAATAAAGCGTGTCTTAATATAGGGTAAAGGGGGGTGAATCGGGCCACAAAAAGGAAAATCGTCGATTTCCTCGTTTGTGTAAACAGTTACATTCTGAAAGCATTATCAGCAAAGGACTTGATGTTTTTCCAGTTTAAAACGCAATTTTCAGCGTGGTTGCTCTGAATAGAACGGTCCTGGAGCAATTTCTTCAAGAGACTAGATGGTCCTATTCGCCCGACGACTTGGAGGGCGAATCGGACCAGTAAAATAACGTTATAAATTTTAGTTTTCTTGAGTTTTATTCCATAAAATTTTGAAATTTTGCATCATTGCTATTAACAATGTAGTGCAGTCTGGAGATATTTCGACGACACCTTCTTAGAGTCAAACATAACTTTACAAATAGACATACATCACCAAATCTGAACATATAGAACAAAATAGAACAAATTTACCAAAGCAATTAAGCACATTTACCACAAGTAAATTTATCTCGCCCCTTAGCACCTACACACAGCTCATGGTACCAACAATTACACTTCATGCACTTAATCCAGTCTCTAAACTTTGACGAATTCGCACAATTATAAGACTTGGAGCAGAAGCCACAAAGCGTATCATCAGCTGAGTTTTCCCCATTCTCAGTATTGCCGTCCCTATCTGAAGATGATTCATATAAGTTTCTGCAAGTTCCCTTCGCGTTCCTAATATTTTGTTTCTTCAGTCGTTGCTTTGTTTCTTCTATTACAGCTGGAGAAGATTAGTATTTGAGCTATTTGCTTTCTTGACCTTTTCACATTGACTTTCATTCTTTTTTCTGGTGTAGGTAGTAAATTATGGAAAGACCTACCCAAAGTATTTGACGATTCCTCAGATGTTGATGTCGAGGATTGGCTTTCTTCATAGGGACTGGCAGTTAATTTTTGATCGGAAGATGAATTTGTCGAAAAAGGAGTTGATGCTTCTTCTGGGGCGTGTGAGCTTCCGAGATTAGAAGGATGAAGATCTAACTCCGTCAGGATACCCGGATTCAGAGGGAATATTCCTGTTGATCGGAATCCATTTTCAGCGTTGCCGATTGTTGCGGCTTTGCTCCATGCATTTCGAAAAAGCCGACCAAAATTAAATTTAGTCATCTTTCTATCCCCCTTACAAACTGTCATATACGCATTTGTTTCAATATCGTAGTATGTCTTTAATGGTTTATAAAAAGACCTGTCCAGAGGTTGCAACCTTTGTGTAGTGTGGCTGGGCAGTGATAAGAGAGTGATCTCATTCCTTTCACAGAACAGTAGAACAGGAAGAGTCTTGTGTGATGCGAGGCCATCGAGGACTAAAATGCATCGGCCAGGAATCCTGTTTGCTTGAAAGTGCTTTAGCCACTCCAAAAAAAGATCCTCAATTATCCACCCTGAATCGGACATAAAAATTTTAGATCCCAACGGAAATCCATCCTCCCATTCCTTATGGAACTTTTTCCCCTTAAAAATTACAAAAGGTGGTATGTAATGTCCACTTGCATTGCAGCACGCAACAACTGTCACCAATTCCCCCTTTTCCACTGACGTCTGTTTTATGACTACCTTAGATCCTGTTCTTGCAACATTCTTTTGGGTTTGGCGATTATTTAATACACATCCCGTTTCGTCAACGTTGTATATAAGGTGGGGCCTGTCCATAACTCCAGCCTCAGCCATCGAAATAGTTAACTTTGAAAAAAAATCGTCTACATCTTCCTTATTTAAACCCTCAGCTCGAGCCACTGACAAACCTTCGGGTTTTCGAAGACTTAAAGGATGTCTAGATATAAAATTCAAGAACCAATCCTTGCCTGCTCGTTTTTTTAACGCACAGAAATTGTTTTTTATGTTGTTTTCAATGGAAAATTCATATGCCACCTTCATGACATCATCTCTTGTCAATCCGAACCCAATTTCACATAACCTAAGAATTATTCTAATTAATGCTTCCTCTTCTTCCACTGAGAAGACATTTTGCCCCCCTCTTGTCTTCAATTTTTCCGTATCCGCTACTATCCTACGATAGAGGCAAGTACGGGGAATATTGAAAAGTTCGGCAGAATGCCTCATGCTTCTTCCCTCTCTGAAAGCTTTCAGCGCCATTCTCATATCCTCCTCTGTCCATGTCTGTTCCGTTTTTCGCCGGTACTTCCCCATCTTAATCCAAAAGGAAAAACATTAACGGTAAGCGAAAATTATCACTTTTATAAATACGTTTTAAATGAAATTTTGCTAATGTTACGCTATCAAAAGGAGGTTGTAAGGCGTTCCACAACTAATTCTGTTGCCATATATAATATTTAATACTCTGGCAATCCCTCTATCACGTACATTATATCAGCTCCTTTTCTTTCAGATTGGAAAATATAGACCACTGAGTAATGTAGAATGTATAGGTATGGAACTCAATGTGAATTAATAACAATAAATTTCCATCACGAAATGCGTATGTTTTATGATATTGTTTCAGCGAATAATTGGTTAATATATATGGAACAGTACACAACATATGTTACATCAAACGAAGGTAGCTTACCTCTCGCTCAGCCTGTAAATCGTGCTCGTCGCCGTAATAATTCACCTCTATGACGGGGAAAATCTCTTTCCTCCTCCTCGTTATACGTAGTAAATATCTATAACGTGATATAGAATAGCATTAAAATAGGTTTATTCCATTAAACTTCTTATAATACTTAAATAAAAGAGTATGGCCTAAAAACAAATTTTTAGCCACTTTCGCTCAAACATTCTTATAAACATTTGATGTTTTTAATGTAAAACATTAAGTGTAAGTAAGCAATTTATCAATATTAGTTGTATATCTACTTACTTTTCAGTAGCAGAAGGAATTTTTCCAAGTGTCAGTTGAGTATAACTGGTTCAATGCTTCACCCTCGATCAGCGGCTTGGAACTGAACTCCTGCGCGTGCTGGTCCTTTTCACCCGACTAAGTAATATGATTTTGTATCATGTTTGGTAACTCCGATATTCATACAAGGCTCAAAAAAGTAACCTAATGTGGCAGCTATGGTATTAGATTTCCTTTCAGGAAAGAAAAACTTGAAATCTGAGTAAGCGCTACAATGTCACCTTACTTTGAACCTATACGAGGTTTTCTAAATACCCAATTTCACACCTCTCTCGTATGGTAGGCTTCCATTCGACAGAGTATCATTTGCTTAAATTCAGTCGTCGAGTTCTCGTTTTCACTCTACTAGAAGGACAAGATTACAAAGAAGCAATTCCTAAAACGTAGTCAGTCTCAAGTGATACCGTTTCGGGTCTGAGCGCACTTTTTGAAAAGCGTTCCTATTCACCCGCTGGTCCGATTCACCCCCCTTTACCCTACTCATAATGTCGTGGACGTATAAAATCTCTATGAAAGATGATGAAACGTCACAGATTAGACTATTGCACCAACTTACGAATATGACGTCCTTTATTCAGAAACGTTGATATTTGAGCACCTGAGTATGTCACAACAAGCATTACATATATATTGAAAAATGTTTTAACAGGGCTGTGACCTGAAATAACATAAGAGAAGTTAATAACTCTGATTTTAAAAAAATTCGATTTCATCGCGTCATCTTACAAGTTTTTCATCTACGAATTAATAATTTTGAATTCTTAAAACAAAATAGTTTTCTATGCCTGGCTGTTTTTCCTTGCCAACATCTGCAACCTCATTGTTACGTCATAATTTATAACTTGTGCTATTATTTACCGTTTATGATTAATACACAGGAAATATTAATTACCTGAAACTAAAATTTTTTCGGCTGCTTTATTGGGGTAAGAATTAAAATTATTAGGGAATCATAATTTTGAAAATTATTGCAGTTCCTTCGTGTTTCTTAGATTAGTGAGTCATTTGCTTGTTATTTCACCATTTTTACGGCAATAATTATTCTCTGAACAATTTATGTTAATATTTAAGTATTTAAGGCTACATTCTTTAATATATAAAATTATCTCCACCCTTATTCACTCCAGCAAGATGAGGGGCGCTCCATAAGCCGCCGTGATGGCGGGAGTCAAAGAGGCGCCACAGGTTTTTATTTCTAACTATTGTTTGTGATTGATAAAGAGCAATGTGTTCAAGTATTTGGAGGAAGCCACGAATACCCTAACGGAGTCAGCCCGCTGAAACGAACAATAGCACGATATATATAAGGAAAAATTCCACCTACACCAGTAGTCAAAGAGGGACCCCCTGGTATCCTGCCGGATACTTTACCATTTTGGCTACTGAGGCTTTCTTGCAAATCTCTAAAGGCCTTATGGTACTGAAAGTTACTTCCAGTTAAAGACGCCTATCGTGCATACAACGTCACATAGAGTCCTTTGACTTTCCACTCAACGATCGGTCGCCTCGAATATCTTCCGGTTCGGGTTCCTTTCTCTTGTTCGAGCGCGTTTGAAACAGACATCAGCTGAGTCATTCTCATTGGACATGAACTCCTCTGATGTTCACTGATTAGCTCACTCTACGGGCGAGCAAAACAAAATTAAGGATTTTTAGATCAATGACGCACCGACGCACTTAGTGTTCGCGCTGTTGTTTCGGATCTCAAAGTAGAGTAGGACTGTAACCAACCTCGATAAGATTCCCATTAAGGTATGGCCTACCACAGGATCCTTTATCTTTAGTCTATCTTGAATATCACGATCTATCCAGTCAATCAGAGGTTCATTTGGTAAGGTAACAATAATGAAGGTAATTACTGATATATTTTACTGATATTACTGACTGACTCTATTTTGGGACAACTTTTAACTTTACAAATTACACATCGATACAATTTTTCTCATGCATGTGTGTATCTGGAGCATTTGGTACGAAAGGCAACCAGCAGCTCATTTCTCTCGAGACTATTAAATGGAAACCGATCGACCGACTGATTAGTAGAAAACGCGTATCTTTTTCCTTTCCCGACACTAGAAGGCAAAGCAAACTTTATTTATGCTAATTGGTTCTCTTTTCGAGGGCCCAGGAGTGAGGTAGGCAAAGCGCATGAATAACGTGCAGAGTGCAATGATAATGGACCATACCATAAATAGCGGTTACACGATACAAATATATACGAAACCTGCGGAAACAAATCTTCGATAGTTAGAGGATAAGTTTAGAGTTGTCAATACATGTCACTGGAAAAGCAAACAGCTCGTGTTGCATGATTCTTGCATCTATTAACATAATCAGCCTTATAATAATCTGTTTCCGGGATAATTTGGTGGAATTATTCCATAATTGAAAGGGAATAACTACCATCATCATATTCTCCCCTTCTTTAGTCCCATTGCAATTCTTTCAGCGGTTTTTTGGAACTGTAAGAGAAGCTGGAGGAAGCAATGACCACTCTCCTTCCCCAACATTCCTGCATCTATATGAACTACTTAGTGTACATGCACAGAATTATTAAGCACCCCAAAACAGGCAATGGCACAATACTTCAAGATAAGCCTTCGGATCCTTTGATTACACCTAATGAAATCAAAGAAATATGTAAAAACAAATAAGGCTTGAGGAAATATCTCAAGCAAAAACTGAGGGTTGTGGCTGGAAACGGGTACAGAGATGTCTTAGGTGTCATCATTGAACTTGACTAAACTGCCCTTAAAGTCGTTCTGTGTATAATTTATCACGCAAGCTATTATCTTTCAAAACAAATGTTTGAGTATTCACGTTGTACTGTTTGCCGCTCAGAACTTCTAAGCCAACCGGTGAATTCGGTGTCGCCAGTGGGTAAATAAGTTGAGCTGAAAAATAAAGGCGCTCTTTTGCACCATAATTTAAATTTATTTCGATTTATACGTTCTGTAGAACACATTTAAATTTTACATTGTATGAAAGCAAATGTTTTTGAACTCACTACAACTGAAATCCTACATCTACATCTACACGATACCCTGCAAGCCACTGCGAGGGTGTGTGGCAGGGGGTGAATATCACCAAGCATGCACTGCTAACATGCACTCAAGCAACTAAAGCGTCTCATGCAACTAGATTCTTAGTATCTATAGTATTTGAGGAGTTAATACATGCATCATGCACTACAGAATACTCTAAAATATTTCCCCTACCTATCCCCTTCCTATGCTGCCTATTCTGTTCTCTTATAGTACGGGGGAAAGATGCCATTTTGAATCAATCGGTACGACAATCTATCTCTCCAATCTTATTTATCTGTTCGAATCTAGCATAATACGCTGGTGTTTTTAATATGGTCCTAACATCTTCAGTAAAGCCATCCGATTGAAATTTCGCTAATAGATTATATTTGTACTTTAGCCTACGCTCTGATAATAATTCCCACCCTAATTCTTGTATTAATTCTGAAACGCTACTCAACTTATCGTAACATCTTTTAACGAACCTAGCTGCTCTACGCTGCACACTATCTAGTTCTCTGATCAAACCTAATTCATTAGGATCCCATACACTGGCTGCATACTCAAGGTCGGGCCTAACTCTTGAAAAGCAACATCGCTCTTTTGTCTTCTCATTACATTTCCCTAGTACTCTTTTTATAAATCCTAGCTTTCTCTTCGCTTGGCCGCATATTTCCCTTATGTGTCTTCCCCACGATAAATCCTTAGTGATTGTTACACCTAAATATCTTATGGTTTCTAAGTTTTCGATCTTCGTGTTACTAATATTATTGGTAATCTCTTTCGAATTGATCCTCCTCCAAAAATTTATTGCTACACACTTTTTAAGGTTAAGCTCTAACTTCCATTTGTCGCACCGCTCTTGAATTGCATCTAAATCTCCGCCTACTATTATTCCTCTATCATTCTTCCCAGAAAGTAATGTACGTATCTCTGACTCTAGCGCGATTATAGAATTGACGTCTTCGTCCGGTGGCCAGTAATATGCACCTACATATATCTTTTTTGCGTAATACTTTTACTTTTAACGGAACACCAAATACTTTCTACATTTCGCCCTAAAATAAGTTCTCTTCTACTGACACACGGGTCCTTCACAGCTATGAATACTTCTCCTCCGTTTCTGTTAACTCTATCCCTTCTGTATACGGTAAAACACTTCCGAGATACTTCAATATCTGATATGTCCTCCGAAAGCCAGCTTTCTGTACCTTCAATTATATCTGCATCAGTACTCATTATGATGTGGTCAAATTCTGCTACTTTATTTCTTATACTACGACAATTCACTACTACCATTGAAATTCTTACTTCCAAACTGTTTCTCTCTTAGTGCTCCTTTCCAACTAAAATTTTCCTCGACTATTTTTTGACGGACACACTATTTGGTCTACCTATTACCTTTGATGAGTTATCATGTTCGTTTTCTCCATGTGTTTTTCTCTGACCTTCTAAAACTACTCTGTATGTTCTGTCAAATTCTTGCACGAATTTTCCCCCGCGGATTGACCTGCACTCAGGCCTACCACCTGAGCTAAACCCTACGTGTATGCTCCAGTATCCTACGCGCCACCGTAGACGATGCCTCTTCCGTGTAGTGGACACCCGAGCGATTCAGGGGCACCCTACACGTTTCCAGCTCCGGCCCGAGGTCCAAAAACTCAGCTCCCTCGCTCCCACAGACTTTACGGAGTCTCCGGTTTATCCTACACAAAAATCATTTGTTTTTTCCAGCATCAAAACATTGTGAAGAAATTATGGCCTTCATAATCCATTATTATGTTAGCATGCGAATGAGGCAATTTGCAAACATGTAATTCTGAGACTAGCATAAGAGTATACAAGGAAGTAAAAAAGTCCAAATTCTCTATGACATAAATTTTTGTGAGAAACAATGTACAAAGTTTTTGATTTAATAATCTAATTATGCAGCCTAATTTTCAATCCCTATAGAGGAAATACGCTAATAAACTCTAAGGTTATTTCCCAAGAAATAAGGTTTAATTGACCAAATATGGTGCGAATTTCATTGTAATTTTTAGACAGAAAGAGGGATAATTGTTTGATGAGGTTTTGTTAAGCCTTAATCGTAAAAGAGAGGTTACGAGGGGAAAAACACTTATTTTATTCAATTCTTCTTGTTGCTGACCTGACCGGTTTCAATAGCATTGTAAGAGGACGTCAAGATTCACAAAAGTTATACTTAAGAAAGCGGTATCGAAGAAAAGTAGCAAATTACTACGCAAATTTTATCATCGCGATTAGTAAGCATGACAAAGCTACGTTGCCGATAGTTGATTATACGCATCATAAGGTTGGAAATTCCCTTTCGGTCTCATCATAGGAATAAATATTTGAGAATGACACACGCGTCATGGTATGGAATACTGTAGCTTTATGCATTTTGAATGAGGAACCTTATTATATTTCACACTTTTCCTATTGTGGAAAAGAACCAGGTCGTATATAACATGTTTGATGGAAATAAACTGTAATTATTTTTGTAAAGTTATGTTGGTTATTAGAACTTACAGGACAAAAGATTTCTAAATTCGGTAAATATTCAGGCGCTTGCTTCAGAAATTATGGTTTTTCCTCGATGAAAGCAGGAATTAAACCATAATTCACACATAATTCTTTTCTCAATAGTTAAAAAGGAGAATTTTACATAAGGTCCCAAGCGTGGAGTAGGACGAAAGTACCATTGGAGCTCAACGGCTAATACTTAAACCTAAATAAACATTGAGAGGCCAAATATATTTTATTGAAGGCATAGTCAGATGCAGGGGACTGGATGTGGATAATTACATGACATTTTTACCTTCAGCGAGCATCCAAGATATGAAAATGGAAAGACAAAGCATGGTCATTTTATTTTCATATTCCCCCCAACTTCCTGTGTTTTGACTGCTGTTCAAACTGCATATAGCTTTGCGATTGGCGCACGATATCTTCGCCCCCCCTGGTGAGAGACCGGAGTGCCAACTCGGGCAGGCCCAAGGGTACACGGACCCTGCTCGTCCTTCACACCCTGTAGATGCTGGAACACAACCGCATTGCGAAAGGAGCTGACTGTTCCAATATGATATTTTTTTCCAAAGAAGAATTTTCCCAATTTTCACAGATTTATTCACCTGATTAGTTTAGGCAAATGCGTATGAGTGCATTGAGCCTACATGAGATAACCCATTTAAACAATCCAAGAATGAGACAATGTTATTGATCGCGATTAGATCATACAAACTTTTCATCAGCTTCACATTTCAAAACATGCTGGGCAAATAAATCGGTATGTTTTCAGTAGGCCCGGCACAATGGGCCACCAGAAATTTATTATTGCTTTGTCCGAAAACCAAAGGACTCTTGGAACTGTTTTACGAATTGATTACTTGTGAGCTGGATATCCCTTTCCTGCCGTATTTACAGAATGTGAAGGAAGGAAATTAACACTAGCTTTTCTGGAACTTCCCTGATTATACCCATTCATCATCATCATCATCAACAACAACGGTCAACAATCCTAGGATTAGTTTGACGCAGCCCTCCACTCGATTTTTCTATCGGCCAACCTCTTCATATTAACGTAGCTCCTATTTTTCACATCTTTCTCAACTTGCTCCAAATACCTCATTCAAGGCCTGCCTTTTACATTCTTCGCGTTCACTTTTCCCTCGACGATTGACTTCATAAGGTCATCGTGCCTTAAGATGCCCTTTTTTCTCTGTTTTTATGGGTGTTTGTGTGTTCATAAAGATAAAGATGGAGGAAAATTAATCAAGGGCCAACTTATCGTTAACATATGAATATAACGGAAAAAAGGGAATGACAACTGTATACTTATTACTGTTAAGTTTAGCAAATATATTTGTTAGGATGTCGAAAATACCATCTAATTATTCATTGTAATAAGCGCCTTCTTCCACCGTTGGATCTGCTGCAATGGACGATATGTACTAAGAAGTCCGCTTTTTGTGTAAGTCAGAAAGACTATGTGCCCGTAGTGCCGTCGCCTTGCGTCACCGAGAGACAAATCTCTCCCCTGAGGAAAGAGCTGATCGTTGACATGACTCGGCAGAGAACATGACTAAGTAATAACAATGGAGTTCACTTCCGGGTTCTCTTCTATGCAACAGCAAATTTAACCATTTTAATGTTCCCGGAAATCACGCACGAGATCTGTTCCCTGAAAATGTTTTGTATTTCTTTCTGTTGGTTTCGTTTGAAAAGATTATTTCATATAATGCATACGGAAGAGAACAAGTGAGGCACAGTATGGGGTGTACCTTCTTCTGGGCATTCTTTGATCCGACTTCCGCCACGAAAATACCCTACATTTTAAAAACAATAACATCCTGCCGTTGTTGCACGTGCATGAATGAACGTGCAGAGATTGTGAGCGAAGAAAAAGTTGCACGTGTGAACGGAGACGGGATAACCAGATGAAGAAGACCAATCGGGTTCTCTCTTGATTATGGGGTGAGTGGGGGCGGATGACCTATATAAGAATGGCACGGCACAGGCTCACACCTCAGTTTATCCTTGAAACCAGCAGGACGGACACTAGGGCAGCACTTTAAGACCATAGATAATGAAGTCTGTAGAGTATCATGGCCATCATCATCCAAATCAATGGTAAGTATAATATAACTTGTAACATAGTATCTTTGCAATACAAATGAACTTTTTCCATTAGATATCGTGGTCCTAAAATATTTAACCAATTGTTCGTGCTGAGGAAACTCCATGACACGAAAACCGTAAAGGCTGACTCTAACGGAATTTATACTTTTTTCCACTTCCTAGGCGACGAAATAGAGCAATGAATTGGTGACTTCTTGCAAAGGTCTGTTGACGAAGGGCCATTCCATATTTCGCCGGATGGACCCACGACCATGAAAAACTAGGAATGGCTAAGGCTTTCTTTGCCCACGTGAGAGGACACTACTCGTCACGTCCACACGACTCCCGTCCGAGGAACTCACCCAGCTGCCGCACCTCCTGCACCTTCCTCAACCGCTACTCATGACGACGCCCCGCATGAATCCGCGAAACATGCCGCAGCACGAGATGCCGCAGAACCGCAAGGCGACGTACCGCATCACCAGTTGTCGCAGCACCCACAGGACGCCTTCTCCCTCGGAAAGTCCTCGCCGTGTCTCCTGCACCACCAACAACACTCGTCAGTTGCTAAGCTAAGACAATCCGGAGCCTCCAGACGCAACTGGACTTGGCGAACCAAGGAGGATACACACTCGACGTCATCAAATCATCAGTCACCCAGGTTCCCAGCCGCAGGTCCAGCCATCGGTGGGCACCTCTGCGGGATCACGTGGAGGCAGTTGTTTCTCTCTCTCCTCGGAGTACAGTGCACCTCCGGCGAGCGAAACGGATCCCATGATGGCAGTGAGCAAATGGATGACGGCCAGGCCAGCAAGCGCCGGCGTCAACCACCACTCCAAACTCAGCAGCTTTCGGATGGAGGAACTGAAGTGGGTATTCATGGTCCGGCCCCCCTCATCGATGTCCCGGAAACCGGAGCTGAGAGAGTCGCCGATCACCAAGCGGTACAGGAACCGGAGGGCCTGGTTGAGCGAGAAGGAGCAAGCAAGTATTGCCCTGGTGGTTAGGCCCAGAACGCCCACCCGTGCAAGTGCAACGCATTCCTCTGGAGGTGCCGCTACGCAAGGTGCTGGATGGACACCAGAGGAGCGGAACCCTTATGGCCCAATGGGAGGTTAAGCAGATGTCCAATAGATTCAAGACGGCTCCTAGTAAGACCACTGCGGGAGTTATCTAAGCCTTCCGAGGACGACATAACGGCGGGTGATGAGATTAACGGGACTGCACCCGTGGCCCACGCCACCCGTCTGCCACATCTCTCCTGGAAGGACTCGATCCCGGTATTCATATTCTGGAGTCTGAACTGGGTTCAGCGGTGAACCGACGGCTTCCGGGAAAGACGGGTAAGCGATTTCCTGTCCTGGCGATGGTGTTGCATAACCTTCAACTCATGTGAGATGAAAGACAATTGGTAGCCCTATCTTATTCATGTTTTTGTCTTAAATTTAGGTGTATGAATTAATGCCATTTGCTTGAGCATTTATAAACAACCCACCTTCTCACGTATTAAATGAATAAAACGCCATAGCGCTCCATACGTTCTCAAGTTCCTAAGCATATCTGATGGCATGCATATAAGTATGATTCCACCCTACCGACCACATAACTTTGCACTCAGTATCTTCTCTCCCACCTCTTTACTAAGAGATAAATTCTACCACTGATTACTTATAAAACCTACGTGATTTTATTTCAAGGTACCTTCATTCAACTAACTTAAAATACACGCATTAATATTAATGAATGTTTCATCCCCTGTTTTTCTACATTCTCTTTCCTTTGAAGGGCGAAGCAGTTTGTTACACGAGGAGCCGTCTTGCCTCTCCTGGTCAACAGCTTAACATCCCATGCGGCTATAAGGCCCCATACTCCTCTGGCGCCGCTCCAGAACATTACGTAGCTGCTCCTCCAGATGAAATGCGTTGCACTTGTGCGGGGTTGGCGTTCTGGCCCGGACCACCTGGGCCCTACTTGTTTGCTCTGTCTTGCTCAACCCGGCATTCTGGTTCCTGTAACGATTGGTGACCTGCGCGTCTATCAGCTCCGGTTTCCGGACTTCGATGAGGAGGGACTGACCGGGAATGCCCACTTCAGTTCCTCCACCTAAATTGCTGCTGTGTTTGGAGTGGTGGTTCGCGCCGGAGCTTGCTGGTGTACCCGTCATCCACTTTCTCACTGCCATAATGGGATCCGTTTCGCTCGCTGGAGGGGCAGGGTATTCCGAGGGGACGGAGAAGAAACAGCCCCCAAGTGACCCAGTAGAGGTGCCCACCGATGACTGGACCTGCGGCTGGGAACCAGGGAGACCGACGATTTGATGACGTCCAGTCTGTATCCGCCTTGATTCGCCAAGTCTCGTTGCGTCAGGAAGCACCGGATAGTCTTGGAGTAGTAACCGAAGAGAGTCTGTTGGTGCTGCAGGAGACGCGGCGAGGACCTTCCGAGGGAGAAGAAGTACTGTGGATCCTGCGACAACTGGTGATGCGGTGCGTCGTCATTTTGGTTCTGCGACACCTCGTGCTGCGGCATGTTTTGCGGATGCATGCGGGGTGTCGTCATGAGTAGCGGTTGAGGAAGGTGCGGGAGGTGCGGAAGCTCTGTGAGTTCCTCGGACGGGAGTCGTGTGGGCGTGACGAGTAGAGTCCTCTCACGGGGGCAAAGAGAGCCGAAGCCATTCCTAGGGTTTCTTGGTCGTGGGTCCATCCGGCGAAATATGGACAGGCCCTTAGTCTACAGACCTTTGCAAGAATTCTCCAATTCGAAGTCGTATTTCGTCTCCTCCGAAGACAAAAAAAAGTCCTTCACAAACAGTTTATCAGGTTTTAGTGCTCATGTACAATAGTCAGTACGAAATTTTTTTTATTTAAATTAAAGAACCAAGAAATCTAATGGATACAAGTACATTGGAAGTGGAAGGATGTTATTTTACTTGTTATCGACTACTTACTTTTGGTTTCAATGACGATGGCCATGATAATCCACAGACTTAATAATCCCTGGTCTCCAAATGCTCCCTTAGTGTACGTCCTGCTGGTTTCAATGATTATTGTTATTTTGTGTCAATAATAAAATGTATCTATAAACGCTTTATGATCCGATTGAAATAAAATTCCTATCTCATATGTAGGGCCAGGATTTTGTTAGCAGACGCACGACTGCTAGCGTTTGTTTCTGTGTCGTTGTTGGTAAGATTAGTACACTTCTAATTTCGCTGTAGGCGTCGAAAAAAAATGCCTAGTCTTTGGTTTGCCTCATTTTCTTTAAAATTATCGAATATTCATCGTTAAAAATTTTATAAACTCATTAATTTCGGTAGCCATCCATAAATTTTGAAGCTGTGATCGGTATCATCAAAAACGCATTACATTATCCCAATCCACTACTTCTAGTCTCAGACTGATAGGTTGCCTATTTCTCATGGATCTTTCTTTAAAAAATGTGTTTTTTTTAGATTAACTTATTTTGCCTTTCAGACCAGTAAGAAATAAAATTTTAATAACTAAACATATGCTAAATGTTGATAAATTTATTTTAAATCAAAAAATGTTTAGCGTATAAATGAGTACCCTACAGTATCAGAATTTCAGAAATATTAATGGCGCAAATGTTGGTGGTACTTAAATGTCTACGTTAGTGGTACAATACGTGGAAGATCTACTTTATAGGGCATGCCACAATAGAACTTAGGGTTCTATGGCCCTAAGAAGAAATCTCATTCAGTCCCTTAATTTGAAAGAACATTACTAATTTCCTGAATGTCACGTACCGTCACCAGATATTTCACCACAAGCATTGCATATATATTGAATAAATTTTTAACAGGGCTGTGATCTGAAATAATATACGAGATGTTTATAACTCTGATTTAAAACAAAATCGATTTCATCCCGTCATGGTAATATTTAAGTATTTAATGCTACATTCTTTAAGATATAAAATTATCTCCAACCTTATTCACTCCAGCGAGATGAGAGGCGAACCATAAGCCGCCGTAATGGCGGGGGTCATAGAGGCACCACTGGTCTATATTTATTTCTAATTATTGTGTGTGATTGATAAAGAGCAACGTGTTCAAGAATTCGGAGCAAGCCGCGAATACCTCAAGGGAGTCAGCCCGCTGAAACGAACAATAGCACGATATATATATAAAAGGATAAATTCCACCTACACCAGTAGTCAAACAGCGACCCCCTAGTATCCTGCCAGATACTCAACCATTTGGGCTACTGAAGCCTTCTTGCAAATCTCTAGAGGCCTTGAAGCACTGAAAGTTACTTCCAGTTAAAGACGCCTATCGTGCATACAACGTCACAAAGAGTCCTTTGACTATCCACTCAACCTTCGGTCGCCACGAATCTCTTCCGGATCGGGTTCCTTTCTCTTGTTCGAGAGCGTTTGAAACTGACATCAGCTGAGTCATTCTCATTGGACATTAATGCCTCTGATGCTTGCTGAGCAGCTCACTCCACGCATGAACAAAACAAAATTAAGGATTTTTAGATCAATCACGCACAGATGATCTTAGTTGTCGCGCAGTTGTTTCGGATCTCAAAGTAGAGTAGGAACTGTAACCTACCTTGATAAGATTCCTATTATGGTATGGCCTACCACAGGATCCTTTATCTTTAGTCTTTCTGGAATGTCATGATCTATCCAGTCAATCAGAGGTTCATTTGGTAAGGTAACAATAATGAAGGTAATTACTGAAATATGTTACTGATATTACTGACTGACTCCATTTCTGGGACAACTTTTAACTTTACAAAAATCACATCGGTACAATTTTTCTCATGCATTTACGTATCTGGAGCATTTGGTACGAAAGGCAACCAGCAGATGATATCTCTCGAGACTATTAAATAGACCCCGATCGACCGACTGATTAGTAGAAAATCGCGTATCTTTTTCCTTTCCCGAGCCTAGAAGGCAATGCCGACTTTATTTATGCTAATTGCTTCTCTTTTGCAGGGCCCAGGAGTGAGATAGCCAACGCGCATGAATAACGTGGAGAGTGCAATCATAATTGACCATACCATAAATAGCGGTTACACGATACAAATATACGAAACCTGCGGATTCATATGTACGATAGTTAGAGGATAAGTTTAGAGTTGTCAATACATGTCACTGGAAAAGAAAACAGCTCATGTTGCATCATTTTTACACCTATTATAATAATAAGCCTTATAAGAATCTGTTTCCGGGATAATTTGGTGGAATTTTTCCATAATGGAGAAGGGAATAACTGACATCATCATTTTCTCCACATCTTTAGTCCCTTTGCGATTCTTTCAGCGGTTCTTTGAAACTGTAAGAGAAGCTGGAGGAAGCAATGACCGCTCTGCTACCCCAACATTCCTGCAGCTGTATAAACTACTTAGTGTATATGTACAGAATTAAGAAGCCCCCCAAAACAGACATTTGCACAATACTTCAAGATAAGACTTCGGATCCCTTGATTATACTGCATGAAATCGAAGAAATATATAACAAAGAAGACTTGAGGTAGTCTCTCAAGCAAAAACTGGGGGCTGTGGCTGGAAAATGGTACAGAGATGTCGTAGGTGTCATCATTGAACATGACTAAACGCACCCTGAAGTCGTTCAGTGTATAATTTATCACGAAAGCCATTATGTTTCAAAGCAAATCTTTAAGTATTCACGTTGTACTGTTTGCCGCTCAGGACTTCTAAGCCTACCGACAAATAAGGTGCAACCAGTGGGTAAACTAGTTGAACTGAAAACTAAAGGCGCTCTTTTGCACCATAATTTAAATTTATTTCGTCTTAAAAGTTCTGTGGAACACGTTTAAATTTTACATTGTATGAAAGCAAATGTTTTTGAACTCGCTATAACTGATATCCTCCTCAAAAATCATTGGTTTTTTTCTAGATCAAAGCATTTTGAGGAAATTATGGCCTTCATAATCCATTATTATGTTACCATGCGAAGAGGCAATTTGCAAACAAGTAATTCTGAGACTAGCAATAGAGTATGCAATGAAGAAAAAAGTCCAAATTCTCTATGACATAAATATTTGTGATAAACAATGTACAAAGTTTTTGATTTACTAATTCAAGTATGCTGCCCAATTTTTAATCCCTAGAGAGGAAATACGCTAAGAAACTCTAAGGTTATTTCCCAAGAAATAATGTTTAAGTGACCAAATATAGTGCGATTTTGATTGTAATTTTTAGACAGAAAGAGGGATAATTGTTTGATGTGGTTTTGCTTAGCCATAATCGTAATAAAGGGTTACGAGGGGAAAAACACTGTTATTTTATTCAATTTTTCTTGTTGCTGACCTGACCGTTTTCAATATAATTGTAAGAGGTCGTCAAAATTCTTAAAAAGTTAGACTTGAGAAAGCGATATCGAAGAGAAGTAGAAAATTACTACGCAAATGTTACCATCGCGATTATATTTCATCACTAAGTTACGTTGCCGATAGTTGATTATTCGCAACATAGAGTTGGTAATACCTTTCCATCTCATCATAGGAAAAAATATTTGAGAATGTCACACGCGTCACGGTGTGATATATTATAGCTTTATGTATTTTGGATGAGGAACTTTATTATATTCCACACTTTTACAATTGTGGAAAAGAACCAGGTCGTATATAACATGTTTGATGGAAATAAACTGTAATTATTTTTGTAAAGTTATGTTGGTAATTAGAACTTACAGGACAAAAGATTTCTAAATTCGGTAAATATTCAGGCGCTTGCTTCAGAAATTATGGTTTTTCCTCGATGAAAGCAGGAATTAAACCATAATTCACACATAATTCTTTTCTCAATAGTTAAAAAGGAGAATTTTACATAAGGTCCCAAGCGTGGAGTAGGACGAAAGTACCATTGGAGCTCAACGGCTAATACTTAAACCTAAATAAACATTGAGAGGCCAAATATATTTTATTGAAGGCATAGTCAGATGCAGGGGACTGGATGTGGATAATTACATGACATTTTTACCTTCAGCGAGCATCCAAGATATGAAAATGGAAAGACAAAGCATGGTCATTTTATTTTCATATTCCCCCCAACTTCCTGTGTTTTGACTGCTGTTCAAACTGCATATAGCTTTGCGATTGGCGCACGATATCTTCGCCCCCCCTGGTGAGAGACCGGAGTGCCAACTCGGGCAGGCCCAAGGGTACACGGACCTTGCTCGTCCTTCACACCCTGTAGATGCTGGAACACAACCGCATTGCGAAAGGAGCTGACTGTTCCAATAATTAATATTGGGTGATATTTTTTTCCAAAGAAGAATTTTCCCAATTTTCACAGATTTATTCACCTGATTAGTTTAGGCAAATGCGTATGAGTGCATTGAGCCTACATGCGATAACCAATTCAAACAATCCAAGGATGAGACAATGTTATTGATCGCGATTAGATCATACAAACTTTTCATCAGCTTCACATTTCAAAACATGCTAAGTAAATAAATCGGTGTGTTTTCATTAGGCCCGGCACAATGGGCCACCAGAAATTTATTATTGCTTTGTCCGAAAACCAAAGGACTCTTGGAACTGTTTTACGAATTGATTACTTGCGAGGTGGATATCCCTTTCCTGGTGTATCTACGGAATGAGATGGAAGGAAATAAACACTAGCTTTTATGGTACGTCCCTGATTACATCCATTCATCATCATCATCATCAACGGTCAACAATCCTAGGATTTGTTCGACGCATCCCTCCACTCGATTCTTCTATCGGCCAACCTCTTCATATTAACGTAGCTCCTATCTTTTACACCCGTCTCAACGTGCTTCATATACCTCATTCAAGGCCTGCCTTTTACATTCTTCGCGTTCACTTTTCCCTCGACGATTGACTTCATTAGGTCATCGTGCCTTAAGATGTGTTCCATTGAGTTGTACTATATCAATTAATTGCGTGATTTCAATGTTTCCAAGGCTCCTCTGTTTTCATGAGTGATTGTGTGTTCATAAGGATAAAAATGGAGGAAAATTAATCAAGGACCAACTTCACGTTAACTTTATGAATATAACGGATAAAAGGGAATTACAACTGTATAGTTATTACTGTTAAGTCCAGCAGTTATATATGTTATGATTTCGAAAATACCATCTAAATTTCCATTGTAATAAGCGCATTCTTCCACCGTTGGATCTGCTGCATTGGAGGATATGTACTAAGAAGTCCCCTTTTTGTGTGAGTCAGAAAGACGAGGTGCTCGTAGTGACGTCGCCTTGCGTCACCGAGAGACAAATCTCTCCCCTAAGGAAAGAGCTAAACGTTGACATGACTCGGCAGAGAACATGACTAACTGTTCACAATGGAGTTCACTTCCGGGTTCTCTTTTATGCGAGGGAAAATATAACCATTTTTATGTTCCCGGAAATCACGCACGAGGTCTCTTGCCTGAAAATGTTTTGTATTTCTTTCTGTTGGTTTCGTTTGAAAAGATTATTTCAAATAATGCATACGGAAGAGAACAAGTGAGGGACAGTATGGGGTGTACCTTCTTCTGGGCACTTTTTGATCCGACTTCCGCCATGAAAATACGGAACATTTTAAAAACAATAACATCCTGCCGTTGTTGCACGTGCACGTGTGAACGAGCAGAGATTGTGAACGAAGAAATAGTTGCACGTGTGACGGAGACGGGATAACCAGATGAAGAAGGACCAATCGGGTTCTCTCTTGGTAATGGGGTGAGTGGGGGCGGATAACCTATATAAGAACGGCTCGGCACAGGCTCACACCTCAGTTCATCCTTGAAACCAGCAGGATGTACACCAGGGCAGCAATTAAAGACCATAAGTAATGAAGTCTGTAGAGTATCATGGCCATCATCATCGAAATCAATGGTAAGTATAATATAACTTGTAACATAGTATCTTTGCAATACAAATGAACTTTTTCCATTAGATATCGTGGTCCTATAATGCTTAACAAATTGTTCGTGCTGAGGAAACTCCATGACACGAAAACCATAAGGGAGACTCTGACGGAATTTATACTTTTTTCCACTTCCTAGGCGACGAAATAGAGCAGTGAATTGGTGAATTCTTGCAAAGGTCTGTAGACGAAGGGCCTGTCCATATGTCACCGGATGGACCCACGACCATGAAAACCTAGGAATGGCTTCCGCTCTCTTTGCCCACGTGAGAGGACACTACTCGTCATATCCACACGACTCCCGTTCGAGGAACTCACCCAGCTACCGCACCTCCCGCACCTTCCTCAACCGCTACTCATGACGACGCCCCGCATGAATCCGCGAAACATGCCGCAGCACGAGGTGTCGCAGAATCGCAAGGCGACAGACCGCATCACCAGTTGTTGAAGCACCCACAGGACGCCTTCTCCCTCGGAAAGTCCTCGCCGTGTCTCCTGCACCACCACCAACACTCTTCGGTTGCTAAGCTAAGACAATCCGGCGCCTCCAGACGCAACTGGACTTGGCGAACCCAGGAGGATACACACTCGACGTCATCAAATCATCAGTCACCCAGGTTCCCAGCCGCAGGTCCAGTCATCGGTGGGCACCTCTGCGGGATCACGTGGAGGCAGTTGTGTCTCTCTCTCCTCGGAGTACAGTGCACCTCCGGCGAGCTAAACGGATCCCATGATGGCAGCGAGCAAATGGATGACGGCCAGGCCAGCAAGCGCCGGCGTCAACCACCACTCCAAACTCAGCAGCTTTCGGATGGAGGAACTGAAGTGGGTATTACTGGTCCGGCCCCCCTCATCGATGTCCCGGAAACCGGAGCTGAGAGAGTCGCCGATCACCAAGTGGTACAGGAACCGGAGGGCCTGGTTGAGCGAGAAGGAGTAAGCAAGTATTGCCCTGGTTGTTAGGACCAGAAAGCCCACCCACGCAAGTGCAACGCATTCCTCTGGAGGTGCCGCTACGCAAGGATCGGCACCAGAGGAGCGGAACCCTTATGGCCATTGGGAGGTTAAGCAGATGTCCAATATTTTCAAGACGGCTCCTAGTAAGATCACTGCGGGAGTTATCTGAGCTTTCCGAGTACGGCATACCGGCGGGTGATGAGATTAACGGGACTGCACCCGTGGCCCACGCCGCCCGTCTGCCACATCTCTCCTGGAAGGACTCGAACCCGGCATTCATCATCAGGGGCCTTAATTGGGTTCAGCGGTGAACCGACGGCTTCCGGGACAAGGCGACGGGGTAGCGTTTCCTGTTCAGGCGATGGTGTTGCACAACCTTCAACTCATGTGAGATGAAAGACAATTGGTATCCCTACCCACCTCCTCACGTATTAAATGAATAAAACGCCAAAGCACTTCATACGTTCTCAAGTTCCTAATCTCTGATGGCATGCATATAAGTATGATTCCACTATACCGACCACATCACTTTGCACTCAGTATCTTCTCTCCCACCTCTTTACTGCCATTTGTCAACATCCTCATACATAAATTCCTAGGCCTTTTACCACAACCGGACTTTTCTACCAGAGATAAATTCTACCACCGATAACTTATAAAACCTACGTTATTTACATTCAAGGTACCATCATTCAATTATTTTAAATACACGCATTAATATTAATGAATGTTTCATTCCCTGTCTTTCTCCATTCTCTTTCCTTTGAAGGGCGAAGCAGTTTGTTACACGAGGAGCCGTCTTGCCTCTCCTGGTCAACTGCTTAACATCCCATGCGGCTATAAGGCCCCTTACTCCTCTGTTGCCGCTCCAGAACATTACGTAGCCGCTCCTCCAGATGAAATGAGTTGCACTTGTGCGGGGTTGGCGTTCTGGCCCGGCCCACCTGGGTCCTACTTGTTTGCTCAGTCGTGCTCAACCAGGCCCTCTGGTTCTTGTACCGATTGGTTACCTGCGACTCTATCAGCTCCGGTTTCCGGGACTTCGATGAGGAAGGCCTGACCGGGAATGCCCACTGCAGTTCCTCCACCTGATTGCTGCTGAGTTTGGAGTGGTGGTTGGCGCCGGAGCTTGCTGGTGTAGGCGTCAATCACTTTCTCACTGCCATAATGGGATCCGTTTCGCTCGCTGGAGGGGCAGGGTATTCCGAGGGGACGGAGAAGAAACAGCCTCCAAGTGACCCAGCAGAGGTGCCCACCGATGACTGGACCTGCGGCTGGGAACCAGGGAGACCAATAATTTGATGACGTCGAGTCTGTACCCGGCTTGGTTCGCCAAGTCTAGTATCGTCAGGAAGCACCGGATAGTCTTGGAGTAGTAACCGAAGAGAGTCTGTTGGTGCTGCAGGAGACGCGGCGAGGACCTTCCGAGGGAGAAGAAGTACTGTGGATCCTGCGACAACTGGTGATGCGGTGCGTTGTCATGTGGTTTTGCGACACCTCGTGCTGCGGCAGTTTTGCGGATGCATGCGGGGCGTCGTCATGAGTAGCGGTTGAGGAAGGTGCGGGAGGTGCGGAAGCTGTGTGAGTTCCTCGGACGGGAGTCGTGTGGGCGTGACGAGTAGAGTCCTCTCACGTGGGCAAAGAAAGCCTTAGCCATTCCTAGGTTTTCTTGGTCGTGGGTCCATCCGGCGAAATATGGACAGGCCCTTAGTCTACAGACCTTTGCAAGAATTCTCCAATTCATTGCTCTATTTCGTCGCCTAGGAAGTGGAAAAGTAGATATTACATTATATACATTATATACAGGGTATTATTTAGATGTACATAAGAACTGGTAGATTGAAATATAATTCGTATCCCATATATAGGGCCAGGATTTCGTGAGCAGATGCACGACTGGTAGCGTTTGTTTCTGTGTCGTTGTTGGCAGGGTTGGGCACGAATCACCTAATATTGTTTCGAGTCACGAATCACGAATCTTTGAAGGAAATTAGATTCGAAGCACAAATCACGATTCACTGCTGGAAATTTTATTCAAATCTCGAATCATGAAACATGTGATTTTTCCTTTAAATATGATTCGTGCGGTTCACGAATCACGAATCATAGTGTTATTGCAGAATGACAATAACACTAAGTAATGGTCACATTCTGAACATTGCTTCCAGAATTGTGAACCTATACCAATTTTTTCACCCGTTAATTAACATTTGTGTAGATACAGTGTGGATTAACTGAATATCATAAATTACCAGTTCTTATTTACATCTAAATAATACCCTGCAAGTCACCATAAAGGTGTGTGGCAGGGGGTGAATTCTCACCAAACATGCACTACAAGCATGCATGCAAGCAAGCTACTACATGCATGCAGGCAAGCTACTTCATGCATGAAAAAGGATTAGTAATAATATACTAGTCTAAACCTCATTATTAAAACAAATAAATATAGCAGAGTAAGCATGCAAAAACATGCTGTTAGTTGGGTTATCTTCAAGTCCTTATACCAACAGATTAACAATAATCACAATGTATAACAACAACAATAACCAAACTTTCGTGTTACCGAAATGAGTTCTTGCAAAATTTGCAGTAAGTTAGTGCGTAACACAGTATTATTAGAGTGCTCCGATTGTGGGAACAAATTCCATGGAAACTGTTTACATAATCCTCTTACTAAACAGGACATTGAAGCCATTAAAGCCAGCAAGCAAGTTTGGCGATGCAGTGAGTGCACCGTGGTTCGTAGATCTATCATGAATAGTGAATCTACTTGTGCACCGATTAAAAGTGCATCCCATAGTTTTCCATCAGATGCAGTTTTAGATCTCTTTAAAGAAATCAAAGCTAATCTAAAGTCAACAGAGGCTAATCTTGGAGATTCGATTAACAAATTGTATGATCGGTTGGACGATTTATCTTCGGTGCTTGAGGCTCATAGTAAGCGATTTGACGAGTGCTTTGCTAGAATGGACTTATTAGAAAGTGAAAATCGATCACTGAAGAAGCAAATTGCGCTTCTTGCAAAACAGTCCGATGACCTTGAGCAACGCAGTTTAGCAAACTCAGTCGAGATTCACGGTTACCCACTTCAAAAAAACGAAGACCTTCCGAGCATAATTAGTAATATTGGGGCCGAGTTGGGGGTTATAGTCAAAGCAGACGACATTGACAGCTGTTACCGCTTAAAACCCAAGTCGGAAAGTGGGCAGTGTGGTATCCACGTTAAGTTCCTCCGTCAGCACATCAAGGAACATCTCCTGGCAAAAAGAAGAGTAAAGAGGGACTTCTCAACACGGCACCTGAACCTCGATGTGACACCCACCCCTCTCTACATTAATGAAGCCCTTTGTCCTGGGAGGAGAAAAGTGCTGCATGCTGCAAGGGCTGTTAAGAATGAGAAAGGCTATAAATATTTGTGGATACGTGGAGGTAAAGTTTTAATGCGAAAAGCAGAGAAAGAACCAGTGTTTGTTTTGACGAGTTTGGACGATATAAATTTTTTATAAAATTTAGAATGTCAGATTACACCAATATTAAGTTATTTCATAGCAGTATATTATGTATTGTTCATCAAATAACCGTAGTCTCAGATCAAACTTTGATTTATTTGAAACGTATCTACATGGCCTTTCTTATTTACCAAGTATAATCATCCTGAGTGAAATATGGGTTTGTGAACATGAACTTCACCATTACAAATTAGAAGGTTATACATATTTTGCCCAATGCAGTAGCAGTAGTCGAGCAAGAGGTGTTATTGTTTATGTGCAAAGTACAATTGATTGCTACTCTAATGTAATTCAAGCTGTCACTGCTGATTTTGTCCAGGTGACCCTCAAACTTGAAAAATTCAAATTACAGTTAATTGCTCTCTATAGAGATCAAAATTTTCCGATAGCACAATTTTTATCTGAATTTGAACCGCTAATGTATAGTCTAAAAGGTAATATAATTGTGATTGGTGATGTCAAAATAAATATCATGGTACCTTCTAATGATTCTGATCATTAATTAAACTTAATGAGCTCCTTAGGATTAGCGTGTCTGATTGACTCGCCAACTAGAGTAACAGGACACTCCGCTACCTGTATTGATCATCTGTTCGCTAGGTTATATAAAATGTGCACGCATGACCTTCAAATATAAGTGCTTCATGAAGCAATAACCGATCACTCTTTGATTCGCTGTTCTATTTGTGTGAAAGAACCATTATGCAAAGAAAAATTAACGACTATCTACTCCTGCCAAAACTAAGATTGACTATGAATATTTTAAAATCAAAATAGCTGAAGTAGATTGGAGTCCAGTTGTAAACGAAGTGGACGCATCAAAGGCTTTTTCATTATTTCATGACTTACTAATAGGTGCTATATCTGCATCAAGAATCAAAGTCAATAATGGGGGCGTTTACTCGGAACCGAAATCGCAATTTTGTACACAAAATCGTTAGATCGAAACGAAAAACGAATTTTAGTGAAAAAATTAATCTTCTAACCACAACCATTCACTCATATATCAAAAATGAAAATAAGCAAAAGGTGACGCCCACCGAAAATGCTGCTGTGATAACATTGACGTCATTTTCCTCCCGTCCTTGACTGCTTTCAGGGGAGGGGGAAGGGAGTGGAGGGGGGTTCTCGGAAGGTCTGCTCGCACAGATGCTGTCGAAATCGCTCCCATTGGCCGAGTCAGCTGTGTCCCCCCCTTTGCGATAAGGCGAAGTAGCTTCGCGGGCTCAGTTGTGATTGGACGAAGTCGATATACGTCAGAGGTTGCACCACACCCACTTTTCCGAAAGGGTTAAAAACATCAGTTTTTCGCCGCTTATAACTCAGGAAATAATTGTCGGATCAGAAAACGGAAAAATACGGGTCCTTTTATTTTACAAACTCTATCAGATTCGGCAATAAAAAAAATATGGTAAACGACCCCATTACGACACAAGAAAAAAATTAAAGCCATGGATAACTAGTCATCTTCTAAACCTTATTGAAAGGAAAAACTATCTGCTCAAAAAACATAGACGCCATCATTTAAACGAAAGTTTAGCAAAGGCATTTATAAACTGTAGAAATAATTTGAAAAATGAACTTAGGATTGCTTCCAATAACTACTATTTGCTCAGATTTCAAGGAGCAAACGGAAACTCAAAAATGCAATGGAAAATACTCAAGGAAATATCCGGCCGCATACCACTCAGTCCCCATGAAATCTGCCTGGAAATAGACGGTAGTATAACATCTGCTCGTTCTAAAATAGCTAGGGCATTTAATGACTATTTTCTTTCCTCCTACGATAGTAATAATAATAGTAACGACAGTGACATTGATGAATTCATCGCTGAGTGTTGTGATTATTCAAATAGCTTCGAATCTATGTACTTAGAACCAGTCGATCCTGCTGAAATAACTACACACATTAGTAAGATCCTTTCCTGCTAGCAAAGCCCCTGGTTACGACAACGTTAACAGTGAACTTTTGAAACTTGTTATTAATGAATTAGCTCCTATTCTTTCACATATATTTAATCTAAGTTTTACCAGTGGTGTTTTTCCTGATGAGATGAAAAAGGCGGTGGTCATGCCCTTATATAAGAAAGGTGATCGATCAAGTATACTAAATTATCGTCCCATTTCATTGCTGACAATATTTTCAAAAATTATAGAGAAGCTAGTCAAGTCGAGATTAATTAAATTTCTCAATAAAAACTGCTTCTTCAGCAAAAATCGAGATTAATTAAATTTCTCAATAAAAACTGCTTCTTCAGCAAAAATCAGTATGGTTTTTTAAGTGGAAAGGGGACAGAAGATGCTCTAGAAAATTATTTTACTCATGTTTACAAGGCTATAAACTCAAATCGACGCACTGGCAGCCTATTTATTGATATTAGCAAGGCTTTTGATACCATTGATGACAAGATTCTGACCTTTAAGCTTCAGAAGGCTGGTATTCGAGGAATACCACTAAAATGGTTTACCAGTTATCTATCATCGAGAATGCAGTGTGTAAAAATTGGTGATGTTTACAGTAATTCATTCAGACATAACCGTTAACATCTTTTTCACATACGTAATCTATATTTGCGATTACTATTCCATACTGAAGTAGTCACCATTTAAAAAAATCTTCCATTACCTTAGTAGAAGAATTAGTGAAAGTAAGTGAGTAGATCTAAAGATTTCATTGGATTATTGAGTAACTGGAGCTGATGATTATAGCATTTTAAGTAATTACAGGCTTAATGACAAGATCACATTTAGTGAAAGAACATAATAGTTCCAAGTCATATGAAGAGTTGCTCCTCAAATCTTGAGAGATGAGCAAGACACCCACCATGAAGGAGCTCATTTTGGTCAGGTTCCAGGTCCACAAGAATATAAAATGTTGGATTCTAGTTCATTTGAGAAAGCTTTACTAAGCAGGACAGCAGCAGACAGTTGGATGACGTCATAATTACATAGTAAATGTTACGACCAGATATCATCTTAAGATCAATAAAAAGAAAACTAAGATATATGTACCCAGTAGGAGAAAGGAAGCCAGGACCAATAGAAAAACAAAAAATTGAGGAGGTAGAAGACTTCTGCTACCTGGGAAGATGAGTAACCAGCGATGGACGAAGTAAAAGAGAAATTGCCAGTAGAATTGCCCAAGCAAAAAGGGCATTTCACCACAAGAAGATTCTGCTTACTGCTGCAAATACAAGCGTTGAAGTGAGGGAACATTTCATTAGAACATACATCTGGAACATTATACCATATGGCAGTGAAGCATAGACAATAACAGCAGCAGAGAAGTCCAGGCTGGAAGCATTTGAAATGTGGTGCTACCGAAGAATGATGAAGATAAAATGGATCGATCAAGTGACAAACGAAGAAGTATTAAGAAGAGTGGGAGAGAAGAGATGTCTTCTGAAAACATTAAAAAGAAGATGGGACAACTTAATGGGCCACATCTTGAGACACGATGGCCGGATGAGGACAATCGTCGAGGGAAAAGTTAATGGGAAGAATGGAAAAGGCAGGCTTCACATGAGGTATATGGAGCAAATTGTGAAGGATTTAAAAGAGAGGAGCTACGTCAATATGAAGAGGTTGGCCGGTAGTAGAATGGAGTGGAGGGCTGCGTCTAACCAACCCTAGGATTGCTGACCAATGATGATGAAACATTACGAGGCATTCATTGTCTGAAATTATACATAATTGTATTTCAGAGTCACTGAGCTCTGGAGAACATGTATTGATGTTTATCTACGAACATACTCAAAGCTTGCAAAGTCTCCTCTGTTGAATGTGGTACTAGTAACCATTTTCTAAGATCCCAAACATCCTGCTAATGAAGTCCTATACTGCCATGAAGCACAATTGTTCTTCGTGGAACAAGTTTGTACCATGTGCAGCAATAATAGTTTTTAAATAAAATAATGAAATTTGTCTTTGACCTCACACATACCTAGAACTGACCGGCATACAATAGCCAGCCATTTCTTTTGATGAGTTGAAAAGTTTCTAATTTTAATTAATCAGGAAAGATACAACTAATAAATTAAAAAATTGTTAAAAATATGGCCAAGAACAAGGTCCAAGTTCATAGCAATAACCAAGACAAACTTATTAATATCTTCCCACATAAAAAGAACATCAATTATATAAATTAATACTAAGCATGATTTTTTATGTAAATAAATGAAAATAGGAGAAAGTTTAAGGAGCAAAGTGACTACGGTATTAAGTCCATTAAAATTGCTTCTCATGATTACATTGGTTCCAGGGAGCAGCTGTATGTAATTGGCCTCCGTAAATGTTGAAATCCAACTGTTTATCGTTGAACTCCAACAATAGCTGCTAAATCAGAATTATAACGTTGATCTCATTAGATTATACATGCTCAAAATTTAAATCATAAACCACATAATGGCAGGGTATGTTCAGGAGCTCTAAAACTTTAACCAGATAAATATTGAATTATTGTAGAACATGGTTTGGTAAAGGGATCAAATGTTACAATACTACTAGTAGTTATATTAGTGTGTTTCAAAGGCTAATGGACCTATAAATGTTTATTTCTTAACTCATTGCTCAATGAGAAAATTGATAAGTAAATAGTGATCATATATGAGCCCTTCTATAAAATGTCACATACCAAAAAGTTCTCGTCCGATTTCATTAAGTTCAACAAGTTGGTTTGTGTCACACGTGTAAAATAATTTAATCCATGTACAAACTACATATCTTGGGGAAATTGATTTAAAAAACACCAAGGATGTAAGCGATGTACTGAAAATGAAGGTTCAACCTTAAACATTTGATTGCAAAAAAATATGGATGCAGATAAATTCTTTCTTATAGGTTAAGTACCATGATCAAATATTGAGTATTCAAGAAAAGGACAACAAACTCTTAACAAAAAACACATTGTCACACAAAACTTAACTAATACAAAATATATTCATTAACTTACAACATCATTGAATGGTTGTCTTTCATTTTGAGATATTATTTCATTTCATGCCTACATATTTTAAGAACTCCTTCTCCCCAAGTTGCCGTACCTGATTTGTTGGCGAAAAGTTGATTTGCATCTTCATTAGCTCATTTCTAATGTCCCAATACGTTAATGATACAATGTGCCTGAAATAATAAATAAATAAATACTGTCACTACTGATGTTAAGAATTCAATCAAGACTATACGGAAGACAGGTCAAAACAATGAGAAATTCCTGAATTTTCTTCAGCAGTCTCGCTTTGTAAAGACAAAAATTTACTCACGGTAGATTATTCGTTAATTCCAGTTTTAAAGTAAGCTTCTATGGTGGGTGACGAAATTCATAAAAACTCTAGGCTTCGAGATCAATTCTATTCCAGTAGCTTGCCTCAGAGTTGACTTTACATGATCATATTATTCACAACCAGGGATACTAACAAACTTCCACTCCCTAAAAACCAGGGTTATATTTACACACTCCCTGTTCACAGCCATGAACAGCAACAAAACACACAACTGCCGCCGCTGCCACTTTGAACTGCTTTGAATGTAGAAATCGATTAGAATTGCGATTATATCGATATAGTCGATACCTTTCACAGCCGCGAACGCCGCGAACTATTAAATAAATATTCCGGTTAAAGTTGTTCGTGTGCACCAAAGTTATGATTTGTCGTTGATAATAGTGCTCTAATTTAAGACAATAAGTTTTCTAAACTGTAGTGCGTTTGAACTTATACTTTGAATTCATCATTGGAAATTAAAACGCAATAGTTAACTTATTTCAAGGCATGAACTTTTTTTACTTCTCATATTAGTATGTTTAACAAAGCAATGGTTTTAAGTATAACGAGAACTGAATTTCCAGTCCGTACAGAATTTTTTTAATGATCGTCAATAAGGTGGAAATTTAGTCTTTCGGCACATTGGCAAGTTATCCCCCGCTCGTGTGGCCATGATATGATTTTCAAGAATTCATGGAATTAAAAAATGAAGCATCGGGCCACCATCGTACCGATGTCGGCAATGCTACTTGAAGCTGGTGTTGGCCCAAAGTCGGGCAACTGTAGCCGATGTCGGCCCAACGTCGGCTCTGGAGTCGGCTTAGTTTGGCCGACTTTGCCGACAACGATGACTTTGCTGTTTTACAAAACCGACATTGGGCCAACACTGGGCAGGAAGCTTATGTTGCCTGGGAAGCTCACCAGTAGGTAACTGATGGAGGCGACATCTAATCAGTCTATTATATACGAGGGTCGTTCAATAAGTAATGCCCCATATTTTTTTTCTCCGCAATGAGCAAAAACTGAAAGTTGTACTTCTAGGTACTTCAAGTTCAGTATTTCTCCTCCAGGTGGACGAAGTTTCATATCATTCCAACAGATGGCAGAGCTGTAGTGAATTTTTAAAATGGCGTCTGTTAGTGATCCACGTTACAAACAGCGAGCAGTGATTGAGTTCTTGATTGCAGAGAAAGAAACTGTGGGAAATATCCATAAACGTTTGTGTGCAGTGTATGGAGATTGTGCTGTCGATAGGAGCACTGTCGGGAGGTGGGCAAAGAGAGTTAAGTCGTCAGAAAGCCCAACAACTCAACTCCAAGATCTGCCACGTTCCGGGCGTCCTGTCAGTGCCACCACTCCAGACATCGTGAGGCGCGTGGATGTCATTATTCGTGCGGACCGCCGCATCAAAGTGCAACAATTGGCCTCACAGCTGTCAGTCAGCAGTGGAAGTGTGTGTGCAATGATCGAGACTCTCGGATATTCAAAAGTTTGCGCAAAATGGGTCCCAAGAAGTCTCACAGCAGAACACAGGATGCAAAGAACAACCATGTCATCTGATTTGTTGGAGAGGTTTGATGCTGAGGGGGAAGCGTTTCTGTCCCGGATTGTGACGGGTGATGAAACCTGGGTGCACCACTTTGAGCCGGAAACCAAAAGACAGTCAATGGAATGGCACCATCCTCAGTCACCAAGAACGAAAAAATTCAAGACAACTCCCTCTGCTGGAAAAGTCATGGTTTCTGTTTTTTGGGACAGTGAAGGGGTCATTCTTGTTGATGTGATGCCAAGAGGGACAACCATTAATTCCGACGCATACGTGAAGACCTTGGACAAACTCAAGAATCGTTTCCGGCGTGTAAGGCATGACAAGAATCCGGCTGAAATCTTGATCCTGCACGATAATGCACGCCCGCACACAAGTCTCAGAACCCGGGAACACCTCACCAAATTGGGTTGGACAACATTGCCCCATCCACCATACAGCCCAGATCTGGCACCGTCAGACTTCCATCTCTTCGGACCCCTTAAAGACGGTTTGCGTGGAAGTCACTTCAATGATGATGAGAGCGTAATTCAAGCGGTGAAAACATGGCTTCGCGCACAGGACCAGAGTTGGTACCGGCAGGGAATACAGGCACTTGTTTCACGCTGGCGTAAGACCATACAAGTTGATAGAGACTATGTTGAAAAATAGTACGTGTAGAAGAAACATGTAGCTATGTTGTCACCAAAATTTAACACTTTTAAATGAATAGTTTCTGAGAAAAAAATATGGGGCATTACTTATTGAACGACCCTCGTAGTATCTTCTCATTCAAACTACAGCCTTCATAACTTGAATGGCTCTCTGATTTTCTGACCTTTAATGTACTAATCCCCTTCCCCATGGACTATGCCTGGTCGTGGTGGGATTGGAGCTTGCGTGTTCCCGTGACCCCTAGAGCTGCATTGGTGGGAGCAACTAATATTGCTCCTGGTGGGGTCACCCATGCCAGATAGGTCGAATGGTAGGAGCCTGACGAAAGGTAGTCCACGTACCGTACTTGCCGCGTCTGTTCCACAGCGAGGCGGCTGTGAGAAGGCGTCTGACCCCAGTGGGGCGGCCTATCAAGTGTTGGTGTCACGTTAAAAACACTATTGAGGCAGGCAACGGGAAACCACCTCAATTTAACTCTCCCAAGTACACAATGGACTTGAACGATAGAGAATTGAATCCTGGCATCAACGGGGCCCGGGACCAAATTAGTGGGATGTGTGTCGTGCCCGGCAGCAGGGTAAGCTAGCACTCTGCGGTCGTCATCTCACAAAATCCTTGCACGAAAAGAAAGACAGCAGCAACTTACTCACTAACTTCATTTATTTTTCCATTTCGGTGATAGTTGCATGGTCAGTTTTTGGTGAATTTTCACCAGTAACTGGTAGATTTTCTCACCAGTAACTGATGAGAAAATTCTGGTGAGAAGTGAAGGAATTTATTTCTCACCAGTAACTGATGAATTCCTTCGCCAGTAACTGGTAAGCGTTTCAAATAACTGATTGACTATTCATCACTTATTTACCAGTTAATTCATCAGTTATTGATCAGTTTTTGGGTGTAAATGCAGTTGGGCTGAAATCGAAAAAGATGGTTAAAAATCATATCTTCCCTATTTTTATAGATAGATTGACGACTATTCCCAACTATTTCGCTTTAGTCTTCTAAACATAAATATGATGATATTTTGCCAAAAAATTATCCACGGCCTTTTTTTTATACAAATTTGTGGAAACTGAAAAAATCCAAAAATAGATTATACGTACCGCTGCAATACAGAGGGATTATTTTATTTTAATAAAATTTTTAAGATAAAAAATAAGCCGTTTCAAATATATATTTATTTTTTTAAACAAAATATTACACATTAAATATTTGAAATGATTTTTTATAAACTATATGAATGTAATAATTCATTAACATAATGCATAAGGGTCGGCGATTGTATCGTCGTTACCTACACAAGATATAACTGTAGAAGTATTTTAAATCTTGAAACATAGGCAGCATGAAATACCACGGATGCAATTTCACATGCAGGGAAGCGGTCATTGAGCAATAATCGCTGAAAGTGCCGTAATTTATTTCAAGTCCAGAAGATAGTGCTTCAAAAATTGTGGCAAACCTTGCAATAAGTTCCTCGTTAATACCTAGTTTGGTAAAAAGAAAAAAATATCCTCACGTACTCTACCACAAAAATTTTGAATGTGAATTCCAAATTTTGGAATTAATAAACAAATAAAGACATATCTTAAGTTATTAATGGTTAACATACCGGTAATTTCTGATGTAAGCTTGGGATTAGAAAAAAAAAAACGTCCGGAAATGTTCCTTGACCAGGCTTTGGAATGTCAATTAAAAGCCCCATTTAAATAAATCTTAAATCTCCATTTTCCTTCTTTCCCATTCGGGTTTGCTCCCATTGGTAGCTTTGGTCTAAAAGGAGGTCATGAAAAAATGGTATGAATATGCCTTAATGGGAAAAAATGGTACACTATTTGAATATGTGAGTATATGTAACCAAATGTTCTACTTACCCTCCATTTCTTTACGTTCAAGTGATAAGAGATTCAGAGTAGGCATTCAAAAAACCTAATATAACAATGGAGTGGAGACAACTCAAACGAGTATTTCGATTCATCTACCTGCCTTTCAGTGATTTGCTTGAGCTCGTTCATTTCTGATATTATAGCTCCACATGCATAGCATTTAAAATTGCTTGTATTTGACAAAGCACTGCACACCTGTAGCGAGTATGTAATGTGGGAATATATTAAACAATTCAATTTTTTGGATAAATTTGTTGATATGTGCAGTAAGATTACCTTTCCATTTATAATTGTGAGAAACATATTGCATCTCACGGTTATGTTTCCGATCTGTAAACTTTGTAGCCTCCTAATCATTTCACTTATGTAGCGTTCTTCTTCTACCGCTACTTCAGCAGTTTCTCGGATCCATCGAGACAAAGATGACAAAGCAAGCATCGGAAAATTTTTTTTAGCTATCGCTCTACTTCATCAATAATGATGTTTATGAAATATACTATGATTATACTTAAAGGCTTAGTTTTGACGCTTCCACTTAATCAGTTCAACATTACAAATTGGTCTTGGCAATTCTCCCAGCCTTACCTTCATGTTTTTCACAGAGCCAAGAAGTCCAGAAGTGGGATGTGAATATGTATTTAAATAGCTTGATCAAATTGGGTGTCCAGCAAAAAAATTTATGTTTGAATTTCTCCTTTAGTTAATTCTTCTTTTTGCTAAGTGCTCCACATTGTTGTGTTTCATTTTGAAAAATGAACATGCAATGTTTGCATGAAACACTATCCATGAAAAATTTATGGAGAAATATGTTAGGTGTGGAGGTGGAGAATTAGAAAAAAAAACTCATGTTTAAATGGGAAAAACATTATATATATTTAAACATACATTCGGAGTACAGATCCACTATATTCAAGGATGTGATTAGTCCAGCTTATCTTTCCAAACCCTTGTAAATCAATAAATTAAACTCTTTTCATTTCTTCTCAAGCACCTGCCTATCAATAACGTACACCTCAATATTTACATTGATTCTTTTATTGGTCTGTTTACCTAAATCAACTATCATAGTGAGAAGGCCTATGTTCAATACTCGTAGTCTTAGGCCTAACTCACCATGAATTTTGGTACGCTTTTTTAAAATGCATATTAAATCTCACTATTCTTGAAATATCAAATTCACCATTTTAAATATAATCAATTTATTGAGCTTATTCAAAAAATTTTTGGATGGTCAGTTGGAGACAACATTTTTAACTCTAATTCTGACAGAGCCCAGTACATGAACATAAATCATATTTTTTCACCTCTGCAGCTATCAATTCGAATATTTCTGCTGCCAATTTTTCTGCTATTTTTCTTATTGGTTTCTGAGTGCATAGATAGCATATCAGAGTCATAATACATAGAAATAACATTATACCCCAAAATTATTTTAATATAATAGAATCACATAACACATAGGTCAAATCCTGTAATATGCCACAGTTGGTAGGTACACATAATATGATAAGCAATTTGTTTAGTCATTTTTTTACACCAATAGTCTGTAACTGCTGAAATCAATTTCTCAAGGTACACTGGTAATATCTGCCTCTCTGGTGCTGATACTCATTGGGCCAGGAATAAATGTCATTCGATCAGGGAAGGGCTAAACTGCCAAAGGTCATTTACATTTAAATTCTACTGCTGGGTACTGGCATGGAACCAACAATGCCCTGCCTGTGATGGCGAGAGATGAGAGGCCCCAAATACGTACGCAATGGTAGTTAGATGGCCCGCCATGAGGGGGAAGCAGAAGAAGACAACTTGCGTGGGACAGGGAGGAGAGCACCCACCAACAAACAACAGAGAAAAGCCCTTTGTTCACATTAATGATATGGATACGCATGCATTTCTGTAATTGAAGTCGGCAATTGAGTGCTTCAAACATCATGGCAAGAAATGCTTTCCACGATATAATTTTCAATCTGAAAAAAGAAATTTGCGGTATCCTTTGGTTAATTCACACCAGCTTTTTGTGGCAAATATAAAAGAAAGAATTTGGTATGCATAGCATCCTCAGTGTGAAGTTGGCAGTGCAGTGTTTTGTATTCTAAATGAATCTCCAAAAATTAAGTTTATATTTATCGGACATAACGAGCGAATTTGTGAGCATGGTTGTTATCTGTAGCGTGATGCAGAGTAATCACAGTTTTAATGTTCAGTTGTGTCCTTCAGTGGAACATAGCATATCATTTACTCATGCACGCAAAATGATCTCCATGTATTCTCATACTCTGTCACATATGAAAGTAATTGACACACATTACTGAAAGCATTATATATTTGGGGTCGCCATGAAAATTTAAAATATGCTTCACATGATATGGCAATGGAAAAGCTGCAGGAATGCAAAAATTTAAAAGAATCTTTTAAGAAATTAACAAATGTTGGCCATAAAAATGCAATGAGTTGTTTTCATTTAATAAATTCAATAAATGTGAAACCAAGAGAAACTGAACAACTTTAAATTGCTTAAAAAATAATTTCATTCACTCATCTCTCTTATAATTACCTCGTTTTAATAAAAAAAAACTATTTCTGTACACGTCATAGATGGCAGTTTTTGAGCCATTTTATTAGTGGCATATTTTTTCATTTCCTATTGTCACCTGCATTGTTTAACTTTGGATATCACTTATAAAATACAACATTAATTGGCATAGTTTGACATCAAATTGTTAAACGAAGGATATCCACATGCATCTCAGTAAATACCTACTCATGAAATAATTGTTCAGGAGTTGATTTCTACTTGATTCCAGCATTGAAATTCAAATCCTTTCATTTTTTTAGTACGGTCGGTGGAATAATCAAAAGAGTAAAATACCTACATATGCATGAAACCTTATTGTAAATTTCATACTACATAGCTAACCAGTTGTTTGTATCATTTTTTCAATAGTTAAATACGACAAATTAAATGTTTGAGCTCTGAAATGAAACACTCATATATTATTAACACCAGTGGATGCAAGGAGTTGGGATTAATTTTTAATCGCATTCAATGCATTTTCATTATTTGAGATGGAGAAGCTTCTTGGTTTCATGCTCACTACCATAGAAAGATCACATATTATGCAATGACTTTGAAAGTCATATGATAAACACTGCCTTATTTAAAATTCCTAAGAAATGATTAGCTGGATAATTCTTCAAATCTTGCTATACTGTATGGCTTACTTTTAATGCTTTTTAAGTAAGCATTATGAGTCAAATGCTGCAATGAAATCTCAATTTTTCACCTTATACATTGCAGTGGATTTCCTTCATTAGTTATAACAATCAGGAATAGGCAATACATTGTATATATTTTTCTCTATATGTAAAAACACATGACTTGTGACTGCAGGGACTGCAGATTAAAAGTTTAATCAGGAAATGAACACTTGTATAATTGATTTTTAATGATAACTTTTTCTGCTCTTTCATTCACGCAGTGTATTTGTTGAATAGAAAAAACAAATATGGAATGGCTTATTTCCTTGACTTTTATCTCACCCAAATAATAACTTAGAATGCAGTATTTTTTCATGAGTGCCAATGATTAACAGTGTATTAAAGACTGCTTTAGTTAATAAAACTAATTTCTAAAATTTCATGGACTGAAAATGTTATTCATATCAAAGGCACTACAACTAGATTATTTGTTTTTTTATTTTTTTATGCAAATTCACTCAATTAAAGGACAGTCATTAGATTCTAAAATTTGTCTTCATTATAGTCAAAATATTTTAAAATTTACCATTATTCAGCTGTCAATTTGAACAACGCAACCAAACTAATGACCTGGTTATGTGGTTGTACTGCCAAGGAAATATTCCTTCACTTTTTAATATTAAAATACCATTGAGCATACATTTTAGCCTGTGCCGCTAACAAAAGTAGGTAGAAAAAAGACAGCTGCTTAACACTGATATCATACCAAGAATAGCACTTTTAAATTGTAAAAATGTTTACATTCAATCCGTAAATTCAGGACTCATTACAGCTGCAACTGACCATCTGTTCCATGGAGCAGATGCACTTTGAAAAAGCACATTTGCATGACAAATAATAGCTCTCCTGCCTCTTCAATTGGCTTGAGGATACAATTGCTTCTCCGATGTCCCCACATTAGACTATGCATTAGATACACACTTGATCACTAGTTATATAATACATACATTTCAATGGTTCTTTGCTATAAAGCATCAGCAAAATGCTTCGTCATTCTTTTTTCTTTCTTTGGTGAAATAACTTGAATATTCCACATGTCAAAGTCATCCGACTTACATCACCTCACTCGCACAAATCACAGCCTCATTCCACAAAAATCCAGCTCACCTCCAAGTTTCCTACTAATTACCTCAAAATCAGTGAATCACAGCACTTACTCTTGACACAAAAACAAAAACATACAAAAATGTTCTTCACAATATTAATAGGAGATCATACATGGAAAATTGAACATTATGTTATGCCTATGTTATGTATTTTGCAAAAAAAAATATTCCAAGCATAAAAACGGTGAGTTTCCAGCTTCTTTGGATTACTGGAAAGATCACAGCCATCTCAATATCAGCTCCTTTCATAGGTCTTTGGTTATTAAGGGATTCCATATGTGGCTCATACTTTCAGTTGAGTTACAGGGATTGGTTGTTCGAGGAGCCATTTAAATTATGATTGGGAATTTACTGTATCAAAATCTTTGGCTTACCCAAATTATTTGTTGAACCTTCTGGAATCTTAGAAAACTGGAATGAAAATTTTAATACTACCATATTTGCGTGAATATAACATTCTTTGGCAATGTATTCAGTCCAGCTAGAGATAAAAAGCTTTGCTAAACTTCTTGGTGTTTTTCTAAATTTACAATGGCAGGAATATAGCTCCAGATACTATGGATGTCTTAGTAATACCATCCCTGTCAGATTCATCACAATGTTGACTCTTATGGAATTTTCTGTTAAATCCTAAGTCATCAGACAAATAGAAAAAAATGGAATTGGGAAGTTATTCAATGATGATACCTATTACCTTATTATATCCAAGCTATAAGACTACAAATCCAAATGTATCATGCCCTTTGGATGACATTAATTATTTTCATCATAATTTTCAAAGCCACTCTTCGACCAAAAAACCAGATACACATCATGCATAATTTTTTTCCTATTGACGCCCACTCAGGTGGGCGTCAATAGGAAAAAGAGTGGCTTAATGTGCTCCCATGCAGCATCATCAGTTTATTTATACTTACAGTATTCCTTGTAACCAAAAACAATGTTTTCCAACACGTAATTTACTTCTTGAAACACAAAAAGATGAGTGTCAACATTCATTTGGAAATCACTGAAAGATACTTCACTTTCGTAAGCACTCACTACAATTCACATTACTCCAGTATGGGAAACGACATCCAGGCATTCAACCAGAAACACATTGAGCAGAAAAACTTAGCACTCTTTCCACACCGATTTCATTTGAATCATCTTTCCCTTTGGGGTACATAGTTTTGAAAACAAGTCATCATTCCAGTTCCCTTGTATACATGCTGCTTAGTTCGTTCCGAGATTACCGGAATGGACGAGGAATCCCAAAACCAACGGACGGGGAGTGCCTTTGCCTTCCTGAGTGCCGTCGCTCGTGGCAATCGTCGCGCGAGGACGGGATGGGCCTCAGGACGGCCTCGGACGAGGAATGCCCCCCCCCAGCCCCGTAGTAGTACTCGTCGTCCTCTCCCCTGCTGCCCACTGCACCCTCCAACTCTGAGTCGTCCTCTGAGTCGTTGTCTTCCGATTCAGTCAAGGCTGCCAGCTGCGCCTGCTCGGCAGGCAGGATGGTGAGATGTGTGGAGTCGGACTGCAGCGTGGAAGTCTCTCCCGGGAGGCAACCGATGCCCCCGATGACGATGCCCCCCGCCACCCCCGAGCCTGTCCTCAAGCCCCCACTGCCCCCCAACGCACAGTGGTCGCTGCCGTAGCCCCCCAGACTGCTTCCACTCCGAGGGTCTATCACGGGTGAGCAGACCTTCCTCTGGAGAGCTTGGATGTAGCTCTGAGAAAAAAAAAGAGGGCTCTTGTCAGTGTTTTGGAGGCTATTCCAAAACATCTGGAATCACTGCAGCCTCTACAAGTATATTTGAAACTGGGGAACAAGTCAGTCTCAACATGCAGCCTGGCATCGCTGATCAATGCACAAACAAGAATTGTTTGCCTTCATAAACACACATGCTATTAGTCCCACATACTTTGTTCACCCACTTTCTGTGTGACCATTGAAATGTCTATATGGAAACTTTGTTGACCCTGAGATGTTAGCATTAGATAGGTACCTAATAAGGAAGGTTATATGTACTTAATTCAGTGGAGTCAAGATTTCTGTACTATAAAAGAGATGAGGGAGAAAGGTTTAACCTCCGTAAAGGAAAGGTTTACAACCCTTAAAAGCAAAGAATATTCGGGGATCCAGGAAAGATACAACATATACTGCCATAAAAAGTTGAAAATATGGAACGGAAGGAGAATGGAATACATATATGATTGGTACCAGAGGGTTACAGCAGCTGTAACTGTTTCTATGAATTCAAATAATGCTTCAGCATAGCCTATATCTCAAGCAGAAATGGGACTGCATCTTTCCATAGTAACATCTGAGATTGAGTGGGTAGTATTTGTTTGACGTTGGAAGTACATTTTTTTAAATAAATGAATCATAGCTGATATAATGGAAGCACCAACATTTTGATCTCCTGGAACATCTTGATATAAATCCATAAATGTTGCTAATCCCAGTGATATGAAGCCCAACTTTCATGGATGCAAAAGATAAAAGACAGCTGACCTCCATTTGCCAAAATTAATTGTCTAAATAAGAAACCCAAGAATTTTTGGGTTTATGATTCAAGTTAATACATGCCCTTATTTCAAATATGTACACCAAATTAAATTACATTCTTTTTTGATTTAGAAAGGCAGAAAAAGATATTGTTAGAAATTTAACTAAATGAGACTGGATGGAAACCCACAGCTCCCATTCCTCACACAAATACTAACATGTTTGTTTAGGGTAGTAATATCTTAGGAACACAACAGCTAAGGAAAATCTATGTAGAAGGGAAATTTTCTTATCAATCATCAACAAGACAAGTATATCTAGGGTATGAAGTTTAATTCATTTGGCACATACATAAATACTGCTTTTTCAATGATGCTAACAATTGTCTTGGCTCTCACTGCCATTCAAATTTGCCAAAGAAATTCATACCACCACCCTTTATTTATTGAATGGATCACAGTAAGAAGAAGGGATCATCTACGATTGCACCCATAGCATAGGGCTGGGTACACTTCCCACTAAAAAATTCAGTTAGAAGTGGAAGCCTCTGCAGTCGGATAGATGCCTATTGTGCAATCACATAGTTAATGTAAATCTTTAGGTAGGTACCTATTGATAATATCCCCATTCATCTGAAAAAATGTTAATCTCTTAGACAGTTTTTGCATTTGGGTTATCTTGCTTCTTAATTCAAAAGCATTCATAAGGTCAAGGCTGCATTAGTTTCAATTCCCATGATATGTTAGTAATTATTATTATTCCCTTGAAACAAAGAGGTAAGTTAGGGATGATTAACCAGTCAAACTTTCCATGCAAATTACTGAACTATTAACACCATAAATAGGTGTTTGTGGAAGAAAGGAATAACTTGTGAATTGCTTGAATGCCCATTTAAAATTAAATCAAAAGTCATGCATTCCCAGTTTTATTAAAAACTGGCTATTGTTTTTCACCCCAATTTGATTAACAAGGTGAACATGGTTCATACCAATGTCATCCCAATTCATTCCAAGACAAAGCAGAGGTTTGAAGTAGGGCACAAGCAATTTAAGGTTTTCCAAGAAATTCGGTTAGTGTTTTTTGTCTGCTCTATGTATAACAACAGTATCAACACAGATAAAACTTTTAGCACTGCACAAATACTTGGAAGAACAAGGTTCCATAATTTGTTAGTAAAACAATTCTCTTTTATTACATAGTTGGCTTCACACTCTAAATCAACCATGTATTTTACCCCTCACCCTTAAAAAACTCTTTTTCAAGAATTAGCAACTATAGCCTATCACAACCTGGTTAGAAATGGCTGCTCAACTTCTGTAGGTCTCATGATTTTCTCTGGTGCATGTGGTAATTTATTTGCATGCCGTAATCATTATAACTGTAGAAGTTGAACACTGATTTGACAATATTAGGTCCAGGGAAATTAGATGCATATCTTTTTTCTTTTATCTGTCACAGTGACATATGTGTGCACTGTAATGTTAAGTAATTGAGGTGGTTTATAGCAGTATTAATATTTATTACTCAACAGAAATGATGCTTACATTAATTGTTTCCCCCTTAGAATCACACATAAAATCACTTTGTGAATTATCCTAACAATGTCATTGTCAAACTTGGCCAAGGACTACTGTTAGTAAATTCTCAGGGACGGTGCACCTGCATACTGAAGCCTAAATCACTTTTATATCTGTTTCAATTTTACTGAACTGGAATTATTCACTCTATTTAGTAAAAGAATCAGTTTTGGCTTACAATTATCAACATTCATGAAGGCCTATTTAGTTTTTCATAATATATTACTGGGATTAGGATGCCTTACTTAGGACGTTCATTCATCTTGTAGGCCAAAGATAAATGGACAATTGTAAAGCAATGTGTAAATAAAGTAAATGATGTCTCATCAATGGAACCGGTGCTTCCACTGGAAATTCTGTCACACTAGTGCTGTGTAGGTACCCACGTATGAACTTAGGGGCATCGCGAGCCCTAGAATTTGTGATATTTTTATTAATAATAATATAGGATTTAGTTGAAGAAATTCCTCTCGGGTTCCGTTTCCCCGATGTAGATGCTATTGCATTCACACGGCACTCGGTAGACGCATCCAGGATACTAAAGAAAATTAACAACGACACCATCCACCTTCCCCCACCCAAATTGAGAGACCGCCTCGTGAGAGCGAAGGACCCCACAGGACTCAAAACTCCCGGCGTCTACCGAGTGCCGTGTGAATGCGGTGGCATCTACATCGGGGAAACTGGATGCACTATTGAGACAAAACTGAAGGAGCATAAGCGGCATCTGAGGCTTGGACAACTAGAGAGGTCAGCCATTGCCGAACATGGCATCAACAACGACCACATCATCCGGTTCGACGACGCAAAAATTTTGACACCCTCCTCAAAATATTGGGATCGCCTCTTAAAAGAAGCCATCAAGATCTGGCTAGAAACCAAGAATTTCAACCGTGACTAAGGTTTCATGATGAGCAGCACATGGAAACCCGTGTTGAATGCGATTAGAAAAGAAAGGAGCACTCCTGACGCCGGATTGGCTGCCAAGGAACCACTCCGACACGGCGACCAATCGCGTGGCACCTCATCTCCTGGCAAGGATATATAAGGTGGTCAAAACCTCCGGAATGACACTCATCTGCCCTGATGACGGTGCACGAGTCGAGCACCAAAATGTCGGCCATGGACCGACTAACCCGGTGGAGAACCCGAGAGGAATTTCTTCAATCAATTCGCCGGGAAAGCATACGCTCTTATAGGATTTAGTTCTTTCCCAGCAAACTAATGCAGTAAATTTGTTGTGGGTTTTCCACATTGTCAAGTGGCAGCTGATCACTTGACCTGGTGGAAAACCCTCCAAGAATTTTTTTTATAATTAGCTTAAAATAGCAACAATATTTTACTGAGCTCTACACTGGTTAAGAAAATGTGGAAGAATTAAACGAAGGAAATCAGAGTGATAAAAAAGCAAAAATGAAGACAATAAAAGCAATAGAAAAGTAAATGAAGAAGATGTAAATGTCTTAAATGACAAATATTAATTTTAATGATAAATATTTCAGGGCTTTTCAAAGAGTCATCCTCATCATATTTAAGTGAACTAAAATGAAATGCTAATAAAAAATGAGGATTTGATCATCTGGAAAGTTTAAGCAAAGTTGATTCTTTGAAGCTGAAAACCTTTTGCTAAAAAATGTGCCTTCCATCACTGCAGCTCTCTAAGATTGTGGTTAACCTCATCCCTTTGGGTTGAGATCATGTACAATCTGAAATCAACAATGACAGCTGTAACATCCAAAATGTTCCATGAATTGACCGAAAAAGCTTTCTGATGATTTCACAAATGTTGTGGCTGAATTAAGAATTTATCTCTTGCTGTGACTAACAGTTCCACCAAATGCCCTTTTTCTGCTCTGAAAAGCCTGAATGCTACTTTTAGTGCTCGTTGCTTAGACAATAAAAACTGTGTGCCTTGTAAGCTATCAATGTTGAAAATGACCTGCTTCATTATTTGGATTGCGATATAATTATAAAGGGACTGGTGTAGGTTGGATAGGAATCGATAAAAGGAATCTGGGTCATTGCAAGTACAGTGGCCTCGGATGGTAAGAAAGTAAGGAAGAGACCTTTTGATGTGGTAGGGATGGTAGGTACTACAATGGAAGTAGGTACCATTGCTTATTAGTGAGTTTGATATGAACAGAGATGTAAGTCACGAGGGAGACAGAAGGAGACAGACCGCGAACCCATACTTGCAGCCGTAGGGGTGAAGGCAGAAATCCCCGGCAACTGATATGTGTAGCCCTTAAGGTTCATAAAAGAAAGATAAACAATAACGTATACAGTTGAGCACCCTTAATCTGGGAACCCCTAATCCGGGAGCACCCATAATCCGGCAATTTTGCCATGACCAACTACCTGGTACTTAGTGGAAAATGCCGAAATATTTTTAACCGGAACATTGCTACATAACCTGCTGAGATATTATTCTTGAGATATTATATGAGATATTATACCGAGATACCATTCTTAACGTTAATTTTCCCATTTCGAGAATCAGAATAATTTAAACATATTAATTTCTGGTACTTTGTGTACACTGGAATTTTTCTGGAACTTGAAGTAAACATAAATTTGAAGATATCGCCGAGACGGACTACGACTAATTTACAGATCGGCCACTTTCAATGGCGCGCACATTTTTGATTGACCACTAGACGTAGTTTGATAAAATTATTGGTTGTATTCTTATGTTTCACCCAAAACATGTCTCATCCATACAGTTGTCGCAACAGCACAAAACATTAACCATCGCAGAAAAAGTGCAACTTGTGAAAATGCTTGATGCCGTTGCATCAGTAAAGCATTTGACTGAAACATACTATGTGGGATCTTCAACAATATAGCACATTAAGAAGCTGAAAGAGAAAAATCATCAAAATTTTACTGTTAAAGTGACACGAAGAAGTAGATAACAGAGAGAAAAACTATGAAAGAAGATTTAAGTTCTGATTTAGATAGCTTGGTTTCGATGGCGTCGAAGTGAAGGGCTTAGTATTTCTGGCCAAATGCTAATGGAGCAGGATAAACTATTTCATAAATAGACGTGATCAATCCAAAAGACGTGATTCGGGAAATTTCTCATGCAGGCAATAGCATTTCACCATCCGTTCTAAAACACGTGTGGTTTAAATTGTGGCCTGCTTTAAGGTTTGATATAGACGAAATAATTGGGGATTTAAAAAATTTCATGATTCTGAGGATAAAAATATGATGATGGAGTTTGCAAACATCATCCATAACCCTGAATTATAGGAAATGGAATTGGTAAATTTAAACGAAAGGATAGTTAGCAGCCACGATATTCTCACCACACAACATATCATAGATGATGAAATCATTGAAATGGTAATTAATAACAATAAATCCGGGTGGGGATGAAGATGATCAGCCTGAAATTGTTGAAGGAAGACTACTATTGATGATGGTCTTTAAAGAAAAATCCAGCCCGGTCGCCCACGGCGACGTAGTGATGGGCGGCCGTACACACGACACCCATTCGTTGGCATCACGCTGAATCAGCTGATAACAAATCGAGCACGGTAGGGAATTATGTTACGCAAAGCACAGCATAAGAAATATAAAATTTTATACTCTTTTCCAATAACAATATGAAACTTTTACATGTGCAGCAATATGCACACGATGCTTAGATTCCATTATTTTCACTCACTGCGCAACTTCGATAATTTTAAATGATAACTTTGTGTATTAAGAAACCATATCTTTCTGATTATTCTCAGTACCTCTTTTTAAAATAATGTTCAGTAAATGGCAAACGAATATATTTTGTTATAAATGATTGACTCTTTTCAATGAAAACATCCCGGACGTCAGAAATAGACCAGTTGTCATGCATGACCCATAGTCCGGCAAAATCCCTAATCTGGCATCACCTCGGTCCCGACTGTGCCAGATTAAAGATGCTCAACTGTATAACTAAAATTGTGCTGTCTGAAAAATAACGTTAATGTATTGGAGCATAAAGATTAACATTGTAAATTGGGCCCAATATATCTTTACAAAGCTCTAAATATTGGTGTTGCTTGTACAAAAGTTAATTTCTCATGAAAAGAAGGTGTTAAATTATTAAAATGATTGAAAAAAGTGTTTTTATTTATGTGTTGTATAATAATAACCATTAATCCCTTCAGCAATGAGGTAAGCTCTTTAACTGTTTGTGCAATAGCGAAGGTTTATTGAATTTGTTTTAAATAAGAAAGAAAAACATGACTGGGAGAAGGTTACAATTTTGTGACAGCTGTGAAGCGTGAGAGAGAATTCTGTTAGCCTCATAAACGGCATTTGGCAGCAAAAACCACGCTTGGTCTCCAAAGTGTGAAAAGGCAAACATTTACTTGCACTTCTCTGAGGCATTGGCAAACATTTATAACTGATATCTTATGCAGTGGCTGTTCACTCTTACTTATCAGCTATTATTAATTTATCACAAACCATTTTACCTGAGGAAGGAGATAACTGCATAGGTTTTACCAGTCATTTGCACTGAGTAAGAACACACAAACATTACTGCAAGGCATTCCAGACTTAGAACTGAGCGTTATGTACAGGTATGTACCCTCAGTTCATTCTAAGCCCTGAAAAACATGCTATACTTTGTTCACAACACATCACATACTTAATGCATCTTCAAGCATATTCATTCATGCAGAATTTAAATGAAGCAGAAATTTTGTTGAGAGTATAACAAACCCATTACCTTTGCTTGAGGAGTTTATCCAAGATTGGAATGGCTGTTTCTTGTCTAGATGTCATTTGTTAATTTGAATGTCACAAAACAAAACTATATGTCTGTCACATTGTGTCATTTTTCTAGCAGCTATGTCTCTCAATGAGCATTGCATATTTCATCCTGAGCACTGTCACTATCTTGGTTTCTATGGCTCTCATACACAACTAGAATGACAACACTTGAGTTCATGGAGTAGGTGAATTATGTACAGAGCTTTGAATTGAAGCAAAACAGCTTCCATTGCAATCACAGATAATATTCCAGGAATGGTTGGCACCAAAAGATTAACTGTCAGTTATATAATAGCTACAAGCAGCAGAGAAGCATTACCTATTCTTATTCAAAATAATATTTTATCATTTAACATTTAATTCTCTTGTACACCCACACTTTGAAGTAATTACGGGAAATCTTAGAGGAAATCAGATGATATTTTAAATGAATTTTCCACTGTTTCTTGAACTCCAGATAAGAATTCTGGGTGATATATGTACATTTAAAATCTATATAATTTAAGTGCAGTTTTATTGAGCATGCACCATGGTCCCAAATATATAAAAAAATAATGAAAGAGACATTTTGTACATTAAGTTATGCAATTTAAAAGTGCATGGAAGTTCTGATGTGTTAATCTAAACTAAGCATTGAAGGTTTGAGGTCATTTGCTGTGGTCATCATTAATAATACAGCCATGGTCAGCAACTTAAGTGAGACAGATTTTGAGGTCCTTCTGGAATATGAAATAAAATAGGAATTTGAAGCACGGCTCTGTCCAATTGCTCCCCCCTCTCAGCGCCGAGAATACAGGAGTGGGGACGATGACTGAGGAAGCCTGTCGATCTCAACATCAGCTGTGGTGGTGATACGAGCAGCGTCAACGTGTCGACCGTGGGCGGCCATGGAAGCAGCAACGTGAGGCATATTCACCTGGCTAATGACGTCCCCATGTGCCGTGCGGACCTGATAAAGGTATCGGTATTTCTTCTGCCGCGCCTCTGCCCGCTGCTCCCGTGTTCTAACCATGCGCTGCGGACCCCCACTTGCGGCCCCAGATCCGCTTGCTCCACCCCCACCTGCTGCCACCTGCCTCACCTTCTTCGATGGAATCACTGTCACAAACAAATGAAGAACACAATTAGCCAACGATTCCCTTCATAGGAGACGTAAAGTTTTCACTGCATTGCCAAGCATGGATAATTGAGTTAAATATCACTTTCATTCTGAAATGATTTGAAGATGCAATGATGCAGATGGTCAAAAAAAAATTATCTGATGAAATTCTCAAAGCAATTTTTCATACATTTACTGTTCACAAAAAAAGAAGGATAAAATATAAAATTGGTGCAAATGATCAAACAAAAATTTGTCACATTGTTAGAATAACTTAATGCCTATTCTTTCATTTTTAGTAACAACTAACAAATTACACAAATGCACAATCTTACACAAACTAATATTGTGTAAGATTGTGCATTTGACTGATCATCTCTCTTGGGTTTCCGATTTGCTCTTCGTAAATGGTTTGAGCTGGTTCTTGGACGGAAGAGACAATGAGCCCTCAAGCAACCAAAGGATTAGCTCAGTAATTCATGGTCTCAGGGGAGACTTGGTGGAATTCATTCCCACTTTAAATGAAACACATAGACTTGGAGATTCCACAAGGTTTTGTTTAAAACAGCACCACCCAGGATTCTATTTCAGAAATCATTTTCAGGTCCTGGAAAAGATGTCCAGTGTCAAAAATCCAGGACTTGTTGTTTATGGATAAAACCTTGTGGTATCTCCAAGTTGAAGTGCTTCATTTTAAGTAAAGGCAAGAGAATGCACTTGAAGGCACTAGAATAAAGGGTCCTGTGGTGCAAGAATTGAACTATTCACACATCTGGCTTTCTCAGTCTCCAGTCCTTATCCCTTCAGCTGTTTTCAATACAGCATAATTGTTACTTATAATGATAGTATAGAGCATAACATAGGGATGTCAAAATCTTGCTACATGAGAAGGGATATGGCATGCAGAAAACCTTCCGGATGTAGGAATAGATACTGAAGAACTTTGTTTTTAGTAGAGGTGAGTAGAGATGGGTGCCTTGGTAAAATACCGCAGTAATTTTCATAAATTACCATGGTATTTTTCGTAAATTACCAACACCCCTAAAATTACTGTAATAAACGGTAATAATCAGAAGTTATTTTTCAGAAAATTTATTCCTCACGAAGAAACCATTGGAATGGCGATATTATAAATTAAGTAGCTAAAATGATTTTGTTTACATTGTGTCCATGATTAATTCAGAGTAAAATAACAAATGTACATTGCGCAGACTTTGGAACGAAAATTACTTATGGTGTAACAAAAGAGAGGCACATTGCGTGTTGCTGCCAACTTCATTATAATTATTTTAATGAATTATAATAGATAAACATTGTGATATGTTTGATATAAGCATCGGCATTTATATCTCAATGCTGTTTGATTTAGTTTTGAGTCCTCTGATAAGGATTTGCAGCTAAAAAGTTATGGTAATTTTCGAAAATTGCCATAATTTACCACCGTAATTTACCTTAATTGAAAATTATGGTAATTTGCCCATCTCTAGGGATGAGCCGATTATCTTATTTTTCCCAATAACCAATACCTGATATTTCCATCTGATGACCTAATTTAATACCCAATTATTTTCCAGTTCCTGGAACTGGATCAAATGATTGCTTTTTCAATGAACCCTCCAGTTCGTCACAGTGTACGACCAAGTATTTTTTTTTCTATTAGATGTGTGTAGCACTAAGTTTACAAGATACCTTACTGGGGTCATCATGCTTTGCAACAAAATACTTCCACACGTCTGGCATTTGTAACTACTACTTCTATCAGTTAATCTCATGGTCGTGAAACTACAAAGACATCTGAAGATAATTGTCCATGAGGGAGTTAACACGACAACAAGGTGGGTTCCACTTGCATGTCATGGATCATAGTGCGCATTGAAAATCACCTGAGCCAACATGTGCAGGAAATTCAGTTGCTCTTCATAGTTTTCAGAGAAATAAAATATTTAAAGAAACATACAAAATGAACAAATCAAACAAACATGCACAATGGTCACAGTACATATAATTGAATGTTAATTACCCTGGTGACGTAGGCAACTGGATTCAGCTCAGTGTCTTTGGTTCATGGTTTGGGAATGATCAAAGCACACAAAAGCTGGTGACATAGCGTTTCAATTATGCATTCTCTGCTCTGCAACTGAATTTCCATCAAACATAACCCATTGTTCCATCAGTCATGTTATGAAAAGACATCAGTGACCATGTCACAATCTTAATAGTTAATTTCACATTAACTTTGATGCTACAAATCAAAAATCTCTCCTGAAAGAATTTTAGTTTAGGTGCTGTTCAATCACTTATAAGCTATTCATTGATTCTAAATCCCAGTGAGAAATGGGTGGTGGCATCAACGTGGAACTCATGTTGATGCCATGTTGATTTGTGGGTATATGGTGGTGGTGGATATTGAGTGGCTGCAACCAACGTGGGATCCACGTTTACTAATAACTCTCTGGTGACATTGTGTCGTTTATCATCCCGAAACCATGCTAGTTATATGAAAACGCATCGGAAATTGTATTTCTAAATCATGTTATTCATGGAACTGCAGGATTAGATTGATGTAAAATAGAGTCAGTGGTTTTAAACATTTGCATAAAAAGCAGAATTTATTTGTATATCCATTACACTCCTGCTGGAAATTCACCATAAAAATTCATTCATTTTATAATTCTATTTTATTAAGATTTTGAATATCCTTCTCCATAGTAAAATCAGAGTTTATGTCAGCGCGCTATGCCTGAAACTGCAGACTACGGCTGGACTTAACCTGTCTACTGATGATTCAACAATCATTTCCATTCAGTGGCCACAATGGCATTTGAAAGAGTAATTAATATTTCTAATATTTATTTATCAATTAATTAATCTCCCGTAGTTGTTCTAAGTTTTGTGCCCCTTATAGGTCTAGGGTTTGTTAGTTTTAGGGCAGTACCTACTGCCGATTTAATTTATCCACCAAATTTCCACGTGCATCCCACGTTGATCCCATGACCAAAATCACATGGTATCCACGTTATATTTCCACCTAATCTCCACTGTAATTTCCACGTGAGTTCCACGTTGATTCCACCACATATTTCTCATTGGGATGTCACTTTTGCTTTGACATAACCTGACAATACTTCCTTATTTACTTCACTTTTTTGCTTCTTTTTGACCAAGCAGACTAAGTAGTGCTTGGGCCATGGTGGAGGTAAGGAAATAGGTATTATTGACCTGGGATTGAGAGGATTTTTAGACCATGAAAAAGATGTCTTCATGACCTCTTTTTGACCAATTAGAAGACGTCTTCATGACATCTTTTTGACTAATAAGAAGAGGTCGTGGTTGTGTGATGGTGGAGGGAACGAAATAGGTATTATTGACGTGGGATTGAGATGATGTTTTGACCATCAAAATGACGTCTTCATGACCTATTTTTGACCAATTAGAAGAGGTCATGGTTAAGTCATGGTGGGGGGAAGGAAATAGGTATTCTTGACCTGGGATTGAGAGGATTTATAGACCATGAAAAAGATGTCTTCATGACCTCTTTTTGACCAATTAGAAGATGTCTTCATGACCTCTTTTTGACCAATTAGAAGTGGTCGTGATTGTGTGATGGTGGAGGGATAGGAAATATGTATTATTGACCTGGGATAGAGATGATATGATTTTTAGACCATAAAAACATGTCTTCAAGACCTCAAGACCTCTTTTTGCCCAATTAGAAGTGGTTGTGGTTGGGTCATGGTGGAGGTAAGGAAATAGGTATTATTGACGTGGGATTGAGATGGTTTTTCGACCATCAAAAAGACATGTTCATGATCTCTTTTTGACCATTTAGAAGATGTCGTGATTGTGTGATGGTGGAGGGTAGAAATAGGTATTATTGACCTCGGATTGAGATGATTTTTAGACCATCAAAATGACGTTTTTTGACCTCTTTATGACCTTGATGTTCTCCTTGGAGTGTGTTTGGTGACCTTCACCCCTTGCAAATACACCCTTGCAGTGGTTGTACGCAGGTCAACTTACTTTCCTGGTGGTGGATCCCTCGACCCGTGACTGCCCACTGGGTGACCATGCCGACGATGACGACGAACGGCCACACGGACAGGATGACCCAGCTGAACCAGCACGGCTGGAAGGGCGGCTGTCCGTGGTGGCCCTTGCTCGTCTTGAGGGCCACCCTCGCCCAGAACCAGTGCACCATCGCGAACTTCTCGACGAAGTAGTCGAGGGAGGTGGAGATGATGGCTCCGCCGTAGACGGCCGTGCCCGCCACCGTGAGACCCTTGCGCCAGCGGAGGTTGAGGACCGCCAGGAGCAGGCCGGAGCCCAGCAGGACCCCCGCTGCGGTCCACGCGCTGCCCCCGGGCCCTCGGGTCCCCCCGGGGCCCCTGCGCACCTCCTCCAGGGCCGACAGCACCGCTGCACCCGTGAAGAGCCCCGTGTGGAAGCCGGTCATGAACAGGCCCACGTACTGCACGAGCATAGTGATGAGGCCGAAGAGAATGCCGGCTCCCAGGGCGACGCCTGCAACGAGAATTGTAAACCACATTTTATTTATCATTGCCGAACCTGATAAGAGTTTGTAAATTGAGGAGACACGCATTTTTCCGTTTTTCAATCCGTCAATTATTTCTCGAATTACAAGAGGAGAAAAAAATGATGTTTTTTTTAACCCTTTCGGAAAAGTGGGTGTGTTGCAACCTCTGACGTATATCGACTTCGTCCAATCACAACTGAGCCCGTGAAGCTACTTTGCCTTATCGCAATGGGAGGGGGAACACAGCTGACTCTGCCAATAGGAGCAGTTGCGACAGCATCTGTGAGAGCAGACCTTCCGAGAACCCCCCTTCACTCCCTTCCCTTCCCCTGAAAGCAGTCAAGGACGGGAGGAAAATGACGTCAATTATATCAAAGCAGCTTTTTCGGTGGGGATCACCTTTTGCTTATTTTAATTTTTTATTTATGAGCTAATGGTTGTGGTTAGAAGATTAATTTTTTCAATTTAATTCTTTTTTCCTTTCCATAACTATTTTGTGTACAATATTGTGATTTCGGTTCCGAGTAAACGCCCCCATTGTAAGTGTCTGAGCAGAACAAAGAGAGTTTATAGAAAAAAATCACAGTCGGAAAGCTTCTGGTAACATCTTTTCATTTATGCAGGAATACTGCCAAACAGTCTGGATTTCTATCGCAAATTATTCATCCAGTGATGTTTCCCATGATGCATGGCAGATATTGACAAGACACTGAAGAAAGGCGCTGCAACGAACGACTGCGAGGCTGCGCTCTTAAGTTAATTTCACGCTATTCAAGTTCTACCGACCCTTACGCTAATTTTTCCATAACTTAGAAGGACGGCTTTGAAGCTGAATTTTTCTATGAACGCCTCCAATGCCGGCAGGGTTCTCGATCCTCACGCTAAGTGCACCTACGGTAATTTCACGCTAATATTTGTCCACAAACCCGCCTTAAGTCGTCACATCGTCACTTTAGACGTTCAGTCACCTGCTTGACTTTTTTTGTGAACGAAAATCATACCAGTGGCAGATTTAATTCAAGAGTGAATGAATGAATACAATTACTAACGCATAATTTAAATCGCATAATGGGGTCGTTTATCAAATTTTTTATTGCCGGATCTGATTGAGTGTGTAAAATAAAAATACATTTGTTTTTTTATCGGTCAATTATTTATCGAGTTATAGGCGGCGAAAAACTCATGTTTTTAACCTTTTCGGAAAAGTGGGCGTGGTGCAACCTCTGACGCATATCGACTTCGTAAAATCACAACTGAGCCCGCGAAGCTACTTCGCCTTATCGCAAAGGGGGGGACACAGCTGACTCTGCCAATAGAAGCAGTTAGGATAGCATCTGTGCGAGCAGACCTTCCGAGAATCCCCTCCACTCCCTCCCCTTCCCATACAAGCAGTAAAGGAAGGGAGGAAAATGACGTCCATGTTATGAAAGCAGCTTTTTCGGTGGGCGTCAACTTTTGCTTATTTTAATTTTAGATTTATGAGTGAATGGTTGTGGTTAGAAGATTAATTTTCCATTAAAATTCGTTTTTCCTTTCCGTCTAACAATTTCGTGTACAAATTTGCGATTTCGGTTCCGAGTAAACGCCCCTACTACGGAGAATGCCTGCCTGCTCCCAGGGTGTCGCGTGCAACGAGAGATGGGAAAGGTATCATAACAGTAACTGGGCTAAATTTGTAATAAGTTACTAGTGCCGAGTAGATTTTCTAAAAAGTTACAGCTACAAGCAGGGCCGACCCTAGGCATTTTCATGTGTAAGAGAACTATAAGTTCGCCACACCCCCAAGAAATGCCACGAGTTTACGCGTTCACCGCTAAGTGTAGAGAATTGCGATATTTGATGTGTTCGTGTGCTCATGTGATGCTTACGTATAGTTTTGCAGACGCATTAATTTGTACGATTAAATAGACATACGATTAATCTCATATTTTCTTTCTCTTGTCTTTGCTGACAAAAGTCTGCGCATTTTGGGTCATTATATGTTGAGTGCTTGTCAAGGGGTCTCTTCGGCGCCCTACACGGCCGCGTGGTTCGCTTACACCTTGGTCCCGGCCTGGCAACAAGTAGATTGCAGATGCTTTAAAAAATTAAAAATTACAAAAAAACTTGAATCGGGTCTAAAGAACCAATTTTATTTTTAAATTTTTTTTAAAGTATCTGTAATTATATTATTTTTTTAAATTGACTTATAAGATATAATTACGGATTTATTGAATGCCGTTTTTTAAACCAAATTATTATTTAATCTGGAGCATGTTTCTTTACGGCAGTGAGGCATGGACGATGACAGCAGCGGAGAAGAAAAGGGTGGAAGCATTCGAAATGTGGTGCTATTGAAGAATGACTAAGATAAAATGGATCGACCGAGTAAGTAACGAGGAAGTCCTAAGGAGAGTGAGAGAAAAGAGAAGTCTACAGACAACTCTAAAAAGAAGAAAGGACTACTTAATCGGCCACATCTTAAGACGCGATGGCCTGATGAAGACAATCGTTGAATTGAAAGTGAACGGGAAGAATGGAAAAGGCAGGCCTCGTATTAGTTACATAGAACAGGTCGTAAAGGACGTGAAAGAGAGGAGCTACGTCAATATGAAGAGGTTGGCGGATAGAAGAATCGAGTGGAGGGCTGCGTCAAACCAATCCAAGGATTGTCGACTCTTGATGATGATGTTATTATTTAAACACACTGTAATTCATTTGAGTACATAGACGCATGTATCGGTTGTGGCAGGTTACCGATAGAAAAGATTCCTCAAGGTCGAAGGAAGTATGGCGTGACACGATTGAACGGAATAATGAGAATCGATAAATATCGAAACAACTTCCGGCTTCACTATCGAATGTGCCGGCTAAAGATCGTCCTCCAAAAGTATCTAAGTTCATTTATCAACATTGTATTTGAACTCATCATCGAGATAAAAGTCAAAACTGAAACGATTACTTACAGAAAACAATGAGCAGATTATAAGTAGCGGTTACGTTATCTCAAATGTAACGATGGCAAGTGAAAAAATGCCAAAAATTAATCGTTACCGGTAATGCAGTTACTTTACTCAGTTCCCGTCACTGGAAGGGAGTAATACTATGATACTAGCTGTCTGTGCATGTTAAACCTAATTTTCATGCTTGATATAGAGAGAGTGGCTGAAAAAATTGTCGCCCAGATATTGCCGGACATTAATGACAGTGATTTTTCACCAACGCATTCACTCTGGTGGTATTTCCAAATAACGGAAATAAGCAATTACAATGATGCAATTATTAACGCATAATTGAAACCGTATGATTGTGGTCTACATTTCATGACGCAGTCTTGAAAGGGAAAAAGAAAAATTGAGCTGTTCTTCTCAAAGCAACTCTCGAGTTGATCACCGAGTGGGTCACATAGGGAGCCGTCGTATGTGTGAACGCAAATATGTACCACTTATTTATGTGGTATATGGGTTAAAATTGCGCAAATTACAAGTTAATTGCTGGTTACGTACGTGCTACATAAATAAGTGGTACACATGTGCCTTCATCCATTCTTGGCTTACATGCTATGCATCGGTGATTTTTAGTTATTTAATGTTGTCAGAAATGCCACAATTAGACACATAAAAAGAAGCGATACTCACCGACATTTCCGTAGGCTGGAAGTAACTTTTCTTGAAGACATATTAGGTACACGATGATGGAGCCGAAAATGAATCCAGTGAGGAACATGACAGCCTTGAAGCAGCGGTAACCTGCGGGAAAAGAGAAAAAGAATGTGAAAAACAAATGGTCGTATATTTTGGTCAATATTTCTGGAGTAAGCAATACACTTTTATAGACGACAGAATTGAATCAATAGATAATATTAGTACTGTTTTTTAATAGCTTGGCCATGGTTTTGATAGCTACCACAATAGTATTGCTATAGCTATATGCTACATAATGCTAAGGCATATCTAAAGCTGTAGCATGATATATCAGGGGGAACTTATGAATAAAAATACGATGCCGTGATAAATGATATTTTTAAAATCTGAATTTAAATCAATAAAGAAAGCACTTGTTTATCCGAGAATCGACCTTAAAAGACAAATACAAGAAAATACAGCATGGAACGCAAAGAATTAAGTCAATCTTAGGCTTGAACTTCAGTATTCTGTGGATTTTATAGTGGTCAGTTCTTTCCCCATCAGTTTCCACAAGTTTTATAGTAGTATGTAAGTACTTTTAACATAACCAAAACACAAGCGCGGATACATGCAGTAACAATTATTGCGTACTATTCACTTTATCAACACAACTTGGCTGTGGCGGAAAATAATTTGGCCCACAGAAGGTTTCTGTTAGTTGCAGGACATACAAAATGGATATTTCGTGAAAGAAATATCTACAGCCATGATTCAACCACTCTTCAATTTATATAACCCGAGAAAAAAATCAGAACCAGGGACAAGCCTGGAAATATTTCTTAAAAGCAACAAAGTACTTGAAGATGAAACAAGATGTGAGAGTAGATTATCTATTTCAGGCGCTCTAGCAGCCGAAGTTACATCCCAACGTCTTAACCTAAGATCTTAAGGGGGTGGATGATACCTCGGCCTAAACTTCGCTTTCAGACATTCAACTCTTCCCTCGCTACATCTGCTGGTACTAGGGTAAAAAGTTCCGGCTTGCATAATTTGATTTTAAAAAGAAACCTCTACCCAGATAGCACAGATGCAATCGTATGCTTTTCATATCCGGATAGTATTCATTGACAAGAAAGATTCGCGTATACCTAGGGTCATTTAGTCAACGTATACCATCCATTGGCCGACTGTGGACGAACAAGATATCGACCATGCAAATGTCGTCTACGAATTATACACGAAGAGATACAAAAGCGCAGGAATACAATATGGTGGCTGCTGCCTAGGTTTCCTATGCTACTTTCAAATATATATTGTCGTTGGCTCTTACGTTCCGTTGTAAAACTTACCATTATAATGGTTAAATTAATTAAGGCGATACATAAGATGATTTCCCGAGGGACATGCAAACCAGCCTTCCTCACTGTTTCACTAATCAGTAAATGAACCATCCAGGAGCAATTCACGCAATAATAATAATATTTAGTTACCAAGAAACAAGTATTAAAGTATATTGCATATGGAACACAAAAATATCGGACAAAAGTAAATATATAGAAAATAATTAAATATAGTTGTCAAACAAATACAAATATATAGCTGGCAAACAAAACAGAGGACAATAAAAGTTATCTCACATGACAGCGTTAAGATAAGTACAAATTACTTCGAGTCTGCGGAGCCGTCCAAGCTTTAGAATGTATCAGATACGCCACTCCAGTATTGAAAAGCCGACATATGTTTTTATTCGCAACAAATCGTATTGCTAACAAGTTGATAAATTTGAAGCACCGTGACGAGTGGAATTCGGAAAACAATGTGGACTAGTCCACTTCGCTTTCAATGGTTCAGTGTTCCATGTGTCGTTCCTGCGTGGTAGTCTTCCAAGGTGGACAAAAAATAGAACTCAAGCTGTTTGCCAACGGGATACTCGTATCCGAGACGAAGGAGATATAGCGTATCTCTTGCAATTATTTAGTTCTATTTAAAAAATACGGGCATTGATTAAACTCTCCCAGTATTATTAGTGTTCCAGCGCTACCTTGAATTGTGCGCACTACATTTTTTAATTTATGTAACACATCATGTGTACACCTTTTACAAATACCCGAGGTGGTGTGACTTGTATCTTGTTCGTCGACCTTCGTATCTAGATACGGAAATTTACGTGCTGTCTGTGTAAGTTGGAAATGTTTCCTACAACGCTTGATGCATCGCACATTGGAAAGAAAAATCAATATAATCACAGAAAAATAGCCAAAAAACACCAATACATAGGGAAACTGTCCTTGGATGAGAAATAATATAAATCCATTAAAACGTTTAAACCCTAGAATAACGAAATCACTATTATATGCATATAAATATAGTATAGAATCGCAGAACTTAAATAAAGCGTAAAAAAAAATGTTCCGCTTCTCATTCGGCTAACTTTTGCTATGACAGCATCGTCTAGATTGGTTGGTCCATCAATTCCGACGAGCTTTGTAAACATTGTAAAGTAGTGGCATCTTTCTAGCATCGGATTGTGAAACTAGAACTTATTTTTCTTACACCAGCAGACGCAGCGACGAAAAAAACAAATTCTGGACGCCTCCTTTTGCTTTTCAAGATGAATGCCTTCGCATCCATTCCACAACGCGTTCGTCCAAAAATTTGGATGAAACTCATGTGGACCAAAAAATTGGATTACAGTTGGACCGCGGCTTTACGTAATGGCTCTTGCTATTGCGTGGAGATGTAACGCCGCTTTCGCTCGTTGTAGGGATACTTAAGACAACTTATCGTCATGATAGGAAGGTCATTCTCCTGCGGCGCCACTCGGGAGCGCTTCTCGCGATTCATTTGTCTGGTGACGGAAAAAGATAACGGGGGCGTGGAGGTCTGGGGTTCTATTTTTCCCCGAAAGGTGGCTCCGGACGAGATTGTCTCGCCCGTAGAGGGCGTTCCCGGTCCATTGGCGTGCGATATCGATCTTCAACAGGTCGAGGCGCCTGATATTGACGCCATGGGGCAGCCGGCCAGGGTTCTGACCTCCCTCGCATCTGATGACCTCAGCGGGATCACCAAAGGAGCGACGCACTCAATTCAATCCTTGTTGCGTCGATATCGAAGAGACAGCATCTTCCTGATTATTCATGAAAGCTATTACCAGAAATTTACTTCTCGTTACTTCCTAGCAGAGTGATAAATAATTACTACAATTATTGAAAGGCGCACCAATAACATTTATACATCTACATCTACACAATACCCTGCAAGCCACCATAAAGGTGTGTGGCAGGGGGTGAGCACTCACCAAGCATGCACTACATATAATGCATAAAAAGGATTAGTATTTAAAAACTGCTCTAAACTTCACTAACAGCCTTCGTGTAAGTTTTGCCCCCCATACATCTACGTAATACCTTGCAAGCCACCATAAAGTTGTGTGGCAGGGGATGACTTATCACCAAACATGCACTACATATCATGCATAAAATAGCATTACTATTAATATATTAGTCTAAACTTCACTATTTAAAAAGAAAAAAATAGCAAATCAAACATGCAAAAACATGCTATTAGTTGGGTTAGCTTCAAGTCCTTAAACCAACATGCATGTACCAATGTTATCCATTGCTACACTCGTATTGGATATATTTACCGTTATTCATATTCCTAATTGTACGAGGAGAAATGACATTTTGAACCTGTCAGTTTGGTAATCAATTTCTCTAATTTTGTGATTATGGTCCAGTCTACCATAGTAAGTTGGGGTTCGCAAAATATTTTTAACGCCATCACTGAAAATATTATCTTGGAATTTATTTAGGAGATTAAGTCTGAATTTCAACCTGCGATCTGACAATGATTCTCATTTAATTTATTTTATAGACTGGTTACGCTAATAAGGTTATCGTACCGTCCCTTTACAAACATGGTGAATTCAACAAGCAATAACATATTCGTGCAGGGAATCGGAATGACCAACGCCTCGTTTGTGTTGTCAGTCAACCCGTTCTCTGGAAACCCATGGAATAATGAATGAGGGTGGATGTTGATCATTTGCGAATATTAAGCAACACACATTACTGTTTTTCTGTTTGTTTCGCACGCAAGATCTGTGTCCCATTACCGTTTGCTATCTCGGAGATGAAGACGCCCAGGAACATCAAATGTAAGGAGGAAACAAAGGAAGCTGTTTATTTGTTTGACACTGTGGAACATGTTCATTACGCGTAAAGTGAAAATTCATTTTTTTTAATCTACGGTTTCCGCGGCGTTCCTTGTCCGTAAAATCGGCTTTCGGGCGTTCCTCCGCGTTTGAGTGATCCTAAGGGTTTTGAGGTTTTGGAGAGGCAGGAAGGACGACATTTCAGAGTAGACCAAGGAGAAACCCGCAGAATATGTGGCCTTACCACATGTTGCCGGTACAATAGAAAGAATCGCGAGAGCCTTGTCCAAACAAAATGTAGAAACCAGATTCACTTCCTGCAAGAAAACAGGAGATCACCTTCCCAAACCGAAGTACAAGATTCCTAGTACTCATTACGAAGGAGTCTGCGTGCTAGAATATACATACGTGTGGAAAGTCAAACATCTACATCTACACGATACCCTGCAAGCCACCGCGAGGGTGAGTGGCAGGGGGTGAAGATCACCAAGCATGCACTACCGACATGCAAACAAGCAAATATTACTACGGGGATACATCTTAGGTATAAGTCAGTTGCAACTAGAGTTCCGTGTCGTACCTACTCAACTCGTACATTACTACAGAGTACTCGAACAATATTTCCCTTCATCTACATCTACATCTACACGATACCCTGCAAGCCACCGCGAGGGTGTGTGGCAGGGGGCGAAGATCACAAAGCATGAACTACTAACATGCAAAGAAGCAACTATAGTGTCTCATGCAACCAGATTGTTAGTATCTATAGTATTTAAGGCATTAATACACGCATCATGCACTACAGCCTACTCTAAAATATTTCCCCTACCTATCCCTTTGCTATGCTGCCTATTCCGTTCTCTTATAATACGGGGGAAAAATGCCATTTTGAATCTATGGGTACGACAATCTATCTCTCTAATATTATTTATCTGGTCGAATCTAGCATAATACGCTGGTTTTTTTAATATGTGCCTAACATCTTCAGTAAAGCTATCCGATTGAAATTTCTTTAATAGATTTAATCTGTAACTTAACCCACGCTCTGATAATGATTCCCACCATAATTATTTTATTAATTCTGAAACACTACTCTAAAACTATCGTAACACCTTTTATCGAACCTAGCTGCTCTACGCTTCACACTGTCTAGTTCTCTCATCAAACCTAATTCATTAGTATCACATACACTGGCTGCATACTCAAGGTGGGGCCTAACTAGTGAAAAGTAACATCGCTCTTTTGTCTTCTCATCACATTTCCCAAGTACTCTTTTTATAAATCCTAGCTTTCTCTTCGCTCGGCCGCATATTTTCCGCATGTGTCTTCCCCACGATAAATCCTCGTAGGAGTCATACATCGGGCCGATTAAATGTAGAGTGCGTGAACATCATCGCACCTCAGAGAGAAAGCAATTCCGCCGCACAATGGGGTACAGAAGTAGCGCTCACTTTCAAAATCATAGAACTTTTGAATGAATTGATATATGAACATAACTTTTTTTATTTGAAAGCTAAAACTCTAATGGAATAGAGGAAAAATATGTTTCAAAGAAAAATAGCAATAAAGGTCTGCAGAAAGTGTGCGAATGCCGTAATTTCTTCCAATTATTTGTATAGACTAAAATAAATCAACGAAAAATAAATGTTTAAAAACGAAAATATACATATTACTATATTTTCTCATACTCATTGATAACAAGATTAAACCAAGTCGAAATAATAAATAATATTTATGTTATAAACAATTTGTTATTAGTTAATTAAATAATTGAAGTAGTACTTTTTTAGTAGAGTTTTAGCTTTCAAATTAAAAAAAGTTATGTTCAAATCCTAATTCATTCAAAAGTTCTACGATTTTGAAAGTGAGCCTTACCTCTGTACCCCATAGTGCGCCGCGTGGATCACGAGTGGTCGGGACCCGGTCACCAAGTGGACATCGAGAAACCAACAGTCATTTGCAATGAGCGCAGATACTATTCAAGACTGATCCGGGAGATGATAGAAATGAAAAAAAACAAGGAAAACTGCAACCGGGAGGACGGATACGCACTCTCTTAACGATTGGAAGACAGGGTATTCAAATTGGATGAACCAGCAGCCAATCAGAGACGGCCCAGGGGGGTTATTTCGTAATCTCACCTTTTTAATGACTCTTTGAGGGAAGGCGGGAGATGCGTTTCCCTCTCTTAATGATCGGCTCACGAACGGTTCGTGAATTGTCGAAGCTTCAATCGGTAGCGCTATCTGTTGCCGATCTCGTCTATGTTGAATAAATAAACGAGTGACGAGAACCGGGATCGAATAAAGAACGATCTAGGGACTGGGGATCCGGTTATACTGTAGGTTGTAAAACCTAAAAATAATCACCGGTTATTTTATTCATGTTTTAATACTAAACTGCTGGTTCTGTTTGAAAGAACCGGTTAAACTAACGAGATTTTTTTCTCAAAACTTTCCATCCACACTTTACAACCGACTTTTAGAGGACAAATATTCAATGCAATGGTAATCGATATTAATCTCGCATGGAATCGAACTACTACGGCGACGGGATGTCCACGAATTAGGTGAATCGTCCACTTCCTTTGCAACGATATGAGATGTGTGAGCGTGCTATACGATATGAAATCGATGCCCGTGCATCGAATTTGAATATTTCGGGTCTGAAGCTCGGGTCCTCATCCGATGCTGATGCGATACCTAACTCCAAATACCTCTTCCAAAGTGTATCCTAAAAGTCAGGCAACCAAAATGTGCGTGTAACTCGGAATGCATACACCCCAGGATACCCCATCACAGCCAATGAATCCGGCAAGTCCCGCAGGTGGTCTGACAACGAACGCGCTCCAAATATAGCACCGATTATTTCAACGCTAACTCCTGGTACTGTAAATTTTCGGAAACTGAGCATTTTCAGTCTGTCCACTCTTTACGAATTTCTTCTCGTATTACCCATCGACCTCCTTGTCATGTCATCATCATTGGTCAACAATCCTAGGATTGGTTTGACGCAGCCCTCCACTCGATTCTTCTATCGGCCAACCTTTTCATTGTGACGTAATTCTTCTCTTTTACATGCTTCACAACCTGTTCCATGTATCTCATACGAGACCTGCCATTTCCAATCTTCCCGTTCACTTTTCCCTCGACGAAAGTCTTCAGGCCATCGTGTCTCAAGATATGGCCGATTATGTTGTCTCGTCTTCCCTTTATAGTTTTCAGCAGACACCTCTTTTCTCCTACTCTTCTTAGGTCTTCCTCGTTTCTTACTCGGTCCATCAATTTAATCTTCAGCATTCTTCTGTAGCACCACATTTCGAATGCTTCCACCCTTTTCTTCTCCGCTGCTCTCATTGTCCATACCTCACTGCCGTAAAGAAACATGCTCCAGATGTATGTCCTGATAAACTGTTTCCTTACTTCCAAGCTTGTATTTCCAGCTGTAAGTAGATTCTTCTTTTGATAAAATGCCCTCTTTGCCTGGGCTATTCTACTAACTATTTCTTGTTTGCTTCGTCCATCGTTGGTTACTCGGCTTCCTAGGTAACAGTACTTTTTCACCTCTTCCAGCTTTTGTTTTCCTAGTTTAACGTTGGTTTTGGCCTCTTCTTTCTTGCTGCACACCAGTATCTTTTTTTCTGTTTTCTTTTTATTAAGCTTCAGCTGATATCTGGACATTGTCCTATCCATGGTTATTAGCCTTGCCATGTACTCAAAACGAAATCACAACGGAAAAGAATAGAAATGTACACGCTTGAGAATGTTCCCGTTTGTTTCCCACGCGTGATGTGGACAGGATCGTAGCAAGGGAGGAGGGAAAGCCGGAGCTGTGGAAGGGCAGAGGGTAGAGGGGGAAGAAGGAATCGTTAGGGAGGTAGTTCGGGGCGAATCAGGTGGACACTGATTTGTGTAAGATCAATGTGGTCTCGGGAATCAAAGAAAGAGGAATAGTGATGGGAAATGACTCTTTTAGATGAGCTGACTCATGGCTCACCACTCACTTCAGCGAGCAGCTCGCTCGGAGTGATTCCTTTTGGAGTCATTTGGTTCGGGAGGGGAGGAGAGGGAATCGTTTGGAGGGGGGGAAGGAGAGGGGGATTGGTGGAAACAATGAAGGTGGATTTTTAGCGGTAATTTGATCTACGAACATGTTTTTAGGAAGAACAGCATAAAATACAAAGAAATCATAGCAATTTTTTTTTACAATTAAGCTTTTAAAATCAAAATCTGCGACACTTTTCTATTTGTCAGTTTATTGCTCTTATCAGAAACAATTTGGCCTGCTTTAGATTTCATTAGCCATTCACTTTATTACGGCCCAACATCAAATTCCCAGTAGCACCCATGGTGAATTTCATAATACTTGATCGCAAATGATTCCCGTTTACTCATACTTTACAGCCATGACTCCATGAAATGAAACCTCTTCAGAGCGGCGAGCTCGGAGACTTATGAACTGTGAACTCCAAGACTCTATTGAGCTGTGAGTTCGAAGACTCTTTCGAACGGGCGTTTCAAGCTGAGTGCGGTGACGGTGCACTTAATACGACTCTCATGACTCGCAGCTCCGTCTGCAGAGGAACTCTTTTGAGCTGACTCGCTCACGCATCAATAGAGAGGAGGCAATGGAGAAAGTGCGATGCGACGGGAAACTCAAAGAGAAATTTCCGTGGAAGTATCATTAATACCCGGTTGAGAAAAGGGACCATTATCCAGGGACGTGAAGAAAAGTGGCTATTGGAACAAAAGGGCGACTGAAACGAGACAGGAATGAAACTATTAGGAGCAGAATATGATTTGTGGGGTTTCCTCGCGGTAATGTTCCACTTCTTGGGGCGTTTGTGGATTGTATGTAAAGTGTCCATCCACTTTATGACGCAAATCAACGTTCGGTATACGCTTCTTCGATCCCGGGCGTATATCAAGCGTATGGAAGCGACGACGTTACTCAAATCGATGCTGTATAGGCTTTTGAAGAAGACACGTATTCGAAAAACAGTGCGGGAGTTTTAAGCAAGTTCTTGGAAGGGAACACTTGCGTTTCTGCTACGAAAACAGAAACAAAAAACTTTCACTAAGCACATTCACAAAAAAACAACCCAAGTGAATTCCACACTTTTATTACCACAAGCATTTAAAAATATGCTTTAAAAAAGGACTACGAATATTCTGAATAGATAATGAAGAAATTCGACGCAGAGTAGAGAAGAGAAGATAATCATGATATGTGAGGCACGCGACAACCTTGTCAATTGTCCCATCGGATTATTTGCTTTAAAGAATGCTCGTCGCTCCTCATCTTTAAGGTGCATTTGGCAATCTCTTAGTAAAATTCACAAGCAATTTCTCTCTCTCAACAATATGCTCACAGTAAATTGTGGGATCACTTTGGATATGTTGAATTAGTCTGGATCATTTGATAGACATGAACGTGAATTCGGTTAACACTTGAAACTTGAAATAGATACCAACACAATAATCAGTGTACATTTTGGTTCAAGTTGAGAATACACTTTGAATAGATCGAGAGCAGAGAAATATTGAGAAATTAAAAATCTAATGTATCAATGAGGAGGACTAGTGGCATATAAGGGCGGATCAATTTTTCAAATTTTCTTTTTCCAAAAATGAGGAGGGTCAAAAAGTTAAAAAAGTTTGGTTAGCTATTCACAATTATATTTACAAGAACTGGCAATTACATTGGTTTGCCAGGTATATAGCTACTTCAAATTCATAACATTTTCACGTGTCACTTAAAATTCGCGGCAAACTGTCTTCTTACAAGAAATTCCTTCTTATCATTATTTCTCTCTGCAATGGGGGCGTTTACTCGGAACCGAAATCGCAATTTTGTACACGAAATCGTTAGATGGAAACTAAAAACGAATTTTAGTGAAAAAATTAATCTTCTAACCATAACCATTCACTCATAAATCAAAAATAAAAATAAGCAAAAGGTGACGCCCACCGAAAATGCTGCTGTGATAACATTGACGTCATTTTCCTCCCGTCCTTGACTGCTTTCAGGGGAGGGGGAAGGGAGTGGAGGGGAGTTCTCGGAAGGTCTGCTCGCACAGATGCTGTCACAACTGCTGCTATTGACAGAGTCAGCTGTGTCCCCCCGATTGCGATAAGGCAAAGCAGCTTTGCGGGCTCAGTTGTGATTGGACGAAGTAGATATATGTCAGAGGTTGCACCACACCCACTTTTCCGAAAGGGTTAAAAACATCAGTTTTTCGCCGCTTATAACTCGGGAAATAATTGTCGGATCAGAAAACGGAAAAATACGGGTCCTTTTATTTTACAAACTGTATCAGATTCGGCAATAAAAAAATATGGCAAACGATCCCATTCTGATCCAACGTTAAGGATATACTTATAGTATACTATATAATCTGTACAATTCATTATAATACATTACAATTGCGCAATGTTGCATTGAAAAGTATTAGGTATGGTGTCGGTCTACGTGCTACAGCTGCCATTACAACAGCTGCATTTTTGGATGCTGGATTAATTACAGAAGGAGTCAGGAGACTTGTGGTTGATCACAATAAAGTAAAAAGGGCACAAGAAAAAGTCATGAAATCACTTGATGAAGAATTTCACGCTCGATGCCGGATAGGCAATATTGAATGTGTCTTCTTTGATGGAGGCATATATTCCACAAAAGTTCTGTTGCAAGCAGATAACTCAAGTCATCAGTTTCCAAGTATTGGAAAGAAGAGCATTACACTGTGTGCAGTGAGCCAGGTAAAGGGTATCTTTGCCATTTTATTTAACAGAAAGACTTGACGAAAAGGAAACCTGCTGAAGATACTGCTAACCATCTTGTGGATTTCTTAAAGAGAAACAGCATTGATAATAGTTTGCAGGCGGTGACTCAGCAAATGTTAACACTCGTTGCGAAGGGGGAGTCATGTATTGGCTTGAGGCACAGCTGAATCGTAAACTCATATGACTGGTTTGTGCTCTTGGTACTTGGTACTAATAGCTACCCTTTGCGGCACTTGATCACAGTATAGCAAATATTCCACAGAAAAAAAAATCATTCGCCTTGACCGGGACTCGAACCCGAACCCCCTGATTTCCAGCCAGGTGCTCTAACTATACTTTAGAGCTCTAAAGGAACAAGATGTTGACGGACTGCTAGACATATGAATGCCACAAAGCAGCCGAAATCGTGCGCATGGCGCCACCATCCAAGAGGTTAAAGCCGACGTTGAAACACTTAATGTGCTTACTTGTAACTTGAAATTCAAAGATCACTTACTAGCCGTGGAAACTTTAGCGGCGTTACCCGCTCAAATTGCACTATAGCAAATATTCCACCGAGAAATAAAATCATTCGCCTTGACCGGGACTCGATATATATCCACAAAATATATCGAATAATTGATATCGAAAAAATATATATCCACCGGGAAAGCGGACGCCTTGGTAGCTCAACTGGTAGAGCACCTGGCCGGAAACCAGGGGGTGCGGGTTCGAGTCCCGGTCAAGGCGAATGATTTTTTTCTCTGTGGATTATTTGCTATAGTGCAATCTCAGCGGGTAACGCCGCTAAAGTTTTCACGGCTAGTACGTGGCCTTTGAATTCGTTACTTGACCACAGATTTGGAGGGATAACTTTGTCTAGCAACAAGTGGAGTGGTACGATTGGCGACATGCTTGATACTGCAACAGAACTTGAAATCAATCCCTCATTTGTCAAAATATCCTTTCCAGTGCCCTTGGTTCCATTGAGTGACGCCGTTGTCAAAGATCACTCTACAGATCAGGATTATGATCACAATAAGTCAGGCCATAAAGACAGGTGTACTTCCAACTGATCTAGCATTATTATAAATTGGTCCTGTAAGCCACTCTCGGTGGTTAAAAGCTGCAAATAGGATTTCTCGCATATGGGTTTCAAAACATGGCCTTAAAGGTAATAACTTGAATACGTTAGAAACTGCTTGCAGAATACAATGCTGGCGTTTACTATCCCTTCTAGTTTAAAATGAAATCGAAATTCTCTTGGGTGGAAGGACCTCGCCAAATTCTTTATCAATTGAAGCTCCTAAAATCTGAGAAGAAGGCAGTAGCAGATATTGCTTTGCCAAAAATCCAGCGTACATCCTGGTTCGCATTTAGTGAAATTGTGCTTCAGGCACTTTTATGCTCGGAAAACCAAGAAGAAAGGGAAGCAGGGGTTCAGAAGATAATTGAATTAGGGAATGAAGACGATGACACACCAGGAGATCTATCTGTTCGGCCTAGGATAGCACCTGAAGTAAATCCAATTGCAACTTCCCTTTTGGAACTGAGAGACTAGTCAGAAAAAGTATATGGACCTCCACTTACTTGTAAACTCAAAATATCAGAAATAAGGAAGTTTGTTGAAGAGCCAATGCAAGTTCCAAAGTGGCCATGGCATGAACAACCCATACAGACGTGTGTGAAACAAGTAACAGAGGCTTCTGGAAAAGTGTATACTAATGAGAAAGGAGAATGATTCATTTGAGGCCAGGAAGAAATCAGAAGAATTATGTCTAGGAATGAATCGGAGCAAGATTTTGCAATGATGTTTTCAACCCTTTCGGAAAAGTGGGCGTGGTACAAACTCTGACGTATATTGACTTCGAACAATCACAACTGAGCCCCCGAAGCTACTTTGCCTTATCGCAATGGGGGACACACAGTTGGCTCTGCCAACGGGAGACGTTGCGACAGGATCTGTGCGAGTAGACATTCAGAGAACCCCCCCTCCACTCCCTTCCCTTCCTCTAAAAGCAGTCGAGGACGGAAGGAAAATTACGTCAATGATATCAGAGCAGCTTTTTCGGTGGGCGTCACCTTTTGCTTATTTAAATTTTTGATTTGTGAGCGAACGGTTGCGTTTAGAATATTATTTTTTTCACTAAAATTCATCTTTCGTTTCCATCTAACGATTTCGTGTGCAAAATTGTGATTTCGTTCCGAGTAAACGCCCGCATTCATGCCGTCTTCAGGTGAGGATGGCGTAAATTGTCGAAGCCCGGGTCGTGATTAAGTTATATCAGTGAAATTCGCAAAATTTGTTTTTTTTTCATCAGAACAATAAATAATTTTGCTCAAATTCATGGCTGCCGTACATAAACTCCATATTTTACTTCATGTTCTATTTTTTTCAAAGTTTTCAGACAAAGGTGTAACGACTGCTGTGAAAAATTGCCCTCGACAAGAACACTGCGATGCAACTGCCCCGCGCTAAGGCCACAGCCATAACATTGTCCCTCAAAGGTTCCGAGTTGAACCTCGGAGACAACGATCGCTCCATTCGCCAATTAATGAAGCACATTCTTTTATGGCCGGTGAGGCTTCCCGTCTCCTTCGAAACACTCGTTCCAATCGACGTGCCAAGCATAAAATAGTTAATTATGAGAGCCCCACATTGCATTGGTATAGAGCACCAGAGGAATAACAGAAATACTCTGATTCACAAATGTATTCAAATATTCCTTCTTCCGTGAACATTACATAAGTAAATAAGTAATAATGAATTAACAAACGTGGAATCCATTAAATATCTTGGAATAAGACTGATATATGATCTTTCCTGGGTTAAACACATACGTGAAATAATGGGTCAAGTGAATCGTAAACTGGGATTCATCAAAAGAATACTGGGTAAATGTGACGATCATGTGCGAGAAATCAGCTACTTTTCCCTTGTTAGACCTAATTTGGAATATGCTGCCAGTGTATGGGATCCCAACGAAATCGGTCTAAATAACGAACTTGAACGTGTGCAGCGATGATCGGCAAGATTTGTAAAGGGATGGTACGATAACTATATATTAGCGTAACCAGTCTATTAAATGAATTAAAATGAGGAATCATTGTCAGATCGCAGGTTGAAATTAAGACTTAATCTCTTAAAGATATTCCAAGACCATATTTTTAGTGATGATGTTAAAAATATTTTGCGAATACCAACTTACTATGGCAGACTGGACCATAATCACAAAATTAGAGAAATTGAGTGCAGAACTGACAGATTCAAAATGTCCTTTTTTCCTCGTACTATTAGGGATATGAATATCGGTAAATGTATCCAATACGAGTGTAGCAATGGATAACATTGGTAGCTGCATGTTGGTATAAGGATTTGAAGCTAATCCAACTAACAGCATGTTTTTACTTGTTTGCTTTGCTATTTTTATCTTTTTTTAATAGTGATTAGAATAGTATATAAATACTAATCCTTTTAAATGCATGATCTGTAGTGCATGTTTGGTGAAAATTCACCCCCTGCTGCACACCTTTATGGTGGTTTGCGGGTATTATGTAGATGTAGATAAGCACTTTAAGACTTCTCATGCCAAGATGTCTAAATAAAATACACTTGCGTTGACATGACAATGAAATTACAGACATTAGATTAATACAGGTTAATGAAGCCGTGATGGAATTAAGATGCTTTTTTTATATTTCACATTAGGATTTAAGAATGCCCGCATGAAATAGGTACTAATAGAAGTTATACATGTCTGTAGTACTTCTTGAATGTTTCTTTGCATGTTGGATGGAAAGAAGAACTGATAATGTGTACCCCACATTAAATTCAGTGATATACTTCTTCAGTTACATGCGTATTATAAGTGTTAGTGCATAAGTGTTAGTGCATATACGTGGCGCATGTTTGGTGATCACTCACCCCCTGCCACACACCCTCGAATTTGCTTGCAGAGTATTCAGTAAATATAGATATGTTTACTGCAGAAAAGGGGACAGTATTTGATGAGAAAAGGCCGCACTACGGAGTTGATTTGTTTATGAGCTGACAGATACCGGAAAGGAAAAAACACCTCCAAAGACAGGTCAAAAGGCCACAGATTGGTTTCCATCTTAGGAAGCTGAAAATCGTCTCCAGAGTCTGATAGCAAATTGATATAGAGTCTCATAGATATTTCCACCGCTTACATCGGTAAGTTCTAGGGAAAGGAAGCAAGTAAAGCAGAGCGGAAATATGCACGACACCGGCATGGAATGGACTCACAAATAATTGACAAGCAAACATTACACCACACCAAAAAGACTTCCAGTTTTACTGTGGCTAAAGAGTTTGAACAATTTTCCATCAAGAGGCCGTATTACGAAACACATTCCAAAAGTGGAAGTGAACCATGATGTTATTTTCACTGGATCACATGCATTTTTATTTGTGAATCTATGACTTCTTCACCTACAAATATACTGAGAGGGAAAGGTTTCTGCAGTGTCGACTTTCATACAGAGTACTATTCATTCAGAGGAGAGCTAATAAAAGAGAAATTAGTTTCACGTGGATTTGGCCTGGCGAATGCGTTGCTTCTTTTGGCACCCAGAGACCTTCATATCGTCAATATGCGACTTATATTCATCCCGCATACCTTCTGCAAAGGCAGAAAAAAATTGGGGTGTTCTCTATATCCAATTACAATCACCTACCCGTTAATGGGCAAACCTAGAACCGATTAATTGGGACAGTTAGTGAAGGAGCTATACTAGCTCTAGCCTATCGAGAAATGAGATCGCATATACATATAAATATGCTGCTCACCAATCGTAAAAGGTTTGAACCCGAAGAAGAAGACATTTCATTGAGACAGTCCCGTAAAAGGTCTTATTCTGGCTTTTATCTACATTAAAAGAATCTGTAGACATACAAAAGAGGCCATACTACGCGGAAAATATAAAAATATTAGCTCAACTACGCATAAAAATTTATCCTTATGCAAGAAAAACTCCCATTCTTATAGCAGCCGTTCAATGACGAGCCAAATCGCTTTAAAAGAGATAAATACCAAATTTTTTTCAGTTAATTCATTGCTATCCCATCGTGATGCTCATTTGTTCATAACAGTATGCACATCGATTGTGTTCGTGCGATAAAGAATGAATAACGGTGTAATCAAATATATATCGTCCCCTTGGATAATAACTTAATGCACTGAACAATGCTTACGCTCTCTTATCTCTCTTGTTTGCTCGTCTTTCTCTCGCCGTGACTGACGTAGCAACGCTTAAGGAGGTTCCACCGTGACTCAGCGATTCAATTTCCCGTAAAAGAGCTATGCGATATAATGAATAAATACCGATACAGAAAAACACCTATTTGAAAAATCATCTATAGAGTGATAACGCATGCACAATCATTGTATGAGTATTCTATTATATAGCGCGATGTAGTTGCATTCAATTTTTTACGAGCTCCTTTAACTCATTTTGAGTTCGGAACATGACTAACGTGTTGTTGCCACGTTTAATTTACAAACAAGGGATTACATACTCAATTCCGCTAATACGTATTCTAATATATGTTACATACTTTCTTGCTTAGCTTTAAAACTATTCCCTTGCAAACACAACTCTTTGTTTTGAATTTTATTAATATTCGTATTTTTTAATACTGTTTGGCAACAATGACGCTACTACCATTTGGAAGCATTGGTATTAATTACACCATATCAATAACCAACGAAATATTTACATTATATAAAAAATATAAGAAGTACCTTGGTAAGGTATATTCCTAAATTAAGTTAGTAAATAAGATTGTAAGCACGTTCCGACACAAGTACCGTTGCCAATGATAACAACATACCTACTGTAGTGCCACTTTCATGCAACTAAGGCTTTTCTGATTTTTTTCGAGCAAACATTTATTAATATCAATTAAACAAGTGTGGTTAGGCGAGCACGTTTTTACAACGCTAAATTCTACATAAAATTGCGCATATTATATTAGTTTTTCGTCAAAACGACATTTCTCTTTACATTATTAATCTGCAAAATTTACTGCAAGAGCCATGCTCAGCCGTATAGCCACGAATAAAATATCTGATTTTCAACGGATTTTTTCTTCAAATATGTTATGGAAAGGTCATATTATTATTTTTCCAATCGATAGAAGGGCCAAAAAATGATGTATCCTGAAATTTTCACAAAAATGACATATATTTCATAATTCGGTGGGGCCACCTTAAATCAATCGGTTGTTTAAGAGACAATAGGAACATTGACGGTTTTCGCGAGCGACGGGATTCACGTTTTATTTTTCCGCCAGTTTCCGACTCAGACGCTCAGGTGACCAGTGGTCCGGATCTACGTCACGGAAAAGGACCCGCATCGATTGTCGTCCAGTGCAAAATCACTCTGCTGCCATTGTGAGCGCCAAGTGGCCCTTAGCGATGGATGACGTGCGTAACGATTTCTCGGTCCCAGCATTCCCCGCGGCGTCACCATCTCCCGCCTCCATATCGATCCCCTGGACCCGCCACGCCTTTCAGCCACGCCACTGGCTCATGGTAAAGCAGCGCGAAACAAACTGCAGAAAGGCCGGCTAGGAGGGACGATCCATGGGAATTGCATTGTGGGAGGTATTGCAGGAGGTATGGCAAGCAGCAGTACGAGGCTGGGTGTCGAATGCTTCGTACCACGTAGAAGCTGCAGACTGACGCCATTAGGCGAAGGGGAAAAATACCAGTCTGCCTGAAATCAAATCTACGAACCGCAAAAATACTGAGGATCTCAATTACAGTCTCGCATCTACTACCTACATCCTGAAACCCCAACAACAACGAGTCGAATTAGTTCACAGATTCTGCCAGACAAGGGAGCATTACATCTACACCGACATCTACATAATACCCTGCAAGCCACCATAAAGGTGTGTGGCAGGGGGTGAATTCTCACCAAACATGCACTACATATCATGCATTAAAAAGAATTAGTATTTATATACTGTTCTAAACTTCACTATTTTAAAAAAGATAAAAATAGCAAAGCAAACATGCTGAAACATGCTGTTAGTTGCGATAGCTTCAAGTCCTTATACCAATGTTATCCATTGCTACACTAGTATTGGATATATTTACCGTTATTCATATCCCTAATTGTACGAGGAAAAAAGAACATTTTGAATCTGTCAGTTCGGCAATCAATTTCTCTATTTTGTGATCATGGTCCAGTCTACCATAGTAAGTTGTGGTTCGCAAAATATTTTTAACGTCATCACTGAAAATATGGTCTTGGAATTAGTTTAAGAGATAGAGCCTAAATTTCAACCTGCAATCAGACAATGATTCCCAATTTAATTCATTTAATAGACTGGTTACGCTAATAAGGTTATCGTACCGTCCCTTTACAAATCTTGCCGATCTTCGCTGCACACGTTCAAGTTCGTTATTTAGAACGATTTTGCAGGGATCACATACACTGGCAGCATATTCCAAATGAGGTCTAACAAGGGAAAAGTAGCTGATTTCTCGCACATGTTCGTCACACTTTCCCAGTGCTTTTTTGATGAATCCAAGTATACGATTAGCTTGACCCATTATTTCACGTATGTGTTTACCCCAGTAAATGATGTGTCAGTCTTATTCACAGATATTTAATGGATTCCAGGTTTGTTAATTCATTATTACTTATTTTGGAAGTGCACAGCGTGTAAGTACACATCGTACATCACAGCGTGATGTTGAGAACTAAACTGAGAATCTGAATATGGCTGCGCCGTATTCATAATCTTCCTACTTTTTTCTGCTTGTGTTATAACATCTCTATTGAGAGTTCATAAGTTTGCACATATTCTCCTCGATATGGTTCGACGCGGTTTACGGCGCGGCGCTAGGTAAGCAATACCAACTTTACAGAGTGAATCTGCACACCAATTTGATTTCAGGTAGAGGTTTCAGCACGTAAGCATTAGAAGTGAGGATGTAATTCAGATTCTTAATATGGCACAGGGTCTCGAAGTACCTGAGAATGGGATCTTAGATTCCCGTTCGTCAGGAAGCGTACCTCTTCGCCGATCATCCCTCCTCAATCCACCCACCCACCCACGTGGCCTACAGCCTCGCTCGGTGACAACAAGCGCCCATCTTTGCCCATAAATGACATCACGGGCGATGAAGGGGGGAAATAAATAGTGATGGTTATGTGAGAAGCGTTTCCACATCTCAAGCGTACCATCTCTTGATACTAGGTATATATTTTGGGGCTTTTATATCGGTAATAAATGCTCACATAGCATTCATTTAATCGCCAAATATTCATCATCACTTCGACTCATAAAATCCTAAGATTGGTTTAACGTAGCGCTTCCCTCTATTCTCCTATCGGCCAAACACTAGCAGCCTACCTACTTGATATGTTTCCTAAAAGACGAACAACTGCATGTTCCTTAAAAACTATACAACAAACTTATTTTTTACTACCCACCACACAAGAGCAATGTATATGAAAATCTTTTGTTGTTAATGCCATAAAATTATGGAAATCCCGACCCACGAGCCTAACCTGTACGAAATCCATACTTTATTTTAAAGAAAAATACTGGGAATATCTATTTAAAACTTTGTTTGATTAAGTCTTTCCCACCATTGTATATACTTGTAAAATATAATATGTAATATAGAACATTTTCACTTATGCATAGATAATACTTTATGTAATTGCTTATTGTCATGTTAAATGCCGACTGGTGTACAAGCTTACTTTTGTACTGTTTTTTTAAGGTGGAATTGCCACAGAAAATATATGAAATGTATAATTATTATTATAAACTCGATCATATTGACTTAAATCTTCCCTTTCATATCCTTTATAACTTCTATACATAACTCATTCGTGGTCCTGCCTTTTCCACACCTCCCGTTCACTTTTCCCTCGACGATTGCCTTCATCAGGCCATCATGTCATAAGATGTGGCCGATTTAAGTAATTCCGTCTTCTTTTTTAAAATTTCAGCAGTCTTCTCTTTTTTCCCACTCTTCTGAAGACTTCGCTTGTCACTCGGCCTTTCTATATAACCTCCATCAGTCTTCGATAGTACCACATTTCAAATGCTTCCAGCCTTGACTTCTGCTGTGACTCATATCCGTCGGAAATATTCCTGCCAATCTGTTGAAGTTGTTCTGCCAAAATTAGCTCCAGCTCTAGAAAGTAACAGAGCTCTTCGAGTACATTCTGCTCGGGATTCCCACCGGGTTAGTATTTCAGGTGCCGACGTTTTGGTGGCTGACTCTGACATCATCTTCAAGGGATGATGCCAGGTCTTGTTTTTTGCCGACTTGAAACAGGAGTTGGAGTCATTGAAACAAGAATCAAAGTACACATAGGAAATGGGGGCGTTTACTCGGAACCGAAATCGTAGTTTTGAACACGAAATTGTTAGATGGAATCGAAAAAAGAATTTTAGTGAAAAAATTAATTTTCTAACCACAACCATTCACTCATAAATCAAAAATTAAAATAAGCAAAAGGTGACGCCCACCGAAAATGCTGCTGCGATAACGTTGACGTCATTTTCCTCCCGTCCTCGACTGCTTTTAGGGGAAGGGAAGGGAGAGGAGGGGGTTTCTCGGAAGGTCTGCTCGAACAGATGCTGTCGAAACTGCTCCTGTTGGCAGAGTCAGCTGTTGCCCCCCCCCCCATTGCGATGAGGCGAAGTAGCTTCGCGGGCTCTGTTGTGATTGGACGAAACGTCGGCACCTGAAATACCAACCCGGTGGGAATCCCGATCAGACGGCTTTTACACGTAGCAGTTGACTGCTATGACAATCAACTGCTAACAACTATTAAGCTCCCCTCGTATGTATAAATAGCAACTGCGATGCGAGTTCAGGTCGGTACTGGACACATGTCGAACACTATCGATCCTAGTTCGAGCTATTGGCAAAGTTGAAGTCCGTCTACTTTCCAGCGGAAATGTTTTCAACAAGATCGCAACAATCGCCAACGGAAAGCAATACCTGACGTCTGATACCGGGAATCTAAATATAATAGCAAGGATATCCCTCCCCAAAAGGGGAGATTCCACTCTTTAAAGAATGGGAAAATAGATAATCGTCAATGGAATTTATTGGTTGAAGAATTTCATGAAAATTCATCAGTCACTTGCACCGTTTCCCGAATGAGAAATGGGTTCACGAGAAACGCTTGTCCAGGGGACAAAAATTCTTTCCAAACACGGGTGAACAAGATGAGGTCAAATATAGAATAAAAAACAAAAGTATGAGAAGCTAACTAATCAAACACTCTATTTCAACAACAAAAGACAAAGCAAGTACAAACCAACAAAATTGAAATACTCTTCCCAATTCAGGGAAACCATAATAACTTGCACCAATAGCTTCATGGCCCTAAGGAGATCGTAGGCATTGTTGGCGTCGTGGGCTCCGCCTGTCGTTAGCTACGCCTGTCGTGCAAGTCCTTCGGCTAAGTCCGGAGAGTAAATAGTCCGCCGAGGGGTTATGTCCAACGAGGGGTGAGGGGGGGGGGGGTACCAAAAAAATGCCACACACTATTGAAATAAAACTGTTTTTATTTTTTATGACAACGCCTAAATAGCGGCTTTAAGCTGCATAGAAGTCGGTGCAGACGCATCATAGCAGTAGCGATATAGATATATCGTGCATCTCGCAACTGTCATAGCAGTCAACTGTTACGTGTAAACGCTGCTTTAGAATGGCTGAGTGTGTTCGAAATAGTCGGGGGGGGGGGGGGGGGGGGGGGGGGGAGAGAACTGGGGTCGCTGGTCAGCCGCTCCTCCCTTGACCCCGAATCTCACCCCACTTCCTCCGCTGTGAGGCGAGCAAGCGAACACATATTTTAATTCTGGGTCGCCTCGCTTGACCACTTCCCTGTCGCGCGGGTGGACTTCCCAGTGGACGCTGTTGTAGCCTTGGCTGCGCGAAGCATATTCTGTGCCGCGGATAACTCGTCTTCCTCGCCTTCACCACTGATTTCCCTCGTGAATCACTTTTTACGCACTGTTTACGGCATCACACGTTTACGGTTGGTGTGTTCTGCGCGTCCATTGGATGCAGGGGAAGTCGGGCTGTCGAGATGCTGGGAACGAACGGTTACGAGAACGTACGAAGTTACTCTGTAGGAAGGATCACTAAAATTACTAAATTGGATTTGAATCCTTTTCATTACACAGGGGATGCATATAGCACTAGGGTGGTCCATATTCGCAAAGTGGGTAAAAATGTGAGGGGCGGACTCGTCAAAAGTTTCGTTTTTACATACAGATCTCAAATCCAAAACCGGAAGTTCGAGCGATAAATTTTATTGGTCGCGCAGGGCGCGGGAAATTCGAAATACTGAACTTGCCCAAAATGGCACCTTTTTGCACTTCAGAGCTCTGTTTTTGGCCGTACAAAAAATTTATTTAAGAAAGTGACATCGTTTGATGTCAGTTGTCACCCGGAACCATTCTGGACCACGCAGTCGCACTTTCAGAACATCCGGTTGCCTACCTTCCAGGAAAAGTAATTTTTTTCGTATTTTTAAGTGTTAATCGCTTGTAATCTTGGTGTTTAGGAATGAAAGGTACACATTTAAGAAAAATGTATAGGCTTCGTTATTCTTAGCTACCTAGCTACCTAGCACCAACCACACAAATATCAGAGTTTTTAAAACACATTCTTTACGGGAGATATGTAGCCTTATTACGCATCACGGAGCTGTAGCGAACCGAATTTCTATTTGCTGGCTCCATTCAACATCTACATCTACATAATACCCAGCAAGCCACCCTAAAGGTGTGTGGCAGGGAGTGACTTCTCACCAAACATGCACTACATATCATGCATAAAAAGGATTAGTACCTATTTATATACTGGTCTAAACATCACCATTTACTCACGAAAACTAGGATAAAAAATGGTTCGACCGTTAACAATAGTAGCTACGACCGTTTCCCCCTGCAAAACACCCTTGAGATGGCTCGCAGGGTATTATGTAGGTGTAGATGTTAAGTCAGATTGAAGTGCAAGCACACAGGCTATTATTCCTTAACTGATTGGGTGGTAGTCTGATTGAAATCGGTCCCTCGGTTGGCAGATTTCAGCGAAAAATATCGCTACATCTACATAACACCGTGCAAGCCACCATAAAGGTGTGTGGCAGGGGGTGAATTCTCAACAAACATGCACTATATATCATGCATAAAAAAGGATTCGTATTTATATACTGTTCTAAACTTCAACATTTAAAAAAAGATAAAAATAGCATAGCAAACATGCAAAAACATGCTGTTAGTTGGCTTTAGGTCCTTATACCAACATGCAGCTACCAATGTTATCCATTGCTATACACGTATTGGATATATTTACCGTTATTCATATTCCTAATTGTACGAGGAAAACAAGGACATTTTGAATCTGTCAGTTCGGCAATGAATTTCTCTAATTTCGTGATCATTGTCCAGTCTACCATAGTAAGTTGGGGTTCGCAAAATATTTTTAACATCATCTCTGAGAATCTTATCTTGGATTTTGTTTAAGAGATTAAGTCTAAATTTCAATCTGCGATCTGAAAATGATTCCCAATTTAATGCATTTAATAGACTGGTCACGCTAATAAGGTTATCGTACCGTCCCTTTACAACTCTTGCTGATCTTCGCTGCACACGTTCAAGTTCATGATTTAGACCAATTTCGCAGGGATCCCATACACTGGCAGCATATTCCAAAGAAATCATTGCGGTGTGTGATAAATGCATGACGATTCCAGAAGGAGGTGGAACGAGAGGCCTTAAGAAGGCTGCTCTACGCGAGTAAACAAATGACGGCTGAGAAATACGGTGATAATTTATGCCTATCACGGCATATCATATTTTAAGGCTGATTCAAAGAATTTTCCATCCGTTTCTGAAAATGGCCATGAGGCATGGACGATGGCGGCTGCGGAAAAGCAAAGTGTAAAAGCATTCGAAATGTAGTGCTACGGGTAGAACGATGTAGAAGAATGGATCGACCTAATGACTAAAGAGGAAGTCCCTAAGAAGAGTGGGAGAAAAAAGAGAAGTCTTCTAAATACCCTTGGAAGACGACGGGACAAATTAATCGGCCACATCATGAGACACGATGGCCTGATGAAGACAATTGTTGAAGGACAAGTGGAAAGGAAGAACGGCAGGGGAAGACCTCTTATGAGGTATATGGAGAAAGTTGGGAATCATGTAGAGGGCTGCGTTAAACCAGTCCTGGGATTGTTGACCGATGATGATGTTGATTTAAAAAATGTATTTATCGGTTGATTTATGGCACTTTACGAGTCGGCAAACGACATTGCACATGCGTTTCTCTCCCATTCATCTCAATGCAAAATAGAATGTTACCCAGTTTTCCGATTTATGCGTCTTGTAAAAAAAAAACAAAAATGCATTTCCTTGGCAAGCAACAGCATTCATCATCATCATCATTGGTCAGCAATCCTGGGATTGGTTTGACGCAGCTCTCCATCGAATTATTCTCTCCACTAATCTCTTCATATTTACGCATTTTATCTCTTTCATATCCTTCTTCACTTGTTCTATATGCCTTATAAGAGGTCTTCCTCTGCATTCTTCCCGTTCACTTGTCTTCCACGATTGTCTTCATCAGGCCATCATGTTTCGTGATGTGGACGAACAACTTGTCCCTTCTTCTTCTTAGGATATTCAGAAGACTTCTCTTTTTTCTCCCACTCTTCTTAGGCCTTCCTCGTTACTCATTTAGTCGATCCATTTAATATTCATCATTATTCTGATGAATTCTTTAATTTTGAAGAGACATGGTGAATGAATCTCCGCTCAAGCCTTTGAGCTGCAGTTAGTTCTCAGTAGCAAGACCTGGTTTGGAGTCACGGATGCATCTTTCGCCTTATCGCAATCTTTATCGCCAACGCCTACCCCCTACAGTAGCGCAGGGTTAATAATAACCGGCCATAACATTCGCTCAACTGATTGAGATAATCGATTTAAATTGCTGCGCGAAAAATGAAGAGTGGATATCACATTCTCTCTGACATAAGTTAAATAAAAAAATAACGATAACGCTAGCGCACGCCTTATGAAGATACGTGATCAAGGCCCAGGATCGCGTATCAAAATATTGATATGGATGAAATATCAAAAAAATTATTCCTCCATTTTTTCCTTCAAATTGTTCATTTTCCTTCAAAATTAATGACATATCACGGCAGATTTTATTTATGATCCAATAATACCCATATCTATAGCCACTGGCTACCCCGAAAGTCATTTCGAGGGTGTGTTACAGCGAGTGAGTGGTCACCATACAGTCACTACCTGCATGCACCATAGCTAACCCATACTACGCACCTTAGAGATTTGTGACGAATTATCAAGAGATTTATAAGAATAACAAGCGGGACGCACAGTTCCACTTTTAATTCAACATCCAAAGTAATATTTGACAAGTACTACAAGATGCATTACATATTTGTGATTAAACATGGTAAATGACACAAAATTTGTACTTTCCACACAGCGCTAAATATTCTCCGATCGATTTCAACGACTAAGCGTCATATTCAAGGGGGGCCAACTCAGCGTCATTGCCAAGGGGGGACAAACGGAAAATGACGCTGCCGTGGAAATCTATAGGGGAACATATAAAGCTGTGTGGAAAGTACAAAGTTTCTTTCATTTACCATTTTTAACTTTCGTAACTTCCACAAAGTATCGCATTCATCCATTAATTTAATATTTGTGAATTTCCCTTCAAAATTGATCGTTTTTATTCAATATTGTTTTTTAAATATTTCGACAGCATTATCCGTGGGATCGATTAATGTCTCTTGTAGATGTCAATGACTGAGAAGAATCATTAATATTAACAGCTCCGGAGAATTACAAGGAATTGATTAGCACAGGCACTTTCTCCACACGAAATAACCGTTTCTGCAAATGTTTCCAAGCATTGCTGTTCTCTGATTTGCAAACCACTTATTCCAGAGCTACCTCGCGTCGCAAAAACAATTTCCTGTCGCCGCCCGCGCCACCTCCTAGCAAAGTGTTCCTCTCCGCCTATTATAAATGATGAGCCATTTCCGCAAGGGACTGCCATCCCCCTGGTGATTGCCCCGGCAACGCAAACGCCCATCGACACCACTGTCGGCGCAGAAATTATGAGCACTCGAGTTTGAATACAAATAGCAAATTAAAAGCTACGTACACAGAAGAACTAATCACACCGTATTTTTCCTTCTATCATTCTGCGTTATTGAATAGCGAACTTAAATTTTTAAAATGCTTTTTCACATTTTTTACAACATTTGTAACGTAAAAAGTGCCGGTTTTAGACGGTGCTCGAGCGAAGCACCGACTTTGATAACTCGTAAATCAATAATAAGGCGTTCTATTGCAACCAAAGTTTGAATAATGATAGATATTTACGTTTTCCATGTACTCTGTAAGGTTTCAGTGTATAACTTTAATAGAAGAAAAGGTATTATTAATTTTATATAAAGTTAGCATTTCACAACTGGAGTACCGTAGAATTTTGTTCTTAGTCGCGTTATAATCCACATGTCCCGAACGTATCCAATATGTGACTGTCTAATATTAATTACAACGCATGGGTTTAATTTAAATCGATTGGTATTTATAATGGCGATAGCGATCTCCCTTGGCAAGGAAACACTGCATGGCTTAAACCACGTCGGTCGCTTTCAAAGGGAGCTCGCTTTCGCCAGCATAAATACCATTCGATTTAAATTAAACAATCGTGTTGAAATATTAGACAATTACATATTGGATACGTTCAGGACATGTGGATTATCACGCGACCAAAAACAAAATTCTACAACAAAACTTTTCTTATCACAACATGTGATAAAAGTTGTAAGTTAAATTATTTAGAGATCAGAAATTTTATAACACTCCATTTCACCTAATGTGTGTGTTTTAAACGACTTGACAAATTTTAAATCCTCGCAGATGTTTTTAACCGTTTTAAAATCCTACTTGTACCCCTACCCTAATGCCCCCCACAATACCCTCACCGCTAATTGTGCCCCCACTGCTGTCCTTGACGGAACCCAACTCCCTCTTCCCCCCCACACCCCTACCCCCCTCCCTCTCATTCTAAACTCTCCCTCCCCCTCGGTTTGAGTCCTTCCCCCACTCCTCATGGTGACACATATAATTCCTTGTGTTGAAATGTTTTGTCAGTTGGCCCCCCTTGAAAATGACGCTTAGTCGTTCAAATCGATCGAGGAATATATAAAGCTGTGTGGAAAGTACAAAGTTTGTTTCATTTACCATATTTAACGTTCGCAATTTCCACGAAGTATCGCCTTCATCCATTAATTTAAAGAAAGAACTTTTACCAACCTAAGGACTAAATGCTGTAAATTGCCGATTATCCTTGGGAATAGAAAGGAAAGCCGTGTCGGATTAATAAATAAATCTAAAAAGGGTGCCCCAAGGTTGTAACCTAAATCTGAAGGGTGTCGCCATCGTAAAAGGCTGGGAATCACTGGCCTAAAAGTACAACACTATAATTTTCAAAAGTAGGTTCACACGCAGGCGGGTTACATGGAGACCCTTGGTAAAACGGAGCTCTGGTTAGTGACATAAGGCGAAATGATACACAACCGATGGACAGCAGCCGTGTTTACCCACCTTTGACGTCACATATGGGACCATATCCTCATTAGAAGTACAAACCCTCTACTACTCACGAGGATTAATTCGTCTTTACACACACCCCCTCCACCATCCCTCACATCTATCTCATTAACGGTCCTAGAATATATAATGGGGTCGTTTAACATATATTTTTATTGACGAATCTGATAGAGCTTGTAAAATAAAAAGACACATGTTTTTCCTTTTTTTGATCCCTCAATTATTTATCGAGTTATAAGCGGCGGCAAACTGATGTTTTTAACCCTTTCGGAAAAGCGGGCGTGGTGCAACCTCTGACGTATATCCACTTCGTCCAATCACAACTGAGCCCGTGAAGTTACTTTGCCTTATCGCAATGGGGGGGCACAGCTGACTCTGCAAATAGGAGCAGTTGCGACAGCATATGTGCTAGCAGACCTTCCGAGAACCCCCCTCCACTCCCTTCCTTTCCCCTAAAATCAGTCAAGGACGGGAGGAAAATGACGTCAATGTTATCACAGCAGCTTTTTCGGTGGGCGTCACCTTTTGCTTATTTTAATTTTTGATTTATGAGTGAATGGTTGTGGTTAGGAGATTAATTTATTCACTAAAATTCCTTTTTCTTTTCCATCAAACGATTTCGTGTACAAAATTGCGATTTCGGTTCCGAGTAAACGCCCCCATTGTAGGTTCCGTCATTGGACACCTAATTAGTCAGGATTTATTGACCAATGCTCAGCATGGATTCCGGAAGAGCAGATCTTGTGAAACACAGCTTTAACATTCTTCTCGCGATATTTTAGCTTCTGGCGAAAATAACTAATATTTATATAGCAACAATAATATAATTTATTTCACTAACAAAAAACATACAATATTATTAACAGTTTTTATTTGGTGAAATTAAGCACCGCTGAGGAAACCTATATTAGGGTTGCCATCAATTTATTACGCTGTGTTCAGAAGCAGTCTATTTTACAACATAGAAATATTTATATATTTGTATGGGCATTGCAATAGAAACTAAAAGTATGCTCAGTAAAAAATAAACAAAAATAAATAGACTATACGCATTAAACCAAAGAACAATACAAAACAAGTATAAATTTTAGAGATAGTTATATATGTATTACAAAGTTATATCAATTACCTATTACAAAATGGTGGTAGGTACTTTAACATTAAAGAATATTGTCTCTATCCCTTTGCTTAAATAACTATTTTATTAGATGGCTACGAAATCTGGTTTCACTTTGCAGAAAAGATATTTCTCTAGGCAAGTTATTAAATAATTTAGGTTGAATATAGGGATATGAATGTTTATATGCTTCAACAATGGGCCTCGGAACTCTAATATTGGTTTTATTTTCTAAGCCTTGTTTTATGTAGGCACGGTTTATTATTATGACCTCCCCTATTATAAAATACTCTTGAGTACCTTGTAAATAAATAGATGCCTGAGAAGTAAAATATTCACATTTATACATAATGGAAAGGAGGTATCCGTACTCGCTGATTGAAGAATGGTACGATTAATTTTATTTTGGATTACACGTGAATATTCGTACGATACGTGCCACCCCAACAAGTAACACCATATTATAGTCTCGTGTTCACAAAAGAAAAATAAACAGATCTCATAACAGATAAAGGGCACTTAAACCATAACAAATAAATTTTTCTTAGCACCAGAACTGATTCAGATTTGAGTTTGATGATATGCTGTTTCCAGTTACAATTTTTGTCTAATATCAATCCCAAATATTTAATTTGGTCAACATTTTCTATTTTCAAACAATTGTCACAGATGTTTCCATTCAAAAGTATACAACGAGGACATCTGTAAAAATGTTTATATCTGGAACTGGTACCCTCTTTAAAGTGAATATAATACGTTTAGTTTTAAAACTTAGGGACGTTTTACTAGCCAGAAACCAATATTTATGTCGAGATCACTTCGCACTTTTTGTGCAAGGTCAGTAATACTAGATGTTGAGTATAACAATGCCGTATCATCAGCGGATGAAGTCGTTCTCCATGAAATAATCCAGAACAAGTTATTTACATAACATAAAATAATAATGGTCCCAGAACAGAGCCCTGAGGTACTCAATAAGTAAGCGGTACCTTGGTACTAGTACAATCATTAATTTTTACACAATGGGTCCTGCCACTCAAATAACTATTGAACCAATTTTTAGAAACACCTCTAATACCAGCTTCATGTAGTCTATTTAACAATATTGTGTGGTCAACCAAATCCAAAGCTTTTGCAATATCAATAAAAAGGCCAGAATTTTTATTTTTTGCGCTAAATCCCTCAAAAGGACCCGAACCAAATTTTAAGAGAGCATCATCAATGCTTTTACCTTTCCTAAATCCAAATTGGTTGCTGCTAAAAAAAATTATTTTATTTAGGAAACTTAAAAATTTTTTTCACAATTTTTTATATAATTTTTGAAAAAAATCGGAAGAAAAGAAATTGGTCGATAACTGTTAAAATCAGCTCTATCCCCTTTTTTAAAAATTGGTACGACCATACCCGATTTTAACTCATTGGGGAAAATGCCCGTTTACAAGCTTAAATTTGCGAAAAATACAAACACAGGATCAATGTTTTTATTTATGGCCTTTTCAACGTCTGTTGTTACGTCATCTACCCCTTTTGAAGAATTGGGTTTTAGCTCTTTTACACTGTAAAAAGTTGATCTGATTTTCAGTGCGATCTGAATTTAAGCGCTGTCTGGTTTAAGGCAGGAACACGGATGCAAGGTGCGGAAGAGGCAGGAACATGGATGGTTGGTACAGGAGCAGTTAAGCAGGAAGCAGAGGGAGCAGGATTCTGGATGGTCTGATTTTCAGTCGTTCACCTGCCTTATTTTTAGACAAGATATTACTGCTGAAATTCAACATACCCTGTCTTAAAATTGTTGCATCTGAAATTCAGATCGCTTTTGTACCTTAAAATCAGATCTACTTTTTACAGTATATAATTTGCATAACTTCCTTAGAAGAAGTCGGGAGTAAGCATATAAAGATTGTTGTAATTTTTTCAATAGTTTTTTTCAATAGTTTCAATTTCAATAGGCGGAAGCCAATAGTTATAGTTCTTGTTCAGTCTGCTGATGTTAACATTAGTTCCGTTTCTAAGTCTTGCAATGATTTTAGCAGATTAGCAGCTAAATTCATTAGCTATATATTGCGAGCTGGTTAATACGGTATTGTTCTATATTGACCTAATCCTATCTATATTACGTTTCTCTGACCTCGTGCCTATGAGCCCATCTATAATTCTCCATTGTTTGACTGTACCTATTATTTCTATTAATTTGAAGAATGTGCAGGTAATAATTTTCTTTTTGACTGATGATATCCCTATCGAGTCTCGAGATGTACGATTTATAATATCGTGCCAAAGTTTCATTGCATGGTTGCTTTCTCATTTTCCTGTGTAATAAATGTTTTTTTTGCAATACGTCCACAAAGTTTCGCTGTTTTATACGGTTTCTAGAATTACAATTTTATTTTTCGCTGTGAAGTATAGCTGGTGGAATCAATAAGGTTCTTAATTTTATCAATAAATAATTTATTAGCTATCGATGCGTTGCTTTCATTGTATACGTCATCCCAATCGGTTTCAGACAGCAGTTTATTTAGAACAGTAAAGTCTATTCTTACGGGAGCTGCTTGTTCCCTAGCAGTGGAGTGTGGATTAGCTTCTAAAGAACACATGGTTAAATGGTGATCTGTTAGGCCTAGGTCTACTACTTTTCCTTTTACGACAGTATTATCTCTACTTCTACAGTACATATGATCAATACAAGATGCACTCGACTTAGTAACTCTTGTAGGAGAGGTGATTAACTGTTCCATTCCGTGACAAGCCACTAGAGTTTGATACTCATACGCAATATCTGTTCGTTTCAGTGTGCATACATTTATAATACCCAAAATAATTAAGTTTTTCCCAGTCGATTTTTCTAATAGAATATGCTTCTCATTCAAGAACAAGTCAAGAGGAAAAGAACATCTATATCTGTTCACAGCTATTAAAGTTGAATTAATAGAAGAATTAGAAGAATTGATTTAAATTTCTATTTTCCCCACATCAGCTGGTACGAATTCTGGCAATTCATAGATAAGATAAGAATATCTATGTTTTTCTAATGACTGAGATATAGATAGATAGACGCCACCAGCTTGATTATTTGTGTTACATTTTGCAATTTGGTAATACCAATACAGCTTATAAGCAGGCAATTCACATTCATCTACCCATATTTCTGAGAAAATTACCACGTGAGATTCAACTTGTAAGCTCTCCAATAATATGACAAACCTATCAAAGTTAACTCTTAGACTTCTCATATTTTGATGTAGTATATTAAATTGATCCGAAAGTTTAACCAATGTATTATTTAATGGGCACCTTTATATTTATATCACACATTTGTATGCAAGTAAAGAAAAAGTACTACTAGAATATAGTCTTCAAATCTGAAGGCAGAGAAAACCATTAGGCTGGTATAGAAAATAGGCCCTAGACTTACAGCACTAGGAAAAACCTTATAAAAGGTAAAAATACATAAATTAACTATAATGTAAGTGAATAAGAGAAGGAAAACGACGTAGTTGTAGTCAGTTATGAATATTCTACGAATAATAAAGTCTTACAGTATCTTAAGATCATCGAAAGAGTTAATGTAAATGATTTGGTCTTTTTCTTTCTTCCGCATCATGATTTTACCATTCCTGATCCAAAGGTATTTGTAGCCTTCTGTTGTTTTGACTTCACGAGCCGTTGCTAGAAGTTTTCTTCTTCCGGGCGATAGGCTTTCATTGATGTAGACGGGGATGTCTGACGTCAAGCCCATGTGCCGGGTTGAGGGGGTCCTCTTAATTCTCCTTTTCCACATCATCTCCTCCTTGTCAAATCTGCAGACAAATTTGACAACAATACCCGGTGACTTAGTTGTCTCTCTCTTGCTCATGCGATGGCAGAAGTCCACCATATCACCGGTAATCTTCATGTCAAGTGCAGCCCCCACATGTTTAACTACCTCTAGCACATCCTCTTTGGGTTCTAGCGGAATTCCGTGAATTTCCAAAACATTCGATCGGGATTCTGTTCGTTGTCATCCACATGTTTTTCTAATGCAGTGACGCGTTCTTTCAAAGATACATTTTCTTGTCTTAGCCGATCGATGATTTCTAAGTGCAGATCAAAATTAGAACAATGGTCTTCTAGCACTTTATTATTATCGTCAATTTTTTAAGCACAAACTTTATAGAACTATTGAGATCCACTTCCATTCGTTCTCTTGACTTTCTTGGCTTCATTCCAGCATAAATATGACTTGTGAGATATTAGCTGATCCAACTTCAGCTAACGAATGTGCAGACATACTTTTCCTCCTTGCATCGGAACGGGGAGGTCAACGCCAAAGTTCATAATTAGAGTTCATAATTGCTGAACAGCAATTTTGAACTCCAAATCGTCCTTAGAAATGTTAACACTGTTTCCGTGGCACTGATTTTTGCACTCTCTGCAGCAAAATTTCAACTGACGATTCTGGATGTCTTTACAACACACACGGCATTCAGCCATTATTCATCTATATCTAAACATCTACACGATACCCTGCAAGCCACCGCGGGGGTATGTGGATTATTAAAGGGAATGATATGCTAACACCGATTTGTGAGTAGAAGCTGCACTGTGGAACATATTCACTTCTAAGCCATAAAATACTTTGTAGGATTTTCCACACAGAACACACGTTCAAGAGGAATAAAACTCGGCCCATGTCAATGCAAGTTGCCCTTCACTTCCAGAGCTGCTGCCGAGCACGAGTACCCCTCGCTCGCTGCCTCAGACATGGATGATAAAATGATAAAATATGCTTGAATATTATAAATACCTTTTTTATGAAAATTCTTGAATATGTAATATTATTTACCGGGTTGGAACCAAGACCGATAAAGCTGGTGAAAAATAATGGTAGAACTTCCAACCTAAGGACTAAATACTATAAACTGCCGATTATCCTTTGGGAATAGAGGTGGATTAGAACAATGAAATGAACAATCTGATTAGAACAATGAAATGAACGTCTCCACGGCTGTAAGCAATAAAAAGGAAGAAAACTATCTCCAAAGCCGTACTAGAGGAATCAAAAGGGGGAGAGAGGGAAGGAAGTAGTGTATGCAAAGTAAGGAGGAGAGGGGGGAAGGATGGTGTGTATACAAAGTAAGGAGGAGAGAGGGGAAGGAAGTAGTATATACAAAGTAAGGGAGCTCTCAATCACACGTACAAAAACAAGCATACAAAGAAATTTAATGGCAGTAGGTAAATGACAAATTTGCACACTCACTCACAACGTTACAAACAACCGTAACACTCAAAATTAAGGGAATCAAGGTGAAAAAAATAAAAAGAACAGGGACTCACACAACCACTCACTCACTCAGTTTTGTATACAAAATACAGTCACCTTCGTGAGTTCAATCACACACACAAGCAGGGCTTAACGAGGATTTCTCCAACGCCATTGACCCTTCATGCGCACAAGATAAGAATAAAAATAAAAGTGGGGGATAAAAAGGAAAACAAATAACTAAAGTAAATGATAATAACCATCAAGCACTTATTCACGTGGGTTTGCATACAATACACAATCACCCTAGTGATTCTCATCCACACATTCACGTACAATGCAGAGTTCAGAGACTTTTTTCACAAGCACGCACTAGGGGTTTGTGCAACCAAACAAAGCGTAGAGTCACCCTCGTGAATCACATTCACGCACACACAATCAGGGTTTACGAGGAAACTCCTTCACCACAACTTCCTTCCTTTTTCTTCCGTTGCAATTATCTGATCAATGAAGAGTGATCAATTCCCGATCACCCTGGTCGGTCGTGATTTATATGCTGTAAGCATGACCGATGTGTACAACTACCGCGTTTAGTACGGTTTCCGTGGAGTTGTGGGTAATTCTTCGAAAACAATTGAAGGCACTATCATGCAATACGTTCGAAGGTTTGTTTTGTTTTTACACAATGTTCTTGGTCTGTGATTTTAAGTATAGTTACGAAGAATATTAGAAATATCCCACTTGATTACAAAACTATTGAAGAGTGACATATTTTATGGACCAAAATCAGTGAAAGGAAAATGATTGATTTTTGTACCTAAGCGATGCAGGTATTATAGATCGATATTAGTGTATAGTTTTTCCGGTTACTTCCGTAGTTTGCCCGTAGTGATTTCACCATTAAAAATAGTTTAATTATGAGTTTGCTACTTTTGGAGGAATTGTACTTCAAAGTTACGAAACTCTAAAGTACTTTTTCCATCACACGGAAGTACTATCCGGGAATTTGCACGTACATTATCGATATTTTTATAGAGTTAAATGTAGTTACCGTGACTTGTTAGCGTGTGCCAACTTCATGGTGCCTAATTAATCCTATTTTGGACCAGTAATGAGTAATTAGTAGTATCAGAAACTATAGTTTGTCATTGGCAAGTAATTACAGTTTAAAGAATTAAAGTAACTCACGCATCTCACGTTAGACAAATCACTCAAGATTTATTTGGTCGGTCTCAGATCTCGTGATCGATACTTGATCTCGATTAAAATCGAAATGCGAGTTTTAATAGTCAAAGATCGAGGAAATCGAGATTGAGCCATGATCTTCGAGTTTCGATCCAAACTCGATTTTTCAACTTCGATCGTGACCATTTCGTTTGATCTCAGCAGCGCGTAGTAGTCAGTAGAGGTCCTCGATGAACTGCCACTGAGGTCACTTCTTGTTAGAAGTAGATGCCAGTAGATGTTAGGCAATTCCTCAACAGGCCACCCGTCGATAGGAAAGTCAACCCCAATCCTCTGAAAGTCTGGGAGGAGATAAAGGGTGAATACCCCAACACGTACCGTTTCGCGATCAGAGTTCTGAGTATGATAACGTCATCCGTCCCATGTGAAAGACTTTTCTCTAAGGCCAGTAAAATTGGAAAGGCACGCCCTAGATCATCAACAAAGCATCTCAATCAGTTCATCTTTCTTAAAAATTTTAGTGAAGCCGAATGCTTCCAAGCGGTGATCCACATTAAAGTAAATTGTAAATTTTTACGACTAATAATTCAAGAATGTTTTCTAAGTACATTTTTAGGGATTTTTTTATATTATTCAAATATGTATTTTGAGCGTTTTTCAAATGAATAATAACATGTTTTTGTCGCAACTGCATCTTTTTCTAAAATGAACCGTTGATTTTTTCGATTAATCGATCTTTTGGTTCAAATTTCGATTTTTGCTGAAAAGTCGAGCTTTTCACTTCGATTAAAAATCGATTGCTCGAAAAATCGATTTTGCCCGACATTTTTCCATAACTAGACCGACCCATCACTAACCCTAATGTGTCACATGTCACGATTTGAACGGAGTAAGACGAGGGGATGGAGGTAGAAGGTGGAGAAGAAAGAAGATCTTACCGAAGAGGCTGTAGACGACCCCGAAGAGCAGGTACATTCCGCAGATGACAGCCGTGGGGACGTCGTAGTCGAGGTCGAAGTGGCGGCACTTGTCCACGGCCACGCCGGGGGCCAGGGTGCCGTTGCGCCCTGGGACGGCGGAGGGCGCCGGGGGCAGCGTGGGGCGGAGGGTGGGCACCAAGGGCCCCGGCTCCAGCCCGGACATGTTGCCCCCCCCGCCCCCGATTCCCACCAGATCCCCAATGGTCGGGCCGGGCACCCACGGGATCAAGGGCACCTGCGGAACACAACGACAGACACTGTTGATTGACACTCGATCCAAGAGAGTACAGAGTAAATCTATTAATGAAATTCAATCGGACAGCTTCACTGAAGATGTTAGGCACATATTAAAAACACCAGCGCATTAAGCTAGATTCGACCAGATAAATAAGATTAGAGATACAGATAGAGAAGACAAAAGAGCGATGCTACTTTTCACTAGTTAGGCCCCACCTTGAGTATGCAGCCAGTGTATGGGATCCGAATGAATTAGGTTTGATTAGAGAACTAGACAGTGTGCAGCGTAGAGCAGCTAGGTTCGTTAAAAGGTGTTACGATAGTTTAGTATTCAGAATTAATAAAAGAATTAGGGTGGGAGTCATTATCAAAGCGTTAAGGTACAGAGTAAATCTATTAGAGAAATTCAATCGGTTAGCTTCACTGAAGATGTTAGGTAAATATTAAAAACACCAACGTATTATGCTAGATTCGACCAGATAAATAATATTAGAGAGATAGATTGTCGTACCGATAGATTCAAAATGGCATTTTTCCCCCGTACTGTAAGAGAACAGAATAGGCAGCATAGCAAAGGGATAGGTAGGGGAAATATTTTAGAGTAGTCTGTAGTGCATGATACATGTATTAATCCCTTAAATACTATAGATACTAACAATCTAGTTGCATGAGACCCTATAGTTGCTTGTTTGCATGTCGGAAGTGCATGCTTGGTGATCTTCACCCCCTGCTACACTCCCTCGCGGTGGCTTGCAGGGTATCGTGTAGATGTAGATGAGAGGTGTAACATGCAAGAGCTACACGTATACTTCCACCCGTTTAATATTGCTGGAGCGTTGGTCATGGGCCATTGAGTGTACATACGAGGTCTGTTCAAAAAAACACGCGGACTGTTTGAATCGCCCGGCTCCGTTTGGTTACAGGGAAATTCACTTGGTGTCACTAGATTTGTATGTACAATTCAGCTGATAATAACGCCGTTTTCCCATTGGAGATATCTTCATTTGTTGATTAGCAAAATTAAAAATGCTATTAAATGTGAGTTGTAACTGTTAACTCTGTGGTAAATGTATACATAACATGGAAGTAGCTTTGGAATGGTGATATTTAATCACTAAATTGATTACGTGGAAGGGAATTATTCAAATAATATGGGAAATTTCTCCTTAATAACGTGTTCTCTAAGCCTGAAGATTTTCCCTTCAGCAGCGTTTTTTCTAGGGAAATAATTTCCCAAAGTTTAAATTTTCAAAGGAAAATATTTCTAGGGAAAAATATACCCTAGACTTTGAGGGATTTCCCTAGAAAACACACTTTTTCTAGGGAAATTTCATTTTTTCCCTTGCTTTTCACTACGTTCTACGGAAATGTTGTACGGAAATTTCCAACAGGGCTGCATTCCCTCGGCGTCGTCGGCGCGCACATCTTGGCGGGCCCTAGTCAAGGTCGAGTGGGGGTGACGCCAGGTGAGGAAGGGCGGCCCTTAAAGGTGAAAGGTCAGGAGCAGTTGTACCTCCCGAGGCCCTGGCAAAAATCCCTGGCGAAAATTCCAGTCCTTAATCGACCTCTCAATGTGGAGACATCCGGGACGTCGCAAACCGACCAATCACCGTGTTGCGCGGAAAACCTAACGGATGGACAGGCTAAGCATTGCGGCTGGGTTTTTTTCGGTCCGATTTGAGCAATGGGGAAGTCTACACTGTAAAAAAATTTATCTGATTTTCAGTGCGATCTGAATTTAAACGCTGTCTGATTTTACGGTAGCGGTCTAAATCTTAGACTCAACATACGTGAAAATCAGACACACCTCCGTCTTGTTCTAAGAACTTAACAACTGCATATTGAAAATAAGATGATTGTGATCTGAAATTCAGATCACCCAGGCTGAAAATAAGCAAGCCTTGGTTGACTCCGCAATGGGGAACATGCACTACTTTTTATAACTCTTTGAATGTGAAGTTTATTAGCTGAAATGTGCTTGCCGACAATTTAGCTGAAGAATTAAGTTGTGTTACAAAGGTATTACTCTTTGAAAATTGTACCTTTTCGGAAGCTTAAAAACACGACGTCATCGCATGACGTCACGGAACGGTATCACTAAGGGCGTTGTTTATCTGCTTATGCTTGGAAATAAGTTGTTAAATAAATACTTGGCGATAACGTATGTATTTATCTCATTTGTTTAATGCAATAAACGATTGTATTTCGAATTTTTATTGACGTAGTATGGATTGTAACGAGCAAATCGTCCATTAATTATATAATGCCTGTTTATTTCCCATGAATTTCTACCACGCTTATGCAATCGCTGTTTTTTTTAAGAAGAACGCCGCCATAAGGGAGTCAACTAAAGGAAATTGTCGGAATGTGCTTTTTTAAGTATTTTTTCAGTCATCGTTTCGTTCGAGAAACGGCTAAAAATCTCAAAACAATATATTCACTTCGTTTTCTTTTAAAAATAAATGTCTATCTACGTAGCATTATGGAACCTATACCACCTATACCGTGCAGTGACGTCAGAAGGCGTTTCAGGTCACGTGACTTTCGTCAAGTTCCGGGAACATTTTTAATTCATCTAATAATCTTTGTGGTGGGCGTAGAAAAATTTGGCTTATACATTTAAATTGGTGAGAAAATTTCGCATGAAGTACATCATTAATCTTCGAGAAACAAATTTCATGCATATTCTCCATTGGAGCTAACCTGCCAATAGCAGAGACTGATGGGCGGAGCGTAACCAGGGAGATGGAATTCAAAGAGGATTACGAAGCGTATAGAAGTGAAATTCGAAGTCTAGTAAAATTTAATTATAAGTAGGTGAAATAAGTTTCGTGCGATGAATTAATGGTGAGAGAACGTGGCGTTGATACTTCGTTTGTTTGCAGAAGGGAGCCAGTTGTGTCTGAGTGACGTATCTTGAGACTAAACTACCTTAGTTTACGTGGCAGGGTTGTAAGAACTAAAATATAGTCACCCTCATCAAGTGACAGCTCCTGCCTCAGTTTGTAGATACTGGCACATATCTATAGTATCAAAGACTATGTATGGATTACTTTGTTTCCGATAAAAGTACAAATTTTCATATTATCTTTGAAGTTATTGTTAATATGTTCCCATTTTAGTCCTGAAATCTTTTTCAATGGAAATTCTATGACTTATGTTTGCTCTATTTAAGAATTTAGTCAGTAAAACAGTAAAAATCGCGTAAAAATATAAAACGTTAGGGTTTTGGTTTTTGTTCGTGTGAAGTGTTTAAATATGTAGTATTTATAATTAGACATCCGCTAAAAGTAGGCTTTAATTTCAGTAGCAACCCACATTGTTACGTGGGACTTATTTTAAGATAGGCCAATGCTGAATTTAAGACAGCCCTGGGGAGGTGTGCTTGAATCGTTCGAGATTGATTCCGGTACGGAATAATCCCGAACACAATGTAAAAACATACGAGTGAGTCCTTAGTTACGTACCGGAATCAATCCCATACGATTCAAGCATACCCTCCTGGTCTTAAATTCAGCATGGGCCTATCTTAAAATAAGTCCCACCCGATCTGATTTTCAGTCCTTCACCTGCCTTATTTTTAGACAAGATGTTAGTGCTGAAATTCAACATACATTGTCTTAAAAATGTTGCATCTGAAATTCAGATTGATTTTGTACCTTAAAATCAGATAAACGTTTTAAATTGTACCATATATTTTTATTGCTGAATCTGATAGAGTGTATAAAATATAAAGACTCATATTTTTCTGTTCTTCGATCCGCCAATAATTCGAGAACTTATGTGTGCGAAAAACTGATGTGTTTAACCTATTGACTCTGCTGATGGAAGTGGTCGTTGAAGTGAAGTCCCCAAATGTAAACATGGTGAACACTGCCAAATGATGTGTTACTACCTAGGAACAAAACTTGTCCTTGTTAAACATCTACATCTTACACTGCAAGCCACCACAAAGGTGTGTACAGGATGTATGCCGTCAAGGGGAATGCATTTAATTAAGTGAATATGTCAAATCCTATGCTTCACATTAATTACCATGAGAAAAAATTCACCTGGACCGAACTAAGGACCTTTGGCTTTCCGGGCCACTGCGCAGACCACTACGCTACCCAGGCTACTTAATTCCCATGGCAATTTTACTGAGGTTCAAGGTACTAGATTTTGAGCCCTCGCGGTCATCCAGGGATGGCAACGCAAGGGAGAAAGGGCTTCAAAGAAGCCACGACCAAAGGTGAAACCCATCCAGCGCTAAAGCCGCGCTTGGCTCGGTAGATGTAGAATATTTCAATCCTGCCGCGTGAACGGCGCTGAAATTCAACTTGAATTTCACCGCCTTTCACGCGGCAGGATTGAAATATCCTACAAGTCCTATGCTGATGGATAAAATACGGGGTTTTAATTGGTCCAAAAGATCAAGAATTCAATGCAGTTCTTCTAAAAAATTACCTGCGGGGTATTTCAAATGGCATAGCATATTCGACTGCAACGCAATTTGTGAATAAGAAATTCAGCACACGTATAGCCACGCTAAAATGTATACGGAAATATGTCGTCGTGCAGTTGTTTTGAGTTATCTACAGGAAGCAAAAGGATATGTGCAGGCAGACCTCCCCTCCTCTTTTTTCCAAGGACGGGATGTAGATGACGGAGTAATCCTTAACGCTACTCGCTCGGTGGGCGTCAATATAGAGTATTTTAATATTTAATTTATGAGTGAATGGCTCTGGCTGGAAGGTTAAGTTTTTTACTAAAACTCATTCTACATCCACATTATTCCCTGCAAGTCGCCATAGGGGTGTGTGGCAGGGGGTGAATTCTCACCAAACATGCACTACATATCATGCATAAAAAAGGATTAGTATTTATACTCTTCTACACTTCACTAATTAAAAAACTAGAAAAGCAAATTTCCATTAACATGCTGTTGGTTGGGTTAGCTTTAATCGCTCATACCAACATGCAGATACCAATGTTATCCATTGCTACACTCGTATTGGATATATTTACCCTTATTCATATCCTTAATTCTACAAGGAAAAAAGGACATTTTAAATCTGTCAGTTTGGCAATCAATTTCTCTTATTTTGTGATTATGGTCCAGTCTACCATAGTAAGTTGGGGTTCGCAAAATATTTTTAACGCCATCACTGAAAATATTATCTTGGAATTTACTTAAGAGATTAAGTCTAAATTTCAACCTTCGATCTGACAATGATTCCCATTTTAATTCATTTAATAGACTTGTTACGCTAATAAGGTTATCGTACCGTCCCTTTACAAATCTTGCCGATCTTCGCTGCACACGTTCAAGTTCGTTATTTAGACCGATTTCGTAGGGATCCCATACACTGGCAGCATATTCCAAATGAGTCTAACAAGGGAAAAGTAGCTGATTTCTCGTACATGATCGTCACATTTACCCAGTACTCTTTTGACGATACCCAGTTTACGATTAGGTTGCCAATAAGAAGTCGAGAAGCGCTGTCCTTGGAGATCGACCTGCTGAGGTTAAACGCATTCCCAGATGTCTTGAGTAATCCCTTCCGGAAATACAGGCATCGCATATAGGTAATCATTTTTGAGAGAGTGATGTGATTAAACACACCCTTTTCTTCTCTTCGTTTGCCATCGAGCCCGAATCAAGGAGGTATGAACGAGGACTGGATCGCAACTGATTTGAAAGCCAGGGGGAGTGTGTTTGAATCCGTCACGATTATCTCGAATAGGAAACAAAGGAGTCACGTGGTACAAACACGAATGTTTTTCAAATTTAATGCGTCTGAATGGCTCGTTGCAATATCATTGATTGTCTTCACTTGTGTTTTCCTCGTCTGTCTCCACTAGCCCTCTATAAAACACAAGTGTAAACAATAAATGAGGCTGTAATCAGCGGTTTCGGCAAAACAACTTTGTGAAACATTCGTGTTTATACCACGTGACTCCTTTGTTACCTATTCGAGATAATCCCGACGGTTTCAAACACACCCCCCGCGGCCGTCTTCGCCGGCTTGGACAGTTGCTACTTGAGGCACTCGTAGGGATAAGTTGTTTAAACACTTAGTAAAACCAAGAGCTGTCACATAAATTACGGAGTTCATTGTTCCGAATTCGTCAAGGGAACAGAGGAAAGTGTGCATACACGCCAAGAAGTTTTTATAGGTTAAAAACGAACCAATTTTGATTTTAAAATTAACTTCCATAAAATGCATTGATGCGTTCTTTAAATAGCCTTTGAAAGGAAAATTAACGCAGCTACGATGAAATATGGATTCGACTTCATTGCTATTTATGCTTCAATACACATGCGGTCTTCATCAGAGGCCATTCTTGGTATTCTTGGTATTGAGGCCTTCTTTGGTATTATAAAAGGACAATACATGCTCAAGAATCAAGCCTTAAATGGCTTACAACTCTTGAGTTAGCAAAGGCTAGAATGGGGGCGTTTACTCGGTACCGAAATCATAATTTTGTGCACGAAATCGTTAGATGGAAACGAAAAAAGAATTTTAGTGAAAAAATTAATCTTCTAACCATTCGCTCATAACCATTCGACCACAACCATTCGTTCATAAAACAAGAAAAAGGTGACGCCCACCGAAAAAGCTGCTTTGATTTCATTGACGTCATTCTCCTCCCGTCCTTGACTGCTTTTAGGGGAAGGGAAGGGATTGGAGGGGGGTTCTCGGAAGGTCTGATCGCAAAGATGTTGTCGCAAGTGCTCCTATTCGCAGAGTCAGCTGTGTCCCACCCATTGCGATAAGGTGAAGTAGCTTCGCGGGCTCAGTTGTGATTGGACGAAGTCGATATACGTAAGAGGTTGCACCACACCTACTTTTCCGAAAGGGTTAAAAACATCAGTTTTTCGCTGCTTATAACTCGAGAAATAGTTGACGGATCGGAAAACAGAAAAATACGGGTCTTTTTATTTTACAAACTCTATCAGATTCGGCAATTAAAAAATATGGTAAACGACCCCATTGTTCTTTGGAGACATGTGCAACAAGGATATTAAAAAGTTGAAATTATATGTATTGGAAAGAGTAAACATTTACCATGGGGAGCGATTTGTATCCCTCGAACGTTTCTTTTGCAGAAAGAGTCTGCGCAGAGTAGAAAGTCGTGTGCATTACTCTTCCTTACCTTTTGAGGAGAAACATCCAATTAGTCTTCTAAATGTAACGCATTTACTTGATTACGTGTGGAAGAATAAACAAGGACACTTTACGTATAGCAGTCAACGGCTCAATCTTAGCAATTTAAGGAGATTTCTTTGGCTACTCACGGGCAGTAGGGTGATCTATAATGCTTTAAAAAACTGAGTCAAGTGTGAGAGATCAGGGTAGCTACTGATAATCAATTTTCAAATTCCCTGACTTTTCCCTGATATTTCCCTGATGGCTTTACCAATTTCCCTGGCCGATCGCCAAAAGGTCTCCTATTATCGGAGTATTTTAATTCTGATGAATTAAATTTTCGTCAAAACTCAGAAAATTTTAAAAGCTGAAATTAATACATTAAAAGCTATAAGAATGAAAAAATATATGAAACCTCCACCCTAATGAAAAAATATATATTAAACCTTGACAAATTAAGCCCTCACACAAATTGTACACACTTTTAATACATTTTTCGCTGCCGTGTATCTTATTTCCGTGGCCGTGTATGTTTCCTTCCGTAAAATTACAAATTGAAAATACTTATCTAATTCTTCAAGGAAGAGGTGGCGTGTCGTGGTAGTTCTAGGAAGTTAAAGATTACTGAAAAGGCATCGAAGGGAAAGTTAATGGCCAATTTACTGGCGGACTCCGGCACAGGTATCGCAAAGCTACGCGAAAAATACATACCAAAGCCAAGTTCTTGGACTGGATCAAAATTGGATGGCGCGAGTTTTAAAATCGAATAACAACTTGATTAACGTGGTGATAACCCCCTTGATTGTAAGAGGGAACCAAAAATGTAAAAATATTTGTATAAACAAACAACGTAATCGCGCCACTGCGAGCGAAAACAGGAGGTAATTAGCAAAGGCAAGGTCATATTTAGGAATGTCATATTTGAGGTGGTTTGTGACCTGACTAAATTGCTTCGAGAGGGAGCTAAGGGGGCCATTCAATATCATTCTCACGTATACCCCCCCGAAATGTTTTTCCAATAATTTTGTTCTTATGATTTTCATAGTGAACTTTACCAGTGAGAAGAGATAAGTATGGACACTGTGAAAGTAAACACCAAGCACTGAAAATTCTGGGAAGAGATTTGTTACATGTCGGCACCAAATGGGCGAGGCTGATTTGTTTCAAATTACGCAAGACTTAGTCCCCCCCCGAAGCAAATTTCTGGCTACGTGCCTACTGGGCCACTCTCTCAGTAAGAAGAAATGGATTTTCTCATTTCACCGAGGCATAAAAATTCCCAGGGAATTTTTATGCCTCAACCCAACCCACCCAATCCCAACCTTGCAACAGATTTCCAGAAAGAGGGCACCGAGGGTATTTTTGTAAGTTCCGTTCGGAAGGAGAAATTAAACATCTGCAGGAAGGATGCGACCCTTCAACCCTTCAGTAAAGCAACAAGTCGGAGTGACTGGCGGCGATTAGTTTGTCATAAGATTCCTTTTATTCAGCAACTGTTTTTGCAAGTGGTGGGTTTAAATAGTCGAACAGCGCTGTGGATTCTCTTCCCTGTCCGTGTGTTGCAAGCGTGGTGCGATAGTGTCTGAAGAGAAGAGAAGGAAAAAAGGGGAGAAGCTGAGAAGCCGTGAGAGGCAGCTGGTGTTTAATATATTTGTATATTTTCATAAAGCATTGAGTGTTGCTGAAGCCTGCAACGGAACTTCGAAAGCTACTTGGTGCTCGCAATCTACTGTGCATAGGGTCAGAAAGGAAGAGTCTCGCGGTGCGTTAGTAACTTCATAGAAAACCAAGAAGATTAGCAAGCCATAAAAGCTGAAGCTGAAGCGTATACTTATCCGCTCACACGATTCAATATTCTCGCGATTTCATCCATATAGAGTCAGTGGAGGTTAGTGACAATGAGTGCAGCTGAGAAACGACGAATTGGAAGCTTTGCGGCCACTTGAGCAATGCAAGCGAGTCACGGCACTTCCAGCCCCCACCGAGCCAGACCCAGGTCGGGAAATCATATGTATTTTTCGGCGTCGCAAACTTATTTTTAATTTCTCTTCAGTTTCGTGTTTATGAGTCTTCAGTGAGTGCTCTGATATAAGTCACTTGAAAGGTCTCTCCCTAAAACGCTAGATATTCTCTACTTTATGTAAAAATATTGTCTGAAAACAGCGTCCGCCATTTTGTAATGGAATAGCACTAAAATGCTTCAAAAAATATTTGAAGCTTAACTATTGTTAAGGCAAAAGATTGTTAGTTAAAGAGTTAGTGCTATTTTTGTTCAATAAAATTCCTCCCACAACGTCACCTTCAACTTAACCTGGAAGATATTCGGAGAAAAATGAGATCAGGAGTTTTTTTTTGGAAATGTTGTCATGTTTGAGCCCCTGTATCTGACTAACGGATGAAAATCATGACAAATAATTCCCTACTCCTTAATTATCAATCTTTTTTGAGTATTTGTGTGAAGTTTCAAGTCTATATATAAAAAGAGCTATTTTGTTATTTTGTCCAAAAATTTCCATTTCCGACCACTGCAGCGTTCTCCATAAATTCTCCGTTCGGGCCCGTACTGTCAACTAAATGTGGAACGCCTCGTATAGTCTCGTTTTCAACTCTTGAGTCTAAATTTATGAAATTGAGTCCTATGGAATCCCAGAGAACTCAGCTAGTTAATCAATGGTCCACCATTGATCTTCGTGCATAAGTTCGTTAATTTTTCCGACATTTTCATCTGCCCGTGAGGCCGGTGCGAGGAAGGTCGTAGGTTAACATTTCTCCTTTTTCGAAACAAAAAAAAAACACTCATATATTTGGATTTTTCCTAAAGTATTCCCTTTGTGAGTGTTTTCAGCCTACCATCAGTTTCCTCAGCGTTTTTCCCGAGCAGGAAGCAAAATTTCGCGACCGCGCTCTGTCCAGGACCCCTACCCCCTCGTATATCTCGTCTTATCCCCGATTAATATGCTGTTCAAGAACATTTGGCGTACTTCTCTTCTCTCTCCCGTAGTTCGTACCGGCTCTTAATCTTTTTCCCACCAATAAGGATTTTGTTCTTGTTGGGTACCGGAGTAGACCACATTTTTCACCATTCCTCGGGGGCCTTTCACCATTTCATTGGGAGTGAACGTGTGAAATGCCCATAAGACCTCACGTGCGCACCTCCACATTTGAAACAATTGAATAATCATGGGCGACGACAAAATCACCGATTGCTCCCGCGGATGGCGGCAGAGGCAAAAGATCCCACGAGAAGAATAACGAGCGATATTTTCTCACCATCTTGCCTTTCGAATGCCCCCAGCACGAACCTGACCTTGTCGTTCTCGAGGGTAGACAAGAGGGAACGCCGCCGAGCGCTCATATCGGTTGAGTACCGCTCACTTTATTCATATAACAAGAGGCAATAGCCAGGGAGAGGGATGAGGTTGTTGTAATAAGAGTACGTAGTTGAGTATTTGGTGAGAATTCCTTCAAGACGTGGGACAATTAGATTATTGTCTACCGTTGCCGTTAAAATCTTGTGCTCTAAACCATGAATAATGCATTACAGTGCCATGGAAAATAATTCGACTTGAAGTTCCCGCAGGGTAATTTGCTGTGGTGACAGTAAATTGTTCTGCACCACGTAAGTTGGCAAAAAAAAATTGGCAACGTGCGTGATTTTTAGCTTCTCTCATTGGGGGAAAATCGACGTGTCGTCATCAATTTCGATGGCGTCACTGCCATCTAACGCCGCACAGACTATAGGAACTGTAATTCTATTCTCCCTTCTCAATATCTCCCTCCCCAATGATGTAATGGATAGCCCGTTTCGAACCGAGGTTGAAACGGAATACACAGACTGTGAAAATATTAATATTTCCTTCATACACATTGTACGGGTGTTTTGCAAATGGCTTTGATTGATATGAGGATAAAATAATAAGAAATAACTACGAGTTCTTTGTCAGATGAATGCAAGATTTCCGTCATGTTGATTGGATTTGGTGGAAAAAGTTTGGTAAAATAAACCGAAAAGGCCGAATTTGTTTGATTAATTTAATCATACCCTCCAGAATACCGAGCAAGTTTGGTAAAATTAACCGAGAAGGTTAGTTTTTCTTCATGAATTTTATCGTACAGTTTGATAATTCCCACCAATTTTTTTTACCTAACAGTCTTGGTAGAAATAACTTAGCAATTCAAAGTTCCATCTGACCTGAACTTTTTGATAAAATTTAGCACAATATGATGAATTCAATCAAAATTTTTTTCAGTGAATAATTTGTTCCTCGACACAGAATTCAAGTAACATTGTATTCCGTTTCATTGCGAAGAACCGCTTCCACAAAGTTACGCCAGAAACCAACAAAAAAATTCCCCTTCCCCTTTCGGAAGACATCAGTAAGAAAGGATGTAAGTGAAATTCCACGCTCCATAGCATATATTTTCAAGATTTTCAAGCATTTACTAGTATCAAAAGGATAAATCAACTGTCATGATTTTATTACCCTCACGACAATAGGGGGGATCGGGTTGGTGTGGTGGCTAGAGTACTGACCTCCTATCCCGAGGGCCCGGGTTCGATTCCCGCCTGTGGCGCATTTTTCAGTGGAAAACCGGTCCCCACTTGAGTGTCTAGTGGAGGGCATTTCAAGTTCAGTACCCCGTCCGTCGGATGGGACGTTAAGCCTTGGTCCCCTTGGCGCCTTTCGTTAAGAGTAGGCTAAAGCCGACGCCGGGTTTCTCTCCCCCCTTCCTCCGTTCCCTGAAAACTCCTACCACAACCCAATTATCCACCTATCCTATATGGCGCAAATGACCTCAGCTGTCGGTCGCCTCCCCTAAATAACCAACCAACCAACTCACGACAATATAAATCCTCCAAGTCATAAGGGTAGTTTTTCACAGATTCTAACTAATAATTACGAACGAGCAAGGGTAATTTATGACATTTGCATAAAAACTGGTTGGCTGATCAAGAAAACGGCCATGCAGGGTTTCTCGCCCCGTGACGCATGGCTTTAGGGATTAATAAGAGCATATTCCCATTCCTCACCGATAGCGATTACTTTGTTGAGTTATTTTTTCCTGAATTCAGACCCTACCTCATTTTATAGGTTTAGATATAACTGCCATTCATCTCACCAAGCTAGAAGTTTACTCGGAACCGAAATCTCAATTTTGTACACGAAATCGTTAGATGGAAACGAAAAAAGACTTTTAGTGAACAAATTCATCTTCTAGCCACAACCATTCACTCATAAATCAAAAATTAAAATGAGCAAAAGGTGACGCCCACCGAAAAATCTACTTTGATAACATTGACGTCATTTTCCTCCCGTCCTTGACTGTTTTTCGAGGAAGGGAAGGGAGCGGAGGGGGGTTCTCGGAAGGTCTGCTCGCACAGATGCTGTCGCAACCGCTCCGATTGGCAGAGTCAGCTGTGTCCCCCCCCCCCCCCCACTGCGATAAGGCAAAATAGCTTCACGGGCTCAGGGACGAAGTCGATATACGTCAGAGGTTGCACCACGCCCACTTTTCTGAAAGGAATAAAAACATTAGTTTTTCGCCGCTTATAACTCGATAAATAACTGACGGATCAAAAAACGGAAAAATACGCGTCTTTTTATTTTACAAACTCTATCGGATTCGGCAATAAAAAAATATGGTAAACGACCCTATTGCATCCAAATCATTAGCAAATGCTAATGATTTGGTGTTATTGAATTGGTGTTATTGAATAGGTGCTCATTTTCGAATGACCATGAAATTGAAATTTGAAATATTTTTCCAACTAGAATCGTACGGCTGGATCGCGGAACAGTGGAACAAAAATTTCTAGTTTTTGATCATACACCCTTTATGTCATGTGCTCTTATATTTGCTTAAGCTAACACAAATAGAAGTGTAAAATCGGACGTGAAACATTCATAATGATGAGTACAGAAATAGCAAAAAAAAAGTAAAATAATTGTAACATGAGTCACAATAATTTTATTCTACAAAAATATTATTAGGAGACCATAACCAACGTACTACAGGTCGTCCCCGACTTTTTTAGCCCTAGAATTACGTAAGTGGCGTCCTTGTATTAATAGACGCCACTTATCCGTTGTGTAAAGAGAGGGAATTGCGATATTTCACAGAATCATCTTTAATAAGATGCATTTGACCGACTTGAGGCATCATTAGCTTGTACAAAACCTTGTTTTTGTACGACATGATGATATCGCAAGTCGCTTAGCCATAGCCATCGCTTGTCTAAATACATCGGGCATTACGTTTTGCCAAAATGAGGAGCAGAAGTCGCAAGCACAAGTCCTCGACTTGTGCTTGCGATCATAAGTGATACGAATTTAATAGAACAACTAGGATGAAAATTACTATCAGAACGCCGGTTACGATTTAGGTTAAACGTTTTAACTAGATTCGAAGCTGATTTTTTTGCAAATGACGTTAGATATATAGTAAGAACTCCTGCCTATTTTGCTAGGTTTGATCAGAAAAACAAATTTAGAGAGATAGATAGATTGTGGTACCGATAGATTAAAATGTCACATTACCCGCATATCATTAAAGAATGCAATAGACAGCATAGCAAAGGGATAATTTGGCTAAAGGTTTTTGGAGTAGTTGTAACGCATGATGCCTACATTAATATTACTAATCTATGCATGCTAGGGAAAAACAGATACATAAAGTTGGTGTACATGTGTAACCGGTAATCCCTTCGTTACTGTGTAGACATTTATCATCTAGGTGCACGTTACTCATATACCAAACTTACTTCCATGCGCTGGTGTCACTATAGCTCATTGTTGCATGTGATTAGTGAATGAATGGTGATTTTCGCCCCCTGCCACACACCCTTGCGGTGGCTCGCAGGGTATGACGCAAATGTAGATGTACATTTCCATGATAATTTTCTCCTACTTGAAATCGAATTAACACATCGTTGCTCCCATAATATTTCCGACATAATTTGCAAATAGGTCATTCTCCAATTTACCGAAAGTATTCGGCTCAAATGCAAACCTGGTGGCGAACAAATTGAGCCAAATCCTCTAAAGGCCGTTTTACACGGTCATCGATACTGCGCAGGCTGTTGCGAGAACACTTGCGCAAGAAATAATGCGCCGTGTAAAGCGACGACTTGCGAGGACATGCAGCGCCAGTGCGCGAACGCTCGCGAGCAAATTAGAACATGTTCTAATCTGATACATGCGTTCCCCCAACTTGGAAGTTTATTTCTCTCACTAGATGGTACAGATGTAGCGGCAACTAACTGCCACGGGAATTCTAGCAATTAAATAGGTTGTTGACGATTGAGTTGGGTGTTTTTGTTTGCACTCAACTCCTTAGGTAGTCAATAAAGTGCAAAATAACGATGAGCTGGGCGATTAATCACGTGGAAGCTTAACTTTCGTGCGTAAAGGAAGAACTAGTTACCTTGGCCCACATCCGTTCATTTGTGGAGCAAATTTTGGGCTAAGTATACGGGACTAGGGTCTCCACTATTATGTTTAGACTATGGCTTAAAACATATTTTAAAGTGGTGGTAATTTATCGCATCTTTCACGTCCAATTAATTGCTACTTAACAGATCATGACGTTATGCGATATATTGATAGCATTACCCTTACTGAATGGCATACTGACATAATGCACCGACGATTGCACCGTGCAAAGCTGTCAAGCAAGCGTCCTCGCAATCTCCTACGTCACAAACTTTCGCAGACGACTGCTCAAACGGAATCAACATCAACTTGCGCAGTTTCAATGACAGAGTAAAACCGCTTTTAGAGTCAATACCAGAGGCTTCGTTTACGACACTCATTATTCAAATGCTGGCAAAAACCTCGCACTTTTATTTCCGGTCCGAACCTTGAATCGCATTCGGAGGCCGATCGTCTATTGTCTGCCGGTGGATATATTTATAATCAGGCGACGCCGGCGCCGCCGCCGCGCTGTGGGTTCATGCCGTCTGTTCCATCGGCGACCTATTGATCTGCGTCGCCCCCCTCCCCCCCCCCCAAAAGGGCCCCAGAGAAGGGGTCCGCAATAATCGGGCCACGAGACTTTCGATTGAAAGCGAGCCAAAGATGAGAGGGACCAACCGCGCCATTGCGGAATAATTCCATTGAAATCAATTCCGAATTTTTCGGTGGCAGTGTGTGACTTTCTAACATGATTATAAATTGATACAAATATCTAATTTTCCACAAATAAATAGAACTTGACTCATGGCCTAGTATCAATACAGATACTTAAATCACCAGGTGAACTAGCTTTCAAGATACCATACGCGTGGATTTTCCCTATTTCATCCTTTTTCTGTGATATGTCTATTTGTCCGCACTGCCCTTTAAGCATTGAACTAACTGGAACTCGTCGGAACTAACGCTTTATTTTGTTGCTAACATTTGACACGTGTATCGTGACTGCATGCTCAATAATTTCCTTAGGGTGGTAGTGCTGTGACTTTTCGTTTCATATTAGTGTTTCAACGGGTTAGTACTTTTAGCAAATCTGCATGGTAGAAAGTGTCCTCTCAGACACATGCGTGGCGATTGTTCTTCCTCCCCCGTGATGGTTCACGGATGCCTGAAGCAGAAGGGAAAGCAATAGAAACATCTAGTGGGAGAATAATTAAAAAGCAGTGAATAATTGTAAAAATCATAAAAAATGGAGGAAACTGAAAGACAGTAGCCGTATCCGAAAACCAAGTATGCATCGGCAAAGCATTCTTGGTGATGATACATTGCTGACGTACAGTGAAGCATGCTTGGGAAAGAATACTTCATATTCGGACAGTCTACGGTAAGGAGCGACGTTAAGCAGTAGTGGCAACAAAAATAACCACTAGGTATAATGAAACACGATAGAGGGCAACATCTATCAAATGTTTAGATCGGAAGAAAATGACCGATTATATGTATATTAAATCTTATCATTGATATGTACATTGATAATTATGCAAATGTAATACACGAAGTAAAAAAAATAGATACTACACACATTTATAAGTAGCCAAAGTCTCCGCCATCTTTCGTTATTCTCGTCAACAATGCTTCGTAGCATTTAACAATGGGAGCGTGCTTCTGTGATTTGGCTTCGTAGCATGCTTCCCCCAGAGTGCTTTGCGTTCGGACATACTTCGGGTGTGTCCGACATTACCCCCCTCCACTTGCAAGCAAGCATTGTAGTATCATTAGCGCTAGAAGCACACGTTTCGGACAGGGCTAGTGAATAATGAGGTTGCCAGGAGAAATTACACAGAATTGGATGATATGAATCTACATTGTACCCTGCAAGGCACCGCAAGGGTGTGGGTCAGGGGTGAAACATCATCAGGCATTTCCATTTTCAATCCTCCCTCTCACGACCCAACAGCACGAGGGAGTCCCCAACATATTCCCAAAATCTTCCGTCAGCGAGCTTGTCAAACTTCAGCGGGAGAAACAGGGGAGAATTCTCATCTCTGCAACCCACGGGATTATAATAAGCTCAGGCGAGGGAAGAGTAAGGCAAGGGCTGCAATGTGGCACTGTGGATTGCGCCGTGAGATCAAATAGATAAGTCACGGAGATAGGGGGAAATAGGGGCAATCCACGTGAGTGCGGATAGGTATCTGACGGTTAGGTAGGAAATCCCACACGTGTTCCTTCTGTACATAAATGATATAAATAGGGATGGGTCGGTTCCACTTTTTTTCGGTTCCGGTTTCGGTTCGGTTCTTAACTTCGGTTCTCGGTTCCGATTCTCGGTTCTTAATTTACCACTTACTTTGCATTGCTCAATGGTAAGATAATGTAGGTAATCAATAATCAATTTCAGAGACTGAAATAGATAGATTCGTGACTTTGAAGCATCTAAGTACACTATTTCACCAGGTTTTAATGTGAAGCCTCCACTTTCGGAGTATGAGTAGGTTTCAAACTGGTTTTCGCGACAATTATTTCATTACCGATTATTTTTGGCCTCGGTTCCGGTTCTAAGCTCAAGAACCGGAGGAACCGAGAACGGAAGAACCGAACCGACCCATCCCTAGATATAAATAAGGTGGTAAACAGTCAACTTCGTCTATTTGCCGGTGACGCAGTAGTGTACAGGGAAATTTTATGCCAAATGATAAAGAATATTTAAATGATGACCTACAAGCAATTGAAAAATGGTGTCATACATGGCAGTTAGAATGAAATCCGTAGATTCTGGCGATATTGCGTGGTATTCGAACATATCAGAAAGAAGAAATAATTTGCAACACGTTTCGTTGGCACTGCAACATCTTCGGACCTGACGATGTTGCATTGCCAACGAAACCCGAGTCGGAATAAAGTTTTTATGTGGTAAATTGCAAATTTTGTCTTCTTCCTGATATGGCAGTCAGAATTAAATTTAAAAAAATCTGTAGTAATGAATTTTTGGAAAAAGAATTGTTCTCCTCCTAACACTTACGATATAAGTAACAATGGAGTAACAAACGTGGAATCCATTATATATCTTGGAATAAGACTGATACATGATCTTTCCTGGGTTAAACACATACGTGAAATAATGGGTCAAGTGAATCGTAAACTGGGATTCATCAAAAGAATACTGGGTAAATGTGACGATCATGTGCGAGAAATCAGCTACTTTTCCCTTGTTAGACCTAATTTGGAATATGCTGCCAGTGTATGGGATCCCTACGAAATCGGTCTAAATAACGAACTTGAACGTGTGCAGCGAAGATCGGCAAGATTTGTAAAGGGACGGTATGATAACCTTATTAGCGTAACCAGTCTATTAAATGAATTAAATTGGGAATCCTTGTCAGATCGCAGGTTGAAATTAAGACTTAATCTCTTAAATAAATTCCAAGACCATTTTTTCAGTGATGATGTTAAAAATATTTTGCGGACCCCAACTTACTATGGTAGACTGGACCATAATCACAAAATGAGAGAAATTGATTGCCGAACTGACAGATTCAAAATGTACTTTTTTCCTCGTACTATTAGGGATATGAATAACGGTAAATATATCCAGTACGAGTGTAGCAATGGATAACATTGGTAGCTGCATGTTGGTATAGCTAACCCAACTAACGGCATGTTTTTGCATGTATGTTTTGCTATTTTTATCCTTTTTTAAATAGCGTAGTTTTGAACAGTACCTATACAAGTACTAATCCCTTTTTTATGCATGATATATAGTGCATGTTTGGTGAGAGTTCACCCCCTGCCACACACCTTTATGGTGGCTTGCAGGGTATTATGTAGATGTAGATTCAAAATGTCCTTTTTTTCTAGTACAATTAGGGATAATAATAGCGGTAAATATGTCCAATACGAGTGATTGAATTCATAGCATAGGTAGTTGCATGTTGGTGTAAGAACTTGAAGGTAACCCAACTAACAGCACGTTTTTGCATGCGTAGTTTGCTATTTTTATCTTTTTAAACATTGCAGGTTACACTAATATATTAATACTTATCCTTTTAAATGTATGATATGTAGTGCATATTCGGTGAGAATTCACCCCTCAAGAGAATTATCTTGCATTTCTCCATTAAATATCCTTGTTGCATGTCAATAGTGCATGTTTGTTGACGTTCACCCCCTGCCACACACCCTCGTGGTGGCTCGCAGGATAATACGTAGAAATTATGTACATGTAGGAAAGTAATCTTATAAAAGCCGCTTTACACGAAACAATTTTTTTGTACAATTTCTTGCACAAACGATTTTATAAACGGAACGAAATTGTATGTTTGTCTGAATGGAGTTAGAACAGTTCTATTTCCCGTTCAGTCATTCAGACAATCGCACAAGGGTTCGTACAATTTGCCGCTTTACACGGTACAATGTCCTCATACAAGAGTTTGTACAAGAAATTCTACAAAAAATTGTATCTTGTAAAGAGGCCACATAACACAGGTCTAAGTAGACACAAAGCGTTTAGTGGGGTGCCGGGTGCATGACAAACACGTTTGAAACAAATAGTTTCACTTCAGGGAACACTGGGGATCTCTAACATATTGTAAAAGAAAGAAAAACTTGAAGAGTAGAAAATAGGCACATACATACAGACTCATTACTCGTGTGAGGCGCCTTGAAAATGGCACTGGTCAGTTGTAATCCAGTAATGGTTGAATGGTGGTTTTAAATTGTGTGGATAATGCCTACTATTTTTCAAGTTTTCTTCTTTTTTCACTACCACGTTTCCTGTATTAAGCAATTAAGAATTGTAACCTATCTACAACATCTAGTTCCTGCGAAGCGCGTTTGGTGATAATTCAGTACACACACCTCTCCTCCGTTGTTCCCTCCGCATATCTGCATCTACATTCACACGATACTCTGCAAGCCACCTCGAGGGTGTATGGCAGGGGGTGAAGATCACCAAGCATGCACTATTGATACATAAACAGGCAACTATAGGGACTCATGTAACTAGATTGTTAGTATCTATAGTATTTAAGGGATTAACACATGCATCATGCACTACAGACTACTCTAAAATATTTCCCCTACCTATCCCTTTGCTATGACGCCTATTCTTTTCTCTTGTAGTATTACCCTCGTAACATTCATTGATGCATACAAGTCTGCTACAGATATGACTGATGTGCGATTGACAGAAAAGACGAAAACAAAACTTACTGAGAAGACTCTTGGTAAAACAGTTTTAGAAAATGTGAAAGAACTGGGTTTAGATTTGAGTCTATGTGTAGGAATCGGTACGGATGGAGCATCTGCACCTCCATCTATAATCTACATCTGCACGATACCCTGCAAGCCAGCACGAGGGTGTGTGGCAGTAGGTGAAGATCACCAAGCATGCACCATTGACAGGCAAACAAGCAACTATAGGGTCTCATGCTACTAGATTGTTAGTATCTATAGTATTTAAGGCGTTAATACATGCATCATGCACTACAGACTACTCTAAAATATTTCCCCTATCTATCCCTTTGCTACGCTGCCTATTCTTTTCGCTTATAGTACGGGGGAAAAATGACATTTTGAATCTATCATTGACCGATTCTTGTCCGGCGATCTCGGCGCAAGGGACCTTACTTGAGTTCGCGCTTCACAACTTAGATCATACCTACTTAGGAAATGACTATTGAATGTTTTACATGATGTGATGGCTTCATGATGGCTGCATCAACCCAAGGAAATGTCAATTTACATTTAAAAGGCATGGGCTGCTACGGATAAGAGTTTCAGATGGACCACCAAATACCATGTATTATACTTACTACTGACAAGGTATTTCACCTACCTATCCCTTTGCTGTTCTGCCTATTCTGTTCTCTTATAGTACGGGGGAAAATGAAATTTTGAATCTATTGGTGCAAAAATGTCTCTGCTCTTATTTATATGGTCAAATCTACCATAATACGTAGTTGTTTTTCATATATACCTAGCATCCTCAGTAAAGCTATCCGATTGAAAGTTCAGTAAGAGATTTAATCTGCACTTCAACCTACGGTGTGGTAATGGTTCCTGATCTAATTCTTCTATTTATTCTGATACACTATTAAACCTATCGTAAACTTTCCACACACATCTATGGTGGCTTGCAGGGTATGTTTTATGTTGATGTAGATGTAAAACCTTTTAAGAAACCTAGATACTCTGCGCTTCACACTTACCCTATATCCCTAAAGTTTCCGCGTTATGAACATTCAAAAACAACTGATTGGACTAATAGAGAGAATATCCTGCGAAGGCGGAAGTACACACCTTGATTTATAGTGATCTGATCCGGTGAAGGCAAATCGATTTTAATAACTTGAGGAGACCTATGATATACTCGTATTGAGTTGTGTCAAATAGATAACCCAGAAAGGCTGATGGAAGAATCCACAGGAAGGTTATGTGAAATCAATCTCAAAATTGATGGGTAATGTTGATCAAGTATTTTCAATGCTTGTTGGGATTTTAGCATAAGATACATCTACATAACACACTCAATGGACACACGGCTTAGTTCTACTGGAAGAGGCAAGCAAGGAAGTTCATGGGCAATTTTCCCCACTTCACCCTGAAGTTAACGACACGCAGAAAAACGTGTTGGACGGCTTCCGCCCAGTTGTAGTGCGTATGCGGTGAATCTGCGGCCTGTAAGGGCAAGGAGTGGTGTGGGGCTTGGCCGGACGGACGAGATTACCATTGACTCGCCCCATCGAAAACAAGAGACATTCGCCGGGCGAAGGGGAGTGGCCACACTGAGGAGCAAGCGCAGAAGCAGCAAGAAGCAACTGATCTTCGAATGAAAATACACATTAGTTCGGGGTGTGGGATAGTGTAAAGGATTGTATTCCGAGCGGGATTTCCTGCAAGTTATACCTGCCCTAATCTTGAACATTTCCAGGGGCCGTATTCTGTAACTCGTCATCACCGGTGATGAGCCTTCACCGGTGATGAACATCACCTATCACCGCTCTTCCGATTCTGTAACGCGACGAGGTGATGTTCTTCACCCCAAACAGGGTGATATCACATCACCTCCTCAATAGCCGCCCTTATCTCATCACCCCGTAAATATATTGAGGGTCCGCCATCATGTTAGCGAGAAACAAACATCGTGCATTCATTAATAACGTTAATGTAGGGACTCTGACGCAATTTAAACGGAAAAAATAACACGTGCATATAATAACAATAATTAAAATGGTATATTTACTGTCATACAACTCTAAATTAATGTGTTTTGACGTAAGTAAAAAATGACCTGTGTTAACCTATCCCAAATTTTGCATACCATCCAAAATTTCAGGGGCAAAAAGACATACATACAAGCATTGAAATAAATATTTATAAAATTGCTAAAACAATGGCAGAGCAATAATAACATCTCTAATTTACTTAGAAAAGTCAAAATTTCTTGTACGAGTATAGTAATAAGATTATATGGACACCAAAATACATAATTGTATACAACGAAATAGAACCAATTAAAATTTCACTTCGACGAGTAATCATGTTTGTTTAAATTATTGCAAATATATTGCGTACGATTTTACGATCGAGGAATAACACACGTCTATATGGTTCTGATACACTGTATTCAAGTTCGGTTAACCAAGCCAACAATCACATTTCCAAGTTACTATACGTACACAAACAAGATTAGATTCAGAGTAGGTATTTGGGCAATATTTTAACACAAACAATTTGAGTAATTAAGAAATTTTTCGGTTGCTCGTTATATATTTACGTTTGTTTTTCGCAGCTCCCTTTCTATCGACTTGTACGATGATGATATACCTATTTATTACGCGAATGACTGTTGTTGTGTACATTTGAGTCTTCGCAAACAAGTGAAAAACACCATTTACGCTGTTCATGATTGATATTGTGGAAGTTGAAAATAGGAAACTGAAAAATTAATCACATTCACCGTGGTTTATTCACGTATCACGATAGAATATGGTGCAATTGTTTTTGTTGATGTTCAATAAAACAAAGTAATCTATTGTTCACTTCGTAATATATATTAATCCTACTGTTAATAATCACCTAGCCGGGTTATTAGAACATCATAATAAATATTATCAAACATATCATTACTCGAGAAACCATTACTACAAGCATGAACATACATGATCGTGACTACAAGCATTTAATTTGCACATTACTTGCCTGCCTTGCGGTCATGTGATACAACTGGCTCTCTTTATTGGCTAATCTAATTTTGCCAGAACTAGACGGCGCAATTTTTCATAACACCCTCATCACCGGGTGAAGAAACTTCACCACCCAGTTACAGAATCGGAAACGTCAAGGACGGGTGAAGTTTTTCGGTGATGTCTATCACCGGTGATAGACATCACCCAAGTTACAGAATACGGCCCCAGAAAATGTTCCGGCGTTTTCTCTTGGGAGAGAAAAGAAAAGCGCCCAAAAAGTATTTTCTTCTGTCACTAGGTTTTAACCAGCATAGGTTAAATAAATGCCCTGACACGTGGGCATCTTTCCTAAGATCTAGGACCACGATAACCAGGTAAGTAAAGAAGAAAGAAAAAGAAAAATATGCAGGATGAAGAAAGAAAAAAATAATGATGAATGGATGATATTAATAGTAATAAGGTGACTTATCAGAAGATATTGCTATAGATGGATATTTGAAATTGTATGTCGGGAATGCGAAATTGGGGAATATGCGTGTAGAGGAAGACCAAAGAATCAATTTCGGAAGGTCCCTAGAAAGTGTTTAATAAGTCTAGGTTTATTTAGGTTTGATCTTATTTCAGGGAGGTCTGCCTGAAGGGATTCTGTCGCTACCACTTCCATTGGCAGAGTCAGCTTTGTGTCCTCCATTGTGACAAGGCATAGGAGCTTCGCGCTCTCACTTGTGATTGGACGAAGTGGATGACGTAATGAGGTCGCATCACGCCCACTTTTCCGAAAGGGTTAAAAACATCAGTTTTTCGCCGCTTATAACTCGAGAACTAATTGACCGACCGAAGAACGGAAAAATAAGGGTATTTTTATTCTAGAAATTCTATCAGATTCGACTATAAAAAAATGTTAAACGACCCCCTTGGGGTGGGTGATTTTGTTTGCAATTAAATCTTTCGTAGGGGCATGACCTGAAAGAATCATGTGCTGGGCAATGAATTACGTGGAAGCTTAAATTTCCCTCACAAAGAAGATCTCCTCTCTCTTTAACTTGACTCACAGAAATGCGTTCGGTATACAAAAATGTGGGCAAAGCATGTGGGATTAGGGTGCCCACTACTTTGTTTAGAATATGTTATTAAAACATAATTTGTAACGGCGGTAATATTCGTTCATGCACAATCAATTTCCACTCGACGGACATTGACGTTATGCGATATTAATTAAAGATATCACCGCTTCTTGATGGTATATAAGTGCATGTTTGGTGAGAATTCACCCCCTGCCACACACTTTTATGGTGGCTTGCAGGGTATTATGTAGATGTATTGTCACTAACATTACTGCGCCGACGATTTTACATCTACATAATATCCTGCAAGCCATCATAAAGGTGCGTGGAAGGGGGTGAATTCTCACCAAACATGCACTACATTTCATGCATAAAAAAGAATTAGTATTTATATACTGTTCTAAACTTCACTATTTAAAAAAATAAAATAAAATAGCAAAGCTAACATGTAAAAACATGCTGTTAGTTGGGTTAGGTTTAATCCTCACACCAACATGCATCTACCAATGTTATCCATTGCTACACTCGTATTGGATATATTTGCTGTTATTCATATCCCCAATTGCACGTGGGAAAAAGGACATTTTGAATCTGTCAGTTCGGCAATCAATTTCTCTAACGTTTGCAACGTGCGAAGCTGTCAAGCAAGCGTCCTCGACATCTTCCACATCGTAGACTTTCACAGAAGAAATCACGGAAGTGACATCAACTTGCGAAGTTTCAGTGACCGCGTAAAACGATGTTAAGTGGTGGATATCTGGAGATGCGATGCTAGGGTCTGTGTGGGAGCTGTTGATGGCGAGTCCACCTACTTGAGGGGAAGTAGAGGTTGAGGAGGAATTGAGTAGTTCACCTTATTTTATGCACTGCCAAATCTGATAGAGTTTGTTAAACAAAAAGATACGCATTTTTCTGTCATTCGGTCCGTCGAGTCGTCCTCGAGTTATAAGCGGTGAAAACTGATGTTTTTAACCCTTTCGGAAAAGTGACCGTGCAAAAGACTCGTACATCTTCCACTTCGTTCAAACATAACTGAAACAAATCCCTTGCCAAACCACAAGGAAGAATGAAACGCAAGCTTTGCTCCTGTAGCCGAGAAATCGACCAGAATATGTTATCGCAAACATGTCATTCTCAGAAGGTACAGGACTATATGCAAATAAGCCGGGGATGAAGTGAAATTCCACTGTTAGAATCCTCAATGCTCCTTGCAATTTATCAATTTACAATCAATGCCATTTATCAAATGACATGGGTACTCTTCACATATCTAAATAATACCCCGTAAGCCACCGTTAAGGTGTTGGGCAGGGGGTGAATACACTCCAAACATGCATACATATCATGCATAAAAAGAATAAGTGACTATATTATAATCTAAATATTTTTTTTAAAGATAAAAATAGCAAAGCAAGCATGCAATATAATGCTGTTAGTTGGGTTAGCTTCAAGTCCTTATACCAACGTGCAGCTACCTATGCTCTGGATTGATTCATTCCTAATGGACATATTTACCGCTATTAATATCCCTAATTGTACTAGGAGAAAAGGATATTTTGAATATGTCAGCTCGGCAATCAATTTCTCTACTTTTTTGATTATGGCCCAGTCTACCATAGTAAGTTGGGGTTCGCAAAATATTTTTAACATCATCACTGAAAATATGGGTTAATGGTAGTTTAGCGGGGCCGTCGTTTTTTTAAATATTATTACGTCGCTAAAAATGTCTCTGATCCATAGAGTGCCTCGCTCCTTTCTTTTTGTTGATTCTCATATTAATTTCCTAAATTACTAGGTCCGTAATATTCCAAGATGTTTACAGGTCCACTTGCCTTTCTGTTAGAACTGCGATAGCCATCTGCGAACCGGAGGCATGTTTATTTCTTCAACATTAACCTTGATTACTTTTATACCAATTTCTTCTGCTTCTCGTTTTGATTCTTTTAGTTATATATTATATTAAATAATAATGGCGAGAGGCTCTATCTTTGTCTAACTCCTCATTTGTTTTGGCTTCTATTTTCCTTCCATCATTCATTCGTACTGTTGTGACCTGATTCTTGCGGAGGCGAGTATTTATTTGTCGTTGTAGTCCATCTCAACTGCTTTCAGTATCTTGAACATCTTATTCCATTCCATGTTGTGAAATGGCTAGTTGATGGCGGCTTTTACATGAGTCACGGGAAAGATGAGGAATTTCAGAAGTAATTATTCAGTGATGACAAATTATTGGCAATTAGTTTTCCTAAGATGGCTAATGGACTATCAACGACCATAGAAGTTGCTAAATGGTGAAATATATATTTGGTGATACTAAACTGCCGTAGTATAAAAATAAAGTAGTTTAATGCTACCATATCATTAAAGGCACCGATGCGGATGTAATTATAGGGACAGAAAGTTGGTTATCAAACGAAATCGCAGATAATGAATATTTTCCAAAATCATTTACCATTTATAGGTTATCCGAGAGGTTTCCTCCAATCTTTCCTTCCATTCTTCGGCTGATTATTTTAGTAAGTGTTTTCGATGCACGTGACAAGAAAGCTACGTTCCTCTTAGTGACTCCTATATGTTCTTCTTTATTGCAGCTAAGGATTACTACACCAATAAATGTGAGTTCTAATCTGAGAGTCGGTTAAAGAGCGTATGGTGTTCACTTCGACAGCCTAAAACCAAAAGATTCTTTATATGTGTATATTATAGACTGCCTGATAGCGACGGCAGTTCAGTCTCAGGCCCGGAGAGCAAGAGCAGTAAACTAAATTCGCGCGGAAATGATCGAAACATAATAATAGGTGGAGATTTCATACTTCCGTCCATAGACTGGGACACGAATAGGTTTATCACCGGAGTAAAAGACAATGAGCTCTGCGAGTCACTATTGTGTACCTTCACAACACACTCAATGCATCAATTGGTAACAGCATCCACCAGAGGAAATAATACCTTCTATTTATTAGCGGCAAATGTACCAGAACATGTTGTAAAAGTAGTAGCCGAGAAAGGCATTTGAGGCCATAAAGTAGTCACGGCTCAATTTTCTCTGAGAGCTAACAATCTCACGAGCCGAAAGGAAACATTTATTTGCTCGGTATCAGGGGCGTCGGAACTATTGTCGCTGGGAGGGGCCAACCTTGAAAAGGGCCCGGCTCCTATGAAAAGGGCCCGCATTTTTTTGCGGATAGCAGGGGGTAGAGATCAGAATTCCGCTAAAAGTGCATATGAAGGTGGTAGAATATACTTCAGAAGGGAATAGGCAAGCTGGATACAAGTGAAATTTATTTTTTATTGATGAAGACTCATTTCTCAAGGGCACGGGGTAAATTCTGGGGGAGGGGGGGGGGGGCGATTGCCCCCTCTTCCCCCCACTTCCGACGCCGCTGCTGGGTAAGGCTTATTATGGTGGTATGAAACAGGAACTGCTCAACTCATTTAATAAATTTCAAGAAGTCAGCATTAGCCAAGATTATGGGTGGTTTTGGTTTACTTTCCTAGATATTACACACTCATCAATTAATATATACATTCAGAGTACATTGTAAAGTGATGAATGGTAAAAGAACACTGTTATACCTCACTAGTAGGACCGCACATCGAGTATGCTGCTAGTATATGGGATCGCGTACAGACAAAGTCAGGTAGGTTTGTAAAAATATGTTTAGATAAATTCAGCATTGTCTCCAAGTTATTAGAGGAACTGGGATAGGAATCGCTATCTAGCAGTAGGTTGATGAAAAGGCTGAACCTCATGCGTAAGTTTGACACAGATAACTTCTCCTAAGACGTCAATAACATATTAATAATTGGAAAAATACATGCCTATGTATGGGATATTTGCCCGGCTTGGACAACTTGATAATATCATGCGCTCTGGGATCAACAGATTTATCCCTAGTAAATTCAAAAAAGAAAGCACTGAACCTAGGTGGTACAATGCCGAAGTGAGAAAATCCCTGAGACGGCAGCGAATATGTCATGCTAAAATGAAAAAAATTAGTAAACATATGCCCACTGATGAGCGTAATGTAATTATTGAAAATTATAAAATTTCAAAATCCACTGCAAAGTCAGCCCTTAGTAATGCATTTGCAGAATTCAAAAGAAAAACACTTGGGGAACAATTGAAAGAAAATCCAAAAGTCTTCTGGTCGTACGTAAGGGAAGTGCAAGGCCATAAGTCTGCCGTCCATTCACTTAAAAATGATAGAGGTGAAATGACCACAAACACACTCGACAAAGTTAACTTGCTAAATTCCTTCTTCCAAACCGTTTTTAACCCACCTTCCGGGGATTCAACTGTCGTGTTACCTGACCTCTTTCAGCGGTTGATGCAACCAATTGACATTTCCTGTAATGGTATTGAAAAATTACTTAAAGATATAAGCCCCAACAAATCTCCTGGCCCTGATCAAATTCCCTCCCGCGTATATAGAGAGTTAGCATCCGAAATTTCCCCCTACCTTGAAATAGTATTTAATAAATCCCTGACCAAACACGTCGTACCGATGGACTGGAAAGCAGCCGATGTAACACCCATTTTTAAAAGTGGCGATAGGGAGCAGCCATCTAACTACAGACCTATATCCCTCACATCCATTTCATGCAAGGTCCTAGAACATATAATTGTCAGTTCAGTCATGGAACACCTAGATAGCCAGAATTTATTGTCCAATGTCCAGCATGGCTTCCGAAAGAGCAGATCGTGTGAAACCCACTTGCTCTCTTTTCCCACGATATTTTAGTTTCTGGCGAAAATAATATTCCATTGGATGCTATATTTCTCGACTTCAAGAAGGCTTTTGACAAGGTTTCTCACAGCAAACTAATTATAAAAAATAAAGTCTTATTGGTTAGACAGTAACATTATATCATGGATTAATGATTTTCTGCATGATCGGGTTCAAAGGGTTGTTTTGGACGGTGTTTCCTCACCGGCAATTAAAGTCACTTCGGGTGTCCCACAAGGTAGTGTGATAGGTCCACTCCTGTTCCTTCTGTACATTAATGATATCAGTAAGGTGGTAAAAAGTAAGCTTCGTCTATTTGCCGATGACGCAGTTGTGTACAGGGAAATTCTATGCCCGAACGATAAAGAATATTTAAATATTGACCTACAAGCAATTGAAACTTGGTGTGATACATGGCAGTTAGAATTAAACTTTAAGAAATGTCTTGTAATGAATTTTTGGAAAAAGAATAGCTCTCCTCCTACCACTTACAAAATAAGTAATAATGAATTAACAAACGTGGAATCCATTAAATATCTTGGAATAAGACTGACAAATGATCTTTCCTGGGGTAAACACATTCGTGAAATAATGGGTCAAGCGAATCGCAAACTGGGTTTCATTAAAAGAGTATTGGGTAAATGTGACGATCGTGTACGAGAAATCAGCTACTTTTCCCTTGTTAGACCTCATTTGGAATATGCTGCCAGTGTATGGGATCCCTACGAAATCGGTCTAAGTAATGAACTTGAACGTGTGCAGCGAAGATCGGCAAGATTTGTAAAGGGACGATACGATAATTATATTAGCGTAACCAGTCTATTAAATGAATTGAAATGGGAATCATTGTCAGATCGCAGGTTGAAATTTAGACTTAATCTCTTCCACAAATTCCAAGGCAATATTTTCAGTGATGATGTTAAAAATATTTTACGAACCCCAACTTACTATGGCAGACTGGACCATAATCATAAAGTTAGAGAAATTGATTGCCAAACTGACCGATTCAAAATGTCCTTTTTCCCTCGCACAATAAGAGATACGAATAACGGTAAATATGTCCTATCGGAGAGTAGCAATGAATAGCATTGGTAGCTGCATGTTGGTATGAGTACTTAAAGCTAACCCTACTAACAGAATGTTTTTGCATGTTTTCTTTGCAATTTCTATCTTTTTTAAATAGTGTAGTTCTGACTACTATATTAATACTATTCCTTTTTTATGCATGATATGTAGTGCATGTTTGGTGAGCAATCACCCCCTGCCACACACCCTTGTGGTGGCTTGCAGGGTATTATGTAGATGTAGATGAACTTTCCACTAAGTTTCAATAGGCATTCCAGTTCTAATTATAGTTTTCATCGCATAAAACATTAACTGGAAATCCCGTTAATAATCACGCAGAATGTGTCTTCTGCATTATTTCGCCCTTTCCCTTTGCAGGTTACAATCAAAATTGTGGCTTTCATTATATAAGACAGGATTTTCCGTCTCGGGCACCCGCGTTCAATTGTCATACGAGGTAGGGTATTGTAATAGCACATTCGAAACTGACTTCACTTCGACAGCAGTGCTCTTCGGTTACTGAAGTAATCAGACCTAAAAATCAACATTTTAGGCTCACATTTTTTCTTCAATTAATTTACGGTAAGTTAGTACTTTTTTCGAGCAGAATAAGAATCTTCTAAATTTAAGCCTCTAAATGGTGAATTTTTAATTACAACATTTAGGCATTGCAATGAGTAAAAATCGGAACCCTCTCTCCGAAAAAAACTGGTATCCCAATTGAATTCAACGCAGAAATATTTTCGAACATGGGATAAAAAAATATCAACGTATCGGGATATAACTACTTCAAAACCTATTTATGGACGTTATAAATGACCATGCAAAGTTAGGTTGTGAAAGATTCATCCAGTAACATTGCATAACGGATATATCTTGTTGATTATTATTACTTATTTATTAGATTGGGCAGTGTTACCTTATTAATGCATGCCCCCTGCCACACCCTCTTGAGGAGATTTTTAAAGGCATCATGTACATTTGCAAAAGCTCACTCCTGTCCATAGATGTTCCATTGGACTTGGCGATTTTGTTCCTAGTCTGCTACGAATATCTATATGCATGACCCTTACGTTTACATCTACATCTACACGATACCCTGCAAGCCACCGCGAGGGTGTGTGGCAGGGGGTGAAGATCACCAAGCATGCACTACTAACATGCAAACTAGCAACTATATTGTCTCATGCAACTTGATTGTTAGTATCTACAGTATTTAAGGGGTAATACATGCATCATGCACTACAGAATACTCTAAAATATTTCCCCTACCTATCCCTTTCCGCTTCCGTTTAAAACCAAGCAAACAAATATTGGGAGTTTTTAGAATGGGAGTTAATAGCACCGGACGCGACCCTCGTTGCCTGGAGATGAGAACAAAGGTACGAAGAAACCATGCACTTCTTTTCGGCATAGACGTTCAATAGCGTGGTCGCCCCGCGACGAACTTTCACTTTCCCCCCAATCCTCCCCCAACGGTCTCCTGCTGTGTCCTGGAGTCCCTTCAGTTCGTCACTCGTTCTATTCGGATTTGGCGTCCAAGCTCAAGCACATGTCTAGCAAGGTTGGCATTGAGAGAAGCATTTGTAGATTTAAATACGAGGACATGAACAGGAGTTACTGAAGTCGTTTAATAAAGTTAAGAAAGTTATTTTAAGCCAAAATAGTAAAGTTTTGTAGCATACCCGCTCAGCAGTTAATAAATACGTACCTAATAAAATAAAATGGGGAAACGCAGAACCTAGATAGTATATACTAAGCATAAGTGTGGAAGTCATTGAAATGACAAAGGCAGAGTCAATCTGGATTGAAAAGTTCTCTAACCAATCCATCCATTGACGAGGGAAAGAGATTATTCAAAATTATAAACTAAACTCCATAGCAATTAAAGCATATCGTAGGGCGTTATTTGTATTCAAGAGCATTTCCAGTGGAAATTTGAGGCTCCCCATGTGACTTTGATAGTGTCCGACATGATACCATATATGACAACCCTCTGCTCTCGCCCACTTAAGAATTCTTTTACCCAACATACGTCTTTATTTATACCAAAACTCTCTAACTTCAAGATTAATTTATCATGAGGAACTTTATCGAATGCCTTTTTAAAATCTAGAAATATCGCATCAACTTCAGTACTGTTTTCGACGTAGACTAATATATGGTGTACAAATAAAGCTAATTGTGTCTCGCAAGATCAAACTTTCCGAAACCCATGTTGGCTAATTATGAGTAATTCCTGACTTTCCAAATGCCCCATGATCGAACTGACTACAGTGTGCTCAAATATCTTACAAGAGATTGACGTGAGTGAAATGGGTCTGTAGTTACTAGGTTCTTCCCTATCGCCGTTTTTAAAAATAGGTGTAATGTTAGCTACTTTCCAATCCTTGGGTACTGTGTGGTTCTTTAGTGTTTTATGGAATATTATTTCTTGATATGGGGCTATTTCAGAAGCTAATGTTTTATATACTCTGGAAGGAATTTGATCGGGACCTCGTGATTTGTTTTTACTAATGCTTTTTAACTGCTGCTCTATTCCGCGACATGACATTTTTATTTCGCGCATTTGCTCCCTGAAAGTGTTCGGCGGTGGTTCCACTGCGTTGTGTGACGATGAGTTTAATACGCTTTGGAAGAATGTGTTTAAAGTATTGGCTTTTTCTACACTGCTGGTGACTCTAATTCCTTTATCGTTTTAAGTGTGTGCACTGTGGACCTATTTCCCTGAAGCTCTCTCACATATGACCAAAACGCTTTAGGATGGCTATCTTAATATTCTCCCAACATCTTGCTCTTGAAATGTGATAACATTGCCGACATGATTTCCTTGCTAATGCTCTTGATATATTATAGTTTTGAACTAACTTATTTTTTTTCCTCTACCGATAGACCCCGTCCTGCATTTTTCATCCTAGCGTGGCATACCCTTTGTCGCCTCAGTGATTTCCTAAACTCCGCGTTATACCACCTTGGCTCTGTATTATCACTTATGAATTTTTACGGGCTTTACGGGTGACCTCAAGAAATTCTCTCCATGAATCCTCTGTATCTAATCCTTTGCTTTGTTCGCTAAATACATTATACGATATCCTAATTCCTCTTTATGAGTTGACGAAACCATCCCCTTTCTAAGATATTTGATGGCGACTTAAAAAAAATACTTTCATGTATGACTGAAGGGAATACGCTATATCAAAATATGAGGAGTGAAATTACAAAAAGTCAAGAACTTCAGCTATCTCCGCAACAGTTAATATCTTGCTAAGGAAGAAGCATGACCAACATCAAGCGAAGAATAGCACAGGCCAAGGAGCCTTTCCTAAAGAAGAATGGCTCAAAAACCTTCAGTTTCCAACAAGAAAGCACTCCATCAAGACATTCGTATGGAGAAAGTCACCCTATGGGTCAGAGACATGGGACATCGAAAAACAGTAGAGCAAAGAATTAAAGCTTTCAAACCATAATGCCGGAGGAAAATGATGAACATTTTATCGCCAAAATAATGTGAGACACGAAGAAGTATATGGAATATGGCTGACTCCCATGTACACGCCTCCTTCGGCTAAGAGATATCACCATAATCAGCCTTACCGAGCAAATAAATGTTTCTTTTCGGCTCGTGAGTTTGTTAGCTCTCAGAGAAAATTGAGCCGTGACTACTTTATGGCCTCAAATGCCTTTCTCGGCTACTACTTTTACAACATGTTCTGGTACATTTGCCGCTAATAAATAGAAGATATTATTTCCTCTGGTGGATGCTGTTACCAATTGATGCATTGAGTGTGTTGTGAAGGTACACAATAGTGACTCGCAGAGCTCCTTGTCTTTTACTCCGGTGATAAACCAATTCGTGCCCCAGTCTATGGATGGAAGTATGAAATCTCCACATATTATGAGTTTCGATCGTTTCCGCGCGAATTTAGTTTACTGCTCTTGCTCTCCAGGCCTGATACTGAACTGCCGTCGCTATCAGGCGGTCTATAATATACACATATAAAGAATCTTTTGGCTTTGGACTAGTAATTTAGGAAATTAATATGAGAATCGACAAAAAGAAAGGAGCGAGGCACTCTATGGATCAGAGACATGGAGCATCAAACATTGAGATCCCAGAATAAGACTCGCACGGGCTGTCTTTTCCCGCTCTCTTTTTCCAAACTCGCCCTCTCAGGTAGCAACGTTGCCACATCCCATCCGCTTTTTACGCGAAAAATAGGAAAATCCTTAATTTTCATCGTAGAGCATCAATCAAAAAACGTTTTTCGACGTCTTGGACTGAACGATACAATGAAGAAGATAAATTGTTGATACGTTCCAAAGTTTATAACTTCGATAAACCATGTCTAGTGGTCAATTTCCCCGAGTACCCCACCCGCTGGGAAAGGTCTACCTCGGCTGAGCTCTCGGGATGGGCGAGGGTCGATTTTCGAGGAGACCGAGGGTGGACCCTCGGTCCTGACCTCCGTCCCACTAGCTACCTGAACGACGGCCCCGCTAAACTACCATTAACCAAAATATGGTCTTGGAATTTATTTAGATGATTAAGTCTAAATTTCAACGTGCGATCTTACAATGAATCTCAATTTAATTCATTTAATAGACTGGTTACGCTAGTAAGGTCCCTTATCGTCCCTTTCAAAATCTTGCCAATCTTCGCTGCAAACGTTCAAGTTCGTTATTTAGACCGAATTCGTAGGGATCCCATATACTGTCAGCATATTGCGAATGAAGTCTAACAAGGGAAAAGTAGCTGATTTCTAGTACATGTTCGTCACATTTACGCAATACTCTTTTGATGAATCCCAGTTTACGATTAGCTTGACCCATTATTCGAAGGATGTGTTTACCCCAGGAAAGATCATGCGGCAGTTTGATTTCAATAAACTCTAAATTTCCATCCAAAAGTATGAAACCAACCAATCACAGGCTTTCAAAAATTTACGCATCACAACCTGCATTTTTGAAAGTGATTTTATTGGATCTCTTTGGATTGGATTGTTGCAATCCCGGAACAGATGGAACTGAGGTACGTACGAAGCCATGAGGCTGTTATTATCGAGTGCATGGAAAAGATGAATTTTTATACGACACCTTATGCATGACGTGTTTGTGTTAACTTAATTCAATGAATGCACGATTTCCAGAGGTAGAACTACAATTGTCGCGGCTTAAGTAGGCTTCACCGAATTATGAAGTCATTTTTTTCAAAATTTCAGGATACACAATTTTTTGGTCCTTCTATCGATTGGCAATAAAATAATGAGGCCTTACCACCGAATATTTGAAGAAAAAAGACGCTGAAAATCAGCTATTTTATTCGTGGTTATACGGCAGAGCATGTCTGGTGCAGAAAAATTTGTAGATTAATAATGTAAAGGGAAATGTCTTTTTCACGAAAATCTAATGTAAGATGTGCATTGTTATGTAGAATTTGGCATTGTAAAAAAGTGCTCGCCTTACCACACTTGTTTAATTGATATCAATAAATTTTTGATCGAAAAAAAAGCAGAAAAGCCTTAGTTACATGAAAGTGGCGCTACAGTATGTTGTTGTCATTGGCAACCGTACTTGTGAGGGAACGTGCTTACCTGCCTATTTAATAACTTAATAAAGGAATATACCTTACCAAGGTCCTTCTTATATTTTCTATGTAATTTAAATATTTCACTGGTCATTGACATGGTGTAATTAATACCAATGCTTCCAAATGGTAGCAGCGTAATTGTTGCCAAACAATGCTCGTAAATATGAAATTAATAAAATTCAAAACAAAGACTTGTATATACAAGGGAATAGTTTAAAAGTAAGTAAGACAATATTTAACGTACTTTGGAATACCTATTAGCGGGAGTGAGCACGTATTCTCACTTTGTAAATTAAACGTGGCAACAAGACGTCAGTCATGTTTCGAAGTCAAAATGAGTAAAAAGAGCTTGTAAAAAATAGAATGCAACTACAACGCGCTATATAATAGCATACTCATAGAATTATGGTGCATGCGTTATCACCCTATAGATGATTTTCCATAAAGGTCTTTTTCTGGATCGGTTTTTATTCATTAAATAACATAGCTCTTTTACGGGAACCTACTTAAATACTTTCGGTTGTAGAAGCCAAATTACATTGTTTACTATTCCCTCGTATTTCATTGGTTCGTGTTTTGCACCGAAATACTTCGCCGTGTTAAACCCAATTTCTGTTTCGTCCAACAACCTGAATATAACGGACTGCACCGAAATATTTGACGAAAATTAGACCGTGGGACACTGGCTTCATTCTTCTCTGCAGACGTTACAATGGAAATCGTTGAACGAAGGACTTCCTGTTCAGGACAGCGAGAGAGGCGTCCAAGCCGGGCCTTCCCCCTCCACTCAACTGACTCATCGAAGAGTCCAACCTCTTGTTGATCGCCGCGTTGCCTTGGAAACGCCTGCGGCCCGACGATCGGCTCCAGCTGATATCGAGGACATGAAAATCGTTTCCCCTCAAACGCGCGGTGACTCCACTTCACTCAAAGTCTCAGCGTAAATCGAGTTTTTCCGTCCTCACACGACGAATGAATAATCTTCCTCTTGATTCTCGTCGTTCGTGGCACAAACAGCGCATGGCTCTTCGCTCGGCGTCACCTATTCCACAAACGCCGGCGCCTCTTCTCTCTCAACAACACAATTGACTGGGATATGAAATTGTACGAGAAAAAAGGACATTTTGAATCTGTCAGTTCGGCAATCAATTTCTCTAATTTTGTGATTATGGTCCAGTCTACCATAGTAAGTTGGGGTTCGCAAAGTAATTTTAACGTCATCACTGAAAATATGGTCTTGGAATTTATTTAAGAGATTAAGTCTAAACTTCAACCTGCGATTTGAAAATGATTCCGATTTTAATTCATTTAATAGACTAGTTACGCTAATAAGGTTATCGTACCGTCCCTTTACAAATCTTGTCGATCTTCGTTGCACACGTTCAAGTTCGTTATTTAGACCGATTTCGTAGGGATCCCATATACACTGGCAGCATATTCCAAATGAGGTCTAACAAGGGAAAAGTAGCTGATTTCTCGTATATGATCGTCACATTTACCCAGTACTCTTTTGATGAATCCCAGTTTACGATTCGCTTGACCCATTATTTCACGTATATGTTTACCCCAGCAAATATCATGTGTCAGTCTTATTCCAAGATATTTAATGGAATTTACGTCTGTTAATTCATTATTACTTATTTTGTAAGTGCTAGGAAGAGAGCTATTCTTTTTCCAAAAATTCATTACAAGACATCTTTTAAAGTTTAATTCTAACCGCCATGTATCACACTAAGTTTCAATTGCTTGTAGGTCAGTATTTAAATATTCTTTATCATTTGGGCATGGAATTTCCCTGTACACTACTGCGTCATCGGCAAATAGACGAAGCTTACTTTTTACCACGTTATGGATATCATTTAAGCACAAAAGGAATAGGAGGGGACCTATCACACTACCTTGTGTTATATTTGTGCGAGAAGATCGAGAGTATTTTTTTCTGCTGTTACTAGTTGATTAATTGCATGAGAGGAAACCAACCAATCACAGACTTTCAAAAATTTACGCATCGCAACCTGCAAGTTTGACAGTGATTTTATTGGATCTCTTTGGATTGGATTGTTTTCATCCCGAAAAAGATGGAACTGAGGTACGTACGAAACCCTGAGGCTGTTATTATACTTATCGTGCGCATGGAAAAGATGAATATTCCTGCCACGCACCTTTGTGGTGGCTTGCAGGGTATTTTGTAGATGTAGAACAACCCACCATAAAGGTGTATGACAGGGAGAATCTGTCTTTGCATATCAGAGAAAAATGACAGTTAAGCACGGCACGAAAGAGGTCATACAAAACGAAGGATCAAATAGAGACATAATAGATGTAAAATGGTACAGAAGAGAAAGTGGGTTATCAACAACCAAGAGGAAAGAACGGGCTGACAATACCTTTTTCCTGAGAATTAATTAACCGAGAATACTGCAAGTGTGAATCTTTAAATATTAAAGGAATTCACGCAGACATAGACTCGGTTTAAATAGAAGCAGATAACATGGTTGAATTATGACTTCATGCCTTGGAAGAGATAGAAAAGACGAGAGCGTAGCGGAGAGCTGGGATCCTTGCGAGACACAAGAGTCCTACGCCTCAGTAATGCATCCGTGGACGGTTCATTTGTCGCCAAGGGAACGGCAATTTCATATTTCAAACAACCACTCCTTCGATCGAGTTTTACTTTGTTGGCCTCTGCTAATTCCATCGACTTTCATGCCGCAAAAGTCCCCAATCGTGTAACTTTGTCGAAAAAAATGGAAATTGTTACAAATTTTCATGGAGAGTTAGCTGATTTTTAGGGCGAATCTATTTTTACCTTCTGGCAATTTTTCTAGCGAAATCTAAAGCAGATCGAATCATTCTCTGAATTCGCCAAAGCGTAATTGGAAAACCCGGTGAGTCGATTCACCTGTCTGACGAATTGTTTGCTGCCGATGACCGAATCAACACGGAGGGAATTTTTTATCGGCAAGCGGTGCCGGCGACCGTCAAGCTTAAATATCAATATCTATATCTACGACATACCCTGCATTCCACCTCAGGGGTGTGTGGAAGGGGGTGCATCCACACCAGTAACAAGAACTTAAAAAAAGCACTCAGGGGGAGGGTGCATAATATGCTCATCTACATCTACACGATACCCTGCAAGCCACCGCGAGGGTGTGTGGCAGGGGGTGAAGATCACTACCGACATGCAAACAAGCAACTATAGCGTCTCATGCAACCACATTGTTAGCATCTATAGTATTTAAGGGATTAATACATACACCATGCACTACAGACTACTCTAAAATATTTCCCCTACCTTTGCTATGCTGCCAATTCTATTCTCTTATAGATCGGGGGAAAATGCCATTTTGAGTCTATCAGTACGGCAATCTCTCTCTCTAATCTTATTTATCTGGTCGAATCTAGCATAATACGCTGGTGTTTTTAAAATGTGCCTAACATCTTCAGTAAAGCTATCCGATTGAAATTTCTCTAATAGATTTAATCTGTTCTTTAACCTACACTCCGATAATGATTCCCACCCTAATTCTTGTATTAATTCTGATACACTACTCGTAACACCTTTTGACGAACCTAGCTGCTCTACGCTGCACACACTCTAGTTCTCTAATCAAACATAACTCATTAGGATCCCATACACTGGCTGCATACTCAAGGTGGGGCCTAACTAGTGAAAAGTAGCATCGCTCTTTTGTCTTCTCATGACATTTCCCAAGTACTCTTTTATTAAATCCTAGCTTTCTCTTCGCTCGGCCGCATATTTCCCGAATGTGTCTTCCCCACGATAAATCTTTAAACCTAAATACCTTATGGTTTCAACGTTTTCGATCTTCGTGTTATTACTTCTATAGGATCGCTCTATCGAATTATTCCTCCTCCAAAAATTGATAGCTACACACTTTTTAAGATTGAGTTCTAACTGCCATTTGTTGCACCACTCTTGAATTGCATCTAAATCGATACTAAGTGATTTTGTGTCCTCTTCATTTATATACCCCTGTACACCACCGCATCGTGTGCAAAAAGTCTAAGGTTACTACTAACTACGGTACCCAAATCGTTTATGTGTAAAAGAAATAGAAGCGGACCTACTACGCTACCCTGGGGAACTCCCGATGTGACTTCGATTGTGTCCGACATGATACCATCTATTAATATGTGCGTAATATCTTCAGTAGAGGTATTTGATTTAAATTTCTCTAATTCTCTAAATGTTCAGCATACCTGAGTATGCTGAACATTTAGAGAATGGGTTCTGGGGTTTTAACTGGGCATTTTAATCCGGATTACACTGCGTATAATTCAATTGAAAGATGGTCACTAGTTTGGCATTAGGTTGGCTAATAATTGTTATTTTCAATCTGATATGTATGTACATCTGCATCTACATAATACCCTGTAAGCCACCTCAAAGGTGTGTGGCAAGGGATGAATTCTTACCTAAAATGCACTACAAATCCTGCATTTAAAAGGATTAGTATTAGTATATGTTTAAACTGCAATATTTAAAAAGATAAAAATAGCAAACTACGCATGCAAAAACGTGCTGTTATTTAGGAGATTAAGCCTAAATTTCAACCTGCCATCTGACAATGAATCCCATTTTAATTCATTCAATAGACTGGTACGCTAATATAGTTATCGTACCGTCCCTTTACAAATCTTGCCGATCTTAGCTTCGAGCTAGTCCTCATCACCGGCAAGGATTAAGCACGGCAGAGGCACCCGTTATCGCCAGTGCCACACTCAAGTTATCAGAGGGGAGAGTGGCGATAAGAAGAGGCTTCTGAGAGCGGGAGGGGAAGGAGTAGGTGACAGAAGAACCAATGATTCTTCTTCTCGAAGTCACATCGGGAGTTCCCCAGGGTAGCGCAGTAGGTCCGCTTCTATTTCTTCTACACTGAAACGATTTGGGTACCGTAGTTAGTAGTAACCTTAGACTTTTTGCAGACAATGCGGTGGTGTACAGGGGTATATCAAATGATGAGGACAGGAAATCACTTAGCAAGGATTTAGATGCAATTCAAGAGTGGTGCGACAAATGGCAGTTAGAACTTAACCTTAAAAAGTGTGTAGCTATCAATTTTTGGAGGATGAATAATTCGATAGAGCGATCCTATAGAAGTAATAACACGAAGATCGAAAACGTTGAAACCATAAGGTATTTAGGTTTAAAGATTTATCGTGGGGAAGACACATCCGGTAAATATGCGGCCGAGCGAAGAGAAAGCTAGGATTTAATAAAAGAGTACTTGGGAAATGTCATGAGAAGACAAAAGAGCGATGCTACTTTTCACTAGTTAGGCCCCACCTTGAGTATGCAGCCAGTGTATGGGATCCTAATGAGTTATGTTTGATTAGAGAACTAGAGTGTGTGCAGCGTAGAGCAGCTAGGTTCGTCAAAAGGTGTTACGAGTAGTGTATCAGAATTAATACAAGAATTAGGGTGGGAATCATTATCGGAGTGTAGGTTAAAGTACAGATTAAATCTATTAGAGAAATTTCAATCGGATAGCTTTACTGAAGATGTTAGGCACATTTTAAAAACACCAGCGTATTATGCTAGATTCGACCAGATAAATAAGATTAAAGAGATAGATTGTCTTACCGACAGATTCAAAATGGCATTTTTCCCCCGCACTATAAGAGAACAGAATAGGCAGCATAGGAAAGGTATAGATAGGGGAAATATTTTAGAGTATTCTGTAGTGCGTATTGCATGTCTTACCCCTTAAATACTATAGATACTAACAATCAAGTTGCATGAGACAATATAGTTGCTAGTTTGCACGTTAGTAGTGCATGCTTGGTGATCTTCACCCCCTGCCACACACCCTCGGGGTGGCTTGCAGGGTATCGTGTAGATGTAGATGAATTTCATTACAGTTCAGTTCTTCCAGAGGTTATATATGTGCAATTTATTTTAGCTAATTCCTTGTTAGCAAGTCAGCTGGGACTGCATTCCTTGCTGTTAGGTGTGTGAGGAAGTGAAGTGTCCCTCGGGTCGACCGGCTTCCGGTCAGAGCAGCTGCTCCGGTCGGCCCGGGAGAGAGGGTGCAGTGGAGGAGGGGGGTGAGGTGAGGGTGCGGCTGGGTGTTGTTTTCCATCTCCCTGGCAACGCGGGAGCTTCGATCGCGGGGCGCCGGGCGGAGCTCCCGATTGGCCGAGCGCTGATCACGTGGTGGCGGCGACTCTGCTTGTGCAAGCGGAGCGCTGCCTGCCATGCCTTTTAATTGGCTCGCGAGGGATCCCAGCATTCCTAGAGGCGTCATTAAGGAGGCGCCTAGCTCATTCATTCAGGCGTGGAAACTGTCCACAAGAGCTTGATGTCACCATGTCTCAGGCACGTAGCCAGAAATTTGCTTCGGGGGGATGGGGGGGTTAGCTTGAAACGCGTAGAGTATCTTGAAACATATCAGCCTTGCCCGTTTTGTTCCGAAACGTTAAAAAATCTCTTCCATTAATTTTCAGCGCTTGGTATTTAATTTCACAGTGACTATATCCATCTATGCTTACTGGTAAAGTTCTCTGCGTACATGGTTATGAAGCAATTTATTGGACCGGCCCCAGAACAGAAGTTCAACGCATGCGTAGGGATATTCTATGCCCAAATGATAAAGAATATTTAAATGATGACCTACAAGCAATTGAAAAATGGTGTTATACATGGCAGATGATCTTCGATGCTTTTGGAGGTCGATTGCTCCGGCACTTTCGATAGTGAATCCGGAAGCTGTTCCGATATTTGGCGATACTGATCATTCTTTGCAATCGTGCCCCGTCATACTTTTCCGCCTCGTGGCATCTTCTCCATTCTCCAATCTCCATCAGCAACCTGCCATAGCCGACACATTCGTATAAATACTTTTTTTATCAAATACTGTGTGCTTAAATAAGAACTTGATGAAAAAGAAACGGCATGAAATCGATCCGAAACGACACCTTGGATCAATTTCTAATTATAAATCCCAATTTCATCATCGTCACAATTGAGCAACCCCATGATTGGTTCGATATAGCTCCGCCCTCTATTCTATTATTAGCAAATCTCTTCATATGTACGTTATTATTTTTCTCTTTCACATTGTTCACTACTCGCTCCATATTATTCACGCGAGTCCTTCCTTTGTCATTCTTTCCATTCTCTTTTCCCTCGACGCTTTTCTTCATCCGGCCATCATGTCTCAAGATATGGCCGATTAAGTTGTCCCGTTTTCTTCTCAAGGTTTCATTAACACCTCTTTACCCTGCACTTCTTAGAAATTCCTCGTTGGTACCTCTGTCAATCCATTTGATCTCCATTATTCTTCAATAGCACCGCATTTCAATTGATTCCACGCTTCTCTTCTGCACTTGGTATAGTCCATTCTTCCCTGCTATAAATGGGAAATCTGTAAGTGCATGTTATGATGAAATGTCCCTTACGTCCACGCTCGCAAATGTGACTGTTTGTATACGACCATTTGGTTACCGTTAAGTGAGGTCAATTATTTAAATCTGCCTTGGGAGATTGCGATAAATTTAAATGGAACATGATTTTAAGACTATGATTTGTTCAGATATTTTCCGGCGTCGACGGGGGGTTGAATAGGAGGAGGGATATGGAGAGAGATAGAGAGAGCATCCCCCGTGCAGGGGAAGCAAGGGTTGATTTCTCCAATTTGGATGAGGAGAGAGATTAGTTGGTGAGGAGAGGACTCATCTGGAGGCGAGAGAAAAAGTGGATATCAATACAGAAATATTCATCCCATCGCCGTTGTAATTTACAAGTTGAAGCATTTAATCCAATCAATTTTCAATTTATAACGGACACAATTCGATTTGTCGGTTCCACGTCAGCAGGCAAACGGACATTTCGTAACCCACATCTCGTTAAGCTACGAGATGTTGGTTACGTAAAAGTTACGGTTATGGGCTGACGAGGAACAAATTGGCCTTTGCATGCAATCAATTCACAACTAAAGATACGTTCATGAAGCACCTCTAACAGCGTGACTGTAACGAGGAAGAGAGATGGATAGATGCTTTTTATTTAGGTACATTATATTGTACAACAAATCTTTAAGTAGTTATAACAGATAATGAATAAATAAAATACAATAAGTAACAGATTACAATTATAGATATAGATTATAAATAGACAGAGTTTAGGGTTCGCCATCTATGGTGTTAATTTGTATTCGCAAACGAATCTGGATGTTGTAAATGAGGGAGCGTTTCGCACGTGAGATGGCAGTGAGTTCTATAAATAAGATGAGCTGATGTAGAAGGAGTTACGAAGCGTCTCCGTAGAGCAGCGAGGTATCGCCAGGGGCGGGATCTCACCCCTCACAGGTCTGGTGTTGTCATAAACAGAGAAATAGTTGGCTAAGTAGTTTGTTAGATAGTGAGAGTTAGTTAGATAGTTAGTTAGTTAGTTAGGTAGTGAGAGCGACACGGGATTGCTGCCGTAAAGTACATTCCAGAATTTCGTAAGCCATCGTTGATAACCAGTAGGATTACTGTTGAAATGAGGACTACTATATTCGAAACATAAATCAAAGATATTTGAATCATTGGCATTTCTGAATGTCTGACTGACGCCGGATCAACACTCCATCGAACGACGGATGGCCAAAAGGTATTGAGTTCTATGAGGGGGATAGGTGTCAATAAGGAAAATATCCATTGTTTTTCCGCATATGTAATGTGCTTCTTAATCTATCCTAGCTTCCAACGGGTTGACAAGGATGAATTCAAAAGCATATTGATGCTGGTATCTATTAATTTGAAAATCAGGAATGGCTGACTCCAATGAGGAAGCCGCGTACTGGAAGATTCAATTAGGGAAGGTAATGCGGAAGGAATTTGGAATTTAATGCGGGCACAATCGACGTTCACTCTTCATTTACTTCTTCCTTCAATTAGAGCATAAGTAATTTCATCAATGGCGCCGAACTCGAATCTCTCTCGTTACGTTGGAAACCGTCGGGGTTATCTTAACAGTTAACCAAGGAGTCGCAATGGGGTAGTTTCCTTCATCAAAGAAAACAGACTTCATTAATTGCGATTTGTGCCCTGCCATAAATGTATTTAATTTACGCAAAAAGTTTGCATTGAGAAACCCCAGTTTACTAGAGAATTAAATGTTAATTTTAAGGCCATTTGAAAAGGCTCTGAAATGGCGGGGTGCGCTGCCTTCATGCTGACGTAACAGGTACGTAGTTTACGTTGCGAAGAATAGGAAAATTCGTCTCGTGAACTTACCGTTGTATTTCAGGGCCCCTCAGCTCTAGTGAATATTTATTAGTATTAACCTGTAAAAACTATCAATGTTGGAAAAGAATTCTCAGTTAAACATGGTATTATTAGTCATTTTGTAGGTTCAAGGACGTCCTGCTCGCTGTGTCTTCTGCTACGACGAAGCATGGCGTGAAGGTCGTGCGGCGATAGGCGAACTACATGATATGCTTGTGAAAGGAATACTAACTGATTTTAAATGAATCAACTGCATAAGTAATGTTAAATAAATAAATAAAAGTTAATTATAATTAATTAACGGAATAAATATGCCTCCAATACTTGTTCATAAGCTTTAACGGAGTGCGGCGTCTATTTGGAAGCGTCCGCAGCACCACCTGGTGGCAGGTAGAGGAAATAATTTGACGTCACACGTAGGATTAACCGGCATGCAATAGTTTGCCGTCGCGTTTTCGCGCCATTGATTTTTTTCACTTTTTAATTAATAAGGAAAAATACTTAACGTCATTTAAAAATCGAACGGCTTAAAACACGTACTCCAGAGGTTATAAACTTTCGATCAAGACAATAAAAAAATAATAGGAAACTACCCTATTACGAATGGCTCGCAAAATAGTGGCGTTTGAATCACTCGCTTCAATCCAACTCATTGTTTTCAGTCGAGTTATTCCCATAAGGGTGCTTCCGTATGCTCGAGACGGAGAAGAAAAACACAACTGAAAAAAAAATGAGTTGGATTTAAAAAAGGGATGCCACAAATTAGCGTGTTTGTACCATGTGACTCCTTGGTTAACTGTTCGAGATTGTCACGATGGTTTCAAACACAATCTCCTGAATGGAAAGTAAACAATGATAGAAACAGCGATAAGAGTTCCACAAGGTTCTCTCACTTCCTGTCGGCACCAACTCGTTCCTCCCGCACCAGAATCCAAGGAAGCTGCGAGTTTGTTTGCTGGGAGCACAACTCAACCCTCGATGTTGCCTGTTATATAAACATATTTCTCTGTTGTTGACTCCTCTAAGACAATGTGTATTTCAATGCCTAGGTGCCAGAATTTGGTGCGCTGGCCAATGATTCCAGAGCAGTGCACATTTATCGTCACCGATCAAGAATTTACCGCTGAACAACACTGTTTTGAAGATCTTCTTTAACAACGGGTTCATCTACGTCTACACGATACCCTGCAAGCCACTACGAGGGTGTGTGGCAGGGGGGGGGTTCAAGAAGTCGATAACTTCTTAGGCGTTCTCACTGCAATTCCCTCGGCAGCATTGCAATTATATCAATCACACAAATTGAACGCAATGGCGGCGTTTACTCGGAACCGAAATCGCATTTTATGCTCGAAACTGTTAGTTGGAAACGAAAAAAGAATTTTAGTGAAAAAATTAATCTTCTAACCACAACCATTCACTCATAAATCAAAAATTTAAATAAGCAAAAGGTGACGCCCACCGAAAAAGCTGCTGTGATAACATTGACGTTATTTTCCTCCCGTCCTTGACAGCTCTTATGGGTAGGGAGGGGAGTGGAGGGGGATTCTTGGAAGGTCTGCTCACACAGATGCTGTCGCAATCGCTTCCATTGGGAGAGTCAGCTATGTGTTCCCCCCATTGCAATAAGGCGAAGTAGCTTCGCGGGCTCAGGTGTGATTGGACGAAGTCGATATACGTCAGAGTTTGCACCACGCCCACTTTTCCGAAAGGGTTAAAAACATCATTATTTTTCGCCTATAGCTCGAGAAATAATTGACGGATCAAAAAACGGAAAAATATCGGTCTTTTTATTTTACAAACTCTATCATATTCGGCAATAAAAAAATATGGTAAACTACCCCATTTGGACTTTGAAGCCATCCAGTCAATACTAATTAATAAGAATTCCTAGCTCTACACTCACATTCGCGGTGGCTAGCAGGATAATATGCAGATTTAAATATATAATTACCTTTAGAGTATGCAAATACATAGGTCACGCTTGGTGACAACTCACCCTTTGCCACACGCCCTCTAGGTGGCTTGAGGAAGATTAAGTAGATGTAGATAGATTAAATTCGGGTCATAAAACAAATTTTTGGGTCATATAAAAAACATCTTTCCCCTACTTTTCCTATTTAGATGAGAAAGGCAAGATTTGTAAAGGGACGGTACGATAACTATATTAGCGTAACCAGTCTATTGAATGAATTAAAATGGGAATAATTGTCAGATCTCAGGTAGAAATTTAGACTTAATCTCCTAAATAAATTCCAAGATAATATTTTCACTGATGATGATATTAATATTTTGCGAACCCCGACTTACTATGGTAGACTGGACCATTATCACAAAATTAGAGAAATTGAATGCCGAACTGACAGATTCAAAATGTCCTTTTTTCCTCGTACAATTAGGGATATGAATACCGGTGAATATGCCCAATACGAGTGAATCAATCAATAGCATAGGTAGTTGCATGTTGGTATAAGGAATTGAAGGTAACCCAACTAACAGTACATTTTTGCATGCTTAGTTTGCTATTTTTATCTTTTTAAATACTGCAGTTTAGGCTAATATATTAATACTAAGTAATTCTTTTATATTTATGAAAAGTATTACATGTTTGGTGAGAATTCACCCCTTCCACACACCATTAAGGTGGCTTGCAGGGTATTATGTAGATGTAGATATAGATAAAAAAACTGATGGGGTGGGAGGTGATCAAATCACTTGTGTGTGCTGACAAATATGACGAGTGGCGAATATTCCAACAGGAAGACTATTTTCACAGGTAGCATTCCTTAACTAAATAAGACTTCTTAATACCAAAAGTCCTCCCGTTGTAAGTTCTGAACATGGAGGTAATTTGCATGTTGGTGTAAGGACTTGAAGGTAACCCAACTAACTGCACGTTTTTGCATGCTTAGTTTGCTATTTTTATCTTTTTAAATATTGCAGTTTAGACTAATATATTAATACTAACCCTTTTAAATGCATGATATGTATTGCATGTTTGGTGAGAATTCACCCCCTTTGAGGTTATAATTCAGCCACCTTTGAGGTGGCTTGCAGGGTATTACGTAGATGTAGATGTAAATGAGAATAATGAATTCGTACGGGTCCCCGGTTGATAAAGAACGGAGTTTCGAACGAGGAGTAAAGTTCCCGGGAATCGTACTTCTCCAGAAGAAATGGAAGGTAGGAAGGAGCTAGCTAAGATGAATAAAATGGGCGTTTCTTGCAGTTTGGCAGGTCAGTTCCTCGCGCCGACGCGAGATCTCAATTTCAGAGACATTGAGATCAAATCTTGCATCCGCCCAAATGCATTCGGGCGCAACTGGGCGCGGAGTCTATCCCGGCATTCAACCCCTCTCCACAAAGTGGGTCGCCCGTCGACCTAAATTCTTTCCCGGGGCGGCCGTGACCCGTTAATTTCGTCGTGCACCCAGCGCACTGCGCACGGCCTTGCTTGATGCAAACGCGCTCCACATCGCGGACGGAACCGCTGCACCAATTGGCCAAATGCCAGCTAGGGGCGGGAGAAAATATCTTTTGCCATAATTTTAGAAAATATTCCATGTTTCATGCATACTATCACATTTAAAGTAAAATGTCATAGGTAATACTTTATGTGAAATCAGGAGCTGGATTTGATTTTTTTTTAAATTTAATGCATGCACGGGTAAAAACCCAATTAAATGATTAACGACAGAATATTACACACTTAAGTGCATAAATATAGCAAAATACAACTAAATACATAGGTAAATATTTGGCTCATGAGGAAATGATAACGAAACTAAAGAAATTAAATTCATATATGAAGAATAAATCAGGAACTAAAATAGAAACTGGATGGAATTAAGTAGAAGGACATTTAATTATTTTATCCTAGTAAGAACAAATAAGAGATAATCCGAAAAAATTTAGGTATCCAATAACTTTTAAAATTCCGTACTTAAATGAATATGTCGATTTTGAGAAATCGATGTTTCTCGCATACATATAGAACGTAGAAGTAGGCGAGTAGAACAAATTATCATAATTTGAAAGAAAAGCATAATCCCCATCGAAATCGGTCCAAATAATGAACTTGAACGTGTGCAGCGAAGATGGGCAAGATTTGTAAAGGGACGGCACGATAACCTTATTAGCGTAACCTGTCTATTAAATTAAATTGGGAATCATTGTCAAATCGCAGGTTGAAATTTAGACTTAATCTCTTAAATAAATATCAAGGCCATATTTTCAGTGGTGATGTTAAAAATATTTTGCGAACCCCAGCTTACTATGGTAGACTGGACCATGATCACAAAATTAGAGAAATTGATTGTCGAACTGACAGATTCAAAAAGTCCTTTTTTCCTCGTACAATCAGGGATATGAACAACGGTAAATATATCCAATACGAGTGTAGCATTGGATAACATTGGTAGCTGAATGTTTGTATAAGGACTTGAAGCTACCCCAACTAACAGCATGTTTTTGCATGTTTGCTTTGCTATTTTTATCTTTTTTTAAGAAGTGAAGTTTAGACTAGTATATAAATACTAATCTTTTTTACGAATGATGTGTAGTGCATGTTTGGTGAGAATTCACCCCCTGCCACACACCTTTATGGTGGCTTACAGGGTATTATGTAGATGTAGATGTATAACAATTTATGGTGCCGTCTGAAGGGACACAGTAGCTTATTGATGATGTAAGGTCTATAGAGCCCCTCAACTATTTACTATCTTATAAAAAAAAATAATATCAGAAACGTCTGCTCGTTTCTCTCGTGGAGGTAACCACATTTAGTTCAACTAGCAGTCCATGATAATTATAATAGATAGTCTCTTGGAATGTGTAGCACATAAAAGCAACATGAGGTAAAAACTTACGTTGAATGCGCTCAGCAGCATAAATGCCATTTTCATAATTTGGAGACCACACATTAGAAGAATATTCTCTATTCACTTTACTCTTAACCAGAGAAAAATACAGTTATTTAATTACCCTCAAAGCTGAAAATCCCTGGATATAAAATCATGGGTTAGCACAGCATCATTGTTTATAGTTTTTACATGAATTTTGAAATTCAATGATGAATACGCATACATTTCTCATCCATCCGTTCATGTCTAAGACTGCGAGGATAAATGACCACTCAGTACGGTAATAGATAAAGAAGACCATCTTTATTTTTCATTCCCTCACAATATATATATATATATATATTATTGGACGTCCCTTGGTGCTCTCATCATGGAGTGGACGGAATAGTAAGAAGGGGTGATTGAGAAATCAAATGGAAGACAAAGGCGCTGACAGGCGCATACGAAGCTGTGATCTGTGGACGAGTCGTTCGAAACTAAGAGCATTGAGTGGGAATGGTAAAATGTAATCTGAAATATATTACTTGAGGGTGTTAAATTGATAAATGGATTTATTACTCCTTCTTCCTTTTCCATATCACATGAGACAATGCCTACAAGTGAATTATCAGGATGGAAAGAATGTTGCACATTTCCAGAAAGCGTGTAATTTTTAAAATTGCCAGTACCTATGCTGCAAATCCCCCTCCGCTTCATTAAGTAAAAATTCTTAGAGCTCAAGGTCATCTATCCAATCAATAGGAATCAGTATCCATACGAATTTGAACTCATCCACAATATCTGCTTCGAGATATGATGTTTCCACCATCAATGTGTTTTTTTCAATGTTGTGAAACTCGGAACAATCGGTGTGAAAGACAACTGATGACTACTTGGAAACTGATATTTCTGGTTTGCCAAAATACAATACTCTATCCTTATGACCGTCTGCAGTGCAATGTACCTCCAATTCACTTGTTAATGTTCTTGTCCTTGAACATTGTATGTTATTGGCAAACAATCCAAAGGGTCCGGATTCGAATCCTATCACTTGCAGAGGTTTTTCGCTCATATATTTCACTTTTACTGCAAGCCACCGCGATGGTTTGTGGCAGGGGGTGAAGATCACCAAGCATGCACACAAGCAACTATAGGGTCTGATGCAACTAAATTGTTAGTATCTATAGTATTTAATGGGTTAATACATGCATCATGCACTACAGACTACTCTAACATTTCCCCTACCTATCCCTTTGCTATGCTGCCTACTCTGTTCTCTTATAGTACGGGGGAAAAATGCCATTTTGAATCTATCGGTACGACTATCTATCTCTCGAATCTTATTTATCTGGTCGAATCTAGCATAATACGCTGGTGTTTTTAATATGTGCCTAACATCTTCAGTAAAGCTATCCAATTGAAATTTCTCTAATAGAATTTATCTGTACTTTTACCTACACTCTGACAATGATTCCCACCCTAATGCTTGTATTAATTCTGATACACTACTCAACCTATCGTAACACCTTTTAACGAACCTAGCTGCTCTACGCTGCACACTGTCTAGCACTCAGATCAAACCTATTTCATTTGGATCCCATACCCTGGCTGCATACTCAAGGTGAGGGCTAACTAGTGACAAGTAACATCGCTCTTTCGTCTTCTCATCACGTTTCCCAAGAACTCTTTCACGCATGCTTCACCTCCTTCACGTCTTTGGATATAGCAGCTTTTAAAAATTTATGGTCACCTAATGGAAAAGAGACACTCCACATACTTTTCAATGATAGGTATTTTTAAGTAATTAGCTGAGAAAATAGCAAATCGTTCTTGAATTCACCTCGAATGAAAATGCAATGTTTCTTAAGCTGATTTTACTCATTCCCCCATAATGGAGTGAAGAGACTCATTACCTGCATAATTTCTTCTAATCATGCTCGCAGCCACTGTAGTGGACAGGATTGTTGATTGGTGAATTTGGATAATGGAAGTTAAGTAGTTATCAGCCATTTCGAAAACTTCATCGTCAGAATACATATCACGCCATTGAGCCCTTGAAAACAGGGGAAGATCTTTAGCATTTATTTTCACCTATTTGATTTTAAAATAACCCTTGGTATCTAAGTTAATTAAGCCAACCATCTTGAGCTACTGGAAAGTTTTCAATGTGGAAATATATTCTACACTCATTCAAGACACAAAAAAAAGGTGGCCTCTTCTAAAAAGTTTCATACATTCTTTGCTAATTTTCTTGTGATTGCTTTAATTTGATCCTTTTGAAAGGTTTAACCGACACCTTTAATTATTAACAGTGTGTTTTAAAATAGTTTTAGTGGATCATCATTGGTATGTATTATACCTGAAACTAGCGTCGTCGGAAGTGGGGGGCAGGAGAGGCATTCGGTCCCATCCAGAATTTGCCCCGGGTCCTTGAGAAATGAGTCCTAATTAATAAAAATTAAATTTTCCTTGTATCCAGCTTGCCTATTCCCTTCTGACGCATATTCTACCACCTTCATATGCACTTTTAGCGGAATTCTAGTCTCTACGCCCTCCTCCTATCTGCAAAAAAATGCGGGCCCCTTTAATAGAAGCCGGGCCCTTTTCTTAAGGGCCCTTTTCAAGGTTGGCCCTTCCCAGCGAAAATAGTTCCGACGCCCCTGCCTGAAACAGGGTATAGCCAGTGTTTTCCGCAAGAAGATGAGCATTTGCTTCATCACTGAACTGCCTAGATTCCCAAATAATTTTAAAAAATAGTCTGTTTCGGTTGCTAGGTCTATAATACGGTGATTTGGAAAGTCAAAGTTCGCGAGTTCGTACCCCGCCCAGGGCATGGATGTTATTTTTCTCTTAGGGTAGAGATCGAAGGCCCGACGGTATATTATACAGTAGAATCCAGTTTTGCGATACTAATCCGCTCCACAGAACCATTCCTAATATGAATGCTATCGCTAAATGAACAAGCATCTGAAAAAATCTGAAACTGAAAAAATCAGTTCCTTTTGAAATTCCTAGCATACAGATGGTATAGTGAATCCATCTTAAAGTGAACCAACAGTGAAGTGGAAGTCTGCTGTAATCCAAGCCGTGGGAACGCCTAAAAAAAACAGGACTGCTCTCCCTTGTTAGGAATATGCTGCCAGTGTATGGGATCCCTACGAAATCGGCCTAAATTACGAACTTGAACGGCGACATAAGGTGTCGCATAAAAATTCATCTTTTCCATTCACTCAATTGGTATAAAAACAGCCTCAGGGCTTCGTACGTACTTAAGTTCCTTCTGTTCCGTGAATGCAACAATCAAATCCAAGAAAAACACTCTAAAAAATCCAGGTTGCGATGCTCAAATTTTAAAAGCCTGGGTTTGGTGGGTTTCATACTTTTGGAAGGAAATTTCATGGAAAGGAATTTCTTGGAATCAGACTGACGTATGATCTTTCTTGGGGCAAACACATACGTGAAATAATGGGTCAAGCAATTCGTAAACTGGGATTCATAAAAAGAGTACCTACTGGGTAAATGTGACGAACATGCACGAGAAATCAGCTACTTTTCCCTTGTTAGACCTCATTTGGAATATGCTGCCAGTGTATGGGATCCCTACGAAATCGGTCTAAGTAATGAACTTGAACGTGTGCAGCGAAGATCGGCAAGATTTGTAAAGGGGCGATACGATAATTATATTAGCGTAACCAGTCTATTAATTGAATTAAATTTTGAATCATTGTCAGATCGCAGGTTGCAATTTAGACTTAATCTCTTACTCTAATTCCAAGACCATATTTTCAGTGATGAGGTTAAAAATATTTTACGAACCCCAACTTACTATGGTAGACTGGACCATAGTTACAAAATAGAGAAATTTATTGCCGAACTGACATTCAAAATGTCCTTTTTTCCTCGTACAATCAGGGATATGAATTGCGATAAATATAAAACTTCAACTGTTGCAGGCTCTACTTTGTGGAATGACGGCATTATGGGAGAAATGATTCACTTTGTACTTATTCCACGAATTTATTTTAACCCAACCGGTTTCGATGTTAGCACGTCATCTTCAGGGTTAAAATCTCCGAAGTTTCTGGGAGTGCAAGTCATATATATATCTACATGAAATTCCTGGGGGTTGGGGGTTAGGTGAGAAGTGGTTGAGGGAGGGAAGAGCCACTGGATCGGCAATGTTGGGTCAAAAGGAGTTGACGTAGGGTAGTGGGGGAGGACGGGGACCGGGGGGGGGGGGGGGGGGGGAGGGTGGGAGAATAGGTGGGGAGGGTATTGATAATCATCGATGGTCAAGGTGAAGAGGAAGGGGCTGCGGACGGCCATGGTGCAGCACGGAGGTAAAAGGAGAATATTTAAATTCGGAAGAGTCATTTAAAACCAATACATCAGGAGCACCTTGTCTCTTAACAATTTCTAAATTCTCTAAAAATTCCAGTTTAAACTCTTTGTCATTGATATATAAAATCTTGGGTGAAAAATTACCCTGGTGTCCAGTCTCAATAAGATGTTTTACAAATCCGGATTTTGGGTCATTATTTAATAAATATTTCTTGGGTTCTTTTGCTCTGATGGTGAATTTACGACCTGTTTGTCCAACATAAACACCATTTCAATCATCACACTCAAGTAAATACACACCATATTTTCCGGAACTATCAATCTTGTTCTTGGAGTTGAAAAGAAGTTTTTCTACGGTTACCAGATTATAGTAGCCAATATTGAGTCGGTCGCCAGGGATGTGTCTAGCTATTTTGTTAGTAATAGTACCTAAAAATGGGAGTTTACACCATTTCTTAGGTTTGTCTGAAGATAATCTGTTTAGTGATGACACGAGTGAAATGCTTTTATACCTTTGTTTATTATCTGGTAGTTTCTGAACCGTATGGTTGCCGTACTCGTTTTCTTGGGCGATCGTTTGTATTGTTTGTAAGTTCTTCCTGAAAGTAGAATTCCGAGAGGGGGATGGATAATAATCGATTTAGCATGGAGTTGATGGCTGAAAATTTATGAGTTTGATTGTGGAAAGAATTATTCGGAATAATTACATCGGAATATGTGTCCTTACGGTAAATTGCAAATGTGTGTTGATTTTTTTAAATATAAATTCTTAGGTCCAAATTGTTGATTTTGCGTTGGCCTATTTCCATGGTAAATTTAATTGCTTAGTGCTGGGAGTTTTAATAGGCTAAGAACTGTTCCAGTTGTCTGCTGCTACCTGTCCACAAACAAATAACGTCATCAACACATCTATAATAGTATACAACGTTCTTTACAAGTGGGTGGTTTGAATTAAATATATTGTTTTCCAGACAGTACATGAACATATCTGCGAGTATAGGAGAGAGCGGTGAACCCATACTGAGTCCGTGTTCTTGTGTATAATAGCTCCCGTTGAACAGGAAATAGTTCTGTTCGCTACACAAGGTTAAAAGTTGTTGGAAATCTTTGGTAATATCTTCACTGCACTTCGCTCTTTTTAACCATGAGATGGCTATACTGATGGCTTCCTTGGCCGGAACTGACGTAAACAGAATACTCACATCAAAGGACACAAGCTTCCCAATTAAGGGGGATTTAACATTTACTAGTTCGTTGGCCAGGTCCGTAGAGCTCTCAATTCCGTACGTTGCCTTGAATGAGGAGAAATTCCCCAGGAGAATCTTCGTCGAAAATAGATGAGAAGGTGCGGAAACGTGGGAAACAACGGGTCTAATAGGGATTCTCGGTTTATGTGTTTTTGGAAGTCCAAACATTCTTGGAGGCAGAAGGTTCATTCTCACTAAGCGCCATTTGGAGTGGAGCGACAAGGAAGTTAAGTTATTTTGGCTGTGACCTGTTTATTTGGCATTTTCAGTAATTATTATTTGATTGTTATTATTTTTGTGGCTGCGACCAGATTACTATTTATATTTGCATTTATATTTTTTGAGTGTTCACCCTATAATTATGTATATGTTGGGTGAACGTTAAACTCAACAAATAAATAAATTTAAGAAATATTTATGAGTCGCAAAAGCAGACATGGCACTGCTGTTAATTCCTGTTGATTGACACCCTGTTTCGGCTCATTATCGCCTTCTTTCCTCTCGCCCGTATTGAACTGAAGGAGATCAGTTTGTTGCGCAGTTGAAGGCGTGTTCGCACTTCTTGATCACGGATTCTGGTAAACTGCATACTCAACTTGCTCAATGGCCTCTGTCCTTCGCCGGCCGACGACATTTCTTTGCGGTCCAACTTTCTCTTCGCGGATTCTTAAACGCCCCCGCGAGATTTCCTCCCGAGTCCTTGCGAGGACGCGCAGCATCTGGCGGGGAATTAATAGGCCTACACATGCGACCACTTAGACCTGCTCTCCACATCTACATCTACATAATACCCAGCAAGCCACCATAAAGGTGTGTGGCAGGGGGTGAATTCTCGCCACAAGTTGTTTCCGAACCTGACAGAAGTAAAAATATGATAATCTCTGCAAGTAACTAATATTACATGAAGAGCCAATCGAGCCCCATAAATCGAATCAGGTCATCTACATAATACCCAGCAAGCCACCATAAAGGTGTGTGGCAGGGGGTGAATTCTCACCACAAGTTGTTTCCGAACCTGACAGAAGTGTAAATATGATAATCTCGGCAAGAAACTTATATTACTTGAAGAGCCAATCGTGCCCCATAAATCGAATCAGGCCAAATTATTATTCTCTGCGCATTTCCTGACCTAAAATCGAGTATTTATTTCCCACTTAGCAGGCCTAAAGAGTCTTCCGAACCTCAGTAACTAGCCAGGCTCCTTGAAAGAGGCTTCGAAAAGGAAAGTTTGACTTCAAATCGCAGCATGCTTTACCTCCTTCACGTCTTTGGATATCTACATCTACATAATACTCTGCTATCCAGCATAAAGGTGTGTGGCAGGGGGTGAATGATTTTACAAAACATGCACTACATTAATTAAAAGGATTAATATTAATATACTAGTCTAAACTTCACCAATTATAAAAAGATAAAAATAAAAGCAAACATTCTTTTAGTTGGGTTAGCTTCAAGTCTTTATATCAACATGCAGCTACTCGTATTGGAAATATTTACAGCTATCCATATCCGTAATAGTACGAGGAAAAAATGACATTTTGAATCTGTCAGTTCGGCAATCAATTTCTTTAATTTTGTGATTATGGTCCAGTCTACGATAGTAAGTTGGGGTTCGCAAAATATTTTTAACGTCATCACCGAGAATAGTATCTTGGAATTCATGTAGGACATTAAATCCATTTTCAACCTGCGACCGGACAATGATTCCGAATTTAATTAATTTAATAGACTGGTTCCGCTAATAAGGTTATTGTACCGTCCCTTTACAAATCTTGCCGATCTTCGCTGAATTGAAGCACACTTGAACCCAAAGCGTTCACACTCATCAAACGGTTTGACATGGAATGTAAGTAAGATTTACAAAGTTCCTTTTTTTCTAAGCAGGAGAAGTTTTTGGTTATCCGTTATGCCGTGGCTGAAGTTATGTGTGTCGTCTCACCTGAGCTCCTCAACTGCGTACCCACAGAATCACCGAAAAAAGGATTCCACAAAGAAAATCCACAGTTCAGTGACCGATATATTTCGTGGCAGGGCAAATAAGACCGCAGAAAGGTTTCTCGGGCTTGACAGGCCCTCGGGTTAATAGGCTCCATTACTGCCAAAGTTTCAAAGAGCGACTCGCTCTTCATTATCAGGGCTTCGCAACAGAGTTTCTTCGCAGAGAGAGCTTGAAGAGCGAGTCGCTCTTTGAAACTTAGGCAGTAATGGAGCCTATTAACCAGTGTCAAGCCCGAGAAACCTTTCTGCATACTATTCGCCGGGAAAGCACTAGATCTTATATCAAATAAGACCGCTTTGTAAGGTGAATAAGATGAATACACCACGCGCCTATTTGTTGTGACTACACAGTACGGGGCACTAGGTTTATTTTATTTGCAGCGTCGTAATGTCATGAGGTAAACGTGCATAGTATTTCAAATATTTATAATAAGAGTACTTGGGAAATGTGATGAGGAGACAAAAGAGCGATGTTAGTTTTCACTAGTTAGTTTTCACTAGTTCCCATCTTGAGTATGCAGCCAGTGTATGGGATCCTAATGAATTAGGTTTGATCAGAGAACTAGACAGTATGCAGTGTAGAGCAGCTAGGTTCGTTAAAAGGTGTTACGATAGATTGAGTAGTGTTTCAGAATTTATACAAGAATTAGAGTGGGAGTAATTATCACAGCGCAGGTTAAGGTACAGATTATATCTATTAGATAAATTTCAATCGGATAACTTTAATCATAATAATAATGTTTATCACTCCATATTATATACAAAACAAAGACATACAAAATACAAGGAGCTTTAGGTAATCTAGAAGGCGGAACTGTGTTTAGGGTACCATCATTATAAAATAGTCTTCCACTGAAGACTTTAGTAAGACCTTTACTGAAGATGTTAAGCACATACTAAAAACAGCAGCGTATTATGCTAGATTCGACCAGATAAATAAGATTAGAGAGATAGATTGTCGTACTGATAGATTCAAAAAGGAATTTTCCCCCGAACTATAAGAGAACAGAATAGGCAGCATAGAAGAGGAATTGGTAGGGGAAAAATTTTAGAGTAGTCTGTAGTGCATGATGCATGTATTAATCCCTTAAATACTGTAGATTCTAACAATGTAGTTGCATGAGACACTATTGACGCAATTAATGGATATAAGACAACTTGATAAGCCACATCCTAAGGCACGATGGCCTGATGAAGGCAATCGTCTAAGGAAAATGAACGGGAAAAATGGAAAAGGCAGGCCTCTTATGAGTTGTACGGAGCATGTTGTGAAGAATGTAAAAGAGAGGAGCTACGTCAATATGAATTAGATTAGAGAGATAGATTGTCGTACCGATAGATTCAAAATGGTATTTTCCCCCGTACTTTAAGAGAACAGAATAGGCAGCATAGGAAAGGGATAGGTAGGGGAAATATTTTAGAGTAGCCTGTCGTGCATGATGCATGTAATAACACCTTAAATACTATAGATACTAACAATATAGTTGCATGAGACACTTTTGTTGCTTGTTTGCATGTCAGTAGTGCATGCTTGGTGATCTTCACCCCCTGCCACACACTCTCGTGGTGGCTTGCAGGGTATCGTGTAGATGTAGATGCAGATACTTCACGGTTGCAAGCAACTAATCTACTCGAGAAAATTCAAATATATCAGAAAGGATAATGACTTGTTTCTTCACGCCGTAACCTTAAAAGATCCGTAATTTTTGGGGAGGCTTTCTTTCAGAAAAGTATACTCGTTGAATTGCATAGCGATCTCATGTCGAAAAAGTAAATGGCTATTTTGAAAGCATCCAAAAGCTCATTCGTAGTTTAATCTAGTAAATTCTACTCACACTTGGCTTTGTGAATCCGGAAAAATAGAGGGAATTTGTATTTTCCATCTCACTTTATTTTAAAATCCTTTGCATAATTGATACGCACAGCATCGTGCCTTTACTACGGTACACAAATTTTTAATTTCATCAACTTTCAGTACTTTGCCAGTTATATCCGTGATTATTCTTTGCGAGAGCTATGTTCCATTTCCAATTACGTAACTCTCCAAAATTTGCCAGTTCTCACGTGGACCTTGCATTTTCGTAATTAGAGACGTGGAAATAATAACTAGAGGCACTTACGCCTTCCTGTTGCCCGTATTGAACGGAAGGATATCATTCTGTTGCGCAGTCGAGGGCATAATCAAACTTCTTAACCACTAATTCTGGCAAACTACTTCGCACTCTCAGTCAACTTGCTCAATGAAATAAGTAGTTATTAAATATGTTTCGCTGAAATAAGTAGAATCAAAGTATAAATGAGAGTGGTATGTATTTTTCATCCACAGCTTGTATAAAAAACAGATGGCCATAACCAAACCAGGACCCAGCAGTACAGAAGTAAGCATAAATAAAGGAGTGAGGCAAGGATATGCACTGTCTCCCGTATTATACAATGTTTACATCGAGAAATCCATCCAAGAAGTCAAAGAAAAGTCTCCGGGAGTGAATATCCACGGGGAGAAAATCAGCATGCTACGATTCGCCGATGACATAGCAGTGACATGACATGGCAGAAACAGATGGAGATTTAAAGAAGACACTAGGAAATATGGAACGAACAATGACCAGATATTATCTGAAGTTCAATAAAAAGAAACAAAGGTATTGGTGTGCAGTAGGAGAAAGGAAGCCAGGACCAATGTTAAAATAGGAAAACAAAATATTGAGGAGTTGGAAGAGTTCTGTTAGCTGGGAAGCCGAGAGACTAGCGATGGACGAAGTAAAAGAGAAATTGCCAGTAGAATTGCCCAAGCAAAAAGGGCATTTTACCAGAAGATGATTCTGCTTACAGCTGCAAATACAAGCGTGGAAGTGAGAAAACATTTCATTAGAACATAAATCTGAAGCATTCTACTATAAGGCAGCGAAGCATGAACAATAACAGCAGCAGAGAAGTCCAGGCTGGAAGCATTTGAAATGTGGTGCTATTTCTATCGAATAATGATGAAGATAAAATGGATCGATCGAGTAAGTAACGAGGAGGTGTTAAGAAGAGCGGGAGAGAAGAGATTTCTACCAAAAACTTAAAAGAGGACGGGACAACTTAATCGGCCATATCTTAAGACACGATGGCCTGATGAAGACAATCGTCGTGGGAAAAGTGAATGGGAAGAATGGAAAAGGCAGGTCTCGTATGAGGTATATGGAGCAAGTTGTGAGGGGTATAAAAGAGAGGAGCTACGTTAATATGAAGAGGTTGGCCGATAGAAGAATCGTGTGGAGGGCTGCGTCAAACCAATCCTAGGGTTGTTGACCAGTGATGATGATGTATTTTTCACCTGGACAAAAAAAGCGAACATTTCAGTCACTCAAGGCGCTCAGTATCTTTGGTGCTGAGCGCCTTGAGCTCACCAAAGCATCGCTAAGCACAATGCTTCATTTGGCACGGCAAAAGATTTCATCTACATCTACACGATACCCTGCAGCCACCGCGAGGGTGTGTGGCAGGGGGTGAAGATCACCGAGCATGCACTACTGACATGCAAACAAGCAACTATAGGGTCTCATGCAACTAGATTGTTAGTATCTATAGTATTTTAGGGATTAATACATGCATCATGCACTACAGACTACTCTAAAATATTTCCCCTACCTAACCCTTTGCTATGCTGCCTATTCTGTTTTCTTATAGTACGGGGGAAAATGCCATTTTGTATCTATCAGTACGACAATTTATTCGCGCAGTTGAGAGCTCTAATTTACTTCCCTCCATCGCCTGTGAGTCAACAGATGCCTCAGGGTGTCGGTGTAGTTTACGCCGGAGAGCAGCGAACTCCTTCCCTCCTCCGATTCGAGCCAATCAGACGTCGTCCGCTGGCAACCACAGATCGAAAGGAGAGAGGAGGCCATTGTCGCTTTAAAGGCGGACTTGCCGATCGGGCCGGCAACCTTGGGAGCGGTCACAGAGCATTCGGGCCGTTTCTTTCCCGCAGGAGAGAGAGAGGCGACCGAAGAAACAAGGAATCCTCCCTCCCCCCTTGTTATTTAGATTCCCTCGCACGGTAGTCTTGTATTTTTTGTGAAGTCGAAAACTGGATTCGTGGGAAAAGATGTTTTTCGGGAACACGTTTCCTAGCGACCTCACTCTCGCCCAAGACTGCGAGGAACTGGAGCGTCGCTAATCTCCCACGCCTTTTTAACTTCGCCCACGTTGTCTCAGGTGTCTCGCTGAGAGACTTGCGTCCTGTTTTCCTTGCCGTAAAACTCCATGGATGGCAAAAAAAAATAATGCTGAGAAGGTTACTCCTTACAGCAATGAGTTTTCATCGAGGTTTGTTTACCTTCGCAAGTAAAGCCAGAGTCGACTGCATGACCAGCAAAGAGAAAGGCAAAGAATAAATTATTCATGGAAGCGAATAAAATAAAAACTTTTAGTCTATTCCACACTTTTTTCACACTTCTATTTAAAACCACTACGCAAGAGTGTAGTGATTTTCCATTGAAAAATGTACCAAATTCTTGAGTGAAAATGATTATGAAGTGTTGATGGAGGCTTCTGCGGAGTGGTGCAGCATGCGTAGCAAGGTTTTCGGGTTGACCTCCGCGTCGATTCATCTTCATGACGACAGTTTCGCCGGCGTTGCAGCTGGCGTCTTCAGGTTCGAAGTGTTTGACAGATGTCGGTGTTTCAACAGGGAGGACGGCTATTCGCTCTCTAACGCCTGGAAGAGACTCTTACCCAAACGGACCAATCAGAACGCATCTAGCCAAAACCCAAGGCCTATATAAGACGGGCAAAAACCTGCATCAAACACTTCGAACCTGAAGACGCCAGCTGCAACGCCGGCGAAACTGTCGTCATGAAGATGAATCGACGCGGAGGTCAACCCGAAAACCTTGCCACGCATGATTATGAAGTGTTGCTGAAGGACCCTACTTTTAGATTTCAAAATCTTATAAAACATGAGTTGGCAAAGTGTGTATCGGTATTTAATGCAACGGAAAGGTGTTAATAATTAAAAAAAAAGTGTGGAATAAACTAAAAGTTTTTATTTTATTTGTTACCATGAATAGTGTAACAAACTTCCACAAAGTGACGCCTTCAGTCCTATCTGATATAAAGAATAAATTGTTCATCTTCAAGTTATTTGCTCTAAGATCGCATGGAGAAAATGGAGGTGAGGGACGAGTACAACCAAGGAGGAGAAGTTCCACAGACAGATCAGTCCAACCCTTAAAAGCCAGTTTCACCCTTGCAGAGCATCTCGAATCGTGTCAAATGATAAGAATACTTGGCAGTGCCCCTAATCTTCACGGAAAAGTAACATTGGTCCCGATAAACCGTTATTAGTTAGTGTGAGAGAATTGGGAGGCGGCCGTTACCTGAGATCCAAAATATTTAGACTTGTTCATCGCCTTTTCACTCCTTATGGATAGCTCATGTCATCACCTTCTACGACTTAAATGTCACCTTCTTCATTTTCTTGAACCAAATTGAGCTTCACCAGTCTATTAAATGAATTTTAATGGGAATAATTGTGAGATCGCAGGTTGAAATTTAGACTTAATCTCCTAAATAAATTCCAACATAATATTTTCGGTGATGACGTTAAAAATATTTTGCGAACCCCAACTTACTATGGTAGACTGGACCACAATCACAAAATTAGAGAAATTGATTGCCGAACAGACAGACTCAAAATGTTCTTTTTCCCTCGTACAATTAGGGATAAGAATAGCGGTAAATATTTCCAATACGAGTATAGCAATGGGCAACATTGGTAGCTGCATGCTGGTATAAGGACTTGAAGCTAACCCAACTAACAGCATGTTTTGCATGTTTGCTTTGCTATTTTTATCTTTTTTTAAATAGTGAAGTTTAGAACAGTATATAAATACTAATTCTCTTTTAGGCATGATGTGTAGTGCATGTTTGGTGAGAGTTCACCCTCTCCCACACACCACTATGGAGACTTGCAGGGTATTATGTAGATGTGGATGTTCCGTCTTGAATTAACGAGTGAATTGGAAAAGGACGAGTAACTAGAGTGCATACCATGATTTACATCGTCAGCAGCGCAGTGAACATGCTAATGCATGTAAGCTTGACTTGGTGGACTTCATTTTTTATAACTCCAGTGGTCGTAACGATTACTGCTTGAAAACTCTTGACAGCGAAACAGCAATCAATGGCAGCCGAAGTATTATGCCCTTGGATATCAGCGAGGGTAAAATGGTCTATTTTCCAGGTAAATATTGTAGTCCGCGATTTCACTGAAATCAGTAGAATCGATGAATGTATCCTATTGGAATGTATTATCAAGCTCGAATAAAAATGCGAAAACCAAAACATATTCATAACTGAGAGAAATATGAGGTCCCTTCGTGATTCGCGCTGAGGTTCTGTCGTGGCGATGTTTGCGAATGGAATGCACCAAACGCTAGACGGTCACATCCACTTCCGTCGGTCGAAGGACACTTATCGGGCCGCTTCCATTCAAGGGCGAGTCAAACTTTTCGGGATCAAAGTCCAAATTATCCGGGAGATAAGAAGGGACTGATTTCCGGGAGGGGTCTGGTCGAGGGGTGATATGTCGGTGCTCAGCACCAAAACGACACCAGTTGTGAAAATGCACACAGACGGTAGATCCTCTCGAGCCCAGGTAACATTGGAGTGAAGGGTTTGCTGAACATTTATAATTTTGATCCAATACAATGAATGCCTTTACTATCCTCCGAACTTTATGAATTCTTGAACGTATTTTCCCATTAACGATACCACCATTCTGATTACGTTAAATACCTCATTTGGAATATACTGCCAGGGTATGGGATCCCCACGAAATCGGTCTAAATAACGAACTTGAACGTGTGCAGCAAAGATCGGCAAGGTTTGTGAAGGGACGATACGATAACTATATTAGCGTCACCAGTCTATAAAAAGAATTAAATTGGGAATCATTTCCAGATCGCAGGTTGAAAATTAGACTTAATCTCTTAAACAAATTCCAAGGCTATATTTTCAGTGATGATGTTAAAAATATTTTTCGGACCCCAACTTACTATGGTAGACTGTACTATTAGGGATATGAATAACGGTAAATATATCCAGTACGAGTGTAGCAATGGATAACATTGGTAGCTGCATGTTAGCATAAGGACTTAAAGCTAACCCAACTAACAGCATGTTTTTGCATGTATGCTTTGCTATTTTTATTTTTTTACATAGCGGAGTTTTGAACAGTACCTATACAAGTACTAATCCTTTTTTTATGCATGATATGTAGTGCATGTTTGGTGAGATTTCACCCCCTACCACACACCTTTATGGTGGCTTGCAGGGTATTATGTAGATGTAGATGAATATTGAATTAGCCCAGTTAAGATTCCTTGAAGTTTCTTAAATGAGCATTCCTAAATGAACTTTTGATCGAATTAATAATCTGCTGAAATTTTCGAAGCGAATACGATTACGAATTCCTTATTTACAGAGACGGCATAATAATAACTATACTAGCGTCGCCAGTCTATTAAATGAACTAAAATGGGAATCATTGTCAGGTCGCGGTAAGAAATGTAGACTTAATCCCTTAAATAAATTCCAAGATAATATTTTCACTGATTACGTTAAAAATATTTTGCTAACTCCAACGTAGGCTACTGTAGGCTGGACCATTATAATCGCAAAATTAGAGAACTTGATTGCCCAACTAACAGATTCAAAATGTCTTTTTTTCCTCGTACAATTAGGGATATGAATAGCCGTAAATATATCCAATAGCATAATTACGAGTGTATCAATGGATAGAATAGGTAGGTATATTTTGGTATGAGGATTTTAAGCTAACCCAACTAACAGCATAATTTTGCATTCTTGCTTTGCTATTTATATCCTTTTTTAATTATGAAGTTTAAACTAATATGCGTTTTATGCGCGATATGTAATGCATGCTTGGTGTGAATTCACCCCCTGACAGACACCTTTACGATGGCCTTCAGGGTATTATGTAGATTAATGCATGAAATATCAGACTAAATAAAGGAAATTTAAATTGCTTCATCCGCTGCGAGCGTCGAATGGCGTATTGCCACAACTCTCGGAGATAACTGGCCGTCCACAGTCCAAGACTTACTTGCCTGACGACGCCACTCAAGTCTGTAGCCATACACACAATGAATTCCCCTAATTGGGAAATATATGGGACATACAATTCCCATATATTTCCCATGTATAGGGCGTCAGTGAGGGTAAATACATCGCTGTGTGACAATCGTGAATGAGCACAAATTCATTCCTAGTCACTGATTCCGTTGGGGTCGGCTGGGCACAGGTCTAACGGCAGAGACGAATTCGACGTAACTGCCCCAACAGTATCTCGCACTGCACTGCTGTTACCAATAAACTATGGGTGGCAAACGTTATAGCCACGATGAAGGTGACAGCAGATCATGGAAATTTCAAATATGAATCTAGCCGAGGGTGATCTCGCACAAGAACGTCGTCAAAGCCAATATTCGAAGATCGGCAACATTTGTAAAGGGACGGTACGATAACTTTATAGTGTAACCAGTCTATTAAATGAATTAAATTGGAAGTCATTATCCAATCACAGGCTGAAATTTAGACTTAATCTCTTAAACAAATTCCAAGACCATATTTTCGGTGATGATGTTAAAAATATTTTCCTAACCCCAACTTACTCTGGTAGACTGGACCATAATCACAAAATTAGAGAAATTGATTGCCGATCTGACAGATTCAAAATGTCCTTTTTCCCTCGTACAATTAGAGATACTAATAACTGTAAATATATCCAGTACGAGTGTAGCAATGGATAACATTGGTAGCTGCATGTTGGTATAAGAAATTGAAGCTAACCGAAATAACAGCATGTTTATGCCTGTTTGCATTGGTATTTTTATCTTTTTTTAAAAGTGAAGTTTAGAACAGTGTATAGATACTAATCCTTTATTATGCATGGCATGTAGTGCATGTTTGGTGAAAATTCACCTCTTGCCACACACATTTATGGTGACTTGCAGGGTATTATGTAAATAGATATAGATATTCCTTGCTAAAATGTGAAATTTTGCATCAACTGTGAGATGTGGGGGTGATAGAGGTAATTTAAGGGCAATTTTTTCGATCCTGGGAAGCAGATTCACACCGTAAGATAATTTATTTCCTAACGACACGATTACCACTATACGTTTGGGCTTCTCCCATGCACTAAGACTCAGTGAGTCTGGAAACATGCCAAGAGATTCATCGGCAGAGTAATGATACCTGCTCTTCGTGGAGTCATGTATGCAAGGAGCCTTCAACAACCGAAGAAAACCAGAATGCTGCTGACAGTACTGTGTGCGTAAACATCGCGACAATGGGTCGATTCTAAACGATTAACTTGGTAAATGTGATGAGAAGACAAAAGAGCGATGTTACTTTTCAGTATTTAGGCCCCACCTTGAGTATGCAGCCAGTGTAGAGGGAGAACTAGACAGGAGAGAAGTAGACAGTGTGCAGCGTAGAGCAGCTAGGTTCGTCAAAAGGTGTTACGATAGGTTGAGTAGTGTATCAGAATTAATACAAGAATTAGGGTGGGAATCATTATCGGAGCGTAGGTTAAAGTACAGATTAAATCTATTAGAGAAAATTCTATCGGATAGCTTTACTGAAGATGTTAGGCACATATTAAAAACACCAGCGTATTATGCTACATTCGAATAGATAAAGGAGATTAGAGAGATATATTATCGTACTGATAGATTCAAAATGGGATTTTTCCCCCTTACTATAAGAGAACAGAATAGGCAGCGTTGAAAGGGATAGGCAGGGAAAATATTTTAGAGTAGTCTGTAGTGCATGATGCATGTGTTAATCCCTCAAATACTATAGATACTAACAATCTAGTTGCACGAGACCCTATATATGCATGTTTGCATGTCGGTATTGCGTGCTTGGTGATCTTCATCCCCTGCCACACACCCTCGTTGGCTAGTAGGGTATCGTGTATATGTAGATGTAGACGAATTAATGTCGCTTGCGGGGCACTGTATGTTCACCGGACTCAGAGTCCTCTGGATTGCCAAATAATAACTATGGTATATAAGGATTAGTATTTATGTACTAGTCTAAACTTCACTAATTAAAAAAGATAAAAACTACATAGCAAACATCCAAAAACATGCTGTTAGTTGGGTTAGCGTCAAGTCCTTATACCAACATGCAGCGACCAATGCTATCCATTGCTACACTCATACTGGATATAGTTACCGCTATTCATATCCCTAATTTCGTAGGGATCCCATACACTGGCAGCATATTCCAAATGAGGTCTAACAAGGGAAAAGTAGCTGATTTCTCGTACATGTTCGTCACATTTACCCAATACTCTTTTGATGAGTCCCAGTCTACGATTAGCTTGACCCATTATTTCACGTATGTGTTTACCCCAGGAGAGATCATGTGTCAGTCTTATATAATTGCTTTCACCTTTGTTATTTCATTATTACTCATTTTGTAAGTGCAAGAAGGAGAGATATTCTTTTTCCAAAAATTCATTACTACCTTTTTTTAAATGTCATTCTAACTGCCATGTATGACACCATTTTTCAATTGCTTGGAGGTCATCATTTAAATATTCTTTATCATTTGGGCATAGAATTTCCCTATAAAAAATATAATGACTTGCGTTATCAAATGACGGCCCACTCGCAAGAGCATGTGTTCAACCTCTCTCCCCTATCTGCCTGCGCTTCTAAGGGTTAAGGGCCAAATGGCTGCCCTAACCCAATGCTACAATCACCAGGGACATTCCGACGCGACGGACTCACCCTGCAGTGGGGGGTTGAGGGGTGGATTGCGTGGCGCGAGCCAGGGCCGGCGACAGATCGCATCGCCGTAAGCAGCGTCATTGCAACAGTCACACTGATTAGATAGGGAGGGGGATAAGATAAGCAGCTGGAGCTGGCGCTTCGCATGATAGCTCACGGAGAGTGAGTCAGCGGAGGCGGGGACGCCGTGTTTTCAAAGCCTGTAGCCACACTTCAAGGCGCTTCTGGTCGGGAGGAAGTGATGGGGACGGAAGGGATATGAGGATGGGTGGAAATAAGCCCAGGGTGGGAATTAGCCTGCCCTTAACGAGAGATGCAAGATTTGTTGAATACTGTCATGATAATTGCCATAGCTTTACGAGTTTGACAGAGGAACTGATCTGATCTTGATCTGATAGAGTTTGTGAAACAAAAGACAATCCTTTTTCTTTTTTTTTTTGATCCGTCAATTATTTCTCGAGTTATAAGCGGTAAAATCTGAATTTTTTAACCCTTTCGGAAAAGTGGGCGTGGTGCAAACTCTGACGTATATCGACTTCGTCCAATCACAACTGAGCCCGCGAAGCTATTTCGCCTTATCGCAATGGGGGGGCACAGCTGACTCTGCCAATAGGAGCAGTTGCGACAGCATATGTGCGAACAGACCTTCCGAGAACCCCCCTCCACTCCCTTCCCTTCCCCGAAAAGCAGTCAAGGACGTGAGGATAATGAAATCAATGTTATCACAGCAGCTTTTTCGGTGGGCGTCACCTTTTGCTTATTTTAATTTTTGATTTATGAGTGAATGTTTGTGGTTAGAAGAATAATTTTTTTCACTAAAATTCATTTTTCGTTTCCATCTAACGATTTCATGTACAAAATTGCGATTTTGGTTCCGAGTTAACACCCTCATTACTATAAGAACTCAGATTAAAATTTAGGCTAAACCTTTCAAGTGGTTTCGAAGCTTACTTGTGTACAGATGACGTCATATATGTACATATTAAGAAACCCTGCGTATTATGCTAAGCTTGGTCAGATAAACAAGATTAGAAAGATAGATTGTCGTACCGATAGGTTAAAAATTTCATTTTCCCCGCGTGCCATAAGAGAACACAATAGGCTGCTTAGCAAAGGGATAGGTTGGGAAAAAATTTTTGGAAGTAGCCTGTGGTGCATGAGGTGTGTGTTAATAATATTTTGATATTACTAACCTAGGCATGATAGTGAAATACAGATAAATGTAGTTGGTGCTAATGAAGGCATTTCTCAAAATGCCCTTATTTGCACTAATCAGTAATCACTTCGTTACTTCGCAGACACTAACCATCTAGTTGCACATGACTCTAACTTGTTAAGCAGTATCATTGTAGCTCTAAGTAGCATGTCAGTAGTGCATGCATGGTGATTTCCACCCCCTGCCACACCCTAGCGGTGGCTCGCAAGTTATTACGTAGATGTAGAATGAGAAGGGAACAACGGATTAATATCCTCTCCGATAGACATGGTACTGGACTCGAAAGCCCTCCTTAAAGCAGGGGCCGGTATTCCAATAAAAAATATCTGCTACAGCCGGAATTCGAACCCGGGTCCTCCAAGTGAGAGGCCAGTCACCAACCACTACACCAAACCTACCCCCTGGGCAGGCACGTATCCAGGAAGGGGGGCTTCAGACGCCCCCGAAATGTTTTCCCAATGATTTTGTTGTTCTGATTTTAACTGGGCATAATAATCCAGGTTACACTGCGTATAATATAAGTGATAACTAGTTTGATGCATGTGTATGACTAATAATTGTTATTTCCAATCTGATATACATGCATGCGTTGGACTTCTGTTATGGGGACGGTAAAGTTAACTGCTTCACAACAACGTAAGTAGTGAACTTAGATAGTGAGAGAAGATAGGAATGGGCTCTGTGAAAGTAAATACGAAAGCCCTTAAAATTAAGGAAGAGATTTGTACCATGTCGGTACCGAAAGAGCAAGGCTGATTTGTTTCAAGTCACGGTACACTACATTTAGGCCCCCAAGAAGCAAATTTCTGGCTACGTGCCTGCCCCTGGGTGTGATATTGCTGTTCAACACAGTGGACAGTTTCCACATTAGGCCCGGAGGGTTAATTACGGTCGTAGATTTGACCTAAAGTCCACTTAGGTAAGTGTAGCAACCGGTCGTACTTCGCTTTCCCGACTAAAATTTACCAACTCTATGGTCTTGGAACAAATTCCAAGACCATAGAGTTCAAATTATTTTTCGAACCCCAACTTACTCTGGTAGACTGGACAATAATCACAACATTTGAGAAATTGATTGCCGAACTGACAGATTCAAAATGCCCTTTTTCTCTTGTACAATAAGGGATTTGAATAGCGGTAAATATATCCAATACGAGAGTAGTAATGGATAACATTGGTAGCTGCATGTTGGTATGAGGATTTAAAGCTAACCCAACTAACAGCACGTTTTTTCATGTTTGCTTTGCTATTTTTATCTTTTTTTTTAAATAGTGAAATTTAGACTAGCATATAAATACTAATTCTTTTTTATGCACGATATGTGGTGCATGTTTGGCGAGAATTCACCCCCTGCTACACACCTTTGTAGTGTCTTGCAGGGTATTATGTAGTTGTAGATGCAGATGAATGTGACGGGGCTGTCTGACTGCATACTCTACTCCACTGCTGCGTCAAACCAATCTTAGTGTTGATGATGACAATAGAAGTATGAAAGCTCACAACATTCTCTTGGTAACGCAGGTTTTGTTTAATATTTTGCTGTTTCACCATCATGAATAATTTGTATCTTAAGAGAAGAAGCGCTTGAAAGTAATGAAGATAGCGAATCAGAATAATAATTTTGGGTGGGTGTGTTTGAAACCGTATGGATGGAAGTAGTCACGTGGTACCGTATGGATGGATGGAGTCACGTGGTACAAACACGACATCTACATCTACATCTACACGATACCCTGCAAGCCACCGCGAGGGTGTGTGGCAGGGGGTGAAGGTCACCAAGCATTCACTACTAGCATGCAAGCAAGCAACTAAAGGGTCTCATGCAACTAGATTGTTAGTATCTATAGTATTTGAGGGGTTAATACATGCATCATGCACTACAGAATACTCTAAAATATTTCCCCTACCTATCCCTTTCCTATGCTGCCTATTCTGTTCTCTTATAGTACGGGGGAAAAATGCCATTTTGAATCTATCTGTACGACAATCTATCTCTCTAATCTTATTTATCTGGTCGAATCTAGCATAATACGCTGGTGATTTCAATATGTGCCTAACATCTTCAGTAAAGCTATCCGATTGAAATTTCTGCAATAGATTAAATCTGAACTTTAATCTACGCTCTGATAATGATTCCCACCCTAATTCTTGTATTAATTCTGATACACTACTCAACCTATCGTAACACCTTTTGACGAGCCTAGCTGCTCTACGCTGCACACTGTCTAGTTCTCTCATCAAACCTAATTCATTAGGATCCCATACACTGGCTGCATACTCAAGGTGGGGCCTAACTAGTGAAAAGTAGCATCGCTCTTTTGTCTTCTCATCACATTTCCCAAGTACTCTTTTTATAAATCCTAGCTTTCTCTTTGCTCGGCCGCATATTTCCCTTATGTGTCTTCCCCACGATAAATCTTTAGTGATTGTTACACCTAAATATCTTACGGTTTCAACGTTTTCGATCTTCGTGTTATTAATTCTATAGGATCGCTCTATCGAATTATTCCTCCTCCAAAAATTGATAGCTACACACTTTTTAAGGTTGAGTTCTAACTGCCATTTGTCGCACCACTCTTGAATTGCATCTAAATCCTTGCTAAGTGATTTCGTGTCCTCTTCGTTCGATATACCCCTGTACACCACCGCATCGTCTGCAAAAAGTCTAAGGTTACTACTAACTACGGTACCCAAATCGTTTATGTATAAAAGAAATAGAAGCGGACCTACTACGCTGCCCTGAGGAACTCCCGATGTGACTTCGATTGTGTCCGACATGATACCATCTATGACAACCCTCTGCTCTCGCCCACTTAAGAATTCTTTTACCCAACATACAACGTCTTTATTTATACCAAAACTCTCTAACTTCAAGATTAATTTGTCATGAGGAACTTTATCGAAAGCCTTTTTAAAATCTAAAAATATCGCATCAACTTCAGTACTGCTTTCGCCGTGGACTAAAATATCGTGTACGAATAAAGCTAATTGTGTCTCGCAAGATCTACCTTTCCGGAACCCATGCTGGCTGTTTATGAGTAATCCCTGACTATCCAAATGCCCCATGATCGAACTGACTACTATGTGCTCAAATATCTTACAAGAAATTGACGTGAGTGAAATGGGTCTGTAGTTACTAGGTTCTTCCCTATCACCGCTTTTAAATATAGGTGTAATGTTAGCTACTTTCCAATCCTTGGGTACTGTGTGGTTCTTTAGTGTTTTATTGAATATTATTTCTAGATAGGGGGCTATTTCAGAAGCTAATGTTTTATAAACTCTGGAAGGAATTTGATCGGGACCTGGTGCTTTGTTTTTACTTATGCTTTTTAACTGCTGCTCTATTCCGCGACATGAAATGTTTATTTCGGGCATTTGCTCACTGAAAGTGTTCGGCGGTGGTTCCACTGCGTTTTGTGACGATGAGTTGAATACACTTTGGAAGAAGGTGTTTAAAGTGTTGGCTTTTTCTACACTGCTGGTGACTCTGATTCCTTTATCATTTTTAAGTGTGTGCACTGTGGACTTATTTCCCTGAAGCTCTCTCACATATGACCAAAACGCTTTAGGATTGCTATCTAAATATTCTCCTAACATCTTGCTCTTGAAATGTGATAACGCTTGCCGACATGATTTCCTTGCTAATGCTCTCGATTTTTTATAGTTTTGAACTAGCTCATTTTTTTCCTCTACCGATAGACCCCGTCTGGCATTTTTCATCTTAGCGTGGCATACCCTTTGTCGCTTTAGTGATTTCCTAACCTCCGCGTTATACCACCTTGGCTCTGTATTATCACTAATATATTTACTTGGTATGTATTTATGAACAGCGTTACGGGTGACCTCAAGAAATTCTCTCCACGAATCCTCTGTATTTAATCCTTTGCTTTGTTCGCTGAATACATTAAACGCTTCCCTTAATTCCTCTTTCATACCGTCGTAATTTGCCTTGCCGAATGGTATGCGAAGTTAGTGTGTCTGAATGGCTCGTTACATTATCATTATTGTTTTCACTTGAGATTTTTCTCACGTGTCTGGACTATAGAGCCCACTTATGAGATAAAACACAAGTGTAAACAATGAAGGAGGTTGTAATCAGCGATATTAACACATCAAATTTGCGAAACATTCGTGTTTATACCACGTGACTCCTTGGTTACCTGTTCGAGATAATCCCGATGGTTTCAAGCACAACCCCCCTGAAAGAGAAAAACCTCTAATTTCGTCAAAAAACGAATGCGCCGTGTCCTCTTTGAGTGGTCAACCGCGATCGACCGAGGTCGCGAAATACAGTCAAATGTTCGCACATGCTCAAGGTGAAAATGCGCTTCACGACGCTATCTGTAAATGAAAAGATGAGAACAGCAAACTCAGCGTACGAGCTCAGAAATTGAAAGGAGACATCGCACCAGTAGACCGAGGATTGATTGGCAAATGGAGCAGTTACATAGGGAGAAATCTGATTCCCAAGTGTTCCATCGAAGCAGACTGAAGCGAAGTATCATCAGTTGCCTCCAGGCATGTAGCCAGGGGGGAGGGACTTCTGGTGCTTCAGCCCCCCCCCCCCCCAAATATTTTCCCAATAATTTTGTTGTTCTGTGATTAGCAGAGAACTTTACCAGAGAGAAGAGTTAAGTATGGGTACTGTAAAGGTAAATACCAAGCACTGAAAATTAAAGGAAGAGATTTGTAACATGCCGGCACCGAATGGGCAAAGCTGATTTGTTTCAAGTTACCCTAGACTTAGCCTCTCCCCCCCGAAGCAAATTTCTGGCTACGTGCCTGGTTGTCACGGTGCTTTATTTACATAAGAACTCCGGATAGAGAAAAGAGCGAAGAGCTTTCTTCGGTAATAATACGCATGCGGAAGAATGTCAACGGCAAATGAGGAAAGGTCGGCAGTATTTACATTCAAACAATGTCTGACTCGAAAGTATTGCGGCGGAGTTTCAACGTCTCGGCATCATTCAGCGATTTCATCACTTCCTCATCGGAGAGACTCTTCATTTGCGATTCACATCTACATATACATTACACGATACCCAGCAAGCTTCCGCGAGGGTGTGTGGCAGGGGGTGAAGATCACCATTCATGCACTACTAACATGCAAACAAGCAACTATAGATTTACGAGATCATATATTAAGCAACTATAGAGTTTCATGCAACTACATTGTTAGTATCTATAGTATTTAAGGGATTAATACATGCATCATGCACTACAGACTACTCTAAAACATTTCCCTTACCTATCCCTTTGCTATGCTTCCTATTCTATTCTCTTATAGTGCGGTAAAAATTCCATTTTGAATCTATCAGTACGACAATCTATATCTTTAATCTTGTTTATCTGATCGAACCTAGCATAACATGCTGGTGTTTTTAATATATGCCTAACATCTTCAGTGAAGCTATCCAATTGAAATTTCTGTAATAGATTTAATGTGTGCTTTAACCTACGCTCTGACAATGATTACCACCCTAATTCTTGTATTAATTCTGAAATACTACTCAACTTATCATAACGCCTTTTAACGAACCTAACTGCTCTACGCTGCACACTGTCTAGTTCTATGATCTAACCTAATTCATTCGGATCATACAATGGCTTCATACTCAAGGTGGGGCCTAACTAGTGAAAAGTAACATCGCTCTTTTGTCTTCTCATTATATTTCCCTAGCACTCTTTTTATGAATCCTAGCTTTCTCTTCCCTCGGCCGCATATTTCCCGGATGTGTTTCCCCACGGTAAATCCTTAGTGATTGTTACACCTAAATATCTTATGGTTTCAACGCTTTCGATCTTCGAGTTATTAATTTTATAGGATGGCTCTATCGAATTATTCCTCCTCCAAAAATTAATAGCTACACACTTTTTAAGGTTAATTTCTAACTGCCATTTGTCGCACCACTCTTGAACTGCATCTAAATCCTTGGTAAGCGATTTCCTGTCTTCTTCTTTTGATATACCCCTATACACTACAGCATCGTCTGCAAAAGGTCTAAGCTTACTACGAACTACGGTACCCAAATCGTTAATGTATAATAGAAATAGAAGCGGACCTATTACGCAACCCTGGGGAACTCCCGATTGTGTCTTCTAGAGAGGACGACATACAGATAAACTTAACGAGGCGAACCATGAAATTCAGCCATTCCCCGAAATGACAGCCGGTTTCCAAATTGTTATCTCCCGCCAGAATTACTGCCCCTCGCCTTTTAGAAGGCACTTTTAATGGAGATAGCGGTAAATCGGTTGGCGTTTGTTTCCAGGTCGGCCTCGCGGGGAAGCGGATACTAACCTCTTCAGTGGAGAGGTAATCCTCTCCTCCTTCCTTCGCCGCTCACGTTATCCACAAGCACTCCTCACACTTCGGGCACGGGACCACATCTCACTCAACTCACAGGTGACAACCACCACACAGACACACACGACTGCCTCATGGACAGACACGACTTTTCAACTTGCTGCGGTCGACACTCGCACTCAATCCGTGACCAGCTCGGCCGCACCCGAGCGAGGCCAGCGCCCGACTGACGGCGACCGTGTCTACCCCTCCGGCCGCAACTTCATCCCCCCTCCGCCGTCACCATGGAGACGAGCCTCCTCTTTCATCTCGCCCGGAGTGGAGGGGGGAGTAGCTCTGACTGCCCCCCTCTCGCTCACTTGATGCATGATCGGTCCGGGCTGTCGCCCCGGGCAACAGCACTCGCCCCCTCCCATGAAACGCACTGAATTCATACCCGCGACGCATATCTGTACGAGAAATCAGCTGGGGCCCAAAAGGTAGTGTGATAGGTCCACTCCTGTTCCTTTTGTACATAAATGATATCAATAAGGTGGTAAAAATTAAGCTTCGTCTATTTGCCGATGACGCAGTAGTGTACAGGGAAATTCTATGCCCAAACGATAAAGAATATTTAAATGATGACCTACAAGCAATTGAAAATTGGTGTGATACATGGCAGTTAGAATTGAACTTTAAAAAATATCTAGTAGTGAATTTTTGGAAAAAGAATAGTTCTCATCCTAGCACGTACACAATAAGTAATAATGAAATAACAAACGTGGAATCCATTAAATATCTTGGAATAAGACTGACACATGATCTTTCCTGGGGTAAACACATGCGTGAAATAATGGGTCAAACGAATCGTAGACTGGGTTTCATCAAAAGAGTACTAGGTAAATGTGACTCATGTACGAGAAATCAGCTACTTTTCCCTTGTTAGACCTCATTTGAAATATGCTGCCAGTGTATGGGATCCCTACGAAATCGGTCTAAATAATGAACTTGAACGTGTGCAGCTAAAATAGGCAAGATATGTGAAGGGACGGGACGATAACCTTATTAGCGTAACCAGTCTATTAAATGAAATAAATTGGGAATCATTGTCAGATCGCAGGTTGAAATTTAGACTTAATCTCCCAAATAAATTCCAAGACCATATTTTCACTGATGATGATAAAAATATTTTGCGAACCCCAACTTAGCTGCATGTTGGAATAAGGACATGAAGGTAACCCAACTAACAGCATGTTTTTACATGTTTGCTTTGCTATTTTTATCTTTTTTTAAATAGTGAAGTTTAGAACAGTATGTAAATACTAATCCTTTTTATGCATGATATGTAGTGCATGTGTGGTGAAAATTAGCCCCCTGCCACACACCTTTATGGTGACTTTCAGGGTATTATATAGATGTAGATATCACTCTTATTTGTATAATTATAGCTGATCTTCCAGCAAAGATTCGTTTTTGGGGGCAATGACTCTTCTTAATACTTCCGAGCATTCTCACGATCTTTCACACGATGTTCTTGAGCAGCTCTTGATGCTTCCTATCTCCCATTATTGCACTCAAACAGCCAGCTGCCTGCTTATCTAACTATCTCCACGCCCCACAGTGGGCTGGGAGGCCGATTTAGGCGGACAAAAGTCATTACACACTCAAATCACGCTGAAATTGTGTATTTCAGGGTTTTTGTTGGTGGCGGGAACAAATTTGATGTTTTCAAAACATTATTCCGTCTCTTGATGGCTAGTATTGGTGTATACAAGTTATACTATAGAATCCTCGAATGTGAAAGAAAACGAAGGAAAACAGTCTTTAGTCTGAAATAAATGTATTTATGTTATCATTACTGCAAAACTTATAATTTTCTACTCATCAGAGTTAGGATATTATCTCTTACTCGTCTTCGTCGTAAGACTGTCTTCCATTTGAGTCAAATACACACAGACCTCTTTAAGAAGTCGGAGAACTTGGGACGATGATTGTACTCTACCCTTCTTAGGCAGCTTGTGGATCGCTGTAATTACCGGATCGGATGTTATAAGGCACTTATAAAATAAGTCCTCATTGCTGCCTCTTAGGGAAGTTTATTTAGTGTTGAAAACCGGCATGTATGTACTTGCCTTCATTACGCTTACATTCCTGCGCATCTTCGGACATTATTCCTAAAGGGAGAGGTGCAGCTTGGATGGTAGTGGCAGCATGCAGGAGTATCTTGTGCGCTGTGGGTGGCATTTTATACCAAGGACCAAGCCACACATTTTTCTGCGGCCCTTAAAGCATATATCTCAAATATTAGGACATTTATTTCATAGCCACTTCCCAGTGCATAAAGTAATGTCGAAAATACTGAACCAGATTCTCGTCTAGGCTAGTGATGTAATCTTTATGCGAAAGATTATCGAATAATTTGAGGGAGGTATTACCATTATCAGATGAGTCAAATCCCTGATTCGGTATATCTATGATTAGGCCCATTTTTTATTTAAATGCCTTTGAATATTTTGTTTCCGAAGCTTAGCATTTTCTTTTTCTTCTGGAGTTCTAACCAGCCACTTTCTGACACCCAGCTGATAAGAAACATGTAGCAGGTATTCAAAAGATCGGATCCATTCGTATAAAGGGGACAACCCAAACTTCTAGGTAGTATCTCCATTTGCCGGCATTGTCAAGAGATATTTGATGTTGTTCATTTGAGAAGGATTTGCATTGCACGCATAACTCGACTGCGATGATTTTGTGTAAGTTTATACGTTTGACAGTTTTTCATCGACCATCGGTCAAGTGCATTTCATGAGATACTGACTCTTAGCACACCAAAATCACTGGATGGAATAAGGCGTGATATTTGCTCCTTAACACGAATATGCTACTGCAGAATATGCGTTGTGGTTTCTTTTGTGAACTCGAATTTTACCGTCCGACAAAACGTGGCGATCATGGCCTTGGATGTCGTCACACAAAAAAATGTATTTAGATATATTGTCTTGTCGGACGAATATTTGCAGAGATACAACTGATGTGATATAAAATCTCCTGTCATGAAAGCTAAAATGTTGAGCATGTTGGTTATGCATTGTTGGTCCCGAGCTCCCATCGCATTTAGAAATTAGCACCAAATTCGACAGGTGGTCGGGGGAGGGGAGAGTCGGGAACAGGTATGAGAATAGTAAGTACATGAGTAACTGGACTAACTGTGACTGTACATTGTCCAGTTTCGGCAGAGGACTCAGTAATGAGTGCAGAGGTCTCAGAGGGATATTATGCCTTCTTAGCCTCCATAGCTCTGAAACAAATTGGTGGCATTGGACGGATTGACACCATCTCTCAAAAGCAGATACTTCAGTGAGTCCTTTGTGAGTTTAGCATGGACGATTAGATTTAGCGCCTCTTCAGGAGTTTGTATATGGGCGTCTAATACTGGTATCTACTTGCTCAGCCGTCCACGCAAGCTTCACTTTTTTGGGATGTGTTAGTGTAGTGGAGAAAAATTCACGCATGAACTTTGCGCTCTCGCGCTCTCCATCTGCCTATAAACTTGATGACATGCATGTATAAGGATGACACGATACATATCCGTGTATTCACGCACGTGCCATGACTATGTACGCCGTGAAGACTATCTATTTACTATATATTCGGCGCGTTGCACTATGGCGGAGTGGGCCACACGACGCGCTGACGCGCACTTATCACGGCATAAAATTTGAAACCGCAGGTCTCCGCAGCCAATTTTTGTTGCGACATGGTCAGTAGATCATGCCTCACATGTCTCATGCCGGCAGACAACAGTGCAAAGCGGTGCATTTTTTGCAGCTCACTTTTTGTGTAAAACCTTTTTTTTTGGGACATAAAGATACATGCATCGCTGTAAAATTGCCAAAAAACCATCATTCCTGAAAATTATGGTGAAAATATTATGTCGATAGTACATAGATACGGACAAAAAATATTCAAACCGTGTCAATCTACGTTTTTGGTCACAGCGGGAAAACTTGCAAGATGGCTCCAGCGCGGTGGAAAACCATTTATCGAAAACGGGCGAAAGGAAAGGCCTATAACTGTGATATTAACTTTATAATTGTCTAATTTCTTATCAAATATGTTACTCGGGACACTTTGCTTTACGTTAACACACCATTTGAGATATTTTCATCAAATTCGTAAAACGACCTTTGTCCGCCTAAATCGGCCTCCCAACCCACTGTGCGCCCTCCTGAACGCCATACCACTTATGAACCCTTTCATCTCTTTAACTCCCGATCCTTTTGCTCAACTTCCTCTTTCCCATTCAAGGTGTAGCCGCGAATACCTTTGCAGAGTCATCCACAGGGTAAAAGGAAGCCTTGGTAACTTTATTGGCGAAGCACCTGGCCGGAAATCCGGTGTTACGGGGTTCGAGACCCGGTCAAGGTGGAATTATTCCTTTAGGAAATACTGCAATGGTTCCTCTCCCTCTATACGATTCCCTGCTCTGCCTCGTTTCTCTTAAGGCCGTTTTACACGGTCATTGATACTGCGCAGGCTGTTGCGAGAACACTTGCGCAAGAAATACTGCGCCATGTTAAGCTACGACTTGCGAGGACTGGCAGCGCCACTGCGCGAACGCTTGCGAGCAAATTAGAACATGTTCTAATCTGATACATGCGTTCGCGCAAATTTGAAATTTATTTCTTTCGAATTCTAGCAATTAAATAGGTTGTTGACGATTGAGTTGGGTGTTTTTCTTTGCAGTCAACTCCTTAGGTAGTGAGTAAAGTGCAAAATAATGATGAGCTGGGCGATTAATCACGTGGAAGCTTTAATTTCGTGCGTAAAGGAAGAACTAGTTACCTTGGCCCACATCCATTCGTTCGTGGTGCAAATTTTGGGCTAAGTATACGGTACTAGGGTCTCCACTATTATGTTTAGACTATGGCTTGAAACATATTTTAAAGTGGTGGTAATTTATCGCACCTTACACGTCCAATTAATTACTACTTAACAAATATTGACGTTATGCGATACTTATATTATTATATATACATATATGCGATACTGAATGGTATATTGTCACTGACATAATGCACCGACGATTGCACCGTGTAAAACTGTGAAGCAAGCGTCCTCGCAATTTTCTACGTCACAGATTTTGCAGACGACTGCTCAAGCGGAATCAACATCAACTTGCGAAGTTTCAACGACCGTGTAAAACGGCCTTTTTTTCCTTTCACCTTACTCCTTCCGTCCTTCACACCTATCTACATCTACGTTATACCCTGCGAGCCACCGCGAGGGTGAGTGGCAGGGGGTGAAAATGCACCACTAAACCACAATGATACCAATATATGGTACTACAAGTGTCACGTGCAACTACTTAGACGGTTAGGGTTAAAATCGTGACGGAGTGATAACTGGTTAAAAAGATTTTCTATAAATTACCTATCTATTTATCTGTATATCCCTAACATGCATAGATTAGTAGTATAAAAAAATTATTCGTGCACTACAGACTACTCCAAAAACCTTTTGCCTACCTGCCCCTTTGCTATTCTGCCAATGGGGGCGTTTACATGGAACCGAAATCGCAATTTTGTACACGAAATTGTTAGATGTAAACGAAAAAAGAAATTTAGTGAAAAACTTAATCTTCTAACCACAACCATTTACTCATAAATCCAAAATTAAAGTAAGCAAAAGGTGACGCCCACCGAAAATGCTACTGTGATAACATTGACGTCACTTTCCTCCCGTCCTTGACTGCTCGTATGGGAAGGGGAGGGAGTGGAGGGGGATTCTCGGAAGGTCTGCTCGAACAGATGCTGTCGCAACTGCTCCGATTGGCAGAGTCAGCTGTGTCCCCCCCAATTGCGATAAGGCGAAGTAGCTTCGAGGGCTCAGTTGTGATTGGACGAAGTCGTTATACGTCAGAGGCTGCACCACGCCCACTTTTCCGAAAGGGTTAAAAACATCAGTTTTTCGACGCCTATAACTCAAGAAATGAATGACGGATCAAAAAACGGAAAAATACGTGTCTTTTTATTTTACAAACTCTATCATATTCGGCAATAAAAAAATATGGTAAACGACCCCATTGTGTGACCTTATGGTACACGGGAAAAATGACATTTTAAATCTACCGGTACGACAATCCCTCTCTCTAATCTTGTTAATCTGATCAAACCTAGCATAATACGCAGGGGGTTTTCAATATGTAACTAAAGTCATCTGTAAACAAATCAGCTTCGAATTCACTTAAAAGGTTCAACCTAAATTCTAAACTACGATCTGTTGTCAATTGACCGAGTCTGACAGACAACGGGCTTGGAAAAATATGACGGGTGATATCCAGGCGCATGCCTCAATATTGTTCTCAATAGGGGACAATACTTTGCTCGACAGGTCAGGACCAGTCGCCTTTTTGCAACCGTCTGACAGGAGAAACAATCGTATTAAGTGCTGACTTCCCACCCTTCGACCACTGCTGATCTCGAAAGGAGCAATGTTTATCCTGTAGGAGAAATTAGCAAAAATTAGCTTATTTTCCCCTGCCATAACTCATTTCGAACACATCATCATCATCGGTCAAGAATTCTAGGATTGGTTTGACAAAGATTTCCACTCGATTCTTCTATCGGCCAACCTTTTCATTGTGAAGTAATTCTTCTCTTTTACATCCTTCACAACCTGTTCCATGTACCTCATATGAGGCCTGCCTTTACCAATCTTCCCGTTCACTTTTCCCTCGACGATAGTCTTCATCAGGCCATCGTGTCTCAGGATATGGCTGATTAAGTTGTCCCTTCTGTTTAAGGTTTTCAGCGGACTTCTCTTTTCTCTTACTATTCTCAGGACTTCCTCGTTACTTACTCGGTCGATCCATTTAATCTTCAGCATTCTTCTGTAGCACCACATTTCGAATGCTTCCACCCTTTTCTTCTCCGCTGCTGTCATCGTCCATGCCTCACTGCCGTAAAGAAACATGCTCCAGATGCATGTTCTGATGAACTGTTTCCTTACTTCTACGCTTGTATTTCCAGCTGTAAGTAGATTCTTTTTTTGATAGAACGCCCTCTTTGCCTGGGCTATTCTACTAACTATTTCTTTCTTCATTCGTCCATCGTTGGTTACTCGGCTTCCTAGGTAACAGAACTCTTTCACCTCTTCCAGCTTTTGTTTTCCTAGTTTAACGTTGGTTTTGGCCTATTCTCTCTTGCTGCACTCCAATATCTTAGTTTTATTCTTATTGATCTTCAGTTGATAATTTCGAATACGCTGCAGTTAAATGGGATCCTTACGAAACAGGCATAAATAATGAAAAGGAGCGTGTGCAGCAAAGACCCGCAAGACTTGTGAAGGGACGGTAATATTGACTATATTAGCGTACCCAGTTTATTAGGTGATATAAATGGGGATCGGGTTGGCGTGGTGTCCAGAGTGGTGGATTTTTCAGTGGCTAACCGCTGCTCCCTGCTTAAGTACCTAGTGGGGGGCATTTCAGGTTCAGTACTCCGTCCGTCGAATGGGACGCCAAGCCGTGGTCCCTTCGGTGCCAGTCGTTAATCCCGGTGCTAATCCCGTCGCCGGGTTACTCTCCACCCTTATTCCGTTCCCTGAAAACTCCTACCATTATCCAATTACCCACCTACCTTGCATCTTTCTTGCACCTAAATGGTGCAAATGACCTCAGCTGTCGGTAGCCTTCCCTGAATAATATACATGTACTAAACTAGGAATCATTTTCAGATTGTAGGTTGAAATTTAGACTTAATCCCTTAGATAAATTCCCGGGCCTATTTAAAAATATATTGTGAACCCCATCTCACTATGGTAGACTGGATCATAATCATAAAAGTAGAGAAATGGATTTCCGAACTAACAGACTTAAAATGTCCTTCTTTCCTCGTAAAATTAGGGTTATGATTATGGGTAAATATATCCGATACAAATGTATCAATTGCTAGGAGAGGTATAAGAACTTGAAGGTAACCCAACTATCAGCATGTTTTTGCATGCTTACTTTGCTATTTTTATCTTTTTAAATAGTGAAGTTTAGACTTTATTTTATGCATGATATATAGTCATGTTTGGTTAGAATTCACCCCCTGCCACACACCTGTATGGTGGCTTGCAGGGTATAATGTAGATGTAGATGCACGTTATACCTTGCGAAGCAACGCGAGGGTGTGTGGCATGGGGCGAAGATCACCTAACATGCACAACTTACATGCAACTATGAGTTACATTGCTAGTATATGCTAGCAGCTACTAGACCCTTATATAATACACATGTTATATATATAGGGGTCTGGTGCAACTAAGTGGTTAGTAGGTAAACATGAAAGACTTGATTACTGGTTAGGAAAATAATTTCCTAACCAGTTGCATGTTGGTATAATTTCTTAATCTTTTCAAAAACACTTCAGACCTGAAGAAGCGAAGTGAAATATAGGCGAAATTGTTGTCCCCCCGGAATAGACACACGCGGAAGAAATCCCGAAAGGAACGGATCCTCAGCACGTATCTAACATTTAATGAGTCGGTCTTCATATTTCTATAGATAATCCTGCACACTTTGTGCATAATTAAACTAATTTTACCCTCATGAATTATTGTCGAGTACCCAGGAAATGAATATGATCATGGATACGATTCACACGTCGTTAAAAATCTCAGCGTCACAGCTGGACGAAAACCAATTGGAAAATATCAATGTTATGATCAAAACGTCATTCAGAGGACGAAAAGGATGCGTGCTTCCCGAAGGCATAAATTACTCTTCTTGTCGTCGAGTCCGATCTTCCATTATCAAGCATGGTGAGACTTAATACAACATTAAAGCGCTCCCACGCTTCGAGAGACCTCACAACCTTTTTAATAAAAGGTTGTGTAAATAAATATATCTCGTATCAGGGTAAGAAAACTTTTACCTCTACTTCTCTTTTCTGTCTCCTACTAGCTTTCTACGACCAAATTAATTTTTAAAAAATAGTGCAATATCTTTAACCAGTGTAAGATATTTCAATCCGGCATGAACGGCGGTGAAATTCACATTAATTGCTATGCGAGAAAATTCAGCTGAACAGGGAATCGAACCACGTGCCTTTGGCTTTCCGGGTCCACAGCACAGACCACTACGCTACCCAGGATACCTAATTCGCGTGGCAATTTTCACAACGTTCAAGTACCTTGGTAACTTGAAGTCTTGGTACCTTCGAGTACCTTGGCACCAAGGTACCTTGAACCTCGGTGAAATTGCCATGGGAATTAAGGATCCTGTGTAGCATAGTGGTCTGCGCAGTGGCCGGAATGCCAAAGGTTCGTGGTTCGATTCCCGGTCCAGGTGAATGTTTTCGCATGGCAATTAATGTGAATCTCTAACCAGGTTACCTGCTAACCAAGAGTAGTTGAAGAATTGCATCATGAATTACTTATCCTTGAAGAGAATTAATATCGCACATCAAAATATCGAAGATTTTTCAGTGATATGTACGGGTCCGTAGTTTACTGCCTTATGATAAGCAACTCACGTTCAGCTCTCCAGTCCAATCGAACGCCACGGTTTTTCGGCTTCTTGTTGCCCTTATTTCAGACACTGACGCCTCCCGTGGTTTCTTTGTCACCTATTCCTCCATTTTCGTAAATTCTTCTCGGGCTTTCCACCGGTTTAAATTTTGGTTTAACACCAACGTTTCAACGGACGACTCGTCCATCGTCTTCAGGGTGAGTGAGTAAATTAAAGCCTTTGAGGCGTATCCATAAACGGTTGCAACAATCAGCTTACTCCTGATTGGCCGGAAGGATTTTCGAAATTTGGATAAAAAGGAGGAGTTCTATCGTTTTTTATTTTACATAAAATGGGAATTTATAAAAAAAAATATATAAAATAAAAAAACGATAGAACTCCTTTTTATCCAAATTTCGAAGATCCTTCCGGCCAATCAAGAGTAACCTGATTGTTGCAACCGCTAATAGATACTCCTCAAAGGCTTTAATTTGCTCACTCACCCTGAAGACGATGGACGAGTCGTCCGTTGAAACGTTGGTGTTAACCAGGTGGCATAACCATAACCAAAATTTAACCAGGTGGGAAGCCCGAGGAGACTAACGACAATAATTCGCCGGGAAAAATTAAATCATATTCCACCATTCCCTTAATTCCTATCCAAATAACCACCGACATTGAAAGCTAAGCACAAATGTCCCAAGTTTCCGATCGCCTCAAATATAAATACAACGCAATTCCATTTGAAACATTTTACCTCCTGGAGCATTGCTTCCGGACGGAGAGAATAACCGTCTCGAGTACCACTTGATCTGCGGTCAGCATCTTGCCGTTCAAGGAGCGTCTCACACCTTCCCAAACACTTCCGCACTAACCTGTAAATAAAAAGAAATCACTGTAAGCACACTCGTCGTTGTGATGCCATCGAACAGAGAAATGTCAACACTCAGCATTGCATAAGAAATTTATTTGATCAATATGAACAGCATGCGACTAATCAATTGCACAACACCCACTTCGGAATGTATCCAAACGTTTGAGTTCACAATAGGAAATGACTCTCATCATCATCATCAAGGGTCAACAATCCTAGGATTGGTTTGACGCAGCCCTCAACTCGATTCTTTTATCGGCCAACCTCTTCATATTAACGTAGCTCCTCTCTTTCACGCCCTTTACGACCTGTTCTATGTAACTCATACGAGGTCTGCCTTTTCCATTCTTCCCGTTCACTTTTCCTTCGACGATTGTCTTCATCAGGCCATCGTGTCTTAAGATGAGGCCGATTAAGTAAGTCCCGTCTTCTTTTTATAGATTTCAGCATACTTCTCTTTTCTCCCACTCTTCTTAGGAGCTTCTTCGTTTGTCACTCGGTCGATCCATTTTATCTTCATCATTCTTCGATAGCACCACATTTCGAATTTTTCCACCCATTTCTTCTCCGCTGCTCTCATTGTCTATGCCTCACTGTCGTAAAGGAATATGCTCCAGATATACGTTTTGATGAATTGCTTCCTTGCTTCCAAGCTCGTATTTCCAGCTGTAAGTAGATTCTTCTTTTGATTGAACGCCCTCTTTGCCTGCGCTATTCTACTCACTATTTCTTTCTTGCTTCGTTCATCAATGACTCTCAATCTGTCATTTAAAAAAAATCTAACTATAGCTTTGAAATCACAGAATAAACTCGGTACCAGAAATAACGGAGCTCATCAATTCCGAATGCTGCTAAATTCAAGCCAATGGCCGAATTGCAGGCGTCAAACTCATCACGATAGATTCGTTGTGTGAGGATGAGGATTCTATGTATATATAAGAACCTTATGTAAGAGGAGAAGTTTTGATTCCCTTCTCAATGGAAGAATGACGAATGAAATAGGTTTGCCGTCAATTAGCAGACATTCACCATCATCGGTCAATTATCCCAGGATTGGTTTGACGCAGCCCTCCAATTGATTCTCTTCTCGGCCAACATCCTCATATTGTAACAACTCTTATCTTTTTAATCCTTAAGAATTCGTTCTACATTCGTTCTTTTACATCCTTGACAACTTGCTCCATATACCTCATACGAGACCTGCCTTTTTTTATTCTTCCCGTCAACTTTTTCCTCGACGTTTGTCTTCATCAGGCCGTCGTGTCTTAAGATGTGGCTGATTAGGTTGTCCCGTCTTTTTTTTAGAGTTTTCAGCAGACTTCTCTGTTCTCTCACTCTTTTTAGGACTTCCTTGTTACTTACTCGGTCGATCCATTTTATCTTCATCATTCTTAGCGATACCAGTCTATTACATGAACTAAAATGAGAATCTCATGGAAAAGACAACCATGTCTGTTAAGTATCTGTCATGGTTATCAGACTGTACATTTAGATTTAGACTCAATCTGTTAACTAAATTCCAAGAAGACGTAAAAATATTTTGCGAATTCCAACTTACTATGGTATACTGCACCATAATCATAAGATTAGAGAAATTGATTGCCGAACCGATAGATACCGAATTACCTTCTTCTCTCGTACAATTAGAGATATGAATAGCTGTAAATATATCCAATAGTATAAATACAAATGCATCAATGGATGGGGAGTTACATGCTGGCATAAGAACACAAAGCTAACCCAACTAACAGCAGGTTTTTGAATGCTTGCTTTGTTATTTTTATCTTTTTTCTAAATTGTGAAGTTTGGACTAAAATATAGTTACTGCTTTTTTTGATGCATGGTATGTAATGCATTTTGGCGTGAATTCACCCCCTGCCACACACCTTATGGTGGTTACAGAGTATTTGTAGAAGCAGATGTTCTGTGGCACCACATTTCAAATGCTTCTCGCCTTGACTTCTCTGCTTCAGTTATCGTCCATACTTCGCTATCATATACGTAGTAGCATGCTCCAGATGCATGGTCTCATGAAATGTTTCCTAACTTCTACGCTTGAATATGCAGCTGCAATAAGAAACATTTACTCACGTTCCTGTTTTACTTCGTCCATCGCTGGTTACTCGTCCTCCTTGTTAAGGAGGCTCCACCGAATTATGAATTAGATGTCGTTTTTGTGAAAATTTCAGGACACAAGTTTTTGGCCCTTCTATCGATTGGCAATAAAATAATGAGGCCTTTCCATAATATATTTTAAGAAAAAATACGATGAAAATCAGCTATTTTATACGTGTTGATACGGCAAAGCATGGCTATTGCGGTAAAATTTGCAGGTTAATAATGTAAAGAGAAATGTCGTTTTGACGAAAAACTAATATAAGATGCGCAATTTTAAGTAGCATTTAGCATTGTAAAAAAGTTCTCGCCTTACCACACTTGTTTAATTGATATCAATGAATGTTTGCTCGAAAAAAAGGCGAAAGGCCTTGGTTACATGAAAGTGGCGCTATAGTATATTGTTATCATTGACAACGGTACTTGTGACGGAACGTGCTAACAGGCTTATTTACCGCCTTAATTTAGGAATATACCTTACCAAGTTCCTTTTTATACTTTTTATGTAATTTATATATTTCATTGGTCATTGACATCGTGTAATTAACACCAATGTTTCCAAATGGTAGCAGCGTCAATGTTGCCAAACAGTTTTCAAAAATATCAATATTAATAAAATTCAAAACAAAGAGTTGTATTTGCAGGGGAACAGTTTAAAACTAAGTAAGAAAATATTTAACCTATTTTAGAATACGTATTAGCGGGATTGAGCATGTTTTCTCACTTTGTAAATTAAACATGGCAACAATACGTCAGTCATGTTTCGAAGTCCAAATGAGTTACAAGAGCTCGTAAAAAATAAAATGCAACTACAAGGCGCTTATATAATAGCATATTCATAGAATCATAATGTAAGCGTTATCGCCTTATAGATGATTTTCCACATAGTTGTTTTTCTGGATCGATATTTATCCATTTAATAACATAGCTCTTTTAGGGGATATCGAATCGCGGTGTCGCGGTGGAACGTCCTTAACAGTCCTCGAGTGCCACCTCCTCAAGTTTATGTTTCTCTCGTTTAACATTGGTCCTAGCTTCCTTTATCCATGCCTTACGCATGAATAAACAAACATGTGCTTTAAATTCTCCAAATTTTCTACCCCTTTCGTGCATTAATCCGTCACTAAATGTTTACCCGCGTAGATGCCGTCCGTAAGGAGTTCTACAAGGCAGTACCCTCCTCCCCCCAGTGTTTCTGCCCGGGAAGGCATCGATTTCTTCGCCGGGTTAGAAACGGGGCGATGAAAATGAAAGCGGCAAATATTTACGACCAGTGTATTGGTTCAAGAGGGGCCCCGATTGTTTGCTTGGGGCCGCGGTGGGCAGAGAGCCCAGCCGGCCACGACTCGCGTCTTCGGGCCCCGCGATAAACAGATCGGGAGGCGAGTGATTGATCTCACGACAGTGCAATAGCAGTCGGTCGGCGCGGCGCAGCCTCCGCTCGCGGCGTCATAGCAACCAGCAGGGGTGCGGGGGTGTTCGTGGGGGAGGGGAGGGATGAAGCGTTGCGTTCCTCTGAATTGGCTGCAGTCGTCATTCGCGGCCGATGTCATCTACATCTGCGTCATACCCAGGAAGCCACCATAACGGTGTGTAGCAGGGGGTGAATTCACACCAAATAATGCATTACGTATCATGCATAAAAAGAATTAGTAAAATATATTCTTGACTGAGGACATAGCTCTCATAGCAGTGACAGAGAAGGATCTGAATAAGATGCTAACAACAATGGAAAAGGCCAGTTATCATTTGAAGAAGAAAAAGATGAAAACTAGGATATTGGTGTGCAGCAAGAGAGAAGAGGCCAAAACCAACGTTATACTAGGAAAACAGAAAGTGGAAGAGGTGAAAGAGTTCTGTTACCTAGGAAGCCGAGTAACCAACGATGGCGAAGCAAGAAAGAAGTAGTGAGTAGAATAGCCCAGGCCAAAAGGGCGTTCTACCAAAATAAGAACCTACTTACAGCTGAAAATACAAACTTGGAAGTAAGGAAGCAATTCATCAAAATCTACATCTGGAGCATGTATCTTTATGGCATTGAGGAATGGACGATGACAGCAGCGTAGAAGAAAAGGTAGAAGCACTCGAAATATGGTGCTATCGAAGAATGATGAAGATTAAATGGATCGACCGAGTAAGTAACGAGGAAGTCCTAAGAATAGTGGGAGAAAGGAGAGGTCTGCTGAAAACTATAAAAAGAAGACGGGACCACTTAATCGGCCACATCTAAGACAGGATGGCCTGATGAAGACAATCGTCGAAGAAAAGTAAATGGGAAGAATGGAAAAGGTAGGCCTAGTATGAGTTACATAGAACAGGTAGTAAAGGACGTGTAAGAGAGGAACTACGTTATTATGAAGAGGTTGGTCGATAGAAGAATCGAGTGGAGGGCTGCGTCAAACAAATCCTAGGATTGTTGACCCTTGAAGATGAAATATATTCTGGTCCAAACTTCACATATTAAAAAGAAGAAAAAAAATAGCAAAGAAAGGATGCAAAAACATGTTGTTAGTTGGGTTAGCTTAAAATCTTTAGAGCAACATGAAACTACCTCTGCTATCCGTTGATTCAATTCTATAAAGATAATACGGACTATATATTTACAGCTATTCATATCCCAAATTGTGGGAGGAAAGAAAGTCATTTTGAATCTGTAGGTTTGATAATCAAATTATCTAATTTTATGATTATGGTCCAGTCCTTCATAGTACGTTGGAGTTGGCAAAATATTTTAAACGTCATCATTGAAAATATTATTTTGGAATTTAGTTAAGCGTTCAAGTCTAAATTGCGCCCTACGGTCTGATAATGATTCCCACTTTAGTTCATCCCATAGAGTGGTTGAGCTAGTACAGGTATCATACCGTCCCTTTAAAAATCTTTCTGTGTCGAAGCCTCCCTGCATAAGGAGCTGAGGGTTGACCTAGCAACGTGGGGACGTGAGAGTTAAAATCAAGAAGACGCTCGATAAAAATTTAGAAGGCTTTCTGACTCAACGAAAAAAGTCCTCCTCAGATAAGCAAATAGCTGAAAGTAATAATTATTGTTGGGGAAATTGCTTGGAATTGGTGGTTCCACTCTCGACGTCTTTGAGTATCCACGAGGCAGGACTCTTTTGATTTCTTCTCCGATGGTCTCAGGGGATGACAAATCAGCGGAGCCATGATTGGCCGTGTTTGTTCTTCGCTGCGATGGTCATCCGTCGTCTCTCCTCCGGCCATCTCTCTGTCTGCTGAGAAGAAGCGCCGATGCCAGCCAAGGAATGCCGTTTGGCCTCCTTCAACACCGACATCGCTGCAGTGCGTAATACAAGGCCTCTAGATTATCGGCATATCGGCAAGATTAGTAAAGGGACGGTACGATAACTATATTAGCGTAACCAGTCTATTAAACGCATTAAAATGGGAATCATTGTCAGATCGCAGGTTGAAATTTAGACTTAATCTCCTAAATAAATTCCAAGATATTATTTCCAGTGATGACGTTAAAAATATTTTGCGAACCCCAACTTACTACGGTAGACTGGACCATGATCACAAAATTAGAGAACTTGATTGCCGAACTGACAGATTCAAAATGTCCTTTTTTCCTCGAAGAATTAGGGATATGAATAGCGGTAAATATGTCCAATACGAGTGTAGCAATGGATAACATTGGAAGCTGCATGCTGGTATGATGATTTAAAGCTAACCCAACTAACAGCATATTTTGGCATGTTTGCTTTGCCATTTTTATCTTTTTAAATAGTGAAGTTTAGACTAGTATATAAATACTAATTCTTTTTTACGCATGATATGTAGTGAATGTTTGGTGAGAATTAACCCCCTACCACACACCTTTATGGTGGCTTGCAGGGTATTATCTGGATGTAGATATCACTCTTATTTGTATTATTATAACTGACTGCCAGTAAAGATTCGTTTTTGGGGGCAATAACTCTTCTTATTATTTTGGAGCATTTTCACGTTCGACTATCTTTCACAGCATGTTCTTAAGCAGTTCTTGATACTTCCTATCTCCCATTATTACACTCAAACAGCCAGTCGCCTGCTTATCTAACTGTCTCCGCGCCCTCCTGAGCGCCATAGCACTTATGAAACCTTTCATATCTTTAATATTTCCAGAAATTCCAAAGATAATATTTCCAGTGATGACGTTAAAAATATTTAGCGAACCCTGACTTACTATGGTAGACTGGACCATAATTACAAAAGTAGAGAAATTGATTGCCGAACTGACAAATTCAAAATGTCTTCTTTTCCTCGTACAATTAGGGATATGAATAGCGGTAAATTTATCCAATACGTGTGTATCAATGGATAGTATTGGTAGTTGCATGTTGGTGTAAGGACTTGACGGTAACCCAACTAACAGCACGTTTCTGCATGTGTAGTTAGCTATTTTTATCTTTTTAAATATTTGCAGTTTAGTCTTATATATTAATACTAATCCTTTTAAATGCATAAAATGTGGTGAATGTTTGGTGAGAATTCACCCCCTGCCACACACCTTTGAGGTGGCTTGCAGGGTATTATGTAGATGTAGATTCACGTAAATAAGGAAGGGAGTGTATGACTCACACCGCTGGGTGAGCACAACGAATATTACTCGAACACGGCCTCATCACTGTACAAAGAATCCCTGGACGGGTTGGACACAGCTCTCCACTCAAATATCTCACTAGCCAACCTCTTCATATCCATTTAATTATCACTTTGTTGCTATCAAAGACGGCCTGTGAAAGTAATTTCTCAAATTACTTCCTCAATTTCATAAGTGCATACTTCATGCATGCAACAATATTTATGCATTATATGAGCATTTTGCGAATTGAAAACCTTTGAATCTGTAGTGGTTACATAGGTACTTCGCTCTCTGGAGCTGAATTCAATTGTTAGATATGGAGAAGTGGGGCCTGAGGTCTTACGTGTGGCTGGGCCCAAAATTCCTGAGGAGAGGAGGCCCAAACAAGGCCCCGAAAGTGAATGCAAGTAAGTGGAACATCGCGATCAAGATATAAACCGTCCATCTCGACATGCCTTCAAGACTCCCTTTAACTCTTCATGTTTTCGATTGCTTTGCGGATGGCTAAGGGGAGGGATGCTCCTTATTTCCAGGAATTGGGGGGAAACTGGGGACATCAATGCAGCTGGAAGCTGACTTTAGATACGCAGATTACCGGGTGGAAGTGTCTTAGTTTATTAAGGGAAATGCCCACGATGGGGGTCATTGACCTTTCTTTCATATTGCTTTCATCGTTTTCGTTACTGCAAACATTTATAGCAGCGTACTAACCGCAGTGACATAATGTTTTACTATTCCTCTATAAATTTTTTTATGCAATAAACATATGTACTAGAATGAAATCAGTACAGAAATACGCAATAATTGGCGGCTTCGTCTCATGATTCGTCTCCGGTTATCTGAAGACTTTCCTTGCCTCTGCGATTAGAACAGTAGAATAATTTATACTCAAATACAAAGCAGACCCTTTCAACGACTTTCAGGGATGTATTAGAGAGCTTGCGTCTCTCTCTTGTGCTAAGACGAGGCTATTTGGCGGCCGGCTTAAAGAATAGGAGGAGCTGAGATGAGGAATAGAAAAATTTTGTCTTAATCTACGTCTACGCGATACCCTGCAAGCCACCGAGAAGGTGTGTGGCAGGGGGTGAAGATCACCAAGCATGCACTACCGTCATGCAAAGAAGCAACTATAGGGTCTCATGCAACTAGATTGTTAGTATCTATAATATTTAAAGGGGTTAATACATGCATAATGCACTACAGACTACTCTAAAATATTTCCCCTACCTATCCCTTTGCTATGCTGCCTATTCTGTTCTCTTATAGTACGGGGGAAAAATGCCATCTTGAATCTATCACTACGACAATCTATCTCTCTAATCTTGTTTATCTGATCGAATCTAGCATAATACGCCGGTGTTTTTAATATATTCCTAACATTTTCAGTAAAGTTATCCGATTTAAATTTCTCTAATAGATTTAATCTGTACTTTAACCTACGCTCTGATAATGATTCCCACCCTAATTCTTGTATTAATTCTGAAACACTACTCAACCTATCGTAACACTTTTTAGCGAACCTAGCTGCTCTACGCTGCACACTGTATATTTCTCTGAATAAACCTAATTCATTCGGATCCCATGCACTGGCTGCATACTCAAGGTGGGGCCTAACTAGTGAAAAGTAACATCGCTCTCAAACTCTTGTAAGGGTGCATTATTTCGTCTCTTGCCCTCTATAGTAATAGAGGCATAACTTAGGTTGACATGTCGCTATCATAAGTTCTAAAACATCAACGGAGTAGTCTTCAGGTCTCATCGAGGGTGAACGGTTAAGAGCGAATGGCCATCAAGCATTTATTTTGTAATGCCCATATGGATTTCTTACTACACAATAGTAAAAACTCACATCAGCTATTCACGTAACAAGCAGGTGTAAGTGAACAATTGGTGGCTCAGAAATAAAATATCTTCCAGCAATAGTAAAGCGTCAATTATTAACGTAAATCTACATGAGAGAAGCAAAATAATAGTAAGTTTTCAGATGCGCTACAGATTAGTTCCAGGAACATTTTTAAGCAGGCTTGACTCCTCTTGGCAGAAGTGTGAAAAAGTGAAAAATAATCGCTTTCAAATATCAATCTCTCGCCTAGCTCTCTCTTTCTTATCTCGTGAGTCAGCAATTCTCAAAGGTTTTGGCAAACTAATGGATAAAAAGGCTGTCAATCGACACAAGAGGTTAAAGACTGATGGATGGAGCCATTGGAGGCCACAGGCTCACAGAACTCTAGATTGAAATGATCCCCTTTGCTTAAATTATGGGCTACTTTTGCAGTTGATGCTAAACTCAAAATAAACTTCGGAATCATTTCGGAATCATTTCGGAAACTTTCGGAATCTGAGGAATGCGTAAGGTATCGATTGCTGAAAATAATACTTAAAGAATTACTATCGAAGAATTATGTCTATGATTTCCGGATATTTGGGGTCCGTACACGGAGTGCTTAATCTCTGTACATGGGAGTTTTTTTTAACAATCCTGCAATTATATCTCTTTTATCACCTTGGAACAGCTGTTTAAACTCTTAAAGGTCGCGTACGGCCTTGCTTCAACTTGAGGTTTTTTCGTTCTGGCTCGTGCACATAAAAATTTATTACTTATTCCTCCTGCCACTAAACATGAATTTATATTTTGAATATTTTACTGAGGATCGGGTTGGTGTGGTGGCTAGAGTACCGGCCTCCCATCCCGAGGGCCCGGGTTCGATTCAGTAGAAAACCGGTCCCCACTTGAGTTCCTAGTGGAGGGTATTTCAAGTTCAGTACTCCGTCCGTCGGATGGAACGTTAAGCCGTGGTCCCCTTGGCGCCTTTCGGTAAGAGTAGGCTAATGCCGACGCCGGGTTTCTCTCCACCCTTCCTCCGTTTCCTGAAAACTCCTACCATTACCCAATTACCCACCTATCCTAAATGGCGCAAATTACCTCAGCTGTCGGTCGCTCCCCTAAATAACCAACCAACTATTCTATTGCTTAGATATCAATCTATTGATTTATTGCCGGAACTAATTTCAATATTCCACGAAATAAATATTTAGTCGGAACAACTGTATATATGTATTGGTCACCATAAATCCAGTCCTCACGTTCACTTCAGTCCTGACGTTCATATCCCGGCTTCCCTTACTGATGACGGCAACCTGATCTCTAGGGCGCTCACCACTTTCGAAAGGGAAACGCGAGAGGAGCATATTCGTGAATTATTGATTCCGGCGAGAATGCGACGGTGACCTCACAACCCCACACCCTCCCTCCCCCTGTTTCAATCCTCCTCTCCCCCAAAGAGAGGCGAACGGACGCAGTCCTTTCTGCAGTTTCCAGGTCTCTCAGTTAATTATCAGCATTCTAAATAGGTAAAGCTGCTGTGAGCCATGACCCAGCTGTGAAGAGGCAAGAATAAGGAGAGGAGTGATACAAGGCTGTGCACTGTCTCCAGTAATTTTTTAAGTTTACATCGAGAGAGCCATCAATGAAATGAAATGGAAGTCTTGAGTGATTATCCACGGAGAAAAAAATAAGCATGCTGCGATTCGCTTATGACATAGCACTCATAGCAGAGACAGAAAGGAATCTGAACAAGATTGTAGTAACCATGGAAAGGACAATAGCCAGATATCAGCTGAAGATAAATAAGAAGAAGACTAAGATATTGGTGTGCAGCAAGAAAGAAGAGGCCAAAACCAATGTCAAACTAGGAAGAAAAAACCTGAAGAGGTGAAAGAGTTCTGTTACCTCGGAAGCCAACTAACCAACGATGGACGAAGCAAGAAAGATATAGTTAGAAGAATAGCCCAGGCAAAGAGGGTATACCATCAAAGGAATCTACTTAAAGCTGGAAATACAGACGTACAAGTAAGGAATCAGTTCATCAGAACATACATCTTGAGCATGATTCTTTACGGTAGAGAGGCATGGACGATGAAAGCAGCGGAGAAGAAAAGGGTGGAAGCATTCAAAGTGTGGTGCTACAGAAGAATGATGAAGATTAAACAGATCGACTGAGTAAGTAACGAGGAAGTGCTAAGAAGAGTAGGAGAAAAGAGAAGCCTGCTGAAAACTCTAAAAAGAAGAAGAGACAACTTAATCGGCCATACCTTGAGACATGATGGCCTGATGAAGACTATCATCGAGGGAAAAGTGAACGGGAAGATTGGAAAAGGTAGGCCTCGTATGAGATACATGGAACAACAGGTTGTTAGGGATGTAAAAAAGAAGAATTACGTCACAATGAAAAGGTTGGCCGATAGAAGAGTCGAGTGGAGATCTGCGTCAAAGTAGGTTAAGTAGCATTTAATCTCAGTGTGCAGCGTAGAGCAACTAGGTTCGTCAAAAGGTGTTACGATAGGTTGAGTAGTGTTTCAGAATTAATACAAAATTAGGGTAGGAATCATTATCAGAGCGTAGTTTAAAATACAGAATTAATCTATTTGAGAAATTTTAATGGGATAGCTTTACTGAAGATGTTAGACACGCATTAAAAACACCAGCGTATTATGCTAGATTCGACCAGATAAATAAGATTAGATAGATAGATTGTCGTACTGATAGATTCAAAATGGCATTTTTCCCCCGTACTATAAGAGAATAGAATAGGCAGCATAGCAAAGGGATAGGTAGGGGAAATATTTTAGAGTAGTCTGTAGTGCATGATGCATGTATTAATCGCTTAAATACTATAGATACTAACAATCTAGTTGCATGAGACCCTATAGTTGCTTGTTTGCGTGTCAGTGGTGCACGCTTGGTGATCTTCACCCCTTGCCACACACCCCCGCGGTGGCTTGCAGGATATCATGTAGATGTAATGACGAGGTACCGTACATGTCATTGTGGAAATCATACAAGAATTTTATATTGAATTTTTACCTAAATTAAATGATGCTATAACTTAGCAAATCAAGGATCAGTGGAATATTCAATTTCATAATATTATTATTTGCAAGTATTGATGTCGCGGTTTTATCTTCCCGGGTATAGTCTCTGCTCTCATGCTGGGGCGTCCTAAGGTCGGAAGATGTGACCTTCCAATCAAAAGACGTCCCCAATATGAAAGGAGAAACTGTCGTCGTCGATAGATGAATCCCGATGGATATACTCGAAAATAATAATTTTAAGTAAATAAATGCCATGGTTACTATTGACTGTTTCCGACGCCGTATTCCACGGTGAAAGTTAGATATATATATATATATTTAAAAATTATTCGGCTCTATTCCATATTCTCCACCAATTGTGTGTTCGTACTTTTATGTGTTCCTATGTACTCCTATTCCTTTCCTATATATGTATGTATTAGCATTGATTGCAATTTCCAGTGACTGTTATAAAAATGATTTGCCGTATCTTTGAGTCGGTGTGGCTCAGTGATATTTGTTCATCATCATCATTAGTTAGTAATCCTCAGATTGGTTTGACGCAGCTCTCCACCGAGTCCTCCTATCGGCTAATCTCTTCATATTTACGTATTTCTTCCCTTCCGCATCCTTCATCACTTGCTCCATAAATCTCGCACGAGGCCTTCCTTTGCCATTCTTCCATTCACCTATCCTTCAACGATTGTCTTCATCAGGCCATCGTGTCTCAAGATACCCATGGCCGATTACGTTATCCCATCTTCTTCTTAGAGTTTCGTCAGAATTCTCTTTTCTCCCACTCTTCTTAGAACGTCCTAGTTACTTCATAAACTTGGTCGATCCATTTTATCTTCATCATTCTTCGGTAGCACCATATGTCGAATGCTTCCACTCTTTTCTTCTCCTCTGCTCTAATCGTCCATGCCTCACTGCCGTAAAGAAAAGTGCTCCAGATATAGGTTTTGATGAATGGTTTCCTTACTTCCACGCTCGTATTTCCAGTTGTGAATAGATTCTTCTTTTGATAGAATGCCCTCTTTGCCTCAGCTATTCTACTGACTATCTCTTTCTTGCTTCGTCCATCGTTGGTTTCACGTCTTCCCAGTGACTTTCATTTCTTCAAGTTTTCGTTACTAGTCATTTTAACAATATGTCATTCGGTTTTTACGTTTATAAGTAAAACTATATACGTTTTACTGGATCATGATAACATTTTTTCGTGCACCATTAGGTTAAGTGTTAAAAATAGCGTTAAATCACTAGAGAATCAATACGAAAAAGGGCATTTTTTTCACTTTTGCCCATAGCTGACACCAAAAGGGTTGCGTATGCAGTTTCACGCAACTCTGAGCGTAGACAAAGATCGCTGCAGCCACGTTAAGGGACGGAGGGCATCCCACGTGATCTCCGTTCGCCACAGTTTGAATGTCGGGAAACCCCCACCCCAGCCTGAAGCATCGCCCAATCGATGAGTCCGCGAGCGGCCGGATGCAGAGAGCCACACCCGAGCGCCGCCGCCGCCGTTCGAAATCACTGTCTTCCTCCTCCGGGGCCGCACCCACGGGGTGACATTGTGCTGCAGGTGGTGACTTGTTCTTCGACCAGAGAATTTCAGTTTCATTCTTCAGGGCGAGATTACGAGAACGATTATTTATGTATACACTTACTTCGAAAATCACTCAGGTGAATAATAGTTCAATATAAGTTTATCACAGGCGTGATGACACAAAAAATAGACAATACTGAAAAGGACTCACGGACATATTCTTAATTTTCGGCGGCGCAACTGCCTTCTTCAGAGAATAGAGGAGACTGAACTGTTAAGGATGGAGTGGAGAGAATGACACTGAGGGGAAAGGACAGGGGAGGGGGTTGGAGTGTGTGAGGACAGGGAAGGGGGTTGGAAATGGATGAAGAGGGAAAGGGGCGATTAATGACTTACATTGAGGTCCGGGGGATTATATGCTTGCAAAATCCAAATGTTTCATCAATTCAACAATTGTTTTGATGAGTCTGTTTTGGCGTCCCTCCCCCCGACAGCATCTGCATTTAAACTTAATTCCTTAGAGCTAGCTTTTATGACTCGGAATTCATCCTACTATAGTAACTTTTGACCAGAAAACGGAGAGTTGTGTACATGAAGCGTATAAAAGTTTGTCGAGAAACATTGATCTATACAGCAGATGCATCATTCGCTCCTTCTCTCGTATAAGTAGAGATTCTGATTACTTATCGCTCCCTGGTTTACATTATTTTAACGAGTAAGCCGTTCATTATTACTAATCCATTTTAGCACTGAAGCAACTTTAGGGTCTCATGCAACTAGATATTTAGTATCTATAGTATTTAAGGGATTAATACATGCATCATGCACTACAGACTACTCTTAAATAATCCCCCTACCTATCCCTCTGCTATGCTGCCTAATCTGTTCTCTTATAGTACGGGGGAAAAATGCCATTTTGGATCTATCAGTACGACAATCTATCTCTCTATTCTTATTTATCTGGTCGAATCTAGCATAATACGCTGTTTTTTTAATATGTGCCTACATCTTCAGGAAAGCTATCCGATTGAAATTTCTCTAATAGATTTTATCTGTACTTTAACTTACGCTCTGATAATGATTCCCACCCTAATATTTTTATTAATTCTGAAACGCTACTCAACCTATCGTAACACCTTTTAACGTACCTAGCTGCTCTACGCTACGCACTGTCTAGTTATAAAAACTAACGTTGCGAAACCCGACGAAATGCAAAATTTAGCACAACAACGTCACGGCAACTTACGATTCAAGAACATATTCAACTATCCGAATACTTTTGTCGTCCGCAATACCTCACTTTGGCTTTACGATATTTGATTTCGACCCTGTAAATTATTTTCTGGACTACAATTTTGATATATACTTTTAAAAACAAGAAAGATGAGATATAAAACAATATTTGATCATGGATAATGGAGATTTAAGAAATGTTTTTCTCTTTACAGCCTTCTATTGGATGCGAGGGATCTGCCCTACTATTTTTCTCATGCTGTCCACATGCTGTCAAGTTTTCGTAATGTATTACGGAGGTATTTTAAATAATTTTTTAAAATGTGATTTGCTTCACACTTGTTCTCACACGCCTCATTCACGATCGCCAGCTCTCACGATGAGTATGCTAGTCTTTAGGGATTTCTGCCGCGCATATCCGTTTCTTGGACAACGGTTTCGCCGGCGTTGCAGTCAGCATCTTCAGGTCAGGAGGCTTCCTTCTTGTTCCTTTTATCTATCTACCTCACCTCCCTTCTTCGACCCCGATGAATTCTCATTGGTTGATGGATTTTTCCGTCAATCTGGGTGCGGTCTGACTTATCGGTGGATTTTTTTGTTGAGCACGCGTGTCCAAGTGCTGGACAGCCTATATCTGTCCTCTATGTTGAAATTCGTTCGTTTCTTGCGGATTTAAGGAAGTTGATCCGAAAAGTGAAAGTCATGTCATTTTTTTATATTTTCAGCACTTATAGAACTAAAGTTCCTCTATCTAATAAAGTAAAGATAATTTTACCAACCCATACTCCTTTTTGCACAAATTGCATTTGAAATTACATACGATTAACGGCGAGAATGGCCATCACATGGGAATATAACGTTTAAAAATACCATAGTGACATATCATTTTTGCAAAAAACTGATATTTTATGCGTAATTTCACAAGGAATAAAATTACACGAATAAAAAGGCATCAACCCACCGTTTATTCGCGAAATCCACCAATTTCTGCGCTTAAAGTAGACAAAATCGTTAGTTGACTTCAAGTGGCACTGCGGTCGATGTAGCCTAAATGGTTGGCGTATAAATAAAACATTACTAATGAGGTATTAAAGCATATTTCAGAAAAATATTATAACATAACGTTTGATAGTAATATTCTTGTGTTATACATTAGTATATTCATTGAGTACATGAATTTATTTCTGTATAGTAAATGCTGAATTGACTCCATCGTCAAGCTGATTAAAATTATCATAAAAAATAAATCCTTCGACTTTACACCTTATTGATTGTGATACTTATGACTTTCAATAGCTTAGGTAATATTCTTTGTGAAGTAAGGATCACTTAGCAGGCATATACTCGTACTTAAATTAATAAGATTCCTTAGACGACTTGACTAAAGCAAACCTACTTAAATCCCTTCGCGGATGAGTTGCGGGAAATACTGGTCTTCTTTCGCGATTATTTTCACCTCTTCGAAGTTTATGTCGTGATTTTGTCTTCTGAACGTGGATCTACGTGGAGTAAATCCTGGATGACTACTTGACATCTTCAACAATGACGCATCACGAAAGCCTACATAAGCAGTTCTCAAGATGTTAGAGGAATCGATTTTCCTGTCCGCCAGCATCTTCACGACTCTTCCCTTCTGCTCCCTTCACCACTTGATCCAAATATCTGAAGAGAAATATTCTTTATTTCATTCTTCCAACTCTAATTTCCCGCGACAGATGGTTTCACGAGGCCAATCGCGTCATTGAATTGCGTTCCATTACCCGCTGTTCCTACCGAAGAGCCAATGAGCTCATCTTCTCTTAACTAGCATCCCACATTCGGGAAGTAATTATTCACAGTAACGGGCTCCTCCTGAGGAATATTACTGACTATATGACAAGAAAATACTTAGAAAGAACGCCCCAATTTCATTTACGCCACCTCCAATTAAAACTGCCAACAGATATCTTCCTATTGCGCCAAATGTTTCCAAAATTGAGCTACTTAGTGCTGATGTTGATCCTTACTCAGAATCTGCAGTCCCTCAAGCACAAAGAATAAAACTTTGGCCTCTCAGGAAAAAGGAATGTTTCTTCAGCCCCCCAACCCCCTCTGCTTCCATAGCAACCACACTCCAACTCAAGCCCCTTCCCCTTCCCCCTCGCTTCCCCTCTTACCCTTTTAACACCTGGATTTGTATATATACGGTGGAAAAAAAGATTTTGTACCTGAAGATGTCACTGAGTGTACAAAACCCGGTTCGTAACAATATTTGTTGTGGACCATTACGAAGTAAAATATTTTTTTAATGGGGTCGTTTACCATATTTTTTATTGCCGAATCTGATAGAATTTGTAAAATAAAAAGACCCGTATTTTTCCGTTTTTTGATCTGTCAATTATTTCTCGAGTTGGAAGCGGCGAAAAACTGATGTTTTTAACCCTTTCGGAAAAGTGGGCGTGGTGCAACCTCTTACGTATATCGACTTCGTCCAATCACAATTGAGCCCGTGAAGCTACTACGCCTCATCGCAATGGGGGGGACACAGCTGACTCTGCCAATAGGAGCAGTTGTGACAGCATCTGAGCGACCAGACTTACCGAGAAACCCGCTCCACTCCCTTCCCTTCCCCGAAAAGCAGTCAATGACGTGAGGAAAATGACGTCAATGTACTCACAGCGGATTTTTCGGTGGGCGTCACCTTTTGCTTATTGTAATTTTTGATTTATGAGCGAATGGTTGTGGTTAGAAGATTAATGTTTTGACTAAAATTCATTTTTCGTTTCCATCTAACGATTTTGTGGACAAAATTACTTATCACAGCAGCTTTTTCGGTGGGTGTCACCTTTTTCTTATTTTAATTGTTGATTTAGGAGTGGATGGTTGTGGTTAGGAGATTAATTTTTTCACTAAAATTCATTTTTCGTTCCCAACTAACGATTTCGTGCACAAAATTGCGATTTCGGTTCCGAGTAAAGGCCCCCATTCTCAATTTCAGCAGTAATGTAGAAAATGTCACTTTCATCTTCTTTTCACGAGGTTTCCTCTTCTCCAATACTCTTCTTTGGCATTGATATTTGTCGATATTTGCGTGTGAGGGATTTGCCGACATGTTGCAGCATGCTTTTGCGAATCACACCGCCTTGGGTGTTCCGCGTCCTCTGCTCTGTTCGCCGCAGCATGTTGCCACATATTTCACTTCCCCGAGAATAATGTGTTCCCTTGGACCGAGTGCGCTGATCTGTCGGCTCCGTCTGCCTCGCCAATAGCGATGAGCCGACCCCTCGCGTTGAGGCCACGAATTACTCGACGAGATAATGGGCCACATCCTGCCTCTGTCGGGCCCGCTGGCATTGGGCCGCGATGACCTGCCCCATCAGCGAACTTCATAGCTCTGCGCTCTGAAAGGCATCTCCGTGTTCCGTGTTCACACTCGTGGATGATAGTAGGGTTTTATCGAATCGCCAGTTTTTGTCGGACGATCCCCAAAATTAGGATTTATCACTTATTTCAAAAACAAAACAGAACTAGATATGGACGAAAGCGCTGCGACAGCAATTAAAAGATTATAAATACGGTACTTATCTTGATTAGGGATGGGGACCTCGTCCGCTTCGGCAGCCATAAAGGCGTGTTTACACGTAGCAGTTGACTGCTATGACAGTCAACTGCTAACAATTGTTAAGCCCTACTCGCATGTGTAAATAGCGACTGCGATGCGATTTCAGGTCGATACTGGACACATGTCGAATACAATCGATCCTAGTTCGAGCTAATAGCAAAGTTGGAGCCCGTCTACTTTCCAGCGGAACTGCATCCGACACAATCGCAACAATTGCCAACGGAAAGCCATACACCATTTCTGACATCGGTTATTTGGATTAAATAACAAGGATATCCCTTCCCAAAGGGGAGATTCTACTCTTTAAAGAATGGGAACAAAAAATAAATGTCAATATATCGCATAACGTCAATATCTTTCAAGTAGAAATTGATTGGACTAGAACAAAATCACCACCACTTTAAAATATGTTTTTAAACCATATTCTAAACGGAGTAGTGGATAGTCCCGTATGCTTCAACCACATTTTGCACAGCGAACGACACATGGCTGAGGGTGAAGTTTAGAAGACTCATCTAGGACTTCTTTAGGAGCCTCTTCCTTTACGAAACAAATTCAACGTTCCACGAGATAAGTCGCCCATCCCATCAGATTAATCATGACTAGTATGCACTTCCGAGAGATTCAAGAGCATGCAAAAAGATCCATGTCAATCGCCAACAACCTATTTTAATCGCTGCAAACACATTTGAAATCGCTGTCACTAATTCTACGCCGTCTAGTAAGAAAAAATATGAAAATTGCGCGAATACATGCATCAGATTGGAATATTTTCTAATTTTCATGCGCAGGCGTTCACGCAGTCTCTCCTCGCAAGTCGTCGCTTTACACTCGGTGTAATATATTTCTTGCGAAAGTATTCTCGCAGCAGCCTTCGAAGTTTCAATGACCGCGTAAAAAGGACTTAAAACATGACTGAAATGAGAAACTCCATCCGTGGTAAACCCAAGGAGATTAGTATGCACTGGAGGAGGCATATCAGCTGATTTGAGAGGCCAGCGGCCAAGTTAACGTATGCATTGCTACTCACGATACTCATACGGATTAGTAAGTTGTTTTTCAAGCTGTAAAAATTTGAGCAGTAAGACCTAGAGTGGATTACACTTGAAAAATTCTTCCACGCCAAAAAGTCCAAATTCGTAGTTCCAGTTAATTTGAAACCATTTTTAGTAGTAAAATTAACTCCCAAGATAGTAGAATGTATAAATACGTTTCTTAAACAGCCTTAAATAAGGTTAATTGACGCAGCTGCGATAAGTTATGGGTTTCATTTCATTATTATTTATTACTGAAACGAAAACTTAGCTTCGTAGTTCAATTCAGAGCGTTAAAACGCAAAAATTAATTAATGTGCAACTACAAAGTTAAATTTTCACTTCAATCATGAATAGAAAGAGTCGTTTCAGACGAGATGTGGTGGAATTATTATTAGTATTCTCCCGGTGAAGGTAGGTTTAAATGGACATTTAATTCTTCCCACCCCCTGAATTTCACACGATGTCCCTCTTCAGCCCCTCATACCTCCTGCCAACCATCATTCCATCCAAGCTACCCGTTCTTCTTCTCCCTCTTCCCCGCTTACCCAACGCTCTTCCCTCAATCACCTCCTTCAATACACCATCTCCTTTTATTACCTTTTCCATCCACACCTTCTGCCTTCTCCTAATTTCATCTATCGAATTTCTTTCCTCTCCTACCAATTCTAGCACTTCATCATTCGTCTTCCTTTCGACCCACTTTATTTTCTCCAATCATCTCAACACCCACATCTAAAAAGCCCTAAGTCTATTTCCATCGTCTTTTCGCAAAGCCCACGTTTTCCCTCCATATAGTGCAACGCTCCATATTAAACTTTTCACTAGTCTTTTCTTCACTTCCATACTCAACGCCCCTGTCATTATTTCATAAGTTCACGCCTACGAGTAAAAGCTTCTTTTGCCAATACTATTCTTATTGTGGTGGAATAACATTATTAAATAATAGTGGCAACTTTCTACAAAAAAATGTGTAAACCGACCGGATTCGATGTGATACATCATCACCAGGTCGCCTGATTACACCTGATGATGATGTATCACATCGAAACCGGTTGTTTTGAAGAATTTTTTGTGAAAATTGCCAATCTTTTGAATTTGCCAATTTTGGCATTTGACTGCCAATTTTGAAAGTAGGACAAGAAGTAACCAATCCAGCCTTTACTTACCTGCTCACAGAACTACAATGTACCACCATTCCTTCGTTGTTACATCTACCCACATGTGGAACTCATTGCCAAATGAATTAAAAACCTGCAGTAATATGCACACCTTTAAAAACAAATGTTTTAATCTCATGTTTAACCAAAGTTAACGTAAATAATTGAACTGAAATTTGTCTCTTCTGTTTCTGTTAAACTCTTTATATTTTTCCATTGTCAGATCGCAGGTTGAAATTTAGACTTAATCTCTTAAATAAATTCCAAGCCCATATTTTCAGTGATGATATTAAAAATATTTTGCGGACCCCAACTTACTATGGTAGACTGGACCATAATTACAACATTAGAGAAATTGATTGCCGAACTGACCGATTCAAAATGTCCTTTTTCCCTCGCACAATAAGAGATACGAATAACGGTAAATATATCCATTAGGAGTGTAGCAATGGATAACATTGGTAGCTGCATGTTGATATGAGCACTTTAAGCTAACCCAAATTACAGCATGTTTTTGCATGTATGCTTTGCTATTTCAATTTTTAATTACAAATTTTATGCATGATATGTAGTGCATGTTTGGTGAGAGTTCACCCTCTGCCACACACCTTTATGGTGGCTTGCCGGGTATTATGTAGATGTACTGTTTCTATGTTAATTACTGTACTGTTGCTGTTAAAATACTGTTTCAGAATTTGACTGAAATATTAAAATTTAGTATTTTGCTAGTGTTATGTTGCTATTGTGTGAAATAATTGAATTATGTGTACGGCATTTTTGTTCTTGAGGCAAATGTATAAATTTCTATTTTATTTTTTGTATTTGTTCCAGGGGACAGAATGTCCCAGAACTATAAAAAACAGAAAATAAAAATAATAATAATCTTTTTTAATCAAGAATAGGTTCCATAAAGTTACGCCTGGAACCACCAGTTACACCGATCAACCGATTATTAATTTTGTTTTAAAACACATGCAATCGCTTAAGAGGCCGCGTAAAACTCAATGTCATGTGCGGAGTAAGTGGGGTCTAATCTTTCGCAAGCACCCCTATTCTGACTTCGTTGCCACCAATAGGTTAGCATGCCATTGGCCTCTCAACCAGTGCATTCTAAACTCCTTGGATAGAACGAGGAATAACAATGATCCACACGCTCGCATTGTTAGCTTTCTTTAAACTGCGCGTAGCAAAACGAAAGCACGCTCTCAGCCGTTCAAGAATGACCACCGCACTTTCGTTTCGAATGCGTTTAGTAGGTCCTTAGAACTTCTAATACCTACGAGGGATTTGCTTCCGCTTGGCTATGCGTTTTTGATAACGATAGCGGCCATTGAAAGAAAGATTCAGTCATATTATATAGTAAAGCATCGACACCCATTGAGAAGTCATACATTCTCAATTCCTAAATTTCCTACGCAGGTGTGTTTATGAAAGTATTTCGTAGAGCGATATCAAAATCCTCAAAAAACTTTGTCCCGTCCGAGACGCGTAAAAGGAAATTTTTAGAGCTTTTAGGCCTCTCCTTCCAATCAATTATGAACGAACAGATGCTAGGTACTGAATACTAACCTGAAAGTAATGACCGCGGAATTTTCTCACAAAGAAGAAGTCGTAATTCAGTATTACGACGAAGTGGGTCGACTTTTCTCGAACTATGTTCTAGTTAATGAAGCGAAAATATCTTGCTCTTTCAATCGATGCTTACAACTGCAAAAATAATATATTCATGCTATTCGGGGAGCAGAACTAAAAAAAACTTACATGATTCTATCATCTAATGACGGAAAACAAGTTAAGAAGGGGAATGTCTGACAAGATGATTCTCTCCTTTCCTATAGCTCGGGAAAAGATTCACTTAGTCGGACCATGAGAGCATCAACTGGTTTTGTAATTTATTTCGAGTCGTTCTCTTCTGGAATCATTGTTGGCAAATCAATGTCATTGACATCACATTAATAGCCATGCGAAAAAATTTTCACCGCCGTTCATGAGGCAGGCTTGGAATATCCTACAATACCATTGACATGTTGTATTCCAGACCTCTTTATTATAAATAATATGGATTATTTGTCAGGAGTTTAGGTCTTTCGTTAAAAATGAAAACTATTCAACTTTTGCCGACGTTTCGGAAAATATATTTTTCCTTCTTCAAGGCTATAAATGGGATGAACCACCAAGAACAGAACAATAATAAATAACATGATCCAAAAGGATATTTACAGTGTATAGTTTTCATTTTTAACGAAATACCTAAACTCCTGAAAAACCATCCATAATACCATTGACATTTGAGAAGGATTAAGAGTAAACGACCCATGACTTAAATACGTCTTCAACTTTTTCGGGTTTGAGGTAGAGAATACCGCTTTGTTTGTAAGATATGTGGAACCTTCTGACGAGCCTAAGATTATTGGGAATAATCAAAGGGTTGGGTGAAGTTACTGCTCCTTTGGTCTGTTCCGCGTGGAACAATGTATTCCTTTATTTATCGGTCCGTTTGTCTTACTCGGTGTGATTTGTCGTTTCTCTCTGTCGTGCCGATATAGTGGGGTGTTGAAATAAGCCAGTGGCATATTAAAACACAGGACGTGCTGAAGAGAAATTTGGTTTTCGAAAGAGGAGGACGTACGCAATGTGCTGGGACGAGTGTTTGGAGAGGAGAGGGGAACGATGAGGACAGGGGGAGGACTTTTGCTAACAAGGGGACATCGCGAGAGTGATGTTCGGGATCCGAATGCCGATGTTATTTTCTGAAACTATACAGGAAATGTAGAAAAAGTGTCACGGCTTTCTCTCCCATAGGCCCGGGTTCGAGAGATAAATGCCAGTAAAGATAATGACACTTCTCCATCGGTGTTGTCACCATCCCAAGAAGACATCACTGGTGCTGTGCGTTGCCCACGATAGATGATTCACATCAATAAAATATGTTTTTCCGTGAGAAAATCATGTTAAATAACTTTCACACGCCCTTCTACTTTCTGCCGATATCATGCTCACTATTTTAGGAAAAATTAAGTGATAAAAGTGAAAATTACAGGGCGGTTCCGAGGAATTTACGAGGGCTACCGTCGCAGTGTAATAAGCATCTAGTTCATTCTTTACGATCTTGAGGTAGTCCAGCGAACAATTGAAGCCCTTGGTATTCATAGAAGTATTCACGGATCTTAGAAATCCAAACCTAATGCGTCGAGCGGCATGTGAGCCTGTAATGGGAAAATAAAATCCCTTAATTCGCGACGTAAGTCCTCGGTCCATTAAAAATCCATTAAATGAGTTGGAAATAGAAAAAATACTAATGTAACTGACTTCAATGAATGGGGATGGGTTGTATCATTGATTCCTTAAATTATAAGAAAGAAGAAAAATTGACTTCACCGGGACTCGAACCCAGGGCGCCCGGGGCAAAAACCGACGACCGAGCGCCTCAACGCACTCGGCCACGCCGGATAATAATAATTACTTTTTTACTCGCAAGTAGTCATTCCGCGCAAAATCTTTACTGGCATTTATCTCTCGAACCCGGGCCTATGGGAGGGAAAGCCGTGACACTTTTTCTACATTTCCTGTATAGTTTCAGAAAATAACATCGGCATTCGGATCCCGAACATCACTCTCGCGATGTCTCCTTGTAAGTGGGGAAATTGGACGAAGGGGGGGTGGGGGAGTGAAGGATTGAAGCCCTTACTCAACCGAAGGATATATTACTACTCGGATATAGTAGAGTGTAGGGGTCCTGGAAGTGGGTAGAGCACTGAGCTACCGACTGGAGGGTCCTGGTTTCAATTACCGGGCAGAAGATCTGAAATCGTCTCATCTATATTCTAAAATCCTTACAATTTGATTTTCTGTGTGCCAGAATTTTGTAACAAATCGCAAGTGGTCCAGCAGGGAAAGGATCTGCCCACCCTACCAGGCACGTAACCCGGGGGGGAGGGGCTTCTGGAGCTTCAGAAGCTTCCCCCCCCCTCCCCGAAATTTTTTCCCAATAATTTTGTTGTCCTGATTGTAGCGGAGAACTTTACCAGTAAGAAGAGTTAAGTATGGGCACTGTAAAAGTAAATACCAAGCACTGAAAATCAAGGGAAGAGATTTGTAACATGTCGGCACCGAATGGGCAAGGCTGATTTGTTTCAAGTTACGCAAGACTTAGCCCCCCCATTATTAAATCATCATTAAATTTGGATGTTGGGAATGGAATGGCCATGGTGCGATTTCATCACTGAAAACTCTAATTCAACAAGAAAAGTTCAAATTTGTTTATAAAATTATTGTTTTTAAATCATAAATCGGAATTTAAAAAATTTTCAGCGTTCTTCGACTAAGGAAAAATGGTTATATTTCAGCTCATATGGGCCTTATCAAAAAATTGAAAAGAACCTCTATTATCTAAAATTATATGCTCTTTCGCCTTATGTTATTATATTATAAGTCGATATCCGATATCCCGATATGTCAATATCACGATATTTCCTATTTATATCGCGAAACCGAGACATACCGCTCTCCTTTGTCAACTTCAAAGTTCCTTCCCGCCCCACCTTTCGTTCTCACCCTTTCACACCCCCCTTCTTGTGTGGGTGTTTTCCTGCAGTGGGTTTTTGCGTAAAGGATGTAAGCATAATAATCCTCACGTTTTTCCCACATTGTAACTTCTTTCACACACCATTTGATATGTAATATTTATATATTTTGTATATATATTTCTCTTGTATTAATTTATCATTATTTAATTTCTATAAGTGCATTATTTACTGATGTTTTTAACCTCAGATTGTAATTGTTTTAGGTATTGACCACTATTTGATTTATATATTTATTTTGACGAGAGGTTAGATGGCAGAAGGGACAGTTTTGTCTCAATCTCGCCACAATAGAGACCTTTTATTATTATTATTATTATTATTTACTCCATGTGCCCACTCCCAGACTTTCGATTACCAAACGTTCTCTTTTCTTCCGTCTCCTCTCAATTGAACTCCCTACCACAACACATTGATCCCTATATTTATTAAATCATTATTTAAACAATTAATTAAATCATTCATTAGCCTTTCTATTTCGCATCTGTTCCCAGAATAGCCTTCCCTGCTACTTTGTTTCCTGTTACTTTTATTTTATTTATTTTTCACCTTGAATATGTTATAAAATTTATGTAATGTTATTGGCCACTATAAAATGGCATCATCGCTGTATGTGGTTTTCTTTCTTTAAAATTAAAAATATATACATAAAATTACGGCAAATCCGCGACATCAGAATGATATCGTCGTGCGATATTCAAAACAGCATACCTATCGCACAGCCCTATCTCCTCGGAATTTCTCTTCCAATGCATTTCCTCACTTAACACGTCCAACGGCAGTCGTCCTCCTTCGGGTCCTCTCTGCGGGCGAGACGGTTGCTGTCCTATTCCCTTCCCAAGGTCACCTATGAGTCAAGCGACCTCATGGAGCGCTTCGTTTTAAAGATCTCCCCTCTGCACGTCGTCCCCCGCGTTCTCTGGATCCACTTCTGCATTCTTCCGGTCGTCGAGCAATTTTTATAATATTTTCCAAATTAATTTCATATTGAATTCCAACTTCAACTTAACGCAACTCTAACAAGGAGTGCATGGCTAATAGTGTCATTATTAATCTCCTAAATAAATTCCAAGACCATATTTTCAGTGATGATGTTAAAAATATTTTGCGGACCCCAACTTACTATGGTAGACTGGACCATAATCACAAAATTAGAGAAATTGATTGCCAAACTGACAGATTCAAAATGTCCTTTTTTTCTCGTACAATTAGGGATATGAATAACGGATAATATATCCGATACGAGTGTAGCAATGGTGCAATATTGGTAGCTGCATGTTGGTATAAGGACTCAAAGCTAACCCAACTAACAGCATGTTTTTGTATGTATGCTTTGCTATTTTAATTTTTAATTACAAATTTTATGCATGATCTGTAGTGCATGTTTGGTGAGAGTTAACCCCCTGCCACACACCTTTATGGTGCCTTGCAGGGTATTATGTAGATGTAGATTTGAGAGCTACAAGCCCAGTTAATCTTGGTGGTACTCGTTGGAAGGAATTTCCGTCCTCTCTAAAGTAACACTGTAAGTTCATGGGTAAAGTACTTGGGTGCAGAAAATGTAAGCAGCCTGTGGAGATCAAGGGTTGTTAATATTGTGTTGCTAAGTGATCCCATTTCCTTTACCCCTTCCAAGGAGTGCTATGCATACATTCGACGCATTTCCGTGTTTTCCAGGCAGAACTGGAATGAAAAGTGTAAGGGGATAGAGAAGTTTCCCTCGTCTCACATTAAGATTCGGTGTTTTTACTACTGTTTTAAATATTACCCGCATTCTCTCTTTTTTGCTACTCTTTTCAAGCACTAACTCTCCAAGCATCGTCAGTACTTTGTTTATCTAAGTAATGAATATAACTCATGTCACGAAGTTATTAAATTGCATCACTTATGTGAAAACTCAGCTCATCCACCTGTTCTAACAGATACCCTCCTCTTTGTTAATTCATCTTGTTTTCGTTTTTTCTGTCACTGTGATATTTGAGTTTTCCTAGGATCAATACTATTTTAAGCTTCTAGAATCCCGGAATACAAGCCGATTCTGTGCGCACATTCATATTTAATTGATCCTTTCAGTGTGTAAGACTAATGAATTCCACCAGCTTAATTTATTGTTCTGGATTCGTAGTATTAAATTAATTAAAGTAAGATTAAATAAGTTAGAGAGATAGATTCAAAATGGCATTTTCCCCCGTACTACAAGAGAACAGAATAGGCAGCATATAGCAAAGGGATAGGTAGGGGAATTATTTTACAGTAGTCTTCTGTGCATGATGCATGTATTAATCCCTTAAATACTATAGATACTAACAATCTAGCTGCATGAGTCCCTATAGTTGCTTGTTTGCATGTCAATAGTGCATGCTTGGTGATCTTCACCCCCTGCCACACTCCCTCGCGGTGGCTTGCAGGACATCGTGTAGGTGTAGATGTATTGTTCAACCGACGAGTACTGGTCATCGTCTAGAAACATACCACCCAGATTGAATCTCGAGTACGCAGAGAGCATGTTGGTAAAAACGCTAAGATTTAATACTAATACTATTTTTAATGTAAGTAAAATACTAGACTTCATGCGGGAACGGGATATCTATCTATCTACATCTACATAATACCCTGCAAGCCACCACAAGGGTGTGTGGCAGGGGGTTATTGCTCACCAAACATGCACTACATATCATGCATAAAAAAGGAATAGTATTAATATAGTAGTCAGAACTACACTATTTATGTTGGGCATGGGAGAATTGTCGGCTTCGTAAGAAATAAACTGCTTCTAAATGTCATCAATAATGACCTGTCCTGAACATACTTTATGGCTCAGTTCTCAGTCAATTATTTTATCGGTAACCTCTTCATGCTGCCAAAATTGTCCTCTTCTGCTCCATATGCGAGACTTTGATTTTCCATTCACTGCACACGCTACAGTTGTCTCCATGCAACTATAACGTCTCAACATATTAACGACAACGTTGTCCACTCTTCTCTTTAAAGTTTTCATTGTGCTTCTCTTTTCTTCAGTTCTTCAATGACAGCCTCCATTCGGCTCGTTCTTATCTTCAGTATACAACTACATACCGGTCCATTGCAGCACGAAAATTCCCGTGGATAATCACTCCCGAAATCTCCTCTTTCTCCTGTTATATTTCTTCCTGATATTGATGCTAGAAATTCATCGCTAAAAGAACGCGCTATCCGAGAGAACAGTCTTTCAAGATCAATGGACCCACTTCTCTATCCTCTTGTGGGTGCATATACCCGGACGCAGTCAGAAGGCGTGCTAGCTCCTCCTTTCTGTCTTAAATGGTGCTGTTAGTGAAGCATTTTGGGCGCACCGTCATTAGCGACTGATTGGAGAACCGTTCTTGCTCATCCTTTCATCACCATCTGCCAACTCTTTTTCTTTCGAAGGGTTGATTTCAGCGTCCTCTCTCCAATTCAACAATCGCCCGGTTCCACATCTCGACCGCCTTGCACGATATCAGTCGCCCTCGCCAACATTCTCACCCGTCATACGCACGACCATTTACTCACCCGTTTTCTCACAAAGTTCTACTTGTTCGGCTTGCATTACATTCAGGCCAAATACCTCGTCACAAAATATCGTCAACTGACGATGCTGAAATACAGTGAAACCCTGGTCGTAGTAAAGTTTATTTTTGTGGATTTGGCTCGTGTTTTTTCTTTCTGTGTTATCACCTTTCGCTTCCACTCCATATCGCCTGAATCTTCAGAATTTGTTCATCATTTATCGTTTCACTGAATCCTTCTCTGAAACATTCATCGAACAATTGAGGCGCTCGGGGCTAGATTTAGAAACCAAGAAATTTAGTAAGCCACATTTAGAAAATTTTACAGGAGAGACATCTGAAGGTTCGAAAAATTTCAGAAATTAGATGTTGTGTCTTGGTGCAATACATAAAACAGGGTGTGTACTGCCATCTCTTGATTTCTTCAAATAATACTCTGCCAGTGGCTTACCATCCTCTAGCAGATAAGAAAGGCGTACAAATCTCAATATTTCTCAGTGTGTGGCTTACCATTATCTAGCCCCGAGCGCCTCAATTTTTAGAGTGGAACGGCGATTTAATGTTCAATGCTTCGATGTGTTCCAAACCAGTCTCTCAATATTGCAATGTCTCCGTATAATGTAAGGTCTCGCGTTGGTTAGTTAGACCCTTACCACGGCATGAAGATGCCACACTCCGTCGCGGTGGCTCGCAGGGTATCACGTGCATGAAGATATATACATCTACACGACACCCTGTAAGCCACGGCGAGGGTGTGTGGCAGGGGATGAAGATCACCAAGCATGCACTACCGACATGCAAACAAGCAACTACAGGGTATTGCATCAGTTCACTTGCATGTGGAGTCAATAATTTAGTGCTAAGTGCTAGTTCACATGCAAGTGAACTGATAACTGGTTGTAACATCATAGGTCATTATCTAAAACTATTTTATGAGCAGCAAACGCTTACATGTGACGAAACCTTTCAAGCGATCTGACTACCTTTATTGAAACGGAAACTTGTCTGCCTCTCGTCTCCAGATTTTCGGGAAAAACGACACGTTAACGAGAGGAACCCTGCAAAGAGATCCGAGTCACGGGAAAAAAACAGTGCATAATATCGCTGGAGCTCTTGCGAGGAGAGTATTGCGGCGACTTATCGAGCATGAGATTATCAGCACTCGAAGAGTCGAATATCAGGATCCTCTGCGAATTGCGTTCCTCACCTATCCCACGACAACGGTCTCGACGTCGGACCCTGCCCTCGCCCAACCGAGCTATCCGTGAGATTCCCGCGACGGGGGAAGCCCCCCTTTGGATATTTCGATCGTGCATTCGATAGGAGACGCAGGGAGGTCGGAAACCCGGTGGTAGGGAGGGTAAGTCACGCACGACGGCTGACGAGCGAAAAAGCCAGGCGATCGACTCAAACTTGGTCCCGGGGGGTTGAGTTTGAAACCTTCGGAATTATCTCGAATAGGTAACCAAGGAGTCACGTGGTACAAACACGAATGGTTTGCAAATTTTATTTCTCTGAATCGCTCGTTACATTATCAAAAATTGTTTTCCCTTGAGTTTTTCTCAAGATCCCACAAATGAGATAAAACGCAATTGTAAACAATGAATGAGGTTTTAATCAGAGGTTTGAACACATCAAATTTGCGAGCCATTCTTGTTTATACCACGTGACTCCTTGGTTACCTATTCGAAATAATCTCGACTGTTTCAAACACAACCCCTCTGGCGGGCCACCAAGAGTGTTAAGACATCAATTAACAACCTAAGACCATTTGCTTCCTTGTTCCCCTCTAAATGTCATCACGCGATTGACCGTGCCCCAAGAACCTCCTCCTCACGGCTCCGTGAATCGACTGAGGGGCGGACCGAACCACATGACATCTCCAAGTCCAGGTTCCCCTGCGTCACCTCTGCCTCCGACAGGATTAGAAGCTTGGACGAAGGGAGGCCTTGCGCTGGGTTGGTGCTCACCTTGCCCTCAGTAGGCGCCGTCAAGCCCCTTGGTGCAGCATCGCCGGCGAAGCACCAGCAGCACACTGACACATACACCAACCACTTCTGCTCCTGGATTGGCGACGTAATCCTCCGCGATCAATAGAACATCTATTTGCTTCCGACTATTCAGGGGCGTATCTGAAGGACAACGGCCGCCGGAGCGGCATTCCTGCCCGGATAGGGGGGGCGGCCCTGGTTCACCGCACACACTCACACTGGAGCGGCCTTCCGCCGGCCCTGACTGCGCGCGGACCCGCCTTGTTGTTCAGGGGCCAGGTCACCCACCCACTGGCGGCGAGGCGGACGTGTGTCTCCACCGAGCGGCCAACTGTTGCACTGACAGAGCGACCCGGCGCCACAGGCGAGCCGAGGCGAGAGTCAACTGGTGCCCAAAGGTGGAACTAACTCACTCCATTTAAGGTGGCCAATCACATCGCTTGCTTCGTTGTCCGTGAACATGGCGGTCCATTTGAGGGAATGAATAGCGAAACGATTATTTCATAACTGCTCTGATAGAAACTAATCAACTCATGTTTTTTTCTAATGAGTATGCAATGGATATGGGCAAGCTATCATGAAATTCTTCTTTACAAACAGTCGTTTGAAATTAAAGCTTGACTACCCACTTCATTTAAGGTGGCCAATCACATCGCTTGCTTCGTTGTCTGTGAACATGGCGGTCCATTTGAGGGAATTAACAGCGAAATGATTATTTCAAGTGGGATCATAACTGCTCTGATAGCAACTAATCAACTCATGTTTTTTTTTTTAAAGAGTATGCAATGGATAATGGCAAGCTATCATGAAATTCTTGTTTACAAACTGTCGTTTAAAATTAAAGCTTGACTACCCCAACAAATGTATAATTTTCCAATCCTGCCGCGTGAACGGTGGTGAAATTCACATTAATTGCCATGTGAAAAAATTCACCTGGACCGGGAATCGAACCACGGACCAATGGCATTCCGAGCCACTGCGCAGACCACTACACTACCCAGGATCCCTACTACACATGGCAATCCGGGAAGTGGCCCGGAAAGCCAAAGGTCCGTGGTTCGATTCCCGGTCCAGGTGAATTTTTTCACATGGCAATTAATATGAATACCCCAACAAATGATTACCACATGGGGAAAAACTGTACAGCAGGTGCTATTTTAAATCTCTTTGGTACCATATCAACTACTCTGAGAGCGTACTAAAAATTGAAGACATGTAAAATTAGTCTATTTAGCATCTACGGATGACTTCACTGCTCTAAGCTTGATGAACACCAAAGATATACCCAATGTAGACACGATAAAGACATTCAAATGATGTACACAGGATACTTAAATGTAAACCATTACAGTTACCAATCAAAAATTATAATATGATATGCTTTAAATAGCTCACCATAAGATACAATTAATTATTTATAAAAATTGGAATTACTGGTACAAAGGCAAATGTTAATGGTTAACACAGTGTTTGTCTGCTAATGGTATAACTGAATCACATTTGAAATAATATTTTATAAATTAAAATGACAAATAATGCTAAAGATATGCAATCTTTATCATAGACTATAGTAGAACAGATTCAGACTTGATTTTGTGGAAGGAACAAATATTGAATCAAACATTGCTTGCAATTTTCTGCAGAATTTTCAATGAGTTAATCGTGCCAGCTCACAGAGCCATCTTCTGGTGCAAGAAAGTTGGACAAGGGATGCAACATTTTCATATAAAGAGAGTCAGGGCTGAGTGAAGGTAATATATGAGGAATAGATTTGTTACATACATGCACTAAACAAGACTAAGGTCCTAATTTCCGGTTTTAATCATGGAAGCTATCATGTAAAAATAAATTCTTTTTAACTTTTACGAAATACCAAAATTCCAGTATTTTTGGTAAACACCAGTACTTATTTGTTGGCAAATACCTACAGGCACTAAATATTGGAAGGAAAGGGACCGATATATTGACATTTAAATCACAAATTTGATCCTAGAGTTGACCAGTCGGGGAAGAAGGAGAAATTCCTTCTCCCTCTGACTTCCTCCTCTCGTAGTAAACAAATGGCGTCTCCCATGAGAAACTTTCCCTTGCACCAGAAGATGGATCTATGAGTTGAAATGTACATAGCACATTAAAAAATTCTGTCGAAAAGTTCAAGTGTTGTTGGATTGAATGATAGAATTAATTTAATGTAATTAAATAATTGAGTACATGTCTGCAGATAATTTTGAAGAAAGTCAAGTGAATTGTTACAATTATAAATTGACAGTTGAGAAGGACAAAAATGCACATTAGTTGGACATAAACATAATTGTTAAATTCAAAATCGTCTATTTCTACCATTCACCCCTGATTCTTTGCCTTCTTTTATGCAAGTTTGTATTGCTATATTTCAATACGTTCATAAATCAGCATTAATATGAGAAGTTTTGCTTTGCTGGCTTCACTATCTATCACTGACATTCGACAAACCTTATTGACTCTATTAACTTTTCCTTTCCTTTATCCCTGGCTCATGCTTGTCCCACTCTTGTCTCCCCATTTCCTCTGAAGATATGTTCCAATATCTTGGGTGTAGTTGGTCTCCTTTATGGGGTGCTTTGACAGAGGTGGTAAATTTTGCATGTCTTACTATAAACAGGTGAGCTCTTTTAGCATCCTCAGTAATCAAAAATGTTTTAAGCCCGGTTCACACAGTGCATTTTTCTGGGATGGATTTCTTGCGTGGAGTGCTGATGGGTGCCGTGCGTGCTTGCTTGCTGGAAACGCTAACTGCTGTGGGCTGCCCTGATGGCTAGAATGCTTGATTTTGAGGTTAGGTCCGGTGCTATTTTCCTTGCATGTTTTGCTGATGGCTATTTTGGCCAGCCAATCATCATTCAGCTTTGCATCACATGATCAAAATACAGGTTCTGCCTTTGATAGCATTTTGTGGTTGATTTTGTGTTTAAAAATGAGTGCAAATATATAGACTAGGGATCAAGTTGCGGTGCTTATCAAAGCATATAGAGATGAAACTTGTTTATATGCAGTTCGTAATCGGAACTATCACAATAAAAATCTTCGTGCTGAGGCTCTAAGAAGAGTGAGCAAGGAGGATAGCTCCTGCTACGTGTGAACCAACAACCACCAGCGAAGTCAGCTTAGTGGCCACCTTCGTCGCCTGCTGAGTAGCAAGCACAAAATCCAGCAAGCTAACCACTCAAAGAAAATTGTACCGTGTGAACCGGGTATTAGACACAAGTTGGTTGACCAATAAAGTCTTTCAAGGACATCTTCAATTACCTTAAAATTTATCTTCACTTCCTGTCATTGATCCTGTACAGGGTCATGCATCAAGTGATGTTGGCTTGCACTTGACATTTAATCAAGTCATTGAATCCTTTGTCACATTCTGGTCATATTTCATAAAGGTAGAATCATTAAACCACACACTACTGGTAAATAGCTTCAGTTAGCATTTTGATGCACTCCTTGCTCTGCGCAGTCTTGTGGGTCCATTCTGGAGGAAATCAGAAGGTCAAGTAGTTGTGAAGAAGCAGATGCATATCCATCAGTGGCAGGCCCGGTGATGGGATTCTCGGGCCCTTGGGAAAGTGAGTGGTCCGGGCCCCTAAATCTCGGTACACACCACCTCCCCCCTCCTCACTCAATTTAGACCAGAACTGCAAACTTGCAGGTTATTTTATAACCAAGATTTACCTGATTATCAGCTTTTTCGGCAGAAGAAATGTGCACACTGTCATGCATTATCTTTCTATTTACCATAAATTGTACTTTTAAATTTTTTATGTTAAATAATGAAAAATTCACAGGAGGCAATTATCGATAAGACAGATGAATTATTTGCTAAAGTATCTGGAGGTGCTTATTTTACTGTAATTGATCTGGGTGAAGCTTATCTTCAAATGGAAGTAACCACAGATTCTCAAGAAATTTTGACAGTAAACACATGTATTTGGTTTTTGAAATACAAGCGCCTACCATATAGGTCAGCTAGTTCACCTGCGCTCATCCAACAAATGATGGATGTAATGCTAAAAGACTTACCAGGTACCTATGCTTACCTGGATGATGTGATATAGACCAATGCTAGACCAATTTTGAAATGTAGAGAACCTGAGAAAGTCTCAGAACTAAGATCAATTTTTACAGAAAATTTCTACCTGAACCAAGTACTTTGTTAGCACCTTTAAATGCACCATTGAAGAGAGAGACTCCATGGATATGGTCAGAAGATTGTCAGATTGGTTTTGACCATAGTAGAAAATTGTTGTGTACTAACAATGTACTAGCACACTATGACTCTAAGAAAACGCTGGTTTTAACTAGCAGACACATCGCCGTATGGAATTTCAGCTGTTTTGAGCCACAGAGAAGGAAAGATAGAGCATCTAATTTTATTCAGATCAAACTCACTGACACATGTTCAACAAGAATTCAGTCTCTCAGTCCAAAAAGAGGCTCTTGCAATAGTTACAGCTGTTATTAAATTGGATACCTTTTTGGCAGAAAGACGCTTTATTTAAGTCACTGACAATCACCCACTAAAATTTATTTTGGTCCCAGGTAGGGTTTACCCACTATAGCAGCTTCATGTGTTAAAAGATGTGCATTAACTCTGGGTGCATATCTTTTTGATACTGAGTATAGGAAAAGTAAGTTGGTGATTGCTGCAGATGCACTGTCTACACCCTATTCCATTTGTCAATAACTGTGAAATAGGAGACGTGAAGTCAGATAATTATTTGTGCCTTGTGTAATTCTCTCATGTAATATTTTGGAGAGTCAAACCGTATGTTACTTTTCATTGTTCGCCAGAGTGTTTGCGAGTGCCATGGTACGAGGGCCACTTACTCAGTGTTTCTTTTGTTGTAATGCTAATTGTTCGTACAATATATTGTTTAATGAAAGTCTTGGGTAATTTGTGCTTACTCGTCCTCATGCCTGATGTCAAGCCTACTTCCTCCAAGTTTGAATTACGTTTTGCTTTGGGAATGGCCGAACACGAGTCGAGGAACCCCCCAAATCTTTTATTTTCAAAATTATTAATGTGTGTTGGTCTGTACCTTTGGAACTCATCCAGGTAAGTTCTGGGGAACGCACGGATTCGTTACATAATGAATATCTCTGTGTTATTTTGATTTTTTGAAATGTCAGAATTTTTTTTTTCTGCATGTAAAGCTTTTTTTGGCAGGGAGAGGGTGTGATGTATATTGAAGTTGCCACCATATTCATTTGGGCTAACCCCCCCTCAACTGTTTTGTTCCACTGTCCCCTCCTCCCACTATGGCTCTCCTCTGTAGAATATAGACATGTTCAATGAACCTGCTGTTGTATCATTTATCACCCAGCCGCATTCTAGCTCCAACTAAGTGTCTAAGAGCAAATATGAAAAGTTCAAAATCATTACCATTTTCACTTTCTGTAGCATTGTTATTTTTCAGTTTGATTTTTCCTCTCATCCCATGTTTTAGCCAATTCCGATTACAAACTTCCAAATTGTTTTGATTTTCTCCAGCCCTTGATGTAGAATCCACACTGCATCTATTAAAAAGAAAATTCATTTCAGTAAAGAATACCTCCATGCATAGTGAGGGATTACACCCATTAAACATACTAATAAATCAAAGTAACTTACAAGAATATAATTGTAATAATAAATTGCTGGGCTTCACTTCATGGAACCACGTATTGATAACGTAAATGAACTCATTTATTAAAATTGCACAGGCTTATCAAACCGACCAGGGTTTCGACTTATACAGTCATTATCAAGGTGACAATGGTACATCACGAGCCCCTTATATACAGAATAGAGTGAGGGGGGGCAGGGGATAGGGAGGGAGTCAACGTACGGGAAGTGTATGAATGGTCTAAGGTGGGAGTGGGGAAGTGGGGGCATTTGAGCAAGCAATGTTAGGAATTTTATTATGGGAGGGAGGGAAAGGTAAGGTTAGGAGAGGAGATTGGGAAGGGAGCATATCATTCAGCACACATACATTAGATTTTTTGGAATACAAAAAATCTCAATATTTTCCAGATAGTCCAGCTTGTGGCCCTTACACTGTGAGTGAAGGACTTTTGAGATGAAGTCACTTCGGTGGTCTTCTTCTATTAAGTTCTTGGCAAACTGGGAACTTATATTACCATTCATTAAACAGCGCTGATGTTCTTTTACCCGGGTACAGATAGCACATCCTGTTTGCCCAACATAGACGGCTTTACAGTTTGTACCTTTACAACTAAGTAAGTATACACCACTTTTATCTAGCACATCATATTTATCTCTAGAATTAAATAGTAAGTTACTCAAGCAGTTAGGGTTGTAAAATGAAACCTTAAATTTGTGTTTCGGCATATAATTGGCTATTTAATATGACAATTTGCCAATAAATGGAATTTTGCACCATCTTTTAACAATGTCTTGCTGAGGTAGGTATGGATAAACTGGTAGTTAAGGGCAGACCCATTTACGATTGTTGTCGCTGTAAAACTTTTTCAACTATCTTGCTGTTATAACCATTAGTCTCTGCAATGCAATTGATCTGATTTAATTCTGTTGAAGTTATTGTTATACGTAGGGATTGATAGTGTTCTGAATACCATAGAGTTAAAGGCTGACAATTTGTGTGCATGATGATGACAAGAATCATATGTAATTATAACATCTGAATAAGTCGATTTTCTAAAAATTGAGAAATCATGTACACCTTTTGTTATGTCAATAGTTAAGTCCAAAAAATTTATGACTCTTTCACCAACCTCTATTGTAAATTTAATACTTTTATGTAAACTATTAAAAAATAATAAAATGGTCAAGCTGTCGAAGACTTCCTGTCCACAGATATAAAACATCATCAACATAACAAAACCAATATATTACATTACTTAAAAAGAGGGTGTAAAAAAGAAGAGTTTCCAAATTACACATAAAAATATCTGCTAAAAGTGGTGAAAGCGAATAATCCATGGGTTTGTTTATAAATTGAATTGTTAAAAATAAACTAATTTTCGGAGACACACATCCTGGTATCCTGGACTAAACTAATGAATTTTCGAGCAATCCCAAGGTTGGTTGGTTATTCAGGGGAGGTGACCGACAGCTGAGGTCATTTGCGCCATAGAGGATAGGTGGATAATTGGGTAATGGTAGGAGTTTCGAGGGAACGGAGGAAGGGTGGAGTGAAACCCGGCGTCGGCATTAGCCTACTCTTAACAAAAGGCGCCAAGGGAACCACGGCTTAACGTCCCATCCAACGGACGGAGTACTGAACTTGAAATGCCCTCGACTAGGCACTCAAGTGGGAACCGGTATTCCACTGAAAAATCCACCACTGCCGGGAATCGAACCCGGGCCCTCGGGATGGGAGGCCAATACTCTAGTCACCACACCAACCCGATCCCCAGAAATTCCAAGGCTAGGGACACAGCTTCTATTGCAGGGACTGAAGTGAACAAGCTGCTTACATCAAATGAAATAAAATTTCAACCTGTGGGTATCTTTACATCTGCCAGTTTCATAGTAAGATCAATAGAATTCTTAATGGTAAATTTAGGTTGTAACACTAAAAGTGCTCCTAATATGGTATTTAATTCAAAGGCAAGCTTATGAGCAGCAGCCGAACAATGTGACACTAATAGGCGGGTGGGTACGCTAGCTTTGTGCATTTTAGGAAGTCCATAAAGACGAGGTGGGACGGAATTCATATTAACTAATTTCAAATGTTGTGAAGAGAGGAATAAGTATGAGCACCTGGATAGTGTTTCTTTCAGTTCCATTTTGAAAGCGAGGGGTAGGATCCTTAGGTAAAATTTCAAAAGATTTGTCATTTAAAAATGATTTAACCTTTTGGTCATAGTCGGGTTTCGATAAAATCACATTGCTGTTACCCTTGTCTGCCTTAGTGGTAACTAGGTTGGAACTATTTATTGAGGTCTTCAATTGCTGCAGCACTTTCTGCATCAAGAAGCTCCATTGCTGACAATCTGTTGGTGATGTAAGGATATACTTGGAAAGGTGTTCAGCCAACCGGTATTTGTAACCAGGAGTTTCTTTTCGGAGGAGAGAGTCACAGTCAGCGGCTAGGTTAATCAGATTTTTGCGGCACTAGGGCAAGGTTGTGAAAATATGAACCCTTTGTTAAGTAGTTGTAACTCTGGTTCTGAGAACTGATGATCTGAAAGATTAGCCAATCTATATGAATCCACTCCCACCTCGTCTTTATGGACTTCCTAAAATGCACAAAGCTAATGTACCCATTACTGCTTATTACTGCTAAAGAAACTGGTGGTATTTATAAATTAAATTTGGAAATGAGTCAGCGAAAAGCACTTGCAGCATGTAATGTAACTGAATATGATTTGTGGCATAGAAGGTTGGGGCATTTGAGCCCCAAGAGCATGAAGTGTTTTGTCCAAGGGTGTTGTGGATGGTTTTGTCTTGAATGCCCTGTCAGAGAATGTGTGTGAAAGCTGTGTTAAAGTAAAACAAGCCAGAGCATCTTTTCCAAAGGGCAAAGCTGTTAGATCAAATCAGATTTTGGGTTTAGTTCACTCTGATGTCTGCGGTCCTATGGATGAACCATCATGGGGTGGACATAGGTACTTTGCCATATTTATTGATTACAAAACCAGGTACACTTATGTTGCCCATCTCAAAAGGAAAGATGAGGTATTTGTTGAATTTCAAAAGTAAAAAACTCTTGTTGAGAAACAAACTGTTCAGAAGATTAAAGTACTTTGATCAGATAATGGTGGGGAGTATTGCTCTGAAGAATTGTCCAAGTTTTTAGAGATTGAGGGGATACAACGTCAGCTCACTGTGGCAGGAACTCCTGTACAAAATGGAGTTGCAGTAAGGGCTAACAGAACAATCCTTGAGCGCACAAGAGGGATGCTGAAGGATGCTGGCCTGGGTAATTGGTATTGGAGGGAAACTGTGAGTACTGCAGTGTACTTAAAATATGTCTACCTGACAGTAGCTCTAAAAAGAAATGGTGCCATTCGAAGCATGAACAGGAAAAATATTTAATATTGGGCATTTGAAGGTTTTTGGTTATGATGGTATGTGCATGTCCCTAAGCACAACAGCAAAAAGTTGGGTGATAGAGGTATGAAATGTATTTTTGTTGGGTATGATGAAGTCAAAAAGGGGTACCGCCTGAGTAATCCTAATGTTTATACGAGATTATTGTTGAAAGAAGTGTTGTGTGTGATGAAGGTAGCTTTCCCAGTGCTGATATTTCAGAAAACAGAGATTTAAAAGTTCATGTGCCTGCCATTGCTGATGAAGTGGTGGTAAATGTCATTGGTGGTGAGAGAAATAATGTTGTGGGATCAGTTGATCATGTTGCTACCAATGAAACTGAACAAGTAGAATGCAGGTATCCAATCAGGGAAAGGAAACCTTGAGAGTTTCCTGATTCCGTTGCCTGTAAAGCATTATTGAACATTTTTGATGATGAACCAGACATCAGGGGACAGGCATTAGCCATGGATGATGCACAGCACTAGGAGAAGGCAGTGAGTGATGCAATTGCCTCGTTGAAACAGAATGATGTTTGGACTCTTGTCCCTAGGCCCAGTGGTAAGAATGTTGTTAAGTGTAGGTGGGTGTTCAAGTTGAAAAAGGGTCCAAATGGTGTTGTTGATAGATACAAAGCCTGCTTGGTTGCTAAGGGGTATACCTACCCAATGTTTTGGCCAGGACTCTTAATAAATTAAATTTTTTCACCAGTTGTTAGAGTATAAAGCCTGAGAATACTCTTATCTTTGGCTAGCAGTTTAGACTTGGACATTGAGCATATTGATGTTTGCACAGCATTCCTTAATGGAGACCTTTGTGAGGAGGTGTATATGGAACAACCTGAAGGTTTTGCGGATGAAATGAATTCAGAAAAGGTTTGTTTGTTGAAAAAGGTCATTTATGGGCTGAAACAGACCTCAAGGGCATGAAATGTAAAGCTGGACAATGTATTGATATTTCTGGGGTATCAAAGGTCAAAATGTGATCCTTGGGTTTATGTGAAACAAAAAGGTGCAGGTATTTTGACTGTGATTGCTATACATGTAGACGATATTTTTGTAATGTCAAATGATAAGGGTGACAAGTGTTTGCAAAAAAATAACCTTCGTGAAAACTTTGATTGCAGAGACCTAGGAGAGATGAACTATTTTCTGGGTGTGAATATTGTTCGTGATAGGGAAAGAGGTGAAATCTGTCTCTCCTAGAAGCAGTACCTGCAAAAGGTTCTCTCCAGATTCAATATGTTGGAGTGTAATTCGGTAAAAACCCCTTTTGAGAATGGACTACATCTCTCAAAAAATGAGTTTGAAACTCCAGATGTGCCTTATCAAAGTCTGATTGGATCCCTTATGTATTCAAGTATGTGGTTGAGACCTGACATTACCCTAACAGTGAACTACTTAAGTCAATTCAACATCTGCTATGGTAATGAACATTGGGCATGTGCCAAGAGGGTTTTCAGGTATCTCAAAGGGACTGCAGATTTTTGCCTCAAATAGGAAAGGTGTGCTGATGGGTACTCAGATGCAGACTGGGGTAGTGACTCTCTTGATAGAAAGTCCTATTCTGTGCATTGGTGCAAAATTCCATTTATTGGCAAATTGCCATATCAAAAAGCCAATTATGTACCAAGAAACAAATATAATGTTCCATTTTAAAACCCTAACTGCTTGAGTAACTTACTATTTAATTCTAGAGATAAATATGTTGTGCTAGATAAAAGTGGTGTATACTTACTTAGTTGCAAAGGTACCAACTCTAAAGCCATCTATGTTGGGCAAACAGTACATGCTATCCATACCCGGGTAAAAGAACATCAGCGCTGTTTAATGAATGGTATTGTAAGTTCCCAGTTCACCAAGCACTTAATAGAAGAAGACCACCGAAAAGACTTCATCCCAAAAGTCCTTTAATCACAGTGTAAGGGCCACAGGCTGGACTATCTGGAAAACATTGAGATTTTTTTGTATTCCAAAAAATCTAATGTTTGTGTGCTCTGAATGATATGCTCCCTTCCAAATCTCCTCTCCTAACCTTACCTTTCCCTCCCTCCCATAATACAATTCCTAACATTGCTCGCTTCCCCACTCCCACCTTAGACCAATCATACACTTCCCACTCATTAATGCCCTTCCCATCCCATGCCCCCCCTCCATTCTGTATTTAAGGGGCTCGTGATGTACCATTGTCACCTTGATAATGACTGTATAAAAGGCGAAACCTAGATCTGTTTTAATAAGTCTGTGCAATTTTAATAAATGAGTCCATTTACATTATCAATACGTAGTTCCATGAAGTGAAGCCTAGCAATTCGTTATGACAATTATATTCTTGTAAGTCACTCTGATTTATTAGTATGGTTAATGGGTGCAATCCCTCACTATATGCATGGAGTTATTCTTTAATGAAATGAATTTTCTTTTTAATAGATGCAGTGTGGATTCTACATCAAGGGCTGGAGAAAGTCAAAATAATTTGGAAGTTTATAATTTGAATTGGCTAAAACATGGGAAATCCTGGGATGAGAGGAAGAATAAAACTGAAAAATAACAATGTTACAGGAAGTGAAAATGGTAATGATTTTGAACTTTTCATATTTGGTCTTAGACACTTAGTTGGAGCTAGGGAGCTGTATAAGTCGAATGACTCTTATATGCTGAAACCTAGGTCGGTTTTAATAAAAGTCTGTGGAATTTTACTAAGTGAATTCATTTATGGTATCAATATAATCGTTCCCAGCGCAGGGATTTCCTGATCAACAGGAGTAAGGAGTAATCAATTCAATTACTTCCTTATTGCATTGCTGTTTACATATGTGAGAGGAAACTGAAAAAGACGTCACGATTAGGCTTCATATTATCCTCATACATATATAATGGAGGAATGGTCAGAGGCCCTTCGAAGCCATTATCATTTTGATATGAGTAATTGAAAAGATATGTGTGTCCCCTGGTTCTCAACAGGTTTACTTTAACCCAGATGTAAAATACATAGCCTCCAGATGCTCTTTTCCTTAATACTCCTAAATGCCCATATGTTAAATTTCATTTCTCAGTCCCCTCTCAAATAATGAAACAGTGGATACTCAAAGGAAATGATCTTATAAACATATTAAGAACCTTAATGCTTACAACAGGTAACACACTAACTTAATCAGAATACAAATAATTTATAATTCACAAAGTTTTTGCACCAAATATAAGGCCCTAACCTTCTTCATACTTTCCACCCTTATGCAAATACCTAACCACTCATCTATTCTACCATTTTAAGTGTTTGGAAGCAAAAAGACTTCAGACTACCATGCAAAGTAAAAAAATTACCATTTCAACACACAAGTATTGGCATTGTGCTGAACATTAATTGCCGCCTTTACACATGAAATCAGAGTAAATACCTACTCAAGATAACTTCTTTCAGCCAAAGTTGTGAGAAAGCTCTCTTATTTTATAATCCAAGCAAGGTAAATTAACTTTCTGAAAAATCCATCATGGTGCCCATGGCGATGCCAACAACGCAATCATTTGTAAATCTCCCTCCAATTAGGGATAACACTGCAACTTATATAAAACAGAAATCCATTACAATTCTTAATTGACCGTTGGATGAAAATTTTAATGTAGCACACACTAAATTAATCACATAATGGAAACAGATGACATCCATATTAGAAAGGCCCAAGTTATCCTATGAAAGTTAATTAGAGAATGAATTAACGTTCACCTATTGCAAATAATGATGAGTAAATAGCATCAATATACTTATATTCGAGCTTACCAATTTTTTTAGCATGTGAATTCTTAATTCACCCTCCATTTCTTCCACTTCCTTCACAGACCATGAAGGAATCATGTCATTCAAGATGGAGGTTGGCAAGGTTGAGAGCAACTCATGCTTGTGACTTTTCAAGTCATTCACCACTTCCTCTTTGACTTAAGCCTCGCATCATCCTTTTCATGAAGTCGAGCATGCCCTTTAAGAAGCTACTCTTTAGTCACTTGAAAGATAAATGAAAACAAGACATCAACTTCAAAGATTTCATATGAAAATAACAAATAAATTAATTTTCATTTTAAAAATTGAATGATTTATCATAAAATAAATACTATTATTATGGATTAGGTTGATGGAGGCAGGAGATATTTGGTGGAACTTTGATACAGTGAACATGTTAAGAAGAATACCTTTGTACAATTCCACAATTTTAATTTTATTCTATCAATCAATTACAATGTCTTAGCACCATTGTCAAGGTATCTATCATTTCCACCATTAATTTTCTCTATGACGGACTCCACAGCAAAGTACTTATGGAATTCAATCTGCAATAACTGATAAATCTCAGCATGAATTTACTGTACACCTATTCTATAAACGAGAGTAAAATAAAATGTCATTGTATGGCTACTATGCCATTCATGTAAGAATGAATGGCTGGGTTTGCTAAGAGGAAAATAATAATTTGAAAACCGGAAACTTTAGTGTGATGTATAAGGGAAGGGAAGCTAGAAAGCAATAAATCAATTTTGAAGAGGGCCATTTGTTGCAATTGATCGAAGCAAGAAGGATGGAAAATGGTGGTTTCTGAAATGATATGATTATCGAGTGGAATGCAGTCAAAGAGAAGAGAAATGGCGTACAGTATCAAATTTTGAAGATTTATAGGTAATTAGGAAAAATAATACGGAGTGAGTAAAATTTAATTGAAGCTAATGTGATGCCAGTTAACCTTGTTGTCATCCAAATAAAAATTTCAACAGAATGGACAGTGTGAAGAGAAAGAATTTGACGAAATGCATGAATAGATAGATCAAAAGCTTATTATTAGATAGGCCCATTAGATGCCATATTAGATAGGCCCAAGTTATCAAATGACAGGCTAAGATTATTCCTAGATGATAAGTTAATAAGAGAATGAATTAACGAATCTGCTATTTGTGGCGACATAAGCAGACGACGCCATTTCAATTCCGTGCCTCAATTGTTTTCCTTCCCAACGTCACCGCAAGATGGCGGTGCTGAGGAGGATGAGTTTGAGCGCCACTCGAAGCAGTCTGCCGGAAAACCCGCTAGGAGAAGGATCAAGCTCTCGATCGTACAGCCAGACGAGCGGCCATCTTGTACTCACATAGCCTGTACACTCGACTGTCCTAATAAATTAGTCTTGTTTTTGTTAAGTCTTGGCGGTTGTCATTTTATCGTGGAATCTACGTCCCCTCAAATTGGTGACCCCGACGTGATCCTCTTTCCACGCATAGCCATATTCTTCCCCGCCACGTGCTATTAGGACAGCGTCACGGTGAGCAAGTGATGAGGCCTGTATCCTTCGCCATCCGCGACCTCAGACCAAATATTTCGTAAGCATTTCTCGTATTTCGCATTGGTTTTCCGTATTTCATAAGTCGCGAGTGTTATTTTGTGTATTTTATGCCGCGGTGTCCGATCACTTAGGACTTTGCTTTATAAGTGTGTTAAAACGTTCGGCGCTGTGGTTAGTCGTTGTAATAAACTTTTCTGAGTGTTTTTACCATGCCTGAAGACAACGCAGTGGCACGCTTGCCCGTGCGAGCTCCGTTATTTTGCCCCGAAAAGCCACAGTTGTGGTTCGCTCAGCTCGAGGGTCAGTTCACCCTAACTGGAGTCACGGACGATAGCACCAAGTTCTGGACAGTCGTTACATGTCTTGACACCCGTTTCGCCCAGGAAGTGGAAGACATAATAACAAATCCCCCAGTGAGTGAGAAGTATAAGTGCCTGAAAGAGGAGCTGGTTCGCCGTCTGTCTGTCTCCGAGGACCAGCGCATTAAACAGTTGTTGGAGCATGTGGAAATAGGGGACAGGAAACCGACGCAGTTTCTTCGTCATCTACGCTCCCTGGCCGGTAATTCCGTCCCCGATGATCTGCTGCGGACCATTTGGCTGAGCCGTTTGCCGCGGAACGTCCATGCCATCCTCGTGACGCAAGGGGGCATGAGCTTGGCCGATCTCGCGGCGCTCGCGGATAAAATTATCGAGGTAACGCCCGCTCCCCGCAATAATGTGTTGTCTGTATCCAGTGATCCAATGATTAGCGCCCTGATGGACCGGATTGAGGATTTGTCACGGCAGGTCCACGCGTTAACGCTCGACCGTAATCCGCGCTCACGGTCCCGCGGTCGTGCCAACCGGCAACGCCAGCGTAGCCAGTCGCCGCATCCATCGCAGCAACAGAGTGGGGTCTGCTGGTACCACCGTCATTTCGGCGACAAAGCCACTAAGTGCACGCGTCCTTGTGCATACGAGGCGGGAAACGAAGCGAGCAGTCATTGATGGCGGCAGGTGGCTGCATCTCCGGAAAGGACCGCCTCTTTGTCACGGACAAGACATCCCGCGTTCGGTTCCTCGTAGATACGGGGGCCGACATTTGTGTTTTCCCCGTGGCGCACCTCAAGGAACAACGAGAAAAGGCAGATCTTCAGCTTTTCGCTGCCAACGACACCCCCATCGCCACATACGGGTTCGTTACTCTGTCCCTTTCCCTGGGTCTCCGGCGGGAATTTTTGTGGAAATTTGTCGTTGCAGAGGTACTGCAGCCAATAATCGGAGCGGACTTCCTTCGCCACTATGGTTTGTTGGTCGATATCGCACGTAAACGTTTAGTGGACAGTGTCACTTCCCTATCCGTTGCCGGTATAGTGGCATTTCAAGCTACTGACCAAGTGAAAGTTATCGATAGTTCCTCCCCTTTTTTCCGACTTCTTTCCGAGTTTCCGGAGATAACTACTCCTTCGGAAGCGCCTCGGCAGGTCAAACACTCCACCGTGCATTTTATAGTAACTACCCCTGGCCCACCTGTGTCATCTAGACCTCGCCGCCTCGCACCGGACAAACTCGCCATTGCCAAACGGGAGTTTGAGCTGATGCTTCAAACGGGTACCGCGCGGAGATCCTCGAGCTGCTGGTCGTCAGCCCTACATTTGGTCCCGAAGAAGGACGCTGAATGGCGCCCGTGTGGCGATTACCGCTCCTTAAATACCCGGACCGTGCCAGACTGCTATCCTGTGCCGCACATTGAGGACTTTGCGCAGGGGTTATGCGGATGTAAGGTATTCTCCAAAATAGACTTAGTTCGTGCTTTTCACCAGATACCCGTTAACCCTGCCGACATACCCAAAACGGCTATCACCACTCCCTTCGGAATGTTTGAGTTCCCATTCATGACCTTTGGACTCCGAAATGCTGCGCAGACTTTTCAGAGATTTGTTGATGAAGTGCTGAAAGGCCTGCCATTTGCGTATGCATACATAGACGATATCCTTGTGGCTTCGCACAGTTATAAGGACCACCAGCAGCATCTTCGGGCGGTTTTTGGCCGCTTAAGAGAGCACGGCGTAGTGATTAACCCCACAAAATGTGTTTTTGGCGTAAGCGAGGTGCAGTTTTTAGGGTGCATTGTGTCTGAGGAGGGAACCAAACCCCTCCCCGAGAAAGTAGACGCCATTCGGGATTTTCCCCGACCAGTCACTATACAGCAACTGCGGCAATTTTTGGGGATGGTGAATTATTATCGCAGATTCATTCCCAAAGCCGCAAACATCCAATCTCCTCTCACCGACCTCCTGGCCGGCAGTGTCAAGAGTAAGGACTCCATCAGCTGGTCGTCAGAATTAGAGAGCTCTTTCCTCGCCTGCAAGGAAGCATTATGCCAGAGTACTGTGTTGGTGCACCCTGATGTTTCTCTTCCGCTCGCCCTTTTCACAGATGCCTCAGAAACTTCCATTGGTGCCGTTCTCCAGCAGCTCACTCCAGCAGGATATCAGCCCCTGGGATTCTGGACCAAGAAGCTGACTGATCCAGAAAAGCGGTATAGTGCATATGACAGGGAGCTGCTAGCAGTATATAAAGCGGTTCTACAGTTTCGTCATATGGTGGAAGGTCGGCCCTTCACCATCTTCACGGATCACAAACCGCTCACCTTTGCCTTTTCGCAGAGGCATGACAAGTGCTCCCCACGTCAATTTAGACATTTGGACCTAATAAGCCAATTCACCACCGATATCCGGTATGTTGCAGGCAGGGATAACATTGTCGCAGACACCATGTCCCGCATTCAAGGCATTTCTGCCTCTGTTGACTTTGCAGCATTGGCTGCATCTCAGGAAGCTGATGAAGATTTAATCCGTTCACTAACTGATTCATCATTAGTTTTGAAGAAGATTGATTTTCCTAGTTCGCCATGCCCTTTGATGTGTGATATTTCAACCTCCACTCCCAGACCCCTTGTCACCGAGCCTTTCCGGAAGCAAATATTTCATAGTATTCACGATTTGTCTCACCCAGGCATTAGGCAGACAACTCGCCTAGTAGCTGAGCGTTTTGTTTGGCCTTCCATTAGGAAAGACTGTCGGAAGTGGGCTCGTTTATGCATCCACTGCCAGAAGAATAAAATAACACGTCATGTCTCATCTCCTATCGGTGCTTTTCCCATTGCCAGTTCAAAATTCAGTCATATTCATATAGATTTTGTTGGCCCTCTCCCTTGCAGCCGTGGTTGTTCATATATCTTAACATGTGTTGATCGCTTCAGCCGGTGGCCCGAAGCTTATCCCATTGCAGATATTACAGCGGAAACCACAGCGAGGACCCTCTTCCAGGAATGGATTGCACGCTTTGGAACTCCCACCCGAATCACCACAGATCAGGGGCGACAGTTTCAAAGTGCCCTCTTCCAGCAGTTGATGAAGTTCACGGGAGCCAAGCACCTGCAGACTTCTGCATATCATCCTGCAGCCAATGGCATGGTGGAGCGTTTTCACCGCCAGTTGAAAGCAGCTATCCGGTGTCACAGCAGCCATCAATGGACCGAATCCCTTCCTGCAGTCCTGCTGGGTTTACGTTCTACCTTTAAAGAGGACCTCCAGGCAACACCTGCTGAGGTGGTTTATGGGCAGACTCTCCGTCTTCCAGGAGAATTTCTTTCTTCTCTCCCAACAGATACCATTGCTGCCACACCCAATTATGTAACCAACCTTCGGCAGAGTTTTCATCGACTCCGGCCACAGCCGGTTTCTCGTCATGGGTCCCGTAATGTCTTTGTATTCAAGGACCTGGCCACAGCATCCCATGTGTTCCTGAGAAATGACAGACTCCACAGTTCCTTGGAGCCTCCATATGATGGCCCCTTTCCTGTCATTCAACATGGTGCCAAGACTTTGAAGATCAAAGTTCAGGGGAAGGAAGTTTCTGTGTCTATTGATCGCGTCAAACCAGCATATGTCAGTAATGACGATATTGTGTGTGATGATGTGGAAGACACGGTTCTGGTAGTGCCTCAAGCCCATCCCAATCCCCAACCCAATGTTATTCAACCACCCATTAGCCAGCAGCCTACAACAGTAGCTCAACCAAGGCGTTCGCAAAGACGTGTACATTTTCCAAGACATTTAACAGACTTTGTCACGTAATCCTCTGATTTGTTTTCCCTTTTTAAGTACTATCAATGTATCATACATTGTTTTTGTATTTTTTTTATGGCACAATTCTTGGACTGTTATTTTTTTTACATTGACATTAAGCCATTACTGTGTTGTCAACCCATACAATCCTTTCATATCGGTTGTATTTCTTATGAGTGCATTTATGTATTTGTTTTTGGGTAGTATGATGTGCTAATGCAATATGCAGGTGCTTTGTATGTTGGCAACATTCTTTTTAACACCTACTGAATATTGTACCTAAGCTTCGTTCTTTTGTAGGGATTTATTATGAGATCTTGTTGGGTTGATTTTCATCTTTGTTTTTGCCTGTTGTGTATTTTTTTTTCTTTCTTTGGAATAGGTACTTAGTGTACGCTCCGCGACTGCCAGGGGGGGTGATGTGGCGACATAAGCAGACGACGCCATTTCAATTCCGTGCCTCAATTGTTTTCCTTCCCAACGTCACCGCAAGATGGCGGTGCTGAGGAGGATGAGTTTGAGCGCCACTCGAAGCAGTCTGCCGGAAAACCCGCTAGGAGAAGGATCAAGCTCTCGATCGTACAGCCAGACGAGCGGCCATCTTGTACTCACATAGCCTGTACACTCGACTGTCCTAATAAATTAGTCTTGTTTTTGTTAAGTCTTGGCGGTTGTCATTTTATCGTGGAATCTACGTCCCCTCACTATTGCAAATTATGATGGGTAAATAGCATCAATATATGTACTTATATTCAAGCTTACCAGTTTTTTTTATTTATTTAAGATTAAGATTTATAGGTAATTAGGAAAAATAATATGGAGTGAGTAAAATTTAACCATTCATTACCAACCTGGATACCCGAGTAATAATGGAGGAAATGAATTTAACTTGCGGTCTCTGTGTAACTAACTACAAATGAAACACTCAGTACCCTCCCAGGAATGGGGGCGTTTACCATATATTTTATATTTTTATTGCCGAATATGATAGAGTTTTAACAATAAAAAGACCCGAACTTTTTCTGTTTCTTGATCCGTCAATTATTTCTCGAGTTATAAAAGGCGAAAAACTGATGTTTTTTAACCCTTTTGGAAAAGTGGGCGTGGTGCAACCTCTGACGTCATTGACTTCGTCCAATCACAACTGAGCCCGCGAAGCTACTTTGCCTTATCGCAATGGGGGGGAGGGGCGGCAGAGCTGACTCTGCCAATAGGAGCAGTTGCGACAGCATCTGTGCGAGCAGACCTTCCGAGAACCCCCTCCACTCCATTCCCTTCCCCTAAAAGCAGTCAAGGACGGGAGGAAAATGATGTCAATGTTATCAAAGCAGCTTTTTCGGTGGGCGTCACCTTTTGCTTTTTGTAATTTTTGATTTATAAGTGAATGGTTGCGGTTCGATGATTAACTTTTTCACAAAAATTCGTTTTTCGTTTCCATCTAACTACTTCGTGTACAAAATTGCATTTTCGGTTCCGAGTAAACGCCCAAAAGTGAAATTTTTTGCGGAATTCTGCCATTCTGTTATTCACGCCCACTTTTACAACAGCGATACAAAATCTGGCTAACAATACCTAAATTTATTTTCTATTTCAAATAGGTTTTTCAAAACATCTTTTTTCATCGTGACCGTTTTCACGGATCATGACCAAACACCTCCTTCCACACGCATCAGTGACAGCATCTACGCTACATTTCTACATCTACACGATACCCTGCAAGCCACCGCAAGGGTGTGTGGCAGGGGGTGAAGATCACCAAGCATGCACTACCAACATGCAAACAAGAAACTATAGAGTCTCATGCAACTAGATTGTTTACTATAGTATTTATTAGATGTGCGTATCGCAAATACGTTAATTTCACACGCCAACAAGCTACCCAAAGGTCTTGGAACCATGAGCCAAGGCAAGGATCATCTTCGGTCATCTTAGAATCAAGCTAGGTTAGACGGTGAGATAACACCGATGCATTGTCTTAAAACATAAACTTACTACTAATGGCGCTCCACACTTCTAATCACCGGGAAAATTTGGATCTCAGTCACTCGACCTGACGTCTCCTCAACGAGAGCGAATAATTTAAGGACTTTTTCACCCCAGGATGGTTTACGCGCTTGCAAAGTGGGACACTGAAAAAGAATTCTCGTTTGACTGAGCCGTAACTTGTCAAAGCGCCTAAATGTCATATCTCGTGCGCCGGGCCTGAACGAGCGTACGATTTTCGACTGGCCGTTGAAGCTCAGAGACAGAGACTCACCTTTCGATCAAAAGGGAAGAGAGTATTGCTCATTTAATCGCGGGGAAGCAAAACTGACCACAGAAGTGAGGTAACAGATGATGAGTTACCAATATATACATAAGTGGGAAATGAAGGGGAAATAGTTTCCGTTGACAGGCTAATATTCTTACTGTCCTCCATTCAAGTAATTCATTGCGTCTTGTATTTAATCTGTGAAAATTTTGAAAGTGTCGGGTTGGTAACTCGCTGGCCTGATGATCCGGTAGGAGTGGGTTAGGATGCCGCATTACATTGGATGCCGTTTTCGGCATAGTAATCAGTATTATCAGACAGTATAACAGTTTATTTAAACACAAATACATCTAATATTAATAATCCCTTAACCATTTCAAGGTAAGGGTGATGTTAATTCCTTCTACTCAGAAGCAATTTATTCTAAAATATCTGTAATACATCTACATAATACCCTGCAAGCCACCATAAAGGTGTGTGGCAGGGGGTGAATTTTCACCAAACATGCACTACATCTCATGCATAAAAAAGGGCATTAGTCTAAACTTCACTATTTAAAAGGATAAAAATAGTTAAGTAAGCATGCAAAGACATGCTGTTAGTTGGGTTACCTTCTAGTCCTTATACCAACATGCAACTACCTATGCTATGGATTGATTCTCTCGTATTGGATATATTTACCGCTATTCATATCCCTAATTGCACGAGGAAAAAAGGACATTTTGAACCTGTCAGTTCGGTAATCAATTTCTCTAATTTTGTAATCATGGTCCAGTCTGCCATAGTAAGTTGGGGTTCGCAAAATATTTCTAACGTCATCACTGAAATTATTATCTTGGAATTTATTTGAGAGATTAACCCTAAATTTAAACCTGCGATCTGACAATGATTCCCAAATTAATTCATTTAATAGACTGGTTATGCTAGTATAGTTGTCGTATCGTCCCTTTACAAATATTGTCGATCTGCGCTGCACACGTTCAAGTTCGTTATTTAGACCGATTTCGTAGGGATCCAATACACTGGCAGCATATTCCAAATGAGGTCTAACAAGGGAATAGTAGCTGATTCTCCAATACGAGTGAATAAATCCAGAGTATAGGTAGTGGCATGTTGGTATAAGGGCTTGAAGGTAACCCAAATAACAGCATGTCTTTGCATGCTTACTCTGCTATTTTTTTCTTTTTAAATAGTGAAGTTTAGACTAATATATTAATATTAATCCTATTTTATGCATGATATGTAGCGAATGCTTGTTGAGAATTCACCCCCTGCCACACAACTTTATGTTGGCTTGCAGGGTATTACGTAGATGTAGATGTTGGATAGCACACTGATGCCTCCTGCAGTTTATTTTAACCTCTTCAGCAAAGACCTAGAGAAATGGGAAGTAAAATATTCGAGCAAGGCCAGGTGAGGGTTGATGGAGAGGAGTGGAAGAGGGTCGGGGTGAAAGAATGTAATGGAGTTCCTAGGGCAGCGGATCGCTCAGCGAAATAGAGATTGTTAGGGCCCGAGCACAAGCAATACTTGGACGACACCGCGGCGTTTTATGTGAAAAGAATTGCCGCGGAAGGACCTTGGTTATTCTAGCAACACACCTCTCTAACCTACAAAGGCATTTCGAGCGGAAATGATGCATCAACATTGAGCGCATCTCAAGAGGATTTCGTCGGTTAGGGAAAGTATTAGATTCCAAGAGTTTGAACAGAGCTTGAAATTAGGGCAAATAGAACGAAGTAGCTGTAGCGGGCCGCAAGAAGGATGCAGCTGTCCGATTCCAAGTGGGTAATTAGGGCAGGTCTCGAAATTAAGGCACGATGGACTTCGCCATGTGCTCATAAAAAGCGGGCGTATACTCTTTCAAACCCATGACGTACAAATTTAAATCGCATAGCATTTCCCAAGAGAGAATATTTCATTAGCAGAGATTGAAAATCCATTTAATCAGGCATAGAGAAGTTTGAAAATGATCCCGTCTTTACGAAAGTCGAACGAGAGCGAAAGTACTTGTTCGGTGAAAGAAATCGCTCTTCTAGATCAAAAGGATGAGATGAATGACACGGAGGACTTCGGTATCGCCATGTGCCGTCTTTAATCTCGTGTATTCCCACAGTTTCATGGCCCTCGTGTCTTACGGTGGTGAAACATTTGTAGCACGCTATTCACAGGCAGGGACCAAAGAGGCTTTTCAAAGAGACTCTTCAAAGGGACTTTGGACTTTGAAAATCCATCAAGAGGAGATATTGTCCAAGATTTGATCTCGATCCCTGGCGATGCTGCCAAAAATACTAGCCACCTATTCAGCCCCATTCCTAGTTCGTTCATGCATTTATTGAGTGACCTTATTACGGGATGTACCGTTCCCCTCTCACGCATGAAAGCATTTTAATGTGTCACATACTGCAATGATCGCCTACAAATACATCGAAGAACCTCATTACATACATACCCAAGTAATGTGTTGACGCGGGATGCTCCGATGGAATATCCGTAATTCGTGGTGGTTCCGATGTCAAGCCTTTGTTTGAGACCGGACTTCCGTGAGGATGCCAAAAGAAGGAAATACGGGCGAAATGAGATAATGTATAAATTATGTATGCACACGAAGAGTACTTGGGAAATGTGATGAGAAGAGAAAAGAGCGATGTTACTTATCACTAGTTAAGCCCCACCTTGAGTATTCAGCCAGTGTATGGGATCCGAATGAATTAGGTTTGATCAGAGAACTAGACAGTGTGCAGCGTAGAGCAGCTAGGTTCGTTAAAAGGTATTACGATAGGTTGAGTAGCGTTCCAGAATTAATAAAAGAATTAGGGTGGGAATCATTATCAGAGAAGAGGTTAAAGTACAGATCAAATCTATTAGAGAAATTTCAATCGGATAGCTTTACTGAAGATGTTAGGCACATATTAAAAACAGCAACGTATTTTGCTAGATTCGACCAGATAAATAAGATTAGAGAGAGAGATTGTCGTACCGACAGATTCAAAATGGCATTTTCCCCCGTACTATAAGGGAACAGAATAGGCAGCATAACAAAGGGATAGGTAGGGAAAATATTTTAGAGTAGTCTGTAGTGCATGATGCATGTATTAATCCCTCAAATAAAATAGAAACTAACAATCTATTTGCATGAGACCCTATAGTTGCTTGTTTGCATGCCGGTAGTGCATGCATCTTCACCCCCTGCCACACACCCTCGCGGTGGCTTGCAGGGTATCGTTTAGATGTAGATGTAGATGAAGATTGGTATACTTGTTTTACGCGTAATATATAAAATTAGCTTAACAGTAAACAATAACAGTGAAGCTTATATTATCCGGAAAAATTAATTGTTCAACAAGAAGAATGAAGTAGTATCTATAGGAAGTGCTCACCTATCAACTCTTACGATGTGCCTCGTCGCCAAGTCCCCATACAACTGAATGTTTCGTGGGAAATTCCCCAGGTGGCGAGACTTTAGTCTGTTTTTTTTCGGTGGGAGGGGAAATAATTCTCCAAGAAGAGCCTCCTCTGCCAAGTAGGTGGGGGATCTGGACTATAAAATGCCCCACGAGGAAAGTCGTATTGGAGTTCACTTGCACGGGGCCTTGAATCCCGTAGGGCGGCCTGGTACCGCTTAGCATGGTGTTTCAAATAGAATGGGAGCGTTTACTCGGAACCGAAATCACAATTTTGTACACGAAATCGTTACATGGAAACGAAAAATAAATTTAGTGAGTAAATCAATCTTCTAACCACAACCATTCGCTCATAATTCAAAAATTAAAATAAGCAAAAGTTAACGCCCACCGAAAAACTGCTGTGATAACATTGACGTCATTTTTCTCACGTTCTTGACTGCTTTTCGGAGAAGGGTAGGGAGTGGAGGGGGTTTCTCGGTAAGTCTGGTCGCTCAGATGCTGTCGCAACTGCTCCTATTGTCAGAGTCAGCTGTGTCCCCCCATTGCGATTAGGCTAAGTAGCTTCGCGGGCTCAGTTGCGATTGGACAAAGTCGATATATGTCACAGGTTGTACCACGCCCACTTTTCCGAAAGGGTTAAAAACATCAGTTTTTCGCCGCTTATAACTCGAGAAATTATTGAAGGATCAAAAAACGGAAAACTATGGGTCTTTTTATTTTACAAACTCTATCAGATTCGGCAGTTAAAAATATGGTAAACGACTCCATTTCCTGACAATTTTTTGTAGTAAGTGAATCAATGAATAAATAGTTATTTGAAATTAATTTTGTTTTAGTGAGATTTTACAAGGAAACTAATGACATTAAAAAATATGGTAAACGACCCCATTCTTCCGCTATCGCTCGCAGACGATCAAGGATGCATTTACAGTTGTGATGGCACACCATTGTGTATGAATGTCACATATAGAAGCAGCCTAGGCCATTCATTTTCCGTAAATACATTTGAAAAACAAGAGGGAAAATGATGTTTTCATTGAATAGGAATTTAAAGATACCAAAAATGATATGCTTTTCTGGAAGTAATTGGCTCATGTTATAATGCTAATGACAATCTTCGATGTCTAAATTATCGATGTAATCAGTCATGGTTAATATGAATATTCGTCTGATAGTTGAGGTCATTTTCGCCATTAATAATAGATTTCCATTTTCAGCCAACCCACAGTGAATTTCAACGCACGATGGAGTTGGATCGAATACTGATCATTGAATTCCTATAATATAGCTGATAACTTCTGGCTTAATTATGTGATACCTTTCCATAATGGAAAATAAAAGATTGAAACTTTGTTAGGTTCACATTAGTTTTAAATAGGCACGACCCGGTTGAGTTGGCAGTTGGATGAGAAGAGATAGAGGGGGAAGGAGCGGTGTTAGGTTGGGTAGGGAGGGATTTCCCTGCGTTGATGGGTCTTCGACCAGCGGGGGGTAGAGTGGATGAGGAAACGAGGGGCTAAGGAGGGTTGAGGTAAGGTGAGGGTGAAGGAGGGGTGGAAAGAAGGATTAGCGGGGGCGCATTATGTTTTACGTTATAATGTTGTAACTTGTTAAATAAAGATAATGTATGCATGATCAGTCACCTGAAGATGTAACTACGTTATGAAACCCGGTTCGTGCCTATTTAAATAAAATGTGAACCGAACAAAGTTTAATTCTATTATCTTCCACTGAATTCCCACTTAGAGCACCCCATCCTAGAGAATCTAAAATCCTGTACAGGTCCTTGGGGTGGAGGGTCCGTATTTGAGTATGTGAAATAAATGCTTAGGTTAGAGAGCAATTAAAGGTCACCTCCAGTTATAACCCTTCCTCTCAATCGGGTTATCATCAAAATTAGTGACCGCTTACTTATTTTGTGGAATTTTACCATAATAATGAGGAGAATGAAACTTGAGAATTCCTCTAGTTTTATTATCGGTACAACTAGTTTCAGCCGTTATACCCCCCTCAGGTACATAATAGAATATTTTCATTCGAGTGCCTTTATATACATTTAGGGAACAGGAAGGGGAGGGGAGGGGTAAGGAATGTGAAGGAGAATTGCGGGAAAGGGATTAGGGGCAGGTTGAATAGGACGTGGATTTTCCGTGGGTAAAACAACTGACAGTAGGAGTGGGAGTTTTAAAAATGTGATGTCGTTCAACAGTCCAGGGTCCTTGCAATGGAGGCCGATCTATCGTTCCTCCCAGGCATCCAGCTTTCGGCCCTCGACGGAAAATATTCCATTATGTGCCTGAGGATGACCTAACTACACAGTGTGTAGCGTAGAGCAGCTAGGTTCGTTAAAAGGTGTTACGATAGGTTGAGTAGTGTTTCAGAATTAATACAATATTCAGGGTGGGAGTCATTATCAGAGCGTAGGTTTAAGTACAGATTAAATCTATTAGAGAAATTTCAATCGGATAGCTTTACTGAAGATGTTAGGCACATATTAAAAACACCAGCGTATTATGCTAGATTCGACCAGATAAATAAATTTAGAGAGATAGATTGTCGTACTGATGGATTAAAAATGGCATTTTCCCCAGTACTATAAGAATACAGAACAGAATAGGCAGCCTAGCAAAGGGATAGGTAGGGGAAATAGTTTAGAGTAGTCTGTAGTGCATGATGAAAGTATTAATCCCTTAAATACTATAAATACTAACAATCTAGTTGAATGAGACCCTATAGTTGCAATTAAACCAGCCTATTAAATGAATTAAATAGGGAATCATTGTCAGATCGTAGGTTGAAATTTAGACTTAATCTCTTTAACAAATTCCAAGACCACATTTTCAGTGATGATGTCAAAAATATTTTGCGAACCCCAACTTACTATGGTGTACAGGACCATAATCACAAAATTAGAGAAATTGATTGCCGAACTAACAGATTCAAAATGTCATTTTTTCCTCGCTTTGAAATATGAATAGCTGTAAATATATCCAATACGAGTGTAGCAATGGATAAAATTGGTAGCTGCGTGTTGGTATAAGGACTTGTAGCTAACCCAACTTACAGCATGTTTTTGCAAACTTGCTTTGTTATTTTTGTCTTTTTTTAATTAGTAAAGTTTAGAACAGTATATAAATACTAATCCTTTTTTATGTATGATATGTAGTGCATGTTTGGTGAGATTCACCCCTTCTCACCTTTATGTTGGCTTGCAGGGTATTATGTAGATGTATTAGTAGCGTTTGCTGTGGAAAAAGCGCACATTGCTGTTCGAACCATTAACGACCAGAGTGTAAGACATTCAGGAATGCGGAATACAATCATAAAATGTTAGGTTTGAAGCACTAATGTTGATTTTTTACCTGCTACCTAGTTTGAAGAGGATCGTTAGCTACGTTATGATACTAGTGCAATACATTTGTTGGAAATTTGGAGAAGGCAAAATATAAAAAGAATATTGGGAGGCGTTTGAAATGTCCTCCATGTGGAAGATAGTGGAATGGAATGGTCAGAAAAGAAAAAGGAGCGAATAATTTCTGATTTTTGCCCAAAGGAAGCGATTGAGCTGATTGAAATTACGATCTGGAAAACGGAGTATGTACCATGTGATAGAGAATTCAAGATTTTGGTAAGATTGATAGAGTATTCGTGACCGTAAAAATCAAAGGGTTTAAATGTGTGCTCATAATTGTTTGCGAAAAGACAAGATGAATGCTCAGGTGAAAAGGAATGTTATATGGATACAATGGTCAGCAAGGCATAGCTCAAAAATAAAATAAACGTTGGTTTATTCCATACAATTATTATTCCCTCAACTGGTTTCAAGGCACCTCCACCAAGGCATTATGAGGAGAAGAGTGCTATAGAATTTAAACTTGGGGGTATAGGTATATGCATACTTTCTTCGAAAATCACACTGGTGACAGGTACACGTGGTACAATGTAAATTTATCACAGGTGTGATGGCTCCAGGAATAGAAAACATAAAAGAGACCCACAAAATGTTCTTAATTTACGGCGGTGCAACCGCATTCTTCAGAGACAGAACTAAGATGAATTTTACGAAAGAAAAACAAGCTCTCTGAACTCTAATGCTATCAATGCTCGATTGACGGAAAAGCGGGCGAATGAAGAGGTGTTGAAGATGGCGAGGAAGGAAAGAGTATCGATGGTGAAAACTGGGAGAAGGCAGAGTAACTGTACGCAAGAAATCTTTAGGTACAGTGGAATGATGGAGGGTACCATAGGAGTAAGAATGTTACGTTTGCGAGGACGAGGAAGAAAGAGAAATGGTAATATAATGGATTGGGATATCAAATTAGAGTTTTCCCAGAATAGCTGCAGTGATCAGGTATACCACACAGAATATTACTTGACAGTCCTCAGGAGAAAGGATAAGGGGCTGGTAGAGTGATATCCCTATATTTGATTTGATAAAGTGCTTCGTAATTCAACTCTGTAATACAAAAGTACTCTGGTAAAAAAAGATTCCTAAAGGAGTGAAATGGAATTCTACATAAACTGTGATAGAGGAAGAAGATGTGTGAATTAAGAAGAGCTGCAAGGAGTACAAGATATCATTGGCCTGTGTAGAAAGGAGCAAGTTAGATTCATGAGCAGAATGACACTTAGTTTTGGGAGGGAAAACAAAACATTGCCTTAGCAATTTAGACCTCAATACTATAATAGCATAAGACCATGAGTTAAATGCATTAACAGAGTCTTTTCCTTTGAAACATTTATTTTTTGACACACCAATTAAGCCATGAATTGATTGAAGGAGATTGAAGTGCTTTTACAAATACCAAGCTCACTGATCAACATCTCTATGCACATCCAGTTACACACACACAACATTGATTTTATTTTCCATCGAACGTTGATTGTGGCACAATATAAAAGATCCTGGCATAGATTTGGATATAGGCCATAATGGGTGTTGCCCTGAATTCTGCAGTTTTCCTGCGGAGTATTTTGTCACTAGCAGAAACTGTGGTGCTCCTGTGCCATGCAAGTCACTTCTGCAGGTGCGAAATACGATTCAAATGGTGCTGTCAAACACGAACTTCGCTGATTTCAGATGGCACGTTCCAGGACACGGAAAAGTATTTGTCCACCTCGGTTCAGAAAGTTCCCTCGGCAACACGGGGACAAATTGATGCGATCGTACTGGACGCTTCGGGGAGTCACAGGATGGTGTCGCCGTTCTTCAAGGCGTCGGTTTTCTCGGGCCGTCGGCACGAGTCCCTGGCCGTCGCGGCGCCTCCGTCGCCAGACTCGGGAAGCGTCGAGTGGACGATGGAGGCCCTCGTGCGGGAGTTGTCGCCGGAGAAGCTGGTGTTGCGAGGGCCCACGGTCAGCCAGCTGCGGGACCCTTCGCCCCTCCTAGGGTTCCGGGCCTCCACGAACCGGAAGTAGGACCGCTTGATCAGGTAGTGCACCTGCAAAAGAGATGATTGACGCATGAGCGACCTTCATCATCAGCGCATTTTCCCACGGAGACCGTGCATGAATACGCTCCTTAGCCTTTTTTTCCCCAACATTTGTGAAGCAACATTAGAGAATGAGGCAGTATCGGTGAAGTTGAGGTTTTCCAAGTCAAAAATGAGGTTTGTGATCTGCATCTACATAATATCCTGCCAGCCCCTGCAAAGGACTGACACATGATCTTTCCTGAGGTAAAAACATACGTGAAATAATGGGTCAAGCGAATCGTAAACTGGGATTCGTCAAAAGAGCAATTATTTCTTGAACCTCCTGGTCTTTCTGGACTGGATTTTTAAAACCTGGAACTCTGTTAATAATAACGTTAGAGCTTCATTTAAAATTTCTAAAGACTCAAAAAACATAAGGAATAAACTTCTGGTAATAAACATCATGCGAATAATACACATTTTTTCTGGTTGCTCCATTGTTTCAACAAACAAGTGAATGCGAACAACTGCCGAGAGTGAGGCTCGCGCTGCGAAGAAGGGTCGAGATAATCCCCGCCTCTAAGCCGAGAAAGGGTCTTCAGACCCACTAAGTAGGATCCCTAATGACAACTTGGACCTTTTCTGCCTTCCTGGCCCTGGCGATGTTTTAAGACGCCGTTCGTTCTCGTGCTTAGAAAAGTCTGCGACGTTTATACACGGCGTTCGTAGCGAAAGGGTTAATAACAATGGAGAACATGCACTATTTTTATAACCCTTTGAATTTGCAGTTTATTAGCTAAAATGTGCTTGGCGAAAAGTTTGCTGAAGAATTAAATTGCCTTACAAAGATATTACTCTTTGAAAATTGTACTTTTTCGGCAGCTTAAAAACACGACGCCATCGCATGACGTCACGGCACGGTATCTCGCCGTTTATCTGTTTATGCGTGGAGGTAAGTTGTTAAATGAATACTTGGCGATAACGTATGTATTTATCTAATTTGTTTTTTGCAATAAAAGATTGTATTTCGATTTTTTATTTACGTAGCATGGATGATAACGAGCAAATCGTCCATTAATTATATAATGCCTGTTTAGTGCCCAAGAATTTCTACTACGTCAATGCAATCCCTGGTTTTTTTTAAGAAGAACGCCGCCATAAGGGAGTCAACCAAAGGAAATTGTCGGAATGTGATTTTTTAAGTATTTTTTCAGTCATCGTTTCTTTCGAGAAACGGCTAAAAACCTCAAAACAATATATCCACTTCGTTTTCTTTTAAATATAAATGTCTATCTCCGTAGCAATATGGAACCTATACCATGCAGTGACGTCAGAAGGCGTCTCAGGTCACGTGACTCGATTTTCGGGAACATTTTAATATCATTTAATAATCTTTGTGGTGGACGTAGAAAAATTTGGCTTGTGTATTTAAATTGGTGAGAAAATTTCGCATCAAGTACATCATTTATCTCCGAGAAACAAATTTCATGCATATTCCCGATTGAAATTCGGGCCAGGCGACGAAGAACGGAACTTGGTATCTTTGGCGTGGATAGGGTCCACTCACCTCTCCGTTGAAGTAGCAGAAGATTAGAGCGACGAGTAGACCCTGGAGTCCGTCCAGCAGGTAGTCGGCGTAGAAGTAGAGCTCTATCCAGTCGCAGCTGCCTCCGCCGGTCGGCCGGTACGCCGTCACCACGAAGTGAAGGCCGAAGAGGGGCAGGAGCACAAGAGTGGCCCTCACTGTTTTCCTGCTTGATCGCCGTTTGGAAGAGAAAGCAAACACATGACAATCGTCGGGAATAAGAGAAACGAAACACGCCGTCCGCGAGAACGCTGCTGCCGCTCCTTCGGAAATAATGGGACTCTCTCAGAGTCCTCAGAAAGCTAAAGTATTGCGCTGCCGAGATACATAGAGGAATTAAAAAGACTTCGAAATTGCCGCAAAATACCTTTCACCCGCAGAATGTCAGCATTATACATAGCAGCATTTCACAAGGAATACATTTTTCTTTGCGGAATATTGCTACTGTGCATTCCAGCTAAATATTTGCGGCTAGTTCACAGTCATTATACTTGTTCAGAGCGTAGGTTAAAGTACAGATTAAATATATTAGAGAAATTTCAAGACTTTGAAATAGCACACCAGAGCCACCTCACGGTGGCTCTGTGCGCAAGACTACGGCTTGTCTACGATATTGTATGAACGGCACGTCGGTAATATACTGACTGCCTTTTTAGGCCTCTAGAAAACCACAGTGGAGAAAGAAGCTCAATTGTTTAGCTCAATTGAGCATTTAACAAAAAAACAATTTTTCTTTTTAAAGGACACTAAAGTGAAAAAGTTTTGTGTGCAAATTTGCATATATGTATTTTTTATTGGAGTTATCCAACACTTCAACAAAAGTACCGTAATTTAGTCACGTGACGGCAAAATGAAAAATCGGTAGCGTGACGCGAATTTTGGTTTGTGTATCTGTTGAATATTAAAGTCTCTTCTGTGTAGCTTCGGAAACCAAAACAAACGATTCTAACGTTTGCAGCAGAGGATTACATTCAAAGAGAGTGATCAACTACAATGTGTCCAATTTTCTTGCTACGTCTTCATAAATATTCCGTTTCTTATGATGTTTTCAGGACCAGTCAATCGTTTTCTTCATAATTTACTTATGTCATGAAGGTTCCAAATTAGAAAGTAACAAATGATTTCTCGCTTTTGCTGAACAATTTTTTGTAACAGTATGATGCAAAACAATTCCAGAACTTCAAGCAAAACAATTCCAATATCCCTTCGAAATATCCTACCAGCATATTTTGGATGTTAATAATGCATTATACAGTAGTAGTGTTTCAGACATAATACAATAATTAGGGTGAGAGTCATTATCAGAGCGTAGGTTAAGGTACAGATTAAATCTATTAGAGACATTTCAATCGGATAGCTTTACTGAAGATGTTAAGCACATATTAAAAACACCAGCGTATTATGCTAGATTCGATCAGATAAACGAAATTAGAGAGATAGATTGTCGTACTGATGGATTCAAAATGGCATTTCCTCCCTGTACTATAAGAGAACAGAATAGGCAGCATAGCAAAGGGATATATAGAGGAATTATTTTAGAGTAGTCTGTAGTGTATGATGCATGTATTAATCATTTAAAAACTATAGATTCTAACAATCTAGTCGCATGAGACCCTATAGTTGTTTGTTTGCATGAAGGTAGTGCATGTTTGGTGATCTTCACCCCCTGCCACACACCCTCGCGGTGGCTTGCAGGGTATCATGTAGATGTAGATGTTCAAAGTAAGCATATTAGAATTTAAGTTGGCCTTAACCTCGTGTACGGTGGTACTGTACGCAAGACTACGGCTTGTCTACGATATTGTATGAACGGCACGTAGGTAATATACCTACTCTATTTTGAGGCCTCTAGAAATCCACAGGGGTAAAAGAAGCCAAATTGTGAGTTCAATTGGGTATTTACGAAAATCACTTTCTCTTTTTGTACAGGATACAGTGATAAATGTTTGTGTACAAAGTGCTATGCATAGGAAATCGCTTAGCAAGGATTTAGATGCAATCGAAGAGTGGTGCGACAAATGACAGTTAGAACTTAACTTTAAAAGGTGCGTACCTATCAATTTTTGGAGAAGGAATAATCCGATAGATCGATCCTATAAAATTAAAAACCCGAAGATCGATTGCGTTTAAACCATAAGGTGTTTAGGTGCAAAAACCTCGAAAGATGTATCGTGGGGAAGACACATTCGGGAAATATGCGGCCGAGCAAGGAGAAAGCTAGGATTTATAAAAACAGCAGGTACGCTGCACACACTCTAGTTCTCTAATGAAACCTAATTCATTCGGATCCCATACACTGGCTGCATACTCAAGGTGGGGCCTAACTAGTGAAAAGTAGCATCGCTCTTTTGTCTTCTCATCACATTTCCCAAGTACTCTTTTTATAAATCCTAGCTTTCTCTTCGCTCGGCCGCATATTTCCCTTATGTCTTCCCCACGATAAATCTTTAGTGATTGTTACACCTAAATATCTTACGGTTTCAACGTTTTCGATCTTCGTGTTATTAATTCTATAGGATCGCTCTATCGAATTATTCCTCCTCCAAAAATTGATAGCTACACACTTTTTAAGGTTGAGTTCTAACTGCCATTTGTCGCACCACTCTTGAATTGCATCTAAATCCTTGCTAAGTGATTTCGTGTCCTCTTCGTTTGATATACCCCTGTACACCACCGCATCGTCTGCAAAAAGTCTAAGGTTACTACTAACTACGGTACCCAAATCGTTTATGTATAAAAGAAATAGAAGCGGACCTACTACGCTACCCTGGGGAACTCCCGATGTGACTTCGATTGTGTCCGACATGATACCATCTATGACAACCCTCTGCTCTCGCCCACTTAAGAATTCTTTTACCCAACATACAACGTCTTTATTTATACCAAAACTCTCTAACTTCAAGATTAATTTGTCATGAGGAACTTTATCGAAAGCCTTTTTAAAATCTAAAAATATCGCATCAACTTCAGTACTGCTTTCGCCGTGGACTAAAATATCGTGTACGAATAAAGCTAATTGTGTCTCGCCAGATCTACCTTTCCGGAACCCATGTTGGCTGTTTATGAGTAATCCCTGAATATCCAAATGCCCCATGATCGAACTGACTACTATGTGCTCAAATATCTTACAAGAGATTGACGTGAGTGAAATGGGTCTGTAGTTACTAGGTTCTTCCCTATCACCGCTTTTAAATATAGGTGTAATGTTAGCTACTTTCCAATCCTTGGGTACTGTGTGGTTCTTTAGTGTTTTATTGAATATTATTTCTAGATAGGGGGCTATTTCAGAAGCTAATGTTTTATAAACTCTGGAAGGAATTTGATCGGGACCTGGTGCTTTGTTTTTACTTATGCTTTTTAACTGCTGCTCTATTCCGCGACATGAAATGTTTATTTCGGGCATTTGCTCACTGAAAGTGTTCGGCGGTGGTTCCACTGCGTTTTGTGACGATGAGTTGAATACACTTTGGAAGAAGGTGTTTAAAGTGTTGGCTTTTTCTACACTGCTGGTGACTCTGATTCCTTTATCATTTTTAAGTGTGTGCACTGTGGACTTATTTCCCTGAAGCTCTCTCACATATGACCAAAACGCTTTAGGATTGCTATCTAAATATTCTCCTAACATCTTGCTCTTGAAATGTGATAACGCTTGCCGACATGATTTCCTTGCTAATGCTCTCGATTTTTTATAGTTTTGAACTAGCTCATTTTTTTCCTCTACCGATAGACCCCGTCTGGCATTTTTCATCTTAGCATGGCATACCCTTTGTCGCTTTAGTGATTTCCTAACCTCAGCGTTATACCACCTTGGCTCTGTATTATCACTAATATATTTACTTGGTATGTATTTATGAACTGCGTTACGGGTGACCTCAAGAAATTCTCTCCACGAATCCTCTGTATTTAATCCTTTGCTTTGTTCGCTGAATACATTAAACGCTTCCCTTAATTCCTCTTTCATACCGTCGTAATGTGCCTTGCCAAATAAGTACACCCTCCTCCTTGGTTTATAATGTCTTTCAACGCCTACAATAAATTTCGCATGCACTATTTTATGGTCACTAATTCCTGTGTCTGTAACTGTATTTAGAACTCGCTCGGGTATATTTGTTGCTAATAAGTCTAGAATGTTGTTTCCCCTGGTCGGCTCTGTTACTAGCTGTTGTAAAGAATGTGTCGTAAAGGTGTTCAACAGTGATTCGCAATGTTCCTTATCCTTACCTCCTGCAATGAAACTACACGTATTCCAGTCTATCGAGGGGAGATTGAAATCTCCGCCTACTATTATTCCTCTATCATTCTTCCCAGAAAGTAATGTGCGTATCTCTGACTCTAGCTCTATTATAGAATTGACGTCTGCGTCCGGTGGCCTGTAATATGCACCTACATATATCTGTTTTGCGTTACTACTTTTACTTTTAACGGAACACCAAATACTTTCTACATTTCGCTCTGAAATAAGTTCTCTTCTACTGACATACGGGTCCTTCACAGCTATGAAAACTCCTCCTCCGTTTCTGCTTACTCTATCCTTTCTGTATACTGTAAAACACTTCGGAAATACTTCATGATCTGATATGTCCTTCGAAAGCCAGCTTTCTGTACCTACGATTATATCTGCATTAGTACTCTTAATGAGGTGGTGAAATTCTGCTACTCTATTTCTTATACTACGACAATTCACTACTATCACTGAAATTTTTTCTTCCAATCTGTTTCTCTCTTGGTGCTCCTTTCCAACTAAAATTTTCCTCGATAATTTTTTGACGGACAAACTATTTGGTCTACCTCTTACCTTTGATGAATTATCATGTTCGTTCTCTCCATGTGTTTTTCTCTGACCTTCTAAAACTACTCTGCATGTTCTGTCAAATTCTTGCACGATTTTTCCCCCGCGGATTGACCTGCACTCTGGGCTACCACCTGAGCTAAACCCTACGTGTATGCTCCAGTATCCTACTCGCTACCCTAGACGATGCCTCGTCCGTGTAGTGGACACCCGAGCGATTCAGGGGCACCCGACACGTTTCCAGCTCCGGCCCGAGGTCCAAAAACTCAGCTCCCTCGCTCCCACAGACTTCACGGAGTCTCCGGTTTATGCCTAAAACTCGGCTCCAAACCATCGACCCCCGATCCGTCCTAGGTACCAAGCTACATATAGTCAGCCTCATATCGATACCCAGACCCCCACGAACACGGTGGAACTCGGTGCATAGATCCCTTACGGAATCCATGTTACGATAGGTTGAGTAGTGTTTCAGAATTAATCCAAGATTCCGGGTGGGAGTCATTATCAGAGCGTAGCTTAAGATACAGTTTAAATTTATTGGAGAAATTTCAATCGGATAGCTTTACTGAAGATGTTAGGCACATATTAAAAAACCAGCGTATTATGCTAGATTCAACCAGATAAATAAGTTTAGAGAGATAGATTGTCGTACTGATAGATTCAAAATGGCATTTTCCCACATACTATAAGATAACAGAATAGGCAGCCTAGCAAAGGGATAGGTAGGGGAAATATTTGAGAGTAGTCTGTAGTGTATGATGCATGTATTAATTCCTTAAATACTATAGATACTAACAAGCTAGTTGCATGAGACCCTATAGTTGCTTGTCTGTATGTCGGTAGTCAAGCTTGGTGATCTTCACCCCCTGCCACACACCCTCGCGGTGGCTTGCAGCGTATCGTGGAATGTAGATGTAGATGTAGATACATGGATGTCGGCCGTGTGTGGAATAGCTCTGCGCCCAGCAGTGGCGGAATTTTTTCCCGGTGGGTTTAGCCTCGATCGCCAAGAGCGGAAAGTGGGACATCTCCGTGGGACTCGCAATCAGTGGAAGGCCGGAAGCGGTAAGTAGGTACATCTATATCCACATTATACTCATCAAGCCACCATAAAGGTGGAAAAAACATGCTGTTAGTTGGGGTACCTTCAAGTCCTTAATCCAACATGTAGCTACCAATGTTATCCATTGCTACAGTCGTATTGGAGATATTTTTACCGTCATTCATATCCCTAATTGTTCAAGGAAAAAAGGACATTTTGAATCTGTCAGTTCGGCAATCAATTTCTCTTATTTTGTGATTATGATCCAGTCTAACGTAGTAAGTTGTGGTTCGCAAAATATTTTTAACGTCATCACTGAAAATATGATCTTGGAAGGATTCCCAATTTAATTAATTTAATAGACTGGTTACGCTAATAAGGTTATCTTACCGTTCCTTTACAAATCTTGCCGTTCTTCGCTAGACACGTTCAAGTTCTTTATTTAGACCGATTTCGTAGGATCCTATGCACTGGCCGCATATTCCAAATGAGGTCTAACAAGGGAAAAGTGGCTCATTTCTCATAATGTACGTTACATTTACCCAAAAAGTCTTTCGATGAATCCCAGTTTACGATTCGCTTGACCCATTATTTCACATATGTGTTTACTCCAGGAAAGATCATGTGTCAGTCTTATTCCAAGATATTTGATCGATTCCACGTTTGTTATTTCATTATTGCTTATTTTATAAGTGCTAGGTACTAGGTACTGTGATTCTGGGGGATCTCCAAGGACGGAGAAGCCCGATATTCAGTTTTTCTACTCTTTTTGATTTTGCTGCCGCAGGGGTGGTCTGCGGAGTGGGAGTACTTAGCACTCATTGTTCCACCTGTTCCTTTTTTCTGCTACGAAATCTATTGAAGAGGAATCGTCAGAAGACTTCTGATATCCGAATAGAAAACTCGAAAAAATATCAGATGTGACAAGAGTAGACGACCACCGTAGCCAAAGTTTGAGGTCCACTCGTTCACATTGGGAGTGTTTGGCTGCGCGATCTCTCGTATACGAGTGATCCAAATGATCATAGTGCAAAAAAATCGAGCGTTTGCTATAGTGACCAATGAAGAACGGTTGATGGAAATTTTGGAAAAAAATATAGCACAAATTCCCATTCTGGGAGTAGAAAAACCCACTTTTTTGGGCTGACATTGAACCGGTCGCTGGATCACCGCTTCCAATCGAAGTTGAGTTAAATGATATCAAAAAAGAACTCGTGCACAACGGAAAAATACATCGACTATAGGACAATAAATATATATAGGGTCCGGAATGGCGCCGTTTTCGACGGGTACGAGGATCGCCAGGATGACGGTTGAGTGAACATTTCCTCTCACCTCACAATAAGAGGGAACGGGCCATCATCATTTATGACGGTCAAAAGAAGACCTGTAAACGGAGATGGGCACGTTAGACGGGAACGTCCAAAAACTAGGACCTTAGTGAGCTGCGACGATATATTGTAAAGACAAGACATGTTTGTTTACAACACTGAGGCAGACCTCAGAGCTGCTTGAGCTTGAGTTAGAGACTGAGGCAAGAAGACAAAGAAGAGAGGTCTCCATGGGAGGAGAAAAGAGGAGACGGAACTATTCTCCTTGCAACCCGATAGAAGGAGGGAGGCAAAAAGACCCGTTGAACACGAGACGAAGAAAAGAAAAGCAGAAGGCCGAATACTGAAGCTTAAAAGAGGCTCCGAAAGAGAAGGAATTGGGAAGAATATGGAAGAAAAGTTGGGGTGGACAAAGAGGAGGAGGGAAGAGTAAGTGGGGAAGAAGAGAGGAAGAGGGTCAGTGCAAAAGGGGACCCCGGCAAGTGCGGCGAATAGCATAATCGTAACAAGCACTAAAGATTTAAAGGTTTATCGTGGGGAAGAAACATCCGGGAAATAAGCGGCCGAGCGAAGAGAAATCCAGGATTTATAAAAAGAGTACTTGGAAAATGTGATGAGAAGACAAAAGAGCGATGTTACTTTTCTCTAGTTAGGCCCCACCTTGAGTATGCAGCCAGTGTATGGGATCCTAATGACTTAGGTTTGATCAGAGAACTAGACAGTGTGCAGCGTAGAGCAGCTAGGTTCGTGAAAAGGTGTTACGATAGGTTGAGTAGCGTTTCAGAATTAATAAAAGAATTAGGGTGGGAATCATTGTTTGTATATTTTATTTATTCATTTATGTCTTATTTTAATATGCGAATTTCAGGACTCAAAATCTTCTCTTCCAATTAACATATTGGATCTTACAAATATCTATGCCCCGGAAAGTGAAAATCCTCCCCAAGCGGGATTCGAACCCGTGACACTGGGATCGGCAGGCGAGGGATTTACCCCCCTTACTGGCGGGGCTGTCATTATCAGAGCGTAGGTTAAACCACACATTAAATCTGTTAGAGAAATTTCAATTGGATAGCTTTACTGAAGATGTTAGGCACATATTAAAACATCAGCGTATTATGCTAGATTCGACCAGTTAAATAAGATTAGAGAGATAGATTGTCGTACTGATAGGTTCAAAATGGCATTTTTTCCCCTTCCAATAAGAGAACAGAATAGGTAACATAGCAAACGGATAGGTAGGGGAAATATTTGAGAATAGTCTGTAGTGCATGATGCATGTATTAATCCCTTAAATACTATAGATACTAACAATCTAGTTTCATAGTTGCTTGTTTGTATGTCGGTAGTTCATGATTGGTGATCTTCACCCCCTGCCACACACCCTCGCAGTGGCTTGCAGGGAATCATGCACATGTAGCATGGATGGGACCCTCACCGGAAGGAATCACCGAGAGCATTGGCGACAGTCGAACGGAGGAAATCGTTTGAACGAGGCGGGAGGCAGATCGTCACTCGGATATCAGAAGCAGAGGGGAGAGGCGGAGCAGGTAGCACCGACTTGTGGAGAAATACGGACGAGGGGCGAGGGAGAGTAGGAGGATAGTGGAGGAGGAGGGAATGGCAGCGTAAATTCCTCACCTCTATGCCTCTTCATTTCCCTCAACAGGAGAATCAGGAAAAGGTACAATGGGGGCGTTTACTCGGAACCAGAATCGCAATTGTGTACAGGAAATCGTTAGATGGAAACGAAAAAAGAATATTAGTGAAAAAATTAATCTTCTAACCCGAGCCATTCACTCATAAATCAGAAATTAAAATAAGCAAAAGGTGACGCCCACCGAATAAGCTGCTTTGATATCATTGACGTCATTTTCCTCCCGTCCTTGAATGCTTTTAGGGGAAAGTAAGAGAGTGGAGGGGGGTTCTCGAAAGGTCGCACAGTTCCTGTCGCAACAGCTTCCATTGGCAGAGTCAGCTGTGTCTCCCCCATTGCGATAAGGCAAAGTAGCTTCGCGGGCTCAGTTGTGATTGGACGAAGTCGATATACGTCAAAGGTTGCACCCCACCCACTTTTCCGAAGGGGTTAAGGACATCAGTTTTTGCCGGTTATAACTCGAGAAATAGTCGAAGGATCAAAAAACGTAAAAATACGGGTCTCTTCATTTTCAAATTCCATCAGATTCGGCAGTAAAAAAAATATGGTAAACGACCATTCGGGACCAATTGGGAAGGAGGAAGGGACAACAAAAACAACTCTTTGAAGAAGGGGGGAGGGGAGAAGTTGGTGGCTCAAATATCAAACCCCCAACAACAACTTCCTTTTTTGCAGAACCATACTACTTCTCCAACAGTACCAAATATCTAATGTAGCCCCTGGGGGAGTGGACCTGGCTCCTCAACCCTGGGACTCCTCTGTGCAGTTTCCTGATTTCTTCAGTGACAGATCTCGAGTCAGCGAAGAAGATCTCACCGGGACTACCAACTTAGAGAAAAAGACGAGGAAGGACCTCCGTGGAGGGTCCCGGCGATATGGCGTCAAGTCGTAACCGTACATTTCGTAACTGACATCTCTTAAACGCACACCTCGTCACCGCGTCATCTCGCAACAGACAACTCGTACCATAAAATTTCTTGAACGCGACAACTAGTATACGGTCATTTGGTAACTGAAAGTGCATAAATAGACTGCTGGGGGACTGATGCTATACGAGAAATATTCATTTCCATATTAACAACTACGCGTGGCATGAATCAATTTGTCAGGAAGGCCGAGCGGTCTAAGGCGCCAGAATCAAGGTTCACCTTGCCCAACAGGGTCGGTTTTGAGCATTCTGGTCCTCATTAGAGGACATGCGTTCGAATCCCACTTCTGAGAAATTTTTTTAGGTGTCCCACAAGGTAGTGCGATTGGCCCACTCCAAATAAACAATGACGCGTCAGCGCAAACAACATGTCAGGATCGCCGAGCGGTCTAAGGCGCCAGACTCAAGGTTAACCTTGCCCGACTGGGTCGGATTTGAGCATTCTGGTCCTCGTAAGAGGGCGTGGGTTCAAATCCCACTCCTGACAAATTTTTTGTAGGTGTCCCACAAGGTAGTATGATAGACCCTTTTCCTGTCTCCTCTGTACATAAATTATACTAATAAGGTGATCAAAAGTAAGCTTCGTCTATTTGCCGAAGACGCAGTAGTGTACACGGAAATTCTATGCCCAAATGATAAAGAATATTTAAATGATAACCCACAAGCAATGAAAAAATGGTGTCATACATGAAAATTAGAATTTAACTTACAAAAATGTCTTGTACATTAATTTTTGGGAAAAAAAATTTTCTCCTCCTAGCGTGTATAAAATAAGTAATAATGAATCAACAAACGAGAAATCAATTGAATATCCTGGAATGAGACTGACACGTGATCTTTCCTGGGGTAAACACATACGTGAAATAATGGGTCAAGCTAATCGTATACTGGGATTCATCAAAAGAGTACAGGGTAAATGTTACGATCATGTACGAGCAATCAGCTACTTTTCCCTTAAAAGACCTCATTTGGAATATGCTGCATGGGATCCCTACGAAATCGGTCTAACATAAATAATGAACTTGAACATGTGCAGCGAAGATCGGCAAGATTTGTAAAGGGACGGTACGATAACTATATTAGCGTAACCTGTCTATTAAATGAATTAAAATGGGAATCATTGTCAGATCGCAGGTTGAAATTTAGACTAAGTCATCTAAATAAATTCCAAGACAATATTTTCAGTGATGACGTTACCCAACTTACTATGGTAGACTGGACCATGATCACAAAATTAGAGAAATTGATTGCTAAACTGACAGATTCAAAATGTCCTTTTTTCCTCAAACAATTACGGATATGAATAGCAGTTAATATTTCCAATACGAGTGAATCAATGTATAGCATAGGAAGTTGCATGTTAGTTTAAGGACTTGAAGGTAACCCAACTAACAGCACGTTTTTGCACAACCGGCGTAGTTTAACAGTGTTGCCTTGCTGAGGGAGCTCGCTTTCGCCAGTATAAATACAAATCGATTTAAATTAAAAGAATTTGTTGAAATATTAGACAGTTACATATTGGATACGTTAGGGACATGTGGATTATAATGCGACCATGAACAAAATTCTACGATATCCAAGTTTTGAAATGCTAGCTTTTTATGAAATTGATTACAACTTTTTTCTATTAATATATGCACTGGAAACTTGCAGAGTGTATTCATAATATATACATATATTATTTTGCAAACTATGGTTGCAATTAAACGCCTTTATATTGATTTACGAGTCATCGAATTCGGTGCTTCGCTCCAACACCGTCTAAAACCGGCACTTATTACGTTACAACTGTTGTAAAAAATATGAAAATGCGTTTTAAAAATTTAGGTCTGTAATGCAATAACGCAGAATTAGATAAGAAAAATAACGGTGTGATTAGTTTTTCTGTAGGCATATCTGTTAATTTGATCTTTTTAATCAAACTCGGGTGCACATAATTTCTACACCGACATTAGATGTGGATGTACTAGAGAGGGAGATTAAAAAAGTATTCCCCCAAGGCATGGCAAAAGGAATCGCGGAAAAAAGGGGTGCCTTCCATTTCGAAATGATTGCGAGAAATATTAGATTCCTAGTGGTGGTGAAATTAATAGGTGGGTTATAGTTAGAAAATATTCGAAGAACATTGAGTTCCGGTCATCAAAAATGGCTTGATTGAAGGATAAGCTCGACAGGCCAAGGCGACTATGTTTCCGATTCTCGTTGGCTCAAGCAAACTTGGTTCATCGGCGATGTAGTCAAGATGCAATTTATCTTCATTATTCTCAGGGCCAAAGAACATAACATGAAAGGTAAAAGGTTAACTGAGCAAATATAATGATGAGAATACAAAGGTCCAAATTTTGGTTAAGGCCTAATTTGTTAAATGGTAGATTTAGAATTAGAATTAGTAAGGTATTTAATGCTCTAGGACTTATGTCCTCTAAGAACAAAGAAAACGTACAGTATGAAACATATAATCATTAAATAAACTCACTTACTCGTTGTGAGCGATAAACCAATGTAACGATAGAATAAAACAAAAGCGTTCCATTATGCAATGACCAAAAAAAGGGAAAACATATTGTGATGTATTTGCCAGTATTTTCGATGCTCTTTTTTGAATAAACGGAACTGGCACGCCACCTTTCCCAACCTTCCCTCTCCCGACTGCTACCGGAGCCCCATGCGACTCGTATCCCGACCGGCAGCCAGTGAGTACCTTTAATTTAGTGGTGTCTCATTTGCGTGCGTACACTACAAATGGCGACGAGGATAAATTTAGGTAACGTTATGTAACTGATAGATAACGGCTAGATTAATAACTTTCGTAATTGGGTTCGCTTTAAATGGCAGGGGTAATAGGCTCGATTGGCGAGTTTGACAATTCTGTGGAAACGTGGTCGTCCTATGTTGAAAGATTTGAATTGTTCGTCGATTGCAACGACATAAATTCAAGCAAGAAAGTGAGTACTCTCTTAACCGTTGTGGGAGTAAAAACGTATAAATTGCTTCGGGATTTGTGCACGCCTAATAAACCATCTTCAAAGACGTATAATGAGTTAATAAAGATGGTCGAAGATCATCTTTACCCGGCACCATCATTCATCGCTGAGCGTTATAAATTCAGCAAGAGAGATCAGCATGAGGGTGAGACGGTAGCTAATTATATCGCAAGCCTCAAAAAGCTGTCAATTCATTGCCAGTTCGGGTCTTCCTTAAACGACTTTTTAAGGGATCGCCTTGTAAGCGGCATTAGGAACGAGTCGACGAAACAGCGACTACTTGCAGAGTCCAGCTTGAGTTTCGAGCAGGCAGCCAAAATTGCCGGCTCGGTGGAGGCAGCGGAGAGGAACGCAGCAGCTTTGGCTGTCAAAGGAGGTGACAACGGCAGCCGAATACAGCACATGGCATCACGAAGAGCAGTTCAGAGCACCAGCAACTCTACAGCGACCAGACCAAACTCTGTGTCTAATTAAGGCAGTGTACAGTGTTTTTGTTGTGGCCAAATCGGGCATGTTAAGAAGCAGTGTAAATTATATGGTGTTATTTGCCATAAGTGTGGGAAGGAAAATCACATTGCCAAGGTATGTCGAGTGACAAGTGTCCGTAATTTCAGTTGTAGCTCTTACAGACCACCTAAATTTAAGTCTGGTAATTTTAAGCCAAAACATAACTTTGTAGGTGTGGAAAGATGTTCCGATACACCTAATCCTCCTTACGAGGAAAACAAGGCTGACGATGTTAATATCGAGGATATTCAACATTTATTTCCTTTGTATGAGAAGCCTGTGGAAAGAGTCAAAGTTGACCCAATAAGGGTAGATATTGTTGTTCAAGGTAAAATGACTACGTTCGAAGTAGACACGGGAGCGAGTGTGACTGTTATTAGTGAAAGTTTTTATAAAAATAATCTAAGTTCTTCTGCCCTACTCCCTAGCGAATTGAAACTATGTTCATACACCAATCAACCGATTGTTCCAATTGGTAAGGTTAAAGTTAAGGTCAGCTATCAGAATGTAAATGAAATACTTGAAATGTATGTTATTCAAGGGGGATCATATCCGTTAATGGGACGTGATTGGCTTAAAATATTGGGCATAGACATTTCTTTCAAAAGTAAATTGGGCCTACATGGCATTAGAGATTCAAGAACAAATGTTGATAATTTTGACCAAATGATTAATAATTTAGTAAAACAATTTCCTGAAGTTTTTACCGATAAATTAGGCCAGTATAGAGGCGAACCAGTGAAATTGATTCTAAAAGAGAACGCTAAGCAGAAATATTTCAAGCCATACCTTTTTCTTTAAAGGCCAAGGTTGAGACCGAATTGCAACGCCTAGTGGACGAAAGTGTGTTAACTCCTGTACGTAGCTCTGATTGGGGTACGCCTATTGTGCCAGTCTTGAAGGCTAACGGTGACATCAGGATATGTGGAGATTTTAAAGTCACTTTAAACCATTATTTAGAAGTTGATAAATACCCCATACCTCGCATTGAGGATTTATTTGTAAGCTTGCATAAAGGGAGGCATTTTAGCAAAATTGATTTAAGCAATGCATTTATGCAGTTGACCTTAGATTCTGAGTCACAAAAGCTTTGTACTATTAGTACGCACAAAGGTCTCTTTTCTTACCGTAGAGTCCCCTATGGTATTTCTTGTGCTCCGGGAGTATTTGAAAAGGTCATTGAACAAACCTTGTCAGGGTTAGAAGGTACCATTGTGTTTTTAGATGATATTTTAGTTAGTGCACGAGACACTAAAACTCACTATGAGCGATTAGAGGCTGTGTGTAAACGTCTTAGAGAATATGGTCTAACTGTAAAAAAAGGAAAATGTAAATTCTTTGCTAGTAAGATTGAATATTTAGGATTCAGCATTGATAAGGAAGGGTTACACACATCACAGGATAAAGTGGCTGCAATTGTGAATGTACCCATACCTAAGTCGGTCAATGAAGTTCGAGCGTTTATTGGTCTTGTAAATTATTATTCAAAGTTTATAAAAAACATGTCAACTATTTTAAATCCTATGTATAAACTTTTGCGTAAGGATGTTCCTTTCAATTTTTGCAAAGAGTGTCATATTGCATTCAATGAAGTTAAGAAAATTTTGACGCATGCACCAGTGTTGGCCCACTACGATCCAGTATTGCCTGTGAAAGTGGCAGTTGATGCCAGCTCAACAGGACTAGGTGCTGTTTTAAGTATAGTTACTCATGAAGGTGTTGAGAAGCCAGTGGCTTATCATTCGTGCACTCTATCTTCTGCTGAGCGTCAGTACTCTCAGATAGATAAGGAAGCACTAGCTGTGGTTTTTGGCGTCAAAAAGTTCAACCAATATTTGTATGGACGGAAATTTACCTTATGTACGGACCACAAGCCTTTATTAAGTATTTTTGGTCCAAAAAGGGGATTACCTGTTTTTGCCGCGAGTCGACTACAAAGATATGCTTCATTTTTATCAGGATATAATTTTGATGTCCAATATGTTAAATCTGAAAAACATGGTAATGCCGACGCTCTTTCACGTTTGCCATTACCGAACATGCTCACTGTAAATGAAGAACCTAAATGGATTGGAACTTATTTGCATTGTATAGTTGAGAGTTCCGTTCCTTTAAATTTTGAAAATGTTAAAAACGAAACTCAGAATGATCCTATTTTAAAGAAGGTGTACAATTATATAATGTATGGATGGCCTAACTTTCTCTCAGAAGAAAATATAGCGTTACAGCCTTATTTCTTAAGGAAGGATGAACTAACTATTGAGCAAGGTATCACTATGTGGGGATACAAAATTGTTATTCCAAGTAAACTACGTGACTATGTTCTGAATGAATTGCATTCGGGTCACCTAGGTATTGTGAAGATGAAATCTGTGGCTAGAAATTATGTTTGGTTTCCTAATATTGATAGAAGAATAGAAGACCTAACTAACAGTTGCTCATCCTGCCTAAGGGAACGCTCCAGTCCTTCCAAGAGTGAACCTCATGTATGGCATTATCCAACCTCACCTTGGGAGAGATTACATGTGGATTATTTAGGCCCTTTTAAAGGAAAAATGTATTTAGTGGTGATCGATGCTCACACTAAGTGGCTTGAGGCACTTGAAGTTAGCTCTACCTCAGCAAAATTAGCTATAGAAAAGCTCAGGGAGCTATTCTCAAGGTTTGGACTACCTGTTTCCTTACATTCCGATAACGGTCCTCCTTTCACATCTTTAGAATTTAGAAATTTTATGGTATCAAATGTAGTTAAGCACTCATTTTCACCCCCCTACCATCCTCAATCCAATGGTCAGGCGGAGAGCTCCGTTAAGTATGCTAAGCATAAGCTAAGTTGTGCTTTTCTTGAAAATATTGATGTAAATATTGCTTTAAGTAATATACTGTTCAGTTACAGGAACTCTGTTCATAGTACAACCAATGAAACTCCTGCCAAGCTAATGTTTGGCAGACCCTTAAGATCCAGGTCAGATCTATTAAAGCCTAATATTGTCAAGAGGGTGGAAATAAAACAAGACAAACAAAAAGAGTATTTTGGTGGGAGGAAAACTAGGGTATTATTCGAAAATCAACCTGTCCTAATTAGGGATTATCGCTTCAAAGATAAGTGGGTGGAAGGCATTGTATTAAAACAACTTAGTAGTGTTGTGTATTCAGTAATGTTAAAATCTGGTTTTGTTTGTAACAGACACATTGATCAGCTCGTGGGGCTAAATTCTGACTCTGTGATTGACAATACAGTTAATGTACCAGATGAGTGTAACGTTAATAGCGAGCTGGTAGCAGAAAGTTTTCCTAAACAATACAACCACTCTCCTCACCCAGTCCGTCTCAGTGATTATGACGTCCCTAGACCAACTGAGAGACCTACCCCTACCACTCCTATTACATCAAGTTTGAGCCACTCCCCTCCATCCCTTCAATGTCCGATGACAGATATATCTCCACCCAATGCCCAGTGTAATGCTCCTATCTCTGGAACAGCTGATGGTAAGAGATACCCTCAGCGCTTAAGAAGGCCTGTTGATCGCCTTAATTTGTAATGGTAATTTGAGTTTGTTTGTTGTATGGTATGGTACATGGTTTACTTGTTGTATTTCTTCTGGTATATTGTATTTAATGGAACGATGTTGAAATGAACCCTTTTTGTTGTACTTATATGTAAAGAATTGAGAGGGAGGAGTTGTGATGTATTTGCCAGTATTTTCGATGCTCTTTTTTGAATAAACGGAACTGGCACGGAACCTTCCCTCTCCCGACTGCTACCGGAGTCCCATGCGACTCGTATCCCGACCGGCAGCCAGTGAGTACCTTTAATTAAGTGGTTTCTCATTTGCGTGCGTACACTACACATATCATACACAATATTCCTAATATCATAAAAAGTTCCGTCATAGTAACTATAGGTAACATTAAAGCCCATCAGTTTCCTAGCGATAAATCATACAGAGCTGAACCAACGAAGAAGAAGTTATTAGAACAGCTAAAAGTTACATAAAGATAAGAACAAACAATCAAAGAAATATAAATAATGTAGATTTTTGTTCATAACACGAATGAGTTACATTGAGGCGGTAAACAATAAACTATAAACCTTTGCCTTAAACAAATTCAGCGTCCGAATATTTTTTACATTATCTGGTACGTTATTCCAGAGATTGGATCCCACAACCTGGAATGATTCCTGGAAAGAAGTTCTACGATGAGCGGGATAGTAGATGAAGTTTACATCTGCTCTTGTAGTTACAGTGGTAGTCTTTTGCTTAGTTTTGAATAGAGTAAGTAAATATTTAGGCTTATGGAGGTTTGGGTGCGTGTAAGGTAATTTGTGCAATCCATCGTCAGAACGAAAAAGAAATTTCGCTTTCCCCTGTAGCAACTGGTATTTTTACGAACTCTCTAATGCTTTAGGTAATAAACTTGGGTGATATAGAAGCGCGGTTTGCAAAGATGGTCCCATTAAGGCTCTTACTTTTTCTGGGGCCATATGCTTGAAATTCTGTTCGTACACGAAAGACAAATTTCGTGCGAGTCACGTGGTACCAACTCGCACGGCGGAGGAAATCAGTATGCTCGAAGCGCGGAGCGGGTGAATTCGAATGGCCCTTCAGCTCGCACGCCCGGGACCTGACGAGTTCGTATACGAATGGAGGAGATGAGAGAGAAAATGGCAGCTGCGATGTTTCGTCTTCTTCCACTCAATCACGAAGAAGAGAATTTACAAGAGGAAAGGCCTCAGCGAATCATGCGAGAGTAAGGATTTCTCCATTTTATTTGGAAGATAAGAAATTTAGAAGGCTGTATAGAATGCCTAAGGACATAGCAGCTGATTTGATAAAGGAAGTGACTCCTTTCCTAAGAGCACCTTCTCAATTATCAGCAATAAGATAAAGTGAAAATACTTAAAAATGTAAAAAAAACTCTACTGACCTTCCACAAACTCCAACAAAATGAGCTTCTGTTCCTCTCTGATCTTTGGAATTTTTACCTTAAACGACGTTACTTCCATCTTGAAAGTCGTGGTGGAAGTTGTTGAAAATGCAGAATTGTTTCAGAATGCATAGAGACGAACAGCATTATGAAGTTCGCGGCAAATTAGTGAATCAAGGCTGTGATTGGCTGTGGCCTCTCGCATAGCAACGTAGACCAACGTTGCCACATAGTACGAAAGCCGTGTTCCACGGTCGGATCCGCACGTGCCTCGAGCATTTTACCGATCTTCCATTCGTACGCGTCCCATACGGATTCCGCCGTGCGAACGAGAGCCATAGGAACGGGAACTCGGATACTTTCAAGCATAAGTCCCCTGGGGCATGTAACGTCATTGTTGGTTTGTTTGCGTCTTGCACTGCCGTGAAAATTTGTCCTACGCCAAGTGGTTGTTGGTCATCGTCACCTTGGATGTGACCTCTCTTTCAATGGAACGCTCACCTGTATTGGCTGGGCTCGTTCGCATGTGCGGCTCGCAGTTTCGTGAACAGCACTCGAATGATGTTGATGAGGAAAATACCATTGAGCTGAAAAAGAGAAATATTCATATAGATTAGAAACCATTCGAATGTTGCGGAGTTACCAACTGAATAGAATGTATTTGTAAAATACCCATTTTCAAACGAAAACTTGAATTTTTTTGCATTTGCACCCGCGCAAAACTACCCTTCAACGAAGGTCCACCAAATAAATTGCATTTCTGCATTTTATAACTTAATTTATTCATGAATTCACCTCAATCAAATTAAAAATATTTCGCACCTCAACAAGTTAATTACAAAACGAAGATCTTAATCAGTAGGGCTCGGTGGGGAATTTGATATTTTTTTACGTGGAGGCTTCAGTGGGCGCAAAATTTATGAAAAAAAAGTTTCAAGAAAAAGGTAAAGGTATGACTCAAGGAAAATATCAGGTTGGCTATGACAAGGACTTCATCAGGTAGCAAATATTTTTGTCGAATTTTGTTACATCAAATTCCACCGCGTCGGAGACAACTGCCGGCAAAATTGAATGAGGTGAACCATCTCCATATTCTGAAGCTATTTTTTTTAGCCAAAACTGAAAGTGGGCAATTGGTCATGAACTTCTACTTGGATCGAAATGGATTATTAAAGTAAAAAGGCATTGCGTGGCTTTCAGTAACATTCGCAGTTCTTTTGAGTGCCGTAAGGACCGCCTGGGACAAAAATATATTTTCTTAACGCCATCGCCTATTCGTGAACTTACCAGTAAGCTCAGGACACTGGGGACTATGATGCACCACTCGAAGTATCCTGCAGGAGCTGCCCAACACCGTTCGTCAGCTTGCGTCACCCTTAACACGGCGTAGAGCGCTGTAGGGATGGCCGGGAACCCTGGAACCCACAAATGGTCGATGTCTACACAACAAGATTGCGCAACAATCAGCCACACATGTATTTAAGCCAATGGAAGTCGTGTTCTGAAGGCTTCCTCGAAAAAGGGCGTTCAATAAATGAACAAATTAATTCTCTTAATTCAATGAATTAGTATATAGGTATGCCATGCATTGACACATTACGATGAATTCAAGATTTCTGCAATAAAGTAGCTATGTTTTCAGTTTTGATGTAATCTGCATAACTAAAATAAAATTGTGATATAGAAAAATAAATTGCTTTGCAAAATCCCCCCGTCTTCATCCCCGTCTCCTAAACCACCCCTCTTCTCGTGTGACCATATATTTCACGCTTTGTTAACCTCTTGTCAGCCCTGAAGATGCCATGATGTGTCAAAACATCTTGACTCAATAACTTTATTCTACAGTGGAATTTTGCAAAGCAATTTATTTTTCTATATCACATTATGGATTTCCACAATGAATCGGCCACCTATATTTCGTTCATAAAATAAAATTTCTCCATCTGTATATTACGGTTTTGTGTGCCTTTCACGAGAAAACGGGTTGCTGGATATTGATGAAATCTATTTCGTTGTTTTTTGTTAATTGTAAGAATACTTTAAGCTATCTCAAAAAATAATTCACCGTAACATACAAATTTGTAATTGTATTTACTATTTTTATATTTAAGAATTTAGGCTTTCCATTTATAAAAAGTGCAAGATATTTTACTCAGCGCAGTGCTGTAAAGAATGGCAGATAAAAAAAGGGATTTTTAATACACACTGTGGAAAGAACTCACCCCAGCCCATGACGTAGAATAAGATGAGGGACTTCTGCTCCGCAAATGCTGCTGCGATGAGTCGGTGCAGGTAAAATCCTTCACAAAACATCCACATGTAGTTGGTCAAGCGAAAGTACTTGGTAAGGATCAGCAAAAGCTTGCAGCCACTGCCATTCTGGAAAAAACCTAGTTTTAGTCAGGTATATTCGTCATGGGCTTGCTACACAAGTTGAACTCTCCGGAAGAAAACAGGAAATAAGGAGGGATCCTAGGCCTGTCCGAAACGTGTGCTTCTAGCGCTAAACATACTACAATGCTTGTTTCCAAGTGGAGGGGAGAACCGTCGGAAACACCCGAAGTATGTCCGAACGCGAAGCACTCTGGGGGAAGCATGCTACGAAGCCAAAGCACAGAAGCACGCCTCCATTGTTAAAGGCTTCGAAGCATTGTTGACGAGAATAACAAAAGATGGAGGAGCCGATGGATACTTATAAATGTGCGTAGTATCTATTTCTTACTTCGTATGTTACATTTGCATAATTATTAATATGCATATCAATGAAAAGGTTAATATACATATAATTGCTCTTTTTCTTCCGATCTAAACATTTAATAGATGTTGCCCTCTATCGTGTTTCACCATACCTAGTGGTTAAATAAGGAGTTATCTAATTTTACTTGGACCTCACAGAATCAATGAATAGAGTAATTAGTTGAAAATGCTGGTCTCCTGAGACTTTTCTCCGCGTTGGTCCATAATTCCTGGAACGGCAGTTTCGCCAGCTTTGTAGTCTCCTTCTTCAGGTCAGTGAAGAGAATATGCAGAATTTTTGCCGTCTTATATACTCTTCCGTTGGAAAAAATGGTTAAGCAAAAATGAAGACAACTGCAATAAGGAAGACGGCTACTCGCCAGCAAACACCTGGAAGCGGGTTTTACGAGAGAAAACTCAACAGCCAATCACAGATGCCAATGTTCCGGCCAGTTATGGGAGACCACAACAGCCAATCACGGATGCCAATGCAAAAACCAATCACGACGGACCTATCCCCAACGGGTGAGTGTATAAGACGGCAAAAATTCCGCACGCTAACGCACTCGTTAGCAGCAGAGGTCATCCCGACACAAACATAAACGGGGCCGGGCTAACGAAATGCCCGGTTCTCACCCGTTCACACAGGCGGCTCTCCGGTCACCTGCGGGTGGCCGGTCGTATAGGTACACGTGGGTTGGGAGGCCCAACATAGTGTCCCTCGCCTAACGAGGCAGCAAGTTCCCCCACTAACATCTTGAGCGCCAACAACACACCCCTCAGTACCCCACGAGAAGAGAAGGCGGAAGAGTTCAGGAGAGTCCTCTCCCACATATACACTCCGCTGCATGACGATGGCTTCGACGACCAGTACAGAGCCACAGTCGAAAGCTCATTCAGCAACCTGCCCTTCCCGCTAGCCCCACTGGACTCCCTTGCCGAAGAAGAACTCAAACACGACGAGATGACGCGCCCCATCTCCAAGTACGAAATGCTCTCGGCCATCCCAAAGCGAAACAAGGCACCGGGGAACCACGGCGTCACAACGCTGTTGCTGAAGAAGGCCCCCGGGTGCTACCCCCTACTACTCATCACCTTCAATTCCCTTCTAAGCCTCGGTTACTACCCAGATTCATGGAAGAACATGACACTGATCTTGATTCCTAAACCCAGATGGGACCACAAGGACCCCCGGAACTACCGCCCCATCAGCCTGACCAGTATCGTGGGAAAATGGTTAGAAAGAATCGCGGTCAGGCGAATGAGTCAAACCCTTGAGGAAACAGGTGTTCTGCCCCAACACCAGTATGGCTTCCGTAAAGGCAGATGCACAGCGGACCCACTGGCCTTCCTAACCACAACAGCAGCGGAAGCCATCTACCAACGCAAATGCGTAATTGCAGTTGCCTTTGACAAAGAAAGAGCATTTGACAATGTATGGCCCAACGGGCTTATATGGAAGCTGACGGAGATGACCAATATCCCTCCGAACATACTACGACTCCTGAACTGCTTCCTGAGAGGTAGAACAGCCAAGGTGAAAGAGAGCGACCACCTATCTAACCCCTTCAACCTAATAGCAGGAGTCCCCCAAGGAACGGTCCTCTACCCCCTACTATTCACACTCTACTTCAGGGACATGCCAAAACTGACTAAAAGCATGGGACCATTAACCTTGTCTCAGTATGTAGATGATACCGCCATGTGGAATACGGCGAAGACACTAGACGTCGCCATGACTAGACTACAATCCATGACCACAAAACTAGAAGGATGGTTCAGAGGTGGCGCATACGGCTTAACGCTAAAAAGTTTCAACTCATCATCTTCGGCAAGAACCAGGAGTCCGACAGAAGAACTATCCCTCTGTCCCTATGGAGACAACGTGTCCCACAATCTCGGTCAATAATCTACCTTGGCGTGGAGATTGACCGGAATCTTAGTTTCAGGAAACAGGTGGAAGGGTGAGAGCCCAATGTAGCAGGCGATGCAACCTCATAAAAGCTGTCCACGTGAAAGGCCACGGATATCAGTGAGATGCGGCCAAATCCTGTACCAGGCCTTCGTAAGGCCAGTCATGGAGTACGCCGCACTTGCTGTTCTCCCAACAGCGCCGCTATCAACACCTACGCCTCGCTAGAACGCAGAACGTTGCTCCTCATACACGGGCTCGACCCCCTGTACCAGCGCACCGAAGTTTACAATGTTTCTAACACGGGACCTATCCTCCACAGGTTGTGCCGACTACGATGCAGAGCAGCCGAAAGGATCCTGAGGAACAATACAACCCTGATGGGCGATCTCCTGGCCAACACATCGGTACTACTCCACAAGAAGCCTAAGAAGAAAGTCTAATCGGCAGCCAGGATCATCAGCAAGCACCTACGGAACTACTACCCCGATGTAACTCTACCAGCCCACAGGATACGCTACGGCATCCCGACTCCACTACCTCTTCGGCCACATCCTAAGCTACCACTGTTCCGGATCAAGAAAAGGAAGAAGAGGCAGAAGAAAAAGAAGAAAACTCCACGCCAGCCAGACCGGGATCCCGTGACCAAATCCAGTCATACGTTTACTCCCCTGTGTTAATACCAGTGATTTCCCCAGTCCTACCTCCAGCACCGCAAACATCGGCGGATGTGCCCATCACCTAGTCCAGTGATTTGTTATAAAAGAACTATTTTCCAATAGACAGAGTTATATCTACAACTGTTATGTTTTTTAAATTTATTGATGTTTTGTTATGTTTTGCTGTTCATTTTATTCGGTGATCCCACGACGGTTTTGTGGGTTTCCCCTCGTGCGCGGGCGAATGCCGGACCAACGCCGCTCCCGTTAAAAATAAGAAAGCAAAGACTAATATATTAGAACTCCACAACACGAATTCCACACGGCGAAGAGGAGATAATCCTAAAACGGGGATAGACCAGGAAATATTTTGTTTTTTTGTTACCTATATTGTTTGTCATTGATGATTAATTTATGGTTTATTGATGATTATTTTTTTAATAGATGAGTTTATGTATCGTTATACCTGGTCTTAATAAATGCTTGTTGAACTTGAACTGCATATTCACTTCACTGACCTGAAGAAGCCGACTGCAACGCCGGCAAAACTGTCATCTACATCTACATAATACCCTGCAAGCCACCATAAAGGTGTGTTGCAGGGGGTGAATTCTCACCATACATGCTCTACATATCAGGCATAAAAAAGGATAAGTATTTATATACTGTTTTAAACTACACTATTTAAAAAAGATAAGAATGGCAAAGCATACATGCAAAAAATGCTGTTAGTTGGGTTAGTTTCAAGTCCTTACACCAGTATGCAACTACCTATACTATGGATTGATTCACTCACATTGGAAATATTTACCGCTATTCATATCCCTAATTGTTCGAGGGAAAAAGGACATTTTGAATCTGTCAGTTCGGCAATCAATTTCTCTAATATTGTGATTATGGTCCAGTCTACCATAGTAAGTTGGGGTTCGCAAAATATTTTGAACGTCATCACTGAAAATAATGGTCTTGGAGTTTATTTAAGAGATTAAGTCTAAATTTCAACCTGCGATCTGACAATGGTACCCAATTTAATTCATTTAATAGAATGGTTACGCTAGTAAGGTTATCGTACCGTTCTTTTACAAATCTTGCAGATCTTCGCTGCACACGTACCTTCCTCATCTGAGGAATTATGGACCAACGCGGAGGAAATCCCGGAAGATCAGCATTTCAAGCAAGACAACCCGCGCAAGCTTACACAAGAGTAGTAGGTTATTCAAAATAATTTAAAGGAAAAAATGTAGAAGAGCTGCTGCTGTGGCCGTGGTTAGAAGTATAAGATTGCTCGGTCATGTAAGGAGGAGAGAGTAGGATAAAATGATAAGAAGAGTGAGGAGAGGACTCCCAGAGCGAAGGCCAAGAATAAGAAGTGATGACCAAGTAGGCGGGTGATGCGAGAGAACTGGGAGGTGACATCGAGATGGAAGAGCGTGAAGGACACTTGTTGGCGAGCCCGAAAATCATCTTGGATTTGAGTGACATTAAGTAAGGAAGATTTCTCACTGCTTTTGTCACACATCTTGAACTTTGGCAGGCCATGGGCAGACTGAAAGACTAACGCTTGATTGTGAGCGAACCATGTAAGCTGTATAATCTTTAATTCTACCCAAGTCCATCTTCACACCTCTCTCTCTCACCATTTCTTCCGAACATACACAAGAGCCAGGTTAGTAGCCCTCCGGTCTGGTAACCCCAAAGGTTAAAGCTTCAAATCCCGCCTATGGCATGAATGTTGTTCTAGCCTTAGGATTGAGATAGTATAGGTAAGGTATTAGGGTTAAATAACAATGTTTTTGACTGGTTTATGATATAATATTAGCGGTTTAAACACTTAAAACATAAGGCTACTGTACTACATACACTAGAAAATACCGGCAAAAACGGACAGCGCTGTCCTTTCATTACCGCCCTATACCAATTAGCTGCTTTCACTTGCATATAATGGGGGAGCCTTGGTCGGAATAGAAATTGCAATTTTGTACACGAAATAGTTGGATGGAAACGAAAGAAGAATTTTAGTGAAAAAAATAATCTTCTAACCACAACCATTCACTCACAAATCAAAAATTAAATTAAGCAAAAGGTGACGACCTCCGAAAAAGCTGCTGTGATAACATTGACGTCATTTTCCTCCCATCCTTGACTGCCTTTAGGGGAAGGGAAGGGATTGGAGGGGGGTTCTTGGAGGGTATGCTCGCACAGATGCTGTCGCAACTGCTCATATTGGCAGAGTCTACTGTGTGTCCCCCCCATTGCGACAAGGCTAAGTAGCTTCTCGGGCTCAGTTGTGATTGGACGAAGTCGGTATACGTCAGAGGTTGTACCTCGCCCACTTTTCCGAAAGGGTTAAAAACGTCAGTTTTTCGCCGCTTATAACTCGAGAAATAATTTACGGATCAAAAAACGGAAAAATTCGGGTCTGATATTTTTCAAACTATCATATTTGGCAATAAAAAAACATGGTTAACGACTCCATTGGCCTAATTTAAGGTAAGCTTCCGATTTATCCGATCAACACCTATATTCCGGCATATTTACGTTAAATTTGCTGCCTCTCAGATTTATTCGCTTTCTCAAAATTAAAAAAAACACGCTAATATAACGTAATTTTATTCCAAGTTCCTTTCCACTAATACTCTTATCAACTCAACAATTTCAATTAAGTTGACCCCCGAAGTCATTTTCCCCATGGATTTGTTCACTGACATTCCCATTTTCATATTGGTGCTTCTATATCACCTACTTTCTCCACTTTATGCCTTCCATTCGGACGGCTCTCATGAACTACATCTGGTTTTGTCGGCACTGCCTTTCTTCTGTTACCATTTACCTGTCACTCCCCTTCTCGACGTTCGCTATTCATCTCCCTAGCTCTGCACTCCACACAACTGGTTTTCTCTTCTGATTCCATTCACTCTATATCACTCCCTTAATTTTACTCCAGAAGTCCCCATGGTCAAAAATTTCAGCGAATCTACCGTTCCTCTCTCCAAGTTCTGCTTTTTCTTTTTTTGTTGTTGGTATATTTCACCCTCTAGCACTGTTCCGCCATTCCCAGTTAGTTCATATTAGTCTATAATAAAATTAATCAAGGTGGTTTCCGTTTTTTGCCTAAGTATTCTTCAGGTTGACACCATTACTTGAAGTGGGTTCTACTGGGTTCTAATGCCTTCTCACAGACGCCTCACTAAGGAACAAACGCTGCCAGTTAGAGCTCTTACGACGTTGCGAGGTCTTAGGATTAAGATAGTAGGTATGTAAAATGTAGGTAGGTGGACATCAGGCATATACATTTTTTTCCCAACCGAGTAACATTTTCTGTGAGAATTTTAGCCTCAAAATTACTAAATGTCGGCTGTAAAACACCAAAATTAAAAAACAAGTTGTAGGGCCGCAAAATGGCCGCGAGTCCCTTAAAGGCGTGACCTGCTGAAATGGCACAATAGCAGAATTCCATAGAGAAAAATATTCTCCGTCATCGGGACTCAAACCCGAACCCCCTTTATACCGGCCAGCAACTTTTAGTAATGGGGTCATTTACCTTATTTTTTTCATTGCCGCATCTGATAGTTTGTAAAATAAAAAGACGCATTTTTCCGTTTTTTGATCCGTCAATTATTTCTCGAGTTATAAGCGGCGAAAAACTGATGTTTATAACCTATCGGAAAAGTGGGCGTGGCGCAACCTCTGACGTATATCAACTTCGTCCATTCGCAAATTAACCCGCGAAGCTACTTTGCCTTATCGTAATGGGTGGGACACAGCTGACTCTGCCAATAGGAGCAGTTGCGACAGCATCTGTGCAAGCAGACCTTCCGTGAACCCCCCTCCACTTCCTTCCCTTCCCCTAAAAGCAGTCAAGGACGGGAGGAAAATGACGTCAATGTTATCACAGCAGCTTTTTCGGTAGGTATCACCCTTTCTTTGTTTATTTAAATTTTTTATTTATGAGTGAATGGTTGTGGTTAGAAGATTAATTTTTTCCCTAAAATTCTTTTTTCGTTTCCATCTAACAATTTCGTGTACAAAATTACGATTTCGCTTCCGAGTAAACGCCCCCATTAGTCTACCGTGGCGTTGACTGTTCCTGTGGAAATTTAATTGGTTAAAGCACCTGGCCGGAAACCAGGGGATTCAGGATCGAGTCCCGTTCAAGGCGAATGATTTTTTCTCTGTGGAATTCTACTATTTACCAAAATTTTAATTTGTTTACTTTCGTTAAAGTGACCATACTTTTGGGTGAGAAGTTGTCACTTACGATGAATACCGAAATTATAGTCTCAATGTAACCGCTTTGCTCAGAGGGAAAGAACATCAACGAGCTTTAGTGTAAAAGGCCACCGCCATTTTACCCGGGCTGGGTGAAGGTATCAAAGAATTAAACCATTTCGTTATTTATTTTCCGAATGTGTAGTAGCTATGGACATTTGGAGTGTTGCAGAGTTTTTTACTAGGACAAAAATGCAACGGTAAACACGTTACTGGTAGAGATCTAGGATAGACTTATGATCAAAAGTAGTTGGTTAGAGCTTTGAAATAAATTTACGATAGATTACAGTAATGTTATGATTCAGAGCCAAGATTATGTCGTTTCCAAAGCGGCTATGAAACTTTGGATCCTGTTTGAACCCTCTCGACCCATCTCCACCTTGACATCTACACTTCCGTAATACCCTGCGAGCCACCGCGAGGGCGTGTGGCAGGGGATGAACATCACCAAACACCCACGACATACATGCAACTAACAATAAGTGCTACAATGCAACTTCTTCATGGAAACATGTAATACAGAAGAGTCAAATGCAAATACATGGTTCGTGTCTACAATCTGTCGTATGTGAAGGAAGGAAGGAAGCTTTTAGTATGCGGCGTATGTGAATTAGGACAAATTTTGTGGTGCAAGCATAAATGAAATTTTTTGGCACCCTCACCTGTTTCACAATGGAATTCTCGTCAGTATCAAACTCCGTCAGTATCACCAAGCACTTGAACAGGATGACACACACGGCGTTGGCCAGAAGAGAGACGAACAGATTCTTGTGGAGAATTATTCGGGGCACCTGCAGCTGCCTAACATATAATAGACAAAGACGTTTAGTAAAAGACCCCTGGGCAGAGGTCAGAAGAAGAAGTCATTATGATCGATTTGAAGCAGATCATGGGTGTGTACACATCCCAGTAATACCATTTGTGACAAGGGGAAGAGTCCATCTAGTTCTATCCCACTTGTGCCTAATCTACACCAAACCCAGGCCACACCCTAGGCCCCACCCCCTCATACACCCTCCCCCATGTGACTTCATATTTTGTTGTTGACCGACTTTTCATTGAGTCCTGATGATTCTGCATTTTAGTGTTATAAATGAGATGAGACTCGTAGTAGCTCTTTGGAATCCCATGTACACAATGAATGAACTGACTTTTTCGAAGTTACAAAAGTAAGTTCTCAAAACATCTGTGAGACCTAGGACATTCTAGAACTTTAATGTGAGCATTCAAGTATTCAGTGACAATAGACGTGAGTTGAACCAGAGAGTAAAGATACTGTTGAGCGCTCAATTGGTATACCAAAAACGCTATCAAAATTGACGTAGTTTGGAATGCGTTCACCTCGTCTCGTTAGCATCGTTGGAATTCTTTTTGGAGACACGACCGCATGGTCTCGGGTAGCGTCAGCTAAGTTGGAAACGACTTTAAAATAATTCTGTAGGACAAATTTATAAAAATATCTATTCCAAATTTTAAAGTATTGTACCAAACCATTATCTCTGTGTACAGTTAAAAGGCCATTGACGTAGGAGTCATGGGTTTACAAAAAAATAACTGACTCTCATAAATTTGATTGAATGTAAATGTGTTTTTAATCCCGTAGATAATATCACCACAAATAATGTTTTGAAAAACATAGGTCAGTAGTCTCTTTAAGTCTGTTGGTTACAAAAAATATATATCTTGAAAATGTTAAAAGAGTTTAGCTATAGATAATTTCCAATGTTTTAGTCACAAGACACTAAAGGTCTTCATGAAAGAAATATAAAATCACGAATGCCGGAAATATATTTCTGTATTTTATCAAATGTCTAAAGTAGCTTTGAGCATACATTATTTCTTCAACATTACTCTTAAAAGATGTGAGCTTAAAAGACTCTTCTTCAATATTTAAGTTAAGCTTAAGCAAATCATACTTTACTAATAAAATCACCTAAAAATCTCGGCTTCAAGCTAACTTACTTATTAATATTTACCCGATTTATGACAGCATGTGGGGGTCGTGGTGGCCTAATGGGTAGAGCGCTGGGCTACTGACCGGAGGGTCCCGGGTTCAAATCCCGGGAAGAAGCCTTTCTAGACACCCCCAACTTCAATATATTCACTTTTCTACGTGCCGGAACTTCGTAGGAAATCACAGGTGGCCCAGGGGGTTGTGTTTGAAACCGTCGGTATTATCTCTAATAGGTAACCAAGGAGTCACGTGATACAAACAATAATGGTTTCAAAATGTAATGTGTCTGAATCGCTCTTTACAACATCATTAACTGTCTTAACTTGAGTTTTTCTCATCTATCCCAACTAAAGAGCCCCCAGTGGATATAACACAAGTGTAAACAAAGAATGAGGTTGCAATCAGCGGTTTTAAGCCACCAACTTTGCGAAGCATTCGTGTGTATACCACCTGACTCCTTGGTTACCTATTAGAGATAATCCCGACGGTTTCAAACAGCCCCCCCCCCCCCTACCCTGAATGCGTAAATGTCACACGCCAATGGCCTAGTACGGGGTGAGCTCTACCCTCATCACCTATCAATAGCCAACCTTCGGGTTGAAGACAACTTTTTTTTTTAATGACAATATAATAAAAATAAAGACTCCGTATTTTGAAGGGCTTAATATTTTAATTATAAAGATATTAACCGATAGGGTTATTTTGCTTATTAAAATATAACCGAAAGTAGAATCTACGCTGTAAGATTATTAGATTGGGGTTGTGAGAGCCTTCTACTGTGTTCATGCATAAAGTATGTACTTCAGCAGTTAGAGTTATAAAAAGATCTTCTAAGGCAAGCAGTAACACTTGATATTATGTCAGTAAAGCTGAGTTAAACTATTGTGTTTTTTTATCTTCTCAAATTCATTCATCAGTCAATTTCATTGATGATGTTTTAATTTGGCGGCGATTTTGCACTCGATTGGTGGGTTCATATGACGTGGCCACACATCCATCCACTTACTCCAGTGGATGAAATTTCACATGCGACGGAATATTTAAACCAGCATTCCACATTCCGCGAGCTTTCAGCAGCATTCGTTTACATCACTCGAGTTTGGGCTCGACCGAGCGGGATGTCGAACGGTTTTCAATACAGGGCCACGGGATCTGCCAACTATTGACGCCTCCGGAGTTCTCGCCTGACATTCACTTTAGATTTCCCGTCGCTCCAGCCCCCCCCGCAAAACACCCCCCACCATCCCCATCACCCCTCTGGAAACAGACCCTTACCTCAGCTAGCTTTATCCCCTTCTTCAAGGACAATGCTGCCCGCACTCTCCCACAGTCGTCTTACACTCCGAATCACCTTAGTTGAGTAAAATCTGTGTAAAATGCAGCATTTCCATCAGCTGGGGTTAAAGAGCGGCACTCCAGCACGCTGGTAGGTAAATCGGAAGTACGATCACTTGGGTGGGTGCGTTTAAAACCTTCGGGACTATCTCGAATAGGTAGCCAAGAAGTCACGTGGTATGAACACAAATGGTTTATGAATTCGTCGTGTTAAAACCGCTGATTACAACCTGATTCATTGCTTTCACTTGAGTTTTTCTCATCTGGCTCGACTACAGAGCCCTCGTACGATAGAAAACTCGAGCGAAAACAATGAGTGAGATTATTACGAGCGATTCAAACGCATCGAAATTTGCGAGCCATTCGTGTTTGTACCATGTGACTCCTAGGTTACCTATTCGAGATAATCCCGACGGTTTAAAACACACCAGCCCCTTGGATTACGGTTTTGGCATACCCAGTGAGTACTCTATATTACTCTCTACCAATGAACTCATTTGAGGAACTCGAAGTTTTAAAAAGCACGACACGAAATGCATTATATGAAATGAATGTCTGTTCCCATCTTCCTCCTCAATCGTCAAAAACCACGAGTCACCTTTCTTCCGCAAACAGTCCACACCTCAAGATTGCCCCTCCTCCCTTTCTACCATCTCGACCTTGAACCCCTGCCAACCCACCCCCTCACCCCCTTCAACCATAGGTATTTAAGCACGCAATACACGTTTTCTCTATTAAAAATATTTAAATACTCAAAACTCAGAAGAAATGGAAACAGAAGAATATTTGCAGCACAGTACTTTGGGTAAATCCAAAAGTTTAAAAAAATACTGGAAATTCATCAGAAAATCTAAACAATTGACATTTTCCACCTTTATTTTCATTTTTTCCAGGTCCCAGGTGTTTCGGAAACTTTTATTTTCATAATTATTTCTAATTTGTAAATTTCTAACTAACTTTAAGTTTCCTCTTCTCACAGACAAGGCAAGCCTATCATAAAATACCCTTTAAAGCCATTTTTCCCCGTATTTGGTCCCAAAACTGGTTTAGGTGAACGAATCTCAACGGGTCAGTCCATTGGTCCGGTTCGTGGAGAGAGTGCCACTGCTACATGTATGAGCAAGATTAACTCTCGTCATTTAAGGCTCTGGACACAATCAGCGCAAACGGGTGACGTGAGTCGTTTACTGTAAAACGTGAATAGATGGGTGGGAAAACGGAAACAAAAGACACAGCCAGCGCGTAACGTGAGACCGTTCACGTGGGAGATGGTCATCACTTACGTTTCACGTACTAGGAAAACCAATGAAAAATGGCCCAGGATTGAGCCACCTGTGAGGAATTATAGAAGTTACGAGTGGATTTCTGTCTCTTCTGAACTAAAATTTTAGGCTCATATACTGCAACACTTATTTCATTCTTTGGTTTCAGAATAGAGAATGGGGGCGTTTATTCGGAACCGAAATCGCAATTTTGTACACGAAATCTTTAGATGGAAACAAAAAAAGAATTTTAGTGAAAAAATTAATCTCCTAACCACAACCATTCACTCATAAATCAAAAATTAAAACAAGAAAAAGGTGACACCAACCAAAAAAGCAGCTGTGATAACATTGACGTTATTTTCCTCCCGTCCATGACTGCTTTTAGGGGAAGGGAATGGAGTGGAGGGGGTTCTCAGAAGGTCTGCTCGCACAGATGCTGTCGCAACTGTCCGATTGGCAGAGTCAGCTGTGTCCCCCCCATTGCGATAAGGCAAAGTATCTTCGCGGGCTCAGTTGTGATTGGACGAAGTCGAGATACGTCAGAGGTTGTAACCTCACCCACTTTTCCGAAAGGGTTAAAAACACCAGTTTTTCGCCGCTTATAACTCGAGAAATTATTGACGGATCAAAAAACGGAAAAATACGAGTCTTTTTATTTTACGAACTCTATCAGATTCAGCAATTAAAAAATATGGTAAACGACCCCATTTTTTGACAATTTTTTTGTAATAAGGGTTAATGAATGAATAGTTATTTGAATTTTTTTTGTTTTAGTAAGATTTTACAAAGAAACTAATGACATTAAATAGCTTGTTTGAGGTTGTTTGCCAAGGGTTAGGTCGTTAAAATTTCGTTAGGAAGGATTAAACACAGCTATCACGGATTATTTATTGTAAATTGCATTAAATTTGTTAACTTAATGAACGGAAGTACATTAGTATTTCTCTAGTCTTGAAAATTAATTTTTAATTCTTTTTTACATTCGCCACGGATTCCCTTTTTACGCTTTCGTCCGTAAGTTTCTTGTAGAGGGTCGCGTATGTTGATTGTGTCCGCTACAGAAAAAGCTCCCGTCTCACGCGTACGACACACTTCACCCGTTTACGCTGTGTCCCAGCCTCTTAAGCACCTGATGATGATGCCAATGCATTGAAATCAGGGTTGTGCCCCTGTATTCATGACCCTGTGGTTGTAAAAGTCAATTCATTCATTGTGACACATGTTGACTGAATAAATTTTGTAACTGTGGATCGGTGCATAATATCATTATAATAATTTTTATTCCACCTCTGAAAAAAATAAACCATACAAATACAAAGAATACAAAAATCATCAATTTAGAAGGGAATCTTAGAAGGATTACCTGTGTTGGGGTTACCATCATCAACTATTGAAAGCAGCGGCTGGTTCTAATCTATACAAGTATTAAATCTAGTGGCTAATAAACACTCTATATATTCAAACATTGTGTTTAACACAATGAAATATAAAAAATAATAGAAGAAAGAAATGAATGAATATGAACAATATAGCAGTACTGAGAGTATAAAAATTAAAAAAAATTAACAATATAAATACTAAATAAAGTACATATTTAAAACCTCCGAGATCATACAACAGCTTATAATAGCTTCTCCACTTCATCCTTCTCCTTGGATAACAACCATTCTTTTAATTTGCCCAGAAATATAGCCGTGGACTTTTGTTTCCACAGTTCAACCGGAAGGGATCAGAACAACATTGGTGCAAAATATACACATGTTTGTTTAAAAGCTTCATTACTGGGCTTAGGTATAACAGTACCTAAACCTAACATCGAAATATCTTTTTTGACCTCAATTTACCCAAGAGTATTCGGTTGGCTTCGTTCTGTTTCCACCACGAATATAAAATATCTAGAGCACCTAAAAAACAAATAGATACCTTAGTGGTAGCACATCAAACGCTTGGAATAAAGGTTATGATTGCTGAGTGTTTGGCTGTTTGAATATAACTCTAATAAGCTTCTTTTGGCATATTCATTCCTTTCTCGAAGGGAAGGAATGCAGTTATGATTTTTACCATCTACGAAGAAGTGGTTCGCCCACCGGCCCCATCTCACCTGTAAGCGGAGAACACGACCAGCGCTGGGATGAGGGCGGCGATGGTCAATGCGTAGGCCGACACGGAGACCAACACCCTCCTGCGCATCGGGGTCACCGCCGCGCAGGGCGTGTAGTCCGTCCACTCGGCCGTTCCCTGGCGTGTCCAGAGGCCGTGGGCCGAGCACGACTTGCGCGCGAACACTGCGGGCGAGCCACAAGACTGGAGTGACCATCAGGGAGTGACCAAGCAGAAGCAGAGAAAAGTGAGCAGGACAAAGGAAACAGCTGCAACCGAGTGGGGACGGAAAAGGAGCGAGATCCACTCCTAGACTCGTCAAGTGCTGCACCTACTATCGGTGCAGAAATTGTGTGCACTCGGGTTTGAACACGGACAACAAAATAACAGCTAAGCCTACAGAAAAACTAATCACACCGTAATTTTTCGTATTTCATTCTGCGTTATTAGATAGCAGACTTGAGTTTCTTAAATGCATTTTCATATATTTTACAACAGTTGTAACGTAAAAAGTGCCGGTTTTATACAGTGTTCGAGTGAAGCACCGACTTTGATGTCTCGTAAATCTATAATAAGGCGTTCAATTGCAACCAAAGTTTGAATAATGATAGATACATATGTTTTTCATACACTCTATAAGTTTCCAGTTCACAATTTTAATAGAAGAAAATTTGTGATCAATTTTATAAAAAGTTAGCATTTCTTAATTGGGGTGTCGTAGAATTTTGTTCTCCGTCGCGTTATAATCCACATGTCCTGAAGGTGTCCAATATGTAATTGTCTAATATTTCAACACATGGGTTTAATTTAAATCGAATGGTATTTATACTGGTGAAAGCGAGCTCCTTGGCAAACGACTGGCGTAGTTTTAGCCGTGCAACCGTAACCTGTTAGAGGTTTACCCCGTATATCCATATACGTATATGATTATCCAATTTTTAAACCCTATACCACATCGTAAAATGAAGGTTAAAAATAGTATTGTTGGAATGCGTGTGTCTTTAAGCCCATTGCCAGTGGAAATTGAGCACTATTTTTCACCAACCATATCTCCGTAACCCATAAAAAACATAGAACAATTCTTTCAGTACCTATTAGAAAAACATTAATATTTTTAAAGCATCGCTCTTATAATTTTTACTCCCTGTCCCACATGGACTTTTTTGGCATAAAAAAAACATTTTTTTCGAAATGTCTCAAATTCAAGTGATATTCTCTTAGTGATTCATACTAATATTTTAAACTTCTTACTATATTCACACAGTGACCACGTATGAGTGTTTATGTAAGAGGAACGGGCCCATTTATTTCATTATTTCTTGGTGTAATTTTAGACTAAACTTGTGAAAAAATTGAGTTTGGAAGTTACATTTACAGCGACTTAAATGCACTTTTTCTTTCGAAAAGTCCATTTAAAAGTACTTTATTATCGAGAACACTTCATAAAATTTCTAAAGACACCTTTTTAACGTGTGCATCACGTAAAACCAGTATGCTGTAGCTTGTAGAAAAACAGCGTAAAAAGACGTTTTGTGAGGCGGTAACGCTATGCATGTCTGCCTATAATCCTGGGGCAAAATTTTTTTCTGCTGTAACGGAACGGGTTATGGCTCAGGAAGGTATCTATGCACCAATTTCCGTTGAAATCTGAGATGGTGAAGCTCGATATTTCTGAAAAATTTGTCGATTTAAAATGGAATGACTCATTAGTCATTTTTCTCGTTCATTCAGAAACAGCTGTCTACATTAGATACCTTTCCTATCATTCACCTAATTTGTACGATCTATTTCCCGTCAACAGAGTAACGCTTTCGGACAATAATGGCTGGTCGGGAGGCCATATATATACAGCTGCTGGCTGGAATTCATCCGATTGTGATTGTTAACTTACTAAAAGATAGCCACTGGGGTATTTTGCGCTTTTAAAGAATTTCCCAAATTACCATTTTGTTGATATATTTTTGCATTACCGTTGATAATGCACATAACTGATGTTATTTCAACTCCAGGAGAGAAAAATAAGAATTTCTTCAATAACATGGCAGTCCATAAGAACAAACTTTACGACGAGCTTTCACATAAAACTTCAGCTGTTGCAGGCTCTACTTTGTGGAATGACGGCATGATGGGAGAAATAACTCACTTTGTACTTATTCCACTATTTTATTTTAACCCAACTGGTTTCGATGCTAGCACGTCATCATCAGGGGTACAATCTCCGAAGTTTCTGGGAGTGCAAGTCACATATATAGAAAATTCCTGGGGGTGTGGGGTTAGGTGAGAAGTGGTTGAGGGAGGGAAGAGCCACTGAATCGGCAATGTTGGGTCAAAAGGAGTTGACGTAGGGTAGTGGCTTTGGGTAGTGGGGGAGAATGGGGACCGGGGGGGAGGGGGGGAGAATAGGTGGGGAGGGTATTGCTAATCATCGATGGTCAAGGTGAAGAGGAAGGGGCTGCGGACGGTCATGGTGCAACGCGGAGGTAGAAGGAGAACATTTAAATTCGGAAGAGTCATTTAAAACCAATACATCAGGAACACCTTGTCTCTTAACAATTTCTAAATACTCTAAAATATCCAGTTTAAACCCTTTGTCATTTATAAGTAAAATCTTGGGCGAAAAATTACCATGTTGTCCAGTCTCAATAAGATGTTTTACAAATCCGGATTTCGGGTCATTATTTAATGAATATTTATTGTGTTCTTTTGCTCAGATGGTGAATTTACGACCTGTTTGTCCAACATAAATACCATTACAATCATCACACTCTAGTAGATACCACATTTTTCGGAACTATAGTATAGCTATGTACTATAGTTCCGGATAGTTCCGAAAACTGTCACACACACCCTCGAGGTGGCTTGCAGGGTATGTCTTAGATATAAAGAGCATGGGACTCACTTGCACAAGATGGCGGTCTGGTCCCGATGCGGATGAAGGCGGGGCAGGGCCCTTCCTGGACGGTATCGGGAGGAGCATCGTCCCAGCATCGCCAACCGTCCCACGTTCGCGGGCACCAACCGCTTGCTGAAAAGAGCGATGCGATTTTAGGAGGTGACTCCGCGATTCAACATCGAGTAAAAGAGCTATGTTATTTGATGAATTAATACCGATCCAGAAAAACACCTATATGGAAAATCATCTATAGGGTGATAACGCATGCACAATAATTGTATGAGTATGATATTATATAGCGCGTCGTAGCTGCATTCTATTTTTTACGAGCTCTTTTAACTCGTTTTGAGTTCAGAACATGACTGACGTGTTGTTGCCACGTTTAATTTACAAATTATTTCATTGATAAATACAAAAAGTAAAGAGTGTACTATCAAAACGCTAAACTTAGAAAAGTTAACAAATATGAAATTCCATGACATCATACGCATAGGGGCAGTCGGCAACTAAGTGTTCATGTTCCAAAAGTATTTAATAAAATGAGTGATGACTTAAAAAATATGGAATCCATAAGTGAAGTCAAGAGAAGGACCAAGAAATGGTTGATGAGCACATAATTAATTTTGTAAGAGATAAGTACTAATAAATTCTCTACTCTACTCTATTAATAAAGTATAAATGGCATCTGCTGATAAGCCTAGAGTGGCTTAGCAGGACCATAACGATAAATTAATTTAAAAGTAAAAAGTGTTCACTTATGTTATGTAATTAGCTATCCTGAAAATGGTAACTGGTTTCTTATTTAAATGTTTAATTTATTGTTATATTTTGTAACTAATGCTGACATATACAATTATGTAAAAGTTCATATGAGTCATTATGTATTACCCTGTTGCTTTTAGGGGTTTTGTACGCAAAGCATTGAAATAAACCTGATTGATAATTCCAAAAAAAGTGAGAATGCATGCTCAACCCCGCTAATACGTATTCTAAAACAGGTTAAATATTTTCTTACTTAGTTTTAAACTATTCCTTTGCAAATAAAGCTCTTTGTGTTGAATTTTATTTTGATTCGTATTTTTGAAAATTGTTTCGCAACAATGACGCTGCTACCATTTGGAAGCATTGGTATTAATACACCATATCAATAACCAATGAAATATTTAAATTACATAAAAATATAAGAAGTACCTTGGTAAGGTAAATCCTAAATTAAGTGAGTAAATAAGCTTCTAAGCACGTTCCGTCACAAGTACCGTTGTCAATGATAACAACATACTGTAGCGGCACTTTCATGTAACTATGGCTTTTCTGCCTTTTTCGGGGAATCATTTATTAATATCAATTACACAAGTGTGGTAAGGCGAGAATTTTTTTACAATGCTAAATTCTACATAAAATTGCGCATCTTATATTAATTTTTCGTCAAAACGAAGTTTGTCTTTGCATTATTAAGCTGCAAATTTTACTGCAAGAGCCATGCTCTGCAGTATAACCACGTATAAAATAGCTGATTTTGAACTTCTTTTTTCTTCTCATATATTTTGGAAAGGCCTCATTATTTTATTGCCAATCGATTGAAGGACCAAAAAATGATGGAAACCTGAAATTTTCTCAAAAATGACATCTGCTTCATAATTCGGTGGAGCTACCATAAGTGGAGCTCTGAATGAAGGTCTTAATAGCTATGGTTAAAGGTGTGAAAATAATCACTCCACCAATTTGAATATTTCCAAATTTGACGCTTTATAACACGTTACCTTATGGCACATATGACACATTTCGTTATAATTCAAAACACATGAACAGATTATCATTTAAAAGTATAATAATAAATATCACTTAATTATAATGAATTACTGACAAATATCATGGTGTCACACCCACTAAAGGATACAAAAAAAACCTAAATTAAGACGTTCACGATCTTTGATGCGATGTTTTGAATGAAATTGGGAACCATTGTCAGATCATAGGTTGAAATTTAGACTTAATCTTTTAAATATATCCCTAAATAATATGCTCACTGATGAAGTATTTTGAAAAAAATCCTGATAAGAGCCTGCAAAATATTTGTGAATATAATTTGCGAACCCCAACTTACTATGGTAGACTGAAGCATGATCACAAAATTAGAGAAATTGATTGCCGAACTGACAGATTCAAAATGTTCTTTTTTCCTCGTACAATTAGGGATATGAATAGCTATAAATATATCCAATAGCATAACTTCAAGGGTATCAATGAATAGCATAGGTAGTTGCATGTTGGTATGAGGGCTTTAAGATAAACGAACTAACAGCGTGTTTTTGCATGCTTGCTGTGCAATTTTCATCCTTTTTTAAATTGTGAAGTTTAGGCTAATATATTATACTAATCCTTTTCTATCCATGATATGTAATGAATCTTTTGTGTGAATTAACCACCTGCCACACACCTTTATGGTGGTTTGCAGAGTATTTTGTAGATGTAGATGTATTGGAAGGTAGAAAATGACGTATTGAATACGTTTTTTGTACTTTTACCAATGTTATTAATTGCGTAAGACGCGTTTCGGTTGTTATGCCATTCTCGGGTACTACAATGCTTGGGTAAGTCAGGGACTCAGGTATATACTGGGTCTAGCGGGGGGGAAAGAGGTAGAGGAGGGGGGGGCTATTTTTTATAGGAAACTGGATAGTGAGGAGGGGGGAGTGGTCGGGGAACAATTGTTCACTCAGCAAACTGTTTTCGAGTTGTTGAAGGATCTCAAACTTTTCCCGCACGTCCAATTTGGGGCCATTCTTCTCTATGTGGATGACGTCCTCGGTGAAATGGCAGCGGTGCCTAACAGGTTCTTGGCCATGTGGGAGGATGGGTCACCATTCTCCCTACGAACCTCCTGTTTCCGTTCGCACGAGTTGAAAAGTTCCGTCCAGTCTGTCCAATTTCGCACTTGGCACAGTAATTGCACTTGTTTATATACTTACACACCGGATTGATGGGGGGGGGGGGGGGGAGATTCTATCTTTTGAATCCCCTCCACCCCCCAGGAATTGCCAGATGGCTGCATGTTTTCACTATTTTCCTCAGGGTTGTTAGTAATGTGACTTTTGATTTCATGCAATTAGGGTTCAAACGGCGTAGTCTTCTTGCACGTCTTTATGGTAGTAAGAGTTCTCCTTGATTGAAAATACATATAAAATTCTTGTGGTAGTTCTTCACCCCCTGCTACACACCCTTGTAGTAGCTCGCAGGGTATTGTGTAGATGTATGTGTTGAAATGTAGACCACATATTATTGATAATAAAAAGGGTCTGGGGGGAGTGTGTTTGATACCGTCGGAATTATCTCGATTAGGTAACTAAGGAGTCACGTGGGACAAAAATGAATGGTTTTCAAATTTAGTGTCGCTCGTTAAAATATCATTAATTTTTTCTTTTAATTTTTTCTCATCTGTCTCGACTTAAGAGCCTTCATATGAGATAAAACACAAATTTCAACAATGAATGTTGTTGTGATCAGCGGCTTAAACGCACAGAAATTTTGAACCATTCGTTTGTACATAAAGCACGTGACTCCTTGGTTACCTATTCGAGATAATCTCAACGATTTCAAACACGACCCACTTGGTCAAATTTCAAAGTAGGAGGTCACAGACTAGACTATATGAAGCCTTGATCTCAAACCTCAAAAGCTCAATCTTGTGGAAAGTCGGATGAGGTGGATTAGAGTTGCATCGGAGTGAAATCTTGCTGGCAAAAGAGTCCTTTACTGACTGATGACGATTAATGGAATATGCTTTGAGAACAGACGTAAATGGCTTGGTAAAATAATTCTTAAGTGGGCGAGAGCAGAGGGTTGTCATAGATGGTATCATGTCGGACACAATCAAAGTCACGTCAAAAGTTCACCAGGGTAGCGTAGTAAGTCCGCATTTATTTTTTTTATGCATAAACGATTTGGGCACCGTAGTTAGTAGTAAGCTTAGACTTTTTGCAGACGATACGGTAGTGTATAGGGATATATCTAAAGAAGAAGACAGGAAATTGCTTAGCAACGATCTTTTATCCCTACGAAATCGGTCTAAGTAATGAACTTGAACGTGTGCAGCGAAGATCGGCAAGATTTGTAAAGGGACGATACGATAATTATATTAGCGTAACCAGTCTATTAAATGAATTGAAATGGGAATCATTGTCAGATCGCAGGTTGAAATTTAGACTTAATCTCTTCCACAAATTCCAAGGCAATATTTTCAGTGATGATGTTAAAAATATTTTACGAACCCCAACTTACTATGGCAGACTGGACCATAATCATAAAGTTAGAGAAATTGATTGCCGAACTGACCGATTCAAAATGTCCTTTTTCCCTCGCACAATAAGAGATACGAATAACGGTAAATATGTCCTATCGGAGAGTAGCAATGAATAGCATTGGTAGCTGCATGTTGGTATGAGTACTTAAAGCTAACCCTACTAACAGAATGTTTTTGCATGTTTTATTTGCAATTTCTATCTTTTTTAAATAGTGTAGTTCTGACTACTATATTAATACTATTCCTTTTTTATGCATGATATGTAGTGCATGTTTGGTGAGCAATCACCCCCTGCCACACACCCTTGTGGTGGCTTGCAGGGTATTATGTAGATGTAGATGTAGATGTAGATGAAATTAAAGAGTGGTGCGAAAAATGACAGTCACTACTTAACCTTAAGGTGTGTAGCTATCAATTTTTGGAGGAGGAATAATTCGATAGAGAGATTCTATAAAATTAGTAACACGAAGATCGAGAGCGTTGAAATCATTAGGTATTTAGTTGTAACAATCACTAAAGATTCATCGTGGGGAAGACACATCCGGGAAATTTGCGGCCTTGCGAAGAGAAAGCTAGGATATATAAGAAGAGTACTTGGGAAATGTGATGAGAAGGCAAAAGAGCAATGTTACTTTTCACTATTTAGGCCCCACCTCGAGTATGCAGCCAGTGTATGGAATCCGAATGAATCAGGTTTGATCAGAGAACTAGGCAGTGTGGAGTGTAGAGCAGCTAGGTTCGTTAAAAGGTGTTACGATAGGTTGAGTAGTGTTTCAGAATTAATACAAGAATTAGGGTGGGAGTCATTATCAGAGCGTAGGATAAGGTACCGATTACATTCATTAGAGAAATTTCAATCGGATAGCTTTACTGAAGATGTTAGGCACATATTAAAAACACTAGCGTATTATGCTGGATTCGACCAATTAAACAAAATTAGAGAGATAGATTGTCGTACTGATATATTCAAAATGGTATTTTCCCCCGTACTGTAATAGAACATAATAGGCAGCATAGCAATGGGGTAGGTAGGGGAAATATTTTAAAGTAGTCTCTAGTGCATGATGCATGTATTAATCCCTTAATTCCTATATATACTAACATTATAGTTGCATGAGACCCTATAGTTGCTTCAAGTGTGATTGTGGAGCCAAATACATCGGCCAGACCGGGAGGAGTTTCTCCACCCGTATCAGTGAACACAAAAAGTGCTACGTCTCTGGCAATGAAACTTCGTTATTCGCGAAGCACCTCATGGATGCGAATCACCTTAGTGACTTTAAATTCAACGTGCTCCACACATTGGAAAAAGGAAAGAAATTGGACGCCATGGAGCAAGTGGAAATTATTCAAAGTAGGAACATGAAGCAAAATCTTCTCAATGACGTTCAATTTCTTTCGTCCCCCTCCCCCCTCCTCTCCATCACCTTCCCACGAGTCGGACACTCTTCAGAAGGGCTGCCGCAACCCTAAGCACCGGACCCCCGCCGCCCCATTCCTCCCCCTGCCCCCCCACGCCCTCATACTACTTTGGTAGAATACACCAGGAACCCCAAGGATCTAATCCCCCTTAACCCGAAGAAACCGACGCTCCGGGGGATGCCAACGCCCGGACCGCTTCACCCCTTCCAAAGTGGACTTCACAGGATCTCTGCACACGGACTTCCCGGAGACCCTTTACGACCTGGGCCATCCCCAGGTCGCCATCATGCTTGGTTTTACCCATCAACACCCACCACCTTTCACCCCCTTCTCAATTCCCAATCCTTGTTCCCTCCAACCCCTCCATACTTCCCCTCCACCTACCCCCCCCCTTTCAACCTTTCCCTCCCCTCACTGCAAATTGTATATATACAGATGTTTGAGATTTAATTTTCAGCTGAAGATGGTGTTGTACACCGAAACCGGTCAAATTAAATATCTTTATTCTTGTGGAAAATTGCCATTTTTTCTTTCGCTATGATATTCCACCAAATTAAGCCTGAAACAACTACCTTTAATCTATAGTTGCTTGTTTGCATGTCGGCAGTTCATGCTTGGTGATGTTCACCCCCTGCCACACACCTTGCAGGGTATCGTGTAGATGTACTTGTAGAAATGAATGAATGATGAAAAGTCTAATATGGTAAGAGGCGTGTCCAAGTGCTGAAATGTGGACCCGAAGAGAAAGAGAACAATAGACTCATAGCTGTTGAGATGTGGAGATATGGAGAGAAACGGTGGCAAGGCCTCGGACCTCCGCAGCAGGGCCCAAAGGGGCTTTGCGCGGATTCGACTGACCTGTGCTCTCGTTCTTGGCGACCATTCGCTCGCAGCAGGCGACGGCGTCCCTGCAACAATCTCGCCACTTTCCCAGCGACTCCTCGCCAGTGAAAGACTCCACCACTGGGCTCCAGCCACCAGAGGCCTCCACCACCACCGCCACCTGCCGGAGGGACTCTTATATCAGTCGGGCAAAGGTTAAGGATCAGGTGCAAAGACCCGCGAGATTTATGAATTGATGTTATAATAGAGTAACACGTGTATTTAAAAATAACTGAATTGGGAATCATCATCTGACCATCGCACAGTGGGCTGAAATTGAAAAAAATCTACCAAAATTCCAAAAATAGTTTTTTTTTAGTCTGGAAGTTGAAAATTTGCATGGTTACTCTCCTTATATTGGTGTATGTGCAACATTATATCATTTTTCGTAATTTTACCGTTTGATAATATGCGAGGGCACGAAGTTGAACAAAATGTGCAAAAAACACAGTAATGGGGTCGTTCACCATACTTTTTATTGCAGGATCTGATAGAGTTGGTAAAATAAAAATACCCGTATTTTTCCGATTTTTAACCCGTCAATTATTTCTCGAGTTACAAGCGGCGAGAAACTGATGTTATTAACCTTTTCGGAAAAGTGGGCGTGGTGCAACCTCTGACGTCATTGAATCCATCCAATCACCACTGAGCCCGCGAAGCTACTTCAACTTATCGCAAAGGGGGGTAAAAACCTGACCCTGCCAATAGGAGCGATTGCGACAGGATCTGTGCGAGCAGACTTATTGCCCTTCCCCTAAAAGCAGTCAAGGGCGGGAGGAAAATGACGCCAATGTTATCACAGCAGCTTTTTCGGTGGGCGTCACCTTTTGCTTATTTAAATTTTTGATTTATTAGTGAATATTTGTGGTTAGAAGATTAATTTTTTCTCTAAAATTTGTTTTTCGTTTCCATCTAACGATTTCGTGCACAAAATTGCGATTTCGATTCCGAGTAAACGCCCCCATTCAGTTTTCGGTGAAAGTATCCAAAATGAAGAGGCTGCAGAATCTTTTTTAGTTGCTTAACGGCATAAAATGTGGCAACGTTTCACAAAACAAACCTCAGAATTCGACATTTCATAATTGTAATTGATCTACAGGTGTATATGCTACGTTAATAGGACAATATGGCGGGCCATATTTTCCGCCAAATTTTTGCTCTTGGATAGAAAAATAGTTGATGCGTTCACAGAAGTTTCGTATGTAATCACACCAAAAGATTCACTGAAGCACCAGGAGGCGAGGCGATTATCCTTAGTCGTGCGCACATTATATGCGTTGTATTAATTGAATACGTTCTACAAGAAGAGCGAATCAATAGCCTCAAGATTAAATCATTGGTGTACGCTCAAATCTGTACTATGCAGAGAAACGTATTTGCACTTCCAACAATACATTGGAAAAAAAGGCTTTTTGTTGGCTTTAATCGATTTCCCCAGCTATCCCGCCTGTCACACCTTGAGTTTCGAATTTGGCCTCCAAAAATGATTTGGTTATATAGTGGCCAAACATTTGCACAAATCATGACTGACACATGATCTTTCCTGGGGAAAACACACACTGAAATCAAGCGAATCGTAAACTGGGATTCATCAAAAGAATGCTGGGTAAATGTGACGATCATGCACGAGAAATCAGCTACTTTTCCTTTGTTAGACCTCATTTGTAATATGCTGCCAGTGAATGGGATCCGTACGAAATTGGTCTACATAATAAACTTGAACGTGCAGCGAAGATCGGATAGATTTGTGAAGGGACGGTACGAAAACCTTATTAGCGTAGCCAGTCTATTAAATGAATTAAATTGGGAATCATTGTCAGTACGCAGTTTGAAATTTAGACTTAATCTCCTTATTAAATTACAAGATAATATATTTTCAGTGACGATATTAAAAATATTTTGCGAACACCAACTTACTACGGTAGACTGGACCATATTCACAAAATTAGAGAAGTTGATTGCCGAACTGACAGATTCAAAATGTAGTTTTTTCCTCGTACAATTAGGGATATGAATATCGGTCTATATATCCAATACGAGTGCAGCAATGGATAACATTTGTACCTGTAGATAAACATTTAAGTACATTTGCACTTAAAACTAACCCAAATAACAGCACGTTTTTGCATGTTTGCTTTGCTATTTTCATCTTTTTTTAAATAGTGAAGTTTAGAATAGTATGTAAATAGTAATCCCTTTTAATGCATGATGTGTAGTGCATGTTTAGTAAGAATTTACCCCCTGCCACACGCCTTTATGGTGGATTGCAGGGTATTATTTAGATGTAGATTGATCATTTGTTGAAGAGGAGGCCAGACCCACCGTGTCGTTCCCACGCCGCTGCAGCTGCATGATGTTCCTTGCGGAGGCGCCGGCGCCCCACAATCCCTCCACGGAGCTCCACTTGGCGCCAGGGAGGAACTCCATCTCGTGCATGTAGTGGTAGCAGAGTGCGCATGCGTGCCGCTCGAACCAATCCGGAGGCAGCTTGGCGTCGCGGCAGCGGCAGAGCGGCCCGCCGTCCGCGGCCCCTCCCGCCGCATACAGCGCCAGGCCCTGCGGAGCGGTCGAATCGGAAATAGTAACAGATAATGCGCGAAACGCCTTGAGAACCTGCTGGTTTGGATATCGCACCATGGTGCTCAGGGTCGACTCTAATATGCATAGGCTTTGTGAATGGACCAGAGCACTCTGGTTTGCATGAGGACAACCAGCGCCGCAAGGGGCTGCTTTCGAAATAAATGTAAAATACAATGCTGACATATGTTTATGGTCTGACATGACATAGGTTTCGTGCTCTTATACGCATATATCCGCAAAGTGCTCATATTATTCTACTACTAATAGATTTAATGAGGCACACAGCATTGTAACGAACTGCCGTTTATCTACCGGGCTCGAGGCCCGGTGAAGAAGGATGATTTTTTCCCCTATATTACATCTACATCTACGCAATACCCTGCAAGCCACCGTGAGGGTGTATGGCAGGGGGTTAATATCACCAAGCATGCACTACCGATATGCAAACAAGCAACCATAGGTACTCATGCAACTAGATTGTTAGTATCTATAGTATTTTAGGGATTAATACATGCATCATTCACTACAGACTACTCAGTAAGACAATCTGTCTCTCTAATCTTGTTTATCTGGTCGAATCTAGCATAATACGCTGGTGTTTTTAATATGCGCCTAACATCTTCAGTAAAGCTATCCGATTGAAATTTCTATAATAGATTTAATCTCTACCTTAACCTACGCTCTGGTAATGATCTTCGCTCTAACTCTTTTATTAATTCTGAATCTTTACTCAACTCATCGTAAAACCTTTTAACGAACCTAGCTGCTCTACGCTGCGCACTGTCTGGTTCTCTGATCAAACCTAATTCATTCGGATCCCATACACTAGCTGCATACTCTAGGTGGGGCCTAACCATTGAAAAGTAACATCGTTCTTTTGTCTTCTCATCACATTTCCCAAGTACTCTTTTTATAAATCCTAGCTTTCTCTTCGCTCGGCCGCATATTTCCCGGATGTATCCTCCCCACGATAAACCCTTGATGATTGTTACACCTAAATACCTTATGGTTTCAACGCTCTCAATCTTTGTGTTTTTATTTTTATCGGATCGCTATTGCGCAAATCATCTAAATCTATTGACTAGTTTGTAATCCTTTAATTTTATTACTTGCTAGTAAGTTTTGGGGAGATCCTAGAAAATATCTAAAATTATTTGATAAATACTGTCTAAGCTCTATAGTTAAAATTCGGGACGAAGATTTATTTTGTACTTATAGATTTGTACATAGGTATAGCTAGGTGACATGATCTTACCTCTCAAATATTGATTGAAATAAGTTTAACTCCATGTTTCACGATAACGAATGAAATAGAAAAGTAATAAAATAATTACAATATACATACAAATTAGGAGCAAAAATCAATTCAAAGTGAATGGGAAAATTTTTTACAACCAACTTGCGTATATTATAGAAATAAATTATCTCCTTAAATTAAAACTCCAGAACTCCAGACATAGTTTTTCCTCCCTTCGAGCAAGAATACGATGATTTCTTTCCGAGTTGGTGTCGTTGGCAAAAGTGAGCTCCGCACATCAATTCGCTACCATGATGATGACAAGACAGCTTCCTCGCACTATCCAAAGTAATACTCATCCATTCTATAAAAAATAACAAAAATATCACTCGGCTGAACTTTCTCGCAAAGTCGAGGACAACGATCCCTTAACCAAAGGAAACTTCGTAAAGTGTTTATTCCTGGAATAAGTGTACAGTATGAGATTAATGAGGAGTATCTAAGAGAAGGAAGCATTTTAAACGAATAATACGTTTGAAAAAAAGTTTTTTCATTTGATTCGAATTAAACCGCGAAAAAAACATTTTTTTATTTACTTTAGTGGTGGCTTTATTGATGTAATTCTCAATTAATTAAATATTACGATCGTTTTATTTCACCAATGTCCTGTTCAAGTGGCTCATTTAGTACGTCCTCTTCAATTTTAAAACGATTTCAAAATTAAAATTTTTATTTGTTTTGGTTTGCCAAGCCAATGAGCTGCTTTCTGCGGGAAGTTTCTCCGATGGCTTGGCAGACGATTTCCCTTCCACAGGAGATCAACACTCCCTACATAGCCCAACGGCTGGGTATTGTGCAGTTTTGCAAATTTTGTGAGCTCCTCTAAGGTTCATCTACATCTACACGATACCCTGCAAGCCCCCAAAAGGGTGAGTGGCAGGGGGTGAAGATCACCAAGCCTGCACTACCGACATGCAAACAAGTAACTATAGGGTCTCATGCTCCTAGATTGTTACTATCTATAGTATATTTAAGGGTTTAATACATGCATCATTCACTGCCGACTACTCTTAAATATTTCCCCTACCTATCCCTTTTCTATACTGCCTATTCTGTTCTCTCATATGCATAATGAAACTCAATGGTAATACTCCACACTAATTTAATGGACCCGGGTATCGGCAACTCAGAGCCATTTTCAAGGTACATGTTCATGTGGCGGTAAGGTATATATAGGTTCAAGGGGGAAAGGGGGGGGAGGTGAAAGAAAAGGTGGGGGGGGGTGGGGTTGGTTAGGTTGGGGTGAAACGGGTTGGAAGGTGATTCATTGCAAGGTTGTTGGCTGTGGAGGAATACATCTACATCTACATCTACATAATACCCTGCAAGCCACCACAAGGGTGTGTGGCAGGGGGTGATTGCTCACCAAACATGCACTACATATCATGCATAAAAAAGGAATAGTATTAATATAGTAGTCAGAACTACACTATTTAAAAACATAGAAATTGCAAAGAAAACATGCAAAAACATTCTGTTAGTAGGGTTAGCTTTAAGTACTCATACCAACATGCAGCTACCAATGCTATTCATTGCTACTCTCCGATAGGACATATTTACCGTTATTCGTATCTCTTATTGTGCGAGGGAAAAAGGACATTTTGAATCGGTCAGTTCGGCAATCAATTTCTCTAACTTTATGATTATGGTCCAGTCTGCCATAGTAAGTTGGGGTTCGTAAAATATTTTTAACATCATCACTGAAAATATTGCCTTGGAATTTGTGGAAGAGATTAAGTCTACATTTCAACCTGCGATCTGACAATGATTCCCATTTCAATTCATTTAATAGACTGGTTACGCTAATATAATTATCGTATCGTCCCTTTACAAATCTTGCCGATCTTCGCTGCACACGTTCAAGTTCATTACTTAGACCGATTTCGTAGGGATCCCATACACTGGCAGCATATTCCAAATGAGGTATTCGCAACTAAAGCAAGAAAATTAGCTGGAGGGTCGAAGGTTGTGGGGAGGGAGGGTAGTGATTTTTAAGAGGGGTGAATGGGTGGAGAAGGTTGCATGGTCATTACATAAAACATTTTCACAGTTAGCAATCTCAAATTGTTCTAAAAAATCCAGCTTATAGCCTTTGTCAATACCACTGTGTAAAACTTCATATTTAAAATTACTAAAATGACCGTTACAACACAAATGTTCTGCAAATTTTTGAGATATTATTGCCACTTATATAGGAGCTCCTATGCTCCCTCACTCTGTCTCTGAACTTACGACCAGTTTTGCCAATATAACAAATGCCGCAGTCCTCGCACTTCAGGTAATATACTCCACTTAGGCCTTCTTTCGCGTATCTGTCTTTTGAGTTAAAAAGGATTTTACCCATAGTGCCTAAATTATAAAATGACACCCTACGTTTTTCCTCGGAAATAAGCTTTTCAAGTTTGTGTGCCAAACCTTGGATAAAAGGCAATGAACACCATTTATTTGGGTTATTGTCCGGAGATAGTGCAGTTTAAAAATGTGTAGCTTTTGATTTTTCCACATTTTTAATCACTCTATCCACCCGGGCCTGTGTATAACCGTTACTGGTGGCAATCGCATAAATTATTGACCGTTCCTCGTCATAATTACACTGAGGCATGGGTATATTTACCAGTCTATGAGCCATAGCCCTCAAGGTGGCTAGCTTATTACTATGGTGATGATGCGAGTCACTTGGGATTATCGCTTGGCTTGCGATAAATAGAAAATTCATGGTGTCCCTTTGTAATATTGATAGTTAAGTCTAAAAAGTTTATCTCATTACCACCAAATTACAAAGTAAAATTAATATTTTTATGTAAAGAATTCAATTAAACTAAAAAAGCATCTAGCTGTTGCTTTGTGCCTGTCCACATACAAATAATGTCATCAACATATCTAAACCAATAATTAACGTTTTTAGTAAGTGGATGTGATGATTCAAAGAGTTTCAATTCTAAGTAGTTCATGAAGATTTCTGCCAGGATTGGTGAAATCGGCGATCCCATGGCAAGACCCGTCGAATGCTGGTAAAAACGTCCGTTAAAAAGAAAATAATTTTGGCTTAAACATAAATCTAAAAGGCCTTTAAGGTCGTTGGTAATTTTTGGGGCGCTAATAGTCTTTTCAACCACGTCAAGGAAATGTTGGATGCCTCAACAGGAGGGACCGAAGTAAATAAATTAGACACATCGAATGATACCAGTTTTCTATTGGGTGGGGGTGTAATGTTAGACAGTTTGTTGGCGAGTTCCACTGAATTTCTTACGGACTAATTGGCACAGAATGCAGAATATTACCATTGAGTTTCATTATGCATATTAAAAACGTCCACAAAGGTACGCCTGAAACGACTTCTTATGTTCTCTTATATTACGGGGGGAAAATACCATTTCGAATCTATCAGTACGACAATCTATCCCTCTAATTTTATTTATCTGGTCAAATCTAGCATAATACGCTGGTGTTTTTATTATGTGCCTAACATTTCAAGGTTATTTTAATTCAGTAGTCAAGTTCCCAGCAACTTGTTTCCCGATGATTGAGAGTTTTCACGACGGTATGCCCAATGATGAAAGACGCTGGCGACAACGACTGCCGACTGAGAGCCTGTGATATAGCCAGAGTTAAGAAGGTGTTAAACACGAGCTCCGAAACTTGACCCAATGTGATTCCCCAGGGACTACCGAGTTCTGTGTTGGAGGACTGACCAGGAGTATACTTGATAGTTTCTGACGGCACGCATTGAATTTCACCAAATTGTGAGTGGATGACGTTCCCATGTTTTGAAATTTGAAATGATGTGCCAAAATTGAAATCTCAGTAATAGCTTTTTAGGGAAAACCGTCGTTCAAATGTGACATTTCAAAATTCTTTGGAAGGCAGATCCAATTACCAAGTTTTCTAGACGCTCAAGATAGTACAAAAATTAAGTTTAAATAATGTTAAAGGTTATTTTCAAGCTCAACAAAAGTGTCAAAGTTCACTACAAACGCTATCAAAACTCCAAGAGGTACCAAGAAGTTTGCGAAGACCAACCTCATCAAGAAATATAATAGGTTGATATAGAATTCATATCTATAGATATAAAAATTCAGCCTGGGTATGTTGACGTAGTAAGTAGTCGGTCAATTGACTTGAAATTTTGACACGACGTTGCCCTCCAATACGCGCGTGTTTTCATAGTAAAAACGTTTTGGACACTCCAGGTGAAACTGGAAAAACGTAAAAAAATTTCCTTTATCCAACTTCAGTGGATAGAAGATAGCATCTACAAGAACCAGGTCACCACAATGCGAATGAAAGACGGAAGGAGAATAGAAGGCAAAATAAGTAAAGGAGTCAGAAAAGGATGTAACCTCTCCCCAGCGTTATTCAATATATACCTGGAATAAGCCATAAGAGACGCAGAGGAAATTGGTATCAAGGGTATCAAGGTGAATGGCGAAGAAATATACTTGCTAAGGTTTGCTGATGACATCGCAGTTGTAGCAGAAAGTCGAGAGGACTTGCGAGCATTCTTGACCACAATGGACCAAGTACCTGAAGAATATAATATGAGCATCAGTAAGAAGAAAACTAAAATCATAGTGTGCGGAAGAGAGAAGCTTAGGGCAAATATCACAATTCGAGGTGTGAAATTTGAGTAAGTGGAGAACTTCACCTATCTCGGCAGCACTATAACTTGGGATGGAAGAAGCTCAATGGACATCAAGCGAAGAATAGCACAAGCTAAGGAGGCGTTTATAAAGAAGAGACAACTACTGTGCACAAAAAACCTACGGCTGAGAACAAGGAAGCACTTCATCAAAACATTCGTATGGAGCGTGGCACTCTATGGATCAGAGACATGGAACATCGGGAAAGCAGACAAGCGAAGAATTGAAGCCTTGGAGGCATCGGAGGAATTGGAGGCGAATGTTGAAGATTTAATGGACAGATAAAGTGAGGAACGAAGAGGTTAACAGAAGAGCAGATGAAGAAAGGACAATATGGAAAACCCTACGGCGAAGAAGAACCAGATGGATTGGACATACCTTGAGGCACAATAAATTAGTTAGAAATATAATAGAAGGGAAGATTGAAGGGAAGGTCCCGCGAAGAAGATCAAGGGACAAGTTTATATGGGAAAATAAAGAAGGACGTGAAAGAAAAAAACATACCAGGGCGTGAGGGAATTAACACTGAATAGGGCAGAATGGAGGGCCGCAGTAAACCAATCCTAGAATTGAAATACTGATGAAGATGACTGTCGTATTCAAGTAGATCAGCACCATGACGGTGTCTTTAAACTTTGACTCAATATTTACCTTTATTATCCTTCCGCTAAACTTTAGAGAGTCATTTAATTGCATTACGGCGCTTTTTCTAAGCATTATACATCATCCTAGATTGTAATTTAATTCTCCAATGGATGTAACCCTCTTGCTTTCATTCCAACAGTATCCTTCCTCGAGATACTTCTTTGGTTTCTAAAATGTGATGTTTTACGCATTTCCACTTTCAGGATGTGGACTTTTCATCTCAACAGAACCAAAGAGATGTTAGCTGCCATGTTTGTGCCCTATATTTCTTATCACACGTTACTGATTTATTCTCTCGGGTAATCTCCGTCCGGTGATACTATTCAGGGACCAATCTACCGTATGAATATTTAAATTATCGAGAGGGTTCCATCCCTATGTCTAAATAATTGAAACTAGTGGAGTAGCTGCGTCTCCTTGGGTGAATAATGAGATTTCCTTGCCTCACATATCGCAGTATTATAACCGTCAAAGTAAATGTTTCATTGCTGCAGTGCTATGAGTGTCGCTGTACAAACAGCCCCCGCCTCAACCTTCACTTATAAGAAGAACTGCTGCCCTCTCCTCTGTATGATGATATGTATAGTGGGGTCGTTAAGCATATTTTTTATTGCTAGATCTGATAGAGTTTGTAAAACAAAAAGACCCATATTTTTCCGTTTTTTGATCCGTCAATTATTTCTCGAGTTATAAGTGGCGAAAAACTGATGTTTTTAACCCTTTCGGAAAAGTGGGCGTGGTGCAACATCTGACGTCATTGACTTCGTCCATTCACAATTGAGCCCAAGACGCTACTTTGCCTTATCGCAAAGGTGGGGGGGCACAGCTGACTATGCCAATAGGAGAGACTGCGACAGGCTCTGTGCGAGCAGACCTTCCGAGAACCCCCTCCACTCCCTTTCCTTCCCCAAAAGCAGTCAAGAATGGGATGAAAATGACGTCAATGATATCAAAGCAGCTTCTTCGGTGGGCGTCACCTTTTGCTTTTTTTAAATATTTGATTTAATAGTGAATGGTTGTGGTTAGAAGATTAATTTTTTCACTAAAATTCATTTTTCATCTCCAACTAACAATTTCGTGTACAAAATGGTGATTTCGGTTCCGGGTAAACGCCCCAATTGTTGGCAGCCGACCGTCGCCAAGTCACTGCATCTTCCCAGATGTCCTTTTGATTGGCCTACCTTAACCAAAGATAGACCAATACAACTTCGCATTGCCGTCGTATATTTGTCCACGACTGCTTATTAGAAGTGTCAAATTGCATATCTAGCAGCAAATCTCTATTTATAGAGATCGTCCCAGCATCCATAATTCAGTGGACATATTCTGTGCCTTTAAGATCATCCCAGATGCGATTTATCAGATCGCATTAAAAATAAGCAACTCCTATGCATTAATTAGCAAGAAGAAGTGAGCTTCTATCATATAACAACCTTTCGTAAAGGAAGCTCATATCTTGGGGGAGAAGAAACTAGCGAAGAAAGGAGCTGTCACCTGAAAATATGCACATTCGCGCCCTGGTAATAAAGTGAACGGAAATCTTCTGCCAAATATTATTCTAAGAGTTATCGTTTCAAGCAGACTGAGTTGCAGGAATGAGGATAGGTATGCACTCATCAAGAAATTGAGTCAATGAGGTTCTTTTAGAGAGGACAGAAATAATAAGGATGAAATTATGGATTATAGTAGGGCAAAAGGTTCACTGTCGGTGTTGAGAGGGACGGCTAAAAGTGGAAAGGGTCCGAAATTTATTGATTTTCCTGTTGTAGCCATAAACCGGATGAGGGAATGGAAGCTGATTTTAAGCGACCCTCATCATTTTCCACTTTCCTTCACTTGAAGATTTATGAGTTTTTTCGATTATTACCCTAAGGAATGGAAATAAGGAATTATGCCATTCAGTACCTATCTTCAGTGAAGTGTGGCATCATCTGCCAAAAATCTTACATTGTCGCTGTTATTTATGGCGTTCATTTTAATAATGAATGGAACGGGACCTCGTGAAATTCCTTGTGCGCACATTAAAATTGCCTTAACCAATTCAGATCTGTTTCCATCGATGCTACTTTATTGATATTGTAAGTTTTGCTCATAATCATTGAGGAAGTTTTTTGATCCAATTTATAACATTTTCAGTGATTCCACACGCCCTAAGCTTGGATATTAGCTTGTAACGAAAAGCCTTGTCAATTGTCTTCCTGAAATCTAAATAGAATCTGGCATAAATGCGTTTTTATATCGCCTGTTTGATGAATGTTTAAAAAAAATAATACCAGTTGAACTTCTCAAGATCTGCTCTTACGGAAACCGTGTAGATTTTTCTAAAGAAATTTCGACTACCTATGTTCTACATTACTTCACTTATTTGCGATCTTGTACTCACGTATTGCGTAGAACATAATAGCAAATAAGAATTTGACCTCTTAGAGCTCATTTAATTTCATATAAGTGACCAACTAAGTAATTGCTCAATTATATCTCATTTTAGTGATATTATGCTGATATTTCTTGCATTGCTCATTACCTTCTTCAAATAACTTATAAAATATTTGAAATTTATTGGCTCATCATATTAAAGTTGGTACTTTTCCCGGGCCTGCAGCGTTTTGCTAAATCATTTTTGGATACATTTTGGGGATCGAACCATTTGTTCTTTTGACATATATTTAACATTTGGCGTAGAATATATGAGTTTCATAAAAAAGTAACCTTGTCATCCGCATATCAGTATATATTTCTATCTGCAATAATACCGAATATTCTATGCCCATTGCGGCTTTATACATTTTATTGTGTAGATTTCTAGTGGAATGTAGATCTAGTGGAATAATTATGTGTTTTTATTGATTTAAGTTGAAGTTAGTTGTTTTAACAGTGCTTTGCGGCCGATCTCAAGTCACTCATAGTTTAAATTTCCTTGGGCTTGGTTTAATCGCTGTGAAAATAGTTTTTAATTTGTTCTTTAAAATACTACTAGCTTTTTACTTTTAATTACCGTATTTTAGAAATACAACGCCTGATTTGTGTTTGCTCTAAGGTATTTCAGCCAAATATTCTCAAGAAAAATATCACATGTGATACGCACAAAATTTGGATGTATGCAAATCATTCCCCACGATTTTCGCCGTTTTTGGAGAGTAAAGTTTAACAGACTTCAACCGCGGACTCCACAAACCAGGCACCGTCCCTTTATGGAATTCGGAGGGTGTGGAGTTGGGTTTCGCCCCGAAATCCAATTCATTCCGTCGTCCGCGGCCACCGCAGGAACGAATACTCTGGTTTGGTGCCTTCCCAGAGGGCAGGGAGAGAAAAGATGCTCAGGGCTAACTTCGAAAGGGTTCTGCATTTCCAGGCGCTTTCATTTCCTCTTGAAGCGACACCCCTGAGGAACTCGTTCTCTCAGCCGTAAGTTCTCTCACGAAGGTGGCGATCATCCCCTCATCTTAAACTAGATTATGACGGTGCAAGCCTCATTTCATTTAGATTTCAGGCAGCTGTAGGGTGAATTTCGCGAGCCTTTGGAACGGGAAACGACTCATGGCCGTCGAAAAAGTGATTTGATCTGCTCGGAATGAAACATCGTTGTGATTAAAAGTGAGTATTCGAAAAAAAGCTTCAGACGCGGCCAAACTGGAAAATGTATCATTTTATAGGTGGAACTGGATTGAAAACAGGATATATTTATTTATCTGAGGGAGCGTTGATCGGCATTAAAAATTCCACTTTTCCCCTGTTAGACCTCATTTGGAATATGCTGCCAGTGTATGGGATCCCTACGAAATCGACCTAAATTATGAACTTGAACGTGTGCAGCAAATATCGGCAAGATTTGTAAAGGGACGGTACGATAACCTTATAAGCGTAACCAGTCTCTTTTCAATGAATTAAATTGGGAATCATTGTCAGATCGCAGGTTGAAATTTAGACTTAATCTCCTAAACAAATTCCAAGACCATATTTTCGGTGATGATGTTAAAATTATTTTGAAAACCCCAACTTACTATGGTAGACCATATTCACAAAATTAGAGAAATTGATTGCCGAAATGACAGATTCAAAGTGTCCTTTTTCCTCGTACAATTAGGGATATGAATAGCGGTAAATATGACTAATACGAGTGATTGAATCCATAGCATAGGTAGTTGCATGTTTGTGTACTAAGGACTTGAAGGTAACCCAAATAACTAGCACGTTTTTGCATGCTAGATTTGCTATTTTTATATTTTTTTAAACAGGGAAGTTTAGAATAATGTATAACTACTGTTTTATGCATAATTTTAGTGCATGTTTGGTAAGATATTTACCCCCTGCCACACACATTTATGGTGGCTTGCAGGGTATTATGTGGATGTAGATGTGTATTAAACACTGGTTGCTGCGCAGACTCTTGCCATTCTCATATCGAATTATTGCCCCAGAATTCAAAGTGAGTGAAAATATACAGGAACACGCAAATACCCTTCGCAAAGGGTCATGCCAAGGACTTCCCGCTCTCAACTTCTTTAAAGAACCAGCTTCAGTTAATTAAAACATAAAAAATATTATTTTATATGCAGTAAAAAGTCAATAATTTGGGTGTCAAAAAGGCAGCCCATCCTTTATTAATTTCGGGTGTAAAATAATATCATGAAATAAATTATTGTTGTTCACATGTACATGTGATTTCATTATTGGTAAAGAACTTTAAATAGTTAAATTATCACAACAATAACTACCTATTACGAGCCAGTTTGTGCGTGCACTAGATAAGGTCAGTGAGTTAATTAAGCTCATATATGGTGTTTATCACAGAATGACCATAGATAAGCTGAAAGCAGGTGTTTTTACTGGACCTCAGATCAGGAAATTAATGCGTGACCGCAATTTTATGGAAACAATGAGCCAAACAGAAAAACAAGCCTGGCGTAATTACAAAGATATTGCGAAACGCTTCCTTGGAAACAGGAGTCCAGATTACAAAATCATTGTAAACACCATGCTGGACAGTTTCAGAGAACTAGGTTGTAACATGAGTTTGAAGTAACACTACCTATATGTTCACATAGACTATTTTCCAGAGTGTTGTATTGGAATTTATAGCGGGTGAATATAAAAAGTTTGTTTCGATTTCTTTTTAACCTGAACGTGAGGGAAGAAAACTGATACAATAATTGAAATTAGCACCTCAAAATTAGGGGAATAGAGCTTTCAAAACGGAAACATAAAAAAAAATTTCAAGATGCTTGGTGTGAATTCACCCGCTACCTGCTACGTGTTAATGACAGGGTATTATGTAGATGTAGATTATTGAATGCACGAAACTTTTAAATGGCATAGGGATGTAAAAAATTGATTTATGAGAGGATTCATTCCTAGAAATACATTACTCGGAGAGAAATCAGAAACGGCAAAAGAAAACTGAGCCACCGTATAGTCAATGCGTCGTGATTCCCGGGATTCTATCTACATGTACATAATGCCTTTCGAGCTACCTCAAAGGTGTGTGGCAGGGGGTGAATTCTCAACAAACATGCACTACATATCATGCATTCACAAAGATTAGTATTAATATATTAGTATAAACTGAAATATTTAAAAAGATAAAAAGAGCAAACTACGCATCCAAAAACGTGCTGTTAGTTGGCTTAACTTCTTATCCTTACACCAACATGCAAGTACCTATGCTACGGATTCAATAACTCGTATTGGACATATTTGCCCCTATTCATATCCCTCATGGGGGCGTTTACTCGGAACCGAAAACGCAATTTTGTACACGAAATCGTTAGGTGGAAACGAAAAATGAATTTTAGTGAAAAAATTAATCTTCTAACCACAATCATTCATTCATATATCAAAAATTAAAATAAGCAAAAGGTGACGCCCACCGAAAAAGCTGCTGTGATAACATTGACGTCACTTTCCTCCCGTCCTTGACTGCTCGTATGGGAAGGGGAGGGAGCGGAGGGGGATTCTCGGAAGGTCTGCTCGCACAGCTGCCGTCGTAACTGCTCTAATTGGCAGAGTCAGCTGTGTCCCCCCCTTTGCGATAAGGCGAAGTAGCTTGGCGGGCTCAGTTGTGACTAGACGAAGTCGTTATACGTCAGAGGTTGCACCACACCCACTTTTCCGAAAGGGTTAAAAACATCAGTTTTTCGACGCATATAATTCGAGAAATAGTTGACGGATCAAAAAACGGAAAATACGGGTCTTTTTATTTTACAAACTCTGTCATATTCGGCAATAAAAAAGATATGGTAAACGACCCCATTGTGCGAGGAAAAAAGGACATTTTGAATCTGTCAGTTCGGCAATCAATTTCCCTAATTTTGTGATTATGGTCCAGTCTACCGTAGTAAGTTGGGGTTCGCAAAATATTTTTAACGCCATCACTTAAAAAATTATCTTGGAGATTTAAATCTTTGAGATCTTGAAGACATTATCTTCGAGAAATTTATTTAGGAGATTAAGTTTAAATTTCAACCTGCGATCTGACAATGATTCCCATTTTAATTCATTTAATATACTGGTTACGCTAATAAGGTTATCGTACCGTCCCTTTACAAATCTTGATGATCTTCGCTGCACACGTTCAAGTTCGTTATTTAGACCGATTTCGTAGGGATCCCATGCACTGGCAGCATATTCCAAATGAGGTCTAACAAGGGAAAAGTAGCTGATATCTCGTACATGTTCGTCACATTTACCCAATACTCTTTTGATGAATCCCAGTTTACGATTAGATTGCCCCATTATATCACGCATGTGTCTACCCCAGGAAAGGTCATTTGTCAGTCTTATTTCAGGATATTTAATGCATTCCTCGTTTGTTATTTTTTTATTACTTATTTTGTACGTGCTAGGAGGAGAACAATTCTTTTTCCAAAATTTCATTACTACCCATTTTTATAAATTTAATTCTAACTGCCATGTATCACACCCTTTTTCAATTGTTTGTAGGTGATCATTTAAATATTCGTTAATATTTGGCATAGAAGTTCCCTGTACACGGCTGCGCCATCGGCAAATGGACGAAGCTTACTTTTTACCACCTTAATTATATCATGTATGTACAGAAGGAACGGGAGTGGGCCTATCACTCTACCTTGTGGGACACCCGAAGTGAATTTAATTGCCGGGGAGGTAAAACCGTCCAGAACAACCCTTTTTACCCGATCATGAAGGAAATCATTTATCCATGATATTATATTACTGTCCTACGCATAAGATTTTAATTTCCAAATTAGTTTGCTATGGGACACCTTGTCAAAAACTTTTTTTAAATAGAGAAATATTGCATCCACTGGAATAAAATTTTTGGCGGAAACTAAAATATCCTGGGAAAAAAAGAGCAAGTGAGTTTCATATGATCTACTCTTACGTATACCATGCTGAACATTGGACAATAAATTTTGGCTATCTAGGTACCCCATGACTGAACTGACAATTATATGTTCCAGAACTTTGCATGAAATGGAAGTGAGAGATATAGGTCTGTAGTCAGAAGTCTTCTCCCTATCACCACTTTTAAAAATGGATGTTACATCGGCTGCTTTCCAATCCATGGGTACGACGTGTTTGGTCAGGGATTAATTAAATACTATTTCAAGTAGACGCAAATCACGAGTAGGTGGGCATTCAAAACGGCGTCTGGATAGTGTTTGCGCATGCGTGTGTGCATTACGAAAACTTGATGCAGTGAAACAGTGAATTTCTCCGTGTTGCAGGGTAGTCTTGATTTACAGACTGCGAGTGGGGAGAAGTCCGAAGCTCCGTTGCTTGGCGCCTTCTGCAACGGCGGATTCATAACGGCCAGTGTCGCCGTTGCCCGGGGCAACTCTCGAGAACTCCAATTAAGGTGGCTCTCACACAATGCCGTTGGAGAGGAGACGGATTTATGAAACGAGATTACTCGGAGTGGACCTCTCGCACCAAGGAGCGGTGCACACGATCAAAGGTGCCTGAGGGTGCCAGGCATAACCTCTCTCAGCTGAGCGCCAAGAGTACCCTGCCCCTCGGAGGATAATGATGGCGGATTTCGCATACTAAATATGGATTCGGCACCTCACAAAAAAGGCAAATTTGAAGGGGAGAAGCAAACGTAAAATTCTGTGCGTGAAGAAACATGATTTGACCTTTAAGGATCTCATTAAAGGCATGCAAAAAGTCACCATCACCCATTAAACGAGGGTTTGTTCATCCCCCAACAAAATAAAAGCAAATGTCAAGAGGAATACGTAATGTCCAAAATAATGGAATACCTAAATTAAATCTCCTACAGAATTTTAAAACAGATAACGTTTTCTGAAGATGTTAGATGTATTCCAAAAACCCTCGAGTATTATACAGGGATTTCACCGGAATAATAAGATTAGAGAGATAGATTGTCGTACTGATAGATTCAAAATGTCATTTTCCTCCCGTACTATAAGAGGACACAATATGCAGCGTAATAAAGGGATCACTCACTCAGTGATTCAACCCGAAGGTTGGTCTTTGATAGGTGAGAGTAGAGCTTACCCCGTACTAAGCCAATGGCGTGTGAAATTCACACATTCAGGGTAGGGGGGCCAGTTCCTTTCCCTGGGCCACCTGCGGTTTCCTACGAAGTTTTGAAGATTTTGGGGTTTCCCAAAGGTTCTTGCCCGGGGTTTGAGCCCGGAATCCTCCGGTCAGTAGCTCAGTACTCTACCCACTAGGCCACCACGACCCACCATTTTAGTTTAGTTTTAGTATTGACTAGTTTATGTACTGTAGGTGGCATGTAACACCATGCGTAGTACTCCACGTACACGTCAGCGGTTTGAAGCAGTACTGACTAAATGCCTCGGCGTTAAGTGGTTTTCCACTTGAAATTGCTTTCAAAATTATTGAAAATCTCTGTATGAGATCCAGGTTAATCCCTGGAATGAAAATGATAATCAAAATCTTTAGCCACGATGCACACACACCCTTCCAGGTGGGTGAAATACTGTTAGAGTTGTCTTTAGTGCATGATGCATGTATTGACATTATAAATGGGTAGTTCGTGAACGAACTTTTCAAGAGGAAATACTCACTTCAGTGAACTAGGTGAACTATTGAATGCCTCAGAGATTGAATCGTTTTGTTTGACTTAAATTTTCCAATGGCTACCTCCTAGTCTATGAGCCGATAGTCCTTCTTTGTATCTACATCTACATAATACCCTGCAAGCCACCATAAGGTGTGTGGCAGGGGGTGAATTCTCACCAAACATGCACTACATATCATGCATAAAAAAGGATTAGTATTTATGTACAGTTCTAAACTTCACTATTTAAAAAAGATAAAAATAGCAAAGTAAGCATGTAAAAACATGCTGATAGTTGGGTTAGCTTTAAGTCCTCATACCAATATGCAGCTACCAATGCTATCCATTGCTACACTCGTATTGGAAATAACCAACCAAAATCGTATTGGATATATAAGCTTGCCGACAAGCTTTGTATAAGCTTGCCGACAGTTCAGGCAGCGAGGGCTGGTTCACTGAAAATCCTTGGCTGAATGAGTAGTCCTGGCCATTTCAGTTCTCTGAGTTCAAATCGTTACAATATAAGAATTACATAGTTGCAGGGAATTTTGCAGACGGTGATGCTGCGCTAAGCTCCCTCGGAGCATCGTTCCCGCAATCGCTCACCACAGGTGGCACATCCATAGTTTGTTGTGTAATTCACCTCAACTAAAACAGTTCCAACGAAGCTACATAGCTCGAGGAGAAGTGGTTGGCGAGCATTGAGGTTGTTTCGCGCGTGGTTTGATCTAGTTAGGCCCCACCCTGAGTATTCAGCCAGTGTATGGGATCCTAAGAAATTACGTTTGATCAGAGAACTAGACAGTGTGCAGCGTAGAGAAGCTGGATTCATTAACAGGTGTTCAGATAGGTTGAGAAGTGTTTCACAATTGATACAAGAATTAGGGTGGGATTCATTATCAGAGCGTAGGTTTAAGACCAGATTAAATATATTAAAGAAATTTTAATCGGAAAGCTTTACTGAAGATGTTAGGCACATATTAGACACACCAACGTATTATGCTAGATTCGACATAGATAAATAAGATTAGAGAGATAGATTGTCGTACTGATAGATTCAAAATGGCATTTTTCCCCGTACTATAAGAGAAAAGAATAGGCAGCATAGCAAAGGGACAGGAAGAAGAAATATTTTAGAGTAGACTGTAGTGCATGATGCATGTATTAATCCCTTTAATACTATAGCTACTGACAATCTAGATGCATGAGACCCTATAGTTACCTGTTTGCATGGTAGTTGTGCATGCTTGGTGATCTTCACCCCCTGCCACACACCCTCGCGGTGGCTTGCAAGGTATCGTGTATATGTAGATGTAGTTCAGGGAAAAGTTAATCGATGAATTCCGCATTCCAAGGGTTTGCGTCCTCGTTTAGTGCTAAGGAGAAAACAGTTTCGCCAGGCACCCTGCTTGTTGGGATGGATTACTAATGATCCTTGACCTGAGGATGCCAGGGCTACAGTTGGCGAAGCTGTCTTCGACTAATCAACAAACGCGTCAGAGAACCTGGTATGCAGAATTCATGTAAGTAACGCCGCGGAATTTTGCATAAGAATATTTCCTCGAAATACGGAACATCTCAAAATTGATTAAATGAGTATCTAGATAAGAAAACGCTACTGTAGAGGACCCGGCAGTCATTTTTATCGCATTAAAATGAAACAACTAAAAATTAATGATGTTACTTTTCGCTAGTTAGGCCCCACCTTGAGTATGCAGCCAGTGTATGGGATCCGAAGGAATTAGGTTTGATCAGAGAACTAGACAGTGTGCAGCGTAGAGCAGCTAGGTTCGTCAAAAGGTGTTGCGATAGGTTGAGTAGTGCTTCAGACTTAATTTAAAGAATTAGGGTTGGAATCATTATCAGAGCGTAGGTTAAAGTACAGATTAAATGTATTAGAGAAATTTAAATTGGATAGCTTTCCTGAAGATGTTAGGCACATATTAAAAACACCACCGTATTGTGCTAGATTCGACCAGCTAAATGAGATTAGAGAGATAGATTGTCGTACTGATATATTCAAAATGGCATTTTCCCCCGTACTATAAGAGAACAGAATAGGCAGCATAGCAAAGGGATAGGTAGGGGAAATGTTTTAGAGTAGTCTGTAGTGCAGGATGCATGTATTAATCCCTTAAATACTATAGATACTAAGGATATAGCTGCATGATACCCTATAGTTGCATGTTTGTACGTCAATGGTGCATTGTTTGTAATATTCACTCCCTGCCACACACCCTCGCGGTGGCTTGCAGGGTGTCGTATAGATGTAGATAGATAGATGTGATGAAAGTATATGAGACAAACTTGAGAAATAAGGGTTCCAAATACTGAATTTATAATACCGCGGGCAAATACTAAAGGAAAAGAAGGCAAGTGACGAGTGAATAAAGAGCACTCCTGGGAGTGGTCAAAGAGATGTTTAATGTTATATAAAGACAAGGAAAAGTCTGCAATATAAAACAAATATTTGAAGATAAAATTATAACCGTTTTGGACGCAATGAATCGATTGGAAAGAAAATATATTTTGCCGCTTGCTCTTAATATTTAGATAGAAGTTGAAAAAAGCAATATCACAAATTAAAAACATACCATTTCCCATTAACGTGAAGTAGTAAAACTTAAAAATGTGACTTTATTGAAGCAATTTTTCTGCGGGTAAATTTCATTTGCAAACAATAAGATATCATTATAAAACACAAAAATAATAATTTTTGAAAAACAAATAAGAATGAGCCAAAAGTAAAATAATTTAGAAATGCTTATTAAAGAGGAAGTAGCTCCTAAGTTATCTGAACAGAAAATTTATGGCTACCAACGAAACTATAAGTTTTATTTTTACATTTTCCGCGTATTAACTACACGTTGTAGTGTAAAAATAAAACTTCTTCCACTTTCTGGGCAGGTAATCAACTCAGTTATGAAGCCTGTGAGGCCGGTCCTCTGAAATTGCCCACCTTAAAGCTTTTCAATGTTTACAGCAGAAAATATCCTCTTCCGGTGAGGAGGGTGTATTCGTCAGCATACCTACTTCTCTAAGGAAACAATTCTTACGAACATACATCTGGAGCATGTTTCTTACGGCAGTGAGGGATGGATGATGAGTGAAGCGGAAAAAAAGGTAGAAGCATTCGAAATGTGGTGCTACAGAAGAATGTTGAAGTTTGAATGGATCGACCGAGTAAGTAAAGAGGAAGTGCTAAGAAGAGTGGGAGAAAAGAGAAGTCTGCTGAAAACTCTAAAAAGAAGAAGGGACAACTTAATCGGCCATATCTTGAGACACGACGGCCTAATGAAGACAATCGTTGAGGGAAAAGTGAACGGGAAGATTGGAAAAGGCAGGCCTCGTATGAGAATGGTACATGGAACAGATTGTGAGGGATGTAAAAGAGAAGAATTACGTCAATATGAAAAGTTTGTCCGAAAGAAGAATCCAGTAGAAAGCTGCGTCAAACCAATCCTGGGATTGTTGATCAATGATGGCGATGATGACTTCTTTTCTTTTATATTTCCACGCCATGGCTATCAAGTCATTTATCACAAATTTTATTTATAAGATTTAAAAGCGCGGAGCCATCCTATGAGGTTTTACCTCACGGTAGGACAAGAGAATTTATTTTGCTTGTATATTGTCAAAAATATCTTTGTGGTCTTGTCTATCGTAGCATATCTTGCTAGTTGCCTGCTTGTTTGCATGCCAGTTGCTTGTTTGCATGCCGATAGTGCATGCTTGGTGATCTTCACTCCCTACTACACACGCTCGTGGTGGCTTGCAGGGTATCGTGTAGATGTAGACCTTGCATGGTACGTCGTGAAGTCAAGTTCGGCTGATCCTCAAAGGCAGGAGGAACAGCGTTCCCTTCGTCTCATGAGGAAGTCTCCAGCCCTAGCATCAGAGTTGGAATCCCGAAGATAATTCCCGCCCTATTTCTATCCCTAATTAACTTTATTTAGAATCCACGGCAATGGATTATATACCGGAAATATGTATTAAAAAGTTTCAATGAGGAAAATATGGACGGTGGATGCCAGCTGGGAATTATCTGGAATGCTTGCGAAATAAATACATTGCCTTGCAAAATTTCTAAAACCTCAAGTGAAATCTGCAGCACCCGGCAGAGAAACAGACAATTTGGAACCTAGGCTTTCACAGCGAAATCTATCGTCAGAGGCTTTCGGGTGCAGCTGCGTATGACGGGTTGTTGGTGTGTGAGCTTTCGCGGCCGTTGCAGGACGCATCATCAGGCAATGATGCATCCTGACGCATCATTGCCTGATGATGCGTCCTGCAATGGCCGCGAAAGCTCGAACACCGACAACGCGTCATACGCAGCTGCACCCGAAAGGCTCTGACGACGAGAAACAGACAAGAAAGAACACTCCACTATAACTGAGCCAGAATTTACTTTAATTCAGTACAACTAAAACGTAGACGTAGATGTAGTTTTAATATGAAGGATGATTTACTAGTACTAATTATTTGCACAAATTCAGGGAAGAGCGGTCAATTGACATGAGACTGAATAGGGTTCTGGTTTTCCCACCCCCGGGATTGGAACTGTGTCTTCAGCTTTCGAATGTTATCCCCTTCAGAATGGTTGCCTTTTCATGAGCGTTTTGATGCATCAACATTGGCCCCGTTGGAAGGCGTTTTCTTGGAAGATCTCAGGTATTACCCAAAGCCTAAGCTACTGCCGGTGTCGAAGGGGGTTTGCCTGCCTAGCACCGGAAGAAAGGTGCGAAACACCATTCGCTCATTGCCTATGTCCATTAAAAACGATACTATAAGTAGTGATCTAAATATGCTTGGGAAACGACGGATTCCTTTTGATCCATTCCTATTAAAGCTTCGTGACATACTCACCCATGATATTGCGCTACCCACACGACAGTGAAGAGTTCATCCGAATAGCTCCAATAGATGGACTATCGTTCAGTGAACTATTCTATACAATGCCCATCAATACAGGGTATTTAAGATGGCGAGGGTATATGGGTATATATTGGGATCGCATTTTAGACCTCTCTCAAGAATGCTGAGTTCATTTTCTCTACACTCGTGTTCTCACATGATAACTACTCTCTTGTTAAGATGGCTCAACCGAATTATGAAGTAGATGTCATTTTTGTGAAAATTTCAGGACACATCATTTTTTGGTCCATATATCGATTGGCAATACAATTAATTGGGCCTTTCCACATTATATTTGAAGAAAAAAGACGTTGATAATCAGATACTTATTACGTGGCTATACGGCAGAGCATGGCTGTAGAAGTAAAATTTGCAGATTAATACTAATAAAAGTGAAATGTCGTTTTGACCAAAACCTAATATAAGATGCGCAATTTTATTTAAAATTTAGCATGTTAAAAAATGTGCTGGCATTACCTCACTTGTTTAATTGATATTAATTAATGTTTGATCGACAAAAAGTAGAAAAGCCTTAGTTAGATGGAAGTGGTGCTATAGTATGTTGTTATCATTGGCAACAGTACTTGTGACGGAACGTGCTTACAAGCCTATTTACTCACTTCATTTAGGAATATACGAATCCAAGGTACTTGTTGTATTTTTTAAGTAATGTAAATATTTAATTGGTTATTGATATGGTGTAATTCATACTAATGCTTCCAAATGATAGCAGCGTCATTGTTGCCAAACAATTTAAAAAAATACGAATATGAATAAAATTCAAAACAAAGAGTTGTTTTTGCAAGGGAATAGTTGAAAACTAAGCAATAAAATATTAACCTATATTAGAATACGTATTAGCGGAATTGAGTATGTATCCTCACTTTATAAATTAAACGTGGCAACAAAACGTCTGCTATGTTTCGAACTCAAAATGAGTTAAAAGATCTCGTAAAAATAGAATGCAAGTACAACGCGATACATAATAGCATACTCATACAATTATTGTGCATGCGTTATCACCCTATAGATAGGTATAACCATATAGGAGTTTTTCTGGATCGGTATTTATTCATTAAATACCATAGGTCTTTTACGGGATATTGAATCGCGGGGTCACGGTGAAACCTCCTTAAATGCGAAAGGAGACAGTTGATGGTCAGTTGTTTGTCATTCAAACCGTGTACTCACCTTCAGTGTCTTCTCTGACTTTACTCAGTATCAGTGTACAGAGAGATAAACGAAATGAAAAGATGCCACTGTGTGATCAACACGTGCTAAATTGGTATCCCAAGATAGTCAATGTTGGGTGAACAGCCAGCAACATTCCCACCTTCGCAACAAACCTACGATAAGGATACTTTTCCGTCAATAGTGAATTTCTTAATATCTCTTTCACATTATCCGGAAAAATTCAAGAATATTCAGTCAACCCATCATTTCCCTTTGCCTCTCCATGCGATGCTTCATTGAGTGCAATGGTTAATCTACCTACCCTGAAAAGACGATAGCTATATCATCTAATGATTAATTCAGAGAAATTCCGAGTTAATCTCAAACCGTGGGCATCCAATTGCGTGCGTCTACGCCTACGCAATACCCAGCGAACCACCGCGAGGGTGTGTGGCAGGGGGCGTAGATCACCCAACATGCACAACTTACATGCAACTATGAGATACATTGCTTGTATATGCTAGTAGCACGTAATAACACGTGTTATATATAAGGGTCAGGTGCAACTAGGTGGTTATTAGGTAATAATTAATGACTTAATTACTGGTTAGGAAAATACCTAGCGTATATAGCTGATTACTTGAGGCTTAACTATACATCTTCAGATGGCTGATTATGCATGCATCATCTTTATATAACAAGTTTGGTGCGACAGTAAGGACATATTTAAGGATGCGATTTATCGTGCCTATTTAAATATAAAGTGAACCTAACAAAGTTTCATTCTTTTATTTTCCATGTTTTCGGTTAGGAAAATAATTTCCAAAATACATTTATCGGCATTTCCTTATCATGCATGTGTTAGTAATGCTTAAACATGCATCATGCACTGCAGGCTCCTCTAACAATATTTCACCAACCTATCCCTTTGCTTTGCTACCTATTGTGATCTTTTAGGGTGCGCGCAAAAACTGACATTTACAAATTTATCGGTACGACAATCTACATTTCTATTATTGTTTACCTGATCAAACCTAGCATAATACGCTGAGGTCCTTAAAATATACCTAACGTCATCTGGAAGCAAAAGTTGAAATTGATTTGTTTACGACAAAAGTTGAAAATTTGTTAATTATTTCAGTGACATATTTTCTTCTCGTTTATGTCCGCATACTCTGTTGGTCAACCGTTGACGATGGGCTAAACAGTCTATATGAAAAAATTTAAGAATCCTTTCACTTATTGCTTAATTGCCCTCGGAGTATTAGATATAGATTTAAATTCCCATCGCGTCCATCATTTGGGGGCGCTACGTAAATATTGGCATTCTCCTCTCAAACGAGCCATCTCTCCTTTAAGTTTCCGGGAACATTCGATGTCATGAGCATCCCAAGTCAATCTCGTGAGTTCCCTTAACGCCTCCGCGTCGCGCGTCACTGAACTTCCACGGGTTAATTAGGAGGGTTGATTCATTGCACGCAAGTTATCACACCACAGAGGGAGCCACGAAACATGTTCAACTGACTATAAACTACTGTGCGATGAAGTCACAGCAAATTTCCTCTCTTGAAACCAATAGTCCAATTTTCAATGACAAAGGATTATTGCCTCTGCCTGAAAATAACCTTTGTTTGACTTCTACATCTACACAAGACATTTCAAGCTGCCATTAAGGTGTGTGGTAGGGGGTGAATTCACACCAAAATTTCATTAAAATTCATGCATAAAAGAGGATTAGTAATAATATACTTGTCTACTCTTCATAATTTAAAAAAGATAAAAATAGCAAAGCAAGCATGCAAAAACATGCTGTTAGTTGGGTTAGCTTAAATTCCTTATACTAATATGCAACTACCTATGCTATCCATCGATGCACTCGTATTTATCCTATTGGATATATTTACAGCTATTCATATCCCTGATACGTATGCTATTCGGGTGTGCCTCGTGATACTCTGGTATTGCCCGACGTTTCGTATCGAATAATCTGTAGGAAATGATCCGCGTTCCTTGCGTAAGAAGTCGCTTCCTCCACCTTGGGCTGCAATATTCTCGCTAGATATTTCGCCAGCTTGTATGTTGGGGCATCTATACGATGGGCCTCAGTGGTACGTTTTTTTTGTGAATCTTCGGCAACCCGTAGATGCATGGTGTTTTTGGGTCTTGTGGTGTCAGGAGTTTCCTTTCTTCCTGGTCTGCGATGCGTGTCTTTATGTTCTCTTATAGTTATGAGGTGGGTCACCTTTTAGTTTTTGGTAGGGGCCTACTTTTATCATTTCTCCCATCTTCCTCTCGTATTCATGCAGCCCTGGGACATGAAATTAACTTCGAAAAAAACTAAAGTCATCGCGAAGGTCAACAGATTCAAACCCTGGCTATACCGTGAAGCAATTTAAATAATAAACAACAGAGAAAATTTTAATAGAGACGGTGGCCTCCAAATAAGCCACACGTGGAGGCCCACACTTAACAAACATTTTTCAATGACATCTCCGTCCATCCCCCATCTCCCCTCTCCCCCCTTGACCCACCCACCAAAGATATTTAATACCCTCACCGGCAACGAGGACCTCATATCCCTCTGAAGAAATGACCAGCAGAGGTAACGAAACTTCGGGGCAATACCTGAACATCACGCGGCACACCCGAATAACATACGTATCATCTACATCTACATCTACATAATACCCTGCAAGCCACCATATAGGTGTGCGGCTGGGGGAGAACTCTCACCAAACATGTACTACATATCATGCATAAAAAAGGATTAGTACTTGTATAGGTACTGTTCAAAACTACGCTATTTAAAAAAGATAAAAATAGCAAAGCATACATGCAAAAACATGCCGTTAGTTGGGTTAGCTTTAAGTCCTTATACCCACATGTAGCTACCTATGTTATTCATTGCTACACTCGTACTGGATATATTTACCGTTATTAATATCCCTAAGAGTACGAGGGAAAAAGGACATTTTGAATCTGTCAGTTCGGCAATCTATTTCTCTAATTTTGTGATTATGATCCAGTCTGCCATAGTAAGTTGGGGTCCGCAAAATATTTTTATCATCATCACTGAAAATTTGGTCTTGGAATTTGTTTAGGAGATTAAGTCTAAATTTCCATCTGCGATCTGACAATGATTCCCATTTTAATTCATTTAATAGACTGGTTACGCTAATAAGGTTATCATGCCGTCCCTTTACAAATCTTGCCGATCTTCGCTGCACACGTTCAAGTTCATGATTTAGACCGATTTCGTAGGGATCCCAAACACTGGCAGCATATTCCAAATCATGAGCGGCGAAACCTTCAATGAACAATTCAAATCCCTTATTGTAATTCTATAATTTGGTGATTATGGTCCAGTCTATCGTATTAAGTTGGAGGTCGAAAAATATTTTTAGCGCCATCAGTGAATCTCTTGACAGCTTCTTGGCAGGCTCTTTCGATTTAGGATGACAAAAATTGAGAATAAGCGACGAAGATGAGGAGATGCTAAAGGAATTTCTCTCCTTGATACTCGATCTCAAATAAGAAAATAGTGGAGCTACTTCAAAATATACCTGAAAGGCAGAAATTCCACAGGGATACTTTAACTTCACGACGCTGTTCGCTACGCTGTAGCATCACAAGGTAAATATTTGAGGTTGGCTCCCCTGGCACCCTGTCCACCTATGGCCCGCAAGGGTGCGACAGTCAGCGACTCCTTCCTCGCTCGTGTCCCACAGGGTCGTCTCGGGCCACATGGAACCCGTTCGTAAATTTTTACGGGGAGATGAAGCAGTTTACTGCCGGTTCCTTGGCGGTGGGTCGTATATATGCCGCTTTTTATCGATTTCGCGATTGTATCAATCGATAGTCGCGCCCCTTTCGCTCCGATCAGCCGATCGTCATCTTTCGTCTTGGAAAAGGGCGGGGGGAGGAGGGGGGGGACGTCTTCGCTTTCCTTTGTGTTCCCTGGAGGGAGAGGGGGATGTAGGGATTGCGAGATTAGGCTCCAACACTAAGGGAAGCCGCTCCTTCTTTTGTGATCAGATAAAGAATACCGCCCAGCAGTGCCTGCTAAGTGCGCCTGACAAATTTAATGGGCTCCTTTTCAATGAATTCTATTTTTAGGCTGAAAAAAGTTGAAGCTCAACGTAACTAGTTGACAGTAAATTCACTTTGAAGAACAATGGAAAATGCAGCTTTTTTCTATTTAATAAGTTTCCGAAAATGGGGAATATGCATGAAATTTGTTTCTCGAAGATTGATTATGTACTCACCAATTTAAATATATAAGCCAAATTTTTCTACGCCCACCACAAAGATTGTTAAATGATATCAAAATGTTTTAGGAAATTGACGAATGTCACGTGACCTGAAACGCCTTCTGCCGTCACTGCACGGTATAGGTTCCATATCGCTACGAAGAGAGACATTTATTTGAAACGAATATATTGTTTTGAGGTTTTTAGCCGTTTCTCGAACGAAACGATGACTGAAAAAATACTTAAATAAGCACGTTCTGACTATTTCCTTTGGTTGACTCCCTTATGGCTTCCTTCTTAAAAAAAACAGCGATTGCATAGACGTAGTAGAAATTCTTGGGCACTAAACAGGTATTATATCATTAATGGACGATTTGCTCGTTACCATCCATGGTACGTAAATAAAAAAATCGAAATACAATCGTCAGCATTAAATAAATGAGATAAATACATACGTTATCGCCAAGTATTTATTTAACAACTTACCTCCACTCATAAACAGATAAACAACGCCCATAGTGATGCCGTGCCGTGGCGTCATGCGATGACGTCGTGTTTTTAAGCTGCCGAAAAGGCATAATTTTCAAAGAGTAATACTTTTTGTAACACAACTTATTTCTTCAGCGAAATTTTTGCCAAGTACGTTTTAGCTAATAAACTTCACATTCAAAGAGTTATAAAAATGTGCATGTTCCCCATTGTTATGCTTGGAGCTTACTTGCGCCAATCGACGTGGTGGTATGCAGTGAGGCAAGTTGGACATTTCTAATCTGTTGAAGCCAATTTCCTTGCATCTTGCTGTTATACCTCTCATTAAAAGGAATATGATTATGTATCGAACTTCGGACTTCTTAGAAAGAGAAGAGAAATAGTAATAATAAAAAAACTTTAAGGAAAATCAAGGAAACGTCGACGGACCGTGACAACCATTTCCAGGTTCACTCGTTAGCATCCACGGAGAGAGAAATCATTTGCCTTGACCAGGAGTGGAACTCATACCCTTCTGTGTAGCGTGTCTCTTTCGCCAGTTAGCCATGTGGGTGACCCTGACCTATTAACTTTTGTATTAGCCTCTCAATTAACTGCGAGTCAATAGAAAGGGGACGACCAATTATATCGGGAAACAACCATATGTATGTTGGTTCGTTGGTTGGTTATTCAGAGGAGGCGACCGACCCGCTAATGTCATTTGCGCCATTTTAGGATACGTGGGTAATTGGGTAATGGTAGGATTTTTCAGGGGATGGAGGAAGGGTGGAGAGAAACCCCGCGTCGGCACTAGCCTACTCTAAACGAAAGGCGCCAAGGGGATCACAGCTTAACTTCACCTCCGACGGACGGAATACTGAACTTGAAATGACCTCCACAAGGCACTCAAGTGGGAACCGGTTTTTCATTGAAAAATCCGCCGGTAATCTAACCCGGGCCCTCGGGATGGGAGGCTAGTACTCTAGCCACCGGGTCTACACGAACTCGACAACTCTACCTGTTCCAGGTATGCAGCCGCACACGAACTCGCCAACATTCTTATCACGGACCCCATACCGTCGCACACGAATTCGCCAACTGTTGGCCATTGTAGGTAGGGTCCCTTCATGCTCCAGGTATACAGCCACGAACTCGCCAACAACAACTCGAGTGGGCGAAGGGTATGTGGCAGGAGGTGTAGATCGCCAAGCATGCACTATTGACATGCAAACAAGCTACTATAGGGTCTCATGCAACTTGATTTTTAATCTAGCACGATAAGCTGGTGTTTTTAATATATGCATCACATCTTGGCATAGGCCTGACTCGAACGAATGTTTAGCAAACTTTTTCCCATCCCAAGCTAAAATATCATGAGAAAAGGGTTCAAGTTCAGCTTGTTGGAAACGTTTGTCGAGATGATTTCCTTGCTAATGCTCTCGATGTTTTATTTGCTTAACTCCTCTTTCATACCGTCGTAATTAGCCCTGCCAAATAATTATACCCTTTTCCTTGATTTATAATGTCTTTCTAAGCCTACGGTAAATTTCGCATGCACTATCTTATGATCACTAATTCGGTGTCTATAATTATATTTACAGCTTTTTTTAGGTGTATTTTTTGCTAAGGTGTCTAGAATGTTGTTTCCTCGCGTAGTAAGGATTAAGATGCAATTCAAGAGAGGTGCGACAAATGGCAGTTAAAACTTAACCTTAAAAAGTGTGTAGCTTTCTACCTGATAGGGTAAGTTGTCCAGTTCGTGTGTAGGGATTAGCGGACCTTTTCCCATCCCTTCCTCGAGGCCGAAAAAGTTGGTAAGATCGAGTGTGCCCTAGCCACCACACCAACCCATGTGAACCCGTTAGTTCGTGATTTATAATGAGTCCACTCAGCAAAACAAAAGACGCATGCAATAGCGTGGGTGCTAGGAAATTTGTAGGAAAAAGGAAAAATTCAGACTAGAGCATATCCAAAACAATTATTACCTCAAACCATTGAGAAATGTATTAAACCCGACCTACTGTCACTCTTTGATCCTATTTTGCATTCATAAGGTCAATTTAACTACACTTCATAACAGAAAGAGATAAAAAAAGTACATTAGGCGTCAAAAAATTAATGACGCTGATGGATCTTAATTCTATCAATTTTTATTCATTCACATAAGATAAGGTTCAACTAATTTGCATAAATTCAATGGTAATGGGGATAATATTGTGGAAACGCCTCATTACATACCAACGACACGTAGCCCGTAGTCCTAGCACGTACAAAATAAGTAATAATGAAATAATAAATGTGGAATTCTTTAAATATCTTGGAATAAGACTGACACAAGATCTTTCCTGGGGTAAACATGCGTGAAATAATAGGTGAAGTTAATAGTAGACTGGGATTCATCAAAAGAGTATTGGGTAAATGTGACGATCATGTACGAGAAATCAGCTACTTTTCCCTTGTTAAATCTCATTTGGAATATGCTGCCAGTGTATGGGATCCCTACGAAATCGGTCTAAATAACGAACTTGAACGTGCGCAGCGAAGATCGGCAAGATTTGTAAAGGGACGGTACGATAACCTTATTAGCGTAACCAGTCTATTAAATTAATTAAATTGGGAATCATTGTCAGATCGCAGGTTAAAATTTAGACTTAATCTCCTAAATAAATTCCAAGACAATATTTTCAGTGATGAGGTTAAAAATATTTGGCGAACCCCAACTTATTATGGTAAAGTGGACCATGAATACAAAATTAGAGAAATTGATTGCCGAACTGACAGATTCAAAATGTCCTTTTTCCTCGTACAATTAGGGATATGAATAGCGGTATATATGTCCAATACGAGAGAATCAATGTATAGCATAGGTATTTGCATGTTGGTGTAAGGACTTGAAGGTAACCCAGCTAACAGCACGTTTTTGCATGCTTAGTTTGCTATTTTTATGTTTTGAAATATTGCAGTTTAAACTAATATATTAATGCTAATCCTTTTAAATGTAGTGCATGTTTGGTGAGAATTCACCCCCTGCCACACACCCTGCAGGTGTCTTGCGGGGTATTATGTAGATAGATGAAAGGAGACCTGGAATTTCCACATGAAATATACTACTATCCAAGACGTCATGATATTATTCGACAATGGAACCTCGGTCATTCCACAGGGAAAAGTCAATGCATGATGGAAGCTGCTAACAATTTGGTTTCAGTTGAAAACATAAAAGACCGAAAATAGGCTAGGATCTCAAATTACAATTAAACATAAGAACAGGCATTTTAGAGCTCATTACTGTTAGAGAATGTTTCCTGAAGTAGTGGTGGATTGCTTTAACCTGCTCTCTGTCGGAGACAGTCATTCAAGAACGGTTCAGAGGAAGTGAACAAGGCGCTGAGATGTGGTCAGCCACCGCTCCGATTTGACAAACTTTAGAACACCCGCCCGGAGTGAAGTGGCTGCCTCCGGCAAGACCAGAATGGGTCATTAAGGAACCCTTAGCCCAAGAAACTCGTATCCCTCCTGCTCAAATTATCCTGAGCCATTTAAATTGAAACGGACGTCATTAGACCTCTGCATTTACGTATTATATTGGCCCACAATTGCGGGCACTGCGAAATGTTCCTCCATCTTCTATCATTAACAAATCAAAAATTAGTTTAGTTCTTCAAGGGTACCAGATACTCCGAGCACATATTTATTACACATAACGGTGAAATGTATCCTCAATGTGCGAATAAAATAATGTGATCGAATAATATCAGCTGCGAAGGTGGTGTGCGGTTTTCTCTGCACTGCTTGCAATTTCCAAAGCTGTTAATGGACCGAAAATAAGCACTGATCAAATGAGTATTCCATTCGGAGAATAACGCAAATACGTTAGCGGATGGATTGATTTAGGCAAAATGAATTGATATTTTGGCCTTAGAATTCCTCCCTAGCTTCATCTACATATTATTTTCAACGAACGAAATTTATAACTAAATATTACTAATTTGGATAGATACCGGCAGTAGAGAGAAGAATTAAGTCACGATGTAAAGGTTGGCCGATAGAAGAATTGAGTGGAAAGCTGCGTCGAACCAATCCTAGGATTGTTGACCAATGGCGATGATGATGATGACCGGTAGTAGAGATAAAATGTCATTATCATTAGGCAGAAATCCTAAGACTGATTTGACGCAGTTCTTCAATCAATTCTCCTATCGGCCAGCTTTTTCATATTGACGTAATTCTTCTCTATAATATCCTTCACAACCTGTTCCATGTATCTCATAAGAGGATACTTCATTTGCCGTTCTTCCCGTCCTCTTATCCTTCATCGATTGTCTTCATCAAGCCATCGCGTCTCAAGATATGGCCGATTAAGTTGTCCCGTCTTCTTCTTAGGGTATTCATAAGACTTGTCTTCTCTTTTATTTTAAAGAAAATTGTGAACATACAGCGATTTTGCCAATTTAAAGTGTACTAAGAACAATCACAATGGAAGGAGAGTAAAAAAAACAGAGAAAAATCAATCATTAAGAATACAACAAAACCTAGATGATATAATATTGTGATTATTTTTTTAAGAATTTTTTCCAATAATTTGAGCTGGGGCAAGGTCAGTGAAAGTTTTAGGGGATAGAGAAAAGGAGTCAATATCAGAAGGGAGAGAATTTATTACAGCGAAGGGACGGAAGAAAAGAGAACGTTTATTTGATGTTAGTCTAGGTGTGGGCAAGTGGAGGGGTGAGTTAGTTTGGGCTGGGCAAGGAACTACTCTGATGTTGACGAGAGGAATTAGTTCGGGACTGTCTGCGTAGGAATCAATGGCGTTGTAAAAGAGTTTTATGTCCGATTGGAGGTTATGGTGAAAGAGACTGCTGATTGAAAGAGAAGATATTGAAGCATCTGTGGACGCATGCTTCTTTTCTCCCTTGTATTCTTGGGACTTTCTCGTCTCTTACTCAGTTGATCCATTCAATCTTCATCATTCCTCTGTAGCACCACATTTCGAATGCTTCCACCGTTTTTTTCTCCGCTCCTGTCATAATCCATGCCTCACTGCGCCATAAAGAAACACACCCCAGATGTACGTTCTGAAGACCAAAAGTGCCGATGATAACAATTTCATGAGGTGAGGCCACCACGAGGGTGCGTGGCAGGGGGTGAAGATCACCAAGCATGCACTATTGACATGCAAACAAGCTACTATAGGGTCTCATGCAACTAGATTGTTAGTATCTATAGTATTTAAGGGATTAATGCATGCATCATGTACTACAGACTACTCTATAATATTTCCCCTACCTATCCCTTTGCTATGCTGCCTATTCAGCTCTCTTATAGTACGGGGGAAAAATGCCATTTTGAATCTATCAGCAGGACAATCTATCTCTCTAATCTTATTTATCTGGTCAAATCTAGCATGATACGCTGGTGTTTTAAATATGTGCCTAGCATCTTCAGCAATGCTATCCGATTGAAATTTCTCTAACAGATTTAATCTGTACTTTAACCTACGCTCTGATAATGATTCCCACCCTAAATCGTAACACCTTTTAACGAACGTAACTGCTCTACGCTGCATACTGTCTAGTTCTCTGATCAAACCTAATTCATTAGGATCCCATATACTGGCTGTATACTGAAGGTGGGGCCTAAATACTGAAAAGAAACATTGCTACTTTGTCTTCTCATCCCATTTTCCAAGTACTCTTTTTATAAATCCTAGCTTTCTCTTCGCTAGGCCGCATATTTCACGGATTTGTCTTCCCCACAATAAATCTTTAGTGAATGCTACACCTAAACACCTTATGGTTTCAACGCTTTCGATCTTCGTGTTACTAACTTCATAGCATCGCTCTATCGAATTATTCCTCCTTCAAAAATTGATAAGTACATACATTTTAAGTTTAAGTACTAACTGCCATTAGTCGCAACACTCTCGATTTGCATCTAAATATTTGCTAAGCGATTTCCTGTCTTTTTCTTTTGATATACCCTTATACACTACCTCATCGTCTGCAAAAAGTCTAAGCTTTCTATTAACTACAGCACCAAAATCGTTTATGTTTAAAAGAAATAGACGCGGACCTACTACACTACCCTGTGGAACTCCCGTTGATAACAATTTCAAAGTTGGAAGGAAGCAAATTTTCTTTGAGTGCACAAAATTAAAAAAATGTCCTCGAGATTAGGTATCTAATAATTCCGGAAAATGCGTTTATTCCTAAGATTCTATCCTGTTCTATACCTAATATTTGACAACCGAGGAAGGAATTACTGATGCCCTACGTAGGGTCTAATTCACACATTCTCCCCGTCACGTCAACAGAGCTGAAAGGCAAATGGACTTTCGATAATTAAGCGAGGTGTTCCCGTCAATGGATACGTTAAATCATTCAACATGGGCTAGGAATATCATTGAGGTTACTAATTAAGCATCAATATTTATGCACTGTAATTCGAGACTTGGCAATCCATTTCGCTGGCATGGACAGTGTTGATGATCCAGCTTTCAGAATTAATGACCTCTAACAGCCTCAGATTAATGTCTCATTTTGGCTGCGAAATCTAAACCCACGTATCTCCCTTCCTTTGATTCCATTAGCCACGTCGTTGAGGCGCGGTTCTCCGAGGAACATTTGGGAGCGGTGCGAATTAGGATGACGCAGCAACGACCCCAGTAATTGCGAGGATCCTCGGGACCCCTAACGACCGTTCCTCTCAAAACAAGGAAACCCGATATTAAGGGGCCCGCGGTGAACCATCTCCCCTTCTGCTGTTGTAGGCGGCGACTACCAAGGCGAATTTCCACAGCCAAAGGACTCCAGTTAATGCGAAGACACTTGGAGCACTGTTCTCTCGGGGGCTTAGAGAAACTTTCGAAAGAGTGGTCATCCCCTAGCCTGAAAATTAACTTGTTGATTCACTCGCAAAGTTTAGCTTTCGCACACATGGTTGATATGAATGGCTATGCTAGTTTGAATAAGTCTAATTTTCTAAGTTTTCCTCAGAAAAACGAAAAAGGTACCATAGTGAAAATTGCATTCCACTTCAGAATGGCATCAAAACAAATAAGGTTCTCAAAATTCAGTATATTTTCTAGCCTGGTGGCTTTAAACATATTCTTATCATATTATCATCACTAAAGATTTGTCGTGGAAGACATATCCGGGAAATATGCTGCCGAGCGAAGAGAAATCTAGCATTTTAAAAAAAGTACTTGTAATATGTGATGAGAACACAAAAGAGCAATGTTACTTTTCACTAGTTTGGCCCCACCTTGAGTATGCAGCCAGTGTATGGAATCCGAATGAATGAGATTTGATCAGAGAACTAGACAGTGTGCAGCGTAGAGCAGCTAGGTTCGTTAAAAGGTGTTACGATAGGTTGAGTAGTGATTCAGAATTAATACAAGAATTAGGGTGAGAAGCATTATCAGAGCGTACGTTAAAGTACAGATTAAATCTATTAGAGAAATTTCAATCGGATAGCTTTATTGAATATGTTGGGCACACATTAAAAACACCAGCGTATTATGGTAGATTCGACCAGATAAATAAGATTAGATAGATAGATTGTCGTACTGATAGATTCAAAATGGCATGTTCCCCCGTGCCATAGGAGAACAGAATAGGCAGCATAGCAAAGGGATAGGTAGGGGAAATATTTTAGAGTAGTCTGTAGTGCATGATGCATGTATTAATCCCTTAAATACTATATATATTAATAATCTAGTTGCACGAGACCCTATAGTAGCTTGTTTGCTTGTCGGTAGTGCATGCTTAATGATCTTCACCCCCTGCCACACGCCCTCGCGGTTGCTTGCAGGGTATTGTGTTGATGTAGATGTAGATGTTTTAGTGGTTTTTATGGCATGCCCACCCACCGTGAAGAAGTCAGTGTCCATATGTTCTTCTTGAAAGTGCGGGAAAGAAATTCATTTCAAAGTGTTGTATATTTGATATATACAACAATTTGATATATGTATATTTGATTTGATGTTTATATGCTGTTCGTAATCGGAACTATCGCAATAAACATCTTCGTCCTGAGACTCTAAGAAGAGTGAGCAAGGAGGATAGCTCCTGATAAGTGTGAACCGAATACCATCAGAGAAGCCAGCTTAGCGGCCACCTTCGTCGCCCGCTGAGTAGCGCGCACGAAATCCAGCTAGTTAGCACTCAAGGAAAAACGCACCGTGTGAAAGGGGCATTACAGACGGCTGTCGGAGTGAAATAAATTGGTTCTCGGAGGTCAAGCACAGCAAGTGATCTACTGATTTCTCAAAAATTAGAAGTGAATGTCGTGTGATCCTTCCCATTCCGATTATATACCATTTACGTACATGGTTTAGACTGCTATTATTAGGTAGCTATATGATTGCCCTTATGTTTAGTTTGCTATTGAGTCTCTCCAAATCCGAAATTGTTTCCTGAGGAGCATGGAGTAACATCTCTTGTAACATCGTGCCAAACCCTAAATAGAGAGGTGATTGCATTTGTTTTGGTTAATGATCCCGTGGCTTTGTTTTGTTGGTCGTTTTTTGTTAAGTTGATGGTATTTTTCGTTTCTTTTTTATACGTGAATTATGTTCTTTAATGTTTGAAACGAAATGTTTTTGAGAATTGTGGAATGTTTATTTCGGGAAAAAGGTTGTTAAGCGGTTGTTGATAGAGGATAGAAGGGATGATTGTTGTGTGAGATGCTGAAGGGAAAGGATCTGAGGGTCTGAAACAGTAGAAAATAAATAGATTTTTGAAAAGAGAAGATCACAACATTTAACTATGCGAAAAAGTACAAGTGTTCTCGCATTTGTTTTGGCCTCACCTTTGTAATGTCAAAACTTGGCATTGATTTAAAATCTGCGGAAAATACAACTGCCCCTGAATGTTTTTTTTTATCCTTACTGTTATTATTACAAAATTTCAAATTATAATAATGATTTGTAATCAAACCCTCATTATTCCTGAATCAACTACAAAATTTCTGGCGTCTTAGGATTAATTTTCCTTGACGATATTCGTCATTTTTAGGGCAATACTTTGCTTTTTTTTGAGACTTTAGTATGTGATTGTCATCTCACGACCTTCAGAATCCCTACATTCAAGGTTTCCTCTTCTCATATTTGGCTAGATTTTCAGAATTCGGGATCTGTGCTGAGGAAAGGCGAACTTTAACCTGATGATCCAGGAGCTCGGCTTGGAATTACATAGGGTGCCTGAAATCCACGTAATTAGATCTGGCCAATGTGGCAAAAAAGACATTACGTCAACTGTTACAATTTTATTCCAAGTAAAACATTGTGTTAATATAAAAACACCGATAATTAGCTGATTAAAAAAATGTGAAATCTACTATTGAATGAAAATGTTTAAAAATTTTGGTTGCAATATAACACGCTAAAAGTTAGTCCTAAATTTAGAAATTCTTGAAAAAAAACACTATAATTCCACAGAGAACTTTTAGTACTCGAGCATTTTTTGTTAAGATGAAATACCATGTTGTGTCTCTTTAAGGAGGATGACAGAATACAAATACCAGGGGGTGGGGGATGGAGGGGAGGAACTTCTTTACGAAATATCTAAAGACTGATTTTCTGCAGAGGGTTACACGACCCGTTTCACCACTACATAATCAAGTCATTTTCAGTAGGTATATCAAGAAGGAGTGGATCAAAGTAGAGCCTACAAGAGTCTGTTATGACAGAAAGCTCTCTTTGTCCGACCATCCTGTCAAATTACGTGCCATTCCGAAAAATTAAGCTCATAAACAATTTCTAGCAATTGGCAGCATCATCATTAGTTGAATTTTTGTGTCCAGATATTCAGTTTCAACCTAGCATTTTTCTAAATTTTTGCAATTGGTATCTGCCTTTGACAACATTTTAGTGAAGGCGAAGTATTTCTTGAATCATTATCCTCATTTGTTAACTGGGTGGGTTCACGAGCCCCTATAGGTGTAAAAACGACAAATTATTGTCACAGTCATTGTTGCGTCCGTACTTGGGCAAAATACTCTGTTGCCAGTTGTATCATTCGTTTTTTTAAAGACATTAATATACATTGTTATTTTTGTTAGATGAGTAAAAAACTTTAGCACTTTTCCACAATGTATTTAAAATTGAAAAATTATGATGGCTTAGTAAACCGAGACACGTGTTGTGTAATTTTTCGATTTTAAATATAATGTGGAAAAGTGCTAAAGTTTTTTACCCATCTAATATGTCTCACTTCCACCAAGTGATGCCTGATACTGTGAACAGTATTGTTATTTTTCTCTGTTACTACGGATTTCCTCATGGTTGGTACTGAATCCTTCGAACCGATTTTTAATCCCAAACAATCTACATCTACATATACGCGATATCCTGCAAGCCACCTCAAGGGTGTGTGGCAGGGGGTGAAGATCACCGGCAAAAATTCTTCATTTCAACTCATATGGAGTGATTTGTGTGTCCATGACATTTTATATCACGCGTGGGAACTCCAAGAATCCTTTAGCTACCAAGCAACAAGGAATTAAGTATACCAAGGCAATCGGATTTGAATTCACCGATTAAAGCAGAAGAAAATGCAGAGCATTAATATGCTTACCACTGCGAGTATGACGAGCATGTTTTGACTCCGTTCAGACATCCTATGGGGTCTGGAATCTGGAAAGAGAGGAAATACGGTTATTGTCACTTGTCGTGGAGAACCAGGAAAAATAAATACGCGTTGTGGACAACAGAATGCTGGAGCACATTTGTCCCTTAAAAACTGATATGTCAGATGGATGTTAAATGGCTAGCCATGTGATTAAAATGCTAATGAGCTGAAGAAAAGCGTAGAAGTTGTTAGATTTTGCAGGCCTAAAGGACTCTTTTACCTGCCAGCAGGAATTCAATCCTGTCAGTAACAGTAATCAGGCAGGTGAAATATTGCCAGAGTAGTCTGTACATCTACATCTACATAATACCCTGCAAGCCACCACAAGGGTGTGTGGCAGGGGGTGATTGCTCACCAAACTGCACTACATATCATGCATAAAAAAGGAATAGTATTAATATAGTAGCCAGAACTACACTATTTAAAAAAGATAGAAATTGCAAAGCAAACATGCAAAAACATTCTGTTAGTAGGGTTAGCTTTAAGTACTCATAACAACATGCAGCTACCAATGCTATTCACTGCTACTCTCCGTTAGGACATATTTACCGTTATTCGTATCTCTTATTGTGCGAGGGAAAAAGGACATTTTGAATCGGTCAGTTCCGCAATCAATTTCTCTAACTTTATGATTATGGTCCAGTCTGCCATAGTAAGTTGGGGTTCGTAAAATATTTTTAACATCATCACTGAAAATATTGCCTTGGAATTTGTGTAAGAGATTAAGTCTAAATTTCAACCTGCGATCTGACAATGATTCCCATTTCAATTCATTTAATAGACTGGTTACGCTAATATGATTATCGTATCGTCCCTTTACAAATCTTACCGATCTTCGCTGCACACGTTCAAGTTCATTACTTAGACCAATTTCGTAGGGATCCCATACACTGGCAGCATATTCCAAATGAGGTCTAACAAGGGAAAAGTAGCTGATTAAAGCTGTAGTGCATGATGCATGTATTATCAACCAATAATCCCTTTCTTATTATATAGATAATAACCATCTAGCTCCATGTTACCCTATTATCTAGCATGGCTTCATTAAATATCCTAGTTGCGTGTCAATAGTGCAAGTTTGGTGATCTTCATCCCCTGCCACACACCCTCGTTGTGGCTCGCGGGTTACGTAGATGTATATGTAGATATGTTATTGGACCATGATAGGAAGCTATCTCTTTGCTAGTTTGTACTTATCGCCTGCAGATATGAATGGCAGGTAATGCTCGCTTAAAGAGTTCAGAGGTGCACTTAGATCAATGTTTGCAAGTAAATGTATGCTTATGAAAGTGATTTACCTGTTTTGCTGGCTTAATGTGTCAAACACGTTTCCTGGTATTAGACTTGCTCCATCAGAGAAGGGAGACAGATTCCTCACCCTTTAAACTGACCTGTTACTGACAGGATGGAATTCCTGTTGGCAGGTAAAAGAGGCCTGTAAAATAAAACTAACTCTGTCCTTTTCATCAGCTCATTAGCGTCTTAGTCACAGTAATAATTATTTAACGTCCATCTGATATGAGAGATGGCAAAAACGTTTGCACATTCAGCCGTTTTACCAGTTTTCCATGCGTTAATTGGTAGTTGCTAGTGAAAAGCGCTAATTCAGTAACTGAAATATTCTTCATCATCAGTATTTCAATCCTAGGATTGGTTTACTGCAGCCCTCCATTCTGCCCTATTCAGTGTTAAATCCCTCTCGCCCTGGTATGTTTTCTCTTTCACTTCCTTTTTTATTTGCCCTATATCTTTGTCCCTTAGTCTTCACCGCGTGATATTCCCATCAATTTTTCCTTCTATTATATTTCTAACTATTCAGTTCAACCTACAAAAATACTTGTGCCTCGACGGAATTATTATGATTTTCATTTTCCAAGGAATTAGCAAAAATAAATTGCCTATACATAACCTCTGGAGGAACTGAACTGTAATGAACATCAACTACATCTACATCTACACGATACCCTGCAAGCTACCGCGAGGGTGTGTGGCAGTGGGTGAAGATCACCAAGCATGCACTACTAACATGCAAACAAGCAGCTATGGGGTCTCATGCAACTAGGTTGTTAGTATCTATAGTATTTAAGGGGTTAATACATGCATCATGCACTGCAGACTACTCTAGAATATTTCACCTACCTATCCCTTTGCTATGCTGCCTATATCGTGTTCGGAGGATTGTTTGAAATAGTTTTGCTTAGGTTTGATGATGGATGATTGTAGCTGACAATTTCTGACAATTCCTCTCTATCTACACATAACCCTGAAAGCCACTTTCTTTCAGGGAAAGGGGTTTACCATCACCAGGCCTGCATTGGAAGACAGAGGGAACTTAATGTACACATATGTATCATCATCTACCTCTATATCTACGTCAGTACCTGCGAGCCACCGTGAGGGTGTGTGGCAGGGGGTGAAAATTACCATACGAGTACTACCGACATTCAAATAAAACCTTTCAATGATACTACTGCATGTAAACAAGTTAGGCATACGAATCACTTGCAACTGAATGGTTAGTGTCATTTGACATGCAGGAGTACAATAATACTTCTAGTGAACTACCTTCACAAACCTGAGACGTATAGCGAAATTGTTAGCTCCAAGAAGCAATGTGATGAATATTGATTATTCAGGAATTTATTTTATTGATTTATATTTCGCGAAGCGTATGAGTGCACAATGCTAAAACGTAAGAATATACTAATTATCTCTGCAAAATAAAAGAAGAAAATGGAAGAAATATCTTCAGGCGTGGCTTAATGGAAGATTTTCACGACGGAAATAAAATTAACTTAATATATTCCACGCATTTATTGAACCAGCCGACCACGGTTTCGACATCTGAGGAGGCGTTCTCAAGGTACACGAATAGGTGGACGATTAGTAGGTATTTCCATCGTTACAATAATCATCTTTTGCATCGCAATCTGCAATATATATTCTGATTTCCCCATGCACGTACCTTCGCCGTAATCTACTACTGCCCCTTAATGAGCGAGGAAGAAATAAATCTATGTTCAACTCCGTCTTATTATTTAACATCTCTAACTTTATATTAATGATCAAGGCTGACTTGCTACGCTGCTGTTTTTAATACATTTAAGGCATTTTATGAGAACCTTCCCTTCTTAAATTTCCGAAAGAGATTTATTTTGCAGTAAAATCAAGCCAACTTTGTTATTCCGCACGGTTCATTGGTCGGCCCGACCGGTTTCAAAACTTTCGTGCTATTATCAAGGGACAATACAAAACTTTCCAGTGGCTGGTTTTTATTTATTTCGCTTTCAGGAGGGAAGGCGTTCGGGTGGAAATATTAAGGGGAGGGGAGGAGGTGAAGGAGGGGCGAGGAGGATGAATAAAGTAAGGAAGCTAAGGATGAAGCATCGGGCTGGAAGACGTCTAACATCCTCTGGGAAGAGGGATAGGATGGAGAGGAAATGGGTGCAATGGTACCAGTCCGTTAACCATTCCCTTACCATAATGCTTTGCATGTGTCATGACTTCAAAGTTCTCCATTAAATCCTTTGTCACATACATGTAACAACTTCCACTTCGATATAATACATACTCCAGAAATAAATGGCTGACAAACCTGATTTGACTTCACAATAAGTAAAAGATTTACAATACCCTTTCGTTGGTTATTTAGGGGCGGAGACCGACAGCTGAGCTCATTTGCGCCATATAGGATAGGTGGATAATTGGGTAATGGTAGGGGCTTTCAGGGAACGGAGGAAGGGTGGAGAGAAACCCGGCGTCGGCATTAGTCTACTCTTAACGAAAGGCGCCAAGGGCACCACGGCTTAACGTCCCATCCGACGGACGGAGTAATGAACTTGAAATGCCCTCCACTAGGCACTCAAGTGGGGACCGGTTTTCCACTGAAAAATCCGCCACTGCCGGGAATCGAATACCCTTTCGTCCTAGCAATAAATGCACGTCTAATTTTACCCACTAAAAACAATTGTAGCCATTTTTGTACCACATATTATCTTATACACGCAACTCTTTTCATCTAACCGAATTTTAACTTCACAGCTAAAAATACACGACCAAGAGCTGAAGAGTATTCAAGAAAAGCTTTTGAATTAATGTACTTTTCTTTTCAATGTGAATTTTGTATGAAAGATCTTTAAAAAAAAGGACCTTTCATTCACTGGACTTTAGAGGTTTTGTGCGGGGAAAGGCTGGTTGGCAATCTATTTTTGTGCGTTTTTGTTGATTGTTTTCTTAAAAAGCCTGTTTATTAGCAGTCTGTCCCCAACCATTTTCATGGTATGGATTTAATAGTTGTCAGTTTTCTGTCGAATTCAAACTCCGCCAGAGTGGGCGGTGTGACAATGGATAGGAAACTTCTAATTTGTGGGAATAGTCACGAAGGGTTAACTCATCTACAGATACATCTACATAATACCCTGCAAGCCACCATAAAGGTGTGTGGCAGGGGATTTTTATCAACAACGATGCACTACATATCATGCATAAAAAAGAAATTGTATTAATATACTAGTCAGAACTTCACTATTTAAAAAAGATAGAAATTGCAAAGCAAGCATGCAAAAACATTCTGTTAGTAGGGTTTGCTTTAAGTACTCATACCAACATGCAGCTACCAATGCTATCCATTGCTACTCTCCGATTGGACATATTTACCGTTACTCATATCTCTAATAGTACGAGAGAAAAAGGACATTTTAAATCTATCAGTTTGGCAATCAATTTCTCTAATTTTATGATTATGGTCCAGTCTACCATAGTACGTTGGGGTTCGCAAAATATTTTTAACATCATCAATGAAAATATGGTCTTGGAATTTGTTTAAGAGATCAAGTCTAAATTTCAACCTTCGACCTGACAATGATTGCCATTTTAATTCATTTGATAGACTGATTACGCTAATACAATTATCGTATCGTCCCTTTACAAATCTTGCCGATCTTCGCTGCACACGTTCAAGTTCATTATTTAGACCGATTTCGTAGGAATCTCATACATTGGCAGCATATTCCAAATGAGGTCTTGCAAGGGAAAAGTAGCTTATTTCTCGTACATGATCGTCACATTTACCTAATACTCTTTTGATAACTCATTGGGAATGATGACATATTAGAAAGAGTCTTTTCCATTGATGGCAAAGCAATGCCCCCTTCCTTGAGGGAAATAGTGAAATCTAAGAAATGTCATTCCCTGTCTTCCCAACTTCCACCGTATATGCGATTGAGGGGATGGTTAAGTTCCCATAATTTATTAGGATGGAGAAAGTTGAGAGATCTCAAGATTTGATCCTGTTGCACGAAGTTTCCCATCTATAGAGTTTCCCACTTCATCGACATATGTAATATGGTAAAATAAATTTTCAATGATCGGGTTTTTGGAACAGAAAAGCTTAGATCCTAGACTATCCATAGCAAAGCCAGCCAGGATCAATGATAATGGCGAACCCATCGCCAGGCAATGAATCTGAGTGTAAAGTGATTCAAATAATTTTTATGCATGCACAAGGTTAAAATAATTTACTCTCCTCTTGTAATCTTGCTCTCTTTGCGTTCAGAAGGTAGGTTTGTTAAAAGGTGTTGCGATTGGATTAGTATTGTATCAGAATTTATAGAAGAATTAGGTTTGGAATCACTATCGGATCCTAGCTATAGGAACATATTAAATCTCCTGCATAAATTTAAAACGGATATCTTTACTGAGGAACTTAGCTATATATTAAAAACCCCTGCGTGTAAGGCTAGATTTTACCAGATAACTAAGATTAGAGAGATACATTTTTGTACCAATAGATTAAAAATGTCATTTTTCCCCCGTAATACCAGAGAGCACAATAAGCAGCAAAGTAAATGGATGGGTAGGTGAAATATAGTAGAGTAGTCCGTAGTACATGATGCATGTGTTATCATTGCTAAACCAGGCATGGTAGGTAGATACTGATAAATATATTGATAAATGCCATTATAACCAATAATGCATGTTACATGCACATGCACAATAGTGGATTTTTTGTGATCTTCACCCCCTGCCACACACCCTCGTGGTGGCTTGTTGTGCGTAGGGTAGATATAGATGCAGTTAACTGACCACACCCTGCCTCCTCCAAACTTCAATGAACACTGCTTTTTTTTGCGAGCACGTAAGTGAACAAGTTTTTAATGTCCAACGGCACTAATTTGCTATTTGGGGAGGGGGGATGAAGTTCCCTTAATTTATTAACCAACTCCATCGAGTTGAAATCAATAGATTCGGCTTTCACTTGGTGAATATTCATGTTGAATAAGAAGATGCAACCTATGTACATTTTCACATACTTGTATTTGTTGGTACAACGCGTTTCGACGCTAAGGCGTCATCTTCAAGTACTTGAAGATCTTCAGGTACTTGAAGATGACACCTTAGCGTCGAAACGCGTTGTACCAACAAATAAAAGTCTGTGAAAATTAACGTAGGTTTCATCTTCTTATCCATCGAGTACTTGACTCCATATGTGGACTTGAAGTAAGTAAATTGGCGGAGGAGGTCATTCAACTTGAGGGCGAGAAGATGGCTCGGGACTGTGCAGTCGGTGATCACTGGGCTTATTAAGTCTTTGGTGGACCATAAAACCTGGTAGCCTGTGGGGCCATTCTGCAAAGCCTTACTTTCTCGTGGTGAGAAAAGAAGCTTGAGGTGGTCTTAAGGGTAGATTTTATATTCCTTTGAAAATTCAAAGCAGTGTCAGTGTTTAAAATCTTAAACTGGCTTCCGTCAGCTATTAGATAATTATTCTTATAAAAGCCAGGGTTTAAAATTAAAAAGTTGCTCCCTTTGTTGGATTTTGTCGTCATTGTGTTGTGATATCAGATGGAATTTTTAATGTCTCCGATAACTTTCGTACGATCATGTTTTTTAGGCTGGGTTGAATCAAGTTTGGCGATGACTGTCACTAAGTGTTTGCCAGTAATTGCTTTACACCCCAGTTTTCTTTTCTAAGGGGCACATCTAAATCTGCAAATAGGTTAATCACAGTTCCTCTCAAGCGTGATATTTAATAACGTATTTTATTTAATTTAGAATATATTATGTCAATATGGTCTAAAATCATCGAAACGTATACATAATATAATATAATGTATGTCTTATGCATATATCACATAATATAATGTAATGGGGGCGTTTACTTGGAACCGAAATCGCAATTTTGTACACGAAAGCGTTAGATGGAAACGAAAAAAGAATTTTAGTGAAAGAATTAATCTTCTAACCACAACTATTCACTCATAAATCAAAAATTCAAATAAGCAAAAGGTGACCCCCACCGAAAAAGTTGCTGTGATAACATTGATGTCATTTTCCTCCCGTCCTTGACTGCTTTTAGGGGCAGGGAAAGGAGTGGAGGGGGGTTCTCGAAAGGCCTGCTCGCACAGATGCTGTCGCAACAGCTTCCATTGGCAGAGTCAGCTGTGTCCCCTCCCCCCATTGCGATAAGGCAAAGTATCTTCGCGGGCTTAGTTGTGATTGGACGAAGTCGATATATGTCAGAGGTTGCACCGCACTTCTCCAAAAGGGTTAAAAACATCAGTTTTTCACCCCTCGTAACTGAAGAATAATTGACGGATCAAAAAACGGAAAAAATGGGTCTTTTTATTTTACAAACTCTATCAGATTCGGCAATAAAAATATGGTAATCGACCCAATTTATGTGAACTACTGTTAATGGCTGAAATAAAGCATTACCTACTAGTCGATCTCTTCCAAATTACCATTTATTTATAAATATTCTGGAGAGAAAGAGGGCTTCTTACGGCCAACACCGAAATGCTACAATCGTTCCATCCCATTGGAATTGGCCTGCCGCAAAAGAAGTACTTGAACTAATAGTTTTCGACCAATTTAACACGCATATTACTAAACGATATCTGCTCGATCCAAGACAATATGGTTTCAGGAAGTGACGTAGGACCCAAACCGTACTACTTCGTATAACTAAAGACGTCAGTGGCGCAATTGATAAGAGGCAACTTACTGAGCTTGTTCTGTGTGATTTCCCCCAGTCATTTGACTCCGTGAACCAAGGTCTCTTACTTCAGAAGCGCGCAATCTCTCTGGCAGTGTAATGAAATGGTTCCCATCGTATCTTAGCGGGTGAAATAATGCAGTAATTGGAAAAGACAGAGAGGCATATAGCTCTCTAAATATTAACACAGGAATGGTGCAAGGATCTGTCCTATTTCCACTCTTTTCTTCCAGGGAACGAATTCAAAATTTCACAAAATTCTTGACTAAATAAATTATTTCAAGTTATTTCGAAGCCAATGCTGATATTTACCATAGTGACATATGGGCCAGTATTTAAATTATATTTAAAGCTTGAGGATCCATTCGTTTTGGGATTTCTTCCGCGTGTGTCCATTCTGGGGTGACAACAGTTTCGCCAACGTTTCAGTTCACGTCTTCAGGTCTGAGGTGTTTCATAACAGATTTTTACCGTCTTATATACCATTCTTCTGCCATACCGTCTTATATACCATTCTTCTTATACCATATATCTCCGCGCTATGATGTTCAAGTGGGCGCATTTTCTTTGGCCGTTTGACTAGTTTTTTCAATTAGGCACTTCCAAGTATTGGAGAGCTTATAGCTATATTCTCTGTTAAAATTGTTGGGGTTCTTGGCCGTTTCGATCGCCTAGCGTATGAGCCTTGGAAAATAGCGTTTTTTCAGTCTTGATCAGCTTGGCTCCATCAAAATTGTTGTTGTGCACCGGGCCTTCCCAAAAGTGCTCCGCGATTGCTGAAACAGGCGCGGTTGCCTGTTGTTTGTCGCTCTCCTGTGTTCTTGAATACGGATCTTTAAGGCTCTCGACGTTTACCCAATGTAAGCCTTTCCACAATCACATCGGACCTCGTATACGCCGCTCTGTTCTTCCCAAATATAACGTCATGACCAGATACACCTGCGTCACTAAGACAATGGACATTTTGTGCAGAGGTTCAAAGACCTTACGCCGATGGAACGTTGGCGAAACTGTTGTCACCCCAGAATGGACACACACTGAAGAAATCCCGAAACGAATGGATCCTCAAACCAGACACTCCGAGGAAGCCTCAATAAGGATAAATTTAAAGCTATTATTTTAGGCGGTGAAAACCTTGAGCAAGATAATTTCTCACCAAATTTCCGTAATCGTATTCAAAAATAAAAGTCCTTTAAGAATTAGAAACAAAATTGAGGACTAATAAATGGCACCTAAATAAACTGGAAAGTTTACCGCAGCAATATTGTAAAAAGCATAAGCTTTTATAACTCATACTTAAACTGGAAAACAAAATCTTTTAATTTTTCCCTGATTTCGGTTACTGCTGCGGTGTATTAAATAATGTTACGAATTAAGCAAATACTAAGATCCAGGGGACTATGAATGCTTTTCGAGATTTGCATGTGATCCCAAGCATTGGTTTATGAGAACTTTTTAGCGTAGGTTTATGAGAAACTAAGATGGCTGACGGAAAGGGAAAGATGGCTTTGTCTCTCGGCTCTTTACTCCGTCTTCAAAATTTTCAAGTGAAGCTGTTCTTTGATATTCAGCTCCTTTACTTTCTAAATAAAATTCGAAATTGCTTGGCGAGATTCCGCAATGAATCTCATGTGAATCTCATAGCCGAATACATAAGTATCATTACTTCTTCACAGCCGTAATACGAGGGTCGTTCAATAAGCTCTTAGAAAATCCAAGAGATTGCGCTCGTAGTATCGAAAATGAATTTTTCCCTGCAACCAGCACTCCAAACTAGTCAGCTGTTACAGTTTCAACTGTATCCATCACATAATTTCATTGATGTTGTCGATTGAAGTCAACAACTTTTGTTTATTTATAAAGATGGAAATAAGCGAGTTTCGCACGGTGATAAGACATTTTTATTTAAAAGGCCTAACGCCGAAAGAAATCAAAGATGAGTTGGACGCAGCTCATGGTACATATGTTCCTGTGTTTGAAACTGTATAAAATTTGGTAAATCAATTTAAACGTGGCCATACATCCACAAAATATGAACATCTTTCCGGACGCCCTGTGGACGTGTCTACCAACAAAATGATTGACAGAATCCACGATATGTTTTTAACTGATCGACGAATCAAAGTGCGTGAAATAGTAGAGGCCACAGGAATATCGAAAGGCACATTCACTTAATTTTTTCAGGAAAATTTCGGTGTGAAAAAAATCTCGGCAAGATTTGTGCCACGTTTGCTCCCAGTGGAGAAAAAAAGCAATCGTGTGGTCGACTCTGACGCTGTTTTGGCGCTTTTCCGTCGCAATCCTGAGGATTTTCTGTGCCGATACATAACTGTTGATGAAACATGGATACATTACTACACTTCAGAGACAAGAGAACAGTCAAAACAATGGACTTTCAGGGACGAACGAGTTCCAAGAAGGCAAAGACAGTGTAATCGGCCGGCAAGGTTATGGCCACGGTCTTTTGGTATGCACACGGAATCATCCACATTGATTACTTGAAAAAGGGAAAAACGATAACAGGAGAGTATTATGCAGTGGTATTGGACCACTTAAGCGAAGAAATCAAGGAAAAACGTCCTCATTTGAAACAGAAAAAGATCCTCTTTCATCAAGACAATGCACGGGTACACACCTGCGCAGTTGTGATGGCCAAAATTACGGTATTAAAGTTCCCATTATTACAACATCCACTGTATTCACCAGATTTGACCCACAGTGAAACTTTCTTATTTCCTAACTTGAAGAAATGGGTTGTTGGACTAAGGTTTACGCCTAACGAGGAGGTCATTGCCCAAACCAATGCCAATTTGGAGGAGCTTCCGAAATCCTACTTTTTGGACGGATTAAAAAATTTGGAAAAACGCTTAGAAAAATGTATAGAGCTGGAGGGAGAATGTGTTGAAAAATAAAAAAAATCTACCAAAAAAATGTTTTTTCAACTATTTTGTATGGACTTATTGAACGACCCGCTTATTCTCGTCTCGTAATTTGAATTCAATACATATTCAAATGGTTTGAATTCACTCTATAGCCACGACAGTTGAATTTACTTCATAGTCACGTAATTTAATTTAACTCCCACGGGATATAGAAATCTATCGCGAATTTTATAAGTAAATCATTTTTCAAATAACATTCATCTCTGAAGGGGACGTGAATACTGGATTTATGTGCATTATTCATCATATTTGTGTACGCAGTGCTTAGAATATTCATAGAATTTTGTTGTGCCCATTTTTTCTACAGATACGAAGTATTTATGCTTATCAAGACGAGCTTTTTGTTTTTTAATTTGTCTGTATTGGAATGTGTAATTATTCTATGATATTGATTTTTATCTTTTTGTAAACTCTAGTCCCAAATTCTGAATTAATGCGTCAATATCATCTGCCTCAAAAGTCTTAGTCTCTGAGAGGCTGATGCTATCTTGCGACAGTAAAACTTTATCAATATTATTATAACTAAGTGTATCCGTCATTCTGTGTCGCACGTTCAAGGGATAGGGAACATGCATATTTCATAACTCTATGAATTAGAAGTATATTAGCTATCGTGTGCTTGGCTGAAAATCCTGGCAAATAATGGGGTCGTTTACCATATTTTTTATTGCCGGATCTGATAGAGTTTGCAAAATAAAAAGACCCCAGCTGTGCTCCCCCAAGGGGGGTACACAGCTGACTCTGCCAATAGGATCAGTTGCGACAGCATCTGTTAGAGCAGACCTTCCGAGAACTCCTCTCCACTCCCTTCCCTTCCCCTAAAAGCAGTCAATGGCGAGAGGTGAAATGAAGTCAATGATTACAAAGCAGCTTTTTCGGTGGGCGTCACCTTTTGCTTATTTTAATTTTTGATTTATGTGTGAATGGTTGTGGTTAAAAGATTAATTTTTTCACAAAAATTTGTTTTTCGTTTCCATCTAATAATTTTATGTACAAAATTGTGATTTCGGTTCCGCGTAAACGACTCCATTAAGTGGTTAAGGAGCGAGGAAAAATTGTAAGCTTCCGGAAGCTTAAAAAACCCAACGTCACCACATGGCGTCACAGCACAGTATCACTAAGGACGTTGATTACCTGTTGTAGACAGAGGCAAGTAATTAAATGAATGCTTGGTAAAACTTAAGTATTTATCTCATTTATATAATGCATTAAACTAATTAATTTTGATTAGTTCTTTAAGAAATATGAATCGCAACGAGCAAAACGCCAATAAATTATTGATGCCTATATGGTGCCCAAGAATATCTGCTAAGACAAGGAAATCACTTTTTTATTGATGATGCCACCATCAGAGATTCAACCAAAGGCATACTGTCGGGTTTTGCTTTTTTAAAATCCCATTTCAGTCATGGTTCCGATCAAGGAACAGCTAAAAACCTCAAAACAATATTCGCTTCGTTTTCTTGAAAAATAAACGTCTGTTGCCATAGCAATACGGAACGCATACCGTGAAGTGACGTCAGGATGCGTTTCAGTCACGCGACTTTCGTCAACTATTTCCATTAAATATCTCGGAATAAGACTGACACATGATCTTTCCTGTTGTAAACACACACGTGAAATAATGGGTCAATCTAACCGTAGACTTGGATGCATCAAAAGAATATTTGGTAAAGGTGACGATTATGTACGAGAAATCAGCTACTTTTCCTTTGTTAGACCTCATTTGGAATATGCTGCCAGTGTATGAGATCCCTATGAAATCGGTATAAATAACGAACTTGAACGTGTGCAGCGAAGATCGAAAAGATTTGAAAAGGGATGTTACGATAACTATATTAGCGTAGCCAGTCTATTAAATGAATTAAAATGGAAATCATTGTCAGGTCGAAGGTTGAAATTTAGACTTAATCTCTTAAAAAAATTCCAAGACCATATTTTCAGTGATGATGTTAAAAATATTTTGCGAACCCCAACTTACTACGATAGACTGGACCATAATCATAAAATTAGAGAAATTGATTGCCGAACTGACCGATTCAAAGTGTCCTTTTTTTCTCGTACTATTAGGGATATGAATAGCGGTAAATATGTCCAATACGAGTGATTGAATCCACAGCATAGGTAGTTGCATGTTTGTATAAGGACTTGTAGGTAACCCAAATAACAGCACGTTTTTTCATGCGTAGATTGCTTTTTTTATCTTTTTGAATATTGCAGTGTAGACTAACATATTAATACTAATCCTTTTTAAATGCATGATGTGTAGTGCATGTTTGGTGAGAATTTACCCCCTTCCACACACCTCTGAGGTGGCTTGCAGGGTATCATGTATATGTAGATGAACTATAATCTTTGTTCGTCAATTATCGAATAGAGTTTAATAATATTTGTGGGGAGGCGTAGACAATTTTGACTTATATGTTTGTATCCGTGCGAAAATTTCGTGCCAGGTACATACATCGTCAATGCACGAGAAAAAATTTTCTTGGATATTTCCCATTAGTCTCGTTAACTTTATATGAGAGAAGGGTGCGGGGGCGTATGCAGGGAGCAGGTATGTGCCCAAGGATTTCGGAGCGGCAGAACGAGAAGTGCGCCGCTCTCGGTGATAACGAGAAACACGGGCATCCTGTTAGCGCTCGCACTTAAAACGGAACGACGCGTCAGAAACGGGAACCAAATGCAGTTTAGACGCAGGGAAGAGGCTCTTGGCCGGATGCGGTCATAAGGTATTCTTGGAGGAACATTCCTTGACGCATCTGCTGCTCTTCATTCTGGCGAATAATTCCACTCCTTACCAAGCTATGCTTGTGCTACACAGTATGGTACAACTTGAAATATACATTTAAAAAAATATTATCACTGTCGGATATGTTGCATGGCTGAAGTTGGGTATAAAAATAAGGAATAAACCTTGGAAATAAATTGTCTTCCTCTCTGTTCTTCGAAAGGTCTTATTACATATCATTTGAGAGAAGCAGAGAAAGAGCGATGTAAGAAAGGCATGGCTCATGGTAACATGGCAGAAAAGATTAGTTTTAAAAGACTGGCTAGTTGCTCGTGACTTGTGCATACAAATTTAACACGATTCAATAAAGTAGTACCATTGAAGTTTGGCATACAAGTGCTTACATGCGTATGGTTCTCTTTCGCCCTCTGCCACACACCTTCGCGGTGGGTCTCAGTGTATAAGGAAGACGTAAATGAAGAGCATTACCATACGGGGAGCTGATTAAAATTGCAAATAGAAGCAGGAATGTAGTGATGAGATGAATAATTAGATTGTTAACCATTGAGTTATAGATGCCAACGTCGAGCAATGGTATTTAGTAGTAACTGGTGCTTTCCCGGAGTATCTGTTTCAAGAGGTTTTCTCGGGTTCTCCACCGGGTAAGGGCGTCCATTTCGGCCGACGTTTCGATCCCCGACTCGAGGGTCATCTTCAGTGCAAGATGAGATCATCTCGCCATGAAGATGATTCTTGAGTAGAGGATCGAAACGGTGGCCGAAATGGACGCCCTTACCCGGTGGACAACCCCAGAAAATCTCTTAAATGGTATTTAGTGTTTATATTGGTATTTTTTAACATATAGTTACATCGTTTTACATTACATACTTATACATGGACTGACAGATATAATTTTATAGGTGTATTTAGATCGAGCGATCCTATAAAATTAATACATGAAGATAGGAAACCTTGAGACAGCAAGGTATTTAGGTGTAACATCCACTAAAGATTTATTGTGGGGAAGACAAATCCGTAAAATATGCGGCCGAGTGAAGAGAAAGCTAGGATTTATAAAAAAAAGAGTACTTGGAAAATGTGATGAGAAGACAAAAGAGCGATGTTACTTTCCACTAGTTAGGCCCCAACTTGAGTATGCAGCCAGTGTATGGGTTCCGAATGAATTAGGTTTGATCAGAGAACTAGACAGTGTGCAGCGTAGAGCAGCTAGGTTCGTAAAAAGGTGTTACGACAGGTTGAGTAGTGTTTCAGAATTAATAGAAGAATTATGGTGGGAATCATTTTCAGACGGTAGGTTGAAGTACAGATTTAATGTATCAGAGAAATTTCAATCGGATAGCTTTACTGAAGATGTTAGGCACATATGAAAAACATCAGCGTATTATGCTACGAAATTCGACCAGATAAATAAGATTAGAGAGATTATGGTACTGATAGATTCAAAATGGCATTTTCCCCCGTACTATAAGAGAACAGAATAGGCAGCATAGCAAAGGGGTAGGTAGAGGAAATGTTTTAGAGTAGTTTGTAGCGCATGCTGCCTGTATTAATCCCTCAAATACTATAGATACTAACACTCTAGTTGCATGAGACCGTATAGTTGCTTGTTTGCATGTCAATAGTGCTTCGTGATCTTAACCCCCTGCCACACACCCTCGCGGTGGCTTGCAGGGTATCGTGTAGATGTAGATTTCGATTTATGGAAATGCCTGAAAAATCAATAATTCATCATCATCATCGGTCTGCAATCTTAGGATTGGTTTTACGCAGCCCTCCACTCGATTCTTCTATCGGACAACCTCTTCATATTGACCTCTCCTAGGCCACTCCTCTCTTTTACATCCTTCACCACTTGCTTCATATACCTCATAAGAGTCCTGCCTTTTCCAATCTTCTCGTTCACTTTTCCCTCGAAGATTGTCTTCATCAGGCCATCGTGCCTCAGGATGAGGCCCATTAAGTTGTCCCGTCTTCTTTTTAAGGTTTTCAGTAGCCATCCCTTTTCTCCAACTCTTCTTAATACTTTTTCGTTTGTCACTTATAGTAAATTTTTATAATGTACATTATAAAAATTTACTATCATTAAAGACTAATGTTTCACATGCGTCATAAATGGATAACTAGTCTTTTTGACAAAGCAGTATCATTTAAGCCTCTTAGTGGCATATAAGTATTGAATGCACGGACTAATATGTTTGCATTCCGTCATGATAATATAAGCGTAGCTACAGGTGAAAATTTTGGTCCCCAAAATGCATGTCTGGTGAAGTTATGTCAACCCCTGACCTGCGGTGGCTTTTAGGATATCATAGATGTAGATGTATGCAGATTAATCGTTAGTGGCCTCCGGTCACCAAGTCACCGCATCTTCACAGGTATCCGCATAATTTCAGCGTCCTTCCACACCCAAGGATAGACCAACACCTCGGAATGTCGTCTTATTTTGTTCACGACTGCATATTCGATGAGATAACCCAAAGCTAACCTCTATATCCTGAGGTCAACCCACCAAACACATCCCAGGAGACACACTCGGTAGCTTTTAAGTTCAGCCCATTAGCAGTTAGATACTCCGTAACTTTATGGAAGTGAATTCTCTCTGGAAATTTGGCCTACGCTAGGAGAATATAAACAGGACAGAAATAGAAACGCAGTTTCAAGGCGTTGCGGCGGTTGCAAGAGAGCAAGGAATGGACATTTTTAAGCCAATTATGAACCATATTAGTTCCACCAAAGTAAGGCCAAAGCTATTAACAAAGCCTGAGAAATATAATTTAGCACAAGTAAAATATGACTTTAATTTAGAAGTTATCGTCTTAGAGTGTTTTGGTTACCAAACAATTTAGTAACTAGAAACCTTGAAAATGAGCCACCATTGTCAAAAATAAAAGTATTGCAGTACAAATAGTTTAGAAAAGATTTGTCAATATGATGGCCTAGTTATTAATATTCAGAATAAGAACAAGAGAAAATTATGTCTTGTGAAGATGCTAAAATATGTACGAGATATCCGCTACTTTTCTCTTGTTAGAAATCATTTGGAATGTGCTGCCAGTGTATGGGATCCCTACGGAGTCGGTCTAAATAATGAACTTCATCTACATCTACATAATACCCTGCAAGCCACCATAAAGCTGTGTGGCAGGGGGTGAACTCTCACCAAACATGCACTACATATCATGCATAAAAAAGGATCAGACCTTTAATAGGTAAGGTTCAAAACTACGCTATTTAAAAAAAGATAAAAATAGCAAACATTCATGTAAAAATATACCGTTAGTTGGGTTAGTTATAAGTCCTTATACCAACATGCAGCTACCAATGTTATCCATTGCTACACTCGTACTAAATATATTTACCGTTATTCATATCCCTAAAAGTACGAGGAAAACAGGACATTTTGAATCTGTCAGTTCGGCAATCTATTTCTCTAATTTTATGATTATGGTCCAGTCTACCATAGCAAGTTGGGGTCCGCAAAATATTTTTAACATCATCACTGAAAATAATGTCTTGGAATTTGTTTAAGAGATTAAGTCTAAATTTCAACCTGGGATCTGACAATGATTCCCAATTTAATTCATTTAATAGACTGGTTACGCTAGTAAGGTTATCATACCGTCCCTTTACAAATCTTGCCGATCTTCGCTGCACACGTTCAAGTTCGTTATTTAGACCGATTTCGTAGGGATCCCATACACTGGCAGCATATTCCAAATGAGGTCTTACAAGGGAAAAGTAGCTGATTTCTCGTACATGATCGTCACATTTACCCAATACTCTTTCGACGAATCCCAGTTTACGATTCGCTTGACCCATTATTTCACGTATGTGTTTACCCCAGGAAAGATCATTTGTCAGTCTTATTCCAAGATATTTAATGGATTCCACGTTTGTTAATTCATTATTACTTATTTTGTAAGTGGTAGGAGGAGAGCTATTCGCTTGACCTTGAACGTGTGCAGCGAAGATCGGCAAGGTTTGTAAAGGGACGATACGATAATTATATTAGCGTAACCAGTCTATAAAATGAATTTAAATGGGAATCATTGTCAGATCGCAGGTTGAAATTTAGGCTTAACCTCCTATATAAATTCCAAGATAGTATTTTAGGTGATGATGTCAAAAAATATTTTGCGAACCCCAACTTACTATGGTAGACTGGACCATAATCACAAAATTAGGGAAATTGATTGCCGAACTCACAGATTCAAAATGTTCTTTTTTCCTCGTACAATTAGGGATATGAATAGCGGTATATTTGTCCAATACGAGTGATTGAATCCATAGCATAGGTAGTTGCATGTTGGTGTAAGGACTTGAAGGTAACCCAACTAACAGCCCGTTTTTGCAGGCTTAGTTTGCTACTTTTATCTTTTTAGATATTGCAGGTTAGACTAATATATAAATTCTAATCCTTTTTATGCATGATATGTAGTGCATTTTTGGAGAGAATTCATCCCCTGCCACACACCTTTATGGTGGATTGCAGGGTATTATGTAGATGTAGATGTACAATGGATTTGAGAAGTATTGAGGAGGAAAATATGTTTTGGGAGAGTGGGCATCGATGATGGCTCACAGTGGACGGGCCAGTGAGTGACCGAGCTGCATTGTGGGTGATAGATGGCGTCTCTGGGAAAAGGAGCGAGAAGGGATAGGGTAAGCTTCAGTCAAGCACACGTGTCGCAGTTACTGGGAGAGGGAGGAAATTCGATCGGAGGAGTGCTCAGGTTACACTCAAAATATTGCTCGTGTTAAGATTGACTGAGGCAGGCGAGATGTATCACCTGGTACAGTAGAACCTCGATAAGAAGTGCCTCAAGGGGATTAGGGAAACAGTCTTGTTATTGTGGTGCTCTTTTTGTTGAGGGTCGTGTTATCAAGGTTATTTGGCTATCAGTCGTGTTATTGAGGTGGAATCACTAAATCCCTTAATAACGAGTGAATTTATAGCGACCCTTGCTAAAACTTTTGGTTTTAAAGTATAATTTATAGTATTTTTATATTGTGTGACAAAGTTTGCAATAGGTTAGTAAATAAAATTCATGTTTAAACAGAAACACAATTTAATTTTAGCATTATGATTCAGTAATAAAATTACAGTACTTTGTCATAGTTGTATGATTATCAAAAATCTAAAAGATATGATGGAAAAAGCAATAAAAATACATTGATAATTTTTGAAGAAAAACAAATCTGTTCTTAAAATTTTACTGGATAAATCTTTATTCTCGAAGTTTGCGCAGAAAACGTTTGTTTAAGTAGCGAAGCTGAGTCTTCAAGTCAAGAGGCGTAGACGTCTGCAGAAGCGTTTTTGGCAGTGGTATCCGACAGCCTTAAAGGTTGACCCATTCATGTATAGAGTCGCGTTATCGAGGTTGACTTCTCAAACTGCTTGTTATAGAGGTTCTGAGTTACGTTGTGAATTGGAAAAAATTCATGTTATTGAGGTTGTTTGGATAATAATATTCGCGTTATAGAAGTTAATTTAAAATTATGTGTTATGGTAATCTCAAGGGGATTTGAAAATTGCACTTGTAATTGAGGTTGTCGTGTTATTCAGGGTCGTGTAAGCGAGGTTCTACTGTACATATGTACCTGATGATGACCTAACGGGAGACCTAACTTATCGGGTGACAGTCGGGTTTTATGGAATCGTCAATTTTTTTCCGACAATTACCAAATTTAGGATTTATCAATTATTTCACATAAAAAAAGATATGGAAAAAGGCGCTGCGACAACATTAAAATATGATAAATACGTTACTTATCCAGTTACGGTCTCGTCTGCTTCGGCAGCCATATTGGCCGACAATAGACGATCGAACCAACCTAGAGGCACTGTATTGGGATATATATCCCAATACAGTGCCTCTAAACCAACCAGCGAGGAGGTGACATCTATAACTTACTAACAAGAACAGCAAGAGGAAGGTTTTTTGCGGAAGTTGAGTAAGTGCACGAAAACCAAATGTAGAAAGTAACAGGTTTTAGCAAAAAATTCTCGATACAAAGGATATTATGCTGCATACTGCAAAGGCTGCAAATCATACAATAGTTTATGCAGCGGAACATTTTTCGAAGACACACATTTTACTTGTGATTTTACTTCCTTTACAATGCTGAGTGTTTCTTGTTAATTTATTATTTTACAATGCTGAGTTTCTCTTGTTAACAAATATTGCTTTTTTTCAAAGTTTGAAGTTTTAATTACAAAAGAACACCAAAATTATGGTTTAATCACAATGTACGAGATCAATGAGTTCGCATACGTTACGCTAAAATCCAACGTCTAGGCTAAAACCCTACGTCTCACGATATCACGTATCTAAAAGCGAGAGCGATGAAACAATTGACTCTCGACACCCCTAGACGCTTGTTGATGAAACAATAGACGCTCGAAACTCGTAGACTCTTGTTGATTCGAAAGTGTACTATGGTTGCCAACCCATCCCTAATCAAGATAAGTACCGTATTTATCATCTTTTAATTGTTATCGCAGAGCCTTTTTCCATATATTGTTTTGTTTAGAATGTGAAATAAGTGATACATCCTAAATTTGGTGATTGTCGGACAAAAACTGACGATTCGATAAAACCCGACTGTAACCACTTATCGTACCAACTTAAAACTTGTGGAAAAAAAGCCATCTTGATTTATTATCAATTGGTCATGTTGTCGGGGATCCCTCTCACTTAAGGTCTACCTGTGGATATGCCACTTTCTATTCTTACTTAGCAAATATGTGGGAATACTGTTCAATATGAGCCGGAAGGACAGCACTTCAGTGAGGATGGGAGTACGAAAATAGAAAGGCTGTTCCTATTAGCGTAATGATCAAGTCTATGATATGGACTAAAATGGGAATTTTTTTAGTTCATACTGACCGAACTGACAGATTCAAAACGTCTTTCTTTCCTCGCACAATTTGGGAAATGAATAGCTGTGATTACATCCAATAGCATAAATACGAGAGAATAAATGGATAGCTAGGTAGAACTGCATGTTTGCATAAAGACTTCAAGCTGACCCGGCTAACAGCATTATATTGCATTACTGCTTTGCTATTTTTATCTTTTCTAAATTGTGAAGTTCAGACTAGAACAATACCACTAATCCTTATTATCCATGATATGTAATGTTTGGTGTGAATTTCCCACTGCCATACACCTTATGATGGCTTTCAGGGTATTATGTAGATGGAGGCGTAAAATTAGAAATGGAATATTATGGGGTGAACGATTTTTGGATAACTTTTCAGGTGCTGCTTTACTTTTTTTTTTTTTGGGTAGACCTTACTCCCCAGATTCTTACCATGTAAAATGTTAAAAATGCTAAGTTGAATTATAGACCTCAATACCATGTAACAGTTGTAATAATAACTATATAGGCCAAACATCACAATATTTAAAAAACAGACTTTCACAACACAGAACATCCTTAAAAAATAAAATGCAATTCTGTGCATTGACAAATGATGCAATCGAAAACAACCATTCTTTTAATTTGACCAAACAAATATTTTAGACACAAGTAAATTTATCAAAAAGGTTATTTAAAGAAATGTATCATACAAGTAAAGATCAAAATTCACGCAATAACATAACTGACATTTGTAAGTTATGTAGAATATAAAACCATTTAATGCATGAAAATTAAAAAAATTATAACACATAGACCGTAGCAACCAATTTGTAAAAAAATTCACCTTATAGAACTTGAGGTATGTAAAAATTTATTCTGTATAATTTTTTAGCGTTAAAATTTGTAAATAATTATATTGTAAAGTTTTGGCACTGTAAAAATCCTGTAAATCATGTTACTTATTATTGTTATCTTATTGGTGATTCATCCCATTTTTAGCCCTGAAGAAGGTAAAAATACAGTTTCCGAAACGCTGTCCAGAAGTTAAATATTTTTTATTTTCAAAAAAAGAGACCTAAACTCCCGAAAAATCATCCATATATTAAAAAATGTTGCGATAAGCTGTTTTATTTTAAGCGCCATCCACCTAGTCTTGCCGGCGATTTATTGCGACAGAATAACAGTTAAAGCCCGTTTCACGCGATACTTGATCCAGCACAAGACCTAGTAGTGTGCCAGCCGCTACTTGATATTGAGGACGGAATCTAGTATGATTGGAACCGTCCTGGGAGGGTTCACACGTTCATTGACCTTGTGCTTGCTATGAATCGGTTATTCCATATGATTCCAACCTAATTAAAGAAAGAGAAGTTCGCACAGCGTCTGTAATGTGACTTGATTGGTCGATGGCTACGGGTCCTACTGGGAGCTACTAGAAATCTAGTACCGCATCAAGTATGAAATCCAGTTGCTCAGCGAGTATACTATCTAGCATGCTTGCTAGCCAGTATACAGGTTCTATTCACACGTTACTGGAAAGCTAGCATACTTGCTAGTATACTCGACCATGGTATAGTCATTTTTGACTGGGAATTAGGAATATAATTTTTGAAATCTCTAACTACGAGGGAGGAGGACAACTATTCAGTATGAGTAGATCGTATTAATCGATGCATGACAGCTAGAAATTTGCGAATACTAGAATACCTCAAATATTAAAAAGAATTCGATATTCGAAACTTCAAATAATTATGCTTAAAACGCCATACTTGGGGTGTTGATGAACTGCATCATATTAATTCATAATTGGACAGAGCATTAATACTTATTAGCACTTTCCTCTTGCTTATAAAGGCTTATAAAAGTTAATGTATTCAACAGCCCATAATTGGAATAAAAAATATTTGATAATATCTTTGTCATTTTAAAACTAAAACTAATTTTTTTATTTAATCAGCTTGCAGCGTTATACTTTTAGCAGGCAACAAATTAATTCTCAGAATAACATTTGGCGTATAAATTTCATTTCTTGTTTTCGAGGTATTCGAGTCGTCATGATTTAATTCTCGAATTCGATATTGGAATTCAAGAAATCCGCTATTCGACCCACCTCTGACGGCAGCAGATGAAACCATTTCTCAGAAGTAGTCACGTGAAAAACAAACTATAAATACATATTTAATGACTTGAACGAAAATGACATTGAAATAAATAAACAATGAACAAGAGTAGCAGAGAATTTCAAGAAAGAGGAAGAGGAATTAAGTTTCATTCAGTTTTTCGTAATCATAATCATCATTCAGCAATCTTGGGATTGGTTTGACACAGCTCACCACACAATTGTCCTATTATACTATCTCTATCAAATTATTCCTCCTCCAAAAATTAATAGCTATACACTTTTTAAGGTTCAGTTTTCATCGTACTCAAATCAAGGCGGGGTTGCACGATGGCATTTATGTGTATTTTATTTTGGGCCCGGCAACCAAATTATACAGGGGGTGTGTGCCAGTGTGCTGATTTTTCGTGGTAGGAACACCAGCATTTTGATTTCACATTCATTTATTTGTATTTGAAGTTTTGGAATATTGCGCTTTCGTCCATGTTGGACACCACGCGACGAATTCCAACAATCAGTAAAGACCGGAACCACGCTAAATTTCAGAACGATCTAGAAAACTAGAAGGTGTGACAATATTTAAGCTTCTAGAAGGACAACAATACCTCAGTGAATCGCTATATAAGCCGGCGCGCAACAAGTCTCGGGGCAGTACAAAAATCCCAAGTGCCGCTGGCCGTGATGAATGGTTTTCCAGAATACTTATCTTTTCTCCCATTTTTCTTAAGACTTCTTCGTTTGTTACTCGATCAATCCATCTAATCTCCATCATAATTCTGCAGCACCATATTTCGAATGCTTCCATCCTTTTCTTCTGTGCATCAGTCATCGTCCATCCTTCACTGCCACAAAGAAACATGCTCCAGATGTACGTTCTGATGAATGTTTTGGCGTATTGGAGAACATTTTTATCGTTTCTTGGGGTATTCATTTATATCCAAGACGGAAGAATCCATCCATTCAGTCCCTGAAGCCCCTCACTGTTGATGGCTGTTATTCGCACTTCATATCCTTGGACCAGTTTGTGGGGTGGAGTCCTGGCTTCCCATATCAAGAAGGTGCAGTGAGATGATTTTTGGGTGGACGGGGTTGAAAGGCGCCATCTTTCTCTTGGGGCGAGGCTGCTGGGATGAAGAGATGATGATACCGTCCAACCTTTCCCACACGACCACGCCAAAGCAAACGACCTCATCCATCACTCAAACGACACAATGCAGGCCCAAGGCAGAAAATTCATTATTGGAGAGTCTGGACCGTGGGACTAAAAAAAATAGAAGCCATAAGGAATCCTGAGAATGGTGATGTGCTTGTACGTGGCAACATTTCTCAGCATCTTCTATAAACAATTTTCTACCAGGACGAGTATCAAATTTGTTCCTTGAATCACAAACATTTGTACAGTCGCAAATATAATATAAGTGCAAAAAGATGCATTCACAAGAATATTTAAGACTTTACTCAGAGAAAAGCCATTCAGGACTTTTATTGCAAACATTTATGAAAGAAAATGTTTTTGAGAATGAAGGATACAACATTGTAAGACTCTCGTAAAGCATCTAACCCTAACAAAATGGAGAATACTCATCTCCAAAAGCAACGATGATAAACGTCAGTGAAACTGAAATTAGGAAATGTATCATGATTAAATGTCTTTTTTATTTCTCCCTTGAATTTGGCCCTAGAGATCATATTCAAACCACATTTTATCACGCACTGATTTTAACTCTGGAAAACTTGTAATGCACCAACATTATACTAGGAAATACTATAATCTTGAAATGCTTGACTACTTTTTCACACGTTTGCTTTCAAAGTTAATTTTCATACCAGTATCTGTTTAGATTGAGGATAGAGGGCTCTAAGTTTGGTTTACAATTTTAAAACCAGAATTCGCAACTGTATAATATCTCGAACATTCTAAAGCTTATAAAAATATGAATCTAATCCATATAAGTTACATCATATCATAGGCTAAGCGTATTATTTTTAGGCCAATGCACGTCAAATCGACCAGAAAATAGGAATAAATGAAGTACAAATTTTGACCAAACATCATTTGATAGGATAATGAAAAAACTAAAGCCATTTTGCAAAACATGTAGCCGATTACCAGTAACGTTGCAAAATTAAAATTTTGCAAAAGTGACCACACATTTTACGTATTATAAAATATTTACACGTTTATAATGTTTATAACAATTTAAAATTTTGAAATTAATTTTTGACGTTGTAACTATGCCCGGTATGTATCTTATTTTTTATAAGTTGTAGTAGATATCACCTTTCTCTACAAATTAAAAAAAAGTTTTATAGGGGTAATATTTTATTTTATAAAGAAAAAAAAATATTTTTGAGTGTAGGCGTCACGCCCACCATCGGCCGCGGCGACAGGCTTACGGTCGACCGTACCGTACTCTGGCGTCTTCAGATCCCAGTACAGTCTCTTTCACCTTCTTCTCACCGATTTCAATCGTATAACTACTCTTAAATCCCCTTTGTCTGTGGTATTCGCCATTTCCTTCCATTGCTTGATATTTTCTTGATAATTAGGAAAATTTTCTTGACTTCTCAAAAGCTTTTGACTCCCTCAACCACATCCTCCTCCCTCATAAACTTAGTCAACGTTTAAGCATTCATGGAAATTTCCTGAACCTCCTGTCCAGCTTCCTCAGCAATAGAACTCAGTGAGTAATACTGCCGGGCTCCTCTTCCTTTTGGTCACCTGTTACATCAGGAGTTCCACAGGGTAGCGTCCTCGGACCTTATCTCTTCAATTTACACATTTACGATCTGGCCTACCTACTTCCTTCCTCCCAAGCTCACGCTTTGCTTTATGCTGACGACTGCAAGATCTTTAAGCAGATAAATAATGTAACAGACTGCCATGAGCTCCAAGGCGCTCTAAATAAGACATCTAAATGGTGCGATACCTGGAAACTTACCTTAAACTGAAATAAGAGCAGTACTATGTCTATTTCTCTTAAAAAATCCTCCCTCAACTTGAACTACACCATTAATGCCACACCTCTGAATCGTGTGTATTCTGTTAAAGATCTTGCCGTATTAACTGGTAATAAACTGAATTTTTCTGGTCATATCCAGGCAGTTAAAAGTAAAGCTATGTCCCTATTAGGCCTCTTCTACCACTTCATGGAAATCCGAGATCCCCGAGCACTGCAATCGTACTTCTCACTCATCTTCTCACTTCTCACTCTCACTTCTCACTCACAGATTGTCCTCACTCTTATATCTTATTGCTCCCCCATATGATCTATGTCCGCTCCGTCTAATCTTAAAGCTATTAACAGTGTAACCAATTTCTTCGGTATAATTGTGAAGCATAGAGTGCCACTCCTCCGCAATATGTCCACGGATGCCATTCTCTCTTCCCTTTCCATCTGTATTCTACATAATAACAGGCTTAAAACCGACGAAAATTAATTTACAACATTTTGAACTCCATCACTGACAGCCCTGAACTCCTATATCTCATCAACTTCAGAGTTCCATCTCGACCCACACGTACTCATGCCTTACTCCATTTACCCGTTCCTAGACTATCGCTAACCAAACGTTCGCTCCTTTTCCGGCTCTCCTCCTCCCTATTGAATTCACTTCCCGACAACATCGATCCGTTCTTATTATCTTCAATCGCATTTACTAACCTAGCCCTATCTCATCTCTATAAAAAATAACTGGTACCTTCTTTCCTGTCATTATTTTGCTACTCTCTTTTGTTACTTACCTTTGTACTTTACTTGTTGATATTATTCTTGCCTTGCTCTTGTGGATATTTACATGCATACGTCTTTGATTATGTGTCTTGTTATATGTGTCACTGTAAAATGGCAACACTGCTGTATGCCAACAATTTTCTTTAAAATAAAATAAAAATAAAATAAATGTAAAATATCTCTGACTGTTTATTCGTTATGTTTCTGTAATTCTGGATTTTGCTTGAAAGATATGAAAAAAAATGTTTTCCTTTAAAAAATTACATTAACGTGGGTGTATGCATGAAATATCCTCCGGCCGAGTCACTCTTTGTGCTTCTGCGTCAAAACGTGATGCACGGTAGAGAGAGAGGGATGAACAGGGACAAGGAGCTCATTTTCATTATCTGTCTTCTCCTTCTATTATTCCTTCTATTCAGTCTACCTCTCTACCCAGATCTCTGTCCTCATTGTGAAAAATACCCCGAGAGCCTCTCCTGGACTTGGGATTGCCCCGGGCCCCTGGAGAAACGAGAATGCACCTTCCCCAGAGTGAAATCTTTTTCTTCACTTCTGCTCCAATCTCTGACACTAAATATGCCATATTTGAGAAACAGTTGCTTATTTTTGATGCTGTTTCGGCCAAACTCCGTTTCTACCGATAAGATTCACAGATGCACTTTCAGTAGCACATGGGAGATAATTGTTTTGTCTAACCTACACCTTCTGCTTTAGGAGAACCTCAACAATTTTTTTTCTGCGGTAACATCATGTGAGTGAGATGTGAGAGCTGAACTTTCATCAAGTAATCTTACATCTAACGCTTTTGGTGAGAGCACTATTTGAAATATTATACATTTCTCTCAATCCTTAAAAAAGAGGGGATGTTAATAATATCTGCCATTTTTCTGGTCATCTCCCTATCCTTTTCCCGGTGACTAACACGAATTTCAATTCGTTGCGAGAGCTATTTAGACCACGATCTGAAGTCATGAGAGGAAACTTAAAATATGACGGAGGAAGTAAAGCAGGACATCGAATGTTTTTGCACTTCGAAATAATTTCTCTAAATGGATTGAAATGGGACATTATTATGCGATGCCGACTAAAAGACGCGCTCTCAACATAGCGAGTAGAGCAGGAGAAACTTATTTTTGTATTTTTTTACACTTTTATTTGAGACACCCCACCGGTTTCGACACTCCCGTGTCATTGTCTAAGATACTGATATGTACACGGTGTCAAGACCTTATATATACTCAAAATGAGCGAGAAACTGCAGGAATGGTTGGGGAAGGTTAGATGGTATGTGTTGAAGGTCAGGATGACGGGGAAATGCTTTTTAAAGGTGGGACGGGAACATTGGGATGGATTGAAGGGTACAATTTCAATTAATAATTTTCGTCCCAAAACATTGGAAGCAGATACAATTTCATAATTTTCTAAGGAATCCAGCTTTGCACCTTTGTCATGAGCATTTAAAAAATCTACTCTAAAATCAGACGTGATTAAACCAGACAAATGAGAAGCAAAGACTGACTTGTTGACACCATGAATAAAAGAAATAAAATGTTCCTTTGTCCTAATGTTAAAACTTCTCGTATGACATATATAAAAACAATTGCAGTTTTGAGTATCACATTTTAAAACATACACTCCACTTAAGTCTAAAGGATTAAAAAAATATCCTTTAGTCTAAAGGATAAAGAAAATCATCTTTAGAGTTAAAAAGTGAATTTCCAATGGTCATTCTAGGATAAAAACAAGGCCTCAAATTTACATCATGAAATATTCTATTAATACTGTTGGACATGGAGTTGCTTATAAACGGCGCCTTCGGCCACTTCTTGTCTGGGGGAACAATTTGAGAAAGGTTGGTGGATGATGAGGTGGTCAACCTTCTTTAAGAGATTGGCATTAATAACTTTAACTTTATAGATTTAACTATTTCCCTCAACAATGGCAATCACCATTTTTCTATTTATCACAAAAGCACTTATTTCGATGCCATCATTCCCAACGACTCAAACCACCATTATTCTCATAAACTGGCTGCTTTTCACTCGTTTTTAAATCGTTTGACTTCTGTTCCGCTAACAGGTGAAGAATTTAACAAATAATTGAATACCATTAAACTCCTTCGTATCAGGAACGGTTATGAGTCTTCTCTCATTGACAAGCTTTTCAAAAGGAAACAAAGAAGGGTGACCACCTCATCATCCACCAACCTTTCTCAAATTGCTCCCCCAGACAAGAAATGGACAAATACAAAGTTATGTTTCTCTTGCACTATGTCAATTTTTCACAAAGTATCGCCTTATCCAATTCAATTTATAACATAGAGACGAAAGGTGCGAATAGCTATCTGTTGGCTGGTTGAGGGCCTACGGACTGAGCATTATTTATCAGAGACGACTATGCTCTATGGGTGAAGTGAAATGGATATTTGAGGAATACTGTGCCAGGGGTACTCCATAACCACACTCAGCCAATTTTCAACTAGGATTTTTTTTCACAGTTTCCCTGACATCATGACATAAGTTAACGTATCCACTTCACTTTTGGAGAAATAACCGCCTTACATAAGGCTGGTTAAGGCTGGTTAATAAGTGAATGACCCTCATTATGCACACTTCATCACAAGATTGTTTGTAACAAATTTCAGTTCATCTAAGCTGACAACAGAATAGAACTGTGAAGTTAAGCTATACAATAGACGTTGATCTTGACCATAGCTCCCTAGAAATAAATAATAGCCCTGCACATTGCACCCACATCAAGGTGTGGTGGTCACAGTTGAGGTTGGGCTCCGGTACCGAAGAATAACCAGAGCACCACTTCGCGAATGCATTGGGTCCCCACGGCCTTGGCTGTGCGTGGGTGCATTTTCATCTACATCTACATAATACCCTGCAAACCACCATAAAGGTGTGTGGCAGGGGTTGAATTCTCATTAAACATGCACTACATATCATGCTTAAAAAAGGATTAGTATTCATATGCTGTTCTAAAGCTGTTGCTGTTGAAATATGGATCTCGGAATGTGAGCGTAATAATTACAAAATATCTGGTTTTCAAACATATGCTCAGTGTCACGAGGAGAGTAGGTCTCGAGGCATAATTGTATTTGTAAGCGATACTATTCCCTGTAAACAAATCGCTGTATCAATGTTAACTGCGGATTGTATATGCATTTCTCTACAATGTGATGTAATTCACACTCAATTGTTATGTATCTATAGATATATTAATCTCCCCGTTGAACAATTCATCGTAGAACTTGAATCTATTTTAGTTCCACTTCACAATAACTTGATATTAATTGGAGATATGAATGTTAATATTTTGACCTCAAATACTAGCTCCAATATGTACATGGATTTAATGAGCACATTTGGTTTGTCCTGTCTAATTGAAGTTCCTACGAGAGTCACTGGAGTTTCTTCAACCTGCATCGATCACTTATTTGTTAGGCTTTTCAACTCATTTCTACTTGACATTAAGGCGGAAGTACATGACCTAGCTATCACCGATCATTGCTTGATTTCTCTTGTTCTTGCTCGTAAAGATATGTGTTCTATACCCATGGAAACTAGCAATGAATTAGACAAAATTGACTATAATATTTTTCAACTCAATGTTACGGAGATAAACTGGGACTGTGTTTTAAATGAATCTGATGTCTCTTTAGCCTTTGATACATTCCTAAGTAAATTAATGCAATGCTTGTCCTTCTCTAAGTGCTCTGTAGTGTTAAATCATAGGAAAAATATGGTAAAGCCATGGTTATCGTCTAATTTGCTAAAACACATTGATAGGAAAAACTATTTGCTAAAAAAGTTTAGAAAGAATCCAAACAACAAGAACTTAGAACATGCCTTTAAAAAATGTAGAAATAATCTTAGAGAGAAACTGAGGACAGCATTTGATAATTATTATACGCAAAAATTTCAACTATCTTCTGGGAACTCCAGGGAACAATGGGAAATTTTTAGAGAGTTAACTGGTGAGTTTAAAAAATCCTCCTTAAAAATTACCTTGGAAGAAAATGGAAATTGGGTTACTGAAGAGGCTGAGTTAGCTCATAAATTTAATGAGTATTTCACCAGTTCGTTCAAGGAAAGCACGTCAAATAGCGATGGGATTTCTCGATTTATAAGAAGTATCTATTCCACTGTAAATATAGGTAATTCTATGTTTTTTGATCCTGTCTCTCCGAATGAAATAGTATCTATAGTTAAATCTATTCCTTCAAAAAAAGCACCTGGAATAGATGGATTCAATACTACATTACTGAAACTAATCATTGATGTCATCGCTCCCATTCTCTGCCATCTTTATAATTTAAGTTTTATGAAAGGGATCTTCCCCGATGCTTTAAAAAAGGCTGTTGTTAAACCTCTCTTTAAAAAAGGAGGACGCCATGATATAAAGAACTATAGACCTATCTCACTTTTGTCCATATTTTCAAAAATTCTTGAGAAGCTTGTTAAATTAAGATTGGTTAAATTTTTGGAAAACAATAATTTACTTAGTGGAAATCAGTTTGGTTTCAGATCTGGAAGAAGCACTGAAGACGCTCTTCAAAATTTTATGAGTTGCGTATTTAAATCTGTCAATGAAAATAAACGAACATCTGGTCTTTTTATTGATATCTCGAAAGCTTTCGATACACTGGACCATGATATTCTATTATTCAAATTGTCTTCAGTTGGTGTTCGGGGCTTAACATATGAATGGTTCAAAAGTTACCTGACCAACAGGTCACAATGTGTTTCGATTAATCATCATTACAGTGATTTTATATATATTACCTCTGGTGTACCTCAGGGTTCAGTCTTAGGCCCTGTATTGTTTTTGGTATATATTAATGACCTTTGCTGCCACGATTTTCGTGGTCAGGTTACTGCCTTTGCGGATGATTTTGCACTGTGTTACAGTAATTTGACATGGGAATGTCTTAGATACGATATGCAAAACGACTTAAATTACTTAAGATTATGGTTTTTCTATAACAAATTATCCATGAATGTACAGAAAACTAAATTCTTGTGTTTTGATATTTGTAATCGCTATTCAATTGAATGGAATTTACTTTTCCATGATTTTAACTGTGATTTAACCAAATGTAAAAATTGTGTACCAGTGCTTAAAGTTAATACATTTGGTTATCTTGGAGTAATTTTGGACCATACACTGAAATGGCACCACCATTTGTTTAATATAAAAAAGTATCTGCGATGTCAAACTGCAAAATTTTATTTTATCCGCAACAAGTGTGAAACGAATAATTTAAAGATTTTTTATAATGCTCTAGTAAATTCAAAGCTTAATTATGGCATATCAGTGTGGGGTGGTGCTTATCAAAATGCAATTAGACCGGTGCTAAACTTACAAAAAAGTATTATAAGAATCATCACGAAGAAAAAACGCCACCATCCAAGTTTTCCTCTATTTTTTGGTCTAAGGTTGCTCCCTGTTAGACATTTGTATATATATAAAGTTTTACGTATCTTCTTTGTCAGAAGTGGCGATATATCTGCACTTACTTTTAAACCACATATTGGAGGAGGAAATAGGAGGCTTTTAGTTCCTTTACCCAAGCCTAATATTTCGATTTTTAAAAGATGTTTTCTTTATATTGGCCCTAAATCATTCAACGAACTTCCGCGCCCACTTAAAACAAAGTCAAGTTTACCTACCTTCCTTAATAATTTAAAACATTGGCTCCTTAGTTTCGAAAATGTGGAATACTTATTAATGTAGCTATTTTGCTTTGCTCAACTTTGATCTACTGATTTGAATTATTCTGTATTCTTGTATTATAACCTTTTTTACTCTATTTTGGAATATTCTGTATTCTTGTATTATAACCGTTTTGATCTTCCTAAATGTTCTATATATATGTATGTGTATATGTATATATTGTGCTAATTTTTTGTTCTCAATTTATCCTTATTTTTTGGTTACATTTTGTTAAATTTTCTTATTTTTTATATTATTATTACGCCTTGTTTTGGAATGTTAAGCATTCAAATTCTAACACTTTAGTTTCCGATGGTAGCTTTTTTCAGGTTGATCCTTATAAGCTACCTAAAGCTCAATTATTTATTCATTGTACAAATTATGTATGAGTTTTGAGCATTAAATATCTATCTATATCTATCTATTGTAGAAAAGCGAAGTTCACTCGCTTGCTGAATTCTGATTGGACGAAGTGAATGACGTATGAGTTCGCATGCAAAACCCACTTTTCAGAAAATGTTAAGAAAATCTTTTTTCGGCGCTTTTAATTTTAGAATTAATTAACGGATAGATAAACGGATATTACAGCATAAGAAAAATAAGAAAAACAGTGCTGTGTCCGCAATTGCAGAATAGCGAAGTTGATTCGCGTGCTCAATTCTGATTGGACGAACTGAATGACGTATGAGTTCGCATGGAAAACCCAACTTTTCAGAAAATGTTAAGAAAATCTTTTTTCGTCACTTTTAAATTTAGAATTAATTGACGGATAGATAAACGGATATTACAGTATAAGAAAAATAAGGAAAACAGCGCTTTGTCCGCCATTGTAGAAAAGCGAAGTTGACTCGCTTGCTGAATTCTGATTGGACGAAGTGAATGACGTATGAGTTCGCATGCAAAACCCACTTTTCAGAAAATGTTAAGAAAATCTTTTTTCGGCACTTTTAATTTTAGAATTAAATGACGGATAGATAAACGGATATTACAGTATAAGAAAAATAAGAAAAACAGCGCTTTGTCCGCCATTGTAGAAAAGCGAAGTTCACTAGCTTGCTGAATTCTGATTGGACGAAGTGAATGACGTATGAGTTCGCATGCAAAACCCACTTTTCAGAAAATGTTAAGAAAATCTTTTTTCGGCGCTTTTAATTTTAGAATTAATTAACGGATAGATAAACGGATATTACAGTATAAGAAAAATAAGAAAAACAGTGCTGTGTCCGCAATTGCAGAATAGCGAAGTTGATTCGCGTGCTCAATTCTGATTGGACGAACTGAATGACGTATGAGTTCGCATGGAAAACCCAACTTTTCAGAAAATGTTAAGAAAATCTTTTTTCGTCACTTTTAAATTTAGAATTAATTGACGGATAGATAAACGGATATTACAGTATAAGAAAAATAAGGAAAACAGCGCTTTGTCCGCCATTGTAGAAAAGCGAAGTTGACTCGCTTGCTCAATTCTGATTGGACGAAGTGAATGACGTATGAGTTCGCATGCAAAACCCACTTTTCAGAAAATGTTAAGAAAATCTTTTTTCGGCGTTTGTTTTTAGAATGAATTGACGCCTAGATGCACGAATATTACATTTCAAGAAAAATAAGAAAAACAGCGCTGTGTCCGCCATTGTATAAACGCGAAGTTGATGCGCGTGCTCAATTCTGATTGGACGAAGTGAATGACGTATGAGTTCGCATGCAAAACCCACTTTTCAGAAAATGTTAAGAAAATCTTTTTTCGGCACTTTTAATTTTAGAATTAATTGACGCATAGATTAACGGATATTACATTTCAAGAAAAATAAGAAAAACAGCGCTGTGTCCGCCATTGTATAAACGCGAAGTTGATTCGCTGGCTCCATTCTGATTGGACGAATTGAATGACGTATGAGTTTGCATGCAAAACCCACTTTTCAGAAAATGTTAAGAAAATCTTTTTTCGGCGCTTTTAATTTTAGAATTAATTGACGGATAGATAAACGGATATTACAGCATAAAAAAATAAGAAAAACAGCGCTGTGTCCGCCATTGTAGGAAAGCGAAGATGATTCGCGTGCTCAATTCTGATTGGACGAAGTGAATGACGTATGAGTTCGCATGCAAAACCCACTTTTCAGAAAATGTTAAGAAAATCTTTTTTTGGCGTTTTTTTTTAGAATTAATTGATGCCTAGATACACGAATATTACAGTATAAGGAAAATATGAAAAACAGCGCTGTGTCCGCCATTGTATAAAAGCGAAGATGATTCGCGTGCTCAAATCTGATTGGACGAAGTGAATGACGTATGAGTTCGCATGCAAAACCCACATTTCAGAAAATGTTAAGAAAATCTTTTTTTGGCGTTTGTTTTTAGAATGAATTGACGCCTAGATACACGAATATTACAGTATAAGAAAAATAAGAAAAACAGCGCTGTGTCCGCCATTGTAGAAAAGCGAAGATGATTCGCGTGCTCAATTCTGATTGGACGAAGTGAATGACGTATGAGTTCGCATGCAAAACCCACATTTCAGAAAATGTTAAGAAAATCTTTTTTTGGCGTTTGTTTTTAGAATGAATTGACGCCTAGATACACGAATATTACAGTATAAGAAAAATAAGAAAAACAGCGCTGTGTCCGCCATTGTAGAAAAGCGAAGATAATTCGCGGGCTCTATTCTGATTGGACGAAGTGAATGACGTATGAGTTCGCATGCAAAACCCACATTTCAGAAAATGTTAAGAAAATCTTTTTTTGGCGTTTGTTTTTAGAATGAATTGACGCCTAGATACACGAATATTACAGTATAAGAAAAATAAGAAAAACAGCGATGTGTCCGCCATTGTAGAAAAGCGAAGATGATTCGCGTGCTCAATTCTGATTGGACGAAGTGAATGACGTATGAGTTCGCATGCAAAACCCACATTTCAGAAAATGTTAAGAAAATCTTTTTTTGGTGTTTGTTTTTAGAATGAATTGACGCCTAGATACTCGAATATTACAGTATAAGAAAAATAAGAAAAACAGCGCTGTGTCCGCCATTGTAGAAAAGCGAAGATGATTCGCGGGCTCTATTCTGATTGGACGGAGTGAATGACGTATGAGTTCGCATGCAAAACCCACATTTCAGAAAATGTTAAGAAAATCTTTTTTTGGTGTTTGTTTTTAGAATGAATTGACGCCTAGATACACGAATATTACAGTATAAGAAAAATAAGAAAAACAGCGCTGTGTCCGCCATTGTAGAAAAGCGAAGATGATTCGCGTGCTCAAATCTGATTGGACGAAGTGAATGACGTATGAGTTCGCATGCAAAACCCACTTTTCAGAAAATGTTAAGAAAATCTTTTTTCGGCGTTTTTTTTTAGAATTAATTGACGCCTAGATACACGAATATTACAGTATAAGAAAAATAAGAAAAACAGCGATGTGTCCGCCATTGTAGAAAAGCGAAGATGATTCGCGTGCTCAATTCTGATTGGACGAAGTGAATGACGTATGAGTTCGCATGCAAAACCCACATTTCAGAAAATGTTAAGAAAATCTTTTTTTGGTGTTTGTTTTTAGAATGAATTGACGCCTAGATACTCGAATATTACAGTACAAGAAAAATAAGAAAAACAGCTCTGTGTCCGCCATTGTATAAAAGCGAAGATGATTCGCGTGCTCAATTCTGATTGGACGAAGTGAATGACGTATGAGTTTGCGTGCAAAACCCACTTTTCAGAAATTGTTAAGAAAATCTTTTTTCGGCACTTTTAATTTTATAATTAATTGACGGATAGATAAACGGATATTACAGCATAAAAAAATAAGGAAAACAGCGCTGTGTCCGCCAATGTAGGAAAGCGAAGATGATTCGCGTGCTCAATTCTGATTGGACGAAGTGAATGACGTAAGACTTCGCATGCAAAACCCACTTTTCAGAAAATGTTAAGAAAATCTTTTTTAGGCGCATTGAATTTTAGAATTAATTGACTGATAGATAAACGGATATTACAGCATAAGAAAAATAAGAAAAAAAGAGCTGTGTCCGCCATTGTATAAAAGCGAAGATGATTCGCGACCTCAATTCTGATTGGACGAAGGGAATGACGTATGAGTTCGCATGCAAAACCCAATTTTCAGAAAATGTTTAAAAAATCTTTTTTTGGCACTTTTAATTTTAGGATTAATTGACGGATAGATAAACGAATATTACAGTACAAGAAAAATAAGAAAAACAGCGCTGGGTCCGCCATTGTATAAAAGCGAAGATGATTCGCGTGCTCAATTCTGATTGGACGAAGTGAATGACGTATGAGTTCGTTTGCAAAACCCACTTTTCAGAAAATGTTAAGAAAATTTTTTTTCGGCGTTTTTTTTTAGAAATAATTGACGCATAGATAAACGAATATTACAGTACAAGAAAAATAAGAAAAACAGCGCTGTGTCCGCCATTGTATAAATGCGAAGATGATTCGCGTGCTCAATTCTGATTGGACGAAGTGAATGACGTAGGAGTTCGCATGCAAAACCCACATTTCAGAAAAGGTTAAGAAAATTTTTTTTGGCGTTTGTTTTTAGAATGAATTGACGCCTAGAAGCACGAATATTACAGTATAAGAAAAATAAGAAAAACAGCGCTGTGTCCGCCATTGTAGAATAGCGAAGATGATTCGCGTGCTCAATTCTGATTGGACGAAGTGAATGACGTATGAGTTCGCATGCAAAACCCACTTTTCAGAAAATGTTAAGAAAATCTTTTTTTGGAGCTTTTAAGTTTAGAATTAATTGACGGATAGATAAACGGATATTACAGTATAAGAAAAATAAGAAAAACAGCGCTGTGTCCGCCATTGTATAAAAGCGAAATTGATTCGCGAGCTCAATTCTGATTGGACGAAGTGAATGAAGTATGAGTTCGCATGCTAAACCCACTTTTCAGAAAATGTTAAGAAAATCTTTTTTCGGCACTTTTAATTTTAGAATTAATTGACGGATAGATAAACGGATATTACAGTATAAGAAAAATAAGAAAAACAGCGCTTTGTCCGCCATTGTAGAAAAGCGAAGTTCACTCGCTTGCTGAATTCTGATTGGACGAAGTGAATGACGTATGAGTTCGCATGCAAAACCCACTTTTCAGAAAATGTTAAGAAAATCTTTTTTCGGCGCTTTTAATTTTAGAATTAATTGACGGATAGATAAACGGATATTACAGTATAAGAAAAATAAGAAAAACAGCGCTTTGTCCGCCATTGTAGAAATGCGAAGTTGATTCGCGTACTCAATTCTGATTGGACGAAGTGAATGGCGTATGAGTTCGCATGCAAAACCCACTTTTCAGAAAATGTTAAGAAAATCTTTTTTCGGCACTTTTAATTTTAGAATTAATTGACGGATAGATAAACGGATATTACAGCATAAGAAAAATAAGAAAAACAGTGCTGTGTCCGCAATTGCAGAATAGCGAAGTTGACTCGCTTGCTGAATTCTGATTGGACGAAGTGAATGACGTATGAGTTCGCATGCAAAACCCACTTTTTAGAAAATGTTAAGAAAATCTTTTTTCGGCGCTTTTAAGTTTAGAATTAATTGACGGATAGATAAACGGATATTACAGTATAAGAAAAATAAGAAAAACAGTGCTGTGTCCGCCATTGTAGAAAAGCGAAGATGATTCGCGTGTTCAATTCTGATTGGAGGAAGTGAATGGCGTATGAGTTCGCATGCAAAACCCACTTTTCAGAAAATGTTAAGAAAATCTTTTTTCGGCACTTTTAATTTTAGAATTAATTGACGGATAGATAAACGGATATTACAGTATAAGAAAAATAAGAAAAACAGCGCTTTGTCCGCCATTGTCCAGTCTGGTCTCTCGTAGCGTTCGGACGTCTTCCACTCCGAGCTCAACCAAGGCCAGTGTTATATAATACTGTGTTAGTGATTTGATTTTGGTTGGCGAGTTTTGTGTTTCTAACATTATGTCGCAGTGCCATATCTGCAAGAAATCTATTCGTAACACTACTTGCGTATCCTGTGTTGATTGCAAAAAGAAATTCCACGGATATTGTCTAGACAATCCACTGGGAAAAGAAGAAATTGAGGCAATTACAGCCAGCAATCAAAACTGGAGGTGCTACGAATGCAGTGCAGAAAGAAGATCTAGTATGAAACTTGCCCGTGATAGTGTCTCTCATAGTGATTTATCTAGTTCTCCTCCAAGCGACGAAGTTCTTCGTATGCTTAGGGAGATAAAAAGAGACAAAGGTGACGGAAACAAATTTAGGTGAGTCAATTAACAAGCTATATGATAGGCTGGATGAGTCTGTGAAAAAAATTGAATCGCTAGGCCAACGTCTAGAACAGTGCAACGAGAAAATTGAATATCTGCAAAGTGAAAATCTTTTATTAAAAAAGCAACTCCTAGTGCAGTGTAACCGTGTTGATGACCTTGAGCAGCGTTCGCTCTCAAATTGTGTCGAAATATACGGACTTCCAGCCAATCTAACCAGCCTACCGGAAGTCGTGTGCAAAATAGGGGAACAACTGGGAGTTAATGTGAGTGTTGGCGATATTGATAACTGCTACCAGTACAAATCCAAGTCTGAAAGTGAATCTGGGGGCGGTATTCACGTGCGGTTTTCAAAGAAAAGCACCAAGGACAACCTCTTAGCTAGATCAAAACGCAACCTCTCCACGAGTCATCTCCTCCAGGACGCCCCCATTAGGCCCGTGTACATCAACGAGGCTCTCTGCCCAGGGAGAAGAAGGGTGTTCAACGCAGCAAAAGAAATAAAGAAGAGAAAGCATTACAAGTATTTGTGGATAAGAGGCGGTAAGATACTAATGAGAAAAGCCGAAGGAGAGCCAGTATTCGTGCTTAGCTGTATGGAAGACATTGCAAACCTATAATTACCATGGGTAGTAGTACTAAAAATTCGCCGTATGTTAAATCCTCGTTGTCGATAATTCACCAAAACATTCGTAGCCTACGTAGTAATTACGAGTTATTCCTTTCAGAACTCAGCCGATTGTCTAGCAAGCCTCATGTCATTGTTCTATCTGAAATATGGATCTCGGAATGTGAGCTTAATAATTACAAAATTTCTGGTTTTCAAACATATGCGCAGTGTCACGAGGAGAGTAGGTCTCGAGGCATAATTGTATTTGTAAGCGATACTATTCCCTGTAAACAAATCGCTGTATCAATGTTAACTGCGGATTGTATATGCATTTCTCTACAATGTGATGTAATTCACACTCAATTGTTATGTATCTATAGATATATTAATCTCCCCGTTGAACAATTCATCGTAGAACTTGAATCTATTTTAGTTCCACTTCACAATAACTTGATATTAATTGGAGATATGAATGTTAATATTTTGACCTCAAATACTAGCTCCAATATGTACATGGATTTAATGAGCACATTTGGTTTGTCCTGTCTAATTGAAGTTCCTACGAGAGTCACTGGAGTTTCTTCAACCTGCATCGATCACTTATTTGTTAGGCTTTTCAACTCATTTCTACTTGACATTAAGGCGGAAGTACATGACCTAGCTATCACCGATCATTGCTTGATTTCTCTTGTTCTTGCTCGTAAAGATATGTGTTCTATACCCATGGAAACTAGCAATGAATTAGACAAAATTGACTATAATATTTTTCAACTCAATGTTACGGAGATAAACTGGGACTGTGTTTTAAATGAATCTGATGTCTCTTTAGCCTTTGATACATTCCTAAGTAAATTAATGCAATGCTTGTCCTTCTCTAAGTGCTCTGTAGTGTTAAATCATAGGAAAAATATGGTAAAGCCATGGTTATCGTCTAATTTGCTAAAACACATTGATAGGAAAAACTATTTGCTAAAAAAGTTTAGAAAGAATCCAAACAACAAGAACTTAGAACATGCCTTTAAAAAATGTAGAAATAATCTTAGAGAGAAACTGAGGACAGCATTTGATAATTATTATACGCAAAAATTTCAACTATCTTCTGGGAACTCCAGGGAACAATGGGAAATTTTTAGAGAGTTAACTGGTGAGTTTAAAAAATCCTCCTTAAAAATTACCTTGGAAGAAAATGGAAATTGGGTTACTGAAGAGGCTGAGTTAGCTCATAAATTTAATGAGTATTTCACCAGTTCGTTCAAGGAAAGCACGTCAAATAGCGATGGGATTTCTCGATTTATAAGAAGTATCTATTCCACTGTAAATATAGGTAATTCTATGTTTTTTGATCCTGTCTCTCCGAATGAAATAGTATCTATAGTTAAATCTATTCCTTCAAAAAAAGCACCTGGAATAGATGGATTCAATACTACATTACTGAAACTAATCATTGATGTCATCGCTCCCATTCTCTGCCATCTTTATAATTTAAGTTTTATGAAAGGGATCTTCCCCGATGCTTTAAAAAAGGCTGTTGTTAAACCTCTCTTTAAAAAAGGAGGACGCCATGATATAAAGAACTATAGACCTATCTCACTTTTGTCCATATTTTCAAAAATTCTTGAGAAGCTTGTTAAATTAAGATTGGTTAAATTTTTGGAAAACAATAATTTACTTAGTGGAAATCAGTTTGGTTTCAGATCTGGAAGAAGCACTGAAGACGCTCTTCAAAATTTTATGAGTTGCGTATTTAAATCTGTCAATGAAAATAAACGAACATCTGGTCTTTTTATTGATATCTCGAAAGCTTTCGATACACTGGACCATGATATTCTATTATTCAAATTGTCTTCAGTTGGTGTTCGGGGCTTAACATATGAATGGTTCAAAAGTTACCTGACCAACAGGTCACAATGTGTTTCGATTAATCATCATTACAGTGATTTTATATATATTACCTCTGGTGTACCTCAGGGTTCAGTCTTAGGCCCTGTATTGTTTTTGGTATATATTAATGACCTTTGCTGCCACGATTTTCGTGGTCAGGTTACTGCCTTTGCGGATGATTTTGCACTGTGTTACAGTAATTTGACATGGGAATGTCTTAGATACGATATGCAAAACGACTTAAATTACTTAAGATTATGGTTTTTCTATAACAAATTATCCATGAATGTACAGAAAACTAAATTCTTGTGTTTTGATATTTGTAATCGCTATTCAATTGAATGGAATTTACTTTTCCATGATTTTAACTGTGATTTAACCAAATGTAAAAATTGTGTACCAGTGCTTAAAGTTAATACATTTGGTTATCTTGGAGTAATTTTGGACCATACACTGAAATGGCACCACCATTTGTTTAATATAAAAAAGTATCTGCGATGTCAAACTGCAAAATTTTATTTTATCCGCAACAAGTGTGAAACGAATAATTTAAAGATTTTTTATAATGCTCTAGTAAATTCAAAGCTTAATTATGGCATATCAGTGTGGGGTGGTGCTTATCAAAATGCAATTAGACCGGTGCTAAACTTACAAAAAAGTATTATAAGAATCATCACGAAGAAAAAACGCCACCATCCAAGTTTTCCTCTATTTTTTGGTCTAAGGTTGCTCCCTGTTAGACATTTGTATATATATAAAGTTTTACGTATCTTCTTTGTCAGAAGTGGCGATATATCTGCACTTACTTTTAAACCACATATTGGAGGAGGAAATAGGAGGCTTTTAGTTCCTTTACCCAAGCCTAATATTTCGATTTTTAAAAGATGTTTTCTTTATATTGGCCCTAAATCATTCAACGAACTTCCGCGCCCACTTAAAACAAAGTCAAGTTTACCTACCTTCCTTAATAATTTAAAACATTGGCTCCTTAGTTTCGAAAATGTGGAATACTTATTAATGTAGCTATTTTGCTTTGCTCAACTTTGATCTACTGATTTGAATTATTCTGTATTCTTGTATTATAACCTTTTTTACTCTATTTTGGAATATTCTGTATTCTTGTATTATAACCGTTTTGATCTTCCTAAATGTTCTATATATATATATGTATGTGTATATGTATATATTGTGCAAGTTTTTTGTTCTCAATTTATCCATATTTTTTGGTTACATTTTGTTAAATTTTCTTATTTTTTTTATATTATTATTACGCCTAGTTTTGGAATGTTAAGCATTTAAATTCTAACACTTTAGTTTCCGATGGTAGCTTTTTTCAGGTTGATCCTTGTAAGCTACCTAAAGCTCAATTATTTATTCATTGTACAAATTATGTATGAGTTTTGAGCATTAAATATCTATCTAAACTGCACTATTTAAAAAAAAGTTAAAAGTGGCAAAGCAAACATGCAAAAACATGCTGTTAGTCGGGTAATCTTCAAGTCCTTATACCGACATGCAGCTACCAATGTTATCCATTGCTATACTCGTATTGGATATATTTACCGTTATTCATATCCCTAATTGTCCGAGGAAAAAAGGACATTTATAATCTGTCAGTTCGGCAAACAGTTTCCCTAATTTTGTGATTATGGTCCAGCCTAACGTAGTAAGTTGAGGTTCGCAAAATATTTTTAACATCATCACTTAAATATGCACTACATATCATGCATAAAAAAAAGGATCAGTACTTTTATAGGTACTGTACAAAAATACGTTATTTAAAAAAAGATAAAAATAGCAAAACATACATGCAAAAACATGCCGTTAGTTGGGTTAGCTATAAGTCCTTATACCAACATGCAGCTACCAATGTTATCCATTACAACACTCGTACTGGATATATTTACCGTTATTCATATCCCTAATAGTACGAGGAAAAAAGGACATTTTGAATCTGTCAGTTCGGCAATCTATTTCTCTAATTTTATGATTATGGCCCAGTCTACCATAGTAAGTTGGGGTTCGCAAAATATTTTTCACATCATCACTTAAAATTTGGCCTTGGAATTTGTTTGAGAGATTAAGTCTAAATTTCAACATGTGATTTGACAATGATTCCCAATTTAATTCATGTAATATATTGGCTACGCTAATATAATTATCGTATCGTCTCTTTACAAATCTTGCCGATCTTTGCTGCACACGTTCAAGTTCATTACTTAGACCAATTTCGTAGGGATCCCATACACTGGCAGCATATTCCAAATGAGGTCTAACAAGTAGCTGATTTCTCGTACATGTCGTCACATTTACCCAATACTTTTTTGATGAATCCCAGTTTACAATTAGCTTGACCCATTATTTCACAAATTTTGTGGCTCGCTATGGCTGTGGATTTGTGCGATCCGTTGTTCACATCGGTAGAGCTCACTTTCATTGATTGAGTTTTATATCGAGAAGTCCTGAAGTATGTATTTCCATTCAACACCCTACCCACAACATTACTCGCAAATCGTTCCAAATTGTCCGCTGAAGGAAAACTGCAACTTCGACCACACAAGCAGTGAACGTTTCCCGTCAAATTTGTTTCATCAATATCTGAACATTCAGGTTCAGGTTTCATGCCATTTACGCACTCTATTCATTTTATGTTCATATTTAATGGCATTGCAACACCCCCTGCCACACGCCCTAGCGGTGACTCGCTGAATATTATGCAGATCCCTTTTTGCTGCTCTCCGCATTCTCATTTCACCAACGGAAAATGGAACTCAGCTCACTATTTTAAAAACTTACTACGTTTTGAATAAGGAAGAAAAACTCGTAAAATAGTATTACCTACAAAATACTATTCTTCAAGCATTATATCTTGTCCAAAATGATAACACTCCACAAATTGAAAATATTTCTTTAATTTGAAAATTCTTCACTGTCGTTTTTGCACCAGAATTTGGCGAATGCCAATTTATTGCCAATTTGAAAGAATAAAAATCAAAATAGGAGAGGTAATGCTTCTTTCCTACCCTCCCTCTCAACAATTTGCCAAATATTCTGTTGCGTACACCCTCTCCTTTGATCATAAGGCAATGAATCATGCGCACGTTAACAAGTGTGCACTCCAAGCATAGAAAAGTGATTGAGAGTGCTTAAGATGCCGAGCATCAGCGGACTGTTGCCGGATTTCAACAGAAATCGTTCTTCGAGGGAAGCCGAGAGAGGGAATGCTCTCCGATATTAGATAATACGGCAATGAAGACTTTCGAGATTAAGAAATCCCCAGAGCCGCATTTGAACCGGCGATATCATTACGTTTCGTATTGCAACAGACACAATATTTGATGCTCTATTATTGCGTAAAATACCAACGAGTCCTTTGATCACAATTCCCACTATCCACCATAACTGAAAAATGTCCATGAATCTAATACGCGAGGAAATCATAAGCTGGTAATACCTCTCCACCGGGCTACTATCTTCAATAAATCATTCATTGTCACTGCATGTCGTGAATGGAATAAACTTCCCTTATCCATAAGAAACTCTCCATCACTTCCATATTTTAAAAGGGAGCTACATAATTCACTTCTCAAAGTTCAACAGATGGGCAAATGAGCATCACATGTCACGGGCCCTCTCTCTATGCATATGATAGATTAGAACACGGATGGCAAGATAAACGGCGCACATTTAACACCATGTTGATGCATCATATCATGATTGTTTTTTTTAGTAATTTTTCCTTAATTCCCTTATACCTTTTTTCCCTTTTTTTTCTCTTCACCTTTTTTAATTTTTCTTTTCTTTAATTTTATATTTTATCTACTAATTTTCCTATGTAAATACTATTATATTTGAGTTATTCATAAACACTAACTTAACTATCAGTAGGATTTTGTAGGTTTTTCACACGCCTCTTCTTGTGTGGATGTTTTCCTGCAGTGGGTTTTTTCGTAAAGGATGTATGCATACTAATCCTCACGTTTTTCCCACATTGTAAATTATTTCACACACCATTTGATATGTAATATTGATATATTGTGTGTATATATTTCTTTTGTATTAATTTATCATTCTTTAATTCCTATAAGTATATTCTTTACTGATTTTTTTTAACCTCAGATTGTAATTGTATTAGGTATTGAGCACTATATGATTTCTATATTTATTTGATGAGGGGTAAGATGGCAGAAGGGACAGTTTTATCTCAATCTCGCCCCAATAAAGACCATTTATTATTATTATCCTGTTATTCTTCTTCGCCCCATGGGGAAAGACACCATAAGAAGAGAGAAAATTGATAACATTTTGCAATGATTCACTAAACCACCCTCAACTTAATAAGCAAGAGCGTAACAATGCGGAAGATTCTGGCGATATAGTTTGGTGTTTGAGCGTAATTAGAAAAGATGGTGCAAAGTGAAAGGCAACTTAAACGATGTATTTTTCACACAGTTTAATAAAATACTGAACCATACCGGTTTCGACACTTTTACAAAAGTACTCGAGTACCCTTAAGAACGAATAAGTTTTGAAACCGGCAGGGTTTAGTAATTCAATAAATCGTGGTAAAAACATCTTTTAAGTTTTCTTTCCGCAGGTCACTTTTTCACAAACCTGACTAGATTCAATAAAGAAGACTCAAAATCGCAATTTACCATCGATTAAACAAAATTTAATACGACAATGGAAGTTAGAACTTAACCTTAAAAAGTGTGTAGTTATCAGTTTTTAGCGGAGGAATAATTCGATAGAGCGATCCTATAAAATTAGTAACACGAAGGTCAAAAGCGTTGAAACCATGAGGTATTTAGGTGTAACAATCACTAAAGATTTATTGTGGGGAAGACAAATCTGTGAAATATGCGGCCGAGCGAAGAGAAAGATAGGATTCATAAAAAGAGTACTTGGGAAAGGTGATGAGAAGACAAAAGAGCGATGTTACTTTTTCACTAGTTAGGCCCCAACTTGAGTATGCAGCCAGTGTATGGGATCCGAATGAATTAGGTTTGATCAGAGAACTAGAAAGTGTGCAGCGTAGAGCAGCTAGGTTCGTTAAAAGGTGTTACGATAGGTTGAGTAATGTTTCAGAATTAATAGAAGAATTAGGGTGGAAATCATTATAAGGTTAAAGTACAGAATTAATATATTAGAAAAATTTCAATTGGATAACTTTACTTAAGATATTAGGCACCTATTGAAAACATCAACGTATTATGCTAGATTTGACCAGATAAATAAGATTAGAGAGATAGATTGTCGTACTGATATATTCAAAATGGCATTTTTCCCCCGTACTATGAGAGAACAGATTAGGCAGCATAGCAAAGGGATAGGTAGGGGAAATATTTTAGAGTAGTATATAGTGCATGATGCATGTATTAACCCCTCAAATACTATAGATACTAACAATCTAGTTGCATGAGACACTTTAGTTGCTTGTTTGCATGTTAGTAGTGCATGCTTGGTGATCTTCACCCCCTGCCACACATCCCTGCGGTGGCTTGCAGGGTATCGTGTAGATGTAGATGGTTTCAATGGCACTGCACCATCTTCAGGTAAGCCTATATAATGCAGGAAGTTTTCACTATCGGAGTACTGAATATAGGAGAGCATTTCCTTTCTAGAATTTCCCCGGAGAAAGATTTTAGTTGAAATCAAGCACCTGGAGATGTTGAAGTATCAATGAAATCTGGGTCGTATTAAACTGTGATTTTTCTGTGGTGAATTGCAATTATGTATGTTCTTTTCTAAAACCGTGTATTCTTATTCGTTTCGCTAGCTCTCTTCTTGAAAGTGATGAAATTGCATGTCTTTAAATGTTTCATAGCAGTGAAACGACATCACACTCTTGTTAAAAGATTACTCCCGTAACTCATTGTAGCATGGCTTTCAAATGGCCTTCATGGCCGTCGGGAATATTTGTTGAGGAATGTTTGCAGTAAATCTATAGCGAGTAGTTTTCTTTAATCTTGCTACTTTGAGAATGAATTCCGGGAGTTCAAGTAAAGTTCTCATCTACCTTGAATAACAAGGTAAAGGATGTCAATAGGACTCATTATATCCGTAGCTTGCAATTTCACAATCTGAATATACAGCATTAAATTTCAGGGCTTCTTTAAATTTGTAATGAATAGTGATACGGCAACATATGTATTTGAGGAAACGAGATATCCTGTGCAGTGAGTTTCGACAACAGTCTACGGATAGTAAATTCCTAGTGCCTTGAATGAGTGGAGTCCACGGAAAGATCTAGTATAAGTGAAGTCCTCTTTACTGCGTCCATTTCCACCGACGTTACTTGTGGAGTTGTGATTCCACAGTTGATTCTGTTTCACTGGCGGACATGTGGAGCCTCAGTTTCACTCCTAACCTAAATGGAGGACCCACCTCTAATTTATATCGACTTAAGGAGGTTCCACCGTGACTCCGCGATTTAATATCACATAAAAGAGCTATGTTATTTTATGAATAAATACCGATCCAGAAAAACGCCTATATAGAAAGTGATCTATAGTGTGATAACGCATACACAATAATGGTATGAGTATGCGCGTATATAATATAGCACGTCGTAGTTGCATTCTATTTTTTACCATCTCTTTTAACTCATTTTGACTTCGGAACATGGCTGACGTGTTGTTGCCACGTTTAATTTACAAAGTGAGAATACATGCTCAAATCTGCTAATGCATATTCTAAAAAAGGGTAAAATATTTTCTTACTTAGTTTTAAACTATTCCCTTGCAAATACAACCCTTTGTTTTGAATTTTATTAATATTGGTATTTTCTAAAAATTGTTTGGCAAAAATGACGTTGCTATCATTTGGACGCATTGGTATTAAATACACCATGTCAATAAGCAATGAAATATTTAAAATACATAAAAAATATAAGAAGGACCTTTGTAAGGTATATTCCTAAATTAAGTTAGTAGATATGCTTGCAAGCACGTTCTGACACAAGTACTGTTGCCAAAGATAACAACATACTGTAGCGCCACTTTCATGTGACTAAGGCTTTTCTATATGCGATATGTGCTCAACAGGAGAGATACCCACGGAGTTTGAGAAGAACATCATCATTCCTATCGCCAAAAAGAAGAGAGCTGAAAACTGTGAACATGTTAGGAACATAATCCTGACGACACATGCCTCAAAGATATTGACCAGAATCATCTATAGAAGAATAGAGCGAAAAGCGAAGGAGTTCCTGGATGAGGACCAATCCGGGTTCAGAAGAAACAAGGGCACAAGAGAAGCGATTTTGGCCTTCAGGCTACTTATAGAAAAGAGAATAGAGAATAATATACCAGCGTTTGTTGCATTTGTATATTTGGAAAAGGCATTTCAGAATGTGGATTGGAATATGATGCTGAAGGTTCTGAAAGAAATTAGAGTATCAAACAATGACCGAAGAGTTATCCACAGCTTATATAAAAACCAGGTGGCCATAATCAAATCAGGACCCAGCTGTCAGTAGCAAGCATAAAGAATGGAGTCAGGCAAGGTCGTGCACTGTCTATCGTATTATTCAATGCCTACATCGAGAAAGCCATCCAAGAAGTCAAAGAAAAGTCTCCGAGAGTGAATATCCACTGGGAGAAAATCAGCATGCTGCGATTCGGCGACATAACAGTCATGGCAAAAACAGATGGATATTTAAAGAAGACACTAGGAGAAATGGAAATAAAAATGACCAGATATCATCTGAAGATCAATAAAAAGAAAACTAAGGTATTGGTATGCAGCAGGAGAAAGGAAGCCAGGACCAATGTTAAACTAGGAAAACAATAAATCGAGGAGGTGGAAGAGTTCTGTTAGCTGGGAAGCCGAGTAACCAGTGATGTACCAAGTAAAAGAGAAATTGCCAGTAGAATTTCCCAAGCAAAAAGGGCACTTTACCAGAAGAAGATTCTGCTTACAGCTGCAAATACAAGCGTTGAAGTGAGGAAAATTTATTCCGTGTAATTTTTTGGGGTTAACATTTGTAAAAAAAATTATATTGTAAAGAATTTGGCACGGTAGACATCCTGTAAATCATGCTACTGATATTCATTGGCGGTTCATCCCATTTTCAGCCCTGAAGAAGGAAAAAATACATTTTCCGAAACGTCCGCCAAAATGTTTTTTTTCATGGGAAGGATAGGCCTCATTATTTTATTGCCAATCGACAGAAGGGCCAAAAAACTGTGTCCTGAAATTTTCACAAAAATTACATCAAGGTACTTCATAATTCGGTGGAGCCTCCTTAAACGTCGGCAGAAACGGACGCAGTGATTCCGTGGAGTGCCCGGCGATGCTTCGCTCAGTGGAGTCCACTGTGTGCGGAGAGGAGAGAGTGAGAAGAGCGACCAAGGATATTTTCACCAGCCTTCGTAAACGGAGCAATGAATGGGGTGGGCATCGAAGCCCGCTATCGCGCAGTGGAGTGTGAGGAGAGAGAGAGAAAGGCATTGCGATGAGGAAGGTGGGAGATGTTTTGAGGTGGGCAGGCGCAGTGAAGCGGCGGATATTGGATTCCTGAGATTTAATATGGTTTGCGTCCATGGAGGGCGCGGCCATAAAGTACGCATTCCTCCCTAAACGGCTCTTCGCGTTCGCCTCACTGCCCTCGGGCCTCCATGGACCTCCGTACATCCATCGGTCCCTGTTCCGTAGAGGAGTGTTTCGTATTGCATGGAAACTAGCGATATCGCCACAACACGTCAAAATCTGTAGGATTAAGGTAAATGCATCTGGTGATATGCTACGCTCAAACACTAAGAAAACAGCAAAGTTGAATTCCAGGCCTCTTTTTTTTAATATACGGATGATTTTTCGTTAGTTAGGGTCCTTTTTTTGAAAATGAAAAAAATTTAACTTTTGCCGACGTTTCGGAAAAAATATTTTTTCCTCCTTCAGGGCTAAAAATGAGATGAACCACCAATGAATATATGTAGCATGATTTACAGAATGTTTACAGAGCCTAATGTTATACAATATAATTATTTTTTCAAATTTTAACGCCAAAAAATTACACGGAATAAATTTTTACTTGCCTTAAGTTCTATAAGGTGAATTTGTTTACCTATTGGTTGCTAAGGTCTGTGTCATAATTTTTAATTTTGATGTGTTAAATTGCTATATATTTTATTTAAAGTAGAAATTTCAGTTCTTTTATTACGTGAATTTTGATATTTACTAATATGATACATTTATTTAAATAACCTTTTTGATAAATTTTCTTCTGTGTCTAAAATTTTTGTTTGGTCCAAATTAAAAGCATAGTTGTTTTAGATTGCATGATTTGCCAATGCACAGAATCGTATTATAATTTTTATGGATTTTCTAGGTTGTGAAAATCTGTTTTTTAAATATTGTGATTTTTGGCCTGTATATTTATTATTACAATTGTTACATGGTATTAAAGAAACGACATTACTTTTTAACTGATCAGGGGTTTCAGATTTTAGTTTTGAATATACAAGTTTATTTTGAGTATTGTGATTTTTATGTGCTTTTTTGTAATCTGTTTTTTTGAAGACTCTACCTAATTGTTCTGATAATCCATTTATATAAATGAACCCTCTATATTGGTTTTTGTGGTGTTTGAAGAGTTACTTGAATTCGTGAAGTATTCTGTGGTTGAAAATGTATTTCTTTTTGAGTGTATCATTGAATGGATTAGTTTATTTGGAAAACGGTTTTTCTCTATAATTCCTTCAACAATTTTTAATTTTTTCTTCGAAAATGCTATCAATTATATTAAGTGCTCTGAAATTTAGTGCGTGAGCTGAATTTAATTTTAAAAAAGGACCTACACTCCCGAAAGATCATCCATATATTACTAAGAAAACCCTGATGATAGCGTAACGGATGAAAGGAATTGTATGCTTCAATAAAAAAAGTTCTATGAGGAGTGATTTTATATATTTATATATATTTTTTTAATGTTTGAGGGTTTAATGGATTTCTGGTGTGATGAATCGCCGCTATACTTGCCAACGAATTGATGCATGCATTTTCTCACCTGAAGCTTACTGTGGTAATTTTAAGTTACTCACCTAAATGGCTGAACGGTAGGAAAAACAAGTTGCGTAACCTTCATTCTAAAGTGTGTAAAACCATGCTAACAACTGAATCCTACAATATCTCCTCAAATCGTGGGTGAACGCATGGAATCCTTTGGGATATTCCTCAACGGGTGCTCACCAGAATGTGAGCTTAGTGAGCACCACTTAGTGTGCTGCAGCGAAAACTCATTACGAGCTTTGAAGATGCTGAATACGAAGAACGTGACTAAGCAGCAGCTTAGAAAGAGGATTTTAAGCTGGAGAACGGATGGAGAGATGTAGCCGGGGTTAAGCTGGAGTAGTAGTTGGACTACAGATCTCCCGTTCCAAAGGTCCGACTTCAAATCCCAGAAATTCAAGGTATTCTTCATTGGATAACCGGTCCCGGTTCTTTAGGTCAGTAGTGAAATTCATAGCAAATTGAATAATTAGGTTGTTTCATGTTATTTACTGTTTATTTTTCAGGTAGATTTCCAACACTAAGCATGCTATGAAATTGAAAGCAATTAACGCACTACTTAGAGATTAATTGTCCTCTTGCTAAGTTTTTGAAGAAAATAATTTTACTACAAATGTTTCAGAAGTACTTCTATCAATGCAATGACGTACATGAAGGAGAGATACATCATGCACAGTATCTGAAATGTAGCCAGGCCATAGTCCTTGGACTTTGGAAATAAATTTGAAAAAATGTGTAATAATGAACTTTTGGGTAAAGAATAGTTCCCCTCATAGCATGTGTATGCTTGAATTGCTATTTTAATCTTTTTTAAATTGTGAAGTTTTCGCTAGGATATAATTAATAATCCTTATCGTGCATGATATGTATTGCCTTTTTTGTGTGAATTCATCCCCTGCCACACACCTTTATAGTAGCTTACAGTGTATTAATTAGATGTATTCCACATGATCTTCCCCAGTTGTCATGAAGATATCAGCAGTCCCTTCAGTCAACTCTCCCAAAAATTCCTAACGAGGAACTTTTATTTTGTGAAGATGAACTGATTCTCACATGAAGACGACGTGGGGGCCGCTCCTTGAATCGAGTGGATGGGAAGCAGATGCCAGCAGCACGGAGTGATTCCGAAGCGTGGAAGCAATATTATAAGTCGTCTTCGGCAAATTCAAATTCAAAAACTAATGCTTAGAATTGCCGAATCCCTATAGAAGAAAATAATTCACCTTGACCAACATTCGAACCTGAAACTGTTTGATTTTCGGCCAATCAATTAGACTACTGATACGAGCTTCTTACCTGTCGATATTTTTGGACGATTCGAAGAAACCAGATCTTAATACAAGCTGAGAAACTAAATATGTCACGAAGCTACCGCAAAATGACGCACAGTGCCGTCGTTCATGAGGTCGAAGAGAAATATTAACAGCGAAGGTACTTACTTTTAACGAATTAGAGGATTGCCGACTTCCGCGGAAAATCTTCACAGAGTTTTAGGCTGATATGAAATATTAGAAACTCCGTGGAGAAAATAAAATCGTCACCCCCAGTGAAGGTAAATGATTATTTCTAGACGCAAAGTCTATTGTGAATATGAAGGACATACTCCGTTCAGGTTTTAATGACTTAATCGCCTTCTTCAACATCGAGGAAGGGGGAGATAAACTTGGCGTCGGAATCAGCTTGCTCTTCAGCATCTACATCTACACGATACCCTGCAAGCCACCGTGAGGATGTGTGGCAGAGGGTGAAGATCACCAAGCATGCACTACCGACATGCAAACAAGCTACCTTAGGGTCTCGTGCAACTAAATTGTTAGTAACTATAGTATTTAAGGAATTATTGCATGCATCATACACTTCAGACCATTCTAAAATATTTCCCCTACCTATCCCTTTGCTATGCTGCCTATTCTGTTCTCTTATAGCACGGGGTAAAAATGCCATTTCGAATCTATCAGTACGACAATCTGTCTCTCTAATCTTATTTATCTGGTCGAATCTAGCATAAGACGCTGGAGATGTGCCGACCATCTTGACGAAAGGTTGCCAAGGGATCCTTGATTCTCATGATAAGACCAATAAAGAATTGTTTAAGGCGTACGCATGTCACATTCTGAGACTCCTTTAACGCTCCCGTGGCATTGAAATAACACCAGAATATGGACTAACACAAAGTCGGGTCATGAATAATGTAACGGCAGAAGAGCAGTATCTACCCTGTAAACAGCACTTCGTGCCTTTGAATATATTTTTAACGTCAAGTATGTAAAAATGAGGCGGACCCGCTTAATTTTTTTCCCGATGAAACTAACGTACATTAGCTGAGCTTGCTTTCTTATTCTTCAATGAAAGCATTACCCAAATTACAGATTTACCTGACTCCAAGAATGCATTTCTCACTAAGACAATGGTATAAATGCCATCCCAATGGTATAAATTCCATGCTTTTTGATTCCCTGAGTAATAATATTAAGTTCATGGCAGAAATTCCGGGTGAAGGAACGCCTACTTCACCTGGTCCTCTCCTTAGTGAATGGACCACATACATTTTAAATTAAACTAACGTTTACAGAACACTCATACCTTCTCTAAGGACGCACCTAGTTAATCAGAGACTAGCAGCGTTGAACCCTCCTGTTCTCCTTGGGTCAATATGACCCGAAACGAAATTTACTGGAACATGATTTCTTTGTACCTTGATTTTAGGGATTCTTATTTAATGACTTTGTGTTCAGTAGCATTCCTTGTGTCCTAACATAAAAAATAATAATATGTTACTTTTTTTTGCAAAACTTAACTGTTACACTTGCGCTCCTTGGGTCGGTATGACCCGATGTTCTCGGTAACCAATTTATAACTTTGTTTGGCATATTTCTGCCTGGAAATTCAAAGTTTGTTACAATTGCAATTGCAAAGAAGTTAAAAGCTTCTGATCCTCCTGCACAAGGCCCTAGTGGTTCCGAACAAGGTTGCAAGACGGCCAGATGCAAATTTTGTTTCTCCACATGTGACACCAGAACACCTTTGACGTGTGAAAATTGTGGATAGCATGTACGCAAGGCTCACGTAAAATGTTACTGTCCAGAATGTCAACTGTAACGCTTTATCAACATTATTTTTAACACACTTATTTTCCGGACTGATTAATGTGATGCATTTTCATTATCTTATGCATATATGTTAAACAGAAAAAACAGTTTATAAATGCACATATGTTAAACAGAAAAAATTAAACAAAGAAAAAAGTAATGTTAAAACTGCCCTGAATAAATATATTATTAGTACCAAAAATGTAAAATAAATATTTTGGTATTTCATTAAAAAGTTTCACATTCTAGCAGTCTGGGTCAATATGACACGAAGGATCACGAGTGCTTAGTCCTTTTAAGGGAGCAGGAGGGTTAAAAAACTGCTATACCTAGCCCCTAAAAGTACCCTTCACTGCCGAGGAACTTATGAAAGAAGTGAGCATAAAAAAAGCAGTTGCCAATGACTACAGTGTATGACTACAGAAGACCATGACTGCCTTCGGCTGGAAAAGAGAATCGTGCCCGAATAGTGACGACTGATTGAGCGCTAGTACTCGGCACGAATTCGAAAGGGAAAAAGAAGGGTTGCAGTTGAGGAATGCCAGCGAATGGGAGACCCCGCGAAATCTCACTTCGAAGAGGAACACGAATCATCGATAAATCGGAGTCAAAGGAGAGGCTTAAGGGAGCAGAATCGATTCTTCAAGGATGCCGAAGAAATGGTTGGCATAGGAACGGCTGAATCTGCTTTCCTAGGCACAATCCCTCGTTTGCCGGTAGAAGTTGTTATCAAAGGAAGTATTGACGTGGCGAGGTTTTGGGAAAACAGAAGGGTTTTGGGTTTCGCCTTGAGTCGGTGAAGAGTGAAGAATCTTCTATGGTTCCCACAATGATTGTCTTGCCGTTGGCAAGTACATCTACAGGTACATGTACGCAACACCCCCCAAGCCACCATAAAGGTGTGTGGCAGGGGTGAATTCACACCAAGCATGCATTACTCAGGTGCGTAATAAAGGATTTGTAATTATATTCTAGTATAAACTTCACAATTAAAATAATAATAATAGACTTGAGACATTTGAGGAAGTGGTAGGTGTCTTTGATATTAGACTGCAGGACTGTTTGTGAAAAATGAAATAATAAAATATCAGGGTTCAATACCGAAGCACTGCAAGAATAACAGTCTTTCAGCCACTTACATTGATACATGATATCGTGATCGATTACAGAATTATTATAAATGATTTTCGTAGATTCTGGCGAATTCTGGGAATTATTATAGCCTGCAAATCACCATATAGGTGTGTGGTAGGGAGCACAGTAGCAGTAACAATAGCAGATGTACCTATATTTTAAGTACTGCAAAGGTGAATTGAACTGCAGGCCACATCTCTAAAATGAAATTGAGTGGGAATGTTTTTTTGAGTGCTTGGAAAACATTGAAAATTCATTTCTATTATTGAAGGCAATATTATGAAAATAAATTTTAAGAGAAATTAAGAGATGTTTAGCATGAGTCATTCCATTATATTCAACAAATATGCCGAGCTTCACTATCAAGATTTTAAATAAAATTGGTTCATACATAGTGACTCTATGTATGAACCTTCCTGAGCCAAAAGCCGTTTCCTGTTCTAGCAGGAAAAATCTGTCTCTGCGTTATATGCAGACGTGCATTGCGTTAACGCCTGAAAATCGTCCTATTGCACTATTTTTCTTAAGGCTTCGGCAGACTGGTTTTTTTATGACAGACTCATGTTAAAGGTGCTAATAGTAAGTATATGTAGTCCACATGTATTAGAGTAGTTTATAATGGACTTTTACTAAGAATCAGGGTTTTTTGTCGCTGTAAATTCAAATTCCAAAATTCACTTTTTTCACAGGTTTAGCCTAATATTACACCAAGAAATATTTTTAAAAAAGGACCAATTTCTCCCACCATAGCACTCATTCGTACTTCGTGTATAAATATATTAATAAATACGGAATGTGAGCGTATCTCAGTGAGAAAACTCACTTGAATTTGAGAAATTTGGAAACATGTTGTTCTTCGGAGCTAAAAAAGTCCAAGTGGGACAAGGGTTCGGGAGATATAGTCGGTGTAAAAAGAGTGTTCATTTCATTCAGGCAACGGGCCGAAATAGACTCGCATTCCAACAATACTATATTTTCACGATCATTCAAGTTAGTGGTATTGAGTTTTAAAATTAGAAAATCATTGGTTTAGAAAGCCTTGAAGTTTCTCTATCAGGAGCAAAAAGAAATATTTTTTGTTAATGAAGGGTTCATGAGATACAATCGGTGTATAAACAGTGTTCAATTTCCACAGGCAATGGGCCTCAACAGATACATGAATTCCAACAATATCATTTTTTAACCTTCATTCGTGCCTTCTTAGGATTTATTATATCTATATTATAGTCGAAACATGACAATAAAAAAATGCTTAAATTAGCAAAGTAGGCATACACAAAAATGCTATTAGTTAGGTTAGTCCTTATACCAACATGCAACTACCTGTGCTATCTGTTGATAACTTTTGTCATATATACTATTGAATAGTTGCACATACAATCATTGTATGTGCAACTAGTCATACCCCTAATTGCTCGAGGGAAGAAGGACATTTGAAGGTCCAGTCCACATGTGTAGTTCGCAGTTTATCAAATGTTTCAAAGTCAGTAGATATTTCATCTGGAATGCTGTCTACAAAGTAGTATCGCCTTTCAATGCAAAATAATTTTAAACTTTTGAACTCCACTGCGTGGCCCGGTTTTGACCTCACGTGACCGAGACAGCAGAGCGGAGGGGCTGCTTTTTCCTACGTGGAGCGTTCGGGGTTAGCGTTTCCTGCTTTAAAAGAGCCTCCCCACCTCTCCACTTTCTCTCTCCTTCATTCAGAGCGGCGCAATATGGGCTCCAATTGAAATTTTGAGACAATTTTCAGACAAACTGCTTTTTTTGGAGATAACGTCTTGAAACTTGGCACATATACACACAAATGATTGATAAATGTGGAATTGTAAGTCATTTTAAATAGGTATAATCCGTTACATAGATACAGAGGCTCAAAAAAGTTTGCGACGCCGAGAATAAACTCCACGCGCGATTTAAAATCGAGTTTATTCTAGGCGTCGCAAATTTTTTTCAAATATTTTTACGGAATAACCTAGAAATATCTTCTATTTATACTCTGATGAAGTATCATCGAGACCATTTTCCGAATAAGGATTATATTGTCTACTTTATGTAAAATTTTGCCTAAAAAAGAGTACTCCATTTTGTGACTCAAAAATTGGCAAAAATATCTGAAACTTATGTAAAGTATAGGAAAAGCACCCAGCTCACAATTGCAAATGTTTTTCATTTCATAAAAATCCTTCAATAACTCCTATATCTGCTCAACTTTAAAGATTTTCGAAGGAAAATGAGAGTGGGCGCTTTTTTCTAAATTTGGTCGTGTCTGAGCCTCTTAAACTAAGTAACGGGTAATACTTATGTAAAATGACTTACCATTCCATAATCATCAATCAGTTTTGTGAATATGTGCCACGTTTCAAGACGTTATCTCCAAAAAAGCAGTTTTATTCTTTTGGCCGATAATTTTGATTTTAGCCCACTGTGCGGCGGTGGCAGGGAAGAACCAAAAAACCATTTTTAATCACATCAATCTCATGGAAGGTACTTGAACACATAGTCGTAAGCTTGAACATAGTGCAGTTGGATAGTAACGGATTACTCACAAGTGCCAAAACGGATTTTGGACAGGTAGATCTTGCAAGATAAAATTAGTTAAGCTCTTTCACGATAGTTTAGACTCAAAGGAAAATAGTATTGAGGTTGATGCTATAGTCTTAGATTTTATAAGTCTCTCAGTAAATTTATCAGCAATCAAAAATTGACCTCAAAATTATAGTTACATAGTTTGTATCAATCTATGTTACTTACATTTTTTTAAACCAAATATTTTGTTACAATTATGAAAATTGCTAAGAAATTGGCTGGATTTCATCTTTAGTGACATGCTTAATAACGGATGTTTGGAAATAAATTAATGGATTTATTGTAATTTTTTAATTGATATGATGTGCTGTTTCTGTTTAGTGGAGAATTTTGAGAATTAAACGAAATTTAAGACCATATTCGTGTGATTGAATGCTTAATTGGTTTATTTCCATTCTTAGTACCCTGTGGACTTTGATGGTAATTACTCGTAATTAACGGGCGATCAAAAGTAATAAACCAGCTAAAGCATTCCCCATCTCAACCATATTATTAGTAATCTGGCTAAACTCATTAGAGATACATTGTGCTATAAGTTTTCTCACGTTTAGGGATTAATGAAGGGATGAGTTATTCCAGCTATGAAGTTACAGTTTTTACTCATTATAAATGTATATCTTATGCATAAATCAAGTCTTATAAGTACACTCGCATTTGATTTTAAAATAAATTCTTTTTTCCGAACATAATAATGTATTTATAGAACATATTTTTATTGATAGGTTAAAAGCATTTATTTATATAAAAGTCACTATGATAGTTTTGCATAATTTCATTTTTAAGCATAGTTAAACATGAATCAGAGTTAATCTCAAACTGTCAATAGACTAGTGAAAAAAAAAGAGTAAAGTTGTAGTAGATGATACCGGAAAGGTGATTTTTTAAGCTTTTTGTGCATCAGTCCCTTTTTTCAATATCCAAGAGAGAGTCATTTTGAATCGAAATACAGGTTGGAAGTTTTTTATAGTTCACAATTCCCATTATTCCTTCTGTGCCACGCCCAATGTTATAAACTCACTTGTATACTGAATTTTGAGGGAGATCCCTTCGAGGGTCGTTTTCACCGGAAACCGCGGATGCGAGCGGAAGTGTCCCCAGAATAAAAGTGCGGGTATGATTCCCATCGAGCATGGAAATTCCTCGCGCCCGGATCCCCGTCTCTGCGGATCAGGTCCATTAATGCGTTCACGAAGGGAGCGTCCATCGAAACACGAGACGCCACTGAAATATGAATGGGAATTTTGCTCCTGGGCGGAACAGCGCACGCGTGTGATGCCACTCCTCCCGATTTTCATGTCCAGTCCGGCGATGAGCTTTTCCGTAGCGAGGAGAGAGAGGGCCCTGGTCTTCCACTTCATCAGTGCTGAGCTCGGATTTGATTTTCCTGCGAGCGTCATGAAGGGCATCAGTGATTTGGCGAGAGCAACCTCGGTAATGAGATTCACAATCCTGGGCCACCCTCGAGGATTCCCGTCGAAGGAATTTCATTCAGAGCAGGTGTGGAATATAGACGTCCTTAAGTCGTCAATAAAATTAGAGAAAATAGAGGAATAATGCCCTGCCGATGCCTAGGTACCAGTCTTTGGCAAATTCTTATGGAAATAGTCGTTGCACACAATAACCTAGCCGGCACACTCTAGATTTTTTAAAAAGTTTTGGAAGTAAGGTAAGGAAGGGAAGTCATTTACACTGTCAAGAATCCAACGTTTGGCATGTAGTATTTGGTCATGGATTTAAACTGGCTTTTAAATCCATGACCTAGCTGGCTAAAAAGGACTTGAACGTGTGCAGCGAAGAGCGGCAAGATTTATAAAGGGACGGTACGATAACCTTATTAGCGTTACCATTCTATTAAAATGAATTCAATTGGGAATCATTGTCAGATCGCAGGTTGAAATTTAGACTTAATCTCTTATGCAACTTCCTAGGCCATATTTACGGTGATGATGTGAAAAATATTTTGCGAACCCCAACTTACTATGGTAGACTGGACCATAATCATAAAATTAGAGAAATTGATTGCCGAACTGACATTCAAAATGTCCTTTTTTCCTCGTACCATTAGGGATATGAATAACGGTAAATATATCCAATACGAGTGTAACAATGGATGACATTGGTAGCTGCATGTTAGTATAAGTAAAATCTAACCCAACTAACAGCATGTTTTGTGGATGTTTGCTTTGTTATTTTTATCTTTTTTTAAATATTTAATTACAGAACAGTATATAAATACTAATCCCTTTTTATGCATGATATTTAGTGCATGTTTGGTGAGAATTCACCCCCTGCCACACACCTTTATGGTGGCTTGAGGGTATTATGAAGATGTAGATGTAGAAATTGACAAGCGGGATGTAAGTTAGATTCGGGCGCTTATCGAAACAATGATGATATGCGTGGCACATACAACGGACCTATAAAGATGGTTATAATGGAAATAATTCAGTCATGGAATGAGATTGAATTGGGGTTATCAAAAATGATATCAGCGTGAGGAGACATATTCCTCTCACGCACTCAACTCAATCTCTATATTCAATCCATCAGTAAACAAATATATATAGAGAGAGAGCGGTAAATGCAAACAAGATTGCATGCTCGGTAGACAACTTGAGCAGACTTGTCTGTAATAGTCGGCTCCTTATTAGCAGCCGTAGGTACTTTGCCATGCACGAATTCCCTCACGCTTCCCAGAATGTTGGGCTTCGTGACGCTGCTTCTACGACAATAGTTGACCTTCTGAACTCTCGAATTTCATTTCAGCAATATCTACTCAAGCGATACATTCATGACTGTAATCCCTTGGCAATAACAAATTGAAAGTTACGACATCCAATACATAATATTTTAATTATTAAAAAACGTTTTAAATTAATTATTACTAATTTACCTCGCGAAACGTTATATAATGCCTTTTGGAAGTCAAATAATATCGCAATTAACCTCAGCACCTTTTCGTCGTAGATTAAAATATCGTGTACGAATAATAATAGTAATGTCTCGTAAGATCTACGGCTCTGATTTTCATACTGGTTGTTTATGAGTAACTTTTAACTATCAAAATGCTCCATGATCGAGCTGAAAAATCTTTTCAATACCCTACAATATAATAATGTAAGAGAAATGGGTCTGTAGCTATATGATTTTTCCCTGTCGCCACTTCTAAATATGAAGTAAGGATGTCAGTATTATCCAATATTTGGGTACTGTGTGATAATTTAATGTTTTCTTGAATATTACTTCCAAATAGAGGGGTGTTCTAGGTGACAATGCTTTACTCACACTGAAAGAAATCTAATCGGGACCTGTTGATTCGTTTAGACCGATGCTACTGAACTGGTGCTCTTTTCTGAGATATTAAATCATACTTTTGGGCATATGCTGCTTGAAGGTGTTTGGCAGGGGGTCGAGAGTGCTTTGTGAAAATGAGTTGAAAGCTGCGTGAAGGTTTCTCGGGTCCTCCAACGGGTTATTGCGTCGAAGTCCACCGAAGTTCCGATTCCCGACTCGGTCATGGTCTTCAGGGCTTCTGAATGAAGAAGATGAACGGGTCGGGAATCGAAACGCCGGCGGACTTGGACGCAATAATCCGTCGGAGGACCCGAGAAACCTTCACGCAGCAGATACGCCGGGAAAGTAGCAGATCTTTCATGAGTTGAAAGCTCCTTGGAAGAAGGCATTTAAATAATTGGTCTTTTCTGAAATGTTTATGACCCTTATCCTTTTTATCGCTTTTAAGTGCCTGTACTGAGGATCTATATCTGTATCACATACGATCAAGACAACCAATGTCTAAATATTCACCGTGTATATTCATCTTCAAATTTCATAACGCTGATGACGAATATTCACCGTCCAACAAAACTTCCATCCATATAACACCTTCATTTATAAACTGGTCGTGTTTATTTAACACTGTGGCTGTAAGATGGTTAAAGGTGTACATTCTGAGAACTCATATTGATGTGCGCATAATTTGTTTCCTTGCTAATGCCTTATCACTCGCCAAACCCCCCGGCACCATGAGAGCCAATCAACGCAGTAGAACCCTTACCCAGCCTAACCTTACCCTTTTCTCCCCCACCCCTTCCCCTCTATCACCTACCCATTAAGCCACACTCAAACGTCCGCCTCCTTTTTCCCCTCCCCACCACTCTCTACTCTCCCCCTGAAAAATTGAGTCAAGCAAATTGTAAACTGGGATTCATCAAAAGAGTACTGGGTAAATGTGACGATCATGTACGAGAAATCAGCTACATTTCCCTTGTTAGACCTCATTTCGAATATGCTGCCAGTGTATGGGATCCCTACGAAATCGGTCTAAATTATGAACTTGAACATGTGCAGCGAAGATCGGCAAGATTTGTAAAGGGATAGTACGATAACCTTATTAGCGCAACCAGTCTATTAAATGAATTAAATTGGCAATCAGAGTCAGATCGCAGGTTGAAATTTAGAATTATCTCTTAAACAAATTCCAAGACTATATTTTCAGTGATGATGTTAATAATATTTTGCGAACCCCAAATTACTATGGTATACTGGGCCATAATCACAAAATTAGAGAAATTGATTGCCGAACTGACATTCAAAATGTCCTTTTTTCCTCGTACCATTAGGGATATGAATAACGGTAAATATATCCTATACGAGTGTAGCAATGGAGAGAATCGGTAGCTGCATTTTGGTACAAGGACTTGAAGCAAACCCAACTAACAGCATGTTTTTGAATGTTTGCTTTGCTATTTCTATCTTTTTTAAAATAGTAAAGTTTTGAGCAGTATATAAATACCAATACTTTTTTATGCATGATATGTAGTGCATGTATGGCGAAAATTCACCCCTGCCACACACCTTTATGGTGGCTTGCAGGGTATTATGTAGATGTAGATATAGATGTAATTCCCCACTCACCTGTTTTTGATTTGCATGCATGCAGCATAAATTTGGTCAGTGTTACCTGATGTTTTTATTATGTAATGAAGCGCTCAATTTATTTCTCTACTGGGCCTTGAAAAGTGTATTCTTTTGCATTATGATTACGCTTGTCTGCATGCTTTCTTCGCTAGTGCTCTAAATATTCGACACACATATATCTACAGATTATGCTTCGAGTTTCTTCTATAGTATCTGGTAGGGGTCAATTCTCACCAGTCATGCACTTTATCAATACAGTGTACCTGTATGCAATAAGGAGCATAATAAAACTGACATCAAAAAATTCTTTATTGTGAAGTGCGTGACCTCAAGAAATAGTTTCCATGAATCTTCTGTATCTAATATTTTGCTTTGTTTGCTAAATAACTAAATTATTTCCCTAATTATTCTTTTGTATCTCCGAAATTTGCATTACCATAGAGGTAAATATTGAACTTTGGTTTAGAATACTATCCTACGCCTAGCATACAATTAGCCAGTTATGGTTACAAATAATGAAAATTATTAGTTATGAATGCACGATCAACGTGCTACCAATTCTGCAAACGCCCCAATGAATCATACTTCTCATTATTCCGTTAGGTATTTGCGGTTATGATTTAATTATATCCCTCTTGTGCTACTGACGATGCAGTTTGCACTTGAAACTACATTACCTTCCATAAAATTATCTAACTGTATATTTTATACCTATAACAATCCCTAGTTGTTTACGGGAAATGAATACATTCTAAACTATTCGTACAGAAATGTATCTCGCTATTTTGCTAACATGGTCAAATAACGCATAGTACCGCGGGTGTTCTCATAATAATACTATTCTAGTACATAAAAGTATTAGAGTCAAATTATCTTTTTCATGCTCTAATCTATTTTTTAATGTACAGTCTGGTAATAATTTCCCATTGAGCTCTTTTAACAAACTAGTGACATGCATAGTTTTATTCTAACAACCATAATTATAGATTTGTGCCAGTGTAATTTTCTTTGCAAGTGTAATTTTGTGTGTAAGTGTAATTGTGTCCACCGACCCACCCATAGTCCTGTATTCTTTCCCCAAGCGTGGCTCTTTTTCACATCAATGATTTTCTCAACTCCGCATCATATTACCTTACCTCTGCATTATTGCTCTTGCCTTGCCAATGGGGGCGTTTACTCGGAACCGAAACCCCAATTATGTACACGAAATTGTTTGATGGAAACGAAAAAAGAAATTTAGTGAAAAAATTAATCTTCTAACCACAACTATTCACTCATGAATCAAAAATTACAATAAGCAAAACATAACGCCCACCGAAAAAGCTGCTTAGATAACATTGAAATCATTTTCCTCCCGCCCTTGACTGCTTTTAGGGGAAGGAAAGGGAGTGGAATGGGGAGTTCTCGGAAGGTCTACTAGAACAGATGCTGTCGCAACTGCTCCCATTGGCAGAGTCAGCTGTGTTCCCCCAATTGCGATAAGGCGAAGTAGCTTCGCGGGCTCAGTTGTGATTGGATGAAGTCGATATACGTCAGAGGATGCACCACGCCCACTTTTCCGAAAGGGTTAAAAACATCAGTTTTCGACGTCTATAACTCGAGAAATAATTGACGGATCAAAAAATGGAAAAATACGGGTCTTTTTATTTTAAAAACGCTATCATATTCGGCATTAAAAGAATAGGTATGGTAAACCACCCCATTTACTTGGTATGTGTTCGCTAATTACTTTGCGGGTTACCTCAAGAAGTGCTTTCCATGAATCCTCAGTTTCCGATACTTCGTTTTTCTGAAATTGTGAATTTCACACTTACAGGTTAGTAATGGGTGAGCTTTACCCTCAAACCAGCCTTTACTTTGAACTCGAAGCGAGTGAGTGATATTTTATGATTATGGGTTTTGCGGAAGGCAATGCCACAGATACTATTCCTCTGGATCCACCTTATTTACTATTTCAAATTTCGGATCGTCGCAAATCGAAAATTCCTGGACAAAATTACAAAATTGCTTTCTTTGAGATATAGACTTGAGACTTCACACAAATACTCAAAAAAGATTGCTGATTAAAGAAATAGTGAACCATTTGTCATGATTCTCATCTGCTAGTCGGACTCAAACATGACAAAATTTCCAAAAAAACTCCTGAACACATTTTTCACAGAATATCTTCCAAATTAAGTTGAAGGTGATGTTGTGGGAGGTATTTAATGGAATAAAAAATAGCATGGTCTATTAACACAATTCTTTGTCTTTACAAAATCTAAGATTCTGATATTTTTTAAAGCATTTTAGTGCTATTCCATTACAAAATGGCGGACGTTGTTTTCAGACATTATTTTTATATGAAGAGGAGAATATCTAGCGTTTTAGGGAGAGAACTGTCAAGTAACTTATAACAGAGCACTCGTTGAAGACTCAATAATACGAAACTGAAGAGAAATTAAAAATAAGTTTGCGACGCCGAAAAATACATACGATTTTCCGACCGCGCGTCCGGGGTCTGGCTCCGCGCGGTGGGGGCTGGAAGTGCCGTGACATTGCTCAAGAGATATTGACCCTAAAACTTCCAATTCGTCGTTTTTCAGCTGTACCCATTGTCACTAACCTCCGCTGACTCTATAATGATGAAATCGCGAGAATATTGAATCGTGTGAGCGGATAAGTACACGCGGAATCGCATTAAGTTATTTTTCTTTGCGTACGCTTCGGGAATATACTTCTTATTCCTTAATCAGCAATATTTTCTGAGTATTTGTGTGAAGTTTCAAGTCTATATCTAAAAAAAATCTGTTTTCTAATTTGGTCCAGTCATTTTCGTTTTCCAACCACTGTGCGTCGTGGCATAGTCCCATAGTACTTTGCAAAATATTTCTAAGAGCTGTGAATTTTCAAGGCTAAAGGCTTAAACATACACGTTTATAGTCTATAAGTCATTTTTAATGGATCTCCAATACTGTTAAAGCTCGTTACGTTTCATGAAAACGTGACTTGTTGATTCTTTTAGTGCAATCTGTTCAACTTCGGGCATGCCGTCGTCAATGCTGAAGGCACGTTAAAGAGGTTATCCTAAGTGTTCGATGTTAAGCACTGATTTTTATCATTTCCCTACATTTGTGAGTCACAGTGTGTAACCGAGTATCCCATTATTCTCTGCTGCGTGAAATAAGAACTCATTCAGCTTTCCCTCCAGTGATTCACTTCGACAATAGCGAACGTCAAATCCCCTTTGCGTCTAAGTGCATGATGGATCTTTAGTGCTCAGTCACCAGAGTGGTGAGTGGAAGCGTCGGGTGCGCTATCCCCTCCTTATCTCCTTGGTGCCCGTCTCAACTCACTGTGGTGCCACAACTCCTTTAAATTCACTCGGAATGCATAATTTTTAATTATGTAGATTGCTCGGAATTTCCAAGAAGGTTGTTTACGTTTATCCGTAATCTTTATTAAGTCATGCTTTATGAAATGCGAATGTAATCATGTAGCCAAAATTTTTCAAATGTTTCAAGGGTTTCCGTACCTATTTGAATCGTATCGATAGTAGGCATTAAGGTGTCGGAAATGCCATTGCATCGCTGATTCCATTAAATATGATTGAGAAGTTGAATTCCAGACCTCACTTTTTAAAATATATATATGGATGATTTCTCCGGAGTTTAGGTTCTTTTTTTGAAAATGAAAAAGAATTTAAATTTTGGCCGACGTCGCGGAAAATATATTTTTTCCTTCTTCAGAGCTTCAAGTTTTATTTTATTCACAAATTCAACCCATTCAACCTTCAAGAATTTATTCACAAATTCAACCTTCAAGAATTTATTCACAAATTCAACCCATGAAAAGCCTTGAAGAAAAGGAAAAAATATATTTTCCGCAACGTCGGCCAAGAGTTAAAATTTTTTTTCGTTTTCAAAAACAGGACCTACACTCCCGAAAAAATCATCCATATATTAAATATAATGAATGCGCGTAATCACTTGGAAGGAGTGGTGGCTAATCTTTAAATAGCACATGTACTGCAGAAAAAACATAGAGAGATAAATTATTCTCTTTAGACTGTCGTATTCTTGCTATTTTTTGTAAGCTGATACAATTGATTTCTGCTAAATAATGTGGTTCACAAAAGAAAAAATGTTATTTTTTGAGATTATCTTCTCCGATGGCGCTGCAGTCAGCAATAAGCAGTCCAGATCGGTTGTACTTCTAAGGAGAAACATCTCTTCCTCGTCAGATAGCTTATTTATTTTGTGGAATAGCTATGTTGATGTGTGGGGTGTTTTAACAATTGATAGTGTTCCAGCGTTGGCACTTTTTGTTATTTAGTTGTGAGCACAATTTACTTGCTCTCCCCTTCCAACAATTTTATTTTAATGGATCACTAATTATTTATGAATTGACAATCCTGGCATGACTCTCTTGTTAGTTACTAAGAGTAATGAAAAATCCTTACAGCAAGCAATCAATAGAGTACATCTCTCATCTGTGTTTATTTTTAAGTCTGTTTCCACACTAACAGGCGCTGCAGACGAGGAGGAAAGGCACAAGAATTGGAATGGAATGGAAAGGAAAACAAAGGCTGGAGAGAAAAGGGGAAAAGGGGAGAAGGGCTAGAATACTAGCCTCCCAATCTGAGGGCCCGGGTTCAATTCCCGGCAGTAGCGGATTTTTCAGTGGAAAACCTTTCCCCACTCGAGTACCAAGTGGAGGGCATTTCAAGTTCAGTACTCCGTCCGTTGGATGGGACGTTAAGCCGTGGTCCTCTGGGCGCCTTTCGTTAAGAGTAGGCCAATGCCGACAGCGTCAGCATTAGCCCGGCTTCGAACCCGGGCCTTCCCTGTGAGAGGCCTTTACTCTAATCACTAAACTCACCCATCTCCAATAGACTACACAAAAGGTCATCAAAGAACGCACAATTAGTATATCCCTCGTTCTATGACCGCTAAATATATGAGAATAGATTCCAGGCGTTCCCTGGTGAAAATGGCCACAGGTGGACACAGGAAATTTATGTGGCCGTCTGCGGCCATCCTGTGGCCATCTGCGGCCATCTGTGGCCGCTGTGTACAGTCTGTAATCTCTGTGGCCATGCACATGAATAACCTGTGGCCATAGGAGGCACCTGTGGCCACGGCCGCAGATCGTTTTGCCACCTGAGATCATGGCCCCTGTCTCTAACTGAGACACATTTCTAATGGAACATACCATTGGATTTTCCTTTTTTTGGAAGATATTTTTCCTGTGTTTGTCCTGAACGGTTATTTCTTAGCCGTTGGGCCAACGTTGGGAGATTGTAACGGTAGGGCTACTGGAATACAGTGCTGTACATGCCGCACATAGCCACAACATTTAGCCGTAAATAAGTCCAATACAAGTGATTGAATCCATAGCATAGGTGGTTGCATGTTGGTGTAAGGACTTGAAGGTAACCCAATTAACAGCTCGTTTTTGCATGCTTAGTTTCCTATTTTAATCTTTTTAATAGTGCAGTTTAGACTAATATATTAATACTAATCCTTTTAAATGTATTATTACTATTATATGTAGTGCATATTTGGTGAGAATTCACCCTCTGCCACACACCTTTGAGGTGGCTTGCAGGGTATTATGTAGATGTAGATGTAAACAAGCTGTAAATTGTCTTACTAAGCACTTTCGCTGTGCTCCACTCCGTTCAGTTGTTTTAGGTGAACAAAAACTCTTAGAGGTTTAGTTGTAGTGAAGGACTTACCGAAGAGCTGAAACACTAAATTTTCGCGTCCTTGATAATCATTAAAAGAATTCAGTACGGACTGGCAATTCAGTTCTGGTTAAACTTAAAATCATTGCTTTTTTTTAAATATTAATACAAGAAATAAAGTTCTAGAATAAAAAAGTTCATGCCTTTAAAAATTGTAGATTAATTTTCAATGATGAAATTCAAAGTACATACGTTCAAAAACATTTCAGTTTAGAAATTTTACTTTTTTAAAATAAGAGCACTATCATCAACGATAAATCGCAACTTTGGTGCACACGAACAAATTTAACCCAAATATTCATTCAATAGTTCGAGGCTTTGTAAGATATCGAATATACCGATATAATCGCAATGCTAATCGACTTCTACATTCAAAATGGCAGTTGTGATTTGCTGTTGCTGCGTTCACGCATGAATGGCTGTGAATAATTTGATTATGTAAAGTCAGCTCGCGGGCAAGCAACTGGAATGAAATTGATCTCGAAGCATAGCGTTTTTATGAAGTTCGTCACCATAGAAGCTTACTTTAATATTGAAATTGGTGATTTAGATATGGGAGTAAATATTGTTCTTTGCAAAGTGAGACTGCTGAAGAAAATTTACGAATTTTTCAATTTTTTTGTTTAGATCTGCCCTTCATCTGTCTTGATTGAATTCTTAACATGAAAAGTGACAGAATTTATTTATTTTTACAGGCACGTTATATCAATAACTAATTGGGACAATATGAATGAAGGAATTAGGAAAAGATCACCTTTCAACTTTGCGATTAATGTGAAAATGTTTTGAGTATTTGTGTCTTCCTCAGTGAAATGATGACTTTCATTGAGTTTTCTAAGAACTCCCTCTTTAAAAAATCTACTTTTAATTTTGAGTGGACCAGTGTTCTTTTAAAAGACTTGGTTACTGAATACCCTGATTAACCTTTGAAAATGTAGTTTTGTGCAAGAAGCAAGCTAGATTGCAACTGTTGGTTCCCATGCCATGTGGTATGACTTTGGCTTATGGCGCATTGGGTAATGCCTGAAATGTGAAATTGTATTTCAAATGACTGCTACATAGGCAAGTGAATGCAATCATTGAAATTTGAAGTAGTTCCAATAAATATTTAAATATACAGCTGTTTTTTGTTTAAAATCGTACATGGTGCTTTCGAGTTGTTCCTTTAAGTTATATTTGACGATTATTGGTTGTAGCCGTTACTTTGTGGAAGTCCATTCCGTCATCTGTTCCTTACTATCTGAGGTCGTGATAAAATATCAGAATTCTTTTAAATCCAACCTGATCTTCAGTTATGTTAGCTTTAGTTAGTAAAACCAAGACTACAGTAAGTGAAGCATTAAGGTTGGTTTGATTATTGAGAATTCTTTATTGTTTTATTGTATTTATGCTGCATCTATTATTCCATTTGCCTGCAGATGCCTGTTAATTGTTGGAGTTTCTTTCATAAGAGATTTCAGTATGAAATCTTTTGAGGGTAAGGATTGTAGCTTTGTTTAATAATGATTTACCTGATTTTTGAAAGGTAAATTTGGTCCATGTGTTCTGGTGGTTCTGGTATTCCATGCAAAAGTTGAAGTAGGTGGATGTAGAGGTGTAATAAGGTTGCACAAAAGTATCTGCTCATTAAATTTTGGGATCAGAGCTGGTGTTTGTTACATATTTAAAAGATTACGGTGGTGTGTTCCATATCCTAAAATTTCATTATTGTATTTAACTAAATTTTTCATTATAATATTTTTAAATGTATTTTGGATTTAGTTTAAGTAGTCTACGCATGTTGTTGTGGACGTCCACATCTACAGGTCCATGTCGGCCACTACATTTTTTATTTACCTATACAGGACTGTATGTGTATATGGTAATATTTCGGTCCCAACTATGGGTATATGAATAGGGTAGGGTACTACCACTGGCGACACAGGGCCGCAGGTGGCCACAGGCTAATTATGACCAAATAAATAATACACGTCCACACAATGTTATATCTATATCTACGACATACCCTGCAAGCCACCTCGAGGGTGTGTAGCAGTGGGTGCACCCACGCCAGAAACAAAGACACAGCAAACAAAAATGAACAACACAAAACCTCCACCACACCTTTAAAAGTAATTAGGGGAAAAAAGAAAGAAGCTACCAAATCCCAATCATGCAGGACACACCCATGAATACCATGCATGACTTGAAACCCGACACCAATTTCATACATACTCATGTAAGAAAAAAAAGCAATACATGCGAGTCACTTTTTGACTTGAACATGCAGGAAATAAAAAAATACTATAGACCTACTCTGAATATTACCTCTATAATTATTACCGTTTTACGCGATGTCTAAAACGTTCTGATCTCAAATCGTACGGGGAAAAATGACATTTTAAACCTGTCCGTCCAGCAATCTATCTCCTTAATTTTATTAGAACTATCGAGCCTACCATAATAAGTCGGAGCCAGCAATATATGATTAACGTCATTAATTAAATGTCCCTCCTTAAATTGTCCCAGAAAATTAAGTCTATAATTCAGCCTACGTTGTGACAGCGATTCCCATCCCAATTCGGCCAGCACACCAGACACACTGCTTTCCCTATCGTAGCACCCTTTTCAATATCTCGCTGCTCTTCTTTGTACTCGATCTAATTCGTAAATTAAGCCTGTTTCATTAGGGTCCCACATACACGCAGCATATTCTAAGGATAATGTTGTGTGGCCACGTGTGGCCGTGGGTTTACAATTCATCGCTTTCTCAGCGCCAATTGTCGATAGAAACCCTACCAAAGGAATGGAACAATCCTTGCGTTAGCGGACACATTTTGGGAGGCAATGGAACATAATAAATTTGATTCGACCAATAACGTTAATGTGTTCTAACTAGGGTGATTTTTTTACAAGATTGGCTTCGTAGATGGGGGAGTATTCGGGAAGTAAGTGTACTTTCGGTGGGGAGTCCTTGAGTTGAACGTTTTCTGACGTCACGGAAAGTGGCATTCTTGAAGTTAGCAGAATGTGAACGCAATTATGCTAATTACGACGGGCGGACGTTGACGGAGCTGCTGACGGATGTTGAGGAAAGCCTGTCAAAATCTAGCTTTCCCGTTGCGTTGGTTTCCGTCAGCCAATCACTAGTGACTTGAAAATCAATTGGGAAGCCATCTTAATTGTGTGCACAAGAATATTTATAATTATTCTGGACAAAATATCATTTTGACTGAACTGAACATGACTAAATGAGGATGGACATCTATAATAAAGTGATATAGATTCAAGAAAGATCTGGTGCTTTCCCGGCATATCTGCTGCGTGAAGGTTTCTCGAGTCCTCCAACCGGGTTATTGCGTCCATGTCCGCCGACGTTTCGATTCCCGACTCGGTCATCGTCTTCAGGGCTTCTAAATCGCAAAAATTATCCTCATTATATATCCTTCTCCTGGGGTCAGGTGTCTCCTGATTGGCCCATCGACCAACCTTCAGAAGGGCGCCTCATGATTGGTCGAGAATTTCCCCTGTCCTCTTGTATGCATTTGAGGATCGGTCTCCAGGTGTTGCTTAGCTGGAAGCCTGCGTCCCTGTTCAAACAGGGAACACAGCGTCAGCCGTGATCACACCATTAAGTGGGTCGAGGCAAAACGTCTTTGCCGATCACACGGCTATTGGGATCGGGTTGTCAAGGATGCCATTGAAATCCACCTCAAAAAGAATTTGAACAGGGAAGCAGGCTTCCAGCTAAGCAACACCTGGAGACCGATCCTCAAATGCACACAAGAGGAGAGGGGAAATTCTCGACCAATCAGGAGGCGCCCTTCTGAAGGTTGGTCGATGGACCAATCAGGAGACACCTGGCCCCAGGAGAAGGATGTATAAGGAGGACAATTTTTGCGATGCAGAAGCCCTGAAGACGATGACCGAGTCGGGAATCGAAACGTCGGCGGACATGGACGCAATAACCCGATGGAGGACCCTAGAAACCTTCACGCAGCAGATATAGATTCACTCTCCGATAGTTACAAACAAACATATACTGAAAGTTCAGCATGATATTTCCTTTAACGGTCGGTAGTTGGCGCTCTAGCTGCCGTCGATCGTGATCTGTATCGTGATCGTGATCTGAACGCAAACGTAGCTGCTCAACCGTTGGTTGAGCAGCTACGTTTGCGTTCACCGCCACCGTCCGTTTCTGTCACGTCAGAAAACGTTCATGGTAATCCCAGCCTAAGGGTCCCTATATCGTGAGGCAAGAGATCTTCTCGCGAGAGTTGGAACGAGCGCTTTTCCCATCCGTCTCATCATGCTTTTTGTCTCATCATGTTTTGTTGCTTATTTCTCCCTCCTCTAATAATCTCAGCATGATGTACTGAAGCAGCCGGAACTGAAAGCTGAGAATTGACTAAAACACACTTTGGAGATTCAGCATCTTCTTGATGGTAAATATTTATAGGAGAGGCACAGCATACATAAGGTTAAAAGTAATAATATAATATTTATTACTCCAGAAAGTTATAAATAATACAAAAAATAATATACTAAGAATTTGGGAGCTTTAGTTGAACCCTAAGGCTTTTGCCTGTTGTTGGGTTCACCTTCAAATTACACAAACAGCAATACTGGCAATTCTCATGAAACAAATGCCACCAATTGAACATAAAATAACACTGTCACAAGAGATTACTTATAATATTATGTAAATTTATATATGGACAATACGTATATAATTATATGTATATAATATAGTAAAGTAGAACAAAGGATAAATATTTTGAACAACCATTAAATTACCTCTATACTTATGCTATCTCTCGTGAATAGCCAGATTTTCACTTGCTTCTAAAACGTTTGGAAGTGTATGGTATCTCGGATACTCCTTGGCAAGCTATTGAAAATTTTTGGCCCCAAGTAAAGAAAGCATCTTTTGAATTGGGATGTATTTGGTTTGGGTACGACGTAAGAAATGTTAGTTAAATGTTATAATTGTGAGGCTTATCCAAGACTTTAGGGTAATTTCCACTATGAAGGTAGATCAGCCTTAACACCTTGTAGATGAATAAGTGTCTTAAGAAGAGTATCTGCAGGTCCACGAATATTGGGGAAGAGGGTGAACGATGACCTACTCTGGTAAGATTGCTTTTTGAGCTATTTCTGACGGATTGATTGAATTTTTGAAAGCACTCCCCCAGCTTATGATACCATAATTTATCCTAGAGTAAAGAAAGGCAAAATGGATTTTGTACATAAAGTTTAAAATGCACTTATTTTGGAAGAAATAGAATTTGAATTTACCATTTTTCAACTTATTTGAGACATTATTACTATGTTGCTCCAATTTTAATTGTTCATCCATCATTACACCTAGGTATTTGTTTGTTATTTAATATAAATATAAAACACCTGTAATACAAGGCAATGAGTCAATACCAAGAGCTTCAATGCTTCAGCGTGCCTATCTTCAAGGTCCCACTCTACACGGTCGACTCCTACTCATATTAATACGTTGAAAGCATCAAAGGGACAAATGTTAGCTGTGGCAAACGAGCACATTTATTTTTGTTTACTGCTATACCTTTAAGATCGCATGGTTCTGCGAATTATGTATTCAAATTCAAATTGCCGGTTGAAGCTTTCCCTTTTCTTTTCACCTTAATGGGAAACTCGTGAATTCACACATACATTTAAAGGCATAATCAATGTTTTTCACTTCAAATGGAGCTTAAATTTATCTGGAGAAGTTTAAGCATCGCGCGGTCTTTAAATAAGGGTATGATAAATGAATAAGAGTGGGCGTAAAGGAGATCAGCTAGATTTGTTAACACATTCGACCCGGATTATTTCTAGTGTGAAATCGTGAAAAACGGAAAGCGTTCTTTGCCACATTAATTTGGCCAGTCACTCAAATGGGATTTAAAATTAGTTAAACATTTTTTTGAATAACAAAACTCGATAATTTAAGACACGGATTCGCTTCCTTCAGAGAGATCTTCCGAGAGGTCTTTCGAGAGGTCTTCAGTGAGGTCATCAGAGAGGTTATTAAGAGACGCGAATGCGCGTCCTTCGGTATCCTGGCAACGCACCGCGGTCGCGCATTCGCGTCCGTCGGGTTGGACGTGAGGTCGTCATGATAAATGCGTTTGCGTCACGACTTTAATAGAAGAACTAGGATGGGAATTGCTATCAGAATACAAGTTAAATTTTAGATCTAACCTTTTGAGTAAATTCGATGCTGATTTGTTCAGAGATGTCACTAGATATATATTGAAAACTCCTGCGTATTATGATAGGCTTGATCTCATTTACAAGATTAGAGAGATAGATTGTCGCACCGATAGATGTCAAATGTCATTTCACCCTCGTACCATAAGAGAGCACAATAAGCAGCAGAGCAGACGGATAGGTAGGTGGAATATAGAGGTAATAGAGCATAGAAGTAATTTAGTGGTTGTTCAAAATATTTATCCTTTGCTCCAATTTACTATATAATACTATTTCTGTAATGCGTTAAAGTAACCTATAACTGTAACTGTATTGTCCTTATAATGTTCCATAAAACTATAAGTAATTTCTTGTGACATTGTTATTCTATGTTCAATTGGTGGCATTTGTTTTATGATAACGTAAGCCAGTATTTCTGTGTGTGTAATTTGAAGGTGAACCCATCAACAGGAAAAAGCCTTAGGAATCACCTAAAGCTCCAAAATTCTTATAATATTATTGTTTGTATTATTTATAACTTGATGGAGCAATAAATATCATATTATTATTTTAAAAAATATTGTTTGTTTGTGGTGCATTATGCAAGCATCAAAAACTAATCCATTTATTACTATGAAGACACTAGCAATCTAGCTGCATGTGACCTTATTATCTAACATGTTTCCATGTAGTAGCATAGTTGATAGTGCATGTTTTGTGATCTTCACCCCCTGCCACACACCCTCGTGGTGGCTCGCAGGGTATTACGTAGATGTCGGTGTAAAGTGCGTTTCCATTCAGCTCTATTCCTCGCGACGGAGAGGGAGTGCTACATTCATCATTCATAGGGGGAGCAGCGGCTGCGACTTTTCTGATTCCCACCCCAGTTCCTGTTTCCACCCCTGCCTGAGGGCATCTTTCGGATCCGAGGCGTGGCAGGGCCTCTCTCTCTCCCTCTCTGCTGCCAGCGCCTCGGGCGGTCGGCGGAATCGAGAATCAATGCCGGAGCGCGCTATGTTCCGTTTGCATAATTTTAATTGACGCGGCATTGAGCGCATGAAATTTCGCGCTGCCAAGGGTTTCTTGACGGATCCGCTGAGGGAGGGATTTGTTGCCGGGTCAACGCACCGGGCAGAGCAAACGAAGCCCGGTCAATGGAAGGTCACGATTGGTGGGTTCAAGCAGCCTAACAATGAGCTACGGAGAGAGCGAGGAAGAGGGTGTGTACAGAGGTCAAGCAAGCTGCTGTCGTCAACATGACGGAGAACCATTGGCCTACAGTTTTGGGAGAGCCGCTGTTCGGCCTTTACTGCCCGCATACCCGAATGTGTTCACTGCACCATTCCGTTTCACAAGTTTGCCTTCTGTTTATTCCGTTAGGAATCAATTAATGATCAAAAAGACTCTGGTCCGCTGCCTGCTGACAGTTTGCTGAATTGGTGCCGACACAAACTCTCCCTTTTCCAAACCACGGCTTCAGAGTTGGCCAGCTGCTTTATATTTTAAATTTTACCAACAATCCAATACTTTTCACTACTTAGGCCCCACCTTGAGTATGCAGCCAGTGTATGGAATCCGAATGAATTAGGTTTGATCAGAGAACTAGACAATGTGCAGCGTAGAGCAGCTAGGTTCGTTAAAAGGTGTTACGATAGGTTGAGTAGTGTTTCAGAATTAATACAAGAATTAGGGTGGGAGTCATTATCAGAGCGTATAATAAGGCACAGATTAAATTCAATTGAGAAATGTCAATATGATAGCTTTACAGAAAATGTTAGGTACGTATTAAAAACACCAGCGTATTATGCTAGATTCGACCAGATAAACAAAATAAGAGAGATGGATTGACGTACTGATATATTCAAAATGTCATTTTCCCCCGTACTATCAGAGAGCATAATACGCACGATAGCAAAGGGATAGGTAGGGAAAATATTTTAGGATAGTCTGTAGTGCCTGATGCATGTATTAATTCCTTAAATACTATAGATACTAACAGTCTAGTTGCATGAGACCCTATAGTTGCTTGTTTGCAAGTCAATAGTGCATGCTTGGTGATATGTGAACCCTGCCACACACCCACGCGGTGGCTTGCAGGGTATCGTGTGGATATAGATGGAGTCATCTTTCCCTTCATTTCATTTAAAGAGGAGGACCATTTACCAATTATCTCAGCAGGTCCCTCATTCCTAAAATTTATTATTAAATTTTAGCACCATAAGATTGCAACTAGAGGGCAGGCTTTAGTCCTAATGTGCCTTTGAATTAACCCCATGATATCCTATTGAGAGTTTAAAAAAAAGTTACCTAAATATCGACGATACAGAAGTCATGACAGAAGCAGAAAAATATGTAAAGAAGGCAATAGGAAATATGGACTGGTTACAGATTAAATCTATTAGAGAAACTTCAATCGGATAGATTTACTGAAGATGTTAGGCACATATTAAAAACACCAGCATATTATGCTAGATTCGACCAGATAAATAAGATTAGAGAGATAGATTGTCGTACTGGAAGATTCAAAATGGCATTTTTCCCCCGTACTATAAGAAACAGAATAGGCAGCATAGGAAATGGATAGGTAAGGGAAATATTTTAGACTATTCTGTAGTGCATGATGCATGTATTAACCTCTCAAATACTATAGATACTAACAATCTAGTTGCATGAGACACTTTAGCTGCTTGTTCACATGTTAGTAGTGCATGCTTGGTGATCTTCACCCCCTGCCACACACCCTCGCGGTGGCTTGCAGGGTATCGTGTAGATGTAGATGTAGATGGACAGGACCAATGCTAGATATTATCTGAATATCAATGAAAACAAAACCTAAGGCATTGCAAGGCAGCAAGAGACAATAGTCAAAAACCAACGATAAAGTAGAAAAAAAGAAACTGGAAGAGGTGACAGGGTTCTATGACCTGGGAAGACAACTAACTAATAATGGATGAAGCAAGAAAGACATTTTTGGTAGGATAGCCAGGCGAAGATGGAATTCTATCAAAAGAGGAGCTGCTTGCAGCTGGAAATAAAAGTGTGGAAGCTAGGAAACATTTTATGAGATCATATACCTGGAACCTTCTTCTTTATGGCAATGAGTCACTGACGATGACAGAAGCAGAGAAGTCAAGACTGGAAACATTTGAAATGTGGTGATATTGAAAACTGATCAATTTTTACCAAATTACGAAAGAACAAGTCTTAAGTAGAGTGGTAGAGATGAGAAGTCTACTGAAAATATTAGATTGGCGGAACAGTTTAATCATCCACATCTTAATACACGATAGCCTGATGAAGGCAATCATCGTAGAAAAAGTAAACGGGAGAAATGGAGCACATAGACCTTGAACGACCTTCATTATAGATATAACACATTTCATAGGTGGCCAAAGAGAAACTTACCTCCTTTAATATTAGTGAAAGTCAATTAAGAAGAGCAATCATTAAAGTCATTCTCTACTCTACCGTTTTCTCCGAGATTCTGCAAAATTTTCAATGTGATACATCGTGTATTCTAACAAGAGGATGATTCCCAATAAATAAGTAACAGAAATCTGGGTTTTACAATAAAATCACCAACTAACGGCAAATCTTATGCCTTCGCAGCCGTCTCCTAATATTTTTGAAATAAACACAATGCGCTTGGTAAGATTCCACGTGTGTTTATTGACCTCACATGGCTTCAACGTTAAACCAACGCTATTCTCAAGAGAGGTTGGGACTTTTGAAAATGACGCTGGTTTAAATTTGGAACAGGTGAGGCCAATTATCACGAGTTGAATCTTACAAAGCGCATTGCGTCTATTTGGATCATGTCGCAGTTCCACTAATACAATCCGTCCACCATTATCCTAATCTGGTACTACTTGTCTATCAATGGGGGCGTTTACTCGGAACCGAAATAGAAATTATTTGCACGAAAAAAGAATTTTAGTGAAAAAATTAATCTTCTAACCACAACCATTCACTCATAAATCAAAAATTAAGATAAGCAAAAGGTGACGCCCACCGAAAAAGCTGCTGTGATAACATTGACGTCATTTTCCTCCCATCCTTGACTGCTTTTCGTGGAAGGGAAGGGAGTGGAGGGGGATTCGCTCTGATTTCTGGGGTTCTGCTCGCACAGATCCTGTCGCAATCCCAGCTGTGTCCCCCCCCCTTTGCGATAAGGCGAAGTAGCTTCGCGGGCTCAGTTGTGATTGGACGAAGTCGATATACGTCAGTGGTTGCACCACACACACACGTTTCCGAAAGGGTTAAAAACATCAGTTTTTCACCGCTTATAACTGGAGAAATAATTGACGGATCAAAAAACGGAAAAATACGTGTATTTTTATTTTACAGACTCTATTACATTCGGCAATTAAAAAAATATGGTAAACGACCCCATTGTTTATATCCGGGTACGTAATGCCATATCACATTCAAATAGCATAGTATAAATTATAAGGTAGAGGGTGCATTTTAAACCAAAATGGAGCTAACACAAACGACAAAATAATTTTATTCTATTAACTGAATTTTAGCAATCGCTCGTTATCTGTAAGATTAAAGCAGAACCATATTAGCCTGGTTGAGTCGACATATGGACATCTGTTTACATTCTGCATGTTTGATTCACTGATACGATTCACTGCGACGTTGCCATTGACCTGGCTGTACTCTCGGTTCCGCTCACCGCATCCGGGAATGCGCTCTTTTCGATTTCAATTCCTCCCAGAATCCCACCTCGTTGTTAAGCTTTGGATTCATTCGGCCGACAGTGATGACATTCGCACTGCGTTATTAGTTTCCGCCAATCCGAGCTGTTGGAGAAAAACAGATGAACGCAGAAACATCCAGGGGAAGTTGCGCACAGGGTGTGATGAAGCGACAGCGGATTTCCGCTACACCTCAGCGGTTGATCGCTCAGTATGCTCACTTGAATAGTCAGCGCTGTGGAAGTGGGAATTTAAAAATTCCCTTATCGTCGGGAGAATTTCTTCTTCGGCACTCGGATAAAAAATTTTCCTTGAAAAAATGATTATACGATGATAAATAATTAGATACTCATGGGTGTATGTGCATTGTATTATGTATATGAGACGAAATATGTATGTATATGTATCTGTATGTAAACAAAGGCGTATTATTTTTATATACATATATAATATGTTTTTTTCGCTATGTATGGTGAACAATGCAATTATGTTTTTGTGCACAGTATATATTGTTTTCTTTTTTCTCTTTTCTCTTGTTATAGATAATGTTTTCTTACGAATATTTATTTATTAATATTGTTTATAACTGTATATTATCTGATGTAACATGGTCGAACAGATGGTAGCCCCACATCAGGTTCACCTTAGGGGCTATCAAAATGCTTCATTTTTTCTAATGTTATACTTTTGTAATGATTTACTTTGGAATCAATTAAATTTATTTTTTTTTACTATGTGTTAAGGCGAGTATGTTTATACAATTTGGTGTAAAGAAGAACTTCAATTTCTTCGATCGATTGTGGTCCAAACTAATAGCACATAAACTACAATAAACGGAAGATTGCAATAACATGTAAAATCCTTTGTGGACCAAGCAAGATTATACGACATTCTAATTTCGGACTATTTTTCCAGTTCAAGACTTTGAAATGTGGTGCTATATAAGAATGTTGAAGATTAAATGGAAACACGGAGTAAGTAACGAGGAAGTCCTAAGAAGAGTGGGAGAAAAGAGTCTTCTGATTACCCTAAAAACAGACGGGACGACTTAATCGGCCACATCAAGAGACATGATGGCCTGATGAAGACAAAAGCTGAAGGACATGTGGACTTGAAGAACGGCAAAGGACTTTTATCAGACATAAAGTACTAGTGATGAAGGATTTGAATGAGAAGAAATACGTGAATATGAAGATGATAGAGGAAATCAGTGTAAGGCTGCGTGAAACCATCCTCAAAGTTGATGATTAATAATGATGATGATGGAATAAAACTAATTAAACGAATTTGCTTTAGCCCACGTTTAAGGATTTAGCCATCTAGGCATAAAACGCATTTTTAATGCAACTCCTTTATACTTAGTCTTATAAATCCGATATGTATTTGGGGGTGTTAGAATAATAAACTTTTTGGATGATGAAAGAGAGCCACGTATTTCTTTAAAGCTGACACTCTTCAAAAATGTCATTTAATCAACAGCCCTCTTTGCCTGGGCTATTCCACTCTTTCCCTCTGGCTTTGTCCATCGCTAGCAACTTGGTTTTCCTGGCATCAATACTTGCTCATCCATCACTATGTGCCTTATAAATTTTATGTGAAACCTTCCTCTTCTCATTTTCTTTTCCCTCGACAATTGCCTTCATCAGCAAATCTTGCCTTAAGATGAGGCCGATTGAGTCGCCACGTCTTTTACTATTCTTTGGGCTTCTCTTCCTTCCTCTCCTCCCGGGGATTAATCCAATCATGAATAAATGTATTAGCGTTCCTCATATCTTCAAGCATTTGTTCGCCTGGTTTAGCATCAGTCCTCTTCCATTCCACTGCCCGAAAATCACCTTTGTTTTATTTTTTCTACCCTTCAAGTTATATCTAGTCAATGACTTTCCCTCTTTGCTAGTCTTAGTTTCATCTCTCGCTGCTTCTACCATAATGGCTTCTCGAACGGTAAATTTCTAGTCCTGTAGATATCTTTAATGGATTTCTAAGCGTTCTAATTTCGGGGGAAGGTTCACAGCCTCCTACCATACATTTTTGATGCTGTTTTATCACTTCTGGATCCGGATTTAAACAGAGCCACCTGGTTTTCACACGAAGTGGGGATAATTTGCCGTCATTGCGTCTCACTTTAATTTCCTTTAGAATTGCGTGCACTGAATTCTAATCCACGACGTCAATAGCTTTCTCCAAAGCCGCAACCAAATGAACGTTCGGTTCGTTCTGTTCCTCTTTTGTTCCCCTCTCTATTCTCTCCTCTGCGAGTTCCCCAAGGGATTAAAGCGAAGGGACTAAGCTCAGTATTGCTTCCCCTGTGTCATTGCTTTTCATGAATCCAAATTATTCTTTCCTGATTACAAATTATTTTCACCATCTCCTACAAGTAGATTTTCCGGCTCTTGATGTTAAAGCTTTCATATTTTTACGCTCACTTGTTTTTTGGAATAAGCGTAAATGTGTTTTCGTGGGAATTTTCCACAATGAGTGCACGTTACATATAGTTTCATATGACCGGGTTAACGTCACATCTCCTGCATTTTAATTTCGCTCGGCATAATCGTCATCACTTCCGGTGCCTTATTAGCAGACTCATAACTTTTCTGTTGAGTTATGATCTAAGGATACAGCCTCCCATGTAATCGTTCTCGACTTTTCCTTCTTAAATTTTCTGAGATTTACTGAGATTGCTTCTCTTGTTGAATTTCTTCAAATAGTCCTTGATTGATCTTCAGTTTCAATTAAAAACAATCATTCTAGCCCCGTAAGGTTTCACTGACTGAATGATGCGAGTCATGAACTAGGAATACTTACGAAATTACAACTAATACTTTGTCACGTTGGTAAATCTGAATGTTAATTTTTGAGCTAAGATGTAGCAGCATATAAATATCAACCAGCATTGAAATCAAATGATACTTTGCAGTCTGTTATACTACTTCCTATGAAAACACTTGTTTGACATTCAAAGCATCCTTAGTAGTACCCAACACAGTTTTTTGGATCAGATCTCGTAAAAAGTAATCAGTTTTTTTGTTAAAAATATACTTAAGTATGTGGGAATGAAACATCAAGTATATTCCGTGTATTTGATACGCAAAAAGGTGGAGCTCTACGGCCTTGAACCGTAAATAACGGAAGAAAGAATCCAATGACCAATATTTTGGCCTTTACGCAGGTACATTATAAGTGTAACATTTGTAACGGCCAAATATGATGGTCATAGGAAGTTTTCTTCCGCAATTACCCTGTTCATGGATTTCAAAAAGGAAATGCACTTGCAATATTTTTGAAAGTACAACTATACGCCGTTCATAGGAAATTAGTGAATTGGATGGATGGCTACCTTGCTGAGCTAAACACTGTGCTACATTACTGATAGTAAAGATCAGGAATAGATGTTGGCAGCATCTATGTTACTTCTGCCTAGAAAAATAGCAAATTCATTCCAATGCCTAGTGTAAATATATACTCATGAGAACATTTCGCGATTATTTATGCTGGGAAAATATGTTCTACCGGCTCTATTTGATTTATATTTACTTTGACTGCAAGACAACTCGTTGGCCTAAATTCGAGCAAGTGCGCAAAAAATGTGTCTTACGAATGACCTCTCCAAATCTCCCTCTCCATGTTATTTCATTTCCGGTTTTAGATGATGTACCGAGTAGACGCAGTGTTTCTTTATGCCTGTAAAAGTATATTTCGATATGGTGTCTCATTGTAAGTTAGGTTATCGCTAGCCTCCTCAGTGGATAATGATCAGTGAATCCAAATGATCACGTTCGTATTAGATCCAATAAAGTAAAATTGTCATATTGAATTCCTCAAGGAAGAGCAAAACATTTACAATGAGAACACAAGGCTAAGATAAGTGCAATAAACAACACCAAAAATTGATTCAAATATTCGAAAATAACTTAAAAGATTAGGGACTTCAACACCATCAAGATTTCCTAAACCGTGATGACTCATAAAATAAATTTGTCTTAACATGAAAATGAAATTGTACATATTAGTTTAAAATGGATGAATTCAACAAACACAGAATAATATAAAATTATGGAGTTTCGGATTTAAGTACGTCCGCATGAATTACTAATATTTTAAAGGTATGTTTCCAGTACTTATCTTTCTTTGCATTTTAAGTGGAAAGTACAATTTGCATTGTACGCACGTTCAATATAATAGTCATAGAAATTTCTCCTTAGGTGGCTAGTATAAGCGAACTTCAGTGCATGAGTGCAGATATCTAATACCCCGCCACACACCTTCATGATAAGTTAGCAGAGTAGTTAGTAAATACTGATGTAGAGTTATGCTAACGCAAAACAGGTTTTTTCACACAGAGGGAAGAATTTCCAACCAAACTCCTGAGGTGACCTGATAAAGAGTGCAGATGTTAACATTTATGCATGAATAAGCATTACATGGCTGGGGATATGAACATTGGGGAAGGGAATGGCATTATAATTCAGTTGTGGGATTGGCTGAAGGTGTAAAAATTACGGTGATAAGAAATTGTGGTGGATGTTCTGGGTCTGGTAGTTGAAAAAAGGAATTAGTTAGAGGGAATGTGAGAGCATAGGTACACTATAAAAACACAAATCTGGTTCTGCAATGCATTCCTTCTCACAACAATGCACATTGAGGGATCTTACTTTGAAGAAACGTCGTTACTTGAGCAATAACATTTTGGCAAGGGTACGTATGTGAATAATTCTTTAAATACAAGTCACCTGGACAACCGACGTCGGTTTTACCCCTTCATTTTCATCTCGATCTACATCTACATAATACCCTGAAAGCCACCTTAAAGGTGTGTGGCATGGGGTGAATTCAAACCAATCGTGCATTATATATCATGTATAAAAAAGGATTAGTAATAATATACTAGTCTAAACTTCACTTTAAAAAAAAGAAAGAAGAAATCATTCTAAAACATGCTGTTAGTTGGGCTAGCTTAAAGTCCCTATACCAACATGCAACTACCTACGCTATGCAATGGTAAACTCGTATTTTTGCTAATGGATATATTTACAGCTGTTCATATCTCTAATTGCACAAGGAAAGAAGGGAAATTCAAATGAGTCAGTTCGTCAACTAATTTCTCTAATTTTATGATTATGGTCCAGTTTACCACAGTAAGTCAGAGCTCGCAAAATCTTTTGAACTTCGTTAGTGAAAATATTATCTTGAAATATAGTTAAGAGGTTAATACTAATTACAATTTAAACCTACAAACATTCCCATTTTAGTTCATTTAATAGACTGGTTACACTTGAATCTTGGACCTTCCTAGTGCAGAGATCAGCTGTGGTAATGCTAATGGCAATTATTTATTGCAGGGACATTTTTATTGGGAAACTTCATTTCCTTGATTTATTAGTGGGCAGTTGTTGACCGTTCGTCGGATGGAATGAGTGTTTAGCTAAGTTGATAAGTCAAAGAAATACGAATTTTCGAATATTCGAGGTTTCCAAAACCGTCACCGCCAATGAATTAGAGAGGAAAGAATGGGCATTGCAAGGGTAGAGGTATTCGGGAGTAAACCTCTCTAGCGACGGAATTCCTTTGGGTCCGATCAAAGGAATTCCAATTAGTGGCCACTGCCCGAGAAGTGACAGTTCCGAGCCACTCGACGCCGGCAAAGGCAAAGGCCGGACGACAAAAGAAGGCGTGGCCACATGTCCGGCCGAACTGGACGATTATCGGCGGATCATTCAGACCCCGTTTCCCTGCCCACTAAACATCGCTGAAGTGGCAGCGTATCGGGGAGAGAGAGAAAATATTTTATTCCATAATCAATACAACATTTTTAACAAAAATTTGAAACATACTCGGAGGCTACTCAGCCTCATATGAGCATTCCATAAATTTACAAGAAAATAGTCGTCCGTATCGTGTATATATTACAGTATGAAATAAAAAAAGAAAACATTTAAGCAAAGTGATATAGGAAACTCAACAAGACAATGCATAAAGTAATACAAAAATATAATGTTTTTACAAATATGCCATTTCAACATTGCATTAAGTTAAATTTATTACGGTAAGGTCAGATCAGAGGGTGAACTATCTGAACTTTGTTTTTGAAACAGGTAGTTGAAGAGTCTTTGCCTAAATATTCGGCTATTTACTGATCTACGTATTTCACTAGATAAGGCATTCCATAATTTGCTACCACGTATTGCAAAAGACCTATTAAAGGCACAAGTCCGGTGGATTTATAGTTTATCGTTTCACCCTCTAGTAACCCGATCTAAAAAGCTCTCCTCGAAAAGAAATCGAGAGTATAAGTAAACTGGTGTTGAAAACGTCGAAAAAAAAGTAAAAATACTGTTGAAAATATCGTATAAAAGTCTACCCAGGAAATATCTTCTTCTATTTTTAACTGTAAGCCACCGTAGTGTATTTATGGAGTGTATTTACAAGTGTGATGTGATCGTACTTTCGTGAATCACAAATAAATCTAATATAGGCATTTAGTGTTCTTTGAAGTTTTGTATCCAGTTCTTTTGTTAAATCGCCATATACTAATGAGAAGAAATCAAAGTGGTCACTATCTTTTTACGTATGGACATTGGGAGTAGGATTCGACATAGTTTTACTTGGGCCAAATATTTTAGCTCTTAATTGCGTGATAAGGATCAGAGAAAGATAAGGCGCGATTGATCAAAAGGCCAAGACTTTTTACTGTTTGGGCATATCCATTTTCACTGTCAGATACCCTTATTTTATATCACCAACCCATAATAAGTCGTAGCCAGCAATATATGATTAACGTCATTAATGAAATGTCCCACCTTAAATTTTCCCAGAAGATTAAGTCCATAATGCAGCCTACGTTGTGACAGCGATTCCCATCCCAATTCGGCCAGCATACCAGACACACTGCTTTCCCTATCGTAACACCCTTTTACATATCTCGCTGCTTTTCCTTGCACTCGATTTAATTCGTAAATTAAGCCCGCTTCATAATGGTCCCATTAACTCGCAACATATTCTAAGGGTGGCCTAACAATTGAAAAATAGCAATATTCCTTCACCCTCTCCTCACTTTTCCCTAATATTCTTTTAATAAACTCCAACTTTCTATTTGATTGAGTGCATATTTCCCTGTTATTTTTCCTGATGATAGATCCTGAGCAAGTGTTACCCCCAAGTACTGAAATGATTCCACGCTTACTAATTCCGTACCTTGAATTATATAGTTTCTTACTATCGAGTTTTTCCTTTTCCAAAACTTTACTGTCACGCACTTTTTTATGTTCAGTTCTAGTTTTCATTCATCGCACCACGCCTGAACTGCTATTGAAATGGTGTCGGCAACAAGTAGTCTATAATATGTATCTACGGGTGTCCTTTTTATTTATTGCTTTTTACGGAACAACGAAATACTTTTTAGATTGCCCTCCGAAAAATCTCCTCTACTAGTGAGAATGGATATTTCACAGCTATAAATACCTCTACGTTTCTACCGACTCTAATCTTCCTGTAAGCTATAAAACACTTATGAGATGCATCAAAATCTTATGAATTCCTTCTTAAGTCAGATTTCTGGTCCTTTGATTGCCAGCATCTGAAATTTAGACTTAATTTCTCAAACAAATTGCAAGACCATATTTTCAGTGATGATGTTAAAAATATTTTGCGAACCCCAACTTACTATGGTACACTGGACCATAATCACAAAATTAGAGAAATTGATTGCGGAACTGACAGATACAAAATGTCCTTTTTTCCTCGTACTATTAGGGATATGAATAAAGGTAAATTCATGCCCTCCGTCATCCAACCTAAAGTCACATCCAATACAAGTGTAGCAATGGATAGCATTGGTAGCTGCATGTTGGTATAAGGACTTGAAGCCAACCCAATTTACAGCATGTTTTTGCAGGTTTGCTTTGCTATTTTTATCTTTTTTGAATGTGAAGTTTAGAACAGTATATAAATACTAATCCTTTTTTATGCATGATGTGTCGTGCATGTTTGGTGAGAAATCACCCCTTGCCACACACCTGTATTGTGGTTTGCAAGGGTATTATGTAGATGTAGATGTAGTTCTGTATGTACATTGAAGGGTGTAGCTGTTGCAGGATTCTGCTGTTTTTTTCAAGCATAGGCAATTAAATACTTCCACGGAAATTATTTCTCCTACCCTGTGGTTGTGACTGACACTAATATTGTCGACCTAAAATTTCTTAAGTGATTCGTTCAACGACTCGCTGTTTGACATACACGTTATCTTCATTTCTTCAATGGGTTCGTCTTGTTTATGTGGTTCTTTCATTCCTTCTACACCTAAATTGCATTTTGGTCAATTCTTCCTTGTTTGCTTCCCCATAGAAAGGTATACTCCGTAAACTACCACCTAAGGATTGTAACTATCGCTACCACCACCGCGTAACTACCACCGCGCGTGTGTACCGGTATCAAGCGCCCAACTTGAAATGATAACTATTAGCATAGTGGACACCCAAGTGGTTCAGGGGTACCCGACATGAAACTAACATCGGCCTGTGGTCCGAAATAATACTGGTGATTTCTGCTGAAGCTATTTTGACTGCTGCATTAGTAGTTTTTGTGTTTCTCCTATGGCAAATGTTACCTCACACCGGGAAATGGAGGCGTAAGGGAAGAGAGAGAGGGTGAGAAGTGGTTTTAAGTATCGTATTTATTTAGAAGCGCCACCTTATACGGGGTAGAGCGAGGGTTACGAGGTTGGAAGGACGGGTTTTTGTCACCGCTGTTTACATTAGGAATTTAAAGGAGATGGATAATGTTGGAGAGTGAGAGGAGAGCACTTTCTCGTTCACCAGGCGAGGGGCTGTGCTTGAAACCTTCGGGGTTATCTCGAACAGGTAACTAAGGAGTCACGTGGTATAAACACGAATGATTCTCAAATTCGGTTCCTTAAAACCGCTGTTTACAACTTCATTATTAGTTTGCACTTGTGTTTTATCTCATCAGTGGGCTCTATATTCGAGAAAGATGAGAAAACTCAACTGTAAACAATTAATTACATCATAAATACCAGTTTTAACACACCGTGTCGGGATTATCTCGAATTGGTAACCAAGGAGACACGTTGTACAAACACGAATGGTTTGCAAATTTGGTGTGTTAAAACTGGTATTTATGGTGTAATTAATTGTTTACAGTTGAGTTTTCTCATGTTTCTCGGTTTCAAATACAGTCCCCATTGTTGATAGTGAGAGCATTTTTGATGGTGTGCTGTATGATTTCTAGTGATTGGAACGTATTGCCTTCCGTCGTTTTCAAAATGGAGGATCATCGGTAAAAGTTGCTTTGATGAATATTTACCGTGAAAAGGTTAGCACACACTTATTCGTAATTAAACAGCTTCGGCCTTCACTTGGTGGAAATATTCCATTATTGAAAATAACTTAACTTTGTAACTCCACAAAACTTTTCAAACCTCTCAACTGCTTTCAGCACCTAACGTGTCATTCTCAAGGGACAGCAAGGGGACAGAGCATTAGAGAGGCCTTAAACAGGGCATTTGAGTGGGAGGTTGGGTGTTATGTGGTTTTGGATGGGAATTCGAGGGGAAGCCGAGGAGTGAAACGGGGTGGGAGATAGGCCGAACGAATTTTATTAATTAAAGTCATTAAAATTGGGAAGGAAAGTGTGGCATGGGTTGAGAATGCCCTTCACTTCCTTTTTAATCCTTTCCCTCAAATTCCTTTCGCTTCCCAAACCACATAAACACACCCTAGTGCACTATTTAAGTGCACTACCATTGAGAATGACACGTTGTGTTGATACCTGTTGGGAGGTATTGATATTTTTTTGGAACATTACAAGGCATAGTGGTTTCCAACACTCTTACTTCTTTAAGATACAATTTGTGTGTGTTTCTAGCCTTCTTGAATACACTTCCCCAAAGTCTTGTCGATATATTGGGCTGGAAAGTCGATACAGAAGTAGTTTCAGATGTAGTGTTTCATTTGTGACGATTCACCCCTGCAACCAGGAACAACCCCCATATATTGCAACCCCCACATTTGCAACAACCTGCAAACGTAGGGGAAGCAATATCCTTAAAAAATCTGTAAAAGTTAAGGTAAGGGGATAATAGTTCTCCTCCTAGCACATACAAAATAAGTGATAATGAAATAAAAAACGTGGAATCCGTTAAATATCTTGGAATAAGACTGACACATGGTCTTTCTTGGGGTAAATATATACGTGAAATAATGGATCAAGCTAATCGTAAACTGGGTTTCATCAAAAGAGTATTGGGTAAATTTGACGTACGAGAAATCAGCAACTTTTCCCTTGTTAGACCTCATTTGGAATATGCTGCCAGTGTATGGGATCCCTACGAAATCGGTCTAAATAACGAACTTGAACGTGTGCAGCGAAGATCGGCAAGATTTGTAAAGGGACGATACGATAATGATATTAGCGTAACCAGTGTATTAAATGAATTGAAATGGGAATCATTGTCAGATCGCAGGTTGAAATTTAGACTTAATCTCTTAAACAAATTCCAAGGCTATATTTTCAGTGATGATGTTAAAAATATTTTACGAACCCAAACTTATTATGGCAGACTGGACCATAATCATAAAATTAGAGAAATTGATTGCCGAACCGACCGACAGAGTAAATTCTCACCAAACATGCACAACATTACATGCATAAATAATTGATATCAATATACTAGTCTAAACTTCATCATATAAAAAAGATAAAAATGGCAAAGTAAGCATGCAAAAACGTGCTGTTAGTGGTGCTACGTTCAAGTGCTTATAACAACATGCAGCTACCTATGTTATACATTGATTCACTCGTATTGGACATATTTACCTACCATTTTACTTGAATGGTAGGCTAGACCATGAACGCCATATTACGGAAACCGATTGCCGAACCAAGAGAGTTAAGATGCCTGTCTTTCTAAATTCAATTGAAATTGTACATATATGAATAGATAGTGTATGTAGTTGAACGTTGAAGTGTAAAACGAAATTTATTTAAATGGGAACAAACATGTAAATATACAAAGAACAAAGTGAATCCGGTTAAATATATTTGGTTTCACAGGTTATGGGACCAGGACCCTGGACATAGAATCCAATATTCATGGATTCGCGTGGTCACGTGTGAGCTTAATTTTGTTTAACAATAAGGAATTCAAGGTAACCCAATTTTACCATTGGCCGGGATTACGATGAACGTTTTCTGACGTGACGGAAACGGACGCTGGCAACATTTCTGTTAGAAGAATGGGAACGCAATGAAGCTAATCACGACGTACGGACGTTGACGTGCTGTTGACGTACATTGAGGAAAGCTTGTCAAGGTCTAGCTTCGCCGTCACGTTGGTTTCCGTCAGCCAATCACGAGTGACTTGAAAATCAATTGAAGTTAAATGTTTGGATGAGGGTGACACTATTGAAAAAACTTTTCTACCACTGAAAATCGTTTTTTTTTCGATGAAACTTTCACAACACAACCTGCTATGTTTACAATTTACTCACTCTAAAAAGTTTGGGAAAACGGTAAAAACTTATGGTTCTACGCCAATTCGAACCCAAGAGGTGAGTGTTCGCCGCGCCGCCATATTGGAAAACGGCAATGTTTCCAATCCGTCGTCCATCCTGATATACCATCAACAATTGAGCCGCTACGTTGACGTTCACCGCCACCGTCCGTTTGCGTCAGGTCAGAAAACGTTCACCGTAATCCCGGCCTAAGGCCGTAGAGTGCACTTAGAGCATTTCCATCGTAGAGACATCTTCACACAATTCTTTGGGAGAGCGCAGCAAAGAATCTTCCCCCGACGGAAGAGCGAATTCCGTGACGAGTATATGTTTCTGGGCCCCTGGAGATATTTACTCCAGAGAGATTCCAGCAGGAGTCCAGCAGAGATTCTTTCTGCTGGACTCCTTCGAAGGAACACCACTTCAACCCTCCTCTTCCCCCCTTTGCCACTTGACGCTCAAAAGTAGGGCTGTGCGATACCACGATATATCGCCGACGATACTCGATATGCACTTGATATCGGGAGCCGATATTTCGAAATTCGATATCACGATATGTCGATATCCGATATCCCGATATGACGATATCCTGATCCGGTGTTTTTTTTCTGTCACCCTTAATTTATTTCTCTATTTAGCGCAATTTCTCGGTAATGGTTGATCGGATTGAAATAAATAATGCTATAAACGGTCTCTTCCTTATAAATTTTACACTTCCTCAATCGTTAATTATATATTTTAAATTGTCTAATTTGTTATTGTTATTAACTCTAACTTTTTTATCATAAAATTTTGAATCCAGCGAATGGAATGACCATGGTGCGATTTTAGCACTGAAAACTTGAATTCAACAAGAAAAGTTCAAATTTGTTTATAAAATTAGTGTTTTTTAACCATTATTCGGAATTTAAAAAATTTTCACCGTTCGTCGACCAAGGAAAAATGGTTATATTCCAGCTCATATCAAAAAATTTAAAAAACCTATTATGTAGAATTATATGCTCTTTCGCCTTAAGTTATTATATTATAAAGCAGTGTTTACCCGTAGCATTTGACTGCTATGACAGTCGAGAGATATGAGATATATCTATATCGCTACTGCTATGATGCGTCTACACCAACTTCTATGCAGATTAAAGCCACTATTTAGGCGTTGTCATAGCAAATAAAAAGAGTTTTTTTCAATAGTGATTGATGCTTAAATTTTCATGAAATTCTTTAAACAATAAATTCCATTGATGATTATCTTTTTTCTCATTTTTTTAAAGAGTAGAATCTCCCCTTTTGGGGAGGGATATACTTGTTATTATATCCAAATTCCGTCGTGTATTGCTTTCCGTTGGTGATTGTTGCGATTGTGTTGGATGCATTTGCGCTGGAAAGTAGACGGGCTTCAACTTTGCTAATAGCTCGAACGTGGATCGATAGTGTTCGACATGTGTCCAGTATCGACCTGAACTCACATCGCAGTTGCTATTTACACATGCGAGTGGGGCTTAATAGTTGTTAGCAGTTGACTGTCATAGCAGTCAACTGCTACGTGTAAACGCACCTCAAGTCGATATCCCGATATGTCGATATCCCGATAGTCGATATCCCGATATGTCCATATCACGATATTTCCTATTTATATCACGAAACCGATATATCGGCGAATCCGCGATATCAGGGTTATTTTGTAATATCACCTTTTTAATGACTCTTTGCGGGAAGGCGGGAGATCCGTTTCGCTCTCTTAATGATCGGCTCACGAACGGTTCGTGAATTGTCGAAGCTTCTGTCGGTAGCGCTAATATGTTGCCGATCTCGGTGTGCTGATGTTCTTCACGTTGTGCAAATTCCAAAAATACAATTTAAAATCGTTTGTATCTTTCTCGCTCTTGCTTTTTTTTCTAACTCAAGCTTCAAGTGGAAACAATGGTGGCTCCATTTCACGTTCTTTACGAAGATGAAATGGGAACTAATGGCAGGCGGAGATAATGAAACGGATCAAGAGTCGAAAGATACGGATCAAAGCGGATGAATCGTCTAAAAGACCAGCACATGACCGGCAGTTCAAGGCTTGAGATCCGAAGATGGTCACGCCGCCTGGGTGGCGGAGTTTAACTACGAAAAAGTGACAATTTTATGACGTATTCTCACTAAAGTGAGATTACAAAATAACCCCCCCGAATGATATCGTCGTGCGATATTCAAAACAGAATATCTCACAGCCCTACTCTCAAGCGTCTCCGGCGCCTCTTTCTTCGGGGCCTGCTGCGACCCTTCTGATAACGACGCCATCTATCGATAGCGCACGCACTCGCCATTCAACATCACTCCATTACCTCAGAGGAGGAGGAAGGGGGGGGGGGGTCAACTTCGAGTCTCACATCATTCCCTCTTCATCTTTGAAGGCATCGCTTTCCTTCTTGCTTGGAGTCCTTCAATCCCAGCCCCACTTTGAACACCTCATTTCCGGCCAACGGTCGTGGATCTGGTTCCTCTGTGCACTTCAAAGCGCGGGGTCGTTCTGGTTCGTTTTCAGCTTGAATGAACATGATGAGCCGGGACTTGATTCCCACCGCAGTGGAGAAGTCACCACTTTCGCATTTTTTACAAATTTTAACTTTGCTGCCCTGCTGGTTATCCCATCTCTACGGTAAACGGAAAGAGAATATTTCTGCTTTAGACTCAGCGGCACTAGCGGCTTAGTATGCTACTGTGATCTAATTTCTCCAAGAAGGCTCAAAAGTAGAAGTTTAACCCGAATATGACTATAAAAGACCAATTTTCAAATCCTGAAATATGACCGAAATCTATGAAAATAAAAATGTAAATGTTCGTTCTCTCGAAATCGTAAATATCCGTAAGTTCTTCACCGGGTGACACAACGTTGGATTAAAATACGTGCGTGATTTTAAGTAGGCGTGTGACGGAAGAGTAGGGAAAATGTACATACTACTTCTGCATTGGCCTCGGCGCCATCAAAAATCGGTTGAAGTAAATGTTACCACGTCAGTAGTGAAATGAGAGTCGCAGTACCGGCCACTGTGATCTCCACCTTCACTCATTTGAAGAAGAGATTCTGTACTCTCCTCCGGATTCTCTTTTCAAAAGCATCTTTTTCTATCGCAATTGCAGCGCCATCTATTGAACGTAACATCAACACACTCAACGCTAAACACCCAATTGCATTGTTGTGTCCCTGGTTGTGTCATAGGTTTTTAATATTTTCATTGCTTCAATCAGAATATAATTCAATAATATTGTTCTCTGATCGATCAGTTTCGATTTATTCTCATTTTGATTTAATTAAACACATCATCATCATGGGTCAAAAATCCTAGGATTTATTTGACGCAGCTTTCCAATCAATTCTCCTATCGGCCAAGCTCTTCATATTGACGTAATTCGAAGTCTTTTAGATCTTTCACATCCTGTTCCATGTATCTCATACGAGGCCTGCCTTATCCAATCTTCCCGTTTACGTTTTCCTCGAACATTTTCTTCATCAGGCCATCGTGTAATTAGAGACGTCACATTCAAATCAAATTCGTGTATTGTTTGCAATCATATTGACTGATAGATTTTCTTCATCTCCAGCAGAGCTATGGGAGGCATAAGAATCGGAAACGGCTGAAGATATTTTCCGTTGAATACTTAATTTAATTACCTACTTACTCCTCGACGCTACAGCCCTTGTAGGGCCTTGGCCTCTGCGACAATGATGGACCAGTCGCTTCGATCCTTTGCTTTAATTCTCCATCCATTCACTCCCATCCTCTTCAAATCAATCTCCGCATAATCCAGCAGCATTTTCTTTGGAATACGCGACGAAAATTCAAATGTAACATCTACATATACACGATACCTTGCAAGCCACCATGAGGGTGTGGCAGGGTGAAGAAAACCAAGGATGCACAACCGACATTCAAACAAGCAACTATAGGGTCTCATGCAACTAGATTGTTATCTATAGTATTTAAGGGATTAATACATGCAGCATGCACTACAGACTACTCTAAAATATATTCCCTACCTATCCCTTTTGCAATGCTACATATTCTGATTTCTTATAATACGGGGGAAAAATGCCATTTGAATCTATCAGTACGACAATCTTTCTCTCTGAACATATTTATCTGGTCGAATCTAGCATAATACGCTGGTGGTTTTAATATGTGCCTAACATCTTCAGTAAATATATCGAATTGAAATTTGTATAATAGATTTAATCTGTACTTAAACTACGCTCTGATAATGATTCCCATCATAATTCTTGCAATGATTCTGACCCACTACTCAACCTATCGTAACACCTTTTAACGAATCTAGCTGCTCTACGCTGCACACAATCTAGTTCTCTGATCAAACCCCATTCATTCGGATCCCATAAACGGGCTGCATACTCAAGGTGGGGCCTTACTAGTCAAAGGTAATATCTCTCTTTTGTCTTCTGATCACATTTCCCAAGTACTCTTTTTATAAGTCCCAGCATTCTCTTCGCCTAGCTGCATATTTCCCAAATGTGTCTTCCCCACGATAAATCTTTAGTGATTGTTACACCTTATGGGTTCCTATGGTTCTTTCTTTCTTATTTCTTATCTTATGGTTTCGCCTTTATGATCTTGTGTGTAACCACCGGGCTTTGAATGTTAGACTAATAATATTGTTTAGTTCGTAAGCAAAATAGGCAGTATAGCAAAGGGATAGGCAGGGGAAATCTTTTAGAGTAGTCTGTCGCGCATCATGCATGTATTAGGTGATAGGTCCACTCCCGTTACTTTTGCCCATAAATGATATCAAAAAGGTGGTAAAAAGTGAGCTTCGTCTATTTGCCGATGACGCAGTAGTGTACAGGGAAATTGTATGCCCAAATGATAAGGAATATTTTAATGACGACCTACAAGAAATTGCAAAATTGAAGTAATACATGGCAGTTAGAATTAAACTTTAAAAAATGTCTTGTAATTAATTTTTGGAAAAAGAATAGCTCTCCTTCTAGCACTTAGAGAATAAGTAATAATTAATTAACAAACGTGGAATCCATTAAATATCTTGGAATAAGACTGACACATGATCTTTCCTGGGGTAAACACATACGTGAAATAATGGGTGAAGCGAATCGTAAACTGGGATTCATCAAAAGAGTACTGGGTAAATGTGACGATCATGTACGAGAAATCAGCTACTTTTCCCTTGTTAGACCTCATTTCGAATATACTGCCAGTGTATAAGATCCCTACGAAATCGGTCTAAATAATGAACTTGAACGTGTGCAGCGAAGATCGGCAAGATTTGTAAAGGGACGGTACGATAACTATATTAGCGTAACCAGTCTATTAAATGAATTAAATTGGGAATCATTATCAGATCGCATGTTGACATTTAGACTTAATCTCTTAAAAAAATTCCAAGACCATATTTTCAGTGATGATGTAAAAAATATTATGCAAACCCCTACTTACTTTGGTAGACTGAACCATGATCACAAAATTAGAGATATTGATCGTCGAACTGATAGATTCAAAATGTCCTTTTTTCCTCGTACAATAATGGATATGAATAACGGTAAATATATCCAGTACGAGTGAATCAATGTATAGAATTGGTAGCTTTATTTTGGATAAAGACTTGAAGGTAACTCAACTAACAGCATGTTTTTGCCTGTTTGCTTTGCTATTTTTATCTCTTTTTTAAATAGTGAAATTTAGAACAATATATAAATACTAATTCTTTTTTATGCATGATATGTAGTGCATGTTTGATGATAATTCACCCCTTGCCACACACTTTTTATGTGGCTTTTAGGGTATTATGTAGATGTAGATGCATTAATCTCTTAAATACTATAGATACTCACAATCTTGTCGCATGAGACCCTATAGTTGCTCGTTTGCATGTCGGTAGTGCATGCTTGTGACTTTCATCCCCTGCCACGCACCCTCGCGCTGGCTTTCAGGGTATCGTGTAGATGTAGATGAAAGGCTCCATGCCGAGGCAGATTCAAAGTCCGTTTTCTGGAGAGGCGCCTGCTTTAGAGCAACTTCTAATTGCGTGGCCGAGAAACGACATGTCGACAGTGTAGCCTGGATCATCAATCACTGCTGGGTCCACTCTGGTGTGGTGGAGGCCAATAACTGAAGGAAATGTCTCTCAATAAAATTCTCCAGAGCCTTCATTTACTCGTAATGAATCACTAGCGAGAAAAAATGACACCCTTGGATAGAAGAGTATTTTTCACAGAATCAGCAGATTTGACCGAACTCTTTCTACCCAATAAATTACGAACGGCTACCAAGTTGCTAACTCTTAAAGTTCTAATGGTGCCTATTTCTAAAGATGGTATGTCCGTAGCTATAGGATATATATGTCCGCTTTTTAAATCGGGACGTAAAATCAAGCTGGAGTCAAGTGCTAAAACTATGATATATTCTCGTTTATTTTTTGCGGTGCCACCTCAGGAAAATATAATTAATTTAAATGCCGGCACACGAATAAAAGGTTCCGTATCAATAGGAGTTGTAAGTGTAAATAAATACGAATGGAGAGGTGTCGAGGTGAGAAACTACTCGTTTCCTCCGAACACCCCGAGTCATGGGAAGTAAATATTGTCCTTTTTTTACAAAACGAACGGATGAATATACATATTAGTTAGTTATTCAGGGGAGGCGACCGACAGCTGAGGTCATTTGCGCCATTTAGGATCGGTGGGTAACTAGAGGAAAACATAAAAATAGAAACTGGAAGTGGTGAAAGAGTTCTGTTACCTGGGAAGCAGAGTAACAAACGATGGACGAAGCAAGAAAGAAATAGTCATCAGAATAGCCCAGGCTAAGAGGGCATTCTATCAAAACAAGAATCTACTTACAGCGGGAAATACAAGCTTGGAAATAAGGAAGCAATTCATTAGAACGTATATCTGGAGCATGTTTCTTTACGGCATTAAGGCATGGACAATGACAGCAGCGGAGAAGAAAAGGGTGGAAGCATTCGAAATATGGTGCTATCGAAGAATGATGAAGATAAAATGGATCGACCGAGTGACAAATGAAAAAGTCCTAAGAAGAGTGGGAGAAAAGAGAAGTGTGCTGAAAACTATAAAAATAAGACAAGACAACCTAATTGGCCATAGACACTTATCGGAGACATCGAATCATATGATGAAGACAATTATCGAAGGAAAAGTGAACGGGAAGAATGGAAAAGGCAGGCCTCGGATGAATTACATAGAACAGGTCGTAGAGGACGTGAAAGAGAGGAAATACGTTAATATGAAGAGGTTGGCCGATAAAAGAATCGATTGCAGGGCTCCGTCAAATCAATCCTCGGATAGTTGATCCTTGATAATGATGATGGAAGGAACATTTCTGGTGATGGAGGAAGGGTGGAGAGAGAGGAATCAGGCTAATCTTAACGACAGGCGCAAGGTGGACCACGGCTTAACGTCCCATTCGGCGGACGGAGTACTGAACCTTAAAATACCCTCTACTAGGCACTCCAGTAGGGACCGGTGTAGCGGTTACAAATCCCACGCTGCCTGGAATCGAACTCGGGCCCAAGGGATGGGAGGCCAGCCCTCCAGCCACCACGCCAATCCGAACCCCAACATATATATACGATCTTGATGTGACCCATCTTATGTATAAAACCAGTATTTTGTTTGCTGGTGTAAATTGTGAGCAATAACTTTGAATGCGATTGACGGATGAACTGATTACTTTCATTGTGAATGCAATTATTTTTCCTGATATGATTTGGTTCGTCTGAGCTGAGATTACGTATTCATGCTCAGAAGGAAATTATTCCGAGGTCAATTAAAGTATTATCTGTCGATCTATTCATTTGATTGCTCTCGCATCCATTTGCAATATCATTCAAGATCTTCTTTATCAACGGCGCCACCACCCACATACAAGCTTTGATTTTCCATCATCGTCATCAGGAGTCATTAATTACGGAGCGTAATCCCCAGAGGTTCGAGGGATGAGTCATCTGAGAGCCCTCCAAGGCTTTTGAGGGACAAGGTGTAAGTGGAGGAGGTAAAAAGGATCGCAAGACATAGAGGCCCTTAGGCCATCCATCAAGCGGAAGAGGGGGCTTAGTCGCCGGCGTCAGGCTCTCCAAGAGCCCTGCTGAAGAATGTATTTACGCTCGATGAGCCCAAGGAATCTGTGAAGCTTGTCCTTGCCAGAAATATTTTGGCACTTGTTTGCCATGTAAGCTGAGGGTTTGTGACGTCATATGCGCGTTCAAGATGGCATTCGTACATTTTGGCGCATTCCAAACTTGTATTATGGCGTTAATAGCAAAGAAAATATGACGATGAATACATGATTATTACATTATTACAGAAATTTATATCGAATACCTTTACTGAAGATACTAGATATATATTAAAAAACCCTGCGTATTATGCTAGATTCAAATAGATATATAAGATTGGATAGATCTTACGCATAGATCCTACCGATAGATTTAAAATATCATTTTTCCCCCGTATTATAAGAGAAAAGGCAGCATATCTCTGGGATATGTAGGTGTATCAATATCGTCTGTAGTGCATTATGCAACTATAAGAACCAAACCCTTTGTTACTATAGATTACAATAATAATCTACCGAAAGAGCTACATTGAAACTCCGCCACTGGGAGGTCGCCCATATTTCAATATTAAAATCGACCACTTCACCCGGCATTAACATTCGCTAGCTTTCTCTACCCCTCTCTCTTCCCCCTCCCTCCTTTTTTCCCTAGCCAATCCCCTTTTCACACACCAACCGAAACCCTTGACTCCAGTGTGACGCCCCAGTAGTGATCTCCTCCAGCCTTAGAAGGGTTCGCGACCCGAAAGTTCCAAAGCACCGTGGACACCAGGCTCTCCATGGGTGATCTACTGGTAAGTGTCCACTGATTACACTTTCCTTCACCCCCACCCTCAACACTTTGTTTCTAGCATTTATATATACCTATATATTTTATAAATACATATACATTTTTATTACTGAACAGATAGTAGAAGGTAGAATATATTAATGCCATTTTATCTACGAAAATGTTTCGCTATGGCCAGTAAATCACATATTTTGCTCCAAAATCATCAACATTAGCAATTTCTGAGGAAATGCCTTCTGTCGTGATATAGTGGAAGTTTTCCATCTCGTAAAAGACAATGCCTAAAAGAACTCGGCATAAAATTTTATTCGAACGACCCGGATCTCAACAGCTCCATCTTTAGGTGAAGGCACTAGTATGAAGTCAATATATATGCAATATTATGGAAGGGTAGGGGAGGGTAAAGAAAAGGGATGGACGACACTAGTTATCTATATCTACGACATACCCTGTAAGCCACCTCAAGAGTGTGTGGCAGGGGATGCATCCACACCAGGAACAATGACAAAACAAACAAAAAAGAACAACAAAAAACAAACACCACACCTTAAAAAGTAATTAGGGGATAAAAGAAAAAAAAACTACCAAATCTCAATCAGTGTATAATGAATAGTTGTTGATAAAGGGGTACCTCCCGCTCATCTTTCCCTAAACTCAAACCATCGTCCCCTCTGACACTAAATGTTGAAGGCAGTGAACAAAAGACAAGAGCAACAAAAGACAAGAGCAACAAAAGCAAAACGGCATGACTATGCTCAACTCTTCACCCTTTACCTTCCTCCCACCCATCTCTTCCTAACTGTAGCCCAACCCCCCCCCCCCCCCCCCCCCACCGCACCAAGGAGTCTTTCCATTCGAAAACCTCTTTATCTTGCTATTGTGGTTACTTTTAGATGAAAAAGATCTATTGAATATGCACATGGTAGGTATGCACTTTAACTTGAAACATAATTTTATTGTTTTATTGATTAAATTGCATACTTATATATGGTATTCATATTAGTAATGTTTACCTAAGAATTATGAGATATCATATATTTTGTTTTTTATTCATTCAAAACTTAAATGTTAATTAGTTTCACTTGGAATACGCTGCCAGTGTATGGGATCCCTACGAAATCGGTATAAATAACGAACTTGAACGTGTGCAGCGAAGATCAGCAAGATTTGTCAAGGGACGGTATGATAACCTTACTAGCGTAACCAGTCTATTAACTGAATTAAATTGGGAATCATTGTCAGATCGCAGCTTTAAATTTAGACTTAATCACTTAAACAAATTCCAAGATATTTTTAGTGTTGATGTTAAAAATATTTTGCGGACCCCAACTTACTATGGTAGACTGGACAATAATCACAAAATTAGAGAAATTGATTTCCGAACTGACAGATTAGAAATGTCATTTTTTCCACGTACAATTAGGGATATGAATAACGGTATATGCATCCAGTAAGAGTGTAGCGATTGATAACATTGGTAGCTGCATGTTGGTATAAGGACTTAAAGCTAACCCAACTTACAGCATGTATGATTGGATATTTTTATCTTTTTTTAAGTAGCGTAGTTTTGAATAGTACCTATATAAATACTAATCCTTTTTTATGCATGATATGTAGTGCATGTTTGGTGAGAATTCACCCGTCACACACCTTTATGGTGGCTTGCAGGGTATTGTGTAGATGTAGATGTAGTTAAATTGTTTCGACATTGCTGTTATTCATTACTCAAAAAATCCTCATAAACAATCAACAATACATGAATCTTCTACACCTTTTTACCGCCACACTCCTACACGTACACCTACTTTACCTCCAGATGAAAATGATAGCGACGAAACTACACATAGAGGAAGGCGAATATGACGACGGAGAGGACAATGACTAACAGTTCGACACTGAATAAAGATATATTGTAATAGATTCCGGATAAAGTTTGTATATTTAGTAAATAAACTTCTAATTAAGGTCAAAAATTCTTTTTTTATTTGATCACATTGCGAAAAAAACTTAAAAAAGGTTTTCGAGTGCTAAATACGTTCACGGTGGCCACAATAGCAAGGAATACCCAAAAACCTCACGCCCAGTGACTACCTCCCAATGCACTGCCTCAATTCCCAATTAGGGAATATGCATAATATTTTTTTCTAGTATATTAATGGTGTACTTGATCCAAAATGTTCTCACAAATGTAAATGTATTACCCGAAATTTAGTACATGAACCACAAAGATTATTTAATGACATTGAAATGTAACTGAAAATTTACGTAAGTCACGTGACCTTAAACGCCTTCTGACGTCACAGCACATTACAATTCCATATTGCTATGGAAGCAGTGGTTTATTTTAAAAGAAAATGGAAGAATATATAGTTTTGAGTATTTTAGCAGTTTCTTGCTGGAAACAATGAGTGAAAAGGGCTTTAAGAAGAAGAATTGTAATATTTAGCTATAGTCGACCCCTAATCGCGGCATCCTTCTTAAAATAACATCGATTGCTTTACAATAGGTAAGCAGTGCTCATAGTGATACCGTGCCGTGACGTCGTGCAATAACGTCGTGTTTTTAAGCTGCATTAAAAATATACAGTTTTTAGAGAGTAATATCTTTGTGACACAACTTAATTCTTCAGCAAAATGTTTGCCAAGCATATTTTAGCTATAAAACTCAGATTCAAAAAGTTAGAAAGAATGATGCATCCTCTCCATTTTATGCAATAGCGACTAAACATTTTTAACTTTATGAGCACTTGCTCACTATTACCACATGTAAAATTTTAATATCCCAACTGATGTCCCAGTCCTTCGATTTCTGTAGCCTTATCTTTAATGACTTGCCCAAAAAGCTGGTGCAAAAACTACAAAGGCAGCTAAATTCTTGTGTAAGATTTGTATTTGAACTAAGAAGGAACTATCATATTTCACTGTGTATAACTAGCTAAGACTAGCTACATTTTTTTGGCCACAGAAGACGCTTATTACAGATCATATTCAGCAATATACACTATCGAAAATCACTAATTACCCGACAGAAATGTCTAGAAAGTCCAGGTCAGAAATTACTCAGAAGGCATCACCTACAAAAAGTAATTTTATGCGTTATCCCATTCCCTGGACAAATATTTATGCGCAGTCTTTTTCAAGTACTGCCTTAAAATTATGGTATTCTCTGCCTGTGAACATAAAAATCGGGAGTTTAAATGCATTAATCAAAAATGCAATATCCATGTCGGTGATCAATGTAGAAAGATTATAAACTGGTAAACATAATTACTAAGTTACAGCCTGTTAATTGTATAGTTTTATCTTAATCTATCCCGTGATATTTATTTGTTGCTTATTCATTGTATCTATAGATCCATAACCATATATTTTTGTCAATATGGTTGCAACAATATCTTTGTAGTCATATATTATATACGTACACATATTTGTCACCACAATTTTTGAGTTTAGTATCTTAGTTGTCATATTGTATTCTACCATTTCTGATGAGCCAAATTTAAACTTAAGTTTGCTGTAACATTTTCTTCATGGGTATGTATAATGATCAATCAATACATTATTTTATTAGAGTACATAAATATATTCCATAATGTAAATTTATGGAACAGATGGCAGTCACTTCAATTATGGGGAATCTCTGTGGAAAAGAATTATATTACTTTCATCCACCCACTGTCTCCTCTTCCTCACTCGTTCCTCATTAGGGAAACGCCAAGATCATCTTCTTTTTTCCCCTTCTTCATTTTGCCCCAAATACGAATGATATATTTCTTTTAAAGATTGAGGAGTGAATTTGGAAATGATGGAATTTCTTTTAAAGAGATAAGAACTCAATGTTTTATTGATATCTTATACGATAGACATTTGGTTTTTATTACATAAGTACATTAAATATTAACGCCAAAACATCATATTGACCCAAAATTAACACTATTTTTGACATTCACTGACCCCAAAGCGACTGAGAGAGAAAAAATGCTCAATGTTGCACTCGTAATGCTCCTGTTTCTCTCTTGATTTGTTGTTTATTCTTCCGCAGAGCTGACTCTGCATTGCCGGAAACCCGGCTGCTGTTTGAGATTTCCCTTGGAATTAGCAATAAAACCATTAGGTGAATTAGGTGAAACCACTTTGAATTGCATGTCAAATTGACTGATCCTTGACCAGATCTATGACTGGTGAAAGAGGCAGGCATAAAATACTCGAAAAGAGTTTTGGAACCCCTGCGTCTGTTTTGAGATGTTAGGGTTGGATTTGTTGATATCTCAAGTGACCGATATCTTCTACTGAGACCAGGATAGGAGGAAAACAAACCACAACCGGGGGGACCCAAAAAGTAAAGCGTCTCCTAGTACGTTGTATACCAGTGAGAGGGAATCCCAAATAAGAAAGGATTTCCTCTTTCATAACTTAATGCCAAGACTTTTACGGGAAATCCTTGACCAACAAGCCCCCATTGACTTCTTATTGAGGGCTACAATTTCCTTTTCTGCATCCAACTTATTTGCTCAGTATTCATTTGGAATACGCTGCCAGTATATGGGATCCATAGGAAATATCCCTGCATAATGAACTTCAAAGTGTGCAGCGAAGAGGGGCAAGATTTGTAAGACAGTACGATACTATATTAGTGTAACCAGTAAATGAATTAAAATGTGAATCATTGCCAGATCGCAGGTTGAAGTTTAGACATATTCTCTTAAATTAATTCCAAGATAATATTTTCAATGATGACGTTAAAAATATTTGGCAAACCCCAACTTACTATGGTAAACTGGACCATTAAACAAAATTAGAGAAATTGATTGCCAAACCGACAGATTCAAAATGTCCTTTTTTCCTCGTACAATTAGGGGTATGAATAGCGGTAAATATGTCCAATACGAGTAAACCAATCCATAGCATTGGTAGTTGCTTGTTGGTGTAAGGACTTGAAGGTTACCCAACTAACAGCACGTTTTTGCATGCTTAGTTTGGTATTTTCATATTCCCCCTGCCACACATCTTTGTGGTTGCTTGCAGGGTATTATGTAGGTGTAGATGTAATTACGCCATATGAGGTATCTCAGTCCAAAGGTAACAGAAAAGCTGAATAAACAGCCATTATGCTACCTGAATCATAATCCGCCTAGGGTTCACTTCTCACAATATGTAGCTAAATATATTTTAAGGCTGACGCCTTACTTGTGCTTGCCCCCGCGTTTTTGCTGCCGTTATAAACATTCACAAGTATAGCTGAATTTTCCCTGAGAGGAAGTCATTCATCTTGATGCGGAAGTAGAACACAATGGCTTGATTCAGGGGGGTTCTGCGTTCGAGTATAGTTGGATGACTTTTTTGTTGACGTTCTCCTAATTAGTGGACCTAATTAACTCCTTTGGCGGATATTTTGCATTCCTTGAATTTCTTCGCCAACGCTCTAATAATATTGCAATTAATTCAGACATCGCATATACGTCTCTCTCTCTCTCTTGAATTGTCTCTAAATATTCAGTGTGGATATTATCATGTGAGTTATTTTTTAATGGATTTGTCAAAGTATTCATTTATTCATAGAGATATAGTTGGTTCTAGTGATGCCCAAAATAAGCAAAGCTCCTTTCAACTTAAGCAAATTGCTCTCTTATTACAATTAAGCCAATTGTAAAGCCAATTACTTTTTACGAGACACACGCTGTAACTTTGACGCTGTTTTCCTCATTACTGGTCCTACAATTAATAAAGTACTAAATTATTAATGGTCACAATTGAAAATTAATGATGGGATTCCTCAATGATTTTAATGAAAGCACAATCCATTTTCCAGATGAGAAAGTAAACGAGTGACGTGTGAACTAGTTAATTTGGTGTAGTGAGCAAACCAGTTCCGAATCGAATCTTGACTTTGGGAGCTTAGATTGCATAATAAGATGGTATCCGTCATGGACGTGTACCCTCTGCTTAACTTCCTTTCAGGGAAAGTTAACAGTTGTATCTTGCGCCTCTGATAGTTATGCAAACGGATCTTAAATTTGCAGTCAGGTGCACACGAAGGTCACAGCTGACTTGAGGGAGCAGTGAAGTGGATACTGTGATGCCTTCGGCTGGCATTCCGTGGGACTCGTCACGTGCGATCTGTTCGCACGGAGGCGCACTTGGCGGACGAATGAATGATGGAGGGACCCTGAGAGGTAGCATCGGGGGAACACGATATTCTCGCTTCTTCAGTTTTCAAGTTCATTCCCTTGCCACCCCCCGGGAGGGAACTTGGAAGAAGGGGCGACTACTGTGTTCTGCATTCTCCTCCTACCTCTGTACACCCTGCAAAGGGGGGCGATTACGTTTGAATGTTATTTGTTAGTGTATCAGTTCTTGTTATTAGGGAGGAGTCCGACGATTCATTGAATTGGGCAAATTAGAAATTAGGTGTACAAAGATTTTTGGAAGCAGTAAATACCGAACATTAGTATCATTTGGCGCTAAAGTACCCAACGTCTCATCCAATGGACGAAGAACTACTCTCAAAGGGCTTCTAATACAGCACTGACATCATTTCCATCTACATCAGTTTCATTATCATATCGCAGGTTGAAATTTAGACTTAACCTCTTAAACAAATTCCAAGACCATATTTTCAGTGATGATGTTAAAATATTTTGCCAACCCCATTTTACCATGGTTAACTGGACTTTAATTACAAAATTATAGAAATTGATTGCCGAACCGACAGATTCAAAATGTCCTTTTTTCCTCGTACAATTAGGGGTATGAATAACGGTAAATATATCCAATACGAGTGTAGCAAGGATTAACATTGGTAGCTGCATGTTGGTGTAAGGACTTGAAGCTAACCCAACTAACAGCATGTTTTTGCATGTGTGCTTTGCTATTTTTATCTTTTTTAAATAGTGAAGTTTAGAACAGTATATTAATACTAATCCTTTTTTACGCATGATATGTAGTGCATCTACATAATACCCTGCAAGCCACCATAAAGGTTCATGGAAGGGGGTGAATTCTCACCAAGCACCGAAAGAGTTATTTAGCGAAACTTTCAACCAAAAGGTTTTTGGGCATGAAGATCACGATGGAAGAACTTTTGAGACCAAAAATTGCAACCGTGACCCCTGCAAAGTCACAGTCAAGGTCACAGGGGTTACAAAAAATGAATCACCGCTACAAACCTGTCAAATCATAAGTTTAAAAAGGTGCCAAGGTCGATTTTAAGGTCTTCAGATCCCTCTTTTCATCCCTTGACCTTAAGGGTTAGTCAGATGTCAAAGGTCAAAGGGTGACAACGGGTAAAATTACACCATTTTTCAATTGCTTGTAGGTAATCATTTAAATATTATTTTAAAATACTTTTCCTCGGCCACACACCTTTATGGTAGCTTGCAGGGGATTATGCAGATGCAGACAGAGTGACTCATCCCCTCCCCACACCATACCTTAATATCCTTCCCCCTCTGCTGTTTTTTATTCAAACCAACTCCTTTGGCACTTGTATTTCAATACCTGGTATGCCTTCAGAATAACACTTTAGTCGTCGAAACCGCGGTCGGCTGTTCGTATAAAAGGTGTTGAATATACTAAATCATTTTTATTTTCATCATGAAAATATTTCAAAAAGTAACTCCTGAAGGTATTTTTTTGTTTTTCTATCTAAATTACGTTTTTTAAATATTAGGAATCGTGGCTAAGCTTAAAGGCACCGAGTGCGTCCACCGGGTTGCGGATGGTGGGTCGACCGGCATAGGTTAGTGGTTGACAACACGTTGTAGACTTGATTTAAGAAAGTAGACAGTTCAAGAATGTGGAAACTGAAGAAGGGTAGCTTTGCTACAAAAGATTAAGGAATGAAATAAGTTGCAAATCCAGGAAAGGTAGAGAGATATAAATGAAGAGCCTATGCGAGGATGTACAAAACTACGTTGCTCTTGGAAAGGTGGAAACTGTCTATAGGATAGTGAGGGACCACTTCAATGAACGGAGCGCAAGATGCAATGCTATAAGATACAAGAATGGAGAACTTTTGATTGAAAATAAAGAAAAAGTGAAGAGATGGAAAGAATATCTGGAAAATATATACAACGGGAACAATCTCAGCACGAAAGTGATCGAGAAAGAAAGCCAAGTCAAGAAAGATGATATGGGATCATCAATATTGAGATCAGAATTTGACGCAGCAGTAAGGGACATTCGGATGAATAAGGCTCCCGGAATTGATGATATCCCCGCAGGGATATGCAGCTTGCAGGGTTTTACGTAGATGTAGATACATCTACATCTACGAAAAACCGTGCAAGCCACCATAAAGGTGTGTGGCAGGGGAAGAGGTTATATTAGGCATGGGGAGAGGTTAGTAAGATAGAAAAGATGTAGAGGTTAGCTGCGAGATAAACGAGTTAACTCCTCGAATAAGCAGTCGTGTACAAAAAGTGGCGGCATTCCGAGGGGGTATTGGTCTATCCCTGGGTAAGGTAGACCTCTAATTAATCCAGAACCCGTGAAGATGCCGTGACTTGGTGATTGGAGGCTGCCAACAATTATGCATTCCATCACCCGGAGGAGAGGGTAGCGGCTGTTCTTCATATGGGTGAAGGTGGAGACCACAGTGGTCGGTACAGTGACACTCATTTCACTACAGGCGTGGTAACTTTACATTAACGGCTGTAGTACAGCGATGTGGAAGGCAAGGGGAAACCATCACATTTTTATCCCGAGGAGTCGCAGCTACTCCACTCTTTCCTTTATTATCAAGACGTTATGGCACCCTCTCGAGTAAAATATTCCGGAGGTAAAATAGTCCCCCATTCGGATCTCCGGACGGGGACTACCCGAGAGAGTACATCAGTCAAATATGATTCACTTTTTAGAGTAGGAACATGGAACATGAGATCGCTTTGGACCTGTGGAAGACTGGAGAACCTGACTGTGGAAATGTAAAGAATGGATCTCAACGTATTAGGAATCAGCGAAATGAAGTGACCCGAAGAAGGAGTATCCTGGAGCGGAAGTTATAGAATTGTTCACGTGGAATCATTAAATGGCAATGCTGGAGTAGGCATAATGCTAAGGAAGAGCGCTGGAATGCGCGTGAAGAGCTTCCTGAATTACAATAAGAGGATAATAATGGTTAAGATCGAGACCAAACCTGTAGATACCGTAGTGGTTCATGTTTACGTGCCTTCAACGGACTACGAAGATAAGTGGAAGATATCTACGAAGATATCACGGAAGTTATAAAACATGTAAAAGGAGAAGAAAACCTAATAGGAGATTGGAACGCGGTCATCGGCGAAGGTAAAGATGGAAGAATACTTAGGAAATATGGATAGGGCAATCGAAATAAAGAGAATAAAGACTACTGGAGTTCTGCACACAGCATAGGTTAGTGGTTGACAATACGTTGTTTAAAATCTATATCCAAAGAAGATACACTTGGAAAATGCCAGGAGACAAAATAAGATTTCAAATAGACTACATGTTAGGGAAGCAGAGATTTAGGAACCAGGTGAAGGACTACGAAAGCTACACTGGGGCAGACATCGTCAGTGACCATAATTTAATAATGAAAAATTCAAGAAGCTGAAGAAAACAATGAAGGACGCATGGCAAGTAGAAAAACTAAAGGAGGCTCAACAGTATCAGGCATTTCAAGAAGCAATGAGAAACAACATAGAAGAGGACCTGACTGAGAAATCAGTGGATGAGCGCTGGGAAAATATTAAATGTGGACTACAAGAAGCCGCAAAACAAGTTCTTGGAAAAAGAAAAGTGGCCAAGAACAAGCCATGGATCACGAAAGAAGTCTTAGACTTGACTGAAAAAAAATAAGTTCAGGATTGTGTAAACTGAAGTTGAGCAGCTTTGCTACAAAAGATTAAGGAACGAAATAAGTCGCAAAGCCAGGAATGGTAGAGAGATATAGATGAAGAGCCTATGCGAGGACGTACAAAACTACGTTGCTCTTGGAAAGGTGGAAACTGCCTATAGGATAGTGAGGGACCACTTCAATGAACGGAGCGCAAGATGCAATGCTATAAGATACAAGAATGGAGAATTTTTGATTGAAAATAAAGCCAAAGTGAGGAGATGGAAAGAATATCTGGAAGAGACATACAACCGGAACAATCTCAGCACGAAAGTAATCGAGGAAGAAAGCGAAGTCGAGAAAGATGATATGGGAGCATCAATATTGAGATCAGAATTCGACGCAGCAGTAAGGGACATTCGGATGAATAGGGCTCCCGGAATTGATGATATCCCCGCAGAACTGATAAGGAATGCGGGAGAGAAGACATTAATCCATTGCATTTGTGGAATTAGAGAAGGCTTTTAACAACGTGGATTGGAATTCAATGCTCCGACTTATGAAATGAATTGAGGTGTCCTACAATGATCGAAGAATAATCCACAGTTTGTATAAAAACCAAGTAGCTGTGATTAAATCTGGACCCAGCTATGAAGAGGCAAGAATTAGGAAAGGAATGATACAAGGCTGTGCACTGTCTCCGTAATTTTTAATGTTTACATCGAGAGAGCCATCAATGAAATCAAAGAGAAGTCTTCTGAAGTGACTATCCACGGAGAAAAAAAATAATACTGTGATTCGCTGATGACATAGCACTCATAGCAGAGACAGAGGGATTTGAATAAGGTGCTGATAACCATGGAGAAGACAATGGCCAGGTATCAGCTGAAGATAAGTAAGAAGAAAACTAAGATATTGGTGTGCAGCAAGAAAGTAGAGGCCAAAACCAACGTTAAAATAGAAAAACCAAAGGTGGAAGAGGTGAAGATATCTTGATGTGAAATGAAGGCCTTGTATAAGATACATGGAACAAGTGATGAAGGATGTGAAGGAAACCGAGTAACCAACGACGGGCGAAGCAAGAAAGAAATAGTCAGCAGAATAGCCTAGGCGAAGAGGGAATTTTATCAAAAGAAGAATCTACTTACAGCTGAAAACACAAGCGTAGAAGAAAGGAAAAAATTCACCAGAACGTACATCTGAAGAGTGTTTCTTTATTGCAGGGAGGCATGGAAAGTGACAGCAGCGGAAAAGGAAAGGGTGGGAGCATTCGATATGTGGTGCTATCGAAGAATGATGAAGATTAAATGGATCGACCGAGTAAGTAACGAGGAAGTCCTAAGAAGAGTGGGAGAAAAGAGAAGTCTTCTGAATACCCTAGGAATAAGACGGGACAACTTGATCGGCCACGTCATGAGACACGATGGCCTGATGAAGACAATCGTCGAGGGACAAGTGGAAGGTAAGAACTACAAAGAAAGGCCTCGTGCAAGATATGTGGAAAAAGTGATGACGGGTGTGAAAGAGAAGAATTACGTAAATATGAAGAGATTAGCCGATAGAAAACTCAGTGGAGAGTTGCGTCAAACCAATCCGAGGATTGATGACTTATGATGATGATGATGAAATATTAAGATCTTGTTTTCAATTGCCCCTTAACTAGCTAATGGAAGTGCTGTTAACAGGGCGGGCGCTTCAAAACCATAGTGACATTGCTGTGACAACCTCAGTGCAAATTGCAAAAAAAAAAAAAAACAAAAAAAATTGAAATGACTAGCCTATCATACAGGATAAACATGTGTTGTGTGTTGCCTACCCTATAGGATGCCGAACTACCCTTATTTTACCATTAAAACTTAACTCATGTAATAATAAATTAGTGTATGCCACTACCCTAGATTAAGCTTATCTGTGTAACGTATGATGAAATTTTCTGAGCTTTACATCTGTACGCCAGGATCCCCTCATCATCATCATTTGTTATCAATCCTCAGATTGGTTTGACGAAGCTCTCCACTGATGAGTCCTTTTATCTGCTTATCACTTCATATTTACGTATTTCTTCTCTTTCACATCAGAATCCCCTACTACAGAATAATTGTTTCCGTACCAATCTGAGCTAACATAATCCATAATCGTCTCCTCGAGGCTTCCGGTTGTAAGGACACGTAGGTCATCAAAACCTTAAAAAAAATACGTTGTCGATATCAGATGACAGTGGAATCTCAGCAGAAAGATTACTATAAGAAGTAATTAATGATGATAATTATGTTGGTAATGTCGTAACTAGTATGCGACGAACCATAGCTAATTTTTATTTCATTCGGAATAAACGTGCAATATATTTTCTGAACTTAATATATAACGCCCTTGTTAACTCAAGACTAAGCTGTGGTGTATTCTTTTGGGGTGGACCTTATAAAAACTCTATAATATTCCCTGCTTTACTACAAAAAAGAATCCTTAGAGTTAGAGTCCTAGACAAGAGTCGCATTGAAAGTTCCTTTCCCCTATTTTGCTGTCTAAGATTGCTTCGCCTAAGACATCTATTTATTTATAGCGTTTCGTTGTTTTTACATAAGTAGTGGTGTAATACTATGTTATTGTTGTACAATCCGTCTCTTTGCACCCTACATATAACACGTATCTCTTTGCCCAAACCCAACCTGACAATATTTAAACAATATTTCTTGTACATAGGATCTAAAATTCATAATGTATTACCTGTTTCATGTCTTAATTTAAAAACCCTAAATTCACCAATGAATAATATACGATCCTTGTTTTTAACTAAAGAAAGTCTAGAGGATGTTTTTTGTGACTACAATATTATTCACTTATGTACTGTCAATTTAAATGCTGTATTTCCATTATATGCGTTGCATAACCTATTCTGTTTGCGATGGTAGCCATTATTCATGTTTTCCTTCATGGCTACCTAAAGTTACTCCCCTGGTGTTAAGTTTCAAGCTTCTGTGTTGGAATAATAAACAATTTATTTGTTTTTATTTCGTACATTTTGTACTAGTCTTGGGAACAACCAAGATTTGCAGGACTCATGTATGAATATGATAAAATATAGCGTTAGCAAATGACAAGACATTCATGGAAAAAAGGGACTGACATTTTTTCCCTAGGAAGATCAACTGTGAACCCCATTTTATAATTTTTACGCTCAGTTTGTGAACGTTATTACGTAGAGAAATGAAAAGGTTTAACTTGGATATTGGATATCTTTGGAAGAAGAACTAATGCGATGATTATGGTAAAGTGAGAGAAGCAGCTAATAAAAACTCGAACCAGAGTGAATGGAGAAACGGGTGGGTTGCTTAACAAACTCTCCATTTGAGCGGCGACTAAAAAGAGTGAATAGAAGGGACCACGTTATAAGTACCAAGTCACCACAACGGAGGAAATACGGGCGGAATAGCCTAAGACAGACCTAACCAAAAGCAGGAAACAACTTAAGCGCCCTAAATTAAGCCTGAAATTAACGTGGCTATTATCATCAATTATGGCTTTCGGGAGTTCCTCCGAGTTCGGGTGTCTTTAGGGTGATAATAGTTTCTCCAGCCATCCTACTGGCGTCTTCAGGTCTGAAAAGACAATGCGTTGATTCTCGGTCTCCTTAAGTGTAAATAAATAAGAGTCTTTTGTCGGTCCGTATTGGTGATGATGGTTGCATGATCAATCAATTAAACAATAAACAATTATGACCCATAGTTTGAACATTCTCTTCCTGCGGGATTTTGTTTGAAACTATCGGTATTATCTCGAACACGTAACCAAGGAGTCACGTGGTACAAATACGAATGTTTTGCAAATTTACTGTGCCTGAATCACTCGATACAATAACATTAATTGTTTTCAATTGAGTTTTTCTCGTCTATCTCGACTATAAAGCCCCCAGATAAGATAAAACACGAGTGCAAACAATGAATGTGGTTGTTATTAGAGTTTTTAACACACCAGATTAGCAAACCATTCGTGTTTGTACCACGTGACTCCTTAGTTTCTAGACAGGGCACGGATGTTTACGACAGTATCTCATAAATATCGGGAAATACTAAGAATAGTCATAGATTGTAGAGAAAACGATGCAGTTCAGCACAGAGACCAAAAATGCTTCTATTTTGAAAGATAGTGATGCAAAATTTGGTCTTTAGTGGTAAAGAAAGTAACGCATCAAGAAGAGATGGTCTTATACTGCTTGAAGTGTCCCTATTTCACGAATCAAGAAGCAATATTCGAAGACAAAGAAATAAAAGCAACTGTCGGATGGACGAGGAGGGATTCGGCAGAGTGACGACTGTATCAGTTGCCAAAAAGACTCGTGAATAGTCCCGTGGCACCAAGAGCCGCATACTCTATGTACATGTTAATTCACTGTTATGCTGTTACTTTCTCATTTTATGCTCTTAGGAATGAAATTGCGAGGCCAAATGTCTTCAAACACCTCATAGGCAACGACATTTACAGCAATTTAACCGATGAATCGTTGAATTTTGAGAAGATGTTTGTTTTAGAGAATTTAAGGTTTATGAAGATGTTCACTCTGATCGTCATATTTAAAGCAATGTGCTTCATTCTTCTGGTTTCTTAATCTTCTCCATTAAACCTTCTCCTTCCATCATTCACTTCCTTCTTCCTTCCCTGCTTTAAATTCAGTTTTAATCCCCCCTTCTGTATTTGTACTTAAATGTGCCGTTTTACCACAGAAAGTGGTTGTATTGATCAAGCGGCACGTGGAAAAACTATGGTTTTGCTTAATTTTGCTGCCAAGAACCTCTTCCATAAAAATACTCTAGGCACCAGCTGTTGAAGTGTGTGCTTAACAAACTGATGACGTATACGGACACAACAAACTGATGACGTATATAGACACGTGAAACTGCCAAAAGAACTTGCACCAATATGATAACCACCATTTTCAGCTAAGTGGATAACATTTAGATTGGTATAATTATCCTTCATTTTAATATTTCTTGACATATTACCATAAGGAGTTAGTAGGTAAGGAAAAGATCGGTGGACAGGAAGATAAACGAGTAAGTGCTGAAAACGGTAGGGAATGAACGCAATTTGACTGAAGAAAGTAGGGGTAGGGAAAAAACGGAGGGTTGTCTTCGGTGATGAGGGCATGAAGGGAAGCAGTTTGGTACATGCAATGACTCCAGTATGGGAAGTACAAGGAATTATAGAGGAACATCATTTGAAAATCCTTGAAATATGTAGATTGTTCAAGCTCATCTAATGCTTATTTGACGGGAGCTACTGATAATTTTGATCATTCTAACTGACTATACCATATTTCAGCTAGTCACTTCATAAATTTCTTAATGAAATATTATTACCATATAATTATTATCGTTCTACCTCTATAATTAATATACTTGTTTCCAGTGCCAAATATTTCCTTACCTCGCGTCACCCCTGATGAAAATGAAGTGTATAGTTCTGGTTAAGGGAGTGTACGCGAAATGTACAGCGAGTGTATGGGGAGTGCACAACCTCCCGCCGTACACCCCGTTGCGAGGGAGTGTACGCCTGGGAGTGTATGCGGAGGTTGTAGTGCACCTTCCAATACACTTCGTCTCGGGATACACTTCATGAACACTTCCTAATGAAGGAGGAAGTGCTATTGAAGTGTTACTCCACAGCTTCCAATACATTTCCCTTCGCGTACACTTCCTGCCCCCTTCGTTTAGAACAAGGGAATGTACGGGAAGGTGTCTCATATCCTTCGTGGACACTTCCCTTCGCGTACACTTCCTGCCCCCTCCGTCCAGATCAAGGGATTGTAGGGGAAGGTGTCTCGTATCCTCCGTGGACACTTCCCTTCGCGTACACTTCCTGCCCCCTTCGTACAGATCAAGGGAATGTACGGGAAGGTGTCTCGCATCCTTCGTGGACACTTCCCTTCGCGTACACTTCCTGCCCCCTTCGTCCAGATCAAGGGAATGTACGGGAAGGTGTCTTGTATCCTTCGTGGACACTTCCCTTCGCGTACACTTCCTGCCCCCTTCGTCCAGATCAATGGAATGTACGGGAAGGTGTCTCGTATCCTTCGTGGACACTTCCCTTCGCGTACACTTCCTGCCCCCTTCGTCCAGAACAAGGGAATGTACGGGAAGGTGTCTTGTATCCTTCGTGGACACTTCCCTTCGCGTACACTTCCTGCCCCCTTCGTCCAGATCCAGGGAATGTACGGGAAGGTGTCTCGTATCCTTCGTGGACACTTCCCTTCGCGTACACTTCCTGCCCCCTTCGTCCAGATCAAGGGAATGTACGGGAAGGTGTCTCGCATCCTTCGTGGACACTTCCCTCATTCTTGTCCGTCCTGTAACATTGTATCGTTCCCGAATGAAATTTAGTAGTGGCGGCGAAGCATTCGCTCGTTACTTTCGTACATCCTCTAATCTCACCCCTACAACAATGTCCCTACAATGTCCTACAACCCCTATTCTGTCGCCTGACTGCCTTGCTACATTACCTCCATGGTCAACCAATGCAGTATGTATGTACGAGGTATTGGTTCCTTCCAACAATCGACTCCACTACATTGTTGTGTAAGATGTTACAAAGCTGCTAGTCAGAAATTGTCGATTTGCGCCTGGATATCAGATGGCACGGCCGACGCACCGCACTCATCTATACGCTCGCTTTCGAAGCACATGAGTTTTTGGATACGCGTGCCCTCAACTCCCTGTGAATTATTGTTAATAATTTAAAGTGAACATGTCCAGCCAGAACGTTACACAAATAAACGAGCCCAGCAAGGATGTGGTACATACCGACAAATGGTTTGCGAAAATTAAGTGGGCAGGTTCAAACGAAACGGAAAACGTCCCTGTTCGTGACATAAGACGCATCAAGCCGGAGCATCTTAATGACTTCGAGCGTAAGAAGTGGTACCGAGTGAAAGGAACTGCCAAGTATTGGGACGATGGCAAGAAGCACTCCAGCTACGCTCTCATCGGTTCCATTGCAGGTAAAATTTTGCTGTAAATCCTCTAACCACTAAAACGTTGGTACTTATTTAAGGGAAGAAAGCCGGTATAAATGTAAAAAAATTCAATGCTGTGTTTTTAATGGAAAAATAATCTGTGTTCTTTTCTGAAGCCTGGCTCTTGAAGTGTGGAGTACACAACATAGAAGAAGTAGCCGGATCAAAAGCCCAACAGAAAAAACATGTAATGCAATGTAAGTGAATAATTTTGTGATGTAAGTGGTGATGTTCCAGTTAAACTTTGATCTTCTTCCTAACTGATGTGCATCTCCCTTTGTTTCAGATTGATGAGCCCACAAGAGGAAACATTTCTGGAGATGTAACTGTAGATAGCACTCTAGAGTGCTATCTACAGTGAATCTTTTTTTTCCTGAAAATGTTTTGTACTTTTATGGTTTATTTGCATTATGAGAATTACATCTAATGCAGAGATTACCAGAAATGCATATTTTTTGGAAAAATACTATATTGTAATACATACACTCCGCTCCCCTAGCAAACACTCGGAATACACCCCGTTCACCTAGCAAACACTCGGAATACACCCCTTCCCATACACCCCGGTCCCCTAGAAGATACTCGCCATACACCCCTTCCCATACACCCCGTTCCCCTAGTAAACACTCGGAATACATCCCTTCCCATACACCCCGGTCCCCTAGAAGACACTCGCCATACACCCCTTCCCATACACCCCTTCCCATACACCCCGTTCCCCTAGTAAACACTCGGAATACATCCCTTCGCATACACCCCGTTCCCCTAGCAAAAACTCGCCATACACCCCTTCCCATACACCCCGTTCCTCGTGCATACACTCCGCATACACTCCCCTTCGCATACACTTGGCATACATTTCGCGTACACCCCCCCGCGTACACTTCGTGTTCTCTCAGGCGTTTACTTTTGCACTTCCCATACACCCCGAAGTACATGCTAAAGTCCTATGCTGTGATAAACACTTCGTGCACACTTCCCATACACTTCATTTTCATCAGGGACGCGTTTCATGTAAGTATTTAGCGTCACAGGTTTCCTATACGAAAAACTTCGCAACTATGGTTTAGCGCAATACTGTTTTCTTTTCTTTTTCTGCTGTTTTGTACTCCTTGCGGAATTCCTGAGCTTCATATTTTACTTTTAACATTTTATTGGTTCGTTGTAGATGAAATTCCAATGGCAATTAGACTTTTCCTTCACTTACAAGCCTTCCTCAATACCTTCTTAAGGTGGCTCCACCGATATATGAAGTAGATGTCATTTTTGTGAATATTTGAGGAAAGGTCCCTTTTTGGCCTTTCTATCGATTGGCAATAAAATAATGAGGCCTTTCCATCATATATTTGAAGAAAAAAGACGGAAATCAGATATTTTATACGTGGCTATACGGCAGAGCATGCCTCTTAAAGTAACATTTACAGATCAATAATGTAAAGAAAAATGTCGTTATGACGAAAAACTAACATAAGATGCGCAATTTTATGTAGAATTTAGCAATGTAGAAAAGTGCTCGCCTTACCGCACTTGTTTAATTGATATTAATAAATGTTTTCTCGAAAAAAAGCAGAAAAGACTTAGTTACATGAAAGTGGCGCTAGAGTATGTTGTTATCATTGGCAACGGTACTTGTGACAGAACGTGTTTACAAGCGTAATTACTAATTTAGTTAAGGAATATACCTTACCAAGGTCCTTCTTATATATTTGATGTAATTTAAATATTTCATTGGTTATTGACATGGTTTAATTAATACCAATGCTCCAAATGGCAGCAGCGTCATTGTTGCCAAACATTATTCAAAAATACGAATATTAATAAAATTATAAACAAATATTTGCATTTGCAAGGGAATAGTTTGAAACTAAGTAAAAAAATATTTAACCTATTTTAGAATACGTATTAGTGGGGTTGAGCATGTATTCTCACTTTGTGAATTAAAAGTGGCAACAACACGTCGGTCATGTTTCGAAAGCAAAATGAGTTAAAAGAGCTTGTAAAGAATGTAATTCAACTACAACACGCTATATAATAGCATACTCATAGAATTACTGTGTATGCGTTATCACACTATATATGATTTTCCACATAGGTGTTTTTCTGGATCGGTATTTATTCATTAAATAACATAGCTCTTTTACGGGATATTGAGTCGCGGAGTCGCGGTGGTCCCTGTATAAGCTGGCAACATCACAATAATCAAGGAAATTATCGATTTTTTGAAAATGTTCTTACCTTCCCCACCAGTTTCTCCTCGGCTCCACGCACCACTACGTGTGGAACTTCGCTTTCACCTCCATTCACTGGCGGTGCCCGGGAATATACGCAGTCCAAGGCTCATGCATCCTACAAAGTAAAAAAAAACAGTCTATCATTGGAGAGCGAAGAATATGAAAGTGGTCAAGAGCAGTTTCAAAAGGAACTGTGTAAAGCAAAAGGTGAGGGAACGGTTAGCGAGCCAGAATGGAAGAGAAAGCTACATTTTTTGTTCCGGGGCAAATATGTCCCTTAGGAACATAAATTATCACGAATTTATAGAATAAAATATGCAGTATAACAACAAGATAACAAAAATATATTGTCACAGAATGGTACAGAATATAACATTTAAGTGCATTGCAATTTTATAAAAAATAATGATTACACAAAAGAAAATTCAGGCACAAAAAACAGGAACATTATAAAAAAATACATCATATGATGTAGAGTGTTACATAACATATATTTCAAATTCAAGTAATTTTTAATGGTATATCTTTTTAAATTTACTTGAATTTTCAGATTTATTACATCTTATGGCATGTGACTTTATGCCTCACAAGAGACGAGACGGAAAGAGTTAGTGAGGCAAATATTTGATATTGTGCTAAAAGGATTAGTGGAATTTGGTTGGCTATCCGGAGTCAACTAATCTGCAACTTGCATTAGGAGTACACTGTTCTCCAGACTGAAAGGGTGCGGACCACATACTATTACGAAACACCACGGAGAATTATATAGTGTAAAATATTCCTCCTCATAAGTAACCCTATGAAAAATCATTGAAAGCAAATGCACTAGTAAATGCTCTGATTTCGCTCTCCTCCTAATTTTACAGAGTTTTTTGGCCTGTCTTGCCTAGTGGCGCCCACCCAAGGTGGTTCCATTCCGAAGTTCTCCCACTCATATTATTTGCACTATTGGTGCATTTTTCTTTGAGATAGCCATCGGAAATAATTCAAGTCACGTCTGGAATTTTAAATTTCATTTTTGAGAATACTACTTTTATTTTATCTCGATCAAATGGACAAGAAATGCCGGAGGACTTTTTTATTTTAAGGAAACTAGAATAGTGCGCTTATTATTAATTAATTTCTCATTTTTCGCACGGGTTTGATCATCCATCTGAACTTTAGTGCCCCATTTTGTTAACAATTTCTCCTTTTGATCCTTTTTTACCTCATTTCTAACACTCTATCCCTTTCTTCCTCGTTCACTTAATGTGTAAGTACTTCAATTAAATCTTACTTCATGCTATTACCATCACATTGTTTTTCTTCTTGCTATAACTGGCTTATCAATATATATAAACCTTAAATATTTGCTTACACATTTGGTTACTAGGTGTTCTGAGAGGATAGATAGATATTTATTGCAACTAACAATAGTACAAAAAATAATAATGTTTGACTTGATATAACAGAATGGATGCTTTTAGTAAACTTTAAATCCTACCCGTATATATTCAGTAAACTCTAAAGGTTAACTCTAAAAAGATTACCGACAAAAACAACTTTGCTCCCGAATAAAGTGACGAAACCAAAATTAAGTATGTTCTACACAAAAATATACAAAACAAATTAAGACCATACTAGTACTTTGCTGTACCATACTAGTACAGCAGTGTTTTATACATTGTTTTTAAATACGTTTTCAGTATTGTGCTGTGTGAGTGGTCTCACTTTCACTGGACAAAAAAATTATCAGGAGACTGACTCGGCAGCCTTAGATAGGGCGTTGAGGGAGCATAGCTGTAGATCCCGTCAGAGGTTAACCCATCCTCATTGGGCGCATTCCGCTCGTCGGTTGTCAAGATTTGACCTTGGCCATGTGTCGCGTCGAGTGGGCGAGTCCTTGAGTTCCGGTGATTCCCCATTCTCGACTCGAATGTGCCTTGGAGAACTCCTCTTGTAAGCTTCGTCCTCAAGTCAACGGAACATTACACACTTCTACAACCTATGCCTTTCTACATCCACATCTACATCCACACGGTACCCTGCAAGCCATCCCAAGCCATCCCAAGTGACGATCATGTACGAGAAATCAGCTACTTTTCCCTTGTTAGACCTCATTTGGAATATGCTGCCAGTGTATGGGATCCCTACGAAATCGGTCTAAATAACGAACTTGAACGTGTGCAGCGAAGATCGGCAAGATTTGTAAAGGGACGGTACGATAATTATATTAGCGTAACCAGTCTATTAAATGAATTGAAATGGGAATCATTGTCAGATCGCAGGTTGAAATTTAGATTTAATCTCTTCCACAAATTCCAAGGCAATATTTTCAGTGACGATGTTAAAAATATTTTACGAACCCCAACTTACTATGGCAGACTGGACCATAATCATAAAGTTAGAGAAATTGATTGCCGAACTGACCGATCAAAGTGTCCTTTTTCCCTCGCACAATTTGAGATACGAATAACGGTAAATATGTCCTATCGGAGAGTAGCAATGAATAGCATTGGTAGCTGCATGTTGGTATGAGTACTTAAAGCTAACCCTACTAACAGAATGTTTTTGCATGTTTGCTTTAAATTTATATCTTTTTTAAATAGTGTAGTTCTGACTACTATATTAATACTATTCCTTTTTTATGCATGATATGTAGTGCATGTTTGGTGAGCAATCACCCCCTGCCACACACCCTTGTGGTGGCTTGCAGGGTATTATGTAGATGTAGATAGATAGAAGTGTGTGTGGCAGGGGGTGAAGATCACCAAGCATGCACTATTGACATGCAAACAAGCAACTATAGGGACTCATGCAACTAGATTGTTAGTATCTAGAGTATTTAAGGGATTAATAAATGAATCATGCACTATAGGCTACTCTAAAATATTTCCCCTATCTATCCCTTTGTTATGCTGCCTATTCTGTTCTCTTATAGTAAGGGGAAAAATGCCATTTTTAATCTATCAGTACGACAAAATATCTCTCTTACCTTATTTGTCTGGTCGAATCTAGCATAATACGCTGGTGTTTTTAATATGTGCCTAACATCTTCAGTAAGGCTATCCGATTAAAATTTCACTTAGAGATTTAATCTGTATTTTAACCTACGCTCTGATAATGATTCTCACCCTAACTCTTCCTCGCCCTAACACAACTCAACCTATCGTAACACCTTTTAACGAACCTAGCTGCTCTGCGCTGCACACTGTCTTGTTCTTTGATCAAACCTAATTCATTCAGATCCCATACAATGGCTAATTAGTTAAAAGTATCATCGCTCTTTTGTCTTCTCATTACATTTCCTAAGAACTTTTTTCATAAATCCTAGCTTTCTTTTCGCTCGGCCGCATATTTTCCGGATGTGTCTTCCCCACGATAAATCTTTAGTGATTGTTACACCTAAATACCTAACGGTTTCAACGCTTTCGATCTTCGTGTTATTAATTTTCTTTCACTTTTCCTTTCACTTTGTCGGAATCATATCGAGTCCCGAAGTAGTAGAGAATGCTTTGTTTACCAAAGACTGGAACGTAACGTAGCTACTTACTTAAGTTTTTGTAAGGTCTTAATTATCTATATTCCATATTTTATAACAGTCATCTCCTGTTTTTCACTTGAATTCTGAATTAGTTTTCTGCCATGGTAGTACATACTTCACATCGATTTCACGTAGAATGTGTGGTATTGCATTTGAGATGGGGTTGTGGAACCCTGTTCCAATAAGTCTTCAAACGCTATCCTTGGTGAGTCAATACTTCTAGGGTTTTCATCCCGGTTTGACTCTTATCTCTTCAGTGCAAGACGCCTGAAGACGACAGATTGCCCTGAAGACGATGGGTGAGCTGGTCATCGATACGTCGGCGGTGATGGAGAGTCTAACCCTGAGGAACACCCGAGGAGAATTTACTCTGTTTACATGCCGGGAAACCACCCAAGAACTTTCTTCGCTGCCCATGTTATTTCATTTTCTTTCTTTCTCTTCGTCTCACGACTAGTGATGGTGCGGGAGCCAATCCCGTGAGCGAACGATAGGACATCGAGTGAAATCACGTGACTGTCTAAACTGAAGGAGCCGAGAGCGACACGTGGTGGCGACAGATCAATTTATTCATGAAGGTGATCTTAGCCGTCTAAAGTCAAGGCCATTTCTTTTTTCACCTTCTTTATCCTCAAACCGAGCTTATTTGTAGAATTTTTAATAATATAAACAAAAAAAGGCATTAGATTATCTCGGCAGGTAAGGAATGAAACGGTTTTCAATGGAATTAGAAATCTTTTTTTTCACCCACGAAGATTTATTTTCAAGGGCTACAAGAGTTCTACCACGAAATTTAGCTTCACTCTCTCTATAGCCCTGCGGTACTCGCGCGAGTAACCAAGACTAAATTATACACAAAATAGTGCATGCCTGTGTGAAATGAGGTTAGTGATATATAACATTTTAATTTGCATAACAGAATAAAAATAAAAGGTGCCCTGTTGTAATACTATAGCAAGGAATTATATTTTACTTCTCGTTTCTTTCACTTATAAGGGGCGCGTGGGCTACAGTTGTAGCCCTCAACATTTTTTTAAGGAATGAGTTACCATTTTTAAGGTTATTATTGTACTTGTATGTGTATTCTAAGTTTATATTAGTGTTTGCAAAAATGGTTTATGCTCAAAAATATTTAGGACCATCGATATTTATCGATAGTCATCGATATTCATCAATATTCATCGATATTCATCGATAGTAATCGATCATCGTGTATACTCTATTCGATGACCGATGGCAGCCATCGTCATCGAAGCATTTCGATGAAAGTTTTTCATCGAAAATCGATGATCAAAATCGGCCATCGCACAAGCCTAGCTTCGAAGGTATTGATACTCAGACAAGTATTACATTATGGCGCGCTGAGTCGGTGGCAGAACAAAGTAGCTGGGCTACGTCTGTAGCCCGCGCAAGTACCGAAGGGACGGCAAAAGATTACATGAAATTTAAAGAACATTGTTTTCGATATTCTATTTACAGGAGAGGGAAGGTGATTTAAAGATAAATTCACTTTTTTAATCGACTTTTCCAATTTTTCTTGCACATATATTTCTTCACTCTGTGCAAACTTTACTTTGGCCCGACCCTGGCGGCTCCTATGCCTGGCGTGGGATTATGTTGTGCGTTAGACGCTTTCTCACGTCTTCGATGCTCTATTTTCTCCCCGTGAGCTGAATTCGGGATATTTGGAGGGGAATTCCAGAACTCTCGAAAAACCTCTCGGGTAACACTTAAATAAACAGTTTGCCCTCGGTTGCGCTCTCACTCGTGGGCGCACCGCGGGCCCTTGAAAGGCCTTTGGGGGCGGCGAGAGTTGAGATCAGGGGCCCTTGGGGGATGAGGGCGAAGAGGGTTGAAGGCGGTGGGGTAGTGGCGAGGTCAAGTGGGTGGGCGGAACTATGGGAACGAATAGATCTTCATCGGCTACGAGGCGTTCGTCGGTGCGAGCCCTCCCAGGACACTGAAGAGAAGTATTTATTTCATCGGAACACACACTTGAAAGCGTCTATCGCCAAATAAATGTGAGATTAAACACTCTAACGTTTCATCTAACGTTAGCTAAGATGCTTTGGGGAGGGAAGTTAGTCTGAGTGGATGGGATTGGTTGCCGATTTTAATGGGGTAGTTTACCATGTTTTTTTTATTGCCGAATCTGATAGACTTTGTAAAATAAAAAGACCTGTATTTTTCCGTTTTTCGATCCGTAAATTATTTCTCGAGTTATAAGCGGCGTAAAACTGATGTTTTTAACCCCTTCGGAAAAGTGGGCGTGGTGCAACCTCTGACGTATATCGACTTCGTCCAATCACAACTGAGCCCGTGAAGCTATATCGCCTTATCGCAATGGGGTGGACGCAGCTGACTCTGCCAATGGAAGCTGTTGCGACGGCGTCTGTGCGAGAAGGCCTTCCAAGAACCCCCCTCCACTCCCTTCTCTTCCCAGAAAAGCAGTCAAGGACGGTAGGAAAATAACGTCAATGTTATCACAGGAGCTTTTTCGGTGGGCGTCACCTTTTGCTTATTTTAATTTTTGATTTATGAGTGAATGGTTGTGGTTAGAAGATTAATTTTTTCACTAAAATTCTTTTAATGCTTCCATCTAACGATTTCGTGTTCAAAATTGCGAGATCGGTTCCGAGTAAACGCCCCCATTGCGGAAGGTTCAACATTAATGGGAGGCTTTTGCCTGTTAGAATCATAACCAGCTCATTGTACTGCGATTTTGTCGCCCTAGGCAATAATTTGGTGAGAATCGCGGTGTCAGCAACCATATGGTGCCATTAACACTGGTAGTTCAGTACTTGGTTAGTCAAGACATTTGGAAAAAAAGTTCTAATTGTGAGCCACGCAATGAAAGGAAATATATTCCGCAATTAGGTGAAACCTCTTAAGTAAGTGCCTGTAAATAATCTTAATCATTGTAAAGATCAGCAAGCATTTTGTAGCAAAATTAACAAGTAAGAGGACTTAGCCGAACAAGACTTTTAAAAACTAGCCCCCATCCTTTCTATTTCCGAAGCCTTGTAGCTATGCAGATAGAATCTTTCGTTTGGCGAGAAAATTAAAAGTATTGAGTGAGCTGAGTACCTATCCTCCTTGCAAACTATCTGTCGGATTTTCAGCTCAATACGTGCAATTCTACCAGTTATAATATAAAAGCAGTCCCTTTGCCACCTTTCGAACGTCAACTCTATTTCCACCACTTGTCTGGTGGCTTGAGTATATTTTCGAAGAGACTATAAATACAGTTAGAGAAGTCAATGGTGCATACAACATATGCTTTCATGTGTGCTTTAAATAATCTAATTTATTTCATTCATGAATATGTCTAAACAGTAATGATTATTACACAGCTAGGAAGGTATGGACCATTGAGTCGCACCTGAATTACGGAACGTTAAACCGTGAACCCCTTCTCGTCTAACATCTACATCTACATAATACCCTGCAAGCCACCACAAGGGCGTGTGGCAGGGGGTGATTTTTCCCCAACCATGCACTGTATATCATGCATAAAAAAGGATTAGTATTTATATTCTGTTCTAAACTTCACTATTTAAAAAAAAGATAAAAGTAGCAAAGCGAACATGCAAAAACATTCTGTTAGTAGGGTTAGCTTTATGTACTCATAATAACATGCAGCTACCAATTTTATCCATGCTAAACTCGTATTGGATATATTTACCGTTATTCGTATCCCTAATTGTACGATCTTACGTTATAGAGCAGGTTAATTCGCGAGTATATGCTTGAAAACATAGATTAGAATACACCTTTGCGGTAGTTCGAAGTGTATTACGTAGATTTAGAGAAAAGAAAAATTACTGCCAGGTCCCCCTGACAATTTTACCCCACACTTCCATTCCCCACTTTCACGCTGAATCTCGAATCGCAAGGGTTTGGCGTTGGAATGCGTCCTCGACTTGAAATTCGCATTGCGGAAGGTGACACTTGTATAGCTTCGTTCCTCTTGCGATCCGAATGGCGGGAGCCACGAGAGACCGAAAACCAAGTTTCAAGCGCGTCTGAGAGAACTTCGAGAGAGCCTTTAAACCCGTCAGTCACTTTCGATGAATTCGAGCACAAATCCTCCCTCCAAGGCGAGGCTTTGCACCCCCTTCCCTCCCCGATACCACCCCCTCCTGCCTTCCTGTTTGAACGAGAACCGCTCGGCGCCGGCCTCCTCAAGAGAGCAAATATTTTTTCACTCGGGAACCACCCTCTGTTTATTATTAGCCCCGCCCACCATTGTACGTGACCTGGGCCGCCCCCTAACGGCTCTCTTGCAGCGTGACCCGCCCTAGAGTCGTGGCTGACCACCTCGCCATTCGGGTCATCTCCCTTGGGACACGAGAGGAGAAATCACTGCACGTCCGGTCTTTAAGGCCGTTTTACGTGGTGAATGATCATGCGAATGAAATCATGCAAGTTCATGCGTCATGTAATACGGAAATCTCCTCTCATGAAATTCATTCGAATGATCATGCGATCGAAGTTAGAACATGTTCTTATTTTGATCGCCCGATTCCTTGAATGATCACGTGATACGAGCGGACGACGTCCGTCTTTGTTTTATGAGCGGGTAGAAGAGGATTAAAATTAAACAAAAGCAGGTCGAAATGCAATTATAATTGTTTTCGGAGCTTTTATAATTGGCGTGCCAACGGAGTATAAATAATATTATGTAATTATTATAGGTAATTTATATATTCACCAGGTGAAGTTCTTGAATTAATCACGTTTTGGGCGAAGGTTGAGTTGGAAATAATATATTATTCGTGAGGCATCATTTGTAGCAGTATAAAAATTGAGAAACTTATGCTGAAAAATTATTTCGATTGTGAGCAATGAGATGTTTCTAGCTAAAAAATATTTAATACAGTAACCAGATATCACAAGATACCCAATTTGACATTTTAAAAATCACATTTTTATTTGAACTTATCGGCAGTTGGGGATAATGCAGTTTATAAGAATTATAAAATCAGATAGTTAATACCTTAAAGCTAGAATTAGACAGAAAGGGACAAATGTACATTGAAAACGGTGGTAAAAGTGGTATGAGAGGTAACGTAAATGAATTCACTTTGTAAAATTCCACAGATTTAATAAAACCAATCTATGCGTATTTTAAGATTTTGATAATTCTTGTGACAAGCAGGCATAGAGAAATTAAGTATTAGGACATAACATGAAAATTATAACTGAAAACAATACATGGAAACATCGCCATCGGCACTTTTCCGTTGTCTCTCATGCCATTCATGAGGATTTCCCCTGTTGTTTGTTATCACAGCTACCACGAACTGGGATAAATTAGAACCAATAGTACGTATCTAACCTTTAAATAGTACACTATCTATTCCGATAGATGCTCCTACACACTTCATGAATAATTAAACTTATTTTACCCTCATGTATTCTTGCCGAGTAAGGGAACGTTATAACCGCATACGGTCATGATACGATTCACCCGTCGCTAAAAAATCTTAGCGTGACAGCCAGCCGGAAACGAATTGCAAAATGTCAATATAATTATAAACATGTATATCAAAGGTTGAATCAGGATCTCTTGTCACAGTAATTTCTTCTCTCGTCGTCGTGTCCGATCTTTCATAACCATGTCTGGTGAGATTTAATATAGCATGAAATTGTTCCAGCGTCTTTCTTAATAAATTATGATAGGCCTCACAGTCCTATAATGAGAGTTTATTTTGAATGTTGCCTAGCATATCTTAACCTCTATTTTTCTTCTCTCCTAGCTTTCTCCGGCAAAATTTTGGCCACCACCATTGTAATGGGCACTTGTAGCAGTATATGCGAAAATTAAGCCATATCGGTCCATCATTTAGAGGTCTACTTTACTTCAGATCAACTTACACCTCAGTATCTAGAAATATTCGTTTAATGATTATTATAATTATTAAATATACACTATATTTTATTTAATCTATCATGTATATCCGACGACGCGGACGACGCAAACAAACCATTCCGACCAATTTACAACATCGATACAGTTGCGTTGGTCGGAAATCTCCCATGAATCGATATGTATGCACTATCGATAGGCCTACCACTGCGCATCCTTTCTGCACAAAACATTCAAGGAATGCATTCGCATGTTCATTCACCGTGTAAAACGGCCTTAAGATTATGTCGTTGCAACTCAAAGCTAAAGTATTTCGTTCCACACAAGAATTCAATTTTCCTTTCTTGTAGGTTGGTGTTGGTGGCTAGAGTACTGGCCTTCCATCCCGAGGGACCGGGTTCGATCCTGTAATTGGCGTATTATTCATTGGTATATCGGTCCCTACTTGAGTGCTTTGTCGAATGTATTCAAGTTCAGTACTCCGTCCGTTAGATGTGACGTAAGGCCCCAAACCCCTTGGCATCTTTCGCTGAGAGCAACCCAATGCGGGCACCGGGTTCCTATCCACCCCTTGGACCCTTTCGTCACATTGATGTAGCAGGGTATTGCCAATGCCAGGTTTCCCTCCAGCCTTCCTCCGTTCCTCAAATATTCCTGCCTTCACGCACCTATCCTCTCTGGTGCAAAATGGTCAATTTCTCGGTCAACTCTCTTAATATCTAACTCCTTTCATACCTTTCTCACTCCAACCTTGATGCATCTCTATCGAAGCCTTTTTTCACCATGCCTCATAAACCGCTTACCGGAGAACATTTTGTTTCAACATTTTTTCAATAAGTAAATTAAGGTATTCTTTTAGAATTTAAATGAATTTTATTTACATCTTGAATGAGCGACGAAATTCCTCTCACACTCGTTATAAATTAAGTCGTTAATCTTTACCCACAGATGGTTATTCTTCTTCTCTATGATAGCAATGCTTTTCTTCAACTCTAGACTTTTAGTGCTTAGTTTTTGTGGAAAAGGAATCTCTTTCGGAATATCGAATAGAGCAGGCAACTGCGGGACTAAATAACTAGAAAAAGCGAATCGAAATCAGTGACCATCGTGTATTAAGGGAACACCGCTCTAGGCACCGTTTCAGACATTGAAAAGAGACTGTCCCCTTTCAATACTGAGTTCCATTTATCTGAGATTGAAAGATGAAATCCGAGGCCAGGTCTCGGAATCAAAGAATCAAACCCGATATAAATCCGTGATTTCCCCAAGGATTTAGGTGGTTTAGTGACCATGCACCGTGGGTAATCGTTCGCAAGAGGCGAATACTACAAGCCTACAAGAAATTGTATATTGGTGTGATACATGTAGAGATGGGCAACTTGGTAAATTACCGCGGTAATTTTCGTAAATTACCGTGGTATTTTTCGTAAATTACCAACAACCCTGAAAGTTACCGTAATAAAAGGTAATTTTCAGAAAAGTTCTTTTTTAGAAAACTTCTTCCTCACTAAGAAACCATTGGAATGGGTGATGTTATAAATTAAGAAGCTAAAACGATTTTGTTTACATTGTGTCCATGATTAATTGCAATTAATTCAGAGAAAAATAACAAGTGCATAATGCGCAGAGGTATGTCTTTGGAACGAAAATTTCTCATAGTGTGACAAAAGAGAGGCAAATTGCGTGTGGCTTCCAACTTTGTTTTAATTTTTTTAATGAGTTATAATAGATAAACGTCGTGATGTGTTTGATATAAGCGTCGGAATTTGTATCTCATTGCTTTTTGGTTTCGTTTTGAGTCCTCTGATAAGGATTAGCAGCCGAAAACTTAAAATTACCGGAAAATTACGGTAATTTTCGAAAATTACCGTAATTTGCCGTGATAAATTACCTCAATTGAAAATTACGGTAATTTACCCATCTCTAGATACATTGCAGTTAGAATTAAATTTTAAAAAATTTGCAGCAATGAATTTTTGAAAAAAGAATAGTTCTTCTCCTAGCACATACGAAATAAGTAATAATAAAATAACAAGCACGGAATCCACTAAATACCTTGGAATTAGACTGACACATGATCTTTCCTGGGGTAAACACGTACGTGAAATAATGGGTCAAGCTAATCGTAAACTGAGATTCATAAAAAAGGTATTGGGTAAATGTGGCGAACAGAATGTTTTTTCATGTTTGCTTTGCAATTTATATCTTTTTTAAATAGTGAAGTTCTGACTTGTATATTAATACTATTCCTTTGATATGCATGATATATAGTGCATGTTTGGTGAGAAATCACCCCCTGCCACACACCTTTATGGTGGCTTGCAGGGTATTATGTAGATGTAGAATACTAGCTGCGGTCAAGCAAGTAAGACCTCCTCGATTGCCCTTGAAAACGAGACTGAAGACTCATCGCAGTGGACGTTCAGCCAGCGTGCTGTTTTACGCCGCAGACAGTCATACAGTGCAGACCACTCGTGAATCACGCATTGTAGATGAACTATCAGTCAGTAAGGGCTATCAATGAGAGCCATGCAACTATGTTCATTCAGTTTCGAGGCATTGCTTCCTGCAACGGATTCACTGTCAGACTCAACATCCCCTTACTGTTTTACCATTTTACTTTACCATTTGTACGAGAAATCAGCTACTTTTCCCTTGTTAGACCTCATTTGGAATATGCTGCCAGTGTATGGGATCCTTAGGAAATATCGGTCTAAATAACGAACTTGAACGTGTGCAGCGAAGATCGGCAAGATTTGTTAAGGGACGGTACGATAACCTTATTAGCGTAACAGTCTATGAAATGAATTAAATTGGGAATCATTGTCAGATCGCAGGTTGAAATTTAGACATCATCTCTTAAATTATTTCCAAAATAGTATGTTCATTGATGATATTAAAAATATTTAGTGAACTCGAACTTACTGTGGTAGACTGGACCATAATCACAAAATTAGAGAATTTGATTGACGAACTGACAGATTCAAAATATCCTTTTTTCCTCCTACAATTGGGGATATGAATATCTGTAAATATGTCCAATACGAGTGACTCAATTCATAGCATAGGTAGTTGCATGTTGATATAAGGTCTTGAAGCTAACCCAACTAAGAGCATATTTTTGCATGTTTGCTTTGCTATTTTTATCTTTTTTTACATAGTGTAGTTTAGTACAATATATAAGTTCTAATACTTTTTATCCATGATATGTAGTGCATGTGTGGTGAGAATTCACCCCCTGCCGTACACCTTTATGGTGGCTTGTAGGGTATTATGTAGATTTAGACGTATCCTGTATAAAATGAATTTCCTTTTGTTCATACCCTCCAAAGTTCAGACTTCCTAGGCCTTATGGATACCGTCATATTTATTACTTGGATTCTCCACTTCCTGGCCCCTAACAAATTCACATAGCCGTTTCCTTTACTCCACAAATAGACCAGTTCTTCCTCCCACTTATTAAACTTGTTCCATTTCTCTGGCTATTTCATCTCAAAACGCATTAATTTATTTTTATCAACTTTCATTATGTGTATGCCTTTCTATCAATAAAACATACCATAATCCAAAACACTTTTTACACCCCAATGACGAGCTCACCCCCAAGGTTGTCCATGAAGTATTAGCACTTATTGTTGGTAGAGTTAAGGGGTGGGTGGAAGGGGATCTTTCATCCCCTGCTTAGGCCCTCGCGGTGGCTCACGGATATAGTTACAAAATGGATTACCATGCTCCGATGAAATTTCTTTTTCGTCTCGATAATTCCAGAACGCAGCTAATTTATTTTTTGCTTTTTCCGACATTTCAAGATGCCGACAACTTGACATTTATTTCTGATCCACCTGGGACACAGCAACTTAAATATATAGCAAATATTTCATTTTGTCCCATTACTATTGCTGCCATCAATAAAATTATTCCATATAGTCTGGATTATCCCTTCTGGATTATTAAAAATATTACATCGCAACTAGTGACATTTTTAATCGTCATTCCCTGCATGTGTATTTTTTTGACCTCATTTTCCTATTTGCACTCTCTCCGTTTCTATGAAAATCGTATCAATGGACATCGTTTACGATCACAGCACATAATTTGGGGCTGTATTACCGATGAAAATCATAACCATCACCTGGATTCAAGCCCAACATTTCGTATTCAGAGACTACTACCCTGCCACCACCCCACACTAACCTTATCCTACCGAAAATAAATCTCAACGCCACTTCATTCTCGATTCTTCACTGCTGGCTCCAGATTTAATCACAGCTCATTGCATTTAGCACATACTGAGGATACTGGGGCTGAGGTAGTCTAGTGGGTAGAGCGCTGAAATACTGGGAGGGTATCGGCTTCAAATCCCGGACAAGAGCCTTTCTGGAAGTCCCCATTGGAATCGATTTTCTGCGTGTCAGAACTTCGTAGGAATCGCAGGTGGCCCAGGGAAAGGAACTGGCTCCCATGCCCTGAATGTGTGAATCTACCACGCCAATGTCTTATTACGGGGTTAACTCTACCCTCATTTATCAAAAAACCAACCTTCGGGTTGAGCTTTAAAAAAAACCGCGGATAAGTCTTTGGTCATTGCAGGACACTCCAGTTTCTTCTAAAACTCGAAGCTTTGAATGCCAATTTACGCTGTCAAGAGCCTTCTCCAGCTCCGCAAGAAGTAAGCGTCTGGCTTGATGTTCAAACCCGGCGTCGTTCGCTCGGGTTTGTGGCTCACGGTCGCCAGGTGGCACTGGTGTCCCCGGAAGTTTGCATATATGCCGTTGGAGGGTGAGGGAGAGTTGTGAGCCCTCCGAGGACGCCATCTGAATGTCGCACCGCCAATTAAAGCCAGGGGCTCTCTTTAAAGCACCCCTGCGTCTCACTTCCATAACGAAGGCAATTATAAGTCGACGAGGACTTTAATGCTTTCACGAAAGGGGTGCGAGCAAAAACCCGCTGAAGGCGGAATAAACCCAAGAGAGTGTACTCTCTATTCCGTTTTTCCTCTTCAGGCGGGAAAAGGGAGCGAATTTCGGAATCCAAGGCCACGGAGTAGATGACTCTTTTTTTTTCTCGCTTTGTGTTCCTTATTAATGAGAAACTAAGAAGGTACGACGCCGGCAGCGAACAGTTTATATCGACGACGGTGAATGGCGTACGTTTTTGGGCGAATAATCTTTCTTTCGATAGCTCGCGCGATTTCATAGCTGATGCGCATTGAATTTTATGGCATTCATTATGGCTGTGACGAATAGCTCACCATTTGAGGTGAGACTGTGAGTGTTCCCGTATCGCACCACTTCAAAAGGTTCCGATCTTCTCCCTTTCATTACATCTTTCCAGCGTTGGTACTTTTTACATCCCTTCAGTGAGATTAAATTGGCAAGCTGAAACTGACGCGCTTAAAGCAATGGAGGACATGCACTATTTTTTATAAATCTTTGAATGTGAAGTTTATTAGCTAAAATGTGCTTGGAGAAAATTTTACTGAAGAATTAAGTTGCGTTACAAAGATATTACTCCTTGAAAATTGTACTTTTTCGGTAGCTTAAAAACACGACGTCATCGCATGACGTCACGGCACGGTATCACTATGGGCGTTGTTTATTTATCTATGCGTGGAGGTAAGTTGTTAAATTAATACTTGGCGATAACGTATGTATTTATCTCATTTGTTTATTGCAATAAACGTTTGTATTTCGATTTTTTATTTACGTAGTATGGATGGTAACGAGCAAATCTTCCATTAATTATTTAATGCCTGTTTAGTGCCCAAGAATTTCTTCTACGTCTATGAAATCACTGGTTTTCTTTAAGAAAAACGCCACCATAAGGGAGTAAACCAAAGGAAATTGTCGGAATGTGCTTTTTTAAGTATTTTTTCAGTCTTCGTTTCTTTCGAGAAACGGCTAAAACCTCAAAACAAAATATAGTCACTTCGTTTTCTTTTAAATGTAAATGTCTATCTCCGTAGCAATATGGAACCTATACCGTGCAATTACGTCAGAAGTATTTGGCTAAAATATTTAAATTGGTGAGAAAATTTCGCATCAAGCACATCATTAATCTTCGGGAAACAATTTTCATGCATATTCCCCATTCGTCAATTATCAAAAGATTTTTGAAAAGCTATTTTTGATTTATTTTATGACAATTATGACAGGATTATTGAATAATCATGTACCATGGAATCCAATCAATAAATCTGAGTAGAGGTAGGTAATATCAAGTTGGCACAATTTGAGGCAAGAATAAATGAAACATTCTATAGAGTGGTTACATCAATATAAATACATTACCTTTTTGGTAATTTTCTAAGTATTTGTTGAGCGGTTTACACTTAGGGCACTTTTATTTTTTTAGATTAATGGCCTTGTTCCTTCATTTACTAATATTTATCGAATTTCTATTCATAGCTCATCACTTGGCCTTGATTGTCACCTTAAAAAGCATAGAGACTTTTAACGAGGCTCCACCGAATTATGAAGTAGATGACACTTTTGTGAAAATTTCAGGATACATAATTTTTTGGACCACCTATCGATTGGCAAATAAAATAATGAGGCCTTTCCATCACACGTTTGAAGAAAACAGTAGTTGAAAATCAGCTTTTTTATGCATGGTTATGGCAGAGCTCCTGCAGTAAAATTTGCAGATTAATAATTCAAAGCGAAATGTCATTTTGATGAAAAACTAATATAAGAAGCGTGATTTTATGAAGAATTTTACATTGTAAAAAAGTGCTCACCTTACCACATTTGTTTAATTGATATAAAGAAATGTTTGCTCTAAAAAAAGCAGAAAAGCCTTAGGTACATGAAAGTGGCGCTACAGTATGTTGTTATCATTGGCAACGAAACTTGTGACGGAACGTGTTTACAAGTTTATTTACTAACTTAATTAAGGAATATACCTTACTAAGGTCCTTCTTACATTTTTTATGCAATTTAAATATTTCATTGCTTATTGACATGGTGTATTTAATACCAATTCTTTCAAATGGTAGCAGCGTCATTGTTGCCAAACAGTTTTCAAAAATATCAATTTTAATAAAATTCAAAACAAAGCGTTGTATTTTCAAGGAAATAGTTTAAAACTGAGTTAGAAAATATACTAATCAATTTTAGATTACGTATTAGCGGTATTGAGCATGTATTCTCACTTTATAAATGAAACGTGGCAACAACACGTCAGTCATGTTCCGAAGTCAAAATGAGTTAAAAAATAGAATGGAACAACAACGCGCTGTGTAATAGCATACTCATACAATTACTGTGTATGCGTTATCAGCCTATAGATGATTTTTCGTATAGATGTTTTCTGAATTGGTATTTATTCATGGAACCTCTTTAAGGTGGCTGGAGTGGTAATCGTGGTTCATTGAGAGTAGGTACACATAACTAATTTCCCAAGCATGTCGAAAAAATTGACTAGGTATCATTTGAATATCAATAAAAAGAAAACTAAGGTATGGGTATGCAGTAGGAGGATGGAAGCCAGGACCAATGTTAAGCTAGGGAAACAAAACATTGAGGAGGTGGAAGAGTTCTGCCACCTGGGAAGCCGAGTTACCAGCGATTGGACGAAGTGAAAAGGAAATTGCCAGTAGAATTACCCATGCAAAAAGGGCATTTTACCAAAAGAAGACTCTACTTGCATCTGAAAAAACAAGCGTTGAAGTGAGGAAACATTTCATTATAACATACAGCTGGAGCATTCTACTATACGGCAGCGAAACATGGACAATAACAGCAGCAGAGAAGTCCAGGCTGGAAGCATTTGAAGTGTGGTGCTGCCGAAGAATGATGAAGATAAAATGGATCGATCGTGTGACAAACGAAGAAGTGTTAAGAAGAGTGGAAGAGAAGAGATGTCTACTGAAAACATTAAAAAGAAGACGGGATAACTTAATGGGCCACATCTTAAGATACGATGGCCTGATGAAGACAATCGTAGAGGGAAAAGTGAACGGGAAGAATGGTAAAGGCAGACCTCGTTTGAACAGATGTATGGAGCAAGTTGTGAAGGATGTAAAAGAGGGGAGCTACGTCAATATGAAGAGGTTATCCGATGGAAGAATGGAGTGGAGGGTTGCGTCAAACCAATCCTAGGATTGTTGACCGGTGATGATGATGATGTCGAAAAAATACCTGGACTGCTTTTCACTCAAGTGGAACTAATTATGCGGTACCGTAAATTCCATTGTGGAAATCCTAATAAGATTTGTAGCTTTCATGGGTGTTTTCAAGTCTGCTTCCGCTCTAATAGGCGCTTCAGACCGGGAGGGAAGGTATAAGGATGGGAATGGAAGGGAAAGGTCCGAATGATACCGAATTCATTCATGGGTGTTTTCAAGTCTGTTTCCGCACTAATAGGCGCTTCAGACCGGGAGGAAGGTATAAGGATAGGAATGGAAGGGATGGGGATAGGATAAGGTCCGAAGCCCCCGAATTCATTTTCGCTTTAAATAACATTTTATGACTTGGGAAACAAAGAATATCATGGTAACTATTTATATATTTTTCGGCTCGATATTTGACATTAAGGTGACCTTTACATTTAAATTTAATTTTTTGTATCTTTGAGCCGGTATGACAACGTTATATTTGTTAGTACATAATCATTCCAATAGAATGCTTATTTTGCAATTAGAAGAAAATCTGTTCATGTGTTACTGAATTATAACGACATCTATCTCATGCACCATTAGGCTACGTGTTACAAAAAGTGCTGAGCAACAAAAAAAAAATCAAATCTCTTAAGTACATTTTTTCATGCTTTCCCCCATAGCTATCACTAATAAGAACACGCATATAAAGTTTCACGCAAATCTGTGAATATGCAAAAAAAAAGCTCCAGACGCTGCAATGGTTCCGAGAAAAATATAGCTGGCAGATAAACCTGTTGCGATAATTGATTCTGTTCCTCGACCCTTCCGTGTCCCACTCACTGGTGGTGGTGACAATGTGCTTGTGCAGTGGAGAATATGGAGGCTTTCAATTTAGAGGCCCCCCTCCTCTAAATTGATAGCCTTGAGAGGAGGGACCTAGTGGGTCCTCTAGAAGGTCTTGGCCTCATTGTGGACGTTAAGTAATATACAATGGATTGACGGAGATGGGGAATTTTATTGCATCCTGAAAGCATCACTAAAATAAATTTAATCAAGGAAATAACCACAGATTTCCTCTGTCCCGGGAATAATTACAAGTTCTTAGTATTTCCATTCAATATTCCATATGCGTTCAGTGTAATTTCGGAGTGATAACAACGTGTTCTTGAAACGTGTTAATCTGTGACCATAGCAAATAGCTTACCAACAGAGTGTCGGAAACCCTCAATATTCAGTGCTGGAAACGTGAACATTTTGTTTAACAGCGTAGAAATGTCAACAAAATGTCCGAAAAACTCCTTATTGAGCTCCAAATTGCGCGTTAAGTATCATATATTCACATTAATTGCCATGCGAAAGAATTTCCTGGTCCAGGTGAATTTTTTCGCATGGCAATTAATGTGAATTTCACCACCATACACGCGGCTGGCATGAAATTTGTTAGTGTATCATATATGACTGAATGTTAATAGAATGAGTAGCCCACTTATTGGAACTCAGCATGTCGTAGTGTGTGCCAATTCATGCAGTTATCACAATCATCTATCATCCAACTCTGAATCTCCATTCGGTCAAACGAAACTTTCCCTGGATAATCCTACATTAATGGGGTAACATTTCCTTCCTTACTATTGAAAAAGACAATGGCCAAATATCAGCTGATGATCAATAAGAAGAAGACTAAGATAATGGTGTCAAGCAACAGAGAAGAGGCCAAAACCAATGTTAAACTAGGAAAACAAAAATTTGATGAGTTGAAAGAGTTCTGTTACCTGGGAGGCCGAGTAAGCAACGATTGACGAATCAAGAAATAAGCAATCCCTAGAATAGTCCAAGCAAAGATGACATTCTATCAAAAGAAGAATCTGCTTAAAGCTGGAAATACAAGGTTAGAGGTAAGGAAATAATTCAACAGAACGTAGGTACATATGGAACCTTTTCCTTTATGGCAGTAAAAAATGAAACCTGCGGAGAAGAAAAGGGAGGAAGAATTCAAAATCTGGTACCACAGACGAATGACGAAGAGAAAATGAATCGACCGAGTGGCAAACGAAGAAGTCCTAAGAAGAGTGGGAGAAATGAGAAGTCTGCAGAAAACTCTAGAAAGAAGACGGGACAACTTAGCAGGACATATCTTAAGATGCGATGGCCTGATGAAGACAATCGTCGAGGAATAAGTGAACGGGAAGATTGGGAAAGGCAGGACTCGTATGACATATATGGAACAGGTTTTGAAGGATGTAGAAAAGAGAAGTTATACTAATATAAAGAGGTTGGCCGAAAAAAGAATCGATTGGATGGCCGGGTCAAACCAATCTTAGGATTGTTGACCGATGATGATTACCAGTGAAACACCGAACTTTCACGTGCAGTGTGTCATTATCGCCATCTGAAATGCTTCCATTCCATCGCTTTGCCATTTACACCATGCATTCTCTACTTTTTGCTTTGATTTATAATTCAATTATATGTGCATATTCTTATTTACTTCAGTGCTGCAAAGACTCACGGTTCGCCTAGTGGAAGGAATGCACATCAGATTAAGCACCCCTCACAATTCTCCCTAGGATTTTCAATCGTGTACAATGATTTTCATCCCACCAAATCTGAAAAGGCTTAATTTAAAACTTAAAGTGTCTTGGCACTTAATTTTTGGAATCTTTCCATAACAAATAATATAGGGAGGCGTAATTTATTTTATAATTTTCATTCGCTACAGCGGACAAGATTATTGGTTTAGTGATGGACGTCAATGATCAACTATTTCAAACCCTTCAACATCATGACAATCTTCAAAATCATACCAATGAGGGTATGGGAGGAATTATGATGTTGAAGGGTTTGGAATAGTTGGGCATTGACGTCCATCACCAAACCAATCATCTTGTCCGCTGCAGCGAATTAAAGTGATAACATAAATTACGCCTCTTTATCTCTTCATCAACAGGGGTAAATTATTATGTAACCTTAATTTGCGTGTTTCTTAAACGAGCGACTTTTCTGACATCAATAACATAGTGTTTGCCTTCTAAACATTTAACTACATAGTGATTAGTACTACTATTTGTACTCTTCTCCTGAAAATTTAACTCGCTAATTCCTAATTAGTGGAATGCACCCGTTGATATTCAACGGGAGGGAGGGGAAACTTTGAACATTAATAAATAATTAATTGAAACCATTTCTTTTTGCTGTTTGCAACCTATTAAATTAGGCAATATAACCTATTAATATTAGGCAATATAACCTATTAAAATTAGGCAATATAACCTATTAAAATTACGCAAATAAGATGATTCTGAGCTGTAATTAAATTGATCACTGTATAGAATATTGACCCTTCGATTCCCTTGACCACACATAACAATTGTGAAACCTGACTTCAAACTGAAAATTCATCACTTGCCTCGAGAATGGAGTACGACACGGACTTTGAAACGTCGGCTTCTATTAAAAGCTCATCCCGGTGGAAGACCCGCGAAGACTTATTAAATATTATTCGCTAGGAAAAAACAAAATCATACATCACTGTATAGAAGATGGAAATTACATGAAGTTATCCATTTTCAGCGTAGCATTAACTATTCATTCTAACATCCATGCCTGTGCACTTGGCCAAGCATTTTCTAACACTCTCCTTAGATGTTAGTCCATGGAGTACATTACATGACCTTTGGATCAAAATTCATTTAATTTGAAGGGAGCTAAAAGAAGTCCAACTTCACAGGTCTTTGTCCGATCGATAAATATAATTGGTTATAGATCTATTGGTTTTGGCATTTTATGCAAACTACAGCGCTCTACTTCTTGGTTTTTGCGATGCCAGACTGAAATAAGCACGAGTTTTATTAAGGTAGAGAGTATCTCCAATTTCAGCGAAAGAAAAAAACGTAAAGGAACCTGATTATTTAATATTATTTTATTCATTGACCGAACCCTATAAAGTTCAAGAAGTTGGAATTTGAAAAACATTTCGCAGAGCATTTTAACTTTCATACTCGTGAAAAAATGTTAAAAGATACTTCCAACAGGATGATGGAACTTATTTTATTCAGATTTAATGTTATTACCGCCTATATAAGTATAACATAGTATGAAGTTGTAAAAGGAAATCCCAGGAACTGGTGCTGAAAAAATGAATGTCTCATTTATTTTGTGATAGTTTTTATTATTTCAGCGGATATGAGGAAAGAAATCTCATGTAAAATAACGATAATAATTAAGTTTTTTAAGATAATAATAATTAAGTTTTCTTCATGGGATGGAATTTTAAAAAAATCATCGGCGAAACTGTCATGGCAACGAATTTCCGAGCATTGATCACGATCTTTATTTAGTTTTTTTTACAGTGCGTTTAATTGATAAAAATGTGTGATAATAAGTTTATATTGAATATGATATATGACAAGTGTGAGGTTTAATTAATTACGAGCAAGCTTATTCAATCCAAACAGAATTTAAAATTTTCAGTATTTGAGAGGTACCAGTTGAGTGCTTCAACAACTCCGCCCCACAGATATTCAGAAAATTGCTTCCCGACAAACTTTTCATGATGGCATTAAACGCATTAAAAAAAACATTGAATGCAATAACGTGGCATAACTAATTAGGCTCCAAGGCTCAACCTATTACGAAGGTTGACAGTTCACAAATATTGATAAGGGAGATTCATTATTTATTAGAACGATAATGGTTAAATTGCTATGAAATAATTAATTGCGTTTGGTGAATAAATATTAAATTTGATCAACTTGCATACACACTAGTTAATATTAAATGCTTTACGCGGAAGGTATACATATAAAATATATTGATATGTAGTGTTAAGGTACGCAGAGTTTTCTCTGGGAAGGCAGATTGATACAATTTTTAACTTAAACGACACCAAGTTAAATTTAAAAGATTGGTGAATATTGGAGCAGATTAACATTATCTGGTGATTGAATTGAATTTTGGACAGACGTGGACGAAGCACACAAGATATGAGTTGGAGAATTGCGCTTGCTGAACAGGATTCGACTAACAGTAAATCAATGGGGTCGTTCACCATATTTTTTTTATTGCCGAATCTGATAGAGTTTGTAAAATAAAAGGACCGGTATTTTTCCGTTTTCTGATCCGACAATTATTTCTCGAGTTATAAGCGGCGAAAAACTGATGTTTTTAACCCTTTCGGAAAAGTGGGTGTGGTGCAACCTCTGACGTATATCGACTTCGTCCAATCACAACTGAGCCCGCGAAGCTACTTCGCCTTATCGCAAAGGGGGGGACACAGCTGACTCGGCCAATCGGAACGACTGCGACAGCATCTTTGCGAGCAGACCTTCCGAGAACCCCCCTCCACTCCCTTCCCCCTCCCCTGAAAGCAGTCAAGGACGGGAGGAAAATGACGTCAATGTTATCACAGCAGCATTTTCGGTGGGCGTCACCTTTTGCTTATTTTAATTTTTGATTTATGAGTGAATGGTTGTGGTTAGAAGATTAATTTTTTCACTAAAATTCGTTTTTCGTTTCCATCTAACGATTTCGTGTACAAAATTGCGATTTCGGTTCCGAGTAAACGCCGAGTAAACGCATTGTTAGTGGAACCTACGGTTATAATGCTGAGAAACAGTGCGAAAAGAAGTTGGTATGGTGCGAATGATTTTAACCTTTTTCCACTCGGGTGTTGAGTGACACAGGACACAGCCTAGCTCATTAATTTCAGATCATTATTACCTCCTTCGTACTCATTCTAAAAAAGTCAAATTTGTCAAAAAAAAACTCTTTCAAAGAGGGTTATTTAATTTCATTTATTTTCTCAATCTTAATTCTATGGGCATATAAAAATTAGATTTCTAATGGGCTACTGGAATCAAGGCTGAAAAAAAAATCCGTATGCAAAGGGTTAAAATACCTATCTTGGGTAGCGAACATACATGGTGACGTTTCTTTTCCGAGCGAGGGGACATTTTTATACTTTATACCTTCATTGTATGGATCCCATGTTATGAGCGGCATCTTCTAAGTGAGGATATAGTTTATTGAAGAGATTTCTTTTAGATTCAAATCATGATTTCAATTTATTTTATTGATAACCGTTGGTATTACTCTCGTATGGTGACTTTAAAATAGTAAAACAAGTAGTTAATGGAAATAAATTGATGAAAATGAACAGGCTCAACATCCTCATCATGATCTAAGCAATGTACATGTAAAACAAAGAAATGTTTGAGCTCAAATAGCGAACATTTATGGCTGAATTATTGGGAAAGGGCATCATTATTCATCATCATTAGTCATCAATTCTCAAATACACTTGACGCAGCTCAACACAGATTTTTTCTATCGTATCGTATTTTTTCTCATTCACATCCTTCATCGCTATTTCTAAATGTCTGATAAAAAGCCTTCCTTTGCTGTTCTTCAGCTATTGTCTTCATCAGGATATCATGTCTCATGAAGTGGCCGATTAAGTTGTCTCGTCTTCTTCTTAGGGTTTTCATAAGTCTTCTCTTTTCTCCTACCCTTCTTAGGACTTCCTCGTAACACACTCGGTAGATCTATTTAATCTTCAAGCAATTTACTTTGGCACCACATTTTGAATGCCTGTAATCTTGACTTATCAGCTGCCATCGTCCATACCTCACTGTTTTAGGGAAATATACTCCCGATGTACGTTCTGATGAATTGTCTTCTTTTTTCGACGCTTGTATTTCCAGCTGTAAGGAAACTTGTCTTTTGGTAGAATCCCTCTTCCCCTGGGCTATTATAATTACTGTTTTTTTCTTGCTTCGTCCATCCCTGGTTGCTCTGATTCCCAGCTAACAATAATCTTCCATATCGTCAAGTTTTTTTTCCTCTTTTAACGTCGGTACTGGCCTCTTATATCCTGCTGCACACCAATATCATAGTTTTCTTTTTATTGATCTTCAAGTGAAACATGGCTATTGCATATCGATAGTAACTATAGAGTTTTCTTCAAATCCCTCTCTGTCTCTGCTATGGATGAAATGTCATTGGTGAATTGCACCCAAAAAAGATGGTGGGACAACTAAATCTACCGTAAAATGAGACACTATGGTCTTATAAAGACTCTATCATTATCATTTCACTAAATTTCGACTTCTCGCCGACTTCTTGAGAATATGGGAACCATTCCAAATTCGAGCATCATCAAACTTCGAGGTTCATTTGAAGGAACTCCGAGCCATTCTTTGAATGCAATCAACGGCTGTATACTGATTATCGGAGTCATAAATATCTGAGAATCTGGAAATGAGATGTTCAAAGCCAAGAGCCACTGAAGATTCAATTGAGTGGGAATAAGCCTCGCAAATGCACTGGTCTCAAAGTAAGGGTGTTTTCAACTTCGTGATACCAAGCGATGGTGTGGAAAATGAAAAATGACGCGATGAATTCAATTTCAGGCCATAATTCAGCAGCCTCTCCCTGTACATGACGGTCTTATTCCTAATTTAACTCAAAAACCCTGTTTTAATCCTTTGAAAGTATTATATAGAGGACTCAGGAAACAGCCATGGGATCAAATACTGAAATCAATACCCGTTTTGGCATTCTAAATTTACCTATCGATATTTACTTCGATGTCCTTTTCGCATCGAAAATATTACAAATCCTTACTCAACAGAACTTATGATAAACTGCTAATAACACTGGTCATTAAAATATTGAGCACAACAAATGTTAAAGACATTCTAAGATGATTTGAAATTGATGAGGGTCAGTTTTCTGGTGACTTCTCGAAATTCAAAACTTCTCGAAACCGCTGAGGTGTAGCTGTTTTATTTATTCTGGAGAAGTAATCGTCAAAAAAGGTGCCAAAATATGCACATGAAATTCACATACGTGTCGATGAAGTCATTAACCAAATTCCACTTCCAACACCGCAGATCGTTAATGAGAAGGGTGTATTTTAATTGCAGGATAACCAAGGAATCAGACAAAATATTAGTTCTGCATGACAACAGTGGCTTGCATCGTATCTTTCTCAATAGGTACGTAATTTCAAGGTACCAATATGGCCGATTATTTATCTAACGGCAATAATTACTTATCCAACTTGTGCCTCTGATGAGGTTAAGAGAATCGACCAATTTATGGAGTTATATCAGACTCCCTGAACTCGCTGTACTCACGAGAATGCAGGATGTTTTTTAAAACGTAGACACTCATTGGCAATATTTGGTTATTCCAGAAACTTTCAACCAATGGGGGCGTTTACTCGGAACCGAAATCGCAATTTTGTACATGAACTAGTTAGATGAAACCAAAAAAAGAAATTTAGTGAAAAAATTAATCTTCTAACCATAACCATTCACTCATAAATCAAAAAATAAAATATGCAAAAGGTGACGCCCACCGAAAATGCTGCTGTGATAACATTGACGTCATTTTCCTCCCTACCTTGACTGCTTTCAGGGGAGAGGAAGGGAGTGGAGGCGGATTCTCGGAAGGTCTGCTCGCACAGATGCTGTCGCAATCATTCCCATTGGCCGAGTCAGCTGTGTCCCCCCATTGCGATAAGGCAATGTAGCTTCGCGGGCTCAGTTCTGATTCGACGAAGTCAATATACGTCAGAGGTTGCACCACACCCACTTTTCCGAAAGGGTTAAGAACATTAGTTTTTCGACGCCTATAACTCGAGAAATAATTGACGGATCAAAAAACGGAAAAATACGGGTCTTTTTATTTTACAAACTCTATCATATTCGGCAATAAAAAAAATATAGTAAACGACCCCATTGAAATTATGCATACACTGCGTAACTATCATTCTTATGTAGTAATTTAATGAAGGTTTTTTTAACGGCCTTACTGATTTGAGGTGGTATTGGATGCAAATTCGCGTGAAATTCCAAGTTTTCATATTTTTACTTTGATTATCTTCTGAGAATTTATAGCCACAAAGACATGCAGTACAGAAAGGGAAGTTATTCATCTTCTAATTGGCAAGAATGAATAAGTGTTTGATTGTTTACATGAAATGCATATCAACGTTCATTTTGAAACAGTAATTGACCGTATTCTTATCGGATTTGTTTATTAGATAATATGCTTTTATCCAATGCTGCCAAGGAAGGAAAACATTTCAACATCACATTCTGGAGTCAGTTTGAAAAATAATCACCCTGTTCAGTACACAAATATTCACACTGCGGTGTGTCACAATGTAGAATAGTCTGTGTCAGAGCATCGTGAAATATGGCATTGAGTAAAAATTACTTTTATGGAGAAGATACAGAAGGAAATGACAAACTTCTTAATGCCCATTTTAAGACCATTCTTACTGTCGAATCGCTGTCCGGCGGCTTCTATTATATAGAAAATGCTATTTAAAAGTAGATTCCACCATTTGATTATGTGAAAAACAGAATCCCTACTGAAATTATTTTTTCCTCTAGTCGGAGTACGATTGCTTTCTTAGTAAGGCTGTCCCAATAATAATTCACTGGTCAAAAAAGATTTTCCTAGAAACTTCGTTGGGTGATCTTAAAATTACTTTTCGTGCTGATCCCGAATCTGTGCGTAGATTTTTTTCATCGCGTCTAGTTTACTTAGGACAGCTGAATTATGTTTTTTCTATTACGAAAGTAGTAATTTATTTCATTTATATATAGTGATAACATGAGCAGGTTAAAGTAAAACTTTCCTGTCAAAACATGTTGTCCTACGATGCCATGCCTTCCTATCCTGTAAAAACATGTTTAAACTTGCACTATCTTATCGTTTTGTTCAAGGCAATGCTGAATCAGCTGCCAATTCACATCAGTATGTGACTGTTGGCGCGTGAAGACATTTGATTACTCTCTGAAGACGGTTTGAGAACTTTGTTGCTCGCAGGAAATTGCAGCTAATTATATTGCAAACGTTGTGAAGTGGCTTAGCTTTCACCATGCCTAGACAGTGCGTGAACCACCCCGATGACTTTTGTTACGTGTGAGGTGAAATTACTTTCAAGGCTCAAAGGCGGAACATTACTCCCTTTTATGAGACAGTGTTATAAACTTTATTTTGACTGTCCGTGGGGGGACCAGGATAAAGGATGGGCGCCTCATGTGATGTGTAGCACCTGTGCAAGCACTGATTGGACTGAGGGAAAACGTCATGTGAATTTTGCCATCCCGATGATTTGGCAAGAACCTAAGGATCACTTTTCAGAATGTTATTTTTGTTTAACAAAAATTAAAGGAATTACACCGAAGTCAAAACACACAGTAAAATATCCAAACAACCTGGAATCAGCAATACAACCGGTCCCTCACTCCGAAAATTTACCAGTGCCGGAGCCACCGGAAAACGTTAATCTCCTCTTACATAATGGCTGTTCTCTTACATAATGGAAATGAACTCCCCCTCGATACCGTTAGCTCATGGAACTGACATGAAAGAATCTTACGAGAATATGTAGTTACTTTTAGAAAAAATTCACTACGAAAAATATAAGTGGAAAATTTGTGGCGACTTAAAAGTAATTGCGATTTTACTAAGCTTACAGCTTGGCTACACAAAATATTGCTGCTTCATTTGCGAGTGTGATAGCAGAGACAGAAAAAATCAGAACTTGATAAAAGATTTGCCAGAACGTAAATCACTCGTTCCTGGATCCAAAAATGTCCTTTTTCAGCCTTTGATCGATCCGAAAAATGTTCTTTTGCCACCTCTACATATAAAAATTAGGACTTAAAAAAAAATTGTGAAAGCCATGGACAAAAATGGTGCTGGTTTTACTTATTTGAAACAAAAATTCCCTAAAATCAGTGAGGTAAAGATCAAAGAAGGAATTTTTATTGGGACTCAGATTAGGGAAGTGCTGTAGGATTTGGAATTTCAACATCAATTGAGTTCAGCGAAAAAAAAGCGCGTGGAACGCATTCAAAAATGTAGTTGCACATTTTCTAGGAAATATCATGGCTGAATCCTTTTCAGAATGCTGAATCGCGATCTGGTGGCTATTCTAATTAAATTGCCCCAAGAAATGGGCTGCAATATGCTTTTAAAAATACACTTCCTCGACTCACACCTGGACTTCTTTTACCAAACCTTGGCGCCGTTAGTGATGAACATGGTGAGCGTTTCCACCGGGATATTTTACACATGGAAAAATGGTACCAAGGAAAGTTCAGCAACATGTTAGCAGGTTACTGCTGGACACTGAAAAGGGACCTGCCAGATGCTAAATATGCAAGAAAATCCTAAGTAAGTACCCATTTTTTCCCATTTTTTTAATTCACGATTTATTTGCTGAAACCCCCTTGAACTCCCATTTAATCCGGTCGTCCTAAGAAAACTAAACGTGATAGAAAAAATATAAGTCCAGATTCGGAATTAGCACAAAAAATACCTCTTAAATCACTCAACAACATGGCTAGGACAGAACAAATTTTTTTTTTGTTGACCAGTGATAATCTGAGCGAGAAATTGGGTTCGGTACAGGCCGCTTAAGGAGGTTGGCTCGCGACTGCTTGAGTAAAGTTGTCTGAGGAATCTTATTAATTTAAGTACGAGTGTATGCCTGCTAAGTGATCCTTACTTCAAAAAGAAAATTACCTAAGCTATTTAAAATCATAAGTATCAAAATAAATACGATGGAAATTCGAAGGATTTATATTTTAGGATAATTTTAATCAGCTCGACGATGGAGTCAATTCAGCATTTACTTTAAAGAAATAAATTCATGTACTCAATGAATTTACTAATGTATAACACCAGAATATTACTGTCAAACGTTATGTTATAATAATTTTCTGAAATATGCTTTAATATCTCATTACTAATGATATTATTCATACGCCATACATTTTGGCTGGAGCTACCGCAGCGCCACTTGAAGACAACTACGCATTTCGTCTGCTATAAGCGCAGAAATTGGTGGTTTTAGCGAAAAATACGGTGGGTTGATGCCTTTTTTTGTGTCATTTTATTTCTAGTGAAATTACGCATAAAATATCAGTTTTTGCAAAAATGACGTGTCTATGGTATTTTTAAACGTTATATTCCCATGTGATGGCCATTCTCGCCGTTAATCGTATGTAATTTCAAATGCAATTTGTGGAAAAGGGAGTATGGGTTGGTGCAATTATCTTTACTTTATTAGATAGAGGAACTTTAGTTCTATAAGTGCTGAAAATATGAAAACAATGACATGACTATCACTTTTCGGATCAACCTCCTTAATATCTACTTCTGATGTTTCTCGCAACTGCTAATATTCAATTTTGGTAGCCTGATGTGTCTTCTGTGTATTTTCCATCTTCTTTCTATGCTACTTACCAGCCTTTCTAACGCATACCTCACTACACTAACTCGGTACTCAAGGTTGATACAAAATGGCTGACCCGGTGGGACACAATTATGAAACTCAAGGAATCTGCGCAGAGTTCATGTTCCCCGATGTAGGATTGTCACATAAAAAAATGGGTGCCAAAAAACGAGCACTGCGATTAAAACTGATGACTCTGTTTGCAGAGGTGGTAACTGTGAATAATTCGGGTGCCAAAAACACCGACTCGGGGTTTGCAATCATATCGCCTGGTAAATCTTAGCAAACACTTTTATTTCTAAATGATGTGAGAAAAGTGGCAATGTTTTGACTTATTTCGGTTAAAGGTACCAGGAGAAGTACCAGGCAACTCCTGTAATTTTTATGTAAACAAACACGTATGTATCAAGGTTGCTTCACAAGATGCAATTTTTCGTACAATTTCTTGTATAAACTGAACGAAATTGTATGTTTGTCTGAATGGAATTAGAACAGGTTCTATTTTCCGTTCAGTCATTCAGACATTCGCACAAGCGTTCTCACAATTTGCCGCTTTACACGGTACAATTCCTTCATACAAGCGTTTGTACAAGAAATCGTACAAAAAATTGTATCGCGTAAAGCGGCCTTTACGTATTACACGTGTGCGTATATTGAATTAATAAACACACTCACACACATATTTTACACACAGGGAAAATCATTCAATAAAGAAATAGGAAGTTTCAGGATTGCATATCAACGGGAAAAAAATTCATATGCTGCGATTCGCGGATAACATTGCCGTCATGGCTGAGACAGAGAGAATTTCAAGAGTGACTCCAGTTAACATGGGAAAGAAATTGGCCAAAAATACCCCGAAGGCAAATGAAAAGAAAACTAAGCTAAAGGTTGATTTGATTGTCAAACTGGCAGATTCAAAATGAACTTTTTTCCTCGTACAATTAGGGATATGAATATCGGTAAATAGGTCAAATTAGAGTGTAGCAATGGATAACATTGGTAGCTGGTAGCAATTGGTAGCAATGATGGAATGAGCACTTAACGCTAACCCAACTAACAGCATGTTCTTGCATGTTTGCTTTGATATATTTTTCTTTTTTAAATAGTGAAGTTTAGAACAGCATATAAATACTAATCCTTTTTATGCATGATAAGTAGTGCATGTTTGGTGAGAATTCACCCCCTGCCACACACCCTTATTGGTGGATTGTAGGGTATTATGTAGATAGATAGAATTGAACTAGATAGATAGATTGAATTTGGAAAGAATGGAAATGGAAGGCAGGAAAGTGGAGTGCAGTTGGATGAGATAAAAAGTGATTTACGCGAATACGTAGAGAGACTAGCAATAAGGAGAATAAAGTCGAGAGCCCTAACTATAACGATGAAGATGAACGATTTTTTAATGTATATAGGAATAAAGAAAACAATTACTTTGAATGTTCTTATTGAGTTCTTGTTTCTGCATGAGTGGATGTATTACCTGGAATTTATTTATTTTTAAAGAGCCGAAAACAGCATATACGCCCAGCATATCGGGAACTTTAACAAATGAACATCACACACAACGATGCCCTGGGTGGCTGCCCATGCCTTGGTGAAAATTCGGCCAGGCGGGACACGAGCCCACGACCCATAGCAGGCGGGGTCTTTATCCTGTTTCCACCGGGGCGGTAATGAAAGCTATGAATGGCTTTAAGATAAAAAAATTCCTTTAGTTTCATTTTCTACGCTTCGAATAGCAAACGTATTGAATTTAATATCATAAGAATTTTATACTTTTCCCGCTTCTTAATTTTCAAGTGGGGTTCAAGTTATGTTTGTTGTTATGACGCATGTTATCTACACGGATATCGTGAATGCATATCAACAAAGTACCACAGGGTATTAGCATTATACGCCGTAGTTTCATATAAATAGTGCGTGCACAGACTAGTATTTTAGGATTAACGCATGATGGGAAGTGTAATTTATATTCTCTTTTGATTTACAATTCATACCTACATGATGGCTCACGCCCTTCCGGTAGCTTGATTTGCGGCGTCATAATAATGTGTATTGCTATTGGAGCAACTTCATTTGTGACAGATTATTTTTAAAACGCCTGAAAAAAACCATTATTTGATTACTCCCGTGTCAAACCCGCACAAAGTTATCGCAGCGGCCTCGTAGAATCAAATATTTCGCGCGTCAATATCGGGTCTGTTTTGAAATCGAAGTACTCCACTTCGAGTCTCGACAATGTCGTTAATGGCCTAAAGGCCTCGGTCAACTGTGCTTCCCATTCAATCATTAGTGTCATCACGTCATGTCGGCACAACCTTCTATTTTACCCCGCATATACATATACTTGACTGCTCTCATGGGTGTAGAAGGTTGTGGGGTCGCGTGCAACAACTGAGTCACGGATTGCTCAGTTATCATGTTCGTGAATGCTTCTGTCACTTGCTTGAAATTGATTTCATTTTTTCTTGAAGCATAAACTCCCTCTTTTAACGTGTAATTATGCATTTAATTCAATGATTTCATTACCTACTCTTTGCATTTTACTTAACTTAGTCAGTATTTTTAAATCAGTACATACGTAAGGTATCTTGCACCTCTTTGCATTACGCTCAATTTATTGGTTTTACGTCTACGTAATACCCTGCGAGCCACCACAAGTGTGTGTGGCAGGGGGTGAAGATCACTAAACATGCACTTCTGTCATTTAACTAAGTGATGCAGTGCTTCTACTTCAAAACACATGTTAGATATTAGTGTCACTTGCATAAGTGTATTTCGGAAAATATTTTCCTAGCCAGTAGGTAATTTTTTTACCAATATGTACAGTTATATGGATGGTAAATACATAATAATGCATGGATAACCTATTGTCTAGGGAAACATGTTCCGAAATACACTTATCCGTATTTTCCTATCATACACATGAAAGTGGTATTTCAACATGTATCATGCACTTCAGAGTACACCAGCAATTTTTTATCGTCATAACCCTGCCTAACTATTATGCTTATAGTGATCTCTTATCCTGCACGGGAAACATGATGTTTTCAATCTATCGGTACGACTATCTATATCTGTAAATTTGTTTATCTCAAAAAACATAGCATAATACGCTAGGGTTATTGACATGTACCTAAAGTCATCTGTAAACATCTCATATTCGAATTTGCTTAAAAGGTATAGCCTAAATTTTATCCTCCACTCCGATAGTAATTCCGAACCCAGTTCTTCTCTTAAACTCGAAAGGCTATTAGAAATATCATAACGGCTTTTAACAAATCTATCTGATCTCATTTGCACGCGCGTTGATTCCTTTCTCATTTTAATGACGAGGCATGAAATATTTCCGACTACGTCGCCTTTCAGGCATTCAATCATTCTATTTCTTCAGAAGTTCTTCCCTCTCGACCCTGAGCGTGAAAGTGAGGAGGAACTATTTTTCCGATAGTGAAACTCACGACCCTTCCAAGTTCAAGAACGAAGCAATCTCTCCTTGCTGTGCTTTAGTCGACTTCGTGTGAGGCAAGAGGACTATCCTCATCAGCTCATCGGTAGTGTGAAGTCCGTGCGAGAATGACTGGAGACGTATCCGTCTTGCAATAAGAAGTTGATTTCGTTTCACGTCTTTTACGCTAAGTTAATGCGTTTAGTATTTCAGTGACTGATAATGTTGAAGGTGGTGAATGTTAACTATCCGCGTGAAAATTATGTTATTCACCGATTTCTGCTCAAAAGTAGCTTGCCAGTGAATTAAAGGATTCCTCGGGATGTTGTTCAACTACATCTACGCAATACCCACAAGATCTCGCGAGGGTGTGTGGCAGGGGTTGTTCAGTGTACCGGGCGTTTTTCAGTATTTTTTCCGAGGACATAACCTCGCAGTGAGATATGAATAGTCGTTTAGTTGAGTGAAACACGTTTTACGTGACCAAGGAATATTGAGAGGTGCTAGCGTGTTTCGTGATTTTGAATGACATGCCGAGTGAAATCAACCGTCAGTTGCTGCTGTTGGCCAACCCTTGCTGAAGTATGGCGGGCATATCTTCTTCAAGAGATACCGAGTCTCGTAAAGGTAAGTGTACGTTTGTTTTGCTTTCATTTTCCACGTTACTTCAGGTACAAATGTCCAAATGTGATTACATTGCTGAGGTATTATGCGATCTATGCCGACGAAGTTCGTTGCTTTTGCAGTAGGAAGATAACAAACAAGAAACATTAACGTCTCTTTGTGAGTAAAAGTAATTGAAAATCCTATTTAATGTTATGCAACGGTTTCAGCAATCGAAAAAATTCGGGCACCGGAATCTGAAATCGGTACTAATCAAGTATAAGATTACATTCAACTATGAGTTCGCTAGTTCTGAAATAATCGTTTCGTAAAGTGCAAAATGTTGCAATAGTTATTTGAATACAATTTCTTTTTAAATATTTCCTTGTAGGAAATACTTCAGATAGTTGATAATTCCAACCATTTATTGTATGGTTTGTAAATTTCTCCCGCCAAAATTAGTAGTTTACTGAAGTTACAGTAGATAGCGCTACTAATTTTTCAACGACTATTTTCAAAAATAAAACATCTGCAATTAATAGGCAAATGTTGACGTCCAAAATAAATATCTAGCAATAGAACTTGCAAGGGAATGTTTGTATCTGCTATATTTATTAGCGTTTTCAAAATTATTAATCACTACGTACATGGTAATTCGGTGATTGGTCGTCCGATGTGACGTCACTGTGACAATTATACCCGTGACCCTGCATCCGTTTCTCAGTTATTGCCGAGACGCGGGCTGGGACGAGCTGATGGACAGGTGGGTTTGAGATTTTGCATAAGAATGCTGTATTTTAAGATAATTTGATTTAAAATTGATGGTTTCCGGCGTAACTTTGTGGAATTTACTAGACATATTGAAAAAATTACTAAAACTTTGTATTTCCACAGAATATTTTATTCGAACACGACCATGGTTTCGACGGTTAACGTCATCTTCTGGTGAGGAATACATTGATACACCTTCTTAAATACTCGGAAGACGCGTGACATAGACATACAATCAAATCTGAGAAAGTGGAGGGGGAAGCGGTAGAGGTGAGAGGGAGTTGGGAGGTTGGGTCTTCCCCAGGGTGTAGGAGTCGAGGAATGTGGGGTGGTAGGTACGCACTGACGCACTTGAGCACGCTGGTATTTCTGTTAATGACTTTCTCTCCTTCCCCATCCCCTTCCTGCACCCTCGGTTCACCCTAATCCTTGCCCAACCGTCACTACAGTTAGTCAGCTTGAGATGCGTCAGCCCTACCTACCACCCCACATTCCTCGACTCCTACACCCTGGGGAAGACCCAACCTCCCAACTCCCTCTCACCTCTACCGCTTCCCCCTCCACTTTCTCAGATTTGATTGTATGTCTATGTCACGCGTCTTCCGAGTATTTAAGAAGGTGTATCATCTACATTAAGATCGAGATCGAGATTAAATTCGAGAAGGTGTATCAATGTATTCCTCACCAGAAGATGACGTTAACCGTCGAAACCATGGTCGTGTTCGAATAAAATATTCTGTGGAAATACAAAGTTTTAGTAATTTTTTCAATATAATTTGATTTAGTAATATTCATAGAGTTTGCAGCGATTTTATGGCAATGTATATGGAATATAAGAGAATTTTAAAACGGCTAGTCAGGTAATTATATCGATGTTCAACGAGTACGGATTTGCCGCCAAAAAGATACCATCTGCTTCGTGCTATTTAAATTTCTCGTTTTTCTGCGGCATCTTACATTAGAAGCTATTTTTTCCTTTACTAAGCGGATATTTCCCACCGTAGTACAGCTTCAAGCGTGGTAAGCTCCTGTTGCATCTGTTAATGGTGTGAATTGATTTCAGGAAGAAGTTTGTCGAGTGTTTGGCGGCATGAAGCTGAGTCTTCGTCATCGATGACGTAGGATCTAATGAGGGAAAACTTGAGAATTCGAGAAACAGACTGAAAGGAACGAATGCTCTTCAGGAGGAGTAATGGTAAGTCTCCTTCATTGCTATTTCTTTTTTCATTCACGTGTGTTTCTATTTCGTTTAAAATAAGATCAGTTTCTGCAATTTTCGTGTTTATACTCGAGTTGGCCTTCGATTTCCGACACTTTCCCGCCTATAATCTCAAAGGTTCTTTTCGAGTCTCTAGAATTTTCTCTGGTCACAACTATCTTAACTTCATCCCGTTTATGGATTACTGGATATCATCGTCTGTATTTCTGCCTTTCTGCCTAAGTATAGGGACCGAAGATCATTGGTTTGCCATTAATGAATAAATTTGAAAGTAAAGTTATGTTTCCTCATTTTCTTCCTTCTTGAAATTGATTTGTTTCTGCGGATGGTTTTCGTTTCTTAGAAAGATTTCTTAATGAAAGATTTCCTCTTACAAAATCTCTCACCAGTTCTGAGATCAATGTCATTTTTTAATTTATTTAGTCCCTTCTATGATGGTTCCACGTAATATGCTCCACGTTGACTACGATTTTAAAACCTTAGAAACATGCATTTTAGTTATTTTACCTGAAATGACTCGTCCGTCCTTTCAGGTTAATATTTTTTTTAACAATTTACTCAACGGCCGATGGTTTGCGACCGTTTAGTTGCATTTCTAGGATATTATTAAGAGCTTAAGAGAACTAGTTGCAAAAGATCTCGAGCTTGTTGTGTCCTTCAATGAGCATTAATTTTAGTTATTGTAATTTATAAAATGTTTTTTAGTAGTTCATATTGTTGATTTACTTGCAATATACGCCTTTAGAGATGCGTACTCTGAAAGCAGGCAAGCTATATTTTGCATTAGTCCAATATAATCTACATTCGCATACGTGACCCCTCAAGTCATTATTTAAAAATCTATATCATGTGTTAGGCGAGGTAGTAGAAATAATCCGCGTATTACATGTAGGTACTGTTTCACTTATGGTTACACTTTCATTATTTTATCTCTTCAATGAAAAATTCATTGGGCAATATTTATTTCGGCGTTCATAAAGGAGAAATGTTCTGATTTTTTCATGAACTAAATTCTGCTATGATGTCATGTTAAACTCATTTGATTTTTATTCAAACATGGTAGGTAGGTAAGTTATCGTAGCCATGTACATCTAGATGATAGTTCTGGTATTTCAGGAGTGTTTTTCGTTAGGTTTGAAACTTTCCACGAAGTCAGAACCACTTTATTTACGATAGGTCAAGAGAGATATCACCTTTCCTTTTAATCGAGGGAATCTCGGGCAGGAAGTGTCGTAACAAATAATTAAGCCGTAGTTAAGCGTTCTTCTCCAGTATTCTATTTCTTTCACTGTATTGTACTCTACGTTTAATTGTGATGAAAAGTCAAGTGAATAGTGTCATTGGTCGCAATTTGATGTGGAGGGATGGATTTTGAACTATAATTATTTTCTCCCGATGTTGAATTCACCGGTGGATATTTTGTACCAAATTGTTTGAATGTTTTCAATTGTCGTTTTCCTAATCCTATAGGGTCATCTAATTGAGTTATACCTCTTCCAGAAGTTAACAGCTATGCATTTTTTTAACGTAAGCTCTAATATCGGTACTCATATTTGGTCTCAATATTAAATGTGAATTTTATGGCCACCTCTCCACCTTAATTCCATTCGTGTTCATGAGTGGGAAAACTTTGTAGTCACATTTTGGTAGTTAAAACAGAACCGGTTTTTCCCACAAGAGGACGTTAGCAAGGATGATTGCACGGAAGACATCAGTCTGGTGGTGTGAGTTATTTTCAATGTTGGTGAAGTTAGGGGCGAGAGCAATGGTTGTGGAAGGGGGACTTTAACTCCATGTCAAATGAGAAGAACCTGGGATAAGTCAAAGAAGTTTTCAAAGGAGGTGACAGGAGATGTCTGGCCACAATATTTACTTGGTAGGGCGATGTTGACGATGTGCAAAGGTCAAGGAATCGTAACTTCAATCACAATTTGACCCCGGGTTCAGTTTTTCCTCACATCCATCCCACAACAGTCGAACTTTTAGTCTTTTCATTTCTCAGCGCGGATGACCTCTGAGATGAAATCATTCCTATGTTCCTTACCATATAGTTGTTTTTAAGCAACGTAACGGTGTGGTTTTCCATGTTCCGCAGGGTCTCCTGTGTTTATTGACCTTTTATTAAATTAACTTACTATTCGGCGAACACGTCACGAGCCAAACTTGTTAATATAACGGGTATTTAATACTATTAGAGGTTCTTAATCTACATCTACACAATACCCTGCAAGCCACCGCGAGGGTGCGTGGCAGGGGGTGAAGATAACCAAGCATGCACTACTAACATGCAAACTATAGCAAGCAACTATAGGGTCTCATGCAACTAGATTGTTAGTATCTATAGTATTTAAGGGATTATTACATGCATCATGCACTACAGACTACTCTTTAAATATCTCCCCTACATATCACTTTGCTATGCAGCCTATTCTGTTCTCTTACAGTACGGGGGAAAAATTCCGTTTTGAATCTATCAGGACGACAATCTATCTCTGTAATCTTACTTATCTGGTCGAATCTAGCATAATACGCTGTTGTTTTTAATGTGTGTCTAACATCTTCAGTAAACCCGCGTCACAGTATAAAAATGACTAACAGTTTCGTCTCCGCTGCTGGAGAATTCTTCAGGGTATTGACATTCCTTGGTTTGGGCGTAATTACCCTGAGGAAGTCTCCAGCAGCAGAGACGAAACTGTTGGTCATTTTTATACTGTGACGCGGGTTTACCCTAAAAAAACGACGCCGCATATCATGGACCGCGAAAGTTTTAACGAATTAAATCTTCAGTGAAGCTATCCGATTGAAATTTATCCAATAGATTTAATCTGTACTTTAACCTACGCTCTGATAAGTATTCCAACCCAAATTCTTTTATTAATTCTGACGCACAACTCAACCTATCGTAACATTTTTTAACAAACCTATCTGATCTATGCTGCACACTGTTCAGTTCTCTGATCACACCTTATTCATTCGGATCCCGTACACTCGCTGCATACTCAAGATGGGGACTAACTAGTGGAATTAAACCTCGCTTTTTTGTCTTCTCATCACATTTCCCAAATACTCTTCTTATAAATCCTAATTTTCTCTTCGCTCGGCCGTATATTTCCCGGATGTGTCTTCCCCACGATAAATCTTCAGTGATTGTTACACCAAAATACGTAACGGTTTCAACGCTTTCGATCTTCGTGATACTAATTTTATAGAATCGCTCTATCGAATCATTCCTCCTCCAATAATTGATTTATACACTCTTATTAAGGTTAAGTTCTAACTGCCAAATGTCGCACCACTCTTGAATTGCATTTAAATTCTTGTTAAGCGATTTTCTGTCTTCTTCTTTTGATATACACTATGCACTACCGTATCGTCTGAAAAAAGTCTAAGATTACTACTTACTACATTACCCATTTCGTTTATGTTGTTTTTGTCACTGATCGCTTTATTTCCGCATAGGTGACTCATAAATTTGTGAGAATGTGTGGCCGATAATAATTGCTTATAATTCTGATAATGGCCAATTTACAAATTAATTAACAGCGATATAACTATGTCCAAAAGATAGAAAGTAAGACCAAGATACCCTGGGCCATTTCTAAGCAAAGTTATAATGAGATTATTCAGCTACATTCAAAAGACTAGTTATTTCTTTACCCGCAATCGTAGTTTCAATCAAATGGACATAGTTCACTCACCTGAAGAGACGTGATGTAGGGAAATTCTGTTCCATGACCGAATCAGCACTTTTTGCTTATGTTCTCCTTTCGATTTTATGTTAATCTATTGCTCGCTCTTTAGAGGCAGTAGGCGACAGTCACCCATTACTGGCAATGGTTTCTGAATGCACATTAATACTCTCATTTTGCAAATAACTACCTCTGTCAGCCTGAGAATTAATTGTCAACAGAACAGGAAGAGTTAAATAGTATATTTACTCGGAACCTGTCCGTTCGGACACAGCAGGAAATAATGATGAGTATATGGTCGACAATATCGGATTCTGCTACTTGCAGGAATTTTAATTCTTACATCGAAATTCTCGGAATCACATTACCTGGAGTATTTCTGTGAGGGCCCTCTTTATTCTGGGTTGATCACGAAACATCCCATTTGTGAAATAATTTACTTTCTTTTAGTCACCTTGTTTATTCCTCAGCAAGTTCTTTGCATGCATGATGCGTGTATTAATATCCAATCCCTTTCATACAATGCAGACACTAACCATCTAGCTGCCTCTAACCCTATTATCTAGCATGTTTCCTTGTAGTTGCTTGTTTGGAAGTCAATAGTGCATGTTTGGTGATCTTCACCTCCCAGCCATACTCCCGCGTAATGGCAGGGAATATAGAGGAGGTATATGTAGATCAATAGCATTTTTGACGATACTATATTTTCCCTACGCTTTTTCTTAATTAAATACTACTCTTTCTTTTTTAATTTCCCTCTCCGCCCTTCGTAAATGATCGAAATTCTTATCCAAACCCAATTGTCAACTCATCTAGTATGAAAGACAGCTTTGAAAAAAACAATCTCAAGTTTCAAGTGTTATTCCATCTTTTTCTAAACAGTTTAGCTGTTTAACTTCTGACATCTCCAAAATTATTCACACTCAGTTCATTGCCGGTATTATATTTCTCCTTATGTTCCGAAAAAATGCCCTATTAATTGCAAATGTTACCCGAAAAAGTGAAATGCATCCCCCACTCCGAATTATTATCTTCCTATCCAATGCTTTAATTTTACTCTTTCCAAAACCTTATTGTCAACATCATCATTGGTCAACAATCCTAGGATTGGTTTGACGCAGCTTTCCACTCGATAGTTCTATCGGCCAATCTTTTCATTGTGACGTAATTCTACTCTTTTACATCCTTCACAACCTGTTCCATGTATCTCATACGAGGCCTGCCTTTTCCAATCTTCCCGTTCACTTTTTCCTCGGCGATAATCTTCATCATGCCATGGTGTTTAAGATATGGCCGATTAAATTGGCCTTTCTTCTTTGTAGAGTTGTTGGAAGACATCTCTTTTCTCCCACTCCTTTTAGGACTTTCTCGTAACTCACTCGGTCGATCCAAGTAATCTTCATCACGCCTCTTCTCCGCGCTTTCATCGTCCATGCCTCTCTTCCGTAGAGAAATTTGCTCCAGATGCATGTTCCGATGATTAGTTTACTTACTTCTACGCTTGTGATTCCAGCTGTAATTAAATACCTCTTTTTATGGAATGCCCTATTTGTCTGAGCTATTCTACTGACTATTTCTTTTTTGCTTCGTCCGTCGCTGGTTACTCGGCTTCCTAGGTTACAGAACTCTTTCACTTCTTCCGGTTTTTGTTTCCCTATCTTAACGTTGGATTTTGCCTCTTCTTTCTTGCTGCACACCAATATCTTAATCTTCTTCTTATTTATCTTCAGCTGACATCATGCCATTGTCCTTTTCATGGTTACTAGAATCTTGTTCAGATCCTTCTCTGTCTCTGCTACGAGTGCTATGTCATCAGCGAACCGCAGCAAACTCATTTTTTTGTTCCATGGATATTCACTTCAGAACATTTTTTCTTGTTTTCATTGATGGATTTCTCGATGTAAACTTTAAAAATTACAGGAGACAGTGCACAGCCTTGTCTCACTCCTTTCTTTATTCTTGCCTCTTCACAGCTCAATCCAGATTTAATCACAGCCACTTGGATTTTATACAGACTGGGGATAATACTTGTCTTCCTTATTTTTTTACGTTTTCATACTCCTTTATCAATTTTCTCAACTACCAAGTTAAGCATTGATAGTCAAAAAGGACTGTCCGGCATGACGCTCCTACGCCAATCTAAGCATATTTAAATTGTCTTTAATTACATCGACGCATTCCATTTCAACCCGAAGAAGGTTAATGATAAATCACCAATCACTCTTGCGTACGTATACTTTCTGTTGTTATTCATGCTTGTCCAAAAAATATTTCCAAAAGCCTCCTATCAATCATAGAAGCAAGTAGCAACGCCCTGGACCGATAACCTGTTGGCGTCTTCACTTTTCTTTAATCCTGGTGTTCCGGTCCTTCACTGAACCCAATTTAATATTTACTGGAAATGTGGTATACCACCCTCTACCTATTACTATTCTCAAATTTATCTATACAGTTATTGCGTTGTGGAATTCAAAATTCTACTCCTCTGGCATCAACTCCTTTTCTTCTATTCTCAAAATGAATGTTGGGACTTATTACAGGATTACAATTTCTCCGTTGTTCCACGTATCGTCTTCATGGTTCAAAATGAAATGCAGCGATTCTTGACCATCATATATGTGTAGCGCTTGTGCTAGTCAGAAGGGCGCTCATATGGAAGGAGGGGGCTTGATTGTTGGAGTGGCAGTTTGAACGCTGATGTGAGAGGATCTTCCCTGTTAATTATTTTTTTTTCTTAGATCTTTCAATTTCTTCTTGTGTCAGTTGAGGGAAATATTTATTTTCTCTGCCGATGATACTGCTGTTTTGTTAACTCATAATAAGAACGGGTCCTGAACTAAGAATTTTATTGCGCATTTCCACTCCAACGAAGCCTCCGCGTGCAACCTTGAGATTAATCCCAAGGGCCGTGCTGGAATGAAATGCAGTATATGTGCAGAGTTGCAATTGTCGTCCCAGTAAAAAGGCAATAATTCGATACTGGTGAACTCGCGCAAACCTTTATTCCCTCCAAAATATGTATTTATCTATTGTTTAATTGTTGAAAAGAGGTAGAAAATATTATTCACATACAAACAAATACAATTTAGTATTGTGAACGTATTAGTAATAGGTTAGTTATTTCTGCTATGTATAGAAATATGTCGCTTGCCGACAATGATATTTTTTTTATTGTTAAATTTAAGCGACTCCATTGGATATTTTTGTCTCGTCTAGCATGTGTCAAAATATTTTTTCTTTTGACTTAAAATACAAACTGTCGTGTATTAGTTGTTATTTGTTGTCATGTTCCCTTATGCTGGCTCTACACGCTAGGATTAGCGGCCTGGATCAGCCGACTTAACGGCTGATCCCACCGTGTAGAGGCGCCACCATTGCTCAGCCGAGGGGTAGGCTCAGCAAGCCTCCGGACCCCAGTTTAAGTAATACGCTTTGTTTTTGTTCGGATTAAACAACTCGTGTGGCGCGAAAACGCGGTTGCTATTTAAAACTTGGATAAATAAGATTCTCAATCCAATAGAAGGAAACGGGGAAAAGGTTCCGGAAAGTACCGAAGGTAATAGAAATAATAATATACCAGTAGAATTATCTCATTCTCTCAATAATCATCTATGCCAGTCATGTTGAGTGTTTACAATGTCATTTGCAAACTTCGGCACCAGATGGCTAAGCGTCGATTTAAGTGCTTCGTGTAGAAAGGAAGACGTTCAGGCTGAGCCAAATACGCTGAGCGCAGGCGGACGTGTAGAAGAGGCATTATCGCATTGTTTGCTGCTGCGAGTTTCATCGCTCTCTTGTTTTGACGTCATGTTTGGGCACCCCAATTCCGGGATTCAGTTGGCATTAAACCTTACGGGATGTCGGACGCATCCCTGGCACAAGCGAGTGCAACTTGAATACTAGTTAATACAGTCAAGTTAAAGATAAACTCTTATCTACTTATTTCTGTCACTCAATCCACAACATTTGGAGACAAGGATAGGATCCAAACCCACGCGTGCAAAGCACATTGGATTAGCAATCCAAAGCCTTAACACTCGGCCACCTCGTCACTTTCCTACGATTAACGTCCGTTATTCCGTTCGCAATAAATTAGTATTCCAGCTGCTCTTTAAATAATGCCTATTCTTTTGACTTAAATTACAAACAAACAATTTAACATAAACTTAACATGAGATGTCAAATATGGTAAAAAATATATTTACAGGCTTGTTATCCATCGCTATAATATTTGTATAACTTGAGAAAAAGGGGTGTTGACAAAATATATAGCATATAAAATCATATTAACATTTCAATTATACTTTTTTACCTTGCTTTGTAAGGTACTTTGTTTGAAATTCCATTTTCTTTCTGTCGTTGCAGGATGGGATGGAGAGCTACGATTGTAAAATCGTCTCCCGGAAGATGACGGGATTAAGGTGAAGAATGGACGCCGAGGAGATATGATGGGACAGTCTCAACATCAGGGGAAATCATCGCTTGGCTCATGGCTTTACATTACTCTGGTAACATGACATTAATTTCAGGTCTGACGGTCTTCCAGGTAAAAAAGCTCTTGTGTAAAAGGGTGTTTGTGCATATTTATAATTTTGTGTTTGTGTTAGGAGCCCATTGCTCCACTTCCAGACATGACGTGATCACGGTGTCTGGTTAAATATGAAGGTTATTGGGGAAAGCAAGCTTGCTCAAAGGTATGGAGGCCCCGAAAATATCGGGGCCCCAATTGATTTGGTATTATGGTGGAGTATACTCCACCAAACTGCAAGTGGCCACTTGCTTAGCATGTTGATGTAGGCAGGAATATTTTGGTATATTGTCTTTTTATGTGGTGTACTGATGTTCTGAATGTCATGTTAAATGTTCTTCCATGCATGTTTTTGCTTTTGTACATTTCTGTTGTCTTTGAATGTGTTTCGAGATGATTATTTACTATTTACTTTGTTCTAATCAGATCTTCCACAGGTAAGACCAGGTAACTCCACAACGCCCCGGCCTGCTATCAGAGTGTAGGAATAAGTAGTCAGTTTCCTAATATTTGGAAATTAAGGCCCTTTTGGCCCATCGTAACGGTAGGATAACTAGGATTTGCGTTTAGCTTTTAGCATATATTCTGGATGCAAAGTCTGTTCTAGAGTTAAATATCAAAATTCATGGAATCGGTGCCTCTGACACAGTCTTCTCTTCACTGGGGAGCGCAGTTGTCTATGGGGACCTTTTCCAGCAATGCTATAATGCATTTTTTGGAACATTTATATTAAATGCGAGCAGCTTTGCATCCAATTCATTGTTTTTTGTGTCTATTAACCCGCTCTCTCCCAAGGTAACTCCACAACGCCCCGGCCTGATGTGAAGGAAGTGACAGTGAAAGTGTTTTGTGTGAACGTGGAAAGTGAATAAAGTGAGTGTTGTGTCAGTGTGGTTTAGTGTATGCCGATTTCATCATTTTGTGTGCACCAAGAGGACTTAAGAGACTATTGTTCTGACTTTTATGTAAATGTGTTCTTGTATAATAAATGCCTCTTCCTGCACCTACCCTTTCTATTCCCTCGAGGTGACAGCCGGCAAGGAAAAGAGAGAGAGCAGTTAAAGCTACCGTCTGCGAAGGATTTTATGTGAGTCATGCATTTTTTTGTTTTAATATCGCTATCTTTATACCCTTTATATTTAAGGTTTTGTGTATTGTTTAACACGTATAGTATAGTGTGTAGGGGTTTGCAATTCGGTCGTTTGACTCGGGTCAATCCAGGTGTGGTTGTTGATCTTCGGCTTTGCCTGTGCACGGGCTCTTAGTTTTTCAGTTAGGCAGGAATCACACACTATGCGCCGTTTTGCGCAGCGGAAATTTTCTAATTTTAGATTTTACCCATGTAGACGATTTTTAGTCTGTGTTAATTAGTTATATTGTTGACGCATTAATTAACTATCTTTTACAGATTTCTATCATTTAACTTGTATTATTTTTCAGGTGTGAATGCTATACCTTTGAGAATGTTTTGTTGGTTGATGGATGAATGATGATGAACAGGGTCAGCGCCGATAGGTATGCTTCTTAAATAGGTAGGGATAGGAAACATAGGGGTGTAGTATAGAGGGCGGGTGGGCGCTGGGAAAGATAGGGCTTAATGTCGCAGGTGCTTAGTTCTTAGTCCGCTTGAATTCGTCGCGTCTTGCCCTGGCCCTGGGAGTGAATGCGTGGAATAGACCTCTGCGCAGCCCGGAGGGGAACGCAGGGGGAAACGCCACGTTAAATAAAGGTTAATGAGCCGGTGGCGTTGACCTCCTGGGTCCGGCATGGAATAACGCCGGTGTGTATGTGTTGTGTGAATGATGCAATATTTAGAGGAAGTGACCATTTATCGACTGTATTGACTATAGTTGACTATAGCCCATAGTGACTTTTTCCCAATACTCACTTATTTATTATCCAAAATTTTCAATTTCGCTTTAGCTTATGGCAGATAAACGGGCGATTTTGAACCTATTTGAACCTTTGAGGAGTCTATTTTGTGAAAAGTGCATTCTTGTGACTGGAACCCCTTCACTAGTCTTACCTTTGACTATATTGTAACGGAGGGCGAAAAACACGGACATAAGGCCTCTAGGAGAAATTTTCAGAACATTACTAGTCGCTAAAAGTAGTAATATAATTGCACTACCCTAATAGGCTCGCATAAAATTATTTTCCTGCAACTAATGCTTTCCTTCCCTTCGAATTCCCTTCTAGCCTATTAGCTCACCCTGACCTTGCGTTCTACGCATTTCTAACATAAGTTTTCTCATGAGCTATAAGCCTGCTTGGATTGCAATTGGTTGTAAATAAAAGAAAATTTAGTACCAACATCTTTTGCTCAATTGTACATTATAGTTGAAAGTCATATTCAATTCCCTATTTTATTAATGTGTATTGAGTACTGCGAATTGATGAACAATTTTACGATTTTAATGACGAATTTATTTTTGATACATTTAGAGAGTACTTTGTATCCTGCTATATGTAATTTGATATTTTCTCACTTATTTTATTTCCTATGCCATATTATTTCTGTTTTTTTAATTGAACTTTGACTTGCAATCCAATGCAGATTGGTGTTCTGCAATAACAAGTTATATGGTCATGAAGTTAGCTAAATTTCAGATTTTTGAGTTCGCGAGTTAATTTAAATATCAGTAGTCAAGGTAATCGAAGTAATCTGCAATGTGTAAAAAAAATGAATGTTTTTTTATGTGGCCGGTTGTTTTTCCTTTCCGCGATCATACACAAAAATGTGTACTATATTTTTAAATGTTTGTGTAGCATTTGAGTAGGTCATTGTTTTGTTGTTTATTAAGTTATTCTACCATAAAATTATAACGTTCCCTATCAATCTCAAGATCGTTTAGATTCTGCAGACGAGATGGTTTTTAGTTAAATAATGCTAGAAAGTGATTATTACTTGTAAAAATTGTAGTACGTGATCAGGATGGTAAATATGTTCCTGCCCTTTTTTAATTTGAATTTTGGTCTGATAATTATAATTACTTCAAAGGCTTTATTTTATTCTACTGCTTGAATAACGTTTTGGTATATAAGTTGTGAAATTCATTTAAAATAAAAATTTTTACTGGCACACATTTGACAATACGACTCAATATATTCAATTACGCACAAACGATTAGTTTTTGCATTTTGACGGTGAAAGTTTTTATACTGCCTAATATATTACGTTTGTATTTTATTTTTTACCTGTGTCATGTACCTTGTTTGCATTTTTAAATGTGTATATTAAACTTCCTGGATTATCAGTATTTAGCCACGCAAAGTTATTTTAATTTTACTAATATACTTTAAATTTGTGGCTATATATATTTAGTCCTATATTCTTCCGAGAAAATGATTTAAGAACACACGTTAGTCAATGATGTGTGGATACTTTTCACAATCCGGATGCGAAAGTAATACGTGAGATAATACAATTATCATTCACTCATCCCTGGCAACAAAAGGAAAATTAATCATTACCTTTCTTTTTTGTTTCTTTAATTTTTGCCATCAGTTCATCGTAAACGATAATATTTTATCCACATTTCAACAATAGTAAACCAATCATATGATAATTGCGAAGATTTTATTCTCCATTGACTTGAAAGTCTTTTGAATAGTGCATTATGGAGACCATCCTGTAATTCCTGTGTTTTGCCAACGCATTACCTTAACCTTACTTTCCTTCACATTGTCATTATAACCGTAAAGCGTTTCAAGTGTTAAAATGGAGAAATAAAATTTTCTCTCGTTTTTTATCATGGTTATGTAAGTGTTTAAATTTCTTAAATGATGAATGGCATTTTCTAAATGTTTTACCCTGACTAGATTATAACATCTAATAATATGGTTATATTATTCAGAGTTATAAAACTTGTTACAACACAAAAAAGTACATTGACCCTTAACTTCTGAATCACTGAAGATGTACAAGTCTTAGTTAAAGAAAAAGACCTGCATTGAGTAGGAACACTTTTGACTATTTCATGTTCCTCTATATGTGGCCGTTTCTTCTTTAGCAGATCGAATATAGAATTAATTTTATTGGTTAAACAAAATTCACAAGATGCTATATGTTAAAATAATTTTTATTTTTACTATGCGGTTTAACTTTCATGTAGAAAGCGAGTAAAATGAGAAATGCTGCTATTTTTGAATGCTAATTTGTTAATGTGCTGTCATTTTTAGGCATTATTTTCCTCTATTATTGTATGGCTGGAATAAAATTAAGCTGATATCCTCGATTGATTGCAAATGGATTTTTCAAAATCATTCAAAATGAAGAGAAGATATGAGCTCCTTGGGATACAACGTGATCCAGTGGACGGCGTGATTTTAAAAGACGCTATGAAACTATTACCTAGTAGTCTCAACGTATCACGACGTTTATTGTAGTATGGGAAAAGTGTGTTGGGTCGGTATGGTGTCCAATATTTGAAAAATAAATACCTTTTTGTTTCAAGCTCATTTGTGTTTGGGTAGTTAGTCACTCTAAAGGTTTGTGCATATATATACTACGGAGCATAATTCTACATACACGTCAAAGAGATTATAAGTGTTCGAGCAATATGGAATTGAATTGGTAGCCTGCATTCTTATCGTATTTTTGCTTTGATTTTTCTCCTTAATTCTTGCAGTTCTTGTCATTGTCATTCGTGAATTTATGATTCATAAACGACTTCTTATTGTGACTGTTCGAAACAAGTTGACTTCTCGAAACTTTATTTTGGTGAAATTAATATGGCATGACAGGCCCTTTTTATGCTGTGTTACGAGTAAAAATATATTCTATTTTTGCAATGCACTAGTTTAGAATCTCTATAATAATATGTCCAATTACACCTCTGCTGTACATGCATCTACTATACTGTACTTTTAGTAATTTAGGGCTTCATTACCTCCAGTAATTTTAGTCATTGTTTTCCGTTCACAGTCTGACCTTGTTTATACTGCCCAATATTTGCGTTTGGCATTTTATTTTCATTTTTTCCACTTGAATTATGCACTATTTTCAATTCTGTTATAATATGTACCAAATTCAATTGAGTGTATTCAATTTTGACGATCTACGCTGAGTGTTGATCTATTTTTTTTGTTTTACGTCGAATGTGTGGAGTAAATATTTAATTCCAGTACGTGAGCAATTTGGTATATTAATTACTAACTACATCATTACCAATTTAATCAAGATAGGATTACATTTATATTTAACTATATTAATCCTAAAACTTTTGCATAAAGAATTGGCACGTCAATTGCTCATACGCACTTATCGATCGTGTTATCATTTACTTGTACTCATGTGAGTATTATCCACGCAGAGTGTTATTTGACATTCACGGCTCTACTTATACTTTTTGGCTTGAATTGAATTCCTTAATACCAGCGAATTAATGATTTACGATCACATGTTATGACAGTCGGTGATATGTTGGTACTTTTCGCATTCCAGATGCGAAGTTAACATCATGCGATGATATAACTTATCATTGATTCATCGATGACATATAAAGGAATCTAATATCTGTCATTATGGTTCTTTCCTGTTTAATTTTTGTCACCAGGACGACATGGGTAACAAAACATTATATCGCATGCAGAATTAGCAAATATTTTAATATCCATTTCTTTGAAGTCCTTCTTATTTTTGCATGTATGGTGATCATCTTCCCTCTGTTATAGACCCTCTTCGCGGCTTGCAGGGTATTTCGTAAAAATATGAGTACGTGAAGTGTTGTCATTATTTTCCTCTATTATTTTTAGCAGGTAGAAAACAAAGCTGACATCCTCAACTGATTGCAAATGGAATTTAAAATCATTAAAAAGGAAGAGAATGTTTGAGCTCTCTCCGGATACAAAGTGATCCAGTGGATTGTGTAAAGTCAAAACTGACATTTACAAACTAGTACCTAGTAGTCTAAACGTATCTTGACGTCCTTTTGCGAAGGATCAGAACAAGTTGACTTCTGGAAACTTTATTTTGATGAAATCAATATGGCATGACTGACGCTTTTATGCTGTGTTGCGAGTATTAATAGTTTATATTTTTACAATGCACTAGTTTAGAATCTTTACAATAATGTCCAATTACAACTCGACGGTGGATACATCTACTACACTGTACGTTTTAGTATTTTAGAGCTTCATTACCTTCAATGAATTAAGTCCTTATTTTTCCATTTTCACTCTAACCTTGTTTATACTGCCCAATAATTGCGTTTGGCATTTTATTTTCATTTTTTCTACTTGCATTATGAACTGATTTTTCCTGTTTTAATATGTACCCAATTTAATTGAGTGTATGAAATTTTGGCAATCTACGCTGGGCGTTGATCTATTTTATTTTGTTTTACGTCGAATGTGTGGCGTCAATATTTAATTCCTTGCTGAGGTGAGCAATTCGTATATTAATTACTAACTACATCATTACCAATTTAATCAACATAGGATTAAATTTATATTTTCTATTATTAATTCGTAAACTTTTGGATAAAGAATTTGGCACGTCATATGCATGATACGCACTGTCGATCTTGTTTTTTTTTTACTTGTGCTCAGTGATTTCTGCTTTCTTTTGCATCTAATACTTTACGACTTGTTAATTTTTATGAGTACTCTCCACACAGTGTTATTTGATGTCTTCGGCTCTACCTACACTTTGTGATGTGAATTGAATTCCTACGTACCAGCGACTTAATGGTTTACGAGCACATGTTGTGACAGTCAGTGATATGTTGGTAATTTTCGCATTCCGGATGTAAACTTAGCATCGTGCGATAATATAAATTATCATTGATTCATCGATGACATCTAAAGGAATCCAACATCCATCATTATGATTCCTTCGTGTTCAATTTTTGTCACCAGGACGACATTGGTAACAAAACATTATATCGCATGCAGAATTAGCAGATACTGTATTGTCCATTTATTTGAAGTCCTTAATGTTGCATTAATGGTGATCATCTTCCCTCTGTTATACACCCTCTTCGCGGCTTGCAGTTATTTCGTAAAATATGGTGCATGATATGTTGTCATTATTTTACTCTATTATTGTATGACAGGGAGAAAACAAAGCTGACATCCTCGATTGATTGCAAATTGAATTTTAAAAATCATCCATAAGGAAGAGAATAGGTATTTGAGATCCTTCGGATACAAAGTGATCCATTGAATGGCATGATTTTAAAACTGACGCTTTGAAACTAGTACCGAATAGTCTCAACATATCTCAAAGGTTTTAGGAATTAGGGAAAAGTGTATTGGGTTTGTATGGGTTCCAATATTTGAAGAATAAACACCTTTTTGTTACAATCTCATTTGTATTTGAGTAGTTAGTCACTCGAAGGGTTGGTCCAGTATATACTATGGAGCATAATTTACATTAACCTCAAAGAGAATGTATGTGTTTGAACAATATGGATATAAATTGGTTGCTTGCATTCCTTGATTATTTTCTGCTATGATTGTTCTCCTTATTTCACGTAAATCTTTTCATTCCTTGTCGTGAATTTATTTGATTCACTCCTTAGTGCGACTGATCGAAACAAGTTGGCTTCTCGAAACTTTATTTTGATGAAATTAATATGGCATGACTGCCGCTTTTATGCTGTGTTGCGAGTATTAATAGTTTATATTTTTACAATGCACTAGTTTATAATTTCTACAATAATGTCCAATTACAACTCGACGGTGCATACATCTACTATACTATACGTTTTAGTATTTTAGAGCTTCATTATTTTCAATGAATTAAGTCCTTGTTTTTCCATTTCCACTCTGACTTTGTTTATACTGCCCAATAATTGCGTTTGGCATTTTATTTTCATTTTTTCTACTTTCATTATGAACTAATTTTTTTCTGTTTTATTATGTACCCAATTATATTGAGTGTATAAAAGTTTGGCGACCTACGCTGAGCGTTGGTCTATTTTTTTTTGTTTTACGTCGAATGTGTGGCGTAATTATTTAATTCCTTGCTGAGGTGAGCAATTCGTATATTAATTACGAACTACATCATTAGTATTTTTATTCAAGATAGGATTACATTTATATTAAACTATGTTAATCCTAAAACTTTTGGATAAAGAATTGGCACGTCATATGCATCATACGCACTGTCGATCGTGTTTTTTTACTTGTGCTCAGTGATTTCTGCTTTCTTTCGCATATAATACTTCACGGTTTGTTAATTTTTATTAGTACCATCCACGCAGTGTTATTTGACGTCTACGGCTCCACCTATACTTTGTGGTGTGAATTTATTTCCTACATACCAGCGAATTAATGGTTTACGAGCACATGTTGTGACAGTCAGAGATATGTTGGTACTTTTCGCATTCCGGATACGAAGTTAACATCGTGCAATAATGTAACTTATCATTGACTCATTGACGACATCTAAATGAATCCAACATCCATCATTATGATTCCTTCGTGTTCAAAATTTGTCACCAGGACGACAATGATAACAAAACATTTTATCGCATGCAGAATTAGCAAATATATTAGTCTCCATTTCTTTGAAGTTCTTCTTAATGTTGCATGTACGGTGATCATCCACCCTCTGTAATACACCCTCTTCGTGGTTTGCCGGCTGTTTCGTAAAAATATGAGAAGAACATGATGTGCTGTTTTTGTTTTAATTTTTTGGTTCTTGTAATCCATTTTTTGATGACTTTACACTTTCACCAGCTAAAAGATGTAATATATGTGGAAGGGATATGCTTGACAAGGTAATTTGATGCGTTATTAAATATGCATAATTTTTGCGATTTTCATGCGGGTTATTTTCGTAAATTTGCACCATGTCTTACAATGCAATAAACGTTCATTCCAAATATTTTCTTTTCTAGATATTTTTTCCACTGTACATTTTTTAATTATTTTGCTTGCATTTCGCATATGTACCTTTTTGCTGGAATGTTATAGAAAGCATGCATCTATTGCAATGTCTTGGAACGGATTTACAGGCAGAAAATCGCACGTTATACTCGTGTATAAATATTCACATGTAGTTTCATTCCGTATTATGTTGAGAGAGTAGATCTATTTAGTTCCACTCGGTAAACCTTATTTTATCTGTGGCGCCTATTGCAATATACACCTCCATCGATATTTCGTTTGTTCTTGAACTTTAACCAATTTCCTTTTACATTTTTTATGCTCCATAAATTTTTAATAAAACTATATTTTATTAAAAAATTACCTGTTTATTTATTTTGTTTTTGTCTCCTTAACCATGCCCATAACACATACCCCTGAGGAGAGGTCGTATCATGGCGTAGAGGTCGTACATTATGCTATATATTCGTTATAAATGGAAATTGTGCTAATTAATTGAATGTAGCTGTGTGGTAATGCAATAAAATATAATGAATCAATAATAAATTCAATTGCGTTTGTCAAATACAGACGCCCATGAGGAGGAAGACGAATGATGACGCTTTACTGATTTACTTCCTCTATTCAATATTTACTTTTATTTGAAATTAATATTTACCATGAATTATGCAAAAATGCTTATGTTTTTGTAATGTTCCTGTAGATAAATTTGTAGCCACGCTGTGAGTGAATCAAATAAAGACGAAACTGAGCTTTACATATGAGATTGGAAACACACGAAAAGGTTGCTATAGATTTACACATGGAGATCAGCTGTTATCTTGTGCAGTGGGAACATAATTTAGTATCAATACGCCTCAAGAATTTTTTATCTAGAATTTGTTCAAAATAGCGTTGCTGTCATCAAATTTTTAATCTATTTTTCTTCGATCTTTATGTGGCATGGTGCCTATTGTAAATAAATGAATACATGCATAATGATTCATATTTTATTTTTTACGTGCTTCTGTTTTTCTCTTGTGCCATTGTTCCTATTTTAATTTCCCGTACTTTGATAACTTTGATTCCGATTGTTTGATAACTAACCTAGAAAATTTTTTCTGACGGAAACAATTATTGGGTGAGTGAGTTATTATGATGCTGCTTCTAGATATTTTCTTCCTTGATTGCGAGTAAGGCTGGATAGCAGGCGTGAATTATTTGCAATTGATTCTATACTGGACATACTGGATTTGATACTGGACATACAAGGGCAGCATACATGTCTTCCAATATTCTCCCAGCATTAAATTATAATGAACAGTTATGATTGTGATAGTAATATTTGGTCTCTACTCCTTATTTGGTGTGTATAATGTTCACAAATGATTAACTACAAATCGTCCATGGAAGCATAAATTACTGATTTCTGCTTCTTTCGATCTTTATCATGAATATAACTGCAATAACGACTCCTTACATTCCGTAGTCCATAAGAAGGAAAAACCGTAACTGAAAAACAGAAGGAATTCTTGATAGTAACTTTTGCGGTACTTTTTTTTATATTTATTAGCGATGTCAATTACTCGCCATAATTATCTCATTGAGTTGAATTTTTAAAATCAATGCAGCTCACTTTACCTTAGAAATAACCACTGTGGTACCCTAACGACCTTTTTTTATACTGTCCTATATTTGCGTTTGCAATTTTTTTTTCATTTTTTCTACTTGTATCGTGAAGTGCTATTTTTCTTTTTTGATGTGCACAAAATTTTTGTGGGTATAAAACTGTGACTATCGACGCTGAGCTTTGATCAATATTTTTGTTTTGTTGTCATCGAATGTGTTGCGTAAATAGCTGTTATTATTCCTTATTCACATGTACCGTTCTCTATTGTAATTATTATTTATGTATATTACCATTTTTATTATAGACAGTATTGTATTTTTCCTCTGGTTCTGTGTATAGCTTCACTAAAAAGGCGTAAATGGTAATAAAAAGTTAAAAATTTCACCCCTTAAATGGTTTTTTATTCACGCGCAAAATCGGCAAACTAAATTGTGTTCCGTGAACTGAAGTGCATGCAAGGTGATATTTCACCCTCTAATGTATTCGTTGGCTCTTCCTGGCAAGGTATTTTTTGTGGTTGTAGAAATGGTGTCGTTAGTGTTTTTAATTGCAATTTGTATATACCAGGCTTGATATGTTCAGGTCCTTCGACAGCAGATCGGTACAGAATTTTTATTATGAGTGGAATAAATAGAATGATGATCACTACGTTATTTGAAGTCATAGCAGGATATGCATAATTTATATGGAAACTTATATTGACAACATTATAATTGACTAAAATGATAAATACACTTGTTATTTGAAATTATTAATAAAATTATTAAATTATTTATTGAAAATTATTTTTATTGATTCCCATGCCTGAATTCCATAATATTCGTTCATTCTCTAAAAATATGGCATTTATAAAAAATGATGCAAAGTAAAAATCCGGTAGTAATTTTCGGGTTTCTTTTATTATTAATATCTCTTCCCGGATAAGATATCCCCAGCAAATAAATCCTAGGGAATGCAGATGAGACCCTTCGAAGGCCTCGTGCCTCTCATTGCAAAATGGCAACGGAAGAAGAGCTTTCCCAGCTAAGGGAGCAAGGTGACTAGCCTGTGGGAGGGAATATTGTTGAGAATGAGTTTTTTACCTCTAAAGGGGACAAATTAGGTAATTGAATTTTAAAGAGGTTGGCTCACGACTGCGTGAGTCAAATTGTCTGAGGAATCTTATTAATTTAAGTACGAGAACATGCCTGCTTAGTGATCCTTACTTCACAAAGAAATTTACCTAAGCTATTGAAAGTCATAATCATCACAATAAATACGATGGAAAGTCGAAGGATTTGTTTTTTATGATAATTTTAATCCGCTCGACGATGGAGTCAATTGAACATTAACGTTACTGAAATAAATGCATGTACTCGATGAATTTACTAGTGTATAACACAAGAATATTACTATCAAAAGTTATATTATAATATTTTTCTGAAATATTCTTTAATACCTCATTAGTAATGATATTATTCATATGCCAACCATTTTAGCTACAGCGACTGCAGCGCCAATTTAAGTCAACTAACGCATTTCGTCTGATATAAGCGTAGTAATTGGTGAATTTAGCTAAAAATGCGGTGGGTTGATGTCTTTTTTTCGTGTCATTTTATTCCTGGTGACATTACGCATAAAATATCAGTTGTTTTGCAAAAATGACATGTCAATATGGTATTTTTAAACGTTATATTCCCATGTGATGGCCATTCTTGCCGTTAATCGTATGTAATTTCAAATGCAATTTGTGCAAAAAGGAGTATCGGTTGGTATGATTATCTTCACTTTATTAGATAGAAGACCTTAAGTTCTATAAGTACTGAAAATATAAAAAAATGACATGACTTTCACTTTTCGGATCACCTCCTTAAGCCTGGAATGATTGCTCAAGGTTTTAGACGGATTGGAAGGTTGGACTATATTGCGACCAGTTATTCAAAGACGGGCCATGGGAATACTGTTGGCAGCCGCTATCTAGATGGACTTGAACATTTTGTTGGGGCATGCATCAATTCATCACTTAACGTAAGTGTTTACACGGAGCAGGCAACATTTTTGCAAATCTGGTAAACATCCAGATCGTTTTGTGCATAATTCGTTTAAATGCGTTTATGTGCTAAAACAATCAAGAAGAACCTGGAACCTGGATCATATTTACTTATATGACTGCCTGAAAATATTGGACCTATAAGATGTGTTTAGATCCTTTCGTTTACGTGGGTAACGGAATTATCCTTTGCGTGTATGTTGACGACATAATGATAGTGGGGAAAATGGAAGATTTCATGAAAATATAGGAAAATTGCTCAAGGGAATGAAAATTAAATGTACTAGTGATGTTAAATATTTGTTATCACTTAGTGTAATGCAGGATTTATTGATTGTGAGACAAGAGACATATATTAGCAATGTCTTGAATGATTTAAATATGCTGGATTTTGAAGGGGTCCTTGCTCATCTAGAGTTTGACAATATGGTGGTTTTCTGTTATTTTATGACTTTGTGACCGACTATCTGTGACATAGCGTTCACACGTAACAGTTGACTGCTATGAGAGTTGCGAGATGCGAGATATATCTATATCGCTACTGCTATGATGCGACTGCACCAACTTCTATGCAGCTTAAAGCCGCTATTTAGGCGTTGTCATAACAAATACTAAACTTTTATTTTCAATAATGATTGACGCTTTTCATGAAATTCTTCAAGCAATGAATATCCTTTACAATTATCTTTTGTTCGCATTCTTTAAAGAGTAGAATCTTTCCTTCGGGAAGTGATATCCTTGTTATTATATCCAAAAATCTCGGTTACAGACGCCGTGTATTGCTTTCCGTTGGCGAATGCTGTGAATGTGTTGAATACATTTCCGCTGGAAAGTAGACGGGCTTCGACCTTCCTAATAGCTCGAACGTGGATCGATAGTGTTCGACAGGTGTCCAGTATCCACCTGGGGCCCGAATTCGAGATTCCGACGTCACAACTAAACCCATATATGGAAAAAAATGTCATAGTTGGCAGTACAAACCGTGCTCCCATGATGGCGTGACTTTCGCCCAGTTCAAGGCGACGGAGTCGGATCATTATGCGGATCATTTCGTTTATAATCCGTCGCCAAATATTTTCTGGCGAGCAGGCGCTGCTATCGCGGTGGGTACCTATAGAAGCTGCGATTGTAGCAGACGACTTGTTGACATTTATCGCGCGGGATACAAGGAGAGAATGCATCTAATTCAAGCTAATTATTAAATCTTTCATGTCGCTGTTTCCTTGCCGTTTATTCAGTTAGAAGTATATAAAACTATTTGTTTTGTTTTTAAATGTGGCCATGCAATGTTTTTGTTTAATGTTGATCAAAAATTGTAAGGTAGACTAGACATATAGGTTTTTATTCGTGTAAAACTTCTACGTAAGATTTTATTGCTACTGCAGGGGAATCTATATTATAGAGAGATGTTATCATGTTGGAAATCACATTGTTTGAGCAAATCTCATTTTGCTGCCTTGCTTTGTATAAGTACCTTTCATTGTGTGGTTGTGTTCTACCGACAAATTCTGACATTGTATGGACGTCCCTCCTGTGTGGCAATCTCCCCCCTGCCACACACCTTTATGGTGGCTTGCAGGGCAGACGTGCTTTGGTTTTCGGACGCGTACATTATGGCAGGACATTGAACGGTTGTTGCATATTTGTTATCTGCTACTGTGATATCATCCATTCCAAATCAATGTACTATTTACATAGAAACAGGCGGACGGAGGAATGTATGTACGAAGATGTAATGATTCACTCGAGAAAATAATATCATTACAGAAGCTGTCAACACAATCAATTGATAAAACCAAAACATTTCGTCATTTAATCCCAAAGGTGTAATCACTTTCAATTTTCAGAAGTTTCATTTCTTAATAAGTCCGCCGTTATTCCATATCAACATATATTGTTACGTTTGAAAGCGAATAGATTCATTGGAAACATCAACAGTAAGTCATGTTGATTAACTATTGTTAATTATCTCAGCTTGTTCCCTCCATTATAATAATGGCGCGCTGGATAGACATAACGCTGGATAAACAGTCAACTGTTATACATCATTACGGCGGTGAACGATGTTCGCGAATCGTTCGTCCCGGTGACCCACGACTCTCCATATGAGCCGAAATTCTTTCCACTCTACAGAATAGGCTCCCTGAACTCGAATCACAGTTGCTATTTAAACGCGCGAGTGGGACTCAACAGTTATTAGCAGTTAACTATCATAGCAGTCAACTGTTACGTGTAAACAAACCTTTTCATCTGGAGTACGATTCTTATGCCGTCCGAGTTTCAAATGACGTAAAGTATTTTTCCTCATTAACTAAAAAGAGATAAAATTTAACGGTGCGCAAACGCGGTGCGAAACTATTCAATGCCGGTATATTATATGTGCCACTCTTCCTGCTACTAGGTGTTGCTGCAAGCGTTTTCAAGCAAAAGGACTCCTTTAAAACTTATTAACTAGTATCAGCGGTACAGTTATTCAGTTAATTTATTGTGATTAACTTTTGTTTATTTACATGAAATAGTTGATTCAGTTGATTCATTCCAAAATTTTCCATTTTACTAATTGCATCATGAAGTTGGTACGCGAATATCATGCCATGCTTCGCAGTAGCATCCGCGAGGACGATGCCATGGAGTCTATAAAACGACTATTAATATCAATTTTTCAATCCTAATCTTTTGTGAAAAATCAATACATTTATGGTGGGGCACGAAATTGATGGATTCTGTTTTCCGATGAAGGAAACTACCATATTCAAAAAATATGAATGTGGGAGAGGCAAGTTTTGATATCCACATTTGTCGAAAGGCTCTCAATTATATCTTGCAGGTGGAACGAGACCAGATTAGCCATAATCAGTGTGGAAACTGAGCCAATGCTGTTAAAGGCCCACTCAAAAGGACAAGAAGTATGCAAAGCACGTGATTCAATGCTTAAAGGGGACCTGAAAGTGATTAAAGTTATGATTTCTTCTTCTTCCCGGTGAAAGGCATGATTTTTTTACACGTACCTACGATTCATAACAAGTTAAAATACATTTATGTACAAGGAATTTATTGAAAATATTACAACGGATATTGATAAAAGAAGGACAACTACATCCTATAAAGTTTAGGGGATGAAAAAAACATGGAAACGAAGAATAAAATTCCTTTAATGTTTGTAAATTTGTGATCACAAATGATAATTACTAATAATTAAATTACCAATAATTAAAATTTTCCTCGTCATTTCAACTATTTAGAACCTTAATGGTCTTTTCCTTCCATCTACTGAGATTGTAGCAAATCTTCCAGGAAATGGTCAATTTTTCAACAACGGGAAATAACTTGGCAGCACTGTGTACGTTGTTAATCTGGATGAGTAAGAATAAGGCGGGGAGTAGTTAGGCAAGGCTGCTCGCTTTCCCAAGTACTCTTCAATATATAATCGGAGGAAATGGTTGAAGAGGCGAGGAGGGAATATGATGTAACCATAAAAATGGGAGGAGTGGTAAATAAAGAGATAGATTTTAGTGAACGTTAGTAAGTGGGACAACCAGTGGATAGCAATCGTTGTCAGACGCGTCAAAAATTCTGTAATGAGGGTTTTGGGATCAAATGAAAAGAGAAATTATGAGACTCAAAGAAAGAGAAGTCAAAACTATATATTTTAGTGAGGAAAGCATCCGATTCAGGGGATAGAGAGGCATCATGTGGAACAGATTATTTTGCCTGGGAAAGGGGCGGATTTGAACGAATGAGGCCGTAATAGCAATGATCTTGTGAGAACAATTTCTTTGGCTAACCAGGCATTTACCAACAGAAGAGAATTTGGAATACAATTCTTGGGCAGGGATGTAAATAAAAGGTAGGTGAAGACTTTGGTATAGAGTGTGGCTTTGCATGGAACTGAGACATGGTATTTAGCGAAAGAATCTCCTGGAGGACAATGGAGAAAGTGCGATGGACGGAAAGAAAGATAGAAGAAGAGGTGTTGAACGTGGTTAGAAAGGAGAGAAAATTACTAACAGTAATTAGAAAAGTGCAGAGTAGGTGGGTGGAGCAGGTACTTAAAAGCAAATCACCATTGAAGCCATAATTCTGGGTGCGCACGTGGGAGAAAAATAACAAAGGTAATATGGATAATTAATATTAATAATATTATGAGTTTTATTTTACCTGGGCGGGATAGAACGTTACCGTCCTCTCCAAACCCCACCTCGGGCATAATAGATACATGTATGTGTCGTATTACATTATTAGGTCAAGTACAAAGTAAAAATTCAGAGTTATGACATTGTAAAATCTAAAAAAGAAAAAGTGAAAAACATTTTACCTTGCATAAATCAAAGATATTACATGAAAATTAATAATATGAAAAGGGTTAGGAAATATTCCGGCTTGAAGAGAGTAGAAGCGTAAGAATGGAGCCAATACATGAACTTAATACAACAAATTAAAAACATACATTAATACATTAAAGTAATTCGTTTAAGGCAATGGAAAAGAGTTTAAAATTCAATACAATGGGCATAAAACACGCGAAGATTTGCGGTCACGTGGTAATGTGCGCTCGAGAATGAGCATGCGCAGATGTTGTATTCGAATCGGAGAAATAAGAGACGAGGGAATGTTTTCATCGAGGATCTCAACAGAGAGCACTGCTGCTGCCTGGGGTTGAGTCCTGATGGAAGGATTCCCACATGCGACGTTGGAGAAGAATGGAAAGAGTAATTCGAGCGGAGAGCAAGACAAAAGCGCCTTTCGGATCGAAGAAGAGAGCAGTGCCTGAGTATTCCCGTAGCGCAGTGCAGAGACGGAAAGGCTTCCGATAAGTGTTCTGCTCCCTTTCTCCAAGAGATACGCGGAGCCTATCAATCACTCGAATCAGCTGATATCACATGTGGCGCCCTTCAAACGTTTTCCCCCATCAGCATGTTTTTATGCCGCCTCCCAAGGGACAGTACCCAGAACAAAGAGATAAGACAGACTATTCCCTTAAAATGCACTTCGACAGCTTTTAGACGAGAAAACTGTTCATTCCTTTGGGAAAAAATTCCACAAGAGCAAGTAAAGTAATGGTGTCTTCAATTTTTTCCAAAATTGGCGATGCTATCAATAATACACTGTAAAAATTTTATCTGATTTTAAGGTACATACAAAAGCGATCTAAATTTCAGATGCAACATCTTTAAGACAGTTTACGATGAATTTCAGCACTAATATCTTGTCTAAAAATATGGCAGATTAAGGACTGAAAATCAGATAAGGTGAGACATATTTTAAGTTAGGCCTATGCTGAATTTAAGACCAGGGCTATCTTAAGTTCAGCATGGGCCTATCTTAAAATAAGTCCCACGTAACAATGAGGGTTGCTATTTTAAATTAAAGCCTACTTTTAAGGGATGTCTAAGGTACAAACACTACTAATATTTAAACACTTCACACGAACACAAACCAAAACCTTAGCGTTTCATATTTCTACTCGATGATACTTTTTAACAGACTAAACGCTTCGATAGAACAAGCGTAAGTCATAGAATTTCCATTGAAAATGATTTCAGGACTGAAATGGGAACAAATTAAAAATAACTTCAAAGATAATATAAAAATTTGTACTTTTATTGGAAAAAAAGTAATCCATACAAAGTCTTCGATACCAAAGATATGTGCCAGTATCTACAAACCGAGGCAGGAACTCTCACTTGACGAGGGCGACTATTTTTTAGTTCTTACAACCCTGCCACGTACACAATATAAGGAAGTTTAGTCTCAGGATACGTCACTCGGATACAAATGGCTCCCTTCTACAAACAAACTAAGTATCAACGCCACATTCTCACACCATTAATTACATCGCACATTACTATTACATCGCACGATACATATTTCACCTACTTACAATAAAATTTGACTAGACTTCGAATTTTACTTATTTACACTTCGTAATCCTTGTTGAGTTCCATCTCCCTGGTTACGCTCCACCAATCAGTCTCTGCTATTGGCAGGTTAGCTCCAATTGCGGAGCCAACCAAGGCGTGCTAATTTCAGCCCAGGTGATCTGAATTTCAGATCACATCCATCTTATTTTCAATATGCAGTAGTCAAGTTCTTAAAATAAGATGGAGATGTGTCTGATTTTAACGCATGTTGAGTCTTAAATTTGGACCACTACCGTAAAATCAGACAGCGTTTAAATTCAGATCGCACTGAAAATCAATTAAACTTTTTACAGTGTAAGAATGCATTTCAATCATGTTAAAAAGGATCATAATATGAAAAAAGATAATATTCCCATACTTTGATTACTGGGTAAGCACCACCGAGGTATTTTGCGCTCAAATCAAGGAGGATTAGTGGAAATCATCTATATTTAGGTTACACGCCAAATAGTTAACATGCACTTACAAAAAAATTATTCATTGAAAATATACATCTTAGGAAATACACGTGGGAGATATGAGTCCGAGCCAGCAGAAAGCTAGGATTTATTGAAAGGGTACTTGGGTAATGTGACGATAAAACAGAGGAACGGAAGGCACATTTTTATGCTTAGGAATGATCACATAACTAGAATTGTTTAAGAAAAAGCGTAGCGTGATTTGTTAAAAGGTTTCGCGTTAGGTTTAGCACTGTATAAAAATTATTGGAAGGGTACAATTGTCAATCAGTACCAGCTCGTAGGATGAAATACAAAGTTAATCTTCAGCGTCAATTTCAGGGTGGAGAGGTTCTTTGAATATGTTACTAATATGTTAAAAACACCAGCATACTACGGCAGGTTGAATCCTGAATCTAAAACTTTTGAAATAAATATTGAGACAAAGAGGTTAAAAATTCGTTTTTTTCCGTGCCCAGTCTGGAATAGCGATAACTTACGACAAAAATACGAGAAGGGAATTAAAATTGGAACACACATTGTAGATTGGATGCAAAACAGTAGTATGTAATATCTATTTTAACAAGCACAGGTTTCTACAATACTGACTCATACGTACTCGAAGACATTTAACTTGATTTGTTAATTCAGTTCTATAAAGCCCTGATTACTATCTGTTGCTATGATTTGTTTATGACCACAATTTAGCCTCATTTATAGCTGGTACATATTTCACATCTCGTCCTGAATTTCCATTGCGAAGTTCATATCTATTGTGCAAGTCGGTTACCTAAATGTGGCAGGGCATGACCAGACTGGTATCTTTAGGTATGGTATGGCAGTAATTGCAAAGTTGATTCTCTTGGTTCATGCCTCATGATGATTCACCCACATCGCCCACATCACACATCCTTGTTTTGCTTTTTAGGATTTCGTCTAGTTGTACATGAATACAACATAAATGAACAATATGAAATGCATTCTTGTTTGAAAATAGGTAAAATTATGGGAATAATAAAATAATGAACTGACTGATTTAAATATAACTGTATGGAAACAAGTTAGCTAGCTAATGCAAAGATAAAGTACCATATGGAGTGAGAGTTTGATAGAATGCGGTAAGAGATTACCTATAAATTAGAAAAAACTTAAGCACTTTTCCAGAATATATTTAAAAGTATAAAATTTGCACAACTAGTGTTTCGGCTTACTAAGCCATCATCAGGTGAGTGTACACCTGATAATGACTTAGTAAGCCGAAACACGTGCTGTGCAAATTTTATACTTTTAAATATATTGTGAAAAAGTGCTAAAGTTTCTTACTCATCTAATATGTCTCACTTTCACTACGTGATGCCTGATACAGTGAACAGTATTACCTATACATGTTACCCCTAAGTTGTGTAGGCAATAAGACAAAGGTTTAGAGAAAATTATAATAGCCTTTTTTTCATTATTTCCGCAGTATTCCGTTGCTTATTTATTTAAATTGAACGTTTGAAAACCCTAAAGCATTTTCAGCCTTTTGAAATGCATGGATATGCGGAATCACTGCTCGGGCTAAGCTCGGATGAAATAGCTTATGCACGTGGTGAAATTAATTGTCATAAGACATTTAAAATATTGTGCTATAAGAAATCGTAAATAAATATTAAAAAGTGCAGGATCAGACGGAAAAATGCCAAATATATAATCCTCAATTCCCCATCGAAATCCTTTCCATCATCAGCAGCAAAAACCAACCTTCCATTCGCACTAATTGGCACCCTGGAATTCAGTCCCTCAAACGCACCCTCAAAGGTCCTTTCCCTATCCACTCTGATAACCTCGCCACCACCAACCCCCCATTACCCCTTACGCTCATCTCTAATCTTCAAACGACCCCCTAACCTCTCTGGTGTTCGCGAATCCTCCACACCGCTGTTCAAATCTCATCCCCCTTCAAAATCGCCCCTTCCCCTGGAAATCGCACGAGATGCAAATCGTGTACCATCCTCATCACACAACCCCTGACCTAAAGGTGCGTTTACACGTAGCAGTTGACTTCTATCACAGTCAACTGCTAACAACTATTAAGCCCCACTAGCATGTGTAAATAGCAACTGCGATGCGAGTTCAGGTCGATACTGAACACTTGTCGAACGTTATCGATCCTAGTTCGAGCTATTAGCAAAGTTGAAGCCCGTCTACTTTCCAGCGAAAATATATCCAACACAATCGCAACAATCGCCAAAGTAAAGCAATACACGACGACTGATACCGGGAATTTGGGTATAATAACAAGGATATCCCTCCCCAAAAGGGGAGATTCTACTCTTTAAAGAATGGGAACAAAAGATAATCGTCAATTGAATTTATTGCTTGAAGAATTTCACGAAAATTTAAGCATCAATCACTATTGAAATAAAACTCTTTTTATTTGTTATGACAACGCCTAAATAGCGGCTTTAAGCTGCATAGAAGTTGGCGCAGACGCATCATAGCAGTAGCGATATAGATATATCGCGCATCTCGCGACTATCGTAGCAGTCAACTGCTTCGTGTAAACGCTGCTTAAGAATTTCTCTCCTTTTCCCTCCCCCCCTCCCTCCTCCACCTCCAATACAATATTGTCTACCTTCTTCTTTGCCAGCACTGCCGCAGTTTATAAATTGGGCTCTCCACTAGACCTTTAAGGGCTTGCATGAATTACCACTGCTTCTTCTGCAACGATCCTAGCCTAGAAAAAAGCTACCAACTCTTTTTTGAATTATATGGATTGCGTGATTAGTATTAATTCACCCCCTGGTATACACCTTTATGCCTGTTTTGAGGGTGTTATATAGATGTGGGTGAATCCTTCCTCCAAATTTTCTTCTCTTCCTGCTACCTAACATGTTTTGGCACACATGTGTTCTACAAGTGTTCTAAAGTGGGTATACATGCCTTCCCCCTCTTTATGCCGCCCCTGTTTATCGCTTTACATAAGGCGCTTATTTGGATCTTTCATTTCGGATTTGGGCCTTTCACCCTCCAAGGCTGAATAGGAAATATTAACCGCCCCTTTTCCCTCCTGTCCCTCTTCAGCCACGGCTTAACTTACTCCCTCGACCTGCCTGACTCTGCCTTTCCCACCGATTCAATTTATTTCTGTTCCGTGTGAATGGTTGAGAGGCCAGCGAAGTATCCGAAAAAACATTACCTGTGGCTTTAATTTATTTCACTTAGTTGCCCTTGCCACACCTGTGATAAAACGGTGGTTGCTGATCCGTGTGGCGAGGAGATTAGTGGAAATTTCTTAGCAAAAAGCAGATCGGTGTGCAAACATAAGTTCATAAATAACATTACTCAAAGAGGGTGCGCTATGGGATGTCAAGAGAAAGTGCTTGGAAGTAAGGGTCTAGAAAAAAAGGTTCAGGCGTGCTTGAGGGGTTGATAAGTATCTTTGCAGTGGCGGGTCTACGGTATGTCGTGGAGGGGGATTTTTTATTAATATGCCGTTGCTATGAACGGGGTTGAGCTCTAACAGGATTGATTTAAAACGGTCAAGGGCAGGTTAGTAAATATTGGTGAAGTTGAGAATTTTTCCACTGTTGCCTTTATGGTGGGGCTTGAGGTCTGTGAGGGTGGGTTGAGTCCCCTTCTCTTTAGAAGCTGTGATAGATTCTATCCGTAATGGAGTGTAGCGGTGTAGAAGGGTGGTGCATAGAATGGGGGCTCGAAACAGATATCGCAATTTTATTCACCATATCGTTAGATGGAAACAAAAAATGAATTTTAGTGAAAACTTTAATCTTCTAACCACAACCATTCACTCATAAATCAAAAATTAAAAGAAGCAAAAGGTGACGCCCACGGAAAAAGTTGCTTTGATAATATTGACGTCATTTTCCTCCCGTCCTTGACTGCTCTTAGGGGAAGGGAAGGGAGTGGAGGGGGGTTCTTGGAAGGTCTGCTCGCACAGGTCCTTTTGCAACAGCTTCCATTGGCAGAGTCAGCTGTCTCTCCCCCATTGCGAGAAGGCGAAGTAGCTTCGCGGGCTCAGTTGTGATTGGACTAGATCGAATACGTCAAAGGTTGCACCACGCCCACTTTTCCGAAAGGGTTAAAAACATCAGTTTTTCGCCGCTTATAACTCGACAAATAATTGACGCATCAAAAATTGGACAAATACTGGTCTTTTCATTTTACAAACTATATTAGATTCGGCAATAAAAAAATATGGTAAACGACCCCATTGCTAGTGATTGGCGATAACGAATGGATAAGGGTAATGGTTTATTGTAAAGGTCTTTGGATGTTTGGAGGGTGACAACTATAGAAGTGCAGGTATTGTTGTTTATTTGAGGTTTGATGTGGGCAGATAGTGTAATTTTCCTAATTGAAAGGGTAATTTTGAAATCTTGCTTTATCTTGCCTATTGAAATATGCTAAAATTTTAGATATATTTGTACCCCACACTGAATCAGTAGGACAGACCCAAGTGGCAATAAGAGAAACCAACTGTCAGGCCTAGCTATAACATAATTCGTTTTTATCTCTGATCAACACACTCCAGCAAAATAAAGTTATATAAAATACATTAAACACAGTATTTCATGAATAATATTAGTTTTATTTCAGCTAAAACTCAACCTCGCGGCTGTTAAGCTACCACATCCTGCCACACGCCCTTGCAGAGGCAACAAAGGAATATGTATATCAAATGTATCGTTTGTATACAAATTGATGAATTTGAAGTTTTATACCTCGATATTTTGGAATACTTTGCAGAGAGTATGGTAATATTTTACAAGCAAATGGAATAATTTGATATATAAACTAGCCAACAGAAACTTTAATTGCAAAGCAGCCGTATGCTTTAGTAATTTTTACAGGGTTAGGTGAAATAATGTGCATGAGCAACCGTTTGTGTTGTTTTGACGCCGAGGCGTGATTTCGCTAGTGGTGCCATCGTCAACTGACGAGGACATGGTTCCCGCCTTGACCGTGCATTGATTTAAAATGCCCATTTTTTGGGAACAGCACAACGATCCTTCATCGGGACACCCTTATCGGACACACAGTGAGATATGATAGGGCTTCCTAAGATAAGGAAACGGAAAGGATGGAAAATGAGGGCATTGTATTAGATGCATGAAGGCATGAAAAGAATGATGTAAAAAAAATAAGATTTTCATGGTCCTAGAAAAGTTTTGTGGATGGAGAAACCTTATCGCGTCCAGCCAAGCTTCAGATTGATGGTTAAGCCTGAATCACACGATCAGTCAATGAGAAGACAAAATAGCGATGTTACTTTTCACTAGTTAGGCCCCACCTTGAGTATACAGCCAGTGTATGGGATCCTAATGAATTAGGTTTGATGAGAGAACTAGACAGTGTGCAGCATAGGTTCGTTAAAAGGTGTTAAGATAGGTTGAGTAGTGTTTCAGAATTAATACAAGAATTAGGGTGGGAATCATTATCAGAGCGTAGATTAAAGTATACGTTAAATCTATTAGAGAAGTTTCAATCGGATAGCTTTACTGAAGATGTTAGGGGCATATTAAAAACCCAGCGTATTATGCTATATTCGATCAGATAAATAAGATTAGAGAGATAGATTGTCGTACCGATAGATTCAAAATGGCATTTTTCCCCCGTACTATAAGAGATCAGAATAGGCAGCATAGCAAAGGGATAGGTAGGTGAAATATTTAGAGCAGTCTGTAGTGCATGATGCATGTATTAACCTTCAATACAACAGATACTAAAAATCTGGTTGCATGAGACCCTGTGGTTGCCTGTTTGCATGTTGGTAGTGCATGCATGGTGATCTTCACCCCCTTCCACACACCCTCGCGGTTGCTTGCAGGGTATCGTGTAGATGTAGATCATTTTTGACGTACCTTTTCTGGGATAGCTCAAATGATAGTTTAAAAATGATCGTCTGACTAGATCACTTCACGGATAGCGGCAATGATAGGGATCGCTATCCCTTTTTTCGTCATTTGAGCACGTCCTTTTTTTCCGTCCCTCGGGCCTTAGGTGCTTCCGTAATTTAGCCAATCGGAGCGCACGCTCGGAAAGAGCGGAGTAGTTTACCGTATTAAAAGGTAATATCTCGCGAACAGAAATGTATTCTTCCACCAATTTTAGTAAAATGGATTAATGCCATACCTATGTATTCCTTGGGACTGGACTGCCATTCCAATATTCACAGATAACAAGGTAATGTTTATTTACGTTTTGTTGCTATTGACGACGAAATAAATACACAAAGTTATTGAATTAGAGAACTAAGAGAATGGACGGTAAAAATGATCGTGTGAGTGGCGAGATGATAGCTTGAGCTATCATCTTTGCGTTTCCTGAAAGCTATAGCTTAAATGATCTCTGTAAAGGGAGAAAACTGATCGTGTTATTTGGACTTTACTAATGGCGATGACAGCAATTCGTAGCTTTCCATATCAAAAGAACCTGAGTAGTATCTCAGAATAGAAGGGACATCATTTGCGCATCCCTTTGTGTCGGCACACACTACTTGAAGATGCTGACACGCTTGCTGACAGTTATGTCACCTCAAATTTTCAAATAATTTAGTTTAATCATAAAATTTACTCAGAATATTTGTTTAACTTAGTTTCCTTCAATAGTTTAACTTTTAATCACCGTCATCCTATGCCGTTCGATGTTCCATATGCTAGAACTAACTACAAGTTAAACCACCCGATATACCATTTGATGCGTTTGGCTAATAGTAACCAGGAAACTTACCAATCAATTCCTCCTCATTACAATTTACTTACATATATTGTAATTGTATTCAAGTACGTTGTCTGGTAATATTACTTTGCAGTAACAAACTAGTAGGTATATAGAGGAAACGAGTTCCGGCGAGATGTGGTGGAAGTTTTCCATTATGGATAAATGAAAAAACGTAGTGAACTCCACAGTGAATTTTATTGCGACGACCTAGGTTTCGAAGACCTCCCCACCTCAGCAACTTGCCAACACACCCAATGACTAACCTTCCAAATCAAATTTCGAATCCTATCAAATTTCGAATCGTGTCATTAAACGAATACTTTAATAATCAGTGCCTAAAACTCGGTGTAACACCTAAATACGTATCGATTAAATTCAAATCGTCATCGCCCTCAGCCAATCACGCAGCCAAAGTTGCGAAGAAAGTGTGGGTAAAAATGGAACTGAAGTCGTGGTTTTACAAGAGAGATACAATCTCACACTACCTTTTCCTGCTCCATGTAGAACTAAGTGAGAAACTTCATGTTGTGGCAGGGACCTGTCTTCAAGAACGTGTCCGAAGCAGAGCCAGTGAAGTGTACTCCAAGAAGCTGACCATCCTCAAGAAGAAACTGTCCAAACTGTGCCACGACCAGATACTCGAACCTCCAACCAGACCTCCAGCAGACTCCAAGAACTTCTTCAACCCCCACCCTAGGGTCGTCAACTTATCAAAGCATCAGTTCTCAGCCCCCGAGGAAGAAGCCCTCGAAAAAGGTATGAAATTCGCCCCGAATCACCCCATATCCCAAATATCAGCAAAAAACCTAATAATCGATTGTGAACTTGCCATACGGAAAGAGGATAATGGAACTAAACGGATAGTTGCCAATTCAATAATCAAGAATCTCCAGCCCCCAAGAAACTATATGAATGATAACAAAGGACTCCTACAGGCTATTAACAGCATTAAGGAAACTACTAAAAGTGAGAACTTAATTATTACCAAGGCAGACAAAGGAAATTCTATTGTCATCCTCGAAAAACAGGACTATTTACAAAAGTGCTTCAACTTCATATCAGGAAACGACTTCGAAATACTTGCCAAAGACCCAACCAAAGCATTTCAAAAAGAAACCCGTTCCGTGGTAAATAGTTGCAACGGAGTCCTCAATGCAAAGGAAAAATATTTCTCCATTCAAAAGAACCCTCTCTCACCTCGCCTATATGGCCTAATCAAAACTCATAAAGTAAACATGCCAATTAGACCAGTAGTAGATAGTACATCCGCTCCTACCCACAAACTGGCATCCAGGCTCAACACCATTCTAAAGGAACTCACCAGCTTTAAACCAAAATACAGCATAAAAAACTCCATCGATCTAACGAAGAAACTCAAAGATACCTCAGTGCCACCCAACGCTAAATTAGTGTCCTTCGACGTTACCAATCTCTTCACCAGCATCCCCAAACAAGAAGCCTTAGACCTCACAATGGAAATCCTCAAGAACAAGAATGTCAACCCAGTGATCTGTGACGAAATCCAGTCCCTAACGAAATTGTGCCTCACACAGAACTACTTCCTCTTTAACGACAGTTACTATAAAAAAAAGAAGGACATGCAATGGGATCACCGCTCTCATCATGGATGGCAGAAATCTTCATGACCGACTTTGAAGAAAAAGTCTTCCAGTCTGAAAACCAACTAACGAAATTAGTTCGATATTGGTACCGCTACGTGGACGATGTATTGTGTTGTTGGACGGGCACAACCAGGCAAGTGAATTCATTCCTACAATTTCTAAATTCAGTGCACAAAAATATTAAGTTCACAATGGAAGTTGACACTCATCAATCTATCAACTACCTTGATTTAACTTTTCGACTATCCAGTGGTAAACATGAATTTTCAATATACCGCAAACCTTCCACAACCAACGAAATCATTCCAGCAGATTCATGCCATCCATTCCAACACAAAACCGCAGCATTCCACTCTATGATCAACAGATTAGTGAAAATCCCCCTCAGTGACGCCGAATACAACAGAGAATTAGAAGTGATAAAATACTTTGCAGTGTCAAATGGCTACCAACCAGATCTAATTGACAAATTAGTGCTTAAATCTCGCCAAAAACTAGCCATCTCAATGGTGTTATCACTGCGCCGAGAAGAAGAAACAGCGAAGTGGTGTAAACTTCCATTTTTAGGACATATTTCATATGAAGTCGCCTCAAAATTCCCTAAACAGAAATACAAAACAGCTTTCTATTCCCCATCAACTATAAAAAAGCTATTATTCAATGCCAAAGACAAAATTCCAAAACACAAAAGAAGTGCAGTGTATTGTTTAAAGTGCGACGATTGCCCAACATTATACATCGGTAAGACAGAAAGGAGTGTTGATGTTAGAACAGAAGAACACAAAAAGTGCCATGAAAAGAAGAAACGAGAATCAATGTTCGCCAACCGCCTCAGTGACAACAACCACAATAGCAGCTTCAACCCAGACATCCTGCACATACAAAATAATGGAAGAAGATTAGACGCCCTTGAATCCCTAGAAATCATCCACCATTTTAAAAACAACGTCCCTTTGGCGAACGAGCAAGTTCTCCCCTCCCACTCTCCATTATTCTCCATCCCCTTAAACACCCTACGCCCAAAATAGTGAAAAAACCCAAGTACAATTTGAACTGAAAAACATTGATGACAAATAAGTGTATGACTAGCCCCCCTACCCGCGCTGAATGTCCCGTACCTACGCCTAATGACTAACCCAAGCCCTTAACCCCCTCCCCCCCTCAGCAACTTGCCAACACACCCAATGACTAACCTTCCAAACCCTTTCCTACCTTCCCCTTACTCATTCCCCCTCCCACCCCCCCCCCCTCCAATATTTTGTGTATATAAGTAAAATTGAAGTGTATATTGTACCTGAAGATGACACTACGTGTCGAAACCTAGGTCGTCGCAATAAAATTCACTGTGGAGTTCACTACGTTTTTTCATTTATCCATAGTAGGTATATGTTATTGTTTTCCATATTATTTATTGTCTTACATGCAAAATCTGTCAACATAATTACTTTTTGTACACTGTATTATTTGTACTGTTAAAATAGTTGTAAAAGGGTAACTGCCCGTTTTAAATGAATAAATCATATCCGGCGAGAGAATATACATATTTCTTTTGATGAGAGAACGTGAAATTTGACCGAAATATACTCGAGAATATCATGGAATTATCATCATGTTTCCATTATAAAAAAAATTAATTAAAGAATAAAAAGAGGAAGTTCTAAAATAATTTATATTGAGTCTACCATAGGTTAAACAGCTAAAACCTTTATCATTTGGTTTCAGGGGAAGACATTACTTCACAAACGAAATTAGTCTCTGTCCTTGTGTATGATCAGATCGGTTAACATCTACATCTACATCTACATCTACATAATACCCTGCAAGCCACCACAAGGGTGTGTGGCAGGGGGTGATTGCTCACCAAACATGCACTACATATCATGCATAAAAAAGGAATAGTATTAATATAGTAGTCAGAACTACACTATTTAAAAAAGATAGAAATTGCAAATAAAACATGCAAAAACATTCTGTTAGTAGGGTTAGCTTTAAGTACTCATACCAACATGCAGCTACCAATGCTATTCATTGCTACTCTCCGATAGGACATATTTACCGTTATTCGTATCTCTTATTGTGCGAGGGAAAAAGGACATTTTGAATCGGTCAGTTCGGCAATCAATTTCTCTAACTTTATGATTATGGTCCAGTCTGCCATAGTAAGTTGGGGTTCGTAAAATATTTTTAACATCATCACTGAAAATATTGCCTTGGAATTTGTGGAAGAGATTAAGTCTAAATTTCAACCTGCGATCTGACAATGATTCCCATTTCAATTCATTTAATAGACTGGTTACGCTAATATAATTATCGTATCGTCCCTTTACAAATCTTGCCGATCTTCGCTGCACACGTTCAAGTTCATTACTTAGACCGATTTCGTAGGGATCCCATACACTGGCAGCATATTCCAAATGAGGTCTAACAAGGGAAAAGTAGCTAAGTTAACCTGTGAGTTCAGAAGTCTTGAGTCAGGAAACGGTTCCACTCCAGCGAGGTGTTGCCCAGAGTGACTTCATATGCAGGAACAAGAATTTTTTCCTTCGTGACAGTGATGTGCCGCTTAAGGAGGTTGACTCGCGACTGCTTGAGTCAAGTTGTATAAGGAATCTTATTAATTTAAGTACGAGTATATGCCTGCTAAGTGATGCTACATTTACAAAGAAAATTACCTAAGCTATTGAAAGTCATAATCATCACAAGAAATACGATGGAAAGTCGAAGGATTTATTTTTTACGATAATTTTAATCAGCCCAACGATGGAGTCAATTCAGCGTTTACTTTGCAGAAATAAATTCATGTGCTCAATGAATTTACTAATGTATAAAACCAGAATATTACTATCAAACATTATGCTATAATATTTTTCTGAAATATGCTTTAATATGTCATTAGTAATGATATTATTCATACGCCATACATTTTGGCTAGAGCGACCGCAAGCGCCACTTGAAGACAACTAGCCCATTTCGTATGCTTTAAGCGCAGAAATTGGTGGATTTAGTGAAAGATAAGGTGTGTTGATGCCTTTATTTTCGTGTCATTTTATTCCTTGTGACATTACGCATAAAATATCAGTTTTTTGCTAAAATGACATGTCTCTATGGTATTTTTAAACGTTATATTCTCATGTGATGGCCATTCTCGCCGTTAATCGTATGTAATTTCAAATGCAATCTGTGCAAAAAGGAGTATGGGTTGGTATAATTTTCTTTACACTATAGCATAGAAGAACTTTAGTTCTATAAGTGCTGAAAATATAAAAAAATGACATGTCCTTCACTTTTTGGACCAACCTCCTCAAATCCTCAAGAAACGAATGAATTTCAACATAGAGGACAGCTATAGGCTTTCCACCACTTGGGCAAGTGTGCTCAAGAAAAAATTCCACCGTTAAGTCAGACCGCACCCAGATTGACCGAAAAATCCATCAACCAATGAGAATCCACCCGGGTCGAAGAAGGGAAGTGAGGTAGGTAGATAAAAGGAACAAAAAGGAAGCCTCCTGACCTGAAGATGCCGACTGCAACTCCGGCGAAACCGTTGTCCAAGAAACGGATATGGGCGACAAGAAATCCCTAAAGACAAGCATATTCATCGTGAGAGCTTGTGATCGTCAATGATGCGTGTGAGAACAAGTGTGAAGCGAAATTACATTTTAAAAAATTATGTAAAAACAAATTATGGTATGATTAGCTTTGCTTTATAAGATAGAGGAGTTTTAGTTCTATAAGTGCTGAAAATATAAAAAAATGACATGACGTTTACTTTTCGGATCAACCCCCTTAAGGGTATTTCAGGGGATCGGCGGCAACGCTATGTCGATCGGAGAGCAGTCAGTCACGGAGACTCATTTCCCTCGTTTGAACAGTCTGCCATCGGCACAATGCAACGGAGACATTTCTTTGCATAGCGAAGCAAGTGGGATGCATCTTTCGAAGAAACTTCCGGGTTGTGCCTGGCAGCCTGCAAGTTTGCATTCCTAAGTGCAAGCTAATTCATCATTGTTGATCGTTACTTTAATGGTTGAACTTAAGAATCTACGAACATCTCTCAACTACCTTGAGTATGCAGCCGATGTATGGAATCCGAATGAATTATGTTTGATCAGAGAACTAGACAGTGTGCAGCGTACATCAGATAGGTTCGTTAAAAAGTGTTACGATAGTTTGAATAGTGTATCAGAATTAATACAATAATTAGGGTGGGAGTCATTATCAGAGCGTAGGTTAAGGTACTGATTAAATCTATGAGAGACATTTCAATCGGATAGTTTTACTGAAGATGTTATGCACATATTAAAAAAACCAGCGTATTATGCTAGATTAGACCGTATAAACAAGATTAGAGAGATACATTGTCGTACCGATAGATTAAAAATGACATTTTTCCCCCGTACTATAAGAGAACAGAAAAGGCAGCATAGCAAAGGGATAGGTAGGGGATAGTTGCATTATACACTATAGTTGCTTGTTTGCATGTCAGTAGTGCATGCTTGGTGATCTTCACCCCCTGCCACACTTCCTCTTGGTGGCTCGGAGGGTATCGTGTAGATGTATATGTAGAACTAATTTGGTGGGCTTGAAGAACAGGCGACTAACGTCTTCGACGTTCATTGATAAGGACTCTCACGCGTTTGTGATGGACAGTGGCCACGCAGAGAGAGCCTTGGCGTCCTGAGTGCTAAGAGTAACGCATTTACACACAATAATGTTGGTCTTGTTGCTGGGTTGTGCAAAATGTATCCACAATAAACGCAACTCGCGGCTGAGCTTAAAGCCGCCGAGTACGTCCACCGGGTTGCGGATGATGGGTCGACCTCTAGATATAGAGGTTAGCTGCGAGATAAGCGAGTTTACTCGTCGAATAAGCAGTCGTGGACAAAAAGCGACGGCTTTCCGAGGTGATATTTGGTCTATGCCTGGGTAAGATAGACCTCTAGATAATACAGAACCTGTGAAGATGCCGTGACTTGGCGACGGGAGGCCGCCAATAATTACACTTCTCATCACCCGGAGGAGAGGGTAGCAGCTCTCCTTCAAAAGAGTGAAGGTGGAGACCACATTGGTCGGTACAGCGACACTCATTTCACTACAGGCGTGGTAACATTTACTTTAACGGCTGTAGTACTGCGATGTGGAAAGCAAGGGGAAACCACCACATTAATATCCCGAGGAGTCCCAGCTACTCCACTCTTTTCTTTCTTATCAAGACGTGATGGAACCCTATCGAGTAAAATATTCCGTTGGTAAAATAGTCCCCCATTCGAATCTCCGGGCGGGAACTACCCGAGAGATTACATCAGTCAAATGTGAGAAGATAGGAAAAGGCAGGCCTCGTATGAGATACATGGAACAGGTTGTGAAGGATGTAAAAGAGAAGAATTACGTCACAATGAAAAGTTAGGCCGAGAGAAGAATCGAGTGGAAAGCTGCGTCAAACCAATCCTACGATTGCTGACCAATGATGATGTTGATGAATAAATGCGAAAATGTATCCACGTTTCTGTAGCCGCATCAAACTTTAGAAATGTCTCGCAACAACTAAAATGAGTAGACGTGGGACATTCATACACCTCCGGAGGATTGTGCGTTAATTTTCAAAAGATAAATAGGTATTTATATATGAAATAAGCTCATAATTTGTTGGCTATTTTACTTCAATATGCATGTAAAAAAACCAATGTTGTAAAAGGCCTGGAACACATGCTCCTTACTTTACTCATGTAATTCTTTGTAATTTTTTTCTTACCCGTCATGAATGACAATCAAGTGTGTTGAGTATCGATAGAAGAAAACTATTTTTTTGAGCTTGTAACGTGCTCAAATAAAGGCGGGATCGCGCGAGGGCATTTATGTGTATTTTATTTTGGGCCCGGCAACTAAGTTATACAGGGGGTGGCGCGGACTGTGCCAGTGTGTTGATTTTTATCGTGGTAGGAACACCAGCATTTTGATTTCACATCCATTTATTTGTATTTGAAGTTTTGGAATATTGCGCTTTCGTCCATGTTAGACACCACGCGACGAATTCCAACAATCAGTAAAGACCTGAACCACGCTAAATTTCAGATCGATCTAGAAAACCGGAAGGTTTGACAATATTTAAGCTTCAGAAAGCTTCTAGAAGGACAACAATACCTGAGCAAATCACTATATAAGCCGGCGCACAACTAAAAAAACCCAAGTGCTGCAGGTCGTAATGCTGGAGAGCAGACTCAACAAAGAAGAAGTTTCTCTTGCCCAGTATTCTGTAGAATAGAAAGGCGAAGTGATTAGTTAAACAGTGCATCTTCAACCACCAGCAGCGAAGTGGGTTAGCAGGGATCAGCGAATAAATCACCGCTAGGCAGCCGAGGCAGTGAGACAACGAGCGTGGGGGCATGAATTTGACGACGCTCGATAAACCTTACGACACCTAAAAGAAGGTATTTTAAAGGGAGCTATTCTCCCGATGTTTGACTTTTTCTGTAATTTGTGTAGTATCATACCGTATTGAATGTCATTACGTGTCGGGGCAAGTGACTTAAGTGAAGGGTATATTATTTTTTTATGGGATGCATAACGTTTTTCCGTGATTTTTGTGATGTCTTGCACCGTATTGAATGTCATTATGTGTTGGGGCAAGTGATTTAAGTGAAGGGTATATTATTTTGTTAATGAGATTCATAGTATGTATATTACCAGTCTATTAAATGAATTAAATTGGGAATCATTGTCAGATCGCAAGTTGAAATTTAGACTTAACATCTTAAACAAATTCCAAGACCATATTTTCAGTGATGATATTAAAAGTATTTTGCGGACCCCAACTTACTATGGTAGACTGGACCATAATCATAAAATTAGAGAAATTGATTGCCGAACTGACAGATTCAAAATGTCCTTTTTTCCTCGTACTATTAGGGATATGAATAACGTTAAATATATCCAGTACGAGTGTAGCAATGGATAACATAGGTAGCTACATGTTGGTATAAGGACTTGAAGCAAACCCAACTAACAGAATGTTTTAGCATGTATGCTTTGCTATTTTTATCTTTTTTTAAATAGTGTAGTTTTGAACAGTACCTATATAAATACTAACTAAATGCTTACTTTGCTATTTTTATTTTTTAAATGGTGCAGTTTAGACTAATATGTAAACACTAATCCTTTTTTATGCATGATATGTAGTGCATGTTTGGTGAGAATTCACCCCTTGCCACACACCTTTATGGTGGCTTGCAGGGTATTATGTAGATGTAGATGTATATGTTTTAATTGAAGGGTTTTTGTTTGGTAGTGGATGCATCGAGTGCAATCATCTGTGCTGTTAGGACGGTGACGAATAAATAGTTGTCAAACAGAGCCACGATCGCTCTGATTTGTATTGAATAGTGTTACCCAGAATCTCCTGTGTAGAGTAAATTATTATTCTTGTAAAGGGGATTAGGGTTACAAACTGTAAACCAAACCGGGACCTTACCTTGGTTTTCCTGGGCTATGCTTGAACCAACACGTGGCCCAGGACTCCCGATCCCAAAGGCGAGCCAAAGATTCTATTTCCGGATTCTTTTCTTCCTCTGACAATAGACTCAACACCCTTGAAGGACGTTTTGGCTGGCCTGGGATTACTTCAATCAATGTCCTTGCATTCCATACTTTGCACCGAATATCATGATGGTTTATATTGTTTTTTGGCACTAAACTTTGTTTTTTCTTAGCCAGTGGTTCAGCGAATGTGACGGTGTGCATCAAGCAGAAAAACACATGTCATACTTTGTAGGTGGCATTCCTCGATGAAGAGAGAAAATGGTTCCTCACTCGGAAATATGCTTTTGCAAAGGTGTAATCTACGTGGAAAATTGTAGTGTAGTCTACTTTGAAAATTATAACGAGATAAAAAAAATTAATCAAAAGTCATTATTATTTTGCTTGATTTTTTCCTTAATGAACTTGCTTTCTACACGAACTGAATACGCAGTGATACTAGAAATTTCTTCTCCATTTCATTTGCTACGAGTCAATGCATTCACATGAAAATTGAGGTCAAAAATGCGTATGGTCGTCAAGGTGATGGCTTAACAGGATTGACATATTACCGAATATGGGTATTTTTTATCAATTTTTTTATCATTTGGAAAAACATCTCTTTTCTGCGACAAAAATTAAAACGCCTGTAATAATTTCCGTATTTTTGCGTCTGTTCTACTTTCCTACACAACAATTATTTCTTATTTACTTTCTTGGAGGAAGAAAAGGTCTGTGAATGAGCAAAACTAACGTTAAATGCATTCATTACGGCAGCTTTTCGGATCAACTGGAGTTAAAAAATCGTATAACAAGTGATATCAATACAACATATATCATTGGCCATATTATGAATGCCTGAATTACATATTTCTACCTTCTCGGGAAGTGTGGAAAAATGCCTGTAATTTCTTTGCTAAAATAGTAAAAAATAGATTACAGCATTTTCGTAACATGTCCACCAATACTATTCTCTCCTCCCTTTCCATCCCTAACCTTAGCATCCTTAGACTCACAGCAGACTTAGAACTAATCTATAATATTCTCAAGTCCAACATCGACTGCCCCGATTTGCTCTCCTTAGTCAACTTGAAAGGTCCTTCCCGCCCCATCTTTCGTTCTCATCCTTTACTCCATGTGCCTATTCTCAGAATTTCGATTACCAAACGTTCTCTTTTCTTCCGCCTCTCCTCTCTATTGAACTAACTCCCACAACACATTGATCCCTTTGCACTTCCAATTAAATCATTTATAAGCCTTTCTATTTCGCATCTGTCAACACAATAGCCTTTCCCTTTTATTTGTTTCCTGTTACTTTTATTTTATTTTTTTTCTTGTATATGCTATAAAATGTATGTACTTTTATTGGCCACTATAAAATGGCATCATTGCTCGATGAAAAAACTTCAGCCGTCACATTGTGGAATTTTTCCATGATTGAAAATAAAAAACAACTTTGTAATTTTCCACACGTTTTTTAATAACCAACCGGTTTCTACACTGACCTGTCATCATCAGGGACTAAATTTTTTGAGCATCAGGAACATTTGGCATCATTGCTGTATGTGGTTTTCTTTCTTTAAAATAAAAATAAATAATACAGTGTAAAATCTGAAAAACTTTAATTTCTCATTGCTCATCAGTTGCTGTTCAGTGTGTTCATGCTACGAAGACATGACTGAAAGGCAGCTTAGTGTGGGTGGTTTTTCTTTTTAATTTGCGATTAACTAGAGTGCCGCATCATTCAGCACTTCAGGAATTTTCTAACGCTTCCGAGCGAAAAAAAGAAGGTCGCCACGAAGCAGACTGCGCTTGCTGGCTGTTGGAGAGGCGAGAGACGAGGTCTTCTGTCAATGTTTGCACCCATTGATCGCGGACAGATTGTTTGCGCTGCGACCGTAATCAACTAGGAGGGCGTCGCTCTTCTCCAGCGTGTGCAGTGCGTTCAGAATTCCGCTTTCGGGAGGGATGAAATTGCTCATTTGCCTGCTTCCTGCATGTGGTTCCATGGATCCTGCGACAATCTGTCGACCACACAACTCCAACACAGCGCGAAGTACCGCAGTTAACCCCTTTGGTGTTGAGAAGGGAGTGATTCATCCTCAAGGGCGCAACTACACTAATTTAGCGTACCATGTACGGTTCAATTTATTTATTCCCTCGACAATTTGGAAACCGTAGTTGATAGTAAACTTAAGGAGGTTGATCCGAAAAGTGAAAGTCATGTCATTTTTTACATTTTCAGTACTTATAGAACTAAAGTTCCTCTGTATAATAAAGTAAAGATAATATTATTATACCAACCCATACTCCTTTTTGCACAAATTGCATTTGAAATTACATACGATCAACGGCGAGAATGGCCATCACATGGGAATATAACGTTTAAAAATACCATAGTGACATGTCATTTTCGCAAAAAACTGATATTTTATGCGTGATGTCACAAGAAATAAAATGACACGAAAAGAAAGGCATCAACTCACCGTATTTTTCGCTAAATCCACCAATTTCTGCGCTTATAGCAGAAGAAATGCGTTACTTGTCTTCAAGTGGCGCTGCAGTCGCTGTAGCCAAAATGCATGGCGTATGAATAATATCATTACTAATGACATATTAAAGCATATTTCAGAAAAATATTATAGCATAATGTTTGATAGTAATATTATGGTGTTATAAATTAGTAAATTCATTGAGTGCATGAATGTATTTCTTTAATGTAATTGCTGAATTGATTCCGTAGTCGAGCTGATTAAAATTATCATAAAAAATAAATCCTTCGACTTTCCATCGTTTTTATTGTGATACTTATGACTTTCTATCGCTTAGGTAATTTTCTTTGTGAAGTAAGGATCACTTAGCAGGCATATACTCGTACTTAATTAATAAGATTCCTCAGACAACTTGACTCAAGCAGTTGCGAGCCAACCTCCTTATATTTATTTTTCAGACGACGCATTAGTTTACAGAGGTGAATCAAATGAAGAAGATAGGGAATAAGTGAGCAAGGGTTTAGATGCATTTCAAGAGTGGAGCGACAAATGACCGAACTAAACCGAGAAAAGTGATTAGTTCTTAATATTTGCAAGAATAATAATTCGTTATATTGGCTGCAAACTACAAGTTAAAACGAACATTGAAAGCGTAGACATCCATAAGGTAGGTACTTACTTACTAGGTGTTTCAATCACTAGAGATTTATCGTGGGGAAGGCACATCCGGGAAATATACGGCTAAGCCAAGAGAGCTAGGATTTATCAAAAGGGTACTAGGGAAATGTTACGAGAAGAAAAAAGAGCGATATTACTTTTCAAAAGTTAGACCCCACATTCAATATGCAGCCAGTGTATGGGATCCATATGAATTAGGTTTCATTAGAGAACTAGACAGTGTGCAGCATAGAGCAGCTAAGGTTTATAAATATACAATTGTGTCAAAATTAACAGAAGAATTACGCTTGGAATCATTAGGAGGTCGCAGGTTATAATACAGTTGAAATCTTCTGCAGAAATTATAAAAAAAATAGGTTTACTGAAGATGTAAGATTCGTATTAATAATCCCTACGTATTGTGCTAGATTCGGCCAGATAAGTAATTTTAGAGAGATTTTCGTACCAATAGATTGAAATGACATTTTTCCCTCGCGCCATCAGAGATTATAATTCGCAGCATAGCAAAGGGATAGGTAGGGGAAATATTGGTAGAATATTCTGTTTTGGTAGCTCTTAGTTGAATGGGTAGAATATCATGTCACATCTTAGTTTCAAATACCTTTTGCATGTTTGACATAGCACTTTTGGCAGATATATAGGGAGGGATCTGAAACAGATTCTAGTAACATGAAAAGGACAATGGCTAAATTTGAGCTGAAGATCAACAAGAAGAAGACTAAAATATTGGTGTGCAGCAGGAAAGAAGAGGTCAAAACGAATTTAAAACTAGGAAAACAAAACCTTGATGAGGTGAAAGAGTTTGGTGACCTAGGAAGGAGAGTAACCAACGACGGACGAAGCAAGAAAGAAATAGTGAGTATAATAGCCCAGTCAAAGAGGGAATTCTATCAAAAGAAGAATCTGCTTACAGCAAGAAATACAAGCATAGAAGTAAGGAAACAGTTCATCAGAACATTCATCTGGAGCAAGATTCTTTACGGCAGTGAATCATGGACGATGACAGCAGCGGAGAAGAAAAGGGGTGGAAGAATTCGAAATGTGGTACTACAGAAAAATGATGAAGATTTAATGGATCGACCGAGTAAGTAACGAGGAAGTCCTAAGAAGAGTGGGAGAAAAGAAAAGACTGCTGACAACTCTAAAAAGAAGAAGGGACAACTTAATCGGCCATATCTGGAGACACGATGGCCTGATGAACACTGTCGTCGAGGGAAAAGTGAACGGGAATAATGGCAAAGGCAGGCCTCGTATGATACACATGGAACAGGTTGTGAAGGATGTAAAAGAGAAAAATTACGTCACAATGAAAAGGTTGGCCGATTGAAGAATCGAGTGGAAAGCTGCGTCAAACCAATCCTAGGATTGTTGACGATCCACTGATGATGATGTTTGGTGATCTTCACCCCTTTCCTTATATCCTCACGTAGGGTATTTTGTGGATGTAGATGTGATGTAGGTGATGTCAATGCCAATAAAAGATCGTCTGCATCAATAATGTAGAGAACGTAAATGTTACAATGACCTTAAAGGTGACAGTATTTACTTAAGAGAATCACGAATAGGCTGCCTTATTCCTTGGTGGAGTCGCGTTCGAATGAGTCCAGCAGTATTGTATGAACAGGGAAAAACATAAGGCAAGGACTAAGACACGAGCAAAAGTCAGTGTAATTCGTAAATGTATTGTTTTATCATCGAAAACCCTTCATCTGCCCCAATAAGCATTTGAGGGACAAGTCAGCTCCATTCATGGCCGGAGATGGCGGAAAATAAAGGAGCACTAGATTGAATCTTGTTATTTGTTCTCTGCCCTCGATCTGAAATGGACACCGCTGATAGCATGCCGTACATCTCTTTTCCTCAGGGCCCACCATTTAGCGATTGCCTTGTTTTGTTCCTCTGGCCTCTACTCTGTCTTGTAGACCTCACTGGCCTCAAAATGTCCTTGAAAAAAATCGCCCTCTCTTGGATGGAAAAAGTAAAAATATAAATTCGCGCTCAGCGCGAAGGTTGGTCTCTGGTAGGTAACGGGAAAAAGGGGATCATGCACTGCTCTCTATAAATCTTTGAATGTGAAGTTCACTACGTAAAATGTTCTTCGCGAACATTTTTCTGAAGAATTAAGTTTTTTTACAAAGATTGTTTTGTTACTCTTTGAAAATTAGATGCTTTCGGCAGATTAAAAACACGGCTTCATCGCATGACTATTATCACTATGTTTACCTGTTGTAAGAGGTTTGTTGTTAAATGAATACTTGGCGAAAACGTTTGTGTTTATCCGGTTCGATTAATGCAATAATTGAATGTATTTCGATTTTTATTTAAGTAGTACGGATCGCAAGGGGCAAATCGTCGATAAGTATTATAATACCTGCATAGTAACCTGCTTGCTTTCATTCCAAGAACTCTACTATGACAAAGAAATCGCTGTTATTTATTAAGGATGCCACCATAAGGGAGTCAACCAGGGTCAAATTGCTAGAATTTGCTTTTTCAAATCACTTTTCAGTCATTATTTTCGAACAAGAACGGTTAAAATTCCTCAAAACCATATATTCGCTTTGTTTTCTTCTAAAACAAATCATCTGATTTTCATGGTAATATGGAGGGTGGGAATCATTATCAGAGCGTAGGTTAAATACAGATTAAATCTATTAATTAAATTTCAATAGGATAGCTTCACTGAAGATGTTAGGCACATATTAAAAATACCAGCGTATTATGCTAGATTCGACCAGGTAAATAAGATAAGAGAGATATATTGTCGTACCGATAGATTCAAAATGTTATTTTTCCCCCGTACTATATTAGAACAGAATAGGTAGCATAACAAGGGGATAGGTAGGTGAAATATTTTAGAGTAATCTGTATTGCATGATGTATGTATTAATCACTTAAATACTATAGATACTAACAATCTAGTTTGCATGAGACCCTATAGTTGCTTGTTTGCATGCCAATAGTGCATGCTTGGTGATCTTCACCCCCTGCCACACATCCTCGTGGTGGCTTGCAGGGTATCGTGTACATGTAGATGTAGAATATTATGCAATGGGAAACAGACATGAGATTTGTTTCTTGTGCTATAATGATGCACTTGTTACGAAATTTTCGCACAAATTTTAACATGTAAGCCACAATTATCTACCCCTACCACAAATACTATTAAATACGATTATTATGTTCCCGAAAATGGACGAAAGTCACCTGACATGAAAAGCCTTCTGACCTCACTGCGCGGTATAAATCCTATGTTGCTACGTAAACTGAAACGTATTTATAGAAGAAAACGAAGCGAATATTTTTTTTTAGGTTTTTGACCGTTTCTTGATCAAAACCATGACCGAAAAAGGATATTAGAAAGTACGATCTGACAATTGGTTAGGTTGACTCCATTATGGTGGCATTCTTCTTAAGAAAAACAGTGATTGCTATGTCATAGCAGAGATTCTTGAATTGAAAAAAAATCAGGGCAATCCGTAATATACATATTTAATAAAAAAATCGAATTATCTCCATCGTCTCAGGCTCAGCCTTGTGGAAGTTCATTTTATCGTAAATGAAAAGGAAAACTTTGTTATATATTTGAATATATATATATATATATTTGAAAACCTTTCCCCTCTCCTAGAAGCCTCCATGACCCTCACGGAAAAAACAGTAGCCCGTAATCCTTCCCCTCCCCCCACTCCCACGGACACCCCACCGCTACCTGAGTCACAACCCTTCTAAACTCAAAATTTCCAACGGTCATCCGCCCCCCTATCCGACCCAACACCCGCAACCACATTGTATCCACCCGCTAAACATTCACTACATTGTATCCTTGAGGTTTTCCACCCCCTTCCACTACCTTCTTCCTCCCCCACCCCATCGCCTACCCTGGATGCTATATAAAGATTATATTTTTGCTTTTACTCTTTGTGCCTGAAGATGACTCCACTGCGTCGAAACTAGTTGTACCTGAGAATAAATTGGTGGAACATAACAAAGTTTTTCTTTTCATTTACGAAAAAAATCGAAATAAATTCGATAGTTACATTATAGAAATGAGAAAAATAAAATCCTTTTCTCCAGGAATTCATTAAACAACTATCGTCCGCGCACAACACTTATGCAACGCCCATATCGATAGTGATACGGTGTCCAGACGTAATGCGATGTCTTCGCGTATTTAAGTTGCCGAAAACGTTTAATTTTCAATGAGTAATATTTTTGTATCACAACTTAATTCTTCACCAAAATTTTCGCCAAGCAATAATTTCCGCCAAAAAACTTCAAATTCAAAGATTTATAAAAACTCTGCATGATCCCCACTAGCTTTCGAAAAACATACTAAGATGACTTAAATAGGCAATCCGTAAATACGTTCAAAGATATTGTCAAGGATCATCTACCGAAGAACATAACGAAAAGCAGAGGAGTTCCTGGATGAAGATCAATCCGGATTCAGGAAAAGTACGGGAACGAGAGAGGCAATATTGGCCCTTGAGCTGTTAATAGAGAAGAGAATGGAGAAGAACAAGCCGACTTTCATTGCATTTGTGGATTTAGAGAAGGCTTTTGACAATGCGGCTTGGAATTCAATACTTCTGAATGGAATTGGAGAGTCCTACAATTCCCTAAGAATTATCCACAGTTTATAAAAAAAGAAAAGGTGCTGTGATTAAATCTGGACCCAGCTGTAAAGAAGCTAGAATAAGGAAAGGAGAGAGACAAGGATGTGCACTGTCTACCGTAATATTTGATTTTTACATCGAGAGAACCATCAACAAAAATCAAGGAGAAATCTTATGGAGTGAATATCCACGGAGAAAAAATAAGCATGCTGTGATTCGCTGATGATATAGCAATCATATCATAGACAGAGAGGGATCTGAATAAATTTATGATAACCAAGGAAAGCAAAATGGCCAGATATCAGCTGAAGATAAATAGGAAGAAGACTAACTGTATGATATTGGTGTGCAGCAAGAAAGAAGAGGGCAGAACCAATGTCAAACTAGGAAAACTAAAAATTGAGGAGGTGGATGAGTTCTGTTACATTGGAAGCTGAGTAACCAATGGTGGACGAAGCAAGAAGGAAATAATCAGCAGAATAGCCCAGGCAAAGAGGGAATTCTATCCAAAGAAGAATCAACTTCCAGCAGGAAATACAAGCGTAGGAGTAAAAAAGCAAAATAATAAGAACGAATATCTAAAGCGTGTTTTTTACGGCAGTGAGGTATGGATGATGACAGCTGCGGAGAAGAAAAGGGTGGAAGCATTCGAAATATGGTGCTACCGAAGAATGATGAAGATAAAGTTGATAGACCGAGTGACAAACGAAGAAGTAGGGTGTGACAAAAGAGAAGTCTGCTGAAAACTCTAAAAAGAAGACGGGAAAATTTTATCAGCCATATTTCAAGACTCGATGGCCTAAGGAAGACAATTGCCGAGTGAAAATTAAACGGGAGCATTGTAAAAGGCAGGCCTCGTATAAGATACATAGAACAGGTTGTGAAGGATGTAAAAGAGATGAGTTACGTCAAAATGGAGAGTTTTGCCGATAGAAGAATCGAGTGTAGGACTGCGTCATACCAATCCTAGGTTTGCTGACGAATGACGATGATGATGACATATACGTACAGAGTTGGCTTCGAATACATCTCCTTGGCAGAATATGAATTTTGTATCTGCAAATCATGTTTTGTTACCATGTATGATAAAACCTGCCAGTATTTTTACATTTTATTATACTTAAGTCGAAATGTTTTGATCACTTTTTTCGTAATAGCTAGGATAACGCAATAATTACGTTAATTAATCACGGTAAAGTTACTACGGAGAGTCTGCAGAGTATAAAATGAAATATGGCAGTATGTAACTTACTCCTATGGAAAAAGTATAACACAGATGATGATTCAATGCATGAAGAAATAATTGTTGGTAGTTGGAAGTTGGCATCTCTCAAAATTATTTTATTTGCTATTCATCCAAATGAAAAAAAACTATGGATGATAAACGAATCGAGCCACGTAGTGTTCATTCGATAGGAAACAGGAAAGAGAGAGCCAAATGACCAACGGGAGGCAATTCGCATCAAAGATTAATGAATCCAGCCGGCCCCTTTATTTCAAATTCATGAGGAATGGAAACTCGCGATAAAAAGTTCTTGATACGCTAAATGCCCACCGTTCACTTGCGAGCATATACCACCCCTTAAACCTTGCTATTTCGTAAATGATCAAACCCCCAATTTTGTTTTGCGAAAATATTACGAGGGATATTTTGTGGAGTTACCACCGTCATTCGCTTGTCTATTGAATTATTGGATCATAAAATTATAAATTTGCATAACTTTATAATACTACATCTACATCTACCCGATACCCTGCAAGGGTGTGTGGCAGGAGGTGAAGATCACCAAGCTCGCTTGCACTATATACACGCAAACAAGCAAGTATAGGGTCTCATGCAACTAGATTGTTAGCATCTATACTATTTAACGGATTAATACATGCAGCATGCACTACAAACTACTTCAAAATAGTTCCCCGGCCTATCCCTTTCCTATGCTGCCTACTCTTTTCTCTTATAGTACGGGGGAAAAATGCCATTTTGAATCTATCGGTACGACAATCTCTTATCTTATTTATCTGGTCGAATCTAGCATAATACGCTGGTTTTTTAATATGTGCCTAACATCTTCAGTAAAGCTATCCGATTGAAATTTCTCTGATAGATTTAATCTGTACTTTAACCTACGCTCTGATAATTATTCCCGCCCTAATTCTTGTATTAATTCTGAAACGCTACTCGACCTATCGTAACACCTTTTGAAGAACCTAGTTGCTCTACGCTGCACCCTGTCTAGTTATCTGATCAAACCTAATTCATTAGGATCCCATACACTGGCTGCATACTCAAGGTGGGGCCTATCCGGTGAAAAATAACATCACTCTTTTGTCTTCTCATCACATTTCATCACATTTCTACATAATAAGTTCTCGTGAGTGATAAAATGTGGCATAAGACTTGCGTTTCCTACGAGATATTCCGGAAAATATCGATTACTAACCTCGCTTACGGACGGAATCGAAAAAGTGGCTCACGTATCCATATAGCATGCTCTGTTTACCCAAGCCATACAACTGGATCGGTACTGCGATATCCTTAAGCGCCTTACTGGGTTCTCCTAGCCCTGCTGAGTTTTTCGACGTGAAATTCACTTGAACTCATTAGCGTCGCAAGTCACCTGGAAGAGTCGCGCTGTTCGCGTGTGCTACGGAAGGATTTTCTCAGAGCGCGACGATGTAAGATGAAGTGGAGGAGACCCGTCGATCGCTTACTTGAAAACAATTCCCTGATTGCCACACTTCCTGATTTGCGGCGTTAATTAGTTGTGAGACGTCAACCATGAACATTCTCCTTTCCAGCACTTGGGGCGGAGGAGGCGTCCTTTCTCTTCAATCTCGCTAGAATATTGCGAAGAATTCCTCATCGGATGAGGGAACAAAGGTTTTCCTTCCTTCCATTGTTTGAACCGTCTTCAAATAGGATACTGGAAGTTGATCGCGTGCACCATGTGATTTTTCCGACCTTCCCTGGGCAATCCCATCGATTGAGTCTCGTAGATTTCCCGGAGCTCGCAAATTACGTTTGGCTCGCCTATTTTATGTAGCTAAATAAATAAGAATTACTGTCAATGGGGTCGTGTACCATGTTTTTTATTGCCGAATCTGATAGAGTTTGCAAAATTAAAAGATCCATATTTTTCCTTTTTTTGATCCGTCAATTATTTCTCGAGTTACAAGCGGCGAAAAACTGATGTTTTTAACCCTTTCGGAAAAGTGGGCGTGGTGCAACCTCTGACGTACATCGACTTCGTCCAATCACAACTGAACCCGCGAAGCTACTTTGCCTTATCGCAATGGGGGGGGGGGGGGGCACAGCTGACTCTGCCAATCGGAGCAGTTGCGACAGCATCTGTACGAGCTTCCGAGAATCCCCCTCCACTCCCTTCCCCTAAATGCAGTCAAGGGCGGGAGGAAAATGACGTCATTGATATCAATGCAGCATTTTCGGTGGGCGTCACCTTTTGCTTATTTTAATTTTTGATTTGTGAGTGAATGGTTGTGGTTAGAAGATTAATTTTTTCACTAAAATTCTTTTTTTCGTTTTCATCTAACGATTTCGTGTACAAAATTGCGATTTCGTTTCCGAGTAAACGCCCCCATTACAATCACGTCAAACAATTATTACAATGTATCTGCCTGATGTCGCACTCATTCCAGACAAGATGCGACAGGAAATATTTATTGCCGAAGTGACCTTGAGAAAATTGGTTTCCTTACTTAGGTATGTCCCCTAGGGTGGCCCCAAACACCTTACTTATTCACTATTTTCTCGTCTTAACTTTCATGATGCTTCCGCACATAGCATTCTCTGGAAGCACATTCAATAATCACGTCCTCTATTAGTATTTTCTCTTTATATTTTTGACCATTGGCTAATTTTTGTTTTTAGTAATACACTCCCTCCTAATACTAACACCATGGATGAAAATCCCTCTATACATCCTCCTTAAGGTCTTTTGACTTCTCTTTTCAGAATTACTACTTCCTAACTTCCAATAAATCCGCTCCTCTCCCCAGAAGTACTTCTCAATTATCCCTATCTGAATTCATGGTCTCCAGATCCACAGTTTTACCAAGTGACTGGATGAAGTTTAACTGGGAAAAGCAATCGGCGAGACACTGAGAGATATAGGCTTTGAATACCGACCTCGGCCTCGATCATGGAGGTTATCGTTATCGTTAGCGTTATCGTTATTTTTTTGATTTAACTCATGTCAGCGAGAACGTGATCTCAGTTCTTCATTTTTCGCGCAGCACTTCAAATCGCTATTCACAACAGTGGAGCGAATTTAATAGACGATTATTGTTAACCTTGCGCTACTCTAGGGGTAAGCGTTAACGATAAAGATTGCAATAACGCGAAAGATGCATCCGTGATACCACACCTGGGCGGATGTTACTGTGGAGTAATGGCATTAGTGGATATGGCTCTATACAGTGATCCTATTCTCTCTACTTTCACTGGGACAGACACGCTAGGGATTCCATTTCCTCCAGCTTGGAGGTTTTGCGGCCTAAGTGTTCGCTGTTTAACCTAATGCGGGTGAAACGGACACGGAGTTCAGTTCGGATGAAACGTCATCAAAGTCCCTAGGCAGAAGTGGCAATTGTTTCAACGTGATCCAACTGGGTAGGTATGTACTAACGCTTGCCCGGTCGAAACCATAGGGCCAACGGAGAAACGGCGTCAGAAGTGGGGGGCAGCGGGGGGCAATCGCCCCCCCCCCCCAGAATTTGCCCAGGGCCCTTGAGAAATGAGTCTTCATTAATAAAAATTAAATTGCAGTTGTTTCCAGCTTGCCTTTTCCCTTCTGACTCATATTCTACCACCTTCATATGCTCTTTTAGCGAAATTCTAGTCTCTACCCCCTCCTATCCACTAAAAAATACGAGCCCTTTTCATAGGAGCTGGGCCCTTTTCTTAAGATCCGGACCCTTTTCTTAAGATCCGGGCCCTTTTCAAGATTGGCCCCTCCCAGTGAAAACAGTTCCGATGCCCCTGCAACGGAGAAGCAACTATCCTTTTATTCAACTACACATTCACATTAAAAAATAAAAACAAACTTATTTGTAGCTTTAACTCTGCGTTGAAAGCAATCCTACCTTGCAACCAAAACGATGGGTGTCTCAAGGACGTATTGAAGGCATTCGGCCGTGAATACCAGGGAGGAAGACTCCATTTATCTCTTTTGCCCAGGAAACTTAATTTCATAAGCCTCATATAAGGATTCGGTATTCTAAACGTTTCAATAAGACGGGAGACTGCTCGGCGGGGAACAGATGGCAATCTGTTCCCCACCGATTGGAGCCAAGAAATAGCATATATCGGTAGACTGAAAATCACTTTATGCTTTTCTGGAATCGGAGAAAAAATATACAAATTGCAAGGTTTCTCTTTCGAAATTCATTCGCTATTTTTAGATTTAATGAGATTCCCCTCAAACCACGCGCTGAAACTTTTATTGTATTTATCTTAAACATAAAATGATGCCTCATAAAATATGATCCCAAGAAAGTTTTCACAGATGATAACTCTACAGTGGTTTTATTAGCATGCCATGCAGAAGGAAATGATTTCTTGAATCATCGCCGTTGTCCATAAAAGGGACCAGACTGCAATCTTAAATTAAAATCGCCTACTTTTGCTATCTACTGAATATTCACGGTAGGCTAGTGAAATTTCCGTAAAGGCCGCTTTACACGATACAATTTTTTGTACAATTTCTTGTACAAATGCTTGTATAAACTGCACAAAATTGTATGTTTGTCTGAATGGAATTAGAATAGGTTCTATTTCCCGTTCTGTCATTCAGACAATCGCACAAGCGTTCGTACAATTTGCCGCTTTACACGGTACAATTTCCTCATACAAGAGCTTGTACAAGAAATTGTACAAAAAATTGTATCGTGTAAAGCGGCCTTTAGACCCACAGTATTCCATACGCTGGAATCACCACCTTATTCTGGTTCAATATATTAACTAAACCACGATTCAATTGAATTTAGCTCACCGAATAATTCACCATCTAAAAATACGGTTTAAAAAATTCTGAAAAACTGTCTAGTAAATTTTTATTCGTGAAAACTAATCACCAAGAATACAGAAATGAATGGCCTCAACACATTTACATTAATACTAGTATGCAACATTGTGACACCAAGTTCTAAAAACAATTCTAACCAATTACTTTCAACCTATGTAACAAAAATATTTTTTAATTTACTTTACTGGAGAGACACATGGGCTTCATTAAGTACATATATGTAGTTGGAAGAAGACATTAAAAAGTCAAAAAGCACTTCATATTAAAAGAGTGAGTGAGCATAAATAGGGTTGGGGCAGTTTGAAGAAGTATAAGTGTTCCTCTGGTCTAAGTTGACCATTTTTCTTCCAGAAATTCGCGCACATCTCAAACAAATTTCATCCCGAACACAAACTTCTGTTCGGAGAAGAACCAAGCCCATTCGTTAACCCTTGGAAAAATTACGAAAAGAAATGTAAGGCACGTGTTTCATTAAATCACGATTCATGACTAGATATTTTTCACTATAAAGGTTGCCCGACTGAAACTTACCCCCTTGAATCCTTATAAAGGCCGAGTAATAAAAGTTCTCCATCTAGTCTGCTTCCGTTGCTCCTCTTGCGTCCAGCTTCCACGTTTTACTTCACACAATACTCCGTGAATTCCACTGAGAGATAGAATCCCACTCCATAAACAAACGAAATTAGAGTTGATAATCAAATAAAGATTAAGCTTATATTTTCGCTTAATTCATTGCGGTCTTCAAATAATCGTTTCCCAAGGGAATATAAGTCGGTATTCAAATAACATGATCAAAAATTTAAATTTGAGTTTTTTATTTTTAAATAATACTTTAATTCTATAAACTGCATATTCGCTTTCGCTGACAGGCTTATCACCTTCACCATATAACCTTCGGTGAGCCAATACACATATGTATAAATAATGTTTTAAGGATTGCAAGCAAGCCGTGAATGCCGATAGAGATCCTCAGTGGAAAAGGTTAGTAGCTTTATAGGTATCTGGCCGTAAGTCACGGGGTTTTTTCCCTGTTAAAATACCATAAATTTAAATTTATTTACGTTGGAGTAAAAGATCCAACCCTTCAGTTTCTACATTGATTTTATTAGACGCAATAATGGTTTAGTAGCAGGGTTACATCATCAGGTGGTGAGGTCACCTTATGATGATATAAAAGGTTGCGCCTATATGGAAGCTGAGGAGTTGGATATTTTCTCCAAATATAATGAAATTCCACAAATTTTTACCTGAGGCAATGTCGTTTATTCACGTTTCAACATACCTAGACTATGTAGTGCGAAATGTTTGCCTGTCATTAAACCTGCCTCTGCATTTTGACAGTTAGTTTGACATTGGACGCGGCAGTGAAAAAGCGTGAAATGAAAGGAGATGGATCTGCATTTGCTCCGCTGAAATGTCATGAGAGATCCATTTCAGTTGGAGTTTTGGCCTTCTTTAAAACACGGGAAGGCAATTGGGCTTCTCACGGCGAGGCCTCATTGACCTTCCAACACCGTTCAACGAGCGTTGAAGAACGGAAGACAGGAAGTGGGCGAACACCCCATTTAAAGTTTCATTAGCATTTCAGTGACCTGGTCCCCGGCGTAATCCACATCTATATATTGCCTTGCTAGCCACCGTTCGAGGGTGTATGGCAGTGGGTGAAAGATCGCGAAACATGCACTAATTTCATGCCACTGACAATGAAAGGCACGATGCAATACTTAAAAAATTCAAAGTTCTGACGACCTGGTCGTGAAAGCTTTATCGGCGTTACCCGCTGAAATGGCATAATAGCAGATATTACACTGAGAAAAAATTATCCAACAGCTCCAACTCCTAAAAAAAAAAAAAAATGATAAGTACCTCAGTTGTCGGTAGCCTCCCCTATCAACAGCAGCACCATGCATTTTGCATGGTGCTGCTGTTGAAAGGATATTTAATAGAACGGTAGATGGCAATCTTGTTATTAACATTATTAAGCTCTATTACTAGTTAATTAGCTCTATTCTATAAAATAACACCATAACACCATTTGTAGCGATAAAACCTCAATGGGTTGGTAGGCTGTTATTCGGCATGATTTATTTTTTAAAAAATAAGGGCACAAACTATACACCATGTTAGTCATATATAAATGAAATTGAAGGTTAATCCTTGTTAGCATGAAAAAAGTTACGGGTGTTTTTTATTAAATAGATGATTCACTTTGAGAAAAATTGAGATTAATGGTATGTTTATATGTATTTAATATCCCGTCATCCGAATATGCAGTTGCAGAAGTTAATATGGACCTTATTTTGTTAACAATATATATTAAAGTTATCATATTGAGTTTAATACAAAAAATATACAATAGTTTTATAGTTTACATGTACATTTATCTTTTGCCCCTGAAATTTTTGCAAGATTTAGGTTAAATTTAGGCAAGCTTGACATAGGTGATCAGCAGCAGCAATGGGAACATGCATGTCGACAGATGCTAGGAAATATTATCTTCATGCAAAATACCATTTTTTGTATTTCTTAATTGATAGACTATTTAAACTAATTTTGGTGAAAATTTCAAAGAAATTATATGTAGCCTTATTTAGCTCTAATTAAGGTATGCTTGTAAGCTTTAAAGGTTTTCGTCATTCTATTAGCTTACTTTTACAGCTAATTTAACAAAATGAGCGCCTAAAATTTGCATTAAAACTTCAAGGAAAAATGTTATATCTGCATTTGAGGGTTCATAACGACGCTTCTCCGTTGCCACGGCCTGACTACCCTTCGTACAATGTCTCTATAGCGTCCGTGCTCGACAAAAGCAACAGTTTCCACGCCTACCATGCCCCTCCCCAACAACAGCGAGGCACCCATGGACCCGATGATATTTGCGTCTCGGGTTTCAGATGAATAAAAACTGCTATATTCCCGATATAACCCTTGCCCAGTCAGTGATCGCTTTCTTTGTTTTGGAGCACAAAGCGGGAGAACCTGCTTTCAGGACCGTATGAACTTGGCAAGTGCAGCCTAAATGGCTATCATTCAAACTTCCCAAGGGGATTACTCTGTTGCCTTCATGAGGCATATTTGCAAGTGAGTACCTGCAAATATGGCTTTAGCGGGCCAAAATACGTAGACACACACAAGGCAGGGAACATTCATGGCTACAGACATAATAAAATAATATCTTCATGATAAATACAATTTTTGTATTTATTACTTGGTACAATATCTAAACTAATTTCGGCCCACATTTAAAATAAATTATATGTGGCCTTATTTAGCTGTAATCATAATATATTTACGAGCTTTAAAAGGTTTTAGTTATCCTGCTAGCTTATTTTTGCAGCTAAGTCAAGAAAATGAGCGTTAAACATTGTAAATGAAACAACTTTGTACTTTCCACTTTCAGCTTTATATTATGTTCCCCGATCGATTTTGACGACTCAGTGTCATTTTCAAGGGGGGGCAACTGACAGAACATTTCAAACCAAGGCATTATATAGTTACACTGAGGAGTGGGGGAAGGACTCAAACTGAGGGGGGGAGGGAGAGTTTTGGATGGGAGTGAGGGGGGTGGTAGTGCGAGTGAGAAAGAGAGGGAGTTGGGTACCGTCAAGGACAGCAGTGGGGTCACAATTAGTGGTGAGGGTATTTATTATTCCTCCCACAATTATGGCGGGAATGAGGGTAGGCGAGCAAGTACACAATATACATCAGGTGAAATGGAATGTCTTAAAATTTCTATGATTCCTAAATAATTTAACTTACAACTTTTTTCACATGAATGCAAACTTTTTACGTTAAATTCACTTTTATGGCCAGTCTCAAGGAGATGTTTGGCGAAGTATGATTTGCAATCGCTATGGTCGACAGTTATGCTCGTTGATTAGAGTTATAAATTTCCTACCCGTTTGTCCCACATACACTCCGTTGCACTCACCACGGTTTCATTTACAATGTTTAACGTTCGCAACTTCCAAAAAGTATTGCCTTCATCCATTAATTCAAGAAAATGAGCGCCAAAATTAGCAAAAATATGTTACCTTTCTTTAAAAATATCACCCTTCTATGCTACTAGCTGTTAAGGTGAGGTGATCGACAGCATAGGTCATTTTGAGCCATTTAGGATAGGTGGGTAATCGGATAATGGTAGGAACATTTCAGGCAATGGAGGGAGGGTGGAGAGAAACCCGGCATTAGCCTACTCTTAACGACAGGCACCAAGGAGACCACGGCTTAACATCCCATCCGACAGACGGAGTATTGAACCTGAAATGCCCTCCACTTGGCACTCGAGTGATTTTGCCACTTAAAAATCTCACACTGCCGGGAATTGAACCCGGACCCAGTACTCTAGGCAACACACCAACCCGAACCCCATTCTTCTACGTGTGGTGGTAGAATAGTTACAATTACATTCCTGTGGTATCATTCAAAGAACTGAGGCAGCTCACAAGTATGCTCAAATATAATAAATTATATTATAATTCTTTTTATATTATATTCTTATATATTATATTATTATTATATTATATCCTTATAAGTCTTATTAAATAATATAAGCAATAAGTGAGCATCAGGAATATTGAAACCTTTTTATAAGGGTATTGGCTACGTTATTTAGTATGTGTGGTCATTTTTCGTTCCTGTTTTGACTATGGGGATATTTACATGATTTTTTTAAATGTCCGCCTGATTTGATATTATTATAAGGAATTTTCCTCTCTATTCAGAGAACACTTTAACTGAATCATGACTGCTACACTCATTCACACATTGTTCAGAGTTCCATTCGTTCAGCTATTCCGATACATTGTGTAAACTTGTTTGTTTTACACTTTACACCCATTATAATATTGCAACTTTAAGTGGCATGAAATACCTCGGGGCATATATTCAGTCCTCTCACAAACCACAATCTTAAAAAGAAATTACTTTATTATTTTAACAGATTACATGCTTCCCTTTCTATCCAGTCTATTGAATGAATTAAATTGGGAATCATTGTTAGATCGCAGGTTGAAATTTAGACTTAATCTCTCAAACAAATTTCAAGACCATATTGTCAGTGATGATGTTAAAAATATTTTGCGAACCCCAACTTACTATGGAAGACTGGATCATAATCACCAAATTAGAGAAATTGATTGCAAACTGGCAGATTCAAAATGTCCTTTTTCCCTCGTACTATTAGGGATATGAATAACGGTAAATATATCCAGTACGAGTGTAGCAATGGATAACATTGGTAGCTGCACGTTGGTATAAGGACGTAAAGCTAACCAAACTAACAGCATGTTTTTGCATGTATGCTTTGCTATTTTTATCTTTTTTTAAATAGCGTAGTTTTGAACAGTACCTATACAAGTACTAATCCTTTTTTATACATAATATGTAATGCCTGTTTGGTGATAGTTCACCCCCTGCCACACACCTTTATGGTAGCTTGCAGGGTATTGTGTAGATGTAGATGAACATCCCGTCTTCACATCCCATTCTTGATAAATCCCCTCTAGTGCGAATTGCTGTCAGTTTCTTCACATGCCTTAGGTGATCACGCCTGTGGATGCGAGACAGGACCTGAGCTCCGACAAGAATCAGTCCATGAGAGGGCTTTGGGAAGCTTGTAAAGGAAGATAGGGTGCGCATCGATTACAGCACTTTGCCAACCGAGAACTATGAACAGGATTGGAAATGTCCACACCATTGCACTTCGAGCTCGACCGAAAATTCGCTCGTGAAAATGGATCCAGCTCCCCTCCCAGTGAATTCAGTATTTTTTGTGTTGACCGAATAAACTGGGCAATGAGAGGCCAACAGGAATAGGACATTGGAGAGTCAGCAAAGCTCCAGGAGCAGCACCTGTCACAGGTGAGGCCAAAACACGTCACAGAAGGTGTGCGTCTGAAACCGTCGTGATTATCTCGAATGGGTAACCAAGGAGTCACGTGGTACGAACAGGAATGGTTTGAAAATTAGTGTGTTAAATCCCCTGATTACAACCCAAATCATTGTTTTCGCTTGAGTGTTTCTCATAATGGGTTCTAATCTCGAAAAGTGTAACAATCGCAGAGGATTTATCGTGGGGAAGACACATTCGGGAAATATGCGGCCGAGAGAATATAAAGCTAGGATTTATAAAAAGAGTACTTGTGAAATGTAATGAGAAGACAAAAGAGCAATGTTACTTTTCACTAGTTAGGCCCCACCTTGAGTATACAGCCAGTGTAGGGGATCCGAAAGAATTAGGTTTGATCAGAGAACTAGATAGTGTTCTAGCAGATAGGTTCGTTAACCCGGCGTTACTCGCGCGTGATTTCCGATCAAGGTTACTCGCGTGGGGTGCTCCTGACACCCCAATGTAAATTTTCGTTTAAAAATGGGTTACACAACATTTTATTTGTATTAACCATAAAGATTATTTAAATATATGTTTTTACTTGTAGTTTTTAAGTGGAGGAGGAGGATTTGATCGTTTAACTTGTAATCTCTAACCGTTGGTGGATCTAGGGTGGGGGAGAGTGGGAAAATCCCCCACCAAAAATCCAAGAGAAATAGTTTTTTTGCGAAGGCTAAGTTCTGAGGGTTAATGGGGCTCAGCAGAATCTAAGTTGCTTAGAGTAATAAGAAGCATCTCGGGTGGTACCCCGGGTCGCAGTGTTCATTGTAGCCGACGTTATAGCACTAACCGAGCGTCTTTCTCACGGCAGAGATGACTCACATTTTCCCTGAGGACGATTAGAGTGGTGACACGACTGCTACAATGAACACTGCTACCCGGTGTGCTACCATAGAAGCTCCTTATTCATACATCCATTGGGAAACTTAGATTATCCATAATTTCTGAGTCTTAATTTGGGGGGGGGGGGGGAGGGGGACGCTCCCCCCAAAATTTATGTCCGGGTCCGATTCTTTCTCTTACGTACGTAAATTTCTTTCTCAGAGTCTCGTATATGAACTACTATGAATACTGTTATCATGGCATAGGCACCGTAGTCCGTTGTCTCTGCGTACTCACTAATTTTGCCGTAACTTATCAAAATAGCATCATCCAGATCATTATCATATCCAATCTTCTCCTTATAAATGGCTTTGTCAATTCTCTCGCACTTTCTCGCAGGAATTTTGATCTATACATCTGGCTTCTTGGGTTGACGTTATTGATAGCAAAAGAGTTAATGCCTGCCACGTTTATCAAGTGGAAAAAAATACCATTGTCCATCTAGTAGTGTTTCTTGAAATATGACGTGCTACGCACATCTCATCCACTGTGTCAGCACCGCCCTTAGTAACGTTACCTATAAAAAGATATTATCTCTGGTTTCTTCTTGTCACCTGTCGACCTGTCTATGCTCATACTACTATGCATTGTTGACAACAAAATTACATTTTTACCTTTTTTGAGGATGTAAGATAAGATATTCATGTTCTTTCTAAATCCAAAGAAACTACTATTGTCCTCCCTCTGTTTTGTGCACACCATCTTAGGTGGCAATTCCCTTTTTTTCAGAGTTCCCACCAGTGTCAGTTTACTTTGTATCAAATCCTCTGCCAGGGGAACACTTGCAAACCAATTGTCAGCTGTGACGTTTCTCCACGGCCGTATAATTGGTTCCACTAAGCGCTTTACCACATCTCTAAACTCTTTAGGAGTATTATCTACTTTGTAGGATCCTTCAGGTTGACTCCCTGCATATACCTCTAAATTGTAAATATTGAATACATTAGCGTAAACCAATGAAAATATTTCTATACCATATCTTGCAGGCTTATTTGGGAGATATTGCCTGAATCTTACCCTAAAGCCGACCGATTGCTCGTCTACCGTTGTGTACTCTGATATGGCATAGTTACCCTGAAACGTTCTCACAAGCATTTCAAAAAGTTGACGACTCGGAGCTAATTTGTCTATCATTTTTCTTTCTGCCCTACTCTTTATATCATCAAAACTGAGCCATTGCAAATGAAAATGGAATCCTTGATAATTCATGGATACGTAAAATATGTCAACAACATTTCGGTCCTATAAATCCTTCATATTTTTTCGCCCAGATTTATATGTTCCAGTGAAGAGCAGCCCCCCCTTTGAATATGAAACATTCAATTTCTCCATTATCAGTGGGCCTGGCATCTCTCGCACGCAAATAATTCACACCTACTTTTTGAATTTGAATGTTTTTGCATAACGATATTCCTAACCTGAAGTTATACCATGCAAAGTTGTAAACCATAAAAATCATGTTTCCGAAATATTTTTTGGTAGTAGAAAAATCACAATTAGACTTTCAATACTAGGTACGTACTTACTAGGTGATATACTACACTCGTAATGAAGCTATGTATAGTATTATGGAGATAAGAAAAATAATATTTTCGGAGTTGTACGCAATCGAATCGAGCTGAAAATCTGAAAATTGTAATAAAGTATTATGACCATCAAAACATGAATATAATTACTATTTCATCAATATTATTCAATGGTAGTATAAAACCAAGTAAAACCTACCTCACATAAAGCACATGCCGAGGAGTCTACGGCGCGGAGTTAATTGGGGTGTTCAGGACACCCCGCGCGAGTAACGCCGTGAGTGAGAATATATCGAATGATTTGAGAGGCGTCCTCCAGCAGATAAAAGTAAAATACGAGACGGCATGTTATATTGTAACATACATTTCACAGTTACAAAGTAGCAACCAAAAACAATGAGGTATGGATTAAGGATTGATCGTAGGAGATTGAGTGGCTTGAACATTATCCCCTTTCAAGGCTACTATGCAAGTTCTTTACAATGCATACCTATGAATATTGGTGTTAGAAGAAAGATAACATATCACATTCCAGCTACTGAAGAGGAGATGTCAATGACATAAAGACTAAAGAAATTATGCAATGAAAAACAGGGTGGGGTGTTCAGGGCACCCCGCGCGAGTAACGCCGGGTTAAAAGGTGTTACGATAGGTTGAGTAGTGTTTCAGAATTAATACAAGAATTTGGGTGGGAATCATTATCAGAGCGTCGGTTAAAGTACAGATTAAATCTATTAGAGAAATTTAAATCGGATAGCTTTGCTGAAGATGTTAGGCACATATTAAAGACTCAAGCGTATTATGCTAGATTCGACCAGATAAATAAGAATAAAGAGATAGATTGTCATACTGATAGATTAAAAATGGCATTTTTCCCCGTACTATAAGAGAACAGAATAGGCAGCATAGCAAAGGAATAGGTAGGTGAAATATTTTAGAGAACTCTTTGGTGCATGATGCATGTATTAATCCCTTTAATACTATAGATACGAATAATCTAGTTGCATGAGACCCTATAGTGGCTTGTTTGCATGGTGGTAGTTCATGCTTGTTGATATTTACCACCTGCCACACCCTCGCGGTGGTTTGCAGGGTATTGTGTAGATGTAGATGAAGTTTGGCAAAAATTCAAGTGAAAACAATAAGTGAGATTGTGAGGAACGTTTATGACTGAAAACGTAGATATAGCAAATTTATTTTTTTGCTTCTCTTCATCGATATTCTTCATAATCGGTCATCTAAACTGTCCTATAAATTTTATTTCGTTCGCCGAGTGATTCAGGTAATTAAGTAACTGACATAACTTATTGGCATTCGTAGGAAAAGGGCCCACACATGTTGAAACATTTATTTGATATATACTTTTATGTCTTTATGGGAGCATGGGGGCCTAGTGGGTAGAGCGCTTGGCTACTGATCGAAGGGTCCCGGGTTCAAATTCGGGTGAACCCTTTGGACGCCCCCGAACAAAACATCCTCGGAGTGCGAGGTAGCCCAGGGAAAGGAACTGGCCCCCCTTCCCTGAATGTGTGAAATTCACACGCATGTGGCATAGTTCGGGGTGAGTTCTATCCTCAACCTATCCAAACCAACCTTCGGGTTGGAATCACTGAGTGAGTAAAATGTCTTTATGTTATTAAAAATTAATGAGAAAATTTTGCAAAATACTATTGAAAATGTGATATTATTTGTGAAATAAACAAGCGAAAAATAACTTCCGTTCCCGTCAGATCACCAAATGTAAGCAGAGTTGGGCTCGGACGGCGGTTGCAAGGGTGACACACCTTCATACATCTACAGTGTGCTCTTGTCTTCCGTCTGCGAGTGGCAGGCAGGTGAAATGTTGGTTGGCACAATGGATCTATAGACATCTAAATGCCAGGGGGAGCTCCAGCCCACCCCTTCAACTAGTTTATTTTTAGTGACATTCGTGCCAATTATGTATTCTAACCCTCAGACAGTCCTTTCTAGAACAGAAACATCGAAAAAGCGTTGCTAATTCATTTAAAGAGTAAACAAATAATAATCTTCATTAATTAAAATATTACTCAGTTTTTGTACTGCTCCCAGTTCAATACTATAGTGATACGCAACAATCTTAGTATTCAAGTATGTGACACTACTTCTACATCTACATAACACCCTGCAATGCACCATTACGGTGTGTGGCAGGGGGTGAATTCTCACCAAACATTAAAAAAAGATAAAAATAGCAAAGCAAACACACAAAAACATGCTGTTAGTTCGATTAGCTTCGAGTCCTTACGCCAACATGCAGCTACCAATGTTATCCATTGCTACACTCCTATCAGATATATTTACCGTTATTCATATACCTGATTGTACGAGGAAAAAAGGATATTTGAATCAGTAAGTTCAGCAATCAATTCCTCTAATTTTGTGATTATGGTCCAGTCTATCCTAGTAAGTTGGTGTTCACAAAATATTTTTCACATAATCACTGAAAATATGGTCTTGAAATTTGATTAAGAGATTAAGTCTAAATTTCAACCTGCGATCTGACAATGAATCCCAATTTAATTCATTTAATAGACTGGTTACGCTAATATAGTTATCGTACCCTCCCTTTACAAATGTTGCCGATCTTCGCTGCACACGTTCAAGTTCGTTATTTAGACCGATTTCGTAGAGACCCCATACGCTGGCAGCATATTCCAAATGAGATCTAACAAGGGAAAAGTAGCTGATTTCTCGTACATGGTTGTCACATTTACCCAGAACTCTTTTGATGAATCCCAGTCTACGATTCGCTTGACCCATTATTTCACGAATGTGTTTACCCCAGGAAAGATCATGTGTCATTCTTATTCCAAGATATTTAATGGTTTCCACGTTTGTTATTTCATTATTAATTATTTTGTAAGTGCTAGGAGGAGAGCTATTCTTTTTCCAAAAATTCATTACAAGACATTTTTTAAAGTTTAATTCTAACTGCATATAACACACCAATTTTCAATTGCTTGTGCCTCATCATTTAAATATTCTTTATCGTTTGGGCATAGAACTTCCCTGTACACTACTGCGTCATAGGCAAATAGACGAAGCATACTTTTTACCACCTTATTGATATCTTTTATGTACAGAGCAACAGTAAGTTCTTGACTAGATATTTGGCGACCCCTATCGGATAATACCAATCCAAGTGGACGAGTCTCTCTTCAAATTTCAAATTTCGTCCGGCACTCGGCCGTGCGCCGAGAAATTGCCGAGACGTCAGGAATTTATGAGCTCTGCCCTCCGATTTGCTTGATCCGCGCGGAAAAAAGTGCGTGATCGTCGTCACGACAGATGTTGAATGAGATGTAAAGAGGTCAGCAGTACTGATTCCCCGCTCCTTTGCGGTGCACGGGGAGCACCAAGCGACCCTCAGGAGGACTGTTGAAGCATCAACTCCTATTCTTCAGATCTACCCGTGTGTGCACCATTCACGGAAAATCCAGTCGGAAAAAAGAGCGAGGACTGGAAGGAATGACTGGTTGAATTATTCACCAAGATTCGGACTTCTTTCCGGAGCATTTTCCGAACCTTGGGTCGAGAAGGTAGGCTAAGGGAGAAAAGCCCGGCGGTTAACCCTCAGACAAAGGGATCCTTAAAAGAGATGTGCGGAGGTTGCCGTCGATATCAAGCGACAGGGCCACTGGAGGGATGACAGCACCCAAAAAAATTTAGTACAGAATAGGGGGACGTGTAATCCTACAATCATGAGAGAAACCAATTAAATAAGAGGTGATTGTAAAAATGAGACAAAAGGGACATTTACTCGGAACCGAAATCGCAATTTTGTAAACAAAATCGTCAGATGGAAACGAAAAAAGAATTTTAGTGAAAAAATTAATCTTCTAACCACAACCATTCACTCATAAATCAAAAATTAAAATAAGCAAAAGGTGAAGGCCATCGAAAAAGCTGCTGTGATAACATTGACGTCATTTTCCTCCCGTTCTTGACTGCATTTAGGGGAAGGGAAGGGAGTGGAGGGGGGATCTCGGAAGGTCTGCTCGCACAGATGCTGTCGCAACTGCTCCGATTGGCAGAGTCAGCTGTGTCCCCCCCATTGCGATGAGGCGAATTAGCTTCGCGGGCTCAGTTGTGATTGGACGAAGTCGATATACGTCAGAGGTTGCGCCACTCCCACTTTTCCGAAAGGGTTAAACACACCAGTTTTTCGCCGTTTAAAACTTGAGATATAATTGACAGATCGAAAAAATGAAAAATACGGGTCTTTTTATTTTATAAACTCTATCGGATTCGGCAATAAAAAATTTGGTAAACGACCCCATTCATGGTGATTTTTTTATTTTGGAAAAAACTTATATATTTCGCAATGTGATATGGATTGTGAAGGGTTACTTACATTCATCACATTACGAAGTGTTCTAAGATCTTTGCATGATTCGTGAAGTTTACTTAAATTAGCTACAGTGCTTGGCCCGAACTGAGGGAAAGGCAACGGGCGCAGGGCACCCCTTGACCACCCCTTGGTCACTCTGCATGGTACAAGAGGAAAGCGCGGGTAAATCTGCAAGCATTATCATCTCCCTGGGAGCAAACGGAGGAGGAGCTTTCGCCGGGTTGGATTTACTTTCACGACTTAATACGCACCAAGCCATTGCATCGATCGTGGAATGAGGCGACAGAACCCGCTTGGGCATCAGGGTCGCTCCGGGCCCCAAGGGCCTCCCAGGAAAGCCTGGAAGTGTGGAGGAAACTCGCTACGGTCCCGGCTGGACGAATCACACATCTGGGCGCTTAGTGCCTCGAAGATTGGATTGTGGCTCCGGCGTTGCTTTGTGCCGACGGACGACTTCTTCCTCGTCGCGTAAGAAGGGATTCTCAATAACAGGGATGGATCTTAAAGGGAATGCTACGCTGAGATAAGGATACATATGAGATTCACAACTACCCCAAATTTTGTTGAGTTCTTGAAAAGTGACAAGTGCGCGAAAGATTCTAGTGGAGAATAACATTGAAATTGGTCCATATGCTATCTAAGATTACCCGAGATGGGTTCCACCCGACTTGAGGTAAAATACCATTAAGTAATCTTTAGTCGTGTTCACAGGTCGAGCGCCGAAACAATACACAAAATACAACAGAAATATGGTATTTTTGACTGTTAACGGTGACACGAAATAACCACTCACAGGAACCACTCGAAGAATAATGGAATTAATAGATCATTAAGTACTCATCTTGTATTGTTTCTAATAATTAATTGAAATTAAATGCATGTAAATATGCGCAACACCCCGCAAGCCGCCATTAAGATGTGTGGCATTGGGCGAATTCACACCAAATTTACATGGTATATTATGCTTAAAAATAATTAGTAAATATATTTTTGTCCAACCTCAAAAATTAAAAAAAATACTTAAATACCAAAGCAAATTTTCACAAGTATGCTATTAATCAGGTAACTTGAAGTCCTTATACCAATATGAAACTACCTATACTATCCATTGATACACTTGTTTTTTTTCTATTGATTATTTGCAGCTATTCATATCCCTAATTACACGAAGAAAGAAGGGTGTTTTGAATCTGTCAGTTTGGCAATCTATTTCTATAATTTTGTGATTATGGTCCTGTCTACCATAGTAAGTTGGAGTTCGCCAAATATTTTTAACGTTATCAGTGAAAATACTGACTTGGATTAATTACGAGGTTGAGCCTTAATTTCAACCTTAATAATGATTCCCATTTTAGTTCATCTAATCAACTGATAAGTTCTTAGTTACTATACAAATGTTGACGATCTTCACTGCATACACTCCAATTCATTACTTAATCCTGTATCATAGGGATCCCATACACAAGCAGCGTACTTCAACTGAGGTCTAACATGGAAATGATAGCTAATTTGATCGTAGTTCTATATGATCGTACAATTTGCCCAGTACTCTTGCGATGAATCGCAGTTTACGTTAAAATAAAGTATATCTGCATTTACTTAGAGTCCTACGAGCCACTACAAAGGTATGTGGTGTCACGGTAGATGGATTCTCGAGATGCCTCCTCAAGAGCCTCTTCCTTGCCATCCACGGAGTCCTGTTGACTCCGAGCCCACTCTAATCGATTGAGGTCAACTTTGACATCCGATTTTGCTCCCACAGACCTGATTGCTACAATGTTCCTCACCGGCAATTAAAGTCACTTCGGGTGTCCCACAAGGTAGTGTGATAGGTCTTCTCCTGTTCCTTATGTACATGAATGATGTCAATAGGGTGGTAAAAAGTAAGCTTCGTCTATTTGCCGGTTACGGAGTAGTGCAGAGGGAAATTCTATGCCCACGATAAAGAATATTTAAATGATGACCTACAAGCAATTGAAAATTGGTGTGATACATGGCAGTTAGAATTAAACTTAAAAAAATATCTTGTAATGAATTTTTGGAAAAAGAATAGCTCTCCTCCTAACACTTACAAAATAAGTAATAATGAATTAACAAACGTGGAATCCATTAAAAATCATCATGTACGAGAAATCAGCTACTTTTCCTTATTAGACCTCATTTAAAATATTCTGCCAGTGTATGGGATCCCTACGAAATCGGTCTAAATAATGAACTTGAACTGAAGCAGCGAAGATCGGCAAGATTTATAAAGGGATTTGTAAAGGAATTTGTACGATAACCATACTAGCGTAAACAGTCTATTAAGGAATTAAATTGGGAATCATTGTTACATCGCAGGTGGAAATTTAGAATTAATCTCTTTAACACATTACAATACCATTTTTTCAGTGGTCGTGTTCAAAAAATATTTTGCGAACCCCAACTTACTATTGTAGACTGGACCATAATCACTAAATTGGAGAAATTGATTGCCCAACTGACAGATTCAAAATGTCCTTTTCTCCTCGTACAATTAGGGATACGATTAACGGTAAATATCAAATACTAGTGTAGCAATGGATAACATTGGTAGCTGCATGTTGATATAAGGACTTGAAGTTAACCCAGCCAACAGCATGTTTTGGCATGTTTGCTTTGCTATTTTTATCTATTTTTAAATAGTGAAATTTAGAAGAGTATTAAAATAACTAATCCCTTTTTATGCATGATATATAGTGCATGTTTGGTGAGAATTCACCCCCTGCCACATACCTTTAGGGTGGCTGGAGAGTATTATGTAGATGTAGATGTAGGGTGCTTGGCACGTGTGATTTATCGCCGAATATGAACTTCGCACATGCCTTGACGTTTGTTACACTACTTACCTAATTCCAATGCACACAACATGTTCTATATCTCCAAACAAGTACTTAAATATTTCGTCATGATTATATGTTACCTTTGTACTGTTTTTATATAGTTTTTAATTTCATTAGCCTTCTGTCAGCTGGGTTTTCTCAGGTTTTGCACACCCCCATTCATGTGTCGGTGTTTTCCTGGACTGGGTTTATTTCCGGTATGGACATCAGCTGAAATTTTCTCGTTTTTCCCCACAACTGTGAATATATTTTTCACACACCCATAATATTATTAATTGTATTCAACTGACTATAGTATACATTTTAATTGTCTAGTAATTTTTTTATCTAATAATATTCTTATTGTTAAATTTTATTTATTTTTTGTAATTCTGATATAATATTTTTTAATTTTCTAACTGCATTCCTTTTTCAAGTATTTAGAATAATGTTAACATATGTATGTCATGTTGAATACCCTGACTAGTGTTTAGATGGAAGAGAATGTTTTTACTCTCAATTACGCCACAATAAAGACTCTTATGCATATACCTATTCGTCTATCTACCTAAGGAGAGTATTCTATGAATGTCTTGAAGGACAAATATTACCAGATATCCTTTTCATCCAACACGCTTGCAAACATTTACGACGCATGACAAACTTGCATTACACATGTTAGCAATTCATACAAGCATGCTTATATCATAAAAATCGTCCAAGTAAATAAAGAAAAAACCCAACATCTTCATTTCATTTCTGTTTCCTTCGCTAAACTGATTACACATTATGTGTATAAATATATGACATAAATATAATTACATAGCGTATTTTTAGCGATCATAACGATAAAATTCTTAAGATAAAATATACATTAACCATGGGACACCTGTCCCATCATACACTGGTTATTGCCGAGGGACAAGTCAATATTTTCATGTTTAGTTACATATGTTTTCTGTAGTCATTATGGTATGAGAAGACTAAAAGTAGTTATGGTCACGAATTGTTTTATGGAAGAACGAATATTTGAATATGTCATTGATGCTAGTAATTTCTGTTATTCTATCCTTGTGATATTTCCTATCAATGTATTCAAGAGTTAGTGTTGGAGGTGAAATTGTCTGCCACATGAACACTATAACACTATTATGGGATCTCTTTGGGTAGTTTTGGCATGTTCCTTCAGCACGATACCACGTCGGTTGATTTTATTACTTCATCATCATTTGTAGCCTTATAACGGACATAAACTTTGGTTGATTGCTTGTTTCCCAACTTTTCATGAAAGGATAATGGCCTGCACGTCATCAATATCACGGTTCAACTCTTCCTGTGTTGTCCGGGCAGCTCCTGTACCCTATTTCGTCCCCCTTCCCCTTCTCCCCACTGCTGACCCCTTTGCTGTCGACCATGCACCCTCTCAAGGGCTCACACCAATCTCCTTGATATTTCTACCCTCTGTCTCTTCTTTCACTTGCCCATTAATTTCTTCTCCATTCGTAATGCATCTAATTTTTCTTTCGTTGGTTATATTTTCTGCAGAATATACTTGAATCCGAGGTTATGTTAGCGATCATAACGATCAAATTCTTAAGATTAAATATATATTAACGCTGGGACACCTCTCACTGGTTATTTCTGAGGGACAAGTCAACTTTCCCTGAGTTGATCTGAGGTCAGTACGCACTGACACAATCAAGAAAGCGGGAAGAATCTTATTCCAGCCCACTTGTTGAATTCTTGGAGTCGTTCGCAACGATAATGATCGAGCAAATTATTTCATAGAAATATCCATAGCCAAGAGTTAAAGTTATGAAGGACACACACCTAAGGTAAAATCAATTAAGCACCAGCACATAGTAACACCTTACTCAGCATTAATATAATGATTCCGTAAGCTATAGATAGAGGAAAAGGGGAGTTTTAAGGAGCGTTGTGTTAGGGGTAAAATGCAGGGTTCACAAAATGAACATTCTTAGATCGATACTACCAGTCGCAATTTCTTTTTGGTAAGATTTGCAAAGGGACGGTACGATAACCTTATTAGCGTAACCAGTCTGTTAAATGAATTAAATTGGGAATCATTGTCAGATCGCCAGTTGAAATTTAGGCTTAATCTCTTAAATTAATTCTAAGATAATATTTTCAGTGATGACGCTAAAAATATTTTGCGAACCCCAACTTACTATGGTAGACGGACAATGATTACAAAATAAGACAATTGATGCCGAACTGACAGATTCAAAATGTCCTTTTTTTCTCGTACAATTAGAGATATGAATAACGGTAAATATATCCAATACGAGTGTAGCAATGGATAACATTGATAGCTGCATTTTGGTATAAGGACTTAAAGCTAACCAAACCAACAGCATGTTTTTGCATGTTTGCTTTGTGTTATTTATATCTTTTTTTAAATAGTGAAGTTTAGAACACTACATTAATACTAATCCTTTTTTATGCTTGATATGTAGTGTATGTTTGTTGAGAATACATTCCTTGCCACACACCCCTATGGTTGCTAGGAGGGTATTATGTAAATGTAGATGTAGATGAAAACTAACGATTGCGAAAATTGTATTTCCACCTCCTCTCACAGAATATCGCCCAGTATATAATTTATCTACGGCACAAAGTACCATGTAAGTCACTTCATTGACCAGAGGTGGATGGAAGATGATGGCATAAGACAACTTTTCTCACGAAATTAGAAAATGGTTTAACCGAGAAATATCTGGTCATCAGGATTATTTTCTGGAAAAAAGTATTTAAAATCTGGCCAAACTTTAGGCAGCATGAGTGAAGAAATTTTAAAATGCGAATTCTTTGTTTCCGTTCGATATCTCTTCTCGATTCCGTGCTATTTCGAAGACTTGATCAGCGAGTGATAAATAAGGGCATTGGGTTCACTTTAGCTTTTTGCAGTTTCATTCCCGAGAGGAAAACAAGAGAGGATCGCTCCTGCGCGGAAACGCTTTCTTCCTCGTGCAATGGACGGAGACTCCGACCTAATATCCTTTTTTTTCGAAGCACGCGGCGAGATTTACTGCACCCCGTATCAACAAGTTATGCAAGAGACCGCTCGTCCCGCGCAGGAATATCGCGCGGCCGTGATAAATGAGGGGGAGATAGGGCGCAAGTTTCCCGAATATGAGCGAGCAAAAAGCGAGGGGGAGCGTTGGCTCGCTGCGACCCAAGGGAGCAAAGCGGGAACCTCGGATAATGAAGGACGCGCAGGTAGACGAGAGATCCTTTCATTTCCTGCTCGGGGAATAAAAAGAGCACGCCGTCGCAGGGTCGTTTACAGGGGTGCACTTGCTGTGGAGGTAGTTCACGAGAGCCACGATGCCCACGGCAGGGGTAATTGAAGGCACTCCCCGCCCGTTGCCCCTGGTAACCACGGCCCTAGACGCCAGGGCCGGCGGTACCGAAGTCACTCCCAAACCCCTGGATATCCTCGTGTCTTCTGATGGCCAGCGGAGTTCCCGCGACGGCCTTCATCTACATCTACATAATATTCTGCAAGCCACCAGAATAGCGTGTGGCACGGGGTGTACTCTCACCAAACATGCACTACATATCACGCATAAAAAGATTAGTACTTGTATAGGTACTGTTCATAACAACGCTATCTAAAAAAAGACAAAAATAGCAAAGCATACTAGCAAAAACATTCTGCTAGTTGGGTTAGCTTCAAGTCCTTATGCCAACATGCAGCTACTAAAGTTAGTCATTGCTACACTCGTATTGGGTATATTTACCGTTATTCATATCCCTAAATGTGCGAGGAAAAAAGGACATTTTGAATCTGTCAGTTCGGCAATCAATTACTCTAATTTTGTGATTATGGTCCAGTCTACCATAGTAAGTTGGGGTCCGCAAAATATTTTTAACATCATCACTGAAAATATGGTCTTGGAATTTGTTTAAGGGATTAAGTCTTAATTTCAACCTGCGAATTGACAATGATTCCCAATTTAATTCATTGAATAGACGGGTTACGCTAAAACCTTCGTTTTACGACGGCATTCTTCGTTTTGGGATGGCACTTGCTAATTCTACGCTTGGAGAGAGCATCAGCTGCCCCCGATCAGATTACCCGTACGTGTACATATTATATATGCACGAGAAAGCAGCTACTTTTCCCTTGAAATACCTCATTTGGAATATGCTGCCAGAATCCGTACGAAATCGGTCGTGTGCAGTGAAGAACGGCAAGATTTGTAAAGGGATGGTACGATAAGCTTATTAGCGTAACCAGTCTATTAAATGAATTTAATTGGGAATCATTGTCAACTCGCAGGTGGAAATTTAAACTTAATCTCCTAAATAGATTCCAAGACCATATTTTCAGTGATGATGTTAAAAATATTTTACAAACCCCAACTTACTATGGTAGACTGGGCCATGATCACAAAATTAGAGAAATTGATTGCCGAAATGACAGATTCAAAATGTCTTTTTTTCCTCGTACTATTAGGGATATGAATAACGGTAAATATATCCAATACGAGTGTAGCAATGACTAACTTTAGTAGCTGCATGTTGGCATAAGGACTTGAAGCTAACCTAACTAACCACATGCTTTTGCATGTTTGCTTTTTGCTATTTTTGTCTTATTGAAATGGTGTAGTTTATTAGTATTCGAATAGTATATAAATACTAATTATTTTTTATGCATGATATGTAGTGCATATTTGGTGAGAATTCACCCCCTGACACACACCTTTATGGTGGCTTGCAGGGTATTATGAAGATGTACACGTGGAAGCAGGCAATCATAGGGACAAACCTGGCATAAACGAAGTACGGAATAATTCTGTAACTGCTGGCTCTCTGACCAATTCTAAAATGTTAAGCATCATTTTAGCCATCTAAATTCACACAATACCCAGATAGCCACCATAAAGGTGGACGGTAGGGGGTGAATTCACACCAAACATGCATTACATATAATGCATAAAAAGGATTAGTAGCCATTTAATTAAATACGATTGGCAATTTTCCACAGAATAAACTTTGAACCGACCGGTTTCGATGTACTACATAATCATCAGGTGGTTCATTCATTCCCGATGGTCCATTCATTTCGATGTACTACATCATGCACTGATTCTTTATTTGTTTATTCCGAGGAAAATTGCCAATATTCTTTAATTATGCTATTCCACCACATCTCGCCTGAAACTAATCTTTTTATTAGTAGCTAGATTCTGACCTAAACTGAACAATGTAAATAAATTATACAAATAGCAAAGCAAGCATGAAAAAACAGGCTGTTAGTTTCGTTGGCTTAAAGTCCTTATGTAACATGCAACTACCTATGATATCCAAGGGCATAATTATTTATAAAATTGAATATATTTAAAGCTACCCATGTCCCTAATTGTACGAGGAAAGAAGAACATTTGGAATTTTTCAGTTCGCTAATCAAAACCTCTAATCTTGTGATTAAGTCCAGTCAAACATGGTAAGTTGGAGTTAACGAATTATTTTTAACGTCATCAATGAACATATTATCTTGGAATTAATTAAAGAGATGATGTCTAAATTTCAACCTACTATCTGACAATCTGATAACTACTATCTGACATTTTTAGTTCATCTAATAGACAGGTTACGCTATTATAGCTATCACAACTTCCCTTCGCAAATCTAGCCAGTCTTCGCTGCACTCGCTTCAGTTCATTATTTAAGCCTATTTGGAGATCTAACAAGGGAAAAATAGCTAATTTCTCGTCATTCTTACATGATCGTCACACTACCTATGGATTACCCGTCAACCATCTTACTCTTGCGGTGGCTAGCAAGGAAGTATGTAGGTGTAACCGTAAACCGTATTTCTCGCAGAGTAGGTTTAAAATCTCAATGAAGATCATTCTGCTCGGGTTTCTATTTATTAATGTGATAATAGACTTCGTCACTATTTATTTCAACCCACTCAAGAAATAGTGAATGGTGTAACGAGAACTGAACCACCGTGCACCTAAAATAAATATCGGGCAATCTAAAGAGCTGATTGATTTTCAGCTTTCATTACTACATGAATATATTACATCGTTTGATCAGAGAGCTAGACAGAATGCAGCGTAGAACAGCTAAGTTTGTTAAATTTTGTCACTATAGGTTTAGTAGTGCCTCAAAATTAATGGAATAATTCGAGAATCATTTCCAGATCGTAGATGAATATTCAGATTAAAACTATTGCCGATTAAAACGGATTTATTGCAAATTTAAAACGGATAGCCTTTTATAGGTGTTAGATACATCCTAAAAATCCCTGTGTATTATGCTAAATTCAACCCGATAAATAAGATTAGAGAGATAGATTGTCGTACCTATAGATTCAAAATGCCATTCTCCTCCAGTGCTATAAGAGAACACAATAGGCAGCATAGCAATGGGACATGTAGGTGAAATATTGTTGAGGTGGTCTGTAGTGCATGATGTATGTGTTACAACCAATCCCTTCACTAATATGTATATCTAAACATCTAGCCGCATGTGACTCTAATATCCAACATATTTCCATTGAGCAGTTTAGTTTCATGTCAATAGTGCATGTTTGGTAATTTTCATCCCCTGCCATACACGCTCACGGTAGCTTTCAGGCTATTGCATATTTGGGAGTGTACATGCACATCTTGCAATAAAATTGTAGTTAAAAACGAAATAAATTGCATGATAAAACATAACCGTACACTTAGTATTTTTTACTTTATTCCTGTTATTTGTATGAAATAACGAGCTAAGATAATAAGAAATAAATGTGGTTGAATCCAAAAATCCATTCTATAGAACCATAAAACAAGACTCATGGTTACTAAAGAATATTCTAAGCGGTGTTCTGAAAATTGAAATTCGATGCAAAGTTATTTCTTGAAGCCGAGTGGCTCCATGCACGTTGCATTCACAGATGAGACAAACTTATTCTTAGAGCTGGTTGAGTGCACTCAACAATCCAAGTATTCTCCAGAATATCGGGAAAAAATCATTTGCTTAAAAATTGTCGACCATTACTCGAACGTCGTTTACGAATCTTTGAACATGACCAAATAATCTCGAAGGCCTATTCAATCTATAAACTGTTATTCTTCACCTGGAAATCCGAAGGTCAAAGTGGATCCGTTCACCATCCGTTCACCATTTGAGTTCACCATCCTTAAAATAGGTGCCCAAGCTCTATGATCTTCATTGTGATTATTAATTCATTGTAAGTGAAATATGGGTTACATCTACATGATATAATGAAAGTCATACCTAGGGTGTTTGGCAGGGGTTGGAACATAACTAGATATGCATTTTAAATCTTGGAGAACATTTGCTACCACGCAGGCACGTAAAACAACACTTCCTTTGAAACATTAAGGAAATGAAACCAAGATTGACAATGCTACCACTCAGCAAAAAAAATTAAACTTCCAGTCTCTAGAAAGGTAAAATATTGTCTATAAATGGAATTAAATTCTTAGTTATTATGGATTACTAAAATATTATTATTTCGGCGGTAATTTCTATAAATAAATTAAAATATGAACTTATATTTCCTACGGAATGCATGAGTTAGAAATTTGTTAACATTTACACATAATAAAAAACATCCTACATTACAATTTCTACGTCAAAATCTAATATATATTCTAATTTCCGAGTTCCTTTCGCTATAATATCGGCACGATAATAATGAATTCTCGAACTTCTCCGTCGTATTATCTCTCTCCTAATTTTATTATCGTGATCTAATATGCCGGTGATTTTTTATGTCCACGAAGCATCTCAGACGAACCTATCCGTTTCACATTTGTTCAAAAGATTTAATCCTTATTTTAACCTACGATCTGATAATGACTTACTACCTAATTCTATCAATTGTTATACGCTGCTAAACCCATCCTGACAAACCTAGCTGCTCTACGCTGCTCACTGTCTAGTTATCTAATTAAACCTAATTCTTTCAGATTCTATAACACTGGCTGCATATTCTAGCTGGGGCCTAGCATGTAAAAAGTAACATCGGTCATTTGTCTTCGCATCGCGTTTCCCAAGTACTCTTTTTATAAATCCTAGCTTTCTCTTGGCTCGACCTCATATTTCCCGGATGTGTCTTCCCCACGATAAATATTTAGTCCATTATTACAACACCTACCTACCTACCTTATGGAGTCAACACTTTCAACCGTCGTTTTACTCACAGTATATCGTATGGTCGTTTCTTTTAGCCACAGAAGTGAGGATTTTTAGCTGCTTTTCATCTTCGCTTTGAGGGAGGGGGACGTAGCCGAACTTCTTTGCGTCCGCGAGGCTTCATGTGGGCCGATGCCATCCGAGGAAGTCTTGGGAGACCTCTTTCTTCGAGGAACCCTCTCTCTTTTAAAGACCTGCTATCCCTCTGAGTCGCGAATTGTCATATATTCGCATACAACAAGGCAAGCACTTCAGAAAAACTAAATGATGAGGGCTCCCAAGTTCTAGAAACATAACGCGCACATTTTTCACACATTATTCACGCATTTTTCAAGATTAATTTTATCACTTAAAATGAGTTAAATATAGTTTTAACTGGGTGCCTGCCACTCGTCCCCGAATATTTTTCAGGGAATGACTTAAACGGGATTTTTTTTTCAAAAACCTGAGCAAGTTGAAATATCAATGTGCAAGGGATTTTTTTATTGGTTTAATATGCTTCCTACTCGAGAATTGCGTATAAATGGACAATCAGAACATGCTATGGCTACAAATCTTTACGACTTTCGATCACTAATTAAGATTTGCTGATTACATTACGTTGCTGTTGAAAATATGAGCGCGAAAAATGAAAACAGATGCCTGGGGGATGAACAGACACATGAAAGAGTAGCTCGGTGTTTCCCTTTCAAATTTTCTTGAATGCACGGAGTAAAAAGGGATCAGTTTAATTTCGCCGCCTATAAATAGAGGGGGCGTCCGAAGCGAGAGCGAAAATAAGCAACAGGCAGGAAACGATGTGTACACTGGACGAAAAGAGAGATGTATCGTATCGCTTACCCTTCCTCCTCCCCTCGGAGCGACGGACGGATGTCCCTTCCTCCTTCAGCGGCGTCAGAAGCACGACCGTCCGGAGCGAAGTTTGCCAAGCGACTGAGCGAGGGTCCCAGCGGGCATCTGTGCGCATGCCCAGAAAGGCCCACCTCCCTAGCGACGGGCGGGAGGACCATCGGAACTGCTCTGCCGAAAGAAATGCAGCCTTAGATACAAACTAGGGAGGCCGAACCATTCCTGGCCAGAGCAACTTATCTGCTAGGTGGCAGGCGAGAGGATGTTTGCCCTGGGCGTATCCACGACGTGGGCGAAATTATGTCTACCTATTTCCACTGAATACCCTGCAGGCCACCTCGAGGGTGTGCGGCAGGGGATGATTCATCACTGGGCATTAATTACATACATACGCTAAATTTTACTCATAATAATAATGATAATAGCAATATTTATTGGACGTTCAGCAAGGTACATGCAATGGTCTTCGTCAAAGAGTACATCTACATCTACATAATACCCTGAAAGCCACCAAAAAGGTGTGTGGCAGGGGGTGAATTCTCACCAAACATGCACTACATATCATGCATTTAAAAGGATTAGTATTCATATATATACTGTTCTAAACTACACTATTTTAAAAAAATATAAAAATAGCAAAGCATACATGCAAAAACATGCTGTTAGTTGCGTTAGGTTAGGGTTTCGAGTACATTTCAAATAAAAAAAATCAAAAAACAATAATAAATTTACAAGTTAAAAAATCATCAATAGAGTACAATGCTTTTGATATCAGCCAACAGTGCAAGACACGTTAAAATTTTCCGTAGGTTACATTTCTGGCCTCTCAAGGTAACATGTTGAAAAATTTCAGTTTCATCACATTGAATAGATTTTTAGTTTTCGATAATCCGCAGTGAGGTATAACAAGTTTCTCCTTCCTCTTGGTGTCACGATAATGGGAAATATTTCCAGTTTTGTATTGGTGGATATTTTGTTTAACTTTACATAAGCAATTGTAAGTGTATACAAACTATATAGTGCCATAATTCCAAATTGCTTAAAGATTGTTTGGAATGCTCACGGAAGGTTGCGTGAGAGATGATTCTCATACTGAGTCTACATGAACGTAATACCTTGCGAGTCACGGTGAGGGTGTGTGGCAGGGGGTGAAGATCACCAAGCATGCACTTCTTACATGCAACTAAGAGCTGGAATGCTACTAATATACAAAGAACCAGGTGTTGAATCACGGATGAATCTTTCGCGTTATATAATCTGTATAAATAATGCTTACCCCTATAGTAGCGTAGGGTTGACAGTAACCGTCTATAATAAATCGCTTCACTGATTGTGATAAGTAATTTTAAGTGCTGCGCGAAAAATGAAGACAGGAGATCGCGTCCTCTCTGACGTAAGTTGAAACAAAAAATTACGATAACGCAAGCGCATGCCTTATGAAGATCCATGATCGAGGCCCAGGTTAGAGATAAGTGTCACGTGCGACTAATTGGTTAGTATCTGCATCTTACTATGTACCTAATGAGAGGATCCTATCAATAGCATGCTGGGGCGCGCATTACCTGTTCTACTTTTCATCGAAAATACATACCTATGTGTATTTTATATGTGCTAATGACATGCATTACACATTAGTAAGTATTTCATACTGGCATGCTTAAAACCTAAAATTAAAAAAAACTAAGTCTACATTTCGTCACTCCTTTTCTCATTCATCCTTTTTAAAATGATGTGCGGATTCCATTTCATATTCAGGTTATTTATTTTATGAGGGTATCAAAGTGTTAAAATTCTTGAAGTTATGGTGGACACGACTTCTCTAGAAAAGAACGAATATCTGAATCTTTGATGAAGTGTGTATCTCTTATCTTGTGCTATTAATCCTATTAATTCAATATGGTGTGGAGCTCTCATGATTAACTTGGTGTCGGAGGTGAAAAGGTTGACCCAGAACTTGTGTACAAGACGCAGTCTGACTTGCTGTCTTCATGTTTGATGGTTCTTCCATCCCATTGCCTCTATCATAGAATTTATACTTTCTCTCTTATCATAACTCATTGCCTTTAGTGCATGATGCATATATTGACGTTACTAGTCCATGCATGATAGGTGAATACAGATATACAGATTTAGATAAACGCCATCATCACCAATAATCCCTTTATTACTATGCCGATACTAACCACCTGTGCATGTAGCCCTATTATCTAACATGTTTCCATATAGTAGCCTAATTGCATGTTAATAGTGCATGATGATCTTAAACCCCCGCCACACACCCTCGCAGTGGCTTGTAGGGTATTACCTAGGTGTAAACGTAGAAAAAATGGTTCAAAATATAGCATTTCTCTGAGTTTTATCTAATTCTTTAATGAATCCCTTATCCCCAGGGTTGAAAGTACTGGAGGGTTTTTCGCTTTTGGCCAAACTAAAGCAAAGTGTCCACTATCTGAACGAGGGGGATGATTGCTAAAAAGGTTTAGGAATATGGTTAAGAGGCTCAATATTGACACTAAATCCGGAAATCAAAAACTCTGAAGTTCTTAGCGATGCACTCGGCGGCAGCGGTTACTTGGGAGAGGCATAATAGAAGAAGCAAACGCAAGCACTGGGCATTTATCAGGGACTGGAACAGGATCAGGGTAGGAAGAGGATAGGGAAACCTGGCATTGATGTTATCTTTCTCTATTGACAAAAGCCGCCAAGGGTGTAACTTTATGTCCGATGAGCAAACCTAAAGTGCTCCCCAAACAGTACTCAAGCAGGGATGAGTGCATATCTCTCCTAAATATCAGCCATGGCCTTGGATATCGAAATCACGAATTCGCGAATATCGAAATGCATCTTCGAACTCTTTATCTTGGATGGGAACCGTGAAGAAAAGAGGAACAAATTTATCTTTCGGTAGCAGTGTGATGGATCCGGCCGCGATCGCAATTTCTGTGCCATTTTGTGCCCGTAAGTATTGCTACGCATTCTTAAGGAGGCTCCACCGAGTTATGAATTAAATGTCATTTTTGTGAAAATTTCCGGACACATAACTTTTTTTCCCTTCTATTGATTGGCAATGAAATAATGAGGCCTTTCCATAATATATTTGAAGAAAAAAGACGTTGAAAAACAATAATTTTATGTGGTTATACGGCTCTTGCATTAAAATTTACACGTTAATAATGTAAAGAGAAATGTCGTTTTCACGAAAAACTAATACAATATGTGCAATTTTATGTATAATTTAGCATCGTAAAAAATTGCTCGCCTTACCACACTTGTTTAATTGATATTAACAAATGTTTGCTCGAAAAAAAAAGAAAACCCTTAGGTAGATGAAAGTGGCGCTAGAGTATGTTGTTATCATTGGCAACGGTACTTGGGACAGAACGTGCTTACAGGCCCATTTACTAACTTAATTAAGGAACGTACCTTACCGAGGTCCTTTTTATATTTTTATGTAATTTAAATATTAATTGTTTATTGACATGGTGTAATTAATACCAATGGTTCCATACTGTAGCAGTGTCATTGTTGCCGAACAGTTTTTAAAATATCAATATTAATAAAATTCAAAACAGAGTTGTATTTGCAAGAGAATAGTTTAAAACTAATTGTAAATAAGAAAATAATTAACCTATTTTAGAATACGCTCTAAGCATATATTCTCACTTTATTAATTAAATGTGACAACAACACGTCAGACATGTTCCGAAGACAAAATGAGTTAAAAGAGCTTGTAAAAAATAGAAAGCAACTACATATATAGTTAGTATTATAATCATATAATAGCATACTCATATAATTATTGCGTATGCGTTATCACCCAAGAGATAGTTTTCCATATAGGTGTTTTTCTGGATCGGTATTTATTCATTATATAGCATAGCTCTTTCACGGGATTTTGAATCGCTGAGTCACGGTGGAACCTCCTTAATTAGAGGCAGAATTACCTGAGCATCTTTAATCTGAAAAAGAAAAAAATCGATTGGCGCTGGTATTATTATTTTTTACGGCCAAGGCTTTCCTGCAAAGAAATGTCATCAAAAATTATGATCGACAACATGTTGCTACACAACAAATCCATGGTTGTGCGAATAGTGAAGTATTACCGGCAATCGCGTTGTTATTTTTTCTCGAGAAGCATTCGCCCAGTGCTTTTTCACTCTACGGAAGGCAAGAGGCATCGGATGAGGGAGAAACAGACCCAGGGTCTGAAATCAGAGGCGACTTCCCACCTTTTCCCTTCCCTGCTGAGTTATCCGAGGGCGGACTGTAAAAGGACGCTATCTGGGGGTGGGAGGGGGAGTTTGTAAGCACTTGACGTGAAAGAGAGGAACTCTACATCGCGCAGAGGTCAAGAATAATAAGAAGAAGAAGGCTGTAAGGCCAGCGACTGCCGGGTGACTTAAGAGTCGCCAGAAAGGTTTGAAAGAGGTGAATTGCTTGTGACAACAAGGTCACTGCGGTGATGAGCATAATAGATACTGTTAATAACCAGAATTTACCCAGGTATATAATTTAAAACCTTATCCACAAGACGCATTACGACATGATGATCTTTCTCGATTGATCTTGAGAAGAGTTTATGCTTTCAACCTTGCGTTCACTTATTCTGCACTCTCTAATGGAACGTAAATTTAGTATTAAACTTAGATTAAGCGTCATCTTTTATTCTTTCAGTGATATGGAGTTGTATTTTCCATAACTTGAATCAAATACTAAATAAATTACGACGACGGGAGTGTGGTGTCCCGAGAACTCTTTGCTCTTTCACAAATGCTTCCAACGTATTGGTGCGAAGGTTTCCTCGGCGTTGTTCAGATGTTCTCTGCATCTCGGGTTCTGCGTCCGCGTTTGTTGACTGGGGGTGACAACAGTTTCGCTAGCCGTCCTGCTAGCGTCTTCAGGTCGAAGGTGAAGACCTGACCTTCGACCTGAAGACGCTAGCAGGACGGCTAGCGAAACTGTTGTCACCCCCAGTCAACAAACGCGGACGCAGAACCCGAGATGCAGAGAACAGCTTCCAACGTATGCTTGGTTTTTCAATTACATGCAAAGCTCATTTACTTCAGAAGTATTTCAGATGATTTTAGGTGTTTGGAATTCGTAAAACCAACATAGAGGGTATGATACCTGGATTTTCAGGACTGCGTCCGCCAAAAAGTGCATATTAAGTTATGCATTCATCTCTTTCAGGCGTTATTTCTTTCACAACATTATATTCGATATAAAGTTCCCAAGATATCAAGGCAAGAACCACCATCATCATCAGGGGTCAACAATCTTATGATTGTTTAGACGCAGCTCTCCTTATCATTTTCCCATCAGCTCATCTCTTCATACGAACATAATTCCTTTCTTTCACATATTTAACGAAATTACCTATGCACCCCATGCGAGCACTTACTTTTCCACTCTTTCTTGTTCTCTTTCCTTCCTACAATTGTCTTTATCAGGCCATCATGTGTCAAGATATGGCCGTTTAAAATGTCCCGTCTTTTTTTATGTTTTTAGAAGTTTTCCATTTTCTTTCGCTATTCTTAAGACCCCTTCTTTAGCCTCATGATCTATCATTTTGATATCATCTTCCTCTGTTGCACCACAATTAATCCTACTCCAGCATTACCATTCCAAAATCCCGCGTGTATGATTCTGTAATTCCAAGCCTAAATTCTCATTCTCAGGCCGCTTTAATTCACTTTTCCCATATTATATTCTATTATGAACATCTCCACCTTCAAGTTCTCCAAACTTCCACAGATACAATGATATATGAGATGTCATGTTACTACCATAAATATTTGTCACACCCTAACTGAATATTCAAGTGCGGGACTGTTTTGCCTCTAGAATATTTTACTGGATAGGGTTAAATCACGTCTTGATGAAAAGAAAAGAGTGGAGTAGCTGTGACTCCTCGATATATTATTGTGGTGGTTTCTCCTTACCTTCCACATATTAGTTTTACAGCCGTGGAAGTAAATGTTACGGCGTCTACAGTGAAATGAGTGTCACTGTACCGACCACTATGGTCTCCACCTTCAATCACATGAAGAAGAGCTGCTGCCCTCTCCTCCGTGTGATGAGAAGCGTAATTGTTGGCGGACTCCCGTTGCCAAGTCACGGAATCTTTCCAGGTTTCTCATTTGGGTATTACATTAATTTGGTATATTAATGATAAGATAACTTTTTAGGAAAATATTTTCCCCAACACATTTATTCATCGGTATAACTCTAACATACATGTGTTGATAATGCTTAAATTATCATCATTCACAACAGACTACTCTAGCAATATTTCACCGACGAAACTTTACTATTACTCCTATTATGCTCTCTTAAGGCACGCGGGAGAAATGACATCTGAAATCTATTGGTACGACAATTCGTTTCTCTAAGCTTGTTTATATGATAACATCTAGAATGACTCGCAGGGGTTCTTAATATATATCCAACGTCATCTTTAAATAAATTATCTCCGAATATATTCAAAAGGTTTAGCCTAAATTCTAACGTGCGTTCTGATAGTAATTCCCATCCTAGTTCTTCTATTAAACTCTAATAAATTATAGGATTATTCAAATTCACATGAACTGCCATGAGAAAAAAGTCACCTGGACCGGGAATTGAACCACGGACCTTTGGCTTTCCGGGCCAATGCGCAGACCACTACGCTACCCAAGATCCTTAATTCCATGGCCATAGGAAAATTGCCGTCAATGATCCTGAGTAGCGTAGTGGTCTGCGCAGTGGCTCGGAAAGCTAAAGTTTCGGTGTTCGTTTCCCGGACCAGGTGAATTTTTTTCTAATGGCAATTAATCAAATTAATTATTTTACTCTATTATTATATTAATATGTTGGGTAAACAGTAAAAACAATAAAAAAATAAAGATTTTAAAAAATTGATGTGAGTAGGTGCAATTGGTTCCGAATGAAGTGGTGAGAGAGAAGGAGGCAATCGGGTGAGACTGCTCACTGGCATTGAGTCCCGCGAGGTCTCTAATGAACGCTCCACAGCGAGCGCTCACTGAGCCATTCAATATCCCTGAATAAGACTGACACATGATCTTTCCTGGGGTAAACACAAACGTGAAATAATGGGTCAAGCGAATCGTAAACTGGGATTCATCAAAAGAGTACTGGGTAACTGTGACGATCATGTACGAGAAATCAGCTACTTTTCCTATGTTAGTCCTCATTTGGAATATGCTGCCAGGGTATGGGATCCCTACGAAATCGGTCTAAATAATGAACTTGAACGTGTGCAGCGAAGATCGGCATGATTTGTAAAGGGAGGGTGCGATAACCTTATTAGCGTAACCAGTCTATTAAATGAATTAAATTGGGAATCATTGTCAGATCGCAAGTTGAAATTTAGACTTCATCTCTTAAACAAATTCCAAGACCATATTTTCAGTGATAATGTTAAAAATATTTTGCGGACCCCAGCTTACTATGGCAGACTGGACAATAATCACAAAATTAGAAAAATTGATTGCCGAACTGACAGATTCAAAATGTCCTTTTTTCCTCGTACTATTAGGGATATGAATAACGGTAAATATATCCAGTACAAGTGTAGCAATGGATAACATTGGTAGCTGCATGTTGGTATAAGGACTTGAAGTTAACCCAACTAACAGCATGTTTTTGCATGTATGCTTTGCTATTTTTATCTTTTTTTAAATAGCGTAGTTTTGAGCAGTAACTATAAGTAACAATCCTTTTCAATGCATGATATGTAGTGCATGTTTGATGAGAGTCCACCCCTTACCACACACCTTTATGGTGGCTTTCAGGGTATTATGTAGATGTAGATGAGCCCCCACACGAAGTGCACCACCGTCGTGCAACACAACAAAATCGGTATTCTCAGAGTCGGCATTTGACGCGTCTATTGGATCGAGCTTGGCGAACGCAGAAGGCAGTGGAAGGGAACCTCCCTTCTTCCCATGGAGGCGAGCTGAGTTGGGCTTAAAGATGCTCGCGCAAAGCCTGCCACAGGATGAGACGCAGTCCCCTGAGTTGACGCAGGGTGACTCACGCCGGTTTCCTCACGGCCACGTGAGTCACGGCGACGATCATCGCAGGACGAAGCGCAGTTTTACTACGCAGCTAACTCCGGAACATCAAATAGTGGTTGAAACTCAATTTGAAAATAAGGGCAGTAATGAATTTTTGAAAATTTGGCCTTCTCTTCCGAGCATATAATGCATAAGTAATAATAAATAAACGAGAAATCCATTAAATAACTTGTAATGACACTGAAAAATGATCTTTAGTGGGGCAAACACAGTGAAATAATGGGTCAAGCTAATCGTAAACTGGGATTCATAAAAAAAGTATTGGTTAAATTTGACGATCATATACGTGAAATCAGCTACTTTTCCCTTGCTAGACCTCATTGGGAATACGCTGCCGGATTATAGGATCCTAACGAAATAGGCCTAAATACATCTCTATCTACATCTACATCTACATAATACCCTGCAAACCACCATAAAGGTGTGTGGCAGGGCGTGAACTCTCACCTAACATGCACTACATATCATGCATTGAAAAGGATTAGTACTTATAGTTACTGTTCAAACCTACGCTATTTAAAAAAAGGTAAAATAGCAAAGCATACATGCAAAAACATGCTGTTAGTTGGGTTAACTTCAAGTCCTTATACCAACATGCAGCTACCAATGTTATCCATTGCTACACTCGTATTGGATATATTTACCGTTATTCATATCCCTAATAGTACGAGGAGAAAAGAACATTTTGAATATGTCAGTTCGGCAATCAATTTCTCTAATTTTGTGATTATGGTCCAGTCTACCATAGTAAGTTGGGGTCCGCAAAATATTTTTAACATCATCGCTGAAAATATGGTCTTGGAATTTATTTGAGAGATTAAGTCTAAATTTCAACCTGCGATCTGACAATGATTTCCAATTTAATTCAATTAATAGACTGGTTACGCTAATAAGGTTATCATATCAAATCAAATTATATCAAATAATGAACTTGAGCGTGTGCAGCGAAGATCGGTTGTATCAACTTATAAAGGGACGGAACGATAACTAAATAAGCGTAACCAGTCTATTAAATGAACTGAAAAGGTTGTCACTGTCACTGTCAGATCGTAGGTTGAAATTTAGAATTAATCTCTTAAATAAATTCCAAGACCATATTTTCACTGATGACATTAGAAATATTTTGCGAACTCTAACCTACTATGGTAGACTGCACCATGATCGTACACTTAGAGACATTGATTTACCGAACCAACAGATTCAAAATGCCTCTCGTACAACCAGGGATATGAAAAAGCTGTAAATATATTCATCATGTTGTATAAAAGTGTGACAACGGATAGCATAGGTATTTGCATGTTGGTATTAAGACCTAAGACTAACCCGACTAACAGCATGTTATTGCATGTTTGCTTTGCTGTCTCGATCTTTTTTAAATATTTAATTTTAGACTTACTTTTAGAATTGAGTTAGGTACTCTAAGTATGATATGTAATGCATGTTTGGTGTGAATTCACCCCATGACAGGCACATAAGCAGGCTTCTGCCCCTCCGGAATTTTTTTCAAAATAATTTTATTGTGCTGATTTTAGCTGGGCATGATAATCCGAATTACACTGCATATAATTCAAGTGTTAAGTGTCTTGAATCGTGATCACTAGTTTGATGCATGTGTGCGGTTAATAAATTTTCTCTTCAAACTTATACGTATGTATGCGTTGAACTTCTCTTCTGGGGCCGGTCAAAATAACTTCTACATAAAGAAGATAAACAGTGAACTTAACCATTGAGAAGAGATAACAAAGGTAGAGAAAGCATAAAGCAAGCATTGAAAATTAAGGGTAGAGATTTTTAGCATGTGGGCACCGAACGGGCAAGGCTGATTTATTGTGTTTCGCTGCACTAGACTTAGCCTCCCCCCTAAGTAAATTTCTGACTACGTGCTTGCCTCATGACACGTAGTTTATGGTGACTTGCAGGGTATTATGTAGGTGTAGACGTAGATCTGGTGAATATGGCTTATATTCCTGCTGTGCTAATAGATTTGAGCTAAGAAACTGATTCCGAAAGCGAGTATGTGCTCGAAACGGCATGCGAAACCACTCTGGCAAAAAAAATCAAAAGAAATAATTATATGAAAAAAAGATCAAGTAAATTTAACTGATGAATTCGATGATGAAAACTTCGCGCAATATTTTAGCTTAAAACGAGATCACTTCAAGCAAGTGCATGGTGTCATCAAGAATGAAACTGACAGAGACGGATGCATCGCTATACGGTCCATTGCAAATACGCGCTGCTCCAATGACTTTATCACCAATTTATCATCCAAACTACAATTGTAAACCACATACGAAATACCAAGGCCAACATAAACCCTCAGTCTGCAGCAGGGTAATTTCGAGCAGAAACTCCGTCTGCATCTACATCTACGCAATACCCTACAAGCCACCATGAGGGTGTGTGGCAGGGGGTGAAGCTAGGGGTCCCCGGCCGCACATATATCTAACTCAGTTGTCTCTTGGCCGAAGAAGGCGCTTGACGCGCCGAAACAGTTCCAAGCAATTGTGAGTGTCCTTTATTTATTTTGTGCCTGTGTTTTTGATTTTGTGTTTTCTCCTCGCCCGTCGAGAACTTTCACTAATATATATACATAATACCCTGCAAGCCACGGAAAATGTGTTTGGCAGGGGCTGAATTCACACCAAAGACGCATAACATGTCATCCATAAAAATGGATTAGTAGTTATATTCTAGCCTAAACTTAGCACTTGAAAAAAAAAAGATTAAAATAACAAGCATGCAAAACATGCTGTTAGACAGATGGATTAGCTTAAAATTCCTATATCAACATGAAAATATCTATGCTATGCATTGATACACTTGTGTTTATACTATTGTAATGATATACATCTACATCTACATCTACACGATACCCTGCAAGCCACCGCGAGGGTGTGTAGCAGGGGGTGAAGATCATCAAGAAGGCACTACTAACATGCAAACTAGCAACTATATTGCCTCATGCAACTTGATTGTTAGTATCTATAGTATTTAAGGGGCAATACATGCATCATGCACTACAGACTACTCTAAAATACATCCCCTACCTATCTTTTAGCTATGCTGCCTATTCTGTTCTCTTAAAGTACGGGGGAAAAATGCCATTTTGAATCTATCGGTACAAAAATCTATCTCTCTAATCTTATTTATCTGGTCGAATCTAGCATAATACGCTGGTGTTTTTAATGTGTCCCTAACATCTTCAGTAAAGCTATCCGATTGAAATTTCTCTAATAGATTTAAATTTAACTTTAACCTACGCTCTGATAATGATTCCCACCCTAATTTTTGTATTAATTCTGATACGCTACTCAACCTAACGTAACACCTTTTGACGAACCTTGCTGCTCTACGCTGCACACTGTCTAGTTCTCTAATCAAACCTAATTCATTCGGATCCCATACATTGGCTGCATACTCATGATAGTATTATTTATTACTCAATTATTATACTACGCAATATTACAGCTATTAATATCCCTAATTGTACGAGGAAAGAAGTACATTTTAAAACTGTCTGTTCGGACATCATATTATCTAATTTTGTATTCATGGTTTAGTCTACCATAGAATGTTGGAGTTGGAGCCAAATATTTTTAACGTCATCAGTGAATATATTGTCCTGGAATTTTTTTAAGAGACAAGCCTACATTTCAACCTACGGATTCCCATTTCAGTTCACCTTATAGACTGATTGACATACCGCATATTGGGAGACGGCATGAAGGTGCCGTCATGAAGGAACCATTCGATAAAAGTGCTATGGCAATATATCCGAGATCGGAGTCCTGAATTTCTGCACGGTACCGAATGGTAAACGATAGGAAATGTAGAAGCTAGGAGGATCAAGAAATCATGAGTAACAGCAGAAATGATGGAAACAATCGAGGAAAGAAGGAAATGGAAAAATATGAACACAGATCTAGGCAAAAGGCGGCATTATATGGAGATAAACAACAGATTTAGGAGAGAAACAAAGAGACCAAGAGAAAGGTGGTGGAGTAGGAAATGTGAAGAGGTGGAGAGACTCCAGAGAGAAGGAGAAATAGGCAGTCTGCACTCAAAGGTTAGAATGTTATCGGATATCAAGGAAATGGGAAACGGTCCCGTGCATCAAAGACAGAAGGGGAAATTAAGCAATGGAACCAGAGTATAATCAGCATCATTGGAGAGAATATGTTGAGGAAATGTATGATAGCTAAAAAAAGGCCTAGGAACTTTGACATAGGAGAGGAAAAGGACGTAGTACAGGATGACGTGGGCCCCGGGATACTGGATAGCGAGATAGAGAAGGCACTGCGAGAAATGAAGTCAGGTAAAGCGGTGGGGGTAGAGAACATCCCAGATGAGCTTCTGAAAAACCTAGGAAGAGGGGGAAGGGACAGATATTATGAACTTGTTCGTAGAATATACGAGGAGGGGGCTCCGCCGAAGTATTTTGTAAAAACCCTGCTGATACCTATACCGAAAAAGAGGGTGACAATGGAATGTGAAGACTATAGAACGATAAGTTTGATTTCTCATGCGGCAAAGGTAGTGCTTAGAATCATCAATAGGAGAATGGAAAAGACAGCAAACGAATTCCTAGGCGAGGATCAGTTTGGATTTCGGAAGGGGAGGGCCACTCGGGATGCGATTGCAGTGATGAGAATACTAGTGGAAAGGAATCTAGAATACAATCAGGACGTATTCGCGTGCTTTGTTGATTTCGAAAAGGCGTTCGACAGAGTGAGGTGGGACAAGTTAATGGACATATTGCGGAAGATAGGAGTAGACTGGAGAGACAGGAGACTGATCCGGAATTTATGTATGGCGCAGAAGGCGCAAGTGAGAGTAGCCGATGGAGAATCGGATTGGGCTACGATAGGGAGGGGAGTTAGGCAGGGCTGTCCGTTATCGCCAGTACTTTTCAACATATACTCGGAAGAAAAGGTGAGAGAGGCTTGGGATGAGCTGGAGGGAAATTGTTGAGTCGGGGGGAAATTGATAAAATCAGTGAGGTTTGCGGATGACCAAGCGCTAGTAAACCAGTCAGCCCGTGGCTTGCAAAAAATGCTGGATGCGTTACAGGGACAGTGCGAAAGAAACGAGATGAAAATAAACCAGAATAAAACGAAAGTAATGCGATTTTCAAGGACAAAAAGGCTGGTTTAACTATAAAAGTAGGAGGAAAGGAGCTAGGGCAGGTAGAGCAATTTAGATATCTTGGTAATATGTTGGAAGAAAAAGGGTATAGCAGCTTTGAAGTGAGAAGGAGAATCGCATTGGCAAAAGATGCTTTAACTCCTAGGTGTGAACTGATGACAGTGGCGTTGGATAGGAATGTGAAAAAATGACTAGTAAAAAGTTTAATATGGAGTGTTGCACTATATTGTGCGGAAACGTGGGCTTTACGATAAGGAGATGAAAATAGACTTAGGGCTTTTGAGATGTGGGTGTGGAGATGAATGGAGAAAATAAAGTGGGTCGAAAGGGAGACGAGCTATTAGGTGTTTGAATTGCAGGTAGGGGAGGAAAGAAATTTGATAGATGAAATGAGAAGGAAGAAGGTTTGGAAGGTAATAAAAGGGGATGGTGTTTTGAAAGAAGTGATTAAGAGAAGAACGTTGGGTAAGCGAGGAAGAGGGAGGAGAAGAACGGGTAGCTTGGAGAGAATGATGGGTGGCAGGAGGTGTGATGGGCTGAAGAGGGACATCGTGTGAAATTTAGCGGGTGGGAACGATTAAATGTCCATTTAGACCTACCTTCACCGGTAGCAGACTAATAATAATAACAGAATGGTATTCAGCCATGCCCTACCACACTCCCTCGTTGTATACCGTCACGAGGTGTTTCGTAGATTTAGGTGAAAATGAAGGAGATTTGAATCCGTATCCAAAAACCAATATTTGGAGAATTGAAGAGGCGGTTAAAGGAATATTACAGGATGTTGCAGTATCCAGTTGGTGTCATCAGACGTGGAAGTGCGGAAGTGGATTGTAGAATATAATATTGTGTAATTACGATACAAAAAAGAAGGTCCAAAAACAAATTTTCACTTAATTTTAGGCCTCCTTTAAACAGTTAACACCGACTTATTAATAATGCACTGTTGCAATTTTGATAATGTTTTTTAACGTCTTTTTGTTCTAGCACTTTTCCCGCCTGGTTCACATACCACATCTGGTACACTTGAGTTCCTCTCCTCTGGATTACGAAGGTTTAAATGAGGAAGGGCACGTGGCTCCAAAACCATAGAGGGGCACTTCACTTTCATCATCATTTCGACTCTTTATCGCACGAGATAAAGAGTCACCTCAATTTCGCCCGACCCTCCAGATCAGCAACTTCAATCTGCGCCGATAGTAAGCACTGCGTAGTGCAGTGACCTTTTTGGAGAGCTTTGCTGCCTAGAGTCTAGTTAGAAATCACTTAAAGGAATCTAATTGTAAGCAATATGTAACGCTAAAAGGGGCGAGAGTGGACCTTCTTGCTTGCAAATGAAGAAGAAGCGAAGACAGGGTTGAAGGAATATTTGGAGCAGCTATACAACAGAAGCAATCTCAGTGCGAAGGTTGAAATGAATTCGGCATGGATGATATGAGGGACAAAGTATTGAGATCAGAATCAAACGCAGAAAAAGAGACCTACAGATAGATAAGGCTCCCGGAATTAATGATTTCCCTGCCGAGATAGTGAAAAAAGCGGAAAGATAGTCAATAATCCAGCTGTATAATATCAACAGCCTTACTGCTATTAAAGCATCATCAGGTAAAGCAACAAAATCCGGGTCGTGTTTACTACTTGCTTTACCACTACGTGAATCAATACCATGGTGGTTTGAAGAAGTGCAACTTGCATTAAATTTGAAGCTACGAAATTCCACAAAGTTTCAAAGGAACTTGTTTTATTCATTGGCGAAGCAACACCATCTGCGTGGTGAAGCAGTAGCACAGCGGAAGCAATCTTGGCGAAAAAGTAATCGAAGGAGAAAATTAAGTTGAAAAGGATGATATTGGAAGCAAAATCCAAACACTGAGTACTCGACGCAGCAGTAGGGCAGCAACGGATAAACAAGTCTCGAGAAATTTACAGCATATCTGCCGAGCTAATTACATCTATATCTACACGATACCCTGCAAGCCACCATGATGGTGTGTGGCAGGGGTTGAATATTACCAAGCATGCACTACCGACATGCAAACAAGCAACTATAGGATCCTATGCAACTAAATTTTTGGTATCTGAAATATTTAAGGGATTAATACATGCATCATGCACTACAGACTTCAATAAAATATTTCTTCTACCCATCCCTTTGTAATCTGCATACCTTGTTCTCTTATAGTACGGGGGAAAATGACGTTTTGAATCTATCGCTCCGACAACTTATCTCTCTAATCTAATTTATCTGGACGAATCTAGCATAATACGCTGGTGTTTTTAATATATGCTTAACATCTTCATTAAAGGTATCCGATTTGAATTTATTTCATAGATTTAATCTATACTTTAACCTACGCTTTGATAATGATTCCCACCTTAATTCTTTTATTAATTCTGTGACACTACGTAACCTATCGTAACACCTTTTGAAGAACCTAGATGCTGAACGCTTCATACTGTCTAGTCCTCTGATCAAACCTAATTCATTCGGATCCCATACACTGGCTACATACTAAAGGTGGGGCCTAACTAGTGAAAATTAACATCGCTCTTTTGTCTTCTCATCACATTTTCCAAGTACTGTTTTTGTAAAGCCTAGCTTTCTCTTCACTCGGCCGCATATTTCCCCGAAGTGTCTTCCCCACGATAAATCTTTAGTGACTGTTACATCTAAGTACCTTATGGTTTCAAAGCTGTCGATCTTCGTGTTACTAATTTTTTAGGATTGCTCTATTGAATTATTCCTCCTCCAAAAATTACTAGCTACACAATTTTTAAGGTTAAGTTCTAACTGCCATTTTTCGCAACACTCATGAATTACATCTAAATCCTTACTAGGCAAATCGTGTCTTCTTCATTTCATATACCTACCTACACTACGGTATCGTCTAACTAATTACTAACGTGATTAAAAATGTGGGAGATAACCCAGCGATAATATACAATATGTTATATGTACACAAATGGAGAGATGCCCACAGACTTCAGGAGGAATATAACTATCTCCATTCAAAAAAAAAGGATAAGGACTGAAAAATTTAAGACAATAAGTCTAAACACGCAAGCCTTGATAATATTCACAATATTAACCTACAGAATGAGAAGATGATGGAGAAAATTAACCAACGTTCATTGTAATTGTGGATTTTGAACTATCTTTAGAAAACGTAGGTCGGAATTAAATGCTTACGATCATAAAGAAAATTGGAGTTCTATTATACCATGGACGAAGAATAATCCACAGTAAGTATAAAAACCAGGTAGCTGTTCTCCAATCAGGACCCAGCAGTAGAGAAGTATTCATAAATAAAGATGTAATACAAGGTCTCGGTGAAGGAGACTGTCTTCCGATATTTAACTTATAAATCGAAAGCTTGTGGAGGCGACAAAGTATTTTTTTAATCTAGGAGGTCGATTTAACGTTTAACGATTGATGAAATAAGAAGGAAATAGTTGGTGGAATAGCCCAGGCGAAATGGCATTCTACCACATGAAAAATCTACTTATGGCTAGATATTCAAAATTAAAAACAGGAAAACACCGCAATAGAACTTACTTCTCGAGTATTCGTATTATGAGCATTCATATTCATGGAAGCGAGGTGTGAATAACAGTAGTTAAATATTACTACAAGCATTTAAAATGTGGGGTTACAGATGAATGAAGAAAAATAATTGTTCAACGGTGTCACTTACGTAGATGCCCTATGTAGCATTAAAGAATACTTTTGAACATTTAAAAAGCACACGGAATAACGTTTTTCACGCAATTTGGAGACATGATGAATATAGTTTTCTAGGGACAAGTGAACGGAAAGAATGGGAAAGGGAAATGAAAGAATTCACATGATGTAATAAGGCAATGAAAAAACTACAATGGCCGTTAAAGTTTTCACATTACTCGTCGGGATAAATAAAATTAATAGACAATTATAATTTAAAATAATTGCCAGTTACCCTACTTGTGGTGATTTACGGTAAAGTTGATTCTTCTCCAGTGGTCAACCACAGGACATAAGCACTCTTTCTGAGATTGCTTACGGTAATGTTATTCCACGCCAGTTACAATTTACTTGGAACTGAAATCGCTATTTTGTACATGAAATCGTAAGATGAAACGAAAAATGAAATTTAGCGAAAACATTAATCTTCTTACCGAAGTCATTCACTCATGAATCAATAATTAAAATAAGCAAAAGGTGACGTCCTTAGGAACGAGCTGCATTTAGGATTATTACGTCATCCATCTCCCGTCCTCGACTGTGCTGAGGAAGACCGGGATGAGAGCGGAGGAGGGAATGGGAGATCCTGTTGCAACCACTTCCATTGGCTGAGTCAGCTTTGTGTCCCCCTTTGCGATTGGGCGAAGGAGCTTTGGGGTCTCAGTTATGATTGGACGAGTGTCGAGTGGAAAGCTGCGTCAAACCAATCCAAGGATTGTTGACCGATGAAACAATCACAGAATACTGATGGCTCCTATTGATGAGTTGAGTCCATCAGTCTTGTGGTTAGTCACTGGCGAGGAATTAGGTAACATTCCCGTAAACCACCACAGGTAGGCAAATCGGGTATAATTTTAACTGTTTTTTTTAGATTTGTTTTTTCTGGCGTGTGGCGCAAAACCTTTTGCGGCCATTGTAGTTTTTTTACTCGGTTTACTATACTAGAAGCCGTACTTTATCCTTGCACTTTTGACACAAGATACATGAGGGGTAAATAGTAGAGGACATAAAATACAGGGTTATTCAAAAAGAAAGAACAGATTCCAAACATTTATTTCTTCCAAATTGTAAATGATAGAAACATAATTCCAACGCTTCTGGACAGAGAAAAGTTCAAAATTTGAGTCAATTGTTCAAGTAGAAGTTCCAGTTAAGGCCGCAGTGACATTGTTGCTTGTCTGTAGAAAAATGGCTGCGACACCACAGGAACAACCATTGGCGTGCTGCAATTAGCAAAATTAGAGTCCATTGTTGGAGTGCAACGTGCATTTCGCCGCCAGTTTAACAAACAACCGCCTCATAACAATGGTAACACATAAACAAACCAGATTCAGGTGTGATGTGGTGGAAACGTTCCATAGTAAAGGAAAGATAATGCAATTTTCCACAAGTAACTTTCACAGTAAGTAAGTTACACAGTAAGTTTCCACATTACTTGTGGAAAATTGCATTATCTTTCCTTTAACATGGTAACACAGTGTAAGACATGGTGCTCATATTAAGTGTATAAAAAATTGAAACTTTCTCTGACCAGGAATGATGGAATCATGTTTCTATCTTTTATAGTTTGGAAGAAATAAATGTTTGAAATCTGCTTCTTCTTTTTGAATAACCATGCATAAAAATTATATATTAATGAAGAGGTTAGACGGAGGGAAAATCAAGTGGAAAGATGGGTCAAACCAATGTTGAGGCTATTGAGCTTCGATGGTGATTGTGTAAAAACGCAATCCCAACGCTTACAATCCATCGATCAATACTTGCAGAGTGAAGATTTGTCTGCATATTAATGGACAGAGCGCATCCGGGACAAAAGAGTTGGTCAAGGAGCACGAGTTTGAGCACATGCGGTTTTTCCCAAGCGATGGAATCGAAGGAAATTATTCTTTTGGAGATGAAATTCTTTGAGAAGAAGTGGTAAGAGTAGAGGATGACTGCGGGCTATGTCACTGGCGACGGATGGAAATCTAATCCCGAATCCATTGATTATATTTGCATCTTAAGAATGTTTGAGAGAGAGAGGGGGAGTCTGAAGACACCTTTCGCTCCTCAAGTGAACTGTCACCCTGAATGTGGATGAAATAAACCAAAGAAAATATATATAAGGAAGGCCACGTCACAAGAGGCGTCATCAGACTGTATTATATGTTCCATCTTTCCTTCCCTTCGTCGGCGGAAAAGTTATTCACCGGATGTCGCAAAAGCTACGGATTTTATCAGCATACGGAAACAAATTTATGATTTTTCTTCGCAGACTCAAACGAAGTGTTGATTAAAGTTGTAGTTGGGCATAGGCCACAGTTTTAGACTGGTTTCTAAGACACCAGTTTCCTAGTTTCTAAGTGAGGATTGTAATGGTTAAGTCACTTGGCCATGAGAACGTCCAAGGAGTAAAAAGACGTCTGGGAGAAAGAAAGGTGGTCCTTAGTGAAGATAGAGGCTGAAGAAATGGGGGAAGGGGGGATACTCTAAACTGAGGGATTATTTTATAATCTCACCCTTTTAATGACTCTTTGCGAGAAGGCGGGAGATCCGTTTCGCTCTCTTAATGATCGGCTCACGAACGGTTCGTGAATTGTCGAAGCCTTTGTCGGTAGCTCTATCTGTTGCCGATCTCGTCTACTTTAAATAAACGAACGAGTGCCTGGCAACGGCAACCGCTTTCTTCAAAAATGGAGGAATACGGTGAAGGTAAGTGAAAAATTGCTTGTCCCTATCATTTTAATTATTCGGATGACCTGTCAAGATAATTCATGTCTGATAATTTCCTTTATACCAATATTGGAATTTGCATTTGTTTCTCGATGCATTTTACGTTAGTAGTGTTATTAGAAATCATCCGTTGATAATATACAATTCGTGATTAAATGACTTCTAAGTTCTTCACGCTGTGCAAATTCCAAAAATACAATTTAAAATCGTTTGTATCTTTCTCGCTCTTGTTTTTTTCCCAACTCAAGTTTAAAGTGAAAACGATGGTGGCTCCATTTCACGTTCTTTATGAAGATGGGATGGAAACTAATGGCAAGCGGAGATAATGAAACGGATCAAGAGTCAAAAGATACGGATCAGAGCGGATAAACCGTCTAAAAGACCAGCATATGACCGGCAGTTCACCGCTTGAGATCCTAAGATGGCCACGCCGCCTGGGTGGCGTAGTTCAACTACGAAAAAGTGAAATTTTATAACGTATTCTCACTAGAATGAGATTACAAAATAACCCCCAGACATAGTGCAGGCGGTAGATGAAAGCGCTCGGAGATATTGTGGATGTAGACGTTATACTCGAATGTAATGCGTTTCATTAGTAACGCTTCATCATTTCTGGACCTGATGCTGAAAGATATTTACATACCAATAAGGTTATTAAGCTTATTTTCATAGAACTAAATTAGAAAATAAATTTTAATGTTTTACCTCGGGTTTCACATTGGGTGATAGCTTAAACGGGCAATAATCAATATCGTTTCGATGAATGATCCTTCTTGGTCATCAGAATGATTCGGGGAAAGTTAAGACAGTTAGGTGCATACATTTCCGTGGGTTAATTCTCTATAGGTTGGCTCCAAACGGTTCCAACCCCCTTACCATTAGCATTCTCCGAATCATTCACTCTGATTACATGGGGGACTTAGTCATCGAAAGGGTAGTGCCCGTTGACTCTATCATCCAGCGAGAATCCCGAGAAAATTCATTACAATCAATAGCAGGGAAAACCTTTTAGCATAAAATCCTTTGGAAAAGAAACTTGTAGAGAGTGAACAGGGTGATAGCAGAACATCAAGTGTGCTAAAGAAACCCTTGAGAAGGCAAATGCTCCGCCGGGGAATAGCTTAGAGCGAATGGGGGCGTTCACTCGGAACCGAAATCGCAATTTTGTACACGAAATCGTTAGATGGAAACGAAAAACGAATTTTAGTGAACAAATTAATCTTCTATCCACAACCATTCACTCATAAATCAAAAATTAAAATAAGCAAAAGGTGACGCCCACCGAAAATGCTGCTGTGATAACATTGACGTCATTTTCCTCCCGTCCTTGACTGCTTTCAGGGGAGGGGGAAGGGAGTGGAGGGGGGGTTCTCGGAAGGTCTGCTCGCACAGATGCTGTCGAAATCGCTCCCATTGGCCGAGTCAGCTGTGTCCCCCCCTTTGCGATAAGGCGAAGTAGCTTCGCGGGCTCAGTTGTGATTGGACGAAGTAGATATACGTCAGAGGTTGCACCACACCCACTTTTCCGAAAGGGTTAAAAACATCAGTTTTTCGCCGCTTATAACTCGGGAAATAATTGTTGGATCAGAAAACGGAAAAATACGGGTCCTTTTATTTTATAAACTCTATCAGATTCGGCAATAAAAAAAATATGGTAAACGACCCCATTAAATTTCCACTGGCTTAAAATATGGCTCACATAAGCATCAAATAGGTATTAAGGGCTTAACTTATTATTTACGACACTGTCAAGTATAATGAAATACATGGCCAGACGCAGATGATAACTGGCTCAAATTTCCTTTAAATAAGTAAATATGCTTCAGGAACAGTTCTGTTACCTGGGAAGCAGAGTAACCAACGATGGACGAAGCAAGAAAGAAATGGTGAGTAGAATAGCCCAGGCAAAGAGGGCTTTCTATAAAAAGAAGAATCTACTTACCGCTGGAAATATAAGCTTGGAAGTAAGGAAGCAATTCATCAAAACGTATATCTGGAGCATGTTTATTTACGGCAGTGAGGCATGGACGATGAGAGCAGCGGAGAAGAAAGGGGTAGAAGCCTTCGAGATATGGTGCTATCGAAGAATGATGAAGATAAAATGGATCGATCGAGTGACAAATGAAGAAGTCCTAAGAAGAGTGGGAGAAAAGAGAAGTCTGCTGAAAACTATAAAAAGAAGACTGGACAACTTAATCGGCCATATCTTGATACACAATAGCCTGAAGAAGACAATCGCCGAGTGAAAAGTGAACGGGAAGATTGGAAAAGGCAGGCCTCATATGAGTTCCATAGAACAGGTCGTAAAGGACGTGAAAGAGGGGAACTACGTTAATATGAAGAGGTTGGCCGATAGGAGAATCGAGTGGAGGGCTACGTACAACGAATCCTAGGATTGTTGACCCTTGATGATGATGATGATGATTAACAGGTGCGTGAATAAACCTCTGGTTCATCCGACAGGCATGTATTGCATCAGTAATCAATTGTTCCGTAGCCTCATGCTGAAATTGGCGGTCTAAATTTGATAATACGGAGGTATATAAAAAAAAGAAACGTTTAATTCCCAAAAACTAATTGAAAACTTAGTTTGAAACTGTATTTCATTGAAAGTTTCATAACTACATCTAAGGACGGACGAATGTGACGACGGTTGTAATGCTCTCGTGCTACGGAACGGGTTATTCAATGCGCAATTACTGCGCTTCTCCCCGCGAATTTCCCAATGGAGGCGCGATATCATTAAGTCGAATTGAGTGGAGTGATCCGTAAGCATCCTCTCGGGGCGTTGATAAAGCCGCCTTCTGATAACACCGCTTCACCCAATACCGATACCGCTTCACCCAATTCAACCCCGCCACGCGAAGGACCGCCGCCACCGCCCCGGGGGACCAAGGCCGGATTACGGCCAGCCCCGAACTCTCGGACACTTCAGCGCAGATAAGTCCCTTTGAGGGGCAGGTGGCCTAGAGAAATCCGGTGAATACCAGAAGCCCAACTCCAGGATCACAGCTAACACGTGCCGATCAGAATTGACGTCAGCTTGGGTCAATAAAACGGCCACCTGAAAGCGTCAGCGAAACATGAACTATCAATATCTCGTCTAAACATTCCACAAATGCGAAACCAAACCTCTTTAGCCGTTCTTTCTGAAGCAGGTTATACCGGAAACAATCGGTGCCTGGTACTCTTCCGAAATAACTGCTTGAGCTTGAATTTTGTGAATAAGGAAGCTGTTTGAAATAGAGGCGCCAATATAGGCTACAATCGAATTAATCGAAGGCTTCAATGGGACTGACCCACATGATCCACGAGACCACAGATTTAATTTTTCCGAGATTTAGCACGGAGTCCCTTGCCAGGATATTGCACAGGCTTCAAATCAATAAGGTATTGATGAAAGTCCATGTCGTACTGAACCTGCAAGCTGCAGGGATATAGTGATAATGCCGACTTAAAAGCTTTGTTTAATGTTGGTATCTACGATCGTATTCCATTAATTAACTTGGTACCAACTTCTTCCAATCTTAAATCTTTTGGTACTGCCAATACATAAAATTTACATCATCATTCGTCATCAATCCTCAGATTGGTTTCACGAAACTCTCCACTGAGTTCTTCTATCGGCTAATCTCTTCATATTTGCGTAATTCTTCTCTTTCACATCCTATATCACTTGTTCCATATATTTTGCTCGAGGCCTTCCTTTGCCCTTCTTCCCGTTCACTTTTCCCTCGACGATTGTCTTCATCAGGCCATCATGTCTAATGATGTGGCCGATTAAGTTATTCCGTCTTCTTCTTAGGGTATTCAGAAGACCTCTTTTCTCCTACTCTTCTTAGGACTTCCTCTTTACTTACTCAGTCGATCCATTCAATCTTCAGCATTCTTCTGTAGCACCACATTTCGATTGCTTCCACCTATTCTTTTCCGCTGCTGTCATTGTCCATGCCTCATTTGCCATAGAGGAACACGCTCCAGATGTAAGCGGTACGTAGATTCTTCTTTTGATAGAAAGGCCTCTTTGCCTGAGCTATTCTGCTGACTACTTCTTTCTGGCTTCATCCATCGTTGGTTACTCGGCTTTCTAGGTAACAGAACTCTTTCACCTCTTCCAGTTTTTGTTTTCCTAGTTTAACGTTCGTTTTGGCCTCTTCTTTCTTGCGGCACACCAATATCTTAGAATTTCATATTACTGATCTTCAGGTAATATCTGGCCATTATCCTTTCCATGGTTATAAGAGTCTTATTCAGACCCTTCTCTGTCTCTGCTGCGAGTGATATGTCATCAGCTAATTTTTTCTCCGTGGATCCGTGGACTTCAGAAAACTACTCCTTGATTTCACTGATGATAAAATTTACATATTAGCATTATAAAATAACTAAATTCCTCACTTCATGGGCCATAATTTCTATTATTTTGACATATTTAAGGCGCAAGGCCATTTATAAGGATGGATTCGTAAAGCGTGAAGAATGATATCTTAAATCTAGTGATTATCCCTGACCTCATCAGTTGCTCTACAATAAAATGTAACTCCCATTTTTAGTATCCTTATATTTAGGTATGAGTTTTCAGTGAGTACTATATCGAATGTTGATTTCCGTTGAGCGTATTACGTGTTTGTGGGCAATTTTGTTGAAGGCAGTAATATTCACCTAGATTGAGCTCGAGAATACTTGCGCAATAAATGATGAATCCAGCTCGATCAAAGTCAGAGACGGAGGGATAGGAAAAGCAAAGTAAAAAAGGATTTTACAAAGCTCGCAGCGTAGTTATATTGCACCTCCGCGCATAAAGAGATGCCATTTTACGAGGGTGCAGCAACCATTGCCATCGGATATCTGAGCCGGAGACAAGCATTACGGACTCCGCGTGCGGCGTTATGGCAAAAGGACTCTGGCTACGCAGATAGGTTGAATGGCAGCCATCTTCTCATTTGTCGCGACGATCATTCCTTTCGAATGTGAGCGACGGTCTAATGCGACGTCGTTAGAAATGTCTGGAGGACCGTTGAGGGACGCGCCCCGGGGCCGGTGCCCCGGGCCAATTGCGATGAAATGGGGCACGATAAGGGGGTCGCAATTGCAAGCCATGGGCGTGTTTTGAATTGCCTCGGTTTTGACACAACGCTCGTTCACGTTGTGGAAAAGGGCCGCCCCTCTCCTTCTCTCTCTACACATACCTTTAGTGTTATCATTTGCATCTTGTTAATTTTATATGGTTTTCCTAATCGAAACCTTATATTCATATTTTTCATATTGTATAACTATATTAATTTTTTTTCATTGTCATATTATCTTACTTATTTTTTCCTCATTGTAATTTAATTATTTTTTATTTTAATTTTATATATTTTTTGAGTGAAAAAAGAAAGTACTTCTGAGAAAGGATCACTCCTAATGATGACCTGTAAAGGTTGAAACCGGTCGAGTCATTCAAAATAAATCGTGGAATTAACTAAGTACTTTCTTTTTTCACTATGTCTAAATTCCACCAAGTAAACTTGCCGACCATCGATTTTATTTCTTGAGTATTTTGTACAACGTTTATATGTGTATATATATGCTATATTTCATGCATTAACGAGGGGTTAGATGGATGAAGGGACTTTTTAGTCTCAGTCTCGCCATAATTAAGACGCTCATCTATCCATCTATCTATCTCTCACCCTGACGTCTCCAATTCCTCTGCGAGTGACTACTTTTGCTCACTCTATCCGTGTCCTTCTTATCTGGCTGCCTAAGCTATCCAGGCACTTCCCTCCTCCTGTTAAAAACTTTAAGCAGTTACAATGGATTTAATTGGGATCGGATATCCTTCCTTTCTCCAATCGGTCCAAAAATATGTGCATACGTAGAAATAGAACTGGGTTTAAGGCAGGGATATGACCCGAAAAGGAACTTTACGTTTCGTGCCTATGCCTGGGAGGCACCCGAACTCGGAGTCCGAGCGTCGGCGTTGAAGGAGACATAAGCCTTCACCACGGGTGGTTTATAGCACCAACTGACTAGTCACACTATAGTTTGTGACTTCTTAGAGTTAAACATAAATCGCACAATTATGTTCATCTTTGTGTTGTACTATTCACGTTGATGAAAATGGTTTTGAAAACACAGTTAAACGATATATATTAACCATTTAACGTGCATTAGTACGAAAAATCAGCTACTTTTCCCTTGTTAGACCTCATTTGAAATATGTTGCCAGTGTATGGGATCCCTACGTAATCGGTCTAAGTAATGAACTTGAACGTGTGCAGCGAAGATCGGCAAGATTTGTAAAGGGACGATAAGATAATTATATTAGCGTTACCAGTCTATTAAATGAATTAAATTGGGAATCAATGTCAGGTCGCAGGTTGAAATTTAGACTTAATCTCTTAAATAAATTCCAAGATAATATTTTCAGTGATGATGTTAAAAATATTTTACGAACCCCAACTTACTATGGCAGACTGGATAATAATCGTAAAATTAGAGAAATTGATTGCCGAACCGACCGATTCAAAATGTCCTTTTTCCCTCGAACAATTATAAATACGAATAACGGTAAATATGTCCTATCGGAGAGTAGCAATGAATAGCATTGGTAGCTTAATGTTGGTATGAGTACTTAAAGCTAACCAAACTAACAGAATGTTTTTGCATGTTTGCTTTTCAATTTCTATCTTTTTTAAATAGTGTAGTTCTGACTACTTTATTAATACCATTCCTTTTTTATGCATGATATGTAGTGCATGTTTGGTGAGAAATCACCCCCTGCCACACACCCTAGTGGTGGCTTGCAGGGTATTATGTAGATGTAGTTGTAGTAAACCAAGCCAGTTTAATGTACATTAAATTACTAAAGCATGTAAATTGGTTAATATCTATCTTATGACTGCGATGAAAAAACCATTTTCATCAACGTGACTAGTGCAACACAAAGACAAACATAGATTTGTTATTTATGTTTAACTTTAAGAAGTTATAAACCTTAAGTGTGTCTGGTCAGTTGGTGCTATAAACCACCCGTGGTGAAGGGTTGGGTCTCCTTCAACGCCGAGGCTCGGATTACGAGTTCGGGTGCCTCCCAGGTACGGCACGAAAGGTGAAGTACCTTTTCGGGTCACATCCCTGGTTTAAGGTGCACCATATACTAAGGTTATATCGTGCCGTAAAAAAGAAAACAATCCTAAGGGAAATATAACATCCACGTGACTCGAACCCACGTCCCTTAGCTTGTCAGGCCAGTGCGCGACTAATGTGACTACCCCGGCTGCCATAGTAAGTATAACTCATATTCTTACTTAGGCGTTTCTGAAAGTGGAACGTTTTCTACTATTCTTCCTAACTCTTGTCAACCAATATCGTCACTATAGTCCGGCGTGGACTCCCCTCCCAGGAAAGGTTTATTATGAATAAAACCTTTCTCGGAGTTCTGGCTTTTCCCGATTGCCTTAGGTTCTATCAACTTTCATCTCCTGAGTATGCACAGTTAAATCATTTCCCTTGCCTTCAAGTACTGCCATTACTGTGGGATTCAGTAATTAGGTGCTACAACTGCTTATGTTAATTAGCACAGTCTACTTTATCATAAAACTTTGACGAACGCAGAATTCGTACCTGAGGAGGTCTGGGGACATCATTATTACTTCTTCATTCTATTCAGCATCCCTGATACCAGGGTTACATTTTGAGTGAATTCAAGTTTCCCTTGTTGCAATTTTAGTTTTACTTTTCTTTCCTGATATTCACTCGAGTGTTTCAAGGTCTGGCAGATATGCATGCAATTGCGTTCAAAAGGTGGAGGACCATTTTTTACTCTCTGCTGTTTATCATAAAATCTCAGAGGGATCAAGTGGTGTTGAAGGTGACCGCAGTCAACCATTGACCATTTCATTAGAACAAACTCTATATCAGTTGAAAATTCATAAACATTTACTTTATTATAGACACCAGAAAGAAACTTATTTCCACGTTCAATTTTCCCATATCTGGATGACTGCTGCTTAGTTTATTATGACAATACTGAAGATTTAAACTTAAAACTCCAACGGCTAATGAACTCATGTGCCAGATTCATTTATAACAAAAGAAAATCTGAACACATCAGTCCCTACCCACGAGAACTTGGGTGGCTATTAGTCACTCTTAGGAGAAAATGTTTTTCTTGGGATTGTTTATTTTTAGATTATTCCGTAATCATAAGCCAGCCTACCTGCTTGATATGTTTCCTAAAAGACAAACAACTGCATGTTACTTAAAAATTAGACAACAAACTTATTTTTTCTACCCACCTCACAAGAGCAATGTATATGAAAAATCTTATGTTGTTAATGCCATAAAATTATGGAATTCCCGACCCACGAGCCTAACCTGTACGCAATCTATACTTTCTTTTGAAGAAATATGCTGGGAATATCTATTTGAAAATTTGTATGATTTAAGTCTTTCCCACCTTTGTACATGCACGTAAAATATAATATGTAATATAGAAAATGTTCACTTATGTATATATATAATACTTTATGTAATTGCTTATGTCACGTTAAATGCCGACTGGTCTACAAGTTTAATTTGTATTGTTTTTCTAAGGTGGCATTTCCACAGAAAATAAATAAAATGTATTATTGAAAAAAAATGTCAAGGCTCCAAGCACCAAGCCATTGAGTGCCGTGAAGTTCCCGGTCTCCTTGTGAAAAGGCTCATGTAAATGTGGTCAAGTGCTTTAGTCTCCAGTTGGCGATACAGTAGAGCCCACGGCGTATCTCACACATTTTCTATTCACCTAAATTCTAATCGAGCCAGATTATTATTTGATAAGAAAGGGACGCCTAACACTAAAACATTTGATATGTTTGCTATGAGAGTACGAATGTCACTCAAATGAGATTCTTTTCCACCCACAAACATGAAACACTTAGAATTAAGCAATTAAGCACTTGAGAGCTGAGAGTCTCCCACCGCCAATAAAACATCTCACGGCTAATAAATAATCAAATTGAGAGAGCTAATTTATAGCTAGAAAACCCATACATTGAGCGAAGCGTTAAATGTAAGGTCTGAATGTGCTTGCTTGTATAATTTGGAGACATGCCATATATTTGGTTGCCAATAAAAACTTATTCAAGGGACTTATATTTTAAAAAATTTTTATTCTCTCTCCACAGTTACGGATAGTGACGCATTGCAAAAAGGATGGGTCAAGCATTTTTGGTCATGAAGAACATATTTTAAAGGAAAAAACCTTTCAATCGCTCCTCCTCCATTGCTAAGAAATGTAAATAGAACTTAATAAGAAAATGTTGAGCTGCGGGAAAGAGAGAAACCCTTCTGAGCTAAGGAGAGGTCACTCGAAGTTGTTACGGACGCGACTGCAGCCGACCCTTATTAGTTGAGAATCGGAGTGACGTGTGTGCTTTCTTAAAGGGCGTGCCGGTCAAAATCACCCCGAAAGGGCCAAGGCCCACTCGAATATAAGGCCCAAAGTCTTCCTAATGCGGGTCTTGGAGTGATGGGAACCAGCCGGAATCAGCCTCGTCCTTTCACGCGCAAAGGTAACTTTAAGTCCCCATTTATCGTTTTCAATCGAAACTTAATAGCCTGTTAACTGCACCCAATAATTTTAAGAGACAGTTTTCAGTGATGAATCAATCGATTGCCTAGTCATTACTTTTATCCACTGACTTATTCACACTTCAATTGCAGTTGCAAATGGTTCTCGCACAGGAAAAGTTATTCTTGCAAGAAATCAGTGAGTGGAAATTCCATTTACCTTGCGTAAAATATTTCCATGACTGAACTCTCAGGAATGGTTGGAAGGGCATAGCTGGGATATAAGTAACCTCATGGAATTCAGTACAGTTTTTATGGTAGTAATATTTACAGGGTGCTATTGAACCGTTTGTGGAAAACTAAACATTATAATACATTCATTGTAATTCTACGAAAAACCGCGCGTTCCCTGAACCATCGGTTATTATTAATCAACACGAACTTTCACCAATTCATGTGAAAAGTTTAATCATTTATACTTAAAAATGAACTTACAGCAGCATATTAACCAATGTTTCCTCGGAAAATTAGCTGTCCGAGCTGAAAAATACCGTTTCCCGCGTTCATGTATTTCAAAAAACAACACTGGATCATAACGCTTTAATTGAATCTGAGGGAGTGTAATCGATTTTAATTTCCATCAATGGCAGATAGCAGTGGCATGTGCGTTATGCTGCTATATTTGCTTTTGTTTTTGCTTGTTGCCGAAGGTTGTGTACATATGTTCAAAAAATTCATGCCCTCGACAAGCGAGGAACTTTTATCAAAAACCAGTTTCACCTTCCATTAAATTTTATTTCCTTTATTTTATTTATTATGTTTATTTTCCGTTAATGCATATTTACCCGTCTTCAGTAGAACGATACCTCTAAACATTTTCCAATGAAGAAAATGTGAACATTTTCACCTTATAAAGCAATCTTATTTTTTGTTGTGTTTGTTTGCGTTTCCATTTCTGCGGAATTATTTGATGAATTTTTTTACTTTATCTTAATCTCTTCCTCTTAAGCCAGACGTTGCCATGAATGAGACGTTAATCACAGTAAAATAGCGTTAATTAACTTGGAATTCTAAAAAAATGCAGTGGAGATAAATTTTATTTGTTTGTGATCTAACCTGGAGTTTTTTTATTTAGAAAACAAGTAATTGTGATTGAATCTGGAACCAGTAGCGAAGACAAAAGAATAATGACAAAGCAAGGCAACGCTGTGCAATGCCTCCCATACTTATTAATATCTTCGTCGATGAAGAGCGAAAAAAAATCAGGGAGTAGGCTCCAAGATTGAGTGCTCAAAAATAAAAACTAGTACAAAGTTTGAGGCTTTACTTTGTGGAACCACTTGATTGGAAATGAAAAACCACTTCGTACGTTCCACACAAAGATTAATTGGGTTCGACCATGGTTTCGACAAAATATTTCATTATCAAGGTGTAAAAATAAAAAATGTCCGTTCCTTAAATACCCTCAAATTAGGGGTGGGGAGGGAAACTGAGAAAGGAGGTTGGGGGGGGATTTAAGAAAAAAGACCGAAAAGAAAGAAAAAAAAAAGAAAGTATTTAAGGAACGGACATTTTTATTTTTACACCTTGATAATGAAATATTTTGTCGAAACCATGGTCGCACCCAATAAAATCTTTGTGTGAAACGTACAAAGTGGTTTTTCATTTCCAAGAAAAACTAGCTTTGTCCGTTTTGCCGATGAAATGGTGATCATGATAGAGAGAGTTTAGGAATATCCTGGTTAGCCAATAGGAGATATTGATTAGATACCACTTGAAAATCAATAATCTATATGCCAATGTATGTCCTAGCATAACTTTCAAACCCGTGTAGCGATCATTTTGAAATTTGCCGTGTGACAAACGCTTGCTACATTAAAAAGCTATTTACCGACTCGCATTTCCAGAGGATTCACTGCAGAGAACTCTTTATTTGTTTTTTTTTAAACTACTTACGCTCATCACTTTGTCTTGGACTATTTACTACCGGATGGCTGAAAGAATAAGTTTATGAATTCTTGCATTATATTTTCATATATGCTTCGGGTTTTCCTAAAATTTAGGTTTTCGACTCGAAAGTCTTACCTTTTTTCCACAATAGAATTGTTTATTTACTTGGAACCTTCAGGATGTGGAATATACCAGGATGTGGACCTTTGAAATGTGGAATATTGGCCGAGATACTTAAACTCACATTAAATCCACACGAATAAAATAATAGTAATCTTTTGGTCTGTTACGCGATTCGAGTACTTTTCACGAGATAATCGGTTGGCAGATCCCAATGAAATTTTTGTCTTCGTTATCTGTGAGATTAATGAGAGAGTTGTTAGCGATCATACTCAATTATTTGATTGAACGAATTAATTTTAAATTTTATTTTGAATCTATAGTTGCATAAATTTGTTTTCCCTTTTTTAGAGAATGCAATTTCCTTTTCCATTACTCATTAAAATGACTTAGTGCAAACTGAAAACTCGATTTTTCTTCATCATACGTAAAATGATTTAAACTTTCTTGTTATGGCAACCTTTTACGCTATGTAATCCAGTTTTCTCCAGAATGTGAAATACATGTTGATATTTGTAGTTTTTGTTCTTTTTCAAGTATTGCTAAGGCCTCTCAATAAAAACATCTATGATTCTCAAACACTTGGTAGAGAAATGCCATTATCTGTGCTTTTTCTAAGGATAGTTAAGGATATTAAAGGCAGCATCGCATCGGATATGCGAAGCAATATTATCTGGCACATTGAGATCAGGTTGCTTTTGCACTTAGCATATTTAAGAGCAGTAATATGAATAATGAAATTTGATTTAAATATGCGTCAAATAAATAATGGAAAGTAGATATACGCAAAAAATACCATTAAAATATTTAAAAATAGGTTAAATATGTACCAGCTATTATCCAGTGAATACAAATAAATGCAATAATACTTCTGTAAGATACCTTACGCCATTGCGATGATATTGGGATAAAAACGCAATAATTAGTGTTTCAGTGCACAAAATCTCACTATCAGGCAATAGAAAACGCTATGTGATGTGCCTAGGAGGTAAGATCTAAATTTTACGAATCGCTATTTTTATCACCCGTAGGGTGGTATACGTATGATCATTCCTAAACCTTCTAATCTCCTTAATTATCCACTGCCCCACAGGTCCTAAAACCTTTCCCCGTTTTCAAAAAGGGCCGTGTTCCACTTCTAGTTTTACGGCGCATTTAGATAAGTTTAAATTGGATTTAAAAATGCGATGCAGAATAAAAGCCATACGTAGATTCAGGACAGAAGTTCGACTTTGACTCTTATAGATGAATGTGATAAAACTAATGATTACAATGCGTAGATACTTATAATTTATCTCCCTACCATTGCAATTCAAATAGTACTTCTGCTGGTCAGTAATAAAAAAATGGTAATTAGTAGAGCAGCATAGGCCAACGCAAAAATTGGCCGAAAGAAGACACGAGAAATGAGTCGATGTTGCCTGCAATACAATTAAGGAAATAGCCAGTTAGTATTCCTAGCGGTTCTATTGAATTAAGATACTTACCGCTGTAAATGCAAGCTTGGAAGTTATAAAACTACTTGGTTATGCAGAGATATATGGATAACATAAACAGAAAGATCAGGACTGAAAATATTTAAGAAGAAAAAGAAGTCTAAGAAGAATGGTTTTAATTGCCAAGGGAAAAGAGAATGGGAGGCATGGAAAAGGAAGATGCGGCAAGAAATGACACTCTAAAAACGCGTCTCAGAATATTCAGGAAAAGTATTCGATACGTCGCAACTGCTCCTTAAAAGTCGAGAGGGCGTTTGGAGGCTGTTAAACCAGCTGTTTATCATCTGCAACAGTGATGGGCTCCAATTTCAATCCTCCGTCAAACATATGCCAACGCCTCTCTCAACACTTCCCCCAAGATGCCGAAGAGTAAGTGCTGGCGATAGCAGATAGAACTCCCACCTATCCCAGATTCCTCAGATTCTACACGGGCTATCGATCCCTGCATTACCTGTGTGAAGCCGTTGAAGCAAATATTATGTCGCGCAATTACGATAGCCAGTAGTAAATAACGATTAGCTATTAAGGAGATTGGCTCGGGACTGCTTGAGTCAAGTTGTCTAAGGAATCTTACTGATTTAAGTACGAGTATATGCCTGCTAAGTGATCCTTACTTCAAAAAGAAAATAACCTTAGTTATTTAAAGTCATAAGTATCTAACGAAATACGATGGAAAGTCGAAGGATTTATTTTTATGATAATTTTAATCAGCTCGACGATGGAGTCAATTCAGCATTTACTTTACAGAAATAAATTCATGTACTCAATGAATTTACAATTTTGTAACACCAAAATATTTCTATCAAACGTTATATTATAATATTTCTTGAAATATTCTTTAATATCTCATTATTAATGATATTATTCATATGCCAAACATTTTTGCTACAGCGACCGCAGCGCTACTTGAAGTTACCTAACGCATTTCGTTTGCTATAAGCGCAGAAATTGGTGGATATAGGGAAAAATACGGTGAGTTGATCCCTTTTTTTCGTGTCATTTTATTTCTTGTGAAATTACGCATAAAATATCAGTTTTTTGCAAAAATGACATGTCACTATGGTATTTTTAAACGTATGTTTCCATGTGATGGCCACTCTCGCCGTTAATCGTGTGTAATTTCAAATGCAATTTGTGAAAAAAAGAGTATGGGTTGGTATAATTATCTTTACTTTATTAGATAGAGGAACTATAGTTCTATAAGTGTTGAAAATATAAAAAATTACATGACTTTCACTTTTCGGATCAACCTCCTTAAGGTTTAAATTATAGTTAGGTAGGTAAAAATTTGTAGAATTTAGCTGATAGTTTTTACAATAAAATTTAGTCTTTAGTTTCGCAAAGGAATATTTAAAAAAAACTGAGTTGGGAAATCAAATATTGTTTCTGGCATGTCGATGGACTATTTTGGTTTCAAATTGATTGACGGATCTCTGGACAAATCTAATCAGATGAATAGTCCTAGGGAAACATTCCAGCTTTGAGAGTATAAGAACCACGGAGCATTGGCTCCCACCTGGAGATTCCGGGTTCAAATCCCCACAGTGGAAGTATTTTTCATTGGTGAATAGGCCACAATTGCGTATATTGTGTAGAACATTTGAGTCCAGAACCTTGTCCGTCGGATGGGACGTTAGGTCTCCTTCTCTCCTTTCGTTAAGAGCAGGCTAATGCTGACGCCGGGTTTCTCTCCACCCTTCCTCCTTTCCCTTCCATTACCATCCTTGTACCTTTCCTCCCGGTCGGACGCGCCTGTTATTGTGGTAACACACTGAAAACAAATTAGATGAGAAAATGCATTCCTAAATTTCTCAGCATCGTGTATGCACAGGTTTCGTTAACATTGAGATTTTCAAGAGACTTCAAGAGACAAGAGAGAAGAGATTCTTTTGCGGATCTATGCCCATTATGTTCTGCAAGTGCTTTATTAATACACAGTGATAGGTATTTCAATGACACCTTTTACTACTCCTGTGTCAACTAATGCCTCATGACCAAGCGACTGATGAAAAAGAAGTTGTTAAAATCCAATTGTTCCATATTCTGTTGGGTGTAGTCCTTAAAGGCATTTATTACTGCAGTGGTTAGTGCCCACTCAAGGGGCATTAACCCCATTAGGTGGTAATTTGATTGGGCTTCCAATGGGGGATAATTACACCTTAAATTCCCCGCGGAAATTCTTTACGACCCATTGCCCTTCCCAAAAATTTGCGTCCAGACGCCAACATTCGTACCTATTCCCTGCTCGTCAGTATTCAATTGAAGTAAACGCCCGCTTTAAGATGTTAATCGCTCCGCAGGACCGTCCGTAACGCTAATTTCGTTACAAAGTGAACTAGCAATATTACCGGACATGAAATTCGTTTCGCCACATCAACACCAGGGCATTAAGTGTTTCATAATACAGTACGGAATATTATGGAATCAATATTTTAAATCCCTTTGAGAATATTTAAAATATATATTAGATAAATTGTCAAGCCATCGAATTTCTTTGCATTGATGCGCAAGATCTACCACGTCGCCCCTGTACTTACCATATAACTACGAAACAATCTCAGTAACTTGGTGCTTAATCACATTCGCATGAAATGGGAAGAGAGCGTCGACTAGAAATTAGTCAACCGTTATTATATTTCTTCTTCCTACTCTACGTTGGCAATTAGGAATCGTTCTTTTGGTCTCACACCATCATCTCTACACCGCAACTACCTTATCAATGACAGAATAAGGGCGTACGTAGATAGTGGCGTTGCGAGCTTATTTAAGTTATTGGCACAAAGTTAGGCATTGAGTTATTATAGATGTAGGCTTAGTACAAATGACTATCTTAGAGTAACTCGTTGACGATGGATGTAAAACCTTTCCATGAATCAGAATTTACTTGCTCATCGTTGTCGTTGCTTTTCTGCTGTCTTCTGTTCCCTAAAGGTCTTCTTTTTCCTTATTCTGCGCTATCAGCGTAGATATCGTTCCTAATCGTTTACAGATATTCTTCCAGCCAAGGACTTCTCTTGAATATTGGATTAAATCACCATGATCCAAATACAAGAGAAGGATCTCTATTTTCAAAAGTTAATTCTCTTGCTTTTTGGAAAATATCTGACCGTACATAAATGCAATTTCTCTCTGGCGATATTTCTGTTTTATTTTTGCATGTATACTGGACTGGGAATAGACTATGGACAACTTTCCGCTGCCACGAACCCTCGCGGTGGCTTGCAGGGTATCCTGTGTATGCAGATGTACAGGCACTGAAGAAAGTTGCCACAATAAACCACCAACTGATGGCACTCTGGAATTTAGTTATAAAAGGGACGGTTCGTAGTACTAACTATGCGCTTCGTTAATAATAAATCTTCACTCTTAATACTCTTGAAGACTGATGCACAATGACGGAGTGATCTTCAAATATCGGTAGAGTATTGGTGACACAGATGGCCGCACGAAGCAGATTCCCTTGGTATTTTGGTGCAAAGTAGTAAAAGGCGTGAATTTCGATTCATATTTAATACAAGTTATTGCATTACGTCCCCATCAATCACCGATAAACAAATACGATATCATGCGATTTGTTTCATCGAAGAGATTTACTATCTCGTTACGGTGCTAATAATCGAAAAATCATATCGGCAGGTGATGCTTTATAGCAACAAGTTAATTTTCGGAGGAATTTCTAAATTTTTCCCAGGTTTGCAAGCCAATTGATGCTTCATTAACGACTAATAAAAGATTCAATCTTAATTATCACAGATGTGAACCTGACAGTGTGAAAAAATCTTGCGTTCTCACGCTAGAGCTGATTTTAGCGCTACTCGTAAGAGGATTTGCTCTAATCGCATTAACAGCTCATAATTGCGTGTAACATAAAACATGCAAACGTTGCTATGGCAAAAAAGCTGTTCGTTAACAAATGAAGTTTAGAATGCTGAATGAATTACAAATCATGGATGCAAAACATGAATGGAATACATAAATTTAAAGAGTGCTCACATGCTCAGCGCCCATTAAAATTTCTGGCATGAAAATCATAAAGTATATAATCGGTATCGGTATGTACGTTCAAAGAACACACAGGGTTATAATGCCGCGAAGATGTTGGCAGAGGTTATAGGTCACCAAACATGCGAAACTTATGTGCAAAATTTAATTAATTAAATTTGAGGGGTGGGCGAGGGCCTTCTGGAGCCCACCTGGCACTTACATCTCTTTAGATCCATTGTGTCAATCCACATTTAACCTGCCCGCCTTTCCACATTTAACTTGCAGACAGGGGACAAGTGCACCGCGGCAGAGGTATGGAGGAGGGAAACAGATATGCAAATAAGAGCAACAATCCTACTTATAAATGAATACATGTCGAATACCTATAAGGGTGGATCACGTGGATCTAAATTGTTAGTATCTGCATAATAATGAAGTCATTAATCTTTAGAAGGAAATTTTCCAATAATATTTATATTTATTACCTAAGAATTTTAGATTAGTAACGTTAAAACATGCTTCGTGCACTACAGATTACAATATTTCACCTATATCCTTTTGTTATGCCGCCTACTACGTTCTTCATTGCGTCAAGTGGACGTCTAACTTACATAATCCTCTCATGAACCTCGATGTAAGTCAGCCTTCTCAGCCTCGTCATTTCCGACGCTTACTCCAAAATTACGAGTGTAGAGGGACGAATCCCTTCCTTCAGATATCACAATATCTGCTAAATTCTACTCTCCAAACTATCTGCAAGGATATTGCTTGTTATCCAACCGGCGCAAGAGAGTGAATATTTATTGGAATGAAGAGACTTTGAGGGCTTAGCAAGAATTTTAAAGGAGAACTGCTCTTCTGAATGGACGGGTGATGTATTTAGCAGCGCACTGGCTGTTCCCTCCAGGGATATCATGAAGGAAGCACTGATTTTTCCTGTTACTCATGGTCAACTATCTTGTAGACCTTGCAGGACTATCTACTAATATTATCCTAAACAGAAAATTCTAAATTTCCCTGGAATGAAAAAAGTGGACGTTGAATGTTGAGTACCCTGCAAACTACTTAGAAGATTCATTCGATCTATATACATGGATAATGAACTGAGCATATTTACTGTTATTAACTACTCAATTAGAACACAATATCAAATGGATACGTCATGTGATAAAAAATACGGGAATTTTCTCTTTTCTTAAATAATATTTATTTATTTATTACTTTTATATCCTTTAAAACTACCATCCCCTACCAGATAAAGTACATCTGCGACTGCGTTTTTTTCCAATGGTGGAAGCATGGATCCGGAACTCACTTTACAGTAGAGAATTCAGCTCCTTAAGCGATTCTGTTTTTATCTCATCAATAGTGGCAAAACGTCGTCCAGTCATGGTTCTCTTCAGCCTCGGGGATAGAAATGAGGCACAGGGGGGCATGGAAAGGCGAATTCAGTGATTAAATAAAATTACGGTTTGTTTTTTAACAAAAAAAAATCACTAACGAGGAGTGAGGTGTGGTCGGGAGTTTATCGTGGTGCAATTGTCACGAGTTTTTTTTGACACAATTATGAAGGGTTTTCGTCGGATTGCTTCACGCAAACGGCACTTAGCTTTCAGATAGTATTATTTATTGACCGTATGACCATATGGCAGGAATTCATGATGCACTACGCCATTAAAATTGAAGAAAACAGTGAGAAGTAATTCCGGTTATTTTTTTATCACACCGCATATTCGCAGAATTCCTTTCAACCAAAGAGCAAGAAGGCATTTATAAGACACCTCTCACATGCATTATACAATTCATTGGTTCGCGCAAACATGATTGATGGCTAAAAATGCTCATAAAACCCTCCCTGGTAATTTCGGTTCAGGCTCTGTCATTCGTTGCATGAGTGGAGCATTCAATACTTCGAAGAAATACTTCACGGTATGAAATTCACTCATTTGGAATATGCTGTCAGTGCATGGGATCCCTACGAAATCGGTCTAAATAATGAACTTGAACGTGTGCAGCGAAGATCGGCAAGATTTGTAAAGGGACGATACTATAGCCATACAATCGTAACCAGTCTATTTTAATGAATTAAAATGGGAATCATTGTCAGATCGCAGGTTGAAATTTGACTTAATCTCTTAAACAAATTCCAAGGCCATACTTTCAGTGTTGATGTTAAAAATATTTTGCGGACCCCATCTTACTATGGTAGACTGGACCATAATCACAAAATTAGATAAATAGATTGCCGAACTGACAGATTCAAAATGTCCTTTTTTCCTCGTACTATTAGATATATGAATAACGGTAAATATATGCAATACCAGTGTAGCAATGGATAATATTGGTAGCTGCATGTTGGTATAAGGACTTGAAGGTAATCCAACTAACAGCATGTTTTTGCATGTTTGCTTTGCTATTTATGTCTTTTTTTTAAATAGTGAAGTTTAGAGCAGTACATAAATACTAATCCTTTTTTATGCATTATATGCAGTGCATGTTTGGTGAGAATTCACCCCCTGCCACACACCTTTTTGGTGGCTTGCAGGGTATTATGTAGATGTATAGAAGTATTTCTTCAAAGGCGTATGGAGTGATATATTTGCGAGGTTACTGTCGCAAATCGCGCAAAGGAAAAGGAATCCAGGTATTAATGATGTTGTCAATGTTTTTGGCCTTATCCGTGTGAGCATGTAGAGAACAGATGTGGTGTTTGGTTCCTTCGTTTAGCTGGCCATCTCCGAAGCTGGAGATTTTCCCATCCCTGTACCAGCAGCGCCTTACACTTTCCCCTTTATCGTAACAATAGCCTGCAAAAATAGCAGATTTTCTGTATATTCAATCAAAGTACCTTAATGATTCCTTTTCCCATGGGTTCATAGCACCAGACACAATTCCACGTTTAGCCTTCGTAACGGATACAACTCAGGCTCTTCTAGCCATAGGTATAACACTTTCATTGAACCTGTTTGATGAAGTCAAATTTTTCATAGATTTTTCTTATGTGGGTCCTATGAATTTTTGGTGATGCGTATGATTTCAAATATTTAATATATTCCAAGTTACTTTTATGTTGCTTAGTTCAATGCCTTCTATTCTCTATTTGCGCCAAATTTATCCAAAAGTTGGCCTCAGAAGGTTGCAGCAACGTACGTTTTTAGGTTTTGTTCCAATACCCATTTCTCAGACTCGTCTGGCATCTAGTCCAAGGATCAAGCCAGTAACGAACGCTCAAACACGTTTACAGCTCCGTGAAATTCTCAGATATTACTTACCTCCACTGGAAATTTTCGTTTCTGCATACAAATCTCCCATTAAAAGAGAAGCCAAGGGAATCTTATCCCTAACGAAAAATAATTGGCAAAAAAATATGCATAGAGTACGCAAGATAAAGTGTAATGGCTTCCTGTTAGTGCGCATTTGCCAAGTGGGGAGAAAATTCAAGGATATAACGACAGAATATTATTTAAGAGCAAGAAATTGTAATTGGCTCTACCGAGGACTCCTTCATGATTACATGTGGATGAAAAATTAAACTGAAATTTTTCGCAAAATTATTGTAGGCTTTTATTGGAAACTGGTTTCTTTACATCGTGGTATCATCGATAACATGACAACATTATGTGGAAAATTGTGTTTCAATTTTTCATCCAAGAATATTTCTTAGTGTCTCTTGAAAGAGATTTTCAAATCTTATATTCCCGTAATCGAAGATGAACACTCGTAAGGTTAATGTACAACTATGCAATACCCTGCCAGCCATCGCGAAGGCAGGGGATGAATATCTCCTTATATGCACTGCCTACATGCAAATTAAAACCTGCAATTCTACTACTACATAAAAACATGTTAGGTATAAGAGTCACGTGCAAGCAGATGGTGATAATAATGAAGATATTACTAGGCATCTCTTCTAAATACATTTTTCTTCATTTCCCTAGCATGCATTGGCAAATAATGTTAAAACTAGCACCATGCACTAAAGACTGCTCCAGCAATTTTTCGCTTACCTATTCCTTTGATATCGATGCAAGGGAATAGTTTAACTATTCCCTTGCAAACACAACTCTTAGTTTTCAATTCTATTCATATTCATATGTTTGAAAATTGTTTGGCAACAATGATGCTGCTACCAATTGAAAGCATTGGCATTAATTACACTATGTCAATAAGCAATGAAATATTTAAATTATATAAATAATATAAGAAGGACCTTGGTAACGTGCATTCCTTAATTGAGTTAGTAAATAGGCTTATAAGAACGTTCCGTCACAAGTACCGTTGTCAATGATAACAACATACTGTAGCACCATATTCATGTACTTAACTAAAGTTTTTCTGTTTTTTTTCGAGAAAATATTTATAAATATCAATTAAAGAAGTGTGGTAAGGCAAGCAATTTTTTACAGTGCTAAAGTCTACATAAAATTGCGCATCTTATATTAGTTTTTCGTGAAAACGACATTTCTCTTTACATTATTAATCTGCAAATTTTACTTCAAGAGGCATGCTCTGCCGTATAGCCACGTATAAAATATCTGATTTCCAACGTCTTTTTCCTTAAAATATATGATGGAAAGGCCTAATTATTTATTGCCAATAAGTTTATTTGTCCTGAAATTTTCATAGAAATGACATCTATTTCATAATTCTGTGGAGCCTCCTCAAGAGACATTTTGCATCCCTTTGATATAATCCTTTGGGATTTCAAAAACTAATGACCCGTATCCCAGACTTAATGCCATACATTTTAAATGATTTTGCTAATTACATCAGATATGTTTAACTTCAAAATGTACTTTTAGGCTAATATGCTAAGGCTAAAATACGGTTTGAATCGTGCTCATAATTTGTGCATATTTATCACCTTAGCAATTTTCTAGGAGCTGTATCTTTATTAGTTACATGAGTATATCCCTTTAAAGCTACTAAAGAAGCGAATGCTTCTGTTAAATTAAAATCAATCCTCTTATGTAGAGGGGAATGCTCCAAAATAGCAAATGCATGTCCAATATTTTTTTGGTGAAAAAAATATACGCATATCATGCACCTCCTTTCAAGAATCTAAAGGAAAAATGATCAATGCTAAGAAAGAAAAATATCCATAAATATGAGCAAATCATTACCTTATAGTAAGGGTTCCATGGTGTACGAGAAATCAATGACTTTTCAAAAAATAGGAAAATGAGAACTATCAATTTGACAAGGGTTATTATAAGAGCTTCGGTGACATTGAAATGTTGACATATTCAGATAGTGACAAGGGAAGCCTTTTTTCATATCAAACTTGTAGTTTCACCAACAAGAGCCTTCAAATCATCAAACTCTTGTAATATTGCATGAAAATATACACAGTGAAAAAGTGTGAAAATGTTATGAGATACTCTTGCGATCAAGTGGAAGGAGGTTGTAACTTTTGCAATTTATATTCAATTATTATTCCGCGCCTCAGCAGGTAACTTTTACATTCTATATTTTTTTAGAAATTTCAAATACTGCAGTCAACGTCTCTGTAGGTTTATTATGCTACGAAAATCCAAAGTTAAGAATCGGGTTGGTAAATTGACGAAAGTTAGATTTTTCCTCTACGCCTAGGGCAACAAGTACATTTAAACTGCAATTTAAACTGCACTGGAGATTTTTCTGTGATTCTGCGATCCCTTCAAATACATTCCACTGAGCAGCGTATTTTATTTACATCCAAACTCCACTGAGTTCGCAGTTAATATTCTCCCCTCCTTTTTTTGACCTCAATCCGCCTTCCTCCTGTGGCCCGAGTGGCCTTAACTGCCTCCTGGAAGTGATGTCCTTATCGAATATCATCATTGCCCCTACATTTTTGACACACGGCCTTAGAAAACCCCCAAGCAATTGCGTAAGTATCTCGTGAAGTGTTCAAATGCCTATACATTAAATAGAGTTTGGAAGAAGTGCACCATTCAAATTGATTTATAAATACATGAAGGGAAAATAATGCCTTCTACATGATTGAAGCTTATCGCAAAGTTATTATTTGATAAGATATTAATTCCTTCGGGATACCATGCTGAGGTTACCAAGCAAACTCAAAATGCATTTCATAATAAACGCTGCAGGTTACGGAAAGCCACTCTTGAAGAAATTTAAAATTAATGGTGAACATTAAAACTGAATTTATCATGTCCCTAAATCTGTTTAGCAATCCAAACCGATATTTTCCACGCTAGGAATTTATAAGCCCATTTATCCTGAATTTTTATTTCCGTTAACTAAGTTTAAGCCCATCTTGAATTCAATGCATTACGTGCCGTTTAAATTTTAAAACCTCGTAGGATTCCTTATTATAGTTATGGTGTGCACTTCTGCAAATTTCTTAGTTTTGACAAAGACTTAGCTCAAGGATCCTTGGCAGAATTATTTTGCCTCCCTCTCTAACGTTACAACGGAAATTTTGTCTTATCAAATCAAATAATAATATCGAAAAATTCTGAATACAGTATTCCGTAAAAATGATGGGTAAGTCCGCAGGAAGCGATGAGTGCGAAACTCAAATTGTTGACGGAGGAGGAGAAGTGGATGAGTTGGATTAAAATAAACCAGGGCAGCCTGAGTGCGAGAAGAGAGAAACATTTCCCTCCGTCGATATCTGTCACCTTTTTGGCACCTTATTTTGATCCTGCGGCTGTTGGTGCCAACGCCTCCGAGATTAAGTCAGCGTCTTTCACGGAATCAAGACGGAAGTCAGCATTTTCTGCGCTCATGAAGATCAAAATAATGCTCCATCATCTTGTTCTTAGGTATCAACTATTGAGGGTATTATTATGGTGACTGAAACGTAATGCGTGGAAAGGATACTCACGTTCACAAGTGTTATTTCAATATTGACTGCCTTGATTTCGATTGATACGTGTGCGACATTGCAATCTTGATTGCAACATAGTTCCCTATGGAATCAGTCCCAGTCTAAAGTCAAATGCATGCCAAGCATTTATTATTTTAGAATGTAGGAAAAAATTACATTTGCTTGAGATTTGAAAAATAGAAAGTTACCACCAGAGTATATGAGAGGTTCATTCAAGTTCTTGTTAGGCTTTTACCGCAACGTAACTCATATGGTTTTGCCAAAGCAAATTATTTGTACGACCTAGCCACCTATATTCTTCCTCATTTCATTATTGCATTTTTGATAAATAACTGAAGATTTTTTTCCTAGCCTTCCCCAAGAGTGTTTGAAACTTGACACCATCACTTAAAAGTCTGTCTCACTCACGTCCGACACCTTGAAAAAGTCGCCCAAGAAAAGAGGGAATAAAGTTGATGAAACACGTAAAAATTTGATACCCTAGAACTTAAGGAAGTGGATGCTAGGCTAGTTTAACTAGTATTCCTAGAGGGTAGTAGAGGTAGGCATATGTTTTTGCAGGGCGCGTAGACGACTCGGTCTTATGCGGTGTTATGATTTAAATATTTTTGTAATGTTTCATCATACTGAAAAAAAAAGTTTCATCCTTCATGTGGAAATAGAATAATGCATGGCTTAGCAAAGTTCAATCTCTCAATGATAATGCATTTTCAAGTAAAGCAATCACCAAAAAAGAGGTTAAAGTCATCCCAGGCGTGTAAAAGAATGTATTGGGGCCACAAACCTAACCTTTATTGGCGCAAAGGATAGTGCTACGTTTTAAATTGAACCGTAAAAAAAAGAAGCTTCGAGGCAAAGGCCGTTCGAAATTTTTATGAACTCAGGAAATAGGAAGAGACTCAAATTTTTACACTCGTCAAACATTGTAAGTGCAGAGAGGATATATATCCTTGTTAAAATTTTTTCCTGAGCAAGCCAACCAAATCGATGACCGCATGTCATTGGCGAGGGAGTACCACCAGGAAAAAACTCTTAGCAGGGTTCTAAGTGGATGGAAGGCCTGCCGGTAAGGCATTGACGCGATCCTCTTCACTCCCGGGACAGAAAACTTAAGAAATGTCATATTTTCCTTCAATGACTGCATCGGTGCGTCGTTATAGAATAATCTTGCTTAAACATATTTGTAAAGTGAGTAGAATAGCCTAGGCAAAGAGGGCATTCTTTCAAAAGAAGAATCTACAAACAGCAGGAAATACAATCGTAGAAGTAAGGAAACAGTTCATCAGAACATACATCTGGAGCATTTTTCTTTACGGCAGTGAATCATGGACGATGCCAGCAGCGGAGAAGAAAAGAGTAGAAGCATTTGAAATGTGGTGTTACAGAAGAATGCTGAAGATTAAATGGATCGACCGAGTAAGTAACGAGGAAGTGCTAAGAAGAGTGGGAGAAAAGAAAGTCTGCTGAAAACTCTAAATAGAAGGGACTACTTAATCGGCCATATCTTGAGACACGATGGCCTGATGAAGATTATCGTCGAGGGAAAAGTGAACGGGAAGATTGGAAAAGGCAGGCCTCGTATGAGATACATGGAACAGGTCGTGAAGAATGTAAAAGAGAAGAATTACGTCACAATGAAAAGGTTGGCCGATAGAAGAATTTAGTGGAAAGCTGCTTCAAACAAATCCTAGGATTGTTGACCATTGATGATGATGATGATGATGATGAAACATATTTGTCAACCATTCCTGCCTAAATTAGGGAGCCTCACCGAAGTACGTATTATCTTTTTCAATATCTTCTTCCAGAGCTGCCTGCATAGCAATAATGCAGGCTAAGAAGGTTTACGTATGTGCAAGCAGAACTGAAGTGCTGGTTCGGTAAGGAGGCCACCCTATACCAATACCTCCATATCCTAAACTTGGATTTCTAAAGCAGTCTCCACTGGTGTGTGTGGAGCTATCACCAGGACCTGGTGAAATGTTCTGCCAGCATCTTCAATAAACGCCAGAACATTCAAAGGGAACGGAAAACTCTGGTGAACCAGCTGCCACGTCAAAAGTGATACCTAGTGGGTGAAGTTCAAGATCAGATATTTCAAAAAATAAATCTTTCTTAAAATTGCATAAAATTTGACAAGGGTTATTATAAGAGGTCCGGTGACATTGAAAAGTCGAAATATTCAGATGGTGACAAGGGAAGCCTTTTTTATATCAAACATGTATTTTCACCGACAAGAGCCTTAAAATAACCAAACCCTTGTTATATTGCATGAAAATGTGCAAAGTGAAAAAGTGTGAAAGTTTTATGAGATATTCTTGCAATCAAGTGGAAGGAAGTTGTAGCAATAATGAAGGACAAGAAGATTTACGTATGTACAAGCAGAACTGAAGTGCTGGTTTGGTATGGAGGATACCCTTACCCAATAATATATATTTCAAAAGTAAATCTTTCATAAAATTGCTTTTCTCCACCTGAAATTATTCTACTCTTAATAAATACCTGAATAGGTCCTTTAGAGTAGGTAACATAGGGTTTTTGGAATATAATAAAGTTTATTTTTGAGTTAAGTCAATATTCCAATGAGTAAACCTACCCGCTATAAAAAGTGGAATTTTAGGTCATTTCTGAGAAATGTAGAGTGAATTTGTTTGCTATAATAAGGTCGTTTCTCTTGAGCAAGTGCTTAAACATAAGTGTTGCGGCCACAACTGAACGATAGAGCGACAAATTGGAGTGAAAATACGCTCCTATTATCACTTATTGAGAGCGATAACCACCATTTTCCATATTTCACCTGTAGAACGTTTTAACCCTATCGGCGAGTGGATATCACAGCCAAGAAGGGTTGAGAACATTCTCTACTCTCCCTGGCCACAGAATGGCCACTCATATCAACCGTTCGCGAGAGCATGGATGCGGTAAGAAGTGCTGGCATCTTCTCGCGACGGAGGAGCCAAAGAACCCTTTCCTCGGACCCCTCCCCCACCCCTTCCAGCACGAGGCGATGATTGGTGCACAACGAGGACGCGCCGACGTCATCTGAAGATGACAAACTATCCATCACAATAAATTCAACAGATTCAGGCGAGATATCGTGGAAGTTTTTCATAATGTAAGAGAAACAATTGCACTTTTCCACAAATTGCTTTAGTGGGTACAACGCGTTTTGGCTCATAGAGCCATCATAAGGTATAAGACAAAGTTGTAAGAGTGTACATCACATATATATCTTTTCAGGGGAGGGGGGGAAATGAGCAGGTAGTGACGGAAAAAACCTAGGAGAAATCAGGACCCCTGATTTCTCCCAGGTCCCCCCTACATTTTCCTTCCCCTTACATTTTCTTCCCCCCCCTTCTCCTCCTACATTTTCTCCCTTGCCGCTTCTTGGCCTTTCCCTCACAGCTAAGTCCTTTCCCCCCCCTCTTCTTCCCCGTTTCTTGGCCTTCTCATGGTTTAATCCTTCCCCCCCTTTTTCCACCCTTGGTTTTTCCAGATTCCTCCCAGGTTTTTTCCGTCACTACCTCCTCCTTCCCTCCCCACCCCCCTCCTCTAGAGTTTCCTCCCACTACCTACCCCCCCTCCTCTGAAAAGATATATATGTGATGTACACTCTTACAACTTTGTCTTGTACCTGACGATGGCTCTGTGAGCCGAAACGCGTTGTACGCATTAAAGCAATTTGTGGAAAAGTGCATTTTGTTTTTTTTACATTATCCATCATAAACAGCAACATTAGATCATTTGTGGATGGCACAGCGATACAAGGATACATACATAGATATGAGGATTACATTTTAAACATTCGAGGCTTAAATAATATTTCAGACTGATGTAATCAATGGGGACCAAAACCAAACCTAAAAAAATTGTTCCGTAGATGAGATTTTGTGGAGAAAAATTTGGTAAAATAAGACACGAAATACGACAGAGAATGGACCGAATTAAGTACCTCGGAAAATGTTAAATAACCGAGGATCACACTAGCAACCAAACTTACTTGAGAAGCATATAAAAATAAAAGTAATGGATGAAGGCGACACTTTGTGGAAATTACGAACGTTAAACATGGTAAATGAAACAGACTTTGTACTTTCCACACGGCTTTATATGTTCCCCGATCGATTTGAACGACTAAGCGTCATTTTCAAGGGGGCCAACTGACAAAACATTTCAAACCAAGGCATTATATATGTTACCCTGAGGAGTGGGGGGAAGGACTAAAACCGAGGGGGAGGGAGAGTTTAGGATGGAAGCGAGGGGGGTGGTGGTGTGGGTGAGGGAGGGAGGGAGTTAGGTTCCGTCAAGGACAGCAGTGGAGGGGGGGACAATTAGCGGTGAGGGTATTGTGGCGGGCATTAGGGTAGGGGGACAAGTCGGATTTTAAAACTATTAAAAACATCTGCGAGGATTTAAAATTTGTCAAATCGTTAAAAATACATACATTAGGTGAAGTGGAGTGTCTTAAAATTTCTACAATTTCTAAATAATTTAACTTACAACTTTTATCACATGTATGCAAAAATTTTATGTTAAAGTCATTTTTATGGCCAGTCTCGAGGAGATGCTTGGCAAAATATGATTTACAATAACTATGGTTCACATATGAAGCTGTGTTGAAAGTACAAAGTCTGTTCCATTTACCATGTTTAACACATAAAAATAGTTTGTGTCTCCACCCTAAAGAAATTTGGATTCATCAGGTGGTATGTGGGAGCGTAATTTGAAGCAGTTTCAAAGTTCTCATACTTCCCACGGAAACTTTAACGGCGCTACCCACTGAAATTGCACAATAAGCAAGGTATTCCACACAGAAAAACATCATTGGCCTTGATTGGGAGTCGAAAACGGATCTCATGATTTCCGGCCGGAGCTTCAACCAATTGGCGAATGATTTCTTTCACTGTGGATATCTGCTATTATAGCGTGAAATTTAAGGATAGGTGCTATTTCCTGTTAGTTTGGTCAAAAGTAGAACACGTGTCAAGTATTTTGGACCAATAGGAAAAAAGAATCGATAAAGGAGTTTGATAAAATGAAAAGATCTGCCAGATTTCAAAAGCATTTTTATGGCAGGGGTGTAAATGAAACTTAGTTGCGTGAGATGATGGGGTGGGTGAACATTCAAGCGGGAAGACAGAACGCCAGACTCAGAATTTTGCACTGGTGCAAGGCAAAAGCGTTCACTTCCCACACCGAGATGATTAAGATAAAATAAAGGCGGAACACTACATTTGAATACAGGACCACTCAGTGAGTCCGATTAATGCTGGGCGAAAGTTGATTGCTGGATCTTCTAGGGATCGCTGCTGCACCTTGGTTTTCCCTCGCTCTAGTGGAGAGCATTCTTCCCGTATGTCGTGTGCAGACACCATTGCACTGTTTTTAGCGTAGCTTATAGATACCACTTTGTTGTGTGGGACGTACTTTTTCTTACGAATAAAATAAGAACTAGATTTACTGGGATATAACTACAAGGTCGTGGTTTTCTCTTGGACATGTTGTTGTTGGTTACTGCAAGCTTTAGGTTTCTCTGGAACGGCAAGTTTTTCATTTTTTAATTTTAACATTGAGGGGGGCAAGTTCAAAGGTTTGTGGCTTTGTAGGGTAACTCATTATGCATTTATGTGTTGACTATCTTGTTGCTGAAACAATTTCGTTGGCTGGTTACTCGAATTAGGATTGAATGAATGAATTGAATTGAATGAATTTATTTTCTCCAGTAGCATTACATAAAATATAACAAGACATATATGCATACACTTAGCACGTGGAGATAATTTAGGGTGTCAGAAGGGTACCTGTATATGACACCCTTACAAACATTGGCACATGTGAAATCGAAGAAAATGGAAAAAAATGAAACAATTTTAGTTTTTAACACTGACAGGGAACTTATTCCTCGCAACATAAGGTAAGCAAAAATTTATGAAAATAAAGAACAAGACAACATAAAGTTAATTTTTTTTAACAAAAAATCGTAAGTAAAAAAAAAAACCAGTTATAATCAGCACAAGTATGAATCTACTTCCTCTTTTTGTAACAACCATTTTGTTAATCTTTTAAGAAAGACAGGTGAACTATTTGCATGAATTATATGGTGTGGCAGCAAGTTGTACATTTTGGGCCCTAGATACACAAATGATCTTTTGTACATAGATATGTTGGGTTTGGTATACCTTATAAAGTATTTGTCTCTTGTATTATAACCAGTTTTTTGGATAGTCGTTCCAAACAATATAGGCCTATCACCAGATCGGATGAAAAACATCCTTAATGTTCTGTACAAGTACAAATGCCTTATTGGAAGTAAGTTCAATTTTAGGAATAAAGGAAATGAGTGCTCATAGCGGGTTTTTAAAGTTAGAATTCGAACAATCCTCTTTTGTAACACAACAACTGGTTGCAAAGCATTTTTATAGGCACTTCCCCAGCAAATCAACCCATATGTCAACTTAGACTGGGCAAGGGCGCAGTAAATCGCCTTGCGAAAGATTAATGGGCATTTATTGCGAATAAAATACATTTTGGATAAGCAGGACCGTAGCACCTTAGCAACATCTTCAATGTGCTTTTTCCATTTTAAACATTGGTCTACGTGTACACCAAGGTATTTATACACCTCTACCTTCTCAATTTTCGGACAGAAACAACATATTTTATCACAATCAGAGTTGTGATAAATTATCTTCCAATTGTGCACACAGCTATTAGATAAATCATAGCATATAAACTTAGTCTTTTCACTTAATTCCAGTCCATTATAGTCGAACCAATCACGTAAGGTACACAAGTCCATGTTCACATTGTTTTCTAGCTGCTTCCACGTCAACGAAGCATAGCAAAAAGCTATGTCGTCCGCAAAAGCAGTTAATTTGCCTTTGAATGTGTGATCACATAAGTCATTAATATATATTAGAAAAAGGATTGGTCCTAATACAGAACCTTGAGGTACACCAGAACAAATCATTTTGTATTCACTGAGATGATCATTTACTCGTACACACTGGGAACGGTCATGTAAATAGCTTTGGAACCATTTTAGTGAGACTCCACGTATACCCAAATGATACAGTTTACTTAAAAGAATGTCATGGTTCAAATGCTTTCGAAATGTCAATAAATAAACTAATCACCCTCCTATGGGAGTTTATTGCCGAATACACTTGACTGAAGTGTAAGGCAAGTGCATCCTCTGTGCACTTATTAGACATAAAGCCGAACTGATTTTGACTAAAAAAGTTGCACTTGTTCAAGAATTTAATCAGCCTAGATTTAACAAGCTTTTCTAATATCTTGGAAAAAATTGACAGCAATGAAATAGGCCTGTAATTCCGTACTTCAGTTTTGTCACCCTTTTTATGAATTGGAATCACAATAGCCTTCTTAAGTGAACTGGGAAATTCTCCATTTAACAGGCTCAGGTTGCATACGTGAGCAAATACTGGTGCAATATCTTGGATGATAACCTTTAACATTTTAGTATTTATCCCGTCAGGACCTGGAGATTTCCTCTGTGGAAGTGATTTGACTATATTAATAATATCAGTGGGTAAAACTGGCTCTAGGAAAAAAGAACCGGGGGGAGATTCTGTAGCACAAGGGTTTTTCAATTGCTTACTGATGTTTATACGGGTTTTACTTGAATCAAAGATACTAATAAAGTAATTATTAAATTCAGACGCTAAATCAAATGAATTCTTTATTGTTTTACCATTTAATTTCAATTCTAAAGTATCAGGACATGCTGTTTTCTCTCCCACCAATTCCTTTAACAAATTCCATTGTTGTCCAACATTACCGCGAAATTCTTGAAATTTGCTCATATAGTATTCATTTGACGCAGACCTTAACTTATTCCTTAGTTTATTTCTATACTTTAGAAATTTCATTCGAAGACTGTTGTTGTTAGGATGGCGCCTAGTTTTCCTTAAGAGATCGTTTCTATTTTCAATCATTTTCAGCAGGTTTTCATTCATCCAAGGTTTCAGAAACATCGGTGAAATTTTTGGACTTAGTTCGTATTTCGATTGTTCAAGACTGGTACACAAAGAATCCATCATCAAATCAAAGGCTGTGGAAGCATTGGTCTCTGTGTATACCGGAGACCAGTCAACATTGTTAACTAAGGATATGAAAGTTTTAATGTTTGTTTTTTTTACAACATTTGTTTTCCCCTTGGAACAGTCATCGGAATGAATTTCAGAGGTAGAAATGTTAAATTCAACCATGGAATGATCAGTGATAGCCAAATGGTGCACATTTACAGACATTTTATATTTATATGAATGGTAAATTCTGGCAAAAACATGATCAATACAAGTTGCGGAATTTTTAAATATTCTGGTAGGTTGATCAATTAAACTGGTTAAGCCGTAAGAACTCATCAGATTAATGTAGTGATCACGTTGGTCATCATATGCCAGTATATTTATATTAATATCCCCCATTACTACTAAATTATTTTTACAGTCTCTTAAAATAGGTTCTATATCCTCAAAAAATGATTTTGCTGGTATATTTTGGTATCGGTAAATACACAACAGATGTATTTCTATACTATTTAAGGATATGCGTAACAATATACAGTCAGCGGAACCTACTGTTATTGGAACTAAACAAGATTTGATCTCTTCCTTAACGTACACCATCACACCTTTTGCTCTACTATTGTCATTACATTTTGAAAAACATTTATAACCAGGAATTTTATACATATCGACCTCAGAGCTCGTTATCCATATTTCTGTTAACATTATTACTGCTGCTTTTTCGGTGAAGGAATTTAGATTAGTCAGCAAGTATTCGAAGTTACTTCTTAAACTACGAATATTTTGGTGAACAAATGTTAAATTAGTAGTCAAAATTTCTGAACCAACTCGGTTTAACATGCATTGACTGTTTTCATTTGCCATTAAAAATTTGATCACAAGTTTTTTAAATCATCAAGACACGTAAGCACAAAAACTGGCTCTTTTTCTGCTTTACGCATCAATATCTTTCCTCCTCTTACCCACAAGTAATCGTAGTTTTTCGCTTTCTTGACTTGCTTCGCTTCACTCAGGACTCGGCGCCGGACTTGGCAAAGTGCTTCATTGACGTAAATAGGTGAATCAGATCCACCAAATCCCAGATGGCGAGTCGACAGGTTGCGCTTTACCCTCCGCTTGGTCAAAACGTTCTCTTTGAAGCTCTGTCTCACGAATCTCACGTGAATGGCGCCTGACTCACTGCTCGATGCACTTCCCACTTTTTGCTTATAACGGTAGCAAATGTCGATGTCTTCTTCACTCAATTTAACATCCAAGCATACACCTATTTTTGCCACTAACTGCGGCAAATTTTCATTTGGCGTGTAGGGAATACCACGAATTTCGACACAATTTGCTAACAAGCGTTGCTCTAAATCATCGGAGCGTACCATTTGCTCGGATAATTTCTTCCTGAGCATATTATTTTCGGACTGTAAAGCGTCAACTTTCCCATTACACTCATCTAAACTCTTACTAATAGCTTCGATAACTTTCATGGACTCATCCATTCTTTCGTAAAGCTTATTTATAGATTTACCCAAATTGCACTCCGTCGATTTTAAATCATTTCTGAGTTCACTAAATAACTTCACAATGTCAACACTTTGCGATCCTTGGCTAGGTAGCTCACCAACAGTATGGTCCGAAACCATGGTTGCTCGCCTGGCTTCACAACATCGGCTGCATCTCCAAGGCTGTCCGCTGTCTTCAATTGCTTCAATATCCTCTTTCGTCAGAGCACTTTCCAGGCATGTGCCATGGAATTTTTTGTTGCAATTCACACATGACACAAATGTAGTGTTGCGAGTTGCCTTTTTACACACCAAGCAGTTAGACATTTTCGATTTCCAGAAAACTATTTGTTGAGCACAACTATAAACACATGGCCTTGGCCTCGCTACGAGCGGAAGAGAGGGACGTCCGCTCGTGACGGCGACTGAACAGCGACTTGACTATTCGCTAAGATTCGCTCGATTCACTAAGTAGGAAGTGTACTAGGCATTTAGCGTTGTGAGTTACTGCCGTTTTGTGCGTGCAATACCAGCTTGAGATACACAGAATTATTATGCCCGGGAAGGTTTGTTTTCGATACGTAGAGAACTTTCAAGAAAAAATTGATTCTAATTAATTTCTGCTCAATTTTGTGAATCGGTACCCTTGTATCTTAAGCATAGAATTAGTTTGGTTTAAATTGTATCGAAAGAGGATATAGAGTGGTAAAAGACGAGCTCGCGACAAGCAAGGCCAGGATTTCTGACGTAAAGATAAAATAGTAAAAATTTTACTATAGAACGTTGCATTCCTTCGTTCGTATTGTTCACAAAATAATGGTGAAAGAACATTCGAGGCTTTGAGATACGAGTAATGAGAAAAATGGTAAAGGGAGCAAAAAAGGATTGAGTGCCTAAAATAAACGAAAGCGCTGGAGAACGTTTAAGTAGGAAGCCCGTGGGTGTATTGAGAGTGAACAGAACGCTCAAAATAAAAAGATAAGCGTACACGCCAAAAAGCAAAGCCGGATGAGAGAAAATGTGAATAATATTTTCGATGAATCGAAGGTGGGTGGCAGGCATGGAAATCAAAAAAAAGTAGAGTAAATAGGAAAGGAAATTCCTTGAGGGGGAAGTTTTGGGATGACCGGAAACTGAGGGGTGTAAAGGGAAAGGGAGATACACACGGCCAGACGTAAATCTTTAAATAACCGTTCCGATTCCCTGTTTTAGTTTATTCAGCAGCGTTAAAATTTCGTTTAATGTTTTTCCTAGTTTTCGTCAACGGTCAGCGTTGTACTCCATAAAAAGCCGAGATTTCCTGCCGTGGTAAAAAAATTCACTCAAATATGGAGTTGTTCAATCATCATTACCATAAATGAGGTTGGTAATAATTTGATTCATGAAGTCCTTCAGTGCATTATCGCAGTTTATTAAGCACAGTAATAGCGAAGTTATCATAAGTTTTTTTTTAATTTCAACAAATATATATCATCATCAAGGGTCAACAATCCTAGGAATGGTTTGATGCAGCCCTCCACTTGATTTTTCGATCGGCCAACCTCTTTGTATTAACATAGTTCCTCTCTTTCACGTCCTTTACGACCTTTTCTATGTAACTCATACGAGGCCTGCCTTTTCCAATTCTTCCCGTTCACTTATCCTTCGACGATTGTTATCATCAGGCCATCGTGTCTTAAGATATAGCCGATTAAGTTGTCCCGTCTTCTTTTTATAGTTTTCAGCAGACTTCTCTTTTCTCCCACTCTTCTTAGGACTTCTTCATTTGTCACTCGGTCGATCCATCTTATTTTCCAATGCTTATCAATCGGACACGCACACTTGAATCTTCTTCTCCTTCGCTCTTACCCCCTAGCACTTACCCTTGTGATCGCCCTCGTAAATCTTGTCAACTCCCCACTAATGATTCCCAATTATCCAGCCCCACTACATCTTTCACATACCCTATTCGCTCCCATACCACTTGCACCTCGAATAACATAATTTATAAACTCCCCTGTACTCATTGTTCCACTTTTTACGTTGGTCTTTCTACCAATCCCCTAGCCATTTGCATTAATAATCACCATTGCACTACCAATAATCTCAATTTGAATCACCCGGTCCCATTCATGCTTCCACCCATAACAGTAAGTTTGACAGTTGTTTCCGCATTACGATAATTGCCTCCATTCCGCCAACCTCACCTGAAATCAATCTCCGTACTCTTGAGCTCGCACACATCCATTTGTTACATTGCAAACGCCCACCCGTTCTCAACCTAAACCTCTAAGGCCCATTTCGCGTGTGTGCGTCTGGTCCGCTCTTCGCGCCCCGCGCGCGGATCGTCCGTGTCCACGTGGGGTGGGCGCATTCTTTCCACATTCCAATGTAGCCCTAATAGTTCCCCTCCCTAACCCTCCCCTTACTTCCTATCAGTCCCAACTTCGTTCTAATCTTCTGAGGAAGGAGGTCCATGCCTCCGAAAATGTAACAAGTATGTTTACATTTGTGTGTTTTCTTTTTGTGTCGCCTCATCTGTCTGCCCTGTGAATTTTTTATTTAACGTCCAATGGGATTTTTCACATATATCGCAATAGAGGAGAAATATTGTCTGCTCAATTTTCAATGCTTTAATTATATCGGGTTGAATTTCATCAGGAACGTTCTGCTAGTATAATATAAAGAAAATGGAGTAGAATTTTCTGAATTGCCAATGGCGTACCTTTTCCTGGGGAACGAATGGATGGGTTCCCTTGTTTGGGAGATAGCCAAGTTATTTTTACGTTTTTTCATGTTTAAGGAGTTCTATTTCTATGTTCCAGAGTGTTGGGATTTCTTCCATCACGTATTTTTATTTTAAATCGTTTGAATCACATGCACATGGCTGCGGAGTTATTTGACCTGGATGCCACAATGCCACGACTCTGGACGTGGTTTGTCAGCGTCATCATTCTTAAATCCAAATAATTTTTGATTCCCGGGTTCGCATGCCTGACAGCCAATACCACTTCAAGGACAGGGAATACAATGTCCGAACAGATTAACTCTCTCATTCGATTCAATCAACCTTCCAAATTGTCTTTCTAATGATCACGATTTTCACATGAACCAGAACACTAATTTTTAATCCCGGAAAATATTAGGTTAATTATTCCTGCCTTTCAATTTATTCAAGTAGAAAGAGCTGTTTAACTTTGTTTAGTCTATTTTGAAGGAAAAGGGATCATGAACCTGGTCGTATTTAAACATTGAAATGAAAATACTATAAAGGGAATTCCTCATCAAAAACGAGAAAATGGAAAAGGGATCATGAACCTGTTCGTATTTAAACATTGAAATGAAAATACTATAAAGGGAATTCCTCATCACAAAGGTGAAAATGTATAATTCAGGAATACACTTCAAAAGTGTGACAGGTGGCTGAAGAAAAAAATATGTTTTCAGTAGTAGCCATTTCTGTATCGACATATTACTCGCCGAAATATTCTATAATATTCATCTCCCTGCCGCTGTATACGGCAAAATTGAAACGAAATGTGATATATAACCAAGTAATTGCATGGTGATAATTGATTCTGCAATTCAAAATCTCATTATATTTAATTTGAAATAAGTTTCGTATGTCTACTCTATTCGACCAATATGTGATCAGTAAACTTCTCTGATGGGATATGAAATAATGGAGAAGATACGTATCCCTCTTCGCAATCCTTGAGAATGTCTCCAAAGGAGACCGCTGCTACTGGCAGTGTGACAGGGGGAGCAGGGACGCAGAAGTGCTACACCGTTTCATTTATGTAGAGCCAGATTCGCAATTCATATCAGCTATTGGAAAAGTGTATGGGTTATTAAGTTTGTGTACTTGCGATCACGACAAAAAGGTCTAGTCTGATTAAAGTGTACCTTTGTTGTACCTGGACAGTCGAGCTGATTATGCCAATGCCAAAAAAAATAATGCGTGAATGCCTTTCAGAATTCCCACCAAATGATGTCCTCCGTCTCGACCCACTTTTCGATGAGCCACTCGTTAATCATCCTCAGGGCGATGAATTCCGCTGAATTTTTATACAGTGCAATTTCTTAACTTTTACTCTACTGTTCTACTCAAAAATGAGAAATGGTGCGATAGAAATATCTAGCATTTCGCATAAAATGTAATTACCCTATATTATGGACATTTTACTGTCGAAATGTCTCAGTTGTATAATAACCGGTTTCTGCGATCTGTTGTTAACGTCACTTATTAAATCCTTTGCTACTATGCATATTTGCTTCTCCAGAGCCTTCGATACAGTTGACCACACCCTCCTATCATTTAAGCTTAAAAACCGCTTCAACATTCGCGGCACCTTTCTTCGCCCTCTCGTCTTAGAGAGTATTTCTTGTCGGTATCTCCTCTCCATCCCTCAAAGTAACCTCCGGTGTACCCCAAGGCAGTGTTCTTGGTCCTCTTCTTTTCGCCCTTTTTATTGATGACATTACCCAATCACTTTCTTCACGAGACTGTGGGGTTCATCTGTATGCTGACGACTGCAAGGTTTTTAGAAGAGTTGACAGCTACGCTGATAGCTCTGTCCTGCAGGATTCCCTTACTTTCATTTCAGAATGGAGCTCTGCCTGGAATCTTAAGGTAAATCCCATCATGTCCAAAACCCTGACCTTTACATTTCGCGCCAATCCTGTAGTCCTCCAATAGTTTCTCTGCGCAACCAATCCCAAAAGTTACATCCCATAGTGATCCTGGTGTACTTTTTGACTCCAAGCTAACCTTCGCCCCCCACATTAAACATATATCTTCCAAAGCCATGACTCTAGTTGGACTCCTCAACGGATTCACATTAATACAAAGTCCTCTGGCTCTGAAATCCATCTTCTCCTGCTGTTTTCTTCTAATAATATAATATTGTTCGCCAATATGATCCTCTGCTTGTCCTATCAATCCCAAAGCTCTCAATAGGCTTCTTCAACTTCTTCATCAGTATCGTCAAAAATCGCAACCCCCCTCTTCGGAATCTTTCGGCTAATGCACTGCTCTCGGACCTTGAGATTGTTCCTTTGCAATGTCGGCGCACACTTAGTGACCTCAAGTTTTTCCACGGAATCATGAATGGCCCTATCAGATCTAATGACCTTCTCCCAATGTTCTCTTTCCCTTCACATAAAACCCGGAATTCGTCTCTATTTCATCTACCTCACCACCTGTGTTTATCTGTGACTCAGAGATCCCTAACCTACCGGCTGCCTCTTACCTACAACTCCCTCAATATCCCTTCCATTGACATAACATCATCCATTTCAACATTCACAACCGCTATCAACAGACTTCCTTCTCATTTGATTCTTCTTGTTATATTTTTTTTGTCCTATGTCTTATAATTGTGTTATTTATCCTTTGTTAAAAAAATCCAATGTAAAGATCTCGTTGGCTGTTTTTGGATTAAATAAATAAATATTAATCGACATACAATATACTTCAATGTCTTCCGGCTAACTCTATTTGGCACCAATGAAAGCTTCGTGGGGTTGATAAACAGGAAAAATTTAGGATTTTCTGAATGATTAAAAATTGTCATTTTATATCAAACAAACTATTTTTTTCATATCAGCCTGATTTTTGAGAGAGGATAGTGTCCCCGTTCGAATCTCCACCCCTCCCCCTTACCTTCGTCCTTATGCCAACATTGTCATAAAACATGCAATTAAAAATATTGTTTGAAGGCATGATTATATTCTTTGAAAGGCTACTGTATTTGTAACCAATTAAATACACTTTGGACATTTTGTGCAGTCCTTTTCCACCAATGAGCGTAGGTTAGAACAGTTGGAACAGTTCTTTTACTTGGTAGCATGTTGGACAAAATTGAGCTTAGTAGTAATGATGTAAATAGAAGAATTGATATGTCTAAGGAATAATAGTGACTTGAAAAATGAGCAACTTCCACAGAGAAAAACGATCATTGCAACCGGGTTCCGCTTTTTACAGCATCTTCAGATTACTAGCCTGAATATGCTGTAACAAGTCACGTTTTGTAAGCTGTTACGTTTCCACTCAATTACATCTGAAACCTCAGAATTTGTTAGCTAAAGAGTTATTTCCCAATAGAAGAAAATGAATTACTTAAGTCGAGAGCTGCGCTACAGAGAGAAAGCTCTAGTGAAGAGGTTGATATGGAGCGAGGCTTTGTATCGATCTAGGATATGGTCACCCGGGAAGGATGACGGGAACAGACTGGAAGCCTGAGGATTGAGCATATGGAGGAGAATGGAGAAAAGGAATTGGACGGATATTAGGACGAACGAAGAAGTGGTGTAGGGAAGAAGGTTGTTTGTTTAGAAATAAGGAGAAGGCATACCTATCAGTAGCTTCAATACTCTTTTTAATACTAGCTTGAAATTCTATCATGATTGATATTGTAAAGAGTTATGCTTTAATCTACAAATAGATGATTTCAATTGGATAACTTTACTGAAGATGTTAGGAACATATTGAAAACACCAGCGTATTTTGCTATATTCCCTCAGATAAACAAGATTAGAGAGATAGATAGTCGTCTTCATAGGTTCAAAATGACATTTTCTCCCCGTACTATAAGAGAACAGAATATGTAGCATAGCAAAGTGATAGGTAGATGAAATATTTTAGAGCACTCTGTAGTGCATGATGCATGCATTAATCCCTTAAATACTATAGATACTAACAATCTAGTTGCATGAGACCCTATAGTTTTGCTTGTTTGCATGTCGGTAGTGCATGCTTGGTGATCTTTACCCCCTGCCACACACCCTCGCGGTGGCTCGCAGGGTATCGTGTGGATGTAGATCTGTATAATACTCTGAAAGCCACCATAAAGATGCATGTCAGGGGCTGAATTCACACCAAACATGCAGTTTATATCATGCATAAAACAGATTAGTAATTATAATATAGCCTTAACTTCACAATTTAAGAATAAAATATGGAAACAGCTGGAACAGGTGAAATATTGCTAGTAGTCTGTAGTGGATGATACATATTTTAGTATTCTAACCCCATGCATATGAGAGAAATGAAGATAAGTACATCTATATCTACATAATACCCTGCAAGCCATTATAAAGGTGTGAGGCAGGGCGTGAATTCTCACCAAACATACTGTACATATCATGCATAAAAAAGGGTTAGTATTTATACTCTGTTCTAAAATTCACCATTTAAAAAACGATAGAAATAGCAAAGCAAACATGCAAAAACATGCTGTTAGTTGGGTTACCTTATACCAACATGCAGCTATCTATGCTGTAAATTGATTCACTCGTACTGGACATATTTACCGTTATTCATAACCCTAATTGTACGAGGAAAAGAGGACATTTTGAATCTGTCAGTTTGGCAATCAATTTCTCTAATTTTGTGATTATGGTCCAGTCTACCATAGTAAGTTGGAGTCCGCAAAATATTTTTAGCATCATCACTGAAAATATGGTCTTGGAATTTGTTTAAGAGATTAAGCCTGAATAAATATACATATTCACAGAAATACTTTAATTAGCGGTTATCCTCTCATTATTATATAGATACTAACCATCTAGTTGCACATGACTCTTGTTATTAAATATAGCATACTCCCATCTAGTAGTAGATATCATTGTAGCTCTTATTTAAATGTAAATGGAGAATATGTATAGTGATCTTCACCCCCACCACAGACTAACACGGTGGCCCTCAGGGTATTACGTAGATGTAGATGTAAGCACAGGATTTACAGAAATTACAGCCGATTGGTGCCGTAGTGATCACCCCTTTGCACAATTCACAATGGCTGAGATGATGCACTCGACTGTCACAAGCAGAAAGCAGAACCTACATTAAAATCTCATTTCTTTTCTTGCACATTTCTTTCCCTCGTAATTAACCGTTTCAATTTACGCCGTATGCATCAGAGGAACTAAAAACTATCTCCTTCTACTTATTTACCATTTCCAGTAACTTGTATTATTCTTGCTATAATCATCAGGTAAGCCCCGCGGACGCATTGGCAAAAGTATCCCTCAATAGGGAAGAAATTAATTCAGCGACTATCCCGTATCAGGACCTAAAACTATACTTAAAGAATATACTCCTCGCCATTTGGAACACGACATGGCGCAACACAATGTCGAATAAGTTGCGCCACATAAAAGATAACACACGAGCCTGGAAGTCTTCGATCCGGGACAACAGACGAGAGGAGGTTCCTAATAGTCAAAAGGCTCAGAACTGGACATACAGGCTTGACTCACTCTTTCCTTCTCTCTATGGAGAAGGAACCTCCAATATGCACAGACTGTGATTCCATTTTGACGGTAAAACATATACTGGCAGACTGCACGAAGTACCAAGATATCCGGAACCGTCTCAAAATGTCTGGAGAACTAAAAACTATTTTGAGTGATAACCCAAAGGAAATTGACAAAGTCCAAACGTTCCTCCGCGAGACCAATCTCATCACAAAAATATTACCAGATTTTCCCATTTTATACGTTACACACATGATATACTGTACATAGACAGACCTATAATAGCAAATGAATGAATTGTTTTGTTATAAGTAATATTCAGGTATAAGCATGTGAAGGTGCGGTATGACCTAAATTGCCGATGCACCTTAAACCAAACCTACCTACCTGCCTAGGTAAGCCCCTGATGAGCCACCACCGCTCTTCCGTGCATATTTAGTACGTGTATTCCCATCCGTTTCTTCCTTCTTCGATCAGCCTCTCTAATGCCTTTTCGTAGCTGACGCAGCATTCGACTGATGGCGTTCATTAGTCCACAAACACTTGCTCCGAACTCCCGAAATTCCCTCAGCCAACTCTGCCTCTTTTCCCCATCCATCGCCAGAGCCAAACTTCGCAAATCAAGGACTCATATCGCAGCACGCTCCGCGCTGAGAACTTCGCCCAGAGCAGTCCAGCAAACTACGCGGGTCCTCGATGTGGAGAGAGAACTATTGATGGGCTTCCTCTCCACGCGTTCCTGGCAACGTGGAAGCTACCACGAGCAGAAATTCCATCGCTGCACTTTCAGAAAATCACCGTAGTAGGATGATAAACCCTTCAAAATAATCACAAAAAATTCTTACTCCAGTAAGAAAACCAAGCATGGGAACTAAACTAGACGGTATATCTGGATCAATTTTATTTACTGCAATGTGTCATGGGAAATTAAAACAGCAAGATACACAAGAAAATTATAAAAATGCAGTGAGTAAAATCCAGTTAACTTTGTGATGCAACACCGTTTACTGGGTACAGCCAGACCGGATTCAAACACTTCCATGTTCTTATCAAGGGGCAATACTATTGAAACCGGCCTACTGTACCTGATAAACAGCGAGGATAAACTAAGATTGCTTTATTTTGCTCTCAAACATGAATTGGAAAATAAAATTCACGTTGTAAATTCCACACTAAAGTATTATTGACTTCGACCATGGTTTCAACATTTTTATGTCACTATCAATGTGTAGAAAAAATACATGTCCGTTCCTTAAATAATCTCAAATTAGGGGCGGGGGAAAGTAGGAAAGGGAGTGGGAAGGTTTGGAAGGGGGGGAGACCACGATAGGTGAGTAATCCCTGTTTTGACAGTTGGGGATGGGAACTACATCTATATCTACATCATACCCTGCAAGCCACCATAAAGGTGTGTGGCAGGGGGTGAATTCTCACTAAACATGCACTACATATCATGCATATAATAGGATTAATATTAGGATATTAGTGTAAACTTCACTATTTAAATAGATAAAAAAAGCAAAGTAAGCATGCAAAAACATGCGGTTAGTTGGGTTACCTTCAAGTCCTTATACCAACTTGCAACTACCTATGCTATGGATTGATTCACTCGCATTGGACATATTTACAGCTATTCGTATCCCTAATCGTGCGAAGAAAAAAAGGATATTTTGAATCTGTCAGTTCGGCAATCAGTTTCTCTAATTTTGTAATCGTGGTCCAGTCTACCATAGTAAGTTGGGTTTGCAAAATATTATTAACATCATCACTGAAAATATTATCTAGGAATTTATTTATGAGATTAAGCCTAAATTTCAACCTGCGATCTGGCAATGATTCCCATTTTAATTCATTAAAATAAACTGGTTACGGCAGTATGGTTATCGTACTGTCCCTTTTCAAATCTTGCCGATCTTCGCTGCACACGTTCAAGTTCATTATTTGTACCGATTTCGTAGGGATCCCATACACTGGCAACATATTCCAAATGAGGTCTAACAAGGGAAAAGTAGCTGATTTCACGTACATGATCGTCACATTTACCCAGTACTCTTTTGACGAATCCCAGTTTACGATTCGCTTGACCTTTAATCGTTTTATGATTCGATTTTACGTCTGTGTTTACCCCAGGAAAGATCATATGTCAGTCTAATTCTCAGATATTTAATGGATTCCACGTTTGTAAATGCATCATTACTTATTGTGTACGTGTTGGGAGGAGAACAATTCTTTTTCCAAAAATTAATATACATAGTTTTTTATAAATTTAATTCTAACTGTCATGTATTAGACCATTTTTCGATTGCTTGCAGGTCATCATTTAAATATTCTTCATCATTTGGGATGAGAATTTCCCTGTATACTACAGCGTCATCGGCAAATAGACGAAAACTAGTGGAAGAGGGCGAGAAAGGAAGGCGAACTCACACACAAGGGCAGCAATGACGTCAATGCAAATAAACAGGAGTCAAATACATGGTGGAAGCCGTTAAAAATTTAAAATAGGTGAATGACAATCGAATAGTAAATCATTCACTAGGTCAGATTAGAATTCTTCCGGGATTTTTTTATCTCATATTGTTCTAGAAAATCCAATGTTTTTACCTTTGTTCTCAGAACCTGAAAGATGAACCGTCTCAAACATGAATCTGAACAAAGTAAACTCGAAAACCAACGATGGCATGCTGCAGCAGAATAATGTGGAGCTAAATTGTGCACCGAGTAACTTGGGAGTTCAAATTAGGACAGAATGAAACGAGAAGTTTCGCAAGGACTGGAAGTTTCACGGATCATTTTTTTCTTGTACATTTTGAGTTCTGAAAATGTCATGAAGACAGTAATCTCGGAATAAATGAATCAAAGAAATGCTTAATTAAGACCTTGACACAAGGAGGAAGTGGATAAAGATTTGAAAGGGAAAAACCACGATAGAGGAAGAAATCAGAGGATGTTCAGTGTAAGAGTCGAGGTTTGAGTAGCTTCACACAACCTTGAAATGATTAAAATAAAATTTAAAGGCCTCTTTCCTTTTTTTCTTTGGACCTAGTCAATGAAGATAACATCAAAAGAGTTTTATGATGTAGACTTTGAGCAAACTCCACCAACAGCACGTGTGTGCATACCTTATTTGGTATTTTAGCTTTATTTTAAAACTGCTAGGTCTAGACTAGAATATAGTGATTAATCCTTTTTAAGCCATATATATAATACATATTTGATATGAATTAACCCCCTACCACTCACTTATATACTAGCGTGCTGGGTATTGTGCAGATGAAGATGTTTACCTTTTTTCCTTCAAATGAAGTAGCCGTTGGGAAAAATGGGAATATTTCACATTTTAAAATATTTTGTTCGTCTTCCTTTTAAATTTCAGTAATTATGAGTTCTTGTATAAATGATAGAATGTTTAAACTTTGACAATATATTATTTCACGTCCTTAATTTTCACATTGAGGGATTGATTTTGACGCATACATTATATTCGCGCAGTTTTTTTCATTTTCTTGGAAACATGTTTCCTTTAACCGAAAAATGCTCTTTTTGTATTGCTTCTCAGATATTTTTCGGCAAGAATGCTACTCTCATCTCGTTCTTCCCTTTAAATTCACTTGTCCCGGCCGCTTAACATGCTGTTGCCGATGCAGTCCAGAGAAAGATCAAGACCACACCGATCCTACCCAACTGTTGCGTCTCGAAGGAGCAGGGAGTAAGCAATCCATACCTTTTCGAGGTCAAGTAGTACCGGATAGGGTTTCAGAGCAGCGTCGATTCGATCGCTCAGCTCCAGAAGTAATATTGAAAAGCCCCCTCCGACGCCGACAAACAATTCCCTGGCATGGAGCGCATCAAAGAGAAACGCCGACAAGTGCCTCAGCAGGAAACGAGTTCACCCTGCGGCGTTTTTCCCCAAGTCAAAGAATCGCTCGAAGGAAGCTCAGGGAGAAAATCGTATTGCCCGAAAGGATTTGAGAGATTGTCTCCAAATTTTATTCCGCTGAATATAAGAGCATAATAAGGCATTTTTCCTGAAGCTCAGGGCCATAGTGAACTCGGATTATGAACATTATTTTGTTGAGACGATTTATGTACTAATGGAAAAGTTATATAGTTGTTTGGTCGTTTTTGATGAACACCAATTTTCTCCATTCTCCATGCTACATTTCTTAAAATGAAGTATTCTTTGAGTAAGTAACGAGGAAGTCCTAAGAAGAGTAGGAGAAAAAAGAAGTCTGCTGACAACTCTAAAAAGAAGAAGGGAAAACTTAATCGGCCATATCTTGAGACACGATGGCCTGATGAAGACAATAGTCAAGGGAAAAGTGAACGGGAAGAATGGAAAAGGCAGATCTCGTATGAGATACATGGAACAGGTTGTGAAGGATGTAAAAGAGAAGAATTACGTCACAATGAAAAGGTTGGCCGATATAAGAATCGAGTGGAAAGCTGCGTCAAACCAATCCTAAGATTGTCGACCAATGATGATGATGATGAAGTATTATTATCGACCACTTTATTTATGTAGTAATGTAACTTTTCCATTACTACATAAATAAAGTGCTCGATAAGAATACTTCATTATAAGAAGTCGAGACGATCGTTTTAACGTGAAATTTAATGTGAATGCAATAATAATAATAATAAAAGGTCTTTCTTGGGGCGAGATTGAGACAAAACTGTCCCTTCTGCCATCTAACCCCTCGTCAAAATAAATATATAAATAAAATAGTGGTCAATACCTAAAACAATTACAATCCGAGGTTAAAAAAAAGTCAGTAAAGAATATACTTATAGGAACTAAAGAATGATAAATTAATACAAAAGAAATATATATACACAATATATCAATATTACATATTTAATAGTGTGTGAAAGAATTTACAATGTGGGAAAAACGTGAGGATTGTTATGCTTAAATCCTTTACGCAAAACCCACTGCAGGAAAACACCCACACAAGAAGGGGTGTGTGAAAAACCTGCTAAATCCTACTGACAGTAAAGATAGCTAAGAATAACTCAAATATAATATCATGTACATAGGAAAATTAGTAGATTATAATGAAATTCAAGAAAAGAAAAATTACAAAACGTAAGGAGAAAAAAAATAGGGAAAAAATAGTTAAAAGGGGATTAAGGAAAAATTAATAAACAAAAACAAACATCAACATGGTGTTAAATGTGCGCCGTTTATCTTGCCATCCGTGTTCTAATCTATCATATGTATTGAGAGAGTGACCGTGACTTGTGATGCTCATGTGCCCGTCTGCTGAACTTTGAGAAGTGTTTTATGTAGTACCCTTTTAAAAAATGGAATTTATGGAGAGTTTCTTAAGGATAAGGGAAGTTTATTCCATTCACAGCATGCAGTGACAATGAATGATTTATTAAAGATAGTAGTCCGGTGGAGAGGTATTACCAGCTTATGACTTCCTCGCGTATTGGATTCATGGACATTTTTCAGCTTCTTGTATTCTTCAAAGAGGTAAGGAGGCGTTTTAGTGTTCAGAATTTGATAAAGAAGAGAGAGGGTGTGAAGTTGTCATCTGTAACTAAGTTTTAACCAAGATAGTTCATTTATGTATTGGGTGATGTGATCTGATACCTGTAGATTGAAAATGAACTTGATGAATGTATTCAGAGAGCGTTGAAGTTTTAGTGACAGTTCTTGTGATAGATCTTGATAAACTGTATTGGCGTAGTCAAAGTGCGGTAAAATTAACGCCGAAACCAGCTGTGCCTTAAGAGTGATATACCTTGAATGATAGCTAGACATATTATATTTTAACCGAACTTTTGAAGGAGTAGTAAATGTAAATTGGAGGGGTGGGCGGAGGCCTTCTGGAGCCCCCCTGGCACTTAGACCTCTTTAGATCCATTGTGCCAACCCACATTTAACCTGCCCGCCACACGCAGACAGGGGACAAGAACACCACGGTAGAGGTATTGAAGGGGGATGCCCATCCAACCTCCGTCCGGGCCCAACGTTGCTTAACTTCGGTGATCTGACGGGAACCGGTGTATTTTTTTTTTTTTTATTTTTTTTTCATTTGTTTATTTCATGATTAAAGTCACACAGTCAAAAGTTTTTTACACATAATTTTCTGAAATATTTCTACTCACATTCAGACAAAAGTATTAAAATAAATACAATATATATTACTTTTTTTAGTTTCTGCTATGGTTTAACATTTTAAGAGAAGAGAAAAAAAAATTTAACCTTGCAAATTAGTATATAGAGTTTTTTTTAAAACGTTTATATACAAATATCTATTAAAAAACATTTTATAACCATTTTTTTTGACTGTCAGTTGAGGGTACCCATTTATTTATATGAAATATTTTTGTTCTAAGTTCTTCTATTATATTTTCCTTTTTATTTTTGTTGTATAAAAAATTCGAAACCAGTTCAGATATTATAACATTTTTACTGCTTGGGAAGAAGTTAAAATTCAGTTTAACCAAATCCTTGTCCCCGATGTCCCTCGCTCCAAAGGTGTCAAATTCTTTGAAAATTCTTTTGATTGTTTTCCATTCGCGGGATTCCGGGGAGCAGCCTAGGACGTGGTGGGTCGTGTCGTCAAGACGTCCACAAGCGGAACAAAGTGGGGAATCAGTGAGGCCGAATTTGAACCGTGTTTGATTTGTTGGCCAAAGGTCATTTAACGTAAGGAACATCTCACTTCTTTCTCCTGCGGGGCCCCTCAGCTTTGAGAAATTGGCCCATGATATCTTTCCCGGTGGGGGAGGGTCCCCGATATATTTTCTTGTGGTTTCGTTGTCGTATATTTTTTTTGTGTTTTCTGAACCTGAGTATTTTATTATAAAATCTTTGGCATCCTCGATTGTCTCACGAAAATAGCGCATTTTTTTTGCTTTAGTTAGGCTTTCGGTTAGTAGCATTATTCTTGCTCTATCGTCATTTCTAGTAATATCTGCTATGTTTTTTAAGAATATTATTTTGGCCTTTCTGGAGGCGTTTACTAGTTTTAGACCACCTTTCAATGGCGAAGCATACATTCTTTCCCTTGCGACTTTTTTTATGAGGCCACACCAGATTATTTCATTCGTATACTTTATAATTTCTGAATTCGCTTTTGCGGTCAATGGCCAGACATGGGCGGGATACCATATCACCGGGAGTAAGAATTGGTTTACTAAATTTATTCTACCGGTTATCGGTATTGTGTGCTGCGCTGTTCTATTAATGTTATATCTTATTATTTTTGTGACAAGTTGCCAATTTCTTTCGACCGTTTTAAAGTTGTCCCTTTCCCACCATAAACCAAGGATTTTCAACCCATTTGTACGAGGCCAGCCAAAAGTCTCTTTTAACGCCACCCCATTAATGTTCAGGAGTTTTGATTTTGTCCTATTAACTTTAAGACCCGAGTATTCGTATACTCGACAGATATCGCTTATTTTCTGTAGGTCGTTTTCACTTTTAATAAAAATCGTCATGTCATCTGCATATGTGACCGCCGTGTATAGTCGTCCGTGTTTTCTTATTCCGATGTTTTGCTGTTCTAATGCCCTGATCATTGGGTCGATTGCTATCGCAAAAAGCAGCATTGATAATGGGCAGCCTTGGCGCACTGAGTTTTTTATTCTAAAGTTTTCTGATTTTGCCCGTCCGATCCTGATTGTGGATTTAATCCCATCATACATTATTTCTATGACTCTAATTAGTTCTGGCGGGAATGCCATTTCTTTCATAATTTTCCTAATCCACTCTATGCGAACTAAATCAAAAGCTTTTTCAAAATCGATGGCTAAAATCTCCATCGTTAGTGTGGTCTTTTCTCCTATTGACGACAAATAGATATCTCTAATGAGCGTGCACGCATCAATTGCGCTCCTTTTTTTAATGCCTGCATATTGATATTTATTTAATACTTTTTCTGCTAGAAGTTCCATTTTGTACCTAATTATATGCGCTAAAATTTTGTAATCACAATTTAGCAACGATATTGGCCGGAAGTCATCCAGGGTTTTTGGGTGTTGGGTTTTTGGAATTAGCCTAATCGTCGCCGATTTCATCTCTTCCGTTAAATGGCCTTTTTCTATGATTTCGTTAAATACTATTAAGAGCGCCGGACTTAGTTCTTCCCAGAAGTACACGTAAAGTTCAAATGGGAGTCCGTCATTGCCTGGTGCCCTTCCTTTTGTTAGCACATGCTTCACAGTATTGAGTTCGTCCTTGCTAATCGAGATCGAGAAACTCTCGTCTTCGTTAAGCCTAGGGAGGGGTGGGATGGGGGGAGCTTCCTCCTCTCTCCACTCCCCGTATCGGTTGTATCGCTCTTCAAAGTGGTTTTTCGCATTGAGGAGAAGGTCGTGCGGTGTGGTAGGGGTCTCTTGGTTGCTATTTCCCGCCTCATTAATTCTTTCTGCTTCCCTCATCTCCACATTCGCAGTCATGCGTCGTAGTGTTGCTAACGATAGAGCTTCCCATCGGTCCTCATGGATTTCTCTCTGCCACGCTCGCGGGGCGTACTTGTTTATTTCCCAGCGAAGGATTCGTCTTTTAAGTTCTTTCATTTTCCCATTAAAATTTTTTGGTTTATCTTTTGACATCATCATTTCTTTAAGCGCTTCCCTATAAAAAGAAATTGTAAAATTTTGTTCTTTGTAAAAGTCTCGCGTAATATTTTGGAGTTTTTTAGTTAGTCGTTTTTTAAAAATATTTTCCCACCAGAAGAGTGGGCTTTTTTCTATCATTGGGTTATTTAATAGAGTTTTGATCTCGTGACGGATTTTCTCTAAAATATCGTTATCCTCTAGGATTTTGGTGTCTAGTCTCCAAGTTCTTTCCGCCCCTTTTTGCATTTGTTCGTTTTTTTCCCCTTCGCTTAGATTTATTTCTATTTTCATTTTTACTATGTTGTGGTCTGAGAGTGTACAGGGGATCGTTTCGAAGGTTCTTATTTTTTTTGAGATTAGATGCGAAGTGAACAGGTAGTCAATTCGGTTTCTCGAGGTGCTTCCACAGCGGGTGTACTCAATCACGTTTGGCCGGAGCGCACAGGCCGCATCGGTTGCCTTTATTGATTCAATTAGAACCCGTAGTGCTTTGGACGTTTGGTAAGTGACCTTCGTTTGGTTTGCGTCGCTGTCTTCCCTTCTATATATTGCATTTAAATCGCCACCTAGGATTGCCTTTCCCGAAAACCCGATTAGATACGGTGGCAGAGTCACAGTGAAGAATACGTCTCTCTCTCGTCTATTACCAGCGGGGGCGTATGCGTTCACGATGTGTGTGTCTTTGATCATTAAGGATATTATTCGCCCAGACTCATGCCTTCGCACGTTTCTCACAGTTAGATTCTTTTTTACTAGGATTGCAGTTCCCAAGTGTGAATCCCCGAAGTTATCAAAGGTATTGTAGTTTTGGTCTTTCCAAATTGCTCCCTTTCTGACTTCCTGGAGCAAGATGACATCGGGGAGTAGTTCCTTAAGGCTACTTTTTAACATCTCTATTTTTTGAGGGTTAATAACCCCGGCAACATTCAGAGATACGAAATTGACGTGTAACGGGTTAGCAATATTCATTTTACCCTCAGCTGACTCACATTTGTTTTTTTGTGCCATTTTCTTGTTTTTTGGTGGTGTTTCCGTGGTTCTCCGGACTCTCCCAGGAACTCTCCGTCCTTGAGGGTGTGATTCCTCGTTTCGCGAGCTTGACATTCAGCCTCGTGGCCCTTCTCGGTTCCAACGTCAAGGCTCCTTCCATCTCCGATTGTCCGGGTTCCTGCGTGGTGAGGGACCTGAGAAAAGAAATTTTGTCTGGGAGCTTCCCCCCCCACCCTTTCTCTGCGCCGCCCCACCTCTTTCTTTCCCAGGAGCCGTTTTATTTTTCTTTTTGGTTCTCTCTATTAACTGGGGTATTCCAGAGCTTTGCGTTTCTATATGGGGGGTCATGTATTCTACTCCCGCAAACAAAGTTTCCCCCGAACCCCATAGACTCCCCAATATTTCCTGTTCCCCTCCCTCTCTCGGGGCCGTTGTTTTTAATTTCTTTCCTTTCTCTTCTTCAAGCAGGGGCCCCTCTCCATACTCTGCTCCCCCCTGGGTCCCGGCACCAGTGTGCTGGCTAATCACTTGGGCTCCTTTCCCTGGCTGCTCCCCTCCCTCCCCCTCCACTGTGACCTCCCGTTCCCTCCCCATTGAGGCTTCCCCAGAAACTAGCCCATCCCCTTCTACTCCTACCGCCTCATCAAGGGACGCTGCAACAGTCCCATGCATTGCTGCTTCCGCCCCATTCTCTGAAGAACTTGGGCTCCGCTCACTGTCCAGGTCTTGGGATTCCGGCATTCTCTGTCCCTCCTTTGCGGTGTGTGTCGGCAGCTCCATTTCATCCTCCCCGGTCTCCATGACCTCTACGTCGTGGTGTTGCGTTGACCGGCCTTCTCCCTCATGCCCTTGTGCCTCCTCCTCCGCTGCCTCCCCCTCACGCCGCCCCATCAGCTCCTCATCTGCATCGGGGGTTGCGGCTTCACCTGTTTTCATGATTTCCATGTCTTCTCTCTCTCCCTCATCCGCCCCCCTCCAACCGTCATGCTCCGCCCACCTCTCTGCACTGTCGTACATTGCTATGTCTACCTCCAAAGTATTCTGCCTATGGATTACTTCCGCAGCTGGCTTTTTGGCCTTTTGTTTTCTATTCTGGCGTCTTTTTCTCTTTTTTTTTTGCCCATCGGGCACCACCTCCTCTCCTCTCTCGTCCAATGATGTCTGCGACTGGTTATCCTCTCCCTCACTTTCGGATGGATCAGTCACACTTATTGGTCCTGCCGTCCCCGATGGTCCCGGTCTATTTTCCATTGTCACCTCCTCTTCTCTTCTGGCAATCGCCTCCGCGGTTTCTTCTTCTTCTGCAGCGTCTCCTCCTCCCTGCCTCAAGGCATCTACGTATCGCGTAGACCCCATCAGACGTGGACATTTAATTCGCACGTGGTCGAAGGCACCACAACGTGAGCAAGTTATTTTTTGGCCCTCATAGTGTATTAGGGCCCTTTCCGTGGATATTGGTATGTAGCTAGGAATGTCACTTTCCAAAATCACTTTAACTGTTCTAGTTCCTGTATAACAGTGGTATTTTAAGCTACCTCCCCAGCGGTTTTCTTGGTATCCTACCACTTTTCCGTATTTTCCTAGTTCCTTTTCTACCTCCGACCTCGTTACTTCGAAAGGAAGTAGGCATACTTTCACAAAGGTTGCCCTTTTCGTAGCCTCTTCAACGGACGCCTTACCTAGTCTGTTGGTTCTGGAGGGGAAGTCTAGGTCTCCATTCACCTTCCCCAACACTCGATCCATGATCTTCTCTGTAATCACCTTCACAAAGATTTGTTTTCTGGAGGAGCCGAACTGAATCCCGGACACTTCTTCTGTCGAGAGCCCAAGATCAACATGAATAAAATCATGGACCTCAAAGGCCATCGGTGCACGATCCATTCCTTTCACTGTTATCTTCAGTGTGTTCTTCCGCTCGACCGGCATGTCGGGAGCAGAAGAGAAAAGCACTTATTTCACTAATAAACACAAAATGGATTTGCGTGCCTAGGAAGATCCTAGGCACACACAAAAGCACGTCTAGGCACTCGATTAAGTGGAAAATTATCCACAGGAACGTTATAAAAACGCTCCCGGCGACCGAGAAATTCTCGATCGCCGGTGAACGAAACACTTGACCTTCGCCGCTCAGAACTCGGGAGCTCGCCGAAGGCACGTCCTTCTCCTTCGAGTGTATCAACGTGGCTAGGCCCTTGCCCTTGAAGGAGTAGTAGTTTCGTGCACGTTGATACTTGTATCAACCTTCATTTCGGTGCAATCGCGGAGAAGCATAGATTTTCGGATATCAGTGACGTGTGGTCGGGATTTTGAAAGATGTCTCGTAGATATTAAGATTGGCTTAAGGGCCAGTTCCCATGGAATCCACCGTGGGCTGAGTTTCTGGGTGGCGTGATAGCCTTCAGGGCTGGATGAGAATTTCGGGCCGGGAAGCAGTGGAGTGAATCGCAAAGGGTCGCAAGCGAGACTCAGCATCAAAGAAGTGAGGCTTAATGATGAACTCGGGAGAGGAAAGGCGAGGAGAGGAGGAGAGGGGAGGATGTTTAGAGTGGGGCGAAATTGCATGCACAAGATTCTGGGAGCGGTGATTACCTCTCGGTGGGAAAAAGATGGAATATTGTGGAAATCAGCAAATCTTTTCTGGCGCGTTTAACATTTAAAATTCAGACTCAGCAGTGCGGAATTCAATCCCTAGAGGAAAACAAATTTTCATTTAAATTTGGCCGCTTTGGGAGAGAACAATTTGGATAGCAGTCGTCAATAGCAGAGAACACTCTTAGCTTGAGGAAAGTTGAAGTCAAACTGCCGCGGGGGAAAGCCGCTTCCGCCTGACTGCTTGGCCACTGATTACTACCCTCCTTGTTATTTTCCATCACAATAATTTGAAAAGGAAAACTACCGTATATTTTTATAATGAATTCTTAGGCCTTCTTGATAATGTCGAGGAATATCAAGAAATACTAAGTAAAAGAAGCAAGAAGATAAGAATCTAAAGTAAAGGAATTTATACAATTGCGGTAAACATACACGATGGAAATAGGGTAGTTTCCGTCATCAAAGCAAACAGAATACATTAATTGCGATCCTTGTCCCACCATAAATGTATTCTTTTTATTCGCAAATAACTTGGATTAAAAAACCCCAGCTAACTAGTAAATGAGATGCTGACTTTAAGTTCACTTGAAAAAGCTGATAATGGTGGGACTGCACAGCCTTGTTGTTGACGGAACAGGTATGTAGTTTACGTTGCGAGGCATAGGAAATATTCGTCTGCTGAACTTAAGGAGGATCCACCGTGACTCCGCGATTCATAATCCCGTAAAAGAGTTATGTTATTTATTGAATAAATACCGATCTAGAAAAACACCTATATGGAACATCATCTACAGGGTGATAACGCATACACAGTAATTGTAGGAGTATGTTACTATATAGCGAGTTGAAGTTGCATCCTATTTTTTACAAGCTCTTTTAACTTATTTTGACATCGGAACATGACTGACGTCCTGTTCCCACGTTTAATTTACAAAGTGAGAATAAAAGCTCATTCCTGCTAATAAGTATTCTAAAATATGTTAAGTATTTTCCTACATAGTTTTAAATTATTCCCTAGCCAATACAACTCTTTGTTTTGAATTTTATCAATGTTGATATTTTTAATACTGTTTGGCAACAATGACGCTGCTACCATTTGGAAGCATTGGTATTAATTACACCATGTCAATAACCAACGAAATATATAAATTGCATAAAAAATATAAGGAGGACCATGGTAAGGTATGTTACTTAATTAAGTTAGTAAATAAGCTTGTAAGAACGTTCCCTCACAAGTACCATTGCCAATGATAACAACATACTGTAGCGCCACTTTCATTAACTAAGGCTTATCTGCATTTTTTCGAGCAAAGATTTATTTATATCAATTAAACAAGTGTGGTAAGGCCAGCTCTTTTTTACATTGGAAATTTCTACATAAAATTGCGCATCTAATGTCAGTTGTTCGTCAAAACGACATTTATCTCTACATTATTAATCTGCTAATTTTACTGCTACAATCATGCTCTGCCGTATAACCACGTATAAAATTACTGATTTTCAACGTTTTTTTTCTTCAGAGATATAATGGAAAGGCCTCATTATTTTATTGCCAATCGATAGAAGGGCCAAAAAATTTTGTTTACTAAACTTTTCACAAAAATGACATCTACTTCATAATTCGGTGGAGCCTCCTTAAGTACCATTGTATTTCAGAGCCCATCAGCTCTAGTGAATGGGTATCTATATATATAAAAAAGAATGTATGTGTGTGTGTGTGTGTGTGTGTGTATGTCCTTTATGCATTACTACACCATTCATCGGATCGTCATGAAACTTTGGGAAATTGTTGAGTACATTCCCGAAAAGAGGACTACGGAATCGATATTTCAATATCGATACTTTATCGATATATTATCGCTAAAGTATCGATAAATTGATACATTATTGATACAAAATTGAGGTGAAATTATTTAGTTTTTTAAAAGGAATGTATCGTTGCAATATCGGTACTGTATCGAATGTATATAATGTGTTTGTCCTTTATGCATTACTACACCATTCATCGGATCGCCATGAAACTTTGGAAAGTTATTGAGTACGCTCCGCGAAGGTTTCTACAAAATCGATAATTCAATGTAGAATCTGTATCGATATAATATCGATAAAATATTGATACATCGATACGTTGTTGATACAAAATTGAGGTGAAATTATTTAGGTGTTTTTATCAAAGTTTTATAAAGTATCATTACAATATCGATACTGTATCGATACAATATTGATAACTTCATGCATTACCACAACATTAATCCAATTTCCATGAAGCTTTCGTTAGTTGTTTTGTTCACTCCATGAAGGTTTGTACAATATCGAGAATACAATATCGACACTGGAGACGGGATGTGCATCCCATTGAACTTGCAATTCATTGAAACACTCACGTGCAACATATTCAAATCATCCGGCATGGGACAAATATTTCAGAAATGCCAACTTATTGCTTGGGATGAATGCACAATGGTGCACAAAGCATCGCTCGAGGCTCTGGATCGATCATTGCAAGATTTCCGTTGAATCCTGAGACTATTTGAGAACGCATTAATATTGCGTGCACGACATTTCAGGCAAGCATTACCTGTAATTCCTCGATTGACACTAGCGGATGAAATAAATGCTTGCCTTAAATATTCTACTTTGTGACGACATATAAAGACGTTAAAATTATATACAAATATGCGTGTCCAGCTGCAAAACAATCGATCAGCTGAGATATATTGTATACCCATAAGAATTGTGAAATTAAACATACTATAAACGGGCGCTTTCCATTTAACCAGATTGAGCCACAGCAACGCGTGGCCGGGTCAGCTTGTTAATAATAAATAGCTTGTGAAAACTATCAAAGTTCGAAAAGTCTCCTCCGCTGAACATGGGGATCGGGTTAGTGTGGTGGCTAGAGTACTGACCTCCCATTCCGACGGCCCGGGTTCGATTCCCTGAAGTGCAGATGTTTCAGTGGAAAACCTGTCCCTTCTTGAGTGCCTAGTGGAGGGCATTTCAGGTTCAGTACTCCGTCCGTCGGATGGGACGTTAAGCCGTGGTCCTTTTGGCGCCTGTCGTTAACAGTAGGCTAATGCCGACGCCGGGTTTCTCTCCACCCTTCCTCCGTTTATCCTGAAAACTCCTACCATTACCCAATTACCCACCTATCCTAAAATGGCGCAAATAACCTCAGCTATCGGTAGCCTCCCCTGAATAACATAGCATCTGTTGAACATGGTCGTTAATAGTCGTTTGGTTTTATAGGCTCCGGGACTTACTGCACGTGGAGTCCTCTGCTACTGCAAAGCATGGCGCGAAATTCCCGCGACTATGGGTTGAATTCACAACACCATTAGTAAATGAATACCTACTGTTCTTCGACGAATATTCAGAATAAATGTATTTTAAATTAAATAAACAAATTAAAATCACAATGAATTAACTTCATAAATGTACCTCAGATGCTAGTTAATAAGTTTTCATGAAATGCGCGGTCAGCTTCGAAGCTTCCGCAGCACAGCCTAGTGGCAAAGAGAAGAAATATCTAACACGTTACACGTATAATTTACAGGCATGCAATGCTTTGACGTCAGGTTTTCACGCCGTCAATTTTTTCACTCAAATCGCTATAACAGCTGATGTATGGCCATTGTCCTTTCCTTACTGGAAACCACTACCTTAGATTTACCGGTTTTATCCTTGCGTGCACGAGTCCGTCATATCGACAAAATTTTTGTCCCTTTGCCAACGGAGAAATCCTCGGAGCGGATGCAGCCTCAGGATCTTTGCGTTCGGAAACCTCTTCTTCCGAATCGCTCTCCAAATCGTCCTGCTCAATTTCCTCTGTTTCGCCTTCAGAGACGTCTTCGTCCATGGCATTGTCGTCCATTTCCTTTTCTTCGAAGTCCAGAGGTAGCTTCGAATCGATCGTGCAGCGGATTCTGTATGGAGGATTATGCGAAAATTTTAAAGTTATAAAATTAATGCATGCAGAATCATTTCATTTTTATAGTATTAGAAGTGAATTTTACCCGATTAACTAAATAAATTTAACAAAATATACTTACGTGGATGTAATTTCCATTTCCAGCATAGACATCAGCGTACACGATGTCAAAGCCTCTCTACAGGCTTCGTTTTTAGTTACATTACATCATCATCATTGGTCAACAATCCTAGGATTGGTTTGACGCAGCTTTCCACTCTATCTTCTATTCTCCACGATCTCCACGATTCTTCTATCGACCAACCTCTTCATTGTGACGTAATTCTTCTCTTTTACATCCATCACCACCTACTCTATGCATCACATACGAGGCCTGCCTTTTCCAATCTTCTCGTTCACTTTTCCCTCGACGATAGTCTTCATCAGGCCATCATGTTTCAAGATATGGCCGATTAAGTTGTCCCTTCTTCTTTTTATAGTTTTCAGCAGGCTTCTCTTTTCTCCTACTCTTCTTAGGACTTCCTCGTTACTTACTCGGTCGATCCATTTAATCTTCAGCATTCTTCTGTAGCACCACATTTCGAATGCTTCCACCCTTTTCTTCTCCGCTGCTCTCATCGTCCATGCCTCACTGACGTAAGGAAACATGCTCCAGATGTATGTTGTGATAAACTGTTTCCTTACTTCTACGCTTGTATTTCCGGCTGTAAGTAGATTATTCTTTTGATAGAATTTCCTCTTTACCTGGGCTATTCTACAAACTATTTCTTTCTTTCTTCGTCCGTCGTTGGTTACTCTGCTTCCCAGGTAACAGAACTCCTTCACCTTTTTCAAGTTTTTGTTTTCCTAGTTTGACATTGGTTTTGGCCTCTTTTTTCTTGCTGCACACCAATGTTTTAGTTTCCTTCTTATTGATCTCCATATGATAACTAGTGTTACTCTACATGAAAATAAAAAGAAATATCAAATGTTTGCATTACTTTAAGAAAAATATTAGTGACAATTTATAAAGGTTGCAGCAGGATGGAATGCGAGAAATATATACTCACAGACGTTGATTTATTATGCTCAGCGCACTTTGTGCGGTCTTCTCGACACGTTTCGTTCTTACGTGCACCAGAAACTGCTACTTAAAATAAAATGCCCACACACCACGAAGGGTAGTCATAAAATGAAGGAATAACGTGGGGTCCCAGGTTGGTCCGCTAACAGTTAAATGGTTTTCCCCGCCAAAAACCAACCACCGTGGACTCCGTACACGTACGCGCCCGCCGGAAGGTTAAATTCTCCATGTACGGCTGAAGATCAGTAAGAAAAGGACTTAGTTGTTGGTGTGCAGTAAGAAAAAAGAGGCCGAAACCAACGTTATACTAGGAAAATAGAACCTGGAAGAGGTGGAACAGTTCTGTTACCTGGGAAACAGAGTAACCAACGATGGGCGAAGCAAGAAAGAAATAGTGAGTAAAATAGCCCAGGCAAAGAGGGAATTCTATCAAAAGAACAATATACTCACAGCTGGAAATACAAGCTTGGAAGTAAGGAAGCAATTCATGGAAACGTATATCTGGAGCATATTCCTTTACGGCAGTGAGGCATGGACGATGACAGAGGTGGAGAAGAAAAGGGTGGAAGCATTCGAAACATGGTGCTATCGAAGAATGATGAAGATAAAATGGATTGACCGAGTGACAAATGAAGAAGTCCTAAGAAGAGTGGGAGAAAAGAGAAGTCTGCTGAAAACTATAAAAAGAAGAAGGCACAACTTAATTGGCCACATCTTAAGACACGATGGCCTGATGAAGACAATCGTTGAAGGAAAAGTGAACGGGAAGAATGGAAAAGGTAGGCCTCGTATGAGTTACGTAGAACAGGTCGTAAAGGACGTGAAAGAGAGGAACTACGTTAATATAAAGAGTTTGGCATATAGAAGAATCGAGTGGAGGGCTGCGTCAAACCAATCCTAGGATTGTTGACCCTTGATGATGACTGACCTTCAATCGTTAGTAATTTCATATTCTGATCGAGGAGAATTGAAACTACCTATAAATTTCACGCGATAAAATTAATAATAAAGTGGCCGAGGCAAAATTTCCACGAGGGTAAGAGTATTTAACGTCAAAGTGAACACAGGGTGAGTCACAACCTTTTGGTGAATTTTTGCCCCATCCCCTCCCTCGAAAAGCATCCAATACCCTCTGCTCAGCAGATGCCACTACTTTTAAACTGACAATAGAAATACTAATACCCTTCTTCTAAATGTCATACTTTATTTAAAATCCTCAAATTCAATGATGAGAGTGGGAAATGAAAATTCACTTTGTACGTTCCACACAAAGGTTTTATTGGTTTCAACTATGATTTCGACAATATATGTCATTATCAATGTGTAAAAATAAAAGTGTCCGTTCCTTAATACCCTAAAATTGGGGGTGGGGAGGGAAACTGAAGAAGGAGGGAAGGGGGGGAAGTGGCATGGGGGTGGGGGAACTATGGTAGGTGAGAAATCCGTGTTGACTCTTGGGGAGTGGATCTAATGGAAGGGGGGGGGGGAGAAAAAGGAAGGCGAACTCCCAAATAAGGCCAGCAATGAAATGACCAACAAATAGAACATAATTTATTATGTTGACATTAGAATTTGTGTACAGTAATTACAAAGTGAATTTTCATTTCCAATCGAGTGGTTCCATAAAGTAAAGCCTCAAACTTTGAACCGATGAGAGAGGGATTTGGTTTGTGCGAGAGGATCATGCCTAAAAGGTCGAATTCACAAAGGAGCAAAGATTTTATTGGAGTAATGGTCCCCGTTTGAGAAGCTCTCGGGCGGCTAAAAAAAGTCACTTCCGCTGAATCGGGAATTGGAATAGATGAAGGATTAAATATTAAAACTGCAATTTTCAGACCTGGATTTATGTCTTACAACAATGATTTCATCACCTTGCAACATCTTCAGGGACTGAAAGGAAGCAAACTCGTTTCCTTCAAAAATCCTTCATCCATTTCAATTGCCGATTCAGAGGAAGTGACTTTTTTTAGCCATCCAAATAGGCAGTCAAACGGGGACCATTATTCGAAGAAAATCTTTGTCCCTTTGTGAATTCAACCCAGAATCTCCGAGGCATGATCCTCTCGCACGGACCAAATCCCACTCATATCATTGAATTCGAGGATACTATGAGGTTAGAAGGCCAATTGGTAGCCGCGGTTTCCACTCATGGCTGGTCTCATCTTTTGTAACGTTTTTTGGGAAGTGGGAATTAGAAACATGGCGCTGATATAAACGTACATATTCTTTACGACAGGTGCCGACTCGTACACATTGTTAACAAACATTCGAGTATAGGTTAACGTCTAAGGTTTATAGCGATGTTACTTTTCTCTAGTTTGGCCCCACCTTGAGTATGCAGCCAGTGTATGGGATCGGAATGAATTAGCTTTGATCAGAGAACTAGACAGTATGCAGCGTAGAGCAGCTAGGTTCGTTAAAAGGTGTTACGATAGGTTGAGCAGTATTTCAGAATTAATGCAACAATTAGGGTAGAAATCATTACCAGAGCGGAGGTTAAAGTACAGATTAAATATATTAGATAAATTTCAATCGGATAGCTTTACTGAAGATGTTAGGCTCATATTAAAAAAACCAGCGTATTATGCTAGATTCGACCAGATAAATAAGTTTAGAGAGAGAAATTGTCGTAGTGATAGATTCAAAATGGCATTTTCCCACATACTATAAGATAACAGAATAGGCAGCCTAGCAAAGGGATAGGTATGGGAAATATTTTAGTCTGTAATGTATGATGCATGCATTAACCCCTTAAATACTATAGATATTAACAATCTAGTTGCATGAGATCCTATAGTTGCTTGTTTGCATGTCGACAGTGAAATGCTTGGTGATCTTCACCCCCTGCCACACACCCTCACGGTGGCTTGCAGGGTATCGTGTAGATGTAGATGTAGATGCAGCAACCACTTTGACTTCAACCTTGGTGGCTAAAATAAGAAAAAAATACGCCCATCGCAAAGTGGGCTGAAATTGAAAAAAAAAAAAAAAAAAAGCTGGCCAAAATTATAGGAATGGACTTTTTGAGTCTGAAAGTTGAAATTTTGCATGGGTACTCTCCTTTTATAGGTTTTTATTTTTAGATAAGTAAAATAGGCTCCACTTGTTGCCCACAGAAGTAAAACATATCATTCCGACTCCACCAAGAGAACGAAAAATCAAGTTTATTTCTGGTGTCACAGTATGTTACCGAGTTTTTCAACGGATTTACGCCCCTAAAAGTTCAGTAAATCTTGTGAAATGAGTTACATACGAAAATTCTGTGAACGTAATAACTATTTTCCTGCCCAAGAGCAAAAAAAACATGGGGGAGGATAGGGTACGCCATTTTGTCCCACTAACAGAGCAAATATTCCTGTAAATAAATTACCACTATGATATTTGAAAGACTAGTGTTTTTCTGCAAATTATTGTACATTTTATTCGGTAAAGCTGATAACAAGTTCCTGCAGCCTCTTCATTTCGGAGATTCACAGCGTAAACTGAATCCCGGTAATTATATTTTGTTCAAATTGAAACCCTCACATATCGATAATGGACAGCGATTGTGCAAGATTACACCAAGCGTCACATTTTGCAGTAAAAGGAGGGTCACCATACAAAATTTCAACTTCCAGACTCAAAAAATCCATTCTCAGAATTTAGGCCAGCTTTTTTTTTCAACCCACAGTGGGACGGGTCTTTTAAATGTCGGGGATTAGTGCTAAGAGCGGCTGGACAATGCCCTCATGTGGGCGTTCGATAAGCACCAGAAGAGTGGTTAGCGAGAGCCCTTTTTGCGTGTGCTCGCGGTGAGTTCATCAAAGGTGTGCCGGCCGGAAGGAGAACTGCCCCGGGGGTGGGCGGCTTAGCTCTTCAGATGTTTCCCAGTCTCATTAGTCGAGAGACAAGAACAAAAACAAAGATGCGGTGATACACGAGAGGCGGAAGAGACGCGGTGTTGCAACTTCCTTTTTGGTCGAATTTTAAGTCTCCAGAGTGGTTTGTATGGAAACCTTCTCGGTGTGTGCAGGTGTTTTATAAAATATTGTTAGACCTTTACTTCATCATCATCATCATTGGTCAACAATCCTAGGATTGGTTTGACGCAGCCCTCCACTCGATTCTTCTATCGGCCAACCTATTCATACCAACATAGTTCCTATATTTCACGTCCTTTACGACCTGCTCCATGTAACTCATACGAGGCCTGCCTTTTCCAATCTTCCCGTTCACTTTTCCCTCGACGATTGTGTTCATCAGGCCATCGTGTCTTAAGATGTGGCCTCTTAAGTTTTCCCGTCTTCTTTTTATAGTTTTCAGCAGAGTTCTCTTTTCTCCCACTCTTCTTAGAACTTCTTCATTTGTCACTCAGTCGATCCATTTTATCTTCATCATTCTTCGATAGCGCCATATTTCGAATGCTTCCACCCTTTTCTTCTCCGCTGCTGTCATCGTCCATGCCTCACTGCCGTAAAGGAACATGCTCCAGATATACGTTTTGATAAATTCCTACCTTACTTCCAAGCTTGTATTTCCAGCTGTAGGTAGATCCTTCTCCACGACTAAAATAGTCCCCCATTTGGACCATTATTTATGGATACAATGTCTTATTAATCTGCCTCTAATTTTATTGGCTACTAATAATTACAGCTAATAGATAGTAGTCTCAATCAGCTTGGCACACAAAGTTCAGTATGTACGGAGTAATTTCCGTTGTTCAATATATATTATGAAAATTTTTCACGGTACTTAAAATGTCTAGATACCTTGCATTGCGCCATTTATGTAACATTATTATCATCTCCCTCGAGGAAAGAGGCTAACAATAATATCCCTTTTTCAATGAGGATGCGATCAAGACTTTCTACTCAAACCTAGAATTTATTTTCGGCACATAGCGTTTGATATTGAGGTATGTTTGTGCAAGTATGTATATAAATCATGCAAAACATTATGATGTTCATTGATTGAGTGGATTTAACAGAAAGTAGGATAATATGACATAAAACCTTCTAGAGAATTCAGATGAAAAATGGTAATCAAGGTTTCTTGTTACCTGATCAATACTTGCTATGTGAAATACTAAGTGGCAACTAAGTCATGATATACCACTCCTTTAAAGCTGTTTTCCCGTTCTAAGGAAAGTAGAGGGAGAGAATAATTGAATATCTACATATTCAAAAAAAGAGCTAATGCACAAAAAATTCCGAATGACCGAGAAGTTGAGGGAGAGATATTATTTTATAGGCCTCCTGGACAGTAGGATTATATCGCCTGTACTCTCCGTTATGCAAATCAGTATTAGGATTTAATACTGTAGCTGAAAGAAGAATGGAAAAGGTTAATATTTTCTTGCAATAGCCTTTTAGTGTAAAATTGCATATCGACAAGCATTTCTCATTTCGTTGATTCAAATGCGATATATCGTAAATTCGAAAAAAAGACAGTTATTCCCACCGTGAATGAAACAAGGTAGTCAAGAACAAACAGTTTCAGCATGGGAGTGGGGAGGGGACTGGCGAACGGAGAACACCTGGAGCAGACTTAATCGCGCACAGCGAAACGTCGTACCCGTAGGGATTAGCCTCACGCACCACCGCACTTCAATTGAATTTCCCTCTCGCCAGAGGACCTCATTGAATGCCTAAGCCCCTGCCGGTGGACTGAGGAACCTAGCTCATCGAGCATTGGTGAATTCCACCACTAATCACATCCTATCTCTGACTAGTGATTGTGAGCTAATATCGCTCAAAGGCTTTTTCATACCCTCTTCCTTTAATTGCGGAAATAATGAATTGCTAATATGTACTAAATGACTTTTCTCAAACTTATTTGCCAATGAAGAATTTTCTGCGAAGTGAAATGATAGACACACTCTTCGTCTAAAATGTATTGCTTTATATTCAAGATAAGAGCTTTGAAACTGAAATTGTAGCCATTCCTTGCTCAACAAAGTGTGAAACAAACTCTAAAACAATGGAATGAAATTTAATTCACAAAACGTAGTAAATAGGAGCCCTAAAGTAATTTCTGTGAAAACTATACGTATTAAACTGATAGCTCAATCTTTCTCAGGTGATGGGGAGGCGATGTTACTTTTCACTAGTTAGACCCCACCTTGAGTATGCAGCCAGTGTATGGGATCCGAATGAATTGGGTTTGATCACAGAATTACACAGTGTGCAGTGTAGAGCAGCTAGGTTCGTTAAAAGTTGTTACCATAGGTTGAGTAGTATTTCAGAATTAATACAAGAATTAGGGTGGGAATCATTATTAGAGCGTAGGTTAATGCACAGAACAAATCTATTAGAGAAATTTCAATCAGATAGCTTCACTGAAGATGTTAGGCACATATTATAAAACACCAGCGTATCATGCTAGATTTGACCAGATAAATAATATAAGAGAGATAGATTGTCGTTCTGATATATTCAAAATGGCATTTTTTCCCCCGTAATATAAGAGAACAGAATAGGCAGCATAGAAAAGGGATAGGTAGGGGAAATATTTTAGAGTAGTCTGTAGTGCATGAAGCATGTATTAATCCCTTAAAGACTATAGATACTAACAATCTAATTGTATGAGACCCTTTAATTGCTTGTTTGCATGTCGTTAGTGCATGCCTGGTAATCTTTACCCCCTGCCACACACCCTCACGGTGGCTTGCAGGGTATCGTGTAGATGTTGATGTAGGTGATGTCCAGCTGAAAATCGCCTGCAATGCAACGTGAAGGAGTGACTGAAATACTTTTCACATTTTATAATGGAAACTGTTTCAGGTTCATGAACATTATAGCCAAATCGTGCACAAAAGAATTGTTTATTTCATGATTTATCAATGTCTCATTCTCATTTACCAACCCTTACCAGTGATGCTGCCATAAACGCATGAAGCGTATCCTTCCATTCGCACCATTCATCATTCATTCGCCATTTCCAGTACTCCTCCCCGCGGCCGCCTGGTTCGAATCCAGAAGAGAATGACGCGCGAAGAATGTCGTTGTTCCCGGATGGGTGGTTCACGGATGCCTCAACAATCGCCGAACGCTCTGAGAATAAAGGGAAAGTACGTGGGTACGGAGGGGGGAAGGACAGCGAGGTGGTCGCGGTCAAGGAGAGAAGATAGTGATCGTAAATAGCTGTTGATGCCGCCAAAGACCAGAAATAAAAGGAAAGAGACCCAGACGTGAGTGAGGAATATGTGGGAGAACTCTATGATGACAACGAATGGAAGAGGAACCCGACTAATATTATCTAACCAGCCAATTAGTCAATTCTATATGCGATAACTCGGGGCTGAGCTTAAAGCCATCGAATGCGTCTACCTCTTTGCGGATGGTGGGTCGACCTTTAGATGTAGAGGTTAGCTGCGAGATAAGCGAGTTTACTCGTCGAATAAGCAGTCGTGGACAAAAAGCGACGGCATTCCGAGGGGGTATTGGTCTATCCCTGGGTAAGGTAGACCTCTAAATAATACAGAACCTGTGAAGATGCCGTGACTTGGCGACGGGAGGCCGCCAATAATTACGCTTCTCTTCACCCAGAGCAGAGGGTAGCAGCTCTCCTTCATATAAGTGAAGGTGGAGACCATTGTAGTCGGTACAGCGACATTCATTTCACTACAGGTGTGGTAACATTTACTTTAACGTTTTTAGTACTGCGATGTGGAAGGAAAAGGGGTTCCACCACATTACTATCCCGAGGAGTCGCAGCTACTCCTTTCTTTTCTTTTAATCAAGACATGATGGAACCCTCTCGAGTAACATATTCCGGATGTAAAAGAGAGGAGCTACGTCAATATGAAGTGGTTGGCCGATAGAAGAATAGCGTAGAGAGCTGCGTCAAACCAATCCTAGGATGTTGACCGATGATGATGGTATGTGACAAAGAGTGTCAACGTCCAAACAGTAAAGACAAATCATAAGATTCATAAATTAATAAGGATGTTCAAAGATGAACATTTAAGTAGGTATTTAGGAAAGTAGTTTAATGACTTGGACAGTATCTGTGAGGAAAATAGATTCATTACCACTCATTTTCGCATGCAATTATCAGTTTTCTTTTAAGCATTTCTGTATATTTATTCATTTCCAAATTTCTCTGCTTCCATTATTATAAAAATACTGGTTATAAATTTAGTTAACTATGAGCTTTTGCCGATCATACATCCGGCTTCCTCACCACAAACCGAATGCCTTAGTTTGCTACCATCAATGTACGAGGCCCAGCAAACTAAGACATTCATTTTTTCCTGACGAAGCGAAGGTATAAGGGGCGTCAAAAGCTCGTGCTTCGTTGAATTTATAATCTTCATTCTCTCATACTATGTCAAATGCCTTTTTATAGTCATTTCCACGCCTCATGAATCGGATCAAAGCCCTCTTACCCTGTATTTGAAGTTGCAAGAGGTATTTCAAATATCATGCTAGGTAATATAGATCTTTTTTCCATTCTTTTTAGATATAATTTACTGTCTTAATCTTTGTTGTACAAAAATTTTGAGTTTTCATGACACTTTCTTCACACAAAGCTTGGCATTATTTTCATTAACACCTACTGCTCATACTATATGAATATTAACACTCCAGTAGAACATGGCCCTTATACCTACCATGTCTACATAGTAAAATCATTTTAGCTCTCAGTTGTATGTATGTAGTCAATAGTGCATGTATGGTGATTTTCACCCCCTGCCACACAACCTCGCGGTGACTCGCAAGGTTTTACGTAGATGTAGATGATCGTATTACCCTTAAAGTCACTACGAGGGTGTGTGGTAGAGGGTGAAGATTGTCAAACATGTAATGCAACGCAGAACTGCAATTATACGGTTGCATGGAAACATGTTAGACACAAGAGTCGCGTGCAACTAGATGGCTAATATCTACATAGTAATGAGTGGGCTACTGGTTATAAAGGCACTTCCCTACATATATTTATCTGGATTTCCATATAGCATACATATGTTAGTGATTTCGAATATGATTCGTGCACTACAGACTATTGTAACATTATTTCATCTATCTATGAAATCTTGCTATCTTGCTATGGTGTCCATTGTGTTCTTTAATGGAAAAAATAACATTTTAAATTTATCTGTGCGACCATCCAACTCTCTTATCTTAAATTTCGGATAACCGAAACATAATAGGCAGGGGATATTATTAATATCTAACTTTAATTTCGTGGTAGTCTGCGTAATCCTGGAAGAATGTTTATCTGAATGGGGAACATGCACATGGAGGTAAGTTCACTAAATGAATACTTGGCGATAACGTATGCATTTATCTCATTTGTTTAATGCAACAAACGATGGTATTTCGATATTTTATTTACGTAGTATGAATGGTAATCGTCCTTAAATATTATAATGCCTCAATGGTGCCCAAGAATTTCTATTGCGTCTATGCAATCGCTGTTTTTTTATAGGAGAACGCCGCCATAAGTGAGTCAACCAAAGGAAATTGTCGGAATGTGCTTTTTAAAGTATTTTTTCAGTCATCGTTTCGTTCTAGAAACGGCTAAAAACCTCAAAACAATATATTTACTTCATTTTTATTTAAAAATAAATGTCTATCTACGTAGCAATATGCAACCTCTACCGTGCAGTGACGTCAGAAGGCTTTTCAGATCACGTGACTTTCGTCAATTTTCGGGTACATTTTGATATCATTTAATAATATTTGTGGTTGTCATAAAAAAGTTTGGCTTTTATATTTTTAATTCGTGAGAAAATTTCGCATCTAATACATCATTAATCTTCGAGAAATAAATTTCATGCATATTCCCCATTTCCAGATTAGAAAGAAACTCAGCTGGCTTTCCTCACATGTTCACTCTAACCTCTCTCCGGAAAGTCTTTTTCCCTGAAGGAACACAATGGTAGCTTTTCCTCGAACGGAATGCGAGGGAAATGTACCCTCTGGTCCAGTTGTGGCTCTAAGGGGCGGAGTGAGGGCCTTAAGGCCCCAAGGGGGAGACAAGCGATGAGAGGAAGGGCCTACTCTTAATCTGTCGCTCGCTTCCTCACAGCACTTTCCGGAGACTTAATAGAAGTCGGGATGAGCGTGATCTCTGGAGGTCCATCCAAATCCACATCCGGCCGTGCTTTCTTCTCCCGGGGCAGATGCTGCTGTTCCTCGACTTCCGGAGATGCGGACGCTACTCTCGTATTCTTTTCGGTGACTGGCGGTTTCTTGGCCGGAGGAAAAGAAAAAGGTTTGGAAGAGCAAAAGTAAGTGAGGTACGAGGCCATAAGTCTGCCATCAATCCATTAAAAAATGATGAGGGGGAATAATAAAAACACTCTTCTCTCAGTTCTTTTTCCAAACCGTTGCTAATCCACCTTCAGGGGATTCGACTGTTGTTCTACAACACCTCTTTCAACTGCTCATGCCAAAAGCTGAAACTTCATCCATTGGTAGAGAAAAGTTACTTAAATTTGCTCAAACAAATTCCTTGTTATCCCTGGTCAAATTCCCCCCCACGTATATACAGAGTTAGCTTCCAAAGTATCTCCCTACCCGGAAATATTATTTAATAAATCCCTGACCGAACATGTCGTACCGAAGGATTGGAAAACAGTCGATGTAATACCCATTTTTAAAAGGGGTAATAAGGAGCAGCCATCTGACTACCGACCTGCAAAAGAAATGGTTGGCGAGTTTACATAGTGGAAGTTAGCTTTCATTTAAAAAAATGAGAAAACTTAGTTCTTTTCCATCAATATATGTTAAAAAAATCTACCGGTGTCGGCCTTCTCAGGCCAATCTCAAGATGACACTGTAATCTTTAGAATGGCCCGAGAAGGCCGAAACCGGTAGATTTGTTGAAATATATTGGATAGAAAAGAACAAAGTTTTTTCATTTTTTAAAATACCGAACTGTATACCACACTTATTTTATGCAAGGTTCTGGAACATATAATTGCCAGTTCAGTCAAAGGACACCTAAAGAGCCAGGATTTATTGCCCTATGTTCAGCATGGCTTCTGGAAGAGCAGAATGTGAAACTCAACTTGCACTTTTTTTTCACGATATTTTAGCTTTTTGCGAAAATAATATTCCAGTGGAAACTATATTTCTCGATTAAAAGAAATTTTTTGACACTGTATCTCACAGCAAATGACGTGTGAAATTGAAATATATTGGGTTACACTGTAATATAATATTATGAATTGATGATTTTCTACATGGTCGCGTGGAAAGGGTTGATTTGGATGGTGTTACCTCCCTGACAATTGAAGTCACTTCGTGAGTGCCCCAGGGTAGTGTCATATGCCTTCGAATGTTCCCCCTATATATAACGAGGGATCTAAGGAACATAATGGGAATATCTGTTAGGCTGGAAAAGGCGAGGGTTCACACCTCTCAAGGGAAGTTCACAACTCATCAAAACAGCACTGGGTAAATGTGACGATCATGTACGATAAATCAGCTGCTTTTGCCTCGTTATACTGCATTTCAAATAATACGGTGGATCGATAATTATATTAACATAACCAGTCTAATAAATGAATTAAAATGGAAATCTTTGTCAGATCGCATGTTGAAATTTATACATATTCTCTTAGATAAATTACAAGGTAATATTTTAAGCGATGACGTTAAAAATATTTTGCGAACCCCAACTTACTCTGGTAGACTGGACCATAATCACAAAATTAGAGAAATTTATTTCCTAACTAGGAGATTCAAAATATCCTTTTTTCCTCGTACAATTAGGGATATGAATAACGGTAAATATATCCAGTACGAGTGTATCAATGGATAGCATAGGTAGTTGCATGTTGGTATAAGGACTTTAAGCTAATCCAACTAACAGCATTATATTGCATGCTTGCTTTGCTATTTTTATCTTTTTTAATTAAGTTTAGACTTGCTTATTATTACTAATTTTTATGCATGATATGAAGTGCATGTTTGGTGAGGACTCACCCCCTGCCACACACTTTTATTGTGGCTTGCAGGGTATTATGTAAATGTAGATGTACTCTATATTAGGAAGTGGAGGAAATGGTTCCATGTTCAGCTACTCGTGGGATAAATGCGCTGCGTGAGTCAACTCTGATAAGCGAATGTAGACATGGATGAGGAAACAGATGCTACACGCAAGATGGAAACGTGCGTAATGATGGCGTCTTGAAGAGAAACATTCAATCAGAGAAATTAGAGAAAGGGGATCAGGTTGTTGTGGTGGCTAGAGTGTTGGCGTCACACCTTGAGGGCCCGGGTTTGATTCCCGTGGAAAACCGGTCCCCACTCGAGTGCCTTGTGGAGGGCATTTCAGGTTCAGTACTCCGTCCGCCGGATGGGACGTTGAGCCGTGGTCTCCTTGGCGCTTGTCGTTACGAGTAGGCTAATGACGACATTGGGTTTCTCTCCACCCTTCCTCCGTTCCCTGAAAACTCAATTACCCAATTACCCACCTCTTCTTAAATGACGCAAATGACCTCAGCTGTCGGTCGCCTCCCCTGAATAACCAACCAATCAGAAAAATTTAACCAGAGTAGTTATTGAGAAAGTAACTCACCCTTATTCCATATAATATAAAGCACACGATGGAGTAATTTCACAGTTAGTATTTGTGCTAAGTCAAATCGCCTAAGTAATGATACATATACATCTACACGATACCCTGCAAGCCACCGCGAGGATGTGTGGCAGGGGGTGAAGATCACCAAGCATGCACTACTAACATGCAAACAAGCAACTATAGTGTTTCATGCAACTAGATTGTTAGTATCTATAGTATTTAAGGCATTAATACATGCATCATGCACTACAGACTACTCTAAAATATTTCACCTACCTACACCTTTGCTATGCTGCCTATTCTGTTCTCTTATAGTACGGGAGGAAAATTCCATTTTGAATCTATCGGTACGACAATCTCTCTCTAATCTTATTTGTCCGGTCTATTATGATATCGTGGTCTATTAATGGTGAGGGGCTTCATTTCTAGTTCCGGACAGTTGAAAACTCCTCGTGCCCTCAGTTCTTTTTCCTTTTTCAAAGAGTTCCTCTTGGTTGTGGCCCGGAGATCAAGACGGTCTTCGTTTCGGCCTACATATAGTGTTTGCTCAACACGATATCAGAAATGCACGTCTTTCGACTTGATGGATGCTCTTAAGATGGGGAGCGTGGGGATTCCGCCTTTTCCTTAGAGCCGCGGTGAGCATGCGATGCGGCGCGAAGCCCGTTTCACTCAACGTAAATAAGTTCGTGACTTGATGGAGCAAGGAAACGGTGTTAGTGAATGCGCAGAGATTCTCGGCTCGGTCTTGCATGCGTTTGGGAATTAGCGCACGAAATTTTGGAGTGGAATTTTCTCTGTGCAACTTTCCGAACATCAGATTCCACAAATATGGGGAGGGGATCTTAAGCGCAGGCAAGAGGTCAAAAGGTTCCGAAGATCAAGACTAGAGTTTAAAACCACATTGTTAGGCATAGTTTCAAATTTTTGACTCCACGTTCCTTAGATTTTTTATAAATAGGTTCTTTTTAAGCCTGATATCGTAACTGTTAGTTTAAGGCTTGGAAAAGGTAAAGTTCTCTGCTCCAGACAGTAAGGTTGCTGGAACAATTCCCGGAACAGATATTTCTTTGCCATTCACAGTTCTGTGCTATGACCTACCATGGTGGTAAATTTTTTTATCCCAAACTCTTTTTCCCAATAGGGTAGTTTCCTTTTATTTTTTATTGCCTTGATCGAAAGTTTATAACCTCTGGAGTACGTATTCTAAGCCGTTCGATTTTTAAATGACTTTAAGTATTTTTCCTCGTTAATTAAAAAGTGAAAAAAAATCAATGGCACGAAAATACGACGGCAAACTATTGCATGCCGGCTAATCTTACGTATGACGTCAAACTATTTCCTCTACCTGCCAACAGGTAGTGCAGCGGACGCTTCCAAGTAGACGCTGCACTCCGTTAAGGCTTATTAAATTGTATTGGAGGAATATTTATTCCGTTAATTTATTAAAATTAACTTTTATTTATTTATTTAATATTACTTATGCAGTTGATTCATTTAAAATCAGTTAGTATTCCTTTCACAAACATACCGTGAAGTTCACCTATCGCCGCACGACCTTCACGCCATTCTTCGCCGTAGCAAAAGACACCACAAGCAAAATGTCCTTGAGCCTATAAAATGACTAATAATACCATGTTTAGTTGAGAAGACTTTTCAAACGTTGATAGTTATCGCAGGCTAATATACTAATAAATATTCACTAGAGCTGAGGGGCCCTGAAATACAATGGTAAGTTCAGGAGACGAATTTTCCTATGCCTCGCAATGTAAACTACCTACCTGTTACGTCAGCAAGAAGGCAGCGCACCCCGCCATTTCAGAACTTTTTCAAATGATCTTGAAATTAATATTTAATTCTCTTTTAAACTGGAATTTTGGAGTGCAAAATTATTGCGTAAAATAAATACATTTATGGCAGGGCACGAATCGCAAGTAATGAAGTCTGTTTTCCTTGATGAAGGCAACTACTATATTCTAAACTGAATGTTATTGTTTTCTCAATACTTTTGTCCACTTTAGACGCCTTTAAGGCTCATTTAAGGTGGCACAAGAAGGTGCCTATTAGGCACCTTCGAATAGCTTAATCTGGGTGTCATAGGCACTTATTATATTCGCCTTTAAAGAACGTTTAAAGTGGCTTTTCCAGCCAGTGTGCTCTGTGGAATGTGAAGTGGGATTTATTTGTATTTTGTAGGAATGGAGAGATCCGGCCTGATCAGATTTGCCAGATCAGGATTAAAATCAGCTGCTCTGATCTAAATTTTCAGATCATACCTGTGGGGTCAGACAGAAGGGTGTGCAGCATGATACTCCCGTTAATCTTGTACTGCATTGACATGACGGTACCAGTCTAATATGTGAAGCATGGAAACTGCATTGCCATGAAAATACCAGTCTAATATTTGGAACACGGATAGAATAATTTTGTAGAAATTAAACATAAATAGTTTTCATAATTTTCTGAAATGGTGTATTTATTGTGAGATAATGAAGTTGACCTTACACAGTGAATGACCTAAAAATTTTAACCGCTCGTATGGAGATCATATAGGGTTTGAATAGAAAACTCTATAGGTTTCTTAGTTTTTCGACAGTGCTTAAATTTTTACCCTACTGTATATAGATAAAAATATACAGCCATCTAAAGGTATGCTGGTTCACCATTTACATAAAAATTTTATTGCGCCTTTCATCTCGGACATTATTGAAAATTAAAATTTTAAAATTAGAAGGAAACCTACCTTGCCTCCTGTGTCCTTCATGCCAAGTTTTATCGAAATTGGAAATGGTGAGGTCAAAACAGTGATTGATCGGACATGGAGTCACTGGTCATGTACATAGAGACCGAGTTGATTTTCCTATGAGGAATAGGGGAGGGTGGGGGCGGACGGATTCTTATTTTCATTCGATAACTCGCAGGCGCCTCTTTCATCGACTTTTTATTCTTCTGAACTTTGAGTGTGAACCTTACTCCTCAACTTCAATTCCGGGCCGATTCTGGACTACGTGTAAATCCAGGTAATCTAAATTTCGTTCGCCTTGTGACCTAGTTATTTAATTTTTTGCTTGACGCTTTAATAAACTGGGTCCCAACCATGTTGATATTGATATATACTTTAACTTCTCCTATTAATGGACCTGCTTAGGTACAGTTGACATTATGAAGTCAGAACCTTGCAAATATGGCGATGAAAAAGAGACGAATCTGTATTTTGAAAGCTATCAAAATCAGTGCTTGGCGCTCCTGCCCTGATAATGACTTCTTGCACAATACACGCCTGAATTTCTACATATTGAAGCGTTTTTCACTAGGAAAACCTAGTGTGCAAGGAAAGATAGCCAAATGACTCTTAAATGCATGGGAAATTTTTCTTGGGAAAGTCGTCATATGAACATTTCCATGTAGTCTGTGGAACTGTGCGCATGTACAGTTCCATGATCGCCACTAATAAGTCAGTAGTCAATGATACTCCATATTCTGCTGTCTTCATTTGATGCACATGTTTGCAGTCTTTCTTAATGTGATTACGCCCCATCGTGAAGCTGAAAACTATATTAATGGATAAGTCTATCTTTCGAACCTGAGTTATTTAGAGGTATTATTCGTAAGAGTGATCCTATGGCATTAGTAGAAAGTAGTTGATAACTTCGGTGACTACTGTCGGCGCAGAAATTATGTGCACTCGAGTTTGAATACAAATAACAAACTAACAGCTAGGCTTACATAAAAACTAATCACACCTTAGCTTTTCTTACTTTATTCTGCGTTATTGAGCAGCAAATTTAAATTTTTAAAACGTATTTTCCTATTTTTTACAACGGTTGTGACGTAAAAAGTGCCTGTTTTTGACGATGTTCGAGCAAAGCACCGACTTCGATGACCCGTAAATTAATACCAAGTCGTTTAATTGCAACTAAAGTTTAAATAGTTTTAGGTATACATGTTTTCTATGCATACTGTAAGTTTCCAGTGTATAACCTTAAAATAAAAAGAGTTGTTATCAATTTTATAAAAAGTTAGCAATTCAAAAGTGGGGTGTCGTAGAATTTCGTTCTTAGTGGCGGCGTTATAATCCGCATGTCCTGAACGTATCCAATATGTAATTGCCTAATATTTCAACACATTTGTTTAATTTATATCGATTGGTATTTATATTGGCGAAAGCGAGCTCCCTCGGCAAGCGACTGGCATTGTTTAAGCCGTGCAGTGTTGCCGCGTACATCCTCTCCTGGCCGCCAGCGCCTTGTCTTGTGCGAACAGATACAATTGTGCATCTTTCACATTTCACATTAGCTTTCTTCATGAGGGCCTTGGACCTCCAAGTAGATAGTATGTGACACCTTTCCATAATAGAAAATAAAAGAATGAAACTGTTAGGTTCACTTTTTATTTAAATAGGCACGACCCGGGTTTCATAACGTAGTTACACCTGAAGATGTAACTACGTTATGAAACATGGGTCGTGCCTATTTAAGTATTAAGTGACTCTAACAATGTTTCATTCTTTTATTTTCCATTAGCAAAACGATAATTGAAATCGTTGAAGCCATAAGGTACTTAGGGGTGACAACCACTAAAGGTTTATCGTGGGTAGGAAACATCCGGGAAGCAAGCAGCCGAGCCAAGAGAAATCTAGGATTTATTAAAAGGGTACTCGGGAAATGAGACGAGAAGACAAAATAGTGTGTTACTTTTCACTAATTGGGCCCCACATTGAGTATGCAGCCAGTGTATGGGATCCGAATGAATTAGGTTTGAACTGAGAGCTAGACAGTCTGAAGCGCAAAGAAACTAGGTTTGTTAAAAGCTGCTAGGATAGGTTTAGTTGTGTATCACAATTTATAGAAATATTAGTTTGGAATCGTTATTAGATCGTATGCTAAAATACAGATTAAATCTTATGCAGCAATCCAAAATAGATAGATTTACCGAAGTGGTATTTTTAAAACCCCAGCGTATTATGCTAGATTTGACCAGATAAAGAAGATTAGAGAGATAGATTGCAGTAGCTACTGATAGATTAAAAATGTCATGTTTACCCCGTACCATAAGAGAACACAACAGGCAGCATGGCAAAAGGATGGGTCGGTTCAATATTGTTAGAGTACTCTGCAGTACATTATATATGAATGAATAATTTTCCAATGAAGTCAAATTTAAGCCTGGTTCACACGGTGCGTTTTTCCGGGATGGATTTCTTGCGTGAAGTGCTGATGGGTGCCATGTGTGCTCGCTTTCTGGAACCGCTGACTGCTGTCCGGCTGCCCTGACCAAACTAGCTTGCTTGATTTCGAGGTTAAGTCCGGTGCTATTTTCCTTGCGTTTTTGGCTGATGGCTATTGTTGTCGGCCAATCATCGTTCAGCTTTGCATCACGCGATCATAATAAAGGTTCTGCCTTTAATTGAATTGTATGGTCGATATTGCGTTTAAAAATGAGTGTTAATCTATGGACTAGGGATCAATTTGTGGTACTTATCGAAGCATATAGAGATGAAACTTGTCTATATGCATTTCGTAGTCGGAACTATCACAATAAACATCTTCGTGTTTGGGCTCTAAGAAGAGTAAGAACAGCAGTCAGTGCATTGAACCCAAGCACGAATGAAAAATAATGTGCCTCAAAATTCCATAACCTCCGAAATCAATTCAACGTTGATAATTTAAAACGCCGTGAAATTCCGCCATGCAATACAACACACACTACTGCACAAAACCACAAAGAAACATATAATACAGTAAAATTGTACAAAAAAGGCAATAAAACCCTACTACATACGATTAAAACAGCATGTTACACACTCCCAGCCATGAGCATACAAATATCAACAATGAAAGTCTTATATACAAGCTGGGGAAACAATTGAGCAACACCTTTCGTTCAGATTTAATTCCCAACAAAACAGAGATTTTTTGTCCCATGTAGCCTGCCTGTATATCGAGACGGCCTCGTATCAAGGGATCACAAAGATCTGATGATAATAAGAAATCAAATACTATAATTAAAGAAGGCACTATTAATTAACTATGAATATACGTTCAATAACCACCATTTTCTGGGTTTTGAGTGGGTTTGCCTGTTAAGGAGGAACCATTATTTAGGCATGCCCGAAAACCTACTCTGATTTTTACATATATTATAGTCCATCGTTTTCCCTATTGAATGGTGTTTGAATTGAATATTGCTATGTTATTGGCCATTCAACGAAGATATATGGATTTGAAAATGAAGGTTTTTCACGTAGAAATGCATTGTCCTTATGGGAGTATGATAAACATAAAGATCAGACGATATACCGACTCTGGAGCTTGAGACACATAATTTCCCATGAGAAAAGCAGTCGTTTTCCAGATTCAAACCGCACACTCGCAAAGATAGGTCTTGCGCTGTATTGATAGTCATAGCGAACACAAGGCGTATTGGGAGTTAAAGTTCTAAGTCCAGTCCGTAAGTTATTAAAACTTTGAACTTTCTTTTTTCATAAACCTGCCTTTATGTTGAGTAAGGCTGCCCATTTTAAGAAATTTGGATTCAATAGGTTTGATTAATACGATCAGAGATCAATACGATTCCACCAAAAATGATATGGTGAAAAAGTGATGCTGAATTTGATGCATGAATGATGCCATGAACAAATCATTGAAGTAAAAAATAATAGGTGATGAAAAGGTAAATGAGGAATGCAATATCTATTGCATGAAGGAACACTACTGAATACTTGAAAATACAAAGGCTGCACACTTCTACTGCTGTCAACAAGATACTTTAGGGTACCCCTCAACTGTTTATGCAATCTCGGTGTTGCCATGTGCTTCTATTATACATTCATAATGCAATTTATCACGAAAATAAACGGTTAAGACACATTTTTAAACGTTTTACCACAAAAAATAATTATTTCTTTTCCTCAGTTCATTAATAAATATTGTAATCAAGTTATGACTACATAGCAACGAATGCTGGAGTCAATACAATATTTAGTTTTCATTACGTACCTAAAACTTTTGTTTAACATATTGTTGCATGATATTTTACCCAGTGGATCTTTTGAATACATATTTTAAAATACAAAAGACATCACAAAGCCTAAATTCATTCATTACCGCAAATGATATAAATCATAAGAATATAGTACTTCGAAGCGCAGATTCTTCCACAGGTTAAAATATGCAGAAAATTGATCTCTGATTTTTGTAGCTCTTGCAGTCGGCCGATTTCCTCCATGGAGTGTCACTGTCTGGTTAGGGTCAAAGTCATAAGCACACTCTCATTATAAAACTCGGAAGTCATATGGCATGCCTCACTCTTATGCAATACGAAGTTGTGCAGGAAGAGGGATGATGTTCAGGAGAATGCGGAATCTATTTGATAGAATTCCAAAAGCATTTTCCACCGCTCTCTACGAGCTCTGCTCGGTCGGTATTTGAAAATTTTCTTTTAAAAGGCAAGATCGCGGCCTGGATATGGCTTCATTACATTTTCTTTTCAAAGGAAAGGTGTCGTCTTCAACCATTACGTACAGCACATTTGTGACACACCCAGGTAAAGGGCTGGGAGGGGACTAATTATATTTAAGGGGCCACAAAGTTTGGGATGGGTACTGAATGCAAGGAGGATAGCTCCTGCTCCGTGTGAACCGACAATCATCAGCGAAGCCAGCTTAGCGGCCACCTTCGTCGCCCGCTTAGCAACACGCACGAAATCCAACAAGCTAGCCACTCAAAGAAAAAATGCACCGTGTGAACTAGGCATTAGACAGTCTTTTTGGAGATAATACAGCAATGTATATGGAAATTAGGAATGAAGATGATAGGTAGCCTCTGACAAAGGATTATGAAACATTTGATGACAATTAGCCAATGGTGCGCATTAGGGATGTGCGAGTAGCACTTTTTGACCTCGAGTCGAGTATCGAGTCGAGTTGTAAAGTACTCGCGAGTATCGAGTCGAGTCGAGTCGAGTTTGTACATTATTGTACATGAGTGAAGAGACCCAGTTCTTACTTAAGTCATCACAATTAAAGTTAGCCAGCAATCTGACTATCAAATGGCAGGTCTACCTACCTAATGCATAGTTATAAACAGTCAAATTAATATGGCATGTAGCGCAGGCCAAAAGACATAATGGAAATTTTCTGGTAGTTCTCGAAATAAGAAAATTACCTTCATTCCTAGGATTACTCAAAAATGTGTAAATTAGCTTGCAGTAAGGTACCTAGAGTGTACTTAGGCATAATATGAGGCCTATATGAGTGACATGCCCTATTAACTTGAAAGTAAGCCAGGAAGCAAAATATTTTTTCTTAAGGAATACATAAGCCTAATTAGAAGAGCATTCCTTGTATTTCACATTCCTATGCATTTCTTTTCAGAGCTAAACGCTTTCTCAGTGATGTCGTGTATGCCGGGGTTAGTCCAACAGTACAGTGAATTTCATACAATTTGCTTTATTTGTGCAGTAATATTTGATAAGCTCGCGCCTCAAATTTATGATTGGCCGTTAATTACATAGTTAGTTTTTTAACATATACTTTTCTTCCTCTTCCAATTAATGGCACCATCTCTTCAAAATCGGTGATTTCTGCCTAAACATGATAGAACTTAGAATCATAAAAATGATCTGTGTCAATCACCCCCATTTGCACGATGCATGAACACCCAATAGCAGCACGGGTTATTTCCAATATCCATTAATGCAAGTTAATAACGTTTGAACAATGAATTTTCATTCACAGATGAATGTGAGCAGGTACATGAATTTTGTATAGAGTCCTGTGGATTAAAGTTTTCGATTTCTAAGGAAATATATTTGAACAAAAATGTATTATAGATAATTATCTATAGATATTTATAATTATATATCTTAAGATATTACTAGGAACTTGAAATTAATGATTTGATTAATAATCCTAAATAGGAAATAAAAAAATGTAATAGTAAAACTTATAAGTTTTATAAGATACCTATATCATCCGTAATGCCCTTATAATAGGATGCCTACCATCCGTTACAAAATTTCCTTCACCTGTGAGTTTGAAGACCAATATCTCCAGGATGGCTAAAGCGGTTCTAAAATAAAGTATATCAAATTAAAGCTTGTTTATTTCTAGGTTTACTGGTAGTATTAAAATATTTTTACATTTTTTTTACTGAAGTACGTGTTTAAGAACGGATTTTTAGCGATTTTTTTTAAATACCGGATGGATCCATTGAATTCGGGCATCGTAAGAACAACACAGATCGAGATATCAAACTTCCTTTTCACATATTGTAGCTAAGGGCTTTGTTAATAGTTATACGATGTTTCATGCTATTACGTTCATCAATATTTTTGTTATTGATGAATTTGTCAGACTGCGTTATTTTCCGTCCCGCACGCTTTCCATTCCGGAAATCACCGTTTGGACCTTTCTCTTGCTCTCGAGTCATTAATATGAATCTACTTATGAAATCTCAGTAGAATTCGTTGGTTATTTGATATCGATATATATTTATTTTCAGCTATAAAAGCACGCTCAAATGTCCAGAGCATGCCTGGAAAGGTAGCGCGCGCGTGGAATTATCTGCTGCAAGCAGATCGCCTATCGCTGTGAATGAGTCATGAGGACTCGAGAATAGCGAAAAAAAGTATCGCCTTTAAGAATGCAAGTCAGGGTCATTTAAAGAACTGACGGTATCTTTGGAAGCATACCGTCATTATGCCTCCTCTTGCAAAGATTTTGGAGACGGAGTTGAAAATAATTTAAAATACAATTTGTTTCTTTCGTCGAGAAGCCGAGAAATGTGGGGACAAAAGCTATCTCTCTTATCGCTGATTTTATTTTGGTGAATACTGCAACGAATAAACTTTTATTCAAGCATAGGCAAGGATATTTTTCCTGTACATATGATAGAAATTTTCTCGCGTGGAGTTTGGTGCGCGCGGTACCTGCGGTAACTTACAACTTGAAACCTCGAGCAGCTTATCTCACCAGGCCAAAAGTCCTGTGGCGTGGAGCTCCCTTTCCGAAATAAATATATACAAGTTGAAAGCATATCTAATTCTCCTAATTTGTTAAGTCATTTTACACGTGCTTAGTTTTCAAACACGAAGAATACCATCAAAACGAACTAAATTTCCGACTTCCGCATGCTGAGATAGCGCATTTTTATATATTATTCGTTACGTAATTAGTAACTGAGCAATCTATTTTAAACTTTGTTTACTCTAAGATAAATATATGTTCCATATCTTATGCGAAGAAAAGAGAAGTGGCTTTTCATGTGTATCTTCAAGTCAAACTTGCTTCCCGGAACTTGAATAATATCCGGCGTTTTTATCTGTCTCAGTCGAAAAATTAATTAATATAACCAACTAAAAATATATTTTTGACATTATTAAACGTATAAATAAACAAGATTTAGTTCGATATACTTTATTTTAAAATTGAACTACTCATTTTTATGATCTAAACCTTCAAACTCAGGGGATGGAATTTTACAACGGAGATTGCGAGGTGCTTTGAGCTCGAATATAGTCCCCCACCCCAGACTTTTTCCGCGAATATTTCGGCCAAAAAGGGGGGGCTAGCTATATTCGGAGGAATACGGTACATATGCGGTTTCATGGACCGTGTAACCACCGATTCATCCATTTGTTCACGCAAACGTACATAAATCCGTTCACGTAAACGTACATGAAACCATTCACGCAAATGTAAATGAACGTACGTAAGTACATGTCCGTACGTGTTATATACCGTGTAACCAGAGATTACCTCGATTTTGATGATAGCGCTTCATGTCGGCAGATTTCTGAACGTATTGGCCTTGGCGGCTCCGTCGACAAAAACTACTCGACTCGACTCGACTTTCGTAAAAATACTCGAGTGCTCGAGTCGAGTACCAACTACTCGACTCGACTCGAATTTTCGAGTACTCGCACATCCCTAGTGCGCATAGATGTGTTCGCAAGATACCGAACCAATTTATGATTGGTATATGCCTGGGTATCTAATAACCATTTAGTGACACGAGCCCGGTAGATACTAGGCTATTATGATGGGAGAAATGATTCACTTAGTACTTATTACACGAATTTATTTTATCCCAACCGGTTTCGACGTTAGCACGTCATCATCAAGGGTACAATCTCCGAAGTTTCTGGGAGTCATTTAAAACCAATACATCAGGAGCACCTTGTCTCTTAACAATTTCTAAGAAATGGTGTTTATGTTGGATAAACAGGTCATAAATTCACCATCAGAGCAAAAGAACACGAGAAATATTTATTAAATAATGACCCAATATCCGGTTTAGATAAACATCTTATTAAGACTGGAAACCATGGTAATTTTTCGCGCAAGATTTTATGTATAAATGACAAGGGATTTAATTAAACTGGACTTTTTAGAGAATTAATAAATTATTAAGAGACAGGGTGCTCCTAATGTATTGGTTTTAAATCACTCTTCCGAATTTAAATGTTCTCCTTTTACCTCCGTGTTGCACCATGACCGTCCGCAGCCCCTTCCTCTTCACCTTGACCATCGGTGATTATCAATACCTATTCTCCCTCTCCCCCTTCCTCCCCCCCTACCTCTAGCCACTACCCTACGTCAACTCTTTTTGACCCAACATTGCCGATTCAGTGGCTCTTCCCTCCCTCAACCACTTCTACCCTAACCTCCACCCCCAGGATTCTCGTATATATGTGACTTGCACTCCCAGAAACTTCGGAGATTGTACCCCTAATGATGACGTACTAACGTCGAAACCGGTTGGGTTAAAATGAATTCGTGGAATAAGTACAAAGTGAATTATTTCTCCCATCATGCCGTCATTCCACAAAGTAGAGCCTGTAACAGTTGAAGTTTTAGGCTATTATGTATCTATTGAGTAGTAGTGCTATACCTATTGATTATTTTTGTGGTAACGCGTTGTACCCACGTAGCGGGTAGTTTAACTGGGATTCGTCAACAGAGTACTGGGTAAATGTGACGATCATGTACCAGAAATCAGCTACTTTTCCCTTGTAAGACCTCATTTGGAATATGCTGCCATTGTATGGGATCCCTACGAAATCGGTATAAAGAACGAACTTGAAAGTGTGCAGCGAAGATCGGCAAGATTTGTAAAGGGACGGTACGATAACCAGGCTATTAATTAGCGTAACCAGTCTATTAAATGAATTGAAATGGGAATCATTGTCAGATCGCAGGTTGAAATTTAGACTTAATCTCTTAAATAAATTCCAAGACCATATTTTCAGTGATGATGCTAAAAATATTTTCCGGACCCCAACTTACTATGGAAGACTGGACCATAATAAAAAAATTAGAGAAATTGATTGCCGAACTGACAGATTCAAAATGTCCTTTTTTCCTCGTACTATTCGGGATATGAATAACGGTAAATATATCCAGTACGAGTTTAGCAATTGATAACATTGCTATGTTGCATGCATGTTGGTATAAGGACTTGAAGCTAACCCAACTAACAGCATGTTTTTGCATGTTTGCTTTGCTATTTTTATCTTTTTTTAAATTGTGTAATTTGAACAGCACCTATATAAATACTAATCCTTTTTTATGCACTATATGTAGTGCATGTTTGGTGAGAATTCACCCCCTGCCACACACCTTTATGGTGGCTTGAAGGGTATTATGTAGATGTAGTGCGTTTGGTGAGCATCTTCGCATTCGGTGATATGCTCCTTAGATGCAGAAATAGGTTTCCGGTCCACTGCCTGTCTCCACGCACCGATGGAGACTTACATTGACTGGAGGCCTCCTGCTTCGGTCCCTCGGGCCCTCCCCGGCCCAACGGGCCTTTTCTTCGCTGGCACGAACATAAGAAGGCGCCTTCCACGCTGCCGAGCAGAAAAAAGGTGAACTTCCATTTGGCTCCTTGTTTGGCCGTGAATGCGGCGGCTAGGACTTTCTGAGGAGATTCCTCAGCAGGAGTTGTAGCAATCATCCTTGGCTGCAACAACGCTCCCAGAATTCTGTTCGTTAAAGAATATACACCAATGGTTTTTGTCCTGTGAAACACCAGTATTTCGTAACCACGGGCTGTTTTCAAATGCGTTCCATAACTTTCCTCACACTAATTGTGATTACTCCGCCTTGTCGCATTGGCCTCACGAATTTTTTCATCTCCCTTAATTAGCACAATTCCTATGTTGCTTCCCTATTTAGTAAACTTTAAAGAATTTCCCAAATATGCACCAGGCTATACTGTAAAAATTTTATCTGATTTTAAGGTACATAAGCAATCTGAATTTCAGATGCAACATTTTTAAGAAAGTGTACGTTGAATTTCAGCACTAATATCTTGTCTAAAAATAAGGCAGGTGAAGGAATGAAAATCAGATCAGGTTGGACTTATTTTAAGTTAGGCCTATGCTGAATTTAATACAGCCCTGATCTGGCAATAATGCGGGTTGCTACTGAAATTCTAGCATACTTTGAGGGGATGTCTAATTTTAAGGCAGGTGCTGGACTGAAAATCAGACCAGGTGGGACTTATTTTCAGGCCCATGCTGAATTTAAGATCAGGGCAGTCTTAAATTCACAATGGGCCTATCTTAAAATGAGTTCCACGAAGCAATGCGGGTTTCTATTGAAATTAAAGCTTACTTTTATGGGGTGTCTAATTATAGATACTATATATTTAAACACTTCACACGAAAACAAACCAAAACCATAACATATCATATTTTTACTCAATGATACTATTTAACTGGCTAAATTCTTCAATGGAGAAAACGTAAATCATAGAATTTCGATTGAAAAAGATTTCAGGATTGAAATGGGAACATATTAAAAATAACTTTAAAGATAATATGAAAATTTGTACTTTTGTTGGAAACAAAGCAATCCAAAGTCTTCGATACCACAGATGTGTGCCAGTATCTACAAACCAAGGCAGGAACTGTCACTTGATGAGGGCGACTATTTTTTAGTTCTTACAACCCTGCCACGTAGACAAAATAGGGATATTTAGGCCGTGTTCCAATTCGTCATTATGCACCCTTCAAACTCTTACCCGCTCTTTTCGATTGTCAACTTTCGGATGTGACGTCACGTAGTGCGGTTCCAATCCGTTTCAGAGCGCATCAAGAAGAGCGCCAGGGCCTAGTGCACGTAAGGGTATGTCCATGCTCCCTTTTGCGCACTACGATAATAACAGAGGAGATTCAGGAGACAAAATTGTTAAGAATGGATGATGAAACGGATTTCTATTAGGCAAACTATTATTATTTGACGTTTGTATGTCATGTGAACTTCATATATTTCGGGAAAACAAGTAAATTTTTAACGAAATAGAATAGTTCTAATGAAAGTAAACGACATGGTTGCAGATAAACTTTCTAAGGCGAAGGAAGTTATGAATAGTAATTTGTAATGTATTTAATAAGTATTTTAGTGTAAAATGACGTTAACGTACGGCAGAAATGGTGCTCACTAAATGAAAGATTATTTATTACTTTCTATGGTGTGAGGACTACGGCAGCGAAGTGGAACTTACGTGTTTTACATGCTGAAATAATTATTAGGTTCTTCTTACTCATTGGTAAATGAATGCCGGACCATCTTAAGAATTGAAAGTTAACTAGCCATACAATTGTATGTCCATGGATTAGTATTTGGCAATACGAAAGAAGAGAAAACAGAGTATTTGATGTAAAAAGTCCATCTCCAGGCATCAAATTCAATATTACTTACTGGTAGGTACGTACTGCTTATACTAATGCTCTGTACTTTATCAAGAGCAGTATAGGGTACAACTAATCATGCTTGTTATTTTCAATGAATGTAAATCTTTATTTACTTAGTTATTATTCAAATTTCATTCATACAATCATTTATGTAAATTTCTCCGGATTTCATAACTGGACAGTATTGATATATTCGCAATGGATCCTACATTGATACAATTTGTTTAATGAGAAATACACAGCATGTTAAGCTGTTCTTGGATATTTCAATCAATGCCTTGTTAAGTAATAATATGCGTTGTGAATTGCGCCTGTTTATTATTTTGGGCACCAACATTCGTTGACATAATCTTGACACCGTTGCGACTTCGTATCAAAGGATACGAAGAATACCATAAGATTACCAAACACCATGAACAACGCCTCAAAAATAGGGTTTATTATTACATGCAGAAACAGCACAGAAAAGTCGTTTACTTTCATATCTCGATTGTGCTTACGAAATCTCTTCCGAAACCACAGATATACACATCTGTGTCCGAAACTACACGATACATGCTCGTCAATTTTTTTGCAGTAAACACCACTGCCACAAAGTGTCCATGGCGCTAATGTCGGAATAGAGCAAGTAAGTGCAGAAAAGGGTGAAAGTGCAAGAAAGAGCGTAAGGGTGCAAGAGCGTAGTGCACGCCCTTGGGATTGGAACAGGAAACGTCACTCAGATACAACTGGCTCCTTTCTGCAAACAAACAAAGTATCAACGCCACATTCTCAAACAATTCATCGCACGAAACACATTTCACCAAGTATTTACAATGAAGTTTTATCAGACTTCGAATTTTACTTCTTTACGCTTCTTAAAGTGGAACTCCTTCCAATAAAAAAGGTAAGTACGACTTTTGAATAATTATACAACAGCTTGAAAATTGACCGCTGTTCATTTTAAATTTTTTATTGCGAAATGATTTGTAAAAAAATACTCAGTTGTATTGATAAATAAAGAAAAAGGTTATAGTTAATGAAGTTATCAATTAATGTTAACATAAACGAAGAAATATTTAAAATAATTACTACCCGTCAAAATGACGGGTGATGGTCCTTCTAGGTAGCCATACAACCCCGGTCCATCTAGTGTTAATCCTTGTTGAATTCCATCTCCCTGGTTACGCTCCGCCCATCAGTCTCTGCTATTGGCAGGTTAGCTCCAATTGCGGAGCCAACCAAGGCGTGCTTATTTTCAGCACGGGTGATCTGAATTTCAGGTCACAACCATCTTATTTCCAATATGCAGTCGTTAAGTTCTTAAAATAAGACGGAGGTGTGTCTGATTTTCACGCATGTTGAGTCTTAAATTTAGACCACTACCGTAAAACCAGACAGCGTCAAAATTCAGATCGCACTGAAAATCAGATAAACTTTTTACGGTGTAGTAGCACGTAGTAGTAGTACGGTGTAGTGTATATTTCACAGAGAAAACAATCAATCGCCTTGACCGAGACTCAAACCCGGACCCCCTTATTTCAGGCCAAGATTATATCATTATATATGTTCAGCAGTCCTGGAACATCTTGTTCTTTTAAGCCTCTATATTTCTCAAATAGGACGTCTTCTTAGCTCATCTGGTAGAGCATCTAGCCGAAAATCAGGGAGTATGGGTTCGAGTCGAGTTCAAGGCTAATTTTCTTCTCCGTGGATTATCTGCTTTTGTGCAATTTCAGCGGGTAACACCGCTAAAGTTTTCGCGGCTAGTTTGTGAACTTGGAACTTATTCACCTAGCTATTTATTTGAGAACTCTGAGAGAGAGAGAGTTTCAGAGAATCTCTCCCGTAATTTTTCCGACTCAACAGCCCGGCGCCTGTTTTCCGTTCCCAAGGCAATGTTCCGTTCCCTCCAGATAGGTGTTCACCTCCCTGAAATTCACGTGTGTCAATCCTGTTCTATAAATTCCTCTACTTCATATTGCATTCCGTATCTTCACTCTTGGCAAATATGAAAAATACTGATGTTATCCTAGCGTTAATCAATGCATTTTATTTATTCTCGTGCATTAAAAAGATCCATAAACTGGTTTTATTGTACTATTTCTGCCTCTATGCGCCCTGATTGTGGCGCTCGTGTTGTCAATGAAGGCTGAGTAGAGTTTAAACGTCACCCAAAAGAAGTTTATAGCATTACATTACCTATTGAGTCCCTGCGACATCCAGAATCTGTTTCTAAACTTTAAGGCTATTTACTAAGCCCTCCAGCGCAGAGAACATTCAGTTACCCATTGCAATGAACGGAAGAGATTGAAGTTGATTCGCCTTTTCGGTATGCTATACTTAAATAATTTGAAACTTTCAAAATATTACATAATAAGCATTGAGTTATCGGAAATCTTTGCCAATTGCCAAATATTACGTAATAGCATATGTAAAACAATGTTATATCAGCATCAACACCTGTGTGAACAATTCCGAGATTGTTTTGAACGTCTTCAATCAATAATTCTCCTAGCAGCTTCTAATATCCTCATATTTACGTATTTCTTCTCCGTCACATATTTTACCACTTGCTCCATACATCTCATACAGGGCATTCGTTCGTCGTTCTTCCCGTTCACTTGCCCTTCGACAATTTTCATCGTCAAGCCATTGTGACTTAAGATATGGTTGATTAAGTCTTGTGTCCTAATTGTTTCTTAAGATATGTCCCCTCTTCTTTTCAGAGATTTCAGTAGACACCTCATTTCTTTCCCACTATTCTTATGACGTTGTCGTTTCTCATTCGTTTGATCGATTACGTCTTCATTCTTCTTCTTTAGCATCACATTTCGAATGGTTCCAACCTTGACTTCTCTCCCTGTGAGCCATAGCATTCCCCGTGCCATACTTCACTTTAATAAAGAATTGTGCTTCAGATGTATGTAATCGATGGTTGGCGAGTTCACTTTGTGGAATGAATTCATGATTGGAAAAAATTAACTCTGTCCGACATATGATTTACCGCAGGAACAAGGGATTTTATAAACGCCTTCACAGTGGAGTGGATCGAGGCGGTCCTTGGCGGATGGAAAAATGTTTCTCGTTTTCTTTAGGGCCCGGTGACGCGTCACGATTCCCGCTTTATTCAGTACGCGAGACATCCTTTCCGTGGTTCCGGAGACATACGGAATGGATACGTAAGCGACTGGCTTCGTGTCCTCCCTTCCTGAAGTGCCTTGTGATTACCCTGTCTTCGAAGTTCTGGAATGGCGGCGGATGAAGGCGTTTATAAAATCCCTTGTCCCTGCGGTAAATCATATGTCGGACAGACTGGTCGCTCTGTGGCGTGCCGAATAAAGGAACATGAAAGGGCCCTGTCACATAGGGACACGGGGAAATCAGCCGTAGCGGAGCACGCCTTTTCCGAGGAGGGACACCAAATTTTAATTGACAAGACGCGGGTGTTAGCCCAAGAAAGATTTTATCACCAACGACTGATCCGCGAGGCCATAGAAATTGAGAAATGCCCCCTGAACTTCAACCGGGACGAGGGTATTCGACTAAGTCCGACTTGGAGAAGACTTTTCCGGAGTAAAGATACGCCTGGATGCTTCCATAAGAACAACGACACACCCGTTGGCACTGTGAGGGGTAGGGAAAGTTCACCGACCCCCCAAGGACAGGGCTAAGTGGCGGCCACCTTTTCATGTCATTCACCCCCCCCCCAACTCCACAGAAAAAGGGGGGAGGGATGGAGAGATATAAAAACATCCACTTTTCCAATATATTTTAACATTGTCTGATGATGCGTCCTGCAATGGCCGCGAAAGCTCGCTCACCGACAACGCGTTATACGCAGCTGCACCCGAAAGCCTCTGACGACGATGGATTCCGCTGCGAAAACCTACGTTCCAAAAATTAACTTTGTTATATTCCACAAAACTTTTTATTGTCAATAAAAAGTTATGTGGAAAATTACAGTTATTTTTTTCCAATCAGATATATGTTCCATAGAATTTTTCCCTTCTTTTACGCTTTTATTTCCTGCTGGAACAAAATTCTCATTTTGGTAGAATACCCTCTTCACCTTATTTAATATACTGAGTATTTTTCTTGCTTCATTCATTTCTGGTGTACAGGGTTCCGCGGCATGGATTTAAGTAATTCATAATGTTTCATGCCATACTCTTGCTGAGTTAACTTAATGCAATGAATTAATTTATAAACTGCATGTAAAACTGTGCTTTCATTTAGAAATTTGAGTTATGCACTATACATGTAGTTAACATCCTCTAATATCCAGGTTAAACACTTACGTTATAGTTGCATATTTATGTTAAATATTCTAGTGCTTTCTATAAGAAATCCATCAAGCCGCGGGCAATCCAGATTTCCCTTTTCGCCTGAACATGACCCAGTCACATGCCACTCATTTATTCTTAAATGTGTGATAATTTGTTTCATTTTATTCAAACAGGAATCGTAATTAATTTAAACAATTTAATACCTTGTGCTTAATAATCAAATTTTCCTAGCTATCCTTCACCGCCACGACATTCGGAATACTAATTCCATGTCCTTGTACAATGATGATAAATAATGGTGATCAGCAAATCACTGAGGGGAGGGGGGTAGTTGGTTGTCACTGGGTAATATAATTAGCTCTTAATGCCTCCCAGTAAGCTAATAGTAAACATATTTCACACGCAGAACAGTGAATAAAAATTCCCTTTCATCCGTCCCTGAAATATATATTATTAAATTCAATAATTTTTAAATGTAATTCATTATTTACTCCGTATAGTACGTTATTATTTATAATCGGGCATGTTTTTCACATGCATTTGTTCCAGTCACGGGAGCCACAAAATAGCATTAATATTCTCTTCACAATTGTAACATATCATATTGTGGGTGATTACGTAAATCTACAAAAATATTTTCAACCGTAGCACAGGTAAAAAATACACTTTTTCTTATGTAGCTTTCACCGTTGACTCCGAATATCAGAACGAAAAAACTGTATCACGTAAAGGTTTCTTTTTATACAAATGCCCAAAATTATGACGAAAGGTTAAAAGAGGACAGAAAAAATCGAAATATACGAGTTCAGAAGTGAACATTCATCTCCACCTACTTCAAATCTATTTCATGCATGTGTAGGCCTACCAAACTCTTGAAAAAAATAATATATTTTTTAAAAATTATGATCTAGCAAGGTTTTTTCCCACTTTTTATGTTAATTTACATCTATTTTTTCAAAAATCAGCAGAAATATCTCATTGTCACAGGATCCCAGCAGCCTTGGTATCTCGTTGCAATAGTTGTGTTGCCCTAGTGAAACCTCTATCATCTTTCATCACTCACTGACCCAAGGTTCTCTGGTGAGAAGCCTCTTCGACAAAAAAGAAATACGGCAGTCCATGGCTTTGTAAGTTTTCAAAAGGTTAAAAACTAAAGTTTTGTTGTTCTCTTCTTTTTTGTTGCCGAAAAAAACTTTTATTGCCTCCTAAAATACCTTTCATGCTGCCGGATTTTTATATTTAGATTATTCTCAAAGCCAGGGTCACACCTCTTTCTCATGCCAAGTCCAGTGAAAACTCCTTCTTTGATCTTAGCTTCACTAAGTTAAGGGAAAAAAGTTCTAACAAAAACTTGAAGCTCTCTCCTTCCCTATCTATGGCTTTGGCCGAATTCTCCATCATCCCCGAGTTGAAGAGCAAGGGAGGAAGAGGCACCTTCTTAGCACCGCTAAAGGATCACACTGCAGTCTCCAGGGGTGTTTAATTCTTTTGATGACCATGCTTTTCGTCTTTTTTTTCCATGACCATTTTTTTCGTCTCTGCTGCCCCATAATCATGTAATACAGTTTATTTTGTAAATCCATCTTTAAATCCAGTTAGTAATAGCAATCATTTTCAAGTCGACCTAAATTTCCCACTTAAAATCTTCGTGCTTGACTGCATTTAGAATAGCGACCATGTTTGAATACGGGAATGATAATCAGAGTTAATAGTTAACCTAATCACCTCTTTGGAGAAGTTGGTATTTTTTATTTGAAGTGGAGTACGAGCCTTCTCATGTTACCGTAGCCAAAAAAAAAATTCTTTCAAATATTTACGATACGTTTCTATTAGGCAACATATCATCTTAATAATTATCTGCTGCCAGAGTAAATCTTTCAAACCAAAACAATTCTTTGCCACCATTAAAATTAATAATTTTTTTAATTAAAGAATTTTTTGGAACAGTTCATAAGAGTTCATTTAATAGAGCATTCCATTTCCATATTCCTCTGTTCAAAAGCGAAAATTTGTTTACAATTGTCCTCTTAGCTTTCTGTTTCTCCGTGGTTATTCTTCCCGGTAAAATCTACCCTTTCCATTTCTTTCCATCTCCCAACTCACTCCCTGCTCTGTTATTGTTTTATGCTTTATAAAAAAACCAAATAAACGAGTTAGCTCCATTCTACCTTTAATAGATCCACATTCCAGGTATTTCATCACTTTATTTACACTTTCCTTCTCTTTAAAGCTCCATTGAACATATTGAGCTGCCTTTCTTCGGGCTTTCCGACTTTTTATTTCTTGCCTTTTCCATAGGGTCCGCACACACTTGTTGCATACTGAATCTTACATTTTTTAAATATGCGGTCTCTCTAGCAGACCTGGTACTTTTCTTTTGATTTCTCATTACAAAACGCAGATTTGCGTATTCCTCTCGCAATTACTTTCCCCACAATTACCCTGACCAATGTTTTTTGAAATTGTTAAGCCCAAGGTATTACAACTGCCCGTCTGAGGCACCAATTGACCGTGTAAGATATATCTACAATTGTTCCACTATTTATTTTTTTTAATTTTACAGGACTACTATAAAAAACACATTTTTAAAGTTATTTACCTGTGTTCATTCAAATACCTTTTCCAAGTCTTCCTGTTTTCCCATCATATTGTTTTCATTTGCCATTTCCCTGGTTTTAATATCTTGGGAAAGTCACCAATATAAACTTTTAAAATAAAAGAGGCTAACGGTCCCATGGTTGTCCTCTTTAAGAATGCTTCCTATTTTTGTGCATTGGAATAATCATATCCAATTTCCATTCATTCTGAAACGTATTGTTATTCGGTGGCACGTTAAACAGTACTCTGAAAGTGTACAGATCATCAAGAAAAACACCTCTTTGTATATATATCTTGGATCTTTAATTTTGAAGCTTCAATTCTTCCATACACCATTTAATAGCTAATAAGTCCCAAACCAACGATAGGGTAGGATGTAAAGGGAAGTTACGATAATCTTATTAGCGTAGCCAGTCTATTAAATGAATTAAATTGGAAATCATTGTCAGATGGCAGGTTGAAATGTAGAATTAATCTCTTAAACAAATTCCAAGACCAAGTGATGATGTTAAAAATATTTTGCGAACCCCAACTTACTATGGTAGACCGGACCATAATCACAAAATTAGACTTATTGATTGTCAAACTGATAGATTCAAAATGTCCTTTTCTCCTCGTACAAATAGGGATATGAATAACGGTAAATATATCCAATACGATTGCAGCAGTGGATAACATTAGTAGCTGCATGTTGGTGTAAGGACTTGAAGCTAACCCAACTAACAGCATGTTTTTGCATGTTTCTTTGCTACGAGGCATGTCCGGAAAGTAAGTACCGTTTCGTTCTACCGCCACCACAACGCTAGTGTCGCAGTTCCGCGCACGTGTACTCGTCTTTATGGTTCATTGTCTTTCGACTGACGCCATTGCAGCCAGGTTGTGTTGTGTTTACATTTGTTAGTGATCGCTTAAAATGTTTAAAACAATATCGGATCCCGCCGACAGTGAAGTGAGTTCTGCAATACGGTTTTTGAACGCAAAGAATGTTAAGGCAGCTGAAATTCATCGTCAACTTATAGAGATTTATGGTGAAAGTGCAATGACTGATGGGATGGTGAGAAAGTGGGTTAGAAAATTCAATGATGGACGAACCAGTGTTCACGACGAAACATGGAGTGGGCGGCCTTGTGTTGTCAATGATGGGATGGTTGAAAAAGTGAATGAGAAAATTCATGAAAACAGACGGTTAACGATAAGAATGCTTTCTGAAGATTCCCACAAATTTCAAAGACTTTTTTGCATGAGATTGTCACAAATTGCTTAAATTATCGCAAACTGTGTTCCCTTTGGGTTCCGAAAATGCTTACGGATGACCACAAAACGAAGCGACTTGGAAGTGGATTGACATTTCTTACCCGATGCAGTTTTGAGGGAGGTGACTTCTCAAACAGTGTTGTGACTATCACTTATTCTTGAATTTGAAGCGTGATTTTGGAGGAAGGCGCTTTGAGAGCGATGACGACGCAAAGAACGGTGTTCAGCAATGGCTGTCTTCCTGGCGACATCTCTCTATGAAGAGGGCATAAAAAAGTTGGTTTCCCATTATGACAAATGTCTAAACAATGGTGGAAACTATGTAGAAAAATAGTGAAAGACATACTCTTTCATGTAAAAATAAATCTTGCCTTGAAAAAATAATGTTTTTAAGAGTTTTTCCCAAACGGTACTTACTTTCCGGACAAGCCTCGTATTTATATCTTTTCTTTTTAAATAGAGAAGTTTAGAACACATATAAATACTAATCCATTTTTATGCATGATATGTAGTGCATGTTTGCTGAGACTTCACCCCCTGCCACAAACCTTTATGGTGGCTGGCAGGGTATTATGCAGATGTAGGGTATAAAGCCTTCCACCATTAGTATTCGCTCAGGTAGTTTCGTTTTCAACCTTGGTCAATTTCACTCCCGTGCCAATTTTTCTGATATAATTTTTCCTTAACTTTTTGAATTCCCAAAATTTTAGCCCTGAAAGCGAAACGGATGAAAACAGCTCTCTAAATTTTCGATGAATCAAGTATCGATCGATGTAACAATGAGACCCTGAAGGGTGTTGCTCGCGCTCAGAGAAGGAGCAACGGATGGAAAGGCTTTGAGGAAATAATTAAAACGGCACGCAATGTTGAAAGAGGCATTTCAGGGCCTGCCTCCATGAAAGGATTTCCATTCATTCTTTATCGGGCGCTTTTTTTTCTTCCTGGTCCCCAGCACCGAAGCACCAACCGTGGAACGAATTCAGATCTGATGGCTACAGCGTGATGCGCTGTGAAGAAACTGATATGGAAGCCACTGACTCAACAGCCCTCTAACTCATCTAAATCAAATTAATACCGTATGTGGTAGGGTGTGTGGTAAATCATCAAACATTCAGAATCTACATGAGAATAAGGGCTACTACTACAATATAAACATGCTAGATATGATCCTAGTGTAACTAAATGGGTATTTCTACGTAATAATGAAGTAATTAATGTTTTTAGAGGCATTTCTCCAAATGTTTTAAGTGAATTCCTCTAGCATGCAAGAGTTAGCAATGTTAAAACGTATAGGTATCATGTACTACAGATAATACTATACAATATTTCACCAGCCTACCAAATTAATAGAATATTATGTTCCCTAATGGTATATGGGAAAAACGACATTTTAAACCTATTGGTTTGACAATCTACCTTTCTACCAAATTTTTCAGGTCAAATATAGCATAATACGTGGGGGTCCTTAAAATATGTTTAGTATCGTTAGAGAACCTATTCATTTCCAATTTCATGCACAAGATTAAATCATTATTTTAACCTAAGATCAGAAAATTATCCACAATCTCATTTTTCTATTAATTTTGACGTACTGCTTGAGACATCATAACACCATTTTACAAGCCTAGTTGTTCTACGCTGTACTCTGTCTAGTTACGTGATGAAACCTAGTTCATTTAAATCCCATGCACTCGTTGCATATTCTAGGAGGTTCCTAACAGGTGAAAAGTAACATCGTTTTTTCGCAGTAGTTACCCAGCGTTAACCAGTACTTACAGAACCTGTCTAAATATGTAGTATCAATTAGTGGCCAATAAGGTGTTATTTGCCTTGGAGAGTACCTCATTGGAGAGGGCACTGACAGGAACAGTGGTCGTCAAATCCGAGCAATAAACGTCAAATTGGGCCTCCGTTCTTCTTTATGTCGCCCTCTTTAAGATGTGAAGAGCATCCCAGCGGAAAGAGCCGAGGGATCCACGGTATAACGTCCCATCCGACGGACGGGACACTACACTCATAATTCCCGGCATACGTCACTCAAGTAGGAACCGGTGGTAGACTAGTGAAAAATCTATGGCACTGCCCACAATAGAACCCCGGACTGCGAAGTTCGGGGCTATTATTCGACCCACCATGCCAAACCTCTCCCCCAACTAAACAGGGAAGATACCGCTCCTTGAAATGGCTCCTCAGCGTTTTGTAAGCAACTTCCACCTTTCCTTGGGATAAGGGTATATCGTTCATTTTGCATAAATTCTTCATCCATATTTTTCTAGTTTTTCTCGTTACATGACCTATTTAGTGTCTTAACCTTTAGTGGTAAAGTTGCCCTGATTCATTTTTTGCTTTCTTGTGATTCCATTTCCTTTTAAATTGTCATTTTACTTTTTCTGTGAACCGACACTTCTTCTTGACAGTAGTCCTCCTCTCAAGAAATTATTGCTGCATGAAGCCCGCTCTAAATATTTTCATATCTCTCTTTTCTAATTTCAGACTTAACTTATTCTTCCAACTTATTTTCCATTGCCTTTTGAAAGGCCAGCCAATGTTGAGTCTCCTGCCAACTTTTCCACTTGCCATACGTTATTTTTTTCTTTACCTCCTTAAGTTTCTATCGGAGTTGCCAATATTTATGTGACTATCTTACAGCAGGGGTCGCATGTGACACAGGATCATGGCTAGTGAGATCCTCAGCTCACATACTTAAAAGCGATAAAGAAGTTAGGACTAGCAACATTTGAGAAAAAGCCCGTTTTTAAAATTGATTCTTTTATAGCATTTTCAACACCTAACCACACAACACGGTTCAACCAATTACGAATTAGATCGAGTATAACGAAGAGCAGCGAGATATGTAAAAGGGTGTTACGATAGGGAAAGCAGTGTGTCTGGTATGTTAGCCGAATTGGGATGGGAATCGCTGTCACAACGTAGGCTGAATTATAGACTTAGTGTTCTGGGAAAATTTAGGGAGGGACATTTCATTAATGACGTTAATCATATATTGCTGGATGCGACTTATTATGGTAGGCTCGATAATTCTAATAAAATTAAAGAGATAGATTGCAGGACGGACAGGTTTAACATGTCATTTTTTCCACGTACGATTCGAGATCAGAATGTTAGAACGTTAGACATCGCGTAATTCGGTAATAATTATAGAGGCAATATTCAGAGTAGGTTGATAGTATTTTTGTTTAATTCCTGCATGTTCAAATCAAGGTGTGACTCGCATGCATTGCTTTTTTTTTGCATGCATGAGTATCTATGAAATTGGTGTCCGGTTTCGAGTCATGCACGGTATTCGTGGGTGTGCCCAGCATGATTGGGATTCGGTAGTTTTTTCTTCTTTTTTCCCCTAATAACTTTTAAATGTGCACTGTTTTGTGTTGTTCATTTTTGTTTGTTGTGTCATTGTTTCTGATGTGGATGCACCCCCTGCCACACACACTTGAGGTGGCTTGCAGGGTATGTCGTAGATTTAGATATAACCGCAGTTGGGCAGTCAAAGTTAAAAATGCCTGCCTTAATTATAGCAAGAGTACAAGTCCTGATAATGGCTAACGGTGGCACTATTCTGCTTCCAACGCATGAAATGCCAGTCTTTCGAGACTCAGTATTACTCTGACGCCATTTCACCGTACCTACTGCAAAAAACTTTCCTTGAATGGTTCCGTTCGCTCGCAGCTGACTTTGATTCAACATGGGATATGGTATTCGTGTCAATTTGCATAACCCATTCAGCCGTTGTTAACGTCTGTTAATATCTCCACGCCTGTGCTGTGATATTTTCTTTAAATTTTTTTTTTCCTTTCAAATTGCCCGAAGTTTTTAAATTTGAGTGGATAAATTAGTCTGCGGAAAGGAGAGACCTGGGGAGTCGATAAATATTCATTCCTTCCTCTCCGTCCCCCAAAATCCTCTGTCCGAGTCCGTTCAGCGAGTCAAGCCTAGGCATGGGCGATATTGATAATTCAGTATCGGGATACGATAATTTTAGCATATCGTAAGGTGGCGATAACGATAACTCATATCGTGACGATAAATATCGCTATAAATATCGCGATAAAACATGATGATATCGCGTCCCGATAAAATATCACGATATATCATCACGATAAATATTAAGGTTAAAGATCGTGATATTGCGCTCGTTCGTGATATGACGCCGGTTAATCGTGTCGGAAAAAGACAGCCTTTGGGTTGGCCTTCGCTTAAGCTGGAGCAAGTAAGTTTGAAAACTTACTATTCTATTATGATTACTATTCTAAATTGAAAGAGAGAGTGAGAGAGAACTGCTGAAAATTTGAATTAGCAGATATCAGAATAGTAAGTTTTCAAACGTACATGCTCCAGCTTAAGCGAAGGCCAACCCAAAGGCTTGTCTTTTTCCGACACGATTAACCGGAGCAATATCACGATAATTCATCGGGCGCGATTACGCGATATTTGAACGAGCGCAATATCACGACCTTTAACCCTGATATTTACCGTGATAATGTATTGTGATATTTTATCGGGATGCGATATCATGATATTTATCGCGATATTTATAGCGACGTTTATCGTGCCCCGATATCTTATCGAGCAGCGATATATCGTCAATTTTAAAAACTCAAAATCGGATTTTCGCTATATTAAAATATCGCGATATTTTACGATACCTAAATCGATAAATCGTCCAGGCCTAGGCAAGCCATCCTCACCGCAGTCGATATCACATTACCCCCATCCATCCCCTGCCCTTCACCTTTTTTTATAATTGGAATCGACCGTCCCATCTCGTTCCCTCGGACTGCAATCAACACCCGTGCCGCACCTCAATTATCCTGGCCGGGGGTCACCCAACGGGGTGGCGAGAAGCGCGGATGCCATCTGGGAGAGATCTGACGGCGAAACGGCTTTCGGCTGGAAATGGGAATCGTGCAAATTCTGCGGAAAAAGGGGTATTCAAACGGATTGCGATTCGAGAAAAGCAACGCGTGGGGCGGTGTGAAATTTTAAGCAGCGCTTTGATACTTGGGGGAGTCTCCATATTCGAATTTATGAAAATGGGTCATTAAAGGAACCAGCTGTCTACTAAAGTTTAATGCATTTGATACTTGATACACTGAACACTGGTTAATTAAAAATTCGCAATCTGTGATACTCAGTTTTAAGATAAATTTGTGTTTTAATCCTTTTTTATCATTAAAAGCACATTGTTAAAAATTGAATTTTTCATCATCAAAAGTACATTACACCTTGTTTAACATGTCAATAAATAAGGTCAAGAGAAAACTAAATATTAATAATTTTGAATTGTGTTCCTTCCATTGATGACATTCCGTAATAACTTTGATAATTTCGTGATAGTACATTAATGAATTCGTAGTAATAATGCATTTACCCATTATTTTATCATACAGCATTTACATAATATATAAAGTACACTTGTTAATCATAGATAGAATTTTCTAATAATAAGTTAGCTCATATGCTCATGCACAATAACCTGCAGCTGTAAACATTTTAAATAGTCAGTCGTAATCGGTCTTGCTTTGACAACGTTGGCACATGAACACGTGCATCTATGTGCGAATAAAACATGTCCATCAATATAGAATGAAAAATGTCTATCAACATCGCGTTTGGTGTCCCACCATGCAGAAGCTACGCTGATCTCTTTGAGAGTCTGTATTTTTCAGCCGTATTTCCTACAACGATGACAACATTTTCCATAAGTGGTGGGAAGTGAAGGTCCTACTTCATCGTTTCCCCATTGACGTCCTTCTTGAATCAGTTATCATTATGTTTACTCTATTTTATATATTATCGTAAACAATCTTTACAAATTATCTCCTGCATTTACGTATTTTTAATGGAGCTGTCTAGGATGAGTTCTTGGGCACGTATGGTACCACCACCAGAATAGCTAAAAGATTCCACGTTCTTCAGCCTTGGAAACTTTCACTAAAAGAAAATTTTAGTGTTAAAAAGAGTGTTTTCACTATCTTTTAACATGGGAAAAGAGTTGCTATGCAAATTCGTGCACGTTGCTATGCATGTTTGTTTACGTGTTTTGCTAAATGTGCATTAACATATTGGCGACGTGAAAGAAGTTACAGAAAGCGGAATTAGTTTAATCTATTAAGGAATTATCTATTTATTCGTAAGTATGTTGAATACTTATTTTGTGTATTTGATTATTTGTTATTATGTTACACTGAGTGGTTTGAACAATTACTCCTTTTGAAGTAAGGAGAAGGTTGCATGAATGAAACTCACAAAATTTATGGACTTAAGCGTTGAACGGTGGATATTTTTATTCATCGCAAGTGATTATAGTGAAGTATGAATTAAAAACTAAAGATACTTTATTCTCAATTGGCAAAAAGGCTGTCCACCCATTTATGCACTAAATATTTCCTAAGCCTTCTTTTAAAAGTGTTGTTTTTCTATCAATCTAATTGGGGTTTCAGAATATAGCGCATGGTCATCGCGGATTTGCAAATTTTAATAATATTTTTCATAATCGGTCTTATATCGATCTTTTGAGGTAGGTTAACCAATAGACTGCCTGCAAAACAGTCCGCAGGTCTGCTAGTATGCATATTAATTTTGTAACGTGTCAGTCCGTCAACCTGTATCCATTTCGTTTCGTTCTCTACCACTTTTTGAGCTAAAAGAGTGAGGTATGGTGCGTTGAGTGTGGATTCTCTGTTTGTATGATTAGGTAGTAGTTTTGGATTTTTAGCAGTTAGTAGTGCAGAGAAAAATGAAAAAGAAAAATTGATGCTTTACTTACCTATCTTTCAACTTGAGGATCCAGTTACTATGCAAATTTGTTTACGTTGTTAAGTAAATATGTTAACGTTTTTGGTAAAGGGACAAAAATTGGATTGAAGAAAGTGTAATTTGAAAGAACTTATTTCAAAGTGTATTTAGTTTCATTAATCAATTTTGTAAGTACGAAAATATTAATTGACATTTTCGATGTGGAGATAGTGAAATAAAACAATTTTTGCCTACCGGCCCCGATCTTGTATATGAAATGTGAATTTCAAAGCTAGGCGTTTTGAAGTACTTTTCTAATAGTTTAAAAAGGTTATAAAACGTTTATTATGCATTAATGTCCGTTGGTAAAGTTCGAATAACCACCCACCATTTTAAAATTATTGACGGGTATCCTACACCGAAACCATTCCGTTCTTTATCAATTTAAAATAAAATATTTACTTTTATCTCCACCTAAAAGATAGATATAATTAAGGTCTTCAATCTTAAGGTCGTGTGACTACTAAGGTCATTTCACACATTTAATAAACCTGATTAAAAACCTGTTAGAAAAATAATACTTGGTAAGTATGTAGAATAGTATATAAGTGTTACTTAGAAATAGTATAAACTATGAGTGGACATGATAGGCTCAACTCTGTATTGGTCATGTGGAAAGTTGCATTTAGTGCTATTGGGCAGAGAACTTTGAATAGTGAATCAGTAACTTCGAAAAATTAGGCAGAAAAGCTAAAAATTCGACAGTCACACATTAGAAATTGTTACCTATCAAATAATTTGTCAGATATTTTTAACGCTTCCATTTCATCACAAGTAGAGTGCATATAATGAATAAATTATAAGAATTTAACTTTCATCTTTCTTTGAAATCAGTCTCGTTGTTCAGTGGCAGCGCAACACCAAGTTTAAGTGCTCGTGGAGTTGCTCACGCGGTACTGAAACATCAAGTATGAGACTAGTGTCTCATGGCCAAATGCTCCACGGAATTTTTACGCAATGCATTTTGTTCAATTCGTTACTAGAAATAAAAAAGGTGTAGGCATACAGAGCAGTGATACCTATTGTTAAATATGCTAAATATCTGCTGTCGTGTTTAGTATCGAAATAAAACAAAGAAGCAAACCAATATAAATGCTGCCAAAGCTCATAATGGAGGTGGATGACTAAGGTTTTGTTATGCGAGTCTACGTAATACCTTGGAGTAATTATAATATACTATAGTTACTATCGCAAGCCACAGCAACCGGCGTGTTGACTGGACGAACTAGGCACAGCCTTGCGACGTTGCCGCAACAAATATCCGCTGACCCGTTTCATTCCTTCCCATACAAATATATATTGACATAAAAAGTTGACCAAATTATATTCTTAATGACAATCTTTTATAACATGTGGATATTTAAGGCTTACAACGCAATTGAGAGAGCATTTGATTGACCACCCAGAGCCGAAAATAACGCTTCCGATAAATGAGTGATGTGGTTTTATGATGTTCCTCTTCAGGGTAAATACCCTGAAGAGGAACGTTCGTATACAACCACGTATTCACGGAGGAATCCCCAAAAACCCACATCACTCAGAAGATATGGACCGCGAAAGTTTTAAAGCATAATTTATTGCTCAGATAAATTTCTGAAATTCAAATGAAAGAGCACAAAACATTTTTATGTATATTGTGTTATAATTGGGAATATATTGGCTGACGGGTTTATGAGAAATAATTTTTACTGTCCGCGTAATCGTCAAACATGTAAAAAAAACGTCACTTATTCCATCAAAACTTGAATAAAAAATGCAACTTTATATTATTCCAAAATTCTTGTAAACAACAATTAACTTAGAATTAAACAAGAGGAATATAATGTAATAAAATGTTTTGTAGATCTTCTGGATACTTCATAAACACCCTTCAAACTCGAGTGCACATGATACATATTTAGATCGATACCTGTTGTGACTACACACATCTACTCTCTACAGTGACTCTTACATCTAGCATACTTACATGTTGGAGTAGTAGCATTGTGGCTCTTTGTTGCTGGCCAGTTTCTCATGCTTGGAGTTCTTCACCCCCTGCTGCACAACACTTGCGGTGGCTTGCAGGGTATTACGTAGATGTAGCTGCATATGTAGATGAGAGTATCGAAAATGACTATGGGCCTAGGGCTTTTCCAGTTTCAGTTATCCCAAGCCTTTCAATGATTTTTTTTACGCTTTCCCAGGCATTTTCCTCATATCTCCATGGATATCCACTCTTTAATTTTTTGTTACTCACTTTGCCGTTATATCTTCTCTAATCTAACTCTAAGATTTTGGATGCTAACGATAATTTACTCTCCTGATAAACTACCAGTAGCTCTACGCATTCCTTAACTTCTCATCAATTTCACACTGTATTTCCATTTATTTTGTTGAGAAAGTCGCCAAATGCATTCAGCTCTAATGTAAGTGTTGACCCTTAGTTGGTTAATCAGTGCAGAAATATCGAGTTCCCGTGCCAAAAATATTCAATTAATACACTGCATTGCATTCCCCAGTTCTTATTCTCATATTTGAGATGCATATTCAGAAAAACCTGTACGTTTTCAGCGGTCTGAATGAAACGCGGTATGCTTTATTTTATTTGACCCACACAACGCGGGTCGATATAGAGCTTGCAAATTTTCCATTTTACTGTGGTGAATTTGGCTGAGTAAAATTATCCCAAAATGATTAAAGTTTTTTTTTCGCCGAGAGAACACGTTTCAATTATTCTTCTGTTATTTGCATACATAATTCAATGAATTATACACATTTTCCAATAAAACTGTTTATTTCAAGAGTATTTTTCACAACCATAACACTCAACTAGTTCTCACACACTGTTGATTCAAATTCCTTTTTTTTTCAATATAGTGGCGGCTCCCGTTGAATTCAGTGGAATGAGAGAGAATTCCTAGCTGCAGCTCATCCCTTTGAAACACTGCCTCTTCTATCACAGGTCCCGGAAGGTATCCAAAGCTTCATCATTTTATTTTGAGATTAAAAATTGCTAGTTGACATGAAATGGGGTCGTTTACCATATTTTTTTTATTGCCGAACATGAGAGAGTTTGTAAAATAAAAAGACCCGTATTTTTCCGTTTTTTGATCCGTAAATTATTTCTCGAGTTATAGGCGTCGAAAAACTAATGTTTTTAACCCTTTCGGAAAAGTGGGTGTGGTGCAACCTCTGACGTATAACGACTTCGTCCAATCACAACTGAGCCCGCGAAGCTACTTCACCTTATCGCAAAGGGGGAGACACAGCTGACTCTGCCAATCTGAGCAGTTACGACAGCATCTGGGCGAGCAGACCTTCCGAGAATCCCCCTCCACTCCCTCCCCTTCCCATACGAGCAGTCAAGGACGGGAGGAAAGTGACGTCAATGTTATCACAGCAGCATTTTCGGTGGGCGTCAACTTTTGCTTATTTTAATTTTTGAATTATGAGTGAATGGTTATGGTTAGAAGATTAATTTTTTCAGTAAATGTCTTTTTTTGTTTCCATCTAACAATTTCGTGAACAAAATTGCGATTTCGGTTCCGAGTAAACGCCCCCATTGTCCGACATTAATTTAATGCCCTATCATTCATCCTTAAAGAAAGGAATTTCAAAGTTTTCAGAATAGAGGGTGAACGGCTATGGTCTCCAACCTTTCTCCCCTACTTGGGCATTACCGGTAAGAACTGATGGAGCATACCACTCGGTTATTCTCGTGTAAACACTAAATTGTAAAATATTAACAACTCAGAGATTTTTCACACCATGATCGCAACACGCGTGTTCCCCCATTTGACATACACTACGCTACGATGCGAGTCATATGAGCTTCCAAATAAATATCATTCTATTGATGAAGTTTCCGAAACGCGCCCTTAAAGGGCAATTCGTCCAATCTCGTCTACATAAGGCGTAATAGAATGATTCAGGAAAGAGTAAAAAGTTTTACCTCGAAGAAAGTAGTGCAGGTAAGAATGTGGTATTTGATACACTATGTTATAATTGCTTAAGGCTACGTGTAGAAGAGAGTCAATTACTTTGGGGTTATTTTTAGTTGATTGAAGGGCACATACTTGCTGTAAACAAACCCTGAGAATGATTAAAGCAAGTTGCCGTTCGCGCAAAACGAGGTCTACACTATTGGCACCAACTCCTCTACTTGAAAACAACGATCAAATGTCAACATTTCATAGGGAAGGCACAAGTGGGCCTGAACCATTTGAGTAAGAAGTGACCTCTGCTGAAAGAGAATCCCTACTGGCGATGGAGAATGGATATGCTTCCGAGACATGACTAGAATTTTGGAATTCATCGGGTGCATGGGGTTGAACATGGGGTTTCAGGCGCTTCCTGTGGATGTAGCCGAGTTAGCTGCAGCAGCTAGCCCTGCCACTTTTTTGAAAGCTCAACCGATGAGGAGCCGCCAAGAGTGCAAAGGGAGGAATGTTGGTGATAAGAGGCAGCGACGCTCGTCGTGTGATGGCCAAACTGTGAGAGAGAGCCTCGATTCCACGAGGGAGTGAGCTAGCGCCCAACAGTCAGTCAGGAGGCAGTGTTCCTCAGGTGACGCCGGCGCTAGGTTACAGGTGGTTATCGGTTACCGGTTGGTTACCCGTGTTAACAGGCACAAAGTGGTATAGACTCGATGACATAGTCCACATAGTCGTTGCAATGGACCCTAGATCCGAGGGGATTCTAAATTACTGTATAAACTAGACTAGACTAGGCTAGAAATAAACTAGACTAGAATAGACTAAATTACTAAATTAATGGGTCAAGCTAATCGTAGACTGTGCTTCATCAAAAGAGTATTGGGTAAATGTGATGAACATGTACGAGAAATCAGCTACTTTTCCCTTGTTAGACCTCATTTGGAATATGCTGCCAGTGTATGGGATCCCCACGAAATCGGTCTAAATAATGAACTTGAACGTGTGCAGCGAAGATCATCAAGATTTGTAAAGGGACGGTACGATAACTATATTAGCTTAAACAGTCTATTAAATGGATGAAATTGGGAATCATTGTCAGATCACAGGTTGAAATTTAGAATTAATCTCCTAAATAAATTCCAAAATATTATCATAATAATAATTTCAGTGATGACGTTAAAAACATTTTGCGATACCCAACTTAGAATGGTAAACTGGATCATATTTACAAAATTAGAGAAATTGATTGTCGAACTGACAGATTCAAAATGTTCTTTTTTCCTAGTACAATTAGTGATATGAATAGCGGTAAATATGTCCAATACGAGTGAATCAATCCATAGCATAGGTAGTTGTATGTTGGTATAAGGACAATTGGTTTAAGGTAAACGAACTAACAGCACGGTTTTGCATGCGTAGTTTGCTATTTTTTATCTTTTTAAATATTGCAGTTTAGACTTATATATTATTACTACTCCTTTTAAATTCATTATGTGTATTGTATGTTTGGTGAGAATTCACCACCTGCCACACACCTTAGTGGTGGCTTGCAGGGTATCATGTACATGTAGATGTAAATGGGGTCGTTTTCCATATTTTTTATTGCCAAATCTGCCAAAACCAGTATTTTGCCGTTTTCTGATCCGCCAATTATTTCTCGAGTAATACGCGGCGAAAAACTGATGTTTTTAACCCTTTCGGAAAAGCGGGCGTGGTGCAACCTCTGACGTATATAGACTTCGTCCAATCACAACTGAGCCCGCGAAGATACTTTGACTTATCGCAATGGGGTGGACGCAGCTGACTCTTTCAATAGGAGCAGTTGTGACAACATCTGTGCGATCAGCGATTCCGAGAATCCACCTCCATTCCCTTCCCTTCCCCTAAAAGCAGTCAAGGACGGGGTGTAAATGACGTCATTGGTATCAAAGCAGCTTTTTCAGTGGGCGTCGCCTTTTGCTTATTTTAATTTTTGATTTATGATTGAATGGTTGCTGTTAGAAGATTAATTTTTTTACTAAAATTCTTTTTTTGTTTCCATCTAACGATTTCGAGTACAAAATTGGTATTTCGGTTCCGAGTAAACGCCCCCATTCCTTCCGGGAATTGAACTTCAGAGTGAAGTGGGCACGAGGAACGTGGAAATGAGGCCCAAGGCATATAGTGTCGTCCCGAGGATCGATCGGGGACCTCTCGTTTGGAGCCGAGTGGAAGGCATAATAAATGATAGGCTCCGTCAACTCTACACGGATATCGGGCCAACTTCGTTGACCTTCGGCCGATGCTTCGCCCGCTTACGATTCGCTCCTTAAATTTCTCTGGAGTTCGTTACATGATCTAGGCGGCCAGGAGTGAAGGGAATAAGTTATCATAGCACTACGCCCCTTTGTTAGGACAGAGGGTAAAGTAACGAGTAGGTTAACTAGAGGGTCTTAGAAAGTTTCATCTTTTATCCATATTGGCTTATAAGAAACCACTCGTGTCATACTAATTCCTCCATAAAAACAGTTAAATAACCTTCACTCAATGGATATCTCATTTTTTCAAATTACTGATATTAAAAAACGCATTTTCACGCGAATTAAAATAGCATGAATGTAAAAATACCCCTGTCTTATTTTTCAATATACATATATTGACGTTTCCCGCAGTTATTTCCAAGTTTTGTAACAAATTCCAAGACTATATTTTCATTGATGATGTTAAAAATATTTTGTACACCCCAACTTACTATGGTAGACTGGACCATAATCACAAATTTAGAGAAATTGATCGCCGAACTGACAGATTCAAAATGTCATTTTTTCCTCGTACAATTAGGTATATGATTTACGGTAAATATATCCAATTCGAGTGTAGCTATGGATAACATTGGTAACTGCATATTGGTATAAGGACTTGAAGGTAACCCAACTAACAGCATGTTTTTGCATGCTTACTTCGCTATTTTGATCTTAGTTTAAATAGTGGAGTTTAGATGAGTATATAAGTACTAATCCCGTTTTATTCATGATATGTAGTGCATGTTTGGTGAGAGTTCACCCCCTGCCACACACCTTTATGGTGGCTTGCAGGGTATTATGTAAATGTAGACATATTTCAGACAAAATTCTTTAGTAAGACTAAGCACCGCAGTCGGTCGTCAATTCAGCAACGCTGCATTCTTCGGCTAGTTTAAAAAACTCGATGAGCTCTGACGTACGTTGCTTTGAAAGCAAGGGCTTATCTCGGCTTCGCCGGACTGTCCTCCGATCTGCTTTCTAATTGCAATATAAATATATATATATATATATTATGAGGTCTTCTCTAATGTTACGTTGATCACAGAAATAAGATTCAAGAGATGAGACTGTCGAGCTCTTCTGCTGCGAAGAACAAGGGGCTACCAATAGTACATACATATTGGTACCTATCGCTCATCTTCCACTTATTTTCGTAGCAGGTTTCCATGTAGTAGCCTAGTTGCACGCCAAAAGTGCAGTTTTGGTGATCTTCATCCTCTGCCACTCAATATCTCGGTGGCTTGTAGGCTTTGAGAAGATGTAGATCTAATATTTTCCTTGGTTCCTGAAAATCCCACACTATATTACAAGACTCTGCCTATGAACTCTCTCTTTCTTTATTTATAACTCTGGTATATACTGTATGAATACCTTATATATTTCTCGAAACTATAATTCAATCACTAATATCTATGTATTTATCATTATTATTTTAATAGGAAATGAATGTATAATGTGTCTACCCATCCCCCATTATATGTTGATCTGCATCGCAACTGTTAGCTTGATCCCCCTTTACTGTAGCGTGATTTGTAGATGGCCCCTTAGAAATCATAATGTGTGCCACAATACCCCGGAAAGGTAAGTGCATGGTATGTACATCCACCAACATTAAAAAAAATTACCTCCATTGAATTAAGTGTTTGCCTCCATACTCCCCGAATAATATGTTTAATGGCAAATTTGAAAAAATCTAGACCCATTGATTAAAATATGTAATTTAATTGCATCAGCGACCGTTTTGCTGAAAATAGCTGTCACGAGTTTTTTATGATAAGCATGGTTTTTTGTTCCTCAGTTTGGCATACGCCTTGAGGACATTTGTCGTGGACATGCTTCCTCTGTCAGTTACCTCAAGGTGTTGCTCAGGAGTGGAAGGGGAAGGGATCAGTATAAAACCTATTAATGTTTATTCGGTAAATTAAGACTTTCCTTTGAACAGTTTTTATACTGTTAACAATTCGCTGTTGTCTCCTGAGGAGAGGAGACCTTTTGTGGCAGCAATAAACCTTCAACTTAGTTAATCGTATGAGTATTCCTAACTATCCTCATAATTTCTCGTCCAAATTACCTTACCACAAATAAAGCAAGTGGCTGGCGTTCTTAAGCTGCAAAGGTCAGGTATTTTAGGAATTACTGCTCTGTAGTTTGGTATAGTACACGAAAGGGAATCAGAGCCACTCTGGAAATATGACACAACAACGTCATTGCCTTAAAGAGTATTAAACATGGTAAATGAAACAAACTTTGTACTTTCCACACAGCTTTATATGTTCCCCGATCGATTTCAACGACTCAGCGTCATTTTCAAGGGGGGCCAACTGACAAAACATTCCAACGCAAGGCATTTCAAGGGGAGGGAGAGTTTAGGATGGGAGCTAGGGGGGGAAAGAGGTGTGGGCGGGGGGGAAAGGAAGGGAGTTGGGTTCCGTCAAGGACAGCATGAGGGGGCACAATTAGCGGTCAGGGCATTGTGGCGGGCATTAGGGTAGGGGGACAAGTCGGATTTTAAAACTATTAAAAACATCTGCGAGGATTTCAAATTGGTCGAATCGTTTGAAATACATACATTAGGTGAAATGGAGTGTCTTAAAACTTCTACAATTTCTAAGTAATTTTACTTACAACTTTTATTATTTAGAAATTGTAGAAATTTTAAGACACTCCATTTCACCTTACGTATGTATTTTTAGCGATTTGACAAATTTTAAATCCTCGTAGATGTTTTTAACGGCTTTAAAATCCAACGTGTACCCCTACCCTAGTGCCCGCCACAATACCCTCACCGCTATTTGTCCCCCCCCCCCCACTGCTGCCCTTGACGGAACCCAACTCTCTTCTTCCCTCATCCTTTCCCTCTCCCCCCCACACCACCTCCCCCCTCGCAATCCATTCTAAACTCTCCTTCCCCCTCGGTTTGAGTCCTTTCCCCACTCCTCATTGGAACATGTAAAATGCCACGCGTTGAAATGCTTTGTCAGTTGGCCCCCCTTGAAAATGACGCCTTTTCACTGAAATCGATCGGGGAACATATAAATCTGTGTGGAAAGTACAAAGTTTGTTTCATTTTCCATGTTTAACGTTCGCAATTTCCACAAAGTATCGCCTTCATCCGTTAACTTAAAGAGTATCCGATTCAGGGCACCGCGGTTTATTGCCTCCCCCTGGGAGAACATACTCGCGCTGTCAACCCTCTCGTAATAACAGGAACCTCTCCTAAGGGTTTCAAATGGCTCGCTAAAAAATATAAACGAAATGCCAATTCATCTCTCCCCTATTTTAATGCTCAATAATCACAAAAACCACGGTTCCGTTCTCAAAGGAAGCAATATCGGCGAAGTGCAGCCGATCGCCGCTTGGGATCATCCCGGCGAACACATCAAGGCGAAAATTTCCGTCGCCGGTATCTCTGGGGCAGGCAAGTCCAATATATGCCGTCGCCCAGTGACAGTCTCATATAGATTGATGGCCCAATGAGGGCGGAGATAAATCATTGCGTGAGAAAACTGTCCACTTCTCGAGGATATCCAGGGTACAACAGATATTAAAGGATTACGGAGCATGACGTAAAAAGGTATGCGCGCAAAGGCGTACGTCAAAAAAACGAGAGTAGTAAGGTTTGCGCAACGTTAAGAAATAAAATTTTGTGACGCAGGCAGTTGAGATTCCTTTCTGAAACCCGTGAGACTTTATTCAAAAGTAAGAAGGCTATTCCGTTGCCAGAGGTCGAGATTGTGCGATCGCTGAATATCTTGCGGCCTCCTGAACGCCAACAGGGGTCCAAGCTGAGGATTCCCCCAGCCGAAGTCACCCAAGTGAATATCTGCCGAGAAATTCCTGCTTATAAATTGCCCATCAAGATGAAGTCAACTCCACGCTGGGTGTCGTAAGATCCATTTCAATCCCAACATGGAAATTCCATTAAAACTCATATATTCAGATTATTTCCACCGGCATGTAATATTCATTAGATATTCGGGAATAAGTGATTTTCATTCGTTGCAAATTTGAAACTTCGGAATGAGGAGTTTAAAAACTGTACTCTTATTTTCCCATTTTCATTCAAAAAAGAGTTGTGATTGGTCGTCGGTCACTATTCTTTTTTAGGTGACTATCCATTGGAGCCTTTTCCTCGTAACGGCTGCTACTCGTAAGTCACGAAAAATCACATTTTAAAGTCGAGTTAACTCAAGAGAATAAATAAGGTAAAAAAATTAATTACGCTCAGTTGATAACGTACGATAAAAAATTTTGCAGAACAAAAAACTTTCTTTCTTCCTTATGAAATTTGAAAATGCTAAACTTCAAAATTATTTTCTTTTATTCTTCTTTCTTTCTTCTTTCTTGAATTCTTTCAAAATTCAAAATTCAAAATACTATCCATTGGAGCCTTTATCTCGTAATTGAATGCTACTCAATCACATTTTTAAGTTGAGTGAACTGAACAGAATAAATAGGGTAGAAAAAAATTAATTACACTCAGTTGTTTACGTACGGTAAAGAATTTTGCACATAAAATTTTTTTTCTTCCTTACGAAATTTCAAAATGCTGAACGACGTCGACTCCTTAGAGTTTGGATTACATTTTTAGAGGTATTAATCCCTACTTGAAAGTAATGTTGTATCAGTCACTTCTGGTGAGGATAGAGGCACGTTAATAATTATTAGGTTGAAAAGACACTGTTGGGCGGACGACGGTCGACCCTCGTTAGCAGGACTGGAACTCGACGCTACTAATCTAAGCCACCCGCTCAAGTTGCAACCTCGTTAACGACCGCGGGGAGGCTCACACGTGGAAGCTGTCCATTTGCAGTGCAATGCATTTTAAAGGTTTCAATCTTAAGCGCAAACATATCCTGTTTATCCCATTGGTGGTTATGAGTTGATCTTCTGTGGTGGTTTTTCTGCATCGCGAGATAAAATTTACACATTTCAAATGAAATACCCGTATCGATCTGCAACTGATCAAAACCCTAAGGTATTCAAATAATCAGACGTTTATACGCGCAACTAACTTCTAAATACGAATTATTCACATTCAAGACATTCAATACCAAAATTATTACATTTTTTCTAATAGAAAATATTCCTTGGAGAAAAAATCATTCACCTTGACCGGAACTCGAACCCAGACCCCCTGGTTTACGGTCAGGTGATCTACCAGTTGAGCTACCATGGCATAGTAGTCAGTTCGATCATGAGGCATTTGGATAGTCTTAGTCACTCTTCTCAAGACTTCTTCGTTTTTCACTCGGTCGATGTATTCAATCTCTTAGATTATTCGGTAGCACCACATTTCAATTGCTTCTACCCTTTTCTAATCCACGGTTGTCATCGTTCATGCCCGACTGCCGTAGGGAAACGTGCTCCGGATATACGTTTTAATGAATTGTTTCCTCACTTCTACGCTTGCATTTCCAGCTTTAAGTAGACAGGATGTTCAAAGATCACATACTAGCCGTGAAAACTTTAGCGGCGTTACCCGCTGAAATTACTCAATATAATTTACTATATGCTGAAATTGCACTATATAATTTCCAAAAATAAAGAGAACGTGCTCAAATACCTTACAAGAGATTGACGTGAGTGAAATGGGCCTATTGTTACTAGGTTCTTCCCTATCACCACTTTTAAAAATAGGTGTAATGTTAGCTAATTTCCAATCGTTGGGTACTGTGTGAATTTTCAGTGTTTTATTGAATACTATTTCTAAATAGGGACTATTTCAGAAGCTAATTTTTTATATACTCTGAGGGAATTTGATCGGGACCGGGTGATTTGTTTTTACTAATGCTCTTTAACTGCTGCCCTATTCCACGACATGAAATTTTTATTTCGAGCATTTGCTCACTGAATGTGTTCGGCGGTGGTTCCACTGCGTTGTGTGACGATGAGTTGAATACGCTTTGGAAGAAGGTGGGATACATACAACCTCCACAACATATTGTTTCAGATTAAATACCAGCGGAAACAGATTATCTCATTCTCCCATGCTTTAGATAAAAATCAGTCGATATAACATTGAATCCATTAGACATATGGGATGTATTCACCAATCAAATTAGTAGGGACGGAACGGAAAAAAATTAATTTTTACCAAATACAGAGAAGATATTAAATGGTCTATTACTGAATGAGAAAATCTAGATTTGATGCAGAATGTTGTGATTAATATTATGCAATGTGTAAAACTTTACTAACGCATGTATTCATGTATTCTCTTGTAAATATTTGGAAATTATTTAACATATCATAGGGTTGAATATCTAATCAGTAACTATTACATACTTTGCGCAAGCTAATAACTAATCGTCACTTCTACTTAATATTTCACGTGTCTGGCAACTGCATGTTATCTGCATGAACTGCATAATTATTTTGTACCTCTCAATTACATGCAAGTATTGTATGTGCGGATGGTTATTTTAGCATGACTGCGTGGCATTAACTGTAAATTTATTCTCGCCGATTTATTATGCATGCATGATTATAGTTCTCACCTCCCACACACCCTTTCGGGGGCTTGCAGGGTGTTATGTAGATGTAGATTTAATTGTTTACTCAGATGTAAACTGAAAATTACGGGAAGCTCTGTTTGACAGGGAGAAAACCATTACATAATAATGATTTCAATTAAAATCCATATTTTTAATTGACGACTCTATTACGTCAAATCGGGAAATTTGAACCTACTTAATTTTCCACATCTACTGATTAACCTGGTAGCGACTTTGGGGGTGAGCGACAGTTGGTAGGTAATGTCTAAGCAGCCCTGCGAACAAGCACCAATGTTTACTGTTAATGCAATAATTATCTTCATTTCGCAGAGTTGCGGCCTTACCGCATGAAAATGGGTGGACCAACTACGCGAACAGCGTAGGGAAATAAAACCATAACATACGTCTTAACCAGCAGTTGAATGAAACAAGTGAGGGAAAATTATATTAAACTAAATAGTAAAGATGACTCGTAATTCTACAAGGGTGTTTTGGAAGAATGCTGCTCAATCACCCAGGAAAATTTTTTCAGAGTAGTCTCCGAAAACATTTCAATTATTCCACTAGTTGTGGAAAAGAAAACTCTCCTATACCTGAATCAACTTTATCAACGTAATACCATCACAATGATTTGTGACTGGGGATGACTTAAACTAGAAGTTTAAAGCCATAGTGTTGTCGTTATGATTGTCGCGCACGAACTTCTAAACATGCATGTAACCAATTCAAAACGCTTACTTGTTTTTAAATCAAGAGGTTCCCTCAAAAATATCTCGTTTGAAACCTTACATTTGCCTTTTTCAAATCAGTACTGATACCAATATAATCAAATGATAAAATTAGACCGAAAATCATTTAAAAGATGTCATAATTTTGCGTTTATTTACTAATATTAGTACCTTTATGCTGATAAAATCATTTAAAATATTAATTGAATAAAGTTAAAAACTTGACCTCCTATGGCATTAAGCACCAGAGCTTTATGCATTTTAATTCAGAGTGAATAAGTTTACAGCTAATACCAGGCAGTTATGCACAAATACTACTCCATACGTGCACTATTTGCATGTAACTGAGAGGTAGCATGCGTTTTATGTTTTAACAAAAATATACATTTTCTCCGTGACTGGAGGAAAAAAAATCAGAAAGACGAAAGAGAAGATGATTGAAATAATATTGTTGAAACTTTATGTAAGCAATTACAAGAGAATCAATGTTACAAATAGTGACAATTTATTAAGCAAAAAGAAAGCAACTGAGTGCTAAAAACTTTCTGAACTATTGGAATAAAACATTCTTGCTAGAAATATTGAAATTGATGGGGTTCCATCGGTATTAAATGAAAATCTTTATCAAGCTCTTGAGCTAAATTTGTGCGGATATGAGTATGAATTGGAGTTATAATTAAGGTAGTGTAAAAACTGATTATGAAAAATAGTCTCTTAAAATTTTTCAATTAGGAAAATGTTCTTAGCAGTGATTAATACGGGTTTAAACCGGGTTAATAGAGAGAGTAATATAGGTCAGATATGGAACCGAAGATGCTCTGGAGAAGAACATGACGGTAGGATATAATGCCATTATTGCAACAGACATGAAACTTGCTTATTCATAGAGTTATGAATGCTGACTTCAATGAGATCTTCTTCATCCTCTGTTACTCCTCCAATGCAAGAATCTTCGTCTTCCTTTCTAGTCAACTCAGCCAGTAACTCTTCATCGGTTTGAAAAACTTTAGGCATCCTAAAATAATCATAGCATATTTATCAATTTATGCCAATAATTATGAATTCGGAATTGAATAAATCAAATGAACACTAAATAAATTATGATATTTTACCATTTGTTGAAGAGGCGATAGAGAGAAGATCTTGAAGAGTAGCTCTTGAAATTGACAGGGAGAATCACATCCTTTGGTCTCCGCAAAGGTCACAGTCGAACTAAATTTACCAAGGAAAGAGGTAGGGAATGGAGTGTAGGTGACTAAAATACGATCATAAATCGCAAATAGAATGCCAAGTATCGAGGCAGCGTAGAAGTCTCCGTAACTATTACATTTTATCACAAACGCAAGCAACGAGTTAATGAGCAGTATTTTTCTAGACGCAAACACTCGCGTCGGGTCAGACGGTGATATATTTCATGACGCCAATACTCGCGTTGGGTCAAAATAGTAAATTATAATAGAAAATTCATATTTATGAACAAAAAAATAGTATATAAAGGCAGAAGGAAGTAAGTAAAGAGATTACATGGGACACACATTGCTAGAGTAATTAACTGAATGCAAGTTTTATTCACTCCAAGTATCATTCGGGTCAAAAAGACCCGGCGCGACTACTTAAGGGTTAAGAAAGCATCTTATTTCCAGTCAAATTTGACACTTTCAATGAAATTAATTAACGCTGGTAGTTGAGAAACCGCTATTGACTGGTCTAAAAGCTATTCCTCTTCTCGAGCTCAATGCATGAAAATGAAAAGTTGCATATGTGAAAAATTGCATAAAATCGAGTGATGTTCCAAATGGAAGCGGACGCGCTTTGCGGCTTCTCTATCAATTAAGGGCAAGTCTCATAGGAATTGTCTTACCTTAATTCTCCCAGTGCCCGTGTTTGATGCAAGATGGAGCAGAATTTTTTTCTTAAAGTGAATATTTATACCAATGGTACAAAGAGCTACTGAGATGAGAAACTACCGCTGTGAGACTCCATGTCTGCTATCTCTTCGGACTCAAGTGACCTATCTTCATAGCAATGCTAACGTATGCCAAGAAAGATACAGGTAAGATGGAGGCAGGCCTGAATTCTTCGTTCAAGTTTGCGAACAAGAAATTAGACCACAGTAAAATGCTATTAGTGGAACAGGGTTCTCGGATTAACCTGGAAACCTGGAGCTGAAAATTAATTGACGAGTCACGTGAAGAAAATGCGATGCTAAAACGTGTTGCCTTAACAGAAAGTCATGTAAAATATGGTGATCATAGTTCTCATTCCAACGTCATGGAAATTTTTGGCATGCAACAAAAGCCTAAAGAGAATATCCTTGTGGTTGCAAAAAAATTTTGGGGCTGCAATTGACCACTCCACTGCAGTGAGTTTGTAGATTTGTGTCATGGATTGGGCATGACAATTGACCATAACAAAGTAAGAGGTATTGTTGCCAAATTTGTTGTAAAATGGACAAAGGGGAGATGATGAAAAAGAGAAGAGCCAAGAGGAACCTATCGATTCGTCACATGGACCCGTCCCTGCTCTCAGCTTATATCTAGGAAGAGAAGGCTCTTTGCGTCGGTCCGTGAGTACAAAAATACTAACGGTGTTTATATATATATATATATATATCGATTCAGAACGAAAAAATTTTTATGCATAAATATGACAATGATCCAGTACTACACATTGATTAGGGCAATGACTTTCTTCGAATGTATATGTTTTTTATCCAGCGTTGTACATATTCATGTAGTTCTCCTCTGTATTTTGGTGTTGAATTGCTGTTAATTATAAATTCATTGCACTGTTAGTCGTTCATACGGCCTCAAAAAATGTAAAATTGAATATTTTTTCTTTCGAAGTGGAAATCTGTTTGGAAAGGTTCTACTCAGGTAAAGGCTTACTTCAAACCGAAGTAAAGGGTCATTCAGCAAGGAACATTAAGGCTCATTTTTTTTATTATTTACATATTTTTTTAATACGATAGAATACTCGTTTACGAACTAGAGTGGGAAATTAAATCTGAATATCGTTTCATCGGGAAGAGGAAAGATACGCGTTTGCCCCTTTAAAAAATGCTTCTTCAGAACGGTTTCCGATAAAATTTCAATAAGAAATAAAAAATATATGTAAGTGATGTTAATAAAGAATGAGAATAATTCACAAGAAAAATATAAAAAATAATACCCGTAATAGAATGAATATGTACCCTTATTGAATTCGATAACAAATTAAATTAAGAAAGATTTTATGCTTTCCTCGGGTATGATTTGGATAAATTCTTCTCGGGATTCCCTTCCACTAGGGTAAGGTATTTTCCGTACTCGTAGCACTGTGTACCTTCGCCATCAATCTAAGGTCCCTTAGGATGATGGTAGGGCTAGTCATTGAAAAGTCGGCCGGAAATATCTTACTTAGTTGAGATCGTAGGAATAAATCGCTAAAAAACTAAATTAACACAGCCTAGTTTTCTTTAAAGAAAGGCTTTCTAAAACCACTCTTTTAGCACTTTAGGGTAATCTGTGATTGATTCTATTTATTTCGATGAACTCAGACTAATAGCAATATCGTAGTTAATTTGAGAACCCTCATGGTAAACTAATTTCCTCTCATAATATTTTGAATTTAAGATTATTAAATGCAGCACAAAATTTTAAAATTTAGTCTGTGCTAAAAACCATTAGAGAAACTTTTTTCACTTAAAATTTTATTTACTTATGATGGTAGGGAATAGAAAGCTCATTGAGTTTATTTCAAATCCTAAGTTTCTAAGAAATCACCTCAACTGAAATTAGACGATATGCGGATATATGGATAAGTACAGCTAAATATAGCACAAGTACTGCAGCTATTTAAAATATGATAGATGCGTATGGTATGTATCTAAGAGTTCCTAAAGAATTTCAAAAAGGCCGAAATACGATTCGATGAAAAGCTATTACCAATAGGTCTGATTGCATCTCACCGTAAATGAGCCAAAAATCCTCAGTTTGTACTTTTTGCAGTGATATGTCATCGAATGAAGCTAAGGTACTGAGACTTGAATTGCATATGGATGATTCCCATGTAAAAGCATCAATTTCTATAGCTCTGTTATTGCAAACCTAACAACTTGTTAACTAAGCTTGTTAACTCTCATAGAATATTGCATTAAATCTTGCGTTATTGGTGTGTGTAGTCAAGGACTGTTTGGAAATTCCTACGTATGGAAAGGTAAAGATTCTCCCCTGCCCAGCAACACTTTAAATTGAAAAATTGTCATGTTCTCTGACGATGTTACAAAACTACTCGTCGCCTGAGCTATAACGTCACGATGGTTTGCTCTTTGAGTCGAAAAAGCCCAAGATATAACCAGCCAAGCTATTTTTCTGGTATACGTGACATTTTTCTTGGATATATGGAAGAATAAATAAAAGAAAACTTCACCTTGGAGCTAAACTTCTTTGCTACCAGCGTATATATTCCCCATTTTTTGGAAGGTTTTTCTTAGAAAAAAGGTTTTCCATGGAATACCTGCATCGGCGAATTGTTAATGACAGATGTAGCTGCATCGATGACTAGAGTTCATTCTTAAGTGTTTGAGTGGGTCAGGGAAACTGCTCACGGGCGTAGTATTGCAGTTCTTTGTTTTCTATATCATGAACAATTAGCTTACATGTAAATGACGCCAATACTAGGGTAGCAGTCAAAATTATAAATTCGTCGAAATAAGTGCTGGAGATTCAGAACTGTTCTATTTAGTGATTGAAAAAATGGGTTTTGCTTGTACTTCATTTCCTCAGTACAAGGATATTTATTTACTTTCTTGTTACATTGGTCCGAATGGTAGAGTAAAAAGAGGAGGAAAAATGATTTTTTATGCAGAGGAAATTTATTGATCACTTCAATGATGGACGTTTCTTGGTAAAACCTGGCTATCTGATTGATATGTTCTGAATTATCAGCGAATTTAATCTCTCTTCAAGAACAGACAGATTTTACGTTCTACTCAGCAGAAAAAATTACTATGCGTAGGAAATCATCAGTAATCAAGTCAAAACAATAACAGGTACACATGCTAGAAAAAACGGACATGTATGATATGTCTCCTCAGTTTTCTAAAATTGTTATTGATAAAGTCTTCCATTTCAATGAAAAAATAATAAATGGTATCATTAAATTTTAAACAATATTCACATTTTCATAGTTATTTCTCGAAAACTGATAACAAATGCAGGCATCATGTTTGGGCAATACTTGATCATCGGTATTGTTTCCCACTATGCCAAAGGAAGATCAGTTGATTAAACTTTTTAATGACGGTACTTCAGAAAAAGACAGAAGAAAAAGAAGAAAATAGTTTCCGATTTTTGGATACGTACAAGGAGGAAATATAGTATTGTGAGTAAATATTCTTTCAAAATTTTATTGCCTTATACTTAAACGTTTTTGGGGCAAAAATTAGTTTTCATCTAGAACGGTGATAACTAATAAGAAGACAATTTTGTTCATCTTAGAGATCACTTGTGATTCCAAGTATCAATCCCAGTGGACCCAGAGGAGTCATCAATCGAGTGAAGTCAGGAAAAGTCAAGTCGAGTCAGACTAAATCGATCGAGTTAAGTCAGTCAGACACAGTAGTCCTCTATATTAGACTATTCTTGGTTTATTTATCAAATTAATCCGACTCATTCTGTATTGATTTAAAATCATTTTACATAAAATGTTTTGAATTGAATTTTTGCATTAAATTTCTTTCTATTATGTTGGAACAAAGGTTTCCATAGTGATTTTTTGATCTCTGCATTGTTTCGGGTTTTTTTCAGCTTCAGTTGGCTTGTAGACAACAATTTCGCTGGCTATCCTGCCATCTTCTTCAGGTCGAAGGTGTTGGCATGTGGCTTTTGCCTCTATTATATACCGTAGGCTGGCTGGGTGCTGCTCTCTGATTATCTGCCTCTTGGATGAGTCTTTTCCAAGCGCTGAGAAGTAGATATCCGTCCTCTCCGTCAAAACTCAACGGTGTTTTTTTTTTAATTTCTATGGCTTCCCTGATTTGCCGAGGGAATTATTGGCACTCCTTCGTTAAAAATTTCGTCTCCTCAAATTAAATGTCCTGACCAATCAGAGAACAGCACCCAGCCAGCCTACGGTAAATAAGAGAGGCAAAATCCACATGCAAGCAGCTTCGACCTGAACACGCTGGCGAAACTGCTGTCCACACGCCAGCTGACACGGAGGAAAACCCGAAACAATGCTTTCTGCTATTTTGCTCAACCTTTTTGTAAATTTCTTCCATTGAGGATTCTAGAAAATTGAATTATATGAATACACAAACGTGAACTTAAACCCTTTGATAGGTACCTATAATATTTATGGCAGCAGATTCAAAGGGCCCATATCTTCATTCATAACATTAATATAGTAAACATTTCAAAACTTAGATTGAATCGCCAAATTTATTTAAAAATTTAATAGAAAACTCAAAGTCAAACCCAAACTAATCTTTGCTGTAAAATTTCAACTCTCATCGAGACGAGAACTTACTCGGGCTTAGACTAATTTTTTTAGAACTTTCTTTTCCTTTCTCCCTTTTCCACAATCGGAATCTGGCTATCTGGATCTATTTACCCCCAGGGAACGTGCACCCCCAAAGATTTACCTGCTCTGAACCCAACCTTTTTTACTTCTCCCAAGTGCATACAAACATATTCCTTAACTCCTTCCTTATCTCTGCATCCAAGTTTTAGCGCTTATGGTTCTAGCGCTTATGGTATAGCCTAGACATAGATACATAAATATCCTCATTTTTAATTCAGTCTTTCAAAGGTAAACTTTTTTTCAATTAAAAATACTAAACTTTAATTAGTGTTAATTTGCTGATTGTGGTGTCTCAAATATGGTATACTGTTTATTTTATTTTCTTAATTCTTATTTTAAGACTACATGAGCAGAATATATAATTATTCTTATTTTACTTGCTTTAATGGGTTACCTCAGAGCATTAATAAATATTTTCTTCAATCATCTAATTCTATGGATAATTCTTCAGGCTTTTATATTTTATGCACGGTATCCACGATTGGTGGGATAGGTTCACGATGCATTCTGCTTTTTTTTAATTTGAATATCTCCAACCAAGATAATCGTGTCATTGATGTTCTCTCGATCCTCATAAAAACAATTTCTTTAAATACATTTTTTACACTTTCCATACATTTAAACTAACATAACTCTATACATATCACAAGACTTAATAAAATCTTTGCATTTTCATGCGACCAAATTAAACAGAGCATTTCATATTTCTTGGTTAAAACTCTCGCGGGTCATTATAGATGTATGTTTGTTTTTCGGGTGTACCCCGGGTACTTTTGATACCAGGTGTAATACCTGACGTTTCGTGGCCGTTGCTGGTCACTTTATCAAAGGGAATGCGGTATCTGTCGAGTTGGTGGAGTTAATATATGAGTTTCATGGAGGGAAAAGGATGGGAAGGAGAGGAGTGGACGGAAAATTTTCAAAATCATGAACAAGGATGAGGACAATGCAATGCAAGGAAAAGAAGAAATTGGGACTCCGGTCGAAGACAACCTTGCACCCAAGAGAGCCTTCTTTCCTTACGTCCGGGGCATAACGGACAGAATAGGAAACATCCTCCGCAAACATGAAATCAAAGCTGTGTTCAAGCCACATTTAAAAATTAGAAACTGCCTGAGGAGTGTGAAGGATGCAACACCATTTCAAGTAGAAGGAGTGTATGAGATACCATGCCAAACTTGCGAGAAGAAACATATCGGCGAAACCGGATGCTCCGTTAAAACCCGCTTAGAAGAACACGAGCGGGCTATTCGACTGGGACAACCCTTAAAATCAGCAGCAGCGGAACATGCAGCCTCGGGACACGCGATTGACCTCAAAGAAACAAAGATAATCGCCAAAGTGAAAAACTTCAAGCCCCTGCTGATCCGCGAAGCTTTGGAAATAAGAAAATTCCAGCAAAATTACAATAGGGACTGTGGCCTCCAAGTCAGCCACACGTGGGACCCTGCTGTGAACCTAAATAAAAATGCAATGACTACTCCTTCCCCTCCTCCCCTTCCCATCCTTTTCTCTCCATGAAACCCCTTTATAAACTCCTCCAACTGGACAGATACCTCATTCCCTTTGATGAAGTGACCAGCAACGGCCACGAAACGTCAGGGATCACACCTGGTATAGAACGCGGGGTACACCCGAAAAACAAACATACAACAATTTCGTATTTACGCACACGGAGAAGACCTCCCAAACTGATATTCACTCCTGAATTAGTATATTACAGCATTCTTGATATCCGTAGTAATGCAGGCATCAATGCTTGATGCTCGCAACATTTAACTTTCTGTTGACAAATAGTACCGAAATCCAGGATTTTTTAACGCCCCCAAGACTTGCCTAATTTTTTAACTAAAAAAGTACATGGAAACCACTGGATAATTATCGTTATTTAGTTACCTATCTTTAGGTATGCTACCAAATATTTCCGTAAATTGTCTAGGAGCCACAGAATAGGGAGTCCTCAACAGTAGCATATATAAAAGCATTAGGGGTCTTAGGGTTTGTGTTTGGAAACCTTTGGAATTACCTCGCATAGATAACCAAGAATTCACATGGTACAAACCAGAAAGGGTTCGCAAATGTGTCATTTATTACAGTATCACTAATTGATTTTTCTTTGGTTTTCCTCACCCTAAAGCTCTATGTTCGAGGTATATGAGATAAAACTCGTGTTAAACAATGTAGTGAGATTGCAGTGTGTGATTACAATAGACCAAATTTGCAATCCGTTTGTTTTGGTACCACGTAACTCCCTAGATACCTATTTGAGATACCCCCGAGCGACGGTTCCAAACACAGCCCAGCTGGAGGCAGAAAAGAATTACAAACACTGCTCCAGAGCATTATAGAGCAGAGGAAAGAGGAAAAATCATGACAAGTTTCGGAAATGCGTCCCTACCGCCAATGCGGGAGAGGCGAACTTCAAACCTCTTCTTCGAAAAAGAGAGTCAAGGTTTTGCTCCTGAAGCATGCAACAAGAACCCTGTGAATCGATGATAAGGAAATAGAGGATAGCCACAGACCTGCATGAATGTGGAGTAAGAAATAAAAATGGGAGAAAAGATGACGATGGAGAAAACGTAGTTTTCTCGTCAACTAACTTTTTCTTCAGTGGTTGTTGTGGAAAAATTTACACGTTGGGTGTATGAGATACAAGTTGCCTAAAAGAGGTCGAAATGCGATGCATGAGTGAGTGGGATGTTTTCTTTATTTAAGTAGGACTACGAGAAGCATGTTGAAGCGAGACAGAGATCGTGTATAGAGTGAGGCAAGAGAAGGTTGCAGGAGGAGGATGATAATTGGCTATGCATACTTAAGACAACAAATATCTTTTTATTATATCCTTTGCCTTAATTTTAAACTGTCCGAATGGAAAATACCCATGCAAAAATGCACTTGACCTTCGAGTGCTATTAGGTGTGACAGATGAATACCTACGCACGGGTGCTAGAAATGTGTCCAAAAATTATTCACAATGTGTGATTTCTCCTATAGGCCATCTCTCGCAGTACACAATAGTACCACAATTAACCACGGCATAGGGTGAATCCCAAGAGAGCGATCCTGTAGCATTCGTAAAATGATAACTGAAAGCGTTTATACCATAAGGTACTTGGGTGTGACTATCGCTAAAGATTTATCTTGGGGGAAGACACATCCGGCAAGCATTCGCCCGAGCCAAAAGAAAGCTAGGACTTATCAAAAGAGTACCCACTATGGAAATGTGACGAAAAGACGAATGAGCGATGTTACTATTCACTGGTTGGTACATTTTTTAATATAATGCCAATATATAGGATCCGAAGTAATTAGATTACTAGAGAGCTAGAAAGTGCGGAGCGTAGAGCAGCTAGGTTTGTTAAAAGATGTTACGATAGGTTTAGTTATGTACCAGAATTAATAGAAGCATTAGGTTGGGAATAATAAGCAGAACGTAGGTTTAAGTACAGATCAAATCTATAGTAGAAATTCAAAACGTATAGCTTTACCAAAGATTTTACACATTTTTGAAACACCTGCGTATTATGCTAGATTCAACCAGAAAAATAAGATTAGAGAGATAGATTGTCGTACCGATAGATTCAAAATGTCATTTTTCCTTTTTACTATAATAGAACAAAATAGGCAGCATAGCGAAGGGATAAGTAGGTGAAATATTAGTAGAGTAGTCTGTAGGGCATGATGCATGTATTAACAACCAATCTCTTTATTACTATGTAGATAATAGCTATCAGCCTGCATGGGACACTATAAACTAGCATGTTTCGATTTAGTAGCTTGTTTGAATGTGAATAGTGCATGTTTGGTGATCTTAACCCCCTGCCACACTCCCTCTTAGTGCCTCGCAGGGTATTGCGTCGATGTAGATGTGGATTTGGTTGACTTTCGGACTGAAAAAGATATCCAAGGAGTGCGTTACCGAATGACGTATTCCAGGAAAGTTGAAAAACAAAATTGGCCATTCAAAAGGTGTACACACATTTATACATACACACATACAGAATGCTCACGCATGCAAAGTACCACAGAATGCACTTTGGGTATGAATGAGTGCATACAGTCACACTTCTGTCACCTTTTCGTAAATGAGTCCTCTTTGCGTCCCGAACGAGTTGGTCCAACATAATCAACACTGTATTTCCACTTTTTACATATCTCTGAGACTATTTGAATATGCAATACACAAGGCAATGAGTCTGTTCTCACAACTTATCTCCATCGAGGAATACGGGCATCCCAAACGACCCCAGACGGCTCGGGCCCTTCCAAGACCCTGCGACGCATCTCCCGTGACTAAAACTTCCCCTCTCGTACATTAATCACCTCGGCAAAGAACTCCTCTTTGCGGGACAGGCACTCTTCGTCCAGCCCTTGCGAAGGGGAGACGAAGCAAAGCTTCTTCTTCTTCTGGCCGTAAAGCAAGGCCCGACCCTTCACACCCCTCCCCCGCTAGCCCTTCGAGCCTTCCCTCCCTTTAACAGGGGTGGTCCGTCCCATCCACCCCATCCCCGCTCAAAACACCGCTACGCCACGCGAAACATAAAATAGCTAAAATTGTTTTTTTCCCCCAAGGCAAATAAAAAAATGACCAAGCCCAATTCTGCGGAATCCGCATCGTCAATGACTCGTGGAATCACATCGTTACAAAAAAATCAAAATCGTGAGTTTGAAAAAAAATGTTAGCCTCTAAATCCACGAAGGAAATATCCGTATTTTTTTGCTTTGAATCAGTTCTTCACCCGCTGGGGGGTTGGCAGAGAATAAGTAACTCGGGAGAAGAATAATTTAGGATGGAACGCGCCGCCCTTTGCACCTAGGAGAGCCGGATTCAGAGAGCAGAAGAAAGAGTGCTCGGGGGGATTCCCCTCTCCCCATTTCCGTGTTGCTGCAAGGTGCCGCGCCGGTGCCTCACCGCCCGCACGTGGGGAGGTTGACGACGAAGAAGGCGTTCAGCTCGATGAGGGAGGCGAGCAGCAGGAAGACGGCGTACATGCAGAGGCACGCGATGCCCACCTTGCGGTCCAGCTTGAATCGGTTGCACGCGAACGTGAGGTAGAGGAGCAGGAGCGTGGAGAGCAGCGAGATGGCGCTGTACTCGAGGCCGCGCGAGTTGATGGTGATGGAGTGGTGGCCGGGCACGGAGGGCAGCAGCGACGCCTTGATGAGCCACGGCAAACCGAGGCACAGCAGGATGTCGAAGGTGTTGGAGCCGATCGAGTTGCTGAGACCCATCGAGCCGTGGCCTGCGCGCACAAGAGGAGGAACGTCACTAGAGGTGGGCAACTCACCGCATGAATATTCGTAAATTACCAACACCCCTGAAAATCACCGTAATAAACGGTAATTTTCAGAAAAGTTCTTTTTCAGAAAATTTCTTCCTCACGAAGAAACCAATGGAATGGATGATATTATCAATTAAGAACCTTGCGTCATCTACATCTACATACTACCCTGCAAGCCACCTCATTGGTGTGTTGCAGGGGGTGAATTCTCACAAAACAATAATTACATATCATGCATTTACAAGGATTTGTATTAATATATTAGTCCAAACTGCGATATTTAAAAAGATAAAAGTAGCAAACTAAGCATGCAAAAACGTGCTGTGTCCGTGATTAATTCAGAGCAAAATAACAAATGCAAACGCGCAGAGGTATGTCTTTGAAAACGAAAATTTCTCAGTGTGACAAAAGAGGCATATTGCGTGTTGCTGCCAACTTCGTTTTAATTGTTTTAATGAGATATAATAGATAAAATTCGTGATATGTTTGATATAAGCGTCGGTATTTATATCTTAACGCTATTTGATTTCGTTTTGAGTCGTCTGATAAGGATTTACAGCTCAAAAGTTAAAATTACCGGAAGATTACGGTAATTTTCGAAAATTACCGTAATTTACCTCAATTGAAAATTACGGTAATTTGCCCATCTCAAGTCATGACATAGCATTCTCAACCTCCTGGACGTCGCAAGAGGTGGACTTTATATTAGTGTAACCAGTCTATTAGACGAACTAAAATGGGAATCACTGTCAGAACATAGGTTGAAATTTAGACATAATCCCTTAAGGAGGTTCCACCGTGACTCCGTTATTACGAATCCCGTAAAAGAGCTTTGTTATTTAATGAATACATATATATGCGCACAAATGTATAAATGGATTGTTTAGGTAGTCGCATGTTGGTATAAGGACTTTAAGCTAACCCAACATGAGGTAAGGTTTTGTATGCCTGCTTTGCTATTGTAATATTTTTTTAAACTGTGAATTTCGATAGGAATATAATTTATAATCCTTTTCATGTATAATGTTCAATTCTGGTGTGAATTCGCCCCCTGCCACACACTTATGGGTGGCATGCAGGGTATTGCGTAGATGTAGATGTAGACTTGGAAGGCAAAGGAATAAAGCGGAATACAATCACACATGCATGAACCCTAGTACTTGTGACCGTGGACACGTGTCATACATAAAAACATGGATCAGTTATTAAAGGATAGGATATAATTCACCCATGATAGTTTTTCAAGAAAATATATCTATAAGAAATATAGAGGGGAAATTTTTTAATTACATTTTTCAAAAACTTCGGAATTATTCTTGAAAACCTTCAGTGGTGAAGGTAATTAGAGATACTCGTAATATCTACCGAAATTCTGTAATGTGTTTATATGCCTTTTTAAATCAGCTGTGATATAAATGTGTTGATGAACTCGTAAATATGTGTAGAAAATATGTGCTGAAATATGTGTGCATTGCAACGTGTGTTATTATATTGTTTTCAACTGTTTTTAGCTATATTAAAACTTTTGAAGATTGATGTACCAATAAATTTCACCTAAAAGTCTGGTTAGCCGAAGTTGGCCCACGACAATAAACGTTCACTATTTACTACTTTTGTCATGCATCTTTTTTTTCGGCAAAACGATGAGTGGAGATATATCTGTTAGAATTTGCTTACATTTATATTTATTTTCTCTGTGTACTGGTGCCTTGTTCCCCCTTCGTTGAACAGTAAATGCACTCACGTAAAAACCACAATAACCACAACCGCGTGAAACGCTTGGGTTTTCTATTCGTCTCCGAATAAGAGGAACTCCGTAAAGACTCGCCCTCTACAGTCCAGTTCATGAAGTTGGAATGGTTTTAGAACATTCACGCTTGGCTGAACAACTCTACGGTTCAGAACTTTCCACGCAAAATGCTTCTGTCAAAGTCTCACGAGAGAGGGATATCAAAGGCTGCCGCAATCGGAACTCTCCAAAATAGAATTTATATTCTCCCTTGATGTGAATGATTTCACAAGAGAGATAATCATGTGTGGAAACAAAGCAAAATCTGCTGAAGTAGTGATCTAATTAGCATGCATTTAAAACTGATGAGAGTAACAGTTATTAACTATAAATTGAATAGAATAAGACGATACTTAATTAAAAAGTGACAGAGTGTAAGAAAAACTTAACTTTGTATTTTTAACACTTTTATTGAGAAACTTGACCGGTTTCGACACTCCCGTGTCATTGTCAAGGGTGTTCTGATATTTACACGTTGGCAAGCCCTTACAGATACCCCAAATGAGGGAGAAACTGCAGGAGTGGTAGGAGAAGGTTAGATGATATGGTAAAGAGTAATGTGCTGAAGGTCAGGATGATGGGGAAATGCTTTTTAAAGAGGGGACGGGAACATGATATAATCGGGATAGATTGAACGGTACAATTTCATTTAACAATTTTGGTCCCAAACCATTGAATCCAACATTATTGATTGATAAAATAAAAAATCTTTAAAATCCACCAGATTTCACTTTGTAAAATTTTATTTGGAAGATTTACATACGCCCTTCTGTTTAACCCTCATGCTATCCATTCATGATCAAGTTGACTGCTGTCTCACTCGATATTTTAACTTTCAAACGCATGATTCACTGATTTCTAGCTTCTAAATGTCATACTTGCCATTCAATAACACTTCAATAACCGTTGACATAAATCAAGCGTCGGCAGGTATCGTTTAGTTGCCGTAAAACAGCTGAAGGCAACCATTAAAATTCACTCGTGATGTCTTTTATCCTTGAGTGCCCTATCCGTAGTAAAAAGTATTCGAAGAAATATGTTACGTCTGTAAAATGGCGGTGCCAATTTATGTGTTTCATCCATTGTTATGGTTCCCTAATCCTAGTTACCAATCGCACTTAAAGCAATACAGGCTGTGAGACTCTAAGAAACTATTATTCAGCTGCATATCAAATGGGCACGACTGTTTGACGCCTTGTTTCATAATAGCAAGCACTGTTATGATAGTACGGTAAACGCATTATTGTCGGGTGTCAGTGCAGGTTCTCATCAGCGATGTTGCAAGAAAGACTAGAATGATTTTCATTATCTTAGCTCAGCAATTAACGAAGGCTAAGAATCTGAGTTCTTTTTATATTTCTACAACCCTTTACTCTCATTCACAATATGCCGAGCGTAGCATGTAATGTGCTCTTCTGACCCTGGTGTACCACTCCTTAAACTAACCAGCAAAATTACATGGTTCGCAATTACACAGCTGTAGTATTTTTTGGAGCCAAGCAGGGTTTCATTTTTTATCCACGTATCCCAAGAGAAGGGAGAATCGGAGGAAAACCACGAGAGGAGTGGATACATAAAAATACATTTTCAGACGTTAGGCTTTCCCTCGCTATGTCTGCTGGTACTAAGATAGAGTTCTGATTTTCACCGTTTGGTGTTTTTAAAAGAAAGCCACTATGCTGTAAATGTTTCCATCAACGCTTGATGCATAATAGGTTGGAAAGAAAATGAATAAAATTAATTTAAAAAATCAAAAATCACAAATATTTGAAGGAGCAGTCCTAGATTATGAAAGGAATGTATGATCATAAGGAAATAATGCATAAATCATATAAAATATATATGATTTATGCATTATTAAAAATGAATATATTGTATATAATCATAGAAATCGGGTAAAGCGTGAAACAGGTACCAATTCTTCTTGGACGCACTGTAGCATTTTACTTTAGCACATTACTTTTAGCACTTTATGCATGTATAAACCCCTTAAATACTATAAATACCAACAATCTAGTTGCATGAGACACTATAGTTGCTTGTTTGCATGTTAGTAGTGCATGCTTTGTGATCTTCGCCCCCTGCCACACACCCTCGCGGTGGCTTGCAGGGTGTCGTGTAGATGTAGCAATGGCAGCATCCTGTTGCTTGGACGGTCCTCAAATTCCGTCCAGCTTTGTCACATTGGTAATGTGGCATCTTTTTATATTCAAATAAATAAGATAAACTTATTTTATTTATAATACCAGGCGTAGTGACAATAATCCCTAAGCTTGAAAAAACCATTTTCACCCGAAGTAATTGAGTATTTGAGTGAAGGTCAAATTCACTTATCTCCAGGTGCCTAATTGAAGGAAGAAAATTTTCTTGCGGCTGTTGAAAATTGAATTGGAGTTTGGAAATTGTTGTCCATTTCATTGACAGACGAAGAAGACCTAAGGGTAACCCCCTTCAGCTCGTAGACATAATTTTGGACTATTTTCCCTCATAGGTCTCATGATAATTCCGCCGATCAGAGTGGTGAATCCGACTCGACGCTTCTCACCTTGAGGATCCATTCGTTTCGGGATTTCTTCCGCGTGTGTCCATTCTGGGGTGGCAACAGTTTCGCCAACGTTTCAGTTCGCGTCTTCAGGTCTGAAGTGTTTCATAGCAGTTTTTTTCCGTCTCATGTACCATTTACTTCTGCGCTATGATGTTCAAGTGGGTCAAACAATGTCCTGGCCAGATACACCTGCGTCACTAAAACAAGGGACATTTTGTGCACATGGAAGAAAATAGAGGTATATACGAGGTCCGATGCGACTGTGGGAAGGCCTACATTGGGTACACCTCGTGAGCCTTAAAGACCCGTATTCAAGAACACAGGAGAGCGACAAAGAACAGACAACCGTGCCTTTCAGACATCGCGGAGCACTTTTGGGAAGGCCCGGCACACAAAATCAATTTTGACGGAGCCAAGCTGATCAAGACGGAATAAAAGCTATTTCCCAAAGCTCATTCGCGAGGCAATCGAAACGGCCAAAAACCCTAACAATGTTAACAAAGAGGATGGCTATAAGGGCTATAAGCTCCCCCATACTAGGAAGCGCCTAATTTAAAAAACTAGTCAAACGGCTAATGAAAAGGCGCCCAATTGAACATCATAGCGCAGAAGTAAATGGTATATAAGACGGTAAAAATCTGCTATGAAACACTTCAGACCTGAAGGCGCGAAATCAAACGTTGGCGAAACTGTTGTCACCCCAGAATGGATACAGGCGGAAGAAAGCCCGAAACGAATGGATCCTCAAACCAGACACTCCATGGAAGCCTCAATAAAGCGCTTCTCACCTTGCTTGGCAACGATGACGCTGGATACGGCCTCCGGAACACTGGTGCCCGCCGCCAAGAACGTGATGCCCATCACGGAGTCAGGGATCTTCAGGGTGTCCCCTGCGAAGAAGGACACGGATTGAAAACATTTACAAGAGACATTTCTCAGCTGCTACGGGTGATCTCCTGTTTTTGAACACCCTCCTGGTTTATAGCTTAAGTAAAAAAAAAGCCTTTCTAACCAACCATTTTGCCAACAAAATGTCTCAAATTACTAAAAATCTCATAATTGATGAAAATGCTGGTCTAGTAGGTACTTGGAAATTGCATGATAAAGAAGCCTGTAACTTCCGAACGGGAATAATCTACTTTTTTACATCTGTCTTATAAAAAATCTACGGAATCTTAATCATCGTGTATTCTGGAAAATGTTAACAAGACTTTCCTGAATTGTCAGGCGCATAAAGGGAATGCCTTTTAGGTATATGGCTGTCGATAACTAAGCTTTTGAAGGGAAGAGTTTTTTAGATTCACTAGTTGATATTAACATGCTCACTTCATTTTCTGTTTATTTTCACCTATAATGCACTACTTTCGAAGTCTAATTGCATCAATCAATGATTAAAATGGCTCACCGGTCACCATTACTATCCGTATGAGCACCAAGGCTTCTAAATTGAGAAAAATATCCATTATGAGCCCAAGGCCTCTGGTTGTTAGTGGCAACGATGAGGATGTTGCTTTATTCATATTTCAAAATTAGCTACCTGCACGACCAACGGTGGTGTAGTCTCCAGAAGGTAACGTTGCTAAATTATGAATAATTTTCCATTTTGGTTATGATTTTTTCCCTACTAAGACACTTATTAATTCTCTGTTTTGTAACATAATGCACAAGATTATACACAGTTAAATTGATAATGTAAATACCAAATGCTTTGCAGTAATTAATGAAACTTTGCATTCATCCCAATTACGGTATTATTAAATGAACTTTTCAACGACGAAGGACTGGGCTGGAAGTCACAATGCTGTTTGCTGTTTCAACGTACTCAGCCAAGCTGTTGTTCACGAATAAGTCATCCGCCAGGGGTCAAGTCGATATCACTTAGTGGGCCATCGAATGCAGGGGAGCTAAAGGGCGTCCCGCCCTAAGCGATCACATTAGCTACAACACCCTGCTTCACCGGCACTGCTTGCTTAAATGTTCCTTAAAGACCTCAGAAGTGACGTTAATGCGCGAGTACTAAGCATGAGTTGACCTAAGCTGTTGTAAAAGCAGAGGAATGCAATATTTTGTCTCAGAAAAACGGAAAAACAGTTGCTCCATTTAAACTGGTGTTTAAATGGTCTGCTTTCCCTGTATAATAATTTGAACGTAGCGGTCTCGGGACTCTAGTTTTGCCCATTCTTTAGAACATACATATTCCTCGTGATTGATGAGGATCAACCCAGAGACACGATAATGATAAATTCAAATATATCCCACCGAAGGAGTTGATTCTGGGGGATGCTCTAATCCCGGACGGCATTATAGTCAAGTGGACAATCTCATACTTCCAGAATTTAATTACGTTTTGTAAAATATTCGTAAGTGCAAGGTGTCAAGCCTGTGATATCAAGTATAAAGAAATTCTCCCGTCTTCGACAAAATAAACCAGATAGCAACAATGAGATATTTCCGGTTAAAATTTCACTATCCTGGCTATGGACTAAAACATTCACGCGTAAAAGAAAAAAACGAAGTGCCAAATTCACGAAGACGAATACTCTTGAATGCTTGCATAAAACAACACATCACTAAAGCACTTATATTTAGAACGTTGACCAGCAATATAAAAATAAAATAATTTGTGTGCATGCAGAAGAGAGGGAAAAATGTCTCCTGTACTTTAATACACATTTAAAACTCGATCATTCTACGAGTGCAGAAAGATCAAGTTCAACGCACACTCACTAAAGCGAAAGGGTTAAAATCATTGTTTTTCACTGATAACTCAAAAACCACGTGACGAATCAAAGAATGGAGAAACGTGGGTCTTTTTATTTTACAACCTCTATAGAATTTGGTAATGGGGGCGTTTAATTCGAACCGAAATTGCAATTTTGTACACGAAATTGTTAGATGGAAACGAAAAATGAATTTTAGTGAAAAAATTAACCACACCACATTCCACAACCATTCACATGTAAATCAAAAATTAAAATAAGCAAAAGTTGACGCCCACCGAATAAGCTGCTGTGATAATATTGACGTCATTTTCCTCCCGTCCTTGACTGCTTTTAGGGGAAGGGAAGTGTGTGGAGGGGGGTTTTTGTAAGGTCTTCTCGCACTGATACTGTCGCAACCGCTCCCGTTGGCAGTGTGAGCTGTGTCCCCCCTTTGCGATAAGGCGAAGTAGCTTCGCGGGCTCAGTTGTGATTGGATGAAGTCAATATACGTCAGAGGTTGCACCACGTCCACTTTTCCGAAAGGGTTAAAAACATCAGTTTTTCGCAGCTTAGAAGTAATTGACGGATCAAAATAACGGAAAAATACGGGTCTTTTTATTTTACAAACTATCAGATCCGGCAATTAAAGGCACATGGTAAACGACCGCATTAGGAAGAACTCACCGATAATGGTGATGGTCCAGGCGACGACGTAGGAGAGGGATCCGATCCAGATAATGCACATGAGGAAGGTGAGGGGGAACCAGCGCTTGAGAGCCGGCCTCTGGCAGTCCGGGATGGTGAGGAAGTAGACGAGGTGTATGGGCCACACGGCGACCCAGCCGGCCCCGCGCCAGAAGCCCTCGCCCCGGGGCAAGCGGAACACGCTGTGCCCCCCACTGCCCCCCTGCTCAGCCTCCGCTGCTGCCGGCTGCTTGCTGTCCGACGACAGCATCACCTTGGCCAGCACTGCAACGCAGCAATCAAAATCACTCGCGCATCCAAAACTCGGGATTACGCTTAAAGGCCCGGGGCACAATCAACGCAAACCGATGACGTGAAACGTGTACCATGAAACGTGTACCGCAAAACGTGAAGAGGTGGCGTGTGGGTGGGAGAACGGAAACAAAAGACAACATAAGGGCGTAACGTGAGACGTGTATACGTGAGAGATGGGAGATGACCATCTCTCACGTTCAAGTACATGGAAAACCAATGAAAACTGTCACAGGAGATCGCGATAAGTAGCCACCTTTGGGGAATTATGGAAGTTACAAGTGGATGCATACCTCTTCTGAAATAAAGTTTAGTCTCAAGTATTGTAAAACTTAATTCTATTATTTTAGCATAGAGAACACACTGACTTTTTTCTAATGGGGGAATCATTGAATGTATAGTTATTTGAAGTTATCGTGTTTCAGTTAGATTTTATACATGTAACTAATGACATGAAAAAGATTGTTTGCCATTGTTAACATTGGAGATAGTTAAAGTTTCGTTAGGAAGGATTAAACAGTTTTCACGGATTCATTCTTGTGAATTACAAGAAACTTATGCGATCTGGTAACTTCATCAGCGGCATGGAATACGCAACTACATCTACAGTCCTGAAAATAAATTGTTAGCTCCTTTTTACATTCACTAGTATATATTTATTTACATCAATCAAACAAGTGTGGTAAGGCGAGCACGTTTTTGCAATGCTAAAGTTTACATAAAATTGCGCATCCTATATTACTTTTTCTTCAAAACGACATTTCTCTTTACATTTTTAATCTGCATGTGTTACTGCAAGAGCTATACTATGCCGTATAACCAAGTATTAAATAGCTGATTTTCAATGTCTTTTTTCTTCAAATAGGTATATGATGGAAATGCCTCATTTTATTGCCAGTCGATAGACGGGCCAAAAAATGATGTTCGCTGAAATTTTCACAAAAATGACATCTACTTCATAATTCGGTAGAGCCAACTTAAGTGAAGAAAAGTTCGACTGATAGTAGTTAATCAATAAGTTAATGAGTGCATAGTCTGTTTAGTGACGTCCGCAGCACTGCCTTTAGGCGGAAAGAGGAAAGAGTGTAGGTGCCCTTCGCGTCACACGTAAATTTGACCTGTCAGCTGTAGTTTCCAGTCGCATTTTCGTTCCATTATAATGTTTCACCATTTAATAATTGATAAAAATTAATTAAACTCATCTCAAAACCAATGGCTTCAAATACATAGCACTCCAGGGTTATGAATGATTGATCAACACACAATGAAATAAGGAAGTAGCCTAATGAGCTGCCACTTTTGCCACAGTTATGAGATGTCAATATCCACCGAATCGGATAAAATACCTGCTGCACTGTCGCCAGCCGCCGCGACTCCCCCGCAGAGGTTTCCATTCTGGTCGTCGGGGCGCGCCACCGTCACCACCGTCAGCTCCTCTGGCCTCAGCGGCGTGCGAACCTCCGTCATTTCTGCGCGGAATGTAAAAGAAGAGTGGTCAGCGCCGCCATCGGATGGGAGCGCTAACTACGGTAACAGCGCGTCATAGAGCTTAAGCCGGTGTCCCGCTATCCAAGTTTTCACCCAATTTTTTTTGCACAAATCGTATGAAACTGATTTGGACCTTTTGACGCGGAGGAATCGTATCCAAATGGATTTTCGTCGCGACCATCGCTTTTTCGAGTGTGATTTGATTTGAGCTTTTTGGACTGGAGAGTTGCGAAAGCCGAAGGGATGGGGCTTACGTTTTTATGACACCCTAAGCAGGCCCGATTTAAGGTCCGGGCGGCTGCCCGGGGCGTCGCGAAGGAAGGGGCGCCCCGGGGATGGAATAAGCTTTTTTTATTCGGAGATTGACAATTTAATTCATGTCCGGCAACGTTATTACTATTACTATTTTTAATGCTTTATTTTGACTGATACGATTAACTGGTGAATATGTGTGACAACAGGGGCTGATAAGTGGGTGACGGGTGTCGGAATACTCTTCGCCCGCGTGAAAATTTTGTTTTGAGCCGGCCCTGGCCGGCGGCGTCGGAAGTGGGGGGCAGGGGAGGGAACCGACACTCTCCAGAATTTGCCCCGGGCCCTTTAGTAATGAGTCTTTATTAATAAATTAATTAAATTTAACTTGTTTCCAGCTTGCCTTTTCCCTTCTGACGCATATTTTACCACCTTCATATGCACTTTTATCGGAATTCTAGTTTCTACCCCCTCCTATCCGCAAAAAATGCGGGCCCTTTTCATAGGAGCCGGGTCCTTTTCTTAAGAGCCGGGCCCTAAGGTTGGCCCCTCCCAGCGAAAAAGTTCCGACACCCCTGGGCCCTAAGGCAGTAATGTGTTTATTAATTGCCTGGAAAGTATGAATTTATATACAGTACAGCATGATCGTTTTATATACAGTTAATTCAATTTATACGCGACTTCCATAGCAAGACTTAGCGCCTAATTCACTTTCGATTAAGGCAGCATTTTTCACTGTTAACCATTTTCTCCCTTTTTATTGGTCATTCTATTTTGAACGAGAACACTTTGCGGTGAGACAATCATATCTATTTCACCTAAACAATTGAATGAAACGGTTTGAAAAAAAGAAAATTTGGGTGAAAATTATAACGTAAGAAACGGCTGTAGAATACATTATTTTTACAGCAACAGAGCTGAGACATTCCTGAGATGTTACCTTCCACATGCAAAGACATAATACGTGCGTTACTGTAATTTTAATCATTTAGTGTCTTCACTTACGTAGTAATGGAATTCTATGCTGTACCATAAATAGCTTACTGGCCGAAGAAGTTCAAAGAACTAGAGTAATCAGCGGTGATGACATATATTCAGAGATAATGCATTTTTATAATGCAAAACTGCTCAAATTTTGATCGATCTAGGCTAACGTACATATCTTATTTAAAGGCCCTGAGTTTCAAAGGAATGTGAGCTTCTACCGTTTTGTCCGGAATAAATAAAAAATATTTCTCGGTGCTATATTCGGATGCACTTTCCCATTGTTTGAATACAAATAGAATTAATTCATATACAAGTAATCGGAAAAAATTTAAAATTCCAGTTCACCTAACCATACACATTTCCACGCAAAACATAGGCTGTTTTTTTAAATGAATTAGTAAAGAATCTAGTGAATTACTCTAAAAAGGGAATGCAGAAAAATCTTAAAAACTTGAGCATTCCGAATTTTTTTCTGTCATATAACTGAATGAGGGTAATTATTCATTATTGAAAAGTGGCTTATTGGTACGTGATTTTATAGCGTAGTGTTTTACCACCCCCGTTTAGCCATCTTAATTCTGCCCTAGAGTAAGCCTTATTTGAATTTGATACCCTAGTTTTGTTTTCGAATGGCATCATAGTAATGTACCAACGTCAATTGCGAGAGAGGGAAATTCCGGGCAGGTCCTCACCTCTAGTCAGGGTTTTGAGAACTCATGCAGCCATGGTACCTGGTGCATATACTCGAGATTTTTAAACGCTAATATCTGCGCTCATAGAAAACAAGAACATGTATAATTCTATAGAACTTATTTTCCTCCAGGAGACTTGTTGAGCCAAGTATAAACCAAATCAGGAAGTAATACCTCGTGAATATTTCTTGTGGCACTAACAAACGCTTCCTTAAGTTATTTAAAAGTTACTTTCTCTGTGATACTGCTGATAAATTCAAGAATCCAGCTTCACACTAACGGTTTGGCTGGAGATAAATATAGTAGACAGATGGTTTAGTAATTTCTATTCTCTAATACACTATATGAATAATTTTGTACGCTTCAGCCTGCGACTGAAAATTCACTGAGAATGAGCAAGTTATTGATGATGACATTTCTCTTACAAGATAATTTAGTGAGTTCGCTCAAGTATTTCAATAATTTCAAATCGAAGATAGTTTACGAGTTAGTAGGGTGTTATTTTTAAATCCCTACTGATATTATATTGTCACTTTAAATGGCTCGGTAGTATCGCTTTTACCGTTATGACAGACGACCGAGGTATCTTCGGGGTTTTCCGCGTCTGCCGAAGCTGGCGCCGCGGCGCTAGTGTCCACCCTCCTCCTCAATCCACTCCGAGCACACCTCTGGAAAGACTTATCCCAGTACATGACTGAAAGCAAAGGAGAAGCAGAAGTAAGATGAGAGGTTCAAGGGGCACACAGGCTCCTGGTTGCATTACACTGGGTACTGCAATGCCACAGACACCTCGGCTTTTAGAGGCCGAAAGATTTTCCAAGCATTTATAACACCAGCACGTCTTTCGTTAAAATTTTAACTTCATACTCTTCATATAGAATTGTCTTTGACCTTATGTGGTAAGCTGAAAGCAGCACAGACTATTTCTCCTTTCTCTTTGATTTTCATAGTGCCCTCTAACAGCCAACAAAACATTTCTTTCTTTTCATTCAAAACAAATGCTCACCGCTATGAAATTAAAACCAGAGATAGACAGCTGAAGTTGAGTCATGATACACTACCATTATAAAATTGACAAAAATGTTTTATAAACATAATATATGGTCCAAAAAACTAGATATCTTCTTTATATGAAATTTCATTTCTATAACTTCAAATATTTCTCTAAGCATTACCTACAGACAAGACCATCACCTTTCCAAACTCTTGAGTGAAATATTGATATCAAAACAATCTTAGATTGATAAACAAAATCTCTTCTATAATTGGAAAATATCGAACTAAATTTTGTAGCTGCAGTTAATGTTTCCGCCACTGTCGGCGTATATCACCGACTGTTATCCTTTGAAAAATCGAGAAAAAATCTGAAACTCAAGGAAGAAACAATGAATTTTCTTTCTTAAACACTTCAGGTTAAATTAACGGGTCCATGTTTCATCAAAACCCAAAAGAGCTGGAAATGGAAACGTGAACGTGTTCCAGCTCATAAAGGAGTTTCCTGGATTCAAATCAAGTGGCAGAGCCTCCTTAAGCCCAAGCCTGAAATCGTGGGAAGCTCTCGAGAGAGCAATTAGACCGGAAAGGTTGAGAATCTCACCTCCTATATACACGATGTACATAAGGACAAGTGTTAAGGCTTCGTACCACTCAACACGTTCGTCACGTATGGTCGAAATGAGGAGTCCGACCGTGACGCCATACGCCAGGCAGTCCCGGGTGAGAGGCCACCAGTCTAAAGGCACCGCCTGCAACGGAAAGCGATTAAAAAGGTCACTCACAGCACCAAAGTACACGTTTAAAGCATGGCATTCATATTGGCAGCAGCACCAACATTATGCCAATTATTCTAAAATTCGAGGTTTCATGTTTCTCAAATTGAGATAATACAATTTTCATGCGAGGTATATCAACGAGTAGATACGTCAGTTTTAATACTGATAAATGGTAACAGGGGTAAACTGGAAACCAGTCATATCTTAAATGCGATGGCCTAAAAAAGGCGATTGTCGAGGCAGATGTAAACGGAAGAAAGGAAAAGACAGGCATGAGATACATGGAACAGGAAGTGAAGGATGTGAAAGAGAGGAATTACGTCAATATGAAGAGGTCTGCAGATTCAAGAATAGAGGGTAGGGCTGCGTCAAAATAATCCTAGGATTGTTGACCGATGGTGATGATGATGATGAGGACAGGTAAATAAAAATTTTTATAATTATATAAAAGGATATATATGCAGTGAGAATGAATGGCCTCGTTTCTCGATAGTCGCGGGAGTAGCGTAAATTTGGCGGTTAGTAATAACGACACGTAATTAACTAATGAATAAAAGTTTTGACAGAATACGTGTCTTAGATTTGTTATGATATCCTTGAAAAATCTGATGCTAAACTTTATTTATTCACGTTATTGTATTCTGTTTACGACACCCAATAATCCTCCTAAGTTTGTAACTTGGGAGTCCAGCCAAAAACACCTTCGTCTTCCTTTATAAATTATAATGACATTGAATTAACACGCTGTAGTATTGTATATAGATTTTTACATTTTTGAGAACAAATACAAACTAAACTAGCCTTCAAAGCACTTAGATTTTACGGCGTTGTCAATATGGGAAGAGTCTTCTTGCCTCACTCGTTTAAAATAATTTTAAAAATTGAGCGTTAAATATTTTGGCAAGTAAAGCTTTATAACGTTAAATAGATCACAATAAAAATTTAAAAAGGAAGACGAAGGCTTTTTTGGCATGCTTCCAAATTATATACTAACGGAGAAAACCTGGTGTTGTAAACTGAATAGTATAGTTGATGAGTAAAAAACTTTAGCAATTTTCCACAATGTAATTTAAAATAATAAAATTACACAACAAGTGTTTCAGCTTACTAAGCCATCATCAGGTGTACACTTATAAACTTCCGTGACAGCAGCGCAATATATAGGAAACGGGAAGGGGATGGGGATAGGGGAAAGTGGTTGGGGTGGGGGGGGAAGAGGATGAAGCATTCTAAGAAGTTTGTCCTTGGGAACAATAGGGAATGGATTCGGAAAAGTTGGTCATTCAACAACAGGTTATTATCGCTATGTATAATTTCCCACTGTTCCCATGCGTCCAGTCTTGGGCCTTTTCTTTCAATATGCAGGATTTCCGGAACAAAGAGGCAATGGTGCGATGTCTCCAGGAGGTGTTTGGCCAGCAGTGACGATTTGTCTCCCTTATCCACACACCTTCGATGCTCTTGAAGTCTGGTGGTAAAATCCCTGCCCGTCTGTCCAACGTAATATTTATCACAGCTGAGGCACTTGACTTTGTAGACGCCTGAATGGAATTTAGGGTCAATGGCGTCCTTGCTTTTGCAGAAAATGTTCGATAAGGTACACGAATTGTAAAAACACACTTTAAATTTGTCCTTTGGGAATATTCTCTTAAGTTTGTAGGAGAGATTACCAACAAATGGTAGCCTACACCAAGTTCTTTTATTAATTATCTACACGCTTTAATGTACCTTGAATGAAAATTATTTCATCAATTTTTAAAATATAAATCCTCGAGTACACATTTTAGCCGCGGACACTAATTATTGCATTACAGTGATCTAATTTATAACGCATCCTGAGATTTAGGCAACTTTTGTTGCTCCAAAGAATAAACACATTGGGGGTTGCCTAGATGCGCCTCCTCACCTCTGTGAGGACTTTCGCCTTCTACAATGATATTGGGAAACGGAGCCAGGAACGTTCCACTGCAATCATTGTTTAAGCCTCAAGTACATTTGGCGAGTTTACAAGCTAACAAGCCGGATTGTAAAAAGCCGGCGAGTCGGCGAGAACGCTAGTAGTCGAGTACACACAAAATTTCCCACTTGCTCAGTAGCCAACTAGCTGGCGTGTGGAAACCACGTGTTGCTGTCTGCTTGACAACATTTCGTCCACCATTCCCAGTAGTTCATCCAACTGTTTACCTGTAATTCGCTAAATATTTCTATAAGCTGCAGGATCTTCGTTCTACAGCTCTTTCAATAAATTATTTGATGCACCATAATCAGTACGTCTTCCTAGACACAGTTTCACCCACACGTTTCTCTTATGCACTTTCCGTTTCGCGTTTTGTCGTCTAATTAACTCCCTTTCAATTAATTAAGCTAGACCTGCAACTCCCGCTAGAACCAGCTCGTCCGACGTCTTCAAGACCAATGCTACTAGCAACTTGAGCACAAGCTACTGTGAGTATACGTGGCTAGTTTACAAGCTAGCTCACTCAAAAGCCGGCGAGTAGTGTGTAAAGTCGCAGAAAGTTCAACATTTTCCAGAGCGTTTTTACAAGCAGCTAACGGAGCGAGTGTGTCGAGTACACTGGACTAGTTTACGAGCTTCTGGTGAAAAAGACGGCTTGTAACTTGTTAACTCGCCTCGTGTACTTGAGGCTTTATCGTGGTCAGATCATGAGTGGACGAGCAGCCCCTGCCCATCGCCAGAGTGAAGAGGCAGCACTTACCATTCCGGCGCCGATGCCGCAGCAGGCGGCCACCGCGAGGATGTTGAAGACGGCGGAGCCCACGATGGTGCCGATGCCAATGTCCCCCTCCGTGATGAACGTGCCCACCACGTTCACGAACAGCTCGGGCGCCGAAGTGGCCGCCGCCATGAAGGTCGCCCCGGCCACGTCGTTGGACATGCTGAGGGCTGCGGATATGACAGAAAGAGACAGAGCTGTTGAACTGACCGTCCGATGAACAAGTGTGCCATTCTGCAGGGACGGAGCCCTCAACACACCTTCATGAGTGGTTGGTTATTCAGGGGAGGCGAGCGACAGCTGAGGTCATTTGCGCCATTCTTAGGATAGGATTGAGTAATGGTAGGAGTTTTCTGGGAACGGAGGAAGGGTAGAGAGAAACCCGGCGTCGGCATTAGCCTGCTCTTAACGAAAGACCACGGCTTAATGTCCCATCCGACGGACAGAGCACTGAACTTGAAATGCCTTCCACTAGGCACTCAAGTGGGGACCGGTTTTCCAGGGGAATCAAACCCGGGCCCTCGCGATGGGAAGCCAGTAATCTAGCCACCACAGCAACCTGATCCCCTTTCTCTGATTTCTCTCATTGAATGTTTCTCTTCAAGACGCCATCATTACGCACATCTCCATCTTGCATCTAGAATCTAGCATCCTCATCCATGCCTAGACTCGATTATCAGAGACGACTCACGCAGCGCATTTATACCATGAATAGCTGAACATGGAACCATTTCATCCACTTCCTAATATAGAGGACATCTACATCTACATAATACCCTCAAGTCACAATAAAAGTGTGAAGCAGGGGGTGAATTCTCATCAAACATGCACGTCATATCATGCATAAAAAATCCTAAAATCAGCCACTTCCGAAAATCGAACCCGGGCCTTCGGGATGGGAGGCCAGTACGCTAGCTACCACACCAACCCGATCCCCCTTCACAAAATGTCACAAACGGCAATAATTCTCCACTCCACGCTCAATTTCTAGCATTAAAATCAGCTCATTTTCCGAGACCAGAAACAAACTTGCGCACAGCACAGGTTTAAAAAGGCCATTAATAAAATACGGCTATTTTATGAAGAGACGAAAGAAAACGCAGTCACATTAAAGTCCCCATAGATTTATGTTTTGAATCCATAATAATGGGGGAGTTTACTCGGAACCAAAATCTCAATTTTGTTAACGAAAGCGTTAGATAGAAACGAAAAATGAATTGTAGTGAAAAAATTAATCTTATAACCACAACCATTTAAAATAAGCAAAATGTGAGGCCCACCGAAGAAGCTGGTTTGATACCATTGACGTCATTTTCCTCCCGTCCTTGACTACTTTTAGCGGAAGGGAAGGGAGTAGAGGGGGGTTCTCGGAAGGTCTGCTCGCACAGATCCTGTCGCAATCGCTCCTACTGGTAGAGGCAGCTGTATCCCCCCATTGCGATAAGGCGAAGTAGCTTCGCGGGCTCAGTTGTGATTGGACGTTGTCGAATACCTAAGAGGTTACACCACGCCCACTTTTCCGAAAGGGTTAAAAACATTAGTTTTTCGCCGCTTATAATTCGATATATAATTGACGGATCCAAAAAACGGAAAAATACAGGTCTTTTCATTTTACACGCTCTATCAGATTCGGCAATTAAAAAAATATGGTAAAGGACCCGTTTGTAATAGGAAGAGAGGTAAAAAAGGATATCCATACACGTTAAGTGAACTAGAGTAAACTCCCGATTTTCCGCGCTAATGACTTTTGCGGATACATTTCTCTAAGGTGTGCCGCCAAAATAAGCTAATTCTTGAAGAAAATAACCTAATCTTCCATTGAAAATATCGTTGCTGCACATAATAGCATTTTATGACCAAAATAAATCCAGTAGAGCTGTCGCAATCGAATTCTCTCTCGTTCGAAATCACATGGGTTACACAAAATGGGACATGTCCTTGAAATCTGGTCCATGGGGCGCCAGGCTCCTGCGCAAGCGTTTGCGCCACCCACATTACTGCAGACACCCCTGGGCGTTCATCCCCCAGTTCCCATTTCTCTCTGGTAATGCTTATCCACGTTGATGCTGGCTGGACCCTCTCGCCTCGGCTCCTTGATCTTCGCTTTCTCCCTCCTTTCCCGCTTCATGGCGCTCGAACGAACGCTTTTCTCACCCCCACTCCCTCCCTCCCTCTCCCTCTCTCTATGGGCCGAGGGAAAACACACATGTTTGGGTTGTACACTGTACATGAATGGATCCGCTCTTTGGAATACCTGCTACATGTTTGTTATCAGCTGGGTGTCAGAAAATGGCAGGTTAGAACTACAGAAGAAAAGGAAAATACTAAGCTTCGGAAACAAAATATTTAAAAGGCATTCAAATAAAAAATAGGCCTAATCATAGATACAACGAATCAGGGATTTTGCTCATCTGATATTTGTATAAGCTCCCTCAAATTATTCGATAATATTTCGCACAAATATTACATCACTAGCCTATACGAGGATCTGGTTCAGTATTTTCGGCATTACTTTATGCACTGGGAAGTGGCTATGAAATAAATGTCCTAATATTTGAGATATATGCTTTAGGGACCGCAAAACAATATGTGGCTTTATAACCTTGGTGTAAAATTCCACCCACAGCGTACAAGATACTCCTGCATGCTGCCATTATAATGCAAGCTGCACCCCTCCCCTTAGGAATAATGTCCGAAGATGCGGAGGAATGTAAGCATAAAGAAGGAAAGTAATGACATGCCGGTTTTCAACACTCGATAAACTTCCTGTAGAAACGGCAATGAGGACTTATTTTATAAGTGTCTTATAACTTCCGATCCAGTTATTACAGCTGTACACAAGCTGCCTAAGAAGAGTAGAGTACAATCATCGCCCCAAGTTCTCCAACTTTTTAAAGATCTGTGTACAATTGACTCAAATGGAAGACAGTCTTATGACGAAGACGAGTTAAGGGATAATATCTTAACTTTGATGAGTAGAAAATTATAAGTTTTGATTTAATGAGAATATAAATAAAATAATTTCAGCCTAAAGACTATCTTTCCTTCGTTTTCTTTCAAATTCGAGGATTAAATAGTATACCTTGTATACACCATCCTAGCCATCAAGAGACGGAATAATGCTTTGAAAACATCAAATTCGTTCCCGCCACCGACAAAAACCCTTAAGAATACACTTTCAGCGTGATATGAGTGTGTAATGACTTTTGTCCGTCTAAATCGGCCTCCCAGCCCACTGTGCGCCGTTCCCACCTCCCTCTCTCCCCCCTCCCGCCCCCTCTCTCACTCTCTCGGGGCCGAGGAAACGCACAGATGTTCGCAGGCTCACGCACGCACCCACAATCAGAGCGCGGTCACTTTAAGGCGCATTCAACAGCCGCTCCACTTCCAAGGCCATTCTCCTTGTTTACCGTACAAAGGAAAGACTCCGTGCGGTCGACCCTTCCTGACGTGGGACGACCGTCGCGGATCTGTTCCCATCGGCCTCCGGGGCTGTCCGGCCACGTCCACCGGGCAACCGAGAAAAGACAAGCCGATATCTGCTTTAGAAAAGGTACACATCGGTTAAATCTGGACCCAGCTGTGAAGAAGCAAGAATGAGGAAAGGAGTGAGACAAGGCTGTGCACTGTCTCCCGTATTTTTAATGTTTACATCGAGAGATCCATCAATGGAATCAAAGAGAAGTCTCCTGGAGTGACTATCCACGGAGAAAAAATAAGCATGCTGCGATTCGCCGATGACATAGCTCTCATAGCAGAGACAAAGAGAGATCTGAACAAGATCCTAGTAACCACGGAAAGGATAATGGCCAGTTATAATCTGAAGATCAATAAGAAGAAGACTAAGATATTGGTGTGCAGCAAGGAAGAAGAGGCCAAAACCAATGTCAAACTAGGAAAACAAAAACTTGTAGAAGTGGAAGAGTTTTGTTACCTAGAAAGCCGAGTAACCTACGATGGACGAAGCGAGAAAGAAATAGCGAGTAAAATAGTCCAGGCAAAGAAGACATTCTATCAAAAGAATAATCTCCCTACAGCTGGAAATACAAGCGTAGAGGTATGGTACATATATCTGGATTGAATATGGAACATATATCTGGATGAAGTAAGGATATATATCTATATAGTTCATCAGAACATATATCTGGAGCATGTTTCTTTACGGCAGTGGACGATGACAGCAGCGGAGAAGAAGAGAGTGGAAGCATTCGAAATGTGGTGCTACAGAAGAATGCTGAAGATTAAACAGATCGACTGAGTAAGTAACGAGGAAGTGCTAAGAAGAGTAGGAGAAAAAAGAAGTCTGCTTAAAACTCTAAAGAGAAGAAGGGACACTTAATCGGCCATATCTTGAGGCATGACGGCCTGATGAAGACTATTGTCGAGGGAAAAGTGAACGGGAAGATTGGAAAAGGCAGGCTTCGTATGAGATACATGGAACAGGTTGTAAAGGATGTAAAAAAGAAGAATTACGCCACAATGAAAAGGTTGGCCGATAGAAGAATTGATTGGAAAGCTGTGTCAAACCAATCCTGGGATTGTTGACCAATGATGATGACATGGGTCAGAAACCCTGTTATAAGGTGATTACGATTAATATCCTTTGACGATCCCAGATTTCCTGCAAGAATATGGTCTTCGATTGCATATCAGGGCTAGTATATTCGCAAACGACTAGGAAATGTACCGGGAATGAAAAAAATAATATTGAATATACAGAAGCCCTCCAAACCCTTAATCAGAGTGGCTACTGATAATCAATTTTCAAATTCCCTGACTTTTCCCTGATGGCTTTACCAATTTTCCTGACCAATCGCCAAAAGGTCTCCTATTATCGGAATATATCATTTCTGCTGAATTAAAATTTCGTCAAAACTCAGAAAATGTTAAAAGCTAAAATCAATACATTGAAAGCTTTAAGAATGAAAAAATATGTTGAACCTTCACAAGTTAAGCCCTCACACAAAATGTACACACTTTGCATACATTTTTTGCGGCCGTGTATCGTATTTTCGTGGCCGTGTATGTTTCCTTCGGTAAAATTACAAATTGACAATGTCCAATTCTTCAAGGTAGATGTGACGTATCGTGGTAATTCTGGGAAGTGGAAGATTACTGAAAAGGCATCGAAGAGAAAGGTAATGACCAATTTACTGGCCCCTTTCTATTCCAGATTTTCAAAATTCCCTGACAATTCCAGATTTTCCCGGATTTCCCTGACAATCGCCAGCCTGTTCATATAAACACCAGGCGCCGGCCTTTGTTTTTTCATGCTTTTCACGCCGCTCTTATTTGTTGCGAAAATGCGTGAAGGCTGAAGATGCGGCAGAAAAATTCCCCCTCTTCCCCAATTTCATTCACCCTACAAATCGTTTCTGAAATCGGAAGTCGATTCAATTATTGATTTCACAGATTCCGACCCTTCGCCGTACTCGTGGTGGTCCGACGGAGGTGGTCCTACCCTCAGAAGGTTTGGCAGCTCTGTTGTGCAGGCAGCTGTGCTCTGACGAGAAATTGAAAACTGTGAAGCGCGGATGGCGTTCGCTTGCTGCTCTCATCCCCCCTCCCCCCCCTCGGTGTCTCCCCGGGCGGCCGCCAGGCACCGCCACCTTCCTGGGCAGAAAGGCGTTCCGCAGGGGAAAATGGGGGAGCCGTCTGTTTCGGTTCTTTTGACGCCCGCCGTTTCTCGTTTGTTTGCGTTCCCCACCCCCTCCCCTGCCTCGCTCCCGCCCGACTAATGCTTCAAGAAGAAAAAGGAGGACTCCCCTTCAAGGAGGACTCCTCCACATCCGCCGAAAGCTTTTCATTATTGCTTCTTGATTTTCCTCCTTCCTTTCGCCGTAGAAAGACATGCCGTGAGATTGGAATGCAATCGTACTTCGTAAGCACCGTCATCCGCTCGTACGTGATGAATTGGTGGTTCGATTGAATGGTGGTTTGGATTGGAACGAATTTACTGGTGAGATTCACCAACGCTGAGGGTATTTATTGAGGGGAGATGAAAACATCAAGAACAATTACGCTACCTTCAGAAGGAGCGAGGGCATTCATGTTTTCTGAACAAATACCCAACTTAATACCCGCAAGCAAATACATTCTTCGCTTCAAGATCCCCGAGGATGGATTCCCTGTAGTGAACAAGCGGTTCCCGGGAGCGGTAACCCGACGCGAAACAAACTGCGAAAGCCTTCGTTAAACGATGAAGGTCCGATTTCGCAGGGGTGACGAATTATGATACATTCCAAGCGTTACCTTCATCTCTTAAGGCCGATTTACACGGTCATTGAAACTGCGCAAGTTGAAGTGGATTCCGTTTGAGCAGTCGTCTGCGAAAGTACGTGACGTAGAAAATTGCGAAGACGCATGCTTGACAGCTTTACACGGTGCAATCGTCGGTGCATTATGTCAGTGACAATATACCATTCAGTAGCGGTAATACCGTCAATGTATCGCATAACGCCAAGATGTGTTAATTAACAATTAATTGGACGTGAAAGATGCGATAAATTGCCATCACTTTAAAACATGTTTTAAGCCATAGTCTAAACATAATAGTGGAGACCCTAGTCCCGTATAATTAGCCCATAATTTGCACCACGAATGAACGGATGATGGCCAAGGTAACAGGTTCTTCCCTTACGCACGAAAGTTAAGCTTCCACGTGATTAATCGCCCAGATCATCATTATTGCACTTTATTCACTACCTAAGGAGTTGAGTGCAAACAAAAACACCCAACTCAATCGTCAAGAACCTATTTAATTGCTAGAATTCCCCAGGCAGTTCGTTGCCACTACATCTGCACCATCTAGTGAGAAAAATAAACTTCAAACTTGGGCGAACGCATGTATCAGATAGAACGTATTCTAATTGCTCGCAAGCGTTCGCGCAATGGCGCTGCCTGTCCTCGTGAGTCGTCACTTTACACGGCGCAATATTTATTGCGCAAGTGTTCTCGCAACAGCCTGCGCACTATCAACGACCGTGTAAAACAGCCTTTATTGAGCTAAAACCAAGGCCACGCCTGAATGAGTTTCGACCGCTCGAAAGAAATAAATTAATATGAATGTGTGGCCTGGAATGAGAGAATTCGGATGACGGAGATAGATGTTCAATACCACTTGGTGCTGATGAGATCCAGGATGTAAAGAACTCCGAGCATGCACCTTTCGACAAATGAAAATAGAGAGTCGGTGGAAGCCACTCCATAACAATTATCCAAATAAATTACCAATGACAATTGACAATTAGGGATATGAATGACGGTAAATATATCCAATACGAGTGTAGCAATGGATAACATTGGTAGCTGCATGTTGGTATAAGGACTTGAAGCTAACCCAACTAACAGCATGTTTTTGCATGCTTGCTTTGCTATTTTTATCTTTTTTTAAATAGCGTAGTTTTGAACAGTACCTATACAAGTATTAATCCTTTTTTTATGCATGATATGTAGTGCATGTTTGGTGAGAATTCACCCGCTGCCACACACCTTTATGGTGGCTTGCAGGGTATTATACACATGTAGACAGATGTAGATGACAACATAACCCAGTGGGTAAAGGTCTGCTCTACATAGATGGCGATGGGGATAGTTTACACTACAGAACACTGATGACCTCATATATGGTGGGCAACTCCTCAAGTCATTCCTTTGAGGGTACCTGCAAGGTTGCATGCGATCAGGTATGGAATACCATTGTCCACGCGAAATGTATGTACTCGAGGTTGACGCATCATAACGCAAAAAGAGTTGAAACAATTTTCACGCAAAGAATATCAGCCGAGAGATCATTTCGTTTCAAGTTTAATGATTCGATAAAAACGTATTTTATAATTACTTATAGGTCAGCTTCAGCAGTATGTCATGGAAAAAATGGACTTGTTCTTTCCGAGTGAATGAGGAAAACGTCAATTTGGTGGTTTATGATAAAAATACGAAACGAACAAATGGCTGTAAATTTTGATAGAGGACGAGTATGTCTTTGTTCATGGCGCACATGAAATTTTAAGTTTTTCAAGTGAAATTTTAATTCGACTTGTAAGAACGCTGCAAACACTACCATGTTCCATTTAAAACTTCCATCGCAATTTCATCAACATCATAATACTTACGTGCCAAAATATTTTAAATCGAATTTCATATTCTTTGACACGAAGGTGAAGTGAAGGCACCTTAACCCTACACTTTAAATATCTTGGAGTAAGACTGACACATGATCTTTCTTGGGGTAAACTTCTACGTAAAATAATTGGGATGTAATCGTAAACTGCGATTCATCAAAAGAGTACTGGGCAAAGTTGATGATCATATATGAGAAATTAGCTATTTTGACCTCATAAGACCAAATTTGGAATACGCTACCAGTATACGGGATCCTTACGAATTAGCCTTAGAAAACGAACTGGAAAGTGCGCAGCAAAAATCGGCAAGATTTGTAAACACCATTTACCATTATGGTGACTTTCAGAATGTTGTCTAGATGTAGATACACCCAACGCTTATAATGATAGTGTGGCGTTGCCAATATTCAAATTGCCTTTGTTCCTCATTTGTTTCCAAAAAATATAGAAATCGATATAAAATAATATGGTGCGTTTAATTTACCAAGTTCGTAAATTGAATAAAATAACGTAAGTAAATAAATTTTGAGAGTAGAAATTTTAAATACATCATGAAAAATGCTTCACTCTTGCACAACACTTTACATTCTTTTTTTCATTTCATGTTTTTATTATAAACTTTCAAGGTGTGGATTCCCTCCCGACTCTCAAAACGTCCATTTTTTATTACTACTGCATCATTACTTAATCCTTTTTAGAGATCTAAAGCCTCAAATGTGAGTCTACAAACTTCTGACGCGATAAGCGCATAAATTGAAAATGAGGAAAATTTTGAGTATCAGAGGGGAGATGTTATTGTTCAAGCGTAGCACAATACTTTGTGATGTGCATTACTGACACGGTGACCTACTGCAGTCAGGAAATGCCACACAAGAGGTCGTCACACGGTTGCGAATAGGGTATTGCACCCTGACTCGCTGAAGCCACTTCACGGAAGGGAGGATTCCTTCTTGGTGTGACAAACGCGACTGCCGGCAAAGTGTGCAACACACCTTAATGGCTGTACGCAACGGAGCAGGCGGTGTGACAGGAAGATGTTCTTGTAAACAACCATCATCGTCGATGCCAGATCTCCGATTCTCTTAAGAAATCTTGCCAACTAATCAAATGCAATATAATGGTTATTTTCGCATCCTGGTTATCATAATTGGAGAAGTAAAAAATTTTTATAATATTAGATTAGATTAGATTATGCATGGTATTCGCGGTCTTTGATGCCAACTGATCCAACATATCTAAAACTACCATCTACATCTACATAATACCCTAAAAGTCATCATAAAGGTGTGTGGCAGGGGTTGAATTCTCACCAACCATACACTACATATCATACATGGAAAAGGATTAGTATTTATATACTGTTTTACACTTCACTATTTAAAAAAAGATAAAAATAGAAGAACAAACATTCAAAAACATGCTGTTAGTTGGTTTCGCTTTAAATCCTTACACCAACATGCAGCTACCAATGTTAACCATTGCTACCCTCGTACTGGATATATTTACCGTTATTCATATCCCTAATTGTACGAGGAAAAAAGGACATTTTGAATCTGTCAGTTCGGCAATCAATTTCTCTAATTTTGTGATCATGGTCCAGTCTACCATAGTAAGTTGGGGTTCGCAAAATATTTTTAACATCATCGCTGAAAATATGGTCTTGCAATTTGTTTAAGAGATCAAGTATAAATTTCAACCGGCGATCTGACAATGATTCCCAATTCAATACCAGAGAGGTTACTGACATGAACAAATTAGTTTTCTTCCGGGTTATGAATAGCGGTAAATATATCCAATACGAGTGAACCAATCCATAGCATAGGTAGTTGTATGTTGGTATAATGACTTGAAGGTAACCCAACTAACAGCACGTTTATGCATTCTTAGTTTGCTAGTTTTATCTTTTTAAATAGTGCAATTCAGACTAATATATTAATGCTAATCCTCGTTTATGCATGATATGTAGCGCATGTTTGATGACAATTCACCCCCTGCCACACACCTTTGTGGTGGCTTTCAGGGTATTGTGTATATGTAGATGCAGATGAAACGATTCCTATTTTTTATCCTGGGTGCCTGCAAATGTTTGTAATGGACTGTTTACAGAGAAAAGTAACGCGAAATTAACTTAGGTACGAAACGTAAAATTAACTTAACGCCCAATGGGCATTAATAAAAAAAGGAAATTAGCTTGGACTGGACGCCATCTATCTGTCATTTTCACAGAACTAATTGAATGCTGGTTTAGCATATTCTTCAGTGTTCACTTCCGGAAAGCTTCTGTAAATCCATCGGCATATATGCAGGGAAACTGCCTTACCAGCGGCGTCGGAAATGGGGGACAGGGTGTGCCGAAGACCCCTTCCCCCTGAATTTCCCTTGAGCCTTTGAGAAATGAGTAGTCTTCATTAATAAAAATTAAACTTCACTTGTTTCCAGTTTTCCTTTTCCTTCTGATACATATTCTACCACCTTCATATGCTCTTTTAGCCGAATGCATTCTCTACTCCCTCCTACCCTTTTCATAGAAGACAGAACCTTTTTATAGGAGCCGGGCCCTTTTCAAGGTTGGCTCCTCCCAGCGAAAATAGTTTCGACGCCCCTGTGCCGTACAGTCTAAAGAAAAATCTAAAGAAAAAGGAAGTAGGTAGTAGACTTCTATTGCAATAAATTTATCTCGCGATGTTTCCTTCCCATGATACATTGCAAATGTTAACAAAACACTGAGGAAAGTTGCTAACACAAACGACTACGACGCGGCGATTTTAACTTAATTTCACGCTAATTAAATTCGGCTAATCCTCGCGTTTATTTTTCCGTAACTTTTCACGACGGGTTTCATGCCTTTTTTAGTACGAGCCGTTGCCGGTAGGGTTCTCGAATCTCTCACTAAGTCTACGCTAACTCTAATTCCACGCTTAATTTTTTCTCGATGTTTCAATTCCAGGGGCAGTTGTGACTCGCGGCACCGTCAAGGCCGAGAGCACAGGCTGAACTGCGACAAGGCATCCAAGGCATCTCCACACACTCCCTCCGGCCGTCGGCAGCGCCACTGAGCGACCCTCGTCAAGGAGGACTGGAGAAAATGTGCGATGCCAGCGCTACGGGCGGCTACTTGGTCTACTGCTTGAAAACGAGGGCGGGAAATGGAAATAGCGCTGGAAGTTGTTCCCTCATAGTTCTACACTCCCCCACGGAATCGATACAACAAACCCCTTTTCACACTTCTTCTCAAGTCCGTATCCCAAAGTTATTGAAATACACATCAAGCGCACGTAAAATCACCGGTGTGTAACGTCTGATATTTGTTTTGTTTGTTTGGGAGATGTTGGTGGGTTGCTGGGGGAGTGAAGTGGCGGGATTTTTGGTTGTTGATGGTTTGGAGAGAGAAAGAATAGAGGAGAGTGTGTTAAGCAGCGTTTTCTTTATTGAAATTAGTGTTCTCCAGTAATAATTGCCAGACGTTAAAGGTGGAATACATTCTCTCATCGTTCTTAATTTTGCGACGTGCAGCATACGATTTCATTTTGCTTCTCTTAATTTTATAACTCCACTTCTATCCTGCTCCAAGGTTTATTCTTGTCGTTCTAGGCTCCATTTGGAGTCTAGAATGACCTAGAATCTTTATTATCGCTCCTCATACACTTGATCGAGGCATTCAAGATTCTTACAGAAAATGCATTGCCAACCGGCTAAGACAGGTGCCATTGCTCAATTCTGTCAATTACCCTTTTATTTGGATCGTGGTGGCCTAGTGGGTAGAGCAATGAGCTAGGGTTCCGGAAGTCTCGGCACTTGCGACCCGCAAGAGGGTCCTGGGTTCAAACCCCGAGCCCAAGTCTTTCTTGACGCCCTCAGCTAAAATCCTCGTGATTCAATTTCCTGTATGTCTGAGGTGCATGGGTGGCCCGGGTAAATAAACTGCCCCCCCCCCCCTGCCCGGAATGTGTGAATTTCCCGCGACATAGTACGTAATAGCTCTACCCTCACCTACCTAAAACAAACCTTCGGGTCGAACAGACATTTTTTGCCTCTTTTTTGAAAATATTTTGCAAATCTACGATTTCTCTATTTTTTTATCAAATATAGGCTTTTACTCTTATTCGTGGCTTCATGACGAAGTAAACATTAGATGAAGTATTCGGAAATGCGAAACAAATGTGTTTTACGAGACATGAGAAGTATTGTACTCTGTCCAAGATCATCGGTGGTGGTGAGATTTAATTTGAACGCATTTTTCATTAGGTACATCTCCAAAATAAACTTTAGTGCACATACGTGTTTGGCGACAACTCTTTTAACTCATTTTGACTTCGGATCATGACTGACGTGTTGTTTCCACGTTTAATTTACACAATGAGAATACATCCTCATTCCTGCTCTTACGTGTTTTAAATTAGGTTACTTATTTTCTTACTTAGTTTTTAACTATTCCCTTACAAATACAACTCTTTGTATGAATTTTATTAATATTGATATTTTTGAAATTTGTTTGGCAACAATGACGCTACTACCATTTGGAAGCATTGATATTAATTGCACCATGTCATAACCAATGAAATATTTAAATTACTTAAAAAATATAATAATGACCTTGGTAAGGTATATTCCTAAATTAAGTTAGTAAATAGGCCTGTAAATACATTCCGTCAAAAGTACCGTTGCCAATGATAACAACATACTGTAGCACCACTTCCATGTGACTAAGATTTTTCTGCTTTTTTTCGAGCAAACATTTATTAATATCATCTAAACAAGAGTGGCAAGGCCAACACTTTTTACAATGCTAATTTCTACATAAAATTGGGCATCTTATATTAATTTTTCGTCCAAACGATTTATTTTTTTCAATATTGATATGCAAATTTTACTGCTACAACCATGCTCTGCCATATAACCACACATAAAATTGCTGATTTTCACCGTCTTTTTTCTTCAAATATATGATGGATAAGCCTCATTATTTTACTGCCAATCGATAGAAGGGCCAAAAAAAGGTTTGTGTCCTGAAATTTTCACAAAAATGACATCTACTTCATAATTCGGTGGAGCCTCCTAAGTTCGGGGTGCTTCTACAGGCATTTCATTATCAATTCATTGGGTGTATTACGGTGGTAAAAAGGTTCAAAAAACAAAGTGTAGCGTTTCGTGTGCCGAATGACAATACTAGTTTCATTACATGGGATCGTTAGGTAATTCAACAAGTGGGTGACAGTTCCCAGTCTGGACCAAAATACCTTTTCGTGGGATAGGTCAAATCGCTGAAAGCTGACCCAACCGCTATAAATAGGTTTCTCGCCAAATAAAACATCAGTGACCGATGAATATTGATGCACAAGCATCGCAGTTGGAGGCAAACGTAGCATTCGGAGGCCTCGGATCGGTAATTGGTCGCTACGAGAGCGACGGTCCGTGTACAGGAAGCACTAATAGCTCCAAGGAGACCGCTATGACGTGCGTAGCCACGTTGCCATGGGCAACGCAAATGTTCCCCTGCAAACGACTACGGGAGACTATAAAATGAGCGTTCCAGGGGGAGGGGGTTGACAGGGGGGGGAAGGAGGGGGGGAGGCAGTTAGATGACCCCTCGGTGCGCAGCAGGGAACGAATTAGACACGAGGCCAGGGCGGCGATTCGCCAAGGCAGGGATCGTGGTATGGGCCCAAACGCCCATCCACCAGCAATCGATAATCGAAGGTGACGCCTTCTCTATTTGCATCGATATCCTCCAATGAGCCCTTTGGATTTACTTCTCCAAGACTCCATTCAATTTTCCACTGAAAAATTCACACTGGAATCCTGCTATCCTTACCGCAGCTAATTCCACTGCATACACATTGCATTTCGTAGTGTTACTGAAATAAGGGAGTGACCACGTGCGGAAAACCACCTGCCTGCCTGGGAGTAAGTGTTCTCCCTGATTGATAATACATACCTGGTAACCCTTGCCACACACTCTTGCTGTGGCTTGAAGGGTAATATGTAGACGTAGATGAGCCCCACGTCAGTTTTCATCCTCGATGTCACTCGAGTATCAAACAACGAGAAGTAAACCTTTCGGATGAGGACCCAACCGACTGCATGAGGTGCATGAGACCCTATAGTTGCTTGTTTGCATGTCAGTAGTGCATGTGCCAATAGTGGTGATTTTCACCCCCAGCCACACACCCTCGCAGTGGCTTGCAGGGTACCGTGTAGATGTAGAAGTGACTGCCTCCTCTTCTAGTAGTCATGATATTGAATACGTGTTTTCCATTTTTATTTGCATGGTAAAAACGTATTCAGATGACCAATTAATATTGCTTTTCCTAGCCAACCTTCACAACCCTGAATCATTAATCACGATAATTCAAGCAATAACTTGCTAGAATTGAAACCCATGACATATACACTAAGGCGCCCCAAAAAAAGATAATAAATTGGAGAGCAAAGACGATTGTATGTCCAACATTCAGAACTTCATCTTTAAATTTAACTCATTCGATCCAGTAAAATGGTATAGCGCTGTTTTCAAAGCTTAACGACAGAGAGAGATTAGTAGCCTAATAGTTTAAATATATTCCAACCTATCCGCTGGACCAATTTTCCAGTAGCAGCTCAGTCACAGATTGATGAGTAACATTCGCTATGGACTGACTGCAAGTATCCATTGCACTAAGCACCACTAACTCAACATCTACGTAATACCATGCGAGTCACCACTAGGGTGTGAGGCAGGGGGTGAAGATCACCAAACATGCACTTCTCACATGCAAATAAAAGCTATTATACTGCTACTTCATGGAGAGATGTTAGATATAAGGGTTTCGTGGAACTAGGTGGTAAGTAACTACACATTAATGAATTGATTTCGGGTTAGATAAGCATTAGCCTACATATATTCATCGGCATTGCTCTATCATTAATTTGTTAGTAATGCTCAAACATACATCATGCACTTTAGACTACCCTAGCCAACTTTATATCTTCCGAACCCTTCGCTATTCAGTGTAACACGAGACACGGCTATTTGCTCATTGTTATAAAGAGCTATGAAAATGCTCCCTAAAAGTGATCTTCAAACTAGTGATGTCAAAGTAATAAAGTTAGCAGATATTTTTTAGCCGAATGCCTAAGGTTAAAATTATTAATTTATTATAATGTAGATTTAAATATCAGAGGTTTTTACAGGGCACTAATCTTGCCTAGAAGATCTCTCAAGATTAATTAAATTTCCGTCGTTTCCGGGGCTCACGAGAAAACCAGAGACATCCCAAAGTGTTTTAAGCAAAGCACGCATGAAGAGAATGTAATTCCTAGCTTTAGGCACCAATACCTATTGAGAGAACACGTTCATTTGATATAGCATTCTGTTACCAAAATGATCAAGTGACCAAATCCAAGAGATTTTGGAAGGTTTCGTAACCCGAGTCATATCATAGACATAGACAAACCAGAGTCCTCTGGATTGCCAATAACAAACTACTGTATAGTTACAAGGGAAAAGTAGTTCTCGTACATGTTCGTCAAATTTACCCAATACTCCTTTGATGAATCCGACGAATAGCTTAACCCATTATTTCACGTAAGTGTTTACCCCAGGAAAGATTGTGTCAGTCTTATTCGAAGATATTTAATGGATTCCACGTTTGTTATTATCCCTCTGTGACAAGATATGTTTACTTTATTAGTGCGAGAAATTTTTACTTATTCATGTGACTATTGACGTTAGGTAAAGGCATATCGCGCCATTATAGTAAAATAGCAACACTACAACAATGGCATATGTTATGTGCCACTTGATTTGATTCGAAAAACGAAAGCAATGGAAGCGATGGATATCGTTTTGTTATGTAACTCGAAAAGTTCCTACCACACAATCTATGGATCTGTGGAAACCTTCCAGTACTAGGTCCAAAATGAATAAAAGTTTTGCCCCATGCGGTGAGCCCTCTTTATTATACTTACTCTACAATCATTTGTTGGTCATAACAATCTCATTCTTTCACCAAGACAAGGCTTGTGTCAAATATTCCTAGCAACTGTGCAGCGTAGAAATCTGGAAGGAAGAAAATTTCATTTTTTTTTACTAAGCGTCGTAGAATACGAGCAAAATCTCACTTCGGGACAGTCCTTGGCCCCCCGTTCCACCACATAACGAATCTTCCTTGCTCTTTTATACCTTTCTGACTGCTTTAATTCCATCGCGTAAACAAGTTGGTATATAATTCGACACCTACATATCTAATATCAAGTGTTCGCTTGCATTAGCGATCCCGCCTTACGGACGATTCGTTTTCATAAACTGCCGAGAATGTCCCCGTCACTCTGCGGTCCTCCAGAGGGTTCTGGTCAAGTTACAAGCCTCTGCAAGGTGTCGCTCACACTTGAGCTATCTCCCTTGCTCGTCACAGGAAGATCTCCACAACCGAGGATAGTTTTAGCCTGAAGTAGGCCCAAGGGGTCGTTTAAAGGCCCCAAGGGTTTAGCAAACGCAATATCTTATCCCATAAAACATGCTGGAATAAGAACTTTTCAGTCACTTCCTAGAAAAAATATATGGTGCCGTTAAATAAAAAATCATATTATTGCTGTGATAAATTTCACGTAAAAATATTTTTCAGCGCTTTGGGTATTTTTAGACCAGACGTGCCCTGCTTACGTGACAATTTCAGTGCTCCGTGGTCACCAGGTTCCGCACTCGTCTGAATTGTCCTCTTTCCACCCAACATTTCCGACTGAAGCGCTGGTCACGAGGTCGTTACTTAACTCGCGAGATGGTTAAAATTTTGTGACCATGCATGCCCTGCCACACACCCTTGTGGTGGCTCGCAGGGTATTACTTTGAATAGATTCGATTCGATAATAAAGACGTTCTACACTGTAGAGGCAGGGGTTCAATTACATCAAGTAAAAGCTTCGGCTGAATCACTACGCGCGTTATACAATGTTATATTGACGAAGCGATGTTAACGAGTTAGAAACTTGAACAGTCGAATTGTAGCAACTACGTTACTTTGGGTGAATCCCCCAAACCCTCGTTACTTACATGTTAGGTGTTAAGGCGACCTCTTCCCCTTCTAAGCTTGTGACTTAATTTTTGCTCGAGCCCATATCTGTTTCCTCTCTCCCGCACCAGCGAGCAGTGCTTCGAAGGTGAACAATTTCAAACGTGAGAAAGTAATCTTTGAATCTACTCGAAGTAACCAAGGTATAACTATAAAATACGATGAATTCCCTTCTTCCACCCATGGTATGTACACAAAGCATTTATTTATTTATTGCATTATGAGTTTTACTATTAAATTTGTGTCGTTTTCATATATATTGTTTATCGGTGACCAGCTTGATGCCAACATTGAAATATATTCGAAATTTAAGTATATATTTGGAGAATGATGAACTATTCCCTGAACTATATGGTGAAATATTCAGAGAAACAAATGAAACCTATGACAGAAATATTTGCTGTGAAACAATTAATTATTTACTTGAATGATTTCCAGCCAAATAAAGTGTAAATTATTCAAAATACTACGCTGAATAATTTTTAAATGTTTAAAGGACCTGTTAGCAATAAAAATATGGCTTGTTCATCCAATATATAGTGAAATTAGCAATCAGAAAAATTAGATAATATTAGGTATCTATACTGTAAGAACAAAATTAAAGATAAGTATATTAATTTATACAGCTCCTGACACCTAGTTTGAAAAACTACAACGTTTGTCAACAAATGTGGTAAAATTATAAACAATTCCCAATTGGGTATTAAAAGACCCCACGCGCCCACTTACGTCACAAAACAAGGTGCGCCTACTTAAGGGTTAAGGAAATGAAGCAGCAGGGTAGGCAGTGGTGTGAGAATCAATAAAACGAGTGAGGAAAAGAGCACAGGACTTGTTGTTTAACTCCCACAATCGGTAAGAAAACTGCCTCCGAGTGAATACCAATGAAGTCTACAGCAGAGAACCCTCGACAATTAAGAAAAATAAATACCGGGTTCAGTATAAGGGTGTTTATTACGTAATAAAGGAGCGATTGAGGTCAAGATTCGACTTTAGGGTAGAGTGCGGGGTACAAGACTCTCCGCTGTGAAATACTAATATCACAATTGACGACAGCTATCCGCATGCGTAAACATGCGAGAACTAGACAGTGTGCAGCGTAGAGCAGCTAGGTTCGTCAAAAGGTGTTACGATAGGTTGAGTAGTGTATCAGAATTAATACAAGAATTAGGGTGGGAATCATTATCAGAGCGTAGATTAAAGTTCCGATTTAATCTATTGCAGAAATTTCAATCGGATAGCTTTACTGAAGATGTTAGGCACATATTGAAAACACCAGCGTATTATGCTAGATTCGACCAGATAAATAAGATTAGAGAGATAGATTGTCGTACAGATAGATTCAAAATGGCATTTTTCCCCCGTACTATAAGAGAACAGAATAGGCAGCATAGGAAAGGGATAGGTAGGGGAAATATTTTAGAGTATTCTGTAGTGCATGATGCATGTATTAACCCCTCAAATACTATAGATACTAACAATCTAGTTGCATGAGACCCTTTAGTTGCTTGCTTGCATGCTAGTAGTGAATGCTTGGTGACCTTCACCCCCTGCCACACACCCTCGCGGGGGCTTGCAGGGTATCGTGTAGATGTAGATGTAGATGTAGAACATAGTTGTGGGAAAATACGATGCTGTAAATTGAAGGTTGACTGAAGAACTATTTACAAGTCTTATTGAAATTCACGAAATATGAATATAGTAACGGTAAAAATTGACACATATTGAAGCAATTAGTTTTTAAGAAGTTCCTACCGTTGAAGCTATTAAAGCAATCGTACGATCAACAGCCAGAGTAGGTCATCGCTCACCCTCTTTCCCAATATTCGTGGGCCTGCAGATATTCCCCTTAAGACAACTTTGCATTTACATCTACATTTACACGATACGCTGCAAGCCACCGCGAGGGTGTGTGGCAGGGGGTGAAGATCACCAAGCATGCACTCTTGATATGCAAACAAGCAACTATAGGGTCTCAAAAAAGGTGCTTAGACTATTCTAAATTCGTATTGGAAATAACCCTTAAGTCTTGGATAAGCCTCACTCTTGTAACCTGAGGACTAACATTTCTTACGTTGTACCCAAACCAAATATATCCCGATTCAAGAGAAAATTTCTTTACTTGGGGCCCAAAATTTTCAATAGCTTGCCACAGAGAATCCAAGTTAACACAAACATCAAAAGTTTATGAAGCAGGTGAAACTTTAGTTATTTACAAGAGAAAACATGATTGTGGAGGAATTTTTTGAGGTTGTTTACAATATATATCCTTTGTTTTTGTTTTACTTTGTATATTATATTTCTGTAACATGTTTTGTTCCATATTTTCCAAGTTGAGACCAATTTTGTGAGCTTGCTAGTATTGCTCCATATTTTGAAGGTGACCCCACCAACAGAAAAAAATCTTAGGGCTCACCTAAAGCTCCAGATTTTAATTTTTACTCGCATTGTTTATAACTAGTTGGAGTAATTAAGGTATTATATTATATATTATTTCGCGCTACATAACTTATTTTACCTTAAAGTAAGACTAACTAAGAGAGCATCCTCGTCATCCAAAGAGGGACGAAAACTAGCGGTGTAAGAGTGGTCATGCCATGTGAGGTGCTAACCTAGGCACCAGCAGAATTTATTTAAAAGGTGGAAGAACAGCAGAGAAAGTATCAGTACACATTTAAGTATTACTTTAAGAAAGCACAAGCCAAGACCGAAAAAGAAAACGAGAGTTAAAGAATCGTGGGAAATTTCCCAGCACTGAACTGCCAATATGCGGCGTCCTCTCAAAATGCATACGAGACCTCGCCAATCACCAATAATTGGACGCAGAGTACGGTGGCAATAGCTCGGCAACGATGGTAAGCACATGTTGGAAGAAACCTGTGTCGAAGCTAAATAGGTACCTCAGGAGTTCTTCACTCCCTGCGATACAAAAATTGATGTGCAACAAGAAGCTTCCGGAACTGAGATATACATCTACATCATACCCTGAAAGCCACCATAAATGTCAGCGGCAGGGGGTGGATTCTCACCCAATATGCACTACATATGATGCATAAAAAATGATCAGTACTTATATAGGTACTGTTCAAAACTACACTATTAAAAAAAAAGATAAAAAAAGCAAAGCAAACATGCAAAAACATGCTGTTAGTTGGGTTAGGTTCAAGTCCTTATACCAACTTGCAGCTATTAATGTTATCCATTACTACACTCGTATTGGATATTTTTACCGCTATTCATATCCCTAATTGTACGAGGAAAAAAAGACATTTTGAATCCGTCAGTTTAGCAATCAATTTCTCTAATTTTGTGATTATGGTCCAGTCTACCATTGTAAGTTGGGGTTCACAAAATATTTTTAACATCATAACTGAAAAAATGGTCTCGGGATTTGTTTAAGAGATCAAGTCTAAATTTCAACCTGCGATCTGACAATGATTCCCAATTTAATTCATTTAATAGACTGGTATACATTGATAACAATGGGGGCGTTTACTCGGAACCGAAATCGCAATTTTGTACACTAAATCGTTAAATGGAAACTAAAATTGATATTTTGTGAAAAAAATTAATCTATTAGCCAGTATTCACTCAAAATTTAAAAATTAAAGTAAGCAAAAGGTGACGCCCAGCAAACGAGTTGCGTTAAGGATATCTACGGTATCCACCTCCAGTCCTTGACTTTCTTGAGTGAAAGGGAGGGGAGCGGAGGCGAGGGCGGAAGATCTCCTCCACAGATCCTGTCGCAACCGCATCCATTGGCATAGTCAGCTGTGTGTCCCTCCCATTGCGATAAGGCGAAGCAGCTTCGCGGACTCAGTTATGATTGGACAAAGTGGATGACGTATGAGGTCACATACACGCCCACTTTTCCGAAAGTCTTGTAAACATTAGTTTTTCGCGGCTTATAACGAGAACTAATTTACGGATCAAAAAACGGTAAAATAAGGGTCTCATTATTTTACAAACTCTATCTGATTCGGCAATTAAAAATATGGCAAACGACACCATTCTTGTTTTTCCTATTGCCAACACACGATGAACATTTCACAGGTACCTTTTGAGCATTGAGAATTGATTATTTGATATGATTATGCGAAAATGATGTAGAAAAAATGACAAAACCACAGGTATTAAAGGCGTAGAAATAATTATGGCACGTAGATACCTAACGTCCATCCAGCGCGTATAAATCCGAAGTCACTCATTTAGGCTGCTTAACATTTCTCACTCGCGGTGAAAAAAAATGATTCGTGTTATTCCCAAAATCCACGATTAATCTCCTAATGACTGAACAAGGCGCATAATTTCTCTACAATTCCCGCTGAAAAAGAAGGAAGTGCAATTAAATTGACATTGAAGTCCACTTGCAACCACTGACACAAGACCCTGAGAAGAAATGAAGCAGGGATGTGCACAAGGGCAAACACGCGCGTCAATTCAGTGCAAATCTCCGCGGTCAAAGACACCGTTGAAAATCGTCGGCAACTCAGCGCAAAGAGAGAGAATTCGAGGTAGGAAAGAGGTATTTGCAGGCATTTGTGCTCGAAAGTTTCGCCCGCTTTCACATCAGTCCTATTCCAGTCCACATCGGAGATAAAATTAAATATTTTTGGCTGCATATGAAGGAAACATCTAAGATGTTTTCTTTACATTCAGCCAAAAATATTGAAATTTATCCCCGATGTTACAAAAAAAAAAGAAAAAAACACCAGAAAATGTTTGCTAGAGGTAAAAAATTGGTTATTAAGCATAAGTGACATTGAACTTTTATTCAGTTATCTCCATGTGGTAAGTTTTATGCTATATAGAAATTAATTTCTAAATATCAAATTTGTTTACGCATTTCAATGTATTTTGATTGTAAAGAAGACAACTATAATATTATGCTAAATAATTAGATATATTCATGGATGTATGTGCATTGTATTAAGTATACGAGTTACAATATGTTTGTATATGTATTTATATGTAAACAAAGGCGTATTATTTATTCATATATTAACTACATGTATGTATATGTGTGAGTGTGTATGTATGTTTTTTTGCGCAGCTATGTGTGGTGAACATTGCAATTACGACTTTTTTGTTTTTGTACAGTAAATATTGTTTTATTTTTCTCTCTTCTCTTGCTATATTTATGTTTTCTACGAATATTTATTAATATTTTTATAATTTACCCTCTGATGCAACATGGTCAAACAGATTGTAGCCCCACATCAGGTACACCTTAGGGGCTATCAAAATGCTTCATTTTTCTAATGTAAAGATTTACTTTGGAATAAAATTAAATTTATTTCTTTCTTATTATTTATATATTAGTCCTTCCTAAATTGGAATTAAATAATTGATGGCAAGTAGCTGGAATTTTGGAAATTATGATGGGGTTTTCAATTTTCATCCGCGTCCCACCCGCAAATTGAATCGATAATTAGCCATGAATAACTTAACTCGCCTCAATGGCTAAATTCTTATCAATCCGGAACTGTGGGAGGGAAACACTTTTCATACTCAGTTCAATACAGATCGTAGTTTCCCTGACGGGGCGTATCCAACAGTAGACACTAATGAATAGTAGATAATAATGAATTAAAAAACGTGGAATCCATAAAATATCTTGGAATAAGACTGACACATGATCTTTCCTGGGGTAAACACATACGTGAAATAATGGGTCAAGCTAATCGTAGACTGGGATTCATCAAAAGAGTATTGGGTAAATGTGACGAACATGTACTAGAAATCAGCTACTTTTCCCTTGCTAGACCTCATTTTGAATATGTATGGGATCGCTACGAAATCTGTCTAAATAATGAACTTGAACGTGTGTAGAGAAGGTCGGTGATCTCTAATTGCAAAATTAGAGAATTTGATTGCCGAACTGACAGATTCAAAATGTCCTTTTTTCCTCGTACAATTAAGGATATGAATAGCGGTAAATATGTCCAATACGAGTGAATCAATGCATAGCATAGGTAGTTGCATGTTGGTATAAGGACTTGAAGGTAACCCAACTAACAGCATGTTTTTACATGCTTAGTCTGCTTATTTTATTTTTTTAAATAGTGCCGTTTAGACTAATATATTAATATTAATCCTTTTAAATGCATGATATGTAGTGCATGTTTGGTGAGAATTCACCTCCTGCCACACACCTTTGTGGTGGCTTGCAGGGTATTATGCAGATGTAGATACAAACTACCGATGTATTCGCGAGTTGGAGTAACTCAAGGGCCAGCTTGGTTATAGCAATGTTTATATGATGCATTGAATAGCAACGTTGAAGAGAGGTATCATGGACGGTAATCGGTTAATCAAGGCACACGTCAAAAGGGAACTCCTCAGACCTACATTGCAATACGCTCTATTCATTCCATCAAAATTATTTGGTATTTTCATTAAATAAATTTTTAAGATCACGCTTCATAAGTACGGACAATATAGTATAAGTATAGACTGTACTTTCCCTGTGATGATAATAACAGACTTTTACAGCTAAATCTTAGGGGATTCCTATTTATTTCGTGTCAAAAAGCGTCGTCCTTGAAATAAAAGAAAATTGCTATGCTTTTCCTGAATAATGGAATAACTTTAAACCCACTACTCCCAACGGACGTTTCTAAAAGTTTTTTTTGTTTAGACCACCCGAGAGTGTGAGAGTTGGAAAGCATTTATCTAACGTGTTCACGGACAGAACCCCAGTTTAGCCATCGAAATGTTTTTCAGCTGATCACACCCATAAATTTCCGAAAGGAGCACCTTTATAAGAATAGAACTATTGATCATCCTGCGACGGCTCTGCATTCAACGCCAACGTGAGGTAAGGAAAAATCCTTAACAGAGGTCGTCCTCCAAACCAAGGAGCCTTGGATCCTCCTTGGATCCAACTCATCACAGCGTTCATCAATGTCAGCTGTGATTCCAAGGTCGTGTTCCATTTCACGCGCCATTGATTCGCCACGACCGTCCAAACGGCGTTCCCATTCATATCCGCGCGTCGTAGCTCTTAATGCTCTTAAGTGAAACGGAACACCTTTGGCACATGCGGGAATGTCAAATAGCAACAGCGCCCAGTTATTTATTTATTACTGACTGAATAAATATAGTGAAAAATAAAAGCTCGTTCTAAGTCCTCATAGCTTTAAGTAAACTCAATTTCAATACCATGTATAAGCAAATGTTATCAATATTATCTTCAAAGTGTCCATGTTTTATGCATAGTACAAAAAGTCACAGGAGAGACAGAGACGATGACACGCGACTTCTTCAGAAGATGTATGTTAGTTTTTCGGGTGTACCCCGCGTTCTATACCAGGTGTGATACCTGCGTTTCGTTTCATCACTTTATCAAAGGGAATGATTCCCTTTGATAAAGTGACCAGCAACGGCCACGAAACGTCAGGTATCACACCTGATATAGAACGCGAGGTTTACCCGAAAAACAAACATACATCTATAATGACCCGCGAGAGTTTTAACCAAGAATTCTTCAGAAGAGTAGATTGAAATAACTTCCATCCACTGTTTTGCAGAAGGAGGCTGAATTCCCCCGAAACTTTTAGTATCCTTGTTTTTCTGTGCAGGCTATTTGTGTCGTCATCTCTGTCCCTCCAGCGATTTCTTTACGAATGTCTCGTCCATTTGGATTTTTCATCACTATATATTCTCTCACTATATATAAGGTAAGGAACCACTGATGACACCATAATATTAACTTTACCGGCTGTTCGGCGGTGGATTTTTAGCGCTCAGATTTCTGTTCTTATGCTCATTACCGGGCCTCTTGGAGTCCGGAGTTCCGCCCAAATTCGGAACGACCTTTCGCGAATTCCGTCCCATTACACTGTATTTCTGTCAAAAGAGGCTATGCCAAGAACGAAATCATTGCTCGCACTAGGCTGCGTATCTTTTTTTGCGTTTTTGAAGTACTACGAAAGTAATTCTTCGAGGACTTGTACCTTGGAGGTGGCAAAATTGTAAGTGGAGGTGGAATTGGCCAAAAACGCGTTCTCCTTTAAAAACGACTGCATTAGGGTGAATGCAGATCCAAGTCCGTTGGATTCCAACCTTGCCTAGAATGTCGGGAATTTGTCTTGAGGTGGAGTTCATTTGAGACGCTGCGGTGCAACCTTGGCTCCTGGAAGCACTGGGAAACTTACTCCCACTTCGAAAACCACGGGCTCCTTCCAGATGACAACATCAAGAAATATTTCTCGATAACTAACGGAGAACCAAACTCATATACATCTACACGAAACCCTGCAAACCACCGCGAGGGTGTGTGGCAGGGGGTGAAGATCACCAAGCATGCACTACTAACATCCAAACAAGCAACTATAGGGACTCATGCAACTAGATTGCTAGTATATATAGTATTTAAGGGGTTAACACATGCATAATGCTCTACAGACTACTCTAAAATATTTCCCTTACCTTTGCTATACTGCCTATTCTGTTCTCTTATAGTACGGGGGAAAATGCCATTCTGAATCCATGAGTACAACAATCTATCTCTCTAATCTTGTTTATCTGGTCGAATCTAGCATAATACGCTGGTGTTTCTAATATGTGCCTAACATCTTCAGAAAAGCTATCCGATTGAAATTTCTCTAATAGATTCAATCTGTACTTTAACCTACGCTCTGATAATTATTCCCACGCTAATTCTTTTATTAATTCTGGTATACTACTCAACCTATCGTAACACCTTTTAGCGAACATAGCTGCTCTGCGTTGCACACTGTCTAGTTCTCTGATCAAACCTAATTCATTTGGGCCCCATACTGGCTGCATGCTCAAGGTGGGGCCTAACTAGTGAAAAGTAACATCGCTCTTTTGTCTTCTCATCACATTCTCATTCACATTCCTCTCGAGCGAGGGGAATTTTTTTTGTTCGAGGAAGTAGAACAGTTAGGGTCTGCACTTAATGCCAAATAAGGGAGAAGCAATCAGGGGTCACGAATGGTATCCTGGAAGCGACAAGGGCGATTAGATGGCAGTGATTCATCAGTTCTTTGCAGAGCAAGCGTGGACTTCATTCCCACTATCGCGCGCACACACAGTGTGTAAGTCGCTTTATCTCTCCGACCGCGGCGGTGGTCCCTCACTGTGGGAGTGGAGAGGGGTTGGGGGCCAGATGGGGCCCGAGAGGCCTTGAACGGGAGTGAGTGGTCTCTCCTCAGCTGGGAGGAGGCCTCCGATGCCATTGGCCTCAAACAGTGATAGCGCCCATTACGCGAAGGCCCTCCTGCGGAATGATAACGACCCTGTCCTCCCGGTCCCATCATGCACTTCCGGCGGTTGAAGTCCTCCTCCCCCCCCCCCCCCCCCCTCCACGTCACTGGCATCTCGCAAGATGTGCACCTGAGAGACGACCTCTGACCCCACGCCCCAGCCAATCGATTTGGGACCCGAGAAAAAGCGATGGCATCTTCATGACAGCAACTACTGTCGGTGCAGAAATTATGTGCACTCGAGTTTGAATACGAATTACAAATTAAATCTAGACCTACAGAAAACCAATCGCACCTTAATTTTTCTTACATCATTCTACGTTATTGGATAGCAGACTTAAATTTTCAAATACTTTTTCATATTTTTTACAACATTTGTAACGTAAAAAGTGCCTGTTTTAGACGGTGTTCGAGTGAAGCGCAGATTTTTATGACTCGTGAATCAATAATAAGGTGTTCAATTGCAACCAAAGTTTGAAAAATGATAGATACATATGTTTTCCATGTACTATGTAAGTTTGCAGTATATAAATTTAATAGAAAAAATGTTGTGATCAATTGTATAAAGAGTTAGAATTTCTAAATTGGGGTGTCGTAGAATTTTGTACTTGGTCGCATTATAATCCACATGTCCTGAATGTCCAATATGTAATTGTGTAATATTACAACACATGGGTTTAATTTAAATCGATTGGTATTTCTAATGGCGAAAGCGAGCTCCCTTGTCAAGGCAACACTGCACGGCGTAAACGCACGCCGGTCGCTTACCGAGGGAGCACGCTTTCGCCAGTGTAAATACCAATCGATTTAAATTAAACCCATGTGTTGAAATATTAGACAATTACATATTGGATACGTTCAGGACATGTGGATTATAACGCGACCAAGAACTAAAATCTATGACACCCCAGTTTTGAAATTCTAACCTTTTATAAAATTGATAACTTTTCTTCTACTAAGGTTATACACTGGAAATTTACAGAGTGCATGGAGAACATATGTATCTATCATTATTCAAACTTTAGTTGCAATTGAATGCCTTTTTATTGATTTACGTGTCATCAAAGTTGGCGCTTCGCTCGAACACCGTCAAAAACTGACACTTTTTACGTTACAACTGTTGTGAAAAATATGAAAATGCCTTTTATAATTTAGGTCTGCTATCCAATAACGCAGGATGAAATGAGGAAAATTACGCTGTGCGTAGTTCTTCTGTAGACGTAGCTATTAATTTGTTGTTTGTATTCAAACTCGAGCGAACATAATTTCTGCGCCGACAGTAGTCGGCGAAGACATGCAGATGTAGTCTTCAATTCCGAGCGCATGGGATCAACTAACTCATTGGGATCTTCGAATTTGTGCTGGTGCTGAATTTCCAATCTTAGCACCAGTCTCCCGAGTGCTACACGGACAATGGCTAAATATGCAGTGCTTTTCTAAATGCTTCCTAATCATCTACATCTACACGATACCCTGCAAGCCACCGCGAGGGTGTGTGGCAGGTGGTGAAGATTACCAAGCATGCACTACTAACATGCAAACAAGCAACATGCAGGGTCTCATTTCAATGTGCTCTTGGTTTGGGAGAAACAAGTTTTAGAAATTAATAAACTTAATCACGTACATTTTCATACAAATTTAAAAAATACGGGCAGTGGTTATAGCTCATAATTGCCATTATCGAGGCCATTCGTCGTGCGAAGCAAGTATTTATGTAAAGGAGGGGTGAGAGAAACTTAAGGAACAGTCAATAATGTGGGTAGAATGGGGGTCAAGGAGAAAAGAGGTAGGGGCACATTCAATACCGGAAGAGGACTAGTGTCAACATCCAGAGACAATGAGAGGGTTTGGGCAATATAAGTCACGAGAGCACATAAACCATATTATCGACAGAGATTAAAGGAAAGAATGCCAGTATTTGTGTCACATGATTTAAAAACAAATGGACGAAAATACACTCTCGGTCGATTTGTAAAGTTCTCACATACATGATCCATACACGTTGGTTTTCGTTCAAATTGCTCTAAAAGGTACAATTTCAGAACTTTGGCCATGAAATTAAAAAAAAAATTCTATTCAAAGTCACAAATGTATTTCCATTAACAGTAATCTAGCTAACCTGGATATTAAGTCTACTCATAAACCGTTTTTATACAATTTCACTCAATAAGGATGATTCCCACTTGTTTGATCACTATAACAGGAGTTACAAACAGGAAATGTTTTTCCTGCAGAAACAATCGGATTAAAACAATTTTATTAAAAGATACATCCGATTTAATTAACAACAGGGCTGATTAATGGACAGTACAAGTTTGACGTAACAAAATTTGAAAACGTATTGACCTACCCATTGAAAGATTACGCATAAAGATTCTTTGGCGAGACACGTAATACATTGAAACATTGGATGGCTCACAACTACTTGAAGAAAAAGAACCAACTGCGGACGGAATAAGGAAGTGGTGAATCAGAGATACTAGAGCTCAACACTACATCTTGACGAGTAAAGTACGGTCCAACTCATGTTAAAGCTAGCTGTGTAAGTAACAGGAAGAACATCTTTATTATCCATATGGATTTCATCACATAGAGGTAATAAGATAAATAGAGGAACGATTCCCCCACAAGGGATCCTGAAAACAATACGTCGAACTTCTTAATTTTGTGACTTCTTTCTAGGAGACTTGATTTGTTTGGATTAATTCCAAGCACAAGCAGTAACAAGTTCCAATTCTCGAAAGATTGGAAGAAAATCCAAATTGTAATTTAGGTACTAAACTGTACCTAAAAATATATCCTTCACAATTTCTATCGTAATGACTTTTCGTAAAGTCAACCCAGCATTGTAGCATTCCATTTCTTTTGATACCACTTTCCTATTTGTGAAATATCCTTATGAAAGCTTTCACCGTGCTCTAACCCTACAAATATTATCCGGGAAGAAGTCTAAATAATCTATCAAGGAAAGTAGTTTCATTGGGTTACATTTCGTTCGGTTGTATGACACATGCGTGATAGTTCTCGTCTTCACAATTTTCTAAAAAGTTCTCTCACACACACATGGTAAATACAATGTCATCGCTGTTAGTTCAGTAAAATTGTCATCATTCTTGATTTTATAATTTGGGGTTCTACGAATAATCCTTTTTGTTTTTGGCATCACCACTATCCGGAAAGTTTTAAGTACATGAGCCCACGTTATATTATGTTCCTGGCTATCACAACGCTTTTAACAAAGCCCAATGTTTTTACACCGGAAGTAAAGGTTTTTAAAAATGTCATAGTACATTGTGTAACCGAACTGCAAAGCAAACAGCATTGCATCTCTCCACATATATTCCGTTTGTATTTCTCATATTCGATAAGTGCCAAATGCATATTCAAGTTCAGATATGCTTTCTCCAGGCTAAGACATAGTCAATTGAAACAGGTGGAATGTTTTTTCGTTTTTAGGAATAACTGTTTTTAGAATAACTTTACTTTAATCAACGAATAGGTGCCACCAACGTTCACTATGTTCATGGCCATGAGCCTCCATAAGAGACGTTGTACAATTGAAGAAATCCATGTCATACTCGTTGGAAGCAACCTCAAAATACAGTATGGAGGTCACGAAAAGCAATCAGGTTTATCTACACCTATACATCTACGCAATACTCATCGAGCAACCGCAATGCAGCCCTTATTTCTTTACGTAAATGACTTGAATGTAGCAATTAAAAGTCAGCTACACTTTTTGTTGATGATGCACTGGTGCACAGGTAAATTAGAAAAAAGAACAATGGGTAGTCATTAGCAAAGGATTTAGAAGCATTTGATGATTGGTTTAGTACTTGGATGCTATAATTAATTTTTAAGAAATGCGCAGTACTGATGTTTTGATAAGGAGTAGCTCGACTTCAAATATATACTCCATGAAACAAAATAAAATTTATAGCTAAGCATTTATTAAATATTTATGAGCCACTATCAAGGAAGACATGTAATGGGGGAAACACGCCAGGAAAGTAACATGTGCAGCAAACTATAGATTCTAATCAATTAATATTATAATATTATGCTATTAATATATGCTATGCAGTTCGGTTACGCAAGGTACTATGAGATATTTTTTGCGATTGAGACAGCATAGGCAAGAAAAATCCACTATTTTGGGCACATGGTCTAATCACAGAATTGTGAAGGAATGTGGTGAGCACTCTTTTTATTGATGCGAAAAACCCTTATCTCCGGTGTAAATAACATTGTGCCATGAGTATAATATCACGTGGACTCATGTACTTAAGAGTGGTGATGCCAAAAACAAATTATAATTATAATTAATTAAAATTATTTCTAGCATCCAAGTATTACTCCAATCACCAAATGCTTCTAAATCCTTTGCTAATGACTGCCTATTTTGCTTATTTCTAATTTCCCTGTGCTCCAGTGCATCATTGACAAAAAGTGTAGCTGACTTTTAACTGTTACATTCAAGTTAGTTACGTAAAGAAATAAGGGCTGCATGGCGGTGGCCCACTGAGTATTCATCAAAGTGGGTTCTCGGAAAATGCGATGAGAGAGTGCGAACAAGTTTATACTCGACAATTGTCAGGCCTCGTGAAAATATGCCGCTAGTACACGGGATCCATCCGAGGAAGGTATGACGGTGATGAGTTTCACCAGAAATGTGTTGCGACAGATGTGAATATGGAAAGCGAATAATGCAGTACTGAAGTTAAAAAAGAGTTACAAAGGGCATTTTTCTTGAATACATAGTGCAAAACACTCCGCGGCTAAATGGCACAGAGAAAAAATAAACGTGGTGACACAGTGAAAATGAATATTCCAATGAAGAGAATGACTCAGTATTTTGAGATTACAGTCATGGAAAACCCAAATACCTATTGAGAATAAAACTGAAGAATACAAATAATGCATTACCTATTTCTTATACAAAATGTCAAACAATTAATAAATAAATACAACATGCAGGGCTGTAAGGAAGTAAAACCTTCACTAGAACTCTGGATAATGAGAACTTATTAGACGAGCAAGATCAACCGTCGTAGTACGTGTAGACATATTCTCTATTCGTCATTCAAATAACACCACACAGTGCTGTCTATGATAGCTGGTCACTAAAGGTCCTCAACTGGAACTGGCGTTAAATATTAAAATATTAGCTACTCTTTAAAGCAAAGATGAGCATAGATCTCTGTCTGGATACATGCTGTGACTGTTCATGTGATCTGAAATTACCACACACCTTTGTGGTGGCTTGCAGGGTATTATGTAGATGTAGATGAAGTTGAAGTATAAAGCATGTAACTAGACCAATGAGAAACCAATTATTGAGACCAAATAACTACAGAGTTAAATCAACGAAAGCAATGGATGAGAAAGATTTCAAATTCCTGTTAATTGTGCTTTTACTTTATCCTGAGAAAGCTTAGAGAAAGGTGCTGATATTTTATCAATTAGATAATATCAACAATGTTTGGCATGAACTTGCAAGTGTGCATTTCACATGTATTTGAGGATAGGTGGTTGTAGTGGAAAATGTTTCACGCTGGTACAACTCATAATTTGTGTATTCAGCCGTTTATGTTTACTGTATGGTTCTATCAAATGTATCAATGGGGTGAAAAGTCTTCGAATGAATGTAGCAATGACTTTAAAAGGTAACAACACTGAACAGTTTATTTATGTTATGTTTACCATGCAAAGAATTAATACAGTTGAGCACTCTTAATCCGGAACCCCTAATCCGGGAGCACCCATAATCCGGCAATTTTGCCATGACCAACTACTGGTGGAAAATGCCGAAACATTTTTAACCGGAACATTGCTTCATATCCTGCCGAGATATTATTCTTACATTAATACAGGGATACCATTCTTAACGCTAATTTTCCCATTTCGAGAATCAGAATAATTTAAACTTATGGTACTTGGGAACTTTGTGTACACTAGAATTATTCTGGAACTTGAAGTAAACACATAAATTTGAAGACATCGCCGAGACTGACTACGACTAATTTACAGATCGGCCACTTTCAATGGCGCGCTCATTTTTGATTGACCACTAGACGTAATTCGATAAAATTATTGGTTATATTCTTGTTTCGCCCAAAACATTTCTCATCAATACAGTTGTGGCAACAGCACAAAACGTTAACCAAGGCAGAAAAAGTGCAAGTTGTGAAAAATCTTGACGCCGTTGCATCAGTAAAGCGTTTGACTGAAACATACTGAGTTAAATCTTCAACAATATAACACATTAAGAAGCTGAAAGAGAAAAATCATCAAAATTTTACTGTTAAAGTGACAGAAAGAAGTAGATAACAAAGAGAAAAACTATGAAAGGAGAATTAAGTGCTGATAGTCTGGTTTCGATTGCGTCGAAGTGAAGGGCTTATTAGTATTTCTGGCTAAATTCTAATGGAGCAGGATAAACTATTTCAGAAATAGACGTGATCAATCCAAAAGACGCGATTCGGGAAATTTCACGCGCAGGCAATAGCATTTCACCTTCCGTTCTAAAACACGCGTGGTTTAAATTGTGGCCTGCTTTAAGGTTTGATTTAGACGAAATAAGTGGGGATTTAAAAAATTTCATGTTTCTGAGGATAAAAATATCATGATGGAGTTTAAAAACATCATCCATAACCCTGAATTAAAGGAAATGGAATTGGTAAATTTAGACGAAAGGATAGTTAGCGGCCACAATATTCTCACCACACAACATATCATAGATGATGATATCATTGAAATGGTAATTAATAACAATGCATCCAAGTGGGGATGAAGATGATCAGCCTAAAATTGTCTAAGGAAGAATACTATTGATGATGGTCTTTAAAGAATAATCCAGTCCGGTCGCCCGCGGCGACATAGTGATTGGCGGCCGTACACACGACACCCACGCGTTGACATCGCGCTGAATCAGCTGATAACAAATCGAGCGCGGTAGGAAATAATGTTACGCAAAGCACGACATAAGAAATATCAAATTTTATACCCTTTTCCCATAACAATAGTACTCTTCCAAGAAAACATGACGGAATATCTTCTGGAAATGTTTAAGGTTAGGTTAAATATTACATGCAGGAAATCCCGCTCGGAATACAATATACCATCCCACACCCTGAACTAATGTGTATTTTAATTCCTTCCTAATTACTGCGTCTAAATACTGGAATTCCCTGCCCCTGCATCTTAAAATATTGGCGTTCTCACACACATTCAAATATAAACTGTATTAGACCCTGGTTAACAAATGATCCTGGTAATATCTCAATGTCTAGTACATATCTACGTAACATTCTGGTTGTGTTTTACCTTCATAAACCAAGGCCTAATATTATTATTATTTCTTGTTATTCTTTCCAATATTTTTGTAATCTGTTAGCTATTTATGATATATATCTATGTTACGTATGTCCGTTTACTTTGTAAAATTTTGTATTTGCTCTATGGGTGATACTCGGAGCAGAATGAATAAATATTCTATTCCATCGCGGCGACCAATCGAGTGGCACCTGACCTCCCGGCAAGGGTATATAAGGCGGCCAAAAACCTCTGTTCGACGCTCATCTGCCCTGATGACGGTGCCCGAGTCGAGCATCGAAACGTCGGCCATGGACAACCTTACCCGGTGGAAAACCCGAGAAGATTTTCAACGGCTAGTTCGCTGGGAAAACCTTCGAGTAGAGTTCTTGTGCCGTTCAGGTGCGATTCCCATTTATCATCATGAGTCTGTTTATCACGGAGTGAAATTTCACTTCTTTACAGGCCACCCTCGAAGGAAGACAAAACACTTTTTCGGTTCAAAATCGTTTTATCTTAATAGTCTATCCCCTAAAATAGAAAATATTCTCCCATTGATGCGAGCAGAGATGAGATCCGCATTAGAAATAATCTTAATAACAATTAGGGAAACATAAAAGACAAGAAAGATCCCTCGCAATAATCAGGTGTATACAAATGGAAGTGCGAGGATTGTGACACCCCTAACAGGTTGGTCAAACAGGGAGAGACTTTAAAACCAGGGCTAACGACCACCGTCGCTTATTCATTCGTCCCCAGTCAGAGAAATCACACATTTCTCCAAACACCTCAACAAACGGGGACATACAAGTGATTTCATGCCCGAGCTGCTGCACTTGGAGAAAAAGTGAAAGAATTTCGACGCCTTGGAAAAGCTGAAGATATCACCCAGTTCTGAATTAAATACCGGCCAATTTCAATGGCCAATGTCAATTTTTTCCCAAAGAATTCCACCCTATTGAACCCCCTACGCCTCCTAGGCCAACGCCAACTCTAAACCTACCCTCGACTTCACCAGCTCATCGTCGGCGTCCACCCCACACCCCTTCTTTCCCTGGCGTAACATCAAAGACGTGCGTATGTATTTATATACACAACCAGCTTTTATATTTCTTTACGTGTACCTTATGTAGCATCTATGGCAACACTAGTTTTACTATCATAAGAATGAAAGATTTTGGAAGTTTATTCTTGATAATTTAATCTGCAACCCAATTTACTGTCTTTCTACAACTATGAAGTTCTAATTCTCCAAAGTAATTGCTCTCTCAAGTCTCAGAAAGATTCAATATCACTTGGTCAGGCTAGTTGCAAACATCTACCATTTCCTCCCAACGTGCACCTGAATGAATTACCCCGCGATCCTACTGGAAGGATGTTACTAACTGATAGATGTTAAGGACTTTGTCCTACCTCATCCTGCCAGTAACACGCAACAATGACTTTCGTCTTAGCATCTTCAAGGCGCGAACTCTCCTCTGCAGTCCCACCAGGTCGCAACCAACACCATACCGCGTCGTGCTAGCTGAAGGATATCGTTCTCTTCGCCGGCGGAATGACCGGCGAACGGATACCTGATCAAATTCCCTCCCGCGTAAATAGAGAGTTAGCTTCCGAAATTTCCCCCTACATTGAAATAGTATTTAATAAATCCCTGACCGAACATGTCGCACCGATGGACTGGAAAGCAGCCAATGAAACACCCATTTTTTAAAGTGGTGATAGGGAGCAGCCATCTAACTACAGACATATATCTCTCAGATATTTCATGCAAGGTCCTGGAACATACAATTGTCAGTTCAGTCATGGGACACATAGATAGCCAGAATTTATTGTACAATGTTCAGCATGGCTTCCGGAAGAGCAGATCGTGTGAAACTCAACTTGCTCTCTTTTCCCACGATATTTTAGTTTCTGGCGAAAATAATATTCCAGTGGATCCTGTTTTTCTAGATTTCAAAAAAGCTTTTGACAAGGTGTCTCATAGCAAACTAATTTTGAAATTAAAATCTTATGGGCTAGACAGTAACATTATTTCATGGATAGATGATTTTCTGCATGATCGGGTGCAAAGGGTTGTTTTGGACGGTGTTACCTCACCGGCAATTAAAGTCACTTCGGGTGTCCCACAAGGTAGTGTAATAGGTCCACTCCTGTTCCTTTTGTACATAAATGATATCAATAAGGCGGTAAAAAGTAAGCTTCGTCTATTTGCCGATGACGCAGTAGTGTACAGGGAAATTCTATGCCCGAATGATAAAGAATATTTAAATATTGACCTACAAGCAATTGAAACTTGGTGTGATACATGGCAGTTAGAATTAAACTTTCATAAATTGTATTGTAATGAATTTTTGGAAAAAGAATAGCTCTCCTTCTAGAACTTACAAAATAAGTAATAATGAATTAACAAACGTGGAATCCATTAAATAATTTGAAATAAGACTGACAAATGATCATTCCTGGTGTAAACACATACGTGAAATAATGGGTCAAGCGAATCGTAAACTGGGATTCGTCAAAAGAGTACTGGGTAAATGTGACGATCATGTACGAGAAATCAGCTACTTTTCCCTTGCTAGACCTCATTTGGAATATGCTGCCAGTGTATGGGATCCCTACGAAATAGGTCTAAATAACGAACATGAACGTGTGCGGCGAAGATCGGCAAGATTTGTAAATGGACGATACGACAACCACATTAGCGCAACCAATCTATTAAATCAATTAAATTGGGAATCATTGTAGGATCGCAGGTTGAAATTTAGACAATCTCTTAAACAAATTCCAATGCCATATTTTCACTAATGACATAGAGAATATTTTTCGAAACCCAACTCACTATGGTAGACTGGACCATGATCACAAAACTAGAGACATTGATTGCCGAAATGAATGATTAAAAATATCCTTTTTTCCTTGTACAATTACGGATATGAATAACGGTAAATATATCCAATACGAGAGCAGCAATGGATAATATTGGTAGCTGCATGTTGGTTATAGCACTTAAAGCCAACCCAACTAACAAAATGTTTTTGCCATTTATGCTTCGCTATTTTTATCTTTTTTTAAATAGTGTAGTTTTGAACAGTACCTATATAAATACTAATCCTTTTTTATGCATGATATGTAGTGCGTGCTTGGTGAGAATTCATCCCCTGCCACACACCTTTATAGTGGCTTGCAGGGTATTATGTAGATGTAGATGATGTAGATGAAGATATTATGTTGCCGATGTGCGCCTTAAGCTAGTGGGTTGAAAATTGCCCCAGAGGAAAAAGTTTTATTGGATCCGGAATCGAACCACGGACCTTCGGCTTGCCGGGACAATGCACGGACCACCACACTACCCTGGATTTTATTCGCAAAAGCGATTTTGCAAGAGGACCTATAGGATCTAGGTCTCATTCAGCCCTGAAGAGGTGGCACGGTATATTGAGAAGAGAGAGATCGCGCACGGACTTAAATGCAATGTCTGCTAAAGCGGTCAACGTACGGGCTTTAAATCCAAATTTAAGATTGACTGAAATTTGATTACATCAAATAATAATGTATTAGATTACGTTTGTATCCGCAAAAAAAGATTTATCATTTTGTTCATTTATTTCCATTTACTAAAATAATAGGAAGATACAATGCTACCAAAACCTTAGGGAGGACTGCACGTGTATCTAATACGAAATAAAAATGCATTAAAACTCATGGATGTTTTCAAGTCTGTTTCCGCACTAATAAGCGCTTCAGACCGGGAGGAAAGGTATAAGGATAGGGATGGAAGGGATGGGGGACAACCTGCATTAAAAATAACATCAATTTTAGAATGTGTATCAATTTTTATCGCAATCACAATGCGACGATATGAAATCGTGTAGTATCAATATCTCATAAGGAAAATAACCAGTATGGTTATGTGCTAGTAGGAATGAAACAGTCGCTTGAAATCTCCCAGCCACAGCTTGCAAGTAACCACGGCCAGCAATTTGAAAGTATGAGCAATTCTCATACCTGTGTTTCACAAGTATCTATTATAGTGTGATCCGGTGGTAAGTTTTGGAACTACTAAACACTCTGTTCTGAAGATGTCAGGAAAATCAGTGGTACTGAGTTGTTCTTCCGACTGTACGAGTGGTAGAAGGAATTGTCATATTAAACCGTTGAGAAGTTATCTGAAACGAGTTTCTTGTTATAATCGCTACCCTATACCTACTTACAACACAATGAAATAATTGAATTAAACAGCATTTCCTGTACGAGAAGGCTTAATATTTTGACAGATGGTAAAAAAAGGTTTCAGTGTAAGCTAAAAAAAAGAGACAAGCTAAGATGACCAAAGTTGAATTATTGCATGAGGATCCATTCGTTTCGGAATTTTTTCCGCGTCTGTCAGGATGGACAATCAGACACACGCGGACACAATCAGAACGGACACACGCGGAAGAAATCCCGAAACGAATGGATCCTCAAACCAGACATTCCGCAGAAGCCTCAATAAGGAATTTGAATTATTGCAGTTAAACCAATCACCAGGTCTTTTGGACAGTGCGTGAACACTTCAGCGTTATAACAAATCTAACTTGGTGCTAGTGTGGGGAACTCCTTCATGATTACACTTGGATAAAAAAGTAAAGTGTGTAATTTTCCTCAAGAATTCATTCACTGTTGTTGGTAACTGGTTCCGCTACAAAGTAACATCATCAGGCACCTTCTGGGTTTCATTTTTTATCCTAGTGTTATCTCAAGGATTGGAAATTAAAATCATATTAAAATCCATGGTAGAAACCAATAAAACCTTTGTGTGGAACGTACAAAGTGGATTTTCATTTCCAATCGAGTGGTTCCACAAAGTAAAGACTCGAACTTTGAATGTGTCACCTCAAGGGTCCACCACGGTCCACCAAGGGTGGCACACGCATATAATCATTGAAGCGATCCCCCCCCAGAAATGTACGGCACCTTGGCATATCCTCTCGACGGCCGGCACGAAGTACTTGTCGCAGACGACGGCCAGAGCGACGAACAGGTAAAGTGAGACGGCCACGTGGACGACGACAGCGCCGTCCTGCCGCTGCCGCTCCGTGAACAGGTCTCGCGGGAAGTCGTCGATGGCCGGTGGGGTGCAGTTGAGCAGCCCCAGGCCAGACGCCGCCTCCAGCAGCTGCGACGACGCCTCCAGGTCCAGCACGGCGCCCCAGGCACCACTCGGCGCCGTCGTCTCGCCAGACGTGCTTTCTTCGGCGAAAGACACATGCCCGCTGCCTGCCGGGAAGAGGAAGAAAGATTGATCGGCGATGCACTTCGGAGGGTCACGAGAAATTTCAATTCCCCCTCAATGCTCACGATGAACATGTTCACAACCGATATAAAAAAAAACTTTGTGCATCTACGTGAAACCCCGCAAGCCACCGCGAGGGTGTGTAGCAGGGGGTGAAGATCACCAAGCATGCACTACCGACATGCTAACAAGAAACGATAGGGTCTCATGCAACTAGATTTTTAGTATCTATAGCAGCTTTAACCTTATTAGCATAACCAGTCTATTGAATGAATTACGTTGGGAATCCTTGTCAGATCGCAGGTTTAAATTTAGACTTCATCTCTTAAACAAATTCCAAGACCATATTTTCAATGATGTCAAAAATATTTTGCCAACCCCAACTTACTAAGGTAGACTGGACCATAATCATAAAATTAGAGAAATTGATTGCCGAAATGACAGATTCAAAATGTCCTTTTTCGCTCGTACAATTAGAGAGACGAATAACGGTAAATATATCCAATACGAGCAGCTGCGTGTTGGTATAAGGACTTGAAGCTAACCTAACAGCATGTTTTTGCATGTTTGCTATGCCATTTTTATCTTATTATTTATACCTATTATATATAATTTTTCCATGTAGTAGCATAGTTGCATGTCAATAGTGCACGTTTGGTGATCTTCACCACCTGCCACATACCCTCGCGGTGGGTTGTAGGGTAATACGTAGATTTATATGTAGATTATCGCTATCGTTAACGTTATGTACCGTTAGAAAAGGACCTCGTAGCAATTAATGTGTGGTGCGATAAATGGAAACTAGAACTGAGCATAAAGTGCGTGACAGTAAATTTTTGGAAAAGGAAAATTTCGATAGGAAGAAACTATATGATTCAAGAAACGGAATTAGTAAACGTGGAATCAGTTTAGTACTTAGGTGTAACACTTACACAGGATCTATCATGGGGGAAACATCAGGGAAATATGCAGTCAAGCAAATAGAAAGTTGGAGTTTATTAAAAGAATATTAGGGAAAAGTGAGGAGAGGGTGAAGGAACGTTGCTATTTTTCAATTGTTAAACCACACTTAGAATATGCTGCGATTATATGGGACCCTTATGAAGCAGGCTTAATTTACGAATTAGATCGAGTACAAAGAAGAGCGGCGAGATATGTAAAAGGGTGTTACGATGGAGAAAGCAGTGTGCCTGGTATGTTAGCCGAATTGGGATGTAAATCGCCGTCACAACGCAGGCTGAATTAAAGACTTAACCTTCTGGGAAAATTTGAGGAGGAACATTTCATTAATGACGTTAATCATATATTGCTGGCTCCGACTTATTAAGTTAGGCTCGATAATTCTAATAAAATCAAGGAGATAGATTGCAGGAAGTACAGGTTTAAATTTGTCATTTTTTCCTCGTACGATTCGAGATCAAAACGTTAGACATCGCGTAAATCGGTAATAATTATGGAGGTCATATTCAGAGTAGATCCATAGTATTTTTTTCCTGCATGTTCAAATCGAGGTGTGACTCGCATGCATTGCTTTTTTTTGCATGCACGAGTACCCTCCTCCCACCATGTATGGTATACCACCCTCGAGGTGGCTTGCAGTGTATGTGGTAGATATAGATAGATATTATAGCGTTCCCAACCTAGCTCTTCTCGTCACCGAGCGACATAAGCTGTATGTTCAAAGGAGATTGTTTGAAAAATGCTCTTCGAGTCTTTCCTTTGAGTCTTTCTATGTTCCCGAAATAAATATTTATTCGCTGAATGTAAAAATGTTCCATGCTTGCTGAAGGTGAGGCCCTTAACTGAGGAATAAATTTTTAATTTTCCTTGCAAAACTTACCCAAGATTTTTTTAAATTATAATCTCTTCAGCGCTTTGCCGGAAACATTTCGAGTACTTAATTCTACATCTACATAATACCCTGCAAGCCACCACAAGGGTGTGTGGCAGGGGGTGGTTGCTCACCAAACATGCACTACATATCATGCATAAAAAAGGAATAGTATTAATATAGTAGTCAGAACTACAATATTTAAAAAAGATAGAAATTGCAAAGCAAACATGCAAAAACATTCTGTTAGTAGGGTTAGCTTTAAGCACTCATACCAACATGCAGCTACCAATGCTATTCATTGCTACTCTCCGATAGGACATATTTACCGTTATTCGTATCTCTCATTGTGCGAGGGAAAAAGGACATTTTGAATCGGTCAGTTCGGCAGTCAATTTCTCTAATTTTATGAATATGGTCCAGTCTGCCATAGTAAGTTGGGGTTCGTAAAATATTTTTAACATCATCACTGAAAATATTGCCTTGGAATTTGTGCAAGAGATTAAGTCTAAATTTCAACCTGCGATGCACATTGATTCCCATTTTAATTCATTTAATAGACTGGTCACGCTAATATAATTATCGCATCGTCCCTTTACACACATTCATCCCCTCCTCGATACTTTTGAAGTAATGCTGATGGTACAAGCACTTGTGTTATGGTTGCAGGTGTGGCGTGGTCGCCACCCACGAGTGAGTCCGCTCCCAGATCCCTACCCTACAAGGTCAGCGGCCGCTCTTATCCCGCCCTCGGGGCAAGGGTCCACCTGTGCACTCGGCGAGCGACCGACGCGCGTCACTTTCTCCGTGAATCACACCGGAGAGTCACTCTTCCCCCTCGACTGTTGAATGCCATCCACCTAAATCACGGTGAAGGACGCATTGTGGTCCAGATCCGAAAAATTGAATGATGTAATTTATGTGGGACACATCCAAGAAATATGCGTCCGAGCGAAGAGAAAGCTAGGATTTATAAAAAGAGTACTTGTGAAATGTGATGAGAAGACAAAAGAGCGGTGCTACTTCATCTACATCTACATCTACATAATACCCTGCAAGCCACCATAAAGGTGTGTGGCAGGGGGTGAACTCTCACCAACCATGCACTACATATCATACTTTTCACTAGTTAGGCCCCAACTTGAGTTATGCAGCCAGTGTATGTGATCCTAGTGAATAAAGTTTGATCAGAGAGCTGACAGTGCGGCGTAGAGCAGCTAGTGTCGTTTAAAGGTGTTACGATAGGTTGAGTAGTGTTTCAGAATTCATAAAAAAATTGGGGTGGGAATCATTATCAAAGTGTAGGTTAAGGTACAGATTAAAACTATTAAAGAAATTTAAATCGGATAGCTTTACTGAAGATGTCTAGTACATATTAAAACACCAGCGTATTATGATAGATTCGACCAGATAAATAAGATAAGAGAAATAGATTGTCGTACTGATGGATTTGAAAAGGTCATTTTTCCCCCGTACTATAGGAGAACATAATAGGCAACATAGCAAAGGGATAGGTAGGTGAAATATTTTAGAGTAGTCTGTAGTGCATGATGTGTATATCAATCCCTTAAATACTATGGATATTAACAATCATAGTTGGAAAAGTTACCAAAACAATTAACTGATTAAAGTTCAAGTTTCGAAGTTTCTAGTTTTGCCTTCTAATCACATTTTCCAAGTACTCTTTTCATAAATCCTAGCTTTTTCTTCACTCGGCCGCTTATTTCCCGGATGTGTCTTCCCCACGATAAATCTTTAATGATTGTTGCACCTAAATACATTATGGTTTCAACGCTATCGATCTTCGTGATACTAAACTTTGGGTGGAGGGGGGGCATAAGAAATATAAATAAATCCCAGCTGCAGTCTTTCTGGGAAGATTCACCGTTCCTAAGGAGATGCGCTCTCTCATTTGAGGGTTGAAGAGAGAGGATATGAAGCACGTTTCCGGAATGCATGCATATAGAAATTTAACTTGAACGTGATTAGGCTTATCCATTCGCTCGATTCAATATGCTCTTCGTCTATGCCAGTGAAGATCTGTGAGAACGCGTATAGCTTGAAACAGAAAATAGGGGAACCATGCCATACTAACAATACATGCGATAATGATAGTGACTTGGTAAATCTTCTCGAGGTTTATGGCCAGCAATCATCAATACCGGAAGTAAACAACTCCTATATTTATAATCGACTTTCAGAGGAGTAAAACTCAGCATCACTTCCCTATAACATCTTAAAGAGGATTAGCGAAAAACCCCGCTGAAACGTATATCTGGTTCCATTCCGTTGCTCTGGCTTCATTTTAGCATGAATAGGCTAGGATGCGCGTGGCCTCTCCCATAACTCTTCTTATGTTCGGTACTGTTAGGAGTCCCTGGTAATCGTTAAGAAGGCACACACACTCTAGCCAAACAGAAGACTGACACGACCGGTGATGTTGCATGGGTGTGAGATGGAGTGTTAGGAAACAATGTCTTCGCGCCGTCATCGTATTCGAACGGAAGATCTTTGGCCCGGTAAAAGATACGGCCACCATAGAATGGACGATCTGTCACAATTGCGCAACTTAAGAAACGTACAATAATCCAAATATCTTGGGGCTAATGAGAACATCTTGGGTGGGAAGGCCAGGTCGGGAAAGGGGACCGACAGATAACGAGGTCATTTGCACCACATAGGATGAGTGTGTCGTTACATAGAGGTAATAATATTTCGGATAATGACTGAAAATCATTGACTGGCGACCACTGAATCATCTATGCTACTGCAGGGATTCAAACTCGGGCCAGAGAGGTGGGGCACAAAATATTTTTGTCAAGCAGGTGGTGCCTGATCCTTCCCAATCATCATCTCACCATTCACATGCCCTATTCTATACCTTGTAATCCTCTTGGGCCTATGGATCATGAATGGGAGAATCGTTCCAACTGACCGCCACAAGAAAAGTATTGCTGCCCTTTGGAAAATAATGGCGGGCAAGCGAAACGAGAATGTTACGGTTTGAAATATACGTTTGTCCAACACAGGTGGATGGAGGTAGTTGCTTTAAATAATTAAAATAACCCTAATCATTACTTAGTTACAGTATGATGTCAGTTTGCTGATTTTCGGTGAGAAGTGGTTAAGTTTTAGGTGGTATCTTGTTAGCTATAAGGGCAGGGCATGAACGTGCAGCATGTTATCTCAATGAGAAAAATATACTACGTATGCAAATCTATTGCATAAACGAAACGCATTTTTACAATCGCCTCATTATTGAAGGAATTTAGGCAGTGAAGACCTCAATTGATTTTCACAAGTGCATGTAAGTTTTAACTTAATAATTATTCTTCATGATACATTTGATTTTGGCGAAGGTAATATTTCATTCGATGAAGAAAAATGCTTTTTAATGCGTGTGGGCATCGCAACTGCTACCTCATGCTATTGACACGATTCTTCGTATTACCTTAATTTATTAAATTTGGTTAGTGGGCTACGTGGAAAATATTGAAGAAGAGTTTATATTCTTTACGAAAAACGTGCAATTTTATCCGTATTTACCTATTGGTGGACTCCCTGCATTATGATATCAAAGTTCGTTACAGTTTTTAACTGACTCCAAACACTGATTCACCTCCACGTACACAACACTAAGGGCCCAACGCATCAGCTTGGCTCATTCTACGTTTGTTGTATTTTACCAGTTATAGATGCATAAATTACCAATTCTTAAATACACATTGAAAAACCTGCATATATTTAATGATTTTTAATCACTATTAGGTATTATATTTAATTTTCTGTATATTCTGATATTTTAACAAAGCCGAGTTAATCAGTTATTTTGCATGTTCGTGGTTATCCTTAAAAGCCGTAAAGTGCTAATTTGGCCCAGTAAAAGGTTTCTCATTTTTACAATCAATTCTAAGCTTGTTTCACCAAGTATTGGAACTTAGTGCTGTAGATTTTGAAATAAATTGGAGCATCATACAATGAGCGAAAAGTTATCCACAGCACACCACAAATTATAAACACCAGATGGTTGTAATCAAATCAGGACCAAGAAGTAGAGATGCAAGCATGAAGAAAGGAGTGAGGCAAGGTTGCGCACTGTCTCCCGTATTATTCAATGTCTACATCGAGAAAGCCACCTAAGAAGCCAAATAAACGTTTTCGAGATGGAATATCCACAGGGAGAAAATCACCGTCATTTTGTAGGATATTTTGATTCGTTTACCATTTCAATTGATTATTCCTTAACTCACGTCGAAGAGTAGCAAAATGTCGAAAATTTTCGAGATTTTCATAAAATGTTTCATATTTTTATTAAAATAATATTATAATTGATATTATTTTTCATTTATCACCTCTCTTACATTAAGCGAGTAATATTTTGATGTGGTTAACTCGTAAAATCGTCCGGCATATCTTTAGATCATAAGTCCTACACTCCGAATCGCATTCCTTTTATGAGGGGCAACGAGGGGAAGGGGTTCGAAAACGGATTTTCAAACTTCATTTTGTTCCTCTAGTCGCTCCTCGGACAAAAAATTGAATACAATCGATTTCGTAGGAAATTTTATCTAGATTTCAAACATGCAGTAACTGTTTCCGTCACTCCAGCCAAAAAAAAAGTTATATCGAAAAAACTGATGTAAAGTCGATATATTTTATTTTCGTGAAAAAAATGGTGGCCCAGCCAGAAATTTTGATGAAAAACCTAAGATTCGTATTCAGCAGACCAAAATACGTATAGGTACCAAAATCATCTCTCCATCATAATTTCACAGCTAGACCCGATTTTAGTGCTGCTTGCTTCGGCTATTGGACGTTTTGGAATACGTTGATTTCAATTTTTCGCTGCCTTAGTTTCTTTAATAGCAATAATCGAAGTAAGTTTAATAATTGCATATTTATTTAACGCTTGAATTCCCCTGCTTTCTCTACCCTTAAAAAATTTTGGAAGTGAAGCGAAATTCCGGACGGATTGACAAAAGTGCAACCGAAGCGGCGAAAAAGGCTCGCTTCGCAAGGGGGCGTTTCTCCTGTCCAACAGGTGGTCGAGGCTCGCGGGCGACCTGTTGCCGACGGACCACCATGACTGAGAGATTGTTTCAAGCGGAAATCATATCTTGGAAGAAGCATTGGATGCATTTGGGATCATAACACCCTAAGTCTACATAAGGATAACTTATATTTCACCTTGAAAGAATAAAAGAGTTAACATCGATCACATGACATCTACACAACATCTACACGATACCCTCCAAGCCACCGCGAGGGTGTGTGGCAGGGGGTGTAGATCACCAAGCATGCACTACTGACATCTAAACAAGCAACCATAAGGTCTCATGCAACTAGATTCTTAGTATCTATAGTATTTAAGGGATTAATACATGCATCATGCACTACAGACTACTCTAAAATATTTCCTCTACCTATCCCTTTGCTATGCTGCCTCTTCTTTTCTCTTATAGTACGAAGGAATAATGCCGTTTTGAATATCAGTACGACTATCGATCTCTCTAATCTTGTTTATGTGATCGAATCTAGCATAATACGCTAGTGTTTTTAATATATTTAATATTTTATATTGTATACATCATGTTGTAACTTTCCAAATGTCATTTTCCCGCATACTATAAGAGAGCACAATGGGCAGCATAGCAAAGGGTTAGGTAAGCGAAATATTGTTAGAGTAGTCTGTAGTGCATGATGCATGCAATAACATTTCTAACCCCTGCATTAAAGGTAAATGTGGATAAATATATTCAAATAAATACCGTTATAACCAAAATCACAATTTCACTTGGACTGCAATATTAAAGACAGAATGTGAAGTCCTCAGATAATGCCGCGGACACAAAATCCCTGTGGAGGTTCAGCATGCATAAATACTATAGATACTAACAATCTAGTTGCATGAGACCTTATAGTTGCTTATTTGCATGTTAGTAGTGCATGCTTGATGATCTTCACCCCCTGCCAATAACCCTCACGGTGGCTTGCAGGGTATCGTGTGGGTGTAGATGTAGAGAAGTCGGTGTCAGTAAGTAATTCTAAAACGACACCACTCTTCCACGGTCGCTACGACACTACACTGTGAAATGACTACACGCTGAACCTCCACAGGGATGTTGGGTCCGTGGCATTACCTGAGGACTGCACATGCTGTCTTTAATATTGCAGTCGAAGTGAAATTGTGATTTTGCGCGTCTAATCAAATGCGACATTAGAAAAGTAGAAAGGAGCGCGAAAGCCAAGTGACGAAAGAGGGAGGAGTGAAACTGCCGCGAAGAAGCAGAGGACTCCTTTTGACATTCGGGCCGCAGCGATGTCTTTGAGGAAGCGACCTTCCGCGAGATTACAGTAATGGCGACAAAATTTTCCTGTGCCGCAGGAGGATAGGAATTGGTGCACTATATGGAAGGCAACACTGTTATGAATGATGGGCGGAAGAAAGGTTATGTAACGTGTAGCACTGTGTGTAGCCAGGGAAATGGAAGACATCCTAGTCTCTTCAACACGGGCATAAAACTAAAGAGTGCTGCATATGAACGGTTTGAATCAGCTGGCAATGGGGTGCCTTTAAAACGGCATGAAATTTCCCATGACGAGGGTTGAAACCACGATATGAATGCTGGTTATCCACACTCCAGGAGGCCGTCCTGAGTTTGAAGAAAAATTATCCGTTGTCAATAGTACCCACGAGTAAGTTCCAAATATTCACTTCGACTAAGGAAATGAATAATACAGGGACATAGAATGTTAACGTAACACACATTAATAAAAGCAATGCGATAAGCGAGGGCGTTCAATCAAAAGAAGAATCTACTTACAGTTAGAAATACAAGCGTAAAAGTAAAGAAAAAGTTCATCAGAACATACATCTGGAGCCTTTTTCTTTACGGCAGTGAGGCATAGACGATGGGAGCAGCGGAGAAGAAAAGGGTGGAAGCATTCAAAATGTGGTGCTACAGAAGAATGCTGAAGATGAAATAGATCGACCGAGTAAGTAACGAGGAAGTCCTAAGAAGAGTAGGAGAAAAGAGAAGTCTGCTGACAACTCTAAAAAGAAGAAGGGAAAAATTAATCGGCCATATCTTGAGACATGATGGCCTGATGAAGACTATCGTAGAGGGAAAAGTGAACGGGGAGATAGGAAAAGGCAGGCCTCGTATGAGATACATGGAACAGGTTGTGAAGGATGTAAAAGAGAAGAATTACGTCACAATGAAAAAGTTGGCCGATACAAGAATCGAGTGGAGGGCTGCGTCAAACCAATCCTAGGATTGTAGACCAATGATGATGATGAATGCGACAAGCGGAACGAGTGATCCAAACGAAAGCAGACCGAGTATGAAAACAACATGGTAATCAGAAAATTCTTCCGACATACCCTGAGGCGCTTCGGCCAGCATCACGTCTTGACGGTCGAAACGCCTCGGTGGCGCCCCTTGTCCTGGCGCTGCGGGGACGACGGGAATTAATTAACCAGGGGCGACAATTATCCGGCAGAAATTGAGACCAGGAGGTCACCTGGGGGACAAGGGGTGGCGATCGCAGGCCCTTACCCCCCGTCGCCTTTGCGAACGCCTAAAATTGCGCCCCCACGGCCGATTCCGTCCAATCAAAGCGGAGTTGGGATAATCTCCTTCGCCCCCGAGAGCCCCCCCGTAATGGGAAAATAGCTCCGACCCTCCACTCCCCCACATGTTTATTTATATGTCCACGCACACGGGCAACCGCTAGCGACGTCGTCCTACGACAGGGAGAGAGGGAGAGAGACGCTGGCGTGACCTCGCCGCCCGCCTCGCGAATTGACTCCCATGCCGACCGCCCGCACGATTGGCACCAATCATGAAGGCCCCCACGAACGACGCGACCCATCTCCACTCGGCACCACGGCACCTCGACCACCGTCACCAAGGGGAACCACCACCCACGCAGTCCACGAAGGGGTGCGTCGTGGTCACTAGGGGGAGACGTGAGCGTCACGAAGCGGACGAAGAAGGGAGGAAGGAAGAAATCGCCAACTCACCCCCTTGGCAGCACATCATGTGTCCCTCTGCGTTCCTGGCCCGGCGACAGCTCGACGGAGACTGATGGCGGAGTGCAGATCCTCCCCCTCCACCCCCGCCCCTCCCTCCCAACCCCCACTCGCCCCCCTCCTCCCCCCTCCTCCTCACACCACGGCGATTGCGGTCACGGCCCGGCCCCCAGGCCCGGGCTAGCGCCGGAGGCAGTCGAGGTGGTCTGCTCTGCGACCTACCGCTCCTCGCATAGCTCGCCCGTCGACTGGGCCGCGGACCCATTCGCCTCTTTCGCGAAAGACTCCTGACCCCCTCTCCACCCCCCTGCCGCCAAGGGTGGACGAGTCCTCCAGCGGGTGCGGGAATGCCTCGCTTCCAATGGAACCATGCCTTCTGCCGGCCCCAGTTTTGCCTTGGGACCCTCCGCAGGGCTATTGAAAGGGGATGGTCTATCGGTCACTTACGAAATAAGAAATAATGAATTAACAAACGTGGAATCCATTAAATATCTTGGAATAAGACTGACACATGATCTTTCCTAGGGTAAACACATACGTGAAATAATGGGTAAAACGAATCGTTAACTGGGATTCGTCATAAGAATAATGGGTAAATGTGACGATCATGTACGAGAAATCAGCTACTTTTTACTTGTTAGACCTCATTTGGAATATGCTGCCAGAGTATGGGATCCCCACGAAATCGGTCTAAATAATGAACTTGAACGTGTGCAGCGAAGATCGGCAAGATTTGTAAAGGGACGATACGATAATTATATTAGCGTAACCAGTCTATTAAATGAATTGAAATGGGAATCATTGTCAGATCGCAGGTTGAAATTTAGACTTAATCTCTTCCACAAATTCCAAGGCAATATTTTCAGTGATGATGTTAAAAATATTTTACGAACCCCAACTTACTATGGCAGACTGGACCATAATCATAAAGTTAGAGAAATTGATTGCCGAACTGACCGATTCAAAATGTCCTTTTTCCCTCGCACAATAAGAGATACGAATAATGGTAAATATATCTAGTAAGAGTGTAGCAATGGATATCATTGGTAGCTGCATGTTGGTATAAGGACTTGAAGCTAACGCAACTAATAGCATGTTTTTGCATGTTTGCTTTGCTATATTTATCTTTTTTTTAAATACTGTAGTTTTGAACAGTACCTATATAAATGTTAATCCTTTTTATGCATGATATGTAGTGCATGTTTGGTGAGAGTTCGCCCCCTGCCACACACCTTTAAGGTGATTTGCAGGGTATTACGTAAATGTAGATGGAGCAACCCTTGCCTCAGATTCATTCATTCAGTGCACATGGGGTTGCCAGTTATTTTAAACCCCCCCCTTTTTCCATTTGCAAAATTAAGCATTCAATACAAGCATTGAGATACCCTAATAAATACCTTGATTATCACATTTTGATCGATTTTTTAAATAATTTGTGATAACTTTGGCGACCCCGTCAATATGTAACATAATACTTTTAAGCTATATTCCGCGTCAAGGTTGTTAAAATGGTGTTTCACGTCTCGGAGGTCTCCTAAGAACTAAAGGGTATTCCTCCTCGGAACGTAATGTTTATATTCTTGATGTGAAAGGTATCCCGAAATTACTAACTTATATCATTTTGAAAATTATTTACGTATCATTTAATAACATCTTTGATTCTAATATGTACATGTATAATTTTCAATATTGTGAATCTTTTCTTTTCTTGCTTCACACAATGTCTTTTCCTTTGCATTGATGTCTACTTTTCTGTTCATTGATTTTCTCTTATCTCATCAGTTTTTTCTTCTTTTTAATCTGTTATCATGACATGTATGTTCATGCACTTGAATCTGTTCCTTAATGAAAGCAAGTAATAGATTTACCGTTTTACTTCCAATTGTGAGTAGCTATCTGCCTATGTCTTTCAGTATAATTGGTCGCCTATCTAGTTCCTATTTCTTTTGACAGTGGTATATTTTCTTCACACAAAAAGTTTTTGTTTTTCACTATCATTAATCCATGCAGTGGCACTTATTATTGTTTATTTTCTAATATGCCTATAATAGATTCTGATGTTTCCATACCCTGTCAATATGAGTTAGCCAAATGTATTTGTTCATTGATATTTGAGTACCCAAATGATTACACGGGCACCCGACGAATACATGAGTACTTGGCTGAGTGAATACGTTAACACATCGATGAGAACATGAGTACCCGAATGCATATATGAGTTCTCGAATGAGTACGTGGATACCTGTATGAGTGGATGACTACCCGATTGAATGCAAGGACAACTGCTTCAGCATATACTTGAATACCTAGTTGAATATTCCTGAATACGAGGACCAGAACACCGGCGAGTATCCGAGCACCCATCACGATGAATACCATTGCTATCCCGAAAACATACCATTCGACCGCTAAGGCACACTCAAATTCCTCACAGTTATCTCACTAGCCATATTGCCCCGAGGGCTCGGATTCCTGAAGGAACGAGATAAATGGTATGTTTTCGGGATGAATATTTGACCACCTCGTCCGAAGTGACGTTCATGACGTACCCAAATGCAAGGCCGCAGATTCGATTATCTCATGCCATTAGGGAGGTCGAAGTAGTAACTCAAACGAAATTGAGGAGCAAAGGGTAACTATTTAAGTATATATAGTATATATACAAAAAGTAGTTTTCATGCAACGCTATAAAACAAGAAGAAATATTGATGATTATGAATGAGAAATTGGGCAGTAAAAAGTATGCAGAAACATTAAATTTGTAGTGTTAAACTTAGGGGGAGCCAATCTGCAAATGGTCCCCAGAATACCCACGTTATGCTGCTGACAACATTGTAAGATCATGTAAAACGAGTACAGGAAATAGGCAGAGAAGTTGCTGACCGAGGAAAATGTGTAGAATTTCTCTGACGGAAAATGAGAGGGCATTGCTTGCAAACAGTTCTACAGGTAATGGACCAGTTTTCCCCTCTCGTTTTTGCATTGTTCCTTCACCATGGAAGTTAACACTAATGAAATCTGGCGACTGGTCGTTTGTGAGACTAAAATCTAGGACTGATATACCTAACGTCAAGGCTTATTCTTCATCACACATTTCTTCTGCATTTCACAATGATTTGTCAAGACCTATAAACTGTTCCCAGAAGTTTCAATTCTCATTGAGATAATTTCAATTCTCCTCTGCTCCTGAGACTAAAAACTATGACTGATATACCTAACGTCAAAGCTTATTCTTCATCACACATTTCTACTGCATTTCACAATGATTTGTCAAGACCTATAAACTGTTCCCAGAAGTTTCAATTCTCATTGAGATAATTTCAATTCTCCTCTGCTCCTGAGACTAAAAACTATGACTGATATATCTAACCTCAAAGCTTATTCTTCATCACACATTTCTTCTGGATTTCACAATGATTTGTCAAGACCTATATACTGTTCCCAGAAGTTTCAATTCTCATTGAGATAATTTCAATTCTCCTCTGCTCCTGAGACTAAAAACTATTTCTGATATACCTAACGTCAAAGCTTATTCTTCATCACACATTTCTTCTGCATTTCACAATGATTTGTCAAGACCTATAAACTGTTCCCAGAAGTTTCAATTCTCATTGAGATAATTTCAATTCTCCTCTGCTCCTGAGACTAAAAACTATGACTGATATATCTAACCTCAAAGCTTATTCTTCATCACACATTTCTTCTGGATTTCACAATGATTTGTCAAGACCTATAAACTGTTCCCGGGAGTTTCAATTCGCATGGAGATAATTTCAATTCTCCTCTGTTCCTTTCTATTAAGGGAATTTAAGCAGGAGTTACATTTTCTACGAAAATGTCTACTTACTTATCATTACTATCGGTAAAAAATCCTGGGATTGGTTTGTCGCAGCCCTCCACTCGATTCTCCTATCACACTACCACATGATCTTTCCTGGATTAAAAATATACGTGAAATAATGGGTCAAGCGAATCGTAAACTGGGATTCATCAAAAGAGTACTGGGTAAATGTGACGATCATGCACGAGAAATCAGCAACTTTTCCCTTGTTAGACCTCATTTGGAATATTCTGCCAGTGTATGGGATCCCTACGAAATCTGTCTAAATAATGAACTTGAACGTGTGCAGTGAATATCGGCAAGATTTGGAAAGGGACGGTACGATAACCATACTAGCGTAACTTGCCTATTAAATTAATTAAATTTGGAATCACAGTCAGATCACAGGTTGAAATTTTGACTTAATCTCCTAAAAAAATTCCAAGACCATGTTTTCAGTGATGATGTTAAAAATATTTTTCGAACCCCAACTTACTATGGTAGACTGGACCATAATCACAAAATTAGAGAAATTGATTGCCGAACTGACAGAATCAAAATGTCCTTTTTTCCTCGTACAATTCGGAATATGAATAACGGTCAATGTATCAAATACGAGTGCAGCAATGGATAATATTGGTACCTGTATGTTGGCATAAGGACTTGAAGATACTAACGGCATGTTTTTGCATGCTTACTTTGCTATTTTTATCTTTTGTGAAATGGTGAAGTTTAGACTAGTATATTAGTACTAATACTTTTTTATACATGATATGTAGTTTATATTTGGCGAGAATTCACCCCCTGCCCTGGTACGTAGCCATAAATTAGCTTCGGGGGGGAGGGGGAAGGTCTAAGTCTTGCGTAACTTGAAACAAATCAGTCTTGCCCATTCGGTGCCTACATGTTACAAATCTCTTCCCATTAGTTTCAGTGCTTGGTATTTACTTTTACAGTGCCCATAGTTACTTCTTCTCACTATAGTAAAGTTCGCTGCTAAAATCAGAACAACAAAATTTTTGGGAAAATATTTCGGGGGGTCCGAAGCACCAGACCCCCCCCCTGTCTACGTATCTGCCCCTGCCACACACCTTTATGGTGGCTTTCAGGACATTATGTAGATGTAGGTGTAGATGTAGATGTACTGAATTTTGTCAGACTCAAAGTATGATAGTTTTTTCGATCTAACATCCCACATCCGACAAAGCTACCATACCTGTGGCTTCCAAATTTGAAGCATAGTATAATTTATAAATTATACTATGCTTCAATTATAGAAATTGTTTGCCAAACTGACAGACTCGAAATGCCCTTTTTTCCTCGTACTATTAGGTATATGAATAGCGGTAAATATGTCCCATACGAGTGAATCAATCCATAGCAGAGGTAGTTGCATGTCGGTATAAGGTCTTGAAGCTAACCCAACTAACAGCATGTTTTTGCATGCTGCCTTTGCTATGTTTATCTTTTCAACTAGTGATGTTTAGACTAATATATTAATATTTATACTTGTTTATGCATGATTTTTAGTGCACGTTTGGAGAGAATTCTTCCCCTGACACACACATTTCATCTACATCTACGTAATACCCTGCAAGCCACCACGAGGGTGTGTGGCAGGGGGTAGAGATCACCAAACATGCACTATTGACAGGCAACTAAGTTATTTAATGGAGGCATGATACATAATAGGGTCACATGCAGATATATCGTTGGGCTCTACATAATAAGAAATGGATTATAGGTTGTCATTACATGCAACATGCACTGCAGACTACTCTGCCAATATTTCACCTACCTATCCCTTTGCCACGCTGCCTATTCTTCTCTCTAACGGTACGCGGGAAAACTGATATTTTAAATCTATCAGTACGACAATCTATCTCTCAGCATATCACCCTGCAAACCACCACAAAGCTGTGTGGCAGTGGATGACATCACACCATATATGCATAGCATATCATGGTTAAAAATGGATTAGCACCTATATTAGTCTAAATTTTACAATTGAAAAAATATTTAAATAGCAAATCAAGCACGCTCAAACGTGCTATTTTAATACGTATGACTACTCTGCCAATATTTCACCTACCTATCCTAATATATTAATATTAATACTGTCTTGCTTTCTGATAATCGGTTAACTATAGACATCGGTTAATTAAAAGTATATACCAACATTCAGCTACCTATGCTATCCATTGATACACTTTTATATATACTACTGAATGAATTTACAGCTATTGATATTCATAATTGTATGAGGGAAGAAAGACTTTTTAAATCTGTTGGTTCGGCAATCAATTTTTTCCTATTTTATGAGTTCACTTATAGCAAGTTGTGGATCGCAATATGTTTTTAACGTCAAAAAACATTGCGATGGTGGCTTGCAGGGTATCATGTAGATGTAGATGAAGCATACATCATCATTCATATGTGTGATGTGCTGTTGGGGAAATGATTACAAACATTAGGGTTACTAAGAGTTGGCCTAGTTAACAAACGAGAACGGAGGGAAAAATAAGGGAAGACAGTTCATCGGGCTGGGAAGACTACCGTATATGCGAAGAGAAACAAAATATCGGTCGAGTTGTGATAGGGGTTCAGCCTTCCCCGTTGTTTGTCCTGAGAGTAAAGTATTAATGGGTGATAGTGGATGGCGGGTGGTGACACCGTTTTCTTAAAAAGAGAAGTGCGGAGGAGGCTTCGGAGAATATATTAAAAGATTATGCTATGAAATTAGAAGAGGGGCAAAGCCAAACATGAATTTATCATGTACGAGAAATCAGCTACTTTTCCCTTGTTAGACCTCATTTGGAATATGCTGCCAGTGTATGGGATCCCTACGAAATCGGTCTAAGTAATGAACTTGAACGTGTGCAGCGAAGATCGGCAAGATTTGTAAAGGGACGATACGATAATTATATTAGCGTAACCAGTCTATTAAATGAATTGAAATGGGAATCATTGTCAGATCGCAGGTTGAAATTTAGACTTAATCTCTTCCACAAATTCCAAGGCAATATTTTCAGTGATGATGTTAAAAATATTTTACGAACCCCAACTTACTATGGCAGACTGGACCATAATCATAAAGTTAGAGAAATTGATTGCCGAACTGACCGATTCAAAATGTCCTTTTTCCCTCGCACAATAAGAGATACGAATAACGGTAAATATGTCCTATCGGAGAGTAGCAATGAATAGCATTGGTAGCTGCATGTTGGTATGAGTACTTAAAGCTAACCCTACTAACAGAATGTTTTTGCATGTTTGCTTTGCAATTTCTATCTTTTTTAAATAGTGTAGTTCTGACTACTATATTAATACTATTCCTTTTTTATGCATGATATGTAGTGCATGTTTGGTGAGCAATCACCCCCTGCCACACACCCTTGTGGTGGCTTGCAGGGTATTATGTAGATGTAGATGTAGAAATCCGAAGACGGAACGAAGCTTGCCTATTGCTCTCCGAGGCTGACCGCTGTGAAAGGCCTGGTGCCGCCCTCTCGTGTATTCAAGGGCTGTGGTCACATCTACGGGAAGCTAATGGCACGAGCCAAGTGGATTAAAGAGCGTATATACGGTTTTAATTGGTCAGAAGAAGGCGAAAGAGACAGTGTGCTGAAATCTGAAGACACGTAAGTACCGTAGGGTCGACCTTGAACCTGACGCCGTAGCCACTGGTGGGTGTGACGCCTGCACTCAAAAATATTTTTCTCTCTTTCATGAAATATTACCTCTGGCAAACATTTTAATTTGTAGAAGAGTGTTGTGTCTACAGCATATGAAAAATTTGCGAAATCTAGGATTTAGATTCATAGTCAAAAATAAATTTTAAGATTTTAAATTGTTATATACTTTACAAAAAATTTAATTTTTAAAATAATAATTTAATATCGTTGTTTTTTAATTTTAAGGGCTTTAAAAGTAGCACATTTTCACGTTTGTAACTTAAATGTCTTCCGAAATATGCCGTAAAATATGTAGTCACTTTTCATGGTGTTTTCATTTGTCTATCAAATGATGACGTTTTGCCAAGTTTGGCCACAATCGGTTACCCATTGGGCAATCACCTGGTCCAATTAATATGAAATAACCCATAGGCTACCCTTATTAGAGTGGACGTCAATGCATAACCTAGGAATGTAAATGCAGGTGAAATAAAATTTGGAGGCAGACTTTGCTCCATGATTGTGTGCGATAACTATTGGTCATAGCTGTGACCTTTCGATAAATATATCTGGTGAGCACAGGCCACATAAGAACAGACCGCTTTCTTGATCTATCTATTTCAGTTATTGTCATTGCATACACCAACGAAATAACGAAGTTATATGTTTATTACCATGGCGGCAGCTTTAGTCACCATGGATTCTGAGTCACTGAGTTCTATTCATGTACCTATATTATCTGGTTAGCTTCAGCCAACTTATGGTTTGCATAACGATTTCATATAATGGTTTCACAGAGGATATTTGACTGTCGACCACTTGACCGGAGTATTAGCGGAGAATAGAGTACAATGAACGATTCCGATGACGAGGCAATGTTGACTCTGGAATTTCCGAGCGCAAGAGTCTAAAGGTGAATCCTGAGAAGAAGGCATGGTTTGAGGACTGTAGATTACTTCATCTGGAAATGTTTTCCCTACCCACCCCGTTCAATTTCAAGCACCCCCTCGATCTTCCCTTAGTCATCATCCCCCTCCAACCTGCTCCCCAACCCTCGCCACTGACTCAACGCCTGACTCCTCAAACCATTCCTTAACTTGAATGCTGCCCCCCTCTCCGTTATTAGATTTCCCTCCCTAGAACCCATTTCACACGATAAATGATCCAGCACAAAGTACTTTTTCCCCTGTTAGACCTCATTTGGAATATGCTGCGAGTGTATGGGATCCGTAAGAAATTGGTCTAAATAATGAACATGAACGTGTGCAGCGAAGATCGGCAAGATTTGTTAAGGGACGGTACGATAACTATATTAGCGTAACCTGTCTATTAAATGAATTAAAATGGGAGTCATTGTCAGATCGCAGGTTGAAATTTAGTCTTAATCTTTTAAACAAATTCCAAGACTATATTTTCAGCGATGACGTTAAAAATATTTTGTGAACCCCAACTTACTATGGCAGACTGGACCATAATCACAAAATTAGAGAAATTGATTGCCGAACTGACAAATTCAAAATGACCTTTTTTCCTCGTACAATTGCTTGCTTACTATGCTTGCTTTGCAAATTTTATCTTTTTTTAAATTGTTAACTTTAGACTAGCATATTAGTACTAATCCTTTGCTGTGCATGATATTTAATACGTTTTTGGTATGAAATCTCCCCCTGCCGCACACCTTTATGGTGGCTTTCTGGGTATTATGTAGATGTAGTTGTAGATATTATTGTTGTAATGAGAAAATTTTTAGTAATAATTCTGAATTGGTTACTATCTCTCCCGGCATATGGAGAAAGACATCCAAGCACCTCTTAAAAAATAATGACTAATTTCTGAGAAGAGCCAACTATCCTTATTAATGGAGATTAGCAGACCCGCTGCCTGCTTTGCAGGCAGTCTCTGTCTCGTGTGCTCTTGAGGTGAACTTTGTGTTTTTACTTTATTTTTGCACTACTCATGTGGGAGTAGTGGGAAATGTGGATGTGTATATATTTCCCAAACATGAAAACAATCTGGATTAGTTTGTGAAACATAAGGAAACATTTTGGTGTAAAAAAATCATATATTTCATTCCTCTCTGCAATGCTCACTGGAGTAGACTGAGGAGAGTACCATTTTAGAAATACAGGCCGTGTTCCAATTCGTCATTATGCACCCTTCAAACTCTTACCCGCTCTTTTCGATTGTCAACTTTCGGATGTGACGTCAAGTTGTGCGATTTCAATCGTTTCAGAGCGCATCAAGAAGAGCACCAGGGCCTAGTGTACGTAAGGGTACATCCCTTTTGCGCACTACGATATTAAAAGAGGAGATGCAGGAGACAGAATTGTTAAGAATGGATGATGAAACGGATTTCTATTATGCAAACTATTATTATTTGATGTTTGTGTGTCATGAGAACTTCATATACTTCTGTAAAACGAGTAAAATTTTAACGATATATGATAAGTTTGACTGAAAGTAAACAACATGGTTGCAGATAAATTTTCTTAAGGCGAAGAAAGTTGTGAACAGTAATTCGTAATGTATTTAAGAAGTATTTTAGTGTAAATTGACGTTAACGTACGGCAGAAATGGTGCTCACGAAATGAAAGAGTATTTATTACTTTCTATAGTGTGAGGACTACGACAGCGAAGTGGAACTTACGTGTTTTACATACTGAAATAATTATTAGGTTGTTCTTACTCATTGGTAAATAAATACCGGACCATCTCAAGTATTGAAAGTTAACTAGCCAAACAATTTTATGTCATTGGATTAGTAATTTGCAATATGAAAAAAGAGAAAACAGAGTATTTGGTGTAAAAAGCCCATATCCAGGCATCAAATGTAATATTACTTACAGGTAGGTACGAACTGTTAATACTAATGCTCTGTCCTTTATCAAGAGCAATATAGGGTGCAACTAATCATGCTCGTCATTTTGTAATTAATGTAAATCTTTATTTACTTAGTTATTATTCACATTTCTTGCATACATTCAGTTATGTAAATTTCTCATGATTTCAGAACTGGACAGCATTGATATAATCGCAATGGATCCTACATTGATAAAATTTATTTAACGAGAAATAAATAACATGTTAATATGCTCTTGGATATTTCAATTAATGCCTTGTTTAGTAATAATGAGCGTTGTGAATTGCGCCTGTTTATTATTTCGCGCATCAACATTTGTTGACATAATATTAACACCGTTGCGATTTCGTATCCTTTAACCAAACACCATGAACAACGCCTCAAAAATAGGGTTTATTATTACATGCAGAAACAGCACAGAAAAGTAGTTAACTTTCACATCCAGCTTGTGCTTACAGATAAATGTCTTCCGACACTACACGATGCATGCTCGTCAACTTTTTGCAGTAAACACCACTGCCACAAAGTGTCCATGGCGGTACTACCGGAATAAAGCAAGTAAGTGCAGAAAAGGGTGAAAGTGCAAGAAAGAGCGTAAGGGTGCAAGAGCGTAGTGCACGCCCTTGTGGATTGGAACACGGCCACAGTCACTCCGACGATCGGTTAGTCATTGCAGCAAATATGATGGCAAAAATTCCTTCTTCTATCACACCAAGGGTGTAAGTATCTCAAGATAATTATATATATACCTTTTAGGTGGAGATATAAGTGAAGGTTTAATTTAAATTGATAAAAACGGAATGGTTTGGGTGTAAGACAGCCATTGATAATTTTGAATTGGTGGGTGTATTTTCGAATCAACCTGCTCATTTAGCAACATACATAAATACACCACAAACGTTTTATAACCTTCTTTCAACTATTAGAAAAGTACCTCAAAACGGCTAGCTTTGAAATTCACATTTCTTACACAAGATTGGGGCTGTTAGGCAAAAATTGTTTTATATCATTATCTACACATTGAAAGCGTCACCGAATATTTTCATGCTTATAAAATTGATTGATGAAACTAATTACACTTTCTTCAATCCAATATTAGTCCCTTTTCCAAAAAAGTAAACACATTTACTTAGCAACGTAAACAAAATTCATAGCAACTAGTTTCCCATGTTAAAAGATAGAGAAAACACCATTTTTTCTCCCTTAAATTTTCACACTTTTTGCTCAAATAACGAAAATAAATATACGCCTAAGCAATGTGCACAGATTTCGTCTTTCAAACGACACCACTCCCACTTCAATTCGACCGATGCCTTCGGAGATAACCTCAAATTAATGAACCAACCTCTAGCGCTGCAAACACTCACACATACGTACAGACAACTACCTTCCACGAACCACGTGTTTTGCATTTTCTCTGCACTACTAACTGCTAAAAATCCAAAACTACTACCAAATCATACTAACAGAGAATCCACCCTCAACGCACCAAACCTCACTCTTTTAGCTTAAAACTTGGGAGAGAAATCAACAACATGGATACAGAATGACTGACTGACAGGCTACAAAATTAGTATATATAGACTAGCAGACCTGCGGCCTGCTTTTCAGGCAGTCTATTGGTTAACCTACCTCAAGAGCTCGATATAAGACCGATTATTACAGAGGACGTTGCTGCTGTTGCTGCTGTTCCTCGTCAGGGGAGGGAGGGCGTCGTCGTCGTGAACGTGTAGAGAAGATGGATTTTTGATTCGTAAAATCTGCAACTCCGTGATAACCTTGCACTATATTCTGAAACCCTAATTAGATTGATAGAGAAACAACACTTTTAAAATAAGACTTATGAAATATTTAGTGCATAAATGTGTAGAAAACCTTTTTGCCAATTGAGAATAAAGTATCTTTAAGTTTTTAATTCATACTTCCCTTTAATCCCTTGCGATGAATGAAAATATCCACTGTTCCACGCTTATGTCCATACATTTTGTGAATTTCATACATACAACCTTCTCCTTACTTCGAAAGGAGTAATTGTTCAAACCACTCAGTATAATATAACTACAAATAATCAAATAAACAATATAAGTATTCAACATACTTACGAATCAATAGATAATGCCTTAATACCTAATGATGAAACTAATTCCGCTTTCTGCAACTTCTTTCACGTCGTCAATATGTTAATGCTCATTTAACAAAACACGTAAACAAACATACATAGCAACGTGTGCGAATTTGCATAGCAACTCTTCTCCCATGTTAAAAGATAGTGAAAATACTCTTTTTAGCACTTGAATTTTCTCATTTTCCAATTCGTTGACAAATATTAAAATACGTCTGTTCCATGTGCCCATATTTCTTCTTTAAAAGGACATGACTCCCGCATCGATCAAATAAGTATCTTCGGAGTTTACCTCAAATTGATGCACCAAGGTCGAGCGTTAAAACATCCTAGGAGGTTTGCAACACGCAATCAATATTACCTTTTTTTTTTATTTTTGGGCGGGAAGGAGGTACAAAGATAATCTAAAACTACTGATATGTTGTGCACGAACACGTTCTGCATTGAACGCACTTATCCCCACCTCCAGAGCTCTCAACCACCGCGAGAAAACACAATTAAACCGACTGGACTGATGGACTGACTGACTGACACCGCTACAAACTTAATTATACTGAAGGATGCACAATTGGACAAAAAAATTAAACCTAAGATGGGTGCCCCAAAGATTGTAACCTCAGCCTGAAGGGTGCTGCCAAAACTAAAAGGTTGGGCATCACTTCTCTGGTTTAAATTATCTCCCACCCGGAGTAAAACCCTGTAAATAGTTGAATAAATATAGTGATTAGAGTACTGGCCCCTCACCGGGAGGGCTCATGATCGAATCCCGTCAGTGGAAACTGTTTTTCCCTAGAAAGCAGCCCCCTTCTTGAGAGCTGTTCAGGGAGGATTCGAGTACAGTTCTCCATCCGTCGGATGGGACGTTAAGCCGTGGTCTCCTTAGCGCCTTTTAGTTCTGGGACCGGGAAAGCAGATAAATTCTATAATGTCCCGTAACAGTGAGCGTAATATAATAATAGGTGGCGATTTCAATGCACCATCAATAGTGTTAAAGGTTTCCCTTTCAATAACTCCTCATTCTCTGAGTTAAATCTCCATTTATTTTCTCAAGAGTCAACAACTACACATTGTCGTAATATTCAAATCTCCCTCCCTTAGTAACGTCGACTCAGAGGACAAATGAATATCCAATAGCACAAGAACTCTTGAAATGCTATGACGTATACCAACACTCCCCCTCATTTCAAGATTTTCGACAAAGACAATACATAAGACAAAAATGAACAAACCCATAGATACCCTTACAGCTACCTAAAACATGTTCCAAAAGAGTAAAGTTATTAGCAGTAACATAACAAAACATAACCGCAGTAAATAAACCACAACAACAAGCAAAACACTTTTTTTTTTTTCAACCACAGTAAATTAAAATACTAATTAACACACTTATGACAACCCTAGCACTTCCATAACATGCAACATCACAAGGTTCAGTCTTACATATTTTTGGTTCACTAGGAACATTGGTTGGAACAGGTAAAGGGGTTCTCAGTCCCTTGCAATCAGTCATTCCATATTCCGACAACACAAATTCAATATAACTTGATTGATTAATTTTTACATTACCATGGCAATCCTTAAAAAATTTTATGGACAAAAAATTGGATGGAAAACCCAGATCCCTCACTTCCAATTTCTTTGACAACCTTTTAATAAGTGATTCTACCAAATCTGATAGACCCCAGATTCCCAAATCATCCATATATACAGTGACAAATAGTTTCTTATTACGGTACACATACAAACATTGATCACTAATAGATCTATGCAGACTCAAATCAGTCAATATTTTGTGTAAATGGTTATTCCAGTCTCTTCCTGCTTGCTTTAACCCATACATGCTTTTGTTCAGCTTACACACATACATAGGATACTCATCACTTACAAAACCTTCAGGTTGTTTAACATACACATCTTCCTTAATTTCACTATTAAGATAAGCTGACTTAACGTCTACATGATGGCAGCCCCAATTATTAATGATTGCTTGAGCGATCATCAAACGTATAACTTTTCTTTTTACAACTGGACTAAATGACTCTCCGTAATCCAATCCCTGTACTTGATTATAACCCTGAGCTACAAGTCGGGCCTTAAGTTTGACAATATTTCCATCTTGGTCCCTTTTAACTTTAAATACCCACTTGGTTCCAATTAATTTACAATTTTCAGGCTTCTTAACCAAATCCCACGTTTTATTCCCCCTTAAGGTGGACATTTCCTCTTCCATAGCTTTAACCCATTCATTTTTATGACTACTCTTTAGTGCTTCCTCTACAGTCTTTGGTTCGCATAACTCACAACTACTGTTGAAGACAGCTGAGTGGCAACTATGGCAAACTTCCTTCAGCTTTCTAATTCTCCTAGATCTGCGCAACATAGGTGGCTCAATAACCTCATCATCAGGAGCATCACTTGTTTCACCTGCTCCCCCTTGACTCTGAACATCTGACAAATTCTCTTCCAGATGCACTACATCAATACTACTGGCATGAAATATATTATCACCATCTATGTCACTATCATCATTACCGGACTCGGAAGTTGTTTCAGAACCATGGTTGTCCATACTCTCATCATCTGATACCTTAATGGTGACAGATGTCTCCATGATGTTAACATCTGATTTGTCTCTAGCTCTCTCTTTCATTGGAAAAATCTTCTCCTCAAACTTAACATCTCTGGAGTGTACTACACAATTATCAATCATGCTCCATAAACGATAACCTCTTTTATCTTTAGGGTAACCAAGCATAATACACCTATCTGCCCTAGGTTCCATCTTTCTGCCTTTCTCAGTTTCCTTAAATGCCCATGCTTCACAGCCAAACACTTTCAATCTTTGTATCTCCTTTTCGCTCAACCCTTTCTTAAACCACAGTTCACAAGGTGTCTTGCCATTTAAAGCTGTAGATATGCACCTATTTTTAATAAAGCACGCAGTGTCTATAGCTTCCCCCCAAAAAAAAGCTGGCATGTGCGCTTGAAGAAGCATACATCTAGCAAGAGTTAACAGTTGTTGATTCAGCCTTTCTGCTAATCCCATCTGTTGATGTGCACCCACCATAGAAAATCTGTGCAACACCCCATTTTTCCTGAAAAAAGATTGAAATTTCTCATTTTTATATTCTTTCCCATTATCTGACTGAAAAAACTTAATCCTTTTTCCTTGCATATTCTCAACTCTGTTTTTATACTCCAAAAAACTGTCAAATACATCACTTTTCCTTTTCAAAACATAAACCTCGCTATACCTTGAGTAATCATCAGTGAAAGTACAAAAATAATTAGCACCACCCTTGCTCTCAGGCTTCACATAACATACATCAGAATGAACTAACTCAAGTAACTCTGATGATTTATTCTCTCTATTTGGATATGGAAGCCGTTTTGCCTTACCCTGATGGCATACCTCACAGTTCACAACTACCCCTTTAGGTATGAACTCACATTCAGGAATGTTATTAGCATGCCCGAAACGTTGATGCCAGATGTCTCGGGTTACCGCCTTGAATGCTGTTGCTTCTTCCGTCCATGGCTGGTTTGTCAGTAGTGGATTAGATGAAGAACTCTGTTCATTGCCCTCAACATTGTGCATCTCGTACCAATCGCAGTCCACAGCATACATCTCATCCTCCACAATTCTAGCGCAAAGCATCTCTTCATCACCATTCAGTTTATCATATCCCCGGAACAGTCCATTGTCGATATTAAATTTGAATCCTGATTTCTCAAGCTGACGCACTGACAAAAGATTGTCACTCATTTCTGGTACCCATAAAACACGCTGCAGCTCAAGAGTCCATCCACCACAGCTGTCGCTAATTTTCATCGTAACAGTTCCATGACCCTTTACTGCACATGGCTCCTCCTTCTTAGCCACCTTCACACTCCCACCTGCATCATCACAGAAGTTATCTAACAAATCGCGATGGGGAGTCATGTGAGCATTGCATCCACTATCTAGAAACCAACGGTTAGGGTCGCTTCGCTCATGTTTCTCATCACTGTTCGAAACCATCTTCTTAGATTTTCCTACACAGGCTCTATATTTAACCCTCACCATTCCGCAACCAAGATCTTTCACAGCTTCAACTGTTTCCTCATCTCGCTCAACTCTGTCTTCTCTCTGTATAATTGCCTCATTGCTCTTGAAGTTTTTCTGCACCTGCCCTCCAGTTTGGCCCTTCTGGAAGCTGGCCCTTTTCCCCTTTGGACATAAGACACTGGTATGGCCTTCCCCTCCACAAGAATAGCAAATAACTGTCCCCTTTGCTTTTGCTTCCACATTCTTAGGACAGTCCCGTACTTTGTGCCCAAGTTGATTACACAGAAAGCAAGAAACATTTGTTTGCTCTCCGACCCTTCTCATCGTAGTCCTTGACAGCAAGCCCCTCAGCTCTTCTTCTCGCCTCGTTCTCTCAACAGTGTCTCTCTGCTGTCTCTGCTCCTCAATTAACAATTTATTCTTGACATTCTCAGTTGTCATGGTTTCTTGATTTAACTCCATTACATGAATGATGGATTGGTACCGCTCCTCTTTTAATCCCCTCAGTAAGAAACCTGCTACAAAACTATCATCCAACCGAGTCCCTTGTTGACTAATCAAATCACACAAGTTTTCCACCTTGGAGATGTAGTTCATCATTGACTCACTCGACGGTTTGGACAGAGTGCACAGTTGTTCCAAAGAGTTAATGAATTGCACTGGACTCCTCTTACAGTGAATATTCCGCAGTCTCTCCCAAGCAGCCTTCGCACTCGTACATTTACTCACGTCGTTGAGGTAGCAGTCACTCACATACTGGGTCAAATACGCTAGAGCATCGTTGTTTCTGTTCTTCTGTTTCACGCAAAAGTTTGTCCAAATCGAAATCTTCGAAACCGGGATCAATGCATTCCCATAATCTCCTCTTTGTCAGGAAAGCCTTCATTCTTGTACTCCATTGCACCCAATTTTTGACGCTTAGTCTCTCCATTCCATCCGACATTTTGACGTTCAGGATATACTCTCAGCAAAAAAAATAACTCCAAAACGATAACCTCTCAATATTATCACTCAAATCTCAAGTTTTGGCACACGTATTCTGGGCCCATAACCTGTTAAAGGTTTCCCTTTCAATAACTCCTCATTCTCTGAGTTAAATCTCCATTTATTTTCTCAAGAGTCAACAACTACACATTGTCGTAATATTCAAATCTCCCTCCCTTAGTAACGTCGACTCAGAGGACAAATGAATATCCAATAGCACAAGAACTCTTGAAATGCTATGACGTATACCAACAAATAGACTGGAGAACTCACTGCTTCATAGCCGGAGGAAGGGACAAGGACATCTGTGAGACTCTATTAGATGTGTTCTCAACAACTCCCTACAACAATTAGCTACAGCACCTAATAGAGGGGATAACATTCTTGATTTACTGGCAACAAACATCCCACAAAATGTGACAATGATTGACTCGGTTGATGGAATCATTGACCACAGAGTTATAACTGCAAAATTCTCACTATCTTTAGACAAAAATTTTAAACAAAAGAGAAAGATTTATATTTTTAAAAGAGCTGACTTTCCTAGCTTTAAAATTTATTTAAGAGATTCCTTATCTGAATTTAAAAAGTCTTCCATCAACTTATATACGGAGGGATCCTGGAAGTCGTTCATTAATATCATGAGCTCTGGGATCAATAGATATATCCCATGTAAATTTAAAAAAGAAAGCACTGAAACTAGGTGGTACAATGCCGAAGTGAGAAAATCCCTGAGACGGCAGCGAAAATGTCATGCTAAAATGAAAATAAATAGTAAATATATGCCCACTGATGAGCGTAATGTAATAATTGAAAATTATAAAATTTCAAAATCCACTGCAAAGACAGCCCTTAGTAATGCATTCGCAGAATTCAAAAGAAAAACACTTGTGGAACAACTGAAGGAAAATCCAAAAGTCTTCTGGTCGTACGTAAGGGAGGTGCAAGGCCATAAACCTACCGTCCATTCACTAAAAAATGATAAGGGGGAAATGGCCACAAACACTCTTGACAAAGTTAACTTGCTTAATTCCTTCTTCCAAACCGTTTTTAACCCACATTCAGGCGATCCAACTGTCGTGCTACCTGACCTCTTTCAGAGGCTGATGCCACCAATAGAAATATCCTGTAATGGTATTGAAAAGTTACTCAAAGAAATAAGCCTCAACAAATCTCCTGGCCCTGATCAAATTCCCTCCCGCGTTTATAGAGAGTTAGCTTCCGAAATTTATCCCTACCTTCAAATAGTATTTAACAAATCCCTCAGTGAACACGTCGTACCGATGGACTGGAAAGTAGCAGATGTAACACCCATTTTTAAAAGTGGTGATAGGGAGCAGCCATCTAACTAGAGACCAATATCTCACCCATCCATTTCATGCTAGGTCCTAGAACATATAATTGTCAGTTCAGTCATGGGGCACCTAGATAGCCAGAATTTGTTGTCCAACTTTCAGCATGGCTTCCGGAAGAGCAGATCATGTGAAACTCAACTTGCTCTCTATTCCCACGATATTTTAGCTTCTGGCGAAAATAATATTCCAGTGGATGCTGTTTTTCTAGATTTCAAAAAAGCTTGACAAGGTGTCTCATACCAAACTAATTTTGAAATTAAAATCTTATGGGCTAGACGGTAACATTATATCATGGATAACTGATTTTCTACATGATCGGGTCCAAGGGGTTGTTTTGGACGGTGTTACCTCTCCGGAAATTGAAGTCACTTCGGGTGTCCCACAAGGTAGTGTGATAGGTCCACTCCTGTTCCTTCTGTACATTAATGATATCAGTAAGGTGGTAAAAAGTAAGCTTCGTCTATTTGCCGATGACGCAGTTGTGTACAGGGAAATTCTAAGCCCAAACGATATGCAATATTTAAATGCTGACCTACAAGCAATCGAAAATTGGTGTGATACATGGCAGTTAGAATTATACTTTAGGAAATGTCTTGTAATGAATTTTTGGAAAAAGAATAATTCTCCTCCAAGCACATACAAAATAAGTAATAATGAAATAACAAACGTGGAATCCATTAAATATCTTGGAATAAGACTGACACATGATCTTTCCTGAGGTAAACATATACGTGAAATAAAGGGTCAAGCTAATCGTAAACTGGATTTCATCAAAAGAGTATTGGGTAAATGTGACGATCATGTACGAGAAATCAGCTACTTTTCCCTTGTTAGACCTCATTTGGAATATGCTGCCAGTGTATGGGATCCCTACGAAATCGGTCTAAGTAATGAACTTGAACGTGTGCAGCGAAGATCGGCAAGATTTGTAAAGGGACGATACGATAATTATATCAGCGTAACCAGTCTATTAAATGAATTGAAATGGGAATCATTGTCAGATCGCAGGTTGAAATTTAGACTTAATCTGTTCCACAAATTCCAAGGCAATATTTTCAGTGATGATGTTAAAAATATTTTACGAACCCCAACTTACTATGGCAGACTGGACCATAATCATAAAGTTAGAGAAATTGATTGCCGAACTGACCGATTCAAAATGTCCTTTTTCCCTCGCACAATAAGAGATACGAATAACGGTAAATATGCCCTATCGGAGAGTAGCAATGAATAGCATTGGTAGCTGCATGTTGGTATGAGTACTTAAAGCTAACCCTACTAACAGAATGTTTTGCATGTTTGCTTTGCAATTTCTATCTTTTTTAAATAGTGTAGTTCTGACTACTATATTAATACTATTCCTTTTTTATGCATGATATGTAGTGCATGTTTGGTGATCAATCACCCCCTGCCACACACCCTTGTGGTGGCTTGCAGGGTATTATGTAGATGTAGATGTAGATTCAAAATGTCCTTTTTTCCTCGTACTATTAGGGATATGAATAACGGTAAATATATCTAGTACGAGTGTAGCAATGGATAACATTGGTAGCTGCATGTTGGTATAAGGACTTATAGCTAACCCAACTAACGGCATGTTTTGCATGTTTACTTTGCAATTTCTATCTGTTTTTAATGGTGAAGTTCTGACTAGTTTATTAATACTATTCCTTTTTTATGCATGATATGCAGTGCATATTTGGTGAGAAATCACCCCCTGCCACGCACCTTTAAGGAGGCTTGCAGGATATTATGTAGATGTAGATGTAGATATTTATAATAGCAACGAGAAGCGAAACCACGCTTTTCAGCCAGCTGAATGGGAGGGAAACACGGGCGTGGGTTCTGACGTGCGGAGAAGTCAAGATGGTGAGCCGAGGAAGGCCGCCTCCCACTCGCCCCGACTTAACTCACTTGCTACTGAGGAGACGCAAGCACCTCGCTCTGTTACGCAACGTGACGTCAATAGCGCCCACCCGCTGACCAGTGTCCCCCGCCGATCAATGCCCCTCCTTCCCCTCCCCCCCCCCCCTCGACCCGTGGCCCACTGCCTCCAATAATCATTTGCGAATTGCCAACGTCCGTCTACTCACTTTCGGCCCCTTGACCGCTCTCTCGAGACAGGGCGAGAGGGAGAAGGATTCACTCGGGATCCGCGTCGCGCTGACAACGCAACGGAAACTAAAAAGAGTACCGGGGAAATGTGATAAGAAGACAAAAGAGCGATGTTACTTTTCACTAGTTAGGCCCCACCTTGAGTATGCAGCCAGTGTACGGGATCCGAATGAATTAGGTTTGATCAGAGAACTAGACAGTGTGCAGCGTAGAGCAGCAGGGTTCGTTAAAAGGTGTTACGATAGGTTGAGTAGTGTTTCAGAATAAATACAAGAATTAGGGTGGGAATCATTATGTTAATATTGCATGCTTGGTGATCTACACCCCCTGCCACAAACCCTCGAGGTGGCTTGCAGGGTATCGTGTAGATGTAGATGTAGATGAAACTACGGCAGGGGTGACGGCCTGCGAGGGATTCACCTTCTCCAGCCAGGGATTCACAATTTTCAGAGATTTGCATTCTTTTCCACTCTGAGCGCTATAAATTTTTCTCGAGAAACATTGAAGAGGTGTTTTACAAAGTGTTTTTTTAACCATGTTTTACAGGGTGTTCATTGAATTGCTAAAAAATGTTATTCAGTCAGTATGCTAGTAAGGTTATCATACTGTCCCGTTACAAATCTTGCCGATCTTCACTGCACACGTTCAAGTTCGTTATTTAGACCGATTTCGTAGGGGCCTAATTTCTACCTCTTCTAATTCTAACCTATATACTTATTATAACCTAATATACCTTTCTAATTCTAACCAAACATGCACTACATATCATGCATAAAAAAAGGATCAGTATTTATATACTGTTCTAAACTTCACTTTTTAAAAAAAGATAAAAATAGCAAAGAAACATGCAAAACATGCTCTTAGTTGGGTTAGCTTCAAGCACTCATACCAACATGCAGCTACCAATTCTATCCATTGCTACACTCGTACTGGATATATTTACCATTATTCATATCCCTAATTGTACGAGCGAAAAAGGACATATTGAATCTATTAGTTCGGCAATCAAATTCTCTAATTTTATGATTATGGTCCAGTCTTCAATAGTAAGTTGGGGTTCGCAAAATATTTTTCACATCATCACTGAAAATATTGTCTCGATATATATCTAGATCTATATATCTAAAAGTCACTGAAAAATTCAATCAATGCTAATGCATACATATATAGGAAAGGAACAGGAGTAAATAGGAACACATAATAGTACAAACACACAATTGGTGGAGAAGATGGAATAGAGCCTAATCACAATGTAAAATAGTTCGACTGAACCGGGACTCGAACCATGGACCTCCAACTGGCCGGGCTAGCGTGCTACCATGTGTTCCTATGTGTATTCCTCTTTTATGTGTTCCTATTTACTCCTATTCCTTCTCTGTATATGTATATATCTATATCTACGACATATTCTACAAGCCACCTCGAGGGTGTGTGGCAGGGGGTGCATCCACACCAGGAACAATGATACAACAAACGAAAATGAACATCACAAAACAAACACCACGCCTTTAAAAGTAATTAGGGAAAAAATAACAAAAAACTACCAAATCCCAATCATGCAGGACACACCCACGAATACCATGCATGACTTGAAACCCGACACCAATTTCATATATACTTAAACATGCAAAAATAAAGCAATGCACGCGATTCACACCTTGATCTGAACATGCAGGAAATAAAAAAATACTATCGACCTACTCTGAATATTACCTCTATAATTATTACCGATTTACGCGATGTCTAACGTTCTGATCTCGAATCGTACGTGGAAAAAATGACATTTTAAACCTCTCCGTTCTGCAATCTAGCTCCTTATTTTTATTAGAACTATCGAGCCTACCATAATAAGTTGGAGCTAGAAATATATGATTAAAGTCATTAATGAAATGCCCCTCCTTAAATTTTCCCAGATGATTTAGTCTATAACTCAGCCTACGTTGTGACAGCGATTCCCATCCCAATTCGGCTAACATAACAGATACACTGCTTTCCCTATCGTAACACCCCTTTACATATCTCGCTGCTCTTCGTTTTACTCGATCTTATTCGTAAATTAAGCCTGCTTCACAAGTGTCCCATATACTCGCAGCATATTCTAAGTGTGGCCTAGCAATTGAAAAAGTGAGAGAGGTGACCGAGGCCATCGGTGCCGTAAGGGATAGTTGTATAGAGGGAGGAGTTTTCAAGGAACGGAGGAAGGGTGGAGAGAAACCCGGCGTCGGGAATAGCTTGCTCTTGCCAAAGGTGCCAAAGGGACTGTGGCTTAGTGTCCTATCCGACGGACGGAGTACTGGCCTCTAAGTGCTCTCCACACGGAATTCAAATCGAGACAGGTTTTTGGCCACAGCTCAGTCTGCTGTTTGATTTGCAGCGACTCGCTATTCCTCTCCTACATCTGCCTTCCTCTCCACTTCTTCTGCATCAAACGTCCTTCATTACCTGTCCCAGATACTGCAGACACGACATCCCTCTGTTTCTCTATACTTTAACTTTTCCTTCTGCATAATAATATTATTTTCAAGAGCACTTCGTGTCTTAGGAGATACCCAGCAAGTTTTATTCTTCTCTGAACTATGGTTTTCTGTAGGATTCAATTTTCATCTACTCTTTGAGAAACTTCTTCATTCGACGCTCTGTCTGCCCATCCAATTCTCAGTATATTCATAAAAAGGAAATCCTCAGCCTTAATCATCTTCAAGGTGGTATACCTTAATGATTGGTACCAAGGTGGTATACCTTAAACATTGGTACCGTCGTGGTTTACCTTAAAGATTGGTACCAAGGTGGTAGACCCTACACCTCAAGGTGGTATATCTTCAAGGTGGTATACCTTGAAGATGATTGGTAAACCAATCGAAACCTAGGTCAGTGGTAAAATAAAAATTTGTGGAATCTTACTTTGTGATTTTCCTATTTACTCAGCATATGCCTCTAACAAGTGAAATCATTCTCCTCTTCTCTTCTACCCTTAAGATCCACGTCTTACACCTATATGATAATACACTCCTGGCATAAGTTTTAGGAAGCCTCTTTCTTATTTGAATTCTATAGCTTCGGGGCGTAAACAGCTTTTTGATGTAAGTCTTTTGCTTGATTAATTCCACTTCATACTTTGCCCCTACTTCACACACATCTCTTGTAACGCTACTTCCAGGGATTCAAATGAATCCCTGTGTTCGAGACTTTTATTATCCACCATGATGAGCGCTTTCGCTTGTCCATTCTCGTTGCATATCATTATCTTTGTTTTGGTTGCATTAGTCTTCATGTTGTATATTATTCCATTGTTTTCTTTCCCTCATCATACATCATCATTCATACACCACCATCATTCTGAGATGGTTTGACACAGCTCTCCGCTCTATCCTTCTTTTCACTATTCTCTTCGTGTCTACGTATTTCCTCTCTCTCACATTCACCGCCACTTGTTCTTTATACCTCATACGAGTTATCCTTTTCCGTTCTTCCCGTTCGCTTGTCATTCGACGGTTTTCTTCACCGTCAGGTCTGATGATGTGGCCGATTAAGTTTTCCTGCCTTCTTCTTAGGGTTTTCATAAGACTTCGTTTTTCTCCCACTCTTCAGGGGACTTCGTTACTCAGTCGTTCTACTTGTAGCATTACTAACTGATTCCGTTTTGTAGCCGAACTGTCAGATTCAAAATGTCCTTTTTTCCTCGTACAATTAGGGATATGAATAATGGTAAATATATCCAGTACGAGTGTAGCAATGGATAGAATTGGTAGCTACATGTTGGTATGAGTGCTTGAAGCTAACCCAACTAAGAGCATGTTTTGCATGTTTCTTTGCTATTTTTATCTTTTTTTAAAAAGTGAAGTTTAGAACAGTATATAAATACTAATCCTTTTTATGCATGATATGTAGTGCATGTTTGGTGAGAAATCAACCCTGCCACAATCCTTTATGGTGGCTTGCAGGGTATTATGAAGATGTAGATGTAGATTACATTTCTAATGCTTCCACCCTTTTCTTCTCCGCTGCTGTCATCGTCCATGCCTCACTCCCGTGAAGAAACATGCTCCGGATGCACGTTTTGAAAATATTTTCCTTACTTCCACACTTACATTCCCACCGATAAGTAGATTACTTTTCTAACATAGTGCCCTCTTTGCTGGGCTATTCTCTTGAATATTTCTTAAGAGGTTAATATTTGTCATTCTTTTTATGCATGCGACAGTAAACTAATTGTTTCGTATCGGCCGCATTTTATTCCACCCGCTTTCCCCCAATTTAAATGGTTATCATAACATTAGCTTTAGAAACATTAGGGTGTTCTCCCAGCTCAGAGAACCTAATGCAGCTAGAGCCGTGAGAGCATCTGTATTCACATAATAATAACGGGATTATTGGTTATAATGGCATTTTTCTAAACATATTTATCTGTGTTTACATATCATCTTTGGGTTATTGATGTTAATACGTGCATCATGAACTACAGACTAGTCTGACAGTATTTCACGTTCCTATCCCTTTGTAATGCTGCCTAATATGTTCTCTTATTGTACCTACGTGGGAAAAATGATGCTTGAATATGTTGATACGATAATCTATCTCTCTAATCTTACTTGTCTCTGTTAATAGAAAGGTATTGCAATTATCCATTAGTAAAAATTTATTTTGATTTGCTTCGATGCCACTACATCATTGTCAAGTAACTTGACAATAATGTTGTAGCATCTAAACTAGTTCAAATAAATTTTTACTTGTGGAAAATTGCAATATCTTTTTATTAATATGGAACGTTTCCACCACTTCACGCCTGAACCTGGTTTACTTACTTATATCGTTAAATCTATCATTATAAACAGGGTTTTTTTAAATATATATATATATATAGCATCCTCAGTAAAACTAAATGCTTTAAATGTCCATAGGAGATTTAATTTGTACTTTAACCTACGACCTGATAGTGACTCCCAATTCCTTAAACTCCTTCTAAATTTATTGTAACAACTTTGAACAAACCTAGATGCTCTACTCTGCACACTATCTAGTTCTCTGATCAAATTATTCATTCGGATCTCATACACTGGCTACATACTCAATGTGGGCCTAAGTATTGAATAGTAGTATCGCTCTTTTGCCTTCTCATCACATTTCCCAAGTACTCTTTTAATAAATCCTAGCTTTCTCTTGGCTCGGCCGCATATTTCCCGAATGAGTCGTACAAACAATAAATCTCTATTTATTGCTACATCTAAGTTCCTTTTGGATTCAACGCTTTCAATTGTCGTTTTTCTAATGCTATTGGATCGCTGTATCGGAGTTCACCCTAAGCCGTGGTATAGAGTTCTATCTGTAGTACAATTATTGACTCCAAGAGTTGGCCTACACCAACTACATCACCATATTTGAACATTTTCCAATTTGTTTTACAATGAGGGAAATCGAGTGATTCAACGTGTAGGGGAAGTATTTATCACGGTTATGAGTGTAATGACCAGTAAAATGGATTATTTTTGAAATTTTGAAAATGAGGGTTTCAAACATTTCAAGTTTCCTTGAATATAAAAATGTTTCTTTAATAGTATACACCTTCCATTACCGATTTATCTCCATCTTGGAATTACTGAAGCATATGATCAGTATTTATTACGAAAAAATGGTTGTTGAAGAGATTTCATTGCACCTTCAAAGGATTAAAACACATATACCTAACCATTGGTCTGTGGGTGGAAGCATGGAATTTTACAAATCCCTACTGGACCTGATCATATCCAACGGTAAGGTGAAGCTAACGTTCAGGTTAACGCAGTGTTCGTTTATTCCATGAAAGCGTTCGATATGGTGTCACTCGATAAATTACTCGCTGAGTTATCATCCTGTGAGATAGGCAATAAAATAATTATCTACATGGAGACAAAATGAACGCTTTCAAAGGGCGGCATTAGCCCTCTGCGCCCCAATTTTTTCCAGCGATGAATGAATACTCTTTATTTACTCCCCATCTTCACTAAGATATTTAGAAAGCATGCATATTTTTATAAATAGTTGGTCACATACTCATGAATTTTTTGTAGAGACATTGACGGACAAAGTCGCCTTTTTATTAAATTAAAAAGGCATTTCTACATCTGCAACTACACGATATCCTGCAAGGCACCACGAGGATGCGTGGCAGGGGGTGAATATCACCAAGCATGCACTACCGACATGCAAACAAGCAACTATAAGGTCTCATGCAACTAGATTGTTAGCATTGCATTTGATACAACTAGATTTCAACTAGATTGCATTTACAATATACAAGAATGTATATTGTAAATGTCTGGATGAATTACTTATTATATGTGAGTAGTAGAGAGTTAGATCGTGTTAGTACAGGTGAAGTAACAGTTGTAGGCCCATTTTTATTTCATTTTTTCGTAAATGTCTGAATGCAGCTGCTAAAAGTAATGTGCTCCGTCTTTTCACCAGTAATACAATAGTCTATAGGAAAAATGAGGAATGAAGATGCCCAGTAATTCTTAGCTAAGAATTTAAAAGCGATTGTTTATAGGTATATTGCTTATCAGCTACAATTAAACTTAAGGAAATGCGCGGAACTAAACTTTTGGAAAAATAATAGATCCTCTCATATGCTTAGTGCATCAAACAAAATAAAATATATCAACTTAAATATTAAGGGGTCACCATTACCGAAGACATGCCATTAGGGAAACACATCAGTGAAATAACAGTGCTGATAAACGTAAGTTTGGATTCTTAATTGCGCACAAGGAAAATGCATTGTTGGAGTTCGAAAAATATTCTTCATGTCACCTGTTAGGTCTTGTTTAGAACATGTGGCAAGTATATACGATCCCTACGAGGATGGCATGATAAAGGATTTAAGCGTGCGTTAAGGATATCAGTATATTATTTTAAAGGTCAATGGTAACTGTGTAAATGGTAAACTGGGTAAAATGTAATGTTACGAGAAGAACTAGGATGCCAATTACTATCAGAACCCTGGTTCCAATTAAGGTTAAACCTTTTAAGTATTTATGTAATCTAAAATTTGTGATAAGTTTGCAGATAGAATTAGAAATAGATTACCCAAGAATTTTATGCTTAAATTGATTGGAATAACAAAATTAGAGATATGTATTATCATATCGATAGATTCAGTGTCATATTTCCCGCTTACCATAAAATAACATGATAGGTAAAACAATAAATGAGATAGGTAGGTGAAATATCTTTAGAATAGTCCGTTTGCATGAAGTACGTCTCACCATTACTAACCCATGCATGCAAGGGTAATGCAAAACAAATAAATGTATTTAGAAAATGCCTTCCTAACCAGTAATCACATCGTTAATATGTAGATACTAGCTATCTAGTTGCACTTGGCCCTAATGTATAACATTTCCTCATGAACTGGTACTATTATAGGTCATAGTAATGGTGTATAAGTGTGATATGTGTATAAGCCTGTAAGTAGTACATGTTTGGTGATATTCATCACCTGCTACTTCATAGCTCGCAGGGTATAACGTAGATGTACATCTACGTAATACCCTGTGAGCCACCACAAGAGTGTACGGCAGCGGTAAAGGCTGCCTTACACCCTTGTTGCATGATAATAGTAGTTAAGACTAAGACAAACAGGCCAAATAGGTAACAACAACCATAAAACTATGCATTTTGGTGGAGCATGCATATGGAATAAGGATTGCTAACTATTTGGACATTAATTAAAGCATCAAATCTTTCATGTGGGAATATTTTGAAAATGCTGAAATGTTGAAGACACTAGAATTTCTAAACGCATCATGGGAATGTTTTCAAGCGGAAAAGTAAAATAGGTTTGTTATTTCGCATTTGTAAGACCTCACCTGTAGAACATGAGATTCAAACAATAAAGTTTTGCGATCTGAATGGAATGCAATGAAAACCATCGCGTTATGTGAGGGTTATACTCATGTAAGGGCTGTTGAAATGGCTTGCTTAGGTAACCCTCAAGACACTTGAAGAAGGTGAGACCCTATAGTTGCTTGTTTGATTGTTAGTAGTGCATGTTTGGTGATATTCACCCCCTGCCACTCACCTCGCGATGGCTTGCAGGGTATCGTGTATATGTAGATGAAGGTTATTCGCCAGATTACCTTTGCTAGAAAAAATCGAATGAAATGAGTTTGAGGATTCTATTGTGGACATATTATCACCCCTACTAAACTGACTGTCCTATTGAATAGGTTGGAGAGACAGAAGCGATTGGTTAAGAGGTAATATTTCGGGCGAATGAGATAAAGGTATGTGTCCTTCCCACGCACAATAGTCTCCTGCAGAAATTTATATTTATAGAAGATTTTGGATATATATTAAACACCCCTATTTGGCTATATTTGACCAAATAAATAGCATAATCCAAAATAATTAATACATAATATGGGTATGTGGATTGATGTAAATAATGAAACTAAGTTTGGTGATATTCACCCCCTGCCGCACACCCTCACGATGGTTTGCAGGGTATTGCGTAGATATAGATGTAGGAGATTAGAACGCAAGCAAGGCCAGACACTTATATCTACATCTAAATCTACATTTTATCCTACAAGCTGCCTGAAAGGTGTGTGGCATGTGCTGAATTCTCACCAAATATGCACTATATATCATGCATTTAAAAGGATTAGTATTGATATATTAGTCTAAACTGCAATATATATATAAAGTTAAACATAGCACTCTACGCATGCACAAAACGTACTGTTAGTTGGGTTACCTTCCAGTCCTTACCACAACACGGAACTACTTATGCTATGGATTCAATCACTCGTATTGGACATATTTACCGTTATTCATATCCCTAATAGTACGAGGAAAAAAGGGCATTTTGAATCTGTCAGTTCGGCAATCAATTTCTCTAATTGTGTAATTATGGTCCAGTATGCAATAGTAAGTTTGGGTTCGCAATATATTTTTAATGTCATCACTGAAAATATTATCTGGGAATTTATTCAAGATAATAAGTTTAAATTTCAACCTGCGACTTGACAACGATTCCCATTTTAATTCATTTAATAGACTGGTTACGCTAATATGGTTATCGTACCGTCCCTTTACAAATCGTGTCGATCTTCGCGGCACACGTTCAAGTTCGTTATTTAGACCGATTTCATATGGATCCCATGCACTGGGAGCATATTCAAAATGAGGTCTAACAAGAGGTCTCACAACTTCAATAAATATGAATCATAATACCGATTTCATAATGGTTTCACAAGGTTTTACATTTGCTTCCGTTTCAGTCATCTTCGTGGCTGTGTGCCCTGCCTAACGTCAGTGGTAGCGGATCACCTAAGGGTCATACACACTGCTTCGTTTGGGCACTCATGGTTGCCAACCTCTGGCGCTTTAACGACCGCTGCCCTCCCACCTCGCTAGCCCGCTCTTATGTCAACACCGTGATGTTGCCAGCCCCACGTATTGACACTCCGAAGCCGCCAATGTGGCAACATCTCTCTTCGTCACCCTGACCACAATGGCCGTCCCAAAGAGAAGGCAGCGGGGTGAAGTTTGGAGACAGGGAGGAGCCGGGAAAAGGAGGGGATGTGAATCACTCACTCGTGAGATTGAGCCGAAGTTCTTCCCGTCTCATCAGAAGTCGAAGAGTGGAGCCTGCTCGTTTGGGTGGGGGGGGGGGGCATATCAGAGCTTCCACAGCTTCCCGCACGAGGGGGCAGGGAATCGCACAGTGCGAATTAAAAGGTGTTGTCGCCCGGCATTGAACCCAGCCTCCCGGTCGTCGTCGGCCGAGGGTGTGGGTGCGGGTCCTCTCACTGCGCCTCAGATGCCGTTTCCCGGGAAGAGCCGGCGAGGCGGGGAGCGGCACCCGGCCAACGGCATCCGCCTGCGCCCGCTCCAGAGGCGAGTGGCTGCGCTCGTAGCCGCGTCTGCGGGCTATGCGGCGCTGTGCGCGGCCGCCAAGGGAATCCGCTTCCCGGGTGCGGGGGCTGCAGCCGGGAGACCGGCCACTGGTGAGTGCCTATCTGGGCTGGTGCGCCACGAGGTGCATCTACATAATAGCCTGCAAGCCACCATATGGGTGCGTGGCAGGGGGTGAATTCTCACCAATCATGCACTACATATCATGTATTTAAAAGGAATGGTATATACATGTACTGTTCTGAACTACACTATTTAAAAAATGATAGAAATACCAAAGCATACATGAAAAAACATGCTCTTAGTTGGTTTACCTTCAAGTCCTTATGCCTACATGCAGCTACACATGTTATCCATTGCTACATTCGTACTGGATATATTTACCGCTGCTCATATCCCAATTGTACGAGGAAAAAAGGACATTTTGAATCTGTCAGTTCGGCAATCAATTTCTATAATTTTGTAATTATTATTCTAGTCTACCATAGTAAGTTGGGGTTCGCAAAATATTTGTAACATCATCACTGAAAATATGGTCTTGGAACTTGTTTAAGAGATTAAGTCGAAATTTCAACCTGCGATCTGACAATGATTCCCAATTTGATTCATTTAATAGACTGGTTTAAAGAGGTACCACTGCGAGCTACCCTGCGGGGGTGAAGATCACGAAACATGCACTATTGACATGCTACTACACCAACACATGCCACATAATAGAGTCACATGCCGCTCGCTGGTTAGTTTCTACGCAGTAATAAAGGGATTATTGGTTATAATGGATTTATCAAAATATATTTATCTGTAGTTACCTACCTATCAACCTATCAATCAATACAGAGTACTATAACAATATTTCATCTACCTATCCCTTTGCTCTGCTGTCTATTATGTTCTCTAATGGTACGCGGGAAAAAATACATTTTAAATCTCTCAGTATGACAATCTATCTATCTAATCTTATCTTCTGGTCAAATCTACCATAGTACGTAGGGGCACATCTTCAGTAAAAATATTCCTTTTAAAATTCTGCAACGGATTCCATCGGTTCGTTAATCTACGATCTGATAATGGATACCAACCTAATTCTACCATTAATTCTGGTACACTACTAAACATACCGTGGTAGGGGATGAATGGTACCAAACAGGCACTACTTGCATGCAGCTATGATCTATAAGACTGCTACTTTATGGAGAAATACTATTTATAAAAGTCACGTATACCTACGAATTCTGGCGTATCAATAGCCGCTAACTCTGGCTTCCTAGGTTTGAAATATCCTTTTTATATAAAATGCTCTGTCCTAATTCTCTTCATTTTTTCGCACCACGAAATTTGCTCGATGGATTCAATAATTAACTCAGATTCTCCACTGTGAACGGGAAAGAAAATTCATGACTACACCGCAGCTAATTATTCAATTTAAGAACGTGAATACAACTGTCCCATCCCCAGCTAACCTTGGAATTCATGTGCTGTTATTGACATGAATTGATGTTGATGGTGCAGGCAATAGAGTTAAGCGTGCTGGATTAATACGCTTAAATACCAATAGTATGTGATCTGAAGAGCATAAAAAATAAACGATAAGTTTGTTAATATGTATATAACGATTGTGAAAAAAGAAATGATGCATAGAGATTTCAATTTGTATGCCTGTGCTTCCAACAAAGAATAGTGATACATAAATGGGTTAATTATTACACAGCAACTTTTGAGGTTATCCGCTTGGTGGTTGATTTGTCTTATATGGGTGGAAGTCTAGGTAAAATGTGACCTACATCGTCATCTACGAAATACCCAGCGAGTCACTGTGAGGGTGTGTGGCAGGAGGTAAAGATCTCTAAGCATACATTACTTACATGCAATTACGAGCTACAGTTCTACTACTTCGTGGAAGCATTTTATGTACAGGAGTCACGGGCAACTAGATGGTTAGTTAATTAAGTTTTAACTCCTTAGAAAGGCTTTTTCTAAATATATTTATCCGTATTTCCCTAGAACCAATCGGTTAGTAATTTAAAAACGTGTTTATTGCATTCCATAAAAGTATAACAATATCTCACTTACCTATTCCTTTTCTATGCTGTCAATTACGTTCTCAATGTATTAGCGGTGCTTACATCGACAGAGCGCTAAGATCAATCATTAATAGCACCAATTGAGGAGAGAATCTTGCACGTTGCGGGGTCAGAACGAACCAATATCGCCAAATTGGGAGGCACATTCAAATGCTATATTACCCCTGGAATTTTCCTCGGTAATATTTACCTCAAAATTTCAATTTGCAGCGATACACCGTTGGCCAAATGCAACATCTTTACGGAAGAAAGGGAAATTTCGAGACTTGGTACTTTACCCTAATGTAGTAGGGTGACCTATCCGCTCTCGATGGTTAGTTAATTAAGTTTAAAATAAATACCTCCAATAAAAAGCGTCATCAAATGCCTCAAACACAGCCGTGAATGCAAATTAATAACTACTTATCAGAATTTTTTCCCATGCAGTTTTCAGCAAATTAGAAGCAATTATCTTCAAGGATTGGCAAGCATTCCCCCAATAATTCTAACTAAATCATGTTTTTCGTAGGTGCGCATCTATTGCTTTCTTGTTGATGAATGACACCCTTCCATGCATCCAACATTTCAGGGATTTCTGTATAGGTACTAACACAAAATTTCTCACAGCAATTATCATTGGCTTTGGTGCTAGTAAAAATGCACTACCGTAAACACAGTTTAGAATAAAAAATTTAGGCCATAGTAAAAATCGATTTATAAAAGACAAAATCGATTTTATTTAAGACATCATCAAAAGTCGAGGTTTTGGAAAGAAATGCAATTTAAATAGGAATTGTTAAAATTTATCAAAATTTTAGTCTCAGAAATAGATTTACAAAAAATTCATTGAAAAACTGCTTGACATAGCACTTAAGATGAACATTATTAACAACATTACAAGCATTTTTTTTCTGCAGAAGTAGTCCTAGGAGGTGGTTTGTGCTATCATTACTTAATAATTAATATGAAATAAGATATAAAGTATCGAACACTACTCCTAAGGATAGGAAGAGGTTGTCTGTTTACAATCCCACGAGGATTGGTAAATTTCTGTTTAACTCTAAAGATCGACTGGTTGATTTGGACAGGAATAGTACTTTTTCTTTGAAAATTAGCATTTGTGAGTCCTAATATATTCCTCTACATCAACGTAGTAGGGATGGGATATCTATACTAGTGAATTCAATCCTTTCAGGCGCAACCTTGTTGAAGTCCTTTATGTATAATGACGAAAGAAACTATGTTTTAATCCACAGCGTTTTTTATCTGGTACGACTAGTATCAAGGCATCACGGCGTCATCATCACGTACCTAATCATGGCGCCGTGGCGCGTTGAAACTAGGCGTACCAGATAAAAAAACACTGTGGATAAAAACATAGATTCTTTCCAAATAGTAAAAAAAATACTACACATACAGGGTATCAACGCCAAGGCGTGCATCTGAATATGAATCCTTGACGTTGAAATCCCTGTGATCTTAATAATAATGTTATTGTGGATACACACAGTCATCGCTTTTCGTTACATCTGGGTTCGTAAAACACCTTTGTGAAATTTGCCACTCCAATGACTTTGAACCAATTATTTTAGATTAACAAAGGGTTAAAATTGGACTATTATGAAAATTTGAGCTTGTGAGCAGCTCAGATAACTTTATACTGTGTGATGATATTGTGTTCCCGACCCATTCACCTCTCCTCAAAATCCTCCACTCTCGGTGATTAGTCACACATAGGCATTTCTCCCGCCCCCACTTTCTCCATCCTGATTTATACGTTCACAACGAAACTGGTTTTCCCTCCTACCCATTCCTACTCGTCATTCCATCCCCCCTTCCTGTCGCGACTAAATATACCATGATACATCTACATCTACATCTACATAATACCCTGCAAGCCACCACAAGGGTGTGTGGCAGGGGGTGATTGCTCACCAAACATGCACTACATATCATGCATAAAAAAGGAATAGTATTAATATAGTAGTCAGAACTACACTATTTAAAAAAGATAGAAATTGCAAATAAAACATGCAAAAACATTCTGTTAGTAGGGTTAGCTTTAAGTACTCATACCAACATGCAGCTACCAATGCTATTCATTGCTACTCTCCGATAGGACATATTTACCGTTATTCGTATCTCTTATTGTGCGAGGGAAAAAGGACATTTTGAATCGGTCAGTTCGGCAATCAATTTCTCTAACTTTATGATCATGGTCTAGTCTGCCATAGTAAGTTGGGGTTCGTAAAATATTTTTAACATCATCACTGAAAATATTGCCTTGGAATTTGTGGAAGAGATTAAGTCTAAATTTCAACCTGCGATCTGACAATGATTCCCATTTCAATTCATTTAATAGACTGGTTACGCTAATATAATTATCGTATCGTCCCTTTACAAATCTTGCCGATCTTCGCTGAACACGTTCAAGTTCATTACTTAGACCGATTTCGTAGGGATCCCATACACTGGCAGCATATTCCAAATGAGGTCTAACAAGGGAAAAGATATAAGTGTCATCACATCTATATCTACATCCACGCAATACCCAGCCAGCCAAAGCAGGGGGTGAATATCACCAAGCATGCACTACTGACATGCTAGCAAGCAACTATAGGGTCTCATGCAACTAGATTGTTAGTATCTATAGTATTTAAGGGGTTAATACATGCATCATGCACTACAGACTACTCTAAAATATTTCACCTACCTATCCCTTTGCTATGCTGCCTATTCTGCTCTCTTATCTACATCTACATCTACATAATACCCTGCAAACCACCATAAAGGTGTGTGGCAGGGGGTGAACTCTCACCAAACATGCACTACATATCATGCATAAAAAAAGGATCAGTACCTTTATAGGTACTGTTCAAAACTACGCTATTTAAAAAAAGATAAAAATAGTAAAACATACATGCAAAAACATGCCGTTAGTTGGGTTAGTTATAAGTCCTTATACCAACATGCAGCTACCAATGTTATCCATTGCTACACTCATACATAGCTGCTCTACGTTGCACACTGTCTAGTTCTCTCATCAAACCTAATTCATTAGAATCCCATATACAGGCTGCATACTCAAGGTGGGGCCTAAATAGTGAAAAGTAGCATTGCTATTTTGTCTTCTCATCACATTTCACAAGTACTCTTTCTAATAATCCTAGATTTCTCTTCGCTCGGCCGCATATTTCCCGGATGTGTCTTCCCCACGATAAATCTTTAGTGATCGTTACACCTAAATACCTTACGGTTTCAACGCTTTCTATTTTCGTGGTACTAATTTTATAGGATCGCTCTATCGAAATATTCCTCCTCCAATAGTTAATAGCTACACACTTTTTAAGGTTAAGTACTAACTGCCATTTCTCACACCACTCTTGAATTGCATCTAAATCCTTGCTAAGCGATTCCCTGTCTTCTTCTTTTACATATACCAGTACATTTCCGCATGGTCTGCAAAAATTCTAAGCTTACTATTTATTACGGAACTAAAATCGTTTATGCATCACCATCAAGGGACCTTGAAGGTGAGTGAAACCTATTTTGGTTTCCGCGTATTAAATAATTGTGGATTCTATACAGTGAGTGTAAATTATGATTTCAAACCATTTCACAAAGTGACGCCTTTCGTGTTAGCTAATGTGAGATTAGATTTTTCAGAAGAATGTCTGGCAAAGAGATGAAAATTGACGACAATGACCTGATATTAAGAAATAAAAATGAAAATTAATGTTAAAACTACGGTCATTTGTAGCTCCAATATACTTGAATAGAGAAATCGTTTGACTGGATATACTTCTGCTGTAGTAAATCTCAGTTGCGGAAGTACATTGGCTGTTTTCGCGATTTCTCTCACCATACCGTACTCACGGTAGCTTTTAATGTACGTACTCTAAGGTGAAGATAAAATCATTTAGAATGAGGTCTTGAGAAATGTAGGGATATATATATATATTTAGGATCTTATAAAAGTAATAATGGAGAAGTTTCAAAGACGGTTAGTGAAAAAAAAGTAGCTCCAAGGACTGATTGCTAAAGACAATAGATTCTTCAAGGATTAAGGCTGGTGTTTTCAGGCGCAGCATTATGGAACCTATTCATATTTGAAAGAAAACAACTTTGCCGTGCCACACATGGTTATTCACAGACGACACACAGGGGCAATGGAACACGAAATGATGACATTGGACGTCAAAACCCGCGTCTTTTGTTAGTAAATTTTATGTGGAACGGCAAAGTTAAATTTTCTTTTCAATCAGAGGTAGGTAATACGATGTAAGAAACACAGAAATTTTAGAGTAGCCTACTCCTAAATTAGAAACATTATCTACATCTACATAATACCCTGCAAGCCACCATAAAGGTGTGTGGCAGGGGGTGAACTCTCACCAAACATGCACTACACATCATGCATAAAAAAGGATCAGTATTAATATACTTTTCTAAACTTCACCATTTAAAAAAAGATAAAAAAAGCAAAGCAAAACATGCAAAAACATGCTGCTAGTTGGGTTCAAGTCCTTATACCAACATGTAGCTACCAATATTATCCATTGCTACACTCGTATTGGATATATTTACCGTTATTCATATCCCTAATTGTACGAGGATAAAAGGGCATTTTGAATCTGTCAGTTCGGCAATCAATTTCTCTAATTTTGTGATCTAGGTCCAGTCTACCATAGAAAGATGGGGTTCGCCAAATATTTTTAACATCATCACTGATAATATGGTCTTGGAATTTGTAAGATTAAATCAAAATTTCAACCTGCGATCGGACCATGATTCCCAATTTAATTCATTTAATAGACTGGTTACGCTAAATGCACTGTAGTGCATAATCTACATCTACATAAATTGTTATGCAGGTCGTCAAATTATTCGTGTTAACCTAAACTAAACCAAAAGAAGCCCTAAGAATTTATTTGGCTCTTGGGTTCATTGGCCACTCCGAGTTCTCTTCGTGGCTCTACCGACATTCTCATGTTCAGAAGACCTCCATTGTCATTCCCAAGCCATTGAAGCTATCTCAGGATACGGAACGATAAACAGAGATGACGAGGTGAGCGAGAGGGTTGAACATCACCACTATTTAGGGGATCGGTTGTGTGTTGGCTTCCCATTCCAAAGGGTGGCTTATCGGAAATGGGGGAGGGTCCTCCCCTCGACGCATGGGGAGATAGCCGTCGGGCAGTTTCCTCCCCCCGATGGACATTGGCCGGCGGAAACACACGCACGCTGACACCCGTGATTCATGCTAGCAATGGCCAAACACACAAGCGTGAGTCAACGCTCAGGACGGAGGAAAACAACGACTGCAGCGGAAATCATCGAATTCGAGTCAAGCCAGATAAAAAACTTAAGACTTCATCGTTAGAGGGCCGGAGTGCGTGATGAGAGGATGGAAGGGATTGCATTCGTAGGGATCCCATACACTGGCAGCATATTCCAAAAATCCCTTGCCCTTCAACGAACGCTTGGGAATGACAATGGAGGCAAGGGATTTTTGGAATATGCTGCCAGTGTATGGGATCCCTACGAAATCGGTCTAAGTAATGAACTTGAACGTGTGCAGCGAAGATCGGCAAGATTTGTAAAGGGACGATACGATAATTATATTAGCGTAACCAGTCTATTAAATGAATTGAAATGGGAATCATTGTCAGATCGCAGGCTGAAATTTAGACTTAATCTCTTCCACAAATTCCAAGGCAATATTTTCAGTGATGATGTTAAAAATATTTTACGAACCCCAACTTACTATGGCAGACTGGACCATAATCATAAAGTTAGAGAAATTGATTGCCGAACTGACCGATTCAAAATGTCCTTTTTCCCTCGCACAATAAGAGATACGAATAACGGTAAATATGTCCTATCGGAGAGTAGCAATGAATAGCATTGGTAGCTGCATGTTGGTATGAGTACTTAAAGCAAACCCTACTAACAGAATGTTTTGCATGTTTGCTTTGCAATTTCTATCTTTTTTAAATAGTGTAGTTCTGACTACTATATTAATACTATTCCTTTTTTATGCATGATATGTAGTGCATGTTTGGTGATCAATCACCCCCTGCCACACACCCTTGTGGTGGCTTGCAGGGTATTATGTAGATGTAGATGTAGATGAAGAGATCTTTGGGGATAACTCTCTTGGGATAATTCATTAACATTAAATGAATCAGATAAATAGATACGAATCTACACTATATCCCGCAAGCCACCGTAAAGGCGTGTGGCTAGAGAGGAATTCATTCCAAACATACATTACATATCATGCATAAAAAGAATCAGAAGAATTTTCTCACAGCAAACTAATTTTGAAGTTAAAATCTTATGGGTTAGACAGTAACATTATATCATGGATTAATGATTTTCTGCATGATCGGGTTCAAAGAGTTGTTTTGGACGGTGTTTCCTCACCGGCAATTAAAGTCACTTCGGGTGTCCCACAAGGTAGTGTGATAGGTCCACTCCTATTCCTTTTGTATATTAATGATATCCAAAAGGTGGTAAAAAGTAAGCTTCGTCTATTTGCCGAGGATGGAGTAGTGTACAGGGAAATTCTATGCCCGAACGATAAAGAATATTTAAATATTGACCTACAAGCAATTGAAACTTGGTGTGATACATGGCAGTTAGAATTAAACTTTAAGAAATGTCTTGTAATGAATTTTTGGAAAAAGAATAGCTCTCCTCCTACCACTTACAAAATAAGTAATAATGAATTAACAAACGTGGAATCCATTAAATATCTTGGAATAAGACTGACAAATGATCTTTCCTGGGGTAAACACATTCGTGAAATAATGGGTCAAGCGAATCGCAAACTGGGTTTCATTAATAGAGTATTGGGTAAATGTGACGATCATGTACGAGAAATCAGCTACTTTTCCCTTGTTAGACCTCATTTGGAATATGCTGCCAGTGTATGGGATCCCTACGAAATCGGTCTAAGTAATGAACTTGAACGTGTTCAGCGAAGATCGGCAAGATTTGTAAAGGGACGATACGATAATTATATTAGCGTAACCAGTCTATTAAATGAATTGAAATGGGAATCATTGTCAGATCGCAGGTTGAAATTTAGACTTAATCTCTTCCACAAATTCCAAGGCAATATTTTCAGTGATGATGTTAAAAATATTTTACGAACCCCAACTTACTATGGCAGACTGGACCATAATCATAAAGTTAGAGAAATTGATTGCCGAACTGACCGATTCAAAATGTCTTTTTCCCTAGCACAATAAGAGATACGAATAACGGTAAATATGTCCTATCGGAGAGTAGCAATGAATAGCATTGGTAGCTGCATGTTGGTATGAGTACTTAAAGCTAACCCTACTAACAGAATGTTTTTGCATGTTTTCTTTGCAATTTCTATCTTCTTTAAATAGTGTAGTTTTGACTACTATATTAATACTATTCCTTTTTTATGCATGATATGTAGTGCATGTTTGGTGAGCAATCACCCCCTGCCACACACCCTTGTGGTGGCTTGCAGGGTATTATGTAGATGTAGATGTAGATGAATCAGTTATTATATTTTAGCTTAAATTTCACAATTAAAAAAAGTAAAATTCGCAAAGCAAGCATGGAATAAAATGCTGTTAGGTGCGGTAGATAAGTCTAAATACCAACATATGGTTACCCATGCTATTCATTAGCGTTAATAGCGTTAACGTTAGCGTTAACGTTAGCAACGTTATTCATATCCCTAATTGTGCGAGGAAAAAAGGATATTTTGAATAACCTTTCCAGTCTACTAGAAGAACTAAAATGGTAATCATTGTCAGATCATAGGTTTAAATTTAGGCTTAAATCAATTCCAAGATAATATTTTCACTGATGAAGTTCAAAATATTTTGAGAACTCCAGCTTACTATGGTAGAGTGGACCATTATTATAAAATTAAAGAAATTGGTTGCCGAACTGACAGATTCAAAACGTCTTTCTTTCCTCGTCCATACAATTGCTCTAAATATATCCAAAAGCATAAATACGAGTGTATCAATGGATATCATGGGTAGTTAAATTTTGGTATAAGGACTAACCCAACTAGCAGCATGTTACAGCATGCAGCTTTACTATTTTTATCTTTTTTAAACTGTGAAGTTCAGGCTAGAAAATTATTACTAATACTTTTGATTCACGAACTGTAATGGATGTTCATTTTGAATTCACCTCCTGCCGCACATCCCCGCTTTGGCTCGAAGGGTATTACGTTGAAGGAAATTCATTTCCAGAACCAATCAGCTCTGTAGAACGAAGCCGAGACCGAGCGAAGAGGGAGCTAGGATTTATAAAAAGAGTACTTGGGAAATGTGATGAGAAGACAAAAGAGCGGCTACTTTTCTCTAGTTAGGCCCCACCTTGAGTATGCAGCCAGTGTATGGGATACGTATGAATTAGCTTTGATCAGAGAACTAGACAGTGTGCAGCGTAGAGCAGCTAGGTTCGTTTACAGATGTTACGATAGGTTGAGTAGTGTTTCAGCATTAATACAAGAATTAGGGTGGGGATTATTATCATAGCGTAGGTTAAAGTACAGATTAAATCTATTAGAGTAATTTCAATCGGATAGCTTTATTGAAGATATTAGACTCATGTTAAAAACACCAGCATGCTATGCTAGATTCTACCAGGTAATTAAGATTAGAGAGATAGATTGTCGTACCGATAGATTCAAAGTGTCATTTTTCCCCCGTACTATAAGAGAACAAAACAGGCAGCATAGCAAAGGGATAGGTAGGGGAAATATGTTAGAGTAGTCTGTAGTGCATGATGCATATATTAACCCCTTAAATACCATAGATACTAACAATCTAGTTGCATGAGACCCTATAGTTGCTTGTTTGCATGTCAATAGTGCATGCTTGGTGATCTTCACCCTCTGCCACACACCCTCGCGGTGGCTTGCAGGGTATCGTGTTGATGTAGATGTAGAACGCAGGTGAAAAATAATAGGTTTGGTTAACCGCTACGAGACCAGGCACTCCGCCACGGCCTCCACTGAACTCTGGGATTGGGGAAGCAGTCTAGCCATCTACATTCGGGAAACATTGACCCTAGTCTCATCTACATCTATCTACATCTACACAACACCCTGCAAGCCCCAGAGGGGGTGAGTGGCAGGGGTGAAGATCACCTATCATGCACTACTAACATGCAAACAAGCAACTATAGGTTCTTCCCTTTCACCGCTTTTAAAAACAGGTGTAATATTAGCTACCTTTTAATCCTTGGGTACTGTGTGGTTCTTTAGTATTTTATTGAATATTGTTTCTAGAATAGCCTCTTCCTTGTTCTCTGCACAGGACGAGTCCCTCTCGGGATCTTCAACCAAAATGATACCAGCGACGTCAACTGCACGGACCCCGCCATCTTGGACTTCCCCCCAGACCTTTTCTCCGAAGGACAACGGGCACACGGAGCCGTCGCCCTGCACGTCTTCCTGGCATTCTACCTCTTCGCCTTGATCGCAGTCGTGTGCGACAACTACTTCGTACCCTCCATCGAAAAAATCACCCAGCGTGAGTAGCAGCATGGCCGGTGTGAACTGGCGTTTCAGGCGCCACTCGGTACCTCTTCATACTTAAAGAGCATATTTCAGCAAATGGGGAATATGCATGAAATTGGTTTCTCGAAGATTAATAATGTACTTGATGTGACATTTTCTCACCAATTTAAATATATAAGCCAAATTTTTCTACGCCCACCACAAAGATCATTAAATGAATTTGAAACGTTCCCGGTAATTGACGAAAGTCACGTGACCTAAAACGCCTTCTGACGTCACTGCATGGTATAGGTTCCATATTGCTGCGGAGATAGACATTTATTTTTAACAGAAAACGAAGTGAATATATTGTTTTCAGGCTTTTAGCCGTTTCTCGAACGAAACGATTATTGAAAAAAAACTTTAAAAAGCACATTCCGACAATTTCCTTTGGCTGTCTCCCTTATTTGCGGCGTTCTAAAAAAAAAACAGCGATTGCATAGACGTAGTAGAAATTCTTGGGCACTAAACAGGCATTATATAATTAATTGACGATTTGCTCGTTACCATCCATACTACGTAAATAAAAATTCGAAATACAATCGTTTATTGCAATAAACAAATGAGATAAATACATACGTTATCGTCAAGTGTTTGTTTAACAACTTACCTCCACGCATAAACAGATAAACAACACCCATAGTGATACCGTGCCGTGACGTCATGCGAATACGTCGTGTTTTTAAGCTGCCGAAAAGGTACAATTTTCAAAGAGTAATATCTTTGTAACACAACTTAATTCTTCAGCAAAATTTTCGCCAAGCACATTTTAGCTAATAAACTTCACATTCAAAGAGTTATAAAAAATTGTGCATGTTCCCCATTGTACGTTGTCTGGGGTAAACAATGTGAAATTTCTCCGTGGCGGAAATGGAACAAACTTTGCAAATTTCACTTCAAAACGTTTTTAATTCACGACTCAGGTTTCAGCAGTCAACGAACAGTTGTCTTCCCCTCTCCCCCCTTCACCTCTCTTCCACATTTCTTTCGATCCCCTTTGGTAACAGCCCGGCGGACAGTGTCCAGGCAGAAGGTACAGATTAAATCTATTAGAGAAATTTCAATCGTATAGCTTTACTGAAGATGTTAGGCTAATACTAAAAACACCAGCGCGACCAGATAAATAAGATTAGAGAAATAGATTGTCGTACTGATAGATTCAAAATGCCATTTTCCCCCCGTACTATAAGAGAACAGAATAGGCAGCATAGCAAAGGGATAGGTAGGTGAAATATTTTAGAGTAGTCTGTAGTGCATGATGCTTGTATTAACCCCTTAAATGCTATATATACTAACAATCAAGTTGCATGAGACCCTATAGTTTCTAGTTTGCATTTCAAAAGGGATCTTAATTGGTGATCTTCGCCACCTGCCACACACCCTCGTGGTGGCTTTCAGGGTATCGTGTAGATGTAGATAGTTGAATTCTCGCAAGGAAGAAATCCACCTTGACCGGAATCGGAACCAGGACGCCTTGATTTCCGGTCAGGTACTCTACCAGTTAAGCAACCGAGGCCTCATTCTCCCCTGTAAATTTCTAATGCAAAGAAAAAATCTACCTAGATAACTTTCTTGTTGAAATTGGTAGTTCAGCTCCTCTGAGGAGGGTTAGGCGTCGGAATGGCAGGTAATGGTGAGACGGCACCAAGGATCCAACCCCGGAGGGATAAACTAACCAGATTCAGGTGAGATTTGGTGGAAACGTTCCATATTAAAGGAAAGATAATGCAATTTTCCACAAGTAAACAATTTTTATTCCGACTAGTTTCGGTGTACTACACCATTGTCAAGTCCTTGACACTGGTGTGGTACATTTTACTGGTGTAGTACTTGTGGAAAATTGCATTATCTTTCCTTTAACCCAGAGGGATGACGGACATGGACGAGAAGAAACGGTTCCTCCCCCACCTCTCCCCTCCAACCCTCTTCCTTCTCCAACCAACCCCCCCCCCCCTATTTCCTTACCACCTCACCAACCCCTTGAGTATAAAATATACCGCAAATTCATATTTTTCACCTGAAGATGTCATAAACTGTAGAAACCTGGGTCGTCGATTAAAAATGTTTGGTGAAATTCACCAAAAATGTTCCATTTCCACTAAAGAGCGTAATTTGTTTTTTCCACCCAAAATTTATTGACATGTCATCGCACAATATGCCGTACCGTCTATGGTATATGAGTTACATGTTCATTCAATATGACAAAAAAATAATTTTAAGAGTCCGTGTCGGTTAATAATAAGAATCACAGGTATAACATTCTTCAATAGAATAGTAAATATTATGTTTCATTAAATTTGATATCTACACAGTGGCGTCAAATAACCTATTTCAAGGTGTCTATAATATTTACAAGCCGTACATTTTTTGTATCTTCTGAAATTCAAAGAACAGAAAAAGTGTGAATGTAATCATTAAGATTATTGTTCATTGCATCGTTGATCAATTCACCATGTCCGTGGTAAAGATACTAATACACGACGTTAAGTTTAAGCAACGGCAGATACAGCGTATGGAAACCAATATGCATATTTATAGACGATTAAAAGTTAATAAATTTTAGCATAGATTAATAATTATTTTCTAAGAAACGATACGTTAGGATTCTTTTAGACTAATGGCAGTTAATAATCAATAACAGTTCTACACACTGCATGTAGTGTTGACTGTTTTTTTGCGCCCCAATTTTTTTTATAGTACGAACCACTGAATAATAGCATGCCAAGCCAATTAAGCGAAAGCACAAAAATTAAATAAATATTTTATTTCTAACCAAATAAATTCATGCAGAAATACGTGAATGGGGTTGTTGTTAGGGTTCATCGCCATCATTAGATCATGTTGAAACAATCATGCAGGCAAATATGTTTATCTTGTGTAATGACTGATCATCTGGGGTGAAAATAAAATCCAGTGTTGAAAGGTATCCTGTGGAGTTCGACCCTTCACACATGAGACGCAGGCGATTTTTTTAAATCAACTCGCTGCATACTCGACTAACAAGTGAGAAATATTCGCCGTTCCTTCATCTTCTCGTCAGATTACCTGTATATAGGAAATTTGATGTGAATACAAAAGAGCGATGTTATTTTTCACTAGTTAGGCCCCACCTTGAGTATGCAGCCACTGTATGGGATCCTAATGAATTAGGTTTGATCAGAGAACTAGACAGTGTGCAGCGTAGAGCAGCTAGGTTCGTTAAAAGGTGTTACGATAGGTTGAGTAGTGTTTCAGAATTAATAAAAGAATTAGGGTGGGAATCATTATCAGAGCGTAGGTTAAAGTACAGATGAAATCTATTAGAGAAATTAAAAACACCAGCGTATTATTCTAGATTCGACCAGATAAATAAGATTAGAGAGATAGAATGACGTACTGATGGATTTAAAAAGGTCATTTTCCCCCGTACTATAGGAGAACATAATAGGCAACATAGCAAAAGGATAGGTAGGGGAAATATTTTAGAGTAGTGTGTGGTGCATGATGCATGTATTAATCCCTTAAATATTATAGATATTAGAATCTAGTGGCATCAGGCCCTATTGTAGCTTGCTCGCATTTTAGTAGTGCATGCTTGGTGATCTTCACCCCCTGCCACACACCCTCGCGGTGGCTTGCAGGTTATCGTGTAGATGTAGATATAAATCTTAGCTTTCTGCTGGCTCCACCGCATAAATACGAATGTACCTCCACGATGGGGTTTTGAGTTATTGGACACGTCTCAGAGAAGCCGAGTTAAGGGGTTGCCAGGACTTTCTGGGAGACCGCAGGGAGGATTCTAGGTGAGAAAATGACTCCTGGGTCCTTATTCTCTTTCTGAAACTCACGTGGTATCCAAGGGATACCATAGGTTTTCGGGACTCGCGTTAACTTTTTGTAAACATTCTAATGAGGAAATCAATGAAACGCAACCTCGGTTTCGTTGCTGGGGAGATAACCGAGGTTGCGTTTCAAACGAGAATACGGGCCCTGAACATCGAGTGACAGGGTGTGACTTTCTGTCTATGAATGGCCAGCCACTCGGGTGCTAGGGATCACAAAATAAGAGAAATTGATTGCCGAACTGACAGATTCAAAATGTCCTTTTTTCCTCGTACAATTAGGGATATGAATACCGGTAAATATATCCAAAACGAGTATAGCAATGGATAACATTGGTAGCTGCATGTTGGTATAAGGATTTGAAGCTAACCCAATTAACAGCATGTTTTTGCATGTTCGCTTTGCTATTTTTACCTTTTTTTAAATAGTGAAGTTTAGAACAGTATATAAATACTAATTCTTTTTTATGCATGATATGTAGTGCATTTTTTGTGAGAATTCTTCCCCTGCCACACACCTTTATGGTGGCTTGCAGGGTATTATGTAGATGTAGATGCAGGGAAGGTAACTGTCTTGCTCTTTCAGGTTTACTAAGGATATTACACCTGCCTATCCGGTTGCTATGCTCCCTATCAATTATACCCTCTTTGTGTTTGCGGGGAGAGTGTCATTTTAAATCTCCGCATACGGCTCTCAAATCAGTTTTTCGGATCAAGTGAGGAGTAGTACGTGGATCTCTCAATACCCTTCCAACATTATACATCACATTGGATTGCATGAAAGGTGGTATTTCTGGAAGTTTAATTGGGGTTTAAAAGCCAATAACCACCAGGAATATTTAACATACATGCAAAGAAACTAATTGAGGATAAATACTGATTATGGCACAAAATTAAGAAGTAAATTTTGCGGTAGATTACACGAGGAAATATGCATTTCAACAGGTTAGTTAAGCTATTATCACAGCATGCATTTCTGAGAAAACCACGACAAATACAGATATCTTTAACAGAAAATTGATGAGAGATACAGGCATTCATATTTTAGCAGAATTAGACGTTAATGCTATCATGAGGCGAAAAAAGATAGAAAAGTGTCTGCATTTAAGTAATTTTTGCTTTTAGAATACACAAATAATGACAAGATGGTCCAGTGGAACTGCAGATCGAAGAAAAATATAATGAATTATTAAATGGACAGTTGATATATGATTTAACATGCTACTTAAAGATAAAAAAAAATTTCTGATAACTGATAAATACTGTACCTACTGTAAAAGCAACATCAGATGGTAGACTGGTTACTAAATCTAGACCTTATTTTCTCAATTAATTGCGTTTTCAAGTTTTCTATTGTGATTTCTCCTTTTTTTTTGGAAGATAAAATCATTTCATCTTTTTGCAGCCAACATTATCATTGTCAATTACAATCAAATAAATATGGCACTATAATTCAGCTATCAAAGACATTTCCAGCGCCTTTTTGAGATCAGAAAAGAATTAAGTTTGTCCTTCGTGTGCTAAGATGATACGCGAAAGGTAGCATGCCTATAGGGCAGGGAAATCCCAGAGGGATAATAACATCTTCATACCGTGCATCCCATATTATTGTTGCTTTCTATCACGCGACTCCCGAGAGCTTCCTGCTAGACGTATTCATTCCTTTAATAAATCGGGTAAAAGAGATTTTCTCAATGCAATATTAGTAAGTCATTAAGATATCAATCCACGTATATTATTTGCATTTCATCCCATTTCTACTCGAGAGACTTGATCACATACTTAGGATACGCACTTAATTAATTAGAGCAACAAGACGGACAGTCTCCGTGATGCCTAAGCAAGCCGCAATTGGTTCTTGCCCAAGCCACTTCCTCTTTACTTTTAAGACGCTCATTCGAAGGACAATGCAACTTGCCCTTGGAGGGAGTCGTAAGAGGAAAATACAAGGACGCCGTAGGATACACGCAATACTTTATTAACAGTAATGGCATTTATTTTCAATTTATCAAGAGTACATTGAACAGACGGAGGCAGACAATGGTGGAATTGAGTAGTTTTGAATATGCTAGGACTAAAACAGCCTCGAGATTAAGGGTAATCAATTTTATTGTGAACTTATAGCCAGTAATTTAAGTCTCAATAAGTTTAGTTTTCATATGTAGTTTTCAGATGCAAATAAGTTTAAAGCGCTTATGAATGGATATAGTGTTGATTTCATTTTTCGGATCCCCGCGATCGCACCATAAATGAAACCTATTGTTCAAGATGGCTCTCGGGACTGTGCTTAAAGCCATAAAGTTTGTCCACCGGTTAGCGGATGGTGAGTGGGCATCTAGATGTAGAGGTTAGCTACGAGATAAGTGGCTCCACTCGTCGAATAAACAGCTGTGGACGAAAAGCGACCGCATCACGAAGTGGTATTGGTCAATTCCTGGGTAATATACGCATTTAAATAACACATTAACCTGTGAAGATGCAATAAATTTACAACGGGAGACCGCTAACAATGGGAGCGTTTACTTGGAACCGAAATCACTATTTTGTACACGAAATTGGTAAATGGACACGAAAAATGACTTTGAGTGGAAAAATCAATCTGCTTACCAGAGCCATTCGCACATAAATCAAAAACGAAAATAAGCAAAAGGTGACACCCACCGAAGGAGCTGCTTTAAGGATATCTACGTCACCAACCTCCCGTCCTTGACTATTCTAAGGAAGAACGTGAAGGGAGCGGAGGTGGTGAGGGGAGGTGTCCTTTAGAGGTCCTGTCGCAACCTCTTCCATTACGGCAGTGAGGCATGGACGATGAGAGCAGCGGAGAAGAAAAGGGTGGAAGCATTCGAAATGTGGTGCTACAGAAGAATGCTGAAGATTAAATGGATCGACCGAATAAGTGACGAGGAAGTCCTGAGAATAGTAGGAGAGAAGAGAAGTCTGCTGACAACTCTAAAAAGAAGACGGGACAACTTAATCAGTCATATCTTAAGACACAATAGCCTGATGAAGACAATCATCGAAGGAAAAGTGAACGGGAAGATTGGAAAAGCCAGGCCTCGTATGGATTACATTTAACAGGTCGTGAAGGATGTAAAAGAGAAGAATTACGTCACGATGAAAAGGTTGGCCGATAGAAGAATCGAGTGGAAATCTGTGTCAAACCAATCCTAGGATTGTTGACCAATGATGATGACGATGATGGTTATTTTATCAAAGCTTTGCAATGGCAACAGTGTATTTAGTAAAAATTATCTATCTACTACCACTGTCATTTTTTTTAATCTGTTTCCTTCAAAAATCATCCAAATGAAAATAATAGCTAGTTAGAATAGACAAAAATATTAAGAATTTTAGAGGTTCTTACGATCAAAATCAACCTGTTCACTATTTCTAGGGGAGAGACCACATAGTTGCTTGTTTGCATGTTAGTAGTGCATGCTTGGTGTTCTTCAACCCCTGCCACACACTCTCGCGGTGGCTTGCAGGGTATCGTGTAGATGTAGATAAATAAGGAAGCATAGTAAAGGGATGGGTAGGTGAAATTTTGTTACAGTTGTCTGTATTGCAAGATAAATATATGAATAACCAATCCCTTTATTAGAGCTTGGTTGAAAGCTCCTGGCACTTGTGCTTGAACCCATTTTTGGTCAGGGCAGTTGTTTTTTTTATAAATTGCAGGTTAAATGGGGTTTGATTGAAAAAGGGCATCATCTTTTTTTATTTTATTCGATCCACGAAGTGATTTCTTCAATTCTCGCCACTTTTCCTTCTCCTTTGTGTCATATCAAAGTGCCACGAACTTTCAACCGAACTTTACTATCTATATAAAATCCAACCATCTATGTGCATGTGGCCTTATTACGTAGCATGTTTCCATGTAGTAGTAACCTAGTTGCACGTCAATAGTGCATATTTGGTGATCTTCACTCCCTGCCACACACCCTCGCGGTGGCTTGCAGGGTTTTGCGTAGATGTATATGTAGCTGAATAAGAAGGAAGTGCAAATAGAAATCAGGTTGTCAGCATCTACGGACTACCCAACAAGCCACCTTGAGGGTGTGTGGCAGGGGTGTCTTTGGCGTTTATCAAGGCATTTGTTAAGGATCAGATTCCTTAATATTAAATGTCTTGAATCCAACAACCCTGTATCAAACCCTAACAACCCAATAACCCTTCCCCTCTTATCCCAACTGGGCATCATTCTGCCGTGAGCGGAAGCTAAAGGAAAAGAAACCATAAGGAATTTCATAATGTGGTATTTGAGAGTTAAATCTTCCCAGTGCCGAAAAATAATCGGTATATTCTATCAATTGACCGTGCATTGCATCTCTACTACATTGAGTCAGCGTATCCCAAATGCTTACGGCCAATCTTGGGGAAAAAGGCCCGTGCTCAGAAAATAGTAAATAGCACCGTCCTATCTAATAGCTGATAAGCATGACGAATATTAATACTAAAATATTCTACAGTTATAGCTTAATTATTTATTTATTGCTTATAATGTTTACCTAACATATAAATATAATTGTAGGGTAGATAATTAACGATCAAACAAGAAAATACAAATATTATATACACTGTTCAAATAGACTAGACAAACAAGAAAATACAATATTATTAACATTGGTCATTTATAAATATCAATTGGTTAAACAATCTTGGCTAAACAATAAATAAATTATCGTTCTACACATGAAAAACATTAACAACATTTCATTGTATTTTATCGTATTATAGTGAATGTTTTATTGATAAAGTATTTGTTAAATTATGTCCCGATGACAGACTCATGCTTCCTGGCACTCTATTGCAACTACCTTAAAAAAAACAGTATATTTTTCTACAGTGAAATTGGTATTCTTTATGAACTATTTACCTTTACTTTATCCAGTTGTTTTACATTGGATAAAATAAAGGTGCCCTGATCCTGAATGACCGATCGCCTTGTGAGCATAGCATAAGATAACCGGTGTTCAGTATTGAAAAAATTTCAGGGACGCTGGTTTTAACGAATTCCGTGATTTCGATCCATGACTCTACCAGGTTTCAAAAATTATTGATTGATTAAATTATCTTTTCTCTGTTCACAGTTCTTCACGTGTCAAAGGACGTGGCCGGAGCAACCTTCATGGCTGCAGCAACATCATCGCCAGAGCTGTTCATCAACTCAGTGGGGACATTCGTGACAGAGGGTGACCTCGGCGTAGGCACCATTGTTGGTTCTGCAGTTTTCAACATTTTAGCAGTTCCAGCTTGCTGCGGTCTGTTTGCAGGAAATGTATGATAAGTGAAAGATAAGACAATACATTTATGTTGAAACTTTTGCCTAATTCGAAGGATTTGAAAGTTTCTTGAAACTTCTCTTTTAAAAATTTTGTCAGTCTTTTCAAAAGTCATCAGGGGAATTATTTTGTAATCTCACCTATTTAATGACTCTTTGCGGGAAGGCGGGAGATCCGTTTCGCTCTCTTAATGATCGGCTCACGAACGGTTCGTGAATTGTCAGCAGCGTCAGCAGCATAGTTTGGGAAATAGTGATACAAAATGCATACTAAATTCAAGTTAATAATAAAATAAGCATTTCAAACAATGCATACCTTCAAGTGCCCAATATATTGCAGTTGAAAGTGCTGAAGTTCTTCACGTTGTTCAAATTCAAAAAATACAATTTAAAATCGTTTGTATCTTTCGAGCTCTTGCTTTTTTTCCAACTCAAGCTTCAAGTGGAAACGATGGTGGCTCCATTTCACGTTCTTTATGAAGATGAGATGGGAACTAATGGCAGGCGGAGATAATGAAACGGATCAAGAGTCGAAAGATACGGATCAGAACGGATGAATCGTGTAAAAGACAAGCACATGACCGGCAGTTCACCGCTTGAGATCCGAAGATGGTCACGCCGCCTGGGTGGCGGAGTTTAACTACGAAAAATTGACATTTTAATACGTATTCTCACTAAAGTGAGATTACAAAATAACCCCCCAGGTGTCGTATTACTACTGGGTGAATTCAAATGATGACATAAGATGGCTCCCTCAGAATAGCACAGTTCACCCGATTATTTCCTGTTGTCTGGAGAAATACCCAAGATGCTGCAACTTGGCCACATAATGGATATTAATAAAAAAGTATCTTAACCAAGTGAATGTGAAATGGCTCTTAATCTTTGATAAGGAGAGCATTCTTAGACCCTAGAGTTTTTTCACAACAGGTCGAATTTTCTTTAGTAACTTTTCAGTGCAGCTTTGCTTCTACCCATCCCGAACAGCTATTTGTAATGACAAGAGCACGCAGGGCATGTAATTAATCGCAGGTAACTGCAGCTAAGGCAACATCGATGAAATCTGACATGACTGCTTGGCAAATTTCTAAGTTTTAAATTAGTTATTTAGATTCAACAGGAGAAGTTTTTTTCGAAATCAAACTCTTCCACCTTCTTTATTATCATCTCTTTAATTCAGAAGTGCAATTTCCTGGGTCGTATTAGCTGGGTTGTCCACACTGACGCTTACAACGTGTGACATTTTCTAACCAAACCACCCCTTCCACCTTCCTCGCCCTCCCTCGTAGGGTCTATCTCTCCGGGCACGATGTACCAGATGCATACTCATAAGAATAGTTAGATACATATTAAGAGACCCGGCGTATTATACAATGCTTTATCAAGTAAACAATATTAGAGAGGTAGATTGTCGCACCGTCATCATCATCAAGGGTCAACAATCCCAGGATTGGTTTGACGCAGCCCTCCACTCAATTCTTCTATCGGCCAACCTCTTCATATTGACGAAGTTGCTCTCTTTTACATCCTTCACGACCTGTTAAATGTAACCCATACGAGGCCTGCCTTTTCCATTCTTCCCGTTCACTTTTCCTTCGACGATTGTCTTCACCGGGCCATCGTGTCCTAAGATGGGGCCGATTAAGTTGTCCCGTCTTCTTTTTATAGTTTTCAGCAGACTTTTCTTTTTTCCCACTCTTCTTAGGACTTCTTCATTTGCCACACGGTCGATCCGTTTCTTACGTCGATACGTTTTATCTTCATCATTCTTCGATAGTACCACATTTCGAATGCTTCCACCCTTTTCTTCTTCGCTGCTCTCATCGTCCATGCCTCACTCCCGCCGTAAATAAACATGCTCCAGATATACGTTTTGATGAATTGCTTTCTTACCTTCAAGCTTATATTTCCAGCTGTAAGTAGATTATTCTTTTGATAGAATGCTCTCTTAGCCTGGGCTTTTTTACTCAATATTTCTTTCTTGCTTCGTCCATAGTTGGTTACTCTTCTTCCCAGGTAACAGAACTCTTTCACCTCTTCCAGTTTCTGTTTTTCTAGCATAACGTTGGTTTTGGCCTCCTCTCTCTTGCTACACACCAATTCTTCTTATTGATCTTCAGCTGATATCTGGCCATTTTCCTTTCCATGGTTGTTGTCATCTTAGTCAGCTCCTTCTCTGTCTCTGCTATGAGAGCTATGTTATCAGTGAATCGTAGAATACTGATTTTTTCTCCGTGGATTGTCGCACCGAAAGATTTAAAATGTCATTTTTTCCGCACACCATAAGAGAGCACAATAGGCAGCAAAGGCATAGGTAGATAAAAAAGACGTTGCAGTTATCTTTAATGCATGAAGCATGTTTTACTCTTACTAATCTATGCATGCTAGGAAAATGCAGATAATTGTATTCAGTGAAAATATTTCTAACCAGTAATCACTTTTATACCTAACTTGTTTCCATATAGTTGTCGACGACAATCTATATCGTAGCTCTTAGTCACATGTCAGTAGGGCATGTACGGTGATTTTCACCCCCTGCCACATGCCCTCGCGGTGGCTCGCAGAAGATGTAGATGAATAATGGCATGGGGAATTGAAACGCATTATGAATATTATATTTAAAATTAATCTGTGGGCAAACATGATAACCGGTTTCATTCTCGTTCATGGGTAATTTATAAATTCTCAGCACATTAAATACTAATAGAGTGAATTCATTTTATTACAGTGTAGCACAGATAATCGCTGCCTTGATTAGGTTATTTGATAAACCGTGGTTGGATTCGAAACAGTCTCTCTTGCTCTGAGCCCAACAAAAATGAGAACCCAACAAAAGAGCCCCGTGTAGTTCTGGTTCCTTCGCTTCGCCGCTGCCTTCTCGAATGATCATGGCGCCTGGCACTCAGGGATGGCGCCAGCTAGCGCCATCGGCCGCAATTCAAGAACTGAGCTGAACGTGTTGACGTTCCAGCTCTCTGTCGGTTGCAAGTACCTTTCACTCGTGACAAATCAGAATTCTGTAGGTGACGTCATACAATCGGAAATAGTTTTAATGGTTGGCTGCTAGAGCTTAAAGTTAACGCTATCGTGACGGAGATGACACTAAATTTCCTAAACTAAAATTCCTAAATCCTACGAGCCCTGGAGAATGAAAGGGTGCCTGAGTGCGCCTGGGATACTCAAGCTGATTTGAGATACATTAATGACAGGATGAAAAGCTCATTGTATTATCGGTGAAGAAATTTAAATTATAAAATGAGCTCACCAAGCTAACGTTCCGAATTGAAAAAAATTAATTTGCTAATAGTTGGGTCAAGGATTTGAACCATTCTAAATAATATACTTACTACTTTCGCAGTGATTCACGGGGCCAAAAAAAATGAGGTTCTAAACCTCAACTAACTCAAGTTATTTGCGATACAATTAATTTTTAATGAGTGTTACATCCTTTGTAAGCATTTCATTTTTTTATATTGTAAATATTTATACATCATATCGTTCCCACATGAGAATTTTTCACTTTTCTTTTTTATTTTATACGATTAATTTTCCTTTAAGTTAACGTATTATAATGTGTTATGTATCCAACGCTATCACGCATTCAGCAAGTCGGCTTGTAGCTGAAGCTTAATAACAAGAAATGTAATGAGATAAAAATAATTCAGCCCGCTCTTCCTTCTAACATCAGTATTTAAGATGCACTGCAAAATGCTAAAATCATTGCTTTTACAGCGCTTGAAAATGGATTGGTGGCCTTTAACCCGTGATAGCATTGCATATGGCGTTTCCGTCGCACTGCTCATACTCACGTTGGCTGATGGAAAAGTCAGCTGGCAAGAAGCATTCATCCTCGTTGCATGCTATGCCATTTATATTTTAAGTAAGTATAGTTTTGCCCTTATTTCGTACTTCTTACGGTGGCTAAATTATGAATGTCCAAGTCTTCGTATATTTAATAACAGCTGCAAGTTATGGAAACAACTTTCCCAATCATGATCACAGAAAGAAGGACTTCCATATTTCCGACCCTATTCCCCATTCTCTTATAGCAAAAATGGACGATATTTTATCACACTCACTCGATCAATCTAAAGTCTAAATATCAAGATTTCCAAAGAGAAAAATTAGCCCCTTCGGAACATTCTCCAGAGGGGTTAACATTCTCCAGAGGAGATAATGGCATGAGTGAAAAAGCATCAGGAAATTCCTCGCACCGTGCTCGCCTTTTGTTAATTCCTCGTATCCTCTGAGATTAGTGTCTTATTGTTTACAAAGACCATGCGTGTTTAATATACTTGTCAGCATCTCTCATTGCTGCTAAATAGTACTTTTTTCTCATGGGGCACTCGATAGGCATTCTCGACTCGAGGGCATTTGAGGTGATCCTCCATTTAATTTACCAGTGTATGGTTCATTTTTAGTCATTTTCTCACATTTTTTCTCTTCCCCTTCAAACATTTGCTATTGTAAAAGTTGTAAAACGGGATATAGTTGTCGGCACAATACATTGACTTGTATATAATACCCTTCACTGTACATAAGTATGTATATCATGTTATGAACTACTTCGTACACTCCGTGCCGAAAAATTTCTTAGGTGTTCTTTAATAGAATTCCTTGGACCGTTTTTTAGATATTTCTTAAAGTGTTGAAATGGTTTTTAAACCGGATAAACGTTCATTGGCAATTGTCTACATTATTCTGCTCATATTTCTAAATGCACTCGTTCTAGCATAATTCCGAATGATATTCCTGCTGCTATTACGTAAGTTACATAATAAGAAGAGGATGTATAAATTAAACATTCGCTTGCATCTATTAACCTCTGTATTTATTATCAGTTATTATTTCTACAATTCCTTGAGGAATGTTTACATATATTCTGCATTCACTGGTGGAACTTTTTAAAGTGCTTAAGAAATAAGTTCTTCAGACATATTCTCCTTAACTCATCTACAAAATGTTCTTTGAAAGACGAGCGATCAGAAGACAAACATTTTTTTTCAAGCTATTATTAAAAATGTTCACTTCAAATAATATTCAAAAACTCCTTTCAATCATATTTGAACGGCCTTCCGTCAATAAGAGGCACAAAATCATATACATGCATAAATATAACAAGCACTAATGAATTTGAGCAAACTAACTAGTTAGCTAACTTTCTAACCAACACCTGCGAAATCTAAGTACGATGTGATCCATATTTTAATTTTACTTCAGGTGGTTTTACTTACCTTGAGTAATCCATTTTCTCTAAAATTATCTACAAGCAAAAGTCACCGACTCTATAAACCTTTTTTGGCGCTATGGCGCCTAACAGTTCAAGTAAAACTAATCCATTCGTTGTGCATAGCGTTATTCTTATGTTATCATCTCGTCAGCATGAGGCGTCATGGATACGGCATAACTCCATTATCAAATAGAAGTTCTTTAACGTACGAATGGCATCGCTGGTCACCGATCCCATTTGCAGATGCCGCCGCTGGCGGATTTTACGGAATAATCTCCGATGTCATATTTGAATGCCGTCTCGAAAATGCCCTCGGGTGATTTCCGAGTTAGGGAATAACCGCCCAGGGGGGGTGTGCTTGAATCGTTCGAGATGGATTCCGGTACGGAATAATCCCGAACACAATGTAAAAACATGCGAGTGAGTCCTTAGTTACGTACCGGAATCAATCCCAAGCGATTCAAGCACACCCACCCAGGAGTCGAACCCGAAACCCCCTGATGTGTAGCCCGTTGCTCTAACCAATTAATCCCTCCCAATGCAGCGTTCTTCCTCCCTGTGAATTTCTTGAGGTTCTTAAGGAAGAAGATGTTGCACAGACTGCTGTACATCCACAATCATCACGCAGCCGAATTTTTGCTCACCGCGCGACTGTCAGCAAGACTCAAGCCCGCACTTAACACTAAGGTGCTTCCTTTTAACAAATCCAAGGATTACAAGCTACCAGCAAGCGTTAGCTACTGATAGTATTTGCAATGGAAAGATTTCCATTCGGAAAAATGCATTCCATCTGGACCGGAATTCGAAACAGAATCCTATCCCCTGATTTAGGCGTATTGTTGGCAGTAACGCCGACGAGGGTTGTGCAGTGTTTACACTCGGGACTCGTTTGTTCGGCAGTTTGTCTCAAAATCTGACTCCCTTTAAACTCTTATAAAGGCAAAGGAAGTATGACGCCGACAGGAAGCTAAACTGGCGCCACTCAAAGGCCTCCAGCCCTGTTCTGTTGGGCAAAAGATTCGCGGCTGACTTTACTGAGAATAGGCCGGGATTACGATGAACGTTTTCTGACGTGACGGAAACGGACGGTGGCATTGTTGCAGTTAGGAGAATGGGAGCGAAATTAAGCTAATCACGATGGACGGACGTTGACGTGCCGCTGACGTACGTTGAGGAAAGCTTGTCGAAGTATAGCTTTCCCGTCACGTTCGTTTCCGTCAGCCAATCACGAGTGAGTTGAAAATCAAGTTGGGGGTAAATTTTCGGATGAGGGTGACAACTTTTAAACCTTTTTTTACCACTGAAAACCGTCCTTTTTTGATGAAATTTTCACAACAGAACCTGCTGTGTTCATACTTTACTCACGTTAGAAAAGTTTTGAAAAAAGGTAAAAAGGTACGATTTTACACCAATTCGAACCCAAGAGGTGACTGTTCGCCGCGCCGCCATATTGGAAAACGGTATTATTTCCAATCTGCCGTCGATCGCGATATGCCACCAACAATTGAGCCGCTACGTTGGCGTTCGCCGCCACCGTCCGTTTCCGTCACGTCAGAAAACGTTCATCGTAATTTCGCCACGTAGAACCAGAGTAGACGAGGAACGGATGACTTCACAGATTAACATATATATTTTTAATTAATATTGTTGGTCAAATATTCGTTCTTATTACTGTGATATAAGTAATGCTATAAAATGCGGGTAATTGTTTACCTGACGTGGTGGAAACCCCGAGAAGACTTCACAAGGCACCTGGCGCGAGTTTGGGGATTCCTGGTTCAAATTCCGACCAAGGTAGATGATCGGAAAGCCATTATTTTGGTCGTGTTTGATTTGATTTAATCCTTCCGATCTCTGTTACCTTTTACGTGCCTCAAAGTAAAACCCTCTCTGCATTTCACTGTGACCAATTCACCAAAAAGGGGGAACGTAAATAAGCCGCTAAGGTTCTACGCCAATCTCAAAGCATCTTACGTCACATCAATTTAGCGAGTTTTATTTCAAGACTATTCGTTAAGCGTCACATGACGTATTTGACGACCAAGACCGACTACATTCAGCATAGCAGCCGCATCAATGTCTTTATCTGAAATGATCTGCTGGAAAACAGGCCTATTTTCCCCATACTGCTATGGCTTAGAATGTTAATGGTTGGCTAATCTGAGGTGGCTATGGAACATTTGGATTGAATTAATCAACAAAGTGTAAAGAGATTCTTTCTCATTACACTTAGAATCACCACTGATTAATTTCAGTAAATCATCCAAATTATTCACTTATCACCGGCAGGGCTGGTCTCATCATGACGAGTGAGCTCAGGTTGGAGATTCTCATCATCATCAAGGGTCAACTATTCTAGGATTGGTTTGACACAGCCCTCCACTCAATTCTTCTAGTGGCCAACCTCTTCATATTGACGTAGTTCCTCTCTTTCACGTCCTTTACGACCTGCTCCATGTAACTCATACGAGGCCTGCCTTTTCCATTTTTCCCGTTCACTTTTCCTTCGACAATTGTTTTCATCAGGCCATCGTGTCTTAAGATGTGGCCGATTAAGTTGTCCCGTCTTCTTTTTATAGTTTTCAGCAGACTTTTCTTTTCTCCTACTCTTCTTAGGACTTCTTCATTCGTCACACGGTCGATCCATTTTATCTTCATCATTCTTCGATAGCAACATATTTGGAATGCTTCCACCCTTTTCTTCTCCGCTGCTCTCATTGTCTATGCCTCACTGTCGTAAAGGAATATGCTCCAGATATACGTTTTGATGAATGGCTTCCTTACTTCCAAGCTTGTATTTCCAGCTGTTAGTAGATTCCTCTTTTGATAGAATGCCCTCTTTGCCTATTCTACTCAACATTTCTTTCTTTCTTCGTCCATCGTTGGTTACTCTGCTTCCCAGGTAAGAGAACTCTTTCACCTCTTCCAGTTTCTGTTTTCCTAGCATAACGTTGGTTTTGGCATCCTCTCTGTTGCTGCACACCAATATCTCAATCTTCTTCTTATTTATCTTCAGATGATAACTGGCCATTGCTCTTTCCATGGTTGTTAGCATCTTATTTAGCTCCTTCTCTGTCTCTGCTATGAGAGCTATTTCATCAGCAAATCGTAGCACACTGATTGTTTCTCCGTGGATGTTCACTCCAGAACACTTCTCCTTGACTTCATTGATGGCTCTCTCGATGTAAGCATTAAAAATCACTGGAAACAGTGCACAGCCTTGTCTCACTCCTTTCCTTATTCTTGCTTCTTCACTGCTGGATCCAGATTTGATCACCGCTTCTTGGTTTTTATACAAATTGAGGATAATTCTTCGGTCATAATACGACACTCCAATTAGTTTCAGAATTCCAGCATTAAATTCCACTCCACGTTGTCAAAAGCCTTCTCTAAATCCACAAATGCAATTAAGGTGGGCTTGTTCTTCTCCATTCTCTTCTCTATAAGCAGCCTAAGGGCCAATATTGCTTCTCTTGTATCCTTACTTTTCCTGAATCCGAATTGATCTTCATGCAGGAACTCCTCTTCTTTTCGTTCTATTCTTCTGTAGATTATCATTGTCAAAATCTTCAATGCATGTGTCGTCAGACGTATAGTCCTAAAATTTTCACATTTCTCCGCTCTCTTCTTTTTGGGAGTAGGAATTATGATGTTTTTCTCGAAGTCCCTGGGTATTTCTCCTGTTGAGTACATGTCGCAGATGACCTTATAAAGATGGGCCAATGTCCAATCTCCCGCATTCCTTATTAGTTCTGCGGGAATATCATCAATTCCAGGAGCCTCATTCATCCGAAGGTTCCTTACTGCTGCGTTGAATTCCGATCTCAATATTGATGCTCTCATATCATCCTTATCGATTCGCTTTCCTCTTCAACAACTTTCGTGCTGAGATTGTTTCTGTAGCGTCAAAATTAATTCGGCTCATATGGTAAGTTGTGTCTCACTTAATGAGCAGACCATATCGAAGTTCACCCTTTTTCCTATGCAGTACTACGAGATGACCTTAGATATTCAATGAATAATTGTATGCATGGCCGAAGGAGATGATGCATAACTAATGAATTGCAAATACTGAGCAGCTTAATTGCGACATTATTATGATCGATGAGGCAAGGGACAAGTAAGGGTGAGTCATAATAATGAAATTTATATAACTAATAGTCAATGGTGTTATCGGCCGTGACATGGTGGAAACGATTTATTATAATAAGAATGAATAAACTTGATTTTTCCACAAATTTTATTACTTTCCACTACCCAGGTTTCGACGGTTAAGTCATCATCAGGTGAATAACAAAGAAACAGTTCTTACACCAAGTACATATATAAACAGTGAAGAGGGGCGGGTTTAGGTTTGCTTGGAAGGATGGTGGAGGTAAGAAGGGTCAAAGGGGGGGCGGGGAAGGAGGGCGGGGGTAAGGACAGGGAGAGTGGAGGGGGTGGTAGGTGAGGTTTAGCGTTGAGTGACACATTGGGTCACTAGATTCTAGAACAGCACATTGGGTCACTAGATCTAGAACAGCTAGATATTATGAAAACCGTTGGTTCGAAGTGTGAAATCCTTAATGATTTGTTGTATGCCTCCCGTTCACCCCTCCTAGACCTCTCACTGTTCAGGGACACCCACCCACCATAACGACCCAATGCGTCACTCAACGCTAAACCTTTTCCCTCACCTACCACCCCCACTCTCCCCGTTCCTTTGACTTTCCTTACCCCCCCCCTCTTTCCCCACCCCTTCGACCCTTCTCACCCCCACCATCCTTCCTAGCAAACCTAAACCCGCCCCTATTCACTGTTTGTATATATACTTGATGGAAAACTGTTTCTTTGTTATTCACCTGATGATGACTTAACCGTCGAAACCTGGGTAGTGGAAAGTAGTAAAATTTGTGGAAAAATCAAGTTTATTCATTCTCATTACAACTAATAGTCATTAAAGTAGTAAATAATCAATCCATTTACTTTTAGTTCGTATGGTGGCGTAGACAGTAAAGAGCTGGGCCACAGTCCGGAGAGTCCCGGTTTCAAATCCCGGTAAGATGATTTTCTGGACACCCCCACCCAAAATCCTCGCGATTCGACTCTCTGTGAGTTAAACATTTAATAGGACATAGCACGTGGCCCAAGGGGAGGAACTGCCCCCCCCCCCCCCCACCCTGAATGTGTGTGAATTTCACACTCCAATCAACTTTTATCCTCACCAGTCAATAATCACTCTCTTGGTGGGGGCGATTCTTTACTAAAATCAGAGAAACACTACTTACTCTTGGCCGTTTGAAGGGGCAGTCATGGAACTCTGCTAACTTCGTGTAAACATTACGGAAGAGGTTTATCCATTGCTAGTTTCGCGGCGTTGATGTCACTTTTCAAGACACCTGTGTTTTTCTCGATGCTAGTCAACTATCATCTCATTGGAAAGTGGTTAGGGACAGCAATGGGATATCTCTCCAAAAGCTGGTGTCGGTCTGGGGAATCCATCATACTTCGTGTCTCAGACATTGCTGTTGGAGTATGGAATATGGTCTGGATCTAGAGGCAATTGCCGATTTATTGAATTCAATGGGAAACAAGGTCTTTTTTTCCTTTTTTAGTTTCTTAATGCTATGAAATAGTTTCCTTGATGGGAAAGTAATTATTGGAGTAGAGTACTTTATAAAAGATATGCCAGTTCATCTGGGAAAGGTACTTGATGTGTAATGGTCAACCCTACCACTATACGTATTCTTTTTTCTTTGTACATAGTAATGTGCTTCAACGAAAAAGTGAGAAGTTGTGTCGAGAGAATGCTGTCCAGAAGTTCCGAAGAAGGGCGGCCGCTTGTGCAGATGGACGGCAGACACTCAGGTAACCCACATAGCAACGCGTGTCTCACAGTCAGAGACGTCTCATTGACGTCTCTTGAGATATTGACGTCTCGGTACATCTCAGAGACTTCTCTGAGAGGTTCCCGCGAGACTGGTCTCATGCGTAGCTATCCGAAACGTTTCAGAGACGTCTCTTATAAGTACCCGCGAGACCAATGCAGTGGTCTCATGCGTAGCTATCCGAAACGTCTGAGAGAAATCCGAGATATTTCATATACATCACTTTAGTTATCTGATATTACCACCTTTTAAAATCATCTTCCATCGTTTTTTAGGCAAAACCTATCTCAATGGCGCATTTAGCGTCAATCAATATAACCATCCGAAATAATAACGAAAAAAACTTGCAAGATTTTGCATGCAGTAAGACGTACGCTATTTCAAGAAGGCCACTTTTCGTATATAAATTGGGAGCGGATGGGTAAAAGTTATGTGTTTACACAATTTTGTATTGATATAGCGTAAGATATTCGTAAATCGTTTAATTCTACTATCACTGGAAAAATGGTAAGAAGAGCCGTTATACTCTAATTTTGGTGAAGTTTTTGTCAGACTATAAATTAATTGGGCTTTATTCTAAATCCGAAAAAATCGTTAGATATGCTTCCATGTTAAAATTTTGTATTTCATACCCTTGTCAGGTGAGACAGTGTTGTATAAAGATAGCGACAAAATTAGCGCTATGGGTGAGTAACGCATCGGAAGTGAAGGGATTTATTGGCATAGTAAAGCATATTGCCAAATTCTAGCCAGAAAGATCAACGGTGTTAGATCCTCTTTAAAAATCGTTGCAGACAAACGCACCGTTTAAGTGGAATATGATGGATTTTGATAAATGTTTCAAGCGACTAAGATGTATATGAATCTAGTATAACCTATGGGTTAGCACCGCGTATGGAAGCGGTGTTTTTTGGTTCCACACCATGTCAGCTTTAATACAATTATGACAACTTTCTTATTATTTGACTGCAAAATTTTTCGGAACTACTCGAGGAGTTGTTTTCATGTTTGGCAGCACAGTTACAGTCACTCCCTTCTGCTTTACATCTATCTACATCTACACGATACCCTGCAAGCCCCCGTGAGGGTGTGTGGCAGGGGGTGAAGATCACCAAGCATGCACTACTAACATGCAAGCAAGCAACTAAAGGGTCTCATGCAACTAGATTGTTAGTATCTATAGTATTTGAGGGGTTAATACATGCATCATGCACTACAGAATACTCTATAATATTTCCCCTACCTATCCCTTTCCTATGCTGCCTATTCTGTTCTCTTATAGTACGGGGGAAAAATGCCATTTTGAATCTGTACGACAATCTATCTCTCTAATCTTATTTATCTGGTCGAATCTAGCATAATACGCTGGTGTTTTTAATATGTGCCTATCATCTTCAGTAAAGCTATCCGATTGAAATGTCTTCAATAGATTTAATCTGAACGTTAACTTACGCTCTGATAATGATTCCCACCCAAATTCTTGTATTAATTCTGATACACTACTCAACCTATCGTAACACCTTTTGACGAACCTAGCTGCTCTACGCTGCACACTGTCTAGTTCTCTCATCAAACCTAATTCATTAGGATCCCATACACTGGCTGCATACTCAAGGTGGGGCCTAACTAGTGAAAAGTAGCATCGCTCTTTTGTCTTCTCATCACATTTCCCAAGTACTCTTTTTATAAATCCTAGCTTTCTCTTCGCTTGGCCGCATATTTCCCTTATGTGTCTTCCCCACGATAAATCTTTAGTGATTGTTACACCTAAATATCTTACGCTTTCAACGTTTTCGATCTTCGTGTTATTAATTCTATAGGATCGCTCTATTGAATTATTCCTCCTCCAAAAATTGATAGCTACACACTTTTTAAGGTTGAGTTCTAACTGCCAATTTTCGCACCACTATTGAATTGCATCTAAATCCTTGCTAAGTGATTTCGTGTCTTCTTCTTTAGATATACCCCTATACACCACCGCATCGTCTGCAAAAAGTCTAAGGTTACTACTAACTACGGTACCCAAATCGTTTATGTATAAAAGAAATAGAAGCGGACCTACTACGCTACCCTGGGGAACTCCCGATGTGACTTCGATTGTGTCCGACATGATACCATCTATGACAACCCTCTGCTCTCGCCCACTTAAGAATTCTTTTACCCAACATACAACGTCTTTATTTATACCAAAACTCTCTAACTTCAAGATTAATTTGTCATGAGGAACTTTATCGAAAGCCTTTTTAAAATCTAAAAATATCGCATCAACTTCAGTACTGCTTTCGCCGTGGACTAAAATATCGTGTACGAATAAAGCTAATTGTGTCTCGCAAGATCTACCTTTCCGGAACCCATGCTGGCTGTTTATGAGTATTCCCTGACTATCCAAATGCCCCATGATCGAACTGACTACTATGTGCTCAAATATCTTACAAGAGATTGACGTGAGTGAAATGGGTCTGTAGTTACTAGGTTCTTCCCTATCACCGCTTTTAAATATAGGTGTAATGTTAGCTACTTTCCAATCCTTGGGTACTGTGTGCTTCTTTAGTGTTTTATTGAATATTATTTCTAGATAGGGGGCTATTTCAGAAGCTAATGTTTTATATATTCTGGAAGGAATTTGATCGGGACCTGGTGATTTGTTTTTACTTATGCTTTTTAACTGCTGCTCTATTCCGCGACATGAAATGTTTATTTCAGGCATTTGCTCACTGAAAGTGTTCGGCGGTGGTTCCACTGCGTTTTGTGACGATGAGTTGAATACACTTTGGAAGAAGGTGTTTAAAGTATTGGCTTTTTCTACACTGCTGGTGACTCTGATTCCTTTATCATTTTTAAGTGTGTGCACTGTGGACTTATTTCCCTGGAGCTCTCTCACATATGACCAAAACGCTTTATGATTGCTATCTAAATATTCTTCTAACATCTTGCTCTTGAAATGTGATAACGCTTGCCGACATGTTTTCCTTGCTAATGCTCTCGATTTTTTATAGTTTTGAACTAGCTCATTTTTTTCCTCTGCCGATAGACCCCGTCCTGCATTTTTCATCTTAGCGTGGCATACCCTTTGTCGCTTTAGTGATTTCCTAACCTCCGCGTTATACCACCTTGGCTCTGTATTATCACTAATATATTTACTTGGTATTTATTTATGAACTGCGTTACGGGTGACCTCAAGAAATTCTCTCCACGAATCCTCTGTATTTAATCCTTTGCTTTGTTCGCTGAATACATTAAACGCTTCCCTTAATTCCTCTTTCATACCGTCGTAATTTGCCTTGCCAAATGAGTATACCCTCCTCCTTGGTTTATAATGTCTTTCAACGCCTACAATAAATTTCGCATGCACTATTTTATGGTCACTAATTCCTGTGTCTGTAACTGTATTTAGGACTCTCTCGGGTATATTTGTTGCTAATAAGTCTAGAATGTTGTTTCCCCTGGTCGGCTCTGTTACTACTTTATTGCACATTGGTTCTCAGATATTGGCACATTATCGAGGAAAATCTTATTTATTCCTCCTGTAGTTGAAATAATATCAGTTATGTGTATTGATAAAGAATATACTTATTTTTATCCAGAAAATGGTTATTGAGGAAATGTTTTAAGAGCCCAAAATACCCCATGTGAACCTTTTGTGAAGTTATTTATCACAAGCGACTTAATTCTAGTCAGCAGCTGCATATATATGGCCTCTTAACTTCTAATCTCAATGAGGTAGTGATAATCAGTATGAATTAGATCTTCAGGTCGTCGAAAGCTGAATGGTAGGCTCATTAGATTAGAGTGAACGTAGTCGAGTTTAAGTGACAAAGATTATATTCCTCCACTCTCAACTTCAAATATTAATGAAAACGCTTTTTTTTCTATCTTTGAGCTAGGTGCGCCCGTGAGGGTATTATGGAGTGACTTTTTTGCATTAGCCAAATTCGTTTGACTAACCTTCCCTGTACAGTATTTTTGCCTGGGTATCTTCAAGACATAAAAAGAGGACGTACAGCTCACTAAGACATTTTGAGATCTCTGAGAGATGTATCTGAGACGTCTCTGAGACATCTCACGTTTCGAAAAACGCTGAGATGTACTTTTGCTATGTGGGTAACACCGGAGAGGATATCAGGTACTATGAACAGTCGTGTCGCCATAACAATTCGAGGTGGAATTCAATAGTTTTTTTCTCCGTGCATACCTCAGACATTCGTAACAAAATTATAGTAATAGGACTGCAAACGCATATGAATTTGAATTATATTACAGGGTGGCTACTGATAACGAATTTTCAAATTCCCTGACTTTTCCCTGATTTTTCCCTGATGGTTTTACCAATTTCCCTGACCGATCGCCAAAAGGTCTCCAATCATCAGAATATTTTTTTCTGCTGAATTAAATTTTCGTCAAACTCAGAAAATGTTAAAAGCTGAAAATAAATTTTTTAAATCTATAAGAATGAAAAAAATATATAGAACCTCCGCCATAATGAACAATTTATATTAAACTTTCACAAGTTAAGCCCTCACACAAATTATACACACTTTTAATACATTTTTCGCTGCCGTGTATCTTATTTCCGAGGCCGCGTATGTTTCCTTCGGTAAAAAATCGAAGGGAAAGTTAATGGCCAATTTACTGGCGGACTCTGGCACAGGTATCACTAAGCTACGCGAAAAATACAAGCCAAAACCAAGTTCTTGGACTGGATGAAAATCGGATGGCACGAGTTTTAGAAGCGAATAACAATTTGATTAACGTGGTCTTAACCCCTTGATTGTAACAGGAAACAAAAAATGTAAAAATATTTTTTAAACAAATAAAACGTAATCGCGCCACTGCGAACGAAAACAGGAGGCAATTAGCAACGGCAGCGTCATATTTAGGAATGCCATATTAGAGGTGGTTTGTGACCTGTTTAAATTTCTTCAAGAGGGAGCTAAGGTGGGCATTCAATAATTACGTCAAGCGTGAAAGGCGGGGAGGGGAGGAGAACCCTTCTTATAGTCTCGCGAAGGGGGTATGGAAATCGAAGATGATCTCACGTAAGATTTTGTTTACACGTGTGATCGTACTTGTATTACCGTTTTAATAACCAACGTCTCGTATTTTTAGAACTGCAAACAACTACCTCTCGACCCGAGTCTCGGAAGTTAAAAAAACGCGAGGTTAAATCTTCCGAAAAACATAGCCTCGGATTCCTTGTGATGAGCAGAATACGCGGTGATCATGAATTTTAACAGTACTCGGCAAATATCGCATTAAGGATTTACAAAAGGGATACATTGTACGACTGATTCACAACTGAATGTTCAACGAATTGACGGGGTTTATTTTATGCACTTCCGCGACGGACATTAGTTTTAGTTGGCGAAATGTTATGGTAAACGTAATAGTAGAAAAATAACGAGAATTTCCTATCCCAGTTTCTCCCTGACTGTTACGAGAATTCCCTGACTATTCCCTGACTTTTCCAGATTTCCAAAATTCCCTGACAATTCCAGGTTTTTCCGGTTTTCCCTGACGATCGCCACCCTGTATTAGAACCTCCTATAATGCTATAGGTTTTGTTTCGGGTAAATAAAAAGTATGTGACACCTTGGTTTCAGCAAAGAGCGAAATTTCTGTCTTGTAATTATTGGTTCATAATGTGCCGTGCCCTGTGGCTGGACAATTATCTGAGAGCCCTCTTTACATATTTCTTTCATATTCATGCCAATATTTTACCATTTTCTCCAGGTCACAAACCTGCCGTTCTCTTAGTATTTCAGCATCGGCATTCGCTGTACGCTACTCCCCTTAGGATTCATTCAGCCCGTGACGAGTGAGCACATTGTAATTTTTTGAGCGCAGTTCACGGCCGCAAGCGTGGAGCATGTGGATAAAATCTCTTATTTTCTGAACCCCAATATTTTTGTTATCAAACAAAGTCGTGCCATGTTCCCCACGCTCTTATGCTCATTAATCCCTGTAAACACAAAATGCTGCTGATGCGCAGCAGCAGAGCAACATTGCAACGCTGCAGCAGCTGCGGACGTGCTGCTGCAGCATGCCCGACACCGTAAAATTTCCTATATTTCTATGTCAGCAGCGCTACAGATGCAATGCAGCAGCGTTGTTGAAGCGCCTCCACAGCGCTGCAGCAACGGACTTGCTGCACTGCAGAAGCGTTTCAAGTTACACATCCACAGCCCTGGGTGCCAGGGCCCCTGCAGCACATAATTAGGTTAATAACCCTAGGGTTAATAATAATAGGGACCTTCATAATAATGAATAAAAATAACTCCTAATAAAATTCCGTATAATTTAATTGTTCTCTACCTAAGCATGTTCCGACACACGTCATTATCAGGACCATATTTTGTCAAAATCTAGGTCGGAAGCGATATATTTGTGAAATTATGACCAATGAAAATTTAATTATGAACATTATACTATTCCTCTAAGTGATGCTTTTCTGTGGAGTAACTAAAAAGACTGCTCAACATAAAACCTAATGAATAGCCAACTGCAGCAGTTTTTCATGATCTTATCTCCCTACCACGAGTGTGCATATGACGGCATATATTGAAGGTATACCATATGATGATTATGACAGCAATTTTCTTATTATAGATCTTCATGTGATATCTATCCATTGTCCTTTCCATGGTTACTAGAGTCTTCCCCAACTCCCTATCAGTCTCTACTATGATTTTTGTGTCATTGGTGAATCGCAGGAGGCTTATTTTGGATATTTTATCCTAAAGCCATCACTTCAATGCCATTGGAGGATATCTCGATCTAAACATAAAATATTACAGGAGAAATTACAAAAACTTTTTTTACTCCGTTCGTTTTACTTGGTTCTACACTACAGGGCACTTTTATGATCACTGCCACCCAGTTTTTATACAAGTTGTGATAATTCTTTGGACACCGTATTATGCACCTATTTCCTTAGGAATCCTCAGCATTAAATTCCAATCCACATTGCCAAACGCCTTTACCAAATTCACAATCTTAATAGCAGTCCAAGGACCTAAATTGCTTCTTTTGTGACCTTGCTTTTTTTCTCAAACTAAATTGGTCCTCATCCAGGAACTCCTCAGATTTTCGTTCTTTTCTTCCATTGACGATTCTTGTCAATATCTTCGAGGTATGTGTCAGGCATTTTCAAAGTGCGTCTACGTTGGTTTTGATTTCTAATCAATGTATTGGCAACCACTAACATGTGCTGCAAAGAACCGTAGCAGTCTTTTCCCTCTATCATTACAGTTTCTCAATTTATATATTCCAGTTATTCTTCCATCTTTACTTTTGCCAACAATAGAGTTCCAATCTCCTAAAATAATTAAAGTTCAATCTTTTCTTATCTGTTTTTTTTTAATGTCGTGATATCATCAAAGACGTCTTCCACTTCTTCATCTTTGTAGTCCGTCATAGGCGCATTAACTTATACAACTATAGGTATCTACAGGTTTGGTCTTGATCTTCACAACTGTTATCCTTTTGCTACTTTGCCTTTCACATGCATTCCGGCGCCCTTGCTGAGCATTATATCTACTTCATAATCACCATTTAAAAAGACCGTGGGTACAATCTTGTAGTTTCTGCTCCAAAAGTTTCGAAAAAGTCTCCATAGATCGTATTTTCACCTTTAGGTTCTCCAATCTTCCACAGGTCCAAAGTGATATCATGTTCTACGTTCCTACCCTAAAATATCTATCACACTCGATGTAGGTATTCTTTCATGTGGTCCCCGTTCGGAGATCTGAGGAGGGCTGTTTACCTCCAGAATATTTTACTCGAGAGGGTTCCATCATGTCTTGATTGAAAAAATAAAGTGGAGCACCTGTGACTCCTCGGGATAATAATATGGCAGTTTTCCCTTGCATTCCACATCGCAGTTCTACAGCAGTTAATGTAAATGTTACCACGACTGTACCTACCTAGTGAAATGAGTGTCACTGTACCGACCACTGTGGTCTCCACCTTCACTTATATGAAGAAGAGCTGCTACCTTCTCCTCCGGGTGATAGTCTACATCTACATAATACCCTGAAAGCCACCATAAAGGTGTATGGCAGGGAGTGAATTCACATCAAACATGCATTACACATCATGCATTATAGGATTACTAGTAATTATATTCTAGTTTAAACTTCGCAATTTAATAAATGATAAAAATAGCAAAGCAAGCATGTAATAACATAATGTTAGTTTGGTTAGCTCAAAGTCCTTACACCAACATGCAACTACCTATGCTATCCATTGATAAAATTATATTTATACTATTGGATATATTTACAACCAATCATATCCCTAATTGCGTGAGGAAAGAAGGATATTTTGAATCCATTGGTTTGGCAAAAATTGATGGAAATTAAAAAATAGTAGGTTACGAATTCAGAACCTATGCCTTTTCTCTGCTAAGTTGAAAAAAGAGCGAAATTTATGAACAACTAATACCCTCCTTCCTCATCATCGTCATCAGTGAATAATCCTAGGATTGGATTGACGCAGTCCTCCACTCAATTCTTCTATTGGCCAACCTCTTCATATTATCTAATTCTTCTGTTCTGCATCCTTCACGACCTGTTCAATGTATCTCATACGAGGCCTGTCTTTTCCATGTTTCCTGTTCACTTTTCCCTCAGCAATTTTCTTTATCAGGCCATCATCTCTTAAGACTGTCCGTGTTAGGTAGTTATTGCAGTTGTCTTTGGCATTCAGAAGGGATTCCATTACATAAAGATTGTATACTGTCAAGTTACCGAACAGTAGGCGATAGTGTTCCATGAGAAAAGCATTGGCCAGGATTCTAATAGCCTTTTTTTTTGCAATGTGAGCACCTTTTTTACATCTGTGGTTGGGCCCCCACAGCTGCAGTCGATACGTAAGGTGGGATTGGAGTAAAACACAATAGACACAGGATAAGCTTCCTTTACACCGAGTTTCAGCTTTCTCAACAGGTACAGTGCCATAAAAAGTTATTTGCTGACAGCTTGTAGGTGGCTACCACAATTTAGTTTGTGGTCCAGGTGAAATTCTAGTAGTTTGGTTGGTTCATATTCTGTAAAGCCTGGTTTCAGATTGCAGACAAGGGATTCTGTTTTACTGGGATTCATGTATAGCTTGCTAGCTGAAAACCGATCATTAGCTTGTGAAGTAACAATTGTTAGTGAAGTGGTAGCTTCATTTGGGTGGTTGTCAGTGACCCATACTGTGATCATTATTTACTACATGAGACACTGCAATCGAAGCAGACAAATTAATGATGAAATATATTATTATCATACTACTGCTCATATTAAAAATATAATATGTATCATATCACAAATATAATATCATATTACAAATACAATATCATATTACAAATATAATACTACTGCCCATCCCAATGCATGGTGATTGTCTCTTTCCTGAGGGATAAATCCGTTTTAAGGGTGTGATGTCACCGGGTTCCCCAACTAATTCACATGCTCAATTACTGTCCTTAGGTACAAATTCAATTAATTCCTTTAAGGAGGACATATGGAAGTTGAAAGCCAAACTGGATGCGATGATTTGGATTCATCAGGGCAAGATGGAAAGGATGAGGATCTTGATCTCTGGCACTGGCCATCACACTCTGGCATTGTGGTCCAAGGATGGTGGTTGCTGACTTGGCCTATTTCTCTGCTGCTCTACCTCACAGTTCCAGACTGTCGGCTGTCACATAACCGTCAGCTGTATCCAATTACATTTACAGTTTGCATTTTATACATTGGTTCCGCATCATATTTGGTAGCTTGGATGATAACAGTCATAGGTAAGACCAAGTTGTGTGTAAAAAGATCTATTTTAACATCTACAAATGTGTAAAAGGGTATGAAGATATTGCTACCACTTGCCCTCTCTCTCGCATTCATATCCTGCAACCCGTTTGAATAGTTGAAGATCGATTGTCTGACCCAGGACCATTTCCTTTGACGGATGGCATTTTCCCCCTCCATTTCCATGCTCACTTAGGCGCTGTAGCATTGACAACCTCCAAATGAACCCCTCTCCACATTTGGATTTCTCTTTCTCAGGAAGCAAGAACCCTTATATAAGCATCTGAAACTTAGTTGTAAAGATATTTGGATGGGGTCATTTACCATATATTTCTTATTTCCGAATCTGAGAGAGTTTGTAATCTTAAAATACCCTTATTGTTTCGTTCTTCGATCCGTCAATTAGTTCTCGAGTTTTAAGCGGCGAAAAAATGATGTTTTCAACCCATTTGGAAAAGTGGGTGTGCCAAGGACTCGAACGTCATTCACTGCATCCAATCACAATTGAGATCGCGAAACTCCTTCGCCTTATCACAATGGGGGATACGCAGCTGACTGTGCCAATGGAAGTGGTTGCGACAGGACCTCTTCAGGCAGACCTCCCTTCCCCACCTCCAATCCCTTCCCGTTCTTTCTCAGAACAGTTAAGAACGGGAGATGGATGACATTGTAATCCTTAACACAGCTTCTTTGGTAGGCATCACCTTTTGCTTATTTTAATTTATGAGTGAACAGCTCTGGTTAGGAGATTAATTTTTTCACTAAAGTTCATTTTTTGTTTCCATCTAACAATTTCGTTTACAAAATAGCGATTTTGGTTCCGAGTAAACGCCCTCATTATAAGCATATATCCTATGTTCCCTCTATTTGTTATAAGAGGTTGAATGAACTTTTTTCCATTTAGAAGGATTACAACTTTGACATTAAATTTCTCTCTGCCTCTCTCTTTGTTTTCCCTTAATTCCTTAAATAATACTAATGGCACTTGGATTTTAACAATATATTTTGATTTTCACATTTAGATTTGCAGTATTTATTTTTAAATCTCAAAATCTATTATCCCTAGACCTTTTATTTCCATGAACTTTGTTTTCGATATCTTTCAATGATTTCTTGCTCATGCTGAAGGATTGTAGGCTTTCCTACTGAATGAACTGATGGTATTAATAATAATAATGGTTTTTATTTGCCCGAAGACCAAGGTACATTTGTCCGATGATATAAGGCACGTCAATCATAAACAGAAGTTACATTAACAGGACATATTAAATGAGTCAATTTCAGTCAAAAACATATATCACCAATAGTTTACATCCAATACACAAAAACACATGAAAATACTTCATCAAGTCCTTCCATTACTCACATAAGTATTCCTCCAAAGAATAATAGGACCCTTGTAGAAGTAACCTTTTTAATTTTATTTTGAAGGTGCTATAATTTTTATATTTTTTATTTCAACAGGAAGTTATTTGTACAGTCGCATCCCCATTTCCCTGGGGCCAAATTTGTTAAGGTTAGTTCTTATATTTGTGTAGCGTATACTACTCTATATTCACCCTCTACAGGTTGGGCTTTGCACCAGGTTGAGCCTCCAATTTCCAATGAGGAGAAAGTCAATTATCTTCCTCTGGCTGATAAAATACAGGTTTTCACTCTTGAGGAAGGCGAGCGACTTGCTTTCCAAAATGTTAGAAAGAGAAAGCCTGACCCGGTGCCGAGTCTATATCTAGGGGAGCCAGGATTTACATGTCCACTCTCGCTCATACCTTCTGTCATTTTCAGCACGGAATTGGGGTTTCATCATGTTATCAAATCAGTCTCTTACCTTAGCATTGGGTAAGAAATGTTTCTCCATTATTTGATCTCTCAGGTAACTATGTTCAGATTCTCTGCCACCATGAGCCTGGAGTGCATGGAGACTTAAAATTGATGTCTATAGCCAATTTTTTCAGTGAGAATGACCAGGTATTTTTCCTCTACCACGTATTGTGCTCCATTTATCTAGCATTTCCAGGTAAACTTTAGGCTATTATTTTATAACATCTCGAACTTCTATCAGCAGATAAAAATGCTTGTCTTCCAGGTGTCCTGCCATGTTTGTTCATTTTTCCAAATAACATTATGCCTGCATTGTACCAGTCATCTTCAGGTCAGTGAAGCTACCTGAAGATGACTGATGCGAAAGAGTCTACCTACAGGTGAAAAGGCTTGTGCGATGAGCGATTTTGGTCATCGATTTTCGATGAAAATATTCATTGAAATGCTTCGATAACGATGGCTGTCATCAATCATCAAATAGAGTGTACACAATGATCGATGACTATCGATGAACATCGATAAATGTTGATGATCGATGAATTACGATGACTATCGATGAATGTTGATGATCGATCAATTACGATGATCGATGACTCTCGATGATCGGCGCAGATGTCTCGGTAGGCAGTTTGGTGTGGCTATTAAGTGAAGATTGAATTGGGTCAAACCTAATTGAGAAGGACAAGGCCTATTTATTAAAGAGCAAAACAAGCACCAAGTTACAAATTAAGCAACAACTCTTTGTTATGGTATAATGCAATTCTCATTTCCACATTTTCATCCGTGATTACAAGTCGGTCATTGAACACAACGTTTCCTGCATCGCTGAAGAACCGCTCTGACAACATTGAAGTGGCAGGAATAAGATTTGGATAAAGACGGGACCTCCTCGTACTTGTGGAGCTCCGCCAGGAAGGGGTCGTCAGGAGAGGTAGCGTTTCTCGTGTGAGAAGCACATCACGACTCATCGACATAAATGATTCTCATCGACTCATCACTGTCAATGGTCGATGACATTCATCGTCATCGATTTCAGTCATAGCCCCATGATGACTGAAATCAACATCGATGACTTCGATTAATCGGCTCATCGCCCAAGCCTAGGTGAAACTGTTGTCAGGAACTAATGCAAACTCTGCTGGACATACAGAAGACAAGACATCTTCAAGGTACCAGCGCCTAGAAAAGCAAAAATATGGATATCCTAGAATAGGCTAATCTCCTTCCACAGGAAATAGGGCAAAGTCAGTTTCACAATCTTTTTTCCCATTACCACCGAAAACAGCACCTATGGTTTTACATCAGGGTATTCAACCATTAACAACAGATGAGCACACATATCCAAGCCCTGAGTGGTGAAAAATCCACACAGGCGGTACTCAAACCCACAACCCTAAGGTTAGCAGACGAGGACTCAACCATGCCGCCACCGGGGCCGCCCAAATTTTCTAAAATGCTCATTAAAAAAAAAGATTCCATTCAGAATCCCTATTGATTATGCTACTTACATTGCTTTACATCGAGCCTTACTATAATCCTAACAGGAGACACAGCCAGAGTTCCAGATTCAGTGATGGGACTTACATTTTTAGCAGCTGGCACAAGTCTCCCGGAAGCAGTTTCAAGTGTAATCGTAACAAATCAAGGTAAATGATAATTATTAGATCTGGGGCAGAACACCATCACTTGCCCACCCCTTTGTAAAATACCTACCTGCATATTTAAATCATTGCACCAAAGTTTAGTACTTTTGTGAAGTGTAATGCAAAATGTTTTTGGTATGTAGAAACCAATTCTCAGACTTGATTTCTAATTCCAGGATATGGTTCCATGGGATTAAGCAGCTCACTCGGGTCCAACACATTTGACATATTACTCTGCCTTGGATTGCCGTGGCTGATAAAGAGTACAATAGTTCCTGGCAAATCAGGACAACATTATGTGTTAATCAACTCCAAAGCCATACAGTATAGTGCTGCTTTATTGTTGTCTGCATTAATGATACTGTACATTTTATTTGCCTGCAACAAATTCAAGCTAGACCAAAAAACTGGTTTCCTCTGTTTGCTGGCATATTTCATATTACTGATAGTAGCAACCTTAAATGAACTCAATTTTTACCAGGTCATAAATCTCCCAACATGTGGATGGTGATGAATACAACATCGCAAGTAGTAAAATCTTATGAATAAATTATTTTAAAATAATATTCACTAAATTTTTTTGTTGTTTCAAATATTTTTGCATTGTTTTAAAAAGATTTCTTCGTAAGTTCAAAATATTTTGAAAAATATTTTAATATAATTAACGAATGTTTAACCCTTCCGTGACGGTGCCGGGTACTTGAGGACCCCAAAATAACTAAATTTGATGGAAAAGTTTTATTTTTAACCACATATGTTTCTTATCCCAAGTATTTGTGCATAAATTCTTCTTTTATAGTATGGAACTGAAAGAAATTTGTTTCACCTACTTTTTTACAAAATATCTTCAGTTTTTGAATGGTGTACCCAAGTATTGCAATTGCATCGTGTATTTCAATCCAAGCCATTTTTGCTTGGATTGCAATACACGATGTCCTGTCATGTGAGTGTGGCAACTCAGTCACCCCATTCATACGAATTTCTCAATTGGTTTATTATTTATTGCATTAACAGTAATTATCTCACATTATTATCCCTTGTCTCATATACAGGAATGTTTTCGGGTATGCCTGGGGTGGCATCAAAGCTCCGAGCGGAGTTCCTACAGAGGCCTACTCAAAGAAAATTTATCAGGGAGTAAATAACAAGAATACAAGATAACCTCAGCAAAATAATCAATAATGTATTTTTGAACATAATCAAAGGCTAAGTAAAAGAAAAACAAAAAAACAACGTAATATTCCGGGAAAAAAGCGTTAGGGTCCGAGTATCCCACACAGATGTTTTTGAAACTCTTCAGGGCACAGTCACGGAATGGTTAAAAATTATTTATTCTATTTTTTCCAAATGTTTTATAAAATGTATGTATGCATGGTATTCCCTTCAGGGTAGGCGCAGTCCGAAGGTATCACTTATAATGATATCCTTGTATACCTTGCTCCACTTCAACAGCTTCCTCCATTCTGACTTAGCCTTGCAAACCTCGCGACTGCTTGAGTCAAGTTGTCTGAGGAATCTTATTAATTTAAGTACGAGTATATGCCTGCTAAGTGATCCTTACTTCACAAAGAAAATTACCTTAGCTACTGAAAGTCATAAGTATCACAAGAAATACGATGTAAAGTCGAAGGATTTCATTTTTATGATAATTTTAAACAGCTCGACTATGGAGTCAATTCAGCATTTACTTTAAAGAAATAAATTCACATACTCAATGAATTTACTAATTAATAACACCAGAATATTACTATCAAACATTATGTTATAATATTACTATGAAATATGCTTTAATATCTCATAAGTAATGATGTTATTCATACGCCATGCATTTTAGCTAGAGCGACCGCAGCGCCACTTGAAGACAACTAACGCATTTCGTGTGCTATGAGCGCAGAAATTGGTGGATTTAGCGAAAAATGCTGTGGGTTGATGCCTTTCTTTTCGTGTCATTTTATTTCTTGTGAAATTACGCATAAAATATCAGTTTTTTTTACAAAAATGACATCTCACAATGGTATTTTTAAACATTATGTTCCCATGTGACGGCCATTCTCGCCGTTAATCGTATGTAATTTCAAATGCAATTTGTGGAAAAAGAAGTATGGGTTGGTATAATTATCTTTATTTTATTATACAGAGGAACTTTAGTTCTATAATTGCTGAAAATATAAAAAAAATGACATGACTTTCACTTCTCAGATCAACCTCCTTAAAAGTCGTATGCCTCAATTTACTCCCATGTGCAATGCTACATACACACTCTCCAGTTCTGAAAACTCCTATCCCATTAAACACGAAATGCTGCAGATTTGCGTCTGATGCGCTGCGCGGCAGCGCTGCAGCTGCAGCGAATGCGCTACTGCAGCACGTCTAGCATTCCTAAACTTCCCTTTTTTGAATGTCGGATGCGCTGCAAACGGGTGTCAGCGGCGTAGCACAAGCACTTCAGGAGCTCTGCACAAGCGTGTCACGATCGCTTCAAACGCATGTCAGAATCCCTGAAAATGCGTGCCTGATGCGCCACTAGTGACCCACGTAGCACACTTCCAGGAAAATATGCCTTGAAGCCGCCTCGGAGGCACCTAAAAAAGGCACAGAGGGCACCTTTAATAGGCACATTGAAGGCACCACTTAAAGACACATTTAAGGTACTAGTAAGGCACTTGGAAAACGTGTGACAAGCATTATTATATCCTTACTAATCCCATGGCTCCTAAAACATTCAATAGAAAATGCACCCAAATGCATTAACTAATACAAAAACAATCATTCTAATATACCTTGCATGGGGGCACCTATCACCAAAATTGAAAAAAAAATAAAGGTAAGCAATCGACGTTCTCACTTAATTAATGATTAAGAGTTGTACCTCGCATACTACAGATACGCCTGCCTAACAACCTGCACCTAACCTCTATCTATCCTATCATCCTTTGATATATGACCTGACACATTTTCCGATTATGAGTTAGTGACTTGGAGGACATATATATACAGCTGCTGGCTGGAATTAAGTCGTTTGTGATTATTAACTTTACTAAAAGATTGACACGGATAATTTGCGCGTTAAAACATTTCCCTAATTTTGTGGATAAAAATAAGCATGACCATTATAAATACACGTAACTGATATTCTTTCGACTCCAGGAGAGCAAAATAAGAGTTTCCTCCATAATGCTGAGAACCTGTTTCCCGACGAGCGCACCAGTCCTTTCTCAAAGTCCGATACCGTCCACGAGGGACTGAGAAAAAACATCCTTGGACCAATGTTCAATCGCTCTTAAATATCGTGAATCGCGTTTAAAACCACATTTAAGATGTACTTTCACTCACATCTGTTCCCAGATCAGATCGGGAACGCCTTATTCAAAAGACTACCTGCAGCGCTGTGGCAGCGCGTCCGCAACTTGCGGCTGCAGCGCTTCAAACATGACCTGCGAATGCGCAATAGATGGGTTTCTCGACAATTCGCTCTATGAGAGAGCGCTGCTGAGACGCTGCTGACGCGCTTCAGTTGACATGTGCTGCACTTGCAGCGCTGACATCCTTGTGAAGCGCTGCTGCAGCTATGTGTGTTTACTGGGATAATTCATTCCTCCCCTTCAACCACCACTTATTCGGTCCACCTCTACCTCTCACACCATTCATTCAACTCTTATATTAATGTCTCATCATTCGGCAATCGTCCATTATCTCAACGTGGCGAAATCAACTAAGCACAACCCTCTCATTTTTCTAAGTATTTGGTGAGTGCGATATTGCAGCAGTATCGCACCCACATTCTTTCATGACACACTCATTCCTAACCCTATCGATTCTACTTCTGCTACAAACACTCCTCAGCTAGCTCACAACCTCGGCATTTAGCCTACTCCATAGTATAGTTCACTAGAGTATCATCAGGAACTAAAACCAGTGCTGATGATGCTACAATGTTGCAGTGTTTCCTGAATGAAAAATGATTTCACGAGAAACGCTCATCCAGGGGACAAAAATCTTTCCAAACTCGGGTGAGCAAGATGAGGTCACAAATACAACAAAAAACAAAAGTATGAGATTCTAACTATAACAAACAATCTCCGTCGCCAAGAAGAGCGCACGTAGCATATACGATAACATCACTCGTGATTTTTACTTATTAAAAATCATAAAATTCGGCTTGATCCGCTCATTCACTTGCGTAAAATCAAATTTTACATAAAATCGAAGTCCACTGTATAACAGTGTTGCATTACGGTGAGTCCTCTGAACCATTGCGAGCCTTTGGGCGAACCAGGTGAGCGAGCTTCCTCGGCCGCGTATCGTATTTCCGTTTGTTCCTTCGGTAACATTTAAAATTGACAAGGTCTAATTCTTCTCAGTAAGCAACGGCAGCATCATATTCAAGACTATCCTATTTAAGGTGGTTTGTGACCTTACTAAATCGCTGCGAGGGGCCATTCAATAATTACGTCGAGCGTGCATGGGGGGGGGGGTCTCTCTAAGGCCGGAATAACGATGAACGTTTTCTGACGTGACGGAAACGGACGGTGGCGTTGTTGAAGTTAGGAGAATGGGAACGCAATGAAGCTAATCACGACGGACGGACGTTGACGTGCCGATGACGTACGTTGAGGAAAGCTTGTCAAGGTCTAGCTTTCCCGTCGCGTTGGTATCCGTCAGCCAATCACGAGTGACTTGAAAATCAAGTGAAAGTAAATGTTCGGATGAGGGTGAAACTTTTCGAAAAAAAATTACAACCACTGAAAATCGTCCTTTTTCGATGAAATTTTTACAACATAACCTGCTATGTTCACACTTCACTCAAGCTAGAAAAGTTATGGAAAAAGGTAAAAACTTACGGTTTTACACTAATTCGAACCCAAGAGGTGACCGTTCGCCGAGCCGCCATATTGGAAAAAGGTAATGTTTCCAATATGCCACCAACAATTGAACCGATACGTTGGCGTTCGCCGCCACCGTCCGTTTCCGTCACTTCAGAAAACATTCATCGTAATTCCGGCCTTACTGTCTCACGAACGGGGAATTGAAGATGATCTTACACAAGATTTTGTTTACGCGTGTGATCGTACTTGTATTACCGTTTCAATTACCATTGTCTCGTACTTTTAGAACTACGAGCTAGTGAGCTCCAGCTACGTCTTGGCCCAAGTCTCGAAATTGAAAAAAAACGCGAGGTTAAATTTTCCGAACAACATAGCCTCGGATTCCTTGTGATGAGCGGAATACATTGTGTACTAGGCAAATATATTATTTTTGCCAACTATGTCATTTGTGCCTATTTTGATAGGCAGAACTATATTTAATGCATGCTTGTTGCATGCTTACTTTGCTATTTTTACCTTTTTTAAATAGTGAAGTTTAGACTAGCATATTATTACTAATCCTGTTTTATGCATTATATTTAGTGGCTGCATGGTGAGAATTCACACCCTTATGGTGGCTTACTAGATATTATGTTGATGCAGATTTATGTATTTCCGCATTGTTCTCAAGGGGAAACCTACATCACAATAAGTTCATTAATTCAATCATCATTTACTCTTTCATCCTCTCATATCCAGCTTTAGGATGCAAAACCCACGTATAGTTAACTATGAATCAAATTTGTACTGGCAATAAGATGAATAAAGAATGTAAATTGCGGGCAATTTTCTACGAGTTTCGTTTCAAGGGTTTTTCTAGGATCCGAGTCGTCATAATAATTGGTCAAGGAGTAATCATGTAAAATCTTAATAGCGTTGTAATCCTTAGACATCGACATGTTAAAATAATACGTCATTGTCAAGAACGTGGTGTAATGAACTTTTTATATCAATATGGATACTGTGAGGATTGGAATGAGACGAGTCAGCGGTTATTTGTCGCTTAGAAAACTACGCGAAGTTGACTCAACCGTCTACCTAGAGAGGATGTATCGTGCATTCTTAATAACTCAAAATGAAGTGATTGAAACTATGCCAAATGCATTAATATACACATTTATTTCGTATGCTTTTGGTAGTTTTTGCGCAGCCTACCTAAGCGTAGCTGAGAGCCAAAGAGGCAATAATGGGAAAGATACATCTATTGCAAGGCATCGATTATAGTCTGTTCAAAAAATATGCACATATTATGTGCCTCTTTACTCGCAGTCTTAGATGGCATAATGTTTGCATATTATTTGCAGTCCGCGCATATTATTCAAATAATATGCATATAATCGACAGAATATTATTTACTATTTATACCAATCCATTTATGCATATTTTATACGATATAAATTTTTTGTGTGCTGTGTGGGAAGGTGTCCTGGGATGGGAATCAGACCACAGACCTTTGGCTTGCCAACACCACAACCTACCCAGTATTCCTGATTCTTAATGTAATTTTAGTACGATGTATAGGAGCTAGGTCTCATTCGGAAACTTTAGCGGCGTCACCCGCTGAAAATTTCACTATAGCAACGGTAAGTTAGGGAGACGAATTTTCCAATGCCTCGCAATGTAAACTACCTACCTGTTACGTCAGCATGAAGGCAGCGCACCCCGCCATTTCAGAGCCTTTTCAAATGGCCTTAAAATTAACATTTAATTCTCTAGTAAACTGGGATTTCTCAATACAAACTTTTTGTTTAAATTAAATAAATTTATGGCAGGGCACAAATCGCAATCAATGAAGTCTGTTTTCTTTGATGAAGGAATCCACCCTATTATGATTTCCTACCACTTCCAAATATGTTATCCTGAAAGCACGTAAAATGACTTTTCTTCTCACGCCTTACTCATCATTTTATTCACACTAGAGTAGACGATAGAAATTAACAACAGTCAATCACCAACATACGTATATTTTAATGATATATCTGTTCGAAAATTGTCTGCTGTCATATATACAGAGCCTGTAAAACTTAAAAAACACTCAGCTTGTTTCAAAATGACTATAGTCAACATACAATTGTCATAATTCAGTAAACAGAGATTTTAATTAATAAAAGGTTGTACCAGACAGCGAATGGTTTCATGAAGGAGTTTGAAATGTTGTTGAATAAACATTTACAGCTATGTAAGTGAAAACCATTATGAAAGCAACGCATGCAGCCTATAACTAAATTTTTTCTTAGCATGCCATTCATGATATCATTTTTTTTCAATATTGAATTAATTATGTTTAAATATCATATAGAGAAACAGGAGCTTCCTGTATAAATTTAATAGCATTTAAATCTGATGATAGGGGTTAGTAACGTCAATTTTGTATATTAATAAAGAAACTGTTGCAAAGGACTAACAGATAATGCCGTAAACTTACTCCATATCTTATTTGTAAGATTCTATGAATATATATGAACTTAATTGTTAGGGTCATCAGTTCCCGAACACAGCGATTAAAAACAACCTTGTGCTATAATATACGTATATGAACCGAAACAAAATTTAAGTTGATTAAAAATGAAACAGACTTTTATAATATATGTGAAAATGACGAACACTCTGAAATTTATCAACGAAGGTATTTACGATTTTTTAGTGGAAAGATACTATCCAAAATACCTATATAAGAAACGTAAATTGAAAATAAAGACAGCACCCAAGTAAGTAAGGAAGAAGAGTTTATATTTGACATGGAGCGAAAGTTACTTATACTAATTCTAAGTGTCAATTCAAAAAGCAAATTTAAAACAAGTTTTTATAAGGCGATGCAGAAAATGGAGAAAACATTTTACATGAAATTAATTCATTTTATTTAAAGTATTGCAAGTATTCACTGATCTATTTACCAAAAAATATCACCTACAGTACACTATCAGTAAACATTAACTCCTTATAATATTGAAAACTTGAAAATTTTGATTATCTGAAGGGAACGCGTACATATATAGCATAGAAATCACGATAGTCTGACCGTGATCTAAAGCAAAAAACCGCCATTCCATTTCTGATTGAAAATCATAGCTCGTTTGTTCCCGGTACTTTTTTTCGACGTAGGTGTCTCTGGGAGTCTCTCCCCAATGGAGGCACTGTATTGGCACTGTATTGTATCCCAATACAGTGCCTCTACTCCCCAAGTGTGCACAACGGCCCTTGAGACTCCTAGGCCCTCGGCCAAGAACACTGTATAACTAGAGATGGGCAACTTAGTAAATTACCACGGTAATTTTCGGAAATTACCGTGGTATTTTTCGTAAGCTACCAACGCCCCTGAAAATTACCGTAATAAATGGTAATTATCAGAAAAGTTATTTTTCAGAAAATTTCTTCCTCAGGAAGAAACCATTGGAATGGATGATATTATAAATTGAGTAGCTAAAACGATTTTGGTTACATTGTGTCCATGATTAATTCCAATTAATTCAGAGTAAAATAACAAATGCACATCGTTTCACAAGGTACTACCACAGAGTATACTCTGTGGTACTACGACCACTACTGTGGTATATACTCTGTGGTACTACGATCACAAAACATCCTACGTCGTCGGCCAATCCCGCTTGCACCCCCGTAGGAAGTGTTTCAATCCGTGACCGAAACGGAAGAGTATTGGAGAATGGAGAAAGAGTCAACCTCAAGGTATACCCGACGCCAGCGCCATTTACGGCATAGCGGTTCATATTGGTAATTTGCTTCAACTGTCTTCTTCTCATTCTCTGGCGGGATTTCGTGGAGACTGGTTGCCGGTGTTGGTCCGTGGCAGAAATACCTAAAAGGTTGACTCTTTCTGTCAGTTTGTTTTGAATATCATATTGAAGAATATACCAGGGTGTTGTCCAAACTTGAGTATACCTAAAAGGTTGACTCTTGCTCTCAATTATAGAAAGAATAAATGATCTACCTTACTCAGTATACAAGAATTAAAGTGGTATACCTAAAAGGTTGACTCTTTCTGTCAATTTGTTTGAATCTCTTATTTAAGAATGAAACCATATTGTAGTCCAAGCACATGTATACCTAAAAGGTTGACTCCTTCTGTAAATTTGTTTTCAATCTCCTATTGAGGAATTTGACTTTTATGTATATCAAAGTTCAGTATACCTATAAATGAATTCATTTTCTCGGTTTGTATATGAGACATGTTTCTTTTCAACCAATATACAAGAAATAATTGAATTTCCCTGAAAGATTAATTCTTTCCGCATCATCTATCTTTCAGTTTACCGTCACTCTTTAACTTTGTGAGTGTGGCAGCAGTGTGTATTTCCACGTAGTTCATTATTTTTCCGTATTATGCGCTTCTGTCGGTTATACCGTACGGTTGACTTTCTCCATTCGGAACGACTCATCGCTCTGAACCATGGGGATTTCACTGGCGCCGCGGCCGTTCCCCTAAGTTCCATACGCTCTGCGAACGGTGTTTGGAACTGCACGATTACCCCCCACCACTTTCGAGGTCAAGGGAGGGGGAAATTTCCCCCTCCATGCATCCCTGTTGATTTGAAATGAGGGAAGCACACGCAGTGTCAACGGCCCCAGTAGCCTACCACATTGGGCCCATATTGGGCCAATGTTGGACCAAGATGGCAATGTTGGCTTTCATTGGCCATGGACTGCCAATGAAAGCCCATAATGGCCCAATATTGGCTACCCCAAGTAACCCCACATTGGCTACCCCACGAAACTCAATATGGGCTACCCCATGTGGTTACATTGGCTACCCCACGAAACTCAATATCGGCTTACACCCCATTATATTTATAATGGTTAATCATAGAGTTCACTAATATTTTATGCCTCAGCGCACACGTTTTCATGATTGCTTTCCCACTTACATGTTCAAGGCCCATTTATTTGTCCAGACGGTCCAGACACAAATTTGTAATTAAATGTTTATTAGCATTTTAATTTCATATACATCATTCTGGTGATAGTAGTTATTCTAATGCTAAAAAGGATTAAAAGAGCAGTAAGTGGACTTATTATATTCCAAACACCTCTATTTATGGGATATTTGTCCTCTGGATAGGAGAATCCTGGCTAACTCCCTATTGGAAATTTCTCATAGATATTTCTCATAATATCTATTGAGAAGTTATGGGATCTTATGAGAAGCTATGAGATCTTATGAGAAGCATGAATTCTTAATGAAGTTTATGAGAAGCTTTGAGAACTTATGAGACTCCTCATTAGAACTTATCAGATTACTTGTTAGTGTAATGAGAAGCCATATGAGTCTTATAGAAATATCTGTTAGTGTTATAAGAAGCGTGCTTCATGTCATGTGAGGCTGAAGTCTATGGAGAAAATAGGTGATTTGAGGTGGTGCATACATTGAATTTTTAGTTTATTATTATTTATTAGTTTTAGTGTGAAGCCTGCATATTTGTTAAATGATGTACTGCATTTGCCTGATTTTCTCGAGGGGATACGTTTCTTTGTTTAAATCCCGATGGAATTACAACCCAAAGTGTTATTTACCTCAATACTTCGAAATTTCTGTAAATCTCATAGTTATTCCACCATAATCACCTTCATTGTAAACACTGATAAGTATAATTATAGTCAAGAACTAGCTGAAAACGTGGAGAAACGCTAAACGTTTTACCTCCTTGATAATAATGTAAAAAGATAGATTTCACTGACGATTTAGCTGCATTAAACTTAAAACAATCCTTCGTTAATAGTATGAAAATGGGAAATAAAATCCTTACTGTAGGTATGCCCTTAAAAAATTGAGGTTTAATTTTCAACGATGAAATTCCAAGTCCGTTCAGTTCAATAAAGTTTAGGAAACTTCTTTCTTAAAGAGAAAAATATCACAAACCATAAGTAACAACTGTCGTGCCCACGAGTAATTGTAACGTGAATATTCACATTTTAATAGTTCGCGGTTTGTGGAAAGTTGTCTGGTTGTATCGACCAATATCGAATAGACTACTATCGATTAAATGCAAGATCACTTCGAAATTCAAAATGGCTGTCATCATAGCGAGCAGGGATACTATATTTACACACTCCCTGATAGCGAGAAACGTGAGAAAGAATTATCTCCTCAAGTATATAAGTTTTCTTTTAATTAGTGATCATGGAAGCTTATTTTTTAATTTTAATGGACAATAACGTTACGGTGAGTAAATGATTGTTATGACAAGCGATTGTGTTGAACGAATTTGTCCATGCAGACTTTTTGAATTGCTGACACAGGAATTGACTGTATTTATAATTTTTCAGGCACATAAAAGTCATAAACAAATTGGAACATTCGGAATGTTCCAATGAGAATTCAGATCATTATTCAGCTACATGATAAACGTGAATATTTTGTGTGTGTTGTGACAGTGCAGTGATGACTTTCGATGATATTTAAACGAACTCCCCGTTGGAAAAATATAGTTTCACTTTTTAGCGGAGCGTTATTTTTCAACAAAAGACTTCTGGTTGTTTAACACCTTGATTAACCATTAAAATAAAATTTTATGCATTAAGCAAGCTCGATCACAGCTTTTCATTCTCATGTCATGTGGTTTATTTAATATTGTTATTGTCACATTGGTTATTTTTGAGATTATGCCTCATATTTGGAATCTTGTGTGTTACAAAGGCAAGTGAATGCAATGATTGAAACTGGAAGTACTGTCAATAAATATAATATATTTATAAACTGTACTGTTTGTTTCAAATTCTAACTCGCCTAAGTCTGTTAATAAAATTGTGAATTCCTTATGTGACATCAGGAAACGCCAGACGTTCACGGATATAGTTCGGTCGAGTTATGCGAATAGTGGGCGTGTGCGAAATTATGCCGAATCAAATTAGAAGTGATATGCTATATTCGATCCGAGGTCGTGCTGTGTGTTATTTCAGCTTTATCTAGTTCTTCAGCTTTTTTGGAGTAGGAGAAGGTGGGAGTTCCATGACGTATCTCCAGGAGCAGCTTATAGTTTTTTTTTGTAATTCTCTTCTCTTGAGCATTTTGTAGGGTATCACTGGGTAGCTTATGCAGGTGAGGTCTACAGGTATGCCAACCTGGGGTTTCATGGGGTGGCCAATGTGGGGGTAGCCCATATTGGGCCCAAGTTGGCTACCCATGGGTTTGCCAATATTGGCTATTCATTGGTCCTCATCTCATTGCCAACATATAGCCAATATGGGGGGCCAATGAATAGCCAATATTGGGTTGCATGAAGTAGCCCATATTGGCTGCTCATGGGCTTGCCTATATTGGCTATTCATTGGTTCTCATCTCATTGCCAACATATAGCCAATATGGGGTGCCAATGAATAGCCAACATTGGCCAATAATGGGTGGCTACTGGGGGGCTATCGGAGAATCACTGAGGCAGTCGAAATCTGTGTTTTTGTTGTAATTGACGCCTGAATTTGGATGTGGAATGCAGAATGTGCTGTATTGAAGGTTGATCTGCTCCCGGAGAGAAGTACTTGAGAGGTAGGTGCAATTTTAAGATACAGTATGCTGTAATCTGTCCTTGCCCCACTATGTGTCCGTTAATGAACCTTATGAGTGCCTTTGGACGTAACTATTTTGTTGTATGTTAGTATTCGAGAAGCGACAGTAGTTGCCATGTTGTGTTTTTGTTACGAATTTCATCCTTGCAATGAAGTATACTATTTTCTTCGATGTTGATTGCATTGAAACATTCTTCTCGATTGCATTGAAACATTCATCTTAATTGTATTGAAATAAGTATTATATTGTTTTGTGTGTTGAATAGTGGTATTCACATAAATAATGTGAAAGTATTCGTTTTCGTCAAGTTCTTGTTATGTTATGAAAATGATAACTCACCAACTGGCGAACCGTTATGCCCGGCATCTGAGTTTTATAAATCACAGTCGGAAGCTGTTTTATCGGTGAATCTTTGTGCTGAGCCCGTTACTCAAAACAATTTGTTTGTTATTATGTTTCATAACTCGTAATCTTCACTTGCTGTTCCTTTGCTAGTATCTCGTGTGAACTGTCGTGTGTAGCTCGCAGCCTGGTGACAAGGTGTTAGCTATCATGCAATCGTCATCAAAATATCTCAAAGAAAATGTATGAGGCTAGTGCCTTCTACTTTCAAATACATTCTCATCTATTAATACTGATGTATGGTTTCAGGTGTTTTAGGCAAAGATGGACTACATAGTTTTTTATGGAGGCGGACTCTGCTTTTGACAGCTTAAATGGAACCATGGACCACACGCCCATGCACCTGCCGAAGGAACCTTTGAAGTCAGCTGTAAGTTAGGTGAGTCCTCATGTGAAATTCTTGGAATCTGCCTATCTGAAAATCATTTTGTGACAGTCCCTGGGCAAAAGTCAGTAATCCACCCTCCTTATCAGAATGGGTAGTTAGCTTATATTAAATCAGGAATGTTGTTGTCGGACCTAGTAAAAAGAACAATGCTGGCATTTGTGAACCCACAACCTTATTCAAGACCCGGTTGAAACTTTTTTTTCAGTATTATTAGGCAGAATTGTGATGCAAATCATAACCCTTTCATTTAACAGTTATAGGAGCATTGAAGACTGCTGTAATTAACTATTTAATTTATATCCAGGGACAAATATATAAAATTGAGGATGGGTGCAGCCTATTAATAGTTGTCTTCTTTTTTCCTTCAGTAAGATGCTGAATCTAGACAGCATGAGATCAACAGAAGCTATAAAGGAAGAGAACTAATATTGAGTTGTAAGAAAATTAGTGTTCAGTTGTAAAAATTCAGTTGTGCCCATAAAAATTCGTGTGGCAATGATGTTCCTTTAAAATCCTCCTTGTGACCTTTGTGATCCATTCCTCACAATAGATCCTAGTTTATTTCAGGATATCTTCGCTTTATTTTTTGAAAATGAAGCTCATAACTGATCTTTTCCTTCAGGAGAATTTCTTTCTATAATTGAAGGAGGTATCACGGCTGCCAGAAGAGAGCTACAGATCATGAAAGAAACCTCTCCACATTAATAATGCCTTGTGGGTGTGCATTTTGATTTTTTTCAGGTGCAACAGTCATCTAACTGATTTAAGAATTTTTTTCATTTCAGTTGTCACCAAAGTGCCCATTAAAAATAATGTATCGATAAGAGGAAGATGAAACTGAAAAAAATCATTTAATTTCCTCAAATTATGCTGTTGTGATTTTATATCCATGTATTATCTTTTGCCAGAGATGTGTAACTGTTATGCTCAAGCCTTAGTTTTTCCCTAGTTTATGATTAATTTAATATAGTAATTTTTTGTTAATATGTTGTGCTATTGATTTGCTTCCTTTCACTCCAAATATGGCTCAAATTATGTTGTACATATTGTCAAGTGATTATTTGGAAGATCAGTTAAATGGTGTACAGTGATTATCCTCCACCCTGATACAGGCATGTAGCCAGAAATTTGCTTCGGGTGGGGCTAAGTCTTGCTTAACTTAAAACAAATCAGCCTTGCCCATTCGGTGTCGACATGTTCCAAATCTCTTGCCTTAATTTTCAGTTCTTGATATTTACTTTTACTGTGCCCATGCTTATCTCTTCTCATTCGTAAAATTCATTACAAAAATCAGAACAACAAACTTATTGGGAAAACTTTCAGGGGGTGCTGAAGCACCAGAAGCCCCCCTGGCAATGAGCCTGCCCTGATATTCTGGTGGACCGTATGGTTCAGAGCTACTAGCATCTTGGTTTCTCATATGCCTATACAAGCTGGAGGTGTCTCTACCAGTGTTGCTTGCTTGCACAAGCTTTCTAGGTGCTGGCACAAATTGTTCTCTATAATTTGTGCCAGAAAAATCAGTCGTTAAAGGGCTGCTTATACATTTAAACTTTACACTTACTTCTTGGACTGGGGATCTCTTTGCCACATGGGTCTTGACCATGAAAAAGAGGTGCTACCAAGGTGATAACCTCCTGGGTGGTAGTGGAATAATCAGCACATTGATGGATAACTCCTCACGTTTTACCAACTATTCCTTTGTAGAAAGAGGCATGAAATGGACAGCTCTAAGCATAGTTACTTTCCTTGTTATCTATACTGTTGCTTTAGCATTAGTTGTTATGGTCTACCTCACATAAAATTGGTACTTGAACGTAAAATACTATGAAGTGATACTGACATTTTTCTTTCTATTGATTGTTTTGCAGGAATGCTTTTTGAAGAGCTGATGAGGAGTATTGACATTCAAATGGCTGTATCAATTTCTTAAATGTAAATTGTTGAAGTATGAAAACTGTTGGTTGACTTCATAATCCATTCATTGATTTTGTTATTAAGCTGAAGTGTGTAACAGTATAAGTAATTAAATGAGTCTTTGAAATCAGTTTTTTTATTTGCTACCCTTGATTCCAATGATCATGTTGAAGTGCCTGTTTTTTGTGTCTTCGCGTATGTGATCTTATTTCGTCGTGTCGGTTTCATGCAGTATTATGGGAATTCTTCAGATGACGTTTGTGTAATGTCACTGTGACTTCAAGGAATTTCCTGATATGGGTAAGGAAACGATCATCAAATGAAGAGGATGGACAACATGGAAGCGCATCCGAGGATTTTTACCATCGCGTGCACGTAATAAGTATTAAATTTTAAGAAAAGAATAATAAATAAAAGAAAATTTAAAAATATTAGTATTTGAACTGCGCGCCCCGGCGCGGTTATGGCGACGGGGGCGCAACCTTCGAACGGTGTTTGGGACTAAAACTTAGGAAAGCGCCTTATACGGGAGTGGAAAGAAACTGCTCTGAACGCTACGGAACGGTGGTCCACTTGGCTATGCCAGTTCCTAGCTTTTAGAAAGTGGACCGGTTCTGGAGCTTTCGTAGCGAATAGTGATGGGCTTTATCGGTACTTTTCGATAATCGGTAGTACTCGTTCCTTTCTCGTTATGTACTCGTTCCTTTCGAGTAGTTACTCGGTATTCGTTTCTCATTTGTTTTCTTCACCTTGGTTGCCTACTTTCAGGAGTAGGTCCGAATCCAGCGCCAGGCGGGACTATATTGAACTAGCATTACCTCGTATTAAGACAAATGAGTAACGATTTGCGTGGAAAAACAATACGATAGACCAAACCTAAAAATAAGAAAAATATTAGCCAGAGAGAAAAATATGTACGCATGCGTTGATATAAATAAATATTAGTTTTGTTAAGACGTCGACCTGTGTCTTGTAACTTCATTGTCAAGCTGGAAACTGAGAATTCAAAAAATTTCTCCAGGAAACAAGCTGACTGGAATGAGTAGACGAACTGCTTGGTTCTTCAACATTTTAGACCCCAGTTTTGCAGAATATGTTCTGTAGATAACAAAAAGCATAAACCCATTTTTATAAATTATTGACGCTGTCATGGGAAGACGGTGATAATCGTTTCCGGAGTATTACCAGTTTGGATCGTTTTGACCAAATTGGAATACTGTTGTCTTATCATCATTATCAAGACGCGACGAAAGTATAGCTAGCATTGTTTGGACTTATTTATGAAAAATCTATCACGTTATTAATTTCAGGAACATGACAAATTATTTCACTGGTTAAATATGCACCCACTCACTATCAACATTTACCCCATCACATGTAAGGCAAAAAGGAAAAAATCCTCGAAAACTTGATGACATGTAAAACAAATTGAAAATTAAAATTATCCCTCAGCCGTACGAACGCATGATAGCAATACCAGAATTACCGGCGTAACAATATTTTTCAAAGACATCCCTAAATGTAATACCATCCAAACCTTTTTCTGTCTAATCAAATGTCTATCATTATATCAATCATTACATCAATCATCGCCTAAATTACTTTTCGGTGCACAAGATATGGGTTCACCTAAGCTGACATCGATTCCTTTTCGGTACACCTATATATGGGTGTACCGAAACTCACTTCGAGTACTTTTCGGTACACCCATATATGGGTGTACCGAATACTCACTTCGATTCCTTTTCGGTACACCCATATATGGATGTACCGAAACTCACTTCGAGTCCTTTTCGGTACACCCATATATGGGTGTACCGAATACTCACTTCGATTCCTTTTCGGTACACCCATATATGGATGTACCGAAACTCACTTCGAGTACTTTTCGGTACACCCATATATGGGTGTACCGAAACACTTCGATTCCTTTTCGGTACACCCATATATGGATGTACCGAAACTCACTTCGATTCCTTTTCGGTACACCCATATATGGGTGTACCGAAACTGACCTAGGTTACTTTCGGGACAAGGGTACCGAATTCCTACCACAAGTAGGCATGGAGGAAGAGCTTAGGTAGGCAGAGTCCTCTGACATGCTACATAATAACTATGAAGTGGTTAGGGAGTAGTGGTGAGAATGCCGTCCAGAGGACTCTGGAGTAGGTATTCAAACGAGTACTCGTACTCGGTTTTTCTCAAGTTGAGTAATCGTTAGTTCGGTTTCGAGGTAGTAACGGATACAAAAGTAACGAATAGTTACTTTTCGCCCATCACTACTAGCGAAGCTAGCGAAGTGTCATGGCCGCGGAATTACTGGCGATGAACGAGGAAGATAGAGGAGTTATAATTGCAGCTATTGCCACAATAATGCACAGTTTGTACACTTTTGTACAGTTACAATTCATGTACTGTTGTATTTATGAAACTGCCATTGATGTTGTGTTGGGGGCACACCAGTTGATAGCTTTTCCTGTGTGCTTAAAATTTATTTTCTCAAGTTGCTATTTATATAATCTTGTAAATATGAAACTGCCATTGATCTTGTGGTGAATGTTGAAGGCACTCATAATAATAGGGATTGCTGTGCATATAATTTCATTTGTACAGTTGCAATTCATGTAATATTGTGTTTATAAAACTGATAGTGATCTTGTGTTGAATGTTGGGGGCAATCATGTTTATAGTAATTGCAGTGTGCTTATAATTTCCTTTCTAAAGCTTCAATTTATATACTGATATATTTATGAAACTGCCATTGTTCACATGTAGAGTGTTGGGAGCACTCATGTTTATGGTAATTGCTGTGTGCTTCTATTTCCTTTTGTAAAATGGGAATTAATAATCCGTTTTATGTATGGAACTGCCACTATTCATTTGAAGATTATTTTTAAATTCACATTATCCTTACTCTGAGATTAGTACTGTATTATTGAAAAATATATGACCTAGAATGAAAAAAAGTTTGATGCTCTTTTTTTGAATGGTGTATCTACTATAATCTCACTAGGGTATTTTTGATGCTTGAATTACTGGGGGCGTATGAATGGGGAATTTTTTGAATAATATCCCCCAACGAGGGAAAAATGTGAAATTATAATAGCAAAAAATGCATTGTAATCTTGCCATTTCTAGAGTTCAACCATTCATCAGCACTCTACTCGTTCCAAGAACCATATTCTCCTTCATAGTTATAATCTGACTGCTGCCCAACATGGACCGCATCCCTTGTGTACAATAAATTGCCCCAAACAATTAATTTAATAAAATCTCCTCATACATTCAAATGTCAATTGAAGAAAATGTTGCTCAACAAAGGTTACTACAGTGTAAACGGAAATTTTCTGACCGACTATAATGTAATGAACCTGTAAATTAGAGTTTGTATTATAAATGTTTGTATTGTGTAAAATATATTCTGTATTTTTATATGTTTTCATGACCATGTTCTATGTCAAATTTTCTTGACCAACGGAACAATAAATACTATTATTATTTTTGCATAAGCATTTATACCATTCTGAGCACTGGACCAAGCAGGAAAGGGAATTTTAACAAGGGTAATGATGTTAAAAGGCCTGATCACATAGCTGCAACTCGCTGGTGTTAGCCATAGTCAACTTGTATCACTTGAATTTCCGCCACGAAATGAACGCGCTCTAGCTGACCCAACGACTGTGAATATGGTCATATTACTGATCTAGGAGCTGACCCACGTTTTTTCTGGTGTCTGGAGGGTCTGGAGCATGGAAGGCCGACTCAACGTTATAATAATTCTTAACCCGGGGGTACTGTTTACCTACTACACTTAGAGATGGTACTGGTGGCGTTACTACAGAAGGCCCGCTAAATTTGAATTCAACGCGTCGTCGCATTATATATTTCACCATATTCTTTACTCTTTTATCGTTTTTCTGGTTTAAATTTAGAGATATAGAACTTACTTCAAATACGCAGGGTCAACATTCATCTTCAATCTGCAATAGAAGGGGACTTGGGCGTCACAGATAATAAAAACAATTGTTCCAGGCATGGAAATTGATGACCTTTACTAATTAAAAAAATGTTACACATCCATTGCCATAACCTAAATGAATGTTGCATATTTTAGGACAATAAATAATGGCACATTAAACATTTCTACAAATATAAAGTAATTATTAATATAAAAGAGGATTCTTACATTGAAGAACCTTGGAAGAAAGAAGGAAATAATGACAAAAGCTGCCAATCTCATGCGAGATTTAGAATGCCACTTTCTGGAGGCCAATCATCACCGGGAATGAGAATGGATTCTTACTGGAGGCTTATATTTCATTTCCGAAGCGCAATTGTTTTGTGTTGATCGTTAGGCTGGCTGATATTATTTGTCAAAAAACTATTGTAATACAACTAATTGTAATACGACTAATAATGTGCTACCACGTTAACAGTCACACTGGGAGAGAGGACTTAAAAATAATCAGATTCTCATTAAATCTTCAAATTACGACCAGTTCGTGGAGAACCACTAAACTAACACCTTCACCTAACTTAAGCATACTTTCATAAAAACACTTGGAAACTGTGATGAAATGAAGTATGCAACCCAATAAATATATGGATAGTTATAACGTCTGCATAACAAATATCAATATCAACTACAATCATGAAAGAAGCCTGAATGAATGAGGAAGAGTGAATACCCAAATGTGAGTGCCCACACTTACGAGCTGGTTGGCCATACAGTCTCCGTACATTAAGGTTAAGTTCATCTATGGAGCTACAAGGGTGTTTTTTAGTATTTACACAGACAATTAGTTTAGATACAGGAAGGAAATCTATTGCAGACACTTCCATTAGAGTATATCCAAATTTAAAGTTCTTGACAGATCAACACATTCAGCAGGGCTGCACAATACAGCGTATTCTCATCTAAGTAACTACCAAATGGACCAAAAACAACACAAGAAGCTACTTCGTAAAGAGATTCCCATTGTCATCAGTGCGTGCTCAAGTGCGATAGGCAATACTAACGATAGTAACAATTGTCTTAAGGCACTCGAGGGTTACTCACTGATATTTACGCCACCAAGCAGCACGAAAAAGCATATGCGTGACCAAATTCCGATGGTAGAAATGGCTTGAAAATATTTAATGCCAACACAATACTAACATATAGGAACACAACCTGTATGATGAGACAAATTCATCGATAAACTTTAATGCCTTACCAAGTGTCCGTTCGTGGAATTCAAATATACTAAATTTCTGGATTAACAGCTGCTGACAGCGCAGAATTACACATTTAGAGGCTTTACGTCGAATTTCAACACTTAAGACAATTGTTGCTATCGTTAGTATTGCCTATCGCACTCTAGCACGCACTGATGACGATGGGAATCTCATCACGAAGTAGCTTCTTGTCTTCTTTTTGGTCCTTTTGGTAGTTACTTAGATGAGAATACGCTGTATTGTGCAGCCTTGCGGTATGTGTTGATCTGTCAGGAACTTTGAATAGGATATACTCTAATTGAAGTGTCTGCAATAGATTTCCTTCCTGTATCTAAACTAATTGTCGTTGTAAATACTAAAAAAAAACACCCTTATAGCTCCCTAGATGAACTTAACCTTAATGTACGGAGACTGTATGGCCAACCAGCTCGTAAGTGTGGGCACTCACATTTGGGTATTCACTCTTCCTCATTCATTCAGGCTTCTTTCATGGTTGTAGTCGATATTGATATTTGTTATGCAGACGTTATGACTATCCATAGATTTATTGGGTTGCACACTTCATTTCATCACAGTTTCCAAGTATTTTTATGAAAGTATGCTTAAGTTAGGTGATGGTGTTAGTTTAGTGGTTCTCCACTAACTCGTCGTAATTTGAAGATTTAATGAGAATCTGATTATTATTAAGTCCTCTCTCCCAGTGTGACTGTTAACGTTGTAGCACATTATTAGTCGTATTACAATAGTTTTTTGACCAAATAATATCAGCCAGCCTAACGATCAACACAAAACAATTGCGCTTAGGAAATGAAAAACAAACTCCAGTAAGAATCCAGTCTCCACTCTCATTCCTGGTGATGATTGGCCTCCAGAAAGTGGCATTCTAAATCTCGAATGAGATTGGCAGCTTTTGTCATTATTTCCTTCTTTCTTCCAAGGTTCTTCAATGTAAGAATCCTCTTTTATATTAATAATTACTTTATATTTGTAGAAATGTTTAATGTGCCATTATTTATTGTCCTAAAATATGCAACATTCATTTAGGTTATGGCAATGGATGTGTAACATTTTTTTTATCAATAAAGGTCATCAATTTCCATGCCTGGAACAATTGTTTTTATTATCTGTGACGCCCAAGTCCCCTTCTATTGCAGATTGAAGATGAATGTTGACCCTGCGTATTTGGAGTAAGTTCCATATCTCTAAATTTAAACCGATAAAAGAGTAAAGAATATGGCGAAATATATAATGCGACGACGCGTTGAATTCAAATTTAGCGGGCCTTCTGTAGTAACGCCACCAGCACCATCTATAAGTGTAGTTGGTAAACAGTACCCCCGGGTAAATAATTATAACGTTGAGTTGGAGTTCCATGGCCTGGAGCTTGGAGGGAGCGAATCACGTGACAATTTCCGTGACGTCATATATTTTACCGAAGTAGAGCGTAACCACCGAGTAGAGGCACTGTATTGGGTACAGTACAGGTACCAATACGGTATTGGGTACCAATACAGTGCCTCTATACTAAGGTGACCATACGTCCCGCTTTTAGCGGGACAGTCCCGATTTTTAACAATTTATCCCGCGTCCCGCGGGGTTTTAAGAAAGTCCCGATTTTTAGAAAGAATACACGACAAGCTAGGGAACGGTGGGAAAACGGGAAGGGAATATGCGGTTTTCGGCTTCCATGTAGCTATTTCACCAGGATATGAGTTTTATATTATTTTTGTAAATTTTATAATGTTAAACTTTAATAATAAAATTAATTGTTGAGAACGGATTATCAGGAACTGCTTATCAAAGTTCGCCTTGATCAGTTGCTACAAATCGACCACCATTGTTTGGACTAAATGAACAGTAGCATTTTTGGGTATTGGCAGTGACGAAAATATTTCATAGCTGCAAAATGAAGAGAGAACAATTCGTACTCTTCTACAGATTTTATTCTTATGGCGTCATGTTTCGCTAGCGATCAGGATGTATTCGCGGGCTTTGTTGATTTCGAAAAGGCGTTCGAAAGAGTGGGGTGGGACGAGTTAATGGAAATATTGAGGTACATAGGAGTAGACTGGAGAGACAGGAGACCGATCCGGAATTTATGCATGGCGCAGAAGACGCAGGTGAGAGTAGCCGATGGAGAATCGGATTGGGCCACAATAGGGAGGGGAGTTAGGCAGGGCTGTTCATTATCGCCGGTACTTTTCACATGGGCGTAGCTAGGGGGGTCCCTGGGGGGGCCCGGCCCCCCCCAGAAGGCTCGTGGCCCCCCCCAGAAATTTTTGACGAATCGAAATTGTGGTGGCCACGCTTCACACAGCGCTGGCAACCGCTCGTCTGCGGCGGAGCCATAGCACGGCGGTGCGGTCCCTTTGGCCCCATTCACACTACTAGGTTAGAAAGCCAGTAACCCGCGCCTATATGCTAGTAACTTGAGTATCAAGTTCGTCCTATGAACACAGCTTGGAGAAACACTGGTAAACTGATTTTACCAGCATTGAGTTACTAGGTTTGGCGCAGGTTACCTGAATTTGTGGCTCGTGTGAACGCAAGTTAGTAAAGAAGGTTAAGAAGAAGGTTAAAAATTCCCTTCTGGGGGACCCCCCCAGAACTCTAGGGGGGGGGGGGGGCCTAGGGTCATTTAAACGGGGTTTTGCAAATGGAAAAATTAAAAGATACGATCGAAAAACACGAAAAATCAGGATCTCATTCGGATTGTCATCAAAAGTATCTGGGGTACCAAATGGCTAATGCGTCTGGTACTGTACACGAGAGAGTCGTAAAGAAGAGATTGAAGAGAAAAAAACGTTACTTGACAGAAGTACCTGACATCATTTCGTATCTCAGTTGTCAAGGCATGCCACTGAGAGAACATGATGAGAGCTCTGAATCTCGGAATAGGGGAAACTTTGTTGAATTGTGTAAGCTTTTTGCGAAGTATGATGACTTTTTTGCAAAACATTTTGAGCAGTGACTCAACTACTGCAGGCCAACGTTTCTGAACGAAATAATAGAAGTTTCAGCCGGTCTAACTCTTCAAGAAATTGTAAAGGAAGTGCGGGAGTGTGGGTTTTATTCATTGATGGTTGATGAAGCCAAATGTTACAAAGAAGAACAGTTGTCAGTAGTTTTGAGGTACATACGTAAGAGGATTGGAGCCCATCAAAAGGTTTCTGGGTTTCTTAAATTGTTCCACAGCAAGAGATTCCGAGTCGCTAAGCCAAATGATTCAAGATTTTTTAACTAAATACAGCTTGGACGATATACCAATGATTGGACAATCATACGATGGTGCCAGCGTAATGTCAGGCAATAACTCAGGTCTCCAGGTGAAAATGAAAGAGTTACACCCACAGGCAATTTATATCCACTGCTTAGCTCACAAAGTAAATTTGGCTGCTGTCTGATGTCCAGTCAGCTTACATTTTCTTCAATACTCTTGAAGCCCTCCATATGCACTATTCACAACCTGGTAATCATGCCATCTTAGCAGAGATTCAAAAGAAGCTAGGCATTAAGGGTGGGAAATAAATGGGGAGCTTAAGTAGTACAAGATGGTGCGGCCGTTACACATATTGTAACGTTGTAATAAATAACTTCAACGCAATCAAAGAAGCCCTTGAGGAGGAAATCAACGCTGCACGAGATGGGGGTATAGTGGAGGCCATCGGTTTGTTGAGATCTATAGCACAACATGAATTCGTTGTTAATCTTTTCGTAATACATTCAGTTTTATCGGTGACCAACGTGCTGAGTATTTACAAGGCCCAGATGCGACGCTCGGGAGAGCAAGTTCAGTTATTGCCAGCATTAAAACTACTTTCGCAGAGAGCAGAAATAATTTTGATGGTTTATGGGCCGAGATAGTAGAATTTGCGAACAGCAACGACATTTTGCTAGAGCCTGTGTCTGTCTCAAAGAAAAGAAGGCGGCAGCCGCCCGCAAAAATGAGCGTTTACTATGTTGAAACTACCGTAGGAAAAAGCCAGCTGACCGACCTACCATCTGACACCAACCCCAACACTGGAGATAACTGGAAAATCAATCTGTACAACAGGGTTTTGGATAACGTTATTTCACATTTTCAGCACAGGTTTGAGTCCGTTCCCCTGGCAAAGGCAGCGGATGCCATTACCACGCCATTACACAGTTGAACTTGACTGAAGCTGAAGATTTCATTAACAATGGGGTCGTTTACCATACTTTTTTATTGCCGAATATGATAGAGTTTGTAAAATAAAAAGACACTATTTTTCCGTTTTTTGATTCGTCAATTATTTCTCGAGTTAAAGGCGGCGAAAAACTGGTGTTTTTAACCCTTTCGGAAAAGTGGGTGTGGTGCAACCTCTGACGTATATCGACTTCGTCCAATCACAACTGAGCCCGCGAAGCTACGTTGCCTTATCGCAAAGGGGGGGACACAGCTGACTGCCAATCGGAGCAGTTACGAAAGCATCTGTGCGAGCAGACCTTCCGAGAATCCCCCTCCACTCCCTCCCCCTCCCCTGAAAGCAGTCAGCGACGGGAGGAAAATGACGTCAATGTTATCACAGTAGCTTTTTCGGTGGGCGTCACCTTTTGCTTATATTAATTTTTGATTTATGAGTGAATGGTTATGGTTAGAAGATTAATTTTTTCACCAAATTTATTTTTTCATTTCCATCTAACAATTTCGTGGACAAAATTGCGATTTCGGTTCCGAGTAAACGCCCCCATTACAATGAAATTTTGAATCTTGATACCCATTCCTTAAATGCCGAGGCAACAGTATTGAGAAATATATTAAAAAACAAGGAACTAGAGGTCAAACTTAAAAATGTCAGAGCAGAAATAAATGAAGATATCATGCCGAATGTTTACAGACTTCTCCAAGTAGCAATCGGCCTGCCCGTCAGGGTGGATGTGAAAGAAGTTTTTCAGTCATGCGAAGAATCAAGTCGTGGGTTCGGTCTACAACCGGCCAATCAAGATTTTCAAATCCATCCATTCTTCACATCGAAAAAAAACTTGTTAAAGAAAGGGTTCCCAGCACTACCATTAAATGAACATTTTTGTCAAAAAAAACATAAAATTCCTATCAACCAAAATTTTTGTTTCTTTCTTTGTTTTCACTTACACAATTCAATACTCACTCACAACACTTCACAATTCACACAACACTTCGACACTTCACAATTAAATACTCACAACTTCAATATTAATTGAAGTTGTGAGTATTTAATTTATTAGCAGATAACCATCCCAAAGTTTACAATGATCCCTCTGAAAATATGTGAATCCTCGTTGAAAATAAAAGCTATTTTATTTTCCAACTCGGTGTGATCATTTTCTAGCCCAAAAATCCCTTTCAGTATTTTACAAAAATGTCATCAGCAATTAGGCTTAATTTCAGTTCTGAGAAGGTTAAATTAAAAAACATTTCCGGGGGAGGAACACCCCCTCTTGAAGTGGAGGTACCCCCCAGACCCTCCGGAGGGTGGGTGGTCCCATGGCCCCCCCCAGCCAAATTCCCTGGCTACGCCCATGACTTTTCAACATACACTCGGAGAAAATGGTGAGAGAGGCTTGGGATGAGCTGGAGGCTGGAGCAAAGGTCGGGGGGAAATTGATAAAATCTGTGAGATTTGTGGATGACCAAGCGCTACTCAGCCAGTCAGCCCGTGGCTTGCAAAAAATGCTGGATGCGTTGCAGGAACAGTGCGAAAGATATGGAATGAAGATAAACCAGAAGAAAACGAAAGTAATGCGATTTTCAAGAACAAAAAGGGATAATATAACGATAAAAGTAGGTCAGAAGCTAGAGCAGGTAGAGCAATTTAGCTATCTAGGTAGTGTGTTGGAAGAAAAAGGCTATAGCAGCATTGAAGTGAGAAAGAGAATTGTATTGGAGAAATAAACTTTTACTCGGAGGCGTGAACTAACGACAGGGGCATTGAGTACGGAAGTGAAGAAAAGACTAGTGAAAAGTTTAATATTTTAACTGGTGATTGTGTGTCACAACAGGGTTTGACAAGTGGGAGGAGGGGTCCGGAATTATTATTATTATTAGTATTCTACCGATGAAGGTAGGTTTCAATGGACATTTAATTCTTCCCACCCCCTAAATTTCACACGATGTTCCTCTTCATCCCCTCATACCTCCTGCCAACCATCATACCATCCAAGCTACCCGTTATTCTCCTCCCTCTTCCCCGCTTACCCAACGCTCTTCCCTCAATCACCTCCTTCAAAACAACATCTCCTTTTATTACCTTTTCCATCCAAACCGTCTGCCTTCTCCTAATTTCATCCATCAAATTTCTTTCCTCTCCTACCAATTCTAGCACTTAATCGTACGTCGTCCTTTCGACCTACTTTACTTTCTCCATTCTTCTCCACACCCACATCTCAAAAGCCCTAAGTCTATTTTCATCTTATTTTCGCAAATTCCACGTTTCCGCCCCGTATAGTGCAACGCTCCATATTAAACTTTTCGCTAGTCTTCTTCACTTCCCTACTCAACGCCCCTGTCATTAGTTTACGGCTACGAGTAAAAGCTTCTTTTGCCAATGCAATTCTCCTTCTCACTTTAATGCTGCTATACCCTTTTTCCTCCAACACACTACCAGATAGCTAAATTGCTCCACCTGCTCTATTTTCTGACCTCCCACTTTTATAGTTATAATGGCCCTTTTTGTTCTTGAAAATCGCATTACTTTCGTTTTCTTCTGGTTTATCTTCATCCTATATCTTTCGCACTGTCCCTGCAACGCATTCAGCAGTTTTTGCAAGACACGGACTGACTGGCTAAATAGCGCTTGGTCATCCGCAAACCTCACTGATTTTATCAATTTCCCCCCGACTTTTATTCTAGCCTCAAGCTCATCCCAAGCCTCTCTCACCATTTCCTCCGATATATGTTGAAAATCACCGGCGATAACGGACAGCCCTGCCTAACTCCCCTCCCTATTGTGGCTTAATCCGATTCTCCATCGGCTACTCTTACTTGCGCCATGCATAAATTCCGGATCTGTCTCCTGTCTCTACAGTCTATTCCTATCTTCCGCAATATTTCCATTAACTTTTCCCACCTCACTCTGTCGAACGCCTTTTCGAAATCAACAGAAAAAGCGAATACATCCTGATCATATTCTAGATTCCTTTCCACTAGTACTCTCACCACTGCAATCGCATCCCGAGTGGCCCTCTCCTTCCGAAATCCAAACTGATCCTCGCCTATAAATTCCTTTGCTCTCTTTTCCATTCTTCTGTTGACGATTCTAAGCACTATCGTATGAGAAATCAAACCTATCGTTCTATAGTCTTCACCCTCTTTTTCGACATAGGTATCAGCACGGTTTTTACAAAATCCTCCGGCCAAGTCCCCTCCTCGTATATCCTACGAACGTGTTCATAAAATCTCTCCCTTCCCCGCTTTCCAACGTTTTTCAGATACTCAGCTGGGATGTTATCTATCCCTACCGCTTTACCCGCTTCATTTCTCGCAATGCTTTCTCTATCTCACTATTCAGTTTTCCAGGGCCCACGTCATCCTGATCTACGTCCTTTTCCTCTTCTATATCCTAGTTCCTAGGCCTATTTTCGCTATCATAGAGTTCCTCAACATATTTCCTCCATCGACGCTGTATCTCCTCTCGTTCAGTTGCTAAATTTCCCCTTCTGTCTTTGATGCATGGAACCGTTTTCCCTTTCTTGATGCCCGATAACATTACTCGCTGCTTCTGTTCCTCAGTGAGGCGGCTGTGTGAAGGCGTCTGACACCAGATGGGCGGCCTATCAAGTGATGGTGTCATGTTAAAAACACTAACGTGGAAGGCAACGGGAAACCCCTTTAATTAAACTCTCCCAAGAACACAATAATTCCTTTTTCTTGTTTCTGACCTGACCGGTTTCAATATCATTATAAGAGGTCGTCAATATTTCAAAACATTGGACTTAAGAAAGGGATATCGAAGAGAAGTAGAAAATTACTACGCAAATTTTATCATCGCGATTAGTGTGCATCACAAAGTTACGTTGCCGATAGTTGATTATACGTATCATGGAGTTGGTAATTTCCTTTCGGTCTCATCATTAAGGTGACCATACGTACCGGTTTGGCCGGGACAGTACCGTTTTTGGGGTGTTTGTCCCGGTGTCCCGAAAGACTAAATACAAATACTAATGTGTACCGGTCTTTGGATTTATGCTATCAAAACAATTAGTTTGTTTTTTGAATTTTGGTCTTTTTTTAAACGCTTGTAAAAATAATGGTTCAAACAGATTCTTACATGAAAAATCCGTACATATATTTGGTACAGTAATTCTGCCATCTGAAAAATATCATAAATAGAGTGTGATTTTTGTGAATTTGAATTGTGAATACAAATCTCTTCGAAAAGTTTAATAAAAAATAATTTCATAAACATTAAAATGAATTAAAAATCTTTTTCCTTAATATTTGATTTCTTTTATTGTTCTATTGAATTAAAAATGCTTAATATATATACATTCCTATATTTATAATATACTAAGCTCTTACATATGTAGCATCAGGAAGTTGCACCAATTCGGGTGCTGGAAAAGTGAGGTGTGTAGGACTCAGAGTGACAACTTTTTTAACGCTTCACTTGACCAAAGAAACATGCATACATACATACATGTAAAATTGCCTATGCTTCAGGAGAAGCGATATTTTGTCCCGGTTTAGCAGATCAGAAATCTGGTCACCTTACTCTATACCGAAGCGCTCTGGAGCGCCAAGTGGACCGACTTGGAACTCGCTACGAGCGCTCTGGAGGTGTATTATAATCTTTGCTCTGGAGCGTTTGTAGCAGCTAAGGTAGTAGCAGCAACTGGACCGCACCCATAGGCGACCATGGCGGCGATGACGGCCGTTTGGACCGGGAGAGAAGACCATGAGTTCTTCACCATGGCAGAAAAAGAACGTGTAGTGTTAAATATTGTAATGGTAGGAAATTCGGGCGTTGGAAAAAGCAGGTTTGTTAAAAGTTGCCAAAAGAAAAGGGACATCTTACCCTGTGCAAAACATAAGCTAATAATTGCTCATTCGATGTACATATATTATACTTGTAGCATCATCGCGGCCTTAAAGCGAAACAACGTAGGATCAACACAGAGTCCCAGGGCGACCGTGGGTGTTGATCTTTTCAAAGAGCGTATTTTCATCGATGGAAAAGAAATAACACTGACCATATGGGTATGAAATTTCTTGGATGAAACTGACTGATGAGAACGGAAATTATTCCCTTTATAATCATACAATTTTCTGTTTGGAACTGATGTATAAACCTATCGGTCGCAAAGAATTAGATGCCTCGATTAATGGCATGGTGAAAGTGCAGCCGTTGGCCGCTTACAATTAATCTTTAAAACGAGCCTAGCATTGCTAGCATTTCGTATATGCAATTCTAAAGTCTCTTAATTTTTTGTGGACTTAGCGCCCATTTCGGAAAATAATATTGAGTAGTAAGTAGTCAATGTTATTAGTAAGTAATTAGCGAAACAAGCGAGTTCTTCTCTTACCGATTTTATTATCTCCAGCATATCATCATAGACGTTTTTAACTTTTTCTTCTTTGTAGAACAACACCCTGAGAGCACAAAGTTTGCCGCAAATCTAATGTAGACATAATTTGTACGTCTACAACTGTTACACAGCAGACCATGAGGTTTGCTTCATACCTTATGTATACGTCTTATCCTGATTTACATAACATCTACATGTGGTCGAAATATGGAGCAAATTTCCACCTTTCGTTGTCTACTGGTAACCATTAATGTAGGTTTACAGCATACTAGATTTAAACGTAAAATAGTTTTCATAGTAGTGCGATAGTCAACACAATAATGTAACAAGGCAGTAAACTCTTGGTTTTCCATGTAGAGTATTTAATATAACTACTAACTGCGTAGTTTAATATTTAATATACTAACTAAGATACCTATGTTTCTACGACATGTCAGGTAAACTCACAATTACACTGCGTAGTCGAAACTTAGGTATTACAGTAAATATTCTGTTCACAAAAACAATTTATCAGTTTCGTTTGGAAAAACAGGTTATCAAAAATGCCTGGAAAACACCAAATCCAACTGCTTCTACAGGAATTACACCAGAAACCATCAATATATAACAAAAATATAATAATAAATACCTTTATTTACCAGAAGCCCAATGCAAATAAATTATGCAAAATTTACACAACAGCACGTCAACACACAATCAATGGCATTTCCTCGACATTTTCGAAGACACTGTCTATTGGTCACCAAAATTTGAAATGAAAAGAAAAAGTTCACTGATATCACATTATTTTGTTGCCAAACACGATTATTCACTCCGCACTATATTCCTGGCCAAACAAAATAGAACCCCACTTGGCATGAATGAAATGAAAAAGGTCGAAATACCATATCTGTTAGCAGTAAAGCAACACACGTTGAAACTTCAAGGATCCTTCGTTCAGTGGTGTATTTTTTAGCACGTTGCATTCCGGGGTATTTAACCGCCTTTTATCTCTCTGTTCCAGTGAATTTTTTAACACCTCTGTTAGAAAATGCATTGCATCAGTAAAAATTGCTGTAACTTATTTAAAAATGAAAATTTTTTAATGGGATTTGGAAAATAATTGGCACAGAAATTCTCAGCATTTCCTCTGTGTGATACTCCATAAAAAAATTTCCCTTGTGGAGTGGAACACCGCAAGTTGAGCAGACATACCTCATCTCCTTCCTAATTTTTCTGTAAGCACACACTTTGCATCTTCGGGTGTGGTATTCTTCTATCCCTTTCCCATGATAGGGACGAGATAATGTTTAGCATGGTCTCTTGAGAGACGATGTGGGTGATTTCTCAAAGGAGTACGCTCTGTCGGTTTATTATATCGTCCGAGGATGGCTCATCTAGCTCCTCTCTACTCGCTACCCACTTTTTGGCGGTCTGGAGCAGAAAGCCCTTGAATCGAACGCTATTTGATTCATTTTGTGTTTCATAAACTCTATAAGTGTTAAAAAGAGCACAACTTATTAGCCACAGGACACTTTCTTCGACCATTTCATTGTTTTTCTCACGATTGTAGAATACGATAAATACATATCCGCCCTGTCTACACCTTTCATATACTCATCGTATTTCAAAATAAATACAGTAAGGTTTTTTGATCGAAAGTCCTGTGATCCTATCTTTCAGCTTTGTATTACCCCTCTTAGCGCTGTGAATAGTGCTAATCATCCTCACCTCTCTTTTGTCTTTCCACAGCACAAGTAACTCTTCACCTTTGCGAGAAAATGTGCCCTGTCCTTTTTTCAATATTTTCGCCTCACTCTTCAATGTGGCAGGGAGCACTCTTATTTGGTCTGATGGTTCCACAAACTCTAATTTTATAATCAAAGAGCAGTTCTGCTATCTTTACGCTGTTGTAATAATTATCTTGATATACGTGTTGCCTAAGATTGAAATGAGGCTACAAAAGAGAAAGTATGGTTTGTTCTAATTTTTTTCCCTCGGCCGGATATATCTCTAAATTACCAATGTAGCCAGAATCATTTTCACAAACCTTACAAACTAGTAAGCCGTACTTTATGATTTTTTCTGGATTATAGGTGTTCATTTTAATCTTTCTCTCCATGGAATCATTGCTTCATCAAGAGATAGCTCCTGCTTTGTTTTATATACATTTTGAAATTTTTCAATGAATTATTCCAAGACGGGTCTTATTTTGTGTAGTATGTTCTTCCTGTCCAAAATTTTCTCATTATTACTGAAGTGCCATGCTTTCCAAATCTGTTCAAATCTCTTTCTCGTCAGTAATTCTCTAAATATGTTCGTTGCAATTAGAGGATCAGTGCTCCAATACTCCTTCAGTTAATCTTTCCTCACCTGCCCCATGAGAATCAAAATAGGAAAGTATTTTTTCATTTCAGTAATGGTTATGTCAGACCACTTTCCTGTTTTTGGTGATTCTTTGTATTTATGTTGGTTTTGACGGTAAAGCAGATTTGACAATGCACATCATTTCGAACAAGTCATTGGCAGCAAACAGTGAGACAACATCAAGGACACTGGTAGAATTTTCTGGCACATGTTTTACTCCAGGTTGGCCCAAAAATTGCTCTACATCCCTCTCATAATTTATTTTTTTCCCACGTAATAGAGATTCCTGGTGAAGTCTTGTGTTCACTTGCACTCTTATGGGAGTAACTTTCACTTATCAAGAGAGGAGTGGATTTTCTATTTCTGATCTTCACTGCAATATAGGAATCACTTCTGCTCTTGTAACTCTCTTCATCATACTTTAATGGAAAATCTGATAAATTACCGGCACTCGGATCTAACAAAATTTCTTCCTCGCTCAAAGCACTGTCTTTCCTATGCAATGCCATTGCATTGAATATTTCAAAATACGGCTTGAGCAAACCCTCTCGCAAGACATGATGGGATATCGTATTTCTTTGCTATTTTTTCTTTAATTTTAGGATTATTGTCCACGTCGTAAATAATTTTATATTCACATCGATTCATAGAGATTTTCTTAAAGTTTTACTTTTTCAACTTCACTTGCGGCCTGAAGCAAAGATCTTTTAGTGAACCTATCACCAGAGTTTTAAACTATCATCACACTGGAGGTTGATTTCTTAGGTTTTGAGTCGTAATGCTGTGTTGCGTAAAGTTATAGAGGAGGAATATGTGCTAGCTCAGTAGTAATCTTACTCACAAAATATTAGTATTTTTGACAAGTAGTCAAGAACAAAGCTTTACAATCTACATTTAAGTAAAGCCCAGCTCTCCTTGTAATTAAAGGTAGTCTGACTCAATAATGAGACAGGTAGTTCACACCACACTGCCCGCAAGTCGTAGGTTTAGATTTAATTAATGTGAGTGTAACTTCATATCCCTTGTTGTAAGCATAAAGCTACAATGCCTTAATTGTCAGACATATCGTGCTATGCTGTACCTTATTACTTTGTGTGAAAGATGCTGATCGCTTGGAGTCATCTACAGCAGAGCTGACCCAGGGTTTATAGGAACCTGGAAAAGTCAGGGAAAATGAAAACAGCCATGGAAATCCTGGAAAAGTCTGGGAATTTAACGTGTGGTCAGGGAAAAATTGCAAAATGTTCAAATTTTGGAATTTATCACCTGAAAATGCCTTGCGCATAGGAGCAGAGGGCAGGGTGAAGGAGGGGATGACTGGCCAAAGGCTGGCTTCGCTGTGGAGGAGGCAGCCCTATTCTGGTTCTTTCTGGCTATAGTCTGCACAATTTGGTGAAAATACCCTGATAGAAATAAACTCCTCCATGGTGGGTAGGCTTACCCTCCATTGAGGGTAGTCGGATGGTAGTGCTACCCACCGCCTACCCTCCAGCAAGGGTAGACGGAGGGTATTTTAGAACATTGGAGGGTAGCCCTACCCTTCGTCTACCCTCCACGGATGGTAGGGCCTACCCTCCAATGTTCTAAAATACCCTCCGTCTACCCTCAATGGAGGGTACGGCTACCCTCAATGGAGGGTAGCCTCAATGGAGGGTAGCCTTACCCTCCATTGAGTGTTGTAGAATGGTAATGCTATCCTTCAAATCTAGGTTTCACATCATATAGGTACAGAGTAGTACATATATTTCAAAAGTGTATGCCGTGTTTACATGAATCCTGATTCATCAGGCAGTGGTACACTACATCACCAAGAGCAATGGAGAAAGATCCAATACAAGTTTAACACTTTCACTGACTGGTAGTGTATTTCCCTTAGCATTTAATAGCAGATATATTTTTCTCACTTCACAACTAATTTGACAAGTTTAATGAAACACAAGAGGCTGTGGTCAAAAATAAAACTTTTATTTGTTTTCCACAGCAAATTCTACACTGTAATTGCAGGTCACAGAATTGTCATACATACCATCCCGGCCCTGAAAAAAAGAAGAGAAATATTGTACACGATGCCATATAAAATGAATAACAGTAGCAGTAATGAAGGGAGACTCCTGGGTGGTTACTATTTTGCCCGACCCAAAAAAAACCACCTGGGTGTTTAAAAGAAACACATTAAAAAAACAATAAAACCTGATAAGCACAATTTGTATGTTATAGGAATGAATAAATCTGTGTTAAGTTTAAATTATTTAAATTAAATTAACTTCCAATAATCTCTTTAAAAAATATATATATTTAATAGAATTCTCTATCTTGAATCACTATGAAATTTTAGTGGGCATTTAATATTAATATAACAAACACAATCATCTCCTATGACAAAAATTAATATCTTTATTCATACAGAGATTAAGAAACTTAATAAAATAAAATGTTTCTTCATAGCGTACACATGCATTTAAGTAGGGTTCATACCATCATACAAAATGACGCAGTCTTTCTACTCTTCGGTAACATAATTAAAACATATTAATAGAATTTTCTATTTTGGATAGGTTATTTATATTGGCTAGAGTTTTAACCCTTGGATGCACTATTATCTTGGTCAATGTATAACCCTGCCAAACCTTCATCGGTACAGGTGGCACTTGCACTTCGATTACTGAATGCAAGGCAAAATTTTGCTTCATCTTTAAAGAGAAGTGCTGTGGTGTAAAGTTTTCGAAACAATAGGTTTCACTATGACATGCCCTGCCAAAGACCTAAAATTCTTTCCTACTCTGTTGAAGGCAGGTGAGTAAACTCCACATGAAACAAGTAGCAGATGTAAATAACCAAACAGGAACTATATTTCAACTAACTCAAGAAAATTACAAACCACAATTGAAGAGCCTTCTCAAAACTTCCACTTAAAATCAGACAATTTACAGACACATGAGAGGTCAAGCTTGCGAAGTTATGGAAGCTACTTAAAAGATTTTAGCCAATTTTTAATTTTAGATGTGTTTTCAGAGGTATTTGCAGAGGACACTCGAGTAAGTGAAGAATATTTTTTATATTCCTGAATCTGATAGTATTTGAAAAATATAACACTTATTTTTCCGTTTTTTGATCAGCAGCCATCTGATGGCCTCCCATACAACCTCAGGCGAACAAGCGTTCCCAATAAAAATACATGTAAAATTCACTATAACCGCTTTCAGTTTTACCAGAATTACAAAAAATTAATCAAAGCATACTTTGGAGTAATCGAATCACTCACATTAAGGTAGAACATCTACTTTCTAAACTTCATAGGAAATCCGAGGAAAAGTCTGGTTAATTTGTTTGCTATGTTTTGATTTCATGTAGCCATTAACCAGAAAAAATCCACTTAGTGAAGGGAAACTATGATAAGAAGTGGGCAGCCAATTTCTTCTCTGTACGAACAAAAATCCTACAACAATTTTTACTTAAATCCCTTCTATTGATAATCAATAGCCATTTCCACCTGTGAAATATGAAAGGGCAATTATAATCTCATAATTTTTAAAACTCCCTAGTCTGGTTTTTATTACTTATTACATTTGTTTCCATTAATTTAAAATGTGCCTAGAACAGACTTAGTACAAATGTCATGCTATTTCATTACCATTTCATTACTTGGCACATTTTAACACTAAATCACTAGCTGCATTTTTGCTGTTGGAGTAGTTATAATAGTTAGGTTGGAAGGCATACTAAAGTGTCTCACCTCTCCTGCACTTCCACATTTTGGATATCAGGCCTCTATATTTACTCTTCCACAGGGTCTTCCTTGTCTTTCCACTCATTATGGTGAAGATGGGTATAATTTCTCTTTTGCTCCCTGCCATTGTTTGCCTGTCAGAAAGAGCAGAATCCATTAACATTCTTCCTATCACAGATAATTGGCAACTTGTCAATCAGCCAATGGCCCCCAGTTTCACCCCAGGTGAATTAAAGTGTTACCAAAGAAATGCATGTTAAGATCATTACCACAAAGTTAAATTGAGACAAAATTAATCAAAGCATTTCACGTACTAGTTATTGTATCAATTCCATTTAGGATAAACTGACATTTCTACTGTTTATTTTGAAAATAAAATATAGCCTATAAATTGGATGTGTTTGATCAGTTTAGTCCCCCAAATCTAGGCATTTCACGTGTGTCAACTGTTCTTTTTTGTCTGGAGACAGTTGAACCAAGAAGTTTCTCATATTATTCCACAATGTAACAAATTTGAGAAAACATACATGAACTTTTTCTTTAAATCACAGTTTATTATGGTAATTTTCAGGGTTGTTTTTTATGAAAAATACCACGGTAATTTACCGAGTTGCCCATCTCTACTACTAAGAGTCTACTTTGACCTAGATGTAAGATACACAGCCTCCAAATGGTCTTTTACTTAATACTCCTGAATGCCCATATGAAAAATTGCATTTCTCCCTCTCAAATAATGAAAAAAAGGATACTCAAAAGAAATGATCTTATAAACATGTTAATAACCTTTAGGCACAACAGGTACCACAATACCTTAATCAGCATGCATTATTTCTTATTCAAAATGCCTGTATGCCAAATCTAAGGTCCTAACCCTCTTCTTACTTTCCACTCTTATGCAAATACCTAACCACTCATCTATTCTACCATTTTAAGGGATAATATACAAAATGACTGCACACTACCGTGCAAAGTAAAAAATTACAATTTCAACACACAAGTATTGGCATTGTGCTGCACATTAATTACAGCCTTTACATATGAAACCAAAGTAAATACATACACAAGATAACTTCTTTCATCCAAAGTGGTGAGAAAGCTCTCTTCTTTTTTAAGCCAAGCAAGGTAAAGTAACTTGCTGAAGAGTCCATCATGGTGCCCACTGCGATTCCAACAACACAATTATTTGTGAAGCTCCCTTCAATGAGGGATAACTCTGTAACCTATATAAAATAGAAATCCATCACTATTCTTAATTGACTGTTGGATAAAAATTTGAATGTAAGTATAACACACAAAATAAATCACATAATGGAAACAGATGACAGCCATCTTAGAAAGGCCCAAGTTATCCAATGACAGGCTAAGATTATTCCTAAGTTATGAGTCAATTCGAGAATGAATTAACGAATTTACTATTGCAAATAATGATGAGAAAATAGCAGTAATACACTTGTATTCAAGCTTACCAGTTTTATTAGCACGTGAATTCTTAATTCAGCCTCCATTTCTTCCGTTTCCTTCACAGACTATGAAGGCATCTTGTCATTGAAGCTGGTGGATGGCAAGGTTGAGAGCGACTCATGCTTGTTACTCTTCAAGTCATTCACCACTTCCTCTTTGCCTTAAACCTCGCATCATCCTTTTCATGAAGAGCATGCCCCTTAAGAAGCTACTCTTTAGGCACTTGAAAGATAAATGAAAAAAAAAGACATCAACCCCAATGATTTCATGTCAAAATAACAAATAAATTAATTTCCATTTTCAAAATTGAATGATAATCATAAAATAAATACTATTATTATGGATTAGACGGATGGAGGCAGGAGATAGTTGATGGAACTTTGATACGTTGAACACGTTAAGAAAAATACCTTGTACAATTCCACAATTTTAAGTTTATTCTACCAATCGATTTCAACGTCTTCGCGTCATTGTCAAGGTATCCATCATTTTTTCTTAATATGCTCGACTATTATTAAGAGTTACAGTTTCGGGAAGATTTGTTGACGCAATTTTCCGTGCTACCACTCACATAACCTGTGCTAGTTTTTAATAGGCAAGAAGTACTTACAAGATATTCTTCTGAACAAGGCTGCTGTTGTAGAAACTGCTCCTCTTATTTCTCCACGAGGACGGGTTTGTAACGTCCCAAGAGAATCCATTCCAAAGAGTGACCAAAAACCGCCGTACCGTTGAACAAAATCACAAGTCGTGAAGGTAATGAACCATAAAATGGTAGATGAAGATAAAAAAATGAAGACGATATGGATCAATGAGTATTTAAAAGGAAAGGAAAGAGATTAAAGAGATAACTGTGAGTAAATAAAGTTGGATCCATGAATATAGAATCGTTGGATCCGTAGTGAACACAACAGCTAATTGTAAGTTTCGCTAATTTGTTTTTCGCTATTGCTCGGCCACCTATGGGCCAAGAAAGAAAGTTTCCCCGGCGCTATTTTAAATCTCGTCGGAGAACTCTTCATGCAGTAAATCGGTTTATTTGCACTTTGGACGGATTTCAATTTGGCAATTACACTTTAATTCGACAAAAATGAAATTTTAAGTAGCTTAGTTCGGAAGAAAGCTATCGCCTTACTAGTAATTTCGATTGCGCCAGCGTTGAAATGAACTCAAAATACATGTATCTGTCTTACGCATGCCATTAATTGCGGAAAGTATTACGATGATTGCGCGCCGTTTAAGCAAAATCAGTCCACTTTCTCTTACTTTATATGGCTTTTTGTCCAAGCATCCGCGGGTATAATAAATTTGCTGGAAACATTTGCTCCAATTTGCACTTCAGCGTTCAAGGGTGGATTAACGAGGTAGAAATATTGGAAACATAACTTTAGATTTTCAGATCTGCGGAAATGCCGAAGCCCGGGTCAAAGTACAATCCATATGTTTTTGACGGTGGTGATGTACCCCGCTACACACTATTCCATATTGCCCAGATCATTGTCCACATCGTCCATATTGCCATTTAGACTTCAGGTGTGAACGTTTTGACCAGGGAAGTGTGCAGAAAGTGTGCAAATAAGTGTAAGCACACTTGTTTCACACTTTATTTTCAACTTGGCAGGGAATGAATTACATTTAAGTGAATCATATTATATAGATACATAGTCATTTGAAGTAGTTTATTGGTGTGATTATTATTATTAATACAACAAGAATCACGTGCTTGTGTACTTTTTGAGAAGGTTATTGGGAAAAATTATTTCGCCACCATATTGTAAACATACCACAGATATCTGTGCAAATACTTGCATAATGTAAAGCCTATACCTGGAGATTAGATGGATGGTAAGCGAAGGAGTTCGAAGCGATGGTAGTGGAAGGGTAGTGCTACCCTTCCCTTACCCTCCATGGTGGGTAGTGCTACCCTTCCCTTACCCTCCATGGTGGGTAGTGGAAGGGTAGCGCTACCCTTCCCTTACCCTCCATGGTGGGTAGATGGATGGTAAGCGAAGGAGTTCAAAGCGAGGGTAGTGGAAGGGTAGTGCTACCCTTCCCTTACCCTCCATGGTGGGTAGTGGAAGGGTAGCGCTTCCCTTCCCTTACCCTCCATGGTGGGTAGATGGATGGTAAGCGAAGGAGTTCAAAGCGAGGGTAGTGGAAGGGTAGCGCTACCCTTCCCTTACCCTCCATGGTGGGTAGTGGAAGGATAGTGCTACCCTTCCCTTACCCTCCATGGTGGGTAAATGGATTGTAAGCGAAGGAGTTCAAAGCGAGGGTAGTGGAAGGGTAGCGCTACCCTTCCCTTACCCTCCATGGTGGGTAGTGGAAGGGTAGTGCTACCCTTCCCTTACCCTCCATGGTGGGTAGATGGATGGTAAGTGAAGGAGTTCGAAGCGAGGGTAGTGGAAGGGTAGTGCTACCCTTCCCTTACCCTCCATGGTGGGTAGAGCGTGGGTTGACGGAGGGTTACTACCCACAATGGAGGGTACTACCCTTCCTTTACCCTCCGTCTACCCACCACGGAGGAGTTTATTTTTATCAGGGTATTGGCGAAAGGTGTGCGCATCTGATTTTAATTTGCTAGCGATTTTGCCAGGAATGCTTCACTTTGTCCCTCTGATGACAAAAAAGTTATTCTCAGTCAAATTTGATTTCATTTAGCCAAATTTTTAGAAGGATGTGAGGAAGAAAAAATCAAGATTGATTCAAAGAGCTACTTTAACATGACATCAGGTTTGAAGGGAAAGCCAGGTTAGCCCTCTTTGCATATATTTTTCTGCAATTAAAACCCTTTCTGAAGGCATATCAATGTAAGTGATCATAATTTCTATTTTGTGGACTTAAAGTTGTTGATCTCTTATTACTGGAAGTTCATATGATTCATATGAAAAGAAACCTACAATTTTTCATAAGTTAAGACTTTTTTGCTTCCTCGCTACCACTTTTATCTCTATATGACCGAAATCTTGGAGTTTTCAGGAGCTCAAAAGTCAGGGAAAATCACTAATAATGGTCTGGAAATCCAGGAAAAGTCAGGGAAAATGAAAATGAAAACCCCTATAAACCCTGTGCCCAGACGCTGGAAAATGCACATGTGCTAATTACTGCTTGCACAGGTGCACTGCTTGGTGCATGCACGCTAGGTAGCCCTGATATGCAGTTCTATGTTACGCATCTTCTCAAAAACTACTGCACTGATTGAGCTGAAATTTTGTAGGAGTCGAGTGTATATATTAGGTGCTATAGGCTATTTTAAAAAAGGCGAGGGCCCAGGTTCGATTTCTGGTGCAAATTATGTATTTGCATTGGTTTAAATGGACTTTTTCAATTTATGGTAGCACAAGAGTTTTTTCTTTCGCCCAGTAAAATTACTAAATATTAATCGATTTCTTTCGTTCTTTCTGTATTTTATGAGAAAATGTTTAAACTTTGTTATTCTTGTAACCGATTTACACTTTGTCGTCGATGTTTCTAAGAAATGTGTCATTTACGTTGAAAAATACTGTTTCATTCGGTTCTTTTCCGAGCGTTGCTAAGGCCTTTGCCATTGTCGTCTTCAAAAACATCTGAACCGGTGCACCGAAAACCGCCCAGTCGTAGAGTTAGCCCTCCCTTTGCGTGCACGAAACTCTGTCATTGTTTGCACCTTGCACGGGTTCACTGCGCAGCGCATGAACGCTGGGCAGCCCTGCTCTAGAGAGCATTCTCTCTTCCCCCTCTGTAATTGCCGGCAATATCGTGTTTAGATTTAAGGACCTTGAACAATTTTAGTTAAATATTATAATCGCTTGGAATCAGTGAGAGCGTGTGCCCTTATCCTTGCCCCCATTTTTTTCGTGATGCAAAATGATGACTGATTTCATGCGATGGACTAAAATGGCCTGACATTTCAAGTTCCTAACGTGATCTTTCATTTCTTTCTTACACTTTGCATCGAAATTATTGAAGATGAATTGTACGATATAACTCCTCACTTATTGTTAGATTACCGCATTTTAAATTTATTGAAGTAAGTGGAACCTGGGGGGTAAGGGGTCAGTGACTCCAGGGAGGGACAAGGGCAGAACATGCCTATGGACCACCAAGACCGTCATGCGTGGTGAAGAGCCACATCCTCCTCGAGGTGCCCCTGGTATCGCTGAACATGACGGATCTAGACCTGGCGGTCAATAAACAGCTCCCATCACCACGGTGCTTCTCTGTGCTAAGGGTGACCGCATCTGCGGGGCGGAGGGTAAGAAGTCACTAACAGAGAGACTCCGGATACAGGGCGACCTCCGGTTTCATTTAGCCTTACCCATGCATGCGGGGCTCTGTATGGGCGGACACCATATTTCCCTAGCTACTCGTGGGACCAAACATGGAACCCTCAAACAAAACTATGGAGGGCGCTGAGAGGCGCACTCTTCACATGGACTCTTGTAGTCTGTCTTCTTCCTTGGGGGATGCGATACCGGTGGAGAGCCCCGATGGGGATCCCAGTCGGGACGCACCCTCTACTACCTTAACCTTGCCTGTGGGGGTTCCTTCTGGGAGACCCACACATCTCAGTTGCCCCTCATACCCTTCGTGGGGAGAGGAGGACGACATCCTTTTCAACCTCTCTGGGCCCACCTTCAAGGAGGCACCAAGCCTGGTCTCCCCCATGGGGGTAGAGTCTGACTCGGGAGCCCCTGTGGGTAGTGGCCTAAGGGAAGGCTCCATACCCCCTCGAAGAGAAGGAGACAAGGGAGGAAGAAGATGTGGGCGGGGCCGAACCATGGCTGGCATAGCCGTGCTTCAGGCCAACCTACAACACAGTAAGGCTGCCTCAGGGGTTCTGCAAAGGATACTCTCTGAAGGTATGGTCAAAATAGCTCTGATTCAGGAACCCTGGGCTTTCCAGGGAAGAGTCAGGGGCCTGAGCATGACAGGCGGAAAAATATATTACTGTACCACTGTTGATAGGCCTAGATCTTGTATCTATGTGAATGGGATAAGTGCTTTGCATCTATCGGAATTTACCACTAGGGATCAGACAGCAGTTCTGCTGACCCTGGGGGAAGGTGAGAACAGGAAGAGGGTGGTCATCTGCTCCTCCTACCTGCCATACGATGCACCGGCTCCTCCACCATCAAATGAGATGGAGAGGCTGGTGAGTCACTGTAAGACCAACAAGTGGGATCTTCTGATCGGTTGTGATGCTAACTCGCACCACATTGTGTGGGGGAGTGGAAGCACCAACGGAAGGGGAGAGGCACTGTTGGAGTATCTTATGTCTACGGAGTTACAAATACTCAATAAAGGATCACAACCTACCTTTGCAAACAGCATTAGGCAGGAGGTGATAGATATTACACTGTGCACCAGTTCTCTGCTGCACAGGATTGATGGGTGGAGAGTGTCAGGGGAGATAACTTTGTCCGACCACAGACACATACTCTTCACTCTTTTAGAATCCAATTACAGGGAAATAACATATAGAAACCCCAGAACTACCAATTGGGGACTATATCGAGAAAGGCTGGGAGCTGCCCTAGAGGGGGGCACCTCAGTAGAAGTTTAGAAATGTGGATGAGGTAGATGCTGCTGTTGATTATCTACAGAGAAGCATCATCACATCCTACGAAGACAGCTGCCCCCTAAGGACCAGGGAGGAAGGGTGTAAATTACCCTGGTGGGGAGCAGAATTAGACGGTCTCCGTAGAGAGACTAGGAAACTCTTTAATAAAGCAAAGAGGACAAGAATGCCTCGGGATTGGGAAAACTTTAAGGTTTCCCAATGGAGGTACAAAGCAGCAATCAAGCGCTGTAAAAGGGACTCATGGAGGAGCTTCTGTGAGAGCGTAGAGACTGTTCCACAGATGGCAAGACTTCATAAGATCCTATCGAAAGACTCAGAAGCAGGGGTGGGTTCTCTGCTGCTTCCCTCGGGAGACTTCACGTCTTCCGACAAGGAAGCACTAAAGCTAATGCTGGAGACCCACTTTCCAGGCTCCAGGGAGTTGAGGGAGATGCATCATGGGAGGAATCCCATCCGTCCGGCTCGGACAGAATGGAGACTTTCCTCCAGCATCGTGACGTACACAGTTACAAAATGGGCAATCATGAGTTTTAGCCCCTTTAAGGCTGCTGGGGAGGATGGGGTATTTCCTGCACTCCTTCAGGAAGGGCAGGATCTGCTCCTCCTTCCAATGGTAAGAATATTTCGCTCCTGCCTGGCTTATGGATATGTTCCAAAAGCCTGGAGGGTCACCAAGGTGGTTTTCATACCTAAACCAGGTAAGACTGACTACACAAGAGCAGACTCCTTTCGAGGAATCAGTCTGATGTCTTTTCTACTGAAGACACTAGAAAAGATAGTTGACAGGTACATAAGGGATGGGCCATTAAGGGATCACCCCCTGCACCTGTATCAACATGCCTACCAGAAGGGAAAATCCGTGGAGACAGCGCTCCACAATCTTGTTAGCAGGATTGAGGGAGTGCTGGATCACGGAATGTACGGACTGGGGGCATTTCTTGATGTCGAGGGAGCATTTAATAACACGTCCTTCGATCAAATATGCATTGCTGCAGGAAGACATGGTATCCATGCTCACATTGTGAGCTGGATTAGATACATGTTGGAACAAAGAACTGTAAAAGTAGTCTTGAGAGACAGTTCAATGAAGGTAGCTGTGACTCGAGGCTGCCCTCAGGGAGGAGTGTTATCTCCACTCCTCTGGAATATGGTAGTCGACAGTCTTATTTTAGAATTGAATAGGACTGGCGCATACACTCAAGGGTACGCAGACGATGTGGCTATAATCTTTACTGGAAAGTACCTTGATACTGTCTCTGGACTCATGCAGAAAGCCCTGGATAAGGCAATGGGGTGGTGTGCAGAAACAGGGCTGACTGTAAATCCGGAGAAAACTAAGCTTGTATTGTTTACCAATAGAAGGAAAATGGAGGGCTTTAGACCTCCCTCTTTGCAGGGAAAGGTTTTATATCCCTCACCATCGGTCAAGTATCTTGGGGTTATTCTGGACTCCAAGCTTAACTGGGGAGAGCATTTGGAGACCAAGGCAAAGAAAGCTTGTGCCTCCTTATGGATGTGCAGGAGGACCCTTGGTAAAACATGGGGACTTCAGCCAAAAGCCATTAGATGGATTTATACGGCAGTCATTAAACCTAGCTTCTTGTACTGCTCTATAGTTTGGTGGAACAGAGTCCGGCTCAAAACTGCTGGGAACAAACTGAACCACCTTCAAAGATTGGCCTGTATGGGCATTTCAGGGGCTATGAGAACAACCCCAACTCTGGCGCTGGAAACGCTGCTGAACCTCGCTCCACTCCATGTGGAAGCTGAGGTGCAGGCAAGGACAGCGGCTTATCGTCTCAAATGTATGGGACAGTGGTATGACAAAGGAAGTTCCTATGGTCACAGACAAGTTTGGACAGAGCTCATGAAGTCGAGTCCCATCCTCGGGATGGGCAGTGATGGAATGATAGCCAGGTTCAACCAAACACCCCCCTACTTCAAAACCCACTTCCCGGATAGGGAACAGTGGGCTAGAGGAAAGGGGAAAGAACTTCATTCTGGGGCCGAGGTATGGTATATGGACGGCTCTAGGAAAGAAGGAAGAGCGGGAGCAGGGGTCTACAATTGTAGCACACCAAGGAAGCTCTCAATCCCTTTGGGAAAATATGCTACGGTGTTCCAGGCAGAGGTATCTGCACTTCTGACCTGCGCGTATGCTATTAAGGAAATCGGGATGTTTAACAGACCGATACACATATGCACGGATAGTCAGGCAGCTTTAAAGGCGCTGACATCACCATGGTGCAAATCACAGCTGCTGCAGGAGTGTCGTGAGGCACTCAATGATATAGGCAGATGCGGCAAGGTGGAACTTTTCTGGGTGCCTGGTCATGCAGGCATATCTGGAAATGAGATGGCTGATGAGCTGGCAAGGGCCGGTTCCAGCCGAGATCCGATTGGTCCAGAGCCAATTATACCTATTGCCTCGTCGGTAGGGATGGCGGAAATTAGAATGTGGGGGCTAACCCGACATTCTGAGATCTGGCGAGCTGCACCAGGCCTTAGACAGGCCAAACTACACATTGAAGGGCCTAGGCCTGGGCTTGCCAAAAGACTCCTGTCACTAAACAGGTGTCAACTACGAACGGTAGTGGGACTCCTCACGGGGCACTACCAGGTGATGAGGCACCTGCACCTCCTGGGAATCGTAGATTCCCCAGATGTAGGTGGTGCGAAGAAGAGGATGAAACCACATCCCACATGTTATGCGAGTGCCCTGCGGTGATGAGGACTCGAAACAGGTACCTGGGTTCCCCATTTTTGGAACCCAGGGAGGTAAGGGAAATCCCCATCTGGGACTTGTTGGCCTTTAGCAGGGCGATCGGCCTTTATGGGTGACTTCTTCAAAAGGGTGGTTAGCACAATGGACCAATGGGTCTAAGTGCCTCAGGGCCTCCATTGTGAGGAACTCCACCACTATTACAATCAATCAATCAATCAAGTGGAACCTGTTAACCTCGCATATGGGTTTTCAATGTCATAGTCCACGTGCATGATATGCTAAAGGCATTTCACTAAAGAGGTGGTGTAAGTCAAAAGAGGAGTGTATTATTGTGTAAGTTTTCTTTGTAAGTGAGTGTAAATTTTTATAACTAAACAGATCATATAAATGCAATCTTTCACCAGCAGACGTTAATGATATTTAAAATTGTTATTCGTCAAGAACCTTTACTCAGGAACAGAATACTGCGATGTTTTGTGAATGATGAACTAGTATCGGTAAAAAATTTTGGTGGAAAATATGGAAATATCATGCATAGAGAACCTGGGAAATAAAGGACTTTGAGATGACAGAACTAAATGGGAATCAGGAGTTTTTTTTCCAATGAAAAGACATTTGGTGTGGAAGGTGGAAATATTTTTTTTTCCAGTTCAAATATGGCTCAAGCTAGAAAAATTCAGTTAAAATCTGGCTTAAGTCAGATTTCAACTGAAAAAATATTCTCATTTTAATTCCAGGACACATCTGGTCAAGAAAAATACAATGCACTTTCCCCTCAGTACTTCCGTAATGCAGAAGGAGCTGTTTTGGTGTATGACATTACGAAGAGGAGCTCATTTGAGAAACTCCCATATTGGTTGGAATGTATAAGATGTTATGCCTTGGAAACTGTCAAAGTAATCATAGTTGGAAATAAATTGGATCTAGTAAGTATTTATTTGAGGTGGTTTATATTCTAGTTTGTAAAATACTATCACGAGACGGTTGGGAGGGTCGGTTGTCACCCATTCTTTGAGTTCAATAAAATTTAGTTAATGATTTATTATTTGATTATTTTGAAATGTTGTGACTTGGTGCACTTCATCTATATTTAACTTGGATAGAAAGACAATTTCATAATTATTGTAGTGCAATTTTTAAATTTTAGTTTAACGTAGAAGGATGGTTATGGGCCATTTTGACCCATAGCCTTGGTCTGTAGTGGAAACAAGTTTTCTCACTATATTCTTCTCCTTTACGCTCCTGATTTCTATCTACATTAGCTTATATATATCAGTGTTTATTTGGATTAATATTGAAACCTCTTCCTATGGATTCCATGTCATTCTTTGATAGTGGAACTCCTCATGACTGCGACTTGTCAAAATTATGGGAAAATTTCGTATTTACTTGGGGCAGTGGGGAAGGCTCACTGTTGGGGCTCAGCACATCAGCACCTAGTATTACTTTTCATGGAAAGTGGTACTTTTGTCAAGTTTATGTGCAGCTCAACAGCATTTACGTTGATTACTAGAGATTGTTTAGACTGTGGATTAAACTTCATTCTTGGCAACAAAAAGATATGCTTAGAAGCATTTTGGCCCCTAGTAAGAATTGAAGATGATAAAGTTTTCAATACAGTGACTGAAAGCAAAAATTTAAACCATGTTAAGGATTGAACGTGGGACCTGTAGTACACTACCTCTCATTATTAACATCTGCACCACCATTGGTTCCTGTGAGTCTGGAATATGTAGGCTACCCACTTAATTATTTTGTTGTGTATCCCAGACTGGAGAAAAAGAATGGGATGTGTATTTCTGGATGTTCTGCTGTTGTGGCACAGGAATAATTTTCACCTAATTTCATAATCTTGAAACTTTAAAACCTCTGATCTGGATCTGAATTTACACTGTGTCTTTGGATCCAATTTCAGTAGTGAATGAAAATGAAAGACCCACCGATCTTTGGATCTGACATATCGGATCCAAGCATCCCTAATTTATGAGAAAAATACATTTTTACATCTAATTTAAATTATATAAGTGTGAAAAAGTGAGTATTCACAAGTAAGAGTTAGAAATGGAAGATAATAAAGTTTTCAGTGCAATGACTGAAAGAAATAATGAAATTATGATAAGGATCGAACTTGGCAACCTGCAGTGCATTAGCTCTCGTCCCTCATAGTCTGGTGAATGTAGGATATTTGCGTGGCATTCTACTTATTTTTTTCTCCAGATACCAGGCCTGAGGAAAAAAAAGCCAAAACACATATTTCTTTATTTTGCTTATAGTTCCACGGAATTATTTTCATCTAATTTCGTGACCCGAGTTACACAACCTCTCCTTGCCAATATCTACCTTGCCTATGTTCCATTTACAGGGCGCTTCAATTGCCAAGCCGCGAACATTTAAAATCTCAAATCCAGATCTGATTTTACTGTCTTTGGATCTGGTTTTGGATCCTAGTGAAATAAAACATCCGTGTATCTTTGGATCCGACCATCCCAAGGTCCTATAGTTCCCAATAAAATCACCTTTGGGATCAGGAATCGCAAGCCAAAGGTCCTTGGTTCAATTCCAGTCCTGTGGAAAAGGCAGGCCTCATATGGGTTACATGGAACAGGTCGTGAAGGATGTGTAAGAGAGGAACTATGTACGTTAATATGAAGAGGTTGGCCAATAGAAGAATCGAGCGGAGGGCTGCATCAAACAAACCCTAGGACTGTTGGCCCTTGATGATGTTGATGATGAAATCTTTTTCCTCTTGAACTTAGTGATGCAAAAAAGAAACCAACACTTCGCATAGATTGAGTGGGTGGGTTGATCCCGAACTCTTGTCTTTGGTATAGGGTAGGCACATTAACACTGGTGAAAGAATTCCATTCAAACACCATTACTCTGTGGACCAAATCCATCACGGTATGAAAACCTACTTTGTGTTGCTCCATCACTTTTGTTGAGCACTGAAAACAGCATGGCATGAGCCTGTATGCATTGTTTACAAAGTTTCATTTCAGAAAAAGGCATCTACTTGAGACTAAACCTTCAGCTGTAATGAAACGGTGACCTAAATTGAATGAAATTACAAAGTGAGTAGGATAGCATTGAGGCATCAATAGCAACTATGCTGCAAGCCATTTGGAATCTGTGATGACGACCACTCAGTTCTCTCCCCTTCAGTCCCTTCATCATCCCACCATTGTGACATCTATGACCTGCTAAGGACTTGGGGACTGATTTTTCTCTTCTACCAGTGGCAAAGACTATTGTGGTTTTGTACATTTTATCAACACCAGGTACTCTAGGATTTCCAAAAATTGTTGTCATGAAAACATGTCTTCTTAACCCCTCTACGCCATCCTACATACCCAGGACGCATGTTTAAATCACCGTCATGCGTACCCAGTACGCTTGCTGAACTGCCGAATATAATAATTTTTCTCGGTCTGAAATTGCATATTTAGTCCAATTTTTTTACTGTATATTGTGTAGATATGTTTATTCTTCGCATAGTAAAATACGCAACATTTTTAGCCCTTTAGTTGTTTTTTAATTTTGCAACTAAATTTCCTTCCAAACCCGAGAGTAAATGAATTTGATCTTTCCAGTCCTTACGTTCCTCCTTCCTAACTACCTTGAAATAATGTGCCTATTTTAGTGGTGAGACGTCAAGAAGGGTCAGCTACTTTCGTGTATGAGATACGATATCTTCCTCATGAGTTCTCTGCCTTCTCTCAATGTCCTTCCCTTGTGCATCATCACCTCGAGCCCAATGAATGTTTTCTTCGTCACGTCAGTCCCAAATGAGAGGGCCATGTGCTTTGCTCTGCGTTTCTTTGCTCCTACATTCATAGTCCATAATCATTGAAGATAAGAGTCTCTATAAACAGTCAGCATAAACTGGGCCCCCTCAAAATCTTTACTCATCCCTCGAGGGAGTTTCGAAACCAAGTTGTTCAGTCCACTGGAACCCTCCATGTTGTGTAGTGTCCTTTCGTACAGTGCGATATCATTTTCCTCTTGTGCACTTCCAGCAAGCAGTTTTTATAAATACGTACTCCTATAATGGCTTCCACAAGTAGAAAAAAACTACCATTTCCAAGTGACGAGGAAAAAACAAGTATTACTTGCAAGTGATTCTGATGACAGTGCAAGTTCAGAAAGTGACGAAGAAAATTACATCAATGATCGCTCTGAAATGGATACACTCAAGCCAATTTACGATGAAGTTAAGGATGCGGATGAAGCCAAAACCTTGGTATGGGAGGGTATAAAAAATTATTTACGTAACAGAGATACATTTGTTGGTGGTTTTGGACTTCAAGGCATGGCCAAAACTTTGTCCAATTCAGTGGATATTTTTCTGTTATTTTTTGACGAGGAATTGGTTCGTGAAATTGTTTTAAAAATGAATCATTATGCTGAGTAACAGATTTCATTTATTGAGCCCCTCTTTTTGCGAAAGTCAAGAATAACTGCTTGGAAACCTGTGACAGCAGAAGAATTATACATAACCTTAGGACTATTCATGCACATGGGAATTGTTCAGAAGCCAACACTTTGAGTATACTTAGCCACTGAGCCAACACTTAGCGACTTCACACAAAATAATAGTATACACTCCTACAACACCAGAAGGTGTAATGATTTACATGTTACACAAAAAAATTTTACCCATACCACCAAAGGACCCCGTGCAATGTGTACAAAACTATATAATCAACTACCTGCCTATATAAAATGTGAAGATAGAATACCTGTTTTTAAAAAAATGGTTTTTACTTACCTTGTAGAAAAGTGTTCTTACAGTGTCAAGGAGTACTTGAGTACGTAACTGTGATGCCACACATTTTGTAACATTTTACATTTGATATGTATATATTTCAAATTAATTTTTGATGTTTGACGTGTCCTATATACCTGCCTGGTTTGACTAGTGTATTGTATCATGTGGACAAATAAAAATTCTATTCTATTCTATTCTATACTTTTCCACAAAGAGAGTTATATCGACTCCAGGTTTTGCGGATGTAATTTCAAGAGATAATTTGTAAATTCCTTCATTTCAACAACAATGGGGAAGAAGATCAACAGAGTCCTCTAAAGCTGAAAAAAAAATTCCCATAATTGAACATCTAAATGAAAAATTTCAGACATTTTTTACGAAATTGCAACATTTCAATTGACTCTATGGAAGGGTAGGCTGTCCTTCAAGAAGTACATACATTCCTCTGAAGGCATCAAAGTTAGGAATCAAGACCTATTAGCTTTGTGATGCATATACCGGCTACCTATGGTCGTTTCTGGTGTACACAGGAAAAGATACTGTATTTCCCTCAAAAATCACTCCAGCCAACACAAACAAGACAACTTCAATAGTTTTACACCTGATTGAACCACTGCTAAATCAAGGACGATGCATTTGGATTGATAATTTTTATTATTCTCCTGTCCTTGCAACACTACTGAAAAGTAAATACATGACTGATTGTGTTGAAACATTGAGGTTGAACAGAAAGGATGTTCCGAAAATCGTGGAAGAGAAGAAATTGCAAAGGGGCGAAATGTGTGGACAACATTCTGGGCCTGTTGCTGTTTTCAAATGGAGGGACAAAAAAATGGTCTCCGTGATCTCAACATTCCACAGTGACGAAATGAGAACAGTATCCAAAGGCAAAAAAGAGGCCCGAAAGGTAAGTTGTGTGTTGGACTGCAACAAATTCATGGGCAGGGTGGATCTCAAGGACCAGTTGTTGCATATGTACTTGATTGAAAGAAAACGGCATAGAAAGTGGTATATGAAGTTGTGTAGAAGATTATAGAATATAGCAGTCCTAAATTCTTATTTTATTCACAGGGAAAATAGGAATAAAAACTTAGACCACATATCCTTTCATATACAGCTGGTAGAGGAAATATTTTTGAAATATGCTATTGTTGGCAGACAATGTGCACCAGGCCGTCACTTTTTAGATAATTTAGTTCCACGGCTTACAGAGAGACATTTTCTGAAGATTTTTCCCATAACTGGGAAGAAGCAAAGCCCCAAAAGAGGTGTAAAGTGTGTACAAAGCACGGGAAAAGAAGAGACAGCGGTTACTTTTGTGAATCGTGTGCAGCAAGTTTGTGCTTGGATTGCTTTGAACCTTATCACACGAAGCAGAATTAGTAAGGTAACGTCATATAAATATAATTCCGCACTAACATTTTACACCACAAAACGTCAATTTCTGCATAAAATGAATAGGTCGTAATCTTTCAAGGCTGAAGAAATAGATTATGTTATGAATGTTTATGTTTTTGATACGGGTAATCATATCGAAAGTAACCGTATGATAATGAAGTTCATACTTTTCTGCAAAAAATATTGCATAGTATGAACAATAAAGATCGATTAAAAAAAATGAAAAAAATAACACTTTAAAAACTTAGAACGTATACATTGTATAGAGAGAACGAGGGAAAAAATGATAAATGTTGATCTAATTCATTTAAAATTTAGCGTACATTAAAAAATAATGTGCAAAAGTTCACAAAAATTTTCAAAAAGATTGGTATCTTATATTGAAAGTTATAATTTATTGAATGATACAATGACAAAAAGGTGTAGTCATTTCAATATCCTGCGGCCACTGGGATGGGATTTAATTAAATGTCCTACGTGCTTGAGGGGTTATATATCACTCATGAAAAAAAATATTAAGCTTGGCCGATGTGCTTTACTAGGTCCATATTTATTCTTAGTGTATTTTATGTATGAATTACAATGTCCATAAGGGATTTTCAGTTTTCACTTAGCACGAATCTGTTTAATTTGGCATGTTAAATGAGAGTTACCGGTAGTTATAAAGCAATGGGATGTGTAATTCTCAAAATTGGCCACGTTTGGGTCATGGCCATTGAGTGTTACTAGTGCATAATAGTTACTGCTCTTTGTTTTAAGGAACAACCGAAGTAAATCACTTAAGCTCACAGCAGACACCCTTAGAAAAAAATACTATGGAACTATATATAGTGATTATATATAGTTTTCTATAATCACTATGGCTATAGTCCTATAGTTATTTGGAACATAGTGATTATAGGACTATATATAGTGATTATAGGACTATATATAGTGATTATATATAGTTTTCTATAATCACTATGGCTAAGGTATTTGGAACATACCCATGTAGCACAGACGGCTGGGCCAACGTTTGGTCATGAGGATTCCTATATTATTATTATTCTAGGTGCAGCGGTTGGCCAACCATTATTCGTATCCATTTTGCCAACTGTTCCCCAAAGGAACAAAATTGAAAAAAATAAGGAAAATGAAGGATCGTGATTCTCACTTACTGAATGATTAATATCTTCATCTCACATACTACTTATACATGTACCTTACAACCTAAACTTAACTACTTTGTATCCTATCATCCTTTGACATACGGCCTGACACATTTTCCAATTATGGGAATGAGACAGGGAGGCCATATATATAGCTGCTGGCTGGCATTAAGTCGTTTGTGATTATTACCCTTACGAAAAAGTAGTACTGGAAGTACTGGAAAAAATTAGTATTGGGAAGTACTCGTGTACTATTTTCACGGAGGTGAGTACTATAGTATGCATTGATGCAGGCAGTTCATGACTTGTCGTTGGAGGTCATCAGGGTTACCAGAGAGTTCTCAAGGAGTTTTTTTTAGGAATTTAGAGGAGAAAAGGAGCAAGTTAATTTTTAAGTGTGAAGAGATAAAGCATTCTAGTCATCTCCATGATACAAACTATTGGAAAACGACTATATTGAACAGGGAGGTTTCCTTCACCAAGGAAAATAGAACTTATTAATTGTGATTTGTGCTCCATCAGAAATATATTGATAGCATGCAAATAATTTGGATTGAGGAATCCCAGTTTATTAGAGAATCAAATGTTAATTTTTGCTGCAGCAGTGCTTTTGTTGACGTAATATGAATATTGTTTACATAGCGAGGCAGAAGGAATATTCATTGCCTGAACTTACAGTTGTATTAGAGTCGCTAAGCTCTGGTAAACCTGTATTAATAATCACCTGCAAAAATTATCACAACTCAAAAATTCTCAGTTGAACGTGGTGTTAACTCTCATTCCCTAACATCCTACACTCCCTGCTTTTCTTTTGCTGGGAGTGGTCAAAGCCAGGACGTTTTTTGTGGTGAAACTTACATGCACAGTAAAATGAACACCTGTTGTTAACTAAATAAATAATTATAAATGAAATAATGATAAATTAAATAGTAAAAGTACATTAAGTAAATAAATATTCATCATACATTCTACACTTCCACTTTTGCAATTCAAAATTTTCAATTCAGTTATTCCATATCGTTGTTATTTCTGTTTTTTTTTGTTTATTAGTTGCAATTCAAAATACAGTTATTCTATATCGTGACCTTTGCAGATGATAACATTCCTTTCTCCTAAACTATGAAGTATTCTTCTCTTTTTACCTGTTTTATTTCTTTAGCAATATCATAGAATAAGTGTAATTTAAGAAGTGAATGATAATGTATTTGTGAGTCACTCCCCACTTCCGTAGGCCTCCCATTCCTTGAGGGATAAGCATTCCTGACCCTCAACAGTGAGCCTTCCCCTCTGCTCCATTAACACCACCCCACCCCCTTCCCACCTTTTGGTTTCAACAATGCCATTCCTTTCCCCCAACCTACGTACTTTTGGACGTAGGTTGGGGGTACGGTACACAAGTACGGTACACAAGTAAGGTAACGTACCTTACTTGTGTATGTGTACACCCATCCACAGTGAAATGTTACCTCTGACCTCCTACATTTATAGTTATACTGGCCCTTTTTGTTCTTGAAAATCGCATTACTTTCGTTTTATTCTTATTTATCTTCATCCCGTATCTTTGGCACTCTCCCTGTAATGCATTCTTGCCACGTGAATAAAAAGAGGGGGTGAAAGGAATTCGAAAGAAAAATTAGTGTATTTCTGGAATGTTACATGGGCCCTAGAAAGACTCCACTCTTTTCAATAACTGATGGGCATGAATAAGAAGTATGTTCCCAGAGCGTACGCAAAGAAAAATAATTTAACGTGATTCCACGTAAACTTATCCGGTCGAATGATTCAATATTCTCGTGATTTCATCAACATAGTCAGTAGAGGTTAGTGACAATGAGTACAGCTGAAAAATGACGAATTGGTAAGCCTTAGGGAACAATGTAAGTGAGTCATGGCACTTCCAGCCCCCGCCACACGGAGCCAGACCCCGGACACGTGATCAGAAAATCATATGTATTTTTCGGTGCCGCAGATTTATTTTTTATTTCTCTTCAGTTTCTTGCTTGTGAGTCTTCAACGAGTGCTCTGATATAAGTCACTTGACAGGTCTCTCCCAAAAACGCTGGATATTCTATACATTTTGTAAAAATTTTATTGGATAACAGCATCTGACATTTTTTAATGGAATTGCAATAAAATGCTTAAAAAATATTTTAAGCTTAGGTAATTTAAAGATAAAGCCTTGTGTTAATAGACCATATTATTCTTTATTCATTGAAATTCCTCACACAACGTCACTATCAACTTGGACGACATTCGGAGAAAAATTAGCTCAGGTGTTTATTTGGAAATTTGTTCATGTTTGAGCCCCTGTATCTGACTAAAAGATAAGAATTATATCAAATGATGCAATATTCATAAATTAGCAATCATTTATGAGTATTTGTGTGAATTTCAAGTCTATACCTCAAAGAAAGCTATTTTGGAATTTTGTCCAGCTTTTTGACTACCGATCACTATGCGACGGTAAATGTAGAGATGTGTTCAGACTTCATATGTCGTGCAGCGCTAGTCGGAAAAAATGACCATGGGGTGCCCGCCCATTTTCTTTAGGATATAAAAAGACTGATCGTTCAGTAATCCCTTAGTCCCTTCTGCTAAAGATGGAAAGGAGGGGGGAGGGGAGGTTTGGTTTCGGTTAGAGCTTCTCCAGGCTTGGCCAGAGGGAATCCGTGATGCAGCATTGTCAAATCACTGTCAACTCAGGACTTAGAAAAATTTCGGCTCTGATGTGGTAACATGTTATGGTGGACGGGTGTACATATGTATACCAACAACACTAAAATCATAACTTGTACCTGAAGATGACTCCTATGGGTTGAAACTAGTGGTACCTAATATGTAGGTAAATTCTAAATGGAAATATACGTATGTGGTTGGCAAAGGCCTAGCCAAGTTGATACTGGTTCCCATCAGATCACTGAAGTTTAGCAATGTTGGGCCGAGACAGATTTGATAGGTGACCCCTTTCATTACCTCTACCGTGGTGCCCTTGTCCCCTGTTTGTAAGTGGTGGGCAGGTTAAATGTTGGTTGGCACAACGGATCTGAAGGGGTGTAAGTGCCGACGTGGGCTCCAGGAGGCCCCCACCCAACCCTCCAATTCACCTACATTTTTTCTCTAATTTGGTTTGTTTCCTTATGTGACATTATTTGAGGGTAATATGTAGCCAATGTAAAACTGTGTATGAAATAAAACTATACTCAATCTGGAAACATGTAAATAATGGACTATAAAATATTATTTTGTCTTTCATAGCTTGAAAAAAGTTGATTTTCAAAAGCCGTTAATTGGTCTTCAAATTTTTGATACCAGGAAAATCGTGAAGTGACCCGGATGGAAGGACTTGAGTTTTCAAAAAACAATCAGGCTCTCTTCGTAGAAACCACTATTAAGGAAGGTGCAGGAATATCACATTTATTTGAGAAACTTGCGAGGAAGGTAAGAAGTAACTTCAAATAATTATGAATTCAGTTTTTCAATTTATACTTATCATCTGCATGAAGATCACAGTTTCAGGTGTAACTCTGTGGAATGTATCCATTGTGAAGATAGGAAAAGAAAATACTGCAATTCCACACACAAACTTTTCATTGCACAACCCGGGTTTCAGCATCATCAGGTGTCCTGGAAAAAACAGGATACATGATGATGCTGCACTGTGACGAAACCCAAATCGTGCTACAATAAGTTTGTAGGTGGAATTTTAGTATTTTCTTTTCCTATCTTTATCATCTGCCTTGTAATGGAGCCTTTTTTCCCTTTGTGTAAGATGCTCTCAAATTGATAACTGATTTGTAATGCTGTTCAGGTAAAAGGAATCTTTGACAGGTTCATGCATGTGTTACCGGATGAAGGTGTTATTGAAATGTGTAGCTGACTGCCCAATGGCTTATAACTGCAGCATTCATTAGGATAACCAGGTGTTTAAGACTACAAATAATCTTTGGTATTAGATGAAATAATGGGATCTTCTAATTTGGCTTAAATTAAAATATCCGAAGACTAGAAAATCCAAATGCCAAATTAATTTTGGAAAAAAGATATCTCCGAAACCGGTTTTTCGATCGAATTCGAATCGCGTTCCACACTCACTCTCCGCTTGACTTCCGACAGGTTCTGACCTGTTTTGCCTTGCTCTCCCCGTTGATGATTGCCTTTGACAATCGAAAAACTGGTTTCGGAGATATCGATTTTTCCATAATTAATTTGGCATTTGGTTTTTCTAATCTTCTGACATTTTCTTTTAATCTTTAGTATTGCCATTCAACGGACAAATAGTGGGTAGAGACTGAGATGTTCTTCAGCAGCCAATGGAAAATTTTGAGGACTGAAAGGTTCTAGGTACTGTCCTCCGGAGCCATTATGTTTTCACGCTGTGCATTTGCAATCTCTCCCAACGAAGTTGAGAGAGTGAGATGGGGATGAAAAAGAGGCAGCCGTGAATATTGCTCACAGTAGTGGTACCCTTGCCAGGTCAAAGGGTAATAGGCAGTCCACATCTGCTCCTCAGAGACGCATCAGCAAAAAGACTGCCTTGGAGCTGCCTGTCAAGCGATGTTCTCATCTGGGTGCACCCACTCCCATAAGAGCCCGATGGTGGAAACATCTACTGGTTTGGTTCCTTTCAGTAACTATTGATAGTGGCTTCACCGTCAATAGTGGCAATCAGAGTTAATTCAGTGCAAATCTATTTCTAAGTCCATAGTGACTATGTGTATTTATTCTTCTTTTTGATAAAATACTTGGAGATGATGTTTATTGTTTGAGATTTATAGACAAAAAATGCTAGGTTAATTTGTTGAATTATAATAAATGTGCGTAATGTCATACATCTCATACCTATTTGTTTTTTTGGCCACTCAGTGAGCCAATCATGGTGTCGGTAACATGCTGACCTGGAAATGCAAGGGTCATGGATTTGAACCCCACTTCTGGCATGGATAATGTGTTTGTCTCAGGATTAAGATACTAATTTAGACCTTGCAGTATACCTACATTAGCTGCTGGAGTAACTAAAAACCCTACTATATGAATGAGTGAACAATATTCAAATTTGTGAAGGTGGATTCTTCAAGGTTTTTGAGGTAGTACAATGATTCAGCTGGGAGAGAATCATTGTTAAAATTTCAGTCACAATGCTCAGGAGTTGGAGTGATAAAAAACAAGTGATCTATCGGTAATGACTTCAGGCCTTACTATGTGGAACCTCTCCATGGTGAAATTGTGAATAAAAAATTTATTGCACTTTCTAATGGTCAATTATAAAGGTTTATTGTTATGACCTGGGTTTCATACACTTACTGACATCTTCAGGTACAATAGTCATATTTGCAACTGTATATAGTATATTGGAAGCTGCCTATAGGATAGTGAGGAACCACTTCAAGGAACGGAGCACAAGATGCAATGCTATAAGAGACAAGAATGGAGAACTTTTGATTGAAAATGAAGACAAAGTGAAGAGATGGAAAGAATATCTGGAAGAGTTATACAACAGGAACAATCTCAGCACGAAAGTTGTTGAAGAGGAAAGCGAAGTCGATAAGGATGATATGGGAGCATCGATAATAATATCGGAATTTGACACAGCAGTAAGGGACCTTCGGATGAATAAGGCTCCTGGAATTGATGATATCCCCGCAGAACTGATAAGGAATGCTGAAGAGAGGACATTGGCCCATCTCTACAAGGCCATCTGCGACATGTACTCAACAGGAGAAATACCCAGGGACTTCGAAAAAAAACATCATAATTCCTATTCCCAAAAAGAAGAGAGCGGAGAAATGTGAAAATTTTAGGACTATAATTCTGACGACACATGCATCGAAGATATTGAGAAGGGTAATCTACAGAAGAATAGAATGAAAAGCAGAGGAGTTCCTGGATGAAGATCAATTCGGATTCAGAAAGAGTAAGGGCACAAGAGAAGCAATATTGGCCCTTAGGCTGCTTTTAGAGAAGAGAATGGAGAAGAACAAACCGACCTTCATTGCATTTGTGGATTTAGAGAAGGCTTTTGACAACGTGGTTGGAATTTAATGCTTGGAATTCTGAAAGGAATTGGAGTGTCGTACAATGACCGAAGAATTATCCACAGTTTGTATAAAAACCAAGTAGCTGTGATTAAATCCAGACCCAGCTGTGAAGAAGCAAGAATAAGGAAAGGAGTGAGACAAGGCTGTGCACTGTCTCCCATAATATTTAATGTTTACATCAAGAGAGCCATCAATGAAGTCAAGGAGAAGTGTTCTGGAGTGAACATCCACGGAGAAACAATCAGTATGTTACGATTTGCTGATGACATAGCTCTCATAGCAGAGACAGAGAAGGAGCTGAATAAGATGCTAAAAACCACGGAAAGGACAATGACCAGTTATCATCTGAAGATCAATAAGAAGAAAACTAAGATATTGGTGTGCAGCAAGAGAGAAGAGGCCAAAACCAACGTTATAGTAGGAAAACAGAAACTGGAAGAGGTGAAAGAGTTCTGTTACCTGGGAAGCAGAGTAACCAATGATGGACGAAGCAAGAAAGACATAGTGAGTAGAATAGCCCAGGCAAAGAGGGCATTCTACCAAAAGAAGAATCTACTTCCACTTGGAAATACAAGCTTGGAAGTAAGGAAGCAATTCATCAAAACGTATATCTGGAGCATGTTTATTTACGGCAGTGAAGCATGGACGATGACAGCAGCGGAGAAGAAAATGGTGGAAGCCTTCGAGATATGGTGCTATCGAAGAATGATGAAGATAAAGATAAAATGGATCGATCAAGTGACAAATGAAGAAGTCTTAAGAAGAGTGGGAGAAAAGAGAAGTCTGCTGAAAACTATAAAAAGAAGACGGGACAACCTAATCGGCCATATCTTAAGACACGATGGTCTGATGAAGACAATCGTCGAGGGAAAAGTGAACGGGAAGAACGGAAAAGGCAGGCCTCGTATGAGTTACATAGAACAGGTTGTAAAGGACGTGAAAGAGAGGAACTACGTTAGTATGAAGAGGTTGGCCGATAGAAGAATCGAGTGGAGGGCTGCGTCAAACCAATCCTAGGATTTCTGACCCTTGATGATGATGATATAGTATATACAAATACAGGTGTTTAAGGGATAAGAGGGGAAGTGAGGGGAAAGGGACTGGAGTCGGAGTGTGGTGCTACGGGTAGGAGGCAGAGGGGGAAACGGGGGTTTGGACCCTCAGCCATAGCATAACACCCATAGCACAACACTCCAACTCCAGTCTCTTCCCCCTCACTTGCCTGGGCTATTCTACTCACTATTTCTCTTTCTTGCTTCGTCCATCATTGGTTACTTGGCTTCCTAGGTAACAGAACTCTTTCACATCCACATTAACTAACTCAAAGTAATACACCCCAGAAATCTTTCACATCCTCCAGTTTTTGTTTTCCTAGTTTAACGTTGGTTTTGGCCTCCTCTCTCTTGCTGCACGCCAATGTCTTAGTCTTCTTCGTATTGATCTTCAGCTGATGTCTGGCCATTGTCCTTTCCATGGGCATCTTATTCAGATTCCTCTCTGTCTCTGCTATGAGTGCTATGTGATCAGCGAATCGCAGCATGCTTATTTTTTCTCCATGGACATTCACTTTAGAAGACCTCTCTTTGATTTCATTGATGGCTCTCTTGATGTAAACATCTAAAATTACGGGAGACAGTTCACAGCCTTGTCTCACTCCTTTCCTTAATCTTGCTTCTTCACAGCTGGGTCCAGATTTAATCACAGTTACTTGATTTTTATACAAACTATGGATAATTCTTCAGTCATTGTAGGACACTCCAATTCCTTTCAGAATTCCTAGCTTTGAATTCTAATCCACGTTGTCAAAAGCCTTCTATAAAACTACGAATGCAATGAACATCGGTTTTTTCTTCTCCATTCTCTTCTCCATGAGTATCCTAAGGGCCAATATTGATTTCCTTGTGCCCTTACTTTTCCTAAATTCGAATTGATCTTCGTCCAGGAACTCCTCTGCTTTTCGTTCTATTCTTCTGCAGATGATCCTTGTCAGTATCTTTGATACATGTGTCATCAGCTTTCAGCTTTCCTAGTGCAAGGTTGTTTTGTACATCTTTGCATAGATTCTTTATCCACATTTCTCTGGCTTTTCTGGCTTGGTGATTGATTGTGTTCCTTATTCTTTTGTAGCAAAGCTGCCCTTCCTCAGTTTTCGCTTTCTTGTGCTTTCTTCTTTCTTCAATCAAGTCTAAGACTTCTTCCATGATCGATGGCTTCATCTTGACAACAACTTTTCTTCTTCCAAGAAGAAAGCGAATCGCAGCATGCTTATTTTTTCTCCATGGACATTCACTTTAGAAGACCTCTCTTTGATTTCATTGATGGCTCTCTCGATGTAAACATTTAAAATAAGGAGAGACAGTTCACAGCCTTGTCTCACTCCTTTCCTTAATCTTGCTTCTTCACAGCTGGGTCCAGATTTAATCACAGCAACTTGGTTTTTATACAGACTGGATAATTCCTCGGTCGTTGTAGGACACTCCAATTCCCTTCAGAATTTCAAGCATCGAATTCCAATCCACTTTGTCAAAAGCCTTCTCTGTAACAAGCCTTTGTGATTGCTTCCTGTGTCTTTATATAAGTGAATACAAATCCTGTTCCTGAAATGCAATGCACTATTATTTGAACTCCATAACGGTCATAACATTCTCTAAATCCACAAATGCAATGAACGTCGGCCTGTTCTTCTCCATTCTCTTCTCTATGAGCAGCCTAAGAGCCAATCTTGCTTCTCTCGTACCCTTACTTTTCCTGAATCCGAATTGGTCTTTATACAGGAACTCCTCTGCTTTTTGTTTTTCATTAGGAAGTTTTCATGAAGTTGGTAATGCCATTCATAATGTTGAGCTGTCAAAAATCTTGACGTCCAAGCGCAGCACTGTGAGCCCTGGAAAAACTCGCACGCAAAAAATATCCCTCAATTTCCTTGGCAACATTGTAGGTTTGCCAGTGATAAGGTTGGTAGTTCCACCTACCTCATTCTGTGACTTCCAACACTTTGTCAATGTTGTAAACGTGATTGGGATGAAAACAAGCAGAATAATTAAAATGCCACAAGCCAAAATATCAATCCACAAGTGTTCATGGAAGGAAATAAAATAAAATATCAATCCACAGACTGGTTCATGAAAGAGCTGCCTGAATTAAATATTCAGGTCTCCAAAGTGAAGGTGGTGTTCCTACAAGGGAGAAAAATGAAACAGGCCTATGCAAGTCTTGTAGGAAGATGTGGCCCCTGGATTATTTGCATGCAATCACATGGTGAAATTCTTGAAGCGTCAAGTACCTGGGAACATATGCTCTTGAATCGAGTATGACGTGGTAAATGCCATTTCCATCCCTGTGTGTCTGAGAATAAATTTGAATCTTTGATGCTGAGAGCTCAAGTTTTCTCTCTTTCCAAGATCTGCCAGCTATTCACAGATTTGATGAAAGCATAAGAAGGATCAAAGTACCCATTTGCCAACATGCGTTTGGATAGTTTGGAGTCACTTAGTCAGTCACTCAAGCAGTATGCCAATGGTTCCTTCTCAGAAAAACAACTAGGTTCTTGGCTGGCTTTAGAAATGCCAGCGAAAAAGTTTTGGCAGTCATGAGCCTAGAATTGGCATTTCAAAGAGGTCCACAAAAATTAATTTGCAACACTAAGTCATACGATGCAAATAAACTTTACAAAGACACAGGGACCCTATTTAATCAGGCAATTGTAGTGAGGCTTCTCCCGATTAGTCTTGGTTTTTCACCTTGTATTTAATAACATGCTGGTTCCTGGGCCAATATCAAAATACTTAAATTTAATCATATGTCATGGTGGTTGAGGTAGCTGTTAAAGCTACAAAACCAAGTTTCTATGAATTTAGGGTCTGAGCATGGATTTGCTTCCTAGATGGCTACAGATAATTCCATTGCTGTCTTCTTCGGCAAGTAAAAGAAGACACCTGTGAAATTAAGCTGATTCTGCTCACTACAAAATTGGCAAAACAGGATTTTGTAATGCAGCTATGCATACAACATGGACTGCCATAAGCAATGTTGATTCGGAGTTTCCTCAGCCAATGAAGCCTGGTATTTTTTCACTGAAATGACATGCTCAGTACTTAACAAGGTTAAGTTCAAAATTCTAATTAAGGCTACTGAATAACAAGATGTGTTTCAGAACATTTACAACCCATATTATTCTTCTAATTTTCGTATTAATAAATATAGTAAAATACTTATGGAATGTGAATATATTTTTGTACTTTTTTATAATTTTGCAAAACCACCTGTTTTTCCATTTTATTTCCACTAAGGTGCTAAACATTTATAGGTGCTACAGATTTCTATAAAGTAAAATTGATGGTGCTACGAAGTGAAATTTGAAAATGCTATATTCTGGTGTCTGTTGTGATAGGGACTCCAATACCTTTCTCTGTTGTTGGAACAAGTGCTTTTCCCCATCCATGAAGATGTGTGTGTGCCCATAAAGCAGCCAACTAGAACTTACAGCCACAAATGGTGAATGTGGATCAAAATGCTCGTTTCTAATAAAACAAGCGTCAACAAACAGGGAGAGTATTTTTAAAATTAAGAATGGCTCTCATCATTGCGAAATTTGGAATGGTGAATATAGCCGCAGAGATGATCAACAACAATCACCCAAATACAAACATCTTAGGAATAACAATCTTTGAAATAACTCAATTAGGATGACGAGACTAGGTGATGTGATGATAAGTGCAGAATGCTTCTGCTTCAGAATGACAATTTACAACAGGAAAGGAAAAATAAATTAATTCTATTGGTCACCTGACAAGCTGCTGTGTATGGGGGGGGAGGTTTGGGGTTGGTAGGTTGCCAGCCATGAAACTGGCTTCATGTTTGGTGCCAAGGAGTGGTGGATAAAATACCTAATCTAGTACATTGATGCATATGAGCATTGAAGTTGACAGACTCTTACAGTAAACTCTCGATAATACAAAGTCAGCGGGACCGGAAAATCGGCACTTCGTAATTGAGAATTTCTTAATTTCGAACATTGTAAAAAAGTTGTGAAAAACTTTTATCCTTGTTTTCTCTAACTTTTGTTCTCTTCGGCAACTTCGTGTATCTTTTGTGGTCGTTCGTGAAAGCATTCACGTGTCAATGCTTTTAAGTCAGCGATCGTAGTGTCGATAAAATTTCGTCCCAGTATCGAAAAAATATAGAAAACGAAAGTTGAGCATTTTAATATGAATTTTAAATTCGGAATTGTCAGTAAAGACGGGAATCTAGTATGGATGCTAAAAATAGACAGTTGCTTCAAACATGCATGCTGTTATGATGGCAGCTGGCCCAACCGTGCTCTAGTTGTCCACTATCGCCCAATCATAGCTATAAAAAAGCACGGAACTAAGCCCGTTTCCAGAAAAAATCATTCGCAGGTTATTACTTGTTGCGTCTTCCGTCTATCGTCAGCGGAATAAATGATCTTGGGAGGTAATATTGTTTCTTTTCTACTAATAAGACCTTGATGACAAATGGGGCATGATTCGGCATATTTTACACATCGTCTCCTCAAGGATTATATGACGTATCTTTATCTGTCTTGCTGAGCTTTAAGGGCGTGGGGTAACGTCTGTGGCGTTCCTTCCTCTTCTCCTGGGCAACCCTGGGGGGCAAGTGCAGGTGGTTACGGTTGAATCTTCGGGGGATATCGGGGGGAAGGGAGGGAAGCGAAGGGGATGGTCTAGAGGTGTCAGAGTGTGAGGAGTGGTCGAAGACACTCCTTATTACAAAGGACACCGCATCCCTGACCCTCCCCTTTGCACTCAACACCCGAATCGGTTCCAATCAGCCACCTCCACGCACCCCCAAGGGTTGCCCAGAAGAAGAAGAAGGAACCTTGCAGACATTCCATGATACCATCCACCCACTCCCTCCCCTCTTTCAAGCTCGGCAAGAGAGAGAAAGAAACTAGAGGCCTGCACATGGGTGCAAAATAAGGGTGAGGGTCGCCCGCCTGTGTGTGAGAGATAAAGAGAGAGGCTCAACTCGAAGACATTTGACGGACTTTTCGAAGTATTACGAATGTAACCTAATGGAAAACTTGCCGACTATATGCGGTCACCCGTCGGCTGGTGCGGGTGACCACCCTAAGGTCGTCACCGCTGCGTATCTTTCTCAAGGGTCTTTACCATTTGCAATATTTTTTGCTCACTCTTTTACCACCCCTCCCTTCAGTTTGGGTGAGCAACCCGGGCACCCGCCTAGGATGCAGGCACCCAGGGGGAACGGGCACGGTCGGGCGTCTATGTCACACAGGCAGAGGTGAACACAGGTGAGGGCGTCCGGCACGGGCGGGCGAGGGTCTCCCGGATTTGGCGCCCGTTTGAAGGCCTCTTAAAGGATACGCCCGCAACTGGGACCTTCCCTCTCCACAACCAGACCCTCTTCCCCCCCATGCACCGTAAAGCCAAACTCCCCGGCCGTCGTAATCCTTAGCCCCACCAACACAACCCGCCCAAATTTCCTAACTGCATCACCCACCCTCACTCAACCCGTCCACGCTACAAGATTTTGGTGTGGACAGCCCCTTCACGGAGAGCTGAGCTAGGATTGCTCGCCTTAAAGGACGAGGTAGGGTTCACAGAGAATTTGAACTGCCATAATTCCAGGTGCATGGAGGCGAGCACGGTATGTGCCGTCACACGTATGCTTTAATTAAAAGAGAACCATGGACATTATGAGAATGCTGGTAGCAGGTAAAACAAATAATATCCAGGATAAATAACGGCATTAACTACGATTTCCACATTACTCATTGTCTAATTGATACGCAGAATTACATGCGGAAAATTATGGGGAGAGACTGGAATACTATGTGGGAGATGAATGCACTACTATTCACGCATTTCATTTTTGAAGAACCACAATCGGCAACACTGATTTGTTAGATGTCTACGTAGTCAAAATTAGTTTTGCTGAAGCAGTTTTTCGCAGAGGTTCGTAAAAACGTATTCCATTTGTTCCTGGAGACCGGGCCCGAAGTTTGTAATTTCGAAAAATTCGTATTTTCAAAACTTCGTATTATCGAATATTGCCATGCTATCACTCTAGGATTTTCGTGGCCGGCCGTTTTTCTTCATATAACCGAAACTTTGTATAATCGTGCTTCATATTATTGAGGGTTTACTGTATAAGGATCAGTTTGGTATGCTGAACACTGAAATTCATTGGACTTCGCCAACATTGCTGATAATCCCAATGAATTTCAGGTTGGTAAGTTCAATGAATTTCAAAAATACTAGGTGGTCTTAAGGAAAGTTTATGTCGGAGAAAAATGTGACAGCTCTTGACTTAAGCTGTAAACAATATACTACATATATATGTTTGTCATATACTTTAGTATTATATACGAGTAGACTGATACAAGCTGTGATGCAAAGCTGATATCTTAAGCACAACTAGTGTACAGTTAAAAAAGATTTGAGGTTCTCCCAGCGAATAGCTGTGGTGAAGTCTATTCGGGTCTTCCACCGGGTAAGCTGTTCCATTACCGCCGACGTTTCGGAGACCGAGTCGTTCTCCATCTTCAGGGCTGATGGGCTAGTGTACAGTTATTTTTCTCATTTATGTATCAACATTGAGGTATTACAAGTTTTATTTTTTAGAGAGCATTTGTCTCCCAGAAAAAGCATTGAAACTCCACTACAGCCTTACAATGATTCATATATTATTACGGTGGGTTCATTCACGTTTGACATTTTGTTGGAAATACAAATTGATTGAGAGGAGAATGAGTGAGGGGGAAATTGATAAAAATATTTTTATTTGTGGGTGCAGATTGATTGGAAAGTTAAGCATTGTGAGAATCTTGTTCTGCAATACTTAAAGATATGTGCTAAGAAGAGTTCTCTAATTATTCATCACTAATTAATTATTGTGTACTTATTATTCAGAGGAATCATGGTTTTTGCTTACAGTGTAATTAATAGTTGTGGGCATACAGTTTGGCTGATGCTAACATAATAAAATGGACATCTTACAATCTTTCTACCTTCTGGAGATATTTATTGTTCTCAGAAGAACCATATTGGCAAATATGTAACTCGAATGGCAGAGACCGTTGATGTATCATATAGAGCCTGTCCTCTTTGTTGAAGAGTCTTTAAATTTGTCAATTCATTAAGTTGATCATTTGTGCTTTACATGCTTAAACCTGTTGTTGAATTTCTAATCTCTTGTTCTCTTTTATTTTCATGCTTACCTCCTCGTTGATGTGGTTGCTTCTCAGATACTGCCACAACATGTGACCTATCCCAAACCAGAGGTAGTCAGGTTGAGCAAGCATAGTTACGATGTAGCTGTGAATACTCAAAGCTGTTGCATGGACAGTTTCTTCTCCCAGTCTTCTGGTCCAATATGGATGAATGCCATAAAACATCATGTGCCTGAAAATGCTTTAGCATTCCTGAAAAATTGGTAGTAAAAGCATTTTTAAAACTGAATCGTAAACAAAAAATTAAGGCCTTTGCTCCTTAACTTTTTAATGAAATATAATACTTCAACTACGATAATGTTTCGTTGGTTAATGATAACGTTTGGTAATGCTTTCTTTATATAATTTCTACGACAAATATTAACTCCGAAGAACAAGCATATTAGTTGGAAGCAAGCTTAATACAAGCACATTACACCAAAAACATATTCTTTGTACTGTTTCTAACTTACCCTCAAATGTGCAGTTGGTATGAATTTGTCCTTCGGAATAATCCTTATCCACTTTTTCTTCAGCTCGTCGTCTTCTGGAAAACGAAACACTGACACTTTCTCACTGCTCGAATAATTTCCACGGCAGTTAGGAACACAACATTTATAAACCATTTTAATTGATACAACGATGCATAAATACAAACTTACCTCGTTGTCAAGGAGGAATAGGCCTCCGGATGATGACGTCAGAGGATTTCGAACTTTGAGCACTAAGGCCTTCTAATCGAGGTGGTGTTGACACAGCTGACTCTGCCAATAGGACAGTTGCCACATTATCTGTGCGAACCTACCTTCCGAGAACCCCCGTCCACTCCCTTCCCTTTCCCTAAAAGCAGTCAAGGAGGGGAGGAAAATGACGACAATGTTATCACAGCAGCTTTTTCGGTGGGCTTATTGCTTTTTTTAATTTTTGATTTATGAGTGAATGGTTGTGGTTAGAAGATTAATTTTTTCACAAAAAATCTTTTTTCGTTTCCTACTAACGATTTCGTGTACAAAATTGCGATTTCGGTTCCGAGTAAACGCCCCCTTTCTAATTTTTTTATGATCAATGCACTCAAGGGTCTCTATATTGATTATAATCTAAGAATGCTCTAATAACTCTGCAGTAGACATTATACTAAAGGCACTCAGACCTATAACGTGAGGCTTAATATTGTTGAAGTTTGATTAGATCAAGATATTCTGTTGAATCTGTAGTTAGGTTTCTGAGTATGTTCTCCAGGTAACGTTTATGTTGACTAATGTTGGTAAGATGTGCCTTACTTAACCAGAAATGTTGAATTGCTCCAGAGGAACTTGGGGACATGGTGGCCTAGCGGTTAGAGCACTGGGCCCCCCCTACCCCCTACCATGGCTATGTGGGCGTACAACCCATTCCCACCCATTTGTTTTTATTTCACAGTCTCCTATGAATGGACTCAGTCACGCGACCGAACGTACTGCAATCCATATTGCGGTGAAATTCATGAATAACCTTTATTTATTTACCATGAATTTATTTACTCAGTAATATACATTTATTCTGAAGTGAGAAATCTCTTCTTTTCTCGACTCATAACAGTTTCCATGGGGTTGTATTTGAAACTGACGAGATCGTCTCGAATAGGTAACCAAAGAGTCACGTCGTATAAACACGTATGTGTAGCTAATGAAGTGTGTTTGAATTGTCTATTACAACCGTATTCTTTGTTTACACTTGTGACATATTCCATCTAGGGGCTCTATACTTGAGGCAGATGAGGAAAACTAGAGTGAAAACAATAATGATCATTTTATTGGCGATTCAGATCCATTGAATTTGCGAACCATTCGTGTTTGTACCACGTGACTCCTTGGTTACCTATTCAACGTAATCCCGACGGTTTCAAACACAACCCCCATGTTTATACATGATTTCATAAAAATGCCTACGAAAGACTGCTGACTACCTAACCCTGACTTGATGAAGACTTTGTAAAGCATGTGGCCCTATGGTATAACAGTGATGTTAATTGAATACAAAACTTGATATGATTTGATGTTGAAATCCCCAATGATTTCAATTCATGAATTATAATTCATATTGCGACGCCATGTTTTATTTCCTTCTTCCCAATATCCATGCAGAGATTTGAACGGAAAATTCAAGGTTTACTTCAATGCTTTGTGTACAAAACCCCTAAAAGCAACAGGGTAATACATAATGACTCATATGAACTTTTACATAATTGTATAGAACAGCATTATTTACAAAATATAACATTAAATGTAACATTTAAATAAGAAACCAGTTGCCATTTTCAGGGAAGCTAATTACATAACTTAAGTGCACACTTTTTACTTTTAAATTAATTTACAGACTAATGACTTAGACCACTTGGAAATCTGGAGATTTCAGTTCATTGTTCAATGATGTTGAGGAGAACGGCGAAGACAACGGAGCTAATATTTCACACACTGAGGATTAATTAGAGAGAGCATTGTATGAAGTGATGAAAACTTGGACAAACTGCCAAAGATACAATGAAAGAGTGATGAAGCTACTGCCATGGAAGGCAGAGGGTCGAAATAGAGAGAAGTTGTAAATTCAACTGGTCTAAAATGTTATAAGCAGGGGTGACATGGTCCATAGTAGGCACATTATCATTTCATAAGAGTACTTCGGTGACGTCGTATAAAGAATTAATTTATTATTGTATAATGTATTATACACTTCATCTGTGCAAGATTCACCAGTAGCAAGTCCACACATATATCGGGTGCCTACAAATATGGCCGCTGGCTTCTCAAATCAGCTGCGAGTGCTGCCGCCCCCCAGTGTATTATGACTTCATTAATTGGAAAAATGATTGAAGATTGCACACATTTGAAACAAATTCCAGCTTCACTGTAGACATTGCCGGATCCATTGAATTGACTTTTTGTTTATTTACCTGGGCGGGATACCATACTCTCCGCCCCCACCAAGTGCAATTTCAGGTACATACAGGTTGATCACATGACTTAGTCAAGCGTTATGTGAATAAAATCGGCATATGGCTTAATAAATATGGTACTACGAATAGTAAAGTTTCATAAATGGCACATCATCAAAACTTTTAGAAAAATATAAAAATAGTCGTCAAAAACACGTCATATCAAAAAAGTACACAATGGGGTCGTTTACCATATTTTTTTAATTGCCGAATATGATAGCGTTTGTAAAATAAAAAGACCCATATTTTTCCGTTTTTTGATCCGTCAATTATTTCTCGAGTTATAGGCGTCGAAAAACTAATGTTTTTAACCCTTTCTGAAAAGTGGGTGTGGTGCAAACCCTGGGGTATAACGGCTTCGTCCAATCACAACTGAGCCCGCGAAGCTACTTCGCCTTATCGCAATGGGGGGGACACAGCTGACTCTGCCAATCGGAGCAGTTACGACAGCATCTGTGCGAGCAGGCCTTCCGAGAACCCCCCCTCCACTCCCTTCCCTTCTCATAAGAGCAGTCAAGGACGGGAGGAAAATGACGTCAATGTTATCACAGCAGCTTTTTCGGTGGGCGTCACCTTTTGCTTATTTTAACTTTTTATTTATGAGTGAATGGTTGCGGTTAGAAGATTAATTTTTTCACTAAATTTCTTTTTTCGTTTCCATCTAACGATTTCATGTACAAAATTGCGATTTCGGTTCCGAGTAAACGCCCCCATTACTTTCAGGGCATGAAACAATAGGAATATAAATTACTAAAAGGGTCAGCTGTAAACATAGTAAAATCAAATATTACGGAAGATAGATGGTTATAAAACATTGCCTGCGTATGAGTAATATTGCACTAATGAAGGAAGAAAAATGAAGAACAAAACATGAGTACAAGCCCAGATAAAAAACGTGAATAAGGAATATAGCTTATAACTTCAGGCTTAACAATGTGATTAACCTTTCCATAATGGAACATAACGTAATTACATCTTCAGGACCTACATGATGGGTGCCTATTTAACCCAAACCCGGGTGGTGCCTATTGAAATATAAAGTGAACCTAACAAAGTTTCATTCTTTTATTTTCCATGAAAAATGAAATTGACCGAATTTTAATCAAAAAATATAATATAAATATAATGAAATAAGGACATTTTAACAAATCCCTAATGCATGTATCTTTCCAATAAGAAATTGCTCACTTTCTTCCTGGACAACTTTTCTTTTTCACGTCTCTCGGGAGGTCGTTAAAGACCCGGTCATACGTCCCAGAGATATACTCCGCCATCCATCCCGTCTTGCAGGTAGGTATTTGAAGATGTGTGGATGAGCCTCGGGTAAAATGCTGCTGCACTGATTTCATCAGTCGGATGTTTTCAAGCAGGTAAGATGGGGTTTCGTTTCTGCGTACCCGGCCAGGACCACCAACAAGGCCCTCCTCCTCTCTTTAACCTTTAGCAGCACCTTATGCTTGGCGTAATAGGGTGTTAGATGTTCCCACAGCCCGAGTTCAAGTGCGTACCTACCTCATGCACGTATTATTCGCCACCTGCAATCTGTTCAGCTGTTCCTCGAAAATCAAACGAGTATCTGCCAACATTCAACTTACCGTACATGATATGAAAAACATATAAGTAAAGATTACTTTCACATAACCATGAATAGATTACGAGTAAAAAATACATTTTTTCAATGTAAGGATTACAGGTAAAAATACAAAAAAAAGTAACCGTAGCGTAGCTTCTCACCTACAATGGCGGCCTGTAATATGCGTTTTGCTCGCATATTTCACAACATTTTTTCTCTCAACAGAGCATTACGGAATGAGCTTTTTGTTATCTCACGTAAAATCCTCTCTCCTTCTGACTCATGAACCCTCGATGGCAAGGAAAATTCCTTCCGTCAACTACTACCTTCTATGTTAATTTCAAAGGGTTTTGGAATGACTTTCTTATCTGATACCTCTTCCGACAGTCGGCATTCAGGTCCTATAACTGCATCCATAGGTGTGGGCGAGGAAATTCATCTTCAATTTTTGTTTTATCAATTAATATTTTCGGATACGATTGAAGGTGTCACTTTGTGGAATTTGTTACGGTATTCATGGTAACGAATAAAATAAAACTTTTAGTCAATTCCACACTTTTTAATAACCGACCTAGGTTTCGAAAAATTTGACCTTGAGAAACCTTGAGAATGACAATATTTTTCGAATAAATATTTACGAATTATTGATCCGCATAAGTGGATATTACTATGAGAGCGGCCAATTCCGTTTATATTTTTCTACATGTATTTTTTTACTATTACATATTTTTCTCAAAACCTCAACCCAGATAATATCCTCCTACGATGTGAACAATAGAAGCATCCCCAATTTCAACTGAACCTGGTCGATGCTCTCGTATAATCTGGGGGCTTCCAAAGAAATATTTTTCTGCAGGCTCCAACCTAATCTCTAATAATCCTAAACTTCATCGACCTCTCTTCCCAACACGTAGGACACGGATTTGGAAGTAATGGTGGGTGCATACACTCCAGGATTCACCATTCACAAACGCGGAACCCTTTTACCCTCACAATTGCCTGCAACGTTCACTTCACGGATTATTGCTGCCTTTATTTTTGAGCCCTGAGGGATGGGACTCGATGTTTTATTGTTACTTTTGTGTGAACTGGTGGGTAATGGGTTGATTACTGATATTACCGACATGAATTCATTTATTTAATAGCTTATTTTATCATTTTTATTCATTTGCTTGTTACCACATTTTGTCATTTTTATTCCATAGAGTTCATATTTTTATAGTAAGGCGTTGACAAATAAGGATGGTGCAATATGAAAGAAGGGATGGTATAGGTAGTTGTTCATGTTGCTATGAGGACTTTCAGATAACCTAACTAACTGGATATTTTTGCATGCTTGCTTTGTAATTTTTACCTTTTTTTAATTAAGAAGTATTAACTACTATGTTCTTACTAATCCTTTTTTATGCATGATACGTAATGCGTGTTTGGTGTGAATTCACCCCCTGCCACACACATTTATGGTGGCTTGCAGGGTATAATGTAGATGTAGAATGCCTGGTTTTAATGGCCGAGGAGGTCCAAGATGGCAAAGATGAATCTTTTGATAATTTTAATTTCATTCTATCGAAAGCCTATTTAGGGAAATACTCGTTTCAATGCTATATGGTCTATCATAGAAGCCAAAAGTTGACTTTTGGCTTCTATGATAGGCTTCTCTGTGTCTTCTGTGTCGTTTTATTACAGTTTACCTGCTCATCCAGAGGTTGGAACACGCGTGGATTGCAACACTTCACCGCTGAAGGATCTTCATCGATTCTTGGGTGCTAACCGAAAAGTATCTTCAAACTATTGTACAAACATAAAATTGCGAATCTTATATTAGTTTCTTGTCAAAACGACATTTCTCTTTACGTTATTAATCGGCAAATTTTACTGCAAGAGCCATGCTCTGCCGTAAAAACAATGACACACCCGTTGGCACTGTGAGGGGGAAGGAAAGTTCACCGACCCCCCAAGGACAGGGCTAAGTGGCGGCCTACTTCTTACGTCATTCACCCCCTCCACTTCACAGTAAAGGGGGAGGGATGGAGAGATATAAAAACATCAACTTCCCAATATATTTTTTATCTTGCCTGATGATGCGTCCTGCAATGGCCGCGAAAGCTTGCCCACTGACAACGCGTTATACGCAGCAGCACCCGAAAGCCTCTGACGACTCTGTTTAGGTTGTCGCTCTCGGGGTGTCTAGTAATAGTCAAACTGACTAATTGTCAAGTCTCGAAATGTCATCGGAAGAGTACCGATATCGGAAAATTAAAGTAGGCTGTCGCTTGACATTTTCGACGGTGAGGAAAAAAAGAAAGGGTGAATTTTTGGCCAAGCGGAGGGAAGAAAAAGGTAAATATTGTCATTTTTTGTGAAAACACTGTCTTAATGTGATGATATATTAAGTATGCAAATTTCTATTATCCGAAACAGGCGTCTCAAAATAATGGGAACAGAGTCGCACGTAGGAGGAACTTCTTGCGCTATTGAAGAAATCCCGTCCAATATTGACGATTCAGTAGTTGATGAAACTTTGCATGATTCATTTGACAATTGCCAAAGAAGGGAAAAACGAAGGCATATCCGGTGGAGTAACGGGAAGAAGAATTATCGACTTAAAATATTCGACAAATCGGTTTCGAATTTACTTAAAAGGCTTAACCTAAATTTCAACCTGCGTTCTGATAGTAATTCCCAGCCTAGTTCTTCTATTAAACTCGTAACACTTATACAATTATCATAACGGCTTTAAAAATCTAGCAGATCTCCTTTGCACACGCTCTAATTCTTTTATCATACATTCCTCCTACGGATCCAATATACTAACGGCATATTCTAAATGAGGCCTGACTAGTGTAAAATAGCTTCTTTCTCGTACCCTCTCATCGCATTTGCCTGGAACCCTTTTTATGAATCCTAATCTACTGTTTGCTACACTAGTTATTTTCCTGATGTGTTTCCCCCACGACATGTCTTCAGTGTTGGTGACGCCTAAGTATTTAATAAATTCTACGTTAGATATTTCTTTTCTTTGATGCAATAATTTTACCGGGGAAAGTTATACTTTTTCCCAAAGTTCTTTATCGCGCATTTCTTCAAATTTAATTCTAGCTGCCAACTATCACACCAATCCTCAATCGCATCTAAATCCTTAGCTAAAGACTGACTATCCTCTTAATTTCTCATTTCCTTATATACTACTGCATCAGAAGAAATACGTAAATATGAAGAGATTAGCCGACAGGACTCAGTGGAGAGCTGCGTAAAACCGATCTGAGAATTGATGACCAATTATGACTGCTGCATCATCGGCAAAAAGACGAAGCTTGCTATTTTTAGCTACTGTATTCAAGTCATTTACGGAGAGAAGAAATAAAATGAGGCCTATGACGCTGGGGAACACCCGATGTAACTTTTACTTCGCCTGAGGTGACACCATCTAATACCACCCTTTGAACGCGTTCATGTAGGAAATCTCCTATCCAGCCTACCATATTACTGTCTATCCCGTATGATGCTAACTTCGCGAGTAAATTACAGTGGAGAACCTTGTCAAACGCTTTTTTAAATTTAAAAACGCTGCGTCTACCTGTACGTTACCTTCTCTGGAAACTAAAATATTATGAACAAAAAGACCTAATTGATTTTCGCAAGACCGTCATTTTATGGACCCATGCTTATTTGTTATGAATAAATCCTGGCTATCGAGGTGTCCCCTTATTGATGTAACTCTCATATGCTGTATAATTTTGCACGACAGTGACGTAATTGATATTGGTTTATAATTCGATGGATATTCCCTATCGCCACTTTTAAAAATTGGAGTCACGTTTGTTATCTTCCAGTCTTTGGGAACCGCGTGTTCTTCGAGGGATTTGTCAAATATTACTTTAAGATACGGTGCCATTTCGAGAGCTATTTCTTTATACACACGAGCAGGAATTTCATCAGGACCTGAGGACTTGTTCGGGCTAACGTTTCTTAGTAAGGGTACGATTCCGCTACAAGATACATTTATCGATCGGGGGCATTATTTGCTGAAATCGGTCTGGTATGGTTTCGAGCAAACTACGCTTAGATTGATTAAAAACACTCTGGAAAAACAATTCAACAAATTAGCCTTATCTAAATATTTCGCCCCTATACCTTTTCAAGGAATGAACCGTTGACATTTTAGTTCCCTGTACTTCCCTAACATATGACCAAAATGCTTTCGGATTCCCCTCTAGTTGTTCTCCTAGTACTTTTCTCTTGAAATCACTTTACGCTTTTCTAATGGCTGTTTTTGCGGCTGCTTTACATGTAACATTCGATATTTTTTTAGATCGCTATTAGCTACATTTTTCTTAGTTTCGTGTGGATAACTCGTTGGCGTTTTAAACATTTTTTAACCTCCGTGTTGTACCACCTCGGTTCTCTATTCTCACTCTTATACTCACTCACCGCGTAATTTGGAGGAACTCTTTCCATGTATTATCTGTATCACTATTTTTTCTGATGTTTAGAATTTTTCAAAAGAAGTCTGTAAGTCACGCCTAAATCCGTTAAAATCTGTTTTACATAAAAGGCAAATCTTTCTTTTTAATGTTACATTTTTGTCAATATTGAGGGATAATTTAACGTGTACTACCTTGTGGTCACTTATTCCACCGACATTTTTACCTTTAATAACTTTTTCATGGATGTTTGAGGCAAGTAAATCGAGAACATTCTCCCTTCTATTATGCAAATTTACTATCTGATATACTGCGTATTATGCGAACAGGTTAAACAATGACGAGCAGATTTCTTTGTCCCTACCCCCAGACTTATGACTACATGTTTTTCAATCTATCGAAGGTGTATTGAAATCTCCTCCGACAATAATCTGTCGTTCGTTGCTATGGGAATGAATGTACCTGATCTGTTTCTCGAGTTCTAATACTGAGTGTACATTGGAATGGGGTGGCCTATAGTAGGGACAAACATATATTTCTTTCAAATTACCACATTTAGACATTAGCACACGCAAGCCAAGCTACCAGCTGAGACCACCTCCTATTTGTTGCAGTTCTGACGGCTAAACTTTTGTCACAACAACCAATCAACGCGGCTACCCCGAAAAATGAAGTCTATTCATGACTTGGACCGCGGACGCGATCTCCTGCAGCTACGAACCCCACTAGGGCCAGACCGGCTCGGTTCTTAGAAAATCGTAGCGAGCGCATTTCCGCAAATTCCACGTTGCCACATGGTATAATGTGGAGTCTACCAAACAGTTTGGTCCAATCGTGTGTTGAAACATTGCGTCTAGTGGTCAGCAATGGTACGAAAACTCCGCGGACGGAGGGGATGAAGGGGAAGGATTTAATTGCTTCATCACCTCTGCGCAAAGTATTGAAGCGTAGAGGGGACACTAAACAAAAATATGACTGGTTGGGTAGGCGCCGACTCTGGTAACTCTACCGGTCAACGGAAAAACTATTTCCATCATCTCAGCACTCGGAAGCGAAAAAATAATCATCTCCCTCGGCCCCTTAAGTAGGGGGCGGTTTACCAATGAAAAATATCAGCTACGGCCGAAAATCAAAACCAGGCTACTGGATGGGAGGCCAGTTGATTCCAGGCACCATACCAACGTCATGCCCCAGGACACACAGCAGGTTTACCAACACCACCACTCAGCTGCCAAAGGAGTCAGTTGAGAGAAATGATCAACGCGAAAGGGGACAAATTAAAATTCTTTATTCTCGACGTGAGTACGTGTTCGTTTGAAAGAATGATGAAAATACTTGTTGATCGAATAAGACATACATGGCGTGGACAATCAATCAATCGGCTACATTATGACAACCTGTGCGCCATCCACCATCGGATGTTGGTACCTACTTGTCCTTCATTTTCGGACCTGACTTCCTCCAGAGTTTCGGCTTTCGGCCGCAGGGGCGCGATCAGCGCGAGAACTCTCCACACTTGAAGCAGCGACACTCGGCCGGCTCGCGAAGCTTGATGTTCATTGTCTCCGAGTCGCCTCCCCTGAGTCGCCCTCCGTCGGGGTCAAAGCAGTTGGTCAGCGTGATGACCCGCTCCCTCAGGAAGCTCTCACGGCAACAATAGCACTCCTGGAGAACAAGGAGTCGCCAAGATTGAGGGCAGAGTTAATCTAAATCTGCATAATACCCTTCAAGTAACTGCAAAGGCAGTCCATCATCGCGTGGCATGTAACATCAATCAGACAAGGTACATATACCTTGGAGTACCACCGCACCGAGGAATATATTAATCATATGCAGTTACCAGCCCCGTGAAATGTTAGCTATAAATGATAATCAAATAGTATAATTAAGTTTGTAGCGGTGTCCGTCAGTCAGTCCGTCCAGTCGGTTTGATTGTGTTTTCTCGCGGTGGTTGAGAGCTCTGGATGTGGAAAAAAGTGCGTTCAATGCAGAACGTGTCCGCGCACAACATATCAGTAGTTTTAGATTTCCTTTGTACCTCCTTCCCGCCCAAAATATATGATCGGTTTATTTGTTCGCGGGTTGCAAACCTCCCAGGATGTTTAAACGCTCGACCTTGGTGCATCAATTTGAGGTAAACTCCGAAGATACTTATCTGATCGATGCGGGAGTTGTGTCGTTTTAAAGAAGAAATATGCGCAGATGAAACAAAAGTATCAAAATAATTGTCAACGAATCGAAAAATGTGAAAATTTAAGTATTAAAAAGAGTGTTTTCACTATCTTTTAACATGGAAAAAGAGTTGCTATGCAAATTCGTCCACGTTGCTATGTATGTTCGTTTACGTGTTTTGCTAAATGTGCATTAACTAATTGACGACGTGAAAGAAGTTCAGAAAGCGGAATTAATTTCATCTGTTAAAGCATTAAGGCATTATCTATTGATTCGTAAGTATGTTGAATACTTATTTTGTTTATTTGATTATTTGTTATTATATTATACTGAGTGGTTTGAACAATTACTCCTTTCAAAGTAAGGAAAAGGTTGCATGCATGAAATTCACAAAATTTATGGACTAAAACGTGGAACAGTGGATATATTCATTCACCGCAAGTGATTAAAGTGAAGTAGGAATTAAAAACTTAAACATACTTTATTCTCAATTGGCAAAAAGGCTTTCTACCCATTTATGCACTAAATATTTCATAATCCTTCTTTTAAAAGTGTTATTTCTCTATCAATCTAATTGGGGTTTCAGAATATAATGCAAGGTCATCACGGATTTGCAAATTTTAATAATGTTTTTAATAATCGGCCTTATATCGATCTCTTGAGGAAGGTTAACCAATAGACTGCCTGCAAGGCAGGCCGCAGGTCTGCTAGTATATATATATTAATTTTGTAGCGTGTCAGTCCGTCATTCTGTATCCGTTTTGTTTGGTTCTCTCCCAAGTTTTGAGCAAAAAGAGTGAGGCTTGGTGCGTTGAGCGTGGATTCTCTGTCTACATGATTTTGTAATAGTTTTGGATTTTTAGCAGTTAGTGGTGCAGAAAAAATGCAAAAGAAATATTGGTGTCTTTTTTATTTTCTATCTTTTAACATGGGGATCCAGTTGCTATGCAAATTTGTTTACGTTGCTAAGTAAATGCGTTTACGTTTTTGGTTAAAGGACAAAAATTGGATTGAAGAATTTGAAAAAAGTGGAATTAGTTTCATCCATCAATTTTGTAAGCACGAAAACATTAATTGACGTTTTCGATGTGCAGATAGTGAAATAAAACAATTTTGGCCTACCGGCCCCGATCTTGTGAATTGTAAATTTCAAAACTGGGCGTTTTGAAGTAGGTACTCTTCTAATATTTGAAATAAGGCTATATAAAACGTTTATTATGTATTAATTTTTTTGCTAAGTCAGCAGGTTAAATCGAATATATATTAATGTTTTAGCGTGTCAGTCAGGCAGTCAGTCATTCTGTACCCGTTTTGTTTTGCTCTTTATCAAGTTTTGAGGTAAAGGAGTGAGGTTTGGTGCGTTGAGTGTGGATTCTCTGTCTGTATGATTTGGTAGTAGTTTTGGATTTTTACCAGTTTGTGGTGCAGAGAAAAATCGAAAAAAACGTGGTTATTGAGAGTGGGAGAGAACATATAATGAAAATACGGTGTAGAAAAAAGTATGTACAAAAACATTTAGGGTAATTAGAGAGGGGCACATTTTCTATTTATAAAATAGCCATTTCCTTCTCTCTGGACATGAAGTGCTTATGAAAAGTGACTGCAAAGTAGGCAGCAGGCCTCCTAGTCAATTGTTAACCAATACAAAGTAATGTAATACCTATTTATGTAATATTGTTCATTAGTTAGTTATTTATATAAATTAATTAATTTTCACTCTGAACCCATGTTTCCTAGACCATGCATGAGTTAGCAGAAGTTATTTTTCTCTATGGACGTTTGCCTCGTATTTAGTTCTTATTTCGGTAAATGTGAGCTTAAGGGTCACGAACTTCAAACATTTTTTTCAACCCCTAATAATCGTCATTTTTGGATGAAATTTTCGGAACACAACCTGCTATAACAGCAATTTACACTCGCGAAAAAATATTTCGAAAAAAGTAGAAACTCACGAATTTGCAGCGATTTAAATCCACGAGGTGAGTGTTCGCAGCACCGCCATATTGGTGTTTCCCGGCTTCCACACCAGGGCCCGTATTCATAGTCCCAGTCTCAAGATTTGCTTGAGATCCATTTGAGAATTTGTGCGATTCCGTATTCATAGTCACTATCTCAAGTTCGACTTGAGATCGCGTTGAGCCAGATTGGAGATTTTGCCAAGACAACGATGGGGCAGTCTTGAGCCGATCTCAAGACCAACTTGCACCAATATGGCTGATGGCGTAACACCGAATATCGTTTTTAGATTCATTTATATTCCATACGCTTCGACGCTTTGGAGTTATTTTAACTTATTTGTTGTTAACAATAAAGGCAAACCACATTTTAATTACTTTGACGGGTGAATACGATTGTTGTTATTTGTTTGGGATACCGCTTGAAAACACATTGGGTGAACGAACGCTCGAGCGCTAATGCAATTATTCTTGGCTATTATATACTATTTTTTGTATAATTAGGGTTTTTGGTGATATTATTTACATTATTTGACGACGATTACTCTTGTAAAGTACGGTCTGGTGCTTTCCCGGATCTGGTGCGCATAAAATTCACAAAGTTTTCACGGGTGCTCCACCGGGTCAAGACTTCATTCTCACTTGATGTGGATATATCTTTTGGAATACGCTCTTGATCTTGGCTTCGCTTAACACAGGTAAGAAATTGTTCTACTAGATCGTTTCCCGTTGCAATTTTGACCAATTTAAGTCACTATATTGGATGACGATTACGATCAGTTTCATATTTGTAACTCTCCTGTTTTCTTATATTTTCTGACTCTGACATCCTCGAATTTGATTCTTGGTGAAGTGATCTTGATTTTAGATGGGTAATGGTCGGTGTTTTGTACCATGATTTAGGAAATGATGAATTTTTTGGACGAAGATGAAGAGAGAGTACCGAAGCGATATATTAGTGACAATGAGAACCCCATGGAATATTATTCGGACGAGGAATTTTACAGACGGCGCCTATGTTCAGAAGACACCGTTTGAAATGGTATTTACCTACTCCATTGTGGACATCGAAGAGGGCCAGTGAAACAGGGGTCTTCCAGTTCCAGAAATGCTACGACTGCTAGTTGCTCTAAGATTTTATGCAACCGGAGACTTTCTGCAGGTGTGTATAAATATATTTATGCTGTCTGATTCACATTATATATTAGCGCTATTCTGATGCCAATATTGATAATTTTCCCACAATTAACTTTTAGGTTTTGTGTTTGTAGTCAATGTACGGAATGAAAAATATGATTGCATAAAACATACACAGCCAATGCCAATATCACAAATGGAAGTAATGGCATCGGCAATGAGTCAGCATTCATAAATTATGCAAAAAATGCAGTAGAAAGATAGTTATTAACGAGTGATTGAGGATATTTGGCATTATATGAATTCACTACCCATGGCAGGTGAAATAAATAGAAATACCTATACAATTAAATTCTATTAGCTAACAGAAAGTGAATTTAGTGAGTACAATACTGTGTCAATACTTTGTTCGTGAAGCAGGAAAACTTTATGTTGCAACATTTCTTCTTGTCTCTCCTGCCAGTGGTAGTAAGTTCACAGCATGTCCAAATATTCACAACTACCCTTTAATAGTATAATTAGAGAACACTGCCGATATTTAATATGTTGGTGTAATTAGTAATTTAAAAATTATGTGGGATTTGCACATTGGCTAGAATCAAAGCAGTCTTAAACATTAATAAGCTATGAGAATAAGAAATAATTGCAAAGAAAATTAAACAGAACCTATAATCGTTCATTAATTTATTATAAATTATAGGTTAATTATTTGGATAAGCTCCTATAAAAAAGTATCAATTCTTTAGTAATTACCATAAGAAAATAAAGTGAAATGTCTCACCACATACTAATCATTCTTTAGTAAATATGTGGCTAACTTTCTTGAGTGTTAGGAAAACTAAACAGAGCGCAGCTCAAATGCATGTGATATTCCACTATATATAACGTAGTTTTAATTCGCGAAAGACATAAACGCTCTTTGGTAACAAAAAAACTTCTTTTCCAGGTGCAATTTAGCCAACAGATGGACAAGGAATATCATTGAAAAGGAGTTCTGAAACAAAAGTTTCAGTGTCTTCGAAGAAAAATTGTAGCAAATATGAGGACAACACAAGTTTGTTGCTTGTACTGCACAATATTGGGGCACACTATCAAGATCTATGAAATGTAATGGATGACGAATCAAACACAGTACCTGTGCCCCATGCAGCCCAAAACAACCAGCCATTACCCATCTAAAATCAAAATTACTATGTGGAAATGTTATTAGGCAGTAGTTTATTCAAATCATTTTTCATTATAGGGTTGTAAATGAAGCCATTTTTACAATAGTTAATAAAACTAGGTTGTTTCAATTTAATCAATTATTGGCTGATCGTAGGTTTTCGCAGCGTGGATGATGTCCAGTTGTCACTTTCGGTGGCAGCTGCGTCACAGGCATTGTCGTACTCCAAGCTTTCATACCCGTTGCAGGGCACGTCATCAGGGAAAAAAAAAAAAAAAAAAAAGCAGGGATCCCGCTTTTTTTTCCCTGATGACGTGCCCTGCAACGGGTATGAAAGCTTGGAGTACGACAATGCCTGTGACGCAGCTGCCACCGAAAGTGACAACTGGACATTAATCAATTATTGTCTCTGAAAATGGTTACATTTGCTAAGTTGCTTTTGTAATATTGCCATTTGAAGCCTATGGAGTTCCCCTTTTCTCCTCTCCTCAACCTCAAACGCCACTCTTTTTATTTCCTCCTCAAGCAGTCTCATCTTCTCCTTAGCCAACTCCACCATATATTTATGTTCGTTAGTTACTCGGCTTTCTAGCAGCAGAACTCTTTCACCACTTCCAGTTTTGGCTTCCCTAGTTTAATGTGGGTTTTGGCCTCTTCTCCACACCGATATCTTAGTTTTTTATCAGCAATTAATTTAAATATCATAATCTCATTGCAAAAGAAAATTGAGGCAGTTTCATTGATTGTTTACTAAAAATACGTCACATTGCTCTTATCTTATCAATGTAATGATGAACTAATAGTGAATTAATGTTGTGACTTTCAGTGAATTCCCAACTTTTTTAAAGAGCTGAAATCCCGCTTTTTTTACCTACACTATATATACAATAAATGCTTGGTAATTTGAATTCCGCGGAACTCATGAATATCCCTAATTTTAACCAGTTTATCATTACGTCCATTGGTGCTATTATATATCATAGGTATTTGTTATAAAGGCTATACAATGTTCATGCTAGGCATTAAGATCATGCAATCTTTTGAGTTGTACATGGATAGTTAATCTAGCACACATAGGTTCTTTTCCTTCCGTTAATAAACATGAAAATTATGTTTCACCAGTATATTAGTCACCAGGTCATTACAACTCCAGCGATAATTCACTTCACCTAATTTTTTTTACAAGTTTCTGTTCAATCATAATTGATATTAATTAATGTGGAAGGCTATTTGTGCACTAATAATTAAAGCCACAAATAAAATTGCTGTATTATAATGGATGGATATGCTCGCAATTGAATTGAAGCTGCTTTTCTTCTACAGAAAAGGGCTAGTTTATTCCCGCCATAATTTTAAGTTTACTCTCACCGTTCTTGCGGAGTGCTGATCGTCACTTTTTCCGGTATGAAAAATAACGATATCCTAAATAACCGCGCATCGCTGGTCTCAAGCCGATCTCAGTCTTGAGATCGCGCTGAGAAACAACTATGAATACGGATGGCGGTCTCAGTCTCATCTCAGTCTTGAGCTGAGACTGAGCTGAGATCGACTCAAGACCTGACTATGAATACGGGCCCAGGTGTCACGGTGGATGTTGAGTGCATTTTCTGCAGTATAATGGATGGCGGGAGAAGGCGGGGAACAGGAAAACAGCGGAAAGTGTGTTGCGAGCATAGAGCTTACGTAAGCTCTATGGTTGCGAGACTCCTCACAATCGTTGAAAATGAGCAAAAACATGAACGGGATGGGGGTTTTGAATCACCTCACAACCGATGAAACTGCAATCGAATCGCAGGTTTTTGTCGGACGACCACCAATATTAGGATTGATCACTTATTTCACATTCTAAACAAAACTAGGTGCGGAGGAAAGGACCTCCGTCTGCCTCGGCAGCCACAACGGACGACAATAGACGATCGAATCAACAAGTTCGCGTTTTAAACAATGCCCTTCGGAAGCTAAAACCCAACGTCCCACGACATCGCGTATTTAAACAATGCCCTTCGGAAGCTAAAACCCAACGTCACACGACATCGCGTATTTAAACAATGGCCTTCAGAAGCTAAAACCCAACGTCTCATGACATCGCGTATTTAAACAATGCTCAATCTTTAAACAATTCCCTTAAAAAGCTGAAACCCACCGCTCTGCACAGGATATAGGGAAGAGGTGAAATGTTGCGCAACCCTCTAGCGGTGGTCTCGGGAACAACCCAAGATGGCGTAGAAAAACGTCGATTTTCATGTGAAAAATGGTGATTTTTGGAGTGTTATATCTCATGAAATAATGGCATTGGAGCAATGAATGGCATGTCATAATAAATCTCCATCCTTCCTTTACTTAACACAGTTGGAATAAAAGGGCTAATCAACACCGTTTTCGCAGGATAAATATTCAAAGTTCGTGACCCTTAAGCTCACATCTACCCTTATTTCTTTACAATAATTTACGATGAATTTGCTATGAAGCCTTGTTGAGGTCATATTTTTTCTTCTGTTCTATTATCTCTGTAAGCTGATTTGCCCACCGGGCGGAATTCTGTACATCCTACCGACACCTACCGGTGTCGCTAACTCCCCCGACCGACAAATGTCGGTAAAAGCGATTCCGGTGACGCATTCTACCGACACTTGTCGTTAATTTTACCGATACTTGTCGGTAACGACGACTGAGCCTACCGACGATTTCCAAACCCACGCTAGGCCTTACCGACATGTATTTCGTCTATTCGCCGACTGCATGCTGGATAAAAACAGTGAAAGATCGGTCTACGCATGCGACGGACGTATGTTTTGATTATCTACTAGCTTGTTTTTGATGAATTGACTTGTGCATATTGGTAGGATTTCTGAGAACTGAGATCGTCCTTTATTTGCATTTCCATGTTAGCATTAAGTTACAATCTTAACGATATAATCCGCCCTTATTTATATTCGTCTTTAATTTGCAAAATTAGCGCGCATCCAAAACAAGTTTGCTTTAAAGTGTCCAAAGTGCGGAGAGTGAGCTAGGTGATTTAAGTTCTTCTAACCTTTATAATTTAAAATAGTTTTATTTATAATTGTCTATTTACTAAGTATATTTTACTTCAATTACTATAATATTAATATGTAATTGCAGTTTGATGTATTTAAATATTTGACGGTAGAAACTTTATCGCTAGACTAGTAATGCATTTTACATCAGAGTGATTGGTGTTTTTTAATTATCAGCCGAAAGTATGGCAGAGGGATATCTTTCTATAGATCCAATGTTTATGTATACGTGGAAAGTATACTCGAACGTCGACGATCGTGCCGGGGAATACGAGAGTGGAGGGAAGCCCACAACCTGTTTGAGCTGGACAACGAGGAGTTCATCAATTAATTTCGCCTCTCCCCACATGTTGATTTGGTTCTTATTGAAACACTTCGGCCGATGTTTCAGCGAGAGCGGTCGATCGCCATTGCGAGTGAGCAGTGTGTTAACATATATGTAAGGAATAGTGAATGTAAAGACGTCATCAGCTTTCTTCTCTAGCGGCGTGATTAGAAATTGTATGTTATTTGGCATTAATGACCGGGAATAAAATAGCTTTTGAATGTTTCAGATTAATATATTATTGTAATTAGTTTACTGTGTCATTCATAATCATAAATCAGGATTTCTAGAGAGGAATTCGGTATTTGATTCCGTCGTTCACATCGCCGAATTCGTCTGACATCGGGTGTTACTGATTTCTATTCCCGATGCCCTGGAAAGTTCTCTCGACGATGGCTCTTACCTAGAGTATATACAGTCATTATATAATGCTTAAAAGAATTACTTGCAGTATCACTCGTCATGGTTCCGTTCAGGCGGAGGAAATAAATCGTGATAATGCATGAACCGAATAGAACAGGTTCTATTTTCTATTCACGCATTCATTCATTTGTACATTTTGGTGTGGTTACACGGTGCATTTTCGCGTTCATTCATTTACACATTAACTCGTACGGGTTAATGTATCGTGTAACCGTGTAACCAGGCCTATGTGCTTCTACATTGACTGTAGCGTCGCCCGTGGCCAAAGATGGAACTCTCCATTTTGGCGCGCCCAGTGGCAACACTGTTAAAATTGGAAATCAACGTCCTTTACACAGTACCCTCAGCCGCCTCAGCCCTTCCGTTTCGGTCACGGATTGAAACACTTCCTACCTCCGCTACCTCTGTTCCGGAGAACATAATGGTTGCAAGTGGTCTCTAGTGGAGAAACGGAACTGTTGAATTTCACCTCCTAACCCAACATAGGCGACCATTTTAGGGAGTACATGCTATGAGTTCTTCACCATGGCAGCAAAAGAACGTGTATTGTTAAATATTGTAATGGTAGGAAGTTCGGGCGTTGGAAAAAGCAGGTTTGTTAAAAGTTGCCAAAAGAAAAGGGACATCTTACCCTGTGCAAAACATAAGCTAATAATTGCTCATTCGATGTACATATATTAAACTTGTAGCATCATCGCGGCCTTAGAGCGAAACAACGTAGGATCAACACAGAGTCCCAGGGCGACCGTGGGTGTTGATCTTTTCAAAGAGCGTATTTTCATCGATGGAAAAGAAATAACACTGACCATATGGGTATGAAATTTCTTGGATGAAACTGACTGATGAGAACGGAAATTATTCCCTCTATAATCATACAATTTTCTGTTTGGAACTGATGTATAAACCTATCGGTCGCAAAGAATTAGATGCCTCGATTAATGGCATGGTGAAAGTGCAGCCGTTGGCCGCTTACAATTAATCTTTAAAACGAGCCTAGCATTTCGTATATGCAATTCTAAAGTCTCTTAATTTCTTGTGGACTTAGCGCCCATTTCGGAAAATAATATTAAGTAGTCAATGTTATTAGTAAGTAATTAGCGAAACAAGCGAGTTCTTCTCTTACCGATTTTATTGTCTCCACCATATCATCATAGACGTTTTTAACTTTTTCTTCTTTGTAGAACAACACCCTGAGAGCACAAAGTTTGCCGCAAATCTAATGTAGACATAATTTGAACGTCTACAACTGTTATACAGCAGACCGGTTTGCTTCATACCTTATGAACGTCTTATCTTAATTTACATAACATCTACATGTGGTCGAAATATGGTGCAAATTTCCACCTTTCGTTGTCTACTGATAACCATTAATGTAGGTTTACAGCATACTAGATTTAAACGTAAAATAGTTTTCATAGTAGTGCGATAGTCAACACAATAATGTAACAAGGCAGTAAACTCTTGGTTTTCCATGTAGAGTATTTAATATAACTACTAACTGCGTAGTTTAATATTTAATATACTAACTAAGATACGTATGTTTCTACGACATGTCAGGTAAACTCACAATTACACTGCGTAGTCGAAACTTAGGTATTACAGTAACTATTCTGTTCACAAAAACAATTTATCAGTTTCATTTGGAAAAACAGCTTATCAAAAATGCCTGGAAAACACCAAATCCAACTGCTTCTACAGGAATTACACCAGAAACCATCAATATATAACAAAAATATAATAATAAATACCTTTATTTACCAGAAGCCCAATGCAAATAAATTATGCAAAATTTACACAACAGCACGTCAACACACAATCAATGGCATTTCCTCGACATTTTCGAAGACACTGTCTATTGGTCACCAAAATTTTAAATGAAAAGAAAAAGTTCACTGACATCACATTATTTTGTTGCCAAACACGATTATTCACTCCGCACTATATTCCTAGCCAAACAAAATAGAACCCCACTTGGCATGAATGAAATGAAAAAGGTCCAAATACCATATCTGTTAGCAGTAAAGCAACACACGTTGAAACTTAAGGGATCCTTCATTCAGTGGTGTATTTTTTAGCACGTTGCATACCGGGGTATTTAACCGCCTTTTAACTCTCTGTTCCAGCGAATTTTTTAACACCTCTGTTAGAAAATGCATTGCATCAGTAAAAATGCTGTAACTTATTTAAAAATGAAAATTTTTTAATGGGATTTGGAAAATAATATGCACAGAAATTCTCAGCATTTCCTCTGTGTGATACTCCATAAAAAATATTCCCTTGTGGAGTGGAACACCGCAAGTTGAGAAGACATAACTCATCTCCTTCCTAATTTTTCTGTAGGCACACACTTTGTATCTTCGGGTGTGGTATTCTTCTATCCCTTTCCCACGATAGGGACGAGATAATGTTTAGCATGGTCTCTTGAGAGACGATGTGGGTGATTTCTCAAAGGAGCACGCTCTGTCGGTTTATTATCTCTGTCCTCCTCCGAGGATGGCTCATCTGGCTCCTCTCTACTCGCTGCCCACTCTTTGGCGGTCTGGAGCAGAAAGCCTTTGAATCGAACGCTATTTGATTCATTTAGTGTTTCATAAACTCTATAAGTGTTAAAAAGAGCACAACTTATTAGCCACAGGACACTTTCTTCGACCATTTCATTGTTTTTCTCACGATTGTAGAATACGATAAATACATATCCGCCCTGTCTACACCTTTCATATACTCATCGTATTTCAAAATAAATACAGCAAGGTTTTTTGATCGAAAGTCCTGTGATCCTATCTTTCAGCTTTGTATTACCCCTCTTAGCGCTGTGAATAGTGCTAATCATCCTCACCTCTCTTTTGTCTTTCCACAGCACAAGTAACTCTTCACCTTTGCGAGAAAATGTGCCCTGTCCTTTTTTCAATATTTTCGCCTCACTCTTCAATGTGGCAGGGAGCACTCTTATTTGGTCTGATGGTTCCACAAACTCTAATTTTATAATCAAAGAGCAGTTCTGCTATCTTTACGCTGTTGTAATAATTATCTTGATATACGTGTTGCCTAAGATTGAGATGAGGCTACAAAAGAGAAAGTATGGTTTGTTCTAATTTTTTTCCCTCGGCCGGATATATCTATAAATTACCAATGTAGCCAGAATCATTTTCACAAACCTTACAAACTAGTAAGCCGTACTTTATGATTTTTCCTGGATTATAGGTGTTCATTTTTAATCTTTCTCTCCATGGAATCATTGCTTCATCAAGAGATAGCTCCTGCTTTGTTTTATATACATTTTGAAATTTTTCAACGAATTATTCCCAGATGGGTCTTATTTTGTGTAGTATGTTCATCCTGTCCAAAATTTTCTCATTATTACTGAAGTGCCATGCTTTCCAAATCTGTTCAAATCTCTTTCTCGTCAGTAATTCTCTAAATATGTTCGTTGCAATTAGAGGATCAGTGCTCCAATACTCCTTCAGTTAATCTTTCCTCACCTGCCCCATGAGAATCAAAATAGCAAAGAATTTTTTCATTTCAGTAATGGTTATGTCAGACCACTTTCCTGTTTTTGGTGATTCTTTGTATTTATGTTGGTTTTGACGGTAAAGTAGATTTGACAATGCACATCGTTTCGAACAAGTCATTGGCAGCAAACAGTGAGACTACATCAAGGACACTGGTAGAATTTTCTGGCACATGTTTTACTCCAGGTTGGCCCAAAAATTGCTCTACATCCCTCTCATAATTTATTTTTTTCCCATGTAACAGAGATTCGTGGTGAAGTCTTGTGTTCACTTGCACTCTTATCGGAGTCACTTTCACTTATCAAGAGAGGAGTGGATTTTCTATTTCTGATTTTCACTGCAATATAGGAATCACTTCTGCTCTTGTAACTCTCTTCATCATACTTTAATGGAAAATCTGATTAATTACCGGCACTCGGATCTAACAAAATTTCTTCCTCGCTCAAAGCACTGTCTTTCCTATGCAATGCCATTGCATTGAATATTTCAAAATACGGCTTGAGCAAGACCCTCTCGCAAGACAATCCCGACACCAAAATCACAATTCACTGGGACTCAAGGATACGAACTGCTCAAGACACACGACAGAAGGAACTAACCACAGCCGTAAAAGAACAATGAGCGATTCATGATTGGCCCCCACATCCTTTTCATACTGAATATATATGTTGATGGAGCAGAGCTGAGAGTGCATTTCATCTGCTGTGAGAGGACCTTGCAGGCAAGGCAATAACAGATATGTTCCTCGCAGCGATAGAGATACGGTTCCTCCCCGCTGGCTAAGCTAGGGCCTTGTGGAGAAGCATTTCATACACAATGAGGCAAGGAGGTGGGGTGACCGAGGAAGCCGTGAAAGAAATATACCCTCCGAAAAGAAGAGGGAAGATGAATAAGATTCAAGTTGATGAAATTGAAGTTATGCGCCATTACCGAACACCAGACTGAGGTTTAAATAGAGTTAAATGGCTAAAATTAACTAAATTACTTCGGGTTATCGAAAATTATGCTATGATTATTCTTAATAAATAACAGAAGGTCAATGAAAAACATTCACCACATACATAAGCAACACAATTTAAAACTTTACCATAATGTGCCTAAATGGCGAGAATTCTCATCATCCGTCCGCAATGGATGAGATTTAAATGATGAGAATTCTGGCCATCCGTACGCAACGTGTTGACAACTTCGTAGTGTTACTGGTAATTTCAGAAAACAGGTATTCTATGGTTGAGGAAATCTGTAAAGACAATAAAAGGAGGATGCTACAGAAAGAAAAATGGATTTCTTAGCAGTCATATTTCCATAGCCTTGAATTTCAAAGATAGCACATACCAGTACGATACTGCCTCAGTACACAAGTACCTAGTGGATGAACCGGAACCAAATTATTCTTTAGAATACAAGAATGCATAAAACAACTGTATATTATGTAACTACAGTGTGTAAAAAACACTCAGATGATAAATTTCAACTACACTCCAATAAGATTCGGCACATTTACGTGTGTTTATTGCGTTTCCATGCACGGGCATGATTTCTAACAAAAGAAAACTTCTGAAGCAAGGGCAGCTAACTTGGCCACATGAGAGGAATTTCTACTGGATGATATTGTTTGCAGTAATGGACTGATAATGACGAAATAATGTTTGCCGATGTACCAGCAATTCCGTTTTTTTTATATTTAAACTGGTCTCATGGTGAACTATTTCCAATGTATTATGTTATATATTTTTGGTTGGTAATTTTTTGTTTCAAATTCGGTCAACCGTGTCCGTCTTGAGGACTTATTATCGTGTCTACATTAGGTCTATTCGTGGTCTACAGCAAACTTCAATCAGTGAAGATATCTGTTGATGTTAAATAGACGAAATTTATATGTCTACAATTTTTAGTGTGCTCTCAGAGCATAGACATGAGGCCTTTCACAACAGAAACTTTGAGCTTGGTCTCCATCTTCACCGTTGCTATCCTTTTACCAAACTGCAGGAAGCTCTTCATGTGAAATTCAGCTCTCTTCCAAAGTATTGCACCTACTCCAGCATAACCCTTCAATGACCCAGGTGTGCATAATCCTGCAACTTCCGCTCCTAAAATCTCTTTCTTCTAGCCAATTTAGTTCATTGTATCCCAATATGCCCGCGTCCACTCCTGACATTTTCCCATTCACAGTTTTCCAGTATTATGCTGGTTCGAATACAGTAAAACTCATTTATAACGATCACGCATGTAATGAAATCCCGCCTATAACGAGGTGACGTCCTGGTCCCTTGGACTTTCCTATGGTCACAGATGTAAAATATCCTGCATGTAACGAGTATGGATGAATCAGAATCCCCGAGATACGAATGTATCTCGTTGGCTCTAGCTAGATGAAACCATTCCGCGGGCACGCCCTCTAATTCATCATTCTTCACTTTTTTTGTTTCCTTCCATTCACGTTGCCCCTAACTGCAGCCTTTCAGTGACATCTCTTTGAGCTAAGCAAGTGGAGAGCGTAGAAGATGGGATATCGTATTTCTTTGCTATTTTGTTTTCTTTAATTTTAGGATTATTGTCCACGTCGTAAATAATTTTATATTCACATCGATTCATAGAGATTTTCTTAAAGTTTTACTTTTTCAACTTCACTTGCGGCCTGAAGCAAAGATCTTTTAGTGAACCTATCACCAGAGTTTTAAACTATCATCACACTGGAGGTTGATTTCTTAGGTTTTGAGTCGTAAAGCTGTGTTGCGTAAAGTTATAGAGGAGGAATATGTGCGAGCTCAGTAGTAATCTTACTCACAAAATATTAGCATTTTTGACAAGTAGTCAAGAACAAAGCTTTACAATCTACATTTAAGTAAAGCCCAGCTCTCCTTGTAATTAAAGGCAGTCTGACTCAATAATGAGACAGGTAGTTCACACCACACTGCCCGCAATTCGTAGGTTTAGATTTAATTAATGTGAGTGTAACTTCATATCCCTTGTTGTAAGCATAAAGCTACAATGCCTTAATTGTTAGCCATATCGTGTTATGCTGTACCTTATTACTTTGTGTGAAAGATGCTGATCGCTTGGAGTCATCTAGAGCAGAGCTGCCCCAGGGTTTATAGGAACCTGGAAAAGTCAGGGAAAATGAAAACAGCCATGGAAATCCTGGAAAAGTCTGGGAATTTAACGTGTGGTCAGGGAAAAATCGCAAAATGTTCAAATTTTGGAATTTATCACCTGAAAATGCCTGCGCATAGAGCGGAGGAGGAGGGTGAAGGAGGGGACGACTGGCCTCAGGCTGGCTTCGCTGTGGAGGAGGCAGCCCTATTCTGGTTCTTTCTGGCTATAGTCTGCACAATTTGGTGAAAAGATTGGCGAAAGGTGTGCGCATCTCATTTTCATTCGCTAGCGATTTTGCCAGGAATGCTTCGCTTTGTCCCTCTGATGACAAAAAAGTTATTCTCAGTCAAATTTGATTTCATTTAGCCAAATTTTTAGGAGGATGTGAGGAAGAAAAAATCAAGATTGATTCAAAGAGCTACTTTAACATGACATCAGGTTTGAAGGAAAAGCCAGGTTAGCCCTCTTTGCATATATTTTTCTGCAATTAAAACCCTTTCTGAAGGCATATCAATGTAAGTGATCATAATTTTTATTTTGTGGACTTAAAGTTGTTGATCTCTTATTACTGGAAGTTCATATGATTAATATGAAAATAAACCTACAATTTTTCATAAGTTAAGACTTTTTTGCTTCCTCACTACCACTTTTATCTCTAAATGACCGAAATCTTGGAGTTTTCAGGTGCTCAAAAGTCAGGGAAAATCACTGATAATGGTCTGAAAATCCTGGAAAAGTCAGGGAAAATGAAAATGAAAACCCCTATAAACCCTGTGCCCAGACGCTGGAAAATGCACATGTGCTAATTACTGCTTGCACAGGTGCACTGCGTGGTGCATGCACGCTAGGTAGCCCTGATATGCAGTTCTATGTTACGCATCTCCTCAAAAACTACTGAACCGATTGACCTGAAATTTTGTAGGATTCGAGTGTATATACAGTAGATTCCGGTTAATTGGGACACATCGGGACCGGTGTACTTTGCCCCAATTAAGCGGCGGCCCTGTTTATCCGAAATATCCCGTAAATATGTTTAAGTAAGCATTTAAATGAAAGTCAGAAAGCTTAATGACAATTAAAATGCAAAATGTTTAATTATATAGTACTTAAACAATAAATTGACAAGAAAACATACATTGGGTATTAACATTTTTGGAAATCTTGTCATAAAAAATCTCTTGGCATCGATCTACTTCAGATAAATTCCCTTTACGAAATCCTGCAAAAGAAGGATTAGTGATTAAACATAGAATTTACGATGAAATGCTAGATAAGAATAAATGGTGATCTAAAGCTTCATTTGCATAGAAACCAGGGGTACTTACTATTTATTTAATGTCCTTTTATTAATTTAAGCTCCTCGCTCAAGGAATTTGTCCAGGGTGTTTTGCTTTATTCTCTTCACCCTCGTCACGCATACAAAGTCGGCACAGGCATCTAACGATGACATCGGAATTCCTTCATTGCCCTCTTGCATAAAGTAGCGTCGCAACCCATCAATAAACTTCCTTGCATCTACAGAAGTCACTCGGCTACATTTAGATACGTCTTCTTCTCCATTGCTCTCCTCGTCTTCAGCCAAACTTTGTTGTTTAGCTAATATAGTTTCCACTATATCATCTTCGCTGCTATCACTGTTGTCATAACAGTCCATATTGGAGTTGATCCTTTGAAACTCCTCAAAGTTCTTAACTTGACGCAGTTCGAAAACGGATTCATTTTCACTTCCCAGTTCTTCCGATATTTCTGCACTTGAGTGCTTAAAACCACAATGAATAAAACAATTTCTAATCATTTTACTAGTGACTTCTCGCCAGCTATCTGCCAAAAACATGACTGCTTGCAGGACGTTTACTTTTGAGCTCACTTCCTTGGCAGTTGAAGACGATGTCAGAGGATTATCTTCTATTGATGCTAAAATGTGATCAATCAACTTTGCGCGGTATATTGTTTTCAGATTTTTGATGATCCCCATGTCCATTGGTTGGACAAGAGATGTTGTGTAGGCTGGTTAAAATTCCAACTGAATGTTTTTTAAGACGGAGCAATTAGGGTGTGCCGTACAATTATCCAGAAAAAGAATCACTTTCCTCGATTTCCGCGCTAGTTCCTTATCCCAAGTGCTTAACCAATGGCTGAAGAGGTCTGCAGTCATCCATGCATTTTTATTGGCGTAATATTCCACCGGTAAGCTGTTCATTCCTAACCCCTTAAAACAGCGAGAGTTAGCACTTTTTCCAATCACCAAAAGTTTCCTTTTATCACTTCCCGACACGTTGAAACAGCACAAAACAGTAATCCGTTCCATCGCTTTTTTAGACCCACTTAGTTTCACGTAACTGTAGCAAAGGGAGCCATTAGGTGTGGCTCGGTAATACAGGCCGGTTTCATCGGCGTTGTACACGTCATCTGCACTGAATTCCTGAAGTAGGGTGGGTAGCCACTTACATCTCCATTCCTCTGCACTTGCAAAATCAGCACTATGTTTTTCTCCGAGCATTTTTGAACTTAATTTTGTTTCTAATCTTCCATGTAGATAGCAACCATCTGTTGACTTGAAATCAGTATGGCCAAGCTTCAAAGCTAACTCCTCCGACTTCTTTTTTAACATAGGTCCACTGACACTAACTCCTCGTCCACTAAAAATGGAAAACCATTGATTAAGAGCGTTCTCGACTTCAGGATCCTTGCCTTGGCGTTGGCGTTTTTGGGGAGCTCCTTGTTTCCCTTTATTGCTCCAATCTTCTCTAAGTTTATCCTGCTGCTGTATTAATCGGGGTATCGTTGATTTCGGCACTCCTGTTATCTCCGCCAAACAACGATGACTGGTTTGAGGTGGATGGTCCTTAATTCGGTCCAGTATTGTAATTTTTTCAGCCAGCGATAAATCCTTACGCGGCATCGCCTACATCCTAACCTTCACCTTAATGCTATAATCCACTAATGAAGCCAAGTTGCGTACCTACACTTCATGCAGCTACGTGACCATTAAACAAAATCTAGTTGGACTACCCGAGGACGAAGGCAAGTGTACAAACAGTGAAGCATTAATTGAAAGCGCCTTCATGACTGACTTCGTTTAGCGACGGTAAATGAGACAGTGAAGGTGGCAATAGATTCCCTCATGGGTATTGGTTCAAATGGATAGGGAAAACGTACCAAATGATTTACAAAAGCTTAAAACTTTGTATTTCTTCAAGGGAGTAGGAGGCAAATACAGCCGATGCATGGCCCGATTAAGCGGCTTCCTGTCCCAATTAACCGGAGAAAACTCAGGGACTTTCCTCAATTGGGTTCTGTTCTTGATGATTTGTCCCGAATAAGCGGCTGCCCCAAATAACCGGTGGCCCTATTAACCGGAATCTACTGTATTAGGTGCAATTGTAAAGAGTGTGCAATTTCTCATATGTAAAAACCAAAAGAAATATGTTGATTGGTATCATAGTTACGGTGAGGCAATAATATACTTCTAGTTGTTGATTGATTGAGTTGTATTGTGAACGTGTCTGTAATACTTCCAAAGAAAGTAAAATAATAAGAACATAAATTACAACGGGTTATGGGCCCAGACACGTTATAGAAGAAGAAAAGTTTTCAGTGGATCTGCTTAATTCAGTGCTTGGCCACGGTGTCTCGCGCGTTTTGTGGAAATTTGAAGAAAGTGAATATAGATTATTCTGTTTAACTGGAGACCTTAAAAATGGAAGAAGAAGACAAATTTAAATTGCAACAACTTGACGGGAAGAATTACGATAGTTGGAAATTCTTAATGGAATTAATACTGGACGAAAAGAACGTAAGGTATATAATAGAGAAGCCGTATTAATAATAATAATAATAATAATAATAATAATAATTTAATTTGCCCATAAGATACATTGTACAGTGACACACTGCAAGTATATAAGGCACGTCAAAATACAATCATTGATGCTAGTTTAAGTAATCATTCACAGTATAAAAACAATGACACAAAAGATAGTCATAAACTAAATTCTTGAATATAGTCATTCTTTTTTCTTTTTTTATAAATTGTGGCAAGTGATTATACAATTTTATACACATATGGCGAGGTCCCTTAGAAGCAATGGCAAGAGTAGATGAGAGCACATGCATGTCATTGCATCTTTTTGTTTCATAGGTATGATAATTATTATTTGAGGTAAAATCAGATTCATGTTTTCTTACATAGAGTATAGAATAGTAAATGTATAACGAAGGCACAGTTAAAATCTTCAGTTCCTTAAAGAGAGGCCGACAGTGAGCGCGATAAGGTTTACAGCACATCATTCTCAATAACTTCTTTTGTATTAAAAATACACTATTTAATGAGGAAAGAGTCCCCCACAATATAATCCCATATGAAATTCTGGAGAAGAAAAGACCATAGTACAATGTTTTGAGAACCTCAAGGCTTACAGTATGTTTTATAACAGACAGTAAATAAAATACTGAGTTCAGTTTTTTACATAAATCTGACACATGAACATCCCACTTTAGATTTTGTTCAATATATACTCCAAGAAACCTTAAATTATTCACAAAATGAAAATTTTTCTGTTGAGACAGAGCACCATTATTTACAAACTGATTGTATTTTGCTGAAAAAAACATTGCTTGTGTTTTGTTACTATTCAGTACAAGTTCATTGTTATTGCACCAGTTCATCATTTGCTGTAATAAAAGTTCACCATCAGTAATTAGATTTTTTAAAGATTTACTAGATGTTACTATACTCACGTCATCTGCATATATTACACAATTGTGTGAATTCACTGTTAGGCTCATTGGCAGGTCATTTATGAAAATCAAAAAGAGTATAGGCCCCAGAACAGATCCCTGAGGAACACCTTTAACTACTTCTAGTGGATTGGACATGTAAATGTTACCTTCTTGTTGATAGGCTACTTTCTGGTATCTATGATCTAAATATGTTTTCAACCAGTTTAGTGCGACACCTCTAATGCCTAATGCCTGGCATTTTGAGAGTAGTCTATCATGATTGACCGTATCAAAAGCTTTACTAAGATCAAAAAAAATGCCTAGAACTTTACATTTCTCATTAATCTGATCCAGTATATGGTCAATGGTATTAAAAAGGGCTTGTTCAGTGGATCTAGCTTTTCTGTAACCAAATTGTTGCGCAGATAGCAAATTCTGACTATCAAGGTAGTCAACAAGTCTTTTAGAATACACACATTCGAGAACTTTTCCAAATATGGGAATAATGGATATTGGTCGGTAACTATTCAAGTTACTTCTGTTTCCCTTATTTTTGTACACAGGAACCACCTTAGCCACCTTAAGTGCGTCAGGATAAACACCTTCCAAAAGAGACTGATTTACTAAAGGTAGGAGAGGATCAAGAATAAGGTCCACACACTGACAAAGTAATTTACCAGACAAACCATCAATATCCACGGCATGTTTACCCCCTACCTTAGTCAAATGTTGTTGTAGTTCTTTTTTATCACAAGGTTTTAAATAAAATGATTTACAATTCACTGAATTTGAACTGTATGGAACAGTGGGGGAAGCCAGCAGAGAAATGGGCCTCTGTAAGAATGCTTCATTGAAAGCATTAGATACCATAACAGGATCTGTAATGACATTTCCATCATCATCTTTGATGTGGTCAGGAGTCTCCGCTGAATTTGAGGTCGAACTCTGTTTAATAATTTTCCATGCCACTTTGGTACAGTTAGAAGCATTTCTTATTTGTTGATCATTGTACTCCCTTTTTGCTCTTTTTATACAATACCTGTAATGTCTTCTTAAGTCTAAGTACTGATCACGCATCTGGGGTTCATTTGAATTCAATACATTATGTGACATATTTCTTAAATAGTTCGACATGCTTACAATTTCTGGTGTTAGCCAGTTTTTTTTACCAGTTCCTCTGTATCTCACTGGTTCAAGAGGAAATGCAATATTAAAGCAATGTCTAAAAATATTATAAAAGCTATTAAAGTTTTCATTTAGGCCATGTAACTCATACTCCTCTATCCAATTTTGCTGTGCCAACAAGAGCCGAAAATAATTAACATTAGATTCATTAATGAATCTCCGGTATTTGATTGGTTTAGACATTGAATTATTGCTAGATGACTGTATGGTAAAGGTGGAAAGAATTGCAAGATGGTCAGAAAGAGCAGTGTCAAAAACTTTAGTACTTATTCTTAAATCACTATAATCTGTGAATATGTTGTCCAATAATGTTTTAGAACACTCAGTTATCCTAGTGGGCGTATTCACTAAAGATTTCAAATTATAACTCTGCATAACATAAAGTAACTGTTTTTGCTCTGGACCTTCATTCAAAAGATTGCAGTTGAAATCACCAGTTAATATAATTGTGGGTCTATTTGAGTAATTGGTGAGAGAAAACAAGAGGATATCAAGCTTTTCAATGAAAGACTTAAAGCATCCCTGGGGCGATCTATACACTGTTAATATAATGAAAGTATAATTTGCAAACAAGTATTTCACAGCCGAGCACTCAAAAGTCAGTTCCTCATTTAAGTCTTGCAAGTTGTATCCAATATTACTAAATTTTAATGCTCTCTTTACATAGATGACAACTCCTCCGTGAATACGATTTTCACGGCAGAAAACATCGCCAATAACATACCCAGGTATAGTTAAGGTAACATCGTTTAGCCAATGCTCACAGATACATATAAAATCAGGATTATCACACATTACTACGGCCTCCAGTCCCAGGAGCTTAGAACTTAGGCTCTGCACATTAAGGACGAATACTTTAAACTGATTCATAGTCTTTGAAACCAAAGATTTGGTTTCTACGTCAAGAGATGGATCATGTGTTGCGTTAATCGCGGTAACTAACCCGATGGGGACTTCTGGATTACCTTCCGAAAAAAATACCTGTTTACCAACACATTTTCAGGCCATACATCCGGGTTAGTGAGAAGATCACCAAATTCAGAATTCACGGAAACCCGGAAGGAGGCGTATTTATCATCCTTTACTTTGAGTTTCTCAACTTCCAAGTCATTGCACTTTACCTTAGGAATTTTGTCCACGATATATTCTGACAGAGCATTAACAGTCGTTTCAGGAAGAAACCTCCACACATGCAAATGCATCCTACGGGGAACTCCGGCTAAGGCACTATCTTTAGCGGGCTGTGTACCAATGGCCAGTGGGGCTTTCCTCCGACGTCTTGTTATCAACTTAAAACCGTCTCCATCCTTCGGCGAAATTTTCACCTCCAGGGGGAAGACCTCGTTCAAAGTGATGGCACTCTGATCCGATACCACATTCATCAAATCGCTATCATTGTTGTTGGCTAAGCTTTCACTCACTAGTTCACATTCACCAGATGTTTGAGTAGCAGTATCGGGAGCAGTTTCACTTGATGACGCAGGGATGAGGTTATTCAAAACTCCAGACGTAACTTGCTTTTGAGAGGCACTTATAAGTTTAGATTTTCGTGTTACAGGTCGTTCATAAACAGCAGGAACTGGCGTGGATTTCTTTACAGATTTAATACTGTTACTGAGCTGTTGGGTCCTATTGTCAGGCATTAAGTCAGCTGTATCATTAACCGCTAATGATACTCCTTTACTTTGCTTCACAGCGATAGATTCTAGGTCACCTTTCAAACTGATTACTTCACGCTTTAAAAACTCGATGTCGGACACCATGTCGGTTATTTTAAAAACAGAGGCTCGGCAGGAGATACATTTCCAGAACATTTCACGACACTCGGATAGGGCTTTTATCAATAGCTCATTTAAGCCTGTACATTTGGGATGAAATAAACGATAACAGTTATCGCAAGAGATAATTTTATCCGCGCTAACAATGGCACTTTGGCAAGAGAGGCAGCAAGGTAAGCAATTCTCCGGCGCCATCTTGAATCGAAAATCAGAATATTCAGAAATAATAGCGCCTTACGCAACTGCCCCAGAGGGTGAAACCACAGCAGCGAAGAAATCAAGAGAAGGGAAATTGGAAAAATATGAGAGAGATAATAAGAGAACGAAGAGATATATCGCTGAAAGAATCAAAATGGAGCTGTTGGAAATAGTTAAAGGTTTCTTCACTGCTCACGAAATGTGGATTGCTCTGAAAAATAGATACGAGAAAAGGTCCATGGCCATGGGCGTAGCTAGGGGGGTCCCTGGGGGGGCCCGGCCCCCCCCAGAAGGCTCGTGGCCCCCCCCAGAAATTTTTGACGAATCGAAATTGTGGTGGCCACGCTTCACACAGCGCTGGCAACCGCTCGTCTGCGGCGGAGCCATAGCACGGCGGTGCGGTCCCTTTGGCCCCATTCACACTACTAGGTTAGAAAGCCAGTAACCCGCGCCTATATGCTAGTAACTTGAGTATCAAGTTCGTCCTATGAACACAGCTTGGAGAAACACTGGTAAACTGATTTTACCAGCATTGAGTTACTAGGTTTGGCGCAGGTTACCTGAATTTGTGGCTCGTGTGAACGCAAGTTAGTAAAGAAGGTTAAGAAGAAGGTTAAAAATTCCCTTCTGGGGGACCCCCCCAGAACTCTAGGGGGGGGGGGGGGCCTAGGGTCATTTAAACGGGGTTTTGCAAATGGAAAAATTAAAAGATACGATCGAAAAACACGAAAAATCAGGATCTCATTCGGATTGTCATCAAAAGTATCTGGGGTACCAAATGGCTAATGCGTCTGGTACTGTACACGAGAGAGTCGTAAAGAAGAGATTGAAGAGAAAAAAACGTTACTTGACAGAAGTACCTGACATCATTTCGTATCTCAGTTGTCAAGGCATGCCACTGAGAGAACATGATGAGAGCTCTGAATCTCGGAATAGGGGAAACTTTGTTGAATTGTGTAAGCTTTTTGCGAAGTATGATGACTTTTTTGCAAAACATTTTGAGCAGTGACTCAACTACTGCAGGCCAACGTTTCTGAACGAAATAATAGAAGTTTCAGCCGGTCTAACTCTTCAAGAAATTGTAAAGGAAGTGCGGGAGTGTGGGTTTTATTCATTGATGGTTGATGAAGCCAAATGTTACAAAGAAGAACAGTTGTCAGTAGTTTTGAGGTACATACGTAAGAGGATTGGAGCCCATCAAAAGGTTTCTGGGTTTCTTAAATTGTTCCACAGCAAGAGATTCCGAGTCGCTAAGCCAAATGATTCAAGATTTTTTAACCCTTTCGCGACGGAGCCACATGTTAGAAAATGCTACTTCCCTCACGAATGCCAAAAATTCGCTTCGCTACGCTAGGATCCTCACAGGTACCTGTTTCCCTAACTTGGGTCGTGGCCCAGAGGGGTGTCGAACCTTTTTCTCGGCCACCGGGCTGAGATAATCTTCACCCTATCCCGCTTCATGACCCATTAACAGCATGCCGTCGCGGTCAACCATTTGTTTATGCAATCGTTTTGCTAAAAACATTGTTGCTACAGCGTCGATATTAATTGTATCGGAAACGAATTAATTTAGTTTTACAGTGCCTTTACAGCTTTTAAACGAAATTTTACCATTAATATTAAGCTCTCTAGCAAAAAAATCGTATCAATGGTTAAGCAAATAATTTTGCCGTTTTATGTCACACTCAAATTATTTTGACCACTTTTCAACGATAAAATTATTATGAATATAAAAAAGCCTTATTCAGGCATTTGACATCATCAGAGCGCCAATCAAAGAAACGGTACTTAGAAATCTTCAGCACGTTAATTCATGAGATGTACGGTCTACGGAACCCTTAATTTCGATTCGAAGGACTGCCAGAAATCACTATTCTTTAGGCGGAAAGCATTGACCAACGAAAGAAAGTGAAATCGTCAGCTGTCATGATTATATTAGACTGAGTAATTGCAGGGAAAAATAAACATTGAAACTCACGAAAAATATGGCCATCAACACATATGAAAAAATAGCATTCAGTTGTTGAACCTAAAAACATTATAACTTCCTAACTAAATAAAAACAAAAAATCACTCATAACCAACTAAATAATTAACAAAAATTTGTTCGGAGATTCTTTTACTCACGAACTACGTTAAAAATAACGGTAAAGCTCCGTTTAAAATTTGCAGTTGTAGAACTAAACATAAGGCATATACTTATAATGCTCAATTTTCCAATTAAACAATAACTTCTCAGTTTGTTATTCTACTGCACCTACAAGCAACTGACCGCGGACCCCTGCGGGGATTGGGTCGCGCACAGCAACGAAGGGTCGGGATAATCCTCTCCCGCGGACCGAGAAAGGGTACCTAAGACGTCCCGAGAAGAGGGCCTTTAAAACACACACCTTTCTGGCCTGCTTGGGGCTAGCTTAGCGACTACGACTTGTTAACACGTCCTTCGTTCGCTTGCGTAGAAAAATTGACGCCGTTTTAACACGTCCTTCGTAGCGAAAGGGTTAACTAAATACAGCTTGGACGATATACCAATGATTGGACAATCATACGATGGTGCCAGCGTAATGTCAGGCAATAACTCAGGTCTCCAGGTGAAAATGAAAGAGTTACACCCACAGGCAATTTATATCCACTGCTTAGCTCACAAAGTAAATTTGGCTGCTGTCTGATGTCCAGTCAGCTTACATTTTCTTCAATACTCTTGAAGCCCTCCATATGCACTATTCACAACCTGGTAATCATGCCATCTTAGCAGAGATTCAAAAGAAGCTAGGCATTAAGGGTGGGAAATAAATGGGGAGCTTAAGTAGTACAAGATGGTGCGGCCGTTACACATATTGTAACGTTGTAATAAATAACTTCAACGCAATCAAAGAAGCCCTTGAGGAGGAAATCAACGCTGCACGAGATGGGGGTATAGTGGAGGCCATCGGTTTGTTGAGATCTATAGCACAACATGAATTCGTTGTTAATCTTTTCGTAATACATTCAGTTTTATCGGTGACCAACGTGCTGAGAATTTACAAGGCCCAGATGCGACGCTCGGGAGAGCAAGTTCAGTTATTGCCAGCATTAAAACTACTTTCGCAGAGAGCAGAAATAATTTTGATGGTTTATGGGCCGAGATAGTAGAATTTGCGAACAGCAACGACATTTTGCTAGAGCCTGTGTCTGTCTCAAAGAAAAGAAGGCGGCAGCCGCCCGCAAAAATGAGCGTTTACTATGTTGAAACTACCGTAGGAAAAAGCCAGCTGACCGACCTACCATCTGACACCAACCCCAACACTGGAGATAACTGGAAAATCAATCTGTACAACAGGGTTTTGGATAACGTTATTTCACATTTTCAGCACAGGTTTGAGTCCGTTCCCCTGGCAAAGGCAGCGGATGCCATTACCACGCCATTACACAGTTGAACTTGACTGAAGCTGAAGATTTCATTAACAATGGGGTCGTTTACCATACTTTTTTATTGCCGAATATGATAGAGTTTGTAAAATAAAAAGACACTATTTTTCCGTTTTTTGATTCGTCAATTATTTCTCGAGTTAAAGGCGGCGAAAAACTGGTGTTTTTAACCCTTTCGGAAAAGTGGGTGTGGTGCAACCTCTGACGTATATCGACTTCGTCCAATCACAACTGAGCCCGCGAAGCTACGTTGCCTTATCGCAAAGGGGGGGACACAGCTGACTGCCAATCGGAGCAGTTACGAAAGCATCTGTGCGAGCAGACCTTCCGAGAATCCCCCTCCACTCCCTCCCCCTCCCCTGAAAGCAGTCAGCGACGGGAGGAAAATGACGTCAATGTTATCACAGTAGCTTTTTCGGTGGGCGTCACCTTTTGCTTATATTAATTTTTGATTTATGAGTGAATGGTTATGGTTAGAAGATTAATTTTTTCACCAAATTTATTTTTTCATTTCCATCTAACAATTTCGTGGACAAAATTGCGATTTCGGTTCCGAGTAAACGCCCCCATTACAATGAAATTTTGAATCTTGATACCCATTCCTTAAATGCCGAGGCAACAGTATTGAGAAATATATTAAAAAACAAGGAACTAGAGGTCAAACTTAAAAATGTCAGAGCAGAAATAAATGAAGATATCATGCCGAATGTTTACAGACTTCTCCAAGTAGCAATCGGCCTGCCCGTCAGGGTGGATGTGAAAGAAGTTTTTCAGTCATGCGAAGAATCAAGTCGTGGGTTCGGTCTACAACCGGCCAATCAAGATTTTCAAATCCATCCATTCTTCACATCGAAAAAAAACTTGTTAAAGAAAGGGTTCCCAGCACTACCATTAAATGAACATTTTTGTCAAAAAAAACATAAAATTCCTATCAACCAAAATTTTTGTTTCTTTCTTTGTTTTCACTTACACAATTCAATACTCACTCACAACACTTCACAATTCACACAACACTTCGACACTTCACAATTAAATACTCACAACTTCAATATTAATTGAAGTTGTGAGTATTTAATTTATTAGCAGATAACCATCCCAAAGTTTACAATGATCCCTCTGAAAATATGTGAATCCTCGTTGAAAATAAAAGCTATTTTATTTTCCAACTCGGTGTGATCATTTTCTAGCCCAAAAATCCCTTTCAGTATTTTACAAAAATGTCATCAGCAATTAGGCTTAATTTCAGTTCTGAGAAGGTTAAATTAAAAAACATTTCCGGGGGAGGAACACCCCCTCTTGAAGTGGAGGTACCCCCCAGACCCTCCGGAGGGTGGGTGGTCCCATGGCCCCCCCCAGCCAAATTCCCTGGCTACGCCCATGTCCATGGCGAGTGTAATTAGTCTCACAAAGAAATTTCAGAATCTAAGATATTTGCCTAATCAAAACACGTTTGAGAAATTTTGTACAGAATTTGATAAGACTGTTCGTGAACTTAATGAAGCCGGAACCAAGTATGATCTAAGGCAACAGATTATCCATTTTCTCATTACTATGCCAAGTGAATATGATAGTGTAGTAACTTCATTACAAACTGTTGCTGCAACTCAAGATTTAAATATGGAAATAGTGAGACAGCAAATAGAAGAATATGAGGAAGGCCATGACAGAAAGAAGAGACTGAAAGATGTGAATTTCCAGCCAACGGCATTTGCTGGGTTCAGAGGAAGAGGAGGTATGACTTCACCAAAGCCAATTTTCCGATTTCCGTGCAATAATTGTGGAAGAGTTGGACACAAGATTGCTGACTGCTTCCGACCGGGAGGTGGTGCCTATCAACAGCATCGAGGACGCGAAGGATGCGGTCCCTTTCGGGGAGGCCGTGGGAATCAGCATCAGCAGAGCAGCGGTGGCCATCAGGATCGGAATTCAAACAACTATCATGGCCGAGGTGGTATGAATAATAATAATAGAGGTAGTCATCAAGCTCATCTTACAAATATGAGAGCCAATACTAATTCAAATTACCAAACTAATGAACTTAATAGTGAAGAAGTAACTTATAATTTTGTAACTGAAGTTGAAGCATGCTATATTGAGGGTAAAGCTGATAAGGAGAATGCATCCAAAGATGACTGGGTTATGGACTCTGGTGCATCTGAACATTTGGTGAGAACTGATACCCTAGCTAGAAATATTAGAATTCTTGAAAAACCAGTAAAAATACTCATTGCTAGAACCAAAGATTATATAATTGCTGAAAAGATATGTGACATTCATGCTTCCACACTAGTAAATGGTAAGATTATAAACATTAATATCTCAGATGTTTTGATGGTTAACCAATTGAAGTGCAATTTGCTTTCTATTTCCAAACTTGAAGACAAAGGTAATAAAATGTTCATTGATGATGGTGAATTTACAATTGTTAATAAGAAACATAATAGAGTTGTAGGAGTTGGTACAAGGGATGGTAGTCTATATAAATTAGAGTTGATACTAACTGGTCAGTGTTATAATGCTACGGCATGTGATGTTATATTTAATGAAAATAAGACTAAATTTGATGGGGAAAATTATGTAGAACGCTGGAATGAGAGTAAGAATGAAAATGTAGAAGAAAGCGATAGTGAAACTGAGAATGTGGAGGAAGATCAAGGATTGAGGAGGAGCACAAGAGTAGTAAAAAGACCTACTTATCTTGGAGGTCATGTGACATTAGCTTATAATGACTTGATTCAGATAGAGGATCAAGATAAAATAGAACACTGCTTGTTGACTCATTTTCTTACTGATGAAAACACTAAACCTCTAACTCACACGATTGAAGACAATTCTAATTTAGTTTTAAATGCAATAGCTTTTTCTGAGAGTGTTCCTGAAACGTTTGATGAGATAGAAGGCAGGAGTGATAATAAGGAATGGATGATGGCTGTTCAGGAGGAAATGAATGCACTTCAGAAAACAAAAACTTGGGAATTAGTTCAATGTCCACCAGATAGAAAACCGATTAAATGTAAGTGGGTTTTTGCTCTAAAAAGAGATGGTAATGGAGAAATAATTAGATATAAAGCTAGATTAGTGGCAAAGGGATGTTCACAAAAACAGGGTATAGATTATACAGAGACATATGCACCTGTAGCAAGACTGTCATCACTTAGAACTTTGTTAAGTGTAATTAATCATAAAAATATGTATACCCATCAGTTGGACGTAAGAGACACTTTTTTGAATGGAGTGTTGACAGAAGATATATATATGATACCCTCTGAAGGTTTGAAAGTTAAAGAAGGCATGGTTTGTAAGTTAAAGAAAACATTGTATGGACTGAAACAGGCTCCTATGGAGTGGAACTTTAGGTTTCATGAGTTTATAACCAAACTTAATTATAAGCAATGTGTAAGTGACTAATGTTTGTATGTAAGATGTCTAAGTACTACTATTGACTATGTTTTGTTGTATGTAGATGATATAATTGTTGCCAGTAATGAAAAGGGTTCAATTGAGAGTACTGTAAGAAAATTAAGAGAGGAATTTCAAATGAGAGATCTTGGTGAATTAAAGTATTTCTTGGGTATAAAGATTGAAAGAAGAGAGGGAAGTATGTTTCTGAGTCAAACTAAATATATTGAAAAATTACTTGAGAGATTTAATATGGTTACAGCAAATCCAAGATATACTCCTTTGGCATCTGGTAAATTCTGTGATGTTCAATCAGAACCAATTCAACATAATAGATATAGAGAGTTGATAGGAGGACATATGCATGCATGTGTAGCACCAAGGCCAGATATTTCGGCATCAATTAGTTTTTATGGTCAATATCAGACCAAACCCACTAAAGCTCTTTGGACTGGTTTAAAAAGAGTTCTGTGTTATTTAAAAGGAACTAAGAACTATGGGTTGTTATTCAAGGGTCTTAATGATAGCAATGTTGTTGGGTATGCTGATGCAGACTATGCTAATCATAATGATAGAAAGTCTGTGTCAGGCTATGTTTTCAAAGTTTTTGGAGATGCAGTTGTTTGGGCTTCAAGAAAACAGTGCACAGTTGCACTTTCATCTACTGAAGCTGAGTTTTATGCCCTAGCTTCAGCTACTGCAGAACTGCTTTGGTTGTATAATTTACTAATGGAATTGAAAATTGAGGTGAAACATCCAATTGTTATATATGAAGATAATCAAGCTTGTATTAATTCTTTGTCAAAATGGGATCAAAAGAGACTGAAGCATATTGATGTAAAATACAATTTTGTAAGAGATTTAGTTAATAAGAAGTTGTTAGATGTTCAATATCTACCTACTGATTGTCAAGTAGCAGACATTTTCACCAAAGGGTTACCATATACATCATTTGTAAAACACAGAGCAGAACTTGGTCTGACTGAAGGATAATGACGTAAAGTTGTATATTGTGTTAAATGAATAAAATTAAAATATAAGGGTATAGATGAATGAGAAATTGAGGAGGAGTGTTAGAGTGCGCAATTTCTCATATGTAAAAACCAAAAGAAATATGTTGATTGGTATCATAGTTACGGTGAGGCAATAATATACTTCTAGTTGTTGATTGATTGAGTTGTATTGTGAACGTGTCTGTAATACTTCCAAAGAAAGTAAAATAATAAGAACATAAATTACAACATATATTAGGTGCTATAGGCTATTTTAAAAGAGGCGAGGGCCCAGGTTCGATTTCTGGTGCAAATTATGTATTTGCATTGGTTTAAATGGACTTTTTCAATTTATGGTAGCGCTAGAGTTTTTTCTTTCGCCCAGTAAAATTACTAAATGTTAATCGATTTCTTTCGTTCTTTCTGTATTTTATGAGAAAATGTTTAAACTTTGTTATTCTTGTAACCGATTTACACTTTGTCGTCGATGTTTCTAAGAAATGTGTCATTTACGTTGAAAAATACTGTTTCATTCGGTTCTTTTCCGAGCGTTGCTAAGGCCTTTGCCAAGGTCCTCTCCGAAAACATCGGAACCGGTGCACCGAAAACCGCCCAGTCGTAGAGTTAGCCCTCCCTTTGCGTGCACGAAACTCTGTCATTGTTTGCACCTTGCAAGGGTTCACTGCGCAGCGCATGAACGCTGGGCAGCCCTGCTCTAGAGAGCATGCATTCTCTCTTCCCCCTCTGTAATTGCCGACAATATTGTGTTTGGTTTTAAAGATATGGATCTTGAACAATTTTAGTTAAATATTATGATCGCTTGGAATCGTCGAGAGCGTGTGCCCTCATCCTTCCCCTCCATCTTTTTCACGACGCACGCAATATGATGACTGATTTCATGCGACAGACTAAAATGGCCTGACATTTCAAGTTCCTAACGTGATCTTTCATTTCTTTCTTACACTTTGCATAGAAATTATTGAAGATGAATTGTACAATATAACTCCTCACTTATTGTTAGATTACCGCATTTTAAATTTATTGAAGTAAGTGGAACCTGTTAACCTCGCATATGGGTTTCCAATGTCATAGTCCACGTGCATGATATGCTAAAGGCCTAGTGTAAGTCAAAAGAGGAGTGTATTATTGTATAAGTTTTCTTTGTAAGTGAGTGTAAATTTTTATAACTAAACAGATCATATAAAGGCAATCTTTCACCAGCAAACGTTAATGATATTTAAAATTGTTATTCATCAAGAACCATTACTCAGGAACAGAGTACTGCGATGTTTTGTGAATGATGAACTAGTATCGGTAAAAAATTTTGGTGGAAAATATGGAAATATCATGCATAGAGAACCTGGGAAATAAAGGACTTTGAGATGACAGAACTAAATGGGAGTTTTTTTTCCAATGAAAAGACATTTGGTGTGGAAGGTGGAAATATTTTTTTTTCCAGTTCAAATATGGCTCAAGCTAGAAAAATTCAGTTAAAATCTGGCTTAAGTCAGATTTCAACTGAAAAAATATTCTCATTTTAATTCCAGGACACATCTGGTCAAGAAAAATTCAATGCACTTTTCCCTCAGTACTTCCGTAATGCAGAAGGAGCTGTTTTGGTGTATGACATTACGAAGAGGAGCTCATTTGAGAAACTCCCATATTGGTTGGAATGTATAAGATGTTATGCCTTGGAAACTGTCAAAGTAATCATAGTTGGAAATAAATTGGATCTAGTAAGTATTTATTTGAGGTGGTTTATATTCTAGTTTGTAAAATACTATCACGAGAAGGTTGGGAGGGTCGGTTGTCACCCATTCTTTGAACAAAATTTAGTTAATGATTTATTATTTGATAATTTTGAAATGTTGTGACTTGGTGCACTTTATCTATATTTAACTTGAATAGAAAGACAATTCCATAATTATTGTAGTGCAATTTTTAAATTTTAGTTTAACGTAGAAGGATGGTTATGGGCCATTTTGACCCATAGCCTTGGTCTGTAGTGGAAACAAGTTTTCTCACTATATTCTTCTCCTTTACGCTCCTGATTTCTATCTACATTAGCTAATATATATCAGTGTTTATTTGGATTAATATTGAAACCTCTTCCTATGGATTCCATGTCATTCTTTGATAGTGGAACTCCTCATGACTGCGACTTGTCAAAATTATGGGAAAATTTCGTATTTACTTGGGGCAGTGGGGAAGGATCACTGTTGGGGCTCAGCACATCAGCACCTAGTATTACTTTTCATGGAAAATGGTACTTTTGTCAAGTTTATGTGCAGCTCAACGGTATTTATGGTGATTACTAGAGATTGTTTAGACTGTGGATTAAACTTCATTCTTGGCAACAAAAAGATATGCTTAGAAGCATTTTTGCCCCTAGTAAGTATTGAAGATGATAAAGTTTTCAATACAGTGACTGAAAGAAAAAATTTAAACCATTTTGAGGATTGAACGTGGGACCTACAGTACACTACCTCTCATTGTTAACATCTGCACCACATCGGTTCCTGTGAGTCTGGAATATGTAGGCTACCCACTTAATTATTTTGTTGTGTATCCCAGACTAGAGAAAAAGAATGGGATGTGTATTTCTGGATGTTCTGCTGTTGTGGTACAGGAATAATTTTCACCTAATTTCATAATCCGAGTTACACAACCTCTCCTTGTCAGTATCTACCATGACTACATTTCATTCGTGGGATGTATCAATCGCTAAGCGGTGAAATTTTAAAACCTCTGATCTGGATCCGAATTTACACTGTGTCTTTGGATCCAATTTCAGTAGTGAATGAAAATGAAAGACCCACCGATCTTTGGATCCGACATATCGGATCCAAGCATCCCTAATTTTTGAGAAAAATACATTTTTTTATATCTAATTTAAATGATGAAAGTGTGAAAAAGTGAGTATTCACAATTAAGAGTTGGAAATGGAAGATAATAAAGTTTTCAATGCTGTGACTGAAAGAAAAAAGGAAATTATGATGAGGTACGAACTTTGCAACCTGCAGTGCACTAGCTCTCGTCCCCCATAGTCTGGTGAATGTAGGATATTTGCGTGGCATTCTACTTATTTTTTTCTCCAGATACCAGGCCTGAGGAAAAAAAAGCCAAAACACATATTTCTTTATTTTGCTTATAGATCCACGGAATTATTTTCATCTAATTTCGTGATCCGAGTTACACAACCTCGCCTTGCCAATATCTACCTTGCCTATGTTCCATTTACAGAGCGCTTCAATTGCCAAGCCGCGAACATTTAAAATCTCAAATCCAGATCTGATTTTACTGTCTTTGGATCTGGTTTTGGATCCTAGTGAAATAAAACATCCATGTATCTTTGGATCTGACCATCCCAAGGTCCTATAAAATCACCTTTGGGATCAGGAATCGCAAGCCAAAGGTCCCTGGTTCAATTCCAGTCCTGTGGAAAAGGCAGGCCTCATATGGGTTACATGGAACAGGTCGTGAAGAGAGTAGTTATATCAATATGAAGAGGTTGGCCGATAGAAGAATTGAGTGGAGTGCTGCGTCAAACCAATCCTAGGATTGTTGGCCCTTGATGATAATGATAAAACCTTTTTCCTCTTGAACTTAGTGATGCAAAAAGAAAACCAACACTTCGCATAGATGGAGTGGGTGGGTTGATCCCGAACTCTGTCTTTGGTATGGGGTAGGCACAGTAGCACTGGTGAAAGAATTCCATTCAAATACCATTACTCTGAAGAAAAAATCCATCACGGTATGAAAACCTACTTTGTGTTGCTCCATCACTTTTGTTGAGCACTGAAAACGGCATGGCATCAGCCTGTATGCATTGTTTACAAAGTTTTCATTTCAGAAAAAGGCATCTACTTGAGACTAAACCTTGAGCTGTAATGAAACAATGACCTAATAATAGTTCCCCCTGAAATCACCTTTGGGATCAGGAATCGCCAGCCAAAGGTCCTTAGTTCAATTCCAGGGGTAGAAAACCTTTTTTCTCTGATGAACATAGTGATGCAAAAAGGAAACCAACACTTTGCACAGATCAATGAGTGGGTGGGTTGATCCCGAACTCTGTCTTTGGTATGGGGTAGGCACAGTAGCACTGGTGAAAGAATTCCATTCATATACCATTACTCTGTGGAACAAATCCATCACGGTATGAAAACCTACTTTGTGTTGCTCCATCACTTTTGTTGAGCACTGAAAAGGGAATGGCATCAGCCTGTATGCATTGTTTACAAAGTTTTCATTTCAGAAAAAGGCATCTACTTGAGACTAAACCTTGAGCTGTAATGAAACGCTGACCTAAATTGAATGAAATACACAGTGAGTAGGATAGCATTGAGGCATCGATGTCAACTATGCTGCAAGCCATTTGGAATCTGTGATGACGTCCACTCAGTTCTCTCCCCTTCAGTCCCTTCATCATTCCACCATTGCGACATCTATGACTTGCTAAGGACTTGAGGACTGATTTTTCTCTTCTACCAGTGGCAAAGACTATTGTGGGTTTGTACATTTTATCAACACCAGGTACTCTAGGATTTCCAAAAATTGTTGTCATGAAAACATGTCTTCTTAACCCATCTACGCCATCCTACATAACCAGTACGCATGTTTAAATCACTGTATGTCACCATCATGCGTACCCAGTATGCTTGCTGAACTGCCGAATATAATAATTTTTGTCGGTCTGAAATTGCATATTTAGTCCTATTTTTTTACTGTATATTGTGTAGATATATTTATTCTTCGCATAGTAAAATACGCAACATTTTTAGCCCTTTAGTTGTTTTTTAACTTTGCAATTAAATTTCCTTCCAAACCCGAGAGTAAATGAATTTGATCTTTCCAGTCCTTACGTTCCTCCTTCCTAACTACCTTGAAACTATATGCCTATTCTAGTGGTGAGACATCAAGAAGGGTCAGCTACTTTCGTGCATGAGATACGATATCTTCCTCATGAGTTCTCTGCCTTCTCTCGATGTCCTTCCCTTGTGCATCATCACCTCGAGCCCAATGAATGTTTTCTTCGTCACGTCAGTCCCAAATGAAAGGGCCATGTGCTTTGCTCTGCGTTTCTTTGCTCCTTCATTCATAGTCCATAATCATTGAAGATAAGAGTCTCTATAAACAGTCAGCATAAACTGGGCCCCGTCCAAATCTTTACTCATCCCTCGAAGGAGTTTCGAAACCAAGTTGTTCAGTCCACTGGAACCCTCCATGGTGTGTAGTGTCCTTTCGTACAGTGCGATATCATTTTCCTCTTGTGCACTTCTAGCAAGCAGTTTTTATATATATGTACTCCTATAATGGCTTCCACAAGTAGAAAAAGACTACCATTTCCAAGTGACGAGGAAAAAACAAGTATTACTTGCAAGTGATTCTGATGACAGTGCAAGTTCAGAAAGTGACGAAGAAAATTACATCAATGATTGCTCTGAAATGGATTCACTCCAGCCAATTTACGATGAAGTTAAGGATGCAGATGAAGCCGAAACCTTGGTATGGGAGGGTATAAAAAATTATTTAGGTAACAGAGATACATTTGTTGGTGGTTTTGGACTCCAAGGCGTGGCCAAAACTTTGTCCAATTCAGTGGATATTTTTCTGTTATTTTTTGACGAGAAATTCGTTCGTGAAATTGTTTTAAAAATGAATCGTTATGCTGAGTAACAGATTTCATGTAGTGAGCCCCTCTTTTCCCGAAAGTCAAGAATAAATGCTTGGAAACCTGTGACAGCAGAAGAATTATACATAACCTTAGGACTATTCATGCTCATGGGAATTGTTCAGAAGCCAGCACTTTGAGTATACTTTTCCTCAAAGAGAGCTATATCAACTCCAGGTTTTGCGGATGTAATTTCAAGAGACTGATTCGAGATAAATTGTAAATTCCTTCATTTCAACAACAATGGGGAAGAATATCAACAGAGTCCTCTAAAGCTAAAAAAAAAATTCCCATAATTGAACATCTAAATGAAAAATTTCAGACACATTTTTTTCCAAATTGCAACATTTCAATTGATTATATGGAAGGGTAAGCTGTCCTTCAAGCAGTACATTCCTCTGAAGGCATCAAAGTTTGGAATCAAGACCTATTAGCTTTGTGATGCATATACCGGCTACCTATGGTCGTTTCTGGTGTACACAGGAAAAGATACTGTATTTCCCTCAAAAATCACTCCAGCTAACACAAACAAAACAACTTCAATAGTTTTACACCTGATTGAACCACTGCTAAATCAAGGACGATGCATTTGGTTGGATAATTTTTATAATTCTCCTGTCCTTGCAACACTACGGAAAAGTAAATACATGACTGATTGTGTTGGAACATTGAGGTTGAACATAATGGATGTTCGAAAAATCGTGGCAGAGAAGAAATTGCAAAGGGGCGAAATGTGTGGACAACATTCTGGGCCTGTTGCTGTTTTCATATGGAGGGACAAAAAAATTGTCTCCATGATCTCAAAATTCCACAGTGACAAAATGAGAACAGTATCCAAAGGCAAAAAAGAGACCCGAAAGCCAAGTTGTGTGTTGGACTACAACAAATTCATGGGCGGGGTGGATCTCAAGGACCAGTTGTTGCATACGTACTTGATTGAAAAAAAAACGACATAGAAAGTGGTATATGAAGTTGTTTAGGAGATTATAGAATATAGCAGTCCTAAATTCTTATGTTATTCACAGGAAAAATGCAAATAAAAATTAGACCACATATCCTTACATATACAGCTGGTAGGGGAAATATTTTTGAAATATGCTACTGTAGGCAGACAATGTGCACCAGGCCGTCACTTTTTAGATAATTTAGTTCCACGGCTTACAGAGAGACATTTTCTGAAGATTTTTCCCACAACTGGGAAGAAAGCAATGCCCCAAAAGAGGTGTGCAGTGTGTACAAAGCACGGGAAAAGAAGAGACAGCGCTTACTTTTGTGAATCGTGTGCAGCAAGTTTGTGCTTGGATTGCTTTGAACCTTATCACACGAAGCAGAATTAGTAAGGTAACGTCATATAAATATAATTCCGCACTAACATTTTACACCACAAAACGTCAATTTCTGCATAAAATGAATAGGTCATAATCTTTCAGAGCTGAAGAAATAGATTATGTTATGAATGTTTATGTTTTTGATACGGGTAATCATATCGAAAGTAACCGTACGATAATGAAGTTCATACAATTTTCTGCAAAAAATATTGCATAGTATGAACAATAAAGATCGATTAAAAAAATGAAAAAAATAACACTTTAAAAACTTAGAACGTATACATTGTATAGAGAGAATGAGGGAAATAATGATAAATGTTGATCCAATTCATTTAAAATTTAGCGTACACTAAAACATAGTTTTGCAAAAGTTCACAAAAATTTTCAAAAAGATTGGTATGTTACCTATATTGAAAGTTATAATTTATTGAATGATACAATGACAAAAAGGTGTAGTCATTTCAATATCCTGCGGCCACTGGGATGGGATTTAATTAAATGTCCTACGTGCTTGAGGGGTTATATATCACTCATGAAAAAAAAATATTAAGCTTGGCCGATGTCCTTTACTAGGTCCATATTTATTCTTAGTGTATTTTATGTATGAATTACAATGTCCGTAAGGGATTTTCAGTTTTCACTTAGCACGAATCTGTTTAATTTGGCATGTTAAATGAGAGTTACCGGTAGTTATAAAGCAATGGGATGTGTAATTCTCAAAATTGGCCACGTTTGGGTCATGGCCATTGAGTGTTAATAGTGCATAATAGTTACTGCTCTTTGTTTTAAGGAACAACCGAAGTAAATCACTTAAGCTCACCGCAGACATTGATGTAGGCAGTTCATGACTTGTCGTTGGAGGTCATCAGGGTTACCAGAGAGTTCTCAAGGAGTTTTTTTTAGGAATTTAGAGGAGAAAAGGAGCAAGTTAATTTTTAAGTGTGAAGAGATAAAGCATTCTAGTCATCTCCTTGATACAAACTATTGGAAAACGACTATATTGAACAGGGAGGTTTCCTTCACCAAAGAAAATAGAACTTATTAATTGTGATTTGTGCTCCATCAGAAATATATTCATAGCATGCAAATAATTTGGATTGAGGAATCCCAGTTTATTAGAGAAACAAATGTTAATTTTTGCTGCAGCAGTGCTTTTGTTGACGTAATATGAATATTGTTTACATAGCGAGGCAGAAGGAATATTCATTGCCTGAACTTACAGTTGTATTAGAGTCGCTAAGCTCTGGTAAACCTGTATTAATAATCATCTGCAAAAATTATCACAGCTCAGAAATTCTCAGTTGAACGTGGTGTTAACAGTCATTCTCTAACATCCTACACTCCCTGCTTTTCTTCTGCTGGGAGTGGTCAAAGCCAGGACGTTTTTTGTAGTGAAACTTACATGCACAATAAAATGAACACCTGTTGTTAACTAAATAAATAATTATAAATGAAATAATGATAAATTAAATATTAATAGTACATAAAGTAAATAAATATTCATCATACATTCTACATTTCCACTTTTCCAATTCAAAATTTTCAATTCAGTTATTCCATATCGTTGTTATTTATGTTTTTTTTGTTTATTAGTTGCAATTCAAAATTCAGTTATTCTATATCGTGACCTTTGCAGATGATAACATTCCATTCTCCTAAACTATGAAGTATTCTTCTCTTTTTACCTGTTTTATTTCTTTAGCAATATCATAGAATAAGTGTAATTTAAGAAGTGAATGATAATGTATTTGTGAGTCACTCCCCACTTCCGTAGGCCTCCCATTCCTTGAGGGATAAGCATTCCTGACCCTCAGCAGTGAGCCTTCCCCTCTGCTCCATTAACACCCCCTCACCCCCTTCCCACCTTTTGGTTTCAACAACGCCATTCCTTTCCCCCAACCTACGTACTTGTGGACGTAGGTTGGGGGTACGGTACACAAGTACGGTACACAAGTAAGGTAACGTACCTTACTTGTGTACGTGTACACCCATCCACAGTGAAATGTTACCTCTGACCTCCTACATTTATAGTTATACTGGCCCTTTTTGTTCTTGAAAATCGCATTACTTTCGTTTTATTCTTATTTATCTTCATCCCGTATCTTTGGCACTCTCCCTGTAATGCATTCTTGCCACGTGAATAAAAAGAGGGGGGCGAAAGGAATTCGAAAGAAAAATTAGTGTATTTCTGGAATGTTACATGGGCCAAAGAAAGACTCCACTCTTTTCAATAACTGATGGGCATGAATAAGAAGTATGTTCCCAGAGTGTACGCAAAGAAAAATAAGTTAACGTGATTCCACGTAAACTTATCCGGTCGAACGATTCAATATTCTTGCGATTTCATCAACATAGTCAGTGGATGTTAGTGACAATGAGTACAGCTGAAAAACAACGAATTGGTAAGCCTTAGGGAACAATGTAAGCGAGTCACGGCACTTCCACACACCGCCACACGGAGCCAGACCCCGGACATGCGATCAGAAAATCATATGTATTTTTTGGTGCCGCAGATTTATTTTTTATTTCTCTTCAGTTTCTTGCTTGTGAGTCTTCAACGAGTGCTCTAATATAAGTCACTTTACAGGTCTCTCCCAAAAACGCAAGATATTCTGTACATTTTGTAAACATTTTATCTGAGAACAGCATCTGACAATATTTAATGGAATTGCACTAAAATGCTTAAAAAATATTTTAAGCTTAGGTAATTTAAAGGCAAAGCCTTGTGTTAATAGATCATGCTATTCTTTGAAATTCCTCACACAATGTCACTATCAACTTAACTTGGAAGACATTCGGAGAAAAATTAGTTCAGGTGTTTATTTGGAAATTTGGTAATGTTTGAGCCCCTGTATCTGACTAAAAGATGAGAATTATGTCAAATGATGCAATATTCCTAAATGAGCAATCATTTCTGAGTATTTGCGTGAAGTTTCAAGTCTATACCTCAAAGAAAGCTCTTTAGGAATTTTGTCCAGCTTTTCGATTACCGATCACCATGCGACGGTAAATGTAGAGATGTGTTCAGACTTCATATGTCGTGCAGCGCTAGTCGGAAAAAATGACCATGGGGTGCCCGCCCATTTTCTTTAGGATATAAAAAGACTGACCGTTCAGTAATCCCTTAGTCCCTTCTGCTAAAGATGGAAAGGAGGGGGGAGGGGAGGTTTGGTTTCGGTTAGAGCTTCTCCAGGCTCGGCCAGAGGGAATCCGTTATGCAGCATTGTCAAATCACTGTCAACTCGAGACTTAGAAAAATTTCGGCTCTGATGTGGTAACATTTTATGGTGGACGGGTGTACATATGTATACCAACAACACTAAAATCATAACTTGTACCTGAAGATGACTCCTATGGGTTGAAACTAGTGGTACCTAATAGGTAAATTCTAAATGGAAATATACGTATGTGGTTGGCAAAGGCCTAGCCAAGTTAATACTGGTTCCCATCAGATCACTGAAGTTTAGCAATGTTGGGCCGAGACAGATTTGATAGGTGACACCTTTCATTACCTCTACCGTGGTGCCCTTGTCCCCTGTTTGTAAGTGGCGGGCAGGTTAAATGCGGGTTGGCACAACGGATCTGAAGTAGTGCCGAGATGGGCTCCAGGAGCCCCCTACCCACCCACCCCTCCAATTCACCTACATTTGTTCTCTAAGTTGGTTTGTTTCTTTATGTGACAATATTTGAGGGTAATATGTAGCCAGTGTATAACTGTGTGTGAAATAAAACTAGATTCAATCTGGAAACATGTAAATAATGGACTATAAAATATTTTGTCTTCCATAGCTTGAAAAAAGTTGATTTTCAAAAGTGGTTAATTGGTTTTCAAATTTTTGATACCAGGAAAATCGTGAGGTGACACGGATGGAAGGACTTAAGTTTTCAAATAGCAATCAGGCTCTCTTCATAGAAACCACCATTAAGGAAGGTGCAGGAATATCACATTTATTTGAGAAACTTGCGAGGAAGGTAAGAAGTAACTTCAAATAATTATGAATTCAGTTTTTCAATTTATACTTATCATCTGCATGAAGATCACAGTTTCAGGTGTAACTCTGTGGAATGTATCCATTGTGAAGATAGGAAAAGAAAATACTGCAATTCCACACACAAACTTTTCATTGCACAACCCGGGTTTCAGCATCATCAGGTGTCCTGGAAAAAACAGGAAACATGATGATGCTGCACTGTGACGAAACCCAAATCGTGCTACAATAAGTTTTTAGGTGGAATTTTAGTATTTCCTTTTCCTATCTTTATCATCTGCCTTGTAATGGAGCCTTTTTTCCCTTTGTGTAAGATGCTCTCAAATTGATAATTGATTTGTAATGCTGTTCAGGTAAAAGGAATCTTTGACAGGTTCATGCATGTGTTACTGGATGAAGGTGTTATTGAAATGTGTAGCTGACTGCCCAATGGCTTATAACTGCAGAATTCATTAGGATAACCAGGTGTTTAAGACTACAAATAATCTTTGGTATTAGATGAAATAATGGGATCTTCTAATTTGGCTTAAATTAAAATATCCGAAGACTAGAAAATCCAAATGCCAAATTAATTTTGGAAAAAAGATATCTCTGAAACCGGTTTTTCGATCGAATTCGAATCGGGTTCCACACTCACTCTCCGCTTGACTTCCGACAGGTTCTGACCTGTTTTGCCTTGCTCTCCCCATTGATGATTGCCTTTGACAATCGAAAAACTGGTTTCGGAGATATCGTTTTTTCCATGATTAATTTGGCATTTGGATTTTCTAATCTTCGGACATTTTCTTTTAATCTTTAGTATTGCCATTCAACGGACAAATAGTGGGTAGAGACTGAGATGTTTTTCAGCAGCCAATGGAAAATTTTGAGGACTGAAAGGTTCTAGGTACTGTCCTCCGGAGCCATTATGTTTTCACGCTGTGCATTTGCAATCTCTCCCAACAAAGTTGAGAGAGTGAGATGGGGATGAAAAAGAGGCAGCCGTGAATATTGCTCACAGTAGTGGTACCCTTGCCAGGTCAAAGGGTAATAGGCAGTCCACATCTGCTCCTCAGAGACGCATCAGCAAAAAGACTGCCTTGGAGCTGCCTGTCAAGCGATGTTCTCATCTGGGCGCACCCACTCCCATAAGAGCCCGATAGTGGAAACATCTACTGGTTTGGTTCCTTTCAGTAACTATTGATAGTGGCTTCACCGTCAATAGTGGCAATCATAGTTAATTCAGTGCAAATCTATTTCTAAGTCCATAGTGACTATGTGTATTTATTCTTCTTTTCGATAAAATACTTGGAGATGATGTTTATTGTTTGAGATTTATAGACAAAAAAATGCTAGATTAATTTGTTGAATTATAATAAATGTGCGTAATATCATACATCTCATACCTATTTGTTTTTTTGGCCACTCAGTGAGCCAATCATGGTGTCGTTAACAAGGGGACCTGGAAATGCAAGGGTCATGGATTTAAACCCCACCTTGGGCTAACTTGGATAATGTGTTCGTCTCAGAATTAAGATACTAATTTATACATTGCAGTATAAAATTAGCCGCTGGAGTAACTAAAATCCCAAGTCTACTACTATCACAATGAGTGAGCAATATTCAAATTTGTGAAGGTGGATTCTTCACGGTTATTGAGGTAGTACAAAGATTCAGCTGGGAGAGAATCATTGTTATAATTTCAGTCACAATGCTCAGGAGTAGGAGTGATAAAATACAAGTCATCTATTGATAATGACTTTAGGCCTTACTATGTGGAACCTCTCCATGATAAAATTGTGAATAAAAAATTTATTACACTTTGTAGTGGTCCGCTATAAAGGTTTATTGTTACGACTTGGGTTCCGTCCACTTACTGATATCTTCAGGTACAATAGTCATATTTGCAACCGTATATAGTATATACAAATACAGGTGTTTAAGGGGTAAGAGGGTAGGAGGCAGAGGGGGAAAGGGGGTTGTGGACCCTCGGCCTTGTACCCATACCACCACACTCCAACACCAGTCCCTTCCCCTCGCTTGCCTGGGCTATTCTACTCACTATTTCTCTTTCTTGCTTCGTCCATCATTGGTTGCTTGGCTTCCTAGGTAACAGAACTCTTTCACATCCTCCAGTTTTTTTTTCCTAGTTTAACGTTGGTTTTGGCCTCTTCTCTCTTGCTGCACACCAGTATCTTAGTCTTCTTCGTATTGATCTTCAGCTGATATCTGGCGAATGTCCTTTCCATGGTTATCTACATCTTATTCAGATTCCTCTCTGTCTCTGCTATGAGTGCTATGTGATCAGCGAATCGCAGCATGCTTATTTTTTCTCTGTAGACATTCACTTTAGAAGACCTCTCTTTGATTTCATTGATGGCTCTCTCGATGTAAACATTTAAAATAAGGAGAGACAGTGCACAGCCTTTTCTCACTCCTTTCCTTAATCTTGCCTCTTCACAGCTGGGTCCAGATTTAATCACAGTTACTTGGTTTTTATACAAACTATGGATAATTCTTCAGTCATTGTAGGACACTCCAATTCCTTTCAGAATTCCTAGCTTTGAATTCTAATCCACGTTGTCAAAAGCCTTCTATAAAACTACGAATGCAATGAACATCGGTTTTTCCTTCTCCATTCTCTTCTCCATGAGTATCCTAAGGGCCAATATTGCTTCCCTTGTGCCCTTACTTTTCCTAAATTCGAATTGATCTTCGTCCAGGAACTCCTCTGCTTTTCGTTCTATTCTTCTGCAGATGATCCTTGTCAGTATCTTTGATACATGTGTCATCAGCTTTCAGCTTTCCTAGTGCAAGGTTGTTTTGTACATCTTTGCATAGATTCTTTATCCACATTTCTCTGGCTTTTCTGGCTTGGTGATTAATTTTGTTCCTTATTCTTTTGTAGCAAAGCTGCCCTTCCTCAGTTTTCACTTTCTTGTGCTTTCTTCTTTCTTCAATCAAGTCTAAGACTTCTTCCATGATCGATGGCTTCTTCTTGACAGCAACTTTTCTTCTTCCAAGAAGAAAGCGAATCGCAGCATGCTTATTTTTTCTCCATAGACATTCACTTTAGAAGACCTCTCTTTGATTTCATTGATGGCTCTCTCGATGTAAACATTTAAAATAAAGAGAGACAGTGCGCAGCCTTGTCTCACTCCTTTCCTTAATCTTGCCTCTTCACAGCTGGGTCCAGATTTAATCAAAGCAACTTGGTTTTTATACAGACTGGATAATTCCTTGGTCATTGTAGAACACTCCAATTCCCTTCAGAATTTCAAGCATCGAATTCCAATCCGCTTTGTCAAAAGCCTTCTCTGTGACAAGCCTTTGTAATTGCTGGCTGTGTCTTTATATAAGCGAATACAAATCCTGTTCCTGAAATGCAATACACTATTATTTGGACTCCGTAACGGTCATAACATTCTCTAAATCCACAAATGCAGTGAACGTCGGCTTGTTCTTCTCCATTCTCTTCTCTATGAGCAGCCTAAGAGCCAATCTTGCTACTCTTGTACCCTTACTTTTCCTGAATCTGAATTGGTCTTCATACAGGAACTCCTCTGCTTTTTGTTTTTCATAAGGAAGTTTTCATAATGTTGGTAATGCCATTCATAATGTTGAGCTGTCAAAAATCTTGCTGTCCAAGCACAGCACTGTGAGCCCTGGAAAAACTTGCACGCAAAAAATATCCCTCAATTTTCTTGGCAACATTGTCGGTTTGCCAGTTATAAGGTTGGTAGGTTCCACCTACCTCATTCTGTGACTTCCACCACTTTGTCAATGTTGTAAACGTGATTGGCAGGGATGGGCATGATTCGTCTTCATGAATCACGAATCATGATTCACGAATCACAAACTGTGATTTGTGATTCGTGCTTCGGATCTTTTTTTTTTAATGATTCGTGATCCGTGAGTCGACTCTTTTTTTTTAGTTGAGGTGATTCGTGAGCCGAACTTTTGTGATGCAGCTCACGCTTCACTGACGAATCATGAATTAATATCACTGATTTCACTGCTAGAAACGTACATCAGTCTTTCACCAACAGTTACTGTGTAAGTATTCGTCAGAAGTGGAACAATATGGTTAATGCAAACTTCAATAATATATTTTACACTATATTACAGATTTGTTCAAATGTGACTTTAAATTGTTTTGAAAAAATAGCAATGAAATGTCCTACATTTAAATGATGACCACGAATATTACATTTATTACATGTAGACTCCTTGATGATGACCTACAAAAAATTTAAAAATGGTGTGATACATGGCAGTTAGAATTACATTTAAAAAAAGTGCGTGGTAATGAATTTTTGGAAAAAGAATTGTTCTCCTTCTAGCACTTCAAATTAAGTAATAATGAATTATCAAACATGGAACCCATTAAATATCTTGGAATAAGACTGTCACATGATCTTTCCTGGGGTAAACACATACGTGAAATAATGGGTCAAGCTAATCATAAACAGGGATTCATCAAAAGAGTACTGGATAAATGTGACGATCATGTACGAGAAATCAGCTACTTTTCCCTTATTAGACCTCATTTGGAATATGCTGCCAGTGTATGGGATCCCTATGAAATCGGTTTCGCGGCTGAGCTTAAAGCCACCGAGTGCATCCACCGGGTTGCGGATGGTGGCTCACCTCTAGATATAGAGGTTAGCTGCAAGATAAGCGAGTTTACTCGTTGAATAAGCAGTGGTGGACAAAAAGCGACAGCATTCCAAGGGGGTATTGGTCTATCCCTGGGTAAGGTAGGTCTCTAAATAATACCGAACCTGTGAAGATACCATGACTTGGCGACGAGAAGCCGCTAATAATTACGCTTCTCATCACCCAGAGAAGAGGGCAGCAGCTCTTCTTCACATGACTGAAGGTGGAATGCGTGTGAAGTGCTTCCTGCAGTACAAAGAAAGATAATAATGGTGAAGATCGAAACCAAACCTGTAGATACCGGAGTGGTGAAGGTTTACATGCATACGACGGACTATGAAGATGAAGAAGTGGAAGACGTCTACGAAGATATCACGGAAGTTATAAAACAGGTAAGAGGAGAAGAAAACCTAATTATTTTAGGAGACTGGAACGCTATCGTCGGTGAAGGTCAAGATGGAAGAATAACTGGAAAATACGGATTGGGAATCCGAAACGAAAGAAGAGAAAGACTGATGGAGTTCTGCACACAGCATAAGTTAGTGGTAGCCAACACATTGTTTAAAAATCACAACCAAAGAAGATACACATGGAAAATGCCAGGAGACAGAAGAAGATGTCAAATAGATTACATTTTAGTGAAGCAGAGATTTAGAAACCAAGTGAAGGACTGCAAAAGCTAGGGTAAAAAGTTAGGGTACAAGGGAAGCAATATTGGCCCTTAGACTACTCATAGAGAAGAGAGTGGAGAAGAACAAGCCGACGTTCATTGCATTTGATTGCAATGAACGTCGGCTTTAGATTTAGATATTTAGAGAAGGCTTTTGACAACGTGGATTGGGATTTAATGCTTGGAAATCTGAAGGGAAATGGAGTGTCCTACAATGACCGAAGAAATATCCATAGTCTGTATAAAAACCAAGTGCCTGTGATTAAATCGGGACCCAGCTGTGAAGAGGCAAGAATAAGGAAAGGAGTGAGACAAGGATATGAACTGTCTCCCTTCATTTTTTTGTTTACATCGAGAGAGCCATCAATGAAATCAAAGAGAAGTCTTCTGGAGTGACTATCCATGGAGAAAAAATAATCATGCTGCGATTCGCTGATGACATAGCACTAATAGCAGAGACAGAGAGGGATCTGAACAAGATCCTAGTAACCATGGAAAGGACAATGGCCAGATATCAGCTGAAGATAAATAAGGCGAAGACTGAGATATTGTCGTGCAGCAAGAAAGAAGAGGCGAAAACCAATGTCAAACTAGGAAAACAAAAACTTGAAGAGGTGAAAGAGTTCTGTTACCTAGGGAGCCGAGTAACCTACGATGGACGAAGCAAGAAAGAAATAGTTAGTAGAATAGCCCAGGCAAAGAGGGCATTCTATCAAAAGAAGAATCTCCTTACAGCTGGAAATACAAGCGTAGAAGTAAGGAAACAGTTCATCAGAACATACATCTGGAGCATGTTTCTTTACGGCAGTGAGGCATGGACGATGAGAGCAGCGGAGAAGAAAAGGGTGGATGCATTCGAAATGTGGTGCTACAGAAGAATGCTGAAGATTAAATGGATTGACCGAGGAAGTAACGAGGAAGTCCTAAGAAGAGTAGGAGAAAAGAGAGGTCTGCTGAAAACTCAAAAAAGAAGAAGGGACAACTTAATCGGCCATATTGTGAGACTTGATGGCCTGATGAAGACTATCGTCAAGGGAAAAGTGAACGGGAAGATTGTAAAAGGCAAGTCTTGTATGAGATACATGGAACAGGTTGTGAAGGATGTAAAAGAGAATAATTGCGTCACAATGAAAAGGTTGGCCGATAGAAGAATCGAGTGGAAAGCTGCTTCAAACCAATCCTAGGATTGTTGACCAATGATGATGATGATGATGACGAAATCGGTCTAAAAAATGAACTTGAACGTGTGCAGCGAACATCAGCAAGATTTGTAAAGGGACGGTACGATAACTATTTTAACGTAACCAGTCTATTAAATGAATTAAAGTGGGAATCATTGTCTGATCGCAGGTTGAAATGTAGAGTTCTTCCCCTAAATAAATTCCAAGATAATATTTTCAGTGATGATGTTAAAAATATTTTGCGAACCCCAACTTACTATGGTAGACTGGACCATAATCACAAATTTAGAGAAATTGATTGCCGAAATGACAGATTCTAAATGTCCTTTTTTCCTCGTACAATTAGGGATATGAATAGCGGTAAATCTGCCCAATACGAGTGAATCAATGTATATCATAGGTAGCTGCATGTTGGTATAAGGACTTGAAGGTAACCCAACTAACAGCATGTTTTTGCATGCTTACTTTATTACCTATATTTATTTTTTTAACAGTGAGGTTTAGACTAGTATACTATTACTACTTTTTCATGCATGATATGTAGTGCATGTTTGGTGAGAATTCACCCCCTGCCACACACCTTTATGGTGGCTTGAAGGCTTGTACACAGAATTGGTAATTTATGATATTCAGTTAATCCACAATGTATCCACACAAGTGTTAATTAACCGGAGAAAAGATTGGTATAGGTTCCCAATTATGGGAGCAATGTTCAGAATGTGACCATTACTTAGTGGTATTGTAACTCTGCAATAAGTGATTATGATTCGTGATTCGTGAACCGCACGAATCATATTTAAAGGAAAAATCACATGATTCATGAATCGAGATTTGAATCAAATTTACAGCAGTGAATCGTGATTCGTGCTTCGAATCTAATTTCCTTCGATATTCATGATTCGTGACTCGAATCAATACTAGGTGATTCGTGCCCAACCCTGGTGATTGGGATGAAAACAAGCAGAATAATTAAAATGCCACAAGCCAAAATATCAATCCACAAGTGTTCATGGAAGGAAATAAAATAAATTATCAATCCACAGACTGGTTCATGAAAGAGCTGCCTGAATTAAGTATCTAAGTCTTCAAAGTGAAGGTGGTGTTCCTACAAGGGAGAAAAATGAAACAGGCCTATGCAAGTCTTGTAGGAAGATGTGGCCCCTGGATTATTTGCATGCAATCACATGGTGAAATTCTTGAAGTGTCAAGTACCTGGGAACATATGCCCTTGAATCGAGTATGACGTGGTAAATGCCATTTCCATCCCTGTGTGTCTGAGAATAAATTTCAATCTTTGATGCTGAGAGCTCAAGTTTTCTCTCCATCCAAGATCTGCCAGCTATTCACAGATTTGATGAAAGCATAAGAAGGATCAAAGTACCCATTTGCCAACATGCGTTCGGATAGTTTGGAGTCACTTAGTCAGTCACTCGAGCAGTATGCCAATGGTTCCTTTCTCAGAAAAAGAATTAGGTTCTTGGCTGGCTTTAGAAATGCCAGCGAAAAAGTTTTGGCAGTCATGAGCCTAGCATTGGAATTTCAAAGAGGTCCGCAAAAACTGATTTGCCACACTAAGTCATACGATGCAAATAAACTTTACAAAGACACAGGGACCCTATTTAATCAGGCAATTGTAGTGAGGCTTCTCCCGATTAGTCTTCGTTTTTCACCTTGTATTTAACATGCTGGTTACTGGGCCAATATCAAAAGACTTAAATTTAATTGTAGGTCATGGTGGTTGAAGCTGTTAAAGCTACAAAACCAACACTGTATAGTTTAAACCATGCCGGTTGCTTGTAGAGGGAGCTCGCTTTCGCCATTATAACAACCAATCGATTTAAATTAAACGCATGTGTTGACATATTAGATAATTACATATTGGATACATTCAGGACATGTGGATTATAACCCGACCAAGAATGAAACTCTACGACAACCTAGTTTTGAAATGTTTACTTTTTATAAAATTGATAACAACTTTTTCCTATTTAAGTTGTACACTGCAAACTTACAGAGTACATACATGGAAAACATATATAGCTATCATTATTCAAACTCTGGTTGTAATTGAACACCTTATTATTGATTTACGAGTCATCAAAGTCAGCGTTTTGCTAGAACACCATCAAAACCCGGCACTTTTTACGTTTCAACTGTTGTAAAAAATATGAAAATACATTTTAAAAATTTAGGTCAGCTATCCAATAATGCAGATTGAAATAAAAAAATTACAGTTTGATTAGTTTTTCCGTAGATCTAGCCATTAGTTTGTTATTCGTATTCAAACTTGAGTGCACATAATTTCTGCATGGACAGTAGGTGATGGGATGGTAAGTGCAGAATGCTTCAACTTTAGAATGGCAATGTACAACATGAAAAAAAAATGAATTCTATTGGTCACCTGACAAGCTTCTGTATATGGGAGGAGGTCTGGCGTTGGTAGGTTGCCAGCCATGAAACTGGCTTCATGTTTGATGCCAAGGAGTGGTGGATAAAATACCTAATCTAGTATGAGGATTGAAGTTGACAGAAACTAACAGTAAACTCTCGATAATACGAAGTCAGCAGGACCGGAAAATCGGCACTTCGTAATTTCGAACATTGTAAAAAAGATGTGAAAAAACTTTAATCTTTGTTTCCTCTAACTTTTGTTCACTTCGGCAACATTGTATATCTTTTGTGGTCGTTCGTGAAAGCATTCTGAAAAGAAGCATGTTTTAAAAGATCGTAAAATAAGTACCTACCGTGTCAATGCTTTTAAGTTGGTGATCGTAGTGTTGGCAAAATTTCGTCCCAGTATCGAAAATGTGTAAAAAACAAAAAGTTGTACATTTTTCAATAAGAATTTTATTTTCAGAATTGTCAGTAGAGACAGGAATCTAGTATAGATGCTAAAAATAGATATTTGATTCAAACATTTATGCTGTTATGATGGCAGCTGGCCCAACTGCGCTTTAGTTGTCCTATATCGCCCAATCATAGCTATAAAAAAGCACGGAACTAAGCCTGTTTCCAGGAAAAATCATTCGCAGGTTATTACTTGTTGCGTCTTTCATCTATTGTCAGCAGAATAAATGATATTGGGAGGTAATATTGTTTCTTTTCTACTAATAAGACCTTGATGACAAATGAGGCGTGATACGGCATATTTTACACATCATCTCCTCAAGGATTATATGACGGCCAGGGATGTTGAGTTTACGGTGCATGAGGGATTGTGGAGAGGAAAGATCCTAGCTGTGGGTGTATCTTCATCTGTCTTGCTGAGCTTTAAGTGGGAAGGGGGTGGGATAATAGCATCGCGGAACGTCTGTGACGTTCCTTCCTCTTCTCCTGGGCAACCCTGAGGGGCAAGTGCAGGTGGTTATGGTTGGATCTTCGGGGGATATCAGGGGGAAGGGAGGGAAGCGAAGGGGATGGTCTAGAGGTGTCAGAGAGTGAGAGGAGGGGTTGTAGACCCTCCTGATTACAAAGAACGCCGCATCCCTGACCCTCCCATTCCACTCAACACCCGGAGCGGTTCCAATCAGCCACCGCCACGCACCCCCAAGGGTTGCCCAGAAGAAGAAGAAGGAACCTTGCAGACATTCCATGATACCATCCACCCACTCCCTCCCCTCTTTCAAGCTCGGCAAGAGAGAGAAAGAAACTAGAGGCCTGCACATGGGTGCAAAATAAGGGTGAGGGTCGCCCGCCTGTGTGTGAGAGATAAAGAGAGAGGCTCAACTCGAAGACATTTGACGGACTTTTCCGAAGTGTTACAAATGTGACCTAACGGAGAACTTGCCAACTATAGTCGGTCACCCATCGGCTGGCGCGGGTGACCACCCTAAGGTCGTCACCGCCGCGTATCTTTCTCAAGGGTCTTTACCAATTGCAATATTTTTCGCTCACTCTTTTACCACCCCTCCCTTCAGTTTGGGTGAGCAACCCGGGCACCCGCCTAGGATGCAGGCACCCAAGGGGAACGGGCACGGTCGGGCGTCTATGTCACACAGGCAGAGGCAAGCACAGGTGAGGGCGTCCAGCACAGGTGGGCGAGCGTCTCCCGGATTTGGCACCCGTTTGAAGGCCTCTTAAAGGATACGCCCGCAACTGGGACCTTCCCTCTCCACAACCAGACCCTTTTCCCCCCCATGCACCGTAAAGCCAAACTCCCCGGCCGTCGTAATCCTTAGCCCCACCAACACAACCCGCCCAAATTTCCTAACTGCATCACCCACCCTCACTCAACCCGTCCACGCTACAAGATTTTGGTGTGGACAGCCCCTTCACGGAGAGCTGAGCTAGGATTGCTCGCCTTAAAGGACGAGGTAGGGTTCACGGAGAATTTGAACTGCCATAATTCCAGGTGCATGGAGGCGAGCACGGTATGTGCCGTCACACGTATGCTTTAATTAAAAGAGAACCATGTACATTATGAGAATGCTGGTAGCAGGTAAAACAAATAATATTCAGGATAAATAACGGCATTAACTACGATTTCCTCATTACTCATTGTCTAATTGATATGCAGAATTACATGTGGAAAATGATGGGGAGAGACTGGCATACTATGTGGGAGGTGAATGCACTGCTATTCACGCATTTCATTTTTGATGCACCACAATCGGCGACACTGATTTGTTAGATGTCTACGTAGTCAAAAGTAGTTTTGCTGAAGCAGTTTTTCGTAGAGGTTCGTAAAAACGAATTCCATTTGTTCCTGGAGACTGGGCCCGAAGTTTGTAATTTCGAAAAATTCGTATTTTCAAAACTTCGTATTATCGAATATTGCCATGCTATTACTATAGGATTTTCGTGGCCGGCCATGTTTCTTCATATAACCGATACTTCATATAATCGTGCTTCATATTATTGAGGGTTTACTGTATAAGGATCAGTTTGGTATGCTGAACACTGGAATTCATTGGACTTCGCAAACATTGCTGATAATCCCAATGAATTTCAGGTTGGTAAGTTCAGTGGTGAATTTCAAAATACTAGGTGGTCTTAAGGAAAGTTTATGTCAGGAGAAAAATGTGACAGCTCTTGACTTAAGCTGTAAACAATATACTATGCATATATGTTTGTCATATACTTCAGTATTATATACAAGTAGACTGATACAAGCTGTGATGCAAAGCTGATATCTTAAGCACAACTAGTGTACAGTTAAAAAAGATTTGAGGTTCTCCCGGCAAATAGCTGTGGTGAAGTCTATTCGGGTCTTCCACCGGGTAAGCTGTTCCATTACCGCCGACGTTTCGGAGACCGAGTCGTTCTCCATCTTCAGGGCTGATGGGCTAGTGTACAGTTATTTTTCTCATTTATGTATCAACATTGAGGTATTACAAGTTTTATTTTTTAGAGAGCATTTGTCTCCCAGAAAAAGCATTGAAACTCCACTACAGCCTTAAAATGATTCATATATTATTACGGTGGGTTCATTCACGTTTGACATTTTGTTGGAAATACAAATTGATTGAGAGGAGAATGAGTGAGGCGGAAATTGATAAAAATATTTTTATTTGTTGGTAGCAGATTGATTGCAAAGTTAAGCATTGTGAGAATCTTGTTCTGCAATACTTAAAGATATTTCCTAAGAAGAGTTCTCTAATTATTCATAGTAATTATTGTGTACTTATTATTCAGAATAATCTTGGTTGTTGTTTACAGTGTAATTATTGTGGTGTAGTTGTGTATTGTGGTGTAGTTGTGGGCATACAGTTTGGCTGATGCTAACATAATCAAATGGACATCTTACAATCTTTCTACCTTATGGAGATATTTATTGTTCTCAGAAGAACCATATTGGCAAATATGTAACTCGAATGGCAGAGACCGTTGATGTATCATATAGAGCCTGTCCTCTTTGTTGAAGAGTCTTTAAATTTGTCAATTCATTCAGTTGATCATTTGTGCTTTACATGCTTAAACCTGTTGTTGAATTTCTAATCTCTTGTTCTCTTTTATTTTCATGCTTACCTCCTCGTTGATGTGGTTGCTTCTCAGATACTGCCACAACATGTGACCTATCCCAAACCACAGGTAGTCAGGTTGAGCAAGCATACTTACGATGTAGCTGTGAATACTGAAAGAAGTTGCATGGACAGTTTCTGCTAGTGTTTTTAAAACTAATTATGCACTGAAGGAGTCATCTTGCCTGGTGTCCAAACTCGCTGGTGTTTTTGAAGTGTAATGAGAGTGTAAGTCTAAAAGGTGTAAGTGTAAAACGTCCATTCTCTCAAAGTTAGCCTATTTACTATTTAACTTATTCATCGAGTCATTCCATTTTTTTGTCATAAACCAAATGTGCTTCAGTTAATTGAATGATCCTTGCATTGGAATCCATCACAGTAAGCACTGGAGAAGAAGTTAATTAGTTGTGAGGATGGAATGAATGGGTGAGGTCATACAGTCCACATATTCCCTTGCAAGGAAAAGTGCGGAATGTGATGAAAGTTTCAGAAGAAAGCTGAATTTATTTCTTATGAAGCCATAGACAAGAAATTTGAACACTGCATTAAGAACACCAAGAGTCTTTTTTTTAAATCTCTTTTTAGGGTCTTTTTTTATCCAATAAATGTATTTTGGTGGCGGACTTCTTCTCTTCATTGTAGCCATTTGCTGCAATTATCTAATTTTTGAAATGTATACACAAAGGAAGCGTGAATGTCAATTTTGATATCAAATAAAATTTCTACTTTTATATTTTTTAGTCTATCATTTTAAAATTTTTTGGTTTTACAGAAAAGTCGCAATGAGTGATAAGTAGAATAAGTGTTGGATCTAGGGAGTTCGTAAGAACTGTAGTAGTCCAATTTAGTTTTCTTTTTCTATTCTATCTCTGCATTGAATGCATTTTTAAGTGATGAGCTAATTAGTGTATGAATGTGGATTCATTTCAAACCTGCAAAAGGTTGAGGAAGCAGGAGAATATTCAAAGAATGTACCTTCATGTCTTAGAAAGCAGAGAAGAGAAGTGGCCTGCAGAAGGAGACTTTTGGAGTGGAAGCTTCAGGTCATGCACACCGGATCTTCGAAAGGTTGCAGCGTTTCCCGAATGAAATAAAGATTCCGTATATATATATTTCGTATCGATAAAATTATACAGTAACTGACACAAAAATAACTTAAGTTAATTTTTTCGTTAATATTTGAAAAATGTCAACCTGTTCGAATTTGGGCACAAAGCTTGCCCTACAGATGAATGGGAAAATAAAACTGTATCTAAGATTGCAAGGGTAGTTACAATGAATAGGCCAAGATGAATACATCCAAACCAAAGTGCGGTGGAGGGGAGTGACTATCAAAGTTTAGGAATGCACTCTCAGAAAAGAAAATATGAAACCACACGAATACGCCCTAGAGGGCTCGTAAGCTTTACTCGATGACATCATGTCGTGAATACTACATAATTGAAGCCGAGAAAGAAGGGTTGCCTAAAAACATATTGGATAATGAGGAGGAGGGGTTCATTCAAACTAACGTATCTGTCACAATGTGCCAACCAGCGTATGCCTTACTCGGTGGCATAATGTCGTCAATACATCAGCCCCCATTGAATCGCGAAAGAGGGTGTGAAGGCACACTCCCAGCATCTACTGTAACTCTATGTAACTAAGCCGTTTCCACTGCAATGTTACAACTGTGAAGGGAAACTTCACATCGCAATGTGGGGATCGATATCAAAAACTAGCCTTAAAGTACTTTCTACCGCTCAGAACAATCTTTTGTGGCAAACAGGTACGCCATGGTTTGTGAGATATTCTTACATTCACGACAACTTAAAATCCTGGAATTGGAACTCCACTTCAGAAAAATCACCGAATCCTTTCAGCAGAAACTAGGAAACCTGACCAACAACACTCTGAACACTAAATGGAATCACAACGGAAAATCCCCTCATCAAATATTTTAAAACAAATTGATACGGATGGAAGAAACCGCAATGACAGTTTGCAGTGTTCGCTTTGTTTCTTTTTCAGAAAAGTGACTTTTAACTTTAACTAGTTACTTTTTATGGAGATTAACGTAAACTTTAATCAGTTAATTTTTTTGGCAACTTTCCCAACTATGATTTCAACAATAGACGAAGCAAGTACAAACCAACAATAGAAATATTCTCCCCTTAGCCACTAGGACACCCTCGAGAGCGACCAAGTCTCAGAAAACTGACTTGAAACCGCCGCACACACACGCAGGAAGTGAGCTCCTTGCCGTCTCAACTCCAACAGAGGGCGTGAGAGTGGAGGTTTTTCCTGGCATAAAGAGGGGGTGTTTTTGGAGGGGTCAAGGTGGAGTGCGGTTTAACGTGGAATTGGTCGATAGGTAGATTTTTGAGGGGAGGGAAAATGGTATGGATAAAGTGGGTGAGGTGGAAGTGTATCATTGGAGCTTCAGGAACTCTTTTCTGACTCTGGTGGGAGCACTTACCAACTCATGGCTTGTGTGATGGCCAAACTTCTGTCTCCATCTGCATTCAGGGTGCCGTCACTGGTCAGGTAACGGCGTGAACAATGATGCTGCAGGCCGGACGGTTAAAAATAAAACTAAGTCAAGTCCTCGCTGGGCATGGTGACTGCAGACAGTACCTCAAGAAAATCGGAAAGGACAACATTGGCCTGTGTGAGGAATGCGGGGATGAAGACAGCATTCAATTGAGATATGTATAAAATTCGAAAGGTGGAGGGTTAAAACGATACTTGAAATGGAAACCAGGGAAAAATCCGTGAAGGATATGGTGCAATATTTGTTCGCCACAAGGAATTATAAGCAGGTAGAGAAACTAATTCCACCACCAGAGGAAGAAATAAACTTGAACGTTGAGCAGAGGAGAAGGGGATTATTTCATGAGGTCAGGTGTGAGGCGAAAGGTATTAGGCTACAATAAGAGATGCTGTCCAGAGGGAGGTGGAAAAGAGTGATAATGTATGGAGATGAGCGAACTCAGCGAGGCAGCACAATAGTAGATGGAATGAAGGGAAATTCAAAGATCACGCACTAGTCGTGAAAACTTTAGCGGCGTTACCTGCTGAAATTGCACTATAGCAAATATTCCACAGAGAAAAAATCATTCGCCCTGACATCGACTCGAACCCGGACCCCCTGATTTCCGGCCAGGTGCTCTACCAGTTGAGCTACGGTCCAACACAGAGTTTATTTCATCTCAATTGTAGTACATCAAGCATTTTCAATGTATTATACAAAATTGTATGTTTCACCTCTTATAGAAGAGCAAAGGTGCTACAAAATAGAATGCTCATGAACACATATTAGTTATCCTTCTTACTGCAATTTCTACAAAACCGTGAGTACTTGCCGAGTGCCATTTGCTTTTATTATCCAGAATTCTTTTGATTCCACACCGATTTCTTGGCTCCATAGAGATAAAGTTTTCTATTACTGTGATCATGGCGTCATTTCGGGCTTTTGGAAAAAGGTGAAAGTTGAGGGAAAGGAGGTCCTTATCGGTTATGCTGCCTTCACCGAAAACGTCCCATTCCTTATACAGTTTTTTTATTGCTTCCCATATTTTTAATTCGTCTTTGCACCCCAGTACATAGTGGCAGAAATTATCAATTTCCCCACACCTGACACAAAGAGGCGTTGCGGTCATTTGGAAACGGCATTTTTCTTCACCTGTTAACACTAATTCCCAGATAATGTCAAAGAGTTTGCTCTTCGTTTCCGGGGGCGATGTTTTCGAGGCCCAATTTTTCCACTGACGAGGATTCCCTTTTCGTCCTCCTGCTTGTTTCGTTTGTAACTCCCTTACTCGATCATACATACGTTTCGTCACTAACGCATCATTTTCTTTTAGGATACCTGCTACCTCTTCCGTGTCCCGTATGCCCCTCCGAAAGTCATTATTTATGGAGGCCGCCGTCCACGCATCTTTTAGCAAAGACTTGTGCCATCCGTCGTCTCCACCCAAGATTTTGAGGGTATTTTTTGCAAACAAAATTTTAGTTTTTAAATCTATATCGTTCAGGCCGAGTCCTCCCTCCTCTCTACTTCTATAAAGGTGACCACGTGTAACCTTTTTGAAGTAGCCATCCCAGAGCATCATATTTGTGTGTTTTATCGCTAGAGCAATAATTTTTTTTGGGCATGGCCAAATCTGAGCAACAAACCATAGATTTTGGAGTATTAACTGGTTTATTAAACTTGCTCTTATTGTTATCGGCCTGCGTGGATCAGCTAACCTTTCTGCCTTCCATTTCACCGAGGTTACCGCCGTATTCCAGTTTTTGTCTATCATCACCTCTGGCTTTTTTTCCCAGTGGAGCCCTAAAATATCTATCGCAGGCACTGGCTTCCAATCTGAAATATAGTCTCCCCACTCTCCCGTGAGCAATAGTTGATTGGACTTGAACTTGTTGAGGGACAGGCCACATTTTCCAAATTTTATGAGTGTAGCTTCAGCTTGATATATCTGTTCTGGGGAGGTAAGGAATAGGGTGATGTCGTCAGCGTATGCTATTCCTACGCATCGGTTTCCGTGGTGCAGTATTCCTAGACCGTCTCTTTCAAACTGACGCAAGATAGGGTCTAATGCAATGGCAAGAAGAATCATCGAGAGGGGGCATCCCTGTCTTACTGAGTTCTTAATGCTAAATGTCGAGGTTTTGAAATGCGAAATTTTTATTTTTGCTTTTATATTCTGATAGAAGGTTGAAACTGCATTGATGAAGTATGTCGGGAAGGCCATTCTCTACAAATAGAAGGACGATCCATTCCACCCGAATGAAATCGAAGGCTTTTTCTAGATCGAGGGCCAATACCGAGAAAAAGTTTTCTCCGTGAAGGTCTGACGTCAATACCATATCTCGTAGTAATAGAGTAGCGTCTAAGATATTTCTGCTTGGCGAGACCGCGTATTGCATTGGGTGTATTACTCTGTCTATCAGGGCCATCAGGCGATTCTTAAATGCATGTATCATTATTTTATAGTCTACATTTAAAAGAGAAACTGGTCTAAAGTCTTTAAAACTCTTTGGTTTCGTAGTTTTTGGTATAAGTGTAATGTGCGCTAATCGCTGTGAATCTGTTAAAAACCCATCTCTCAGGGTTTGTCTAAAAACTTCGGTAAAACTTTCACGTAAAATTGGCCAAAATTTTTGGTAAAATTCAAAAGGGAGACCATCCGACCCGGGTGCTTTTCCCCTGGGAGCTTTCTTCAATACGACATCGAGCTCACTTGTTTCTATCTCTCTCCCCAGGAATTCTTTATCTCCTTCTTCTAGGGTAGGGAGCTCTCCTAATTCCGGAGCTTCATTTTCGTTCCACTGCCCATATCTGTTGAACAGGTTGGAGTAGTGCTCGAACGCGGGGTCTAGCATATCTTTTAAGGCCGTCTCCCTAACTCGGCTACCCACTGGTGGGGCCTCACGTTTGGATCGCTTAAGTAATCTAATATTTCTCGCAATCATTTCTAAATTAAAGTCCTTCCCTTATTGCCACGATTCCTGTTGCCATATCTTGGGGGCAAACTTTATTTTCTCTCTCTCTAGTATGATGCGCTTTAAAAGTCTTACCTGTTCGTAGAAATTTTGTGGCCTGTCTGAAGTAAATAAAAGTTCCCTCAGAGCTTCCCTATAAAGAAATAGAGTGGCATTCTGTTCCTTTTTATAGCGAATAGTGTGCTTCTGTAACAATCGCCTTACTGAGGGCTTGAATATGTTTTCCCACCAATCAGAGTTGCTTGATTTTGTGGTTTAAAGGCTATCATGTCTTCCAATTGCCTTTTATTTCTTCCCTGATCGACGTTACCTCTATAATGAGAGAGCTTAAAAAGAATGGTAAACTCAAATATTTATGGATCAGAGGGGGGAAAATATTTGCAAGGGAGTATGATGGGAGTGAGCGGCTCCTTTTACGCACTGAAGACGATCTCCTTGCCCTGCAATGACATGAACTTGGAGGTTCAAGAGGTGGAGTGCTCACATATAATAATGCTGACAATTCTAACTCGACGCGTGTAACCTCAAATATTCATAGTAGTATTTTATATCAAAACCTGAATATATGTCATGTAAACGCTCAGTCGTTACCAGCTCATATTGATGAATTTCGTAAGCACTTTGTTCGTAGTGATTATCATGTGATAGCAATTTCCGAGTCGTGGTTGAAACCATCCATGCCCACGGAATATGTAAATTTGGAAAACTATACATTGTTACGTAACGACAGGTTGGAACGAAGTGGTGGAGGAGTATGTGTATATATTAAAGAGGATTTAAATTCAAAGATACTGTCCTGCGTCAATGAAAAATTTAAGCCAGAATTTATGTTTGTTGAAATATCATGCTCTTTCGGAAAGATTCTATTCGGAGTTGTGTACAGACCTCCTAAGGTAGGTTACTTGAGTGAATGTTTTGAATGCACACTGGCAGGCTTCCTTCCGTCCTTTAATAACATAGTAATATGTGGTGACTTTAACTCGGATCTTTTAAAAATAACGCACGATAGTAATTATATAAAGAACCTATGTTACAGGTTCAATCTGTCTTTAGTACCATCTCATCCGACTCATCATCGGCCCACATCAAGTACCTTATTAGATTTATTAATTGTAGATGATCTTTCTAAAATTAAGGAACATGGTCAATTTCCAGTTCCTTTCCTATCTGACCACGATTTAATATATATAAAATTTAATTTCAAGGTAACTAAAATCAAAGAGAAGTTAATTTTCTACCGCGATTTTAGTAAATTCGATCTCCATAATTTTCAAGAAGATTTTGATAATTTGCCATGGATAGACTTCATGACTACAAATTCTGTTGATACGAAGGTATCAATCCTAATGCTTAATTTAAATCAATTATTAGATGTTCATGCCCCTTTAAAAAGGTTTACTCCGAAGCGAAATCAATGTCCATGGATTACTCCGGAAATAAAGCATATCATAAATAAAAGGGACATAATTCGCCGCAGATACACGAGAAGTAAATCTAAAGAACTATTTCAGGAGTACAAAAAACTGAGAAATGAGGCGCAAAGTATTATGAAAAAGGCTAAGGAAGATTATTATAATCAGTGTTTTATGGATAAGTGGGATTCTAAAACTATATGGAACGAAATTCGAAGGCTTGGACTGATTAAGTCTCGGAATGATGGTAGTAAACTCAGTGTCCCCATGGACAAATTAAACGAATATTTTATCAGCTTATCAGTCAACACCACCCCCGGATCAACCACAGGTTCTACCATTTGTCGTGATAATGCTGCAGGAGTCAACTTGTCCAAAGTTAATGAATTTGGAAATAATACGTTTTACTTCCCTAATTTAACTCCCGAGATAATGTTAAAATGTTTCCATTGTATCAAGTCTAACGCTGCTGGAAATGATGGGATTAATAATAAAACGCTGAAAATGGTTATGAGTGTAATATTTCCGGCACTGCTTGATATTTACAATTGCTCACTAAACTATTCCGTTTTTCCTGTTTCTTGGAAGAGAGCAATTATAAAGCCTATAAAGAAAATTCGAAACCCTACCGAACTATCTCATTACCGCCCTATTTCACTGCTGCCCATCGCCTCTAAACCACTTGAGAGATTCGTCTACAACTCGGTATTAGATTTCCTATCATCTAATAATTTACTGGATAAGTATCAGTCAGGTTTTCGAAAGGGACATAGCACACAAACGACTCTCATTAGAGTTACTGAAGACATTCGTCTCTCAATAGACCAAAAGAGAGTTACTATTCTTGTACTTTTTGATTTTTCAAAGGCTTTTGATTGTGTTAATCACGATTTGTTGCTGGATAAAATGTACCAACTGGGATTTTCTATCCCAGTGATTACATGGTTCCGTTCCTACTTGTCTCAGAGAACTCAAGCAGTAAAAGGAGATGACGGCAAACTGTCTAGCTTCTCGGAAGTATCACGTGGTGTGCCTCAGGGTTCAATACTTGGTCCCCTCTTATTTTCAATTTTCATAAGAGATTTGCCACGTTCAATCTCCCACTCGAACTATCACCTCTACGCAGACGATTTGCAAATTTACCTTGACTGTCATCCAACAAATATCGATAATGCCATTAAAAAATTAAATGAAGATGTTAATCATATCTGTGATTGGGCCAGGACGAATTTACTAAAACTTAACCCTCAAAAAACTAAAGCTATTATTATTGGTACCGCTAAGTATGTCAAAAAACTTAATTATGATAGAATACCGAAAATAAAAGTTGAAGGCATTGATATTGGCTATTCAGATATGGTAAAAAACTTAGGGGTTAATATCAACAACACGCTAACGTGGAATGAACATGTATCCGCTATTTCCAACAAGGTATATAAAACGTCAGCACAGATCAAACAATTCAAACTACTAATGCCAATAGAGGTTCGAAAAAAATTGGTTAATACTTTGTTGGTTCCACATATGGATTATTGTTCTCTTGTGTTTTCTGACCTAACGGGTGAATTATATAAGAAGTTGCAAGCACTGTTAAATTCTATGATTAGATACATATATGATATACATATCCAGGATCATGTCACTCCTTTTTACACTAAGTTGCAGTGGTTGAAACCTCAACAGAAAACGAATTTTCAATTATCTGTGTTTGTATACAAAATTTTGTCATGTAAAAAACCCGATTATCTATATGAAATGATCATACGTAACCAGAGTGAAGCTTGCAGAACAGTAAGAGCTAGGAGACGATTCAAAATTCCAAATTGCAGAACTACGGTGTACCAATTGTCAACCCTAAATTCTGCTATAAGAATTTGGAATAATATACCGGACGACATTATTAACTGTGATACTTTAAATCAGTTCAAAATTAAAATGTATTCATATTTGTTTGAAAAATACAATTGTAATTAAAATTTATTGTTATATCATATAATAATAAGACAACATTGCATTGTTACATTGAAATCTATAAATGTTATCTACTACTTAATATTATTATTCAAATCGAGGTTTTTCCTTTTCTCTTTATTACTGTCAAATATTTTGTAAAATTCAATATAAGGTAATCTTTAATTTTTGTAAAATTGTACAATCACTTCACTGACTTATTTTATTGAGTTACTTTATACATTTATTTTGTTATTAGGTACTTCATCTTTCCACTGTTGTTGATATTTAAAATGGGAAATTATGATGTCTTTTATTGTTCTGTATCATTCTCTTTTGATTGTATACTTGTATTGTATACTGTATATTTCTTGTATTGTATTTATATTGTATACTTGCATTGTATTTATATTGTATACTTGTATTATATATTTAGTTAGGCAAGTACTTAATTCTGTTTTTTCCTGCAGAGTCAAATTTTGTTAAATGATTTATGTTCCATAGGACATGGTCCTAGAACAATAAATTTTATTATTATTATTATTATTAATGTTTATGCCTAATCGCTATTGCCGGGGTGATCCGGTGGGGGTCTTTATCAAGGGCGTAGAGGTTTGCAATTCAATCACTAAGGCGCAGTGGTCGGAGAATGCTACTGGCAGAGTGTTGCCCTCTGTTATATCCTCCTTTATCATCTGTGATGCGAAAAAGTAATCTATGCGCGCCCTCCCCTTCTTCCCGCACCGAGTAAACGGAGGGCGTTCTCCCAATTGTTTTTTCATTACGTCTATGCACTGGCACGAGTCAATCAGCCGTAAAAGCGCTCGGCTGGGACGGTACGTGAGCTTATTAGCGTTGGATTCACTATCCTCCCGTTCATAGATGGAGTTGTTCCCCGCAAGTATTGCTTTACCGGTAGTTGTTGGAGAAGTCCCCCGCAAGTATTGTTTTACCCGTAAAGCTCTGTAAATAAGGAACCAAAGTGACCGTGAGAAAATTTTCTCTTTCTACACGCCTTTCCTCACCCGAGGGTGCATAGATATTAATCAGAGTCGTATCTTCTATTTTACACGAAATTTCATTTCGCGAAAGTTTCATTTTCGCGCTCGGTTTGCACAATACATATTAACATTATTATTAACTTATTAACACAACTTATAAACTACAGTTTATCATTAAAAAGTGGACATTGTGCTTCATATACACTGATTTGTCACCACGAATAGACTGATAAATACAATTAAGTTATTCCAGATTGTCACCACGTGACAGAATTGACCGAAAAATCAAATCCGCTAATTTTCACATTTGAAGTTTTAATTATTGAATAGGCAGCTGGTCTTTGGTTTTCTTATTAACTAAAGGTCTGAACTACAACGCACAATAGAGTTGACGACCTTTCTCTGCCCTGCTTTGTTACTTTTTCATTAACTTATATAATTTTTCAAGTGAAAATTCGTGGAAATTCTTAATTTAACTAAGTGCTATTTTCAAATTCTGAAGATTCAGGCGATATGGAGTGGAAGCGAAACATAATAACACACAAAGAAAAACACGAGCCAAATCCACAGATTTTTGTGGATTTGGCTCGTGTTTTTCTTTATGTGTTATCAAGTGCTATTTTAAAAATGATGTATCCGAGACACAACTTTTGCGAGCAATATTTTCATTTTACTCACTTTGACCTGGCGATGCCATTTCACAAAATAGATGTCTGTGAAGTCAGCGAAACTTGGCGTAGCTTTAAAGTTGACGCGCTGATGCGACTCTTCAATGCGTTTTAGTTGCCACCTACTCAGCACTCACTTTCATAGTGCTGTAGGTGGTCAGATGTGCAATTGTCACCTACTAAGTTGCATCTGTCGCTACTTCATAGATAGGTGCACCCAACTCAACTTTAAAATTACTCTGTATAGAGACTTTTTTTTTCAATTTTGACCATCTTTTGTATACTTCTGCATCACTGTGCGACGTATTCCTTTAGCATCGGTTCCGTTCTTTATTAGAAAGGCGGTGCCTCTCTGTGACTCGTCAAAATTTGTTATTTTATAGAAGTTTCGAAAATCCCACGTTTATATCCTCATCGCCTCTTGTAGCGTGACAATGTCAATTGATTGCTGGTCAATAAGTGACTCAAGCATGCATAATTTTATGGGACTGTATATTCCTGCAATATTCAATGTTAAAATTCTTCGCATGACGTGTTAAATCAACTTGAACCCAAAATAATTCTGGAATGATTTTTAACACACTTAAGGCTAATGGCGTTAACAATAATCAGTTTCTCGGCAAGTACTCATCTTTCTCTCCACCTCCTCTGTTCTTCCGCTGTTTGCTTCGGTCCTCCTTCCCCCGTCCCCTGTTTGGCCCCCTACCGCCGGGTCCCTCGACGGAGGCCCTTCCTCGTCTTTTTCTTTTGGCTGGTTGTTCCGGTGATTTCTTCTCCGCTGTCTCCCGATCTATCCCTGAAGTGATCAGGAAACATCATGTTGAAGTCCCGGGGTTGAGGAGTCAGGTCCACGCTCCCAGGGGCCTGGATTTCGAAGTTGATACTGTTGGAGAAATAGTCTGCTTCTGCAAAAAAAGGAAGTTGTTATTTGGGGTTCAATATTTGAGCCACCAATTTCCCCCCCTCCCCTTCATTTAAGTCTTTTTTTTTGGTATTCCTTCCTCCTTCCCAATTTCACATTTTTCTAATTCCCCTGTTGAGAAAGAGGAAGAGGTATGGAGGTGAGAACTTTGTGCTGCCACTTCCTCCTCCTCCTCCCCTATTCTCCCACTCGTTGGTATTGCCCCACAAGTCGGTGTAAAATGCTCCGCCCCTCCCATCTCCTCCGAGTGGCGGTCTGTCCCCAGACTTGCTCAACACCATTTTGCATTCGACTATCGCCAATGCTCACGGGACTCCCCTTCCCTTCCGTGGAGCTGTGAGCATGGGAGGAGGTCATCCCCCCCTCCTCCTCCATGCCAGTCGTTGCACTTGCCGTGAATCCCTTTCCCACTTGTCCCTCCTCCTCCTTCGCTTCCTCCCGTTCACACTGATACACTCGCTTTGTTCCCCTATGTTCCCGATTCCTTCTCTTTCGGAGTCTCTTTTGACTGCTGATACTCGGTCTTCTGTTTTTCTTTTCTTCATCTCGTGTTCAACGGGTCTTCTTGCCTCCCTCCTTCTTCCATCGGGTTGCAAGGAGAGTAGGTCCGTCTCCTCTTTTTCCCCCCCCTCCCATGGAGACCTCTCGTCTCGGTCTTGTTGCCGCAGTGTCTAACTCCAGCTCAAGCAGCCCTCTTCCTCTCTCCAGGAGGTCTGCCTCAGTGTCGTAAACATTCATGTCTTGCCTTTGCATTACATCTGCGTAGCTCACCAAGGTCCGGTATTTTGGGCAGTCCCGTCTAACGTGCCCTTCACCGTTGCAGCGAGCACATGTCTTCTTTTGACCCTCATAAATGATGATGGCCCGATTCCCTCTTATTGTGAGGTAAGAGGGAATGTTCCTCTCAACCGTCATCCTGGCGATCCTCGTACCCGTCAAGACCGGCGCCATTCCACTCCCGCCCCTTCTGTTTTCCCATATTCGATGTACTTTTCCGTACTGCAGAAGTTCTTGTTTGATGTCATTTAACTCAACGTCGATTGAGAGCTCCATTATCTTAACGTTCACTGGTGATCCGGCGACCGGTTCAATATCAACCCAGCAAAGTGGGTTTTCAACTCCTGGAAAGGGAAGTTGTGCAGTGTTTTTTTCCAAAATTTCCAGCAACCGTTCTTCATTGGTCACTGTAACAAACACACGATGTTTTTGCACTATGCTCATCTGAATCGCTCGTATATCAGAGACCGCGAGGCCCAACATGCCCATTGTAAACGCGTGGACCTCAAGCGGCTTTGGTGGTCGTTTCGTTTCGTCACATTTGATGACAAAGGAGTTTCCTCTTCGGATATCAGAAGTCTTCTGTTGATCCATCTTCAATAGATTTCGTAGCAACAAAAAAAAGAACAAAGACTGAGGGAGCAATAACTGCACGGTACCTCCCACCCCGCTGACCACTCCTGCGGCAGCAAATAATAAGTTCGAAAGAAGTAGGAACAAAAATGAAGACCGGGCTTCTTCGTCCTTGTAGATCAAAAACCCCCAGAATCACACTACTCACTCCTCCCGGCCTCCTACAGAGTCCGGGAGCTTGTCTCTCCGCTCTCGGCGATCGAGGCTTCACTTGCCGGGAAAAAACACCACCACTGCTGGGCACAGAGCTCTCTCGCACACGTCCGACCTCCTCCAGCTACCAAGGCGTCCTCTTTCCCCGTGGATATTTTAGAGCTCTTAAAGTAACAAGATGTTCACGGACTGCTAGACATATCAATGCCACAAAGCAGCCAAAGTCGTGCCACCGTCCACGAGGTTAAAACCGACGTTGAAACACTTGTAACGAAATTCAAAGATCACGTACTTGCAGTGAAATCCGGGCGCCATGCGCACGATTACGGCTGCTTTGTGGCATTGATATGTCTAGCAGAGATTGATATAGCTCAATTTATTAGATGAAAAAAATATTACCTATAAAATATTTCAAGCTGCTAAACTAGTAATTTTGCTGTTTTATTGATAATAACCTTTAAAATGGAATTTTTAAGTTTTATATTCATAAGGAGAGGTTGTGTAACAGATCAAGAAATGTGATGAGCATTTTTTCATGGTACCAGAAGGAAAATAAAGAAATATGTGCCTCAGCTTTTTTCTCCATTGGCCCGGAATCCCATGAAAAAAAGTGAAACATGCGGGGAGCCGGCATTCTATGAACTAGAGTAAGCCAGCAATACCAGAGTGTTCTGCAGATAATGAGGTTCGATTCTTATCGCCGTTTAAAAGTTTTCTTTCATCCATTGAATCAAAAATTATCATCATCCTTAATCATCATATCATCATCCTTAATTTACAACCCTTGTATGCGAATACTGACTTATTGGTACTTTTTTCGCTTAAACTAGATTTACAAATGCATCACTCAAAAATGAATTGTAAAGTTAATGTACCTACTATTTCCATAGTTTTAATTATGCAATAAAATATTTTTCCAATCACTTTCACTAACGCCAAATTTTATTATTTTTATTTACTTTGCTGACTTATATATTGACATGAAATTTCTGATAATATACTTTTTTAGTATATTTTTTGTTATATTATTTAGTATATTTCTCTATTATTTATGTAAAATAATAGAGAGTGACATCTCGATTCACGAAGAAAATGTATAAATACGTTCCTATATTTTCTTTATTTTTCTCTAGTAGCACAGAAAAATTTTCATCTCATTTCGTGACCCGAGTTACAAATACTCTCCTTGTCAGTATCTACCGTACCTACATTCAATTTGCTGGGTGCATCGATCACTAACCCGCAAAGTTAAAAAAATTCCTATCCGAATACGATATTATTTGTTTGTTATAGTCTTCGGATCTGATTTCAATAGCGAATGAAATGGTGGGTGGGTCTTTCGATCCAACCCAACCGTCCCTAATTTTTGAGTGATAAATTCGTAAATCTAATTTAAACAATAAAAGTATAAAAAAGTGAGTGTTCAGATGCAAGGGTCTTAAATTGAATGATAAAATTTTCGAATCAATTGCTGAAAGAAAATATTAAATTGAGATTGGTATCGAACTTCCTTTAATGCACTATAGCTCTCGATGTCCGCCTGATCACGGTGAATGTAGGCTACCTGCGTGACATTCTACGTATTTTTTATCTTGCGATGCCGGGGTAATGGGGAAAAAGTCATATTTCTTAATTTTGCTTCTAGTTGCACGGGCACATTTTCATATAATTTCGTGATCTGAATTACACAAGTTCTCTTTGTCAATATCTACCGCACCTATATTCCATTCATGGCTCGCTTCGATCGCTAGGCCGCGAAAATTTAAAATCTACGATTCGGATCTGATTTTACTCTGTGTCTTTGGATCCGAATCCGGGTAAAATGATAAATCCGCGGATCCTTGGTCCCGACGAATCTGATCCGACCATCCCTGGTATTTACGGTATTGGTATCGACTTTAGGCAATCGATTCACGATATCAACACCAATCCTCAAGAATCGGTGGTATCGAGAATCGACTCATCCGTACTACTAATATTTAAGAACAATGACTAATGCCCAGTTCACACGGTGCGTTTTTTCTTGAGTGCTAGCTTTCTGGATGTCGAGTGTGCTACCAAGAGGGCGACGAAGGTGGCCGCTAAGCTGGCTTCTCTGATGGTTGTCGGTTCACACGTAGCAGGAGCTATCCTCCTTGCTCACTCTTCTTAGAGCCTCAGAACGGGGATGTTTACTGTGATAGTACCGATTACGAACTGCATTTAAACAAGTCTCGTCTCTATATGCTTCGATAAGCACCATAACTTGATCCCTAGTCTATAGATTAGCACTCATTTTAAAACAATATCGACCATGAGATGCTATTAAAAGCAGAACCAGGCAGAATCTTTATTTTGATCACGTGATGCAAAGCTGAACGATGATTGGCCGGCAACAATAGCCATCAACAAAACACGCAAGGAAAATAGCACCGGACTTAACCTCGAAATCAAGCAAGATAGTTTGGTCAGGGCAGCCGGACAGCAGTCAGCGTTTTCAGCAAGCGAGCACGCACGGCACCCATCAGCACTCCACGCAAGGAATACATCCGGGAAAATGCACCGTGTGAACTGGCCTTAAATGTGATGTTCACATCTTACGAATTAGTTTCTTGTGCCCTTGGGTGGTACAGTAAAATAATTGTAATTTTATGTTTTGTATTTGTACCACAAAAAGCAAAATTGAGCATAAAACTGCATTACACTAATATTGAGCTTCTTTAAAACTAATTTTGAATTTTTATGAAACTATTTTCCTGACCCTCTACCAATACAAATAAAATTCATTGCCTCAGAGAAGAGAACACGTTTAACCCTAAACAAACATATTTTTGGTTAAAGAATTACGTAGTGTAGCATGAAATAGTGTTTGCAGGCACTGTTATTGAATCAGAGTACACTATATACACAATACAGAGAGCACTACAATTTTAAAAGTATAATATCCACTATTTACCCCACTTTCCTCTACCTAAAAATTGTGATGAATTCAAAGTTCAAAACCATTTAGGTATCTAGCCACTGACGCTTCACCTATGTTTTATTTTTAATGTTTTTATTAATTTTAAACTTAGTCATATAATGCAAGGAGGCTGTATTTTTAGCCATATGATAACAATATTTACCACATTTGAAACCATCTCCTATTTCTCTGGCTTTAGAAAAATTTACTCCCCTCCAACATCACCATAAATAATGGATTTTTGTTAAAAAAATACAAAAGAAATTAAATCAGTTTGTCGATAGATATATCGGGTACAATTTTCAATGTGATCTGAAAAAATCAGTTAGTACTCAATCAACAAGAGGAATTGATGACTGAATTTTCTTCAAAGCATCCTGATTAAAAGGTTTTGTTTTGAACAAGAGATGTGCCGAATAGCCCAATTATCGAATATGAATATTATATTTTAACTCCAACATTCGAATATCTTAAATTTCGAATACTAGACTAGCAAATCATATGTAAAATGTTTTTCTGCTGTAATTAATTTATTTGTTGCCAGGTGAAGGAAAATGCTAAATTAAGATCAACTTTTCTGTTTGAAAAGCTTCATTGACATATTTGGACAAGCAAAAATACAGTAAATTCCTTATTTTTTAATATAAAACCTTGAAAAGTTTTAACTGCATTTATAGGCTAGCATGTGTGGATCATTTTTTATGTGAAAGTGTTGTCACCCTTGGTGAACACATTTAAAATTTACTGCGGCTGGCTCGAATTAACACCCACTAAGATGGTTTTCTGGATTAAATAGGTGTTGTCTCCGTGAGTGCCCTCTTCAGCTATTTCACCATTGTTCTTCCTCCACCTGGTCTATCTGTTACTCCTACGTCTACGTAATACCCTGCGAGCCACCATGAGGGTGTGTGGTAGGGGGTTAAGATCACCAACATGCTCTATTGACATGCAACTAGGCTACTACATGGAGACATGCTAGATAGTAGGGTAACACGCAGCTAGATGGTTAGTATCTGAATAGAAATAAATGGATTGGTTATTAATACATGCATCATGCACTACAGACTACTCGAACAATATTTCATTCACCTATCCCTTTGCTATGCTGCCTATTGTGTTCCCTTATGACGGCGGGAAAAATGACATCTTAATCTATTGGTACGACGATCTATCTCTTTAATCTTGTGAATCTGATGAAACCTTGCATAAAACACAGGGGATCTTAATATTTATCTAACATCTTCTGCAAACAAATCAACTTCAGATTTACTTAAAAGGTTAAACCGAAATTTTAACCTGCATTCTGGTCCATCATATTTCTTCTGTTAGACTCGTAACACTTATACGATTACCATAACGGCCTTTAACAAATCTACCGGATCTCCTTTGCACATGCTCTAATTCCCATATCAAACCTTCCTCGTACGGATCCCATATACTAGCGGCATATTCTAAATGAGGCCTGACAAGTGTAAAATAGCTTCTTTCTCATACTCTCTTATCTCATTTACCTAGAGCTCTTTTTACGAATCCTAATCTGTGGTTCACTACACCAATTATTTCCCTGATGTGTTTCCCGCATGGCATGTCTTCAGTGATAATAATGCCTAAGTATTTAATAGATTCTACGTCAGATATGTTCTTTTCTTTGATGCAATAATTATTCCAGTGAAAGCTGTCATTTTTCAAAATGTTGATTAGCACTCATTTCTTCAAATTTAACTCTACAAGCTGCCAACTGACACATTGTGAGCTTGCCAACCATTTGCTCCCTAATAAAGTCAGAGGTTTCTCCTCTTTTTCCTCTCGCACACGTGAGGGACACGTGGAATTCACGAATTGACATCGTCCGCGAACACGTGAAAATCTATTCGATCCACGAGAACCCACCTTCAAAGTGTACTGGGAACTTGGGGAGAAGCCACAATATATAATTGTTTCGGATCGGCTGGGGACGGGCACTGCTGAGGGCGGGCTCTCAATGATAAGAATTGCATCAGTGATGTTACACAAAATGCGCAATGGGATAGTCATGAACTAGGGGTTATCGTAAGGATGACGCTTTGAGCAGTTGCATGGTCTTGAAAGGAAGTTATTTCAATTGGTTTGTTTTGAGTAGTTGCTATGTTCGATTTCCTTATATAGGTGAACTATCGTTCGTACGTAGATCAGTCGCTCACCATGGCTAGGAGTGTACAGAACGCTGTTGCTGCAGCTGGTTATTGGGTGTCCAAAACGTTCGAGGATGCTGTGACTTTTATAAGTGCCTACCTGGAAGAAGTCAAGTCCATCAAGTTAATACTACATCCCTCGGCGTACTTCATGAGTAACGGGGAAGAGGTGGAGCTACACCTTAATTCTAATTTGGACACGATATTGGACGAGGACATGTTGGAATTGGAGGAATTCTTCGAAGATGCACATCGAAAGCTTACAGATATCGAGGACTTCTCGCAGATGACGGAGTCGGGCCTCACCTTCGTGGGAATCACCGCTTGGTGGTTCACAATGGCACCATCGCAACCGAACAATTCTCCGCAACCCACGACTCGGAACACACGGAACGCTGAATACTTCTCCCGGAACCCTGGCACGAGGAGGACTAGGATGAAGAACACCTTTGCTGGTTGTATGGCGTTGGCGCACACGTGGGATACGTCCCTGAATAACGGGCAGCGAATGAGGTGGATCGAAAGGTGGCTCGTGGAAAACCCTGTAGTGAATGTGGACAATATGCATTTATCCGAATTACTCGCATGGCATGTATGTACTGGTAAATAAAATATACAGGTGTTTAACGAAAGGGGGAACGTAATATACGATGTTTCTTTGACGCCCTCTGAAAGGTTAATACGTCTCCTTTGTAAAAATAAGAAGTTTTCCTTCATTACCAAGCTCGACGCCTTTTTAAGGGACAAAACCAAGGGTATCGCTAGAATATTCTGCGATGGCTGCAAAAGATACTAGACGCAGGCTAACTGTGACTTGCAGGTGAAATGTGTGACCGAATCGCGAATTAGACCCGATAGCAAACCTAAATGTAAGCACTTCCTTGTGATTCACTCAGACTTCGAGGCCTATGTCGATGGAGCGGGAGAGCATCACCTCTCGGGTTACTGCTGGTACGCAGTCAGTCGAGGAAAAATAATTAAAAAGGCCCTCCAAACCATGGATGATCAGCCTGAGCTCGCTGAACATTTCGTGCACTCCGTGGCCGCATGGGTGAAGCAGTAGTCTCTTACTCCGTGGGTCGAAACCAAACAATGCATGATATGCGGGAACGAAATTTTAAGTAGGGACTTTGTGTTTCACGGGAGACGTAATTTCATCGATGGCACCATGGGATCGTATCACAAGAGGTGCTGGCATTATTATAAAAACGCAGCCGTGATCCTATTTCATAATTTCCGCGGTTACGATAGTCATTTAATACTACGCGAAATCATTCGCGAATTCGGCACACGGGTGCAATGTAACGCGAAGTCGTTTGAGAAAATAGATGTGATGGCTGTTTTGACTGATGATACGAGGTTCAGAATAATGGATAGTTTTAATTTTTGCCCTCCTCCCTGGATGCTCTCTCTCATACGATCGACATGCTCAAATTTCTGCCGGAACGATATCAACGCAAGGCCCCTTTCCCATATGAATGGTTCGACGCGATTGATAAACTACGTCACACGCTCCCGGCAGACGAGAGCGCATGGTATAGTCGGGTCACGGGCTTTCAACAAGATAAGACCTTCGACGTATTCGATAAAAAATGCATGCCGACCTTCAAGGACTATCATAACTTTTACCTCGATCTGGACGTCACCTTTTTGACGGAAGTATTCGAGTCCTTTCGAGACGCATCCTTCGTCACATATGGTTGTGACCCAGTTTATTTCCAGGGGATTCCCTCGTTCACGTGGTATTGCAGCTTGGTATCGAACCCATCGGCTTTTAAAGTTATAACAGATCCCGAATTATACGTGTTGGTGAAGGACAATATCAGATGAGGAGTCGCCCAATGCGTAAAGGGACATGCCAATGTGGACGGACGTTCGGATGAACACATATTGTTCATGGATATTAACGGTTTGTACTCTAGTGTGATGTGTGAAAAGTTGTGCATAGAGCACGTAGAAACACTGAACGAGTTACCAATCGATTGGCAGCGATGGGGGCAGAGGATGGAGATGGTTGCTTTTTGGCCCTGGTGGACCTCAGTTACCCCTCCCTACTTCACGATGTTCATCATGAATACCCTCTGGCTGCGCACAAGTTCAACAAAAGACTTTGTACCACGTTTCTGGATAAGAACAATTACCTAGTGCACAGCAGAACACTCCGGTATTATGTCGATAAGGGCTTGATCATTAAAGCCGTCCACAAGGTCTTTGTTTTCACCCAAGATTATGTATTTAGAGACTATGTGACACGCAACATTAATATGAGAAAGGAAACGAGCAGTAAATGTTATTCGAATATCTTAAAATTGCAAAATAATAGTTTATATGGAAAAACATGTGAGGACCCCTTTAAATATAAAAGATTCGCTGTCTACCAGGAAAAGAGAAATCCGGAAACGGGGAGATCCAATTCTTTCCTGAAAGATTGTCTGAATTATATCCAGATAGAGGACAAATATTTTTGTGAATTCAAAAAGAAAGATGTTTTACTTAATAAACCCGTGCAACTGGGATTTTCCACTCTAGAGTTGGCGAAACTTCGCATGTATAACTTTTTGTACCGTGTGCATACTGTGTTCGGAGACAATGCATCCTGTCTGTATTCAGATACCGATTGTCTAATGATACATTTCACGAAATGCCAGCAGCATCCGCTGTTAACGATGTTGCACGATCGAATTTTAGGCCCACTTCTCGATTATGAAGATGTCCTGGACGACTATGACATCAAAACGAGAGGGGCACACAAGGAGGCGGGTCTGTGGTCTGACGAGGGTGGGCACAGGAAAATTTTAGAATTTATAGGACTGAGGGCTAAATCGCGCGCCATCCGTTTCGAGGATGGATGTAATTTAAAGAACAAAGGCACTAAATCCTCGGCGAGTACCCTCGGGGAGGGCAGGCATGTAACTTTTCAAGATTATAAGGATGCATTGTTTGCCAATAAAAATGTATATGTGGACCAATATAACATAAGATCGGATGATCACCGCTTGCACACGATGAAACAGAAAGCCCTCTCTTCGGAGGATATGAAAAGAGTGGTATTAAGCGATAGAGTTCGCACTCTTCCTTATGGTTACAAAGGGGTAAAAATTCAAGGATATATGGCCATGTGAATAAAATTCATTTATAAATTTACACAAAGATTGTTTATTTTATTTATTAAACATATGAAGTACAATCATGTCAAAAATGGCATCACAGTTCCCATTTCATTATAGTTTTGCCTTCCATTCACCCAGCCACCCCTGGCCCGTAAATGGCACATGTCCAGAGGCGCCACGCTTGATATCTCATCGCCCCTAAAGACGAAGGTGACTTGAAAACTCTGCTCAAGCATACAAGAAGCCCTCATCTTCATCAGGGCGCCATTAGCTTTTTTTATGGGGACCATAGTGAAAAAATGGTGCTGTAATGGTTTGTATTTAGCGAACAACCACTGGCTTCCTAGTGCCGCGTTCCGTCTGTACATTTTTGGATTGAAACTACTAGGCCACGGCGTGTAACCGCGTTTGATGGTGGTCATTTGTGAATTTTTCTCGATTCCTTTGATGAGGAAGCTGTTAAATATCCCCGGTGTACGATTATTAACGATATCGGGGTAAAGCAAATCTCCCTCACAATTCGTTTCTACGTTAAATTCCACGACGTCCCCAGCGCCCAAAATCTCAATTTTGTCCCTGTTCCGGCAGGTGCTCACGGTCATGTGCCTAGTATTCCAATTAGTATTTATCTCGCTCGTATCGCCCGTTTCATCCACGATACCATAATAATATTTGCAATTGAGCCATTCTTGCTCCTCGTCCGTTTTGGCTGCCGCGAGCAATTCATGCGTACCATAAGCCACATCGTTTAAAATGTAACCCTGATATCGTTTGTCGTTATTCATTAAATTTCGATGAATGGGATGAACGATGGTGTGAATCTTTAGTTTTTCAAAATTATCCGTATCGGAAAGTGAAACTAAAAAAATATCAGATTTCTTTTTCAGTAAATCGTCCCACTTAACCTTACTCGCGGAGTCCGTATTCGTTATGGTATATAGCCAGTGGTGATGTTATATTTTGGCATGAAATTAATTATTTTACTCTGATGCACAAATGAGGACATTTCCGCGGGGGAATTGCTCCTGACGACGATTTCATCCGTAAGAACAATAAAATTTGACAAACGCACCGTGGGTTTATGTGCCCTGAAACCCAAACAGTTAGGCAGGATGTTGCTTATCACCTCCACCATTTCATCGTCAAGCATCGAGTGTAGGGCCATGGTCGAAGGTAGAGTTATCAAGGAGCAATCTATCTCCTCCCACGAACGTTGCCGGAAGGTCATCTGATTGAAAGGCAACGGTCTTTCCAAGGGTGACTCGCTCTCGCCTTCGGGGATGCCATGCTGTCCCGAGTTCCCCGTGCCCCCGGAGGAACCCCCAGCCTCGCGCCACGTTCTCTGAGCGGGTGGAAGGGTATCTAGCATCTCCTCAGCTGGTCGTTTTTGAGCCATCGTATTCCCCCTCAGCATATTACATCCCCTATAAACACACAAGACCCAATCAGCAAATTGTCCTGGAGTAATCAGACGGCATGGCTTAAATTCTACATTAAAAGTGAATGTTTGAATTCTATTTTTCAAGGCCTCCTCATCAGTCGGTCGTAGATAACCCTTCCCCAACAACGCGTTATTACCCGTCATTAATACTGGCGTTCTCATTAATTTTTGCTTAGATAAATACTTTTTCCCAATTTCAAACGGTGCACCGGCTAAAATGCTTTTCATATCCTCGCATGTGCATTCCACAAGAAATGGTTTCTCTATTACTATAAATGATTTATTTAAAAAGTTTTCGTACGCGAACTCACTCAATGAATGGGAGCTGGATGCATAAGCGGATACAAAATGACGTGCAATACTATGCACTACAAAACTCTTTCCAGTGTTACTTCTTCCACACAGGTACAAGCAGTTGATCTTTCTCTCCTCTTCATTAAGTGTTGTCTTAAGCTAGTTAACAAAAACTTTAGGAGAAATAGAATTTCTGAGAAACAGTTCAGATATTGCACTTCTGCTGTCGCTACAGCCATCTTCGCCACATGATAATAAATATTCAAATCTGTCTTTTCTTTCACTCACAAGTCTATCCTTGACGTACATTTGAATAGCGAGACTGCATTCTCGCATTAAATTGGAACCGTAAACCAGCAACAAATCTGCATATTCATCGGCATCCGTATAATCATACAACTCACTCCAAGTAATGGCCCTGTATTTCCGGATCAGCTCACTTAAAAGACTTGAAGCGCTTGGAGGGTCCCGCTTCGCCATCCACAGGTTTGGGTGAGGCGGTGAACACAGCACGTTTCCGTGCCAGCTCCAAAAACCGACGACTCTGGGGCTCCGTGTAATGTGGAGATAATGGATTGATGGCGATGTACGGCTCCCAGTCGCCGAACTTGGCCCTGATGGTCTCACCGCTGGTCGAGTACGGCAATGATAAGCGAACGGCGTTCTCCCCTTTTCTCTCGAACATCACGTTCGACTGTACGAAGACACCGCTAATGAGGGCGAAAAGATCCTCTAAGGACAACTCCTGGAGGTCCAATGATTGTATCAATCAATCCGAAGGGGTAGATAAGGCGGACATTGCATCTGATGTGTCCTCCAACGGAGCTCGTTTTATAATGCGAAATAAAGTAAGTAGCTTGACATTTAAATATCACCGAGGTCAAATGGCTATCATAGTTTGACCTGGCTATGGCGCCATAGGCATGGGAAGACTATTAGTATTCGCGATATTGAGAGCCCGCCCTCAGCAGTGCCCGTCTCCAGCCGTGCCGTCCCCAGCCGGTCCGAAACAATTATATATTGTAACAATTATATATTGTAATTATATATTGTAAAATTGTATATTGTATAATTATATATATATGAAAGGTTTTTGACAATATGAATTGGAATTCTAGGCCTGGAATTATGAAAGGCATTGGAGTTTCCTACAATGACCGAAGAATTATCCACAGTTTATATAAAAACCAAGTAGCTGTGATTAAATCTTCACCTAACTGTGAAGATTCAAGAACAAGGAAAGGAGTGAGACAAGGCTGTAATTTTCCTGTAATTTTCAAAGAGAATATAATAAATACAAATTGTGTTAAGAAATGTCAACATTTTTCATGAAGGGGCGAAAATATGTGCGGAAGGGAAAAATAAGGGGAGAAACTTTTGCTATGAACTTAGCTCCAAGTCGGTATCGGAACCATGAATATAATTTAACTTAAATTATTTTTTTATTTTTACTATTTTTATACAGATAGCAGGATTGCAACATATCCGAAAAACCTGGAGAACCGGGAAAAGTCAAGTAATATGAAAAGGGTCATGTAAGACCTGAAAATATCTAGAGAATATGAAAGACAACCTGGAACGTTTTTAAGCTTTCACCTTGAATGCCTGGTTTTTAAAACCTCATGCTTTATTTTTCGATTTTTCAAAACTTTCAAGTGATCCATCAAAGGTTTTACAATGATTGTGTACCAAGCATAAGTTATTTTGTATCCCCTTTAATTAAAGAACAGGTTAGCGAATCCGCATTGCCGAACAGCTCATGATAGATAGAACTACATAATTATCTACTTATCGTGAGATCAATGTTTAGCTATTTTCATATTACCCTAATCTGCCGACTCAAATCACGTTTAGGTGCACCAACCAAACGGTCATACATATACATCTACATAAAACCCTGCAAGCCACCACAAGTGTGTGTGGCAGGGGGTGATTTCTCACCAAACATGCACTACATATCATGCATAAAAAAGGAATAGTATTAATATAGTAGTCAGAACTACACTATTTAAAAACGATAAAAATTGCAAAGCAAACATGCAAAAACATTCTGTTAATAGGGTTAGCTTTAAGTTCTCATGCCAACATGCAGCTACCAATGCTATTCATTGCTACTCTCCCATAGGACATATTTACCGTTATTCGTATCTCTAATTGTGCGAGGGAAAAAGGACATTTTGAATCTATCAGTTCGGCAATCAATTTCTCTAATTTTATGAATATGGTCCAGTCTGCCATATTAAGTTGGGGTTCGTAAAATATTTTTAACATCATCACTGAAAATATTGTCTTGGAATTTGTTTAAGAGATTAAGTCTAAATTTCAACCTGCGATCTGACAATGATTCCCATTTCAATTCATTTAATAGACTGGTTACGCTAATATAATTATCGTATCATCCCTTTACAAATCTTGCCGATCTTCGCTGCACACGTTCAAGTTCATTACTTTGACCGATTTCGTAGGGATCCCATACACTGGCAGCATATTCCAAATGAGGTCTAACAAGGGAAAAGTAGCTGATTTCTCGTACATGATCGTCACATTTACCCAATACTCTTTTAATGAAACCCAGTTTACGATTCGCTTGACCCATTATTTCACGAATGTGTTTACCCCAGCAAAGATCATGTGTCAATCTTATTCCAAGATATTTAATGGGTTCCACGTTCGTTATTTCATTATTACTTATTTTGTATGTGCGAGGAGGAGAACTATTTTTTTTCATACAGCAATACGGTCATGCAGCGAGAGCACAAAGTACCTTTATACATATTCTATGTGGCCCGTCTCTCGTACTGGGAAGAAAACTTTTTTACAGTTCTTAACATTACCCGAGAAACACCACGAGGCGGTGACCGTTATTCGTCTCTCTTTTTTAACTTCTTTTTCAAACCTTAAGAAACATCAAACATGGGACCCTGGGACTCTGGGCCCCTCTTATATAGAATTTATTTCTACGTGTTATCATGGGCCTGCAGAAAAACGTGATATTTAAATGCTAGAATGTGAGGCTTGAATGTCCTTTGAAAATCAAAGGACATTCACACCAATCTCTGGTTGTAAAGGAAATATGCTGTTGTTGATTTCAGAGAAAAATGTGGGATTTTTCAGGGAAAAAGATGATTTAAAGACAAATACCGATCGTAATAGAAAATTGATTGAAATAATAAAAAACCTTATTTATTCAGCCATCCGATACAAAAAATTCCAGCCCTCTGTCTTGAATGGAAGTACTTAAAATAAGCAAAAAATGAGACCACTGCACCGAACTCAATGCCAGGGACCACCAGGATCCATCTAAGGGCCCATTCAGGGGCTTTTGAGGACCCTGAGGGTATTTTAACATAGCCTATGTTCTGCCCGGACACATTTCCAATCTACATATCAAATTTCAGCTCAATCCGTCTAGTAGTTTTTGCGTGATTGAGCAACAGACAGTCGACAGACAGACAGATAGACACCATTACATTTTTATATATCAGTATGGATATGCTCAAAAGGAATGACATCCAATACCGCTGAGAACACCCACCGTTGGAAAGGGATCCCAGGAAGAGGATTGCTCCCGCCAAGAATGGACCTACCCGCCACCCGAAGGCCATCATCACCAAGGATCTGTACCACAAGGATCAACTACCACCGCTGGACTCTGGACCTCATCGGACTTCAAGGAAGATCAAAATATTGCATAAAGTCACTCTATCGCTGGTAAGGCGGCTCGCGTGAGGTTTTGCCGGTTTCCCTCACTTCTCGGGTGAATGCCGAGCATTTAAGGAGGTTGGCTCGCGACTGCTTGAGTCAAGTTGTCAGAGGAATCTTATTAATTTAAGTACGAGTATATGCCTGCTAAATGATCCTTACTTCACAAACAAAATTACCTAAGCTATTGAAAGTCGTAATTATCACAAGAAATACGATCTAAAGTCGAAGGATTTCTTTTTTATGATAATTTTAATCAGCACGACGATGGAGTCAGTTCAGCATTTACTTTAGAGAAATAAATTCATGTAATCAATGAACTTACTAATGCAGAACACCAGAATATTACTATCAAACGTTATGTTATAATATTTTTCTGAAATATGCTTTAATATCTCATTAGTAATGATATTATTCATACGCCATACATTTTGGCTAGAGCGACCGCAGCGCCACTTGAAGACAACTAACGCATTTCGTCTGCTATAAGCGCAGAAATTGGTGGATTTAGTGAAAAATACAGTGGGTTGATGCCTTTTTTTTCGTGTCGTTTTATTTCTTGGAAAATTACGCATAAAATATCAGTTTTTTGCAAAAATGATATGACACTATGGTATTTTTAAACGTTATATTCCCATGTGATGGCCATTCTCGCCGTTAATCGTATGTAATTTCAAATGCAATTTGTGCAAAAAGGAGTGTGGGTTGGTGTAATTATCTTTACTTTATTAGATAGAGGAACTTTAGTTCTATAAGTGCTGAAAATATAAAAAAAAGGACATGACTTTCACTTTTCGGATCAACCTCCTTAAGCCATTCCCGGAGGAAAAGAGTTCCAGCTGCTCTCCATTACCACTGCTTTGAGCTCCATATCTAATCAATGTAAATAGTTATCATGCACATCCCTGGAGAGGCTAATCGCCTGAAACAGAGTGGCCACGCTGAAAATAATCACTATGTAGGTGAGGGTGGGCCTTAATGGACCGTTTTTCGTTTGCGGCGCCCTGGAGGGCGGATTTAGGCTATTTTACTTCTGAAAAACAGCCTATCTTGTAGAATAGTTTGTGCTCTATAACATCTACTAACTTTTCAAGCCATATGAACATCGGAAATATATTTCTATGGCCGTTTTTTGGAAAGTGCGCATCCGGTCCATTTAACCCCACGGTGGGGCTAGATGGGTGGGGCTAAATGAACCACAGCGTTTTTTAAGCGAAATGAGTGTTTCGAGGCGGCTTTTGAAAGAGGAAACAGAAAAATAAGTGAATTAAAAGTAAAAAAGAAGCGATTTCGCTAACAAAAGTCATTTATTAATATATATTTAATTCCTCAACAAAAATATGTTCGACTTAATTTTTGCGTGGATTTTTGGCAAGGAGTCCGCGCTTCTTTAGAGCTGAGAGTGCACTTTTTGCGGCATCCTGCTCAGCCAATAGATCCTTCATGACTTCCTTCCCCATGAAAGCAAAGAAAACGCCAAAATTCATGCAAAACTAGCGGTTCATTGAGCTCCACAGCAAACGAACCATTTAGCCACACAGCAAGTTTTGACGGTGGGAAAGGCGCACAACAGATATCCATGAGTTGATCCCCTGAACTCAGTTCTTTTCCAAAAGAGCACTACCTACTTACCTATTCTACCAAAACTCACAATAAAAACTTTACAAAAACTCTCAGCAATAAAAACCTTCGGAGCACTAAATATTTTGAGTGACCGCACGATAACAAACACCAAAGCATAAATGGGTTTGCATTGCCACAAATGGCGCAAAACGGCTGACGTTCCTTTGCGATGCCAAAATCCATCTGCAGAAAATATTTGAACTCTCTAGCTCTTAAAAAATGAGCGCAAATTAAAATATAAAAAATCAAATGTGGTCCATTTAGCCCAACTCTCCCCTATCATTATTTTTTATTGAATTGTATTTTACTTAACATCAGCGATTTTGAATTTAATTTGAATTGATACGGCATATCCAAATATAGCAGCTTCCAATCAACTTTCCAGATATCGGCACAGAATTAAATCGGCGATCTGATAATAATAACCATCCCAGTTCCTTGATTATCTTCGTAAATATATAAAAATAATGGCAATGGCTCTAATAAACCTTTCTGATCTTATCTACCGACAGATAAATCACTTTATCATTACTTCTCACATGTATACATCTCGCATGATAGCGAAGTATTCTTATCTAGGCCTGATAAGTTAAAAGTGGCATATTTCCTGCAGCACTCTCAGCGTATTCACCTACGTTCCTTAGGTTTAAAATATGAAATGACAACTATGGCCAAAATAATGAAGTACAAGTATTTTTTTTAATTTATTCCCATGTTAAATTCTCTCCATGAGGACTCTCTTAGAGAAAATGAAAAAAAAACAAACCTATGATAAGTAACTATTGTACTAGCGTATTGTTTTATTAAATTGTCAATTCTTGCAGAGAAAAAGCTCTAAGTATGTCAACCAGCTTTCATTGATGATGTGACCCTTATCTCCACTCGAGTCTTTCATTGGATAGCATCTTGAAATACTTCACTGCATGCTCTACATATATGCAATAATAACAACACTTTTCAACTTATAGAGATATTTATTTAAAGAGTGGGACTCCTTGAACTATCCACATCATCAGAAATTAATCTACGCAATATGTTCTCCTTGTGTAGCCATTTTTATCAAAGAGGTTGGAGGTGGAAAAGAAGTTGGTTCTAGCAGTCGATAAATTCAGAAGGGAGAAATACAGTTGAAAGAGGTGGTTATTTGCATTCCTGGTGTACACATATCATATGCAAAATTTTATCGCCATGTTTTGTATCGGATTATTATTCATCACCATATTTTATCATATTTTCAATATCATATTTTCACATTATTATATCTATTCATAGTTTCGATTGATACAGGGTCCAACCTCCCAAAAGAGCACAAGTTAATGATTTTACAATTAAAAAGTATTTCAAACACAACATTCTCTTTCTTAATTTCTTTATCATCATCTGCAAACAATCATTGCGTAGTACATAATTTTTACGAGAATTGTATACTGTCAAATTGCTTGGTAATGAACGAACATATTTAAAGCTACTAAATTTATCATAACCGCTATGTTATTTATATTAAATTATATTATCATTTAAAATAATAAGCTCTCCTATTATTTTTATAATAATAAATAAATACATAATTTGTGAATGTTTGTCCCCAGCAGCTGTAAATATTTATTTTTTTAAAATTTTCAATGTAATTTCATATAATATATGATATTTGTTCATAATTATATCTTATATTTTTTACAAATATGTATTCTGGCGTGTGTAATGCTTCACTGAAAAATAAGTAGTTCTTAAGATTGATCCATGTTCCTCTTTCCTTCGATGAATCAGCGTTACCGAAATTGAATTTTAACACTGCATTGGATTTCCATTCGTACACATAAAGAGTAATAATGAATTAACAAACATGGAATCCATTAAATAATTTGAAATAAGACTGACGCATGATCTTCCCTGGGGTAAACACATACGTGAAAAAATGGGTCAAGCGAATCGTAGACTGGGATTCGTCAAAAGAGTATTGGGTAACTGTGACGATCATGTACGAGAAATCAGCTACTTTTCCCTTGTAAGACCTCATTTGGAAAATGCTGCCAGTGTATGGGTATCCTACGACATTGGTCTAAACAACGAACTTGAACGTGTGCAGCGAAGATCGGCAAGATTTGTAAAGGGACGGTACGATAACTATATTAGCGTAACCAGTCTATTAAATGAATTAAAATGGGAATCATTGTCAGATCGGAGGTTGAAATTGAGACTTAATACCCTGAATAAATTCCAAGATAATATTTTCAGTGTTGACGTTAAAAATATTTTGCAAACCCCAACTTACTATGGTAGACTGGACAATAATCACAAAATTAGAAAAATTGATTGCCGAACTGACAGATTCAAAATGTCGTTTTTTCCTCGTACTATTAGGGATATTAATAACGGTAAGTATATCTAATACGAGTGTAGCAATGGATAACATTGGTAGCTGCATGTTGGTATAAGGACTTGAAGCTAACCCAACTAACAGCATGTTTTTGCATGCTTGCTTTGCTATTTTTATCATTATTTAAATAGTGAAGTTTAGAACAGTATATAAATACTAATCATTTTTAATGCATATGTAGTGCATGTTTGGTGAGAATTCACCCCCTTCCACACAACTTTATGGTGGCTTGCATGGTATTATGTAGATGTAGATAGATGTAAAGAAAAGAAGTGAAGTCTGTCTCATGACCACGCATTAATTGCAAGATAATTCTTGAAAGCAGTAATATGAATGATGCACAATACGGGTTGTTTATCGGGCCACAAAACAATTTCATGCGGCCCGCACAACTTAGGACACGATTTCAGTTACTTCAACAACATCAAAAGCAGTTCATTTACACCGTTAACGGTAAATATGAATATTTGTAGCTTAAATATAGCATTTAATTAGTTATATGAAGTCTCTGGTAACGAAACCTCGTTATTTGCGAAGCATCTCATGGACGCGAAACACTGTAGTGACTTTAAATTCAACGTGCTCCACACTTTGGAAAAAGGAAAGAAAATGGACGCCATGGAGCAAGTGGAAATTATTCAGAGTAGGAACTGGAAGCGGAATCCTCTCAATGACGTTCAATTTCTTTCGTCCCCCTCCCCTCTCCTCTCCATCACCTTCCCACGAGTCGTACACTCTTCAGAAGGGCTGCCGCAACCCTAAGCACCAGACCCCCGCCGTTCCCTTTCCCTCCCCACTCCCCCCCCCCCACGCCATCATACTATCTGTAAGAATACACCAGGAACCCCAAGGAGCTAATCCTCCCTAACCCGAAGGAACCGACGCTCCGGGGGATGCTTACGCCCGGACCACCCCCCCCCCCTCCGCCCCTCCTTTCAACCTTTCCCTCCCCTCACTCAAATTGTATAAATACAGATATCTGAGATATAATTTTTACCTGAAGATGGTGTTGTACACCGAAATCGGTCAAGTAAAATCCTAATTTTGTGGAAAATTGCGTCTTTTTCTTTCGCTCTGATATTCCACCAAATCAAGCCTGAAACAACTACCTTTATGAAAGAGCTTGTTGAAATACATGTATTAGCGGCCCACGTAACCATGCGTATTTGCCACATGTGGCCAACAGGTAATGCCTCTCCTACAAGTCCGCCTGAGCTCAGCGTATTTGGCTCAGCCTGAACGTTGAGCCACCTTCCTTTCTACACGAAGCACTTAAATCGACGCTTCGCCATCTGGTGCCGAAGTTTACAAATGACATTGTAAACACTCAACATGACTGGCATAGAAAATTATTGAGAGAATGAGATAATTCTACTGGTATATTATCACTTTCTATTACCTTCGGTACTTTCCGGAACTTTTTCCCCGTTTCCTTCCATTGGATTAAGAATCTTATTTATCCAAGTTTTAAAAGGCAACCGCGTTTTCGCACCACACGAGTTGTTTAATCCGAACAAAAACAAAGCGTATTACTTAAGCTGCGGTCCCGAGGCTTGCTGAGCCTACCCCTCGGCTGAACAATGGTGGCGCCTCTACACGGTGTGATCAGCCGTTATGTCAGCTGATCCGGGCCGCTCATCCTAGCGTGTAGAGCCAGCATAAGAAAAGGTTGCCAACCCCTGGACTACATCTGCACACAATACTCAGCGAGCCACCACGAGGGGCAGGGGATAAAATATGTGGCCTGGCCGTGGGAGGAAGGAGTCGGCCTCAATCCCACACCCACTTCTCCTCCTTTATGGAATTCCTTCTTTACTCACCCTCCAATTGTGTTCCGTACTTATATATCTCCCTCAAGTTAGAATGCATCTACATCTACACGATACCCTGCAAGCCACCGTGAGAGTGTGTGGCAGGGGGTGAAGATCACCAAGCATTCACTATAAACATGCAAACATGCTACTATAGGGTCTCAGGCAACTAGATTGTTAGTATCTACATAGTAATAAGGGATTGGTTGTTAATGCATGCATCATGCACTACAGACTACTCTAAAATATTTCCCCTAGCTATCCCTTTGCTATGCTGTCTATTCTGTTCTCTTATAGCAGGGGGGGAAAATGACGTTTCCAATCTATCAGTATGACAATCTATCTCTCTTATTAATTTGGTTTTGTGGACAATCATCTATCTCATTTACCTGGTCGAATCTAGCATAATACGCTAGTTTTATAAATATATGCCTAAAATCTTCAGTAAAGCTGTCCGATTTAAATTTCTGTAAGAGATTTAATCTGTACTTTAACCTACGCTCTGATGATAATTCCCACTCTAATTCTTGTATTAATTCTGAAACACTACTAAACCTATCATAACACCTTTTAACGAACCTAGCTGCTCTACGATGCACACTGTCTAGTTCTTTGATCAAAACTAGTGAAAAGTAACATCGCTCTTTTGTATTCTCATCACATTTCCCAAGTACTCTTTTTATAAATCCTAGCTTTCTCTTCGCTCGGCCGCATATTTCCCGGATGTGTTTTCCCCACGATAAATCAGTAGTGATTGTTACACCTAAATACCTTATGATTTTACGCTTTCGATCTTCGTGTTAATAATGTTATAGGATCCCTCTATCGAATTATTCCTACTGATACTAACTAAGATACTAACAATCTAGTTGCATGAGACACTTTAGTTTCTTCACATTATGGCAATTTTAGGGGTCGAGGTTCAAGGTACTAGATGTTGAGTCCTTGCGGTCCATCAAGGATGGCAACGCAAGGGAGAAAGGGCTTCAAAGAAGCCACAACCAAAGGTGAACCTCATCCAGCGCTAAAGCCGCGCTTGGTGCATTAGGGATCCTGGGTAGCGTAGCGGTCTGCGCAGTGGCCCGGGTAGCGTAGTGGTCTGCGCAGTGGCCCGGAAAGCCCAAAGGTCCGTGGTTCGATTCCCAGTCCAGGTGAATTTTTTCGCATGGCAATAAATTGAATTTCACCGCCGTTCACGCGGCAGGATTGAAATATCCTACGCTATAGTTGCTTGTTTGCATGTTAGTAGTGCATGCTTGGTGATCTTCACCCCCTGCCACACACCCTCGAGGTGGCTTGCAGAGTATCGTGTAGATGTAGATGTAGATTTGTTAAAGGCCCTTTTAATAATTGTATTCGTGTTACGAGTTTAATAGAAGAACTAGGATGGGAATTACGATCAGAACGCGGGTTAAAATTTATCTTAAACCTTTTAAGTAAATTTGAAACCTATTGGTTCACAGATGACTTAAGATATATGTTAAGAACCCCTGCGTATTATGCTAGGTTTGATCAAATGAACAAGATTAGAGAGATAGATTGTCGCACAGATAATTAATAGTATACCTATTCAAAGTTGATAGTTCATTCTTCTGTTGCATTCAATATTTTTTTTGCATTCTATGACAAATATTGGAATGAATAAAGTATGTCTTATCTATTTCGTCATCGTCGCAAAAATATGAATTCCTGCCTATTGATTTCCGAAATTGCACTCTTTCAGAAATATCCGATGACGATATCCGATTGCCGTGGATGAAGATAATGCCTCGTTTACTTCGAGTGCGAAGTATAATAGTCTTGGAATAGAAGACTTTGTGTTAACTTCCTACAGTTCAACAATTAGTGATCATTGTAGCTGGGCATCTAATCATTTTCCATCTGCGTGCCAAATCAGCAATTGAACGGTCTCCTTAATCTGTGATCCTCGGAAAGGTCAAAGCCAAGCAGTATTATCGACATGCCTTATCTTCTCTTGGCAACACAAAATTTTCTTGGGAGGGGAACTGCGTATCATCCCTCCCCCTGAAGTATGAATTGAGAGGGGAAATTTTTCCGCACGTACCTACATAGCGTCCTGGATCACATGATTCCCAGTTCATATTCCTTCTTCCTATAATGCAAGACATCCGTCTGAAGCTCTTGAGCCACTCCCCATGTTCGTCGATCCTATTCTTTTGCTACTGTCTCCGATTCGCTTTTACGGTGAGTGCACTATCGCATTTACTAATTACTCATTCTCACCAATATGATAATTCTCAGAACAAAAATAATGTGTCTTCTACGCCGTAGTAATTATTTTCAACCACATCACTGCATAACTCTCTATTCCTTCTGCTTAAGTAGAATAGTTGCAGATCAGTTACTTATTTTAATATATCCTGGTGCTGATTGTACCGAAAGTATAATATTTACCTTTGTTATTTTAGACACATTCTTTTCTCGGTGCGTTCAATGTCTTTTCTTACATATACTTAAAGTTCCTTAGTGAGTGTGAGTTTCATAGATTACAACAAATATTATTAAATCTACTTATGTTCATGAACCATAAAGATGACCATAGTGACCCCTGCATGAGTTGCCGCGACCCCTCTCCCAACCCGCCTTTTTGTTCAACGCGACGAACAAACTTCCAAGTCATCCAAAGTTCACTGTAAAACGTTTATCTGATTGGCACAAAAGCGATCTGAATTTCAGATGCAACATTTTAAAGACAGTGTATGTGGAATTTCAGCACTAATATCTTCTCTAAAAATAAGGCAGGCGAAGTACTGAAAATCAGACCAGGGGCCTAATTCTCGTTCTCTCGTATCGCGGGACACTGAACGCGAACGCAAGATTTAACGCAAATTGCGTAACGCGGGATTCTCTTTGCGTTCGCGTTCGTGATAGCGTTCGCGTTCGTGATAGCGTTCGCGTTCGTGATAGCGTTCGCGTTCACAAGATAGGTTGTCCAATCACAGAGGCGCTCGGTATTCTCTTTCTACTTATCACCAAAGTTAACGCAAGTTGCGATGAAGAAGTTATCACGGCTTGCGAGGCAGTGATATGTCGAAGGAATGTTATTATTGAGAAAATAAGAAGCTTAAAATAACTTATTTTGTTAATATTTTTGCTATACATAAATGTGGCAACAGTGTATCACGTAGTTTCCTCAAGTTTCGGCGAGAAATGCATGTTTGTTTTGTGATGCGAGGGGTATTGTTAGTGAAAGTTTTGTGGTTATATCTGTATGCTTATTCTTGAGATACCAACGAACATTATTATGGAAGAATAATGCAATGATATTGACGCAAGTAAACATCATGTTAGGCTTTCATTAACTTCAGTTCGTTTATTCATGAGATTCCATCTCTGTGAACAAGATTTTTGGTCTTTGTTTACTTTAATTATCGACGTGGAATTATGGTTGAAGAGTTTATCGAAGTAATTTCGACGACAAGGTTACTCATATTCTTATAGTCTCATATACGCCACTCATTGGATATGTTTGACATGTTATGAAATAGTATTGCAAATGCTTTGATGAAGTGAACTACTCGTGATGTGTTGTTTAGCATCTGAAATTATTATGTGGATAAGTGTGTTGGAAAACGAGCTACATACACTCTTTAATATGCTGCTAAGTGTGTTTTTGTAATGATTCGGTATTGCAAATGCTTTGATGAAGTGAACTTCTCGTGATGTGTTGTTTAGTATCTGAAATTATTATGTGGATAAATGTGTTGGAAAACGAGCTACATACACTCTTTAATATGCCTCTAAGTGTGTTTTTATAATGATTCGGCTGTATAGTGAAATACCGAGTGATCTCCGAGTAAACAGCTGTTCAGTGAAACCTTGCATGGTGCTTTCAAGTAAGTTTCGATAAAATACAGGGTCCTTAATGGATATCTTTGTGAATGTTAGTGTTGTGGATGTAGGAAGTGATAATGTGAGTTTGAATAGACACAGTGCGAATAAGTCCAATAGGCATAATTTTTCAATCCTGAATAGACCTCTGGACAATTTTTTAAATCTCCTTGAAATGCTACTTAAAAAATTGTTAATTATACTAAAACACCTTAGCGATGAAAACTATGCATTTATTTAATGTATTTTTCGAGAAATAAGGAAAAGAAATGCCCAGAAAACACGCCCACTCTAAAACGTATTGTGATTGGCCGGCTGAAAGTGACGTCAGCTCCTGCAATGGAGAGGAAAACCGCGGAACGTACTGTATCTGTGGACGTTGTTTTCAACATTTGTTGTCGGATTTAGATATCTTTGGTGTGGTTAAGGAAGGCTGCGAACATATATGATTTCTTTAGAAGGTACGGAGTCTGAGTTTGTCAAAGCTGAGGCAAGAAATCTTCCGAAAATCTCAACATTAGCAATGTTTTCATACGTATCAACACCGTGTTTAAATGTAACTTCGTTCAATCTTCGAAGAAAACATGATTCAAACGGAAATCCAAAGAGTTAAGATGGCGAGGTAAAAGCATGTCAATGTTTGAAAATGAATGTTCATTTGAATTTTGTAATATTCATAATATGGCGATGATGAATGTTTTGGTGTTAGGGTCGTTCGTGAGGAACACGACGATGATGCCATCGGCTACGTGCAGGTTAAGCTCGATAAAATGTTGTTCGTGCTCGTGTATGCCCAGAGCATAAACTAATATGTCGTGGAAGCACATATTTTGATGGATGGCGAAGACAAGTAGGTATACCTACTTGTCTTCGCTATAGACTATAGTGAGCATTTCGTGCAGGGATTGCGTAGGTACGTCAAGTTCGGGACCACAAAAATAAGATGTATTATGGGCATCTACTTTATCCATTTGTTTACTTTGAATTACTGCTCCAATATGTGTCGACATCTCTCTATTTTCAGGCACATTATATCATTAATGTATCATTTGGGATGTTTTCAAGGATTCGGATTAAGGCCTGGTTACACGATACATTAACCCGTACGAGTTAATGTGTATATGCATGAACGCGAAAATTCCCCGTGTAACCACACCAAAATGTACAAATGAATGAATGCGTGAACAGAAAATAGATCCTGTTCTATTTGGTTCATGCACTAACGAACAAGTTGAGCAGAAACCATTCACGCAAATGTACATTAACCCGTACGTGTTAATGTATCGTGTAACCAGGCCTTAAAGGCCTAAATAAAAAATACAATGAACGTGAAAATCTTTTGTTTGTAGTGGCATAACCTTATGGTGCAGTTATGAGTTTTGATACGATTTCCAAGAACTTCCTTTTGGGGAAACATATATTGGGCTATTGAGACAAAGGGGGATTAAAAAACCCTTGATTACCGAATATAACGAGGAACTTGAAAATTTAACCTGTGTCGCAGCAAGCAAGTGCGATCGTTATCCTAGATTCTAATGTTGTGTGGTGTAATATTGGTGTATTTGGCATATTAGCTGATCTCGACGCAGACGCGGTATGTTGAAACGTGAATCTAATGTGTTAAATCGTGAAGGTAATGCAAAGAAATAAATATTCCCGTCTACAACTACTTTGGTTTAATAAATTGTTTTTATGTGCACAAGTAGCCATTCACGCATCCATCGTTCACGCTGACCTTCGAAAATTGAAATTGACCGGTGAAAATTACTGCTTGCGATTAATAAAAGTTAGGACATCTAATCTTGAAAAGTAAGCAGCGATAGGTTCAGTGGGTTCAGTCTTTTAATCATAATTGAAAGTTGCTTAGCGAACTTTTTCAAACATGGCATATTGCCTGATATGGAAAAGATTTTTCGTGACATATATCCAGCACATTTCCCTCGTACTCTGATTACTGATTTGTGCATGCATTACATTTCCTAGCAGTTTTTCAATCAATGAAAAAACTTTACCGAATAATATTGAGCCCCATATGTCAATCGCATCAATAGTACTACTGGCGGCGCTTTGTTTTGGCCTAGTTTCTGCACAATTAAGATACAATTAAGTTTAATTTAGTTTCCAGAATTGGTAAAATCAATATAGACAGAGTGAACGTTCAAAAATGCACACGTTTGATCGCATAGACAAAGTTTCATTTCGCTTGCACTTCTTTCTTCACCCATATTATCCTGTTTCGGGTAATTAAAAAATATTCTTGTTGGGAGGCATTTCCGATGGTGTCATTATATTTTGGCACAAGACAACATTTAAAACAACGCTTTGGCATGTTAAAATAAAGTGCGTTCATGAAAGACATTTCAATAGTGATCTCCTAAACGCTTCAAACTTCGCATAGAAATATACGCACCGCGACCGCTGTTGCAGGACCTGACGTCATTCAAGATGGCAGCGATGCGAATTACGTTTTTGCGAGGGACCAGCTCGTGGCGATTCAAATGCTTATATTTTAAAAATAAAATACTTTCTGTCAAAACTGCTTTCGCAGCAAGTAATTTTTTTGTTTAAACTCGACGAAAATGCCTTTATTGGAATATGTGTCCAGAGACCTATTCAGGAATTCAAGAAGGATATTTAATTGTTTTGGTTTTAATGGCACTTTTATATTTTTAATAAAGCTCATTCTGAACTAAATATGCTCTAGCCATCTTCCTTATTTCATCTCGTATTTGAAATATACCCATATCTAACTTATTTAATTAGCGTCAACGTATGTCTCTTTTTGCCAAGGATTCAAACAATTTTAATTGGTGGAACAGAAATCCGATTCTTTGATATGACAATATCATACTAAGCCATTGTCTAAAATTTGATATTAAACCTGCTGTAACTATTTTTTCCTCAATTCGCACATGAAGTACATATTGTAATTGGCTCTATTTGTTTTGGATAGTGCCCTTCGCATAGATACTCGGATTGCCAACATAGGTTGCTTTTGTGAAAGGATTTTATATATTCTAGCATGCCTATTCACTTGAACTAACTTATCTGGTAAGTTGTTATGCATAGGGGAAGCTGGGGTAAATAGAACATGGGAAATTGGAGCAGAATACCATAAATTATTTATTTCTAAACAATATGACCTAAATATCATAATGAAACTTTTGACAATTGTACCTTTATAAATTATATTTTGCAAGTATTTTTCCCTCAATAGTGCAGAGACCTTAACCTTCGACTTTAAAGCTAATATTAGAAAGAAGTGTGCAAAAATAATTTGTCAGATATCAGGCAAAACAATTATTGTGGTGTTAGGCATTGCATTCCAAGTCATAGAGTTGGCAGTTATTTTACATTTATATTTGACCAAACCTAATTCTTAGGCCATGTTCTAATTTCCTCAAAAATGAATCACTGGGATATAAATGAGAATAATCTAGATCCAAAAGATGTCAAGATAGTTGCTGAGAAAGGGATAAGGTGAGTTTCCAGCAATGTTGCAGGGTCTGGAAAGGATTAATTAACTGCATTAGCAGTTCGATGTGCAATAGGGCATATTCTTCCACCATTCATTGCTTTTAAAGGGAAAAGTTTGATGCAGAGAGTGTTCACTCCACATGAAGACTTGTATCCTGACACATGTTACATTGTTAGTGAAAATGGTTGGATTTACTCTGCTATTTTTGAATATTGGTTTTATACTGTAATCTTAAGACATATTCCCTTAAAAGAAGTTCACTGTGGACAAAAAAACATTGTTTTGCATTTTGATGACTACAAGTCCCATGTTATAGCATATGTCATTATAATGATGAACTTTTTAAATTATGTGGTCCACCTGCTTTAAACCACAATATCTGACATCTGGGTATTTAGCATGTGGGCTATATCATGTGGAAAAGGTAAATTTCCTGAAGAAGATCTTGATCCTCAGGTACTTCTATAAAATAGGTGGAAAAATGCTGAAAATGATACGTTCATACAAGATTCTGGGAATTTGTAACCTAGTAAAACTGAAACACCTGATTTCAAACTTCATTCATTACTGAAACTGCACTAGGGATACTGAATACAGACTCTCCTATAAATTCTAATAATCTTATTCCCTCATTTTCATCCTTATTATCAGTAACATCCTTACCAATTCATGCAAGCACTTCCAAGTGCTTGTATGAACAGATCTGTACAATCCAGTGAGCAAATTATAAGTTTACAAATATATATTAAGTTAAAGTTTTTCATTACCCTGGTTAAATAAAACTCTTTTATCTTGCTCCAATTACCATGTCCTCCCCTATATTAAAAAGTGAAAATATTGGTGTCATGATTCAACATATGCTAAGAAATTTATAATATTCGTTGTGTCGACTGCTTATTGAATGCTTACTTTCACTAGAAATGGAATATGCCTTGATGGTACTCCTAGCTGCTACTGCAGATGAGGGTATAAGAGAGCAGAGTAGAGATTTGGCTGCTGAAATGAAATTATTAAGAGATGGGTACATCTGATCCATTTTTAATCCCTTAGGGTCCGATTCATAGTCGAGACTTTAGGCTAAAGTATACTTTAGATTGACTAAAGTGACCTTTACGCATCCCATAGATGTCACTTAACGCCCGATCTGTCTAAAGGGCACTTTAGCGTCAAGTCTCCGATGCTAGCTCCCTTTAGCTGCTAAAATAAGCTTTAGGAAATGCAAAATGGCCGCGAATATGATTGATATTTTAGAGGACGTCGAGGAGTGGGAAGAAATCGCGGAGGAGATGGAAATGCTGGCTGGAAATCAACGTAGAAGATACATAAGGGATATGGAAAATCCCATGGAATTTTATCGGGAGGATGACTTCAAGCGAAGGTATAGGTTTTCGAAAAATGTGGTAAACGAGCTGCTAGGGATGTTTGTGGAAGAACTGCGTGCAGACGACAGAAGAGGTTTGCCTATACCTCCAGTATTGCAGCTGCTGACTGCTCTCCGATATTACGCCACAGGTAAAAATATTTCTGTATGAACCGTTAATAATTTTCTAGTTTGCATTAGTATCTAATTCCCATCATTGTGTCCAGTCAACTTCCCGTGTCACAACATGAAAAACAAATCACTTTAAATGCGTTTTACCTCTACGTTATTTTAATAATAAAAGTTAATTATGTGCTTATTAGTTATCAAATTATTCTTCGATCGAATTAGTAATCAAAGGTTCTTCGACATCTTTCACATAGGAACTTGTAATATCAATCTAGTGCATTTCACCGTCACAAGCATTGAGATTTTCTGTTATGATGAAATCACTTTCCCTTGTTGTGACAATAGGGATAGTGGGTGGCAAATGTAATCTGTGGAATAATGCCATTATGTATACCAAATGCATGAACTTCGTGGAACAGATGTAAAGCAAACAAGCCATGTCGATATTGCGATAATTCCCGTTTTAATAACGAGTGGTGATATGCCTGCTCATTTCCAGGAAATTTTCAATTAGTGGCCGCAGACTTAGTAGGAATTAGCCAGTCCACAGTTTCCAGAATTGTTAAAAAAATTTCTACTTGCATTGCAAGATTTTTGCCTCGGTATGTCGTCCTGCCCGACGCAGAAGGTGCACGCGATAACGCTGTGGCCTTTTATGCGAAGGCCAGATTTCCAGGGGTGTTGGGTTGTATCGATGGAACTCACATCCCGATAATTGGTCCCGGTGGGGAATACGGGGAAGTATTCCGCAACAGAAAAGGAATTTTCTCTTTTAATTGCCAGGTAAGTGGCATGTTGGCGCCGTTTCAATCAATTAATGAATTTTCCTCTCTCTGCTTCCGTGATATTTATGTTGTGTACTCTAGAAGGTGTTATCATGCTAAACTGTAATATGCGTTTTTCATGTCCGGGATTTAAAACCAATTACCCCCTCCTAACTGTTGACCTTCTTGCTTATGATGAAGAGAGGGTATTGTTAAAAGTTTTTTTCCCTAACATTCAAATGACATGAGAGCATTTTTTCTGGCATCAGTATTGTACTCACTCGGGGCCGAAACTGCCGCACCGAAAGAAAAATAGGACGGGAGGCAGGCCTACACGAGCCGGGTACTTAGTTAAAACAAAAAGGAAAGAAACCGGGACGAAAACAGTGGGAGAGCAAAAAATAATTACGGGAGGACAGGGATAGGGCAAGGGATTTGGGCGCTTACCTTGGTCTCGTCTATCATCGCCCATTCCGGGCGAGAGCACGTCAATTCTGACCGGAACCGACCCACCGCTGGTATATCGGCCGACGACTCCCACACACTTCTGCCCCCTCTCGAGTCCAGCAGGACATTCTCCAGCAGACGAAAACTCGACAATCGAATCGAATGTCGAGTGGAAAACAAATGAAGGCCGGAAAGCGCCCAAGGAGAGAGGGTGGGAAATTTAAAATGGGGAAGGTAGGGTTATTAGTGACCTACCTCCCGAGTGGTGCCAACAAGTATGTAGCTATCTTATTTTTCATTATCTATTGAAGATGATGATTTGCCTTCTTAATCATATCCTCCTTTTGATGGTAACATGGTTATATCCTGATATAAGCGATGTGGAACTGGGTCTGTCTTTCTTATTTGTGTATTCAGTCTTTCGTAGTGACTGAAACCCATCCACAAGCAAATATGGCCAAGGCAGAGGTGTGTTAATTGCCGTTTGACAATGTTTAAAACCTTAATTGATACTTTTACTGGAAAAGGATATACTGGAAGGTAGAGGAGATATTTTAAAGTGCTAATGGACTCTCCTTTCCAATAATTTTTGGACTTTTCTGTGCCTCAATGATGAATGTTAAATTAAACATTGTAACTCTCTAGAAAACATTATTCAAAGGTACATTAACCAATATTTTTTTATTGCTGGTTACTATTATCTTCCATTATTGTCCTGACTGATAATGGTAGTATTGATCTTCAGAGTTGTGGACCCTTTACCTCACAATCAGATGTAATTGTTGATTTTTGTCAACTATGCCAACCTACATCAGATTAATAATATCTCCAATGTGAATAATAAGATCTTTGGCCTCATATATACGTTACAATGTAACTAATTTGAAGACTACAGTGTTCAACCCCAATGTTAGGTGTAGATTCTCATTATCCTCCAATTGATATTGAAATTAAAGTGACAAATCTCTCACCCCTGCTCAATTATGAATACTACTACTACTTCTTAAAGTGTGATTATGATAATTTTTGTTCCTGTCTTTCTAGCTTTGACTGGAATGTGATATGTAACTGTGATTTAAACATTCGAGTAAAATATTCCGGAGGTAAAATAGTCCCCCATTCGGATCTCCGGGCGGGGACTACCCGAGAGAGTACATCAGTCAAGTGTGATACTCATTTTAGGGTAGGAACGTGGAACGTACGATCACTTCGGACCTGCGGAAGACTGGAGAACCTGAAGGTGGAAATGCGGAGAATGGACCTCGATGTATTGGGAATCAGTGAAATGAGATGGCCCGAAGAAGGAGACTTTTGGAGTGGAAGTTATAGAATTATTCACACCGGATCACTGAATGGTAACGCTGGAGTAGGCATAATGCTCAGGAAGAGTGCGGGACTGCGTGTGAAGAGCTTCCTGCAATACAGTGAAAGGATTATAATGGTTAAAATTGAAACTAAGCCTACAGATACCATTGTGGTGCAAGTTTACATGCCTACGTCAGACTACGAAGATGAAGAAGTGGAAGACGTCTACGAAGATATCACTGAAGTAATAAAACAGGTAAGAGGAGAAGAAAACCTAATTATTTTAGGAGACTGGAACGCTGTCGTCGGCGAAGGACAAGATGGAAGAATAACTGGAAAATATGGATTGGGACACCGAAACGAAAGAGGAGAAAGACTGCTGGAGTTCTGCGCACAACATAAGTTAGTGGTTACTAACACATTGTTTAAACATCACAACCGAAGAAAATACACATGGAAGATGCCAGGAGACAGAGGAAGATTTCAAATAGACTACATTTTAGTGAAGCAGAGGTTCAGGAATCAGGTGAAGGACTGCAAAAGCTACCCGGGTGCAGACATCGACAGCGACCATAATTTAGTGATGATGAAATGCCATCTAAAATTCAAGAGATTGAAGAAAACAGTAAAGAACATTTGGCAAGTAGAAAAACTAAAGGAGACTCAAAATCAGCTGGAATTTCAAAAAGCAGTAGAAAACAACATAGGAGAGGACCTGACTGAGAAACCAGTAGAAGAGCGTTGGGAAAACATTAAATGTGGACTACAAAAAGCCGCAAAAGAAGTTCTTGGAAGAAGAAAAGTTGTTAAGAAGAAACCATGGATCACGGAAGAAGTCTTAGTGCTGATTGAAGAAAGAAGAAAGTACAAGAATGCGAAAACTGAAGAAGGGCAGCTTTGCTACAAAAGAATAAGGAACGAAGTAAGTCGCAAAGCCAGGAAAGCTAGAGAAATGTGGATGAACAATCTGTGTGAAGATGTACAAAACAACCTTACCATTGGAAAGGTGGAAGCTGCCTATAGGATAGTGAGGAACCACTTCAAGGAACGGAGCGCAAGATGCAATGCTATAAGGGACAAGAATGGAGAACTTTTGATTGAAAATGAAGACAAAGTGAAGAGATGGAAAGAATACCTCGAAGAGTTATACAACGGGAACGACCTCAGCACGAAAGTGATTGAAGAGGAAAGCGAAGTCGAGAAGGATGATATGGGAGCATCAATATTGAGATCGGAATTCGACGCAGCAGTAAGGGACCTTCGGATGAATAAGGCTTCTGGAATTGATGATATACCCGCAGAACTGATAAGGAATGCGGGAGAGAGGACATTGGCCCAACTTTATAATGTCATCTGCGACATGTACTCAACAGGAGAAATACCCAGGGACTTCGAGAAAAACATCATCATTCCTATTCCCAAAAAGAAGAGAGCAGAGAAATGCGAAAATTTTAGGACTATAAGCCTGACGACACATGCATCGAAGATATTGACAAGGATCATCTACAGAAGAATAGAACGAAAAGCAGAGGAGTTCCTGGATGAAGATCAATTCGGATTCAGGAAAGGTAAGGGTGCAAGAGAAGCAATATTGGCCCTTAGGCTGCTTATAGAGAAGAGAATGGAGAAGAACAAACCGACCTTCATTGCATTTGTGGATTTAGAGAAGGCTTTCGACAACGTGGACTGGAATTCAATGCTTGATATTCTGAAAGGAATTGGAGTTTCCTACAATGATCGAAGAATTATCCACAGTTTGTATAAAAACCAAGTAGCTGTGATTAAATCTGGACCCAGCTGTGAAGAGGCAAGAATAAGGAAAGGAGTGAGACAAGGCTGTGCACTGTCTCCCGTAATTTTTAATGTTTACATTGAGAGAGCCATCAATGAAGTCAAGGAGAAGTGTTCTGGAGTGAACATCCACGGAGAAACAATCAGCATGCTACGATTCGCTGATGACATAGCTCTCATAGCAGAGACAGAGAAGGAGCTGAATAAGATGCTAACAACCATGGAAAGGACAATGACCAGACATCAGCTGAAGATTAATAAGAAGAAAACTAAGATATTGGTGTGCAGCAAAAGAGAAGAGGCGAAAACCAACGTTAAACTAGGAAAACAGAAACTGGAAGAGGTGAAAGAGTTCTGTTACCTGGGAAGCAGAGTAACCAACGATGGACGAAGCAAGAAAGAAATAGTGAGTAGAATAGCCCAGGCAAAGAGGGCATTCTATCAAAAGAAGAATCTACTAACAGCTGGAAATACAAACTTAGAAGTAAGGAAGCAATTCATTAAAACGTTTATCTGGAGCATGTTCCTTTATGGCAGTGAGGCATGGACGATGACAGCAGCGGAGAAGAAAAGGGTGGAAGCATTCGAAATATGGTGCTATCGACGAATGATGAAGATAAAATGGATCGACCGAGTGACAAATGAAGAAGTCCTAAGAAGAGTGGGAGAAAAGAGAAGTCTACTGAAAACTATAAAAAGAAGACGGGACAACCTAATCGGCCATATCTTAAGACACGATGGCCTGATGAAGACAATCGTCGAGGGAAAAGTGAACGGGAAAAATGGAAGAGGCAGGCCTCGTATGAGTTACATGGAGCAGGTCGTAAAGGACGTGAAAGAGAGGAACTACGTTGGTGTGAAGAGGTTGGCCGATAGAAGAATCGAGTGGAGAGCTGCGTCAAACCAATCCTAGGATTGTGACCCTTGATGATGATGATTTAAACATAGCTTTAAATAATTTCTATGACATTCTCTATCAAGGTACTATTGATCTATTCACTCCTGTTAAAAAGATTGAGGCAAATAAATTTCCATGCTGGTTTATCTCTGAACAGAAACAAATGGTCATAGATAAAAAGAAGGATCACAATAATTTCAAAATATATCTTACCTGGAGACCATCTTGAATTCAAGAACTTAATAACAAAATGCTATTCACTAGCTACTCTAAATTATAATATACACCTGTTCGTTGTGGTTAATTTGCTGCTGAGAGAATTGATAATTTTTTTTCTTTTACAGGCTGTTGTTGGCCCAAATCATGATTTCATGAATTTTGTTACCGGTTGGCCCGGTTCTTCTCATGATAACACAATTTTGCTGGGGCACACACACAAGTGCTGTGTGTGCCTCATTACAAAGGAGGGAGTTCAATGAGGTTCTACTTGGGGACAGTGGCTATGCTTGCCAGCCCTTTTTAATGACTCCACTGTTGAACCCCACCACCGAGGCAGAAAGGAGGTATAACCGGGCCCATATTTCTACAATAAATATAGTTGAGCGCACATTCGGCATTTGGAAGAAGAGGTTTCCATGTTTGGTGCGTCGCATGAATTTAAAAATGGAGACAATGACTACGGTTATTACTGCCACTGTAGTGTTACATAATATTGCCCTTAGGGAGGTCAATATTGATGAACAGGTGCCAGTTATGGGAGAGATGGATGAATTCCATCAGGAAGATGGAGTTCTGGGTGCTGCTGCACGAAGGGCTCTCATTAAAAGACACTTCATGTGAGCAATTTGTAGATAATTTTTTTAATGTAACATTTCAAATTCCATGGACATATAAATGATATACATGCACAATTGTTTTTAAAATGTAGGTCCTGGGTTTCCTATGTAAGGTTATTAAGGTGGTGTCAAGGCACCAACATGACATCATGATAAAATTAACAACTTTAAGGGAGTTTCAATCCTCACAGTGTTAATGGAGAAAATAAAGTCTTAATTCTCCTACCATTATCATTTTCTTATTTTTTAATAACTTGAATTTGGCATCCTTCCCTTCCCTTACTCATGGACTACGCCTTGTCATGGTGGGATTGGGGCTTGCGTGTTCCAATGACCCCTAGAGCTGCACTGGCGGGAGCAACTAATATTGCTCCTGGTAGGGATGCCAGTTAGGTCGAAGTGTAGGAGTCTGACGAAAGGTAGTCCACGTACCGTACTCGCAGCATCCGTTCCTCAGTGAGGTGGCTGCGAGAAGGTGTCTGACCCTAGTGGGGCGGCCTATCAAGTGATGGTGTCACATTAAAAACACTATTGAGGCAGGCAATGGGAAACCACGTCAATTAAACTCTACAAAGAACACAACAATAGAGAATTGAATCCTGGCAACTACGGGACCCAGGACCAAATTAGTGGGACGGGTGTCGTGCCCAGCAGCAAGGTAAGCAAGGACTCTGCGGTCGTCATCTCACGAAATTCCTGCATGAAAAGAAAGCAGCAACGGCCATGAAGTAGAGAGCAACAATGCTATGGATCGGGACATAGAACGTAAGGATGATGTTAATGGCAGGAAAACTAGAAAATGTTAAGCATGATATGGAGAGGGGAAAGATCGATTTGTTGGGATTAGGTGACCTAAGATGAACCAGGGGGACTTCTGCAGTGAAAAGTACAGGGTTGTATATGTACAGTGGAGGGGAAGAGAGCCAGTGGGGAGTAGCAATTTTATTGAATGCAAGATTAAGGAAAAGGGTAATGAATATGGAACAGCTAAGCGATAGAATATTGGTTATTTCAATCAAAGCAATGGCAACGAATGTAGTCATAGTACAGGTCTACATGCCTACAGGGGGGCATAAAGAAGGGGAAGTAGACGAAGTACATGAAGAGTTGGAAGAAGTAATTGGGAAAGTTAAGGGCAGGAAGAATAATAGTTATGGGAGATTGGAACACTATAATAGGAGAAGGGAGGGGCGGAAGTGAAGTATGGGAGTATTGTCTCGTGTACGGAATGACCTGAGTGAGAAAGTAGTGGAGTTCTGTAGGAGGAATGATTCTGTGATTACAAACACGTGGTTAAAACCCCACCCTAGGCGTAGGTACTCATGGAAAATACCGGGGGAAACTGGAAGGTACCAACTAGACTACATCATGATTAGGCTAGGATTCAGCAGCAGCGTAAAGAACTCGCATAGTTTCCCAGGTGCAGATACCAACTCCGACCATAACTTGATGGTGATGACTTGTGAGATGAGACTGAAAAGGTTGAAATTAGTAAGGAAAATAAAAAATTGGGATGTAGGAGCACTGATTGGAGGAAAGAGGAGGATATATCGTGGAGATTGTGGATAGATGCCTGAGGGAAGAGGAACAATAGATGAAGGGTGGAAAATGATAAAGATGGGCATAAAAGAAGTAGCTGGGCCTTTTCATCTCAAATCAGGCAGATAGTGCAAAATCATGTCAGGTGACCATCACCGATTTCTCTAAAAGTTATATATGTGAAAGCAGTATCCTTATGATGAATTATGATCACATTATCTCAGCTCAGAACCGAACCAATATAAAGCTATGATCCTTTGAACATTGCTGAGTCAGGCCTCAAAGTAAAAAATGAAAAATCACATAAATACTAATAACTAAGGAACCATGGCCCATAAAGCAGTGGTTTTTATTTCATTTTGAAGAAAATGCATTTATACACATTCTGGCATAACTTGCAAGTAATTTGATGTAATAATAAACAAATAGGACTTATTTAAACAATAAAAATTAGTAATTATTTAACAATTTATTACTAAAAAAGGCCACCTTTTATTTGCTTTAAATTTCCTCAGTGGCTAGTTTAAATGTTCTGCTATCAATTAAAAAAATAAAAAAAGGTAGTATTTTTATATTTTTTGTTTTAAGGCATGTCAAAGTTAGGCATGTTTTCGACCCAATCTGTTTATTGACTCCTTTCATACACCATGGTTGCATACCTATGAGGGGGGAAAATGAAGATTCATTCTACTTAGCATGCATAACGGATAAATAGTACATACCTGAATGATGATAATATTTGATAATGATGATATTTTATTGCTCCAGCAAGTTATAAATAATACAAAAAATAATACAATAAGAGTTTTGGAGCTTTAGGTGAACCCTAAGGCTTTTGCCTGTTGCTGGGTTCACCTTCAAATTACACATACAGCAATACTGGCTTACATTCTCATTGGTTACATCCACTGACTGAATGCAAGTTCAATCTTGTGTACATCCATGGCATCAAATGTGTGCAAACGACCACTGCTACTAACTGGAAACGGTGGATGAGGCAATTTGTGCAGAACATTTTTCAATGGCACTTCACGTAAGTCTTCTAATTCAATTCTTAAGTCATTGAGAAGAGTTCCTCTCAAGCAGTTCTATATTAGCCTCTCTCTTTCCTCTCTTTATACATTACCATATACCATTGCTCTCCAAAATGTATAAAGGGACATATATTACAAAGAGGATTTTTTGTGCAGACAATGAGAAGAGACATAAGACAAAAGTGTTAAAGAAAAATGAGAAGACACTTAAACAGTGGGGGAGATGTCTGATAAACTCCAAAAAATATTCACTGCACCATAGTCTTCTAATTTGGGCCATCTGAAACCATTCGATGGACCATGTGGATCCATAAACGAGACACTAATGTCATTCTCTTCTAAAGGCACTGCAGTGATTTTAGCAATCCACCAGGTTTTTTCGAAAACACACCCAATGAATACATTTATGGTGAGATCTTGAATACTGTATGTCTTTATATCTGAATTTGTTAGTTTCACAGCCTGTATGCATGTGTGGTTCGCAGAGGTGTATAGGTGCCACTTTTGCCCAATCATTATTTTTTTTGTCTAAATTGAGCTACTTCCCCTGGTGAAAATAAACTGTGACAGACAGTGTGACAGACAATGTGACAGAAGCGTGAACACAGTGTGCTTAGAATGTGACAAGAGTGTGATTACAGTGTGCATACACCGTGACAAAAGCGTAAATTGGGACTCAAAAGCTTGCAGAAAGCGTGATAGACACTGTGACGGTACAGTGTGAGGACACTGTGCACACAGTGTGAGGACACCGTGCACACTGTGTGAGGACACCGTGCACACAGTGTGAGGACACCGTGCACACAGTGTGAGGACACCGTGCACAAAGTGTGAGGATACCGTGCACACATTGTGAGGACACTGTGACTAATACCCATGTACAGTGTGCTGCACATTGTGGTCACACTGTTCATCAGGCTTTGAAGGGAGTACACTGTGTGCATAGTGTACATACACTGTGATGAATACACTTTGTTGTCACACTGTCTGTCACAGTTTATTTTCACCAGGGTCATCACGTGGCAAATGTAAATGTTTGATATTAGGCAAGAATTTACTTACATGCTCCACAAAGGACTCACTGTTCTGAATGTACTCGCCAGAATTGAAATTTCTCAGGTTGTAGTTTGTGGCATAATGCTTGACTAGTCCTCCAACTCCATCACAGGGCCCCTTTCCATGTCCAGTTGCACTGAACAACCACCTATGACTTTCTTCCAGGTTAAGACCTTTCCCCAATTCAAATAGCTGAAATCTGTTTTTAAAATGAGCTGCTGCCCCATCCAAAATATATGTTTTATCTCTGGGTCATTCCACCCAAATTCGACCAGGTGATTGCCCTTGGGGTAATCGATTTCGACAAAATTTGGCAGATCGTCTTCATTTGATTACAAAACAAAAACCTCAAAGCCATTTCGTAATACATGCAACGGTTTACGAGATATTACAATGTTGTAAAACTAGAATTTTACAAAAGCGTCTTCGCGTTTGACGGCATATCTCCGGAAATAAGGAAGATAAAAATACATGCAATGACTCATTTTGAAGGTCTTGAATTGAAAAAGATAATTATTAGATTCTTTTATAAAATTTAAACAATTAAATAAAGTTTATAACAAATTCAAATTTTCAAATCGATTTTTGACGATGTAGCTATGCCTTCGATTTTCCTCATTTTTTTATATGTTGTAGATACAACCCTTCTCTACAAGCTTAAAAAATTTGGTAGGGGTAATATTTCATTTAAGAAAGAAAAAAAAAATTGAGTGAAGGCGTAACGCTGGCCTCCCGCCGCGGCGGCGTCCGGCTCTCGCGCCGAACTTTCAGTAGTCGGTTCTCCAGATCTCATCAGCGCGCTTCCTTTGCTATCCTCTTTTCGCCAATTTTAACTGCATACCGACCCTTTGATTCTCTTTACCCTTGTCATTCGCCATTTGCTTCCCACTGAAGTGACCGCCGCTTTAGAATCCAGGATTAGCGACAACATGCTTAACAGTGGGTGCGACCATGGGCCCACCAGCGGCCGTGCTCGGAGGACAATAGACAAACCTCGCTCCGTCTTAGACCTCCAATGCTACTTTCCTCTCTTCCCCTATCCCATTTTCCTCGCATACCCTTTATTATGTTCTGAGAAACATCTTTGTAAGTATTGCTCCCAGTAGCCGTCGCCCACCCTCACACATTCACATATTAACCCCTGGTAAAAAACAACGGTAAATACGGATAGCCACCCATGAAAATGTTTTTTCCCTCACAACCTATCTCATTTGCAAGCAATTCGTCAGTTGTCGCCTGTCCTCCGTCAGTTACATTACAAAACACTCCTTGGTCTCGCTTTTCAAGTGCGCGCGTTTCAGTGCGAGTAAATGTTCTTCGGACTGTAGCCGTTGATTATGAAGTGTTCCGTTGGTGATGCGTTAAACGAGAAATGTTCGAGTGATACAGTATTGAGAAGTTTTCGCAGCTATTCTACTCGTGAAATTGAGTTAATCAAATTGAGAAGTGGTGTGGATGCTGTCCTCAGTGTGTGCAACCGTCATTGTAAGGATTATTTACTGTTCTACGAGGTTCGTCAAAAGCAGTGCTGCAATCCCTTGAATTTGCACAGAAACATTCGCTCGATTAAATTGTGGACAATTACAAGGGAGTTCCAAGATTCCTATCATGACTTAGTGCCTGTTGTAATAGAGGGTAGAAAACTCTGTGTTCAATGTAAAGTGGGTGTGAAAAAATTGATCAAGCCAGAAAATGTTGCCGAAAAGAACAGTTCAGGTTGCTCTCAACATGAGCCAGAAAGTCAGTCTGAGCAAGCGACAAATGACGATTATCTGAGTAGGGTTTATGGTGCAGCAGGACCTTCAACCAGTGCTACATTCACCATTAAATCTCAAGGTTCTCAGTCAGAGTCATCAGTTAGTTCCATGAAAGATAGCGGGACTGATGAAACAAATGGAAGTCAGTACACTCCAGGAAAAGAAATTCGCTTGGGAAAACTGAACGAGACCTTAAAATCCCTGGATCAAACACCTATAACAACGAAAAAATTGCACAGATCAAGAAAATATCCGGCGAAGAAATTAAAAGTAGCCACCTCTGCTTTGAGATTATCTCTTCAAAGGGTTACTGGTGGGATGGTGGACATTCAAGAAGATATCCCTGAACAAGAAGATCACTTCCACCAAGCTGGCAAGGAAATGATTATGCAGCTGAAGAATAAGTTCCTCAACGCTACGAAAATTAGTGACAAAATTTTAATCTTATCTGTCCTACCTAAATCTTGGAGTGTTTCAAAGATAAAGCAGGAGTTTCACACATCGACGTATTTGGTTAAAAAGATGAAAAAATACGTATCTGAGCAAGGAATTCTATGTTCTGCGAACGCGAGACGAAGCAAATACCTCTCAAATGATACTAAACTGAAGGTGATAGAGTTCTACCGTGAACCAGATATTAGTAGAGAAATGGCGGGTAAAAAAGAGTGTAAGAGTGTGAAGGAGGGAAATTTGCGTGTAGTTAAGCAGAAAAGGTTAATTCTTTGTAATTTGAGGGAAGCCTATGAAGCTTTTAAAGAGAAAAATCCTTATTTAAAGATTGGTTTCTCCAAATTTGCGGATTTGAGGCCTCCTGAGTGCGTGTTGGCTGGTGAACCTGGCACTCACACCACATGCGTCTGCATGATCCACCAGAATTACAAGTTGCAATACCTCGGGGCTGGATTAGAGCAAATAAAATCGGATAACGGAGAAAAATTGTTCAAAACCTATCGGGATTGCCTGAAATTCTCACTCTGTCGCCCTCCGTCAGAAATGTGCGTTATGGGTGAGTGCTCAGATACACTACCGCGAGAAGAGGACGAAAACGGTGATGACGTCGTCAGAAAATGTGGGAGTACAGACAGTATGACAACAATTATTTCAGAGTACTTCAGGGAAAACTGTATGGATGAAGTTCGTTTCAAGCAATGGACTCATGAAAATCGTTTTACATTAACTACACAGGTCAAGGACGTAGATAGTTTTTGTGAGGCTTTCGCTGAGAATACCACCAAAGTAAGAAGGCATGACTACATCGCTCGCATGCAAACTGCATTTTATTTGAAAGTCAGAGACAATCTGAAATTGCGAGAAGTTGTCGTTGTGGCCGATTTTTCCGAGAATTTTTCATTTCTTCACCAAGATGCAGTGCAAGGGGTCCATTGGTGTAACGATCAGGCTACAGTACATCCATTTGCATGTTACAGCAGAAATACCAGCGATGAAGTCACACCTTTCAGTTTGGTTATTATTTCAGACTGTATGGAACATAACGTGAGTGCATTCTATACGTTTCAAGGGAAATTGATAACTTTTCTTCGAAGAAGGGATCAATATCTAAGTAAAATAATTTACTTTTCCGACGGTGCCGTGGCTCAATATAAGAACCGCTACAGCATGCTGAATCTATTACATCACCAAGAGGATTTCGGAGTTGATGCTGAATGGCATTTCTATGCAACATCGCACGGAAAGGGCCCGAGTGACGGACTAGGAGGGACGCTGAAACGATTAGCAACACGTGCCAGTCTGCAGCGCCCGTATGGTGAACACATACAGACTCCTGAGGAGCTATACAAATGGGCAAAATCAAACGTGAAAGGGATGGACTTTGAGTTTGTAACCAACGAGCAAGTGAACGAGGAAAAGAAGAAGCTGGTGAGAAGATTCCGGGAGGCACCTGCTGTGGAAGGTATACGATCTTTCCATGCGGCTATTCCACAATCCAGAAAAGACTTATTATTGAAAAGTCTCTCCCAAGCATCCGAGGGAATTACTTTCCACTTCTCTGATGCTGATTTGGTGTGTTTGGAGGAGAGTACAGATGTTTTACAAGGTCCAGTGAGAAGGTGAGTACATTTCGCACCCGGAATTGACTAGGCAATATTAATTCCATGGCTAAATCTAACTTTCATCTTTTAGGTCTGCAGCTAAGAAGAAATCACCCTCGGTGATTTAAACAGCCAGCACAGCAATGTTTCATCAGAGAAAACAAAAGGATACATGAGTTTCCGGCCATTTAAGCAGCTCTAATTAATCCTGCAATTGTTTTCTAAGCACTTGCTTTAAATAACTAAAGGGAAAAATGATGGAACGATATGCATACAAGCTAAATACTCTAACTTAAATAATGTATGCTTACTTTCAATTTCAATTAAAATTTAATTTAATTTAAAGGAAAAATCAGTAACTATGGTTATTTAGATACAAAATTTAATTTAAATGTGACATTTAAAAAAAAATATAGAGATTTATAAAATTAATTTGAAATAAAGAAATGTTGATTTGAAAAAGTTCAACTTCATGCCAACCATAAACTATTGTTTCAGAAAATTGAGAAAATACACGTTTGTTCCCACTCACGTGAGGAAACGTTTTTCATGCATTATAGTAATAGAGTTTACAGTTCAATACTTCAGGAGAGAGGGGAAAACGTGGTGATGACTGAGGGCAAAAGAGTCCAGAAAGGCAATCGTTTCTTAAAGGAAACAAATATTCCGTTGAATGGCAAGCATGGGTGGCTACCCGCCTTTACCGTTGTTTTTTACCAGGGGTTAATATGTGAATGTGTGAGGGTGGGCGACGGCTACTGGGAGCAATACTTACAAAGATGTTTCTCAGAACATAATAAAGGGTATGCGAGGAAAATGGGATAGGGGAAGAGAGGAAAGTAGCATTGGAGGTCTAAGACGGAGCGAGGTTTGTCTATTGTCCTCCGAGCACGGCCGCTGGTGGGCCCATGGTCGCCCCCGCTGTTAAGCATGTTGTCGCTAATCCTGGATTCTAAAGCGGCGGTCACTTCAGTGGGAAGCAAATGGCGAATGACAAGGGTAAAGAGAATCAAGGGGTCGGTATGCAGTTAAAATTGGCGAAAAGAGGATAGCAAAGGAAGCGCGCTGATGAGATCTGGAGAACCGACTACTGAAAGTTCGGCGCGAGAGCCGGACGCCGCCGCGGCGGGAGGCCAGCGTTACGCCTTCACTCAATTTTTTTTTTCTTTCTTAAATGAAATATTACCCCTACCAAATTTTTTAAGCTTGTAGAGAAGGGTTGTATCTACAACATATAAAAAAATGAGGAAAATCGAAGGCATAGCTACATCGTCAAAAATCGATTTGAAAAATTGAATTTGTTATAAACTTTATTTAATTGTTTAAATTTTATACAAGAATCTAATAATTATCTTTTTCAATTCAAGACCTTCAAAATGAGTCATTGCATGTATTTTTATCTTCCTTATTTCCGGAGATATGCCGTCAAACGCGAAGACGCTTTTGTAAAATTCTAGTTTTACAACATTGTAATATCTCGTAAACCGTTGCATGTATTACAAAATGGCTTTGGGGTTTTTGTTTTGTAATCAAATGAAGACGATCTGCCAAATTTGGTCGAAATCGATTACCCCAAGGGTCAATTTTGCCAAATATCTGGTCGAACTTGGGTGGAATGACCCCTCTAGATATAATATTCATTTTATACAAGTGTTCTTCTATTTTATTTATCCCAAGCAAAGCATGTGCAGTATCATGTGATAAATCATCTGAAATAACTGCATAACTCTGCGTGCCTTTGTCACTATATCCCACACAGGTAAATATTGATATCTGCACTTTTTGCCAATGATAGGATTGCACTTCATCTGGAAGAATCACACTCCAATTCTCGGCAAAGTCAAAATGAAGCACCAATTTCACACCATTTAGTGCAACCAACTCATTCTTTATGAATAGCTTCCCTCTGTATTTTCCCAATATAGTGATGATACACACCTTTCTTGGTGCAATCCTGAACTGCAGCAATGAATGCTTCCATCAAAACAGTCTTCTTTAACAAATCACCTTTTTCCCAAAAGCCATAAGTCACTTCTTCATCTTCTTTGTCATCCAATCTTCAAGTGGCCATTGTTAGGCCCTCAATGCCTGGACACATGCCACATTCTTGGAACCAGAACTCTTCTTTAGGGCTTTCACAAAGATACAACTAATATAAATAATCATTTTCAAAGACTGAGTTGGTCAAATTTCTTAAACTGTTACATAAAAGTTTCAAATTGGAGCAATAAATACATCCACAAACATTATGCTCTGGTTGAATTTTGACTCATCTTGGCCTAACTGAGTAGAACTTGGTCAGTCCAATTTTTATTTCAGGATATTGTTCTTTCATGATGGCATAGGTTTCCTTTATTGCTCAACACATGAATCGCTTTACTTTTTTTATTTAATATCATTCTCAATGACAGTCAACACATCACGCTGATTAGGACTTTGAGGAGAGCAATGTTTGTCATCATCCAAGTAAAATGAGAGAGTAACCTTGATATGCTCAACAGTAAGAGGATGCCCACCGTATGCATCAGCATTGGCCCATAATCCTTGCTGTTTTTTAGATCTGCGTGATTTGTCAATCGTATCTTTGGTTGAACCTGGAACAGCAGCCATAATCTCTTGTTTGGAATAACTTGTGGGAAAGAGTGTTAAAATTTTAACTTGGTCACTGATAGATTTTTCACTTTTCGCTTTATCAAAAGTTGCTGAGATTTCCGATGTTATTTTCCCATGAAGTACATGTTTCACATTTATCAATTTCAGTGGGAGCAGCTTCATCCTGGACATCATACAATAAACTAACCTTTGCCTTTATGGCTTTGTGGAATCAGTAATTTGAGTCAGCTTCCTTTTACCATATGAAATCCTTCGATCTGGTCAGATTTTTGAAGGGATTCTCAGGGGGGAGACAACTTGCACTGGTTCACAGCCTAAACTTGTCACCGTCTGATTCACTATATCCACACTGTCTTCTAATGGCAAACACTGATTGTCATAGGCATCACAGTTTGACTCAAGTTCAACTAAAAGGCCTTCCTACTTCTTGTAATAGTTCAAGCAGAGTTCATCACTAGCTTTGATGACCACATGTTGCAATATTTTTTGGAGTTTATCAGACATCTCCCCCACTGTTTAAGTGTCTTCTCATTTTTCTTTAACACTTTTGTCTTATGTCTCTTCTCATTGTCTGCACAAAAAATCCTCTTTGTAATATATGTCCCTTTATACATTTTGGAGAGCAATGGTATATGGTAATGTATAAAGAGAGGAAAGAGAGAGGCTAATATAGAACTGCTTGAGAGGAACTCTTCTCAATGACTTAAGAATTGAATTAGAAGACTTACGTGAAGTGCCATTGAAAAATGTTCTGCACAAATTGCCTCATCCACCGTTTCCAGTTAGTAGCAGTGGTCGTTTGCACACATTTGATGCCATGGATGTACACAAGATTGAACTTGCATTCAGTCAGTGGATGTAACCAATGAGAATGTAAGCCAGTATTGCTGTATGTGTAATTTGAAGGTGAACCCAGCAACAGGCAAAAGCCTTAGGGTTCACCTAAAGCTCCAAAACTCTTATTGTATTATTTTTTGTATTATTTATAACTTGCTGGAGCAATAAAATATCATCATTATCAAATATTATCATCATTCAGGTATGTACTATTTATCCGTTATGCATGCTAAGTAGAATGAATCTTCATTTTCCCCCCTCATAGGTATGCAACCATGGTGTATGAAAGGAGTCAATAAACAGATTGGGTCGAAAACATGCCTAACTTTGACATGCCTTAAAACAAAAAATATAAAAATACTACCTTTTTTTATTTTTTTAATTGATAGCAGAACATTTAAACTAGCCACTGAGGAAATTTAAAGCAAATAAAAGGTGGCCTTTTTTAGTAATAAATTGTTAAATAATTACTAATTTTTATTGTTTAAATAAGTCCTATTTGTTTATTATTACATCAAATTACTTGCAAGTTATGCCAGAATGTGTATAAATGCATTTTCTTCAAAATGAAATAAAAACCACTGCTTTATGGGCCATGGTTCCTTAGTTATTAGTATTTATGTGATTTTTCATTTTTTACTTTGAGGCCTGACTCAGCAATGTTCAAAGGATCATAGCTTTATATTGGTTCGGTTCTGAGCTGAGATAATGTGATCATAATTCATCATAAGGATACTGCTTTCACATATATAACTTTTAGAGAAATCGGTGATGGTCACCTGACACCCCTCTGCCTGATTTGAGATGAAATGACTCAGCTGAGAAAACAATTGGAACAGTAGAAGGATGGAGGGAGGAGAAGAATGGTTAGCTTGGATAGAATGATAGGTGGCAGGAGGTTTAAGGGGCTGCAGAGGGACATCGTGTGAAATTTAGGGGGTGGGAAGAATCACATGTCCATTTAGACCTACCTTCACCGGTAGAAAACTAACAATAATAATCCATGCTATTTCATTTGGGAGTAGTTTTTGTTACCCTAGAAACAACTTAAGTCTTACGGAATTGACATCTTATAAGAAGTCTAATTTGCTTTGGAGGGCAGGAGTTAAGTTGGGAATAGGTATCATGGAATAGGAATTAGTTTTAAATAATTTAAAGGCAACAGAAATGTACCTGCAATAATAATACTGACACAAACTTAACACATTAATTAAAAGGGCATCATAACCCTCCTGAGATTTGATCCTGGATCGCACAATACCTCTCATAGATGCATACCAGTACCACGTTATTCATGAGTGAGTAAAGCTATCCATATACTCCCTGAACTCCACTGGGGCCTTATTCTGTAAAGTCGAATTCGAGATTCCGACGTCACAACAATACCCATATATGGAAAAAAATGTCATAATTTGTAGTACAAACCGTGCTCCCTTGATGCCGCGACGGTCGCTCCGGCTCAAAGCGACGGAGTCGTATCATTTTGCGGATCATTTCGTTCATAATCCGTCGCCAAATATTTTCTGGCGAGCAGGCGCTGCTATCGCGGTGGGCACCGATAGAAGCTTCGATTGTAGCAGACGACTTGTTGATATTTATCACGCGGGATACAAGGTGAGAATGCGTCTAATTCTAGCTAATGATTAAATCTTTCATGTCTCCGTTTCCTTGCCGCTTATACAGTTAGAGGTGTATAAAACTATTTGTTTGGTTTTCAATTGTCGTCATGCAATTTTTTTGTTTAATGTTGATTAAAAATTGTCGAGTGGTCTAGACATAGGTATAAGTTTTTTATTCGTGTAAAACTTCTACGTAATATTTTAATGCTACTGCAGGGGCGATCTACATTATAGAGAGAGATGGTATCATGTTGGAAATCACATTGTTTGAGCAAATCTCATTATGCTGGCAATTGTTTTGTACGAGTACCTTTCTTTGTGTGGTTGTATTCTACCGACAAATTCTGAAATAGTATGGACGTCCCCCCTGTGTGGCTATCTCCCCCTCCCACACACCTTTATGGTGGCTTGCAGGGTATATGTAGACGTCCTTTGGTCTTCGGACGCGTACATTATCGCAAGATATTGAACGGTTGTTCTATATTTGTTATCTGCTACTGTGATATCAACCACTCCAAATCAATGTACTATATAAATAGAAACATAGGCGGACGGAAGAATATATGCACGAAGATGTAATGATTCACTCGAGAAAACAATATCATTACAGAAGCTGTCGACACAATCAATTGATAAAACCAAAACATTTCGTGATTTAATTCCAAAGGTGTAATCACTTTCAATTTTCAGAAGTTTCACTTTCTTAATAAGTCCGCCGTTATTCCATACCAGCATATATTGTTACATTTTAAAGCGAATAGATTGATTACAAACATCAACAGTAAGTCATGTTGATTAACTATTGTTAATTACCTCAGCTTGTTCCTTCCATTGTAATAATGCCGCGCTGGATAGACATAACGTTGGATAACAGTCAACTGTTAAACGTCATTTCGGCGGTGAACGATGTTCGCGAATCGTTCGTCGCGGTGACCCACGACTCTCCATATGAGCCGAAATTCTTTCGACTTTACAGAATAGGCCCCCAGGTGTCCCCTTGGGATGGTTGGCAAGACTTTTGCTGAAAGTCCTAGGCACTAGAAAAGTTTACAAGCAGGTACTGGAGGATAGGGTAAACACAGGTAATATCATGCTGTGGGCATTTCAAGGAAAATAATTGAAATTTAGATAAAATTCTTTAAATTAAAATTTTTATTCTAAACTCGATCCATTTAACACTAGAACGCCCAGAGGGGTCATTTTCACCCCATCGTGTTTTTAAATTTATTTTTTGATCTCATTTTTTAAGAGACAAGAATTTCTTCTCGTGACTTTTAATATTTTTATTAGGTGTTCACTTGCATAAATTTTTACCTTCCTAAAATAATCCATTGAGGAGTTAAATTATATTTTACCTTGAACGCCCAAGTGGGGTCATTTTGACCCAAGGGTTCATTTGCGCGCTTTATCTCTGCTAATGGTCTTTTTTATTTGCATTTTTGTATAATTCTGCTGTATATGTGTTCACTGCTCTCTCGTCTTATCTTTTTCATTCGGTTACTTATCTTCCAAGTTCATATCAGTTTCCAAAAAAGTTTTCTTTCCTTTCACCATCACGTCCTCACTTTTCGTTTTGCTTACATGTGGAATATTTAGTAATTACTTAGTTGATATCATCATACATCGTCAATCTCAGTGGTGTGAGGAGAATGCAATTTTGTTTACCCGTTTCGCACGAATTTATCAACTTAATTGACTCCAAATCTAATTATTTCTCTTCGGATGACGAGTGGAGAATAAAACTCATTCTTACATTGGAAAAGAGAAACCACTTTGCACATTCCACACAAAGGTTTAATTGATTTCTACCATAGTTTAGACTATATATGTCATTATCGAAATCGATAATGACATATATTGTAGAAACCAATAAAACCTTTGTGTGGAATGTTAAAAGTGATTTTTCTTTTCCAATCGAGTGATTCCACAAAGTAAAGCCTCAAACTTTGAACTCGTTCTCACAGTGACAGCAAGTGAAGTTTGTGTATTTGTTGTCCATTGTTCGTGGCTTCGCGGAATGAATTTGCGGTGTGATCGGTATTTTGAAGATAGCTGTGATCAAAAATTTCTCAAAGACCAGCATAATGTTCTGCTGACATTCTTGATGAGCTGCAAAAGATTCAATAAGATGAGTCAACGTTGGAGAGTGTTCATTTGAAAAATCCGACGGTAAGCTGACATTTGAAACTTGTGAAGAATAAACAGAATCCTGAGAATATGGCGATAAGCACCCATTTGATGAACTCAGTAGAGACACTAGGAAGGGTGGATCTAAAAGTAAGCTCACTATTTGATATAATATTCATTCACTATTTTCAAAGCACTCGGGGTCAAAGCAAAAGATACCCTGCTTGGAATAATCAGAGATAGCTATGACAGTGGAAGGCCACCAGAGAATTTCCAGAAGAGTGAAATGAGCAGGAAATGCTAAGAACACAGAACCTTTAGCCTGGTGTTACACTCATCGAAAATACTTACTATGATTATTAGCAGAAGAATGGAAGGAAATATCGAAAGGAATTTTTCGGAAAATCAATTTGATTTCAGGAAAAACCAAGGAGCTAGGGAGGCTGAGAAAATGAGGAAGGAGGCTGAGAAAATGATACACGTAAACAAGCTGTTGTATGTGACATTTGTGGACTTCAAATAGGCCTTTCACAACGTGGAATAGAACAAGATGCTCAAGATACTGGAAGCCATTGAAATGAATTACAAGGATAGAAGAAAAATCGACTGGCTCTACAAGAACCAGGTCACCACAATGCAAATAAAAGACGGAAGGAAGATAGAAGCCAAAATAAATGAAGGAGTCAGAGAATGATTCAAACCTCTCCCCAGTGTTATTCAATATAACTGGGAGAAGCAATAAGCTACGCAGAGGAAAGTGGTATCAAGGGCATCAAGGTGAATGGCGAAGAAATAAACATGCTCTGGTTTGCTGATGACATCGCAGTTGTAGCAGAAAGTCGAGGAAACTTGCAAGCATCCCTGACGACTATGGACTAAGTACTTCAATAATATAATAAGAGCAATACTAATAGGAAACTAAAACCCTAGTGTGCGGAAGAGAGAATCAAGGGCAAATACCACAATTGGAGGAGTGACTTTGGAACAAGTGGAGTACTTCACGTACCTCAGTAGCACTATCACTTGGGATGGAAAAAGCTCAACGGAGATCAAGCGCAGAATAGCACAAGATAAGGAGGCGTTTATGTAGAAGAGACAGCTACTGTGCTCAAAGAACCTACGGCTGTAAACAAGGAAGCACTTTGTCGTATGGAGCGTGGTAATCGTGGGAGTCTTCGAAACATGGTGCTCGAGGAGAATGTTGAAGATTAAATTGACTGATATAGTGAGGAATGAAGAGGTGTGCAAAAGAGCAGATGAAGATGGACATACCTTGAGGCACAATGAATTAGTTAGAAATATAATAGAGGGGAAGATCGAAGGGAAGGTCCCACAAGGAAGACCAAGGGGCAAGTATCTAGCGCAAATAAAGCAGGACGTGAAAGAGAAGACATACGAGGGTGTTAGGCAATTAACACTGAATAGGGCGTAATGGAAGGCTGCAGTAAACCAATCATAGGATTGAAATACTGACGATGATGAAAACTATTTTCATTAGGCTACTCAATTTTTTTACATTTTTTCAGATGGTTTTTTTAATTTTGGCAGGACAAACCATTCATCATAAAACAGTGCACCTTGCAAAAACAACAAATAAATACGTTTAAATAAAGTAGGTGACATTTGTTTTTACTGGGTGTCAACATTTTAGGCAAGAAAAAATGAAATTGAAGAAAAACGAGAAAATGATTCCAACTCTCAAAGTTGATATTTCAATAAATAGTTATATTGAGAAAAACATTGCTGAAATGAACTGATAAAATCAATAAATGTGAAGAACTAGGGCATTATTTAATGAAAAAACACTAAAAATGTAAACATATAAATGCCTTGTGAAAAATTAACTTATTAATTACCAGGGGTCAAAATGACCCCATTTGGGCGTTGAATGATGTCGAGAAGTCCGGGCGTCCTAGTGTTAATTGCATTTTTAAATGAAGAATTCTTAATTTCCTTTCTTCCACCTCCAGTTTATGGATTTCCTTCAGGTTGGCCAATTTTTCTTTAAATAGTAAGTCTTCATGCTCCATCTTTTTCTGGTGAAGCTCCCGGGCTTGAGCTAATTCCTCATCACCCTTGCACTGAAGATATTTCCGAACAACCTCTCTAGGGGTGTCCACCTTCTGGCGTTTGTTCCCACTTCCTGCAATCAAATCATCATATAAGTAGGAATAGCTCTGATGCCAAACAATACCACTTATACGCAAGATATAGGCAACTATGTCGTTGAAAGTGAACAATATCTTTTCCTCCTCAGTAGCCAAGGATATGTAAACTAAAAAAATCCTGCCATTATAAATTATTTAATGTTTATCTCAATAAAATGTTTACTTCTATGCTGTTATACTAATGATTAAAACCGCAGATACTTCAATTAAGTAATAACTGCGGCCATTCAGTCAAAACAGGAGTCATTTTCAATATGCATAGATAGGAACAAGGCTGAGCTATACTCACCAAAGTTCAATTCCCGTGGTGCCACAGAGGGTGTATCTGGGGTTTCGATTATAAACTCCGCCTCCTGCACTTCAGTTGGAACTGCTTCCTGATTTTCTGCAATGGAATTGGAAGGTTGATTACTTATATTAAGTTCACCCGCATACTTCACCAACAAGCCGGAGTATTGATAAAACCTAAACATATCCAGGATATGCACTCACCCAATTCATTTTGGCCGATGATAATCGGACGCGTTTCGTTCACACTTTCACTTTCACAAGGTGAGCTCGATGAAGTTGACCCACCAAACCTATCTGAGTCGAATTCACTCGGAATCCTTAAATTTATGTGTGGCATCAAAGTGTCCACCCTGGCGAGGAAAGGATCCACCACTTCTCTGGATGGTCCCCCTCCGCCAGTAGCAAGGCGGTGTTGCCTGGCTGCCGTATTTGCCTTTCTGGCAGAACACTTGATGTTCTCCCAGAACTTTTTCAGCAGTTGCCACTGTTGTTTTATTAAACGCAGATTTATTGGAAACTCTCCCGGCTATTGGATTCTTTAATCTTTAGGTCAAACTTGAGAACTTTCAACACAGAACAGCTGACAATACAAACAACATATTTATATAGGGTTGCTCAAGCGACAAAACAAGTTCGCTCCACCGGCACAGATGGCACTACTGGTGCACAGCTGTGATCTCAAACATCAAAGTCCCCTTAGCATGCACAGTTATCAATTGTCTCACTGTTGGAATCATCCCAATGGACAGCAACAAACTACACTTCCCCTTGATTCCATACAGTGGGCACCTCCCATACAAGTAAGCTCTTACATGAAACATAATTGTCACAATAATATCATGGGACATAAACATAACTCTTGAAAAGTCACACACCAGCATCAAACCAAATAAATATTTTAAATAATATAGCAACTACAAAACAACAGATTGATAATGAAGTAATCAGGAATGCAACAGTCCCATTATTGTACATAGTTCTTGAATTCTTTGGTGGTTTTTCCATTTTTCCCCCCTCTTCCTGGAGCCCTTCGTACTTGGTCTTCTCTGTCTTGGCAAGCAGGGTGTGCAGTTCCTTTAGTACTTTCCTTTCCTTCTTGGCCTTTCCTTCCTTTTCCCGGTATAACTTTGTTTTAGGTACGAGTATCTTTGTATCCTGCTGGTCACCTCCTTCCTCCTTGGCATGCTCATTAATGGTCATTTGTCTACGGAATTTTCGAAAACCTTCCAGAAAGGGTTTACTTTTATCATTTGCGACTGCTCTCTTGAGTTTTACACTTCGCTTAGTTCGGTTGAGCAGCTGATTGTGAATGTTCTTTTTCTCAGTCTCATGAATAAATCTCTTGTAGTGAGGTCTTGGTACCTGGCCCCTAGTTCCATTCTCCTTCAAATCTGTGAGTTCCTCCTTCATGGTAGTTACCCAATTTGCTAGAAGGGGACGATGCTTAGCTTCCTCAACAGATGTAGGTCCAGAGGGGATGTCTTCTGACAGTGACACCAGGACTGAGTAGCAGTTCGAGCAGCCACACAATCCAGGTTTGTGTAAATTTCCCAAACGCCTTGGAATAACATGTACCTTTTCATTCCCATCAGTTTTGGCGTCATCTTCGGGCAGACAGATGTCTAGGGTATTGGTCAATTCCTTAAGGTCATTCAGTTCTTTCATTTGTTTGTGAAGCGCCAACTCTTCACCTTTTTCTGGTTCATCTAGAATGTTTACATGACCATCGTCATCTATAAAATTATCATTTGCGGATAACTCATGCTTCCCCTGGTCAGCCGATTTCAGTTTCATTCCCTTGGTTGACACCGCATGCAGGGCCATAGCATGACTTCTCAGCCCTTGCTTGTTGGGGTTATCGGTGCATAACTCATACATATTTCCAGCCTTCTTTGCGGTAAATATTACCTTACCATTCAGTATGCCTAGGGCATTGTCATAGTTGAACGTGACAACCACACCTTTTCCGGTCAGCTGGGGAACGGAGATTAAGTGGCAGTGTAGTCCAGGTACATATTTAACTCTCTGTAATCGTAGCTTCATGCCTTCCCCTCCTTCCGTTCTTGCATCTAAATGGACGATTCCCTCTCCTTTAATGGGCAGTTTTACGCCGTTTCCTAATTTCACTGCTCCTTCTTCAATTTTCTTAATGTTTTTGAAAGTTTTAGCATTGTGGCACATATGTTCAGTGGCCCCCGAGTCCAAGTACCACTTGTCTTCACGTCTTATGCACGGTGACGAGTCAGATAATAGTGAAACATCGTTCTCGCCCTCCGAGTCTTCATTGCTCTCGATATTAGTCTTGGGTCCGCACACCATTCGTTGCTTCGTCCTTCTTTCCTTGAATTCCGCCCAAATAGGACATTCCCTAGCCATGTGACCTGGTTCGTCGCAGGTATAGCACTTGAAGGTTGAGGGAGAACCCTTCGTCAGCTCTCTTCCCCTGGCCATAGGGTCGTTAACCTTCTTGCGCCTGGGCGTACGTCGCGTTCCTCTCAAGTCTTTTGACGCACTCAGCGCGATTGAGTCCTCGTCCATCAACTTGCTGTTCCTTTCCATTCTCTTTTCTTCCAGCATCAGTTTTGACTTTACCATCGATGATGTGACTCTAATTTCTCCATCTTCCAGCGATCTAACAAGGCCTTCATACATCGGCATGGGGAGGCCGAGAAGCAAGAAATATGCGAATGCCTGGTCGCTGAATGACACACCCCCCTTTCGTACCTTCTGCATTGTTTCCTGCATTTTACTTACATACTCTTGCATCGGTGTTCCAGGCTCCTTTGTCGTAGTAGTTAGCTCCCTGAGGTGAACAACGGTATGTAGCATGCTGAATGTGCCGTACATTTCTTCCAGCGTGGTCCAAATTCTCTTAGCCAGCACAAACTCTCCAACGTCATGCAGCATTGAGTCGTGCAGGGCATTATAGAGAATAGCTCTCGCCCGGCGATTTGTTCTTGCTTGTTCCGAATTAAGATTAATTAAGGTTGGTTCGTCATCTTTAACACTGTTGATTTCGTCGCCAAATCCGGGATCTATCGCGGTCCAGCAGTTCTTATCGATCATTAGCGCTTCAATCCTCTTGCTCCAGGCATAATAATTCGATCCGTCTGCCTTCAGTATCGAGCACCTGAATACTTCCCTTTCGTCCGTATTCATTGTCAAACTTATTTTCTTGACGATTAAGTCAAACTTTCCCTCTTTACGACTTCGTCAAACTTACTTTCTTGACGACTTCAAACTTGCTTTCTTGACGACTTCGTCAAACTTACTTTCTTGACGATTAAGTCAAACTTTCCCTCTTTGCATTCGTCAAACTTACTTTCTTGACGACTTCAAACTTGCTTTCTTGACGAGTTTAATTTACGTCGCACATCGCGTAAATTTATCTGCGTCGTTGACCTACGTTTACGTATATCCACCAGGATTCTGGGCCCATAACCTGTTGTTTTATTAAACGTAGATTTATTGGAAACTCTCCCGGCTATTGGATTCTTTAATCTTTAGGTCAAACTTGAGAACTTTCAACACAGAACAGCTGACAATACAAACAACATATTTATATAGGGTTGCTCAAGCGACAAAATAAGTTCGCTCCACCGGCACAGATGGCACTACTGGTGCACAGCTGTGATCTCAAACATCAAAGTCCCCTTAGCATGCACAGTTATCAATTGTCTCACTGTTGGAATCATCCCAATGGACAGCAATAAACTACAGCCACGGCCTTTTCGTGGAGTTCGCCATGGCGTTGAACTCCTCCTCAATTTTCATCCACCCTCTAATTTTTTCCTTCGTCGATATTGCGTCCGTACGCTTATTCTCTACTAGAGCACGGTACTTAACTGTCAGCTCCAGTAAAGTCTCCTTTTCGATCGCTGTTAGGTGAGGCATCCTTTTGCGTTCAACTTCCATCACGAAAAAGGGTAAAAAGAATTGATGCGCGAAAAGGAAGCTAGCTAAGTAATAAACGGAATGGAATATCCGGAATGAAGATTATGAAAAAAATTGAAATAATACGCAAAAAAACTAGGGTAAACTAAACTATAACAAAATAATGAATCTTATGTAACAGTGACACTTCAATTTTTAACGCTAAAATAAAAAAGAATGAAAAGCTAAAAAAATTACAGTATAATACACTAAGGAATAAAATTTTAAATTAATCAAATAAATTTAAAGAACAAGAACTACACTGAAACTATACTTATGCAAATTGAGAAATAATGTGGTGAATACAAAAGCTAACAAACTACAATAATTAAATAATCTACGAGATAAATGAAAAAAGAATATGCAATTAAATCTACGAATGAAAAATATTTAAATTAAATGATTAATAAAAACTAAAGAAACCTAATATGACGCTACCACGAGACAAGACCTATATCCTAAAATAATCTATACCATCACCCGAAAACTAAAGCTAATTATATAAAAGAACGAAGGGAAAAACTAAATTAAATAAATTTCTAGAGCCTAAAATACCCGCCTAACTTCTCAAAAAAATAATTAATTCGCAAAAAATCACCTCTAACACCCAACAGCTCACCGCACTCGCACACAATATCATACGTCATCTTTTTTATAATCGACAGTTTACTTTTTCTCGTAGCGTCATGAATTTCATTGCCAACATTCTAGTGTTGCCTATAAAATCCACACGTCAGCCGCTAAAGTCTCCCTTTATAAAGTGAGGACCCGGAAACATCCCTGAAACGCATTTCTAGTAAGTGTTACTTTACCGTAATGAGAGACTTTGTAAAGGAACCCATTTCAGTGACGACTGTGAATCGGACCCTTAATGGCAAGACCCTTCAGGGTGTCAAAGGAAAATGTTGCTGCCTTATGTGATTCCCACAAGGACATTTACAGTGACAACTTTCACTAGGCTCTCTGTTGAATCCCAGGTTTTAAATTTGTCATTTAATCTGGCCATATTGAATTCATGTAATGAACCATCAGTGAATTACGTCGATGCAATTTTCTGTTTACTCCATCTGTTCTCTGATGGAACTATGGGGAAATTTGTATCTTGGTACCTTTCTTTCATGTTCAACAAATTTTTCTAGTTGTAATGGTAAACTTCTTGGCATCGCACTGTTCTTTAGTCATCAGCACATTATTTGTGAAAATTAATTCAATTAAAATTTACCTATGGCTAAAGATTTTATACTCCATGAGCCATATAAGATTAATTTATTTACAGGATTATCATAAACATTATTGTTAAGTATGAATCATCCATATGTGAAATATATTTACAGCAATACTATTAATGGGAAATATGAAAATATCTTTAATCATCATAATTTTGAATGACATCACATTCTCATATAATTTATCTTACAAAAATTTTGTCCAGTTAAATGTTGTGAACTCTGTATTGCATTATAATACGCTATAAAATATAGTAAGTAATCTACATGTACAAAATATACTAAACATGTTTCCGGGAATAATTCTCCATTCTATGCATCGTAGCATCATGATGCTAAAAAAATTATGTCAGCTATATTGTGAATACTTATGAAAATTTGTTAACAGACATAATTGTATGCGCAATGGTATTTAAAATCATTTAAAAAATTTAATTACACGAATGGGAAATGAAGAAGGTGCTGTGGTTAGGTTTAATACTTAAGAGAACCTTAATACAGGCATTAAACCTATTAGGCTACCTATTCATAAAGTAACAAATTATATCACAGTACGAAAACGTATGCATATTTATTTGATAGCGTGGAAAGTCAATAGTCTTCAGATTATGGACATATCTGCAAAGATATTCGATTCCTTGCATACTGCGTGAAAATCTTTAGAGAGTTATCAACTCACTCGCACAACTGCTTTTAAATTAGAGACGAACCGGCTTATCTTGTACTTCCATCCGTCATATATTTTGCCCCTGATATTTTAGTTACTTATCTGACCCTTGTTCGAGTATGAAATAAAAGACATTACTTCAGTTTTCAGCGTTAACTTACCGAGTGTTACCTATCCCGTGAGCACTATATTTACTAATATCGTATTGTATACACGAATGAGTGAACCGTGATCTATATGAACGCGATCTATATGAATCAGTAAATAATCGAATACGATAGTGTTTCAATTATATTAATGATAAAAGCATTACAAGCAAACTTTTAACCGTTTGAGAATGTTTGTTTACTCTTTCCAAGAACACTGTATAAAGGACGTTGATTCCAATTTTAACAGTGTTGCCACTGGGCGCGCCAAAATAGAAGTTCCATCTTTGGCCACGGGCAACGCCACAGTCAACGTAGATGTAAAGCTCTGTACAGAGCTTTACGTAGATGCACGTATCAGACGCTTATGGCCCTTACTACGCGTGATTATCACAATTTATTTTCTCAGCCTGTACGGTACCATGACGAGTGATACTGCAAGTAATTCTTTTAAGCATTAGAAAATGATTGTATATACTTTAGGTAAGAGCCATCGTTAAGAGAACTTTCCAGGGCATTGGGAAATAGAAATCAGTAACACCCGATGTCAGACGAATTCGGCGATGTGAACACGGAATCAAATACGGAATTCCTCTCTAGCAATCCTGATTTATGATTATGAATGACCCAGTAAAATAATTACAATGATTGATTTGCATGAAAAATTCAAAAGCTATTTCATTCCCGGTCATTAGATGCCAAATAACATACAATTTCTAATCACGCCGCTAGAGAAGAAAGCAGATGACGTCTTTACGTTCACTATTCCCTACATAATTATAGTATAATACACAGAAATTGATGAATGAAGGAAATCGAATTGAAGGTCATTTATTTTCAACCCATATTTTTGTTTCATTCAAGTCACTACGGAATCAGATGTTACAAAAGGCATGGAATTAACTATTATTACCAAACATTTCTCACCTACAGACTACGGCCGATTAGAAAGAACCTAAAAATAAGTAATGGACACCATGGGGCACGTAAAACTAGTTTATCAGTCAATATACAGTCTTTCGCTCGCAGATAATGAACTTCACACCCTTAAAATAACAAAACTTGGGAGATATAGGTCCAATGTTACACTGAATAGTCTCTCACAAATAATGGTCATAATCTTAAAATGGCAAAACTCGGAACGCACACGTAAATAGTCTCTCACTCTGCAGAAAAACAATGAATGGCAGACTCTTAAATGACGAATCTTGGAAGGCATAAGTCAATATTACACAGAACGTAGACTTTCTCTCCACAGATAAAGAATTTCACACACTGGAATGACTACACATGGGGCGCACAAGGCAATATTATAATGAATGCAGTGTCTCTCTCTCTCGCTTTCCACATAAACAATGAATGTCGTACACCAGGAATGACTAAACTCGGAACTCACAGGTCATTATTACACTGAATGCAGCCTTTCCTCTTTCTCTCTCCGCAGATAAACAACGAATCTTATGCACTGGGAATGACTATACATATGACGCACTAGGCAATATTATAATTAATGCAGTATCTCACTCCCTGCAGATAAACAATAAATGTCAAACACTAGGAATGACTACACATGGGACGCACAAGGTAATATTAAAATGAATGCAGTATCTCTCTCTGTCGCTTTCCACATAAACAATGTCATACACTAGGAATGACAACACTCGGAACTCACAAATCATTATTACACTGAATGCAGCCTCTCTCTCTCCGCAGATAAACAAAGATTGTATTGCACAGGGAATGACCACGCATGGAACGGACAAGTGAATTACACTGATCGAATACAAAAAATATTACGATTTCGGTTTTGAAAAGTAAGAAACAAGCTCTAACGCTTGTTCGGGGGAACGAGCGTCAGCCGAGTTTACTAACCTTAGCCTTAAACAAACTTTGGTTTCGCTAACCCAACAATACGGTTCTTCTTCACGAGATTAGACTGTTCTTTACAACACCACGCACAAAACAGCCCCGTTTACCCATTTTCAAACGAAGTCTCACCGAAATTAATTATGAGCGTAATCCATTCTTAACGTAAAGCAATGCTACAATGCCTTACACATGTGCCTCGAGTACTAGCACTAGTGCTACCTGTCGGCAAGTTAAGGAATCCTATTAACCCGTGACTGAAATTTAAGCAAAAGACGATCGAATGCGCAACAAGATCAACATCCTTTATATAAGTGTTCTTGACTCTTGCCTTCGTCTGCAAACAGCTGCCACTCGAAAGTCTACTCCTCTCGTATTGGCTGAAATCGATGACGTAGCGCGGCTGACGTCACTTCAATGGTTACAGGGCCGACATTCCCCGAGCCTTATCACGAACGCGAACGCAAAGAACGAGCATAGGAGGCGAACGCTATTTGCGTTACGGGGAACGTGTGATTCGTTGTCCCGCGACAAGAACGAGAATTAGGCCCCAGGTGGCACTTATTTTAAGATAGGCCTATGCTGAATTTAAGACAGCCCTAGTCTGCTAATAATGCGGGTTGCTACTGAAATTCAAACCTACTTTAAGGGGATGTCTTATTTTAAGGCAGGTGCAGGACTGAAAATCAGATCAGGTGGTACTTATTTTAAGATAAGACCATGCTGAATTTAAGACCAGGGCTGTCTTAAATTCAGCATGGGCCTATCTGAAAATAAGTACCACGTAACAATTCGGGTTGCTACTATAATACGGTAGCATATTTGGAGGGGATATCTAATTATAAATACTACCTACATATTTAAACACTTCACTCGAATATGAACCAAAACCGTAGCTTTTCATATTTTTATCCTATGAAACTGTTTTACTGATTAAATTAATCTTAAATAGAGCAAAACTAAGTCATAGAATTTGCATTGGAAAAGGTTTCAGGGCTGTAATGGGAACACATTAATAATGTTTTCACAGATAAATGAAAAATTGTACTCTTATTAGAAACAAAGTAATCTATACAAAGTCTTCGATACCACAGATGTTAGCCAGTTGTTTCTACAAACCAATGTAGGAATTATCACTTGACGAGGGCGACTATTTTTAATTCTTACAACGCTGCTACGTAGACAAAATAAGGAAGTTTAGTCTCAGGATACGTCACTCAGACACAACTGGGTCCCTTCTGCAAACAAACTAAGTGTCAACGCCACATTCTCACACCATTTATTCATCGCACGAAACATATTTCACCTACTTACAATAAAACTTGACTAGACTTCGAATTTGACTTCTTTATGCTTCGTAATTCGTGTTGACATCTTGCTCCCTGGTTACGCTCCGCCCACCAGTCTCTGCTATTGGCAGGTTAGCTCCAATTGCGAATCCAACCAATGCGTGCTTATTTTCAGCCCGGGTGAACTAAATTTCAGATCACAACCATCTTGTTTTCAATATACAGTTGCTAAGTTCTAAATGTAAGACGGAGGTGTGTCTAATTTTCAGTTATGTTGAGTCTTAAATTCAGACCACTACCGTAAAATCAGACAGCGTTTAAATTCAGATCGCACTGAAAATCAGATAAACTTTTTACAGTGTTATTAGGACATTCAATTATACCTTTTGGTTATCATTGTGAACCTTCCTTGATTGCTTTCACCTACAATGCCTGAGTTGTTTGTGATTCGCTTGTGGGCTGTATAATTTATGTATGACTCAAATGAAATAATTCAAAATGGTTCATATTAGAAGATTAAATTTTTCACCAAAGAATTTTTTCGTTTACATTTAGGTTACGATTTTGTGTATGCAAAATGGCGATTTAGTGTTCCGAGAGTGAACACCCTGCGCCCATTTCCTAAATGGTGGAAAAAACATTACCTGTGGGCCCCTGCCATCTTGATACATAAACCCTCTCTTGAACTGTACCTGCTGGAATTTCAGTCCAGCGCACAGTGGGGCCAAATCGCATTTTGCCGGACAAAAGTCCAAAACTGCTTTTTATGAGATAACGCCTTGAAATTTGGCACATATACACACAAATGATTGTTTATTATGGAATGGTAAGTCATTTTTCATTGGTATTACCCGTTACTTAGATACAGAGGCTCAAACACGACCAAATTTCGAAAAAAGCGCCCGCTCTCATTTTTCTTCGAAAATCTTAAAAGTTGAGCAGATATAGGAGTAATTAAAGGATTTTTATGAAATAAAAAACATTACCAATTGTGAACAGGGTACTTTGCCTATACTATGCATAAGTTTCAGACATTTTTGCCAATATTTGAGTGCTATTACGTCACAAAATGGCGGACCCTTTTATTGGACAAAATTTTACATAAAGTAGACAATATAATCCTTATTCGGAAAATGGTCTCTGGGATACTTCATCAGAGTATAAATTGAAGATATTTCTAGGTTATTCCGTAAAAATATTTGAAAAAAGTTTGCGACGCCGAGAATAAACTCGATTTTTCGATCGCGCGTCGCGGCCCGGCTCCGCGCAGCGGGACCTGGAAATTCCGAGACTCCGTTGGATTGTTCATGTTGTGTGGATAATAACTCCTCGAATATAACTTTTTCAGGCTTTGCATGCTGTCACTGATTTCTAAAGACTCTATACTGAAGATTTTTCGAGGATATTGGTTCGAAAGAATGGATCAGTTAGTGGTGTCCATATGTTCTTCAGTGCACTCCATTCAGTTCACTCGTAACTGAGGTAAATTTGTTATTTGAATAATTTTCGGAATCATTTTCAATCGCAACCACTCTTAGTATGGCAAGGAGAGTGCTTTCAAGTGTAGGAAAAGTCTTGATGTGGTGACGGAGATGTCACCTGAGGAGGTTTGGTCCTTACTGCTCACTAGTGGGCTGACTTACAGTTAGTATAATACGCTTAGAAGCTCCGTTCTTAGTCACGGACACGAGTTGTATCCCCGATGCGGATTACCCCGATGGAATAAGTATAACCGAAAACATTTGCGAAGTGAATCTTCAATATTTATTCAATCACACGGTCTCACGGGTACTGTATGCGTATCTACAGCGCAAACCTCCTGCGATGAAGTTGATTGCACTTCAATATGCAAGTAGGGATTTGATGGAAGTTCGGGCCACGCCCAATATAAAAAACTGTGGGAACGAGCAGATTCGTTAGATGAATTTTTATTCATGAGATCCCTAGTGCCTCTTACTTTGGTAAATGATTCTTCAGGTAAGAGATTCAAGCGTATATATTTTATATTTGGCTAATCCGCAAAAGAACAAACGGGCAATATTAATACTTTCCCTGTTTTAGCTGTGATTATATGGGCAAATCCGTGGCCGTCGTCCATCAGATTTTGCCGTCCCATTCGTCTTCAGTGGCTTACAGAGAAGAAGGAAATATCCAAGACTGAAAATAATTATTTGCAAAGGCAGATTGACGGTTTATAAAATTGGATTTCGGGATGTTATTCATTGTCCTATATGCCGACCACGGTCCATAAAGTAATCATACATGGAGCGGATTTTTCGAAAGGGGCAATTCTTCCCTTAGGCCAGCTATCCGAAGATGCGATGGAGGCCCGCAATAAAGACGCCATGAAATTTCGAGCAAGATTCACGCGGAAACACTCCAGGACGGCCACCATTGAGGACCTATTCAAAAGACTTAATCACGTTCGATCCGTTGCTTTCCTCCACCACATCATTGACTGCGAAGACTGATAGGAGCCTTCCGTAGCAATTACGAGAACTATTACTAATAGAAGACAAAGAAGAAGCATAGAATCAAACTGAGATGATGGTTACGACTCGTCTGAGGATTAAGAATGTGGCTTGAAACGAACAATCGGCAAAGAAAGTTTGGTCAAAGGTATTATAGTGACGAATTCGTGGGGATGGGTGAGTGGTTAAGGAAAGGATAGTGAAAAGGCGATCGCATTGTCAGGAGCCCGCTACCAACCACCCTTTCCTTAACCGCTCCCTTACCCACACTTGCTAATCCCTCATTTGAACACGGCCGACCTAACTTCCTCTGACGACCCTCCACCCTCCTTTCATTTTCTCCGGGTATTCCCTTCTTGGGTTTTTCCCTTCATTGGCGCAAACAGACCTCTTCTCACTTTCAACGAACGTACGAACAACCCATATCCTCTAACAGTTTCTTCGCCTTCTTAACCATTCCCAAATATAAACATGGTGTGTGCTTTCAGAAATTTGTCAACTACCTGAAGAGGACTCGGTGAGCTAAAACTAAGGATGCTCTGAGGGTGAAAATCATTTGGGATAATGACATTTATGTTCCTTTCAGTATCTTACAAGTAATGGCATTTCATTTATATTATTGAATTGATTTTATCGGTACTGACAATATCAAAATCAATTTAAGTCATTCTCGTTTATTGCCATTCTCTTTTCAAATTACTTTCTCTTTTTAAACCATAAGTAAGAGGTGGCGCAGCAAATTCTATGCAAAACAACATCAGTTTTCCAGTTTTGTTTAATATATTATTGATTAATCTAATTGTGTTTCATATATATTACCTTACTTTTCGTCGATAGCATTGCAATTTGACATTATTACATTGTGTGATCAGCATTGCGAAATAAAAATGCAAAACCACTGTAATCACAAGTTTAAATTAATCCATCCCTCAAACCTAATAATCCAGTATCTCACTCTACAAACTTATGATAACGCGCATAACAGAGCTTTTTGTAAACACTCATGACATCATGCTGATTTTACACAGAATTTTTAATTTCATTGTAAGAAGCTATAAAGAATGATATTGTGAAAATAATTCCCTTTAGGTAATCCTTAAAAATTAAATATTGATTTTCATATATTGTCAGTTCCAAGTTACTTATATGAGAGTATCCACTAATATTATTTGTGACGCATCAAAGAGTCAGATAACAATTAGCAACAACAAGTTGTAATTTGCCAAGCAGGCATGTTTTTTTTTAAGACTGCACATTGTCATAGAACGTTCCGTTTTGCGCCACCTTCCTCGGGTAATAAAGGCGTTGGATGTAGTTCGGGGTGGAGGAGGAGAGGGTAAAGGGAAAGAAGGGAATCCCAAATGTTGCCTTTTTATGGAGAACATGTATTGTTCCTCGAGAACCGGCATTCTTGCTCAAGAGCTGAAAGACGTTCATAATTTTCAGCATGATTCCGAAAATTACCCAAATAAAACAATTACCGCAATTACGAGTGCACTAATCCATTCCCTAGAACCAATATCCTCGAAAAATCTTCAGTATAGAGTCTTTAGAAATCAGTGACAGCATGCAAAGCCTGAAAAAGTTATATTCGAGGAGTTATTATCCACACAACATGAACAATCCAACGGAGTCTCGGAATTTCCAGGTCCCGCTGCGCGGAGCCGGGCCGCGACGCGCGATCGAAAAATCGAGTTTATTCTCGGCGTCGCAAACTTTTTTCAAATATTTTTACGGAATAACCTAGAAATATCTTCAATTTATACTCTGATGAAGTATCCCAGAGACCATTTTCCGAATAAGGATTATATTGTCTACTTTATGTAAAATTTTGTCCAATAAAAGGGTCCGCCATTTTGTGACGTAATAGCACTCAAATATTGGCAAAAATGTCTGAAACTTATGCATAGTATAGGCAAAGTACCCTGTTCACAATTGGTAATGTTTTTTATTTCATAAAAATCCTTTAATTACTCCTATATCTGCTCAACTTTTAAGATTTTCGAAGAAAAATGAGAGCGGGCGCTTTTTTCGAAATTTGGTCGTGTTTGAGCCTCTGTATCTAAGTAACGGGTAATACCAATGAAAAATGACTTACCATTCCATAATAAACAATCATTTGTGTGTATATGTGCCAAATTTCAAGGCGTTATCTCATAAAAAGCAGTTTTGGACTTTTGTCCGGCAAAATGCGATTTGGCCCCACTGTGCAGTGTCTCCCTTTTCTCGTGGAACGTGAACCTTTAAAAAAGTTGCTGGATCTGAGTGGAGAGCATATACACATATCTATGCAGTACCGGTCAAAGGTTTAAGGTCACCCTTCCAAGTTTATATTTTACGTAAACCTGTTGACGCTCAGAACAGTTTTACGAACGTTTCGCTGAAAATCGTTGGTGTCTGACAGATACGTTTGAATTTGAGTGAAGCCTATCTCCATAACATAAATGTACTATCTAAAACTGCAGTCATAAAAAACATGTTTTACATGTTTCTACGTGTTTTGAGACCGTGGGCATCAAAATGAATATTGGGAATTTTTATAATTTTCTTGAATTTGGGGAAAAAAATGTTTTTTAATCGATTTTTGCTGGTTTTCATGACCACCAAAGCGTGAAAACGGTAGATCGATCATTTAATGGATTGTAGCAACAGATTAAAAACGTTTTGCGAGTTTATGAAGACTTGCTGGTATCGAATCTTGAAAAATCGATTTCACAAACACCGAAAGTTGTGCGATAGTTTTGTAAAAAGAAGGAAAGTATTTTGTAGAGCCCATAATGGTGTCAGAAACTTTGGAATATTGTTCCAGTCTCTGAAAATTAAGATTTTATTGCTAAAGGTGCATTTCAAATAAACTAGTTAGAAACAAATTGGCGATTAAGTTGTATTATTGCTCAATTTCACTGAAATTGGATGATAAACTTTAACTTATGAAGATGTCAGTCCTCCGGGGTTACTACCGCATAGGTCCATGTTTCTTGAACAGCTGTTTCGCCGTCGTTGAAGTCAGGACCTGAAGACGTCGATTTCAACGCCGGCGAAACAGTTGTTCAAGAAACTTAAATCTACGCGGCAGGAACCCCTGAAGACCAGCATCTTCAGCCACCGCGGAAGCTAACATAAGAAACTCGAAACTTTTGACTGGCAGCGTTCCTCATTCATCGTACCCCCTCTGTGACCAAGAGGAAGACGTCAAGATGCCCACGCCAGTGCAGAACGCCCTCGCCTCCATCCAAACACTCTCCGCTGAGGAAAAAGCCGCCCTGATGCGACAACTGCTATCCAGCAATGCCCAGCCGACTACCCAGCATGCAATGGCCGCCAAGACATCGGCAGCCGCTTCAGTGAGTGGCACACTGACAATGGGGAATATGCATAATATAGAATAATATGCATAATATATAATAATATGCATAATATATAATAATATGCATAATATATAATAATATGCATAATATATAAGCAATATGCAAACGCCGCGGAAAACTCAGATCCAATGGGAAATGTGCATGAAATTTGTTTCTCGAAGATTAATGATGTACTTGATGCGAAATTATCTCACCAATTTAAACATAAAGCCAAATTTTTCTACGCCCACCACAAAGATTATTAAATGATATTTAAATGTTCCCGAAAATCAAAGAAAGTCACGTGACTTGAAGCGCCTTATGACGTCACTGCACGGTATAGGTTCCATATTGCTACGGAGATAGACATTTATATTTAAAAGAAAACGAAGTGAATATATTGTTTTGAGGGTTTCAGCCGTTTCTCGAAAGAAACGACGACTGAAAAATACTTAAAAAAAGCACATTCCGACAATTTCCATTTGTTGACTCCCGTATTGTGGCGTTCTTCTAAAAAAAAACCAGCGATTGTATAGGCGTAGTAGAAATTCTTGGGCACTAAACAGGCATTATATAATTAATGGACGATTTGCTCGTTACCATCCATACTACGTAAATAAAAATCGAAATACAATCGTTTATTGCAACAAACAAATGAGATAAATGCATACGTTATCGCCAAGTATTCATTTAGCAACTAACGTCCACGCATAAACAGATAAACAACGCCCTTAGTGATACCGTGCCGTGACGTCGTGTTTTTAAGCTGCCGCAAAAGTACAATTTTCAAAGAGTATTATCTTTGTAACGCAACTTAAATCTTCAGCAAAATTTCGCCAAGCACATTTTAGCTAATAAACTTCATTCTAACTAATCATCACTAAACATCAACTAATAAACATTCAAAGAGTTATAAAAAATAGTGCATGTTCCCCAAAGGAATAATTCAACCCCGTTGAAAACAGATTTACTTGTGAATCATTAGCAATAGAAGCATGAATAATTTGCATCTGCAAAATGCCCTACAAGCTATAACAAAGGTGTGTGGCAGGGGTCCAAAAACCATCATCAACAGGCTAGGATTATAAACCAAAGAGACTGAGATCCCACTATCATGCAGACGTGAAAATAGTAACATTTCGCATAAAAACAAAATTTCATCCCTCGGGTTCCCATTTGTTTTCAATCTGAAATTAATACTTTGTCCTTACTTTTTTATCTTTCTTTTCATATTTAGAAAGCATATTTGGAATTTCTTTCTTAATTTTTAATAACATAATTAATAACATTTTATTGGAGACATTGACTGAAAAAGTCGTCCGTTTAGGAAATGAACAAAAGAAATTTCCAATACCCAAGCGTGTAAATATAAGTGGACGAATCAGTCCATGTGGGCAGTTTAAGATTATGTAAAACAGAGCCACAATACTTCCACCCCGAGGAGCATATCATGAAAGCAATCACGATTCTCGTGAAGTGTCAGCATAATTGACATTAAATAGTAAGTTAATACAATGTGATATACTAATAGTGCGTAATAATGTAATATTTTCTGTACCTAAATTTATTAAATGTTAACTCATATTTCCCAGCACTAGAAGCAAGGGAGAGGTCGTTTGTCTCATTTTTGAAATCAAATTCACTTTTCTCTATGTACCTGAAATACTTTTAAATTATCTGAAGCTTTTTCTTTATTCATTTGCGTCTGAAAATTTATAAAACAGCATTAAAATTACTCTAACATTTGACCTTCATTTTTTACTATAGTTTATACGTAGAACAATGGCTGGGTGTCATTTGACCCCTAATTTGTTTCCGCAGCATGTCTTCACATTCTTCTTACTATAGTCTCACAATCTTTTACGAAGATCCCTTTTCTCAGCGGCGAGGTGTCCTAGTGGGTTAGTGCTTCAGTTGTGGACCATAGGGTACCCGGTTCGATGCCGGGTGGTGCCTCTGTACATCGACAGCAAAATCCAAACTGAGTGACTTTTTCTGCACCAGATCTTTTTGGGAAACCACACCGGGAAAGTAAATGACTCCCCGTATGAAGTTTTCACATTCCAATGGTACTTTTGCATGGATAACTTTCTTATTATGCAAATCTTATATTTTTGTCATCCTTCCATCAAATTCATTCCCATTAATATGTACCTTTTATCCAAGAAGACAGTGTGCAGCGTAGAGCAGCTATGTTCGTCAAAAGGTGTTACGATAGGTTGAGTAGTGTTTCAGAATTAATACAAGAATTTGGGTATGAATCATTATCAGAGCATAGGTTAAGGTGCAAATTAAATCTATTAGAGAAATTTAAATCGGATAGCTTTACTGAAGATGTCAGGCACATAATAAAAACACCAGCGTATAATGCTAGATTCGACCATGAATAAGATTAGAGAGATATATTGTCGTACTGATAGATTCAGATGGCATTTTTCCCCCGTACTACAAGAGAACAGAATAGGCAGCATAGCAGAGTGATGGGTAGGGGAAATATTTTAGAGTAGTATGTAGTGCATGATGCATGTATTAACCCCTTAAATACTATAGATACTAACAATCTAGATGCATTAGACCCTATAGTTGCTTGTTTACATGTCAGTAGTGCATGCTTGTGGATCTTCACCCCCTGTCACACACCCTATATCTACATCTACACGATACCCTGCAAGCCACCGCGAGGGTGTGTGGCAGGGGTGGATTGCAGGGTATCGTGTAGATGTAGATGAAGTATGGTTTGGAGGGATTAGAGAACTGGAGAATATTAAAAAATTACCCAAATTTGTCTCATCATTCAATGAAATGATATTCATATTTCATATTACCTACTGCTGTGAGCAATTATGCTCCAAAATAAAACTTGCGAAAACCAGGTGTCAAAGATAGCTGACTAATGAGTATATGGTCAATAAGATAAGGATGGCTGCCAGGTGTCAAAGTTGATATTGACAAGATATGCAAGGAAAGCGAATTACAAGCGTCACATTAAAAACAATTGTCTGACCTGATGAAACAATATAATGCCCAGTTCACACGGTTCGTTTTTCCTTAAATGGTTAGCTTGCTGGATTTCGCGCGTGCTACCAAGCGGGCGACGAAGCTGTCCACTAATCTGGCTTCGCTGATGGTTGTCGGTTCACACGTAACAGGAGCTATAGCCTCCTTGCTCACTCTTCTTAGAGCCTCAGCACGAAGACGTTTATATTGATAGTTCCGATTAAGAACTGCATATAAACAAGTTTCGTCTCTATATTCTTATATCGCGAGTTCCCCAGGGTAGCGTGGTAGGTCCGCTTCTATTTCTTCTACACATAAACGATTTGAGTACCGTAGTTAATAGTAATCTTAGACATTTTGCAGACGATGCGGTAGTGTGTAGGGGTATATCAAAGTAAGAAGACAGGAAATCGCTTAGCAAGGATTTAGATGCAATTCAAGTGTTGTGCGACAAATGGCAGTTAGAACTTCACCTTAAAAAGCGTGTAGCTATCAATTTTTGGAGGAGGAATAATTCGATAGAGCCTACCTATAAAATTAGTTACACGAAGATCGAAAACGTTGAAACTATAAGATATTTAGGTGAAACAATCATTAAAGAGTATCGTGGGGAAGACACATCCGGGAAATATCCGGCCGAGCGAATAGAAAACTAGGATTTATAAAAAGGGTACTTGGGAAATGTGATAAGAAGACAAAAGAGCGATGTTATTTTTCACTAGTTAGGCCCCACCTTGAGTATGCAGCCAGTGTATGGGATACTAATGAATTAGGTTTGATCAGAGAACTAGACAGTGTGCAGCGTAGAGCGGCTAGGTTCGTTAAAAGGTGTTACGATAGGTTGAGTAGCGTTTCAGAATTAATAAAAGAATTAGGGTGGGAATCATTATCTGAGCGTAGGTTAAACTACAGTTTGAATCTATTACAGATATTGCTATCGGATAGCTTTACTGAAGATGTTAGGCAAATATTTAAAAAAAACCAGCGTATTATTCTAGATTCGACCAGATAAATAAGATTAGAGAGGTAGATTGTCGTACAGATAGATTCAAAATGGCATTTTTTCCCCATAATATAAGAGAACAGAATAGGTAGCATAGGAAAGAGATAGGTAGGTGAAATATTTAGAGTATTCTGTAGTGCATGAAGCATGTATTAACCCCTTAAATACTATAGGTACTAACAATCTTGAGACCCTATAGTTGTTTGTTTGCATGCTAGTAGTGAATGCTTGGTGATCTTCACCCCCTGCCACACACCCCGCGGTGGTTTGCAGGGTATCGTGTAGACGTAGATAAGCACCACAACTTGATCCCGAGTCTATAGATTTGCACTCATTTTTACACAATAGCGACCATCAGATGCTATTAAAAGTAGAACCAGGAAAAACCTTTATTTTGATCACGTGATGCATAGCTGAACGATGATTGGACGGTAACAATAGCCATCAGCCAAACACGCAAGGAAAATAACACCGGACTTTAACCTCGAAATAGAGCAAGCTAGTCGTCAGGGCAACCGGACAGCAGTCAGCGTTTCCAGCAAGCGAGCAGGCATGGCACCCATCAGCACTCCACGCAAGAAATCCATCCGGGAAAAATGCACCGTGTGAACCGGGCTTAAATTTAATGTATTATTCCTAATGTTTGCTTATAGCTGCATTGCTGTTATGTTTTGAACAACATACACAGAGAATTAATTTACCATATTGTTTAAAGGAAAAGAACTGATGGCCCTCTGCGACGGTATTATTACTAATCATTTATTGTAATGTGCTGTTTATTAATTCATTGTATTAAAGAAACAATTGATTTCATATGTTTTCCGAATCTTATATAAAATTCCTTGCACGGTCCAATGACGAAAAATGTTGCACATCTCTGAATTAAGACATTAATTGCCATTTCGGTATTCGAGGTATCCGAATATTGGAGTTATGATTAATGATTATAATTAGAGAAACCTGCTATTCGTCCTATCTTTAGGTTTCATTTAAAATTCCGCCTCCTGATCGGTGGTATTATTTGGTTCCAGTTTCCAAGGTCGTCACTAAAGGATTTGTTCCAGAGGTGCCAGAGTACAACGGGAGAAGATACGTTGGTGGTGGTTGATCTGGACCGCTTTGCATATGATACGGATGAGGAATTCGCGGATAAGGCCCGAAGGTGCATCCTTAAATCTGTCCTTGAGTGCCACATTTGGATCCTACATTACATCTTCCAGTGCTCCACGGATTTGGGAGAGGCGATCGTTTTTGACGAAACTCCCGTGGCAGCGGACGTACTGAGATTCGTATATAATTGGGGAACTTGCAGCCAACAAATGAATCCGATATCTTTCTGCGGCGAATGCATCACAGGGAGGGTAGAGAAGGTGATCGAGAAAGAAGAGGACGATGACGATGATGATCCCTTTTCTTTCTTGGGAATCGTCCCCGAAGATCCCCCCACTGTAGAAGAGGTAAGAAGTGGTTACCTTCACTTTCTTAATAAACTGTTGCTGTGGATAGAGCGGAATGAGTTTTTATGCCACCTCAGGAAGACGATAGCGAATGAAGGTCTGTGGTGGACCGGAGCACAAAACATGTACATATGGAGAATGGATCAGTGCAGAAAAGAACTGAAGGCCCTCTTCAGTACCTTCATTCAAAGCAGCAACACTTTGTGGGACGTTCTCAAGGAAGAAATCATGGACAAGAAGAACGATGTGTTCGCCAACATGGCTCTATATGAACCTGACCTCTTCGTAAGCTTTATGGACGCAATGCTGGATGAGAAGTCATTCGAGAGACTGCTTTTCCCTCCAAGTGATCCGGAGAAGTTGTGGAACATTCGCTTTGCATTTCGTAAGGTCCTTTATTATGGTGGGGTGCAGGAAGTTCAGAATATATGGGCTTTCCTGGAGGGAAAACTTAAAACACTGGTTAGGACTCATCAGTTCCTGCTGCAGAAGGATGATGAGAACTGGAACGTCCTTTTCACAGCATTTCGCAATAAGATGGACCCGAAGGTAGTTCCTTTCGTGTGGGAACTGCACGGGAAACTTCTTGGAGTGACTGAGCGAAAGAAGCTGCTGATGGACAGCTTGTCTGACGTGCTTCTTGATTTTTCCATTGAAACTAATGCGTTCCTCGTAATTTTGTTCGGACTTTTGAAGAGTGGAGAATTGAACGCTCAGGAATTTACCCAATTGCTCTTCAGCAGGGACAAGGATTCACACTGCTACAACATCCGTTACCCAACACTCTCGGCCAGCACAGTTCACAGGTTCCAGGTCCTCCTCCGCAGTTTCAATCTCGGGACAGAGGAAATCCTGAGGAACTTGGAGGGTGAGTATGCGAACATAGCAAAGGGATGCTTCGATCCGAAGTCGTGGTTGGAGTCGGACGTCTCCTCCCTCTGCGACACCATTCCGGATGCATTCGAGGAAATGAAATGCCCTCATCATCCGTGGATGGACGAGTCACTGCTGGACGATATCGTGTTGGGCGGCTACGACTGCATCGACGACGAAGAGAATGTGTCGCGAATAAGTGTGCTTCAGATGAAGACCTTTTACGTGCTGATGCAGAGGCAGGTGTCATTGGAGGAGGAGGTTCTGGGTGAAGGGAAGGCGTTGGCTGGGTTGGTCCGTGACTGGGAGTACTCGAACCCGGTCTTCTTGCACACGCCTCGATGGAGGGGGCCGAATGGAAACACATTCACTCGAGCTCACATCATTGCTCATTTGATCAACACCATATCTCCATTGCTGCCGAAGCAACGTCTGGTGAAAATGCTTTTGTTCACGTATTCGTTCTACGGGACAGCTTTCCATTGTGCACTGAATGAGAACGACCTTCTGGCATTCCTCGCCCTATATGACGTCACCCGGTGGATTTTGGGAGAGGACGCACTGGCTGAAGTGCATTCTCTTCATCGGGCTAAGAGATTGGGCATCACCATCCTTGATTTACTCCTGTCCCAGCAAGAGGAAGGTCTCTTTAATCACCTCAAGGTAATGGGGGTGTGGGTTTGGGGACTCAACATATTTCGAGACAGGACGAGCATTTAGGCTCCAAGCGTGCTCCTCGTTGTTGTGTTAAGGCCAGTTCACACGGTGCGATTTTCCCGGATGGATTTCTAGCGTGGAGTGCTGATGGGTGCCGTGCGTGCTCGCTTGCTGGAAACGCTGACTGCTGTCCGGCTGCCATGACCAAACTAGCTTGCTTGATTTCGAGGTTAAGTCCGGTGCTATTTTCCTTGCGTGTTTTGTTGATGGCTATTGTTGCCGGCCAATCATCGTTCAGCTTTGCATCACGTGATCAAAATAAATGTTCTGCCTGGTTCTGCTTTTAATAGCATCTCATGGGCGATATTGTGTTTAAAAATGAGTGCAAATCTATAGACTTGGGATCAAGTAGCGGTGCTTATCGAAGCATATACAGACGAAACTTGTTTATATGCAGTTCGTAATCGGAACTATCACAGTAAACATCTTCGTGCTGAGGCTCTAAGAAGAGTGAGCAAGGAGGATAGCTCCTGCTACGTGTGAAGCGACAACCATTAGCGAAGCCAGCTTAGCGGCCACCTTCGTCGCCCGCTTGGTAGCACGCACGAAATCCAGCTAGCTGACCACTCAAGGAAAAACGCACCGTGTGAACTGGGCATTATGCGTTGGGTTTGTTCAATATTTGTATGTTGCCACTCTGATTCGTTTAAACCCTAGCAGCTGTTGCTATGGGAGACAATGACAGAGGGTTGAGGATGTAATTCCATTGTGCTTTAGATAGATTTATCGATGCCTTATTGGGGGTAGCAATTAAATTTAAGATGGGAGCGTAGTGAGGGAAACCCGGTACATGGGAAAACTAGTGTTGACTAGGTGGGGAGGGAGGAAAGACAGCTTCTTCTAATGAGATAGGCTTGATCTCACCAAACAGAGATAATCCCAACAGCTATGAAAATTTGCAGCTTACGAAGGGATAAATGTCTCTTTGTCGGTGTGTCTGCTCAGTGCAGCGAGGGTATTGGACTGCTAACCGAAGCTGCCGGTTTCGAATCTGAAAGAGGCCCCTTCAGATGTTCAGCCTCACTCAGGAGAAACTATTTTCCGGTTAATAGATCCATCTGAGAGATCTCAGGTGGCACAGGGCCCCAACAAGAATACACCCTGACAATGTATGAATTGCAGTCTTCGTGCTGCTTAATTATAACTCATTATACTATCAGACTAATAATCAATATTTATAAGGTTAAACCCAAAAAAGATACAAGGATGACACCTTGTAAAGCGATCAGGAGAGTCACCAGTCTTAGTCATTTTCACAGAACGAGGAGGTTTTTATTCAACCATTTCAGTGTGTTGTTTCATTCCAAGCCTGTTCTTCTTTTGGCATCACTGATTTTAATTTCATAAAACGTGAGCCTTCTGCTGGCAGCATCAGACAACAATGATTGCCAAAATTTGCAGGTCCTCGCGTTTTTTTATATTTGGCGGTTGCAACAATCGAGACCGTATGCTGCTCCCATTTGAAATTTTCACTAACCCTTCCATGCGTATCCACTATATGTAGTTGGTATCCACCATCCCTGGTCAGATATTTTGGTATTTTTTTAATATCTCTTTTGCTCCCTTGATTATTCTAGTGAAATATATTTTTTTTCTTCAGATACATATATTGTTTCGTACAAAATAACTGTATTCTTTTCCTCTAAACATATTCGATCCACGGGGGCATTGTGGTTCCAATCTCTCTTCCTTTTTGGCTTTCTTTCTTGGTTTTTGATATATTCACCCACCAATCGACCAGATTATCAAAACTCTTTTTGGAAGCTATAAGAAATTTCACATGGGCCTTCGTGTATAATGCTTAGGAGTCCCCCAGCCATAGAAACGTTCCCGAGAAGGAATAGGTTTTGGAGAAGGTTTTGTCTCTGCTTTCCTCCTCTCCCGGGTGAATCACTTTTGGGTGTTATGGTTTTCCAACTGGTTTTTTTTTACCAATCGCTTTTTTCCAAGCATTTCTAAGCCATTATGAGTGCCATTTGGGAAAAACAGTAAAGGAAGTTAGAATAAAGATAAAATAAAAATAGAAATAGGCTGACGGAAAAGACAAGCGGATGACAAAAGTTGACAGGAGAGTTTTCGGAATGTCTAAGAGCGTAAGGGGGAAGTGTTCAGTATGAGGAGGAACAGAGGGAAGTAGTTCAGTAGTTCATAAGGAAAATGGAATAAGGTATGAATGACTGAATGATTTATTATGCTTTAGGTTTTCCCATACGAGCAATACAAAAGTACATAGTTATCTAGTTCTGCTTATGACAAAGACATTTGGAAAACGGGTGCCAAAAAAGCAACAGCTATAACAAAATAATTAGGATACAATAATAGCACTATATAATAATTATAATTTGTACGAAGTGGGGTTACATGTATAATTCCTCATCAAATCAATAATTACATAATTTTTTCTTACAAATTAGAAGAGAGGTAAGGTTTTCAATTTTAAAGGAAATCGAAGGAAGTTAAACTAAAGATTCGAACTCCTTTGGTGGTGTATGACGATGTAACTCTTTTTCTTCCTTTTCATGGATCTCCGCGTTACGTAGACCTCTGGGCGATTCCCTTACTCATATGTACAGCCCTAACTCGCTGCTTACCTTATTCTGGTCCTTGCCGGTCAGCTGCGTACTGAATTGATTACGCAAATAAAACAGTTTGAATATATACCAGTTTAAGAAGAGACCACACGTTTATTGGTAAGCCAGGCAAGTCTTATTATCGTGAGTTTACCATGAAAGAATGCCAAGAAATTAATCTCTGAGCTTCTAACATGTGGTCCAACAGTAATCAAATGAGACGTACATATCGTACATTATCTGACGTTGAGATATAGTGAACTTCCACCTTGTTACGCTGCCTCTGCGTTGCGCTGCATCATCTCCGCGAAAAGACGTTGGTTATTCTTGTGATTATCCGTCCACAGGTCACTTACCGCCGATCGTCCTGCTGAAAGGCTGTGCAGCTCCGTGGTACCTTGCTGTAGATACTTCGATGTTCACTCAGTAAACCTCCTGGTCGCACTTACGCACAGCCGTATGACACTTTAGTAACAATACATTGCGTCGGACATCACGCACCGGTATCGTAAATAAATATGTCCCCCCCTATTGTTAAACTGGTCGGCTTATGTAGGTTTCCTTGGGGAAAACTCATTGTTCAACAGTAATTAAGGTGGCTCCAAGGAATTATGAAGTAGATGTCATTTTTGTGAAAATTTCAGGACACATCATTTTTTTGGCCCTTCTATCGATTGGCAACAAAATAATTTGGCCTTTCGATTACATATTTGAAGAAAAAAGACGTTGAAAATCAGATATTTTATACGTGGCTTTACGGCAGAGCATGGCTCTTGTAGTAAATTTGCAGATTAATAATGTAAAGAGAAATGTCGTTTTGACGAAAAACTAATATAAGATGCGCAATTTTATGTAGAATTTATCATTGTAAAAAATTGCTCACCCTACCACACTTTTTTAATTGATATTAATAAATGTTTGCTCGAAAAAAAAGCGGATAAGCCTTAGTTACATGAAAGTGGCGCTACAGTATGTTGTTATCATTGGCAACGGTACTTTTGACGGAACGTGCTTACAAGCCTATTTACTGACTTAATTTAGGAATATAGCTTACCAAGGTCCTTCTTGTATTTTTTATGTAATTTAAATATTTCATTGGTTATTGATATGGTGTAATTGATACCAATGCTTCCAAATGGTAGCAGCGTCATTGTTGCCAAACAATTTTCAAAAACAGGAATAAATAAAATTCAAAACAAAGAGTTGTATTTGCAAGGGAATATTTATCAACTAAGTAATAAAATGTTTAACCTATTTTAGAATACGTATTAGCGGGATAGAGCATGTATTCTTACTTTGGAAATTAAACGTGGCAACAACACTGCAGCCATGTTTCGAAGTCAAAATGAGTTAAAAGAGCTTTAAAAAAATAGAATGTGACTACAACGCGCTATATAATAGCACAGTCAAAGATACAATTATTATGCATGCGTTATCACCCTATAGATGATTTTCCATGTAGGTGTTTTTCTGTGTATGTATTTATTCATTAAATAACATAGCTCTTTTAGGGGATATTGAATCGCGGAGTCACGGTGGAACATCCTTAAATATTATTGTTAGCGTTCCCGCTTGTCGAGCATATCCGGTGCGACCCAGGCAGCATCGTATGGCAGTTATACTTCGGCCCAATGTCATTTTGACATCACCAATGTCGTTTTAACATCGGCTGATAATGCCGATATAAAAATGACATATAAATGATACCATTCTCCGATGTAAAATTGATATCATGAGCGTATCTTTAAGTAATATTTAATAGATATCGTGTTCATATGCAAAAATGATGTCAGCTGAGCTGACTAATAAAGGGCATAAAAATTATCATATTTTTCTGGTTGCTGGATTTTATAATTTTGAGTATTCAAATTTTTTCCTCCGACGTCAGAGAGAAGAAAGTCAAAAATTCATGATTGGTCAGAACATCAGAAACCATTTGGAGGCCTGCATATTAAATAAGAAATATGATTATTAAAGCATTCGATGTTTGCTTACAAATTGCCGTTCACGCGGGAGGCTTGCAATACCCTACATTTACCGCCAAGCCCGGCTTTAGCGCTGGATGGGTTTCACCTTTTGTCGTGGCTTCTTTGAATCCCTTTCTCCCTTGCGTTGCCATCCTTGATGGACCGCGAGGGCTCAACATCTAGATTGAACCTCGGTAAAATTTCCATGCCAATTAGGGATCCTGAGTAGTGTTGTGGTCTTCTCAGTGGCCCGGAAAGCCAAAGGTCCATGGTTCAATTCCTGGTCCAGGTGAAGTTTTACGTATGGAAATTAATGAGATCCCCCCATATTGGGTAATAACTCCAATAACTTCAACAAAAAAACGAGTTTGAAATATTTAATTACAATGATAACGCTTAAAGTGACGCATCTTTCACTAAGGGAAGTTGGGTCAGGAGTAAAGATGGTATCTCATTACTATCATAAATACTTAAAATTACCCATTACTTAACAAGGGAGTTGGCTCAGGGGTAAAGTGCTGGATTATCAATGTGAATATTCTTGGATAGTTATCAATGTGAATATTCTTGGATCGTAACTACCTCTTACTTTTTTTTTCATCGAAGTTTTATGGTACAACCATCCCTGATTATAAATAATTTTAAAATGTTTATCCAGGATACATTTTGACTATCTTACTTATTAAATCATCCCAATATCATGTTAATGAAAAATAAGTCCATGGAAATATCAAAAATACATCGACCCAATATCATTTTTATGCCCTTGTATTGCACCGGTCCCGTTCTCCCGGACGTGCGGACGGGACACAACACACTCCACCCACGCGTTCCCTCCCGCCTCAGAGACGCGCGGGCAAAAAACAAACTCCGTCACCTTTTAGATAAAAAGGGAAGACCTCTCCAGAGCAGGCTCAGCGGGCAGGTTCCTGACCTCATTCAATTCTAGCGATTCCCTAGCTTTACCGCCGGGGTCGGGCGAAGAAGGGTCGTCGGAGATGGGTCTGCGGGTGATTCGGATCGCCAGGTAGAACGTTGAACAAAAATATGTTTCGTTTTTCACTTCACGTAACAACCATATATTCTAGGGCTGACACAAGTACTACAAAAAAATACCCTTCTTATAAATACTGAATGGATGAATGAATGGATGAGGGATGGGACATTGGAATAGTGAGAATAACCTTTCATGAAACGAATGAATGAAATAATGAAACAAAACAAAAAAATAGAAAATCAATGATGATCACACAATATAACATCAAATAATTGACTATGAGCCGATCAGAACAAAAGAGGTTCACGTCCACAAGCAGGCGGTTGAATGAATTACACGATTGGATTACAATATTCGTGAGCTAACAATTAGTCCCCTCCTTCCCTTTGAGGAAAAATACTTTCCACCGAATTGCCCACTTTAGGGCGTTAATCACTCAAAATCGACGAACACACTGTCGTTTAATTCGGGCCCATCGTAGACTCGATGGCTATGAGGCTAGCACTTTCAGCCCGAAGTATAAAATTTTAACTTTTCCGAAATCCGAAACTTTTTTTTTCATGATCTGAACTCGAAAGTGTTATATTATGCCAATGGTGACCAAAATAAGTCTTTACATTGAATTTTTTATTGGTTTTTTGTGAATTTTTTTTTGCCGCCATCTATAGATGGCGCTCGGCACCTGGCGAAGTCAAAGGGTCCTGGTGAGCGTAATATTTTACGAATATCGTGTACGGCAATTTTTTCAACCGGATTTTACTAAAGAATCGTAATTCTTATATTCTAGAGATAGTTTCTCATTTGAATGGCGATAAATTTAAATTAAGTTAAATTAGAATTATTTAAATAATAGTTCTTTATCTTTAAAATTTTTCTAGTAAGGCTCGTTTTTTATTCTTTATCAATAATTTTACCAAGTTCAATTATTAGAAAGCTAATGTTAAAGCTTATATGTAAATTTGCATCGATGATTATGAAACGCCTGCCTTTACACGAGTTGACAGATAAGCGCTAGAGTTCCACCCTCCCAAAGGCGAGCTTCAAGTGCGTGTGCGAAGGTTAGGGAGGTCTCGGGTGAGTCCCTGCGGGTGGTCTGAATCATGGTGCCTCTTACAGTATCGAAATGACGTACGAGAATTCGTTCGAGGACGAAAAACATGTTATGTTATGAGCACGTGCCAAACGTGCCTCCCCACGCCCCAACACTCGACCGCATCCACACGCCTCCCGGCACGCACTTATTTTACACCTCCACGATGCCAGGAACGGCATCCTTTCATGTTGAAAAGGGTCAGTGAACGCTCCACGATAAGCTTCCAACCCAAGGACGGCCGCTGGGGTACTTTCGGCGCAGGAGGGGACCCTATTGTTATGCAGCAGCAGCGGAAGAGCAAGACGAGGAGGCCGCTTCCGCCCCTTCCCGGCGAGGGTGCTTTCCTCTTTGATCGGCCGACGAAACATACCCAAACAACCAACTTTGACAAATAACAGAAATCCAAGGCATATTTTCCAAAATATTGATCCTAATGCATACATAGTTTATTCCATTGCTATCAACAATATCTGAAAGTTAAATAGTCTGCAGTAATGTAGAAAAAGTAAATAAGTTAGGAAAACAATTTCCAAATTATTCGTAATATATTTACATATATTTTTGTACACTTATATACAGTATATCTTAACATATTTATTGCATAGGTACAATGTTTTGAATATGCAATAATCGTATTGTTTACAATATTTTAAGTATTTACAATAAATTTATTTTCAATATTTACAAGATTTTTTTACAAGATTAAATTTATATTCAATATTTACAATAAAATTATTTTCATTATTTACAAGATTTATCATATGTACAAAATGTACAATATTTACATTTTCGGCAGTGGAGAGGGGATTACCGATGGAAGTCTTGGAAGCATTTATCCAAGCAGAGGCCAGGTTCTTCGGGGCAATCAGGGCAAAAGGTAGTCACCGCAGACTTCTTGCCCAGCTTGGAGCACTGCCTGCACCGTTTTTGGACCCTTCTGTCATTCCTCTTTTCGCAGTATTTCGGAAAATGGGAATCTATGGATATCATGGAAGGGCCCCGTGAAACGGGCAAACTCTCTCTCGTTTGGCCTTTGGCAAGGGCATCTATGATGGACAACCTGTATGAGTACAAGCTCAGTTTTTGCGAGCTGAACTTTTGGTACAGGAGATAGGAATTCAGAAGCATTATATGCATCACATGAATCCCTAATCTCCTGAACCATTTTAAAGTTTTGTGATCACAGGGATAGTATGCCATGAGTTGGTCGACACGGTCAATGCCCCCCATACATCTGTTGTATTCGGCAACTGCCTTGGGCTTTTGGACAATGTTACCCCTGGATGTAGTAACATTGACCAAGTCGTTGCCGAATTCAGTGCTAAGTAAGAGGACATCCCGTTTGTCTTTCCATTTCATGACATTTATCCCTGTGTCGGTACTCATACAAATTGTCTCACCTCGTTTCAATTTAGCCCGGATCACCTGCGGTGGGTTCCCTTTACGGTCCCCACGCAGGGTTCCAGTGCAATAACACTCATTGCTGAGTAGTTCACGGGCTAAATTGGCATCATTGTAATAGTTGTCCATAAACAAGGAATACCCCATTCGTTGTCTTCCTTCCATAAGTTTATGGACAACCTTACTTGCATGCCCTCGTCCACCCAACTCGAGATCCTTTTTGCCCGTATACACAATGAAATTCAGGACATACCCATTGGGTTCGGTAAGCATGTATAGTTTGACTCCGAACTTATGCCTCTTCCCTTTGATGAATGTCCTGAACCCCAAGCGACCCCTCCACAATACCATAGATTCATCAATACATAATACCCTGTCGGGAGTATATGTTTTTTCCGAAATACTATGAAAAAGGTCAAGAAGGGGCCTAACTTTGTACAAGGGATCTATTGGAGCAGGGTCACCAACATTTGCATTTTCTGCAAAATGCAGACTCTGCAAGATGGCGAGAAACCTATCTCTCGCCATCCTGCGGTGAAAAAAATGCAAATCAAATTTGGCATTCCTGTTCCAATAGTCCCTTATCCTGTTAGTTCTAACGGTACCCATATGGAACATTAATCCCAAAAACACTTCAAATTCTTCCCTGGTCAATTCGCTCCAATTAGTAACTCTTTGAGGTTGAACACCCACCTGATTTAGGAAAATATTTTCCACGTAGGCGTTCGTCCTCTGAATTACTAATTGGAAGAATTCATCAGGGAAAAACAAGCGGAAATAGTCAATGGGATTATTTCCACTGGGTGCCGTTAGAAGAGCTTCCCTTCCCCGAAAGGGAAGGGCTGCAGGCAGGCAAGCACCCTCAGACCAGGCAAGGGGTGTCTGGGGAGGGAGGGAGGGAAGAGAGGAAGAGGGCGGTGGGGTGGGTGCTTGGGAAGTGGAAGGAATAAGGGATGAGGGTGGAGGATTCTCCTCTGAGAGGCGGGGAGCAGGGGTTGGACCTCTACCTGGAGTTATTGCTTCTTCGGACTCCCAGTCGTCAACTTCCTCCCCACTGCCGAAATCGCTCCATGATTCGGAAGACGAGTCTTCTCCCAATGAATCGTCTTCCAAAAATTGTTGTATTTCTCCCTCCGTGATTGCTGTAGAAGCTTCGTGGCCTCTCTTCCTTTTGGCAGCCACCTCTGGAATAATGAAGCAAATAAAACATAAATGAAAATTTACTGCAATAAAGACAATGGGTCATTCCACCTCAATTCAACAAACGTTTGTTCCTTAGGGTCTCAGATTTTGATAAAAATGGGTGTACGGGAACAAAATCAACTCAAACTGAATACCCTCAAAATAAAATTCTCTGTAAATTTCTTTGCAAGCATCCATTCAACATAACAAATAACAATTGTTGTTAACATTTATAGTTTATAATATATTTTTACCTCATATAGCCACGACCTTGAGCAATTAGGAAAATTTTAGGCTTGCATCGCGTGTCCGCTGCATGTATTCCAAGAGGGGGAGCCAACGGGCCGCACGAGAGAAGATTGTAAATGTTTAAATATTTATAAAAAACGCATTTATGAACTGCTTCTAAATTTTATTTTTGGAATAGTTAGCTGCTTATGTTTAGATTACGGAAAAAAGGTTTCGGCCGATTCTGAGATAGAGTATTTGAGAAAAGTTTATTAACAATTTTTTGAACATTAGTAATTAACAACAATAGGGTTTAGAAGAAAATAATTTTATCTTGATATATTTGCATTCAATAAAGATTTAGCTTTAAAAAGAGATATTAATCATTGCTGTATGACAATTACAAGCGGAGATATAAGTGATAATATGATTTAAGGCTCGGATTTTTGCTAAAAATGCGAAAAAATTAAAACATGCATAATTCGCTCAAAAATTTTTTTTCACGGAACTGTTTGAAGGCATTCAGTTTGAGTTGATTTTGTTCCCATACACCAATTTTTATCAAAATCTGAAACCCTAAGGGACAAACGTTTGTTGAATTGAGGTGGAATGACCCAATAATATATTATACTAAATAATTATGCCAAAAATTAAATTACCCAAATATGCTGGAGATCTCCTCTGCCGCGAGGTTGAGGGTTGAGGGGTGTTGGATCGCTCCATTCTGAAATAAAAGGAAGCTGAAAATCACATCCCACAGAAATAGGAACCTATTTATTTACGATACAAAAATTTAGTGAGAACGCTTGAACCCGGGACCCTTCCGTCTGTATCCCAGCGTTCTACCCAAAAGGCCACCTACAACTTCTTATAATAATATTTCTGTAAATATAATGCATATGACTACAGTAAAAATTGATAGAAAAAGCGAAATAATAGAACTTACCCGTCTCTTTCTATTTGTTGAAACAACGTTGAAAAAACGGTTTTAAAAACGGTTTTTTATTTTTTGAATATATAAAAACAAATCTTATCTCCTCCTATTGGAACAAAGAACAAGAAGAAAGTCTTTATTAATAAGAAGTAATATAAAAAGGTAGGCGAAAAGATATTTTTTAAGGACAATGAGATGATTTATAAAAACATACCTTGTCGTAGTTTGCACAGTAACTTGAAAAACACGAGCAGCCACAGCAAAATCCGAACCATACCCTGCGGTGGATAAGACTGAAGTGGTGATGCCTGTGAAGACCCGAGGCCGCTAAGCGAAGGGAAAGCGAAGAACGGGGCTCTCGAGTTTATGACTGCCGAGCGCAGCGGCCCGTCATCTATAGATGGCGCTCGGACCTGGGCGAAGTCCGCCGCGCCATCTATTGATGGCGCTCGGTCTCAAAGTGCTAGAATAGCTAGAATAAGGGGAGGGGTTTGGTCGGGACGGCAACCTTACATGACCGTAATCACGGGACTGGAATCTGGCTCGGCATTCTGGATGACTTGACTTCCGCTGCGCACGCCAGGCTCGGACACGCCGCCCGTGGTCTCCGTGTACGTTGTGCAATTCTGGGGGGGGGGGGGAGTTGAGGTCCAAACAGTGGACTTCGGTACTTTTTCTTCTGGTACCTCTCCACCTCCAGCAGTCCCAATCACGCGCTCACTCCAGCAGCGCTTCCGCCCCGCGATTTTCCCCAGTGCCTTCTTTTTTTCTTCTTTCCGGCGATTGCCTTTTTATATGCCGTTTGGAGGGGAAGGGGACGTGGATGGAAGGGAAAAACTAATGGAGGGGGCACACAGAGAGAAACTCGCACTTCCTGGGACTCTCAAAAGTCAACCATCCCGAATGACTCATGCAGGCGAGTCGGTCCAACAGTGTTCCATTTCATCCACTCGACCTTGCATACTTGTTCCCTATCTCTCACACACACACACACTCACAAAAAACTCACTCACTCATACCTCCTCCCACCTCAACGAGCCGAGCTTAGGAAGGAAAAGGTGAAGGAGTGGTGTGGGTGGAAAAAGGAAAGGTGTAACGGCCCCAACCGTTACAGTGTAGTGATGTAAGATGCCTTTTTATCGTCAAATTAATATCGACCCAATATCGTCAGCAAATGTCATTTTTATAATGGCAAATTTTATCACTTTTGACATTTGCCGATATCGGTAGCACATATCGGATGGACCAATAAGTGATATGTGACGGTGTAAGAATGATATTGGGCCGATATCATGATGCTGCTTGGGGATGTTATCGGTCTATTGTTTATACTTTGTAGCTATAAGGTTATTGTTTTGTTGGGCGGGGCATTCTATAACAATGAGAAGGATTTATGTACAAGCTTACCATTGTAATTATACCAATATAATTCTCTTCTTTTTCCAACACTCCGCTTGCTTAGGAAGTCGAAGACGTGGGTGCTTCTCCGGCTTTAATTGCTGGCTCGATCAGTTCGACCGAAGCAGAAGTTGGCGGAAGAGACAAAGGGAACGTACATGATTGCGCGGATTGAAGTGTGAGACGGAAATATTGCAGGATGCTGTGGGTGCGACTTAAACAGCCGCGAGGAAGAGGTGTTTGTTGGTGTTTGTCGGTGAGATTCGGACGGGAAGTGGTCCATATGATGCTCACGCGTGGCAGCACTGGTCCACACATAACGAGGAAGCTTTTCGACGAAAAGGGTAGAGGATGACGAGGGTGAAAGGAAAGCCAAAATATCGCGGAAGGATTTCTGTGAGTTTCTGCTCTCTTCATGCATTTGTTGCTTGAACATATTGTTTACAGCTTTTGTTTTAATTGGGACGTTTACGTACTCGGAACCGAAATCGCAATTGTGTGCACGAAATCGTTGGATGGAAACGAAAAAAGAAATTTAGTGAAAAAATCAATCTTCTAACCACAGCCATTCATTCATAAATCAAAAATTAAAATAAGCAAAAGGTTACTCCCACCGAAAAAGCTGTTCTGATAACATTGACGTCATTTTAATCCCGCCCTTGACTGCTCTTATGGGATTGGAAGGGAGTGGAGGAGGGTTCTTGGAAGGTCTGCTGGCGCAGATGCTGTCGCGACTGCTCCAATTGGCAGAGTCAGCTGTGTCCCCCCCTTTGCGATGAGTTGAAGTAGCTTCGCGGGCTCAGTTGTGATTGGACGAAGTCGATACACGTCAGAGGTTGCACCACACCCACTTTTCCGAAAGGGTTAAGAACATCAGTTTTTCGACGCCTATAACTCGGGAAATAATTGACGGATGAAAAAGCGGAAAAATACGGGTCTTTTTATTTTAAAAACTCTATCATATTCGGCAATAAAAAATATGGTAAACGACCGCATTGTTTCAGTTTATGCGCAGTGATAAACTGATGCTAAAAATTAACTTACTTTCCTCCTTTTCACATGTATATCATTTTATGGGAAGTTCCATTCCACCAATTAAAAGAAACTAGATTGCAAAAGTAATTCAGTTCAATGGAGCAATTCTAATTTTATGATGATGAATGAACTCAAGGGATCTAATGACCTTACCATCGACATTGGCACCTTTTGAAGCTACGATTCTACACATTTTTAGCATCAATTCATCTTTTGTCACCCTTTGACCTTTGACCCCTGAGTCACCCTTGATGGTCAATGGATGAAAAGAGGGATCTGAAGACCTTAAAATCGACCATGGCACCTTTTTAAACCTATGAATCGACATGTTTGAAGCGGTGATTCATTTTTGTAGCCCTGTAACTTTGACTGTGACCTTTCAGGAGTCACGGTTGCAATTTTCGACCCCAAAAGTTCTTCTATCGTGTTCTTCGTGTCCTAAAACCTATTAGTCGAAAGTTTCGCTGAGTAATTCTGTCTTTTTGTATTCGAATAATTTAACATTGAATATCCATAAGGCAAAATTAGGATTTTAGGTTGGACCCTATTTCTGGGGTCAAAAGGTCATTTTTTTAATATTTTGCTTAAATTAAACAAAACCTACAACCTTTTTCGAGCCAGGTACCAAATTTCATTCATGTGGCTATAAAGGAAGTGCCTAAAATTACAGGTCAAAAATGACACACGATCAATGGGACACTCTGTATATACATATATAGGAAACAGACATATGAAGAAAACATAGAAACACGAAAAGGAGACACTCACAACAGTTTGGACGTTTCCGCGGTCATGCCACCTTTCATGCCATGTTTTTTGTTGGTACAGATATGTCGATGATATACTCTGCTTGTGGACGGGCAGCATGCGACAACTGGACAAGTTTTTATCCCTTTTAAACGATCTCCACCAAAATATTAAACTAACCATGGAGGTCGGTGGACCAATTTTAAATTTTTTAGATTTGACTATTTCCATAGAGAAAAATAGACACACATTTGCTATCTACTGGAAGCCTACCCATACGGACACCATCATACCAAACAGCTCATGTCATCCATATTCCCATAAACATGCGGCCTTCCATGCCATGATCCACCGCCTTATTAACATCCCCCTACGGGAAACTGAGTTTGCACAGGAACTAAATATTATACGACAAATTGCCCACAAAAACGGTTACGAGCAATCCATAATTACCCGGATTTTAAATAGGAAACTTAGAAGTTTTAACTACTCCCATTCAAGTTCCTTGCTCCCCGCTGAGCCAAAAAAGAACCCCAAATGGTGTAAATTACCCTTTATCGGCCCCTTGTCTTATAGTGTAGCAAAACGAATCCCGAGGAATAATTTTAAGGTATGCTTTTATAATAACAATACCCTAGGCAACTTGTTAAACAATGCAAAAGACGTCTTAGACCCTAATTGTAAATCAGGTTTTTACAAGTTAAAATGTGAAAATTGTGAATGCCATTACATTGGCCAAACGGGACGTAACTTCAAATGCAGAGTGAAAGAACATAAGGCATGCTGGAGGAACAAGGGTGACTCGTCAGCCTTCGCCCGACACCTCTTGGAGACGGGGCACCGAAGCAGTTTTCAGCCTGAATTACTGCATTTTACTGGAAAGGGAAGGAAGATGGATGCCTTGGAGATTCGGGAGATCAGCCTCAATAGAAAAGACCTTGTCAATGACATAACCTTCCCAAACCCATCCCCCTTATTACTCATCACCTTAAACACTTCTCCCTCCCCTCACCCCTCCTCCCCTCCAAACAACCCTCCTGATTCCCTCGTCCCCACACTCGGCCAACCCCCTCCCTCCTCCCCACCCTTCTCCCTCTCATAGCACTCCCAGACTATATAAACCTGTGTTCTGCTGATAATAATTTTAATGTACCTGAGGGTGGCTTGACAGCCGAAACCGGTAGTTCGTTTAATAAAATTGTGGAAGTCACAACGTTTTTCATTGCTAAAATGGTAGAAGATTGCACACATTTGAAACAAATTCCAGCTTCACTGTAGACATTGCCGGATCCATTGACTTGACTTTTTGTTTATTTACCTGGGCGGGATATGACGTTAGCGTCCTCTCCACTCTTTCAGAAATGGCAATCTTAGAATCTTTTAGAAAAAAATAAAAAAAGTATAAAACATCATATCAAAAAAGTACACAATTCCTGCATAGAATCAGGTTTTCAAAGACTATTCCTTTTAAAGTCAAATTAATAGAAAAAAAACAGAATACTATGGGAATGGGGTCGTTTACCACATTTTTTTATTGCCGAATCTGATAGAGTTTGTAAAATAAAAAGACCCGTATTTTTCCTTTTTTTCATCCGTCAATTATTTCCCGAGTTATAAGCGGCGAAAAACTGATGTTTTTAGCCCTTTCGGAAAAGTGGGCGTGGTGAAACCTCTGACGTATATCGACTTCGTCCAATCACAACTGAGCCCGCGAAGCTACTTTGCCTTATCACAAAGGGGGGGACACAGCTGACTCGGCCAATGGGAGCCGATTGCGACAGCATCTACGCGAGTAGGCCTTCCGAGAACCCCCTCCACTCCCTTCCCTTCCCCTAAAAGCAGTCAAGGACGGGAGGAAAATGACGTCAGTGTTATCACAGCAGCATTTTCGGTGGGCGTCACCTTTTGCTTAATTAAATTTTTTATTTATGAGTGAATGGTTGCGGTTAGAAGATTAATTTTTTCACTAAATTTCTTTTTTCGTTTCCATCTAACGATTTCGTGTACAAAATTGCGATTTTGGTTCCGAGTAAACGCCCTCATTACTTTCAGGGCATGAAACAATAGGAATATAAATTACTAAAAGGGTCAGCTGTAAACATAGTAAAATCAAATATTACGGAAGATAGATGGTTATAAAACATTGCCTGCGTATGAGGAATATAGCTCAAATGAAGGAAGAAAAACGAAGAACAAAACATGAGTGCAAGCACAGATAAAAAACATGAATAAGGAATATAGCTTATAACTTCAGGCTTAACAGGTCACCTGAAGATGTAACTATGTTATGAACCCGGGTGGTGCCTATTTAAATATAAAGTGAAACTAAGTTTCATTCTTTTATTTTCCACGAATAAGGAAATTGACCGAATTTTAATCAAAAAATATAATATATACATAATAAAATAAGGACATTTTAACTAATCCCTAATGCATGTATCTTTCCAATAAGAAATTGGTCACTTTCTTCCTAGACAACTTTTCTTTTTCACGTCTCTCGGGAGGTCGTTAAAGACCCGGTCATACGTCCCAGAGATATACTCCGCCATCCATCCCGTCTTGCAGGTAAGTATTTGAAGATGTGTGGATGAGCCTCGGGTAAAATGCTGCTGCACTGATTTCATCAGTCGGATGTTTTCAAGCAGGTAAGATGGGGTTTCGTTTCTGCGTACCCGGCCAGGACCACCAACAAGGCCCTCCTCCTCTCTTTAACCTTTAGCAGCACCTTATGCTTGGCGTAATAGGGTGTTAGATGTTCCCACAGCCCGAGTTCAAGTGCGTACCTACCTCATGCACGTATTATTCGCCACCTGCAATCTGTTCAGCTGTTCCTCGAAAATCAAACGAGTATCTGCCAACATCCAACTTACCGTACATGATACGAAATACATGAAAGTAACGATTACTTTCACATAGCCATGAATAGATTACGAGTGAAAAATACTTTTTTTCACTGTAACGATTACAGGTAAAAATACAAAAAAAGTAACCGTACCGGTAATTCAGCCTTTCCCCTACAATGGCGGCCTGTAATATGTGCATGCATTTTGCTCGCATATTTCACAATATTTTTTCTCTCAACAGAGCACTACGGAATGAGCTTTTTGCTATCTCCCGTAAAACACTCTTTCCTTCTGACTTATGAATCCTCGATTGCAAGGAAAATTCCTTCTGTCAACAATTACCTTCTATGTTAATTTCAAAGGGTTTTGGAATGACTTTCTTATCTGATACCTCTTCCGACAGTCGGCATTCAGGTCCTATAACTGCATCCATAGGTGCGGGCGAGGAAACTCATCTTCAATTTTTGTTTTATCCGTACTAATATATAAAAATGTAATGGTGTCTGTCTGTCTGTCGTCTGTCTGTTACTCAATCACGCAAAAACTACTAGACGGATTGAGCTGAAATTTGGTATGTAGATTGGAAATGTGTCCGGGCAGAACATAGGCTATGTTAAAATACCCTTAGGGTCCTCAAAAGCCCCTGAATGGGCCCTTAGATGGATCCTGGTGCTCCCTGGCATTGAGTTCGGTGCATTGGTCTCATTTTTTTCTTATTTAAAGTACTTCCATTCAAGACAGAGGGCTGGAATTTTTTGTGTCGGATGGCTGAGTAAATAAGGTTTCTAATTCTTTCAATCAATTTTCTATTACGCTTAGTATTTGTCTTTAAATCATATTTTTCCCTGAAAAATCCCACATTGTTCTCTGAAATCAACAATAGCATATTTCCTTGACAACCAGAGATCGGTGCGAATGCCCTTTGATTTTCAAAGGATAATCATGCCTCTAGCATTTAAATATAACGTTTTTCTGCAGGCCCATGATAACACGTAGAAATAAATTCTATATAAGAGGGGACTATAGTCCCAAGGGTCCCATGTTTGGGGTTTCTTAAGGTAAGGAACTTGGAGGCACCGAGACTCTGTAATGGTACAAGGATGTTGGTTAAGTCTTTGAAACAAAATCTTATACAGGCTATCCTTTTTGACTTGGTGCGCTAAGGGAGAGGAAGTTTTAATTTCTAGAATTCCTAATATTCCTTCAGACTTGCCATTCACATTCGAGCGTCTCCAGTTCCCAGTTCGAGTAGCCTTTTCTATGACAATAAATAAGTCACAAGGGCAGACTCTTCAAGTGGCTGGCCTTCAATTGGAAAGCCACTGCTTCACGTATGGGCAGCTTTATGTGGCTTGCTCCCGCGTTTCGAGCGGAAATACCTATTTATCAACACTCCTGAGGGAAAAGCTGTAAATATAGTGTACAAGTCTATTTTCTAATCAGTTGAAACGTATTCCTGAATGATGATTAGTGTTTATCAACATTTAACAAAAAAAATTTTATTTAAAAAATAAACAAAAAATTACACCAAGAAAAATTAGAAACTAAATCAATCAACTCCACATGGTGTTTCCCGTGTTACGCCAAGAACCTCATAAATTTAATTTTAACCAAAACTACGGACGGGTAACCACCTATAAATCTGGATCAAATATTGACTCATCTGCTTCGAAACTTCAATTTGTTTAAAGATCACGGAAATTATAAATACTTCACTAGATTAGGATCCTGATTAAGATACTCAAGCCACATATCAACATTAAATAGAACAACTCAGTCACTTAAGTCGTTGAATGCTAATATATGTATATATACAAGGATAGCGATCAAGCTGTTAATTCACTCAAGATACGGCTAAGAGAACCGAAAATACGAGATGGCCATCTATCTTACGTGGTGATGAGTTTGCGTGGGCCATTTTTGGATTTTCCGTGCATGAAAGAGGACCAACAGTCACTCATCTCTCCGTGCACCTGGAAAACGGTCAGCGTGTCTACTACAACGACCACTGTGTACAACATAGGTCACCAACTCCTCAAATGACCGCGCTAATAGTATTCTTCAGACAGTGGCTTTCTTACAAAATAAGTTCAATGTTTTTCACCCCCGTTGAATTTCAACGGGTAGCTTCCGCTAGTCAATTAATATTTTCGATTTATTGATCCGCATAAGTGGATATTACTATGAGAGCGGCCAATTCTGGTTATATTCCTCTAAATGTATTTTTTTACAATTACATATTTTTCTCAAAACCTCAACCCAGATAATATCCTCCTACGATGTGAACAATAGAAGCATCCCCAGTTTCAACTGAACTGGTCGATGCTCTCGTATAATCTGGGAGCTCCCAAAGAAATATTTTTCTGCAGGCTCCAACCTAATCTCTAATAATCCTAAACTTCCGCGACTTCTCTTCCCAACACGTAGGACACGGATTTGGAAGTAAGGGTGGGTGCATACACTCCAGGATTCACCATTCACAAACGCGGTACCCTTTTACCCTCACAATTGCCTGCAACGTTCACTTAACATCACTGTAAAAAGTAGATCTGATTTTAAGGTGCAAAAGCGATCTGATTTTCAGATGCAACAATTTTAAGACAGGGTATGTTGAATTTCAGCAGTAATATCTTGTCTAAAAATAAGGCAAGTGAACGACTGAAAATCAGACCAGGTGGGACTTATTTTAAGATAGGCCTATGCTGAATTTAAGACAACCCTGGTCTGGTCGTAATGCGTGTTACTACTGAAATTCAAGCCTACTTTGAGGGGATGTCTTATTTTAAGGCAGGTGCAGGACTAAAAATCAGACCAGGTAGGACATATTACTAGATAGGCCCATGCTGAATTTGAGACCAGGGCTGTCAAAAATTCAGCATGGGCCTATCTGAAAATAAGTACCACGTAAAAATGCGGGTTGCTATTGAAATCAAAGCCTACTTTTATGCGATGTCTAATTATAAATACTAGATATTTAAACACTTCACACGAACACAAACCAAAACCCTAACGTTTCATATTTTTATTCGATGATACTGTTTCACTGACTAAATTCTTCAATAGAGCAAACGTAAGTCATAGAATTTCCATTGAAATAGATTTCAGGACGGAAATGGGAACACATTGACAATAATTTCAAAGATAATATGAAAATTTGTACTTTTATTGGAAACAAAGTAATCCATACAAAGACTTCAATACTACAGATGTGTGCCAGTATCTACAAACCAAGGCAGGAACTGTCACTTGATGAGGGCGACTATTTATTAGTTCTTACAACGCTGCCACGTAAACAAAATAAGGAAGTTTAGACTCAGGATGCGTCACTCAGATAGAACTGGCTCCCTTCTGCAAACAAACGAAGTATCAACGCTACATTCTCACACCATTAATTCATAGCACGAAACTTATTCCCTCTAGGTACTTACAATGTAATTTGACAACTTTGAAATCGACATCTCTACACTTCGTAATCCTTGTTGAGTTCCCGCTCCCGGGTTACGCCGTTACGCTCCACCCGTCAGTGAGCACATTTCTCTGCTATTGGAAGGTTGTATCTCGCAACCTCAATCATCCAAATAAGTAACGTTTTACGACTCATTTCAGGTTAGGAGTGTTTTGTAAAATAGAGTGTGGTGTGAAAATGTTTTGGTGAATTACAAAATTAGTGAGGCCTGTGGCGTGTTATGAGGAGTGCGTAAATCACGGAATATTTATGTCCCCTTTTGTGCTTCTTTTGGAGGGAGGGTAATGGAGAGGAAAAGTTTGGTGTTGACTTAAATCATAAGATATATAGCATAAGGGGCTATTAGTGCGTACTGGGGATTATTTCTTATTATGTTATTGTCTTCTTTGTGCATGTAATACTGAAGTTAGTGAATGTACAAAGTTTGCTTACATAATGTTTGTTTACATCGTGTTGTTCATGACAATAAAAGTTTTTCAAACGCCTTGTAAACATTTAGGGACACAATATAATGTGATGGGTAGAATAAAATCTCACCATGATTATTAATAGATAGATTAAGGAAATAGTTTTTATTGGTGTTGCTTTGACCAGTGTTTGTTGGGTAAATATTAAAGTTATTGTTTACTGGTATGCACTTGATAGTATTGTGTGGAAGTGATACATTTATTAGGCAATCCTACCGTTGATAGTGCTTGAATTTTGTGTGTTTCAGTTATTGCCGTTTTTCCTATGAAATTATGTGTGTAGAACCAACCGGTGGATTCTTATAATACATAGGTAAATTGAGGAACAATGAACAACAACTCTCCACCTTAAAGTTCACAGCTACACATAAAAGAAGCTTGTACTATGACATGCAAATGTTTTCATTTGCTTTTGTGAACTGGCTTGGCTCATGGCTTGTGTAGTGTCAAAACGCATGATTTTCAATTTAAATTTGTAGACATCAGCTAACAATCTGTAATTTTCCCACACTCATCCAGTGTGAAATATTTCACAAGTGATCAATGGCACCTAGTGAAAATATATACTTTATTGTAGTTTGGCAGCATTTCTTTAATGCAGCACCTTTTTGCACAACATATCCCAAAACGAGAGTGCCATGAATAGGATTTACTTATTTCCAGTCTCATTTTGATTTTATCCCTCACATTGCCCAACTGTATTGATTGGTATTTATATGGAAGTTAATATATATAGTACACATATGCCCTCTCACATAGATTGCAATTTCTTTATTCAACATTAGAGATAATCCTCCAACAATCCCTAAAGGAAATGTTTCAAATCAAGTAATGCTTAATTTTCAATAAGCATACTATAACTATAGTTAGATTGAGTGTAAAAATTTGCATACAGTTAACTATCACAAAAATTAAGGATGAAAACTATTTTTATAGCTGGTGCCTATTTCAGAAATTATCTCCAGCTCTATGACAAATATATTTTTTTCTTTTGCTAAGTGATTTTGCTGTCAGAATTTCAGGTTTCTGGCAACACATATACAAAGGTGTATAAATGCCACTACATAACTTTGAATTCCACTGGCAATACTAAGAAGTAGATGACAAATTTTACTTGAAGCAGTAACGTTATATATTTCATATTGTAGCATGGCAATAATATTCTTGGCAACATTATAATGAAGCTTCAAATGTGAATAATGGCTAGCTGCAGACTTGTTTTCACATTAAGCACATATTCGTGTGTTGTTAATGTAACAACATTACATTTGCAGCTTTGTTACTCTACATGAAATTTCAGTTTGACTCTGCTTCACAAATTTGTCTTATCCTATACAGGCATGTCACTTTTTTATATTCATGCTGACAATGTTTTCAAATTTGTCAATCCTTAACACCTGGATTTAAAAACAAACCTCGACTTGCATTCTACCAGAATATTTTCAACAAGCCAACTAATGAAATCATTTTGCTTGAATTGACTGATGACCTCCTAGCGCTCCTTCCACCGAGCAAATTAGTTTACATAATGTTGAAAACACCATTACTGATGTGATGTAATAGCTTGAAATACATGGTTGACATGTGATCTAGGCCATTTATTATTATCATATTAGTTAAATTGTCATGGACCACTTATACAGAAGGCAGTAGCAGTGTTATTCTATTAAGTTGGAAAAAGCTCTCATAAATGGAATTGAATTTTGGTTTCTTGTATTCCAGCGTATCACATATGTGCTATATATATTCCAACATATCGCATATGCTATTGTATCAATTCCTTCTCCCAGGATCATCAATCTACTTTTTTAACCTTTGTTCTCCTTAAGCCTTTTAGTTATCCTCCTCTTAAGAAATTTAATTCATCAAATGTTAAGAAAATACCATTAATGTAAAAATAGAATGGCTTGACATGTACCTATCATTAGTGTATCATGTTTTTAGCTCTTCTGAATTAGATTTGCATTCAGTAAGTGCACATATGTACACTATAGGCTTCACAGGAAGACTTATGCATTGTTTCCTTCATATATTTCATATTTTAGTAAGTATATAACTGTCCACTGTTTGCATAGGAGGCATTTAAGGTTTCAAATTTTATTCAACCTAAAGTCTTAAAGTTCAACTTTAAATTATTATGACTAGTACTGCATTTCCTTCAGTGAACATTCCAGGAGAATAAACATTTCTGCTTAATCAATTACCCACAGCATTACTTCCAGGGCCTATTTGCTTGTTACATTTCCTACATGCACTGAGGTACTGACAAAATATTTGAATAGTATTTTTGTTGTAGAAAAGCTAATAAACTATTCAAATAACAATATTCAGAGTATAGGTTCCTATGCATTTAGGTGAAGTATTGGTTCATCGTTTGTACATATAGTACTATGGCACAGAATAACGATCACGGATTACCCATAGCGTGATTTTTTAACATCTGGTCATACAATTTCACTTTTCTTGCTATGTTGGTTTGTTGTCTCAACTTTCCCAGGAGCAATCAAGGTTTAGTTACGATTGAATATTAAATAAATATTACACTCACGCTTAAGCAGCTGAAGAGTTCTTTCCACATGTTAAGTTACTTAAGAGCTGTTAAAGTTAACGCTGTTTAAGAACTACCTACTTCGCTTACCTTTTTTCCTTCCCAGTTAATGAATAAGTATTGATTGCTTAAGTGAACTTCTAATAGCGAACATCTAAACAACGTGATTTCTTTCCGTTAACAAGAAGTATATCGGAGTGGGTTCTAATGTAATTATTTCTTTGCTCGGCACGGTATTTATTAGACTGATGATAAATTAGGCGACTCTGGATGACAAATACACAATGAAAATTCAAATTTCTCACCTGTATACGATCGACTAGATTAATATTCAACATTAAGTTATGCAATTTCAACTATTCGCATTATTGAAACTAAACACACAAAGGTATACACATTAAAATAGCATTCTAGTCGATAACTTTTAAAAAGTAATATCGGTGAAGAGTACGAAGCTGGTTACGCTCCGCCCATCAGTCTCTGCTATTGGCTGGTTAGCTCCAATTGCGGAGCCAACCAAGGCCTGCTTATTTTCAGCGCGGGTGATTTGAATTTCAGATCACAACCATCTTATTTTCTACATGCAATGGTTATGGTCTTAAAATAAGACGGAGGTGTGTCTGATATTCACGCATCATGAGTGTTAAATTCAGACCACTACCTTAAAATCAAACAGCGCTTATATTCAGATCGCACTGAAAATCAGATCAACTTTTTACAGTGATCCGAGTCCTGAAAACCTGAAGTTCTCATCGAATGCGTAAAATATACTGTGATTTATCTATCCAACTGAAATATTGTAGCTGAAATCGTTGACTCGTGGACGCATTTTTTAATGTGATTTATGTCAGAATACTTACCCTAGAGTTGCTTTGACCCGTACAAACCAGAGGAACAACACCTTGGGGGTGGACGGATTATTGCTGCCTTTATTTCCGAGCCCTGGGGGATGGGACTCGATGTTTTTTAGTTACTTTTGTGTGAACTGGTGGGTAATGGGTTCATTACTAAAATTACCGACATGAATTCATTTATTTAATAGCTTATTTTATCATTTTTATTCATTTGCTTGCTACTACATTTTGTCATTTTTATGTCATAGAGTTCATATTTTTATAGCGAGGCGTTGACAAATAAGGATGGTGCAATATGAAAGAAGGGATGGCATAGGTAGTTGCATGTTGCTATGAGGACTTTCAGCTAACCTAACTAACTGCATAGTTTTGCATGCTTGCTTTGCTATTTTTACCTTTTTTAATTAAGAAGTAGTGACTACTATGATATTACTAATCCTTTTTTATGCATGATACGTAATGAGTGTTTGGTGTGAATTCACCCCCTGCCACACACATTTATGGTGGCTTGCAGGGTATAATGTAGATGTAGAATGCCTGGTTTTAATAGCTGAGGAGGTTCATAGTGAAGATGAATCTTTTGATAATTTTAACTTCATTCTATCGAAAGCCCATTTAGGGAAATACTCGTTTCAATGCTATATGGCCTATCATAGAAGCTAAAAGTCAACATTTCACCGGTAATAACGCGATACCCTTGTGACAATCATGATTTTAATTTTTAACAGCATTCTTAATTTTTTAAAATGTCTGAAATCATGATTTTTATCAAGATATCCAAATGAAAGTAAAAAAAATAATATTAGTCCCAAATTTTCGCTCATAATTGAGCAATGTGGAACCAATTCGTTGGTGAAGTAGTGTCAGGCAAGAGGACTTCCTCCTCAGTCCTCATCCCAGTGTCAGTCAAAAGAGGCTTACCATCCAACAGTCCCACGTTGTATTTATCTCAGTGCCAAAATCGGCGAAAGACAAATCTCATGCCTCACAAGATCACCCTATTTCATTAAATAATTGATTTTGGAAAACATTAATAGATGGTTGCCTATCTAGGATCATGTGATTTTACTGGAAAGGAACGTACTGACAGAGGAAGATCTTGAGAAAAGCGAGGTCAATCCCGGGAAGATTCCCGTCCATCCTCTCAAAAAGGATCATAAGAGCAGTGTTCATACGAAATGGAGTGAGAAATGCAGCAGGCCACAATAAACTTCGCCAGATGAAAAGGTTGCAAAAAATACCTTTCCGCTATCTTCACCGCTTCCTCAGTCCCTGTTAGGCTCCATAAAACCCTCTTGAATTACGTAAAATTACCAATTAGCTCCTCATTGTGTGTGATACAACAGTACCTGTTTATTAATATTTAATAACTAATTTAGTACCAATCGCCACTTCAATCACCAATTAAGGTTTGCACCACCCTAGTATTTGAACACTATGAAAAATGTATGCAGTATATTTATTTTAGCGTTACGAAGGCAAGGTCCTCACTGTTGATTGTGCATTGTTGCAGGTAACCCAACTCACCCCCTCCCCCGTGAGGCGTTACACAATATGTGGATACCCCCTTAAGAGTTCTCCATCAGGAAGTCGACGAGAGGGGGTTGTAGGCACAGGAGGGTCAAGAGGAATTCTCTCACGAGTTGGTACCTTTTCACTCCTATCAAGGAACCGCCGATGTGCACTGTGTCGTTTGATTACTGCTTACCTGCTCATCCAGAGGTTGGAACATATGTGGATTGCAACACGTCACCGCTGAGGATCTTCATCGATTCTTGGGTGTTAACCGAAAAGTATCTTCAAACTAGTTTACAAACATAAAATTGCGCATCTTATATTAGTTTCTCGTCAAAACGACATTTCTCTTTACATTATTAATCGGCAAATTTTACTGCAAGAGCCATGCACTGCCGTAAAGCCACGCATAAAATAGCTGATTTTCAACGTCATTTTTCTTGAAGTATATAATAGAAAGGCCTCATTATTTTATTGCCAATCGATAGGTGGGCCAAAAAATTATGTATCCTGAAATTTTCAGAAAAATGACAACTATTTCATAATTCGGTGGATCCTCCTTTAGTAGGGGGGGGGGGGGGTTATCCATGAAAAATATCAGCAACGGCCGAAAATCAAAACCAGGCCCTATGGATGGGGGGCCAGTTGATTCCAAGCACCATACCAACGTGATCACCCAGGACACGCAGCAGGCTTACCAACACCACCACTCAGCTGCCAAAGGAGTCAGTTGAGAGAAATGATCAACGCGAAAGGGGACAAATTAAAATTCTTTATTCCCGACGTGAGTACGTGTTCGTTTGAAAGAATGATGAAAACACTTGTTGATCGAATAAGACATACATGCGTGGACAATCAATCAATCGGCTACATTATGACAACCTGTGCGCCATCCACCATCGGATGTTGGTACCTACTTGTCCTTCATTTTCGGACCTGACTTCCTCCAGAGTTTCGGCTTTCGGCCGCAGGGGCGCGATCAGCGCGAGAACTCTCCGCACTTGAAGCAGCGACACTCGGCCGGCTCGCGAAGCTTGATGTTCATTGTCTCCGAGTCGCCTCCCCTGAGTCGTCCTCCGTCGGGGTCAAAGCAGTTGGTCAGCGTGATGACCCGCTCCCTCAGGAAGCTCTCACGGCAACAATAGCACTCCTGGAGAAGAAGGAGTCGCCAAGATTGAGGGCAGAGTTAATCTAAATCTGCATAATACCCTTCAAGTAACTGCAAAGGCAGTCCATCATCGCGTGGCATGCAACACCAATCAGACAAGGTACATACTACCATCAGGCAGGTTGCAATAAATAAAAAGATACCTACTAGATCGTTTTTACAGTACTTACTAAACTAAGAGTCATTATGCCACCGCACCGAGGAATATATTAATCATATGCAGTTACCAGCCCCGTGAAATGTTAGCTATAAATGATAATCAAATAGTATAATTAATTGAAGGTTCGCGAAATATCCGCAAAGACCTTAACGGCGTTACCCGCTGAAAATGCACAGTAGCAGAAATTCCACAAAGAAAAAATCATTCGCCTTGACCGGGATGGTCAATCCCGGTCAAGGCGAATGATTTTTTCTTTGTGGAATTTCTGCTAGTATAATTAAGTTTGTAGCGGTGTCCGTCAGTCAGTCCGTCCAGTCGGTTTGATTGTGTTTTCTCGCGGTGGTTGAGAGCTCTGGAGGTGGAAAAAAGTGCGTTCAATGCAGAACGTGTCCGGGCACAGCATATCAGTAGTTTTAGATTGCCCATGTACCTCCTTCCCGCCCAAAATATATGATAGGTTAATTTGTTCGCGGGTTGCAAACCTCCCAGGATGTTTTAAAGCCGAGTTTACACGATGCATTTACCCGCGCAAGTACGTGGCTGGACAGATGCGTGAATAGATGTCTGGACAGATGCGCGTTCTCGCACTTGAGGAGTGTTTACACGATGCTTGCGTTCGCGCAATTGTTCAACCATTTTCTAGATACGCATTACGCGATTTCTTTTGTTTTACTAGCATCAAGCGCCACTTCTACGAAACAGACAACATCATGCCTGAACTTCAGTTATTGTTGTTGACTTTGTTGTTGACGACTACAAATTGCTTGCACACATTCACCAAAATAGAACAGGGGCTATTTTCTGTGCACGCATTCACGCATTTGCGCAATTTTGAGTGTTTACACGGTGCAATTTTGATGGTGAATGTGTTCACGCATCTACCCGCGCGTGTAAATGCATCGTGTAAACTCGGCTTAACGCTCGACCTTGGTGCATCAATTTGAGGTAAACTCCGAAGATACTTATGTGACGGATGAAGGAGTGGTGTCGTTTTAAAGAAAAAATATGGGCACATGAAACAAAAGTATCAAAGTAATTGCCTACGAATCGGAAAATATGAAAATTTAAGTATTAAAAAGAGTGTTTTCACTATCTTTTAACGATGGAAAAGAGTTGCTATGCAAATTCGTACACGTTGCTATGTCTGTTTGTTTACGTGTTTTGCTAGATATGCATTAACTAATTGACGACGTGAAAGAAGTTACAGAAAGCGGAATTAGTTTCATCTATTAAGGCATTATCAATTGATTCGTAAGTATGTTGAATACTTATTTTGTTTATTTGATTATATGTTATTATATTATACTGAGCGGTTTGAACAATTACTCATTTCGAAGTAAGGATAAGGTTGTATCCATGAAATTCACAAAATTTATGGACTTAAGCGTGGAACGGTGGACATTTTCATTCAACGCAAGTGATTAAAATGAAGTATGAATTAAAAACTTAAAGATACTTTATTCTCAATTGGCAAAAAGGCTTTCCACCCATTTATGCACTAAATATTTCATAAGCCTTCTTTTAAAAGTGTTGTTTCTCTATCAATCTAATTGGGGATTCAGAATATAGCGCATGGTCATCGCGGATTTGCAAATTTTAATAATGTTTTTAATAATCGGCCTTATATCGATCTCTTGAGGTAGATTAACCAATAGACTGCCTGCAAGGCAGGCCGCAGGTCTGCTAGTATATGTATATTAATTTTGTAGCGTGTCAGTCCGTCATTCTGTATCCGTTTTGTTTGGTTCTCTCCCAATTTTTGAGCTAAAAGAGTGAGGTTTGGTGTGATGAGCGTGGATTCTCTGTCTGGATGATTTTGTAGTAGTTTTGGATTTTTAGCAGTTGGTGGTTCAGAGAAAAAGCAAAAAAATTGGTGTTATGCCTATCTTTTAACATAAGGATCCAGTTGCTATGCAAATGTGTTTACGTTGCTAAGTAAATGCGTTTACGTTTTTGGTAAAGAGACAAAAATTGGATTGAAGAATTGGAAGAAAGTGGAATTAGTTTCATCCATCAATTTTGTAAGCACGAAAACATTAATTGACGTTTTCGATGAGCAGATAGTGAAATAAAACAATTTTGGCCTACCGGCTGCGATCTTGTGAATTGTAAATTTCAAAGCTGGGCGTTTTGAAGTAGGTACTCTTCTAATATTTGAAAGAAGGCTATGAAACGTTTATTATGTATTAATGTTTTTGCTAAGTCAGCAGGTTAAATCGAATATATGTTAATTTTTTAGCGTGCTAGTCAGTCAATAATTCTGTATCCGTTTTGTTTTGTTCTCTCCCAAGTTTTGAACTAAAAGAGTGAGGTTTGGTGCGTTGAGTGTGAATTCTCTGTCTGGATGATTTGGTAGTAGTTTTGGATTTTTGCCAGTGTGTGTTGCAGAGAAAAATTGAAAAAAACGTGGTTTTTGAGAGTGGGAGACAACATATAATGAAAATACGGTGTAGAATGTACAAAAACATTAGGGTAATTTTTCTATTTATAAAATAGCCATTTCCTTCTCTCTGCACATGAAGTGCTTATGAAAAGTGCCTACAAAGAAGGCAGTAGGCCTGCTAGTCAATTGTTAACCAATAAAAAGTAATTTAATACCTACTAATGTAATATTGTTCATTAGTTAGTAATTTCTATAAATAAATTAATTTTCACTCTGAACCCATGTTTCCTAGACCATGCATGAATTAGCAGAAGTTCTTTTTCTCTATGGACGTTTGCCTCGTATTTTGTTCTTATTTCTTTACAATAATTTACCATGAATTTTACCATAAATTTGCTATGAAGTCTTGTTGAGGTAATTTTTTTTCTTCTGTTCTATTATCTCTGTAAGTTGATTTGCCCACCTGGATATTTTAGCATTTTTTTTCTTTCGTTCCATGTGAGTCTAACACTGCCTTTTATACTGTTTTTCAGCAATGCTTACGATATCCTCTGTCGAACCTGCTGTATCTTTACTTAGTTCTCATGGCAAAAAAATACTGAAGAAAGCGTTTTGCAGATTCGCATCTTAAATAGTCTATATAATATAATTTCTGTATACACGTGTTTTCCTTCTGTCAGGTGTATTTGCTGCTCGTATTCAATAAGCATGGGTGATTTTAATAGCAGATGGTTTCTTCCGTAATCCGCCCTTCGGCGAACTTCCACATTCTGCTATAGATGACTTTATTTGTAAAGGGACGGTACGATAACTATATTAGCGTAACCAGACTATAAATGAACTAATATGGGAATCATTGGCAGACCGTAGGCTGAAATTTAGACTTATTCGCTTAAATTAATTTCAACATAATATTTTCCCTGGTAACGTAAAAAATACTTTGTGAACTCCAACTTACGATGGTAGACTGGACTATGATCATAAAATTAGAGAAATTTATTGCCGAACTGACAGATTCAAAATGTCCTTTTCTCCTCGTACAATTAGGGATATGAATAGCTTTATATACATCAAATATAGCCAATACGAGGGTATCAATGGATAGCATAGGTAGTTGCATGTTGGTATAAAGACCTTAAGCTGAACCAACTAACAGCGTGTTTTAAAACGCTTACTTTGTTATTTTTGTCCATTTTCTAAAAATGAAGTTTAAACTAAAATGAAATTACTAATCCTTTTTTATGCACGATATGTAATTTTTGTTTTGGGTGAATTCACCCGCCCTGCCACACACATTTATTGTGGCTTGCAGGGTATTATGTAGACGGGTCATTCCAGGTCAGCTCAACCAAGGTCCGACACTCACCATCTCCGATTTTCATAATTTTTCCCACTAGCTAGATTTAACCATAGTTAAGAAAAATCCAAAACATTTTAGCCAAAATAGAAATACTTTCTAAGATATGAGTATTTGTACACACCAAGACACAGAGGAAAAATCTGTCCACAAGTCAAATTATGCGTATCAACCATTTCTGTACCCCTGTGAAAACAAAAGTAAGTCAGCTAAGCTAGTAAAACTTTTAGATGTCATAGACGCGCAAATATAGCCTTTAAAACAGCCGCTAAAAATGATCTCACATGTAAATGTTTTCCTATAAATATTCAAACTTGGCAGTTTTGACAGATTTCCTAAAACAATTACATTTTTAGACACATGAGTAAATCACATTTAACACGGTAAAGCTATTAGAATTGGAAAAAGCATAGTAAATATTAGCATCTTAAAATTAATATAGGGTTTGGGCCAATTTTAAGCTAATTTGTTGATAAAGTTACTGAAAACCACCACTCCGCTAATTTTTTTTGTTGCAAAATACCACTTTTTCAACTCCTACTATCAAAAAAGAGACACCAAGTTGGAGACTGAGTTTTTCAACATAATATACACTAGCCTTCTTCATTAATAAATTGTAAATTTTAAGTTTCTTTCAGGATTTATAGTGTCTCCAAAAATTATTTTGATGATGCATGCAAAACGGTAGGCCACCATACCTGTGTTTTAGGGCTTTCACTTCCACTTAAGTTGGATTTGAGTACTAAGTTTCTGATACATGATGAACATGTGATAGGTAGTGCAGTCTTCTAATTTACTATTGTTTATAGTATATTCATAGTTCATTGACATTATAAGCATATTTATGTCTGTGCTAACAAAAAAATTTTTTTTAGTGGCTGGCTAAGTTTCAATCCTATCTTCCATCCAGTCTGTTATCCATTTCGGGCTAACTCTAGACCAAGCAGAAGAAGCTGAAAGGAAATTAGTGCGTAGACAGCAAAAAGAAGTGCACTGAGGAAATCAATTGGGATCCCAATTGATCCAAATTTTCACTATCTTTTAACATGGGAAAAGAGTTGCTATGCACATTCGTACACGTTGCTATGCATGTTTGTTTACGTGTTTTGCTAAATGTGCATTAACTAATTGACGACGTGAAAGAAGTTACAGAAAGCGGAATTAATTTCATCTATTAAGGCATTATCTATTGATTCGTAAGTATGTTGAATACTTATTTTGTTTATTTGATTATTTGTCATTATATTATACTTACCTTACCTTCAAGTCCTTATACCAACATGCAGCTACCATTGTTATCCATTGCTACACTCGTATTGAATATATTTACCGTTATTAATATCCCTAATAGCACGAGGAAAAAAGGACATTTTGAATCTGTCAGTTCGTCAATCAATTTCTCTAATTTTGTGATTATGGTCCAGTCTACCATAGTAACTTGGGGTCCACAAAATATTTTTAACATCATCACTGAAAATATGGTCTTGGAATTTGTTTAAGAGATTAAGTCTAAATTTCAACTGACGGTCTGACAATGATTCCCATTTCAATTTATTTGATAGAAGTGTTACGCTAATACACCTATCGTACTGTCCCTTTACAAGTCTTGCCAATCTTCGCTGACAATTTCAAGTTCAATATATAGGCTTATTTCGTTTGGAATGCATGAAATGGCAGCGTATTCCAAATGAGATATAACAAAGGAAAAGTAACTAACTTCTCGTACATGATCTTCACACTTAACCAGTACTCTTTTGATGAATCCCTGTTTACCTTTAGCTATCATTACAGACATATATACGTCAGTGGTCTCCCCAATTAAAATAGCAATAATTCATTTCGAAATTTCCTCGGATATGGGTGTCCCGTGGTTATGATGGCGTCGTTTCTTTTCCTTGTATAACGACCTTGAGAAAGACTCACTTGTTATCGTGTGTGTTTTTGGGAGGATGGTAGGGGGAATGTTTTTCAATCTTATCTCATCATAAAAGTGTGCATAACGCAAAACGTCCTTTTGCTTGGAAAGGCATTCCCCAGAGGTTTCCCATTCAATCCCACACCGATACAATAAAAGCCAGAAATAACAAGGCAATACACCGCAGTTGACCTATTGCAGAGAATGAAGGCAGTTTGGACTGGTTATGGATGGAATCAGCAGCCTACGCTTCTGGCTCTGTGGCAAGAATATCGTCAGTGAATACTCTAGACACTGTAGTAGAAAATCATCACAACATAAATACTTATGTGAACACATCATAATGGATAGAACTCTGTGACAGAATGCACAAAAAATTTCAATTAGATTTTTTCAGCGCAAATAAAGTAAGTTAACGCACATGGGGAAAAACGACAAAAATACAGAAATCATTAACATCTGGGTCATTCCATGCCAACTCAACCAATTTTTGAGGGGACTGACACTCACCGTTTTCAATTTGCATAAATTTTTTCCCACTAGCTAGATTTAACCCAAGTTCCAAGAGTTCAAAGAGAAAAATCCAAAATATTTTAGCCAAAATGAAAAAATACGTTCCAAGATGATTCCGTAATTTCCAAACTTGTGGATAGATTTTCATCCATCCATCTTTTATTAACATTTTTTGACATCATATTACAGCTGCTTCCCTTTCTTTTGGGTCGTATCTGGAAGTATGCTTCTCTTTTCCTTAGCTCTCGAGCTTGCTTTACTTGGTGTTCAGTCACATCAAATACTTCAGCTGCGTTGCATGTAGTTCTACTTGATGGCACTAATGCAAGTACTGACAATTGCTTTTCATAGTTTGATTCAGCAAATTTCTTTTTAAGAGCCTCTAACAACAAATAACATAGCACTAGCTAAGGAGACCTTCCTGAAGAAGAGACAATTACTGTGCTCAAAGAACCTACGGCTGCAAACAAGGAAGGACTTCATCAAAACATTCGTATGAAACGTGGCACTCTATGGATCAGAGACATGGAACATCGGGAAAACAGACCAATGAAGAATTGAAACATTCGAAACATGGTGCTGGGAGAGAATGTTGAAGATTAAATGGACAGATAAAGTGAGGAACGAAGAGGTGCACAGAAGAGCAGATGAATGAATGACAATATGGAAAACCCTACAGCAAAGAAGAACCAGATAAATTGGACATACCTTGAGGCACAATGAATTATTAAGGAATATAATAGAAGGGAAGATCCCGCGAGGAAGACCAAGGGACAAGTATATAGGGCAAATAAAGAAGGACATGAAAGAGAAAACATACCAGGGCGTGAGGGAATTAACACTGAATAGGGCAGAATGGAGGGCTGCAGTAAACCAATCCTAGGATTAAAATACTGATGATAATGAACATAAAAACAAAATATGAACATTCATCTTGTTTCACTATCTGGTCCAACAAAAGTATTTTCAGTGACCTCTAAGCATGAACTCACTTCTACATTCAGAAGTGAATTGATCCCTCAGTAACCCAACTAAGAGCATGTTTTTGCATGTATGCTTTGCTATTTTTATCTTTTTTTAAATAGTGTAGTTTAGAACAGTATATATATATATATATACTAGTCCTTTTAAATGCATGATATGTAGTGCATGTGTGGTGAGAATTCACCCTCTGCCACACACCTTTATGGTGGCTTGCAGGGTATTAGGTAGATGTAGATGTAGAAAATAATTTCTGCGAAGCCAAGATATAAACCCAGGCCTTTGGGTTCGGAAGCCACTAAGTCCTCTAGCTATATCAACCGATCTCTGAGTGATATGAGATTCTCAGGGTAGAGTGATTCCACCGGCTTTATTGGGGATATAATCCCTCAAAGGGGAAATATAATTTTTAAAAGTAATCTCCTCATTCCCAATTTAAAGAAAAAAAAACTTTAAAATCAAATCTAATTAGTCTTATCTATTATCGTAGGGTGGCACTTGAATCATTTGATTTTAAAGTGAGAAGGAATGGTCGCCATGCAATGAGTAATAGAAAACCACAGGGAACCTTATGAGTGTTTGACATTTGAAGCCCTAAAAAAGTCCTTAAGCCCCAAAAAATAAAAAAACATGATGCACTAAATTTCATAAACCTTATAACTTAATAAACTATATTCCCTTCTCTTTCATAATAGGCGTTTAAGCTAATACTCAGTTTATGGGCATGTGGAATTGATAAAAAGGTTATAAATTTGGTAATATATTCTTTAAAAGTCACATTTAGAAAGTTGTAAGGGATAAAAGCAGCTCTGATTTGGTAAGGATCTGATAGGGTTAGTTAGGGTGGAACCCTGTTCTCAAAAAGAGTTATCGATTCTTTGATATACCTCATAAAAATAGACGATATCACGGATGCTATTTCCGATATCATGTTATCATTTTCTGATAATGCGTTTCCGTCGAAAAATATGTACAAAAACAGATTAAGAGTCACTCATTACTAATCTTAATTCTATCAGTGCTTGTTGTCAAGACTTGGGACTATTTGTAGTATAAATGTAAAAAGTGCATTGTTATACACCTCTGGCAGAAACCATTGGGACAATCTCAAAATTAAAATTTTGTTGGAGTAGCAATAAGACTTGTGTGATATGTTTAATATCTGGGCATAATGATAGCCACCAATCCATCATTAATGGCAAATCACATTCGAATCGCTTATGTTACAGTGCCAAAGAGACTGGGTATGGATCAAACGAATTTTGGGAAAGTGTTCAATTGAATCTTTGTCTTGGGAGAGTGTTCAACTGAATCAAAGTTTCAACTGAAAAGGAAGCTATTATTTTGCAATTACAAGTGCCCACCTGTAAGCATGCATTTAACATTTGGCATAAAATGAGTAGATTCAATTCGGGAACTAAACAAGACGCATATGTAAGCAGCGCGTTTTGTAAAAGGACTACTATCTACATCTACATCTGCGCGATACCCTGCAAGCCACCTCGAGGGCATGTGGCAGGGGGTTACGATCACCAAACATGCACCAGGCTACTACATGGAACTATAACACATGCAAATAGGCTATCAACTATACTTTCAAGGTACAGAAATGGTCACTTAACTATTATAAGAATGTGGTTTGGTAATCTTCGATATTACAAGAAGGTTTATCGCTAGACTAAAGGTCAAAATTGATTAAAAACGAATTTGAGTCTGATGTTGCAGACATGCTTCTAACCCCAAATTGCATCAGCACGTCAGAGGAAGGGAACAATTAGGAGAAATCTACTGTCGGACCGAGAGACTCAAGGTTTTATTTTTCCCGCACACACTACACAAGATCAACACAAACGAAGTATAATTCCTTGTAACACATCACACACAATACTTCATAGGGTTTTTATCAGTTAAACGCAACTCCACAATAACTGCCACACACCCTTGCAGCAGCTCGCATATGGGTAAAAAGATAATGTAGATAAGATGCGCATCCAAAAAACGATATTAATGGTTCTAATGCCCATTTGAGCATTTTAACTAATTTAATGAAATTTTCAAATCGACCTAAGTAAATAATTAATAAACTTTGTGAGAGATCAGTGAAACTTTTTTATTCTATGTTTACGTTTTGTTAGGGTATTTCTTACCGTTGTTTCTGAAACATTTTTCTGGAAATGTGAACTGTTTACTATACCTACTGACACTGCAAGGCTCCAAGAGGGAGTGTGGCAGGGAGCATAGAGGTGAAGCGAAATGGACACGACGTGAGGTGATTGTCGTGTTACGACAATCAAAAATCGTCGTCGTGAATCGACGTCGTGGAACTAATGCTATAGAATCGCTCTATCGAATTATTCCACTTCCAAAGGTTAACAGCTACACACTTCTTTAGGGTTTAGTTTTAACTGTCATTCGTTTCACCACTTTTGAATTGCATCTAAATCCTTGCTAAGCGATGCCCTATCTTTTTCTGTTGATAAACCCCTGCACGCTACCACGTTGTCTGCAAAAAGTCTAAGCTTACTATTAACTACGGTACCCAAATTGTTTATGCATGAAAGAAATAGAAGCGGGCCTATTACGCTACCCTGGGGGACTCCCGATGTGACTCTGATTGTGTCTGGCATGATAAAGAGAGACAAGTTAATTTATTTTTATTTTAACCTTAGGTGTAACAATCACTAAAGATTTATCGTGGGGAAGACACATCCGGGAAATATGCGGCACAGCCAAGAGAAAGCTAGGATTTATAAAAAGAGTACTTGGGAAATGTGATGAGAAGACAAAAGAGCGATGTGAATTTTCTATAGTTAGGCCCCACCTTGAGTATGCAGCCAGTGTATGGGATCCTAATGAATAAGGTTTGATCAGAGTACTAGACAGTGTGCAGTGTAGAGCAGCTAGGTTCGTTAAAAGGTGTTACAATAGGTTGAGTAGTGTTTCATAATTAATACAGGAATTAGGGTGGGAGTCATTATCAGAGCGTAGGTTAAGGTAGAGATTAAATCTCTCAGAGAAATTTCAATCGGATAGCTTTACTGAAGATGTTAGGCACATATGAAAAACACCAGCGTATGTTAGATTTAACCAGATAAATAAGATTAGAGACATAGATTGTCGTAATGATAGACTCAAAACGTTATTTTTTCCCCGTACTATAAGAGAAAACAATAGGCAGCATAAGCAAAGGAATAGGTGGGTGAAATATTTTAGAGTAGTCTTTAGTGCATGATGAATGTATTAATCCCTTAAATACTATAGTTACTAAAAATCTAGTTGCATGAGATCCTATAGTTGCTTGTTTGCATGTCAATAGTGAATGCTTGGAGATCTTCACCCCCTGCCACACACCCTCGCGGTGGCTTGCAGGGTATCGTGTAGATGTAGATGTACCCCTCCCCTACTCTCTGGAAAAGTCAACAACCACACTTTCTTTGAAGAAACGTATGCCTTCAGCTGCTGATTGTCGTTCCCTAACTTCGCCAAAAATCTGCAGGGCAGCAAGAAGACCAGCAACTGGTAGTTCTCATGGGAAAGTCACGACTAGACCAGGGATAGAATTGACCGCAAGTGGCGTAACCCGGGGCGATCAGCTTTCGTTCGCGGGTCTCCCATCCACATAAGAACCCTGGGAGCCACCTGATAGGGGTACTTACCTTAAGAAAGCCGGTGGGCGTGATGACGGACGGCTGCACTTGGGAGGAACAGGCCCCCTCGCACTTGTTGACGGCAACCTCGCCGTTACAGGTCCTCTGCAGGCGACCCAGCTCGTCAAACTCCTCTGCGAAAACAGGCGAAGGGAGAAATGCGGTCATTTACACTCATTGTAAACAGGGCGTGAAAGATTCTTGCGGGGATATTTGCCAATGAATGAGGGCACGGTGAAAAAATAGGGCCGCGATAAAATGAGCATCAAGGCGAAGGTGACCTGGAACAGCTGACTCTTCTGCTGTCTCTTCGAGTGATGGTACGTACAAAGTGGAGTAGGTCACGGATCCTGCGTGAAATCGTAGCTTTGTGAACGTGACATTTTCGAAACTCGAAACACCACTCTATCCAGGGCTTAAATTACGATGCGGTATGCCCTCAATGCCGAATTTTCACTGGTTAGTAAAGTTGATCACAAAAAATAATTGAAGTAAGCCAATGTCGCCACACAATTTTCCAAAAGGTATATCTGAACGAAGGATCCAGAATGGCCTTGTATTTAAATTTGGATAGCTTACAAAGAGGTAAAATGACAGGCATGGCAGACACGCAAGGCTACAATTATAAGTAGGTAACTGAGAACTCACGAAGGTGACAGTATTTTGTATACAAATCTGAGTGAGTGAGTGATTGTGTGACTCACTGTTCGTTTTATTTTTACCTTGATTCCCTTAATTTTGAGTATGATTGTTGTTTGTAACATGTGAGAGAGTGTGCGAATGTGTCATTTACTGCCACTCAAGTTCCTCCGTATGCTTGATTTTGTACGCATAATTGAGAGCTCCCTTACTTTTTATATACTCCTTCCTTCCCCCTCTCCTCTCTTTTTCATTCCTTTGCCCCCTGATGGTTACGGCCTTGGGGATTTTAACCTTCATTTGTTATTATGGATATTGTTTGTGGTTATTATAGGATTTCTTATTGGAAAATATAAAGTTTCTGACTAAAATCGCCGGAGTGGATAAATAAACTTGCCGGCCTGAGAGACATCAAGGGATATATCCATAGTATCATTCAATGAATACAAAATTATGGCTGAGTGGTGCTTTTCATGTTTAACGAGGGTAAGCTCAGGGTTTTTTTTCACCATACAAACTACCACATTATCACCACCACCACGAATATTATTTGCTCAGCCAAGAATTTAATAAAAAACAACACACACTTTATTTCCTTGCTGATGACATATAATTAATAATTACGCTAAAACCGGAAAATTTCGACGTTTGTGCACATACGGCACATTTTGCGTGCCAGTAAAATTTTGGAAAAGGAAAAACTCGATAGAAAGAATCTATATGATTCAAGGTACGGTATGTAGATGAATTAGTAAACGTGGAATCAGTTAAGTACTTAGGGGTAACACTTACTCAGGATCTATTATGGGGGAAACATATCAGGGAAATATGCAGTCAATACCCGGCGGTGGCAGATTTTTCAGTGGAAAACCGATCCCCACTTGGGTGCCTAGTGGAGAGTATTTCAAGTTCAGTACTCCGTCCGTCGGATGGGACGTTAAGCCGTGGTCCCCTTGGCGCCATTCGTTAATAGTAGGCTAATGCCGACGCCAGGTTTCTCTCCACCCTTCTCCTTCTCTCTGTTCCCTAAAAGCACCCATTACCCAATTACCCACCTATCCTAAATGGCGCAAATGACCTCAGCTGTCGGTCGCCTCCCCTGAATAACCAGCCAAGTTAACGATCGTTAATATCGTTAACTTAACGATCGTTAAACAATTAAACGAAGTTAACTTTTTGAGTCGCTTTTAATGCATCAACGAAGTTAATTTTTGGATTAACTCAGCCCAGCTATAGTGGCCTTCGAAGATGAGTCTCGCCTTTGATGATGTGGATCTCGGAGGGCAGGGTCTCGCAGGCCTCGTCGCCCGGTCCGGACGAATCCTGGCCCCTGGCCGCAGACACGGAGGACAGCGCCGCCACCGCCAGCACCAGGAACCTGGCCGTGCAGCGTCTTCTCCTGCCGCTGCTCGAGATGGCGCTCGGCGATTGTTCTGGAGGGTACTGCATCGCTCCTGCCCGGCCGGTCGACCGAAGAAAAGTCACCCTGCACGGAGAAACAGGGTCGGGTTGCTGAGCAAACATTAAAGTAAACACAATTTGCATAGGTGTTAAGGTCTTAAAGGCCGCTTTACACGATACAACTTTTTGTACAATTTCTTGTACAAACTACCTACAAAACCTACCTACCTTGTTTGAGTACAAACAATGAGGAAATTGTACCGTGTAAAGCGGCAAATTGTACGAACGCGATTGTCTGAATGACTGAACGGAAATAGAACCTATTCTAATTCCATTCAGACAAACATAAAATTTCGTTCAGTTTATACAAGCGTTTGTACAAGAAATTGTACAAAAAATTGTGTCGAGTAAAGCGGCCTTTACGCTGGGAATAAAGTGATACCAGTCGGCCCTTAGGAGAGTGACCAATGTTGAGACTCTTGATAAGGCTGCTAAGCTTTGGAAATCATATTTAATACATTTCTGACCGAAAACGTGATGCCGAAGGATTGCAAAACTACCCATGTACCTAACACCCATTTTTAAAAAGGTGAAAAGGAGCCACTTAAATACCGGCCAATATCTTCCATCTTATGCAAAGTCCTGGAATACATGATGGGGACGTTTAATCGGAACCGAAATCGCTATATCGTACACGAAATCGTTAGATGGGAACGAAAAATTAATTTTAGTAGGTACTAAAAAAATAATCTTTTAGCCTGAGCCATTCGCTCATAAATCAAAATTACATTAAGCAAAAGTGACACCCACCGAACGAGCTGCGTCAAGGATTACTACGTCATTCACCTCCCCTCCTTGACTGTTTTGAGGGAAATGGAGGGGATTGGAGGTGGGGGCGGAAGGTCAGGCTGATGAGATCCTGTCACAACCTCTTCCGTCGGCAGCTGTGTGTCCCCCATTGTGATTGGGCGAAGACACTTCGCGGTCTCACTTGCGATTGGACGAAGGGGATGACGTACTGGTCCTTAGCACGCCTATTTTTCCGAAAGGGTTAAAAACATCAGTTGTAGCTAATAAGACTAGTTAGAGTAGTTAATCGACTAGTTAATTGATGCATGGAATAACGGAAAAATACAGCTCTTATTATTTTACCATCTCTATCAGATTCGGCAATTAAATATGGTAAAAGACTCCATTGTCAGTTCAATGTTAGGACACCTAGATAGCGAGGGTTTATTATACAATGTTCAGCGGGGCTTCCAAATGAGCATATGGTGAAAGTCAGCCTGCTCTCATTTCTCGCGATATTTTAAATACAGGAGAAAACAGTATACCATTTTATATTAGATTTCTCGATTTCAGGATAGATTTTGACGAGGTGTCTCATAGCAAATTACTTGTGAAATTAATATATTGTGTGTTAGGAAGTAATATTATATCAAGGATTAATGGCTTTCTATATAATCGTGTGCAAATGCTTGTATTGGACAGTTACCTCCCCGGTAATTTAAGTCACATCGGTTGTACTACAGGGTAGTGTCATATGGCCACTCTTATTCCTTCTGTACATAAATGATATTATTAAGGTAGTAAAAAGTAAGCTCCGTCTATTTACAAATGACGCAGTATCGTACAGGGAAATTCTAAGACAAAACCTTTAAAGAATCTTTGAATGATGACTTAGAGGCAATTAATATAAAATATGGCAAACAACTGGTGAAAGTCAAAGTTTCACCAGTGTCAAAGTTTCTGGTGTGATACATGGCAGTCGGCAGTTGGGCCGTATGAAATCAGAGCGTAATGTTACCTAATAAGTGGCGCAACAACCCCCGAATCGTAAGGGGGGGGGGGGGGGGGAAATCCTTGAAAAATCTGTAAAAGCGGTTAGGAGGGCCTTCCCGGGGAAACTTAAAGACGCATGTGTGAGTTGCATAACTTCTCGGGGAAGAATATTCTGGCCGTCAAGTTAGTTCATTCCGTAGTTCGCTGTTGTTTACTGTAACATTACCTTTATTGTAACAAAGTTTCATTTGCAATTTTTACGCCTCTCCATAAAATGCGTGTGATACCTTACGTTGGTGTGCACTCAATACAACACGATAGGGAAATTAGATAGAATTACGATAGGGAAAGCAGTGCGTCTGGTATGTTAGCCGAACTGGGATGGGAATCGCTGTCACAACGCAGGCTGAATTATAGACTTAATCTTCTGGTAAAATTTAAGTAGGGAAATTTCATTAATGACGTCAATCATATATTTCTGGCTCCGACTTATTATGATAGGCTCGATAATTCGAATAAAATTAAGGAGATAGATTGCAGGAGGGAAAGGTTTCAAATGTCATTTTTTCCGCGTACGATTCGAGATCAGAATGTTAGACATCGCGTAAATCGGTAATAATTATAGAGGTAATATTGTAGGTCGATAGTATTTTTTGATTTCCTGCATGTTCAAATCAATGTGTTACTCGCATGCATTGCTTTTTTTGCACACATGAGTATTTATTAAATTGGTATCAGTCATGCATGGTATTCGTGGTGTGTCCTGCATGATTGGGATTTGGTAGTTTTTTTCTCTAATTATTTTTAATAGTGTGGTGTTTGTTTTGTGTTGTACATTTTTGTTTGTTGTGCCACTGTTCCTGGCGTATGTGCACCCCCTGCCACACACCCTCGAGGTGGCCTGCAGGGTATTTCGTAGATATAGATATAATAATTAATGACGACGGCAGTGACCAAAGAGCACGTTTTGTATATATGTACAGTCCACGCGAAAAGACTCAATTTTTAAAGGAATAATATCTCCAAAACGGAAGGAGCGATATTCATACAGAGCATATCCGCGTGTAAATGATTTATTCTTTCGTTTAATACATGTAAAAGCATCTTTTAATAATTACTTTTGTGGCATCTCTTTGCAGTGAGGATGAAAAATGGCACAATTTTTTTCGAGTCGCGAAGGCTTTAGCGGTTGTCATAACAATATGAAATGCACAAATATAAGGGAATTTCAATAGAATATGAATTGTAATTTTGTCATGATGTCCTTTGAGTTTCAAATGATTCACTTACATTCATTTAAGTAATTATAGCAAATTTACGAAACCGGGTTTTCTCCGTGAGTACACAACACTAGAAGCACGCGAGCACCTTCGTCTTCAATTTAAAATTTCTGAGAATTCATTAACGTCCCCCTACAGCACGCATTTGAATATACATACAGAAAGTCATGTGTTTTCTATGCTTATACACATATGTATAATTTACTGTATTACAGCTGTAATATAACAGGAATTTGATGTATTTTTTCTGGAATCATCTGTTTTTTCTATGTAAATGAGAAGTTCGATATTTTAAATGAAATAATCATGTAAACACGTAAATCTCAACGCATTTGGATGGTCTACGAATGCAGCTATTTTCTTATAAAAACATCAATATCGTTTAAATTTAAGCAGGCTGTCAATTAAGAATTGAAGTGAGCGAATCGTGAATATGTGGGCCATATAAATTTCTTCTGAAATACATCAAATTTCCGTATGTGAAATTTAAGTATGCATCCCTACATGAGAAATACATATGGAAATTTGAACTATTTTTTGCTGGAAGACATCTGTATTTTATATGTAATTGAGAAATTCTATGTTTTCCCTGAAATTGTTAAAAAATAATCTGGACGCATTTGCATCGTCTACGAATGCAGCTGTATTTATGAAGACATTAATATCGTTTAAATTGACGTAGGCTGTCAATTAAGAATTGAAGTGAGTGAATAGCGAATATGGCGGTCATTTCGTTTCTTCTACAATACATGTGTGTTAAATAGTTTTTACATATGTATTTTTGAATACCCATTAAGCAATCATACCTAATTATTGAAAACTGAGTTCCCGTACATTGAATTGACAGAACTGTTAGGTTCTCATCACCTCCTATACTATGAGCCCTATATAAGCAGTCGTCTAACATCTCGTCATCAATAGCTAGGTGTCAATCAATACACAATCATAGACCGCATGTATAGAATATTCGTGAATTGGGTAGGCCAAATCCTCTAGTTAACGGTAATGTGCTTGTGGGGGGGGGCATGCCCCCCCCTGCCCCTCCGTAGTTGCCCCCTGTACCAAATATATCACGTTGCTATACCTTACGTTTCATTACTCTTCCGAAAGAAGAACGGCCAAGCTTAAGCAGTGAATTGTTAATTACTCATACTATATTCAGGAAACATGGCAGATGATTTTCCAAACGTTAACTTTGGCACGTGAAAAATTTTCAGATTGAGATAATGTAAAACGTGCAAAATATTTTCAGCAAGCCTTCGATGACATTTTAGGTGCAGTAATCATGAGGGTGATGGCAAAGATTTCTAAACACTCCTAAACTCGGAGAAAAACAAACTGGTTAACTTCGGTTTTATAAATTGCTCCACGCCAAAATTAAGTTTAAATTTTCTCTAGTTTAATAGAGGAACTAGGTTGAGCATTACTATACGTTTATGGGATTCTAATGATATAGACTTATTTAACAAACTGGAGTGTGTGCAGCGAAGATCGGCAAGATCTGTAAAGGTACAGTATCATTACTATAATAGCGTATATTACATGAACAAAAATGGGAATCATAGGATGATAACATTTAAACTTTATCTCTTCCCTAAATTCCAAAATAATATTTTCACTCATACCTTTAAAATATCTGGAGACCTCCAAATTACTATGGTAGACTGAACCATTATCTTTAAATTAGAGATATTGACTGCCGAACTGACAAATTCAAAATGTCCTCGTGCAATTAGGGATATGAATAGCTGTAAATATATTCAATAGCATAAATATAAGTGTATCAAAGGATAGCACAGGTAGTTGCATGCTGGCAAAAGACTTTAAGCTAACCCAACTAATAGCATGCTTTGGAATGCTTGCTTCGCTATTATTTTAAATTTTGAAATTTAGGCTAGAATATTATTACTTATACTCGTTATGCATGATATGTATTGCACGTTTTGTGTGCATTCGCCCCCTGCCACACATCTATACTGTGGCATGTAGAGTATTATGTATTAAAGTAAAAGTAAACTTTAGTGCATCAAAGGTGCGTTAATAGTGTTTTTAGAAATAATTTGTTGATAATATACAATTCGTGATTTAAGAACGTTTAAGTTCTTCACGTTGTGCAAATTCCAAAAATACAATTTAAAATCGTTTGTATCTTTCCTGCTCTTGCTTTTTTCCAACTCAAGCTTCAAGTGGAAGCGATGGTGGCTCCATTTCACGTTCTTTATGACGATGAGATGGGAACTAATGGCAGGCGGAGATAATGAAACGGATCATGAGTCGAAAGACACGGATCGGAGCGGATGAATCGTCTAAAAGACCAGCACTTGACCGGCAGTTCACCGCTTGAGATCCGAAGATGGTCACGTTGCCTGGGTGGCGGAGTTTAACTACGAAAAAGTGACATTTTGTGACGCATTCTCACGAAAGTGATATTACGAAATAACGCCCCAGCAGGAGGAGATCCTGGAACACAAAGGCAAGCCCACCTGTTGCGTTCCTCCCGATGACCTCTGGCTTCGGGTATGTGAGTCCTCCGCTTGTCGCTCTGAGGTGAAGGGTGACCAATCCTTGGCGAAGACGGAAGAGAAGCGACGCCGACTCGATCCTCTTTGGAGACGCGAGCGTCGGCCGTGCGGAGGAGAGACTGAGGACTTGCACAGGCGTCGCGACGCCTCATATATATGGCCATTTATATATAGAAATGGGTCATTTTCCGAGTGGGCGGGGCCTTCGACAAAAAATATTAAGAATCACTTCTACACGAAAAAGGAGAAGGAATATCTCGGTCCCGTGTAGGGAAGCGAAGGGGGTAGGGTGGCCGGCCCTCTCTCGGCCGTGTTCGGAGGCCGCCCCTGCGGAGCCTGGCGGGGAACCCCTGCGTCTCTTGGAAGGGCTTTTAGGGCCGCGTCGTGGTGGGTGGTCGCCATGTCAACAAAAACAAAGGAAGGGCGGAAAGAGGAGGGCAGACAAAGAGTCCCCGCGCCACGCTCGCACGGAAAAAACTGAGAGAGGTGGACGGAGAGAGGTCATTGGACGATAGGGGCAGCGCACGTCGGCCGAGACGTACGTAAGGCGTACAATGCTAAGGCGCCAAATGAAAGTTGTGCAAATTTTCTCATACTTCCGGTATTTGCAGCTGTATGCGACAGCAAAAATCATATTTTCCACACAAGGGTATGGGAAAATCATACTTGAAATCTCTTCATCATCATCATTTTACAATCCTGAGATTTATTTGGTGTAGCTATTAAACTCAGGATGGCAATTACTATCAGAACGCATGTTAAAATTTAGGTTAAACCTTTTAAAAAAATTCGTAATCGATTGGTTCACAGATGTCATTAGATGTATATTTAGAACCCCAGCGTATTATGCTAGGTTTGATCAGATTAACAAGATTAGGGAGATAGATTGTCGTACCGATAGATTTAAAATTTCATTATTCCTGCGTACTATTAGAGAGCACAGGTTTCTTAGTTTGCTATTTTCATCTTTTGAAATAGTGCAGTTTAGACTAGTGTATTAATACTAATCCTTTTAAATGCATGATTTGTAATACATGTTTGGTGAGAATTCACCCCCTGCCTCACACCTTTGTGGTGGCTTGCAGAGTTTTATATAGATGTAGATGAACTCAATTCTCCTATCGGTCAACATCTTCATATTTACGTATTTCTTCCCTTTCAAGTCCTCCATCACTCATTCTCGTATGCATCGCATATGAGGCCTTCCTTTGGCCTTCTTCCGCCCACTTCTCCTTCAATGATTAGCTATATCATGTCTTAAGATATGGCCGTTTAAATTGTCGGTCTTCTTCTGAAGGTTTTCATAAGACATCTCTTTTTTCCCACTCTTCTTTGGGCTTCCTCGTTACTTACTCGATCGATCCATTTAATATTCATCATTTTTCTCTAGCACCACATTTTGAATGTTTCCACCCTTTTCTTCTCTGCTGCTGTTATCATCATGGCCTCACTGCCATACAGACACCTTCTTGAGATGTAAGTTCTGATGACTTGTTTCCCTACTTCCACGCTTATGTTTCCAGCTGTGAGTAGATTCTTCTTTTGATTGAATGCCCTCTTTGCCTTGGCTATTCTATTCATACTCTCTTTCTTGCTCCGTCCATATGACATATCATATATTTTTAACAATTCTAACTTTACATGGATATCTGCATGAGATTTTGATGCACAAATTGATAGCATTAATTTTCAATTATGATTGTAAGCTGAACATTAAAATATAGTGCAAATATCTGTTTTAAATTATTCTTGATTCCATATAACCTATACTGAATAATTATCTGCACGAATATTCATCTACATCTATATAATACCGCGCAAGATCCAACAAGGGTATGTGGCAAGGGGAGTATTATCACCAGACATACCTACATTATAAATCAAGGAGAACACCTACTACCATAAAGTCATGCTAAATAATAATACCGCGTTTATGCAATATTTGCATAAAACCAAAGGTCATAATCTACATCTACAGCTACGTTACACCTTGCGAGATATCACGAGGGTGTGTGGCGGGGGGTGAAGATCACCTAAAATGCACTATTGACATGCAAACAGGCCATTGGATGGAAAAATGCTAAATAATCTAAATAATAGGGTCGTGTGCAAGTGGACGGTTAGTATCTACATAGTAATTAAGGTATTGGTTAATAAATGCATCTAATCTAATCTACACACATAATAATACATGCAATTAATCTACATAGTAATAAACGGTTATTACGTGCATTATGCGCAACGAGGAAAACATTGAGCATTTCGCCACAAAACCCGCGAAATTTGTGCCACAAATGAAACCAAATTATTAGTTCATCATCATCATGGTTCAGCAATCCTAGGATTGGTTTGACGCAGCCCTCCACTCGATTATTCTATCAGTCAGCCTCTTCATATTTACGTAATTCCTTTCTTTCACATCCTTCACAACTTGCTCCTTATGTATGCTCATACGAGGCCTTACATTGCCGTTCTTCCCGTTCACTTTTCCCTCGAAGACTGTATTCATCAGGCCATCGCGTCTTACGATGAGACACGATGGTCTGAAGAAGATAAGAATGGAGAAGGCAGGCTTCGTATGAGATAAATGGAACAGGTTGCGTAAAAGAGAGGAATCACGTTGATAAGAAGAGTTGGGGCGATATAAGAATCGAGTGGAGGGCTGCCTCAAACCAATCCTAGGATTGCTAAGTGATGATGATGAAGACAAACAAACAAGTTCCATGTCATGTGGGGGATTATAACCCGCGAGCTTTGGGTAGCCAGGTCGACGCGTTATCGACCTTGCTTCCACACAGGATAATAGCCGTTGTAAAATTCGTGTCTATGGTACAACCAGAGTTTATTGAAGGAAGTGAGCTCTAAATATTCGCATCGATAGAATTCTACATCTTTTCCCTCCTTTATCGAAAACTGAACCAAAAATTACTTGAATAAGTTGAGTGAGTGTAAAGGAGAATACAAGCAGTTTTTTTTATATCCGAAATAATGTAATTTTGGAGAAAAACTCATCCAATTGGACATTTTTCCTAAAAATAAAATAATTGTAAAGTCATAATATTTGTTTAATGGAGCTATCCACTCATTTCTTCTTTTGTTTAACCTCTTCGTGTTGTGAAGGATCTCAGTTTTTCCCGGCGAATAGACTGGAAGAAGAGTTCTCGGGTTTCCAACCGGGTCCAAGTGTTTTTAGGCACCAACGTTTCGAAGGCTAAGTCCGCCATCGTCTTCAGGGTGAATAGGCTTCTCTGGCCGACGTAGGTAGTTAGTATGAAACTTATGTAGTCTTAATTTTAATGCGTAGTTAGTCACACTATCACCGATGGCAGCTTTTGTGGATCAATGTGTTGAGTGTTGTGCTCCCGACCGGATGTCCCGGATTCCAATCCAGAAGTATTCTTTGGACACGTTCTTTTAAAACGAGGCTGTGTTTTTTTTCTGGGTAACAGGTCTTCGCGGAAAGCAACGGGTGGGGTAAGGAAAGGAACTTCATTTATTCCCCACTCCCAAACTCTGATTAGTGAACAATACACGCCCATGTAACAGCTGAGCTCTCCCCTAAGCATCCAGATCCACTTTGGCTTGAACGCATCGGTTGTCTGAGTAGAACATAGATCGTTCCCTGTCGAAGAGCAGAGATATTGCGACCCCTTACCCAATATTCCAGGAATCGATGTCTTTTAGACCTTGAGTTATGAAATGAATCATATGAGTGTTGTATTCTCTTCCGCATTTATGTAATTCTAAATAATGAACTTGAACGCGTGCATCGGAGATGGACAATAGTTGTAAAGGAACGGGGTGATAACTATATTAGCGTAACCAGTCTATTAAATGAACTAAAATGGGAATAATTATCAGATCATTGGTTAAAATTTAGACTTAATCTCCTAAATAAATTCCAAGATAATATTTTCACTGATGGCATTAAAAATATTTTGTGAACTCCAACTAACTATGATAGACAGGACCATAATCACAAAATTAGAGAAATTTGTTTCCGAACTGACGGATACAAAATTTCCTTTTTTTCCTCGTACAACTAGGGATATGAGTAGTTGTAAAAATATACAATGCCATAAATACGAGTGTATCAATGCATAGGTAGTTGCATGTTGGTATAAGGACTTTAAGCTATCCCAACTAACAGCGTGTTTTTTCGTGCTTGCTTTGCTATTTTTAACTTTTTTTAAATTTGAAGTTTAGACTAGTATATTATTACTAATCCTTTTTATGCATAATATGTATTGCATTTTTGGTGTGATTTCACCCCCAGCCTAACAGCTTTCTGGTGGCTTGCAGGGTATTATGTAGATGTACTATATAATTACTTCCGCGACTGTTCTCTTCAAACCATAAAGCGTCATAACATGACCGATAAGATTGCCCAGTCTTCTTTTAGAGTTTTCAATCACGTTCCTCTTTTTCCCACTTTCTTCAGAACTTCCTCTCCGTTTCGGACATTCCAGCGATTATTTTAGTCCCACTTTGTTCATTGTTAATTATTCCCAAATAGAAAAGTTAAACATCCTGATGTTGAGCATATTTGGACCGGAAAAATTTGTCCGCTATTTAGAGGGTGCTGGAAAATAGACCGGTACGGAGTAACTACTGCGAATTAAAATTAAAAGACACTTAATATGTTGCCTTAATCTTGCATTTTTTCATATTCTAAAAATAAATTTTCACACTAAAAGAATACGGAAAGAAAACATTATTATTAATTTTTTATCTATAGAGCAGCTGAAACGGCATAATAATCTTTTATTTTTAAATATTTTAAAAATAAACCCTCACACCAAAATAATACGGAAAGAAACAATTAACAATTTTTTATCCAAAGAGCAACTAAAACGGCATCATTATGCTCAACACAAGAATCAATAACTTGGCCTTCAGAAAAGAAATAAGTTGTGGTATCGTCAGAAGTGGTTGGAAAGGAATCAGGCAGGAGCACGAAGTCGCAGACATACAACAGATCTCACCCTAATTGCTAAGAAAAAGTGTTTTCTGGAAAAGTTCCTTAAGCATACGCATTTGCTTCAAGATGTGTGGGTTTTTGTGCAGGGAAAGAGGAATTTTAACTGGATTAGGTAGTAGTGTGTGCCCATCAACGGAGGAAATTGAAGGGAAAATATTTCTTTCTGTTGCCCGCGTCCGTAATTGAGAAAGTCAGCTATTTGCAAGGGGTTATTCTCTATAAACCTCCTTTACATGCTACTGGGGAGAGAAAAAGTGGCGATTTTTGGAGTGTCTCTCAAGGTAGGTTGGAATGCAGTAACTTTTCCTCTCTCCGCATATTGGTTACCACTTAAACAAAACTTCCGCTTCGATCGTCAATCGTTGAGTATCGTAGTGAGCAGTAAACTTAGACATTTTGCAGGCAATGCGGTAGTGTATAGGGGTATATCATTAAAACAGGACAGGAAATCGCTTAGCAAGGATTTAGATGCAATTCAAGAGTGGTACCACAAATGGGAGTTAGAACTTCACCTTAAAAAGTGTGTAGCTATCAATTTTTGGAGGAGGAATAATTCGATAGAGCGTACCTATAAAATTAGTTACACTAAGATCGAAAACGTTGAAACTATAAGATATTTAGGTGAAACAATCACTACTGATTTGTCGTGGGGAAGACACATCCGGGAAATATCCGGCCGAGCGAAGAGAAAGCTAGGATTTATAAAAAGGGTACTTGGGAAATGTGATAAGAAGACTAAAGATTGATGTTATTTTTCACTGGTTAGGCCCCACCTTGAGTATGCAGCCAGTGTATGGGATCCTAGTGAATTAGGTATGATCAGAGAATTAGACAGGGTGCAGTGTAGAGCAGCTAGGTTCATCAAAAGGTGCTACGATAAGTTTAGTAGTGTTTTAGAATTAATACAAGAATTAGGGTGGGAATCATTATCAGAGCGTAGCTTAAAGTACAGATTAAATCTATTAGATAAAATTCAATCGGATAGCTTTACTGAAGATGTTAGGCACATATTAAAAACACCAGCGAATTATGCTACTTTCGACCAGATAAATAAGATAAGAGAGATAGACTGTTGTACTGATAGATTCAAAATGGCATTTTTCCTCCGTGCTATAAGAGAACAGAATAGGCATCATAGCAAAGGGATAGGTAGGGGAAATATTTTATAGTATTCTTAGAGCATGGTGCATGTATTTGATGAAACAAATTAGGTCACCATGGACCCGTCACTACGTACAAAGTTTTTATTGATTTTGTTGTAACTAATTGCAGTTGCTGATTTGTTCTCTCGTCGTGCAATGTAGTTTCTTTCTTCAAGTTCAGTTTTGTGTGGTATTTCTTGAAAAACCTTCCTCAAAAGTATTACCCCTTTAATACTATAGATACCAACAATCTAGTTGCATGAGACCCTATAGTTTATGCTTGCATGTTAGTAGTGCATGCTTGGTGAGCTTCGCCCTCTGCCACACACCCTGGCGGTGGCTTGCAGGGTATCTTGTAGATGTAGATGTCCATGTTGGTCCCGTCGATGCAATCGGAACCATATATCACTCGCTGGCGCAAAGCGAGCATTAGCGGTACCTGCCTCGGTGAAATGACTTGTGTGTGTTCACGGTTTCGAAACGCAGATAGTTTGCGAAAACGACCTCATTTTCCTCAATCATGCAGAGTGTCTCAGATCAGTAAACAGAGGGCAGGGATCTAAGGTAAACATCTCAGGGCAGCGCTCTGAGGCTCCACATCTCATTGGATGCTGCCCTCTCCAGCAGATGAGGAAAACGAAATCCAAAACGATGCCGGCATCGCAAATCACTCACGAGGAGAAGGGAGTCGTAAAACGATGCGCCCTCTGCAATTCAGCGACCTAGCATCCTCGACCTTTCTTGGAGTCGTACGAGGTGCGATGATAAGGATTTGCCTCCTTTACTATAAAAGCGGAGAAAAAATCTCAACCAACAGGCAGACAGAATCCAGCAATCCTAGTGCAAGGTGATCCAATTTTTTTCGTCTACAGCAAGAGAGAGAGAGAAGGAGGAGAGAATATTCGAGAACAGCTGAGCGTATCAGCCGATTTTGAAGGCGACCTTTCGAGCTGCAACACACCCACAGGCGAGAATGCTTTTCAAACTGTTTGCCCTGACGGCCCTGCTTGCCATCGGTGGCAGTGAGGCCTTCTTCTGCTCCCGCACCGACTACGTCAGCTGCCCGGCCGCCAACGCCGCAGATCCCGTGCTGGCGAGTTTCGACGTCTCAAGGCCCTGGACTGGCATCCTGGCGCCGGTGACCATTCGATACCCGTCGGCGGGAACCACGCCGGCTCCCACGGCCATCATCTCCTGCATCCGAGTCACCAACCTGGTGAGGGCGTTTCGTCTCCTTACGTGACTCAAATCACGCAGGACACCAACCGGACCGGGAAAAACGATTGTCCACTATAATGGTGTCGTTTACCATATTTGTTTTATTGCCGAATGTGATAGAGTTTGTAAAACGAAAAGACCCGTATTTTTCTGTTTTTGATTCGTCAATTATTTCTCGAGTTATAAGCGGCGAAAAACTGACTTGATTCTGTACAAGGTCTAGTATACTCGCTAGTATGCTAGCTTTCCAGTGTCGTGTGAACAGAACCAGTATACTGGCTGGCAAGCATGCTAGCTAGTGTACTCGCCGAGCTACTGGATTTCATACTTGATGCGGTACTAGATTTCTAGTAGGACCTAGTAGCCCAGTAGCCATCGACCAATCAAGTCACGTTACAGACATCTTGTTTTTTAATTAGTATGGAATCGTATGGAATAACCGATTCATAGCAAGCACTAGGTCAATGATCGTGTGAAACCTCCCAGGACGGTTCCAATCATACTAGATTCCGTCCTCAATTTTAAGTAGCGGCTAGCACACTAGGTCTTGTGCTGGATCAAGTATCGTGTGAAACGGGGTTAACCCTTTCCGATAGTGGGTGTAGTGCAACCTCTGACGCATATCGACTTCGTCCAATCACAACTGAGCCCGCGAGGCTACTTTGCCCTATCGAAATGGGGTGGGGGACACAGCTGACTCTGTCAATGGGAGCGATTGCGACAGGATCTGTGCGAGCAGGCCTTCAGAGAACCCCCCACCACTCCCTTTCCTTCCCATAAGAGCAGTCAAGGACGGGAGGAAAATGACGTCAATTTTATCACAGCAGCTTTTTCGGTGGGCGTCACCTTTTGCTTATCTTAATTTTTGACCTATGAGTGAATGTTTGTAGTTAGAAGATTAATTTTTTACTAAAATTCTTTTTTCGTTTCCATCTAACAATTTCGTGCAAAAATTTGCGATTTCGGTTCCGAGGGTTCCGCCGGGGTTGCAGTCGGCTGATAAACAGGGTAAGTTACGAGACAGAAATTTATATCGCTCCCACGTGCTCCTACCCCCAATCACCCAACGAGGGCTTGACCCTGGGTTTGCCAAAACATTGAAAGTATTTCTTTTTCTATCATATAATATACTTTTTTTTCGTCCGTGATTCGATTCCCAGTCCATTTGATTTTTTTCGCATGGCAAGTAATGTGAATTTCACCGCCGTTCACGCGGCAGGATTGATATTTCCTACATTTACCGCCAAGCGCGGCTTTAGCGCTGGATGGGGTTCACCTTTGGTCGTGGCTTCCTTGAAGCCCTATCTCCCTCGCGTTGCCATCCTTAATGGACCGCGAGGGCTCTACATCTAGTACCTTGGACGTTGGTAAAATTGGCGTGAAAATTAGGGATCCTGGGTAGCGTAGTGGTCTGCGCAGTGACCCGGAAAACCAAAGTGCGTGGTTCTAATCCCGGTCCAGGTGATTTTTTTCGCATGGCAGTTAATGTGAATTTCTCCGCCGTTCACTCGGCAGGATTTAAATATCCTACATATATTCTACTTTTATATTCTTTTCATTATAAATTTATTCCGTTCCATTGAACATTTTATTATCTTTTTATTCTATGGTTTCGGCCAAAATAAATGTGTTCGAACTGGGTTAATAATTTTAGAGGATTCAAACGGATGTGTTGCATATCTCTAGTTAAGCGGAATCGAAGTTATCAATTCCGCTAGCGCCCGTCATCGGAGACAATGTTGTGGATCGTTAATTCAGGACATCGAGCTTCTCAATTTATTTTCAAGTTTTTGTTACGGTTCAAAACCCATTCATTTCAGTCCAACCAAGGAATCATAAAAAAAACTTCACAATTAACTTAATGTAAAATGGTGTGAAAAGATATTCACTAAAATATAAAACTGAGATAAACGCACGAAAATGGATGACTTCAATATGCCTTGGATTTTCACCTCATGAGAACTGGTGAAGCTATGGGGGCATTGGAGAAATTTGCTGAATAATATATTAATCCAGTTTTTCGACCATTTTTATAAAAGAGAACTGATAAAATCCGATACGAATATTGGCATTTGGCCTGCGAACAAGTTGCTCTTTTTTCGGTTCTGTCTCAGCTCCAGTCCAAATAAAATATATCGTTGTCTTCCATTTAGTACCTGCAGTTCGATTGCTTGTTTTTACTTGCCGCCTTGTCACCTTTACGTTAAGAGCAGGCTGATGACGACGCCGGATTTCTCTTCAGCCTTCCCTTCCCTTCCTGACTACCTACTTAACCTATTTAATCCTAGGTCATGTGTTTCTTAAAGAATAACCCGCACTGACCTAGGCCTTCTTCACATTCCATGTGCCAATACCAACCTCTACTACCTCAATTCCTTCCTTATAACGGCTTCCAGGTTTTGGAACTCGCTGCCCCTTTCCATGTTAAATCCTCCTCCTCCCTCCACTAACTTCAAAATTAATCGACATTAATTTGTGTTAAGAAGGATTTGGTGCTTTCCCGGCGAATAGACTGTATGAAGGGCTCTCGGGGTCTCCACCGGGTCAGGAACTTGAAGTTTGCCGACGTTTCGATGTCCGACTCGGCCATCGTCTTCAGGGCTAATGATGTCGAACGAGAATTTTGTCCTGCTTATATACCGTTGCTCAGGAGGTCAAGTGGCTCCTGATTGGTCCTCGTCAATGCTCCGATCGGTAGTGGGCTTTGGGCAAAGAACATAAGCGCCACCTCCCTCTATCCGCAGCGAATTATGCATCCCCACTTTACTTTACTTGATTCAAAAATGCCTCCACAGCTATGCCACATCAATTAAATACTCCACCAATGAACTTATTTCTGATCAATGGTCCCCCTCTCTTCCCTCTGGCAGATTCAACTACCCACGTTAAATACTCCTTCCGTCTGCACCCATCAACAAAATCAACATCGCTGAATTCCCTTCCAATATTACGCATCTTGAATCCCTGCACCTCCAATTCAAACCTTTTCCTTCCCCCGCCCCAGTGGTCACAGAAGACCCCAGCACCAATGATGATTCACCGCACCGGCAACATTATCCAGCAAAGCTCCAGCAGGAAGAAGCAGAACCACCTTAACCTATTTCCCCAGCAATCGCCCTTCCTTCAATCTTCTCCCACACTGGCCTGGGACAAGGAGCTTCTCAGCTCCGCTACCTTCAGCCACCAGAACCTGATTAAACCTCCTCCAGCTTTCCTAACCCTATGCAATACCTAAAACAAAATAACCCGTCCATCTACTTCCCCAAATCATCCCCTAACAACTAGGCATCCCCAAGCTAAATTCCTATTCAATGACTCACTCCCAATTAAAACAACCCCTTTTTTCCTCCGGATTCTTCCATACATCAATACCCCAGCAAAATAACCCGTCTTTCCCGATTTTCCTTCATTATATTCTCCAACAAAATAACCCGTCGAGCTATTACCCAAACAAAATAACCTTTATCCCTCACTGTTAAATTCCCTTTTATATTTCCAACCTCGACCATAAAGGGCAAAGAGCCCGGGATGGTGTAATAAGTATCCTGTTTAAAGTTGCGAGTTGCGGACAGCCAGAAAAGTCAGCCATAGGAAAGCATTGGACGGAATGCCAAAACTCGTTGCGGTTTGACGACACCAAGTTACTTTGCCGGTCCAACGGCTTTTGGGATCGGCTCATTAAAGAATCCATTGAAATCAGACTGGCTGAAAATAATTTCAATCATGATTCGGGTTACTCTTTGAGTAATACATGGAAGCCTGTTTTGAAAAACATTCAGGAGACCAGGCGGAGCCGCCACTCGCATGACAGCCAATCAAAGCCCACTACCAATCGGAGCATTGACGAGGACCAATCAGGAGTCGCTTGACCTCCAGAAAACTGTATATAAGCAGGACAAAATTCTCGTTCGACATCATTAGCCCTGAAGACGATGGACGAGTCGGACATCGAAACGTTGGCAAACTTCAAGTTCCTGACCCGGTGGAGATCCCGAGAGCTCTTCATACAAAGAATTTGTGTTAATTTGGTGAATTCATAAATTTTGGTGTTCAACCAGCCATAATTTCTGCATGTCTTAAGTTAATTATGTATGTGTAATTTTGAATTGTGTTTATTTGAGCAGAATGTGCATTTTGTCATAATGTACTTGCTCTAATGGGTTACGCCAGAGCATTAATGAATCTTTCATCCATTCATTCCATTCCCATCATTGTGTCTTCCTTACTCTCTGAAACGCCTATTGGTGCGGAAACAGAGAGCGTTCAACTGCGAAATATTTTTTCCCGGCAGTTAAGGTCATTCGCAAAATAGTCCTTCGAGGTAATGACCTTCGATCGCTGATGGCTTCGAAATTAAACTGCCGGACCCTCAAAATGTTCCCCAATGGCTCTCCCTCTTCGTGAGTGACCATCCTCTCTTTCGTTCTTTGCAGCCTCCCTCAGGCTCCAACGGTGGAGTGGCCACACTGCAGTCCGGAGGAGTGGGCCAGACCTCCGTGACGCTGCTCCTCAAGTACTGCGCCTTTAACAGCCTCAACTTCCGCGTGGAGATCCTCGGGCAGTAGGCGACGCGGTCTCCTCATGGGAACAGACGGCGGATGCCAAGGCAACGCCACACGTCTCCACTCGTGTCCCCGCAACGCCCGTCAACTGTTTTATCCTCTCTTCCCGTCTCCGTGCTTCAATTGCCCAATATGGATCAATGTCCTAAACGGGGACACAGCACGGCTACGAACGTGACACGAAAGGGTGAGGCGACTGAAAACAAAAGAAAATCACGTGCATCTCCGATTCCACACTAATGATGGGCGATTGCTGATACGAATGTGAATACATTAATTCTGATCGTCCGGTTCCTCAATACTTCTGTATAGTGTGACCTGTATTTAATAAATTATTGTTTTTCATATGTACAGTGATTCTCCCAAATGGAAAATCATCCTAAGTTAATAAAGTTTATACCGAACAAGAACCTCGATCATTTTTATTTTCCACTTTACTTTACCGTGATGATGCTACTTAGGCATGCTTATTTACAGCTGCTTCGCCAGCAATTGCCAAGACGCCGCGAAAAGAACCTAGATCTTCCGTACCGTACGGTTATTTCAGCCATAGATTATCGTGGAGAGCAGGGGGTTGGAGTCGATATCTTTTTGGATACAGGCAAAAACCATTACTGTGTATTTTTATTTTATTTGGACCATAAAAGAGTATTTATCAACCATAACATCGAACTTGAATGGGCAAGAAAAATCAGCAATCTTTGTTTCTCGAATCCTGGGGCTTGAGTGGCTGGATCCTATCAAGGGGCGGCATCGGTGGGCGCAGGGGTGGCTGTCGGATCCTGACCGTAGATCTCCACGATGAATTCGAGGCCCTTGCTCAGCTGCGAGCGAAGGTTGATGGTCACCGCATTCTGGTTGAGGCCACCGCTCTTGATGGTCGCGTACCCTCCATTGTTGTCACTCACCTGGGGATGGAGAGGAACGCACCCCCCCATGGCGTAATCATTCTTGCAAGTCAAAATGTTCGAAGATCGGAATATGTAACAAATATTTAGCATGCTACTATTCTCTGGTGACATGGCACTCATCTACATCTACACGATACGCTGCAAGCCACCGCGAGAGTGTGCACCAGGTACATAGTGACAAGTCCATGGTGACCTAATTTGTTTCATCAAATACATGCACCATGCTCTAAGAATACCCTAAAATATTTCCCTTTGCTATGCTGCCTATTATGTTCTCTTATAGTACGGGGGGAAAATGCCATTTTGAATCTATCGGTAGGACAATCTATCTCTCTAATCTTATTTATCTAGTCGAAAGTAGCATAATACGCTGGTGTTTTTAATATTTGCCTAACATCTTCAGTGTAGTTATCCGATTGATATTTCTCTAATACCCTTAATCTGTAACTTAACCTACGTTCTGATAATGACTCCCACCCTAATCCTTATATTAATTTTAGAACACTACTCAACCTATCGTAATACCTTTTAACGAACACAGCCGCTCTCTGATCAAACCTAATTCATTCGGATTCCATACACTGGCTACATACTCAAGGTGGGGCCTAACTATTGAAAAGTAACATCACTCTTTGTCTTCTCATCACATTTCCCAAGTACTCTTTTTATAAATCCTAGCTTTCTCTTAGCTCAGCCGCATATTTCCCGGATGTGTCTTCCCTACGATAAATTCTTAGTCCCTGATTACACCTAAATATCTTAATACCCTACGATAAATCTTAGTTATTTTTACAACTATATACCTTATGGTTTCAACGTTTTCGATCTTCGTGTTACTAATTTTATAGGTACACTCTATCGAATTATTCCTCCTCCAAAAATTGATAGCTACACACTTTTTAAGGTTAAGCTCTAACTGCCATTTGTCGCACCACTCTTGAAATGTATCTAAATCTTTGCTAAGCGATTTCCTGTCTTCTTCTCTTGATATACCCCTATACACTACCGCATCGTCTGCAAAGAGTCTAAGCTTACTACTAACTACGGTACCCAAATCGTTTATGTATAAAAGAAATAGAAGCGGACCTACTACGCTACCATGGGGAATTCCCGATGTGACTTTGATCGTCCCCGACATGATACCATCTATGACAACCCTCTGCTCTCGCTCATAGCAGAGACAGAGAGGGATCTGAATATGATTGCAATAAACATGGGAAGGATAATTGGTAGATATCAGCTGAAGATCAATCACAACATGGCTAAGATATTGATATGCAGGAGGAGAGAAGAGGCCAAAGTCAGCGTTACATTTCAAAAAACAATAACTTGAGGAGGTGAAAGTGTTCTGTTAACTTGGAAGCCGAGTAACAAACGATGGACGAGGCGGGACCGAAATAGTCAGCAAAATAGCCCTGGCGAAGAGGGCATACTACCAAAGGAAGAATCTACTTACATCTAGGAATACAAGCGTAGAACTAAGGAAACAATCCATCAGAACATACATATGGAGCGTGTTTCTTTACGGCAGTGAGGCATGGGCGATGATAGCAGTGGAGAAGAAAAGGGTAATAGCATTCGAAATGTGGTGCTACAGAAGGATGGTGAAGATGAAATGGATCGACCGAGCGAGTAACGAGGAAGTTCTAAGATGAGTCATAGAAAATATGTGTCTTATATAAAACTTAAGAAGAAAACGGAATACCTTAATCGGCCACATTATGAGACGTGATGGTCTGATGAAGACATTCGTCGAAGGACAAGTGAACGGGGAGTGAAACTCACGTCAATCTCTTGTAAGACTTTTGAGCACATTATAGTCACTTCAATCATTGGGCATTTGGATAATCAGGGATTGCTCATAAACAGACAAAATGGGTTCCGGAAGTAGATCTTGCGAGACACGATTAGCTACAATCGTACACGATATTTCAGCCTATGACGAAAACAGTACTGAAGTTGCTGCGATGTTTATAATTTTAAAAAGGCATTCGATAAAGTTCTTCCTGATAAATTAATCTTGAAGTTAAAGATTTGGTTTAAATAAATACGTTATATGTTGGATAAAAGATTTCTTAAGTGGGTGAGAGCAGAGAGTTGTCATAGATGGTATCATGTCGGGGACGATCCAAGTCACATCGGGAATTCCCCAGGGTAGCGTAGTAGATCCGCTTCTATTTCTTTTATACATAAACGATTTGGGTTCCGTAGTTAGCAGTAAGCTTAGTTTCTTTGCAGACGATGCGGTAGTGTATAGGGGTATATCAAAAGAAGAGGACAGGAAATCGCTTAGCAAGGGATTTAGATGCAATTCAAGAATGGTGCGACAAATAGCAGTTAGAACTTAACCCTAAAAAGTGTGTAGGTATCAATTTTTTGAGGAGGAATAATTCTATACAGCGATCCTATAAAATTTGTTACACGAAGATCAAGAGAATTGAAACCATAAGGCATTTAGGTGTAACAATCACAGAAGATTAATCGTAGGGAAGACACATCCTGGAAATTTGCAGGAGAGTGAAGAGAAAGCTAGGTTTTATAAAGAGTACTTGGGAAATGTGATGAGAAGACAAAAGTGCGATGTTACGTTTTAATTGTTAGGCCCCACAAGTGAGTATGTAGCCAGTGTATGGGATCCGAATTAATTAGGTTTGATCAGAGAAGTAGACAGTATGCAGCGGAGAGCAGCTAGGTTCGTTAAAAGGTGTTACGATAGGTTTAGTAGTGTTTAAGAATTAATGCAAGAAGTAGGGTGGGAATAATTATTAGAGCGTAGGTTAAGGTATAGATTAAATCAATTAGAGAAATTTCAATCGGATAGCTTTACTGAAGATGTTAGGCTATTATTAAAACCACCTGCTTATTATTCTAGATTCGACCAGATAAATAAGATTAGAGAGATAGATTGTCGTAATGATAAATTCAAAATGGCATTTTTCCCCCGTACTATAAGAGAACATAATAGGCAGCATAGCATAGGGATAGGTAGGTGAAATATTTTAGAGTAGTCTGTAGTGCATGATGCATTTATTAATCCCTTAAATACTATAGATACTAATAATCTAGTTACATGAAACCTTATAGTTGCTTGTTTGCATGTCTTCAGTGCATGCTTGGTGATCTCCACCCCCTGCCACACACCCTCGCGGTGGCTTGCAGGGTATCGTGTAGATGTAGATGTTGGCCAGAGTGCGAAAGGTGGCACTGAGGACAACAAGAAGGACGTAGTAACCCCCCCTCCCTGATAAATGACATGATGCGGAGGTTGCAGGCGTTAAATGGCTATCATGGATCCCTCATGATCCGTAAAAGTGCTGAGTTTGCAATGCCCTGGCCTCCTTTTGATTAATCTTATTTGCGAAGAAACTGCTGGTCCTCTTCTGTTCGTTACGAAGTTCTGTTCGAGATGAGATCTACACCTACGTAATACCCTGCGAGCGACCACGAGGGTGTGTGGCAGGGGATAAAGATCACCAAACATACACTATTGACATGCAAACAAACGACTATAGGGTCTCATGACTCTGGATTGTTAGTATCTATACTATTTTAGGGATTAATGCATGCATCATGCACTTCAGACTACTCTAAAATATTCATCTACATCTACATAATACCCTGCAAGCCACCATAAAGTTGTGTGGCAGGGTAGTGAATTCTCACCAAACATGCACTGCATATCATGCATTTAAAAGGATTAGTATTTATATACTGATCAAAACTACACTATTTAAAAAAGATAAAAATAGCAAAGCAATCATGCAAAAACATGCTGTTAGTTGGATTAGCTTCAAGTCCTTTTACCAAAATGCATGTTATCCATTGCTACACTCGTATTGGATATATTTACCGTTATTCACATCCTTAATTGTACGAGGAAAAAAGGAAATTTTGAATCTGTCTCTTCGACAACCAATTTCTCTCATTTTGTAATCATGGTCCAGTCTACCATATTAAGTTGGGGTCCGAAAATTTGTTTAATATCATCACTGAAAATATGGTCTTGGAATTTGTTTAAGAGATTAAGTCTAAAATTCAACCTGCGATCTGACAATGATTCCCAATGAAATTCATTTAATAAACTGGTTACGCTTATAAAATGATGGAGTTTGGAGCACCTTTCACTAGGGAGGGATTTCATGGATTTGATTTTCACGTGAAACGTAGGATTACTCGCTGTTCATCACTTCTTTTTGCTAAAATTTTTCCTTTATATTTTATCTTTATTCTCTTAGTACGTATCTTTTTCCTTCGAGGAAGAGAACGAATTCCTTTTTAACACACCTCATTCTTTGGTAGTTACTTCATTTAGACTACTCATTTCATATCCAGTGATGTCTCCCTCATGAGTCTCAGCGTCTCTTGGAAGGGCTTTTAGGGCCGCGTCGTGGTGGGTGGTCGCCATGTCAACAAAAACAAAGGAAGGGCGGAAAGAGGAGGGCAGACAAAGAGTCCCCGCGCCACGCTCGCACGGAAAAAACTGAGAGAGATGGACGGAGAGAGGTCATTGGACGATAGGGGCAGCGCACGTCGGCCGAGACGTACGTAAGACGTACAATGCTAAGGCGCCAAATGAAAGTTGTGCAAACTTTCTCATACTTCCGGTATTTGCAGCTGCTTGCGATAGCATAATCATATATCATGGGAAAATCATGCTAGAAATCACTTCATCATCATCAGTTAACAATCCTGAGATTTATTTGGTTTAGCTCTTAAACTCAATTCTTCTATCAGCCAACATCTTTATCTTTACGTATTTCTTCCTTTTCAAGTCCTTCATCATTCGTTCTCCTATACATCGCATGTGAGGTCTTCCTTTGGCATTCTTTCACCCATTTCTTGTTCAACATCATGTATCTACATCCATCAATGGGATCCCTACGAAATCGGTCTAAATAATGAACTTGAACGTGTGTAGCGAATATCGGCAAGATTTGTAAAGGGACGATACGATAATTTTATTAGCGAAACCAGTCTATTAAATGAATTACATTGGGAATGATTGTCAGATTGCAGGTTAAAATTAGGACTTAATCTCTTAAACAAATTCCAAGACCACATTTTCAGTGATGATGTTAAAAATGTTTTGCGAAGCCCAACTTAAAATGGTAGCTTAACCATAATCACAAAATGAGAGAAATTGATTACCGAACTGACAGATTCAAAATGTCCTTTTTTCCTCGTAAAATTAGGGATGTGAATAACGGTAAATATATCCAATACTAGTGTAGCAATGGATAACATTGGTAGCTACATGTTGGTATAAGGACTTGAAGTTAACCCAACTAACAGAATGTTTTTGCATGTTTGATTTTCTATTTTTATCTTTTTTAAATAGTGTAGTTTAGAACAGTATATTAAATACTAATCCTTATTTATGCATGATATGTAGTGCATGTTTGGTGAGAACTCATCCAGCTGTGAGTTGGTTCTTCTTTTGATTGAATGCCCTCTATGCCTGGGCCATTCTACTCATATTCTCTTCCTTGCTCCGTCTAATTATGAAATATCATATATTTTTAACAATTCTAACTTTACATGGGTATCTGCATGAGATTATGATGTACAAATTGCAAGCATTAATTTTCAATTATGATTGTAAGCTGAACATTAAAATATAGTGCAAATATATGTTTTAAATTATTCTTGATTCCATATAACCTATACTGAATAATTATCTGCACGAATATTCATCTACATCCATATATTATACCGCGCAAGATCCAACAAGGGTATGTGGCAAGGGCAGTATTATCACCAGACATACCTACATTATAAATCAAGGAGAACACCTACTACCATAAAGACATGCTAAATAATAATACCGCGTTTATGCAATATTTGCATAAAACCAAAGGTCACAATCTACATCTACATCTACGTTACACCTTGCGAGATATCACGAGGGTGTGTGGCGGGGGGTGAAGATCACCTAAAATGCACTATTGACATGCAAACAGGCAATTGGATGGAAAAATGCTAAATAATCTAAATAATAGGGTCACATGCAAGTAGACGATTAGTATCTACATGGTAATTAAGGTATTAATGCATCTAATCTAATCTACATACATAATAATATATGCAACTAATCTACATAGTAATAAACGGTTATTACATGCATCATGCGCAACGAGGAAAATATTGAGCATTTAGCCACAAAACCCGTGAAATTTTTGCCAGAAATGAAACCAAATTGTTAGTTCATCATCATCATGGGTCAGCAATCCTAGGATTGGTTTCACGCAGCCCTCCACTCAATTCTTCAGTCAGTCAGCCTCTTCATATTGACGTAATTCCTTTCTTTCACGTCCTTTACAACTTGTGCATCCTTGTGCTCCTTATGCATGCTCATACGACGCCTTCCTTTGCCGTTCTTCCCGTTCACTTTTCCCTCGAAGACTATTCGTCAGGCCAACGTGTCTTACGATGAGACACGACGGCACGATGGTCTGAAGTATATAAGAATGAAAAAGGCATGCTTCGTATGAGATACATGGAACAGGTTGTGTAAAAGAGAGGAATCACGTTGATAAGAAGAGTTGGGGCGATATAAGAATCGAGTGTAGGGCTGCGTCAAACCAATCCTAGGAATGCTAAGCAATGACGATGAAGACAAACAAACAAGTTCCATATCCTGTGGGGGATTATGACCCACGAGCTTTGGGTAGCCAGGTCGACGCGATATCGATGTTGCTTCCACACAGGATAATAGCCATTGTAAAATTCTGCCTGTGGTACAACCAGAGTTTATTGAAGGAAGTGCACTCTAAATATTCGCATTGATAGAATTCTACATATTTTCCCTCCTTTGCCGAAAACTGAACCAAAAATTACTTGAATAAGTTTAGTGAGTGTAAAAGAGAAGACAAGCAGTTTTTTTCAGAAGGAATGTAATTTTGGAGAAAAACTCATCCAGTTGGACATTTATCCTAAAAATATAATAATTGTAAAGTCATAATATTTTTTTGATGGAGCTATCTACTCATTTCATCTTTTGATTAACCTCTTTGTGTTGGTTGGCAGAAAACGTTTGTTGTTTGAGGTAGAAATAAGAACTTTGACAGAGACGGTGTTGTACTCGGCTTCTCTGGCAGACGTAGGTAGTTAGTATGAAACTTATGTAGTCTTAATTTTAATGCGTAGTTAGTCACACTATCACCGATGGCTGCTTTTGTGGATTAATGTGTTGAGCGCTGTGCTCCCGACCGGATGTCCCGGATTCCAATCCAGAAGTATTCTTTGGACACGTTCTTTTAAAACGAGGCTGTGTTTTTTCTGGGTAACAGGTCTTCGCGGAAAGCAACGAGTGGGGTAAGGAAAGGAACTTCATTTATTCCCCACTCCCAAACTCTGATTAGTGAACAATACACGCCCATGTAACAGCTGAGCTCTTCCCTAAGCATCCAGATCCACTTTGGCTTGAACGCATCGGTTGTCTGAGTAGAGCATATTTCATTCCCTGCCGAAGAGCAGAGATATTGCGACCCCTTAGCCAATATTCCAGGAATCGATGTCTTTTAGACCTTGAGTTATGAAATGAATCATATGAGTGTTGTATTCTCTTCCGCATTTATGTAATTCTAAATAATGAACTTGAACGCGTGCATGGGATATGGACAATATTTGTAAAAGAACGGGGTGATAACTATATTAGCGTAACCAGTCTATTAAATGAACTAAAATGGGAATAATAGTCAGATCATAGGTTGAAATTTAGGCTTACTCTCCTAAATAAATTCCAAGATAATATTTTCACTGATGGCATTAAAAATATTTTGCGATCTCCAACTAACTGTGGTAGACAGGACCATAATCACAAAATTAGAGAAATTTGTTTCCGAACTGACGGATACAAAATTTCCTTTTTTTCCTCGTACAACTAGGGATATGAATAGTTGTAAAAATATACAATGCCATAAATACGAGTGTATCAATGAATAGCATAGGTAGTTGCATGTTGGTCTAAGGACTTGAGGCTGACCCAACTAACAGTATGTTCTTTCGTGCCTGCTTTGCTATTTTTAACTTTTTTAAATTGAACTTTAGACTAGTATTTTATTACTAGTCCTCTTTTATTCATGACATGTAATGCATGTTTGGTGTGAAGTCACTCCCTGCCTAACACCTTTGTGGTGGCTTGTAGGGTATTATGCAGATGTACTCTATAATTACATCCAAGACTGTTCTCTTCAAACCATAAAGCGTCATGAAATGACCGATAAGATTGCCCAGTCTTCTTTTAGAGTTTTCAATCACGTTCCTCTTTTTCCCACTTTCTTCACAACTTCCTCTCTTCCTCAACTTCAAGATGTGGGGTGTTTTGTACAGGAAAAGAGGAATTTTCACTGGATTAGCTAGTAGTGTGTGTCCATCAAAGGAGGAAATTGAAGGAAAATATTTATTTCTGTTGCCCGCGTCCGTAATTGAGAAAGTCAGCTATTTACAAGGGGTTATTTCCCTAAACCTCCTTGATTTGCTACTGGGGATAGAAAAAGTGGCGATTTTTGGGAGGCATCCAATATTTGGAGGTGTCTTTCAAGGGAGGTTGGACTGCAGTAAGTTTCTTCTCTTCGCATATTGGTTACCATTTAAACAAACCTTCCGCTTCGATCGTCCATCGTTGGGTACCGCAGTTAGTAGTACGCTTACGGCCGGTTTCACCAACCTTCGTTAAGCAATTAACGACTCGTTATCTCATTATAACGGCGCGTTATGGAAAATTCTCTTTTCACCAATAAACGTTAGGGCCAACGTTCCGTTTATTATATCTTTAATTTAACGATGATAGATACGTCCGTTAAAGTACAAACAAGGCGTTAAATGAAATAACCATGGCGGCCGATAATTTTGATGCAGAACTTCTGTATTTGGAAATATTGGAAAGCTATGAGAGAAGAATACCCCCATGACGAAGAAACATGGTAGCTGATTACTTCCATGAATTAGATGAAAGCAAGTTTCGTGAAAGGTTCCGGCTAAGCAAGTGTGTAGTGCTGAAAATCCTCGAAGATATAAGGGATGGACTGGAGTATACTACAAATCGTAACAATCCGCTACACCCAATGCAACAATTATTACTCGCACTTAGATTTTATGCAACAGGATCCTTCCAAATTGTGGAGGGAGATTTAATCGGTGTGTCTAAAGCTACCGTGTGTAGATGTGTGAAAAAAGTGTCTGATGCTCTGGCTGCTCTTCGGCCGCAGTACATCGTGTTTCCGTCGGGCGATGAAATGGTGCAAGTAACACATGATTTTTACCGTATTGGTAATTTCCCTGGTGTCCTCGGATGCATAGATTGTACTCATATTCCGATACAGTCACCAAGAAGGAATATTGGTGAGCTATTTAGGAACAGGAAAGGATATATGTCCCTAAACGTTCAAACAATTTGTGACGCCGAACTTTTAATTAGAGATATCGTATCACGATGGCCAGGTTCAGTACATGATAGTACAATTTTTGGAAACTGTGAATAAAGAATGCTCTTTGAAACTGGACGATTACCTGCGGGGTATATTCTTTTAGGGGATAACGGGTATCCTTTACGACCTTACCTTATGACACCATTTATAAATCCTGCAAATAGATCGCAACAGAATTATAACAACGCCCACATACGGACAAGGAATACAGTGGAACGCCAGTATGGTGTGTGGAAAAGACGCTTTCCTGTATTGCGCCATGGGCTGAGAACAGACTTGAATACTACAATGAATGTCATTGTAGCAACAGCTGTATTGCATATTATTGCCATACAGACGCGAGAGGTAGAACCGCCAGTAGACAGAGTACTTCATGAGTTCCTACGAGACAGAAGAGTGGGTAATCCCCGATTTATGAGGTGTAACGATGTGCCTGTCAGAAACATACAACCTCATGAAGGAACTGCAATAGGAGTAAGGAATGGGATTAAACGAGATCATTTCATATAGTTTAATGGCACTACTTTTTGAATAATGGCTATTAAAACTATTTTTTGTGTAATGGCTAAGTTTTATTTGGGCATTATATATGTTCATAGATAAAATGAATCATCTACCATTGTCATCATGTGCTATAGATACATATTTATTCACTAGATAATTCTGACTTTTTTTGGTAGTCAACAATTATCAAAGTATCATCTAGCTATTTTTATGTCTGTTACTTCATCTTTTGCCTTTTCTGGGTGAATCCTAGATTAATTGGTACTTTCATTGAAACACCTATACCTGTAGTAAAATGTCTTATTTGCTAATAAGTTTGTCTACATTATTTTATTTGTAACTGTCAGCTATACCCATAGCTAGATTTAAATTTTCATTAAAATTGCTTAATAGCTTGAATTATATGACCTTACGTACCCAACTGTCATATATCTTTTCATTTCCCTCCTGTACCTACCTTCCTTTATCCTTTCTCTTGTCCTTCTTGATATTTCTAAATTAAACAATTAGTACTCATTAGTCTTCATATTTTCTGCTCCATTTTCATTAGTTGACCAAACTGTTAAGAACACACACATAATATCATTATCGTATCAACCACTTAAACACAAGATTCAGAATTATCAACCACTAAAGCATAAGATTCAGAATTGTGAGTGTGACCATACCATCACTTCAGAGATACCTTTTGTTTACCAGCACAAACTAACTACTGGACTACTCCTGTTAAAACTATATTATTTAGTCCTGAAGCATGATTTTGTAAACTAAAGCAATACAACTACTTGTGCAATGAATGAATATACAAGGTAACCACAAAGTCATCAAACGAAACAACAACCATTCCTCATCAATCAGTAGACAATAAATTTATGATCACATTTAAGCAAATTTCTTAAATAATTCTACCAAATGAACCAAAAATATAACACGGTACGATATGAAAAAATGATACTTTAATAATTGAGTAAATAGCAAGAAAATTTAAAGAATAGTACAGAATAATTAAGCAACAATACTTTTGAATGCATCCAAAACAGTGGAGCAGCAATACAAATATGAAATCGTTAAACAATCTAATTTGTTGCATTTTTTAAAATTATTTCCATCTTTAATGAGTAATAGTCTTTCTTGGCTTGATAAGCTTCCTGTTTCTTTAACAGCGCACACTTTTTAAGTTGAAAGATTTCATCTTCTTGTACAGCCCTTTTTTGAAGCGTCGCCCTCTCTAGTGCACAGAGCTCTTTCCTCTCAGCCGACAACTTAGCAACTTCTTGCTGGGCAGCTACAGTGTGTGAAAGTTTCTTTGGGAGTCTCCTTTCAGTCCAGTTGGGATTCCTTTGTACTCCCTTGAATTTCTTTGGAGTGCTTGTCTCTACTTGCTCAGCTTCAACACCAGCATTCATTACTTCATTGATTGTACACGTCTCAACGGATAAGATCACTCCGTTATTGCTACCTTCTCTTGTAGTATTCATTTCTGAAAGGGTGTCCAAGGTTCAATGTACATTTTTCACCTGAATTACAGTAGACATTTTTATTTTAAAATTAAATAGTTTGCATTTTCCTGGCTATCGTACGGGAAAACTACATACCTGTTATACTCTCGTCGTCATTTCTGACAACAAACACATTATCCACCGAAACGTCTTGTGAAACGTGACCTATAAATAAAAATGTATTTCAATGTCTAAGAAACAAAATCATGCATGGCATTAATTATCTACTCAATTCCAAAACTTGTTGATGTCTAATAGCTTACCTAAATACATAGAGTCCGAGTCTTTATCGTTCATCAGCGGTTCTGCTTGGTCCTTAATAAGCGACCACAACTTGTCAGCCGTCATGTCGGATTTCGGTTGGAATGTACCACCACCAGTTTTGTTCCTTGCGACCCTATCATCAGTCTGATTTTTCTTAACCTTCCTCTTATAATTGCCTTAAAATGATTTTAGTTGTTTTACATCTCTCCTGCTTACATTCAAGTGGCTGTTGAACTCTTCCTCAATCTTTTTCCTCGTAAGCTCTTTCTTATTTATCATACTTCAGTCTGTTCCTTTATCTTCTATAACCTCCGCGTATTTCATAACTAAATCGATGATTATATCACTTTCGCTAGGAGTATAATTCGAACTACGGCACCGTTTATTCTCGCCACTCATTTCACTAGTGAAACTCACAAATGCTCACAACACAAGCACCACGGTTATCGATATTCACGTTTTTTCAGAGTTTCACGAATCTGGGTTCACTACAGCGCCACTGGAGAGTATGAAAACGTTTCCGTTCATATTTAACGCCGCGTTCACAAATTGATCGTTAAACTGGTGAGTTGCTGCTTGATGAAATGAATCATTTGTTAACGCTCCGTTAAATCAAGGTTTATTTAAAACTTTTACAAGACCACAGATTTCAAGGAAACACGACCCGGGTTTCAGCGAATGATCGCCATCATCAGGTGATCACCTGATGATGGCGATCATTCGCTGAAACCCGGGTCGTGTTTCCTTGAAATCTGTGGTCTTGTAAAAGTTTTAAATAAACCTTGGTGTAATGGAATACCACAAAGTTACTTCACAACGTATTTTATTCGCTCCGTTAAATATTAACGGTGGGTTATCAAACGACGCGTTAGAGTGGTTTTAACCAGTGTTGGTGAAACCGGCCGTTAGACTTTCTGCCGACGATGCAGTAGTGTATAGGGGTATATCAAATTAAGAGGACACGAAATCACTTAGCAAGGATTTAGATGCAATTCAAGAGTGGTGCGACAAATGGCAGTTAGAACTCAACTTTAAAAAGTGTGTAGCTATCAATTTTTGGAGGAGGAGTAATTCGATAGAGTGTACCTGTAGAATTAATAACACGAAGATCGAAAACGTTGAAACCATAAGGTATTTAGGTGAAACAATCACTAAAGATTTATCGTGAGGTAGACACATCCGGGAAGTATGCGGCCGAGCGAAGAGAAAGCTAGGATTTATAAAAAGAGTACTTGGGAAATGTGATGAGAAGACAAAAGAGCAATGCTACTTTTCACTAGATAGGCCCCACCTTGAGTATGCAGCCAGTGTATGGGACCCTAATCAATTAGGTTTATTCAGAGAACTAGACAGTGTGCAGCGTACAGCAGCTAGTTTCGTTAAAAGGTGTTACGATAGGTTGAGTAGCGTTTCAGAATTAATACAAGAATTAGGGTGGGAATCATTATCAAGCGTAGGTTAAAGTACATATTAAATCTATTAGAGAAATTTCAATCGGATAGCTTTACTGAAGATGTCAGGCACATATTAAAAACACCAGCGTATTATGCTAGATTCGACCAGATAAATAAGATTAGAGAGATAGATTGTCCTACCGATAAATTCAAAATGGCATTTTCCCCCCGTACTATAAGAGAACATAATAGGCAGCATAGCAAAAGGACAGGTAGGGGAAATATTTTAGAGTATTCTGTAGAGCATGATGCATGTATTAACCCCTTAAATACTATAGATACTAAAAATGTAGTTGCATGAGACCCTATAGTTGCTGTTTGTATGTTAGTAGTGCATGCTAGATGATCTTCATCCCCTGCCACACACCCTCGTGGTGTGTTGTAGGGTATCGTGTAGAGGTAGATGTAAATGTCCATGTTGGGCCCGTCGATGCAATCGGAGCCACATATCACTCGCTGGCGCAAAGCGAGCATTAGCGGTACCTGCCTCGGTGAAATGACTTGTGTATTCACGGTTTCGAAACGCAGATAGTTTGCGAAAACGATCTCATTTTCCTCAATCGTGCGGAGTGCCTCAGATCAGCAAACAGATAGCAGGCCTCTAAGGTAAACAGCTCGGAGGCTCCACATCTCATTGGATGCTGCCCTCGCCAGCAGATGAGGAAAAGGAAATCCAAAACGATGCCGGCATCGCAAATCACTCACGAGGAGGAGAGGGTTGTAAAACCATTCGCCCTCCGCAATTCAGCAACCTTGCATCCTCGACCTTTCTTGGAGTCGCACGAGGTGCTATGATAAGGATTTTTCTCCTTTCCTATAAAAGCGGAGAAAAAATCTAAGCGAACAGGCAGACAGAATCCAGCTATCCTAGTGCAAGGTGATCCAATTTTTTTCGTCTACAGCAAGAGAGAGAGAGAAGGAGGAGAGAATATTCGAGAACAGCTGAGCGTATCAGACGATTTTGAAGGCGACCTTTCGAGCTGCAACACACCCACAGGCGAGAATGCTTTTCAGACTGTTTGCCCTGACGGCCCTGCTTGCCATCGGCGGCAGTGATGCAACCTTCGGCTCCTGTCCCCGCACAGACTACGTCAGCTGCCCGGCCGCCAACGCCGCAGATCCCGTGCTGGCGAGTTTCGACGTGTCGAGACCCTGGACTGTCATCCTGGCGCCGGTGACCATTCGATACCCATCGGCGGGTACCACGCCGGCTCCCACGGCCACCATCTCCTGCATCCGAGTCACCAACCTGGTGAGGGCTCGTCGTCTCCTTACGTGACTCAACTCACGCAGGGTACCAACAGGATCGGGAAAAAACCGATCGTCCACTATAATGGGGTCGTTTACCATATTTTTTTATTGCCGAATATGATAGAGTTAGAGCTCTATTTCAATATGTCGTTTTCTAATCCATCCAAGAATTAAATACTTGAAAGAAGTTTTTTAGCAGTGCTTGAAGAGGTGGAACTGAAATACAAGTGCAAGCATTAGTTTACTGTAGTCTTTCGCAGGGTCAAACCAACGTCCTAGAATGGGATCGTTTACCATATTTTCTTATTGCCGAATATGATAGAGTTTGTAAAACGAAAAGACCCGTATTTTTCCGTTTTTTGATCCGTCAATTATTTCTCGAGTTATAAGCGGCGAAAAACTGATTGTTTTAAAGTCCGTTTCACACGATACTTGATCCAGTACAAGGTCTAGTATACTCGCTAGTATGCTAGCTTTCCAGTGTCGTGTGAACAGAACCAGTATACTGGCTGGTAAGCATGCTAGCTAGTATACTCGCTGAGCTACTGGATTTCGTACTTGATGCGGCACTAGATTTCTAGTAGGACCTAGTAGCCCAGTATTCATCGACCAATCAAGTCACGTTACAGACGCTGTACAAACTTCTCTTTTTTTTAATTAGTATGGAATCGTATGGAATAACCGATTCATAGCAAGCACAAGGTCGATGATCGTGTGAAACATCCCAGGACGGTTCCAATCATACTAGATGCCGTCCTCAAAATATCAAGGAGTGACTAACACACTTGTGCTGGATCAAGCATCGTGTGAAACGGGCTTAACCCTTTCGGAAAGTGGGTTTGGCGCAACCTCTGACGTATATGCACTTCGTCCAATCACAACTGAACCCGCGAAGTTACTTCGCCTTGTCGCAATGGGGGGGGGGGAGACACAGCTCACTCTGCCAATAGGAACAGTTGCGACAGCATCTGTGCGATCAGACCTTCCGAGAATCCCCCTCCAATCCCTTCCCTTCCCCTAAAAGCAGTCAAGGATGGGAGGAATATGAAATCAATGTTATCACTGCAGCTTTTTCGGTGGGCGTCACCTTTTGCTTATTTTAATTTTTGATTTACGAGCGAATGGTTGTGGTTAGAAGATTAATTGTTTCACTTAAATTCTTTTTTCGTTTCCATCTAACGATTTCGTGCACAAAATTGCGATTTCGATTCCGAGTAAACGTCCCCATTGAGGAGGACCCGACCAAAAATACTAAACCACTCGATCGCAAGCGGGAAAACAACACCTGTTTATTCCACACCAAATCTGTTTCGGGGTTCAGGTTTTTGTGGCTGTTAGAGAACTGGCCTCCAATCTAGAAGACGCGGGTTCCAATTCCTCCCTGATTTGGAAGATTTTTCATTGCTATACCGACACCTACTGGAGTTAATTGTGGAGAGCACTTCGAGTTCAGTACTCAGTCCGTCGGATGGGACGTAAAGCCGTGGTCCCCTTGCCGTCTTTAGTTAAGAGCATGAGTTGGTTAGTTAATCGACCCCAGATGTCCGTAGAACTACAAGCAACTGCTAAATCAATTCCTTTTTTTAGTGCAGGTGACAGACAGAGTATGAAATCCTTGTGTAGGCTTCCGCGGGTTGATTGTAGTGAAGATGCAGATCCTCCGGGTTTTCCTCCGCGTTGGTCCATGACTCCTGGGACAACAGTTTCGCCGGGGTTGCAGTCAGCTGAGAAACAGAGAATGTTAGGGGACAGAAATGTATATCGTTCCCTCGTGCTCCTACCCCCAATCACCACACGTGGGCCTGACCCAGGGTATGCCTAAATATTGAAAATATTTTTTTTTCTATCATATATTCTACTTATTTACTTCGTCCGTGGTTCGATTCCCGGCCCAGGTGGATGTTTTCGCATGGCATTCAATGTGAATTTCACCGCCGTTGACGCGGCAGGATTGAAATATCCTGCAATTGCCGCCAAGCGCGGCTTTAGCGCTGGGAGGTTGTGTTTGAAACCGTCGGGATGAACTCGAATAGGTAACCAAGGAGTTACGTGGTACAAAAATGAATATTTTGCAAATTTAGGCGTGTTTGATCACTCGTAATAATCTCAATCGCTGGTTTTTACTTGAGTTTTTGACATCCAGGGGCTCTATACTCAAAATATATAATAAAAAATCAAGTAAAAACCACTGATTTAAATTATTACGAGCGATTCAAATACAAGAAATTTTCGAACCATTCTTGTTTGTACCACGTGACTCCTTGGTTACCTATTCGAGTTCATCCCGACGATTTCCAACACAACCCCCCTGGATGGGGTTCACCTTTGGTCGTGGCTTCCTTGAAGCCCTTTCTCCCTTGCGTTGCCATCCTTGATTGACCGCGAGGGCTCAATATCTAGTACCTTGAACCTCGGTAATATTGCCAAGGAAATTAGGGATCCTGGGTAGCGTAGTGGTCTGCGCAGTGGCCCGGAAAGGCAAAGGTCCGTGGTTCGATTTCCAGGTGAATTTTTTCGCATGGCAATTAATGTGAATTTCACCACCGTTCACGCGGCAGGATTTAAATATCCAACATATATTCTACTGTTAATATTTTTTTCATTATAAATTTATCCCGTGCAATTGAAAATTTTATTATATTTTTATTCTATGGTTTCGTCTAAAATAAAGGGGTTCAAATCGGGTAAATAATTTTACAGGATTCAAACGGATGTTTTGGATAGTTTAAATCACAAAACGTTACCCTGTAATTGAATCCATGTAAATTCTAACCTACTCTGCTAACGGTCAATGCGTGGCGCTAGATTTTCTTTCATTATCCATCATTCCTTCATTTCATATTGAAGTCACTTTGGAATAAAAAGGCACTCTACGGCTTTGTATTTCGCTGATTGTCTGCAAAATCTATTTCTGAGGTAACTTTTTAACACAAAGGTTATATATTAGTGGTTGGACGGTTATATACAAGAGGAGGTTACATAGAGGGTAAGACGATAGAATGGGTATACGTATGCTATCTTATAAGGGTGACAAAAAGCCAGAATGAGAGTTCTTATGGGAAGTATTAGGCCCCTCCTACTACACACAAAATTGCCTTTTCTATGGCCTATTCTCATACTTTTCTCGACGAATACATAAATAACAAGGTACTGGTACCCAAATTTCACCGCAGTAGAGTTCAATAAGCACGTGGTAAACGTCCCTTCGTTGCAATAACTCAGTGGGCTTTGGGTGTCGGATTGGTGTGGAATTTTCAGTTCTGGCCCCTAGGGCCCGAGAGGGTCCGGGTTTTAATTCCGGCAGATATTTTTCTGATCATCCGGCCCCTACTTGAGTGCTCTGTGGAGAACATTCGAGTGCAGCACTCCCTCCGTTGGATAGGAAGTTAAGCCGTGTTCCCCTTGGCGCCTTTTCGTTAAGAACAGGCTGATGAAGACGCCTGATTTCTCTTCAGCCTTCCCTTCCCTTCCTGACTACCTACTTAACCTCTTCACTCCTAGGTCATGTGTTTCTCAAAGAATAACCCGCACTGACCTTAGCATTCTTCACATTCCATATGCCCGTACCAACCACTACTAACTCAATGGGGGCGTTTACTCGGAACCGAAATCGCAATTTTGTGCATGAAATTGTTAGATGGAAACAAAAAAAGAAATTCAGTGAAAAAATCAATCTTCTTACCACAACCATTCACTCATAAATCAAAATTTAAAATAAGCAAAAGGTGACGCCCACCGAATAAGCTGCTGTGATAGCATTGGCGTCATTTTCCTCCCGTCCTTGACTGCTTTTCTGGGAAGGGAAGGGAGTGGAGGGGGATTCTCGGTGGGTCTGCTCGCACTGATCCTGTCGCAATCGCTCCCATTGGGAGAGTCAGCTGTGTCCCCCCCCCCCATTGCGATAAGGCAAAGTAGCTTCGTGGGCTCAGTTGTGATTGGACGAAGTCGATATACGTCAGAGGTTGCACCACGCCCACTTTTCCGAAAGGGTTAAACACATCAGTTTTTCGCCGCTTATAACTCGAGAAATAATTGACGGATCAAAAAACGGAAAAATATGTCTTTTCGTTTTGCAAACTCTATCAGACTCGGGAATAAAAAAAATATGGTGAACGACCCCATTCCTTCCTCATAACGGATTCCATATTTTGGAACTCGCTGCCCCTCCACATTAAATCCTTCTCCTTCCTCCAATCCTTCAAAATGAAATTGTATTCCTATTTAAAAAATCGACATTAATTTGTGTTAATTTGGTTAATTCATACATTTTGGCGATCAACTGGTCCAAATTCTTAATGTATTATGTTATGTTATTATGTATGTGTAATTTGGAATTGTGTTTATTTGAGCAGAATGTGCATTTTGTTATAATGTACTTGCTCTAATGGGTTACACCAGAGCATAAATGAAACTTTCATTCAATCCATTCCCATCGTTGTGTCTTCCTTCCTGTCTGAAGCGCCTATTTGTGCGGAAACAGTGAGCTTTCAACTGCGCGATGTATTTTCCTGCAAGTGGGGATCGGGTTGGTGTTGTGGCTAGAGCACTGGCCTCCCATCCCGAGGGTCCGGGTTCGATTGGATTTTTCAGTGGAAAACCGGTCCCCACTTGAGTGCCTAGTGGAGGGCATTTCAAGTTCAGTACCCCATCCGTCGGATGGGACGTTAAGCCGTGGTCCCCTAGGCGCCTTTCGTTAATAGTAAGCTAATACCGACGCCGGGTTTCTCTCCACCCTTCCTCCGTTCCCTGAAAACTCCTACCATTACCCAATTATCCACCTATCCTAAATGGCGCAAATGACCTCAGCTGTCGGTCGCCTCCCCTGAATAACCAACCTATTTTCCTGGAAGTTTCGGTCGTTCGCAAAAATCGCAACCATTGATCGCTGATGGCTTCGGAATGAAACTGCCGGACCCTCAAAATGTTCCCTCAAAATGGCTCTCTCTCTTCGTGAATGACGATCCTCTCTTTCGTTCTTTGCAGTCTCCCTCAGGCACCAACGATGGAGTGGCCACGCTGCAGTCCGGGGGAGTGGGCCAGACCTCCGTGACGCTGCTCCTCAAGCACTGCGCCTGGCGCGGCCTCAACTTCCGCGTGGAGATCCTCGGGCAGTAGGCGACGCGGTCTCCTCATGGGAACAGACGGCGGATGCCAAGGCAACGCCGCACCTCTCCACTCGTGTCCCCGCAACGCCCGCCAACTGTTTTATCCTCTCTTCCCGTCTCCGTGCTTCAATTGCCCAATATGGATCAATGTCCTAAACGAGGACACAGCACGACTACGAACGTGACACGAAAGGGTGAGGCGACTGAAAACAAAAGAAAATCACGTTTTATCTCCGATTCCACACTAATGATCAGCGATTGCTGATATGAATGTGAAATCATTAATTCTGATCGTCCGGTTCCTCAATACTTCCGTATAGTGTGACCTGCATTTAATAAAGTATTATTTTTCATATGTACAGTGATTATCCCAAATGGAAAATCATCCTAAGTTAATAAAGTTTATACCGAACAAGAACCTTGATCATTTTTTGTTTCTACTTTACTTTATCGAGATTTTGCTGCTTATGCATGCTTATTTACAGCTGCTTCGCCAGCAATTGCCAAGATGCCGCGAAAAGAGCCTACATCACCCGTACCGTACGGTTATTTCAGCCATAGATAATTGTGGAGAGAAGGAGGTTGGAGTCGATATCTTTTTGGACACAGGCAAAAACCATTACTGTGTATTTTTATTTTATTTTGACCATAAAAGAGTATTTATCAACCATAACATCGAACTTGAATGGGCAAGAAAAATCAGCAATCTTTGTTTCTCGAATCCTGGGGCTTGAGTGGCTGGATCCTATCAAGGGGTGGCATCGGTGGGCGCAGGGGTGGCTGTCGGATCCTGACCGTAGACCTCCACGATGAATTCGAGGCCCTTGCTCAGCTGCGAGCGAAGGTTGATGATCACCGCATTCTGGTTGAGGCCACCGCTCTTGATGGTCGCGTACCCTCCATTGTTGTCACTCACCTGGGGATGGAGAGGAACGCACCCCATTGGCGTAATTATTCTTGCAAGTGAAAATGTTCGAAGATCGGAATATATGACAAATATTTAGCATGCTACGATTCACTGGTGACATGGCACTCATCTACTAAATCCTAATCCTACTAAAATCTACACCCAATCTACACGATATCCTGCAAGCCACCGCGACGGTGGGTGGCAGGGGGTGAAGATCACCAAGCATGCATTACCAACGTGCAAACTAGCAACTATAGGGTCTCATGAAACTAGGTTGTTAGTATCTATAGTATTTAAGGGATTGATACATGCATCATGACCTACAGAATATTCTAAAATATTACCCTACCTATCCCTTTGCTATGCTGCCTATTCTGTTCTCTTATAGCACGGAGGAAAAATGCCATTTTGAATGTATCACTACGACATTCTATCTCTCTAATCTTATTTATCTGGTTGAATCTAGCATAATACGCTGGTGTTTTTAATATTTGCCTAACATCTTCAGTAAAGCTAATGATTCCGACCCTAATTCTTGTATTAATTCTGAAACACTACTCAACCTATCGTAATACCTTTTGACGAACCTAGCTGCTCTCTGATCAAACCTAATTCATTCGTATCCCATACTCTGGCTACATACTCAAGGTGGGGCCTAACTATTGAAAAGTAACATCGCTCTTTGTCTTTTCATCACATTTCCCAAGTACTCTTTTTATAAATCCTAGATTTCTCTTCGCTCGACCGCATATTTCCCGGATGTGTCTTCCCCACGATAAATCTTTAATGATTGTTTCACCTAAATACCTTATGGTTTCAACGCTTCCATTCTTCGTGTAAAAGTTTTATGGGACCGCTCTATATAATTATTCCTCCTCCAAAAATTGATAGCTAAACACTTTTTAAGGCTAAGTACTAACTGCCATTTGTCGCACTACTATTCAATTGTATCTAATCCCTTGCTAAGCGATTTCCTGTCTTCTTCTTTAGATATGCCCCTATACACTACCGCATCGTCTGCAAAAAGTCTAACCTTACTACTAACTACGGTACCCAAATAGTTTATGTATAAAATAATTAGAAGCGGACCTACTATGCTACCCTGGGGAACTCCCGACTTGACTTTGATTGTGTCCTACATGATACCATCTATGACAACCCTCTGCTCCCGCTCATAGCAGAGACAGAGAGGGATCTGAATAAGATTGCAATAAACATGGGAAGGATAATTGGTAGATATCAGCTGAATATCAATCAGAAGATGGCTAAGATATTGGTATGCAGCAGGAGAGAAGAGGCCAAAGTCAGCATTATATTAGAAAAACAAAAACTTGAGTAGGTGAAAGAGTTCTTTTACATGGGAAGCCGAGTAACTAACGATGGACGAGGAAGGACGGAAATAGTCAGCAAAATAGCCCTGGCGAAGAGGGCATACTACCAAAGGAAGAATCTACTTACATCTAGGAATGCAAGCGTAGAACTAAGGAAACAATCCATTAGAACATACATCTGGAGCGTGTTTCTTTACGGCAGTGAGGCATGGGCGATGATAGCAGTGGAGAAGAAAGGGGTGAAAACATTCGAAACACTGCTACAGATGGATGATGAATATAAAATCGATCGACCGAGTGAGTAACGAGGAAGTTCTAAGAAGAGTCATAGAAAATATGTCTTAAAAACCTTAAGAAGAAAACGGGGTACCTTAATCGGCCACATCGTGAGACATGATGATCTGATGAAGACATTTGTCGAATGAGAAGTGAACGGGAAGAATGGCAAGGGAAAACCTCATATGAGATACATAGAATAAGCGATGAAGGGTGCGAAAGAGGAGAAACACGAAAATATGGAGAGATTAGCTGACAGGAGATTTCAGTGGAGAACAACTTAAAATCAGTCTCAGGATTGCTGGCTGAATGGTGGTGGAGGCCAATCGCGCATGCAGTATTCAAGGCCAACGCACTGACAAGTGTCCAATATCCTGTCGGTGAACCATGAACATCTGGGGCCAAATATTATTACTAATACTAGCGTAGTGTATTTCACGTATGACCGTGCTAGTCACCTTAGGGGTGTGTGGTAGAAGTACTAACCCTTAACCACCATAAATACAACAATTCCCCGCGCACTATCCTATTGTTAGTGGCGATATTACGGCATTACTGATGTACTCTAGATGTAATTTAATTCTGAAAACAAAGCCGCTTCGATATTCCATGTAGTTTATAATTGATAGATATCAAAATGCGTAACAGAGACCTTTCTAATATTTCAAATGTTCCCTCTAATATATGCATTAATGTCAAATCTACATCTATATGATACCCTGCCAGCCACCGCGATGGTGTGTGGCAGGGGGTGAAGATCACCAAGCAAGCACTACTAACATGCAAACAAGCAACTATAGGGTCTCATGCAACTAGATTGTCAGTATCTTTACTATTTAAGGGATTGATACATGCATCATGCACTACAGACTGTTATAAAATATTTCCCCTACCTATCCCTTTGCTATGCTGCCTCTTGAGTTCTCTCATAGTACGGGTAAAAAATGACGTATTCAATTTATCAGTGCGACAATCTCTCTGTTCTTTCTCTCTATTCTATCTATTCTATTCTATCTCTCAAATATTATTTATCTGATAAAATCTATTATAATACGCTGGTGTTTGTTATATGTCTAACATCTTCAGAAATGCTGTCCGATTGAGATTTCTCTAATAGATTCAATCTGTATTTTAATCTACGCTCTGATAATGATTCCCACCCCAATTCTTGAATTAATCCTAAAACGCTACTCAACCTATCGTAACACCTTTTAACGAACCTAGCTGCTCTACGCTGCACACTGTCTAGTTCCATGATATCAAGCCTAATTCATTAGGATCCCATACATTGGCTACATACTCAAGGTGGGGCCTAACTAGTGAAAAGAACATCGCTCTTTTGTCTTCTCGTCACATTTTCCAAATAAGGTTATGGGTGTAATAATGACGCAGCCTTTTACATCATAACTAATTTTCCTTGAGAAAATCCATTCGGCTTGTCTGGGACCTTCGGATCGGAGTGCAAAAGTTAATTTGGAAGGCTACCTTCGAGAGAAGATTCGAATCATAACTGGAGGTGAATAAGTTTCGAGAAAATATGGTACAGTGTTAAGGGGCCCGAAACTTACGCCTTCAAGTTTAACTCAATTAACGCATTTAACACTAGAACCGCGGCAATTCGGTTATCCCTAAAACCGCGGTCGGGTCACTTTTGACCCACCTTCCTTTTTTGTGATAAAATGGTAAAATATAAAGAAAAAAGTGAATTCTTAGTATTTATCCATGCCAACATGCAAGATTTTTATATATGAAAAACAACAGTTAAATAGATTTCTTACGTCAAATTATTGCTGAAAAGATAATAAAAAATCATAAAACATTTTGATTGCACTTATAAACATGCAGTGCGTGTCCTTAGGTACTTAATAATGTCACATGCCGAACACGCATAATAATGTCGTGATGTACATTTTCTGCTGTTTTCTTACATGCATTACTCTTCACAAAATTTGGTTTCCTGTGCAATTACCCTGGCATCGAGTGCGCTTTTCTTGTTTCTCAGGAACTTCATTTGGGATAGCTACGCAGGCATTTTTAATTAGGGTGGTTGTGTAATTTACAGCGAGCTCTTCCGCGAGCTGTCGAAGAAAATCTCTCCGCTTCATTTTCTTCTCATTCAGAGAATTGTAAAATACGCAAGCATTTATCCCTGCCAAATCCAACAAGCTATAAAACGCGTGAACTGGCCAACGCCTGGATGGTGCCTAGATGGAACATTTTCGAGCCATTTGATCCACAACATGCACTCCATATCTGGAGCTATAATATAATGTTACTGAGTCTGACTTCTTTCTGTTACTAATCTCAATTTTGACATCAGGATGCATACTGCTTAGAAGGAAAACCATTTTTTTTCATTTTTCCCAGATAAGTTGCCAAAGAGATGTCACAATTCTTCACTAACATTGTGCTGCATAATTTACCTTTCGCCTTCTTGACGCTTAGTGGAATTTCCCTGCGAGCTCTGTTTATGGTACCGACAATACTCGTATCTTTTTCCTTCAAAGATTCACAGAGAGACAAGGAGGTGTAAAAATTGTCACATGCGACATTCCTCCCCTAACAAAAAAAAAGGTTCCATCAATTTCTTCACAACAATGTCACAAAGGCCCTCGCCCTTGGGTCTATTGTCTTCTCTTCCAGGGCATTGGAAAGCATTCACATCATATTTGGACTCTTTGTCCATCCAATACTTCTATCCGTACTTATCTGGTTTTGAGGTCATGAACTGAATAAATCTGCATCGGCATTTAGATGGGAAAAGTTGCTCATCAATGGTTATATATGAAAGTGGAATGTAGCTACACTCTGTTTTTGCAATAGTCTTACCAAACCTCCGATAACATTGCGAATTTACCTTCTTTCAGTCTTTTTGACCCTGCGGATTTAATGTCAAACCTCAAAAAACCCATTATTTCTCCGAATCTATCACGAGCCATCGTTGTCGTCAAAATAATTTCTCCACTTCACAGACCAAAGTGATTTCAGCTCTAAACCCTTAGATCCAAAGGCCCCACCGGCGTACAGTAAAGATAGAAAAGCTTCCAACTCTTCAATTTTCAAAGAACAATCATCTGACTGCAATACACGATGTACCTCAGTCTCGGTACATTACACAATATGTTCCAACGTATTATCAGTGATCATAAGTCACCAAGCACTGACGCAAGTTTCATTCACATAACGTTTTGCAAGCGGCGTGGGGCCCGCACGATCTCTGAAAACATTGTGATACTCACGCCTACCATCTGAAGCATGGTCCACTATCCCAAGTCGCTAGGTCGTGCCGTCTGGGGATACGATCTCTGCACCTGCAGACAGCTGAAATAGGCTACCAACACGGGTCCTTCCTCATTTCACTGGTGGTGCGTAATGTCGTCAACTTGCGTGATACCTGGATTACTTGCGGCGGCCTCTAGTTCTGGTGAGTGAGTCAACCTACGCCTCCGGCCACAACCTCGTCCACGATTCCGAGTATGCCCTGCCCATGCGGAATTGGTTAGGTATGCAGATAATAATAATTATTGTTAAAAGAAGTCGTAATAATAGCACAAGGCGTTGGAACACAGAAACGCAATTAATATTTCCTAAGCACAAATATAATTACCACCGTGGTAAATAAATAAATGAAAATAGTTGTACAAACATTGTAATGTATGCATTATACAAAGTATTTACAAGTACTTTCATGCTCCACTGGGATTTTTAGGAACTGTGTAGGATCATCTTCTGATGGTGACTCTGAAGATGAGAATTGATGCGATTCATCGTCAGACGAAAAAACAAACGGCTCGCCCTCAGATTCGTTCTCCGAAATCTCGTTTAGGGTTTCAGCAACATCTTTCGATGTCTATGTTCGGCCATAATCAACGACGAGCTCTCACACTATATTCATCAGGAAAAACTGCACTACTGTCACCATATTACACCGGTCGAGCAGCAACCGAGAGACGTGCCACTAGCGAAAGGGATTGAATTCATGGAAAGCAATTAAAACGTATAATTTCACACCCTTTTATTTTCCGACTAGGCGTCAACAACTAAGTGTCTTTTTCTAGGTAATACATCACATTTACCTTCACAGATTAGACTTGGCTAACATTTTCTGGATTGGCGAATCTCTTCCTGTTCTCCCTCCCCCTACTTCCCCTCACCCCTCCCCAGGTGTAAGTAGGGGGCAGCTAGTCGCCGAGCGAGCCGAAATCAGAATACCGTTGAATAAGAAACAAAAAAAAACACAAAAATTCGCAATTTAACCCATATAAAACATAAGTACCCCCAGTGGGTCAAAACTGACCCAACCGCGGTTTAAGGTAAATCTTAATTTATTTTAGAGTGTTTTTCCCCTAGAGATGTGGAATTACTTAGAGTAATTAAACACACTTATTGATGAAAAGTCATGGAATATTAGCCCTTTAAATGCGAATCAAAAGGAGCGGGAAAAGAAAAAAATTGCAAATGGGTCAAAAATGACCCAGCCACGGTTCTAGTGTTAATAGTAAAATATAAACAGCAATGATTTAGTTGCTTGAACCAGGAAACCAGGAAATCGCTTATAAAGGATTTAATTGCAATCAAGAATGGTGCAACAAATGGCAGTTAAAACTTAACCTTAAAAAAAAAATGTGTAGCTGTTAATTTTTGGAGGAGGAATAATTCAATAGAGCGATCCTATAAAATTTGTTACACGAAGATCGAGAGCATATAAACCATAAGGTATTTTGGATGTAACAATCACTAAAGATTTATCGCAGGGAAGACACATCCGGGAAATATGCGGCCGAGCGAAGAGAAAGCTAGGATTTATAAAAAGAGTAATTGGAAAATATGATGAGAAGACAAAAAAGCGATGTTACTTTTCACTAGTTAGGCCCCACCTTGAGTATGCAGACAGTGTATGGGATCTGAATGAATTAGGTTTGATATCATGGAACTAGACAGTGTTACGTCGAAACCATGGTCGTAAGAAATAAATATTTCATGTGAAGGCACAAAGTTTAAATTTCCTTTTTTTTCATAATTTTTCCCTTTTGGAAATCAAATGATTATCCTAGATTCGACCAGATAAATAAGATTAGAGAGATAGATTGTCGTACTGATAGATTCAAAACGTCAATTTTACCCCGTACTATGAGAGAACAGAATAGGCATCACAGCAAAGGGATAGGTAGGGGAAATATTTTAGAGTAGTCTGTAGTGCATGCATTAATCCCTTAAATATTTTAGATACTAACAATGTAGTTGCATGAGACCCTATAGTCGCTTGTTTTCAAGTCATTAGTGCATGATTGATGATCTTCACGCCTGCCACATACCCTCGCGGTGGCTTGCAGGGTATCGCGTAGATGTAGATGTAGAACCAATTCCGCAGAAGCCATTGGAGTTCAGCTGGTAAAGTAAGTTAGAATAAATGGGAATAAAGTACTATCTTTGACTGCCTTTTGTCATGATTGAGTATGCTACCACATGAAATGATGAATATCATATCAAATAAACAACAAACAGAAAAATTACTTTAATCCCCTAGGTTTATTATTTTTCGCATTGTTCTATCACTTCCATGACCAGAATACAGAAGGTACGTACTAACCCTGCAGCGATATGTATAAAATATTACCTCTCCCGCGTTTGTGAAAAAGCTATATCGTAATCCATATATTGACAGAAATATTTCGTAGTTGTAATAATTTAAGAAAATGGCCGATACAATGTTAGGAATTGCTCATCTCATAGCAGTAAAGATCCAAAAATGATTTGAGGAAGACAAAGAAATATTGTTATTGATGTTGAATGAAATTTATTTTTGAAAAAGTCACCAATTAAACATTTATTTCATTTCCTTCTACGTTCTTTACCCAAATGACATTGGTATCCCAAATAGCAGAGCATCAAATATGGAAGTGAAATTGACCTACACGACATGTTCCTCCATTATTGTCCTCCTCTATGATGGTATCATGTTTTTCCACTAAACACTTTAATGAGAGAACAAATTAAAGTATATACAAGTAGCGATATGTTTATAATATTACCTCTCACGCGTTTGTAAAAAAGTTATAATTGTAATCCTTATATGAGATATCATGCTTTTCCACAAATATACTTTAATAAGAGAACAAATTAAAGTATATACAAGTAGCGATATGTTTAAAATATTAACTCTCTCACGTTTGTAAAAAAGCTATAATCGAATGATAAACGTCTGTGCAACAAACAGTAAAATTACTTCAATCCCTTAGGTTAATGATTTTTCGCATGGTTCCATCACTACAGATCTATCACTTTTGTTGAGAGTTCAGTAATTTTGTAATCTTTGTAATCCAAAAGATCTAAAGATTCAAAATAAATCCAATTCCTCTTGCTAGGCTATAGTTGTCTTTACATAACTTTTCTGAAGTGTTCGCCTCCCTCCCTTCAACGAATCATACTCTGCCGCAAGGTTTGGACACATTTCGAGGTCCACTCACCATGTCCCTGACTCGGATGCAGTGTATGACCTCGGTGAACTCGTATCCGGCCACCGGCGGGTACATGAAGTCCATGTCGACATAGGACAGGAACTGACCCTTCTGCTTCACTTGAGTCCTCATGAGCAGCTGGTCTCCGGGCTGAAAGGAACAACACGTGATTAGCATTGGCTCTGATCATTCTGGATTCGAATATGAAGTTTCTAAATCTACAAAATATCCTGCAAGCCAGTATCTTCGTCATAGCGGACTTGATTGGGATGACCCTCTTCCAGAGGAAGTAGTTGCCAAATGGAGGCAATGCTGCGGTGGTTTATTTACGAGGTGTGAAGGCCGATCAGACTGTTGCTACCTCATTACTGATAGCTAAGTCAAAGATAGCACCGATGAAGTGGATATCACTGCCTCGATTAGAATTATTAGGCGTGGTTTTAGCTACTAACCTTATTGAGTACGCCAGAGATATATTGCACCATCACTGCATAATTTCAAATGTTGTCGTATGGAGTGATTCTATGGTTGCTCTTCAGTGGGTAAAGTCGTCCCCTCACCGCTGGAAGTCCTTTATTGCAAATAGAGTGACGCTGAAGATAAATTATCTCCAAACAAATTTCGGTATGTTCCATCGACTCTAGCCCTAGTGACTTAGCATCAAAAGAGGAGCCCTTCCTAGTCAATTTATCGAGGACGCGAGTTGGGTGACGGGCCCGTTATGGCTGAGTCAACCATTGGAGGGGTGGCCGAGGGCTCCAAAACTAGCTAACCAAACAGAGTGTGATGCCCTTGAAGTGGAAGTTCGAATAATTAATCTCCATACGGTAATAGAACAGGATACACTGGCTTGTTGTTGAAGTTTTCCTCATTTTCACGCTTGAAGAGGATTACAGCATATTGCCTGCGATTCACTCATAATTTTAAGCACCCCAAGGAGAAACATAGTGGTTATCTCGCTAATGAAGAATTAGCACACGCTGAGGTGCGTTCGGTAATTTTAGTACAATGAATTGAATTTCAAAAGGAATTAGATTTATTAAGAAAAGAAGTAGTGCCCAGTCGGTTAAGAAATTTGAACCCATTTGTAGATAAGGAAGGAGTCCTAAGGGTCTAGGGCCGATTGAAGCATGCCAAAGTTGCATTCAACTAGAAACACCCAATGTTGCTTCCGAACTCTCATCATTTAAATACTTTGATTATTGATTGTTATCATGAGATTCACCTACACTCTGGGTCACTTCATTTGCACTGCCTTATCCAGGCGATATTTTGGATCAAAAATTTTGACCTACAAGCAATTAAAATATGGTGTAACACATGGAAGTTAGAATTAAACTTTCAAAAATGTCTTGAAATGAGTTATTGGAAAAAGAATAGCTCTCCTCCTAGCACTTACAAAATAAGTAATAATGAATTAACAAACGTGGAATCCATTAAATATCTTGGAATAAGACTGACACATGATCTTTCCTGGGGTAAACACATACGTGAAATAATGGGGCAACCTAATCTTAAATTGGGATTCGTCAAAAAAGTACTGGGTAAATGTGACGATCATGTACGAGAAATCAGCTACTTTTCCCTTGTTAGTCCTCATTTTGAATATGCTTCCAGTGTATGGGATCCGTACGAAATCGGTCTAAATAACGAACTTGAACGTGTGCAGCGAAGATCGGCAAGATTTGTCAAGGGACGATACGATAACTATATTAGTGCAACCAGTCTATTAAATGAATTAAATTGGGAATCATTGTCAGATCGCAGGTTGAAATTAAGACTTAATCTCTTAAACAAATTCCAAGACCATATTTTCAGTGATGATGTTAAATATATTTTGCGACCCCCAACTTATTATCGTAGACTAGTCCATAATCACAAAATTAGAGGAATTGATTGCCGAACTGACAGACTCAAAATGTCCTATTTTCCTCGTACTATTAGGGATATGAATAACGGTAAATGTATCCAGTAGGAGTGTGCAATGGATAACATTGGTAGCTGCATGTTGGTATAAGGACTTATAGCTAACCCAACTAACGGCATGTTTTTGCATGTATGTTTTGCTATGTTTATCTGTTTTTTTAATAGCGTAGTTTTGATCAGTACCTATACAAGTACTAACCCTTTTTTATGCATGATATGTGGTGCATGTTTGGTGAGAGTTCACTCCCCTGCCACACACCCTCGTGGTGGCTTGCAGGGTATTATGTATATGTAGATGAAATGCTAGAGAGGTTATTCGTCGGAGAATATTGCACTGCATTAAATGCTTTAGTGTAAAACCCCAAACCGAAAGAGCAGTTTTTGGGTAATCTACCTCCCTCTCGATTGGAGAAAATTAATGCATTTTGGGTAACAGACGTGGACTATGGCGGGCCGTTTGCGCTAAAAATGGGAAAACTCCGCAAGGCAAAGATTTTAAATAATGGATATATTTGCTTGTTCGTTTGTTTCGCAATAATGACAATACATTTGGAGCTTGTCTCGGATTTGAGTTCCGATTGTTTCTTAGCCGCATTAAGGCGGTTTATTGCTCGAAGAGGCGCCGCCGTGACAGAAATTCATAGCGACAATGGAACGAATTTTGTAGGGGCACAGAGAAAGTTGGCGACTTGGAGGAAAGTAACGTCATCAGCTGACTTCAATAGTAGAACGGGTGATAAAGGAATCGCATGGCGATTCATACCTCCTGGCAGACCCCATGTGGGAGGACTATGGGAAGCTGGTGTAAGGTCGGTGAAAAGACATTTGGCAGCATCAGTCGGCGATCAAGTACTAACGTACGAAGAATTCTACACAGTACTCCTTCAGATAGAAGCTGTATTGAACTCAAGGCCTATTACTCCAACTAACAGCATGTTTTTGCTTGCTTACTTTGCTTATTTTATCTTTTTAAATAGTGAAGTTTAGACTACTATATTAATATTAATCCTATTTTATGCATGATATGTAGTGCGTCTTTGGTGATAATTCACCCCCTGCCACACACCTTTATGGTGGGTTGCAGGGTATTATGTAGACGTAGATGTTAGTTCATCTAATAGTCTGGTCACGCTATATAGTTATCAGACCGTCCCTTTACAAATCGTGCCGATATTCGCTGCTCACATCTAGTTCGTTTATGAAGACTATTTCGTTAGGATCCCATTTACTGGTAGCGCAAAAGAGAGGGATGAGGCAAGGATGCACCCTCTGTTGCATGATTTTTAATATAATTTAGAGTAGTCTGTAGTGCATGATGCGTGTATTAACCCCTTAAATACTATAGATACTAACAATCTAGTTGCATGATACCCTATAGCTGCTTGTTTGCATGTCTTCAGTGCATGCTTGGTGATTTTTACCTCCTGCCACACAACCTCGCGGTGGCTTGCAGGGTATCGTGTCGTTGTAGATTTATGGCCAGAGTGCGAAAGGCGGCACTGAGGACAACAAAAAGGTCTTAGTAACCCCCTCTCCCTGATTAGGGACGTGATACGGAGGAGGCAGGCGTTAAATGGCAATCAGGGATCCCTCATGATCCGTAAAAGTGCTGAGTTTGCAATGTCCTGGCCTCCTTCAGATTAATCTAATTTGCGAAGAAACTGCTGGTCCTCTTCTTTTGGTTACGAAGTTCTGTTCAAGAGAAGATCTACACCTACGTAATACCCTGTGAGCCACCACGAGGGTGTGTGGCAGGGGGTGAAGATCACCAAACATGCACTATTGACATGCAACATCTACAGGATACCCTGCAAGCCACCGCGAGGGTGTGTTGGAGGGGATAAAAATCATCACGAATGCAATATTGACATGCAAACCAGCGACTATAGGGTCTCATGCAACTAGATTGTTAGTATCTATACTATTTAAGGGATTAATGCATGCATCATGCACTACAGACTACTATGAAATATTCATCTACATCTACATTATACCCTGCAAGCCACCATAAATGTATGTGGCAGGTGGTGAATTCTCACCAAACATTCACTGCATATCGTGCATAAAAAACGATTAGTATATATGTACTGTGCTAAACTCCACTTTTTAAAAAAGATAAAAATATCAAAGCAAACATGCAAAAACATGCTGTTAGTTGCGTTAGCTTCAAGTACATCTACCAACATGCAACTACCAATGTTATCCATTGCTACACTCGTACTGGATACATTTACTGTTATTCATATACCTAATTGTACGAGGAAAAAAGAACATTTTGAATCTGTCAGTTCGGCAATCAATTTCTCTAATTTTGTGATTATGGTCCAGTAAGTCCATTTTAAGTTGGGGTTCGCAAAATATTTTTCACATCATCGCTGAAAATATGGTCTTGGAATTTATTTAAGAGATTAAGTCTAAATTTCAACCTTCGATCCTACAGTGATTCCCAATTTAATTCATTTAATAGACTGGTTATGCTAATAAAATTATGTAGTTTGGAGCACCTTGCACTAGGGAGGGATTTCATGGATTTGATTTTCACGTGAAACGTAGCATTACTCACTGTTCATCATTTTTTTTTGCTGAAAATCTTCTTTTACTTTTGATCTATATACTCTTATAGTTCGTAGTACGTCTCTTTTTCCTTAGGGAGAGGACTAATTCCTTTTTAACACACCTCATTCTTTGGCAATTACTTGATTAGCCATTTCATATCCAGTGATGTCTTTGTATTTTCATGGACTATGGAGGTCTGATCTTAAGCCCTGCCATTTAATTAATTTTGTTTCATTTTTTTGCGTTAGTGATAATCGAAATTGGACCTATCGTTCTAGAGTCATCTCAACCCAATGGCGTGGCTAGGTGTTGAGTCGGAATTTGGGTCCAAGTTGCTTGAAATTCAGAATTATAACTACCACACCATTCTAATTAAAAAAAGCACGGTAATTCGCAATAATATGGTGAAAACGATGAACTTAATCTGCATCATTCATGTCGTTCTTCTGTATTACGATCTAATTGAGTGAGTTAGTTATTCTGAGGATTCGACTGACAGCTTAGGTAATTTGCGCCATTTAGGACCTGTGGGTAATTTGGTAATGGTCTGAACATTTCAGGGAACGGAGAAAGGATAGAGAGAAACCCGGCGTCGCCATTAGCCTACTCGTAACGAAAGGCACCAAGGGAATCACAGTATAACGTCCCATCTAACGGACGGTCCGTTGAGCATGAAATGCTCTTCACAAAGCATCCAAGTAGGGATCGGTTTGCAACTGAAAAATCCGCAACTGCCGGGAATCGAACATGGGCCTTTGGGAGGGAAGGCGAGTACTCTAGCCATCACATCAAGCCGATCCTATTGATCAAATTGGACTATGGGAAAAATGATGCAATAAGAACTAGTAGCCTTTCGTGATCCCCCAATTGTAGGCATTACTCATTAAGTTAGTTTGGGTTTTTTGTGGTGCAAATGTAGGCAAGCCAAAGCATCGCACCAAACAGTTTCTCGAATAATATTATCACCTTTGAAATCGCAACCATAAAAAGACCAAGAAAAATCTTGGTTTTATTAGCCAAAGTGCAGGCCTGTGCATCACACTTGATCTGTCCGTTTTTGCCATTTGTTGTGAAAAGCGTCTCCAATGCCTCTACTTTTAGCTAAAAAGGAGAAAATATGCATTGTGACCAATTTTACACTTTACAGAATGAGCTTAGTCGTTTACAATCAATCCACTGTTTTTCACGGCGTTATTGGACGAATACTTGCAGCATGGCACGACTCCTTTTCAGTTTTTGTGTTCTCAAATTCGTTTACATTCCTGCTGCATGCACCTCACTATTCCCGAATTCGCACGCAGCTTGCATACCTTCATGCACTACGCTACGTACTATACCTTATCTCTTCTGTAAGTATGTACATCCGAGGAGAAAAATACATAAGCACACACAAGTATGAGAAGGGCGTTGACATGGAGACGAGAATTTCTTGATAGGCTCAAGAGTGAAAAAATGCAAATACTTTTCGCATTTGCATTTTTTCGCGATTCCGCATCGCAAAGCATATTCTCCGGCAAGAAAAAGTGAGAGGATGGGACTGCAGGCATTGAACGGAAATCCCAAATACTTCCATTTCTGAAAGCTCTTCCTGTATAGATATACTAGTCTAAAGTTCACTATTGAAAAAAGATAAAAATAGCCAAGCAAGCATGCAAAAGAATGCTGTTATTAAGTGTTAGCTTCAAGTCCTTATGCCAACGTGCAGCTACCTATTCTATCCATTGATACACTCGTATTGGCTACATTTAACGCTATTCAGATCCCTAATTGTACGAGGAAAAAAGGGCATTTTGAATCTGTCAGTTCGGCAATCAATCTCTCTAATTTTGTGATTATGGTCCAGTCTACCATAGTAAGTTGGAGTTTGCAAAATATTTTTACGTCATCACTGAAAACATTATGTTGGAATTAATTTAAGAAATTAAGCCTAAATATCACCCTATGATCTAAAAATGATTCCCATTTTAATTCATTTAATAGCCTGTTTACGCTGATATAGTTATCATACGGATATGAAATACGGATAAAAACCTATGTATTTTGATACGTAATTTTTAAGCTAGTGATCACTTCATAACTATATAAATACTATCCATCTAGATAATGTAACCCTTATATCCAATATGTCCCCATGAGGTTGTAGTATTGTAGCTCTTTGTTGCATGTAAGTAGTGAATTTTCATCTACGTCTACAAAATGCCCTGCAAGCCACCATGAAGGTGTGTGGAAGGGGTAAATGAATGTTTTTGACCTTAAGCCCCTGATGTTTGGTGATGTTGAGGTGTTTGATGATCTTAACCCTCATCTACATCTACGTAATACCCTGCAAACCACCATAAAAATGTGTGGCAGGGGGTGTATTCACACCAAACATGCATTACATTCATGCATAGAAAATGATTAGTATTTATATACTGTTCTAAACTTCACTTTTGAAAAAAAGTTAAAAATAGCAAAGCAAACATGCAAAAACATGCTGTTATTTGGGTTAGTTTAAAATCCTCACCCTCGCGGTGGCTTACAGGATATTGCGTAGATGCACATGAATATAAGTATCATAACCCAGCCGTGTTGTAAGAGCAGGAGACCTTTTTTCACTCGTGGACGGGTTAATGTTGCTACGAATAAATGATTCGCTTCTCTCTCTCTCTCTCACTCACCTTCATGTCGCAGAGAATTAGGTCGTGCGGCTGCCTCGGTTGCATCGGAGGGAGTTCCTCGAGGTCTTGGGCCCTCGTGGGCCCGGCCCTCCACAAGGCCACGAGCACCAGGGTCAGCACTAGGGTGATGCGCGTGGAAGCCATCGTGGGACCAGAGTTTAATATGGCCAGGAGCGCAGTCAAGGTTTGAATCTTATGCGGATTGTTGTTGCTCGGTCGTTAAATAAGATGGTCGACATCGGCGCCCGTTTGGGAACATCAATCCCTACTCCTGTTCTGTCACGTGATGTCGGTGTACTGCGCACCATCGCGAGAGAATTGCCGCGCGGAAGTTAATTGTCGCGTCCATAAAACGGGAGATAACTCAATTAATGACAATTGCCCAATGGCATGCGCCGAGTTGCACCCTTCCATTACGACGCACAACATGGCGCAACGCCACCAGCTTTATTTATTGTGTTGCTTTCTAGTTTCTTGCACACGCAAACAGCGGGCAGGCCCCGAAATCGGAGGACGGAGGTCTCAGCGGACCCTTGGACTCGTGAGGGGAGAGGGGGGTGGGAGAGGCAACAACAATCCTTCCGGTAGCTAGAGTCGTATCATGGATTTAGGGGAGAGCGTGTGTCACATCACAAGTAACAACCGAGGCACATTGTTATCGGGGAACCGAGTGATCCAACCATTTTAACTATTTAACAGTTGTCAGGTACAGTGGGGGGCAGAGGGGGCATTTGCCCCCCCCCCCCCCCCCCAGAATTTGCCCCGGGCCCTTGAGAAATGAGTCTTCGTTAATAAAAATTAAATTTCACTTGTATCCAGCTTACCTATTCCCTTCTGACGCATATTCTACCACCTTCATGTGCACTTTAAACGGAATTCTAGTCTCTACCCCCTTCTATCCTCATAAAAATGCGGGCCCTTTTCATAGGAGCTGGGCCCTTTTCTTAAGAGCAGGGCTCTTTTCAAGGTTGGCCCTTCCCAGCGTAAATAGTTCCGATGCCCCTGGTCGGGACTCAATTAAAGTATGCCACTAGCGTATGGGATCCGTACGAGGAAGTTATGATAAAAGAGTTATACCCAGTTCACACGGTGCGTTTTTCCTTGAGCCATGAGTATCGACCATGAGATGCTATTAAAAGTAGAACCAGGCAAAACCTTTATTTTGATCACGTGATGCAAAGCTGAACGATGATTGGCCGGCAACAATAGCCATCAGCAAAACAAACAAGGAAAATAGCAACGGACCTAGCCTCAAAATCAAGCAAGCTAGTTTGGTCAGGGCAGCCCGCCGCAGACAGCGTTTCCAGCAATCGAGCACGCACGGCACCCATCAGCACTCCACGCAAGGAATCCATCCTGGAGTAACGCACTGTGTGAACCAGGCTTTATAGTGTGTGCAAAGGAGATCCGCTAGGATTGTAAAAAAACGTTACGATAATTGCATTAGTGTAACGAGTTTCATGGAACAGAACTAGGATGGAATTACTTTCAGAGCGAAGGATAAATTTGGGACAAACCTTATAAGTGAACCCTTTCGAAGCTGATTTGTTGACAGATGACGTTAGATCTACATCTACAAGATACCCTGCAAGCCACCGTGAGGGTGTGTGGCAGGGGGTGAGTATCACCAAGCATGCACTACTGACATCCAAACAAGCTACTATAGGGTCTCATGCAACTAGATTGTTAGTATCTATAGTAACTATATATATAGTATCTATATATAGGTATAGTTAGTATTTAAGGGATTAATACATGCATCATGCACTACAGACTACTCTAAAATATTACCCCTACCTATCCCTTTGCTATGCTGCCTATTCTGTTTCCTTATAGTACGGGGAAAAAATGCCATTTTGAATCTATCAGCACCTCAATCTATCTCTATAATTCTATTCATCTGTTTTAAATAAGATTGGAAATTTTCCACAAAGAAATCTTTACTTCGACCGGTTTCGATGTGATACATCATCATCAGGTGTTAATGATGTTATTCCACCAATTAACGCCTGAATCGACTCTTTTTATTCTATTCATCTGCTTGAATCCAGCACAATACGCTGGTGAAGATAGATATATGTTAATTAAAAACGCCAGCGTAATATGCTAGGCTTGATCAGATTAACAAGATTAGAGAGATAGATTGTCGTACCGGTAGATTGAAAATGTCATTTTTCCCGCGTACTAGAAGAGAGCACAATAGGCAGAATAGCAAAGTGATAGGTGAATAAACAAATTGCTAGAGTAGTTAGAAGTGCATGATGCATGTTTGAGCATTAATAACATTTGCATGATTGGGAAATTTCGATACATATATATTTTTGGATAATGTTTTTCTAACCTGTAATCAATTCGTAAATGTGTAGTTACTAACCACCTATTTGCACGTGACCCTTATAGCTAGCATCTCCCCATCAAGTAGTAGCATTATAGGTCTTATTTTCATGTAAGTAGTGCATCCTTGTGACCTCCACCCCTGCCGCACACTCTCGCGGTGGCTAGCAGGGTATTGCGTAGATGTAGATAATTCCATGGAAAAAATTATCCCGCAATTTTAATGGGGTATAAATCCTCCTATTGACAAAATGAGTCCGTAATGGGGGCGTTTACGCGGAATCGAAATCGCAATTTCGTACACAAAATCGTTAGATGGAAACAAAATAGAATTGCAGTGAAAAAATTAATCTCCTAACCACAACCATTCACTCATAAATCAAAAATTAAAATAAGCAAAAGGTGACGACCACCGAAAAAGCTGCTGTGATAACATTGACGTCATTTTCCTCCCGTCCTTAATATATTTTAGGGGAAGGGAAGGGAGTGGAGGGGGGTTTTCGGAAGGTCCGATCGCACAGATGCTGTCGCAACTGTCATATTGGCAGAGTCAGCTGTGTCCACCCCATTGCGATAAAGCAAAGTATCTTCGCGGGCTCAGTTGTGATTGGACGAAGTCGATATACGTCAGAGGTGGCACCACGCCCACTTTTCCGAAAGGGTTAATAACATCAGTTTTTCGCCGCTTATAACTCGATAAATAATTGACGGATCAGAAAACGGAAAAATACGGGTCTTTTTATTTTACAAACTCTATCAGATTCGGCAACAAAAAAATGATAAACGATTCCATTTCGGGGAGTAAGAGAAAGAGAGGAAGAGATAGAGAGGATATACATTTTCCTGGTCCCCAAAATTTCTGACATCAGTGAATTTTAGGCCAGAGCACTCCGTACCGGCATCCAAATATTTCGCTTATCGGCACAAGAACGCGTGCCACTGTTTGAGAGGTGTTATCAAGGAAAAAATGTGTGTTTTGTGGTCGCACGCGAAGCGTTATTCGTGTCTTTGCAATGCTGAAACAATCGGGAAAAGTGACGATGAGGTAGCGCAGAGAGAAATTTTCAATTGACGATCGCCGGAGGATTCGGTTGCTACGGGACGCATCGACTGAAAAATAAACAACACGAGAGTACACGATTTCCCGAATCTTAACCGACAGGTCTTACCGCCTCTTGCATCAACTGTTTCTCTAACAAAGAGTCCTTTCGACCCCGAACCCGTAATTATTTCAGCGTTTGACAAACGTGGAGCGTGGCTCTTATGTGTCTTAATGAAAGTTAGCCGCTCGAACTTGGAAGTGACGATAGCCGCGACACCTAAGAATTGCTTCCCTCATCAACGGCAAAACACATTTTCGAATGGCAGATGTGTAATGCAAGCCTTTGACCGGCTGGTTAGATAGAACATCTTGCTGATTTTAAATACCCCAGAGTCCTTCAAATTCCAATGCCAAATCTCATCTCTTATATGATTAAGAAAAGAAAATGATATCCAAGATCTATCAATCACTTTTATATAGTGTTTCATTTGATCTCTTTCGTATATTTCTATAAATATTCCAAAGAACGATTATCAATTTCAATATCAACATATTTTTTTATGCTCTGCCAAACCTAGTAACGTGGGAGAATTTTTGTATCCTTAAGGATTAAAAATATTGCCTTAAGAATTAAGAAGCTATGTGACATTTGTTCATTTCAAATGAAGGCAAGTGTAAAACAGCCATGTTCTTTAAATGCTTGTATTTAGAGGCATGGTATAGTATTTGTTGAACGGTATAAAATACTAATTTGTACGAAATATTTTCGAATTTCCCTTGCATTAACCTTTGCAATTGCTGGTCATCTCATTTTGTCCATTTGTATTCGAGTGAAGAGTAATTTATAAAGGTGATTGATATTGAACTACTAGAGTAGTGCGGATGCGACATTTTAGATAGGAAATCAACCCTTCCGTAAAAAAAATAGAGTTTGTAAAAGAAAGTATCATTAGCAAGTTTAATTGAAGACGGTATAGAAACTACGGAAGAAACCCTTTCGTAAAAGTGGGCGTGGCGTGGATTTGTACGTCATCCACTTCTCCCAATCACAATTGGGGAACGCACAGCTGATTCCGTAGATGGAAGTGAATGTTAGGCTCCATTCGGATAATTTGGAAATTGCTTTGCATATTCGACCGCACCAAAAGATATAAATTTGAGCACACTTTCAATCACACCGAAATGTATACGTAAATATGTTGTCGTTAAGTAGTTTTGGGTTATTTACCGTGTGCCACAGGATCTCTTCAAGCATAACTCCCCACCCCACCTCCACTCCCCTCCCGTTCCTGTTCGAAACAGTCAAAGGAGGGGAGGGGGATGACGTATTAATCCTTTAACGCAGCTCGTTCGGTGGGCGTCACCTTTTGCTTATTTTGATTTTTGATTCGTGAGTGAATGGCTCTGGTTAGAAATTTAATTTTTTCACTAAAATTCACTTTTCGTTTTCATCTAACGATCTCGTGTACGGAAAAGCGATTTAGGTTCAGAACAAACGCCTCGATTGCCGCGCAAGCCCCGAGACTCGACCCCGCGCCCACGAAACATCTCCTCCGTTACTCGCTGGTTCCTTTTGCACGGAGTTTTCCCCCGGAGTCCAGCCGGCATACTGAACAATGCCATTAGCGGAGAGCAGGAGGGGGGCGGGGGCTTACACGGCGCCACCCTGCAGGGGGCAGGCTCCGCGAAAACCAGGAGGGGGGAAGGGGTTTCGCGGGAGTGAGTCCCCCGTCGGGGAACGAGAGAGAAAAAAAAAGGGTCGGGTCGCCCCCGGCGTCGCGGAGGAAGGGGTTTGTTTGGCGGCGGCGCCGTGCCGTGGCATGCTATAAAGGGCTGCCGGCGGCGATGCCGTGGTCCACAGTCCCGCCCGTCGTCCAGGGAACGATATCACGTGCAGGGACAGAGTCAGGGCCGGGCAGAAGAGGAGGCGGCAGGAATCCGGAAGGGTCCGATCGACGGAGAGTGTCATCCACGGTTGCGACAGCCGACGAGCGATATTCCCCTAAAGGTCAGTGCTTCCCTGTCGGACGACCACCCTCACCTGTCTACATCTACGTCATACCCACCATAAAGGTGTGTGGCAGGGGGTCGTTTACCTTAAATTTTTTTATTGCCGAATTTTTTGTACAGCAATCTTCAAACGAAATGATGACTTAAGTATTTTTAGACCGGATTTTCAGAATCCATCGATGTAGTGACTCATCCGGAAAACTCTGAACGAAAGTCTTTCACATCATCCATTCTCAGGTTGATTTATTGCTGACCACCGGTTTCCTTGCTATTCACAATGCGTGACTTCTTTCTCTGTTGAAGTTATTCGGCCGTTTGTTGAACCAAATGGGGTCTTTAACCATGTGTTTTATTGCCAAATCTGATATAGTTTGTAAAATAAAAAGACCCGTATTTTTCCGTTTTTTGATCCGTCAATTATTATTTCTCGAGTTATAAGCGGCAAAAAACTGATGTTTTTAACCCTGTCGGAAAAATGGGCGTGGTGCAACCTCTGACGTATAACGGCTTCGTCCAATCACAACAGCCCGCGAAGCTACTTTGTCTTATCGCAATGGGGGGACACATCTGACTCTGCCAAATGGAGCATTTGCGACAGCATCTGTACGAGCAGATCTTCCGAGAATCCCCCTCCAATCCCTTCCCTTCCCCTAAAAGCAGTCAAGGACGGGAGGAAAATGACGTCAATGGTATCAAAGCAGATTTTTCGGTGGGCGTCACCTTTTGCTTATTTCAATTTTTGATTTACGAGTGAATGGTTGTGGTTAGAAGATTAATTTTTTCACTAAAATTCTTTTTTCGTTTCCATCTAACGATTTCGTGTACAAAAATTCGATTTCGGTTCCGAGTAAACGCCCCCATTCTCACCAAACATGCACTGCATTCAATGCATCAAAATGATTTGGACTTACATTCTGGTCTATATGAACTTCACAATTTAAAAAAAAAGATAGCAATGGAAAGGGAAGCTAAAATGATATGCTGTTAGTTGGGTTAGCTTAAAGTCCTTAAACCACTAGTCCACCCTTATAGCTTAAATTCCTTATGGTGGCTTGCAGGGTATTATGTAGATGTAGAATGCCGACAATCACTACTAATCCAGCATTTAGCCCCCATTCCCCCTCCACAATGCTGCGCTGGTTTGCATTGCCGCCATAATATGCAAATATTCCTTCATATGAAAGATATTTTCTGCTTTACATAGCGTACGTTTCATTTCAAAACTCAGAAACTCAAAAAAAAACTCCCTTTCTAGCAGGTAGGTACGTACTAAGCACCGAAACACTATGGCCCAATTTGGCCCATGGCCCATTTTGAATTATGACGTCAGCAATTGCAGCGCCGCTAGTGGTTATTTCAGTTCCGGGTGAAGTTCTGACTAGTATGCTATTATTAATATTTTTTTACGCATCATATGTAGTGCATGTTTGGTGAGAGTTCACCCCCTGCCACACACCTTTATGGTGGCTTGTAGGGTATTATGTAGATTTAGATTTAGATTTACCACCATGCATTGTTGATTATTGATGCTTATTATTATTATTAGCAAATTATTGATGCTATTGGATATATCTACTATTCATATTATTTGCTATTCATATCCCTAATTGCAGCAGGAAAGAAGGGCATTTTGAATCTGTCAGTTGGGCAATCAATTTCTCTAATTTTATGAACATGGTCCAATTTATCAGAGTACTATGGAATTAGCAATATATAAACGTCATCAGTGAATATATTATCATGGAATTTATTTAAAAGATTAAATTAAATTACAACCCACGGTCTGACAATTATTCCTCTGTTAGTTCATCTCAGAGGCTGTTTACACTGATATAATTATCACAACGTCTCTTTAAAAATTTTGCCGATCTTCACTGCACACGATCAAGTTCATAATTTAAGCCTATTTCATACGGATCCCATACACTGGCAGCATATTCCAAATGAGGTCTAACAAAGGGAAAAGTAGCAGATTTTTCGTACATCATCGTCGCATTTGCCCCAATACTCTTTTGATGAATCTTAGTTCACGATTAGCTCGACCCATTTTTTCACGTACTTATGTGATATTCTTCATCTGTCCACGTCAGTTCGTGAACAATCATTCTGGGAACGCATATTTTTCAAAAGTGGACTCCATAGACACGGATTTTGTTTTCACTGAGCCTCCATGTCTTTGCGAATCATGAGATTTGACGGAATCAACATATTTCGAAACAAAAATTTTTTTGTTCCTAACATCCCGAAAGGGTATCCAAAGACCCCTGCTTATTCGCTCCAGGTAAAAGAGAATGGACCCTTATAGGGATTCCTCACCCAAAACGCATTTCCCTACAATGGTCATGAATTTCAAGCAACAGAGCGGAAAAGGGCAGTGCTTCGGTCCAAAACTTCCTTTATTTATTACATCTTTCAAGTATAATAGGATTGCATCTTTGGGTATCTTTTAATCAACCCCCCTGGCACCCTATTGATAATGTTATTTTTCAGTAAATATTTTTAGCATTTTAATGCTTAGGCATTAAATAATTAAGCTCATATCCTCTTATGTTTTATGTACGATTCTGGTTAGTTTGGTTTTTCTCTCAGTTCCTCTGTCTTTATTGTAACACACAGGAGACACATTGCGCTTAGATTATCGTAATCACTACCAAAGTTATCGATCATAGATTCGCAAATTAAGTGAAACAACAATTTCCTCGTAAAATCACAGTCTCAGAGCAGATTTTACTGGTCAAATACCTTGGTATAAAAATCACTTAACTAATACTATCACATTAATTTTATATTTAAAAATTCTGCATCGCACATAAAATATAAAAACTTTTGAATGTCACAATAGACAGAGATAAACAGAAATTAAGTGGTACAATCACTGAAATATTACTCCCAGAAATTAAATTATTCCATATGAATGTTCATGTTAAAAAGCATTTTAAATAGTATGTTACACGTTGTGTAGTTATGAGCTATCACCAGTTACGAGTGGTCAATAAAATTGGTTGCGGACGGATGTAACTCCGATCCCCATCGGCTCTCATACTTTGCTGAGTTCGAATACTGTGATTTACTCTGACGCTGTTATGCATGCCTTGAAAATTGAGATACTTACTGAAGAATATTTCTAATCCAAGGACCATTTCAACCGTTTATCTCTTTTTTAATATGGCAATATAAGTACAGTTAAATGGGTTCTGCATCGGCGATTCTGGTTATAAGCGATTATTCGAGAAATAAATTCAGAGACGAGAATAAATAAACTGAAAAATTATGTAAAGATATCTCAAGATTGAAAAGATGCCTTTGTGTAAGATTTTGACGAAAAATAAAATATTTTATATTCTGGGGCTCATTCTAAGAGCGCAAGAGGTTTTCCTCGAATATTAATAACGAATGGTGACAAATACTATTAAGCTATTGTCCTATTTATTGGTGTTTGAGTACAAATATGTAGTTTGACTATCGAAGAATAGCTTTTTCAACTATGGCCGTAATCTGACGTTAAACATTGTGGACATAACCTAAACAACTCGGAAAGGTCCTTCCTTGAGCTCCGTCGATTTTTTGGACAGCCTTCGACTTCACATATTCATTCACTGATGGCATTAACTTTGACTTACTTGTCACTTCCTTAGCTGTGACTGTTCCGTTACAATAACTGTGACTATTAAATGTGATTGCGATCGCGTTTTAGGGGACTGATCATGCGTAGAGATGGGTAAATTACCGTAATTTTCAATTGAGGTAAATTACCGTGGTAATTTACGGTAATTTTCGAAAATTACCGTAATTTTCCGGTAATTTTAAGTTTTGAGCTGCATATCCTTATCAGAGGACTCCAAACGAAATGAAATAGCATTGAGATATAAATGCCGACGCTCATATCAGACATATCGCGACGTTTATCTATTGTAACTCATTAAAAAAATTAAAACTAAGTTGGCAGCAACACGCAATTTGCCGCTTTTTTGTCACACTATGAGAAATTTTAGTTCCAAAGACATACCTCGGCGCAATGTGCATTTTTTATTTTACACTGAATTAATTGGAATTAATCATGGACACAATGTAAACAAAATCGTTTTAGCTTCTTAATTTATAATATTACCCATTCCAATGGTTTCTTCGTGAGGAAGAAATTTTCTGAAAATAACTTTTCTGAATATTACCGTTTATAACGGTAATTTTCAGGGGTGTTGGTAATTTACGAAAAATACCACGGTATTTTACGAAAATTACCACGGTAATTTACCAAGTTCCCATCTCTAAGAATGCGAAACAGTCACAATGTAACAGTCACTGGCTAATCAGCGATCACAGTGTGATTAATCGCATCTCGGAACGTGCGGCATTTGTCATCAGCAATACCATAGATCACTCCTAATCACGATTTACAGTTTTCGCCGCGGCGAGGGAGTCACAGGTTGTGACTGTTACTTTTACACATCAGTGACTTCTTCACAGTTGGCGATATATCGCTCATCACTGATGTTTAATCTACCTTTATATAATTTGTATATCTACTGAAATATTTTCACACAAACATATACAAACCAATATATACCACTCTTTGCTCAACATTAATTGATAATAATATATGATGACAGAATAAGTAAATGCAAAACGCCCAATCTTTAGTGCTGGTGAAGTTTTAGTCGAAGACCTGGCGGCCCGCCACCTGCGCATTGACTTTCCCGCACGACTGTCACTCCCAGCCTTGGTAGCTCAACTGGTAGAGCACCTGGCCGGAAAATCAGGGGGTCCGGGTTCGAGTCCCGGTCAAGGCGAATGATTTTTTCACTCTGGAATATTTTCTATTGTGCAATTTCAGCGGGTAGCGCCGCTTAAGTTTCCACGACTAGTGCCTGATCTTTGAATTAAGCAGTAGTCATGTTTATAATCAGATTCATTCGCCTAAACTTCGAGAACCAAACTTATTACGGCATTCAAACTTTAAAATTTAATAAATGTCTTCCTTTCACAGCTAATAGGCTACTTTTCATGTACATTAGTACCCAGAATGGCACTGTAGATAACGTCAAAATAGTCAGGCACGAGTTCACTGGAATATATAGTGTCAATAGATTTGTGCTAGTTGGAAACAATGTTGTGGTTCCATGAAAATACCAATTGATCTCCTCATTGAGATAGAAAAATGCTGCATGCGATCATCCATTAATTGCCAGAGAATACCTATGCCTGCATAGCAATAAAAAACACATTACTATTTTTTAATATAAATTGGTTATTTGCTGTAAATACTTTCCAACAGATCACCATGCCCAGCGCCGCATTTGTTTCATATTAATTTATGGATTAAAATGAACTCCATTAAAATTCATGGGTTCCGGTTCGTTAATAGCACATGCAAGCTATCTTACGTATTAATATTGGTGTATATCAGTCCAAGAATTGAGTAGAGCATTTGAATAGCTGTAATTTAAGAGTGAATAAGGTCCGTAATATTTATTTATTGATTTAGAAATTTGATTTTCTACGCTTTTTTTCGTACATGACGATCACTAGTTAACACCACGTTCTGCATATGGTCATCATAAATTATAAATCTCCACATATGACTTTCAGATAGATAGTAGTAATTTCCAAATGAATTAATATCTAAGACTAATCGCAAATTCTACATTGATATTTATAGATGAAATGGTTTAATTAAATAGTACATGTACTATTTCACATTCTGTAAGGAAAATTGTGAAATTTTATTGCAATTATGAGGGGACTTGGTTTTCGAATTTTAAATATTGTTTGTCAGTCAAACTGATTATTCGAGGCTAAATTTTTGTTGTTCGTATCAGTAAGTTTCTTGGTTTCCGTTCAAGAAAGCTATTAATGTTTCCCATAAATGGTTATTCGCTCCAATGGAGGAACAAAACCATAACGAAATTATGTTTTTTTGTTTCCACAGGAAAAAGCACATCTAGCTTTACGAGGCAAGTGTTGAGGCTGATTTTAATACCAGCGCACATTCAATGAAAGAGTGAATGGCGCATGCTATCAACAAACACCATGTGTTTACACAAAAATCGTTTTAGGAATGGAATCGTGAACCCTCATTTCCTGTTGCTGCTATCGTTTTCAACGACGGGAACTGATCTAGAAGGAATATGATCACAGCTACTGTCCCGAGTGACTTGCTCTAAAACTGATTCGTGATTTGAAATGCTAGACCAGGCTTTAAGAATCGGCGTATTATTATGGCTTCGCTAAGCACAAATACAAGATATAGCGCAAGCAATAGCGCGCGCTCCGTTGTGGAGCCACTGGGAGGGTTGTTTGTGAAACCTTCGGAATTATCTGGAATAGGTAACCAAGGAGTCACGTGGTATAAACAAGAATGGTTGGCAAATTTGGTGTTTTAAAACTGCTAATTACAGCCACATTCATTGTTTACACTTTTGTTTTATCTCATCTGAGGGCTCTACATCTACATAATAACCTGCAAGCCACCATAAAGGTGAATTCTCACCAAACATGCACTACATATCATGCATAAAAAAGGATTAGAATTTATATACTGTTCTGAACTACACTATTTAAAAAAAGATAAAAATAGCAAAGCATGCATGCAAAAACATGCTGTTAGTTGGGTTATCTTCAAGTCCTTTTACCAACATGCAGCTACCAATGTTATCCATTGATACACTCGTAGTGTATATATTTACCGTTATTCATATCCCTAATTGTACGAGGAAAAAAGGACATTTTGAATCTGTCAGTTCGGCAATCAATTTCTCTAATTTAAAGTCTCTAAGTCGAGACAGATGAGAAGAACGCAAGTAAAAACATTAATGATATTGTAACGAGCGATTCAAACACTAAATTTGCAAATTGATCATGTTTGTACCACGTGAATCCTTGGTTACCTATTCGAAATAATCCCGACGGTTTCAAACTCACCCACCCAGCTACTTCATTGCACAACCAATCGAGTTCGGCTCCGGCGTATGGAATGCGGACTGGCTCATCCGTTTCGGGTGTTTCTTCTCCTACTCCTCCACCCTGTGTGCGCCTCGCCACATGTTCTGTTTTCCTCCCTCGCAAAGGGCCGCTGGTCGGAGCGAGGTCATGGAGCACGGAACGAGCGCCTGGAGGCGAGGTGGGCCCCAGAGGGCCTTGCTGATGCTGGCGGCGTGTTGGCTGTGGGGTGGGGTCGGAGCCCTCAGTGACCAGTGCCAGGTGACCCCGGTCATCCACGTGCTGCAGTACCCCGGATGTGTGCCCAAGCCAATCCCCTCCTTCGCGTGCACCGGCCGGTGCACCTCATACCTCCAGGTAACCCGGCCCAGCAACAACTCCCCCTTACCACTGGCGATTGTGACCCCGAGAAAAGCAACATTGCTTCCTAATGGGATTTTTACAACGACCTTTTAATCAATGGTACCAGGGGTCACCTTGTGAAAATTAGTTATGGCCATGGTAATGAATAAAAAAACAACAGTTGCTATGCTCACACTATATTTAAAAATAGACCATTGTTCCGACAACTAAATGTCGTTGTCCAGGTCAGTGACCATCACTTTTTGTTGTCAACATCATTATTAGTTATAAAAAATAGTTTGAAAATGGCAACTGGGTTTTGTTCATTCTTCATCATGAACATCGTTTTTCCAATACGCCACGCCAAAATATATCGGTTTCTCCCTCTTGTTTTCCATCCAATCTAACAGTCTAACAGACTTTTCTAGCAGCTTGGTTTCTGGGGCAGAAAATCGTTAGGTCACAGCATGGCAGGAGGTAATGGAATTAAGAAACAGGGATGTGGTCAGGGGAGAAACCACTAAATTCATACTATTTAATGATGGTAAAACGCTACAGAATCTTCATTCAAACTTCAACGTGCAGCTGCTTTTGTAAACATTGTTGACTCAAGACAAGTCTTCATAGACTATAAGCTATTGGAAAGAACCCTTAATTCTCGTGAAACCATTAGAAGTAAATTAATTGACCACATCTTGAGTTCGTAAGATCCCCTTCCCTTCTTTATTGTCTTCCCTTCTTTATATTCACTAGTGAACATGTCGTTTGAAAGGAATACAATATGGTTGATCATATTCAACCGTATCTGGCGTAACATAGTGAATCAGCATTTTATAAAGTCTTTGGACGTGTCCGGCCGAATCGAAGGTGGATTACTTTCTGGATACCATATTTTAATGGGAAAACAGGAAGAAAGAAAATTCTCCCGCCACACTTTTGTGTTAATTCCAAACCAATCATTGCGTTTAGCAGTTGATGTTTCTGCCATCACACCAGCTTTTGGGTTGAACACAACTCTACTCTAAGCATTACAAAGGAGAGACGACATAAATTTTGTGTCATTCGGGTCTCCTAAGGTTTGTTGGTGGGGCCTGTCTTCCGCTGTAGTGAAGTTGTGCTCAACCCGAAGGTTAGCCTGGTTGGTGAGGCTAGAGCTAGCCAAATACTGACGCGAATTCCAACGGTGAGCGTAATTCAGACACCAGGGTATTGAGGGAGGCCACATCCTTTTCCTTCGCCCAGTTTGGTTTCCCCGAAAGATCTAGTTCCCAGAACGAAGCCCCACTTGGTATTTCCTAGAAAGGATCTATAGATTTCCCCTGGGCTCAGGACCGGGACCTTAGGTCAGTAGTCCAATGTTCTACTCACTGGGATGCCCTTACCGAAAACAGCGAATTGGGGACTACTGCTGAACAGATAACCGTGCGCTCTTCGAGGGACGAAATATTAAACTCCACACAAATGGTTTCGAGACTCCACTGAAATGTTTTGGCCTCCGCAAAGGGAGGACATAGGTTCTCGAGATGAGAGGCCAGTACTATAGCAATTGATGAGGCCAAGGAAACAATGCACTTCCACAAAATATATAATTTATTCACTGAGGACCATGGTTTTGATGCTCTTAGCATGACCTTCAGGTGAAGATGATGCTAAGCATCGAAACCATAGTCGTCAGTGAATAAATTATATATTTTGTGGAAGTGATTTGTTTCCTTACCCTCATCATGAAGGAATTCCACGTAGTAAAGCCAGGCATCGTCAACTTCTTCCAGTACTATAGCTTACACACCAACCCAATCTTAGTTTTAAAGCAAAAATTCCTGTTACCTTACCTTGATAACAACAGAATATAGGAAGAAAAGGATGATTATCACAGCAGAAGTTATGCCTATTCAACCAAACCACGATTCACGAGGCCAGTAGTTGTCGATAAGTCCTAATAAGGTCCACACTTAGCTACGAAACTTCGATGATGTTGGTCCCCTTGAAATTTTTCTTTCCGTCTTCGCGGCTGCCCTTTACAGCAGCTCAAGACCAAGGGGAGTTGGACAACAGGAACTGAGACGCTGATGGAATTAAACTTTGACCCGAGTCATCAAGTCTCTCCACATCACTGCTAACGGACTCGCTCAATCTTTGAACATCAATAATCCCCCGAAAAGATGGCACGTCACAGCAAGGTCATAATTTACCAGGAATTTGTAATGTTATCCTGTCTATCGGAAGAGCCTTAAATCTTCGAAGGCTGAAAATTCGCACTGGATATTACAGCTGGAGCGGTAAAAGATGACTTGCAATGTAAAACGAAGGACGACGTCCGTATCTGATAATCGGCATAGGGTTTAAGTACCATTAATGTTACTTTTCCATTGTTTTATGGCACTATTTATAGGCTGTACACAACGTGTCAACTTTACATGTTGAATAGGAGTGGATAGAAGAAAGGGTGTACATTTTTACCACGAAATCAGCTGGAAGTCGCTGAAAGGAAAAGAAATGAGCGATGACAAACGCTGGCATCTCTTCCTCTTCGCATTGGGCAACCAACAATGGATTGTGGCTAAATTCGACAGATATTGATAAATGCCTAACGAATGCAGGCACGCACCAACGTAGCTCCCTCCCTGTTGACTACGCATTTGACAGCTAATTGGCGCATTTAGATGCAACTTCAATGAAATCTATTATTGTCATTTTTATGATAAATGTCCTTGTAAAGGGCTTCATCATGCCAGGGATTGTAGGCTCAACTCCGACTTCTGATCCTGAAAAGCAAGCTCTATTCCAACTTAACTACCATGTCCATTCATTATCTTAATTGTGCTGAAGATGATGTCCAGCTATGCACTATAAAATCGTTAACAATTTACTGCGTATTGGTATTCAACCCCAGTGAGCTTTACGTTGTTCATTAACATGATAAATATTAAATCAGTGAGGAAAATTATTGGCGCTGATGTTTGTACAATTATGCCTCAATTGATCCCGTTAATTGACAATGAGAGCTTAAGAATTATTTCATCTATTATGAAACACTGGCAAAGCCTTTTTCCTTTAGACTTTTCCAGAAGGATAGGATGTACTGGAGTTTAAACTCTGCTGTAAATACTTTAGAGAGCAACGCACTCTCAGCAACCAGCGTCGTTTCTGGCAAGTATTTTCAGTTATCGCATTTTTACTGATAAATGCGACCGTATAAGGCATATGATGCAGAAACAGCTCTTCAGGAATTAAAATAAACTGCAAAAGCGGTACTGTTCACTCGTATTTCATGTACCATCTAATACAACACACGCGCCCCAAAATCTAAGGCGTCATTATCAGGTGTACTGAGAGGGTAAACGTGATGGCGAACTTCGGGAATCAATATAAAAGTTACAACTTCAATTCATGTGCGCCACGTTATATGGCAATCTTGATTCAATTGTCACATTTCCACAGGGGGGGGGCGATTTACACATCTTCCCGCTAGCAGTCTATAAGTATTTCACGGCAGAGAAGCATTATATTTATCGCTATAGCATTTGCCAACTTGACAGGTCAGTCCTGTAAGAATCGCATGAAACTGTCGTGTTTGCCAACAACTTTAAGGAATGGCAAGCCAGCAAGTACTCCTGGCCACCCATTGTCGTTCGATATATCGCATTGGTGGTCGAATGCGGAAATACCGGAGAAATATGGTTTTAAGTTTGAGTCAAATGTTCTATTTTCATTATATATGCTGCATTTATTGGTAAATTGGTTATTGAATATGCTCAATCCACAACAATGCGTTCTCTGAGAATAAGGCTGCTAAATATAAAATTGTTCGCGTTCAAGTTTCAAAGAATAATTCACTGAACCTTGACTCTGTTGCAGAGTGAAGAGCGGAGCTATGGGAAGTATTCACTCATACAATTCTCACATTCTCAAAGCTTCTTCACGGCTCCATCACTCATGTCATTCACTCATATTCACGTGCTATCTTCATTCATTGAGTCGTCGAATCATTTTCACTTTTTTCATTCATTGTTTGCAAAATATCTCTAAGTCTCACTGAATCACTACTTCCATTCATTCATTCATTCATTCATTCATGAGAGCGTGAGTGAAAATGTGATAGCATGCATTTTATTGTTGTGTGTGTGTTGCTATGTTCGTGTTTGTTTGTTTGTGCGTGTGTGCGCACGCCTTTTTGTGCGTGAGTGCGTGTTGGCATCCTCATTGCACACCAATCGCTCATTCGCCGCCATTTTCCCTTGCAGGTTGCTCTCAAGCGCCCTTGGGATGGCGAAAAAGTACGTCGGCAGTCATGTCCCTCCGGCCTTTTCCCTCTCTTATCCGCACCTCCTTCAGGAATACGTTAATTAAGGCGTTTGAATACTCCCTTCGAAGGGAAGGCGCCATCTTGTTGACGTGCATTCGTCAATGGCATCAATTAATGGCCGTCGACTGTTATCCTCTCCTGTTGTTGCCTGGGGGACCCAAGCGTTGTTTACTTACCCTTTCGCTGCGACGACGCCACGTTGCAATTCGCAATATTAATACCATTTTCTTTCTCCTCTTTTTTTACGAAGTGGAAAATTGCAGTATTTGGAGAGCAGATTCTAGAGTAATACCGTAAAACTATAAGTATTTGACATTTGCGTGCACCGATGTGATGCGATCGTCCATTTCATGTGTTGTTTTTTATTGAAAATTTAAAACTTCTATCGCTCCTATTGTCACCTCCCGTGCGTTGATCTGCCTTCGATGGTAAGCTTTAGTGCCGATAGAGTTACCTTGTAAGCTAATGGCACATGGGCGCTTATTTATTATGTCAAATCAAATCTGACAAGGCATTATTGGTCTTTTGTTCGGTGTCGGAAATGGAGAAAATAGCCTTCGTTCTGAGATGATTTCCGTCTTCAGGACATTGCTTCCGTAATTATTACGATCCTAATTGTGAAGTAGCTTGACCTCTGGCACACGGTCCATAATGCAAAGGAGACTAATCGTAAAAAAGACAAAATAATTCTTTTTTATGTTTTGCATACGTGAGCACCTGCTATCTTTTCAAGCAAAACAATTCGTCTTTTCAATAAAATTTGTCTTCAGGTCTAAAGGAACTCTGAGTTGGACCGCTGAAGCAAGATCACTTTTGTCAGCTTAAGAGTTATTTCACTCAAGGAAATATTTTTATTATGCGCATTCTTTAGCGCAATAATGGCGCAACTGAAAGATCAGCTTTCCAAAATGACGTGAAACTTGTAATTAATTATTTCATGGTCATAATTGACGAAACCGCGCGATAAGTTCATTAAATTAGTACCCTGTTAGGCTCCTCATACTGAGATGGGTCAATCACTTAAAATTATACTCTTTGCCATTTTCACTTGAATGATGGTATTTCAATTTCCGGGAACCAATGAGGGGCAACTGTAGATTCATTATTTCTCTCACAGCTTCAGTAAAAAGGTGGAATTTTGAATTTATTCTGACTCTCACTGTAGCCAAAGCAAATCAGAAAATAAAGACGCAGTAACGAATCCTTAGGAGACGCTGCGGATGTATTGGAGCTGCTGCTTTCTTTAGAGAAAGTAAAACGTATCCCATAGCCATAGCACATCTATATCTATACCCTATAGCTATCGCATTCTAGAAACATGAATCCCATGCTCACTATAATGGGGTCGTTCACCATACATTTTTTCAATTGCCGAATCTGATAGAGTTTTTAAAGTAAGAATACCCGCATTTTTCCTTAATTCGTTCAGTCATTTACTTATCAAGGATACGTCAAATACTTATGTGTTTAACCCTTTCGGAAAAGTGGACGTGCAAAGGACTAGTACGTCATCCACTTCGTCCAATCACAACTGAGACCGCGAAGCTCCTTCGCCCAATCACAATGGGGGACACACAGCTGACTCTGACAATAGAAGTGGTTGCGACAGGATTTCTTCAGGCAGACCACCCCTCCCCACCTCCGCTCCCTTCCCGTTCTTTCTCAGAAAAGTCAAAGACGGGAGGTGAATGACGTAGATATCCTTTACCTTTTGCTTATTTTAATTTTTGATTTATGAATGAATGGATGTAGTTGGAGAATTAATATTTTCACTGAATTTCATTTTTCGTTTCCATCTAACGACTTCATGTACAAAATAGTGACTTCGGTTCTGGGTAAATTCCCCCAATATATTTCTAACTATATCCAGTTGTGTTACTCGAATCCGGATGCAAATAAGCTATAGGATTTGGAACGTAGGTTTCCGCAGCGAAATCGATCGTCGTCAGAGGCTTTCGGATGCAGCTGCGTTTTACGCGTTGTCGGTGTGCGAGCTTTCGCGGCCATTGCAGGACGCATCATCAGGCAATAATAAAATATATTGGAAAGGGGAAATATAATCACTTTCCAATGTATTTTAGTGCTGCCTGATGATGCGTCCTGCAATGCGAAAGCTCGCACACCGACAACGCGTAAAACGCAGCTGCACCCGAAAGCCTCTGACGACGAAAATAAGCTATAGACATGAGGGGGCTGAAACGTTACATGGTACTTTTTTCAGTCTTGTTCAAATGTCCTGGACGAAAACAAAGTCTTAAAAAAGAAAACATCGAGCCAACTGGGATGGAATTTGAAAATGTACGCCAAAATCAAATCATCCCAACTGCTTAGCAGTTCACCTTTACGAAGTAATCATGGGTGCTTTCAGGTCTGTTTCTTATATCGCTAATAGGTGCTTCAGACCGGGAGGAAAGGTATAAGAATAGGAATGGAAGGGGTGGTGGTTCTCCGTGAATTAATCATTGCTCTTAAGCTACGTTTTCATGTGGGCGTTTTTGCGTTGACGCACACTGCGCCACCAATCAGAAGCGAGCACGCCAACGCAGCCTGCGTTGCCGTCGGAGTTGGTCAACTTTCATCTTTCTGCGTTGACGCAGCTGCGTCAGAGCGAGGAACAACGCATTCTACCTGTCGTTTGTTCGTCACGTGATTCTTTCGCTGAATTATCACGCATACCACGGTTTACCACCGTCATATGTTTTGGTGCGTTGCTGCTGGCGCTGCCGGTGACATGAAAACAGGGTATTCTCCTGACGCACAACGCAGCGTCAACTCAACGCAAAAACGCCCACATGAAAACGTAGCTTTACTCTATGCCTTTATAAAAACGAAACGGAGCCGGCGGCTTAGGCCGGGATTACGATGAACGTTTTCTGACGTGACGGAAACGGACAGTGGGTTTGTAGAAGCTAGGAGAATGGGAACGCAATGAAGCTAATCACGATGGACGGACATTGACGTGCCGAAGACGTACGTTGAGGAAAGCTTGTCAAGGTCTAGCTTTCCCTTCGCGTTGGTTTCCATCAGCCAATCACGAGTGACTTGAAAATCAAGTGAGGGTAAATGTTCGGATGAGGGTGACACTTCTCAAACATTTTTTTCGTCCACTGAAAATCATCTTTATTCAATGAACTTTTCACAACACAACCTGCTATGCTCACACTTTACTTACGCTTAAAAAGTTTTGGAAAAAAGTAAAAACTTACGGTTTTACACCAATTCGAACCCTAGAGGTGACTGTTCGCCGCGCCGCCATATTGGAAAAAGGTAATGTTTCCAATCTGCCGTCGATCGTGCTATGCCTCCGACAGTTGAGCCGCTACGTTGGCGTTCACCGCCACCGTCCGTTTCCGTCATGTCAGAAAACGTTCATCGTAATCCCGGCCTTACTTTGCTTCGTGAATCAATGTTCGGTAAGTGATTTACTGAAAGTTGGAGTTGGATGATTTAACACCCATGTACCAAAGCACCAAGTACATGAATACCCCTAATTAGCATTTCGAGCTCGCTTCGCCCTCCTCCATCTCCTAAACGGCTAAAGATAGGTGAAAACTAATGAAATTTCAGCCCTAAAGAGTCGTAAAATCATATATTTACTATTGAAGCAGTTATTGTGATGCGATATTTCCATTTTTTGAGTGGGGTATTTCAGACCCCATGCGGCACGTGTTAACAATATCGCAGCTCAACAAAAATTTCACGCATGTGTTTTCTCATCAAAATGAATGTTTTGACGGGTGGAACTTTTAGCTTTTCCGATTTTCGAAAAATAAGCCGCACCCTACTGTACATCTCCCGATCGATCATGACCCATGGACTAACAACCCAGGAGGAGCAGAAGGTGTCCAGTCCAACCTGAATGTCCCTCTTGGTCACTTCCCGCTGAACTAATATCTGCCATTGCCGTTCACAATTTCATCTCTCTTGTATCTGAGACATTTCAAATCTAAAAGAGTCGTGACTTAGAAAATGGAGATAAACATCATCCCCGCTGGCAATCACGCTATGGCTGCTTCACCGAAAAACTTACCAAGAAAAAGAAAATGTTTTCCCCTTTTAAAGATTCAAATAATCTTATATTTGCATTTCAGTTACACTCTGAATCCATTTAATTTTAGTGCAATGCTTATTTTACCCAAAAGAATCAATGAGTCGTTTAGCATAAGAGTTTAATAGCAATCAATCCAACTTTTCTGCTTTTAATTACATGCAACACAGCAATAGGAAATTACGAGAAACTAGTGATGGGCAATACAGTTCATTTTAGTAAATAGTTCTCCAGCTATAGTTCGAATGTCACTGAAATATTCAGATTAACTATGAAATATTCGCTGTCGTGTTGGTAGCCTAATATCTAGGGGGAATTTGTCACGAAGTTTCAGTAGAGATGAGTTCAAAAGGAATCTATCATTTCCGAAGCATATTTTGATCACTATTTATACTATAGTTTTTAAAACAGTGGAATGAACATCTCTTCGGCTGTAAGAAATAGCAATAACAGTAAGAGTACGGCTTTGGGGATATTTTTCTTCATTTGTTATCGTTTTTAATATTAATAAGCAATGAGCATATGGTGTTTCGCCCCTTTCCTCTGGTGTTAGGCGGTCAAACCCCCTTGGAAATCGGCAGTAGGTACGGAGGAGAGGGCAGCAGCTCTCCTTCATATGAGTGAAGTTGGAGACCACAGTGATCGGTACAGCGACACTCATTTCACTACAGGCGTAGTAACGTTTACATAAACGGCTGTAGTACTGCGATGTGGAAGGCAAGGGCAAACCATCACCTTAATTATCCCGAGGAGTCGCAGCTACCCCACTCTTTTCTTTCTTATCAAGACGTGATGGAACCCTCTCGAGTAAAATATTCCGGAGGTAAAATAGTCCCCCATTCGGATTTCCGGGCGGAGACTACCCGAGAGTGTACATCAGTCAATTGATGAACTCTTCTCGGGCTCTACACCGGGTGAGTGAATGTAATGTTGCCGACGTTTCGGGTAGCGACTCGTTACCCATCCTCAAGGCAAATGTCACGTAACTAGACCGTCCGTTGGTTTTATACGGACGCTGGCGGTGGGGGATTGGTCGAGCCCCGATTGTTGAGCTGGAGGACCGTTGACCGTTGAACTTTGGCCGTTGACCGTTGGCCTCGCTCTGTAAACCTGTATTCTCTTTAGGATTCTATTCCATGAGCTGCTGATGGTATAGCCCGAATCCCGATTTACGTTCCTCCTCTCCATTTTTATTTCTATCGCTTCCTTTGTCAAGCGATCCCAAAATTTGTCCGAGCGCCAGATAACCCTCGTATCGTCTTACTTTACATCAGTCAAGTGTGATACTCATTTTAGGGTAGGAACGTGGAACGTACGATCACTTCGGACCTGCGGAAGACTGGAGAACCTGAAGGTGGAAATGCGGAGAATGGACCTCGATGTATTAGGAATCAGTGAAATGAGATGGCCCGAAGAAGGAGACTTTTGGAGTGGAAGTTATAGGATTATTCACACCGGATCACTGAATGGTAACGCTGGAGTAGGCATAATGCTCAGTAAGAGTGCAGGACTGCGTGTGAAGAGCTTTTTGCAATACAGTGAAAGGATTATAATGGTTTAAATTGAAACTAAGCTTGAAAAAGGCTAAAAAATAAAGGAACGTAAAGGTGGAAATGAGAAAAATGGACTTCAACACACAAGGATTCAGCGAAATGAAGCGGCCCAAAGAGGGTGATTTTTGAAGTGGAAGTTATAGGATTAGGGATTTATGAATCGTAATTATGAATTGTGCATACCAAATACTTACAATGAGTGGCGGGAGGTGAGAGATGAACTTCCTGAAATATGGTAAAACGATAGTAATGGTGGTAATTGAAACCAAGTCGACAGAATGCGTTGTGGTGCAAGTTTACATGCATTAGTCAGAAACGGAAGAAGCGGAGGGCGACTATTATGATACCACGAAAGTTACACCTCAAATTTGAAGAGACTAGCAGACATTCGGCCTGCTTTGCAGGCAGTCTATTGGTTAACCTACCTCAAGAGGCCGATTATTAAAAACATCCTGGGAGGTTAAGTATACAACATACTTACGAATCAGTAGATAATGCCTTAATGCCTTAATATATGAAACTAATTCCGCTTTCTGTAACTTCTTTCACGTCATCAATTAGTTAATGCACATTTAGCAAAACACGTAAACAAACATACATAGCAACGTGTACGAATTTTCATAGCAACTCTTTTCCATTGTTAAAAGATAGTGAAAACACTCTTTTTAACACTTAAATTTTCACATTTTCCGATTCGTTGACAAATATTTATATGCATCTGTTCCATGTTCCCATATTTCTTCTTTAAAACAACGCCACTCCCACGTCGATCAGATAAGTATCTTCGGAGTTTACCACAAATTGATGCACAGAGGTCGAGCATTAAAACATCCTGGGAGGTTTGCAACCCAAATGCAAAAATTACTTTATATTTTTTGGGCGGGAAAGAGGTACATAGGATATCTAAAACTACTGATATGTTGTGCGCGGACACGTTCTGCACTGAACGCACTTTTCTCCACATCCAGAGCTCTCAACCACCGCGAGAAAACTCAATAAAATCGACTGGACTGACGGACTGACTGACGGACACCGCTACAAAAAAATTATACTAAAGAGACTTGAAAATATTGGGAGATGATAACTCATTCGTCAACGAAGGTCGCGATGGAAACAAAATGAAGATATTACGAATTGAGGATCAGGGAAGAGAGAAGAGAAAGTCGAAAAGGAGTCTGAGTAAACCAGAACTCAGAGCTGCGAAATACTCCAAGAGCTACACGGGTACAGCATGTGGAACGCGGCCACAACTGACTGATAAAGAAACGTATTTCAAAATTTAAGTAACCTAAGGTAACAATGAAGAGATTATGATACGTAGAACATTCAAAGGAGACTCAACGTATGGTGGGTTCTCCGAAAGCAGTAAAAACAAGAGAGGAAAGAACTATGTAATCAGCGGAGATGAGATAAGAAAGCATTAAAACAGAACAAGGAAGCCATCGAGGAAAATTTTTGGGGGTGGAATGTTATCGATAAGAAGCCATGTATCACGGTATAAGTATTAGGACTGATAGATGACAGAAGAAAATGGAAGGATATGAAAACTGAAGGACAGCTATGCTACTATGGAATAAAAAATGAAATAAATAGTAAAGGAAGAAAGGTGAGAGGATATTCAATTTTGAAGGATGTACAGAAGAACTTCGCACATGGAAAGGTAGACGTTGCCCACGGGATGTTAAGGAATGCCTTCAAGATACAAGGTTGAATACCATGTGGGACAAAGATTTGTAAAATAAAAACACACTTATTTTTCCGTTTTTTGATCCGTCAATTATTTCTCGAGTTATAAGCGGCGAAAAACTGATGTTTTTAACCCTTTCGGAAAAGTGGGCGTGGTGCAACCTCTGACGTATAACGACTTCGTCCAATCACAACTGATCCCGCGAAGCTACTTTGCTTTATCGCTATTGGGGGGGGGGGGCACAGTTGACTTTGCCAAATGGAGCAGTTACGACAGCATCTGCTCGAGCAGACATTCCGAGAACCCCCCTCCACTCCCTTCCCTTCCCCTAAAAGCAGTCAAGGACGGGAGGAAAATGACGTCAATGTTATCACAGCCTCTTTTTCGGTGGGCGTAACCTTTTGCTTATTTTAATTTTTGATTTATGAGTGAATGGTTGTGGTTAGAAGATTAATTTTTTCACTAAAATTCTTTTTTTGTTTCCATCTAACGATTTCGTGCACAAAATTGCGATTTCGGTTCCGAGTAAACGCCCCCATTGTTTCTTGGATTACAAGGCCTAACATGAAGGGCAACAACCCCAGTCGTACAATTCAGACCCGAAGACGTCGATGGAAAAACTGTATTTGTGCCGAACGGACCGACGCGGAAGATACTTCAAAATAAATTCATCAACATCTTCAACTTTGAATGTATACTCCCAGATCGTAAGAAAATATGCTATAGTCATATTAATGGTTTTCTATCGTAGGTGATCACAGTCATGATAACATTGATCTGACATTGACATCAGCTGTTAACATCTACATGTACGCGAGCAACCGCGAGGGTGTGTGGCAGGGGGTGAAGATCACAAAACATGCACCATTTACATGCAACTGAGAGCTACCAATCCATTCTCCCATTCAACTACTAGTAAGAGTTACTATGCTAACATCGTCAGTAAACCTATCCGTTTTAAATTTCTGCGGGAGATATAATCTGTAATTTAACTTAGAATGCTGTCTCACATTTTAGTGACCAGATAGGTTGCGAGGAGGATCTCTGGACTCTTGACTTCAAAAAGTAGTTTGTTAAAAAGTAAGCACCTCAGTGTTTGAAGTCGGCTTTAACCTCGTGGACGGTGGCGCAATGCGCACGACTTCGGCTGCTCTGTGACATTACATGTCTAGCAGTCCGTGAACATCTAGCTCCTTTAAAGCCTCTAGAATTTCCACAGAGAAAGAGGACGCCTTGGTAGCGCAACTGGTAGAGCACCTGGCCGGAAATCAGGGGGTCCGGGTTCGATTCCCGGTCAAGGCGAATGATTTTTTTCTCTGTGGAATATCTTGCACTTGCGTGGAGATCACTAGTAGTAGACATCATTGATGCGCATTAGGTCACTGATTTGGCCTTTCTTGTTGGCCACCAGAGCCCGAGCCTGCGCTGAACAAATGGGTCTACAGTTTAACATTTCATCCAATAGATTCTCCAAACAACTCTTGTTTGAGACACGGTTTTCACCAAAAACCCCCTGATGTTAAAAGAAATATCCTCTGAGGAGAAAACGAACCCAATCTCTTGACTAAACACGATCAGGAATTGAAGTTTCCATTGCTGAATTCATCGATGATATAAGAACCGATGAAGCCCTGTTATAGGCGATTCTTGAAACCAATAACTCAATGGGAATCAGTGCCAATGCAATCAAAAATCTAGTCAGACTTAGAAACTTAGAAATCGGTCACGTATCATTGTTAACTTTCTTTGAGTGCATATTCGAGGGCTGCTGAATTTGCTCAAGGATTTTCCTCCGATGATTAAACGAGCCAATGAAGTTCCACTGATGGAGCAGTTATAAAGTTGCTTAGAGAGTGAAATAAAAATCGCTTCCATATAATAGTAATAATAAAATAGTCCTCCAAGAATGATGAAGATAAAATGGATCGATCAATTGGCAAATGAAGAAGTCCTAAGAAGAGTGGGAGAAAATAAAAGTCTGCTGAAAACTATAAAAAGAAGACGGGACAACTTAATCGCCCATATCTTAAGACACGATGGCTTGATGAAGAAAATCGTCGAGGGAAGAGTGAACGGGAAGAATGGAAAAGGCAGGCCTCGTATGAGATACATGGAGCAGGTCGTAAAGGACGTGAAAGAGAGGAGCTACGTCAATATGAAGAGGTTGACCGATAGAAGAATCGAGTGGAAAGCTGTGTCAAACCAATCCTAGGATTGTTGACCCATGTTGATGATTATAATAATTAAAAATACCCCTTCAACATATAAGCATAGTAAATGAATTGAACTAAGAACTTTGTATATAATGAGCCCCTTATATTAAATATATTTCAATCCCTTTTAATATTAAAACCCAAAACTTGAATTTTTCATCCCCAAGAGGACATGCTTGTGAATTTGATTAAACTATAGGGCACAATAAATATTGGCTTGCGGTAGTAAATATTAGCTATAATCATGTAGGATTTCGGTTTCAGTAGTGTTAGGTGGTATTAAAGAAGAAACTGAAAAGCTACCCCGCCTGATATATATACAATGAGCGTTGTTGTGGCTCGTGAAGCAGTATGCATGTGTCACTACGTTCTTTAATTCCACAGACTACATTTCCGAGTCTAATCCCTTTTAGGTTATCAAATTTCATTTTCCTTTTTGCACAGCTGTAAAATGACTATGATTTGGTGCTGCCAGAGAGGGGAAGAAACTTCCCATGTGACGACGGTTAGAGCCGGACCGAGGCCGAGGGTCGGACACACTAGAGCCGAAATGTCACTTATATCCGTTCCGGCTGACTCTTCATCTACATAATACCCTGCAAGCCACCATAAAGGTGTGAGGCAGGGGGTGAATTCTCACCAAACATGCACTTCATATCATGCATAAAAAAGGATTAGTATTTATATGCTATACTAAACCTCACTATTAAAAATATACATAAATAGCAAAGCAAATATGCAAAAACATGCTGTTAGTTGGGGAAGCTTCAAGTCCTTATGCCAACATGCAGCTACCAATGTTATACATTGCTACATTCGTACTGGATATATTTACCGTTATTCATATCCCTAATTGTACGAGGAAAAAAGGACATTTTGAATCTGTCAGTTCGGCAAACAATTTCTCTAATTTTGTGATCATGGTCCAGTCTACCATAGTAAGTTGAGGTTCGCAAAATATTTTTAACATCATCACTAAAATTATCATCTTGGAATTTGTTTAAGAATCTTCCCGTGGAACTCCTCGTAGCTCTGCGGTCGGCAGTCGTATTATTCTCTTCGTGCAACGTAATTCAAGTTTATTTTGAAGGTGTTATCCCAAGAATCAGAGGGAACGTCTATCATATCATAAGACCAGTATAAGCGACCTCGGAAGCGATGATTGTTGAGACACTTTCGTAGCGTTTCATGGGAACCATCATTCAATGAATCACATATTTCAGCGTGGCGAATAGCTCTCCACCTAGCTCTATATCAATATGTTGTTTTTAAATCCATCCAAGAATTAAATACTTCAAAGACGTTTTTAGCTTTGCTTGAAAAGGTGGAACTGAAATACAAGTGCAAGCATTAGTTTACTGTAGTCTTTCTCAGGGTGAAACCAACGTTCTAGAATGGGATCGTTTACCATATTTCTATTGCCGAATATGATAGAGTTTTTAAAATGAAAAGACCTGTATTTTTCCGTTTTATGATCCGTCAATTATTTCTCGAGTGATAAGCGGTGAAAAACTGATGTTTTTAACCATTTCGGGAAAGTGGGCATGGTGCAACCTCTGACGTATATTGACTTCTTCCAATCACAACTGAACCCGCGAAGCTACTTTGCCTTATCGCAATGGGGGACATACAGCTGGATCTGCCAATGGAATCTGTTGCGACAGGATCTGTGCAAGCAGACCTTTCGAGAACCCCCCTCCACTCCCTTCCCTTCCCCTAAAAGCAGTCAAGGCCGTGAGGAAAATGACGTCATGGTTATCACAGCAGCTCCTTCGGTGGGCGTCACCTTTTGATTATTTTAATTTTTGATTTATGAGTGAATGGCTCGGGTTAGAAGATTAATGTTTTCACTAAAATTCATTTTTCATTTCCATCTAACGATTTTGTGTACAAAATTGCGATTTCGGTTCCGGTTAAACGCCCCCATTATGGAATTCTTACTTCACACAGCGCCATGATGGTGAGCGGTAAATTTTTATCCATTTAAAGACTTTGATGTGCATAGATTATTCCCTTATACCCGCTCTCTGACCGTGGCCATAGGTTTTCACGGACCAACGGGAAAACAGAAGGACCTTCTGGGAAGGATAAAGTCGCAAGCAGCTCATTACGTCTAGGTTGACTATGAACGAACACAAATTCATTAACTATTATCTGATACCCTCGAAGTTTTTCCTCATGGAAATTATTCGTGTGTAATTAATTCAGAGCCTCTTTCACAGTCGTGAAACCCTGTACAATCCCCTGCCACACACCCTCGTGGTGGCTCGCAGGGTATTACGTAGATGCAGATGTGCTAGCATTCTATTTATAAGTTTTCAAAATTGGTTGAGGGTAAAAATTGGTTGGTTGAGGGTAAAAATAATAAATTTGACCAATTGACACTTGAATACTAGCTATAAAAAGCCAACATGCAATTGAAACTGGCAAGGCAACTGACAACTTATTCACTGGAATATCACAGAGCATTAAGTATGAACAGTTGGCTGGTGAAATGTCTTTTCCTTATTTTTTTGCATAAACGCTGACTGTTGATGTTCTGAGAATGTCTCCTCTTCCGAGACCCACTCTCGTGGATCGTTGTAATTAATCATGGCTGTAACATTTAGAGGAAAGCCAAAAATGTCGTGCAAACGTTATCTAGTAGCGTTGACGCCCAAGACCGCTATTTTTGAGAGAAAAGAATAATTTAGCAAGACATGAAATGCTCTGCCTCTTACCAACTTATCCATTTCGCTGGAAATTTTCATCAACAGTCAATAAAATTGCAAAAAATGTCTACGTAAACAATATCGTGGGTATAAAAACGTCAAACTCTACACGTACGTGGTGTGATAAAAAAAATATCGGAAATTATTTGTCTGGTCGAATCTAGCATAATACGCTGGTGTTTTTAATAAGTGCCTAGTATCTTCAGTAAAGCTATCCCATTGAAATTTCTCTAATAGATTCAATCTGTACTTTAACCTGCACTCTGTTCATGATTCCCACTCTAATTCTTGTATTAATTCTGAAACACTACTCAACCTATCGTAACACCTTTTAACGAACCTAGCCTCTCTACGCTGCACACGGTCTACTTCTCTGAACAATTCTAATTCATTAGGATCCCATACACTGGCTGCATACTCAAGGTGGGGCCTAACTAGTAAAAATTAACATCGCTCTTTTGTCTTCTCATCACATTTCCCAAGTACTCTTTTTATAAATCCTAGCTTTCTCTTCGCTCGGCCGCATATTTCCCGTGTCTTCCCACGATAAACAATTAGTCATTGTTATACCTAAATACCTTATGGTTTGGACGCTTTCGATCTTCGTATTACTCATTTTATAGTATCGTTTATAAAATTATTCCTCATCCAACAATTGATAGCTACACCTTATTTTAGGTTAAGTTCTAACTGCCATTTGCCGCACCACTCTTGAATTGCATCTAAATCCTTGATAAGCGATTTCCTGTCTTCTTCTTTTGATATACCCGTATACAATACCGCATCGTCTGCAAAAAGTCAAAGCTCACTACTAACTACGGTACTCAAATCGTTTATGTATAAAAGAAATAGAAGCGGACCTACTACGCTTCCCTGGGGAACTCCCGATTTGACTTTCATTGTGTCCAACATGATACCATCTATGACAACCCTCTGCTCTCGCCCACTTAAGAATTCTTTTATCCAACATACAACGTCTTTATTTATACCAAAACTCTCTAACTTCAAGATTAATTTATCATGAGGAACTATATCGAATGCCTTTTTAAAATCTAAAAATATCGCATCAACTTCAGTTCTGTTTTTGCCGTAGCCTAAAATATCGTGTACGATTAAAGCTAATTGTGTCTCGCAAGATCTACCTTTCCGGAACCCATGTTGCTGTTTGTGAGTGATCCCTGACTATCTAAATGCCCCATGATCGAACTGACTAAAATGTGCTCAAATGTGCTCACGTACATGTAGCCTAGTACAAACATGCAGCCTATATCTGTACAAGGATGACATTTAATACACCTTAAATGATGCAGTTTTATCATCATAATAAAATTGCAAGTTTACCCATCACTTGTGCTTATTTTTATTTTATCGTTGAAGCACGGAAGCGCAGATAGATCCACTTTTACAAAACGACACATAGACTCACATACGTATTAGACGGCAGTATACAGTAAAACTGCCAGAAGACCACACACAAATTATTGTTTCTTATTCTCAAAAAGATGATCTGCTGGACAATTGTATCACCAGTGTTTTCACAGATTGCTATTCCAACTTCATATTTATGATAAATTTCATCTAAACACTATGTATACAACTCATCAAATACCAAACACACATAACCACTTCCTTTCAAATTATTTCATCAATCTCACTATTACTTTCAACCCCTTGTTGCTGGTATAGAATAACTAATATACGAACACCATATTATAATCTCCATGTCACTTCAAACTATCCAATGCAACATTTAAAAACAATCATCATCACTAAGGCGTTCAAATTTCAATAGTATTCAGTGCCTATGTTTCGAGGCCTCTTTCGGCTGCCAAATCCTTAAACTTTTTGAAACTGCTCGCAAAGCCAAGTAATAAAAAAATAATAATTTTTTATGACCGTTTACGATGTAGAAATGAAAGAAAAATGTCGTTCGCGGTTAGCAGGAAATTCTTTTCTATCAAGTAGATTGTTGCTTTTCACGCTGTTGATAAATATGCGCAGTAGGAACTGCGTAGTCACGCCTGATCGCTCTGTTTACGGAAGTGTATCCATTGTTGCATTGTTTATGTAAACAGAAGATTACACTTTGGAGATATTGCTCGGGTTGTACAATCCAACTAGTTAGAGGTACACTCTTTCCGGGAGCTGTCTTGACTATAAAAGTGGTGCGCAGACCTAATAACAAGCATCAAATTAAATTTGATGATACATCCAACCTTCACTACTTTTTCAAGTATTTGGTCTGCTTCCCCATTAAGCGTGGAAAATATCCAAGGTTGGTCCATGGAGTAATTGTGTCTTTACCCAGGTGAATTGTTTGTTTCAACTGTTGGGATTATCTCGAATAGGCAACTAAGGAGTCATGTGGCATAAACAAGAATGGTTCGCACATTTATTGTGCCTGAATCACTGGTTGCAACCTCATTTATTTTTTACACTTGTGTTTTATCTCATCTGGGGGTTTTATAGTCATGATAGATGAGTTAAAACTCAAGTGAAAATAATATAGTGAGATTGTAACGAGCGATTCAGACGCACCAAGTTTGCAAACCATTTGTGTTTGCACCACGTGACTCCTTGGTTACCTATTCGAAATAATCCCGACATTTTCAAATCCAGCCCCCATTGGGATTAGTTACAATCAGATTTCGCCATATTGCGTTCCCGATAATGCGTGAATTGATAAAGTTATTAGGGCTCAAAATCATCCAAAACATTAACATGAGAACGTAAAGAAATACCGCCATTTCACACATTGCATCCTGAAAACCTCTCTACGAAGATGTGGCAGGGGTCGACTTTGCTACAGTTACGAACATAACGTGCTGATAATCCTATTTTTGGCTGTTATCTTAAGTTATAGGGAGCAAAGCCGCATCACTATAAACACAGCGTTTCATTGCTAGTCATTATTCCATGCGTGCAAAGCAGTCACTGAGCAAACGCTTTGCTGGCTGCAATGGTTTCAATTAATATGAGGTTAAACGCCAAATACACGAGAATCATTCGGTAAATAAAAGCTGTTAACGAGGAATATGATGAAATTGGCTAACTTGCGGACGAGAATCAACCTACTTAACCTATGAGCCCTCTCTATCGTCAATTACTTTTCTCTCTGACGACGGTACACACAGAAGTTCTTCCTTTGGTTTACAACTAAACCGTTAGCACAAAACTGAAGCTAAGTACGCGTTTAAACTGAGTATACAGTGAAAAAAAATTGGATGCAACAACTAAGAATTGGACATGGCAACCAACTTTGCAGGATATTTCCGGGGTGCCATTCAATTAGTTGGTTGAGGCATCCATTTAAAAATGATAAGTTGGAGTTGGCTGCACCAACCGACCATCCCTAGGATCCACAGTTCGCAAGTAGTTGGCTCCTACATCCAAGTGTAGTGGACACAGCAAGTAATGGCTATGCTGTCTTGACTATGCATTCATTCCTGCTCTCGAATAGCCATTTTTTAATTTGAAGCGGTTTTATTATCATGCAGAAATGGCAAGGTAACCAAGAAATTGTGCTCACATTTTTTGTTGATGAAGCATAAAAGACGGGATGGAACCACTCGTACAAAATAACACGTACAGATTTATGTATTACAAGGCATTATTCAGTCATACTGCAAGATTGAAGGCCAGACGAAAATTATTGTTTAGCATTCTCACCAAGATGTCAGGCTGGAATGTTAGTATGTCACCAGTATTTACGCAGATTGTAATTCCGACTTCATATTCATGATAGATTTCTTCTAAATACAATGTACACAATTCATCACATACAAAAATCACATTACCACGACCATTGGTAAATATTCTAAGAATCTTACAATTGTTTTCAACACCTAGCTGCTAATATAGAATCAATATATTCTGCCACCGTATTAAATTTTCGGTTAATATATTCTATCACTTTTAAGCCAATTAACTACAATATTTAAGAAAAATCTACATCACCAAGGCGTTGAAATTTCAGTAATATTGAGTACCTTATTTGCTAGGGCTATTTCCGCGGCCATAAACTTCTTTTAAACTTTTCGCAATAGCATACAGATAGTGAAAATGGCGATATTTTTATCGTTTACGGCATATAGAGGAAAACAAAATATTGTTAGCGGTAGTCAGGAAATCTTTTCTCTCAGGCAGAATGTTGTAGGTATATTCTCGAATACGATACATTTAAGCAACTCCGTAGTCTCGCGCTGTTTACAGAAACGTGTTCATTGTTGAAATGTTTAAAGAAACAGAAGAGTGCACTTTGAAAATATTCAATCGCATTGGTTATCCAATCCAACTATTTGGAGGAGCTAGACTCTTTGCGAAAGCTGTCTGGGCTATGAAAGTGGTGCACCGGCCAAATAGCTTGCATCAAATTAAACTGGATGGTCTATCCGAACATCGTGGCTGTCGCATCTATTGAAAATGGTATTAGGGCTGATTATTTCTCATCCAACTAAAATTGGATGCTTCACCCAACCACTTTTACCAGTGCATGATCCAATATTCAATTTTCTCACTCCTTATACTCATGATAGAAGTGACTTTCACGCCTCCGAAGCAAAAAGAGGAGATAAACTTAGAGAGACAGTCGAGAAAACTTCAACGTACATTTCCGATTTTAATGCGTTTAAATTCGTCGAAATGATGTTACATAAGGCTGTTCTGCAGGAATCAATAATCTGCGCAAATTTAAGTGGTGCCAAATATGGAAATTGCTTGGACTAAAGTGTTAAAATTGAGCATTAGCTGCACAGTTGTTCATGCATTTGGGAAGGTTTGCACGCAATTCATTGTTTTACGTGATGCTATTTACACTGAGCATCTCTTAACGACTAAACAATGATCGGCCTCGTGTAAAGCGGTATTCACAGTGTTCACACATAGTGGCTATGTGAATCGACGACGTTTCGGCCTATCCCCCCGGGGATTTCCGACACACCCACCCGACTTCATACTGACGACAAAAGTTGATTGGAGCGCTAAGCCCATATATAAATATGACCAATCTCTAAGCAAGGGATGATACCTTCACGTCAGAAGTTAGCTACAGAACGTATTTTGTACGTAGAATCAATGTATGTTATCTTGGAATAAGACTGACACATGGGTCCTTATTCTCTTTCTGAAACTCTCGTGGTATCCAAGGGATACCATAGGTTTTTCGGGACTCGCGTTAACTTTTTGTAAACATTCTAATGAGGAAATCAATGAAACGCAACCTCGGTTTCGTTGCTGGGGAGATAACCGAGGTTGCGTTTCAAACGAGAATACGGGCCCTGATCTTTCCTGGGGTAAACACATACGTGAAATAATGGATCAAGCGAATCGCAAACTGGGATTCGTCAAAAGAGTACTGGGTAAATGTGACGATCATGTACCAGAAATCAGCTACTTTTCCCTTGTTAGACCTCATTTGGAATATGCTGCCAGTGTATGGGATCCCTACGAAATCGGTCTAAATAATGAACTTGAACGTGTGCAGCGAACATCGGCAAGATTTGTAAAGGGACGGTACGATAATTATATTAGCGTAACCAGTCTATTAAATGAATTAAAATGGGAATCATTGTCAGATCGCAGGTTGAAATTTAGACTTAATCTCTTAAACAAATTCCAAAACCATATTTTCAGTGATGATGTTAAAAATATTTTGCGAACCCCAACTTACTATGGTAGACTGGACCATGATCACAAAATTAGAGAAATTGATTGCCGAACTAACAGATTCAAAACGTCCTTTTTCCCTCGTACGATTTGGGATATGAATAGCGGTAAATATGTCCAATACGAGTGATTGAATCCATATCATAGGTAGTTGCATGTTGGTGTAAGGACTTGAAGGTATGACTTGAAGGAACGCAACTAGCAGCACGTTTTTGTAGGCTTAGTTTGCTATTTTTATCTTTTTAAATACTGAAGTTTAGACTAATATGTTAATATTAATCCTTTTAAATGCATGATATGCAGTGCGTGTTTGGTGAGAATTCACCCCCTGCCACACACCTTTATGGTGGCTTGCAGCGTATTATGTATATGTAGATGTATGTAGATGGAAGAGTACTAAAGCCGTGTACAAGTTCCTCAACTAGCTGTCTGAATCCTGCCCTCTTCTGGAGAGAGTAATCTTGATCTTGAGCCAGATTTATCTACGTCATCGCTGGCCGAGTACAGACTGTTGTACATTTCTGCCGACAGTGAGTAGAGAGACGAATTTCTGCGAGGCCATTATGAAATTCGTGGCAGAAATGGGGTTGTTAACCGTAGGTATTTATTTTTTTGTGCCGAATCTGATAAATTTTCTCATACAAAAAGAGGTACTTATCCGGTCTTCGATCCGTCAATTAGTTCTCGAGTTATAAGCGGTGAAAAAAAAGCTGATGTTTTTAACCCTTTCAGAAGTGTAGGCGTGCTGAGGACTCACACGTCATTCACTTCGTCCAATCACAACTGAGATTGCGCAACTCCTTCGCCCAATCACAATGGGCGACACACACCTGATTCTGCCAATGGAAGTGGTTGTTGTTAAGACTCCATTCGGATTATTTCGATAGTCGTTGCATACTGGACCGCTTCGAAATTTGTGAACAAGCAAATTAACTTCAGCACGCTTTTAGTCACGCCAAATTGTATGCGACAATATTTTGTTTTTCAGTTGTTTTGGATTATTTGGAGGATGCACAGGATCTATTTGAACAGACTTCCCCCTCCTTCCTCCTCAAAACAGTCAAGGAGGGGAGGTGGATGACGTAGATATCCTTTATGCAGCTCGTTGGGTGGGCGTCACCTTTTGCAAATTTTTATTATCGATTTATGAGCGAATGGATCTGGTTAGGAGATTAATTTTTTTCACTTAATCCTAATCCGGGCCGTCTACTTTTGTGACTTAACCGGGCGAAGTGGGTCTAGTAGACTCTTTCAACTTTTTTTTTGTTTTCTGGATTTTACAATGATAATTTTTTGTTTTCATATAACCTTGGTATTTATTGTGTAGGGACTCAAGTTATACGGTATACCATATAATTACTTATGGTTAAACAAAACTTTTACATTTTACATTTGATACAAAAAAACACTTTTTCATCTACATCTACATAATACCCTGAAAGCCACCATAAAGGTGTGTGGCAGAGGGTGAATTCTCACCAAACATGCACTACATATCATGCATTTAAAAGGATTAATATTAACATATTAGTGTGAACTTCACTGTTTAAAAATAGCAAAGTAAGCATGCAAAAACATGCTGTTAGTTGAGTTAGCTTCAAGTCCTTATACCAACCTGCAACTACCTATGCTATGGATTGATTCACTCGTACTGGATATATTTACCGTTATTCATATACCTAATTGTACGAGGAAAAAAGGACATTTTGAATCCGTCAGTTCGGCAATCAATTACTCTAATTTTGTAATCATGGTTCAGTCATAGTAAGTTGGGGTTCGCAAAATATTTTTAACGTGATTTATTTCGTGAATATTTTTACGTGAATATTTTTTACGTGAATTCTTTTAAAGTGAATATTTTTTCTGCTCTGTTCGACACAAACACGCCTCAAGCATTTATGATAAGACTATTTTCGAATCCTACTTCTAGCTTCTGGACACATGAAACATCCCTATTTTTTTCCGTGGCACTTCAATGGCTGAATCAGGTTCTACAGCTCGCCATGATAAACGGAAGTTATTGCTGCTTTTGTCGGTCGCTTTAGACCTATCAGTGGTCGAGATTGAATGTCCTCTTTCATAAGACCGTCTGCAAGGCTAAGGATGAATATATTCGTCTCTTATTTAGTTTATTCTCATTCCAGTTTGAATTTAGTGTGCACCACACTATGCTTGCCGCAACTCTGAAAACGTATGAGCCATTCATAAGGTATGAGAAAGTACAGCGATTGGGTTTTCTCTTGCACACATACTCGTGAACGAGTTGGTCTAAGGAGTCAACCCCTCCCTTAGTTTTGTTATAGTGAGTCATTATATCTGGGGGGTTATTTTGTAATCTCTTTTTAGTGAGAATACGTCATAAAATGTCACTTTTTCGTAGTTAAACTCCGCCACCCAGGCGACGTGACCATCTTCGGATCTCAAGCGGCGAACTCCCGGTCATGTGCTGGTCTTTTAGACAATTCATCCGCTCTGATCCGTATCTTTCGACTCTTGATCCGTTTCATTATCTCCGCCTGCCATTAGTTCCCATCTCATCTTCATAAAGAACGTGAAATGGAGCCACCATCGTTTCCACTTGAAGCTTGAGTTGGAAAAAAAGCAAGAGCGAGAGAGATACAAACGATTTTAAATTGGATTTTTGGAATTTGAACAACGTGAAGAACTTCAGCACACCGAGATCGGCAACAGATAGCGCTACCGACAGAAGCTTCGACAATTCACGAACCGTTCGTGAGCCGGTCATTAAGAGACCTAAACGGCTCTCACGCCTTCCCGCAAAGAGTCATTTAAAGGTGAGATTACAAAATAACCCCCCTGGTTCAACACTCTCACTAATTTCACTAGAATAGTGCATTGTGGATCGAGACAAAATGAAACTAATGGGGCAATCTCTCTAAAACCAAAAAGTACCGAACCTACCGGTCTGGATTTATTGGGAAGATACGCAAAGGGAATACATTTTTTGTTCTCTCTAGCAGTTCTCGTAGTAGTCGTTCTCTCTAGTTTGACACGGTGCGATTGTTTTGTGCAAACGAATACATGAAACTGAACGAAATTTTATATTTGTCTGAATGGAATCAGAATTCCTATTTTTCGTTCAGTCATTCAGACATTCGCACAAGTGTTCACACAATTTGCCGCTTTACACGGTGCAATTTTCCTCATACAAGCGTTTTTACAAGAAATTGTACAAAAAATGTACCATGTAAAACGGCCTTTACTATTTTCACTAACGTTACTCTATAGGGCTGAGAATAGAGAAGAGAGAAGAGAATGAAGAAGGAAAAACCGACATTCACGACAACGTGGATTGGAATTCAATGCTTGGAATTTTGAAAGGAATTGGAGTGTCCTACAATGACCGATGAATTATCCACAGTCTGTATAAAAACCAAGTAGCTGTGATTAAACCTGGACCCAGCTATGAAGAGGCAAGAATAAAGAAAGGAGTGGGACAAGACTGTGCACTGTCTCCTGAAATTTATAATGCTTACATCGAGAAAGCCATCAATGAAATCAAGGAGAAATCTTATGGAGGTCATATCCATGGAGAAAAAATTAGCATACTACGGTTCGCTGATGGCATAGCACTCGTAGCAGAGACAGAAAAGAAGCTAAATAAGATACTGATAACCATAGAAAGGACAATGGGAAATTATCATCTGAAGATCGATAGGAAGAGAACTAAGATACTGATGTGCAGCTAGAGAGAAGATGCCAAAACCAACGTTATACTAGGAAAACAAAAACTTGAGGAGGTGAAAGAGTTCTGTTACCTGGGAAGCCGAGTAACCAGCGATGGACGAAGCAAGAAACAAATAGTGAGTAGAATAGCCCAGGCAAAGAGGGCATTCTATCAAAAGAATAATCTACTTACCGCTGGAAATACAAGCGTAGAAGTAAGGAAACAATTCATCAGGACGTACATCTGTAGCGTATTTCTTTACGGCAGTGAGGCATGGACGATGACAGCAGCGGAGGAGAAAAGGGTAGAAGCATTTGAAATGAGGTGCTACAGAAGAATGCTGAAGATTAAATGGATCGACCGAGTAATTAACGAGGAAGTCCTAATAAGAGTGGGAGAAAAAAGGGTCATCTTCTGAATACCCTGAGACGAAGACGGAACAACTTAATCGGTCACATCATGAGACATGATGGCCTGATGAAGAAAATCTTCGAGGGAAAAGTGAACGGGAAGATTTGAAAAGGCAGGCATTGAGATGCATGGACAGGTAGTGAGGGATGAAAAAGAGAAAATTACATCACAATGAAAATGTTGGCTGATCTATAGGTATCTACATCTACACGATACCCTGCAAGCCACCGCGAGGATGTGTGGCAGGATCACCAAGAATGCACAACTAACATGCAAACAAACAACTATAGGGTCTCATGCAACTAGATTGTTAGTATCTATAGTATTTAAGGGGTTAATGCATGCATCATGCACTACAGACTACTCTAAAATATTGCTCCTACCCATCACTCTGCTATGCTGCCTATTCTGTTCTCTTGTAGTACGGGGGAAAAATGCCATTTGAATCTATCATACGACAATCTATCTCTCTAATCTTATTTATCTGGTCAAATCTAGCATAATACGTTGGTGTTTTTAATACGTGCCTAACATCTTAAGGAAAGCTATCCGATTAAAATTTCTCTAATAGATTTAGTCTGTACTTTAACCTAAGCACTGATAATGATTCCCACCATAATTCTTTTATTAATTCTGAAACGCTACTCAACCTATCGTAACACTTTTTAACGAACCTAGCTGCTCTACGCTGCACACTGTACAGTTCTCTGATCAAATCTAATTCATTAGGACCCCATACACTGGCTGCATACTCAAGGTGGGGCCCAACTAGTGAAAAGTAACATCGCTCTTTTGTCTTCTCATCACATTTCCCAAGTACTCTTTTTATAAATCCTAGCTGATAGAAGAATCTAGTTAAGGTCTGCGTCAAACCAATCTGAGGATTGATGACCAATGATGATGTTACTCTATAATGATATCAGTTCTGTCGCAAGTCTTAATCTGTAAAATAACAGTTGCCAGCTACATTGCGATTGCTCCCTTTGAAATTTTCCGTGGGTGCGAGAACAACAGACGAGGATAGGTTATGAGCCCCTTTATACCTTTAGTTCACCTTTACCCAAATATGGTATTTTATGTAGGGGATAAAAAGTCTGGAATCGCTTATCCAACAAATTTTAATTTTTCTTTAAGAAGAAATCCCTTGAAATGTGAAACCCGATATATCTGTAAAGGGAAGACATGCACAGAGGAAAAGCAACAAATATCATGAACCTCACGGGTTTGTTGCTATTCACGAAAAAAAATTATTTTCAAGTTATTTTAGTACTGAAATAAATTCAAGTGAATACAATTTAAAGATGGTATAAAATTAGAAGAAGTCAAAAAATTCACGTAAAGAAAATAAAAAAATGCAATGCTTTGAGTCCGAGAGACTAATCTTGCCCGTATTACGGTTAAATTCATTTTTCATTCGCATCTTTACGATTTCCTGTACAAAGGAGCGATTTCGGTTCCAAATCAACTCCCCGATTTCTCCCTCCTCTTGCTTAAAGCTTAAAATGCCAATGAAATCAATTGAATACTACAATGAAAAGAACGTGTCTACGACTGTAATAAATAACAAATGAAGATTAATATCCACAAAGCCGTAGCCATAAGGGGGCAACTGAATAAAAAAGGGAGGAAGAGAGGGGGAAGGAGGGAGCGTATACAAAGTAAGTGAGCTCTCAATCACACGTACAAAATAAAGCATACGGAGAAACTTAAGTGGCAGTAATTAACACATTCGCACACTCACTCGCACACGATACAAACAACAATCACACTCAAAATTAAGGAAATCAAGGTAAAAATAAAAACGAACAATGGCTCATAATATGACTCACTCACTCATGTTTTTATACAAAATACAGTCACCTTCGTGAGTTCAATCACACACACAAGCAGGGTTTACGAGGATTTCTCCAACGCCAGTGACCCGTCATACACGCAAGAAAAAATAATCTAAGTGGGGGATAGTAAATAACTAAAGTAAATAAATAAAATTGAGAACAACTTTCAAGCATTCATTCACGTGGGTTTGCATACGATACACAGTCACCCTCGTGATTCTCATTCACCCTCAAACGTTAACGCAATTTTCAAAAACACCATATCGCATTAGGAAATATATATCGATTCGATAACAACATCACCTATTCGTTAAGCAGCGTATACATGTGCGGTTGACTGCTGTGATAGTTGCAAGATACGCGATATATCTATATCGCTACTGCTGTGATGCGTCTGCACCAACTTCTATGCAGCTTAAAGCCGCTATTTAGGCGTTGCCACAACAAACAAAAAGAGTTTTATTTCAATAGTGATTGATGCTTAAATTTTCATGAAATTCTTCAAGTAATAAATTCCATTGACGATTATCTTTTTTTCTATTCTTTAAAGAGTAGAATCTCCCCTTTGGGGAGGGATATCCGTGTTATTATATCCAAATTCCCGGTATCAGCCGTCGTGTATTGCTTTCCGTTGGCGATTGTTTCGATTGTGTTGGATACATTACCGCTGGAAAGTAGACGGACTTCAACTTTGCTAATAGCTCAAGCTGGGATCGATAGTGTTCGACATGTGTTCAGTATCGAACTGAGCTCGCATCGCGGTTGCTATTTACACATGCGAGTGGGGCTCTTAGTTGTTAGCAGTTGACTTCCATAGCAGTCAACTGCTGCGTGTAAACGCACCTTTAATCAAACACGCATGGCGTTGGTCGATTGTTTGATGATAGTGAGTCTACTCCTTTGGCAGAAGAAGTCACTGCCTGTGTTTTGTGCTTTTTGCCATCGAGGATTCGGGGCCTCGATGACATGAACTTCAAGTGCTTTAACACTTGGGTGCGCCTCAATCGTCTTATCTCTCTCTCTCTCTCCGAATCCGCAGGTTTCCGGCTCGAAGATCTGGCAGATGGAGCGTTCTTGCATGTGCTGCCAGGAGAGCGGTGAGCGGGAAGCCAGTGTATCTCTCTTCTGTCCCAAGGCCAAGCCCGGAGAGAGGAAGTTCCGAAAGGTGAGAGTCGCATTTGACGAAAACCGTGAACCCTCACCATTTGCTTAAGGGTCAGATTTAAGCTGAATCCACCTTTTTTCCGACTGGAACCAACGCTGATTTCAGTTTCAGTCGACAAGTTCAGTCCCTGGATGCTGGAAGCTTTAAATCCGGGACACTATCAACGTAAACGGCTGACGCGAGTCGTTGACGTGACCCTCAGGAAAACAATTGACTGACGAAGGGGCAAAAGGGAGGCCTATAGCAGATGTAAACAGGAGGTGATAATTTATTTTCAAGACTGTAGAGATAAATATTCCATGCCGTAAATGAAGTTACCGGATCGCTTAAGTTTATTATAATTCACAATAATTAATTCGTGTTTATTGTGATTGTGTTCAATCTTTCCTAACTAAATGTTCACTAGGTACCTAACCTATGCCAACAATGGCAAACAAGCTTTTTCACGGCATTAGTTACCTTGTAAAATCTCACTAATACATAAAAACTTCAAATAACTATGTATTCATTACAAAATAACTATACCCTCATTACAAAAAAAACAGGAAATTCTCTATGCTAAAACCAAAGACTGAAGTAAGTTTTACGGTATTTGAGACTAAAATTTTAATTCAGAAGAGACATTCGTCCATTTGTAAGTTCAATAACTCCCCATAGGTGGCTCCTTTCTGCCATATCCTGGGAAGGTTTTAATTGTGTACGTGAAACGTAAGGGATGGGATATGACCATCTCCTTCGCGTACACGGTCTCACGTTACGCGCTTATGTTGTGTCTTTTGTTTCCGTTCTCCCACCCATGCGCCATCTCTATTCACGTTTTACGGTACACGTCACCCGTTTACATTGACTGTGTGCTGAGCCTTTACGCAGAAAGGGTCCTTCTAACTGCGTTTCTGCTTCGTGAGTCACGTACTCTAATCCTGTCTATTGTCACAGTTTCCCTTACACTTTCCTGCAATCGCAGCTCAAACGTACTTTATTACAAACTGACGCCATTTATGCTTATCCTGACTAGCAGCTCAGAAGGTCCGTTTAAGTTTGGAGCGGAGGTCCCGACATCGATTCCAGTTGATTCCTTTACGCGACTCGGTAATTTTCTTGGTAACTCTATGCAGCACAGGGTGAAGTTCATTTTTAATCTCAGACTAGGAGGTTATAATATGTTGAATAATGCATCGCTGCTGATTTCAGAAGCCAGCGGCCATCTTTGTAGGCATGGATATAAGGGCTTGTTACTTGCGATGCCCGTACGGATAAAGTTGTTTTGGCCAAGCCATTAGCCATCGCAGCCAATAGGATCTCGTCTCATGGTCACGTGCTATTACTGTTTACATTTTCTTCCTATGTTACCTCATAATACAGCATCTCTGCCTCAAGAAAGATAGGTGCTGCAAAAGAGTTAAATACTGCTGATAACTTTAGGCTTGACTATGTGATACCTTTCCATGATGGAAAATAAAAGAATGAAACTTTGTTGGGTTCACTTTGTATTTAAATAAGCACCACCCGGGTTTCATAACATAGTTGCATCTTCAGGTTTGAAGATGTACCTATGCTATTAAACCCGGGTCGTGCTTATTTAAATATAAAGTGAACATAACAGAGTTAAATTCTGTTTTGATTGTATTCTTAGTATTGTTAGAATTTAGGCAACAGTAGAAATGGCAACAATAAAGATATCGTGAAATGTAAATAAAAATAGCACGTGATCGCGAGACGAGCTATTCTATTGGTGGTTGCACAACCGGTCGTTTGAAAATAGACGCCCTCCAATAATTCCACCGTTAAGAGCTGTCTGACGCTGATTGGTCGACTTCACAACAGTAACCGGTCACGGATGGTATTGTACGGCCTCGAAACGGCATCAGTGCCTGGGTTGTCGGTCGCCGTCCCCAAATTACTTCCAGCCATTCCAGCAGTGTTTATCTACATCTACACGATACCCTGCAAGCCACCGCGAGGGTGTGTGACAGGGGTTGAAGATAACCAAGCATGCACTACCGATATGCAAACAAGCAACTATAGGGTCTCATGCAACTAGATTGTTATTATTAGTATCTATAGTATTTAAGGAATTAATACATGCATTATGCACTACAGACTACTCTAAAAATTTCACCTACCTAGGTATCCCTTTGCTATGGTGCCTATTCTTTACTCTTATAGTACGGGGCAAAAATGCCATTTTGAATCTATCGGTACGACAATCTATCCCTCAAATCTTATTTATCTGGTCGAATCTAGCATAATACGCTGGTGATTTTAAGTATGTGGCTAACATCTTCAGTAAAGCTATCCGATTGACTTTTCTAATAGATTTAATCTGTACTTTAACCTACGCTCTGATAATGATTCCAACCCTAGTTCTTGTATTAATTCTGAAACACTACTCAACCTATCGTAACACCTTTTAACGAACCTAGCTGCTCTACGCTGCACACTGTCTAGTTCTCTGATCAAACCTATTTCATTAGGATCCCATACACTGGCTGCATACTCAAGGTGGGGCCTAACTAGTGAAAAGTAACATCGCTCTATTGTCTTCTCATCACATTTCACAAGTACTCTTTTTATAAATCCTAGCTTTCTCTTCGCTCGGACGCATATTTCCCGGATGTATCTTCCCCACGATAAGTCTTTAGTGATTGTTACGCCTAAATATCTTATGATTTCAACGTTTTCGATCTTCGTGTTACTAATTTTATAGGTACTCTCTATCGAATTATTCCTCCTCCAAAAATTGATAGCTTCTACTGATCGATGTTTTGTACCCTCTCTCTCTCCCCTGGATGCAGGTGACCACCAAGGCACCCCTGGAGTGCATGTGCCGGCCCTGCACGGGGGTGGAGGAGAGCGCCGTGGTCCCGCAGGAAATCGCGGCGTACGCCGACGAGGGAACTCTGAGCAGTCACTTCCGGCGCACGCAGTGACGAGCGCCACGCGACAGCGAGGAGGCGACGTCGCTCCAGCGAACTACTCTTTCTTTTCCACTACGTGACTTTTGCTGAGAGAAGAAAAAGGTGTAACACTTGTACTTCCATGTTCATTACTGTTTGCATCGACGTGAGACAAGAAATTTTTGTAACGAAACTGTGCCATCCTCATTAAAATAACTAACACAACATTGAGGTGTGAGTTTGTAAGATGAAAATGCTCCTTTGGGATACCTTCCTAAGATTTGCATGCGTCACCAATGCTCCTTCAACACCCAGACAAAACGGGTAATGGGGCAAATGGGGAGTTTTTTTACGGTGTCTTAGTGGGTTATCTACATAATACCCTGTAAGCCACCATAAAGGTGTGTGTCAGGGGGTGAATTCTCACCAAACATTCACTACATATCATGCATAAAAAAGGATTAGTATTTATACGCTAATCTGAACTTCACTATTTAAAAAGATAAAAAAGCATGCAAAAACACGCTGTTAGTTGGGTTAGCTTCATGTCCTTATACCAACATGCAGCTACTCGTATTGGATATATTTACCGTTGCTCAATCCCTAACTTTACGAGGAAAAAATGACATTTTGAATCTGTCAGTTCGGCAATCAATTTCTCTTATTTTGTGATTATGGTCGAGTCTACCATAGTAAGTTGGGGTTCGCAAAATATTTTTAACATCACTGAAAATATGGCCTTGGGATTTGTTTAAGAGATTAAGTCTAAATTTCAACCTGGGATCTGACAATGATTCCCAATTTAATTCATTTCATAGGGTTAGCAAAGAAGGTTATCGTACCGTCCCTTTACAAATCTTGCCGATATTTGCTTCTCGCGTTCAAGTTCATTATTTAGATTAGGAGCTAGGATTTATAAAAAGAGTACTTGGAAAATGTGATGAGAAGACAAAAGAGCGATGTTAGTTTTCCCTAGTTAGGCCCCACCTTCAGTATGCAGCCAGTGTATGGGATCCGAATGAATTAGTTTTGATCACAGAACTAGATAGTGTGCAGCGTAGAGCAGCTATGTCCGTTAAAAGATGTTACGATAGGTTGAGTAGCGTGTCAGAATAAATAAAGGAATTGGGGTGGAAATCCTTATCAGAGCCTAGGTTAAAGTACAGATTTAATCTATTAGAGAAATTTCAGTCGGATAGTTTTACTGAAGATGTTAGCCACATACTTACAAAAACCAGCGTATTACGCTAGATTCGACCAGATAAATAAGATTAGAGAGATAGATTGTCGTACTGATAAATTCAAATGGCATTTTTCCCCCGTAATATAAGAGAACAGAATAGGCAGCATACCGACATGCAAACAAGCAACTATATGGTCTCATGCAACTAGTTTGTTAGTATCTATACTATTTAAGGGATTAATAGATGCAACATGCACTACAGACTACTCTAAAATATTTTCCCTACTTATCTCTTTGCTATGCTGCCGATTCTGAACTCTTATAGTACGGGGGAAAAATGCCATTTTGAATCTATCAGTACGACACTCTATCTCTCTAATCTTATTTATCTGGTCGAATCTAGCATAATACGCTAGTGTTTTTAATATGTGCCTAACATCTTCAGGAAAGCTATCCGATTGAAATTTCTTTAATAGATTCAATCTGTGCTTTAACCTACGCTCTCATAATGATTCCTAACCTAATTTTTTTATTAATACCGAAACGCTACACAGCCTATCGAAAACCTTTTAACGAACCTAGCTGCTCTACGCTGAACAAGAATCATTCCAAGATTCTTTTTCAGCCATTCAATTATTACACATTCTCTTAAATTTAATTCTAACTGTCATATACCACATCATTTTTCAATTGCCGTAAGTCGTTGTCTAAATATTCTTTATGTTCCATCAGGGGATGTTTAAAATCACTCTATGAAACATTTTTTTCCATAATAAGTCTGAATAAGGTATTACAGAATTCACCAATGCTACATTTGCATAATATCAAAAGTTAAACAACTTAAAGGGAAAGCATCTCCTTTGCTACGGAATTAAGCCCAAAATCCTCCACACATCCTCATCTTCAAAATTCGATCCCCGTCACAAAAAAATCCCTAAGGCAAAGGGCGAATAAAAACTTTCCCTTCGATAGCTGTTGTGGTATCAAGCTAATAATAATAAATGAACTAGCAAAATATTTTACTGCATTTCTTATAACTCCCTAACACAAAGAAATCACTCACATCATTATTCATTTGACCATTGAGAATAATAAACCTGCAAATCATTATAATCAGTGTTGGTAAAAGTACTGAGAAAAAGTAACTGGGCTCATTTACAGTTACTTCATAAAAAAAGTAATCAATTACGAGTACAAATTACTGATTTTAAAAAGTAATCAGTAAAATTACAGTTACAATTACAATTACTTCTTGTAAGATTGTCCACTCTATAGAGACCATCTGGCAACTGTCGAATAGTGCAGTAAAATTAGTGCAGCATGTAGAATAATTGAGTCATAGAACTTGCTAAAGTTGCAATTTCACTTGCGATACATACAATTATAACTGCTGTAACGACACAAGGGGTGTCATATTTTGTACTCATCGTAAGTACACTACAACATAAGGGTGGCTGAACCTAAACAGGCAAATAATGGTACTCAGGGATTCGAAGTTATCTGTAGGCCTAGGTAAATCAGTGATTAAGTAAATACGATGAAGTAAATTATGCAACTTTAATACGCACAAAATAAGAAATACATGACAAAGAGAAAATAATTATTAACTAGAAACAAGCCTAAAAATTATGAAATGATATTCTTAAACTAACGCATCCTTGTTGACCTTACAGAATAGTGGCATATTAAAATTTTCATCGCTGAGTCGTGATCTGTTTGCTGATAGCACCTCCTTGCACACACTAAAAAGTCTTTCAACTGGAGCACTTGATGTGTTATATTTCACAAATGTTTGTGTTGTGACCTGTGTTATATTTCACAAATAGAGACTTCAGAGAGGGAAATTTCAATAGCAATGACAGAGTGGTATTAATGCAAGACAAATAGGAAAGTGTCTCCTCCATGGCTAGAGACACCAAATTCTCCTGTGAGGGAAGATTGACCGACCGACGTACGCGACCTTGAACGCTTCCCTGTTCAAGCTTGTATACCGGCCAGCGAAGGTCCCTGAAAGTAATTCAAGTTTACGTGGGAGCGAGTAAAGTAATCGTCGATTACTAGCAAGTAACGATTACAGCGAAAGTAACGATTCCTCTTTCACCGTAAGGAGTAAATTACAAGTAAAATTACATTTTGTAAAAAGTAATCGTTACAAGTACAAATTACTGCAAAAGTAATCGTTACAAGTAATCCGATTACTTTTACTCGATTACTTACCAACACTGATTATAATGATAAGTTTACCATGTTCATGACAAAGTTTCATTATCTAAGGTAGTTCTCTTAGTTTTCATTCGCCTATCTACTTCTCTCTTTTTCTAATTGTACTCGTCTGAGCAAATTATTTTATTTTCATTGAAAATGAATGAAATCCCTAAAAATGGCTCGCGCTATTACTGCAAGTATCATATCGTTAGATTCCGATGCTGATAATTGGATACTGTTGTTATTTTTAATATATTTTTATTGAATTTGACGGCAAATGATGAATTGGAGTCAAAAATGGACAAATTTCTCATGGGATACCCAAAGGGGAACCCTGTAAAAACAGTTTTTTGTCCGTTGTCCTGTTCTCACTCAACACACGAAGTAGAAGGGTATGAACCCCTGGATTGTAATGCTTCTCACGTGCACTGAAATGTACTTGTGCCTTCCGAAACAATCATCTCTTAACATTGATGCCGGATACTTTGCAAGGGATTTCTCGTAAAATGAAAAGAATTAATACTGTTGATATCTTTAATATTATTCCAAAAATTTTTCTGTCACAGGAGTCAGTGCATCTCTCAAAATGAGAGTTCCGTGGCAAAAAAAGCCAAATGCAAAGAAGGTAAGTCAGAGATAAATTCAAGGAATAATAGTAAAGATGATATCAGTAACTAATTCCTTTCCGCCCTCCAGAAAAATCTATTCCCGAAGAATTAGGCATCAGGATTAAATGCTGCATTACTCTAAGGCACAAGTATCCTTCGGAGTATGTGAAACGCATTACAACTCAGGGGATCGAACCCTGTACCTCGTGAATGGAGTGACCACATGTCAATGGCCGCGGGATTGATTTCCAAGGTCCCCCAAAAATTTCATCCGTTTCCCTCTCCGACGCTTCCTTTACCCGCAAATCGCCATTTTTTATTTTATTAAAATGCGATTCCCGTCGTCGAAAATACTCCCATAAACCCTTTTCCCCAGAAACTACCGCCAATTTGAACGGCAGAAAATTCGTTTCAGTGAAAATTTGTGGATCCTCACACTTAGAACTGTGAAGATTTAGATGGAAAATCCGTCTCTTAATTGGAAATGCCTATACTCCATGATTTTACCATTTTTTAAAGCCGGAAACGCACATTTCTTATATTTTTCTTTCATAGTAGCTAGTGTTGATGAATATTCGATGAATGATCACATACTTCAAGTGATTGCGAGATTCAATACTAGGGATCTTATTCATGTTATTTAAAATAAAGCAATTTGCGTAGACAAATTCAACCGGGAAAAGAGTAGAGAAGTTTATTTGCGAATGAAAATTATTGGAGTTACAGATAATGATAATAATTTTCATTGCATATGATAAAATTTTCATTCTAATGATTCCTAAAGCACTAATGGATAATAGTGTGGGTGATTTCTGTTCTTTATGGAGTTATGAGAAATATAGTAAAAATATTGTACTAGTTCATTTCTTACAATTGCCTTCATAATTAAATTGTAATATTACAAACAAACGGCAAAACACGTTAATTAAAAAAACATTCTACAAATCAATTTCATATTCAGGGAAGATGAGAACCTACCTCTATTTGCGTGGATTGTGAAAAGGACATCAGGCCAGGAAATCTTAATCATTAGAAAGAGTTATTCCATAAAATAAATTTTTATTCAATAGAGATTGAAAACCACTGCCATTCACGAAAATTTAAAAAAGGTTTTCTCAAAGAAATAAACCTTATAAGAGGTTTAAACTACCTTCCAAAAACGTCGATTCAAACAAATCGTACCATAAACAAATTCTTATTCAATGTTAACGTACTGAAATTAACGAGACATCGATTTAAAAAAAGCAACACCACGACACAAATTCTTTCTTGTACACCATACAAAGCAACTGCTTAAACATCGATTTGGAAAAGTTATCCCACATAAATTAAACATCTTCAATGGATGTGCAAATCATTAGCTGAAATGCTGGATTAGTAAAATGTCTTACTTATCAATCATATGAACATTAAGAAAGTTAAACTTACAGATTATAAGATTGAAAATTTTAAACTACTCATGTAGAGTAATTATTATCTAACGTGTGTCACTTATTTTCATTGGCATTATTATTCTCTATTATTACCTTATTGAATTTGTCTCTCCAAATTGCTTAACATAAAATGTACATGAATGGAATCCCTAAAAAATTAGTCACACTTTCTCTACACGTATATTAACATTCATCAAATCTTTATCACCGTCAGATACAATGAAAGAAAAATATAAAAAAATTAGTTCTTCCGGCTTTATAAATTGCTAAAACCGTGGATTATAGGAATTTCCATCTAGGAGACGGATTTTCCGGCGAATTTTCCACAGTTCTACGTGTGAGGATCAACAAATTTCCATGGAAACTAATTCGCTGCCGTTCAAATTGGCGGTAGTTTCTGTGGAGAAAGGGTTTATGGGAGTATATTATAGTGAAGTGAATCGAATTTTGGGAAAATGAAAAAAGGCGATTTGCGGGAATAGGAGGCGTCCGAGGGGGAAACGGATGAAATTTTTGGGGGAAATCCAAAAGGGGGGACCCTGGAAAACAGTCCCGCGGCCGTTGACATGTAGTCACTCCACTCAAGAGGTACGGGTTTTGAGCCCCGGTGTTGTAATGCTTTTTACATACTCCGAAGGATACTTGTAACTTCCGAACAATACAGCATTTAATAATGATGCCTGATTCTTCGGGAATACTCATTTTAAACAGATGAAATTTTTGGGGGATTCCAAGATTCCACCTTGGAAATCCGTCCCGCGTCCATCGACATGTAGTTACTCCAGTCACGAGGTACTGGGTTTGAGCCCCGGTTTTGTAACGCTTTTTACATACTCCGAAGGATACTTGTAACTTCCGAACAATACAGCATTTAATAATGATGCCTGATTCTTCGGGAATACTCATTTTAAACGATGCGATGACCTTTGTGAGAGATAAACTCATGGAATAATATAAACGATATCAAGAATGCCTGTAATTCTCCCAGAAAACGCCTCCAAAGAATCCGGCATTATTGTTAAGAGCTGATTGTTTCGGAAGGCACAAGTATTTTTCAAGGCATGTGAGAATCATTTGAATCCTGGGGTTCAACTCCCTCCACAACATGTCAAAGGACATAGAAATGATTGCCAGGGTTCGTATTTAGGTATCTCGTAAATCATTTTGTCCATTTTCGTCCAGATTTTTCAATTGCACGCAAACCGACATCTTTCCTTCCCTCAAAATGCAATCCCCTACACAAAAATTTCCCTACAGCAAAGGGCGAATAAAAATTTTCCCTTCGATAGCTGTTGTGTTATCAAGCTAATAATAATAAATGAACTAGCAAAATATTTTTACTGCATTTTTCACTAACAAACGGAAATCACACACACCATTATTCGTTTGACCAATAAGAATATTAAACCTGAAAATCATTAGAATGAAAAGTTGACCGTATTCAATAGAAAATTTAATTATCTAATGTATCTCGTAATTTTCATTCGCATATCTATTTCTCCTTTTTTTCTAATTGAATTCAATGAAAATTCGTTTCAGTGAAAATTTGTGGATCCTCACACTCAGAAGTGTGAAGATTTCGCCGGAAAATCCGACTCTTAATTGGACATGCCTATAATTCATGGTTTTACTAATTTTTAAAGCCGGAAAAAAATATTTTTAATATTTCGCTCGCAGTACCGAAAGATGATGAATATTTGATAAATGATAACATACTTTTAGTGAGAGCGATACAAATTTTTAGGGTTTCATGTTCATTTAAAATAAAGCAATTTGCAGAGACAAATTCAATTAGGAAAAATGTAGAGAAGAATATTTGAAAATGAGAATCTCTTAGAACTACAGATAATGATAATAATTTTCCATCTTTATAATAAATCTTTCATTCCAATGATTCCTAATGCACAAATGGAATGTGAGAACAGAAATCTCTCACAAGTGTGAGAGATTTATGTTCTATAGGGAGTTATGAGAAATGCAGTAAAAATATTTTACTAGTTCATTTTTTATAACTGCCTTCATAATTAAATTGTATAATTACAAACAAACGGGAAAACACGTTAATTTAAAAAATCATTCTACAACTCAATTTCATATTCAGCGAAGATGAGAACCTACTTCCATTAGCGTGGATTGAGAAAAAGACATCCGACAAAGAAATCTTTAACCATTAGAAAGAGTTATTCCATTAAATAAATTTTTATTCAATAGAGATTGAAATGAACATGAAACCCTAAAAATGAGTCTCGCTATTACTAAAAGTATGTGATCATTCATCAAATATTCATCATCTTTCGGTACTGTGAAGGAAAATATTAAAAATGTGTGTTTCCGGCTTTAAAAATTAGTAAAACCATAAATTATAGGAATGTTGAATTAAGAGACGGATTTTCCGGCGAAATCTTCACAGTTCTTAGTGTGAGGATCCACAAATTTTCACTGAAACGAATTTTCTGCCGTTCAAATTGGCGGTAGTTTCTGGGGAAAAGGGGTTTATGGGAATATTTTCGTTGACGGGAATAGCATTTTGATACAATGAAAAATGGCGATTTGCGGGAAAAGTAGCCGTCGGAGAGGGAAATGGATTAAATTTTTGGGGGAATCCAAAAGGGGGGACCTTGGAAATCCGTTCCGCGTCCATTTAGAGGTAGTCACTCCACTCACGAGGTACGGTGTTCGATTCCCGGAGTTGTAATGCGTCTCACATACTCCAAAGGATACGTGTTCCTTCCGAACAATGCAGCAGTTAACACTGATGCCTGATTCTTCGGGAAGAGTTTTTCTTGAGGAGGAAAAGGAAATATTTTGCTAGTTTATTTATTATAATAGCTTGATAACACAATAGCTATCGAAGGGAAAGTTTTCATTCGCCCTTTGCCGTAGGGATTTTGTTGTGACGGGGATCAAATTCTGAGGTAAGGAAATATGTCGGTTTGCGTGCAATTGGGGAATCTGGACGAAAATGGATAAAATTATTTACGAGATACCTAAATACAACATTGGCTGGCATTCCTTCGTCCTTTGACATGTTCCAACTCAAACCATAGAGTAGTAGATTAGTAGTAGTAGGTAAAGGGTAGGATAATTTTCGTTCTCCGGGAGAATGAGGATTCGGTGGCGAAAATGGACAACTTTTAAGGCGATGCATAAAGGAGAGAGTCCTTGAGAGCAGTCCATTGTCTATTGACATATTCTCACTCAACTCTCGAGGTAGAGGGGTTTGAACCACAGGATTGTATTGCTTCTCACATGCATTGAAATATTTTTGTGCCTTAAAACGATCAGCTCTCAACACTGATGCCGGATACTTTGCAAGCGTTTGGAAGCCAAACACAACGACGTAAATTAGAAATAATTTCAAGGAATAATAATAAAGAGGATATCAGTATCTAATTTCTTTCACTCTTCGAGAAAATAACTCTTCCCTACGAATTCGGCATCAGTATTAACTGCTGCATTCTTCGGAAGGTACAAGTATCCTTCGGAGTATGTGAATCGCATCACAAAACCGGGGATTGAACCTAGTACCTCGTGACTGGAGTGACTACATGTCGATGGACGCGGGACGGATTTCCAAGGTCCCCCTTTTGGATTCCCCCAAAAATTTCATCCGTTTCCCCCTCCGACGCTTCCTTTTCCCGCAAATCGCCTTTTTTCATTTTCCAAAAATGCGGTTCCCGTCACCGAAAATACTCCCATAAACCCTTTCTCCCCAGAAACTACCGCCAATTCGAACGGCAGAAAATTTGTTTCCAAGAAAATTAGTGGATCCTCACACCTAGAACTGTGGAAATTTCGCCGGAAAATCCGTCTCCTAGATGGAAATTCCTATAATCCAAGGTTATAGCAATTTATAAAGCCGGAAGCACTTATTTTTTAATATTTTTCTTTCATAGTAGCTGAAGATGAGAAAGATTTGATGAATGATCGATTACTTGAAGAGATAGAGTGACTAATTTGTAGGGATTTCATTTATATTCATTTTAAATAAAGCAATTTGCCGAGACAAAATCAATTAGGAAAAAAATAGATTAGAATACATGCAAATGAAAATTAATAGAACTACGTAAGATAATAATTTTGTTTCGTGTATATGATTAATTTTTCATTTTAATTATTTGTAGGTTTAATATTCTTAATGGTCAATGAATGTGTACGGTGTTTTCTGTTTCTTAGGGAGTAATGAGAAATTTAGTAAAAATATTTTACTAGTACATTTATAATTATTACCTTGATAACACAACAGCTATTGAAGGCAAAGTTTTTATTCGTCCTTTGCTCTAGGTTGTTCCTCTCAACTCCACCGAAAATAAGATCTATGTATCTATCCCCCTAGTATCCCCTTCTCGTAAGCATAGTGCCAGCAATATTTAGGAAGATGTATTTTCTGATAATTATCAAATGTGGAGAATATTATCATAATTATTTATAAACGTTATTAATTATACTTTTGACAACGTGGATTGGGATTCAATGCTTGGAATTCTGAAGGGAATTGGAGTGTCCTACAATGACCGAAGAATTATACACAGTCTGTACAAAAACCAAGTTGCTGTGATTAAATCTGGACCCAGCTGTGAAGAGGCAAGAATAAGGAAAGGAGTGAGACAAGGCTGCGCACTGTCTCCCGTAATTTTTAATGTTTACATCGAGAGAGCCATAAATGAAGTCAAGGAGAAGTGTTCTGGAGTGAAAATCCACGGAGAAACAATCAGTATGCTACGATTCGCTGATGACATAGCTCTCATAGCAGAGACAGAGAAGGAGCTGAATAAGATGCTAACGACCATGGAAAGGACTATGGCCAGATATCAGCTGAAGATCAATAAGAAGAAGACTAAGATATTGGTGTGCAGCAAAAGAGAAGAGGCGAAAACCAACGTTAAACTAGGAAAACAGAAACTGGAAGAGGTGAAAGAGTTCTGTTACCTGGGAAGCAGAGTAACCAACGATGGACGAAGCAAGAAAGAAATAGTGAGTAGAATAGCCCAGGCAAAGAGGGCATTCTTTCAGAAGAAGAATCTACTTACAGCAGGAAATACAAGCATAGAAGTAAGGAAACAGTTCATCAGAACATACATCTGGAGCATTTTTCTTTACGGCAGTGAATCATGGACGATGACAGCAGCGGAGAAGAAAAGGGTAGAAGCATTTGAAATGTGGTGTTACAGAAGAATGCTGAAGATTAAATGGATCGACCGAGTAAGTAACGAGGAAGTGCTAAGAAGAGTAGGAGAAAAGAGAAGTCTGCTGACAACTCTAAAAAGAAGAAGGGAAAACTTAATCGGTCATATCTTGAGACACGATGGCATGATGAAGACTATCGTCGAGGGAAAAGTGAACGGGAAGATTGGAAAAGGCAGGCCTCGTATGAGATACATGGAACAGGTCGTGAAGAATGTAAAAGAGAAGAATTACGTCACAATGAAAAGGTTGGCCGATAGAAGAAACGAGTGGAAAGCTGCGTCAAACCAATCCTAGGATTGTTGACCAATGATGATTAATTATACTATCAATGATCAATAGTAATTATTAAAAATGGAGAACTTATCTATTATTAAAACTACGATGTATCCCGTATCCTTGTATACAGGCAACCAGCATAGCTCTCGAGGAAATGAAATAATATCTTTCAACTTCGCCATATTCAACTTCGCCGATTTACACCCAAATAATACAAAATTCAACTGTTTTTTAAAGATTCGTATGAAGCGTAGATCTTAGTATTTAATCGGAACCTCAATTATCGTTATTGGGGCTGTATGAAGGGACTCATTGACTCAAATTTGAACTTTGGGAATGTAACGAGAGCTTCGAAATTCCCGGCGCTTATTTCACCGAGAGAGGACAGGTGTGTAGGTAAGTAAATTCAAAATCGTAATGAATCGTAATGAAATAAATCGTATTGAACGATTTGTCCCATCTTGGATTCACCCGCTAATTGCTCCCAATTTGAAAGGATAGTCAGAAACTGTCATCTACCAAAGAGAGGAGAAACTTCAATCATTGGCCTTGAGAATTCAACGGAGAAATATCCACATGGAAAATAACCCCAGAACGTAAATTCACACTTCAAATACAGCCAAGTTAAAATGGGTGAATCGAGGTAACAAGGAAATATTTCGTGATTGCGAATCTACTAATTTCGGGGAAATCCTGGCTCAACCTCTTCGAGAATCCAATGACGGAAATCCGAGCGATTTCACCCTCTCAGGATTTAGCACAGTGGCTCCGGACACTGACATCTCTATGGCTAGAGCAGAGTGAAAGAGACTGGCACACAAGTGTCTCATTGAGAAAGCACTCATTCGTAGTAGAGGGGAAGTTGGGAGGGGGTATTGGAAAGAGAGAGAGGCAATGGTTAGGAGCAATAGTTCACGTCCCTTCTATTCCCATCTTTATACCTTTCCTCCCAGTCTGAGGCGCCTATTAGTGTGGAAATACACTTGAAAACACCCATGATAAGGGACACAAAAGTGTATGGCGCCTATTAGTGCGGAAATAGACTTGAAAACACCCATGATAAGGGTGACAGAGGTATATGCTAGTACGCAACCACTGTGTTTGGAACAAGAGAGGGAGGTTGCAATAGGGAAGGAGATTTTCCCAGAGTACGGACATGGGAAAGTACTACACCACAAATCACAACATTTTATGGATATTCAGTTACATTAAGGTCACCAAAGACGAAACGGAAAAATTTTGCTTAACCAAACAATTCTAAAGCTATGAAATGCTTCTTCCCGACCACAGAAAATGTTATGTCGCATTAAATTGTGTAGTTTTGTCCAGAGTGATGATTTGAACGTGATGAGCAATTCTTGTAACAAATACCAAATACCTTTTAACATTTATCGCAATTCACGGATTACCCAATTCTTTTACGAAGAAACTTCCCCGAAATGACATCAGTCCATTGATGCCCTGGAATCGATTCGAAATCCATTTCTTTCATTCCAGAGTCTGATAGAGTTTGTAAAATGAATAGACTCGTATTTTTCCATTTTTTGATCCGTCAATTATTTCTCGAGTTATAAGTGGCGAAAAACTGATGCTTTTAACCCTTTCGGAAAAGTGCAACCTCTGACCCCAGTGAGAAATGGGTGGTGGAATCAATGTGGAACCCACGTGGAAATTACAGTGGAGATTTGGTGGAAATATAATGTGGACACCATGTGATTTTGGTCATGGGATCAACGTGGAAGCCACGTGGAAATTTGGTGGATAAATTAAATCGGCAGTAGGTACTGCCCTAAAACTAACAAAAACTAGACCTAGGAGCACGAAACTTAGAACAACTATGGGAGATAAATTAATTAATAAATAAATATTAGAAATATTAATTACTCTTTCAAATGCTGTTGTGGCAACTGAATGGAAATGATTGTTGAATCATCAGTCCACAGGTTGAGTCCAGCCATAGTCTGCAGTTTCGGTCAAAGCTCGCTGATATAAACTCTGATTTTAATATGGAGAAGGATATTCAAAATCTTAATAAAATAGAATTGTAAAATGAATGAAGAATTTTATGGTGAATTTCCAGCAGGAGTGTAGTGGATAGCCAAATAAATTCTGCCTTATATGCAAATGTTTAAAACCGCTGATTCTATTTTACATAAATCTAATCCTGCAGTTCCACGAATAACATAATTTAGAAATACAATTTCCGATGTGTTTTCACATAACTAGCGTGGTTTCAGGATGATAAACGACGCGATGTCATCAGAGAGTTATTTTCCACAAAGTAGAAATTCCGTTGAATATTTCATATTAATCACCATGGATCCACTTAAAGTCAATGTGGATCTCACGTTGGTTCAGCTACTCAATATCCACCCCCACCATATATCCACAAATCAACGTGGGTCCCACGTTGATGCCACCACCCATTTCTCACTGGGACGTGTTCGACTTTGTCCAATCACAAATGAGCCCGCGAAGCTACTTCGCCTTATCGCAATGGGGAGACAGAGCTGACTCTGCCAATGGAAGCTGTTGCGACAGGACCTGCAAACAGACCTTTCGAGAACCCCCCTCCACTCCCTTCTCTTCCCAGCAAAGCAGTCAAGGACGGGAGGAAAATGACGTCGATGGTATCAAAGCAGCTTTTTCGGTGGGCGTCACCTTTTGTATACTTTAATTTTTGATTTATGAGTGAATGGCTCGGGTTAGAAGATTAATTTTTTCATAAATTCATTTTTCGTTTCCATCTAACGATTTCGTGTACAAAATGGCGATTTTGGTTCCGAGTAAACGCCCCCATTACCCATTAAGTGTGCACACGTTCAGATACCTAACGAGTAAATTATTCGTCACGAGGAAAACCTGCAGTGGATGAAATAGAATCACGAGAACACTGAAAGAACCCAGTAAACACAAAATGTTGCAGCAACGTTGCAAACAGGTTGTGCGAGGTTGCAGAGGTTGCAGCGTTATTCAGGTCGCTTTGCAACGTCGCTGCAACGTAACAATTACGTCTCCAATAGTTTCGAGAACAAAATTTTTATAAGTTCGAAATAGCAGAGGCAGAAAGTGACTTAGAAAATGTTGTTTTATACGTGCTTCTTTGTCATATGGAGTGAATTAACAATTACCAGAAGGATATATTTTTAACTCCCTATATGAGAAGACTTAGGACATTGAAAATATTCCCGTGGGGATATCAATAGAGCGTTCCGTTGTAAGCCTAATTTATTGTTGCATGAGAAACCCAGGCACAAGTATTTTCCACTTAAGTCGCTCATTTAATCTTGCATGAGAAACCTAGCGTCGTAATTTCCCCACTCGAAGCGCTATTCATGTCGCATTGCAACGTTCCTGCTACGTAGTAATTACGTCTCCAATAGTGTTGAGGACTCATAAAAAATTAAAAGTTCGAAATTTTTGAGCCAGAAAGTAACTTGGAAAAAGTTTGTTATACGCACTTCATTGTCATCTGGAGTGAAAAAACAATTATCAGAAGGATATAATTTTTGAAATGGCACAATTGAGAGTATTATTTAAAGGTTGCAGGAAGGTTGCAATAATGTTGTGTGACAGGTTGCAATAATGTTGTGAAGACGTTGCCAGGACGTAGTAGGGAGAACATTTGGAGGCTTTTACGACGCTGTCATAACGTTGCAGCAACTCCCAGTAGGTTGCAGTGAGACGTTGCTGCAGCGTTGTGGCAACATACATGGTTTAAAGGGAATGATCTGCTGAACTGGAAAAAATCGCACACGAAGCAATGCGTATTCCACCTTTCCGTTCCATTCCTAACGTCACTGTTGTTTCATTTCGATTGACCAAAAATGTAACTACCCATCTCCTGCTATTATAACTGGAGATGAACTGGGGGGACCATATTACTCACAATCAGTGGAAATTTATTGATATCTAAGACCACGCCAGTAAAACCTGTCCTGCATATTGCGATCGATACCACTACACAACAACAAACTATGCACATTCCCAAGTTCATTTTTCTAATGAATAAGTTAGGTAAATAAAAAATTTAGGTATTCCTTACGTCAAATCTTCCATGATGTAAAATGCGGGATTGTAGAAGAAAATATCCCCAAAGCCGTAATCTTAAGGGGCGGAGGGAAAAAGGGGGAAGGGGAATGGAAGGAGGGTATACCAAGCATGGGATGTAAAATAGTTTCAGATGTGTCCGCGAATAGACAAAAGGTACTCACGGATATGGGGGCGAAAGACGACCCAGGAGACCATGGACGACCCCAATTCTCGGCCTTCCTCGCACAAGTCTTCTGGCGCCAATGTTCTCGCGTCTAAACGGCCTCCGCAGCTAGCTTCCATCAAACAGGATCAACAGCTGATCGGCGTTCATCTGAGTGCTCAGAAAGCAAAGAAAATATTAACCTCAGGAAAAACATTATAACGACCATTTCCCCATCCTTACCTGTGCCTTAGCACTAAGATCCGTGAATAACGCCACACGATTCGGCGGAGACGAAGGCAATATTATTTTCAATTCACATTTTTATGTTCATGGCATATTTCAACGACGTGGAAACATTTTTACAATCGCACACAGGTTACTCACTACCACGACGACGTGTGTGGCATCACGGCCTCCCTCGCGTGTTGACTATTACTTGACCCTCGCACGAATTAGAATTCTAATTCGAAGCAAACATTCAGACAATCGGCAATGATGAAGAATAGCGACTCGGCGTTCACCTGTAATGAACTTTGGAAAGAAAAAAAAAATTAATCTGAATTACCACGGTATTATATAATACCACAATAAGTGTAATAATGGTACCATATGGTACCATTATTACACTTCGAATATACGTAAAGTCGATTATCGCAGATGAAAGGTCTCCCAATTGAAAATTACTTCCGGGTTTGAAGGGGTATTTTGACACGGACAACCAGGTAAGCCAGTAGAAAGGTATTTCATCGGCCTTTGGGAAGAAAAATACGGATGAAGAATGACTGCGAAAGAAAAAAATCACAAATAGCTACAGCATTATACCACATGGTGAAATCTCCCGAGTGATTCTGTACGAGCATTATTGGAGTTACCTGTCTCAATTATCATCTCACGCCTCAAACCAATTCCGCATTTGACTTAGTAGGTATTGCTGCTCGGTATTCACCTGTTATGCAGAAGGAAAAAGGAGAAAACAGTATACATCTGATCATACAACGGGTTGGTGTCACTCAAACTACCTTAACAAGATACAGAAAATACGAAATAAGATTTATCACGGATAACGCGTTGAAGAAATATGTCCCATCTCGGCTGCAAATCCTAATTGGTCTCTGGCTGAAAGGAGACACTAATGTCATCTCTCGAAGAGAGGAGAAACTTTGCCTTAAGAATTCAACGAAGGAATATTCACATGAAAAATAACGCCAGAAAGCAAATTCACTAGTCAAAAACTACTAATTCTAGTGATTGGGTATCAATTAATTTGGAGGAAAACCTGGCTCAACCTCTTAAGAGGATGTATCGACGAAGATAATCCGAGAGAATTAACTCTCTCCCTGGATGTTGCACAGTGGCTCCCAACCGCACGTCTTTACGGCTCGGACAGATTCACGACCTGTGTATTATAATCTTTGTTCACGAGCGTAGCATTGACAAGCACTGACCATGGCACTGACTTACAGGAGGGGAAGTTGGAGAGGGAATTGGAGAGAGCTTGCAGGGGGGAGTGGCAAGGGTAGGAGCAGCAGTACAAGGTGAGGGGAATCACGAAGGTGGCTTGTAGAGGAGGGATTTGGAAGGGGAGAGGGTGGTTGCAAGAGAGAAATAGACTAAGGAGAAATGGTGGTGACCGACGCGTCGAATGAGGCGCTGCCGCTTGGCAGAGGAGGATCGTTTTCTACATTCGCTACGGTTCCTGCCGGCAACCCTCCCCACCTGTCGGAAGGTACGGATTGCGACGAAAGTTAAATGCAGTGGCAAGACTGCTTGCCCGAGGAACTGGTTAGCACGTGACATAAGAGAATGAGAGACAAGAGGAACACAAACAGTTAGACGTAACACGCCGACTTAAACTAATTTTCGTTTTTTTTTTACAACCCGGTCACTAGACCGCCAAAATGAGACTGCCTACCAAGCATACGTGTCCGACAGGTATTGTGCATATGGTTCCCCATGTGAAAAAAATTATGTCTGGGCCAGAAAATCTGGGAACTTCCAAAATTGGCAAGAACTGGCCAGTACTGGCCAGAACTGGGCCAGAAATTGCCAGAACTGGCCAGTAATGGGCCAGAACCTACTCCAGAACAAGGTTAGTATTGGACCAGTACCAGGACAAAAATATCCCAGACCTAGATCCCATTCTTTCATGACCCACTCATTCCTAACCCTATCGATTCTACTTCTGCTACTTTATCACTCCTCTGAAGTTCAGACTACATTTAGCCCACTCTATAGTATAGTACACTATAGTATCATCAGGAACTAAACCCAGTGCTGATGATGCTACAGTGTAAAGAAACTGGTTGAAGTAAAGACAGCAGATTTGCAGTCTTTAATTTGATATTACAAAATGGAATTCCATTAAATGACGGCTACTACCTATGATCGTCCTAATAATAACCTTCAGGAACAACTTGAAAGTACCATGCATACTTTTAAACAAAAAAACAGCTGGATATTTATACATTTATTGGCACTACTCCAAATTTCAATAATTCACTTGCATAAGTAGCACATAAAAAATAAAAATCCACATTAGCAGTACTATCTCTAGTAGCCAACGCTACATAAGCCAATGCCACACCACACGGCATGAGAATCAAGCGTTATGATCGACCTTGCTTCTTGCACAACACTACATTTTAAAAGGGTTATCCTGGTATTCAGTAACCAAGTGTTTTAAAAGAACAATGTTCCACTCTAAATGAAAAGTAGATTTTTTCAAGAGATAGTTATTTAAAATGTCACCGAAAGTCATCACTGCACTGAGGAAGACACATTACTGCGTGCGGATCCGCACGCAGTAATGCCATATATACATGCAGTGGGCTATAATTGAAATGTTATCGAACATTAGAAATTTAATATAAATGTAGTTTAATCGAAGTTAATGTTAGTTTATTACGCTAATCGCCTGAATATCAACTAACTTGAATGGAATATGTTTCCTGTGATGGCTGTGAATACATGATAATCATTCTTATTTTCCTTGCCTTGAAAATACAGATCAACCTATATTACCAATGCTGTGGGGACCCAAGAGGAACTTGACATCTTTGGTAAGTAAATCGTTTTCAAATACCTTGACTTGAATCTTTTGTAAGTTAATATGAAACCTTCTAATTTAATCTTCTTCCATGATGATACGTCAAACGACAAATCCGTATTTAAAATAAATGCCGCTTCTTCTCGATTTCAGCGCCATCTAAAAATCAAAACAAAATAGCATGATAGCATTAACGACAATGGAGAAGCGCAATGCGCAGGGTGTCAGCTGGTGTGATCGCTTGAAAAATGGCAGTGATAGAATGTCTTTCGATGTTCGATTGTGAATGATCTTCACCGACTTTTGCCTGATTGCTATCAATAATATAGGCTGCCTTATTTTTTCATCTACAAAGTTGTTTCATTCGTGTCACGTGTTTTTGTGTGACGTCTCTTGATTTCGATTCGAAATATCGCACTTTTGAGTGAAAGATCTCACGGTTGTTGTCGTTGTTGTTCTCATACAATAATGGAATGTCTTTTTCGAGTAGGCATTAGGCCCTATAAATTTTAGTTTATTATGAATAACCTGAGGTAGTGGCTGTTTTGGCAAGTTATGTCTCTTAAGGAACGAAATGTCGGAGGATCGGCCTCGTTCATTCATAGGCATTCCTTATGATGGTGCTTTCATTTTAATGTTTAATAGCTATTGAAACATTTCTCACCATTTGTGCTGGCAACAAATGACCTCTATAAGTCAGGAGTAAATTTTGAGGTATGGTTTTCATATTGGGGCTTATTAAGGGGGCATAATTGTTGTACTAAAATTCCAGCTTGAATGAACAAGAAATGTCAGTGCATATGTTCGAAGCATCAGTAAGTAAATGAATGTTGTTGTCTCTAAATTACAGCATGAACGAGAGCGTCGATATTGAGAAAGGATTGTCTGCGGGGAAAGCGTCCAGTGAAAGTCTTTCTGTGAAGTTTAACATAATTAGCTTCGGATCACTGTGCAATTGTATTCTTTCAACGGGTACATTGGCATTTTTGGCGCTTCTTGTATTGGAATGTAAGGACTACATACAGTCGGTGTTAGTTTGGGTCGAAAATCAGGAACCTTGGACTATATATTTGATACTGATTTCACTGTTTACTTTTGTATCGTTTCCATTTACATGGGGTTATTTGTTTCTAAACATCGCGTGCGGGTATCTATTTGGCATCATTAGAGGATTCATAGCGGTAGTCATTACTGTCGTTATTGGGGTTTTAATTGCTCACTCTGTGATAAGGTTATTTTTTACTGGATTTGCGCTGATGAGATTATTTAATAATGAATATTCACGTGCTATGCTCCGTGTTATATCAGGGCCCCAAGCCTTTAAAGTAGTCGCCTTTGCAAGGCTGACTCCAATCCCGTTTGGTTTGCAAAACACCATTTTCGCTGTAAGTTTAATCATCGCATCACAAAAACTGGAAAGTGTAACTGTTTAAGCTCGTTCTTTTTTACCACCTTGTATCTTTTTGCCCATTCCAGGTTAGCAGTATCGGGAGCGTGAAGTATATTTTAGCCACAATGGTGGGGTTGTTACCAACCCAAGCCATCAATGTGTACCTAGGGAGCACCTTAAGATCCATGGAAGATGTTCTCTCAGACGAGACAACTGCATTTACTGGATATATAGTTTTTGGTGTTCAGGTGGGCTAATTTGATTCTTAATCACACCCATACTCATTCCTTCCCGTTCCTTTTTTATAACTACTTCCTCCGAGTACTAAATAAGCTCTGGTTGTAATGTACACTGCATGACTATAGAATCTCCACATTTCATTCAGTTAAAGATTTCTAATGAGACATCTTTTCCAGTCTTCTCATAATTATATAATTTTTCTCTTTTACATCCATCACTACTTGTGCCCTGCCTCACACACTGCCACCCTCTGCCATACTTCCCATCCATCTTCCCCCGATCAAACAGGCACTCTTCCCCCTTCCCCTCCACTGCTCAACTCCAGGCCCCCTTGACTTGATGATGACAAAACAAGTTCATTATACGAGTAGTGAGAGTTCTAATTCATGAGAATGGTGTTGCGAGGCTTCCCAGATTAATGTTGGAGAAAACTAGGACATATTTGAGACATGTATCAAATATTTTAAAAATCTGAAAATTTTACTTTATATGTATTTTTAATGTAAAATGAAGCGCTTTACTTTTAATGTAAAATGCGGCGCTGTAATTTTGTGAACTGATTACGTTAGATACTGAGATCTGATTAGATAGATGTATGAGATGACACTTACCAATTGCAAAATTAGCTTGGTTATTACTCATTGCATGTAAGAATATTAAGTATTCATCTCGGACTTACAATTTACACTGTTCCAACAGAATTCTATAAAATAATGTTTAATGTTGATGGCAAGCACAAAGCACAATCCCAATACAAGCATGATGTACACAATAGCTACAGGAACATTTTAAGACAGAGTAACGCAAGAAAACAAAAAAAAATATTTTTCATGCTCCTTCAAGCCATCCACATTTTCCTGTAGTTGAAGGAGGATGCAATCGTCATAGTAGAATCACGAGGCTCTTTTATTTAAATAAATTTTGGACAGTTCAAATTTTCACAAATTTATGTAGTTGTAGTTTCATAAATTTCTGTAGTGGCAGAATTCCAGGATTTAAGGCACATCAAACGGCTTTTCTCATGACGCCGGTACTTTGTCATGAATCAGGGAATGTACTGGCCAAACCGGTATATCTGGGAAGCCTAGGTGTGGCTGCCGAAAATAGCCATACTTGTTTTTTTTTAAATTGTGTGAGCCTTCCAAAGGCATTTATAAATTACAATCTTCCCTCAATGACGTCATGTCTCTCCTTAATTTTAGCCATTTAGAATACCCAACATTAACATCAGAATACTCCGACAAAAAAATTTGAATTATTGGAAATTAATTATTTGAATATATTTCATATAGATTACCAGAAACATTTGCTTCATTCATTATGTTTCTTTCAACAATAAAAAAAAGAGGATATTGAGGAAAGGAATTTGACCTACTACTCATTGTAAAACAACGTGCCCTTTGATAGTGCTACAATTGGAAAGTCGAATCCATTCCTCCCCCACCCCGACTTCCACCAGGGGTGATGGGTAAAAATAATCGATTCTTCATCATAATCGATTATTTGCTTCCGATTCTTTCGGTTATTGGATCGATTATGAAGATCCGATCCTATTGTATAATCGATTATTTCAATGGAATCGGCGGGAGAAGAAACAAATTAAAAGTTGGCATACTCAGCGAGCGTTAAGGATATATATGGTGTCTGGAAAACTATTCTTATTAGTAATGGGAAGGATGAAAAAAAATAAATATGAGAAAATATCTATGATTAAAAGTATAATTATCTAATGAAGAATTAGCATGATCGGTGAGTACAGGGCGAATGAAAGACAAATTTTTGCTCAATAGATCTATTTTTTCTCCCTTCTTCAATTACTCTGCATTATTCATTTAATGACAGTTAAAAACCCATCCCCCGTAAACATTTGCTCCATTCAGCTACTTTGCCCTTTTCTAATTACTCCCATGAACATTCTTTTCTCCAAGATCCCCAGAGCTTCCTCTCTAAGCCTTTCTTTCTACCCATAGTCTTCTCCATATTCCTCCAATACCAACATCCCCTAAGCTTCTGGTCTATCTTTTGTTCCATTATACCAATCTTCCATGCCAATACTCCATCAAGCTCTTCACTAATGTCGCCATTAACATAGAAATATAAACTATGATTTTTAGGGCATCGAAAAGCCTACCTAGTGATCAAATCAAGGTAATTGAGCAAGCTGCTTAAGATAACGTAACTGGCCCCATGTTAGTAAACACTGCATTCCCACAGGTCCATCCATCTACACTAGTAAGGCAGCTGCCTTATTTGTGAAACAACGCTTGAATCTTTCCAAATCATAAAGAAGTACACTCGAACCACACTCGCTAAAATGAATATTCATTAACTCAGTACTCAATGACCTTATCACAACACGGTCTAAATCACCCAGCCTCAGTCATCTACAATAACTCACCATCAAACAAAATCTGTCACATCAATATCAAATTTTAAGAAATACTTTAAAACAACTATTCCTAAAGAAAACATACTATATAAATCATCACAAAGAGCCTTGCTGATTTTTTTATAATAACTGCAATTGCTGCAAAATGATCATTTTTGGTACTAGCTTGTCCTTATGTAGAAGTAGTATGCATTTTCATTATTGATTGATTTTCATTTTGACAATTTCTAGTTTACCACTGTGACCAATATAAATAAAATAATATTAAATAAAGTTACTCTTGTAATAATTAAGATCAATCAACCCCACAAGCGTCTATTATACACAGAAATAGAAGCTCATCACTTGACGTTTCGCACCAACCACCTTCAAAACACGATTATTTAAATCTCTGCTATTCAGATCAAAGAATAATACGATTATTTACTGATTCTTTTAACATATTCCATGATCCACGAGCGTCGATTATTTACGAGAATCAGCTCGCGCCGATTTATGTTGCGCATCCTTGACGTCCACGACACGATTATTTCAAATCATTTGATTCTGCTCTAATAATCGGCAAAGAATCGTGTGCGCCTTATGAATCTTTGCCGATTCTCAACTCATCACATAATCGTCGATTATTCCAAGAATCGGTGCGCATTTCGTTCATCACTCGATTATTTTGCTCACAAAAGAATCGGGTAATAATCGTATGATTTTCAAGAATCGTATGTTTCTTCAACGATTCTCAAGAATCATACGATTATTTACCGAGGTGCGCATTTCGTTCATCACCCGATTATGGCGCTCACAAAAGAATCGGATAATAATCGCATGATTTTCAAGAATCGTATGTTTCTTCAACGATTCTCAAGAATCATACGATTATTCACCGATTATTTGCATAACCGATTATTTCAACCCAATTTTTTTTCTGAATTGATTATGCCTCAATTTTATCATATGATACGATTAATCGATTATGGAAAAATTTTGCCCAACACTAGGCCTGACCTCTGCCTTGCCTGGAAAACACCCTAATGCATCACCACGCTCACCCGGCCTGCCAATCTTTGGTCACTTCCTCTCTCAGACTCCATTCCTCCCCCCACCCTGACATTCACCATAAGGCTGATGCTGTATTTTGTATACCCACCTGAATATACTGTGCCTCAGCTAAACCATGGTCATGCCAAAATAAAAGTTTTGTGGAATTGCAGGGGTTGATTTTCTCTTCTCGAAAAATTCCACCAAATTACCCCGGAAACAGTTTTTTACTCTAGATTTAAAAGTTCTAAGTAATGATTTTTATTTAATGAGCAGAAGAGGGATTTCCTCCCCCAATATTCTATATTCCTCAACAAAACAGAAATAATGAATCAGCTAAACTAGCCTTAAGAAAACATTGTGCATCTTTGACAACATGATTACAGTAGAGCCCCACTAATTCGGGTTTCTGGATAAATCGGGGTGGGCCAAAAAAAAGTAAAACAATTTTACTCACTAAAATTTTACAAGTTAAACACTTATAATAGTCAATTTTGTTTGTTTTGCATAATTTGTGTTTTGTCACGATGTTTTAAAGTATGTAATCATTTTCTTACGTTTTTAGTGAATCTTGTATATCCTTATATGCTTGAGAACCATGAATGACTTTCTAAAATGTTTTAGGGTCGTTCCTACGGCAATAAAACCACTTAAAATGTTTAATTCGGGTTTTTAGTTAATTTGGGCATTAGCCGGACACAATTAGCCCGAATTAGAGGGGTTCTACTGTATTATTTCACTGTCTACTTGTATTTTAAATATTTATGGAAAATTTGAATGCGTAGTGTGAGAATCAGGCAAAGGGTCAGAGATGAAATTGTCAGCGTTCATGATGTTAGTTTTGCACTCAAGTGAGCCCTCTTCACTGCCATAATCCCCAGGCAGCAAGACCTTGTTGCTGACCCCTCGTTTTTTCTTTAGTACCCTAAGAATAGAGACTTTTCACCAATCACATATGTGCATATGATTTGTTGTCATGGATCACTTAAGAGGCACAAAAGGATTCATTAGTGTGTGTGTGTGTGTGTTTGTTTTACTAGAAGATAATGTCCTGAAGTACAATGCAGCCTTACTAATGCACTGTCATTTTGTTTCTCTTCAGATCCTGATTGGAGTCTCTCTGATGGTGTTTGTTGTTCACAAGGCCCGCATAGAACTGCGCAAGGCACTTGAGCAGGACTTGTGTGCCAACGTTCAAAATTTGGATACAAAATCATTCGAGATAGTTAGCTGATACTAGCATACTTTTGGATTTTCTTCTAAGGCATAACCCAATAAGTAATCCGCAAGTGTACATTTCATTTCCATGTGACTAGAAGAAAATAATTAAGCTTCTGTGATTGGTTTAAGCTTATAAAACTGTTAAAAATTGTTATTGACATAGTTTTATATGTTTATACATATTGTAACAATATTATTGTTGACACAGTTTAATTTTGTTCTGATGTTAACGTACACTCATGAAATATAGATATTTTTTGATATTAGTAATGTGTAAACTGAATGACTGACTATCCTTTGGTGTAAACCCGCACATATAATTACTCCGATGCACTGTAGGAAGATGGCATTTGGTTGTACTGAGAACCAACACAGATTGGACTGAGTTGGCTTCATCAATTCATTCTATTTATCAGTGCTCACCACTAATGGTAGGCTCTTGGACACTCCACGCCTGATCCATCCCTACTCTTTAAATTCATTCCAGCCTCCTAACCACTACTTCTGCTGTATATGTATTGTAGAGGGTGAATAATCATCATTCTGGCCTCAAAAATATACATCTACCACATATAACATTCCTAGGATGCATTGAAGGACAACAGCAGTTAAACCAATTAGTTGATCCATTTTATGTATGCATGAATTATTTTCAAGGCTGCTCTTTCGTGTGCTTATACTTTCTCCTCCCGCAAAACATCAAATCTTGGTGTAACTACGAAAGTTTAACTTAAAGACAATGCTTCATAATTGTGTGCTTTAAAATAGACTTTTTAACCTATTTTTTCCACCACTCGTAGCTTCCAAAATTCATTTTTATATAAGTTCATTAAATACACAGTGTAGGACTTCAAGAAATTGGACAATTTTTCCCTGCATAACACACATGTAATACATGAATAACAGAGTTCCCCTCACTGAGAAGTAATCCCTTGAATTTCCGAAATTCTTTGAAAGAAATGGGTTTTTTGAGTGAAAAAAAGTTCACGTAAGATAGACTATAAAAATTATAAGAAAATTGTATTAGGGATCTTAAAACTGCTCTTTCAAACACAAAGAATTGTGCTGGTGTTTATAGGTTTGGAAGATTAGACTGCCTGAAAAACAGTTCCCAAACGTAATTAGCCTAAGCATGAACATCCCAGAAATTTGCTTTTTAACCATTATTTCATTCTCATTAAACCTAACAGCCAGCATTTATAGTTCTCCTGACTTCGTTCGCTCTAATTGATACATGGATGTGAGTCGCTTGGAATCAAGGTTGCAGCAGGGGTCATTTAGAAAATTAGCCTAAGCATGAACACTATGGTGAATAATCATGATTCGGGCTAGACCAGAAGAAATAAGCTTCTGTGATTGGTTTAAGCTTATGTAGTGACCATAATAGCCTCTCTCACATAATAGCTCAATAAAATAATTCTAGGACCCGTAAACAACCTCAACCACAAATGTATTACCTACCTGACTTGTCAATGCCATAATGGTATTATCATCAGCAATGATGTTGCATTCATTTTAAACACCTCAATTTTAGATGATTGAATTACTGGGCTTATAGGTATTGAATTGCAAATAATTAGCTTCAATACCATGCAACCTAAGTCCCTTAAATGCTACTCTACGCATAGAAAGCATACATATAACGGAACACGTTCATCATCATCAACTGTATGGACTAGTAGGGACCTGAACATGGGTGCAAAGTATGAGCGGCCCTTGCCCGGCTAGGTGTGAGGGATGTAAAGAGAGGGGCACAAATCAAAGACATTCAATTTACTTCTCCGAAGTGTCACGAATGTGGTCTAGCGGAGAACTTTGCGAGTAGAGGTGGACACCCATCTGCTGCGTGGGCGACCATCTCTATGCTAGGCAACCACCCCAAGATCGTCACCGCCGGGAATCTTTCTAAAGGGTCTTTGCCATGTGCAATATTTTCTGCTCACTCTTCTACCACCCCTCCCCTCAGTTTGGGCAAGTGCTGTATAGGACATGGGTATCTACGTCACATGGGTGAGGATGCCGGGCACAGGCGGGTGATGGTTATCTGTATTTTGTGCCCGTATGCGGGCCTCTAGTGACTAGTCTGGGCTCCTTACAAGTGAGTGGGATGTTCTAGCAGCCATCTGAGTGCTTTCAGCTTTTGCTCATTTTGTCCCAGCAAGTCCCAGAAATGACAAAGCAGCTGAACTAGTCAAGGCAGTTAGAAAGTACCTCTGGGGAACAAGTCACTTTGTAGTAATTTTTTGCCTTGTAAACAAGTGTTTAATATCCGTCCCAGCATCTCTCACATAATAGCACAATAAGCACGTTATACGCAGCTGCACCCGAAAGCCTATGACGACGATGAATTTCGCTGTGAAAACCCATGTTCCTAATAGCACAATAAAATTATTCTAGGACCCATAAACAACCTCAACCACAAAACTGGGGACTTCAAATTGACTTGATCACACCCCTTGCTAACCATGTATATGCGATTGGTCACCCACATGCCTCAATTTTCTTCAGAAAGACCCTGTCTCTGGTTTGCAGGACTATAAGGACATTGCGGAAAAATTCTAACTGGTATTAGCAAACCTCGACACAAATGGAATGGAAAATTAATTTCAAACTCATTAAATCACTTCCAGTAAAGATGAACTGCATGCCATAATATCCAAATAGAAATATGGTACACATTGGAGGCAAAAAAGCTAAGCACAGAGAATTCTTGGAAGATTTAGAGAGAAGAATTTTTACTCAGTCTTAACTTATCGGTATTTACTTGTGGAGTTTAGAAAATATTAGTTCAAACCCATGTCCTGCATACCTTCCTGAAGAAAATGATAAGTTAAGACTGAGTGAAAGTACTTCCATCTAAATCTTTCAGGAATTCTTAACACCAAATAATGCACTTTTCAAGCACTCACAATTAAGTTTCAGTAACATTAAGGGTGCACAATTAGTGCACCTTTAACTTCAGTGAAGTAGCAGCTCCTCAATTTCAACACTAATCAAGGAAGGAAAACAGAATGAGTAAGATTGAGAACAAAAACACAACACTAGAGTCACACAGACAGTGCATTTCATCCCTCTCCTCATGGTTGTAGAGGCTGTCCAACTCCAATGCTGCCTATAGTTACCCAATACCTGCATACAAAAAAAATTTCTACATTACAACACCCTTTGTCTAAGCAACAGAAATTATTTTTTAAAGTATTCCGATTTCCACAGTTTTATAGCACCATTCCAAGCTGATCTTCATCCTGACACAAATATGACCACTAAGATCTAAGTTGATGAGCTATGCAACCTCTTAAAGTGACAAATAAAATTAAAAATCTCCAACGGCCATAAAGCTCGGATGCCCACATGCCCTGGAACCCAAAGGAAATGGACCCTTGCCCCCATTTGGTGGAGTGATGACAGGGATGAGTGTATCTCTTGCACGATAGGGTGGAAAGACGAGAAACTCGATATTGCATCTAGGCTACTCAGAGAGTCCGTGCCGATAAGGTAGGAGCCCTCTTCTTTGGGAATTACGTTCAAAGCAGTTTTGATAGCAAAAAGCTCAGCTGCATATACCTTGATATGGGACTAAGCTAGGCTTTAATAACTCCCAGGACGGATGAAAATACAGCATATGAATAGGCTGAGTTAGATTTCAACCCGTCAAATAAGATTACGGGTGCAACAAATTCTTTTATAATACTAAAACTTTCACTTGAGAAATTTCTGGGGAAAACAGGAAGATACCATCTACGTAGATGACATTATGTATGGGAAATGTTTGAGAACAGCGTGAAAACCTCATTCCATTTAACCAGGATCAGTTTTAGAGTTGGAATATAACTTAAGAGGTGGTGAAATGTGAGGTGAGATTCAAAAGGAGGAAGGAAAATGAAGAACAAGGGATGATGTCAGGGGCAAAACAAATGGAATTACGACATGAAAGTCATGTTATTTTGAATCTGTTACGACATTTTTTATGTAATACTAAACATGTTTTGTTATTAAACATTCTTTTGTAAGAAAAAATATACAATGGTATAATCAAACCGTTTTTATTTGCAGAATGTCCTTGTAGTGCAATATCAGAAGATTTTTCCCAAAGAAAATAGAATAGTATCAAATATTTGTTTTGTAGAATTGTATTTTTATATGTCATGGAACATTTTTAAAATAATGTATAGGAAAACTAGGCAAAACTAGGTATACATGTAATAGGTCAATGGTATCGGTATCGAGAATCGATTTTATCGGAATCTGTATCAATAAATTTTGGTATCAAGAATTGATAAATTTTGTTATCGACTCATCTCTAGATATCAGCCATCACTTGCCTTCCCCCTTTTCCGCAAAGGGCACTCATTTTCTGTAGTTTAAGAAGTGGAGTGGAGAAATATAAACATATTGTGGAAAAACTGTGTGTTCATCCATTAAAAGATACTGTACTCAAAGAATAGAATGCTATCCAGGAAATGGGAAACAATTCTGCGCATGAATTGTAAGTCAGAAGAGTTACTTATGGAACCACAAGAGATTCAGAAGAGGTGGTCTTCTCTCTCTCTTAAGGAATACATGGAAGAACTGCATGGCAGTAATGACAGGCACAGGAGTTTGGGGATAGAAGAGGACATAGATAAGGATGATCTGGGACAAGAATACTGAAGATAGAGTAAGATGGAGAAGAAATCATGAGAAATAAGGGAGATTGTTCTTAAAATATCTGAGGAGGCAGTTGGGGGGGAAAAATGTCATGTAAACTGTGTTATGGCTAAAATATAAGCAGTTGAGGACAAACACAGTCAGCAATCCAAGGTTTTATTGGTGTATTGTACGAGACGAGGGTATTGGGTACAATAAGGGGTCAGCGATTGGCTGTGAAACGTTCTGGCGTCAGGGTTTTCCACCCCTCTGACTTTCTGTTTTGCCCTGCCATCAGGCAACTTTCTGCCTTTAGCTCTTCTTGTGGTGCTGCCTTCAGTCTTTGGTCATCAGCCATCAAGCAAGACTACGTAAGCTTGTGCCTGAACCCCAGAACTTCCATCTGTTTCCCCTCGCCCTTAGTTGATGACTCAGTGACCTTGACACCACGGATGGCGCGATAGCCGATCCTTAGCTGATAAAACTTTGCTCCCGAATGCACTGTCTAATTTGCTCGTCTGAGGTAATTTCATTGGGTTGACAGATTCAAGTTAAAGTTGGAGACATACCTACGCACTATCAGATGCGATCACATGGAAAATAAAAACAAAAGGAATATTTTCAGGCATGTCTCCAGTAATATCACATAAGGTGTATTTTACAGGTCACCATGATTTTCGCCATAGATCTTTAAATTTACTGCCCTGCTCTCAGCCCATTTCCCCCAAAACTTTGCTCAGATGATGAACTGCTGCATCATCATCCTTCCCCACCGGAAGTCCCTTATCAGTTACGACAGCGAAAAAAGTATCACATGTCAGTGATACTTTTTTTGCGGTCATCACTTTCTCACACCCTAACTTCCCATGTGGCTTCCAATAGAGGAGGAGCTTGGGAGAGGGTAGAGAATGATAGGGGTCGAGCATCCCGTCAAGGTCGGTGATGAACCCAGAATCCCTCAATGTTACAGTCATCCAACCAGAGCCTGGATGGAGGCTCGGAAGGAAGAGAGGGGAAGGCATTATTTATGGTGCAAATGGCCCAAATAAAAAAGCTAGGGACGGAGCAGCCAGGATGCGAATGTACTCGAGGGATGTTTGATTAGGGGTAACCAGCTGCTGGCATGCCAAGCACCATAAGCAAATGTTCAAAATAGCTTAGCAACACTTAAAAGTAACTTAAGCTCTAGAAAGCTATACCAAAATCACAATGACTAAGAAATAAACGATACGTTGGGGAGCCATGGGACAAAATTAGACTTCGAGTAACATATTAAGCATATTTGGAATTATCTGCACCATCAAGTACACAAGCCACAACATTACAACAGCGACCCTCCAAAATAGGGCATGGAAAACTGGCCTACATTTTACAAAGTTCGGTTATTACGAAATAAATATTCGACCCCCTCAACTTGGTTACAAACTTTGTACTAGTGTGAGGGAACCCAGAATTTAATCAGAGGGTATTTGTGTTTTGTTGATTTCTGAAAGGCATGAAGGAGGTTCCACCATGGCTCCGCGATTCAAAATACCGTAAAAGAGCTTGTTATTTAATGAATAAATACCGATCCAGAAAAACACCTATATGGAAAATCATCTACAGGGTGATAACGCATGGTACACAATAATTGTATGATTATGCTATTATATAGCGCGTTGTATTTGCATTCTATTTTTTACTAGCTCTTTTAACTCATTTTGGCTTCGAAACATGGTTGACGTGTTGTTGCCATGTTTAATTTATAAAATGAGAATACATGCTTAAACCTGCTAATACGTATTCTAAAATAGGTTAAATATTTTCTTACTTAGTTTTAAACTATTCCCTGGCAAACACAACTCTTTGTTTTGAATTTTATTAACATTGATATTTCTGAAAACTGTTTGACAACAATGACGATGCTACCAGTTGGAAGCATTGGTATTCATTACACCATGTCAATAACCAAAGAAATATTTAAATTACATAAAAAATATAACACGGACCTTGGTAAGGTATATTCCTTAATTAAGTTAGTAAATAGGCTTGTAAGCACGTTCCGTCACAAGTACCGTTGCCAATGATAACAACATACTGTAGCATCACTTTCGTGTAACTAAGGCTTTTCTGCTTTTCTTTCAAGCAAACATTTATTAATATCAATTAAACAAGTGTGGTAAGGCGAGCACTTTTTAACAATAGTAAATTCTGCATAAAATTGCGCATCATATTAGTTTTTCATCATAACGACATTTCTCTTTACATTATTAATCTGCAAATTTTACCGCAAGAGCCATGCTCTGCTGTATAACCACGTATGTACAAAATATCTGATTTTCAACATCTTATTTCTTCAAATATAAGATGGAAGGCCTCATTATTTTATTGCCAATCGATAGAAGGGCCAAAAAATTGTGTGTCCTGAAATTTTCACAAAAATGACATCTACTTCATAATTCGGTGGAGCCTCTTCAAGCACAGCAAAGTAGGAAAGGTTAACGGACATATTTCACAAGATAGGAATAGATTGAGAGACAGGAGACTAATCAAAATTGAAACAAGGCCCACAAGCTATAAGGGAGAGTTGCTGATGGAGAATGGGATTGGGCAATAATAGGATGGGGTTAGACAGAGATCTCCTTTATCAGCCAATATTTGGAGGAAATGACGTGGGACGGGCATGATGCACCAGGAAGGTACATGTCCACTGATGAGAGTGTGCTACTGTCCATTTCAAAGATCTTGGGGGTTGAGAGGCAGACCTTGAATTCACAGGGGTGAGTGAAGAAAAAGTCCCTCGTCATGTGACTGTCTCAGAGCAAACTAGGACGCAGCAGGCGTAGCCTAGCCTCTAAGAAATTCAGTCGCTCTCAGACCTCCATGGAGTGCACTTCATGGATCTGCATGCAGTGTTGTCAACTCATTCAGTTTCATGGTTTACATGAGAGCAATAGCAAGGAAAACGTTTTGGATGACAACGACGCAGAAGTCACTTAGGCAACTCCATTAGACTGTAGAATGAAACTTGGAATGTCTATTATTTTTTGTATTTAAGTTCATCGATAATTTTTATTAAAATTAAAAAGAGAACTAATAAAACCATTGTTTCGATTTCTTACATAAAAATTATGCTTTGAATGGTGTGAACAATATCGACAGAAGATCGCATTGGTTGACCTATTCCTGTTTTAAGCCCTAGTTTTGCTGCTTCCGTTTTTTGGGGACAAAACATTCTCTTTTTCGCATTCAGGTTTTTGCTCTCAAAATTCCACCTATGAATCAACCTACTTGTTCCTTAGGTCTACTCTTTTCCATAATGGCCCTTGAAGAAAGCCATGATAAGAAACCCCTGAAAAGAATGCATTGGTCACCCTCCATTATGCTTCTCACCTAGGCGAAGGCAGGGGAGAACCTGTTTCGTCGACTGTCGGCACACCATCCATAGGGTCCCTCTCAGTGAGGGTCTCGCAGATTTTTTGTCTCAAGGAGTTAGGGACAGTAATCTCAGCAAAGTCAAGCTCGAGCCTCCCCTTTCCGAGGCGATTCCCCGCCCACTGGCAGCGAAGGCTTTCGAACTGTACTGAGACTTCCCAAAAGGCACCTGCCCACAGCCTGTATCTCAGCCCCCAAGATATTTGAAACAGATAATAATCAGTCAAGGGATTACAAAAATTGCAAGCTGCATTACAAAAGCAGTGTGAAATATATGGAATGAATAAACCATAATAAAATGAAAGGAATGTGATTTCAGAGAGTAAACAGGCAGGTTAAATAGAAACGTATGAGGGCTCAAAATGGAGCATGTGAATTTTGGACCCTTTTGAAGGGAAGATAGTGAGATCACTGGGACATGAAGAAACCAATGAAAATGGGGCAAAACAAACTGAGGGGTGTAAAAGCACAGTTTTACTGTAACAATGTTTAGAATCTTTTTGTAGTGATGTGATACCAGGGTGGCTACTGATAACCAATTTTCAAATTCCCAGACTTTTCCCTGATGGCTTTACCAATTTCCCTGACCGATTGCCAAAAGGTCTCCTATTATCGGAATATTTTATTTCTGCTGAATTAAATTTTCGTCAAAACTCAGAAAATGTTAAAAGCTGAAATCAATACATTAAAAGCTATAAGAATGAAAAAATATATGGAACCTCCATCCTAATGAAAAAATATATTAATCCTTCACAAGTTAAGCCCTCACACAAATTGTACACTCTTTTAATACATTTTTCACGGCCGTGTATCGTATTTCCGTGGCCGTGTATGTTTCCTTCCATAAAATTACAAATTGACAATGTCTAATTCTTCAAGGAAGAGTTGGCGTGTTTTGGTAGTTCTGGGAAGTTGAAGATTACTGAAAAGCCATCGAAGGGAAAGTTAATGGCCAATTTACTGGTGGACTCCAGCACAGGCATCACTAAGCTACGCAAAAAACACAAACCAAAGCCAAGTTCTTAGACTGGATCAAAATCGGATGGCACGAGTTTTAGAAGCGAATAACAATTTGATTAAAGTGGTCATAACCCCTTGATTGTAAGAGGGAACCAAAAATGTAAAAATATTTGCATAAACAAACAAAACGTATTGCGAGCGAAAACAGGAGGCAATTAGCAACGCCAGCATCATATTTAGGAATGTCATATTTGAGGTGGTTTGTGACCTGACTAAATTGCTTCGAGAGGGAGCTAACGGGGCCATTCAATAATTACGTCAAGCATGAAAGGTGGGGAGGGGAGGAGGACTCTTCTTATGGTCTCGCGAAGGGGGGTGTGGAAATCGAATCCAATCTCACATAAGATTTTGTTTACACGTGTGATCGTACTTGTATTACCATTTTAATAATCATTGTCTCGTATTTTTAGAACTGCAAGCACGTATTTACTACAAGCTAGTAAATATCGCATTCAGGATATACAAAAGGGTTACATTGTTCGATTGATTCACAACTAAATAACTAAGATTCACAACTGAATGTTCAACGAATTGACAGGGCTTATTCTATGCACTTCGGCGACGGACATTAGTTTTAGTTGGTAAAATAAAGGGCGGGAAAGACTGCCCGGTATACGCAATGGTAGAAAAATAATGAGAATTTCCTATCCCAGTTTCTCCCTGACTGTTACGAGAATTCCCTGCCTATTTCCTGACTTTTCCAGATTTCCAAAATTCCCTGACAATTCCCGGTTTTCCCAGATGATCGCCACCCAGTGAAACATAGTGAACCCTTCTTCTTTTGCCATTTTCCCCTTATGTCAGGGTTTGGCTCTTCTTCTCCAATTTGGTCTATCCATTGCATCCTCCTCCCTCACTCCCACCGTGCAGTCTGCAAGTTACCAAATATAAGTTCCAACATCACTCCAGAATACAGTCCCTTTTTCACTCCACACAAGAAGAATAAGAATAAACAGGCAAAGTATTTCATTATAATTAGATGCTTTTATTTAAGCTCACAGGATTATTATTTACATTTATTGATCCCACTTAGAGGAAGAATATTTCTGCATTTCAGTAAACAACAAAAACAACACAAGACATTCACAAGAGATCATACTAATAATTACGTATTACTTTGTACAAAAATCAATACAATGAATTTCTGAAACAATTTTGCAAACCAGAACAAGGGATAGCAAGTTTCCATCCCAATTTAATGCAATCTCCTATCCTGCCACACGATTCTCTGACAATGTATAAAAATACACACAAAAACAGGTACCAGACAGTTTAAAGACGACACTGGAAATACATCTGTTACTTCCAGAAAAATATCAAAGTTCATCAAAAGAAATAAATACACGATGAAAATCAGCACAACATTGTCACCTCGTGTGTTGAGGGGGCGTGGCAGAAAGCAAGCGACTTTCACGGATTGCTGGAGGCAATGGCCATTATGAGAGCTGCGACCTGAGACTGCAGGTGATGCTCAAAATATCATGACTCTGAAAACTGAGTCATTGCAGTCTTAACCCTGTCACGAAACAAGTTCACAGTGAATTAATAATAATGCTGACAGAAATTATGGATACACTTAATTCTGAAAGAACTCCAGAGATCGATTTTGATTTTACATGAGCAAAAAAAAATATACCGTAAAAACCCGTGTACCATGCGCACCTTTTTCCCCAGAAATCGTAGTTGAAGAAGAGGGTTCACGTCTTACACGAGTTCCTTATGGCTCTGCCCTTCCCAGAAGTCCCAAGGGTAACTGGATCCCTAATGAGCTCGGCATGAGTCAATAGGGGGAGTGTATTGTATGCTTGTTTGCCGTTCAAGGCCATCAATAACTTCCACCCAACCTGACAATATCTAAAACACCCTTTCACCAGTCTGTACACCCGTCTGCAATAAAAAGTTACCACTTCAGAGCCAAAATTTTTCTAAGTCCCGAGTTGATGGTGATTTGACAACACTGCATCACAGCTTCCCTCTGGCGGAGCCTCGGGAAACTCTAACCGAAAACAAACCTCATCCTCCCCTCCCCCAACCTTTCCCTCTTTAGCAGAAGGGATTACTGAACGGTCGGTCTTTTTATATCCTAAAGAAGGTGGGTACCCCATGGTCGTTTCTGGTTTGTTTTCGGTTAGAGCTTCCCCAGGCTCCACCAGAGGGAAGCCGTGATGCTGCGTTGTCAAATCACAGTCAAGTCGGGACTTTGAAGAATTTCAGCTCCGAAGTGTTAACTTTTTATTGTGGATGGGTGTACATTGTGTTTGCTTCATACGTGTCTGTTTTCCAGAGGCTACTTTGTTAATTTCGAGTTTACTTTTCCTTTTTTCCTTTATTGTTGTTCTTATTGTTGTTGTTGTCATTGTTCTTATTATTGTTATTGTTGAAATATGTTATTACTCTCTGCCATTTCCAAAATTAGTACGGACAAAAAGTTGTGGTCTTTTACGACACGTGAAAAACTGAAAGTGATTAAAGACTCGGAATAGGAAATCGTGCTCCAGGATGAAAGTACGATGCGCCAGAATTGTGCAAATGAATTAGAGAAAGAATATGATTGCAGTACTCCATAATAATAGGAACACAAGAGCCTTTAGGGGAACATCTGCCAGTTATCCCATCTTATAACAATGCCTGTCCAAGTATATAGGGGATGGATTTAGATGCAGTTTTATGCCCAAAGGTGTTTGGTCGCTAAAAAGTTTCGATCATTTTTACATGGCTTACACTTAAAAATTGCACGTTATGTTAAGGCATTCAACAAGAACTTCCTTGGTCTCATTCATACCTAAATGTAACATGTAAAAGTTATATGCAGCTTGTAAGAGGAACAATGACTATATTCACTGCACGTGTCACATCATAAGCCACTGCTACCGGTGGCATACTGTGCAACCAAAGTCTTTGGCACAGGATGAAAGTTCTCAGGTCTCCAAAACCTCGTGCTTTGAGAATGAAATAAGCCACCAATTTTTTTTTCTACGCTTATAAAAGAGGGGTGGGCATCTTACTTAGGAGCATGTGGTACACAAGTTTATACGGTACTCCAAACCTGAGGAAAAACATTGGAGTTAGGTTTCAAATTAAAATACGATCATATGTTACACACGTGTACTATGAGTATACACTTGAAAATGGCATGGAGTGCCAAAATGTGTAGTTTGAGTATCATGCATTAAATTTTATAAAAAGTGGACAAGTACGACATCTTATTTTCATTTTACATCGTCATCATGGTACACTAAATCTCACCAGAAATGGTTAATTTTATTGGAGCTAGGAATAACACTGTTGATGGTGCTGTAACCATTGATACCCAAACATTTATCATAGAGGCATATAAAGACAATTTGTGGAAATATGATGCTTGTTCACATAACCTTTAAGGATACATTCATGATTACGTGTAAGCTGCCTCAGTGTCAGCCTAATTAATGGGCACCAGCTGCAGTTGGTGTGACTGCTCATTGATTCACTCCCTCACAATCTACTTGGAAGGATGGGTGTAACAACTTCACTAATGGATTAAATACTTAATACTTTGATAAATAAGAGTATGACATAATGACGAGTGGAGGCATGAGAGAAAACAGTGTCATTTGATGGTACAGTAAACTCTCGATAATACGAAGTCAGCAGGACTGGAAAAATGGGACTTCGTAATTTACAATTTCATAATTTCGAACATTGTAAAAAAGTCATGAAAAAACTTTTATCTTTGTTTTCTATTACTTTTGTTCTCTTTGGCAACATTGTATAACTTTTGTGGTTAAGCATTTAAGCATTCTTAAATGCTTGAATGCTAAAAAGCATGCCTTAAAATATAGTAAAATAAGCACCTACTATGTCAATGCTTTTATATCGGCGATCGTAATGTTGGCAAAATTTTGTTCCAGTATCGAAAACATATATATAACAAAAGTTGAACATTTTGTAATAAGAATTTTATTTTCGGAATAGTAAGTGAAGACGGGAATCTAGTATGGATGCTAAAAATAGACATTTGCTTCAAACATCTACGCTGTTATTATGGCAGATGTGGCCCAACCATGCTTTAGTTGTCGTCTATCGCCCATTCATAGCTATAAAAAGCAGGGAACTAAGCTAGTTTCCATAAAAAAATCATTCACAGGGTATTACTTGTAGTGTCTTTCGTTTATTGTCAGCGGAATGAATGATCTTGAAAGGTAATATTGTTTCTTTTCTACTACTAAGACCTTAATGACAAATGGGGTGTGATTCGGCATATTTTCCGCATCGTCACCTCAAGGATTATTTGACGGCCGGGCAGTTTGGGTTTACGGTGCATGGGGGTCGGGGGGGGGAAAGATCCCAGTTGCGGGTGTATCTTTATCTGTCTTGCTGAGCTTGAAGGGGAAAGTGGGAAGGGGATGGAGGAATAGCGTCGCAGAATGTCTGTGATGTTGCTTCCTCTACTTCTGGGCAACACTGGGGGGTGCATACAGGTGGTCAAGGGTGGATCTTCAAGGGATATCGGGGGGAAGGCGAAGGGGATGGTCTAGAGGTGTCAGAGTGTGAGAGGAGGCTCCTGATTACAAAGGACGCCGCATCCCTGACCCTCCCCATTCCACTCAACACCCGGAGCGGTTCCAATCAGCCATCGCCACGCACCCCCAAGGGTTGCCCAGAAGAAGAAGAAGGAACCTCACAGACGTTCCATGATGCCATCCACCCACCCCCTCCCCTCCTTCAAGCTCGGCAAGAGAGATAAAGATACTAGAGGCCTGCACACGTGCAAAATAAGGGAGAGGGTCGCCCGCCTGTGTGTGGGAGATAAAGAGAGAGGCTCAACCCGAAGACATTTGACGGACTTTTCCAAAGTATCACGAATGAGACCTAAATTGAGAGAATAGGAGGTCACCCATCGGCTGGGTGGGCGACCACCCTAAGATCGTCACCGCCACATATCTTTCTCAAGGGTCTTTGCCGTTCGCATTATTTTTCACTCACTCTTTTACCTCCCCTCAGTTTGAGCGAGCAACCCGGGCACCCGCCTAGGATGTGGGCACCCGGGGTGAAGGGGCACGGTTGGGCGTCTATGTCACACGGGCAGAGGAGAATACGGGTGAGGGCATCCGGCATGGGCAGGCGAGGGTATCCCAGATTTGGCACCCGTCTGCAGGCCTCTTAAAAGATACGCCCCCAACTGGGACCTTCCCTCTCCACAATCGGACCCTTTTTTTCCCCACACACCATAAACCCAAACTCCCTGGATGTCGTAATCCTTACTCCCACCAACACAACCCGCCCAAATTTCCTAATGAAATCACCCACCCTCACTCAACCCGTCCATGCTACAAGATTTTGGTGAGGATAGCCCCTTCACGGAGAGCTGAGCTGGGATTGCTCGCCTTAAAGGACGAGGTAGGTTTCATGGAGAATTTGAACTGCCATTTATCATACCTTGTATCATTTAGACCTTTAGGTGTTCAAGACTCTGGAAGCAATTGGAATAGACTACAAGGATAGAAGAATAATCCATAGCCTCTACAAGAACCAGGTCACCACAATGCGAATGAAACACGGAAGGAAGATAGAAGCCAAAATAAATAAAGGACTCAGACAAGGATGCAACCTCTCCCCAGCATTATTCAATATATACCTGTAAGAAGCAATAAGAGATGCAGAGGAAATTGGCATCAAGGGAATCAAGGTGAATGGTGAAGAAATAAACACGCTAAGGTTTACTGATGACATCGCAGTTGTAGCAGAAAGTTGAGAGGACCTGCAAGCATCCCTGACCACAATGGACCAAGTACTTCAAGAATATAATATGAGCATCAATAAGAAGAAAACTAAAATCCTAGTGTGCGGAAGAGAGAAGCTTAGGGCAAATATAACAAATCGAGGAGTGAAATTGGAACAAGAGGAGAACTTCACCTACCTTGGCAGCATTATAACTTGGGATGGAAGAAGCTCGACGGACATCAAGCGAAGAATAGTACAAGCTAAGGAGGCATTTATGAAGGGGAGACAACTACTATGCTCAAAGAACCTACGGCTACAAACAAGGAAGCACTTCATCAAAACATTCATATGGAGCATGGCACTCTATGGATCAGAGACATGGAACATCGGGAAAGCAGACCAACGAAGAATTGAAGCCTTCAAAACATGGTGCTGGAGGAGAATGTAGAAGATTTAACAGACAGATAAAGTGAGGAACGAAGAGGTGTACAGAAGAGCAGATGAAGAAAGGACAATGTGAAAAACCCAACGGCAAAGATGACCCAGATGGATTGGACATACCTAGAAGCACAATGAATTAGTTAGAAATATAATAGAAGGGAAGATTGAAGGGAAGATCCCACGAGGAAGACCAAGGGACAAGTATATAGGGCAAATAAAGAAGGACGTGAAAGAGAAAACATACCAGGGCGTGAGGGAATTAATACTGAATAGGACAGAATGGAGGGCTGCAGTAAACCAATCCTAGGATTGAAATACTGATGGTGATTACTACAGGATTTTCATAGGCACCGGCCGTTTTGCTTAGTATAATCGAAACTTTATATTATTGTACTTGGTATCATTGAGAGTTTACTGTATGTGACAGTACTGTGAATGATATGTGTTGGAAGGAGTCACAGTCTGCAATATTATAAATGTTTAAATTTCAATTTTTCCACCTAAAGAAAAGATGGCCCCACAATTAAATGTCAACTTACAACATCATTGGTTCTCCTATATTAAGTCGTTTTTGAAAGGTTTAAGCTTCCCCATGGGTGGAGGAAACTGGTAAGATCTCGTAACTTACTTGTCAAAGAGCATGGTGTCATTCGTGACAATGAGCTGCTGCAGCAACTTGTAGACACCCATGTCCCGGAGTCGAGCCTGCCTCTCCGCCGCTCCCCCCTCCTCCTTCCACACCAAGTTTGAGATGCAGAAGATTGCAGCTATCTGCAGTTTCACGCTTGAGTGCATCTGGAAAAGAAGACAGTGAATAAATTACTCGTGGCCAACTATCTCAATTGAAAAGATGACCGACTCCAGGGGCAATACAATTTTCAGCCCAATGTAAAGGGGTTGTTACCACTGTACACATTGAAGCCTGTTTATATAATGTTGGGTTATCATCAGCCATCGGGTGACATAAACATTTAGCCACTCAGGTGGTTGCCAACTACACTTCTGGTCGTGAAAAGTGTACCACATTCGGTTCAAGCAGATGTTTCAAGACTAAGATCATATCCAGGGAATTAAACTGAATAGGGCAGAATGGAGGGCTGCAATAAACCAATCCTAAGCACAAAACACAGTTGAGTTCTGCTTTTAAAAACTGTGTTCACGAGCCTTGACGAGTAGTTCCAGCAAGTGGGGCATACACTGGGCAATCTCCTTTTCAAAAAATCATCAATGAATGCAGCAACACTTCGGGGATCTTGAAAAAATGCTGCGATTCAATTTAGTGTGCTGAAAAATATTTTGCACTCCGGAATCTCACTAATACTTTGAGATAGCACTAGATTCAAAATATGAGCATAACAATGTACAAACAATGCTTCTGGGTAAATCTCTTTAATTCTGCCCTGCACTCCAGTTGAGTTCCCATACATTGTATTGGCACCATCATATGTTTGTGCAAAAAGTTTTTCACAAAAAACATTCTTTAATATTCCCATTATAAATATATCGGGCGACAATGAAAAACTGAGCTTTGTTAGAAACATAGGTCGTTTCATCTACCAATACAGCCACAAAATGTGCCTCTTTAAGCTCAGTTTTTATTGACAGTAAAAGAGATGAACTCACTACTTTAATAAGGTCATTTTTGATATGATTGAATAACCCTTTAAAACCAGTAGCTGTTTCTAAATGCTCTGCCAAAAGAGGGTCATAGTCAGCCCTGTACTTCAAAAGTTCGACATAGTTTCCTCGATTAACGGACTCTTCTTTTTCGTCATGACCCTGAAATGCTACTTCCTGTTTACCCAAAAATTATACAGCATTGATTAATCTCCTAAGAATTTCTCTGTTGAGCTTTACCTTTTGATAGTGGAATGAGATGTCCACCCGCAACTGGCCATCTAATACAGTTTCAATTCTGCTCTGCCCGAAGGATGCAAAGCATAGAGAAGATCCTAAGTGGTTCACTGATATCTCATGACCCACAATGGATTTCAACAAGTTACCTAAATGAGTAAATCCACTTTTTGTCCAACTAGTATTTCTGTCTTTCCCAAACAATAAACAGTTCCAGCAAAAAACTGCATTCAGCTCTGAGCTACCTGCTAACCACATACAGTTCTTATATAAACTCGATTGAAAATGCTGAGTAAATTTTCCACATTTTTGCACCAAGTTTGACAAGTCTGGAGTAGGCCTATTATTATTATTATTATTATAAGTATTCTACCGGTGAAGGTAGGTTTAAATGGACATTTAATTCTTCCCACCCCCTAAATTTCACACGATGTCCCTCTTCAGCCCCTCATACCTTCTGCCACCTATCATTCCATCCAAGCTACCCGTTCTTCTTCTCCCTCTTCCCCGCTTACCTAACACTCTTCCCTCAATCACTTCCTTCAAAACACCATCCCCTTTTATTACCTTTTCCATCCACACCTTCTGCCTTCTCCTGATTCCATCTATCAAATTTCTTTCCTCTCCTACCAATTCTAGCACTTCATCGTTCGTCTTCCTTTTGACCCACTTTATTTTCTCCATTCTTCTCCACACCCACATTTCAAAAGCCATAAGTCTATTTTCATCTTCTTTTCGCAAAGCCCACGTTTCCGCCCCATATAGTGCAACGCTCCATATTAAACTTTTCACTAGTCTTTTCTTCACTTCCCTACTCAAGGCCCCTGTCATTAGCTCACGCCTACGAGTAAAGGCTTCTTTTGCCAATGCAATTCTCCTTCTCACTTCAATGCTGCTATACCCTTTTTCTTCCAGCACACTACCTAGATAGGTAAATTGCTCTACCTGCTCTAGCTTCTGACCTCCCACTTTTATCGTTATGCTGGCTCTTTTTGTTCTTGAAAACCGCATTACTTTCGTTTTCTTCTGGTTTATCTTCATCCCGTATCTTTCGCACTGTCCCTGCAACGCATCCAGCATTTTTTGCAAGCCACGGGCAGACTGGCATACTAGCGCTTGGTCATCCGCAAACCTCACTGATTTTATCAATTTCCCCCCGACCTTCACTCCAGCCTCCAGTTCATCCCAAGCCCTTCTCACCATTTACTCCGAGTATATGTTGAAAAGTACCGGTGATAAAGGACAGCCCTGCCTAACTCCCCTCCCTATTGTTGCCCAATCCGATTCTCCATCTGCTACTCTCACTTGCACCTTCTGCGCCATATATAAATTCCGAATCAGTCTCCTGTCTCTCCAGTCTACTACTATCTTCCGCAATATTTCCATTAACTTGTCCCACCTCACTCTGTCGAACGCCTTTTCGAAATCAACAAAGCACGGGAATACGTCCTGATTGTATTCTAGGTTCCTTTCCACTAGTATTCTCATCACTGCAATCGCATCCCGAGTGGCCCTCCCCTTCCGAAATCCAAACTGATCCTCGCCTAGGAATTCATTTGCTCTCTTTTCCATTCTCCTATTGATGATTCTAAGCACTACCTTTGCCGCATGAGAAATCAAACTTATCGTTCTATAGTCTTCACATTCCTTTGTCACCCTCTTTTTCGGTATAGGTATCAGCACGGTTTTTACAAAATCCTCCGGCCAAGCCCCCTCCTCGTATATTTTGCGAACAAGTTCATAAAATCTGTCCCTTCCTCCTTTTCCTAGGTTCTTCAGAAGCTCAGCTGGGATGCTATCAACCCCCACCGCTTTTCCTGCCTTCATTTCTCGCAGTGCCTTCTCTATCTCACTATCCAGTATTCCGGGGCCCACGTCATCCTGATCTACGTCCTTTTCCTCTTCTATGTCCAAGTTGCTAGGCCTATTTTCGCTATCATACAGTTCCTCAACATATTCCCTCCAACGACGTTGGATCTCCTCTGGCTCCATTGCTAAATTTCCCTTTCTGTCTTTGATGCACGGGACCATTTTCCATTTCTTATTTCCCAATAACATTCTAACCTTTGAGTACAGACTGCCTATTTCTCCTTCTCTCTGGAGTCTCTCCAGCTCCTCGCATTGCCGACTCCACCACTTTTCTCTTGCTCTCTTTGTATCTCTCCTAAGCCTGTTGTTAATCTCCTTATAACGCCTTTTGCCTAGCTCTGTATTTACATTTTTCCATTTCCTTCTTTCGTCTATCCTTTCCATCATTTCCGCTGTTACCCATGGTTTCTTGATCCTCCTAGTGTCTACTGTTCCTATTGTTTTCTCCGCTGCTTCTTTTATGCCCAGCTTTATCATTTCCCATCTTTCATCTATTGTTCCTCTTCCCTCCTCTTCCCTCATGCATCTATCCACAATCTCCTGGTATTCCCTCCTCTTCCCTCCAATCAGTGCTCCTACATCCCACCTTTTTATTTTCCTTCCTACTTTCAACCTCTTTAGTCTCATCTCACATTTCATCACCACCAAGTTATGGTCGGAGTCGGCATCTGCACCTGGGAAACTATGCGAGTTCTTTACACTGTTTCTGAATCTTTGCCTAATCATGATGTAGTCTAATTGGTACCTTCCAGTATCCCCCGGCATTTTCCACGTGTACCTACGCCTAGGGTGGTGTTTATACCACGTATTTGTAATCGCTAAATTATTCCTCCTACAGAACTCCACTGCTTTCTCGCCCCGGTCATTCCTTACACCCAGACCATACTCCCCTACTTCACTTCCGTCCCTCCCTTCCCCTACTACAGCGTTCCAATCTCCCATAACTATTAGGTTCTTCCTGCCCTTTACTTTCCCCATTAATTCTTCCAACTGGTCATATACTTCGTCAACTTCCTCTTCTCTATGCCCCCCTGTCGGCATGTAAACCTGTACTACGACTACATTTTCTGGCTTAGCTTTGATTTCGATGGCTAGTATTCTATTGCTTACCTGTTCCACATTCAACACCCTTTTTCCTAATGTTGCATTCAATACGACTGCTACTCCCCGCTGGCTCTCTTCCCCTCCACTGTATATAACCCTGTACTTTTCACTCCAGAAGTCCCCCTGGTCTCTCCATCTTACTTCGCTTAGTCCCAACAAATCGATCTTTCCCCTCTCCATTTCACGCTTAATGTTCTCTAGTTTTCCTGCCCTTAACATAGTCCTAACGTTCCATGTCCCGATCCTTAGCATTGCTGCTCTCTTCTCTGGTTTATTCTTCGCCGCTGCTGCTGCTGTCATTCTTTTCGTGCAAGGATTTCGTGAGATGACGACCGCAGAGTCCTTGCTTACCCTGATGCCAGGCACGTCACCCGTTCCACTAATTTGGTTCCGGGCCCCGTAGTTGCCAGGATTCAATTCTCTATTGTTCAAGTCCATTGTGATCTTGGGAGAGTTTAATTGAGGTGGTTTCCCGTTGCCTGCCTCAATAGTGTTTTTAACGTGACACCATCACTTGTTAGGCCGCCCCACTGGGGTCAGACGCCTTCTCACAGCCGCCTCACTGAGGAACAGACGCTGCGAGTACGGTACGTGGACTACCTTTCATCAGGCTCCTGCCCTTCGACCTGTCTGGCATGGGTGACCCTACCAGGAGCAATATTAGTTACTCCCGCCAGTGTAGCTCTAGGGGTCACGGGAACACGCAAGCCCCAATCCCACCACGACAAGGCGTAGTCCATGGGGAAGGCGTAGTCCATGGGGAGTAGGCCTACCAAGTTATATTATTTCCTTTTTTTCTTTTTATGATTGAGATAAAAAGGGAGAATTTACAACACTTTTAATGATGCACTGGGCCATTTTACAGTAACCTAAAACAAGAAAAAATTCTGTAGTTTTATTTTAAACACATACCAATAATATTAAAATGCCATATATCCACAACAGCAAGGTATAGGGCCTCCAGTTTAGACTACATAAGTACACTGTGACCATGGCGTCAAAAAGAACCCTGGCTGAGACCAGGACCAGCAGTGGTTTTCTGTAACTCGATAGCACGTTGTACTGATATCGGAAATTTGTTAGCACACCGCTAGGATGAGTTATCGAAAATTTGCTTTCATACACGCCACCAAGTTCACCGGGTGCGGTGAACACAGTAGGTATCGGCTGCACTTGGCTACATTCGTATGTCCCCACCGTCAACCTTCCTCTGCCCTTTGTTACGCTAACACCCCTCCCACTCCCCAGTTTCTACCGCTCGGGAATTGTCTACGTGTGCATGCTGTCAACCCAAGCTATGAGCGCACAGCTTCACCGGGATCACAGTCATAACCGTCTGCCGGCTGCCATTGTTTTAAGGTGTATAATGAACATCCATACTATTTAAGGGGCTTATAATGTCTTTATACTGTTAATTTTGTACCTTTTAAACAAACAATGAATAAATTATACAAATGCAATTTTTTACTGAAGCAGTGCTTCATTTGCTTCATCGCACCACATGCCACTGATGATTAGATAATGAACATAATGCAACCTCTATAAAATGAGACGTCTTAGTGCCCAAGAATATCCTTGCTATGGTGAAGTATCGGAGTTGGAGAAAATAATCGCCATGATACCTATTGTCAACAATTTTCTAGGAATCGGGTTGGTGTGGTGGTGGAAGGATTTACATCTGAAGAGCCTGAACACAAATCCCAAAAGAAGGGGAAAGTTTTCGCATTAATTCATATCCCTACTTAATTTACCAACTAACCATTCGATCAAAAAGCACCATACCTACTCTAAAAAATGCAAAAACCCTCGAATTGTCGGTATTTTCCCAAGTGCATACTTTTCTAATGCATTTACATGTTCATTCCATTATTTTGATTAGTTTCACCAAAAATTTAAACCATAATTGATGAATCAAAATTGTACCGCCTTTATTAGTTGCCTTTACTCTTTTCCCTTGGCTGGTCTCAATTTTTATGATCAGTATCATGTTCATGATTAGTATATTCACGTTCTTCATCATATCTCACTGTAGCAGTGGAAATCATTTGGAATTATGTATCGCATTTGTTTCCGCAGATGAATAGAAACAGTGGAAGGGATCCAATTAATACGTTGTCCTCATTCCGATGTATTGTCCACAATGAAAAACAATCTGCTTTAACATGCAGAACAATTTCATTAAAATAGCAGTTGTATCACGATAAGTTCTTTCAAAAGATTTAGTTAGGCCCTCGACGTACTTATATTATGTTGGGTGCATATGCACCACACTGCAATGAAAACAATGCGAATCTCAAACATTTATTATTTTAGAACTTCACTCTTCGACAATATGCCACTTTTGCATTGCTCTATTATTTCAATTTTCTCGTTTAGACTAAGTTTTTTGCATTTTTGGGCCATTATCTTTTAAATGCTCTCAACTCACAGACGTGCAATTGTGCTCTAAAGCCCTGGGACCGAAAGAAGATCAAATGCATATTCGATACTGCTAATGCAGCAGTATTTCCACCAATATTAGTAATAAATTAATCATATGGTGATTTATAAAGTGCAGTTGATACTTAACATATTAATTGCATTTCTAAGAGATTGCAAGCAATGGCAGAGGTTGGCCACTCTTGGTGTATGTTTGCCAAAGATGGAAACTCGCAGTGGCGGGGGCCAACACCAAAAGGGCCTCGTAAAAACCATATTGGCAATCATAGGGTCAATTGACGGTGGCCCTGTAATCTCTCATATTGGCAGGGGACTCGCAATAGGCCATAAAGTACTAGCGCGGTTCCACTGTATTAATAAGAATTGGAATGGAATTGATAGCGTGCTCTAAAAACTGCATAAATCATTCTTCAAGGTATTGTACCTACTGTACCTTATGGAAACCTTAAAATTTGATTGTTTCCGCAGATGAATAGAAACAGTGGAAGGGATCCAATTAATACGTTGTCCTCATTCCGATGTATTGTCCACAATGAAAAAAAATCTGCTTTAACATGTAGAACCATTTCATTAAAATAGCAGTTGTATCACGATAAGTTCTTTTAAAAGATTTAGTTAGGCCCTGTGGTGGTGGCTTTCAAAGCTACTGCAGAAGGTAGTTTGCTAATTTATTTCAGCGGCACAAGATAAAAAAATCAGTTCGTGAACAGGATGCATTCAACAATTACATTCTAGTGAACTGTAATTCCAAACTACCACCTAAATTGTACCTCACGACTAGGGACCATAAAAAATTAGCATATTTTTTAAATTAGCACATTTTTACTGGCCATCTATTTTTTGTTTTAAACAACCAAGAAATTAAATTATCAATGCTTCATGTTTCAGTGTTTAGAATACCTTTTTAAGACAATTGAATCTAACTCTTTAGCAATGAATTGTTTTCAATCATGTAAAATTCAAATATTTTCTACTTCATTCACAGCTAACTTCTTTTAGAATTGAATGCTATTTTATGTTAAAACTCACCAATTATGCCAAAATTCTTTCCAGGTTAAATTAGAAAGCAAGTTATTCTTAAGAAAGAGAACAAGCATAAGTAAAAGAAGGAAGAGTTTTCAATGCCTTTTTCTTTACAGTAGCAGCATAGATATCATATAAACATTTATCAAATAGCATACTTAAAAAAAATGAAACATCATCCTTTTTCAAGCTGTGATTTTTGCTGGTCCTTAATCATGACAATCTCTAATTCTGCAAGGTGCACGCAGATTAGAAGCCTGTGTTGCAACAAATGAGAGAACATATTGATCAGAGATCAAAGGCTATGAAGCAATACCCACCATGTAATTGGTTAGTTTCTTGAGGACATCTTCATTTGACATAATGAACTCCTTGGCTGAATCTCCATCCGCTATGTTGGCTAAAATGCACAGAGCTTGCTCTTTCACCTCTGCACCATGATTCCCCTCCAGAATTAGAATAACAGCCTGGAACGAGAAAGCATTTCCAGTAAGAATGGCAGAAGGGCAGACCTCTTTGTGATCTTCCCACACTGACAAATCAAAATTACTACGTACTGACTAAATAGGAAAATGCTGAACAAAGAAAAATATGAAATACAATAAAACCTCGTACTTACATTATCGGAATCTACTTTTTTCGCAATTTACAACGTTTTGATCGGGTCCCATCCCATTTCCTATATCTCCAATGTATGTAGAACCCTGTATTAACACCATGACTTTTCCATTTTCCTACTGTTTGCCTTAGATGTGGGTAAGAATGTGATAGATTAAGAAAACAAAATTCCCTTCTGTGACATTTAGCAATACATACCAGTCTATATAAAGCACTATTTTACCTCATTTCGTGCATATACTCTTCAAAAACATGAGAGACAGCAGTAATGTGCTCCGTTTTACGTAAGAATTTGAACTTAGCAGCGCAGCGGGGCAGTACGATGGAAAGACGAAATATCACTCGCGATACACACTTGCTATCCTTTTGCCAGGATACTGTCTTTTTGTACTTCTATCGCTTAAACTAGATTTACAAATGCATCACTCAAAAATACATTGTTAAGTTAACGTAATGATTCCACAATTTAATTCTGTAATAAAAAATTTTTCCAATCATTTCACTAACGCCAAATTTTATTATTTTTTTTTACTTATAAATTGACATGATATTTCTGATTATCTACTTTTTTTTAAACTGCCTACTTGCATTACTCAAGGAATTCAGCATGGCCTGTATTCCTAGGCAGCGTTAAGGATCAAACTCATGACCAGCAGTACACTAGCCCTCATTTTTAACAACTACTCTATCATAGGTTCACAGGGATCTGGCAAATGTAGGTGTCCCGCATGACATTTGGCTATATTTCTTTCTCGCGCATCCGGGCCTATGGAGAAAAAAGTCAAGATGAGTATTTTTTTATTTTGTTTTAGTGGCACGGAAAAAAATCCTCTCATTTTGTGACCCGATTTACACAACGTCTCCTTGTCAGTATCTACCATATCTCCATTCCATTCGAGGGGCGAATTGATCACTAAGCGCTCGATCACTAATTGATCACTTTTAAAATCTCCGATCCGGACCTGAATTTATACTGACTTTGGATATGATTTCAGTAGCGAATAAAATGAAAGACCCGTGGATCATTGGATCCGACATGACCATCCTTAATTTATGAGAGGTACATTTCTAAATCTAATTTAAACAGCAAAAGTATAATAAAGTGAGTATTCCGATGTAATGGTTTGAAATTGAAGATGATAACGTTTTTGAAGCAATGACTGAAAGAAATAATTAAACTGCGATAGGGATTGAACTTCATGCAGCACACTAGCTCTCGTTGTCTGCCTGATCCCAGCAAATGTAGGCTACCAGCGTGACATCCTATGTATTTTTTTTTCGCGATACCAGGGTAATGGGGAAAAAGTAATTTTTATTTGTTTCCAGTTGCACTGAAACATTTTCATCTAATTCCGTGAACTGAGTTACACATCCTCTTCTTGTCAATAGGTACCGTACCAACATTCCATTCACGGGGTGCTTCAATCACTAAGCCACGAAAATTTAAAATCTACGATCCGGATCCGATTTTACTCCGTGTCTTTGGATCCAAATCCGGAACCGAGTAAAATGAAAGATCCGACGGATTCGATCTGTACATCACTAGTAGAAATACGAATGCGTGAGAAATTCACTCCCGGCATAAAAATAGCATGGGAGGCACCTAGCGGTACCACAGATATATTACACATTGTAACTTCTCTATGAATACATCTAAATCCAAACCATCTACGCTATCTCATAGCTACATGTATTAAGATTTAACATTACTTGAAAAACTTGCATATATAAGGATAGGAATTGATAAATTTTGAAAAATCGGAATGAGTGCACGAATAAAATCTTTTTTTGGCGATCATTGAAAATTCTCCTATTTCAAACATCTGTTTGCATATTAATTATGGTTCAGTAAAAGTATAATCTTCGGAATCATATGCTTTAACGTATTTAAATTGATATGAAGTTAAAAAAAATCAGAAGGAATATAAAGAAATATAAATTAAATTTAGGAACACACAACCAAATGGTACCAAACAGTACCGCTAGGCGTTAAGGCTGTTCTATACCAAACCAATATCTCTTGAGTAACCGCCACGGGGGTTAGTTCCGAGAGCCGCCGCTTCAGTTTCAGTGGGATGGGTAACTTTACTGGGAGGAGGGGGTCATCTTTGAGGGGTGTTTGGGGAGTGGCTTATTTATTCAGTCACCAATGAGTGACCACCGGTCCAAATGTTCCTTATCGCCTATTGCGTCACACGTCGTCACTCGATCCCTTCGAGGAAGGCCGAGGGAATCTTTTTTTACGAGTGATTCATTCGTATTCCTCATCTTAGCTATCCGCTTATCTTTGCTACTCACCTAACACAAACGTAACTTGTCTATAAGTGGGATTTGATTTAGTCCACTCTCGCTACCAGGTAAAATATTTGGGGCTATTTATTTTCAGTACAGAAGTAAAATGCTTCTCTAAAACCTAATTCCTTTATTGCAAGATTTTTCAAATACGAGTGTAACTCCGTCTAAAGTTTGTCCAGAAATTAAATGGGATCGAGAAAAAACTAAAACACAACGTCATTGTAAGTGTGAACTGGAGCAAAACTTTTTATGGACTACGGTAAATTATATTTATTCGATAGACGAAAAGTCCAAAGAGAGAATCTTAAAAAAGAAAATTGAGCATCAGTAATTCAATGAAATAAAACTGACTGACTGATGGCTCGTCACCCTAGGGTGACTTTATTTCATAGTATGCCAAAAACTGGCTTATTATATGTGTCATTTTAATCCCGGAACCGACTAGGATCTTTAATTATTCATTAAAATATCATTCGGTCTATGGAAACTGTCAATTGGATTGTTTTTATTTAAGGCTGCACATTCCATAGCTGTGTTTTCACTGTTTTCTATCGTTTTGTAGTATTTCGTACTTTGATTTGTTATTATTTTTTCTAGTGGGTCAATTGTAGCTTTTTCGTATATTGTGTCATTAGCGGTCCATTATTTAATTCCATGCATGTTTCTTAGCATCCTTCGGTCCATCGCCTTAATATTGTCTATCTTGTTTCTGTGGAGTTTGCTTCCTTAGCTATTTCTCTCCACCTCTTACAGCAATATCGCGGCAAGTGATTGGTGCAATCTATTTTAATGACAGGGAGATCAACGCCGTAGGGAAGAAGTTCGGCCAATTTCTTGGTAGCATTGCTGTCGCCATCCTCTACGAATTAAATGGAAATTTTATCGTATTTGCGTGAAGAAAGATAAAACTAATTACACAACACCCATTTATAAGATTCATGACAAGCACATCATATTATATCGCCTATAAGCCGGTGGTACTTCAAATTGTGCATCTCTACTCTTGTTTTAAATCCCTCGACAATTATGTCGGCTTCCATTTCCGTCGAGGACTTGTTCCAATTCTTGAAGCACATATGCTGTTTGGCCTGTGTTTTCATAGTTCTGCATTTCACACATATACTGCAGTATTTGCAGCTAAATGGTGCATTATTTCCCAGAGCTAACAGAGAAGTGAAACGGTGTCTTATATCAAACATTTTTCTTCTAGAAGGCTCATAAGCTGTCTCCTTCCTTTGTCTCTTCAGTGGTATCACTTGAAGTCAAGCAGGAATTTACATTTGTAAATTGGCCTTTCAAAAGTTATTGAATCGCAGTGCCGCAGTTTCAGAGGGATGAAATGTCTACGATATTTTTTTGAAATATACGAGAAAAATTAAACTGCAGTTCTACGAAAATGTTGATTATATTCGTAAGATTCGGATTTTTTCCAATTCGGACGTAAACGTAAAATACGCTTCCATTTAGCATTACTTACATAAACAAGATTGGTGCTTGAAGGAGTCAACCCCCTGTACTTTTATCTAATATGTGTTGGAAGCAATTTTTTCCGATCCTAAATAGTACAATAGTTTGCACGAGTAATCCAGTTACTGTAGATCCATTCTAATGCATTAAAAAGGAAATATTAAATTTCACGGTAAATGGTTACTCGGTCGGACCAGGTGACCATTATTCTGCGTTTTACTGTCAGCTTATTGAACACAAGCTCCCCATTTTAACTATTTTACCTCAATTCACTTTTCTCAATTTACTTTCGAGAACAGGGCCTGGGGCCCCGAATTTCCCAGGCGATACGGAGGGGGACCCGAAACTTATTCCAAGAAATTTTATCGTTCTGATTTTAACTGGGCATGATAATCTGGATTAAACTGCTTATATTTCATGTGCTAAGTGAAAAGTAACATCGCTATTTTGTCTTCTCGTCACATTTCCCAAGTACTCTTTTTATAAATCCTAGCTTTCTCTTCGCTCGGCCGCATATTTCCCGGATGTGTCTTCTCCACGATAAATCTTTAGTGATTGTTTCACCTAAATACCTTATGGTTTCAACGCTTTCGACCTTCGTGTTATTAATTTTATAGGATCGCTCTATAGAATTATTCCTCCTCCATGCCTTGAATTATATCTAAATCCTTGCTTTCTGTCTTCTTCTGATATACCCCTGCGCACTACAGTATCGTCTGCAAAAAGTCTAAGCGTAAAACTAACTACGCTACCCTGGGGAACTCCCGATGTGACTTTGATTGTGTCTGACATGATACCATCTATGACAACCCTCTGCTCTCGCCCACTTAAGAATTCTTTTATCCAACACACAACGTCATTATTTAAACCAAAACTCTCTAATTTCAAGATTAATTTATCATGTGGTACTTTATCGAATGCATTTTTAAAATCTTAAATCTATCGCATGAACTTCAGTACTGTTTTCGCCGTTGACTAAAATATCGTGTACAAATAAAGCTTATTGTGTCTCGCAGGATCTACCTTTCCCGAACCCACGTTGTCTGTTTATGAGCAATCCCTGATATCCAAATGCCCCATGATTGTACTGACTACAATGTGCTCAAATACTTTGCAAGAGATTAACGTGAGTGAAATGGGTCTGTAGTTACTAGGTTCTTTCCTATCACCGCTTTCAAAAATAGGTGTAATGTTAGCTACTTTCCAATCCCTGCGTAGGTACTGTGCGGTTCTTTAGTGTTTTATTGAATATTATTTCTAGATAGGGGGCTATTTCAGAAGCTAATGTTTTATATACCCGGGAAGGAATTTGATCGGGACCTGGTGATTTGTTTTTACTAATGTTTTTTAACTGCTGCTCTATTCCGCGACCTGAAATTTTTAATTCGGGCATTTGCTCACTGAATGTTTTCGGCGGAGGTTCCACTGCGATGTGTGACGATGAGTTGAATACGCTTTGGAAGAAGGCTTTTAAAGTAATGGCATTTTCCAAACCCTCAGGTGACTCTAATTCCTTTATCACTTTTAAGTGTGTGTACCTACTGTGGACCTATTTCCCTGAAGTTCTCTCTCTCACATATGACCAAAACACTTTAGGATTGCTATCTAAATATTCTCCTAACATCTTGCTCTTGAAATGTGATAACGCTTGCCGACATGATTTCCTTGCTAATGCTCTCGATTTTTTTACAGTTTTGAACTAACTCATTTTTTTCCTCTACCGATAGACCCTGTCCTTCATTTTTCATCTCAGCGTGGCATACCCTTCGTCGCTTTAGTGATTTCCTAACCTCCGCGTCATACCACCTATGCTCTGTATTATCAATTTACTTGGTATATATTTATTAACTGCTTTACGGGTGACCTCAATAATTTCTCTCCCCGAATCCTCTATATCTAATCCTTTGCTTTGTTCGCTAAATACATTAAACGATTCCCTTAATTCCTCTTTCATACCGTCGTTAATTAGCCTTGCCAAATAAGTATACCCTCCTCCTTGGTTTATAATGTTTTTCAACGCCTACATTCAATATCGCATGAACTATTTTATGATCACTAATTCCTGTCTGTAGCTACATTTAGAACTTATTCGGGTATATTTGTTGCGAATAAGTCTAGTATTTTGTCTCCCCTGGTCGGTTCTTTTACTAGTTGTTTTAAAGTTTCGTCGTACCGATGGACTGAAAAGCAGCCGATGTAACACCCATTTTTAAAAGTGGTGATAGGGAGCAGCCATCTAACTACAGACCTATATCCCTCACATCCATTTCATGCAAGGTCCTGGAACATATAATTATTAGTTCTGTCATGGGACAACTATATAGCCAGAATTTATTGGCCGATGTTCAGCATGGGTTCCGGAAGAGCAAATCATGTGAAACTCAACTTGCTCTCTTTTCTCACAATATTTTAGTTTCTGGCGAAAATTATATTCCAGTGGATGCTATATTTCTCGATTTCAAAAAAGCTTTCGAGAAGGTGTCTCATAGCAAACTAATCTTGAAATTAAAATATTATGGCATAGACAGTAACATTAAATCATGGATAAATGATTTCCTGCATGATCGGGTGCAAAGGGTTGTTTTGGACGGTGTTACCTCACCGGCAATTAAAGTCACTTTGGGTGTCCCATCAGGTAGTGTGATAGGTCCACTCCTGTTCCTCCTGTATATAAATGATATCAATAAGGTTGTCATAAGTAAGCTTCGTCTATTTGCCGATGACACTGTAGTGTACAGGGGAATTCTATGCCCAAACGATAAAGAGTATTTAAATGATGACCTACAAGCAATTGAAGATTGGTGTAATACATGGCACTTAGAATTAAAATTTAATAATTGTCTCTTGATGAATTTTTGGAAAATGAATAGCTCTCCTCTTAGCACTTGAATTGAAGAAGATCGTAGCAGATTGAAATTTAGACATAATCTCTTAAAACAAATTCCAAGACCATATTTTCAGTGATGATGTTAAAAATATTTTGTGAACCCCAACTTACTATGGTAGACTGGACCATAATCACGAAATTAGAGAAAATGATTGCCAAACTGACAGATTCAAAATGCCCTTTTTTCTACGTACATTGAGGGATATGAATAACGGTAAATATATCCAGTACGAGTGTAGCAATGGATAACATTGGTACCTGCATGTTGGTATAAGGACTTATAGCTAACCCAACTAACGGCATGTTTTTGAATGTATGCTTCACTATTTTTATCTTTTTTTAAATAGCGTAGTTTTGAACAGTACCTATACGAGTACTATTCCTTTTTTTATGCATGATATGTAGTGCATGTTTGGTGAGAATTCACCACTTACCACACACCTTTATGTTGGCTTGCAGAGTATTATGTAGAAGTAGATGTAAAAAATGTGACGTAAAGGTGTTCAACAGTGATTCGCAGAGTTACTTATCCTTACCTCCTGTTATAAAACTACACGTATTCCAGTCTATCGAAGGGAGATTGAAGTCTCCGCCTACTATTATTCCTCTGTATTTGTTCCGAGAAATCAATGTTCCTATCTCTGACTCTAGTTCCATTATAGAATTGATGTCTGCATCCGGTGGCCTGTAATATGCACCTACATATATCTTTTTTTTGCGTCACTACTTTTACTTTTAACGGAACACCAAATACTTACTACACTTCGCTCTGAAATAAGTTTTCTTCTACTAACATACGGGTCCTTCACAGCTATAAATAATACTCCTTCGTTTCTGCTTACTCTATCCTTTCTGTATACGGTAAAACACTTAGGGAATACTTCATATCTGATATGTCCTTCGAAAGCCATCTTTCTGTGCGTACGATTATATCAGCATCAGTACTTTTTATGAGGTGGTGAAATTCGGCTACTTTATTTCTTAAACTACGACAATTCACTACTATGACTGAAATTATTTCTCCCAATCTATTTCTCTCCTGGTGCTCTTTTTCAGCTAGAATTTTCCCCGATAATTATTTTATCGACCCACTATTTAATCTACCAATCTGATATGTATGTATCTGTAGTAATCTGATATGTATGCATGATTTGAACTTCTGTTCTGGGGCCGGTTAAATTAACTGCTTCATGACAGGATAAACAGTGAGCTTAACCAGAGAAAACAGATACGAATGGGCACTGTGAAAGCAAATACCGAGCACTGAAAATGAAGGAAGACATTTGTTTCATGTCGGTACCGACGGGCAAGGCTGAATTGAAGTTAGGCTAAACGTGCTAAACTTAGCCCCCTCCCCGAAGCAAATTTCTGGCAACGTGCCTGCCTGCTAATGAAAAAAATATCCTTGCTGAGCTCGCTCGGTCTGAGGGCTCTGGCTTTCGACAAGGGGCCGGAGGGAGGCGAAGTGGCTCGGACGTGGCCTTGGAATGGTTCGAGAGAGAGAGAGAGAGAGAGAGATAAGGAGCCAGGAGGTGGAGGGTGACGTTAGCGGGAGTGGGGGGGGACTAGAGCAGCGCCACGGAACGAAAGATTTTTAGCACGTAAAATAGTGAAAACATGGTTCGGAAAATAATAAATAGCAACTTTAGTATGCACCTAAGGTCTTTGATTTGATATAATAGTAGAAGAGAAGGATGAATCCCAGCGGATAATTGAACACATGTTTCCATTACGGTTTCAATGTCAAAGGAAAAAAAGTTGAAATCAGGCTATTTTTACGATTTTCAGTGCCTGAAGCTCTTTAATGAGTACTGCTAATGAAAATTCTGTTCAAATAGCCGCTCACATTGATCCTTAATCTAACGATCAGTGAAACCCGATCAGCTCTGCGACTTATATTAAACTCGTTATCTTCGATCTCGCAAGGGTCTGCAGAGCCGTTTTCTGCGGAGGTATAGAACACCCTTAATGGGTTAAAGAGGGGTTTTTAAGTTCTAGATCATCAAATATCGCCGTGAATGGCTTCGTCATTACAGAAAATGCATCTCACGATGTATAAGTTTTAGAGCATGATGGATTTGACGATGTCCAATGGTTTGTTGAAACATTGGTAGAAATACATCACACAAAAATAAATCAGGACAGCTCTATACCTCAAGAAATAATTAATAATATAGCTCTAAATCAGTTTATCAATGTTTCTTATTTATACATTACTCTATATTGTTCAAGTATGCATGTGAAACTGAAAATTGTCCTTTTCCTGCTGTTTGCAATTTCCCGCAGTTTACACTTTTTTCTAGAGGTCCCCAGAAAAGTGTTCATAAGGGGTTTTACTGTAGTACAGTGGATTCGGCATTACCATGGCTGAGGTGGTTTGCAAATGGAGTGAATTCTAATCCTGCTTCTGATTTAGTAAGCTTTGACTTTATTAAACTCTTCAGTTTTTTTAGTCTCTTGTATAGCATTTTTTTTTTCAATCCTTTAGCAATGGGTACGTATGATTTTACAATTACGGCCTACCGCCTCCAAGGCCTACACTCATCTTTATGGACTGGGAAACAAATGACATCATCCTCATGTGCTCCCAACACCACATCCTCTAACCATGATTCCCTTGTCTTACGATTTAACCATTTCGATTTTTCCATCGCGATATTTCATAGACGTGGTCACCAGCGACCATCCCATGTGGAATGAGCAAAGGTCAATAAGGGTTTGATTACAAGGACCTGGTACCAGACCAATACCAATATAAATTATAAACTCATGAGTGATAAGGAGGAGTTCACACTCACAAACAATATCTTTCATAATCACCACAAACATAACACGTTTCAATTTCTGGTGGAATAGGCCTGTGCAACAAACCTGGCCCAAACCAGGTCCATCATCATGGCCCATTCAAAATGTCCTCACTTGACATTCTAGAATCACACATTTCATTTAATTTCTTAGAGTGAGGAGAGCTTTCTAGTCCAAATTTTCAAAGAAAGAAATCCAATCGTGGCCTGACCAAGGTGTTTCCCTGTTGAATAAACATCTTGAGAAAGTGTTTCGGCAGAACACAAACACCTAATGTCCTCTCACCTGCATGATTTGGTTCCCATGGAGGCTCATGATGTGGTCGATGTGTGGTTTGGTGGACAGCAAGTTCCTCAGCAAGCCAAGGGTTTTCATCAGCACATTCACCTCCGGGTCAGAGAGCAGTCGGAATATTTGATCCGTCCCCAAAGTGTTCAGAATCTGAGACTTAATCTTCTGCTCTGCTTGGAATGCCATGTTCTGAGAAGCAAACGATTGAGAAATCAAACAAAAGTTATGTCAACAATTGACAACATTCCAGAAGTACACAAAATAGTCATGACAGATGATGCAGGTCAAACAAAAACTACCATAGAGACTAATAAACCCTGGATTTAAAACACCAATAAATAAATATTTTTACCAACAACTAAGAAATCAGCATTGAATACATGAATTTTTTTTCTTTGGAAAAGGGATTTTTTCACTCCGATTTGGGACACATTTCCTCAATAATGATTCTCTTCCCAGTAAATGCACAATGAAAAATATAAATAAAAATTAAATGGCAACAACTCATTTCACTGTCATTAAAAACATTTGAATGTGGTAACTGCCATGCTTTGATAATGTACAAACTTCAGAACAAAACTCTAAATCATACGACATTAGTCACGAGTCCAGGAAAATACCTAGTTCTTTAAAAATTCAAAATTAGGAATAAGAACCTCAAAATTAATGTAATACAGTAGAGCACCAATTATCCGTATTAATGGAGAGGGAATCCCAATCAGAAAATCGAAAGAGATGGATAAAAATTTCAACAACTATTTATACTATAATAATGTCTGTCGACAACATACATTGAATACGCTCCATCAATTCACAGAACATTTAGTAGTGGACCTTAATCTCAGATGCACAATGCATCCCTATTTTATGTACCTACCTACGATATTTCCCTAGCAGTGAGTGTTTTAAGTCATGATCGCAACGTACATATTACGCTCATTATGAGTAATCTGACACTATTCTGATTGGAAAAAGTTGTCATATTTTTTTACTTACGAGTCTCATATCAAGGTAGCTGACGCACGACTTCCATTCATGTGAGTGGTCTGAGTCTAAACCCACAAGCCATAGCTGACCCAAGCATACATCTCTTCAGTGGCAAAAAGAGGTCACTTCTTGGGAGTTCCAAATTCCCCAACCCTTAGTGCTTACTCAGACCGCACTTGAAGTAAACAAGTCAAGGTTGCAGACCAGCCCAATTGCATAGTGCCCTATTAGCTTTTTTATCTATCTATTTAATGATGGAAAGTTCATAACCTGCAGAATGCGTATTCTAAGACGTTTGATTTCAAAATTACATAAAGTATTTCCCCTCATTAATTGAAAAGTGAAACAAATCAACGGCGATAAAACGCGACGGCAAAAATGCCAGTAAATCATACGTGTGACATGACACTCTTTCCTCTACCTGCCAGCAGGTGGTGCTGCAGACGCTTTCAAGCAGCCAGTGCACTTCGTTGAAGCTTATTAACTAGTATCGGAGGTATGTTTATTCAGTTAATTTATCATGATCAACTTTTATTAATTAAAATAATTTATGCAGATGATTCATTTAACCCTTTCAGTCATGATGTCCATTAAAATGGACACGCCTATTCGGGGCCCCTCCCTGAATAGTTACATTGTATCAGTGGTGGTGAAACACATTGTATTTATCCGCTCAACCTTCCTGGGCATTACTAAGTCGCAAACTCTTACTTACGAGCTTGAGCTTCAGAAGAGTGAAGGCTTCAGTTGAAGATGGCTGCACGTAGAGGACGGTCTGCTGGTAAGTGGCATTTTATATTATTTATAATTAAATAACTTGGTAGTTTACTGCCGTTTTTCCAAGTTTATTTTGAGAATGAAACATTGTTCATTCCTTATAGACTGGTTGATATACAATATTAGATATGATTTGTAATAGAAATGCCCTGAAACATGATGTCCATTTTAATGGACATAATTACTCAAAGTCTGTGCATGTGTTTAAGGTATTTATTCCTATTTTTTGGACTTATAGGTACTTCAACCACCAGAATACTCAGAGAAGCGGATATATTGGACATTATTAATGATGGGAATGTCTCGGAGGTGGATTTTCTTGACAGTAGCGACGATGAGATGCACGATGAGATGCACGATGAGAGCAAAATTCGGCATATTACTGAGGAAGGTATGTGTCCCCAGTTAACTTTTCCGTTGCGATAAAAGTTAGTGTGGCAAGACCTGTCGTGTTGACCTCATAGGAGACATATCGTGTAGTTTTATTGAAAAAATATGGATGTGGCAATGAATAGTGGTGGTGGCATAGTGCGCTGTGCTACTGATTAGAGGGTACTGGGTTGAAATTTGAGATTTGCCGGAGTTAAGTTAGAATTAAGTTGAGGAAGAATTTTGCAAGTTTAAATTTGTCAATTAGAGACAACTGTTTTGAAAAACGATTTCCTTTATTTTTCTGTCATAGCACATCTAATGTAATAACTATTTTCTAGATAATGCTGAAATTGAAAACAATAGTGATTTGGAAGAAGATGGCGCAGATGTGGCTGACAGTTCTAATTTGCCCAAAAATCTATCGGAAACGTACCAACTGACGGAGAAGAAGAACATTGGTTGGCGTAAACATCATTTGCCTTGCTCACCCCTACACCAAATTTGGGAAGCTGCTGAGGTAGATCCTCCTATTGATCTACCGTCTCCTCATGAGTACTTCAGCAGGTACATCCCTCAGGAAATGATCGACTGTATGGTGGAAATGACCAACGTTTATGCTATACAAACCGATACAGCACGGTTCCACCCCACAAATAGGCAAGAAATTGAAGTGCTACTTGGGCTTCATATTATTATGGGAAATCTTGGTTATCCAAGGGTAAGGATGTACTGGGATAGTGCAATTGGAATTCAAGTTTTCAAAGAGTCTATGGACATCAATAGGTTTTACAAACTACGGAACAATTTGCATGTTGTAAATAACTTGGAAGTGGATATAAGTAAGGATCGATTTCACAAAGTTAGATCTCTTTACAATGCCATTCGATCGCGCTGTTTGCAATTAACTCTGGAAAAGGAATTGTGTGTTGACGAGCAAATTATTCCTTTTAAAGGTTCGTTAAATGTAAAACAATACATTAAAGGAAAGCCTTCTCCGTGGGGGATCAAAGTATTTCATTTGTGTGGAAAAAGCGGACTGTCATATGATTTCCTAATTTATCAGGGTGCGACCACTGAAGTTGAAAAAGAAATACAGCAACAAATTGGGCATGGTGCTTCAGTTGTACTTCATTTAATCGACAGAATATCAAGCGCAAACCATGAGTTGTACTTTGACAACTTTTTTAGCTCCTATCACTTGTTGCAAATTTGCAAAAGGAAAAATATTCTGGCAGCAGGAACTGCAAGAATAAACAGGTTTTCTAAACCCCCACTAATGTCCGATTCGGAAATGAAAATAAAGGGCCGAGGATATTGTGAGGAAGTGTGTAGCAGGGACGGTGATGTTATTCTAACTAAGTGGATGGACAATAGAACAGTTGTTATGGCCTCCAATTTCATTGGAAAGGGAAATATGGATGAAGCGAAACGCTGGGATAGGAAAGAAAGAAAGTATGTCCATATAACTAGGCCTGAAGTAATTAGCAAGTACAATTCTAGCATGGGAGGAGTGGACAAACTTGATTTTTTAATAACCTTGTACAGAACATTTATACGGTCACGAAAATGGACTTTGCGCATGTTTACTCATGCACTTGACCTTGCTCTAGTCAATAGCTGGCTTGAATATCGCCAAGACTCGAAAAACATGGGTATGTCAGAAAAGTTATGCCTCGATTTGCTTCATTTCCGAATGGAAGTGGCTGAATCTTTGATAAAGTCACGGAAATATGATAAGAAAAGGGGTCGGCCTCGTAGCACCAGTGAAACTCCAAGTCCTAAGATACAAAGAAGGGACTCTAAAGGGCTTTGCTCAGATGCTCGCTATGATGGTATGAACCATTTTCCTGAAATGGATGGCAAAAAAGAGGCTACAAGATGTAAATTAGTGAAATGTACTGGAAAAACTCATGTGTACTGTTTAAAATGTAATCTCCATCTTTGCTTGACTAAAGAAAAAAATTGTTTCAAAACTTATCACAAGAAATAAATTGAGCATGTGAATTTAATAATATTGTGTATCAATGAATTATATCATAAAGAGATCATTTGGAGTGTTTTTAGCCAACAAATTTTCCTGAAAATAAATTATAAAAAAACGGTAAAACCAATGCAAGTGGCAGGTACTCATAAAATAATAATACCCTTTGAGTAATTTTGTCCATGAAAATGGACATGTAAAAAACTTTTCAGCCAATGGGCAAATCAACATAATTTTTGGTATATATGTTTAAAAGACCATTATAAACGTAAAACATAAGGAAAATAATTTTTAACTCTATGGAAAAAAAAGAATGACTGAAAGGGTTAAAAAGTTAGTAATCATTTTACAAAGCACACCGCCCTCCGCACGTTGTTGAAGAGGAAAGCAAAGTCGAGAAGAATGATATGGGAGCATCAATATTGAGATCGGAATTCGACACAGCAGTAAGGGACCTTTGGATGAATAAGACTCCTGGAATAGATGATATCCCCACAGAACTGACAAGGAATACGGGAGAGAGGACATTGGCTCATCTCTAGTGGCCAACTGCGACATGTACTGAACAGGAGAAATACCCAGGGACTTCGAGAAAAACATCATAATTCCTATTCCCAAAAACAAGAGAGCGGAGAAATGCGAAAATTTTAGGACTATAAGCCTGACGACACACGCATCGAAGATACTTACCAGGATCATCTACAGAAGAATAGAACGAAAAGCAGAGGAGTTCCTGGATGAAGATCAATTCGGATTCAGGAAAAGTAAGGGTACAAAGCAATATTGGCCCTTAGGCTGCTACTAGAGAAGACAATGGAGAAGAACAAACCTACCTTCATTGCATTTGTGGATTTAGAGAAGGCTTTTGACAATGTGGATTGGAATTTAATGCTTGGAATTCTGAAAGGAATTGGAGTGTCGTACATTGACCAAAGAATTATCCACAGTTTGTATAAAAACCAAGTAGCAGCGATAAAATCTGGACCCAGCTGTGAAGAAGCAAGAATAAGGAAAGGAGTGAGACAAGGCTGTGCACTGTCTCCCGTAATTTTTAACGTTTACATCGAGAGAGCCATCAATGAAATAAAGGAGATGTGTTCTGGAGTGAACATCCACAGAGAAACAATCAGTATGCTACGATTTGCTGTTGCTGATGACATAGCTCTTATAGCAGAGACAGAGAAGGAGCTGAATAAGATGCTAACAACCATGGAAAGGAAAATGGCCATACATCAGCTGAAGATCAATAAGAAAAAACTAAGATATTGGTGTACAGCATGAGAGAGGAGGCCAAAACCAACGTTATTCTAGGAAAACAGAAACTAGAAGAGGTGAAAGAGTTCTGTTACCTGGGAAGCAGAGTAACCAACAATGGACGAAGCAAGAAAGAAATAGTGAGTAGAATAGCCCAGGCAAAGAGGGCATTCTATCAAAAGAAGAATCTACTTACAGCGGGAAATACAAGCTTGGAAATAAGGAAGCAATTCATCAAAATGTATATTCGGAGCATGTTTCTTTCGGCAGTGAGGAATGGACAATGACAGCAGCGGAGAAGAAAAAAGTGGAAGCATTCGAAATATGGTGCTATCGAAGAATGATGAAGATGAAATGGATCGACTGAGTGACAAATGAAGAAGTCTTAAGAAGAGTGGGAGAAAAGAGAAGTCTGCTGAAAACTATAAAAAGAAGACAGGACAACCTAATCAGATATCTTAAGACACGATGGCCTGATGAAGACAATCATCAAAGGAAAAGTGAACGGGAAGAATGCAAAAGGTAGGCCTCAGATGAGATACATGGACCAGGTCATAAAGTACGTGACAGAGAGGAACTACATTCATATGAAGAGGTTGGCTGATAGAAGAATCGAGTAGAGGGCTGCATCAAACCAATCCTAGGATTGTTGACCCTTTATGATGACCGCCCATCACTGCACGAACTTCACACCATGGTTCGCAGTAGCAGAGGACTCCCTGAGGACAAGCGGGAATCCCCGAAGCCTATAAAACGACTATTAATACCATGTTTGACATAGAACACTTTTCTAACTTTGATAGTTTTCATAGACTATTATTAAGTAGGTAATACATATTCGCTAGAGCTGAGGGGCTCTGAAATACAATGGTGAGGCCAGGAGACGAATATTTCCTATGCCTCGCAATGTACATATGTATACCTGTTACATGAGGAACGAGGCAGTGCATCCCACCATTTCCAAGCTTTTTTAAATGGTCTTGAAATTAACAATTAATTCTCTACGGGTCGTTTCACGTCAAAAAATGGAAAAACAGGAAGTTTTGCCCCGACCATCTCCAATTTTCACAAAAATTTGTTTATATGTTTCCTGTTCGTGGATTAGTATGTGTACAAAACCGTTTTCTCAAATAGCGAGTTTATCGAGAGTTACAGCTATTTGTTATTTTTAGATTTTTACAATTAAGCCCTTAGCTTTATGTCTATATTTCTTGATCTAGTTGAGATAGAACCTACAAAAAAAAGCTTGTTTTAAATGTTTGAAAGTTGACAAATGATATTATAGGGACAGATTAAAATTTATAAAGAGGTTTTGAAATTTTTCAAAATGTTTAAACTTTTGAACCTGATTTGCCTTTGATTTCGCTAGTTTTTTTATGGATCAAAGGGCTATCTATGTGCTCACTACAGGTTAGTGAAATAAAATCAATGCGCAATTCATAAATTACTGTGTAAAAAATTCCAAAAGAATCGTGTGCAGAGTACTGAGCGGCCTGGCAGCTGATTTGCTTTCTGTTTGCTCAATGCTGCAGCCTTCCAAGTGTAGGGGAGGAAGCAAAAATGGGGTAGAGACGGCTCAATGCGTCTCGGCCAAGAGGAGCTATCTATTAAGTAAAAATGTTGCTACAGATATGTGATACCGAAACAAACTCCGATTACGATTTTGAAAAGACCCTTGCGGCAGCTTACAGGATACAGTAGATTTAAATACATATCAGTGCTACAATGTGTTCTCTTACGTATGATCTATACACGATAAATCTATTGCTTTGTCAAATGGTGTTTCTGATCTAGTGTTTCTTCAAGTACTGTTGTACGCTCAGACTTTGTTAAACGCTGATTTTTATTACTAATTACTTCGAAATTTCACAATATTTCACAATGTACGATTTACTACTAGACCATACTTACCAATTACGTCAATATATTCACAGAGTGTGAAACTTAGGAGAAAAAAACAACAGGAATTTGAGGAAAAATGGTGCGTGGCTTACACGAAAATCTGGAGGATTTGTGTAAGCCGTGCACCCCCATTTTTTCACCAGCGTTTCGAGAAAAAAGGTGTGTGGCTTACACGAATAACTACGGTAAATCGATTTCCTTGGATCCCAACTCATGAGATATGAAAAATTTTATACTTCAGTCAACAATAAAGAATTATTTTAACAACGTAACTCACAGATTCAAGACTGTGAAAAAGTGGTGAAAATCCTTAATGGATTTACATGCTGATATTCACAACAGTGAGATTTCCCAATACATATATTCAGAAACAAGATAAAATTTTCCTCACATCACAAAAAGCGCCTGTGAACCAGATTACCACAACAATTACACATCATCAGGTGCAAATTTCTGTGAATATTCTGGTTTGTAAGAGTGGGGTTAGAAGGTGGAGAGAGGTAATGGAAAGGGACAGAAGATGAAGGAATCTAGTCATGAGAGGCAGCTAAGGGAAGGAGGGAGGAAGAAGGCAGTGAGGAAAACAAATTCATTAAAGAGACCTTGAGGCCATCCAATGTCAAATTTTGAGCTATTCTCGGGCAGCCATTTCACCCCTCTATTATAACAACGGCATAAAATTTTATTGATAAAGTAACTCTCAATTGCCTCAAAATCAGTATTTGGGAAAATTGCTTTTATTTTAACAATTACTGGTGAAAGCTTGATAAGTCTTTGGCACTGATGTGGAAATTTCAAATTAAGTTGGCATCTTTACAGATAAGTGTGACTTAGTTGTCTTTGAGTGAAGCTTCCCTGAAGTTGACGGTGTCTGGCTTGACTATGTGGAATTCCTTCATGATGAGGTTAAGGAAACAATGCACTTCCACAAAATATATTTATTTACTCACGACCATGGTTTCGACGCATAGCACCTATCACCTGAACATGATGCTATGCATCGAATCCATGGTCGTGAGTAAATAAATATATTTTGTGGAAGTGCATTGTGTCCTTAACCTCATCATGAAGCTTCCCTGTCTTTACAGGCAAGTGTAACTTACCTGTAAAGACTTTAGCTGTATCAGTGTTGGACAGAAAGCTAGAAATTTCCACACCAGGGCCAAAGAAAATTTTAAAACTTTTTCCTGCTATTGTGAAAATAAAAGTCATTTTGCCTTAAGTCCTTTAACAGCCCTTGTATCACACACTCGTCGATGAGAACTCACATTCCCCGAGGCCAAAGCAAACAAACAATCTGCGTGGTGAAGTTGCGCACGCAGAGGGTGGCTCACCATGAGTGCCCAGATGCCATTGAGGCGCAGGGCAGGGTCCTTCCTCCTCGTCAGCTGGCAGAGCAGGTCGACAGCGCCAGACTCCAGAATCGGCTCCTTGGATGGCGAGAACTCAAGCAGCAGGTTGCAGAGGGTGGACGAGGCCACCGAGAGGACGTCCTCACCAGCGCCCTGAAGCAGCTGCATCAGGGGGCGCCACACCGAGTGGTCCTGCACGGCGGCCAGACACCGAATGAGCACTGGCGACACTCAGCACAAAGGGCATCGGCAGAGGGGTGCATAGGGGAGGGGAAGGGATGATGGTGGGGAGAGGTCTCGGGGGAGAACTTGTTTGTCGATCACCAAAGGGGGCAGACCCAAGGGCAGCGAGGAAACAACCAGAGTAGCGTCATTAAGTGGGCCAACTATTTGTCAATGCCCATTCATGATGGATCCAGCTAAGGCTACTGAGGGAAGTGAATACCTCTCACCATACAGGAGTTATGAAGAAAGCACCAAATTGGATAATTGAAATTATAGAGGGTAACCAACACACAGATCTGCGATTCCATATCACAACTTAATAAACACGATCATGGTTTCACTGCAATACACATCAATAGACGAACATAACATATCAACAGTTGAATGTTGCAGTACAACCACAGTCATGCTTAATTCATTTAACAGGGAGTAGCACGGTCATTAGTTACCCCCAGATTCTTACAAGCAAATGCATTGTGCACGGGCTTTGAGCAAATCCTTAAACTGGTAACTTTACTGTCATGGTCCCTCACACATCACGTGATCAAAACAAAACAAGCCTCAAAACTTGTGTGTACCCTGTCTACACTTGAGACTGTTTTCACAGGCACTTACATCAGCACCCAGGCAGAGACTACCATAATTGATATGAATCGCAATTTAAGACAAATACCTAATGTTTCATTCCAAACATAGAATGTTTGGAATGAAACATTATGATGAAGAAGCAATGTTTTTACATTAATATCAATAAGAATTACAATTATACAGTTCATCACATCCAAATATGGAGAGAGGTATCAGAAGAACCTAAACCAGGGTGGCCATTCCCTAGTATGCAGTAGTATTCCTGTAGCGGATTCAAATTCACAGTTAGTTCACAGATTTCAAAGACCAAGGCACATCCTCAGGCTTTCTGCTACCTTTACGGCAATTAGAATCCACAACTAGGTTTGCATACCAAAATTATAGTTTAAAAAGTTGGAAATACTACTACATTGGAGATTATTAGGAGGGAATATAAGGTAGATTGCTTTTCCAAATATGTTACAGCATTAAAAAAGGTACTAGGGTTACATCAAATCGTCAATGTAAAATTAGAGATTGATGATCAGATGCCAAATTTCCTATGCACGATTTGGGATATTAATTGATGTGACAGAAGATCTGAGGTAATGATTGGGATAGGTAACGTCATTCTTAAGCCTGTTTTGTCTACACCTCCATGCAAATCTTAGCGTACAAAATATAGGAGTGACTCTGCCAGGAATTCGACACACATGTGACCAGTGGCATTGACAATTGCCAGAGAAAAATAGGGAATGAATGAAAAAAATCCCAAAAAACAGCTTCTGGGATCACGAATCCTATGTAGCCTGGTTGCCAGTGCATTGGTCCAGAAAGTCAAAAGTCCATAAATTGCTTGCCTAATTGCCCAGGAGACCTTTTTCCTCAATTTTCTAAATATTTCCTCTCTTGTTTGACATACAACTTTGTTCAGAAATCATTGCTCCCTGTAAAATGTTCGTGTAGTGCCTGTCCTGCATGAATGGAATGGTAATTTGAAATTAGAAGCCATGTTTCAAGTGCAACAACTTAGTTTCAAAGATGAACTTATTTAACATATTTATAAATGTGCAATTTGAAGAAATATGGTTTCCAGAATTATGGATTTTTAAATGATGGAAAAACTCTAACAAGGAAATAAAGAGGATCTAAGCCTAAATTTGGCTGACAGAATAATAATCAGGATTACATGATATAAAAAGGATGCACCTTTTCAATGATTCTTTGTCCTTTCACAGATTTATTTCAACATAATGAGAGATCACGGTTCTTTATACAGCAGGTTCATGTCTGATTCTTCTATAAATTGCCATTCCATCAAGCAGCAAAATCTTGGCCTGTAGTTATTTTCCATTAATTTTTCCAATTCGAGTTTCTAAATCCTCATTGCATAAAATTTGAAATATCAACATCATTTCATCCATGTTTCACCTCTATTTGGGTCATTCAAAAGCAATACAACACATTTCATCATCTTTTGATCAAGTATTCTACAAATGAAATTTTACTGACAACTCAAGGAGCGTCATTATCAACTATGGGTCATGCAACATGAGAACTAAGTATTTCCCAGATGAATCATTGGATGTGGACATATTATGGTATGTCAGAGTAATTAACTAAATTTTTCCTCATTTTCTTACACCTTATAGATACATATACCAATTGTTTTATAACTTAATAAGGTAGGTGAAAATATCCTTGCCCCGATCTGCTCTCCTTTGTCAACTTCAAAGTTCCTTCCCGCCCCACCTTTCGTTCTCATCCTTCAATCCATGTGCCCACTCCCAGACTTTCGTTACCAACCGTCCTCTTTTCTTCCGTCTCTCCTCTCTATTGAACTCCCTCCCACAACACATTGATCCCTTTGCACTCCCAATTAAATCATTCATAAGCCTTTCTATTTCGCATCTGTCACCAGAATAGCCTTTCCCTTCAATTTGTTTCCTGTTACTTTTATTTTAATTTTTTCTTGTAAATGTTATAAAATTTTATGTACTGTTATTGGTCACTATAAAATGGCATCATTGCTGTATGTGGTTTTCTTTCTTTAAAATAAAAATAAAAAATCAAATGCCCTGACCATTTCTTTGAGAAAATCCATAATTCAAGAATTCAGGAATTTTCCATTGAAATCCATTTACCTTCCCCAAATGGAGTCACAATTTATCCACTTTTCTGATAGTCTTCAACATCTGTTTCTTCATCCTCATGTCAAGTCAATATTGGAAACCAATATTCTCACTCCAATAACTTCCACTCATCTTTTTGTCCACATTATGTTTTGTGAAAATTGGTGAAATTACAGGCAGCTATTGCCCTTATTGTTAATAAGGGTCCTCTACATAATCTCCCGGGTTTTGAAGGTAATTATTTAATAGCTTAACAGGTACAGTACAAAGTAGCATGCGAGCAAGTTAAGAGACTAGCCAAGTTTATATTCACCATAAGTGGTGTCAGGTATTTACAGATTTAGGAAGAAGTAGCATGAAAGTATCAATCACGCAGTCGTTGCTACTATCGTACTATGTGGGAATGCATGTGTATGACGCAACTGAGTTCACCACTTGAATGCCCTCACTACTACAAAATGGACGTGCATTTTAGAGAATTGTAAATTGGCTTATTTTCTGCACAATTGAAAGCACTCAAGTGAACAGAATTTCTTCTGATGAGGCCCCTTCTCCTCTCATCAGCAAGCTGAAAGTTGCCGACAAAAACAAGTCTCCTGGGACCATTAATTGGAGAAGCAGACAAATGAGGAGGAAAGACAGAGGGGGAACTACACCAAGGAACAAAGAGCAAAGAATGCTACAGATCTGGGGTTCTCTACCTTTTTGGTAAAGTATCCCACCTTCCCATACAAAAATTGCCACCTAATTCCCAGTTTTCTAGGCTAAAATGCAAATCATATCTCAGGAGAGAAGACATGGAATGAAGAAAAATAAATGTTTATGCACAGAATTCCACTAAATTGTGGTGTCATGATGACCAAGTCTCTCTGCTCAACACCTAACCACAGACCACCAGGAGTACTACCAAACTGAAGTTGTCTACTTAAGCAGGAAAATCCAACTTTGCGGAATAGCTCCTCCGTGCAATAGTGTAATAGCTTAAGATACTTTTCCTCCATTGCAACTATCCACATTTTCCCCAGGATTGCAAATTTATGGTTTACGTAATTTACTCGTCTTCAACTGTGGTGTCTCAATAATTAATAGCAAAGAAATTAGCAATACCTCTCACACTATCTCTCTAAAAGGTGTAAAAATATACAAATGGGTCAGAGAAAGTTATATTTATTAAAATTTGCAAAACTGCTAGGTAATGACATGCCCAACATATTTCCCCACAGGATTTATTTCCATACAAGCACAGGGCAGGTAATCTTCTCCTGCTTCATCATCATCGGTCAACAATCCTAGGATTGGTTTGACGCAGCCCTCCTCTCGATTCTTCGATCGGCCAACCTCTTCATATTGACGTAACTCCTCTCTTTTACATCCTTCACTACTTTCTCCATGTATCTCATACGAGGCCTGCCTTTTCCATTCTTCCTGTTCACTTTTCCCTCAACGATTGTCTTTATCAGGCCATCGCGTCTCAAGATGTAATCAATTATGTCATCCCATCTTCTTCTCAGGATACTCAGCAGACTTCTCTTTTCTCCCACTCTTCTTAAGACTTCTCCGTTTGGTCACTAGGTTAATCTATTTAATCTTCATCATTCTTCTGCGACACCAGAAGAATGATGAAGATTAAAGCTCTCCACCATAGAGGCAGAAATGAAACAGGCCTCTTTCAATTGCTAAGCATTCGCCTCGAAAAACAGCTAAATTATGTCTGAATCATTCTCCTACCAGTAGCATGTATATAGTCTGAATCATAAGAGTCCATTATCATCAGCATTTACAGTTATATGCATAAGAGTATTAATAGTCACTGACAGCAATCAATAATTATGTGGAATATTCCCACTTGTTCAAAATCGTAATTGTTGCAGGCAAAACAATGTACAAATAGTTCTGAATTCAATTTCATCGAGATACGCACAATATCTTTTGCCGTACTGACTTCTAGAGTCAGCTGCGGGATCTTTTACATAATAATGCCCTCCCACCCCTTCAATTGGTATTCATTTATTAAGTGGGGTTTTCTTTCAGATCTAATGGCTTACATTTCCCAGTCATGAAGTTGGCTCTCAGAGTTAGCTCATTACAGAATCCAGAGAAAAACAAAACAGCAATGAAAAGCACACAAAATAACCAGATATCTGTATGAATTTATTACCATTTTAATTCAAATAATAGACCTTACAATCACAAGCATGTGCACATGCAATGTGCTGTTTATTACTTGTTATATTTAACCACCCCTGTGAGTGCAACTTGTTGCCCTCTTTATTGCAAAATCATTTCACATGCAAATCATAGGGTAATTAATGGTCCCTTGGCCATCCCTTGCTATTTTAGCTTCTCGTTGCATGGGGCTTCCATTGTTCTTGCTGAATAGACTTTTTTCATGTGATCATGGTGGTGCATGATTGTCATTTACTCCTCCGGGATGTACTAATATTCCTCATGCTCTCTAACAATTTTGGCAATTATGTAAATTATAACAATTAGGTAAACCATCGATTTGCATTGCTGGGGAAAATGTGGAGATTCGCAATGGAGGACATATTCTCTGGTTTGCAAAGTTTTTGCTGTTAATTGGCCACCACAATGCTATATTACTTGCTGCCACAGCACATTTGGAACTCAAGAAAGAACGGTAAAATGCGAGGTCCTAACAGTCAAAATTTGACATTTTATCACGGTTTAAGGCTTAATTGTGTGGAACCACGAGATTGGAAAGCGACGTTTCTTTTCCAATAGACATTTTATATTTGAAATAATTACATATAATATGGAATGTAATGTTATTGATAGTAAATACAATCACAGGTATATAAATTGTGTAAAAATATAATTTTTAATAGCTATGTTAATGAAATCCTTTGGCCATATACCCAAAACACCCTTAATATTGGTTAAACTAGCATTTAGGTAGTGGGAAATGGTTGTAGAATGATTATTTAAACATCTGTGGCAATATCAAGAGTTCTATATAGCAAATGATTTTTAGCTCCGAAGAGTTCTTGTTATATAGAGCTTCTACTACAAACTCACCACAAATGGTTCTGCATACATAATTGTGAGGAATTTTGTACATATTGGTCACCACTCTAACTCACCAATCAAATGAACCAGAGCAGTTATAAGGCTTCATTTTGCTAGTGTACACTGATGAACTATCCATTTATATCCTAACCATTATCCAAGTCTGTAACAAGATGCCATTTATGGAATAGTTGGCCACAAAACTAATGACCACCCATAATGCACATTGATTTCCCAGCTCATGAGACACCCCAGTTTTTTTTGGGTTGGATTTTAGAATAAAATAATAACCAACATCTTTTAAAGCTAATAATTCATAAGAAAATGTGATAGTTAATTTTAAACAATAGCAACTCAATTAAATTCATTGATCTCAGAATTTCAGAAACAATTGGATGATTGAGAGTACATCCTTCAGTTCACTGCCTTAAAGGTAAATGTAGATAGGCCTCTCGTAAGGCAGTGCCAAAACTGATGCACATCCTTGACCCATAACATTCAGGCTTCTTTTTGAACACATTCTCGGGTAAAACTGTTGCACTATTGTCTGAGAAAGAGAGCATTTTGGAAGCTATGGGTCTCACCTCAAGAGCAGACACCACAATCAGGGGCGATGCAATCTGGCAGGAGCATATGCAGAGTGAAGAGGACGACGAGGAACAAGTTAGCTCAGGCATGAGGGCCCTCTTCCGAAGGGCACGCAGACAGGGGGGGGCGCCAGTGACAAGGGTTGTTAGGCGTGGGAGCCATTTCGTTGGCATTGATGAGACAAGCAAGTGGGGGAGGTGGGGAGGGGGTGGGATGACGAGGAGGGAATGCCGAGTGGGGAGGGGAAAGGATCTACTGGTTAATGGACCCTCGTGGGAGATGCAGCGTCATGCTTCCACTGAGTGGTGAAATCAAACACCAACGGCTCGAGGGAAGCATCACACGTTTGAGCACCAGTACAATTGGCACCAGCACAATTGGCATGGGATTCTGAGAGCAAGCCTGCAACTGCCGTTTACAACAGCTGAAGGCAAAGCATGCAAGACTTCCAAGGGACTGTTCACACTGAAAACCATTACTTAGTAGTATGCAAAGATAAAACCAATTTATGAGGGCATGTAATGCATGCAGCACAAACTCTAAGCCATGCTATATGACTAAACTTGACAAAATATGTTTATAAAAGAAGGGATGCCATGGCCTTAATAGCGGTAGAAAAATATATGTGATAACAAATAGTGAATTACAGCCTCACCCAATGCCCACAGTCCATTACATTCAGTGACTGATGCTGTAAGAGAGATACTGATGAAAAAGGACACAGGGAGTCCTCAAGTTATGTAACTAAAGGATTCTGAAACCCACTGCATAAGTAGAAATGTATGTAAGACGAAAGTTGGACCATTTCACTTTTCGGCACCTTGCGATCTTTTCGCATGCCAACATATTATCAGCTTTACTTTTACCATCACAAAATGAACAGTATTTTTGTCAATAACAGCATAATTGGTGTATATGTTTGAGTAATGTTGCCACTTACGCTTGATACGGATTTGCATAAGTCATAGCTTGCATAACACGGGGACTGTACGTGAATCTACCTGATCCTTGATGGATCTGAGAATTGATGATGTGTGGAGTAAGGGAGAGGCTATACGTATTTCGATCACAGCAAAGTCTGTACACTGTTCATTACATAAAAGGGACATAGAAAAACCCCTTGAATGTACTTTTTTTGGAGCATGAGGAAAGAGTAGCGTAAAAACGGTGTAATCATTAGCTATTTAAAGACAACTTTATGGAGCTGTCTAAAACTGACTGAAGTTTGAACTTGTGGACACAATAGATTAACAGCATTAGAAGATAAAACTGACATTGAACAGCAGTTGAACTGATATTGATACAGTTAAGATTAACACACTGCATGCAGAAGACTCACATGTGAGTCACTGCTGTGAATTGTCCAGGGGCTACGCTCACTTTGAGAGTCAAAAGTAAGACATATTTCAAAGTTCCCAACAATGGTAATTAATTCTCCGGCTCCAAAACTCTAAGTGCCAAGCCTCAAAAGTCAAGCTTGGTGGATTAGGGTGCGAGACATTATAATTATCCCATTATGGCACAGGGACCCGAAGAAGTGCGATACAAAGGGGTGTTTTACCTGAAAAGTTGTTCTGAGTTGTTGCACTGATCTTGAGAGAGAATGAAGGCATCGAACGGCAGCAAGGCGGACCTTTGGACTGCTGTCCTGTAGACCAGCAACTATGTGTTCCATAAGGTTATCTGTATCGATGATTTTCTTACGTATGTCTTCATCATTGGCCCCCAAAGATGCAAATGCCTGAAAGTGACAAAATACAACAAAATAAGGACGTCCCCACTACTGTACATGACCTCACCTTCACAATAGTTTTCTAAAGAGGGTAGAAATGTTGCCTTCACAGCTATGGCTATTTACTCACTTTTAAAAGGTATAAACATGACCACAATTGCAATATCCCCTTTCTTTTTAATGTCTTAAATGATTAAACTTGATGACTAAATTATCATACAACTTATCTTATTAACAGAAATTCAATCTCATTATCAGAGAACAAATCTCATTGTCCAAGATGCACTCAATACAGCAATGTTTGAAGTCATCTACGCAATGCCCTGCAAGCCACCGTGATGGTGTGAGGCAGGGGGTGAAGATCACCAAACATGCACTATTGACATGTAACTAGGCTACAATGTACATGGAAATATGTTATCTCATTTACCATAAGGCAAAAGAGAGGATTAATAACAACATCTCAAAGCAACAAATTCTTTGGGGGAATCTCTATCTTAATCAGATTGCCACAATCTGTGCCACGAGCCAATATATCGGCTCGAGCGTAAAATTGCTATTCAAGCTAATTTTGTTGTAATAATTAAATTTATCCTTTACCCAATGTATTATAATATTATAACCAACAAATAATTCCTTTTTAGTAAAATAAAAAAAAACATTACATTGATATCTAAAATAGTAACTTCATATTGTATTTTTTCATAAAGTGCTACAAAACTCTTAAATTAAGGTTGGCACTTTTCGCTAGCACCACCAAATTTCAGTGTCACTAAGAGGGTTAATGTCATTAATGTTCCTCACTTCTTACAGTCCACTGAATGTGCATTTTATCGTTATTTGCAATCTTTGTACCGAAATCTTAGGGTGAAACTTCACCCTTTCAACTGTTTCACCATCATTCTGACTCATTACATTACCATTTATTTATTGCATGTCTAATAGCAGCTCAGAAAATAAAAATGCAGAAAATCAAGCTTTTTCATGTTTACTGATGGAGAATAATGTTTGTGTTACTGACCTTGAGGCAAAACTTACTTTAAAAAATTATGCCCATCTATCTCCATATTTTACAGTCCAATTAAATGGAGTGAAATCTTCATAGCAAACACTCAGTGAGCATTCAAATTATTCATATGCAAAAATACACTTTTTGCCAAGAACAGTAGTTCACAAAGCTTTACATTTCATGTTATCTTCAACTCAGTTTCATACAGCAAATATGCATTGCTATTTTAACAATTCATTGTGAACTAATCAAAACCTGTCGTCAAGAGTGAGTGAAATAAATCCCAAAAAGTAAACAATCGGAAAGTGGGGGAAATTGTGACTCTTTTCTTCCCAGTGATGCCTCTCAAGCATTTCTTTTTTATTTTAATTCCATAAAAGATTGTTCACCTGGTCTCTTTAATTAAAGAATTAAATCTTACCATTGAAAGTTTTTTAATATCTATCCAAATTCATGCCACTGAAATGCATGAAAAATGGATCCCCATAGCAGCTCTAAAAATAACCATCTTAGCTTCCCACCCCAATTGATTTTCATGAGGTGTACCTTTACGAATAGGTATAGATCCATGAAATTCGCAAGACGCGATATCGCGAAATAATGCAAAATACCGCGAAATCGGAAAATAAAACGAAATTTCGCCTTTTTCGCGAATTTTATGTGAATTAGCGAAAAAATCACATGTAAAGAGTCATAATCGATTAAAGTCTAAGCCTATATTGTTTAACGCTGATGACGTTCATTCGCTCTACCTCATTATGATTCAAAGGTCAATTGGCTTGTTTAGTCTCGCGCATATCGCATTCGCGTAATATCGCGCACTGTAGTGATGTCTCCGCCGGAATTTGCCGTTAAATTAATCACCGCCTCTCTCTTCGATTCACATTTATCAATCCTGAAATTCTCGGAAATATCTAGAATGACATGCTTTCTCTCCTGAATAATTAGATATTCTAAATCAACAATGTGCTGAAAGAAATTTAACACGGCCGCGGAATAGCGGAAGTATAAGCTCACGCGCCCGTGCGCACGCGTCAATGCGGAGCAGTAATTCCGGTGACTCACCGCGACGCAGTAGACAGCGTAATTGCATAACTTGTTGAAGGAAAACCTTTAGTGTGGGCCTAATGTTACAATTTTGTAGACTTAAACACGGCCGCTGGCCGGGAACGGAAGCGCTAGCAGTTGAGGCAAGGGGGGAATTAACAGAAAAGATAGGAGGAAAGGGGTTGCTACTTATTAGCGGTTGATCGTCGGATCTTCGGCGCTCCACTGAGCTTCAATGCAAAAAAAAAATTATTTCGACACACCCCCAGTTCAAGTTTCTTTGTTTCCGATTGTGTTTAGTTATGCCTGCTCTTTCACCATGCCTTTCTTGTTATGTAAAATGCTTAATAAAAGTATAAGCATTCACAAAATGTGTACCAAAAATAATAAAACGCCTAGAAATGCGCAAAAATTGTAACATTATAATAACACCGCCATTATTTTCTATAACACTGAAATCACATAGTTTTAAAATGAATTTTAGCAAAAAATAAAACCACTTTCACGGACCTCTACGAATGGAAAGCCTTTGGCCAAATTTGAAATTTTATTCAGTTACTAATATTTCATTATCCTATAAATTCATAATTCAATCACGTATCATGAATTATTTTCTGCATTGAATTAAGATTAGCGGTCTTGGACCAGAAGGCACCCAGGAGATTTGAAAATAAAATACTTCAATTCCACAAACAAACTTTTCATTGTACCACCCAGGTTTCGCTATGATGCAGCATCATCAAGTGTCCTGGAAATTGATGCTGCAGTCTGGCGAAACCCAAGTCGTGCAACAAAAAGTTTGTACGTGGAATTGCAATATTTTCTTTTCCTATCTTAAAGATGGATAAATTCCAGAGTTACACCTGAAACTGCAACCTTCACAAGGCACCCATTGGCAGAACAACTTCTCAGTCAATAAGCCACCCTTCCCTTATAAGACCCTTTACCCTCCCTCTCCCTCCATAATGGCCATCAATGAATAAAAAATAGAAGGGTTTTTGAAGGGGTAGCTCTCATTATATTAACTCCCCATCCACTTAGCACCTAACATTCACAGGTACTTTCCTAAATGTAGCATTCATTTGAATATCTAAAATGGGAAACGTAGTTCTTCCAGAAAATATTTTCATGCCATCTTCTGGTTAATTTCAGAAACTTTGGTAGACTCTTAAGGTCGTTTTACACCGTCATTGATACTGCGCAGGCTGTTGCGAGAACACTTGCGCAAGAAATATTGTACCGTGTAAACCGACAATTTGCGAGGACAGGCAGCGCCACTGCACAAATGCTTGCGAGCAAATTAGAACATGTTCTAATCTGATACATGCATTCATGCAAGTTAGAAGTTTATTTCTCTCACTAGATGGTACAGATGTAGCGGCAATGAACTGCCTGGGGAATTCTAGCAAGAAAATAGGTTGCTGACGATTGAGTTCGGTGTTTTTGTTTGCACTCAACTCCTTAGATAGTGAATAAAGTGCAATAATGATGAGCTGGGCGATTAAGCATGTGGGAGCTTAAATTTCATGTGTAAAGGAAGAACCTGTTACTTTGGCCCACATCCATTTGTTTGTGGTGCAAATTTTGGGCTAAGTATACGAGACTAGGGTCTCCACTATTATGTTTAGACTATGGCTTAAAACATATTTTAAAGTGGTGGTAATTTATCGCATATTTTACGTCCAATTAATTGCTACTTCACTGATCTTGATGTTATGCGATACATTGATGGTATTACCGCTACTGAATATCGCACTGACATAAAGCACCGACGATTGCACTATGTAAAGCTGTCAAGCAAGCGTCCTCGCAATTTTCTATGTCACAGACTTTCGCAGACGACTGCTCAAACGGAATCAACATCAACTTTTGCTGTTTCAATGACCATGTAAAACGGCCTTTACAGTTGACCAAAAAATTCACTTTTGAAGAGAGAACTCACAGAATGAATATTAAGCTCCACTCACCCTGAATGCTGCCTGCTTCATGTCCTGGGCCTCCTTCTCGAGTCGGACCGCATTGGCGGCTGCCGCTGCCATTCCAGCGGGCGATCCGCTCATGAGGAAGGACGAGGAAGAGGGGGATGGCAGGGAGGGGAAGTGGTGCACGGCCAGGGGGTCCGAGGAGGGATCCAGGGGGGCGGCGGCGGGCCCTGTGGGAGGAGGGGGTGGGATGCCAGAGGATGAGGGGGGAGGGGGTGACGACGTGCTTCCTCCGCCCGCACCTGCATTGTTGTTCGAGAGGGCTCGTGCACCCGGGTGGCGCAGGAACTCGGCAAGCGTTGGCACCAGGTGATTCGAGATGGATGCCAATCGCTGCAGCTCCGTGTCCACCTCCGTGAGGTAAGCCAGCGTCTCAGCAGCAAGGACGCGTTCACTTGGCGGACGGTCCTTCTTGCAAAGCCTCACCTGGGAAGAGATGGCAAATGGGACACTTGCTAAGGATGCACGTCCAGTGATCCACAACTAGACACTCAAAACCCTGCACAATCACACAGCCATCTCAACGGAGAGTGATCTGTGAGCAGATATGATGAGAGTGAGCACACCAGAAATATTGTGATTCCAGAATACATAAGCTGTATCTGAGAACGAAGAAAGCTTTGACGAAGAAGTCTTGGTGATGATGTGTTGCTGACGTACAATGAAGTATCCTCAGGAAAGAATGTGTAATATTGGGATGGTCTCTTATAAGGAGTGACATTAGAAAGTAATGGCAACTTCAACAGATGTAGCGAAACGTTATAGGGTTCTTTCATAGCCCTTTCATAGTCGCCGAACACCAATGCAAGACGAACCAAATAAAACAAATGATATGCAATAAGTGCTCAATAATTCCGCAGCAAACTCACTGCATTTCTTTACACATTGCTTTAGTATTTGACAATAACCATGTTAAGCATTATCTAAACACAGTAAAATAAATAAATATTTATGTGTTGACACCAGAATATTCACAGTTCCATCTACATAGTAGCTGATATGAAACACCATTTTTTCAATAAGTGACCTTAGCTGATTCAAAATATTAATTTCTCAATCCTGTTATAACTTAATATTCAATTGTTGGGAAATTTATTTAAATAAAATGTCTTCAAGAATACACCCTTGTTCTTGAACAAATCAATTGCATATGTGTATGTAGTATGCCATACCCTTGGAGAAAGTTTTATGGGTGATTAAAGATTGGTGCAAGAAAATGAAAATAGAATATGCCGTGGTGTCATTTGTGATTATTTAAACATCAGATCAAAATATTTTACTGAATAAATCAGTCTGGCAGTTGCTGGAAATGCTGTTAGGCCACCTAAATCTACGGGTATAAATCCGACAGGAAATTTGAGGTAAATCTTAGCATAGGAATGTTTTGATGATGAAGATACAAATAAGAAGCAATGCAAATCAATAAAAAGAAGTCTTTGACACATACAAGGAATTTTAAAAAAACACAGGCATGAATTTTCTTCGGCTGCTGCCAGCAATCTAGCGTATGACGTCATTAATCACAATGAGGCCACATTGGCCAACACAACGCCGAGCTATGAAAGAACCAATAGAGGACAACATTTTATTAATGTTTTGATTAGTGAAAAAGAGCAGCAATGCATAAGAAGCATCTTCTTTATCATGATGATTGTTCTTAGCAATGATTGTCTTACTAGGTCTTCCATTTTCTAACAAATAAATTAGATACAACAATAATCTTAGTGATGATGGCAGAGAAAGATTTCTTGAAAGCAAGGACACATGAGAACATAATTGTGTACATTGGACAGGGGTGGGAAATGTGCATACAATGAATAATCACTTTGTTATTGCTATTGATACAACAAGAATGATAGCAGAACCTGGTAAATACCATTTTTTGGGATATCAAGCATCAAAATCGAGTCTACATATACTTTTTGCATGAATAGTATACACAACACATGCTATTTGGTTATATCGTCATCATTAATTATTGAGTGCGCATCAACGCAAGGTATCGTTCATATTTTTGGGGGGGGTAATAATTGAAAATGAAACTGTTAAAATAAATTAACGCCAGTAATGAACTAACTTGATGGAACTCATATTGTTCCCCTAGAAGTGATGCAACACACACATAAGTCTTCAACGTAACCCGAGAAGGCCTAACCTATTCAGAGTGTTTTCCTCGCTACAATGTTCAGGATTTTGGGTCCCTACAAAAACGTGATAACAAGAGTCCACTGTATTTGGGTGTCCCAGCAGGTTTAGAGTTTCCTGAGCAAACGTTTTAAGAGACTGGTGTTATTTTCCTGATAGAAGAACCCTCTTAACTGCTGAGCATGTTCAGCAGCTCTTATTTCTTAAAAAGATTTTCAGTATTTACAAAGGTACGAAGTAGTGAAGGGGCAAATCCACAATTTGATTGAATCCGAATCCTGCTTTTTTATCGAATCCGAATCTCTAATCCTAATCCCAAATCCTAATCCTCCTCAATTTCATTAATTTCAAATCTTCTTTTATCTGTAAATTGTTAAATAATGCTTCCTTTCCTGTGAATTCTCTAATTAAATCCAATTGAAGCAGAATCTTATTTCTTAAAGTAAATAATAAATGAATAATGGTCATATAGTCCCCACTCAATGAAATTAAGGACAAGTTCAAGAGAAAATATAAAAAATGGGTAATTTTAAAAGTAAATCAAAGTTTAATTTTTCTTAAATAAAACTGAAAATGAAATGAAAACAGATTTCAAGTTTTTGTTGAGAAAACGCAGCATTTTCACTCTGTCAGGATCTAATAATTTCTTTTTTTATCAACCGAATTTCCAGCAGTACTGAAGGCTCTTTCTGAAAATACTGTTGCTGTAAGAATGCAGAGGATCTCTTTTGTTAAAATTTTCAAATTGGGGAATTTCAAAGAATTCATGTGTGGACAAGAATTATTAGTTTACAATATGCTGCTTAAACATTTCCTGCTGAGAGATAACTAAATGTGAATATTAAGAATGGCTAGGAATAGATAATTACACAAGAAATATTTTTGACCACCGAAAATGCTGCATTTCGGCGAGTCATTACAACTTTCCTAACTAATGGACCTACTGGTTAACACTAGAAGACTTCAGCAAAGCGCAAAATTATTGTTTTGGAAGATTTACTTTGCTAAATGATCGATGAATAAACAATTGCATACGAAAACAGCTCTCCTACCTGTTTCTTATAGTATGGTAACGAAAGAAAAACAGAAATTAAGAACTGTTGGAATAAAGAGGCTTAAACCAGCACCTTTGGATATAACAAGCACTTGCTATAGCAAGTGATTCTCAGTCTTTGGGAGCACTCGTTATACCCAGCTTCCACTGTACCTGCACGCATTTATCCGTGAAAGAAAATACATTGTCCAAACATTATTAACTTGTGTTAATGTATATCGGAAATAACCCATTCCGATTCTGGGTGTTCATGCATCACCCAAACGGGGGTGATTGACCAAGGTCCTTTTCACTATCCCAAGTTCTATCATGTTTAGGCTGGAAATCCGACGATTTTGAAGAGATGGTGTCACTAATTGGAAGAGGAAGAAAAGTATATGTTTTAAATGAAATAGCAGACATGCTGCATTTTTTTCTCGCAAAATGCTTCTCGAAATATTATTCTGCTCCTGACAAAAATAATAGAAGATACAAATAAAATAATCAGAACTAATCAAATACCATCCCGAGTGGAGAAGGTAGTAAAACTAAAGGAATATTTGGTAAATGGACCCATGAACCTGTGAGGATTACCTAAATGTCATACTACTGCCAAATATGTACTTCAGGACAATGGCTACCATGTGATTATGTACACAAACGCGTGTAAATTAAGTTTTTATTTGAAAACAAACTACCAGTGACGTAAAGCAAACTCAATATAGGAGATAGAGATTTAGGAATTTGTGATGGGGATGGGGTGACAGGGATCTCAATGGGGGACACACAGCTGGCTCTGCCAATGGAAGCAGTAGCAACAGGATCTGTGCGAGTAGACCTTCCGACACCCCCCCTTCACTCCCTTCCCTTTCCCAAAAGCAGTTGGTGTGAGGTGGATGATGGAAATGGTATCTAAGCAGCTCCTTCGGTGGGCGTCAACTTTTGCTTATTTTAATTTTTGATTTATGAGCGAATGGCTCGGGTTTGAAGATTAATTTTTTCACTAAAAATCATTTTCCGTTTCCATCTAACAATTTCGTGTACATTATTGTGATTTCGGTTCTGAGTAAATGCCCCCATTGAAACTGACTAAACTCTGCCTTTACAAACCACAATGACTTTTAGATTGAGCAATGCGGTTTTATCAACAAAGAAATAGCCATCTTTTCAACAATATCAGTTTCATTTAGGGATGTGTTGATTCTCGTTATCTCTTCTCGATACCACCAATTCTCGTGGATTGGTATTCGTATCGAGAATCGATTGCCTAAAGTCGATACCAATACCGTCGATACTACGGATGTTCGGATCGTATATTTTAAAATTTCACGGCTTAGTGATTAAAGCATCCCGTGAAGGGGATATAGGTACCTTAGATATTGACAAGGAGAGGTTGTGTAAATATGGTCACGAAATCAGATGAAAAATTTTCCGTGCAGCTAGAGGCAAAATAAAGATATATTTTTTCCCCATTACCCCGGCATCACAAGAAAAAAATACATAGAATGCCACGCGGGTAGCCTACATTCGCCGGTATCAAGCAGCCATCGTGAGCTAGTGTCCTAAAGGAAGTTCGATCCCAATCTCAGTTTAATATTTTCCTTCCGTCATTGCATCAAAAATTTTATCAATCAATGTAAAACCCTTACGTCTAAATACTCACTTTTTTTATACTTTTATTGTTTAAATTAGATTTACGAATGTATCACTAAAAATTAGGGATGGTCGGGTCTAGTCCAAAAACTCATGGATCTTGCATTTCATTCGCCACTAAAATCATATCCGATGACAGTATGAATTCGGATCCGGATCTGAGATTTTTAAATTTCGTGGACTAGTGATCGATGCGCCCTGTGATAGGAATGCAGGTACTGACAAGTAGAGGATTTGTAAATCGGGTCACGAAATAAGATGAAAATTTTTTCCGTGTTACTGGAACAAAACAACGAAATACGTGTCTTGGCTTTTTCCCCAACATGCCGGGAAGCACAGGAAAAAAATAAAGCAGAATGTCGTGCGGGTCGCCTACATTCGTCGGACTCGCATGACCCGATGATAGCTGATGATAGTAGTAAAAAAATGACAGCTAGTGTGCTGTTGGTCACTGTTCAATCCTTAACTCTGCCTAGTATTAGTCCATTCCCAGGGTAAGGCAAGCAGGCAGTTAAAAAAAAGTAGATTATCACAAATTCCATGTCACAGAATTAAAACTTTGGAAACAATATGTTAACTTTTGTGCATTTTTAAGTGAAGCATTTGTGAATCTACTTTAAGTGATTAAAGTACAAAAAGTCAGTATCCACATATCTATCGTACAAGGGTTGAAAATTAAGGATGATAACGTTTATGATTTAATGGCTGAAAGAAAAATTTTTAACAGCAATAAGAATCGAACTTCATTATCTGCAGTACAGTACCCCACTCTGCTATTGTCGGCTTACCCAAATTCAGAGAATGCAGGCTCCTCGAATATCATTCCACCTTTCATCTTGCAAATAATGGAGAAAAAGGCCAAGAAACATGTTTCTTTATTTTGCTTCTAGTAGCATGAAAAAAAAAGGCCCATCTAAATTCATGATCCGAGTTACACAACCTCTCCTTATGAGTATATAACTCACAAATATTTTAAAGGTTATTATTAATAAGACATTGCAAAATTAGTAGTTTGAAATATTCTATAATAATTTTATCGTCTTAAAAATGGAATCCCCAGATATTCCATGAATAGAATCTCCTAACCGTATTAAAAAGTTTTTGCTTCTAAAAAATATTATAAAAGCATTCAAGGATTTGATTTACAACAGTAACCCAAGTGAATGTAAACCCATTGTGCACTGAATTAATTTTTTTTTGGAAAAATCTTTTCCCCACACACGATAAAAGTTGATTTTTTCTAATATAAATATACATACTTATTTTTGGAAATACTATTGTTGCTGTTTTTCTGAATAGAGTACAAATGTAGAATTAGAAAAAAAATGAAATTCAGAATCCATTACCTGAGACTAAGGATCCGAAACCAAGGCAAGGATGTGGATCCAAAAAAAAAAACCTGGATTTGTCCATCACTAATCGATACCTCCATGAAACATGATACTTTCTCATCAAAAACGATAAATATATTTAGCAGAGCAGGAAACATTTGTGACCAGGCACAAAATTGCCTGGATCCAGAGAGGCTAAAAATGTTGGTTCTTTAAAACAAAAACCTGAAGAGGGCTCAAGGATTTGCATCATGACTTTATTCTTATTTCTTAATGCTTAAAGTTTGAATTATAACCTAGGCTAGTGTTTTTATTACTCTTATATCTAAATATTTATCATATTAAAATTTAACTCATGACATCAGAGTCATATTAATTTGAATCTGTTATGACATTTTTTATCTGATAGTAAACATGTTTTGTTATTAAACATGACATTTGTTGGATATTTCAATCCTGCCGCGTGAATGGCGGTGAAATTCACATTAATTGCCATGCGAATAAATTCACCTGGACTGGGAATCGAACCACGGACCTTTGGCTTTCCGGGCCACTGCGCAGACCACTACGCTACCCAGAATCCCTAATTCGCATGGCAATTTTACCGAGGTTCAAGGTACTAGATGTTGAGCCCTCGCGGTCCATCAAGGATGGCAACGCAAGGGAGTAAATGGCTTCAAGGAAGCCACGACCAAAGGTGAACCCCATCCAGCGCTAAAGCCGCGCTTGGCGGTAAATGTAGGATATTTCAATTTCGGAAAGCCAAAGGTCCGTGGTTCGATTCCCGGTCCAGGTGAATTTTTTCGCATGGCAATTAATGTGAATGACATTTGTTATTAAACATGCTTATGTAAAAACTAGGGATGGGTCGGTTCCACTTTTTTTCGGTTCCGGTTCGGTTCTTAACTTCGGTTCTCGGTTCCGATTCTCGGTTCCGGTTCTTAATTTACCACTTACTTTGCATTGCTCAATGGTAAGATAAGATAATCAATAGTCATTTTCAGAGACACACTGCTTGAAAAAGAATACTTCATAATATTTTTGTGTTTATGTAATTTTAATCCATTTTTACCCTTTATGTGAAAATATTTATAGAACTCAAGCACTTTGGTTTTATACTCGTTGCCCATCCATGGATGGAGGCGGTCGCCCGCCCAGCAGACGACGGGTGCCCGCTTCTTCTCGGCCATTTCTCCGTTAAGGCCACATTCGTGACACTTCGGAAAAGTCCGAAAAAAAGAAAAAATGTCTTTGGGTTGTGCCTCTCTCTTTATCTCTCGCACACAGGCAGGCGACCCTCGCCCGTATTTTGCGACCGTGTGCAGGCCTCTACTAGTTACTGAAGTATTCCGTCTCTTTGGAGACACGATTGGACTCTTCCCGCGAAAATGTATTTTATGCTTCTTTTTCGCATGCTTTTTCAGGTTAGGAGTGGATTTACATGCACCCCTGGAAATCAGGGAATGACAAATATTACGCTTTACGAAATTTTAATTTGCTGCATCAACCGTGAAGTATTTCCACACTTCGGAAGACATTGCGAAGGATTCAACCGCGTGAGTAAATTAAGGCGTAATTTCACCAGCTATCGATATTTTTAAAATATCGATAGGTATGATATAATATCGATAGGCATGCCGTATTTCGATAGCACTTTATTTATCGACATGCGACTTAGGAAGCATTCATCTGGGCCTGATATCTGGGATCTGGGCACATACGAAGTGCTAACAGTGCTGATTCGTATGCCATGGCTCTTGATGGTAACTTGGCAGTTGAACTTGCGCGATTGATTTTTTCACCATTGGCTTACATCTCAGTTAGACTATCTGTGTGAGTTGACATAAATTTACGTGTACCATTTCCGTCGTTTCAAAAGATTCTGCTTTCCTATTTCGTTTCGTTTCCGGGATCTCCAATGCCGTGATTTTATTTAATGGCGATACGTTTGTTAAGTATGATACACGTAAGATAAACCGAGTGTGTACTTTCGACCGCGGTTTTGTCATTACCAACAGATTTCTCATAAACTAAAATATTTAAATTCGTATGTTACTGCAAATACTTAGTTACACTCTCCCATAAGAAGATAATACCAATATCAGCTTTTATATCCGACACGTGCATTTTTCTTCACGTTTCATGGCACAAAACGTTTTTAAAGTTAAACACGACCAGTTAACCCAAAGTTTTTGTAATGATTGCCCATTTATAGTCGAGTAATCAAGAAAGCAGAATGGTCAACGGCAAACGGTTGATAGTTACTTGGCCTAACACGACCCTTGCATCAAGGGAAGAAGAAACTTGATAAAACAATTTATTTGTAATAGACCGCATATTGCGGGTGCCTTTTATTTCCGGCTATCTTCGCGCTGTCAATTTTTCAAATAGTCGATTGTCGGCTGCTATTTACTGCGTGTCGAAGTAGACAGCGTTCTCTTGCATGAGCAAAGTTAATGCTATTCTACAAATGACGAATCATTTGCTGACGTAACGAAAGCAATGTCCAAAGCATGAATGAAATCTTCTAAAACCCATACACTATATTATAATATAATTTACGAAAATGATATGAGGACTCGCACCTCCAAAGGAGGTGGACGTAACACATACATATCAATCAGAATATCCTTATTACGGCGGTATTTCATCACTTACTAGAATTGGATGTAATAAAATAAATCATATAGTCTTTTAACGACTGAATTAGAATAATTCACGGAAACTTTTAAACATCTAAGTACACTATTTCACCAGGTTTTAATGTGAAGCCTCCGCTTTCAGAGTGTGAGCAGGTTTCAAACTGGTTTTTGCGCCAATTATTTCGGTACCGATTCTTTTTGGCCTCGGTTCCGGTTCCGGTTCTAAGCTCAAGAACCAGTGGAACCGAGAACCGAAGAACCGAACCGACCCATCCCTAGTAAAAACTATAAAACTCTGTTTTATCATACAGTTTTTATTTTCATAATGTCATTGTGCAATATCAGAAGTTTTTCCCAAAGTAAATCATACATTCAAATTTTTGTTTTGTAAAATCGTATTTTTAGATTTCATGTAGGGATGGGTCTGTTCAACTTTTTTTCGGTTCCGGTTCGGTTCTTAACTTCGGTTCTCGGTTCCGATTCTCGGTTCCGGTTCTTAATTTACCACTTACTTTGCATTGCTCAATGGTAAGATAAGATAATCAATAGTCATTTTCAGAGACACACTGCTTGAAAAAGAATACTTCATAATATTTTTGTGTTTATGTAATTTTAATCCATTTTTATCCTTTATGTGAAAATATTTATAGAACTCAAGCACTTTTGGTTTTATTCCCGTTGCCCATCCATGGATGGAGGTGGTCGCCCGTCCACGAGACGACGGGTGACCGCTTCTTCTCGGCCATTTCTCCGTTAAGGCCACATTCGTGACACTTCGGAAAAGTCCGAAAAAAAGAAAAAATGTCTTTGGGTTGTGCCTCTCTCTTTATCTCTCGCACACAGGCAGGCGACCCTCGCCCGTATTTTGCGACCGTGTGCAGGCCTCTACTAGTTACTGAAGTATTCCGTCTCTTTGGAGACACGATTGGACTCTTCCCGCGAAAATTTATTTTATGCCTCTTTTCTGCATCCTTTTTCAGGTTAGGAGTGGATTTACATGCACCCCTGGAAATCAGGGAATGACAAATATTACGCTTTGCGAAATTTTCATTTGCTGCTTCAACCGTGAAGTATTTCCACACTTCGGAAGACATTGCGAAGGATTCAACCGCATGAGCAAATTAAGGCGTAATTTCACCAGCTATCGATATTTTTAAAAAACGATAGGTATGATATAATATCGATAGGCATGCCGTATTTCGATAGCACTTCATTTATCGACATGCGACTTAGGAAGCATTCATCTGGGCCTGATATCTGGGATCTGGGCACATACGAAGTGCTAACAGTGCTGATTCATATGCCATGGCTCTTGATGGTAACTTGGCACTACCTTGAGCGATTGATTTTTTCACCATTGGCTTACATCTCAGTTAGACCATCTGTGTGACATGCGTTGACATAAATTTACGTGTACCATTTCCGTCGTTTCAAAAGATTCTGCTTTCCTATTTCGTTTCGGAATCTTTCTGGGATCTCCAATGCCGTGATTATATTTAATGGCGATACGTTTGTTATGTATGATACGCGTAAGTTAAGCCGAGTGTGTACTTTCAAACATGGTTTTGTCATTACCAACATATTTCTCATAAACTTAAATATTTAAATTCGTATGTTACTGCAAATACTTAGTTACACTCTCCCATTGGAAGATAATACCAATATCAGCTTTTATATCCCACACGTGCATTTTTATTCACGTTTCATGGCAAAAAATGTTTTTAAAGTTAAACATGACCAGTTAACCCAACGTTTTTTTAATGATTGCTCATTTATAGTCGATCAATCAAGAAAGCAGAATGGTCAACGGCAAACGGTTGATAGTTACTTGGCTGAACACGACCCTTGCATCAAAGGAAGAAGAAACTTGATAAAACAATTTAGTTGTAATAGACCGCATATTGCGGGTGCCTTTCATTTCCGGCTATCTTCGCGCTGCCAATTTTTCAAATAGTCGATTGTCGGCTGCTATTTACTGCGTGTCGAAGTAGACAGCGTTCTCTTGCATGAGCAAAGTTAATGCTATTCTACAAATGACGAATCATTTGCTGACGTAACGAAAGCAATGTCCAAAGCAGGAATGAAATCTTCTAAAACCCATACACTATATTATAATATAATTTACGAAAATGATATGAGGACTCGCACCTCCAAAGGAGGTGGACGTAACACATACATATCAATCAGAATATCCTTATTACGGCGGTATTTCATCACTTACTAGAAATGGATGTAATAAAATAAATCATATGGTCTTTTAACGACTGAATTAGAATAATTCACGGCAACTTTGAAACATCTAAGTACACTATTTCACCAGGTTTTAATGTGAAGCCACCGCTTTCAGAGTGTGAGCAGGTTTCAAACTGGTTTTCGCGCCAATTATTTCGGTACCGATTCTTTTTGGCCTCGGTTCCGGTTCCGGTTCTAAGCTCAAGAACCGGTGGAACCGAGAACCGAAGAACCGAACCGACCCATCCCTAATTTCATGGAACATTTTTTTAAATGATGTATTATAGGAAATTGTTAAAAATAATAGTTAAAGGAAAACTAGGCAAAATATGCTAGTCAAAAACTAGAAAAAATAGGCATCTATAGGTCAATGGTATTGGTATCGAGAATCGATTTTTCAGGAATCGGAATCAATAAATTTTGGTATCAACTCATCTCTAGTTTCATTCTTATCAAGATAAAAGAAACATGGGCTTACTCTTACCAGACATGGCAGGGTCTTGTACAGGATCTTGGTGTCCTCAGCGCTGATTGCCCCTGCTCGGTGCATGTACGTGAGGCACCTTGCAGCCCCCATCTGCATTTCCGAAGGCTTATCCCTCGCCATCAAGGTGACAAGCAGGTCTGGCACTGACTTTCCACCATAACTGCCAGGCACAAAAAACAAATATGTATACACATGTGGGCACACTATGCGCATGAGCAAATTATGCTTCACGTGTTGATTACAATTTGTGAAACTGTGCGCAAGGCTTCAATCAAGCTATGGAAACATGTCAGACCACACATACATGGCACACACAATTTATATTAAATATCAGCTCCCTCACAATTTGAAAACTTATTAGATTTTTTTGGCAGGCCATGAGTATTTGTATCCCTGGTTAGACTGCTTTTGGTAGCTGGGCATTATTATATGATTTGAAATTCATCAAACGTATATTTCATACTTACAGGAGCATTAAAAGTGATGAGGGATGTGAAAGAGAAGAAATAAGTAAATATGAAGAGATTAGTTGAGAGAATTCAGTGGAGAGTTGCATCAACCTAATCCCAAGATTGCTGACTAATGATGATGATTACAATGCTCACAAATGGAAGTCTATTTTTCAGCATGAAAATATAAGCCTTGTACTATGGGACATAGATATGACTAATTCTTAAGCCAGCAGATGACAGTAAGTAGTTGTGAAATATCAGTGAGATATGGTTGAATGCCTGCATGGGATACTAGATCCAGTTTTTACTTTTGGTCACTGATTGCTTCACAGCCCTATCTGCTCATATCATTTCCTGGGGAGACTGTGAGGCCAGGATTTTATAAAAATAATACAAGCCATTTCAGACAATTCAGTAAACCAGGCAACACACAACATCTCCAGAAAGATAACAAAATAATTGTGGTCAGAAGGTTGCAAGGGAACAGGAACTACATATTTCAATTTTTTTGCGGCTTTTGAATATTATTTGGAAGAGGGGAATTCCCTTGGATTAATCTTGATAAAAAGTTAGCATATTTTCCAACTTGTGTAGATAACATTACAGTAAACCCTCACACAGCACCGTTTTACAAAACATGATTTCATTAAGACACGGTTTTAGAAATGTACCGGATTTTACAAGACAGCATCTTCATTTTTGGTAAGACGCGGTTTGGGATATCTCATCGGAGCAAACCAAAAATCCATCGTGATTCTACACTTTGATTCAAGGATTAAAAGTAATGTTCAAAGTAGTGCACCTGTCGAATCAAACCACATTGATAGTTAAGAAGGTCATAATTTATGACTTTTACTGCACATTCATCATTTCATTACAATATATGTAACTTTCTGCCCACTAGTATTGGTGACTTCATCTACATTGCTGAACCTTTTTTGTATACTGATGTGCTCCTGATGTATAAAATCAAGAGCACATCAGTATGTTCCGACAGTACATTAACGGAGGCTCCCCGGAAACAGCATAAATGCTGAGGACCGGACTGGTCCGGAAAGCACCAGTGAAAATACGAAGCCCTGCATTAAGTACTGTTGTCAAAGGCCTTAAGTAAGAGTCGCATCTGGAAGCGTACACAACTGACCCGCAGTCCAGTTTGGAACGTACGAGTGCACGGTACAATAAAAGCAGGGACATTCGATCGGCACCCCAAGTTGTAAAACTTCAACTGTTGCAGGCTCTACTTTGCGGCATGATGGCTAGCTAGACACATCCCTGGTGACCGACTCAGAATTGGCTACTATAATCCGGTAACCGTAGAAAAACTTCTTTTCAACTCCAAGGACAAGATTGATAGTTCTGAAAAATATGGTGTGTATTTACTTGATTGTGATGATTGTAATGGTGTTTATGTTGGACAAACAGGTCGTAAATTCACCATCAAAGCAAAAGAACACAAGAAATATTTATTAAATAATGACCCAAAATCCGGATTTGTAAAACATCTTATTGAGACTGGACACCATGGTAATTTTTCACCCAAGATTTTATATATCAATGACAAAGGGTTTAAACTGGATTTTTAAGAGAATTTTGAAATTGTTAAGAGACAAGGTGTTCCTAATGTATTGGTTTTAAATGACTCTTCTGAATTTAAATGTTCTCCTTTAACCTCCGTGTTGCACCATGACCATCCGCAGCCCCCTTCCTCTTCACCTTGACCATCGGTGATTATCAATACCCTCCCCACCTATTCTCCCACCCTCCCCCCTCCCCCCCACTACCCCAATCCACTACCCTACGTCAACTCCTTTTGACCCAACATTGCCGATTCAGTGGCTCTTCCCTCCCTCGACCACTTCTCACATAACCCCCACCCCCAGGAATTTTCTATATATGTGACTTGCACTCCCAAAAACTTCGGAGATTGTACCCCTGAAGATGACGTGCTAACGTCGAAACCGGTTGGGTTAACAATAAATTCTTGGAATAAGTACAAAGTGAATCATTTCTCCCATCACCCCAAGTCGTGTTCCTTAAAAAATTTAATAGATTTAGGGCATAGGTGGTGGATCCAATGCAGCTCACAAAAGGGCGTAAGGGTATGCCTTCTTTGTGAACTTTACGTAATTCATAAAGTCGCGGCAGCCTGGATGAAGACGGGAGTATTCTGCATTCCTCCTCAAGTGGGATGCTGGAATAATTGATGAGCTCCCTAACTTCCCCCTCAATCTTAGCAGTCGGGTCTTTGTTTTTGCATGTGGGATCTTCAGTCCCTTGTCTGCAGGTAAAATCTGAATGTCAGCAAGGTATCCATCAGATCCATTTTTAGGTAATGCAGCCATGATGATGCAGCCTACAATGGATGCGAAAGCTCGGATGACAAAGCTTCAAACACGGAAAGTGACAACTAGAAATTCTCCATGCTGCGATAACCTATGCTCAATTTTTTAATCGTTTATCCCAACTATGGTTCAGTCTACAAGTGAAAAACACTTAAGAATAGGATATTGCCTAAAAGAGTTGTAAAAAGGGCTGAATCTAATTGAAGAAGCAAATTCAATGGTAAATAGCAAACGCAATAATACTGCTAGCTATCTAAAAATAATCCCAACATATTATAGGTATAATTAATACCATTCTTTCTTTCTTTGTGACACTTCTGCCTTGCATTAAGTGAATCATTGAAACTTTGAATTCACAGTGTGAATAGACTGACACACAGTTGGACTAACCTGGACGTTGACACAACAGTAGACACATTGGAGTTCTGGAAGCACATGTTGGCAAGGCATGAGAGACTCGGCATTTGCACTTTGTAATGTGGTGAGCAGAGAAGTGCCGCCAAGGCAGAAACTGCACCTTGCTCACAAAGCGCGTTCTGATTCTCAGGGCTCTGTAGGAAGTAGATGGGAATAATAAGGAAACTGCATAATAGCAAAATGAGTTCCTAACTCTGTGGTACATCCCTTAAATGCCCAGCTGCTTTACACGATACAATTTTTTGTACAATTTCTTGTACAAACACTTGTATAAACTGAAAGAAATTGTATGTTTGTCTGAATGGAATTAGAACAGGTTCTATTTCCCATTCAGTCATTCAGACAATCGCACAAGCGTTCATACAATTTGCCGCTTTACACGGAAAAATTTCCTCATACAAGTTTGTACAAGAAAATTTACAAAAAATTGTATTGTGTAAAGCAGCCTTTAGAGAAGCACATTTTAAAATACAGGCATCCATTTCCATGCTTCTCCTTTCTAGCAATGCTGAGAACCCTAATACTTTGCATTAGCAAGCAAGTTGCATGGATCATAACAATGTAAGATAATGAACACAATTGATAAATTGTGCATTTGAAGAATGAAACAACCAGCATTGTTTATCCCTTCCAGATTGGAAATAAAAAGTAAAAATATAGTTTCTCATGAAAAAGCATTGAAAATTAACACAGAATCGTTTAGCTTATGGCTGATACTAAACCTACCAAAAAGAGACCATCAGTTATGTACTGCTCATTAATAAAACAAATGTCTTAACAGTCCATATATCAATAATGAAACTATGTAAAATGCCTATATGTTTTTAAAAAAAGGCTCAACATGGTGTATTCACAAGATATCCTGATCTACATGGAACCACATGACACTAATTTTGTTTATGGTCTCGTGTTAACTCACGGACATTTTAATTGTGTGCTTCAATGCAATAAATTTTCTATCGCGTAGATAAGATATTCTGAAAAAAATTACATTTACAGAGATATCTTCAGATGGGTATACCCTTCAGTAGGTACATAGGTGCAAGATTTACAAACTTCCATCTATACTTATATTCGATGGCGTAAATGATTCTCAAGGCTCTGTTGAGACGGGAAGGAAGGCATAAAGAGAGGGTTACTTACCTTGCAAGCTGCCGTCAGCACCGTTGTGATGCAAACTTGATTTGAAACAGAATGAGAAAGTAGATTCAACAGATGAGTGACAAGACTAGGATCATCGTATATCAGATCTACTGGCGCACAAGAGCTTTGGAAAACGGTTCGAAGGCAGCAGAGGCATACCTCCACAAGTTTCTGATCGTCACTCCCAAGAGCTAGAAAGTAAATTAGAAATTTAAAAATGGCGCCACCACTGTAACATAATGCACACAATTTCCGCGCACAATGCAATGAAACTGCAGCAAACAGCGGCAAAACGCAAGACTGCTATCTTACTGTTTATTAGAAGAGGAACTATTCCCATATCCACAAGTGCTTTCACGTGCTCTTCCGTTCCTTTAGCGAGAGAGCCAAGAGTGATAGTAGCTTCAATTTTTATAGCATTCGAAGAAACGTTATCACCCAAAAGTTGCAACAAACGCGGTACTACACCCTGTTGTATCACACTTCCTTTTTGTCGATTGCTACCGATGACAGAATTTTTCAAGCGCCTAAAATACAGTAAAGCATCATCACATGAAAAGCGAAATAGCACCTTGTAAATAATTGCAAACACAGAGAGGAAAATGCAAATAGTCATTATAATTACACAATAGCGTCCATGCATCTCGTTGCATCTGGGGAATACAATTCGTCTATATAAGACCTGGAGCTTTCAACCTCCTGTAAAGAGTAATAATGATAAATTGTCCACCCACAACTGTCCTACATACGTAAATCATCTTGAAGTTTACTCACCATGATGGGCTCCATGACCGACATCATAGTAATTATGAAAATGAAGGGCTAATAAATACAAAGCAGTGCTGAGCGTGACTCTGTAATTTTTGTTAACCTAATATGTGACTTACAGAGCCACCATAGCACTTTCAACTGCACCAAACACACAGACGCAACTATATATGTAATGACTTACGATGCAATGGGTTGCACCTCACGTAAATAACGAATATTTGTCGAAAGTCAATATATTCTGACTGAAATCATTACATCCGACATCTCAGCAAATAACAAATTCGCAACGAACATTTCTTCAACCTTTTTTAATGAAACAAGGAATTACTGAGATCTTGCCTCTGACGTCTTGAATGCTATGGTCGCGCTACTGTGTTGGGTTAGGGAAGCATTTCTACGGAGCTAACTTCCATCTTAATTAAATTTAAAATGAGGGGCGTTCGAAAAGCACCATGGCTCAGACAGGATTTTAACGTTACCCTGGTTATATTGTTACTTAAGCAGCTTCTCTAAATATGATAAATGTAATTACTTTTGATCGGCGGCACATTTATCGAGCATTTATTTTTGGTTTAAATGAATCTTTTGACGAGCGAAACAATATACCTTCAGATACAAGATGCGGGTTTCCTTAATAAGGAGTGGTACCTGTTTAGATATGAGGATTTTGTATTCTGTGTTTGGTCTGGCTCGAAAAGACAATGAGAGAACTTTTTGAATGTGTTGAGCTCCATTACTGAAGATGTTAGGCACATATTAAAAAAACCAGCGTATCATGGTAAATTCGACCAGATAAATAAGATTAGAGAGATAGATTGTCGTACCGATAGATTCAAAATGGCATTTTTCCCCCGTACTATAAGAGAACAGAATTAGCAGCATAGCAAAGGGATCGGTAGGGGAAATATTTTAGAGTAGTCTGTAGTGCATAATGCATGTATTAACCCCTTATATACTATAGATAGTAACAATCAAGTTGCATGAGACAATAGACTAACCTATTATTAAGTCATATTGCAACTAATAGTTGCCTCACCATAGTGTATGCCTGTTAAACCAACCCAGACGGGTTGGTTTAACAGGCATACAATGTGATCGGTTATACCGTACATGCAGATGCAATAACGGAGCGTTGATCAGTGGATAATTTCACCGATGTCTTGATGACGAATATTATTAAATTGGGAATAATTGTCAGATCGCAGGTTGAAATTTAGACTTAATATCTTAAATAAATTCCAAGACCGTATTTTCAGTGATGATGTTAAAATATGTTGCGGACAATAACTTACTATGGTAGACTGGACCATAATCACGAAATTAGAGAAATTGATTGCCGAACTGACTGATTCAAAATGTCCTTTTTTCCTCGTACAATTAGGGATATGAATAACGGTAAATATATCCTGTACGAGTGTAGCAATGGATAACATTGGTAGCTCCATTTTGGTATAAAAGCTAACCCTAACTAACATCATGTTTTTGCATGTATGCTTTGCTATTTTTATCTTTATTAAAATAGCGTAGTTTTTGAACAGTTCCTATACAAGTACTAATCTTTTTTATGCATGATATGTAGAGCATGTTTGTTGAGAGTTCACCACAAGTGATTTTAATTTTAATTTTAGTTGGAAAAGAGCACCAAGAGAGAATCAGATTGGGAGAAAAAATTCCAGTGATAGTAGTGAATTGTCGTAGTTTAAGAAATAAAGTAGCTGAATTTCACCACCTCATAAAAAGTACTGATGCAGATATAATCGTAGGTATAGAGAGCTGGCTTTCGAAGGACATATCAGATCATTAAGTATTTCCGAAGTGTTTTACCGTATACAGAAAGGATAGAGTAAGCAGACACGGAGGAGGAGTATTCATAGCAGTGAAGGACCCGTATGCCAGTAGAAGAGAACTCACTTCAGAGGGAAATGTAGAAAGTATTTGGTGTTCCGTTAAAACTAAAGTAGTAACGCAAAAAAGATATATGTAGGTGCATATTACAGGCCAGCGGACGCAGACGTCAATTCTATAATGGAGCTAGAGTCAGAGATACGTACATTACTTTCTGGGAAGAATGATAGAGGAATAATAGTAGGCGGAGATTTCAATCTCCCTTCGATAGACTGGAATACGTGTAGTTTCATAACAGGAGGTAAGGATAAGGAACTCTATGGTAACGCCTAAATATATCCAGTACGAGTGTAGCAATGGATAACATTGGTAGCTGCATGTTTGTTGAGAGTTCACCACAAATGATTTTAATTTTAATTTTAGTTGGAAAAGAGCACCAAGAGAGAATCAGATTGGGAGAAAAAATTCCAGTGATAGAAGTGTCGTTTCGTTTTTAACCCACCTTCCGGGGATTCAACTGTCGTGTTACCTAACCTCTTTCAGCGGTTGATGCAACCAATTGACATTTCCTGTAATGGTATTGAAAAATTACTTAAAGATATAAGCCCCAACAAATCTCCTGGCCCTGATCAAATTCCCTCCCGCGTATATAGAGAGTTAGCATCCGAAATTTCCCCCTACCTTGAAATAGTATTTAATAAATCCCTGACCGAACACGTCGTACCGATGGAGTGGAAAGCAGCCGATGTAACACCCATTTTTAAAAGTGGCGATAGGGAGCAGCCATCTAACTACAGACCTATATCCCTCACATCCATTTCATGCAAGGTCCTAGAACATATAATTGTCAGTTCAGTCATGGGACACCTAGATAGCCAGAATTTATTGTCCAATGTCCAGCATGGCTTCCGAAAGAGCAGATCGTGTGAAACCCAACTTGCTCTCTTTTCCCACGATATTTTAGTTTCTGGCGAAAATAATATTCCAGTGGATGCTATATTTCTCGACTTCAAGAAGGCTTTTGACAAGGTTTCTCACAGCAAACTAATTTTGAAGTTAAAATCTTATGGGTAGGACAGTAACATTATATCTAGGATTAATGATTTTCTGCATGATCGGGTTCAAAGGGTTGTTTTGGACGATGTTTCCTCACCGGCAATTAAAGTCACTTCGGGTGTCCCACAAGGTAGTGTGATAGGTCCACTCCTATTCCTTTTGTATATTAATGATATTCAAATGGTGGTAAAAAGTAAGCTTCGTCTATTTGCCGATGACGCAGTAGTGTACAGGGAAATTCTATGCCCGAACGATAAAGAATATTTAAATATTGACCTACAAGCAATTGAAACTTGGTGTGATACATGGCAGTTAGAATTAAACTTTAAGAAATGTCTTGTAATGAATTTTTGGAAAAAGAATAGCTCTCCTCCTAGCACTTACAAAATAAGTAATAATGAATTAAGAAACGTGGAATCCATTAAATATCTTGGAATAAAACTGACAAATGATCTTTCCTGGGGTAAACACATTCGTGAAATAATGGGTCAAGCGAATCGCAAACTGGGTTTCATTAAAAGAGTATTGGGTAAATGTGACGATCATGTACGAGAAATCAGCTACTTTCTCATACATGGCAGTTAGAATTAAACTTTAAGAAATGTCTTGTAATGAATTTTTGGAAAAAGAATAGCTCTCCTCCTAGCACTTACAAAATAAGTAATAATGAATTAAGAAACGTGGAATCCATTAAATATCTTGGAATAAAACTGACAAATGATCTTTCCTTGGGTAAACACATTCGTGAAATAATGGGTCAAGCGAATCGCAAACTGGGTTTCATTAAAAGAGTATTGGGTAAATGTGACGATCATGTACGAGAAATCAGCTACTTTTCCCTTGTTAGACCTCATTTGGAATATGCTGCCAGTGTATGGGATCCCTACGAAATCGGTCTAAGTAATGAACTTGAACGTGTGCAGCGAAGATCGGCAAGATTTGTAAAGGGACGATACGATAATTATATTAGCGTAACCAGTCTATTAAATGAATTGAAATGGGAATCATTGTCAGATCGCAGGTTGAAATTTAGACTTAATCTCTTCCACAAATTCCAAGGCAATATTTTCAGTGATGATGTTAAAAATATTTTACGAACCCCAACTTACTATGGCAGACTGGACCATAATCATAAAGTTAGAGAAATTGATTGCCGAACTGACCGATTCAAAATGTTCTTTTTCCCTCGCACAATAAGAGATACGAATAACGGCAAATATGTCCTATCGGAGAGTAGCAATGAATAGCATTGGTAGCTGCATGTTGGTATGAGTACTTAAAGCTAACCCTACTAACAGAATGTTTTTGCATGTTTTCTTTGCAATTTCTATCTTTTTAAATAGTGTAGTTCTGACTACTATATTAATGCTATTCCTTTTTTGTGCATGATATGTAGTGCATGTTTGGTGAGCAATCACCCCCTGCCACACACCCTTGTGGTGGCTTACAGGGTATTATGTAGATGTAGATGTTGGTATAAGGACTTATAGCTAACCCAACTAACGGCATGTTTTTGCATGTATGTTTTGCTATTTTTGTCTTTTTTTAAATGGCGTAGTTTTGAACAGTACCTATAAAGGTACTGATCCTTTTTTTATGCATGATATGTAGTGCATGTTCATCTACATCTACATCTACACGATACCCTGCAAGCCACCGCGAGGGTGTGTGGCAGGGGGTGAAGGTCACCAAGCATTCACTACTAGCATGCAAGCAAGCAACTAAAGGGTCTCATGCAACTAGATTGTTAGTATCTATAGTATTTGAGGGGTTAATACATGCATCATGCACTACAGAATACTCTAAAATATTTCCCCTACCTATCCCTTTCCTATGCTGCCTATTCTGTTCTCTTATAGTACGGGGGAAAAATGCCATTTTGAATCTATCTGTACGACAATCTATCTCTCTAATCTTATTTATCTGGTCGAATCTAGCATAATACGCTGGTGTTTTCAATATGTGCCTAACATCTTCAGTAAAGCTATCCGATTGAAATTTTGTTTAGTGAGAGTTCACCCCCTGCCACACACCTTTATGGTGGCTTGCAGGGTATTATGTAGATGTAGATGTAATTCAAGAGTGGCGCGACAAATGGAAGTTAGAACTTAACCTTAACAAGTGTGTAGCTATCAATTTTTGGAGGAGGAATAATTCGATAGAGCGATCCCATAGAATTAATAACACGAAGATCGAAAACGTTGAAACCGTTAGATATTAGGTGTAACAATCACTAAAGATTTATCGTGGGGTAGACACATCCGGGAAATATGCGGCCGAGCGAAGAGAAAGCTAGGATTTATAAAAAGAGTACTTGGGAAATGTGATGAGAAGACAAAAGAGCGATGCTACTTTTCACTAGTTAGGCCCCACCTTGAGTATGCAGCCAGTGTATGGGATCCTAATGTATTAGGTTTGATGAGAGAACTAGACAGTGTGCAGCGTAGAGCAGCTAGGTTCGTCAAAAGGTGTTACGATAGGTTGAGTAGTGTATCAGAATTAATACAAGAATTAGGTTGGGAATCATTATCAGAGCGTAGATTAAAGTTCAGATTTAATCTATTGCAGAAATTTCAATCGGATAGCTTTACTGAAGATGTTAGGCACATATTAAAAACACCAGCTTATTATGCTAGATTCGACCAGATAAATAAGATTAGAGAGATAGATTGTCGTACAGATAGATTCAAAATGGCATTTTTCCCCCGTACTATAAGAGAACAGAATAGGCAGCATAGGAAAGGGATAGGTAGGGGAAATATTTTAGAGTATTCTGTAGTGCATGATGCATGTATTACCCCTTACATACTATAGATGCTAACAATCTAGTTGCATGAGACAATATAGTTGCTAGTTTGCATGTTAGTAATGCATGCTTGGTGATCTTCACCCTCTGCCACACACCCTCGCTGTGGCTTGCAGGGTATTATGTACATGTAGAAGTATTTTTAAACACAAGCCGGGTTCTAGGCCTTTTCCCATTGTGATGAATGTAAAAGTTAGTTTGATTATTGGGAACTTGTAAAAATTCATCTACGTAACACTCCGTGAGGATAGGTGTCAGGGAACTCCAACAAATACGAGATGTGGAATGCTACCTAGCGAATGTCGAGGGAATTATTTAAAAAGACCGTTGGTTGTACTCGTGTGTTAGCGAACTCAGTTGTGTTTGCTCTAAGCTAACCCTGCCGTGACCTCCTGAAGACCACCCGGGCAGCCATTAACTCCTGGAGGTCACCCTCCTGCTGCGAGGGTATCGTCCGCTCCCTCCCCCAAACCCATTATTATATTCATTAGTACACCACAGAAATTCCAACCAGCACACCACCCTTTTTCACCGCGTGGGTAATTTTGTGTAAACAGTTCGGCCGTGGTGTAAAAGACTCCTGATGTGAAAAGTGGTGGTTAATAAATATTATGTTGTAGAATGAAATTTACTTTCCATGACTATTGGAGTCACCTTGCATCAGGAGTTATTATCTGCTACCGTACACCGAGTAAGATGGAACCGACAACGAGTGTGTGGCAGGGACTGAAAGAAAGAACCAAACACAGGAGATGCCCGCATTACGACAAATAGCATTTCGTTGTTTCTCTGGTGCGTTTTTTGCTACTGATATGTACTCGGGCAGGGGGTGGAGATCACCAAACATGCTCTATTGAGTTGAAATTAGGCTACATCTACACAATACCCAGCAGGCCACCATAAAGGTGTGTGGCAGAGGTTGAATTCTGACCAAACATGCACTACATATCATGCATTAAAAAAAAGGATCAGTACGTTTATAGGTACCTACTGTTCAAAACTACGCTATTTAAAAAAAGATAATAATAGCAAAGCACACTTGCAAAAACATGCTGTTAGTTGTTATGCTATTTATGTTGCTACGCGATTTATATATTTTAAAACCTCTAATTTAAAGATTAATTTATTTTGACGACCTTTATCACATGCCTTTTTAAAATCTAAAAATACCGCATCAGCTTCAGTACTGATGTCGCCGCAACTGAAATATCGTGTACAATACCATTGGAATGTACACTATTTTACATCTACATAAATCCATACAAAGGTGAGTACCAGGGGGTTAATTCCCCCCTAATATGCACTACATATCATGAATAAAAAATTTTAAAAATCTATACATTGTATGGGTATGTATAGTATATATATATTCTAAACTTCAATATTTAAAAAAAGATAAAAATACCAAACTAAGCATGCAAAATCGTGCTGTTAGTTGGCTTTCCTTCAAGTCCTTACACCAAAATGCAACTACCTGTGATTTCGTAGCCGGATTCCGTAGAAAAGTTGCCGATGTTCGCTGCACACGTTCAAGTACATTATTTAGACCGATTTCGTAGGGATCACATACACTGGCAGCATATGGTACAATGCCGAAGTGAGAAAATCCCTGAGACGGCAGCGAATATGTCATGCTAAAATGAAAAGAATTAGTAAACATATGCCCACTGATGAGCGTAATGTAATTATTGAAAATTATAAAATTTCAAAATCCGCTGCAAAGACAGCCCTTTGCAATGCATTTGCAGATTTCAAAAGAATAACACTTGGGGAACAATTGAAAGAAAATCCAAAAGTCTTCTGGTCATACGTAAGGGAAGTGCAAGGCCATAAGTCTGCCGTTCATTCACTTAAAAATGATAGGGGTGAAATGGCCACAAACACACTTGACAAAGTTAACTTGCTAAATTCCTTCTTCCAAACCGTTTTTAACCCACCTTGCGGGGATCCAACTGTCGTGTTACCTGACCTCTTTCAGCGGTTGATGCAACCAATTGACATTTCCGAACACGTCCTACCGATGGACTGAGAAGCAGCCGATGTAACACCCATTTTTAAAAGTGGTGATAGGGAGCAGCCATCTAACTACACACCTATATCCCTCACATCCATTTCATGCAGGATCGTAGAACATATAATTGTAAGTTCAGTCATGGGGCACCAAGATAGCCAGAATTTATTGTCCAATGTTCAGCATGGCTTCCGAAAGATCAGATCATGCGAAACTCAACTTGCTCTCTTTTCCCACGATATTTTAGTTTCTGGCGAAAATAATACTCCAGTGGATGCTATATTTTTGTCTTAAAGAAAGCTTTTGACAAGTTTTCTCAAAGAAAACTAATTCTGAAATTAAAATCTTATGGGTTAGACAGTAACATTATATCATGGATTAATGGTTTTCTGCATGATCGGGTTCAAAGTTTTGTTTTGGACGGTGTTACCTCACCGGCAATTAAAGTCACTTCGGGTGTCCCACAAGGTAGTGTCATAGGTCCACTCCTATTCCTTTTGTACATAAATGTACTTAAAGAGTACATTTGTCTTACTTGTACTTAAAGATATAAGCCCCAACAAATCTCCTGGCCCTGATCAAATTCCCTCCCGCGTAAATAGAGAGTTAGCATCCGAAATTTCCCCCTACCTTGAAATAGTATTTAATAAATCCCTGACCGAACACGTCGTACCGATGGACTGGAAAGCAGCCGATGTAACACCCATTTTTAAAAGTGGCGATAAGGAGCAGCCATCTAACTACAGACCTATATCCCTCACATCCATTTCATGCAAGGTCCTAGAACATATAATTGTCAGTTCAGTCATGGGACACCTAGATAGCCAGAATTTATTGTCCAATGTCCAGCATGGCTTCCGAAAGAGCAGATCGTGTGAAACTCAACTTGCTCTCTTTTCCCACGATATTTTAGTTTCTGGCGAAAATAATATTCCAGTGGATGCTATATTTCTCGACTTCAAGAAGGCTTTTGACAAGGTTTCGCACAGTAAACTAATTTTGAAGTTAAAATCTTATGGGTTAGACAGTAACATTATATCATGGATTAATGATTTTCTGCATGATCAGGTTCAAAGGGTTGTTTTGGACGGTGTTTCCTCACCGGCAATTAAAGTCACTTCGGGTGTCCCACAAGGTAGTGTGATAGGTCCACTCCTATTCCTTTTGTATATTAATGATATCCAAAAGGTGGTAAAAAGTAAGCTTCGTCTATTTGCCGATGACGCAGTAGTGTACAGGGAAATTCTATGCCCGAATGATAAAGAATATTTAAATATTGACCTACAAGCAATTGAAACTTGGTGTGATACATGGCAATTAGAATTAAACTTTAAGAAATGTCTTGTAATGAATTTTTGGAAAAAGAATAGCTCTCCCCCTAGCACTTACAAAATAAGTAATAATGAATTAACAAACGTGGAATCCATTAAATATCTTGGAATAAGACTGACAAATGATCTTTCCTGGGGTAAACACATTCGTGAAATAATGGGTCAAGCGAATCGCAAACTGGGTTTCATTAAAAGAGTATTGGGTAAATGTGACGATCATGTACGAAAAATCAGCTACTTTTCCCTTGTTAGACCTCATTTGGAATATGCTGCCAGTGTATGGGATCCCTACGAAATCGGTCTAAGTAATGAACTTGAACGTGTGCAGCGAAGATCGGCAAGATTTGTAAAGGGACGATACGATAATTATATTAGCGTAACCAGTCTATTAAATGAATATAAATGGGAATCATTGTCAGATCGCAGGTTGAAATTTAGACTTAATCTCTTCCACAAATTCCAAGGCAATATTTTCAGTGATGATGTTAAAAATATTTTACGAACCCCAACTTACTATGGCAGACTGGACCATAATCATAAAGTTAGAGAAATTGATTGCCGAACTGACCGATTCAAAATGTCCTTTTTCCCTCGCACAATAAGAGATACGAATAAAGGTAAATATGTCCTATCGGAGAGTAGCAATGAATAGCATTGGTAGCTGCATGTTGGTATGAGTACTTAAAGCTAACCCTACTAACAGAATGTTTTTGCATGTTTGCTTTGAAATTTCTATCTTTTTTAAATAGTGTAGTTCTGACTACTATATTAATACTATTCCTTTTTTATGCATGATATGTAGTGCATGTTTGGTGAGCAATCACCCCCTGCCACACACCCTTGTGGTGGCTTGCAGGGTATTATGTAGATGTAGATGTAGATGAAATGATACCCATAAGGTGGTAAAAAGTAAGCTTCGTCTATTTGCCGATGACGCAGTAGTATACAGGGAAATTTTATGCCCAAACGATAAGGAATATTTAAATATTGACCTACAAGCAATTGAAACTTGGTGTGATACATGGCAGTTAGAACTAAACTTTAAAAAATGTCTTGTAATGAATTTTCGGTAAAAGAATAGCTCTCCTCCTAGCACTTACAAAATAAATAATAATGAATTAACAAACGTGGAATCCATTAAATATCTTGGAATAAGACTGACAAATGATCTACCCAACGAACAGAATGTTTTTGCGTGTTTGCTTTGCATTTTCTATCTTTTGTAATTGGTGGAGTTCCTACTACTATATTAATACTCTTCCTTTTTCATGCATGATATGTAGTGCATGTTTGGTGAGAGTTCACCCCCTGCCACACACCTTTATGGTGGCTTGCAGGGTATTATGTAGATGTAGATGCATATTCCTAAAATGTGTGTAGCTATCAATTTTTGGAGGAGGAATAATTCGATAGAGCGATCCTATAGAATTAATAACACGAAGATCGAAAACGTTGAAACCGTAAGATATTTAGGTGTAACAATCACTAAAGATTTATCGTGGGGAAGACACATAAGGGAAATATGCGGCCGAGCGAAGAGAAAGCTAGGATTTATAAAAAGAGTACTTGGGAAATGTGATGAGAAGACAAAAGAGCGATGCTACTTTTCACTAGTTAGGCCCCACCTTGAGTATGCAGCCAGTGTATGGGATCCTAATGAATTAGGTTTGATGAGAGAACTAGACAGTGTGCAGCGTAGAGCAGCTAGGTTCGTCAAAAGGTGTTACGATAGGTTGAGTAGTGTATCAGAATTAATACAAGAATTAGGGTGGGAATCATTATCAGAGCGTAGGTTAAAGTTCAGATTAAATCTATTAGAGAAATTTCAATCGGATAGCTTTACTGAAGATGTTAGGCACATATTGAAAACACCAGCGTATTATGCTAGATTCGACCAGATAAATAAGATTAGAGAGATAGATTGTCGTACAGATAGATTCAAAATGGCATTTTTCCCCCGTACTATAAGAGAACAGAATAGGCAGCATAGGAAAGGGATAGGTAGGGGAAATATTTTAGAGTATTCTGTAGTGCATGATGCATGTATTAACCCCTCAAATACTATAGATACTAACAATCTAGTTGCATGAGACCCTTTAGTTGCTTGCTTGCATGCTAGTAGTGAATGCTTGGTGACCTTCACCCCCTGCCACACACCCTCGCGGTGGCTTGCAGGGTATCGTGTAGATGTAGATGTAGAAATGAGGTCTTACAAGGGAAAAGTAACTGATTTCTCTTACATGATAGTCACATTTACCCAGTACTCTTTTGACGAATCCCAGTTTACGATTCGCTTCACCATTCATTTCACGTATGTTTTTACCCCAGAAAAGACCTTATGTGTTTACCCCCGGAAAGAACATGTGTCAGTCTCATTCCAAGATCTTTAATGGATTCCACGTTTGATAATTCATTATTACTTATTTTGTAAGTGCTAGGAGGAGAACTATTCTTTTTCCAAAAATTCATTACATTTTTTTAAAGTTGAATTCTAACTGCCATGTATCACACCAAGTTTAAATTGCTTGTAGGTCAATAATTATACATTCTTAATCATTTGGGCATAGAATTTCCCTGTACACTACTGCGTCATCGACAAATAGGCTACTATATGGACACATGATACTACATCATATAGGAAACATGATGGATGAAACGTGTTCGGTCACGGATTTGGTAAATACTATTTCCAGGTAGTGAGAAATATCGGAAGCTAACTCTCTCTACAGTACATTCCGTACACAGCACATAAAGAAATTCCTTAATTCATTCTACATCTATCTACATCTACACGATACCCTGCAAGCCACCACGAGGGTGTGTGGCAGGGGGTGAAGGTCACCAAGCATTCACTACTAGCATGCAAGCAAGCAACTAAAGGGTCTCATGCAACTAGATTGTTAGTATGTATAGTATTTGAGGGGTTAATACATGCATCATGCACTACAGAATACTCTAAAATATTTCCCCTACCTATCCCTTTCCTATGCTGCCTATTCTGTTCTCTTATAGTACGGGGGAAAAATGCCATTTTGAATCTATCTGTACGACAATCTATCTCTCTAATCTTATTTATCTGGTCGAATCTAGCATAATACGCTGGTTTTTCAATATGTGCCTAACATCTTCAGTAAAGCTATCCGATTGAAATTTCTGCAATAGATTAAATCTGAACTTCAATCTACGCTCTAATAATGATTCCCACCCTAATTCTTGTATTAATTCTGATACACTACTCAACCTATCGTAACTCCTTTTGACGAACCAAGCTGCTCTACGCTGCACACTATCTAGTTCTCTCATCAAACCTAATTCATTAGGATCCCATACACTGGCTGCATACTCAAGGTGGGGCCTAACTAGTGAAAAGTAGCATCGCTCTTTTGTCTTCTCATCACATTTCCCAAGTACTCTTTTTATAAATCCTAGCTTTCTCTTCGCTCGGCCGCATATTTCCCTTATGTGTCTTCCCCACGATAAATCTTTAGTGATTGTTACACCTAAATATCTTACGGTTTCAACGTTTTCGATCTTCGTGTTATTAATTCTATAGGATCGCTCTATCGAATTATTCCTCCTCCAAAAATTGATAGCTACACACTTTTTAAGGTTGAGTTCTAACTGCCATTTGTCGCACCACTCTTGAATTGCATCTAAATCCTTGCTAAGTGATTTCGTGTCCTCTTTGTTTGATACACCCCTGTACACCACCGCATCGTCTGCAAAAAGTCTAAGGTTACTACTAACTACGCTACCCAAATCGTTTATGTATAAAAGAAATAGAAGCGGACCTACTACGCTACCCTGGGGAACTCCCGATGTGACTTCGATTGTGTCCGACATGATACCATCTATGACAACCCTCTGCTCTCGCCCACTTAAGAATTCTTTTACCCAACATACAACGTCTTTATTTATACCAAAACTCTCTAACTTCAAGATTAATTTGTCATGAGGAACTTTATCGAAAGCCTTTTTAAAATCTAAAAATATCGCATCAACTTCAGTACTGCTTTCGCCGTGGACTAAAATATCGTGTACGAATAAAGCTAATTGTGTCTCGCAAGATCTACCTTTCCGGAACCCATGCTGTCTGTTTATGAGTAATCCCTGACTATCCAAATGCCCCATGATCGAACTGACTACTATGTGCTCAAATATCTTACAAGAGATTGACGTGAGTGAAATGGGTCTGTAGTTACTAGGTTCTTCCCTATCACCGCTTTTAAATATAGGTGTAATGTTAGCTACTTTCCAATCCTTGGGTACTGTGTGGTTCTTTAGTGTTTTATTGAATATTATTTCTAGATAGGGGGCTATTTCAGAAGCTAATGTTTTATAAACTCTGGAAGGAATTTGATCGGGACCTGGTGCTTTGTTTTTACTTATGCTTTTTAACTGCTGCTCTATTCCGCGACATGAAATGTTTATTTCGGGCATTTGCTCACTGAAAGTGTTCGGCGGTGGTTCCACTGCGTTTTGTGACGATGAGTTGAATACACTTTGGAAGAAGGTGTTTAAAGTGTTGGCTTTTTCTACACTGCTGGTGACTCTGATTCCTTTATCATTTTTAAGTGTGTGCACTGTGGACTTATTTCCCTGAAGCTCTCTCACATATGACCAAAACGCTTTAGGATTGCTATCTAAATATTCTCCTAACATCTTGCTCTTGAAATGTGATAACGCTTGCCGACATGATTTCCTTGCTAATGCTCTCGATTTTTTATAGTTTTGAACTAGCTCATTTTTTTCCTCTACCGATAGACCCCGTCTGGCATTTTTCATCTTAGCGTTGCATACCCTTTGTCGCTTTAGTGATTTCCTAACCTCCGCGTTATACCACCTTGGCTCTGTATAATCACTAATATATTTACTTGATATGTATTTATTTACTGCGTTACGGGTGACCTCAAGAAATTCTCTCCACGAATCCTCTGTATTTAATCCTTTGCTTTCTTCGCTGAATACATTAAACGCTTCCCTTAATTCCTCTTTCATACCGTCGTAATTTGCCTTGCCAAATAAGTACACCCTCCTCCTTGGTTTATAATGTCTTTCAACGCCTACAATAAATTTCGCATGCACTATTTTATGGTCACTAATTCCTGTGTCTGTAACTGTATTTAGAACTCGCTCGGGTATATTTGTTGCTAATAAGTCTAGAATGTTGTTTCCCCTGGTCGGCTCTGTTACTAGCTGTTGTAAAGAATGTGACGTAAAGGTGTTCAACAGTGATTCGCAATGTTCCTTATCCTTACCTCCTGTTATGAAACTACACGTATTCCAGTCTATCGAGGGGAGATTGAAATCTCCGCCTACTATTATTCCTCTATCATTCTTCCCAGAAAGTAATGTGCGTATCTCTGACTTTAGCTCTATTATAGAATTGACGTCTGCGTCCGGTGGCCTGTAATATGCACCTACATATATCTGTTTTGCGTTACTACTTTTACTTTTAACGGAACACCAAATACTTTCTACATTTCGCTCTGAAATAAGTTCTCTTCTACTGACATACGGGTCTTTCACAGCTATGAAAACTCCTCTTCCGTTTCTGCTTACTCTATCCTTTCTGTATACTGTAAAACACTCATTCATTTTAACCAACTAGAACCTTAACGGGATTTTTACGTAGGAAACGATTACATTACGGGAGGTAGTATTTTGTTCACATCTACTGTACATCTACATAATACCCTGCAAGCCACCACAAGGGTGTGTGGCAGGGTGTGACTTCTCACCAAACATGCACTACATATCATGCATAAAAAAAGGAATAGTATTAATATAGTAGTCAGAACTCCACTATTTAAAAAAGATAGAAAATGCAAAGCAAACATGCAAAAACATTCTGTTAGTAGGGAAAGCTTTAAGTACTCATACCAACATGCAGCTAACAATGCTGTTCATTGCTACTCTCCGATAGGACATATTTACCGTTATTCGTATTTCTAATTGTACGAGGGAAAAAGGACATTTTGAATCGGTCAGTTCGGCAATCAATTTCATTAATTTTATGATTTTGGTCCAGTCTGCCACAGTAAGTTGGGGTTCGTAAAATATTTTTAACATCATCACTGAAAATATGGTCTTGGAATTTGTTTAAGTGATTAAGTCCTAATTTCAACCTGCGATCTGACAATGATACCCTTATCAATTCATTTAATATACTGGTTACGCTAATATAATTATCGTATCGTCCCTTTTTTCATATCTTATGTCACTAATCTTGCCGACCTTCGCTGCACACGTTTAGTTCATTACTTAGACCGATTTCTTAGGGATCCCATACACTGGCAGCGTATTCCAAATGAGGTCTAACAAGGGAAAAGTAGCTGATTTCTCGTACATGACATCTTGTACATAACGCGATGCCCTGCAAGCCACTGCGAGGGTGTGTGGCAGTGTGTGAAGATCACTAAATATGCACTATTAACATGCAAACAAGCTACTAAATGAAAAACAACCGCCATAATAGGGTCTCATGTACCTCGATGCTTAGTATATAATTAGAAATAAAGGGATGGATTGTTAAGGCGTGTATCGTGCACAACTCTACAGTATTTCCCCTACCCATCCCATCAGTATTAATCTCTTTAATCTTATATTGCTGATCGAATCTAGCAGAATACTGGTGTTAAAAGCAATGGTGTTTTTAATATATGTCTAACATGTTCATTAAAGATACCAGGTCTAATTTTTTTATGTAAACAAAGTCTCCAATTTCGAGATTCATTTATTGTGACGAACTTCATCGAATGCCTCTTCAAATATAAAAATGCCGCATCAGCTTCAGTACTTTTTTCTGCGTAGGCTGAAAAATCGTGTACGATATTACTGTAATACGAAAAAGGTGGTGGAATTCAGGTATCGAACATTTAAGACTTAGGCGTTTAATTACTACTCCGCAAATATTTTCACCACGACTATCAATAAGGCTACAAAGGAGAGCTGTGGTCATGACTGAACTAGAAAACGAGAAGTTCTTTACCCTACTACAACTGACCTGACCAACTCGCTACTACCACCGTCCGCCACCATCTGGCCTTAAAAAGGCCTGCAATGCCTTCTAATATTATAGAACTAAGCCGTTGCGATGAACATACAAAGAAAACCTGCGTGCTCATAGATGTCACCAAAATACTAGCAAGTAATCTCAGTGTGGCGACTAAAACCACTGGGATGACTGCACACTGATGCAGTTGCGTATAAGCATGATACATGTACATACTATACGCTATTTCGGCCCATTCGAGGTTGACCACGGCCTTGAAGCCTCGCCATTTGCAGGCAGGGTCCAAAACGATAATGAGAAATGCAGTCATAGAGCATAAAAAGCATTTATTCAAGAAACATTCACGAATAAGTTAACATAAGAAACACTGGATCACAAGGGGCACTGAATCATTCAATCAATCGTCTACAACACGATGGACGTGCTGCTTGTCACTGGAACAACGGAGGGGTCGATCCCAAGGGAACGGCGCTCACAGGATGACAGGCACCGGGAACCCACAGCACCTGCAGTTCTCCTGTCAACAACAAGGCATCGTTATAAGTGAACATAATATCTTACAACGGAAATGACTCATTAGAATTCGTATCAGAACACCAGAGGCCCTTGGCACATTGCATTTGGAGGCGCAACACATCGAAACCACGGTACGTACCACTCCCGAGATTTCCACCATGTGTCCCTCGCAGCGGTGGTACACGGATCGATTGGTGAGGAACATATTGGGATCTCGATGGCGCAAGACCGTGGCCTTGTAGGGCCACAACTGCTTCCTCGTCAGGTTGGAGTACAGGTCCAGAATGTCCCTGCCGAAGGACGAGGCCTGCAACCGACAACGGAATGGTGAGCAAGGCGACTAGTGAAGAATCGAACGGACTAGGTGACACAATGTGAATCTCGTGTCTGGTTATAAAATCCTTAAATAGCAAGTGCACAATTAAAAAGCGTGCTATGAACATGGTACTAGTGAGACAAGCTGATGGCTGTTAGGAATTTTGAAATTTTGAATGGTCAATCAATTGATCGATAACTATTCATCTGTAGCGATTTGTAATTTGACATTATTGACTATTTATCGGTAGCGATATTGAATGTGAGAGAATTTAATTCCCCAGGGGAAGAGAGCTATTTAAGCGTATGAGAATGTTAGAATTTAGTTGAATAATATTAAAAATATTATTATTAGACAATGATGTAGTAAGTATACTGAATTTCAATGAAAGCATATGGGAGTATATAGAATAGCGATTTTACATTCCCCAAGGATGAGAGCTTACTTTGGCGAATGAGATAATTACAATTCATTTGAACAATACTTGTAATAATACTAATGTTTATTCATCATTATCTCACCATTATGAAAATAAATTTAGAATATTTAAGTTTATTTCACCAATTAACTCTCTGCGTGGATATACTCCACCTGGTTTCGGGAATGATTGTCATCGCCACTACTAAAATGGCGTCAGTTACACTGTCGCAAGACCTTTCGTTAATCCGAGTTGAAATGAGTCAACTCAGGATGTGGCAAAGTGCAGTATGGGTAGAATACTGAATTACAATGAATGCGCATGGGAATATATGTAACGAGATGACTTGGAGAGTACTCACCGACGAGCATCGTGCGCCTTCGCTTTCCTCCGAAGACGACGAGTATCCGCTGCTGGTGGAGACGTCGCTGAGTGCACTGGGAGACTGCAGCGACGGACACTCGGGCAGCGAGAAGTCCACGCAGACGGACGTGAGCATGGAGTTGACCAGTTGGCTTTCCATCGTCGATTTTGTCTCTCTCCACTAGAACTAGAACTCACTCGGAAAATCCGTTCCAATTGCCACTGTTGGCGACGGACGCGTTTATATACGTTCGAATTTCGGCGGCTGGATACGTGGCACCAATCAGCGAACACGTGTCCCTTGCACCTCACCCCCCTTTCGGCCACAGTTGCAATAGACTGGGTAGCTTCATTAGCCATTCACGAGTGCCCCTCTCTCCCATTGGTCGAGAGGGAGTTGCCGTGACCCCGACCCGGGTAACGTCTCTTTCCCGCCGCCCCCCTAACCCTCCCCCAGAAAGGAAGGACCAAAAATTGTTGGCATCTACGTGGGGGAATAATAACGAACATATATTCTTAATTTAAATCAAAATATTGTATATTTTTCATACTCCGTTTATCACATGAAAACCATTTGAGGATTGGGGTCAATTTTTGTTGAATATTTTAGGTGATGGGCTATTAAGACGGAGTTGAGAAATACTTTGAATCATATACAACGAACATAACCAAAGAGGCTTTAGTTTTATCATTACGATCATCAATGCAACAATTAGCACCACATTTATTGTTCCCCACGACTACTTGGAATACCCCCAAGGAAACTTAGTAATTCCTTGTGAATATTTTGGACGTCCACAAAGTTACTCCTGAAAAAGTTAGTTTTAACTTGTAATGTGTTTGGTGTTGCCCAAAAATCGCCGTGCCTCACACCGTCTCAATGTCGTGCACGGTATAACGTAGTTATAACCTCATAAAAGAATTTAAAACAAAAAAGCTAGATGTACATTTTTTAAATGTAGACTTAGGAACATTAAAATTTATTTTATAGATTCCTTATCGGACCTGTTACGCTACCCTGGGAATATTATGTACGGAGGGTTCTTGGAAGATGTTTATTAATATCATGCGGTCAAACATCAATAGATCTACATCTGCACGATACACTGCAAGCCACCGAGATGTGTAGGGCAGGGGGTGAAGACCACCAAGCATGTGATAAAATATTAGGAACTTTAATAGTAAAGTACTGTGCATGTTCGAGTGAAGTAAAAATACTCATATTCCAAAGTTTGACGGTCAGGGCCGGGGACCAGGATACTCACAGTTGAAACAGAGTCGCGGACAAGAAATTGAGCCCAAATACCAATCTTATCCGTCACAAAGTATAATTAAAAAATTACAAATACATACTAATAGTAAAGTACTCTATAGGATCCAGTAGAGAAAAGTTACTCATATTCCAAAGTATGACCGTTAGAGTCGGCTAACGGCCGACCAATGACCATAAAAAGAGCATGCGAAATTTATTGTAGGCATTGTAAGAAATTATAAACCAAGGAGGAGGGTATACTTATTTGGCAAGGCTAATTACGACGGTATGAAAGAGGAATTAAGGGAATCGTTTAATGTATTTAGCGAACAAAGCAAAGGATTAGATACAGAAGATTCTTGGAGAAAATGTCTTGAGGTCACCCGTAAAGAAGTTAATAAATACATACCTAGTAAATTCATTAGTGATAATACAGAGCCAAGGTGGTATAACGCGGAGGTTAGGAAATCACTAAAGCGACAAAGGGTATGCCACGCCAGGATGAAAAATGCAGGACGGGGTCTATCCGTAGAGGAAAAAAATGAGTTAGATCAAAACTATAAAAAAATCGAGAGCATTAGCAAGGAAATCATGTCGGAAAGCGTTATCACATTTCAAGAGCAAGATGTAAGACCTCATTTGGAATATGCTGCCAGTGTATGGGATCCCTACGAAATCGGTCTAAATAACGAACTTGAACGTGTGCAGCAAAGATCGGCAAGATTTGTAAAGGGACGGTATCATAACCTTACTTGCGAAACCAGTCTATTAAATGAATTAAATGGGGAATCGTTGCCAGATCGCAGGTTGAAATTTAGACTTAATCTCTTAAACAAATTCCAAGGTCATATTTTCAGTGCTGATGTTAAAAATATTTTGCGGACCCCAACTTAATACATCTACATAATACCCTGCAAGCCACCACAAGGGTGTGTAGCAGGGGGTGATTGCTCACCAAACATGCACTACATATCATGCATAAAAAAGGAATAGTATTAATATGGTAGTCAGAACTACACTATTTAAAAAAGATAGAAATTGCAAAGCAAACATGCAAAAACATTCTGTTAGTAGGGTTAGCTTTAAGTACTCATACCAACATGCAGCTACCAATGCTATTCATTGCTACTCTCCGATAGGACATATTTACCGTTATTCGTATCTCTTATTGTGCGAGGGAAAAAGGACATTTTGAATCGGTCAGTTCGGCAATCAATTTCTCTAACTTTATGATTATGGTCCAGTCTGCCATAGTAAGTTGGGGTTCGTAAAATATTTTTAACATCATCACTGAAAATATTGCCTTGGAATTTGTGGAACAGATTAAGTCTAAATTTCAACCTGTGATCTGACAATGATTCCCATTTCAATTCATTTAATAGCCTGGTTACGCTAATATAATTATTGTATCGTCCCTTTACAAATCTTGCCGATCTTCGCTGCACACTGCATTAGAATAGCGCTCCTCCTACCACTTACAAAATAAGTAATAATGAATTAACAAACGTGGAATCCATTAAATATCTTGGAATAAGACTGACAAATGATCTTTCCTGGGGTAAACACATTCGTGAAATAATTGGTCAAGCGAATCGCAAACTGGGTTTCATTAAAAGAGTATTGGGTAAATGTGACGATCATGTACGAGAAATCAGCTACTTTTCCCTTGTTAGACCTCATTTGGAATATGCTGCCAGTGTATGGGATCCCTACGAAATCGGTCAAAGTAATGAACTTGAACGTGTGCAGCGAAGATCGGCAAGATTTGTAAAGGGACGATACGATAATTATATTAGCGTAACCAGTCTATTAAATGAATTGAAATGGGAATCATTGTCAGATCGCAGGTTGAAATTTAGACTTAATCTCTTCCACAAATTCCAAGGCAATATTTTCAGTGATGATGTTAAAAATATTTTACGAACCCCAACTTACTATGGCAGACTGGACCATAATCATAAAGTTAGAGAAATTGATTGCCGAACTGACCGATTCAAAATGTCCTTTTTCCCTCGCACAATAAGAGATACGAATAACGGTAAATATGTCCTATCGGAGAGTAGCAATGAATATCTACATCTACATCTACATAATACCCTGCAAGCCACCACAAGGGTGTGTGGCAGGGGGTGATTTCTCACCAAACATGCACTACATATCATGCATAAAAAAGGAATAGTATTAATATAGTAGTCAGAACTACACTATTTAAAAAAGATAGAAATTGCAAAGAAAACATGCAAAAACATTTTGTTAGTAGGGTTAGCTTTAAGTACTCATACCAACATGCAGCTACCAATGCTATTCATTGCTACTCTCCGATAGGACATATTTACCGTTGTTCGTATCTCTTATTGTGCGAGGGAAAAAGGACATTTTGAATCGGTCAGTTCGGCAATCAATTTCTCTAACTTTATGATTATGGTCCAGTCTGCCATAGTAAGTTGGGGTTCGTAAAATATTTTTAACATCATCACTGAAAATATTGCCTTGGAATTTGTGGAAGAGATTAAGTCTAAATTTCAACCTGCGATCTGACAATGATTCCCATTTCAATTCATTTAATAGACTGGTTACGCTAATATAATTATCGTATCGTCCCTTTACAAATCTTGCCGATCTTCGCTGCACACGTTCAAGTTCATTACTTAGACCGATTTCGTAGGGATCCCATACACTGGCAGCATAAGCATTGGTAGCTGCATTTTGGTATGAGTACTTAAAGCTAACCCCACTAACAGAATGTTTTTGCATGTTTTCTTTGCAATTTCTATCTTTTTTAAATAGTGTAGTTCTGACTACTATATTAATACTATTCCTTTTTTATGCATGATATGTAGTGCATGTTTGGTGAGAAATCACCCCCTGCCACACACCCTTGTGGTGGCTTGCAGGGTATTATGTAGATGTAGATGTAGATGTTCAAGTTCATTACTTTTCGTAGAGACCGATTTCGTAGAGATCCCATACACTGACAGCATATTCCAAATGAGGTCTAACAAGGGAAAAGTAGCTGATTTCTCGTACATGATCGTCACATTTACCCAATACTCTTTTAAAGAAACCCAGTTTGCGATTCGCATTCATTCCCTCGCCTGCGCTCGTACAGTACGGACGGGTGGTCACTGAGCTCCGAGACTTGGGTCGCGCCTTTCACTTTTTCAACTGATCGCCAGCAGCAGCATTTTAACGTTGCCTAGCTGGGCCTGTATCGTAGTGTAGTAGTGTATTAAGTAGTGAGTGTTTAGTAGTGCTTCTGCGCCTGCCTTAATATATTATTACGGTAGTGTGAGTGCTTGCGTGGGTGCTTGGTGTTGTGGGTGCTTGGTCCCGCCGTGGTGCCGTCCCGGCTGGTCTTTGGTGTGTGGTTTACGCTGTGTCCGAGTGTGTTCGCTGATAGTGCTAAGTAGATCTAATTTCAGTTTCTTCTTTCTTTTAACTACTCCGCAGCAAATAATACTCTTAAATTATAATACTGTCACCTACTTGTTGTCTAAGTCTAATCTAATCTAGTTGAGCGGACTATATTTAAAAGTATTTACATATTTCTATTTTATCATCACCGTAGTTCTCGAAGCGTTTTTTAAGTTTTTTCTCAGTTCATAGCACAGTTCCTTTTATATTGTTCTCCCTAGTTATTGGCTCAGCTATTCTTACTATTCAATATTTTAATCTTGTGAAGTGTTAACGTAAGCGAAAGGAATATATTAATAGTTATATATACTTGCTTTTGATTGAAGAACTGCATAAAATTTAACGGTTGTCGCAGTAATTTAAATTGTATAGTTTATTTCTCTTTCATCTCCATTGAGTGAGTTAACTTACATATTTATTTCTCAGAGCTATTTTCTTTAATCAAATTTCCTCTTTGTATATGTAAATATATTGTTATCTAGCACATTTAGAGATCGTTACTTGTTTTGTTACATCCATAATAAGTTGTCTCTTTCACCGTCCTTCTTATTATTCTGTAGTTGGTCTCAGTAGTTTTATGTAGAGCTTTTTCTTTATCATTTAGTGATCTTCTTATTTCGTGTAGAATATATTTATAGTTAGTTATTTGCTGGTTACATTTTTACTAAATAGTTTATTTTAGCGTTTTTTCTTATTATTATTGAGTAGTTTAACCTTTTAAGTATTAACGTAAGTTAAACGTAGTATATTAATAAGTTGTCTCTTTCATCGTACTTCTTATTATTCTATAGTTTCTGTCTCAGTAGTTTTTTATGTAGAGCTTTTATTTTTCATCATTTAGTTATCGTCATATTTCGTGTAGAATATATTTAAAGTTTGTTATTTGTTGGTTACGTTTATACGGAGTAGTTTATTTTTAGCGTTTTTTCTTATTTATAAGTAGTTTAAACTTTTAATTATTTACATAAGTTAAACGTAATATATTAATATCCTAACAGTAGTTTTAACTCTAATCTAAGCGGTAGTTGGGTAGTAGGTATTACTTGCATATTAACCTAACTCTTCTCTCTACTAGAGCCTTACTTTCCGTTGGTTTGTCAGTTAGCTGCTTCTTCCTTCTAGCCTATATTACTCACGTCAACAACACTACATTCCTTCCCTTCCCATCGCTAACCTTGTCAAGGTCAGCGATAACCGAGACCCCCAGCCGTGAAACAATCCCCTAACCGACTCCCCGTGGAGAGCCCTTCCTGCGCAAACCACTCACCCGTGTAAGTCTTATCCTACCTCCTGTTGTTGCTAGGGCAATTAGTTAAGTGCCTACGTGCTGGTGATTATTGATTTTTAAATCTTATTGCTGAGTCCTTTAGAGTTCTATTGTAGTCATTTCTTAGTGTGTACTGAATTGTGTAAAGAATCTAGGTACTTTCTGTTCCTTGTATTAATATATCTGAAGTTTATTTATAATCGAATAGTACTGCTTCCAACGTAGTTCATCCATAGCTTAGTGGTTGTAATTTATACTATATAGTCTTTACATAGCTTAGTTTTCGGGGAAAAGCGTGATTAGGATGGCTTTGAATCGGTCTTCTGTCGTGACGCTCGATAATTCAGGCGAATGCGCGGCTCTAAGGGCCCGTATCGCCGAGTTGGAGAGAATCGTGTCGGAGCTCCGTTCGAAGGTAGAAGGGAGGGTGTCTGTCTCCGAGAGTGCTGGAGTTTTGGGTGGACTCATTAGTGAGGATCCAACCGTCACTACACCGCTCAGTGAAGAGGTAGCGCCAGCCCCCAAGCCCGATGAGTGGAGGGTAGTTACTCTGAGTAGCGGAGGTGTAAGGCTGCGGCGCGGAGCGGAGTTTGCAGAGGCAACTCCTCTCCCCGTCTCCAATAGGTTTCAGGCGCTTCCTATGGATGTCGCCGAGATTCCTGCAGCCGGCCCCGTCGCTACTCCGAGAGCTCTACCGAGGAGAAGCCGTCAGAGTGGGAAGGGGGGGATGCTAGTGATAGGGAGTAGTAACGTTCGGCGTGTGATGGCTCCTTTGCGGAGAAGGGCAGACCGCGAGGGTGTTAGCCAGGGCTTAACGTCTTGGTGCATCCCCAGTGGCGGTATTCCTCAGGTGACGAAGGCGATGGGAGCGGCGGTTGCGGGCACGAAGTGCTCTAGGCTGCAGGTCGTGGCCCACGTAGGCGTCAACGATGCCACCGACCGCAGACCCGAGGAGATTCTGCATTCCTTTAAGGAATTGAACTCTGAGGTGAAGCGGGTAAGTGAAGTCGCGGGCGTTGAACTGGCGCTTTCGATTTGTAGTCTGGTCCCGAGGATCGATCGTGGACCTCTGATTTGGCGTCGAGTGGTAGACATAAATCAGAGGCTACGCCGTTTCTGTAAGGACATTGGAGCCTCCTTCGTTGACCTTCAGCCGTCGCTTCGGTCGTGTAGACACCCGTTAAACCGCTCTGGAGTTCATTACACTCCGGACGCCGCCAAACGCGTGGCGGATAGGGTATTAGATCATTGCAGGCCTTTTTTAGGGTAGATGGTAGGGTAGAGAGTAGGTCATGTAGTGGGGTAAATAACTTCTCGTTGCCAGTCGCCTTATCGGCTAACATTCATGAAAGCAGAATTGAACCTCAAAATACTTCAGACATGACTAGAGCTCTCCCTTGTAGCCTTAATAACAGTCGAGGTGAAAATATTTCCGTTGCGGTAGTTAATTGCCGAAGTCTTAAAAACAAGATACCTGAGTTCCATCACCTTATTCATACTACTGATGCAGATGTAATTATAGGAACTGAAAGTTGGCTGACAGATGACATTCCTGACTCAGAAATATTCCCCAAATCTTTTAAAATATATAGAAAAGATAGACATAACAGAGCAGGTGGTGGTGTTTTCATTGCAGTCAAGAACTCAATCATTAGCAAAGCAGTAATATTTCCCGACAACCCCTTAGAATGTGTTTGGTGTTCATTAGCATGCCCTAAATCCAGATCAATATCTGTCTGCGCCTTCTATAGGCCCCCAAACACTGATGTTGAGTCATTATTAGAACTGGGAAACCAGATAAATACTATAACGTCCCGTAACAGCGAACGTAATATAATAATAGGTGGAGATTTCAATGCACCATCAATAGACTGGAGAACATACTGCTTCAAAGCTGGAGGAAGGGACAAAGACATTTGTGAGACTCTATTAGATGTTTTCTCCAATAACTCCCTGACACAATTAGCTACAGCACCTAATAGAGGGGACAACACTCTTGATTTACTGGCAACCAATATCCCACAACATGTGACAATGATTGACACGGTTGATGGAATCAGTGACCACAGAGTTATAACTGCAAAACTCTCGCTATCTTTAGATAAAAATTTTAAACAAAAAAGAAAGTTTTATATTTTTAAAAGAGCGGACTTTGCTAACTTTAAAATTTATTTAAGAGATTCCTTATCGGATTTCAAAAAGTCTTCCATAAAGGTATGTACCAACGATTCATGGAAGTCGTTCATTAATATCATGCGCTCTGGGATCAACAGATTTATCCCTTGTAAATTCAAAAAAGAAAGCACTGAACCTAGGTGGTACAATGCCGAAGTGAGAAAATCCCTGAGACGGCAGCGAATATGTCATGCTAAAATGAAAAAAATTAGTAAACATATGCCCACTGATGAGCGTAATGTAATTATTGAAAATTATAAAATTTCAAAATCCACTGCAAAGTCAGCCCTTAGTAATGCATTTGCAGAATTCAAAAGAAAAACACTTGGGGAACAATTGAAAGAAAATCCAAAAGTCTTCTGGTCGTACGTAAGGGAAGTGCAAGGCCATAAGTCTGCCGTCCATTCACTTAAAAATGATAGAGGTGAAATGACCACAAACACACTCGACAAAGTTAACTTGCTAAATTCCTTCTTCCAAACCGTTTTTAACCCACCTTCCGGGGATTCAACTGTCGTGTTACCTGACCTCTTTCAGCGGTTGATGCAACCAATTGACATTTCCTGTAATGGTATTGAAAAATTACTTAAAGATATAAGCCCCAACAAATCTCCTGGCCCTGATCAAATTCCCTCCCGCGTGTATAGAGAGTTAGCATCCGAAATTTCCCCCTACCTTGAAATAGTATTTAATAAATCCCTGACCGAACACGTCGTACCGATGGACTGGAAAGCAGCCGATGTAACACCCATTTTTAAAAGTGGCGATAGGGAGCAGCCATCTAACTACAGACCTATATCCCTCACATCCATTTCATGCAAGGTCCTAGAACATATAATTGTCAGTTCAGTCATGGGACACCTAGATAGCCAGAATTTATTGTCCAATGTCCAGCATGGCTTCCGAAAGAGCAGATCGTGTGAATCCCAACTTGCTCTCTTTTCCCACGATATTTTAGTTTCTGGCGAAAATAATATTCCAGTGGATGCTATATTTCTCGACTTCAAGAAGGCTTTTGACAAGGTTTCTCACAGCAAACTAATTTTGAAGTTAAAATCTTATGGGTTAGACAGTAACATTATATCATGGATTAATGATTTTCTGCATGATCGGGTTCAAAGGGTTGTTTTGGACGGTGTTTCCTCACCGGCAATTAAAGTCACTTCGGGTGTCCCACAAGGTAGTGTGATAGGTCCACTCCTATTCCTTTTGTATATTAATGATATCCAAAAGGTGGTAAAAAGTAAGCTTCGTCTATTTGCCGATGACGCAGTAGTGTACAGGGAAATTCTATGCCCGAACGATAAAGAATATTTAAATATTGACCTACAAGCAATTGAAACTTGGTGTGATACATGGCAGTTAGAATTAAACTTTAAGAAATGTCTTGTAATGAATTTTTGGAAAAAGAATAGCTCTCCTCCTACCACTTACAAAATAAGTAATAATGAATTAACTAACGTGGAATCCATTAAATATCTTGGAATAAGACTGACAAATGATCTTTCCTGGGGTAAACACATTCGTGAAATAATTGGTGAAGCGAATCGCAAACTGGGTTTCATTAAAAGAGTATTGGGTAAATGTGACGATCATGTACGAGAAATCAGCTACTTTTCCCTTGTTAGACCTCATTTGGAATATGCTGCCAGTGTATGGGATCCCTACGAAATCGGTCTAAGTAATGAACTTGAACGTGTGCAGCGAAGATCAGCAAGATTTGTAAAGGGACGATACGATAATTATATTAGCGTAACCAGTCTATTAAATGAATTGAAATGGGAATCATTGTCAGATCGCAGGTTGAAATTTAGACTTAATCTCTTCCACAAATTCCAAGGCAATATTTTCAGTGATGATGTTAAAAATATTTTACGAACCCCAACTTACTATGGCAGACTGGACCATAATCATAAAGTTAGAGAAATTGATTGCCGAACTGACCGATTCAAAATGTCCTTTTTCCCTCGCACAATAAGAGATACGAATAACGGTAAATATGTCCTATCGGAGAGTAGCAATGAATAGCATTGGTAGCTGCATGTTGGTATGAGTACTTAAAGCTAACCCTACTAACAGAATGTTTTTGCATGTTTTATTTGCAATTTCTATCTTTTTTAAATAGTGAAGTTCTGACTACTATATTAATACTATTCCTTTTTTATGCATGATATGTAGTGCATGTTTGGTGAGCAATCACCCCCTGCCACACACCCTTGTGGTGGCTTGCAGGGTATTATGTAGATGTAGATTCGCTTGACCCATTATTTCACGAATGTGTTTACCCCAGAAAAGATCATTTGTCAGTCTTATTCCAAGATATTTAATGGATTCCACGTTTGTTAATTAATTGTTACTTATTTTGTAAGTGGTAGGAGGAGAGCTATTCTTTATCCAAAAATTCATTACAAGACATTTCTTAAAGTTTAATTCTACATCTACATCTACATCTACATCTACACGATACCCTGCAAGCCACCGCGAGGGTGTGTGGCAGGGGGTGAAGGTCACCAAGCATTCACTACTAGCATGCAAGCAAGCAACTAAAGGGTCTCATGCAACTAGATTGTTAGTATCTATAGTATTTGAGGGGTTAATACATGCATCATGCACTACAGAATACTCTAAAATATTTCCCCTACCTATCCCTTTCCTATGCTGCCTATTCTGTTCTCTTATAGTACGGGGGAAAAATGCCATTTTGAATCTATCTGTACGACAATCTATCTCTCTAATCTTATTTATCTGGTCGAATCTAGCATAATACGCTGGTGTTTTCAATATGTGCCTAACATCTTCAGTAAAGCTATCCGATTGAAATTTCTGCAGTAGATTTAATCTGAACTTTAATCTACGCTCTGATAATGATTCCCACCCTAATTCTTGTATTAATTCTGATACACTACTCAACCTATCGTAACACCTTTTGACGAACCTAGCTGCTCTACGCTGCACACTGTCTAGTTCTCTCATCAAACCTAATTCATTAGGATCCCATACACTGGCTGCATACTCAAGGTGGGGCCTAACTAGTGAAAAGTAGCATCGCTCTTTTGTCTTCTCATCACATTTCCCAAGTACTCTTTTTATAAATCCTAGCTTTCTCTTCGCTCGGCCGCATATTTCCCTTATGTGTCTTCCCCACGATAAATCTTTAGTGATTGTTACACCTAAATATCTTACGGTTTCAACGTTTTCGATCTTCGTGTTATTAATTCTATAGGATCGCTCTATCGAATTATTCCTCCTCCAAAAATTGATAGCTACACACTTTTTAAGGTTGAGTTCTAACTGCCATTTGTCGCACCACTCTTGAATTGCATCTAAATCCTTGCTAAGTGATTTCATGTCCTCTTCGTTTGATATACCCCTGTACACCACCGCATCGTCTGCAAAAAGTCTAAGGTTACTACTAACTACGGTACCCAAATCGTTTATGTATAAAAGAAATAGAAGCGGACCTACTACGCTACCCTGGGGAACTCCCGATGTGACTTCGATTGTGTCCGACATGATACCATCTATGACAACCCTCTGCTCTCGCCCACTTAAGAATTCTTTTACCCAACATACAACGTCTTTATTTATACCAAAACTCTCTAACTTCAAGATTAATTTGTCATGAGGAACTTTATCGAAAGCCTTTTTAAAATCTAAAAATATCGCATCAACTTCAGTACTGCTTTCGCCGTGGACTAAAATATCGTGTACGAATAAAGCTAATTGTGTCTCGCAAGATCTACCTTTCCGGAACCCATGCTGGCTGTTTATGAGTAATCCCTGACTATCCAAATGCCCCATGATCGAACTGACTACTATGTGCTCAAATATCTTACAAGAGATTGACGTGAGTGAAATGGGTCTGTAGTTACTAGGTTCTTCCCTATCACCGCTTTTAAATATAGGTGTAATGTTCGCTACTTTCCAATCCTTGGGTACTGTGTGGTTCTTTAGTGTTTTATTGAATATTATTTCTAGATAGGGGGCTATTTCAGAAGCTAATGTTTTATATATTCTGGAAGGAATTTGATCGGGACCTGGTGCTTTGTTTTTACTTATGCTTTTTAACTGCTGCTCTATTCCGCGACATGAAATGTTTATTTCGGGCATTTGCTCACTGAAAGTGTTCGGCGGTGGTTCCACTGCGTTTTGTGACGATGAGTTGAATACACTTTGGAAGAAGGTGTTTAAAGTGTTGGCTTTTTCTACACTGCTGGTGACTCTGATTCCTTTATCATTTTTAAGTGTGTGCACTGTGGACTTATTTCCCTGAAGCTCTCTCACATATGACCAAAACGCTTTAGGATTTCTATCTAAATATTCTCCTAACATCTTGCTCTTGAAATGTGATAACGCTTGCCGACATGATTTCCTTGCTAATGCTCTCGATTTTTTATAGTTTTGAACTAGCTCATTTTTTTCCTCTACCGATAGACCCCGTCTGGCATTTTTCATCTTAGCGTGGCATACCCTTTGTCGCTTTAGTGATTTCCTAACCTCCGCGTTATACCACCTTGGCTCTGTATTATCACTAATATATTTACTTGGTATGTATTTATGAACTGCGTTACGGGTGACCTCAAGAAATTCTCTCCACGAATCCTCTGTATTTAATCCTTTGCTTTGTTCGCTGAATACATTAAACGCTTCCCTTAATTCCTCTTTCATACCGTCGTAATTTGCCTTGCCAAATAAGTACACCCTCCTCCTTGGTTTATAATGTCTTTCAACGCCTACAATAAATTCCGCATGCACTATTTTATGGTCACTAATTCCTGTGTCTGTAACTGTATTTAGAACTCTCTCGGGTATATTTGTTGCTAATAAGTCTAGAATGTTGTTACCCCTGGTCGGCTCTGTTACTAGCTGTTGTAGAGAATGTGTCGTAAAGGTGTTCAACAGTGATTCGCAATGTTCCTTATCCTTACCTCCTGCAATGAAACTACACGTATTCCAGTCTATCGAGGGGAGATTGAAATCTCCGCCTACTATTATTCCTCTATCATTCTTCCCAGAAAGTAATGTGCGTATCTCTGACTCTAGCTCTATTATAGAATTGGCGTCTGCGTCCGGTGGCCTGTAATATGCACCTACATATATCTTTTTTGCGTTACTACTTTTACTTTTAACGGAACACCAAATACTTTCTACATTTCGCTCTGAAATAAGTTCTCTTCTACTGACATACGGGTCCTTCACAGCTATGAAAACTCCTCCTCCGTTTCTGCTTACTCTATCCTTTCTGTATACTGTAAAACACTTCGGAAATACTTCATGATCTGATATGTCCTTCGAAAGCCAGCTTTCTGTACCTACGATTATATCTGCATTAGTACTCTTAATGAGGTGGTGAAATTCTGCTACTTTATTTCTTATACTACGACAATTCACTACTATCACTGAATTTTTTTCTTCCAATCTGTTTCTCTCTTGGTGCTCCTTTCCAACTAAAATTTTCCTCGATAATTTTTTGACGGACAAACTATTTGGTCTACCTCTTACCTTTGATGAATTATCATGTTCGTTCTCTCCATGTGTTTTTCTCTGACCTTCTAAAACTACTCTGCATGTTCTGTCAAATTCTTGCACGATTTTTCCCCCGCGGATTGACCTGCACTCTGGGCTACCACCTGAGCTAAACCCTACGTGTATGCTCCAGTATCCTACTCGCTACCTTAGACGATGCCTCGTCCGTGTAGTGGACACCCGAGCGATTCAGGGGCACCCGACACGTTTCCAGCTCCGGCCCGAGGTCCAAAAACTCAGCTCCCTCGCTCCCACAGACTTCACGGAGTCTCCGGTTTATGCCTAAAACTCGGCTCCAAACCATCGACCCCCGATCCGTCCTAGGTACCAAGCTACATATAGTCAGCCTCATATCGATACCCAGACCTCCACGAACACGGTGGAACTCGGTGCATAGATCCCTTACGGAATCCATTACATCCTCGGACCCCCGTTTCGCGGCGTCGTTAGTGCCGACATGGGCGACTACGTGCAGCTTGGAGCAGTTAGTGGCACTGACCGTTGCTTTCAACGCCTTCGTCACCTGGGGCACCGTACCTCCTGGTATACACCAGGAACGTACCCGTTCTTCGTCACCTTTCCCTCGGGATTCACCACCTCCTTCCCGACGGGCCCTGGCACGCATCGAGTCCGCTACTCGGCGGACATTGGAGCTACCTATCACTAATACTCCCTCCCTTCCCTCCCGACTCCCAGTCGGCGAAGTCTCCGGAGGCGGAGCGTTCGATGCGCCGACCTCCGCCAGCCCAACTGCCATTCAACATTCTAACTGCCATGTATCACACCAAGTTTCAATTGATAAATTGCTTACTATGGTAGACTGGACCATAATCATAAAATTAGAGCAATAGATTGCCGAGCTGACAGATGTCTCAAAATGTCAATTTTTCCTCGTACTATGAGGGATATAAATAACATCTACATCTACATCTACATCTACATAATACCCTGCAAGCCACCACAAGGGTGTGTGGCAGGGGGTGATTGCTCACCAAACATGCAGTACATATCATGCATAAAAAAGGAATAGTATTAATATAGTAGTCAGAACTACACTATTTAAAAAGATAGAAATTGCAAAGAAAACATGCAAAAGAATTCTGTTAGTAGGGTTAGCTTTATCTATATCTATCTATATCTACACGATACCCTGCAAGCCACCGCGAGGGTGTGTGGCAGGGGGTGAAGGTCACCAAGCATTCACTACTAGCATGCAAGCAAGCAACTAAAGGGTCTCATGCAACTAGATTGTTAGTATCTATAGTATTTTAGGGGTTAATACATGCATCATGCACTACAGAATACTCTAAAATGTTTCCCCTACCTATCCCTTTCCTATGCTGCCTATTCTGTTCTCTTATAGTACGGGGGAAAAATGCCATTTTGAATCTATCTGTACGACAATCTATCTCTCTAATCTTATTTATCTGGTCGAATCTAGCATAATACGCTGGTGTTTTCAATGTGTGCCTAACGTCTTCAGTAAAGCTATCCGATTGAAATTTCTGCAATAGATTAAATCTGAACTTTAATCTACGCTCTGATAATGATTCCCACCCTAATTCTTGTATTAATTCTGATACACTACTCAACCTATCGTAACACCTTTTGACGAACCTAGCTGCTCTACGCTGCACACTGTCTAGTTCTCTCATCAAACCTAATTCATTAGGATCCCATACACTGGCTGCATACTCAAGGTGATTGTTACACCTAAATATCTTACGCTTTCAACGTTTTCGATCTTCGTGTTATTAATTCTATAGGATCGCTCTATCGAATTATTCCTCCTCCAAAAATTGATAGCTATACACTTTTTAATGTTGAGTTCTAACTGCCATTTGTCGCACCACTCTTGAATTGCATCTAAATCCTTGCTAAGTGATTTCGTGTCCTCTTCGTTTGATATACCCCTGTACACCACCGTATCGTCTGCAAAAAGTCTAAGGTTACTACTAACTACGGTACCCAAATCGTTTATGTATAAAAGAAATAGAAGCGGACCTACTACGATACCCTGGGGAACTCCCGATCTGACTTCGATTGTGTCCGACATGATACCATCTATGACAACCCTCTGCTCTCGCCCACTTAAGAATTCTTTTACCCAACATACAACGTCTTTATTTATACCAATACTCTCTAACTTCAAGATTAATTTGTCATGAGGAACTTTATCGAAAGCCTTTTTAAAATCTAAAAATATCGCATCAACTTCAGTACTGCTTTCGCCGTGGACTAAAATAACTTTTTGCAGACGATGCGGTGGTGTACAGGGGTATATCAAACGAAGAGGACATGAAATCACTTAGCAAGGATTTAGATGCAATTGAAGAGTGGTGCGACAAATGGCAGTTAGAACTCAACCTTAAAAAGTGTGTAGCTATCAATTTTTGGAGGAGGAATAATTCGATAGAGCGATCCTATAGAATTAATAACACGAAGATCGAAAACGTTGAAACCGTAAGATATTTAGGTGTAACAATCACTAAAGATTTATCGTGGGGAAGACACATAAGGGAAATATGCGGCCGAGCGAAGAGAAAGCTAGGATTTATAAAAAGAGTACTTGGGAAATGTGATGAGAAGACAAAAGAGCGATGCTACTTTTCACTAGTTAGGCCCCACCTTGAGTATGCAGCCAGTGTATGGGATCCTAATGAATTAGGTTTGATGAGAGAACTAGACAGTGTGCAGCGTAGAGCAGCTAGGTTCGTCAAAAGGTGTTACGATAGGTTGAGTAGTGTATCAGAATTAATACAAGAATTAGGGTGGGAATCATTATCAGAGCGTAGATTAAAGTTCAGATTTAATCTATTGCAGAAATTTCAATCGGATAGCTTTACTGAAGATGTTAGGCACATATTGAAAACACCAGCGTATTATGCTAGATTCGACCAGATAAATAAGATTAGAGAGATAGATTGTCGTACAGATAGATTCAAAATGGCATTTTTCCCCCGTACTATAAGAGAACAGAATAGGCAGCATAGGAAAGGGATAGGTAGGGGAAATATTTTAGAGTATTCTGTAGTGCATGATGCATGTATTAACCCCTCAAATACTATAGATACTAACAATCTAGTTGCATGAGACCCTTTAGTTGCTTGCTTGCATGCTAGTAGTGAATGCTTGGTGACCTTCACCCCCTGCCACACACCCTCGCGGTGGCTTGCAGGGTATCGTGTAGATGTAGATGTAGATGTAGATGTAGAAATATCGTGTACGAATAAAGCTAATTGTGTCTCGCAAGATCTACCTTTCCGGAACCCATGCTGGCTGTTTATGAGTAATCCCTGACTATTCAAATGCCCCATGATCGAACTGACTACTATGTGCTCAAATATCTTACAAGAGATTGACGTGAGTGAAATGGGTCTGTAGTTACTAGGTTCTTCCCTATCACCGCTTTTAAATATAGGTGTAATGTTAGCTACTTTCCAATCCTGTAACCAATAAATAACTGTAAATATATCCAGTACAAGTGATAACAATGGTAGCAGCATGTTGGTATAAGTACTTATAGCTAACCCAACTAACGGCATGTTTTTTCATATATGTTTTGCTATTTTTATCTTTTTTTAAATAGCGTAGTTTTGAACAGTACCTATAAAAGTACTGATCCTTTTTTTATGCATGATATGTAGTGCATTTTTGGTGAGCATTCACCCCCTGCCTAACACCTTTATGGTGGCTTGCAGGGTATTATGTAGATGTTAGGAAAATATTCAGATAGTAATCCTAAAGCGTTTCGGTCATATGTGAGAGAGCTTCAGAGGAAATAGGTCCACAGTGCACACACTAAAAAATGATAAAATAATTACAGTTACCAGCAGTGTAGAAAAAGCCAATACTTTAAACACCTTCTTCCAAAGCGTATTCAACTCATCGTCACAAAACGCAGTGAAACCACCGCCGAACACTTTCAGTGAGTAAATGCCCGAAATAAAATTTTCAAGTTGCGGAATAGAGCAGCAGTTAAAAAGCATTAGTATAAACAAATCACCAGGTCCCGATCAAATTCCCTCCAGAGTATATAAAACATCAGCTTCTGTAATAGCCCCCTATCCTGAAATAATATTCAATAAAACATCTACATCTACATCTACACGATACCCTGCAAGCCACCGCGAGGGTGTGTGGCAGGGGGTGAAGGTCACCAAGCATGCACTACTAGCATGCAAGCAAGCAACTAAAGGGTCTCATGCAACTGGATTGTTAGTATCTATAGTATTTGAGGGGTTAAAACATGCATCATGCATTACAGAATACTCTAAAATATTTCCCCTACCTATCCCTTTCCTATGCTGCCTATTCTGTTCTCTTATAGTACGGGGGAAAAATGCCATTTTGAATCTATCTGTACGACAATCTATCTCTCTAATCTTATTTATCTGGTCGAATCTAGCATAATACGCTGGTGATTTCAATATGTGCCTAACATCTTCAGTAAAGCTATCCGATTGAAATTTCTGCAATAGATTAAATCTGAACTTTAATCTACGCTCTGATAATGATTCCCAGCCTAATTCTTGTATTAATTCTGATACACTACTCAACCTATCGTAACACCTTTTGACGAACCTAGCTGCTCTACGCTGCACACTGTCTAGTTCTCTCATCAAACCTAATTCATTAGGATCCCATACACTGGCTGCATACTCAAGGTGGGGCCTAACTAGTGAAAAGTAGCATCGCTCTTTTGTCTTCTCGTCACATTTCCCAAGTACTCTTTTTATAAATCCTAGCTTTCTCTTCGCTCGGCCGCATATTTCCCTTATGTGTCTTCCCCACGATAAATCTTTAGTGATTGTTACACCTAAATATCTTACGGTTTCAACGTTTTCGATCTTCGTGTTATTAATTCTATAGGATCGCTCTATCGAATTATTCCTCCTCCAAAAATTGATAGCTACACACTTTTTTAGGTTGAGTTCTAACTGCCATTTGTCGCACCACTCTTGAATTGCATCTAAATCCTTGCTAAGTGATTTCATGTCCTCTTCGTTTGATATACCCCTGTAAAAACACTAAAGAAAAAAAACACTAAAGCCGTAAAAACACTAAAAACCGTAAAAAAACACTAAAGAACCACACTGTACCCAAAGATTGGAAAGTAGTTAACATTACTCCTATATTTAAAAGCGTTGATAGGGAAGAACCTAATAACTACAGACCCATTTCACTCACGTCCATCTCTTGTAAGATATTTGAGCACATTGTGGTCAGTTCGATCATGGGGAATTTGGATAGTCAGGGATTACTCATAAACAGTCAACATGTGTTCCCGAAAGGTAGATCTTGCGAGACACAATTAGCTTTATTTGTACACGTTATTTTAGTCTACGGCGAAAACAGTCCTGAAGAGGACAGGAAATAACTTAGCAAGGATTTAGATGCAATTCAAGAGTTGTGCGACAAATGGCAGTTAGAGCTTAACCTTATAAAGTGTGTAGCTATCAATTTTTATAGGAGGATAATTCGATAAAGCGTAACTATGAAATTAGTAACACGAAGATCGAAAACGTAGAAACCATAAGATATCTACATCTACATCTATACGATACCCTGCAAGCCACCGCGAGGGTGTGTGGCAGATATTTAGGTTTAACAATTACTAACGATTTATCATGGGGAAGACACATAAGGGAAATATGCGGCCGAGCGAAGAGAAAGCTAGGATTTATAAAAAGAGTACTTGGGAAATGTTATGAGAAGACAAAAGAGCGATGTTACTATTCACTAGTTAGGCCCCACCTCGAGTATGCAGCCAGTGTTTGGGATCCTAATGAATTAGGTTTGATGAGAGAACTAGACAGTGTGCAGCGTAGAGCAGCTAGGTTCGTAAAAAGATGTTACGATAGGTTGAGTAGCGTTTCAGAATTAATACAAGAATTGGGGTGGGTATCATTATCAGAGCGTAGGTTAAAGTTCAGATTAAATCTATTAGAGAAATTTCAATCGGATAGCTTTACTGAAGATGTTAGGCACATATTAAAAACACCAGCGTATTATGCTAGATTCGACCAGATAAATAAGATTAGAGAGATAGATTGTCGTACAGATAGATTCAAAATGGCAATTTTCCCCCGTACTATAAGAGAACAGAATAGGCAGCATAATAAGGGATAGGTAGGGGAAATATTTTAGAGTATTCTGTAGTGCATGATGCATGTATTAACCCTTCAAATACTATAGATACTAACAATCTGGTTGCATGAGATCCTTTAGTTGCATGCTTGCATGTTAGTAGTGCATGCTAGGTGATCCTCAACCCCTGCCACACACCCTCGCGGTGGCTTGCAGGGTATCGTGTAAATGTAGATGTAGATGTTTTTTCGTAGCCCCTACTTACATGGCAGTAGTGCATGTATGATTATTTTCAACCCCTGCCACGCGCTCTCGCGGTGGCTTAAAGAGTTTATCGTATATTTGGATAACGCAGAAATGTAGTCGAATTTACTGCAATATATGCAAACTAATTCTTACAAGCATGATATGTATTGTGTGGAGTGAATTCACCCTTTTCACACAATTATGGCTTTAAAGTTAGTATGTCGTGTAGGGTCCCATCCTTTCGCTGGACAACGTTGTAAGGGGATGAAAAAAAAGTTACCGATAACAAAGAATACGTATCGGTAACAAAACGCATCAGAGAAACAACGAAATGCTATTTGTGTATGTAATATGTATACAAAAATCTAAATGTATGCATATCTTGTGTTTTGTTCTTTTTTTCACTCCCTGCCATACACTCGGTGTATGTTCCATCGTTCTCGGTGGATGGTAGCAAATAATAACGCCTGATCCAATGGCCATGGAAAGGAAATTCCATTTCTACTACATAATATTTATTAACCTCCACTTTTCACATAAAGAGTCATTTACACCACGGCCGCAATATTTACACTAAATTACCTACGCAATGGTGCACTGGGTGCGATTTCTGTGGTGTACTAATGAATATAATAATGGTTTTGGTGGAGGGTGGCGGTTGTTATCCTCGCGGCAGGAGGGTGACCTCCTGGAGTTAAGGGCTGTCCGGGTGGCCTTGGGAAGGTCACGGCAGGGTTAGCTCAGAGCAAACAACTTAGTTCTTTATCACACGAGCACATCCAACGGTCTTTTTAAATAATTACCTCGTCATTCGTTAGGTTGTATTCCACATCTCGTATATGTTGGAGTTCCCTTGCCACCTACCCTAAACATAAGGGATAAACATATACGTGAAATAATTGGTCAAGCTAATCGTATACTGGGTTTCATTAAAAGAGTATTGGGTAAATGTGACGATCATGTACGAGAAATCAGCTACTTTTCCCTTGTTAGACCTCATTTGGAATATGCTGCCAGTGTATGGGATCCCTACGAAATCGGTCTAAGTAATGAACTTGAACGTGTGCAGCGAAGATCGGCAAGATTTGTAAAGGGACGATACGATAATTATATGAGCGTAACCAGTCTATTAAATGAATTGAAATGGGAATCATTGTCAGATCGCAGGTTGAAATTTAGACTTAATCTCTTCCACAAATTCCAAGGCAATATTTTCAGTGATGATGTTAAAAATATTTTACGAACCCCAACTTACTATGGCAGACTGGACCATAATCATAAAGTTAGAGAAATTGATTGCCGAACTGACCGATTCAAAATGTCCTTTTTCCCTCGCACAATTAGAGATACGAATAACGGTAAATATGTCCTATCGGAGAGTAGCAATGAATAGCATTGGTAGCTGCATGTTGGTGTGAGTACTTGAAGCTAGCCCTACTAACAGAATGTTTTTGCATGTTTTCTTTGCAATTTCTATCATTTTAAATAGTGTATTTCTGACTACTATATTAATACTATTCCTTTTTTATGCATGATATGTAGTGCATGTTTGGTGAGCAATCACCCCCTGCCACACACCCTTGTGGTGGCTTGCAGGGTATTATGTAGATGTAGATGATACAATCTATCTCTCTAATCTTATTTATCTGGTCGAATCTAGCATAATACGCTGGTGTTTTTAATATGTGCCTAACATCTTCAGTAAAGCTATCCGATTGAAATTTCTCTAATAGATTTAATTTGAACTTTAACCTACGCTCTGATAATGATACCCACCCCAATTCTTGTATTAATTCTGATACGCTACTCAACCTATCGTAACATCTTTTTACGAACCTAGCTGCTCTACGCTGCACACTGTTTAGTTCTCTCATCAAACCTAATTCATTAGGATCCCATACACTGGCTGCATACTCGAGGTGGGGCCTAACTAGTGATTAGTAGCAGCGCGCTTTATTAATTCTGAGGACTCCTAAGTATTTAATATATAAGATATTTTCTCTTCTTTGATGGCATAGTTATTCCGGGGAAAGTTATTTTTTTTTCCAAAAGTTCTTTTTCGTTCATTTCTTCAAATTTATTTCTAGCCGTCAACTAACACACCAGTCAGAAATCGTATCTTAACCCTTAGCTAAAGGCTGACAGACCTCTTTATTTCAAATTCCCTTGTAGGACCAGAAAACTTTTGGATATCTCGTTTTCGATCCCCCAGAGACCTTCTTTTGAACTGTGTTACAGTATTTCTAAGGGCTGTCTTTTCATGGGTTGTTGTAATTTTACCTACTACTCCACGCTACGACAGCGTTACCATGACTCCAGATGTGACTTGATTGTGTCCGAAAAGATACCATCTATGAGAAAACTCTGCTCTCGCTCACTTAAGAATTCTTTTACCCAACATACAACGTCTTTATTTTCATCAAAACTCTAAAACCTCAAGGTTAATTTATCATGACGAACTTTATCGAATGCCTTTTTACAATCCAATCAGAATAAATCTATTAGAGAAATTTCAATATGATAGCTTTACTGAAGATGTTAGGCACACACAAAAGACCCTATTGTAGTATGCTAGATTCCACCAGATAAATAAGATTAGAGAGATTGATTGTCGAACTGATAGATTCAAAATGGCATTTTCCCCCGTACTAGAAGAGGACACGATAGGCAGCATAGCAAAGGGATTGGTAGGGGAAATATTTCAAAGTAGTCAGTGCAGCCAATTCTTCGGAGTGGACGGGGAACATATTTAACAGATGCCCCTGTCACTTACTTCTGTTTTCAAGGAGAATTTCTTCAGTCAGTTCAGTCTATAGGGAGCGTTGAAATCTGCGATAATTATTACATTAAGATTTCAATTCTGTGATGTGATAGCGTTTATCTTCCTTCCCATTTCTTAGAGGAATCCACATCAGAGTTGGGTGGCATATAGAACGCGCAAACAAATCTTGATTTGCATTTGAAGTACGTAATACCGTGCAAGACATTGTGAGGGTATGGGGCTCGGCGATTTTCGATGGAGTTAAAGAACACCAATCATATTCCAAATTAAAATTCCCTTTTTAGGTGTAACTTTGTGGAAGTCCATCATATTCACAAGGAAATACAATTTCCGTGTGAGTATTCCAAGTTGTCTTTGGGAACAATTTCTGTGGGGCTAATGGTTGTATTCTTCACGGTAATTATGTATGGGATCCCACGGTTTTGCTAACCCTATTTTTATCGCCTTTATTTTAGTTGTCCACTTTTTTACTACTTTTTTATTTTTAGATTTTTTATATTTAGGATTTTATATCCAGACCCGAGAGACATTTTGCCAACAGTGAATGTAATTCACTCCTCATTTATATATATTCACCCCCCGCTACCCCCCGTTAGATCTACATCTAACGATTCCCTGCCACTCACTCTCGCGGTGAAGATGACCAAGCATGCACTACTAGCTTTCCGTTCCGCTCGGGGTCATATTTCCCCGATGTGTCTTCCCCACGATAAATCTTTAGTGATCGTTACACCTAAATATCCCTGTACTATAAGAGAACAGAATAGGCAGCATAGGAAAGGGATAGGTAGGGGAAATATTTTTGAGTATTTTGTAGTGCATGATGCATGTAATAACACCTCAAATACTATAGACACTAACGATCTAGTTGCATGAGACACTTTAGTTGCTTGTTTGTATGTTAGTAATGCATGCTTGGTGATCTTCACCCCCTGCCACTCACCCTCGCGGTGGCTTGCAGGGTATCGTGTAGATGTATATATCTTATGGTTTCAACGTTATCGATCTTTATAATCTATGTACGTTTACATAATACCCTGCAAGCCACCATAAAGGTGTGTGGAAGGGGGTGAAATCTCACCAACATGCACTACTATCCTCCCCTGCCACACACCCTCAAGGTGGCTTGCAGGGTATCGCGTAGATGTACATATCATGCATAAAAAAGGATTAGTATTTATATACATATATGGATAGGACATATTCGTATAAGACAGCGTTTAGTGACGAATATTCATGACAAAATCCCAAGGCGTACCTTGAACATTGCACACAGTAGGTAGTTAGAGATGTATTTCTGTTCTCATCAATAATTTTCATATCAATAAGGGCTAAACACCAACACAAGTATCAACAATTGGCTGAAGTAAAAGTGTGAGTGCTCTTTTGAGGGATACGAAACCTATAGGTACTATGCGTTAATATTGGCGTTAATTGGCGGTGAAATAGTGAAGTAATGCCCATTAAAAACGCCATAGTGATCTCAGTTCATAACACGGGGTTACCTGTTTTTTCAATCTTTTGGGCATGTATTGCCTTGCATTTAAATTAACCATAATTCAGCACTTATTGACGATTTATTTGGGCTTTAATACCAGCTAAAAAGAGTCACGGGATTATATACAAAATTTTCACATTTTTCATTTTTCTGAATGCACCACAATGTGGATATATTAAAAAATTCTTTTTTCGAGCGAATAAATAGAGATAATAATCAGAACATTATCACAGAATAGGTCAAAGTAACGTAGGTGCAGTAGTCTGCAGTAAAGCTGAAAATGTTCTTCATCATCATGGGTCAACAATCAACAGGATTGGTTTGACGCAGCCCTCCACTCGATTCTTCTATCGGCCAACCTCTTCATACCAGTGGGGTAAATTTAGTGGGGTAAATAACTTCTCGTTGCCAGTCGCTTTATCGGCTAACATTCATGAAAGCAGAATTGAACCTCAAAATACTTCAGACATGACTACAGCTCTCCCTTGTAGCCTTAATAATAGTCGAGGTGAAAATATTTCCGTTGCGGTAGTTAATTGCCGAAGTCTTAAAAACAAGATACCTGAGTTCCATCACCTTATTCATACTACTGATGCAGATGTAATTATAGGAACTGAAAGTTGGCTGACGGATGACATTCCTGACTCAGAAATATTCCCCAAATCTTTTAAAATATATAGAAAAGATAGACATAACAGAGCAGGTGGTGGTGTTTTCATTGCAGTCAAGAACTCAATCATTAGCAAAGCAGTAATATTTCCCGACAACCCCTTAGAATGTGTTTGGTGTTCATTAACATGCCCTAAATCCAGATCAATATCTGTCTGCGCCTTCTATAGGCCCCCAAACACTGATGTTGAGTCCTTATTAGAACTGGGAAACCAGATAAATACAATAACGTCCCGTAACAGCGAACGTAATATAATAATAGGTGGAGATTTCAATGCACCATCAATAGACTGGAGAACATACTGCTTCAAAGCTGGAGGAAGGGACAAAGACATCTGTGAGACTCTATTACATGTGTTCTCCAATTCTCCCTGACACAATTAGCTACAGCACCTAATAGAGGGGACAACACTCTTGATTTACTGGCAACCAATATCCCACAACATGTGACAATGATTGACACGGTTGATGGAATCAGTGACCACAGAGTTATAACTGCAAAACTCTCGCTATCTTTAGATAAAAATTTTAAACAAAAAAGAAAGTTTTACATTTTTAAAAGAGCAGACTTTGCTAACTTTAAAATTTATTTAAGAGATTCCTTATCGGATTTCAAAAAGTCTTCCATAAAGGTATGTACCAACGATTCATGGAAGTCGTTCATTAATATCATGCGCTCATCTACATCTACATCTACACGATACCCTGCAAGCCACCGCGAGGGTGTGTGGCAGGGGGTGAAGGTCACCAAGCAATCACTACTAGCATGCAAGCAAGCAACTAAAGGGTCTCATGCAACTAGATTGTTAGTATCTATAGTATTTGAGGGGTTAATACATGCATCATGCACTACAGAATACTCTAAAATATTTCCCCTACCTATCCCTTTCCTATGCTGCCTATTCTGTTCTCTTATAGTACGGGGGAAAAATGCCATTTTGAATCTATCTGTACGACAATCTATCTCTCTAATCTTATTTATCTGGTCGAATCTAGCATAATACGCTGGTGTTTTTAATATGTGCCTAACATCTTCAGTAAAGCTATCCGATTGAAATTTCTGCAATAGATTAAATCTGAACTTTAATCTACGCTCTGATAATGATTCCCACCCTAATTCTTGTATTAATTCTGATACACTACTCAACCTATCGTAACACCTTTTGACGAACCTAGCTGCTCTACGCTGCACACTGTCTAGTTCTCTCATCAAACCTAATTCATTAGGATCCCATACACTGGCTGCATACTCAAGGTGGGGCCTAACTAGTGAAAAGTAGCATCGCTCTTTTGTCTTCTCATCACATTTTCCTAGTACTCTTTTTATAAATCCTAGCTTTCTCTTCGCTCGGCCGCATATTTCCCTTATGTGTCTTCCCCACGATAAATCTTTAGTGATTGTTACACCTAAATATCTTACGGTTTCAACGTTTTCGATCTTCGTGTTATTAATTCTATAGGATCGCTCTATCGAATTATTCCTCCTCCAAAAATTGATAGCTACACACTTTTTAAGGTTGAGTTCTAACTGCCATTTGTCGCACCACTCTTCAATTGCATCTAAATCCTTGCTAAGTGATTTCATGTCCTCTTCGTAAGCTCTGGGATCAACAGATTTATCCCTGTTAATTCAAAAAAGAAAGCACTGAACCTAGGTGGTACAATGCCGAAGTGAGAAAATCCCTGAGACGGCAGCGAATATGTCACGCTAAAATGAAAAAAATTAGTAAACATATGCCCACTGATGAGCGTAATGTAATTATTGAAAATTATAAAATTTCAAAATCCACTGCAAAGTCAGCCCTTAGTAATGCATTTGCAGAATTCAAAAGAAAAACACTTGGGGAACAATTGAAAGAAAATCCAAAAGTCTTCTGGTCGTACGTAAGGGAAGTGCAAGGCCATAAGTCTGCCGTCCATTCACTTAAAAATGATAGAGGTGAAATGACCACAAACACACTCGACAAAGTTAACTTGCTAAATTCCTTCTTCCAAACCGTTTTTAACCCACCTTCCGGGGATTCAACTGTCGTGTTACCTGACCTCTTCCAGCGGTTGATGCAACCAATTGACATTTCCTGTAATGGTATTGAAAAATTACTTAAAGATATAAGCCCCAACAAATCTCCTGGCCCTGATCAAATTCCCTCCCGCGTATATAGAGAGTTAGCATCCGCAATTTCCCCCTACCTTGAAATAGTATTTAATAAATCCCTGACCGAACACGTCGTACCGATGGACTGGAAAGCAGCCGATGTAACACCCATTTTTAAAAGTGGCGATAGGGAGCAGCCATCTAACTACAGACCTATATCCCTCACATCCATTTCATGCAAGGTCCTAGAACATATAATTGTCAGTTCAGTCATGGGACACCTAGATAGCCAGAATTTATTGTCCAATGTCCAGCATGGCTTCCGAAAGAGCAGATCGTGTGAAACCCAACTTGCTCTCTTTTCCCACGATATTTTAGTTTCTGGCGAAAATAATATTCCAGTGGATGCTATATTTCTTGACTTCAAGAAGGCTTTTGACAAGGTTTCTCACAGCAAACTAATTTTGAAGTTAAAATCTTATGGGTTAGACAGTAACATTATATCATGGATTAATGATTTTCTGCATGATCGGGTTCAAAGGGTTATTTTGGACGGTGTTTCCTCACCGGCAATTAAAGTCACTTCGGGTGTCCCACAAGGTAGTGTGATAGGTCCACTCCTATTCCTTTTGTATATTAATGATATCCAAAAGGTGGTAAAAAGTAAGCTTCGTCTATTTGCCGATGACGCAGTAGTGTACAGGGAAATTCTATGCCCGAACGATAAAGAATATTTAAATATTGACCTACAAGCAATTGAAACTTGGTGTGATACATGGCAGTTAGAATTAAACTTTAAGAAATGTCTTGTAATGAATTTTTGGAAAAAGAATAGCTCTCCTCCTACCACTTACAAAATAAGTAATAATGAATTAACAAACGTGGAATCCATTAAATATCTTGGAATAAGACTGACAAATGATCTTTCCTGGGGTAAACACATTCGTGAAATAATGGGTCAAGCGAATCGCAAACTGGGTTTCATTAAAAGAGTATTGGGTAAATGTGACGATCATGTACGAGAAATCAGCTACTTTTCCCTTGTTAGACCTCATTTGGAATATGCTGCCAGTGTATGGGATCCCTACGAAATCGGTCTAAGTAATGAACTTGAACGTGTGCAGCGAAGATCGGCAAGATTTGTAAAGGGACGATACGATATTTATATTAGCGTAACCAGTCTATTAAATGAATTGAAATGGGAATCATTGTCAGATCGCAGGTTGAAATTTAGACTTAATCTCTTCCACAAATTCCAAGGCAATATTTTCAGTGATGATGTTAAAAATATTTTACGAACCCCAACTTACTATGGCAGACTGGACCATAATCATAAAGTTAGAGAAATTGATTGCCGAACTGACCGATTCAAAATGTCCTTTTTCCCTCGCACAATAAGAGATACGAATAACGGTAAATATGTCCTATCGGAGAGTAGCAATGAATAGCATTGGTAGCTGCATGTTGGTATGAGTACTTAAAGCTAACCCTACTGACAGAATGTTTTTGCATGTTTTCTTTGCAATTTCTATCTTTTTAAATAGTGTAGTTCTGACTACTATATTAATACTATTCCTTTTTTGTGCATGATATGTAGTGCATGTTTGGTGAGCAATCACCCCCTGCCACACACCCTTGTGGTGGCTTGCAGGGTATTATGTAGATGTAGATGTACCAACGTAGTTCCTCTCTTCACCCTTCACAACTTACTGCATGCACCTCATACGAGGCCTGCCTTTTCCATTCTTCCCGTTCACTTTTCCCTCACTGTCTTCATCAGGCCGGGCCCCACTTGAGCCCTTCCTGGAGGGTACTTCGAGTACATATAGCCCATTGGATAAAACGTTGAACTGTTGGTTGGCACCTGTTGGTAATGTGATTGGTGTTTTGTAAAATTTGTAGATTTGTAATGCATGCCCCTCCTGATATTATCAAAATATCACATTATGTACGCAACATAAGCACAATTTAGTGCGTAAGTGCACTATATGTTTTGAGATAACTCACTCCCTGCCACACACCGTTGAGGTGGCTTGTAGAGTAGTTAAAGGATAGTCCTGAACATGTTAAGGAAATTAACTTTGTACAATTACAAAAAATTATTTATTATTTCCGAACGATAAATCATTTTGTGGAATTGAACAAAGTTAATTTCCTTAACATGTTCAGTGCAACTAAATTCCACCACGTATCGCCTGCCTCATCTACATCTACATAATACCCTGCAAGCCACCACAAGGGTGTGTGGCAGGGGGTGATTTCTCACCAAACATGCACTACATATCATGCATAAAAAAGGAATAGTATTAATATAGTAGTCAGAACTACACTATTTAAAAAAGATAGAAATTGCACTGTCACATCCCTCACTGTCTTACCAAGGGGCGGGCCCCACTTGAGCCCTTCGTGGAGAGTATTTTGAGTAAATTTCGCCCGTGGGATAAAACGTTGAACTGTTGGTTGGCGCCTGTTTTTAATGTGATTGGCGTTTTGTAAAATTTGTAGATTTGTAATGTATGCCCCGCATGATATTCACCAAATATCACATTATGTACGAAGTGTAAGCACAATTTAGTGCATTAGTGTACAATATGTTTTGAGATAACTCACCCCCTGCCACACACCCTTGAGGTGGCTTGCAGAGTAGTTAAAGGATAGTCCGTTCAATTCTTCACTTGTCGCCTTGCTAACAATTCCTTTGTCGGTTGCAGGTCTCGTCCATCGGCAGGGACATTCTGGACCTGTACACCAACCTGACGAGGAAGCAGTTGTGGCCTTACAAGGCCACGGTCTTGCGTCACCAAGATCCCAAGATGTTCCTCACCAATCGCTCCGTGTACCACCGCTGCGAGGGACACATGGTGGAAATCTCGGGAGTGGTGCGTACCGTGGTTTGGAAATGCAATGTGCCAAGGGCCTCTGGTGTTCTGATTAATTCTAATGAGTCATTTCTGTTGTAAGATATTATGTTCACTTATAACGATGCCTTGTTGTTGACAGGAGAACTGCAGGTGCTGTGGGTTCCCGGTGCCTGTCATCCTGTGAGTGCCGTTCCCTTAGGATCGACCCCTCCGTTGTTCCAGTGACAAGCGGCATGTCCATCGTGTTGCAGACGATGCTTGAATGATTCAGTGACCCCTGTGATCCAGTGTTTCTTTTGTTAATTTATTAGTGAATTTTTCTTGAATAAATGCTTTTTATGCTCTATGACTGAATTTCTCATTATCTTCAAGGTCGTTGAATTCTTACGCTTCCTCCGAGGTAATTCCCGAACGGACCGTCGTGGCGCATAATATGTACGTGTACCATGCTTTGGCGCTACCCCATCAGCCGTCATCCCTGTGATATTAGTCGCCACACTGAGATTGCTTGCTAGTATTTAGGTGAATACTATATAATTACTGAAGTTGTTACGGTATATTTAGATTTTCATTAGGCAATCGATAACGTAAGTCACAATAATTAATCTTGGAATTAGAGAATTTTGTTAAAAATAATAGATTTAAATCGGATATGTTTACTCAAGATGTTAGGCATATATTAACAACATTAGCGCATTATACTAGATTCGACCAGATATATAAGATTAGAGAGAGGTTTTCGTACCGATAGATTCAAAGTGTCATTTTCCCGATAGATTAAAAGTGTCATTTTTAAGACATTTCCTGTAATGGTGTTGAAAAGTTACTTAAAGTTACCCAGTAAATCTCCTGGCCCTGATCAAATTCCCTCCCGCGTATATAGAGAGTTAGCATCCAAAATTTCCCCCTACCTTGAAATAGTATTTAATAAATCCCTGACCGAACACGTCGTACCGATGGACTGGAAAGCAGCCGATGTAACACCCATTTTTAAAAGTGGTGATACGGAGCAGCCATCTAACTACAGACCTATATCCCTCACATCCATTTCATGCAAGGTCCTAAAACACATAATTGTCAGTTCAGTCATGGGACACCTAGATAGCCAGACTTTATTGTCCAATGTCCAGCATGGCTTCCGAAAGAGCAGATCGTGTGAAACTCAACTTGCTCTCTTTTCCCACGATATTTTAGTTTCTGGCGAAAATAATATTCCAGTGGATGCTATATTTCTCGACTTCAAGAAGGCCTTTGACAAGGTTTCTCACAGCAAACTAATTTTGAAGTTAAAATCTTATGGGTTAGACAGTAACATTATATCATGGATTAATGATTTTCTGCATGATCGGGTTCATAGGGTTGTTTTGGACGGTGTTTCCTCACCGGCAATTAAAGTCACTACGGGTGTCCCACAAGGTAGTGTGATAGGTCCACTCCTATTCCTTTTGTACATTAATGATATCCAAAAGGTGGTAAAAAGTAAGCTTCGTCTATTTGCCGATGACGCAGTAGTGTACAGGGAAATTCTATGCCCAAGCGATAAAGAATATTTAAATATTGACCTACAAGAAATTGAAACTTGGTGTGATACATGGCAGTTAGAATTAAACTTTAAGAAATGTCTTGTAATGAATTTTTGGAAAAAGAATAGCTCTCCTCCTAGCACTTACAAAATAAGTAATAATGAATTAACAAACGTGGATCCATTAAATATCTTGGAATAAGACTGACAAATGATCTTTCCTGGGGTAAACACATTCGTGAAATAATGGGTCAAGCGAATCGCAAACTGGGTTTCATTAAAAGAATATTGGGTAAATGTGACGATCATGTACGAGAAATCAGCTACTTTTCCCTTGTTAGACCTCATTTGGAATATGCTGCCAGTGTATGGGATCCCTACGAAATCGGTCTAAGTAATGAACTTGAACGTGTGCAGCGAAGATCGGCAAGATTTGTAAAGGGACGATACGATAATTATATGAGCGTAACCAGTCTATTAAATGAATTGAAATGGGAATCATTGTCAGATCGCAGGTTGAAATTTAGACTTAATCTCTTCCACAAATTCCAAGGCAATATTTTCAGTGTTGATGTTAAAAATATTTTACGAACCCCAACCTACTATGGCAGACTGGACCATAATCATAAAGTTAGAGAAATTGATTGCCGAACTGACCGATTCAAAATGTCCTTTTTCCCTCGCACAATAAGAGATACGAATAAAGGTAAATATGTCCTATCGGAGAGTAGCAATGAATAGCATTGGTAGCTGCATGTTGGTATGAGTACTTAAAGCTAACCCTACTGTTTTTGTGTTGAATGTTTTTGCATGTTTTCTTTGCAATTTCTATCTTTTTTAAATAGTGTAGTTCTGACTACTATATTAATACTATTCCTTTTTTATGCATGATATGTAGTGCATGTTTGGTGAGCAATCACCCCCTGCCACACACCCTTGTGGTGTCTTGCAGGGTATTATGTAGATGTAGATGTAGGATATGATAAAGCCTGATCCAATGGCCATGGAAAGCAAATTCCATTTCTACAACATAATATTTATTAACCGCCACTTTTAACATAAGGAGTCTTTTACACCGCGGCCGAAATGTTTACACAAATTTACCCACTCTGTTAAAAGGAGTTGTGCGCTGGGTCGGATTTCTGTGATGCACTTATGAGTATAGCAATATTGGGAGAGGAGGGGTGGAGGGGGGCGGTTGTTATCCTCGCGGCAGGAGGGTGACCTCCAGGAGTTAAGGGCTGTCCGGGTGGTCTTGGGAAGGTCACGGCAGGGTTAGCTCAGAGCAAACACAACTTTGTTCTCTATCACACGAGTACATCCAACGGTCTTTTTAAATAATTCCCTCGTCATTCGCTTGGCTGTAATCCACAACTCGTATATGTTGGAGTTCCCTTGCCACCTACCCTCGCGGGGTGTTAGTAGATGAATATTTAAAAGTGCCCAGTAATCATACGAAGTTTTATGACATCGGAAAGAGGCCTAGACCTCGGCAGGTGTTAAGTAATACTAGTCATCATGCCATAGGTGCAATTATCCGATGATCGACGATAATCGGATAATTGCACCTATCGCAGGTTGAAATTTAGACTTAATCTCTTGCACAAATTCCAAGGCAATATTTTCAGTGATGATGTTAAAAATATTTTACGAATCCCAACTTACTATGGCAGACTGGACCATAATCATAAAATTAGAGAAATTGATTGCCGAACTGACAGATTCAAAATGTCCTTTTTCCCTCGTACAATTAGAGATACGAATACCGGTAAATACGTCATCATTAGAACTGGGAAATCAGATAAATTCTATAACGTCCCGTAACAGCGAGCGTAATATAATAATTGGCGGAGATTTCAATGCACCATCAATAGACTGGAGAGCATACTGCTTCAGAGTTGGAGGAAGGGACAAGGACATCTGTGAGACTCTATTAGATGTGTTCTCCAATAATTCCCTGACACAATTAGCTACAGCACCTAATAGAGGGGATAACACTCTTGATTTCCTGGCAGCCAACATCCCACATCATGTGACAATGATTGACACGGTTGATGGAATTAGTGACCACAGAGTTATAACTGCAGAATTCTCACTATCTTTAGATTAAATTATAACAAAAAGAAAGATTCGCATTTTTAAAAGAGCAGACTTTGCTAATTTCAAAATTTATATAAGAGATTCCTTATCGGATTTCAAAAAGTCTTCCTTAAACGTATGTACCAACGATTCATGGAAGTCGTCATTATTATCATGCGCTTGGGATCAATAGATATATCCCTAGTAAATTCAAAAAAGAAAGCACTGAACCTAGGTGGTACAAGGCCGAAGTGAGAAAATCCCTAAGACGGCAGCAAAAATGTCATGCTAAAATGAAAAGAATTAGTAAATATATGCCCACTGATGAGCGTAATGTAATAATTGAAAACTATAAAATTTCAAAATCCACTTAAATGCATTCGCAGAATTCAAAAGAAAAACACTTGGGGAACAATTGAAGGAAAATCCAAAAGTCTTTTGGTCCTACGTAAGGGAAGTGAAAGGCCATAATTCTGCCGTTAACTCACTTGAAAATAATAGGGGGAAATGTCTATAAACACTCTTGACAAAGTTAACTTGCTTAATTCCTTCTTCCAAACCATTTTTAACCCACCTTCCGGCGATTCAACTGCCGTCTTACCTGACCACTATCAGCGGCTGATGCAGCCAATAGAAATTTCCTCTAATGGTTTTGAAAAGTTACTTAAAGATATAAGCCCCAACAAATTTCCTGGCCCTGATCAAATTCCCTCCCGCGTATATAGAGAGTTAGCCTCCGAAATTTTCCCCCACCTTGAAATAGTATTTAATAAATCCCTGACAGAGCATGTCGCTCCAATGGACTGGAAAGCAGCCGATGTAACACCCATTTTTAAAAGTAGTGATAGGAAACAGCCATCTAACTACAGACCAATATCTCTCACATCCATTTCATGCAAGATCCTAGAACATATAATTTTCAGTCCAGTCACGGGACACCTAGATAGCCAGAATTTATTGTAGAATGTTCAGCATGGCTTCCGAAAGAGCAGATCGTGTGAAACTCAACTTGCTCTCTTTTCCCACGATATTTTAGTTTCTGGCGAAAATAATATTCCAGTGGATGCTATATTTCTCGACTTCAAGAAGGCTTTTGACAAGGTTTCTCATAGCAAACTAATTTTGAAATTAAAATCTTATGGGTTAGACAGTAACATTATATCATGGATTAATGATTTTCTAAATGATAGGGTTCAAAGGGTTGTTTTGGACGGTGTTTCCTCACCGGCAATTAAAGTCACTTCGGGTGTCCCACAAGGTAGTGTGATAGGTCCACTCCTATTCCTTTTGTACATTAATGATATCCATAAAGTGGTAAAAAGTAAGCTTTTCTATTTGCCGATGACGCAGTAGTGTACAGGGAAATTCTACGCCCAAACGATAAAGAATATTTAATTATTGACCTACAAGCAATTGAAACTTGGTGTAATACATGGCAGTTAGAACTAAACTTTAAGAAATGTCTTGTAATGAATTTTTGGAAAAAGAATAGCTCTCCTGCTAGCACTTACAAAATATGTAATAATGAGTTAACAAACGTGGAATCCATTAAATATCTTGGAATAAGACTGACACATGATCTTTCCTGGGGTAAAAACATTCGTGAAATAATGGGTCAAGCGAATCGTAAACTGGGATTCGTCAAAAGAGTACTGGGTAAATGTGACGATCATGTACGAGAAATCAGCTACTTTTCCCTTATTAGACCTCATTTGGAATATGCTGCCAGTGTATGGGATCCCTACGAAATCGGTCTAAGTAATGAACTTGAACGTGTGCAGCGAAGGTTGACAAGATTTGTAAAGGGACGATACGATAATTATATTAGCGTAACCAGTCTATTAAATGAATTGAAATGGGAATCATTGTCAGATCGCAGGTTGAAATTTAGACTTAATCTCTTAAACAAATTCCAAGGCAATATTTTCAGTGATGATGTTAAAAATGTTTTACGAACCGCATCTTACTATGGCAGACTGGACCATAATCATAAAGTTAGAGAAATTGATTGCCGAACTGACCGATTCAAAATGTCCTTTTTCCCTCGCACAATAAGAGATAGGAATAACGGTAAATATGTCCGTCGGAGAGTAGCAATGAATAGCATTGGTAGCTGCATGTTGGTATGAGTACTTAAAGCTAACCCTACTAACAGAATGTTTTTGCATGTTTTCTTTGCAATTTCTATCTTTTTAAATAGTGTAGTTCTGACTACTATATTAATACTATTCCTTTTTTATGCATGATATGTAGTGCATGTTTGGTGAGCAATCACCCCCTGCCACTCACCCTTGTGGTGGCTTGCAGGGTATTATGTAGATGTAGATGTAAATAGTGTAGTTCTGACTACTATATTAATACTATTCCTTTTTTATGCATGATATGTAGTGCATGTTTGGTGGGCAATCACCCCCTGCCACACACCCTTGTGGTGGCTTGTAGGGTATTATGTAGATGTAGATGTACTGGAGGACCGCGTCGACCAGAACACGGTAAAACTGTTCCAACATGTGCTGACCACGACCTACTTCATGTATGGAGGGAAATACTAGCAGACTTCGCCACGGGATCCCCTCTCTCCCCGGCCATCGCCAACTTCTACATGGAGAACTTCGAGGAAAGAGCCCTCTCCAGCGCCACGCGGAAGCCCAAGTGCTTTTACCGCTACGTCGACCCCTACGAAATCGGTCTAAATAACGAACTCGAACGTGTCAGCGAAGATCGGTAAGATTTTTAAAGGGCCCGTATGATAACCTTATTAGCGTAACCAGTCTATTAAATGAATGGAATTGGGAATCATTGTCAGATCGCAGGTTGAAATTTAGACAATCTCTTAAACAAATTCCAAGACCATATTTTCAGTGATGATGTTAAAAATATTTTGCGGACCCCAACTTGCTATGGTAGACTGGACCATAATCACAAAATTAGAGAAATTGATGGCCAAACTGACAGATTCAAAATGTCCATTTTTCCTCGTACTATTAGGGATATGAATAACGGTAAATGTATTCAGTACGAGTGTAGCAATGGATAACATTGCTACACTCGTACTAGATATAGATAGACATAGATGGTATCATGTCGGACACAATCGAAGTCACATCGGGAGTTCCCCAGGGTAGCGTAGTAGGCCCGCTTCCTTTTCTTTTATACATTAACGATTTAGGTACCGTAGTTAGTAGTAACCTTAGACTTTTTGCAGACGATGCGGTGGTGTACTGGGGTATATCAAATGAAGAGGACACGAAATCACTTAGCAAGGATTTAGATGCAATTCAAGAGTGGTGCGACAAATGGCTGTTGGAACTCAACCTTAAAAAGTGTGTAGCTATCAATTTTTGGAGGAGGAATAATTCGATAGAGCGATCCTATAGAATTAATAACACGAAGATCGAAAACGTTGAAACCGTAAGATATTTAGGTGTAACAATCACCAAAGATTTATCGTGGGGTAGACGCATCCGGGAAATATGCGGCCGAGGGAAGAGAAAGCTAGGATTTATAAAAAGAGTACTTGGTAAATGTGATGAGAAGACAAAAGAGCGATGCTACTTTTCACTAGTTAGGCCCCACTTTGAGTATGCAGCAAGTGTATGGGATCCTAATGAATTAGGTTTGATTAGAGAACTAGACAGTGTGCAGCGTAGAGCAGCTAGGTTCGTCAAAAGGTGTTACGATAGGTTGAGTAGTGTATCAGAATTAATGCAAGTATTAGGGTGGGAATCATTATCAGAGCGTAGGTTAAAGTTCAGATTAAATCTATTGGAGAAATTTCAATCGGATAGCTTTACTGAAGATGTTAGGCACATATTAAAAACACCAGCGTATTATGCTAGATTCGACCAGATAAATAAGATAAGAGAGATAGATTGTCGTACTAATAGATTCAAAATGGCATTTTTGCCGCGTACTATAAGAGAACAGAATAGGCAGCATAGGAAAGGGATAGGTAGGGGAAATATTTAAGAGTATTCTGTAGTGCATGATGCATGTCTTACCCCTTAAATACTTTAGACACTAACAATCAAGTTGAACGAGACAATATAGTTGCTAGTTTGCATGTTAATAGTGCATGCCTGGTGATCTTCACCCCCTGCCACGCACCCTCGCGGTGTCTTGCAGGGTATCGTATAGATGTAGATGCATACTCTGTCTTTATTTACTCCAAAATTAAATAATTTAAAGATTAATTTATTACGAGGAACTTTATCGAATGCCTTCTTGAAATTTATAAATATCGCATCAACTTCAGTACTGTTTTCGCCGTAGGCTAAAAGATAGTGTACGAATAAAGCTAATTGTGTCGCGCGGATCTACCTTTCCGGAACCCATGTTGGCTGTTTATGAGTAATACCTGACTATCCAAATGCCGCATGATCGAACTGACTACAATGCGCTACAAAGTACTGTGTGGGGCACGGTGATTTTTGGGCGTGGTAATGAACACCAAAAAGATTCCTAGTTAAAGTTAACTTTTTCAGGAGTATTTCTGAGGAAGTCCATTATATTCATAAGGAAATACAAAGTTTCCATGTGAGTATTCCAAGTTGTTGTTGGGAACAATTTCTGTGGTGCTATTGGTTTTATCCTTGACGGTAGTTATAAATAGAGCGCGGAAAAAAAGTCTTTTGACTTTTCATCTACATCTACATAATACCCTGCAAGCCACCACAAGGGTGTGTGGCAGGGGGTGATTGCTCACCAAACATGCACTACATATCATGCATAAAAAAGGAATAGTATGAATATAGTAGTCAGAACTATACTATTTAAAAAAGATAGAAATTGCAAAGCAAACATGCAAAAACATTCTGTTAGTAGGGTTAGCTTTATACCAACATGCAGCTACCAATGCTATTCATTGCTACTCTCCGATAGGACATATTTACCGTTATTCGTATCTCTAATTGTGCGAGGGAAAAAGGACATTTTGAATCGGTCAGTTCGGCAATCAATTTCTCTAACTTTATGATTATGGTCCAGTCTGCCATAGTAAAGACTTTTTGTAGAAATGGGACTTTTGTGGTTTTTATATGCAAATCTGCACCAATCTCATCAAATAAAACAGTTTTTAATGACTTTCTAAGAGACTTTTTGGGACTTTTTTGGCGTGTCGGGACTTTTCTGATTAAAAGAGACTTTTATGGGCCTATTTATTTAAACCTCAGGCCTAAGTTAATATTTGCCTGTTGTGATCACATTTGTTCAACTGTGTGTTAGACGCATCTGTGTTTTTCATGCGATACTACACGGAGCAGAGATGTACTGTAAAATGTAAGCTCCTAACAATTGTTAATGCGAAAATTTAATAATAGCTCCGGAAACTGCAATGAATTCTTTCTATTGCTCCACCGTTCATGAAATAATCACATTCACTCAGTGCTTCAACCCGAAGGTTGGTTTTGATAGGTGAATGTCCAGCTTACCCCGTGCTTATCCATTTGCATGTCAAATTCACATATTGTTCCTTACCCTGGGCTACCTCGCACTTCGAGTTTTTTTTGTTGAGGGTGTCCAAAGACTTCACAAAGGGATGGATTGATCTGAAAGAATGCATTGTTCTAATTATAAACCAGCTTATTTGAACCCGGGTGGTCTGCTGACAAGCCGACAGTGCTACACTGTATGCTATCACTCCGCTTTTGTTTAGAAGATTAGTGGAAAAATGATACAATTATATGAAAAATCATCTAGAAATTCCGACGAGGTGAACACGTCACATTCATCTCATCTACATCTACACGATACCTTGTGCACCTGCCTGTGCACGATACCTGCACATTGTGTGCAGATGATCATTAAATGAGCCTACATTGTAGCGAGGCATGCATGACGTAGATGAACCTGGACCCTCGGCTGCGATCAAGCGGAGAAGAAGATTTTAAAATTATCGCGAAAAACAAGAGAAAAAGGTCCTCAGCTTCCCCGAAAAGAGGGGTCCTGACCTGTACAATTGACAACAAATAAGTACTTTTTTCTCATTTTCGCTTTTTCTTGAGCAGAAAACTAAGTTTTGAACTATTAAATCATGTTTCAACTGCCTTATAGCATTATTGATCCTATGTAAACACTTTTTTTGTGTTGTATATCATAAAATTTTACGCCGTTTCCAAGGTTTTACAATAGAGTGTACTTCCACACTCTTTGTCATCTAATGCCTTTTTAGTAAGAGGTAGGGTGCTGGGATCTTCCAGATATTGAAATAGAGGAATAATGAGATGGGAGGGTGAGTTTCGAAGAAAATGAACCATGAGGAGACGGGAGAGCGAATATAAACGACGTGAGTGGTTTAGCGGGGTTGCATAACTTGGAGCATACAGACCCGCGACGCCGAGGCGCATGTTTCAGGGCTCGCTGGCCCTGTTCGTCCTACGTCAAAATGTTAAGAATACCTTTTTTGTTGCTTATATTGTCTACTTTCAAATTATCTGCTTAGTTTTTCCCAAAATTAAAACTAAACGATTTAAAAACTAAAAAAGCTATTTTTGGAGTGGTATTTTCAAAATTTGAGGTGCTTCGGGGGGAATTTTTGGTGGCAAGTTAGAAATTCGGATTCAGTAACCCAAAAAGAATAGGATAAATCAATTTCCAGAACTACCTCTAATTTTCCAAATAAAATCCCCAAATGTCTGGACTAGCATCTCTAGTACGCTCTTTTCACCAACAATTCAGTTAAATTCAGTAACTTTCTCACGGAAATAACTCAGACTTTTGAGAGACTTTGTTCAAAAATATTGGTGACTTTTTAGGCGACTTTCTTTGCAAAATTGAAGACTTTCTTTCCGCGCTCTAGTTATAAAACTACCACCTCTTAGGTTATTTTCGTTGTGAATGATGCAAAGTAATTCTCAACTACATCTTAATAGCCCAGTATAGTAATTATCATCAAATTTGATCAAATGGTTTTCATGCGATAAACGGATTATGAAACAAATACAATATTTTTGTTCAAATTAAGAATACATGTCCGTTATTTTTCTACTCACGTTTATGCCAGATCATTTTTGGTCCTTTCTTTCTGGGGGAGGGTTGTCGGGGGAGGGGGGCGGGGAGAAAGAGGCGTTGCCCGGGTCGGAATTACGGCAACTCCCTCTCGACCAATGGGAGAGAGGGGCACTCGTGAATGGCTAATGAAGCTACCCAGTCTATTGCAGTTGTCGCCGAAAGGGGGGAAGAAATGCAAGGTCCATGTGCTAGCTGATTGGTGCGTCCTATCCAGTCGCCGAAATTTGAACGTATATAAATGCGTCCGTCGCCAACAGTAGAAATTGGAACGGATTTTCCGAGTGAGTTCTAGTTCTAGTGGAGACAGACAAAATCGACGATGGAAAGCCAACTGGTCAACTCCATGCTCACGTCCGTCTGCGTGGACTTCTCGCTGCCCGAGTGTCCGTCGCTGCGGTCTCCCAGTGCACTCAGCGACGTCTCCTCCAGCAGCGGATACTCGTCGTCCTCGGAGGAAAGCGAAGACGCACGCTGCTCGTCGGTGAGTACTCTCCAAGTCATATCGTTACATATAATCCCATGTGCATTCATTGTCATTCAGTATTCTACTCATACTGCACTTTGCCACAGCCTGAGTTGACTCATTTTAACTCGGATAAAATAAAGGTCTTGCGACAGTGTAACTGATGCCACTCATGTTAATTTGAGTAGTGTCAATGACAATCATTTAGGGAACGATGGTGTGTGGCAAGGAAGGGTATATCCAAGCAATAAGTCTTTTAGAGAAATTCAAAATTTAGTTTTGTAATGGTGAGATAATAATAACATTTGAAATATAATTCAATTGTTATAATATTCTCATTCGATAAATATATCAATAAATTATAATATTCCGCAACGATGGTGTGTGGCCAGGTGGAGTATATCCAAGGAATAGGTTATTTAGAGAAATCGACCTAAAATTCTAAATTTAGTTTCATAATGGTGATATAATGAGAAATAAACATTTAATTAAATGTCCAGACCCGGGAGTCACATTGTGTCACCGATTCCGTTCCATTCTTCACTAATCGCCTTGCTCACCACTTGCAAAAAATGATTTGTTATTTCCGATCGATAAATCATTTTGTGGAATTGCACAAAGTTAATTTCCTTAACATGTACAGTGCAACTAAATTCCACCAAGTATCGCCTGCCTCCATTGATGTTAAAGAATAGTCCGTTCCATACTTCACTTATCGCCTCGCTAACCATTCCGTTTTCGGTTGCAGGCCTCGTACTTCGGCAGGGACATTCTGGACCTGTACTCCAACCTGACGAGGAAGCAGTTGTGGCCCTACAAGGCCACGGTCTTGCGCCACCAAGATCCCAAGATGTTCCTCACCAATCGCTCCGTGTACCACCGCTGCGAGGGACACATGGTGGAAATCTCGGGAGTGGTACGTACCGTGGTTTCGAAATGCAATGTGCCAAGGGCCTCTGTTGTTCTGATACGAATTCTAATGAGTCATTTCAGTTGTAAGATATTATGTTCACTTATAACGATGCCTTGTTGTTGACAGGAGAACTGCAGGTGCTGTGGGTTCCCGGTGCCTGTCATCCTGTGAGCGCAGTTCCCTCGGGATCGACCCCTCCGTTGTTCCAGTGACAAGCAGCACGTCCATCGTGTTGCAGACGATTGATTGAATGATTCAGTGCCTCTTGTGATCCAGTGTTTCTTATGTTAACTTATTCGTGAATGTTTCTTGAATAAATGTTTTTTATGCTCTATGACTGAATTTCTCATTATCGTTTTAAAACCTTTGCTCCAAATGGTGAGGCTTCAATGCCGTTGATTTCTTATTCTCCCTAAACCTATGTTAATAGTGCATAGTTGATGATCTTCACCCACTGCCACGCAATGGCTTGCAGGGTATCACGTAGATGAGGTCTAGATGTGAACAAATTAACACCTCCCATAAGTGAAATCACTACCTACGTAAAAACCCAGTTAAGATCTAGTTGGTTCTACATCTACATCTACATAATACCCCGCAAGCTACCACCTGGGTGTGTGGCAGGGGGTGATTGCTCACCAAACATGCACTACATATCATGCATAAAAAAGGAATAGTATTAATATAGTAGTCAGAACTACACTATTTAAAAAGATAGAAATTGCAAAGAAAACATGCAAAAACATTCAACACAAAAACAGTAGGGTTAGCTTTAAGTACTCATACCAACATGCAGCTACCAATGCTATTCATTGCTACTCTCCGATAGGACATATTTACCGTTATTCGTATCTCTTATTGTGCGAGGGAAAAAGGACATTTTGAATCGGTCAGTTCGGCAATCAATTTCTCTAACTTTATGATTATGGTCCAGTCTGCCATAGTAAGTTGGGGTTCGTAAAATATTTTTAACATCATCACTGAAAATATTGCCTTATAACATGGTAACATATATGGTTAACATGAGTGAAGGATAATATTTCTTTATCTGCTATGTTTGGAATGTTCAGTATGGAGAGTCAGCTTCCGATAATTTTCCCTACCTGATAATAGTAACTACAAAATCCGCGACAGAACAGGTTTCATATATTATGTAGGTATTATGTGTCTACGTAGTAGCCTAGTTACAAATCAATAGTGCACCCCCTGTCCAGCGGTGACTTCCATGCATAGCGTGGATTCAGATTTAATCTATTGCAGAAATTTCAATCGGATAGCTTTACTGAAGATGTTAGGCACATATTGAAAACACCAGCGTATTATGCTAGATTCGACCAGATAAATAAGATTAGAGAGATAGATTGTCGTACAGATAGATTCAAAATGGCATTTTTCCCCCGTACTATAAGAGAACAGAATAGGCAGCATAGGAAAGGGATAGGTAGGGGAAATATTTTAGAGTATTCTGTAGTGCATGATGCATGTATTAACCCCTCAAATACTATAGATACTAACAATCTAGTTGCATGAGACCCTTTAGTTGCTTGCTTGCATGCTAGTAGTGAATGCTTGGTGACCTTCACCCCCTGCCACACACCCTCGCGGTGGCTTGCAGGGTATCGTGTAGATGTAGATGGATGTTTCATTGCAACCCTTACTTACTTGGCAGTAGTGCATGTATGATGATTTTCGACCCCTTCCACGGACCCCCGTTTCGCGGAGTCGTTAGTGCCGACATGGGCGACCGACGTGATGGGTAGGGCTAATATTATAGAGGTGTCTGTAGTGCACGTTGCATGACTTAACAATTAATCCCTCTATTGCTAAGTGGATACTAAGCATTTAATTACATGATACCATATGATACCCTGCCCCGCGGTGACTTGCAGTGCATAGCGTAGATGTTTCGTTGCCGCCCCTACTTACATGGCAGTAGTGCATATGTGATGATTGTCTATTCCTGCCGCACGCAGTGGCTCAAGGGATTTTTTCGTATATTTAGATAACGCAGAAATGATGTAGAATTTTCTAGAATCTAGGTACTAATGCTTTGAAGCATTGCAATTTATGTGTATACCCTTGCCACATCAAATTTTTGTGGCTTTCAGGTTAGTATGTACAGTATGCCAGCCCTTGCGTTGGACAACGTAGTAGCGGGATGCAACCAAACGTTCGCGGTAACAAAGAGTACGTATTAGCAGCAAAAAACGCATCAGAGAAACAAAGAAATGCTATTTGTCGTAATGTGGGCATCTCCTGTGTTTCATTCTTTCTTTCAGCCCCTGCCACACACTCTGTGTCGGTTCCATCTTACTCGGTGGATGGTAGAATATGATAACGCCTGATCCAATGGCCATGGAAAGCAAATTTCATTTCTACAAGATAATATTCATTTTATATTATTCATTCATAAGAGTCATTTCCACCACGGCCGAAATGTTTACACTAATATACCCACTCAGTGATAAAGACTGGTGTTTAGGGTGGGATTTCTGTGCTGTACTAATGAATATAATAATGGGTTAGGGGAGAGGGGTCGTTCTCATCGCGGCAGGAGGGTGACCTCCAGGAGTTAAGGGCTGTCCGGGTGGCCTTGGGAAGGTCACGCCAGGGTTAGCTTAGAGCAAACACAACAGAATTCTCTATCACACGAGTACAACCCCCTGCCACACACCCTTGTGGTGGCTTGCAGGGTATTATGTAGATATTATGTAGATGTACAACCAACGGTCTTTTTAAATAATTCCCTCGTCATTCACTTGGCTGTAATCCTCATCTCGTATATGTTGGAGTTCCCTTGCCACCTACCCTCGCGAGGTGTTACGTAGATGAATATATTTAAGTTTACAGTGATCAAAAGAACTTTAACATTCATCAAATCGGAAAGAGACACACACCACGGTATGTGTTGAGTAATGCTCGTCATCAGGCCATAGGTGCAAATATCCGATGATCAACGATCAATTACTGCATATGCAAGTACGGTATAACCATTCACGCCACGTCTAGGTTGGGTATAAAGAATAATCACCAGGCATGCACTACGGCGAGGCACCTTTTAGCCGCAATAACACTAAATTGTATTTGCTATACGTGCGTTTACAAGACAATCAAAATATTTGTTGAAGGGGGCCGCGCTGCTAATGCATCTACATATACATAATACCCTGCAGCCCATCATCTACATCTACATCTATACGATACCCTGCAAGCCACCGCGAGGGTGTGTGGCAGGGAGTGAAGATCACCAGGCATGCACTACTAACATGCAAACTAGCAACTATATTGTCTCATGCAACTTGATTGTTAATATCTACAGTATTTAAGGGGTAAGACATGCATCATGAACTACATAGTACTCTAGAATATTTCCCCTACCTATCCCTTTCCTATGCTGCCTATTCTGTTCTCTTATAGAACGGGGGAAAAATGCCATTTTGAATCATAAAGGTGTGTGGCAGGGGGTGAATTCTCACCAAACATGCACTGCATATCATGCTTTACATAGGATTAATATTAATATTAGTCTATGCCTCACTATTTAAAAATATAAAAATAGCAAAGCAAGCATGCAAAAACATCCTGTTAGTTGGATTACCTTCAAATATTTATACCAACAGGCAACTACCTATACTATGGATTGATTCACTCGCATTGGACATATTTACCGCTATTTATATCCCTAAAGGTACGAGGAAAAAAGGATATTTTCAATCTGTGAGTTCGGAAATCAATTTCTCTAATTTTGTAATCGTGGTCCAGTCTGCCATAGTAAGTTGGGGTTCGTAAAATATTTTTAACATCATCACTGAAAATATTGCCTTGGAATTTGTGGAAGAGATTAAGTCTAAATTTCAACCTGCGATCTGACAATGATTCCCATTTCAATTCATTTAATAGACTGGTTACGCTAATACAATTATCGTATCGTCCATTTACAAATCATGTCGATCTTCGCTGCACACGTTCAAGTTCATATTTTAGTCCGATATCGTAGGGATCCCATACACTGGGAGCATATTCCAAATGAGGTCTTACAAAGGAAAAGTAGCTGATTTCTCGTACATGATCGTCACATTTACCCATTACTCTTTTGATGAATCCCAGATTACGATTAGCTTGACCCTTCATTTCACGTATGTTTTTACCCCAGAAAAGACTTTTTACCCCATTGTCCTTCGAAAGCCAGCTTTCTGTGCCCACGATTATATCTGCATAAGTACATACTTTTTATGAGGTGGTGAAATTCTGCTACTTTATTTCTTAAACTACGACAATTCACCGCTACCACTGAAATTCTTTCTCCCAATCTCTCTCTTGGTTTTTTTTAAAATCTAAAATTTAGTCGATAATTTTTTTAACGGACCCGCTATTTGATCTACCAATTACTTTTGATGGTTTCGCATGCTCGTCCTCTTTATGTGTTTTTCTCTGACCTTCTAAAACTTCTCCTCGTGTTCTGTCAATTTCTTCCAAGATTGCTCTCCCGGTGATTGACTCAATGCATTCATATCTATTCCTACCAGGCATGAATGGTTTCATAGAAACACCAAGATTGTTTTTTGAAATCAACAATTACGTAATATACGATTAGATATCAGTAGCGGGAAACGGTACTTAGCTCGGTGATGTTTTAATTTGTAATAATTTACGGGAATAAAAAAAATTAAGTGTAACTATTTGAAATCTATGCTTTCAAAGAAAATGCAAAAAAAATATTTTTATTATGAATCGCACGCAGCATTTCCCGAAAGGAAAAGCTACAGCTATAGATAAAAGAAGCTGCGAAAAACGTCAAGCAAAAATTATTTTGATTAGTTGAAATATTTGAATTTCTTTAAAAATATTATTTTTAACCATGTCTTTCACTAGGATTATATGGAATCTAGTTGCATGCGACCCGAATATCTAGCATGTCTCCACTAAACATCCTATTTGCATGTCAATGGTGCCCGTTTGGTGACCTTCACCCCCTTCCACGCACCCTCGTGGTGGTTAGCAGGGTATTACGTAGAAGTAGACATACCCAAAAGGGTCTTCATTGTCAACATCTGTTTGCATTTTGATTGACGTCCATTTTATTTAATGTGGTACTGTAACGTCGTGCCTTGTCGGGCACCATTTTTATTTGTTTTGTTTGGTCTTGTGTACCTATTTAGTTTCGTTCGTTGTTTTGTTTTTGATGGTATTGATTTGTATGTTGATGTTTTAGGTTGTTTATTGGTTTTGTTTGAAGGTTGCGATGGATCGTTGAAAAAAGTGTTGACATGATTGTTAAAGAGTTTTGGAAGTAAAAAGAAGACGTGGAATAAAGAGGGGCAATGCCCAAATGAGTTTTAAGAAGGTTTATATTATTTGAGGGATCCCGACGTCACAGGTACATCTACATAATACCATGTAAGCCACCATAAAGGTGTGTGGCAGGGGGTAATTCTCACCAAACATACACTACATAAAATGCACATGCATAAAAAAGGATTGGTATTTATATAGGTACTGTTCAAAACCACGCTATTTAAAAAAAGAATAAAATAGCAAAGCATACATGCAAAAACATGCCGTTAGTTAAAATTGTAGTAAAATAACTACCTCCGTCATTTTGCCGATGTTGCAGTGGAGTATAAGGAAGTTACGAATGAATATGACAGTCAGTCCCTAGCGAAGGGTTTAGATGCATTGATGATTGGAGTGTTAGTCGGCGGCTGGACTTGGACTGGAAAGTTGAGGAGATGCGCGGCAATGAAATTTTGACTAAGAATAGCTTTCCTCGGAACAATTATTGCATCAAAGAAAAGAAAATATCTACCGTATATTCTATTAAATACTTAGGCGTCAGAGTCACTGAAGACATGTCATGGGTGATACACATCAGGGAAATAACTTAAGTAACAAATAGTGAATTAGGATTCGTAAAAAGGGTTCTAGGCAAATGCCTTGAGAGTACGAGAAATGAGTTATTTTACACTTGCCAGGCCTCATCTAGAATATGCCACTATTATATGAGACCCGTACAAGGAAGGTATGATAAAGGAATGAGAGCGTGTGCAAAGGAGATCCACTAGATATGCTAAAGGCCGTAATGATAATTGTATAAGTGTTACGAGTCTATCAGAAGAACTAGGATGGGAATTACTACCATAACATAGGTTAAAGCAGACTGGACTGATGGCAGACTGGACCATAATCATAAAGTTAGAGAAATTGATTGCCGAACTGACCGATTCAAAATGTCCTTTTTCCCTCGCACAATAAGAGATACGAATAACGGTAAATATGTCCTATCGGAGAGTAGCAATGAATAGCATTGGTAGCTGCATGTTGGTATGAGTACTTAGAGCTAACCCTACTAACGGAGTGTTTTTGCATGTTTTCTTTGCAATTTCTATCTTTTTAAATAGTGTAGTTCTGACTACTATATTAATGCTATTCCTTTTTTATGCATGATATGTAGTGCATGTTTGGTGAGCAATCACCCCCTGCCACACACCCTTGTGGTGGCTTGCAGGGTATTATGTAGATGTAGATGTAGATGTAAAATTTAGGTTAAACCTTCTAAGAATATTCGAAGCCGAATTGTTTGCAGGCAACGTTAGATATATATTAGATAAGAACTCCAGCGAATTATACTAGGTTTGATCAGATAAACAACATTAGACAGATAGATTGTCATACCGATTGGTTCAAATTGATTTTTTCCCGCGTATAATAAGCGAACACAAAAGGGAGCATAGAAAGGGGGTGAGTAGTTAAAAAATTGTTTAAGTAGTCTGAAGCGTGTGATAATTGTTTAAGCATTACTAATACTTGCATGACAGTGAAATACCAATAAAGTTATTGAGGAATATGTTTTTCTAACGAGTAATGAATTCATTAACGTCTATTTGTGAGGAAAAACCGATGAATGTACTCAGGAAAATGTTTTTCTAACCTGTAATAAATTCAATAATTTGTAGTTACTAACAACCTAGTTGCATGCGACCTTTACATCTAACTTGTGTCCATGAAGTAGTATATATGTAGCTCTAAGTTGCATGAAAGCGGAGCAACTGTGAGATGAATTTCACCCCCTGCCACACATACTCACGGTGGCTCGCAGGGGATTACGTAGATGTGCTCGCAAGAATGAAAATACAACCGTGCCAAGATGAAATATGAATGTACAGTTTTTTTATTATGTACACGAAAAAGGTTGTGAGTTTGATGAAGAAAACATGGCATATGACTACAACGTCAGTATTAAGACGAATATTGAACTTAGATGTTTCAGCTCTCCTGGTCAGCAAAGCTGCTGCAGAGGAATATCAGGTTGCAAGAGGTATCAGGAAGCCACAGAAGGCGCAGCGAGCCTGGAATAAAACGACGGACTGGATTAGTGTCATGGTGTTCACTAGGGGTGCCCTGTGGTGATTCACCCAACCCATGATCAGTGATTCAGTGGGGGTCGTTAATATCTACATCTACATCTATACGATACCCTGCATGCCACCGTTAGGGTGTGTGGCAGGGGGTAAAGATCACCAGGCATGCACTACTAACATGCAAACTAGCACTATATTGTCTCATGCAACTTGATTGATAGTGTCTACAGTATTTAAGGGGTAAGACATGCATCATGCACTACATAATACTGTAGAATATTTCCCCTACCTATCCCTGTCCTATGCTGCCTATTCTGTTCTCTTATAGTACGGGGGAAAAATGACATTTTGAATCTATCTGTACGACAATCTATCTCTCTAATCTTATTTATCTGGTCGAATCTAGCATAATACGCTGGTGTTTTTAATATGTGCCTATCATCTTCAGTAAATCTATCCGATTGAAATTTCTTCAATAGATTTAATCTGCACTTTAACCTACGCTCTGATAATGATTCCCACCCTAATTCTTGTTTTAATTCTGATACACTACTCAACCTATCGTAACACCTTTTGACGAACCTAGCTGCTCTACGCTGCACACTGTCTAGTTCTCTAATCAAACCTAATTCATTAGGATCCCATACACTGGCTGCTTACTCAAGGTGGGGCCTAACTAGTGAAAAGTAACATCGCTCTTTTGTCTTCTCATCACATTTCCCAAGTACTCTTTTTATAAATCCTAGCATTCTCTTCGCTCGGCCGCATATTTCCCGGATGTGTCTACCCCACGATAAATCTTTAGTGATTGTTACACTTAAATATTTAACGGTTTCAACGTTTTCGATCTTCGTGTTATTAATTCTATAGGATCGCTCTATCGAATTATTCCTCCTCCAATAACAGTTGGTTATCAAGAGAGAGCAATAAACAGAATTGAATCCAATGGTATTCAGTTACTTATATTAATCGCTATCATTTTCAGAACTATAAATACTGGTGAAATCATTTTCCTATATTATTGCATAATTCCACGCAGGAAAAGATTACAGTTTAATACAATTATTTTCATAATAATGTTCGCGATGATGCTTACTAATTTGAGTTTTACCGTAATACGAGCTTAAACTCGATTTTATAGTGCCCTTGGGTAATATAGATAGTCGTTTCAGGCTTTAATTTACTTTCGTTCTTCCCCATGGGTAATTTTTTCTTGTAATTCTGACATCTAGCTTTCATGTATTTAATGTTTCTTTAGCGGTAATTTATTATTCGGTAGATATTAGTAAGATTGTTTTCATTACGAATGATGATGTCATTCAATTGAAAATAAATTCATGGGTAATCAATAATAAACATTCTTTTTACACACTGAAATTACACATGTCCCACGTTGAGTATGCAGCCAGTGTATGGGTTTCGAATGAATTAGGTTTGATCAGAGAACTGGACAGTGTGCAATGTAGAGCAGCTAGGTTCGTTAAAAGGCGCTACGATAGGTTGAGTAGCGTTTCAGAATTAATAAAAGAATAAGGGTGGGAATCATTGTCAGAGCGTAGGTTAAAGTACAGTTTAAATCTATTAGAGATTTTCAATCGGATAGCTTTACTGAAGATGTTAGGCATATAGTAAAAAAAACAGCGTATTATGCTAGATTCGACCAGATAAATAAGATCAGAAAGATAGATTGTCGTACCGATAGATTCAAAATTTGATTCAAAATGGCATTTTCTCTTCGTACTATAAGAGAACAGAATAGGTAGCGTAGCAAACGGATAGGTAGGGGAAATATTTTAGAGTAGTCTGTAGTGCATGATGCAAGTATTAATCCCTTAAACACTATAGATACTAAGAATCTAGTTACATGAGACCATATAGTTGCTCGTTTGCATGTTAGTAGTCCATGCTTGATGATCTTCACCCCCTGCCACACACCCTCGCGGTGGCTTGCAGGGTATCGTGTGGATGTAGATTAATCTAGTTGCATGAGACCATATAGTAGCTCGTTTGCATGTTAGTAGTCCATGCTTGGTGATCTTCACCCGCTGCCACACGCCCTCGCGGTGGCTTGAGGCTATCATGTAGATGTAGTTCTTGCTAGATAGCTTTGGTGTATGGCAAGGTGTGAATATCATCATTATTATGCAATTCAAAAGGGCACACAATCACAAAGTCAATCACAGTCACATTCTCGAAGAATGACAGCAACCTCACACTTTCCCCCCCTCCCCCCCTCCTCCCCCCACAACGTCCGCGCCCTTGACATAGGCATATTCTAAGGCACACAAACCCGAAAGAGATGCACCACTTAGTTCTCAGGAGGTCACAGGCATCGCAGGGGAAAAACATTAGTATTTTTACAATTTTGAGGCGAAATACAGCATGAAAGCATCATTTTATACATTGGCATGGTCAGCGAAAATTTTAACCGTTTAAATGGCTACGCCTTCCAAAAAATGCCATTTCGATGCCCTGCCCCGGGGGTGCAAGCAATAAACTTTCAAGGGCACTGCGGTGACCGTCATTGAACTCTACCCACCTCTCGGAAGATGAGTCTTTCCAGAGCGTGACCCTGGTGGGCATCAGCGCCACTTTTGAGGTCTGCCTCGCGCTCCTGCGACAGGGTAGCTGGCTGGAACTTCCAGGAGTCCAGCGAGGTTAGGTTGGCGTACAGGTCCAGGATATCCCGCCCGAAAAAACATTTCTGGAAGGAATGACCAACGATTTAGATAGCAAGTACCTAGTACTATAACTCCCTTCAAGACATATCACATAAGGGGCGAATGAGCAAACTTCATCTACAGCTACATAATACCCTGCAAGCCACCACAAAGGTGTGTGGCAGGGGGTGAAATCTCACCAAACATGCACTTCATATCATGCATAAAAAAGGATTAGTACTTGTATAGGTACTGTTCAAAACTACGCAATTTAAAAAAAGATAAAAATAGAAAAAACATACATGCAAAAACATGCCATTAGTTGGGTTAGCTATAAGTCCGTATACCAACATGCAGCTACTTATGTTATCCATTGCTACACTCGAACTGGATATATTTATCGTTGTTCTTATCCCTAAAGTCCACAGTGCACACACTTAAAAATGATAAAGGAATCAGAGTCACCAGCAGTGTAGAAAAAGCCAATACTTTAAACACCTTCTTCCAAAGTGTATTCAACTCATCGTCACAAAACGCAGTGGAACCACCGCCGAACACTTTCAGTGAGCAAATGCCCGAAATAAACATTTCATGTCGCGGAATAGAGCAGCAGTTAAAAAGCATAAGTAAAAACAAATCACCAGGTCCCGATCAAATTCCTTCCAGAATATATAAAACATTAGCTTCTGAAATAGCCCCCTATCTAGAAATAATATTCAATAAAACACTAAAGAACCACACAGTACCCAAGGATTGGAAAGTAGCTAACATTACACCTATATTTAAAAGCGGTGATAGGGAAGAACCTAGTAACTACAGACCCATTTCACTCACGTCAATCTCTTGTAAGATATTTGAGCACATAGTAGTCAGTTCGATCATGGGGCATTTGGATAGTCAGGGATTACTCATAAACAGCCAGCATGGGTTCCGGAAAGGTAGATCTTGCGAGACACAATTAGCTTTATTTGTACACGATATTTTAGTCCACGGCGAAAGCAGTACTGAAGTTGATGCGATATTTTTAGATTTTGAAAAGGCTTTCGATAAAGTTCCTCATGACAAATTAATCTTGAAGTTAGAGAGTTTTGGTATAAATAAAGACGTTGTATGTTGGGTAAAAGAATTCTTAAGTGGGCGAGAGCAGAGGGTTGTCATAGATGGTATCATGTCGGACACAATCGAAGTCACATCGGGAGTTCCCCAGGGTAGCGTAGTAGGTCCGCTTCTATTTCTTTTATACATAAACGATTTGGGTACCGTAGTTAGTAGTAACCTTAGACATTTTGCAGACGATGCGGTGGTGTACAGGGGTATATCGAACGAAGAGGACACGAAATCACTTAGCAAGGATTTAGATGCAATTCAAGAGTGGTGCGACAAATGGCAGTTAGAACTCAACCTTAAAAAGAGTGTAGCTATCAATTTTTGGAGGAGGAATAATTCGATAGAGCGATCCTATAGAATTAATAACACGAAGATCGAAAACGTTGAAACCGTAAGATATTTAGGTGTAACAATCACTAATGATTTATCGTGGGGAAGACACATAAGGGAAATATGCGGCCGAGCGAAGAGAAAGCTAGGATTTATAAAAAGAGTACTTGGGAAATGTGATGAGAAGACAAAAGAGCGATGCTACTTTTCACTAGTTAGGCCCCACCTTGAGTATGCAGCCAGTGTATGGGATCCTAATGAATTAGGTTTGATGAGAGAACTAGACAGTGTGAAGCGTAGAGCAGCTAGGTTCGTCAAAAGGTGTTACGAAAGGTTGAGTAGTGTATCAGAATTAAAACAAGAATTAGGGTGGGAATCATTATCAGAGCGTAGGTTAAAGTCCAGATTAAATCTATTGGAGAAATTTCAATCGGATAGCTTTACTGAAGATGTTAGGCACATATTAAAAACACCAGCGTATTATGCTAGATTCGACCAGATAAATAAGATTAGAGAGATAGATTGTCGTACAGATAGATTCAAAATGTCATTTTTCCCCCGTACTATAAGAGAACAGAATAGGCAGCATAGGAAAGGCTAGGGGAAATATTTTTGAATATTTTGTAGTGCATGATGTATGTCTTACCCCTTAAATACTATAGATAATAACAATCAAGTTACATTAGACAATGTAATTGCTAGTTTGCATGTTAGTAGTGCATGCTTGGTGATCTTCACCCCCTGCCACACACCCTCGCGGTGGCTTGCAGGGTATCGTGTAGATGTAGATGTAGATGAATTGTTCGAGGAAAAAAGGACATTTTGAATATGTCAGTTCTGCAATCTATTTCTCTAATTTTGTGATTATGGTCCAGTCTACCATAGTAAGTTGGGGTCAGCAAAATATTTTTAACATGCTGGTGAAGTCTTCACGGGTTCTCCACCGGGTCAGGGAAACGGCCGACGTTTCGACGGCTAACACTGCCATCGTCCTCAGGGCGTTGAGTGTCAACGCCCTGAGGACGATGGCAGTGTTAGCCGTCGAAACGTCGGCCTTAGCCGTTTCCCTGACCCGGTGGAGAACCCGTGAAGACTTCACCAGCATTATACGCCGGGAAAAAACTAGATCCTATTTTTAACATCATCACTAAAAATATGGTTGTTGAAAAAACACTTGTTCATATAAAAAAGGAATTTGCATGAATCTGAGTCGGACTCCGTATTGCGATTGATTTTATTAATCTACACATCCATATAACACCCTGCAAGCCACCATAAAGGTGTGTGGCAGAGGCCATAGTAAGTCGGAGTTCAGAATTTTTTTAACGTCGGCAGCGAAAATATAATCTTGGAATTCATTAAAGAGGTCAAATCTAAATTTCAAACCACAATCTGACAATGATTCTCATTTTTATCCATTTAATAGACTGGTTACGCTATCATAGTTATCATACCGTCCCTTTACAAATCATGCCGATCTTCGCTGCACAAGTTCATTATTTAGGCCTGTTTCATGTGGGTCCCATATATACATCTACATCTACACGATACCCTACAAGCCACCGCGAGGGGGTGTGGCAGGGGGTAAAGATCACCAAGGATGCACTCTCATGCGTTCAAGCTTACGTTTAAGTATAGTGTGATTAACATTATTGAATGCATTTTTAGATCAAATGAAATGCCTAAAACATTATGCTTTTAATTTATGCCATTAAGAATGCTATCAATATATTGAAATATGGCTGTTGTAGATTTTACTGATCTGAAGCCATGCTGACAGCCATTTACAATATTAAAGGATGCCAAATATCAGGTTCAACGAGTGTGAAAAAGTTTCTCAAATATCTTTGAAAAGACTGACAACACAGATATAGGCGTATAATTTATAGACTGATTTAATGTACCTTTTTAGGAATTGATATCGCCTTGGCTTGTTTAAGGATGGAGGGAAAACACCCAGAAAGACTGATGATATCGGACAATGGTAAAGCTAACTTGCTATCTTGCAATATTCAGTTCCTGTTCACCCACCACCATCTCCATAGTCCGATAACTTGCCCTTTACCAGTGCTTTGGCAGTATCCTCCCCCTCCCTTCCTGGCTCCCCCCCCCCGTCTTCTCCTTAGTAACTCCTCACTCCTTTTCCTTCTTGGAATTCCTACTTCCCTCCACCCCTTGTGCTCCATATTTATTAAATATTACGAATATATCATATGTCACTCAGATCATGTAAATGCCCTGAAAAGATCGATACCGGTAAAAAAAGCTGTATTTAATTATATTTCTGTGGAACAGAACAGATTTTTATTTTATTTTTATTATGTATTCATATTTCCTCATTTAGAAAAATTACCTACATATGTATGAATCTTAAATAATTTTTAATCTTATATGGGGAAGGGCATTAGTCTACCAACTTAAAAAGGTTTCCGACTACCGATTAATATAAAATTTGAAACAATACTCGGAGGCACGATATACGATAGAAATATGTACTGTCTTTACCCGTGTACTTTTTTCCAAAACCCTGGGGAATAAAAGGTAGCTTGTGGCAAACACAAATACTCCGGATTTTCCTGTAAACTTCCTGTCTTTTTTTTCAACTTCCAATAGTTAGTATTGCACACTTTCTCCCCAACTCCTATTCCTTGGCTTTAAACCAATTTCTATCTCATTAATTTTATTAAAAAAATGTTCTATTGGGTTAAAAGGAAGATCGGAGGCTCATGGGCGAATAATTAATATTTTGAGGAAAATGTACCTTTTTTCCTAGCCAATTGCCGGAAAACGTGAGTGCGCGGGATACACCAGTAAATTAATAAATCCCTGTCATTGAGTGACCCTTTCCATTGTCAGTCATACATCTACATAATACCCTACAAGCCTCCACAAAGGTGTGTGGCAGGGGGTGATTTCTCACCAAACATGCACTACATGTCATGCATAAAAAAGGAATAGTATTAATATATTAGTCAGAACTTCAATATTTAAAAAAATAGAAATTGCAAAGCAAACATGCAAAAACATTCTGTTAGTAGGGTTAGCTTTAAGTACTCATACCAACATGCAGCTACCAATGCTATCCATTGCTACTCTCCGATTGGACATATTTACCGTTATATGTATCTCTAATTGTAAGAGGGAAAAAGGACATTTCGAATAATTATGGTCCCCTCTGCCATAGTAAGTAGGGATTCGCAAAATATTTTTAACATCATCACTGAAAATATTGTCTCGGAATTTATTTAAGAGATTAAGTCTAAATTTCAAACTGCGATCTGACAATGATTCCCAATTTAATTCATTTAATAGACTGGTTAGGCTAATAAGGTTATCATACCGTCCCTTTACAAATCTTGCCGATCTTTGCTGCACAAGTTCATTATTTAGACCGATATCGTAGGGATCCCATACACTGGCAGCATATTCCAAATGAGGTCTGACAAGGGAAAAGTAGCTGATTTCTCGTACATGATCGTCACATTTACCCAATACCCTTTTGATGAATTCCAGTTTACCATGAGCTTGAGTCATTATTTCACGTACGTGTTTACCCCAGGAAAGATCATGTGTCAGTCTTATTCCAAGATATTTAATGGATTCCACGTTTGTTATTTCATTATTACTTATTTTGTACGTGCTAGGAGGAGAACTATTCTTTTTACAAAAATTCATTGCTAAACATATTTTTTTAAATTTAATTCTAACTGCCATACCGCGAGGGATATCCTTTCGGGGGCGAAGTGATTGTGGCCGGGGCCCTCCTTCCATCCCGCTCCGGCCTCAGGGTCGCCGAGGGCCTCGAGGCAGGTCCGCCTCGGAGAGGGCGGGCCCTGCACGACCCTGCTCAGGATGGAGGTGACGATGGCGGTCTCCAGGGCGGCGCGGCCTCTGTCCATCGGGAGCCAAAACACAGCGGAGAACTGGTTGCCCGCTGAGTAACGAACCACGGCGATCTGAAACATAAATGAGCCAGACTCGGTCTTCCAGAGTCGCCTTGCGAGCGACAGGGGAGGTAGGCGACGGCAGGGGTACTATCCGGGCGATAATGAGAGGCTTCTACCTCGCGGAGATAAGGGGGAGAGGGGTTGATTGCTGAGACTTGGCAATACATTGTCTCCAGGAAGGTTGGCGCCACCGCTACAGTGTAACTATTGCTCGCGCGGCTGCAGTCACGCTGTTCCTACGACGATATGTCAATCCGCGTTTACACTGTGTAGCTAACAACACTATGTAGATAACAAAATACTGTAGTGCTACTGATACTAGTTTTAAGCTATTCCCTTTCAAAGCCAACCCTTTGTTTTGAATTTTATCGGTTTTCATATTTTTGAAATTTGTTTAGCAACAATGACGCTGCTACCATTTGGAAGCATTGGTATTAATTACACCATGTCAATAACCAATTAAATATTTAAATTACTCGTACATAAAAAATATAAGAAGGACCTTGGTAAGGTATATTTCTAAATTAAGTTAGTTAATAGGCTTGTAAGAACGTTCCGTCACAAGTATCGTTGCCAATGAAAACAAAATACTGTATTGTAAGATCTGGTGTTTTCCCGGCGAATAATATGTGTGAAGTTCTCACGGGTTTCACCCGGTGTGAAATACAAAATACCGTATTGCCACTTCCATGTAACAAAAACTTTTCTGTTTTTTTTCGGGCAAACATTTATTAATATCAATTAAACATGTGTGGTAAGGCCAGCATATTTTTACGACGCTAAGCTCTACATAAAATTGCGCATCTTACATTAGTTTTTCATCAAAACGACATTTATCTTTACATTATTAATCTGCAAATTTTACTGCTACAACCATGCTCTGCCATATAACCACGTGTAAAATTTCTGATTTTCGACGTTTTTTCCTAAAAATATATTATGGAAAGGCCTCATTATTTTATTGCCAGTCAATAGAAGGGCCAAAAAATGAAGTGTCCTGAAATTTACACAAAAAAGACATCTATTTCATGATTCGGTGGATCCTCCTTAAATGAGGCCTGAAGCCGCGTTTACACTATGTAGCAAAACCTGATATACAGCAAATTTGTGTAACATATAGCAAGTTAATATAACATTTGTTAAAAGTAGAAAAAGTCAATTCTGAAAACTGCTATATAACATTGCTATATGTAGCAGATTCTGCTATATATAGCAAAAATTGTGCTATCCATAGGGAGTCGGTAATGATCAGAAGAAATCCGTGCTATATCTAACTTCGCTATGTGTAGCAAAAGTTACATAACAATGTTATATAGCAAAAGTTATATGGTTAAAAGTTACAATTCACTTTTTGTTCATCATTCAGGACTCTTGGCACACACTTTTCGCATAGCCAAATCGTCGGTAGTTATTTTTAGGACGATACCGTATGAAAAATCCCTAACTCATCAACATTCAGACGAATGTTTGTGCGCCGGTCGGGGTCCAGGGCGGTTATTCCCGAATTCTCAAGGCGCCCGATGCCATTCTCGAGACGACATCCAATAATGTCATCGGAGGTTAAATTCCGTAAAATACGCCAGCGGCAGCATTCGCAAATGGCATCGGTGACCAGCGATGCCATTCGTGCGTCTAAAAACTCCTAGTTGATAATGATGTTATGCCCGTATCCATGATGTCTCATGTTCATGAGCTGATAACAAAAGAATGACGTTATACTTCAACCAATGGGATTGTGTTTACTTTAGCAGGTAAGCGCCATAGCGTTTGAAAAACGTTTGTAGAGTCTGTGACTTTTGCTTATAGATAATTACTACCCCCCGTATTATAAGAGAACAGAATAGGCAGCATAGGAAATGGATAGGTAGGGGAAATATTTTAGAGTATGTATTCTGTAGTGCATGATGCATGTCTTACCTCTTAAATACTGTAGACACTAGCAATCAAGTTGCATGAGACAATATAGTTGCTAGTTTGCATGTTAGTAATGCATGCCTGGTGATCTTCACCCCCTGCCACACACCCTCGCGGTGGCTTGCAGGGTATCATATAGATGTAGATGAATCATTTCGAGGGTCTTCGTCGCGTGTTTCCCCAGTTCGAATACCTTAGCTTCGCCGCTGGATGTCTCATGTTCATGAGCTGATAACAAAAGAATGACGTTATGCTTCAACCAATGGAATTGTGTTTACTTTAGCAGGTAAGCGCAATAGCGTTTGAAAAACGTTTGTAGAGTCGGTGACTTTTGCTTATAGATAATTATAATCTTCAGAGGAAATGGATTGATCGAGGCAAGTAAAACCGATTTAAGTAAAATTAAAACTAGGTCGACTTTGGCTGATCGTAGGTTTTCGCAGCGTGGATGATGTCCAGTTGTCACTTTCGGTGGCAGCTGCGTCACAGGCATTGTCGTACTCCAAGCTTTCATACCCGTTGCAGGGCACGTCATCAGGGAAATGATTATTAAGAAGCGAAGATGCTGCTATTTATGGGGGACCCGTGTCCCCCCTCCCCCTGTCTCTTGGCCTTGGCTGGTTGCCGTTCCTTTTTCACCGCTCCCCCCCCCCGCTGCTGACGTCAGTGAGTTGTGCGGGTCGTTCACCTAGGAAGAGTTTCTTCCAGACCGCGCTAAGTCGAATGCCGTCATCTCTGTTGAAGTTCTGCGGCCTCTTCTCAATTTCGACGGCCTCTCGAATTAAACGAGGAAAATACGATTTTTCCCTCGAGATGACCTTCGTCTCCTCGGTCAAGATCCGGTGGCCCTCTCCCGAGAGGGCGTGGTCTGCAACCGCCGATTCTTTTCCATTGCCGCGCAGGATCGCTCTCCGATGTTCCTTTAATCGGCACGCTACCGACCTTCCGCTTTGCCCTATGTACACTTTACCGCAAGTGCACGGTATTTCGTAAACTCCTTCTGTCTGAAGAGGGTGAAGCCGGTCCTTCGCAGATGGTAATATGTCTTTGGTTTTGGTCAACGTGCCGAACCGCGTCTCTATGCCTGCTTTCCCAAGTATGCGGGAAATGCGTTCGGACGATCCAGCAACGTAGGGAATCATGGCATATCCTTTCGGTTTCGTCCGGTTGTTTTCGGGCAATCTTGGCTCCATCTTCATATGTCTCCTCACGAACGACTCCGAATACCCATTTCCGACGAGAGCGGCAACCAAATGTGATTCCTCGTCTTTTAGAGCAGTGTTCTCGCACACCACTCTGGCCCTATGCATGAGGGTTTTGACTAAAGCCGCTTTTTGCCTCGGATGATGGTGGGAGGTTGCATGGAGATACCGATCCGTGTGGGTTTTCTTTCTATAGACGGAGTGCCGTAGAGATCCGTCGTCTCCTTTCTTCACCAGAACATCTAAGAAAGGTAGGGTCCCATTCTCCTCCATCTCCATAGTGAATTGGATGGAGGGATGTATTGAGTTGATTTCCCTCTGAAAGACTTGTAATTTTTCCGTCCCGTGGGGCCAAATGACGAACGTATCGTCGACGTAGCGTAGCCAGCAGGTTGGTCGAAGGCTGCAGGATGCCAGAGCGTCTTCTTCAAAATGTTCCATGAAGAGATTGGCCACAACCGGAGAGAGAGGGCTTCCCATGGCTGCTCCATCCTTTTGTTCGAAGAATTGGCCCTCCCAGAGGAAGTAATTGCTCCTCAGGCAGAAGTCAACCATCTTGGGGAAATCAGCTGGTAATCCAAACGGAATCATTTTTCTTAAGATGTCTACCGAGTCCTTGATTGGCACCTTCGTAAAAAGAGAGACCACATCGAAGGAGACCAGGATGTCCGTTTTCGCGACTTTTATTTGTTTTATTCTCCCGACAAAATCCGCGGAATTTTTTACGCACGAGCCAGTTTGTCCAATGAAAGGTTGTAACTGCTGAGCGAGGTGACTGGCCAAGGCGTAGGTGGGAGATCCGATTGAGCTCACGATAGGGCGTAGCGGTATGCCTTCCTTATGTACTTTTGGCAATCCGTATAATCGTGGCGGCCTCGATGAAGATGGCAAAAGTCTCCGCTGCTCTTCCGGAGGGATATGGGAGCGCTTGATTAGTTCTCTTGCTTCTTAATAATCATTTCCCTGATGACGTGCCCTGCAACGGGTATGAAAGCTTGGAGTACGACAATGCCTGTGACGCAGCTGCCACCGGGAATAGAACAATATGCGCTTCGCAAAGCATCCATCTTCCACGATGACCTTCGAAAATTGAAATTGACCGGTGAAAATTACTGCTTGCAATTAATAAAAGTTAGGACATCTAATCTTGAAAAGTAAGCAGCGATAGGTTCAGTGGGTTCAATCTTTTAATCAAAATTGAAAGTTGCTTAGCGAACTTTTTCAAACATGGCATATTGCTTGATATGGAAAAGATTTTTCTTGACATATGTCCAGCACATTTCCCTCGTACTCTGATTACTGATATGTGCATGCATTAAATTTCCTAGCAGTTTTTCAATCAATGAAAATGCTTTACCAAATAATATTGAGCACATATGTCAATCACATCAATAGCACTACTGGCGGCGCTTTGTGTTGACCTAGTTTCTGCACAATTAAGATACAATTAAGTTTAATTTAGCTTCCAGAATTGGTAAAATAAATATAGACAGAGTGAACGCTCATAAATGCACACGTTTAATTGCATAGACAAAGTTTCATTTCGCTTGCACTTCTTTCTTCGCCCATATTATCCTGTTTCGGGTAATTAAAAAAAATACTTGTTGGGAGGCATTTCCGTTGGTGCCATTATATTTTGGCACAGGACAACATTTACAAGAACGCTTTGGCATATTAAACCAAAGTGTGTTCATGAAAGACATTTCAAAAGTGATCTCCTAAACGCTTCAAACTTCGCATAGAAATATACGCACCGCGACCGCTGTTGCAGGACCTGACGTCATTCAAGATGGCAGCGATGCGAATTACGTTTTTGTGAGGGACCAGCTCGTGGCGATTCAAATGCTTATATTTTAAAAATAAAATACTTTCTGTCAAAACTGCTTTCGCAGCAAGTAATTCTTTTGTTTAAACTCTACGAAAATGTCTTTATTGGAATATGTGTCCAGAGACCTATTCCCCTCCGTTCACAGCTCGCATTCTGCCCATCTAAACAGCACGAGTTTTTGCACACCAGTTCTCAGCTCCCCATTACAGGGATCAGTATTTTTGACTGTTATCGACCATTTTCGGTCTCTGCCAAAATATTCTTTTTAGTGGAATCAGTTATTTATACCACCGTCATCCCTTGAGATTGAGGATTGTTGGCAAAATTTTTCCCTTTTTCTCTTCAATGTAGGTCGCCAGGAAAGAGAGTGGAAATATTCCAATTTTGACTCGTTTCCCAAATCAAAATCCAACTGGTCGCAAAAATGAAAGATCGACGCAAAAATGATGGTTCAACTCATGCTGACACCCTGGTTGCCCATTTGTACATTAACCCCTTGAGTCACCATATAGATTTTTTGATATTTTGGCCGGAAATCCGTTCATAGATTCAACCGGTTTCAAAATCGCGACAAAATAGTCCATTACACCTTGAAAGGTTCCAAATTTGATTTTTTTCTACCCTTTTCAGATGTCCGGTGCACGAAAAAAGCCTTCCGGGGCTCAATATAGAAAATGGAAAAGAGAGAAGGAGGAATCTGCTAAGAAAGCATGCGTTTCGATAGGACACTTTTTAAAGTCACGTGCATCACAGGCAGATGACGACACTCGGGAAGATATTAGTGTTCACGAAGAAGAGGCTCATGACGAGGGCAATATGACACTTGGGCTTGAGACATCTTCTTCAAACATTTCAACGAAAGTGGTGGAACCTTCTATTCAAGATTTTTCGCTTGAAACCCCCGCTGTCCCAGCCGCAGAAGAACAGGACCCAGAAGATTTTGCACCATCGACTGAGCCGGTCTCCAGGATCTCTCAAATGACCAGTCACTATACCAAAATATTTAAGACCCTGGCCTGTGGTCAAACATATTGTCAGACAATGTGAAGATGGGGTTAATAGAGTTGGGGCCATATCAGCTGACAGAACAGGAAGTAAAATTTCCTGCAGACCAAGATGGCAGGTGCTTCTCCTCTATATATTATTTAAAAAAATTGAGTAATGGTGAAACGATTCCCAGGACCTGGATAATGTATTCTCAGTCAAACAATAGCGTGTTCTGTTTCCCTTGCATGATTTTTAAGTGTTCGTCTAGTGTTTTTGTAGAAGGGTATAATGATTGGCGTCATTTATCCCAGAATGTGGAACGACATGAAAAATCACAAGGACATATTTCCACCGTCAGAGCGTGGCATGAATTGAATAAATCGATATCATCGAACAGGACTGTTGATTCTCTCAATGAACAACGGATAAGACAAGAAAAAGATCGCTGGGGTTCAGTATTAAAAATTATTATTTATATTGTGAGATTTTTAGCGGGTCAAAATTTGGCTTTCAGAGGGACAAACACTCAGTTATATGAGCCGCAAAATGGTAACTTTTTGAAATTAGTCGAAACAGTGGCAAAATTCAACGAAACTATGTCTGACCATGTCCAAAGGATTGTGAGAGATCCGTTCAGCATGCCTCATTATTTGGGGTGTCACATCCAGAATGAGCTAATTGAAACTTTAGGGGATCAGATCAGAGGAGAAATTATTCGGCTTTTAAGACTTTGCAAATATTACTCTATTATTTTAGATTCTACCCCGGATGTAAGTCATCAAGATCAACTGATTGTTGTCGTCAGATTTGTTCTAATCAATAGTAAGAATAAACTAGTAGAAATCAGAGAACACTTTTTAACTTTTTTTGCGGTGTCTGACTCAACCGGGCAAGCTTATGCAGATATAATCCTCGTGTTTTTGAGGAACCACAATATTTGTTTTCGTGATTTGAGGGGGCAGGCTTACGATAACGGTGCAAATATGAAAGGGCGGCATAAAAGTTTGCAAAAAAGAATTATTGACCAAAATCCACGAGCTTTTTTGTGCCTTGTGCAGCGCATAGTTTAAATTTAGTAGTTAATGACGCCGCAAAAGCATCCTTGGAAATCGTCAATTTTTTTTCGACTGTACAGGAGCTTTATGTTTTCTTTTCTGCCTCGACTAAACGATGGAATGTTTTAAAAAATGAAATCCCCACTGTAAGCTTAAAAGCACTTTCCGATACCCGAGTCGAGTTGACGCAATCCGGTTTCTTAGATTCAATATAGAAAAAATATATGATGCTCTTTTCGCAATCTATTCAGATACGTCCAAAAATTCAGAAACTAGAGATGGAGCACGTTCATTGATTAGAAAAATTCATTGTTTCAAGTTCCTTTGCTCTGTTGTGATATGGTGCAAGGTACTAACACAAATCAATGTGGTGAGTAAATGTATGCAAGAATTGCTGTGACTGAAGACTGTGATATTACCGAGTATTATGTTGTTGTTAGAGAGTGTCAAAAAGTATTTATCTGATGCCAGATCAGATAATGGTTTTATTAATATCTTAGAGGAAGCCACGAAGATGGCCGAGGATATTGACTGTGGTGTTTCATTCCCTAAGATCAACGCGGTAAGACCACGCACAAAGAAACGGTTGTTTGATTATGAAAGTCCTGATGATCCAGTAAAAGATCCACGGGAGGCATTTAAAATCAATTTTTATTACATGCTATTGGACACGGCGCTGTGTAAAATTGAAGGGAGATACGAACAAATGAAGAATCATTACATGAAATTTATTTTTCTTAATGATCTCCATGAGTTCCTTAAGCTTGCATCCGCAGAGAAAATCGACAAAATCCGGACTTTAGAATCCATGCTAAAGTGAATGAAAAAGATATTGTCGCGCAAGACTTGCTGGATGACATAGAAAATCTCGGCCCCTGTCTTAAACCTGGAATGACTGCTATGGATGTGATTCAATATTTGGTAGCAAATGGTCTTCTACTCCAGGATCGGCCCTGGAAATATTCATAATTTAAGAAGAAACCACTTGATTATTGAAAGAGCTTTGAAATTTATTTTAATCAAGCACAACTTGAAATTACTGGAAACCGAAAGAGATAAATATCCAAGCGACCATTTCTCGAAAACTGATAATGAGCAAGGGGGAGTTGAGGGTGTAGAGGGGAACATTTCTTCACTCATTTCCAGCGGGGAATCAGATCCTGATGACGATGTGGAGGAATTTGAAGACATGTATTCAGGCTAATCCAACACAAAACATAGATTACGGGCCTCTTTGGTTGTTTTGTATTTGTGTACAGTTTTATGCATAGTTTGTATTGTGCAGTACGGACTATAACTTAAGTGCCTAATCATACATGTCTTTAATACAAATATGGCTGCAATTAATGATATGGGAGATATTGTCCATGATTTAAGAATATTATGCAAACAATGATTTCAATTTTTCTTCATAATGCTAACCTAATAACTTGTTCTCTCTTTTATTTCAAGCATTCTTATCCACGAAACAGACCCATTACAAAAACATGTGTCATCACAATGCCATAAGAATTTCCAACTAAAAACAATGCTGTTGTTTGTAGTAATTAGACTGTTTTCAAGCCTAAATAAATCCCCTATCATGTTAGATACAATACCACTGTCGAAATACTGCAGAAGATACAAACCTTTTTTGATGACGTTTTTGCTATTAGAGGTGAGTAGTATTAATCCTTGTGTCCGCTAGGCGTATTAATATTTAAAATACTTCGTCCTGACCGTGCGAAAACTCAAGGATTCCTCAGCATTCAGCGATAATAGGTGTCTTCGTATATATCCTATTGAATGTTTTGCTCTAAAATGCGGAACAGCTTCAGTTACAAGTGGCTAAAATAATTTTTTTACCTCAAGCTAATTATTGTACTTGTCGTAGCTATTACAGGAAATTAATTCATTGTGTCCTTATTGGCCCTTTAATACGATCCACCAGTCACGATACGAATCACCAAGATTAAAGTATTCGAGACCATTGAGTATTCACACATGATTTTTAGCACGCCATATTATCATTGTGCATACATTTTGTAAAAATCTAACATCGTATATTTCAATTTTTGTTTTAAAAACTAAAACTTGGAATAGAGAATGGTTCAGTTTATATTGTCCACGAATAATATAGACATTAATGATAATGACGAAATGCATTTCCACGTCAAAAAAAATCAATATAGGAATAAAATGAAAAGAAAAACTTTTTTAAGGGTGAATATGTTTTTCATTCAAGTTTTTAAACGTTCGTATGAAAAAACGTTTCTTTTCCATCACTAGTTATAACTTATGATAATTGGAGCATTAAATGCTAGTAGAGCTTTTTCGTTCTATATCTATATCATTAGAAAGTATTGCAGCCGCAAAAAACAGTTCATCATTACGATAATGACTGATGACGTCCCGAACCATTCTCTTATAAGACTCCATTTTAAGCTCTAATCAGATTCCAATACAATGTTTTTCATTATAATGAAAAAAAAATAATAAAACGCTGTAATTATTCAATGGGTGGGGGAATGTTTAGTTAATTACCATTTAATGATAAACGTACTGTTCAACCGCACCACCTCTTGGATTTCCCTGATTATCGATTTGTCTCGAATTAAATAGTTTGTTGAATATCAGAGATCGAGTGCGTAAAAGCATGTCTGAGAGGCGTAGATTGAGAATGGAATCGACGAGAATTTACAAACCGCCATATGATACCGCGTGAATCGGAAACTGTCAGAACAACATAGAAAAAATCGCATCGCTGAAACATGAAATTTTAGTGTTAACAAAGTTCGGGAAAGAAAATGGATAATAAGTGTATTCACTAATGATTAAAACTATTAAAATACATAATCAAAAACTTTTATTGGAACATAAACGCTACCCTTAATCAAGAAGGACGTCCCTTAAGGTTATAAAACCGTGCAACATATAAATAATCATTCAAATTGCATTAAGATAATGTAACATACGTAAATTTAATAAAAAATTGAAAGTACCAATACAAAATATTATTTACACAAAATGAATCTCTTATTCTGTCTTATGTGTGCCTTCACCCTGACCTACTCTAACCAATGTTCCACCAGGCACAGATTCTACTCCCACTCCTTGGTGTTTTGTACTGGTGTCTCGTGTTGTAGTTGTCGGGGTCGGTCCGCCTTCTGTTGTGTCACGTCTTTTGCGTGTCGTTCCCGCCCCTCCTCCAGTTGGCGTCCCTCGGGTAATTGTTGTGTGCGTGCCCTCACCGTCGACTCCTGCACTCGTTGATCCACCGTCAGTAGATTCTCCTTCCAGGCCAGGGTTTTGCGTGACTGTGTCTCGTGTGGAAGTTGTCGGGGTCGTTCCGCCTCCAGTTGAGTGACGTCTTTTGCGTGTCGTTCCCGCCCCTCCTCCAGTTGGCGTCCCTCGGGTAGTTGTTGTGTGCGTGCCCTCACCGTCGACTCCTGCACTCGTTGATCCACCGTCAGTAGATTCTCCTTCCAGGCCAGGGTTCTGCGTGGGTGTGTCTCGTGTTGTAGTTGTCGGGGTCGGTCCGCCTCCAGTTGAGTGACGTCTATTGCGTGTCGTTCCCGCCCCTCCTCCAGTTGGAGTCCCTCGGGTAGTTGTTGTGTGCGTGCCCTCACCGTCGACTCCTGCACTCGTTGAGCCACCGTCAGTAGATTCTCCTTCCAGGCCAGGGTTCTGCGTGGTTGTGTCTCGTGTTGTAGTTGTAGGGGTCGGTCCGCCTCCAGTTAAGTGACGTCTATTGCGTGTCGTTCCCGCCCCTCCTCCAGTTGGCGTCCCTCGGGTAGTTGTTGTGTGCGTGCCCTCACCGTCGACTCCTGCACTCGTTGATCCACCGTCAGTAGATTCTCCTTCCATGCCAGGGTTCTGCGTGGTTGTGTCTCGTGTTGTAGTTGTCGGGGTCGGTCCGCCTCCTGTTGTGTCACGTCTTTTGCGTGTCGTTCCCGCCCCTCCTCCAGTTGGCGTCCCTCGGGTAGTTGTTGTGTGCGTGCCCTCACCGTCGACTCCTGCACTCGTTGATCCACCGAGAGTAGATTCTCCTTCCAGGCCAGGGTTTAGCGTGGTTGTGTCTCGTGTTGTAGTTGTCGGGGTCGGTCCGCCTCCAGTTGAGTGACGTCTTTTGCGTGTCGTTCCCGCCCCTCCTCCAGTTGGCGTCCCTCGGGTAGTTGTTGTGTACGTGCCCTCACCGTCGACTCCTGCACTCGTTGATCCACCGTCAGTAGATTCTCCTTCCAGGCCATGGTTCTGCGTGGTTGTGTCTCGTGTTGTAGTTGTCGGGGTCGGTCCGCCTCCTGTTGTGTCACGTCTTTTGCGTGTCGTTCCCGCCCCTCCTCCAGTTGGCGTCTCTCGGGTAGTTGTTGTGTGCGTGCCCTCACCGTCGACTCTTGCACTCGTTGATCCACCGTCAGTAGATTCTCCTTCCAGGCCAGGGTTCTGCGTGGTTGTGTCTCGTGTTGTAGTTGTCGGGGTCGGTCCGCCTCCTGTAGTGTCACGTCTTTTGCGTGTCGTTCCCGCCCCTCCTCCAGTTGGCGTATCTCGGGTAGTAGTTGTGTGCGTGCCCTCACCGTCGACTCCCGCACTCTTTGATCCACCGTCAGTAGATTCTTCTTCCAGGCCAGTGTTCTGCGTGGTTGTGTCTCGTGTGGTAGTTGTCGGGGTCGGTCCGCCTCCTGTTGTGTCACGTCTTTTGCGTGTCGTTCCCGCCCCTCCTCCAGTTGGGGTCCCTCGTGTAGTTGATGTGTGAGTTCCTTCACCGCCAACTCCTACACTGGTTGATCCACTATTAGTAGAATTACCTCTCAGGCCAGGGGTGTTTGTATTTTCGGATGTTGCATGTTCTATCTCTCGTCGCTGGTGCGCATCTTCAGCTGGAATTGAATCAAGTACTTGGTTCAATAAAAAAGACACGAAGATGTGTCAATGCCATTTAATGACGCAAGATATTCTTAGCTTTCATTGATTTTTTTGTCCCTTTTATTTGCGGTTGAAAATTTTTCATGATTAAATGAAAATTACTGGCGTTTATTTGTTTCATGTAAGGTTTAGGGAAATAATATCACAGGGTAATCAATATTCTTATAGCGGTTTTCCTTGTACCTCTCTTATTAAAATAGCACCGCTTAATAATTTTGTACCTAAGGCAGACTAATTATTGTTAGGAATGTAATTAAGACTGACTTACTAGGATGAGCGATGCACATTCCTGCGCAGAAGAGGAGCAGTATGATGATGCAAGCGCTGCGTGTGAACATTGTCGATACACGGATGTAATGATGCTCCAAGGAAGATCTCGACGGTCTGAAGTGGAAGGAAGAAAATCGTGCTTTTATAGGCATTATCCATCTTGAGCACCCGGAAGACAAAACGCGCCATATTGATCCCCCGGAACTGGTTCACCGCTTAAGTTTTTTTTGTGTCGTTAATTTTTCTCTGAAAACTGCTGAAACATTGTTATGAATGTTTTGTTATTATTCTTCAGTGTTAGTTGTACTTTAGAAATGTATTTCCTGTTTTTCGATGCAAAGAGTTTAAAAAACATTCTCCTTCTTGTTGTTGTTTTTTTCTTATCCGTGATAAAAGCAAGCCTCATGTTTGTTTACGCATTTCCGGTGATAAAGAAATATTTGCCTCCGTAATACTCGATTCTTGGTATCATATCATTTAGACGTGGTGGAACAAGAAATTATTACACGTGAGTAATGATTTTAAAAATATTGATCCTTTAATTTCGTCATGTACCCGGCATATTACACTTATATCTCAAGTTTAGGATTTATGCTTTGGACCTCCTTGCCCAATAAATATTCAAATTTTTTCGTTTTGCCAACATGGAATAATGAAAACAGCATCAGAGACATGCAATATAATTCTTAGTTTTTCACTTGGTTACCCCAGTGATTTAAGGAATGATGTAAACGAACGCAATATATTTTACATTATAATTGCGTAACATCTTCATGTTTATATTTAAGTACATCGGGGACTGAGTTTTTCTCGATCTGGTTATGTATTTGTTTTTATTGGGTATTTTACTATGGTTATGGATTTGTTTTTTCGATATGAAATTCGGAGAGGGATTGTTAAATACTTAATATGTATAGGTGAAAGTTTTATGTTTCCAGTAGGAATGGGTGATTATCAAAAAATAATCGTTATTTTGTTAATAATATTTGAAAGCAGCCGATCAATTGCGGCCTATTAATTTCTTTAATAGGTCGATACTGGATTAATCGATTCGATTATGACAACATAAAAAACAGATACCGAGCTTATGCTTCCTCCATAAATTAATTTAGCGGAAAGTATGTTTAAGTAAAGAAAGTTCTGGAGCAGTCATTTCTTTACTACTTGCAGTTTTGTTTTAGCACCTTCCACGGTGGTAAATATTTTAATCCCGATTATATTTTCCCTGATTTACGCTGGATTTTAAAATTTTCCCATAACTTTTTTTCGCCATTTACATGCCTTTTAGGCTCATGTTTGGCGATATAAGAAGATGCCTATAGGTAGGGATCGAGGGACATTGATTGATCCATATAAAACGAAAATGAGATAACAAAACGATGAAAGACTTATTCATGGCGTTTCGGACGAATATTTGAAAATTACTGCAAACTTTTATTGCGTTAGATGGCGGCGAAACCTTCACATAAATACACGACCAACAATATTGTAGGTCTAACATTACGTGTTGTATTTTCGAAAAAAACAAACAGTGGAGAAAGGAGTCAGTAGATTGGTTTCGCCAAGTCATTTTTGGCAGAATGGCAACCATTTTAACAAAAGGAATTCAAGAAAAACTCTTGTCTTTTCACGACATATAACACAACGAAAGTAGTCACCACTAGTCACGATTCAAAATCGAAGAAATTTCATATATCACGTCGTGGACGGTTGCAGCTCAAGCTACGCTTACTCTCGTTACGTCGTCGTTAATTAATAAGGAGTCAAAAAATGTGCCCTTCTTCCGTATCGTACTTCTTTTGAACAGCTTCTTTAAATAGCTAAAGAATTTTATAGAAGAGTTACTAAGAACTCGTGCCTCTACTATATCAACGAGCCATTGTCGCTATTATCCGTCGAGACTGACGCGATTACCGCGAGATGCCTGAGTTTGAGAAATTACACCATAGATTATTTTTTCGTCGCAACCGATAAACATTTAAAACATTTTATTTGGATTAGAATTGTCTTCGTGACTTAAAATCCTATGACCAAGAATTTCGTGCTTTTTAATCCGTTAGCTGTCCTCATGTTCTAATGAAATTTCAACTATTTAAAGCCAATGCTAATTTTTTATTTTTAATATACCAAAGTAGTTATGAAATTCGTAGAACCTTATTATGAAACTGATCACTTGATTGAAACGTGGGTGGGACCACTGCAGTCACATGTTTTTCAGCATGAAGAGTGTTGAGGAGGAGATAAATAATAATTACCTTTTTTATTTTACTGCATTAAAGTTGGCTTTCTCTTGCGCAGTAGAGAGCTTATGGAACTCGGGGGTCTCGTTGTACTGTTCTGACTGTTGGCCCTAACTGAATCATGCAATATTTGCATGTGAAATGTTTACCTTATCATAATAATGCATACCATAGTTCATTATATCAGATCATGGATTAATATTTCCAACTTTAATCTTTTATGCAAGTTTTCGATTTACCTGTGTACTTTGACACTAGATTGTGGTTGATTCCAGGGCAGGCCAGTACTTCAAGAACGCCGTAAGCTTTTTGCCTACTTATCGATGCTTATAAAAGTTGGATGTATTCTGCAGTCTTCTCTAAAGCTGCATCCGTTCTGCAGTATTTTGCAGCTGAGACCCTCGCCATTAAGATGGCCTTGGAGAGCACAGAAGCGAAAGAATCAGCGAAAATACTATGCAGTAAGTTTTACACTCTGATCAAGTAGATAGAATCTGTTGCCTTCTTCATGTGCCGCCACCATTGCCGTTTTGGCCAGAGACCAGTTCCAAATGAACTGATCATGTACAGAGCCAGCATATGTACATACATTTAATATTTTTAGTATATCATCACACATCTGAAATGGATGTTTGTAATTTCATGTGTCAATCAACTTCATTGCAATTTTACTATCTGCACATTAAGCGAGTGAAAACCTTTATGGTTGAAATAACTCGCCTCCTCCTGCCTTGGCCTGACTATTGCCACATAAGTGCAGTCTATGGCCTCAATTACGCCAGGAAATCCTACAATTGGCCGAAACCTAAAGAGAAATAGTTAATGAGTTTCATCACCCGATTCCAAAGAATGTTCTAAACATATTATATTTTGTAACTTATGCATGATGAATGATGTTAAATCCAATAGTAATTCTGTCTAGCAGTTCCATATATTCTCTGTTTCAAGCATTGCTCATTTTAATACCTTCTCGCAATTTACAATCCATGTTCAGTCACCGCAATTATACCCTGATTTCTTAATTGCAAGAGGAAAATGGTCACTCATGCAGTCAAGTCGTTGTGGACTGTCAATGAAAATAATGGAGCAACAGCCGGGCTACTGATCCATAGGTCAATAGTTGAGTATTCAGCATTAAAAGCATTGAAACGAGTTTTTTCTTGGTCATTGAGTAAAACAAGGTTAAAATCGTTAAAAAGATCTTCTAAAAGTCTGCCTCTGCCATTAAAATCACACATGTCATCTCCCCGTAGGGTGTTGTTCGCATTAAAGTCACCCAATAAGACGAAGGGTCGAGTAAATTGATTAATTAAATCCTCAAGGTTCTCTCTATTGACGATTGTCCACTCTATAAGATATAAATTACATGAGTAATTAACTCCGGGGTAGCAACTGTCACTGCTGTCGCTTGAAACGTTGTCTGCAGGTTCACCAGAGAGATATATAGAGCCTCTCGAGTGAACACAGCAGCTCCGCCAAGAGCTTTTTCACCGCTAAGATCATCTTTCCTTTCCACTTTATAACCGTTCATTTTCACTTTGTCAACGGCTTTAAAATGAGTTTCTTGTATAAACAGGCAATCTGGATTAATATTACTGACCAAAAGCTTCATTTCCTCTGCATGGGAGTGGAAGCCATTGCAGTTCCACGGTATAAATAGGGCTATTAGGGATATTGAAACATAAAGAGGAGCTCAGCGTTTAATTTTTGCTCTTATTACCTTCTGGCTGACGAAGTTTACTTCAGGTTCGGATAGACTGTCATCACACTCCATTTCCTCCGCGTCCACCGTTACAGTCTCCCGCGCACTTGCCAGATTTTTTTGTTTTGGAGGTATTGTTACTGCCCCCCTCCGATTTTTGGGGCATTTTAGTGGGTTTCTTATCTCTTCCTTCATTTTGCATTGGGCTAGTTTGCTCTTCTCTTCCTGATTCAACGCCTTTGCTAGAATCATTTCCGTTTGGGTGGAGATGGCTACCTTTTGGGGTTCACCTTTCGTTACTTTAGCTAATGACCTTGAGAACCTAGGACATTAAGTACGATACTTTATCCTAGCTTCGAAATATGATATTTTATCAGTAACCTTGATTTTCATGATTTGTTTTTCTTCTTTCAGCTTAGGACAATTACGAGAATAGACCGGGTGAGCTTCACTGAAATTCAAACATTTTGGTTCTGATTCGCACTTGTTTTCGTGTTTTTTCCTCCCGCTGAGAGGACATGTGGTTTCACCGTTGTATCTCGGAGCTATATGCCCGAATCCCTGGCAGTTATAGAAGCGCATAAGGCTAGGTATAAATGGCCTGTGACAGACTCATAGATTAGTTTTTCCTTTTTCTTGAAGCTTGTCACTTGAAAACGTTAGTACTAACGACTTAGTGTTAGTCATTTCGACGTTGTGTTTAGTTTTTAGCCGTCGGCAACCGATAACACCCTGGGAGGCCATTTCTCTTGTAATTTCTTCTTCTTGAACGCAATGAAAATCAAAATGCGAAATTACACTCTTTCATGTTTTCAGGGTACGATGTAAGTCTATCTTAACCTGGATATTACCCAACATGGTCATGGAAAGTAGCTTTTCACCTTGTTTGTCGGTACATGTTTCTATCAATAAAGTTCCATCTCGGAAATTCTTATCTGACCGTAGTTCCCCAGGAATATAGGAGGACAACGCTTTCTTAATGAGAAAGGGGGAGACCTTCGTAAGATTCTCATCCGCATTCAAACATTTCATTACAATAAATTTCTTACATTCTGCAACATCTCCCCCCGCTCAAGTCAGGGAGGGATCTTTTAGGGGGGGGTTGAGAGTTCTCGCCCATACTTCATCCCTTGGCCTCCCCACCCACCACAGAGCCACACATCTGGGACGCCGCACCGCAAGCCAGGGTTAGCGCAAGGGATATAGCGCATCCGGTGAGGTTGTCTTCTTTGGGTTCGGTCTTCAATGCACTGGCCCACCAACCCTTACACCTCCACCGCCATAATAAGACCCCCGACAACTGCCGCCACCGGCACTTGCCACCAGAACGCAAATGAGAGTGAAGCCGATTGACCGGGAGTGGCTAGCTCCCGGCCGCCCGTTTACAGAGAATCCGGGAGCCAAAGAGGGATATTGCCTCTAGGTGCATGCCGAGCATCCGACACCCGGCTGGGAACCGCGGAATTCACCCTCCAGGATACCCTTCTCCTTCATATCCTACATACAACGGGCAAACAGGGCGCTCAGTGGCATGCAGGCTCAAAGAACACCAGAGGGTGATCATCCACGGCAACACTAAGGATTCTGCAGTCGCCGAGCACGCAGCCTCCGGAGGTCCAGACGTCAAGCATAATATTTTATCTGACAAGACACGGGTAATAGCGAAGGAACCGCGCTATTACCCAAGGCTGATTCGGGAAGCAGTCGAAATCGAAAAACGGCCGAACAATTTTAATCGTGACGACGGCATTAAACTCGGCGCCGCATGGAAGAGAATTCTCCGTCCGCCGCCCGAGGGAGGTTCCTCTAAAACACCGAGGGTCCAGGATGAGTCACCACCTCGTGACGTAAGCGGGGCAAGAGGGGACGCGAGAGACAATCCCAAACAAGGCCAAGGGAGGGGGTGCATGTCTCTCAATAAATAGCCGAGATGTTACTTCTTTTTAGTTTTTAACCCTGATGATGCGGCCTGCAATGGACGCGAAAGCTCGGACGACAAAGCTCCACACACGGCGGCTCCCGAAAGAGACAACTGGATATCCCCTTCTCCTCCTTACGGGTCTCCACGCACGGTCCACACGTGGATGAATCTGCAAGTCACACACAGACAGTAGATTCATAGACCTATCCGGACACCACCCTGGCTGCACTCTGGGTTTGGTTTCGGGGTTTTCTCCAAGCCCTGTTTGTCGCCTCTTACGACAAGCAGGGATGCTGCGAGAGTATTCTCAATCCCCCTATTTGGTACTAATGTTTCCTTTTGTATAATAAATATTTAAATTCATCAACTTTTTCTCAAATTTTTGGAACAGGTTTGCCATGTTCACTTCGAAGCCGAAGAGGTTGTTTGGGAAAGCGCCTGTCAAAGTAATGTAGGTAGTGTAGTCTGCAGTAAAGCTGACAATGTTCTTCATCATTATGGGTCAACAATCCTAGGATTGGTTTGACGCAGCCCTCCACTCGATTCATCTATCGGCCAACCTCTTCATATTGGCGTAATTCCTCTCTACATCCTTCACAACTTTTGCATGTACCTCATACGAGACTTGCCTTTTCCATTTTCCCGTTCACTTTTCCCTCACTGTCTTCATCAGGCCGGGCCCCACTTGAGCCCTTCGTGGAGGGTACTTCGAGAACATATAGCCCGTGGGATAAAACGTTGAACTGTTGGTTGGCACCTGTTGTTAATGTGATTGGTGTTTTGTAAAATTTGTAGATTTGTAATGCATGCCCCTCCTGATATTCTTAAAATATCACATTATGTACGCAACATAAGCACAATTTAGTGCATTAGTGTACTATATGTTTTGAGATAACTCACCCCCTGCCACACACCGTTGAGGTGGCCTGCAGAGTAGTTAAAGGATAGTTCTGAACATGTTAAGGAAATTAACTTTGTACAATTCCAAAAAATGATTTATTATTTCCGAACGATAAATCATTTTGGGGAATTGAACAAAGTTAATTTCCTTAACATGTTCAGTGCAGCTAAATTCCACCACGTATCGCCTGCCTCCATTTATGTTAAAGAATAGTCCGTTCGATTCTTCACTAGTCGCCTTGCTAACCATTCCGTTTTCGGCTGCAGGCCTCGTCCTTCGGCAGGGTCATTCTGGACCTGTACTCCAACCTGACGAGGAAGAAGTTGTGGCCCTAAGAGATCCCAAGTGGCCACCGAGATCCCAAGATGTTCCTCACCAATCGCTCCGTGTACCACCGCTGCGAGGGACACATGGTGGAAATCTCGGGAGTGGTATGTACCGTGGTTTCGATGTGTTGCGCGTCCAAATGCAATGTGCCAAGGGCCTCCGGTGTTCTATGACAAATTCTAATGAGTCTTTTCGCGCTACTCCATCTGTCAGCCGTCATCCCTGTGATATTAGTCGCCACACTGAGATTACTTGCTAGTATTTAGGTGAATACTATATAATTACTGAAGTTATTACGGTATATTTAGATTTTCATTAGGCAATCGTAACGTAAGTCACAAAAATTAATCTTGGAATTGGAGAATTTTGTTAAAAATAATAGATTTAAATCGGATATTTTTTATCGGATGCTTCAGGGAAATAAGTCCACAGTACACACACTTAAAAACGATAAAGGAATCAGAGTCACCAGCAGTGTAGAAAAAGCCAATACTTTAAACACCTTCTTCCAAAGTGTATTCAACTCATCGTCACAAAACTCAGTGGAACCACCGCCGAAAACTTTCAGTGAGCAAATGCCCGAAATAAACATTTCATGTCGCGAATAGAGCAGCAGTTAAAAAGCATTAGTAAAAACAAATCACCAGGTCCCGATCAAATTCCTTCCAGAGTATATAAAACATTAGCTTCTGAAGTAGCCCCCTAGGTAGAAATAATATTCAATAAAACACTAAAGAACCACACAGTACCCAAGGATTGGAAAGTAGCTAACATTACACTTTATAGCGGTGATAGGGAAGAACCTAGTAACTACAGACCCATTTCACTCACGTCAATCTCTTGTAAGATATTTGAGCACATTCTACATCTACGCAATACCCTGCAATCCACCTCAAAGGTGTTTGGCAGGGGGTGAATATCACCAAGCATGGATTATAGACATGCAAACATGCTACTATAGGGTCTCAGGACTCTATATTGTTAATATCTACATAGTAATTAAGGGATTGGTTGTTAATACATGCATCATGCACTACAGACTACTCTAAAATATTTATCCTGCCTATCCCTTTGCTATGCTGCCTATTCTGTTCTCTTATAATACGGGGGAAAAATGACATTTTGAATGTATCGGTAAGACAATCTATCTCTCTAATCTTATTTATCTGGTCGAATCTAGCATAAAACGCTGGTGTTTTTATTATGTGCCGAACATCTTCAGTAAAGCTATCATATAGAAATTTCTCTAATGGATTTAATCTGTACTTTAACCTACGCTCTGATAATGATTCCCACCCTAATTCTTTTATTAATTTTGAAACACTACTCAACCTATCGTAACACCTGTTAATGAACCTAGCTGCTCTACGTTGCGCACTGTGTCTTTGACGATCTAGGGTGAAACGCTTTGACGTGACTAAGTTTAAAACCAATCTGAAAGCACAGAGAAACAAGAATGGAAAGAGGGGGTGACCGAGAAGTCAATGACGAACTCCTGTGTTAAAAGATCACGGAAGGATGACCGCTAGAGGAATGGGGAGGGACTGGGAACCTTGGAGGCCGAAGAACACACCGGGCTGCCGTGCAAATCAAGAGAATTAAATTTCAAATCATACACTGGAATTAGAGTCGACTGTGTCCCCTGAAAGTTTCTTATCAGCTGAGCATAGAGTAGGGAGCAACAAAAAATAGGTGGAAAACACAAGTATATGTATATGTGTGCATTCTGACAATAAATATTGGCATCCTGTGTTGGAACTCTCTACATTATAGATTTGTGGACAGCTTCTGTGTGCAGTACTCGATCGGTCGGATAGGACGTCAAGCGAGTGGTCCCATTGGTGACTTGAACCTTTCCTCTCGGTCTGGATTTTTTCGCGGGGAAGCTGCACATACTTCATCAGTTAAGTTCCTAAACACAGGTCCAATAAAATGCCATATTTTACCACTTTTCACACTGTCCTCTCATAAAAATATGGCAGCCACCATAGATTTTTATGCTTCATCTACATCTACATAATACCCTGCAAGCCACCACAAGGGTGTGTAAGTGTGACTTCTGTGTAACTTATAAATAATGAACTTGAACGTGTGCAGCGAAGATCGGCAAGATTTGTAAAGGGACGATACGATAATTATATTAGCGTAACCAGTCTATTAAATGAATTAAATTGGGAATAATTGTCATATCGCAGGTTGAAATTTAGACTTAATCTCTTACACAAATTCCAAAGCAATATTTTCGGTGATGATGTTAAAAATATTTTACGAACCCCAACTTATTATGGCAGACTGGACCATAATCATAAAGTTAGAGAAATTGATTGCCGAACTGACCGATTCAAAATGTCCTTTTTCCCTCGCACAATAAGAGATACGAATAACGGTAAATATGTCCTATCGGAGAGTAGCAATGAATAGCATTGGTAGCTGCATGTTGGTATGAGTACTTAAAGCTAACCCTACTAACAGAATGTTTTTGCATGTTTGCTTTGCAATTTCTATCTTTTTTAAATAGTGTAGTTCTGACTACTATATTAATACTATTTCTTTTTTATGCATGATATGTAGTGCATGTTTGGTGAGCAATCACCCCCTGCCACACACCCTTGTGGTGGCTTGCAGGGTATTATGTAGATGTAGATGTAGATGTAGCGTAGTAGGTCCGCTTCTATTTCTTTTGTACATAAACGATTTGGGTACCGTAGTTAGTAGTAACCTTAGACTTTTTGCAGACGATGCGGTGGTCTACAGGGGTATATCAAAAGAAGAGGACTGGAAATCACTTAGAACGATTATGATGCAATTCAAGAGTGGTGCGACAAATGGCAGTTAGTACTCAACATTAAAAAGTGTGTAGCTATCAGTTTTTAGTGGAGGAATAATTCGATAGAGTGTACCTATAAAATTAGTAAGACGAAGATCGAAAACGTTGAAACCGTAAGATATTTAGGTGTAAAAATCACTAAGGATTTATCCTGGGGTAGACACAGCCGGGAATATGCGGCCGATCTAAAAGAAAGCTAGGATTTATAAAACGAGTACAAGGGAAATGTGATGAGAAGACAAAAGAGCGATGATACTTTTCACTAGTTAGGCCCCACCTTGAGTATGCAGCCAGTGTATGGGATCCTAATGAATTAGGTTTGCTTATAGAACTAGACAGTGTGCAGCGGAGAGCAGCTAGGTTCGTCAAAAGGTGTTACGAAAGGTTGAGTAGTGTATCAGAATTAATACAAGAATTAGGGTGGGAATCATTACCAGAGCGTAGTTTTAAGTACAGATTAAATCTATTAGAGAAATTTCAATCGGATAGCTTTACTGAAGATGTTAGGCACATATTAAAAACACCAGCGTATTTTGCTAGATTCGACCAGATAAATTAGATTAGAGAGATAGATTGTCGTACCGATAGATTCAAAATGGCGTTTTTCCCCGTCCTATAAAAGAACAGAATAGGCAGCATAGGAAAGGCTAGGGGAAATATTTTTGAATATTTTGTAGTGCATGATGCATGTCTTACCCCTTAAATACTATAGATAATACAATCAAGTTACATGAGACAATGTAATTGCTAGTATGCATGTTAGTAGTGCATGCTTGGTGATCTTCACCCCCTGCCACACATCCTCGCGCTGGCTTGCATGGTATCTTACAGATGTGGACGGATGTAGATGTATATATGTTTAATTAAGATGTTAGGCATATATTAACAACATTAGCGCATTATGCTAGATTTGACCAGATAATATTAGAGAGAGATTTTCGTACCGATAGATTCAAAGTGTCATCTACATCTACATCTACATCTACATCTACACGATACCCTGCAAGCCACCGCGAGGGTGTGTGGCAGGGGGTGAAGGTCACCAAGCATTCACTACTAGCATGCAAGCAAGCAACTAAAGGGTCTCATGCAACTAGATTGTTAGTATCTATAGTATTTGAGGGGTTAATACATGCATCATGCACTACAGAATACTCTAAAATATTTCCCCTACCTATCCCTTTCCTATGCTGCCTATTCTGTTCTCTTATAGTACGGGGGAAAAATGCCATTTTGAATCTATCTGTACGACAATCTATCTCTCTAATCTTATTTATCTGGTCGAATCTAGCATAATACGCTGGTGTTTTCAATATGTGCCTAACATCTTCAGTAAAGCTATCCGATTGAAATTTCTGCAATAGATTAAATCTGAACTTTAATCTACGCTCTGATAATGATTCCCACCCTAATTCTTGTATTAATTCTGATACACTACTCAACCTATCGTAACACCTTTTGACGAACCTAGCTGCTCTACGCTGCACACTGTCTAGTTCTCTCATCAAACCTAATTCATTAGGATCCCATACACTGGCTGCATACTCAAGGTGGGGCCTAACTAGTGAAAAGTAGCATCGCTCTTTTGTCTTCTCATCACATTTCCCAAGTACTCTTTTTATAAATCCTAGCTTTCTCTTCGCTCGGCCGCATATTTCCCTTATGTGTCTTCCCCACGATAAATCTTTAGTGATTGTTACACCTAAATATCTCACGGTCTCAACGTTTTCGATCTTCGTGTTATTAATTCTATAATTTCGCTCTATCGAATTATTCCTCCTCCAAAAATTGATAGCTACACACTTTTTAAGGTTGAGTTCTAACTGCCATTTGTCGCACCACTCTTGAATTGCATCTAAATCCTTGCTAAGTGATTTCGTGTCCTCTTCGTTCGATATACCCCTGTACACCACCGCATCGTCTGCAAAAAGTCTAAGGTTACTACTAACTACGGTACCCAAATCGTTTATGTATAAAAGAAATAGAAGCGGACCTACTACGCTGCCCTGAGGAACTCCCGATGTGACTTCGATTGTGTCCGACATGATACCATCTATGACAACCCTCTGCTCTCGCCCACTTAAGAATTCTTTTACCCAACATACAACGTCTTTATTTATACCAAAACTCTCTAACTTCAAGATTAATTTGTCATGAGGAACTTTATCGAAAGCCTTTTTAAAATCTAAAAATATCGCATCAACTTCAGTACTGCTTTCGCCGTGGACTAAAATATCGTGTACGAATAAAGCTAATTGTGTCTCGCAAGATCTACCTTTCCGGAACCCATGCTGGCTGTTTATGAGTAATCCCTGACTATCCAAATGCCCCATGATCGAACTGACTACTATGTGCTCAAATATCTTACAAGAGATTGACGTGAGTGAAATGGGTCTGTAGTTACTAGGTTCTTCCCTATCACCGCTTTTAAATATAGGTGTAATATTAGCTACTTTCCAATCCTTGGGTACTGTGTGGTTCTTTAGTGTTTTATTGAATATTATTTCTAGATAGGGGGCTATTTCAGAAGCTAATGTTTTATAAACTCTGGAAGGAATTTGATCGGGACCTGGTGATTTGTTTTTACTTATGCTTTTTAACTGCTGCTCTATTCCGCGACATGAAATGTTTATTTCGGGCATTTGCTCACTGAAAGTGTTCGGCGGTGGTTCCACTGCGCTTTGTGACGATGAGTTGAATACACTTTGGAAGAAGGTGTTTAAAGTGTTGGCTTTTTCTACACTGCTGGTGACTCTGATTCCTTTATCATTTTTAAGTGTGTGCACTGTGGACTTATTTCCCTGAAGCTCTCTCACATATGACCAAAACGCTTTAGGATTGCTATCTATATATTCTCCTAACATCTTGCTCTTGAAATGTGATAACGCTTGCCGACATGATTTCCTTGCTAATGCTCTCGATTTTTTATAGTTTTGAACTAGCTCATTTTTTTTCTCTACTGATAGACCCCGTCTGGCATTTTTCATCTTAGCGTGGCATACCCTTTGTCGCTTTAGTGATTTCCTAACCTCCGCGTTATACCACCTTGGCTCTGTATTATCACTAATATATTTACTTGGTATGTATTTATGAACTGCGTTACGGGTGACCTCAAGAAATTCTCTCCACGAATCCTCTGTATTTAATCCTTTGCTTTGTTCGCTGAATACATTAAACGCTTCCCTTAATTCCTCTTTCATACCGTCGTAATTTGCCTTGCCAAATAAGTACACCCTCCTCCTTGGTTTCATCTACATCTACATAATACCCTGCAAGCCACCACAAGGGTGTGTGGCAGGGGGTGATTGCTCACCAAACATGCACTACATATCATGCATAAAAAAGGAATAGTATTAATATAGTATTCAGAACTACACTATTTAAAAAAGATAGAAATTGCAAAGCAAACATGCAAAAACATTCTGTTAGTAGGGTTAGCTTTAAGTACTCAGTTTATAACCCTTTACTCGGTTTATAATGTCTTTCAACGCCTACAATAAATTTCGCATGCACTATTTCATGGTCACTAATCCCTGTGTCTGTAACTGTATTTAGAACTCGCTCGGGTATATTTGTTGCTAATAAGTCTAGAATGTTGTTTCCCCTGGTCGGCTCTGTTACTAGCTGTTGTAAAGAATGTGTCGTAAAGGTGTTCAACAGTGATTCGCAATGTTCCTTATCATTACCTCCTGTAATGAAACTACACGTATTCCAGTCTATCGAGGGGAGATTGAAATCTCCGCCTACTATTATTCCTCTATCATTCTTCCCAGAAAGTAATGTGCGTATCTCTGACTCTAGCTCTATTATAGAATTGACGTCTGCGTCCGGTGGCCTGTAATATGCACCTACATATATCTGTTTTGCGTTACTACTTTTACTTTTAACGGAACACCAAATACTTTCTACATTTCACTCTGAAATAAGTTCTCTTCTACTGACATACGGGTCCTTCACAGCTATGAAAACTCCTCCTCCGTTTCTGCTTACTCTATCCTTTCTGTATACTGTAAAACACTTCGGAAATACTTCATGATCTGATATGTCCTTTGAAAGCCAGCTTTCTGTACCTAATATTATATCTGCATTAGTACTCTTAATGAGGTGGTGAAATTCTGCTACTTTATTTCTTATACTACGACAATTCACTACTATCACTGAAATTTTTTCTTCCAATCTGTTTCTCTCTTGGTGCTCCTTTCCAACTAAAATTTTCCTCGATAATTTTTTGACGGACAAACTATTTGGTCTACCTCTTACCTTTGATGAATTATCATGTTCGTTCTCTCCATGTGTTTTTCTCTGACCTTCTAAAACTACTCTGCATGTTCTGTCAAATTCTTGCACGATTTTTCCCCCGCGGATTGACCTGCACTCTGGGCTACCACCTGAGCTAAACCCTACGTGTATGCTCCAGTATCCTACTCGCTACCCTAGACGATGCCTCGTCCGTGTAGTGGACACCCGAGCGATTCAGGGGCACCCGACACGTTTCCAGCTCCGGCCCGAGGTCCAAAAACTCAGCTCCCTCGCTCCCACAGACTTCACGGAGTCTCCGGTTTATGCCTAAAACTCGGCTCCAAACCATCGACCCCCGATCCGTCCTAGGTACCAAGCTACATATAGTCAGCCTCATATCGATACCCAGACCTCCACGAACACGGTGGAACTCGGTGCATAGATCCCTTACGGAATCCATTACATCCTCGGTCATTTTCCCCCCGTATTCCCAGAGAGGACAATAGGCAGCATAGGACCAACGTGATGGGTAGGGGATATATTTTAGAGGCGTCTGCAGTGCACGTTGCATGACTTAACAATTACTCCCCCTATTGCTAAGTGGATGCTAAGCATTTAGTTGCATTACACCATATGATACTCTGCTCCGCGGTGACTTGCAGTGCATAGCGTAGATGTTTCATTGCAGCCCCTACTTACATGGCAGTGGTGCATATGTGATGATTTTCTATCCCTGCCACACACAGTGGCTCACGGGATTGTTTCGTATATTTAGATAACGCAGAAATGAAGTAGAATTTTCTAGAATCTAGGTACAACTACATCTACATAATACCCGGGCAGCCCCCATAAAGGTGTGTGGCAGGGGGCGAACTCTCACCAAACATGCACTACGTATCATGCATAATAAAAAGGATTAGTACTGGAATAGGTACTGTTCAAAACTATGCTATTTAAAAAAAGATAAAAATAGCAAAACATACATGCAAAAACATTCTGTTATTTAAAAAAAGATAAAAATAGCAAAGCATGCATGCAAAAACATGCCGTTAGTTGGGTTAGCTATAAGTCCTTATGTGTGCCACATACCTATGTCCAACGCTAATAAATCAGCGGAACTGAGCACCATACATCAAATAGCCACCAGCAACGGCTATTCAAAACAGCTGGTGGATACGATTTATAGGAGGAAGCTGACAAAAATTGCACGAAAAGACATCTACGGGACACAAACTGAAGCAGAGGACGCACCGAAATGGCGCCGGATCCCTTTCCTTGGGAAGTTATCACTCAAAATACAGCGATTACTTCCCAAGGACAAGGTAAGAGCGGCTTTCTACAATAGACACACCCTGGAAAAGATATTAGGATCAACGAAGGACCAAATGGATTCCCTGAAAGGAAGCGGTGTTTATGCTCTTGAATGCAGCGACTGCGACGCCATCTACATCGGGCAAACTGGCCGAAACTTCGCCACCAGAGCAAAAGAGCACAAGGCATGCTTCACCACCCGGAATGCCTCCAATTCGCACTTCGCCGGACACCTACTGGAAAATGGCCACAGCAGTGAGTTCACCCCCCGTGTGCTTCACAGAGAGAAGAAAGGCCCAAGGTTGGACAGATTAGAAGAGTTGGAGATTATCGGCCACGCAAATTCCAACGACCATAACTTGGTCAATGAACATTTGTATCCCTCCCGCTCCCCCCTCCTCCACTTTCATTCAATGCCCAAGCCCTCTCATTACCCACCCACGGTGAACCCTCCACCAGGCACAACTCGCCATAGCACCACCCTCCCCACTCTCCTGACTCATCCTCCCTAACCCTTGCACACCGACCTCCCCTTCCCTCTTCTCCCCCTCCCTCCTTCCATACAACCTATATATACTGATCTCTGTACTTGATATTTTCACCTGATGATGTTGCTTTGCAACGAAACCATGGTCGTGGAGAATAAAACAGTGTGTGGAAATTGCAGTGTTTCAATTTCATCCTTCATTCCTACGATAAGTCCTTATACCAACATGCAGCTACCAATGTTATCCATTGCTACACTCGTACTGGATATATTTACCGTTATTCATATCCGTAATAGTACGAGGAAAAAAGGACATTTTAATCTGTCAGTTCGGCAATCTATTTCTCTAATTTTATGATTATTGTCTAGTCTACCAAAGTAAGTTGGGGTCCGCAAAATATTTTTAACAACATCACTGAAAATATGGTCTTGGAATTTGTTTAAGAGATTAAGTCCAAATTTCAACCTGCGATCTGACAATAATTCCCAATTCAATTCATTTAATAGACTGGTTACGCTTATAAGGTTATCATACCGTCCCTTTACAAATCTTGCCGATCTTCGCCGAACACGTTCGAGTTCGTTATTTAGACCGATTTCGTAGGGATCCCATACACTGGCAGCATATTCCAAATGAGGTCTTACGAGGGAAAAGTAGCTGATTTCTCGTACATGATCGTCACATTTACTCTGTACTCTTTTGACGAATCCCAGTTTACGATTCGCTTGACCCATTTTTTCACGAATGTGTTTACCTCAGGAAAGATCATGTGTCAGTCTTATTCCATGATATTTAATGGATTCCACGTTTGTTAATTCATTATTACTTATTTTGTAAGTGCTAGGTAGAGACCTATTCTTTTTCCAAAAATTCAAATATCATATGGTATCATGCAACGAAATGCTTAGTATCCACTTAGCAAAAGAGGGATTAATTGTTAAGTCATGCAACGTGCACTACAGAAACCTTTAAAATATATCCCCTACCCATCACGTTGGTACTATGCTGCCTATTGTCCTCTCATGGAGTACGGGGGGAATCTACATCTACATCTACATAATACCCTGCAAGCCACCACAAGGGTGTTTGGAAGGGGGTGATTGCTCACCAAACATGCACTACATATCATGCATAAAAAAGGAATAGTATTAATATAGTAGTCAGAACTACACTATTTAAAAAAGATAGAAATTACAAAGCAAACATCCAAAAACATTCTGTTAGTAGGGTTAGCTTTAAGTACTCATACCAACATGCAGCTACCAATGCTATTCATTGCTACTCTCCGATAGGACATATTTACCGTTATTCGTATCTCTAATTGTGCAAGGGAAAAAGGACATTTTGAATCGGTCAGTTCGGCAATCAATTTCTCTAACTTTATGATTATGGTCCAGTCTGCCATAGTAAGTTGGGGTTCGTAAAATATTTTTAACATCATCACTGAAAATATTGCCTTGGAATTTGTGGAAGAGATTAAGTCTAAATTTCAACCTGCGATCTGACAATAATTCCCAATTCAATTCATTTAATAGACTGGTTACGCTTATAAGGTTATCATACCGTCCCTTTACAAATCTTACCGATCTTCAATGCACCAGTTCAAGTTCGTTATTTAGACCGATTTAGTAGGGATCCCATACACTGGCAGCATATTCCAAATGAGGTCTAAAGAGGGAAAAGTAGCTGATTTCTCGTACATGATCGTCACATTTACTCTGTACTCTTTTGACGAATCCCAGTTTACGATTCGCTTGACCCATTTTTTCACGAATGTGTTTACCCCAGGAAAGATCATTTGTCAGTCTTATTACAAGATATTTAATGGATTCCACGTTTGTAAATTCATTATTACTTATTTTGTAAGTCCTAGGCGGCGAGATATTCTTTTTCCAAAAATTCATTACAACACATTTTTTAATGTTTAATTCTAACTGCCATGTATCACATCAAGTTGCAATTGCTTGTAGGTCAATATTTAAATATCCTTTATCATTTGGGCATAGAATTTCCCTGTACACTACTGCGTCATCGGCAAATAGACGAAGCTAACTTTTTACAACGTCATTTTATCATGTACGAGAAATCAGCTACTTTTCCCTTGTAAGACCTCATTTGGAATATGCTGCCAGTGTATGGGATCCCTACTAAATCGGTCTAAATAACGAACTAGAACTGGTGCAGTGAAGATCGGCAAGATTTGTAAAGGGACGGTATGATAACCTTATTAGCGTAACCATTCTATTAAATGAATTAAATTGGGAATCATTGTCAGATCGCAGGTTGAAATTTAGACTTAATCTCTTAAACAAATCCCAAGACCATATTTTCAGTGATGATGTTAAAAATATTTTGCGGACCCAAACTTACTATGGTAGACTAGACAATAATCATACAATTAGAGAAATAGATTGCCGAACTGACAGATTAAAATGTCCTTTTTTCCTCGTACTATTACGGATATGAATAACGGTAAATATATCCAGTACGAGTGTAGCAATGGATAACATTGGTAGCTGCATGTTGGTATAAGAACTTATAGCTAACCCAACTAACGGCATGTTTTTGCATGTATGCTTTGCTATTTTTATCTTTTTTTAAATAGAGTAGTTTTGAACAGTACCTATAAAAGTACTGATCCTTTTTTATGCATGATATGTAGTGCACGTTTGGTGAGAGTTCAGCCCCTGCCACACACCTTTATGGTGGCTTGCAGGGTATTATGTAGATGTAGATCTAGCATAATACGCTGGCGTTTTTAACACACGCCTAACATCGTCAGTAAAGCTATACGATTTAAATTTCTCTAATAGATTTAATCTGCACTTTAATCTGCGCTCTGATAATGATTCCCACCCTAATTCTTGTATTAATTCTGATACACTACTCAACCTAATATAACACCTTTTAACGAACCTATCTTCTCTACGCTGCACACTGTCTAGTTCTCTGATCAAACATGATTCATTAGGATCCCATACACTGGCTGCATACTCAAGGTGGGGCCTAACTAGTGAAAAGTAGCATCGCTCTTTTGTCTTCTCATCACATTTCCCTAGTACTATTTTTATAAATCCTAGCTTTGTCTTCGCTCGGCCGCATATTTCCCTAATGTGTCTTATCCCACGAGAAATCTTTAGTGATTGTTACACCTTATGGTTTCAACGCTTTCCATCATCGTGTTATTAATTTTATAGGATCACTCTATCGAAATATTTCTCCTCCAAAAAATGATACATTCACAGTTTTTTAAGTTCTAATGGCCAATCTTCGCACCTCTTATGAATTGCATCTAAATCTGACTATCCATATGCCGCATGATCGAACTGACTGCAATATGCTACAAATTAAATCCTTGCTAAGCGATTTCCTGTCTCCTTCTTTTGATATACCCCTATACACTAAAAGTCTAAGCTCACTACTAACTACTGTACCCAAATCGTTTATGTATAAAAGAAATTGTTGCATGAGACCCTTTAGTTTCTTGCTTGCATGTTAGTAGTGCATGCTTGGTGATCTTCACCCCTTGCCACACACCCTCGCGGTGGCTTGCAGGGTATCGTGTAGATGTAGATGTAGATGAAATAAAAGCGGACTAAAAAAAATACTTCGCTAACCTGGGGAACTCCCGACGTGACTTTGCTTGTGTCCAGCATGATACTAATTATGACGACCCTCTGCTTTCGCCGACGAAATATTTATTTTACCCAACATACTATGTCCTTATTTATACCAAAATAATATAATTTAAAGATTAACTTATTATGAGGAATTTTATCAAATGCCTTCTTGAAATCTTTAAATATCGCATCAACTTCAGTACCGTTTTCGCCGTAGACTAAAATATCGTGTACGAATAAAGCTAATTGTGTCTCGCAAGATCTACCTTTCCGGAACCCAGGCTGGCTGTTTATGAGTAATCCCTGACTATCCAAATTCCCCATGATCGAACTGACCACAATGTGCTACAAAGTACTTTGTGGAGCACGGTGATTTTTGGGCATGTTAATGAACACCAAAAATATTCCTAGTTAAAGTTAACTTTTTCAGGAGTGTTATTGTGGAAGTCCATTATATTCACAAGGAAATACAAAGTTTCCTTGTGAGTATTCCAAGTTGTTGTTGGGAACAATTCCTGTGGTGCTATTGGTTTTATCCTTGACGGTAGTTATAAAACTACCACCCCTATGGTTATTTTCGTTGTGAATGATTCAAAGTAATTCTCAACTACATCTTAATAGCCCAGTATAGTAATTATCATCAAATTTGATCAAATGGTTTTCATGCGATAAACGGATTATGAAACAAATACAATATTTTTGTTCAAATTAAGAATACATGTCTCCCACAGACTCCGTGAAGTCTGTGGGAGCGAGGGAGCTGAGTTTTTGGACCTCGGGCCCGAGCTGGAAACGTGTCGGGTGCCCCTGAATCGCTCGGGTGTCCACTACACGGACGAGGCATCGTCTAGGGTAGCGAGTAGGATACTGGAGCATACACGTAGGGTTTAGCTCAGGTGGTAGCCCAGAGTGCAGGTCAATCCGCGGGGGAAAAATCGTGCAAGAATTTGACAGAACATGCAGAGTAGTTTTAGAAGGTCAGAGAAAAACACATGGAGAGAACGAACATGATAATTCATCAAAGGTAAGAGGTAGACCAAATAGTTTGTCCGTCAAAAAATTATCGAGGAAAATTTTAGTTGGAAAGGAGCACCAAGAGAGAAACAGATTGGAAGAAAAAATTTCAGTGATAGTAGTGAATTGTCGTAGTATAAGAAATAAAGTAGCAGAATTTCACCACCTCATTAAGAGTACTAATGCAGATATAATATTAGGTACAGAAAGCTGGCTTTCGAAGGACATATCAGATCATGAAGTATTTCCGAAGTGTTTTACAGTATACAGAAAGGATCTACATCTACATCTACATCTACACGATACCCTGCAAGCCACCGCGAGGGTGTGTGGCAGGGGGTGAAGGTCACCAAGCATTCACTACTAGCATGCAAGCAAGCAACTAAAGGGTCTCATGCAACTAGATTGTTAGTATCTATAGTATTTGAGGGGTTAATACATGCATCATGCACTACAGAATACTCTAAAATATTTCCCCTACCTATCCCTTTCCTATGCTGCCTATTCTGTTCTCTTATAGTACGGGGGAAAAATGCCATTTTGAATCTATCTGTACGACAATCTATCTCTCTAATCTTATTTATCTGGTCGAATCTAGCATACATCTACATCTACATCTACACGATACCCTGCAAGCCACCGCGAGGGTGTGTGGCAGGGGGTGAAGGTCACCAAGCATTCACTACTAGCATGCAAGCAAGCAACTAAAGGGTCTCATGCAACTAGATTGTTAGTATCTATAGTATTTGAGGGGTTAATACATGCATCATGCACTACAGAATACTCTAAAATATTTCCCCTACCTATCCCTTTCCTATGCTGCCTATTCTGTTCTCTTATAGTACGGGGGAAAAATGCCATTTTGAATCTATCTGTACGACAATCTATCTCTCTAATCTTATTTATCTGGTCGAATCTAGCATAATACGCTGGTGTTTTCAATATGTGCCTAACATCTTCAGTAAAGCTATCCGATTGAAATTTCTGCAATAGATTAAATCTGAACTTTAATCTACGCTCTGATAATGATTCCCACCCTAATTCTTGTATTAATTCTGATACACTACTCAACCTATCGTAACACCTTTTGACGAACCTAGCTGCTCTACGCTGCACACTGTCTAGTTCTCTCATCAAACCTAATTCATTAGGATCCCATACACTGGCTGCATACTCAAGGTGGGGCCTAACTAGTGAAAAGTAGCATCGCTCTTTTGTCTTCTCATCACATTTCCCAAGTACTCTTTTTATAAATCCTAGCTTTCTCTTCGCTCGGCCGCATATTTCCCTTATGTGTCTTCCCCACGATAAATCTTTAGTGATTGTTACACCTAAATATCTTACGGTTTCAACGTTTTCGATCTTCGTGTTATTAATTCTATAGGATCGCTCTATCGAATTATTCCTCCTCCAAAAATTGATAGCTACACACTTTTTAAGGTTGAGTTCTAACTGCCATTTGTCGCACCACTCTTGAATTGCATCTAAATCCTTGCTAAGTGATTTCATGTCCTCTTCGTTTGATATACCCCTGTACACCACCGCATCGTCTGCAAAAAGTCTAAGGTTACTACTAACTACGGTACCCAAATCGTTTATGTATAAAAGAAATAGAAGCGGACCTACTACGCTACCCTGGGGAACTCCCGATGTGACTTCGATTGTGTCCGACATGATACCATCTATGACAACCCTCTGCTCTCGCCCACTTAAGAATTCTTTTACCCAACATACAACGTCTTTATTTATACCAAAACTCTCTAACTTCAAGATTAATTTGTCATGAGGAACTTTATCGAAAGCCTTTTTAAAATCTAAAAATATCGCATCAACTTCAGTACTGCTTTCGCCGTGGACTAAAATATCGTGTACGAATAAAGCTAATTGTGTCTCGCAAGATCTACCTTTCCGGAACCCATGCTGGCTGTTTATGAGTAATCCCTGACTATCCAAATGCCCCATGATCGAACTGACTACTATGTGCTCAAATATCTTACAAGAGATTGACGTGAGTGAAATGGGTCTGTAGTTACTAGGTTCTTCCCTATCACCGCTTTTAAATATAGGTGTAATGTTAGCTACTTTCCAATCCTTGGGTACTGTGTGGTTCTTTAGTGTTTTATTGAATATTATTTCTAGATAGGGGGCTATTTCAGAAGCTAATGTTTTATAAACTCTGGAAGGAATTTGATCGGGACCTGGTGATTTGTTTTTACTTATGCTTTTTAACTGCTGCTCTATTCCGCGACATGAAATGTTTATTTCGGGCATTTGCTCACTGAAAGTGTTCGGCGGTGGTTCCACTGCGTTTTGTGACGATGAGTTGAATACACTTTGGAAGAAGGTGTTTAAAGTGTTGGCTTTTTCTACACTGCTGGTGACTCTGATTCCTTTATCATTTTTAAGTGTGTGCACTGTGGACTTATTTCCCTGAAGCTCTCTCACATATGACCAAAACGCTTTAGGATTGCTATCTAAATATTCTCCTAACATCTTGCTCTTGAAATGTGATAACGCTTGCCGACATGATTTCCTTGCTAATGCTCTCGATTTTTTATAGTTTTGAACTAGCTCATTTTTTTCCTCTACCGATAGACCCCGTCTGGCATTTTTCATCTTAGCGTGGCATACCCTTTGTCGCTTTAGTGATTTCCTAACCTCCGCGTTATACCACCTTGGCTCTGTATTATCACTAATATATTTACTTGGTATGTATTTATGAACTGCGTTACGGGTGACCTCAAGAAATTCTCTCCACGAATCCTCTGTATTTAATCCTTTGCTTTGTTCGCTGAATACATTAAACGCTTCCCTTAATTCCTCTTTCATACCGTCGTAATTTGCCTTGCCAAATAAGTACACCCTCCTCCTTGGTTTATAATGTCTTTCAACGCCTACAATAAATTTCGCATGCACTATTTTATGGTCACTAATTCCTGTGTCTGTAACTGTATTTAGAACTCTCTCGGGTATATTTGTTGCTAATAAGTCTAGAATGTTGTTACCCCTGGTCGGCTCTGTTACTAGCTGTTGTAGAGAATGTGTCGTAAAGGTGTTCAACAGTGATTCGCAATGTTCCTTATCCTTACCTCCTGCAATGAAACTACACGTATTCCAGTCTATCGAGGGGAGATTGAAATCTCCGCCTACTATTATTCCTCTATCATTCTTCCCAGAAAGTAATGTGCGTATCTCTGACTCTAGCTCTATTATAGAATTGGCGTCTGCGTCCGGTGGCCTGTAATATGCACCTACATATATCTTTTTTGCGTTACTACTTTTACTTTTAACGGAACACCAAATACTTTCTACATTTCGCTCTGAAATAAGTTCTCTTCTACTGACATACGGGTCCTTCACAGCTATGAAAACTCCTCCTCCGTTTCTGCTTACTCTATCCTTTCTGTATACTGTAAAACACTTCGGAAATACTTCATGATCTGATATGTCCTTCGAAAGCCAGCTTTCTGTACCTACGATTATATCTGCATTAGTACTCTTAATGAGGTGGTGAAATTCTGCTACTTTATTTCTTATACTACGACAATTCACTACTATCACTGAAATTTTTTCTTCCAATCTGTTTCTCTCTTGGTGCTCCTTTCCAACTAAAATTTTCCTCGATAATTTTTTGACGGACAAACTATTTGGTCTACCTCTTACCTTTGATGAATTATCATGTTCGTTCTCTCCATGTGTTTTTCTCTGACCTTCTAAAACTACTCTGCATGTTCTGTCAAATTCTTGCACGATTTTTCCCCCGCGGATTGACCTGCACTCTGGGCTACCACCTGAGCTAAACCCTACGTGTATGCTCCAGTATCCTACTCGCTACCTTAGACGATGCCTCGTCCGTGTAGTGGACACCCGAGCGATTCAGGGGCACCCGACACGTTTCCAGCTCCGGCCCGAGGTCCAAAAACTAAGCTCCCTCGCTCCCACAGACTTCACGGAGTCTCCGGTTTATGCCTAAAACTCGGCTCCAAACCATCGACCCCCGATCCGTCCTAGGTACCAAGCTACATATAGTCAGCCTCATATCGATACCCAGACCTCCACGAACACGGTGGAACTCGGTGCATAGATCCCTTACGGAATCCATTACATCCTCGGACCCCCGTTTCGCGGCGTCGTTAGTGCCGACATGGGCGACTACGTGCAGCTTGGAGCAGTTAGTGGCACTGACCGTTGCTTTCAACGCCTTCGTCACCTGGGGCACCGTACCTCCTGGTATACACCAGGAACGTACCCGTTCTTCGTCACCTTTCCCTCGGGATTCACCACCTCCTTCCCGACGGGCCCTGGCACGCATCGAGTCCGCTACTCGGCGGACATTGGAGCTACCTATCACTAATACTCCCTCCCTTCCCTCCCGACTCCCAGTCGGCGAAGTCTCCGGAGGCGGAGCGTTCGATGCGCCGACCTCCGCCAGCCCATCGAACCTATTACTAACGGGGAAAGGCTCAGCCTCTGCCTCTGCATTTCCCCGTTTGTGTAGTGTGACCCCACGACTCCTCCTACGGACCACTTCCCACTCTCCCCCGGATTCGGAGGTAGGCTCCGCTAGAGGCTCGGGTGTGCGGGGAACGTCCTCAACCCTCCAACCCACGCCAGTGTAAGGGCTCGCCCCCGCACCAACGCGTGCGGAAGGCCTTGGCCGACCCCCACTCCCCCTCGACCGTTCCAACGTAGTCACCAGCCGTTTCACGAGAGAGCGAAGACTATCCACCGTCTTCTCGAGCTCATCGACTCGAGCCCGCAAGGGCTCGCTATCGGGTGAGTCACGGAAGAGGTTGACAATTGACCTAATGGGAGTCATCCTAATCTAACTCTAACTATCTCTCTCCCTTAGACTCGCAGCGGAGCTATCTGGTAAAAGAATCTACTATTTACTACACACTAATAAATAACTAACAAGGCTCTTGAAGAAACGAGCAAGCAAGCAAATACAGACCACAGATTATCACCAGAAAACAATTAACCCAAAGGGGACAGGGACTAGGAGTAAACTACACAGGTAGAAAACTACACGGGTGAGTGGTCCAGCATAATACGCTGGTGTTTTCAATATGTGCCTAACATCTTCAGTAAAGCTATCCGATTGAAATTTCTGCAATAGATTAAATCTGAACTTTAATCTACGCTCTGATAATGATTCCCACCCTAATTCTTGTATTAATTCTGATACACTACTCAACCTATCGTAACACCTTTTGACGAACCTAGCTGCTCTACGCTGCACACTGTCTAGTTCTCTCATCAAACCTAATTCATTAGGATCCCATACACTGGCTGCATACTCAAGGTGGGGCCTAACTAGTGAAAAGTAGCATCGCTCTTTTGTCTTCTCATCACATTTCCCAAGTACTCTTTTTATAAATCCTAGCTTTCTCTTCGCTCGGCCGCATATTTCCCTTATGTGTCTTCCCCACGATAAATCTTTAGTGATTGTTACACCTAAATATCTTACGGTTTCAACGTTTTCGATCTTCGTGTTATTAATTCTATAGGATCGCTCTATCGAATTATTCCTCCTCCAAAAATTGATAGCTACACACTTTTTAAGGTTGAGTTCTAACTGCCATTTGTCGCACCACTCTTCAATTGCATCTAAATCCTTGCTAAGTGATTTCATGTCCTCTTCGTTTGATATACCCCTGTACACCACCGCATCGTCTGCAAAAAGTCTAAGGTTACTACTAACTACGGTACCCAAATCGTTTATGTATAAAAGAAATAGAAGCGGACCTACTACGCTACCCTGGGGAACTCCCGATGTGACTTCGATTGTGTCCGACATGATACCATCTATGACAACCCTCTGCTCTCGCCCACTTAAGAATTCTTTTACCCAACATACAACGTCTTTATTTATACCAAAACTCTCTAACTTCAAGATTAATTTGTCATGAGGAACTTTATCGAAAGCCTTTTTAAAATCTAAAAATATCGCATCAACTTCAGTACTGCTTTCGCCGTGGACTAAAATATCGTATAGGATAGAGTAAGCAGAAACGGAGGAGGAGTTTTCATAGCTGTGAAGGACCCGTATGTCAGTAGAAGAGAACTTATTTCAGAGCGAAATGTAGAAAGTATTTGGTGTTCCGTTAAAAGTAAAAGTAGTAACGCAAAACAGATATATGTAGGTGCATATTACAGGCCACCGGACGCAGACGTCAATTCTATAATAGAGCTAGAGTCAGAGATACGCACATTACTTTCTGGGAAGAATGATAGAGGAATAATAGTAGGCGGAGATTTCAATCTCCCCTCGATAGACTGGTATACGTGTAGTTTCATTGCAGGAGGTAAGGATAAGGAACATTGCGAATCACTGTTGAACACCTTTACAACAGCTAGTAACAGAGCCGACCAGGGGAAACAACATTCTAGACTTATTAGCAACAAATATACCCGAGCGAGTTCTAAATACAGTTACAGACACAGGAATTAGTGACCATAAAATAGTGCATGCGAAATTTATTGTAGGCGTTGAAAGACATTATAAACCAAGGAGGAGGGTATACTTATTTGGCAAGGCAAATTACGACGGTATGAAAGAGGAATTAATGGAAGCGTTTAATGTATTCAGCGAACAAAGCAAAGGATTAAATACAGAGGATTCGTGGAGAGAATTTCTTGAGGTCACCCGTAACGCAGTTCATAAATACATACCAAGTAAATATATTAGTGATAATACAGAGCCAAGGTGGTATAACGCGGAGGTTAGGAAATCACTAAAGCGACAAAGGGTATGCCACGCTAAGATGAAAAATGCCAGACGGGGTCTATCGGTAGAGAAAAAAAAATGAGCTAGTTCAAAACTATAAAAAATCGAGAGCATTAGCAAGGAAATCATGTCGGCAAGCGTTATCACATTTCAAGAGCAAGATGTTAGGAGAATATATAGATAGCAATCCTAAAGCGTTTTGGTCATATGTGAGAGAGCTTCAGGGAAATAAGTCCACAGTGCACACACTTAAAAATGATAAAGGAATCAGAGTCACCAGCAGTGTAGAAAAAGCCAACACTTTAAACACCTTCTTCCAAAGTGTATTCAACTCATCGTCACAAAACGCAGTGGAACCACCGCCGAACACTTTCAGTGAGCAAATGCCCGAAATAAACATTTCATGTCGCGGAATAGAGCAGCAGTTAAAAAGCTTAAGTAAAAACAAAGCACCAGGCCCCGATCAAATTCCTTCCAGAGTTTATAAAACATTAGCTTCTGAAATAGCCCCCTATCTAGAAATAATATTCAATAAAACACTAAAGAATCACACAGTACCCAAGGATTGGAAAGTAGCTAACATTACACCTATATTTAAAAGCGGTGATAGGGAAGAACCTAGTAACTACAGACCCATTTCACTCACGTCAATCTCTTGTAAGATATTTGAGCACATAGTAGTCAGTTCGATCATGGGGCATTTGGATAGTCAGGGATTACTCATAAACAGCCAGCATGGGTTCCGGAAAGGTAGATCTTGCGAGACACAATTAGCTTTATTCGTACACGATATTTTAGTCCACGGCGAAAGCAGTACTGAAGTTGATGCGATATTTTTAGATTTTAAAAAGGCTTTCGATAAAGTTCCTCATGACAAATTAATCTTGAAGTTAGAGAGTTTTGGTATAAATAAAGACGTTGTATGTTGGGTAAAAGAATTATTAAGTGGGCGAGAGCAGAGGGTTGTCATAGATGGTATCATGTCGGACACAATCGAAGTCACATCGGGAGTTCCCCAGGGTAGCGTAGTAGGTCCGCTTCTATTTCTTTTATACATAAACGATTTGGGTACCGTAGTTAGTAGTAACCTTAGACTTTTTGCAGACGATGCGGTGGTGTACAGGGGTATATCAAACGAAGAGGACACGAAATCACTTAGCAAGGATTTAGATGCAATTCAAGAGTGGTGCGACAAATGGCAGTTAGAACTCAACCTTAAAAAGTGTGTAGCTATCAATTTTTGGAGGAGGAATAATTCGATAGAGCGATCCTATAGAATTAATAACACGAAGATCGAAAACGTTGAAACCGTAAGATATTTAGGTGTAACAATCACTAAAGATTTATCGTGGGGAAGACACATAAGGGAAATATGCGGCCGAGCGAAGAGAAAGCTAGGATTTATAAAAAGAGTACTTGGGAAATGTGATGAGAAGACAAAAGAGCGATGCTACTTTTCACTAGTTAGGCCCCACCTTGAGTATGCAGCCAGTGTATGGGATCCTAATGAATTAGGTTTGATGAGAGAACTAGACAGTGTGCAGCGTAGAGCAGCTAGGTTCGTCAAAAGGTGTTACGATAGGTTGAGTAGTGTATCAGAATTAATACAAGAATTAGGGTGGGAATCATTATCAGAGCGTAGATTAAAGTTCAGATTTAATCTATTGCAGAAATTTCAATCGGATAGCTTTACTGAAGATGTTAGGCACATATTGAAAACACCAGCGTATTATGCTAGATTCGACCAGATGAATAAGATTAGAGAGATAGATTGTCGTACACATAGATTCAAAATGGCATTTTTCCCCCGTACTATAAGAGAACAGAATAGGCAGCATAGGAAAGGGATAGGTAGGGGAAATGTTTTAGAGTATTCTGTAGTGCATGATGCATGTATTAACCCCTCAAATACTATAGATACTAACAATCTAGTTGCATGAGACCCTTTAGTTGCTTGCTTGCATGCTAGTAGTGAATGCTTGGTGACCTTCACCCCCTGCCACACACCCTCGCGGTGGCTTGCAGGGTATCGTGTAGATGTAGATGTAGATGTTATTTTTCTACTCACGTTTTTGCCAGATCATTTTTGGTCCTTTCTTTCTGGGGGATGGTTGTCGGGGGAGGGGGGCGGGGAGAAAGAGGCGTTGCCCGGGTCGGAATCACGGCAACTCCGTCTCGACCAATGGGAGAGAGGGGCACTCGTGAATGGCTAATGAAGCTACCCAGTCTATTGCAGTTGTCGCCGAAAGGGGGGAAGAAATGCAAGGTCCATGTGCTAGCTGATTGGTGCGTCCTATCCAGCCGCCGAAATTTGAACGTATATAAACGCGTCCGTCGCCAACAGTGGCAATTGGAACGGATTTTCCGAGTGAGTTCTAGTTCTAGTGGAGACAGACAAAATCGACGATGGAAAGCCAACTGGTCAACTCCATGCTCACGTCCGTCTGCGTGGACTTCTCGCTGCCCGAGTGTCCGTCGCTGCGGTCTCCCAGTGCACTCAGCGACGTCTCCTCCAGCAGCGGATACTCGTCGTCTTCGGAGGAAAGCGAAGGCGCACGCTGCTCGTCGGTGAGTACTCTCCAAGTCATATTGTTATACATATTCCCAAGTGCATTCATTGCCATTCAGTATTCTACCCCTGATTCCCTATGCCACAGCCTGAGTTGACTCATTTTAACTCGGATTAAATAAAGGTCTTGCGACAGTGTAACTGATGCCACTCATGTTAATTTGAGTAGTGTCAATGACAATCATTCCGGGAACGACGGTGTGTGGCAAGGAAAGGGTATATCCAGGCAATAAGTCTTTTAGAGAAATTCTAAATTTGGTTTTGTAATGGTGAAATAATAATAACATTTTAAATATTATTCATTTAAGTTATAATATTCTCATTCGATAAATATATCAATAAATTATAATATTCCGCCACGATGGTGTGTGGTCAGGTGGAGTATATCCAAGCAATAGGTTATTTAGAGAAATCAACCTAAAATTCTAAATTTAGTTTCATAATGGTGAGATAATGAGAAATAAACATTTTATATTCTCATTCGCCAAAATAAGCTCTATTCCTTGGGGAATAAATGTTGTGCACTTGCAATATTGCTATTCTATATATTCCCATATGCAATTCATTGTCATTAAGTATTCTACCCCTTTATATGACAATAATATTTAACATATTATTCAAATAAATTCTAATGCTCTCATACGCTAAAATGAGCTCTCTTCCCCTGGGGGAGGCAATGTTGTTAAATTACAAATCGCTACAGATGAATAGTCATCCATCAATTGATTGACCATTCAAAATTACAAAATTCCTAACAGCCATCTACTGGTCTCACTAGTACCATGTTCATGGCCCCCTTTTTTAATTGCGCACTTGCTACTTGAGATTTAATGTCCAGACCCGAGAGTCGCATTGCGTCACCGAGTCCGTGCGATTCTTCACTAATCGCCTTGCTAACCATTCCGTTGTCGGTTGCAGGCCTCGTCATTCGGCAGGGACATTCTGGACCTGTACTCCAACCTGACAAGGAAGCAGTTGTGGCCCTACAAGGCCACAGTCTTGCGCCACCAAGATCCCAAGATGTTCCTCACCAATCGATCCGTGTACCACCGCTGCGAGGGACACATGGTGGAAATCTCGGGAGTGGTACGTACCGTGGTTTCGATGTGTTGCGCGTCCAAATGCAATGTGCCAATGGCCTCTGGTGTTCTATGACGAATTCTAATGAGTCATTTCTGTTGTAAGATATTACGTTCACTTATAACGATGCCTAGTTGTTGACAGGAGAACTGCAGGTGCTGTGGGTTCCCGGTGCCTGTCATCCTGTGAGCGCCGTTCCCTTGGGATCGACCCCTCCGTTGTTCCAGTGACAAGCAGCACGGCCATCGTGTTGTAGACGATTGATTGAATGATTCAGTGCCCCTTGTGATCCAGTGTTTCTTATGTTAACTTATTCGTGAATGTTTCTTGAATAAATGTTTTTTTGCTCTATGACCGCATTTCTCATTATCGTTTTAAAACCTTGCTCCAAATGGCGAGGCTTCAATGCCGTTGATTTCTTATTCCCTAAACCTATGTTAATAGTGAATACTTGGTGATCTTCACCCACTGCCACACACCCTCGCAATGGCTTGCAGGGTATCACGTAGATGAGGACTAGATGTGAACAAATTAACACCTCCCATAAGTGAAATCACTTCCTACGTAAAAACCCCGAAAGGTCTAGTTGGTTTACATGAGTGAAGGATAATATTTCTTTATCTGCTATGTTTGGAATGTTCAGTAATGAGAGTCAGCTTCCGATATTTTTCCCTACCTGATAATAGTAATTACAAAATCCGTGACAGAACACGTTTCATATATGATTTGATATATGAAACGTGTTCTGATGATGTGAGATGATATATGATGGCTCACAGGATTTTTCGTATATTTAGATAACGCAAAAATGTAGTAGAATTTACTAGAACATAGGTACTAATTCTTTAAAGCATTGTAATTTATGTGTGGAGTGAATTCACCGTTGCCACAAGCTACTACTGTGGATTTCAGATTAGTAAGTAGTGTAATGGTCCGCCTTTTCGTTGGACCACGTTGTAACGGGATGCAACAAAAAGTTTATGGTAACAATATGGTAATATTAATTTTGTATTATTCATTCATAAGAGTCATTTACACCACGGCCGAAATGTTTACACTAATATACCCACTCAGTGATAAAGAGTGGTGTTTAGGGGGGGATTTCTGTGGTGTACTAATGAATATAATAATGGGTTAGGGAAGAGTGGTCGTTATCCTCGCGGCAGGAGGGTGACCTCCAGGAGTTAAGGGCTGTCCGGGTGGTCTTCAGAAGGTCACGGCAGGGTTAGCTTAGGGCAAACACAACTGAGTTCGCTATAACACGAGTACAACCAACGGTCTTTTTCAATAATTACCTCGTCATTCACTTGGCTGTAATCCTCATCTTGTATATGTTGGAGTTCCCTTACCACCTACCCTCGCGGGGTGTAACCTAGATGAATTTTTATAAGTTTACAGTAATCAAATCGGAAAGAGACTCAAAACTCATGCCATAGGTGCAAATATCCAATGATCAACGATCCATTAATGCATTTGCAAGTACGGTATAACCATTCGCGCCACGTCTAGGTTGGGTATGAAGAATAATCACCAGGCATGCACTACGGCGAGACACCTTTTAGCCGCAATAACACTAAATTGTATTTGCTATACGTGCGTTTACAAGACGCCTTCAACAAATATTTATCAAAATATTTGTTGAAGGGGGCCGCGCTGCTAATGCATCTACATATACATAATACCCTGCTACCCAGCATAAAGGTGTGTGGCAGGGTGTAAATTCTCACCAAACATGCACTGCATATCATGCTTAACATAGGATTAATATTAGTCTATACCTCACTATTTAAAAATATAAAAATAGCAAAGCAAGCATGCAAAAACATCCTGTTAGTTGGATACCCTTCAAATATTTATACCAACAGGCAACTACTATGGATTGATTCACTCGCATTGGACATATTTACCGCTATTTATATCCCTAAAGGTACGAGGAAAATAGAACATTTTCAATCTGTGAGTTCGGAAATCAATTTCTCTAATTTTGTAAACGTGGTCCAGTTTACTGTAGTAAGTTGGGGTTCGCAAGATATTTTTAACGTCATCACTGAAAATATTTTGTTGGAATTTCTTTAAGAGATTAAGTCTAAAATACAACACACCTTTCTGGTGGCTTGCAGGGTATTGTGTAGATAGATGTACAACCTGCGATTTGACAATGATTCCCATTTTAATTCATTTCATAGACTGGTTACGCTAATATAATTATCGTACCGTCCCTTTACAAATCTTGCCTATCTTCGCTGCACACGTTCAAGTTCATTATTTAGACCGATTTCGTAGTGATACCATATTCTGGCAGCATATTCCAAATGAGGTCTTACAAGGAAAATGTAGCTGATTTCTCGTACATGATCCTCACATTTACCCAATACTCTTTTGATGAATCCCAGATTATGATTACCTTGACCTATCATTTCACGTATGTTTTTTCCCCAGAAAAGACTTTTTACCCCATTGTCCTTCCAAAGCCAGCTTTCTGTGCCCACGATTATGTCTGCATAAGTACATACTTTTCATGAGGTAGTGAAATTCTGCTACTTTATTTCTTATACTACGACAATTCACTACTACCACTGAAATTCTTTCTCCCAATCTCTCTCTTGGTATTTTTTTTCCATCTAAAATTTAGTCGATAATTTTTTTAACGGACCCACTATTTGATCTACCAATTACTTTTGATGGTTTAGCATGCTCGTCCTCTTTATGTGTTTTTCTCTGACCTTCTAAAATTTTTTTTTTCCAATTTATTCCAAGATTGCTCTCCCGGCGATTGACCTGCACTCATTGCATTCATTTCAACTCCTACCAGGCATGAATGGTGCCATAGGAACACCAAGATTGTTTTTTGAAATCAACAATTACGTAATATACGATTAGATATCAGTAGCGGGAAACAGTACTTTGCTCGGTGATGTTTTAATTTGTAATTATTTACGGGAATAAAAAAATTAAATGTAACTATTTGTAATCTATGCTTTCAAAGAAAATGCAAAAAAATATTTTTATTATGAATCGCACGCAGCATTTTCCGAAAGGAAAAGCTACAGCTATAGATAAGAGAAGCTGCGAAAGACTTCAAGGAAAAATTATTTTTATTAGTTGAAATCTTTGAATTTCTTTAAAAATATTTTTTTTTTAATGTCAATGGTGCACATTTGGTGACCTTCACCCCCTTCCACACACCCTCGTGGTGGTTAGCAGGGTATTACGTAGAAGTAGGCATACTCAAAAGGGTCTTCATTGATAATATCTGTTTGCATTTTGATTCCATTTTATTTAATGTGGTACTGTAACGTCGTGCCTTGTCGGGCTCCATTTTTATTTATTTTGTTTGGTCTTGTATATTTGGTTTCGTTCGTTGTTTTGTTTTTGATGGTATTGATTTGTATGTTGATGTTTTAGGTTGTTTATTGGTTTTGTTTGAAGGTTGCGATGGATCGTTGAAAAAAGTGTTGACATGATTGTTAAAGAGTTTTGGAGGTAAAAAGAAGACTTGGAATAAAGAGGGGCAATGCCCAAATGAGTTTTAAGAAGGTTTATTTTATTTGAGGGATCCCGACGTCACAGGTACATCTACATAATACCATGTAAGCCACCATAATGGTGTGTGGCAGGGGGTGAATTCTCACCAAATATGCACTACATACCATGCATAAAAAAGGATTGGTATTTGTATAGGTAATGTTCAAAACTACGCTATTTAAAAAAAGAATAAAATAGCAAAGAATACATGCAAAAACATGCCGTTAGTTACAATTATAGTAAAATAACTATCTCCGTCATTTTGCCAATGTTGCAGTAGACTACACCTAAGGAAATTACAAATGAATATGGCAGTCAGTACCTAGCAAAGAATTTAGATGCATTGATGATTGGAGTGTTAGTTGGCAGCTAGAATTAAAATTGAGGAGATGCGCGGCAATGAAATTTTGGACTAAGATTAGCTTACCCCGGAACAATTATTGCATCAAAGAAAAGAAAATATCTAGCGTATATTCTATTAAATACTTAGGCGTCACAGTCACTGAAGACATGTCATGGGTGATACACATCAGAGAAATAACTTAAGTAGCAAATAGTGGATTAGGATTCGTAAAAAGGGTTCTAGGCAAATGCGATGAGAGTACGAGAAAAGAGTTATTTTACACTTGTCAGGCCTCATCTAGAATATGCCACTATTATATGGGACCCGTACATGGAAGGTACGATAAAGGAATGAGAGCGTGTGCAAAGGAGATCCACTAGATATGCTAAAGGCCGTAATGATAATTGTATCTACATCTACACGATACCCTGCAAGCCACCGCGAGGGTGTGTGGCAGGGGGTGCAGATAACCAAGCATGCACTACTAACATGCAAGCAAGCAACTAAAGGGTCTCATGCAACTTGATTGTTAGTATCTATAGTATTTGAGGGGTTAATACATGCATCATGCACTACAGAATACTCTAGAATATTTCCCCTACCTATCCCTTTCCTATGCTGCCTATTCTGTTCTCTTATAGTACGGGGGAAAAATGCCATTCTGAATCTATCTGTACGACAATCTATCTCTCTAATCTTATTTATCTGGTCGAATCTAGCATAATACGCTGGTGATTTTAATATGTGCCCAACATCTTCAGTAAAGCTATCCGATTGAAATTTCTTCAATAGATTTAATCTGAACGTTAACCTACGCTCTGATAATGATTCCCACCCTAATTCTTGTATTAATTCTGATACACTACTCAACCTATCGTAACACCTTTTGACGAACCTAGCTGCTTTACGCTGAACACTGTCTAGTTCTCTCATCAAACCTAATTCATTAGGATCCCATACACTGGCTGCATACTCAAGGTGGGGCCTAACTAGTGAAAAGTAGCATCGCTCTTTTGTCTTCTCATCACATTTCCCAAGTACTCTTTTTATAAATCCTAGCTTTCTCTTCGCTTGGCCGCATATTTCCCTTATGTGTCTTCCCCACGATAAATCTTTAGTGATTGTTACACCTAAATATCTTACGCTTTCAACGTTTTCGATCTTCGTGTTATTAATTCTATAGGATCGCTCTAACGAATTATTCCTCCTCCAAAAATTGATAGCGACACACTTTTTAAGGTTGAGTTCTAACTGCCATTTTTCGCACCACACTTGAATTGCATCTAAATCCTTGCTAAGTGATTTCGTGTCCTCTTCGTTTGATATACCCCTGTACACCACCGCATCGTCTGCAAAAAGTCTAAGGTTACTACTAACTACGGTACCCAAATCGTTTATGTATAAAAGAAATAGAAGCGGACCTACTACGCTACCCTGGGGAACTCCCGATGTGACTTCGATTGTGTCCGACATGATACCATCAATGGCAACCCTCTGCACTCGCCCACTTAAGAATTCTTTTACCCAACATACAACGTCTTTATTTATACCAAAACTCTCTAACTTCAAGATTAATTTGTCATGAGGAACTTTATCGAAAGCCTTTTTAAAATCTAAAAATATCGCATCAACTTCAGTACTGTTTTCGCCGTAGACTAAAATAACGTGTACAAATAAAGCTATTTGTGTCTCGCAAGATCTACCTTTCGGGAACCCATGCTGGCTGTTTATGAGTAATCCCTGACTATCCAAATTCCCCATGATCGAACTGACCACAATGTGCTCAAATATCTTACAAGAGATGGACGTGAGTGAAATGGGTCTGTAGTTATTAGGTTCTTCCCTATCACCGCTTTTAAATATAGGTGTAATGTTAAATACTTTCCAATCTTTGGGTACAGTGTGGTTCTTTAGTGTTTTATTGAATATTATTTCAGCATAGGGGGCTATTTCAGAAGCTAATGTTTTATATACTCTGGAGGGAATTTGATCGGGACCTGGTGATTTGTTTTTACTTATGCTTTTTAACTGCTGCTCTATTCCGCAACTTGAAATTTTTATTTCGGGCATTTGCTCACTGAAAGTGTTCGGCGGTGGTTCCACTGCGTTTTGTGACGATGAGTTGAATACGCTTTGGAAGAAGGTGTTTAAAGTATTGGCTTTTTCTACACTGCTGGTAACTCTAATTACTTTATCATTTTTTATTGTGTGCACTGTGGACTTATTTCCTCTGAAGCTCTCTCACATATGACCAAAACGCTTTAGGATTTCTATCTAAATATTCTCCTAACATCTTGCTCTTGAAATGTGATAACGCTTTCCGACAAGATTTCCTTGCTAATGCTCTCGATTTTTTATAGTTTTGAACTAGCTCATTTTTTTCCTCTACCGATAGACCCCTTCCTGCATTTTTCATCTTAGCGTGGCATACCCTTTGTCGCTTTAGTGATTTCCTAACCTCCGCGTTATACCACCTTGGCTCTGTATTATCACTAATATATTTACTTGGTATGTATTTATGAACTGCGTTACGGGTGACCTCAAGAAATTCTCTCCACGAATCCTCTGTATTTAATCCTTTGCTTTGTTCGCTGAATACATTAAACGCTTCCCTTAATTCCTCTTTCATACCGTCGTAATTTTCCTTGCCAAATAAGTATACCCTCCTCCTTGGTTTATAATGTCTTTCAACGCCTAAAATAAATTTCGCATGCACTATTTTATGGTCATTAATTCCTGTGTCTGTAACTGTATTTAGGACTCTCTCGGGTATATTTGTTGCTAATAAGTCTAGAATGTTGTTTCCCCTGGTCGGCTCTGTTACTAGCTGTTGTAAAGAATGTGTCGTAAAGGTGTTCAACAGTGATTCGCAATGTTCCTTATCCTTACCTCCTGCAATGAAACTACACGTATTCCAGTCTATCGAGGGGAGATTGAAATCTCCGCCTACTATTATTCCTCTATCGTTCTACCCAGAAAGTAATGTACGTATCTCTGACTCTAGCTCTATTATAGAATTGACGTCTGCGTCCGGTGGCCTGTAATATGCACCTACATATATCTTTTTTGCGTTACTACTTTTACTTTTAACGGAACACCAAATACTTTCTACATTTCGCTCTGAAATAAGTTCTCTTCTACTGACATACGGGTCCTTCACAGCTATGAAAACTCCTCCTCCGTTTCTGCTTACTCTATCCTTTCTGTATACTGTAAAACACTTCGGAAATACTTCATGATCTGATATGTCCTTCGAAAGCCAGCTTTCTGTACCTACGATTATATCTGCATTAGTACTCTTAACGAGGTGGTGAAATTCTGCTACTTTATTTCTTATACTACGACAATTCACTACTATCACTGAAATTTTTTCTTCCAATCTGTTTCTCTCTTGGTGTTCCTTTCCAACTAAAATTTTCCTCGATAATTTTTTGACGGACAAACTATTTGGTCTACCTATTACCTTTGATGAATTATCATGTTCGTTCTCTCCATGTGTTTTTCTCTGACCTTCTAAAACTACTCTGCATGTTCTGTCAAATTCTTGCACGATTTTTCCCCCGCGGATTGACCTGCACTCTGGGCTACCACCTGAGCTAAACCCTACGTGTATGCTCCAGTATCCTACGCGCTACCCTAGACGATGCCTCGTCCGTGTAGTGGACTCCCGAGCGATTCAGGGGCACCCGACACGTTTCCAGCTCCGGCCCGAGGTCCAAAAACTCAGCTCCCTCGCTCCCACAGACTTCACGGAGTCTCCGGTTTATGCCTAAAACTCGGCTCCAAACCATCGACCCCCGATCCGTCCTAGGTACCAAGCTACATATAGTCAGCGTCATATCGATACCCAGACCTCCAAGAACACGGTGGAACTCGGTGCATAGATCCCTTACGGAATCCATTACATCCTCGGACCCCCGTTTCGCGGCGTCGTTAGTGCCGACATGGGCGACTACGTGCAGCTTGGAGCAGTTAGTGGCACTGACCGTTGCTTTCAACGCCATCGTCACCTGGGGCACCGTACAAGTGTTGTATAGGTGTTACGAGTCTAACAGAAGAACTAGGAAGGGGATTACTACCATAACATAGGTTAAAATTTAGGTTAAATCTTCTAAGAATATTCGAAGCCGAATTGTTTGCAGGCAACGTTAGATATATATTAGATAAGAACTCCAGCGAATTATACTAGGTTTGATCAGATAAACAACATTAGACAGATAGATTGTCATACCGATTGGTTCAAATTGATTTTTTCCCGCGTATAATAAGCGAACACAAAAGGCAGCATAGAAAGGGGGTGAGTAGTTAAAAAATTGTTTAAGTAGTCTGAAGCGTGTGATAATTGTTTAAGCATTACTAATACTTGCATGACAGTGAAATACCAAAAAAGTTATTGAGGAATATGTTTTTCTAACGAGTAATGAATTAATTAACGTCTAGTTGAGAGGAAAAACCGATGAATGTATTCAGGAAAATGTTTTTCTAACCGGTAATCAATTCATTAATTTGTAGTTACTAACAACCTAGTTGCATGCGACCTTTACATCTAACTTGTACCCATGAAGTAGTATATGTGTAGCTCTAAGTTGCATGACAGTGGAGCAACTGTGAGATGATTTTCACCCCCTGCCACACATCCTCACGGTGGCTCGCAGGGGATTACGTAGATGTGCTCGCAAGGATGAAAATACAACCGTGCCAAGATGAAATATGAATGTACAGTTTTTTTATTATGTACACGAAAAAGGTTGTGCGTTTGATGAAGAAAACATGGCATATGACTACAACGTCAGTATTAAGACGAATATTGAACTTAGATGTTTCAGCTCTCCTGGTCAGCAAAGGTGCCGGAGAGGAGTATCAGGTTGCAAGAGGTATCAGGAAGCCACAGAAGGCGCAGCGAGCCTGGAATAAAACGACGGACTGGATTAGTGTCATGGTGTTCACTAGGGGTGCCCTATGGTGATTCACCCAATCAGTGATTCAGTGGGAGTCGTTAATATCTACATCTATACGATACCCTGCAAGCCACCGTGAGGGTGTGTGGCAGGGGGTGAAGATCACCAGGCATGCACTACTAACATGCAAACTAGCAACTATATTGTCTCATGCAACTTGATTGTTAGTGTCTACAGTATTTAAGGGGTAAGACATGCATCATGCACTACATAATACTGTAGAATATTTCCCCTACCTATCCCTCTCCTATGCTGCCTATTCTGTTCTCTTATAGTACGGGGGAAAAATGACATTTTGAATCTATCTGTACGACAATCTATCTCTCTAATCTTATTTATCTGGTCGAATCTAGCATAATACGCTGGTGTTTTTAATATGTGCCTATCATCTTCATCTACATCTACATCTACATCTACACGATACCCTGCAAGCCACCGCGAGGGTGTGTAGCAGGGGGTGAAGATCACCAAGCATACACTACTAACATGCAAGCAAGCAACTAAAGGGTCTCATGCAACTTGATTGTTAGTATCTATAGTATTTGAGGGGTTAATACATGCATCATGCACTACAGAATACTCTAAAATATTTCCCCTACCTATCCCTTTCCTATGCTGCCTATTCTGTTCTCTTATAGTACGGGGGAAAAATGCCATTTTGAATCTATCTGTACGACAATCTATCTCCCTAATCTTATTTATCTGGTCGAATCTAGCATAATACGCTGGTGTTTTTAATATGTGCCTAACATCTTCAGTAAAGCTATCCGATTGAAATTTCTCCAATAGATTTCATCTGGACTTTAACCTACGCTCTGATAATGATTCCCACCCTAATTCTTGTATTAATTCTGATACACTACTCAACCTATCGTAACACCTTTTGACGAACCTAGCTGCTCTACGCTGCACACTATCTAGTTCTCTCATCAAACCTAATTCATTAGGATCCCATACACTGGCTGCATACTCAAGGTGGGGCCTAACTAGTGAAAAGTAGCATCGCTCTTTTGTCTTCTCATCACATTTCCCAAGTACTCTTTTTATAAATCCTAGCTTTCTCTTCGCTCGGCCGCATATTTCCCTTATGTGTCTTCCCCACGATAAATCTTTAGTGATTGTTACACCTAAATATCTTACGGTTTCAACGTTTTCGATCTTCGTGTTATTAATTCTATAGGATCGCTTTATCGAATTATTCCTCCTCCAAAAATTGATAGCTACACACTTTTTAAGGTTGAGTTCTAACTGCCATTTGTCGCACCACTCTTGAATTGCATCTAAATGCTTGCTAAGTGATTTCGTGTCCTCTTCGTTCGATATACCCCTGTACACCACCGCATCGTCTTCAAAAAGTCTAAGGTTACTACTAACTACGGTACCCAAATCGTTTATGTATAAAAGAAATAGAAGCGGACCTACTACGCTGCCCTGGGGAACTCCCGATGTGACTTCGATTGTGTCCGACATGATACCATCTATGACAACCCTCTGCTCTCGCCCACTTAAGAATTCTTACCTATACCTACTCTGGAAGGAATTTGATCGGGACCTGGTGATTTGTTTTACTTATGCTTTACAACTGCTGCTCTATTCCGCGACATGAAATATTTATTTCGGGCATTTGCTCACTGAAAGTGTTCGGCGGTGGTTCCACTGCGTTTTGTGACGATGAGTTGAATACACTTTGGAAGAAGGTGTTTAAAGTGTTGGCTTTTTCAACACTGCTGGTGACTCTGATTCCTTTATCATTTTTAAGTGTGTGCACTGTGGACTTATTTCCCTGGAGCTCTCTCACATATGACCAAAACGCTTTAGGATTTCTATCTAAATATTCTCCTAACATCTTGCTCTTGAAATGTGATAACGCTTGCCGACATGATTTTCTTGCTAATGCTCTCGATTTTTTATAGTTTTGAACTAGCTCATTTTTTTCCTCTACCGATAGACCCCGTCCTGCATTTTTCATCTTAGCGTGGCATACCCTTTGTCGCTTTAGTGATTTCCTAACCTCCGCGTTATACCACCTTGGCTCTGTATTATCACTAATATATTTACTTGGTATGTATTTATGAACTGCGTTACGGGTGACCTCAAGAAATTCTCTCCACGAATCCTCTGTATTTAATCCTTTGCTTTGTTCGCTGAATACATTAAATGCTTCCCTTAATTCCTCTTTCATACCGTCGTAATTTTCCTTGCCAAATAAGTATACCCTCCTCCTTGGTTTATAATGTCTTTCAACGCCTACAATAAATTTCGCATGCACTATTTTATGGTCACTAATTCCTGTGTCTGTAACTGTATTTAGAACTCTCTCGGGTATATTTGTTGCTAATAAGTCTAGAATGTTGTTTCCCCTGGTCGGCTCTGTTACTAGCTGTTGTAAAGAATGTGTCGTAAAGGTGTTCAACAGTGATTCGCAATGTTCCTTATCCTTACCTCCTGCAATGAAACTACACGTATTCCAGTCTATCGAGGGGAGATTGAAATCTCCGCCTACTATTATTCCTCTATCATTCTTCCCAGAAAGTAATGTACGTATCTCTGACTCTAGCTCTATTATAGAATTGACGTGTGCGTCCGGTGGCCTGTAATATGCACCTACATATATCTTTTTTGCGTTACTACTTTTACTTTTAACGGAACACCAAATACTTTCTACATTTCGCTCTGAAATAAGTTCTCTTCTACTGACATACGGGTCCTTCACAGCTATAAACACTCCTCCTCCGTCCTGCTTACTCTATCCTTTCTGTATATGGTAAAACACTTCGGAAATACTTCATGATCTGATATGTCCTTCGAAAGCCAGCTTTCTGTACCTACGATTATATCTGCATTAGTACTCTTAATGAGGTGGTGAAATTCTGCTACTTTATTTCTTATACTACGACAATTCACTACTATCACTGAAATTTTTTCTTCCAATCTGTTTCTCTCTTGGTGCTCCTTTCCAACTAAAATTTTCTTCGATAATTTTTGACGGACAAACTATTTGGTCTACCTATTACCTTTGATGAGTTATCATGTTCGTTCTCTCCATGTGTTTTTCTCTGACCTTCTAAAACTACTCTGCATGTTCTGTCAAATTCTTGCACGATTTTTCCCCCGCGGATTGACCTGCACTCTGGGCTACCACCTGAGCTAAACGCTACGTGTATGCTCCAATATCCTACGCGCTACCTTAGACGCTTCGTTAATCTTCAGTAAAGCTATCCGATTGAAATTTCTCTAATAGATTTAATCTGAACTTTAACCTACGCTCTGATAATTATTCCCACCCTAATTCTTGTTTTAATTCTGATACACTACTCAACCTATCGTAACACCTTTTGACGAACCTAGCTGCTCTACGCTGCACACTGTCTAGTTCTCTAATCAAACCTAATTCATTAGGATCCCATACACTGGCTGCATACTCAAGGTGGGGCCTAACTAGTGAAAAGTAACATCGCTCTTTTGTCTTCTCATCACATTTCCCAAGTACTCTTTCTATAAATCCTAGCTTTCTCTTCGCTCGGCCGCATATTTCCCGGATGTGTCTACCCCACGATAAATCTTTAGTGATTGTTACACTTAAATATCTTACGGTTTCAACGTTTTCGACCTTCGTGTTATTAATTCTATAGGATCGCTCTATCGAATCATTCCTCCTCCAATAACAGTTGGTTATCAAAAGAGAGCAATAAACAGAATTGAATCCAATGGTATTCAGTTACTTATATTAATCGCTATCATTTTCAGAACTATAAATACTGGTGAAATCATTTTCCTATATTATTGCATAATTCCACGCAGGAAAAGATTACAGTTTAATAAAATTCTTTTCATAATAATGTTCGCGATGATGCTTACTAATTTGAGTTTTACCGTAATACGAGCTTAAACTCGATTTTATAGTGCCCTTGGGTAATATAGATAGTCGTTTCAGGCTTTATTTTACTTTCGTTCTTCCCCATGGGTAATATTTTCTTGTAATTCTGACATCCAGCTTTGAATGAATGAATGAATGAATGTTTATTATTAATTGTCCCAGGGCTGTGCCCCTTAAGGACAAAAGACAATGTACATAGTTAAACGAGCAACAAAAAAGAAATAAATCAGACAATCCATACAATATACAAGCTGTGACAAATTAAATATAAATTACAACAATTGGCATGTAAAAAGGACAAATGCGACATCGTTAGGACATCGTGTAACAAATTACATATACATACATTTCTTGATTTTCAGGATATGAATATGACATTTAGTGATCAGAGAGTAACATTTTATAATATTTCATCTTAAAGCTAGCAACGGAAGAACAGTTTTTTATGCTTTTGGGCAAGGTGTTCCAGAGATGACACGCAGTAACTATAAATGAATTTTGGAACTTCGCTGAGCGATGACCAGGAAAATATAAAAACTCTGGATCACATCTGGTACACATCTCTCTAGTGGAAGGTTTGGCAGCAAACATGTCGAAAAGATATTTAGGAGATTTTTCTTTGAACAGGGAGTACAAGAAGCACCCGAGGAAGTATTTCCTTCGGGTCTTAACATTGAGCCATCGAAGTTCATTGTAATAGGGGGTCAAGTGGACATCTCTACGAAGATTAAAAATAAACCTGATGCATGAATTTAGAGCCCGGTGTAGTGTGGTGTTATCTTCTTCATTCAGGTCATTGTAAACAAGGCAACAGTAATCAATAGTGGGGAAAACTAACGATGAAATAAGCATTTTCCTAGTGTGTTGGGGAAGAAATTTTGAATGCACTTTGAGCTGGTGTAAGATTGTGTTGATTTTGCGAGAAATATTGTTAACATGAATATTCCAAGACAGACTTGAGCTCATGGTGATACCTAGATTTCGAACAGAGTTTGAATAGGGAATAAGGGTGCCGTCGACACAGATTTGAGATACATTTTCATGGGGCAAGCGATTTGTCATCTTAGGACTACCAATAATTATTGCTTTGGTCTTACTTGAGTTTAGAACAAAGTTGTTTTGCTGGGACCATACAGAAATAACTTTAATATCATCGTTCATTTTTTTGATTGAGTCGTCAATTTCGTTGGGGAAACAATGACGATACATTTGCAGGTCGTCTGCGTAAAGCATGTACTTCGTGTGCTTTAAGTCGCGTGGAAGGTCATTAATGAAAATGGAAAAGAGCAGGGGACCAAGTACGGAACCTTGCGGTACTCCACAGGGGACTGTAGTCCAGCTGGAAATGTTCCCGTAAGTGTCCTTAACGGCCTGTCGACGGTCAGACAGATAAGAATGAAACCAGTTGAGGACCGAAGAGGAGAAATTCAACTTCCTCATTTTCTCAAGTAAAATAGCATGGTCTACCCGATCGAAGGCCTTGCTGAAGTCAAATAATACGAGTATCGTCACCATTCTCTTGTCAAACGAACTTCTAATGTCATCGGTGATTTTCAGAAGCGCAGACTGGGTGGAAAAACCGCGACGAAATCCAGATTGAAATTGGTCAAATTTATTGTTTCGAGCGAGAAAATACTCAACTTGGGAATGAACAATGCGTTCTAGCGCTTTAGAAATGTTGCATAAGATGGATATTGGTCTGTAGTCTGACGGATTCACTGGATTTTTTATCTTTTTTATAGGTGTTATAAGAGACGATTTCCAAAGGGTAGGAAATTTGGAGGATAGTAGTGAAAAATTAAACAAATCAAGGATTATAGGCATTGTGATACAATAGGAGATTCTCAACATTCTGTGAGATATTTTGTCTACCCCGGTGGAATTCGATCTTGAGCGGAAAATGAATTTATTGAGGGTATCAGTGTTGATAATTTCAAAATAGAAATTTGAGTCGCTGAAAGGGACGAGAGTATTAGATGTAGGGGGTAGGGTAGGAAGAAGAGAGGAGCTGCTAAGGCCTGTGTGGGCAATAGTAGAGAAGTAGAGATTGATTTGATTGACGGTAATATTTTGTGCAAGAGAGTTTTGTCGGTGACGTACAAGACCTAGATTCCTTAGTTCTATCCATACTCGCTTGGAATCTTTAATGCCAGAGAGAGCGTTGGCATAGTATTTGCGTTTGGAATCGTTGATCAAATGTTTCGTCTGGTTCCTTAACTTTGTAAATTGAGCGTATAAAATTGGGTTGTTGGAGCGAATGAATGCACGGCGTATACGATTTCGTTCCCTCATTTTCGCAGAGATTTCCTTGGTCAGCCAGGGAGTGGTAGGGACCTTAGGTTGACATGTTCTCACAGGAGCGTGAAGGTTAAAGCAATTCAGAAGATTTTCATTGAATATTTTTAGTTTGGAGTCGATGTTATTGGCCTGATACACTTTGATCCAGTCAGCGGTGGAGAGGTCATCAAGGAATCTTTCTTCGTTGAATTTTTTAAAGTCACGAAAAGTAAAGGGTGGACGTTTTGGTGATGGGAATACGAATTGATAGGAAATGGATATCTGGTCATGGGTAGATAGGAATGGAACAGGAGTTTGTGAAAAGGAGGATGCTTTGTCCAAATCATCCACAATGCAAAGGTCGAGGCAGGTATGGCTGTTAATAGTGTGGTGAGTGGCTTGGTCGGAGACCAAATGTAGGTTATTACAATACAAGAAGTCTTTTAGTTGATTGCTGTAAGAACTCACAGAGAGCATATCAGCATTAAAGTCACCAACGATTATTGTATTTTTATAGGTAGGATAATAACTTAAGAATGAGTTCACAAATTCATTAATGTAACCAATTTTAGGTGGGCGATACACAATGGCAAGCAAAAGTTTCGCAGTATTCATCCCAAAGACTTCTAGAATAATGAATTCGGGCTTTGAACAATAGTCAGATGGGGAGGAGGCCAATACACTGTAGTTAAGTTTCTGGTGAATAAAGGCCCCGACACCACCACCTTTTTTCCCAATCCTGTCATGACGCACTAGGTTGTAATCAGCCAAGTACACCATATCATCGGAGATTGTAGGTTTCAGCCACGTTTCAGTCATGCATATTATGTCAAATATCTCTCCAAGGAAATGGATACGAAATTCATCAATATGATAAGTAAGGGACTGACAGTTTACAAGACATAGTTTTACATGATCGTAACATCCTTTGTTAGCAAGATTTGTTGGACAGGATTTTAAGTTATAACACTGAGAAACACTTTGCGGTAAGACACCATTTGCATCACTTGAGACAATCAAAGCATTATTTACGTGTCCCGAGTCGGTTGAACTATTTGACATGTGCTATTGAAGGTTGATGAGATCTTCTTCCGTACGCAGGACAAGTCGTTCACTTCCTTCTCCCTTCCTACCAAATATTTTACCGCCCCTGACCCATAAATATTTTAATCTACCAGCTTTCTTTAACTCTCTAGCTTTAGAATACAATTTACGGTTGTGAGCACTAAGAGATTCGTTAACATATATAAAGTGATTTGGGAGGTCACTCCAGCCAATATCGGCAATTGAAAAGTTTCTTTTGACTCTACGGGCCTCAAGGATCTCTTGAGCCAGGTTGGACCTCGTAAAGCGCACTCTAATCGCAGGAGGTTTGTTGCTGTTGTTGTTGGACCGCCCCATTACTCTGTATGCGTAGTCAACGTCCGTAATGTCAAATTTTACGCCGAGGGAAATCCCCACTTGACACATTAAGGCCCCCAACACTTCACCAGTTTTGAGTGGTATACCGTGTATCTCCAATACATTCCTGAGGGATTCCTGCTCGACGAAATTCAATTGCACTTCAAGATTTTGAATTCGCTTAAGTAGATTTTTATTTTCGTCGACAAGATTGTCAAATCTAGCAAGGATGCTTGTAATAGAGTCATTAATTAGGGCGATAGTTTTAGCATGGTCGTTAATTAAACTCTGTAAGGACGATATAGCACTGCTCAATTCACTCATCTCATTTTTCAATGAGATTTTAAACTCACTTTGTTGATCCTGAATCACCTTCACACGGTCCAGTAACTCCTTCAGCATTGACGTAGAGACATTTGTGGAAGCGATGTCAATAAAGGAGTCAACACCCGTGGATTTTATTGGAGTTTCATCTCCGCGACTGCAGCGACTACTTTTTGTGCAGGTGACGCAGTCCCATGAGTGATTGAGGTCCTCCAGGAGCTGTAAGTCAGTTTCGCTGAGAGTGGTACAGGACAGATGATATGTATTCCGACAAGTACGGCAGATCACTGTTTTCTGACCGCGTTTGGTGATAAGATGGCACTCAACACAGTTGATAGGCATCGTCGGTGCACTCAGTTAAACTTCGCACGGTTAGTCAGGGCTACGATACGAGGCAGAGAGCGCAGGATACGTCCGTTCACTACGACTGCTCGTGAAAGACTGCTTTCATGTATTTAATGTTTCTTTAGCGGTAATTTATTATTCGGTAGATATTAGTTAGATTGTTTTCATTACGAATGATGATGTCATTCAATTGAAAATAAATTCATGGGTAATCAATAATAAACATTCTTTTTACACACTGAAATTACACATGTCCCACGTTGAGTATGCAGCAAGTGTATGGGTTTCGAATGAATTAGGTTTGATCAGAGAACTGGACAGTGTGCAGTGTAGAGCAGCTAGGTTCGTTAAAAGGTGCTACGATAGGTTGAGTAGCGTTTCAGAATTAATAAAAGAATAAGGGCGGGAATCATTGTCAGAGCGTAGGTTAAAGTACACTTTAAATCTATTAGAGATTTTCAATCGGATAGCTTTACTGAAGATGCTAGGCATATAGTAAAAAAAACAGCGTATTATGCTAGATTCGACCAGATAAATAAGATCAGAAAGATAGATTGTCGTACCGATAGATTCAAAATTTGATTCAAAATGGCATTTTCTCTTCGTACTATAAGAGAACAGAATAGGTAGCATAGCCAACGGATAGGTAGGGGAAATATTTTAGAGTAGTCTGCAGTGCATGATGCATGTATTAATCCCTTAAACTCTATAGATACTAAGAATCTAGTTACATGAGACCATATAGTTGCTCGTTTGCATGTTAGTAGTCCATGCTTGATGATCTTCACCCCCTGCCACACACCCTCGCGGTGGCTTGCAGGGTATCGTGTGGATGTAGATTAATCTAGTTGCATGACACCATATAGTAGCTCGTTTGCATGTTAGTAGTCCATGCTTGGTGATCTTCACCTGCTGCCACACACCCTCGCGGTGGCTTGAGGCTATCATGTAGATGTAGTTCTTGCTAGATAGCTTTGGCGTATGGCAAGGTGTGAATATCATCATTATCGTACTTTCCCTCGCACAATAAGAGATACGCTTAACGGTAAATATGTCCTATCGGAGAGTAGCAATGAATAGCATTGGTAGCTGCATGTTGGTATGAGTACTTAAAGCTAACCCTACTAACAGAATGTTTTTGCATGTTTGCTTTGCAATTTCTATCTTTTTTAAATAGTGTAGTTCTGACTACTATATTAATACTATTCCTTTTTTATGCATGATATGTAGTGCATGTTTGGTGAGCAATCACCCCCTGCCACACACCCTTGTGGTGGCTTGCAGGGTATTATGTAGATGTAGATTATTATGCAATTCAAAAGGGCACACGATCACAAAGTCAATCACAGTCACATTCTCGAAGAATGACAGCAACCTCACACTTTCCCCCCCTCCCTAAAACGTCCGCGCCCTTGACATAGGCATATCCTAAGGCACACAAACCCGAAAGAGATGCACCACTTAGTTCTCAGGAGGTCACAGGCATCGCAGGGGAAAAACATTAGTATTTTTACAATTTTGAGGCGAAATACAGCATGAAAGCATCATTTTATACATTGGCATGGTCTGCGAAAATTTTAACCGTTTAAATGGCTACGCCTTCCAAAAAATGCCATTTCGATGCCCTGCCCGGGGGTGCAAGCAATAAACTTTCAAGGACACTGCGGTGACCGTCATTGAACTCTACCCACCTCTCGGAAGATGAGTCTTTCCAGAGCGTGACCCTGGTGGGCATCAGCGCCACTTTTGAGGTCTGCCTCGCGCTCCTTCGACAGGGTAGCTGGCTGGAACTTCCAGGAGTCCAGCGAGGTTAGGTTGGCGTACAGGTCCAGGATATCCCGCCCGAAAAAACATTTCTGGAAGGAATGACCAACGATTTAGATAGCAAGTACCTAGTACTATAACTCCCTTCAAGACATATCACATAAGGGGCGAATGAGCAAACTTCATCTACAGCTACATAATACCCTGCAAGCCACCACAAAGGTGTGTGGCAGGGGGTGAACTCTCACCAAACATGCACTTCATATCATGCATAAAAAAGGATTAGTACTTGTATAGGTACTGTTCAAAACTGCGCTATTTAAAAAAAGATAAAAATAGAAAAAACATACATGCAAAAACATGCCATTAGTTGGGTTAGCTATAAGTCCGTATACCAACATGCAGCTACTTATGTTATCCATTGCTACACTCGAACTGGATATATTTATCGTTATTCTTATCCCTAATTGTTCGAGGAAAAAAGGACATTTTGAATATGTCAGTTCTGCAATCAATTTCTCTAATTTTGTGATTATGGTCCAGTCTACCATAGTAAGTAGGGGTCAGCAAAATATTTTTAACATGCTGGTGAAGTCTTCACGGGTTCTCCACCGGGTCAGGGAAACGGCCGACGTTTCGACGGCTAACACTGCCATCGTCCTCAGGGCGTTGACACTCAACGCCCTGAGGACGATGGCAGTGTTAGCCGTCGAAACGTCGGCCTTAGCCGTTTCCCTGACCCGGTGGAGAACCCGTGAAGACTTCACCAGCATTATACGCCGGGAAAAAACTAGATCCTATTTTTAACATCATCACTAAAAATATGGTTGTTGAAAAAACACTTGTTCATATAAAAAAGGAATTTGCATGAATCTGATTGGGACTCCGTATTGCGATTGATTTTATTAATCTACACATCCATATAACACCCTGCAAGCCACCATAAAGGTGTGTGGCAGAGGCCATAGTAAGTCGGAGTTCAGAATTTTTTTAACGTCGGCAGCGAAAATATAATCTTGGAATTCATTAAAGAGGTCAAATCTAAATTTCAAACCACAATCTGACAATGATTCTCATTTTTATCCATTTAATAGACTGGTTACGCTATCATAGTTATCATACCGTCCCTTTACAAATCATGCCGATCTTCGCTGCACAAGTTCATTATTTAGGCCTGTTTCATGTGGGTCCCATATATACATTTTTATCTACACGATATACTACAAGCCACCGCGAGGGGGTGTGGCAGGGGGTAAAGATCACCAAGGATGCACTCTCATGCGTTCAAGCTTACGTTTAAGTATAGTGTGCTTAACATTATTGAATGCATTTTTAGATCAAATGAAATGCCTAAAACATTATGCTTTTAATTTATGCCATTAAGAATGCTATCAATATATTGAAATATGGCTGTTGTAGATTTTACTGATCTGAAGCCATGCTGACAGCCATTTACAATATTAAAGGATGCCAAATGTCAGGTTCAACGAGTGTGAAAAAGTTTCTCAAATATCTTTGAAAAGACTGACAACACAGATATAGGCGTATAATTTATAGACTGATTTAATGTACCTTTTTAGGAATTGATATCGCCTTGGCTTGTTTAAGGATGGAGGGAAAACACCCAGAAAGACTGATGATATCGGACAATGGTAAAGCAATACATCTACATCTACATCTACATAATACCCTGCAAGCCACCACAAGGGTGTGTGGCAGAGGGTGATTGCTCACCAAACATGCACTACATATCATGCATAAAAAAGGAATAGTATTAATATAGTGGTCAGAACTACACTATTTAAAGTGTATCTATCTATATCAATTATCTACATGTACACGAAATCCTTCAGGACACCACAAGGGTGTGTGGCAGGGGGTTAAGATCACCAAGCATGCACTACCGACGTGCAAACCGGAAAGTATAGGGTCTCATGCAACTATATTGTTAGTATCTCTGGTATTTATGGAATTAATACATGCATCATCCACTACAGACTACTCTAAAATACATCCCCTACCTATCCCTTTACTATGCTGCATATTCTGTTCTCTTATAGTACGGGGAAAAATGCCATTTCGAATCTATCTGTACGACAATCTATCTCTCTAATCTTATTTATCTGGTCGAATCTAGCATAATACGCTGGTTTTTTAAATATGTGCCTAACATCTTCAGGAAAGCTATCCGATTGAAATTTCTCTATTTTCCTATCCTATTTTCTAGAAATACCCTATTTATAGAAATATCCTCTTTTCTAGAACTATTTGAAATAACAAAAGCAAGGTAGAATTTTAATTCCCAATGCAAATTTTCTTTCCCAATGCTGATGCCAAGTTATATACTCATCACAGGAGTAACAGGCTAGATAAATTTGTGGAATTCAGGGATTATATAAATTAAATAAAACCACTACTCTATTCTATTCGACACAAATAATACCGCTTTTATTTACACCACATTAAATACCGCTATTTTTACGTCAAACCCGGCCACTGAAGCGCATCCTATCTAAATTGGTGAGAATTCACCCCCCCCCCCCTGCCACACACCGTTACGGTGGGTTGCAGGGTATTACGTATAAGAGAACTACTATTAACTATAAGAGAAGTACTACAAGAGAACAGAATAGGCAGCATAGCAAAGGGATAGGTAGGTGAAATATTTTTGAGTAGCCTGTAGTGCATGATGCATGTATTAACCCCTTAAACACTATAGATAATAACAATCTAGTTGCATGAGACCTTATAGAAGCTTATTAGCATGTTAGTAGTGCATGCTTGGTGATCTTCACCCCCTACCACACACCCTCACGGTGGCTTTCAGGGTATCATGTAGATGTAGATTTAGATGAGATGTAGATATAGAATTGAATGGGCAGAAAAAGCTGGTTGTTGGGATCCTATTATAAAAGAATCCAGCCCACTACTGAGCCTATGCCTCAGTCACAATTATTTTTCCTTTAATGGCAAGTTCTACCATCAAGCCCATGGACTTGCGATGGCATAACCCCTCTCATCTATTCTTGCTTAAGTTTTCATAGACCATCTAGAAAATAAAGTATTCAACGCAAAACATCCCTTTTCTAATAGCGAACTGCATTACTTTTTGTGTATTATCTTCACACGAAGATTGAAAGCGTTGAAACCATAAGGTATTTAGGTGTAACAATCACTAAAGATTTATCGTGGGGAAGACACATAAGGGAAATATGCGGTCCAGCGAAGAGAATGCTAGGATTTATAAAAAGAGTACTTGGGAAATGTGATGAGAAGACAAAAGAGCGATTTTACTTTTCACAATTTAGGCCCCACCTTGAGTATGCAGCCAGTGTATGGGATCCTAATGAATTAGGTTAGATCGGAGAACTAGACAGTGTGCAGCGTAGAGCAGCTAGGGTCGTTAAAAGATGCTACGATAGGTTGAGTAGCGTTTCAGAATTAATACAAGAATTAGGGTGGCTATCATTATCAGAGAGCAGGTTAAAGTACAGATTGAATCTATTAGAGAAATTTCTATCGGATAGCTTTACTGAAGATGTTAGGCACATATTAAAAATACCAGCGTATTATACCAGATTCGACCAGATAAATAAGATTAGAGAGCTAGATTGTCGTACAGATAGATTCAAAATGGCATTATTCCCGAATACTATAAGAGAACAGAATAGGCAGCATAGCAAAGGGATAGGTAGGTGAAATATTTTTTGAGTAGCCTGTAGTGCATGATGCATGTATTAACCCCTTAAACACTATAGACACTAAGAATCTAGTTGCATGAGACCCTATAGTTGCTTGATTGCATGTCAATAGTGCATGCTTGGTTATCTCCACCCCCTGCCGCACACCCTCGCGGTGGCTTGCAGGGTATCGTGTAGATGTAGATGGATCACCACTCTAATAAAACGTCGGTTTTTTAATCTATTCTTTATCGCCTACTGTCCATTCATCTTCCTCTGGAGGAGTTCGCAACGGAACTCCTTATCAACAAAAAGATCGCTAATAACAATGGCTTCAACGACTCTCTTGTAGACACCTTGTTAAATCGTTGACGCGAAAAACAGTGCATATCGGAATCAACTGCTATTTCCCAGACCCCATTATACCAGAGTAAATACATTGTATTACCCTTCATTGCCAAATTATCGCATGAAATGAACAAATCCAATCCCTAAAATAAATCTAAAGTGTGTTTTTATAATCCTGTGACCCTGGGTAAATTACTTTTTAATTCTAAATATAGATATTTTAACACCAATAAAAGCGGAGTGTACATGCTGAATTGTAATACCCCTGGTTTGAATTGCTTTTACATTTGACAAACGGGAAGGAAAATAGGTATTCGCAAATCTGAACATTTTAAATCTTTTGTTAAGACTGATAATAAGTAGATGCTTTCTGAATACTCAATTGATAATGATCCCTCTTCCAAAGTTATTCCCAATATTTTTCATGTTTTTGAAAAGTTCTATAAAGCTTGATGTCATGGAAAACTTTTGGTAATTTTATCATATTTTATTGTTTATAAAGACGATGTTTTAAATGGCATAGTCTCTTCCAACCTCTCCCCGTTTATATATATTCAGTTCCTGTTCACCCACCACCATCTCCATAGTCCGATAATTTGCCCTTGACCAGTGCTTTGGCAGTATCCTCCCCCTCCCTTCTGGCTCCCCCCCCCCCCACCCTTCCGTCTTCTCCTTAGTAGCTCCTCACTCCTTTTCCTTCTTGGAATTCCTAGTTCCCTCCACCCCTTGTGCTCCATATTTATTAAATATTACGAATATATCATATGTCACTCAGATCATGTAAATGCCCTGAAAAGATCGAAACCGGTAAAAAAAGCTGTATTTAATTATATTTGTGCGGAATAGAACAGATTTTTATTTTATTTTTATTATGTATTCATATATACTCATTTAGAAAAATTACCTACATATATATGAATCTTAAATAATTTTTAATCTTATATGGGGAAGGGCATTAGTCTACCAACTTAAAAAGGTTTCCGACTACCGATTAATATAAAATTTGAAACGATACTCGGAGGCACGATATACGATAGAAATATGTACTGTCTTTACCCGTGTACTTTTTTCCAAAACCCTGGGGAATAAAAGGTACCTTGTGGCAAACACGAATACTCCGGATTTTCCTGTAAACTTCCTGTCTTTTTTTTCAACTTCCAATAGTTTGTATTGCACACTTTCTCCCCAACTCCTATTCCTTGGCTTTAAACCAATTTCTATCTCATTAATTTTATTTAAAAAATGTTCTATTGGGTTAAAAGGAAGATTGGAGGCTCATGGGCGAATAATTAATATTTTGAGGAAAATGTACCTTTTTTCCTAGCCAAATTGCCGGAAAACGTGAGTGCGCGGGATACACCAGTAAATTAATAAATCCCTGTCATTGAGTGACCCTTTCCATTGTCAGTCATACATCTACATAATACCCTACAAGCCTCCACAAAGGTGTGTGGCAGGGGGTGATTTCTCACCAAACATGCACTACATGTCATGCATAAAAAAGGAATAGTATTAATATATTAGTCAGAACTTCAATATTTAGAAAAGACAGAAATTGCAAAGCAAACATGCAAAAACATTCTGCTAGTAGGGTTAGCTTTAAGTACTCATACCAACATGCAGCTACCAATGCTATCTATTGCTCTTCTCCGAAGGGACATATTTACCGTTATTCGTATCTCTAATTGTACGAGGGAAAAAGGACATTTCGAATCTATCAGTTCGGCAATAAATTTCTCTACTTTCATAATTATGGTCCACTCTGCCATAGTAAGTTGGGATTCGCAAAATATTTTTAACATCATCACTGAAAGTATTGTCTCGGAATTTATTTAAGAGATTAAGTTTCAATTTCAACCTGCGATCTGACCAGGGCCGGTCCGAGAGGATTTTTTCACACAAGCGGGAGATAGCGTTTGGCACCCCAAGCATTTTTTTGGCTCCCCTCGCAAACAATTGTTTTTGTTGTTTTTTACGATCTTAATAGGACCTTAGAGCCATAAAATAATGAACTTTTAATTGCACCTTATGAACATGGATTATTTCTTCATTTAAATTAAATATTGGGATGACATTCCACTGTACCTACTGATTCATACAATACTGATATATTCAATGGGATTCTGCCATTTTTCAAAATGGTACAGAATAGAAACAAACGCACAAAGAACTGGTTTATTGATTTTGATACATTTGCAACTTTGAAAAAAGATTTTTTAATTCTAATTAATAAACTTATAGGAAATTAGAGAGTAGATAGTGAGTTTAAAGAACAAATTCGTAGTTTTAATAAATTTTAAATGAAACAAAGTAATCCAATAGCTTATATTTTTTGTTAGCATTTTATCGTGTATGTACTAAATATTGTTTGTGTTAGTGAAAAAATTATACTGAAATTTTTCTAGCCTTTAAATTCGCAGAATCCTTCAAAATAGAATATGTTTCAATTCTTCAAAGTGTCGCTTTCAATGGCTAATGTGACAGCCCAGGCAGTCGCTCTTGAGAAAGTTTTGATCAACTTCAATTTTTAAAACTTCTTTCACCAGTAGCTACAGATAAATAAAAATACAGTAAGGTCAAGAGGATTCGCAGACTTACAAAAGTATTGGGAAAATGTCAATAAAATTAGTTTTTGTATTGTAAGATGCTTATAATAATATGTAATAAGCTTGGAGAAGATTCAGTGGGAAGAATGGGCGCTAACATCAAAATTTCGTCGCATACGAGTTCTTTCCCGTCGATATCACATTCATCACTATCACTTAGGACATCCTGAAGAGTCATGCATGCAGCATTTAGTTTTGCACGATCCCACTTCTGCAGACCATGAATATCGTATAGAAAGCTTAAATTACCACTATGATTGTCCATTTGCTCAAATCTTTCTTTTAGTGCGTTGATAGCTGTATCGATAATTGCGTGGAAAAAAAATCATCTTAAAGTTTCGTTTTAATACTTCAATGGAATCATCGTCAGGTTCGCACGAAAATTGCTTGTTCACTCTCCTGGAACGGTACCTATGCATTTCTTTTTCAAAATCTGAATGGGATCCAAGTTTGTCGGCAAGCTCTTTGGCATCCATTATCACACAATTGAACCCCTCTCCAGACCTCATCTTCTTCAAACAACTGCCAACGCTTTCAGTAATATCTATGGCACTTTGTAAATTTACAGTAATCTTTTGGAGAAGTTTGCTTGTTGATTTTGAATAAAATTTCGTACCAGACCACTATGCAACAAAGAAAATTACATTCTTGTAATTTTTCTGCGATACCAAAAGCAGTTTCTTCCAAAAGCATCTATTTTATGATCTTCACTGGCTTCATAAACAGCATCGTACACTTGATCAATGTAGTATCGAAGAGATGATAGCGCTGCATCGCTCACGACAAGGTTTAATGAATTTGGCTTCCACAGGGAATGAAAAAGGTCGAGGGTTAAGGTCTTTGATTATTTTTGAACTCCTATCTTTTTCCCTTTCATATTGGAGCCATTATCCTTGTCCTCGCATATTTTTCAAATGAATCTGCCGTCTTAACAACTCGTTCAAGAGAATGTCAGTTACACTTTCACCAGTAGTGTCTGTAACTGGAATAAAACCAACAACATGTTCTTTTAGCTATTTCTTCACCAGACTCTGCTTGTAAAAAACGAACGATGATCGACAACTGTTCTGCACGACTCACATCCAGCGTACAGTAAATACAACTGAGTAGTATGACGCTTTATTAAGTTCATGTAAAGTATAATCTTAAATGTGTGTTGATTACACAGTAATGAATTCATTTTGTATGTTTTTACTAAGATAATGAACACGGGCTTCATGAGAATTAGCTCCTCGCAAGTGCTCTTTCAAGACAACATCAAATGTGGCAATGTGCTCCATTAATTTCAAGAAATTCCCGTTATTCTTTTAAAATAGTGCACCTGTTGTTCCTCGAAATGCCAATCCCTGAGTCCCAAGAAATTGCGTTACGCAAAGCAACCTTTTTAATACTTCATACAAATGTTCGCTCTCAACATGAATGAGTTTTTGGTTTGCATCATCAACTGTTTTACCAAGGCGCAAGCGCAGATGTAATTCTCGCCATGATTGGCAAGCTTTTAAATGGCTAGGGGATTTCTCATGTTGGGCTAGAAATCCGGACATTTCACCAGTCTGATAATCCAGATGTGCCAGAAAGTGAGATACTTACATCACTAAAAAGTTTATAACAATAACAAAAAATTGAATTTTTTGAAACAGAATAAATCTCTCACTCTCTGCGGATTTCTTCTCCGTTAGATAAATCTCTTTAATAGTTTGCCAGAGTGAATCTTCTACCAGTATTATCGACAAGAGATTCATCATCAGTTCCTTCAAAAGGACCTCTTTCTACAATTATTTCTCGCATGCCATCAGTAATTTTATCAGGCCTTTTCCGCAATCATCAGTTGACAAGTCAACAATAGGCGCGGCAGGTGGTTCTTCCTACAATGACGATGTAAATCGTAAGTTTTAAAATATTGAATACAACTGATTGATGTATGTATGCCTTGAAAATCACCGCACCTTTGTCAAAAACAAGAGGATTAGGTCCATCTAGATTATCATTTGGTTCTGCACATTCTGACATCCCAATCAAGTCACTGACACTGCCGCATTTCGTTTCTATCAGGGACTATTTAATACGATAAAAACAAAGTAACATGATTTATTCATCCTTACTCATAAGTAATAAAATAGTTCTCCTGACTTCTTGTAACGATACCATTGAATTTTCCATATTGATGGCAACTCTCTCCTGATTTTATTGAAAAGTTTTTATGCTTGTAAAATTAAAAAGTGTTCATCTAAATTTAGTTTTAAATTCAAGTTTTAAAAATGCAAACCAGAATATGAGTTTCGTAACAAATTAGCAATAAACAAATAAAATATGTTCACACTTGTAATGGAATTGGTAACACGTACACAGAACAAGAGCACTCCACAACATTAACTGAAAGACTGCGTCATTGTTTCTTTGTTTTGACATGGTTTCGACAGAGAAAAGTCAACGCCAGATACATTTTGGTGGCAACATTGGTAGAGGAGCGCGGCCGCGCGCGAGCTAGGGGCGCAGTAGAATAAAGTATTCTATGTAGAAGGGTCGCAGTTCTAAAATAAAGATTACTTTGTAACTCGTACAACGAGATTATTTAGTATACGACCGGTTTCATTGCATAAGCGACATCTCAGGTGCCTATGCGATGAAACCGGTTGTAAACCAAATAAATCTTGTAGGATGTTACTACGCACACTTCGTTAATGACTACTAATTTCCACCAAGTTGAGCCTGTGACATTGAATTTATCTGCAGATAGTTTACTTATTCTTCATCGCAAAGTGTTTGCTCTTTGGCGAACGGCACATAAAGTATTATCGAGAAGAAATTCATCATCAGTTCCTTCAAAAGGGCCTCTTTCTACAATTATTTCTCGCATGCCATAAACATTATGGTTACATTTTTTAATTCACTTACTGTACGTTTGAAAAAATCACAGAGTATGTTTCTTCTATTCTTTTAGTTTCTACTTCAGAGTATATTTTTTTGTCACAATTTGGCGCCCCTCTAAGCTTGGCGCCCCAAGCGATCGCTTGTGTCGCTTGGGCCTAGAACCGGCCCTGGATCTGACAATGATACCCAATTTAATTCATTTAATAGACTGGTTACGCTAGTAACGTTATCATACCGTCCCTTTACAAATCTTGCCGATCTTTCTGCACACGTTCAAGTTCATTACTTAGACCGATTTCGTAGGGATCCCATACACTGGCAGCATATTCGTAACGAGGTCTAACAAGGGAAAAGTAGCTGATTTCTCGTACATGATCGTCACATTTACCCAATACCCTTTTGATGAATTCCAGTTTACCATTAGCTTGAGTCATTATTTCACGTACGTGTTTACCCCAGGAAAGATCATGTGTCAGTCTTATTCCAAGATATTTAATGGATTCCACGTTTGTTATTTCATTATTACTTATTTTGTACGTGCTAGGAGGAGAACTATTCTTTTTACAAAAATTCATTGCTAAACATATTTTTTTAAATTTAATTCTAACTGCCATACCGCGAGGGATATCCTTTCGGGGGCGAAGTGATTGTGGCCGGGGCCCTCCTTCCATCCCGCTCCGGCCTCAGGGTCGCCGAGGGCCTCGAGGCAGGTCCGCCTCGGAGAGGGCGGGCCCTGCACGACCCTGCTCAGGATGGAGGTGACGATGGCGGTCTCCAGGGCGGCGCGGCCTCTGTCCATCGGGAGCCAAAACACAGCGGAGAACTGGTTGCCCGCTGAGTAACGAACCACGGCGATCTGAAACATAAATGAGCCAGACTCGGTCTTCCAGAGTCGCCTTGCGAGCGACAGGGGAGGTAGGCGACGGCAGGGGTACTATCCGGGCGATAATGAGAGGCTTCTACCTCGCGGAGATAAGGGGGAGAGGGGTTGATTGCTGAGACTTGGCAATACATTGTCTCCAGGAAGGTTGGCGCCACCGCTACAGTGTAACTATTGCTCGCGCGGCTGCAGTCACGCTGTTCCTACGACGATATGTCAATCCGCGTTTACACTGTGTAGCTAACAACACTATGTAGATAACAAAATACTGTAGTGCTACTGATACTAGTTTTAAGCTATTCCCTTTCAAAGCCAACCCTTTGTTTTGAATTTTATCGGTTTTCATATTTTTGAAATTTGTTTAGCAACAATGACGCTGCTACCATTTGGAAGCATTGGTATTAATTACACCATGTCAATAACCAATGAAATATGTACCTATTTAAATTACTCGTACATAAAAAATATAAGAAGGACCTTGGTAAGGTATATTTCTAAATTAAGTTAGTAAATAGGCTTGTAAGAACGTTCCGTCACAAGTATCGTTGCCAATGGAAACAAAATACTGTATTGTAAGATCTGGGTCCTTATTCTCTTTCTGAAACTCTAGTGGTATCCAAGGGATACCATAGGTTTTTCGGGACTCGCGTTAACTTTTTGTAAACATTCTAATGAGGAAATCAATGAAACGCAACCTCGGTTTCGTTGCTGGGGAGATAACCGAGGTTACGTTTCAAACGAGAATACGGGCCCTGGTGTTTTCCCGGCGAATAATATGTGTGAAGTTCTCACGGGTTTTACCCGGTGTGAAACTCGAGAGATTTTCACACAAAATACTGTATTTCCACTTCCATGTAACTAGGACTTATCTGTTTTTTTTTGGGCAAACATTTATTAATATCAATTATACAAGTGTGGTAAGGTCAGCACTTTTTTACGATGCTAAGTTCTACATAAAATTGCGCATCTTTTATTAGTTTTTCGTCAAAACGACATTTATATTTACATTATTAATCTGCAAATTTTACTGCTACAACCATGCTCTGCCATATAACCACATATAAAATTTCTGATTTTCAACGTTTTTTTCTAAAAATATATGATGGAAATTTATTGCCAATCAATAGAAGGGCCAAAACATATGATGATGAACTGATAACAAAACAATGACGTTATGCTTCAACCAATGGAATTGTGTTTACTTTAGCAGGTAAGCGCCATAGCGTTTAAAAAACGTTTGTAGAGTCGGTGACTATTGCTTACAGATAATTATAATCTTCAGAGGAAATGGATTGATCGAGGCAAGTAAAACCGATTTAAGTAAAATTAAAACTAGGTCGACTTTGTTCGTAAGTTTCGATTCGCAATATATTAGTTTTCTTCTTAACAACCCGAGAATTAAAACATGCTTGTGTGGGCCTCCACGGAGCATAATATGTAGAAAACGTAGTATTACAGCCCCTTCTCCGTGATGATCAATTTCAGGAAGATATTTCGCTAATTAGAGAGGTGAAATTAAATCATAAAAATTGAAATGTTCGCTTACTAAGTATTTTAGCTCGTTATTAAGTTAGCCTGCTGGTTTATTTGTGAAATTTCATTATAGTGCATTTTATATTTATGTATACTTACTGATGGAAGGCCGTTGAAATATAATTGATGGAAGTTGCTGAAAATTAATTGAAGTGAAGTTTTAACAATTTATTGAAAGATACCTATGTTATCAGTGCAATATTTAATTTTCTGATCGTTCTTTTTTGAGAGACCTTTTTGTAGGTAAGCTACGGTGAATATTGTAGGTAGGTAAGCATCGGTGAGGAAATTATTTCTAAATAATATTAACAGTGCCGCCAGTGGATGCAGAATATATGTAAACATTGATTGATTGATTTATTTGAGTTTTATTTTACCTGGGCGGGATAGAACATTGCCGTCCTTTCCAATCCCCACCAAGGGCATAACAGGGCATAATAATACTTAATACATACAAGTAAATGTAGAATTAATGACTCATAATAAATACAGAGGTAAATCGATGCAAACGAGTGTTTAATTTATAAATTATCTTCTTATTATATAACTTATGTAATAGCCGCAGGAATATCATTCGGAATTATGTTAAGAATGAGTGCATTTAGAAATCTTAGCCAAACAGTGTTAAAAATTTTAAGAAGATTCTAGACTTCTAATAAAAAATTATTAATTGGGCCTTCGAGGGTGCCTTGGGAAAAAATAAGTACGTAAGGGCAGCATTGGGAGAAGTGGACAAACCTATTGAACGCGCATGATCTTTGTATACAATGCGACACTAATATCGGAAGATACGAGGAATGGACAAAAGACGACCGCGTAGCGAGGATTTTTCTGATGCCTTTTCACCGATGCCATTATCTCGCGGACTCTGGCGCCAGTGACTTGGATGGCATCGAAATATGGGACCGGCGACGGTTACATAATAACAACCGATGCCATTTCGAGTAGCTGATGCCAAAATGGCATCTCCTGTCAGACAGCATCGGGCGCCTTAGTTACGAAATCACAACCGATGCCATTTCGAGTAGCTGATGCCAAAATAGCATCTCCTGTCAGACAGCATCGGGCGCCTTAGTTACATAATAACAACCGATGCCATTTCGAGTAGCTGATGCCAAAATGGCATCTCCTGTCAGACAGCATCGGGCGCCTTAGTTACGAAATAACAACCGATGCCATTTCGAGTAGCTGATGCCAAAATAGCATCTCCTGTCAGACAGCATCGGGCGCCTTAGTTACATAATAACAACCGATGCCATTTCGAGTAGCTGATGCCAAAATAGCATCTCCTGTCAGACAGCATCGGGCGCCTTAGTTACATAATAACAACCGATGCCATTTCGAGTAGCTGATGCCAAAATGGCATCTCCTGTCAGACAGCATCGGGCGCCTTAGTTACGAAATAACAACCGATGTCATTTCGAGTAGCTGATGACAAAATAGCATCTTTTTTCAGATGGCTTCGGGCGCCTTCCTTACGGAATAAACCCTTCACCTTGGCCACATTTTCCTCAATTCTGAGGTTGACCGGCACGCTGGAGGTCTTCGACGAGCTCAGGCCCCTTCTGGAACAGCTTATGCCACTCGAACACTGTTGAGGGGTTCATGGCGGCAGCATCCCCGTAGGCGTCCTTAATCATTCCGAGGGTCTTCGTCGCGGGTTTCCCTACTTTGACGCAGAATTTGATGGCTTAGGGCAGGTCGAGATTTTTATCCATCTTGGATCGCGACAACGCTTCTTAACAGAGGTTCACAGAAATCGACGTGCTTACTCTTCACTGGCACGCAGGCGACTGGAAAAAATATCGGTCTCTTCGGAAGGCTCCCCACTACCACGCCAAGGTGGTGGGACCGCCTCCACACCGCTCCGTTCGTAAATTCAGTCCTACTACATTTTGACCCTACCCTGTGCGTCATTTCAGTATCTAATTGTAAAATACTTTCGCCTCTGATGTTTTGTAAGGGAAGATGCTCAAAAACAAAGGTCTCACGAGTTGCCATAAAAATTCTTTTACTTTCACCCTCAGCCTTGGCGACGGAAAGAAGTTTTAGCACGCACGGAAATATTCAGGCCCGATCCTACCCGGGGGTGCGACGGGTGCGGCGCACACGGGCGCCGCCAGCCGGGGGGCGCCGCGCGGACTCCCGTGAGTCACAAAGTAGATCTCATGAATTGGTGTCGGCGGGCGCCTCATGAATTGGTGTCGACGGGCGCCTCATGAATTGGTGTCGGAGGGCGCCGTGCGGGAGCGCGCTCCTAGCAGAAAAGATCTCATGATACTATCATATTCTGAAAATTTGCGACGTGCACGAGCGCGCCCAATTGTCGAGGAGTGGGGGTGAAGGGGAATAGAACAATGTGCGCTTCGCAAAGCAGACGATTTTCCTTCATCGTTTACGAGCTATGTAAAATAGTGAAGAATTTGAGAATCGTCTCTCCGATTGTGGTCATTCATACAAATTCAAGGTAAGAAAATTTATTTTATCGAATGATATGAAGGGTTTTTGTCAAGCTCTCGTAAATTTTGTTCTTGAAAGTGTTCGCCGTTTGAGATCGCCCAATTGTCGAGGAGTGGGGGTGAAGGGGAATAGAACAATATGCGCTTCGCAAAGCATCCATCTTCCACGATGACCTTCGAAAATTGAAATTGACCGGTGAAAATTACTGCTTGCAATTAATAAAAGTTAGGACATCTAATCTTGAAAAGTAAGCAGCGATAGGTTCAGTGGGTTCAGTCTTTTAATCAAAATTGAAAGTTGCTTAGCGAACTTTTTCAAGCATGGCATATTGCTTGATATGGAAAAGATTTTTCTTGACATATGTCCAGCACATTTCCCTCGTACTCTGATTACTGATATGTGCATGCATTAAATTTCCTAGCAGCTTTTCAATCAATGAAAATGCTTTACCAAATAATATTGAGCACATATGTCAATCACATCAATAGCACTACTGGCGGCGCTTTGTGTTGACCTAGTTTCTGCACAATTAAGATACAATTAAGTTTAATTTAGCTTCCAGAATTGGTAAAATAAATATAGACAGAGTGAACGCTCATAAATGCACACGTTTGATTGCATAGACAAAGTTTCATATCGCTTGCACTTCTTTCTTCGCCCATATTATCCTGTTTCGGGTAATTAAAAAAAATACTTGTTGGGAGGCATTTCCGTTGGTGTCATTATATTTTGGCACAGGACAACATTTACAAGAACGCTTTGGCATATTAAACCAAAGTGTGTTCATGAAAGACATTTCAAAAGTGATCTCCTAAACGCTTCAAACTTCGCATAGAAATATACGCACCGCGACCGCTGTTGCAGGACCTGACGTCATTCAAGATGGCAGCGATGCGAATTACGTTTTTGTGAGGGACCAGCTCGTGGCGATTCAAATGCTTATATTTTAAAAATAAAATACTTTCTGTCAAAACTGCTTTCGCAGCAAGTAATTTTTTTGTTTAAACTCTACGAAAATGTCTTTATTGGAATATGTGTCCAGAGACCTATTCCCCTCCGTTCACAGCTCGCATTCTGCCCATCTAAACAGCACGAGTTTTTGCACACCAGTTCTCAGCTCCCCATTACAGGGATCAGTATTTTTGAATGTTATCGACCATTTTCGGTCTCTGCCAAAATATTCTTTTTAGTGGAATCAGTTATTTATACCACCGTCATCCCTTGAGATTGAGGATTGTTGGCAAAATTTTTCCCTTTTTCTCTTCAATGTAGGTCGCCAAAAAAAGAGTGGAAATATTCCAATTTTGACTCGTTTACCAAATCAAAATCCAACTGGTCGCAAAAATGAAAGATCGACGCAAAAATGATGGTTCAACTCATGCTGACACCCTGGTTGCCCATTTGTACATTAACCCCTTGAGTCACCATATAGATGTTTTGATATTTTGGCCGGAAATCCGTTCATAGATTCAACCGGTTTCAAAATCGCGAATCTCAAGAATCCAAAGAATCTCGACAATAGTCCATTACACCTTGAAAGGTTCCAAATTTGATTTTTTCTACCCTTTTCAGATGTTCGGTGCACGAAAAAAGCCTTCCGGGGCTCAATATAGAAAATGGAAAAGAGAGAAGGAGGAATCTGTTAAGAAAGCATGCGTTTCGATAGGACACTTTTTAAAGCCACGTGCCTCACAGACAGATGACGACACTCGGGAAGATATTAGTGTTCACGAAGAAGAGGCTCATGACCAGGGCAATATGACACTTGGGCTTGAGACATCTTCTTCAAAATTTCAACGAAAGTGGTGGAACCATCCATTCAAGATTTTTCGCTTGAAACTGTCCCAGCCGCAGAAGAACAGGACCCAGAAGATTTTGCACCATCGACTGAGCCGGTCTTCAGGATCTCTCAAATGACCAGTCACTATACCAAAATATGTAAAGACCCTGGCCTGTGGTCAAACATATTTTCAGACAATGTGAAGATGGGGTTAATAGAGTTGGGGCCATATCAGCTGACAGAACAGAGAGTAAAATTTCCTGCAGACAAAGATGGCAGGTGCTTCTCCTCTATATATTATTTAAAAAAATTGAGTGATGGTGAAACGATTCCCAGGACCTGGATAGTGTATTCTCAGTCAAAAAATAGCGTGTTCTGTTTCCCTTGCATGATTTTTAAGTGTTCGTCTAGTGTTTTTGGAGAAGGGTATAATGATTGGCGTCATTTATCCCAGAATTTGGAACGACATGAAAAATCACAAGGACATATTTCCACCGTCAGAGCGTGGCATGAATTGAATAAATCGATATCATCGAACAGGACTGTTGATTCTCTCAATGAACAACGGATAAGACAAGAAAAAGATCGCTGGGGTTCAGTATTAAAAATCATTATTTATATTGTGAGATTTTTAGCGGGTCAGAATTTGGCTTTCAGAGGGACAAAGACTCAGTTATATGAGCCGCAAAATGGTAACTTTTTGAAATTAGTCGAAACAGTGGCAAAATTCAACGAAACTATGTCTGACCATGTCCAAAGGATTGTGAGAGATCCGTTCAGCATGCCTCATTATTTGGGGTGTCACATCCAGAATGAGCTAATTGAAACTTAGGGGATCAGATCAGAGGAGAAATTATTCGGCTTTTAAGACTTTGCAAATATTACTCTATTATTTTAGATTCTACCCCGGATGTAAGTCATCAAGATCAACTGATTGTTGTCGTCAGATTTGTTCTAATCAATAGTAAGAATAAACTAGTAGAAATCAGAGAACACTTTTTAACTTTTTTTGCGGTGTCTGACTCAACCGGGCAAGCTTATGCAGATATAAAACTCGCGTTTTTGAGGAACCACAATATTTGTTTTCGTGATTTGAGGGGGCAGGCTTACGATAACGGTGCAAATATGAAAGGGCGGCATAAAGGTTTGCAAAAAAGAATTATTGACCAAAATCCACGAGCTTTTTTTGTGCCTTGTGCAGCGCATAGTTTAAATTTAGTAGTTAATGCAAAAGCATCCTTGGAAATCGTCAATTTTTTTTCGACTGTACAGGAGCTTTATGTTTTCTTTTCTGTCTCGACTAAACGATGGAATGTTTTAAAAAATGAAATCCCCACTCTAAGCTTAAAAGCACTTTCGGATACCCGAGTCGAGTTGATGCAATCCGGGTTCTTAGATTCAATATAGAAAAAATATATGATGCTCTTTTCGCAATCTATTCAGATACGTCCAAAAATTCAGAAACTAGAGATGGAGCACGTTCATTGATTAGAAAAATTCATTGTTTCAAGTTCCTTTTCTCTGTTGTGATATGGTACAAGGTACTAACACAAATCAATGTGGTGAGTAAATGTATGCAAGAATTGACTGTGATATTACCGAGTATTATGTTGTTGTTAGAGAGTGTCAAAAAGTATTTATCTGATGCCAGATCAGATAATGGTTTTATTAATATTTTAGAGGAAGCCACGAAGATGGCCGAGGATATTGACTGTGATGTTTCATTTCCTAAGATCAACGCAGTAAGACCACGCACAAAGAAACGGTTGTTTGATTATGAAAGTCCTGATGATCCAGTAAAAGATCCACGGGAGGCATTTAAAATCAATTTTTATTATATGCTATTGGACACGGCGCCGTGTGAAATTGAAGGGAGATACGAACAAATGAAGAATCATTACATGAAATTTATTTTTCTTAATGATCTCCATGAGTTCCTAAAGCTCGCATCCGCAGAGAAAATCGACAAAATCCGGACTTTAGAATCCATGCTAGAGTGAATGAAAAAGATATTGTCGCGCAAGACTTGCTGGATGACATAGAAAATCTCGGCCCCTGTCTTAAACCTGGAATGACTGCTATGGATGTGATTCAATATTTGGTAGCAAATGGTCTTCTATATTCGTTTCCCACCCTCATGATCGCTCTGAGAATTTTCCTAACATTGCCCGTTACTGTGGCAAGTGGGGAAAGGAGTTTTTCAAAATTGAAACTAATGAAAAACTACCTGAGATCAACAATGGGACAAGAAAGACTCAAATTTAACCATCATTAGTATCGAGAAAGAAATTGCTGATGAAATGGATGTTTCAGATATTGTAAAAGATTTCGCGTTGAAAAAGTCCAGGAAAGTTGATTTCAAATAACCTACAATGGATGTATTGAAAAAATATGTATGCACAATTTGAGTAATAAATATTTGATCATTTGTACATGAAACTTTTGTCATTCTTCTTCGAGAAACGAACACGTTAAAATTGGCAGGGGGGGGCGCTGGACCGCTCTCGCACACGGGCGCCAAATACTCCAGGATCGGCCCTGGAAATATTCATAACCTAAGAAGAAACCACTTGATTATTGAAAGAGCTTTGAAATTTATTTTCATCAAGCACAACTTGAAATTAATGGAAACCGAAAGAGATAAAATTTCAAGCGACCCTCTCTCCAAAATTATTGATGAGGAAGAGGGAGCTGAGGGTGTAGAGGGGAACATTTCTTCACTCATTTCCAGCGGGGAATCAGATCCTGATGACGATGTGGAGGAATTTGAAGACATGTATTCAGGCTAATCCAACACAAAACATAGATTACGGGCCTCTTTGGTTGTTTTGTATTTGTGTAGAGTTTTATGCATAGTTTGTATTGTGCAGTACGGACTATAATTTAAGTGCCTAATCATACATGTCTTTAATACAAATATGGCTGCAATTAATGATATGGGAGATATTGTCCATGATTTAAGAATATTATGCAAACAATGATTTCAATTTTTCTTCATAATGCTAACCTAATAACTTGTTCTCTCTTTTATTTCAAGCATTCTTATCCACGAAACAGACCAATTACAAAAACATGTGTCATCACAATGCCATAAGAATTTCCAACTAACAACAATGCTGTTGTTTGTAGTAATTAGACTGTTTTCAAGCCTAAATAAATCCCCTATCATGTAAGATACAATACCACTGTCGAAATACTGCAGAAGATACAAACCTTTTTTGATGACCTTATACTTTTAGAGGTGAGTCGTATTAATCCTTGTGTACGCCAGGTATATTAATATTTAAAAAACTTCGGCCTGACCGTGCGAAAACTCAAGGATTCCTCAGCATTCAGCGATAATAGGTGTCTTCGTATATATCCTATTGAATGTTTTGCTCTAAAATGCTGAACAGCGTCAGTTACAAGTGGCTAAAATAATTTTTTTACCTCAAGCTAATTATTGTACTTGTCGTAGCTATTACAGGAAATTAATTCATTGTGTCTTTATTGGCCCTTTAATACGATCCACCAGTCACGATACGAATCACCAAGATTAAAGTATTCGAGACCATTGAGTATTCACACATGATTTTTAGCACGCCATATTATCATTGTGCATACATTTTGTAAAAATCTAACATCGTATATTTCAATTTTTGTTTTAAAAACTAAAACTTGGAATAGAGAATGGTTCAGTTTATATTGTCCACGAATAATATAGACATTAATGATTAATGATAATGACGAAATGCATTTCCACGTCAAATAAAATCAATATAGGAATAAAATGGAAAAAAAAAACTTTTTTAAGGGTGAATACGTTTTTCATTCAAGTTTTTAAACGTTCGCATGAAAAAACGTTTCTTTTCCATCACTAGTTATAACTTATGATAATTGGAGCATTAAATGCTAGTAGAGCTTTTTCGTTCTATATCTATATCATTAGAAAGTATTGCAGCCGCAAAAAACAGTTCATCATTACGATAATGACTGATGACGTCCCGAACCATTCTCTTATAAGACTCCATTTTAAGCTCTAATCAGATTCCAATACAATGTTTTTCATTATAATGAAAAAGATAATAAAACGCTGTAGTTATTCCATGGGTGGGGGAATGTTTAGTTAATTACCATTTAATGATAAACGTACTGTTCAACCGCACCACCTCATGGATTTCCTAATTATCGATTTGTCTCGAATTAAATAGTTTGTTGAATATCAGAGATCGAGTGCGTAAAAGCATGTCTGAGAGGCGTAGATTGAGAATGGAATCGACGAGAATTTACAAACCGCCATATGATACCGCGTGAATCGGAAACTGTCAGAACAACATAGAAAAAATCGCATCGCTGAAACATGAAATTTTAGTGTTAACAAAGTTCGGGAAAGAAAATGGATAATAAGTGTATTCACTAATGATTAAAACTATTAAAATACATGATCAAATACTTTTATTGGAACAAAACCGCTACCCTTAATCAAGAAGGACGTCCCTTAAGGTTATAAAACCCTGCAACATATAAATAATCATTCAAATTGCATTAAGATAATGTAACATACGTAAATTTAATAAAAAATTGAAAGTACCAATACAAAATATTATTTACACAAAATGAATCTCTTATTCTGTCTTATGTGTGCCTTCACCCTGACCTACTCTAACCAATGTTCCACCAGGGACAGATTCTACTCCCACTCCTTGGTGTTTTGTACTGGTGTCTCGTGTTGTAGTTGTCGGGGTCGGTCCGCCTCCTGTTGTGTCACGTCTTTTGCGTTTCGTTCCCGCCCCTCCTCCAGTTGGCGTCCCTCGGGTAGTTGTTGTGTGCGTTCCCTCACCGTCGACTCCTGCACTCGTTGATCCACCGTCAGTAGATTCTCCTTCCATGCCAGGGTTCTGCGTGGTTGTGTCTCGTGTTGTAGTTGTCAGGGTCGGTCCGCCTCCAGTTGAGTGACGTCTATTGCGTGTCGTTCCCGCCCCTCCTCCAGTTGGCGTCCCTCGGGTAGTTGTTGTGTGCGTGCCCTCACCGTCGACTCCTGCACTCGTTGATCCACCGTCAGTAGATTCTCCTTCCATGCCAGGGTTCTGCGTGGTTGTGTCTCGTGTTGTAGTTGTCAGGGTCGGTCCGCCTCCTGTTGTGTCACGTCTTTTGCGTTTCGTTCCCGCCCCTCCTCCAGTTGGCGTCCCTCGGGTAGTTGTTGTGTGCGTTCCCTCACCGTCGACTCCTGCACTTGTTGATCCACCGTCAGTAGATTCTCCTTCCAGGCCAGGGTTCTGCGTGGTTGTGTCTCGTGTTGTAGTTGTCAGGGTCGGTCCGCCTCCAGTTGAGTGACGTCTATTGCGTGTCGTTCCCGCCCCTCCTCCAGTTGGCGTCCCTCGTGTAGTTGTTGTGTGCGTGCCCTCACCGTCGACTCCTGCACTCGTTGATCCACCGTCAGTAGATTCTCCTTCCATGCCAGGGTTCTGCGTGGTTGTGTCTCGTGTTGTAGTTGTCGGGGTCGGTCCGCCTCCTGTTGTGTCACGCCTTTTGCGTGTCGTTCCCGCCCCTCCTCCAGTTGGCGTCCCTCGGGTAGTTGTTGTGTGCGTGCCCTCACCGTCGACTCCTGCACTCGTTGATCCACCGTCAGTAGATTCTGCTTCCAGGCCAGGGTTTTGCGTGGTTGTGTCTCGTGTTGTAGTTGTCGGGGTCGGTCCGCCTCCTGTTGTGTCACGTCTTTTGCGTGTCGTTCCCGCCCCTCCTCCAGTTGGCGTCCCTCGGGTAGTTGTTGTGTGCGTGCCCTCACCGTCGACTCCTGCACTCGTTGATCCACCGTCAGTAGATTCTCCTTCCAGGCCAGGGTTTTGCGTGGTTGTGTCTCGTGTAGTAGTTGTCGGGGTCGGTCCGCCTCCTGTTGTGTCACGTCTTTTGCGTGTCGTTCCCGCCCCTCCTCCAGTTGGCGTCCCTCGGGTAGTTGTTGTGTGCGTGCCCTCACCGTCGACTCCTGCACTCGTTGATCCACCGTCAGTAGATTCTCCTTCCAGGCCAGGGTTTTGCGTGGTTGTGTCTCGTGTTGTAGTTGTCGGGGTCGGTCCGCCTCCAGTTGAGTTACGTCTTTTGCGTGTCGTTCCCGCCCCTCCTCCAGTTGGTGTCCCTCGGGTAGTTGTTGTGTGCGTGCCCTCACCGTCGACTCCTGCACTCGTTGATCCACCGTCAGTAGATTCTCCTTCCAGGCCAGGGTTTTGCGTGGTTGTGTCTCGTGTTGTTGTTGTCGGGGTCGGTCCGCCTACAGTTGAGTTACGTCTTTTGCGTGTCGTTCCCGCCCCTCCTCCAGTTGGCGTCCCTCGGGTAGTTGTTTTGTGCGTGCCCTCGCCGTCGACTCCTGCACTCGTTGATCCACCGTCAGTAGATTCTCCTTCCAGGCCAGGGTTTTGCGTGGTTGTGTCTCGTGTTGTAGTTGTCGGGGTCGGTCCGCCTACAGTTGAGTTACGTCTTTTGCGTGTCGTTCCCGCCCCTCCTCCAGTTGGCGTCCCTCGGGTAGTTGTTGTGTGCGTGCCCTCACCGTCGACTCCTGCACTCGTTGATCCACCGTCAGTAGATTCTCCTTCCAGGCCAGGGTTTTGCGTGGTTGTTCCTCGTGTTGTAGTTGTCGGGGTCGGTCCGCCTGCAGTTGAGTGACGTCTTTTGCGTGTCGTTCCCGCCCCTCCTCCAGTTGGCGTCCCTCGGGTAGTTGTTGTGTGCGTGCCCTCACCGTCGACTCCTGCACTCGTTGATCCACCGTCAGTAGATTCTCCTTCCAGGCCAGGGTTTTGCGTTGTTGTGTCTCGTGTTGTAGTTGTCGGGGTCGGTCCGCCTCCAGTTGAGTGACGTCTTTTGCGTGTCGTTCCCGCCCCTCCTCCAGTTGGCGTCCCTCGGGTAGTTGTTGTGTGCGTGCCCTCACCGTCGACTCCTGCACTCGTTGATCCACGGTCAGTAGATTCTCCTTCCAGGCCAGGGTTCTGCGTGGTTGTGTCTCGTGTGGTAGTTGTCAGGGTCGGTCCCCCTCCTGTTGTGTCACGTCTTTTGCGTGTCGTTCCCGCCCCTCCTCCAGTTGGCGTCCCTCGGGTAGTTGTTGTGTGCCTGCCCTCACCGTCGACTCCTGCACTCGTTGATCCACCGTCAGTAGATTCTCCTTCCAGGCCAGGGTTTTGCGTGGTTGTGTCTCGTGTTGTAGTTGTCGGGGTCGGTCCGCCTACAGTTGAGTTACGTCTTTTGCGTGTCGTTCCCGCCCCTCCTCCAGTTGGCGTCCCTCGGGTAGTTGTTGTGTGCGTGCCCTCACCGTCGACTCCTGCACTCGTTGATCCACCGTCAGTAGATTCTCCTTCCAGGCCAGGGTTTTGCGTGGTTGTGTCTCGTGTTGTAGTTGTCGGGGTCGGTCCGCCTCCTGTTGTGTCACGTCTTTTGCGTGTCGTTCCCGCCCCTCCTCCACTTGGGGTCCCTCGGGTAGTTGTTGTGTGCGTGCCCTCACCGTCGACTCCTGCACTCGTTGATCCACCGTCAGTAGATTCTCCTTCCAGGCCAGGGTTTTGCGTTGTTGTGTCTCGTGTTGTAGTTGTCGGGGTCGGTCCGCCTCCAGTTGAGTGACGTCTTTTGCGTGTCGTTCCCGCCCCTCCTCCAGTTGGCGTCCCTCGGGTAGTTGTTGTGTGCGTGCCCTCACCGTCGACTCCTGCACTCGTTGATCCACGGTCAGTAGATTCTCCTTCCAGGCCAGGGTTCTGCGTGGTTGTGTCTCGTGTGGTAGTTGTCAGGGTCGGTCCCCCTCCTGTTGTGTCACGTCTTTTGCGTGTCGTTCCCGCCCCTCCTCCAGTTGGCGTCCCTCGGGTAGTTGTTGTGTGCGTGCCCTCACCGTCGAGTCCTGCACTCGTTGATCCACGGTCAGTAGATTCTCCTTCCAGGCCAGGGTTCTGCGTGGTTGTGTCTCGTGTGGTAGTTGTCGGGGTCGGTCCACCTCCTGTTGTGTCACGTCTTTTGCGTGTCGTTCCCGCCCCTCCTCCAGTTGGGGTCCCTCGGGTAGTTGTTGTGTGAGTTCCTTCACCGCCGACTCCTACACTGGTTGATCCACCATTAGTAGAATTACCTCTCAGGCCAGGGGTGTTTGTATTTTCGGATGTTGCATGTTCTATCTCTCGTCGCTGGTCCGCATCTTCAGCTGGAATTGAATCAAGTACTTGGTTCAAAAAAAAAGACACGAAGATGTGTCAATGCCATTTAATGACGCAGGATATTCTTAGCTTTCATTGATTTTTTTGTCCCTTTTATTTGCGGTTGAAAATTTTTCATGATTAAATGAAAAATACTGGCGTTTATTTGTTTCATGTAAGGTTTAGGGAAATAATATCACAGGGTAATCAATATTCTTATAGCTGTTTTCCTTGTACCTCTCTTATTAAAATAGCACCGCTTAATAATATTGTACCTAAGGCTGACTAATTATTGTTAGGAAAGTAATTAGGACTGACTTACTAGGATGAGTAATGCACACTCCTGCGCAGAAGAGGAGCAGTAGGATGATACATGCGCTGCGAGTAATCATTGTCGATACACGGATGTAATGATGTTCCAAGGAAGATCTTGACGGTCTGAAGTGGAAGGAAGAAAATCGTGCTTTTATAGGCATTATCCATCTTGAGCACCCGGAAGACAAAACGCGCCATATTGATCCCCCGGAACTGGTTCACCGCTTAAGTTTTTTTTGTGTCGTTAATTTTTCTCTGAAAACTGCTGAAACATTGTTATGAATGTTTTGTTATTATTCTTCAGTGTTAGTTGTACTTTAGAAATGTATTTCCTGTTTTTCGATGCAAAGAGTTTAAAAAACATTCTCCTTCTTGTTGTTGTTTTTTTCTTATCCGTGATAAAAGCAAGCCTCATGTTTGTTTACGCATTTCCGGTGATAAAGAAATATTTGCCTCCGTAATACTCGATTCTTGGTATCATATCATTTAGACGTGGTGGAACAAGAAATTATTACACGTGAGTAATGATTTTAAAAATATTGATCCTTTAATTTCGTCATGTACCCGGCATATTACACTTATATCTCATGCTTAGGATTTATGCTTTGGACCTCCTTGCCCAATAAATATTCAAATTTTTTCGTTTTGCCAACATGGAATAATGAAAACAGCATCAGAGACATGCAATATAATTCTTAGTTTTTCACTTGGTTACCCCAGTGATTTAAGGAATGATGTAAACGAACGCAATATATTTTACATTATAAATTGCGTAACATCTTCATGTTTATATTTAAGTACATCGGGGACTGAGTTTTTCTCGATCTGGTTATGTATTTGTTTTTATTGGGTATTTTACTATGGTTATGGATTTGTTTTTTCGATATGAAATTCGGAGAGGGATTGTTAAATACTTAATATGTATAGGTGAAAGTTTTATGTTTCCAGTAGGAATGGGTGATTATCAAAAAATAATCGTTATTTTGTTAATAATATTTGAAAGCAGCCGATCAATTGCGGCCTATTAATTTCTTTAATAGGTCGATACTGGATTAATCGATTCGATCATGACAACGTAAAAAACAGATACCGAGCTTATGCTTCCTCCATAAATTAATTTAACGGAAAGTATGTTTAAGTAAAGAAAGTTCTGGAGCAGTCATTTCTTTACTATTTGCAGTTTTGTTTTAGCACCTTCCACGGTGGTAAATATTTTAATCCCGATTACATTTTCCCTGTTTTACGCTGGATTTTAAAATTTTCCCATAACTTTTTTCCGCCATTTACATGCCTTTTAGGCTCATGTTTGGCGATATAAGAAGATGCCTATAGGTAGGGATCGAGGGACATTGATTGATCCATATAAAACGAAAATGAGATAATAAAACGATGAAAGACTTATTCATGGCGTTTCGGACGAATATTTGAAAATTACTGCAAACTTTTCTTGCGTTAGATGGCGGCGAAACCTTCACATAAATACACGACCAAAAATATTGTAGGTCTAACATTACGTGATGTATTTTCGAAAAAACAAACAGTGGAGAAAGGAGTCAGTAGATTGGTTTCGCCAAGTCATTTTCGGCAGAATGGCAACCATTTTAACAAAAGGAATTCAAGAAAAACTCTTGTCTTTTCACGACATATAACACAACGAAAGTAGTCACCGCTAGTCACGATTCAAAATCGAAGAAATTTCATATATCACGTCGTGGACGGTTGCAGCTCAAGCTACGCTTACTCTCGTTACGTCGTCGTTAATTAATAAGGAGTCAAAAAATGTGCCCTTCTTCCGTATCGTACTTCTTTTGAATAGCTTCTTTAAATAGCCAAAGAATTTTATAGAAGAGTTACTAAGAACTCGTGCCTCTACTATATCAACGAGCCATTGTCGCTATTATCCGTCGAGACTGACGCGATTACCGCGAGATGCCTCAGTTTGAGAAATTACACCATAGATTATTTTTTCGTCGCAACCGATAAACATTTAAAACATTTTATTTGGATTAGAATTGTCTTCGTGACTTAAAATCCTATGACCAAGAATTTCGTGCTTTTTAATCCGTTAGCTGTCCTCATGTTCTAATGAAATTTCAACTATTTAAAGCCAATGCTAATTTTTTATTTTTAATATACCAAAGTAGTTATGAAATTCGTAGAATCTTATTATGAAACTGATCACTTGATTGAAACGTGGGTGGGACCACTGCAGTCACATGTTTTTCAGCATTAAGAGTGTAGAGGAGGAGATAAATAATAATTACCTTTTTTATTTTACTGCATTAAAGTTGGCCGCGTAGTAGAGAGCTTATGGAACTCGGGGGTCTCGTTGTACTGTTCTGACTGTTGGCCCTAACTGAATCATGCAATAATTGCATGCTGAATGTTTACCTTATCATAGTTATGTATACCATAGTTCATTATATCAGATCATGGATTAATATTTCCAACTTTAATCTTTTACGCAAGTTTTCGATTTACCTGTGTACTTTGACACTAGATTGTGGTTAATTCCAGAGCAGGCCAGTACTTGAAGAACGCCTTAAGCTTTTTGCCTACTTATCGATGCTTATAAAAGTTGGATGTATTCAATGGTCCATAATTGGTAGTAAAGTTATTTTATTGTATATTTGACATTTTAAAACCGGAATTGCATTTTTCGATTTAGTCAAGTTTTATCTTTTTCCTTCGCCAGACGAAAAACAAACTACGAAGATCATCCAGAAAATAAGTTCCGTTTTTTTCTTATTAATCGATTTTTTATTGAAAAAAATTTAAACTTGCAGAAAACGTTCTTGATATTATGTATAATTTTTCCACATAATCTCCGGAAACCTCAATGCACATCGTATACCCTCGAATGAGCTTTGAAATCCCCTCCTCGTAGAAGCTTCCCGCCACCTCCTTGGTCCATTTGGTGACAGTTTCTTTTACTTCCTCGTCACTTGTGAAACGTTCTCCGGCTAATCCCTCCTCAATTTTGGTGAACAGATGAAAGTGAAGATGAAGACAAAAGACAAGGAAGTGAAAGTGAAGATGAAGACAATGAAGACCAAAGAGCGATGCTATTTTTCACTTGTTAGGCCCCACCTTGAGTATGCAGCCAGTGTATGGGATCCTAATGAATTAGGTTTGATGAGAGAACTAGACAGTGTGCAGCGTAGAGCAGCTAGGTTAGTCAAAAGGTGTTACGATAGGTTGAGTAGTGTATCAGAATTAATACAAGAATTAGGGTGGGAATCATTATCAGACCGTAGGTTAAAGTTCAGATTAAATCTATTGGAGAAATTTCAATCGGATAGCTTTACTGAAGATGTCAGGCACATATTAAAAACACCAGCGTATTATGCTAGATTCGACCAGATAAATAAGATTAGAGAGATAGATTGTCGTACCGATAGATTCAAAATGGCATTTTTCCCCCGTACTATAAGAGAACAGAATAGGCAGCATATAGCAAAGGGATAGGTAGGCGAAATATTTTAGAGTAGTCTGTAGTGCATGATGCATGTATTACCCCTTAGATACTATAGATACTAACAATCAAGTTGCATGAGACAATATAGTTGCTAGTTTGCATGTTAGTAGTGCATGCTTGGTGATCTTCACCCCCTGCCACACACCCTCGCGGTGGCTTGCAGGGTATCGTGTAGATGTAGATGAAAGTCTGAAGGGGCCAAGTCAGGACTGTAAGGTGGATGGGTCATAACATCCCAACCTAAATGATCCAAAAGTTCCGTAGTGAACGAGCGACGTGAGGCCGTGCATTGTCGTGGAGAAGGCACACACCAGAGGGCAACATTCCTCTTCTCTTGTTCTGGATGGCCCGACGAAGGTTCTTCAGGGTCTCAAAATACCGGGAGGCGTTAATTGTTTCTCGTTGAGGCAAAAAATCATTCGTGGAGTTTATCCACGGTGGAACGGCGATCTTCGCGAACAGCATGTCGACTTTTGCCACAAGTTCGTCCGTGACAATTGAAGGTCTGCCTCTTCCACTCTCGTCCTCAAGTGAATGTCTTCCCGCCCTAAATTCACGATCCCATCTCCTCACCATCGACTCACTAATTACACCCTCTCCATACACATAAACAAGCTGTTGATGAATTTCAACCGATTTGAAACCACGGGCATTAAGAAATTGAATCACTCCGCGGACAACGACTCGAGACGGAACAGGCACAGAGGTGGCGGGACAGGACGTCGAGGGCTCCATTTCAGCGTCTTGGTGTGACCTTGTTTTCAAGGCTACTGCGGCCCTTCGCCTCTCATTCTACTCAGAAGGTTCCCCTCTTTCTTGCAACGTTGCCAAAATTTAATAAGCAAAAACCCTAGCAACCTACAGACCAAAACGGAACTTATTTTTTGGATGACCCTTGTAATTACGGCAGCAAAAATTTAGCATATAAATTGCAATTCTAGTATTTGAGGTTTCGAAGTTGGAGATATTAAAATATTCGAGTCATATTTTAATTATCTGATTTGAGAAATCTGCTATTCAGTCCATCTCTAGCTAAAACACCTCGTAACCAGCGATGTTTTAAAGAAAATTCAGTCATTAATTTCTGTTGTTGAGCAATAACCAATCTTGGCACTCCGGGAGCAATATTAAGAACACATCCGTGTTTGACCCAAAATTTCAATCCCAATTTTATGCAGCTTTTTAACAGGCGACGTAGACCTTGGCGACACTACCCGTAGGGATACGTTTTTTAAACTTTATCTCTGATTTTGGAATGGACTTTCCTAGGGTTTTAAATTGTGGATTCCCGAAGAACCCACCCTGGAGTACCCCACATTCTTAACCCATTAATGCCCAGAATTTTTTTTCTGCCGATTTCAATGAAACTTGTCATTTTTATTCCTAAGGACCCCAAATATTTGCCTACAAAAAATTATTGCCGTAGGAAATGTGCAATGCAATTTTTTTGCTGGCAAGCCACTGGGATATAAAGGTAACAAAAAGTTGACGTATAAGGTTTTTATATTATTTTATTTTACAATGTATTATTTGTACGAAATCATTTATAGAACTATAAATGAGCTTGACAATAATTAATAGTCTTTTCATCTACATCTACAAAATACCCTGCAAGCCACCATAAAGATGTGTGGCAGTGGGTGAATTCTCAACAAACATGCACTACATATCATGCATAAAAAAGGATTGGTATTTATATGCCGTTCTAAACTTCACCATTCAAATTATAACTAATCACATATTATTAATAATCAAAATTTTGATTGGGAATATGGTATAGCTTGTGACACTCCAGATGTAATGCAACATTACATTTTTCACTTATAAATGTTGAACGTCAGCCACATTGTGCATTGGCATGGTCCCTTCTTACTACCCAATGTTCAATTTTATGAAAACGAACGCCTTCGTGAGCTGCTCCTCTTATTTGAAGTTTAGGTCCTGAAACTTTTCTTTCTACTCCATACTGCCCTAGTATCTATAAACAACACTGCTGTTGAAAGTTTGTCAATGTACTATCATATCCCAAGTCTTGGTATAAACGCCAGGCATTTACCATAGATGCATTTAAACTCCAGGCAAATAATGGCCACCACCATTTTTTAGAGCGAATTTAAGCTCTATATGTCGCCACAAACTGGTCATGAGAATCCACGCCCCCAATGTATTTATTGTAGGCATCTACAAGCTAAAGTTGGGGAAATTCAATTGCCTTCTTTTCTTTTCCACTCCATCGTTTAGCTTTTGTAATTATTTTCATTTTGACAATGTTGCTAGTGACGGTAAATATTCGGTTATCATTCCATCAGACATCAACTGCGTTGTCTTCAACTGTTTTTTCCATGGTGCCTCTTTCCTTGTTTTGCATGGCTGACTTCGGTGTCAGAGGAGATTTGTTTAAGGGGCTATCTCGTATAATTCCATGTCCTCCAATCCCGCTCTTGGCTAACTCAGAGAGCAGATTGATAGACGTAAAAACGTTCTCAAATACCTACAACATGACTGCCCTTCGTGATATCAGCTTTTTGAAGGAGACCAGTTACAACATCAAAACCTTATCCATTTCCAGAAATGAGATGTGTTTTGGTACTTCCACAGTACGGCTTGGCGTGCAGTAAATATCCATCTGATCTGTGAAGTTACCACAGTTTGACACCAAACGTTAGAGTTTCCCTCGAATAAATTTTTTTGTCCCATACCTGTCATAATAGGGTGTCTCTTGTCTCATCTGTACTTAGATACTTAATACTATCTACAACCTTTAATGACTTGCTCAAAATTTCAAAAATTGGCCTCATAGCCCTCCTCGGGCCTCCTATTGGCCTCCTCGCTCCAATAAAGACCTTTTATTATTATTATTATCATATTGTAATAGTGATCTTCATCGATACCCATATTGTCTGCAACGTGAAGGCGCCTCATTTTTGTCATCAAAGATATTTCGTCGAATAGATTTGGACAGAAGAGGATCGTGAACATACGGGGATGTACTCCAATATAATCGCCTATGTGAAAGTTTATTATACCCAGAAATCATTTAAATTGCTAGGAATACAAGAATATTATCTGTAGAGAGCATTTCCGTCGAAAGACCATTCCGCATTGCATAAAATATTCAATGGTGAAGAATTAGATATACTAGTATAATGTGAACATGAAATGAATATGACATCGTTATATCCCAGTGGCAGGAAATCCTGCCAGCTTATTATTATTATTCCATCATATTAACGTTTATCGGCAAAACTGTTTAATACACTATTCAAGTGAACATTACGAAATATGCATAATCTAATCTATTGGTAATATTTTTTATAAATAATAGGATTATTTACCCTATGAACTTCCTTCTCTCAACCATCTTGCTGAAGAAACATGCAAGCACATGTTTTCTTGTGTGTACCTCTGTAAGTTTCTGGCGCCTGGGGTTAAAATCTTGATTTGTATACACCAAAGGGGGGGAAAATTAGAGTGCATTGAAATTTTTATCCTACTGCTCATCTTTCGCCATCTAGCGCAAGTAAACGTAAGTGGCAGGAAATCCTGCCACTGGGATATAATGGGTCAAGTGGATCTCATCCAGGCATCCAGCTGTAAAGCTGCAAACAATTCAATGGCACTAAAATCCTCATTCTCGGAACTTCCAGATAAATGTGGCAGATATACCTATGTTTATACAGATGGGTCTAGATGTGAAACATCTACTGCCTGCCTCTTCATATCTCAGGCGGCCGCCGTCCAAATAAAGATGCATCCGTTCTGCAGTATTTTGCAGCTGAGACCCTCGCCATTAAGATGGCCTTGGAGAGCATAGAAGCGAGAAAATCAGCGAAAATACTATGCAGTAAGTTTTACACTCTGACCAAGTAGATAGCATCTGTTGCCTTCTTCATGCGCCGCCACCATTGCCGTTTTGGCCAGAGACCAGTTCCAAATGAACTGATCATGTACAGAGCCAGCATATGTACATACATTTAATATTTTTAGTTTATCATCACACATCTGAAATGTATGTTTGTAATTTCATGTGTCAATCAACTTCATTGCAAATTTACCATCTGCACATTACGCGAGTGAAAACCTTTATGGTTGAAATAACTCGCTTCCTCCTGCCTTGGGCTGACTATTGCCACATGATTGCAGTCTATGGCCTCAATTACGCCACGAAATCCTACAATTGGCCGAAACCTATAGAGAAATAGTTAATGAGTTTCATCACCCGATTCCAAAGAATGGTCTAAACATATTATATTTTGTAACTTATGCATGATGAATGCTGTTAAATCCAATACTCATTCTGTCTAGCAGTTCCATATATTCTGTTTCAAGCATTGCTCATTTTAATACTTTCTCTCAATTTACAATCCATGTTCAGTCACCGCAATTCTACCCTGATTTCTTAATTGCAAGAGAAAAATGGTCACTCCTGCATAAGTCGTTGTGGACTGTCAATGAAAATAACGGAGCAACAGCCGGGCTAATGATCCATAGGCTGAGTATTCACCATTAAAAGCATTAAAACGAGTTTTTTCTTGGTCATTGAGTAAAACTAGGTTAAAATCGTTAAAAATAGCTTCTAAAAGTTTGCCTCTGAAATTAAAATCACGCATGTCATCTCCCCATAGGGTGTTGTGTGCGTTTTAGTCGCCCAATAAGACGAAGGGTCGAGGAAATCGATATATTAAATCCCCAAGGTACTCTCTATTGACGATTGTCCACTCTATAAGATATAAATTACATGAAGAAATTAACTCCGGGGTAGCAATTGTGACTGCTGTCGCTTGAAACGTTGTCTGCAGGTTCACCGGAGAGATATATAGAGCCTCTCGAGTTAACACAGCAACTCCGCCAAGAGCTTTTTCACCGCTAAGATCATCTTTCCTTTCCACTTTATAACCGTTCATTTTCACTTTGTCAACGGCTTTAAAATGAGTTTCTTGTATAAACAGGCAATCTGGATTAATATTACTGACCAAAAGCTTCATTTCCTCTGCATAGGAGTGGAAGCCATTGCAGTTCCACGGTATAAATAGGGCTATTAGGGATATTGAAACATAAAGAGGAGCTCAACGTTTAATTTTTGCTCTTATTACCTTCTGGCTGACGAAGTTTACTCCAGGTTCGGATAGACTGTCATCACACTCCATTTCATCCGCGTCCACCGTTACAGTTTCTCGTGGAGCTTCCCGCGGTCTTTGCCAGATTTTTTTGTTTTGGAGGTATTGTTACTGCCCCCCTCCGATTTTTGGGGCATTTTAGTGGGTTTCTTATATCTTCCTTCATTTTGCATTGGGCTAGTTTGCTCTTTCTCTTCCTGATACAACGCCTTTGCTAGAATCATTTCCGTTTGGGTGGAGATGGCTACCTTTTGGGGTTCACCTTTCGTTACTTTAGCAAATGACCTTGAGAACGTAGGACATTAAGTACGATACTTTATCCTTGCTTCGAAATATGATATTTTATCAGTAACCTTAATTTTCATGATTTTGTTTTTTTTCTTTCAGCTTAGGACAATTACGAGAATAGACCGGGTGGGCTTCACTGAAATTCAAACATTTTGGTTCTGATTCGCAGTGGTTTTCGTGTTTTTTCCTCCCGCAGATAGGACATGTGGTTTCACCGTGGTATCTCGGAGCTGTATGCCCGAATCCCTGGCAGTTATAGAAGCATATAGGGCTAGGTATAAATGGCCTCACTGTGACAGACTCATAGCCTATTTTCACTTTTTCTGGAAGCTTGTCACTTGAAAACGTTAGTACTAACGACTTAGTGTTGGTCGTTTCGACGTTGCGTTTTGTTTTTAGCGATAACACCCTGATGGCCATTTCTCTTGTAATTTCCTCTTCTTCTACGCATAGAAAATCAAAATGCGAAATTACACCCTTGCATGTATTGAGGGTACGATGTAAGTCTATCTTAACCTGGATATTACCCAACATGGTCATGGTAAGTAGCTTTTCACCTTGTTTGTTGGTACTTGTTTCTATCTATAAGTTCCATCTCGGAGTTTCTTAGCTGACCGTAGTTCCCCAGGAATATAGGAGGACAACGCTTTCTTAATGAGAAAGGGGGAGACCTTCGTAAGATTCTCATCCGCATTCAAGGAATTCATTACACTAAATTTCTTACATTCTGCAACATCTCCCCCGCCCAAGTCAGGTAGGGATCTTTTAGGTGGGGGTTGAGTGTTCTCGCCCATACCTAGTATCACTTCATCTCTTGGCCTCCCCACCCACCACGAAGCCACACATCTGGGACACCGCACAGCAAGCCTGTGAGGTATAGCACTTCCTGGGAGGTTGTCTGTTTCGGGATGGGTCTTTGGTGCATAGGCCCACCAAACCTATTCACCTCCGACCTCCCTACACAGACCCCCTCCCATTCCGTACTCGCTACCGGAACGCAAAACGCGACGGGTGCCGGTTGACCGATAGTGGCTAGATCCCGCCCGCCTGTTTACAGTGAATCCGGAGCCAAAGAGGGATATTTCCCCGCGGTGCATGCCAAGCAACCGACAACCGGCTGGGAACCGCGGAACTCACATCCCAGGATCCCCTTCTCCTCCTTACGGGTCTCCACACACGGTCCACACGTGGATGAATCTAAGACCAGCTGGTATGGTGACAAAGGCAGTAGATAAACAAAGCTGTCCGGACACAACCTTCGCTGTGGGTTTGGTTTCGGGGTTTTCTCCACGCCCTGTTTGTCGTCTCTTACGACAAGCAGGGATACTGCGGGAGTATTCCCAATCCCCCTATCCGTTTCTAATGTTTCCTTTGTATAATAAATATTTAAAGTCATCAACTTTTTCTCAAATTTTTGGAAGAGGTTTGCCATGTTCACTTCAAAGCCGAAGAGGATGATTGGGAAAGCTTCTATTATGACAAAAGGAGTAGCAGGAGGATAACAGCTTCTCTTGAACGCCCAAGGCTGAAGGAGGATTCTGTGCCATCAATTTTTCCTGGTTGCCCCTCCTACTTATCGAGACATGTGCCCAGTCAAGAATCACCACAGGATAATCGTCTTCAAATAGAAAGGGAAGCTACAGAGAAGGCTATCAAGAAAAGTGTGCATACTGCCGGGGAATAAAATCTGAAAAACAAGTTCAGCAATATAAAGGAATTAATTGAGTGTAAGAAAAGATATTAACTGCCCTCGTTCTGGAGTATTGTTATCCAGGTTATTCAAGTTATTTACCTGAACATTGAAATTACAGAAGGTGTGCCATTTTTATGTTATTCTGTAGTTATTGATGAGTCTTTTCAACTATCCATGTACAATAAGAACTGTACAATCAAAACACTTGAGAATACATTTAAATTTCCAATGACATTGAGCACAATTTGTGAAGCCATTGATGCTTTGAGTTGCATTGAAGGAAATTCTGAATGTAATGAAATTCCATATCACTGCCATTTATTTTCTGTTTTAAAGGAAGCTTTATCGTCATTGGAAAATGATTTTGAAGGTAGTATTAAATTCTTCCAGTTCTTGTATTCCCAAATTCTTCAGATGGAAAACAAACACAAATTAAGGAATAGGCCTGAGGATTCCGTTTTTTTCCCTGTTGTACTTTGTTTCCCCATCAGCATATAACCTCATTAGAGATTCATATAACTTTATAGTACCGCACCCAAAGACTGTTCAAATGCTATGCTCAACTTTAAATGTCAACCCTGAAAAGGATAAATTAGAATCTAACTTTCTTTCCTATGTGAAAGGTAAAGTTAATCACTTAAATGTAAATGATCTAATTGTAACATTAATGATACATGAAATTTACATTAAACAATATATGAACTACAAAAGTGGGACCATTGTTGGTACCTCTTACGATTCTGGTTCTTTAGCTTCAAGTGCCCATGTTTTTACAATTCGAAGTGTTTTAAGTACTATCAAGGATGTGGCTCACATACTTCCTGTAAGTTCAATGCATGTCATACTCTGCATTTGATAGTAAAAATGTTATTTTGGGTTTGGAAAGAAGAGCCTTCACCATAATTGCTGTCATTACAGACAATAATGCCGTAAATAGGTAATAAATTGCTATCCAAGGAGAATGATGAAGTGGAAAAGCTATTAAAAGCTGTTGTGTGATCACGGTGGTTTAAAATATGCACTTTCTTTTGTATTTAGATTGTTAAATTTTTAAATTTTTATACTGTCAGTACTGTTACATTGTTCATGCTTCATTCATTTCTTTCTTTTATTACCTTATATATTTAAATGCTTTGAATATATAAAGTATTAATTAGCCACTAGGTTTAATACTTGTATAGATTAGCACCAGCCGCTGCTTTCAATAGTTGATGATGGCAACCCCAACACAGGTTATCCTCTGGGGTACTTATATTCTCCTCTAAATTGATGTTTTTTTATTCTTTGTATTTATATGTGTTATTTTTTCTGAGAGGTGGAATAAAAAATTATTGTTATTATTGATCTAGATCAGATACTGGTATTCTCAGCAGGGAGACTTTATCAGCGCTGAGGTTAAGCACTCACTCACTGCTAGAAATAACTAATTATTGCATTCAGGAATTAGGGATGACTTATATTCTACTTGGAAAATTCCAAACAGATGTTCTGGAGGATAGGTTTAGCAGGTACAGGCGGCTGTGTGGCTCTCAGTACCACATTTCTATTATGCAGTTATTTGAGGCTGAAAAAAAGTTAAGGTTTAGTAGTGTTATCACGATTAGTTTAAAGAGTGAAAAACTAAGGAATATAGCAATACATGATTTTGATGGTGAAACCCCATGGTGTGACATTGCTACATCACCTCCTGAATGTTTCGACCAAACTTTCACTGTATCCGAGAGTGATATAACTAATATTTAGGCAGAGCTACCCATAATAGCATACCTGGGAGGTTTATGTGCCTATTCTGTCCTCAATACGTTGAATTGTGAAGACTGTCGAGATCTTTATTCACAGGAAATCCTTTGGACTCGCATATTAATGACCTGATTGAAAAGTTGAGTAGAGGGAGACTTTTATATCCCCAACAAGTGGTCATTAATGCAGTGGCATATAACTAAATTATTGTCAATAAATTAGTTAGTGCTGAGTTGGAGGAAGCATGTTTAAAGGTTAGCAACCAAAGACTTGCGGCTTGCAACTTGACAATGGAGGAACTCTTTGATGGAGATCATATTGACTGGGATTTTTGTGACAGGAGGCATTCTTCAGAAAAAGTGATGAACATGATTGTGTGGGCTTCTACCAATACTCTTCTAAAGAACTACTGTAGAAGTTGGCAACATTAGCCTCATAGGAGTAATTAGGGTATGGAATTTGCCACTTGCTATGGCTATGTCATTCTCATACCATGGCTATCCATCCACTGAACAGTCTTAGTTGTGGCAGGCGTCGGGTATTAAGAAAAGTAAACTTCTTTTACATGGAATTGGATACTACATTTGCATCTGAAAGATCTGTGTGAATGGAGACCCACAAGAAATAGTTTCAACTATCAAAACAATCAAAGTAAACATAAATGAACATCGAAGCTGAATAAATTCTGATGTTTCGGGCTTGAATGAGTAAAAACGGAACATAATTGCACTCGAGGAACTTCTACAGAGATAACGTTTATTGCGACCGGGTTTCGCTTTTTACGGCATCTTCAGGCAGGAGTAATATTACAGCATCTTCAGACTTAATACACAACTACGACTGGTCACTGGATGGATAGCCATGCTATGAAGCCGTGATAGTACATGGCTTAGTTAGGTGGTTCAGAGGGTGAAATTCTATGCTCTCAAGCTCTGCGGGTTTCATTAAAATTAATTTTGTGGCCTCTTTAATTTTCCTGTCTATTAGCCCATTAGTCATATCCTAGGTTTCTTACGTTTTGTAATCTGAATTAACCCTTAAGTAGGCGCGCGGGGGTCTAACAGACCCCCACGCATTTATTATGGCTAATAACTTTTCAACTGTTGGACAATAATTTTTGACATTTTCAGTACCTTTCAGAAACTTGGCCATCGCTCATCACAATTAAAAATATTTTTGAAGCACTTGATATTTTCAATGTTATTCACAATTTTTACGTCATGGGGGTCACGGTGACCCCCCGCGCCTACTAACGTCGCGCTTTCAGTCTTTCGTGTCCGTATGTTAAAATTCCCTAGTGCGGATTTTTTAGCAAAAAATTCTCAATTTTATGCTTAAATTTATATATGAACATTTTTACGTCACCTACTTTTGTTAATAATTACAATGCACGTTTGCCTATTTTCCTCAGTATGGTGGGATATTTTAGAAATAATAATATTTTCCACAAAAAACTTTCGAACTAAAACAATCAAGAGATACTAGGTGTTTGAAAGTTGACCATATTTATAGCAAAATGTAAAACTTCGAGAAAAATATATAAAAATATTATTTTGATGGTCGTTTAATATTTTATTACAAAAATGAAAACTGACACATAAAACTCCTTTTCCTGTGGGAGGATGTGGTCATTGCCGCTGTTTCATCATACTATACTTGGCCATTTTACCCTGGGATGCAGCATAAATCAAGACAAACTGCAACCTAGATTTGGCGCAAGGTGAGATAAGATGGATGAGGCAGTGGACAAAAGGCATCCCCGATATTTTGCCCTTGGCAAGGACAAAGCAGCAGTGATGGACAATGATGGGTAAAGAATACGAATAATTGGCAGATGAGTTCCGAGAATTTGTGAAAGAAAAGAGTAACGTGGCATGGGAAGATGAGGGTAATGGGAGCCAAGGATCAAGTGATGAGTTCTTGGAAAAATGTTTTACCCAAAGAGGGTATGCGGGGGATACTACTGCAACTGTTCACATTGTATATATTGAGAGGAAATCATTCATTTTGTACCAAGTCATACTATGTATTGAACCCGAGTCGTCCACTTCTGGTCCGCCAGTCCCTTACTGTGAGGAAGCTTCATTCTTCCAGTTCCTATTTTCAAGTAACCGAGGATGAAAGGATATTTGCAAATCTGAAGTATCCATAATTTCATCAATCAGGTAAGAGGAATGCTTTATGTATTTGAAAACTTAAATTTTCTAGTTTATTGGCATTGTCTTTTCTTTGATGATATGAAGGAGAAATGTATATGACTCAGAACATGACACTGGATCAGAGCTAAGTGGCACATCGGATGGCAATGAAAATTTTTCTCATCAATCTCCGCAGGCATCAGTCATCACTGCTCGAATATTTTAATTGGTAAGGATGGCACGTCGCTGTGGAATAAAATACCTCCCCCACGAAATGTAAGAACCCGTTCCGTGAATATTGTGACAGGCTGTGAGGGAACGCGGGGTTCCGCTAGAAGTGCAAAGACTCCTATTGAATGCTTTTTGCTGTTGGTGAACGACATTATTTTACGGACAGTAAGTGTGTCTACAAATCTGTTCATTTCAAGTGTCTCCCAGTCATTTGAGAGAGAACGTGATGCTAAACTCACCGATGAGTGTGAAATTAAATCATTCATAGGGCTGCTTATATTGGCTGGATCACTCCGCTCTGGGTATAAAAATGACCAAGATCTCTGGGATCAAAATGGCATGGGGATAGATATATTTTATTCAACATTGAGCTTAAAGAGATTTTTATTTTTGCTTCGGTGTATCCGGTTCGATAATATCAACGACAGGCAACAACGGCGCGAGTTAGACAAAGTTGCTCCTTTTCGTGAGATTTTTGAATTATTCGTTCAAAATTGTGAGGAAAATTATCAGAAAGGAAGCTTCAACACAATAGACGAACAGCTTGTTCCATTTCGAGGAAAGTGCCCATTTCGTCAGTTCATACCCAGTAAGCCCGCTAAATACGGAATTAAAATTTTTGCATTGACTGATGCTAGGACCATGTCCACTAAAACTATGGAAGTATACTTAGGAATTCAGCCAGAGGGCCCATTTAAAAGTCAAATTAGCCACATGATGTTGTGATACGTTTAGTTAGAACTATAGAAGGTACAGGAAGAAACGTGACTGCAGACAATTGGTATTCCAGCATTCCATTAGTACAACAACTGCTGTCAAAAAAAACCACTTATATTGGGACTTTGAGAAAGAATAAAAAGGAAATACCTATGCAGTTGTTGAATGTAAAAATAGGAAAGAAAAGAGTAGCTCTTTTGCATTCAGCAGGGACATGACTCTCGTTTCCTACATCCCAAAAAAGAATAAAAATGTTATTTTAGTCTCGTCAATGCATCACGATGGGAAAATTGATGACAGGTCTGGGGAAATGCAGAAGTCAGAAATGATCACCACGTATAATTTCTCCAAGTCAGGCGTTGATACAGTGGATGAAATGTGCGGAACGTACTCAACATCTAGAAGGTGCAGGCGGTGGCCATTAGTTCTCTTTTTCAGAATTCTAGATATTGCTGGAATAAATGCTCAAATGATATATGTATCTAATTGTCCAGGAAATCAACTTGTTCGCAGACATTTTTAAGGGATATTGGTCTCAATTTAGTAAGAATGCAAATATCAGAAAGAGCAGCGCTGACTAATTTGCCAAAGCACTTGAAAAGAAAAATATCCGAGACAATGCACCCGACGACGAAACCTATGAATGCTTTGGAATTGACAAAACGAGGGAGGTGCGCAATATGCCCAAGGAAAGGTGATATAAAAACAAAAAATTATTGCATTAAATGTCAAGAGTGTATGTGCATAAAGCACATGAAAAATATATGTGATAAATGTTTGAATGTGACCGATATGTAAGTGACATGTGAATTACATTTCAACTCTTGTGTTTTGAGCAATATTTTCAAACATATTCAGTGAAAATTTTCATTAAAATTTGTTAATGACATATATTAGCATGTAATATCAGCCTGACAAGGAAAATAAAATATTTTTGCTTGAAATAAGAGTTGTGTAATTTCATAAATGTATTAGAGGTAAAAAAAATTTTAAAATTTGAACTTTAATATTTTCTAATTGTTTATAATAAAGTTGAACAAAATTTTGAAATAAATGTCATGCAATATGTCTACAAGCGTTTTGTATCGCGAAAAAACTAAAAAAAATGTTTTATAAAATTATTACACGCAAGAATTTAGAACTTCGCGAAATTTTCCGTAAAAATGAGGACATTCACAAAAAGGATGAATTTTAGGGTTTAACTATTACATATTGTTGCAAAAATGATACTAATGATTTACAATGATACCTATTTTGAGTATTCGAGTGAAAAAAGTTCATAAAATATTCAAATTTGTTATTAATTTCTTGTTAATTTTGGGGGTCCGTCAGCACCCCACGCGCCTACTTGCGTGACGAAAAACGAGCGCGCCTACTTAAGGGTTCGACTACTGAAGTTCGACTATTTATTTCATATATTATGTATAATTTCATCTGTGAAATTCTCAATTGCCAAAAATATCGAGAAATCGCATGTTAATTGATATTTTTCATCGCACTAAACATGCCTAACGAATATTGTCGATTTCTCTGTGTGTCTTCTTCCTGTGGTAAGTACAATTACAGGCCGCAGAATACCTGACCAGGTGGAAAGGCCGCGAAGAATTCTCAGCAATTGCAAAGTTGTTTAATTTTTCTGAAAATACAATCCCTAATTGTAATGTTTGTATTACTGTGGTAGTGCAATAAAGTTCAGAAATAAAATACTGGCTATAAAGTATAATATAGTATTAATTTTGTGGCATCATGTCACTGCCTTGACGGGCGTAAATATTACGCTGGAAATAGAGGTAAGCATTGACGAAGTAGTTCAAGTTAATTTAGCGAATGGTAAAATAAAATGATTCCATTCTTATTCATGGTTATCCGGCTTCATCAAATAGATTCTGTACTCATTATCAGGTAAGCTATACTAAGCAGCAATGATTTTAAATAAAGTGATAAAATTTAATTTCCTTAAGGAAGTTAAATATTCTGTCCACCTTGGTTTCGTCATTTGATAAAATATAGTTTACGTCCCCATGAATGTTTAATTTGTCGCGGGTCGGTACTCGTATTTTCTGCAGTCATCATGGGTGTTTTCAAGTCTGTTTCCGCACTAATAGGCGCTTCAGACCGGGAGGAAAGGTATAAGGCTAGGAATGGAAGGGATGGGGCCGCAGTCTGATAATGATCGGAGTCTCTGCACTCATCATAATGGGTGTTTTCAAGTCTGTTTCCGCACTAATAGGCGCTTCAGACCGGGAGGAAAGGCATAAGGATAGGTATGGAAGGGATGGGGATAGGATAAGGTCCGAAGCCAGACTCAGTCTCTGCACTCAGGATATGCCGGATACCGACGGGTTTCATCGAATCGCCAGTTTTCGTCCGACAATCACCGAATTTAGGATTTATCACTTATTTCACATTCGAAACAAAGTAAGACATGGAAGAAGCGCTTCGACAACAATTAAAAGATGATAAATACGGTACTTATTCTGATTAGGATCTCGTCTGCCTCGGCAGCCATAATGACCGACAATAGACGATCGAATCAACAAGCGTGGATGTGACATCTATAACTTAGGTACAGAACTAACTGTAAAAAGGCGGGAGTACAAATTTGATTAAGAGCAGACAATTGCAATGTACGGAAAGATGCGTCTTTCTGAGTACAGCAATGTGAAAGATATATATACTCTTTGCACAAAATGACAAAGACATTGTTATGTCACTGCAAGAGGAAGGTTTTGTGTGGAAATTGAGTAAATGCAGGAAAACGAAATGCAGAAAACAACACGTTTTGGCAAAACATTCCTGCTACAAAGGAAATTATACTGCAATGGCTGCAAATTCTATAATAGCTTATGCAGCGTAACATTTTTTGAAGACACCAGCATTTCTTTTGAATGTATTTTCGTAATATTGTGGTTTTGGTTTTGCCATGGTTCATTGAACGACACAGTAGAAGTTACCGGTATTCAAGAGAAGGTGTTCTTCAGTATCACCACTAATTTAGGTAATATAGTGGAATTTTTTAAAATTTCAACAATTATGCTTATTAGGGACTCATACCTCCGGTTGCTCATATTTACAGGGACCTAGCTTCTTGTAACATTTTTAAGTTTGCCCAGGGAGGAACTTGGAGGAGGTGTAGTTGTGCAGATAGATGAAAGTGTGTTATCTCGAAGGAAATACAACAGAGGAAGAAGCGTCAAGGAGAAGTGGGTATTGTGAATGTATGACACTGCAAGAAAGGTTGGAGTCCACTTATTTGTTGACAAAAGGGACAAGGGAACTTTAATTCCATTAATACAAGAGGTAGTAAAAGAGGGAATTATTATTTGGACAGATGGCCGGGCTGAATACAACGGCCTCGACCAAGTGGGATATACTCACCATGTAGTAAACCACAAAAATGAATTTAAAAGTGCAGATGGAACTTGTACGAATTCAGTAGAGGGGTACTGGTCAAGGATGAAGCAGTTATGTCACCACACTGAAGTTTTACCAAGCCAACTACTTGCAGAGCATACTGACGAGTTTATGTATGGGCAAAATTTCAGAGGGACCCCTGCTGCAATGTTTAATTCTTTTTTACAACATTTAAAGGAGCGGTTCGATGTGTATTTTCTTTACAATGTTGAGTGTTTCTTTTTCATTTATTTTTTTCCAATGTTGATTGTTTTTGTACTTATTTTATTTACAATGTTGAGTATTTCTTGTTAACTAATAATGTTAATTTCAATGTTTGAAGTTTCAATTACAAACGAACATTAAAATTAGGATTTATCACATTTTGCGAAATCAACAAGTTCGCCTATATAAACAACGCCCTACAGACAAAAGCTGGCGATTCGATAAAACCCTATTGTCGCCCATATGCCTTACTGTTAGTAGGGACCCATTCGGTATATTGGGTGCTTTTCTGTTCTCATCTACATCTACATAATACCCTGCAAACCACCTCATGGGCGTGTGGCAGGGGGTGATTGCTCACCAAACATGCACTACATATCATGCATAAAAAAGGAATAGTATTACTAGTCAGAACTACACTATTTAAAAAAGATAGAAATTGTAAAGCAAACATGCAAAAACATTCTGTTAGTAGGGTTAGCTTTAAGTACTCATACCAACATGCAGCTACCAATGCTATTCATTGCTACTCTCCGATAGGACATATTTACCGTTATTCGTATCTCTAATTGTTCGAGGGAAAAAGGACATTTTGAATCTATCAGTTCGGCAATCAATTTCTCTAATTTTATGAATGTGGTCCAGTCTGCCATAGTAAGTTGGGGTTCGTAAAATATTTTTTAACATCATCACTGAAAATATGGCCTTGGAATTTGTGTAAGAGATTAAGTCTAAATTTCAACATTCAATCTGACAATGATTCCCATTTCAATTCATTTAATAGACTGGTTACGCTAATATAATTATCGTATCGTCCCTTTACAAATCTTGCCGATCTTCGCTGCACACGTTCAAGTTCATTACTTAGACCGATTTCGTAGGGATCCCATACACTGGCAGCATATTCCAAATGAGGTCTAATAAGGGAAAAGTAGCTGATTTCCCGTACATGATCGTCACATTTACCCAATACTCTTTTAATGAAACCCAGTTTGCGATTCACTTGACCCATTATTTCACGAATGTGTTTACCGCAAGAAAGATCGTTTGTCAGTCTTATTCCAAGATATTTAATGGATTCCATGTTTGTTAATTCATTATTACTTATTTTGTAAGTGTTAGGAGGAGAGCTATTCTTTTTCCAAAAATTCATTACAAGACATTTCCTAAAGTTTAATTCTAACTGCCATGTATCACACCAAGTTTCAATTGCTTGTAGGTCAATATGTTCTGTGAAGATCAAGGAAGGTGTAGGTCAATCTGTTGTGTGAAGAGAAGTTTGTGTGTAAAAGCTGTGTGTCCAATTCGCAAACGGGATATTACGACTTCTTCCCTTCTATTTTTCCGGGTGGAAAATAGTCACGGAGACACAACCTCTTTGATTGATCGCAGCTTATTTTTGGGTTTCGCTTCCCCATGACCTCTGCCAGTGATCCTTTAGTATCTGAACAAATTTTGACTTCAAGTCATTTGCTGTAACATGGTCAAACTCCACGTATTGTCTACCAAGGGCTTTTTTTGCTGCCAAATCTTCTTTTCCATTGTCTGAAATCCCTATGTGAGCTGGACACTATGTCAGAGTGACGCTCACACCTTCAGATTGTAGTCTTGATAGTATTTTGTGAATTTCTTGTGTTATTGGGTCCCGTGGGGAATAAGTGGCGATGGATTGCAAGGCGCTCAGGGAATCAGAACAAATAATGTAAGCTGATTCTTTCGCTTCTATGCTCTCCAAGGCCATCTTCATGGCGAGAGTCTCAGCTGTGAGAATACTACAGAATGGATGCAGCTTTACTTGGACGGATCCGCCTGAGATATGAATGAGCAGGCAGTAGATGTTTTACATCTAGACACATCTGTATAAGCATGGGTATATCCGCTATATTTACAGCTGGATGCCAGGCTGAGATCCACTTAAGACTGTGGGGTTCTCCAGGACTGGGTTCTTCGGGACTCCACTATTTAAAACCCTAGGAAGGTCCATTCCAAAATCAGAGATAAAGATTTAAAAAAGTATCCCTACGGGTAGTGTCGCCAAGGTCTACGTCGCCTGTTAAAAAGCTGCATAAAATTGGGATTGAAATTTTGGGTCAAACACGGATGTGTTCTTAATATTGCTCCCGGAGTGCCAAGATTGGTTATTGCTCAACAACAGAAATTAATGACTGAATTTTCTTTAAAACATCGCTGGTTACGAGGTGTTTTAGCTAGAGATGGACTGAATAGCAGATTTCTCAAATCAGATAATTAAAATATGACTCGAATATTTTAATATCTCCAACTTCGAAACCTCAAATACTAGAATTGCAATTTACATGCTAAATTTTAGCTGCCATAAATAGTTTATTTTTTGTCAGGCGAAGGACAAAGCTAAAACTTGACTGAATGAAAAAATTCAATTCCGGTTTTAAAATGTCAAATATACAATTAAATAACTTTACTACCAATTATGGACCATTGAATACATCCGCCTTTTATAAGCATTGATAAGTAGGCAAAAGATTAGGTAAAAGCTTAATTCAATTCTAAATCAATTCAATTCAAAGACAATTCTAATCCAAATAAAATGTTTCAAGTGTTTATCGGATGCGACAAAAACATAATTTATGGTGTAATTTCTCAAACTCAGGCATCTCGCTGTAATCGCCTCAGTCTCGACGGATAATAGCGACAATGGCTCGTTGATATTGTAGAGGCACGAGTTCTTAGTAACTCTTCTATAAAATTCTTTAGCTATTTAAAGAAGCTATTTAAAAGAAGTACGATATGGAAGAAGGGCACATTTTTTGACCCATTATTAATTAACGACGACGATGTAAAGGGAGTAGGCGTGGATCGAGCTGCAATCGTCCACGACGTAATATATGAAATTTCTTCGAATTTAAATCGTGACTAGCGGTGACTGCTTTCTTTGTTATATGTCGTGAAAAGACAAGAGTTATTCCTGAATTCCTTTAGTTAACATTGTTGTCATTCTGCCTAAAGTGACTTGCGAAACCAATCAACAGACTCCTTTCTCCACTGTTTGTTTTTTCGAAAAAACATCACGTAATGTTAGGTTTAATAGACCTACAATTTTTTTGGTCGTGTAATTTGTGAAAGTATCGCCACCAATTAACGCAATAAAAATTTGCAGTAATTTTCAAATATTCGTCCGAAACGTAATTAATAAGTGTTCTATCGTTTTATGATCTCATTTTCGTTTTATATGGATCAATCAATTTCCCTGGACCCCTAATAATAGGTATCTTCCTATGTCGCCTAACATGAGCCTAAACGGCATCTAAATGGTGGATAAAATTATGGGAAAAAATTAAAATCCATCGTAAAAAAGGGAAAATACAATCGGGATTAAAATATTAACCACCATGGAAGGTGATAAACAAAACTGCAAATAGCAAATAAATGACTGTTCCAGAAACTTACATAATTTACACATACTTTCCGTTCATTTAATTTATGGAGGAAACATAACCACGGTATGTTTCTTATGTTGTCACAATCGAATCCATTAATCGAGTATCACCCAATAAAAGAAATTAATGGCCACGACTGATCGGCTGCTTGCAAATATTATTTACAAAATATGTATTTTTTTTTGTTAATCACCATTCCCTACTGGAAACATAAAGCTTTCACATATATATCTCATGTCATTTACAATCCCTCTCCTAATTTTGAATCGAAAAAACAAATATATAAGCAGAATAAAATATACAATGAAAACAAATGCATCACCAGATGGAGACACGCTCAGTACCCGATGTACTAAAATTTATAAATGCAGATATTACGCAATTTATAATGCAAGATATGTTGTAGTCTTTTACATCCTTCCCATGATACCTTTCTATTTCTAAATCACTGAGAAAATCAAGTGAAAAAATAAGGATTATATTGCATATCTCTGATGTTGTTTTCATTATTCCATGCTGGTAAACGAAGAAATTGAATACTTATTGGGCAAAGAGGCCCAAATAATAAATCCTAAATATATGACATAAAGGTAATATGCCGGGTACATAAGGAAATTAGATCAATTTTATTAAAATCATTTCACACGTGGAATATTTTTTGTTGCAACACGTCAAAATGATTTAATACCAAGAATCGAGTATTCGAGAGGCAAATATTTTTTTATCACCGGAAACGGGGAAACAAACAAGAGGCTTGTTTACATCACGAATAAGAAAAAAAACAAGAAAGAGGAAGTTTTTTAAACTGTTTAAATCGAAAACCAGGAAATGAAATTTCTAAAGTACAACTAACAATGACCAATACTAACAAAGCAATCATAACAATGTTTCAGCAGTTTTCAGAGAAAAATTAACGACACAAAAAAAACTTAAGCGGTGATCCACTTCCGGGGGATCAATATGGCGCGTTTTGTCTTCCGGGTGCTCAAGATGGATAATGCCTATAAAAGCACGATTTTCTTCCTTCCACTTCAGACCGTCGAGATCTTCCTTGGAGCATCATTACATCCGTGTATCGACAATGATTACTCGCAGCGCATGCATCATCCTACTGCTCCTCTTCTGCGCAGGAGTGTGCATTACTCATCCTAGTAAGTCAGTCTTAATTACTTTCCTAACAATAATTAGTCAGCCTTAGGTACAATATTATTAAGCGGTGCTATTTTAATAAGAGAGGTACAAGGAAAACAGCTATAAGAATATTAATTACCCTGTGATATTATTTCCCTAAACCTTACAAGAAATAAATATTTTTCAATTAGAGTGAAAAAAATTTCAGCCGCAAAAACATGACAAAAAAATTAATAAAAGATACGAGTTAAGAGTAAGATCTTACGTCATAAAATGTCAGTATTTCATCTTCGTGTCTTTTTCATTGAATCAAGTCCTTGATTGCATTCCAGCTGATGATGCAGACCAGCGACAGGATATAGAACATGCAACATCCGAAAATACAAATACCCCTGGCCTGAAAACTGATTCTACTAAAAATGGATCAACGATTGCAGGAGTCGACGGTGAGGACACGCACACAAAAACTACCCTAGGGACACCAACTGGAGGAGGGGCGGGAACGACACGCAATAGACGTGACACAACAGGAGGCGGACCGACCCCGACAACTACAACACGAGACACAACCACGCAGAACCCTGGCCTGGAAGGAGAATCTACTGACGGTGGATCAACGAGTGCAGGAGTCGACGGTGAAGGCACGCACAAAACAACTACCCGAGGGACCCCAACTGGAGGAGGGGCGGGAACGACACGCAATAGACGTGACACAACAGGAGGCGGACCGACTCCGACAACTACCACACGAGACACAACCACGCAAAACCCTGGCCTGGAAGGAGAATCTACTGACGGTGGATCAACGAGTGCAGGAGTCGACGGTGAAGGCACGCACACAACAACTACCCGAGAGGCCCCAACTTATATAGGAAGTCATTACAAAAATTAAGGTAGCTCGCGCCACGACCGTGAATTGGTCCACAAAGGGTATAATATTGTGCTAATAAGGCAATTGATGCTCTGAATGAGATATCATAGGTTTTTATGTAACTTATACTTAAGAAATATGTTGTTTATTCATTATGAATGACAATTGGTTTTCTGAAGTCTTAATTGCGTTCTCGGGGACTCTCCCTTTATGAATTGTATCTTTTTTATTACAATAAAAGTTTTAAAGCATATATTTTACTGATTTTAATTATTAATATTTACAATAACTCCTATATTTACCGAATTATAGTATAAATGAAATGACTGAAGTGAGCGATGCCAGTATTTCTATCCTACTACGCTTGTTGACGATCGATGCGGTGGAATTTTCCGGATTCGTACCCTCGTGGTCCATACTCTTGCTGCGGTTCTTATTCATGCAATCACATACTTCATATATGATATTCAACAAACAAAGAAAATAGCCTAGGGAGCCCAAAATAGAGTTTTCGACTTAGAACAAATGTGTTTTCGACTTAGCCTCATTGTGCCGCACAGTGGGCAGCGAGGCCGATTTAGGCGGACAAAAGCGTTTTATAAATTTGTTGAAAATATCTCAAAAGGTATGTTAACGCTAATTAAGCAAAGTATCCTGAGTAACATATTTGATAAGAAATTAAGAAATTAGGCAACTGGAAAGTGAATATCACAGATTTTCCTTTCGCACGTTTTTGATAAATGGTTTTCCGCCGCGCTGAAGCCATCTCGCATGTTTTCTTGCTCTGAGCAAAAACGTAAATTCACATGGTTTGAAGATCTTTTCCCGCATAGCTCCACTATTTACATAATATTTTCATCAAAAGTTTCAGGATTGGTCGTTTTGCGGCAGTTTTAGAGCAATGCATAAATCTTTATATCCCAAAACAAAACGTTTTACACAAAAAGTGAGCTACAAAAAATTAACTGCTTTGCACTGTCTACAGGCATGAGACATGATATGCTGACCATATCGCGACAAATATTGACTGCGGAGACCTGCGGTTTCAAATTTTATGCCGTGATAAGTGGGCGTCAGCGCGTCGTGTGGCCCACTCCGCCGTAGTGCACTGTGCCTAAAATATACTAAATAGATAGTCTTCACGGCGTACATAGTCATGGCACGTGCGTGAGTACACGAATATGTATCGTGTCGTCGTAATACATCCATTTCATCAAGTTTATCGGCAGATGGAGAGCGCCAGAGCGCAATGTTCATGCGTGAAGTTTTCTCCACTACACCAACGCGTCCCAAAAAGTGAAGCTTGCGTCACGGCTGAGCTAGTAGATATCAGTATTAGACGCCCATATACCTACTCCTGAAGAGGCGCTAAATCTAATCTTCCATGCTAAACTCACAAAGGACTCACTAAAGCATCTGCTTTTGAGAGATGGTGTCAATCCGTCCAATGCCACCAATTTGTTTCCGAGCTAAGGAATCATACAATGGGCTAAGAAGTCATAATATCCCCCTGAGACCTCTGTACTCATTACTGAGTCCTCTGCCGAAACTCGACAATGTACAGTCACAGTTATTCCAGTTCCTCTTAGTTACATATCTACTTACTATTCTCATACGTGTTCTCGACTCTCCCCTCCCCCGACCACCTGTCGAATTTGGTGTTAATTTCTAAATATGATGGGAGCTCGGGACATTCCAACCAGCATAACCAACAGGCTCAAGATTTTAGCTTTCATGACAGGGGCTTTTATATCACATCAGTTGTTCTCTTCAAATATTCGTCCGACAAGACAATGTATCAAAAATAGTTGTGTGACGACATCCAAGGCCATGATCGCCACATTATTTTCGGACGCTAAATAGTTCACAGAAGAAAACACAGCGCATATTCTACAGGAATCTATTCGCGTTAAGGAGCAAATATCACGCATTGTTACAACCAGTGATTTCGGGGTTTTAATCGTCAGTATCTCATGAAATGCACTTCACCGATGGTCGATGGAAAACTGTAAAACGTACTAACAAAATCATCGCAGGCGAATTATGCGTGCAATGCAATCCTTCTCAAATGAACAACATTGAATATCTCTTGACAATGCCGGCAAATGGAGATACCTAGAGGTTTTCGGTTGTCCGCTGTACGCGAATGGATCCGCGCTTTTGAATACCTACTACCTGTTTCCTATCAGTTGGGTGTCAGAAAATGGCAGATTAGGACTCCAGAAAAAAAGAAAAATCTAACCATCGGAAATAAAATATTTCAAACGCATTTGAATAAAAAAATGGGCTTAATCATCAATATACCGAAGCGGGGATTTGGATCGTCTAATCATGGGAAAGTATTCGATAATCTTCCGCTTACAGCTTCCATCACTAGCCTAGACGAGGATCTGGTTCAGCATTAAGGTAGTTATTTCAGGCTTGAATTGGTGGAATATCATATCGAAAGAAAAAGACGCAATTTTCCACAAGAAATAATTTTTTAGTCGACTGGTTTCGGTTGTACACCGAAACTGGTCGAATAAAAACCTTATTCTTGTGGAAAATTTCCAGTCTTTTTCTTTCATCAGATTCAGCGTTTCTTGGCATTACTTTATGCACTGGGAAGTGGCTATGAAATTAAAGTCCTAATATTTGAAAAGTATGCATTAGGGACCGTACAAAGGTGGTTGGCTTTATATCCTTGGTACAAAATGCCACCCACAGCGCACAAGATACTCCTGCATGCTGCCACTTTAATCCAAGCTGCACCTCTCTCTTAAGGAATAATGTCCGAAGATGCGCAGGAATGTAAGCATAAGGAAGGCAAGTACATACATACCGGTTTTCAACACAAGATAAAATTCCCGAAGAGACTGCGATGAGGACTTTTTCTATAAGCGCCTTATAACTTCAGATCCGGTAATCACAGCTGTCCAAAAGCTGCCTAATGTAAGAGGAGTAGAGTACAGTCATCGCCCCAAGTTCTCCAACTTCTTAAGGAGCTCTGTGTGTCTTTGACTCAAATGGAAGACAGTCTTATGACGAAGACGAGTAAAAGATAATATCCTAACTTTGATGAGTAGAACATTATAAGATTATGTAATGAGGATATAAATACATTAATTTCAGCCTAAAGACTGTTTTCCTTCGTTTTATTTCCAATTCGAGGATTCTATAGTATAACTTGTATACTCCAATACTAGCTATCAAGAGACGGAATAATGCTTTGAAAACATCAAATTTGTTCCCGCCACCAACAAAAACCCTGAAGTATACAATTTCAGCGAGATTTGAGTGAGTTATGACTTTTGTTCGTCTAAATTCAGGGTTAAGTCCTCGCCTGCCATTCCGAAGGTCGCGGGATCGAGTCCCGCCTGGGTAAAACTCAACTTTCCAGGGCATGGGTGTTTTTAAATGTGTTGTCCATATATATATTCCAATGATAGTAGTAATTGGGGGCACCTGTGATCATTACAGAAATTATTATTATTATTATTATAAATCGGCCTCCCAGCCCACTGTTTGCCGTCTTACATGGGCCTTATAGGTATCTAAAAGCGGTAAAAAGTTATGAGAAAAATACAACATTCAGTGTAAAATACAATTGGGATAAAAAATATTTGCCCTTCACGGATGTTCATAGAACAATGCTGCAAATAGCAAATAAATGGTAGGTAGGATTTGATTATTTGGGTTCGTTTACAGCTGTGGTCGTGTCGCATCACGCACAATCATGTTTTAATTGCAATATCTTTCTAAGGCGAGAATTATGGACCTATAAGCGGTTATTCATTATCGTATACTATGTATAAAATTATATTATAACTAAAATGTTCTTAAGTTTATCTAAAAGGGTGATTTGGCATAAAAACTGTTAGGTTGTTTACATTCGCTGGGCTGTTACCAAGAACCTGTTACAATGTACTAGGAATCCCTAGTTTCTCGCGTGCAGCCCGGTATTTAACGCATACCGTTAGAATGTAATGCACACTGACAGGAGAGTCGCATTTATCTCACCTCGGTGGGATTTTCTCTTCGGTAACGAGATATGAGTGCGTCAAGGCGCAGTGGCATATCCTCAGGCGGGTGATGGCGACCTCTTCTTTCCGATTAATTCTGATAGAAGTGGCCCACGATGGTGTCGTGGGTTTAATAGCCCGGAGTTTATTATTTAATAGACCGGATGGGTGCACGTCAGGAAGATTAAAACCACTGTGGGTCAAAATTATAAAAACGTATGCTGATTGGCATTGTAGCCTTTATCCTTCGGTTAAAAACGTCTAAAAACCGGTGAAGAAGGATTTCGTACTTTCCCGGCGAATGCACTGTGTGAGAAGTTCTCGGGATCGCCACCGGGTCAGGGATTGCAGGGCTGCCGACGTTTCGATGTCCGACTCGGCCATCGTCCTCAGGGCAGAGAGTGTCGAGGAGGAGTTTGAGTTTGAAAGGTGTCTTCATTGTGACCAACAAATAAACATTTACAAACTTAACAAAACGTAACAATGATAAATAGTAACAAAAGTTAACAACGTTGGTCACTGCCCCGCTCGGGATCTCTCCCCTTCAGGGCTCTGAAAATTTCACTGGTAAAGTTCGTGTTCTGTATGTGCACCTTGCAGTCATAATCAATAAAATCAAATTGGTGTTTATTTGACACATGTTATAACGGATTGGTTGTGATATAATGGATTACATGGAATATAATGGTTTTTACATGGTCGTCCTGCTGCAGGCATTCGCCTCTTCAGGGTAGCGTTCAAATTGTTAGATGATTAACATTAAAAGAAGCATTTAGCAGAGATAATGGGGCAGATAGCTGGAACTCTTTTCCTCCGGGGATGGCTTAATGGCTCGGCATTCACCCGAGGCGTGAGGGAAACCGGCAAAACCTCACGCGAGCCGCCTTACAAAATTTTAGTGGTTTTATACAATATTTGAGTTTTCTTCTTAGGTCCAGAGTCCAGCGCAGGAAGATCGAAAGCAGAAGATGAAGTGTGATGATGATGATGGAACAAGACGAGGCAGGTCCTTCCTTCCGTGATGTTTCCAGCTGACAAGGGAAGGTTCCCAAGTGTAACCTGCGGATCGCGATCAAACTTCGTAGGGTGGTAGAAAACGAAAATTCATTAGATACGTGTCTTCGGAAATGCGTCCAATATGCCTTAGTTTTCGAGATATCTGCATTTGAAAATCTTTAAAAACGCCTAAAATGAAGCGTGACGCAACCCGCAATACACGCACGCGGCCCCTGCTCCTTTCTCGGGGTAATCTTCAAGCGATGGAGTGGATGGCACTCTTGTGTCACTCATAACACAAGCTAATGCTTTGTGTCCGGCAATACCTGTATTCACCACTCGTCAGAACATTTGCCACGACTTTAGTATCGCTACACGTGTTCGTATGCTGAATGGACCTCTGCCTTGATGCTTTCAGTTGCAGACGAAGCTCATTGAATAAAAGCTGTAATAAAAGTATTGCATGAAATGGGCATCCCTCGACGTTAGATGGACAGGGTTCTTCACCTTTTTTCCTGAATTGGTAAAAGACCTTCTTGAAAAATTTATAGTCCCCGAATTTCGTTCCTTAATTTTCCTAATTTTTTTAAGTAAACCTCAGCAACTTTACCTCTATTTTCCATAAACCATTATCAATCAGCTATCTTGGAAGGTGCAGCTTGAATTTCTTGGGTAAATCCTGGGTAGAAGTTGGCTCTATATTACGCAGAACCTTCCTTCTACCCCAGTATTTGACATTAGCATTAAGAAACAGGGTCGGTTCATAAGTGTTGATGCCGATTAAACTCTCCTGTTTATTCTATGCTTATTATAAACCATAATTTGTCGCGGTAAAAAGTATGGCTATTTACGCGGTGGGATATTAAATTCATGGAATACTTTCAAACAAGCTAATTAATTTAGTAAGAAGGGTCTAAAAGGCATATGCCCGCTAATATTATGCAATTAATGGCTACTATTGTCATTTTGAAATCTTCCGAATATTTTTTCTCCCCGAAGAAGCATTGCTATCATAACGCAGGTTAATTTTTTGGCTTAACCTTTTGAGTAAACTCAAAGCCAATTTGTTTACATCTACATCTACGCGATACCCTGCAAGCCATCGCGAGGGTGTGGCAGGGGTTATGTATAGTGACGACGTTAGATAGGTATATTTTAAGGACCCCTGCATATTATGCTAGGTTTGATCAGATACACAAGATTAGAGAGATAGAATGCCGTACCGATAGATTCAAACTGTAATGTTTCCCAAGTAGATTAGAGAACACAATAGGTAGCATAGCAAAGGGATAGGTAGGTAAAAAATTGTTGGAGTAGTCTGTAGTGCATGAAGAATGTTTAATCATTTAGTTTTCTGGGGAAATGAAGAAAAGTACCTATGTTTTGAGAAAACTTTTCTGGCAAGTAACCACTTCGTCACTAAGTTGACAGTAACCATCTAGTTGCACGTGGATCTTATACCTAGCATTTTTCCATGCAATAGTAGGTATCACTGTAGCTCTTAGTAGCATGTAAGTAGCGCACATTTGGTGAGCTTCACCCCCTGCCACGCACCCTCGCGGTGGCTCGCAGGGTATTAAGTAAATGTAGATTAGATCAAATATAGGCATTTCATTTCAGATGAACAGACTGATTATGAAGTAATTTCCCATGGAAAATAAAATACGCGTAGCTCACCTTCGCTGGCTTAAATTTTGAGTGGGATTGAGGGTATCTCTTTGTAAGTATGCTTGCTCACAAAAATACTTGTTCTCGAATGCAATCAACAGTTTCTTTATAATTATGAAATGGTGAATTAAAATACATCTTTCTGCTGAAGACTGCCCACCCAAAAACATAAGTCGATTTATGATCTCACGTGGGGAGAACATTCGCGAAATAATTGGTCGAGCGAATCGTAAATTGGGATTTGTGAAAAGGGTACTAGGTTAGTGCGAATCGACGACGTTGCAATGTCACACACCTTTTAGATGGCTTGCGGACTATTATCTCCACTTTGATGTAGATAATTTTTAGCTGTAAACCCTTGCGAACTATGTAGACTGTGTAAATTTCATGACCAAGAGTTGGAAGGAAACCATCTCTAGACTTTGAAGACTAGCCAAACTATTTCACCCAGCTCTGATATCAGTTTGAATTTAATTCACTGAATTGAAAGAGAATAATTCATATTCGCGTATCATAAATAGGGGGAATAATAGATAAATTGTATTGGTATTCCGTATTAATATTACTGAAACTTTCCTCTTTAAGGTCTGTGAAGATCATTTTGATCCGCATGATATCTTGCGAGTTGTGGAGGAATACGAAGAGACGACAAGAAAAATACTGTGTTCTCCACTGAAATGGCCAAGGCTGAGATCAGGAACTGTCCCACCCCTGTCCCCTAACTGCCCAAAGTATGCACTTGTAGACATAGCGTCGTACTGCAATGAAGAGCTAGGTGTGTCCTACGTTATCCCTGGAAAATACTAGACGGACAACTTGGATCAATAGATGTAGATAAAATTCTGTTATGTGCAGCTACTAATATTTTTTAAATAATTATTGCAAAAAATAATGATTTGGTGGCTGAGGAAAAGACAATGACGGCAAGATGTTTGAATATTTTTAAAAAATGTAGTGTATATTCTTGTCACATATTTGTTTTAATAAATTTATTTGCATTAAAATGTTTTGAGTATCTCTTTTCTATCAACCTAGGCCTTAAATAGCTTAAGTAGGAACATGATATCTGCTTGGCTGTTGGCTGAGATGTGCTTAAAACAGAGTAGGTGAGTGTGAAATTGAATATTTTGTTCCTCTTTACTCAAAGTATTTATGCCTTGGATTATATAAGTTGCGTTTGTCAACTAAACTCAGCTAAGTATTGCGTAGATCAATTTTTTCTCATGCCTTTCATATTTCCGGATCTATCTGCTTAACTCAAAGTTTTGGATTTCATGTCTCTTTAGCTCTTTGTGAACTCTTTAAAATACTATCTTCAAAAGCCTCCAATTGCTGATTTTATTGTGAAGCCTAATTATTCCAAGTCATTAGATCGTTCAGCAAGTAACGATTGATTTTCGCATTTCCCATAACTTCCGTGGTATAACGTTGGTAGTTTCGTTTATCCTAGAATCAATTCTCCGTTGACTTTAATTTTAAGAGGCAATAAGCTTACGAATTTCAAAGATAGACCTTTATCAATACCAGTACTAATGGCTTAAAGTTAACGTTCGGTCATACGTACGGCTTTGTATAAGTAAAGTATACGTGCTGACAGAGCCGGGTGGAATTTTGCTTCGGTGGTTATGGCTGAACGTTCAACCATAGCACCACTCAGGATGACGTCACAACTCATCGCGCCGGCCTTAACTCTCGGTGATTACGGGTGACCCCGGCCGCACCGTGCGCAGCATATGTCCTGTCTACAATTCGAGCCAGGTGCTCGTACGATTGGCACCTACTGCAGCGGGGAGACATTGGTCGAGGGGGGTGAGAGGGCTCCACACGGTAACGTTTACCGAGGGAAATCACCCCTTCAGCGAGGAGACGCCTGGCAGTCTCCGAATCCCGAGTGATGACGCGGACCAGCGTCGTCAGTTTCCCGGAGCGGCGGCGGGCTCGGATGCGGTAGGCCTTGCTGATCTCGCCGCCTCCGAAGCAGATCCCGGTCTCGATGTCCGCCGTGAGGTCCACGCCGCGGACCACCACCGAGAAAGAAAGACGGGAGGACTTTGGAGCACCTTCGGCCCCCCGGGCGTACAGAGACGCGCGTCGTGACGCCCAGGTATTGGTCCAGCTTCCGCTTTTCGGCCGCCTCCACGAAGAAGCGCGCCATCTCCGCGGGGATGCGGAGAAGCGCGCTCCGTTTCGCCACGAAGACCGAAACTTCCAAGCACATTCGTAGGGATGGGAAGGAATTGATGATTGCGGTGTAAACGGATTTTTGGGGAATGGAAGGAGGGAGGTCCGTAATGGACACCGAAGTGTCCTTTTGGACGTTAGGAACACGGATAGGTTCAGGGGTTGTGATGAAGGGGTTGAATGCGCTGGAATTCGTGGATGCGGGAGCCGCGGTCGCTGGGTGCTCTGAAAGAGACGCGGGATGGCGCGTTGTCTGTGAAGCAAGAAGGAATGAATTTAAGCCCTAATTGTGAATTTAGTTCGAAGGGAAGTCGGAATTGCAAGTGGCCGCGAGAGGGAAGCCTGAAGGGCAGGAATTAGGCTCTTATGCCTAAGAGTAAACGAGGAAAGAGCTCTTATGCCCTCCAGCCGTCCGTGAAGCGGAGATGGCTTGCGCGAGTGTTGTGCCCTCCCAACCCACGTATTCCTATGCGACTGGCCGTCCGCAAACGACCAGAAACCGCTCAAAGATGTCCCGCGGGTAAGAACCGGGAGCTCAGTTAGCCCGGCCCCGCTATTGTTTGCGTGGGAATCTCCCGGCTGCTAGCGAGCCCACTAGCGTGCAATAGCCGGGAGTGTGAAGAAGGGGCTCTCCGTCAGGCCAACGAGTGCGTCTGGGGCGACGGAGAGGGTTTAGTGTACCGGCCGGTGAGCAGAGGACCAGTCCCTCTGTCTAAATGTCCTTAATAAGTCGTTACTCCCCGGACTTCTTCAGCACAGGGGTGCTAACTTTGGGATACCGTTCCACCAAGGTGATCGGTCCCGCAGAGAGTTCCCTGTGCTGGTACTGCCGGGGCGCTGGCTGCTCACCGTTGATTGGCACTGACATTAACGGGTCCTAAAAAGGACTCTCGAATCTGTTCTGTATTGAAAAAGGAAAAGACTCTCTCAAGTACAAACTCTTTGAATCTGCCCTTAAGAGGGCAGCCGGGCGGCTCGGAAAGCCGGAGGAAGGAAGGAATGCGGGAATACGGGAAACGTGGGAGTGGGAAAAGGGGCGTCAAAGGTGCGGTCGGGTGCGGTTCCTCGGAGATCTGCTGCTGGGTGCGGTTCCTCGGAGATCTGCTGCTGGGTGCGGTGCTCCTCGTTGGGTCTGCTTGTTGAAAGTCGTCTCTGCAAGTCGATCTGGATCTGCTCCTGTGGGAGTCTCAATTTAGGCCAGGTTAATTTAAGCTTATATAGGGTTCCTTCGGAGTCAGGTGACTCCTGATTGGTCCATGTTGAAGCTCGTATCTGATTGGCTGGCGTGCGGCTGGTGTTTACGCCTGCTCTCCTCGACACTCTCTACCCTGAGGACGATGGCCGAGTCGGACATCGAAACGTCGGCAGCCCTGCAATCTCTGACCCGGTGGCGATCCCGAGAACTTCTCACATAAAAACCGGTGGTTTGTGCTAGACGGGTGAGTCTTCATTGACAAAATCTTAGCAACATAAGTGCGCATCAAAATTTCACGGAGAGTCACCAAAGGTGGTTCGCCGGCGTTAGAGTAAAGGCTTAAAATCAGACATGTTCTGAAAGCGCCCATTACCATCCGTAGCCCAGAACTGTGTACCAACGTAAGCGGTCTTAAATATCACTCCCGTCCAGACGCATAGATTGTTGATTCGTAGTCGAGTCGACTACGGACAAATGACCGATATAACATCAGAAACGAGGTGCGGTCTGCACCCCATGACGAATTGCTTAAAAACTTTAAAATATTTAAAATTTTAATACACTTGTCCCTCAATAAATACACGCTTTCTCGCCCATTTAAGCGATGGTCTAGAGTCTTCCCCAAAAATCGTATTGAGCCAACATACGGAAGTATCCTTCTACTGACTGTGAGATATAGCGTGTGCGGTGCATGATATCCGCTCAGCCTGTGAAAATGCACGCTTTACGTAGTATTAGTTTTGGTCTTTAGGCTTTGATTTCGAATCGAAAACACTGATCCATAACCAGACTATAAATCTCTATATATCCTTCCCTTTTATGGTACTTACCTTGATCTCACCGGATTATTATTTATAATGTAATTTTGTAAAAGAACTTCAGCCTGCAAAAGATATCCAAACGAACTACACCTACATTTATTATGGGCACCATCTAGAATAAAGTCGGAACGTTTTTAGCCTCTTATAATTTTTTACTATGGTTCACATCGAAGCATACTCTAAATCGATAATAAAATATTGATCCAAAGACAACTCTGATTATAAGACGTATTGCAATTTAAAATACGACGCTCATATGTTTTCACTATGTTAATAGCGGTATTTTCGAATTATTGATATTCGAGTTCTACTGCGATAACAGGAGATAACTGAAACACACGCAGATTACTTTGCTCGTTGATTGCTTCATTACATATATAGATGGGGTTTTCAGGAGTCTGGTCCTTGTGAAAATTAATAAATTGAACAATTTGTCCGACGTTTTGGAAAATATTTTTTTTTCCTTCTTCAGGGCTAAAATGGGATGAACCACCAATGAATATAGGTGACAAGATTTACAGGATATTTTCAATACAAAATATTTTGCAATACAATTTTTTAATTTTTTTACAAAGTTGAACGCCAAAAAATGCACGAAATTTTTTTACATAAATTTAAACTCTTTTGAGCTCCTGAAAAAGCACCTACATAACTAAAAAAGAGGTCTGGAAATCAGCTTACCATTTGCTTCGTTACTTGCTGAGGTATGACAAATTTATATAAAGCTTGTTTAAATTTCTCGCTTTAGTGAAAGTTAGCTTTCAAAATCTTCAAGGATTCAAATACATTCAAAATCCTTGATCAATCAATCATTTCATTAGTGATTATCTAGGTACTGAACTACTTTCGTTGGGATCTAAGTATAACAAAATGGATTCTGAAATGAACTTCGCCAGTACGGCCTCATTTAAATGGACCAAAGAGACTACTCTAAAATTTATTGAACTGGTAGAGCAGTCAATCCATTTGGGATGTCCACAGCCAGGACTATGAAAACAAAATGCTGAAGAGAAATTCCTTTTGAAGAATTGGTGAAATCCTTCAGTTTCCAGAAGTAAAGGTGCAGAGGAAGTGGCATGAATTGAAAACGCAATATTATCAGGTGCTAAAGAAGAAGCCCAAAAGTGGGTCAGGATATGGAGGGGAAACCAAATGGTAATATTTTCCTGCCCTTAATTTCCTTCATAATCCTATTCAGTGTCGTGAAACAGTTAGCAACTATATAAGTTTGAAGTAATGCTTAAGAACCATCTCTTATTTACTGAATATGAAATGGATTGTTCAACGTTTATTAAGTATCTGAGAATAAAATTACTTAGTAACATTTTAATACCATTTGCCATCATTTTAGTGGTGTGTTAAAACCTGCTGCAGCTAACTGCAACTTAATTTATCACAGGCAGAAATTAATGAAGATGACAAGGGCGAATTGACTCCTGAGATGCAAAATCCAAGCTTGTTAAGAGGCAATAAGAAGAGGAAAGTTGACAGTTAAGACAATATAAAAGAGGCTGATGTGACCAAGGCAGTGAGTATTTTACAGCAGCCCAATGATGCTGCCCAAGTATTTGGAGATTACGTTTGGCTGAAATAAGAGCATTGAAGAGTGAGAGAAATCAAAATGAATTGAAGCGTATGATCCAGAAAACAAATACGAGGGTAAGGAGAAAAGTTCTCGGCCTGACACAGAGATGGTGTTACAATCAGCGAAAATTTATGATTCCTGCATGGGTACAAGTGTCATTAGTTTGTATGACAAGTCACAACTTGTTCTCCCAACTAGTGTGTTTACACGTATTGTTGCAGTATTATTATGTTGTAGTCTTTATTGTTTATCGTTGAAATTGAATATCGTGCGGTCATAAAATTCCTCGTTTTGGATGGATTTACCCCAAAGGAAATTCGTCCGAAGTTAACAAAAGTGTACGGGGACTCTGCCCCTTCAATGTCGACCGTTAAAAAGTGGACAGCTGAATTTAAACGTAGTCACACATCCCTCAAAGATAACCCACGTGAAGGACGGCCAAAAACCGTAACCACACCGGAAATCATTAAAAAATGCACGATAAAATTTTGGACGATAGGCGAGTGAAGGTGAGTGAGATAGCTGAGGCTGTGGGGATATCGGAAGAAAGGGTGCGAAACATCTTGAACAAAGAATTAGGGTTGCGAAACCTCTGCGCAAGGTGGGTGCCGCAGTTGCTGAATGCCGATCAAAAACAAATGCGCAAACGACTTTCAGAGCAGTGTTTGGATTGATTAAAGAGGTATCCGACCGATTTTTTTGTGGTGATTTGTGACCATGGATGAGACATGGGTCCACCACTACACACCAGAAACCAAACAACAGAAAAAGCAATGGGTGGAAGCTGGTGGTTCAGCACCAAAGAAAGCAAAGTCGATCGCATCTGCCGGAAAGGTCATGGCCAGTGTGTTTTAGGATGCGAAAGGGATCCTGTTAATTGATTACTTTGAAAAAGGCAGAACAATTACAGACGAATATTACTCCAACCTTCATGACTATCTGGATGTCAAAATTCGCGAGAAGAGGCCTGGGTTGAAAAAGAAAAAAATCATCTTTCACCAGGACAACGCACCTGCTCACAAATGCGTTGGCGTTGGGAAAACTACGGGATTTCGGGTACGATTTGGTCGGCCATCCCCCCTATTCTCCTGATTTAGCACCCTCAGACTTCCATCCGTTCCCAAACCTGAAAAAATTTGTTTCTGGGAAGCGCTACGCGTCCAGTGAAGAAGTTGAGAGGGCCGTAGATGGATATTTTCACGGCCTTCCAGACTCTCACTTCCGAGAAGGAATACTGATGTTGGAGAAACGATGGACCAAGTGTGTTGAGGTCAAGGGAGATTACGTAGAAATATAAAATCATTTTTAAATGAAAATCGCAGTCTTTCATTGACGGGCCGAGAACTTTTCACCGTACCCTCGTACAAGGGATACGTCGTGGAAGCAGATATTTTGATGGATGGTGAAGACAAGTAGGTATACCTACTTGTCTTCGCTATACACTATAGTGAGCATTTCGTGCAGGGATTGAGTACGTCAAGTTCGGGACCATAAAAATAAGATGTATTATGGGCATCTACTTTATCCATTTGTTTTCATTGAATTACTGCTCCTATAAGTGTCCACATCTCTCTATTTTCAGGCACATTATATATCATTAATGTATCATTTGGGATGTTTTCAAGGATTCGGATTATAAATAAAAAATACAATGAACGTGAAAATCATTTGTTTGTAGTATCATAACCTTATGGTGCAGTGATGAGTTTTGATCCTTTTGGGGAAATATATATTGCACTATTGAGAAGAAGGTGGATTAAAAAGACCCTTGATTACCGAATATACCGAGGAACTTGAAATTTTAACCTGTTGCGCAGGAAGCAAGTGCGATCGTGATCCTAGATTCTAATGTTGTGTGGTGTAATATTGGTGTATTTGGCATATTAGCTGTTCTCGACGCAGACGCGGTATGTTGAAACGTGCATCTTATGTGTTACATCGTGAAGGTAATGCAAAGAAATAAATATTCCCGTCTACAACTATTTTGGTTTAATAAATTGTTTTTATTTGCACAAGTAGCCATTAACGTATCCATCTTCCACGATGACCTTCGAAAATTGAAATTGACTGGTGAAAATTACTGCTTGCAATTAATAAAAGTTAGGACATCTAATCTTGAAAAGTAAGCAGCGATAGGTTCAGTGGGTTCAGTCTTTTAATTAAAATTGAAAGTTGCTTAGCGAACTTTTTCAAACATGGCATATTGCTTGATATGGAAAAGATTTTTCTTGACATATGTCCAGCACATTTCCCTCGTACTCTGATTACTGATATGTGCATGCATTAAATTTCCTAGCAGTTTTTCAATCAATGAAAATGCTTTACCAAATAATATTGAGCCCATATGTCAATCACATCTGTTAGAGTTGTAATCTAATACATAAATATGGGTTGGCAACATATGTTGCTATTTATGTCAGTAACTATTTATCTATATTGTTGTTGTCAACTCTCTGTCAGTCGTTCAATTTGTAAACTGGAATTTGCATGTGTCTGTGACTCGTTATTAAAACATCTTAGTTTAAAGCCGATATCTCAAGATATTATTTAACCTCTAACAACATCAATAGCACCACTGGCGGCGCTTTGTTTTGACCTAGTTTCTGCACAATTAAGATACAATTAAGTTTAATTTAGCTTCCAGAATTAGTAAAATAAATATAGACAGAGTGAACGCTCATAAATGCACACGTTTAATTGCATAGACAAAGTTTCATTTCGCTTGCACTTCTTTCTTCGCCCATATTATCCTGTTTCGGGTAATTAAAAAAAATACTTGTTGGGAGGCATTTCCGTTGGTGTCATTATATTTTGGCACAGGACAACATTTACAAGAACGCTTTGGCATATTAAACCAAAGTGTGTTCATGAAAGACATTTCAAAAGTGATCTCCTAAACGCTTCAAACTTCGCATAGAAATATACGCACCGCGACCGCTGTTGCAGGACCTGACGTCATTCAAGATGGCAGCGATGCGAATTACGTTTTTGTGAGGGACCAGTTCGTGGCGATTCAAATGCTTATATTTTAAAAATAAAATACTTTCTGTCAAAACTGCTTTCGCAGCAAGTAATTTTTTTGTTTAAACTCTACGAAAATGTCTTTATTGGAATATGTGTCCAGAGACCTATTCCCCTCCGTTCACAGCTCGTATTCTGCCCATCTAAACAGCACGAGTTTTTGCACACCAGTTCTCAGCTCCCCATTACAGGGATCAGTATTTTTGAATGTTATCGACCATTTTCGGTCTCTGCCAAAATATTCTTTTTAGTGGAATCAGTTATTTATACCACCGTCATCCCTTGAGATTGAGGATTGTTGGCAAAATTTTTCCCTTTCTCTCTTCAATGTAGGTCGCCAAAAAAAGAGAGTGGAAATATTCCAATTTTGACTCGTTTCCCAAATCAAAATCCAACTGGTCGCAAAAATGAAAGATCGACGCAAAAATGATGGTTCAACTCATGCTGACACCCTGGTTGCCCATTTGTACATTAACCCCTTGAGTCACCATATAGATTTTTTGATATTTTGGCCGGAAATCCGTTCATAGATTCAACCGATTTCAAAATCGCGACAAAATAGTCCATTACACCTGGAAAGGTTCCAAATTTGATTATTTTCTCATGACGAGGGCAATATGACACTTGGGCTTGAGACATCTTCTTCAAACATTTCAACGAAAGTGGTGGAACCATCCATTCAAGATTTTTCGCTTGAAACCCCCGCTGTCCCAGCCGCAGAAGAACAGGACCCAGAAGATTTTGCACCATCGACTGAGCCGGTCTCCAGGATCTCTCAAATGACCAGTCACTACACCAAAATATATAAAGACCCTGGCCTGTGGTCAAACATATTGTCAGACAATGTGAAGATGGGGTTGATAGATTTGGGGCCATATCAGCTGACAGAACAGGAAGTAAAATTTCCTGCAGACAAAGATGGCAGGTGCTTCTCCTCTATATATTATTTAAAAAAATTGAGTAATGGTGAAACGATTCCCAGGACCTGGATAGTGTATTCTCAGTCAAAAAATAGCGTGTTCTGTTTCCCTTGCATGATTTTTAAGTGTTCGTCTAGTGTTTTTGCAGAAGGGTATAATGATTGGCGTCATTTATCCCAGAATGTGGAACGACATGAAAAATCACAAGGACATATTTCCACCGTCAGAGCGTGGCATGAATTGAATAAATCTATATCATCGAACAGGACTGTTGATTCTCTCAATGAACAACGGATAAGACAAGAAAAAGATCGCTGGGGTTCAGTACTAAAAATTATTATTTATATTGTGAGATTTTTAGCGGGTCAGAATTTGGCTTTCAGAGGGACAAAGACTCAGTTATATGAGCCTCAAAATGGTAACTTTTTGAAATTAGTCGAAACAGTGGCAAAATTCAACGAAACTATGTCTGACCATGTCCAAAGGATTGTGAGAGATCCGTTCAGCATGCCTCATTATTTGGGGTGTCACATCCAGAATGAGCTAATTGAAACTTTAGGGGATCAGATCAGAGGAGAAATTATTCGGCTTTTAAGACTTTGCAAATATTACTCTATTATTTTAGATTCTACTCCGGATGTAAGTCATCAAGATCAACTGATTGTTGTCGTCAGATTTGTTCTAATCAACAGTAAGAATAAACTAGTAGAAATCAGAGAACACTTTTTAACTTTTTTTGCGGTGTCTGACTCAACCGGGCAAGCTTATGCAGATATAATCCTCGCGTTTTTGAGGAACCACAATATTTGTTTTCGTGATTTGAGGGGGCAGGCTTACGATAACGGTGCAAATATGAAAGAGCGGCATAAAGATTTGCAAAAAAAATTATTGACCAAAATCCACGAGCTTTTTTTGTGCCTTGTGCAGCGCATAGTTTAATTTTAGTAGTTAATGACGCCGCAAAAGCATCCTTGGAAATCGTCAATTTTTTTTCGACTGTACAGGAGCTTTATGTTTTCTTTTCTGTCTCGACTAAACGATGGAATGTTTTAAAAAATGAAATCCCCACTCTAAGCTTAAAAGCACTTTCCGATACCCGATGGGAGAGTCGAGTTGATGCAATCCGGGTTCTTAGATTCAATATAGAAAAAATATATGATGCTCTTTTCGCAATCTATTCAGATACGTCCAAAAATTCAGACACTAGAGATGGAGCACGTTCATTGATTAGAAAAATTCATTGTTTCAAGTTCCTTTGCTCTGTTGTGATATGGTACAAGGTACTAACACAAATCAATGTGGTGAGTAAATGTATGCAAGAATTGACTGTGATATTACCGAGTATTATGTTGTTGTTAGAGAGTGTCAAAAAGTATTTATCTGATGCCAGATCAGATAATGGTTTTATTAATATTTTAGAGGAAGCCACGAAGATGGCCGAGGATATTGACTGTGATGTTTCATTCCCTAAGATCAACGCGGTAAGACCACGCACAAAGAAACGGTTGTTTCATTATGAAAGTCCTGATGATCCAGTAAAAGATCCACGGGAGGCATTTAAAATCAATTTTTATTACATGCTATTGGACACGGCGCTGTGTAAAATTGAAGGGAGATACGAACAAATGAAGAATCATTACATGAAATTTATTTTTCTTAATGATCTCCATGAGTTCCTTAAGCTTGCATCCGCAGAGAAAATCGACAAAATCCGGACTTTAGAATCCATGCTAAAGTGAATGAAAAAGATATTGTCGCGCAAGACTTGCTGGATGACATAGAAAATCTCGGCCCCTGTCTTAAACCTGGAATGACTGCTATGGATGTGATTCAATATTTGGTAGCAAATGGTCTTCTATATTCGTTTCCCACCCTCATGATCGCTCTGAGAATTTTCCTAACAATGCCCGTTACTGTGGCAAGTGGGGAAAGGAGTTTTTCAAAATTGAAACTAATCAAAAACTACCTGAGATCAACGATGGGACAAGAAAGACTCAAATTTAACCATCATTAGTATCGAGAAATAAATTGCTGATGAAATGGATGTTTCAGATATTGTAAAAGATTTCGCGTTGAAAAAGTCCAGGAAAGTTGATTTCAAATAACCTCCAATGGATGTATTGAAAAAATATGTATGCACAATTTGAGTAATAAATATTTGATCATTTGTACATGAAACTTTTGTCATTCTTCTTCGAGAAACGAACACGTTAAATTGGCAGGGGGGGGGGGGGGGAGGCGCTGGACCGCTCTCGCACACGGGCGCCAAATACTCCAGGATCGGCCCTGGAAATATTCATAACCTAAGAAGAAACCACTTGATTATTGAAAGAGCTTTGAAATTTATTTTAATCAAGCACAACTTGAAATTACTGGAAACCGAAAGAGATAAATATCCAAGCGACCATTTCTCGAAAACTGATAATGAGCAAGGGGGAGTTGAGGGTGTAGAGGGGAACATTTCTTCACTCATTTCCAGCGGGGAATCAGATCCTGATGACGATGTGGAGGAATTTGAAGACATGTATTCAGGCTAATCCAACACAAAACATAGATTACGGGCCTCTTTGGTTGTTTTGTATTTGTGTACAGTTTTATGCATAGTTTGTATTGTGCAGTACGGACTATAACTTAAGTGCCTAATCATACATGTCTTTAATACAAATATGGCTGCAATTAATGATATGGGAGATATTGTCCATGATTTAAGAAAATTATGCAAACAATGATTTCAATTTTTCTTCATAATGCTAACCTAATAACTTGTTCTCTCTTTTATTTCAAGCATTCTTATCCACGAAACAGACCCATTACAAAAACATGTGTCATCACAATGCCATAAGAATTTCCAACTAAAAACAATGCTGTTGTTTGTAGTAATTAGACTGTTTTCAAGCCTAAATAAATCCCCTATCATGTTAGATACAATACCACTGTCGAAATACTGCAGAAGATACAAACCTTTTTTGATGACGTTTTTGCTATTAGAGGTGAGTAGTATTAATCCTTGTGTCCGCTAGGCGTATTAATATTTAAAATACTTCGTCCTGACCGTGCGAAAACTCAAGGATTCCTCAGCATTCAGCGATAATAGGTGTCTTCGTATATATCCTATTGAATGTTTTGCTCTAAAATGCGGAACAGCTTCAGTTACAAGTGGCTAAAATAATTTTTTTACCTCAAGCTAATTATTGTACTTGTCGTAGCTATTACAGGAAATTAATTCATTGTGTCCTTATTGGCCCTTTAATACGATCCACCAGTCACGATACGAATCACCAAGATTAAAGTATTCGAGACCATTGAGTATTCACACATGATTTTTAGCACGCCATATTATCATTGTGCATACATTTTTTAATAATCAAACATCGTATATTACAATTTTATTTTAAACTAAAACTTGGAATAGAGAATGGTTCAGTTTATATTGTCCACGAATAATATAGACAGTAATGATTAATGATAATGACGAAATGCATTTCCACGTCAAATAAAATCAATATAGGAATAAAATTGAAAAAAAAACATTTTTAAGGGTGAATACGTGTTTCATTAAAAATTTTAAACGTTCGCATGAAAAAAACGTTTCTTTTCCATCACTAGTTATAACTTATGATAATCGGAGCATTAAATGCTAGTAGAGCTTTTTCGTTCTATATCTATATCATTAGAAAGTATTGCAGCCGCAAAAAACAGTCCACCATTACGATAATGACTGATGACGTCCCGAACCCTTCTCTTATAAGACTCCATTTAAGACTAATCAGATTCCAATACAAAGTTTTTCATTATAATGAAAAAAAATAATAAAACGCTGTGGTTATTCCATGGGCGGGGGAATGTTTAGTTAATTACCATTTAATGATAAACGTACTGTTCAACCGCACCACCTCTTGGATTTCCTAATTATCGATTTGTCTCGAATTAAATAGTTTGTTGAATATCAGAGATCGAATGGGTAAAAGCATGTCTGAGAGGCGTAGATTGAGAATGGAATCGACGAGAATTTACAAACCGCCATATGATACCGCGTGAATCGGAAACTGTCAGAACAACATAGAAAAAATCGCATCGCTGAAGCATGAAATTTTAGTGTTAACAAAGTTCGGGAAAGAAAATGGATAAGAATTGTATTAACTAATGATTAAAACTATTAAAATATATGATCAAAAACTTTTATTGGATCAAAAACGCGACCCTTAATCAAGAAGGACGTCCCTTAAGGTTATAAAACCCAGCAACATTTAAATAATCATTCAAATTGCAATAAGATAATGTAACATACGTAAATTTAATAAAAAATTGAAAGTACCAATACAAAATATTATTTACACAAAATAAATCTCTTATTCTGTCTTATGTGTGCCTTCACCCTGACCTACTCTAACCAATGTTCCACCAGGCACAGATTCTACTCCCACTCCTTGGTGTTTTGTACTGGTGTCTCGTGTTGTAGTTGTCGGGGTCGGTCCGCCTCCAGTTGAGTGACGTCTTTTGCGTGTCGTTCCCGCCCCTCCTCCAGTTGGCGTCCCTCGGGTAGTTGTTGTGTGCGTGCCCTCACCGTCGACTCCTGCACTCGTTGATCCACCGTCAGTAGATTCTCCTTCCAGGCCAGGGTTCTGCGTGGTTGTGTCTGGTGTTGTAGTTGTCGGGGTCTGTCCGCCTCCTGTTGTGTCACGTCTTTTGCGTGTCGTTCCCGCCTCTCCTCCATTTGGCGTCCCTCGGGTAGTTGTTGTGTGCGTGCCCTCACCGTCGACTCCTGCACTCGTTGATCCACCGTCAGTAGATTCTCCTTCCAGGCCAGGGTTCTGCGTGGTTGTGTCTCGTGTGGTAGTTGTCGGGGTCGGTCCGCCTCCTGTTGTGTCACGTCTTTTGCGTGTCGTTCCCGCCCCTCCTCCAGTTGGGGTCCCTCGGGTAGAGTTTGTGTGAGTTCCTTCACCGCCAACTCCTACACTGGTTGATCCACTATTAGTAGAATTACCTCTCAGGCCAGGGGTGTTTGTATTTTCGGATGTTGCATGTTCTATCTCTCGTCGCTGGTGCGCATCTTCAGCTGGAATTGAATCAAGTACTTGGTTCAATAAAAAAGACACGAAGATGTGTCAATGCCATTTAATGACGCAAGATATTCTTAGCTTTCATTGATTTTTTGTCCCTTTTATTTGCGGTTGAAAATTTTTCATGATTAAATGAAAAATACTGGCGTTTATTTGTTTCATGTAAGGTTTAGGGAAATAATATCACAGGGTAATCAATATTCTTATAGCGGTTTTCCTTGTACCTCTCTTATTAAAATAGCACCGCTTAATAATATTGTACCTAAGGCTGACTAATTATTGTTAGGAAAGTAATTAAGACTGACTTACTAGGATGAGCGATGCACATTCCTGCGCAGAAGAGGAGCAGTAGGATGATGCAAGCGCTGCGTGTGAACATTGTCGATACACGGATGTAATGATGCTCCAAGGAAGATCTCGACGGTCTGAAGTGGAAGGAAGAAAATCGTGCTTTTATAGGCATTATCCATCTTGAGCACCCGGAAGACAAAACGCGCCATATTGATCCCCCGGAAGTGGTTCACCGCTTAAGTTTTTTTTGTGTCGTTAATTTTTCTCTGAAAACTGCTGAAACATTGTTATGAATGTTTTGTTATTATTCTTCAGTGTTAGTTGTACTTTAGAAATGTATTTCCTGTTTTTCGATGCAAAGAGTTCATAAAACATTCTCCTTCTTGTTGTTTTTTTCTTATCCGTGATAAAAGCAAGCCTCATGTTTGTTTACGCATTACCGGTGATAAAAAAAATATTTGCCTCCGTAATACTCGATTCTTGGTATCATATCATTTAGACGTGGTGGAACAAGAAATTATTACACGTGAGTAATGATTTTAAAAAATTGATCCTTTAACTTCGTCATGTACCAGGCATATTACACTTATATCTCATGTTTAGGATTTATGCTTTGGACCTCCTTGCCCAATAAATATTCAAATTTTTTCGTTTTGCCAACATGGAATAATGAAAACAGCATCAGAGACATGCAATATAATTCTTAGTTTTTCAATGGGTTTGCCCAGTGATTTAAGGAATGATGCAAACGAACGCAATATATTTTACATTATAAATTGCGTAACATCTTCATGTTTATATTTAAGTACATCGGGGACTGAGTTTTTCTCGATCTGGTTATGTATTTGTTTTTATTGGGTATTTTACTCTGGTTATGGATTTGTTTTTTCGATATGAAATTCGGAGAGCGATTGTTAAATACTTAATATGTATAGGTGAAAGTTTTATGTTTCCAGTAGGAATGGGTGATTATCAAAAAATAATCGTTATTTTGTTAATAATATTTGAAAGCAGCCGATCAATTGCGGCCTATTAATTTCTTTAATAGGTCGATACTGGATTAATCGATTCGATTATGACAACATAAAAAACAGATACCGAGCTTATGCTTCCTCCATAAATTAATTTAACGGAAAGTATGTTTAAGTAAAGAAAGTTCTGGAGCAGTCATTTCTTTACTATTTGCAGTTTTGTTTTAGCACCTTCCACGGTGGTAAATATTTTAATCCCGATTATATTTTCCCTGTTTTACGCTGGATTTTAAAATTTTCCCATAACTTTTTTCCGCCATTTACATGCCTTTTAGGCTCATGTTTGGCGATATAAGAAGATGCCTATAGGTAGGGATCGAGGGACATTGATTGATCCATATAAAACGAAAATGAGATAATAAAACGATGAAAGACTTATTCATGGCGTTTCGGACGAATATTTGAAAATTACTGCAAACTTTTATTGCGTTAGATGGCGGCGAAACCTTCACATAAATACACGACCAAAAATATTGTAGGTCTAACATTACGTGTTGTATTTTCGAAAAAAACAAACAGTGGAGAAAGGAGTCAGTAGATTGGTTTCGCCAAGTCATTTTTGGCAGAATGGCAACCATTTTAACAAAAGGAATTCAAGAAAAACTCTTGTCTTTTCACGACATATAACACAACGAAAGTAGTCACCGCTAGTCACGATTCAAAATCGAAGAAATTTCATATATCACGTCGTGGACGGTTGCAGCTCAAGCTACGCTTACTCTCGTTACGTCGTCGTTAATTAATAAGGAGTCAAAAAATGTGCCCTTCTTCCGTATCGTACTTCTTTTGAATAGCTTCTTTAAATAGCTAAAGAATTTTATAGAAGAGTTACTAAGAACTCGTGCCTCTACTATATCAACGAGCCATTGTCGCTATTATCCGTCGAGACTGACGCGATTACCGCGAGATGCCTGAGTTTGAGAAATTACACCATAGATTATTTTTTCGTCGCAACCGATAAACATTTAAAACATTTTATTTGGATTAGAATTGTCTTCGTGACTTAAAATCCTATGACCAAGAATTTCGTGCTTTTTAATCCGTTAGCTGTCCTCATGTTCTAATGAAATTTCAACTATTTAAAGCCAATGCTAATTTTTTATTTTTAATGTACCAAAGTAGTTATGAAATTCGTAGAACCTTATTATGTAACTGATCACTTGATAGAAACGTGGGTGGGACCACTGCAGTCACATGTTTTTCAGCATGAAGAGTGTTGAGGAGGAGATAAATAATAATTACCTTTTTTATTTTACTGCATTAAAGTTGGCTTTCTCTTGCGTAGTAGAGAGCTTATGGAACTCGGGGGTCTCGTTGTACTGTTCTGACTGTTGGCCCTAACTGAATCATGCAATATTTGCATGTGAAATGTTTACCTTATCATAATAATGCATACCATAGTTCATTATATCAGATCATGGATTAATATTTCAAACTTTAATCTTTTACGCAAGTTTTCGATTTACCTGTGTACTTTGACACTAGATTGTGGTTAATTCCAGAGCAGGCCAGTACTTGAAGAACGCCTTAAGCTTTTTGCCTACTTATCGATTCTTATAAAAGTCGGATGTATTCAATGGTCCATAATTGGTAGTAAAGTTATTTTATTGTATATTTCACATTTTAAAACCGGAATTGAATTTTTCGATTTAGTCAAGTTTTAGCTTTTTCCTTCGCCTGACAAAAAATAAGTTCCGTTTTTTTCTTATCAATCGATTTTTTATTGAAAAAAATTTTAAACTTGCAGAAAACGTTCTTGATAATATGCGTTATTTTTCCACATAATCTCCGGAAACCTCAAAGCACATCGTATACCCTCGAATGAGCTTTGAAATCCCCTCCTCGTAGAAGCTTCCCGCCACCTCCTTGGTCCATTTGGTGACAGTTTCTTTTACTTCGTCGTTACTAGTGAAACGTTCTCCGGCTAATCCCTCCTTAATTTTGGTGAACAGATGAAAGTGAAGATGAAGACAAAAGACAAGGAAGTGAAAGTGAAGATGAAGACAATGAAGACAAAAGAGCGATGCTACTTTTCACTAGTTAGGCCCCACGTTGAGTATGCAGCCAGTGTATGGGATCCTAATGAATTAGGTTTGATGAGAGAAGTAGACAGTTTGCAGCGTAGAGCAGCTAGGTTCGTCAAAAGGTGTTACGATAGGTTGAGTAGTGTATCAGATTTAATACAAGAATTAGGGTGGGAATCATTATCAGAGCGTAGGTTAAAGTAGTAGGTTAAGTAAAATTCTTTTACTTCCACCCTCATCCTTGGCGACCTAAAGAAGTTTTATCACGCACGGAAATATTCATAACCTAAGAACAAACTACTTGAATACTGTAAGAACTTTGAAATTTATTTTAAACAAGCACAACTTGAAATTACTGGAAACCAATAAATATTCAAGTGACCATCTCTCGATAACTGATAATAACGGAGGGAGAGTTGAGGGTGTAGAGGGGAACATTTCTTCACTCATCTCTATTGAGGAATCAGATCCTGATGGCGATGTGGAGGAATTTGAAGACATTGATTCAGAGGAATTCGAACCAAAACATAGATTACGGGCCTCTTTGGTTGTTCTGTATTTGTGTAGTGTTTTATGCATATTTTGTATTGTGCACTACGGACTATAACTCAAATGCCTAATCACACATGTCTTTAATACAAATATTGCTGCAATTAATGCTATAAGAGATTATGTTCATGATTAAAAAAATTAATGTAAACAATATATCCATTTTTCTTCATTATGGTAACCGAAGAACTTATTCTCTCTTTTATGTCAAGCATTCTAAGCTACGAAACAGAACCATTGAAAAAACACATAACAATTTTATTTGAATATTCAACAAAAAAAGTATATGCTATTTGTAGTAATTTGACTGTTTTCAAGCCTAAATAAATCTCCCATCATGTTAGATACGAAATAACTGTCGAAATACAACCAAAGATATAAACGTTTTTCGATGACATTTTTGCTATTATAGGTGAGTCGTATTAATCCTTGTCTACGCTAGTCGAATTAATATTTAAAGAACTTTGCCCTGACCGCGCGAAAACTCAAGGATTCCTCAGCATTCAGCGATAACATGTGTCTTTTTTCATTGAATGTTGAGCTCTAAAATGCCCAACAGCTTCAGTTACAAGTGGCTTAAATAATTTTTTACCTAAACCTAATATGTTACTTGTCGTAGCTATTACAGGAAATGAATTCATTCAGTGTCTTTATTGGATCTTCACCAGTCGAGATACGAGTCAACAAGATTAAAGTTTTCGAGACCATTGAGTATTCACTAATGATTTTTATCAAGACATATTATCATTGTGCATACATTTTGTAATAATCTACCATCGTATATTACAATTTTTTTTAAAACTAAAACTTGGAATAGAGAATGAATCAGTTTATATTGTCCACGAATAATATAGACAGTAATGATTAATGATAATGACGAAATGCATTTCCACGTCAAATAAAATCAATATAGGAATAAAATTGAAAAAAAAACATTTTTAAGGGTGAATACGTGTTTCATTAAAAATTTTAAACGTTCGCATGAAAAAAACGTTTCTTTTCCATCACTAGTTATAACTTATGATAATCGGAGCATTAAATGCTAGTAGAGCTTTTTCGTTCTATATCTATATCATTAGAAAGTATTGCAGCAGCAAAAAACAGTCCACCATTACGATAATGACTGATGACGTCCCGAACCCTTCTCTTATAAGACTCCATTTAAGACTAATCAGATTCCAATACAAAGTTTTTCATTATAATGAAAAAAAAATAATAAAACGCTGTGGTTATTCCATGGGCGGGGGAATGTTTAGTTAATTACCATTTAATGATAAACGTACTGTTCAACCGCACCACCTCTTGGATTTCCTAATTATCGATTTGTCTCGAATTAAATAGTTTGTTGAATATCAGAGATCGAATGGGTAAAAGCATGTCTGAGAGGCGTAGATTGAGAATGGAATCGACGAGAATTTACAAACCGCCATATGATACCGCGTGAATCGGAAACTGTCAGAACAACATAGAAAAAATCGCATCGCTGAAGCATGAAATTTTAGTGTTAACAAAGTTCGGGAAAGAAAATGGATAAGAAGTGTATTAACTAATGATTAAAACTATTAAAATATATGATCAAAAACTTTTATTGGATCAAAAACGCGACCCTTAATCATAAAGGACGTCCCTTAAGGTTATAAAACCCAGCAACATTTAAATAATCATTCAAATTGCAATAAGATAATGTAACATACGTAAATTTAATAAAAAATTGAAAGTACCAATACAAAATATTATTTACAAAAATAAATCTCTTATTCTGTCTTATGTGTGCCTTCACCCTGACCTACTCTAACCAATGTTCCACCAGGCACAGATTCTACTCCCACTCCTTGGTGTTTTGTACTGGTGTCTCGTGTTGTAGTTGTCGGGGTCGGTCCGCCTCCAGTTGAGTGACGTCTTTTGCGTGTCGTTCCCGCCCCTCCTCCAGTTGGCGTCCCTCGGGTAGTTGTTGTGTGCGTGCCCTCACCGTCGACTCCTGCATTCGTTGATCCACCGTCAGTAGATTCTGCTTCCAGGCCAGGGTTCTGCGTGGTTGTGTCTCGTGTGGTAGTTGTCGGGGTCGGTCTGCCTCCTGTTGTGTCACGTCTTTTGCGTGTCGTTCCCGCCCCTCCTCCAGTTGGCGTCCCTCGGGTAGTTGTTGTGTGCGTGCCCTCACCGTCGACTCCTGCACTCGTTGATCCACCGTCAGTAGATTCTCCTTCCAGGCCAGGGTTCTGCGTGGTTGTGTCTGGTGTTGTAGTTGTCGGGGTCTGTCCGCCTCCTGTTGTGTCACGTCTTTTGCGTGTCGTTCCCGCCTCTCCTCCAGTTGGCGTCCCTCGGGTAGTTGTTGTGTGCGTGCCCTCACCGTCAACTCCTGCACTCGTTGATCCACCGTCAGGAGATTCTCCTTCCAGGCCAGGGTTCTGCGTGGTTGTGTCTCGTGTTGTAGTTGTCGGGGTCGGTCCGCCTCCTGTTATGTCACGTCTTTTGCGTCTCGTTCCCGCCCCTCCTGCAGTTGGCGTCCCTCGGGTAGTTGTTGTGTGCGTGCCCTCACCGTCGACTCCTGCAATCGTTGATCCACCGTCAGTAGATTCTCCTTCCAGGCCAGGGTTCTGCGTGGTTGTGTCTCGTGTTGTAGTTGTCGGGGTCGGTCCGCCTCCTGTTGTGTCACGTCTTTTGCGTGTCGTTCCCGCCTCTCCTCCAGTTGGCGTCCCTCGGGAAGTTGTTGTGTGCGTGCCCTCACCGTCGACTCCTGCACTCGTTGATCCACCGTCAGTAGATTCTCCTTCCAGGCCAGGGTTCTGCGTGGTTGTGTCTCGTGTTGTAATTGTCGGGGTTGGTCCGCCTCCTGTTATGTCACGTCTTTTGCGTCTCGTTCCCGCCCCTCCTGCAGTTGGCGTCCCTCTGGTAGTTGTTGTGTGCGTGCCCTCACCGTCGACTCCTGCAGTCGTTGATCCACCGTCAGTAGATTCTCCTTCCAGGCCATGGTTCTGCGTGGTTGTGTCTCGTGTTGTAGTTGTCGGGGTCGGTCCGCCTCCTGTTGTGTCACGTCTTTTGCGTGTCGTTCCCGCCCCTCCTCCAGTTGGCGTCCCTCGGGTAGTTGTTGTGTGCGTGCCCTCACCGTCGACTCCTGCACTCTTTGATCCACCGTCAGTAGATTCTCCTTCCAGGCCAGGGTTTTGCGTGGTTGTGTCTCGTGTTGTAGTTGTCGGGGTCGGTCCGCCTCCTGTTGTGTCACGTCTTTTGCGTGTCGTTCCCGCCCCTCCTCCAGTTGGCGTCCCTCGGGTAGTTGTTGTGTGCGAGCCCTCACCGTCGACTCCTGCACTCGTTGATCCACCGTCAGTAGATTCTCCTTCCAGGCCAGGGTTTTGCGTGGTTGTGTCTCGTGTTGTAGTTGTCGGGGTCGGTCCGCCTCCTGTTGTGTCACGTCTTTTTTGTGTCGTTCCCGCCCCTCCTCCAGTTGGCGTCTCTCGGGTAGTTGTTGTGTGCGTGCCCTCACCGTCGTCTCCTGCACTCTTTGATCCACCGTCAGTAGATTCTCCTTCCAGGCCAGGGTTCTGCGTGGTTGTGTCTCGTGTTGTAGTTGTCGGGGTCGGTCCGCCTCCTGTTGTGTCACGTCTTTTGCGTGTCGTTCCCGCCCCTCCTCCAGTTGGCGTATCTCGGGTAGTTGTTGTGTGCGTGCCCTCACCGTCGACTCCTGCACTCTTTGATCCACCGTCAGTAGATTCTCCTTCCAGACCAGGGTTCTGCGTGGTTGTGTCTCGTGTTGTAGTTGTCGGGGTCGGTCCGCCTCCTGTTGTGTCACGTCTTTTGCGTGTCGTTCCCAACCCTTCTCCAGTTGGGGTCCTTCGGGTAGTTGTTGTGTGAGTTCCTTCACCGCCAACTCTTACACTGGTTGATCCACTATTAGTAGAATTACCTCTCAGGCCAGGGGTGTTTGTATTTTCGGATGTTGCATGTTCTATCTCTCGTCGCTGGTCCGCATCTTCAGCTGGAATTGAATCAAGTACTTGGTTCAATAAAAAAGACACGAAGATGTGTCAATGCCATTTAATGACGCAAGATATTCTTAGCTTTCATTGATTTTTTTGTCCCTTTTATTTGCGGTTGAAAATTTTTCATGATTAAATGAAAAATACTGGCGTTTATTTGTTTCATGTAAGGTTTAGGGAAATAATATCTCAGGGTAATCAATATTCTTATAGCGGTTTTCCTTGTACCTCTCTCATTAAAATAGCACCGCTTTATAATATTGTCCCTAAGGCTGACTAATTATTGTTAGGAAAGTAATTAAGACTGACTTACTAGGATGAGCGATGCACATTCCTGCGCAGAAGAGGAGCAGTAGGATGATGCAAGCGCTGCGTGTGAACATTGTCGATACACGGATGTAATGATGCTCCAAGGAAGATCTCGACGGTCTGAAGTATAAGGAAGAAAATCGTGCTTTTATAGGCATTTTCCATCTTGAGCACCCGGAAGACAAAACGCGCCATATTGATCCCCCGGAAGTGGTTCACCGCTTAAGTTTTTTTTGTGTCGTTAATTTTTCTCTGAAAACTGCTGAAACATTGTTATGAATGTTTTGTTATTATTCTTCAGTGTTAGTTGTACTTTAGAAATGTATTTCCTGTTTTTCGATGCAAAGAGTTCATAAAACATTCTCCTTCTTGTTGTTTTTTTCTTATCCGTGATAAAAGCAAGCCTCATGTTTGTTTACGCATTACCGGTGATAAAAAAAATATTTGCCTCCGTAATACTCGATTCTTGGTATCATATCATTTAGACGTGGTGGAACAAGAAATTATTACACGTGAGTAATGATTTTAAAAAATTGATCCTTTAACTTCGTCATGTACCAGGCATATTACACTTATATCTCATGTTTAGGATTTATGCTTTGGACCTCCTTGCCCAATAAATATTCAAATTTTTTCGTTTTGCCAACATGGAATAATGAAAACAGCATCAGAGACATGCAATATAATTCTTAGTTTTTCAATGGGTTTGCCCAGTGATTTAAGGAATGATGCAAACGAACGCAATATATTTTACATTATAAATTGCGTAACATCTTCATGTTTATATTTAAGTACATCGGGGACTGAGTTTTTCTCGATCTGGTTATGTATTTGTTTTTATTGGGTATTTTACTCTGGTTATGGATTTGTTTTTTCGATATGAAATTCGGAGAGCGATTGTTAAATACTTAATATGTATAGGTGAAAGTTTTATGTTTCCAGTAGGAATGGGTGATTATCAAAAAATAATCGTTATTTTGTTAATAATATTTGAAAGCAGCCGATCAATTGCGGCCTATTAATTTCTTTAATAGGTCGATACTGGATTAATCGATTCGATTATGACAACATAAAAAACAGATACCGAGCTTATGCTTCCTCCATAAATTAATTTAACGGAAAGTATGTTTAAGTAAAGAAAGTTCTGGAGCAGTCATTTCTTTACTATTTGCAGTTTTGTTTTAGCACCTTCCACGGTGGTAAATATTTTAATCCCGATTATATTTTCCCTGTTTTACGCTGGATTTTAAAATTTTCCCATAACTTTTTTCCGCCATTTACATGCCTTTTAGGCTCATGTTTGGCGATATAAGAAGATGCCTATAGGTAGGGATCGAGGGACATTGATTGATCCATATAAAACGAAAATGAGATAATAAAACGATGAAAGACTTATTCATGGCGTTTCGGACGAATATTTGAAAATTACTGCAAACTTTTATTGCGTTAGATGGCGGCGAAACCTTCACATAAATACACGACCAAAAATATTGTAGGTCTAACATTACGTGTTGTATTTTCGAAAAAAACAAACAGTGGAGAAAGGAGTCAGTAGATTGGTTTCGCCAAGTCATTTTTGGCAGAATGGCAACCATTTTAACAAAAGGAATTCAAGAAAAACTCTTGTCTTTTCACGACATATAACACAACGAAAGTAGTCACCGCTAGTCACGATTCAAAATCGAAGAAATTTCATATATCACGTCGTGGACGGTTGCAGCTCAAGCTACGCTTACTCTCGTTACGTCGTCGTTAATTAATAAGGAGTCAAAAAATGTGCCCTTCTTCCGTATCGTACTTCTTTTGAATAGCTTCTTTAAATAGCTAAAGAATTTTATAGAAGAGTTACTAAGAACTCGTGCCTCTACTATATCAACGAGCCATTGTCGCTATTATCCGTCGAGACTGACGCGATTACCGCGAGATGCCTGAGTTTGAGAAATTACACCATAGATTATTTTTTCGTCGCAACCGATAAACATTTAAAACATTTTATTTGGATTAGAATTGTCTTCGTGACTTAAAATCCTATGACCAAGAATTTCGTGCTTTTTAATCCGTTAGCTGTCCTCATGTTCTAATGAAATTTCAACTATTTAAAGCCAATGCTAATTTTTTATTTTTAATGTACCAAAGTAGTTATGAAATTCGTAGAACCTTATTATGTAACTGATCACTTGATAGAAACGTGGGTGGGACCACTGCAGTCACATGTTTTTCAGCATGAAGAGTGTTGAGGAGGAGATAAATAATAATTACCTTTTTTATTTTACTGCATTAAAGTTGGCTTTCTCTTGCGTAGTAGAGAGCTTATGGAACTCGGGGGTCTCGTTGTACTGTTCTGACTGTTGGCCCTAACTGAATCATGCAATATTTGCATGTGAAATGTTTACCTTATCATAATAATGCATACCATAGTTCATTATATCAGATCATGGATTAATATTTCAAACTTTAATCTTTTACGCAAGTTTTCGATTTACCTGTGTACTTTGACACTAGATTGTGGTTAATTCCAGAGCAGGCCAGTACTTGAAGAACGCCTTAAGCTTTTTGCCTACTTATCGATTCTTATAAAAGTCGGATGTATTCAATGGTCCATAATTGGTAGTAAAGTTATTTTATTGTATATTTCACATTTTAAAACCGGAATTGAATTTTTCGATTTAGTCAAGTTTTAGCTTTTTCCTTCGCCTGACAAAAAATAAGTTCCGTTTTTTTCTTATCAATCGATTTTTTATTGAAAAAAATTTTAAACTTGCAGAAAACGTTCTTGATAATATGCGTTATTTTTCCACATAATCTCCGGAAACCTCAAAGCACATCGTATACTACCTATAAGCACAGCCTACTTTTTTTATTTTACTGCATTAAAGTTGGCCGCGTAGTAGAGAGCTTATGGAACTCGGGGGTCTCGTTGTACTGTTCTGACTGTTGGCCCTAACTGAATCATGCAATAATTGCATGCAAAATGTTTACCTTATCATAGTTATGTATACCATAGTTCATTATATCAGATCATGGATTAATATTTCCAACTTTAATCTTTTATGCAAGTTTTCGATTTACCTGTGTACTTTGACACTAGATTGTGGTTGATTCCAGGGCAGGCCAGTACTTCAAGAACGCCATAAGCTTTTTGCCTACTTATCGATGCTTATAAAAGTTGGATGTATTCAATGGTCCATAATTGGTAGTAAAGTTATTTTATTGTATATTTGACATTTTAAAACCGGAATTGCATTTTTCGATTCAGTCAAGTTTTATCTTTTTCCTTCGCCAGACGAAAAACAAACTACGAAGATCATCCAGAAAATAAGTTCCGTTTTTTTCTTATTAATGGATTTTTTATTGAAAAAAATTTAAACTTGCAGAAAACGTTCTTGATAATATGCATTATTTTTCCACATAATCTCCGGAAACCTCAAAGCACATCGTATACCCTCGAATGAGCTTTGAAATCCCCTCCTCGTAGAAGCTTCCCGCCACCTCCTTGGTCCATTTGGTTACAGTTTCTTTTACTTCCTCGTCACTAGTGAAACGTTCTCCGGCTAATCCCTCCTTAATTTTGGTGAACAGATGAAAGTGAAGATGAAGACAAAAGACAAGGAAGTGAAAGTGAAGATGAAGACAATGAAGACAAAAGAGCGATGCTACTTTTCACTAGTTAGGCCCCACCTTGAGTATGCAGCCAGTGTATGGGATCCTAATGAATTAGGTTTGATGAGAGAAGTAGACAGTTTGCAGCGTAGAGCAGCTAGGGTCGTCAAAAGGTGTTACGATAGGTTGAGAAGTGTATCAGATTTAATACAAGAATTAGGGTGGGAATCATTATCAGAGCGTATGTTAAAGTTCAGATTAAATCTATTGGAGAAATTTCAATCGGATAGCTTTACTGACGATGACAGGCACATATTAAAAACACCAGCGTATTATGCTAGATTCGAGCAGATAAATAAGATTAGAGAGATAGATTGTCGTACCGATAGATTCAAAATGGCATTTTTCCCCCGTACTATAAGAGAACAGAATAGGCAGCATATAGCAAAGGGATAGGTAGGCGAAATATTTTAGAGTATTCTTTAGTGCATGATGCATGTATTACCCCTTAAATACTATAGATACTAACAATCAAGTTGCATGAGACAATATAGTTGCTAGTTTGCATGTTAGTAGTGCATGCCTGGTGATCTTCACCCCCTGCCACACACCCTCGCGGTGGCTTGCAGGGTATCGTGTAGATGTAGATGAAAGTCTGAAGGGGCCAAGGCAGGACTGTAAGGTGGATGGGTCAGAACATCCCAAACGAAATGATCCAAAAGTTCCGCCGTGAACGAGCGACGTGAGGCCGTGCATTGTCGTGTATAGAAGGTGATTGTCGTGATTGTCCCCAACCCCTCCGTAGCCCCCTCCCCCCCCTCCAATAACCTTCAACCAAGGGAAAGCGTTTACACCTACAGGCCCCCCCTCCATTTTCCTACCAAATGAATTCCTTGCCCAAGTCAACCGCAAGTGATCCACCCCCTTCCCACTCCATTCCTCAATAGGTTACCCCACCCCCTTGCTGTTTTGTATTTAAGGCCATTCCTTCGGCACTTGTTGTACACTATATGTTGCCTTGACAATGACGCTATAGCCGTCGAAACCGCGGTCGTTATTGTTAATAAAAGTGTGGAATATACAAAGTCATTTTTACTTTTTCATGATGTAGCTTCTTGTCGAATTTATTTATACAATACAATTAATTCTCACATAGATGTTTGATAGAAGAAAATGTCACAATTGATGAGGATGCCACATTTTTGCTAAAAATTGATGCAAATTAGTATATGCATTTAGTATCACCAGGAGGTTAACCAGCGATATTTTTGACAATAATATATCCATAACCTTCATCCCAAAATATTTTTCACGAATGCCACAGTGATTAGATGCAACAATGCTTACAGTGACATAATGGTTATTTCTAAGGGTAAGTGAGCTACATTGATTTTAAAAATTCACCTCAATGGGATACTTATGTCGAGTAACTGATATCGCATATGAATATAAAAAATACTAACGCAAAAGTTACTATCGCAGGAATTCCCTCTGTTTTTCAGTTACAGCTTTTTTTCCTATATGGACTACGGAATTTAAGGAGTAGTTGTCGCGGTTATATTCATGATAAAGATCAAAAACGGCAGAAATCAGTTTATCAATCAAATTTATGCTTCCATGGGGAATTTTTGGCTGATCGTTTGTGGACATTATACACTCAAAATCAGCAGAAGGGACCAAACATTATTATCAGAATCATTACTGTTCACTAAAATTTAATGCCGGGAGAAAAATAGGAAAAAATGAATGCTACTCTTGTATGTCCAGTATGATAGAATAAATTTCAATTATTTCACGCCTGCTATCCAGCCTTACTCGCAATCAAGGAACCAAATATCTGGATGCAGCATCATAATAACTCACACACCCAATTATTGTTTCCGTCAGGAAAAAATATTCTAGGTTAGTCATCAAACAATCGGAATTAATTATTATTTAAAAAATCTGAATGAAGTACGGGAAACTAAAATAGGAACAATAGCACAAGAGAAAAACAGCAGCACGTAAAAAATAAAATATGAATCATTATGAATATATTCATTTATTTAGCATAGGCACCATGTCACATAATAGTGGGGGTGTTAATGTCCTATTTCAGGGGGTACCTTGCATTTTGTGATTAAAGAATGCCACTTTGCACACGTGTTCCTGGGACCACATAGGACCATTTAAGATGTGTAGCCACTGCCGGTAACAGTGCAGGGGCCGTGTATTGCGGGTTGCACATCTCACCGGCGAAGTACTGTTTTTTGGTCATACACGACTATGTTGCGTGATTTGCACGCAAAAAGGATGGTTTCCGCGTATATGACGAATATGAGTGCACAAATTAAGTGTTCTGTTGCTCAAAGTACACATTTTATATACTTAAGACACAGTAACAATACTCAGAGGAACTGGCGCCCATGTCGTACGCCTGGCTTGCCGCACGCTGGCGCTGCCGTAGCGCCTTTGCAAATCACATATGTCCAGTCGTGTTTTGAGTGAGAAAAGTGGTGTTGACGGACAATAAGCTGTAAGTTCAGCGTGTGCGTTTATAAGTTAGGTGTTTGTATGGATAGTCCGCTATAGTGTTGTGTATGTGTTGTGAAGCTCTCCTTCGTACATGTAAGTAATAACGATCGATATTCTTCCTATTCACAGAGGTTTTCAGTGTGGCGTTTGGATCGTATTAGTTGTTGATGGTGACAGTTACGAATCATGCCTTTTTTTTCTTTTAGCTTAAGGTGGAGGATACTTTAAGTTTGAAGGGGGTTGGGTGTTATGTGCATAGTTGTATCATGTCAGGCATCGAGTGGGAACGCTGCATGCTGTGTCAAACCAACACAAATGAAAGGCTGATTAATCCTACAAAATACACGGTCCACAATAGATGAAGGTTATGATACACTAGCGAAAAATCTACTTGCTTTCTACGAGATCGGTGAACTTCCTTTTGATCTGGACATACCTTCCCTGAACAGCGACGCGGGTTTAAAGAAAACTATGATTGAAAACAAGGCATCGTGGTACAAATCATGTTACTTAGAGTGCAACAGCAGAGCTCAGGAGAGAGCTAAGAAGAGGAGACAAGAGGCAGGTCCTTCGCATGCGTCACCAGTCAAAACTCGAAGGTGCCACTCTACGGAGTACAAACAAGGATCCTGCCTCTTTTGTGATTTGCCGGGCTCCTGATTAAATAACCTGAGTAACGTGAGGATGACATCTTGCTGTCAAACTATTACTGACTGTGCCCTTGCACTCAAAGATTCGAAGATTTTAGCAAAAATTTCTGAACGCTGTGACTTAATATCATTAGAGGCACAATACCACAATAAATGTCTCACTGAGTACAAAAACAGGAGAAGAGCCAGTGAAAAGAATGACTCAAGTGCTAACAACTCACGGCGCCAGATTTGCAGCATCGCTTTCGCGGGTCTCGTGGCTTACATCAACGAAACTCGCGAAACGGCCGGAGATAATGCAGTTTTTCAGCATGGCAGATCTTGCGAAGCTACAGGCAGGTGCTATGAAAGAGCTCGGGTATAACTACGACGTACATTCAACGTGACTTAAGGACAAATTATTGGAGGAATGTCCTTACCTACAATCTTGCGACCGGAAAGGATTGGAAAGTCTCATAACTTTCAGGGAAAATGTCGACTTTGCAGTGCGTTCTATGGCTGTCCGAGATTTTGATTCAGACGGTGCCCCTTTGGGTGAAGCTGCGAAGATAGTGAGATCGGACATGTTTGGCGGGAATACTGAAGACGGTAGCTGCAACGGCGGTGTACCTGCGTCTCTCATAGCTTTGCTGAGAAAGATTATCAACGGCCCTTCCTCGGCATCAAAGTCTGCCCACAGTGATCACGATGAGGCAAAGCGTATAGCAGAGCTCATATTCTACCATTCTGTTAAGAGGGGCGAGGCAAAGCGACACATCAGAAGCCAAGAGACTGCTACCCCTGTTTACCTAGCGACGAAACATTATGCAGAAACTCGCAAGAAGGGACTTATCGACAGCACGTATCGGCTAGGTATGGGCATTTCCCATCACCGATTGCAGTCTATCAATACTGAAAGAGCTAATGAGGTGTGCGCGACTTACCGTCGGGATGGTGTGGATCGTCCCCCAAAAATCAAGAAAGGCCTATTCACAACTGCGGCTGTCGATAATGTCGACCACAATCCGACATAGGCCACAGCGCAAACTGCTTTCCATGGGACAGCTATCACTCTTATGTAGCACAGACTGCCTAGAGAAGCAGGTTAGGGTTTTTTCTGTGAGGGTACAGCACTCAATATTTGATGTGGCACGTAAAAAGTTTTTCTTTTTTTAGGTTTGCCGCGGGAATCGGCACCAGAAGATACAGTAAGTAGCACGAGAGTTAGGCATCTACCTGCAAAATATGCAGCCAGCTTACTCGCATACAACTGCTTTTCGACTGTCACGTGGAAATTGTCTTATCATTAGCTTAATTTGTGCATTCATATTCGTCATATACGCGGAAACCATCCTTTCTGCGTGCAAATCACGCAACATAGTCGTGTATGACCAAAAAACAGTACTTCGCCGACGAGACATGCAACCCGCAATACACGGCCCCTGCACTGTTGCCGGCAGTGGCTACACATCTTAAATGGCCCTATGTGGTCCCAGGAACATGTGTGCAAAGTGGCATTCTTTAATCACAAAATGCAAGGTACCTCTCACTAACTCCCCCACTATAAAGATCGAAGAAAATTAAATTAAAAATTTGATGACAGCAACGCTATTTTAAACAAATTCTAGATAAAAAATTCTTGAGGCGTATTGATACTAAATTATGTTCCCACTGCACAACATAACAGTTGATCTCCATATGTAAATCTATAGCAACCTTTTCGTGTGTTTCCAATCTCATATGTAAAGCTCAGTTTTGTCTAGATTTGTATCACTCACAACGTGGCTACAAAATTTATCTACAGGAACATTACTAAAATATTAGCATTTTTGCATAATTCATGGTAAATATTAATTTCAAATAAAAGTAAATATTGAATAGAGGAAGTAAATCAGTAACTTCTCATGGGCGTCTGTATTTGACGAACGCAATTCAATTTATTATTGATTCATTATATTTTATTACATTACCTCACAGCTACATTCAATTAAGCAGCATAATTTCCATTTATAACTAACATATAGTATAATGTACGGCCTGATACGACCTCTCCTCAGGGGTATGTGTTATGGGCATGTTAAGGAGACAAAAATAAAATAAATAAACAAGTAATTTTTTAATAAAATATAGATTTTATTAAAACTTTATGGAGCATAAAATGTAAAAGGAAATTGTTTAAAGTTCAAGAACAAACAAAATATCGATGGAGGGGTGTATTGCAATAGGCGCCACAGATAAAATAAGGTTTACAGAGTGGAACTAAAAAGATCTACTCTCTCAACATAATATGGAATGAAACTGCATGTAAATAATTATACACGAGTATAATGTGTAATTTTCTGCCTGTAAATCAGTTCCAAGGCATTGCAATAGATGCATGCTTTCTATGACCTTCCAGCAATATGGTACATATGCGAAATGAAAGCAAATTAATTTAAAAAATGATCAGTGAAGAAAATATCTAGAAAAAAAAATTTGGAAATGGACGTTTATTGCATTGTAATACATGGTGCAAATTTACGAAAATAACCGGCATGAAAATCGCAAAAATTATGCATATTTAATAAGGCATCATATTATCATGTCAAGCATATCCCTTCCACATATATTACATCTTTTAGCTGGTGAAAGTATAAACTCAACCAAAAATGGATTACAAGAACCAAAAAATTAAAACAAAAACAGCACATCATGTTGTTCTCATATTTTTACGAAACACCCGGCAATCCACGAAGAGGGTGTATTACTGAGGGTGGATGATCAATTGACGTGCAACATTAAGGAGAACATCAAAGAAATGGAGACTAATAATTCTGCGATAAAATGTTTTGTTATCATTGTCGTCCTGGTGACAAATTTTGAACAGGAAGGAATCATAATGATGGATGTTGGATTCCTTTAGATGTCAACGATGAGTCAATAATAAGTTACATTATCGCACGATGTAAACTTCGCATCCGGAATGCGAAAAGTACCAGCATATCACTGACTGTCACAACATGTGCTCGTAAACCATTAAATCGCTGGTATGTAGGAATTCAATTCACATCACTAAGTATAGGTAGAGCCGTAGGCGTCAAATAACACTCTGCGTGGATAGTTCTCATAAAAATCAACAAGCCGTGAAGTATTATATGCGAAAGAAAGCAGAAATCACTGAGCACAAGAAAAAAAAACGTACGATAGTGCGTATGATGCATATGACGTGCCAATTCTTAATCCAAAACTTTTGGATTAACACAGTTTAATATAAATGTAATCCTATCTTGATTAAATTGGTAATGATATAGTTAGTAATTAATATACCGAATCGCTCACGTCAGCAAGGAATTAAACATTTACGCCACACATTCGACACAAAACAAAAAAATAGATCAATGCTCAGCGCAGATCGCCAAAATTTTATACACTCAATTAAATTGAATACATATTAGAACAGAAAACATCATTTCATAATGCAAGTAGAAAAAATGAAAATAAAATCCCAAACGCAAATATTGGGAAGCATAAACAAGGTAAGAGGGAAAATGGAAAAACAAGGACTTAAATAACTGAAGGCAATGAATCTCTAAAATTCTAAAAGTAAAGTATAGAACATGTATGCACAGCTGAGTAGTACTTGGACATATTATTGTAGAGATTCTAAACTAGTGCATTGTAAAATAGAAATTATAAGTACTCGAAACACAGTATAAAAAGCAGTCATGCCATATTAATTTCATCAAAATAAAGTTTCGAGAACTCAACTTGTTCTGATCAGTCGCAATAAGACGTCAAGATACGTTGAGACTACTAGGTACTAGTTTGAAAGCGTCAGTTTTGACTTTACACAATCCACTGGATCACTTTGTATCCGGAGAGAGCTCAAATATTCTCTTCCTTTTTAATGATTTTAAAAATCCATTTGCAATCAGTCGAGGATGTCAGCTTTGTTTTTTACCTGCTTACAATAATAGAGGAAAATAATGACAACACTTCACGTACTCATATTTTTACGAAATACCCTGCAAGCCGCGAAGAGGGTCTATAACAGAGGAAAGATGATCACCATAAATGCAATAATTTGAAGGACTTCAAAGAAATGAATATTAAAATATTTGCTAATTCTGCATGCGATATAATGTTTTGTTACGCATGTTGTCCTGGTGACAAAAATTAAACAGGAAAGAACCATATTGACAGATATTAGAATCCTTTAGATGTTATCGATGAATCAATGATAAGGTATATCATCGCATGATGTTAACTTCGCATCTGGAATGCAAAAAGTACCAACATATCAAGGACTGTCATAACACGTGATCGTAAATCATTAATTCGCTGGTATTAAGGAATTCAATTCAAGCCAAAAAGTATAAGTAGAGCCGTGAATGTCAAATAACACTCTGCGTGGATAATACTCATATGAGTACAAGTAAATGATAACACGATCGATAAGTGCGTATGATGCAATTGACGTGCCAATTCTTTATCCAAAAGTTTTCGGATTAATATAGTTAAATAGAAATTTAATCCTATCTTGATTAAATTGGTAATTATGTAGTTAGTAATTAATATACCGAATTTCTCACGTACTGGAATTAAATATTTACGCCACACATTCGACGTAAAACAAAAAAAAATAGATCAACGCTCAGCGTAGATCGTCACAATTGAATAAACTCCATTAAATTTGGTACATATTAAAACAGAAAAAAATCAGTTCATAATGCAAGTTGAAAAAATGAAAATAAAATGCCAAACGCAAATATTGGGCAGTATAAACAAGGTCAGACTGTGAACGGAAAACAATGACTAAAATTACTGGAGGTAATGAAGCCCTAAAATACTAAAGGTACAGTAAAGTAGATGCATGTACAGCAGAGGTGTAATTGGACATATTATTATAGAGATTCTAAACTAGTGCATTGCAAAAATAGAATATATTTACACTCGTAACACAGCATAAAAAGGGCCAGTCATGCCATATTAATTTCACCAAAATAAAGTTTCGAGAAGTCAACTTGTTTAGATCAGTCGCAATAAGAAGTCGTTTATGAATCATAAATTCACGAATGACAATGACTAGAACTGCATGAATTAAGGAGAAAAATCAAAGCAAAAATACGCTAAGAATGCAGGCAACCAATTCAAATCCATATTGCTCGAACACTTATAATCTCTTTGACGTATATGTAAAACTATGCTCCACAGTATAAATATGCACAAACCATTGAAGTTACAAAATACCCAAATACAAATGAGATTGAAACAAAAATGAATTTATTTTTCAAATATTGGACACCATACTGACCCAACACACTTTTCCCTTACTGCTATAAACGTCGTGATATGTTGAGACTACTAGGTAATAGTTTCAAAGCGTCAGTTTTAAAATCACGCCATCCACTGGATCACGTTGTATCCGAAGGAGCTCAAGTCTTCTCTTCATTTTGAATGATTTTGTCGAATCCATTTGCTATCAGTCGAGTATGTCAGCTTTATTTTCTACCAGCCATACAATAATAGAGGAAAATAATGCCTAAATATGACAGCGTGTTAACACATTAGCGTCCAAAAATTGCAGAATTTCTCATTTTCCTCGCTTTCTACTTGAAAATTAAATCGCACAGTAAAAATAAAAATTACTTCTACATATATAGCATCTTGTGAATTCTGTTTAAACAATAAAATTAATTCTATATTCGATCTGCTAAAGAAGAAACGGCCACATATTGAGGAACATGAAATAGTCAAAAGTGTTTATACTCAATGCAGGTCTTTTTCTTCAACTAAGACTGGTACATCTTCAGTGAGTCAGAAGTTAAGGGTCAATGTACTTTTTTGTGTTGTAACAAGTTTTATAACTCCAAAAAATATAACCATATTATTAGATGTTATAATCTACTAAGAGTAAAAAGTCTAAAAAATGCCATTCATAATTTAAGAAATTTAAACACTTAACATTACTTTTAAACCATAATAAAAAACGAGACAAAATTTTATTTCTTCATTTAAACTCTTGAAACTCTTTACGGTTATAACGACAATGTGAAGGAAAGTGAGGTTAAGGTAATGCGTTGGCAAAACACAGGAATTACAGAATGGTCTCCATAATGAACTATTCAAAAGACTTTCAAGTCAATGGAGAATTAAATCTTCGCAATCATCATATGATTGGCATACTATTGTTGAAATGAGGATAAAATATTGTTGTTTACGATGAACTGATGGCAAAAATGAAAGAAACAAGAAAGAGAGATAATGATCAATTTTCCTTTTGGTGTCAGTGATGAGTGAATGATAATTGTATTATCTCACGTATTAGTTTCGCATCCGGATTGTGAAAAGTATCCATACATCATTGACTAACGTGTGTTTTTAAATCATTTTCTCGCAAGAATATAGGACTAAAATACATATAGCCACAAATGTAAAGTATATTAGAAAAATTAAAACAACTTTGCGTGGGTAAAAAATGATAATCCAGGAAGCTTAATATATATATTTAAAAATGCAAACATGTTACATGACATAAGTAAAAAATAAAAGACAAACGTAATATATTAGGCAGTATAAAAAAATTCACCCTGAAAATGCAAAAACTAATCGCTTGTGCGTAATTGAATATGTTGAGTCATATTTTCAAATGTGTGCCAGTAAAAATTTTTATTTTGAACGAATTCCACAACTTATATACCAAAACGTTATTCAAGCAGTAGAATAAAATAAAGCCTTTGAAGTAATTATAATTATCAGAGCAAAATTCAATTTAAAATTGGGCAGGGACATAGTTACCATCCTTATCACGTACTACAATTTTTACTAGTAATAATAACTTTCTAGCAGTATTAACTAAAAACAATATCGTCTGCCAACCATAACCAACCACCTACAACAAGCATTCATTTTTTTTACACACTACAGATTACTTCAGTTACCTTGACTACTGATATTTAAATTAACTCGCAAACTTAAAAATCTGATATCTACCAAACTTCATGATAACTTGTTATTGCATAACATCAATCTGCATTGGAATGCATGTCAAAGTTCAATTCCAAAAACAGGAATAATATGGCATAGGAAATAAAATGAGTGAGAAAATATCAAATTAGATAAAGCAGGATACAAAGTACTCTCTAAATGGATCAATAACAACTTCGTCATGAAAATCGTAAAAAAAACGTATGCATCTATTCACAGTAGGTACTCAAAAAACATCGATAAAATAAGGATTTGATATGACGTTCAAGTACAATGTACAAATAAGCAAAGTCTTGGCACTAAATTTACTTTTATCTACGACCAATAGCAATCTAAGCAGCCTTAAGGCTAATGCAAAAACTTTGGTTGGAAACGCGCAGAACGCAAGGTCAGGGTGAGCTAATAGTTTAGAGGGTAATTCGAAGGGAAGGAAAGCATTAGTTGCAGGAAAATAATTTTATGCCAGCCTATTAGGGTCGTGCAATTATATTACTACCTTTAGCGACTAGTAATGTTCGAAAAATTTCTCCTAGAGGCCTTATGTCCGTGTTTTACGCCCTCCGTTACAATATAGTCAAAGGTAAGACTAGTGAAGGGTTCCAGTCACAGAGAGCACTTTTCACAAAATAGACTCCTCTAGGTTCAAGTTCGCCCGTTTTTCTGCCATAAGCTAAAGCGAAAGTGAAAATTTTGGATCATAAATAAGTGAGTATTGGGATACAGTCAATATGAGCTATAGTCAACTATAGTCAATACAGTCAATAAATGATCACGACTTGCTCTACACATTGGATCATTCACACAACACACTCACACCGGCGTTATTCCATGCCGGACCCAGGAGGTCAACGCCACCGGCTCATTAACCTTTATTTAACGTGGCGTTTCCCCCTGCGTTCCCCTCCGGGCTGCGCAGAGGTCTATTCCACGCATTCACTCCCAGGGCCAGGGCAAGACGCGACGAATTCAAGCGGACTAAGAACTAAGAACCTGCGACATTAAGCCCTATCTTTCCCATCACCCACCCGCCCTCTATTCTACCCCTATGTTTCCTATCCCTACCTATTTAAGAAGCATACCTATCGGCGCTGACCCTGTTCATCATCACTCATCCATCAACCAACAAAACATTCTCCAAGATATAGCATTCACACCTGAAAAATAATACAAGTTAAATGATAGAAATCTGTAAAAGATAGTTAATTAATGCGTCCACAATATAACTTATTAACACAGACAAAAAATCGTCAACATGGGTAAATATCTAAAATTAGAAATGTTTCCGCTGCGCAAAACGGCGCATAGTGTGTGATTCCTGCCTAACTGAAAAACTAAGAGCCCGTGCACAGGCAAAGCCGAAGATCAACAACCACTCATGGATTGACCCGAGTCAAACGACCGAATTGCAAACCCCCACACACTATACTATACGTGTTAAACAATACACAAAACCTTAAATATAAAGGGTATAAAGATAGCGATATTAAAACAAAAAAACGCATAACTCACATAAAATCCTTAGCAGACGGTAGTTTTAACTGCTCTCTCTCGTTTCCTTGCCGGCTGTCACCGCGAGGGAATAGAAAGGGTAGGTGCAGGAAGAGGCATTTATTATACAAGAACACATTTACATAAAAGCCAGAACAATAGAGTCTCTTAAGTCCTCTTGGTGAACACAAAATGATAAAATCGGCACACACTAAACCACACTGACACAACACTCACTTTATTCACTTTCCACGTTCACACAAAACACTTTCACTGTCACTTCCTTCACATCAGGCCAGGGCGTTGTGGAGTTACCTAGGGAGAGAGAGCGGGTTAACAGACACAAAAAAAATGAATTGGATGCAAATCTGCTCGCATTTAATTGATATGCTCCAAAAAAAATGCATTATAGCAATGCAGGAAAAGGACAGCATAGACATCTGCGCTCCCCAGTGAAGGCAAGACAGTGTCAGAGGTACCGATTCCATTAATTTTGATATTTAATACTAGAGCAGTCTTTGCATCCAGAAAATTACGCTTAAAGCTAGACGCGAGTCCTAACTATCCTACCGTTACGACGGGCCAGAAGAGCCTTAATTTCAAATTATAGGAAACTGACTACTTATCCCTACACTCTGATAGCAGGCCGGGGCGTTGTGGAGTTACCTAGGGAGAGAGCGGGTTAATACACACAAAATTCAATTAATTGGATGCAAAGCTGCTCGTATTTAATTGAAATGCTCCAAAAAATGCATAATAACAAAGCCAGAAAAGGACACCAAAGACATTTGCCCTCGCCAGTGATGGGAAGACAGTGTCAGAGGAATAATTCCATGAATTTTGAGATTTGACACTAGAGCAATCTTTGCATCCACAAAAAGTAAATTTACGGCGGCGTCTAACTCAACGCTAAGGGACTGTTAGGATGGGCCATATGGGCCGGTAAAGATCATAAACTGACTAACTATTCCTACACTCTACTCTGCTATCGATGTCCATGGAATCTCCGCCCACGGCGTGGTCTTACCTGCGGAAGATGCTGATTAGAACAAAGTAAATAATAAATAATCATCTCGAAACAATTACAAAGACAACAGAAATGTGCAAAAGCAAAACCATGCATGGAAGAATATTTAACATGACATTCAGAACATCAGTACACCATATAAAATACACAATATGCCAAAATATTCCTGCCTACATCAACACGCTAAGCAAGTGGCCACTTGCAGTTTGGTGGAGTATACTCCACCATAATACCAGATCCATTGGGGCCCCGATATTTTCGGGACCTCCATACTTTTGAGCAAGCTTGCTTTCCCCAATAACCTTCATATTTAACCAGACACCGTGATCACGTCATGTCTGGAATTGGAGCAATGGGCTCCTAACACAAACACAAAATTATAAAGATGCACAAACTTCCAATTTACACAAGAGTTTTTTTTACCTTGAAGACCGTCAGACCTAAAAGTAATGTCATGTTACCAGAGTATCGTTAACCCATGAGCCAAGCGATGATTTCTCCTGATGTTGAGACTGTCCCATCATATCTCTTCGGCGTCCATTCTTCACCTTAATCCCGTCATCTTCTGGGAGGTGATTTTACAATCGTAGCTCTCCATCACATCCTGCAACGACAGAAAAAAGTGGAATTTCAAACAAAGTACCTTGAATAGCAAGCTATAAAAGTATAATTGAAATGTTAATCTGATTTTCTATGCTATATATTTTGTCAACATCCCTATTTCTCAAGTAATACAAATACAAAAGCGATGGATAACAAGCCTGTAAAATTATTAATTTAACGATATTTGACATCTCATGTTTAGTTTACGTTAAATAGTTTGTTTGTAAATTAAGTCAAAAGAATGGGCATTATTTAAAGAGCAGCTGGAATACTAATTTATGGCGAACGGAATAACGGACGTTAATCGTAGGAAAGTGACGAGGTGGCCGAGTGTTAAGGCTTTGGATTGCTAATCCAATGTGCTTTGCACGAGTGGGTTGGGATCCTATCCTTGTCTCCAAATGTTGTGGATTGAGTGACAGAAGTAAGTAGATAAGAGTTTATCTTTAACTTGACTGTGTTAACTAGTATTCAAGATGCACTCGCTCACGTGCCAGGGATGCGTCCTACATCCCGGAAGGTTTAATGCCAACTGACTCCCGGAATTGGGGTGCCCAAAGATGACGTCAAAACAAGAGAGCGATGAAACTCGCAGCAGCAAACAATGCGATAAGGGAACATGACAAAAAATAACAACTAATAAACGACTGTTTGTATTTTAAGTCAAAAGAAAAAAATATTTTGACACATGCTGGACGAAATAAAAATATCCCATGGAGTCGTTTGAAATTAAATATTAAAAAAAGATTGTCAGCAAGGGACATATTGCTATACATCGCGGAAATAACTAACCTATTACTAATGTATCTGCATTGCTAAATAGTATTTCTTTGTATGTGAATAATATTTGCTACCCCTTTTTCACAATTAAACAATAGATAAATACATATTTTGTAAGTGATAAGGGTTTTCACGAGTTTACTAGTATCCAATTATTGCCTTTTGACTGGGACGACAATTGCAACTCTGCACATGTACAGCGTTTAATTCCAACAAGGCCCTTGGAATTAATCTCAAGGTTGCATGCGGAGGCTTCGTTGGAGCGGAAAGGGGAGACGAAATTTCCAGGTCAGGACCCGTTCTTATTATAAATTATCGAAACTGCAATATCATCGGAAGAGAAAATATATATTTCCCTCGACTGACACGAGAAGCAATTGAAAAATTTAAGAAACCATAATAATTAACAGGGGAGATTCTCTGTCATCAGCATTCAAACAGCCACTCCAACAATCAAGCCCGCTCCTGTCATATTAGCTCCCTCCTGACTAACACAAATGCTATACATATATGACGGTCAAGTATCGATGCATCTCATTTTGGACCATGAAGACGATATGTGGAACACCGGAGAAACTGTAGTCCTGTAATCAGTTCCAACATTCATTATCGGAATAAAACAAAATATGTAGATTCCAGAGGAGTAGAATTTCTAATTTCACCATTTCAATTGGACAATTAAAAATTTAATTAAATAAATAATAAGTAAGGCAAGTACTATCCACAGTCTGCATAAAAACCAATGAGTAACTGTGATTAAATCTGGACTCAGCTGTGAAGAGGCAAGAATAAGGAAATGAGTGAGACAAGGCTGTTCACTGTCTCCTGTAATTTTTAAAGTTTACATCGAGAGAGCCATCTATGAAATCAAGTAAATGTGTTCTGGAGTGATTATCCATGGAGAAAAAATTATCATGCTGCGATTCGCTGATGACATAGTGGAGGCAGAGATCCTACAAGACTCTAGTTACCATGGAAAGGACAATGGCCAGATATCAGCAGAAGATAAATAAGAAGAAGACTAAGATATTGGTGTGCAGCAAGAAAAAAAGAGGCCAAAACCAATGTCAAACTAGAAGACAAAAACTCGATGAGGTGAAAGAGTAAACTATCTCAAAAATGGAATGATTCCTGATCAACCCAGAATAAAGAGGGCCCTCACAGAGATACTCAGATGATGCGATTCCGAGAATTTCAATGTAAGACGTAAAACTCACTTTAAAACTCATTAGAACCTTTCCTGTAAGTAGGAGATTCCGTACATGTCGACTATATACTCATCATTATTTCCTGCCATATCCGAACGAACAGGTTCCGAGTGAATATACTGTTTAACTCTTCCTGTTCTGTTGAAAATTAATTCTCAGGCTGACAGAGTTAGTTATTTGAAAAAATGAGAGTATTAATGTGCATTCAGAGACAGTTGCCAGAAATGGGTCACTGTCGCCTACTGCTTCTAAAGAGCAAGCAATAGATTAACATAAAATCGAAAGGAGAACATAAGCCAAAAGTGCTGATTCGGTCATGGAACAGAGTTACCCTACATCACGTCTCTTCAGGTGAGTGAACTAAGTCAAATTTGATTGAAACTACGATTGCGGTTAAAGAAATAACTAGTCTTTTGAATGTAGCTGAATAATCTCATTATATCTTTCTTTAGAAATGGCCCAGGGTAGCTTGGTCTTAGTTTCTATATGTTGGATACAGTTACATCGCTATTTATTAATGTAAATTGACCTATATATGAATTATCAACAATTATTATTCGTCACACATACAAATTTATGAGTCACCTATGCGGAAATAAAGAGATGTTTTTTTTCTTGCCCTATGCAATAAACAATAAGAAAAACGTAATTCAAATAGTACACTTCGCATATTTTGAACAGAACGACAATGTTCTAATCGGAGTGTATCTATTACAGTGAAACATAAGACATTCTCTATTTTATCACCTCTTGTCGCGGATCTGTTCATTTAGAGAATTAATTTGGAGAAAATTTAGAGAAAATCTGTTTCTGTGCAAATCTAGGAAATCGCAGAACATCCATCTACATCTACATCTACATGATACCCTGCAAGCCACCGCGAGGGTGTGTGGCAGGGGGTGAAGGTCACCAAGCATTCACTACTAGCATGCAAGCAAGCAACTAAAGGGTCTCATGCAACTAGATTGTTAGTATCTATAGTATTTGAGGGGTTAATACATGCATCATGCACTACAGAATACTCTAAAATATTTCCCCTACCTTTCCTATGCTGCCTATTCTGTTCTCTTATAGTACGGGGGAAAAATGCCATTTTGAATCTATCTGTACGACAATCTATCTCTCTAATCTTATTTATCTGGTCGAATCTAGCATAATACGCTGGTGTTTTCAATATGTGCCTAACATCTTCAGTAAAGCTATCCGATTGAAATTTCTGCAATAGATTAAATCTGAACTTTAATCTACGCTCTGATAATGATTCCCACCCTAATTCTTGTATTAATTCTGATACACTACTCAACCTATCGTAACACCTTTTGACGAACCTAGCTGCTCTACGCTGCACACTGTCTAGTTCTCTCATCAAACCTAATTCATTAGGATCCCATACACTGGCTGCATACTCAAGGTGGGGCCTAACTAGTGAAAAGTAGCATCGCTCTTTTGTCTTCTCATCACATTTCCCAAGTACTCTTTTTATAAATCCTAGCTTTCTCTTCGCTCGGCCGCATATTTCCCTTATGTGTCTTCCCCACGATAAATCTTTAGTGATTGTTACACCTAAATATCTTACGGTTTCAACGTTTTCGATCTTCGTGTTATTAATTCTATAGGATCGCTCTATCGAATTATTCCTCCTCCAAAAATTGATAGCTACACACTTTTTAAGGTTGAGTTCTAACTGCCATTTGTCGCACCACTCTTGAATTGCATCTAAATCCTTGCTAAGTGATTTCGTGTCCTCTTCGTTCGATATACCCCTGTACACCACCGCATCGTCTGCAAAAAGTCTAAGGTTACTACTAACTACGGTACCCAAATCGTTTATGTATAAAAGAAATAGAAGCGGACCTACTACGCTGCCCTGAGGAACTCCCGATGTGACTTCGATTGTGTCCGACATGATACCATCTATGACAACCCTCTGCTCTCGCCCACTTAAGAATTCTTTTACCCAACATACAACGTCTTTATTTATACCAAAACTCTCTAACTTCAAGATTAATTTGTCATGAGGAACTTTATCGAAAGCCTTTTTAAAATCTAAAAATATCGCATCAACTTCAGTACTGCTTTCGCCGTGGACTAAAATATCGTGTACGAATAAAGCTAATTGTGTCTCGCACGATCTACCTTTCCGGAACCCATGCTGGCTGTTTATGAGTAATCCCTGACTATCCAAATGCCCCATGATCGAACTGACTACTATGTGCTCAAATATCTTACAAGAGATTGACGTGAGTGAAATGGGTCTGTAGTTACTAGGTTCTTCCCTATCACCGCTTTTAAATATAGGTGTAATGTTAGCTACTTTCCAATCCTTGGGTACTGTGTGGTTCTTTAGTGTTTTATTGAATATTATTTCTAGATAGGGGGCTATTTCAGAAGCTAATGTTTTATAAACTCTGGAAGGAATTTGATCGGGACCTGGTGCTTTGTTTTTACTTATGCTTTTTAACTGCTGCTCTATTCCGCGACATGAAATGTTTATTTCGGGCATTTGCTCACTGAAAGTGTTCGGCGGTGGTTCCACTGCGTTTTGTGACGATGAGTTGAATACACTTTGGAAGAAGGTGTTTAAAGTGTTGGCTTTTTCTACACTGCTGGTGACTCTGATTCCTTTATCATTTTTAAGTGTGTGCACTGTGGACTTATTTCCCTGAAGCTCTCTCACATATGACCAAAACGCTTTAGGATTGCTATCTAAATATTCTCCTAACATCTTGCTCTTGAAATGTGATAACGCTTGCCGACATGATTTCCTTGCTAATGCTCTCGATTTTTTATAGTTTTGAACTAGCTCATTTTTTTCCTCTACCGATAGACCCCGTCTGGCATTTTTCATCTTAGCGTGGCATACCCTTTGTCGCTTTAGTGATTTCCTAACCTCCGCGTTATACCACCTTGGCTCTGTATTATCACTAATATATTTACTTGGTATGTATTTATGAACTGCGTTACGGGTGACCTCAAGAAATTCTCTCCACGAATCCTCTGTATTTAATCCTTTGCTTTGTTCGCTGAATACATTAAACGCTTCCCTTAATTCCTCTTTCATGCCGTCGTAATTTGCCTTGCCAAATAAGTACACCCTCCTCCTTGGTTTATAATGTCTTTCAACGCCTACAATAAATTTCGCATGCACTATTTTATGGTCACTAATTCCTGTGTCTGTAACTGTATTTAGAACTCGCTCGGGTATATTTGTTGCTAATAAGTCTAGAATGTTGTTTCCCCTGGTCGGCTCTGTTACTAGCTGTTGTAAAGAATGTGTCGTAAAGGTGTTCAACAGTGATTCGCAATGTTCCTTATCCTTACCTCCTGTAATGAAACTACACGTATTCCAGTCTATCGAGGGGAGATTGAAATCTCCGCCTACTATTATTCCTCTATCATTCTTCCCAGAAAGTAATGTGCGTATCTCTGACTCTAGCTCTATTATAGAATGCCGTCTGCGTCCGGTGGCCTGTAATATGCACCTACATATATCTGTTTTGCGTTACTACTTTTACTTTTAACGGAACACCAAATACTTTCTACATTTCGCTCTGAAATAAGTTCTCTTCTACTGACATACGGGTCCTTCACAGCTATGAAAACTCCTCCTCCGTTTCTGCTTACTCTATCCTTTCTGTATACTGTAAAACACTTCGGAAATACTTCATGATCTGATATGTCCTTCGAAAGCCAGCTTTCTGTACCTACGATTATATCTGCATTAGTACTCTTAATGAGGTGGTGAAATTCTGCTACTTTATTTCTTATACTACGACAATTCACTACTATCACTGAAATTTTTTCTTCCAATCTGTTTCTCTCTTGGTGCTCCTTTCCAACTAAAATTTTCCTCGATAATTTTTTGACGGACAAACTATTTGGTCTACCTCTTACCTTTGATGAATTATCATGTTCGTTCTCTCCATGTGTTTTTCTCTGACCTTCTAAAACTACTCTGCATGTTCTGTCAAATTCTTGCACGATTTTTCCCCCGCGGATTGACCTGCACTCTGGGCTACCACCTGAGCTAAACCCTACGTGTATGCTCCAGTATCCTACTCGCTACCCTAGACGATGCCTCGTCCGTGTAGTGGACACCCGAGCGATTCAGGGGCACCCGACACGTTTTCAGCTCCGGCCCGAGGTCCAAAAACTCAGCTCCCTCGCTCCCACAGACTTCACGGAGTCTCCGGTTTATGCCTAAAACTCGGCTCCAAACCATCGACCCCCGATCCGTCCTAGGTACCAAGCTACATATAGTCAGCCTCATATCGATACCCAGACCTCCACGAACACGGTGGAACTCGGTGCATAGATCCCTTACGGAATCCATTACATCCTCGGACCCCCGCTTCGCGGCGTCGTTAGTGCCGACATGGGCGACTACGTGCAGCTTGGAGCAGTTAGTGGCACTGACCGTTGCTTTCAACGCCTTCGTCACCTGGGGCACCGTACCTCCTGGTTTACACCAGGAACGTACCCGTTCTTCGTCACCTTTCCCTCGGGATTCACCACCTCCTTCCCGACGGGCCCTGGCACGCATCGAGTCCGCTACTCGGCGGACATTGGAGCTACCTATCACTAATACTCCCTCCCTTCCCTCCCGACTCCCAGTCGGCGAAGTCTCCCGAGGCGGAGCGTTCGATGCGCCGACCTCCGCCAGCCCATCGAACCTATTACTAACGGGGAAAGGCTCAGCCTCTGCCTCTGCATTTCCCCGTTTGTGTAGTGTGACCCCACGACTCCTCCTACGGACCACTTCCCACTCTCCCCCGGATTCGGAGGTAGGCTCCGCTAGAGGCTCGGGTGTGCGGGGAACGTCCTCAACCCTCCAACCCACGCCAGTGCAAGGGCTCGCCCCCGCACCAACGCGTGCGGAAGGCCTTGGCCGACCCCCACTCCCCCTCGACCGTTCCAACGTAGTCACCAGCCGTTTCACGAGAGAGCGAAGACTATCCACCGTCTTCTCGAGCTCATCGACTCGAGCCCGCAAGGGCTCGCTATCGGGTGAGTCACGGAAGAGGTTGACAATTGACCTAATGGGAGTCATCCTAATCTAACTCTAACTATCTCTCTCCCTTAGACTCGCAGCGGAGCTATCTGGTAAAAGAATCTACTATTTACTACACACTAATGAATAACTAACAAGCCTCTTGAAAGAAACGAGCAAGCAAGCAAATACAGACCACAGATTAACACCAGAAGACAATTAACCCAAAGGGAACAGGGACTAGGAGTAAACTACTCAGGTAAAAAAAACTACACGGGTGAGTGGTTGCAAGGGTAGCGCTCGGTAGGGAGTCGCGATGGGAGGTGGGTCACGGTTGACCTTGGTTAGGCTGAGGTTTGGGAAGGGAAGCACAAGGGGGGGGGAGCTCTGGAATGTATACGAGAGGAATGTAGGCTGTAGGATGCGCAAAACCAGCGATTACGAGGAGATGAAGCAAAAAGTGTCAACAGTAAAGCTAAAGTAAATGTATTAAATATCTACTACTAAAAGAAGCAACGAAAAAGACGAACTAGATTAAGCACTAGTCAAGGAAATATAAATATATCTAAAGAAACTATCACCAACTAACTTCAATAACAATAAGCGATAAAAAAATCAACTATATGAATCTACTAGGTTAAAATAAGTTACGCAAACTACAGAGTTAGTATAAACTATATATGTATAAATAAAATTTATGTGTGTGAAGCTAAAGTAAATGTATTAAATATCTACTACTAAAAAATCAACGAAAGACGAACTAGATTAAGCACTAGTCAAGGAAATATAAATATATCTAAAAAAAACTATTACCAACTAAGTTCAATAACAATAAGCGATAAAAAGATCAACTATATGAATCTACTAGGTAAAAATAAGTTACGCAAACTACAGAGTTACTATAAACTGTATATGAATAATAAACACAAGTGCAAATTACACCTTACACGTTAGGATGGATTATACGGTTCTACACAGGACTATGAATAAATAACAATAAGATAATATTAAATTAGAAATTCACTTGTAGGAGAACAAGTCTATATATATCACGGAGATTAAACAGCGGTACGGAAGCACGGATATTATGAAACAATAAGTAATGCAGTGTAGCTAGAACGAATAAAGTTAAATTAAAGCCGGGTGAAGTCTAGAAATATATTGTTAACAATAGATTATAATGAACGGTTCTATAACTGAGAAATACTTAGAATAACAAAACTATGGTGATGATAAAATATAAATAAGAAACGTAAATACGCTAACTATGGAATAGCCACAACGATGTTAAACAATAGTGGAAGATTTGTATTTATCTCAGTATATAAAAGTAATAAAGATACTGGTTTAGTTCTACTTATCGCTATCGGCACACACTCTCGGCAGACGCTCGCGGGCTGGCAGGGACTACAGCCACAGCAGGCACAGAAAACTCACACACTAACACACTCACTTACTAACTAACTAAACACTCACTACTAAATACACCACTACACTATGGATAGGGGATAGCCTAGAACGACACAATTTTAGAGCTAAAACTACGGACCCAGCTAGGCAACGTTAAAGCTGCTACTGGCGACCAGGTAAAAAAGTGAAAGTCACAACTCAAGACGGGAGCTCTCACCACGCGACCGTCCACTCTGAGCGCAGGGAGTCGAATCAACATCAGCGTCTCGCACCGAGACATTGCATCAATATCCTTGCTGTCTGGACTGGAACAGATCGACAGAAAGTCATATTTGTGCGTCGACTGAATTTCATATGTAATTGTATATTTCACGGTAGAAAAATAAATGGAGAGGATTTGATGTCAATATCTCACCCTTTGGGGACAAACATGATTTTGATATTTTAAAAAATCGACTTCATGGGAACATATTAATCGTCTCCGGCCATAAGGTGATACAAAAGCCTTCGGCATTTCATTCAAATGTTTACAGGCTTTATTTATTATCTTACTTTTCTACGGAAATTAGTTAATAGATTATATCTTAATAAATAGTTGGATAAATTCCATGGCAATAGGGCGGAACCATAATATTCTAGAGGCAAAAAAAACATTTTACGTGGAGGAAGGGAATTTACAACGCGATAAATATTACAAATTCAAGTAAAAAAAGGGTTTTTAACTCACGCACAACATCGACATCAAAACATAGACACCTACATCTAAGTCACAGGGGGTGAAGATCATCAAGCACTTTAAAATGCAACTAGGCTACTATATGGACACATGTTAGATAATAGTGTCACATTCGGATTACAAGGAATACTTGGGAAATGTGATGAGAAGACAAAAGAGCGATTTTACTTTTCACTAGTTAGGCCCCACCTTGAGTATGCAGCCAGTTTCTGGGATCCTAATGTATTAGGTTTGATCAGAGAAATAGATAGTGTGCAGCGTAGAGTAGCTAGGTTCGTCAAAAGGTGTTACGATAAGTTAAGTAGCGTTTCAGAATTAATACAAGAATTATGGTGGAAATCATTACCAGAGCGTAGGTTGAAGTACAGATTAAATCTATTACAGAAATTTCAATCGGATAGCTTTACTGAAGATGTTACGCACATATTAAAAACACCAGTGAATTATGCTATATTCGACCAGATAAATAAGATTAGAGAGATAAATTGTTGTTCTGACAGATTCAGTTTGCACAGGGGAAATATTTTTGAGTGGACTGTAGTGCATGATGCATGTATTAACCCCTTAAATACTAAAGATACTAACAATCTAGTTTCATGAGGCCCTATGGTTGCTTGTTTGCATGTCGGTAGTGCATGCTTGGTGTTCTTCACCCCCTGCCACACACCTTCGCGGTAGCTTGCAGGGTATCGTGTAGATGTAAGTGTAGGTTAATATCCTCTTATAGCAATAAATACCCCTTATATTAACAAGCTTGGATCGTGACGTGTTCGCTGAGTAGTAAGTTCATTTAATACAAGGTTAGCAATCACAGAAGACCTTACGCAACATATAAAACCGAACCGTTATTTTACTTAAAAACAACCGTATGGTGAGGAATATAGGGATGATTTCATTTCAGAGATCATCCACGCTGAGAAATGAAAAGACTAAAAGTTCGACTCTTGTGGGATGGAGATGCGGAAAAACTGAACCCGGGGTCAAATTGTGATTGAAGTTACGATTTCTTGACCTTTGCACATCGTCAACAATGCCCTACGAAGTAAATATTGTGGCCAGACCTCTCCTGTCACCTGCTTAAAAACTTCTTTGACTTATCCCAGGTTTTTCTCATTTGACATGGAGTTAAAGTCCCCCTTCCACAACCATTGCTCTCCCCCATAGCTTCACCAACATTGAAAATAACTCACACCCCCAGACTTATGTCTTCCGTGCAATCACCCGTGCTAACGTCCTCTGTTGGAAAACCCGGTTCTGTTTTAACTACCAAAATGTGACTACAAAGTTTTTCTGCTCATAAACACGAATCGAATTAAGGTGGAGAGGTGGCCATAGAATTCACGTTTAATATTGAGACCAAATATGAGTACCGATATTAGAGCTTACGTTAAAAAAATGTATAGCTGTTAACTTTTGGAAGAGGTACATTTCAATTAGATGACCCTATAGGATTAGGAAAACGACAATTGAAAACATTCAAACAATACGGTACAAAATGTCCACCGGTGAATTCAACATCAGGAGAAAATAATTATTATTCAAAAGCCATCACTCTACGCTGCTCCACATTAAATTGCTACCAATGAGACTATTCACTATACTTTTCACCGCAGGTAACCGTAGTACAAGACATTGCAAGAAATAGAACACTGGAGAAAAATTCTTAACAATGGCATAATGAATTGTTACGACACTTCCTGCCCGTGATTCCCTCGATTAAAAGAAAAGGTGAAATCTCTCTTGACCTATCGATACTAAAGTGGTTCTGACTTCGTGGAAAGTTTCAAAGCTCACGAAAAAACCTTTTCCCTTGTTAGACCTCATTTGGAATATGCTGCCAGTGAATGGGATCCCTACGAAATCGGTCTAAATAATGAACTTGAACGTGTGCAGGATCGGCAAGATTTTTAAAGGGACGGTACGATAACCTTATTTAGCGTAACCAGTCTATTAAATGAATTAAATTGGGAATCATTGTCAGATCGCAGGTTGAAATTTAGGCTTAATCCCTTTTACAAATTCCAAGACCATATTTTACCATCAGTGATGATGTTAAAAATATTTTGCGAACACCAACTTACTATGGTGGACCGGACCATAATCACAAAATTAGATAAATTGATTGCCGAACTGACAGTATCAAAATGTCCTTTTTTCCTCGTACAATTAGGGATATGAAATATACGGTAAATATATCCAGTACGAGTGTAGCAATGGATAGCATTGGTAGCAGCATGTTGGTATAAGGACTTGAAGCTAACCAAACCAACAGCATGTTTTTGCATGTTTGCTTTGCTACTTTTATCTTTTTTTATATAGTGAAGTTTAGAACAGCATATAAATTCTAACCCTTTTTATACATGTTTTGTAGTGTATGTTTGTTGAGAATTCAACCCCTGCCACACACCTTTATGGTGGCTTGCAGGGTATTATGTAGATGTAGATGAAAACCGTTCCTGAAATACCAGAACTATCATTTAGATGCACATGGTTCGTAAGTTACCCTCTACCATGTGTGATCAAAAATCAAGAGAGTTTAACATGACATCATAGCAGAATTTAGTTCATGACAAAATCAGAACTTTTCTCCTTCATGAACGCCGAAATAAATATTTCCCAATGAATTTTTCATTGAAGAGTTAAAATAATGAAAGTGTAACCATAAGTGAAACAGTACATGTAATACGCGGATTTTTTCTACTACCTCGCCTAACACATGATATAGATTTTTAAACAATGACTTCAGGGGTCACGTATGCGAATGTAGATTATATTGGACTAATGCAAAATATAGCTAGACTTCAGGGGTCACGTATGCGAATGTAGATTATATTGGACTAATGCAAAATATAGCTTGCCTGCTTTCGGAGTACGCACCACTAAAGGCGTATATTGCGAGTAAATCAACGATATGAACGTCTGAAAAACATTTTCTAAATTACAATAATTAAAATTTATGCTCATCGAAGGACACAACAAGCTCGAGATCTTGTGCAACAAGTTCTCTTAATCGCTTAAAAATATCCTAGAAATGCAACTCACCCATCGGTCGTTGACTAAATTGTTGAAAAAAACATTTACCTGAAAGGACGGATGATTCATCTCAAGTAAAACAACTTAAATGCATGTTTCTAAGGTTTTTATAATCGTATTCAACGTGGAGCATATTACGTGGCACCATCATCTACATCTACATAATACCCTGCAAGCCACCACAAGGGTGTGTGGCAGGGGAGATCATAGAAGGGTCTAAATTAATTAAAAACTGACATTGAGCTCTGAACTGGTGAGAGACTATGTAAGAGGAATTAATCCTTAGGAAATCTTTCTAAGAAACGAAAACCATCCACAAAAACAAATCAATTTCAAGAAGGAAGAAAATGAGGAAACATAACTTTGCTTTCAAATTTAGCTCATTAATGGCAAACCAAAGATCTTCGATGCCTATAATTAGGCAGAAAGACAGAAATACAGACGATGATATCCAGTAATCCGTAAACGGGATGAAGTTAGGATAGTTGTTACCAGATCGAGAAAATTCAAGTGATACGAAAAAAGCCTTTGAGATTATAGGCGGAAATCGAAAGCCAACTCCTGATCAAGTAGAAACACGAAAATTGCAGAAACTGATCTTATTTTAAACGAAATAGAAACACACGTGAATGAAAATTTAAATAGCAATGAAGGAGACTTACCATTACTCCTCCTGAAGAGCGTTCCTTTCCGTCTGTTTCTCGAATTCTCAGTTTTCCCTCACTAGGCCCTACGTCATCGATGACGAAGACTAAGCTTCATGCCGCCAAACACTAGACAAACCTCTTCCTGAAAACAATTCACACCATTAACAGATGCAAAAAGATCTTACCACGCTTGAAGCTGTACTACGGCGGGAAATATCCGCTTAGCAATGGAAAAAATAGCTTCTAATATAAGATGCGGCAAAAAACGAGAAATTTATGTAGCACGAAGCAGATGGTATCTTTTTGGCGGCAAATCCGTACTCGTTGAACATCGATATAATTACTTGACTAGCCGTTTTAAAATTCTCTTATATTCCATATGCATTGCCATAAAATCGCTGCAAACTCTATGAATAATACTAAATCAAATTATCTTAAAATACAGCATTCTTATGCAAAATCTCAAACCCACCTGTCCATCAGCTCGTCCCAGCCGGCGTCTCTGCAATAACTGATAAACGGATCCAGGGTCACGGGTATAATTGTCACAGTGACGTCACATCGGACGACCAATCACCGAATTACCATGTACGTAGTGATTAATAATTTTGAAAACGCCGATAAATATAGCAGATATAAACATTCCCTTACAAATTCTATTGCTAGATATTTATTTTGAATGTCAACATTTGTCTATTAATTGCATAAATTTTGTTTTTGAAAATAGTTGTTGAAAAATTATTAGCGCTATCTACTGTAACTTCAGTAAACTACTAATTTTGGCGGGAGAAATTTACAAACCATACAATAAATGGTTGGAATAATCAACTATCTGAAGTATTTCCTACAAGGAAATATTTAAAAAAAAATTGTATTCAAATAACTATTGCAACATTTGGCACTTTACGAAACGATTATTTCAGAACTAGCGAACTCAAAGTTGAATGTAATCTTATACTTGATTAGTACCGATTTCCGATTCCGGTGCCCGAATTTTTGCGATTGCTGAAACCGCTGCATAACATTAAATAGGATTTTCAATTACTTTTACTCACAAAGAGACGTTAATGTTTCTTGTTTGTTATCTTCCTACTGCAAAAGCAACGAACTTCGTCGAGATAGATCGCATAATACCTCAGCAACGTAATCACATTTGGACATTTGTACCTGTTGTAACGTGGAAAATGAAAGCAAAACAAACGAACACTTACCTTCACGAGGCTCGGTATCTCTTGAAGAAGATATGCACGCCATACTTCAGCAAGGGTTGGCCAACAGCAGCAACTGACGGTTGATTTCACTCGGCAAGTCATTAAAAATCACGAAAAACGCTAGCACCTCTCAATATTCCTTGGCCACGTAACACGAGATTCACTCAACTAAACGACTATTCATATCTCACTGCGAGGTTATATCCTCGGAAAAAATACTGAGAGCGCCCGGTACACCGAACAACCCCTGCCACACACCCTCGGGAGAACTTACAACGTAGTTGTGCAACATCCTGAAGAATCCTTTAATTCACTGGCAAGCTACTTTTGAGCAGAAATCGGTGAACAACATAATTTTCACGCGGATAGTTAACATTCACCACCTTCAACATTATCACTCACTGAAATACTAAACGCATTAACTAAGCGTAAAAGACGTGAAACGAAATCAACTTCTTATTGCAAGACGGATACGTCTCCAGGCATTCTCGCACGAATTTCACACTGCCGATCAGCTGATGAGGATAGTCCTCTCGCCTCACACGAAGTAAACTAAGGCACTGCAAGGAGAGAGTGCTTCGTTCGTGAACTTGGAAGGGTCGTGAGTTTCACTATCGGAGAAATAGTTCCTCCTCACTTTCACGCTCAGGGTCGAGAGGGAAGAACTTCGGAAGAAATAGAATGATTGAATGCCAGAAAGGCGACGTCGTCGGAAATATTTCATGCCTCGTCATTAAAATGAGAAAGGAATCAACGCGTGTGCAAAGGAGATCGGATAGATTTGTCAAAAGCCGTTATGGTATTTCTAATAGCCTTTCGAGTTTAAGAGAAGAACTGGGTTCGGAATTACCATCGGAGTGGAGGATAAAATTTAGGCTAAACCTTTTAAGCAAATTCGAATATGAGATGTTTACAGATGACTTTAGGTACATGTCAATAACCCTAGCGTATTATGCTATGTTTTTTGAGATAAACAAATTTACAGATATAGATAGTCGTACCGATAGATTTAAAACATCATGTTTCCCGTGCAGGATAAGAGATCACTATAAGCATAATAGTTAGGCAGGGTTATGACGATAAAAAATTGCTGGTGTACTCTGAAGTGCATGATATATGTTGAAGTAACACTTTCATGTGTATGATAGGAAAATACGGATAAGTGTATTTCGGAATATGTTTTCCTAGACAACAGGTAATCCATGCATTATTATGTATTTACCAACCATATAACTGTACATATTGGTAAAAAAATTACCTACTGGCTAGGTAAATATTTTCCGAAATACACTTATGCAAGTGACACTAATATCTAACGTGTGTTTTGAAGTAGAAGCACTGCATCACTTAGTTAAATGACATAAGTGCATGTTTAGTGATCTTCACCCCCTGCCACACACACTCGTGGTGGCTCGCATGGTATTACGTAGGCGTAAAACCAATGAAGAGCGTAATGCAAAGAGGTGCAAGATACCTTACGTATGTACTGATTTAAAATACTGACTGATTTGAGTAAAATGCAAAGAGTAGGTAATAAAATCATTGAATTAAATGCATTAATGCACGTTAAAAGGGGGGGTTCATGCTTCAGGAAAAAATGAAATCAATTTCAAGCAAGTGACGTAAGCATTCACGAACATAACTGAACAATCCGTGACTCAGTTGTTGCATGCGACCCCACAACCTTCTACACCCATGAGAGCAGTCAAGTATATGTATACGTGGGGTAAAATGGAAGGTTGTGCCAACATGACGTCATGACACTAATGATTGAATGGGAAGCACAGTTGACCAAGGCCTTTAGGCCATTAACGACATTGTCGAGCCTCGAAGTGGAGTACTTCGATTTCAAAACAGACCCGATATTGACGCGCGAAATATTTGATTCTACGAGGCCGCTGCTATAACTTTGTGCGGGTTTGACACGGGAGTAATCAAATAATGGTTTTCTTCAGGCGTTTTAAAAATAATCTGTCACAAATGAAGTTGCTCCAATAGCAGTCCACATTATTATGACGCCGCAAATCAAGCTACCGGAAGGGCGTGAGCCATCATGTAGGTATGAATAGTAAATCAAAAGAGAAGTAATGATACACTTCCCATCATGTGGGAATGCTAAAATACTAGTCTGTGCACGAACTATTTATATGAAACTACGGCGTATAATGCTAATACCCTGCGGTACTTTGTTGATATGCATTCATGAGATCCTTGTAGATAACATGGGTCATAACAACAAACATAACTTGAACCACACTTGAAAATTAAGAAGCGGGAAAAGTATAAAATTCTTATGATATTAAATTCAATACGTTTGCTGCTCAAAGCGTAGAAAGCTGAAGCTAAAAGAATTGTTTTACCTTAAAGTCATTCATAGCTTTCATTACCGCCCCGGTGGAAACAGGATAAAGACCCCGCCTGCTATGGGTCGTGGGTTCGTGTCCCGCCTGGCCGGATTTTCACCAAGTCATGGGCAGCCACCCAGTGCATGGTTGTGTGTGATGTTCATTTGTTAAAGTGCCCGATATGCTGGGCGTATATGCTGTTTTCGGCTCTTTAAAAAATAAATAAATTCCAGGTAATACATCCACTCCTGCAGAAACAAGAACTCAATAAGAACAATCAAAGTAATTGTTTTCTTTATTCCTATATACATTAAAAAATCGTTCATCTTCATCGTTATAGTTAGAGCTCTCGACTTTATTCTCCTTATTGCTAGCCTCTCTACGTATTCGCGTAAATCACTTTTTATCTCATCCAATTGCACTGTACTTTCCTGCCTTCCATTTCCATTCTTTCCAAATTCAAAGCCCGCGAGCTAGCCGCGGAAACTTTAACGGAGTTACCCGCTGAGATGCACGATAGCAAGATATTCCACAGAGAAAAAATCATTCTCCGTGACCGGGACTCGAACCCGGACCCCCTCATTTCCAGCCAGGTGCTCTACCAGTTAAGCTACCAAGGCGACTACCGGCAACATCAAGCTACTGCAACCCTTTTACTGCCATTGGGCCGATATATCGGCCCTCTATGGTTGTGCGAAAACTGCCAAGGGCCGATATATCGGCCCACCTACATTACATCATCACGTCTTTGTAATGGTTACAATTCCTTCAAATCATAGACAGCATGAATAATTTTTTCATCCTCTTAAAAATTGAAATAATTATCGAAATTGAGAAAAATAAAAATTCATATAATAAAATTAAGTGCTTCAAATATATCTTAATGTGCTTGCCCATTGGCTGGGCTTAATGGGCTTGGCAATTTTCATACAGTCTACTTTAAAGTTGCTGGAAATAAAAGGGTTAAAGCCTTTAGAATTTCCCCAGAGTAATAGTATGGCTTGGTAGCTCAACTGGTAGAGCACCTGGCCGGAAATCAAGGGGTCCGGGTTCAAGGGGATTGATTTTTTCTCTGTGGAATATCTTACTTTCGTCCATTCTTTCCGTTCACTTTTTATCGAGGAGTATTTCTACTTACTTTAACGGAGCATCATGTCTTACGATACGGCCGATTGAGTTAGCCTGCCTCTTTTTAAGCTTTTGATAAGGCTTACGATGTCTCTCCACTCTTCTTTGCACTTTATTACTCTGTCGATTCATTTTGATTCCAACATTTTCCTGCAGTGCTACCTTTCCGAGTGATTACAGCAAAGACTTTTCTGCTGCTTCTGTCGTCCATGCCTCACTACCATAAGGAAGCGTGTTCTAGTTGTAAGTACTATTGGAGTGTGTCCCTACCTACAAGCTTTTATTTCCAGCTGCAGGTACATTTTTCTTTTTTTAGAATGCCTTCTTTGCCTTGGCTATTCTAGTGACAATTTATTTCTTGCTTCCTCCTTCGCTGATGACGCGGCATCCCAATTATAATACTCTGTCCCCTGTTCTAGCTTTGGCTTTCCGAGTTTAATTCTGATCTTAGCGTCCTATCTTTTACTGCATGCATCTACATCTATCTACGTAATACCCTACAATCCACCAATAAGGGTGTGTGGCAGGGGGTGAATTCTCACCAAACATGCACTACTTATCATGCATAAAAAGGATTAGTATTTATATACTGTTCTAAACTTCACTATTTAAAAAAAGAAAAAATATATCAAAGCAAACATGCAAGAACATGCTGTTAATTGGGTTAGCTTTAAGTGCTCATACCATCATGTAGCTACCAATGTTATTCATTGCTACACTCTATTTGATCTATTTACCGATATTCATATCCCTAATTGTACGAGGAAAAAAGTTCATTTAAATCTGCCAGTTCGACAATCAAATCAACCTTTAGCTTAGTTTTCTTTTCATTTGCCTTCGGGGTATTTTTGGCCAATTTCTTTCCCATGTTAACTGGAGTCACTCTTGAAATTTTCTCTGTCTCAGCCATGACGGCAATGTTATCCGCGAATCGCAGCATATGAATTTTTTTCCCGTTGATATGCAATCCTGAAACTTCCTATTTCTTTATTGAATGATTTTCCCGGTGTAAATAAATGTGTGTGTTTGTTTATTAATTCAATATACGCACACGTGTAATACGTAAAGGCCGCTTTCCGCGATACAATTTTTTGTACGATTTCTTGTACAAACGCTTGTATGAAGGAATTGAACCGTGTAAAGCGGCAAATTGTGAGAACGCTTGTGCGAATGTCTGAATGACTGAACGGAAAATAGAACCTGTTCTAATTCCATTCAGACAAACATACAATTTCGTTCAGTTTATACAAGACATTGTACAAAAAATTGCATCTTGTGAAGCGACCTTGATACACACGTGTTTGTTTACATAAAAATTACAGGAGTTACCTGGTACTCCTCCTGGTACCTTAAACCGAAATAAGTCAAAACATTGCCACTTTTCTCACATAATTTATAAATAAAAGTGTTTCCTAAGATTTACCAGGCGATATGATTGCAAACTCCGAGTCGGTGTTTTTGGCACCCGAATTATTCACAGTAACCACCTCTGCAAACAGAGTAATCAGTTTTAATCGCAGTGCTCGTTTTTTGGCACCCATTTTTTTATGTGACAATCCTGCATCGGGGCACATGAACTCTGAGCAGATTCCTTGAGTTTCATAATTGTGTCCCACCGGGTCAGCCATTATGTATCAACCTTGAGTACCGAGTTAGTGTAGTAAGGTATGTGTTAGAAAGGCTGGTAAGCAGCATAGAAAGAAGATGGCAAATACACAGAAGACACATCAGGCTACCAAAATTGAATATAAGTAGTTGCGAGAAACATCAGAAGTAGATATCTTAGCGCCATTAAGTGGAACGAAACAAAACCAATTTTTAGCACAGATTATCACTGGTCAACAAAAAAAAATTTTTTTCTGTCCAAGATATTTTGTTGGGTGATTCTAAAGGTGTTTTTGTGCTGATTCCGAATCTGGGCTCAGATTTTTTCTATCACGTTTAGTTTCCTTAGGACAACCGGATTAAATGGGGGTTCAAGGGGGTTTCAGCAAATAAATCTTGAATTAAAAAAATGGGAAAAAATAGGTACTTAGGATTTTCGTGCATATTTAGCATCTGGAAAGTCCCTTTTCAGTGTCCAGCAGTAATCTGCTAACATGTTGCTGAACTTTCCTTCACATCTACATCTACATAATATCCTGCAAGCCACCACAAGGGTGTGTGGCAGGGGGTGATTGCTCACCAAACATGCACTACATATCATGCATAAAAAAGGAAGAGTATTAATATAGTAGTCAGAAGTTTTTTGTAAAGCGGGTTGATATACACGTGTTTGCATACGTGTTTCCTTTCCATGTAACTTATAGCAAGTTTATATAACATTTGCTAAAAGTAGAAAAAGTCAATTCTGAAAACTTCTATATAGCCATGCTATATGTAGCAGATCCCTAACTCATCAACATTCAGACGAATGTTTGCGCGCCGGTCGGGGTCCAGGGCGGTTATTCCCGAATTCTCAAGGCGCCCGATGCCATTCTCGAGACGACATCCAAAAATGTCATCGGAGGTTAAATTCCGTAAAATCCGCCAGCGGCAGCATTCGCAAATGGCATCGGTGACCAGCGATGCCATTCGTGCGTCTAAAAACTCCTAGTTGAAAATGATGTTATGCCCGTATCCATGATGTCTCATGTTCATGAGCTGATAACAAAAGAATGACGTTATACTTCAACCAATGGGATTGTGTTTACTTTAGCAGGAAAGCGCCATAGCGTTTGAAAAACGTTTGTAGAGTCGGTGACTTTTGCTTATAGATAATTATATTCTTCAGAGGAAATGGATTGATCGAGGCAAGTAAAACCGATTTAAGTAAAATTAAAACATGGTCGACTTTGTACGTAAGCTTCGATTCGCAATATATTAGTTTTCTAAACAACCGGAGAGTTATAACATGTTTGTGTGGGCCTCCACGGAGCATATTATGTAGAAAACGTAGTATTACAGACCTTTCTCCGTAATGATCACTTTCAGGAAGATATTTGAAATCACTTACTAAGTATTTTAGCTCGTTATTAAGTTAGCCTGCTGGTTTATTTGTGAAATTTCATTATGGTGCATTTTATATTTATGTATATTAATGATTTTGTACCACTTGCTGATGGAAGGCCGTTGAAATATAATTGATGGAAGCTGCTGAAAATTAATTGAAGTGAAGTTTTAACAATTTATTGAAAGATACCTATGTTATCAGTGCAATATTTAATTTTCTGATCGTTCTTCTTTGAGAGACCTTTTTGTAGGTAAGCAACGGTCAATATTGTAGGTAGGTAAGCTACGATGAAGAAATTATTTCTAAATAATATTAACAGTGCCACCAGTGGATGCAGAATATACGTAAACATTGATTGATTGATTTATTTGAGTTTTATTTTACCTGGGCGGGATAGAACGTTGCCGTCCTTTCCAACCCCCGCCCAGGGCATAATAATACATTCGTAAAGTAAATCTAATGATAAACATAGAGGTAAATCGATGCAAACGAGTGTTTAATTTATAAATTATCTTATTATTATATAACGTATGTAATAGCCGCAGGAATAATTGGAATTATGTTAAGAATGAGTGAATTTTGAAATCTTAGCCAAACAGTGTTAACAGATCTAAGATGATTACTAGACTTCTAATTAAAAAAATAAGTACGTAAGGGCAGCATTGGGAGAAGCTGACAAACCTATTGAACGCCCATGATCTTTGTAAACAATACGATATAGGTATGGGCGAAAATAATCGATTTTTCAGCATAATCGATTATTTGCTTCCGATTTTAATCAATTATAGGTGGGCGATTTTATCGCAGAATCGATTATTCTCTACCGATTTTGACTGGGAAAAAATCGGCGGGAGAGCTTCGATTAGAAACTTCTTGCAAATAATTGTTGAATCACATAGGAAAAAGTATCGGAGGGAGGATTTATGTAACAATTGTTCCGCAACAAGTCTAATGCAGTGTTTCTGTTCTGTTTGAGATAGTGGTATTTTGAAATGGCCCCTGTAAAAAGCCATTTGTGGAAATTTTTCCAAAAGAACGACAAGAGCGCGACTTGTCGCATATGCTGCAAAGTTATTTGGTATTAAGGTGAAGTATCGCCACTTTGGTTGGTTATTTGGTATTGAGGCAAGAGAACTTATTTCAGAGCGAAATGTAGAAAGTATTTGGTGTTCCGTCAAAAGTAATAGTAGTAACGCAAAAAAGATATATGTAGGTGCATATTGCAGGCCACCGGACGCAGACGTCAATTCTATAATAGAGCTAGAGTCAGAGATACGTACATTACTTTCCTGGAAGAATGATAGAGGAATAATAGCAGGCGGAGATTTCAATCACCCTTCGATAGATTGGAATACGTTTAGTTTCATAACAGGAGGTAAGGATAAGGAACATTGCGAATCACTGTTGAACACCTTTACGACACATTCTTTACAACAGCTAGTAACAGAGCCGACCAGGGGAAACAACATTCTAGACTTATTAGCAACAAATATACCCAGGAGAGTTCTAAATACAGTTACAGACACAGGAAATAGTGATCATAAAATAATGCATCCGAAATTTATTGTAGGCGTTGAAAGACATTATAAACCAAGGAGGAGGGTATAATTATTTGGCAAGGCAAATTACGACGGTATGAAAGAGGAATTAAGGGAAGCGTTTAATGTATTCAGCGAACAAAGCAAAGGATTAAATACATAGGATTCGTGGAGAGAATTTCTTAAGGTCACCGGTAACGCAGTTCATAAATACATACCAAGTAAATATATTAGTGATAACACTGAGCCAAGGTGGTATAACGCGGAGGTTAGGAAATCACTAAAGCGACAAAGGGTATGCCACGCTAAGATGAAAAATGCAGGACGGGGTCTATAGGTAGAGGAAAAAAATGAGCTAGTTCAAAACTATAAAAAATCGAGAGCATTAGCAAGGAAGTCATGTCGGCAAGCGTTATCACATTTCAAGAGCAAGATGTTAGGAGAATATTTAGATAGCAATCCTAAAGCGTTTTGGTCATATGTGAGAGAGCTTCAGGGAAATAAGTCCACAGTCCACACACTTAAAAATGATAAAGGAATCAGAGTCACCAGCAGTGTAGAAAAAGACAACACTTTAAACACCTTCTTCCAAAGTGTATTCAACTCATCGTCACAAAACGCAGTGGAACCACCGCCGAACACTTTCAGTGAGCAAATGCCCGAAATAAACATTTCATGTCGCGGAATAGAGCAGCAGTTAAAAAGCATAAGTAAAAACAAATCACCAGGTCCCGATCAAATTCCTTCCAGAATATATAAAACATTAGCTTCTGAAATAGCCCCCTATCTAGAAATAATATTCAATAAAACACTAAAGAACCACACAGTACCCAAGGATTGGAAAGTAGCTAACATTACACCTATATTTAAAAGCGGTGATAGGGAAGAACCTAGTAACTACAGACCCATTTCACTCACGTCAATCTCTTGTAAGATATTTGAGCACATAGTAGTCAGTTCGATCATGGGGCATTTGGATAGTCAGGGATTACTCATAAACAGCCAGCATGGGTTCCGGAAAGGTAGATCTTGCGAGACACAATTAGCTTTATTCGTACACGATATTTTAGTCCACGGCGAAAGCAGTACTGAAGTTGATGCGATATTTTTAGATTTTAAAAAGGCTTTCGATAAAGTTCCTCATGACAAATTAATCTTTAAGTTAGAGAGTTTTGGTATAAATAAAGACATTGTATGTTGGGTAAAAGAATTCTTAAGTGGGCGAGAGCAGAGGGTTGTCATAGATGGTATCATGTCGGACACAATCGAAGTCACATCGGGAGTTCCCCAGGGTAGCGTATTAGGTCCGCTTCTATTTCTTTTATGCATAAACGATTTGGGTACCGTAGTTAGTAGTAACATTAGACTTTTTGCAGACGATGCGGTGGTGTACAGGGGTATATCAAACGAAGAGGACACGAAATCACTTAGCAAGGATTTAGATGCAATTCAAGAGTGGTGCGACAAATGGCAGTTAGAACTCAACCTTAAAAAGTGTGTAGCTATCAATTTTTGGAGGAGGAATAATTCGATAGAGCGATCCTATAGAATTATAACACGAAGATCGAAAACGTTGAAACCGTAAGATATTTAGGTGTAACAATCACTAAAGATTTATCGTGGGGAAGACACATAAGGGAAATATGCGGCCGAGCGAAGAGAAAGCTAGGATTTATAAAAAGAGTACTTGGGAAATGTGATGAGAAGACAAAAGAGCGATGCTACTTTTCACTAGTTAGGCCCCACCTTGAGTATGCAGCCAATGTATGGGATCCTAATGAATTAGGTTTGATGAGAGAACTAGACAGTGTGCAGCGTAGAGCAGCTAGGTTCGTCAAAAGGTGTTACGATAGGTTGAGTAGTGTATCAGAATTAATACAAGAATTAGGGTGGGAATCATTATCAGAGCGTAGATTAAAGTTCAGATTTAATCTATTGCAGAAATTTCAATCGGATAGCTTTACTGAAGATGTTAGGCACATATTGAAAACACCAGCGTATTATGCTAGATTCGACCAGATAAATAAGATTAGAGAGATAGATTGTCGTACAGATAGATTCAAAATGGCATTTTTCCCCCGTAATATAAGAGAACAGAATAGGCAGCATAGGAAAGGGATAGGTAGGGGAAATATTTTAGAGTATTCTGTAGTGCATGATGCATGTATTAACCCCTCAAATACTATAGATACTAACAATCTAGTTGCATGAGACCCTTTAGTTGCTTGCTTGCATGCTAGTAGTGAATGCTTGGTGACCTTCACCCCCTGCCACACACCCTCGCGGTGGCTTGCAGGGTATCGTGTAGATGTAGATGTAGACGACTTGGAGGGCGAATCGGACCAGATTAGAGGCTGAATCGGACCAGTAAAATAACGTTATAAATTTTAGTTTTCTTAAGTTTTATTCCATAAAATTTTGAATTTTTGCATCATTGCTTTTAACAATGTAGTGCAGTCTGGAGATATTTCGACGACACCTTCTTAGAGTCAAACATAACTTTACAAATAGACATACATCACCAAATCTGAACATATAGAACAAAATAGAACAAATTTACCAAAACAATTAAGCACATTTACCACAAGTAAATTTATCTCGCCCCTTAGCACCTACACACAGCTCATGGTACCAACAATTACACTTCATGCACTTAATCCAGTCTCTACACTTTGACGAATTCGCACAATTATAAGACTTGGAGCAGAAGCCACAAAGCGTATCATCAGCTGAGTTTTCCCCATTCTCAGTATTGCCGTCCCTATCTGAAGATGATTCATATAAGTTTCTGCAAGTTCCCTTCGCGTTCCTAATATTTTGTTTCTTCAGTCGTTACTTTGTTTCTTCTATTACAGCTGGAGAAGTAAGTATTTGAGCAATTTGCTTTCTTGACCTTTTCACATTGACTTTCATTCTTTTTTCTGGTGTAGGTAGTAAATTATGGAAAGACCTACCCAAAGTATTTGACGATTCCTCAGATGTTGATGTCGAGGATTGGCTTTCTTCATAGGGACTGGCAGTTAATTTTTGATCGGAAGATGAATTTGTCGAAAAAGGAGTTGATGCTTCTTCAGGGGCGTGTGAGCTTCCGAGATTAGAAGGATGAAGATCTAACTCCGTCAGGATATCCGGATTCAGGGGGAATATTCCTGTTGATCGGAATCCATTTTCAGCGTTGCCGATTGTTGCGGCTTTGCTCCATGCATTTCGAAAAAGCCGACCAAAATTAAATTTAGTCATCTTTCTATCCCCCTTACAAACTGTCATATACGCATTTGTTTCAATATCGTAGTATGCCTTTAATGGTTTATAAAAAGACCTGTCCAGAGGTTGCAACCTTTGTGTAGTGTGGCTGGGCAGTGATAAGAGAGTGATCTCATTCCTTTCACAGAACAGTAGAACAGGAAGAGTCTTGTGTGATGCGTGGCCATCGAGGACTAAAATGCATCGGCCAGGAATCCTGTTTGCTTGAAAGTGCTTTAGCCACTCCAAAAAAAGATCCTCATTTATCCACCCTGAATCGGACATAAAAATTTTAGATCCCAACGGAAATCCATCCTCCCATTCCTTATGGAACTTTTTCCCCTTAAAAATTACAAAAGGTGGTATGTAATGTCCACTTGCATTGCAGCACGCAACAACTGTCACCAATTCCCCCTTTTCCACTGACGTCTGTTTTATGACTACCTTAGATCCTGTTCTTGCAACATTCTTTTGGGTTTGGCGATTATTTAATACACATCCCGTTTCGTCAACGTTGTATATAAGGTGGGGCCTATCCATAACTCCAGCCTCAGCCATCGAAATAGTTAACTTTGAAAAAAAATCGTCTACATCTTCCTTATTTAAACCCTCAGCTCGAGCCACTGACAAACCTTCGGGTTTTCGAAGACTTAAAGGATGTCTAGATATAAAATTCAAGAACCAATCCTTGCCTGCTCGTTTTTTTAACGCAGAGAAATTATTTTTTATGTTGTTTTCAATGGAAAATTCATATGCCACCTTCATGACATCATCTCTTGTCAATCCGAACCCAATTTCACATAACCTAAGAATTCTTCTAATTAATGCTTCCTCTTCTTCCACTGAGAAGACATTTTGCCCCCCTCTTGTCTTCAATTTTTCCGTATCCGCTACTATCCTACGATAGAGGCAAGTACGGGGAACATTGAAAAGTTCGGCAGAATGCCTCATGCTTCTTCCCTCTCTGAAAGCTTTCAGCGCCATTCTCATATCCTCCTCTGTCCATGTCTGTTCCGTTTTTCGCCGGTACTTCCCCATCTTAATCCAAAAGGAAAAACATTAACGGTAAGTGAAAATTATCACTTTCATAAATACGTTTTAAATGAAATTTTGCTAATGTTACGCTATCAAAAGGAGGTTGTAAGGCGTTCCACAACTAATTCTGTTGCCATATATAATATTTAATACTCTGGCAATCCCTCTATCACGTACATTATATCACCTCCTTTTCTTTCAGATTGGAAAATATAGACCACTGAGTAATGTAGAATGTATAGGTATGGAACTCAATGTGAATTATTAACAATAAATTTCCATCACGAAATGCGTATGTTTTATGATATTGTTTCAGCGAATAATTGGTTAATATATATGGAACAGTACACAACATATGTTACATCAAACGAAGGTAGCTTAGCTCTCGCTCAGCCTGTAAATCGTGCTCGTCGCCGTAATAATTCACCTCTATGACGGGGAAAATCTCTTTCCTCCTCCTCGTTATACGTAGTAAATATCTATAACGTGATATAGAATAGCATTAAAATAGGTTTATTCCATTAAACTTCTTATAATACTGAAATAAAATAGTATGGCCTAAAAACAAATTTTTAGCCACTTTTGCTCAAACATTCTTATAAACATTTGATGTTTTTAATGTAAAACATTAAGTGTAAGTAAGCAATTTATCAATATTAGTTGTATATCTACTTACTTTTCAGTAGCAGAAGGAATTTTTCCAAGTGTCAGTTGAGTATAACTGGTTCAATGCTTCACCCTCGACCAGCGGCTTGGAACTGAACTCCTGCGCGTGCTGGTCCTTTTCACCCGACTAAGTAATATGATTTTGTATCATGTTTGGTAACTCCGATATTCATACAAGGCTCAAAAAAGTAACCTAATGTGGCAGCTATGGTATTAGATTTCCTTTCAGGAAAGAAAAACTTGAAATCTGAGTAAGCGCTACAATGTCACCTTACTTTGAACCTATACGAGGTTTTCTAAATACCCAATTTCACACCTCTCTCGTATGGTAGGCTTCCATTCGACAGAGTATCATTTGCTTAAATTCAGTCGTCGAGTTCTCGTTTTCACTCTACTAGAAGGACAAGATTACAAAGAAGCAATTCCTAAAACGTAGTCAGTCTCAAGTGATACCGTTTCGGGTCTGAGCGCACTTTTTGAAAAGCGTTCCTATTCATCCGCTGGTCCGATTCACCCCCCTTTACCCTACCAACAGGCAACTACTATGGATTGATTCACTTGCATTGGACATACCTATTTACCGCTATTTATATCCCTAAAGGTACGAGGAAAATAGAACATTTTCAATCTGTGAGTTCGGAACTCAATTTCTCTAATTTTGTAAACGTGGTCCAGTTTACTGTAGTAAGTTGGGGTTCGCAAGATATTTTTAACGTCATAACTGAAAATATTTTGTTGGAATTTCTTTAAGAGATTAAGTCTAAAATACAACACACCTTTCTGGTGGCTTGCAGGGTATTGTGTAGATAGATGTACAACCTGCGATTTGACAATGATTCCCATTTTAATTCATTTCATAGACTGGTTACGCTAATATTAATTATCGCACCGTCCCTTTACAAATCTTGCCTATCTTCGCTGCACACGTTCAAGTTCATTATTTAGACCGATTTCGTAGTGATCCCATATTCTGGCAGCATATTCCAAATGAGGTCTTACAAGGAAAAAGTAGCTGATTTCTCGTACATGATCGTCACATTTACCCAATATTCTTTTGATGAATCCCAGATTACGATTAGCTTGACCTATCATTTCACGTATGTTTTTTCCCCAGAAAAGACTTTTTACCCCATTGTCCTTCCAAAGCCAGCTTTCTGTGCCCACGATTATGTCTGCATAAGTACATACTTTTCATGAGGTAGTGAAATTCTGCTACTTTATTTCTTATACTACGACAATTCACTACTACCACCGAAATTCTTTCTCCCAATCTCTCTCTTGGTATTTTTTTTCCATCTAAAATTTAGTCGATAATTTTTTTAACGGACCCACTATTTGATCTACCAATTACTTTTGATGGTTTAGCATGCTCGTCCTCTTTATGTGTTTTTCTCTGACCTTCTAAAATTTTTTTTTCCAATTTATTCCAAGATTGCTCTCCCGGCGATTGACCTGCACTCAATGCATTCATTTCAACTCCTACCAGGCATGAATGGTGCCATAGGAACACCAAGATTGTTTTTTGAAATCAACAATTACGTAATATACGATTAGATATCAGTAGCGGGAAACAGTACTTTGCTCGGTGATGTTTTAATTTGTAATTATTTACGGGAATAAAAAAAATTAAATGTAACTATTTGTAATCTATGCTTTCAAAGAAAATGCAAAAAAATATTTTTATTATGAATCGCACGCAGCATTTTCCGAAAGGAAAAGCTACAGCTATAGATAAGAGAAGCTGCGAAAGACTTCAAGGAAAAATTATTTTTATTAGTTCAAATCTTTGAATTTCTTTAAAAATATTATTTTTTTTATGTCAATGGTGCACATTTGGTGACCTTCACCCCCTTCCACACACCCTCGTGGTGGTTAGCAGGGTATTACGTAGAAGTAGGCATACTCAAAAGGGTCTTCATTGATAATATCTGTTTGCATTTTGATTCCATTTTATTTAATGTGGTACTGTAACGTCGTGCCTTGTCGGGCTCCATTTTTATTTATTTTGTTTGGTCTTGTGTATTTGGTTTCGTTCGTTGTTTTGTTTTTGATGGTATTGATTTGTATGTTGATGTTTTAGGTTGTTTATTGGTTTTGTTTGAAGGTTGCGATGGATCGTTGAAAAAAGTGTTGACATGATTGTTAAAGAGTTTTGGAGGTAAAAAGAAGACGTGGAATAAAGAGGGGCAATTCCCAAATGAGTTTTAAGAAGGTTTATATTATTTGAGGGATCCCGGCGTCACAGGTACATCTACATAATACCATGTAAGCCACCATAAAGATGTGTGGCAGGGGGGAATTCTCACCAAACATACACTACATACCATGCATAAAAAAGGATTGGTATTTATATAGGTACTGTTCAAAACCACGCTATTTAAAAAAAGAATAAAATAGCAAAGCATACATGCAAAAACATGCCGTTAGTTAAAATTGTAGTAAAATAACTATCTCCGTCATTTTGCCGATGTTGCAGTAGAGCATAAGGAAATTACGAATGAATATGACAGACAGCCCCAACGAAGGGTTTAGATGCATTGATGATTGGAGTGTTAGTCGGCAGCTAGACTTAAAGTTGAGGAGATGCGCAGCAATGAAATTTTGGACTAAGAATAGCTTTCCCCGGAACAATTATTGCATCAAAGAAAAGAAAATATCTAGCGCATATTCTATTAAATACTTAGGCGTCACAGTCACTGAAGGCATGTCATGGGTGATACACATCAGGGAAATAACTTAAGTAGCAAATAGTGGATTAGGATTCGTAAAAAGGGTTCTAGGCAAATGCGATGAGAGTACGAGAAAGTAGTTATTTTACACTTGTCAGGCCTCATCTATAATATGCCACTATTATATGGGACCCGTACAAGGAAAGTATGATAAAGGAATGAGAGCGTGTGCAAAGGAGATCCACTAGATATGCTAAAGGCCGTAATGATAATTGTATAAGTGTTACGAGTCTAACAGAAGAACAAGGATGGGAATTACTACCATAACATAGGTTAAAATTTAGGTTAAACCTTCTAAGAATATTCAAAGCCGACTTGTTTGCAGGTAACGTTAGATTTATATTAGATAAGAATCCCAGCGTATTATGCTAGGTTTTATCAGATAAACAACGTTAGACAGATAGATTGTCATACCGATTGGTTCAAATTGATTTTTTCCCGCGTATAATAAGCGAACACAAAAGGCAGCATAGAAAGGGGGTGAGTAGCTAAAAAATTGTTTAAGTAGTCTGAAGCGTGTGATAATTGTTTAAGCATTACTAATACTTGCATGACTGTGAAATACCAATTGAGTTATTGAGGAATATGTTTTTCTAACGAGTAATGAATTCATTAACGTCTAGTTGTGAGGAAAAACCGATGAATGTACTCAGGAAAATGTTTTTCTAACCTGTAATAAATTAAATAATTTGTAGTTACTAACAACCTAGTTGCATGCGACCTTTACATCTAACTTGTGTCCATGAAGTAGTATATATGTAGCTCTAAGTTGCATGACAGTGGAGCAACTGTGAGATGAATTTCACCCCCTGCCACACATACTCACGGTGGCTCGCAGGGGATTACGTAGATGTGCTCGCAAGGATGAAAATACAACCGTGCCAAGATGAAATATGAATGTACAATTTTTTTATTATGTACACGAAAAAGGTTGTGCGTTTGATGAAGAAAACATGGCAAATGACTACAACGTCAGTATTAAGACGAAAATTGAACTTAGATGTTTCAGCTCTCCTGGTCAGCAAAGGTGCCGCAGAGGAGTATCAGGTTGCAAGAGGTATCAGGAAGCCACAGAAGGCGCAGCGAGCCTGGAATAAAACGACGGACTGGATTAGTGTCATGGTGTTCACTAGGGGTGCCCTGTGGTGATTCACCCAACCCATGATCAGTGATTCAGTGGGGGTCGTTAATATCTACATCTACATCTATACGATACCCTGCATGCCACCGTTAGGGTGTGTGGCAGGGGGTAAAGATCACCAGGCATGCACTACTAACATGCAAACTAGCACTATATTGTCTCATGCAACTTGATTGATAGTGTCTACAGTATTTAAGGGGTAAGACATGCATCATGCACTACATAATACTGTAGAATATTTCCCCTACCTATCCCTGTCCTATGCTGCCTATTCTGTTCTCTTATAGTACGGGGGAAAAATGACATTTTGAATCTATCTGTACGACAATCTATCTCTCTAATCTTATTTATCTGGTCGAATCTAGCATAATACGCTGGTGTTTTTAATATGTGCCTATCATCTTCAGTAAATCTATCCGATTGAAATTTCTTCAATAGATTTAATCTGCACTTTAACCTACGCTCTGATAATGATTCCCACCCTAATTCTTGTTTTAATTCTGATACACTACTCAACCTATCGTAACACCTTTTGACGAACCTAGCTGCTCTACGCTGCACACTGTCTAGTTCTCTAATCAAACCTAATTCATTAGGATCCCATACACTGGCTGCTTACTCAAGGTGGGGCCTAACTAGTGAAAAGTAACATCGCTCTTTTGTCTTCTCATCACATTTCCCAAGTACTCTTTTTATAAATCCTAGCATTCTCTTCGCTCGGCCGCATATTTCCCGGATGTGTCTACCCCACGATAAATCTATAGTGATTGTTACACTTAAATATCTTACGGTTTCAACGTTTTAGATCTTCGTGTTATTAATTCTATAGGATCGCTCTATCGAATTATTCCTCCTCCAATAACAGTTGGTTATCAAGAGAGAGCAATAAACAGAATTGAATCCAATGGTATTCAGTTACTTATATTAATCGCTATCATTTTCAGAACTATAAATACTGGTGAAATCATTTTCCTATATTATTGCATAATTCCACGCAGGAAAAGATTACAGTTTAATACAATTATTTTCATAATAATGTTCGCGATGATGCTTACTAATTTGAGTTTTACCGTAATACGAGCTTAAACTCGATTTTATAGTGCCCTTGGGTAATATAGATAGTCGTTTCAGGCTTTAATTTACTTTCGTTCTTCCCCATGGGTAATTTTTTCTTGTAATTCTGACATCTAGCTTTCATGTATTTAATGTTTCTTTAGCGGTAATTTATTATTCGGTAGATATTAGTAAGATTGTTTTCATTACGAATGATGATGTCATTCAATTGAAAATAAATTCATGGGTAATCAATAATAAACATTCTTTTTACACACTGAAATTACACATGTCCCACGTTGAGTATGCAGCCAGTGTATGGGTTTCGAATGAATTAGGTTTGATCAGAGAACTGGACAGTGTGCAATGTAGAGCAGCTAGGTTCGTTAAAAGGCGCTACGATAGGTTGAGTAGCGTTTCAGAATTAATAAAAGAATAAGGGTGGGAATCATTGTCAGAGCGTAGGTTAAAGTACAGTTTAAATCTATTAGAGATTTTCAATCGGATAGCTTTACTGAAGATGTTAGGCATATAGTAAAAAAAACAGCGTATTATGCTAGATTCGACCAGATAAATAAGATCAGAAAGATAGATTGTCGTACCGATAGATTCAAAATTTGATTCAAAATGGCATTTTCTCTTCGTACTATAAGAGAACAGAATAGGTAGCGTAGCAAACGGATAGGTAGGGGAAATATTTTAGAGTAGTCTGTAGTGCATGATGCCAGTATTAATCCCTTAAACACTATAGATACTAAGAATCTAGTTACATGAGACCATATAGTTGCTCGTTTGCATGTTAGTAGTCCATGCTTGATGATCTTCACCCCCTGCCACACACCCTCGCGGTGGCTTGCAGGGTATCGTGTGGATGTAGATTAATCTAGTTGCATGAGACCATATAGTAGCTCGTTTGCATGTTAGTAGTCCATGCTTGGTGATCTTCACCCGCTGCCACACGCCCTCGCGGTGGCTTGAGGCTATCATGTAGATGTAGTTCTTGCTAGATAGCTTTGGTGTATGGCAAGGTGTGAATATCATCATTATTATGCAATTCAAAAGGGCACACAATCACAAAGTCAATCACAGTCACATTCTCGAAGAATGACAGCAACCTCACACTTTCCCCCCCTCCCCCCCTCCTCCCCCCACAACGTCCGCGCCCTTGACATAGGCATATTCTAAGGCACACAAACCCGAAAGAGATGCACCACTTAGTTCTCAGGAGGTCACAGGCATCGCAGGGGAAAAACATTAGTATTTTTACAATTTTGAGGCGAAATACAGCATGAAAGCATCATTTTATACATTGGCATGGTCAGCGAAAATTTTAACCGTTTAAATGGCTACGCCTTCCAAAAAATGCCATTTCGATGCCCTGCCCCGGGGGTGCAAGCAATAAACTTTCAAGGGCACTGCGGTGACCGTCATTGAACTCTACCCACCTCTCGGAAGATGAGTCTTTCCAGAGCGTGACCCTGGTGGGCATCAGCGCCACTTTTGAGGTCTGCCTCGCGCTCCTTCGACAGGGTAGCTGGCTGGAACTTCCAGGAGTCCAGCGAGGTTAGGTTGGCGTACAGGTCCAGGATATCCCGCCCGAAAAAACATTTCTGGAAGGAATGACCAACGATTTAGATAGCAAGTACCTAGTACTATAACTCCCTTCAAGACATATCACATAAGGGGCGAATGAGCAAACTTCATCTACAGCTACATAATACCCTGCAAGCCACCACAAAGGTGTGTGGCAGGGGGTGAAATCTCACCAAACATGCACTTCATATCATGCATAAAAAAGGATTAGTACTTGTATAGGTACTGTTCAAAACTACGCAATTTAAAAAAAGATAAAAATAGAAAAAACATACATGCAAAAACATGCCATTAGTTGGGTTAGTTATAAGTCCGTATACCAACATGCAGCTACTTATGTTATCCATTGCTACACTCGAACTGGATATATTTATCGTTGTTCTTATCCCTAAAGTCCACAGTGCACACACTTAAAAATGATAAAGGAATCAGAGTCACCAGCAGTGTAGAAAAAGCCAATACTTTAAACACCTTCTTCCAAAGTGTATTCAACTCATCGTCACAAAACGCAGTGGAACCACCGCCGAACACTTTCAGTGAGCAAATGCCCGAAATAAACATTTCATGTCGCGGAATAGAGCAGCAGTTAAAAAGCATAAGTAAAAACAAATCACCAGGTCCCGATCAAATTCCTTCCAGAATATATAAAACATTAGCTTCTGAAATAGCCCCCTATCTAGAAATAATATTCAATAAAACACTAAAGAACCACACAGTACCCAAGGATTGGAAAGTAGCTAACATTACACCTATATTTAAAAGCGGTGATAGGGAAGAACCTAGTAACTACAGACCCATTTCACTCACGTCAATCTCTTGTAAGATATTTGAGCACATAGTAGTCAGTTCGATCATGGGGCATTTGGATAGTCAGGGATTACTCATAAACAGCCAGCATGGGTTCCGGAAAGATAGATCTTGCGAGACACAATTAGCTTTATTCGTACACGATATTTTAGTCCACGGCGAAAGCAGTACTGAAGTTGATGCGATATTTTTAGATTTTAAAAAGGCTTTCGATAAAGTTCCTCATGACAAATTAATCTTGAAGTTAGAGAGTTTTGGTATAAATAAAGACGTTGTATGTTGGGTAAAAGAATTCTTAAGTGGGCGAGAGCAGAGGGTTGTCATAGATGGTATCATGTCGGACACAATCGAAGTCACATCGGGAGTTCCCCAGGGTAGCGTAGTAGGTCCGCTTCTATTTCTTTTATACATAAACGATTTGGGTACCGTAGTTAGTAGTAACCTTAGACATTTTGCAGACGATGCGGTGGTGTACAGGGGTATATCGAACGAAGAGGACACGAAATCACTTAGCAAGGATTTAGATGCAATTCAAGAGTGGTGCGACAAATGGCAGTTAGAACTCAACCTTAAAAAGAGTGTAGCTATCAATTTTTGGAGGAGGAATAATTCGATAGAGCGATCCTATAGAATTAATAACACGAAGATATGGGATCCTAATGAATTAGGTTTGATGAGAGAACTAGACAGTGTGCAGCGTAGAGCAGCTAGGTTCGTCAAAAGGTGTTACGATAGGTTGAGTAGTGTATCAGAATTAATACAAGAATTAGGGTGGGAATCATTATCAGAGCGTAGATTAAAGTTCAGATTTAATCTATTGCAGAAATTTCAATCGGATAGCTTTACTGAAGATGTTAGGCACATATTGAAAACACCAGCGTATTATGCTAGATTCGACCAGATAAATAAGATTAGAGAGATAGATTGTCGTACAGATAGATTCAAAATGGCATTTTTCCCCCGTGGCTTGCAGGGTATCGTGTAGATGTAGATGTAGATGAATTGTTCGAGGAAAAAAGGACATTTTGAATATGTCAGTTCTGCAATCTATTTCTCTAATTTTGTGATTATGGTCCAGTCTACCATAGTAAGTTGGGGTCAGCAAAATATTTTTAACATGCTGGTGAAGTCTTCACGGGTTCTCCACCGGGTCAGGGAAACGGCCGTCGAAACGTCGGCCTTAGCCGTTTCCCTGACCCGGTGGAGAACCCGTGAAGACTTCACCAGCATTATACGCCGGGAAAAAACTAGATCCTATTTTTAACATCATCACTAAAAATATGGTTGTTGAAAAAACACTTGTTCATATAAAAAAGGAATTTGCATGAATCTGAGTCGGACTCCGTATTGCGATTGATTTTATTAATCTACACATCCATATAACACCCTGCAAGCCACCATAAAGGTGTGTGGCAGAGGCCATAGTAAGTCGGAGTTCAGAATTTTTTTAACGTCGGCAGCGAAAATATAATCTTGGAATTCATTAAAGAGGTCAAATCTAAATTTCAAACCACAATCTGACAATGATTCTCATTATTATCCATTTAATAGACTGGTTACGCTATCATAGTTATCATACCGTCCCTTTACAAATCATGCCGATCTTCGCTGCACAAGTTCATTATTTAGGCCTGTTTCATGTGGGTCCCATATATACATCTACATCTACACGATACCCTACAAGCCACCGCGAGGGGGTGTGGCAGGGGGTAAAGATCACCAAGGATGCACTCTCATGCGTTCAAGCTTACGTTTAAGTATAGTGTGATTAACATTATTGAATGCATTTTTAGATCAAATGAAATGCCTAAAACATTATGCTTTTAATTTATGCCATTAAGAATGCTATCAATATATTGAAATATGGCTGTTGTAGATTTTACTGATCTGAAGCCATGCTGACAGCCATTTACAATATTAAAGGATGCCAAATATCAGGTTCAACGAGTGTGAAAAAGTTTCTCAAATATCTTTGAAAAGACTGACAACACAGATATAGGCGTATAATTTATAGACTGATTTAATGTACCTTTTTAGGAATTGATATCGCCTTGGCTTGTTTAAGGATGGAGGGAAAACACCCAGAAAGACTGATGATATCGGACAATGGTAAAGCTAACTTGCTATCTTGCAATATTCAGTTCCTGTTCACCCACCACCATCTCCATAGTCCGATAACTTGCCCTTGACCAGTGCTTTGGCAGTATCCTCCCCCTCCCTTCCTGGCTCCCCCCCCCCCCGTCTTCTCCTTAGTAACTCCTCACTCCTTTTCCTTCTTGGAATTCCTACTTCCCTCCACCCCTTGTGCTCCATATTTATTAAATATTACGAATATATCATATGTCACTCAGATCATGTAAATGCCCTGAAAAGATCGATACCGGTAAAAAAAGCTGTATTTAATTATATTTCTGTGGAACAGAACAGATTTTTATTTTATTTTTATTATGTATTCATATTTCCTCATTTAGAAAAATTACCTACATATGTATGAATCTTAAATAATTTTTAATCTTATATGGGGAAGGGCATTAGTCTACCAACTTAAAAAGGTTTCCGACTACCGATTAATATAAAATTTGAAACAATACTCGGAGGCACGATATACGATAGAAATATGTACTGTCTTTACCAGTGTACTTTTTTCCAAAACCCTGGGGAATAAAAGGTAGCTTGTGGCAAACACAAATACTCCGGATTTTCCTGTAAACTTCCTGTCTTTTTTTTTCAACTTCCAATAGTTAGTATTGCACACTTTCTCCCCAACTCCTATTCCTTGGCTTTAAACCAATTTCTATCTCATTAATTTTATTAAAAAAATGTTCTATTGGGTTAAAAGGAAGATCGGAGGCTCATGGGCGAATAATTAATATTTTGAGGAAAATGTACCTTTTTTCCTAGCCAATTGCCGGAAAACGTGAGTGCGCGGGATACACCAGTAAATTAATAAATCCCTGTCATTGAGTGACCCTTTCCATTGTCAGTCATACATCTACATAATACCCTACAAGCCTCCACAAAGGTGTGTGGCAGGGGGTGATTTCTCACCAAACATGCACTACATGTCATGCATAAAAAAGGAATAGTATTAATATATTAGTCAGAACTTCAATATTTAAAAAAATAGAAATTGCAAAGCAAACATGCAAAAACATTCTGTTAGTAGGGTTAGCTTTAAGTACTCATACCAACATGCAGCTACCAATGCTATCCATTGCTACTCTCCGATTGGACATATTTACCGTTATATGTATCTCTAATTGTAAGAGGGAAAAAGGACATTTCGAATAATTATGGTCCCCTCTGCCATAGTAAGTAGGGATTCGCAAAATATTTTTAACATCATCACTGAAAATATTGTCTCGGAATTTATTTAAGAGATTAAGTCTAAATTTCAAACTTCGATCTGACAAAGATTCCCAATTTAATTCATTTAATAGACTGGTTAGGCTAATAAGGTTATCATACCGTCCCTTTACAAATCTTGCCGATCTTTGCTGCACAAGTTCATTATTTAGACCGATATCGTAGGGATCCCATACACTGGCAGCATATTCCAAATTAGGTCTGACAAGGGAAAAGTAGCTGATTTCTCGTACATGATCGTCACATTTACCCAATACCCTTTTGATGAATTCCAGTTTACCATGAGCTTGAGTCATTATTTCACGTACGTGTTTACCCCAGGAAAGATCGAGTGTCAGTCTTATTCCAAGATATTTAATGGATTCCACGTTTGTTATTTCATTATTACTTATTTTGTACGTGCTAGGAGGAGAACTATTCTTTTTACAAAAATTCATTGCTAAACATATTTTTTTAAATTTAATTATAACTGCCATACCGCGAGGGATATCCTTTCGGGGGCGAAGTGATTGTGGCCGGGGCCCTCCTTCCATCCCGCTCCGGCCTCAGGGTCGCCGAGGGCCTCGAGGCAGGTCCGCCTCGGAGAGGGCGGGCCCTGCACGACCCTGCTCAGGATGGAGGTGACGATGGCGGTCTCCAGGGCGGCGCGGCCTCTGTCCATCGGGAGCCAAAACACAGCGGAGAACTGGTTGCCCGCCGAGCAACGAACCACGGCGATCTGAAACATAAATGATCAGACGCGGTCGTCCAGGGTCGCCTCGCGAGCGACAGGGGAGGTAGGCGACGGCAGGGGTACTATCCGGGCGATAATGCGAGGGTTCTACCTCGCGGAGATAAGGGGGAGAGGGGTTGATTGCTGAGACTTGGCAATACATTGTCTCCAGGAAGGTTGGCGCCACCGCTACAGTGTAACTATTGCTCGCGCGGCTGCAGTCACGCTGTTCCTCCGACGATATGTCAATCCGCGTTTACACTATGTAGCTAACAACACTATGTAGATAACAAAATACTGTAGTGCTACTGATACTAGTTTTAAGCTATTCCCTTTCAAAGCCAACCCTTTGTTTTGAATTTTATCGGTTTTCATATTTTTGAAATTTGTTTAGCAACAATGACGCTGCTACCATTTGGAAGCATTGGTATTAATTACACCATGTCAATAACCAATGAAATATGTACCTATTTAAATTACTCGTACATAAAAAATATAAGAAGGACCTTGGTAAGGTATATTTCTAAATTAAGTTAGTAAATAGGCTTGTAAGAACGTTCCGTCACAAGTATCGTTGCCAATGGAAACAAAATACTGTATTGTAAGATCTGGGTCCTTATTCTCTTTCTGAAACTCTAGTGGTATCCAAGGGATACCATAGGTTTTTCGGGACTCGCGTTAACTTTTTGTAAACATTCTAATGAGGAAATCAATGAAACGCAACCTCGGTTTCGTTGCTGGGGAGATAACCGAGGTTACGTTTCAAACGAGAATACGGGCCCTGGTGTTTTCCCGGCGAATAATATGTGTGAAGTTCTCACGGGTTTCACCCGGTGTGAAACTCGAGAGATTTTCACACAAAATACTGTATTTCCACTTCCATGTAACTAAGACTTATCTGTTTTTTTTTGGGCAAACATTTATTAATATCAATTATACAAGTGTGGTAAGGTCAGCACTTTTTTACGATGCTAAGTTCTACATAAAATTGCGCATCTTTTATTAGTTTTTCGTCAAAACGACATTTATATTTACATTATTAATCTGCAAATTTTACTGCTACAACCATGCTCTGCCATATAACCACATATAAAATTTCTGATTTTCAACGTTTTTTTCTAAAAATATATGATGGAAATTTATTGCCAATCAATAGAAGGGCCAAAACATATGATGATGAACTGATAACAAAACAATGACGTTATGCTTCAACCAATGGAATTGTGTTTACTTTAGCAGGTAAGCGCCATAGCGTTTAAAAAACGTTTGTAGAGTCGGTGACTATTGCTTACAGATAATTATAATCTTCAGAGGAAATGGATTGATCGAGGCAAGTAAAACCGATTTAAGTAAAATTAAAACTAGGTCGACTTTGTTCGTAAGTTTCGATTCGCAATATATTAGTTTTCTTCTTAACAACCCGAGAATTAAAACATGCTTGTGTGGGCCTCCACGGAGCATAATATGTAGAAAACGTAGTATTACAGCCCCTTCTCCGTGATGATCAATTTCAGGAAGATATTTCGCTAATTAGAGAGGTGAAATTAAATCATAAAAATTGAAATGTTCGCTTACTAAGTATTTTAGCTCGTTATTAAGTTAGCCTGCTGGTTTATTTGTGAAATTTCATTATAGTGCATTTTATATTTATGTATACTTACTGATGGAAGGCCGTTGAAATATAATTGATGGAAGTTGCTGAAAATTAATTGAAGTGAAGTTTTAACAATTTATTGAAAGATACCTATGTAATCAGTGCAATATTTAATTTTCTGATCGTTCTTTTTTGAGAGACCTTTTTGTAGGTAAGCTACGGTGAATATTGTAGGTAGGTAAGCATCGGTGAGGAAATTATTTCTAAATAATATTAACAGTGCCGCCAGTGGATGCAGAATATATGTAAACATTGATTGATTGATTTATTTGAGTTTTATTTTACCTGGGCGGGATAGAACATTGCCGTCCTTTCCAATCCCCACCAAGGGCATAACAGGGCATAATAATACTTAATACATACAAGTAAATGTAGAATTAATGACTCATAATAAATACAGAGGTAAATCGATGCAAACGAGTGTTTAATTTATAAATTATCTTCTTATTATATAACTTATGTAATAGCCGCAGGAATATCATTCGGAATTATGTTAAGAATGAGTGCATTTAGAAATCTTAGCCAAACAGTGTTAAAAATTTTAAGAAGATTCTAGACTTCTAATAAAAAATTATTAATTGGGCCTTCGAGGGTGCCTTGGGAAAAAATAAGTACGTAAGGGCAGCATTGGGAGAAGTGGACAAACCTATTGAACGCGCATGATCTTTGTATACAATGCGACACTAATATCGGAAGATACGAGGAATGGACAAAAGACGACCGCGTAGCGAGGATTTTTCTGATGCCTTTTCACCGATGCCATTATCTCGCGGACTCTGGCGCCAGTGACTTGGATGGCATCGAAATATGGGACCGGCGACGGTTACATAATAACAACCGATGCCATTTCGAGTAGCTGATGCCAAAATGGCATCTCCTGTCAGACAGCATCGGGCGCCTTAGTTTCGGAATAACAACCGATGCCATTTCGAGTAGCTGATGACAAAATAGCATCTTTTTTCAGATGGCTTCGGGCGCCTTCCTTACGGAATAAACCCTTCACCTTGGCCACATTTTCATCAATTCTTGAGGTTGACCGGCACGCTGGAGGTCTTCGACGAGCTCAGGCCCCTTCTGGAACAGCTTATGCCACTCAAACACTGTTGAGAGGTTCATGGCGGCAGCATCCCCGTAGGCGTCCTTAATCATTCCGAGGGTCTTCGTCGCGGGTTTCCCTACTTTGACGCAGAATTTGATGGCTTAGGGCTGGTCGAGATTTTTATCCATCTTGGATCGCGACATCCCTTCTTAACAGAGGTTCAAGGAAATCGACGTGCTTACTCTTCACTTGCACGCAGGCGACTGGAAAAAATATCGGTCTCTTCGGAAGGCTCCCCACTACCACGCCAAGGTGGTGGGACCGCCTCCACACCGCTCCGTTCGTAAATTCAGTCCTACTACATTTTGACCCTACCCTGTGCGTCATTTCAGTACATAATTGTAAAATACTTTCGCCTCTGATGTTTTGTAAGGGAAGATGCTCAAAAACAAAGGTCTCACGAGTTGCCATAAAAATTCTTTTACTTTCACCCTCAGCCTTGGCGACGGAAAGAAGTTTTAGCACGCACGGAAATATTCAGGCCCGATCCTACCCGGGGGTGCGACGGGTGCGGCGCACACGGGCGCCGCCAGCCGGGGGGCGCCGCGCGGACTCCCGTGAGTCACAAAGTAGATCTCATGAATTGGTGTCGGCGGGCGCCTCATGAATTGGTGTCGACGGGCGCCTCATGAATTGGTGTCGGAGGGCGCCGTGCGGGAGCGCGCTCCTAGCAGAAAAGATCTCATGATACTATCATATTCTGAAAATTTGCGACGTGCACGAGCGCGCCCAATTGTCGAGGAGTGGGGGTGAAGGGGAATAGAACAATGTGCGCTTCGCAAAGCAGACGATTTTCCTTCATCGTTTACGAGCTATGTAAAATAGTGAAGAATTTGAGAATCGTCTCTCCGATTGTGGTCATTCATACAAATTCAAGGTAAGAAAATTTATTTTATCGAATGATATGAAGGGTTTTTGTCAAGCTCTCGTAAATTTTGTTCTTGAAAGTGTTCGCCGTTTGAGATCGCCCAATTGTCGAGGAGTGGGGGTGAAGGGGAATAGAACAATATGCGCTTCGCAAAGCATCCATCTTCCACGATGACCTTCGAAAATTGAAATTGACCGGTGAAAATTACTGCTTGCAATTAATAAAAGTTAGGACATCTAATCTTGAAAAGTAAGCAGCGATAGGTTCAGTGGGTTCAGTCTTTTAATCAAAATTGAAAGTTGCTTAGCGAACTTTTTCAAGCATGGCATATTGCTTGATATGGAAAAGATTTTTCTTGACATATGTCCAGCACATTTCCCTCGTACTCTGATTACTGATATGTGCATGCATTAAATTTCCTAGCAGCTTTTCAATCAATGAAAATGCTTTACCAAATAATATTGAGCACATATGTCAATCACATCAATAGCACTACTGGCGGCGCTTTGTGTTGACCTAGTTTCTGCACAATTAAGATACAATTAAGTTTAATTTAGCTTCCAGAATTGGTAAAATAAATATAGACAGAGTGAACGCTCATAAATGCACACGTTTGATTGCATAGACAAAGTTTCATATCGCTTGCACTTCTTTCTTCGCCCATATTATCCTGTTTCGGGTAATTAAAAAAAATACTTGTTGGGAGGCATTTCCGTTGGTGTCATTATATTTTGGCACAGGACAACATTTACAAGAACGCTTTGGCATATTAAACCAAAGTGTGTTCATGAAAGACATTTCAAAAGTGATCTCCTAAACGCTTCAAACTTCGCATAGAAATATACGCACCGCGACCGCTGTTGCAGGACCTGACGTCATTCAAGATGGCAGCGATGCGAATTACGTTTTTGTGAGGGACCAGCTCGTGGCGATTCAAATGCTTATATTTTAAAAATAAAATACTTTCTGTCAAAACTGCTTTCGCAGCAAGTAATTTTTTTGTTTAAACTCTACGAAAATGTCTTTATTGGAATATGTGTCCAGAGACCTATTCCCCTCCGTTCACAGCTCGCATTCTGCCCATCTAAACAGCACGAGTTTTTGCACACCAGTTCTCAGCTCCCCATTACAGGGATCAGTATTTTTGAATGTTATCGACCATTTTCGGTCTCTGCCAAAATATTCTTTTTAGTGGAATCAGTTATTTATACCACCGTCATCCCTTGAGATTGAGGATTGTTGGCAAAATTTTTCCCTTTTTCTCTTCAATGTAGGTCGCCAAAAAAAGAGTGGAAATATTCCAATTTTGACTCGTTTACCAAATCAAAATCCAACTGGTCGCAAAAATGAAAGATCGACGCAAAAATGATGGTTCAACTCATGCTGACACCCTGGTTGCCCATTTGTACATTAACCCCTTGAGTCACCATATAGATGTTTTGATATTTTGGCCGGAAATCCGTTCATAGATTCAACCGGTTTCAAAATCGCGAATCTCAAGAATCCAAAGAATCTCGACAATAGTCCATTACACCTTGAAAGGTTCCAAATTTGATTTTTTCTACCCTTTTCAGATGTCCGGTGCACGAAAAAAGCCTTCCGGGGCTCAATATAGAAAATGGAAAAGAGAGAAGGAGGAATCTGTTAAGAAAGCATGCGTTTCGATAGGACACTTTTTAAAGCCACGTGCCTCACAGACAGATGACGACACTTGGGAAGATATTAGTGTTCACGAAGAAGAGGCTCATGACCAGGGCAATATGACACTTGGGCTTGAGACATCTTCTTCAAAATTTCAACGAAAGTGGTGGAACCATCCATTCAAGATTTTTCGCTTGAAACTGTCCCAGCCGCAGAAGAACAGGACCCAGAAGATTTTGCACCATCGACTGAGCCGGTCTTCAGGATCTCTCAAATGACCAGTCACTATACCAAAATATGTAAAGACCCTGGCCTGTGGTCAAACATATTTTCAGACAATGTGAAGATGGGGTTAATAGAGTTGGGGCCATATCAGCTGACAGAACAGAGAGTAAAATTTCCTGCAGACAAAGATGGCAGGTGCTTCTCCTCTATATATTATTTAAAAAAATTGAGTGATGGTGAAACGATTCCCAGGACCTGGATAGTGTATTCTCAGTCAAAAAATAGCGTGTTCTGTTTCCCTTGCATGATTTTTAAGTGTTCGTCTAGTGTTTTTGGAGAAGGGTATAATGATTGGCGTCATTTATCCCAGAATTTGGAACGACATGAAAAATCACAAGGACATATTTCCACCGTCAGAGCGTGGCATGAATTGAATAAATCGATATCATCGAACAGGACTGTTGATTCTCTCAATGAACAACGGATAAGACAAGAAAAAGATCGCTGGGGTTCAGTATTAAAAATCATTATTTATATTGTGAGATTTTTAGCGGGTCAAAATTTGGCTTTCAGAGGGACAAACACTCAGTTATATGAGCCGCAAAATGGTAACTTTTTGAAATTAGTCGAAACAGTGGCAAAATTCAACGAAACTATGTCTGACCATGTCCAAAGGATTGTGAGAGATCCGTTCAGCATGCCTCATTATTTGGGGTGTCACATCCAGAATGAGCTAATTGAAACTTAGGGGATCAGATCAGAGGAGAAATTATTCGGCTTTTAAGACTTTGCAAATATTACTCTATTATTTTAGATTCTACCCCGGATGTAAGTCATCAAGATCAACTGATTGTTGTCGTCAGATTTGTTCTAATCAATAGTAAGAATAAACTAGTAGAAATCAGAGAACACTTTTTAACTTTTTTTGCGGTGTCTGACTCAACCGGGCAAGCTTATGCAGATATAAAACTCGCGTTTTTGAGGAACCACAATATTTGTTTTCGTGATTTGAGGGGGCAGGCTTACGATAACGGTGCAAATATGAAAGGGCGGCATAAAGGTTTGCAAAAAAGAATTATTGACCAAAATCCACGAGCTTTTTTTGTGCCTTGTGCAGCGCATAGTTTAAATTTAGTAGTTAATGCAAAAGCATCCTTGGAAATCGTCAATTTTTTTTCGACTGTACAGGAGCTTTATGTTTTCTTTTCTGTCTCGACTAAACGATGGAATGTTTTAAAAAATGAAATCCCCACTCTAAGCTTAAAAGCACTTTCGGATACCCGAGTCGAGTTGATGCAATCCGGGTTCTTAGATTCAATATAGAAAAAATATATGATGCTCTTTTCGCAATCTATTCAGATACGTCCAAAAATTCAGAAACTAGAGATGGAGCACGTTCATTGATTAGAAAAATTCATTGTTTCAAGTTCCTTTTCTCTGTTGTGATATGGTACAAGGTACTAACACAAATCAATGTGGTGAGTAAATGTATGCAAGAATTGACTGTGATATTACCGAGTATTATGTTGTTGTTAGAGAGTGTCAAAAAGTATTTATCTGATGCCAGATCAGATAATGGTTTTATTAATATTTTAGAGGAAGCCACGAAGATGGCCGAGGATATTGACATTTCCTAAGATCAACGCAGTAAGACCACGCACAAAGAAACGGTTGTTTGATTATGAAAGTCCTGATGATCCAGTAAAAGATCCACGGGAGGCATTTAAAATCAATTTTTATTATATGCTATTGGACACGGCGCCGTGTGAAATTGAAGGGAGATACGAACAAATGAAGAATCATTACATGAAATTTATTTTTCTTAATGATCTCCATGAGTTCCTTAAGCTTGCATCCGCAGAGAAAATCGACAAAATCCGGACTTTAGAATCCATGCTAGAGTGAATGAAAAAGATATTGTCGCGCAAGACTTGCTGGATGACATAGAAAATCTCGGCCCCTGTCTTAAACCTGGAATGACTGCTTTGGATGTGATTCAATATTTGGTAGCAAATGGTCTTCTATATTCGTTTCCCACCCTCATGATCGCTCTGAGAATTTTCCTAACATTGCCCGTTACTGTGGCAAGTGGGGAAAGGAGTTTTTCAAAATTGAAACTAATCAAAAACTACCTGAGACCAACAATGGGACAAGAAAGACTCTCAAATTTAACCATCATTAGTATCGAGAAAGAAATTGCTGATGAAATGGATGTTTCAGATATTGTAAAAGATTTCGCGTTGAAAAAGTCCAGGAAAGTTGATTTCAAACAACCTCCAATGGATGTATTGAAAAAATATGTATGCACAATTTGAGTAATAAATATTTGATTATTTGTACATGAAACTTTTGTCATTCTTCTTCGAGAAACAAACACGTTAAAATTGGCAGGGGGGGGGCGCTGGACCGCTCTCGCACACGGGCGCCAAATACTCCAGGATCGGCCCTGGAAATATTCATAACCTAAGAAGAAACCACTTGATTATTGAAAGAGCTTTGAAATATATTTTCATCAAGCAGAACTTGAAATTAATGGAAACCGAAAGAGATAAAATTTCAAGCGACCCTCTCTCGAAAATTATTGATGAGGAAGAGGGAGCTGAGGGTGTAGAGGGAACATTTCTTCACTCATTTCTAGCGGGGAATCAGATCCTGATGGCGGCGTGGAGGAATATGAAGACATGTACTCAGGCTAATCCAACATAAAACATAGATTACGGGCCTCTTTGGTTGTTTTGTATTTGTGTAGAGTTTTATGCATAGTTTGTATTATGCAGTACGGACTATAACTTAAGTGCCTAATCATACATGTCTTTAATACAAATATGGCTGCAATTAATGATATGGGAGATATTGTCCATGATTTAAGAAAATTATGCAAACAATGATTTCAATTTTTCTTCATAATGCTAACCTAATAACTTGTTCTCTCTTTTATTTCAAGTATTCTTATCCACGAAACAGACCCATTACAAAAACATGTGTTATCACAATTGTATTTGAATATCCAAAAAACATATATGCTGTTTGTAGTAGTTAGATTGTTTTCAAGCCTAAATAAATCCCCTATCATGTTAGATACAATACCACTGTCGAAATACTGCAGAAGATACAAACCTTTTTTGATGACGATTTTGCTATTAGAGGTGAGTAGTATTAATCCTTGTGTCCGCTAGGCGTATTAATATTTAAAATACTTCGGCCTGACCGTGTGAAAACTCAAGGATTCCTCAGCATTCAGCGATAACAGGTGTCTTCGATTATATCTATTGAATGTTTTGCTCTAAAATGCCGAACAGCTTCAGTTACAAGTGGCTAAAATAATTTTTTTACCTCAAACTAATTATTGTACTTGTCGTAGCTATTACAGGAAATTAATTCATTGTGTCTTTATTGGCCCTTTAATACGATCCACCAGTCACGATACGAATCACCAAGATTAAAGTAGTCGAGACCATTGAGTATTCACACATGATTTTAAGCACGCCATATTATCATTGTGCATACATTTTGTAATAAACAAACATCGTATATTACAATTTTATTTTTAACTAAAACTTGGAATATAGAATGAATCAGTTTATATTGTCCACGAATAATATAGACATTAATGATTAATGATAATGACGAAATGCATTTCCACGTCAAATAAAATCAACATAGGAATAAAATTGAAAAAAAAACTTTTTTAAGGGTGAATACGTGTTTCATTAAAAATTTTAAACGTTCGCATGAAAAAAACGTTTCTTTTCCATCACTAGTTATACCTTATGATAATTGGAGCATTAAATGCTAGTAGAGCTTTTTCGTTCTATATCTATATCATTAGAAAGTATTGCAGCCGCAAAAAACAGTCCACCATTACGATAATGACTGATGACGTCCCGAACCATTCTCTTATAAGACTCCATTTTAAGCTCTAATCAGATTCCAATACAAAGTTTTTCATTATAATGAAAAAAAAATAATAAAACGCTGTGGTTATTCCATGGGCGGGGGAATGTTTAGTTAATTACCATTTAATGATAAACGTACTGTTCAACCGCACCACCTCTTGGAATTCCTATTAATTCCTTGGAATAATTTGTTGAATATCAGAGATCGAGTGCGTAAAAGAATGTCTGAGAGGCGTAGATTGAGAATGGAATCGACGAGAATTTACAAACCGCCATATGATACCGCGTGAATCGGAAACTGTCAGAACAACATAGAAAAAATCGCATCGCTGAAACATGAAATTTTAGTGTTAACAAAGTTCGGGAAAGAAAATGGATAATAAGTGTATTCACTAATGATTAAAACTATTAAAATACATGATCAAAAACTTTTATTGGAACAAAAACGCTACCCTTAATCAAGAAGGACGTCCCTTAAGGTTATAAAACCCTGCAACATATAAATAATCATTCAAATTGCATTAGGATAATGTAACAAACGTAAATTTTATAAAAAATTGAAAGTACCAATACAAAATATTATTTACACAAAATCAATCTCTTATTCTGTCTTATGTGTGCCTTCACCCTGACCTACTCTAACCAATGTTCCACCAGGCACAGATTCTAATCCCACTCCTTGGTTTTTTGTACTGGTGTCTCGTGTTGTAGTTGTCGGGGTCGGTCCGCCTCCTGTTGTGTCACGTCTTTTGCGGCTCGTTCCCGCCCCTCCTCCAGTTGGCGTCCCTCGGGTAGTTGTTGTGTGCGTGCCCTCACCGTCGACTCCTGCACTCGTTGATCCACCGTCAGTAGATTCTCCTTCCAGGCCAGGGTTCTGCGTGGTTGTGTCTCGTGTTATAGTTGTCGGGGTCGGTCCGCCTCCTGTTGTGTCACGTCTTTTGCGTGTCGTTCCCGCCCCTCCTCCAGTTGGCGTCCCTCGGGTAGTTGTTGTGTGCGTGCCCTCACCGTCGACTCCTGCACTCGTTGATCCACCGTCAGTAGATTCTTCTTCCAGGCCAGGGTTCTGCGTGGTTGTGTCTCGTGTTGTAGTTGTCGGGGTCGGTCCGCCTCCTGTTGTGTCACGTCTTTTGCGTGTCGTTCCCGCCCCTCCTCCATTTGGCGTCCCTCGGGTAGTTGTTGTGTGCGTGCCCTCACCGTCGACTCCTGCACTCGTTGATCCACCGTCAGTAGATTCTGCTTCCAGGCCAGGGTGTTGCGTGGTTTTGTCTCGTGTGGTAGTTGTCGGGGTCGGTCCGCCTCCTGTTGTGTCACGTCTTTTGCGTGTCGTTCCCAACCCTTCTCCAGTTGGGGTCCTTCGGGTAGTTGTTGTGTGAGTTCCTTCACCGCCAACTCTTACACTGGTTGATCCACTATTAGTAGAATTACCTCTCAGGCCAGGGGTGTTTGTATTTTCGGATGTTGCATGTTCTATCTCTCGTCGCTGGTCCGCATCTTCAGCTGGAATTGAATCAAGTACTTGGTTCAATAAAAAAGACACGAAGATGTGTCAATGCCATTTAATGACGCAAGATATTCTTAGCTTTCATTGATTTTTTTGTCCCTTTTATTTGCGGTTGAAAATTTTTCATGATTAAATGAAAAATACTGGCGTTTATTTGTTTCATGTAAGGTTTAGGGAAATAATATCTCAGGGTAATCAATATTCTTATAGCGGTTTTCCTTGTACCTCTCTTATTAAAATAGCACCGCTTTATAATATTGTCCCTAAGGCTGACTAATTATTGTTAGGAAAGTAATTAAGACTGACTTACTAGGATGAGCGATGCACATTCCTGCGCAGAAGAGGAGCAGTAGGATGATGCAAGCGCTGCGTGTGAACATTGTCGATACACGGATGTAATGATGCTCCAAGGAAGATCTCGACGGTCTGAAGTATAAGGAAGAAAATCGTGCTTTTATAGGCATTTTCCATCTTGAGCACCCGGATGACAAAACGCGCCATATTGTTCCCCCGGAAGTGGTTCACCGCTTAAGTTTTTTTTGTGTCGTTAATTTTTCTCTGAAAACTGCTGAAACATTGTTATGAATGTTTTGTTATTATTCTTCAGTGTTATTTGTACTTTAGAAATGTATTTCCTGTTTTTCGATGCAAAGAGTTTAAAAAACATTCTCCTTCTTGTTGTTGTTTTTTTCTTATCCGTGATAAAAGCAAGCCTCATGTTTGTTTACGCATTTCCGGTGATAAAGAAATATTTGCCTCCGTAATACTCGATTCTTGGTATCATATCATTTAGACGTGGTGGAACAAGAAATTATTACACGTGAGTAATGATTTAAAAAAAATTGATCCTTTAATTTCGTCATGTACCCGGCATATTACACTTATATCTCATGTTTAGGATTTATGCTTTGGACCTCCTTGCCCAATAAATATTCAAATTTTTTCGTTTTGCCAACATGGAATAATGAAAACAGCATCAGAGACATGCAATATAATTCTTAGTTTTTCACTTGGTTACCCCAGTGATTTAAGGAATGATGTAAACGAACGCAATATATTTTACATTATAAATTGCGTAACATCTTCAAGTTTATATTTAAGTACATCGGGGACTGAGTTTTTCTCGATCTGGTTATGTATTTGTTTTTATTGGGTATTTTACTCTGGTTATGGATTTGTTTTTTCGATATGAAATTCGGAGAAGGATTGTTAAATACTTAATATATATAGGTGAAAGTTTTATGTTTCCAGTAGGAATGGGTGATTATCAAAAAATAATCGTTATTTTGTTAATAATATTTGAAATCAGCCGATCAATTGCGGCCTATTAATTTCTTTAATAGGTCGATACTGGATTAATCGATTCGATTATGACAACATAAAAAACAGATACCGAGCTTTTGCTTCCTCCATAAATTAATCTAACGGAAAGTATGTTTAAGTAAAGAAAGTTCTGGAGCAGTCATTTCTTTATTATTTACAGTTTTGTTTTAGCACCTTCCACGGTGGTAAATATTTTAATCCCGATTATATTTTCCCTGTTTTACGCTGGATTTTAAAATTTTCCCATAACTTTTTTCCGCCATTTACATGCCTTTTAGGCTCATGTTTGGCGATATAAGAATATGCCTATTAGTAGGGATCCAGTTACATTGATTGATCGATCATCATCATCATCATCATCATCATCATTGGTCAACAATCCTAGGATTGGTTTGACGCAGCTTTCCACTCGTTTCTTCTATCGGCCAACCTTTTCATTGAGACGTAATTCTTCTCTTTTACATTCTTCACGACCTGTTCCATGTATCTCATACGAGGCCTGCCTTTTCCAATCTTCCCGTTCACTTTTCCCTCGACGATAGTCTTCATCAGGCCATCGTGTCTCAAGATATGACCGATTAAGTTTTCCCTTCTTCTTTTTAGAGTTGTCAGCAGACTTCTCTTTTCTCCTACTCTTCTTAGCACTTCCTCGTTACTTACTCGGTCGATCCATTTAATCTTCAGCATTCTTCTGTAACACCACATTTAAAATGCTTCTACCCTTTTCTTCTCCGCTGCTGTCATCGTCCATGATTCACTGCCGTAAAGAAAAATTCTCCAGATGTATGTTCTGATGAACTCTTTCCTTACTTCTATGCTTGTATTTCCTGCTGTAAGTAGATTCTTCTTCTGAAAGAATGCCCTCTTTGCCTGGGCTATTCTACTCACTATTTCTTTCTTGCTTCGTCCATCGATGGTTACTCTGCTTCCCAGGTAACAGAACTCTTTCACCTCTTCCAGTTTCTGTTTTCCTAGTTTAACGCTGGTTTTGGCCTCTTCTCTTTTGCTGCACACCAATATCTTAGTCTTCTTCTTATTGATCTTCAGCTGATATCCGGCCATAGTCCTTTCCAGGGTTGTTAGCATCTTATTCAGCTCCTTCTCTGTCTCTGATATGAGAGCTATGTCATCAGCGAATCGTAGCATACTGATTGTTTCTCCGTGGATTTTCACTCCAGAACACTTCTCCTTGACTTCATTTATGGCTCTCTCGATGTAAACATTAAAAATTACGGGAGACAGTGCGCAGCCTTGTCTCACTCCTTTCCTTATTCTTGCCTCTTCACAGCTGGGTCCAGATTTAATCACAGCAACTTGGTTTTTGTACAGACTGTGTATAATTCTTCGTTCATTGTAGGACACTCCAATTCCCTTCAGAATTCCAAGCATTGAATCCCAATCCACGTTGACAAAGGCCATCTCTAAATCCACAAATGCAATGAACTTCGGAGTGTTCTTCTCCATTCTCTTCTCTATGAGTAGCCTAAGGGCCAATATTGCTACCCTTGTACCCTTACTTTTCCTGAATCCGAATTGATCTTCATCCAGGAACTCCTCTGCTTTTCGTTCTATTCTTCTGTAGATGATCCTGGTCAGTATCTTCGATGCATGTGTCGTCAGGCTTATAGTCCTAAAATTTTCGCATTTCTCCGCTCTCTTCTTCTTGGGAATAGGAATGATGATGTTTTTCTCGAAGTCTCTTGGAATTTCCCCTGTTGAATACATGTCGCAGATGGTTTTGTAGAGATGAATTAATGTCTTCTCTCCTGCATTTTTAATTAGTTCTGCAGGGACATCATCAATACCTGAGGCCTTATTCATCCGAAGATCCCTTACTGCAGCGTCGAATTCCGATCTTAATATTGATGCCCCCATATCATCTATTTCCACTTCGCTTTCCTCTTCAATAGCTTTTCTGCTGAGATTTTTTCCATTGTATAGCTCTTCCAGATATTCTTTCCATCTCTTCACTTTGTCCTCGTTTTCAATCAAAATTCCTCCATTCTTGTCCCTTATGGCATTGCATCTTGCGCTCCGTTCCTTGAAGTGGTTCCTCACTATGCTGTAGGCCGCTTCCACCTTTCCAAGTGCAAGGTTGCTTTGTACATCTTCGCAAAGATTTTTCAACCACAGCTCTCTAGCTTTCCTTGCTTTGCGACTTATTTCGTTCCTTATTCTTTTGTAGCAGAGCTGCCCTTCTTCAGTTTTCCCATTCTTGTACTTTCTTCTTTCTTCAATCAATTCTAAGACTTCCTCCGTGATCCATGGCTTCTTCTTGGCAACTTTTCCTCTTCCAAGAACTTCTTTTGCGGCTTCCTGTAGTCCACATTTAATGTTTTCCCAGCGCTCTTCCACTGATTTCTCATTCAGGTTCTCTCCTATGTTGTTTCCCACTGCTTTTTGAAATGCCAGCTGATGTTGAGCCTCCTTTAGTTTTTCTACTTGCCATATACTCTTCTTTGTTTTATTCAATTTCTTGAATTTTAGATGGCATTTCATCATCACTAAATTATGGTCACTGTCGATATCTGCCCCAGGGTAGCTTTTGCAGTCCTTCACTTGGTTTCTAAATCTCTGCTTCACTAAAATGTAGTCTATTTGGCATCCTCTTCTGTCTCCTGGCATTTCCCATGTGTATCTTCTGCGGTTGTGATTTTTAAACAATGTGTTTGCAACCACTAACTTATGTTGAGTGCAGAACTCCAGCAGCCTTTCTCCTCTTTCGTTTCGGTTTCCCAATCCGTATTTTCCAATTATTCTTCCATCTTGACCTTCGCCGACGATAGCGTTCCAGTCTCCTAAAATAATTAGGTTTTCTTCTCCTCTTACCTGTTTTATAACTTCGGTGATATCTTCGTAGACGTCTTCCACTTCTTCATCTTCATAGTCAGTCGTAGGCATGTAAACCTGCACCACCACGGTATCTACAGGTTTAGTCTCGATCTTCACCATTATTATCCTTTCATTGTACTGCAGGAAGCTCTTCACACGCATTCCGGCGCTCTTTCTGAGCATGATCCCTACTCCGGCATTACCATTTAATGATCCTGGATGTATAATCCTGTAGCTTCCACTCCAAAAGTCTCCTTCTTCAGGCCACTTCATTTCGCTGATTCCTAATACGTCGAGGTCCATTCTTCGCATTTCTACCTTCAGGTTCTCCAGTCTTCCACAGGTCCGAAGCGATCTCACGTTCCATGTTCCTACCCTAAAAAGTGTATCACATATGACTGATGTACTCTCTCGGGTAGTCCCCGCCCGGAGATCCGAATGGGGGACTATTTTACCTCCGGAATATTTTACTCGAGAGGGTGCCATCACGTCTTGATAATAAAGGAAAGAGTGGAGTAGCTGCGACTCCTCGGGATATTAATGTGGTGGTTTCCCCTTGCCTTCCACATCGCAGTACTACAGCCGTTAAAGTAAATGTTACCACGCCTGTAGTGAAATGAGTGTCGCTGTACCGACCACTGTGGTCTCCACCTTCACTCATGTGAAGAAGAGCTGCTGCCCTCTCCTCCGGGTGATGAGAAGCGTAATTATTGGCGGCCTCCCTTCGCCAAGTCACGGCATCTTCACAGGTTCTGTATTATTTAGAGGCCTATCTTACGCAGGGATATACCAATACCCCCTCGGAATGCCGTCGCTTTTTGTCCACGACTGCTTATTCGACGAGTAAACTCGCTTATCTCGCAGCTAACCTCTATATCTAGAGGTCGATCCACCATCCGCAACCCGGTGGACGCACTCGGTGGCTTTAAGCTCAGCCGCGAGGATTGATCGATATAAAACGAAAATGAGATAATAAAACGATGAAAGACTTATTCATTGCGTTTTGGACGAATATTTGAAAATTACTGCAAACTTTTATTACGTTAGATGGCGGCGAAACCTTCACATAAATACACGACCAAAAATATTGTAGGTCTAACATTACGTGATGTATTTTCGAAAAAACAAACAGTGGAGAATGGAGTCTGTAGATTGGTTTCGCCAAGTCATTTTTGGCAGAATGGTAACCATTTTAACAAAAGGAATTCAAGAAAAACTCTTGTCTTTTCACGACATATAACACAACGAAAGTAGTCACCGCTAGTCACGATTCAAAATCGAAGAAATTTCATATATCACGTCGTGGACGGTTGCAGCTCAAGCTACGCTTACTCTCGTTACGTCGTCGTTAATTAATAAGGAGTCAAAAACAGTGCCCTTCTTCCGTATCGTACTTCTTTTGAATAGCTTCATTAAATAGCTAAAGAATTTTATAGAAGAGTTACTAAGAACTCGTGCCTCTACTATATCAACGAGCCATTGTCGCTATTATCCGTCGAGACTGACGCGATTACCGCGAGATGCCTGAGTTTGAGAAATTACACCATAGATTATTTTTTCGTCGCAACCGATAAACATTTAAAACATTTTATTTGGATTAGAATTGTCTTCGTGACTTAAAATCCTATGACCAAGAATTTCGTGCTTTTTATTACGTTAGCTGCCCTCATGTTCTAATGAAATTTCAACTAATTAAAGCCAATGATAATTTTTTATTTTTAATATACCAAAGTAGTTATGAAATTCGTAGAACCTTATTATGAAACTGATCACTGGATTGAAACGTGGGTGGGACCACTGCAGTCACATGTTTTTCACCATGAAGAGTGTAGAGGAGGAGATAAATAATAATTACCTTTTTTATTTTACTGCATTAAAGTTGGCTTTCTCTTGCGTAGTAGAGATCTTATGGAACTCGGGGGTCTCGTTGTACTGTTCTGACTGTTGGCCCTAACTGAATCTTGCAATATTTGCATGTGAAATGTTTACCTTATCATAATAATGCATACCATAGTTCATTTTATCAGATCATGGATTAATATTTCCAACTTTAATCTTTTATGCAAGTTTTCGATTTACCTGTGTACTTTGACACTAGATTGTGGTTAATTTATTTATTTAAAAAACATTTTTCACATACAGCCGTGACGCCAATTTACAATGAAAAATTTAACAAGACATGAATGAGACAAAAAAACAATAACAATATAAAAACTAATGAAGAATAAACCAGAAGAGGGAGGAAGACATTCATTTAGCTGACAGATGGGACAAAGCTTGTATGGAGAAAATATTGCATGATAAGTAAAAAGGATCTATGGAGGGAGGTAGTGAGTTTAGAAGGGAGGAGAGGCGGTATAAAAGTGAGCGCTTGGTTAGTGAGATCCTGGGAATAGGTAGATGGAGTAGGGAGCGCGAGCGGGTGGAACGAGTTGGTATTCTAAAGTTCAACAGAGAAAGGAGTTCCGGGCAGTCAGAGGTCGAGTTTAAGGTATTATGAAGTAATTTCAAATCCATTTTAAGGTTCTGCAGGTTAGATAAGGAGAGAGAAGACAGCACAGCATCAGAGGACATATTGCGTTAATGTGGGACTTTATGTCTGACTATTTTGGCAAAGAAGTGAGGGATGGAATTAAGGGATTTGAGATTAGTCGGGGCTGACATGGACCAAATAGGGGAGCAATATAAAACTATGGGAAGTACAATAGTTGAAAAGTAGGAGTGTAGTGCAATGGGATCTTTAATTTCCGTGAAGCAATAAAGAAGGCCTAATAGGGACATCGCTTCCTTTTTTACGGTCTAAGTAATTTAGTTTAGGGTCAGTAATAACACCCAAGTCTCTCATAGTCGTAGTTCTGGTTAAGGGAGATGAATTAATTGTGTAGTTGAATGTGGTGGGTTTTGTTTTTAATGCAATAGTCATGATGCTGCATTTTCTAGGGTTTAGCTTTAGTTTCCAAGTATCACACCATAGGGAAGTTTGATTAAGGGCAAGTTGAAGATCTATGCAGTCAGAAGGATTTTTAAAATTAAGTTAATTCCAGAGCAGGCCAGTACTTGAAGAACGCCTTAAGCTTTTTGCCTACTTATCAATGCTTATAAAAGTTGGATTATTCAATGGTCCATAATTGGTAGTAAAGTTATTTTATTGTATATTTGACATTTTAAAACCGGAATTGCATTTTTCGATTTAGTCAAGTTTTATCTTTTTCCTTCGCCTGACAAAAAATAAACTACGAGGGTCATCCAGAAAATAATTTCCGTTTTTTTCTTATTAATCGATTTTTTATTGAAAAAAATTTAAACTTGCAAAAAACGTTCTTGATAATATGTATTATTTTTCCACATAATCTCCGGAAACCTCAATGAACATCGTATACCCTCCAATGAGCTTTGAAATCCCCTCCTCGTAGCAGCTTCCCACCACCTCCTTGGTCCATTTGGTGACAGTTTCTTTTACTTCCTCGTCACTTGTGAAACGTTCTCCGGCTAATCCCTCCTTAATTTTGGTGAACAGATCTACATCTACATCTAAATAATACCCTGCAAGCCACCACAATGGTGTGTGGCAGGGGGTGATTTCTCACCAAACATGCACTACATATCATGCATGAAAAAGGAATAGTATTAATATAGTAGTCAGAACTACACTATTTAATGTAAAGTAAGTAGTAAAGAACTACACAGATGAAAGTGAAGATGAAGACAATGAAGACAAAAGAGCAATGCTATTTTTCACATGCCCCACCTTGAGTATGCAGCCAGTGTATGGGATCCTAATGAATTAGGTTTGATGAGAGAACTAGACAGTGTGCAGCGTAGAGCAGCTAGGTTCGTCAAAAGGTGTTACGATAGGTTGAGTAGTGTATCAGAATTTATACCAGAATTAGGGTGGGAATCATTATCAGAGCGTATGTTAAAGTTCAGATTAAATCTATTGGAGAAATTTCAATCGGATAGCTTTACTGACGATGACAGGCACATATTAAAAACACCAGCGTATTATGCTATATTCAACCAGATAAATAAGATTAGAGAGATAGATTGTCGTACCGATAGATTCAAAATGGCATTTTTCCCCCGTACTATAAGAGAACAGAATAGGCAGCATATAGCAAAGGGATAGGTAGGCGAAATATTTTAGAGTATTCTTTAGTGCATGATGCATGTATTACCCCTTAAATACTACAGATACTAACAATCAAGTTGCATGAGACAATATAGTTGCTAGTTTGCATGTTAGTAGTGCATGCCTGGTGATCTTCACCCCCTGCCACACACCCTCGCGGTGGCTTGCAGGGTATCGTGTAGATGTAGATGAAAGTCTGAAGGGGCCAAGTCAGGACTGTAAGGTGGATGGGTCAGAACATCCCAAACGAAATGATCCAAAAGTTCCGCCGTGAACGAGCGACGTGAGGCCGCGCATTGTCGTGTATAGAAGGTGATTGTCGTGATTGTCCCCAACCCCTCCGTAGCCCCCTCCCCCCCCTCCAATAACCTTCAACCAAGGGAAAGCGTTTACACCTACAAGCCCCCCCCCTCCATTTTTCTACCAAATGAATTCCTTGCCCAAGTCAACCGCAAGTGATCCACCCCCTTCCCACTCCATTCCTCAATATGTTACCCCACCCCCCTGCTGTTTTGTATTTAAGGCCATTCCTTCGGCACTTGTTGTACACTATATGTTGCCTTGACAATGACGCTATAGCCGTCGAAACCGCGGTCGGTGTTGTTAATAAAAGTGTGGAATATACAAAGTCATTTTTACTTTTTCATGATGTAGCTTCTTGTCGAATTTATTTATACAATACAATTAATTCTCACATAGATGTTTGATAGAAGAAAATGTCACAATTGATGAGGATGCCACATTTTTTGCTAAAAATTGATGCAAATTAGTATATGCATTTAGTATCACCAGGAGGTTAACCAGCGATATTTTTGACAATAATATATCCATAACCTTCATCCCATAATATTTTTCACGAATGCCACAGTGATTAGATGCTACAATGCTTACAGTGACATAATGGTTATTTCTAAGGGTAAGTGAGCTACATTGATTTTAAAAATTCACCTCAATGGGATACTTATGGCGAGTAACTGATATCGCTTATAAATATAAAAAATACTAACGCAAAAGTTACTATCGCAGGAATTCCCTCTGTTTTTCAGTTACAGCTTTTTTTCCTATATGGACTACGGAATTTAAGGAGTAGTTGTCACGGTTATATTCATGATAAAGATCAAAAACGGCAGAAATCAGTTTATCAATCAAATTTATGCTTCCATGGGGAATTTGTGGCTCTTCGTTTGTGAACATTATACACTCCAAATCAGCAGAAGGGACCAAACATTATTATCACAATCATAACTGTTCACTAAAATTTAATGCCGGGAGAAAAATATGAAAAAATGAATGCTGCTCTTGTATTCCAGTATGATAGAATAAATTTCAATTATTTCACGCCTGATATCCAGCCTTACTCGCAATCAAGGAACCAAATATCTGGATGCAGCATCATAATAACTCACACACCCAATTATTGTTTCCGTCAGGAAAAAATATTCTAGGTTAGTCATCAAACAATCGGAATTAATTATTATTTAAAAAATCTGAATGAAGTACGGGAAATTAAAATAGGAACAATGGCACAACAGAAAAACAGCAGCACGTAAAAAATAAAATATGAATCATTATGAATTAATTCATTTATTTAGCATAGGCACCATGTCACATAAAGATCGAAGAAAAATAAATTAAAAATTTGATGACAGCAACGCTATTTTGAACAAATTCTAGATAAAAAATTCTTGAGGCGTATTGATACTAGGAGAGAAATCAGCTACTTTTCCCTTGTTAGACCTCATTTGGAATATGCTGCCAGTGTATGGGATACCTACGAAATCGGTCTAAGTAATGAACTTGAACGTGTGCAGCGAAGATCGGCAAGATTTGTAAAGGGACGATACGATAATTGTATTAGCGTAACCAGTCTATTAAATGAATTGAAATGGGAATCATTGTCAGATCGCAGGTTGAAATTTAGACTTAATCTCTTAAACAAATTTCGAGGCAATATTTTCAGTGATGTTGTTAAAAATATTTTACGAACCCCAACTTACTATGGCAGACTGGACCATAATCATAAAGTTAGAGAAATTGATTGCCGAACTGACCGATTCAAAATGTCCTTTTTCCCTCGCACAATTAGAGATACGAATAACGGTAAATATGTCCTATCGGAGAGTAGCAATGAATAGCATTGGTAGCTGCATGTTGGTATGGGTACTTAAAGCTAACCCTACTAACAGAATGTTTTTGCATGTTTTCTTTGCAATTTCTATCTTTTTTAAATAGTGTAGTTCTGACTACTATATTAATACTATTCCTTTTTTATGCATGATATGTAGTGCATGTTTGGTGAGCAATCACCCTCTGCCACACACCCTTGTGGTGGCTTGCAGGGTATTATGTAGATGTAGATGATACTATATTATGTTCCCACTGCACAACATAACAGCTGATCTCCATATGTAAATCTATAGCAACCTTTTCGTGTGTTTCCAATCTCATATGTAAAGCTCAGTTTTGTCTTGATTTGATTCACTCACAACGTGGCTACAAAATGTATCTACATGAACAGTACAAAAATATTAGCATTTTTGCATAATTCATGGTAAATATTAATTTCAAATAAAAGTAAATATTGAATAGAGATAGTAAATCAGTAACTTCTCATGGGCGTCCGTATTTGACGAACGCAATTCAATTTATTATTGATTCATTATATTTTATTACATTACCTCACAGCTACATTCAATTAAGCAGCATAATTTCCATTTATAACTAACATATAGTATAATGTACGGCCTGATACGACCTCTCCTCAGGGGTATGTGTTATGGGCATGTTAAGGAGACAAAAAAAGTAAAATAAATAAACAAGTAATTTTTTAATAAAATATAGTTTTTATTAAAACTTTATGGAGCATAAAATGTAAAAGGAAATTGGTTAAAGTTCAAGAACAAACAAAATATCGATGGAGGGGTGTATTGCAATAGGCGCCAAGGATAAAATAAGGCTTACAGAGTGGAACTAAAAAGATCTACTCTCTCAACATAATACGGAATGAAACTACATGTAAATAAGTACACACGAGTATAATGCGCAATTTTCTGCCTGTAAATCAGTTCCAAGGCATTGCAATAGATGCATGCTTTCTATGACATTCCAGCAATATGGTACATATGCGAAATGCAAGCAAATTAATTTAAAAAATGTACAGTGGAAAAAATATCTAGAAAAAAAATACTTGGAAATGGACGTTTATTGCATTGTAAGACGTGGTGCAAATTTACGAAAATAACCGTCATGAAAATCGCAAAAATTATGCATATTTAATAAGGCATCATATTATCATGTCAAGCATATCCCTTCCACATATATTACATCTTTTAGCTGGTGAAAGTATAAACTCAACCAAAAATGGATTACAAGAACCAAAAAATTAAAACAAAAACAGCACATCATGTTCTTCTCATATTTTTACGAAACAGCCGGCAAGCCACGAAGAGGGTGTATTACTGAGGGTGGATGATCAATTGACGTGCAACATTAAGGAGAACATCAAAGAAATGGTGACTAATAATTCTGCGATAAAATGTTTTGTTATCATTGTCGTCCTGGTGACAAATTTTGAACAGGAAGGAATCATAATGATGGATGTTGGATTCCTTTAGATGTCAGCGATGAGTCAATAATAAGTTACATTATCGCACGATGTTAACTTCGCATCCGGAATGCGAAAAGTACCAGCATATCACTGACTGTCACAACATGTGCTCGTTAACCATTAAATCGCTGGTATGTAGGAATTCAATTCACATCACAAAGAATAGGTAGAGCCGTAGGCGTCAAATAACACTCTGCATGGAGAGTTCTCATAAAAATCAACAAGCCGTGAATTATTATATGCGAAAGAAAGCAGAAATCACTGAGCACAAGAAAAAAAACACGATCGATAGTGCTTATGATGCATGTGACGTGCCAATTCTTAATCCAAAACTTTTGGATTAACATAGTTTAATATAAATGTAATCCTATCTTGATTAAATTGGTAATGATATAGTTAGTAATTAATATACCGAATCGCTCACGTCAGCAAGGAATTAAATATTTACCCCACACATTCGACACAAAACAAAAAAATAGATCAATGCTCAGCGCAGATCGCCATAATGTTATACACTCAATTAAATTGGGTACATATTAAAACAGGAAATATCAGTTCATAATGCAAGTGGAAAAAATGAAAATTAAACGAGAAAAGCAAATATTTGGCAGTACAAACAAGGTTAGAGTGAATATGGAAAAACAAGGACTTAATTCATTGAAGGTAATGAAGCTCTAAAATACTAAAACGTACAGTATAGTAGATGTATGCACCGTCGAGTTGTAATTGGACATTATTGTAGAGAATCTAAACTAGTGCAATGTAAAAAAAGAAACTATTAATACTCGCAACACAACATAAAAGCGGCAGTCATGCCATATTAATTTCATCAAAATAAAGTTTCGAGAAGTCAACTTGTTCCGATCAGTCGCAATACAGTGGCTTTTATGAATCAAATAAATTCACGAACAGGGATTAAAAGATTTACATGAAATAAGGAGAACAATCGTAGCAGAAAATAATCAAGGAATGCAGGCAACCAAGTTATATCCATATTGTTCGAACACATACATTCTCTTTGAGGTTATTGTAAAATTATGCCCCATAGTATATACTGGACCAAACCCTTCGGGTGACTAACTACTCATATACAAATAAGATTGAAAAAAAGGAATTTATTCTTCAAATATTGGAATCCATACCAACCCACACATTTTCCCTTATTGCTAAAAACGTTGAGATACGTTGAGACTATTCGGTACTAGATTCAAAGCGTCAGTTTTAAAATCATGCCATTCACTGGATCAATTTGTATCCAAAGGAGCTCAAATATTCTCTTTCTTTTTGATGATTTTTAAAACCCACATGCAATTAATCGAGGAGGTCAGCTATGTTTTCTATCTGCCATACAATAATAGAGTAAAATAATGACAAAACTTCATGTACTCATCTTTTTACGAAATACCCTGCAAGCCGCGAAGAGGGTGTGTAACAGAGGGAAGATGATCACCATACATGCAACATTAAGGACTTCAAAGAAATGGAGAATAAAATATTTGCTAATTCTGTATGCGGTAAGAATATTCTGTTACCAATGTCGTCCTGGTGACAAAAATTGAACACGAAGGAAACATAATGACAGATATTAGATTCCTTCAGATGTCATCGGTGAATCAATGATAAGTTATATTATCGCACGATGTTAACTCCGCATCCGGAATGCGAAAAGTACCAACATATCACTGACTGTCACATCATGTGCTCGTAAACCATTAATTCGCTGGTAGGTAGGAAACCAATTCACATCACGAAGTATAGGTGGAGCCGTAGACGTGAAATAACATTGTGCGTGGATGATACTAATAAAAATTAACAAACCGTGAAGTATTAGATGCGAAGGAAAGCAAAAACCACTGAGCACAAGAAAAAAACAAGATCGACAGTGCGTATGATGCATATGACGTGCTAAAATGCGAAAAATGCAAACATGGTACATGACATAAGTAAAAAATAAAAGATAAACGTAATATATTAAGCAGTATAAAAAGTTTCACCCTGAAAATGCAAAAACTAATCGCTTGTGCGTAATTGAATATGTTGAGTCATATTTTCAAGTGTGTGCCAGTAAAAATTTTTATTTTAAATGAATTTCACAACTTATATACCAAAACGTTATTCAAGCAGTAGAATAAAATAAAGCCTTTGAAGTAATTATAATTATCAGAGCAAAATTCAATTTAAAATTGGGCAGGAACATAATTACCATCCTTATCACGTACTACAATTTTTACTAGTAATAATAACTTTCTAGCAGTATTAACTAAAAACAATATCGTCTGCAGAATCTACACGATCTTGAGATTGACAGGGAACTTTATAAATTATATGGTAGAATAAATTAATAAACAGCAAAACAATGACTTACTCAAATGCAACACATGCATTTTAAAATTTAGTACAAATTTATTTGTATGATCGTGCAAAGGAAAAACAACCAACCACCTACAACAAGCATTCATTTTTTTACACACTACAGATTACTTCAATTACCTTGACTACTGATAATTAAATTAACTCGCAAACTTAAAAATCTGATATCTACCAAACTTCATGAGAACTTGTTATTGCATAACATCAATCTGCATTGGAATGCATGTCAAAGTTCAATTCCAAAAACAGGAATAATATGGCATAGGAAATAAAATGAGTGAGAAAATATCAAATTAGATAAAGCAGGATACAAAGTACTCTCTAGATGGATCAATAACAACTTCGTCATGAAAATCGTAAAAAAAACGTATGCATCTATTCACAGTAGGTACTCAAAAAACATCGATAAAATAAGGATCTGATATGACGTTCAAGTACAATGTACAAATAAGCAAAGTCTTGGTACTAAATTTACTTTTATTTACAACCAATAGCAATCTAAGCAGCCTTAGAGCTAATGCAAAAACTTAGGTTGGAAATGCGCAGAACGCAAGGTCAGGGTGAGCTAATAGTTTAGAGGGGAATTCGAAGGGAAGGAAAGCATTAGTTGCAGGAAAATAATTTTATGCCAGCCTATTAGGGTCGTGCAATTATATTACTACCTTTAGCGACTAGTAATGTTCGAAAAATTTCTCCTAGAGGCCTTATGTCCGTGTTTTACGCCCTCCGTTACAATATAGTCAAAGGTAAGACTAGTGAAGGGTTCCAGTCACAGAGAGCACTTTTCACAAAATAGACTCCTCTAGGTTCAAGTTCGCCCGTTTTTCTGCCATAAGCTAAAGCGAAAGTGAAAATTTTGGATCATAAATAAGTGAGTATTGGGATACAGTCAATATGAGCTATAGTCAACTATAGTCAATACAGTCAATAAATGGTCACGACTTGCTCTACATATTGGATCATTCACACAACACACTCACACCGGCGTTATTCCATGCCGAACCCAGGAGGTCAACGCCACCGGCTCATTAACCTTTATTTAACGTGGCGTTTCCCCCTGCGTTCCCCTCCGGGCTGCGCAGAGGTCTATTCCACGCATTCACTCCCAGGGCCAGGGCAAGACGCGACGAATTCAAGCGGACTAAGAACTAAGAACCTGCGACATTAAGCCCTATCTTTCCCATCACCCACCCGCCCTCTATTCTACCCCTATGTTTCCTATCCCTACCTATTTAAGAAGCATACCTATCGGCGCTGACCCTGTTCATCATCACTCATCCATCAACCAACAAGACATTCTCCAAGATATAGCATTCACACCTGAAAAATAATACAAGTTAAATGATAGAAATCTGTAAAAGATAGTTAATTAATGCGTCCACAATATAACTTATTAACACAGACAAAAAATCGTCAACATGGGTAAAAATCTAAAATTAGAAATGTTTCCGCTGCGCAAAACGGCGCATAGTGTGTGATTCCTGCCTAACTGAAAAACTAAGAGCCCGTGCACAGGCAAAGCCGAAGATCAACAACCACACATGGATTGACCCGAGTCAAACGACCGAATTGCAAACCCCTACACACTATACTATACGTGTTAAACAATACACAAAATCTTAAATATAAAGGGTATAAAGATAGCGATATTAAAACAAAAAAACGCATAACTCACATAAACTCCTTAGCAGACGGTAGCTTTAACTGCTCTCTCTCGTTTCCTTGCCGGCTGTCACCGCGAGGGAATAGAAAGGGTAGGTGCAGGAAGAGGCATTTATTATACAAGAACACATTTACATAAAAGTCAGAACAATAGAGTCTCTTAAGTCCTCTTGGTGTACACAAAATGATGAAATCGGCACACACTAAACCACACTGACACAACACTCACTTTATTCACTTTCCACTTTCACACAAAACACTTTCACTGTCACTTCATTCACACCAGGCCGGGGCGTTGTGGAGTTACCTAGGGAGAGAGAGCGGGTTAACAGACACAAAAAAAATGAATTGGATGCAAAGCTGCTCGCATTTAATTGATATGCTCCAAAAAAAATGCATTATAGCAATGCAGGAAAAGGACATCATAGACATCTGCGCTCCCCATTGAAGGGGAGACAGTGTCAGAAGCACCGATTCCATGAATTTTGAGATTTAATACTAGAGCAGTCTTTGCATCCAGAAAATTACGCTTACAGCTAGACGCGAGTCCTAACTATCCTACCGTTACGACGGGCCAGAAGAGCCTTAAGTTCAAAATGTTGGAAACTGACTACTTATTCCTACACTCTGATAGCTGGCCGGGGCGTTGTGGAGTTGCCTAGGGAGAGAGCGGGTTAATACACACAAAATTCAATGAATTGGATGCAAAACTGCTCGTATTTAATATAAATGCTCCAAAAATTGCATTTAAGCAATGCCGGAAAAGGACACCAAAGACATCTGCCCTCGCCAGTGATGGGAAGACAGTGTCAGAAGCACCGATTCCATGAATTTTGATATTTAACACTAGAGCAGTCTTTGCATCCAGAAATTAACACTTAAAACTAAACGCAAGTCCTAGCTATCCTACCGTTACGATGGGCCAAAAGGGCCTTAATTTCCAAATATTAGGAAACTGACTAGTTATCCCTACACTCTGATAGCAGGCCGGGGCGTTGTGGAGTTACCTAGGGAAAGAGCGGGTTAATACACACAAAATTCAATGAATTGGATGCAAAGTTGCTCGTATTTAATATAAATGCTCCAAAAAATGCATAAAAGCAATGCCGGAAAAGGACACCAAAGACATTTGCCCTCGCCAGTAATGTGAAGACAGTGTCAGTAGCACCGATTCCATGAATTTTGAGATTTGACACTGGAGCAATTTTTGCATCCACAAAAAGTAAATTTACGGCGGCGTCTAACTCAACGCTAAGGGACTGTTATGATGGGCCATATGTGCCGGTAAAGATCCTAAACTGACTAACTATTCCTACACTCTACTCTGCTATCGATGTCCATGGAATCTCCGCCCACGGCGAGGTCTTACCTGCGGAAGATGCTGATTAGAACAAAGTAAATAATAAATAATCATCTCGAAACAATTACAAAGACAACAGAAATGTGCAAAAGCAAAATCATGCATGGAAGAATATTTAACATGACATTCAGAACATCAGTACACCATATAAAATACACAATATGCCAAAATATTCCTGCCTACAGTCAACACGCTAAGCAAGTGGCCACTTGTAGTTTGGTGGAGTATACTCCACCATAATACCAGATCCATTGGGGCCCCGATATTTTCGGGACCTCCATACCTTTGAGCAAGCTTGCTTTCCCCAATAACCTTCATATTTAACCAGACACCGTGATCACGTCATGTCTGGAATTGGAGCAATGGGCTCCTAACACAAACACAAAATTATAAAGATGCACAAACATCCAATTTACACATGAGTTTTTTTACCTTGAATAACGTCAGACCTGAAAGTAATGTCATGTTACCAGAGTATCGTTAACCCATGAGCCAAGCGATGATTTCTCCTGATGTTGAGACTATCCCATCTTATCTCTTTGGCGTCCATTCTTCACCTTAATCCCGTCATCTTCTGGGAGGTGATTTTACAATCGTAGCTCTCCATCACATCCTGCAACGACAGAAAAAAGTGTAATTTCAAACAAAATACCTTGAATAGCAAGCTAAAAAAGTATAATTGAAATGTTAATCTGATTTTCTATGCTATATATTTTGTGAACACCCCTTTTTCTCAAGTAATACAAATATTATAGCGATGGATAACAAGCCTGTACAAATATTTTTACGATATTTGACATCTCATGTTAAGTTTATGTTAAATTGTTAGTGTGTAATTTAAGTCAAAAGAATGGGCATTATTTAAAGAGCAGCTGGAATACTAATTTATTGCGAACGGAATAACGTACGTTAATCGTAAGAAAGTGACGAGGTGGCCGAGTGTTAAGGCTTTGGATTGCTAATCCAATGTGCTTTGCACGCGTGGGTTGGGATCCTATCCTTGTCTCCAAATGTTGTGGATTGAGTGGCAGAAATAAGTAGATAAGCTTTATCTTTAACTTGACTGTATTAACTAGAATTCCAGATACACTCGCTCACGTGCCAGGGATGAGTCCGACATCCCGGAAGGTTTAATGCCAACTGACCCTCGGAATTGAGGTGCCCAAAGATGACGTCAAAACAAGAGAGCGATGAAACTCACAGCAGAAAACAATGCGATAAGGGAACATGATAACAAATAACAACTTATACACAACAATTTGTATTTTAAGTCAAAAGAAAAAATATTTTGACACATGCTAGACGAAATAAAAATATCCCATGGAGTCGTTTGAATTTAAAAATTAAAAAAAATATCTTTGTCCGTAAGGGACATATTTCTATACATAGCGGAAATAACTAACCTATTACTAATACGTTTACAATCTAAATTGTATTTGTTTGTATGTGAATAATATTTTCTACCTCTTTTCAACAATTAACAAGAGACTAATACATATTTAGGAAGGGAGAAGTGTTTGCGCGAGTTTACCATTATCGAATTATTGCCTTTTAACTGGGACGATATTTGCAACTCTTCACATATACTGCGTTTCATTCCAGCACGGCCCTTGGGATTAATCTCAAGGTTGCACGCGGAGGCTTCTTTGGAGTGGAAATGCGCAACAAAATTCTTAGTTCAGGACCCGTTCTTATTATAAATTATCAAAACTGCAATATCATCGGCAGAGAAAATAAATATTTCCCTCAACTGACACGAGAAGAAATTGAAATATCTAAGAAACAAAAATAATTAACAGGGAAGGTCCTCCCACATCAGCGTTCAAACAGCCACTCCAACAATCAAGCCCCCTCCTTCCATATGAGCGCCCTTCTGACTAGCACAAGCGCTACACATATATGACGGTATAGAATCACTTCATTTCATTTTGAACCATGAAGACGATACGTGGAACAACGGAGAAATTGTAATCCTGTAATAAGAGTCCAACATTCATTTTGAGAATAGAAGAAAAGGAGTTGATGCCAGAGGAGTAGAATTTTGAATTCCACAACGCAAAAACTGCATAGATGAATTTGAGAACAGAAATAGGTAGAGGGTGGTATACTTTTCCAGTAAATATTAAATTGGGTTCAGTGAAGGACCGGAACACCAGGATTAAAGAAAAGTGAAGACGCCAACAGGTTATCGGATCAGGGCGTTGCTACTTGTTTCAATGATTGATAGGAGGCTTTTGGAAATATTTTTTGGACAAGCATGAATAACAACAGAAAGTATACGTACGCAAGAGTGATTGGTGATTTATCATTAACCTTCTTCGGGTTGAAATGGAATGCGTGGAAGTAATTAAAGACAATTTAAATATGCTTAGATTGGCGTAGGAGCGTCATGCCAGACAGTCCTATTTGACTATCAATGCTTAACTTGCTAGTTGAGAAAATTGATAAAGGAGTATGAAAACGTAAAAAAAATAAGGAAGACAAGTATTATCCCCAGTCTGTATAAAATCCAAGTGGCTGTGATTAAATCTGGACTGAGTGAAGAGGCAAGAATAAAGAAAGGAGTGAGACAAGGCTGTGCACTGTCTCCGGTAATTTTTAAAGTTTACATCGAGAAATCCATCAATGAAAACAAGAAAAAATGTTCTGAAGTGAATATCCATGGAAAAAAAATTAGTGTGCTGCGATTTGCTGATGACATAGCACTCGCAGCAGAGACAGAGAAGGATCTGAACAAGATTCTAGTAACCATGAAAAGGACAATGGCATGATGTCATCTGAAGATAAGAATAAGAAGAAGATTAAGATATTGGTGTGCAGCAAGAAAGAAGAGGCAAAATCCAACGTTAAAATAGGGAAACAAAAACTGGAAGAAGTGAAAGAGTTCTGTAACCTAGGAAGCCGAGTAACCAGCGACGGACGAAGAAAAAAAGAAATAGTCAGTAGAATAGCTAAGGCAAATAGGGCATTCTATCAAAAGAGGTATTTAATTACAGCTGGAATCACAAGCGTAGAAGTAAGGAAACTATTCATCAGAACATGCATCTGGAGCAAATTTCTCTACGGAAGAGAGGCATGGACAATGAAAGGAGCGGAGAAGAGGCGTGATGAAGATTACTTGGATCGACCGAGTGAGTTACGAGGAAGTCCTAAAAGGAGTGGGAGAAAAGAGAAGTCTTCCAACAACTCTACAAAGAAGAAAGGCCAATTTAATTGGCCATATCTTAAACACCATGGGATGATGAAGACTATCACCGAGGAAAAGGTGAACGGGAAGATTGGAAAAGGCAAGTCTCGTATGAGATACATGGAACAGGTTGTGAAGGATGTAAAAGAGTAGAATTACGTCACAATGAAAAGACTGGCCGATAGAAGTATCGAGTAGAAAGCTGCGTCAAACCAATCCTAGGATTGTTGATCAATGATGATGATGATAATAAGGTTTCGGAAAGAGTAAAATTGAAGGTTTGGATAGGAAGAGAATAATTCGGAGTGGAGGAAGCATTTCACTTTTTCGGGTAACATTTGCAATTAATAGGGCATTTTTTCGGGGCATAAGCAGAAAGATAATACCGGCAAAGAACTGGGTGGGAATAAATTGGGAGATATGTCAGAAGTTAAACAACTAAATCGTTTACAAAAAGATGGAATAAAACTTGAATCTTGAGATTGTTGTTTTCAAAGCTGTCTTTCATACTAGATGAGTTGACAATTGGGTTTGGATAAGAATTTCGATCATTTACGATGGGCGGAGAGGGAAATTAAAAACAAATTGTAGGATTTAATTAAGAAAAAACGTAGGGAAAATATAGTATCGTCAAAAATGCTATTTATCTACATATACCTCCACTATATTCCCTGCAAGCCATTACGCGGGAGTATGGCTGGGGGGTGAAGATCACCAAACATGCACTATTGACTTGCAAAGAGGCAACTACAAGGAAACATGCTAGATAATAGGGTTAGAGGCAGCTAGATGGTTAGTATCTGCATTGTATGAAAGGGATTGGATGTGGAGGGAAGGGATTAAACGATATGCGGCCGAGCGAAGAGAAAGCTAGGATTTATAAAAAGAGTACTTGGGAAATGTGATGAGAAGACAAAAGAGCGATTCTGCTTTTTACTAGTTAGGCCCCACCTTGAGTATGCAGCCAGTGTATGGGATCCTAATGAATTAGGTTTGATGAGAAAAACTAGACAGTGTGCAGCGTAGAGCAGCTAGGGTCGTCAAAAGGTGTTACGATAGGTTGAGTAGTGTATCAGTATTAATACAAGAATTAGGGTGGGAATCATTATCAGAGCGTAGGATAAAGTCCAGATTAAATCTATTGGAGAAATTTCAATCGGATAGCTTTACTGAAGATGTTAGGCACATATTAAAAACACCAGCGTATTATGCTAGATTCGACCAGATAAATAAGATTAGAGAGATAGATTGTCGTACAGATAGATTCAAAATGGCATTTTTCCCCCGAACTATAAGAGAACAGAATAGGCAGCATAGGAAAGGGATAGGTAGGGGAAATATTTTAGAGTATTCCGTAGTGCATGATGCATGTATTAACCCCTCAAATACTATACATACTAACAATCTAGTTGCATGAGACCCTTTAGTTGCTGCTTGCATGTTAGTAGTGCATGCTTGGTGACCTTCACCCCCTGCCACACACCTTAGCGGTGGCTTGCATGGTATCGTGTAGATGTAGATGGATGTTAATACACGCATCATGCGTGCAAAGAACTAGCTGAGGAATAAACAAGGTGACTAAAGGAAAGTAAATTATCTCACAAATGGGATGTTTCGTGATCAACCCAGAATAAAAAGGGCCCTCACAGAAATACTCCAGGTAATGTGACTCCGAGAATTTCGATGTAAGAATTAAAATTCTTGCTAGTAGCAGAATCCGATATTGTCGACCATATACTCATCATTATCTCCTGCAGTGTCCGAACGGACAGGTTCCGAGTGAATATACTATTTAACTCTTCCTGTTACGTTGACAATTAATTCTCAGGCTGACAGAGGTAGTTATTTGCAAAATGAGAGTATTAATGTGCATTCAGAAACCATTGCCAGTAATGGGTGACTGTCGCCTACTGCCTCTAAAGAGCGAGCAATAGATTAACATAAAATCGAAAGGAGAACATAAGCAAAAAGTGCTGATTCGGTCATGGAACAGAATTTCCCTACATCACGTCTCTTCAGGTGAGTTAACTATGTCGATTTTGATTGAAAATACGATTGCGGTTAACAAAATAACAAGTCTTTTGAATGTAGCTGAATAATCTCATTATAACTTTGCTTAGAAATGGCCCAGGGTATCTTGGTCTTAGTTTCTATCTTTTGGATATAGTTATATCGCTGTTAATTAATGTAAATTGGCCTTTATCAGAATTATAAGCAATTATTTTCGGCCACACATTCTCACAAATTTATGAGTCACCTATGCGGAAATAAAGCGATCAGTGACAAAAACAACATAAACGAAATGGGTAATGTAGTTAGTAGTAAGCTTAGACTTTTTTCAGACGATACGGTAGTGCATAGTGTATATCAAAAGAAGAAGACAGAAAATCGCTTAACAAGAATTTAAATGCAATTCGAGAGTGGTGCGACATTTAGCAGTTAGAACTTAACCTTAATAAGAGTGTATAAATCAATTATTGGAGGAGGAATAATTCGATAGAGCGATCCTATAAAATTAGTAACACGAAGATCGAAAGCTTTGAAACCGTTACGTATTTTGGTGTAACAATCACTGAAGATTTATCGTGGGGAAGACATCCGGGAAATATACGGCCGAACGAAGAGAAAGTTAGCATTTATAAAAAGAGTATTTGGGAAATGTGATGAGAAGACAAAAGAACGAGGTTTAATTCCACTAGTTAGTCCCCATCTTGAGTATGCAGCGAGTGTATGGGATCCTAATGAATAAGGTGTGATCACAGAACTGGACAGTGTGCAGCATAGAGCAGCTAGGTTCGTTAAAAGGTATTACGATAGGTTGAGTTGTGTGTCAGAATTAATAAAAGAATTTGGGTTGGAATAATTATCAGAGCGTAGGTTAAAGTACGATTAAATCTATTAGAGAAATTTCAATCGGATAGCTTAACTGAAGATTTAATTCGTTAAAACTTTCGCGGTTCATGATATCCGGCGTCGTTTTTTTTAGGGTAAACCCGCGTCACAGTATAAAAATGGCCAACAGTTTCGTCTCCGTTGCTGGAGACTTCCTCAGTGTAATGACGCGCAAACCAAGGAATGTCAATACCCTGAAGAATTCTCCAGCAGCGGAGACGAAACTGTTAGTCATTTTTATACTGTGACGCGAGTTTACTGAAGATGTTAGACACACATTAAAAACAACAGCGTATTATGCTTGATTCGACCAGATAAATAAGATTACAGAGATGGATTGTCGTCCTGATAGATTCGAAACGGCATTTTTCCCCCGTACTGTAAGAGAACAGAATAGGCTGCATAGCAAAGTGATATGTAGGGGAAATATTTAAAGAGTAGTCTGTAGTGAATGAAGCATGTAATAATCCCTTAAATACTATAGATACTAACCATCTAGTTGCATGAGACCCTATAGTTGCTTGTTTGCATCTTAGTAGTGCATGATTGGTGATCTTCACCCCCTGCCACGCACCCTCGCGATGGCTTGCAGGGTATTGTGTAGATATAGATTAAGTACCTCTGATAGTAATAAATACACGTTATATTAACAAGTTTGGATCGTGACGTGTTCACCGAATAGTAAGTTCATTTAATAAAAGGTCAACAAACACAGGAGACCCTTAGGAACATGGAAAACCACACCGTTACGTTACTTAAAAACAAGGTTAGCAATCACAGAAGACCTTACGCAACATATAAAACCGAACCGTTATTTTACTTAAAAACAACCGTATGGTAAGGAACATAGGAATGATTTCATCTCAGAGGTCATCCGCGCTGAGAAATGAAAAGACTAAAAGTTCGACTGTTGTGGGATGGATGTGAGGAAAAACTGAACCCGGGGTCAAATTGTGATTGAAGTCACGATTTATTGACGTTTGCCTATCGTCAACATCGCCCTACAAAGTAAATATTGTGGCCAGACCTCTCCTGTCACCTCCTTTGAAAACTTATTTGACTTATCCCAGGTTCTTCTCATTTGACATGGAGTTAAAGTCCCCCTTCCACAACCATTGCTCTCCCCCTTAACTTCAACAATACTGAAAATAACTCACTCCAATAGACTGATGTCTTCTGTGAAATCATCAGTGCTAACTTTCTCTTGCGGAAGAAACCGGTTCTGTTTCAACTACCAAAATGTGACTACAAAGTTTTTCCACTCATGAAACACGAATCGAATTAAGGTTGAGACGAACGTCATAGAATCACGTTTTATATTGAGACCAAATACAAGCATTGATTTAGAACTTACGTTAAAACCGAGCATAGCTGTTAACCTTTGGAAGAGGTATAATTCGATAAGGTGACCTTATAGCATTATGAACAAGACAATTGAAAACATTCAAACAATAAGGTACAAAAGGTCCGCCGGTGAGACCACCCTCAGGAGAAAATAATTATAATTCAAAAGCCATCACTGTACGCTGCTCCACAACAAATGGCGACCTATTCACTTTACTTTTCATCACAATTAACCATAAAGTACAAGGCAGTGGAAGAAATAGAATACTGGAGAAGAACGTTCAACTGTACCATAATGATTTGCTACGACACTTCCTGCCCGAGAGATTCCCACGATTAAAACGAGAGGTGAAATCTCTCTTGACTTATCTTTCCTAAAGTAATTCTGACTGCATGTAAAGTTTCAAACCTGACGAAAATCTTTCCTAAAATACCAAAACTATCATCTAGATGTACATGGCTACGTAAATTTACCTACCTACCATGTGTGAATAAAAATCATGCGAGTTTAACATGACATTATAGCAGAATTTAGTTCATAAAAAAATCATAACTTCTCTCATTTACATCTACATCTACATCTACATCTACACGATACCCTGCAAGCCACCGCGAGGGTGTGTGGCAGGGGGTGAAGGTCACCAAGCATTCACTACTAGCATGCAAGCAAGCAACTAAAGGGTCTCATGCAAGTAGATTGTTAGTATCTATAGTATTTGAGGGGTTAATACATGCATCATGCACTACAGAATACTCTAAAATATTTCCCCTACCTATCCCTTTCCTATGCTGCCTATTCTATTCTCTTATAGTACGGGGGAAAAATGCCATTTTGAATCTATCTGTACGACAATCTATCTCTCTAATCTTATTTATCTGGTCGAATCTAGCATAATACGTTGGTGTTTTCAATATGTGCCTAACATCTTCAGTAAAGCTATCCGATTGAAATTTCTGCAATAGATTAAATCTGAACTTTAATCTACGCTCTGATAATGATTCCCACCCTAATTCTTGTATTAATTCTGATACACTACTCAACCTATCGTAACACCTTTTGACGAACCTAGCTGCTCTACGCTGCACACTGTCTAGTTCTCTCATCAAACCTAATTCATTAGGATCCCATACACTGGCTGCATACTCAAGGTGGGGCCTAACTAGTGAAAAGTAACATCGCTCTTTTGTCTTCTCATCACATTTCCCAAGTACTCTTTTTATAAATCCTAGCTTTCTCTTCGCTCGGCCGCATATTTCCCTTATGTGTCTTCCCCACGATAAATCTTTAGTGATTGTTACACCTAAATATCTTACGGTTTCAACGTTTTCGATCTTCGTGTTATTAATTCTATAGGATCGCTCTATCGAATTATTCCTCCTCCAAAAATTGATAGCTACACACTTTTTAAGGTTGAGTTCTAACTGCCATTTGTCGCACCACTCTTCAATTGCATCTAAATCCTTGCTAAGTGATTTCATGTCCTCTTCGTTTGATATACCCCTGTACACCACCGCATCGTCTGCAAAAAGTCTAAGGTTACTACTAACTACGGTACCCAAATCGTTTATGTATAAAAGAAATAGAAGCGGACCTACTACGCTACCCTGGGGAACTCCCGATGTGACTTCGATTGTGTCCGACATGATACCATCTATGACAACCCTCTGCTCTCGCCCACTTAAGAATTCTTTTACCCAACATACAACGTCTTTATTTATACCAAAACTCTCTAACTTCAAGATTAATTTGTCATGAGGAACTTTATCGAAAGCCTTTTTAAAATCTAAAAATATCGCATCAACTTCAGTACTGCTTTCGCCGTGGACTAAAATATCGTGTACGAATAAAGCTAATTGTGTCTCGCAAGATCTACCTTTCCGGAACCCATGCTGGCTGTTTATGAGTAATCCCTGACTATCCAAATGCCCCATGATCGAACTGACTACTATGTGCTCAAATATCTTACAAGAGATTGACGTGAGTGAAATGGGTCTGTAGTTACTAGGTTCTTCCCTATCACCGCTTTTAAATATAGGTGTAATGTTAGCTACTTTCCAATCCTTGGGTACTGTGTGGTTCTTTAGTGTTTTATTGAATATTATTTCTAGATAGGGGGCTATTTCAGAAGCTAATGTTTTATAAACTCTGGAAGGAATTTGATCGGGACCTGGTGCTTTGTTTTTACTTATGCTTTTTAACTGCTGCTCTATTCCGCGACATGAAATGTTTATTTCGGGCATTTGCTCACTGAAAGTGTTCGGCGGTGGTTCCACTGTGTTTTGTGACGATGAGTTGAATACACTTTGGAAGAAGGTGTTTAAAGTGTTGGCTTTTTCTACACTGCTGGTGACTCTGATTCCTTTATCATTTTTAAGTGTGTGCACTGTGGACTTATTTCCCTGAAGCTCTCTCACATATGACCAAAACGCTTTAGGATCTATCTAAATATTCTCCTAACATCTTGCTCTTGAAATGTGATAACGCTTGCCGACATGATTTCCTTGCTAATGCTCTCGATTTTTTATAGTTTTGAACTAGCTCATTTTTTTCCTCTACCGATAGACCCCGTCTGGCATTTTTCATCTTAGCGTGGCATACCCTTTGTCGCTTTAGTGATTTCCTAACCTCCGCGTTATACCACCTTGGCTCTGTATTATCACTAATGTATTTACTTGGTATGTATTTATGAACTGCGTTACGGGTGACCTCAAGAAATTCTCTCCACGAATCCTCTGTATTTAATCCTTTGCTTTGTTCGCTGAATACATTAAACGCTTCCCTTAATTCCTCTTTCATGCCGTCGTAATTTGCCTTGCCAAATAAGTACACCCTCCTCCTTGGTTTATAATGTCTTTCAACGCCTACAATAAATTTCGCATGCACTATTTTATGGTCACTAATTCCTGTGTCTGTAACTGTATTTAGAACTCTCTCGGGTATATTTGTTGCTAATAAGTCTAGAATGTTGTTACCCCTGGTCGGCTCTGTTACTAGCTGTTGTAGAGAATGTGTCGTAAAGGTGTTCAACAGTGATTCGCAATGTTCCTTATCCTTACCTCCTGCAATGAAACTACACGTATTCCAGTCTATCGAGGGGAGATTGAAATCTCCGCCTACTATTATTCCTCTATCATTCTTCCCAGAAAGTAATGTGCGTATCTCTGACTCTAGCTCTATTATAGAATTGACGTCTGCGTCCGGTGGCCTGTAATATGCACCTACATATATCTTTTTTGCGTTACTACTTTTACTTTTAACGGAACACCAAATACTTTCTACATTTCGCTCTGAAATAAGTTCTCTTCTACTGACATACGGGTCCTTCACAGCTATGAAAACTCCTCCTCCGTTTCTGCTTACTCTATCCTTTCTGTATACTGTAAAACACTTCGGAAATACTTCATGATCTGATATGTCCTTCGAAAGCCAGCTTTCTGTACCTACGATTATATCTGCATTAGTACTCTTAATGAGGTGGTGAAATTCTGCTACTTTATTTCTTATACTACGACAATTCACTACTATCACTGAAATTTTTTCTTCCAATCTGTTTCTCTCTTGGTGCTCCTTTCCAACTAAAATTTTCCTCGATAATTTTTTGACGGACAAACTATTTGGTCTACCTCTTACCTTTGATGAATTATCATGTTCGTTCTCTCCATGTGTTTTTCTCTGACCTTCTAAAACTACTCTGCATGTTCTGTCAAATTCTTGCACGATTTTTCCCCCGCGGATTGACCTGCACTCTGGGCTACCACCTGAGCTAAACCCTACGTGTATGCTCCAGTATCCTACTCGCTACCTTAGACGATGCCTCGTCCGTGTAGTGGACACCCGAGCGATTCAGGGGCACCCGACACGTTTCCAGCTCCGGCCCGAGGTCCAAAAACTCAGCTCCCTCGCTCCCACAGACTTCACGGAGTCTCCGGTTTTTTGAACGCCGAAATAAATATTTCCCAATGAATTTTTCATTGAAGAGATAAAATAATGAAAGTGTAACCGTAAGTGAAACAGTACATGTAATACGCGGATTATTTCTACTACCTCACCTAACACGATATAGATTTTTAAATAATGACTTGAGGGGTCACGTATGCGAATGTAGATTATATTGGACTAATGAAACATATAGCTTGCCTGCTTTCGGAGTATGCACCACTAAAGGCGTATATTGCGAGTAAATCAACGATATGAACGTCTGAAAAACATTTTCTAAATTACAACAATTAAAATTTATGCTCATCGAAGGACACAACAAGCTCGAGATCTTTTGCAACAAGTTCTCTTAACCGCTTAAAAATATCTTATAAATGCAACTCACCCATCAGTCGTTGACTAAAATGTTGAAAAAAACATTTACCTGAAAGGACGGATGATTCATTTAAAGTAAAATAGCTTAAATGCATGTTTCTAAGGCTTTTATAATCGTAGTCAACGTGGAGCATAATACGTTAAACCATCATAGAAGGGTCTAAATTAATTAAAAATGACAATTAGCTATGAACTGGTGAAAGATTATGTAAGAGGAATTAACCCTTAGGAAATCTTTCTAAGAAACGTAAACCATTCGCAAAAACAAATCAATTTTAAGAAGGAAGAAAATGAGGAAACATAATTTTGCTTTCAAATTTAGTTCATTAATGGCAAACCAATGATCTTCGGTCCCTATAATTAGGCAGAAAGACAGAAATACAGACGATGATATCCAGTAATCCATAAACGGGATGAAGTTAGGATAGTTGCGACCAGTTCGAGAAAAATCTAGAGATTCGAAAAAAACCTTCGAGATTATAGGCGGGAAAGTGTCGGACATCGAAGGCCAACTCCAGATCGAGTAGAAACACGAAAATTGCAGAAACTGACCTTATTTTAAACGAAATAGAAACATAACAAAAATAGCAATGAAGGAGACTTACCATTACTCCTCCTGAAGAGCGTTCCTTTCCGTCTGTTTCTCGAATTCTCAGTTTTCCCCCATTAGATCCTACGTCATCGATGACGAAGACTCAGCTTCATGCCGCCAAACACTAGACAAACTTCTTCCTGAAAACAATTCACACCATTAACAGATGCAACAGGATCTTACCACGCTTGAAGCTGTACTAGGGCGGGAAATATCCGCTTAGTAAAGGAAAAAATAGCTTCTAATGTAAGATGCCGCAAAAAAACGAGAAATTTATGTAGCACGAAGCAGATGGTATCTTTTTGGCGGCAAATCCGTACTCGTTGAACATCGATATAATTACTTGACTAGCCGTTTTAAAATTCTCTTATATTCCATATGCATTGCCATAAAATCGCTGCAAACTCTATGAATAATACTAAATCAAATTATCTTAAAATTCAGCATTCTTATGCAAAATCTCAAACCCACCTGTCCATCAGCTCGTCCCAGCCCGCGTCTCGGCAATAACTGATAAAATGGATGTAGGGTCACGGGTATAATTGTCACAGTGACGTCACATCGGACGACCAATCACCGAATTACCATGTACGTAGTGATTAATAATTCTGAAAACGCCGATAAATAATGCAGATACAAACATTCCCTTGCAAATTCTATTGCTAGATATTTATTTTGGACGTCAACATTTGCCTATTAATTGCAGAAGTTTTGTTTTTAAAAATAGTCGTTGAAAAATTATTAGCGCTATCTACTGTAACTTCAGTAAATTAATAATTTTGGCGGAAGAAATTTACATAACGTACAATAAATGGTTTGGATTATCAACTGTCTGAAGTATTTCCTACAAGGAAATATTTAAAAAGAAATTGTTTTCAAATAACTATTGCAACATTTTGCAATTAACGAAATGCTTTTTTCAGAACTAGCGAACTCAAAGTTGAATGTAATCTTATACTCGATTAGTACCGAATTCAGATTCCGGTGCCCCAATATTTGTGACTGCTGAAGCCGTTGCATAACATTAAATAGGATTTTCAATTACTTTTACTCACAAAGAGACGTTAATGTTTCTTGTTTGTTATCTTCCTACTGCAAAAGCAACGAACTTCGTCGGTATAGATCGCATAATACCTTAGCAACGTAATCACATTTGGACATTTGTACCTGTCGTAACGTGGAAATAGAAAGGAAAACAAACGAACACTTACCTTCACGAGGCTCGCTATCTCTTGAAGAAGATATGCACGCCATACTTCAGCAAGGGTTGGCCAACAGCAGCAACTGACGGTTGATTTCACTCGGCAAGTCATTAAAAATCACGAAAAACGCTAGCACCTCTCAATATTCCTTGGCCACGTAACACGAGATTCACTCAACTAAACGACTATTCATATCTCACTGCGAGGTTATATCCTCGGAAAAAATACTGCAAAACGCCCGGTACACTGAACAACCCCTGCCACACACCCTCGCGAGATCTTACAAGGTAGTTGAACAACATCCTGAGGAATCCTTTAATTCACTGGCAAGCTACTTTTGAGCAGAAATCGGTGAACAACATAATTTTCACGCGGATAGTTAACACTCACCACCCTCAACATTATCACTCACTGAAATACTAAACGCATTAACTAAGCGTAAAAGACGTGAAACGAAATCAACTTCTTATTACAAGACGGATACGTCTCCAGGAATTCTCGCACGAATTTCACACTGCCGATCAGCTGATGAGGATATTCCTCTCGCCTCACACGAAGTAAACTAAGGCACTGCAAGGAGAGAGTGCTTCGCTCTAGAACTTGGAAGGGTCGTGAGTTTCACTATCGGAGAAATAGTTCCTCCTCACTTTCACGCTCAGGGTCGAGAGGGAAGAACTTCGAAAGAAATAGAATAATTGAATGCCAGAAAGACGACGTAGTCGGAAATATTTCATGCCTCGTCATTAAAATGAGAAAGGAATCAACGCGTGTGCAAAGGAGATCGGATAGATTTGTCAAAAGCCGTTATGGTATTTCTAATAGCCTTTCGAGTTTAAGAGAAGAACTGGGTTCGGAATTACTATCGGAGTGGAGGATAAAATTTAGGCTAAACCTTTTAAGCAAATTCGAATATGAGATGTTTACAGATGACTTTAGGTACATGTCAATAACCCTAGTGTATTATGCTATGTTTTTTGAGATAAACAAATTTACAGATATAGATAGTCGTACCGATAGATTTAAAAGATCATGTTTCCCGTGCAGGATAAGAGATCACTATAAGCATAATAGTTAGGCAGGGTTATGACGATAAAAAATTGCTGGTGTACTCTGAAGTGCATGATATATGTTGAAGTAACACTTTCATGTGTATGATAGGAAAATACGGATAAGTGTATTTCGGAATATGTTTTCCTAGACAACAGGTAATCCATGCATTATTATGTATTTACCAACCATATAACTGTACATATTGGTAAAAAAATTACCTACTGGCTAGGTAAATATTTTCCGAAATACACTTATGCAAGTGACACTAATATCTAACGTGTGTTTTGAAGTAGAAGCACTGCATCACTTAGTTAAATGACATAAGTGCATGTTTAGTGATCTTCACCCCCTGCCACACACACTCGTGGTGGCTCGCAGGGTATTACGTAGACGTAAAACCAATTAATTGAGCGTAATGCAAAGAGGTGCAAGATACCTTACGTATGTACTGATTTAAAATACTTACTGATTTGAGTAAAATGCAAAGAGTAGGTAATGAAATCATTGAATTAAATGCATTAATACACGTTAAAAAAGGGAGTTCATGCTTCAGGAAAAAATGAAATCAATTTCAAGCAAGTGACAGAAGCATTCACGAACATGATAACTGAACAATCCGTGACTCAGTTGTTGCATGCGACCCCACAACCTTCTACACCCATGAGAGCAGTCAAGTATATGTATACGTGGGGTAAAATGGAAGGTTGTGCCGACATGACGTCATGACACTAATGATTAAATGGGAAGCACAATTGACCGAGGCCTTTAGGCCATTAACGACATTGTCGAGCCTCGAAGTGGAGTACGTCGATTTCAAAACAGACCCGATATTGACGCGCGAAATATTTGATTCTACGAGGCCGCTGTTATAATTTTGTGCGGGTTTGACACGGGAGCAATCAAATAATGGTTTTTTTCAGGCGTTTTAAAAATAATCTGTCACAAAAGAAGTTGCTACAATAGCAATCCACATTATTATGACGCCGCAAATCAAGCTACCGGAAGGGCGTGAGCCATCATGTAGGTATGAATTGTAAATCAGAAGAGAAGTAATGATACACTTCCCATCATGCGGGAATGCTAAAATACTAGTCTGTGCACGAACTATTTATATGAAACTACGGCGTATAATGCTAATACCCTGTGGTACTTTGTTGATATGCATTCATGAGATCCTTGTAGATAACATAGGTCATAACAACAAACATAACTTGAACCACACTTGAAAATTAAGAAGCGGGAAAAGTATAAAATTCTTATGATATTAAATTCAATACGTTTGCTGCTCGAAGCGTAGTAAGCTGAAGCTAAAAGAATTGTTTTACCTTAAAGTCATACATAGCTTTCATTACCGCCCCGGTGGAAACAGGATAAAGACCCCGCCTTCTATGGGTCGTGGGTTCGTGTCCCGCCTGGCCGGATTTTCACCAAGTCATGGGCAGCCACCCAGTGCATGGTTGTGTGTGATGTTCATTTGTTAAAGTGCCCGATATGCTGGGCGTATATGCTGTTTTCGGCTCTTTAAAAAATAAATAAATTCCAGGTAATACATCCACACTTGCAGAAACAAGAACTCAATACGAACAATCAAAGTAATTGTTTTCTTTATTCCTATATACATTAAAAAATCGTTCATCTTCATCGTTATAGTTAGAGCTCTCGACTTTATTCTCCTTATTGCTAGCCTCTCTACGTATTCGCGTAAATCACTTTTTATCACATCCAATTACACTGTACTTTCCTGCCTTTCATTTCCATTCTTTCCAAATTCAAAGCCCGCGAGCTAGCCGCGAAAACTTTAACGGAGTTACCCGCTGAGATGCACGATAACAAGATATTCCACAGAGAAAAAATCATTCTCCGTGACCGGGACTCGAAACCGGACCCCCTCATTTCCAGCCAGGTGCTCTACCAGTTAAGCTACAAAGGCGACTACCGGCAACATCAAGCTACTGCAACCCTTTTACTGCCATTGGGCCGATATATCGGCCCTCTATGGTTGTGCGAAAACTGCCAAGGGCCGATTACCTACATTACATCATCACGTCTTTGTAATGGTTACAATTCCTTCAAATCATAGACAGCATGAATAATTTTTTCATCCTCTTAAAAATTGAAATAATGATCGAAATTGAGAAAAATAAAAATTCATATAATAAAATTATGTGCTTCAAATATATCTTAATGTGCTTGCCCATTGGCTGGGCTTAATGGGCTTGGCAATTTTCATACAGTCTACTTTAAAGTTGCTGGAAGTAAAAGGGTTAAAGCCTTTAGAATTTCCCCAGAGTAATAGTATGGCTTGGTAGCTCAACTGGTAGAGCACCTGGCCGGAAATCAAGGGTCCGGGTTCAAGGCGATTGATTTTTTCTCTGTGGAATGTCTTGCTTTCGTCCATTCTTTCCGTTCACTTTTTATCGAGGAGTACTTCTACTTACTCTAACGGAGCATCATGTCTTACGATACGGCCGATTGAGTTAGCCTGTCTCTTTTTAAGCTTTTGATAAGGCTTACGATGTCCCTCCACTCTTCTTTGCACTTTATTACTCTGTCGATTCATTTTGATTCCAACATTTTCCTGCAGTGCTACCTTTCCGAGTGATTACAGCAAAGACTTTTCTGCTGCTTCTATCGTCCATGCCTCACTACCATAAGGAAGCGTGTTCTAGTTGTAAGTACTATTGGAGTGTGTCCCTACCTACAAGCTTTTATTTCCAGCTGCAGGTACATTTTTCTTTTTTTAGAATGCCTTCTTTGCCTTGGCTATTCTAGTGACAATTTATTTCTTGCTTCCTCCTTCGCTGATGACGCGGCATCCCAATTATAATACTCTGTCCCCTGTTCTAGCTTTGGCTTTCCGAGTTTAATTCTGATCTTAGCGTCCTATCTTTTACTGCATACATCTACATCTATCTACATAATACCCTACAATCCACCAATAAGGGTGTGTGGCAGGGGGTGAATTCTCACCAAACATGCACTACTTATCATGCATAAAAAGGATTAGTATTTATACACAGTTCTAAACTTCACTATTAAAAAAAAGAAAAAATATATCAAAGCAAACATGCAAGAACATGCTGTTAATTGGGTTAGCTTTAAGTGCTCATACCATCATGTAGCTACCAATGTTATTCATTGCTACACTCGTATTTGATCTATTTACCGATATTCATATCCCTAATTGTACGAGGAAAAAATTTCATTTGAATCTGCCAGTTCGACAATCAAATCAACCTTTAGCTTAGTTTTCTTTTCATTTGCCTTCGGGGTATTTTTGGCCAATTTCTTTCCCATGTTAACTGGAGTCACTCTTGAAATTTTCTCTGTCTCAGCCATGACGGCAATGTTATCCGCGAATCGCAGCATATTAATTTTTTTCCCGTTGATATGCAATCCTGAAACTTCCTATTTCTTTATTGAATGATTTTCCCTGTGTGTAAAATATGTGTGTGAGTGTGTTTATTAATTCAATATACGCACACGTGTAATACGTAAAGGCCGATTTACGCGATACAATTTTTTGTACGATTTCTTGTACAAACGCTTGTATGAAGGAATTGTACCGTGTAAAGCGGCAAATTGTGAGAACGCTTGTGCGAATGTCTGAATGACTGATCGGAAAATAGAACCTGTTTTAATTCCATTCAGACAAACATACAATTTCGTTCAGTTTATACAAGAAATTGTACAAAAAATTGCATCGTGTAAAGCGGGTTTGATATACACGTGTTTGCATACATAAAAATTACAGAAGTCACCTGGTACTCCTCCTGGTACCTTTAACCGAAATAAGTCAAAACATTGCCACTTTTCTCACATAATTTATAAATAAAAGTGTTTCCTAAGATTTACCAGGCGATATGATTGCAAACTCCGAGTCGGTGTTTTTGGCATCCGAAGTATTCACAGTAACCACCTCTGCAATCAGAGTCATCAGTTTGAATCGCAGTGCTCGTTTTTTTGGCACCCATTTTTTTATGTGACAATCCTACATCGGGGCACATGAACTCTGAGCAGATTCCTTGAGTTTCATAATTGTGTCCCACCGGGTCAGCCATTATGTATCAACCTTGAGTACCGAGTTAGTGTAGTAAGGTATGCGTTAGAAAGGCTGGTAAGCAGCATAGGAAGAAGATGGCAAATACACAGAAGACACATTAGGCTACCGAAATTGAATATTAGTAGTTGCGAGAAACATCAGAAGTAGATATCTTAGCGCCATTAAGTGGAACGAAACAAAACCAATTTTTTGCACAGATTATCACTGGTCAACAAAAAAAAAAATTTTCTGTCCAAGATATTTTGTTGGGTGATTCTAAAGGTGTTTTTTGTGCTGATTCCGAATCTGGGCTCAGATTTTTTCTATCACGTTTAGTTTCCTTAGGACAAGCGGATTAAATGGGGGTTCAAGGGGGTTTCAGCAAATAAATCTTGAATTAAAAAAATGGGAAAAAATAGGTACTTAGGATTTTCGTGCATATTTAGCATCTGGAAAGTCCCTTTTCAGTGTCCAGCAGTAATCTGCTAACATGTTGCTGAACTTTCCTTCACATCTACATCTACATAATATCCTGCAAGCCACCACAAGGGTGTGTGGCAGGGGGTGATTGCTCACCAAACATGCACTACATATCATGCATAAAAAAGGAATAGTATTAATATAGTAGTCAGAAGATTTTTTGTAAAGCGGGTTGATATACACGTGTTTGCATACGTGTTTCCTTTCCATGTAACTTATAGCAAGTTTATATAACATTTGCTAAAAGTAGAAAAAGTCAATTCTGAAAACTGCTATATAGCCATGCTATATGTAGCAGATCCCTAACTCATCAACATTCAGACGAATGTTTGTGCGCCGGTCGGGGTCCAGGGCGGTTATACCCGAATTCTCAAGGCGCCCGATGCCATTCTCGAGACGACATCCAATAATGTCATCGGAGGTTAAATTCCGTAAAATCCGCCAGCGGCAGCATTCGCAAATGGCATCGGTGACCAGCGATGCCATTCGTGCGTCTAAAAACTCCTAGTTGAAAATGATGTTATGCCCGTATCCATGATGTCTCATGTTCATGAGCTGATAACAAAAGAATGACGTTATACTTCAACCAATGGGATTGTGTTTACTTTAGCAGGTAAGCGCCATAGCGTTTGAAAAACGTTTGTAGAGTCGGTGACTTTTGCTTATAGATAATTATATTCTTCAGAGGAAATGGATTGATCGAGGCAAGTAAAACCGATTTAAGTTAAATTAAAACATGGTCGACTTTGTACGTAAGTTTCGATTCGCATTATATTAGTTTTCTAAACAACCGGAGAGTTATAACATGTTTGTGTGGGCCTCCACGGAGCATATTATGTAGAAAACGTAGTATTACAGTCCTTTCTCCGTGATGATCACTTTCAGGAAGATATTTGGCTAATTAAAGAGGTGAAAGTAAATCATAAAAATTGAAATCACTTACTAAGTATTTTAGCTCGTTATTAAGTTAGCCTGCTGGTTTATTTGTGAAATTTCATTATGGTGCATTTTATATTTATGTATATTAATGATTTTGTACCACTTGCTGATGGAAGGCCGTTGAAATATAATTGATGGAAGTTGCTGAAAATTAATTGAAGTGAAGTTTTAACAATTTATTGAAAGATACCTATGTTATCAGTGCAATATTTAATTTTCTGATCGTTCTTCTTTGAGAGACCTTTTTGTAGGTAAGCTACGGTCAATATTGTAGGTAGGTAAGCTACGGTGAAGAAATTATTTCTAAATAATATTAACAGTGCCGCCAGTGGATGCAGAATATATGTAAACATTGATTGATTGATTTATTTGAGTTTTATTTTACCTAGGCGGGATAGAACGTTGCCGTCCTTTCCAACCCCCGCCCAGGGCATAATAATACATTCGTAAAGTAAATCTCATGATAAACACAGAGGTAAATCGATGCAAACGAGTGTTTAATTTATAAATTATCTTCTTATTATATAACGTATGTAATAGCCGCAGGAATATCATTTGGAATTATGTTAAGAATGAGTGCATTTAGAAATCTTAGCCAAACAGTGTTAACAGATCTAAGATGATTACTAGAGTTCTAAGTAAAAATTACTAATTGGGCCTTCGAGGGTTCTTGGGAAAAAATAAGTACGTAAGGGCAGCATTGGGAGAAGCTGACAAACCTATTGAACGCGCATGATCTTTGTAAACAATACGACATAGGTATGGGCGAAAATAATCGATTTTTCAGCATAATCGATTAGTTGCTTCCAATTTTTAATCGATTATGGGTGGGCGATTTTATCGCAGAATCGATTATTCTCTACCGATTTTGACTGGGAAAAATCGGCGGGAGAACTTCGATTTGAAATTTGTTGCAAATAATTGTTGAATCGCATAGGAAAAAGTATCGGAGGGAGGATTTATGTAACAATTGTTCCGCTACAAGTCTAATGCAGTGTTTCTGTTCTGTTTGAGATAGTGGTATTTTGAAATGGCCCCTGTAAAAAGCCATTTGTGGAAATTTTTCCAAAAGAACGACAAGAGCGCGAATTGTCGCATACGCTGCAAAGTTATTTGGTATTAAGGTGAAGTATCGCCACTTTGGTTGGTTATTTGGTATTGAGGCAAGAGAACTTATTTCAGAGCGAAATGTAGAAAGTATTTGGTGTTCCGTCAAAAGTAAAAGTAGTAACGCAAAAAAGATATATGTAGGTGCATATTGCAGGCCACCGGACGCAGACGTCAATTCTATAATAGAGCTAGAGTCAGAGATACGTACATTACTTTCCTGGAAGAATGATAGAGGAATAATAGTAGGCGGAGATTTCAATCACCCTTCGATAGATTGGAATACGTGTAGTTTCATTGCAGGAGGTAAGGATAAGGAACATTGGGAATCACTGTTGAACACCTTTACGTTACATTCTTTACAACAGCTAGTAACAGAACCGACCAGGGGAAACAACATTCTAGACTTATTAGCAGCAAATATACCCAGGAGAGTTCTAAATACAGTTACAGACACAGGAATTAGTGATCATAAAATAGTGCATTCGAAATTTATTGTAGGTGTTGAAAGACATTATAAACCAAGGAGGACGGTATAATTATTTGGCAAGGCAAATTACGACGGTATGAAAGAGGAATTAAGGGAAGCGTTTAATGTATTTAGCGAACAAGGCAAAGGATTAAATACAGAGGATTCGTGGAGAGAATTTCTTAAGGTCACCGGTAACGCAGTTCATAAATACATACCAAGTAAATATATTAGTGATAACACAGAGCCAAGGTGGTATAACGCGGAGGTTAGGAAATCACTAAAGCGACAAAGGGTATGCCACGCTAAGATGAAAAATGCAGGACGGGGTCTATCGGTAGAGGAAAAAAATGAGCTAGTTCAAAACTATAAAAAATCGAGAGCATTAGCAAGGATATCATGTCGGCAAGCGTTATCACATTTCAAGAGCAAGATGTTAGGAAAATATTTAGATAGATCCTAAAGCGTTTTGGTCATATGTGAGAGAGCTTCAGGGAAATAAGTCCACAGTGCACACACTTAAAAATGATAAAGGAATCAGAGTCACCAGCAGTGTGGAAAAAGCCAACACTTTAAACACCTTCTTCCAAAGTGTATTCAACTCATCGTCACAAAACGCAGTGGAACCACCGCCGAACACTTTCAGTGAGCAAATGCCCGAAATAAACATTGCATGTCGCCGAATAGACCAGCAGTTGTAAAGCATAAGTAAAAACAAATCACCAGGTCCCGATCAAATTCCTTCCACAGTTTATAAAACATTATCTTCTGAAATAGCCCCCTATCTAGAAATAACATTCAATAAAACACTAAAGAACCACACAGTACCCAAGGATTGGAAAGTATCTAACATTACACCTATATTTAAAAGCGGTGATAGGGAAGAACCTAGTAACTACAGACCCATTTCACTCACGTCAATCTCTTGTAAGATATTCGAGCACATAGTAGTCAGTTCGATCATGGGGCATTTGGATAGTCAGGGATTACTCATAAACAGCCAGCATGGGTTCCGGAAAGGTAGATCTTGCGAGACACAATTAGCTTTATTCGTACACGATATTTTATTCCACGGCGAAAACAGTACTAGAGGTGATGCGATATCTTTAGATTTTAAAAATGCTTTCGATAAAATTCCTCATGACAAATTAATCTTGAAGTTAGAGATTTTTGGTATAAATTAAGACGTTGTATGTTGGGTAAAAGAATTCTTAAGTGAACGAGAGCAGAGGGTTGTCATAGATGGTATCATGTCGGACACAATCGAAGTCACATCGGGAGTTCCCCAGGGTAGCGTAGTAGGTCCGCTTCTATTTCTTTTATACATAAACGATTTGGGTACCGTAGTTAGTAGTAACCTTAGACTTTTTGCAGACGATGCGGTAGTGTATAGGGGTATATCTAAAGAAGAAGACAGGGAATCGCTTAGCAAGGATTTAGATGCAATTCAAGAGTGGTGCGACAAATGGCAGTTAGAACTCAACCTTAAAAAGTGTGTAGCTATCAATTTTTGGAGGAGGAATAATTCGATAGAGCGATCCTATAGAATTAATAACACGAAGATCGAAAACGTTGAAACCGTAAGCTATTTAGGTGTAACAATCACCAAAGATTTATCGTGGGGTAGACACATCCGGGAAATATGCGGCCGAGCGAAGAGAGCGCTAGGATTTATAAAACGAGTACAAGGAAAATGTGATGAGAAGACAAAAGAGCGATGTTACTTTTCTATAGTTAGGCCCCACCTAGAGTATGCAGCCAGTGTATGGGATCCTAATGAATTAGGTTTGATGAGTGAACTAGACAGTGTGCAGCGTAGAGCAGCTAGGGTCGTCAAAAGGTGTTACGATAGGTTGAGTAGTGTATCAGAATTAATACAAGAATTTGGGTTGGAATAATTATCAGAGCGTAGGTTAAATTTCAGATTAAATCTATTAGAGAAATTTCAATCGGATAGCTTTACTGAAGGTGTTAGGCACATATTAAAAACACCAGCGTATTATACTAGATTCGACCAGATAAATAAGATTAGAGAGATAGATTGTCGTACAGATAGATTCGAAATGGCATTTTTCCCCCGTACTATAAAAGAACAGAATAGGCAGCATAGGAAAGGGATAGGTAGGGGAAATATTTTAGAGTATTCTGTAGTGCATGATGCATGTATTTCCCCTTAAATACTGTAGACACTAACAATCAATATGCATGAGACAATATAGTTCCTAGTTTGCATGTTAGTAGTGCATGCCTGGTGAATTTCACCCCCTGCCACACACCCTCGTGGTGGCTTGCAGGGTATCGTATAAATGTAGAATTAGATGTAGATGTTATAAAGACGTGCGGAAATACCACCAATTTAAAAAGCCATATGAATCGGATGCAAGGCGATATTGTGAGGGGCGAGGTAAAGTTTACGTCCTATTAAGACGGAAAGCTTTATCAAAACAGTTAACGTGACGTAATTATAGTTTCAAGTGAACAAATCCATTTTTAATTAATTAAGTGAAATATAATGTCATTTTCATTAACCTAGACCATAAGTTCTTCTTTTACCTCTACATTCCAAAAGAATCCATTAAATCTATTAGAGAAATTTCAATCGGGTAGCTTTACTGAAGGTGTTAGGCACATATTAAAAACACCAGCGTATTATGCTAGATTCGACCAGATAAATAAGATTAGAGAGATAGATTGTCGTACAGATAGATTCGAAATGGCATTTTTTCCCCCGTACTATAAGAGAACAGAATAGGCAGCATAGGAATGGGATAGGTAGGGGAAATATTCTTAAGTACTATGTAGTGCATGATGCATGTCTTACCACTTAAATACTGTAGACACTAACAATCAAGTTGCATGAGACAATATAGTTTCTAGTTTGAATGTTAGTAGTGCATGCCTGGTGATCTTCACCCCCTGCCACACACCCTCGTGGTGGCTTGCAGGGTATTGTATAGATGTAGATGTAGAAAAGGTTGCTCTAGTTTTAAGGGACATATATTTATTTTGCAGACAATAATTTTGAAACAGATTCCTCCGTGGAAAAACAGGATGGTCTCTACTGTGCAGTTTTATGATGATAATATATTTATCAACATAAATAGAAACGAGTGTTATAGTCTGTTTTTAATGACGCAAACAGAACTTCATGTCAATGATTCAAACTAAATTCATTAGAGATAATTAGATACACACCAAGAATATAGCACTAATTTTATCTTGACATGATCGTATATCTTAGCCTGTCGATCTTGGGACGAAAAATAATATTAATGCATTCAGTAGTATATTTCTTGATAACCTACTCTGACGCACATCCAGTTCATGCTAATTTGTATGACAATGACGTAGATTCGTCTGTCTCAAATGAGTTCAATTTTTATTAGTCACTCATCGTGTGATTTCTCTAAAGGAATACGGTTAAGAACCCAAAACATGATGCAGAATCATAATTACACTATTTTAAGTCTTCGTATATAGACAACTGTAAGTCTTCTTCATACCTGTGAGGCAGAGGCATCACAGAGTAACACGTGGATGACTCATGATTCTGAGCTAGTTAATATTAGCTTAAAATGCTTGTTTAAAATGAAATTAGGCGAGTCGTGACAAATTTTGAAAGTACTAAGATACGGAGAGCCCAAGATCACAAAAGATGGGAGTAAAAATTTCTGTTGTATTAGGCCATTAATCGATTCCGAACTAACCAGGCAACTGATGAAGTTCCTCAAAATGAAGGAAGTGTACTGGGTGATGGAAGTGGGCCTTCATCTGCTTCCTGTTTAAGCTCTTTGGTAACTATCCATTAATGTTCATTGATGTAAATGGTTTATGACAATATAATAGCTTATTTTTTTAGATAGCACAAAAGACCTAAGTAAATTTAATTTTTTTAGGAAGTAGAGAACCCTATAGTGTGCATGACCCAGAACGAGAGTACTCAAGGAGGTAGACCAGAGAATAGCACATCACACACTTTCACAGATGCTAGGCCACATCAACAGCAAATTAAAGACGGGTTTAAGAAAATTAAATCGTATTCAGGTACATTTAATAATGAACAATAACTACCCTAAAAATAAAAATGATACCTTTAGCAAGTTACTAACATTTCTTCAAAGAACTCTTCAATACTCAGTATGTTATTTACCATAATTGATGGTACGTTATAGGCAACCTAGCCATCTAAATAAAATGCAGAGTATTAACTAGGATTTTCATAGATAATTTGTTTATTATTAAGGAAAATATTATTTCAATATTATATATAATTATAATCAAATTTAACACACTTACTACTACATGTCTGTAAGGCTCAAAACCAATTTTTGTTTATTTTTTTTTTCATGATCTCAAGGACTTACAGGGCCGCGAAGGTCACAGCGCACTGTAAAAATGACACTTTCAGCGAGTATCGGTAATTAAAGTTACTCGGAAACTACAGGTTATAGTAGAATGGTTTGAATACCATTTTAATGGTCATAAATTGAGCTTTCATTTAAAATATTTCTTAATAACCTTACTATGTAACATCTATGAGAATGATGAGTACAAAGTTTTGATACAAATTGCTGTTTTTTACAACATTTGCTATTTATTTTCTTATAGAAGGGTTGTGATCACAAGGTCTATATTTTTGTTATAGTATTTATTGGGTATCATAGTAAATGCGTGTGAGAAAAAAGTTTTGTGTTTGTTAAGCCTTTAGCTGTTACAAGCTTCCGCAAATAGGAAAATTTGAAAATTTACAATTTTCGGGCCCCTGTATCTCTGGTGGGGGACTTATTAAAAATTTTAAATTTTCAGTACGATAAGCTATGATCATATTAAGAATGCACCTCAAATTTGGAGTATGTGTTTTGGCTCGTTTGGAAGTTACACCAAACTGAATTTTCAAAAACATTTCTCTCCCTCACATTGTAGAAGCAATGTATAGATTGTTGCATATAATTAAATGTTGCCAGATATAAATCCAAATAATAATTACAATACTATTTAAACTAGTGCCTTGAAAGTTGTATATTCCAGTTCCAATAAGAAGTAGGCATGTAGCCAGAAATTTGCTTTGGAGGGGCGGGGGGGAGGGCGGGGGGCTAAGTCTAGTGTTGCATAACTTGAAACAAATCACCTTTGCCCGTTCGGTGCCGACATGTTAAAAATCTCTTCCCTCAATTTTCAGTGCTTTGTATTTACACCCGATTCTTCGCATGACGCAACGATCATTCCGATGATACGATTATTCTGCTCTGCAGAATATCATATGATTATTTTCTCAGAAATATCATATGATATTTCACCGATTTTTCATAATCGATTTTGCCACCCCGATTTTTCTAATGAATCGATTTTAATGACACGATTATCATATGATACGAAAAATCAATTACGGAGAAAAATCGCCCATCTCTAATACGACACTAATATCGGAAGATACGAGGAATGGACAAAAGACGACCCCGTAGCGAGGATTTTTCGAATGCTTTTTCCCCGATGACATTATCTCGTGGACTCTGGCGCCAGTCACTTGGCGGCATCGAAAAATGGGACCGGCGACAGTTACATACTAACAACCAATGCCATTTCGAGTAGCTGATGCCAAAATAGCATCTCCTGTCAGACAGCATCGGGCGCCTTAGTTACGAAATAACAACCGTTGCCATTTCGAGTAGCTGATGACAAAATAGCATCTTTTTTCAGATGGCTTCGGGCGCCTTCCTTACGGAATAAACCCTTCACCTTGGCCACATTTTCCTCAATTCTTGAGGTTGACCAGCACGCTGGAGGTCTTCGACGAGCTCCGGCCCCTTCTGGAACAGCTTATGCCACTCGAACACTGTTGAGAGGTTCATGGCGGCAGCATCCCCGTAGGCGTCCTTAATCATTCCGAGGGTCTTCGTCGCGGGTTTCCCTACTTTGACGCAGAATTTGATGGCTTAGGGCAGGTCGAGATTTTTATCCATCTTGGATCGCGACAACGCTTCTTAACAGAGGTTCAAGGAAATCGACGTGCTTACTCTTCACTGGCACGCAGGCGACTGGAAAAAATATCGGTCTCTTCGGAAGGCTCCCCACTACCACGCCAAGGTGGTGGGACCGCCTCCACACCGCTCCGTTCGTAAATTCAGTCCTACTACATTTTGACCCTACCCTGTGCGTCATTTCAGTATCTAATTGTAAAATACTTTCGCCTCTGATGTTTTATAAGGGAAGATGCTCAAAAACAAAGGTCTCACGAGTTGCCATAAAAATTCTTTTACTTTCACCCTCAGCCTTGGCGACGGAAAGAAGTATTAGCACGCACGGAAATATTCATAATTTAAGAAGAAACCACTTGATAATTGAAAGAGCTTTGAAATTTATTTTAATCAAGCACAACTTGAAATTACTGGAAACCGAAAGAGATAAAATTCCAAGCGACCATTTCTCGAAAACTGATAATGAGCAAGGGGGAGTTGAGGGTGTAGAGGGGAACATTTCTTCACTCATTTCCAGCGAGGAATCAGATCCTGATGGCGGCGTGGAGGAATATGAAGACATGTACTCAGGCTAATCCAACATAAAACATAGATTACGGGCCTCTTTGGTTGTTTTGTATTTGTGTAGAGTTTTATGCATAGTTTGTATTGTGCAGTACGGACTATAACTTAAGTGCCTAATCACACATGTCTTTAATACAAATATGGCTGCAATTATTGATATGGGAGATATTGTCCATGATTTAGGAAAAAATGTAAACAATGTATTCAATTTTTCTTGATAATGCTAACCTAATAACTTGTTCTCTCTTTTATTTCAAGCATTCTTATCCACGAAACAGACCCATTACAAAAACATGTGTCATCACAATTGTATTTGAATATCCAACAAAAAACATATATGCTGTTTGTAGTAGTTAGATTGTTTTCAAACCTAAATAAATCCCCTATCATGTTAGATACAATACCACTGTCGAAATACTGCAGAAGATACAAACCTTTTTTGATGACGTTTTTGCTATTAGAGGTGAGTAGTATTAATCCTTGTGTCCGCTAGGCGTATTAATATTTAAAATACTTCGGCCTGACCGTGTGAAAACTCAAGGATTCCTCAGCATTCAGCGATAACAGGTGTCTTCGATTATATCCTATTGAATGTTTGGCTCTAAAATGCCGAACAGCTTCAGTTACAAGTGGCTAAAATAATTTTTTTACCTCAAACTAATTATTGTACTTGTCGTAGCTATTACAGGTAATTAATTCATTGTGTCTTTATTGGCCCTTTAATACGATCCACCAGTCACGATACGAATCACCAAGATTAAAGTAGTCGAGACCATTGAGTATTCACACATGATTTTAAGCACGCCATATTATCATTGTGCATACATTTTGTAAAAATCTAACATCGTATATTTCAATTTTTGTTTTAAAAACTGAAACATGGAATAGAGAATGGTTCAGTTTATATTGTCCACGAATAATATAGACATTAATGATTAATGATAATGACGAAATGCATTTCCAATTCAAATAAAATCAATATAGGAATAAAATGGAAAAAAAAGTTTTTATGGCAAAAACGTTTTTTTTCCATCACTAGTTATAACTTATGATAATTGGAGCATTAAATGCTAGTAGAGTAGTTTCTATTCTGTATCTATATATATCATTGGAATATATTGGAGTCGCAAAAAACAGTCCACCATTACGATAATGACTGATGACGTCCCGAACCATTCTCATATAAGACTCCATTTTAATAAATGCAATGGTTTGAGGCGTATCTTGATGGAACTCCTTCATGATTAGGAAAGAAGAAAAACTTAGCTAGTTCCACAAATATTTAATCACATGCGACCAGAAGATGATATACTGTATCGAAACCGGTCGCATGTGATTAAATATTTGTGGAACTAGCTAAGTTTTTCTTCTTTCCTAATCTCTTCTTTCCTAATTCTGGCCAGAAGATGATATACTGTATCGAAACCGGTCGCATGTGATTAAATATTTGTGGAACTAGCTAAGTTTTTCTCCTTCCTAATCACACCATTTTAAGCTCTAATCAGATTCCAATACAATGTTTTTCATTATAATGAAAATAAAGATAATAAAACGCTGTGGTTGTTCCATGGGAGGGGGAATGTTTAGTTAATTACCATTTAATGACAAACGTACTGTTCAGCCGCACCCCCTTTTGGATTTCCTATTGGTCGATTTGCCTCGATTTAAATCAGTTTGTTGAATATCAGAGATCGAGTGCGTAAAAGCATGTCTGAGAGACGTAGATTGAGAATGGAATCGACGAGAATTTACAAAACAAAATATGATACCGCGTGAATCGGAAACTGTCAGAACAACATAGAAAAAATCGCGTCGCTGAAACATGAAATTTTAGTGTTAACAAAGTTCGGGAAAGAAAATGGATAATAAGTGTATTCACTAATGATTAAAACTATTAAAATACATGATGAAATACTTTTATTGGAACAAAAACGCTACCCTTAATCAAGAAGGACGTCCCTAAAGGTTATAAAACCCTGCAACATATAAATAATCATTCAAATTGCATTAAGATAATGTAACATACGTAAATTTAAAAAAAAAATTGAAAGTACCAATACAAAATATTATTTACACAAAATGAATCTCTTATTCTGTCTTATGTGTGCCTTCACCCTGACCTACTCTAACCAATGTTCCACCAGGCACAGATTCTACTCCCACTCCTTGGTGATTTGTACTGGTGTCTCGTGTTGTAGTTGTCGGGGTCGGTCCGCCTCCTGTTGTGTCACGTCTTTTGCGTGTCGTTCCCGCCCCTCCTCCAGTTGGCGTCCCTCGGGTAGTTGTTGTGTGCGTGCCCTCACCTTCGACTCCTGCACTCGTTGATCCACCGTCAGTAGATTCTCCTTCCAGGCCAGGGTTCTGCGTGGTTGTGTCTCGTGTTGTAGTTGTCGGGGTCGGTCCGCCTCCTGTTGTGTCACGTCTTTTGCGTGTCGTTCCCGCCCCTCCTCCAGTTGGCGTCCCTCGGGTAGTTGTTGTGTGTGTGCCCTCACCGTCGACTCCTACACTCGTTGATCCACCATCAGTAGATTCTCCTTCCAGGCCAGGGTTTTGCGTGGTTGTGTCTCGTGTTGTAGTTGTCGGGGTCGGTCCGCCTCCAGTTGTGTCGCGTCTTTTGCGTTTACTTCCCGCCCTTCCTCCAGTTGGCGTCCCTCGGGTAGTTGTTGTGTGCGTGCCCTCACCGTCGACTCCTGCACTCGTTGATCCACCGTCAGTACATTCTGCTTCCAGGCCAGGGTTCTGCGTGGTTGTGTCTCGTGTGGTAGTTGTCGGGGTCGGTCTGCCTCCTGTTGTGTCACGTCTTTTGCGTGTCGTTCCCGCCCCTCCTACAGTTGGGGTCCCTCGGGTAGATGTTGTGTGAGTTCCTTCACCGCCTACTCCTACACTGGTTGATCCACCATTAGTAGAATTACCTCTCAGGCCAGGGGTGTGTGTATTTTCGGATGTTGCATGTTCTATCTCTCGTCGCTGGTCCGCATCTTCAGCTGGAATTGAATCAAGTACTTGGTTCAATAAAAAAGACACGAAGATGTGTCAATGCCATTTAATGACGCAAGATATTCTAAGATTTCATTGATTTTTTTGTGCCTTTTATTTGCGGTTGAAAATTTTTCATGATTAAATGAAAAATACTGTCGTTTATTTGTTTCATGTAAGGTTTAGGGAAATAGTATCACAGGGTAATCAATATTCTTATAGTTGTTGTTCTGTTTCTCTCTTATTAAAATAGCACTGCTGTATATAATTGTACCTATGGCTGACTAATTATTGTTAGGAAAATAATGACTGACTTACGTGGATGAGCGATTGACGATCCTGCGTAGAAGAGGAGCAGTAGGATGATGCAAGCGCTGCGTGTGAACATTGTCGATACACGGATGTAACGATGCTCCGAGGAAGATCTCGACGCTCTGAAGTGGAAGGAAGAAAATCGTGCTTTTATAGGCATTATCCATCTTGAGCACCCGGAAGACAACACGCGCCATATTGATCCCCCGGAAGTGGTTCACCGCTTAGTTTTTTTTGTCGTTAATTTTGCTCTGAAAACTGCTGAAACATTGTTTTGAATGTTTTGTTAGAATTTTTCATTGCTATTTGTACTTTAGAAATGTATTTCCTGTTTTTCGATTTTAACAGTTAAAAACTTCCTCTTTCTTGTTGCTGTGTTTTTTCTTATGCGTGAATAAAGCAAGTGTCATGTTTGTTTCCGCGTTTCCGGTGATAAAAAAATATTTGCCTCCCTAATACCCTATTCTTGGTATCATATCATTTTGACGTGGTGCTACTAGAAATTATTCCACGTGTGAATTGATTTTAAAACAATTGATCTCCTAAATTCGTCATGTACCCGGCATATTACACTTATATCTCATGTTTAGGATTTATGCTTTGGACCTCCTTGCCCAATAAATATTCAATTTTTTTCGTTTACCAACATGGAATAATGAAAACAGCATCAGAGACATGCAATATAATTCTTATTTTTTCACTTGGTTTTCACAGTGATTTAAGGAATGATGTAAACGAACGCAATATATTTTACATTATAAATTGCGTAATATCTGCATGTGAATATATTTTAGTACATCGGGGACTGTAGTAGTAGTAGTAGTTTTTCTCGATCTGGTTATGTATTTGTTTTTACGGTATGAAATTCGGAGAGGGATTGTAAAATACTCAAAATATATATGTGAAAGTTTTATGTTTCCAGTAGGAATGGGTGATTATCATAAAATAATCGTTATATAATAATATTTGCAAGCAGCCGATCAATCGCGGCCTATTAATTTCTTTTATTGGTCGAGACACGATTAATCGATTCGATTGTGAAAACATAAAAAACAGAAACCGAGGCTATGCTCCCTCCATAAATTAATTTAACGGAAAGTATGAATAAGTAAAGACAGTTTCTGGAGCAGTCATTTCTTTCCTATTTTCAGTTTTGTTTTAGCACCTTCCATGGTGGTTAATATTTTAATCCCAATTGTATTTTCCCTGTTTTACGCTGGATTAGTTTTTCCAATAACTTTTCTCCGCCCTATAGACGCCTTTAAGGCTCATATTAGGCGAAATAAGAAGATGCCTATTTGTAGGAGTCTAGGGAAATTGATTGATCGTTATCACGAAAAGAGACGAAAATTAGCCCATCAAAGAATACAACACTTATTTGTTACGTTTCGGACGAGTATTTGAAAAGTAAAGCAAATTCTTATTTCGTTAGACGGCGGCAAAACTCAAAAAATACACGACCAAAAAATTGTAGGTCTATTAAACCTAACATTACGTGATGTTTTTTAGAAAAAGCAAACAGTGGAGAAAGGAGTTTGTTGATAGGTTTTGCCAAGTCATTTTAGGCAGAATAACTGCAATTTTAACAAAAGGAATTCAGGAAAAACTTTTGTCTTTTCACGACATATAACACAACGAAAGCAGTCACCGCTAGTCACGATTCAAAATCGAAGTAATTTCATATATCACGTCGTGGACGGTTGCAGCTCGATCCACGCCTACTCCCGTTACATCGTCGTTAATTAATAATGGGTCAAAAAATGTGCCCTTCTTCCATATCGTACCACGAATAAAATCATTGAAACGTACACAAACGGGCCTAGTGGCCTTTGTCCGTAGGTTAAAAATGTCTAAAAAACGTGGTTTAAAAAGTATGTTAAAACATGGGTGTGCCGTCATGGATAAAACTTTGGAAACATAATTGCACATGAGCGCCTCCTCCGGTGGCATAGAGGAGGCTCCCCTGCATCAGAATATATGCTAATGACCGGGCTTGTCCGAAATGCCTCCGTACGGAGTCGTAACCCCGCGTTGTGCACTGGGGCCAATGCTCGTAGGTACGACTCGCGAGCAGACGCATAAACAAAACAGCCGTAGTCTAATTTCGAGCGCACTAATGTGCGATATAATAAAAGCAATGTTTTGCGGTCTGCTCCCCACGATGTGTGGCTTAAAAATTTTATTATATTTAGCGATTTGATGCATTTTATCCTTAAAAAATTGATATGTTCTTGCCAATTGAGCCTGTAGTCGAGCGTCATGCCAAGGAAGCGGGCCGACTGAACGAAAGGGAGGTTTCCTCCCCCGAGGTATAATGTAGGCTGCATTTGGACTCTTATTTTCCTGTGGAAATGGACGCATCTGGTCTTCTCATGGGAGAACCGAAAGCCGTTCCTTTGGGTCCACTGCTTCAATTTGTTCAATGTCAGCTGAACCATTCTGGATGCAGTTACCACCTTGGATGACCTGCAGAATATCGCCAGGTAATCCACAAATAGTGTTCCTATCACCGGCGTCTTGATACATTTCACGACGTCATTTATCGCAATGACGAAAAGTGTCACGCTCAGGACTGAACCCTGGGGAACTCCGTTGTCAAGACGGTAGAGGTCGGATAAAAACTGGCCTATTCTAATTTTAAAAACTCGGTTCATTAAAAAATTTTGAATAAAAATCGGCAAATTGCCTCTAAAACCCCACTCGCGCAATGTCGTTAATATCTTCCGCCGCCACACCCGGTCGTAAGCCTTCTCCAAGTTGAAGAAGACCCCGATCACATGCTGGCGAAGGAGAAAGGCTTCTTGGATGAAATTGTCGATCCGCACCAAATGGTCCATTGTGGAACGGCCCCGTCTAAATCCACACTGGATGCTGGAGAGAAGGTTCCGGCGCTCTAACCACCATACGAGCCGCCGGTTCACGCTTCTCTCCATTAACTTGCACAGGCAGCAGGTGAGAGATATCGGCCGGTAAGAATTCGGGTCAGCTCTATCTTTCCCATGTTTGGGAATGGGGACAATGACAGACTCCCGCCAGGACGAAGGAAAGTTACCTTCTGCCCACAGCTGATTATACGTATTCAGGACTTCCTGCAGCGCTGTCTCCGGGAGGTTGCGGAGAAAAGCATTGTGGACCCCGTCTGGTCCTGGAGAGGTGTCGTGGGAGTCATCGATGGCAGATTTCAACTCCCACAAGGAAAAGGGGAGGTTGTAATCTGCCGTTGTCCGCGTCTCCTTGAAGCCGATAGGAATATTCTCGAGACGTTGCTTAAACGTTCGGAAGGCAGGATCAAGATTTTTATCGCTGCTCGTCTTGGCGATTAACTGGCCGAATATCTCACCGATGGCAGCTGGAGATGTAACCACATTTCCTCCGACTTTTAAGAAGGAGACGCCGAGCTGCTGATGGTTTCCCGAAATGCTCTTCACCTTACGCCACACCTGTGCAAGTGGTGTGTCGATATTCACACTAGAAACAAAATTCATCCAAGAGGCCCTCTTTGCCTCCTGCACGACCTGACGGGCTTTAGCTCTCAGACGCCGAAAAGAGGACAGATTGTTATCAGTGGGATATTTATTAAAGATTTGCAACGCCTTCTTGCGTTGCCGAATAGCTTTGGCACAGTCATCATTCCCCATGGCACAGCAGCTCTCGACATGATGCGCCGAGACCGTGGTACGCTCATATCGGCGGCGTTGATGATGCTGTTAGTCAGTAATTTTACATTAAAAGCGCTATCGCGATTTCTATCGCACGTGTAATTAAAATTACTTTTAAAATAAGGCCAATCGGCTTTCCGGACAATCCAGTTGCCTGGTCTAATGAAATCAGAGTTAAAAAGCCGCTCCTTAGAAATTAAAAGGGGGAAGTGATCGCTCCCACAAAGATCTTCGTGTACAGACAAAGATATTTTATTTGCTAAACTGCTCGATAAAATGCATAAATCAATTGTGGAGAAATCGCCATTGAAAGAGTTAAAACGAGTCTTCTCCCCATTGTTCAATACAACTAGGTTGCTCGTGTCGTCATATCTAAAAATGTTAAAATGTTTTAAAATCCCTTTGTCCGTGTCTTTAAAATGCGTTTCTTGAAGACAAACGCAACAAGGGTTAACATCTCGTATTAAAATGGCCAGCTCCTCCTTGTGCCGATAAAAACCGTTGCAGTTCCACTGCAAAATAAAAGCCATAAGAAAATAAATATATATATATATAAATAGGGATTAAAACGATAAAATCGAGCAGTTAAAACTTTGAGAGCATCAACGCTTGATGCGGTTCTTCTTCCCCTTATTACCAAATTGGAGGATTTCGGTATCTGAAAGATACTCCTCCATTGGTTCTGGTTGGCTCTTACGAACCTTACCAGTTGGGCCGGGGGATTGAGAGTTACCACGCTTCGTTTGCGTGGCCCCGGCGGTGGTTTTTTTGGGGTTCTTCTTAGGAGAACCCGGTCCGGTGGTTTCCGTATTTTTTTTGCCGGATCTGTGACCTTAGCCGGCGTGGCAGATTTTTGAGCAGAAGCTTTGATTTTTTGGTTCACTATTTCTTCCGTCTGTGTCGAGATGGTGACCTTTGCTATTCGAGGGGAGGCTACATGGGCGAATGATTTCGAAAAAGTAGGAGCAACTTGTGCTCTGTACTTTTTCCGAGCTTCGAAGTACGGGATTTTCTCAACCGTCTTGATCTCTATTATTTTGCGCTCTTCCACCATCTTTGGACAATTGCGAGAGTACACGGGATGTGCACCCTCGCAATTGACGCAAAGTGGGTCACCTGTGCACTCCGCACCCTCATGCTTCTCCAGGCCGCAGCGGGGGCAGGTGGCCTTGCCCTCGCACCGTGTGGCCATGTGGCCGAATCGCTGGCAATGGTAGCATCGCATGGGTGCCGGTATGAATGGCCGCACTGGGACAGATTCATAACCGACAAACACCTTGTCGGGGAGCTGGTCACGCGCGAACGTGAGTACAACTGACGTCGTATTTACCCTTTCTCCGTTGCGCTTTGTAGTGAGTCGACGAGCATCGGTGACCCCCTGAGAGGCCATCTCCCGCTTGATCTCGTCGATTTCCACGTACAAAAGGTCGTAGTGACTGATCACCTGAGGAATGAGGAAGGGAGACACCTTCTTCAGGCTCTCCTCTTCCTTCTGACAACTCATCATTAAGTAGCGCTGACTAGCGCCGGAAACATTATCTCCCCCGCCCGTTTCCGGACGGGATCTTTTAGGTGGTGGAAGAGATTCATCCGCCATGCCTAAACTGCATTCATCCCCCGGGCTCCCCACCCGCCATGGAGCCACACATTCGGGACGCCGCACCGCAAACCGGTGCGGTCGCCAGGGCTACCCGAGGGGATATAGCACCCTGTCATGCCGCCACTGAAGGGCGTACGACATTAATTCCGGGTTCGGATACAGGGGGTTAAATCAGCGAAATGAGAGACCTCATTCCCAACAAGAAATAGCGAGTGTTTTATTTCTTACATGTTCGCCGGGCGCACAGCTCTCTCTCTCTCTCTGGCTTGTCTTCCGTGATCTCCGACTAAGCTCCGCCAAGTGTCTGCTCCGCCCGTAAAAGAGATCGCGCTCCGCGGACAGAGATTCGCGGCCGACAAGGAGTGACAATCGACGATCGATGCAAGACGCAAGACGCCCAGAAGTCTCCCAACGAGGCCCAAGGGACCAAGAACAGACACGACCAGCTGACCCCCTCTCCCAGATCACTTTCCCTTTTATTGTCCCCGAGGAGGAGCGTCGGCGGAAGGAGTGCTGTCAACGGAGGGGAGGGAAGCATGAGGGAAAGGAGGGGAACAAGGCCTCTCTCGAACTTTCCAGGCGCCCTTTGGCTCCCTGGTGTTCACGTGAGGGGAGGATGCCCGCGAGGGGTGGGTTGGTGGTGGACGGCGGCAAGACTCGTGTGCAGCGCCCTTTGCCCATCATGCGCCCCGCGCCAGCTCGCGTGCCTCGTCACCGGCGGGCGGCGGCCACCGTCCGAGGAGGGGAACGGAGGAGGGGTGGAACGGAAGGAAGGAAATACACTGGCCTGGAGGACTTTGCCATCTCACGCGCTGCCGGGCCACCACCGCGTCACAGACCCGAGGATGGAGCGGAAGCAGGCGGCCAGGGGGAGGGGGAGAGATAGTGAAAGGAAAATTTGGAAGCTCGCGGAAAACTTGGAATGCTTCTCCTCCGCCTTACGCTCGAATTATTCCATTACGCGGAATATTATCGGGGATGAATTCCCTTTTACGCGGGATACGCGGGATATTACAATACCCCCACCCCACTAAAATTAGTCTGCCCCGACTGGGCTGACTACATTTTTCAATAACTCCCGCGCGCGCGTTGTTTCTTATATACTTCCTTTTGAGAGAGTTGCCTGTGCACCCGTCGATGTACACCAAAATATCAATTATTACATTATTACATAATTTTAACCAAATCTCTGGAAGTTAAAGGTACATTTGCACACATTTATCAGAAAAATTACAAAAGCACTGCAAGTTTAAGGTACATTTGGACAAAATTATCATTGTAATTATTGCAAAACTATAATTTCACTGAAGTTAGAGGTTCATCAGCCAGGGAGAATTCCTCAATTTAAACAACCTCCCGACATCTTACACGGCCAACCCATTCTGTAATGATTAATCAATTTATTAACTAAGCGCATTGGAATTTTCACACAGTAGGAAGGATTATTAATTCACACTCTCCAGAGCACAGATAATGAACTAAACATTTGTTTAAAAACCCATTCGTGGCTGTGCTTCACACTATTACACAATAAGGCCACTTTCACAGGAAATACACACAATTCGTCCGTCCTGTCCTTCTTAACCCTTTCCGTAGGTAATATCTTTCGACGCACTCCCTACCCACACTTCACACTGTCACCTTATGCTTCCTCTCACGCACATGGGAGTTACACTTGCTATTCGGTAAAAGGATGGCATTGTCTCGGGGCGGATCGGGAAAAGGAAATTCGTTCCCGGCGTCAATCGGTGGCTGATTTGAGTCAGGACATGTAACATCTCTGCGGGAGGCAGGAAGTAGGTGCTGAGTCGACCTTCGAGAGCGGCTTCCCAGGCTTGAAAGAAGGTCCGCATCTCGACTCGAACCTGACTCAGGCTACTCTCCAAGATTCTAAGTCCCGAACCTAAGGCGAGCACAGTGGAAATGCGATGTGACAAAGCACGCACCGATTGGTCTTAATCAGCCCGCAGCGCAAGCATACTCTGGGACAGACTATTCGCAACCTTCACCACCTTACCAATTAAATCTGAGTGGAACCTGGTCTGGAAGAAGGTGTAATTCAGTACTGTCGCTTGTTCTTTGAGAAGGTGGATTATTTGGGTGTTGTTGACCTTCAGCTCGTCAATGCGGTTGTTTAACGCCCGGTAATCCTCTTCCGTGAGCGTCCCGAAGGCGAACTTAAGGGCGGCGCCCCCGAGGTTGATCAGGCCCCTGGTGCGCCGGTCCTCGCTGCCGCCAGCCAGGAGGCTCTCTAATATCCAGAGTTCTCCAATCACCTCTCCAGCTTCCGCATGCAACAGGCCTCCTTCCTTCTTCAGTATCTGCATCGCCAGGTGTCTGAAATCCACGTCCGCATAATGGTCTTCCCCGCGATCCACCGTGGTCCCGATCTTCGACTCCAACGCCAGGACATTTTGTACTCCTTCCAGGATCGTGTGCACCGCGTCCCTATATCGGTCCAGGGTGATTTCCGTAGCAATGGTCCATTTGTCACCGGATAGCAGAAATTGCCCCTCCTTCAGGAAGGCAACCCCTTTGTTGAGGCCGGCTTCCTTTCCTTCCTCCGCCGTAGAGTCTACCGCTCCACAGGCGAGCAGGAATATCAGCATGCCTAAAACCGACTGCATCTAAGGTATCTCCCTGATACAATCTGGAACAAAAAACATTTTAGTGAACAATTCTAGCTTTTCCCCCATCCCTCAGTCTCTTAATCCTCGCAGAACAAGGTCTCTCTAGGCGCCACTCCCCACTGTCCCCACTTTAATCATTCCTCCCCTCCGAACCTCGGCTTCGTAACCAATACGGGCAGGTTGCTGTCACCTGCGGAGAGGGTGGCACCACGGGGGTGGAGGGCGCTGGTGGAGTAAGGGGAGGGACTGTCTCATCCATCCAGGGGAGGTATTGTAGCCCGGGGCCCACCTCCTGGGGTATGGTTTTCTCAGAGGGCCCTATTGTTTCTTCTAGAGGATCCTCCTCTGGCATCGTCTGCCCATAGCACCTCTTAAGCTTGTTGGCGTGCACAATTTGTTCGTCCCTAGCTTTCCACAGATTACGCACACGGAAGTTCACCGGCCCTAATTGTTCCACAACCCGATACGGTCCTCGCCATTTCTTGCCCATCTTCCTTGACCGTCCCGCTGTGAAAGCGACGTTTCTCACATACACCTTGTCCCCCGGCTTAATAGTTACATCCCCACTTCTCTTATTGTAAGCCGTTTCTTGCCGTTCTGCACTACGGCGCAGATTCTCCCTCACTCGCTGGAACGCAATGTTTAACCGCGCACTCAATTCAGCGGCATAGTTCTCTCCTATACTGTAGTCAGTCTGCAACGGGGCCACTATGTCTTCAAATGGCAACTCTATATCGCGCCCGTGCAGCAAATAAAACGGTGTCTCACCCGTGGATGCATGGGGGGAGCTGCGGTATGCTAACATCGCGAATGGGAGCCACTCATCCCAGGCCCTCTGGTTCTCACTTACGAAATGGGACAACACATCCATCAATGTCCTATGGCTTCTTTCCACTAGCCCATTACACGCAGGGTGGTACGCGGTGGTTTGTAGCTTTCTGATTCCTAGGATTTTACAAACTTCCCGCATCAAGGCTGATGTAAAATTTGCACCTCGATCTGTTAATAGTTGCCTGGGTGCCCCATGTCGAACAATTATACCCTCTACGAAAGCACGAGCTATTGTCTCAGTCTTTTGGTCGGGGAGAGCAAATGCTTCGGGATATTTGGAGAAGGCATCTTGAAAGGTTAGGATATAGCGGTTCAGCTTATCAGATTGAGGCAAAGGACCTACAATGTCCATAGATGTACGTTCAAAGGGCACGGTTACCTCCTGAAATCGCTGCAAGGGTGCCCGCTGTCTACCCTTGGGGTCCTTCCGTTCAGCACAGGAAGTACATTCCTTGCAGTGGCGCACCACGTCCTTTCGCACGTCCTTCCACCAAAAGTTCCTCAAAATACCCCCTAGTGTCCGTCTTATACCCATGTGCCCGGCCCAGGGTGAGTCGTGGTACGCCTGAAGCACACGACCTCGCATCTGTCGCGGCACTATTAACTGATCACTTCTCCCATCCTTCGTCGCCTTCCTATACAGTAACCCCTCGCCATCTAGCCTATAATCGTCTGAGGGTCCTTGTTTCACGATCTCCAGCATTTTCCTGACGTCATCATCCCTCACCTGTTCTTCCTTGATTAACTGCCGATCCCAGATTGGCAGGTAGTCAGGTTGCACAATTCCGATATACGCGCGGGACAGAGCGTCAGCGTTCTGATGAGCCCGTTCGGCTCGGTGTTGCACCTCGAACTCAAACTCGCTCAACAAGAGAGACCAGCGTATAAGACGAGAAGTCGGGTCCTTCAAGGTCAATAGCCATCGTAACGGACGATGATCAGTTATCACTGTAAACCGTCTCCCGTACAGGTAGCAACGAAAATACTTCACAGCCCAGACCACGGCTAAGCATTCCTTCTCTACAGTGCTGTAGTTCATCTCTGGACGACTCAACTTTCGGCTCGCGTAAGCCACTACCTGCTCACCTGCTGGCCCTCGCTGTGCCAGTATAGCTCCGATGGCGGAACCTGATGCGTCAGTAAATAACAAAAAGGGTTCCCGGAAGTCAGGAAATATGAGTACCGGGTCTCTACACAGAGCGTCTCTTAGCTGCTCAAAGCTCCCTCTGGCTTCGTCCGACCACTCTATAGCTATACCCTTGCGTGTCATTTCCGTTAACGGTCGCGCAATTTTTGCAAAATCGGGGATAAATCTCCGGTAGTACCCCACTAATCCCAGAAATCCGCGTAATGTCCTCAGATTGTGAGGAAGAGGGTACTCTTTAATCGCGCTGATTTTCCGTGGATCAGGCTTCACTCCCTTATCTGTGATGATATGGCCCAGGTACTCTACAGTCGATCTCATGAACTGGCATTTGTCTGGATTAACCTTTAGGCCTGCCTCTCGCAACCGTTCCAACACCTCCTTTAACCGATCGAGGTGTTCGTCGATGGTCCGACCGAATACGATGATGTCATCTAAGTACACCATACACCTTTCACCTTTTAGCCCTGCTAATATCGTATCCATAAGTCGTTGAAAAGTGCTAGGGGCATTAGCAAGTCCAAAGGCTAGACGAGTATATTCAAAATGACCTCCAGGTGTGGAAAATGCACTTTTCTCGCGGTCCCTCGGGTCTAGTTCAATCTGCCAGTACCCGCTTGCTAAATCCAGGGTCGAAAAATACTTTGCACCTCCTAATTGGTCGAGCGTGTCCTGTATATTCGGGAGTGGGTACACATCCCTGACCGTAACACTATTAAGACCCCTAAAGTCCGTACAGAACCGAAGTTTTCCTTCGCCACCATGGTCCTTCTTGGCTACTAAAACAACGGGAGCACTCCAGGGGGAAGTCGATTCCGTAATCACACCTCGAGCTAACATGTCTCTGAGCTGCTCGTTCAGGGCAGCCTTTTGGCTCTGCGGCACTCGGTAGGGTGCTCGGCTAATAGGTGCTGCGTTTCCCGTTTCGATACGGTGCATTACCCGATCCGTTCGACCTAGTTCCTGACCTTCCTCCTGAAACACATCCCGATAGTCTGCGAGCACTTCTTCCAACAGTTGTCTAGATTCCTGAGCCAGAGGCTCCAATTGTGACAAAAGCTTGGTCGGTAACGATTTCGTCTGGTCCCCTCCATCCTCAAATCTCTGGTCCCTTTCCTCAGGCACTATAGTCACACCCTTTCCCAGGTAACCAACAATAGTACGTGAGGGAACTACAATTTCTTTGGATGATAAGTTAATTAGTTTTACGGGGATCCTGCCATCACTTCGGGACTCAGAAAGCACTCGGCTCACCAACACACCATGAATAGGGACTTCAACCGGTTCCATCACAATGGGGCCATCTTCTCCCGTCATGGGTTTGTACATACCGAATTCCAGTGCTTCACTGCGAGCGGGTAGGTGTACCTGCTTGCGGAGCCGCACGCTGGGTCCAGCGTGGGTAATCACCTCCGGTTCTCCGCTGTCCGTCTCGCTGAGAGCACCCGTCTCCGGCCTCCCATGCATGCTCTGCTTCGACGACTGGCGCCTGCCCTGGTTCCGTCTCCGTCGATGTCGTCCGTACCTCCTGTGTAGGTCTCCTGCTGCGTCCTCCTCTCCTTGTTGCTTGATGACGCTGGCTGGTTTGTAGACCGCATTCTGCCTCGAACCCGGAACCATCTTCGTCTCCCACCTGGTTCCCGGCAGTCCCAACTGCAACTTCCGGCCACCACATGCTAATGTTCCCTTCCCGAAGTCCATCACGGCTCCTACACTTTTCAGTATGTCCGCCCCTAATATACCATCCGCAGGGAGGCTGGAGCCGTCCTCCACTACTTGGAACAGCTGAACAGTCTCCGTTCCTGCCAACCCAATTATAAATCTCGCGCTGCCGATCAAGGGAAGAGAATGCCCTGTCACCCCATGCAGACGTAATGTCACAGGTTCTAGCATCGTTCCGGAAGGCAACACCTCTCTTTTCACAAGTGACGCGGCGGCTCCCGAGTCAACTAACAATCTCACCCGTCGATGCGGACAGGTCCCTACAGTGGCTTCCACTACATAACCTGCTCCATCTAATTCCGTCTCCTTCTCCATGCAATCGTTTTTCCCCCATACTCGACTCACCAACGCGCGGTTCGTCCGTCCTTCTCCGCGGTCGGGGGTCTTTGCGCGGAGGATGGTCCGTTTGGGTTTCCCGCACCTACTTCCGTCCCAGGGGTCTGTCGATTCCTGTTCCCGTAGGAAAATCCTGATCTGGGTCCAAGGCGGCCCCTTCCTCCACGGGCTGCGAAGGACTCCACATTCCGTAGCTGTGGGCAGTCCCGGCGCATGTGTCCGAGCCTTCCACACTGGTAACATTGTAGCGGGTAAGTTGGACAGTTCCGACTTACGTGATTTGGCTGTTGACACCGATAGCATCTCGGGCCCTGGTCTCCGGAACGTGGCGTCGTGTGGGCGGTCCTCTTCTCCTTATCCTCCACTTCCTTACTGCTACCCTCACTGCCGACCAGTAGGCACCGTCTTGGCGTCAAACTCTCGCTTTGCTCTTCCACTAGCGCCATCCGAAGAGCTTCTTGGAAGGTTGGAGGTTCCCGGCTAGCTACGAATCGCCGGACTCCCTCCCGGAGCCCCTTTAAAAATTGCGCCAGTATAGACTCTTCTACTAGCTTTGCTCGAATTCTCGCCTCAGTAGGATCTGCTACAGGCTTAACCGTCTTTTGCCCAAGCACGCGAACCCGTTCTGCGAACTCGCGCACTTCCTCTCGGGGTCCCTGTGCACAATCCATAAACTTCCGCATGCTTATGGCATACGGTTCCTGGTCTTTAAATCTCTCTAGAAGCGCGTCTGCCATTGTTCTCCAAGGTGCCAGAGCGTTCGTATCACTCATTGCATTAACGAATTGTCTAGCCCGCCCCCGCGTTCGTAGTCTGACTACATTGGTTTTCAGAGCGTCCGTCCAGTTCCCTAATTCCGCGGTCATTTCAATAGCTCCTAGAAAATCTTCAATCCGCTCTTCACCTTCTCCCGAGAAAATGTCGACTAAATGTATTAGCCCACTCACATTAACAACTCCCGCTCCACCTACTGCTCCACTCGTGTTGGAAGATTCCGGCGGCGCCATGGCAATTTCTTATTTGATCTCACACAATCAATTATACAATTTGTTTTTCGCGATTTAACCAACAGGCGTCCCCTTGAAGCGGAGAGCCATCCCCTTGTATCGAATTAATTAAAGATCCCACCGAGCTGCCACCATTTTGTCATGCCGCCACTGAAGGGCGTACGACATTAATTCCGGGTTCGGATACAGGGGGTTAAATCAGCGAAATGAGAGACCTCATTCCCAACAAGAAATAGCGAGTGTTTTATTTCTTACATGTTAGCCGGGCGCACAGCTCTCTCTCTCTCTCTGGCTTGTCTTCCGTGATCTCCGACTAAGCTCCGCCAAGTGTCTGCTCCGCCCGCAAAAGAGATCGCGCTCCGCGGACAGAGATTCGCGGCCGACAAGGAGTGACAATCGACGATCGATGCAAGACGCAAGACGCCCAGAAGTCTCCCAACGAGGCCCAAGGGACCAAGAACAGACACGACCAGCTGACCCCCTCTCCCAGATCACTTTCCCTTTTATTGTCCCCGAGGAGGAGCGTCGGCGGAAGGAGTGCTGTCAACGGAGGGGAGGGAAGCATGAGGGAAAGGAGGGGAACAAGGCCTCTCTCGAACTTTCCAGGCGCCCTTTGGCTCCCTGGTGTTCACGTGAGGGGAGGATGCCCGCGAGGGGTGGGTTGGTGGTGGACGGCGGCAAGACTCGTGTGCAGCGCCCTTTGCCCATCATGCGCCCCGCGCCAGCTCGCGTGCCTCGTCACCGGCGGGCGGCGGCCACCGTCCGAGGAGGGGAACGGAGGAGGGGTGGAACGGAAGGAAGGAAATACACTGGCCTGGAGGACTTTGCCATCTCACGCGCTGCCGGGCCACCACCGCGTCACAGACCCGAGGATGGAGCGGAAGCAGGCGGCCAGGGGGAGGGGGAGAGATAGTGAAAGGAAAATTTGGAAGCTCGCGGAAAACTTGGAATGCTTCTCCTCCGCCTTACGCTCGAATTATTCCATTACGCGGAATATTATCGGGGATGAATTCCCTTTTACGCGGGATACGCGGGATATTACAACCCTAGAAATGGTTGTATGTTTCGGGTTGGGTCTTCGATGCACGGGCCCACCAAACCCGTACATCTCCGACCGCCCTACGCAGACCCCCACCTCCCTGGCACTCGCCACCGTTAAGCAGAACGCCACGGAAGCCGATTGACCGGGAGTGGCTAGCTCCCGGCCGCCCGTTTACAGCGAATCTGGGGCCAAAGAGGGGTTTTGGTCCCCAGTCCATACCGTGCATCCGACACCCGGCTGGGAACCACGGACCTCACCCTCCAGGATCCCCTTCTCCTCCTTACGGATCTCCGCACACGGCAAACATGCGGGTGGATCGCAGGCCAGGTGGTATGGCCGCACACAGACAGTTGACCCACAAGACTGTCCGGGCTCAACCCTTTTTCGCTCTGGGTTTGTTTTCGGGGTTGTCTCCCCGCCCTTTAAGTCGCCTCTTACGACAAGCAGAGATACTGCGGGAGTATTCTCAATCCCCCTACCCGCAGGGGGAGATTACCGCACGATGCCTGAGTTTGAGAAATTACACCATAAATTATGTTTTTGTCGCATCCGATAAACATTTGAAACATTTTATTTAGATTGGAATTGCCTTCGTGACTCCCTTTATAGGGCAACATTATGGGAAACTTTTTTAATGGAATTTTTTCACATAATGTGTTTATTTGGGTCTCAAATAAGCACAAATAAGCAATATCATCTTTCGAAAAAATTTTATAATGATTATATCATGGTGGTCCCTCCCAGGGACCATTGGTCATTTGGGGACAAACCCATCAATTATTTTCGTCTTTTCTTCAATTTTGTCAAATTATACATATGGCCAATTGGACTTCGAAAATATGTCCTCGCATGTTTAGGTAGTCCTTAGTTCGAATTTTACCTTATCCTTATACGTGTTTACAATGGTTCAGAGTCTTATTAGTAAAATAATGGGATGGAAATGTCTAATTGAATATTTTGTATATTTTTTATGTTCATACCATATAGTAATTATAATTAATAATATTTTACAGCTAAACCAAATTTTTGGAGCACTGGTTAAAGTTCTATGCATATGGTAATGTTACACTTTCAGGTTGGGCACAGTGCATTTCTTTTTCCCGGGAAGAAGTCGTACTCTACGGGTACACACCCGACCCGTTCTAGGATCATGGAATATTTTCTCTGAAGAGGGTTTACTGACTTTTTGTGATGTTTATACATGCGTACTGGTAGTCGAGCCATGGGTTGCGGAAATCCGCCCCCTCCCACTCCGAAGGTCATTGTCCCACAAGTGCGCCGAGAAACACTAGCACTAAAGAGAAACAGACTCTCCGAGCTCTCCGCCCACGATAAAGTCGCCGACTAGTAGCCGCCCTAGCCAATATAATTAAAGTTTGCCCTGTTTTCACTGTTCCCATCCCAGATCCTTGGCGCATTTTTCCATTACTGTCAGGTTATCAATGAAATTGTACACAATTGGTACTCATGTGAATAAAATATTTCAAAAATACCCATGAAAATATTTCGGAAAAAATGGAGCAAATATACTTGTAAGAGTGGAAATGAAAAAACAAATATTTACTTTGAAAACTCTATTTTCCTGTTTTTTCTTCATTCTAGTCTAGTTTTGACTTTATTTTCATATAATTATTCATAATATGATACTTCATTTTTTGCTGGAAGATTTATTGCTTGAAATATTTCGGAGGTTATATTAGGTTTTAGAAGTTATAAAAATACACTGTTAGAAAATGTAACATAGTAAAGTGTATTACATAAAATGATTTTGGAGGCCTGATTTTACAAAATGAAGTTTTTATGAAATGACATTTTTCAAATGAGAGTAATGCACTAAATTGGAGAAATACCTGTAAAAATGTCTCAAAAAACATAGCATATGATGAAAAAATACCTCATAAAGTACAAAATCAGCAATATACGAGTATATACATAATTATAATTATTTTTACAAAATATGGATAATATTTACCGATATTTTCAAGTAACAATTATAACATACAGTATATTTCATCAGTAAAATTGTGTTTATACATATCAGTAAATTATGGCACATTCAGTTTGAGTTACTTTGAAAGGCAATGAGAGAAGCAGTCAAAGCATTAGCCCACATTACCCCGAGAACAATAATAATTTTTCAGCCAAATCATTTCCTTCTTCACCATTGACTTGGTGCTACAATGAGCACATCTTTTTTTGTTCCCTTTTTTATTACGTGATCTCCGACATTTTTCAGTCTTATAGTATTTTCAACAGGCCTTGCGTGTCATTTCTTTTTCTCGCTCGCCCCTTTCTCCATTCTCTCTTACGCATAATTTATTAGTTCTTAGAACTTTGTTCTTTTTCGTTGGGTTGTGCATTGATGAAGCTGCATTCACCGTTCTTGTGCCCCTATCCTTCGATTTTACAATGCTTATGACTTTTGACTTGGCATATTCACTCTCTGCTGATCTGAAGTCTTTATCGGATTTTAGTAACTCTCTAGGGAGTCTACTGGTTCTTATTGTTCCACATGAGAAGACATCTTTTTTCAATAGATTTTCCACCAAGCTGACACTGGAAAAAAAACTGTTGAAATAAGCACTATGTGCTTAGTCAGTGGCACGGGGATTGATGACGAGCTTCTTGAAGTATTGTCATCGGCATCTAAAACCCCTGCCACCTCAAAATCCACAGTCACATAATCTGTGACGTCAATCAACATATCCACTACTTCTTGCCGATCGGTGGGGTCATTCAAATCATACTTTTTCTGATCCATGCTGGAAATATACATTATTTTAGCATAAATGTGAAGGCTTCTCATTGGCATTTGAGAAGAGAGGTTAGAGGATGAACTTACATTTACCCATGGAGATGTGCAAGGGGCACTGTTTTATGGCACTACCTGCCAAGCAGGCAGAAGAAGGGCAAACATTTGGCCGGAGGAAACCGTGAAAATATTTTTTGGGTCGGCTCAACAGTGCAAAAATGCTGGAAAAAAATAAAGAAATCAAACATTTAATAAATTTACCATGGGTATGTCTGACGAAAATATTCTCCAGCAAAATTTCATCAGTAACAATAATGCAGACACTCAGGGATTCATACAAAGCATGTACATCAATGACTAAATAAGCTGTATTATGATTAAATATTCGCATGAATTAATTTTTTAAGGAAAAAAAATATTCAAATGCACGTAATTTGATCAACAAAAATAAAAAAACAACATAAGAATTGGAAAACGTATAAAATAAGCATGGAAATCTAACATTTCCCGACCATCCAGAGAAATTTCAGATAAATATCACAAAAAAACTTAAATAACATGTTTTCGATCAAATATTATCCCAAATAAATGCTTCTATAATGAAATGTATTCATTTATTGTTGAAAATGCTCACTTTTTGAGAAACAGATTGAGGATTGGACGAAAATAATCCAAAAGTCAGGGAGTGCGACCTCGATCACGGCTGAATCCACTGTGGTCCGGAACGGGCAGCGGTCCCTCTGAGGGACCACTTCTTCAAAGAAAACGCCACCAACGGAACCCAAGGCCATCAATAACCCCATGGGTATTTTTCTAGGTACTAACGCATGCAGCGGAGAGGGAAGAAACCATTCCCGCGTTTCAGGCGCCAAATTTTGAATGGTGGTCCCTGGGAGGGACCAGTGCCCTATAAAGGGTTAAAATCCTATGACAGAGAATTGCCTACTTTTTAATCTGTTAGCTGTCCTCATGTTCTAATGAAATTTCAACTAATTAAAGCCAAGGCTAATGTTTTTATTTCTAATAATGCAAAAGTAGTTATGAAATTCGTAAAACCTTATTATGAAACTGATCACTTGATTGAAACGTGGGTGGGACCACTGCAGTCACACTTATTTCAGCATGAAGGGTATTGAGGAGGAGGGAAATATTATTACCTTTGTTACTTAACTGTATTAAAGTTGGATATGTCTTGCGGAGTAGAGAGATTATCAAACTCAGGGGTTTCGTTGTACTGTTCTGACAGTAGGCCGTAACTGAATGATGCAATAATTGCATGAAAAATGTTAACCTTATCATAGTAATGCATATCATAGTTCATTTTATCAGATCATGGGTTAATATTTCCATATTTAGGTAGTAAAGTTATTTTACTGTGCATTTGGCATTTTAAAACCGAAATTGAATTTTGATTTCAATTCCTGTTGTTGAGCGATAACCAATCTTGGCACTCCGGGAGCAATATTAAGAACACATCCGTGTTTTAACCGGCACTTGTCGAATTTGCTGCGAAGCAGCGTTATTTCAGGGGCTATTCATATGCAATAATTTATGCCCTGTACCTATACTCTTGTCTTCCAAGACAATAGTCAGCCTCAGTACGATCCCACCGATCAGCACCGGCGAGCCGGATTGGGCACAGTGAGTCTTCGCACCGAGGCTTCCCATTTAGCTAAATTCTACCTGTTCTATTATTATTTCTAATCATCACCAGCTCCTTATTTTCTTTTATTCTTTATTTCCCCAGCAGCGTCATCTATATAGGCCGTCTATATGTATCGTTCTCCCTTCTTTTTTCCTCAGCTAGATCTCTAATATTGTCTACCTGGCTATCCTTATTATTTCTTATGTAGTTTGATTTTAGTTCCCTTATTTTCTCCGTTAATGGAGGAACGTCCGTAAAGCGATGTAGTTCTTCATTTGTGTGTCTTCTTTTTACCTTGAATATTGATCTTAGACATCTTCTCTCATATGATTCAAGTTTCCCTAGTAAGGTTTTCCCCAGTAGACCAGTCAGGCCGGTGCTGCGTAAAGTAAAGTTGGTCTTAAATATGTGCAAAAAATAGTTTTCTTTATCTCCGTTGGAGTCGCGTTACTTTTTAAAATAGGTGCCAAACTAGACCTAGCTGCCGTTCCTTTTGCAATGATTTTGTCCACATGTTTTTTCATGTTGACATTTTTGTCCAGATTGACTCCTAAGTAGTCTATACTGTCGACCCATTCTATAGGTTGAGCGTCAATTCTGAGCAGATCACATCTCGGTGTCGTAATGCCTGGCCTGTGGAACAGGATTGCCTGCGTCTTCTTTGTGTTTAGCGTTAGTCGCCATTTCTTATACCACCTATTGGCTTCGTCTAGAGCATCTTGCACATATTCTTGCGCTTTCTCGGCCTTCTTGCTTGTTGCAATGATTGCTACATCATCAGCGTAGTATCCAAGTCTGACAAGCCAGTCAGACCATCGGAATTATGTTAAGAATGAATGCATATAGCAATCTGAGACAAACGGTGTAAACAATTGCCAATGAACGCTTATCCGGTCAAAAAACTGTTTCCATGCTTTAAGGAATATAAAACATTCCAAGGAATTCTATTAAAGAACTTTTAAGGAACTTTTCGTAAGGTAGTGTAAGTAGTTCATTGCATGATATAATTATGTTTAGTGAAAGGTAATATATACAATTCGATATATTGTCCCAGCAACTTCCTCCTCTTGTACAACAACAAAACGGTTGAAGAGGAGGAGGAAAATCTAAGAAAAGTACTAAACTTCTAATTAAAAATTAATTAATTTGGCCTTCGAGGGCTCCATGGTAAAAAATAAGTACAATGCAGCAATGGGAGAAGCTGACAAACCTCTTGATCGCGCATGATCTTTGTATACAATACGACACTAATATCGGAAGATACGAGGAATGGACAAAAGACGACCGCGTAGCGAGGATTTTTCTGATGCTTTTTCGCCGATGCCATTATCTTTCGGCCTCTGGCGCCTGTGACACGGATGGCATCGAAGAATGGCACCGGCGACAGTTAAGGAATAACTACTGATGCCATTTCGAGTACCTGATGACAAAATAGCATCTCCTGTCAGACAGCATCGGGCGCCTTAGTTACGGAATAACAACCGATGCCATTTCGAGTAGCCGATGCCAAAATAGCATATTTTTTCATATGGCTTCGAGCGCCTTCCTTATGGCATAACCCCCCAGGAGCGCCTTCACTTTGGACACATTTTTATCAATTCTTGAAGTTGACGGGCGACCGCTGGTCGTCATCGACGAGCTCCCGCCTCGTTTGGAACAGCTTATGCCACTCGAACACTGATGAGAGGTTCATGGCCGCAGCATCCCCGTAGGCGTCCTTAATCATTCCGAGTGTCTTCGTCGCGGGTTTCCCTACTTTGACGCAGAATTTGATGGCTTAGGACTGGTCGAGATTTTTATCCATCTTGGATCGCGACGGCACTTCTTAACAGAGTTTCTCGGAAATCAACGTGCTTACTCTCCGCTTTCCCGCAGGTGACTGGAATAAATATCGGTATCTTCGTAAGGTTTTATTAAAAGATTTTTTAAATTCAAGATTCAATTAAAAGATTTTTTTTAATTAAAAGGTATTTTTAAATATTTATCGTGGGGTAGACACATCCGGGAAATATGCGGCCGATCGAAGAGAAAGCTAGGATTTATAAGAAGAGTACTTGGGAAATGTGATGAGAAGACAAAAGAGCGATGCTACTTTTCAGTAGTTAGGCCCCACCTTGAGTATGCAGCCAGTGTATGGGATCCTAATGAATTAGGTTTGATTAGAGAACTAGACAGTGTGCAGCGTAGAGCAGCTAGGTTCGTCAAAAGGTGTTACGATAGGTTGAGTAGTGTATCAGAATTTATACAAGAATTAGGGTGGGAATCATTATCAGAGCGTAGGTTAAAGTTCAGATTAAATCCATTAGAGAAATTTCAATCGGATAGCTTTACTGAAGATGTTAAGCACATATTAAAAAAACCAGCATATTATGCTAGATTCGACCAGACAAATAAGATTAGAGAGATAGATTGTCGTACAGATAGATTCAAAATGGCATTTTCCCCCATACTATAAGAGAACAGAATACGCACCATAGCAAAGGGATAGGTAGGGGAAATATTTTAGAGTATTCTGTAGTGCATGATGCATGTTTTACCCCTAAAATACTGTAGACACTAACAATCAAGTTGCATGAGACAATATAGTTGCTAGTTTGCATGTTAGTAGTGCATGCCTGGTGATCTTCACACCCTGCCACACACCCTCGCGGTGGCTTGCAGGGTATCGTGTAGATGTAGATGAAGGTTCCCCACTACCACGCCCAGGTGGTACGACCCCCCTCCTAACCCGCTCCGTTCGTAAATTCAGTCCTACTACTTTTTGATCCTATCCTGTGCGTCATTTCAGTATCTAAAAATACTTTCGCCTATGATGTTTTGTAAGGGAATATGCTCAAAAACAAAAATCTCAAAGTTGCTTACTTCCACCCTCATCCTTGGCGACGGAAAGAAGTTTTATCACGCACGGAAATATTCATCACCTAAGAACAAACCACTTGAGTACTGTAAGAACTTTGAAATTTATTTTAAACAAGCACAACTTGAAATTACTGGAAACCAATAAATATTCAAGTGACCATCTCTCGATAACTGATAATAACGGAGGGAGAGTTGAGGGTGTAGAACATTTCTTAACTCATCTCTATTGAGGAATCAGATCCTGATGGCGATGTGGAGGAATTTGAAGACATTGATTCAGAGGAATCCGACCCAAAACATAGATTACGGGCCTCTTTGGTTGTTCTGTATTTGTGTAGTGTTTTGTGCATATTTTGTATTGTGCACTACGGACTATAACTTAGGTGCCTAATCACACACGTCTTTAATACAAATATTGCTGCAATTAATGCTATAAGAAATTATGTTCATGATTAAAAAAAATGATGTAAACAATGTATTCAATTTTTCTTCATTATGGTAACCGAAGAACTTATTCTCTCTTTTATGTCAAGCATTCTAGGCTACGAAACAGAACCATTGAAAAAACACATAACAATTTTATTTGAATATTCAACAAAAAAAGTATATGCTATTTGTAGTAATTTGACTGTTTTCAAGCCTAAATAAATCTCCCATCATGTTAGATACGAAACCACTGTCGAAATACAACCAAAGATATAAACGTTTTTCGATGACGTTTTTGCTATTATAGGTGAGTCGTATTAATCCTTGTCTACGCTAGTCGTATTAATATTTAAAGAACTTTGCCCTGACCGCGCGAAAACTCAAGGATTCCTCAGCATTCAGCGATAACATGTGTCTTTTTTCATTGAATGTTTTGCTCTAAAATGCCCAACAGCTTCAGTTACAAGTGGCTTAAATAATTTTTTACCTAAACCTAATATGTTACTTGTCGTAGCTATTACAGGAAATGAATTCATTCAGTGTCTTTATTGGATCTTCACCAGTCGAGATACGAGTCAACAAGATTAAAGTTTTCGAGACCATTGAGTATTCACACATAATTTTTATCACGACATATTATCATTGTGCATACATTTTGTAATAATCTACCATCCTATATTACAATTTTTTTAAAACTAAAACTTGGAATAGAGAATGAATCAGTTTATATTGTCCACGAATAATATAGACATTAATGATTAATGATAATGACGAAATGCATTTCCACGTCAAATAAAATCAATATAGGAATAAAATGGAAAAAAAAAATTTTTTTAAGGGTGAATACGTGTTTCATTAAAAATTTTAAACGTTCGCATGAAAAAAACGTTTCTTTTCCATCACTAGTTATAACTTATGATAATTGGAGCATTAAATGCTAGTAGAGCTTTTTCGTACTATATCTATATCATTAGAAAGTATTGTAGCCACAAAAAACAGTCCACCATTACGATAATGACTGATGACGTCCCGAACCATTCTCTTATAAGACTCCATTTACGACTAATCAGATTCCAATACAAAGTTTTTCATTATAATGAAAAAAAATAATAAAACGCTGTGGTTATTCCATGGGCGGGGGAATGTATAGTTAATTACCATTTAATGATAAACGTACTGTTCAACCGCACCACCTCTTGGATTACCTAATTATCGATTTGTCTCGAATTAAATAGTTTGTTGAATATCAGAGATCGAGTGCGTAAAAGCATGTCTGAGAGGCGTAGATTGAGAATGGAATCGACGAGAATTTACAAACCGCCATATGATACCGCGTGAATCGGAAACTGTCAGAACAACATAGAAAAAATCGCATCAATGAAGCATGAGATTTTAGTGTTAACAAAGTTCGGGAAAGAAAATGGATATTAAGTGTATTCACTAATGATTAAAACTATTAAAATACATGATCAAAAACTTTTATTGGAACAAAAACGCGACCCTTAATCAAGAAGGACGTCCCTTAAGGTTATAAAACCCTGCAACATATAAATAATCATTCAAATTGCATTAAGATAATGTAACAAACGTAAATTTAATAAAAAATTGAAAGTACCAATACAAAATATTATTTACACAAAATGAATCTCTTATTCTGTCTTATGTGTGCCTTCACCCTGACCTACTCTAACCAATGTTCCACCAGGCACAGATTCTACTCCCACTCCTTGGTGTTTTGTACTGGTGTCTCGTGTTGTAGTTGTCGGGGTCGGTCCGCCTCCTGTTGTGTCACGTCTTTTGCGTGTCGTTCCCGCCCCTCCTCCAGTTGGCGTCCCTCGGGTAGTTGTTGTGTGCGTGCCCTCACCGTCGACTCCTGCACTCGTTGATCCACCGTCCGTAGATTCTCCTTCCAGGCCAGGGTTCTGCGTGGTTGTGTCTCGTGTTGTAGTTGTCGGGGTCGGTCCGCCTCCTGTTGTGTCACGTCTTTTGCGTGTCGTTCCCGCCCCTCCTCCAGTTGGCGTCCCTCGGGTAGTTGTTGTGTGCGTGCCCTCACCGTCGACTCCTGCACTCGTTAATCCACCGTCAGTAGATTCTCCTTCCAGGCCAGGGTTTTGCGTGGTTGTGTCTCGTGTTGTAGTTGTCGGGGTCGGTCCGCCTCCAGTTGAGTGACGTCTTTTGCGTGTCGTTCCCGCCCCTCCTCCTGTTGGGGTATCTCGGGTAGTTGATGTGTGCGTGCCCTCACCGTCGACTCCTGCACTCGTTGATCCACCGTCAGTAGATTCTCCTTGCAGGCCAGGGTTCTGCGTGGTTGTGTCTGGTGTTGTAGTTGTCAAAGTCGGTCCGCCTCCTGTTGTGTCACGTCTTTTGCGTGTCGTTCCCGCCTCTCCTCCAGTTGGCGTCCCTCGGGTAGTTGTTGTGTGCGTGCCCTCACCGTCGACTCCTGCACTCGTTGATCCACCGTCAGTAGATTCTCCTTCCAGGCCAGGGTTCTGCGTGGTTGTGTCTCGTGTTGTAGTTGTCGGGGTCGGTCCAACTCCTGTTATGTCACGTCTTTTGCGTCTCGTACCCGCCCCTCCTGCAGTTGGCGTCCCTCGGGTAGTTGTTGTGTGCGTGCCCTCACCGTCGACTCCTGCACTCGTTGATCCACCGTCAGTAGATTCTCCTTCCAGGCCAGGGTTCTGCGTGGTTGTGTCTCGTGTTGTAGTTGTCGGGGTCGGTCCGCCTCCAGTTGAGTGACGTCTTTTGCGTGTCGTTCCCGCCCCTCCTCCAGTTGGCGTCCCTCGGGTAGTTGTTGTGTGCGTGCCCTCACCGTCGACTCCTGCACTCGTTGATCCACCGTCAGTAGATTCTCCTTCCAGGCCAGGGTTCTGCGTGGTTGTGTCTCGTGTTGTAGTTGTCGGGGTCGGTCCGCCTTCGGTTGAGTGACGTCTTTTGCGTGTCGTTCCCGCCCCTCCTCCAGTTGGCGTCCCTCGGGTAGTTGTTGTGTGCGTGCCCTCACCGTCGACTCCTGCACTCGTTGATCCACCGTCAGTAGATTCTCCTTCCAGGCCAGGGTTTTGCGTGGTTGTGTCTCGTGTTGTAGTTGTCGGGGTCGGTCCGCCTCCTGTTGTGTCACGTCTTTTGCGTGTCGTTCCTGCCCCTCCTCCAGTTGGCGTCTCTCGGGTAGTTGTTGTGTGCGTGCCCTCACCGTCGACTCCTGCACTCGTTGATCCACCGTCAGTAGATTCTCCTTCCAGGCCAGAGTTTTTCGTGGTTGTGTCTCTCGTTGTAGTTGTCGGGGTCGGTCCGCCTTCGGTTGAGTGACGTCTTTTGCGTGTCGTTCCCGCCCCTCCTCCAGTTGGCGTCCCTCGGGTAGTTGTTGTTTGCGTGCCCTCACCGTCGACTCCTGCACTCGTTGATCCACCGTCAGTAGATTCTCCTTCCAGGCCAGGGTTCTGCGTGGTTGTGTCTCGTGTTGTAGTTGTCGGGGTCGGTCCGCCTCCAGTTGAGTGACGTCTTTTGCGTGTCGTTCCCGCCCCTTCTCCAGTTGGCGTCCCTCGGGTAGTTGTTGTGTGCGTGCCCTCACCGTCGACTCCTGCACTCGTTGATCCACCGTCTGTAGATTCTCCTTCCAGGCCAGGGTTTTGCGTGGTTGTGTCTCGTGTTGTAGTTGTCGGGGTCGGTCCGCCTCCAGTTGAGTGACGTCTTTTGCGTGTCGTTCCCGCCCCTCCTCCAGTTGGCGTCCCTCGGGTAGTTGTTGTGTGCGTGCCCTCACCGTCGACTCCTGCACTCGTTGACCCACCGTCAGTAGATTCTCCTTCCAGGCCAGGGTTTTGCGTGGTTGTGTCTCGTGTTGTAGTTGTCGGGGTCGGTCCGCCTCCAGTTGAGTGACGTCTTTTGCGTGTCGTTCCCGCCCCTCCTCCAGTTGGCGTCCCTCGGGTAGTTGTTGTGTGCGTGCCCTCACCGTCGACTCCTGCACTCGTTGATCCACCGTCAGTAGATTCTCCTTCCAGGCCAGGGTTTTGCGTGGTTGTGTCTCGTGTTGTAGTTGTCGGGTTCGGTCCGCCTCCTGTTGTGTCACGTCTTTTGCGTGTCGTTCCTGCCCCTCCTCCAGTTGGCGTCTCTCGGGTAGTTGTTGTGTGCGTGCCCTCACCGTCGACTCTTGCACTCGTTGATCCACCGTCAGTAGATTCTCCTTCCAGGCCAGGGTTCTGCGTGGTTGTGTCTCGTGTTGTAGTAGTCGGGGTCGGTCCGCCTCCTGTTGTGTCACGTCTTTTGCGTGTCGTTCCCGCCCCTCCTCCAGTTGGGGTCCCTCGGGTAGTTGTTGTGTGAGTTCCTTCACCGCCAACTCCTACACTGGTTGATCCACTATTAGTAGAATTACCTCTCAGGCCAAGGGTGTTTGTATTTTCGGATGTTGCATGTTCTATCTCTCGTCGCTGGTGCGCATCTTCAGCTGGAATTGAATCAAGTACTTGGTTCAATAAAAAAGACACGAAGATGTGTCAATGCCATTTAATGACGCAAGATATTCTTAGCTTTCATTGATTTTTTTGTCCCTTTTATTTGCGGTTGAAAATTTTTCATGATTAAATGAAAAATACTGGCGTTTATTTGTTTCATGTAAGGTTTAGGGAAATAATATCACAGGGTAATCAATATTCTTATAGCGGTTTTCCTTGTACCTCTCTTATTAAAATAGCACCGCTTAATAATTTTGTACCTAAGGCTGACTAATTATTGTTAGGAAAGTAATAAAACTGACTTACTAGGATGAGGGATGCACATTCCTGCGCAGAAGAGGAGCAGTAGGATGATGCAAGCGCTGCGTGTGAACATTGTCGATACACGGATGTAATGATGCTCCAAGGAAGATCTCGACGGTCTGAAGTGGAAGGAAGAAAATCGTGCTTTTATAGGCATTATCCATCTTGAGCACCCGGAATATCAACGCGCCATATTGATCCCCCGGAAGTGGTTCACCGCTTAAGTTTTTTTTGTGTCGTTAATTTTTCTCTGAAAACTGCTGAAACATTGTTATGAATGTTTTGTTATTATTCTTCAGTGTTAGTTGTACTTTAGAAATGTATTTCCTGTTTTTCGATGCAAAGAGTTTAAAAAACATTCTCCTTCTTGTTGTTGTTTTTTTCTTATCCGTGATAAAAGCAAGCCTCATGTTTGTTTACGCATTTCCGGTGATAAAAAAAATATTTGCCTCCGTAATACTCGATTCTTGGTATCATATCATTTAGACGTGGTGGAACAAGAAATTATTACACGTGAGTAATGATAAAAAAAAATTGATCCTTTAATTTCGTCATGTACCCGGCATATTACACTTATATCTCATGTTTAGGATTTATTCTTTGGACCTCCTTGCCCAATAAATATTCAAATTTTTTCGTTTTGCCAACATGGAATAATGAAAACAGCATCAGAGACATGCAATATAATTCTTAGTTTGTCACTTGGTTACCCCAGTGATTTAAGGAATGATGTAAACGAACGCAATATATTTGACATTATAAATTGCGTAACATCTTCATGTTTATTTTTAAGTACATCGGGGACTGAGTTTTTCTCGATCTGGTTATGTATTTGTTTTTATTGGGTAATTTACTCTGGTTTTGCATTTGTTTTTTCGATATGAAATTCGGAGAAGGATTGTTAAATACTTAATATATATAGGTGAAAGTTTTATGTTTCCAGTAGGAATGGGTGATTATCAAAAAATAATCGTTATTTTGTTAATAATATTCGAAAGCAGCCGATCAATTGCGGCCTATTAATTTCTTTAATAGGTCGATACTGGATTAATCGATTCGATTATGACAACATAAAAAACAGATACCGAGCTTATGCTTCCTCCATAAATTAATTTAACGGAAAGTATGTTTAAGTAAAGAAAGTTCTGGAGCAGTCATTTCTTTACTATTTGCAGTTTTGTTTTAGCACCTTCCACGGTGGTAAATATTTTAATTCCGATTATATTTTCCCTGTTTTACGCTGGATTTTAAAATTTTCCCATAACTTTTTTCCGCCATTTACATGCCTTTTAGGCTCATGTTTGGCGATATAAGAAGATGCCTATAGGTAGGGATCGAGGGACTGATTGATCCATATAAAACGAAAATGAGATAATAAAACGATGAAAGACTTATTCATGGCGTTTCGGACGAATATTTGAAAATTACTGCAAACTTTTATTGCGTTAGATGGCGGCGAAACCTTCACATAAATACACGACCAAAAATATTGTAGGTCTAACATTACGTGATGTATTTTGGAAAAAACAAACAGTGGAGAAAGGAGTCAGTAGATTGGTTTCGACAAGTCATTTTTGGCAGAATGGCAACCATTTTAACAAAAGGAATTCAAGAAAAACTCTTGTCTTTTCACGACATATAACACAACGAAAGTAGTTACCACTAGTCACGATTCAAAATCGAAGAAATTTCATATATCACGTCGTGGACGGTTGCAGCTCAAGCTACGCTTACTCTCGTTACGTCGTCGTTAATTAATAAGGAGTCAAAAAATGTGCCCTTCTTCCGTATCGTACTTCTTTTGAATAGCTTCTTTAAATAGCCAAAGAATTTTATAGAAGAGTTACTAACAACTCGTGCCTCTACTATATCAACGAGCCATTGTCGCTATTATCCGTCGAGACTGACGCGATTACCGCGAGATGCCTGAGTTTGAGAAATTACACCATAGATTATTTTTTCGTCGCAACCGATAAACATTTAAAACATTTTATTTGGATTAGAATTGTCTTCGTGACTTAAAATCCTATGACCAAGAATTTCGTGCTTTTTAATCCGTTAGCTGTCCTCATGTTCTAATGAAATTTCAACTATTTAAAGCCAATGCTAATTTTTTATTTTTAATATACCAAAGTAGTTATGAAATTCGTAGAACCTTATTATGAAACTGATCACTTGATTGAAACGTGGGTGGGACCACTGCAGTCACATGTTTTTCTGCATGAAGAGTGTTGAGGAGGAGATAAATAATAATTACCTTTTTTATTTTACTGCATTAAAGTTGGCTTTCTCTTGCGTAGTAGAGAGCTTATGGAACTCGGGGGTCTCGTTGTACTGTTCTGACTGTTGGCCCTAACTGAATCTTGCAATATTTGCATGTGAAATGTTTACCTTATCATAATAATGCATACCATAGTTCATTATATCAGATCATGGATTAATATTTCCAACTTTAATCTTTTATGCAAGTTTTCGATTTACCTGTGTACTTTGACACTAGATTGTGGTTGATTCCAGGGCAGGCCAGTACTTCAAGAACGCCGTAAGCTTTTTGCCTACTTATCGATGCTTATAAAAGTTGGATGTATTCTGCAGTCTTCTCTAAAGCTGCATCCGTTCTGCAGTATTTTGCAGCTGAGACCCTCGCCATTAAGATGGCCTTGGATAGCACAGAAGCGAAAGAATCAGCGAAAATACTATGCAGTAAGTTTTACACTCTGATCAAGTAGATAGAATCTGTTGCCTTCTTCATGTGCCGCCACCATTGCCGTTTTGGCCAGAGACCAGTTCCAAATGAACTGATCATGTACAGAGCCAGCATATGTATATACATTTAATATTTTTAGTTTATCATCACACATCTGAAATGGATGTTTGTAATTTCATGTGTCAATCAACTTCATTGCAATTTTACCATCTGCACATTAAGCGAGTGAAAACTTTTATGGTTGAAATAACTCGCTTCCTCCTGCCTTGGGCTGACTATTGCCACATAAGTGCAGTCTATGGCCTCAATTACGCCAGGAAATCCTACAATTGGCCGAAACCTATAGAGAAATAGTTAATGAGTTTCATCACCCGATTCCAAAGAATGGTCTAAACATATTATATTTTGTAACTTATGCATGATGAATGATGTTAAATCCAATAGTAATTCTGTCTAGCAGTTCCATATATTCTCTGTTTCAAGCATTGCTCATTTTAATACCTTCTCGCAATTTACAATCCATGTTCAGTCACCGCAATTATACCCTGATTTCTTAATTGCAAGAGGAAAAGTGTCACTCCTGCAGTCAAGTCGTTGTGGACTGTCAATGAAAATAATGGAGCAACAGCCGGGCTAATGATCCATAGGTCAATAGTTGAGTATTCAGCATTAAAAACATTAAAACGAGTTTTTTCTTGGTCATTGAGTAAAATAAGGTTAAAATCGTTAAAAAGATCTTCTAAAAGTCTGCCTCTGCCATTAAAATCACACATGTCATCTCCCCGTAGGGTGTTGTTCGCATTAAAGTCACCCAATAAGACGAAGGGTTGAGTAAATTGATTAATTAAATCCTCAAGGTTCTCTCTATTGACGATTGTCCACTCTATAAGATATAAATTACATGAGTAATTAACTCCGGGGTAGCAACTGTGACTGCTGTCGCTTGAAACGTTGTCTGCAGGTTCACCAGAGAGATATATAGAGCCTCTCGAGTGAACACAGCAACTCCGCCAAGAGCTTTTTCACCGCTAAGATCATCTTTCCTTTCCACTTTATAACCGTTCATTTTCACTTTGTCAACGGCTTTAAAATGAGTTTCTTGTATAAACAGGCAATCTGGATTAATATTACTGACCAAAAGCTTCATTTCCTCTGCATGGGAGTGGAAGCCATTGCAGTTCCACGGTATAAATAGGGCTATTAGGGATATTGAAACATAAAGAGGAGCTCAGCGTTTAATTTTTGCTCTTATTACCTTCTGGCTGACGAAGTTTACTTCAGGTTCGGATAGACTGTCATCACACTCCATTTCCTCCGCGTCCACCGTTACAGTCTCCCGCGCACTTGCCAGATTTTTTTGTTTTGGAGGTATTGTTACTGCCCCCCTCCGATTTTTGGGGCATTTTAGTGGGTTTCTTATCTCTTCCTTCATTTTGCATTGGGCTAGTTTGCTCTTCTCTTCCTGATTCAACGCCTTTGCTAGAATCATTTCCGTTTGGGTGGAGATGGCTACCTTTTGGGGTTCACCTTTCGTTACTTTAGCTAATGACCTTGAGAACGTAGGACATTAAGTACGATACTTTATCCTAGCTTCGAAATATGATATTTTATCAGTAACCTTGATTTTCATGATTTGTTTTTCTTCTTTCAGCTTAGGACAATTACGAGAATAGACCGGGTGAGCTTCACTGAAATTCAAACATTTTGGTTCTGATTCGCACTTGTTTTCGTGTTTTTTCCTCCCGCAGAGAGGACATGTGGTTTCACCGTGGTATCTCGGAGCTATATGCCCGAATCCCTGGCAGTTATAGAAGCGCATAAGGCTAGGTATAAATGGCCTGTGACAGACTCATAGATTAGTTTTTCCTTTTTCTTGAAGCTTGTCACTTGAAAACGTTAGTACTAACGACTTAGTGTTAGTCATTTAGACGTTGTGTTTTGTTTTTAGCCGTCGGCAACCGATAACACCCTGGGAGGCCATTTCTCTTGTAATTTCTTCTTCTTCAACGCAATGATAATCAAAATGCGAAATTACACTCTTTCATGTTTTCAGGGTACGATGCTAGTCTACTTTAACCTGGATATTACCCAACATGGTCATGGTGAGTAGCTTTTCCCCTTGTTTGTTGGTTCTTGTTTCTATCAATAAAGTTCCATCTCGGAAATTCTTATCTGACCGTAGTTCCCCAGGAATATAGGAGGACAACGCTTTCTTAATGAGAAAGGGGGAGACCTTCGTAAGATTCTCATCCGCATTCAAACATTTCATTACAATAAATTTCTTACATTCTGCAACATCTCCCCCCGCTCAAGTCAGGGAGGGATCTTTTAGGGGGGGGTTGAGAGTTCTCGCCCATACTTCATCCCTTGGCCTCCCCACCCACCACAGAGCCACACATCTGGGACGCCGCACCGCAAGCCAGGGTTAGCGCAAGGGATATAGCGCATCCGGTGAGGTTGTCTTCTTTGGGTTCGGTCTTCAATGCACTGGCCCACCAACCCTTACACCTCCAACCGCCATAATAAGACCCCACACAACTGCCGCCACCGGCACTTGCCACTAGAACGCAAATGAGAGTGAAGCCGATTGACCGGGAGTGGCTAGCTCCCGGCCGCCCGTTTACAGAGAATCCGGGAGCCAAAGAGGGATATTGCCTCTAGGTGCATGCCGAGCATCCGACACCCGGCTGGGAACCGCGGAATTCACCCTCCAGGATACCCTTCTCCTTCATATCCTTCATACAACGGGCAAACAGGGCGCTCAGTGGCATGCAGGCTCAAAGAACACCAGAGGGCGATCATCCACGGCAACACTAAGGATTCTGCAGTCGCCGAGCACGCAGCCTCCGGAGGTCCAGACGTCAAGCATAATATTTTATCTGACAAGACACGGGTAATAGCGAAGGAACCGCGCTATTACCCAAGGCTGATTCGGGAAGCAGTCGAAATCGAAAAACGGCCGAACAATTTTAATCATGACGACGGCATTAAACTCGGCGCCGCATGGAAGAGAATTCTCCGTCCGCCGCCCGAGGGAGGGTCCTCTAAAACACCGAGGGTCCAGGATGAGTCACCACCTCGTAACGTAAGCGGGGCAAGAGGGGACGCGAGAGACAATCCCAAACAAGGCCAAGGGAGGGAGTGCATGTCTCTCAATATATAGCCGAGATGTTACTTCTTTTTAGTTTTTAACCCTGATGATGCGGCCTGCAATGGACGCGAAAGCTCGGAGGACAAAGCTCCACACACGGCGGCTCCTGAAAGAGACAACTGGATATCCCCTTCTCCTCCCTACGGGTCTTCACGCACGGCCCACACGTGGATGAATCTGTATGGCCACACACAGACAGTAGATTTACAGACCTATCCGGACACCACCCTGGCTGCACCGTGGGTTTGGTTTCGGGGTTTTCTCCCTGCCCTGTTTGTCGCCTCTTACGACAAGCAGGGATATTGCGGGAGTATTCTCAATCCCCCTATTTGGTACTAATGTTTCCTTTGTATAATAAATATTTAAAGTCATCACCTTTTTTTTCAAATTTTTGGAACAAGTTTGCCATGTTCACTTCGAAGCCGAAGAGGTTGTTTGCGAAAGCGCCTGTCAAAGTAATGTAGGTAGTGTAGTCTGCAGTAAAGCTGAAAATGTTCTTCATCATCATGGGTCAACAATCCTAGGATTGGTTTGACGCAGCCCTCCACTCGATTCTTCTATCGGCCAACCTCTTCATATTGACGTAATTCCTCTCTACATCCTTCACAACTTACTGCATGTACCTCATACGAGTCTTGCCTTTTCCATTCTTCCCGTTCACTTTTCCCTCACTGTCTTCATCAGGCCGGGCCCCACTTGAGCCCTTCCTGGAGGGTACTTCGAGTACATATAGCCCATTGGATAAAACTTTGAACTGTTGGTTGGCACCTGTTGTTAATGTGATTGGTGTTTTGTAAAATTTGTAGATTTGTAATGCATGCCCCTCCTGATATTATTAAAATATCACATTATGTACGCAACATAAGCACAATTTAGTGCATAAGTGCACTATATGTTTTGAGATAACTCGCTCCCTGCCACACACCGTTGAGGTGGCTTGTAGAGTAGTTAAAGGATAGTCCTGAACATGTTAAGGAAATTAACTTTGTACAATTCCAAAAAATTATTTATTATTTCCGAACGATAAATCATTTTGTGGAATTGAACAAAGTTAATTTCCTTAACATGTTCAGTGCAACTAAATTCCACCACGTATCGCCTGCCTCATCTACATCTACATAATACCCTGCAAACCACCACAAGGGTGTGTGGCAGGGGGTGATTGCTCACCAAACATGCACTACATATCATGCATAAAAAAGGAATAGTATTAATATAGTAGTCAGAACTACACTATTTAAAAAAGATAGAAATTGCAAAGCAAACATGCAAAAACATTCTGTTGGTAGGGTTAGCTTAAGTACTCATACCAACATGCAGCTACCAATGCTATTCATTGCTACTCTCCGATAGGACATATTTACCGTTATTCGTATCTCTTATTGTGCGAGGGAAAAAAGACATTTTGAATCGGTCAGTTCGGCAATCAATTTCTCTAACTTTATGATTATGGTCCAGTCTGCCATACTAAGTTGGGGTTCGTAAAATATTTTTAACATCATCACTGAAAATATTGCCTTGGAATTTGTGGAAGAGATTAAGTCTAAATTTCAACCTGCGATCTGACAATGATTCCCATTTCAATTCATTTAATAGACTGGTTACGCTAATATAATCATCGTATCGTCCCTTTACAAATCTTGCCGATCTTCGCTGCACACGTTCAAGTTCATTACTTAGACCGATTTCGTAGGGATCCCATACACTGGCAGCATATTCCAAATGAGGTCTAACAAGGGAAAAGTAGCTGATTTCTCGTACATGATCGTCACATTTACCCAATACTCTTTTAATGAAACCCAGTTTGCGATTCGCTTGACCCATTATTTCACGAATGTGTTTACCCCAGGAAAGATCATTTGTCAGTCTTATTCCAAGATATTTAATGGATTCCACGTTTGTTAATTCATTATTACTTATTTTGTAAGTGCTAGGGGGAGAGCTATTCTTTTTCCAAAAATTCATTACAATACATTTCTTAAAGTTTAATTCTAACTGCCATGTATCACACCAAGTTTCAATTGCTTGTAGGTCAATATTTAAATATTCTTTATCATTCGGGCATAGAATTTCCCTGTACACTACTGCGTCATCGGCAAATAGACGAAGCTTACTTTTTACCACCTTTTGGATATCATTAATATACAAAAGGAATAGGAGTGGACCTATCACACTACCTTGTGGGACACCCGATGTGACTTTAAAGTCCCGACCCGACCCGAAGTGTCCTCCATTTATGTTAAAGAATAGTCCGTTCGATTCTTCACTAGTCGCCTTGCTAACCATTCCGTTTTCGGCTGCAGGCCTCGTCCTTCGGCAGGGACATTCTCGACCTGTGCTCCAACCTGACGAGGAAGCAGTTGTGGCCCTACAAGGCCACAGTCTTGCGCCACCGAGATCCCAAGATGTTCCTCACCAATCGCTCCGTGTACCACCGCTGCGAGGGACACATGGTGGAAATCTCGGGAGTGGTACGTACCGTGGTTTCGTTGCTGTGTTGCGCGTCCAAATGCAATGTGCCAGGGGCCTCCGGTGTTCTATGACGAATTCTAATGACTCTTTTCAGTTGTAAGATATTATGTTCCCGATGCCTTGTTGTTGACAGGAGAACTGCAGGGGCTGTTGGATCCCGGTTCCTGTCATCCTGTGAGCGCCGTTCCCTTGGGATCGACCCCTCCGTTGTTCAAGTGACAAGCAGCATGTCCATCGTGTTGCAGACGATTGATTGAATAATTCAGTGACCCCTGTGATCCAGTGTTTCCCCTGTTAATGTATTAGTGAATTTTTCTTGAATAAATGCTTTTTATGCTCTATGACTGAATTCTCATTATCTTCAAGATCGTTAAATTCTTACTCTCCCTAAGCCTCCTCCGAGGTAAATCCCGAATGGACCGTCGCACAGTGGGGCCAAATCGCATTTTGCCGGACAAAAGTCCAAAACTGCTTTTTATGAGATAACGTCTTGAAATTTGGCACATATTCACACAAATGATTGCTTATTATGGAATGGTAAGTCATTTTTCATAGGTATTACCCGTTACTTAGATACAGAGGCTCAAACACGACCAAATTTCGAAAAAAGCGCCCGCTCTCATTTTTCTTCGAAAATCTTAAAAGTTGAGCAGATATAGGAGTAATTAAAGGATTTTTATGAAATAAAAAACATTACCAATTGTGAACAGGGTACTTTGCCTATACTATGCATAAGTTTCAGACATTTTTGCCAATATTTGAGTGCTATTACGTCACAAAATGGCGGACCCTTTTATTGGACAAAATTTTACATAAAGTAGACAATATAATCCTTATTCGGAAAATGGTCTCTGGGATACTTCACCAGAGCATAAATTGAAGATATTTCTAGGTTATTCCGTAAAAATATTTGAAAAAGTTTGCGACGCCGAGAATAAACTCGATTTTTCGATCGCGCGTCGCGCCCCGGCTCCGCGCAGCGGGACCTGGAAATACCGAGACTCCGTTGGATTGTTCATGTTGTGTGGATAATAACTCCTCGAATATAACTTTTTCAGGCTTTGCATGCTGTCACTGATTTCTAAAGAGTATATAATGAAGATCTTTTGAGGATATTGGTTCTAGAGAATGGATAAGTGCACTCGTAACTGCGGTAATTTTTTTAATTGGATAATTTTCGGAATCATGATAAAATTATGAACGTCTTTCAGCTCTTGTGCAAGAATGCCGGTTCTCTGGGAACCATGCCTGTTCTCCATAAAAAGGCAACATTTGGGATTCCCTTCTTTACTCTCTCCTCTTCCACCCCGAACTACCTAAAGGGAATCATTTTCACAATATCATTCTTTATAGCTTCTTACAATTAAATTCAAAATTCTGTTTAAAATCAGCATGATTTCATGAGTGTTTACAAAAAGTTCTGTTGTGCTCATTATCATCTGTTTTTATTGAGTGAGATACTGGATCATTAGGTTTGAGGGATGGATTCATTTAAACTTGAGATTACAGTGGTTTTGCATTTTTATTTCGCAATGCTGATCACACAATGTAATAATGTCAAATTGCAATGCTCTCGACGAAAAGTAAAGTAATATAGATGAAACCCCATTAGATTAATCAATAATATATTAAACAAAACTGGAAAGTTGATGTTTTTCATAGAATTTGCTGCCCCATCTCTTACTTATGGTTTAAAAAGAGAAAATAATTTGAAAAGAGGATGGCAATAAACGAGAATGACTCAAATTCATTTTGATATTGTCAGTACCGATAAAATCAATTTAATAATAGAAATGAAATGCCATTACTTGTAAGATACTGAAAAGAACATAAACAACATTATCCCAAATGATTTTTACCCTCAGAGCATCCTTAGTTTTAACTCACCGAGTCCTCTTCAGGTAGTTGACAAATTTCTGAAAGCACATACCATGTTTATATTTGGGAATGGTTAAGAAGGCGAAAAAACAGTTAGAGGAGATGGGATGTTCGTACGTGTACCGATACGCTCCTTGAGAGAGAGATAAGGGTGAGAAGAGATCTGTTTGCGGCAATGAAGGGAAAAACCCAAGAAGGGAATACCCGGAGAAAATGAAAGGAGGGTGGAGGGTCGGCAGAGGTAGTTAGGACGGCGGTGTTCTAATGAGGGATTAGCAAGGGTGGGTAAGGGAGCGGTTAAGGAAAGGGTGGCTGGTAGCGGGCTCCTGACAATGCGATCGCCTTTTCACTATCCTTTCCTTAACAACTCACCCATCCCCACGAATTCGTCACTACAACACCTTTGACCAAACTTTCTTTGCCGATTGTTCGATTCAAGCAAAATTCTTAGTCCTCGGATGAATCGTAACCATCATCTCAGTTTGATTCTATGCTTCTTCTTTGTCTTCTCCTAGTAATAGTTCTCGTAATTCCTTCGGAAGCCTCCTATGAGTCTTCGCAGTCAATGATATGGTGGAGGAAAGCAATAGATCGAACGTGATCAAGTCTTTCGAATAGGTCCTCAATGGTGGCCGTCCTGGAGTGTTTCCGCGTGAATCTTTCTCGAAATTTCATGGCGTCCTTATTGCGGGCCTCCATGGCCTCTTCGGATAGCTTGCCTAAGGGAAGAATTGCCACTTTCGAAAAATTCGCGCCATGTATGAGTATTTTATGAGCCGTGGTCGGCATATAGGACAATGAATAACATCCCGAAATCCAATTTTATAAATCGTCAATCTGCCTTTGCAAATAATTATTTTCTGCTTTGGAAATTTCCTTCGTCTCTTTGAGCCACTGAACGACGAATGAGCCGGCAAAATCTGATAGACGACTGCCGCGGATCTGCCCAGATAATCGCAGCTAAAACAGGGAAAGTATTAATATTGCCCGTGTGTTCTATATGCGGATTACCCAAAGATAAAATAGATACGCTTGAATCTCTTACCTGAAGAATCATTTACCAAAGTAAGAGGCACTAGGGATCTCACGAATAAAAATTCATCAAACGAATCTGCTCGTTCCCACAGTTTTTTATATTGGGCGTGGCCCGAACTTCCATCAAATCCCTACTTGCATATTAAAGTACAATTAACTTCAACGCTGGAGGTTTGCGCTGTAGATACGCACTACAGTACCCGTGAGACCGTGTGATTGAATAAATACTGAAGATTCAGTTCGCACATGTTTTCGGTTACACTTATTCCATCGGGGTAATCCGCATCGGGGATACAACTCGGGTCCGTGACTAGGAACGGAGCTTCTAATTGTATTATACTGACTATAAGTCAGCCCCCTAGTAATCAGTAAGGACAAAACCTCCTCAGGTGACATTGACATCTCCGTCACCACATCAGGACTTTTCCTACATTTTAAAGCACTCTTCTTGCCCTACTAAGAGTGGTTGTGATTGAAAATGATTCCGAAAATTATTCAAATAACAAATTTACCTCAGTTACGAGTGAACTGAATGGAGTGAACTGAAGAGCATATGCACACTACTAACTGATCCAATCTTTCGAACCAATATCCTCGAAAGATCTTCATTATATACTCTTTAGAAATCAGTGACAGCATGCAAAGCCTGAAAAAGTTATATTCGAGGAGTTATTATCCACACAACATGAACAATCCAACGGAGTCTCGGTATTTCCAGGTCCCGCTGCGCGGAGCCGGGCCGCGACGCGCGATCGAAAAATCGAGTTTATTCTCGGCGTCGCAAACTTTTTCAAATATTTTTACGGAATAACCTAGAAATATCTTCAATTCATACTCTGGTGAAGTATCCCAGAGACCATTTTCCGAATAAGGATTATATTGTCTACTTTATGTAAAATTTTGTCTAAAAAAAGGGTCCGACATTTTGTGACGTAATAGCACTCAATTATAGGCAAAAATGTCTGAAACTTATGCACAGTATAGGCAAAGTACTCTGTTCACAATTGGTAATGTTTTTTATTTCATAAAAATCCTTTAATTACTCCTATATCTGCTCAACTTTTAAGATTTTCGAAGAAAAATGAGAGCGGGCGCTTTTTTCGAAATTTGGTCGTGTTTGAGCCTCTGTATCTAAGTAACGGGTAATACCTATGAAAAATGACTTACCATTCCATAATAAGCAATCATTTGTGTGAATATGTGCCAAATTTCAAGACGTTATCTCATAAAAAGCAGTTTTGGACTTTTGTCCGGCAAAATGCGATTTGGCCCCACTGTGCGTCGTGGCGCATAATATGTACATGTATCACGCTTTGGCGCTACTCCACCAGCCGTCATCCCTGTGATATTAGTCGCCACACTGAGATTACTTGCTAGTATTTAGGTGACTACTATATAATTACTGAAGTTGTTACGGTATATTTAGATTTTCATTAGGCAATCGATAACGTAAGTCACAATAATTAATCTTGGAATTGGAGAATTTTGTTAAAAATAAAAGATTTAAATCGGATATTTTTTTCGGATGCTTCAGAGAAATAAGTCCACAGTGCACACACTTTTAAACGATAAAGCAGTCAGAGTCACCATTAGTGTAGAAAAAGCCAATACGTTAAACACCTTCTTCCAAAGTGTATTCAACTCATTGTCACAAAACGCATAGGTGTTGAAAGACATTATAAACCAAGGAGGAGGGTATACTTATTTGGAAAGGCAAATTACGACGGTAAGAAAGAGGAATTAAGGGAAGCATTTAATGTATTTACCGAAAAAAGGAAAGGAATAAATACAGAGGATTCGTGAAGAGAATTTCTTGAGGTCACCCGTAACGCAGTTCATAAATACATAGCAAGTAAATTTATTAGTGATAATTAGAGCGCGGAAAAAAAGTCTTCAATTTTGCAAAAAAAAGGTCGCCTAAAAAGTCACCAATATTTTTTAACTAAGTCTCTCAAAAGTCTGAGTTATTTCCGTGAGAAAGTTGCTGAATTTAACTGAATTGTTGGAGAAAAGAACCTAGAGATGCTAGTCCAGGCATTAGGGGATTTTACTTGGGAAAAGGTAATTCTGAAAATTGATTTATCCTTTGCTTTTTGGGTCGCTGAATCCGAAATTCTAACTTCCCACCAAAAATTCTCCCTGCAAACCCCCAAATGTTGAAAATAACACTCCAGAAATCGCTTTTTTAGTTTTTAAATCGTTTAGTTTTGATTTTGGGAAAAACTAATCAGATAATCGGAAAGTAGACAATATAAGCAACAAAAAAGGTATTTTTAACATTTTGACGTAGGACGAACAGGGGGGGTGACAGCGCGCCCTGAAACATGCGCCTCGGCGTCGCGGGGCTGTATGCTCCAATTTATGCAACCCCGCTTAACAACTCACGTCGTTTATATGCACTCTCCCGTCTCCCCATAGTTCATTTTCTTCGAAACTCACCCTCCCATCTCATTGTTCCTCTATTTCGATATCTGGAAGTCCCCAGCACCCTACCTCTTACTAAAAAGGCATTAGATGACAAAGAGGGTGGAAGTACACTCCATTGTAAAACCTTGGAAACAGGGCGTTTTTTCAGTCAAATTTAAAGGGGATAATTTTATAATATACAATTCAATACAAGTTTTTTCATAGGATCAATAATGTTTCAAGGCAGTTGAAACATGATTTAATAGTTCAAAACTTAGTTTTCTGCTCAAGAAAAACCGAAAATGAGAAAAAAGTACTTATTTGTTGTCCATTGTACAGGTCAGGACACCTATTTTCGGGGAAGCTGAGGACCTTTTTCTCTTGTTTTTCGCGATAATTTTAAAATCTTCTTCTCCGCTTGATCGCAGCCGAGGGTCTAAATTCATCTACGTCATGCTTGCCTCACTACAATGTAGGCTCATTTAATGATCATCTGCACACAATGTGACGTGTTCACCTCGTCTGAAATTCTAGATGATCTTTCATATAATTGTATCATTTTTCCACTAATCTCCTAAACGAAAGCGGAGTGCTAGCATACAGTGTAGCACTGTCGCCTTGTCAGCAGACCACCCGGATTCAAATAAGCTGGTTCATAATTAGATCAATGCATTCTTTCAGATCAATCCCTTTGTGAAGTCTTTCGACACCCTCAGCAAAAAAAAACTCGAAGTGCGAGGTGGCCCAGGGAAAGGAACAATATGTGAATTTGACATGCAAATGGATAAGTACGGGGTGAGCTCTACACTCACCTATCCAAACCAACCTTCGGGTTGAAGCACTGAGTGAGTGTGATTATTTCATTAACGGTGGAGCAATAGAAAGAATACATTGCAGTTTTCGGAGCTATTATTAAAATTTCGCATCAATATTTGTTAGGAGTTTAAATTTTTCAGTACATCTCTGCTCCGTGTAGTACCGCATGAAAAACACAGATGCGTCCAACACACAGTTGAAATGATGTGATCACAACAGCCAAATATTAACTTAGGCCTGTGGTTTAAATAAATAAAAAGGCCCATAAAAGTCTCTTTTAATCAGAAAAGTCACGCCACGCCAAAAAAGTCCCAAAAAGTCTCTAAGAAAGTCATTAAAAACTGTTTTATTTGCTGAGATTGGTGAAGATTTGCATTTAAAACCACAAAAGTCCCACTTTTACAAAAAGTCAAAAGACTTCTTCTGCGCTCTAGTGATAACACAGAGCCAAGGTGGTATAACGCGGAGGTCAGGAAATCACTAAAGCGACAAAGGGTATGCCACACTAAGATGAAAAATGCAGGACGGGGTCTATCGGAAGAGGAAAAAAATGAGCCAGTTCAAAACTATAAAAAATTGAGAGCATTACAAGGATATCATGTCCACAAGCGTTATCACATTTCAAGAGCAAGATGTTAGGAGAAAATTTAGAAAGCAATCCTAAAGCGTTTTGGCCATATGTGAGAGAGCTTCAGGGATATAAGTCCACAGTGCACACACTTAAAAATGATAAAGGAATCAGAGTCACCAGCAGTGTTGAAAAACCCAATACTTTAAACACCTTCCAAAGTGTATTCAACTCATCGTCACAAACCGCAGTGGAACCACCGCCGAACACTTTCAGTGAGCAAATGCCCGAAATAAACATTGCATGTCACGGAATAGAGCAGCAGTTAAAAAAGCATAAGTAAAAACAAATCACCAGGTCCCGATCAAATTTCTTCCAGAGTATATAAAACATTAGTTTCTGAAATAGCCCCCTATCTAGAAATAATATTCAATAAAACACTAAAGAACCACACAGTACCCAAGGATTGGAAAGTAGCTAACATTGCACTTATATTTAAAAGCGGTGATAGGGAAGAACCTAGTGACTACAGACCCATTTCACTCACCTCTTGTAAGATATTTGAGCACATAGTAGTCAGTTCGATCATGGGGCATTTGGATAATCAGGGATTACTCATAAACAGTCAGCATGGGTTCCGGAAAGGTAGATCTTGCGAGACATAATTAGATTTATTGTTACACGATATTTTAGTCCACGGCGAAATCAGTACTGAAGGTGATGCGATATCTTTAAATTTTAAAAAAGCTTTCGATAAAGTTCCTCATGACAAATTAATCTTGAAGTTAGAGATTTTTGGTATAATTTAAGATGTTGTATGTTGGGTAAAAGAATTCTTAAGTGGGCGAGAGCAGAGGGTTGTCATCGATGGTATCATGTCGGACACTATCGAAGTCACATCGGGAGTTCCCCAGGGTAGCGTAGTAGGTCCGCTTCTATTTCTTTCATACATAAACGATTTGGGTACCGTAGTTAGTAGTAACCTTACATGAGTACATGAATTTATTTCAGTAACGTAAATGTTGAATTGACTCCATCGTCGAGCTGATTAAAATTATCATAAAAAATAAATCCTTCGACTTTCCATTGCATTTCTTGTGATACTTATGACTTTCAATAGCGATAGTTCAATAGTAATTTTCTTTGTGAAGTAAGGATCACTTAGCAGGCACATACTCGTACATAAATTAATAAGATTCCTTAGACAACTTGACTCAAGTAGTCGCGAGCCAACCTCCTTAAAATTCAATTACCCAATTTGTCCCCTTTAGCGGTAAAAAACTCACTCTCAACAATATTCCCTCCCACAGGCCTCTCCACCACTTACCTAGTTACCTTGCTCCCTTAGCTGGGAAAGCTCTTCTTCCGTTGCCATTTTCCATTGAGAGGCACGAGGCCTTCGAAGGGTCTCCTCTGCATTCCCTAGGATTTAGTGGCTGGGGATGTCTTATCCGGGAAGAGATATAAATAATAAAAGAAACCCGAAAATTACAACCGGATTTTTACTTTGCATCATTTTTTATAAATTAATTAGGGAATGAACAAAATATTATGGAATTCAGGCATGGGAATCAATACAAATAATTTTCAATTAATAATATAATAATTTTATTAATAATTTCAAATAACAAGTGTATTTATCATTTTAGCCAATTATAACGTTGTCAATAAAGGTTTCCATATAAATTATGCATACTCTGCTATGACTTCAAATGACGTAGTGATGATCGTTATATTTATTCCACTCATAATAAAAAATTCTGTACCGATCTGCTGTCGAAGTACCTGAACATATCAAGCCTGGTATATACAAATGCAATTGAAAACACTAACGACACCATTTCTGCAACCACAAAATAAAACCCTGCCAGGGAGAGACAAATAATGCATTAGAGGGTGAAATATCACCATGCATGCACTTCAGGTCACGGAACACAATTTGATTTGCCGATTTTGCGCGTGAATACAAAAAAACCATTTAAGGGGTGAATTCTTTAACTTTTCATTACCATTTAAACCTTCTTAGTGAAGCTATATACAGAACCAGAGAAAAAATTCAATACTATCTATTATAAAAGGGTATTATACACAGATAATAATTACAATACAGAACGGTACATGTCAACAAAAAATATATCAGCGATATACGCAACACATTCGACGAAAACAAAAATAAAAACATCAATCAAAGCTCAACGTGGAGAGTCAAAGTGTTATACCCACATAAAAATGTTGTGCACATCAAAAAAGAAAAATATAACTTTACGATACAAGTAGAAAAAATTTTTTTTAAAATTGCAAACGCTAATATAGGACGGTATAAAAAAGATCATAGAAAAAAAGAAAGTTTCCATTCTCTTAAGGCCTAATGTACTAACGGTGCAGTATGCTACAAGCAGGATATACTATTGTAAACATTATAAACTAGTCCAATGTAATGATATCAAATATTTGTACTCGTAACACAGAATAAAAAGTGTCTGTTAAGCTTCTTTTCGTCAAAAAAAAGCTTCGAAAAATAACTTGTTTCGATCGATCGCAGTACGGAGTCGTAATGAATTAAAATATATTCACGCATAACAATAGAAAGCACTCCACGTAGTAACGAGAACTATCAAAACAAAAAGGAGTTGAAGAATGCAGGTAACCTACTTAAATCCTTAAGAACTGTAATATTGTTTCGTTTTCAAAATCGGAAACCAGACCAATCCAACAGACTTTTCACTTGTAACTATGAACATCGAGATACGTTGAGACTTGGTGCTAATTTCAAAGCGTCAATTTCAAAATCACGCCATCCACTATATCTCCCTGTCCTTCGAAGGAGCTCCAGATTAATTTTTACATTTTCATTACTTTTGTAAAATCTATATGCAATCAATAGAGGCATACAGCTAGTTTCTTCCAGCAATATAATAATAAAGGTAAATAGCGCCTCAAAGGAAAATCGAGTTCATATGTTCAATAATGCCTGTAGTCACCAAGGTGACGGTTTTTCATAATTGGAAAATATATATTATTAAAAATAGCAGCGGTTCTGCACGAAAAATACACTGCTTTAAAAATAATAACTCTAGTAACATGTAGCTTCTTGTCGAATTTATTTATACAATACAATTAATTCTCAAATAGATGTTTGATAGAAGAAAATGTCACAATTGATGAGGCTGCCACATTTTTTGCTAAAAATTGATGCAAATTAGTATATGCATTTAGTATCACCAGGAGGTTAACCAGCGACAATAATATATCCATAACCTTCATCCCAAAATATTTTTCACGAATGCTACAGTGATAAGATGCTACAATGCTTACAGTGACATAATGGTTATTTCTAAGGGTAAGTGAGCTACATTGATTTTAAAAATTCACCTCAATGGGATACCTATGGCGAGTAACTGATATCGCATATAAATATAAAAAATACTAACGCAAAAGTTAGTATCGCAGGAATTCCCTCTGTTTTTCAGTTACAGCTTTTTTTCCTATATGGACTACGGAATTTAAGGAGTAGTTGTCGCGGTTATATTCATGATAAAGAGCAAAAACAGCAGAGATCGGTTTATCAATCAAATTTATGCTTCCATGTACAATTTGTAGTTGATCATTTGTGAACATTATACACTCCAAATCTGCAGAACGGACCAAACATTACTATCAAAATCATAACTGTTCACTAAAATTTAATGCCGGGAGAAAAATAGGAAAAAATGAATGCTGCTCTTGTATGTCCAGTATGATAGAATAAATTGCTATTATTACACGCCTGCTATCCAGCCTTACTCGCAATCAAGGAACCAAATATCTGGATGCAGCATCATAATAACTCTCACACCCAATAATTATTTCCGTCAGGAAAAAATATGCTAGGTTAGCAATCAAACAATCGGGATAAATTATTATTAAAATAACCTGAAGTAAGTAGTGGAAATTAAAACAGGAACAATGGCACAAGAGAAAAACAGCAGCACATAAAAAATAAAATATGAATCATTATGCATATATTCATTTATTATGCATAGGCACCATGCCACATAAGGATCGAAGAAAAATGAATTAAAAATTTGATGACAGCAACGCTATTTTGTACAAATTCTAGATAAAAAATTCTTGAGGCGTATTGATACTAAATTATGTTCCCACTGCACAAGATAACAGCTGATCTCCATATGTAAATCTATAGCAACCTTTTCGTTTGTTTCCAATCTCATATGTAAAGCTCAGTTTTGTCTTGATTTGATTCACTCACAACGTGGCTACAAAATTTATCTACAGGAACATTACAAAAATATAAGCATTATTGCATAATTCATGGTAAATATTAATTTCAAATAAAAGTAAATATTGAATAGAGGAAGTAAATCAGTAACTTCTCATGGGCGTCTGTATTTGAAGAACGCAATTGAATTTATTATCGATTCATACCATTTTACTACATTACCTCACAGCTACATTCAATTAATTAGCAAAATTTCCATTTATAACGAACATATAGTATAATGTACGGCCTGATACGACCTCTCCTCAGGGGTATGTGTTATGGATATGGTTAAGGAGACAAAAACAAAATAAATAAACAAGTAATATTTTAATAAAATTTAGTTTTTATTAAAAATTTAAGGAGCATAAAAAATGTAAAAGGGAATTGGTGAAAGATCAAGAACAAACAAAATATCGATGGAGGAGTGTATTGCAATAGGCGCCACAGATAATATAAGGTTTACCGAGTGGAATAAAAGTCTACTCCCTCAACATAATATGGAATGAAACTACAAGTGAATAATTATACACGAGTATAATGTGCAATTTTCTGCCTGTAAATCCGCTCCAAGACATTGCAATAGATGCATGCTTTCTATAACATTCCAGCAATAAGGTACATATGCGAAATGCAAGCAAAATAATTAAAAAATGTACCGTGGAAAAAATATCCAGAAAAAAAAATATTTCGAAATGGACGTTTATTGCATTGTAAGATGTGGTGCAAATTTACTGAAATAAAACCGGCATGAAAATCTCAAACATAATGCATATTTAATAAGGCATCAAATTGTCATATCAAGCATATCCCTTCCACATATCTCATATTACATCTTTTAGCTGGTGAGATTGTAAAGTCATGTCATAAAAAAAAAGAATTACAAGAGCCAAGAAATTAAAACAAAACAACACTACATGTTCTTCTCATATTTTTACGAAATACCCTGCAAGCCACGAAGAGGGTCTATAACAGAGGGTGGATAATCACAGTACATGCAACATTAAGAAGAACTTAAAAGGAATGGAGAATAAAATATTTGCTAATTCTGCATAAGATAAGAGCCTTTCTGGAGACACCCGTTTAAAATCCTCGCTTTTCGATATTCTGTGTGTCAGAACTTGGTAGGAAATGGCAGGTGGCCCAGGGAAAGGAATAAATGTGTGAATTTACCCTACCCTAAAAGTGTGAGTTTCACACGCCATTGGCTTAGTACGGGGTGAGCTCTCTCCTATCTCTAATCTCACCTATCAAACACCAACCTTCGGGTTGCATCACTGAGTGAGTGAAAGAGAGAGAGCATGCGATAAAATGTTTTGTTACCAATGTCGTCCTGGTGACAAAAATTGAACAGGAAGTAAACATAATGACCGATATTAGATTCCTTTACATGTCATCGATGAGTCAAAGATAAGTTACATTATCGCACGATGTTAACTTCGCATTCGGAATGCGAAAAGTACCAACATATCACTGACTATCACAACATCTGCTCGTAAACCATAAAGTCGCTGGTACGTAGGAATTCAATTCACATCACGAAGTATAGGTGGAGCCGTAGACGTTAAATAACACTCTGCGTGGACAGTACTCATAAAAATAAACAAGCCGTGAAGTATTACATGCGAAAGAAAGCAGAAATCACTAAGCACAATTAAAAAAACACATTCGATAGTTCGTATGATGCATATGACGTGCCAAATTCTTTATAAAAAGGTTTTGGATTAATATAGTTAAATATAAATTTAATCCTATCTTGATTAAATTTGTAATTATGTAGTTAGTAATTAATATACCGAATTGCTCACATCAGCAACAAATTAAATATTTACGCCACACATTCCACACAAAACAAAAAAGTAATAGATCAACGCTCAGCGTAGATCGCCAAAATTTTATACACTCAATTTAAATTGGTACATATGAAAACAGGAAATATCAGTTCATAATGCAAGTAGAAAAAATGAAAATTAAATGCGAAAAGCAAATATTTGGCAGTACAAACAAGGTCAGAGTGAAAATGGAAAAACAAGTACTTAATTCATTGAAGGTAATGGAGCTCTAAAATACTAAAACGTACAGTATAGTAGATGTATGCACCGTCGAGTTGTAATTGGACATTATTGTAGAGATTCTAAACTAGTGCATTGTAAAAATAGAAACTATTGATACTCGCAACACAACATAAAAGCGGCAGAATATTTTCGTGAAATTATGGCATGGCAAAACCATGCCATAATTTCACGAAAATAAAGTTTCGAGAAGTCAACTTTTTCCGATCAGTCGCGATAAGTAGTCACTTATGAATCAAATAAATTCACGAACAGGGATGAAAAGATTTACATGAAATAAGGAGAACAATCGTAGCAGAAAATAATCAAGGAATGCAGGCAACCAAGTTTTATCCATGTTGTTCGAACACATACATTCTCTTTGAGGTTAATAATTTGAGGAGCTCAAATATTCTCTTCCTTTTTGATGATTTTTTTAATCCATTTGCAATCAATCGAGGATGTCAGCTTTGTTTTCTACCTGCCATACAATAATAGAGTAAAATAATGACAACACTTCACGTACTCATATTTTTACGAAATACCCTGCAAGCCGCGAAGAGGGTGTATAACAGTCGGATGATGATCACCATACATGCAACACTAAGGACTTCAAAGAAATGGATAATAAAATATCTGCTAATTCTGCATGCGATATAATGTTTTGATACCAATGTCGTCCTGGTGACAAAAATTGAACACGAAAGAATCATAATGATGGATGTTGGATTCCTTCAGATGTCATCGATGAATCAATGATAAGTTATATTATCGCACGGTGTTAACTTTACATCCGGAATGCGAAAAGTACCAACATATCACTGACTGTCACAACATACGCTCGTAAACCATTAATTCGCTGGTATGTGGGAAATAAATTCACATCACAAAGTATAGGTGGAGTCGTACACGTCAAATAACACTGCGTGGAGAGTACTCACAAAAATCAACAAGCCGTGAAGTATTATATGCAAAAGAAAGCAGAAATCACTGAGCACAAGTACAAAAACACGATCGATAGTGCGTATGATGCATATGACGTGCCAATTCTTCATCCAAAAGTTTTAGGATTAACATAGTTTAATATAAATGTAATCCTATCTTGAATAAAATTGCTAATGATGTAGTAAGTAATTAATATACCGAATTGCTCACGTCAGCAAGGAATTAAATATTTACGCCGCACATTCGACGCAAAACAAAATAAAATAGATCAACGCTCAGCGTAGATCGCCAAAATTTCATACACAATTAAATTGGGTACATATTAAAACAGAAAACATCATTTCGTAATGCAAGTAGAAAAAATGAAAATAAAATGCCAAACGCAAATATTGGGAAGCATAAACAAGGTAAGAGGGAAAATGGAAAAACAAGAACTTAAATAACTGAAGGCAATGAATCTCTAAAATTCTAAAAGTAAAGTATAGAACATGTATGTACAGCAGAGTAGTACTTGGACATATTATTGTAGAGATTCTAAACTAGTGCACTGTAAAATAGAAACTATTAATACTCGCAACACAGTATAAAAAGCAGTCATGCCATATTAATTTCATCAAAATAAAGTTTCGAGAATTCAACTTGTTCTGATCAGTCGCAATAAGACGTCAAGATACGTTGAGACTACTAGGTACTAGTTTGAAAGCGTCAGTTTTGACTTTACACAATCCACTGGATCACTTTGTATCCGGAGAGAGCTCAAATATTCTCTTCCTTTTTAATGATTCTAAAAATCCATTTGCAATCAGTCGAGGATGTCAGCTTTGTTTTCTACCTGCTTACAATAATAGAGGAAAATAAGGACAACACTTCACGTACTCATATTTTTACGAAATACCCTGCAAGCCGCGAAGAGGGTCTATAACAGAGGGAAGATGATCGCCATAAATGCAATAATTAGAAGGACTTCAAAGAAATGAATATTAAAATATTTGCTAATTCTGCATGCGATATAATGTTTTGTTACGCGTGTTGTCCTGGTGACAAAAATTAAACAGGAAAGAGCCATATTGACAGATATTAGAATCCTTTAGATGTTATCGATGAATCAATGATAAGTTATATCATCGCATGATGTTAACTTCGCATCTGGAATGCGAAAAGTACCAACATATCCAGGACTGTCATAACATGTGATCGTAAATCATTAATTCGCTGCTATTAAGGAATTCAATTCAAGCCAAAAAGTATAAGTAGAGCCGTGAAAGTCAAATAACACTCTGCGTGGATAATACTCATATGAGTACAAGTAAATGATAACACGATCGATAAGTGCGTATGATGCAATTGACGTGCCAATTCTTTATCCAAAAGTTTTCGGATTAATATAGTTAAATAGAAATTTGATCCTATCTTGATTAAATTGGTTATTATGTAGTTAGTAATTAATATACCGAATTTCTCACGTACTGGAATTAAATATTTACGCCACACATTCGACGTAAAACAAAAAAAATAGATCAACGCTCAGCGTAGATCGTCAAAATTGAATAAACTCAATTAAATTTGGTACATATTAAAACAGAAAAAAATCAGTTCATAATGCAAGTTGAAAAAATGAAAATAAAATACCAAACGCAAATATTGGGCAGTATAAACAAGGTCAGACTGTGAACGGAAAACAATGACTAAAATTACAGGAGGTAATGAAGCCCTAAAATACTAAAGGTACAGTAAAGTAGATGCATGTACAGCAGAGGTGTAATTGGACATATTATTATAGAGATTCTAAACTAGTGCATTGCAAAAATAGAATATATTTATACTCGTAACACAGCATAAAAAGGGCCAGTCATGCCATATTAATTTCACCAAAATAAAGTTTCGAGAAGTCAACTTGTTTAGATCAGTCGCAATAAGAAGTCGTTTATGAATCATAAATTCACGAATGACAATGACTAGAACTGCATGAATTAAGAAAAAAAATCAAAGCAAAAATGCGCTAAGAATGCAGGCAACCAATTCAAATCCATTTTGTTCGAACACTTTTAATCTCTTTGACGTATATGTAAAACTATGCTCCACAGTATAAATATGCACAAACCATTAGAGTGACTAAATACCCAAATACAAATGAGATTAAAACAAAAATGAATTTATTTTTCAAACATTGGACACCATACTGACCCAACACACTTTTCCCTTACTACTATAAACGTCGTGATATGTTGAGACTACTAGGTAATAGTTTCAAAGCGTCAGTTTTAAAATCACGCCATCCACTGGATCACGTTGCATCCGAAGGAGCTCAAGTCTTCTCTTCATTTTGAATGATTTTGTCGAATCCATTTGCTATCAGTGGAGGATGTCAGCTTTATTTTCTACCAGCCATACAATAATAGAGGAAAATAATGCCTAAATATGACAGCGTGTTAACACATTAGCGTCCAAAAATTGCAGAATTTCTCATTTTCCTCGCTTTCTACTTGAAAATTAAATCGCACAGTAAAAATAAAAATTATTTTAACATGAAGCATCTTGTAAATTTTGTTTAACCAATAAAATTAATTCTATATTCGATCTGCTATAAAAGAAACGGCCACAAATAGAGGAACATAAAATAGTCAAAAGTGTTCCTACTCAATGCAGGTCTTTTTCTTCAACTAAGACTTGTACATCTTCAGTGATTCAGAAGTTAAGGGTCAATGTACTTTTTATGTTGTAACAAGTTTTATAACTCTAAAAAATATAACCATATTAACAGATGTTATAATCTACTAAGAGTAAAAAGTCTAAAAAATGCCATTCATCATTTAAGAAATTTAAACACTTAACATTACTTTAAAACCATGATAAAAAACGAGATAAAATTTTATTTCTACATTTTAACTCTTGAAACGCTTTACGGTTATAACGACAATGCGTAGGAAAGTGAGGTTAAGGTAATGCGTTGGCAAAACACAGGAATTACAGGATGTTCTCCATAATGCACTATTGAAAAGACTTTCAAGTCAATGGAGAATAAAATCTTCGCAATCATCATATGATTGGCATACTATTGTTGAAATGAGGATAAAATATTGTTGTTTACGATGAACTGATGGCAAAAATGAAAGAAACAAGAAAGAGAGATAATGATCAATTTTCCTTTTGGTGTCAGTGATGAGTGAATGATAATTGTATTATCTCATGTATTAGTTTCGCTAACGGATTGTGAAAAGTATGCACACATCACTGACTAACGTATGTTTTTAAATCATTTTCTCGCAAGAATATAGGACTAAAATATATATAGCCACAAATGTAAAGTATATTAGAAAAATTTAAACAACTTTGCGTGGGTAAAAACTGATAATCCAGGAAGCTTAATATATTTATTTAAAAATGCAAACATGGTACATGACATAAGTAAAAAATAAAAGATAAACGTAATATATTAGGCAGTATAAAAAGTTTCACCCTGAAAATGCAAAAACTAATCGCTTGTGCGTAATTGAATATGTTGAGTCATATTTTCAAATGTGTGCCAGTAAAAATTTTTATTTTAAATGAATTTCACAACTTATATACCAAAACGTTATTCAAGCAGTAGAATAAAATAAAGCCTTTGAAGTAATTATAATTATCAGAGCAAAATTCAATTTAAAATTGGGCAGGAACATAATTACCATCCTTATCACGTACTACAATTTTTACTAGTAATAATAACTTTCTAGCAGTATTAATTAAAAACAATATCGTCTGCAGAATCTAAACGATCTTGAGATTGACAGGGAACTTTATAAATTATATGGTAGAATAAATTAGTAAACAACAAAACAATGACCTACTCAAATGCAACACATGCATTTTAAAATTTAGTACAAATTTATTTGTATGATCGTGCAAAGGAAAAACAACCAACCACCTACAACAAGCATTCATTTTTTTACACACTACAGATTACTTCAATAACCTTGACTATTGATATTTAAATTAACTCGCAAACTTAAAAATCTGATATCTATCAAACTTCATGATGACTTGTTATTGCATAACATCAATCTGCATTGGAATGCATGTCAAAGTTCAATTCCAAAAACAAGAATAATATGGCATAGGAAATAAAATGAGTGAGAAAACATCAAATTAGATAAAGCAGGATACAAAGTACTCTCTAGATGGATCAATAACAACTTCGTCATGAAAATCGTAAAAAAAACGTATGCATCTATTCACAGTAGGTACTCAAAAAACATCGATAAAATAAGGATTTGATATGACGTTCAAGTACAATGTACAAATAAGCAAAGTCTTGGTACTAAATTTACTTTTATTTACAACCAATAGCAATCTAAGCAGCCTTAGAGCTAATGCAAAAACTTAGGTTGGAAATGCGCAGAACGCAAGGTCAGGGTGAGCTAATAGGTTAGAGGGGAATTCGAAGGGAAGGAAAGCATTAGTTGCAGGAAAATAATTTTATGCCAGCCTATTAGGGTCGTGCAATTATATTACTACCTTTAGCGACTAGTAATGTTCGAAAAATTTCTCCTAGAGGCCTTATGTTCGTGTTTTACGCCCTCCGTTACAATATAGTCAAAGGTAAGACTAGTGAAGGGTTCCAGTCACAGAGAGCACTTTTCACAAAATAGACTCCTCTAGGTTCAAGTTCGCCCGTTTTTCTGCCATAAGCTAAAGCGAAAGTGAAAATTTTGTATCATAAATAAGTGAGTATTGGGATACAGTCAATATGAGCTATAGTCAACTATAGTCAATACAGTCAATAAATGGTCACGACTTGCTCTACATATTGGATGATTCACACAACACACTCACACCTGCGTTATTCCATGCCGAACCCAGGAGGTCAACGCCACCGGCTCATTAACCTTTATTTAACGTGGCGTTTCCCCCTGCGTTCCCCTCCGGGCTGCGCAGAGGTCTATTCCACGCATTCACTCCCAGGGCCAGGGCAAGACGCGACGAATTCAAGCGGACTAAGAACTAAGAACCTGCGACATTAAGCCCTATTTTTCCCAGCACCCACCCGCCCTCTATTCTACCCCTATGTTTCCTATCCCTACCTATTTAAGAAGCATACCTATCGGCGCTGACCCTGTTCATCATCACTCATCCATCAACCAACAAGACATTCTCCAAGATATAGCATTCACACCTGAAAAATAATACAAGTTAAATGATAGAAATCTGTAAAAGATAGTTAATTAATGCGTCCACAATATAACTTATTAACACAGACAAAAATCGTCAACATGGGTAAAAATCTAAAATTAGAAATGTTTCCGCTGCGCAAAACGGCGCATAGTGTGTGATTCCTGCCTAACTGAAAAACTAAGAGCCCGTGCACAGGCAAAGCCGAAGATCAACAACCACACATGGATTGACCCGAGTCAAACGACCGAATTGCAAACCCCTACACACTATACTATACGTGTTAAACAATACACAAAACCTTAAATATAAAGGGTATAAAGATAGCGATATTAAAACAAAAAAACGCATAACTCACATAAACTCCTTAGCAGACGGTAGCTTTAACTGCTCTCTCTCGTTTCCTTGCCGGCTGTCACCGCGAGGGAATAGAAAGGGTAGGTGCAGGAAGAGGCATTTATTATACAAGAACACATTTACATAAAAGTCAGAACAATAGAGTCTCTTAAGTCCTCTTGGTGCACAGAACTTGATGAATCGGAACACACTCAAACCACACGGACACAACACTCACTTTATTCACTTTCCACGTTCACACAAAACACTTTCACTGTCACTTCCTTCACACCAGGCCGGGGCGTTGTGGAGTTACCTAGGGAGAGAGAGGGGGTTAACAGACACAAAAAAAATGAATTGGATGCAAAGCTGCTCGCATTTAATTGATATGCTCCAAAAAAAATGCATTATAGCAATGCAGGAAAAGGACATCATAGACATCTGCGCTCCCCATTGAAGGGGAGACAGTGTCAGAAGCACCGATTCCATGAATTTTGAGATTTAATACTAGAGCAGTCTTTGCATCCAGAAAATTACGCTTACAGCTAGACGCGAGTCCTAACTATCCTACCGTTACGACGGGCCAGAAGAGCCTTAAGTTCAAAATGTTGGAAACTGACTACTTATTCCTACACTCTGATAGCTGGCCGGGGCGTTGTGGAGTTGCCTAGGGAGAGAGCGGGTTAATACACACAAAATTCAATGAATTGGATGCAAAGCTGCTCGTATTTAATATAAATGCTCCAAAAAATGCATTAAAGCAATGCCGGAAAAGGACACCAAAGACATCTGCCCTCGCCAGTGATGGGAAGACAGTGTCAGAAGCACCGATTCCATGAAGTTTGATATTTCACACTAGAGCAATCTTTGCATCCACAAAAAGTAAATTATCCTCGGCGTCTAACTCAACGCTAAGGGACTGTTATGATGGGCCGTATGGGCCGGTAAAGATCCTAAACTGACTAACTATTCCTACTCTCTACTCTGCTATGGATGTCCATGGAGCCTCCGCCCACGGCGTGGTCTTACCTGTGGAAGATCTGATTAGAACAATGTAAATAGTAAATAATCATCTCGAAACACATTCAAAGACAACATAATTGTACAAAAGCAAAAACATGCATGGAAGAACATTTAACATGACATTCAGAACATCAGTACACCATATAAAATACACAATATGACAAAATATTCCTGCCTACATCAACACGCTAAGCAAGTGGCCACTTGCAGTTTGGTGGAGTATACTCCACCATAATACCAGATCCATTGGGGCCCCGATATTTTCGGGACCTCCATACCTTTGAGCAAGCTTGCTTTCCCCAATAACCTTCATATTTAACCAGACACCGTGATCACGTCATGTCTGGAATTGGAGCAATGGGCTCCTAACACAAACACAAAATTATAAAGATGCACAAACTTCCAATTTACACAAGAGTTTTTTTACCTTGAAGACCGTCAGACCTAAAAGTAATGTCATGTTACCAGAGTATCGTTAACCCATAAGCCAAGCGATGATTTCTCCTGATGTTGAGACTGTCCCATCATATCTCTTCGGCGTCCATTCCTCACCTTAATCCCGTCATCTTCCGGGAGACGATTTTACAATCGTAGATCTCCATCCCATCCTGCAACGACAGAAAGAAAATGGAATTTAAAACGAAGTACCTTGAATAGCAAGCTGAAAAAGTATAATTGAAATGCTAATATGATTTTATATGCTATATATTTTGTCAACACCCCTTTTTCTCAAGTAATACAAATATTATAGCGATGGATAACAAGCCTGTAAAAATATTTTTTACGATATTTGACATCTCATGTTAAGTTTATGTTAAATTGTTTGTTTGTAATTTAAGTCAAAAGAATAGGCATTATTTAAAAAGCAGCTGGAATACAAATTTATTGCGAACAGAATAACGGACGTTAATCGTAGGAAAGTGACGAGGTGGCCGAGTGTTAAGGCTTTGGATTGCTAATCCAATGTGCTTTGCACGCGTGGGTTGGGATCCTATCCTTGTCTCCAAATGTTGTGGATTGAGTGGCAGAAATAAGTAGATAAGCGTTTATCTTTAACTTGACTGTATTAACTAGAATTCCAGATACACTCGCTCACGTGCCAGGGATGAGTCCGACATCCCGGAAGGTTTAATGCCAACTGACCCTCGGAATTGAGGTGCCCAAAGATGACGTCAAAACAAGAGAGCGATGAAACTCACAGCAGAAAACAATGCGATAAGGGAACATGATAACAAATAACAACTTATACACAAAATTTGTATTTTAAGTCAAAAGAAAAAATATTTTGACACATGCTAGACGAAATAAAAATATCCCATGGAGTCGTTTGAATTTAACAATTAAAAATAATATCATTGTCCGTAAGGGACATATTTCTATACATAGCGGAAATAACTAACCTATTACTAATACGTTTACAATCTAAATTGTATTTGTTTGTATGTGAATACTATTTTCTACCTCTTTTCAACAATTAGCAAGAGACTAATACATATTTAGGAAGGGAGAAGTGTTTGCGCGAGTTTACCATTATCGAATTATTGCCTTTTAACTGGGACGATATTTGCAACTCTTCACATATACTGCGTTTCATTCCAGCACGGCCCTTGGGATTAATCTCAAGGTTGCACGCGGAGGCTTCTTTGGAGTGGAAATGCGCAACAAAATTCTTAGTTCAGGACCCGTTCTTATTATAAATTATCAAAACTGCAATATCATCGGCAGAGAAAATAAATATTTCCCTCAACTGACACGAGAAGAAATTGAAATATCTAAGAAACAAAAATAATTAACAGGGAAGGTCCTCCCACATCAGCGTTCAAACAGCCACTCCAACAATCAAGCCCCCTCCTTCCATATGAGCGCCCTTCTGACTAGCACAAGCGCTACACATATATGACGGTATAGAATCACTTCATTTCATTTTGAACCATGAAGACGATACGTGGAACAACGGAGAAATTGTAATCCTGTAATAAGTTCCAACATTAATTTTGAGAATAGAAGAAAAGGAGTTGATGCCAGAGGAGTAGAATTTTGAATTCCACAACGCAATAACTGCATAGATGAATTTGAGAACAGAAATAGGTAGAGGGTGGTATACTTTTCCAGTAAATATTAAATTGGGTTCAGTGAAGGACCGGAACACCAGGATTAAAGAAAAGTGAAGACGCCAACAGGTCATCGGTCCAGGGCGTTGCTACTTGTTTCAATGATTGATAGGAGGCTTTTGGAAATATTTTTTGGACAAGCATGAATAACAACAGAAAGTATACGTACGCAAGAGTGGTTGGTGATTTATCATTAACCTTCTTCGGGTTGAAATGGAATGCGTGGAAGTAATTAAAGACAATTTAAATATGCTTAGATTGTCGTAGGAGCGTCATGCCGGACAGTCCTTTTTGACTATCAATGCTTAACTTGGTAGTTGAGAAAATTGATAAAGGAGTATGAAAACGTAAAAAAATAAGGAAGACAAGTATTATCCCCAGTCTGTATAAAATCCAAGTGGCTGTGATTAAATCTGGACTGAGTGAAGAGGCAAGAATAAAGAAAGGAGTGAGACAAGGCTGTGCACTGTCTCCGGTAATTTTTAAAGTTTACATCGAGAAATCCATCAATGAAAACAAGAAAAAATGTTCTGAAGTGAATATCCATGGAACAAAAATTAGTGTGCTGCGATTTGCTGATGACATAGCACTCGCAGCAGAGACAGAGAAGGATCTGAACAAGATTCTAGTAACCATGAAAAGGACAATGGCATGATGTCAGCTGAAGATAAGAATAAGAAGAAGATTAAGATATTGGTGTGCAGCAAGAAAGAAGAGGCAAAATCCAACGTTAAAATAGGGAAACAAAAACTGGAAGAAGTGAAAGAGTTCTGTAACCTAGGAAGCCGAGTAACCAGCGACGGACGAAGAAAAAAAGAAATAGTCAGTAGAATAGCTAAGGCAAATAGGGCATTCTATCAAAAGTGGTATTTAATTACAGCTGGAATCACAAGCGTAGAAGTAAGGAAACTATTCATCAGAACATGAATCTGGAGCAAATTTCTCTACGGAAGAGAGGCATGGACGATGAAAGGAGCGGAGAAGAGGCGTGATGAAGATTACTTGGATCGACCGAGTGAGTTACGAGGAAGTCCTAAAAGTAGTGGGAGAAAAGAGAAGTCTTCCAACAACTCTACAAAGAAGAAAGGCCAATTTAATCGGCCATATCTTAAACACCATGGGATGATGAAGACTATCGCCGAGGAAAAGGTGAACGGGAAGATTGGAAAAGGCAAGTCTCGTATGAGATACATGGAACAGGTTGTGAAGGATGTAAAAGAGTAGAATTACGTCACAATGAAAAGATTGGCCGATAGAAGTATCGAGTGGAAAGCTGCGTCAAACCAATCCTAGGATTGTTGATCAATGATGATGATGATAATAAGGTTTCGGAAAGAGTAAAATTGAAGCTTTGGATAGGAAGAGAATAATTTCTACATCTACATCTACATAATACCCTGCAAGCCACCACAAGGGTGTGTGGCAGGGGGTGATTGCTCACCAAACATGCACTACATATCATGCATAAAAAAGGAATGGTATTAATATAGTAGTCAGAACTACACTATTTAAAAAGATAAAACATGCAAAAACATTCTGTTAGTAGGGTTAGCTTTAAGTACTCATACCAACATGCAGCTACCAATGCTATTCATTGCTACTCTCCGATAGGACATATTTACCGTTATTCGTATCTCTTATTGTGCGAGGGAAAAAGGACATTTTGAATCGGTCAGTTCGGCAATCAATTTCTCTAACTTTATGATTATGGTCCAGTCTGCCATAGTAAGTTGGGGTTCGTAAAATATTTTTAACATCATCACTGAAAATATTGCCTTGGAATTTGTGGAAGAGATTAAGTCTAAATTTCAACCTGCGATCTGACAATGATTCCCATTTCAATTCATTTAATAGACTGGTTACGGTAATATAATTATCGTATCGCCCCTTTACAAATCTTGCCGATCTTCGCTGCACACGTTCAAGTTCATTACTTAGACCGATTTCGTAGGGATCCCATACACTGGCAGCATATTCCAAATTCGGAGTGGAGGAAGCATTTCACTTTTTCGGGTAACATTTGCAATTAATAGGGCATTTTTTCGGGGCATAAGGAGAAATATAATACCGGCAAAGAACTGGGTGGGAATTAATTGGGAGATATGTCAGAAGTTAAACAACTAAATCGTTTACAAAAAGATGGAATAAAACTTGAATCTTGAGATTGTTGTTTTCAAAGCTGTCTTTCGAACTAGATGAGTTGACAATTGGGTTTGGATAAGAATTTCGATCATTTACGATGGGCGGAGAGGGAAATTAAAAAACAAATTGTAGGATTTAATTAAGAAAAAACGTAGGGAAAATATAGTATCGTCAAAAATGCTATTAATCTACATATACCTCCACTATATTCCCTGCAAGCCATTACGCGGGAGTATGGCTGGGGGGTGAAGATCACCAAACATGCACTATTGACTTGCAAAAAGGCAACTACAAGGAAACATGCTAGATAATAGGGTTAGAGGCAGCTAGATGGTTAGTATCTGCATTGTATGAAAGGGATTGGATGTGGAGGGAAGGGATTAAACGATATCCGGCCGAGCGAAGAGAAAGCTAGGATTTATAAAAAGAGTACTTGGGAAATGTGATGAGAAGACAAAAGAGCGATGCTACTTTTCACTAGTTAGGCCCCACCTTGAGTATGCAGCCAGTGTATGGGATCCTAATGAATTAGGTTTGATGAGAGAACTAGACAGTGTGCAGCGTAGAGCAGCTAGGGTCGTCAAAAGGTGTTACGATAGGTTGAGTAGTGTATCAGAATTAATACAAGAATTAGGGTGGGAATCATTATCAGAGCGTAGGTTAAAGTACAGATTAAATCTATTAGAGAAATTTCAATCGAATAGCTTTACTGAAGATGTTAGGCACATAATAAAAACACCAGCGTATTATGCTAGACTCGACCAGATAAATAAGATTAGAGAGATAGATTGTCGTACAGATAGATTCAAAATGGCATTTTTCCCCCGTACTATAAGAGAACAGAATAGGCAGCATAGGAAAGGGATAGGTAGAGGAAATATTTTAGAGTATTCTGTAGTGCATGATGCATATATTAACCCCTCAAATACTATAGATACTAACAATCTAGTCGCATGAGACCCTTTTGTTGCTTGCTTGCATGTTAGTAGTGCATGCTTGGTGATCTTCACCCCCTGCCACACACCCTCGCGGTGGCTTGCAGGGTATCGTGTAGATGTAGATTTAGATGAACAGAATAGGCAGCATAGGAAAGGGATAGGTAGGGGAAATATTTTAGAGTATTCCGTAGTGCATGATGCATGTATTAACCCCTCAAATACTATACATACTAACAATCTAGTTGCATGAGACCCTTTAGTTGCTGCTTGCATGTTAGTGCATGCAGCATTTAGTGCATGCTTTAGTGCACTTTAGTGCATGCTTGGTGACCTTCACCCCCTGCCACACACCTTACCGGTGGCTTGCAGGGTATCGTGTAGATGTAGATGTAGATGGATGTTAATACACGCATCATGCGTGCAAAGAACTAGCTGAGGAATAAACAAGGTGACTAAAGGAAAGTAAATTATCTCACAAATGGGATGTTTGGTGATCAACCCAGAATAAAAAGGGCCCTCACAGAAATACTCCAGGTAATGTGATTCCGAGAATTTCGATGTAAGAATTAAAATTCTTGCAAGTAGCAGAATCCGATATTGTCGACCATATACTCATCATTATCTCCTGCAGTGTCCGAACGGACAGGTTCCGAGTGAATATACTATTTAACTCTTCCTGTTCCGTTGACAATTAATTCTCAGGCTGACAGAGGTAGTTATTTGCAAAATGAGAGTATTAATGTGCATTCAGAAACCATTGCCAGTAATGGGTGACTGTCGCCTACTGCCTCTAAAGAGCGAGCAATAGATTAACATAAAATCGAAAGGAGAACATAAGCAAAAAGTGCTGATTCGGTCATGGAACAGAATTTCCCTACATCACGTCTCTTCAGGTGAGTTAACTATGTCGATTTTGATTGAAAATACGATTGCGGTTAACAAAATAACAAGTCTTTTGAATGTAGCTGAATTCTCTCATTATAACTTTGCTTAGAAATGGCCCAGGGTATCTTGGTCTTAGTTTCTATCTTTTGGATATAGTTATATCGCTGTTAATTAATGTAAATTGGCCTTTATCAGAATTATAAGCAATTATTTTCGGCCACACATTCTCACAAATTAATGAGTCACCTATGCGGAAATAAAGCGATCAGTGACAAAAACAACATAAACGAAATGGGTAATGTAGTTAGTAGTAAGCTTAGACTTTTTTCAGACGATACGGTAGTGCATAGTGTATATCAAAAGAAGAAGACAGAAAATCGCTTAACAAGAATTTAAATGCAATTCGAGAGTGGTGCGACATTTAGCAGTTAGAACTTAACCTTAATAAGAGTGTATAAATCAATTATTGGAGGAGGAATAATTCGATAGAGCGATCCTATAAAATTAGTAACACGAAGATCGAAAGCTTTGAAACCGTTACGTATTTTGGTGTAACAATCACTGAAGATTTATCGTGGAGAAGACATCCGGGAAATATACGGCCGAACGAAGAGAAAGTTAGGATTTATAAAAAGAGCATTTGGGAAATGTGATGAGAAGACAAAAGAACGAGGTTTAATTCCACTAGTTAGTCCCCATCTTGAGTATGCAGCGAGTGTATGGGATCCTAATGAATAAGGTGTGATCACAGAACTGGACAGTGTGCAGCATAGAGCAGCTAGGTTCGTTAAAAGGTATTACGATAGGTTGAGTTGTGTGTCAGAATTAATAAAAGAATTTGGGTTGGAATAATTATCAGAGCGCAGGTTAAAGTATGATTAAATCTATTAGAGAAATTTCAATCGGATAGCTTAACTGAATATTTAATTCGTTAAAACTTTCGCGGTTCATGATATCCGGCGTCATTTTTTTTGGGTAAACCCGCGTCACAGTATAAAAATGGCCAACAGTTTCGTCTCCGCTGCTGGAGACTTCCTCAGTGTAATGACGTGCAAACCAAGGAATGTCAATACCCTGAAGAATTCTCCAGCAGCGGAGACGAAACTGTTAGTCATTTTTATACTGTGACGCGGGTTTACTGAAGATGTTAGACATATATTAAAAACACCAGCGTATTATGCTTGATTCGACCAGATAAATAAGATTACAGAGATGGATTGTCGTCCTGATAGATTCGAAACGGCATTTTTCCCCCGTACTGTAACAGAACAGAATAGGCCGCATATAGCAAAGGGATATGTAGGGGAAATATTTAAAGAGTAGTCTGTAGTGAATGAAGCATGTAATAATCCCTTAAATACTATAGATACTAACAATCTAGTTGCAGAGACCCTATAGTTGCTTGTTTGCATCTTAGTAGTGCATGATTGGTGATCTTCACCCCCTGCCACGCACCCTCGCGATGGCTTGCAGGGTATTGTGTAGATGTAGATTAAGTACCTCTGATAGTAATAAATACACGTTATATTAACAAGCTTTGATCGTGACGTGTTCACCGAATAGTAAGTTCATTTAATAAAAGGTCAACAAACACAGGAGACGCTTAGGAACATGGAAAACCACACCGTTACGTTACTTAAAAACAAGGTTAGCAATCACAGAAGACCTTACGCAACATATAAAACCGAACCGTTATTTTACTTAAAAACAACCGTATGGTAAGGAACATAGGAATGATTTCATCTCAGAGGTCATCCGCGCTGAGAAATGAAAAGACTAAAAGTTCGACTCTTGTGGGATGGATGTGAGGAAAAACTGAACCCGGGGTCAAATTGTGATTGAAGTCACGATTTATTGACGTTTGCCTATCGTCAACATCGCCCTACAAAGTAAATATTGTGGCCAGACCTCTCCTGTCACCTCCTTTGAAAACTTCTTTGACTTATCCCAGGTTCTTCTCATTTGACATGGAGTTAAAGTCCCCCTTCCACAACCATTGCTCTCCCCCTTAACTTCAACAATGCTGAAAATAACTCACTCCAATAGACTGATGTCTTCTGTGAAATCACCAGTGCTAACTTTCTCTTGCGGAAGAAACCGGTTCTGTTTCAACTACCAAAATGTGACTACAAAGTTTTTCCACTCATGAAACACGAATCGAATTAAGGTTGAGACGAACGTCATAGAATCACGTTTTATATTGAGACCAAATACAAGCATTGATTTAGAACTTACGTTAAAACAGATCATAGCTGTTAACCTTTGGAAGAGGTATAATTCGATAAGGTGACCTTATAGCATTATGAACAAGACAATTGAAAACATTCAAACAATAAGGTACAAAAGGTCCGCCGGTGAGACCACCCTCAGGAGAAAATAATTATAATTCAAAAGCCATCACTGTACGCTGCTCCACAACAAATGGCGACCTATTCACTTTACTTTTCATCACAATTAACCATAAAGTACAAGGCAGTGGAAGAAATAGAATACTGGAGAAGAACGTTCAACTGTACCATAATGATTTGCTACGACACTTTCTGCCCGAGAGATTCCCTCGATTAAAACGAGAGGTGAAATCTCTCTTGACTTATCTTTCCTAAAGTGATTCTGACTGCATGTAAAGTTTCAAACCTGACGAAAATCTTTCCTGAAATACCAAAACTATCATCTAGATGTACATGGCTACGTAAACTTACCTACCTACCATGTGTGAATAAAAATCATGCGAGTTTAACATGACATTATAGCAGAATTTAGTTCATAAAAAAATCATAACTTTTCTCATTTATGAACGCCGAAATAAATATTTCCCAATGAATTTTTCATTGAAGAGATAAAATAATGAAAGTGTAACCGTAAGTGAAACAGTACATGTAATACGCGGATTATTTCTACTACCTCACCTAACACGATATAGATTTTTAAATAATGACTTGAGGGGTCACGTATGCGAATGTAGATTATATTGGACTAATGAAACATATAGCTTGCCTGCTTTCGGAGTATGCACCACTAAAGGCGTATATTGTGAGTAAATCAACGATATGAACGTCTGAAAAACATTTTCTAAATTACAACAATTAAAATTTATGCTCATCGAAGGACACAACAAGCTCGAGATCTTTTGCAACAAGTTCTCTTAACCGCTTAAAAATATCTTATAAATGCAACTCACCCATCAGTCGTTGACTAAAATGTTGAAAAAAACATTTACCTGAAAGGACGGATGATTCATTTAAAGTAAAATAGTTTAAATGCATGTTTCTAAGGTTTTTATAATCGTAGTCAACGTGGAGCATAATACGTTAAACCATCATAGAAGGGTCTAAATTAATTAAAAAATGACAATTAGCTATGAACTGGTGAAAGATTATGTAAGAGGAATTAATCCTTAGGAAATCTTTCTAAGAAACGTAAACCATTCGCAAAAACAAATCAATTTTAAGAAGGAAGAAAATGAGGAAACATAATTTTGCTTTCAAATTTAGTTCATTAATGGCAAACCAATGATCTTCGGTCCCTATAATTAGGCAGAAAGACAGAAATACAGACGATGATATCCAGTAATCCATAAACGGGATGAAGTTAGGATAGTTGCGACCAGTTCGAGAAAATCTAGAGATTCGAAAAAAACCTTCGATATTATAGGCGGGAAAGTGTCGGACATCGAAGGCCAACTCCAGATCGAGTAGAAACACGAAAATTGCAGAAACTGACCTTATTTTAAACGAAATGGAAACATAACAAAAATAGCAATGAAGGAGACTTACCATTACTCCTCCTGAAAAGCGTTCCTTTCCGTCTGTTTCTCGAATTCTCAGTTTTCCCTCATTAGATCCTACGTCATCGATGACGAAGACTCAGCTTCATGCCGCCAAACACTAGACAAACTTCTTCCTGAAATCAATTCACACCATTAACAGATGCAACAGGATCTTACCACGCTTGAAGCTGTACTAGGGCGGGAAATATCCGCTTAGCAATGGAAAAAATAGCTTCTAATGTAAGATGCCGCAAAAAAACGAGAAATTTATGTAGCACGAAGCAGATGGTATCTTTTTGGCGGCAAATCCGTACTCGTTGAACATCGATATAATTACCTGACTAGCCGTTTTAAAATTCTCTTATATTCCATATGCATTGCCATAAAATCGCTGCAAACTCTATGAATATTACTAAATCAAATTATCTTAAAATACAGCATTCTTATGCAAAATCTGAAACCCACCTGTCCATCAGCTCGTCCCAGCCCGCGTCTCGGCAATAACTGATAAACGGATCCAGGGTCACGGGTATAATTGTCACAGTGACGTCACATCGGACGACCAATCACCGAATTACCATGTACGTAGTGATTAATAATTTTGAAAACTCCGATAAATATAGCAGATATAAACATTCCCTTGCAAATTCTATTGCTAGATATTTATTTTAAATGTCAACATTTGTCTATTTATTGCAGAAATTTTGTTTTTGAAAATAGTCGTTGAAAAATTATTAGCACTATCTTCTGTAACTTCAGTAAACTACTAATTTTGGCGGGAGAAATTTACAAACCATACAATAAATGGTTGGAATTATCAGCCATCTGAAGTATTTCCTACAAGGAAATATTTAAAAAGAAATTGTTTTCAAATAACTATTGCAACATTTTGCACTTTACGAAACGATTATTTCAGAACTAGCGAACTCAAAGTTGAATGTAATCTTATACTCGATTAGTACCGAATTCAGATTCCGGTGCCCCAATATTTGCGATTGCTGAAGCCGTTGCATAACATTAAATAGGATTTTCAATTACTTTTACTCACAAAGAGACGTTAATGTTTCTTGTTTGTTATCTTCCTACTGCAAAAGCAACGAACTTCGTCGAGATAGATCGCATAATACCTCAGCAACGTAATCACATTTGGACATTTGTACCTGTTGTAACGTGGAAAATGAAAGGAAAACAAACGAACACTTACCTTCACGAGGCTCGGTATCTCTCGAAGAAGATATGCACGCCATACTTCAGCAAGGGTTGGCCAACAGCAGCAACTGACGGTTGATTTCACACGGCAAGTCATTAAAAATCACGAAAAACGCTAGAACCTCTCAATATTCCTTGGCCACGTAACACGAGATTCACTCAACTAAACGACTATTCATATCTCACTGCGAGGTTATATCCTCGGAAAAAATACTGAGAAGCGCCCGGTACACTGAACAGCCCCTGCCACACACCCTCGGGAGAACTTACAAGGTAGTTGAACAACATCCTGAGGAATCCTTTAATTCACTGGCAAGCTACTTTTGAGCAGAAATCGGTGAATAACATAATTTTCACGCGGATAGTTAACATTCACCACCTTCAACATTATCACTCACTGAAATACTAAACGAATTAACTTAGCGTAAAAGACGTGAAACGAAATCAACTTCTTATTGTAAGACGGATACGTCTCCAGGCATTCTCGCACGAATTTCACACTGCCGATCAGCTAATGAGGATAGTCCTCTCGCCTCACACGAAGTAAAGTAAGGCACTGCAAGGAGAGATTGCTTCGCTCTTGAACTTGGAAGGGTCGTGAGTTTCACTATCGGAGAAATAGTTCCTCCTCACTTTCACGCTCAGGGTCGAGAGGGAAGAACTTCGGAAGAAATAGAATAATTGAATGCCAGAAAGGCGACGTCGTCGGAAATATTTCATGCCTCGTCATTAAAATGAGAAAGGAATCAACGCGTGTGCAAAGGAGATCGTATAGATTTGTCAAAAGCCGTTATGGTATTTCTAATAGCCTATCAAGTTTAAGAGAAGAACTGGGTTCGGAATTACTATCGGAGTGGAGGATAAAATTTAGGCTAAACCTTTTAAGCAAATTCGAATATGAGATGTTTACAGATGACTTTAGGTACATGTCAATAACCCTAGCGTATTATGCTATGTTTTTTGAGATAAACAAATTTACAGATATAGATATTCGTACCGATAGATTGAAAACATCATGTTTCCCGTGCAGGATAAGAGATCACTGTAAGCATAATAGTTAGGCAGGGTTATGACGATAAAAAATTGCTGGTGTACTCTGAAGTTCATGATATATGTTGAAGTAACACTTTCATGTGTATGATAGGAAAATACGGATATGTGTATTTCGGAATATGTTTCCCTAGACAGTAGGTAATCCATGCATTATTATGTATTTACCAACCATATAACTGTACATATTGGAAAAAAAATTACCTACTGACTAGGTAAATATTTTCCGAAATACACTTATGCAAGTGACACTAATATCTAACGTGTGTTTTGAAGTACAAGCACTGCATCACTTAGTTAAATGACATAAGTGCATGTTTAGTGATCTTCACCCCCTGCCACACACACTCGTGGTGGCTCGCAGGGTATTACGTGGACGTAAAACCAATGAATTGAGCGTAATGCAAAGTGGTGCAAGATACTTTACGTATGTACTGATTTAAAATACTGACTGATTTGAGTAAAATGCAAAGAGTAGGTAATAAAATCATTGAATTAAATGCATTAATACACGTTAAAAGAGGGAGTTCATGCTTCAGGAAAAAATGAAATCAATTTCAAGCAAGTGACGTAAGCATTCACGAACATGATAACTGAACAATCCGTGACTCAGTTGTTGCATGCGACCCCACAACCTTCTACACCCATGAGAGCAGTCAAGTATATGTATATGCGGGGTAAAATAGAAGGTTGTGCCGACATGACGTCATGACACTAATGATTGAATGGGAAGCACAGTTGACCGAGGCCTTTAGGCCATTAACGACATTGTCGAGCCTCGAAGTGGAGTACTTCGATTTCAAAACAGACCCGATATTGACGCGCGAAATATTTGATTCTACGAGGCCGTCGTACAGATAGTATTTATATACTGTTCTAAACTTCACTATTTAAAAAAAGGAAAAATATATCAAAGCAAACATGCAAGAACATGCTGTTAATTGGGTTAGCTTTAAGTGCTCATACCATCATGTAGCTACCAATGTTATTCATTGCTACACTCGTATTTGATCTATTTACCGATATTCATATCCCTAATTGTACGAGGAAAAAAGTTCATTTGAATCTGCCAGTTCGACAATCAAATCAACCTTTAGCTTAGTTTTCTTTTCATTTGCCTTCGGGGTATTTTTGGCCAATTTCTTTCCCATGTTAACTGGAGTCACTCTTGAAATTTTCTCTGTCTCAGCCATGACGGCAATGTTATCCGCGAATCGCAGCATATGAATATTTTTCCCGTTGATATGCAATCCTGAAACTTCCTATTTCTTTATTGAATGATTTTCCCTGTGTAAATAAATGTGTGTGTTTGTTTATTAATTCAATATACGCACACGTGTAATACGTAAAGGCCGCTTTACGCGATACAATTTTTTGTGCGATTTCTTGTACAAACGCTTGTATGAAGGAATTGTAACCGTGTAAAGCGGCAAATTGCGAGAACGCTTGTGCGAATGTCTGAATGACTGAACGGAAAATAGAACCTGTTCTAATTCCATTCAGACAAACATACAATTTCGTTCAGTTTATACAAGAAATTGTACAAAAAATTGCATCGTTTAAAGCGGGTTTGATATACACGTGTTTGCATACATAAAAATTACAGAAGTCACCTGGTACTCCTCCTGGTACCTTAAACCGAAATAAGTCAAAACATTGCCACTTTTCTCACATCATTTAGAAATAAAAGTGTTTGCTAAGATTTACCAGGCGATATGATTGCAAACCTCGAGTCGGTGTTTTTGGCACCCGAATTATTCACAGTAACCACCTCTGCAAACAGAGTCATCAGTTTTAATCGCAGTGCTCGTTTTTTGGCACCCATTTTTTTATGTGACAATCCTACATCGGGGCACATGAACTCTGAGCAGATTCCTTGAGTTTCATAATTGTGTCCCACCGGGTCAGCCATTATGTATCAACCTTGAGTACCGAGTTAGTGTAGTAAGGTATGTGTTAGAAAGGCTGGTAAGCAGCATAGAAAGAAGATGGCAAATACACAGAAGACACATCAGGCTACCAAAATTGAATATTAGTAGTTGCGAGAAACATCAGAAGTAGATATCTTAGCGCCATTAAGTGGAACGAAACAAAACCAATTTTTCGCATAGATTATCACTGGTCAACAAAAAAAAAATTTTTTTCTGTCCAAGATATTTTGTTGGGTGATTCTAAAGGTGTTTTTTGTGCTAATTCCGAATCTGGGCTCAGATTTTTTCTATCACGTTTAGTTTCCTTAGGACAACCGGATTAAATGGGGGTTCAAGGGGGTTTCAGCAAATAAATCTTGAATTAAAAAAATGGGAAAAAATAGGTACTTAGGATTTTCGTGCATATTTAGCATCTGGAAAGTCCCTTTTCAGTGTCCAGCAGTAATCTGCTAACATGTTGCTGAACTTTCCTTCACATCTACATCTACATAATATCCTGCAAGCCACCACAAGGGTGTGTGGCAGGGGGTGATTGCTCACCAAACATGTACTACATATCATGCATAAAAAAGGAAGAGTATTAATCTAGGAGTCAGAAGATTTTTTTGTAAAGCGGGTTGATATACACGTGTTTGCATACGTGTTTCCTTTCCATGTAACTTATAGCAAGTTTATATAACATTTGCTAAAAGTAGAAAAAGTCAATTCTGAAAACTGCTATATAGCCATGCTATATGTAGCAGATCCCTAACTCATCAACATTCAGACGAATGTTGTGCGCCGGTCGGGGTCCAGGGCGGTTATTCCCGAATTCTCAAGGCGCCCGATGCCATTCTCGAGACGACATCCAATAATGTCATCGGAGGTTAAATTCCGTAAAATCCGCCAGCGGCAGCATTCGCAAATGGCATCGGTGACCAGCGATGCCATTCGTGCGTCTAAAAACTCCTAGTTGAAAATGATGTTATGCCCGTATCCATGATGTCTCATGTTCATGAGCTGATAACAAAAGAATGACGTTATACTTCAACCAATGGGATTGTGTTTACTTTAGCAGGTAAGCGCCATAGCGTTTGAAAAACGTTTGTAGAGTCGGTGACTTTTGCTTATAGATAATTATATTCTTCAGAGGAAATGGTTCGATCGAGGCAAGTAAAACCGATTTAAGTAAAATTAAAACATGGTCGACTTTGTACGTAAGTTTCGATTCGCAATATATTAGTTTTCTAAACAACCGGAGAGTTATAACATGTTTGTGTGGGCCTCTACGGAGCATATTATGTAGAAAACGTAGTATTACAGACCTTTCTCCGTGATGATCACTTTCAGGAAGATATTTGAAATCACTTACTAAGTATTTTAGCTCATTATTAAGTTAGCCTGCTGGTTTATTTGTGAAATTTCATTATGGTGCATTTTATATTTATGTATATTAATGATTTTGTACCACTTGCTGATGGAAGGCCGTTGAAATATAATTGATGGAAGTTGCTGAAAATTAATTGAAGTGAAGTTTTAACAATTTATTGAAAGATACCTATGTTATCAGTGCAATATTTAATTTTCTGATCGTTCTTCTTTGAGTGACCTTTTTGTAGGTAAGCTACGGTCAATATTGTAGGTAGGTAAGCTACGATGAAGAAATTATTTCTAAATAATATTAACAGTGCCACCAGTGGATGCAGAATATATGTAAACATTGATTGATTGATTTATTTGAGTTTTATTTTACCTGGGCGGGATAGAACGTTGCCGTCCTTTCCAACCCCCGCCCAGGGCATAATAATACATTCGTAAAGTAAATCTAATGATAAACATAGAGGTAAATCGATGCAAACGAGTGTTTAATTTATAAATTATCTTATTATTATATAACGTATGTAATAGCCGCAGGAATATCATTCGGAATTATGTTAAGAATGAGTGCATTTAGAAATCTTAGCCAAACAGTGTTAACAGATCTAAGATGATTACTAGACTTCTAATTAAAAATTATTAATTGGGCCTTCGAGGGTTCCTTGGGAAAAAATAAGTACGTAAGGGCAGCATTGGGAGAAGCTGACAAACCTATTGAACGCGCATGATCTTTGTAAACAATACGACATAGGTATGGGCGAAAATAATCGATTTTTCAGTATAATCGATTATTTGCTTCCGATTTTAATCGATTATAAGTGGGCGATTTTATCGCAGAATCGATTATTCTCTACCGATTTTGACTGGGAAAAAATCGGCGGGAGAACTTCGATTTGAAACTTGTTGCAAATAATTGTTGAATCACATAGGAAAAAGTATCGGAGGGAGGATTTATGTAACAATTGTTCCGCAACAAGTCTAATGCAGTGTTTCTGTTCTGTTTGAGATAGTGGTATTTTGAAATGGCCCCTGTAAAAAGCCATTTGTGGAAATTTTTCCAAAAGAACGACAAGAGCGCGACTTGTCGCATACGCTGCAAAGTTATTTGGTATTAAGGTGAAGTATCGCCACTTTGGTTGGTTATTTGGTATTGAGGCAAGAGAACTTATTTCAGAGCGAAATGTAGAAAGTATTTGGTGTTCCGTTAAAAGTAAAAGTAGTAACGCAAAAAAGATATATGTAGGTGCATATTACAGGCCACCGGACGCAGACGTCAATTCTATAATAGAGCTAGAGTCAGAGATACGTACATTACTTTCCTGGAAGAATGATAGAGGAATAATAGTAGGCGGAGATACCAATCACCCTTCGATAGATTGGAATACGTGTAGTTTCATAACAGGAGGTAAGGATAAGGAACATTGGGAATCACTGTTGAACACCTTTACGTTACATTCTTTACAACAGCTAGTAACAGAACCGACCAGGGGAAACAACATTCTAGACTTATTAGCAACAAATATACCCAGGAGAGTTCTAAATACAGTTACAGACACAGGAATTAGTGATCATAAAATAGTGCATCCGAAATTTATTGTAGGCGTTGAAAGACATTATAAACCAAGGAGGAGGGTATACTTATTTAGCAAGGCAGACTACGACGGTATGAAAGAGGAATTAAGGGAAGCGTTTAATGTATTTAGCGAACAAAGCAAAGGATTAAATACATAGCATTCGTGGAGAGAATTTCTTAAGGTCACCGGTAACGCAGTTCATAAATACATACCAAGTAAATATATTAGTGATAACACAGAGCCAAGGTGGTATAACGCGGAGGTTAGGAAATCACTAAAGCGACAAAGGGTATGCCACGCTAAGATGAAAAATGCAGGACGGGGTCTATCGGTAGAGGAAAAAAATGAGCTAGTTCAAAACTATAAAAAATCGAGAGCATTAGCAAGGATATCATGTCGGCAAGCGTTATCACTTTTCAAGAGCAAGATGTTAGGAAAATATTTAGATAGATCCTAAAGCGTTTTGGTCATATGTGAGAGAGCTTCAGGGAAATAAGTCCACAATGCACACACTTATAAATGATAAAGGAATCAGAGTCACCAGCAGTGTAGAAAAAGCCAACACTTTAAACACCTTCTTCCAAAGTGTATTCAACTCATCGTCACAAAACGCAGTGGAACCACCGCCGAACACTTTCAGTGAGCAAATGCCCGAAATAAACATTGCATGTCGCCGAATAGACCAGCAGTTGTAAAGCATAAGTAAAAACAAATCACCAGGTCCCGATCAAATTCCTTCCAGAGTATATAAAACATTAGCTTCTGAAATAGCCCCCTATCTAGAAAAAATATTCAATAAAATACTAAAGAACCACACAGTACCCAAGGGTTGGAAAGTAGCTAACATTACACCTATATTTAAAAGCGGTGATAGGGAAGAACCTAGTAACTACAGACCCATTTTACTTACGTCAATCTCTTGTGAGATATTTGAGCACATAGTAGTCAGTTCGATCATGGGGCATTTGGATAGTCAGGGATTACTCATAAACAGCCAGCATGGGTTCCGGAAAGGTAGATCTTGCGAGACACAATTAGCTTTATTCGTACACGATATTTTAGTCCACGGCGAAAGCAGTACTGAAGTTGATGCGATATTTTTAGATTTTAAAAAGGCTTTCGATAAAGTTCCTCATGACAAATGGTATAAATAAAGACGTTGTATGTTGGGTAAAAGAATTTTTAAGTGGGCGAGAGCAGAGGGTTGTCATAGATGGTATCATGTCGGACACAATCGAAGTCATATCGGGAGTTCCCCAGGGTAGCGTAGTAGGTCCGATTCTATTTCTTTTATACATAAACGATTTGGGTACCGTAGTTAGTAGTAACCTTAGACTTTTTGCAGACGATGCGGTAGTGTATAGGGGTATATCTAAAGAAGAAGACAGGGAATCGCTTAGCAAGGATTTAGATGCAATTCAAGAGTGGTGCGACAAATGGCAGTTAGAACTCAACCTTAAAAAGTGTGTAGCTATCAATTTTTGGAGGAGGAATAATTCGATAGAGCGATCCTATAGAATTAATAACACGAAGATCGAAAACGTTGAAACCGTAAGCTATTTAGGTGTAACAATCACCAAATATTTATCGTGGGGTAGACACATCCGGGAAATATGCGGCCGAGCGAAGAGAAAGCTAGGATTCATAAAACGAGTACAAGGGAAATGTGATGAGAAGACAAAAGAGCGATGTTACTTTTCTATAGTTAGGCCCCACCTAGAGTATGCAGCCAGTGTATGGGATCCTAATGAATTAGGTTTGATGAGTGAACTAGACAGTGTGCAGCGTAGAGCAGCTAGGGTCGTCAAAAGGTGTTACGATAGGTTGAGTAGTGTATCAGAATTATTACAAGAAATTGGGTTGGAATAATTATCAGAGCGTAGGTTAAAGTTCAGATTAAATCTATTAGAGAAATTTCAATCGGATAGCTTTACTGAAGGTGTTAGGCACATATTAAAAACACCAGCGTATTATACTAGATTCGACCAGATAAATAAGATTAGAGAGATAGATTGTCGTACAGATAGATTCGAAATGGCATATTTCCCCCGTACTATAAGAGAACAGAATAGGCAGCATAGGAAAGGGATAGGTAGGGGAAATATTTTAGAGTATTCTGTAGTGCATGATGCATGTATTTTCCCTTAAATACTGTAGACACTAACAATCAATATGCATGAGACAATATAGTTGCTAGTTTGCATGTTAGTAGTGCATGCCTGGTGATCTTCACCCCCTGCCACACACCCTCGTGGTGGCTTGCAGGGTATCGTATAAATGTAGAATTAGATGTAGATGTTATAAAGACGTGCGGAAATACCACCAATTTAAAAAGCCATATGAATCGGATGCAAGGCGATATTGTGAGGGGCGAGGTAAAGTTTACGTCCTATTAAGACGGAAAGCTTTATCAAAACAGTTAACGTGACGTAATTATAGTTTCAAGTGAAAAAATCCATTTTTAATTAATTAAGTGAAATATAATGTCATTTTCAATAACCTAGACCATACGTTCTTCTTTTACCTCTACATTCCAAAAGAATCCATTAAATCTATTAGAGAAATTTCAATCGGATAGCTTTACTGAAGATGTTAGGCACATATTAAAAACACCAGCGTATTATGCTAGATTCGACCAGATAAATAAGATTAGAGAGATAGATTGTCGTACAGATAGATTCAAAATGGCATTTTTCCCCCGTACTATAAGAGAACAGAATAGGCAGCATAGGAAAGGGATAGGTAGGGCAAATATTCTTAAGTACTATGTAGTGCATGATGCATGTCTTACCACTTAAATACTGTAGACACTAACAATCAAGTTGCATGAGACAATATAGTTTTTAGTTTGCATGTTAGTAGTGCATGCCTGGTGATCTTCACCCCCTGCCACACACCCTCGTGGTGGCTTGCAGGGTATTGTATAGATGTAGATGTAGAAAAGGTTGCTCTAGTTTTAAGGGACATATATTTATTTTGCAGACAATAATTTTGAAACAGATTCCTCCGTGGAAAAACAGAATGGTCTCTACTGTGCAGTTTTATGATGATAATATATTTATCAACATAAATAGAAACGAGTGTTATAGTCTGTTTTTAATGACGCAAACAGAACTTCATGTCAATGATTCAAACTAAATTCATTAGAGATAATTAGATCCACACCAAGAGTATAGCACTAATTTTATCTTGACATGATCGTATATCTTAGCCTGTCGATCTTGGGACGAAAAATAATATTAATGCATTCAGTAGTATATTTCTTGATAACCTACTCTGACGCACATCCAGTTCATCCTAATTTGTATGACAATGACGTAGATTCGTCTGTCTCAAATGAGTTCAATTTTTATTAGTCACTCATCATGTGATTTCTCTAAAGGAATACGGTTAAGAACCCAAAACATGATGCGGAATCATAATTACACTATTTTAAGTCTTGGTATATAGACAGCTGTAAGTCTTCTTCATACCTGTGAGGCAGAGGCATCACAGAGTAACATGTGGATGACTCATGATTCTGAGCTAGCTAATATTAGTTAAAAATGCTTTTTTGAAATGAAATGAGGCGAGTCGTGACAAATTTTGAAAGTACTAAGATACTGAGAGCTCAAGATCACAAAAGATGGGAGTAAAAATTTCTGTTGTATTAGGCCATTAATCGATTCCGAACTAACCAGGCAACTGATGAAGTTCCTCAAAATGAAGGAAGTATACTGGGTGATGGAAGTGGGTCTTCATCTGCTTCCTGTTTAAGTTCTTTGGTAACTATCCATTAATGTTCATTGATGTAAATGGTTTATGACAATATAATAGCTTATTTTTTTAGATAGCACAAAAGACCTAAGTAAATTTAATTTTTTTTAGGAAGTAGAGAACCCTATTGTGTGCATGACCCAGAACGAGAGTACTCAAGGAGGTAGACCAGAGAATAGCACATCACACTCTTTCACAGATGCTAGGCCACATCAACAGCAAATTAAAGATGCGTTTAAGAAAATTAAATCGTATTCCGGTACATTTAATAATGAACAATAACTACCCTAACAATAAAAATGATACCTTTAGCAAGTTAATACCATTTACGACTTCCTTCAAAGAACTGTTCAAGACTCAGTATGTTATTTACCATAATTGATGGTACGTTATAGGCAACCTAGCCATCTAAATAAAATGCAGAGTATTAACTAGGATGTTCATAGATAATTTTTCTATTATTAAGGAAAATATTATGTCACATATGCTTCTTTCCCATACAGATGGTGGAAATATGAATGGTAGAATTACAAATGCCATAATTTACATGATTTGCAAAGATCTTCTGCCCCTATCCCATGTGGAAGATGATGGATTTAAATACCTCATGAAAGTCGCTGTGCCACTGTATTCTGTTCCAAGCAGAAGAAAAGTTACATCAATCATTGATGAAACATACGAACTTATGGCAAATATGTACAGAACAACACTAGCTTCTTCAGACTCACATTAACAACAGATATTTGGAATGAGACACTCAATACAAAGAGCTTCTTAGGTATCACAGTGCATTACCTACAAAATAAAAATCTTGTATCTGAAACAATAGGTGTCACTGAGCTAAAAGAAAGTCACACTTCAGAATACATATTAATATTTATTAACTTTTGAGTGTTTGTGAACAATGGAGCATTACACAGGAAAATGACATGGCAGTTGTCACTGAAAATGCCACAAACATCGTGAAAAGAATCCATGATACTTTTTCCAAGAAAAAACATTTGCCATATTTTGCACATACATTAAATCTAGTACCAAGCAAAGCTATCGAGCTTACAGTTGGCCTACCAGAAAGAATATCTCATATAAAAGCCATTGTTACCTGGTTTAAGCAATGCATTGCAGGAACAGATATGTTGCGAAAACTACAGCTAGAAAGTAGGAAATCAGAAGGCCAAATACTGCAACTTAAGCAGGACATACCAACCCACTGGAATTCCACCTTTTACATGCTCGACCAATTTGTTAAGCTAAGTGAACATCTAAATAATGTATTGCTCAGGTTCCCACAAGCACCATCTATGCTTACAGCAACTCAGTTACAAGAGGAAATGGAAATAATTGAGTTGCTAATGCCAATTGAGTCAATTACAACTGAAATATCGGGGTCAAAATATGTCACAAGCCTCAAACAAAAGTTATTCCTCTAGTCCACTGCTTAGAGGCACATATTGAAGCTGCCAATCCAAGCCTTGATATTTCAATCAGTGAGACCAATGATGCCGGGAGTGGATTGCCAAGTGGTAAATACGAACTCTGGACACACCACAAACAACTGGTGGCCACAAGAATGAATGCGTCGCTAATGGAGAACACCGGAGTTCCAAATAACTTTCTCAGTACTTGGGGTCCCCTGTTCTTTCATTAGACAGTGATCCAATCCAGGAGTGGCATACATTTCAATCACTATATCCAGTCCCCTTCCAAGTAGCAACGAAGTACTTGCCAATTGTGGCAACTTCCCTGCCATCTGAAAGTCTCTTCTCCAAGGCAGGGAATATAATGACACAGAAGAGGAATCGCCTGACTGGGAAAAGAATATCAAAATTAATCTTTTTAAATTCTCTCAGTGACTCGCAATGGGGACTTTCCGCAACAGACATATTATAGCACATCACTATTGTGAAGACTTGAAAAATTAATTTAAAAAGTTACCTTATTTGAAAGAATACAAGATTTATAAAATTAATGACTGATTTTATTAATTATTATATTTATTATCCATGCTTTTGCAGAGCCTACAACTATTTTTATAATATAAAAATAAGGTATTTATATTTCACCTACCATCACCTCTCAACGGCATAAATTGTCACTTATATATGTGGGTCATTCCATGCCAATTCACCGAATACTTGTTCCAGCACCATTTCAGAAAAAATTCAAATTTAACACACTTACTACTACATGTCTGTAAGGCTCAAAACCAATTTTTGTTTATTTTTTTTCCTTGATCTCAACGACTAACAGGGCCGCGAAGGTCACAGCGCACTGTAAAAATGACACTTTCAGCGAGTATCGGTAATTAGAGTTACTCGGAAACTACAGGTTATAGTAGAATGGTTTTAATACCATTTTGATGGTCATAAATTGAGCTTTCATTTGAAATATTTTTAATAACCTTACTATGTAACATCTATGAGAATGATGAGTACAAAGTTTTGATACAAATTGCTGTTTTTTACAACTTTTGCTATTTATTTTCTTATAGAAGGGTTGTGATCACAAGGTCTATATTTTTGTTATAGTATATTTGGGTATCATAGTAAATGTGTGTGAGAAAAAAATTGTGTGTTTGTTAAGCCTTTAGCTGTTACAAGCTTCCGCAAATAGGAAAAATTGAAAATTTACAATTTTCGGGCCCCTGTATCTCTGGTGGGGGACTTATTAAAAATTTTAAATTTTCAGTACGATAAGCTATGATCATATTAAGAATGCACCTAAAATTTGGAGTATGTGTTTTGGCTCGTTTGGAAGTTACACCAAACTGAATTTTAAAAAACTTTTCTCTCGCTCACTTTGTATAAGCAATGTATAGATTGTTGCATATAATTAAATGTTGCCAGATATAAATCCAAATAACAATTACAATACTATTTAAACTAGTGCCTTGAAAGTTGTATATTCCAGTTCCAATAAGAAGTAGGCATGTAGCCAGAAATTTGCTTTGGGGGGGCGGGGGGGAGGGCGGGGGGCTAAGTCTAGTGTTGCATATCTTGAAACAAATCACCTTTGCCCGTTCGGTGCCGACATGTTAAAAATCTCTTCCCTCGATTTTCAGTGCTTTGTATTTACACCCGATTCTTCGCATGACGCAACGATCATTCCGATGATACGATTATTCTGCTCTGCAGAATATCATATGATTATTTTCTCAGAAATATCATATGATATTTCACCGATTTTTCATAATCGATTTTGCCACCCCGACTTTTTTAATGAATCGATTTTACTGACACGATTATGATATGATACGAAAAATCGATTACGGAGAAAATCGCTCATCTCTAATACGACACTAATATCGGAAGATACGAGGAATGGACAAAAGACGACCCCGTAGCGAGGATTTTTCGAATGCTTTTTCCCCGATGACATTATCTCGTGGACTCTGGCGCCAGTCACTTGGCGGCATCGAAAAATGGGACCGGCGACAGTTACATACTAACAACCGATGCCATTTCGAGTAGCAGATGCCAAAATAGCATCTTTTTTCATATGGCTTCGGGCGCCTTCCTTATGGCATAACCCCCCAGGAGCGCCTTCACTTTGGACACATTTTTATCAATTCTTGAAGTTGACGGGCGACCGCTGGTCGTCATCGACGAGCTCAGGCCCCTTCTGGAACAGCTTATGCCACTCAAACACTGTTGAGAGGTTCATGGCGGCAGCATCCCCGTAGGCGTCCTTAATCATTCCGAGGGTCTTCGTCGCGGGTTTCCCTACTTTGACGCAGAATTTGATGGCTTAGGGCAGGTCGAGATTTTTATCCATCTTGGACCGCGACATCCCTTCTTAACAGAGGTTCAAGGAAATCGACGTGCTTACTCTTCACTGGCACGCAGGCGACTGGAAAAAATATCGGTCTCTTCGGAAGGCTCCCCACTACCACGCCAAGGTGGTGGGACCGCCTCCACACCGCTCCGTTCGTAAATTCAGTCCTACTACATTTTGACCCTACCCTGTGCGTCATTTCAGTATCTAATTGTAAAATACTTTCGCCTCTGATGTTTTGTAAGGGAAGATGCTCAAAAACAAAGGTCTCACGAGTTGCCATAAAAATTCTTTTACTTTCACCCTCAGCCTTGGCGACGGAAAGAAGTTTTAGCACGCACGGAAATATTCATAATTTAAGAAGAAACCACTTGATTATTGAAAGAGCTTTGAAATTTATTATAATCAAGCACAACTTGAAATTATTGGAAACCGAACGAGATAAAATTCCAAGCGACCATTTCTCGAAAACTGATAATGAGGTAGAGGGAGCTGAGGGTGTGGAGGGGAACATTTCTTCACTCATTTCCAGCGAGGAATCAGATCCTGATGTCGATGTGCAGGAATTTGAAGACAAGTATTCAGGCAAATCCAACACAAAACATAGATTACGGGCCTCTTTGGTTATTTTGTATTTGTGTAGAGTTTTATGCATATTTTGTATTGTGCAGTACGGACTATAATTTAACTGCCTAATCATAAGTACATGTCTTTAATATAAATATGGCTGCAATTAATGATATGGGAGATATTGTCCATGATTTAAGAAAATTATGCAAACAATGATTTCAATTTTTCTTCATAATGCTAGCCTAATAAGTTGTTCTCTCTTTTATTTCAAGCATTCTTATCCACGAAACTGACCCATTACAAAAACATGTATCATCACAATTCCATAAGAATTTCCAACTAAAAACAATGCTGCTGTTTGAAGTAATTACACTCTTTTTAACCCTCAATAAATCCCCTATACAATACCACTGTCGAAATACTGCAGAAGATACAAACCTTTTTTGATGACGTTTTTGCTATTAGCAGTGAGTCGTATTAATCCTTGTGTACGACAGGTGTATTAATATTTAAAAAACTTCGGCCTGACCGTGTGAAAACTCAAGGATTCCTCAGCATTAGGCGATAACATGTGTCTTTTTTCATATCCGATTGAATGTTTTGCTCTAAAATGCCGAACAGCTTCAGTTACAAGTGGCTAAAATAATTTTTTTCCTAAGGCTAATTGTTGTACTTGTCGTAGCTATTACAGGAAACGAATTCATTCAGTGTCTTTGAATTGGCCCTTTAATTCGATGCACCAGTCACGATACGAGACACCAAGATTAATTTATTGGAGACCATTGAGTATTCACACATGCTTTTTAACACGCCATATTATCAAAAAACTTTGCCCTGACCGCGCGAGAACTCAAGGATTCCTCAGCATTAGGCGATAACATGTGTCTTTTTTCATATCCGATTGAATGTTTTGCTCTAAAATGCCTTACAGCTTCAGTTACAAGTGGCTAAAATAATTTTTTACCTAAACCTAATATGTTACTTGTCGTAGCTATTACAGGAAATAAATTCATTCAGTGTCTTTATTGGATCTTCAAGACCAGTCGAGATACGAGTCAACAAGATAAAAGTTTTCGAGACATTTGAGTATTCACACATGATTTTTAGCACGCCATATTATCATTGTGCATACATTTTGTAATAATCTAACATCGTATATTACAATTTTATTTTTAACTAAAACTTGGAATAGAGAATGAATCAGTTTATATTGTCCAGGAATAATATAGACATTAATGATTAAACGAAATGCATTTCCACGTCAAATAAAATCAATATAGGAATAAAATGGAAATAAAAAGTTTTTTATGGCAAAAACGTTTTTCATTCAAGTTTTTAAACGTTCGCATGAAAAAAATGTTTCTTTTCTATCACTTCTTATCACTTATGATAATTGGAGAATTAAATGCTAGTAGAGTAGTTTCTATTCTGTATCTATATATATCAATGGAATATATTGGAGTCGCAAAAAACAGTTCATCAATACGATAATGACTGATGACGTCCCGAACCATTCTCTTATAAGACTCCATTTTAAGCTTCAATTAGATTCCAATACAAAGTTTTTCATCATAATGAAAATAAAAATAATAAAACGCTGTGGTTGTTCCATGGGCGGGGGAATGTTTAGTTAATTACCATTTAATGATAAACGTATTGTTCAGCCGCACCACCTCTTGGATTTCCTATTGGTCGATTTGTCTCGAATTAAATCAGTTTGTTAAATATCAGAGATCGAGTGCGTAAAAGCATGGCTGAGAGACGTAGATTGGGAATGGATTCGACGAGAATTTACAAACCGTCATATGATACCGAATGAATCGGAAACTGTCAGAGGAACATAGAAAAAATCGCATCGCTGAAACATGAAATTTTAGTGATAACAATGTTCGGGAAAGATAAAGGATAAAAAGTGTATTCACTAATGAATTAAACTAGTAAAATACATGCTCAAAAACTTTTATTGGAACAAAAACGCTACCCTTAATCAAGGGAGACGTCCCTTAAGGTTATAAAACCCTGCAACATATAAATTTTCATTCCAATTGCATTAAGAAAATGTAACATACGTAAATGTAATAAAAAATTGAAGTACCAATTCAAAATATTATTTACACAAAATGAATCTCTTATTCTGTCTTATGTGTGCCTTCACCTTGACCTACTGTAATCAAGGTTCCACCAGGTACAGATTCAACTCCCCTCCCTTGGTGTTTTGTACTGGTGTCTCGTGTTGTAGTTGTCGGGGTCGGTCCCCCTCCTGTTGTGTCACGTCTATTGCGTGTCGTTCCCGCCCCTCCTCCAGTTGGGGTCCCTCGGGTAGTTGTTGTGTGCGTGCCTTCACCGTCGACTCCTGCACTCGTTGATCCACCGTCAGTAGATTCTCCTTCCAGGCCAGGGTTTTGCGTGGTTGTGTCTCGTGTTGTAGTTGTCGGGGTCGGTCCCCCTCCTGTTGTGTCACGTCTATTGCGTGTCGTTCCCGCCCCTCCTCCAGTTGGGGTCCCCCGGGTAGTTGTTGTGTGCGTTCCTTCACCGTCGACTCCTGCACTCGTTGATCCACCGTCAGTAGATTCTCCTTCTAGGCCAGGGTTTTGCGTGGTTGTGTCTCGTGTTGTAGTTGTCGGGGTCGGTGCGCCTCCTGTTGTGTCACGTCTATTGCGTGTCGTTCCCGCCCCTCCTCCAGTTGGGGTCCCTCGGGTAGTTGTTGTGTGCGTGCCTTCACCGTCGACTCCTGCACTCGTTGATCCACCGTCAGTAGATTCTCCTTCCAGGCCAGGGTTTTGCGTGGTTGTGTCTCGTGTTGTAGTTGTCGGGGTCGGTGCGCCTCCTGTTGTGTCACGTCTTTTGCGTGTCGTTCCCGCCCCTCCTCCAGTTGGGGTCCCCCGGGTAGTTGTTGTGTGCGTTCCTTCACCGTCGACTCCTGCACTCGTTGATCCACCGTCAGTAGATTCTCCTTCTAGGCCAGGGTTTTGCGTGGTTGTGTCTCGTGTTGTAGTTGTCGGGGTCGGTGCGCCTCCTGTTGTGTCACGTCTTTTGCGTGTCGTTCCCGCCCCTCCTCCAGTTGGGGTCCCCCGGGTAGTTGTTGTGTGCGTTCCTTCACCGTCGACTCCTGCACTCGTTGATCCACCGTCAGTAGATTCTCCTTCTAGGCCAGGGTTTTGCGTGGTTGTGTCTCGTGTTGTAGTTGTCGGGGTCGGTGCGCCTCCTGTTGTGTCACGTCTATTGCGTGTCGTTCCCGCCCCTCCTCCAGTTGGGGTCCCTCGGGTAGTTGTTGTGTGCGTGCCTTCACCGTCGACTCCTGCACTCGTTGATCCACCGTCAGTAGATTCTCCTTCCAGGCCAGGGTTTTGCGTGGTTGTGTCTCGTGTTGTAGTTGTCGGGGTCGGTGCGCCTCCTGTTGTGTCACGTCTTTTGCGTGTCGTTCCCGCCCCTCCTCCAGTTGGGGTCCCCCGGGTAGTTGTTGTGTGCGTTCCTTCACCGTCGACTCCTGCACTCGTTGATCCACCGTCAGTAGATTCTCCTTCCAGGCCAGGGTTTTGCGTGGTTGTGTCTCGTGTTGTAGTTGTCGGGGTCGGTCCGCCTCCTGTTGTGTCACGTCTTTTGCGTGTCGTTCCCGCCCCTCCTCCAGTTGGCGTATCTCGGGTAGTTGTTGTGTGCGTGCCCTCACCGTCGACTCCTGCACTCTTTGATCCACCGTCAGTAGATTCTCCTTCCAGGCCAGGGTTTTGCGTGGTTGTGTCTCGTGTTGTAGTTGTCGGGGTCGGTCCGCCTCCTGTTGTGTCACGTCTTTTGCGTGTCGTTCCCGCCCCTCCTCCAGTTGGCGTATCTCGGGTAGTTGTTGTGTGCGTGCCCTCACCGTCGACTCCTGCACTCTTTGATCCACCGTCAGTAGATTCTCCTTCCAGGCCAGGGTTCTGCGTGGTTGTGTCTCGTGTTGTAGTTGTCGGGGTCGGTCCGCCTCCTGTTGTGTCACGTCTTTTGCGTGTCGTTCCCGCCCCTCCTCCAGTTGGCGTATCTCGGGTAGTTGTTGTGTGCGTGCCCTCACCGTCGACTCCTGCACTCTTTGATCCACCGTCAGTAGATTCTCCTTCCAGGCCAGGGTTTTGCGTGGTTGTGTCTCGTGTTGTAGTTGTCGGGGTCGGTCCCCCTCCTGTTGTGTCACGTCTTTTGCGTGTCGTTCCCGCCCCTCCTCCAGTTGGGGTCCCTCGGGTAGTTGTTGTGTGCATTCCTTCACCGCCGTCTGCTACAGTGGTTGATCCACCATAAGTGGAATTACCTCTCAGGCCAGGGGTGTTTGTATTTTCGGATGTTGCATGTTCTATCTCTCGTCGCTGGTCCGCATCTTCAGCTGGAATTGAATCAAGTACTCGGTTCAATAAAAATGACACGAAGATGTGTCACTGACATTTAATGACGTAAGATATTCTTAGCTTTAATTGATTTTTTTTGTGCCTTTTATTTGCGGATGAAATTTTTATGTTTAGATGAAAAATACTGGCGTTTATTTGTTTCATGTAAGGTTTAGGGAAATAGTATCACAGGGTAATCAATATTCTTATAGTTGTTTTCCTGTTTCTCTCTTTTTAAAATAGCACTGCTGTATATAATTGTACCTATGGCTGACTAATTATTGTTAGGAAAGTAATTAAGACTGACTTACGTGGATGAGCGATGGATAATCCTGCGCAGAAGAGGAGCAGTAGGATGCATGCGCTGCGAGTAATCATTGTCGATACACGGATGTATGGAAGCTCCGAGGAAGATCTCGACGGTATGAAGTGGAAGGAAGCGGATCGTGCTTTTATAGGCATTATCCATCTTGAGCACCCGGAAGACAAAACGCGCCATATCGATCACCCGGAAGTGGTTCACCGCTTAAGTTTTTTTTTGTTTCGTTAATTTTGCTCTGAAAACTGCTGCAACATTGTTTTGAATGTTTTGTTAGAATTTTTCATTGCTAGTTGTACTTTAGAAATGTATTTCCTGTTTTTCGATTTTAACAGTTTAAAAACTTCCTCTTTCTTGTTATTGTGTTTTTCCTTATGCGTGAATAAAGCAAGTCTCATGTTTGTTTCCGCGTTTCCGGTGATATAAAAATATTTGCCTCCCTAATACTCGATTAGGGTATCATATCATTTTGACGTGGTGCAACTAGAAAAATATTCCACGCGCGAAATGATTTTAATACATTTGATCTCCTAAATTCGTCATGTACCCTGCATATTATCTTTATGTCACATGTTTAGTATTTATGCTTTGGACCTCCTTGCCCAATAAGTATTCAATTTTTTTCGTTTACTAGCATGGAATAATGAAAATAACATCAGAGACATGCAATATAATTCTTATTTTTTCACTTGGTTTTCTCAGTGATTTGAGGAATGATGTAAACGAACGCAATATATCTTACATTATAAATTGCGTAACACCTGCATGTGAATATATTTTAGTACATCGGGGACTGAGTATTTCTCGATATGTTATGTATTTGTTTTTACGATATGAAATTCGGAGAGGGATTGTAAAATACTCAAAATATATATGTGAAAGTTTTATGTATCCAGTAGGAATGGGTGATTATCAAAAAATAATCGTTATTTTGTAAATAATATTTGTAAGTAGCCGATCAATTGCGGCCTATTAATTTCTTTTATTGGTCGATACTGGATTAATGGATTCGATTATGACAACATAAAAAACAGATACCGAGTTTATGCTCCCTCCATAAATTAATTTAACGGAAAGTATGTATAAGTAAAGAAAGTTTCTAGATAGATAGGTAGAATTTCGTTTACAGGGTGCGTCGACGGCTATTGGTCATTTCGCACCTCGCGCAAGTGATAAAGTGATAAATTACATTAGGGAAAGTTATGTTAAATTGCAGTGCTGTCAAAAAGCATTACAAAAATAACTGTCAAATCAAATTTAAAATGCCTATTTGTTTTAGATATGAAATTACTTGGGTTAGGCGGTCTGGGTCATTCCCCAGAACGTGGCTTATATCGCCTCGGATCCTTAGAGAGTCGAGCAATCTCCGGTATTTTTCGCACTCTGTCAAAATATGCCTTACGGAGAGGAGAGATCCACAGTCATCACATCGAGGTGGTATTTTCTCTTCGGTGAAGAGGAATGAGTGAGTCAGAGCGCAATGTCCGATTCTCAAACGTGTGACGACTACCTCCTCCCTCCGGCATCCCCTGACGGATGAAGGCTATGCAGATGTTGTATGTTTAATTTCACGGAGTTTGTTGCTCGGGACGTTAAACCAAGATTCCCGCCAATACTCCAGAGCTTCGTTACGTAACGTTAGTCTCAAATCCCCGTGTGGTACCAGTTTAGAGGCAAGGACCGAATTTTTCAGCGCCCTCTTAGCAACAGAATCAGCCATTTCATTACCTCTTATTCCCACATGTCCAGGGATCCATATGAAGGTAATTGACACCCCTTTCTCCCTCAGGCATATTATGGCCGACTGAATTTCCTGGACAATCGGATGAGTCGGGTACATTGTGGAGATAGACTGCAGAGCGCTTAGGGAGTCCGAGCAGATGAGAAATTTCTTATCCGAGCATTTTATACCACAGAGGGCCATTTTAATGGCGAAGAGCTCCGATGTATAAACGCTGCATAGTGGGTTTAATTTAGCTGTTGCTATTCCATGATAGGATGATACGACTGTGCACGCACAAGCTCTACTGGACTTTGACCCGTCCGTATAGACGGGAATTAGTTCAGGATGATTGTAGAGAAATTCATTAAATGCATGCTGGTATTCTCTGGCCAGCGTAACGGTTTTGGTGTACCTGTGTAGGTCAAGAATAAAATCTGACCGGGGAAAAAGCCAAGGGGGGCGGCTTGAGTAGCCTACTACGTAAACCTCGGCTAGAGTAAAATTTCGCTCGGCAATAAAATCATTAAAACGGACACCGAATGGTCTGGTGACCTTCGTCTTTCTGTTAAAAACATCTATAAATCTTGGCTTAAAAACGATATTAAAACAAGGGTGAGATGGCAAAGACAAAAGCTTTGCGGCATAGCTACACATAAGCATAATCCTGCGGGTGTGCAAAGGTGGTTCACCAGAGTCTGAGTATAGGCTCAAAACTGGGCTGGTTCTGAATGCTCCAGTCGCTAACCGCAATCCTGAATTGTGTAGCGATGCCAATGGCTTTAGGTATGTTTCCCTCGCGGATGAGTAAACAAGGCACCCGTAGTCTATTTTAGATCTTACAAGCGCTCTATACAACATTAGCATTGATGTGCGATCGGCTCCCCAAGAAGAGTGGGTCAGAACTCTTAGGACGTTAAAGACCTTCATGCATTTTTCCTTTAGCGTTTGGATATGCATTCGCCAGTCTAGTCGTTTGTCAAAAACCAAGCCAAGAAATACTGCTGAATCCTTGAATGGCAGATTTTTCCCATCCAGTTCTATCTTAGGCTGTGGGTATATTCCGCGAAGCCTATTAAAATGTACACATTTCGTTTTCTCATGAGAGAAACGGAACCCGTTATCATTAAACCATCTTTTCAGTTTATTGTCAGTGATTTGTACCTGTCTTTCTGCTGCCTTTAATCTTCGTGACCTGCAGAAAATGGCGAGGTCGTCTACGAAGAGTGAGCCCATCACTGATGGTTGTATGCAGTCTACTATATCATTTACAGCAACTGCAAAAAGTGTCACACTTAGCACAGAGCCTTGGGGTACCCCGTTTTCCTGTAAATGTATATCCGAAAGGCTCCTTCCGATGCGTACTCTAAAAACACGATTAGTTAGGAAATTTTTAATGAAAATTGGCAGGTTTCCTTTAAAGCCCCATTTATGTATGGTCTGAAGAATTCTTTGTCGCCACACTCTATCGTATGCTTTTTCTAGATCAAAAAACACTCCAATAACATGATGGCGTAAAAGGAATGCTTCTTGAATAAAGTTGTCGGCTCGTACTAAGTGGTCGGTTGTCGACCTATTTCTTCGAAAACCACATTGGATATTTGAAATAAGGTTCCACCTCTCAAGGCACCAGACTAGGCGGCGGTTTACCAATTTTTCCATTACCTTACACAGACAACTTGTTAGTGATATTGGTCGGTAGCTATTGGGGTCTGTTTTTTCTTTGCCAGATTTTGGAATAGGTATGATGACAGCTTCTCTCCAGGTGTGTGGGAATTTACCTTCCTCCCAGAGTTGATTGAACGTAAGCAGGATTTCCCTCAACGCTTCCTCAGGTAGGTGTTTAAGGAAGGCATTATGGACGTCATCCAAACCAGGTGATGTGTTCTTTGTCTCCGCAATGGCGGCCTTTAGTTCATTTAGGGTAAATGGAATATTATAATTCGCTTGAGTCCCCTTCTCTGAGAAATCAAGTCGGTCTCTTTCAGCCCTCTCTTTTGCTGCCATAAAGGTAGCGTCAAAGTTGGCATTACTGCTGGTATTTGCAAGTATTTGACCAAATACCTCGCTTACATCGTGCTGGGAAGATACAATACTAGAGCCTACTTTGAGGGAACTAGCCTGTGAGTAGTGACATGTACCGGTGATTTGCTTTATCTTGCGCCAAACTTGTGAAATGGGCGTTCTATTGTTGATACTGTTGACGTATTCTGTCCAAGAGGCCTTTTTTGCCGCCTGAATCGTTTGGCGAGCCTTAGCCCTCAGTTTCCTAAATGCCGAGAGATTCGAGGTGGTTGGCTATTTTTTAAATATCCTCAGGGCACGGTTCCTGATACGAATTGATTTCGCACATTCGGAGGTCCACCACGGCACCGGTATACGCCTAGCGTTGCCGGATGACTTAGGCACACTGGCATTTGCTGCATCTATGATACAAGTAGTTAGTGTCTCAATATTCTCTAGGCATCCGCGATTTCTGTCATAGGTAAAGTTAAAACACTGATTAAAAAGGGCCCAGTTAGCTCTATGGAGAACCCAGTGCCCTGGTCCGTTATAATTAAAACATCGACTCCCTTCTTTTTTAATTATAATAGGGAAGTGATCACTGCCACATAAATCACTGTGGACCGACATATGGAACTTCGTGCCAATATTACCCGAGCACATAGAAAGGTCTATGGAGGAAAAACCTCCGTTAAAACTATTAAATCGGGTACTGTCCCCGTTGTTAAGTAAAAAGAGGTTAAAATCTTCTATAAAATTTGCCAAAATTCGGCCTCTCCTGTTACATTGATCTCTGTTACTACCCCAAAGAGTGTGATGTGCATTAAAATCCCCTAGTAAAACAAAAGGTTTAGGGAGTTGTCGCACTAAATCATCCAGATTTTCCTTGTTTACCGGGGCCCCTTCAGGCAGGTATACGTTACAAAAGGTAATCAGTTCAGGGCACGCAACTGTCACAGCAATAGCCTGAAAAGGAGTTTGCAGTCTGACCTGGGAGGTATAGAAACCCTCTTGAACTGCAGTAATTACTCCACCTTGCGCTCTATTTCCGCTCTCATCGTCAAACCGGAAAATCTTAAAGCCTCTTAAAACGATTTTATCAGAAGGCTTAAAATGTGTTTCTTGTATGCAGATACAGAGAGGGCTAAAATTTCTCATTAAAACCTTCAACTCCTCTTTGCGGCGGTAAAATCCACAGCAATTCCACTGTAGGATTGAAAACATTTTGGGGTGATTAAGATGTGCGCACTTATCTTTTAATGCGATTTTTCTTCTTCCCTTGACTCCTAGCTTGGAGGATTTCAGTTTCCAACAAACTGTCGTCCTCCTCCATAGCCACCACATCGGATGTTGTAGACGAGGGGCCGGGAGGGTTAGGAGGTCCAGGGGAAAACGATTTAGTCCGCTGCAGTCCTTGCATTTTCTTCCCAGCATTAGGTTGGTTCTTCTTGGAAGGACCAGCGATTTTCGCATCTTTATTTAGTTTTTGCGTCTTTTTCATTTCTGCCACATTGGCTATTCCTTTTTGGGTCCCTTCTTTGTCATTTTCCTTCATCGGATTAAATTTGGGTGTTTGAGTTTGTACGGAGCACTTCCTTACCGGTGCAGAGGCCACGGTGGCAAAAGACCGAGAAAAGGTGGGGGCTACTAGGGCCCGATACTTCCTGCGTGCTTCTAAGTAAGTTAACTTTTCGATAGTTTTTATCTCTACCACTTTTCTTTCCTCTTGTTGCTTGGGGCACTTATTTGAGTATGCAGGGTGTGCACCTTCGCAGTTCACGCAGCTCGGTTCAGATGTACATTCATCAGTTTCGTGCTTAGCTTTGCCACAGCGGGGGCAGGTGGCCTTGCCCTCACATCTGGTTGCGATATGGCCAAAACGTTGGCAGTTAAAGCAACGCATGGGACGAGGTATGAAAGGCCGCACAGGTACGGATTCATACCCCACATACACCTTCTCTGGAAGTTTATCGCAGGCGAAGGTCAGAACTATAGACGTTGTATCTCTTAGCGTCCCATTTCGTTTAGTTTTCAAGCGTCGACAGTCGATCACTCCCTGATGCTCCATTTCTCTTTTTATTTCATCTTCCTCAACATACAGAAGATCATAGTGTGAAATAACCCCCTTAGATGTATTCAAGGATCCGTGTTTCTCCACTATAACAGGTATGTTTTGAAGCATCTCCATTCGTAGTAGTTCCACACTCTGCGCTTCAGTGGTTGTTTCAATTAGTAGCGTTCCGTCTCTAAGTTTCTTCGCAGATTTAAGCTCTCCTGAGACAAAGCTCGACAGGACCCTTCTTATAAGGAAGGGAGAAACTTTTTTAAGAGTCTCGCCTTCTTCCTTGCATTTCATTATTAGATAGCGCTGAGATGCGCGAAAACTATTGGCTCCCCCGCCCATATCTGAGCGAGGTCTTTTGGGTGGAGGAAGATTTAAGTCTGCCATGCCACTTATAGGTTCGTCCCTCGAGCTCCCCACCCGCCACGGAGCCACACATTTGGGACGCCACGCTGCAAACCAGCGTGGTCGCCAGGGCTACCCGAGGAATATAGCACTATTGATGTGGGGGCCTGTTTCAGGTTAGAACCTCAAGCGCATGAGTCCTCCACACCCATACGCCTTTGGCCGCCCTACGCAGACCCCCGTCTCTCCAGCACTCGCCACCGAACATATCGGAAAGCCGATTGATCAGGATTGGCTAGATCCTGACCGCCCGTTTACAGGGAATCCGGGGCCAAAGCGGGGTATTGAACTCCGGCCCATACCGGGCATCCGACACCCGGATGGGTGCCGGAGAACTCACCAACCAGGATCCCCTTCTCCCCCTTACGGGTCACCGCACACGGCAAACATGCGGATGGATCGCAGGCCAGCTGGTATGGCCGCACACAGACAGTTGACCCACAAGACTGTCCGGACTCAACCCTTGCTGACTCAGTGGTTTGTTTTCGGGGTTGTCTCCCCGCCCTTTTAGTCGCCTCTTACGACAAGCAGGGTTGCTGCGGGAGTATTCTCAATACCCCTACCCGCAGGGGGGAAAGTTTCTAGAGCAGTCATTTCTTTACTATTTGCAGTTCTGTTTTAGCACCTTCCATGGTGGTAAATATTTTAATCCCAATTATATTTTCCCTGTTTTACGCTGGATTTTAATTTTTTCCCATAACTTTTTTCCACCATTTACATGCCTTTTAGTCTCGTGTTAGGCGATATAAGAAGATGCCTATTAGTAGGGATCCTGGGACATTGATTGATCGATATAAAACGATGAAACACTTATTTATTACGTTAAGGACAAATATTTGAAAATTAAAGCAAATTTTTACTGCGTTAGTTGGTGACGAAACTTTCACAAAATACACGACCAAAAAAATTGTAGGTCTATTAAACCTAACATTACGTGGTTTTTTAGAAAAAGGAAACAGTGGAGATAGGAGTCTGTTGATAGGTTACACCAAGTCATTTTAGGCAGAATGACAACAATTTTAACAAAAGGAATTCAGGAATAACTCTTGTCTTTTCACGACATATAGTACAACGAAAGCAGTCACCGCTAGTCACGATTCAAAATCGAAGAAATTTCATATATCACGTCTGGACGGTTGCAGCTCGATCCACGCCTACTCCCGTTACATCGTCGTTGATTAATAAGGGGTCAAATAATGTGCCCTTCTTCCATATCGTACTTCTTTTGAATAGCTTCTTTAAATAGCTAAAGAATTTTATAGAAGAGTTACTAAGAACTCGTGCCTCTGCTATATTAACGAGCCATTATCGCTATTATCCGTCGAGACTGACGCGAATACCGCGAGATGCCTGAGTTTGAGAAATTACACCATAGATTATTTTTTCGTCGCATCCGATAAACATTTAAAACATTTTATTTGGATTAGAATTGTCTTCGTGACTTAAAATCCTATGACCAAGAATTTCGTGCTTTTTATTCCGTTAGCTGTCCTCATGTTCTAATGAAATTTCAACTATTTAAAGCCAATGCTAATTTTTTATTTTTAATATACCAAAGTAGTTATGAACTTCGTAGAAACTTATTATGAAACTGATCACTTGATTGAAACGTGAGTGGGACCACTGGAGTCACATGCTTTTCAGCATGAAGAGTGTGGAGGAGGAGATAAATAATAATTACCTTTATTACTTAACTGCAATAAAGTTGGCTTCTCTTGCGTAGTAGAGGGCTGATACAATTCGGGGGCCTCGTTGTACTGATCTGACTGTTGGCCCTAACTGAATCATGCAATAATTGCATGCAAAATGTTTACCTTATAATAGTTATGTATACCATAGTTCATTATATGAGATCATGGATTAATATTTCCAACTTTAATCTTTTATGCAAGTTTTCGATTTACCTGTGTACTTTGACACTAGATTGTGGTTAATTCCAGAGCAGGCCAGTACTTAAAGAACGCCTTAAGCTTTTTGCCTACTTATCGATGCTTATAAAAGTCGGATGTATTCAATGGTCCATAATTGGTAGTAAAGTTATTTTATTGTATATTTGACATTTTAAAACCGGAATTGAATTTTTCGATTTAGTCAAGTTTTAGCTTTTTCCTTCGCCTGACAAAAAATAAACTACGAGGGTCATCCAGAAAATAAGTTCCGTTTTTTTAATATCAATCGATTTTTTATTGAAAAAAATTTTAAACCTGCAGAAAACGTTCTTGATAATATGTATTATTTTTCCACATAATCTCCGGAAACCTCAATGCACATCGTAAACCGACAAATGAGCTTTGAAATCCCCTCCTCGTAGAAGCTTCCCGCCACCTCCTTGGTCCATTTGGTGACAGTTTCTTTTACTTCCTCGTCACTTGTGAAACCTTCTCCGGCTAATCCCTCCTTAATTTTGGTGAACAGATGAAAGTGAAGATGAAGACAAAAGACAAGGAAGTGAAAGTGAAGATGAAGACAATGAAGACAAAAGAGCGATGTTACTTTTCACTAGTTAGGCCCCACCTTGAGTATGCAGCCAGTGTATGGGATCCTAATGAATTAGGTTTGATGAGAGAAGTAGACAGTTTGCAGCGTAGAGCAGCTAGGTTCGTCAAAAGGTGTTACGATAGGTTGAGTAGTGTATCAGAATTAATACAAGAATTAGGGTGGGAATCATTATCAGAGCGTAGGTTAAAGTTCAGATTAAATCTATTGGAGAAATTTCAATCGGATAGCTTTACTGAAGATGTCAGGCACATATTAAAAACACCAGCGTATTATGCTAGATTCGACCAGATAAATAAGATTAGAGAGATAGATTGTCGTACCGATAGATTCAAAATGGCATTTTTCCCCCGTACTATAAGAGAACAGAATAGGCAGCATATAGCAAAGGGATAGGTAGGCGAAATATTTTAGAGTATTCTGTAGTGCATGATGCATGTATTACCCCTTAAATACTATAGATACTTACAATCAAGTTGCATGAGACAATATAGTTGCTAGTTTGCATGTTAGTAGTGCATGCTTGGTGATCTTCACCCCCTGCCACACACCCTCGCGGTGGCTTGCAGGGTATCGTGTAGATGTAGATGAAAGTCTGAAGGGGCCAAGTCAGGACTGTAAGGTGGATGGGTCAGAACATCCCAACCGAAATGATCCAAATGTTCCGTAGTGGAACGAGCGACGTGAGGTCGTGCATTGTCGTGGAGAAGGCACACACCAGAGGTCAACATTTCTTTTCTCTTGTTCTGGATGGCCCGACGAAGGTTCTTCAGGGTCTCAAAATACCGGGAGGCGTTAATTGTTTCTCCTTGAGGCAAAAAATCATTCGTGGAGTTCATCCACGGTGGAACGGCGATCTTCGCGAACAGCATGTCGACTTTTGCCACAAGTTCGTCCGTGACAATTGAAGGTCTGCCTCTTCCACTTTCGTCCTCAAGTGAATGTCTTCCCGCCCTAAATTCACGATCCCATCTCCTCACCATCATCTCACTAATTACACCCTCTCCATACACATAAACAAGCTGTTGATGAATTTCAACCGATTTGAAACCACGGGCATGAAGAAATTGAATCACTCCGCGGACAACGACACGAGACGGAACAGGCACAGAGGTGGCGGGACAGGACGTCGAGGGCTCCATTTCAGCGTCTTGGTGTGAGCTTGTTTTCAAGGCTACTGCGGCCCTTCACCTCCCATTCTACTCAGAAGATTCCCCTCTTTCGTAAAACGTTGCCAAAATTGAATAAACAAAAACCCTAGCAACCTACAGACCAAAACGGAACTTAATTTTTGGATGACCCTCGTAATTACGGCAGCAAAAATTTAGCATATAAATTGCAATTCTAGTATTTGAGGTTTCTAAATTCGAGATATTCAAATATTCGAGTCATTTGTTTATTATCTGATTTGAGAAATCTGCTATTCAGTCCATCTCTAGCTAAAACCCCTCTTAACCAGGAGTTTTTTAAGAAAATTCAGTCATTAATTTCTGTTGTTGATCGATAACATATCTTGGCATTCCGGGAGCACATCCGTGTTTTAACCAAATTTTTAATCCCAATTTTATGCAGCTTTTTACAGTCGACGTAGACCTAGGCGACACTACCCGTAGGTATACGTTTTTTAAACTTTATCTCTGATTTTGGAATGGACCTTCCTAGGGTTTTAAATTGTGGATTCCCGAAGAACCCACCCTGGAGTACCCCACAGTCTTAACCCATTAATGCCCAGAATTTTTTTTTTCTGCCGATTTCAATGAAACTTGTCATTTTTATTCCTAAGGACCCGAAACATATGCCTACAAAAAATTATTGCCGTAGGAAATGTACAATGCAATTGTTTTTGCTGGCAAGTTTTCCTCCCCCTGGGATACAAAGGTAACAAAAAGTTGACGAATAAGGTTTTTATGTTATTTTATTTTACAATGTCTTATTTGTACAAAATCATTTATAGAACTATAAATGAGCGTGACAATAATTAATAGTCTTTTCATCTACATCTACATAATACCCTGCAAGCCACCATAAAGATGTGTGGCAGGGGGTGAATTCTCACCAAACATGCACTACATATCATGCATAAAAAATGATTAGTATTTATATGTTGTTCTAAACTTCACTATTCACATTATAACTAATCACATATTATTAATGATCACACTTTTGATTGGGAATATGGTATAGCTTCTGACACTCCAGATGTAATGCAACATTACATTTTTCACTTATAAATGTTGAACGTCAGCCACATTGTGCATTGGCATGGTCCCTTCTTACTACCCATGTTCAATTTTATGAAAACGAACGCCTTCGTGAGCTGCTCCTCTTATTTGAAGTTTAGGTCCTGAAACTTTTCTTTCTACTCCATACTGCCCTAGTATCTATAAAAACCACTGCTGTTGAAAGTTTGTCCATGTACTATCATATCCCAAGTCTTGGTATAAACGCCAGGCATTTACCATAGATGCATTTAAACTCCAGGCAAATAATGGCCACCACCATTTTTTAGAGCGAATTATAGCTCTATATGTCGCCACAAACTGGTCATGAGAATCTACGCCACCCATGTATTTATTGTAGGCATCTACAAGCTAAAGTTGGGGAAATTCAATTGCCTTCTTTTCTTTTCCACTCCATCGTTTAGCTTTTGTAATTATTTTCATTTTGACAATGTTGCTAGTGACGGTAAATATTCGGTTATCATTCCATCAGACATCAACTGCGTTGTCTTCAACTGTTTTTTCCATGGTGCCTCTTTCCTTGTTTTGCATGGCTGACTTCGGTGTCAGAGGAGATTTGTTTAAGGGGCTATCTCGTATAATTCCACGTCCTCCAATCCCGCTCTTGGCTAACTCAGAGAGCAGATTGATAGACGTAAAAAAGTTCTCAAATACCTACAACATGGCTGCCCTTCGTGATATCAGCTTTTAGAAGGAGACCAGTAACAACATCAAAACCTTATCCATTTCCAGAAATGAGATGTGTTTTGGTACTTCCACATTAGGGCTCGGCATGCAGTAAATATCCATCTGATCTGTGAAGTTACCACAGTTTGACACCAAACGTTAGAGTTTCCCTCGAATAAATTTTTTTGTCCCATACCTGTCATAATATGGTGTCTCTTGTCTCATCTATGCTTAGGTACTTAGTACTATCTACAACCTTTATTGCCTTGCTCAAAATGTCAAAAATTGGCCTCATAGCCCTCCTCGGGCCTCCTATTGGCCTCCTCGCCCCTATAAAGACCATTTATTATTATTATTATTATCATATTGTAATAGTGATCTTCATCGATACCCATTTTGTCTGCAACGTGAAGACGCCTTATTTTTGTCATCGAAGATATTTCGTTGCATAGATTTGGACACAAGATGATCGTTAACATACGGGGATGTACTCTAATATAATCGCCTATGTGAAAGTTTATTATACTCAGAAATCATTTAAATTCCTAGGAATACAAGAATATTATCTGTAGAGAGCATTTCCGTCGAAAGACCATTCCGCATTGCATAAAATATGCTATGGCGAAGAATTAGATCTACTAGTATAATGTGACCATGAAATGAATATGACATCGTTTAATCCCGGTGGCAGGAAATCCTGCCAGCTGAATTCATAGGATAATATTTCATCATATTAACATTTATCGGCAAAACTATTTAATACACTATTCAAGTGAACATTACGAAATATGCATAATCTAATCTATTGGTAATATTTTTATAAATAATAGGATTATTTACCCTATGAACTTCCTTCTCTCAGCCATCTTGCTGAGGACACATGCAAGCACATGTTTTCTTGTGTGTACCTCTGTAAGTTTCTGGTGCCTGGGGTTAAAATCTTGAATTGTATACACAAGAGGGTGGCAAAATTAGAGTGCAGTGAAATTTTTATCCTACTGCTCATCTTTCGCCATCTAGCGCAAGTAAACGTAAGTGGCAGGAAATCCTGCCACTGGGATATAATGGGTCAAGTGGATCTCAGCCAGGCATCCAGCTGTAAAGCTGCAAACAATTCAATGGCACTAAAATCCTCATTCTCGGAACTTCCAGAGAAATGTAGCGGATATACCTATGTTTATACAGATGGGTCTAGATGTGAAACATCTACTGCCTGCCTCTTCATATCTCAGGCGGCCACCGTCCAAATAAAGCTGCATCCGTTCTGCAGTATTTTGCAGCTGAGACCCTCGCCATTAAGATGGACTTGGAGAGCATAGAAGCGAAAGAATCAGCGAAAATACTACGCAGTAAGTTTTACACTCTGACCAAGTAGTTAGAATCTGTTGCCTTCTTCATGTGCCGCCACCATTGCCGTTTTGGCCAGAGACCAGTTCCAAATGAACTGATCATGTACAGAGTCAGCATATGTACATACATTTAATATTTTTAGTTTATCATCACACATCTGAAATGGATGTTTGTAATTTCATGTGTCAATCAACTTCATTGCAAATTTACCATCTGCACATTAAGCGAGTGAAAACCTTTATGGTTGAAATAACTCGCTTCCTCCTGCCTTGGGCTGACTATTGCCACATGAGTGCAGTCTATGGCCTCAATTACGCCAGGAAATCCTACAATTGGCCGAAACCTAAAGAGAAATACTTAATGAATTCCATCACCCGATTCCAAATAATGGTCTAAACATATTACATTTTGTAACTTATGCATGATGAATGCTGTTAAATCCAATAGTCATTCTGTCTAGCAGTTCCATATATTCTCTGTTTCAAGCATTGCTCATTTTAATACCTTCTCTCAATTTACAATCCATGTTTAGGCACCACAATTATACCCTGATTTCTTAATTGCAAGAGGAAAATGGTCACTACTGCATAAGTCGTTGTGGACTGTCATGAAAATAATGGAGCAACAGCCGGGCTACTGATCCATAGGTCAATGGCTGAGTATTCACCATTAAAAGCATTAAAACGAGTTTTTTCTTGGTCATTGAGTAAAACAAGGTTAAAATCGTTAAAAATAGCTTCTAAAAGTCTGCCTCTGAAATTAAAATCACGCATGTCATCTCCCCATAGGGTGTTGTGTGCGTTAAAGTCGCCCAATAAGACGAAGGGGCGAGGAAATTGATTAATTAAATCCTCAAGGTACTCTCTATTGACGATTGTCCACTCTATAAGATATAAATCACATGAAGTAATTAACTCCGGGGTAGCAATTGTGACTGCTGTCGCTTCAAACGTTGTCTGTAGGTTCACCGGAGAGATATATAGAGCCTCTCGAGTGAACGCAGCAACTCCGCCAAGAGCTCTTTCACCGCTAAGATCATCTTTCCTTTCCACTTTATAACCTTTCATTTTCACTTTGTCGACAGCTTTAAAATGAGTTTCTTGTATAAACAGGCAATCTGGATTAATATTACTGACCAAAAGCTTCATTTCCTCTGCATGGGAGTGGAAGCCATTACAGTTCCAGGGTATAAATAGGGCTATTAGGGATATTGAAACATAAAGAGGAGCTCAGCGTTTAATTTTTGCTCTTATTACCTTCTGGCTGACGAGGTTTACTTCAGGTTCGGATAGACTGTCATCACACTCCATTTCCTCCGCGTCCACCGTTACAGTCTCTCGGGGAGCTTCCCGCGCACTTGCCAGATATTTTGTTTTGGAGGTATTGTTACTGCCCCCCTCCGATTTTTGGGGCATTTTAGTGGGTTTCTTATCTCTTCCTTCATTTTGCATTTGTCTAGTTTGCTCTTTCTCTTCCTGATTCAACGCCTTTACTAGAATCATTTCCGTTTGGGTGGAGATGGCTACCTTTTGGGTTTCAGCTTTCGTTACTTTTACAAATGACCTTGAGAACGTAGGACATTAAGTACCATACTTTATCCTAGCTTCTAAATATGATATTATATCAGTAACCTTGATTTCAATGATTGGTTTTTCTTCTTTCAGCTTAGGACAATTACGAGAATAGACCGGGTGGGCTTCACTGCAATTCACACACTTTGGTTCTGATTCGCAGTCGCTTTCGTGTTTTTTCCTCCCGCACATAGGGCATGTGGTTTCACCTTTGCATCTCGGAGCTATATGCCCGAATCTCTGGCAGTTATAGAAGCACATAGGGCTACATCTACATAATACCGTGCAAGCCACCACAAGGGTGTGTGGCAGGGGGTGATTGCTCACCAAACATGCACTACATATCATGCATTAAAAAGGAATAGTATTAATATAGTAGTCATAACTACACTATTTAAAAAAGATAGAAATTGCAAAGAAAAGTGGCAAAAACTTTCTGTTAGTAGGGTTAGCTTTAAGTACTCATACCAACATGCAGCTACCAATGCTATTCATTGCTACTCTCCGATAGGACATATTTACCGTTATTCATATCTCTAATTGTGCGAGGGAAAAAGGATATTTTGAATCGGTCAGTTCGGCAATCAATTTCTCTAACTTTATGATTATGGTCTAGTCTGCCATAGTAAGTTGGGGTTCGTAAAATATTTTTAACATCATCACTGAAAATATTGCCTTGGAATTTGTGTAAGAGATTAAGTCTAAATTTCAACCTGCGATCTGACAATGATTCCCATTTCAATTCATTTAATAGACTGGTTACGCTAATATAATTATCGTATCGTCCCTTTACAAATCTTGCCAATCTTCGCTGCACACGTTCAAGTTCATTACTTAGACCGATTTCGTAGGGATCCCGTACACTGGCAGCATATTCCAATAGAGGTCTAACAAGGGAAAAGTAGCTGATTTCTCGTACATGATCGTCACATTTACCCAATACTCTTTTAATGAAACCCAGTTTGCGATTCGCTTGACCCATTATTTCACGAATGTGCTAGGAGGAGAACTATTCTTTTTCCAAAAATTCATTACAAGACATTTCTTATAGTTTAATTCTAACTGCCATGTATCACACCAAGTTTCAATTGCTTGTAGGTTAATATTTAAATATTCTTTATCGTTTGGGCATAGAATTTCCCTGTACACTACTGCGTCATCGGCAAATAGACGAAGCTTACTTTTTACCACCTTTTGGATATCATAAATGTACAAAAGGAATAGTAGTGGACCTATCACACTACCTTGTGGGACACCCGAAGTGACTTTAATTGCCGGTGAGGAAAAACTGTCCAAAACAACCCTTTGAACCCGATCATGCAGAAAATCATTAATCCATGATATAATGTTACTGTCTAATCCATAAGATTTTAATTTCAAAATTAGTTTGCTATGAGAAACCTTGTCAAAAGCCTTCTTGAAGTCGAGAAATATAGCATCCACTGGAATATTATTTTCGCCAGAAACTAAAATATCGTGGGAAAAGAGAGCAAGTTGGGTTTCACACGATCTGCTCTTTCGGAAGCCATGCTGGACATTGGACAATAAATTCTGGCTATCTATGTGTCCCATGACTGAACTGAGAATTATATGTTCTAGGACCTTGCATGAAATGGATGTGAGGGATATAGGTCTGTAGTTAGATGGCTGCTCCCTATCACTACTTTTAAAAATGGGTGTTACATCGGCTGCTTTCCAGTCCATCGGTACGACGTTTTCGGTCAGGGATTTATTAAATACTATTTCAAGGTAGGGGGAAATTTCGGATGCTAATTCTCTATATACGCGGGAGGGAATTTGATCAGGACCAGGAGATTTACTGGGGCTTATATCTTTAAGTAACTTTTCAATACCATTACAGGAAATGTCAATTGGTTGCATCAATTGGCTAGGTATAAATGGCCTCACTGCGAAACACTCATAGCCTATTTTCACTTTTTCTGGAAGCTTGTCACTTGAAAATGTTAGTACTAACGACTTAGTGTTGGTCGTTTCGCCGATGCATTTTGTTTTTAGCCGTCGGCAATCGATAACACCCTGGGAGGCCATTTCTCTTGTAATTTCTTCTTCTTCAACGCATAGAAAATCAAAATGCGAAATTACACCCTTTCATGTTTTCAGGGTACGATGTAAGTCTACTTTAACATGGATATTACCCAACATGGTCATGGTGAGTAGCTTTTCCCCTTGTTTGTCGGTACATGTTTCTATTAATAAAGTTCCATCTCGGAGTTTCTTAGCTGACCGTAGTTCACCAGGAACATAGGAGGACAACACTTTCTTAATGAGAAAGGGGGAGACCTTCGTAAGATTCTCATCCGCATTCAAACATTTCATTACAAGAAATTTCTTACATTCTGCAACATCTCCCCCGCTCAAGTCAGGGAGGGATCTTTTAGGGGGGGGGGGGGGGGGGTTGAGAGTTCTCGCCCATACTTCATCCCTTGGCCTCCCCACCCACCACAGAGCCACACATCTGGGACGCGGCACCGCAAGCCGGTGCGGTCGCCAGGGTTAGCGCAAGGGATATAGCGCATCCGGTGAGGTTGTCTTCTTTGGGTTCGGTCTTCAATGCACTGGCCCACCAACCCTTACACCACGAACCGCCATAATAAGACCCCCGACAACTGCCGCCACCCGCACTCGCCACCAGAACGCAAATGAGAGTGAAGCCGATTGACCGGGAGTGGCTAGCTCCCGGCCGCCGGTTGAGGGAAGAGGGATATTGCCCCGCGATGCATGCCGAGCATCCGACACCCGGCTGGGAACCGCGGAACTCACCCTCCAGAATCCTCTTCTCTTTCATATCCTACATACATCGGGCAAACAGGGCACTCAGTGGCATGCAGGCTCAAAGAACACCAGAGGGCGATCATCCACGGCAACACTAACGATTCTGCAGTCGCCGAGCACGCAGCCTCCGGAGGTCCAGACGTCAAGCATAATATTTTATCTGACAAGACACGGGTAATAGCGAAGGAACGAAGGAAGCGAAGGAATGCATAAGTTTCAGATATTTTTGCCCATAATTGAGTGCTATTACGTCACAAAATGGCGGACCCTTTTTTTAGACAAAATTTTACATAAAGTAGACAATATAATCCTTATTCGGAAAATGGTCTCTGGGATACTTCACCAGAGTATAAATTAGAGATATTTCTAGGTTATTCCTTAAAAATATTTGAAAAAGTTTGCGACGCCGAGAATAAACTCGATTTTTCGATCGCGCGTCGCGGCCCGGCTCCGCGCAGCGGGACCTGGAAATACCGAGACTCCGTTGGATTGTTCATGTTGTGTGGATAATAACTCCTCGAATATAACTTTTTCAGGCTTTGCATGCTGTCACTGATTTCTAAAGAGTATATAATGAAGATCTTTCGAGGATATTGTTTCGAAAGATTGGATCAGTTAGTAGTGTCCATATGCTCTTCAGTGCACTCCATTCAGTTCACTCGTAACTGAGGTAAATTTGTTATTTGAATAATTTTCGGAATCATTTTCAATCACAACCACTCTTAGTAGGGCAAGGAGAGTGCTTTAAAATGTAGGAAAAGTCCTGATGTGGTGACGGAGATGTCAATGTCACCTGAGGAGGTTTTGTCCTTACTGATTACTAGGGGGCTGACTTATAGTCAGTATAATACTCCGCTAGAAGCTCCGTTCCTAGTCACCGACACGAGTTGTATCCCCGATGCGGATTACCCCGATGGAATAAGTATAACCGAAAACATGTGCGAAGTGAATCTTCAGTATTTATTCAATTACACGGTCTCACGGGTACTGTAGTGCGTATCTACAGCGCAAACCTCCAGCGTTGAAGTTAATTGCACTTTAATATGCAAGTAGGGATTTGATGGAAGTTCGGGCCACGCCCAATATAAAAAACTGTGGGAACGAGCAGATTCGTTAGATGAATTTTTATTCGTAAGATCCCTAGTGCCTCTTACTTTGGTAAATGATTCTTCAAGTAAGAGATCCAAGCGTATCTATTTTATCTTTGGGTAATCCTCATATAGAACACACGGGCAATATTAATACTTTCCCTGTTTTAGCTGCGATTATCTGGGCAGATCCGCGGCAGTCGTCCATCAGATTTTGCCGGCTCATTCGTCGTTCAGTGGCTCAAAGAGACGAAGGAAATTTCCAAAGCAGAAAATAATTATTTGCAAAGACAGATTGACGATTTATAAAATTGGATTTCGGGATGTTATTCATTGTCCTATATGCCGACCATGGCTCATAAAATACTCATACATGGCGCGAATTTTTCGAAAGGGGCAATTCTTCCCTTAGGCCAGCTATCCGAAGAGGCGATGGAGGCCCGCAATAAGGACGCCATGAAATTTCGAGAAAGGTTCACGCGGAAACACTCCAGGACGGCCACCATTGAGGACCTATTCGAAAGACTTGATCACGTTCGATCTATTGCTTTCCTCCACCATATCATTGACTGCGAAGACTCATAGGAGGCTTCCGAAGGAATTACGAGAACTATTACTAGGAGAAGACAAAGAAGAAGCATATAATCAAACTGAGATGATGGTTACGATTCATCCGAGGACTAAGAATTTTGCTTGAATCGAACAATCGGCAAAGAAAGTTTGGTCAAAGGTGTTGTAGTGACGAATTCGTGGGGATGGGTGAGTGGTTAAGGAAAGGATAGTGAAAAGGCGATCGCATTGTCAGGAGCCCGCTACAAACCACCCTTTCCTTAACCGCTCCCTTACCCACCCTTACTAATCCCTCATTAGAACACTGCCGACCTAACTACCTCTGCCGACCCTCTACCCTCCTTTCATTTTCTCCGGGTATTCCCTTCTTGGGTTTTTCCCTTCATTGCCGCAAACAGATCTCTTCTCACCCTTATCTCTCTCTCAAGGAGCGTATCGGTACACGTACGAACATCCCATCTCCTCTACTTGTTTTTTCGCCTTCTTAACCATTCCCAAATATAAACATGGTATGTGCTTTCAGAAATTTGTCAACTACCTGAAGAGGACTCGGTGAGTTAAAACTAAGGTTGCTCTGAGGGTAAAAATCATTTGGGATACTGTTGTTTATGTTCTTTTCAGTATCTTACAAGTAATGGCATTTCATTTCTATTATTAAATTGATTTTGTCGGTACTGACAATATCAAAATGAATTTGAGTCATTCTCGTTTATTGCCATCCTCTTTTCAAATTATTTTCTCTTTTAAAACCATAAGTAAGAGATGGCGCAGCAAATTCTATGCAAAACATCAACTTTCCAGTTTTGTTTAATATATTATTGATTAATCTAATTGTGTTTCATCTATATTACTTTACTTTTCGTCGAGAGCATTGCAATTTGACATTATTACATTGTGTGATCAGCATTGCGAAATAAAAATGCAAAACCACTGTAATCTCAAGTTTAAAAGAATCCATCCCTCAAACCTAATGATCCAGTATCTCACTCAATAAAAACAGATGACAATGAGCACAACAGAGCTTTTTGTAAAAACTCATGAACTCATGCTGATTTTAAACAGAATTTTGAATTTAATTGTAAGAAGCTATAAAGAATGATATTGTGAAAATGATTCCCTTTAGGTAATCCTTAAAATTAAATATCAATTTTCATATATTGTTAGTTCAAAGTTACTTATAGGAGAGTATCCACTAATATTATTTCTGACGAATCAAAGAGTCAGATAACAAAGAGCAACAACAAGTTGTAATTTGCCAAGCAGGCATGTTTTTTTTAAGACTACACATTGTCATAAAACGTTCCGTTTTGCGCCACCCTCCTGGGAGAGTAAAGGCGTAGGATGTAGTTCGGGGTGGAGGAGGAGAGAGTGAAGAAGGGAATCCCAAATGTTGCCTTTTTATGGAGAACAGGCATGGTTCCCCGAGAACCGGCATTCTTGCTCAAGAGCTGAAAGACGTTCATAATTTTCATCATGATTCCGAAAATTATCCAATTAAAAAAATTACCGCAGTTACGAGTGCACTTATCCATTCTCTAGAACCAATATCCTCAAAAGATCTTCATTATATACTCTTTAGAAATCAGTGACAGCATGCAAAGCCAGAAAAAGTTATATTCGAGGAGTTATTATCCACACAACATGAACAATCCAACGGAGTCTCGGTATTTCCAGGTCCCACTGCGCGGAGCCGGGCCGCGACGCGCGATCGAAAAATCGAGTTTATTCTCGGCGTCGCAAACTTTTTCAAATATTTTTACGGAACAACCTAGAAATATCTCTAATTTATACTCTGTTGAAGTATCCCAGAGACCATTTTCCGAATAAGGATTATATTGTCTACTTTATGTAAAATTTTGTCTAAAAAAAGGGTCCGCCATTTTGTGACGTAATAGCACTCAATTATAGGCAAAAATGTCTGAAACTTGTGCATAGTATAGGCAAAGTACTCTGTTCACAATTGGTAATGTTTTTTTTTCATAAAAATCCTTTAATTACTCCTATATCTGCTCAACTCTTAATATTTTCGAAGAAAAATGAGAGCGGGCGCTTTTTTCGAAATTTGGTCGTGTTTGAGCCTCTGTATCTAAGTAACGGGTAATACCTATGAAAAATGACTTACCATTCCATAATTAGTAATCATTTGTATATGTGCCAAATTTCAAGACAATTTTGTCCAAAAAAAGGGTAAGAGTTTTTTTTTTCCAAAGTGTAAAAATTCCAAATTTCCAAAATTTTCCAAAGTGCCGTCGAAACCGCGGTCGGTATTGTTAATAAAAGTGTGGAATATACAAAGTCATTTTACTTTTTCATGATGTAGCTTCTTGTCGAATTTATTTATACAATACAATTAATTCTCACATAGATGTTTGATAGAAGAAAATGTCACAATTGATGAGGATGCCCCATTTTTTGCTAAAAATTGATGCAAATTAGTATATGCATTTAGTATCACCAGGAGGTTAACCAGCGATATGTTTGACAATAATATATCCATAACCTTCATCCCAAAATATTTTTCACGAATGCCACAGTGATTAGATGCTACAGTGCTTACAGTGACATAATGGTTATTTCTAAGGGTAAGTGAGCTACATTGATTTTAAAAATTCACCTCAATGGGATACTTATGGCGAGTAACTGATATCGCATATAAATATAAAAAATACTAACGCAAGTTAATATCGCAGGAATTCCCTCTGTTTTTCAGTTACAGCTTTTTTTCCTATATGGACTACGGAATTTAAGGAGTAGTTGTCCCGGTTATATTCATGATAAAGATCAAAAACGGCAGAAATCAGTTTATCAATCAAATTTATGCTTCCATGGGGAATTTGTGGCTGATCGTTTGTGAACATTATACACTCCAAATCAGCAGAAGGGACCAAACATTATTATCACAATCATAACTGTTCACTAATTTTTAATGCCGGGAGAAAAATAGGAAAAAATGAATGCTGCTCTTGTATGTCCAGTATATTAGAATAAATTTCAATTATTTCACGCCTGCTATCCAGTCTTACTCGCAATCAAGGAACCAAATATCTGGATGCAGCATCATAATAACTCACACACCCAATTATTGTTTCCGTCAGGAAAAAATATTCTAGGTTAGTCATCAAACAATCGGAAATAATTATTATTTAAAAAATCTGAATGAAGTACGGGAAATTAAAATGGGAACAATGGCACAAGAGAAAAACAGCAGCACGTAAAAAATAAAATATGAATCATTATGAATATATTCATTTATTTAGCATAGGCACCATGTCACATAAAGATCGAAGAAAAATAAATTAAAAATTTGATGACAGCAACGCTATTTTGAACAAATTCTAGATAAAACATTCTTGAGGCGTATTGATACTAGGAGAGAAATCAGCTACTTTTCCCTTGTTAGACCTCATTTGGAATATGCTGCCAGTGTATGGGATACCTACGAAATCGGTCTAAGTAATGAACTTGAACGTGTGCAGCGAAGATCGGCAAGATTTGTAAAGGGACGATACCATAATTTTATTAGCGTAACCAGTCTATTTAATGAATTGAAATGGGAATCATTGTCAGATCGCAGGTTGAAATTTAGACTTAATCTCTTCCACAAATTCCAAGGCAATATTTTCAGTGATGATGTTAAAAATATTTTACGAACCCCAACTTACTATGGCAGACTGGACCATAATCATAAAGTTAGAGAAATTGATTGCCGAACTGACCGATTCAAAATGTCCTTTTTCCCTCGCACAATTAGAGATACGAATAACGGTAAATATGTCCTATCGGAGAGTAGCAATGAATAGCATTGGTAGCTGCATGTTGGTATGGGTACTTAAAGCTAACCCTACTAACAGAATGTTTTTGCATGTTTTCTTTGCAATTTCTATCTTTTTTAAATAGTGTAGTTCTGACTACTATATTAATACTATTCCTTTTTTATGCATGATATGTAGTGCATGTTTGGTGAGCAATCACCCTCTGCCACACACCCTTGTGGTGGCTTGCAGGGTATTATGTAGATGTAGATGATACTAAATTATGTTCCCACTGCACAACATAACAGCTGATCTCCATATGTAAATCTATAGCAACCTTTTCGTGTGTTTCCAATCTCATATGTAAAGCTCAGTTTTGTCTTGATTTGATTCACCCACAACGTGGCTACAAAATTTATCTACAGGAACATTACAAAAATATTAGCATTTTTGCATAATTCATGGTAAATATTAATTTCAAATAAAAGTAAATATTGAATAGAGGAAGTAAATCAGTACAGCGTCTTCATTAGTCTTCCTCCTCACGGGCGTCCGTATTTGACGAACGCAATTGAATTTATTATTGATTCATTATATTTTATTACATTACCTCACAGCTACATTCAATTAAGCAGCATAATTTCCATTTATAACTAACATATAGTATAATGTATGGCCTGATACGACCTCTCCTCAGGGGTATGTGTTATGGGCATGTTAAGGAGACAAAAATAAAATAAATAAACAAGTAATTTTTTAATAAAATATAGTTTTTATTAAAACTTTATGGAGCATAAAATGTAAAAGGAAATTGGTTAAAGTTCAAGAACAAACAAAATATCGATGAAGGGGTGTATTGCAATAGGCGCCAAGGATAAAATAAGGTTTACAGAGTGGAACTAAAAAGATCTACTCTCTCAACATAATACGGAATGAAACAACATGTAAATAAGTATACACGAGTATAATGCGCAATTTTCTGCCTGTAAATCAGTTCCAAGGCATTGCAATAGATGCATGCTTTCTATAACATTCCAGCAATATGGTACATATGCGAAATGCAAGCAAATTAATTTAAAAAATGTACAGTGGAAAAAATATCTAGAAAAAAAATATTTGGAAATGGACGTTTATTGCATTGTAAGACATGGTGCAAATTTACGAAAATAACCGTCATGAAAATCGCAAAAATTATGCATATTTAATAAGGCATCATATTATCATGTCAAGCATATCCCTTCCACATATATTACATCTTTTAGTTGGTGAAAGTATAAACTCAACCAAAAATGTATTACAAGAACCAAAAAATTAAAACAAAAACAGCACATCATGTTCTTCTCATATTTTTACGAAACAGCCGGCAAGCCACGAAGAGGGTGTATTACTGAGGGTGGATGATCAATTGACGTGCAACTTTAAGGAGAACATCAAAGAAATGGAGACTAATAATTCTGCGATAAAATGTTTTGTTATCATTGTCGTCCTGGTGACAAATTTTGAACAGGAAGGAATCATAATGATGGATGTTGTATTCCTTTAGATGTCAACGATGAATCAATAATAAGTTAAATTATCGCACGATGTTAACTTCGCATCCGGAATGCGAAAAGTACCAGCAAATCACTGACTGTCACAACATGTGCTCGTTAACCATTAAATCGCTGGTATGTAGGAATTCAATTCACATCACAAAGTATAGGTAGAGCCGTAGGCGTCAAATAACACTCTGCGTGGATAGTTCTCATAAAAATCAACAAGCCGTGAAGTATTATATGCGAAAGAAAGCAGAAATCACTGAGCACAAGAAAAAAAAACGATCGATAGTGCTTATGATGCATATGGCGTGCCAATTCTTAATCCAAAACTTTTGGATTAACATAGTTTAATATAAATGTAATCCTATCTTGATTAAATTGGTAATGATATGGTTAGTAATTAATATACCGAATCGCTCACGTCAGCAAGGAATTAAATATTTACGCCACACATTCGACACAAAACAAAAAAAATAGATCAATGCTCAGCGCAGATCGCCAAAATTTTATACACTCAATTAAACTGGGTACATATTAGAAAAGACGAAAAATCAGTTCATAATGCAAGTAGAAAAAATGAAAATTAAATGCGAAAAGCAAATATTTGGCAGTATAAACAAGGTTAGAGTGAAAATGGAAAAACAAGGACTTAATTCATTGAAGGTAATGGAGCTCTAAAATACTAAACCGTACAGTATAGTAGATGTATGCACCGTCGAGTTGTAATTTACAATATTGTAGAGATTCTAAACTAGTGCATTGTAAAAATAGAAACTATTATTATTCGCAACACAGCATAAAAGCGGCAGTCATGCCATATTGATTTCATCAAAATAAAGTTTCGAGAAGTCAACTTGTTCCGATCAGCCGCAATACAGTGGCTCTAATGAATCAAATAAATTCACGAACAGGGATTAAAAGATTTACATGAAATAAGGAGAACAATCGTAGCAGAAAATAATCAAGGAATGCAGGCAACCAAGTTTTATCCATATTGTTCGAACACATACATTCTCTTTGAGGTTAATGTAAAATTATGCTCCATAGTATATACTGGACCAAACCCTTCGGGTGACTAACTACTCATATACAAATAAGATTGAAAAAAAGGAATTTATTCTTCAAATATTGGAATCCATACCAACCCACACATTTTCCCTTATTGCTAAAAACGTTGAGATACGTTGAGACTATTCGGTACTAGATTCAAAGCGTCAGTTTTAAAATCATGCCAATCACTGGATCAATTTGTATCCAAAGGAGCTCAAATATTCTCTTTCTTTTTGATGATTTTTAAAACCCACAAGCAATTAATCGAGGAGGTCAGCTTTGTTTTCTACCTGCCATACAATAATAGAGTAAAAAAAAGACAAAACTTCATGTACTCATCTTTTTACGAAACACCCTGCAAGCCGCGAAGAGGGTGTATAACAGTCGGATGATGATCACCATACATGCAACATTAAGGACTTCAAAGAAATTGACAATAAAATATTTGCTAATTCTGCATGCGATAAAATGTTCTGTTACCAATGTCGTCCTGGTGACAAAAATTGAACACGAAGGAAACATAATGACAGATATTAGATTCCTTCAGATGTCATCGGTGAATCAATGATAAGTTATATTATCGCACGATGTTAACTTCGCATCCAGAATGCGAAAACTACCAACATATCACTGACTGTCACATCATGTGCTCGTAAACCATTAATTCGCTGGTAGGTAGGAAATAAATTCACATCACAAAGTATAGGTGGAGCCGTAGATGTCAAATAACACTCTGCGTGGATGGTACTCATAAAAATTAACAAGCCGTGAAGTATTAGATGCGAAGAAAGGCAGAAATCACTGAGCACAATAAAAAAATACACGATCGATAGTGCATATGACGTGCCAATTCTTAATCCAAAACTTTTGGATTAACATAGTTTAATATAAATGTAATCCTATCTTGATTAAATTGCTAATTATGTAGTTAGTAATTAATATACCGAATTGCTCACGTCAGCAAGGAATTAAATATTTACGTCACACATTCGACGTAAAACAAAAAAGTACAGCGCTAAGCGCAGATCACCAAAATTTTAAACACTCAATTAAATTGGGTACATATTGGAAAATACGAAAAATCAGTTCATAATGAAAGTATAAAAATGAAAATAAAATGCGAAAATCAAATATTTGGCAGTACAAACAAGGTTAGAGTGAAAATGGAAAAACAAGTACTTAATTCATTGAAGGTAATGAAGCCCTAAAATGCTGAAAGTACAGTATAGTAGATGTCTGCACCGTCGAGTTGTAATTGGACATTATTGTAGAGAATCTAAACTAGTGCAATGTAAAAAAAGAAACTATTAATACTCGCAACACACCATAAAAGCGGCAGTCGTGCCATATTAATTTCATCAAAATAAAGTTTCGAGAAGTCAACTTGTTCCGATCAGCCGCAATACAGTGGCTCTTATGAATCAAATAAATTCACGAACAGGGATTAAAAGATTTACATGAAATAAGGAGAACAATCGTAGCAGAAAATAATCAAGGAATGCAGGCAACCAATTTATATCCATATTGTTCAAACACATACATTCTCTTTGAGGTTAATGTAAAATTATGCTCCATAGTATATACTGGACCAAACCCTTCGGGTGACTAACTACTCATATACAAATAAGATTGAAAAAAAGGAATTTATTCTTCAAATATTGGAATCCATACCAACCCACACATTTTCCCTTATTGCTAAAAACGTTGAGATACGTTGAGACTATTCGGTACTAGATTCAAAGCGTCAGTTTTAAAATCATGCCAATCACTGGATCAATTTGTATCCAAAGGAGCTCAAATATTCTCTTTCTTTTTGATGATTTTTAAAACCCACATGCAATTAATCGAGGAGGTCAGCTTTGTTCTCTACCTGCCATACAATAATAGAGTAAAAAAAAGACAAAACTTCATGTACTCATCTTTTTACGAAATACCCTGCAAGCCGCGAAGAGGGTGTATAACAGTCGGATGATGATCACCATACATGCAACATTAAGGACTTCAAAGAAATTGACAATAAAATATTTGCTAATTCTGCATGCGATAAAATGTTCTGTTACCAATGTCGTCCTGGTGACAAAAATTGAACACGAAGGAAACATAATGACAGATATTAGATTCCTTCAGATGTCATCGGTGAATCAATGATAAGTTATATTATCGCACGATGTTAACTTCGCATCCAGAATGCGAAAACTACCAACATATCACTGACTGTCACATCATGTGCTCGTAAACCATTAATTCGCTGGTAGGTAGGAAACCAATTCACATCACGAAGTATAGGTGGAGCCGTAGACGTCAAATAACACTCTGCGTGGATGATACTCATAAAAATTAACAAACCGTGAAGTATTAGATGCGAAGGAAAGCAAAAACCACTGAGCACAAGAAAAAAACAAGATCGACAGTGCGTATGATGCATATGACGTGCGAAATTCTTTAACCAAAAGTTTTCGAATTAATATAGTTATATATAAATTTAATCCTTTCTTGATTAAATTGGTAATGGTGTAGTTAGTAAATAATATACTGATGACATCCAAAACCCCATCCCTTCCATCCCTATCCCTTTGCCTTTCCTCCCGGTCTGAAGCGCCTATTAGTGCGGAAACAGACTTGAAAACACTCATAATAAATAAATAATATACGAATTGCTCACGTACAGGAATAAAATATTTACGCCACACATTCGACGCAAAACAAAATAAAATAGATCAACGCTCAGCGTAGATCGCCAAAATTTCATACACTCAATTAAATTGGGTACATATAAAAACAGAAAACATCAGTTCATAATGCAAGTAGAAAAAATGAAAATAAAATACCAAACGCAAATATTTGGCAGTACAAACAAGGTCAGAGTGAAAATGGAAAAACAAGGACTTAAATAACTGAAGGCAATGAATCTCTAAAATTCTAAAGGTAAAGTATAGAACATGTATGCACAGCTGAGTAGTACTTGGATATATTATTGTAGAGATTCTAAACTAGTGCATTGTAAAATAGAAACTGTTAGTACTCGCAACACAGTATAAAAAGCAGTCATGCCATATTAATTTCATCAAAATAAAGTTTCGAGAAGTCAACTTGTTCTGATCAGTCGCAACAAGACGTCAAGATACGTTGAAACTACTAGGTACTAGTTTGAAAGCGTCAGTTTTGACTTTACACAATCCACTGGATCACTTTGTATCCGGAGAGAGCTCAAATATTCTCTTTCTTTTTAATGATTTTAAAAATAGATTTGCAATCAGTCGAGAACAGCTTTGTTTTCTACCTGCTTACAATAATAGAGGAAAATAATGACAACACTTCACGTACTCATATTTTTACGAAATACCCTGCAAGCCGCGAAGAGGGTCTATAACAGAAGGAAGATGATCACCATAAATGCAATAATAAGAAGGACTTCAAAGAAATGAATATTAAAATATTTGCTAATTCTGCATGCGATATAATATTTTGTTATCCATGTCGTCCTGGTTACAAAAATTAAACAGGAAAGAACCATATTGACAGATATTAGAATCCTTTACATGTTATCGATGAATCAATGATAAGTTATAATATCGCATGATGTTAACTTCGCACCTGAAATGCGAAAAGTACCAACATATCAAGGACTGTCATAACATGTGATCGTAAATCATTAATTCGCTGCTATTAAGGAATTCAATTGAAGCCAAAAAGTATAAGTAGAGCCGTGAATGTCAAATAACACTCTGCGTGGATAATACTCATATGAGTACAAGTAAATGATAACACGATCGATAAGTGCGTATGATGCAATTGACGTGCCAATTCTTTATCCAAAAGTTTTCGGATTAATATAGTTAAATAGAAATTTGATCCTATCTTGATTAAATTGGTAATGATGTAGTTAGTAATTAATATACCGAATTTCTCACGTACTGGAATTAAATATTTACGCCACACATTCGACGTAAAACAAAAAAAATAGATCAACGCTCAGCGTAGATCGTCAGAATTGAATAAACTCAATTAAATTTGGTACATATTAGAACATATTAGAACAAATATTGGGCAGTATAAACAATGTCAGACTGTGAACGGAAAACAATGACTAAAATTACTGGAGGTAATGAAGCCCTAAAATACTAAAGGTACAGTAAAGTAGATGCATGTACAGCAGAGGTGTAATTGGACATATTATTATAGAGATTCTAAACTAGTGCATTGCAAAAATAGAATATATTTATACTCGTAACACAGCATAAAAAGGGCCAGTCATGCCATGTTAATTTCACCAAAATAAAGTTTCGAGAAGTCAACTTGTTTCGATCAGTCGCAATAAGAAGTCGTTTATGAATCATAAATTCACGAATGACAATGACTAGAACTGCATGAATTAAGGAAAAAAATCAAAGCAAAAATGCGCCAAGAATGCAGGCAACCAATTCAAATCCATATTGTTCGAACACTTATAATCTCTTTGACGTATATGTAAAACTATGCTCCACAGTATAAATATGCACAAACCATTAGAGTGACTAAATACCCAAATACAAATGAGATTGAAACAAAAATGAATTTATTTTTCAAATATTGGACACCATACTGACCCAACACACTTTTCCCTTACTGCTACAAACGTCGTGATATGTTGAGACTACTAGGTAATAGTTTCAAAGCGTCAGTTTTAAAATCACGCCATCCACTGGATCACCTTGTATCCGAAGGAGCTCAAGTCTTCTCTTCATTTTGAATGATTTTGTCGAATCCATTTGCTATCAGTCGAGGTTGTCAGCTTTATTTTCTACCAGCCATACAATAATAGAGGAAAATAATGCCTAAATATGACAGCGTGTTAACACATTAGCGTCTAAAAATTGCAGAATTTCTCATTTTCCTCGCTTTCTACTTGAAAATTAAATCGCACAGTAAAAATAAAAATTATTTTACATGAAGCATCTTGTAAATTTTGTATAACCAATAAAATTAATTCTATATTCTATCTGCTATAAAAGAAACGGCCACATATTGAAGAACATAAAATAGTCAAAAGTGTTCCTACTCAATGCAGGTCTTTTTCTTCAACTAAGACTTGTACATCTTCAGTGATTCAGAAGTTAAGGGTCAATGTACTTTTTATGTTGTAACAAGTTTTATAACTCTAAAAAATATAACCATATTATCAGATGTTATAATCTACTAAGAGTAAAAAGTCTAAAAAATGCCATTCATCATTTAAGAAATTTAAACACTTAACATTACTTTAAAACCATGATAAAAAACGAGACAAAATTTTATTTCTTCATTTAAACTCTTGAAACTCTTTACGGTTATAACGACAATGTGAAGGAAAGTGAGGTTAAGGTAATGCGTTGGCAATACACAGGAACTGCAGAATGGTCTCCATAAGGAACTATTCAAAAGACTTTCAAGTCAATGGAGAATTAAATCTTCGCAATCATCATATGATTGGCATACTATTGTTGAAATGAGGATAAAATATTGTTCTTTACGATGAACTGATGGCAAAAATGAAAGAAACAAGAAAGAGAGATAATGATCAATTTTCCTTTTGGTGTCAGAGATGAGTGAATGATAATTGTATTATCTCATGTATTAGTTTCGCATCCGGATTGTGAAATGTATCCACACATCATTGACTAACGTGTGTTTTTAAATCATTTTCTCGCAAGAATATAGGACTAAAATATATATAGCCACAAATGTAAAGTATATTAGTAAAATTAAAAAAACTTTGCGTGGGTAAAAACGGATAATCCAGGAAGCTTAATATATATATTTAAAAATGCAAACATGGTACATGACATAAGTAAAAAATAAAAGATAAACGTAATATATTAGGCAGTATAAAAAGTTTCACCCTGAAAATGCAAAAACTAATCGCTTGTGCGTAATAGAATATGCTGAGTCATATTTTCAAATGTGTGACAGTAAAAATTTTTATTTTAAATGAATTTCACAACTTATATACCAAAACGTTATTCAAGCAGTAGAATAAAATAAAGCCTTTGAAGTAATTATAATTATCAGAGCAAAATTCAATTTAAAATTGGGCAGGAACATAATTACCATCCTTATCACGTACGACAATTTTTACTAGTAATAATAACTGTCTAGCAGTATTAACTAAAAACAATATCGTCTGCAGAATCTACACGATCTTGAGATTGACAGGGAACTTTATAAATTATATGGTAGAATAAATTAATAAACAACAAAACAATGACCTACTCAAATGCAACACATGCATTTTAAAATTTAGTACAAATTTATTTGTATGATCGTGCAAAGGAAAAACAACCAACCACCTACAACAAGCATTCATTTTTTTACACACTACAGATTACTTCAATAACCTTGACTACTGATATTTAAATTAACTCGTAAACTTAAAAATCTGATATCTACCAAACTTCATGATGACTTGTTATTGCATAACATAAATCTGCATTGGAATGCATGTCAAAGTTCAATTCCAAAAACAGGAATAATATGGCATAGGAAATAAAATGAGTGAGAAAATATCAAATTAGATAAAGCAGGATACAAAGTACTCTCTAGATGGATCAATAACAACTTCGTCATGAAAATCGTAAAAAAACGTATGCATCTATTCACAGTAGGTACTAAAAAAACATCGATAAAATAAGGATTTGATATGACGTTCAAGTACAATGTACAAATAAGCAAAGTCTTGGTACTAAATTTACTTTTATTTACAACCAATAGCAATCTAAGCAGCCTTAGAGCTAATGCAAAAACTTAGGTTGGAAATGCGAGGAACGCAAGGTCAGGGTGAGCTAATAGTTTAGAGGGGAATTCGAAGGGAAGGAAAGCATTAGTTGCAGGAAAATAATTTTATGCCAGCCTATTAGGGTCGTGCAATTATATTACTACCTTTAGCGACTAGTAATGTTCGAAAAATTTCTCCTAGAGGCCTTATGTCCGTGTTTTACGCCCTCAGTTACAATAGAGTCAAAGGTAAGACTAGTGAAGGGGTTCCAGTCACAGAGAGCACTTTTCACAAAATAGACTCCTCTAGGTTCAAGTTCGCCCGTTTTTCTGCCATAAGCTAAAGCGAAAGTGAAAATTTTGGATCATAAATAAGTGAGTATTGGGATACAGTCAATATGAGCTATAGTCAACTATAGTCAATACAGTCAATAAATGGTCACGACTTGCTCTACATATTGGATCATTCACACAACACACTCACACCGGCGTTATTCCATGCCGGACCCAGGAGGTCAACGCCACCGGCTCATTAACCTTCATTTAACGTGGCGTTTCCCCCTGCGTTCCCCTCCGGGCTGCGCAGAGGTCTATTCCACGCTTTCACTCCCAGGGCCAGGGCAAGACGCGACGAATTCAAGCGGACTAAGAACTAAGAACCTGCGACATTAAGCCCTATCTTTCCCATCACCCACCCGCCCTCTATTCTACCCCTATGTTTCCTATCCCTACCTATTTAAGAAGCATACCTATCGGCGCTGACCCTGTTCATCATCACTCATCCATCAACCAACAAGACATTCTCCAAGATATAGCATTCACACCTGAAAAATAATACAAGTTAAATGATAGAAATCTGTAAAAGATAGTTAATTAATGCGTCCACAATATAACTTATTAACACAGACAAAAAATCGTCAACATGGGTAAAAATCTAAAATTAGAAATGTTTCCGCTGCGCAAAACGGCGCATAGTGTGTGATTCCTGCCTAACTGAAAAACTAAGAGCCCGTGCACAGGCAAAGCCGAAGATCAACAACCACACATGGATTGACCCGAGTCAAACGACCGAAATGCAAACCCCTACACACTATACTATACGTGTTAAACAATACACAAAATCTTAAATATAAAGGGTATAAAGATAGCGATATTAAAACAAAAAAACGCATAACTCACAAAAAATCCTTCGCAGACGGTAGCTTTAACTGCTCTCTCTCGTTTCCTTGCCGGCTGTCACCGCGAGGGAATAGAAAGGGTAGGTGCAGGAAGAGGCATTTATTATACAAGAACACATTTACATAAAAGTCAGAACAATAGAGTCTCTTAAGTCCTCTTGGTGTACACAAAATGATGAAATCGGCACACACTAAACCACACTGACACAACACTCACTTTATTCACTTTCCACTTTCACACAAAACACTTTCACTGTCACTTCCTTCACACCAGGCCGGGGCGTTGTGGAGTTACCTAGGGAGAGAGAGCGGGTTAACAGACACAAAAAAATGAATTGGATGCAAAGCTGCTCGCATTTAATTGATATGCTCCAAAAAAATGCATTATAGCAATGCAGGAAAAGGACATCATAGACATCTGCGCTCCCCATTGAAGGGGAGACAGTGTCAGAAGCACCGATTCCATGAATTTTGAGATTTAATACTAGAGCAGTCTTTGCATCCAGAAAATTACGCTTACAGCTAGACGCGAGTCCTAACTATCCTACCGTTACGACGGGCCAGAAGAGCCTTAAGTTCAAAATGTTGGAAACTGACTACTTATTCCTACACTCTGATAACTGACCGGGGCGTTGTGGAGTTGCCTAGGGAGAGAGCGGGTTAATACACACATAAAACACTGAATTGGATGCAAAGTTGCTCGTATTTAATATAAATGCTCCAAAAAATGCATTAAAGCAATGCCGGAAAAGGACACCAAAGACATTTGCCCTCGCCAGTGATGGGAAGACAGTGTCAGTAGCACCGATTCCATGAATTTTGATATTTAACACTGGAGCAATCTTTGCAGCCACAAAAAGTAAATTTACCGCGGCGTCTAACTCAACGCTAAGGGACTCTTAGGATGGGCCATATGGGCCGGTAAAGATCCTAAACTGACTAACTATTCCTACACTCTACTCTGCTATGGATGTCCATGGAGCCTCCGCCCACGGCGTGGTCTTACCTGTGGAAGATCTGATTAGAACAAAGTAAATAATAAATAATCATCTCGAAACAATTACAAAGACAACAGAAATGTGCAAAAGCAAAATCATGCATGGAAGAATATTTAACATGACATTCAGAACATCAGTACACCATATAAAATACACAATATGCCAAAATATTCCTGCCTACAGTCAACACGCTAAGCAAGTGGCCACTTGCAGTTTGGTGGAGTATACTCCACCATAATACCAGATCCATTGGAGCCCCGATATTTTCGGGACCTCCATACCTTTGAGCAAGCTTGCTTTCCCCAATAACCTTCATATTTAACCAGACACCGTGATCACGTCATGTCTGGAATTGGAGCAATGGGCTCCTAACACAAACACAAAATTATAAAGATGCACAAACATCCAATTTACACAAGAGTTTTTTTACCTTGAATAACGTCAGACCTGAAAGTAATGTCATGTTACCAGAGTATCGTTAACCCATGAGCCAAGCGATGATTTCTCCTGATGTTGAGACTATCCCATCTTATCTCTTCGGCGTCCATTCTTCACCTTAATCCCGTCATCTTCTGGGAGGTGATTTTACAATCGTAGCTCTCCATCACATCCTGCAACGACAGAAAAAAGTGGAATTTCAAACAAAGTACCTTGATTAGCAAGCTAAAAAAGTATAATTGAAATGTTAATCTGATTTTCTATGCTATATATTTTGTGAATATCCCTATTTCTCAAGTAATACAAATACAATAGCGATGGATAACAAGCCTGTAAAATTATTAATTTAACGATATTTGACATCTCATGTTTGGTTTACGTTAAATAGTTTGTTTGTGAATTAAGTCAAAAGAATGGGCATTATTTAAAGAGCAGCTGGAATACTAATTTATGGCGAACGGAATAACGGACGTTAATCGTAGGAAAGTGACGAGGTGGCCGAGTGTTAAGGCTTTGGATTGCTAATCCAATGTGCTTTGCACGCGTGGGTTGGGATCCTATCCTTGTCTCCAAATGTTGTGGATTGAGTGACAGAAGTAAGTAGATAAGAGTTTATCTTTAACTTGACTGTGTTAACTAGTATTCAAGATGCACTCGCTCACGTTCCAGGGATGCGTCCTACATCCCGGAAGGTTTAATGCCAACTGACTCCCGGAATTGGGGTGCCCAAAGATGCCGTCAAAACAAGAGAGCGATGAAACTCGCAGCAGCAAACAATGCGATAAGGGAACATGACAAAAAATAACAACTAATAAACGACTGTTTGTATTTTAAGTCAAAAGAAAAAAATATTTTGACACATGCTGGACGAAATAAAAATATCCCATGGAGTCGTTTGAAATTAAATATTAAAAAAAGATTGTCAGCAAGGGACATATTGCTATACATCGCGGAAATAACTAACCTATTACTAATGTATCTGCATTGCTAAATAGTATTTCTTTGTATGTGAATAATATTTACTACCCCTTTTTCACAATTAAACAATAGATAAATACATATTTTGTAAGTGATAAGGGTTTGCACGAGTTTACTAGTATCGAATTATTGCCTTTTGACTGGGACGACAATTGCAACTCTGCACATGTACAGCGTTTAATTCCAACAAGGCCCTTGGAATTAATCTCAAGGTTGCATGCGGAGGCTTCGTTGGAGCGGGAAGGGGAGACAAAATTTACAGGTCAGGACCCGTTCTTATTATAAATTATCGAAACTGCAATATCATCGGAAGAGAAAATAAATATTTCCCTCGACTGACACGAGAAGCAATTGAAAAATTTAAGAAACCATAATAATTAACAGGGGAGATTCTCTCTCATCAGCAATCAAACAGCCACTCCAACAATCAAGCCCGCTCCTGTCATATTAGCTCCCTCCTGACTAACACACATGCTATACATATATGACGGTCAAGTATCGATGCATCTCATTTTGGACCTGAAGACGATATGTGGAACACCGGAGAAACTGTAGTCCTCTAATTTGTTCCAACATTCATTTTGGGAATAAAACAAAATATGTAGATTCCAGAGGAGTAGAATTTCTAATTTCACCATTTCAATTGGACAATTAAAAATTAAATTAAATAAATAATAAGTAAGGCAAGTACTATCCACAGTCTGAATAAAAACCAATTAGTAACTGTGATTATATCTGGACTCAGCTGTGAAGAGGCAAGAATTAGGAAATGAGTGAGACAAGGCTGTGCACTGTCTCATGTAATTTTTAAAGTTTACATCGAGAGAGCCATCAATGAAATCAAGGAAAAGTGTTCTGGAGTGATTATCCATGGAGAAAAAATTATCATGCTGCGATTCGCTGATGACATAGTGGAGACAGAGATCCTAACAAGACTCTAGTTACTATGGAAAGGACAATGGCCAGATATCAGCAGAAGATAAATAAGAAGAAGACTAAGATATTGGTGTGCAGCAAGAAAAAAAGAGGCCAAAACCAATGTCAAACTAGAAGACAAAAACTCGATGAGGTGAAAGAGTAAACTATCTCAAAAATGGAATGATTCCTGATCAACCCAGAATAAAGAGGGCCCTCACAGAGGTACTCAGATGATGCGATTCCGAGAATTTCAATGTAAGACGTAAAACTCACTTTAAAACTCATTAGAACCTTTCCTGTAAGTAGGAGATTCCGTACATGTCGACTATATACTCATCATTATTTCCTGCCATATCCGAACGAACAGATTCCGAGTGAATATACTGTTTAACTCTTCCTGTTCTGTTGAAAATTAATTCTCAGGCTGACAGAGTTAGTTATTTGAAAAAATGAGAGTATTAATGTGCATTCAGGAACAGTTGCCAGAAATGGGTCACTGTCGCCTACTGCTTCTAAAGAGCAAGCAATAGATTAACATAAAATCGAAAGGAGAACATAAGCAAAAAGTGCTGATTCGGTCATGGAACAGAATTACCCTACATCACGTCTCTTCGGGTGAGTGAACTAAGTCAAATTTGATTGAAACTACGATTGCGGTTAAAGAAATAACTAGTCTTTCGAATGTAGCTGAATAATCTCATTATATCTTTCTTTAGAAATGGCCCAGGGTAGCTTGGTCTTAGTTTCTATATGTTGGATACAGTTACATCGCTATTTATTAATGTAAATTGACCTATATCAGAATTATCAACAATTATTATTCGTCACACATACTCACAAATTTATGAGTCACCTATGCGGAAATAAAGAGATGTTTTTTTTCTTGCCCTATGAAATAAACAATAAGAAAAACGTAATTCAATTAGTACACTTCGCATATTTTGAACAGAACGACAATGTTCTAATCGGAGTGTATCTATTACAGTGAAACCTAAGACATTCTCTATTTTATCACCTCTTGTCGCGGATCTGTTCATTTAGAGAATTAATTTGGAGAAAATTTAGAGAAAAACTGTTTCTGTGCAACTCTAGGAAATCGCAGAACATCAGCGTCTCGCACCGAGACATTGCATCAATATCCTTGCTGTCTGGACTGGAACAGATCGACAGAAAGTAATATTTGTGCGTCGACTGAATTTCATATGTAATTGTATATTTCACGGTAGAAAAATAAATGGAGAGGATTGGATGTCAATATCTCACCCTTTGGGGACAAACATGATTTTGATATTTTAAAAAATCGACTTCATGGGAATATATTAATCGTGTCCGGCCATAATGTGATACAAAAGCCTTCGGGATTTCATTCAAATGTTTCCAGGCTTTATTTATTATCTTACTTTTCGATGGAAATTAATTAATAGATTATATCTTAATAAATAGTTGGATAAATTCCATGGCAATAGGGTGGAACCATAATATTCTAGAGACAAAAAAAACATTTTACGTGGAGGAAGGGAATTTACAACGCGATAAATATTACAAATTCAAGTAAAAAATGGGTTTTTAACTCACGCACAACATCGACATCAAAACATAGACACCTACATCTAAGTCACAGGGGGTGAAGATCATCAAGCACTTTAAAATGCAACTAGGCTACTATATGGACACATGTTAGATAATAGTGTCACATACGGATTACAAGGAATACTTGGGAAATGTGATGAGAAGACAAAAGAGCGATTTTACTTTTCACTAGTTAGGCCCCACCTTGAGTATGCAGCCAGTTTCTGGGATCCTAATGTATTAGGTTTGATCAGAGAAATAGACAGTGTGCAGCGTAGAGCAGCTAGGGTCGTCAAAAGGTGTTACAATAAGTTAAGTAGCGTTTCAGAATTAATACAAGAATTATGGTGGAAATCATTACCAGAGCGTAGGTTGAAGTACAGATTAAATCTATTACAGAAATTTCAATCGGATAGCTTTACTGAAGATGTTACGCACATATTAAAAACACCAGTGAATTATGCTAGATTCGACCAGATAAATAAGATTGGAGAGATAAATTGTTGTACTGACAGATTCAGTTGGAGCAGGGGAAATATTTCAGAGTAGTCTGTGGTGCATGATGCATGTATTAACCTCTTAAATACTACAGATACTAACAATCTTGTTTCATGAGGCCCTATGGTTGCTTGTTTGCATGTCGGTAGTGCATGCTTGGTGTTCTTCACCCCCTGCCACACACCTTCGCGGTAGCTTGCAGGGTATCGTGTAGATGTAATTGTAGATTAAGAACCTCTTATAGCAATAAATACCCCTTATATTAACAAGCTTGGATCGTGACGTGTTCGCTGAATAGTAAGTTCATTTAATACAAGGTTAGCAATCACAGAAGACCTTACGCAACATATAAAACCGAACCGTTTTTTTACTTAAAAACAACCGTATGGTGAGGAATATAGGGATGATTTCATTTCAGATATCATCCACGCTGAGAAATGAAAAGACTAAAAGTTCGACTCTTGTGGGATGGAGATGCGGAAAAACTGAACCCGGGGTCAAATTGTGATTGAAGTTACGATTTCTTGACCTTTGCACATCGTCAACAATGCCCTACGAAGTAAATATTGTGGCCAGACCTCTCCTGTCACCTGCTTTGAAAACTTCTTTGACTTATCCCAGGTTTTTCTCATTTGACATGGAGTTAAAGTCCCCCTTCCACAACCATTGTTCTCCCCCATAGCTTCACCAACATTGAAAATAACTCACACCCCCAGACTGATGTCTTCCGTGCAATCACCCGTGCTAACGTCCTCTTGTGGGAAAAACCGGTTCTGTTTCAACTACCAAAATGTGACTACAAAGTTTTTCTGCTCATAAACACGAATCGAATTAAGGTGGAGAGGTGGCCATAGAATTCACATTTAATATTGAGACCAAATATGAGTACCGATATTAGAGCTTACGTTAAAAAAATGTATAGCTGTTAACTTTTGGAAGAGGTATATTTCAATTAGATGACCCTATAGGATTAGGTAAACGACAATTGAAAACATTCAAACAATACGGTACAAAATGTCCACCGGTGAATTCAACATCAGGAGAAAATAATTATAATTATAAAGCCATCACTCTACGCTGCTCCATATTAAATTGCTACCAATGAGACTATTCACTTTACTTTTCACCGCAGGTAACCGTAGTACAAGACAGTGCCAAAAAAGAATACTAGAGAAAAATGCTTAACAATGGCATAATGAATTGTTACGACACTTACTGCCCGTGATTCCCTCGATTAAAAGAAAAGGTGAAATCTCTCTTGACCTATCTTTACCGAAGTGTTTCTGACTGCGTGGAAAGTTTCAAAGCTCACGAAAAAACCTTTTCCCTTGTTAGACCTCATTTGGAATATGCTGCCAGTGAATGGGATCCCTACGAAATCGGTCTAAATAATGAACTTGAACGTGTGCAGGATCGGCAAGATTTTTAAAGGGAAGGTACGATAACCTTATTTAGCGTAACCAGTCTATTAAATGAATTAAATTGGGAATCATTGTCAGATCGCAAGTTGAAATTTAGGCTTAATCCCTTAAACAAATTCCAAGACCATATTTTACCATCAGTGATGATGTTAAAAATATTTTGCGAACACCAACTTACTATGGTGGACCGGACCATAATCACAAAATTAGAGAAATTGATTGCCGAACTGACAGATTCAAAATGTCCTTTTTTCCTCGTACAATTAGGGATATGAATAACGGTAAATATGTCCAATTCGAGTGTATCAATAGATAACATTTGTAGCTGCATGGTGGTATAAGGACTTGAAGCTAACCAAACCAACAGCATGTTTTTGCATGCTTGCTTTGCTACTTTTATCTTTTTTTATATAGTGAAGTTTAGAACAGCATATAAATTCTAATCCTTTTTATACATGTTTTGTAGTGTATGTTTGGTGAGAATTCACCCCCTGCCACACACCTTTATGGTGGCTTGCAGGGTATGTAGATGTAGATGAAAACCGTTCCTGAAATACCAGAACTTTCATCTAGATGCACATGGTTCGTATAAGTTAACCTCTACCAATTGTGATCAAAAATCAAGAGAGTTTAACATGACATCATAGCAGAATTTAGTTCATGACAAAATCAGAACTTTTCTCCTTCATGAACGCCGAAATAAATATTTCCCAATGAATTTTTCATTGAAGAGTTAAAATAATGAAAGTGTAACCATAAGTGAAACAGTACATGTAATACGCGGATTTTTTCTACTACCTCGCCTAACACATGATATAGATTTTTAAATGACTTCAGGGGTCACGTATGCGAACGTAGATTATATTGGACTAATGCAAAATATAGCTTGCCTGATTTCGGAGTACGCACCACTAAAGGCGTATATTGCGAGTAAATCAACGATATGAACGTCTGAAAAACATTTTCTAAATTACAATAATTAAAATTTATGCTCATCGAAGGACACAACAAGCTCGAGATCTTTTGCAACAATTTCTTTTAAGAGCTTAAAAATATCCTAGAAATGCAACGCACCCATCGGTCGTTGACTAAATTGTTGAAAAAAACATTTACCTGAAAGGACGGATGATTCATCTCAAGTAAAACAACTTAAATGCATGTTTCTAAGGTTTTTATAATCGTAGTCAACGTGGAGCATATTACGTGGCACCATCATAGAAGGGTCTAAATTAATTAAAAACTGACATTGAGCTCTGAACTGGTGAGAGGCTATGTAAGAGGAATTAATACTTCGGAAATCTTTCTAAGAAACGAAAACCATCCACAAAAACAAATCAATTTCAAGAAGGAAGAAAATGAGGAAACATAACTTTGCTTTCAAATTTAGCTCATTAATGGCAAACCAAAGATCTTCGGTCCCTATAATTAGGCAGAAAGACAGAAATACAGACGATGATATCCAGTAATACGTAAACGGGATGAAGTTAGGATAGTTGTTACCAGATCGAGAAAATTCAAGTGATACGAAAAAAGCCTTTGAGATTATAGGCGGAAATCGAAAGCCAACTCCAGATCAAGTAGAAACACGAAAATTGCAGAAACTGACCTTATTTTAAACGAAATAGAAACACACGTGAATGAAAAATTAAATAGCAATGAAGGAGACTCACCATTACTCCTCCTGAAGAGCGTTCCTTTCCGTCTGTTTCTCGAATTCTCAGTTTTCCCTCACTAGGCCCTACGTCATCGATGACGAAGACTAAGCTTCATGCCGCCAAACACTAGACAAACTTCTTCCTGAAATCAATTCACACCATTAACAGATGCAACAGGATCTTACCACGCTTGAAGCTGTACTAGGGCGGGAAATATCCGCTTAGCAATGGAAAAAATAGCTTCTAATGTAAGATGCCGCAAAAAAACGAGAAATTTATGTAGCACGAAGCAGATGGTATCTTTTTGGCGGCAAATCCGTACTCGTTGAACATCAATATAATTACTTGACTAGCCGTTTTAAAATTCTCTTATATTCCATATGCATTGCCATAAAATCGCTGCAAACTCTATGAATATTACTAAATCAAATTATCTTAAAATTCAGCATTCTTATGCATAATCTCAAACCCACCTGTCCATCAGCTCGTCCCAGCCCACGTCTCGGCAATAACTGATAAACGGATGTAGGGTCACGGGTATAATTGTCACAGTGACGTCACATCGGACGACCAATCACCGAATTACCATGTACGTAGTGATTAATAATTTTGAAAACGCCGATAAATAATGCAGATACAAACATTCCCTTGCAAATTCTATTGCTAGATATTTATTTTGAATGTCAACATTTGTCTATTAATTGCAGAAATTTTCTTTTTGAAAATAGTCGTTGAAAAATTATTAGCGCTATCTACTCTAACTTCAGTAAACTACTAATGTTGGCGGGAGAAATTTACAAACCATACAATAAATGGTTGGAATAATCAACTATCTGAAATATTTCCTACAAGGAAATATTTTTTAAAAAATTGTATTCAAATAACTATTGCAACATTTGGCACTTTACGAAACGATTATTTCAGAACTAGCGAACTCAAAGTTGAATGTAATCTTATACTTGATTAGTACCGATTTCCGATTCCGGTGCCCGAATTTTTGCGACTGCTGAAACCGCTGCATAACATTAAATAGGATTTTCAATTACTTTTACTCACAAAGAGACGTTAATGTTTCTTGTTTGTTATCTTCCTACTGCAAAAGCAACGAACTTCGTCGAGATAGATCGCATAATACCTCAGCAACGTAATCACATTTGGACATTTGTACCTGTTGTAACGTGGAAAATGAAAGCAAAACAAACGAACACTTACCTTCACGAGGCTCGGTATCTCTTGAAGAAGATATGCACGCCATACTTCAGCAAGGGTTGGCCAACAGCAGCAACTGACGGTTGATTTCACTCGGCAAGTCATTAAAAATCACGAAAAACGCTAGCACCTCTCAATATTCCTTGGCCACGTAACACGAGATTCACTCAACTAAACGACTATTCATATCTCACTGCGAGGTTATATCGACGGAAAAAATACTGAGAGCGCCCGGTACACTGAACAACCCCTTCCACACACCCTCGGGAGAACTTACAAGGTAGTTGTGCAACATCCTGAGGAATCCTTTAATTCACTGGCAAGCTACTTTTGAGCAGAAATCGGTGAACAACATAATTTTCACGCGGATAGTTAACATTCACCACCTTCAACATTATCACTCACTGAAATACTAAACGAATTAACTTAGCGTAAAAGACGTGAAACGAAATCAACTTCTTATTGCAAGACGGATACGTCTCCAGGCCTTCTCGCACGAATTTCACACTGCCGATCAGCTGATGAGGATAGTCCTCTCGCCTCACACGAAGTAAACTAAGGCACTGCAAGGAGAGATTGCTTCGCTCTAGAACTTGGAAGGGTCGTGAGTTTCACAATCGGTGAAATAGTTCCTCCTCATTTTCACGCTCAGGGTCGAGAGGGAAGGCTTTCGGAAGAAATAGAATGATTGAATGCCAGAAAGGCGACGTCGTCGGAAATATTTCATGCCTCGTCATTAAAATGAGAAAGGAATCAACGCGTGTGCAAAGGAGATCGGATAGATTTGTCAAAAGCCGTTATGGTATTTCTAATAGCCTTTCGAGTTTAAGAGAAGAACTGGGTTCGGAATTACTATCGGAGTGGAGGATAAAATTTAGGCTAAACCTTTTAAGCAAATTCGAATATGAGATGTTTACAGATGACTTTAGGTACATGTCAATAACCCTAGCGTATTATGCTATGTTTTTTGAGATAAACAAATTTACAGATATAGATAGTCGTACCGATAGATTTAAAACATAATGTTTCCCGTGCAGGATAAGATATCACTGTAAGCATAATAGTTAGGCAGGGTTATGACGATAAAAAATTGCTGGTGTACTCTGAAGTGCGTGATATATGTTGAAGTAACACTTTCATGTGTATGATAGGAAAATACGGATAAGTGTATTTCGGAATATGTTTCCCTAGACAGTAGGTAATCCATGCATTATTATGTATTTACCAACCATATAACTGTACATAATGGTAAAAAAATTACCTACTGACTAGGTAAATATTTTCCGAAATACACTTATGCAAGTGACACTAATATCTAACGTGTGTTTTGAAGTAGAAGCACTGCATCACTTAGTTAAATGACATAAGTGCATGTTTAGTGATCTTCACCCCCTGCCACACACACTCGTGGTGGCTCGCAGGGTATTACGTAGACGTAAAACCAATGAATTGAGCGTAATGCAAAGAGGTGCAAGATACCTTACGTATGTACTGATTTAAAATACTGACTGATTTGAGTAAAATGCAAAGAGTAGGTGATAAAATCATTGAATTAAATGCATTAATGCACGTTAAAAGAGGGAGTTCATGCTTCAGGAAAAAATGAAATCAATTTCAAGCAAGTGACGTAAGCATTCACGAACATGATAACTGAACAATCCGTGACTCAGTTGTTGCATGTGACCCCACAACCTTCTACACCCATGAGAGCAATCAAGTATATGTATATGCGGGGTAAAATAGAAGGTTGTGCCGACATGACGTCATGACACTAATGATTGAATGGGAAGCACAGTTGACCGAGGCCTTTAGGCCTTTAACGACATTGTCGAGCCTCGAAGTGGAGTACTTCGATTTCAAAACAGACCTGATATTGGCGCGCGAAATATTTGATTCTACGAGGCCGCTGCTATAACTTTGTGCGGGTTTGACACGGGATTAATCAAATAATGGTTTTCTTCAGGCGTTTTAAAAATAATCTGTCAAAAATGAAGTTGCTCCAATAGCAATCCACATTATTATGACGCCGCAAATCAAGCTACCGGAAGGGCCTGAGTCATCATGTAGGTATGAATTGTAAATCAGAAGAGAATTAAAGTTACACTTCCCATCATGCGGGAATGCTAAAATACTAGTCTGTGCACGCACTTTTTACATGAAACTACGGCGTATAATGCTAATACCCTGTGGTACTTTGTTGATATGCATTCATGAGATCCTTGTAGATAACATGGGTCATAACAACAAACATAACTTGAACCACACTTGAAAATTAAGAAGCGGGAAAAGTATAAAATTCTTATGATATTAAATTCAATACGTTTGCTGCTCGAAGCGTAGTAAGCTGAAGCTAAAAGAATTGTTTTACCTTAAAGTCATTCATAGCTTTCATTACCGCCCGGGTGGAAACAGGATAAAGACCCCGCCTGCTATGGGTCGTGGGTTCGTGTCCCGCCAGGCCGGATTTTCACCAAGTCATGGGCAGCCACCCAGTGCATGGTTGTGTGGGATGTTCATTTGTTAAAGTGCCCGATATGCTGGGCGTATATGCTGTTTTCGGCTCTTTAAAAAATAAATAAATTCCAGGTAATACATCCACTCTTGCAGAAACAAGAACTCAATAAGAACAATCAAAGTAATTGTTTTCTTTATTCCTATATACATTAAAAAATCGTTCATCTTCATCGTTATAGTTAGAGCTCTCGACTTTATTCTCCTTATTGCTAGCCTCTCTACGTATTCGCGTAAATCACTTTTTATCTCATCCAATTGCACTGTACTTTCCTGCCTTCCATTTCCATTCTTTCCAAATTCAAAGCCCGCGAGCTAGCCGCGAAAACTTTAACGGAGTTACACGCTGAGATGCACGATAGCAAGATATTCCACAGAGAAAAAATCATTCTCCGTGACCGGGACTCGAACCCGGACCCCCTCATTTCCAGCCAGGTGCTCTACCAGTTAAGCTACCAAGGCGACTACCGGCAACATCAAGCTACTGTAACCCTTTTACTGCCATTGGGCCGATATATCGGCCCTCTATGGTTGTGCGAAAACTGCCAAGGGCCGATATATCGGCCCACCTACATTACATCATCACGTCTTTGTAATGGTTACAATTCCTTCAAATCATAGACAGCATGAATAATTTTGTCATCCTCTTAAAAATTGAAATAATGATCGAAATTGAGAAAAATAAAAATTCATATAAAAAAATTAAGTACTTCAAATATATCTTAATGTGCTTGCCCATTGGCTGGGCTTAATGGGCTTGGCAATTTTCATACAGTCTACTTTAAAGTTGCTGGAAGTAAAAGGGTTAAAGCCTTTAGAATTTCCCCAGAGTAATAGTATGGCTTGGTAGCTCAACTGGTAGAGCACCTGGCCGGAAATCAAGGGGTCCGGGTTCAAGGGGATTGATTTTTTCTCTGTGGAATATCTTACTTTCGTCCATTCTTTCCGTTCACTTTTTATCGAGGAGTATTTCTACTTACTTTAACGGAGCATCATGTCTTACGATACGGCCGATTGAGTTAGCCTGTCTCTTTTTAAGCTTTTGATAAGGCTTACGATGTCTCTCCACTCTTCTTTGCACTTTATTACTCTGTCGATTCATTTTGATTCCAACATTTTCCTGCAGTGCTACCTTTCCGAGTGATTACAGCAAAGACTTTTCTGCTGCTTCTGTCGTCCATGCCTCACTACCATAAGGAAGCGTGTTCTAGTTGTAAGTACTATTGGAGTGTGTCCCTACCTACAAGCTTTTATTTCCAGCTGCAGGTACATTTTTCTTTTTTTAAGATGCCTTCTTTGCCTTGGCTATTCTAGTGACAATTTATTTCTTGCTTCCTCCTTCGCTGATGACGCAGCATCCCAATTATAATACTCTGTCCCCTGTTCTAGCTTTGGCTTTCCGAGTTTAATCCTGATCTTAGCGTCCTATCTTTTACTGCATACATCTACATCTATCTACATAATACCCTACAATCCACCAATAAGGGTGTGTGGCAGGGGGTGAATTCTCACCAAACATGCACTACTTATCATGCATAAAAAGGATTAGTATTTATATACTGTTCTAAACTTCACTATTTAAAAAAAGAAAAAATATATCAAAGCAAACATGCAAGAACATGCTGTTAATTGGGTTAGCTTTAAGTGCTCATACCATCATGTAGCTACCACTGTTATTCATTGCTACACTCGTATTTGATCTATTTACCGATATTCATATCCCTAATTGTACGAGGAAAAAAGTTCATTTGAATCTGCCAGTTCGACAATCAAATCAACCTTTAGCTTAGTTTTCTTTTCATTTGCCTTCGGGGTATTTTTGGCCAATTTCTTTCCCATGTTAACTGGAGTCACTCTTGAAATTTTCTCTGTCTCAGCCATGACGGCAATGTTATCCGCGAATCGCAGCATATGAATTTTTTTCCCGTTGATATGCAATCCTGAAACTTCCTATTTCTTTATTGAATGATTTTCCCTGTGTAAATAAATGTGTGTGTTTGTTTATTAATTCAATATACGCACACGTGTAATACGTACAGTCCGCTTTACGCGATACAATTTTTTGTACGATTTCTTGTACAAACGCTTGTATGAAGGAATTGTACCGTGTAAAGCGGCAAATTGTGAGAACGCTTGTGCGAATGACTGAGCGGAAAATAGAACCTGTTCTAATTCCATTCAGACAAACATACAATTTCGTTCAGTTTATACAAGAAATTGTACAAAAAATTGCTTCGTGTAAAGCGAGTTTGATATACACGTGTTTGCATACATAAAAATTACAGGAGTTACCTGGTACTCCTCCTGGTACCTTTAACCGAAATAAGTCAAAACATTGCCACTTTTCTCACCTCATTTAGAAATAAAAGTGTTTGCTAAGATTTACCAGGCGATATGATTGCAAACTCCGAGTCGGTGTTTTTGGCACCCGAATTATTCACAGTTACCACCTCTGCAAACAGAGTCATCAGTTTTAATCGCAGTGCTCGTTTTTTGGCACCCATTTTTTTATGTGACAATCCTACATCGGGGCACATGAACTCTGAGCAGATTCTTTGAGTTTCATAATTGTGTCCCACCGGGTCAGCCATTATGTATCAACCTTGAGTACCGTGTTAGTGTAGTAAGGTATGTGTTAGAAAGGCTGGTAAGCAGCATAGAAAGAAGATGGCAAATACACAGAAGACACATCAGGCTACCAAAATTGAATATTAGTAGTTGCGAGAAACATCAGAAGTAGATATCTTAGCGCCATTAAGTGGAACGAAACAAAACCAATTTTTCGCACAGATTATCACTGGTCAACAAAAAAGAAAAATTTTCTGTCCAAGATATTTTGTTGGGTGATTCTAAAGGTGTTTTTTGTGCTGATTCCGAATCTGGGCTCAGATTTTTTATATCACGTTTAGTTTCCTTAGGACAACCGGATTAAATGGGGGTTCAAGGGGGTTTCAGCAAATAAATCTTGAATTAAAAAAATGGGAAAAAATAGGTACTTAGGATTTTAGTGCATATTTAGCATCTGGAAAGTCCCTTTTCAGTGTCCAGCAGTAATCTGCTAACATGTTGCTGAACTTTCCTTCACATCTACATCTACATAATATCCTGCAAGCCACCACAAGGGTGTGTGGCAGGGGGTGATTGCTCACCAAACATGTACTACATATCATGCATAAAAAAGGAAGAGTATTAATCTAGGAGTCAGAAGATTTTTTTGTAAAGCGGGTTGATATACACGTGTTTGCATACGTGTTTCCTTTCCATGTAACTTATAGCAAGTTTATATAACATTTGCTAAAAGTAGAAAAAGTCAATTCTGAAAACTGCTATATAGCCATGCTATATGTAGCAGATCCCTAACTCATCAACATTCAGACGAATGTTGTGCACCGGTCGGGGTCCAGGGCGGTTATTCCCGAATTCTCAAGGCGCCCGATGCCATTCTCGAGACGACATCCAATAATGTCATCGGAGGTTAAATTCCGTAAAATCCGCCAGCGGCAGCATTCGCAAATGGCATCGGTGACCAGCGATGCCATTCGTGCGTCTAAAAACTCCTAGTTGAAAATGATGTTATGCCCGTATCCATGATGTCTCATGTTCATGAGCTGATAACAAAAGAATGACGTTATACTTCAACCAATGGGATTGTGTTTACTTTAGCAGGTAAGCGCCATAGCGTTTGAAAAACGTTTGTAGAGTCGGTGACTTTTGCTTATAGATAATTATATTCTTCAGAGGAAATGGATTGATCGAGGGAAGTAAAACCGATTTAAGTAAAATTAAAACATGGTCGACTTTGTACTTAAGTTTCGATTCGCAATATATTAGTTTTCTAAACAACCGGAGAGTTATAACATGTTTGTGTGGGCCTCCACGGAGCATATTATGTAGAAAACGTAGTATTACAGACCTTTCTCCGTGATGATCACTTTCAGGAAGATATTTGAAATCACTTACTAAGTATTTTAGCTCGTTATTGAGTTAGCCTGCTGGTTTATTTGTGAAATTTCATTATGGTGCATTTTATATTTATGTATATTAATGATGTTGTACCACTTGCTGATGGAAGGCCGTTGAAATATAATTGATGGAAGCTGCTGAAAATTAATTGAAGTGAAGTTTTAACAATTTATTGAAAGATACCTATGTTATCAGTGCAATATTTAATTTTCTGATCGTTCTTCTTTGAGAGACCTTTTTGTAGGTAAGCTACGGTCAATATTGTAGGTAGGTAAGCTACGATGAAGAAATTATTTCTAAATAATATTAACAGTGCCGCCAGTGGATGCAGAATATATGTAAACATTGATTGATTGATTTATTTGAGTTTTATTTTACCTGGGCGGGATAGAACGTTGCCGTCCTTTCCAACCCCCGCCCAGGGCATAATAATACATTCGTAAAGTAAATCTAATGATAAACATAGAGGTAAATCGATGCAAACGAGTGTTTAATTTATAAATAATCTTATTATTATATAACGTATGTAATAGCCGCAGGAGTAATTGGAATTATGTTAAGAATGAGTGCATTTAGAAATCTTAGCCAAACAGTGTTAACAGATCTAAGATGATTACTAGACTTCTAATTAAAAATTATTAATTGGGCCTTCGAGGGTTCCTTGGGAAAAAATAAGTACGTAAGGGCAGCATTGGGAGAAGCTGACAAACCTATTGAACGCGCATGATCTTTGTAAACAATACGACACATGTATGGACGAAAATAATCGATTTTTCAGCATAATCGATTATTTGCTTCCGATTTTAATCGATTATGGGTGGGCGATTTTATCGCAGAATCGATTATTCTCTACCGATTTTGACTGGGAAAAAATCGGCGGGAGAACTTCGATTTGAAACTTGTTGCAAATAATTGTTGAATCGCATAGGAAAAAGTATCGGAGGGAGGATTTATGTAACAATTGTTCCGCAACAAGTCTAATGCAGTGTTTCTGTTCTGTTTGAGATAGTGGTATTTTGAAATGGCCCCTGTAAAAAGCCATTTGTGGAAATTTTTCCAAAAGAACGACAAGAGCGCGACTTGTCGCATATGCTGCAAAGTTATTTGGTATTAAGGTGAAGTATCGCCACTTTGGTTGGTTATTTGGTATTGAGGCAAGAGAACTTATTTCAGAGCGAAATGTAGAAAGTATTTGGTGTTCCGTCAAAAGTAATAGTAGTAACGCAAAAAAGATATATGTAGGTGCATATTGCAGGCCACCGGACGCAGACGTCAATTCTATAATAGAGCTAGAGTCAGAGATACGTACATTACTTTCCTGGAAGAATGATAGAGGAATAATAGCAGGCGGAGATTTCAATCACCCTTCGATAGATTGGAATACGTTTAGTTTCATAACAGGAGGTAAGGATAAGGAACATTGCGAATCACTGTTGAACACCTTTACGACACATTCTTTACAACAGCTAGTAACAGAGCCGACCAGGGGAAACAACATTCTAGACTTATTAGCAACAAATATACCCAGGAGAGTTCTAAATACAGTTACAGACACAGGAAATAGTGATCATAAAATAGTGTATCCAAAATTTATTGTAGGCGTTGAAAGACATTATAAACCAAGGAGGAGGGTATAATTATTTGGCAAGGCAAATTACGACGGTATGAAAGAGGAATTAAGGGAAGCGTTTAATGTATTTAGCGAACAAAGCAAAGGATTAAATACATAGGATTCGTGGAGAGAATTTCTTAAGGTCACCGGTAACGCAGTTCATAAATACATACCAAGTAAATATATTAGTGATAACACTGAGCCAAGGTGGTATAACGCGGAGGTTAGGAAATCACTAAAGCGACAAAGGGTATGCCACGCTAAGATGAAAAATGCAGGACGGGGTCTGTTCAGTTGTGTTTTCAAATGGTATGTCAAGGTTGAGCCGCGCCACCACTCGGCGGTGCCACTGGACTTCGGTTTTCGTTTATCATTTGTTTGTGTGCCTAGTGAGTGGATGTTGAATGAGTGTGTAAGGGAGTCTACCTGTGAACGCTGAGCAGTGAGGATCAAGTGAAAGAAGCAACCCTGTGGAGTCCAGCTGCTTGCCGCATCGCCATCGGTCGGTCGGGCACGCGATCGGTGAGTGGCAGATTGTCGTGGCTCAACCTTTTGTCGCTAATAATTTTCGTAAATGCAAATTGTACAGTCCACTTCGAGATAGAAATTCACCTTCGGAAGTGATCATATGGTCCTTCGGGCCGGATATCGTTAAATATCAGTGTAGATATCGATAGGATTTGGTCGGTTTTTTACCCTTGCTTGGTTTAACAGGTAGCTGAAAATGCCGGCGATCGACGACTTAGAGTTTCGTATTGCATCTCTCCTTGCGAAGATGGTTCGTATCGATAATGTCGCCAAAGAGTTCGAAAAGAATGCGAGTGATGTAAAACAGAGGAATTTATTACGAGCTATGACAGACCAGGTTGATAAAATTGCGGACGATTTTAATGAGGGCATTCCAAAATTAGCTGCGTTGTACGCGAAACAGTCCCCTCCGATTGAAAGGGACAAAGAATTGCGTAAGAGGACTGAGGAGTTCGAGGCGATGTTCTACAATACGAAGGCAATTCTCCTCACTCACTTCCCCGATGTGGAGCCTCGCTTAAGGTCAACGGGGCATCATGCTGTCGTGGAGAGTAATGTTAGTCATGCAGTAGCGCTCCCTAAACTCGATTTGATAGAGTTTAACGGTAATTTAATGCAATGGCAGGCATTTTATGATTTATACCTATCCGCGGTGCATGATAATCCTTCATTGAGTGACGTGCAGAAATTTTTGTACCTCAAATCTGTTCTTAAAGGGGAAGCATTGTCGTGTGTTTCATCCCTACCTGTGTCCTCGGGAAATTATTCGGTCGCGTGGGAGAGTTTGAAATCACGCTACATGGATCCTAATAGGCTGACAAATGCCTATCTGGAGGCTCTGTTTGATTTGACCCCAATCAGCAGGGAAGCTCAAGCTATTCGTAAATTTTGCACGTTAATCACCGAGTATGTTGGTGCGTTAAGCGCTGTGGGGCACAATGTCGAAAGTTGGTCTGTATTAATGATTTTTCTGTTGCGTCGAAAACTCAATTCCGTGTTGCGAGAGCGATGGGAAAAGATAGCATTGAACGTTGTAGAGCCGTCTTTACAAACCTTTTTTGATTTTTTGAATGAGGAAGCCAAAGTTTTGGAGGCATCTTCATCGTTACCGGTGGAAACTGGATTGCATAAAAGGCCCCATAAGCCAGCACAATCGTTTAGAAAATCTACGAGTATGGTTGTTAACACGGACAGCCAGAAATCGTGCCCAAATTGTTCATTGTCGCACTCATTGGAGAAATGCAGGAAGTTTTTGAAATTACCTGTGGGTTCTCGGCTGAGGGTAGTAAAAGCAAAAGGTTGTTGTCTAGTTTGTTTTAGCCAAGAACACTTTTTAAAAGATTGTGAAGTCAAACAGCCATGCCCCAACTGTAAAATGCGACATAATGAATTGCTTTGCTTTGCCAATCGTGGGAACTCAAGTTCGAAATTTGAGGCTAAAGGTAATGCTACGGCAGAGTATCGACAGCATAACCCTCCATTAGTGAGCGCGGACTCAGGCGAGACGAAAAAAAATCCGGTTAACGAGGTTTCCACACTTCAAACTTGCACTCATCGGTCGGGGTCCGTAGTGATGCTTGCAACTGCAAGGGCAATCGTATTGGATACTAATGGCAAAGGTCGTGCCATTAAACTCTTGCTTGACACCGCAAGTCAGGGAACATTTATCACTGAATCCTGCGTTCGGCGGTTAGGGCTAAATTCCAATAAAATTAGAACGCCCATCTTCGGGTTTGGAAATAATAACGCCGTAGTATCCTCTGGAATGGTCAGTTTGAAAATAAAGCCTTCCTCCCAAAGCACGTTGAAATATGATATCAACGCTAGGGTGGTCCCTCATATTGCTCAGTGTCCAAAAATATCGGTCGTTAATAGAACATGGCCGCATATTGTGGGATTGAAACTGGCGGACCCGAGGTATTACGATGAGGAAACGATAGATGTACTATTAGGCGCCGAATGGTTTGCGCGCGTGGTAGTTGACGCGCCAATAATTGGGCCGGCAGGGACACCTGACATTTTACCTACAGTTTTTGGTCATTGCCTGATAGGGAAAATCGAAAATATCGATAATAAAATCCAGGTGTTTCGCTCAACGCTAGGTGAGAGCATTGAAAGTTTAGTGCGAAAGTTCTGGGAATATGAGGAACCTCCGAGGAGATACCAGTGCAGTCCGGAAGATGATGCTTGTGAACAACACTATCAGAAAAATGTAGCTCGTGAATTTAAACAATATGTTGTTCGGCTACCTTTTATTACAGATATACCAGAATTGGGGCAAAGTTATGGTTTAGCTCTGCAAAGATTTTATATGCTAGAAAATAGATTGAAGAGAAACGCCGCTTTACGAGCCAGGCATAATGAATTTATGAAGGATTACATTACGCAAGGCCATATGATTGAGGCATCTGGTCCCCCATCGGTACTGTCTTACTACATTCCGCACCATTGTATTTATCGCTCGACGGAGGAATTCGCTCGATTTAGGGTGGTTTTCGATTGTTCAATGAAAACCACTAATGGCATATCATTGAACGATGTGTTATATAAGGGTCCCAAATTGCAAGTGGATCTAATCGATATATTAACACGATTTAGATTGCATGAGGTTGTGGTGATCGCAGATATCCGCCAAATGTATAGAAACATTAAACTGCATCCGGACAATTACGATATGCAACGGATATTTTGGAGATTTAGTCCCGAGGAGGATTTGCGAGAGTACTGCTTGACCACCGTAACTTATGGACTGAAATCGGCCCCGTTTTTGGCAATTCGTACACTTCATCAGTTGGTATGCGATGAAGGCGTAGAATATCCAGTTGCATCTCGAATAATTAGAGAAAATACGTATATGGACGACATAGTTTCCTCAGTTCGAACCATCGACGAAGGGTTAAAATTGCAGTGTCAATTAAAGAAGCTTTTGGATCGTGGAGGCTTTGAGTTGCGCAAATGGTTGAGCAACAAGGTCGAACTGCTAAAAAATGTACCCTCAGAGTTTTGCATTCTGAAACCGGAGGTATTTACTTTTCAATATGAAAACCAACCTGCCGCGGAAATTTTGGGTTTGACTTGGAATCCTAGAAAGCATAATTTTTCGTATAAGTTTGTTGCTGGGTTTGGTGATATTACGAAAAGAACCATATTGTCGGAGGTTGCCCGCTTGTTCGATCCGCTTGGTTTTATTAGTCCCGTCACATTTTATGGAAAATGGCTTATTCAGTATCTTTGGCATAGCGGACTTGATTGGGATGACCCTCTTCCAGAGGAAGTAGTTGCCAAATGGAGGCAATTCCGCAGTGAGTTACCACTCATTTCGAAATTTGAATTACGCCGTTGCTTGAATTTAGACTCGGCAATCGACCTGCAGTTACATGCTTTTGCGGATAGTTCTGAGAGGGGCTATGCTGCGGTGGTTTATTTACGAGGTGTGAAGGCCGATCAGACTGTTGCTACCTCATTACTGATAGCTAAGTCAAAGGTAGCACCGATCAAGCGGATATCACTGCCTCGATTAGAATTGTTAGGCCTTGTTTTAGCTACTAACCTTATTGAGTATGCCAGAGATATATTGCGCCATCACTGCATAATTTCAGATGTTGTCGTATGGAGTGATTCTATGGTTGCTCTTCAGTGGGTAAAGTCGTCACCTCACCGCTGGAAATCCTTTATTGCAAATAGAGTGACGCTGATTCAAGAGAAATTATCTCCAAACAAATTTCGGTATGTGCCATCAGACTCTAACCCTAGTGACATAGCATCGAGAGGAGCCCTTCCTCGTCAGTTTATCGAGGACGCGAGTTGGGTGACGGGCCCGTAATGGCTGAGTCAACCATTGGAGGGGTGGCCGAGGGCTCCAAAACTAGCTAACCACACGGAGTGTGATGCCCTTGAAGTGGAAGCTCGAACAATTAATCTCCATACGGTACTAGAACAGGATACACTAGCTTGGTTGTTGAAGTTTTCCTCATTTTCACGCTTGAAGAGAGTTACTGCATATTGCCTGCGGTTCATTCATAATTGTAAGCACCCCAAGGAGAAACATAGTGGCTATCTCACTTCGGAAGAATTAGCACAGGCAGAGGTGCGTTTGGTAATTTTAGTGCAACGAATTGAATTTCAAAGGGAATTAGATTTATTAAGAAAAGAAGTAGTGCCCAGTCGGTTGAGAAATTTGAACCCATTCTTAGATAAGGAAGGAGTCCTAAGGGTTGGAGGCCGATTGAAGCATGCCAAGATTGCATTCAACCAGAAACACCCAATGCTGCTTCCGAAGTCTCATCATTTAACGACTTTGATTATTGATTATTATCATGAGGTTCACCTACACCCTGGGTCACTTCATTTGCACTGCCTTATCCAGGCTAAATTTTGGATCATAAATGCTAGAGAGGTTATTCGTCGGAGAATATTGCACTGCATGAAATGCTTTCGTGCAAACCCCAAACCGAAAGAGCAGTTTATGGGTAATCTACCTCCCTCTCGATTGGAGAAAATTAATGTATTTGGCATAACAGGCGTGGACTTTGGCGGGCCGTATGCCCTAAAAATGGGAAAAATACGCAAAGCAAAGATATTAAATGGATATATTTGCTTGTTTGTTTGTTTCGCAACAAGGGCAATACATTTGGAACTTGTCTCGGATTTGAGTTCCGATTGTTTCTTAGCCGCTTTAAGGCGGTTTATTTCGCGAAGAGGCGCCGTGACCGAAATTCATAGCGACAATGGAACGAATTTTGTAGGGGCGCAGAGAAAGATGGCGACTTGGAGGAAAGTAACGTCATCAGCTGACTTCAATAGTAGAGCCGAACGGTATCTGGGTGATAGAGGAATCGCATGGAGATTCATACCTCCTGGCAGCCCCCATATGGGAGGACTATGGGAAGCCGGTGTCAAGTCGGTGAAAAGACATTTGGCAGCATCACTTGGCGATCAAGTACTAACGTACGAAGAATTCTACACAGTACTCGTTCAGATAGAAGCTGTATTGAACTCGAGACCTATTACTCCAGTTAGTACGGATCCTACCGATGTCGAGGCTCTTACTCCCGGCCACTTTCTCCTGCAAGAGCCAATTTACACACTTCCTGAAGAACCGGAGCATGGTCCAGGGAGATATAGAAGGCGATGGAGTTTACTGCAACAAGTAGTGGCGACATTCTGGAGGCGATGGCAGGACGATTATCTAATTACTCTCCAGAGGCGAGAGAAATGGACTACCAAAAGTAGTAATATCAAGGAGGGCGACCTAGTAATATTGAAGGACCCGAAATGTAGCCCTTGTAGGTGGCGACTTGGTCGAATTAGCAATTGTTTCCCGGGAACAGATGGCCTAGTTAGAGTCGCTGAGGTGAAAACCAAGCAGGGGGTGTATAGACGGTCAGTGAAGGACTTATGTCCATTACCAATAAAAGATAATTAATGTTAGTGAGTAGGATTCGGTAGTGTAGTAAAGTTAGGTTTGTTTATTTAGTTGACTGTTGGTTATTAGTATTTGTGAACCTTTCCGTGGGCTTCCCCTTCCTAATAAATCTCCTTGATAGCCCCCTTGGAGTGAAGATAAATCCTTTCCCCTTTTTGTTTTTTTGTTTTTGTTTTCCATGTTTTTCCCTTTCCCATTGTGTGATTTAGTTAGTTTGGATCATATGATCACATCGAAGAGGGAACTACCCTAATTGTTTGATTTTCTATTTCTCAATTAATATAATTATTGTCTAGTTGGTTTGTTGTTTTTGGAACGTTGTTCCAAGGGCGGGGGAATGTTCAGTTGTGTTTTCAAATGGTATGTCAAGGTTGAGCCGCGCCACCACTCGGCGGTGCCACTGGACTTCGGTTTTCGTTTATCATTTGTTTGTGTGCCTAGTGAGTGGATGTTGAATGAGTGTGTAAGGGAGTCTACCTGTGAACGCTGAGCAGTGAGGATCAAGTGAAAGAAGCAACCCTGTGGAGTCCAGCTGCTTGCCGCATCGCCATCGGTCGGTCGGGCACGCGATCGGTGAGTGGCAGATTGTCGTGGCTCAACCTTTTGTCGCTAATAATTTTCGTAAATGCAAATTATACAGTCCACTTCGAGATAGAAATTCACCTTCGGAAGTGATCAGGGTCTATAGGTAGAGGAAAAAAATGAGCTAGTTCAAAACTATAAAAAATCGAGAGCATTAGCAAGGAAATCATGTCGGCAAGCGTTATCACATTTCAAGAGCAAGATGTTAGGAGAATATTTAGATAGCAATCCTAAAGCGTTTTGGTCATATGTGAGAGAGCTTCAGGGAAATAAGTCCACAGTGCACACACTTAAAAATGATAAAGGAATCAGAGTCACCAGCAGTGTAGAAAAAGCCAATACTTTAAACACCTTCTTCCAAAGTGTATTCAACTCATCGTAACAAAACGCAGTGGAACCACCGCCGAACACTTTCAGTGAGCAAATGCCCGAAATAAACATTTCATGTCGCGGAATAGAGCAGCAGTTAAAAAGCATAAGTAAAAACAAATCACCAGGTCCCGATCAAATTCCTTCCAGAATATATAAAACATTAGCTTCTGAAATAGCCCCCTATCTAGAAATAATATTCAATAAAACACTAAAGAACCACACAGTACCCAAGGATTGGAAAGTAGCTAACATTACACCTATATTTAAAAGCTGTGATAGGGAAGAACCCAGTAACTAAAGACCCATTTCACTCACGTCAATCTCTTGTAAGATATTTGAGCACATAGTAGTCAGTTCGATCATGGGGCATTTGGATAGTCAGGGATTACTCATAAACAGCCAGCATGGGTTCCGGAAAGGTAGATCTTGCGAGACACAATTAGCTTTATTCGTACACGATATTTTAGTCCACGGCGAAAGCAGTACTGAAGTTGATGCGATATTTTTAGATTTTAAAAAGGCTTTCGATAAAGTTCCTCATGACAAATTAATCTTTAAGTTAGAGAGTTTTGGTATAAATAAAGACATTGTATGTTGGGTAAAAGAATTCTTAAGTGGGCGAGAGCAGAGGGTTGTCATAGATGGTATCATGTCGGACACAATCGAAGTCACATCGGGAGTTCCCCAGGGTAGCGTATTAGGTCCGCTTCTATTTCTTTTATGCATAAACGATTTGGGTACCGTAGTTAGTAGTAACATTAGACTTTTTGCAGACGATGCGGTGGTGTACAGGGGTATATCAAACGAAGAGGACACGAAATCACTTAGCAAGGATTTAGATGCAATTCAAGAGTGGTGCGACAAATGGCAGTTAGAACTCAACTTTAAAAATTGTGTAGCTATCAATTTTTGGAGGAGGAATAATTCGATAGAGCGATCCTATAGAATTAATAACACGAAGATCGAAAACGTTGAAACCGTAAGATATTTAGGTGTAACAATCACTAAAGATTTATCATGGGGAAGACACATAAGGGAAATATGCGGCCGAGCGAAGAGAAAGCTAGGATTTATAAAAAGAGTACTTGGGAAATGTGATGAGAAGACAAAAGAGCGATGCTACTTTTCACTAGTTAGGCCCCACCTTGAGTATGCAGCCAGTGTATGGGATCCTAATGAATTAGGTTTGATGAGAGAACTAGACAGTGTGCAGCGTAGAGCAGCTAGGTTCGTCAAAAGGTGTTACGATAGGTTGAGTAGTGTATCAGAATTAATACAAGAATTAGGGTGGGAATCATTATCAGAGCGTAGATTAAAGTTCAGATTTAATCTATTGCAGAAATTTCAATCGGATAGCTTTACTGAAGATGTTAGGCACATATTGAAAACACCAGCGTATTATGCTAGATTCGACCAGATAAATAAGATTAGAGAGATAGATTGTCGTACAGATAGATTCAAAATGGCATTTTTCCCCCGTAATATAAGAGAACAGAATAGGCAGCATAGGAAAGGGATAGGTAGGGGAAATATTTTAGAGTATTCTGTAGTGCATGATGCATGTATTAACCCCTCAAATACTATAGATACTAACAATCTAGTTGCATGAGACCCTTTAGTTGCTTGCTTGCATGCTAGTAGTGAATGCTTGGTGACCTTCACCCCCTGCCACACACCCTCGCGGTGGCTTGCAGGATATCGTGTAGATGTAGATGTAGACGACTTGGAGGGCGAATCGGACCAGATTAGAGGCTGAATCGGACCAGTAAAATAACGTTATAAATTTTAGTTTTCTTAAGTTTTATTCCATAAAATTTTTAAATTTTGCATCATTGCTTTTAACAATGTAGTGCAGTCTGGAGATATTTCGACGACACCTTCTTAGAGTCAAACATAACTTTACAAATAGACATACATCACCAAATCTGAACATATAGAACAAAATAGAACAAATTTACCAAAACAATTAAGCACATTTACCACAAGTAAATTTATCTCGCCCCTTAGCACCTACACACAGCTCATGGTACCAACAATTACACTTCATGCACTTAATCCAGTCTCTACACTTTGACGAATTCGCACAATTATAAGACTTGGAGCAGAAGCCACAAAGCGTATCATCAGCTGAGTTTTCCCCATTCTCAGTATTGCCGTCCCTATCTGAAGATGATTCATATAAGTTTCTGCAAGTTCCCTTCGCGTTCCTAATATTTTGTTTCTTCAGTCGTTGCTTTGTTTCTTCTATTACAGCTGGAGAAGTAAGTATTTGAGCAATTTGCTTTCTTGACCTTTTCACATTGACTTTCATTCTTTTTTCTGGTGTAGGTAGTAAATTATGGAAAGACCTACCCAAAGTATTTGACGATTCCTCAGATGTTGATGTCGAGGATTGGCTTTCTTCATAGGGACTGGCAGTTAATTTTTGATCGGAAGATGAATTTGTCGAAAAAGGAGTTGATGCTTCTTCAGGGGCGTGTGAGCTTCCGAGATTAGAAGGATGAAGATCTAACTCCGTCAGGATATCCGGATTCAGGGTGAATATTCCTGTTGATCGGAATCCATTTTCAGCGTTGCCGATTGTTGCGGCTTTGCTCCATGCATTTCGAAAAAGCCGACCAAAATTAAATTTAGTCATCTTTCTATCCCCCTTACAAACTGTCATATACGCATTTGTTTCAATATCGTAGTATGTCTTTAATGGTTTATAAAAAGACCTGTCCAGAGGTTGCAACCTTTGTGTAGTGTGGCTGGGCAGTGATAAGAGAGTGATCTCATTCCTTTCACAGAACAGTAGAACAGGAAGAGTCTTGTGTGATGCGTGGCCATCGAGGACTAAAATGCATCGGCCAGGAATCCTGTTTGCTTGAAAGTGCTTTAGCCACTCCAAAAAAAGATCCTCATTTATCCACCCTGAATCGGACATAAAAATTTTAGATCCCAACGGAAATCCATCCTCCCATTCCTTATGGAACTTTTTCCCCTTAAAAATTACAAAAGGTGGTATGTAATGTCCACTTGCATTGCAGCACGCAACAACTGTCACCAATTCCCCCTTTTCCACTGACGTCTGTTTTATGACTACCTTAGATCCTGTTCTTGCAACATTCTTTTGGGTTTTGCGATTATTTAATACACATCCCGTTTCGTCAACGTTGTATATAACTCCAGCCTCAGCCATCGAAATAGTTAACTTTGAAAAAAAATCGTCTACATCTTCCTTATTTAAACCCTCAGCTCGAGCCACTGACAAACCTTCGGGTTTTCGAAGACTTAAAGGATGTCTAGATATAAAATTCAAGAACCAATCCTTGCCTGCTCGTTTTTTTAACGCAGAGAAATTATTTTTTATGTTGTTTTCAATGGAAAATTCATATGCCACCTTCATGACATCATCTCTTGTCAATCCGAACCCAATTTCACATAACCTAAGAATTCTTCTAATTAATGCTTCCTCTTCTTCCACTGAGAAGACATTTTGCCCCCCTCTTGTCTTCAATTTTTCCGTATCCGCTACTATCCTACGATAGAGGCAAGTACGGGGAACATTGAAAAGTTCGGCAGAATGCCTCATGCTTCTTCCCTCTCTGAAAGCTTTCAGCGCCATTCTCATATCCTCCTCTGTCCATGTCTGTTCCGTTTTTCGCCGGTACTTCCCCATCTTAATCCAAAAGGAAAAACATTAACGGTAAGTGAAAATTATCACTTTCATAAATACGTTTTAAATGAAATTTTGCTAATGTTACGCTATCAAAAGGAGGTTGTAAGGCGTTCCACAACTAATTCTGTTGCCATATATAATATTTAATACTCTGGCAATCCCTCTATCACGTACATTATATCACCTCCTTTTCTTTCAGATTGGAAAATATAGACCACTGAGTAATGTAGAATGTATAGGTATGGAACTCAATGTGAATTATTAACAATAAATTTCCATCACGAAATGCGTATGTTTTATGATATTGTTTCAGCGAATAATTGGTTAATATATATGGAACAGTACACAACATATGTTACATCAAACGAAGGTAGCTTAGCTCTCGCTCAGCCTGTAAATCGTGCTCGTCGCCGTAATAATTCACCTCTATGACGGGGAAAATCTCTTTCCTCCTCCTCGTTATACGTAGTAAATATCTATAACGTGATATAGAATAGCATTAAAATAGGTTTATTCCATTAAACTTCTTATAATACTGAAATAAAATAGTATGGCCTAAAAACAAATTTTTAGCCACTTTTGCTCAAACATTCTTATAAACATTTGATGTTTTTAATGTAAAACATTAAGTGTAAGTAAGCAATTTATCAATATTAGTTGTATATCTACTTACTTTTCAGTAGCAGAAGGAATTTTTCCAAGTGTCAGTTGAGTATAACTGGTTCAATGCTTCACCCTCGACCAGCGGCTTGGAACTGAACTCCTGCGCGTGCTGGTCCTTTTCACCCGACTAAGTAATATGATTTTGTATCATGTTTGGTAACTCCGATATTCATACAAGGCTCAAAAAAGTAACCTAATGTGGCAGCTATGGTATTAGATTTCCTTTCAGGAAAGAAAAACTTGAAATCTGAGTAAGCGCTACAATGTCACCTTACTTTGAACCTATACGAGGTTTTCTAAATACCCAATTTCACACCTCTCTCGTATGGTAGGCTTCCATTCGACAGAGTATCATTTGCTTAAATTCAGTCGTCGAGTTCTCGTTTTCACTCTACTAGAAGGACAAGATTACAAAGAAGCAATTCCTAAAACGTAGTCAGTCTCAAGTGATACCGTTTCGGGTCTGAGCGCACTTTTTGAAAAGCGTTCCTATTCACCCGCTGGTCCGATTCACCCCCCTTTACCCTACCAACAGGCAACTACTATGGATTGATTCACTCGCATTGGACATACCTATTTACCGCTATTTATATCCCTAAAGGTACGAGGAAAATAGAACATTTTCAATCTGTGAGTTCGGAACTCAATTTCTCTAATTTTGTAAACGTGGTCCAGTTTACTGTAGTAAGTTGGGGTTCGCAAGATATTTTTAACGTCATAACTGAAAATATTTTGTTGGAATTTCTTTAAGAGATTAAGTCTAAAATACAACACACCTTTCTGGTGGCTTGCAGGGTATTGTGTAGATAGATGTACAACCTGCGATTTGACAATGATTCCCATTTTAATTCATTTCATAGACTGGTTACGCTAATATTAATTATCGCACCGTCCCTTTACAAATCTTGCCTATCTTCGCTGCACACGTTCAAGTTCATTATTTAGACCGATTTCGTAGTGATCCCATATTCTGGCAGCATATTCCAAATGAGGTCTTACAAGGAAAAAGTAGCTGATTTCTCGTACATGATCGTCACATTTACCCAATATTCTTTTGATGAATCCCAGATTACGATTAGCTTGACCTATCATTTCACGTATGTTTTTTCCCCAGAAAAGACTTTTTACCCCATTGTCCTTCCAAAGCCAGCTTTCTGTGCCCACGATTATGTCTGCATAAGTACATACTTTTCATGAGGTAGTGAAATTCTGCTACTTTATTTCTTATACTACGACAATTCACTACTACCACCGAAATTCTTTCTCCCAATCTCTCTCTTGGTATTTTTTTCCATCTAAAATTTAGTCGATAATTTTTTTAACGGACCCACTATTTGATCTACCAATTACTTTTGATGGTTTAGCATGCTCGTCCTCTTTATGTGTTTTTCTCTGACCTTCTAAAATTTTTTTTCCAATTTATTCCAAGATTGCTCTCCCGGCGATTGACCTGCACTCAATGCATTCATTTCAACTCCTACCAGGCATGAATGGTGCCATAGGAACACCAAGATTGTTTTTTGAAATCAACAATTACGTAATATACGATTAGATATCAGTAGCGGGAAACAGTACTTTGCTCGGTGATGTTTTAATTTGTAATTATTTACGGGAATAAAAAAAATTAAATGTAACTATTTGTAATCTATGCTTTCAAAGAAAATGCAAAAAAATATTTTTATTATGAATCGCACGCAGCATTTTCCGAAAGGAAAAGCTACAGCTATAGATAAGAGAAGCTGCGAAAGACTTCAAGGAAAAATTATTTTTATTAGTTCAAATCTTTGAATTTCTTTAAAAATATTATTTTTTTATGTCAATGGTGCACATTTGGTGACCTTCACCCCCTTCCACACACCCTCGTGGTGGTTAGCAGGGTATTACGTAGAAGTAGGCATACTCAAAAGGGTCTTCATTGATAATATCTGTTTGCATTTTGATTCCATTTTATTTAATGTGGTACTTTAACGTCGTGCCTTGTCGGGCTCCATTTTTATTTATTTTGTTTGGTCTTGTGTATTTGGTTTCGTTCGTTGTTTTGTTTTTGATGGTATTGATTTGTATGTTGATGTTTTAGGTTGTTTATTGGTTTTGTTTGAAGGTTGCGATGGATCGTTGAAAAAAGTGTTGACGTGATTGTTAAAGAGTTTTGGAAGTAAAAAGAAGACGTGGAATAAAGAGGGGCAATTCCCAAATGAGTTTTAAGAAGGTTTATATTATTTGAGGGATCCCGACGTCACAGGTACATCTACATAATACCATGTAAGCCACCATAAAGGTGTGTGGCAGGGGGTAATTCTCACCAAACATACACTACATAAAATGCACATGCATAAAAAAGGATTGGTATTTATATAGGTACTGTTCAAAACCACGCTATTTAAAAAAAGAATAAAATAGCAAAGCATACATGCAAAAACATGCCGTTAGTTAAAATTATAGTAAAATAACTACCTCCGTCATTTTGCCGATGTTGCAGTAGAGTATAAGGAAGTTACGAATGAATATGACAGTCAGTCCCTAGCGAAGGGTTTAGATGCATTGATGATTGGAGTGTTAGTCGGCAGCTAGACTTAAAGTTGAGGAGATGCGCGGCAATGAAATTTTGGACTAAGAATAGCTTTCCCCGGAACAATTATTGCATCAAAGAAAAGAAAATATCTAGTGTACCTATATTCTATTAAATACTTAGGCGTCACAGTCACTGAAGGCATGTCATGGGGGATACACATCAGGGAAATAACTTAAGTAGCAAATAGTGGATTAGGATTCGTAAAAAGGGTTCTAGGCAAATGCGATGAGAGTACGAGAAATGAGTTATTTTACACTTGTCAGGCCTCATCTAGAATATGCCACTATTATATGAGACCCGTACAAGGAAGGTATGATACAGGAATGAGAGCGTGTGCAAAGGAGATCCACTAGATATGCTAAAGGCCGTAATGATAATTGTATAAGTGTTACGAGTCTATCAGAAGAACTAGGATGGGAATTACTACCATAACATAGGTTAAAATTTAGGTTAAACCTTCTAAGAATATTCAAAGCCGACTTGTTTGCAGGTAAAGTTAGATTTATATTAGATAAGAATCCCAGCGTATTATGCTAGGTTTGATCAGATAAACAACGTTAGACAGATAGATTGTCATACCGATTGGTTTAAATAGATTTTTTCCCGCGTATAATAAGCGAACACAAAAGGCAGCATAGAAAGGGCGTGAGTAGCTAAAAAATTGTTTAAGTAGTCTGAAGCGTGTGATAATTGTTTAAGCATTACTAATACTTGCATGGCTGTGAAATACCAATTGAGTTATTGAGGAATATGTTTTTCTAACGAGTAATGAATTAATTAACGTCTAGTTGTGAGGAAAAACCGATGAATGTACTCAGGAAAATGTTTTTCTAACCGGTAATCAATTCATTAAGTTGTTGTTACTAACAACCTAGTTGCATGCGACCTTTACATCTAACTTGTACCCATGAAGTAGTATATGTGTAGCTCTAAGTTGCATGACAGTGGAGCAACTGTGAGATGATTTTCACCCCCTGCCACACATCCTCACGGTGGCTCGCAGGGGATTACGTAGATGTGCTCGCAAGGATGAAAATACAAACGTGCCAAGGTGAAATATGAATGTACAGTTTTTTTATTATGTACACGAAAAAGGTTGTGCGTTTGATGAAGAAAACATGGCATATGACTACAACGTCAGTATTAAGACGAATATTGAACTTAGATGTTTCAGCTCTCCTGGTCAGCAAAGGTGCCGGAGAGGAGTATCAGGTTGCAAGAGGTATCAGGAAGCCACAGAAGGCGCAGCGAGCCTGGAATAAAACGACGGACTGGATTAGTGTCATGGTGTTCACTAGGGGTGCCCTGCGGTGATTCACCCAACCCATGATCAGTGATTCAGTGGGGGTCGTTAATATCTACATCTACATCTATACGATACCCTGCAAGCCACCGTTAGGGTGTGTGGCAGGGGGTAAAGATCACCAGGCATGCACTACTAACATGCAAACTAGCACTATATTGTCTCATGCAACTTGATTGATAGTGTCTACAGTATTTAAGGGGTAAGACATGCATCATGCACTACATAATACTGTAGAATATTTCCCCTACCTATCCCTGTCCTATGCTGCCTATTCTGTTCTCTTATAGTACGGGGGAAAAATGCCATTTCGAATCTATCTGTACGACAATCTATCTCTCTAATCTTATTTATCTGGTCGAATCTAGCATAATACGCTGGTGTTTTTAATATGTGCCTATCATCTTCAGTAAATCTATCCGATTGAAATTTCTTCAATAGATTTAATCTGCACTTTAACCTACGCTCTGATAATGATTCCCACCCTAATTCTTGTTTTAATTCTGATACACTACTCAACCTATCGTAACACCTTTTGACGAACCTAGCTGCTCTACGCTGCACACTGTCTAGTTCTCTAATCAAACCTAATTCATTAGGATCCCATACACTGGCTGCTTACTCAAGGTGGGGCCTAACTAGTGAAAAGTAACATCGCTCTTTTGTCTTCTCATCACATTTCCCAAGTACTCTTTTTATAAATCCTAGCATTCTCTTCGCTCGGCCGCATATTTCCCGGATGTGTCTACCCCACGATAAATCTTTAGTGATTGTTACACTTAAATATCTTACGGTTTCAACGTTTTCGATCTTCGTGTTATTAATTCTATAGGATCGCTCTATCGAATTATTCCTCCTCCAATAACAGTTGGTTATCGAGAGAGAGCAATAAACAGAATTGAATCCAATGGTATTCAGTTACTTATATTAATCGCCATCATTTTCAGAACTATAAATACTGGTGAAATCAATTTCCTATATTATTGCATAATTCCACGCAGGAAAAGATTACAGTTTAATACAATTATTTTCATAATAATGTTCGCGATGATGCTTACTAATTTGAGTTTTACCGTAATACGAGCTTAAACTCGATTTTATAGTGCCCTTGGGTAATATAGATAGTCGTTTCAGGCTTTAATTTACTTTCGTTCTTCCCCATGGGTAATTTTTTCTTGTAATTCTGACATCTAGCTTTCATGTATTTAATGTTTATTTAGCGGTAATTTATTATTCGGTAGATATTAGTAAGATTGTTTTCATTACGAATGATGATGTCATTCAATTGAAAATAAATTAATGGGTAATCAATAATAAACATTCTTTTTACACACTGAAATTACACATGTCCCACGTTGAGTATGCAGCCAGTGTATGGGTTTCGAATGAATTAGGTTTGATCAGAGAACTGGACAGTGTGCAATGTAGAGCAGCTAGGTTCGTTAAAAGGCGCTACGATAGGTTGAGTAGCGTTTCAGAATTAATAAAAGAATAAGGGTGGGAATCATTGTCAGAGCGTAGGTTAAAGTACAGTTTAAATCTATTAGAGATTTTCAATCGGATAGCTTTACTGAAGATGTTAGGCATATAGTAAAAAAAACAGCGTATTATGCTAGATTCGACCAGATAAATAAGATCAGAAAGATAGATTGTCGTACCGATAGATTCAAAATTTGATTCAAAATGGCATTTTCTCTTCGTACTATAAGAGAACAGAATAGGTAGCATAGCAAACGGATAGGTAGGAGAAATATTTTAGAGTAGTCTGTAGTGCATGATGCATGTATTAATCCCTTAAACACTATAGATACTAAGAATCTAGTTACATGAGACCATATAGTTGCTCGTTTGCATGTTAGTAGTCCATGCTTGATGATCTTCACCCCCTGCCACACACCCTCGCGGTGGCTTGCAGGGTATCGTGTGGATGTAGATTAATCTAGTTGCATGAGACCATATAGTAGCTCGTTTGCATGTTAGTAGTCCATGCTTGGTGATCTTCACCCGTTGCCACACACCCTCGCGGTGGCTTGAGGCTATCATGTAGATGTAGTTCTTGCTAGATAGCTTTGGTGTATGGCAAGGTGTGAATATCATCATTATTATGCAATTCAAAAGGGCACACAATCACAAAGTCAATCACAGTCACATTCTCGAAGAATGACAGCAACCTCACACTTTCCCCCCCTCCCCATCTCCTCCCCCCTCAACGTCCGCGCCCTTGACATAGGCATATTCTAAGGCACACAAACCCGAAAGAGATGCACCACTTAGTTCTCAGGAGGTCACAGGCATCGCAGGGGAAAAACATTAGTATTTTTACAATTTTGAGGCGAAATACAGCATGAAAGCATCATTTTATACATTGGCATGGTCTGCGAAAATTTTAACCGTTTATATGGCTACGCCTTCCAAAAAATGCCATTTCGATGCCCTGCCCGGGGGTGCAAGCAATAAACTTTCAAGGGCACTGCGGTGACCGTCATTGAACTCTACCCACCTCTCGGAAGATGAGTCTTTCCAGAGCGTGACCCTGGTGGGCATCAGCGCCACTTTTGAGGTCTGCCTCGCGCTCCTTCGACAGGGTAGCTGGCTGGAACTTCCAGGAGTCCAGCGAGGTTAGGTTGGCGTACAGGTCCAGGATATCCCGCCCGAAAAAACATTTCTGGAAGGAATGACCAACGATTTAGATAGCAAGTACCTAGTACTATAACTCCCTTCAAGACATATCACATAAGGGGCGAATGAGCAAACTTCATCTACAGCTACATAATACCCTGCAAGCCACCACAAAGGTGTGTGGCAGGGGGTGAACTCTCACCAAACATGCACTTCATATCATGCATGAAAAAGGATTAGTACTTGTATAGGTACTGTTCAAAACTACGCTGTTTAAAAAAAGATAAAAATAGAAAAAACATACATGCAAAAACATGCCATTAGTTGGGTTAGCTATAAGTCCGTATACCAACATGCAGCTACTTATGTTATCCATTGCTACACTCGAACTGGATATATTTATCGTTATTCTTATCCCTAATTGTTCGAGGAAAAAAGGACATTGAATATGTCAGTTCTGCAATCAATTTCTCTAATTTTGTGATTATGGTCCAGTCTACCATAGTAAGTTAGGGTCAGCAAAATATTTTTAACATGCTGGTGAAGTCTTCACGGGTTCTCCACCGGGTCAGGGAAACGGCCGACGTTTCGACGGCTAACACTGCCATCGTCCTCAGGGCGTTGAGTGTCAACGCCCTGAGGACGATGGCAGTGTTAGCCGTCGAAACGTCGGCCTTAGCCGTTTCCCTGACCCGGTGGAGAACCCGTGAAGACTTTACCAGCATTATACGCCGGGAAAAAACTAGATCCTATTTTTAACATCATCACTAAAAAAATGGTTGTTGAAAAAACACTTGTTCATATAAAAAAGGAATTTGCATGAATCTGATTGGGACTCCGTATTGCGATTGATTTTATTAATCTACACATCCATATAACACCCTGCAAGCCACCATAAAGGTGTGTGGCAGAGGCCATAGTAAGTCGGAGTTCAGAATTTTTTTAACGTCGGCAGCGAAAATATAATCTTGGAATTCATTAAAGAGGTCAAATCTAAATTTCAAACCACAATCTGACAATGATTCTCATTTTTATCCATTTAATAGACTGGTTACGCTATCATACCGTCCCTTTACAAATCATGCCGATCTTCGCTGCACAAGTTCATTATTTAGGCCTGTTTCATGTGGATCCCATACATACATCTACATCTACACGATACCCTACATGCCACCGCGAGGGTGTGTGGCAGGGGGTAAAGATCACCAAGCATGCACTCTCATGCGTTCAAGCTTACGTTTAAGTATAGTGTGATTAACATTATTGAATGCATTTTTAGGTAAAATGAAATGCATAAAACATTATGCTTTTAATTTATGCCATTAAGAATACTATCAATATATTGAAATATGGCTGTTGTAGATTTTACTGATCTGAAGTAATGCTGACAGCCATTTACAATATTAAAGGATGTCAAATACCAGGTTAAACGAGTGTGAAAAAGTTTCTCCAATATCTTTGAAAAGACTGACAACATAGATATAGGCCTATAATTTATAGACTGATTTAATGATCCCTTTTTAAGAATTGATATCACCTTGGCTTGTTTAAGGACGGAGGGAAAACACCCAGAAATGAAAGACTAATGATATCGGACAATGGTAAAGCAATACATCTGCATGTACACGAAACCCTGCAGGACACCGCGAGGGTGTGTGGCAGGGGGTGACGATCACCAAGCATGCACTATTTACATGCAAACCGGCAAGTATAGGGTCTCATGCAACTATATTGTTAGTATTTATAGTATTTAAGGAATTAATACATGCATCATGCACAAGAGACTACTCTAAAATACTTCCTCTACCTATCCCTTTACTATGCTGCCGATTCTGTTCTATTATAGTAGGGGGAAAATTGCCATTTTGAATCTATCAGTACGATAATCTATCTCTCTTATCTTATTTATCTGGTCGAATCTAGCATAATACTCTGGTATTTTTAATATGTGCCTAACATCTTCAGGAAAGCTATCCGATTGAAATTTCTCTATTTTCCTATCCTATTTTCTAGAAATATCCTATCTATAGAAATATCCTCTTTTCTAGAACTATTTGAAATAACAAAAGCCAGGAAGAATTCTAATGCTAACCTAGTAAGTGATGCACCTACTATTTGCTTGTCCTTCACCTCTTTTAAATTCATAACGGCTTGTGCCACGTATTTGACTCTTGCACTGACGTATTGCTGACCTTGTTTGTGAGATCGCCTTCCTTTCCCGAACCCTTCCACTCCCAAAATGTCCAAACAGGGATTACTCACCTATCGTGGTACCCAGACCCAGGTGGACATATCAGATCATGAAGTATTTCCGAAGTGTTTTACAGTATACAGAAAGGACAGAGTAAGCAGAAACGGAGGAGGAGTTTTCATAGCTGTGAAGGACCCGTATGTCAGTAGAAGTGAACTTATTTCAGAGCGAAATGTAGAGAGTATTTGGTGTTCCGTTAAAAGTAAAAGTAGTAACGCAAAAAAGATATATGTAGGTGCATATTACAGGCCACCGACGCAGACGTCAATTCTATAATAGAGCTAGAGTCAGAGATACGTACATTACTTTCTGGGAAGAATGATAGAGGAATAATAGTAGGCGGAGATTTCAATCTCCCCTCGATAGACTGGAATACGTGTAGTTTCATTACAGGAGGTAAGGATAAGGAGCATTGCGAATCACTGTTGAACACCTTTACGACACATTCTTTACAACAGCTAGTAACAGAGCCGACCAGGGGAAACAATATTCTAGACTTATTAGCAACAAATATACCCGAGAGAGTTCTAAATACAGTTACAGACACAGGAATTAGTGACCATAAAATAGTGCATGCGAAATTTATTGTAGGCGTTGAAAGACATTATAAACCAAGGAGGAGGGTATACTTATTCGGCAAGGCAAATTACGACGGTATGAAAGAGGAATTAAGGGAAGCGTTTAATGTATTCAGCGAACAAAGCAAAGGATTAAATACAGAGGATTGGTGGAGAGAATTTCTTGAGGTCACCCGTAACGCTGTTCATAAATACATACCAAGTAAATATATTAGTGATAATACAGAGCCAAGGTGGTATAACGCGGAGGTTAGGAAATCACTAAAGCGACAAAGGGTATACCACGCTAAGATGAAAAATGCCAGACGGGGTCTATCGGTAGAGGAAAAAAATGAGCTAGTTCAAAACTATAAAAAATCGAGAGCATTAGCAAGGAAATCATGTCGGCAAGCGTTATCACATTTCAAGAGCAAGATGTTAGGAGAATATTTAGATAGCAATCCTAAATCGTTTTGGTCATATGTGAGAGAGCTTCAGGGAAATAAGTCCACAGTGAACACACTTAAAAATGATAAAGGAATCAGAGTCACCAGCAGTGTAGAAAAAGCCAACACTTTAAACACCTTCTTCCAAAGTGTATTCAACTCATCGTCACAAAACGCAGTGGAACCACCGCCGAACACTTTCAGTGACCAAATGCCCGAAATAAATATTTCATGTCGCGGAATAGAGCAGCAGTTAAAAAGCATAAGTAAAAACAAATCACCAGTTCCCGAATAAATTCCTTCCAGAGTATATAAAACATTAGCTTCTGAAATAGCCCCCTATCTAGAAATAATATTCAATAAAACACTAAAGAACCACACAGTACCCAAGGATTGGAAAGTAGCTAACATTACACATATATTTAAAAGCGGTGATAGGGAAGAACCTAGTAACTACAGACCCATTTCACTCACGTCAATCTCTTGTGAGATATTTGAGCACATAGTAGTCAGTTCGATCATGGGGCATTTGGATAGTCAGGGATTACTCATAAACAGCCAGCATGGGTTCCGGAAAGGTAGATCCTGCGAGACACAATTAGCTTTATTCGTACACGATATTTTGGTCCACGGCGAAAACAGTACTGAAGGTGATGCGATATCCTTAGATTTTAAAAAGGCTTTCGATAAAATTCCTCATGACAAATTAATCTTGAAATTATAGAGTTTTGGTATAAATAAAGACGTTGAATGTCAAGTAAAAGAATTCTTAAGTGGGCAAAAGCAAAGGGTTGTCATAGATGGTATCTTGTCGGACACAATCGAAGTAACATCGGGAGTTCCCCAGGGTAGCGTAGTAGGTCCAGACGTAGCATATTGTAGTGCAGACGATGCTGTGGTGTATCAAAAGAAGAGGACAGGAAATCACTTAGCAAGGATTTAGATGCAATTCAAGAGTGGTGCGAAAAATGGCAGTTAGAACTCAACTTTAAAAAGTGTGTAGCTATCAATTTTTGGAGGAGGAATAATTCGATAGAGCGTACCTATAAAATTAGTAACACGAAGATCGAAAACGTAGAAACCATAAGATATTTAGGTGTAACAATCAGTAAGGATTTAACGTGGGGTAGACACAGCCGGGAAATATGCGGTCGAGCGAAGAGAAAGCTAGGATTTATAAAAAGAGTACTTGGGAAATGTGATGAGAAGACAAAAGAGAGATGTTACTTTTCACTAGTTAGGCCCCACCTTGAGTATGCAGCCAGTGTATGGGATCCTAATGAATTAGGTTTGATAAGAGAACCAGAGTGTGCAGCGTAGAGCAGCTAGGGTCGTTAAAAAGTGTTACGATAGGTTGAGTAGCGTTTCAGAATTAATACAATAATTAGGGTGGGAATCATTATCAGAGAGCAGGTTTAAGTACACATTAAATATACTAGATGAATTTCAACCGGATAGCTTTAATGAAGATGTTAAGCACATATTAAAAACACCAGCGTACTATGCTAGATTCGACCAGATAAATAAGATTAGAGAGATAGATTGTCGTACAGATAGATTCAAAATGGCATTTTCCCCGTACTATAAGAGAACAGAATTAGCAGCATAGCAAAAATATAGGTAGGGGAAATATTGTAGAATAGTCTGCAGTGCATGATGCATGCATTAATCCCTCAATACCAACAATCTAGTTGCATGAGACCCTATACTTTCTTGTTTGCATGTCAATAATGCATGCTTGGTGATCTTCACCCCCTGCCGCACACCCTCGCGGTGGCTTGCTGGGTTTCGTGTACATGTATATGGATCACCACTCTCATAAAACGTCGGTTTTTTAATCCATTCTTTTTCGCCTACTGTCCATTCATCTTTCTCCTGAGGACTTCGCAACGGAACTCCTTATCAGCAAAAAGATCGCTAATAGCAATGGCCTCAACGACTCTCTTGTAGACACCTTGTTAAATCGTTGACGCGAAAAACAGTGCATATCGGAATCAACTGCTATTTCCCAGACCCCATTATACCAGAGTAAATACATTGTATTACCCTTCATTGCCAAATTATCACATGAAATGAACAAATCCAATCCCTAAAATAAATCTAATCTAGTGTGTTTTTATAATCCTGTGACCCTGGGTAAATTACTGTTTAATTCTAAATATAGATATTTTAACACCAATAAAAGCGGAGTTGTAATTGTAATGCCCCTGGTTTTAATTGCTTTTACAATGGACAAACGGGAAGGAAAATACGTATTCGCAAATCTGAACATTTTAAATCCTTTGTTAAGACTGATAATAAGTAGATGCTTTCTGAATACTCAATTGATAATGATCACTCTTCCAAATTTATTCCCATTATTTTTCATGTTTGTGAAAAGTGTATAAAGCTTGATGTCATGGAAAACTTTTGGTAATTTTATCATATTTTATTGTTTATAAAGACGATGTTTTAAATGGCATAGTCTCTTCCAACCTCTCCCCGTTTATATATATTCAGTTCCTGGTCACCCACCACCATCTCCATAGTCCGATAATTTGCCCTTGACCAGTGCTTTGGCAGTATCCTCCCCCTCCCTTCTTGGCTCCCCCCCTCCCCCCGTCTTCTCCTTAGTAACTCCTCACTCCTTTTCCTTCTTGGAATTCCTACTTCCCTCCACCCCTTGTGCTCCGTATTTATCAAATATTACGAATATATCATGTCACTCATATCATGTTAATGCCCTGAAATGATTGAAACCGGTAAAAAAAAGCTGTATTTAATTATATTTGTGTGGAACAGAACAGAGTTTTATTTTATTTTTATTATGTATTCATATATCCTCATTTAGAAAAAATACCTACGTATATATGAATCTTAAATAATTTTTAATCTTATATGGGGAAGGGTATTAGTCTTCCAACTTAAAAGGTTGCCGACTACCGATTAATATAAAATTTGAAACAATACTCGGAGGCACGATATACGATAGAAATATGTACTGTATTTACCCGTGTACTTTTTTTCCAAAACCCTGGTGAATAAAAGGTAGCTTGTGGCATACAGTAATTCTCCGGATTTTCCTGTAAAACGCGCGTCTTTTTTTTCAGCTTCCTATAGTTTGCATTGCACACTTTCTCCCCAACTCCTATTCCTTGGATTTTAACCAATTCATCAATCTCTTTTATTTTATTGAGAATGTTCTATTGGGTTAAAAGGAAAATCGGAAGGCTCAAGGGCGAATAATTAATATTTCGAGGAAAATGTACCTTTTTTCCTTGCCAAATTGCGGGAAACGTGAGTGCGCGGGATACACCAGTAAATTAATAAATCCCTGTCATTGATTGACCCTTTCCATTGTCAGTCATACATCTACATAATACCCTACAAGCCTCCACAAAGGTGTGTGGCAGGGGGTGGTTTCTCACCAAACATGCACTACATGTCATGCATAAAAAAGGAATAGTATTAGTATATTAGTCAGAACTTCAATATTTAAAAAAGACAGAAATTGCAAAGCAAACATGCAAAAACATTCTGTTAGTAGGGTTAGCTTTAAGTACTCATACCAACATGCAGCTACCAATGCTATCTATTGCTCTTCTCCGATGGGACATATTTACCGTTATTCGTATCTCTAATTGTACGAGGGAAAAAGGACATTTCGAATCTATCAGTTCGGCAATAAACTCTAATTTCATAATTATGGTCCACTCTGCCATAGTAAGTTGGGATTCGCAAAATATTTTTAACATCATCACTGAAAATATTGTCTCGGAATTTATTTAAGAGATTAAGTCTAAATTTCAACCTGCGATCTGACCAGGGCCGGTCCGAGAGGATTTTTTCACACAAGCGGGAGATAGCGTTTGGCACCCCAAGCATTTTTTTGGCTCCCCTCGCAAACAATTGTTTTTGTTGTTTCTTACGATCTTAATAGGACCTTAGAGCCATAAAATAATGAACTTTTAATTGCACCTTATGAACATGGATTATTTCTTCATTTAAATTAAATATTGGGATGGCATTCCACTGTACCTACTGATTCATACAATACTGATATATTCAATGGGATTCTGCCATTTTTCAAAGTGTTACAGAATAGAAACAAACGCACAAAGAACTGGTTTATTGATTTTGATACATTTGCAACTTTGAAAAAAGATTTTTAATTCTAATTAATAAACTTATAGGAAATTAGAGAGTAGATAGTGAGTTTAAAGAACAAATTCGTAGTTTTAATAAATTATAAATTAAACAAAGTAATCCAATAGCTTATATTTTTTGTTAGCATTTTATCGTGTATGTACTAAATATTGTTTGTTTTAGTGAAAAAATTATACTGAAATTTTTCTAGCCTTTAAATTCGCAGAATCCTTCAAAATAGAATATGTTTCAATTCTTCAAAGTGTCGCTTTCAATGGCTAATGTGACAGCCCAGGCAGTCGCTCTTGAGAAAGTTTTGATCAACTTCAATTTTTAAAACTTCTTTCGCCAGTAGCTACAGATAAATAAAAAGACAGTAAGTTCAAGAGGATTCGCAGACTTACAAAAGTATTGGGAAAATGTCAATAAAATTAGTTTTTGTATTGTAAGATGCTTATAATAATATGTAATAAGCTTGGAGAAGATTCAGTGGGAAGAATGGGAGCTAACATCAAAATTTCGTCGCATACGAGTTCTTTCCCGTCGATATCACATTCATCACTATCACTTAGGACATCCTGAAGAGTCATGCATGCAGCATTTAGTTTTGCACGATCCCACTTCTGCAGACCATGAATATCGTATAGAAAGCTTACTATGATTGTCCATTTGCTCAAATCTTTCTTTTAGTGCGTTGATAGCTGTATCGATAATTGCGTGAAAAAAAATCATCTTAAAGTTTCGTTTTAATACTTCAATGGAATCATCGTCAGGTTCGCACGAAAATTGCTTGTTCACTCTCCTGGCACGGTACCTATGCATTTCTTTTTCAAAATCTGAATGGGATCCAAGTTTGTCGGCAAGCTCTTTGGCATCCATTATCACACAATTGAACCCCTCTCCAGACCTCATCTTCTTCAAACAACTGCCAACGCTTTCAGCAATATCTATGGCACTTTGTAAATTTACAGTAATCTTTTGGAGAAGTTTGCTTGTTGATTTTGAATAAAATTTCGTACCAGACCACTATGCAACAAAGAAAATTACATTCTTGTAATTTTTCTGCGATACCAAAAGCAGTTTCTTCCAAAGGCATCTATTTTATGATCTTCACTGGCTTCATAAACAGCATCGTACACTTGATCAATGTAGTATCGAAGAGATGATAGCGCTGCATCGCTCACGACAAGGTTTAATGAATTTGGCTTCCACAGGGAATGAAAAAGATCGAGGGTTAAAGTCTTTGATTATTTTTGAACTCCTATCTTTTTCCCTTTCATATTGGAGCCATTATCCTTGTCCTCGCATATTTTTCAAATGAATCTGCCGTCTTAACAACTCGTTCAAGAGAATGTCAGTTAGACTTTCACCAGTAGTGTCTGTAACTGGAATAAAACCAACAACATGTTCTTTTAGCTATTTCTTCACCAGAGTCTGCTTGTAAAAAACGAACGATGATCGACAACTGTTCTGCACGACTCACATCCAGCGTACAGTAAATACAACTGAGTAGTATGACCCTTTATTAAGTTCATGCAAAGTATAATCTTAGATGTGAGTTGATTACACAGTAATGAATTCATTTTGTATGTTTTTACTAAGATAATGAACACGGGCTTCATGAGAATTAGCTCCTCGCAAGTGCTCTTGCAAGACAACATCAAATGTGGCAATGTGCTCCATTAATTTCAAGAAATTCCCGTTATTCTTTTAAAATAGTGCACCTGTTGTTCCTCGAAATGCCAATCCCTGAGTCCCAAGAAATTGCGTTACGCAAAGCAACATTTTTAATACTTCATACAAATGTTCGCTCTCAACATGAATGAGTTTTTGGTTTGCATCATCAACTGTTTTACCAAGGCGCAAGCGCAGATGTAATTCTCGCCATGATTGGCAAGATTTTAAATGGCTAGGGGATTTCTCATGTTGGGCTAGGAATCCGGACATTTCACCAGTCTGATAATCCAGATGTGCCAGAAAGTGAGATACTTTCATCACTAAAAAGTTTATAACAATAACAAAAAATTGAATTTTTTGAAACAGAATAAATCTGTCACTCTCTGCGGATTTCTTCTCCGTTAGATAAATCTCTTTAATAGTTTGCCAGAGTGAATCTTCTACCAGTATTATCGACAAGAAATTCATCATCAGTTCCTTCAAAAGGGCCTCTTTCTACAATTATTTCTCGCATGCCATCAGTAATTTTATCAGGCCTTTTCCGCAATCATCAGTTGACAAGTCAACAATAGGCGCGGCAGGTGGTTCTTCCTACAATGACGATGTAAATCGTAAGTTTTAAAATATTGAATACAACTGATTGATGAATGTATACCTTGAAAATCACCGCACCTTTGTCAAAAACAAGAGGATTGGGTCCATCTAGATTATCATTTGGTTCTGCACATTCTGACATCCCAATCAAGTCACTGACACTGCCGCATTTCGTTTCTATCGGGGACTATTTAATACGATAAAAACAAAGTAACATGATTTATTCATCCTTACTCATAAGTAATAAAATAGTTCTCCTGACTTCTTGTAACGATACCATTGAATTTTCCATATTGGTGGCAACTCTCTCCTGATTTTATTGAAAAGTTTTTATGCTTGTAAAATTAAAAAGTGTTCATCTAAATTTAGTTTTAAATTCAAGTTTTAAAAATGCAAACCAGAATATGAGTTTCGTAACAAATTAGCAATAAACAAATAAAATATGTTCACACTTGTAATGGAATTGGTAACACGTACACAGAACAAGAGCACTCCACAACATTAACTGAAAGACTGCGTCATTGTTTCTTTGTTTTGACATGGTTTTGACAGAGAAAAGTCAACGCCAGATACATTTTGGTGGCAACATTGGTAGAGGAGCGCGGCCGCGCGCGAGCTAGGGGCGCAGTAGAATAAAGTATTCTATGTAGAAGGGTCGCAGTTCTAAAATAAAGAATACTTTGTAACTCGTACAACGAGATTATTTAGTATACGACCGGTTTCATTGCATAAGCGACATCTCAGGTGCCTATGCGATGAAACCGGTTGTAAACCAAATAAATCTTGTAGGATGTTACTACGCACACTTTGTTAATGACTACTAATTTCCACCAAGTTGAGCCTGTGACATTGAATTTATCGGCAGATAGTTTACTTATTCTTCATCGCAAAGTGTTTGCTCTTTGGCGAACGGCACATAAAGTATTATCGAGAAGAAATTCATCATCAGTTCCTTCAAAAGGGCCTCTTTCTACAATTATTTCTCGCATGCCATAAACATTATGGTTACATTTTTTAATTCACTTATTGTACATTTGAAAAAATCACAGAGTATGTTTCTTCTATTCTTTTAGTTTCTACTTCAGAGTATATTTTTTTGTCACAATTTGGCGCCCCTCTGAGCTTGGCGCCCCAAGCGATCGCTTGTGTCGCTTGGGCCTAGAACCGGCCCTGGATCTGACAATGATACCCAATTTAATTCATTTAATAGACTGGTTACGCCAATAAGATTATCATACCGTCCCTTTACAAATCTTGCCGATCCTCGCTGCCCTCGTTAAAGTTCATTACTTAGACCGATTTCGTAGGGATCCCATACACTGGCAGCATATTCGTAATGAGGTCTAACAAGGGAAAAGTAGCTGATTTCTCGTACATGATCGTCACATTTACCCAATACCCTTTTGATGAATTCCAGTTTACCATTAGCTTGAGTCATTATTTCACGTACGTGTTTACCCCAGGAAAGATCGAGTGTCAGTCTCATTCCAAGATATTTAATGGATTCCACGGTTGTTATTTCATTATTACTTATTTTGTACGTGCTAGGAGGAGAACTATTCTTTTTACAAAAATTCATTGCTAAACATATTTTTTAAATTTAATTATAACTGCCATACCGCCAGGGATATCCTTTCGGGGGCGAAGTGATTGTGGCCGGGGCCCTCCTTCCATCCCGCTCCGGCCTCAGGGTCGCCGAGGGCCTCGAGGCAGGTCCGCCTCGGAGAGGGCGGGCCCTGCACGACCCTGCTCAGGATGGAGGTGACGATGGCGGTCTCCAGGGCGGCGCGGCCTCTGTCCATCGGGAGCCAAAACACAGCGGAGAACTGGTTGCCCGCCGAGTAACGAACCACGGCGATCTGAAACATAAATGAGCCAGACTCGGTCTTCCAGAGTCGCCTTGCGAGCGACAGGGGAGGTAGGCGACGGCAGGGGTGCTATTCGGGCGATAATGAGAGGCTTCTACCTCGCGGAGATAAGGGGGAGAGGGGTTGATTGCTGAGACTCGGCAATACATTGTCTCCAGGAAGGTTGGCGCCACCGCTACAGTGTAACTATTGCTCGCGCGGCTGCAGTCACGCTGTTCCTACGACGATATGTCAATCCGCGTTTACACTATGTAGCTAACAACACTATGTAGATAACAAAAGACTGGCCTTCGAGGGTTCCTTGGGAAAAAATAAGTACGTAAGGGCAGCATTGGGAGAAGCAGACAAACCTATTGAACGCGCATGATTTTTGTAAACAATACGACATAGGGATGGGCGAAAATAATCGATTTTTCATCATAATCGATTATTTGCTTCCGATTTTTAATCGATTATGGGTGGGCAATTTTATCGCAGAATCGATTATTCTCTACCAATTTTGACTGGGAAACAATCGGCGGGAGAATTTCGATTTGAAACTTGTTGCAAATAATTGTTGAATCGCATAGGAAAAAGTATCGGAGGGAGGATTTATGTAACAATTGTTCCGCAACAAGTCTAATACAGTGTTTCTGTTCTGTTTGAGATAGTGGTATTTTGAAATGGCTCCTGTAAAAAGCCATTTGTGGAAATTTTTCCAAAAGAACGACAAGAGCGCGACTTGTCGCATATGCTGCAAGGTTATAAAGACGTGCGGAAATATCACCAATTTAAAAAGCCATATGAATCGGATGCATGGCGATATTGTGAGGGGCGAGGTAAAGTTTACGTCCTATTAAGACATAAAGCTTTATCAAAACAGTTAACGTGACGTAATTATAGTTTCAAGTGAACAAATCCGTTTTTCAATTAATTAAGTGAAATATAATGTCATTTGCAATAACCTAGACCATAAGTTATTCTTTTACCACTACATTCCAAAAGGTTGCTCTAATTTTAAGGGTACATATATTTATTTTGCAGACATTAATTTTGAAACAGATTCCTCCGTGGAAAAACAGAATGGTCTCTACTGTGCAGTTTTATGATGATAATATATTTATCAACATAAATAGAAACGAGTGTTAAAGTCTGTTTTTAATGACGCAAACAGAACTTCATGTCAATGATTCAAACTAAATTCATTAGAGATAATTAGATACACACCAAGAGTATAGCACTAATTTTATCTTGACATGATCGTATATCTTAGCCTGTCGATCTTGGGGACGAAAAATAATATTAATGCATTCAGTAGTATATTTCTTGATAACCTACTCTGACGCACATCCAGTTCATACTAATTTGTATGACAATGACGTAGATTCGTCTGTCTCAAATGAGTTCAATTTTTATTAGTCACTCATCATGTGATTTCTCCAAAGGAATACGGTTAAGAACCCAAAACATGATGCAGAATCATAATTACACTATTTTAAGTCTTGGTATATAGACAGCTGTAAGTCTTCTTCATACCTGTGAGGCAGAGGCATCACAGAGTAACATGTGGATGACTCATGATTCTGAGCTAGCTAATATTAGTTAAAAATGCTTTTTTGAAATGAAATGAGGCGAGTCGTGACAAATTTTGAAAGTACTAAGATACTGAGAGCTCAAGATCACAAAAGATGGGAGTAAAAATTTCTGTTGTATTAGGCCATTAATCGATTCCGAACTAACCAGGCAACTGATGAAGTTCCTCAAAATGAAGGAAGTATACTGGGTGATGGAAGTGGGTCTTCATCTGCTTCCTGTTTAAGTTCTTTGGTAACTATCCATTAATGTTCATTGATGTAAATGGTTTATGACAATATAATAGCTTATTTTTTTAGATAGCACAAAAGACCTAAGTAAATTTAATTTTTTTTAGGAAGTAGAGAACCCTATTGTGTGCATGACCCAGAACGAGAGTACTCAAGGAGGTACACCAGAGAATAGCACATCACACTCTTTCACAGATGCTAGGCCACATCAACAGCAAATTAAAGATGCGTTTAAGAAAATTAAATCGTATTCCGGTACATTTAATAATGAACAATAACTACCCTAACAATAAAAATGATACCTTTAGCAAGTTAATACCATTTACGACTTCCTTCAAAGAACTGTTCAAGACTCAGTATGTTATTTACCATAATTGATGGTACGTTATAGGCAACCTAGCCATCTAAATAAAATGCAGAGTATTAACTAGGATGTTCATAGATAATTTTTCTATTATTAAGGAAAATATTATGTCACATATGCTTCTTTCCCATACAGATGGTGGAAATATGAATGGTAGAATTACAAATGCCATAATTTACATGATTTGCAAAGATCTTCTGCCCCTATCCCATGTGGAAGATGATGGATTTAAATACCTCATGAAAGTCGCTGTGCCACTGTATTCTGTTCCAAGCAGAAGAAAAGTTACATCAATCATTGATGAAACATACGAACTTATGGCAAATATGTACAGAACAACACTAGCTTCTTCAGACTCACATTAACAACAGATATTTGGAATGAGACACTCAATACAAAGAGCTTCTTAGGTATCACAGTGCATTACCTACAAAATAAAAATCTTGTATCTGAAACAATAGGTGTCACTGAGCTAAAAGAAAGTCACACTTCAGAATACATATTAATATTTATTAACTTTTGAGTGTTTGTGAACAATGGAGCATTACACAGGAAAATGACATGGCAGTTGTCACTGAAAATGCCACAAACATCGTGAAAAGAATCCATGATACTTTTTCCAAGAAAAAACATTTGCCATATTTTGCACATACATTAAATCTAGTACCAAGCAAAGCTATCGAGCTTACAGTTGGCCTACCAGAAAGAATATCTCATATAAAAGCCATTGTTACCTGGTTTAAGCAATGCATTGCAGGAACAGATATGTTGCGAAAACTACAGCTAGAAAGTAGGAAATCAGAAGGCCAAATACTGCAACTTAAGCAGGACATACCAACCCACTGGAATTCCACCTTTTACATGCTCGACCAATTTGTTAAGCTAAGTGAACATCTAAATAATGTATTGCTCAGGTTCCCACAAGCACCATCTATGCTTACAGCAACTCAGTTACAAGAGGAAATGGAAATAATTGAGTTGCTAATGCCAATTGAGTCAATTACAACTGAAATATCGGGGTCAAAATATGTCACAAGCCTCAAACAAAAGTTATTCCTCTAGTCCACTGCTTAGAGGCACATATTGAAGCTGCCAATCCAAGCCTTGATATTTCAATCAGTGAGACCAATGATGCCGGGAGTGGATTGCCAAGTGGTAAATACGAACTCTGGACACACCACAAACAACTGGTGGCCACAAGAATGAATGCGTCGCTAATGGAGAACACCGGAGTTCCAAATAACTTTCTCAGTACTTGGGGTCCCCTGTTCTTTCATTAGACAGTGATCCAATCCAGGAGTGGCATACATTTCAATCACTATATCCAGTCCCCTTCCAAGTAGCAACGAAGTACTTGCCAATTGTGGCAACTTCCCTGCCATCTGAAAGTCTCTTCTCCAAGGCAGGGAATATAATGACACAGAAGAGGAATCGCCTGACTGGGAAAAGAATATCAAAATTAATCTTTTTAAATTCTCTCAGTGACTCGCAATGGGGACTTTCCGCAACAGACATATTACAGCACATCACTATTGTGAAGACTTGAAAAATTAATTTAAAAAGTTACCTTATTTGAAAGAATACAAGATTTATAAAATTAATGACTGATTTTATTAATTATTATATTTATTATCCATGCTTTTGCAGAGCCTACAACTATTTTTATAATATAAAAATAAGGTATTTATATTTCACCTGCCATCACCTCTCAACGGCATAAATTGTCACTTATATATGTGGGTCATTCCATGCCAATTCACCGAATACTTGTTGCAGCACCATTTCAGAAAAAATTCAAATTTAACACACTTACTACTACATGTCTGTAAGGCTCAAAACCAATTTTTGTTTATTTTTTTTCCTTGATCTCAACGACTAACAGGGCCGCGAAGGTCACAGCGCACTGTAAAAATGACACTTTCAGCGAGTATCGGTAATTAGAGTTACTCGGAAACTACAGGTTATAGTAGAATGGTTTTAATACCATTTTGATGGTCATAAATTGAGCTTTCATTTGAAATATTTTTTAATAACCTTACTATGTAACATCTATGAGAATGATGAGTACAAAGTTTTGATACAAATTGCTGTTTTTTACAACTTTTGCTATTTATTTTCTTATAGAAGGGTTGTGATCACAAGGTCTATATTTTTGTTATAGTATATTTGGGTATCATAGTAAATGTGTGTGAGAATAAAATTCTGTGTTTGTTAAGCCTTTAGCTGTTACAAGCTTCCGCAAATAGGAAAAATTGAAAATTTACAATTTTCGGGCCCCTGTATCTCTGGTGGGGGACTTATTAAAAATTTTAAATTTTCAGTACGATAAGCTATGATCATATTAAGAATGCACCTAAAATTTGGAGTATGTGTTTTGGCTCGTTTGGAAGTTACACCAAACTGAATTTTCAAAAACTTTTCTCTCGCTCACTTTGTAGAAGCAATGTATAGATTGTTGCATATAATTAAATGTTGCCAGATATAAATCCAAATAAGAATTACAATTCTATTTAAACTAGTGCCTTGAAAGTTGTATATTCCAGTTCCAATAAGAAGTAGGCATGTAGCCAGAAATTTGCTTTGGGGGGGCGGGGGGGAGGGCGGGGGGCTAAGTCTAGTGTTGCATAACTTGAAACAAATCACCTTTGCCCGTTCGGTGCCGACATGTTAAAAATCTCTTCCCTCAATTTTCAGTGCTTTGTATTTACACCCGATTCTTCGCATGACGCAACGATCATTCCGATGATACGATTATTCTGCTCTGCAGAATATCATATGATTATTTTCTCAGAAATATCATATGATATTTCACCGATTTTTCATAATCGATTTTGCCACCCCGATTTTTCTAATGAATCGATTTTAATGACACGATTATCATATGATACGAAAAATCGATTACGGAGAAAAATCGCCCATCTCTAATACGACACTAATATCGGAAGATACCAGGAATGGACAAAAGACGACCCCGTAGCGAGGATTTTTCGAATGCTTTTTCCCCGATGACATTATCTCGTGGACTCTGGCGCCGGTCACTTGGCGGCATCGAAAAATGGGTAGGTAGGTAGGTTTAAAACTTGTAGGGTGCGTCGACGGCTAGGTCATTTTGCACCACTACCCATTCTTAGTAGTAAAATTTATAAATGTAACAGTAATAATAATAAAAATTGTCTATCATAGTTATGGCACTTATTAAAAAATTGAATACAGTGATTTATTATAAAAAGAAAGTGAGTTATATTTTTCTGTATAGTCCCGTCTCTTTCAGATATTTGATAACTCGGCTTATAACATTAGGGTCGTCTCCTAGGACGGATTTTAGGTCTCCCCCTAAGTTTAGCCGCCTTCGCGCGTCACGGTATTTGTCACACTCCGTCAGGATATGCCGAACGCTGAGAGGACAGTTGCAGTCATCACACTGAGGTCGTTGTTTCTCTTCCGTGAAGAGGAATGAGTGGGTCAGAGGGCAATGCCCTATCCTCAAACGTGTGATGACCACTTCCTCTTTTCGGCTATTCCTGACGGAAGAGGGCCACACTGACGTAACCGGCTTGATGCCGCGGAGTTTATTATTGTGTGTAGTATGCCAATATTCCTTCCACTGCCCTAGGACTACCTGTCTCAGGCAAGATTGTAGGTCCTCGTAAGGTACCAGCGTGGACTTACACTCCGTCTCGTTCAGAGCTTCTTTGGCCAAAGCGTCTGCCTTTTCATTTCCGGCTATTCCCACATGCCCCGGGACCCAAAGGAACCAAACAAGTACTCCCTTTCTGCTGAGAGACAGCAGGGACGAATGTATATCCTGAATGATCGGGTGCATGGGCGAAAAACCGGAAATTGATTGTAAGGAACTCAGGGAATCGGTGCATATAACAAAGGAGCCACCTCCGTCACATAGAGTTTCGAGTGCCATCTTCATGGCGAATAGTTCCGCTGTGTACACACTACACAGCGGATTTAATTTTACTTTGACGGCTCCATGGGTACTCGAGAACGCTGCGCAGGCACAGGCTAACTCCGATTTTGAACCGTCAGTGTACACAGGAACAAAATCGGAGTGATTACTCAGAAACATTAAAAACTGACGTTGGTATTCCAAGGAAGTGGTAAAGGATTTTGGTAGTTTGCTCAGGACTGTATTAACCACAGGAGCGGGTGTTAACCAGGGAGGGTGAGTTGCGTAAGATACAGGGTACACTTCAGGCATACTGAAATCACACCCACGAATAAAATCGTTAAAACGTACGCAAACGGGCCTAGTGGCCTTCGTCCGTCGGTTAAAAATGTCTAAAAAACGTGGTTTAAAGAGTATGTTAAAACATGGGTGTGCCGTCATGGATAAAACTTTGGAGGCGTAATTGCACATAAGCGCGTTTCTGCGGTGGCATAGAGGAGGCTCCCCTGCATCAGAATAGATGCTTATGACAGGGCTTGTCCGAAATGCCCCCGTACAGAGACGCAACCCCGCGTTGTGCACGGGGGACAATGCTCGCAGGCATGACTCGCGGGCGGACGCATAGACAAAACAACCGTAGTCTAGTTTAGAACGAACCAATGTGCGGTACAATAAGAGCAATGTTGTGCGGTCTGCTCCCCACGATGTGTTGCTTAAAAACTTTAACACGTTTAACGATTTCAGACATTTTGTCTTTAAATTTTGAATGTACTCTCGCCAATTGAGCCTGTAGTCGAGTGTCATACCGAGAAAGCGGGCCGAATGGACGAAAGGAAGATTTATTCCTCCAAGGGATAGTGTGGGCAGCATTTGGATTCCTAGGTATTCTCCTGTGGAAGTGGACGCACCAGGTCTTCTCAAAGGAGAACCGAAATCCGTTCCTTTGGGTCCATTGGTCCAGTTTGTTTAATGTCAATTGGACCATTCGGGACGCAGTTACAACCTTGGATGACCTGCAGAAAATTGCCAGGTCATCCACGAACAGTGTGCTTATCACCGGCGCCTTGATACAATTTACGACGTCATTAATCGCAATGGCAAAAAGCGTCACGCTCAAGACGGATCCCTGGGGAACTCCGTTGTCAAGACGGTAAAAGTTGGATAAAAACTGGCCTATTCTAATTTTAAAAACTCGGTGCATTAAAAAATTTTGAATAAAAATCGGCATATTGCCTCTAAAGCCTCACTCGTGCAAAGTCATTAATACCTTCCGCCGCCACACCCGGTCGTAAGCCTTCTCCAAATCGAAGAAGACCCCGATCACATGCTGGCGGAGGAGAAAGCCTTCTTGGATGAAATTGTCGATCCTCACCAAATGGTCCATTGTGGAACGGCCCGGTCTAAATCCACATTGGATGCTGGAGAGAAGGTTCCGGCGCTCTAACCACCAAACGAGCCGCCGGTTCACCATTCTCTCCATTAACTTGCACACGCAGCTGGTGAGAGATATTGGCCGGTAAGAATTCGGGTCAGCTCTATTTTTCCCATGTTTGGGTATAGGGACAATGACAGACTCCCGCCAGGACGAAGGAAAGTTACCTTCTGCCCACAGTTGATTATACGTCTGCAGGACTTCCTGCAGCGCTGTCTCCGGGAGGTTGCGGAGAAAAGCATTGTGGACCCCGTCTGGTCCTGGAGAGGTGTCGTGGGAGTCATCGATGTCGGATTTCAACTCCCACAAGGAAAAGGGGAGGTTGTAATCTGCCGATGTCCGCGTCTCCTTGAAGCCGATAGGAATGTTCTCGAGACGTTGCTTAATCGTTCGGAAGGCAGGATCCAGATTTTCATCGCTGCTCATATTTGCGATTAACTGGCCGAATATCTCGCCGATGGCAGCTGGAGATGTAACCACATTTCCTCTGACTTTTAAGAAGGAGACACCGAGCTGCTGATGATTTCCCGAAATGCTCTTCACCTTGCGCCAAACCTGTGCAAGTGGTGTGCTGATATTGACACCAGAAACAAAATTCATCCAAGAGGCCCTCTTTGCCTCCTTCACGACCTGACGGGCTTTAGCCCTCAGACGCCGGAAAGAGGACAGATTGTTTTGAGTGGGATATTTATTGAATATGTGCAACGCCTTCTTGCGTTGCCGGATGGCTTTAGGACAGTCATCATTCCACCATGGCACGGGAGCTCTCGACATGATGCGCCGAGACCGTGGTACGCTCTTGTCGGCGGCGTTGATGATGCTGTTAGTCAGTGATTTTACATTAAAAGCGCTATCGCGATTTGCGTCGCACGTGTATTTAAAATTACTTTTAAAAAAAGGCCAGTCGGCTTTCCGGACAATCCAGTTGCCTGGTCGGATAAAATCAGAGTTAAAAAATCACTCCTTAAAAATTAAAAGGGGAAAGTGATCGCTACCACAAAGATCTTCGTGTACAGACAAAGATATTTTATTGGTTAATCTGCTCGATAAAAAGCATAAATCAATGGCGGAGAAATCACCATTGAAAGAGTTAAACCGGGTCTTCTCCCCGTTGTTCAATAGAACTAGGTTAAAATCTAAAATAAAACTTGATAAAATGCGTCCCCTGCGGTTGCACTGCACCGCAGTGCTTCCCCATAGACGATCATGAGCGTTAAAATCCCCGAGTAAAATAAAAGGCCGAGGCAGCTGGTGCACAAGGGATTCTAGATTAAAACGGGTGACCGGTGCACCCTCCGGCAGATAAACGTTGCATAACGTAATCGCCTCCGGAGCGTGCACCGTAACCGCCACCGCTTGAAACGGTGTATTTAGCTGTATTCGGGAGGTGTAAAGGGCCTCCCGAATAGCAACTGCCACTCCACCCTGGGCTCGTTGGCCGCTGGTGTCGTCATGTCTAAAAACGTTAAAATGTTTTAAAATCCCATTATCTGTGTCTTTAAAATGCGTTTCTTGAAGACAAACGCAAAAAGGGTTAAAATCTCGAATTAAAATGGCCAGCTCCTCCTTGTGCCTATAAAAACCGATGCAGTTCCACTGCATTATAAAAGCCATAATAAATAAATAAATATATATAAATATAAATATATAAATATAAAAAGGGATTAAAACAATAAATACGAGAAGTTAAAACTTTGGGAAGATCAGCGCTTAATGCGGTTTTTCTTCCCCTTACAGCCAGATTGGAGTATTTCTGTGTCTGATAGACACTCCTCCAATGGCTCTGGTTGGCTCTTTCGAACCTTACCAGATGGGGGAGGGGATTGGGAGTTCCCACGCTTTGTTTGCGTGGCCCCGGTGGTAGATTTGTTGGGGTTCTTCTTAGGAGAACCCGGACCGGTGGTTGATGTGTTGTTTGCCGGATTTGTGGCCTTAGCCGGCGTGGCCGATTTTTGCGCAGAGGATTTTGTTTTCGGGCTCTCATTATATTCCGTCTGTGTCGAGATTGTGACCTTGGCTATTCGAGGGGAGGCGACATGAGCGTATGACTTGGAGAAAGTAGGAGCAACTTGTGCTCTATACTTTTTCCGAGCCTCAAAGTAGGGGATTTTATCGACTGTCTTTATCTCCATTATATTTCGCTCTTCCATCATCTTTGGGCAATTACGAGAGTACACGGGATGTGCACCCTCGCAATTGACGCAAAGTGGGTCTCCTATGCACTCCGCACCCTCATGCTTCTCCAGGCCGCAGCGGGGGCAGGTGGCTTTGCCCTCGCACCGTGTGGCCATGTGGCCGAATCGCTGGCATTGGTAGCATCGCATGGGTGCCGGTATGAATGGCCGCACTGGGACCGATTCATAACCAACAAACACCTTGTCGGGGAGTTGGTCACGCGCGAACGTGAGTACAACAGACGTTGTGTTTACTCTTTCTCCGTTGCGCTTTGTAGTGAGTCGACGAGCATCGGTGACTCCCTGAGAGGCCATCTCTCGCTTGATCTCGTCGATCTCTACGTACAAAAGGTCATAGTGACTAATCACTCCCCGACAGGTGTTTAAGGTGCGGTGCACCTCGACCTTAACGGGAATTTCGCCAAGCTTTTCCATTTTTAAGAGCTTGTCGCTTTGACCCCTCGAAGCCGTTTCGATGAGCAGTGTGCCATCGCGAAGTTTCTTGGCAGATTTTAGTTCCCCAGGAACAAAACCAGACAGAACTTTACGTATAAGGAAGGGAGACACCTTTTTCAGGCTCTCCCCTTACTTCTGACACCTCATCACTAAATAGCGCTGACTAGCGCCGGGAACGTTTACTCCCCCGCCCGTTTCCGGACGGGATCTCTTAGGTGGTGGAAGGGATTCATCCGCCATGCCTAAACTTGATTCATCCCCCGGGCTCCCCACCCACCATGGAGCCACACATTTGGGACGCCGCACCGCAAACCGGTGCGGTCGCCAGCGCTACCCGAGGGGATATAGCACCCTAGAGGTGGTTGTCTGTTTCGGGTTAGATCTTCGATGCACGGGCCCACCAAACCCGTACATCTCCGACCGCCCTACGCAGACCCCCACCTCCCTGGCACTCGCCACCGTTAAGCTGAACGCCACGGAAGCCGATTGACCGGGAGTGGCTAGCTCCCGGCCGCCGGTTTACAGCGAATCCAGGGCCGAAGAGGGGTAATGGCCCGTAGTCCATACCGGGCATCCGACACCCGGCTGGGAACCACGGACCTCGCCCACCAGGATCCCCTTCTCCTCCTTAAGGGTCTCCGCACACGGCAAACATGCGGGTGGATCGCAGGCCAGGTGGTATGGCCGCACACAGACAGTTGACCCACAACACTGTCCAGGCTCAACCCTTGTTGGCTCTGGGTTTGTTATCGGGGTGTTCTCCCCGCCCATTTAGTCGCCTCTTACGACAAGCAGGGATACTGCGGGAGTATTCTCATTCCCCCTACCCGCAGGGGGGTCGAAGAATGGGACCGGCGACGGTTACATACTAACAACCAATGCCAATTCGAGTAGCTGATACCAAAATAGCATCTCCTGTCAGACAGCATCGGGCGCCTTAATTTCGGAATAACAACCGATGCCATTTCGAGTAGCTGATGACAAAATAGCATCTTTTTTCATATGGCTTCGGGCGCCTTCCTTACGGAATAAACCCTTCACCTTGGCCACATTTTCATTAATTCTTGAGGTTGACCGGCACGCTGGAGGTCTTCGACGAGCTCAGGCCCCTTCTGGAACAGCTTATGCCACTCAAACACTGTTGAGGGGTTCATGGCGGCAGCATCCCCGTAGGCGTCCTTAATCATTCCGAGGGTCTTCGTCGCGGGTTTCCCTACTTTGACGCAGAATTTGATGGCATAGGGCAGGTCGAGATTTTTATCCATCTTGGATCACGACAACGCTTCTTAACAGAGGTTCAAGGAAATCGACGTGCTTACTCTTCACTGGCACGCAGGCGACTGGAAAAAATATCGGTCTCTTCGGAAGGCTCCCCACTACCACGCCAAGGTGGTGGGACCGCCTCCACACCGCTCCGTTCGTAAATTCAGTCCTACTACATTTTGACCCTACCCTGTGCGTCATTTCAGTATCTAATTGTAAAATACTTTCGCCTCTGATGTTTTGTAAGGGAAGATGCTCAAAAACAAAGGTCTCACGAGTTGCCATAAAAATTCTTTTACTTCCACCCTCAGCCTTGGCGACGGAAAGAAGTTTTAGCACGCACGGAAATATTCATAATTTAAGAAGAAACCACTTGATTATTGAAAGAGCTTTGAAATTTATTTTAATCAAGCACAACTTGAAATTACTGGAAACCGAAAGAGATAAAATTTCAAGCGACCCTCTCTCGAAAACTGATAATGAGCAAGGGGGAGTTGAGGGTGTAGAGGGGAACATTTCTTCACTCATTTCCAGCGAGGAATCAGGGGCCCTATTCTGTAAGGCAACAACCTCGGAATTCCGAGGTTGGGTCACGGAAGGACGTCACAATCTCGGAAGGATCGCCAAGTACGCAATTCTATAACAGTTTCACGGATTCAAAACCTCGGAATATGGTGTTTCCGTTTCCGATGAAGACATGGGTCTCGGAAACACAGCAATCCAACCGGAAACAGCAGCAGATGGTTCTACTTCACGTAATATATTCACGAATTTAGCGAAAATAATAAGCCTATTGTGTTTGTTGTGGCAACAGAGATATCATTATTTACGGCACGTAAGCATTACGGCAGATTGAATTTCGTCTGCAGTTTTTTTGGTGTTATTTTTATATTGTGTTAAATACGCAAGTGTTCGCACGTACATATTGTCCATACGTAAGTAAATTTAGCATATAAATTGAAGAATATACTTATCTACAGCGGATATGGATTGATTGATCGTTATTTTCATTAAGCTTATAACGGAGTCTCTGCCGTATCGTGTTCTTGTTATGTGTATTACTATCGGGAACTTCGAATTCAATACTGCATATGAGCACGATGTTATAATTAAGAAACGTATAAGCTTATCTTTAATTAATTCAATGTAGTGATTGATTGGGTTGACTGTTCTCAACACTGCCAATATTTCAATTATTTTACCCGTAGGAGCGTCAAACTATCGTACACATATTTTTGTTAGTTATGTACGAGCCGTTAGTTATGATGCTGAACGATTTGAGCTGTTGATTCAGTACATAGCCTTAGATGTTTTCCAGCCAGTGATTTGTTGCAGTGGCTGCCAAATAACCGGGTTCCATGGTACCCCTACTGAATTATGCCAAACCGCGGTAAATGTCACCCTTCTCATACCATGCACAGCTAACTCATATCTTACTCTTGGAATTATCTCAAAATGACAGCAACTAACTTACACTCCACATTGAAATACGTATTTATGTAGAAATTTCCTCATCACTGACGCAAGAGCAATAGGTTGGTGGTGCTATATAATAATTGAATAACCTAAACCACCTTTTCACACTTACTATATCTATGCAAGAATGCATGATCTTTCTCAGTGGTAGCATTTGCCTATTTGTTAAATATGTTGTTATCTTTACTGTTCCTTGATGTAACAAGTTTTTTAAATTATGAAGTATTTTATTCTTAACTGTAAACATACAAGAAACTAAGTGTTTCTACATAATTTTAATTGACAAGAATTGTGATATAAAATGATATTAAGAGAACAAATTGTGCAATAAAACTAGAATTAAAAAGAACAAGTTTGTGAAATAATGCAAAATGGAAATAGCAAAAACATATAGGTATCATCCAATTTTAAGACAATGATTCACTGCCTTCTGAGGTATCTGTAAAAAAGAGATTTATAGGTTTTAGACATTAATATCGTCCTTCATAATATACAGTTTTAATTAATATAGTTACAATTTTAAATAAATTTACAGTACAAGCATCCTTGGGGTGCAAACTAATCGTTTCACCAAAATGAATATACACATACAATTGTCATTAGAATTCTGCTGCAATAAATTAACTACAGAGCGATTTCCCTGCAGAAAGTAATTAATGTCGAAGGATAATGCATATACTTTTAAGTGCTTACATTGAATTCTTTGGTACCTTCCAATTCGCTACTGGCAAATGTGTCACTTAAATGTTCGGAAATGAATTCCAGGAAATTTTTTACTCAGTTTCACGAGCAACTGGCTAATGTCTATTTGTGCGTTTTTCAAAATTATAAATGCCCCTCTACCTACATTACATACTTAATGACCCACCGTCACCGTTCTCGCAAACACGATAGCAATACGATCACTAGTTCCCACCATAGCACAATTCCAAAACTCCCTTCCATGACAAGTAAATGCTAATTGATTACCTTTATCAATACACAAAGTTGCTTATTTTATGTCCGCAAATGGCATCTGCTCTTTCATATTACTTTTTGACTATCATCACGTCGATTTAGGAGTTTGGCGTTCAAATATGCACATATTCTTTTAAAGTTTCACAGACACATTAAATTATATAGATTCATTTATTAAGTATATAAAAATCACATAATGTGACACTTGTAATTCAATTTTCCATTAATTAAAGATAATTAGTTTCACGAAAATATATAGGTACTCACCAAATTTGCTAACCATCCACAATGTTGTTTTGTGTTGTTTTTGTTTGAAAAACAAATCACTGCTGATTTTTCTCATTGGCTCGTCGATGTTACGTCATAACAGTCATGACGTAGTTCACCAATCCTTCGGCAAACTTCGCCTCCTCTCTCCAAGGTCGAGGGGAGGAAACGGAAAAGTGGTCGAAGTCCTTACAGACTAGCGTTTTCGAGTCTCCGTGGCCAGATCACGGAAACGGAATCTGAAACGTTGAGGAATCGGAAACAGAAATTGATATTTACAGAATAGGGCCCCAGATCCTGATGGCGGCGTGGAGGAATATGAAGACATGTATTCAGGCTAATCCAACATAAAACATAGATTACGGGCCTCTTTGGTTGTTTCGTATTTGTGTAGAGTTTTATGCATAGTTTGTATTGTGCAGTACGGACTATAACTTAAGTGCCTAATCACACATGTCTTTAATACAAATATGGCTGCAATTATTGATATGGGAGATATTGTCCATGATTTAGGAAAAAATGTAAACAATGTATTCAATTTTTCTTCATAATGCTAACCTAATAACTTGTTCTCTCTTTTATTTCAAGCATTCTTATCCACGAAACAGACCCATTACAAAAACATGTGTCAACACAATTGTATTTGAATATCCAACAAAAAACATATATGCTGTTTGTAGTAGTTAGATTGTTTTCAAGCCTAAATAAATCCCCTATCATGTTAGATACAATACCACTGTCGAAATACTGCAGAAGATACAAACCTTTTTTTATGACCTTATACTATTACAGGTGAGTAGTATTAATCCTTGTGTCCGCTAGGCGTATTAATATTTAAAATACTTCGGCCTGACCGTGTGAAAACTCAAGGATTCCTCAGCATTCAGCGATAACAGGTGTCTTCGATTATATCCTATTGAATGTTTTGCTCTAAAATGCCGAACAGCTTCAGTTACAAGTGGCTAAAATAATTTTTTTACCTGAAACTAATTATTGTACTTGTCGCAGCTATTACAGGAAATTAATTCATTGTGTCTTTATTGGCCCTTTAATACGATCCACCAGTCACGATACGAATCACCAAGATTAAAGTAGTCGAGACCATTGAGTATTCACACATGATTTTAAGCACGCCATATTATCATTGTGCATACATTTTGTAAAAATCTAACATCGTATATTTCAATTTTTGTTTTAAAAACTAAAACTTGGAATATAGAATGAATCAGTTTATATTGTCCACGAATAATATAGACATTAATGATTAATGATAATGACGAAATGCATTTCAACGTCAAATAAAATCAATAGGTATAGGAATAAAATGGAAAAATGATATATTCCAGAAGATGATATACTGTATCGAAACCGGTGGCATGTGATTAAATATTTGTGGAACTAGCTAAGTTTTTCTTCTTTCCTAATCACTCCATTTTAAGCTCTAATCAGATTCCAATACAATGTTTTTCATTATAATGAAAATAAAGATAATAAAACGCTGTGGTTGTTCCATGGGTGGGGGAATGTTTAGTTAATTACCATTTAATGACAAACGTACTGTTCAGCCGCACCCCCTCTTGGATTTCCTATTGGTCGATTTGCCTCGAATTAAATCAGTTTGTTGAATATCAGAGATCGAGTGCGTAAAAGCATGTCTGAGAGACGTAGATTGAGAATGGAATCGACGAGAATTTACAAACCGCCATATGATACCCCGTGAATCGGAACCTGTCAGAACAACATAGAAAAAATCGCATCGCTGAAACATGAAATTTTAGTGTTAACAAAGTTCGGGAAAGAAAATAGATATTAAGTGTATTCACTAATGATTAAAACTATTAAAATACATGATCAAAAACTTTTATTGGAACAAAAACGCTACCCTTAATAAGAAAGGACGTCCCTTAAGGTTATAAAACACTGGAACATATAAATAATCATTCAAATTGTATTAGAATAATGTAAAATACGTAAATTTAATAAAAAATTGAAAGTACCAATACAAAATATTATTTACACAAAATGAATCTCTTATTCTGTCTTATGTGTGCCTTCACCCTGACCTACTCTAACCAATGTTCCACCAGGCACAGATTCTATTCCCACTCCTTGGTGTTTTGTACTGGTGTCTCGTGTTGTAGTTGTCGGGGTCGGTCCGCCTCCTGTTGTGTCACGTCTTTTGCGTGTCGTTCCCGCCCCTCCTCCAGTTGGCGTCCCTCGGGTAGTTGTTGTGTGCGTGCCCTCACCGTCGACTCCTGCACTCGTTGATCCACCGTCAGTAGATTCTCCTTCCAGGCCAGGGTTTTGCGTGGTTGTGTCTCGTGTTGTAGTTGTCGGGGTCGGTCCGCCTCCTGTTGTGTCACGTCTTTTGCGTGTCGTTCCCGCCCCTCCTCCAGTTGGCGTCCCTCGGGTAGTTGTTGTGTGCGTGCCCTCACCGTCGACTCCTGCACTCGTTGATCCACCGTCAGTAGATTCTCCTTCCAGGCCAGGGTTTTGCGTGGTTGTGTCTCGTGTTGTAGTTGTCGGGGTCGGTCCGCCTCCTGTTGTGTCACGTCTTTTGCGTGTCGTTCCCGCCCCTCCTCCAGTTGGCGTCCCTCGGGTAGTTGTTGTGTGCGTGCCCTCACCGTCGACTCCTGCACTCGTTGATCCACCGTCAGTAGATTCTCCGTCCAGGCCAGGGTTCTGCGTGGTTGTGTCTCGTGTTGTAGTTGTCGGGGTCGGTCCGCCTCCAGTTGAGTGACGTCTTTTGCGTGTCGTTCCCGCCCCTCCTACAGTTGGCGTCCCTCGGGTAGTTGTTGTGTGCGTGCCCTCACCGTCGACTCCTGCACTCGTTGATCCACCGTCAGTAGATTCTCCTTCCAGGCCAGGGTTTTGCGTGGTTGTGTCTCGTGTTGTAGTTGTCGGGGTAGGTCCGCCTCCAGTTGAGTGACGTCTTTTGCGTGTCGTTCCCGCCCCTCCTCCAGTTGGCGTCCCTCGGGTAGTTGTTGTGTGCGTGCCCTCACCGTCGACTCCTGCACTCGTTGATCCACCGTCAGTAGATTCTCCGTCCAGGCCAGGGTTCTGCGTGGTTGTGTCTCGTGTTGTAGTTGTCGGGGTCGGTCCGCCTCCTGTTGTGTCACGTCTTTTGCGTGTCGTTCCCGCCCCTCCTCCAGTTGGCGTCCCTCGGGTAGTTGTTGTGTGCGTGCCCTCACCGTCGACTCCTGCACTCGTTGATCCACCGTCAGTAGATTCTCCTTCCAGGCCAGGGTTATGCGTGGTTATGTCTCGTGTTGTAGTTGTCGGGGTCGGTCCGCCTCCAGTTGAGTGACGTCTTTTGCGTGTCGTTCCCGCCCCTCCTCCAGTTGGCGTCCCTCGGGTAGTTGTTGTGTGCGTGCCCTCACCGTCGACTCCTGCACTCGTTGATCCACCGTCAGTAGATTCTCCTTCCAGGCCAGGGTTCTGCGTGGTTGTGTCTCGTGATGTAGTTGTCGGGGTCGGTCCGCCTCCTGTTGTGTCACGTCTTTTGCGTGTCGTACCCGCACCTCCTCCAGTTGGCGTCCCTCGGGTAGTTGTTGTGTGCGTGCCCTCACCGTCGACTCCTGCACTCGTTGATCCACCGTCAGTAGATTCTGCTTCCAGGACAGGGTTCTGCGTGGTTGTGTCTCGTGTGGTAGTTGTCGGGGTCGGTCTGCCTCCTGTTGTGTCACGTCTTTTGCGTGTCGTTCCCGCCCCTCCTACAGTTGGGGTCCCTCGGGTAGATGTTGTGTGAGTTCCTTCACCGCCGACTCCTACACTGGTTGATCCACCATTAGTAGAATTACCTCTCAGGCCAGGGGTGTGTGTATTTTCGGATGTTGCATGTTCTATCTCTCGTCGCTGGTCCGCATCTTCAGCTGGAATTGAATCAAGTACTTGGTTCAATAAAAAAGACACGAAGATGTGTCAATGCCATTTAATGACGCAAGATATTCTAAGATTTTATTGATTTTTTTATGCCTTTTATTTGCGGTTGAAAATTTTTCATGATTAAATGAAAAATACTGTCGTTTATTTGTTTCATGTAAGGTTTAGGGAAATAGTATCACAGATTAATCAATATTCTTATAGTTGTTGTTCTGTTTCTCTCTTATTAAAATAGCACTGCTGTATATAATTGTACCTATGGCTGACTAATTATTGTTAGGAAAATAATGACTGACTTACGTGGATGAGCGATTGACGATCCTGCGTAGAAGAGGAGCAGTAGGATGATGCAAGCGCTGCGTGTGAACATTGTCGATACACGGATGTAACGATGCTCCGAGGAAGATCTCGACGGTCTGAAGTGGAAGGAAGAAAATCGTGCTTTTATAGGCATTATCCATCTTGAGCACCCGGAAGACAACACGCGCCATATTGATCCCCCGGAAGTGGTTCACCGCTTAGTTTTTTTTGTGTCGTTAATTTTGCTCTGAAAACTGCTGAAACATTGTTTTGAATGTTTTGTTAGAATTTTTCATTGCTATTTGTACTTTAGAAATGTATTTCCTGTTTTTCGATTTTAACAGTTTAAAAACTTCCTCTTTCTTGTTGCTGTGTTTTTTCTTATGCGTGAATAAAGCAAGTGTCATGTTTGTTTCCGCGTTTCCGGTGATAAAAAAATATTTGCCTCCCTAATACCCTATTCTTGGTATCATATCATTTTGACGTGGTGCTACTAGAAATTATTCCACGTGTGAATTGATTTTAAAACAATTGATCTCCTAAATTCGTCATGTACCCGGCATATTATCTTCATGCCACATGTTTAGGATTTATGATTTGGACCTCCTAGCCCAATAAATATTCAATTTTTTTTCGTTTACCAACATGGAATAATGAATACAGCATCAGAGACATGCAATATAATTCTTATTTTTTCACTTGGTTTTCACAGTGATTTAAGGAATGATGTAAACGAACGCAATATATTTTACATTATAAATTGCGTAATATCTGCATGTGAATATATTTTAGTACATCGGGGACTGTAGTAGTAGTAGTAGTTTTTCTCGATCTGGTTATGTATTTGTTTTTACGGTATGAAATTCGGAGAGGGATTGTAAAATACTCAAAATATATATGTGAAAGTTTTATGTTTCCAGTAGGAATGGGTGATTATCATAAAATAATCGTTATATAATAATATTTGCAAGCAGCCGATCAATCGCGGCCTATTAATTTCTTTTATTGGTCGAGACACGATTAATCGATTCGATTGTGAAAACATAAAAAACAGATACCGAGGCTATGCTCCCTCCATAAATTAATTTAACGGAAAGTATGAATAAGTAAAGACAGTTTCTGGAGCAGTCATTTCTTTCCTATTTTCAGTTTTGTTTTAGCACCTTCCATGGTGGTTAATATTTTAATCCCAATTGTATTTTCCCTGTTTTACGCTGGATTAGTTTTTCCAATAACTTTTCTCCGCCCTATAGACGCCTTTAAGGCTCATATTAGGCGAAATAAGAAGATGCCTATTTGTAGGAGTCTAGGGAAATTGATTGATCGTTATCACGAAAAGAGACGAAAATTAGCCCATAAAAGAATACAACACTTATTTATTACGTTTCGGACGAGTATTTTAAAAGTAAAGCAAATTCTTATTTCGTTAGACGGCGGCAAAACTCAAAAAATACACGACCAAAAAATTGTAGGTCTATTAAACCTAACATTACGTGATGTTTTTTAGAAAAAGCAAACAGTGGAGAAAGGAGTTTGTTGATAGGTTTTGCCAAGTCATTTTAGGCAGAATAACTGCAATTTTAACAAAAGGAATTCAGGAAAAACTTTTGTCTTTTCACGACATATAACACAACGAAAGCAGTCACCGCTAGTCACGATTCAAAATCGAAGTAATTTCATATATCACGTCGTGGACGGTTGCAGCTCGATCCACGCCTACTCCCGTTACATCGTCGTTAATTAATAATGGGTCAAAAAATGTGCCCTTCTTCCATATCGTACCATGAATAAAATCATTGAAACGTACACAAACGGGCCTAGTGGCCTTTGTCCGTAGGTTAAAAATGTCTAAAAAACGTGGTTTAAAAAGTATGTTAAAACATGGGTGTGCCGTCATGGATAAAACTTTGGAAACATAATTGCACATGAGCGCTTTCCTCCGGTGGCATAGAGGAGGCTCCCCTGCATCAGAATATATGCTAATGACCGGGCTTGTCCGAAATGCCTCCGTACGGAGTCGTAACCCCGCGTTGTGCACTGGGGCCAATGCTCGTAGGTACGACTCGCGAGCAGACGCATAAACAAAACAGCCGTAGTCTAATTTCGAGCGCACTAATGTGCGATATAATAAAAGCAATGTTTTGCGGTCTGCTCCCCACGATGTGTGGCTTAAAAATTTTATTATATTTAGCGATTTGATGCATTTTATCCTTAAAAGATTGATATGTTCTTGCCAATTGAGCCTGTAGTCGAGCGTCATGCCAAGGAAGCGGGCCGACTGAACGAAAGGGAGGTTTCCTCCCCCGAGGTATAATGTAGGCTGCATTTGGACTCTTATTTTCCTGTGGAAATGGACGCATCTGGTCTTCTCATGGGAGAACCGAAAGCCGTTCCTTTGGGTCCACTGCTCCAATTTGTTCAATGTCAGCTGAACCATTCTGGATGCAGTTACCACCTTGGATGACCTGCAGAATATCGCCAGGTCATCCACAAATAGTGTTCCTATCACCGGCGTCTTGATACATTTCACGACGTCATTTATCGCAATGACGAAAAGTGTCACGCTCAGGACGGAACCCTGGGGAACTCCGTTGTCAAGACGGTAGAGGTCGGATAAAAACTGGCCTATTCTAATTTTAAAAACTCGGTTCATTAAAAAATTTTGAATAAAAATCGGCAAATTGCCTCTAAAACCCCACTCGTGCAATGTCGTTAATATCTTCCGCCGCCACACCCGGTCGTAAGCCTTCTCCAAGTTGAAGAAGACCCATTGTGGAACGGCCCCGTCTAAATCCACATTGGATGCTGGAGAGAAGGTTCCGGCGCTCTAACCACCATACGAGCCGCCGGTTCACCATTCTCTCCATTAACTTGCACAGGCAGCTGGTGAGAGATATCGGCCGGTAAGAATTCGGGTCAGCTCTATCTTTCCCATGTTTGGGAATGGGGACAATGACAGACTCCCGCCAGGACGAAGGAAAGTTACCTTCTGCCCACAGCTGATTATACGTATTCAGGACTTCCTGCAGCGCTGTCTCCGGGAGGTTGCGGAGAAAAGCATTGTGGACCCCGTCTGGTCCTGGAGAGGTGTCGTGGGAGTCATCGATGGCAGATTTCAACTCCCACAAGGAAAAGGGGAGGTTGTAATCTGCCGTTGTCCGCGTCTCCTTGAAGCCGATAGGAATATTCTCGAGACGTTGCTTAAACGTTCGGAAGGCAGGATCAAGATTTTTATCGCTGCTCGTCTTGGCGATTAACTGGCCGAATATCTCACCGATGGCAGCTGGAGATGTAACCACATTTCCTCCGACTTTTAAGAAGGAGACGCCGAGCTGCTGATGGTTTCCCGAAATGCTCTTCACCTTACGCCACACCTGTGCAAGTGGTGTGTCGATATTCACACTAGAAACAAAATTCATCCAAGAGGCCCTCTTTGCCTCCTGCACGACCTGACGGGCTTTAGCTCTCAGACGCCGAAAAGAGGACAGATTGTTATCAGTGGGATATTTATTAAAGATTTGCAACGCCTTCTTGCGTTGCCGAATAGCTTTGGCACAGTCATCATTCCCCATGGCACAGCAGCTCTCGACATGATGCGCCGAGACCGTGGTACGCTCATATCGGCGGCGTTGATGATGCTGTTAGTCAATAATTTTACATTAAAAGCGCTATCGCGATTTCTATCGCACGTGTAATTAAAATTACTTTTAAAATAAGGCCAATCGGCTTTCCGGACAATCCAGTTGCCTGGTCTAATGAAATCAGAGTTAAAAAGCCGCTCCTTAGAAATTAAAAGGGGGAAGTGATCGCTCCCACAAAGATCTTCGTGTACAGACAAAGATATTTTATTTGCTAAACTGCTCGATAAAATGCATAAATCAATTGTGGAGAAATCGCCATTGAAAGAGTTAAAACGAGTCTTCTCCCCATTGTTCAATACAACTAGGTTGCTGGTGTCGTCATATCTAAAAATGTTAAAATGTTTTAAAATCCCTTTGTCCGTGTCTTTAAAATGCGTTTCTTGAAGACAAACGCAACAAGGGTTAACATCTCGTATTAAAATGGCCAGCTCCTCCTTGTGCCGATAAAAACCGTTGCAGTTCCACTGCAAAATAAAAGCCATAATAAAATAAATATATATATATAAATAGGGATTAAAACGATAAAATCGAGCAGTTAAAACTTTGAGAGCATCAACGCTTGATGCGGTTCTTCTTCCCCTTATTACCAAATTGGAGGATTTCGGTATCTGAAAGATACTCCTCCATTGGTTCTGGTTGGCTCTTACGAACCTTACCAGTTGGGCCGGGGGATTGAGAGTTACCACGCTTCGTTTGCGTGGCCCCGGCGGTGGTTTTTTTGGGGTTCTTCTTAGGAGAACCCGGTCCGGTGGTTTCCGTATTTTTTTTGCCGGATCTGTGACCTTAGCCGGCGTGGCAGATTTTTGAGCAGAAGCTTTGATTTTTTGGTTCACTATTTCTTCCGTCTGTGTCGAGATGGTGACCTTTGCTATTCGAGGGGAGGCTACATGGGCGAATGATTTCGAAAAAGTAGGAGATACTTGTGCTCTGTACTTTTTCCGAGCTTCGAAGTACGGGATTTTCTCAACCGTCTTGATCTCTATTATTTTGCGCTCTTCCACCATCTTTGGACAATTGCGAGAGTACACGGGATGTGCACCCTCGCAATTGACGCAAAGTGGGTCACCTGTGCACTCCGCACCCTCATGCTTCTCCAGGCCGCAGCGGGGGCAGGTGGCCTTGCCCTCGCACCGTGTGGCCATGTGGCCGAATCGCTGGCAATGGTAGCATCGCATGGGTGCCGGTATGAATGGCCGCACTGGGACAGATTCATAACCGACAAACACCTTGTCGGGGAGCTGGTCACGCGCGAACGTGAGTACAACTGACGTCGTATTTACCCTTTCTCCGTTGCGCTTTGTAGTGAGTCGACGAGCATCGGTGACCCCCTGAGAGGCCATCTCCCGCTTGATCTCGTCGATTTCCACGTACAAAAGGTGGTAGTGACTGATCACCTGAGGAATGAGGAAGGGAGACACCTTCTTCAGGCTCTCCTCTTCCTTCTGACAACTCATCATTAAGTAGCGCTGACTAGCGCCGGAAACATTATCTCCCCCGCCCGTTTCCGGACGGGATCTTTTAGGTGGTGGAAGAGATTCATCCGCCATGCCTAAACTGCATTCATCCCCCGGGCTCCCCACCCGCCATGGAGCCACACATTCGGGACGCCGCACCGCAAACCGGTGCGGTCGCCAGGGCTACCCGAGGGGATATAGCACCCTAGAAATGGTTGTCTGTTTCGGGTTGGGTCTTCGATGCACGGGCCCACCAAACCCGCACATCTCCGACCGCCCTACGCAGACCCCCACCTCCCTGGCACTCGCCACCGTTAAGCTTACGCCACGGAAGCCGATTGACCGGGAGTGGCTAGCTCCCGGCCGCCCGTTTACAGCGAATCTGGGGCCAAAGAGGGGTTTTGGTCCCCAGTCCATACCGGGCATCCGACACCCGGCTGGGAACCACGAACCTCACCCTCCAGGATCCCCTTCTCCTCCTTACGGGTCTCCGCACACGGCAAACATGCGGGTGGATCGCAGGCCAGGTGGTATGGCCGCACACAGACAGTTGACCCACAAGACTGTCCGGGCTCAACCCTTTTTCGCTCTGGGTTTGTTTTCGGGGTTGTCTCCCCGCCCTTTAAGTCGCCTCTTACGACAAGCAGAGATACTGCGGGAGTATTCTCAATCCCCCTACCCGCAGGGGGAGATTACCGCACGATGCCTGAGTTTGAGAAATTACACCATAAATTATGTTTTTGTCGCATCCGATAAACATTTGAAACATTTTATTTAGATTGGAATTGCCTTCGTGACTCCCTTTATAGGGCAACATTATGGGAAACTTTTTTAATGGAATTTTTTCACATAATGTGTTTATTTGGGTCTCAAATAAGCACAAATAAGCAATATCATCTTTCGAAAAAATTTTATAATGATTATATCATGGTGGTCCCTCCCAGGGACCATTGGTCATTTGGGGACAAACCCATCAATTATTTTCGTCTTTTCTTCAATTTTGTCAAATTATACATATGGCCAATTGGACTTCGAAAATATGTCCTCGCATGTTTAGGTAGTCCTTAGTTCGAATTTTACCATATCGTTATACGTGTTTACAATGGTTCAGAGTCTTATTAGTAAAATAATGGGATGGAAATGTCTAATTGAATATTTTGTATATTTTTTATGTTCATACCATATAGTAATTATAATTAATAATATTTTACAGCTAAACCAAATTTTTGGAGCACTGGTTAAAGTTCTATGCATATGGTAATGTTACACTTTCAGGTTGGGCACAGTGCATTTCTTTTTCCCGGGAAGAGGTCGTACTCTACGGGTACACACCCGACCCGTTCTAGGATCATGGAATATTTTCTCTGAAGAGGGTTTACTGACTTTTTGTGATGTTTATACGTGCGTACTGGTAGTCGAGCCATGGGTTGCGGAAATCCGCCCCCTCCCACTCCGAAGGTCATTGTCCCACAAGTGCGCCGAGAAACACTAGCACTAAAGAGAAACAGACTCTCCGAGCTCTCCGCCCACGATAAAGTCGCCGACTAGTAGCCGCCCTAGCCAATACAATTAAAGTTTGCCCTGTTTTCACTGTTCCCATCCCAGATCCTTGGCGCATATTTCCATTACTGTCAGGTTATCAATGGAATTGTACACAATTGGTACTCATGTGAATAAAATATTTCAAAAATACCCATGAAAATATTTCGGAAAAAATGGAGCAAATATACTTGTAAGAGTGGAAATGAAAAAACAAATATTTACTTTGAAAACTCTATTTTCCTGTTTTTTCTTCATTCTAGTCTAGTTTTCACTTTATTTTCATATATTTATTCATAATATGATACTTCATTTTTTGCGGGAAGATTTATTGCTTGAAATATTTCGGAGGTTATATTAGGTTTTAGAAGTTATAAAAATACACTGTTAGAAAATGAAACATAGTAAAGTGTATTACATAAAATGATTTTAGCAGCCTGATTTTACAAAATGAAGTTTTTATGAAATGACATTTTTCAAATAAGAGTAATGCACTAAATTGGAGAAATACCTGTAAAAATGTCTCAAAAAACATAGCATATGATGAAAAAATACCTCATAAAGTACAAAATCAGCAATATACGAGTATATACATAATTATAATTATTTTTACAAAATATGGATAATATTTACCGATATTTTCAAGTAACAATTATAACATACAGTATATTTCATCAGTAAAATTGTGTTTATACATATAAGTAAATTATGGCACATTCAGTTTGAGTTACTTTGAAAGGCAATGAGAGAAGCAGTCAAAGCATTAGCCCACATTACCCCGAGAACAATAATAATTTTTCAGCCAAAGCATTTCCTTCTTCACCTTTGACTTGGTGCTACAATGAGCACATCTTTTTTTGTTCCCTTTTTTATTACGTGATCTCCGACATTTTTCAGTCTTATAGTATTTTCAACAGGCCTTGCGTGTCATTTCTTTTTCTCGCTCGCCCCTTTCTCCATTCTCTCTTACGCATAATTTATTAGTTCTTAGAACTTTGTTCTTTTTCGTTGGGTTGTGCATTGATGAAGCTGCATTCACCGTTCTTGTGCCCCTATCCTTCGATTTTACAATGCTTATGACTTTTGACTTGGCATATTCACTCTCTGCTGATCTGAAGTCTTTATCGGATTTTAGTAACTCTCTAGGGAGTCTACTGGTTCTTATTGTTCCACATGAGAAGACATCTTTTTTCAATAGATTTTCCACCAAGCTGACACTGGAAAAAAAACTGTTGAAATAAGCACTATGTGCTTAGTCAGTGGCACGGGGATTGATGACGAACCTCTTGAAGTATTGTCATCGGCATCTAAAACCCCTGCCACCTCAAAATCCACATTTCGTTGTACTGTTCTGAAAGTAGGCCGTAACTGAATGATGCAATAATTGAATGAAAAATGTTAACCTTATCATAGTAATGCATATCATAGTTCATTTTATCAGATCATGGGTTAATATTTCCATATTTAGGTAGTAAAGTTATTTTACTGTGCATTTGGCATTTTAAAACCGAAATTGAATTTTGATTTCAATTCCAGTTGTTGAGCGATAACCAATCTTGGCACTCCGGGAGCAATATTAAGAACACATCCGTGTTTTAACCGGCACGTGTCGAATTTGCTGCGAAGCAGCGTTATTTCAGGGGCTATTCATATGCAATAATTTATGCCCTGTACCTATACTCTTGTCTTCCAAGACAATAGTCAGCCTCAGTACGATCCCACCGATCAGTACCGGCGAGCCGGATTGGGCACAGTGGGTCTTCGCACCGAGGCTTCCCATTTAGCTAAATTCTACCTGTTCTATTATTATTTCTAATCATCACCAGCTCCTTATTTTCTTTTATTCTTTATTTCCCCAGCAGCGTCATCTATATAGGCCGTCTATATGTATCGTTCTCCCTTCTTTTTTCCTCAGCTAGATCTCTAATATTGTCTACCTGGCTATCCTTATTATTTCTTATGTAGTTTGATTTTAGTTCCCTTATTTTCTCCGTTAATGGAGGAACGTCCGTAAAGCGATGTAGATCTTCATTTGTGCGTCTTCTTTTTACCTTGAATATTGATCTTAGACATCTTCTCTCATATGATTCAAGTTTCCCTAGTAAGGTTTTCCCTAGTAGACCAGTCAGGCCGGTGCTGCGTAAAGTAAAGTTGGTCTTAAATATGTGCAAAAAATAGTTTTCTTTATCTCCGTTGGAGTCGCGTAACTTTTTAAAATAGGTGCCAAACTAGACCTAGCTGCCGTTCCTTTTGCAATGATTTTGTCCACATGTTTTTTCATGTTGACATTTTTGTCCAGATTGACTCCTAAGTAGTCTATACTGTCGACCCATTCTATAGGTTGAGCGTCAATTCTGAGCAGATCACATCTCGGTGTCGTAATGCCTGGCCTGTGGAACAGGATTGCCTGCGTCTTCTTTGTGTTTAGCGTTAGTCGCCATTTCTTATACCACCTATTGGCTTCGTCTAGAGCATTTTGCACATATTCTTGCGCTTTCTCGGCCTTCTTGCTTGTTGCAATGATTGCTACATCATCAGCGTAGTATCCAAGTCTGACAAGCCAGTCAGACCATCGGAATTATGTTAAGAATGAATGCATATAGCAATCTGAGATAAACGGTGTAAACAATTGCCAATGAACGCTTATCCGGTCAAAAAACTGTTTCCATGCTTTAAGGAATATAAAACATTCCAAGGAATTCTATTAAAGAACTTTTAAGGAACTTTTCGTAAGGTAGTGTAAGTAGTTCATTGCATGATATACTTATGTTTAGTGAAAGGTAATATATACAATTCGATATATTGTCCTAGCAACTTCCTCCTCTTGTACAACAACAAAACGGTTGAAGAGGAGAAGGAAAATCTATGAAAAGTACTAAACTTCTAATTAAAAATTAATTAATTTGGCCTTCGAGGACTCCATGGGAAAAAATAAGTACAATGCAGCAATGGGAGAAGCTGACAAACCTCTTGATCGCGCATGATCTTTGTATACAATACGACACTAATATCGGAAGATACGAGGAATGGACAAAAGACGACCGCGTAGCGAGGATTTTTCTGATGCTTTTTCGCCGATGCCATTATCTTTCGGCCTCTGGCGCCTGTGACACGGATGGCATCGAAGAATGGCACCGGCGACAGTTAAGGAATAACTACTGATGCCATTTCGAGTACCTGATGACAAAATAGCATCTCCTGTCAGACAGCATCGGGCGCCTTAGTTACGGAATAACAACCGATGCCATTTCGAGTAGCAGATGCCAAAATAGCATCTTTTTTCATATGGCTTCGGGCGCCTTCCTTATGGCATAACCCCCCAGGAGCGCCTTCACTTTGGACACATTTTTATCAATTCTTGAAGTTGACGGGCGACCGCTGGTCGTCATCGACGAGCTCAGGCCCCTTCTGGAACAGCTTATGCCACTCAAACACTGTTGAGAGGTTCATGGCGGCAGCATCCCCGTAGGCGTCCTTAATCATTCCGAGGGTCTTCGTCGCGGGTTTCCCTACTTTGACGCAGAATTTGATGGCTTAGGGCAGGTCGAGATTTTTATCCATCTTGGATCGCGACAACGCTTCTTAACAGAGGTTCAAGGAAATCGACGTGCTTACTCTTCACTTGCACGCAGGCGACTGGAAAAAATATCGGTCTCTTCGGAAGGCTCCCCACTACCACGCCAAGGTGGTGGGACCGCCTCCACACCGCTCCGTTCGTAAATTCAGTCCTACTACATTTTGACCCTACCCTGTGCGTCATTTCAGTATCTAATTGTAAAATACTTTCGCCTCTGATGTTTTGTAAGGGAAGATGCTCAAAAACAAAGGTCTCACGAGTTGCCATAAAAATTCTTTTACTTTCACCCTCAGCCTTGGCGACGGAAAGAAGTTTTAGCACGCACGGAAATATTCAGGCCGGATCCTACCCGGGGGTGCGACGGGTGAGGCGCACACGGGCGCCGCCAGCCGGGGGGCGCCGCGTGGACTCCCGTGAGTCACAAAGTAGATCTCATGAATTGGTGTCGGAGGGCGCCGTGCGGGAGCGCGCTCCTAGCAGAAAAGATCTCATGATACTATCGTATTCTGAAAATTTGCGACGTGCACGAGCGCGCCCAATTGTCGAGGAGTGGGGGTGAAGGGGAATAGAACAATATGCGCTTCGCAAAGCAGACGATTTTCCTTCATCGTTTACGAGCTATGTAAAATAGTGAAGAATTTGAGAATCGTCTCTCCGATTGTGGTCATTCATACAAATTCAAGGTAAGAAAATTTATTTTATCGAATGATGTGAAGGGTTTTTGTCAAGCTCTCGTAAATTTTGTTCTTGAAAGTGTTTCTCGAATAAAAACCGAGAGGATTGTGAACCAACATTTCTGCGGTCGAAATTGCATCCCGACGACGAATCAAATCGGATGGAGGGGGAGAAAATTGCTAAATAGTAAATATTTCACATTCACAATTGCGTACTCCGACTTCACTGTATATTAGGTTCATGCTTTTTCTGACAGGGTCCAACTTCTTTTTCAAGGCCAAAGTGAACGTTTTGGCTTAGCTCACTTCTGGAAAATGAATTTTCTTGTGAAGGAGGTTCTCGAGCATGAGAAACTCTGCAGAACCTCTGAAATTCAAATCCGTACAGAATTGACTACTTATCAAGAAATTTTTCATTCTCCAACCTCAAAAATGAAAATTCAACTGTTGTCTCACTTTCTCCAATAATTCATTCCACAGGCCAGAATATAATTTACATGTCGCGGATTCCTCTTGTCTTTTTGCTAAAATATGTCCCGACTTTCTTAAGGTGGCATTCATTGGTACACTCACCCTAAATGTTGTCCCGATTTTCATGCAAAAACTCAAAAAAAAAATAGTTCTAGCGTTTTGCGTGCCGTGGGTGCCAGTAAAAGGCGCCAACCCGCCTCCTCACAGTAATGTTTGTCTGTGATTCGTACAAATTCGAAAATCCGGATGTGGCGATGGAATTCTAGCAAATTGAAAACATTTGGCGAACGACCGGACATTTGGAGACGTCCAATAGACCTCTGGACAATTTTTTAAATCTCCTTGAAATGCTACTTAAAAAATTGTTAATTACACTAAAACACCTTAGCGATGAAAATTATGCATTTATTTAATGTATTTTTCGAGAAATAAGCAAAAGAAATTCCCAGAAAACACGCCCACTTTAAAACGTATTGTGATTGGCCGGCTGAAAGTGACGTCAGGTCCTGCAATGGAGAGGAAAACGGCGGAACGTATTGCACCTGTGGACGTTATTTTCAACATTTGTTGTCGGATTTAGATATCTTTGGTGGGGTTAAGGAAGGCTGCGAACATATATGATTTCTTTAGAAGGTATGGAGTCTGAGTTTGTCAAAGCTGACGCAAGAAATCTTCCGAAAATCTCAACATTAGCAATGTTTTCATACGTATCAACACCGTGTTTAAATGTAACATCATCCAATCTTCAGAGAAAACCTGATTCAAACGGAAATCCAAAGAGTTAAGATGGCGAGGTAAAAGCATGTCAATGTTTGAAAATGAAAGTTCACATTTGAATTTTGTAATATTCATAATATGGCGATGATGAATGTTTTGGTGTTAGGGTCGTTCGTGAGGAACACGATGATGATGCCATCGGCTATGTGCAGGTTAAGCTCTATAAAATGTTGTTCGTGCTCGTGTATGCCCAGAGCATAAACTAATATACGAGGGTAAGGAGAAAAGTTATCGGCCTGACACAGAGATGGTGTTGCAATCAGCAAAAAATTTTTGGTCCATGCATGGGTCCATGTGTCATTACTTCGTAAGACAAGTTTTAACTTGTTCTCTCAACTAGCGTGTTTACACGTATTGTTTCAGTATTGCTATGTTGTAGTCTTTATTGTTTATCGTTAAAATTGAATATCGTGCGGTCATAAAATTCCTCGTTTTCGATGGATTTACCCCTAAGGAAATTCATCCGAAGTTAAAAAAAGGGTACGTGGACTCTGCTCCTTCAATGTCGACCGTGAAAAAGTGGGCAGCTGAATTTAAACGTGGTCACACATCCCTCAAAGATGACCCAAATTAAGGAGGGCCAAAAACCGTAACCACACCGGAAATCATTGAAAAAGTGCACGATATCGTGTTGGACGATAGGCGAGTGGAGGTGAGTGAGATAGCTGAGGCCGTGGGGATATCGGAAGAAAGGGTGCGAAACATCTTGCAAGAAGAATTATTGTTGCGAAAGCTCTGCGCAAGGTGGGTGCCGCAGTTGCTGAATGCCGATCAAAAGCAAATGCGCAAACGACTTTCAGAGCAATGTTTGGACCAATTAAAGAGGTATCCGACCGATGTTGTGTGGTGATTTGTCACCATAGATGAGACATGGGTCCACCACTACACACCAGAAACCAAACAGCAGAAAAAGCAATTCGTGGAAGCTGGTGGTTCAGCACTAAAGAAAGCAAAGTCGATCGCATCTGACGGAAAGGTATTGGGATGTATTGGGATGCGAAAGGGATCCTGTTAATTGATTACCTTGAAAAAGGCAGAACAATTACAGGCGAATATTACGCCAACCTTCTTGACCAGCTGGATGCAAAATTCGCGAGAAGAGGCCTGGGTTGAAGAAGAAAAAAATCATCTTTCACCAGGACAACGCACCTGCTCACAAATGCGTTGGCGTTGGGAAAACTACGGGATTTCGGGTACGATTTGGTCGGCCATCCCCCCTATTCTCCTGATTTAGCACCCTCAGACTTCCATCCGTTCCCAAACTTGAAAAAATTTGTTTCTGGGAAGCGCTACGCGTCCAGTGAAGAAGTTGAGAGGGCCGTAGATGGATATTTTCACGGCCTTCCAGACTCTCACTTCCGAGAAGGAATACTGATGTTGGAGAAACGATGGACCAAGTGTGTTGAGGTCAAGGGAGATTACGTAGAAATATAAAATCATTTTTTAAATGAAAATCGCAGTCTTTCATTGTCAGGCCGAGAAATTTTCACCGTACCCTCGTACAAGGGATATGTCGTGGAAGCACATATTTTGATGGATGGTGAAGACAAGTAGGTATACCTACTTGTCTTCGCTATACACTATAGTGAGCATTTCGTGCAGGGATTGAGTACGTCAAGTTCGGGACCATAAAAATAAGATGTATTATGGGCATCTACTTTATCCATTTGTTTTCATTGAATTACTGCTCCTATAAGTGTCGACATCTCTCTATTTTCAGGCACATTATATATCATTAATGTATCATTTGGGATGTTTTCAAGGATTCGGATTATAAATAAAAAATACAATGAACGTGAAAATCATTTGTTTGTAGTATCATAACCTTATGGTGCAGTGATGAGTTTTGATCCTTTTGGGGAAATATATATTGCACTATTGAGAAGAAGGTGGATTAAAAAGACCCTTGATTACCGAATATACCGAGGAACTTGAAATTTTAACCTGTTGCGCAGGAAGCAAGTGCGATCGTGATCCTAGATTCTAATGTTGTGTGGTGTAATATTGGTGTATTTGGCATATTAGCTGTTCCTGACGCAGACGCGGTATGTTGAAACCTGCATCTTATGTGTTACATCGTGAAGGTAATGCAAAGAAATAAATATTCCCGTCTACAACTATTTTGGTTTAATAAATTGTTTTTATTTGCACAAGTAGCCATTAACGTATCCATCTTCCACGATGACCTTCGAAAATTGAAATTGACCGGTGAAAATTACTGCTTGCAATTAATAAAAGTTAGCACATCTAATCTTGAAAAGTAAGCAGCGATAGGTTCAGTGGGTGCAGTCTTTTAATCAAATTTGAAAGTTGCTTAGCGAACTTTTTCAAACATGGCATATTGCTTGATATGGAAAAGATTTCTCTTGACATATGTCCAGCACATTTCCCTCGTACTCTGATTACTGATATGTGCATGCATTAAATTTCCTAGCAGTTTTTCAATCAATGAAAATGCTTTACCAAATAATATTGAGCACATATGTCAATCACATCAATAGCACTACTGGCGGCGCTTTGTGTTGACCTAGTTTCTGCACAATTAAGATACAATTAAGTTTAATTTAGCTTCCAGAATTGGTAAAATAAATATAGACAGAGTGAACGCTCATAAATGCACACGTTTGATTGCATAGACAAAGTTTCATTTCGCTTGCACTTCTTTCTTCGCCCATATTATCCTGTTTCGGGTAATTAAAAAAAATACTTGTTGGGAGGCATTTCCGTTGGTGTCATTATATTTTGGCACAGGACAACATTTACAAGAACGCTTTGGCATATTAAACCAAAGTGTGTTCATGAAAGACATTTCAAAAGTGATCTCCTAAACGCTTCAAACTTCGCATAGAAATATACGCACCGCGACCGCTGTTGCAGGACCTGACGTCATTCAAGATGGCAGCGATGCGAATTACGTTTTTGTGAGGGACCAGTTCGTGGCGATTCAAATGCTTATATTTTAAAAATAAAATACTTTCTGTCAAAACTGCTTTCGCAGCAAGTAATTCTTTTGTTTAAACTCTACGAAAATGTCTTTATTGGAATATGTGTCCAGAGACCTATTCCCCTCCGTTCACAGCTCGTATTCTGCCCATCTAAACAGCACGAGTTTTTGCACACCAGTTCTCAGCTCCCCATTACAGGGATCAGTATTTTTGAATGTTATCGACCATTTTCGGTCTCTGCCAAAATATTCTTTTTAGTGGAATCAGTTATTTATACCACCGTCATCCCTTGAGATTGAGGATTGTTGGCAAAATTTTTCCCTTTTTCTCTTCAATGTAGGTCGCCAGGAAAGAGAGTGGAAATATTCCAATTTTGACTCGTTTCCCAAATCAAAACTCAACTGGTCGCAAAAATGAAAGAACGACGCAAAAATGATGGTTCAACTCATGCTGACACCCTGGTTGCCCATTTGTACATTAACCCCTTGAGTCACCATATAGATTTTTTGATATTTTGGCCGGAAATCCGTTCATAGATTCAACCGATTTCAAAATCGCGACAAAATAGTCCATTACACCTTGAAAGGTTCCAAATTTGATTTTTTTCTACCCTTTTCAGATGTCCGGTGCACGAAAAAAGCCTTCCGGGGCTCAATATAGAAAATGGAAAAGAGAGAAGGAGGAATCTGCTAAGAAAGCATGCGTTTCGATAGGACACTTTTTAAAGCCACGTGCCTCACAGACAGATGACGACACTCGGGAAGATATTAGTGTTCACGAAGAAGAGGCTCATGACGAGGGCAATATGACACTTGGGCTTGAGACATCTTCTTCAAACATTTCAACGAAAGTGGTGGAACCATCCATTCAAGATTTTTCGCTTGAAACCCCCGCTGTCCCAGCCGCAGAAGAATAGGACCCAGAAGATTTTGCACCATCGACTGAGCCGGTCTCCAGGATCTCTCAAATGACTATACCAAAATATATAAAGACCCTGGCCTGTGGTCAAACATATTGTCAGACAATGTGAAGATGGGGTTAATAGAGTTGGGGCCATATCAGCTGACAGAACAGAGAGTAAAATTTCCTGCAGACAAAGATGGCAGGTGCTTCTCCTCTATATATTATTTAAAAAAATTGAGTAATGGTGAAACGATTCCCAGGACCTGGATAGTGTATTCTCAGTCAAAAAATAGCGTGTTCTGTTTCCCTTGCATGATTTTTAAGTGTTCGTCTAGTGTTTTTGCAGAAGGGTATAATGATTGGCGTCATTTATCCCAGAATGTGGAACGACATGAAAAATCACAAGGACATATTTCCACCGTCAGAGCGTGGCATGAATTTAATAAATCGATATCATCGAACAGGACTGTTGATTCTCTCAATGAAAAACGGATAAGACAAGAAAAAGATCGCTGGGGTTCAGTATTAAAAATTATTATTTATATTGTGAGATTTTTAGCGGGTCAGAATTTGGCTTTCAGAGGGACAAAGACTCAGTTATATGAGCCGCAAAATGGTAACTTTTTGAAATTAGTCGAAACAGTGGCAAAATTCAACGTAACTATGTCTGACCATGTCCAAAGGATTGTGAGAGATCCGTTCAGCATGCCTCATTATTTGGGGTGTCACATCCAGAATGAACTAATTGAAACTTAGGGGATCAGATCAGAGGAGAAATTATTCGGATTTTAAGACTTTGCAAATATTACTCTATTATTTTAGATTCTACCCCGGATGTAAGTCATCAAGATCAACTGATTGTTGTCGTCAGATTTGTTCTAATCAATAGTAAGAATAAACTAGTAGAAATCAGAGAACACTTTTTAACTTTTTTTGCGGTGTCTGACTCAACCGGGCAAGCTTATGCAGATATAATCCTCGCGTTTTTGAGGAACCACAATATTTGTTTTCGTGATTTGAGGGGGCAGGCTTACGATAACGGTGCAAATATGAAAGGGCGGCATAAAGGTTTGCAAAAAAAACTTATTGACCAAAATCCACGAGCTTTTTTTGTGCCTTGTGCAGCGCATAGTTTAAATTTAGTAGTTAATGACGCCGCAAAAGCATCCTTGGAAATCGTCAATTTTTTTTCGACTGTACAGGAGCTTTATGTTTTCTTTTCTGTCTCGACTAAACGATGGAATGTTTTAAAAAATGAAATCCCCACTCTAAGCTTAAAAGCACTTTCCGATACCCGATGGGAGAGTCGAGTTGATGCAATCCGGGTTCTTAGATTCAATATAGAAAAAATATATGATGCTCTTTTCGCAATCTATTCAGATACGTCCAAACATTCAGAAACTAGAGATGGAGCACGTTCATTGATTAGAAAAATTCATTGTTTCAAGTTCCTTTGCTCTGTTGTGATATGGTACAAGGTACTAACACAAATCAATGTGGTGAGTAAATGTATGCAAGAATTGACTGTGATATTACCGAGTATTATGTTGTTGTTAGAGAGTGTCAAAAAGTATTTATCTGATGCCAGATCAGATAATGGTTTTATTAATATTTTAGAGGAAGGCACGAAGAAGGCCGAGGATATTGACTGTGATGTTTCATTCCCTAAGATCAACGCGGTAAGACCACGCACAAAGAAACGGTTGTTTGATTATGAAAGTCCTGATGATCCAGTAAAAGATCCACGGGAGGCATTTAAAATCAATTTTTATTATACGCTATTGGACACGGCGCTGTGTGAAATTGAAGGGAGATACGAACAAATGAAGAATCATTACATGAAATTTATTTTTCTTAATGATCTCCATGAGTTCCTTAAGCTTGCATCCGCAGAGAAAATCGACAAAATCCGGACTTTAGAATCCATGCTAGAGTGAATGAAAAAGATATTGTCGCGCAAGACTTGCTGGATGACATAGAAAATCTCGGCCCCTGTCTTAAACCTGGAATGACTGCTTTGATGTGATTCAATATTTGGTAGCAAATGGTCTTCTATATTCCACCCTCATGATCGCTCTGAGAATTTTCCTAACATTGCCCGTTACTGTGGCAAGTGGGGAAAGGAGTTATTCAAAATTGAAACTAATCAAAAACTACCTGAGACCAACAATGGGACAAGAAAGAGACTCAAATTTAACCATCATTAGTATCGAGAAAGAAATTGCTGATGAAATGGATGTTTCAGATATTGTAAAAGATTTCGCGTTGAAAAAGTCCAGGAAAGTTGATTTCAAATAACCTCCAATGGATGCATTGAAAAAATATGTATGCACAATTTGAGTAATAAATATTTGATCATTTGTACATGAAACTTTTGTCATTCTTCTTCGAGAAACGAACACGTTAAAATTGGCAGGGGGGGGCGCTGGACCGCTCTCGCACACGGGCGCCAAATACTCCAGGATCGGCCCTGGAAATATTCATAACCTAAGAAGAAACCACTTGATTATTGAAAGAGCTTTGAAATATATTTTCATCAAGCAAAACTTGAAATTAATGGAAACCGAAAGAGATAAAATTTCAAGCGACCCTCTCTCGAAAATTATTGATGAGGAAGAGGGAGCTGAGGGTGTAGAGGGAACATTTCTTCACTCATTTCCAGCGGGGAATCAGATCCTGATGGCGGCGTGGAGGAATATGAAGACATGTACTCAGGCTAATCCAACATAAAACATAGATTACGGGCCTCTTTGGTTGTTTGGTATTTGTGTAGAGTTTTATGCATAGTTTGTATTATGCAGTACGGACTATAACTTAAGTGCCTAATCATACATGTCTTTAATACAAATATGGCTGCAATTAATGATATGGGAGATATTGTCCATGATTTAAGAAAATTATGCAAACAATGTTTTCAATTTTTCTTCATAATGCTAACCTAATAAGTTGTTCTCTCTTTTATTTCAAGCATTCTTATCCACGAAACAGACCCATTACAAAAACATGTGTCATCACAATGCCATAAGAATTTCAAACTAAAAACAATGCTGCTGTTTGTAGTAATTAGACTGTTTTCAAGCCTTAATAAATCCCCTATCATGTTAGATACAATACCACTGTCGAAATACTGCAGAAGATACAAACCTTTTTTGATGACCTTATACTATTACAGGTGAGTCGTATTCACCCTTGCGTACGCCAGGTGTATTAATATTTAAAAAACTTCGGCCTGACCGTGCGAAAACTCAAGGATTCCTCAGCATTCAGCGATAACAGGTGTCTTCGATTATATCCTATTGAATGTTTTGCTCTAAAATGCTGAACAGCTTCAGTTACAAGTGGCTAAAATAATTTTTTTACCTCAAGCTAATTATTGTACTTGTCGTAGCTATTACAGGAAATTAATTCATTGTGTCTTTACTGGCCCTTTAATACGATCCACCAGTCACGATACGAATCACCAAGATTAAAGTGTTCGAGACCATTGAGTATTCACACATGATTTTTAGCACGCCATATTATCATTGTGCATACATTTTGTAATAATCAAACATCGTATATTTCAATTTTTTTTTAAACTAAAACTTGGAATAGAAAATGAATCAGTTTATATTGTCCACGAATAATATAGACATTAATGATTAATGATAATGACGAAATGCATTTCCACGTCAAATAAAATCAATATAGGAATAAAATGGAAAAAAAAATTTTTATGGCAAAAACGTTTTTCATTCAAGTTTTTAAACGTTCGCATGAAAAAAACGTTTCTTTTCCATCACTACGTATCACTAATGATAATTGGAGAATTAAATGCTAGTAGAGTAGTTTCTTTTCTGTATCTATACATATCATTGCAATATATTGGAGTCGCAAAAAACAGTCCACCATTACGATAATGACTGATGACGTCCCGAGCCATTTTCTTATAAGACTCCATTTTAAGGTCTAATCAGATACCAATACAATGTTTTTCATTATAATGAAAATGAAGATAATGAAACGCTGTGGTTGTTCCATGGGCGGGGGAATGTTTAGTTAATTACCATTTAATGATAAACGTATTATTCAGCCGCACCACCTCTTGGATTTCCTATTGGTCGATTTGTCTCGAATTAAATCAGTTTGTTAAATATTAGAGATCGAGTGCGTAACAGCATGGCTGAGAGATGTAGATTGAGAATGGAATCGACGAGAATTTACAAACCGCCATATGATACCGCGTGAATCGGAAACTGTCAGAACAACATAGAAAAAATCGCATCGCTGAAACATGAAATTTTAGTGTTAACAAAGATCGGGAAAGAAAAAGGATAATAAGTGTATTCACTAATGATTAAAACTATTAAAATACATGCTCAAAAACTTTTATTGGAACAAAAACGCTACCCTTAATCAAGAAGGACGTCCCTTAAGGTTATAAAACCCTGCAACATATAAATAATCATTCAAATTGCATTAAGATAATGTAACATACGTAAATAAAATAAAAAATTGAAAGTACCAATACAAAATATTATTTACATAAAATGAATCTCTTATTCTGTCTTAATTGTGCCTTCACCCTGACCTACTCTAACCAATGTTCCACCAGGCACAGATTCTACTCCCACTCCTTGGTGTTTTGTACTGGTGTCTCGTGTTGTAGTTGTCGGGGTCGGTCCGCCTCCAGTTGTGTCACGTCTTTCGCGTGTCGTTCCCGCCCCTCCTCCAGTTGGCGTCCCTCGGGTAGTTGTTGTGTGCGTGCCCTCACCGTCGACTCCTGCACTCGTTGATCCACCGTCAGTAGATTCTCCTTCCAGGCCAGGGTTCTGCGTGGTTGTGTCTCGTGTTGTAGTTGTCGGGGTCGGTCCGCCTCCTGTTGTGTCACGTCTTTCGCGTGTCGTTCCCGCCCCTCCTCCAGTTGGGGTCCCTCGGGTAGTTTTTGTGTGAGTTCCTTCACCGCCGACTCCTACACTGGTTGATCCACCATTAGTAGAATTACCTCTCAGGCCAGGGGTGTTTGTATTTTCGGATGTTGCATGTTCTATCTCTCGTCGCTGGTCCGCATCTTCAGCTGGAATTGAATCAAGTACTTGGTTCAATAAAAAAGACACGAAGATGTGTCAATGCCATTTAATGACGCAAGATATTCTAAGCTTTCATTGATTTTTTTGTCCCTTTTATTTGCGGTTCAAAATTTTTCATGATTAAATGAAAAATACTGGCGTTTATTTGTTTCATGTAAGGTTTAGGGAAATAATATCACAGGGTAATTAATATTCTTATAGCTGTTTTCCTTGTGCCTCTCTTATTAAAATAGCACCGCTTAATAATATTGTACCTAAGGCTGAATAATTATTGTTAGGAAAGTAATTAAAACTGACTTACTAGGATGAGCGATGCTCACTCCTGCGCAGAAGAGGAGCAGTAGGATGATGCATGCGCTGCGAGTAATCATTGTCGATACACGGATGTAATGGTGCTCCAAGGAAGATCTTGACGGTCTGAAGTGGAAGGAAGAAAATCGTGCTTTTATAGGCATTATCCATCTTGAGCACCCGGAAGACAAAACGCGCCATATTGATCCCCCGGAACTGGTTCACCGCTTAAGTTATTTTTGTGTCGTTAATTTTTCTCTGAAAACTGCTGAAACATTGTTATGAATGTTTTGTTATTATTCTTCAGTGTTAGTTGTACTTTAGAAATGTATTTCCTGTTTTTCGATGCAAAGAGTTTAAAAAAACATTCTCCTTCTTGTTGTTGTTTTTTTCTTATCCGTGATAAAAGCAAGCCTCATGTTTGTTTACGCATTTCCGGTGATAAAGAAATATTTGCCTCCGTAATACTCGATTCTTGGTATCATATCATTTAGACGTGGTGGAACAAGAAATTATTACACGTGAGTAATGATTTTAAAAAAATTGATCCTTTAACTTCGTCATGTACCCGGCATATTACACTTATATCTCATGTTTAGGATTTATGCTTTGGACCTCCTTGCCCAATACATATTCAAATTTTTTCGTTTTGCCAACATGGAATAATGAAAACAGAATCAGAGACATGCAATATAATTCTTAGTTTTTCACTTGGTTACCCCAGTGATTTAAGGAATGATGTAAACGAACGCAATATATTTGACATTATAAATTGCGTAACATCTTCATGTCTATATTTAAGTACATCGGGGACTCAGTTTTTCTCGATCTGGTTATGTATTTGTTTTTATTGGGTATTTTACTATGGTTATGGATTTGTTTTTTCGATATGAAATTCGGAAAGGGATTGTTAAATACTTAATATGTATAGGTGAAAGTTTTATGTTTCCAGTAGGAATGGGTGATTATCAAAAAATAATCGTTATTTTGTTAATAATATTTGAAAGCAGCCGATCAATTGCGGCCTATTAATTTCTTTAATAGGTCGATACTGGATTAATCGATTCGATTATGACAACATAAAAAAACAGATACCGAGCTTATGCTTCCTCCATAAATTAATTTAACGGAAAGTATGTTTAAGTAAAGAAAGTTCTGGAGCACTCATTTCTTTACTATTTGCAGTTTTGTTTTAGCACCTTCCACGGTGGTAAATATTTTAATCCCGATTATATTTTCCCTGTTTTACGCTGGATTTTAAAATTTTCCCATAACTTTTTTCCGCCATTTACATGCCTTTTAGGCTCATGTTTGGCGATATAAGAAGATTCCTATAGGTAGGGATCGAGGGACATTGATTGATCCATATAAAACGAAAATGAGATAATAAAACGATGAAAGACTTATTCATGGCGTTTCGGACGAATATTTGAAAATTACTGCAAATTTTTATTGCGTTAGATGGCGGCGAAACCTTCACATAAATACACGACCAAAAATATTGTAGGTCTAACATTACGTGATGTATTTTCGAAAAAACGAGGAGAAAGGAGTCAGTAGATTGGTTTCGCCAAGTCATTTTCGGCAGAATGGCAACCATTTTAACAAAAGGAATTCAAGAAAAACTCTTGTCTTTTCACGACATATAACACAACGAAAGTAGTCACCGCTAGTCACGATTCAAAATCGAAGAAATTTCATATATCACGTCGTGGACGGTTGCAGCTCAAGCTACGCTTACTCTCGTTACGTCGTCGTTAATTAATAAGGAGTCAAAAAATGTGCCCTTCTTCCGTATCGTACTTCTTTTTAATAGCTTCTTTAAATAGTCAAAGAATTTTATAAAGGAGTTACTAAGAACTCGTGCCTCTGCTATATCAACGAGCCATTGTCGCTATTATCCGTCGAGACTGACGCGATTACCGCGAGATGCCTGAGTTTGAGAAATTACACCATAGATTATTTTTTCGTCGCAACCGATAAACATTTAAAACATTTTATTTGGATTAGAATTGTCTTCGTGACTTAAAATCCTATGACCAAGAATTTCGTGCTTTTTAATCCGTTAGCTGTCCTCATGTTCTAATGAAATTACAACTATTTAAAGCCAATGCTAATTTTTTATTTTTAATATACCAAAGTAGTTATGAAATTCGTAGAATCTTATTATGAAACTGATCACTTGATTGAAACGTGGGTGGGACCACTGCAGTCACATGTTTTTCAGCATGAAGAGTGTAGAGGAGGAGATAAATAATAATTACCTTTTTTATTTTACTGCATTAAAGTTGGCTTTCTCTTGCGTAGTAAAGAGCTTATGAAACTCGGGGGTCTCGATGTACTGTTCTGACTGTTGGCCCTAACTGAATCATGCAATATTTACATGTGAAATGTTTACCGTATCATAATAATGCATACCATAGTTCATCATATCAGATCATGGATTAATATTTCCAACTTTAATCTTTTATGCAAGTTTTCGATTTACCTGTGTACTTTGACACTAGATTGTGGTTGATTCCAGGGCAGGCCAGTACTTCAAGAACGCCATAAGCTTTTTGCCTACTTATCGATGCTTATAAAAGTTGGATGTATTCAATGGTGCATAATTGGTAGTAAAGTTATTTTATTGTATATTTGACATTTAAAAACCGGAATTGAATTTTTCGATTTAGTCAAGTTTTAGCATTTTCCTTCGCCTGACAAAAAATAAACTACGAGGGTCATCCAGAAAATAAGTTCCGTTTTTTTCTTATCAATCGATTTTTTATTGAAAAAAATTTTAAACTTGCAGAAAACGTTCTTGATATTATGTATAATTTTTCCACATAATCTCCGGAAACCTCAATGCACATCGTATACCCTCGAATGAGCTTTGAAATCCCCTCCTCGTAGAAGCTTCCCGCCACCTCCTTGGTCCATTTGGTGACAGTTTCTTTTACTTCCTCGTCACTAGTGAAACGTTCTCCGGCTAATCCCTCCTTAATTTTGGTGAACAGATGAAAGTGAAGATGAAGACAAAAGACAAGGAAGTGAAAGTGAAGATGAAGACAATGAAGACAAAAGAGCGATGCTACTTTACACTAGTTAGGCCCCACCTTGAGTATGCAGCCAGTGTATGGGATCCTAATGAATTAGGTTTGATGAGAGAACTAGACAGTGTGCAGCGTAGAGCAGCTAGGTTCGTCAAAAGGTGTTACGATAGGTTGAGTAGTGTATCAGAATTAATACAAGAAGGGTGGGAAACATTACCAGAGCGTAGGTTAAAGTATAGAATAAATCTATTAGAGAAATTTCAATCGGATAGCTTTACTGAAGATGTCTGGCACATATTAAAAACACCAGCGTATTATGCTAGATTCGACCAGATAAATAAGATTAGAGAGATAGATTGTCGTACCGATAGATTCAAAATGGCATTTTTCCCCCGTACTATAAGAGAACAGAATAGGCAGCATATAGCAAAGGGATAGGTAGGCGAAATATTTTAGAGTATTCTTTAGTGCATGATGCATGTATTACCCCTTAAATACTATAGATACTAACAATCAAGTTGCATGAGACAATATAGTTGCTAGTTTGCATGTTAGTAGTGCATGCCTGGTGATCTTCACCCCCTGCCACACACCCTTAGCGGTGGCTTGCAGGGTATCGTGTAGACGTAGATGAAAGTCTGAAGGGGCCAAGTGTAAGGTGGATGGGTCAGAACATCCCAAACGAAATGATCCAAAAGTTCCGCCGTGAACGAGCGACGTGAGGCCGTGCATTGTCGTGTATAGAAGGTGATTGTCGTGATTGTCCCCAACCCCTCCGTAGCCCCCTCCCCCCCCTCCAATAACCTTCAACCAAGGGAAAGCGTTTACACCTAAAGCCCCCCCTCCATTTTCCTACCAAATGAACTCCAAGCCCAAGTCAACCGCAAGTGATCCACCCCCTTCCCACTCCATTCCTAAATAGGTTACCCCACCCCCCTGCTGTTTTGTATTTAAGGCCATTCCTTCGGCACTTGTTGTACACTATATGTTGCCTTGACAATGACGCTATAGCCGTCGAAACCGCGGTCGGTGTTGTTAATAAAAGTGTGGAATATACAAAGTCATTTTTACTTTTTCATGATGTAGCTTCTTGTCGAATTTATTTATACAATACAATTAATTCTCACATAGATGTTTGATAGAAGAAAATGTCACAATTGATGAGGATGCCACATTTTTTGCTAAAAATTGATGCAAATTAGTATATGCATTTAGTATCACCAGGAGGTTAACCAGCGATATTTTTGACAATAATATATCCATAACCTTCATCCCAAAATATTTTTCACGAATGCCACAGTGATTAGATGCTACAATGCTTACAGTGACATAATGGTTATTTCTAAGGGTAAGTGAGCTACATTGATTTTAAAAATTCACCTCAATGGGATACTTATGGCGAGTAACTGATATCGCATATAAATATAAAAAATACTAACGCAAGTTAGTATCGCAGGAATTCCCTCTGTTTTTCAGTTACAGCTTTTTTTCCTATACGGACTACGGAATTTAAGGAGTAGTTGTCACGGTTATATTCATGATAAAGATCAAAAACGGCAGAAATCAGTTTATCAATCAAATTTATGCTTCCATGGGGAATTTGTGGCTGATCGTTTGTGAACATTATACACTCCAAATCAGCAGAAGGGACCAAACATTATTATCACAATCATAACTGTTCACTAAAATTTAATGCCGGGAGAAAAATAGGAAAAAATGAATGCTGCTCTTGTATGTCCAGTATGATAGAATAAATTTCAATTATTTCACGCCTGCTATCCAGCCTTACTCGCAATCAAGGAACCAAATATCTGGATGCAGCATCATAATAACTCGCACACCCAATTATTGTTTCCGTCAGGAAACAATATTCTAGGTTAGTCATCAAACAATCGGAATTAATTATTATTTAAAAAATCTGAATGAAGTACGGGAAATTAAAATAGGAACAATGGCACAAGAGAAAAACAGCAGCACGTAAAAAATAAAATATGAATCATTATGAATATATTCATTTATTTAGCATAGGCACCATGTCACATAAAGATCGAAGAAAAATAAATTAAAAATTTGATGACAGCAACGCTATTTTGAACCAATTCTAGATAAAAAATTCTTGAGGCGTATTGATACTAGGAGAGAAATCAGCTACTTTTCCCTTGTTAGACCTAATTTGGAATATGCTGCCAGTGTATGGGATACCTACGAAATCGGTCTAAGTAATGAACTTGAACGTGTGCAGCGAAGATCGGTAAGATTTGTAATGGAACGATACGATAATTATATTAGCGTAACCAGTCTATTAAATGAATTAAAATGGGAATCATTGTCAGATCGCAGGTTGAAATTTAGACTTAATCTCTTCCACAAATTCCAAGGCAACAAATTCAGTGATGATGTTAAAAATATTTTACGAACCCCAACTTACTATGGCAGACTGGACCATAATCATAAAGTTAGAGAAATTGATTGCCGAACTGACCGATTCAAAATGTCCTTTTTCCCTCGCACAATTAGAGATACGAATAACGGTAAATATGTCCTATCGGAGAGTAGCAATGAATAGCATTGGTAGCTGCATGTTGGTATGAGTACTTAAAGCTAACCCTACTAACAGAATGTTTTTGCATGTTTTCTTTGCAATTTCTATCTTTTTTAAATAGTGTAGTTCTGACTACTATATTAATACTATTCCTTTTTTATGCATGATATGTAGTGCATGTTTGGTGAGCAATCACCCCCTGCCACACACCCTTGTGGTGGCTTGCAGGGTATTATGTAGATGTAGATGATACTAAATTATGTTCCCACTGTACAACATAACAGCTGATCTCCATATGTAAATCTATAGCAACCTTTTCGTGTGTTTCCAATCTCATATGTAAAGCTCAGTTTTGTCTTGATTTGATTCACTCACAACGTGGCTACAAATTTTATCTACAGGAACATTACAAAAATATAAGCATTATTGCATAATTCATGGTAAATATTAATTTCAAATAAAAGTAAATATTGAATAGAGGAAGTAAATCAGTACAGCGTCTTCATTCGTCTGCCTCCTCATGGGCGTCCGTATTTGACGAACGCAATTGAATTTATTATTGATTCATTATATTTTATTACATTACCTCACAGCTACATTCAATTAATTAGCATAATTTCCATTTATAACTAACATATAGTATAATGTACGGCCTGATACGACCTCTCCTCAGGGGTATGTGTTATGGGCATGTTAAGGAGACAAAAAAAGTAAAATAAATAAACAAGTAATTTTTTAATAAAATATAGTTTTTATTAAAACTTTATGGAGCATAAAATGTAAAAGGGAATTGGTTAAAGTTCAAGAACAAACAAAATATCGATGGAGGGGTGTATTGCAATAGGCGCCACAGATAAAATAAGGTTTACAGAGTGGAACTAAAAAGATCTACTCTCTCAACATAATACGGAATGAAACAACATGTAAATAAGTATACACGAGTATAATGTGCAATTTTCTGCCTGTAAATCAGTTCCAAGGCATTGCAATAGATGCATGCTTTCTATAACATTCCAGCAATATGGTACATGTGCGAAATGCAAGCAAATTAATTTAAAAAATGTACAGTGGAAAAAATATCTAGAAAAAAAATATTTGGAAATGGACGTTTATTGCATTGTAAGACATGGTGCAAATTTACGAAAATAACCGTCATGAAAATCGCAAAAATTATGCATATTTAATAAGGCATCATATTATCATGTCAAGCATATCCCTTCCACATATATTACATCTTTTAGCTGGTGAAAGTGTAAAGTCAACCAAAAATGGATTACAAGATCCAAAAAATTAAAACAAAAACAGCACATCATGTTCTTCTCATATTTTTACGAAACAGCCGGCAAGCCACGAAGAGGGTGTATTACTGAGAGTGGATGATCAATTGACGTGCAACATTAAGGAGAACATCAAAGAAATGGAGACTAATAATTCTGCGATAAAATGTTTTGTTATCATTGTCGTCCTGGTGACAAATTTTGAACAGGAAGGAATCATAATGATGGATGTTGGATTCCTTTAGATCACTGACTGCCACAACATGTGCTCGTAAACCATTAATTCGCTGGTATGTAGGAATTCAATTAACATCACAAAGTATAGGTAGAGCCGTAGATGTCAAATAACACTCTGCATGGATGATACTCATAAAAATTAACAAGCCGTGAAGTATTAGATGCGAAGAAAGGCAGAAATCAGTAAAGCCTGAATCACACGATCATTTTTTACGTCCCTTTTCAGGGATAGCTTAAATGATAGCTCAAATGATAGCTTAAAAATGATCGTCTGACTTGATCACTTCACGGATAGCGGCAATGATAGGGATCGCTATCCCTTTTTTCGTCATTTGAGCACGTCCTTTTTTCCGTCCCTCGGCCTGTCATTTAGCCAATCTCAGCGCACGTTCTGAAAGTATCGTTTAGCTGCAGCCAAAAGCTGTCGACGACGGTGTAAATAATCCATAGTTACGAAGTTGTTTACCGTACAGAAATGATATGAGAAGGGACGGCAAAAATGATCGTGTGAGCGGCGAAATGATAGCTTGAGCTATCATTTTTGCGGTCCCTGAAAGCTATAGCTTAAATGATCCCTTTAAAGGGACGAGAAAAATGATCGTGTGATTCGGGCTTTAGCACAATAAAAAAATACACGATCGATAGTGCATATGACGTGCCAATTCTTCAAGCAAAAGTTTGTGGATTAATATAGTTAAATATAAATTTAATCCTATCTTGAATAAAATTGCTAATTATGTAGTTAGTAATTAATATACCGAATTGCTCACGTCAGCAAGGAATTAAATATTTACGTCACACAATCGACGTAAAACAAAAAAAAAAGATCAGCGCTCAGCGCAGATCACCAAAATTTTAAACACTCAATTAAATTGAATACATATTAGAACAGGAAAAATCAGTTCATAATGAAAGTAGAAAAATGAAAATAAAATGCGAAAAGCAAATATTTGGCAGTACAAACAAGGTCGGAGTGAAAATGGAAAAACAAGGACTTAATTCATTGAAGGTAATGAAGCTCTAAAATGCTGAAAGTACAGTATTATAGATGTATGCACCGTCGAGTTGTAATTGGACATTATTTTAGAGATTCTAAACTAGTGCATTGTAAAAAAAGAAACTATCAATACTCGCAACACAGAATAAAAACGGCAGTCATGTCACATTAATTCCAAAAAAATATAGCTTCGAGAAGTCAACTTGTTCCGATCAGTCGCAATAAGGAGTCGCTTATGAATCAAATAAATTCACGAACAGGGATGAAAAGATTTACATGAAATAAGGAGAACAATCCTGGCAGAAAATAATCAAGGAATGCAGACAACCAATTTATATCCATATTGTTCGAACACACACATTCTCTTTGAGGTTATTGTAAAATTATGCTCCATAGTATATACTGGACCAAACCCGTCGGGTGACTAACTTCTCATATACGAATGAGATGGAAACAAAAAGGAATTTATTCTTCAAATATTGGAATCCATACCAACCCAACACACTTTTCCCTCATTGCTAAAAAAAGTTGAGGCTATTAGTAATGTTAGAAATTAGTAATGTTGAGACTATTCAGTACTAGTTTCAAAGCGTCAGATTTGAAATCATGCCATTCAATGGATCACTTTGCATCCGAATGAGCTCAAATATTCTCTTCCTTTTTAATGATTTTTAAAATCCATTTGCGAACAGTAGAGGATATCAGCTTTCGTTTCTATCTACCATACAATAAAAGAGTAAAAAAATGACAAAACTTCATGTACTCATCTTTTTACGAAATACCCTGCAAGCCGCGAAGAGGGTGTATAACAGAGGGAAGATGATCACCATACATGCAACATTAAGGACTTCAAAGAAATGGAGAATAAAATATTTGCTAATTCTGCATGCGATAAAACGTTTTGTTATCATTGTCGTCCTGGTGACAAAAATTGAACAGGAAGGAATCATAATGATGGATGTTGGATTCCTTTAGATGTCATCGATGAATCAATGATAAGTTATATTATCGCACGATGTTAACTTCGCATCCGGAATGCGAAAAGTACCAACATATCACTGACTGTCACATCATGTGCTCGTAAACCATTAATTCGCTGGTAGGTAGGAAACCAATTCACATCACGAAGTATAGGTGGAGCCGTAGACGTGAAATAACATTGTGCGTGGATGATACTCATAAAAATTAACAAACCGTGAAGTATTAGATGCGAAGGAAAGCAAAAACCACTGAGCACAAGAAAAAAACAAGATCGACAGTGCGTATGATGCATATGACGTGCGAAAATGCGAAAAATGCAAACATGGTACATGACATAAGTAAAAAATAAAAGATAAACGTAATATATTAGGCAGTATAAAAAGTTTCACCCTGAAAATGCAAAAACTAATCGCTTGTGCGTAATTGAATATGTTGAGTCATATTTTCAAATGTGTGCCAGTAAAAATTTTTATTTTAAATGAATTTCACAACTTATATACCAAAACGTTATTCAAGCAGTAGAATAAAATAAAGCCTTTGAAGTAATTATAATTATCAGAGCAAAATTCAATTTAAAATTGGGCAGGAACATAATTACCATCCTTATCACGTACTACAATTTTTACTAGTAATAATAACTTTCTAGCAGTATTAACTAAAAACAATATCGTCTGCAGAATCTACACGATCTTGAGATTGACAGGGAACTTTATAAATTATATGGTAGAATAAATTAATAAACAACAAAACAATGACCTACTCAAATGCAACACATGCATTTTAAAATTTAGTACAAATTTATTTGTATGATCGTGCAAAGGAAAAACAACCAACCACCTACAACAAGCATTCATTTTTTTACACACTACAGATTACTTCAATAACCTTGACTACTGATATATAAATTAACTCGTAAACTTAAAAATCTGATATCTACCAAACTTCATGATGACTTGTTATTGCATAACATAAATCTGCATTGGAATGCATGTCAAAGTTCAATTCCAAAAACAGGAATAATATGGCATAGGAAATAAAATGAGTGAGAAAATATCAAATTAGATAAAGCAGGATACAAAGTACTCTCTAGATGGATCAATAACAACTTCGTCATGAAAATCGTAAAAAAAAACGTATGCATCTATTCACAGTAGGTACTCAAAAAACATCGATAAAATAAGGATCTGATATGACGTTCAAGTACAATGTACAAATAAGCAAAGTCTTGGTACTAAATTTACTTTTATTTACAACCAATAGCAATCTAAGCAGCCTTAGAGCTAATGCAAAAACTTAGGTTGGAAATGCGCAGAACGCAAGGTCAGGGTGAGCTAATAGTTTAGAGGGGAATTCGAAGGGAAGGAAAGCATTAGTTGCAGGAAAATAATTTTATGCCAGCCTATTAGGGTCGTGCAATTATATTACTACCTTTAGTGACTAGTAATGTTCGAAAAATTTCTCCTAGAGGCCTTATGTCCGTGTTTTACGCCCTCCGTTACAATATAGTCAAAGGTAAGACTAGTGAAGGGTTCCAGTCACAGAGAGCACTTTTCACAAAATAGACTCCTCTAGGTTCAAGTTCGCCCGTTTTTCTGCCATAAGCTAAAGCGAAAGTGAAAATTTTGGATCATAAATAAGTGAGTATTGGGATACAGTCAATATGAGCTATAGTCAACTATAGTCAATACAGTCAATAAATGGTCACGACTTGCTCTACATATTGGATCATTCACACAACACACTCACACCGGCGTTATTCCATGCCGAACCCAGGAGGTCAACGCCACCGGCTCATTAACCTTTATTTAACGTGGCGTTTCCCCCTGCGTTCCCCTCCGGGCTGCGCAGAGGTCTATTCCACGCATTCACTCCCAGGGCCAGGGCAAGACGCGACGAATTCAAGCGGACTAAGAACTAAGAACCTGCGACATTAAGCCCTATCTTTCCCATCACCCACCCGCCCTCTATTCTACCCCTATGTTTCCTATCCCTACCTATTTAAGAAGCATACCTATCGGCGCTGACCCTGTTCATCATCACTCATCCATCAACCAACAAAACATTCTCCAAGATATAGCATTCACACCTGAAAAATAATACAAGTTAAATGATAGAAATCTGTAAAAGATAGTTAATTAATGCGTCCACAATATAACTTATTAACACAGACAAAAAATCGTCAACATGGGTAAAAATCTAAAATTAGAAATGTTTCCGCTGCGCAAAACGGCGCATAGTGTGTGATTCCTGCCTAACTGAAAAACTAAGAGCCCGTGCACAGGCAAAGCCGAAGATCAACAACCACACATGGATTGACCCGAGTCAAACGACCGAATTGCAAACCCCTACACACTATACTATACGTGTTAAACAATACACAAAATCTTAAATATAAAGGGTATAAAGATAGCGATATTAAAACAAAAAAACGCATAACTCACATAAACTCCTTAGCAGACGGTAGCTTTAACTGCTCTCTCTCGTTTCCTTGCCGGCTGTCACCGCGAGGGAATAGAAAGGGTAGGTGCAGGAAGAGGCATTTATTATACAAGAACACATTTACATAAAAGTCAGAACAATAGAGTCTCTTAAGTCCTCTTGGTGTACACAAAATGATGAAATCGGCACACACTAAACCACACTGACACAACACTCACTTTATTCACTTTCCACTTTCACACAAAACACTTTCACTGTCACTTCCTTCACACCAGGCCGGGGCGTTGTGGAGTTACCTAGGGAGAGAGAGGGGGTTAACAGACAAAAAAAATGAATTGGATGCAAAGCTGCTCGCATTTAATTGATATGCTCCAAAAAAAATGCATTATAGCAATGCAGGAAAAGGACATCATAGACATCTGCGCTCCCCATTGAAGGGGAGACAGTGTCAGAAGCACCGATTCCATGAATTTTGAGATTTAATACTAGAGCAGTCTTTGCATCCAGAAAATTACGCTTACAGCTAGACGCGAGTCCTAACTATCCTACCGTTACGACGGGCCAGAAGAGCCTTAAGTTCAAAATGTTGGAAACTGACTACTTATTCCTACACTCTGATAGCAGGCCGGGGCGTTGTGGAGTTACCTAGGGAGAAAGCGGGTTAATACACACAAAATTCAATGAATTGGATGCAAAGCTGCTCGTATTTAATATAAATGCTCCAAAAAATGCATTAAAGCAATGCCGGAAAAGGACACCAAAGACATCTGCCCTCGCCAGTGATGGGAAGACAGTGTCAGAAGCACCGATTCCATGAAGTTTGATATTTCACACTAGAGCAATCTTTGCATCCACAAAAAGTAAATTATCCGCGGCGTCTAACTCAACGCTAAGGGACTGTTATGATGGGCCATATGGGCCGGTAAAGATCCTAAACTGACTAACTATTCCTACTCTCTACTCTGCTATGGATGTCCATGGAGCCTCCGCCCACGGCGTGGTCTTACCTGTGGAAGATCTGATTAGAACAATGTAAATAGTAAATAATCATCTCAAAACACATTCAAAGACAACATAATTGTACAAAAGCAAAAACATGCATGGAAGAACATTTAACATGACATTCAGAACATCAGTACACCATATAAAATACACAATATGACAAAATATTCCTGCCTACAGTCAACACGCTAAGCAAGTGGCCACTTGCAGTTTGGTGGAGTATACTCCACCATAATACCAGATCCATTGGGGCCCCGATATTTTCGGGACCTCCATACCTTTGAGCAAGCTTGCTTTCCCCAATAACCTTCATATTTAACCAGACACCGTGATCACGTCATGTCTGGAATTGGAGCAATGGGCTCCTAACACAAACACAAAATTATAAACATGCACAAACTTCCAATTTACACAAGAGTTTTTTTTACCTTGAAGACCGTCAGACCTAAAAGTAATGTCATGTTACCAGAGTATCGTTAACCCATAAGCCAAGCGATGATTTCTCCTGATGTTGAGACTGTCCCATCATATCTCTTCGGCGTCCATTCCTCACCTTAATCCCGTCATCTTCCGGGAGACGATTTTACAATCGTAGATCTCCATCCCATCCTGCAACGACAGAAAGAAAATGGAATTTAAAACGAAGTACCTTGAATAGCAAGCTGAAAAAGTATAATTGAAATGCTAATATGATTTTATATGCTATATATTTTGTCAACACCCCTTTTTCTCAAGTAATACAAATATTATAGCGATGGATAACAAGCCTGTAAAAATATTTTTTACGATATTTGACATCTCATGTTAAGTTTATGTTAAATTGTTTGTTTGTAATTTAAGTCAAAAGAATAGGCATTATTTAAAAAGCAGCTGGAATACTAATTTATTGCGAACAGAATAACGGACGTTAATCGTAGGAAAGTGACGAGGTGGCCGAGTGTTAAGGCTTTGGATTGCTAATCCAATGTGCTTTGCACGCGTGGGTTGGGATCCTATCCTTGTCTCCAAATGTTGTGGATTGAGTGGCAGAAATAAGTAGATAAGCGTTTATCTTTAACTTGACTATATTAACTAGAATTCCAGATACACTCGCTCACGTGCCAGGGATGAGTCCGACATCCCGGAAGGTTTAATGCCAACTGACCCTCGGAATTGAGGTGCCCAAAGATGACGTCAAAACAAGAGAGCGATGAAACTCACAGCAGAAAACAATGCGATAAGGGAACATGATAACAAATAACAACTTATACACAACAATTTGTATTTTAAGTCAAAAGAAAAAATATTTTGACACATGCTAGACGAAATAAAAATATCCCATGGAGTCGTTTGAATTTAACAATTAAAAAAAATATCATTGTCCGTAAGGGACATATTTCTATACATAGCGGAAATAACTAACCTATTACTAATACGTTTACAATCTAAATTGTATTTGTTTGTATGTGAATAATATTTTCTACCTCTTTTCAACAATTAACAAGAGACTAATACATATTTAGGAAGGGAGAAGTGTTTGCGCGAGTTTACCATTATCGAATTATTGCCTTTTAACTGGGACGATATTTGCAACTCTTCACATATACTGCGTTTCATTCCAGCACGGCCCTTGGGATTAATCTCAAGGTTGCACGCGGAGGCTTCTTTGGAGTGGAAATGCGCAACAAAATTCTTAGTTCAGGACCCGTTCTTATTATAAATTATCAAAACTGCAATATCATCGGCAGAGAAAATAAATATTTCCCTCAACTGACACGAGAAGAAATTGAAATATCTAAGAAACAAAAATAATTAACAGGGAAGGTCCTCCCACATCAGCGTTCAAACAGCCACTCCAACAAGTCAAGCCCCCTCCTTCCATATGAGCGCCCTTCTGACTAGCACAAGCGCTACACATATATGACGGTATAGAATCACTTCATTTCATTTTGAACCATGAAGACGATACGTGGAACAACGGAGAAATTGTAATCCTGTAATAAGTTCCAACATTAATTTTGAGAATAGAAGAAAAGGAGTTGATGCCAGAGGAGTAGAATTTTGAATTCCACAACGCAATAACTGCATAGATGAATTTGAGAACAGAAATAGGTAGAGGGTGGTATACTTTTCCAGTAAATATTAAATTGGGTTCAGTGAAGGACCGGAACACCAGGATTAAAGAAAAGTGAAGACGCCAACAGGTCATCGGTCCAGGGCGTTGCTACTTGTTTCAATGATTGATAGGAGGCTTTTGGAAATATTTTTTGGACAAGCATGAATAACAACAGAAAGTATACGTACGCAAGAGTGGTTGGTGATTTATCATTAACCTTCTTCGGGTTGAAATGGAATGCGTGGAAGTAATTAAAGACAATTTAAATATGCTTAGATTGGCGTAGGAGCGTCATGCCGGACAGTCCTTTTTGACTATCAATGCTTAACTTGGTAGTTGAGAAAATTGATAAAGGAGTATGAAAACGTAAAAAAATAAGGAAGACAAGTATTATCCCCAGTCTGTATAAAATCCAAGTGGCTGTGATTAAATCTGGACTGAGTGAAGAGGCAAGAATAAAGAAAGGAGTGAGACAAGGCTGTGCACTGTCTCCGGTAATTTTTAAAGTTTACATCGAGAAATCCATCAATGAAAACAAGAAAAAATGTTCTGAAGTGAATATCCATGGAACAAAAATTAGTGTGCTGCGATTTGCTGATGACATAGCACTCGCAGCAGAGACAGAGAAGGATCTGAACAAGATTCTAGTAACCATGAAAAGGACAATGGCATGATGTCAGCTGAAGATAAGAATAAGAAGAAGATTAAGATACTGGTGTGCAGCAAGAAAGGAGAGGCAAAATCCAACGTTAAAATAGGGAAACAAAAACTGGAAGAAGTGAAAGAGTTCTGTAACCTAGGAAGCCGAGTAACCAGCGACGGACGAAGAAAAAAAGAAATAGTCAGTAGAATAGCTAAGGCAAATAGGGCATTCTATCAAAAGTGGTATTTAATTACAGCTGGAATCACAAGCGTAGAAGTAAGGAAACTATTCATCAGAACATGCATCTGGAGCAAATTTCTCTACGGAAGAGAGGCATGGACGATGAAAGGAGCGGAGAAGAGGCGTGATGAAGATTACTTGGATCGACCGAGTGAGTTACGAGGAAGTCCTAAAAGTAGTGGGAGAAAAGAGAAGTCTTCCAACAACTCTACAAAGAAGAAAGGCCAATTTAATCGGCCATATCTTAAACACCATGGGATGATGAAGACTATCGCCGAGGAAAAGGTGAACGGGAAGATTGGAAAAGGCAAGTCTCGTATGAGATACATGGAACAGGTTGTGAAGGATGTAAAAGAGTAGAATTACGTCACAATGAAAAGATTGCCCGATAGAAGTATCGAGTGGAAAGCTGCGTCAAACCAATCCTAGGATTGTTGATCAATGATGATGATGATAATAAGGTTTCGGAAAGAGTAAAATTGAAGCTTTGGATAGGAAGAGAATAATTCGGAGTGGAGGAAGCATTTCACTTTTTCGGGTAACATTTGCAATTAATAGGGCATTTTTTCGGGGCATAAGGAGAAATATAATACCGGCAAAGAACTGGGTGGGAATTAATTGGGAGATATGTCAGAAGTTAAACAACTAAATCGTTTACAAAAAGATGGAATAAAACTTGAATCTTGAGATTGTTGTTTTCAAAGCTGTCTTTCATACTAGATGAGTTGACAATTGGGTTTGGATAAGAATTTCGATCATTTACGATGGGCGGAGAGGGAAATTAAAAAACAAATTGTAGGATTTAATTAAGAAAAAGCGTAGGGAAAATATAGTATCGTCAAAAATGCTATTAATCTACATATACCTCCACTATATTCCCTGCAAGCCATTACGCGGGAGTATGGCTGGAGGGTGAAGATCACCAAACATGCACTATTGACTTGCAAAAAGGCAACTACAAGGAAACATGCTAGATAATAGGGTTAGAGGCAGCTAGATGGGTAGCATCTGCATTGTATGAAAGGGATTGTATGTGGAGGGAAGGGATTAAACGATATGCGGCCGAGCGAAGAGAAAGCTAGGATTTATAAAAAGAGTACTTGGGAAATGTGATGAGAAGACAAAAGAGCGATGCTACTTTTCACTAGTTAGGCCCCACCTTGAGTATGAGGCCAGCGTATGGGATCCTAATGAATTAGGTTTGATGAGAGAACTAGACAGTGTGCAGCGTAGAGCAGCTAGGTTCGTCAAAAGGTGTTACGATAGGTTGAGTAGTGTATCAGAATTAATGCAAGAATTAGGGTGGGAATCATTATCAGAGCGTAGGTTAAAGTCCAGATTAAATCTATTGGAGAAATTTCAATCGGATAGCTTTACTGAAGATGTTAGGCACATATTAAAAACACCAGCGTATTATGCTAGATTCGACCAGATAAATAAGATTAGAGAGATAGATTGTCGTACAGATAGATTCAAAATGGCATTTTTCCCCCGAACTATAAGAGAACAGAAACGAAACAGTATAACAGACACGAAATCACTTAGCAAGGATTTAGATGCAATTCAAGAGTGGTGCGACAAATGGCAGTTAGAACTCAACCTTAAAAAGTGTGTAGCTATCAATTTTTGGAGGAGGAATAATTCGATAAAGCGATCCTATAGAATTAATAACACGAAGATCGAAAACGTTGAAACCGTAAGATATTTAGGTGTAACAATCACTAAAAATTTATCGTGGGGAAGACACATAAGGGAAATATGCGGCCGAGCGAAGAGAAAGCTAGGATTTATAAAAAGAGTACTTGGGAAATGTGATGAGAAGACAAAAGAGCGATGCAACTTTTCACTAGTTAGGCCCCACGTTGAGTATGCAGCCAGTGTATGGGATCCTAATGAATTAGGTTTGATGAGAGAACCAGAGTGTGCAGCGTAGAGCAGCTAGGTTCGTCAAAAGGTGTTACGATAGGTTGAGTAGTGTATCAGAATTAATACGAGAATTAGGGTGGGAATCATTATCAGAGCGTAGGTTAAAGTCCAGATTAAATCTATTGGAGAAATTTCAATCGGATAGCTTTACTGAAGATGTTAGGCACATATTAAAAACACCAGCGTATTATGTTAGATTCGACCAGATAAAAAAGATTAGAGAGATAGATTGTCGTACAGATAGATTCAAAATGGCATTTTTCCCCCGTACTATAAGAGAACAGAATAGGCAGCATAGGAAAGGGATAGGTAGAGGAAATATTTTAGAGTATTCTGTAGTGCATGATGCATGTATTAACCCCTCAAATACTATAGATACTAACAATCTAGTTGCATGAGACCCTTTAGTTGCTTGCTTGCATGTTAGTAGTGCATGCTTGGTGATCTTCACCCCCTGCCACACACCCTCGCGGTGGCTTGCAGGGTATCGTGTAGATGTAGATTTAGATGAACAGAATACGCAGCATAGGAAAGGGATAGGTAGGGGAAATATTTTAGAGTATTCCGTAGTGCATGATGCATGTATTAACCCCTCAAATACTATACATACTAACAATCTAGTTGCATGAGACCCTTTAGTTGCTTGCTTGCATGTTAGTAGTGCATGCTTGGTGATCTTCACCCCCTGCCACACACCTTACCGGTGGCTTTGCAGGGTATCGTGTAGATGTAGATGTAGATGAACAGAATAGGCAGCATAGGAAAGGGATAGGTAGGGGAAATATTTTAGAGTATTCCGTAGTGCATGATGCATGTATTAACCCCTCAAATACTATACATACTAACAATCTAGTTGCATGAGACCCTTTAGTTGCTGCTTGCATGTTAGTAGTGCATGCTTGGTGACCTTCACCCCCTGCCACACACCTTACCGGTGGCTTGCAGGGTATCGTGTAGATGTAGATGTAGATGGATGTTAATACACGCATCATGCGTGCAAAGAACTAGCTGAGGAATAAACAAGGTAACTAAAGGAAAGTAAATTATCTCACAAATGGGATGTTTCGTGATCAACCCAGAATAAAAAGGGCCCTCACAGAAATACTCCAGGTAATGTGATTCCGAGAATTTCGATGTAAGAATTAAAATTCTTGCAAGTAGCAGAATCCGATATTGTCGACCATATACTCATCATTATCTCCTGCAGTGTCCGAACGGACAGGTTCTGAGTGAATATACTATTTAACTCTTCCTGTTCCGTTGACAATTAATTCTCAGGCTGACAGAGGTAGTTATTTGCAAAATGAGAGTATTAATGTGCATTCAGAAACCATTGCCAGTAATGGGTGACTGTCGCCTACTGCCTCTAAAGAGCGAGCAATAGATTAACATAAAATCGAAAGGAGAACATAAGCAAAAAGTGCTGATTCGGTCATGGAACAGAATTTCCCTACATCACGTCTCTTCAGGTGAGTTAACTATGTCGATTTTGATTGAAAATACGATTGCGGTTAACAAAATAACAAGTCTTTTGAATGTAGCTGAATAATCTCATTATAACTTTGCTTAGAAATGTCCCAGGGTATCTTGGTCTTAGTTTCTATCTTTTGGATATAGTTATATCGCTGTTAATTAATGTAAATTGGCCTTTATCAGAATTATAAGCAATTATTTTCGGCCACACATTCTCACAAATTTATGAGTCACCTATGCGGAAATAAAGCGATCAGTGACAAAAACAACATAAACGAAATGGGTAATGTAGTTAGTAGTAAGCTTAGACTTTTTTCGGACGATACGGTAGTGCATAGTGTATATCAAAAGAAGAAGACAGAAAATCGCTTAACAAGAATTTAAATGCAATTCGAGAGTGGTGCGACATTTAGCAGTTAGAACTTAACCTTAATAAGAGTGTATAAATCAATTATTGGAGGAGGAATAATTCGATAGAGCGATCCTATAAAATTAGTAACACGAAGATCGAAAGCTTTGAAACCGTTACGTATTTTGGTGTAACAATCACTGAAGATTTATCGTGGGGAAGACATCCGGGAAATATACGGCCAAACGAAGAGAAAGTTAGGATTTATAAAAAGAGTATTTGGGAAATGTGATGAGAAGACAAAAGAACGAGGTTTAATTCCACTAGTTAGTCCCCATCTTGAGTATGCAGCGAGTGTATGGGATCCTAATGAATAAGGTGTGATCACAGAACTGGACAGTGTGCAGCATAGAGCAGCTAGGTTCGTTAAAAGGTATTACGATAGGTTGAGTTGTGTGTCAGAATTAATAAAAGAATTTGGGTTGGAATAATTATCAGAGCGTAGGTTAAAGTACGATTAAATCTATTAGAGAAATTTCAATCGGATAGCTTAACTGAAGATTTAATTCGTTAAAACTTTCGCGGTTCATGATATCCGGCGTCATTTTTTTTTGGGTAAACCCGCGTCACAGTATAAAAGTGGCCAACAGTTTCGTCTCCGCTGCTGGAGACTTCCTCAGTGTAATGACGCGCAAACCAAGGAATGTCAATACCCTGAAGAATTCTCCAGCAGCGGAGACGAAACTGTTAGTCATTTTTATACTGTGACGCGGGTTTACTGAAGATGTTAGACATATATTAAAAACACCAGCGTATTATGCTAGATTCGACCAGATAAATAAGATTACAGAGATGGATTGTCGTCCTGATAGATTCAAAACGGCATTTTTCCCCCGTACTGTAAGAGAACAGAATAGGCTGCATAGCAAAGTGATATGTAGGGGAAATATTTAAAGAGTAGTCTGTAGTGAATGAAGCATGTAATAATCCCTTAAATACTATAGATACTAACAATCTAGTTGCATGAGACCCTATAGTTGCTTGTTTGCATCTTAGTAGTGCATGATTGGTGATCTTCACCCCCTGCCACGCACCCTCGCGATGGCTTGCAGGGTATTGCGTAGATGTAGATTAAGTACCTCTGATATTAATAAATACACGTTATATTAACAAGTTTGGATCGTGACGTGTTCACCGAATAGTAAGTTCATTTAATAAAAGGTCAACAAACACAGGAGACCCTTAGGAACATGGATAACCACACCGTTACGTTACTTAAAAACAACTATATGGTAAGGAACATAGGAATGATTTCCTCTCAGAGGTCATCCGCTCTGAGAAATGAAAAGACTAAAAATTCGACTGTTGTGGGATGGATGTGAGGAAAAACTGAACCCGGGGTCAAATTGTGATTGAAGTCACGATTTATTGACGTTTGCCTATCGTCAACATCGCCCTACAAAGTAAATATTGTGGCCAGACCTCTCCTGTCACCTCCTTTGAAAACTTCTTTGACTTATCCCAGGTTCTTCTCATTTGACATGGAGTTAAAGTCCCCCTTCCACAACCATTGCTCTTCCCCTTAACTTCAACAATACTGAAAATAACTCACTCCAATAGACTGATGTCTTCTGTGAAATCACCAGTGCTAACTTTCTCTTGCGGAAGAAACCGGTTCTGTTTCAACTACCAAAATGTGACTACAAAGTTTTTCCACTCATGAAACACGAATCGAATTAAGGTTGAGACGAACGTCATAGAATCACGTTTTATATTGAGACCAAATACAAGCATTGATTTAGAACTTACGTTAAAACAGAGCATTGCTGTTAACCTTTGGAAGAGGTATAATTGGATAAGGTGACCTTATAGCATTCTGAACAAGACAATTGAAAACATTCAAACAATAACGTACAAAAGGTCCGCCGGTGAGATCAAACCCAGGAGAAAATAATTATAATTCAAAAGCCATCACTGTACGCTGCTCCACAACAAATGGCGACCTATTCACTTTACTTTTCATCACAATTAACCATAAAGTACAAGGCAGTGGAAGAAATAGAATACTGGAGAAGAACGTTCAACTGTATCATAATGATTTGCTACGACACTTTCTGCCCGAGAGATTCCCTCGATTAAAACGAGAGGTGAAATCTCTCTTGACTTATCTTTCCTAAAGTAAGTCTGACTGCATGTTAAGTTTCAAACCTGACGAAAATCTTTCCTGAAATACCAAAACTATCATCTAGATGTACATGGCTACGTAAACTTACCTACCTACCACGTGTGAATAAAAATCATGCGAGTTTAACATGACATTATAGCAGAATTTAGTTCATAAAAAAATCATAACTTTTCTCATTTATGAACGCCGAAATAAATATTTCCCAATGAATTTTTCATTGAAGAGATAAAATAATGAAAGTGTAACCGTAAGTGAAACAGTACATGTAATAAGCGGATTATTTCTACTACCTCACCTAACACGATATAGATTTTTAAATAATGACTTGAGGGGTCACGTATGCGAATGTAGATTATATTGGACTAATGAAACATATAGCTTGCCTGCTTTCGGAGTATGCACCACTAAAGGCGTATATTGTGAGTAAATCAACGATATGAACGGCTGAAAAACATTTTCTAAATTACAACAATTAAAATTATTGCTCATCGAAGGACACAACAAGCTCGAGATCTTTTGCAACAAGTTCTCTTAACCGCTTAAAAATATCTTATAACTGCAACTCACCCATCAGTCGTTGACTAAAATGTTGAAAAAAACATTTACCTGAAAGGACGGATGATTCATTTAAAGTAAAATAGCTTAAATGCATGTTTCTAAGGTTTTTATAATCGTAGTCAACGTGGAGCATAATACGTTAAACCATCATAGAAGGTAGAGGGTATTATCGGCCGTGACGTGGTGGAAACGATTCATTATAATAAGAATGAATAAACTTGATTTTTCCACAAATTTTTATTACTTTCCACTACCCAGGTTTCGACGGTTAAGTCATCATCAGGTGAATAACAAGGAAACAGTTTTTCCACCAAGTATATATACAAACAGTGAAGAGGGGCGGGTTTAGGTTTGCTAGGAAGGATGGTGGGGGTAAGAAGGGTCAAAGGGGGGGCGGGGAAGGAGGGCGGGGGTAAGGAAAGTCAAAGGGACAGGGAGAGTGGGGGTGGTAGTTTGAGGGAAAGGTTTAGCGTTGAGAGACACATTGGGTCGTTATGGTGGGTCGGTGTCCCTGAACAGTGAGAGGTCTAGGAGGGGTGAACGGGAGGCATATAACAAATCATTGAGTAATTCACACTTCGACCCAACGGTTTTCATAATCTCTAGCTGTTCTAGAGCATCCAGGCGGAGGCCTTTCTTTTCCATGGAAAAGAAAGGCCTCCGCCTGGATGCTCTAGAACAGCTAGAGATTATGAAAACCGTTGGGTCGAAGTGTGAATTACTCAATGATTTGTTATATGCCTCCCGTTCACCCCTCCTAGACCTCTCACTGTTCAGGGACACCGACCCACCATAACGACCCAATGTGTCTCTCAACGCTAAACCTTTCCCTCAAACTACCACCCCCACTCTCCCTGTCCCTTTGACTTTCCTTACCCCCGCCCTCCTTCCCCGCCCCCCCTTTGACCCTTCTTACCCCCACCATCCTTCCTAGCAAACCTAAACCCGCCCCTCTTCACTGTTTGTATATATACTTGGTGGAAAAACTGTTTCCTTGTTATTCACCTGATGATGACTTAACCGTCGAAACCTGGGTAGTGGAAAGTAATAAAAATTTGTGGAAAAATCAAGTTTATTCATTCTTATTATAACATCATAGAAGGGTCTAAATTAATTAAAAAATGACAATTAGCTATGAACTGGTGAAAGATTATGTAAGAGGAATTAACCCTTAGGAAATCTTTCTAAGAAACGAAAACCATTCGCAAAAACAAATCAATTTTAAGAAGGAAGAAAATGAGGAAACATAATTTTGCTTTCAAATTTAGTTCATTAATGGCAAACCAATGATCTTCGGTCCCTATAATTAGGCAGAAAGACAGAAATACAGACGATGATATCCAGTAATCCATAAACGGGATGAAGTTAGGATAGTTGCGACCAGTTCGAGAAAATTCAAGTGATACGAAAAAAGCCTTTGAGATTATAGGCGGAAATCGAAAGCCAACTCCAGATCAAGTAGAAACACGAAAATTGCAGAAACTGACCTTATTTTAAACGAAATAGAAACACACGTGAATGAAAAATTAAATAGCAATGAAGGAGACTCACCATTACTCCTCCTGAAGAGCGCTCCTTTCAGTCTGTTTCTCGTATTCTCAGTTTTCCCTCACTAGGTCCTACGTCATCGATGACGAAGACTCAGCTTCATGCCGCCAAACACTCCACAAACTTCTTCCTGAAAACAATTCACACCATTAACAGATGCAACAAGATCTTACCACGCTTGAAGCTGTACTACGGCGGGAAATATCCGCTTAGTAAAGGAAAAAATAGCTTCTAATGTAAGATGCCGCAGAAAAACGAGAAATTTATATAGCACGAAGCAGATGGTATCTTTTTGGCGGCAAATCCGTACTCGTTGAACATCAATATAATTACTTGACTAGCCGTTTTAAAATTCTCTTATATTCCATATACATTGCCATAAAATCGCTGCAAACTCTATGAATATTACTAAATCAAATTATCTTAAAATTCAGCATTCTTATGCAAAATCTCAAACCCACCTGTCCATCAGCTCGTCCCAGCCCGCGTCTCGGCAATAACTGATAAACGGATGAAGGGTCACGGGTATAATTGTCACAGTGACGTCACATCGGACGACCAATCACCGAATTACCATGTACGTAGTGATTAATAATTTTGAAAACGCCGATAAATAATGCAGATACAAACATTCCCTTGCAAATTCTATTGCTAGATATTTATTTTGGACGTCAACATTTGCCTATTAATTGCAGAAGTTTTGTTTTTAAAAATAGTCGTTGAAAAATTATTAGCGCTATCTACTGTAACTTCAGTAAATTAATAATTTTGGCGGAAGAAATTTACATAACGTACAATAAATGGTTTGGATTATCAACTGTCTGAAGTATTTCCTACAAGGAAATATTTAAAAAGAAATTGTTTTCAAATAACTATTGCAACATTTTGCAATTAACGAAATGCTTTTTTCAGAACTAGCGAACTCAAAGTTGAATGTAATCTTATACTCGATTAGTACCGAATTCAGATTTCGGTGCCCCAATATTTGCGATTGCTGAAGCCGTTGCATAACATTAAATAGGATTTTCAATTACTTTTACTCACAAAGAGACGTTAATGTTTCTTGTTTGTTATCTTCCTACTGCAAAAGCAAAGAACTTCGTCGGTATAGATCGCATAATACCTCAGCAACGTAATCACATTTGGACATTTGTACCTGTCGTAACGTGGAAAATGAAAGCAAAACAAACGAACACTTACCTTCACGAGGCTCAGTATCTCTTGAAGAAGATATGCACGCCATACTTCAGCAAGGGTTGGCCAACAGCAGCAGCTGACGGTTGATTTTTCTCGGCAAGGCAATTAAGAATCACGAAAAAAGCTAGCACCTCTCAAATGCCTTGGTCACGTAACACGTCATTCACTCAACTAAACGACTACTCATATCTCACTGCGAGTTTATGCCCTCGAAAGAAAACTGAAAAGCGCCCGGTACACTGAACAACCCCTGCCACACACCCTCACGAGAGCTTGCAGGGTATTGCATAGATGTAGTTGAACAACATCCTGAGGAATCCTTTAATTCACTGGCAAGCTACTTTTGAGCAGAAATCGGTGAACAACATAATTTTCACGCGGATAGTTAACATTCACCACCTTCAACATTATCACTCACTGAAATACTAAACGCATTAACTTAGCGTAAAAGACGTGAAACGAAATCAACTTCTTATTGCAAGACGGATACGTCTCCAGGCATTCTCGCACTAATTTCACACTGCCGATCAGCTGATGAGGATAGTCCTCTCGCCTCACACGAAGTAAACTAAGGCACTGCAAGGAGAGATTGCTTCGCTCTTGAACTTGGAAGGTGTCGTGAGTTTCACTATCGGAGAAATAGTTCCTCCTCACTTTCACGCTCAGGGTTGAGAGGGAAGAACTTTGGAAGAAAGAGAATGATTGAATGCCAGAAAGGCGACGTCGTCGGAAATATTTCATGCCTCGTCATTAAAATGAGAAAGGAATCAACGCGTGTGCAAAGGAGATCGGATAGATTTGTCAAAAGCCGTTATGGTATTTCTAATAGCCTTTCGAGTTTAAGTGAAGAACTGGGTTCGGAATTACTATCGGAGTGGAGGATAAAATTTAGGCTAAACTTTTTAAGCAAATTCGAATATGAGATGTTTACAGATGACTTTAGGTACATGTCAATAACCCTAGCGTATTATGCTTTGTTTTTTGAGATAAACAAATTTACAGATATAGATAGTCGTACCGATAGATTTAAAACATCATGTTTCCCGTGCAGGATAAGAGATCACTATAAGCATAATAGTTAGGCAGGGTTATGACGATAAAAAATTGCTGGTGTACTCTGAAGTGCATGATATATGTTGAAGTAACACTTTCATGTGTATGATAGGAAAATACGGATAAGTGTATTTCGGAATATGTTTCCCTAGACAACAGGTAATCCATGCATTATTATGTATTTACCAACCATATAACTGTACATATTGGTAAAAAAATTACCTACTGGCTAGGTAAATATTTTCCGAAATACACTTATGCAAGTGACACTAATATCTAACGTGTGTTTTGAAGTAGAAGCACTGCATCACTTAGTTAAATGACATAAGTGCATGTTTAGTGATCTTCACCCCCTGCCACACACACTCGTGGTGGCTCGCATGGTATTACGTAGGCGTAAAACCAATGAAGAGCGTAATGCAAAGAGGTGCAAGATACCTTACGTATGTACTGATTTAAAATACTGACTGATTTGAGTAAAATGCAAAGAGTAGGTAATAAAATCATTGAATTAAATGCATTAATGCACGTTAAAAGAGGGGGTTCATGCTTCAGGAAAAAATGAAATCAATTTCAAGCAAGTGACGTAAGCATTCACGAACATAACTGAACAATCCGTGACTCAGTTGTTGCATGCGACCCCACAACCTTCTACACCCATGAGAGCAGTCAAGTATATGTATACGTGGGGTAAAATGGAAGGTTGTGCCAACATTACGTCATGACACTAATGATTGAATGGGAAGCACAGTTGACCGAGGCCTTTAGGCCATTAACGACATTGTCGAGCCTCGAAGTGGAGTACTTCGATTTCAAAACAGACCCGATATTGACGCGCGAAATATTTGATTCTACGAGTCCGCTGCTATAACTTTGTGCGGGTTTGACACGGGAGTAATCAAATAATGGTTTTCTTCAGGCGTTTTAAAAATAATCTGTCACAAATGAAGTTGCTCCAATAGCAGTCCACATTATTATGACGCCGCAAATCAAGCTACCGGAAGGGCGTGAGCCATCATGTAGGTATGAATTGTAAATCAAAAGAGAAGTAATGATACACTTCCCATCATGTGGGAATGCTAAAATACTAGTCTGTGCACGAACTATTTATATGAAACTACGGCGTATAATGCTAATACCCTGCGGTACTTTGTTGATATGCATTCATGAGATCCTTGTAGATAACATGGGTCATAACAACAAACATAACTTGAACCACACTTGAAAATTAAGAAGCGGGAAAAGTATAAAATTCTTATGATATTAAATTCAATACGTTTGCTGCTCGAAGCGTAGAAAGCTGAAGCTAAAAGAATTGTTTTACCTTAAAGTCATTCATAGCTTTCATTACCGCCCCGGTGGAAACAGGATAAAGACCCCGCCTGCTATGGGTCGTGGGTTCGTGTCCCGCCTGGCCGGATTTTCACCAAGTCATGGGCAGCCACCCAGTGCATGGTTGTGTGTGATGTTCATTTGTTAAAGTGCCCGATATGCTGGGCGTATATGCTGTTTTCGGCTCTTTAAAAAATAAATAAATTCCAGGTAATACATCCACTCTTGCAGAAACAAGAACTCAATAAAAACAATCAAAGTAATTGTTTTCTTTATTCCTATATACATTAAAAAATCGTTCATCTTCATCGTTATAGTTAGAGCTCTCGACTTTATTCTCCTTATTGCTAGCCTCTCTACGTATTCGCGTAAATCACTTTTTATCTCATCCAATTGCACTGTACTTTCCTGCCTTCCATTTCCATTCTTTCCAAATTCAAAGCCCGCGAGCTAGCCGCGAAAACTTTAACGGAGTTACCCGCTGAGATGCACGATAGCAAGATATTCCACAGAGAAAAAATCATTCTCCGTGACCGGGACTCGAACCCGGACCCCCTCATTTCCAGCCAGGTGCTCTACCAGTTAAGCTACCAAGGCGACTACCGGCAACATCAAGCTACTGCAACCCTTTTACTTCCATTGGGCCGATATATCGGCCCTCTATGGTTGTGCGAAAACTGCCAAGGGCCGATATATCGGCCCACCTATATTACATCATCACGTCTTTGTAATGGTTACAATTCCTTCAAATCATAGACAGCATGAATAATTTTTTCATCCTCTTAAAAATTGAAATAATTATCGAAATTGAGAAAAATAAAAATTCATATAATAAAATTAAGTGCTTCAAATATATCTTAATGTGCTTGCCCATTGGCTGGGCTTAATGGGCTTGGCAATTTTCATACAGTCTACTTTAAAGTTGCTGGAAGTAAAAGGGTTAAAGCCTTTAGAATTTCCCCAGAGTAATAGTATGGCTTGGTAGCTCAACTGGTAGAGCACCTGGCCGGAAATCAAGGGGTCCGGGTTCAAGGGGATTGATTTTTTCTCTGTGGAATATCTTACTTTCGTCCATTCTTTCCGTTCACTTTTTATCGAGGAGTATTTCTACTTACTTTAACGGAGCATCATGTCTTACGATACGGCCGATTGAGTTAGCCTGGCTCTTTTTAAGCTTTTGATAAGGCTTACGATGTCTCTCCACTCTTCTTTGCACTTTATTACTCTGTCGATTCATTTTGATTCCAACATTTTCCTGCAGTGCTACCTTTTCGAGTGATTACAGCAAAGACTTTTCTGCTGCTTCTGTCGTCCATGCCTCACTACCATAAGGAAGCGTGTTCTAGTTGTAAGTACTATTGGAGTGTGTCCCTACCTACAAGCTTTTATTTCCAGCTGCAGGTACATTTTTCTTTTTTTAGAATGCCTTCTTTGCCTTGGCTATTCTAGTGACAATTTATTTCTTGCTTCCTCCTTCGCTGATGACGCGGCATCCCAATTATAATACTCTGTCCCCTGTTCTAGCTTTGGCTTTCCGAGTTTAATTCTGATCTTAGCGTCCTATCTTTTACTGCATGCATCTACATCTATCTACGTAATACCCTACAATCCACCAATAAGGGTGTGTGGCAGGGGGTGAATTCTCACCAAACATGCACTACTTATCATGCATAAAAAGGATTAGTATTTATATACTGTTCTAAACTTCACTATTTAAAAAAAGAAAAAATATATCAAAGCAAACATGCAAGAACATGCTGTTAATTGGGTTAGCTTTAAGTGCTCATACCATCATGTAGCTACCAATGTTATTCATTGCTACACTCTATTTGATCTATTTACCGATATTCATATCCCTAATTGTACGAGGAAAAAAGTCCATTTAAATCTGCCAGTTCGACAATCAAATCAACCTTTAGCTTAGTTTTCTTTTCATTTGCCTTCGGGGTATTTTTGGCCAATTTCTTTCCCATGTTAACTGGAGTCACTCTTGAAATTTTCTCTGTCTCAGCCATGACGGCAATGTTATCCGCGAATCGCAGCATATGAATTTTTTTCCCGTTGATATGCAATCCTGAAACTTCCTATTTCTTTATTGAATGATTTTCCCGGTGTAAATAAATGTGTGTGTTTGTTTATTAATTCAATATACGCACACGTGTAATACGTAAAGGCCGCTTTCCGCGATACAATTTTTTGTACGATTTCTTGTACAAACGCTTGTATGAAGGAATTGAACCGTGTAAAGCGGCAAATTGTGAGAACGCTTGTGCAAATGTCTGAATGACTGAACGGAAAACAGAACCTGTTCTAATTCCATTCAGACAAACATACAATTTCGTTCAGTTTATACAAGAAATTGTACAAAAAATTGCATCTTGTGAAGCGACCTTGATACATACGTGTTTGTTTAGATAAAAATTACAGGAGTTACCTGGTACTCCACCTGGTACGTTTAACCGAAATAAGTCAAAACATTGCCACTTTTCTCACATAATTTATAAATAAAAATGTTTCCTAAGATTTACCAGGCGATATGATTGCAAACTCCGAGTCGGTGTTTTTGGCACCCGAATTATTCACAGTAACCACCTCTGCAATCAGAGTCATCAGTTTGAATCGCAGTGCTCGTTTTTTTGGCACCCATTTTTTTATGTGACAATCCTACATCGGGGCACATGAACTCTGAGCAGATTCCTTGAGTTTCATAATTGTGTCCCACCGGGTCAGCCATTATGTATCAACCTTGAGTACCGAGTTAGTGTAGTAAGGTATGTGTTAGAAAGGCTGGTAAGCAGCATAGAAAGAAGATGGCAAATACACAGAAGACACATCAGGCTACCAAAATTGAATATTAGTAGTTGCGAGAAACATCAGAAGTAGATATCTTAGCGCCATTAAGTGGAACGAAACAAAACCAATTTTTCGCACAGATTATCACTGGTCAACAAAAAAAAACATTTTTTCTGTCCAAGATATTTTGTTGGGTGATTCTAAAGGTGTTTTTTGTGCTGATTCCGAATCTGGGCTCAGATTGTTTCTATCACTTTTAGTTTCCTTAGGACAACCAGATTAAATGGTGGTTCAAGGGGGTTTCAGCAAATAAATCGTGAATTAAAAAAATGGGAAAAATAAGGTACTTACTTAGGATTTTCGTGCATATTTAGCATCTGGAAAGTCCCTTTTCAGTGTCCAGCAGTAATCTGCTAACATCTTGCTGAACTTTCCTTCCTTTCCATGTAACTTACAGCAAATTTATATAACATTTGCTAAAAGTAGAAAAAGTCAATTCTGAAAACTGCTATATAGCCATGCTATATGTAGCAGATTCTGCTATATATAGCAAAAATTGTGCTATCCATTGGGAGTCGGTAAAGTTCAAAAGATATCCGTGCTATATCTAACTTCGCTATGTGTAGCAAAAGTTACATAACAATGTTATGTGGCAAAAGTTATATAACAATGTTATATAGCAAAAGTTATATAATTAAAAGTTACAATTCACTTTTTGTTCATCATTCAGGACTCTTGGCACACACTTTTCGCATAGCCAAATCGTCGGTAGTAATTTTTAGGACGATACCGTACGAAAAATCCCTAACTCATTAACATTCAGACGAATGTTTGAGCGCCGGTCGGGGTACATGGCGGTTATTCCCGAATTCTCAAGGCGCCCGATGCCATTCTCGAGACGACATCCAATAATGTCATCGGAGGTTAAATTCCGTAAAATCCGCCAGCGGCTGCATTCGCAAATGGCATCGGTGACCAGCGATGCCATTCGTGCGTCTAAAAACTCCTAGTTGATAATGATGTTATGCCCGTATCCATGATGTCTCATGTTCATGAGCTGATAACAAAAGAATGACGTTATACTTCAACCAATGGGATTGTGTTTACTTTAGCAGATAAGCGCCATAGCGTTTGAAAAACGTTTGTAGAGTCGGTGACTTTTGCTTATAGATAAATATATTCATCAGAGGAAATGGATTGATCGAGGCAAGTAAAACCGAGTTACGTAAAATTAAAAAATGGTCGACTTTGTACGTAAGTTTCGATTCGCAATATATTAGTTTTCTTAACAACCCGAGAATTATAACATGTTTGTGTGGGCCTCCACGGAGCATATTATGTAGAAAACGTCGTATTACGGCCCTTTCCACGTGATGATCCCTCTCAGGAAGATATTTCGCTAATTTGAGAGGTGAAATTAAATCATACAAATTGAAATGTTCGCTTACTAAGTATTTTAGCTCGTTATTAAGTTAGCCTGCTGGTATATTTGTGATATTTCATTATAGTGCATTTTATATTTATGTATATTAATGATTATGTACTACTTGCTGATGGAAGGCCGTTGAAATATAATTGATGGAAGTTGCTGATAATTAATTGAAGTGAAGTTTTAACAGTTTATTGCAAGATACCTATGTTATCAGTGCAATATTTAATTTTCTGATCGTTCTTCTTTGAGAAACCTTTTTGTAGGTAAGCTACGGTGAATATTGTAGGTAGGTAAGCATCGGTGAGGAAATTATTTCTAAATAATATTAACAGTGCCGCCAGTGGTGCAGAATATATGTAAACATTGATTGATTGATTTATTTGAGTTTTATTTTACCTGGGCGGGATAGAACGTTGCCGTCCTTTCCAACCCCCGTCCAGGGCATAACAGGGCATAATACATACAAGTAAATGTAGAATTAATTACTCATAATAAATACAGAGGTTAATAGATGAAAACGTGTGTTTAATTTATAAATTATCTTCTTATTATATAGTTTATGTAATAGCCTCAGGAATATCATTCGGAATTATGTTAAGAATGAGTGCATTTAGAAATCTTAGCCAAACAGTGTTAACAAATCTAAGAAGATTCTAGACTTCTAATTAAAAATTATTAATTAGGCCTTCGAGGGTTCCTTGGGAATAAATAAGTACGTAATGGCAGCATTGGGAGAAGCGGACAAACCTATTGAACGCGCATGATCTTTGTAAACAATACGACACTAATATCGGAAGATACGACGAATGGACAAAAGACGACCCCGTAGCGAGGATTTTTCGAATGCTTTTTCCCCGATGACATTATCTCGCGGACTCTAGCGCCAGTGACTTGGATGGCATCGAAATATGAGACCGGCGACGGTTACATAATAACAACCGATGCCATTTCAAGTAGCTGATGCCAAAATGGCATCCCCTGTCAGACAGCATCGGGCGCCTTAGTTACGAAATAACAACCGATGCCATTTCGAGTACCTGATGACAAAATAGCATCTTTTTTCAGATGGCTTCGGGCGCCTTCCTTACGGAATAAACCCTTCACCTTGGCCACATTTTCATCAATTCTTGAGGTTGACCGGCACGCTGGAGGTCTTCGACGAGCTCAGGCCACTTCTGGAACAGCTTATGCCACTCAAACACTGTTGAGAGGTTCATGGCAGCATCTCCGTAGGCGTCCTTAATCATTCCGAGGGTCTTCGTTGCGAGTTTCCCTACTTTGACGCAGAATTTGATGGCTTAGGGCAGGTCGAGATTTTTATCCATCTTGGACCGCGACATCCCTTCTTAACAGAGGTTCAAGGAAATCGACGTGCTTACTCTTCACTGGCACGCAGGCGACTGGAAAAAATATCGGTCTCTTCGGAAGGCTCCCCACTACCACGCCAAGGTGGTGGGACCGCCTCCACACCGCTCCGTTCGTAAATTCAGTCCTACTACATTTTGACCCTACCCTGTGCGTCATTTCAGTATCTAATTGTAAAATACTTTCGCCTCTGATGTTTTGTAAGGGAAGATGCTCAAAAACAAAGGTCTCACGAGTTGCCATAAAAATTCTTTTACTTTCACCCTCAGCCTTGGCGACGGAAAGAAGTTTTAGCACGCACGGAAATATTCATAATTTAAGAAGAAACCACTTGATTATTGAAAGAGCTTTGAAATTTATTATAATCAAGCACAACTTGAAATTATTGGAAACCGAACGAGATAAAATTCCAAGCGACCATTTCTCGAAAACTGATAATGAGGTAGAGGGAGCTGAGGGTGTGGAGGGGAACATTTCTTCACTCATTTCCAGCGAGGAATCAGATCCTGATGTCAATGTGCAGGAATTTGAAGACAAGTATTCAGGCAAATCCAACACAAAACATAGATTACGGGCCTCTTTGGTTATTTTGTATTTGTGTAGAGTTTTATGCATATTTTGTATTGTGCAGTACGGACTATAATTTAACTGCCTAATCATAAGTACATGTCTTTAATATAAATTTGGCTGCAATTAATGATATGGGAGATATTGTCCATGATTTAAGAAAATTATGCAAACAATGATTTCAATTTTTCTTCATAATGCTAGCCTAATAAGTTGTTCTCTCTTTTATTTCAAGCATTCTTATCCACGAAACTGACCCATTACAAAAACATGTATCATCACAATTCCATAAGAATTTCCAACTAAAAACAATGCTGCTGTTTGAAGTAATTACACTCTTTTTAACCCTCAATAAATCCCCTATACAATACCACTGTCGAAATACTGCAGAAGATACAAACCTTTTTTGATGACGTTTTTGCTATTAGCAGTGAGTCGTATTAATCCTTGTGTACGACAGGTGTATTAATATTTAAAAAACTTCGGCCTGACCGTGTGAAAACTCAAGGATTCCTCAGCATTAGGCGATAACATGTGTCTTTTTTCATATCCGATTGAATGTTTTGCTCTAAAATGCCGAACAGCTTCAGTTACAAGTGGCTAAAATAATTTTTTTCCTAAGGCTAATTGTTGTACTTGTCGTAGCTATTACAGGAAACGAATTCATTCAGTGTCTTTGAATTGGCCCTTTAATTCGATGCACCAGTCACGATACGAGACACCAAGATTAATTTATTGGAGACCATTGAGTATTCACACATGCTTTTTAACACGCCATATTATCAAAAAACTTTGCCCTGACCGCGCGAAAACTCAAGGATTCCTCAGCATTAGGCGATAACATGTGTCTTTTTTCATATCCGATTGAATGTTTTGCTCTAAAATGCCTTACAGCTTCAGTTACAAGTGGCTAAAATAATTTTTTACCTAAACCTAATATGTTACTTGTCGTAGCTATTACAGGAAATAAATTCATTCAGTGTCTTTATTGGATCTTCAAGACCAGTCGAGATACGAGTCAACAAGATAAAAGTTTTCGAGACATTTGAGTATTCACACATGATTTTTAGCACGCCATATTATCATTGTGCATACATTTTGTAATAATCTAACATCGTATATTACAATTTTATTTTTAACTAAAACTTGAAATAGAGAATGAATCAGTTTATATTGTCCAGGAATAATATAGACATTAATGATTAAACGAAATGCATTTCCACGTCAAATAAAATCAATATAGGAATAAAATGGAAATAAAAAGTTTTTTATGGCAAAAACGTTTTTCATTCAAGTTTTTAAACGTTCGCATGAAAAAAATGTTTCTTTTCTATCACTTCTTATCACTTATGATAATTGGAGAATTAAATGCTAGTAGAGTAGTTTCTATTCTGTATCTATATATATCAATGGAATATATTGGAGTCGCAAAAAACAGTTCATCAATACGATAATGACTGATGACGTCCCGAACCATTCTCTTATAAGACTCCATTTTAAGCTTCAATTAGATTCCAATACAAAGTTTTTCATCATAATGAAAATAAAAATAATAAAACGCTGTGGTTGTTCCATGGGCGGGGGAATGTTTAGTTAATTACCATTTAATGATAAACGTATTGTTCAGCCGCACCACCTCTTGGATTTCCTATTGGTCGATTTGTCTCGAATTAAATCAGTTTGTTAAATATCAGAGATCGAGTGCGTAAAAGCATGGCTGAGAGACGTAGATTGGGAATGGATTCGACGAGAATTTACAAACCGTCATATGATACCGAATGAATCGGAAACTGTCAGAGGAACATAGAAAAAATCACATCGCTGAAACATGAAATTTTAGTGATAACAATGTTCGGGAAAGATAAAGGATAAAAAGTGTATTCACTAATGAATTAAACTAGTAAAATACATGCTCAAAAACTTTTATTGGAACAAAAACGCTACCCTTAATAAAGGGAGACGTCCCTTAAGGTTATAAAACCCTGCAACATATAAATTTTCATTCCAATTGCATTAAGAAAATGTAACATACGTAAATGTAATAAAAAATTGAAGTACCAATTCAAAATATTATTTACACAAAATGAATCTCTTATTCTGTCTTATGTGTGCCTTCACCTTGACCTACTGTAATCAAGGTTCCACCAGGTACAGATTCAACTCCCCTCCCTTGGTGTTTTGTACTGGTGTCTCGTGTTGTAGTTGTCGGGGTCGGTCCCCCTCCTGATGTGTCACGTCTTTTGCGTGTCGTTCCCGACCCTCCTCCAGTTGGGGTCCCTCGGGTAGTTGTTGTGTGCATTCCTTCACCGCCGTCTGCTACAGTGGTTGATCCACCATAAGTGGAATTACCTCTCAGGCCAGGGGTGTTTGTATTTTCGGATGTTGCATGTTCTATCTCTCGTCGCTGGTCCGCATCTTCAGCTGGAATTGAATCAAGTACTCGGTTCAATAAAAATGACACGAAGATGTGTCACTGACATTTAATGACGTAAGATATTCTTAGCTTTAATTGATTTTTTTTGTGCCTTTTATTTGCGGATGAAATTTTTATGTTTAGATGAAAAATACTGGCGTTTATTTGTTTCATGTAAGGTTTAGGGAAATAGTATCACAGGGTAATCAATATTCTTATAGTTGTTTTCCTGTTTCTCTCTTTTTAAAATAGCACTGCTGTATATAATTGTACCTATGGCTGACTAATTATTGTTAGGAAAGTAATTAAGACTGACTTACGTGGATGAGCGATGGATAATCCTGCGCAGAAGAGGAGCAGTAGGATGCATGCGCTGCGAGTAATCATTGTCGATACACGGATGTATGGAAGCTCCGAGGAAGATCTCGACGGTATGAAGTGGAAGGAAGCGGATCGTGCTTTTATAGGCATTATCCATCTTGAGCACCCGGAAGACAAAACGCGCCATATCGATCCCCCGGAAGTGGTTCACCGCTTAAGTTTTTTTTTGTTTCGTTAATTTTGCTCTGAAAACTGCTGCAACATTGTTTTGAATGTTTTGTTAGAATTTTTCATTGCTAGTTGTACTTTAGAAATGTATTTCCTGTTTTTCGATTTTAACAGTTTAAAAACTTCCTCTTTCTTGTTGTTGTGTTTTTTCTTATGCGTGAATAAAGCAAGTCTCATGTTTGTTTCCGCGTTTCCGGTGATATAAAAATATTTGCCTCCCTAATACTCGATCAGGGTATCATATCATTTTGACGTGGTGCAACTAGAAAAATATTCCACGCACGAAATGATTTTAATACAATTGATCTCCTAAATTCGTCATGTACCCAGCATATTATCTTTATGTCACATGTTTAGTATTTATGCTCTGGACCTCCTTGCCCAATAAGTATTCAATTTTTTTCGTTTACTAGCATGGAATAATGAAAATAACATCAGAGACATGCAATATAATTCTTATTTTTTCACTTGGTTTTCTCAGTGATTTGAGGAATGATGTAAACGAACGCAATATATCTTACATTATAAATTGCGTAACACCTGCATGTGAATATATTTTAGTACATCGGGGACTGAGATTTTCTCGATATGTTATGTATTTGTTTTTACGATATGAAATTCGGAGAGGGATTGTAAAATACTCAAAATATATATGTGAAAGTTTTATGTATCCAGTAGGAATGGGTGATTATCAAAAAATAATCGTTATTTTGTAAATAATATTTGTAAGTAGCCGATCAATTGCGGCCTATTAATTTCTTTTATTGGTCGATACTGGATTAATGGATTCGATTATGACAACATAAAAAACAGATACCGAGTTTATGCTCCCTCCATAAATTAATTTAACGGAAAGTATGTATAAGTAAAGAAAGTTTCTAGATAGATAGGTAGAATTTCGTTTACAGGGTGCGTCGACGGCTATTGGTCATTTCGCACCTCGCGCAAGTGATAAAGTGATAAATTACATTAGGGAAAGGTATGTTAAATTGCAGTGCTGTCAAAAAGCATTACAAAAATAACTGTCAAATCAAATTTAAAATGCCTATTTGTTTTAGATATGAAATTACTTGGGTTAGGCGGTCTGGGTCATTCCCCAGAACGTGGCTTATATCGCCTCGGATCCTTAGAGAGTCGAGCAATCTCCGGTATTTTTCGCACTCTGTCAAAATATGCCTTACGGAGAGGAGAGATCCACAGTCATCACATCGAGGTGGTATTTTCTCTTCGGTGAAGAGGAATGAGTGAGTCAGAGCGCAATGTCCGATTCTCAAACGTGTGACGACTACCTCCTCCCTCCGGCATCCCCTGACGGATGAAGGCCATGCAGATGTTGTATGTTTAATTTCACGGAGTTTGTTGCTCGGGACGTTAAACCAAGATTCCCGCCAATACTCCAGAGCTTCGTTACGTAACGTTAGTCTCAAATCCTCGTGTGGTACCAGTTTAGAGGCAAGGACCGAATTTTTCAGCGCCCTCTTAGCAACAGAATCAGCCATTTCATTACCTCTTATTCCCACATGTCCAGGGATCCATATGAAGGTAATTGACACCCCTTTCTCCCTCAGGCATATTATGGCCGACTGAATTTCCTGGACAATCGGATGAGTCGGGTACATTGTGGAGATAGACTGCAGAGCGCTTAGGGAGTCCGAGCAGATGAGAAATTTCTTATCCGAGCATTTTATACCACAGAGGGCCATTTTAATGGCGAAGAGCTCCGATGTATAAACGCTGCATAGTGGGTTTAATTTAGCTGTTGCTATTCCATGATAGGATGATACGACTGTGCACGCACAAGCTCTACTGGACTTTGACCCGTCCGTATAGACGGGAATTAGTTCAGGATGATTGTAGAGAAATTCATTAAATGCATGCTGGTATTCTCTGGCCAGCGTAACGGTTTTGGTGTACCTGTGTAGGTCAAGAATAAAATCTGACCGGGGAAAAAGCCAAGGGGGGCGGCTTGAGTAGCCTACTACGTAAACCTCGGCTAGAGTAAAATTTCGCTCGGCAATAAAATCATTAAAACGGACACCGAATGGTCTGGTGACCTTCGTCTTTCTGTTAAAAACATCTATAAATCTTGGCTTAAAAACGATATTAAAACAAGGGTGAGATGGCAAAGACAAAAGCTTTGCGGCATAGCTACACATAAGCATAATCCTGCGGGTGTGCAAAGGTGGTTCACCAGAGTCTGAGTATAGGCTCAAAACTGGGCTGGTTCTGAATGCTCCAGTCGCTAACCGCAATCCTGAATTGTGTAGCGATGCCAATGGCTTTAGGTATGTTTCCCTCGCGGATGAGTAAACAAGGCACCCGTAGTCTATTTTAGATCTTACAAGCGCTCTATACAACATTAGCATTGATGTGCGATCGGCTCCCCAAGAAGAGTGGGTCAGAACTCTTAGGACGTTAAAGACCTTCATGCATTTTTCCTTTAGCGTTTGGATATGCATTCGCCAGTCTAGTCGTTTGTCAAAAACCAAGCCAAGAAATACTGCTGAATCCTTGAATGGCAGATTTTTCCCATCCAGTTCTATCTTAGGCTGTGGGTATATTCCGCGAAGCCTATTAAAATGTACACATTTCGTTTTCTCATGAGAGAAACGGAACCCGTTATCATTAAACCATCTTTTCAGTTTATTGTCAGTGATTTGTACCTGTCTTTCTGCTGCCTTTAATCTTCGTGACCTGCAGAAAATGGCGAGGTCGTCTACGAAGAGTGAGCCCATCACTGATGGTTGTATGCAGTCTACTATATCATTTACAGCAACTGCAAAAAGTGTCACACTTAGCACAGAGCCTTGGGGTACCCCGTTTTCCTGTAAATGTATATCCGAAAGGCTCCTTCCGATGCGTACTCTAAAAACACGATTAGTTAGGAAATTTTTAATGAAAATTGGCAGGTTTCCTTTAAAGCCCCATTTATGTATGGTCTGAAGAATCTTGTGTCGCCACACTCTATCGTATGCTTTTTCTAGATCAAAAAACACTCCAATAACATGATGGCGTAAAAGGAATGCTTCTTGAATAAAGTTGTCGGCTCGTACTAAGTGGTCGGTTGTCGACCTATTTCTTCGAAAACCACATTGGATATTTGAAATAAGGTTCCACCTCTCAAGGCACCAGACTAGGCGGCGGTTTACCAATTTTTCCATTACCTTACACAGACAACTTGTTAGTGATATTGGCCGGTAGCTATTGGGGTCTGTTTTTTCTTTGCCAGATTTTGGAATAGGTATGATGACAGCTTCTCTCCAGGTGTGTGGGAATTTACCTTCCTCCCAGAGTTGATTGAACGTAAGCAGGATTTCCCTCAACGCTTCCTCAGGTAGGTGTTTAAGGAAGGCATTATGGACGTCATCCAAACCAGGTGATGTGTTCTTTGTCTCCGCAATGGCGGCCTTTAGTTCATTTAGGGTAAATGGAATATTATAATTCGCTTGAGTCCCCTTCTCTGAGAAATCAAGTCGGTCTCTTTCAGCCCTCTCTTTTGCTGCCATAAAGGTAGCGTCAAAGTTGGCATTACTGCTGGTATTTGCAAGTATTTGACCAAATACCTCGCTTACATCGTGCTGGGAAGATACAATACTAGAGCCTACTTTGAGGGAACTAGCCTGTGAGTAGTGACATGTACCGGTGATTTGCTTTATCTTGCGCCAAACTTGTGAAATGGGCGTTCTATTGTTGATACTGTTGACGTATTCTGTCCAAGAGGCCTTTTTTGCCGCCTGAATCGTTTGGCGAGCCTTAGCCCTCAGTTTCCTAAATGCCGAGAGATTCGAGGTGGTTGGCTATTTTTTAAATATCCTCAGGGCACGGTTCCTGATACGAATTGATTTCGCACATTCGGAGGTCCACCACGGCACCGGTATACGCCTAGCGTTGCCGGATGACTTAGGCACACTGGCATTTGCTGCATCTATGATACAAGTAGTTAGTGTCTCAATATTCTCTAGGCATCCGCGATTTCTGTCATAGGTAAAGTTAAAACACTGATTAAAAAGGGCCCAGTTAGCTCTATGGAGAACCCAGTGCCCTGGTCCGTTATAATTAAAACATCGACTCCCTTCTTTTTTAATTATAATAGGGAAGTGATCACTGCCACATAAATCACTGTGGACCGACATATGGAACTTCGTGCCAATATTACCCGAGCACATAGAAAGGTCTATGGAGGAAAAACCTCCGTTAAAACTATTAAATCGGGTACTGTCCCCGTTGTTAAGTAAAAAGAGGTTAAAATCTTCTATAAAATTTGCCAAAATTCGGCCTCTCCTGTTACATTGATCTCTGTTACTACCCCAAAGAGTGTGATGTGCATTAAAATCCCCTAGTAAAACAAAAGGTTTAGGGAGTTGTCGCACTAAATCATCCAGATTTTCCTTGTTTACCGGGGCCCCTTCAGGCAGGTATACGTTACAAAAGGTAATCAGTTCAGGGCACGCAACTGTCACAGCAATAGCCTGAAAAGGAGTTTGCAGTCTGACCTGGGAGGTATAGAAACCCTCTTGAACTGCAGTAATTACTCCACCTTGCGCTCTATTTCCGCTCTCATCGTCAAACCGGAAAATCTTAAAGCCTCTTAAAACGATTTTATCAGAAGGCTTAAAATGTGTTTCTTGTATGCAGATACAGAGAGGGCTAAAATTTCTCATTAAAACCTTCAACTCCTCTTTGCGGCGGTAAAATCCACAGCAATTCCACTGTAGGATTGAAAACATTTTGGGGTGATTAAGATGTGGGCACTTATCTTTTAATGCGATTTTTCTTCTTCCCTTGACTCCTGGCTTGGAGGATTTCAGTTTCCAACAAACTGTCGTCCTCCTCCATAGCCACCACATCGGATGTTGTAGACGAGGGGCCGGGAGGGTTAGGAGGTCCAGGGGAAAACGATTTAGTCCGCTGCAGTCCTTGCATTTTCTTCCCAGCATTAGGTTGGTTCTTCTTGGAAGGACCAGCGATTTTCGCATCTTTATTTAGTTTTTGCGTCTTTTTCATTTCTGCCACATTGGCTATTCCTTTTTGGGTCCCTTCTTTGTCATTTTCCTTCATCGGATTAAATTTGGGTGTTTGAGTTTGTACGGAGCCCTTCCTTACCGGTGCAGAGGCCACGGTGGCAAAAGACCGAGAAAAGGTGGGGGCTACTAGGGCCCGATACTTCCTGCGTGCTTCTAAGTAAGTTAACTTTTCGATAGTTTTTATCTCTACCACTTTTCTTTCCTCTTGTTGCTTGGGGCACTTATTTGAGTATGCAGGGTGTGCACCTTCGCAGTTCACGCAGCTCGGTTCAGATGTACATTCATCAGTTTCGTGCTTAGCTTTGCCACAGCGGGGGCAGGTGGCCTTGCCCTCACATCTGGTTGCGATATGGCCAAAACGTTGGCAGTTAAAGCAACGCATGGGACGAGGTATGAAAGGCCGCACAGGTACGGATTCATACCCCACATACATCTTCTCTGGAAGTTTATCGCAGGCGAAGGTCAGAACTATAGACGTTGTATCTCTTAGCGTCCCATTTCGTTTAGTTTTCAAGCGTCGACAGTCGATCACTCCCTGATGCTCCATTTCTCTTTTTATTTCATCTTCCTCAACATACAGAAGATCATAGTGTGAAATAACCCCCTTAGATGTATTCAAGGATCCGTGTTTCTCCACTATAACAGGTATGTTTTGAAGCATCTCCATTCGTAGTAGTTCCACACTCTGCGCTTCAGTGGTTGTTTCAATTAGTAGCGTTCCGTCTCTAAGTTTCTTCGCAGATTTAAGCTCTCCTGAGACAAAGCTCGACAGGACCCTTCTTATAAGGAAGGGAGAAACTTTTTTAAGAGTCTCGCCTTCTTCCTTGCATTTCATTATTAGATAGCGCTGAGATGCGCGAAAACTATTGGCTCCCCCGCCCATATCTGAGCGAGGTCTTTTGGGTGGAGGAAGATTTAAGTCTGCCATGCCACTTATAAGTTCGTCCCTCGAGCTCCCCACCCGCCACGGAGCCACACATTTGGGACGCCACGCTGCAAACCAGCGTGGTCGCCAGGGCTACCCGAGGAATATAGCACTATTGATGTGGGGGCCTGTTTCAGGTTAGAACCTCAAGCGCATGAGTCCTCCACACCCATACGCCTTTGGCCGCCCTACGCAGACCCCCGTCTCTCCAGCACTCGCCACCGAACATATCGGAAAGCCGATTGATCAGGATTGGCTAGATCCTGACCGCCCGTTTACAGGGAATCCGGGGCCAAAGCGGGGTATTGAACTCCGGCCCATACCGGGCATCCGACACCCGGCTGGGTGCCGGAGAACTCACCAACCAGGATCCCCTTCTCCCCCTTACGGGTCACCGCACACGGCAAACATGCGGATGGATCGCAGGCCAGCTGGTATGGCCGCACACAGACAGTTGACCCACAAGACTGTCCGGACTCAACCCTTGCTGACTCAGTGGTTTGTTTTCGGGGTTGTCTCCCCGCCCTTTTAGTCGCCTCTTACGACAAGCAGGGTTGCTGCGGGAGTATTCTCAATCCCCCTACCCGCAGGGGGGAAAGTTTCTAGAGCAGTCATTTCTTTACTATTTGCAGTTCTGTTTTAGCACCTTCCATGGTGGTAAATATTTTAATCCCAATTATATTTTCCCTGTTTTACGCTGGATTTTAATTTTTTCCCATAACTTTTTTCCACCATTTACATGCCTTTTAGTCTCGTGTTAGGCGATATAAGAAGATGCCTATTAGTAGGGATCCTGGGACATTGATTGATCGATATAAAACGATGAAACACTTATTTATTACGTTAAGGACAAATATTTGAAAATTAAAGCAAATTTTTACTGCGTTAGTTGGTGACGAAACTTTCACAAAATACACGACCAAAAAAATTGTAGGTCTATTAAACCTAACATTACGTGGTTTTTTAGAAAAAGGAAACAGTGGAGATAGGAGTCTGTTGATAGGTTACACCAAGTCATTTTAGGCAGAATGACAACAATTTTAACAAAAGGAATTCAGGAATAACTCTTGTCTTTTCACGACATATAGTACAACGAAAGCAGTCACCGCTAGTCACGATTCAAAATCGAAGAAATTTCATATATCACGTCTGGACGGTTGCAGCTCGATCCACGCCTACTCCCGTTACATCGTCGTTGATTAATAAGGGGTCAAATAATGTGCCCTTCTTCCATATCGTACTTCTTTTGAATAGCTTCTTTAAATAGCTAAAGAATTTTATAGAAGAGTTACTAAGAACTCGGGCCTCTGCTATATTAACGAGCCATTATCGCTATTATCCGTCGAGACTGACGCGAATACCGCGAGATGCCTGAGTTTGAGAAATTACACCATAGATTATTTTTTCGTCGCATCCGATAAACATTTAAAACATTTTATTTGGATTAGAATTGTCTTCGTGACTTAAAATCCTATGACCAAGAATTTCGTGCTTTTTATTCCGTTAGCTGTCCTCATGTTCTAATGAAATTTCAACTATTTAAAGCCAATGCTAATTTTTTATTTTTAATATACCAAAGTAGTTATGAACTTCGTAGAAACTTATTATGAAACTGATCACTTGATTGAAACGTGAGTGGGACCACTGGAGTCACATGCTTTTCAGCATGAAGAGTGTGGAGGAGGAGATAAATAATAATTACCTTTATTACTTAACTGCATTAAAGTTGGCTTCTCTTGCGTAGTAGAGGGCTGATACAATTCGGGGGCCTCGTTGTACTGATCTGACTGTTGGCCCTAACTGAATCATGCAATAATTGCATGCAAAATGTTTACCTTATAATAGTTATGTATACCATAGTTCATTATATCAGATCATGGATTAATATTTCCAACTTTAATCTTTTATGCAAGTTTTCGATTTACCTGTGTACTTTGACACTAGATTGTGGTTAATTCCAGAGCAGGCCAGTACTTGAAGAACGCCTTAAGCTTTTTGCCTACTTATCGATGCTTATAAAAGTCGGATGTATTCAATGGCGCATAATTGGTAGTAAAGTTATTTTATTGTATATTTGACATTTTAAAACCGGAATTGCATTTTTCGATTTAGTCAAGTTTTTTGTTTTTCCTTCGCCTGACAAAAAATAAACTACGAGGGTCGTCCAGAAAATAAGTTCCGTTTTTTTCTTATTACTCGATTTTTTATTGGAAAAAACTTAAACTTGCAGAAAACGTTCTTGATAATATGTATTATTTTTCCACATAATCTCCGGAAACCTCAATGCACATCGTATACCCTCGAATGAGCTTTGAAATCCCCTCCTCGTAGAAGCTTCCCGCCACCTCCTTGGTCCATTTGGTGACAGTTTCTTTTACTTCCTCGTCACCAATGAAACGTTCTCCGGCTAATCCCTCCTTAATTTTGGTGAACAGATGAAAGTGAAGATGAAGACAAAAGACAAGGAAGTGAAAGTGAAGATGAAGACAATGAAGACAAAAGAGCTATGCTATTTTTCACTAGTTAGGCCCCACCTTGAGTATGCAGCCAGTGTATGGGATCCTAATGAATTAGGTTTGATGAGAGAACTAGACAGTGTGCAGCGTAGAGCAGCTAGGTTCGTCAAAAGGTGTTACGATAGGTTGAGTAGTGTATCAGAATTTATACCAGAATTAGGGTGGGAATCATTATCAGAGCGTATGTTAAAGTTCAGATTAAATCTATTGGAGAAATTTCAATCGGATAGCTTTACTGACGATGACAGGCACATATTAAAAACACCAGCGTATTATGCTAGATTCGACCAGATAAATAAGATTAGAGAGATAGATTGTCGTACCGATAGATTCAAAATGGCATTTTTCCCCCGTACTATAAGAGAACAGAATAGGCAGCATATAGCAAAGGGATAGGTAGGCGAAATATTTTAGAGTATTCTTTAGTGCATGATGCATGTATTACCCCTTAAATACTATAGATACTAACAATCAAGTTGCATGAGACAATATAGTTGCTAGTTTGCATGTTAGTAGTGCATGCCTGGTGATCTTCACCCCCTGCCACACACCCTCGCGGTGGCTTGCAGGGTATCGTGTAGATGTAGATGAAAGTCTGAAGGGGCCAAGTCAGGACTGTAAGGTGGATGGGTCAGAACATCCCAAACGAAATGATCCAAAAGTTCCGCCGTGAACGAGCGACGTGAGGCCGTGCATTGTCGTGTATAGAAGGTGATTGTCGTGATTGTCCCCAACCCCTCCGTAGCCCCCTCCCCCCCCTCCAATAACCTTCAACCAAGGGAAAGCGTTTACACCTACAGGCCCCCCCTCCATTTTCCTACCAAATGAATTCCTTGCCCAAGTCAACCGCAAGTGATCCACCCCCTTCCCACTCCACTCCTCAATATGTTACCCCACCGCCTTGCTGTTTTGTATTTAAGGCCATTCCTTCGGCACTTGTTGTACACTATATGTTGCCTTGACAATGACGCTATAGCCGTCGAAACCGCGGTCGTTATTGTTAATAAAAGTGTGGAATATACAAAGTCATTTTTACTTTTTCATGATGTAGCTTCTTGTCGAATTTATTTATACAATACAATTAATTCTCACATAGGTGTTTGATAGAAGAAAATGTCACAATTGATGAGGATGCCACATTTTTTGCTAAAAATTGATGCAAATTAGTATATGCATTTAGTATCACCAGGAGGTTAACCAGCGTAATTTTTGACAATAATATATCCATAAACTTCATCCCAAAATATTTTAAACGAATGCCACAGTGATTAGATGCTACAATGCTTACAGTGACATAATGGTTATTTCTAAGGGTAAGTGAGCTACATTGATTTTAAAAATTCACCTCAATGGGATACTTATGGCGAGTAACTGATATCGCATATAAATATAAAAAATACTAACGCAAGTTAGTATCGCAGGAATTCCCTCTGTTTTTCAGTTACAGCTTTTTTTCCTATATGGACTACGGAATTTAAGGAGTAGTTGTCACGGTTATATTCATGATAAAGATCAAAAACGGCAGAAATCAGTTTATCAATCAAATTTATGCTTCCATGGGGAATTTGTGGCTGATCGTTTGTGAACATTATACACTCCAAATCAGCAGAAGGGACCAAACATTATTATCACAATCATAACTGTTCACTAAAATTTAATGCCGGGAGAAAAATAGGAAAAAATGAATGCTGCTCTTGTATGTCCAGTATGATAGAATAAATTTCAATTATTTCACGCCTGCTATCCAGCCTTACTCGCAATCAAGGAACCAAATATCTGGATGCAGCATCATAATAACTCACACACCCAATTATTGTTTCCGTCAGGAAAAAATATTCTAGGTTGGTCATCAAACAATCGGAATTAATTATTATTTAAAAAATCTGAATGAAGTACGGGAAATTAAAATAGGAACAATGGCACAACAGAAAAACAGCAGCACGTAAAAAATAAAATATGAATCATTGTGCATATATTCATTTATTTAGCATAGGCACCATGTCACATAAAGATCGAAGAAAAATAAATTAAAAATTTGATGACAGCAACGCTATTTTGAACAAATTCTAGATAAAAATTCTTGAGGCGTATTGATACTAGAAGAGAAATCAGCTACTTTTCCCTTGTTAGACCTCATTTGGAATATGCTGCCAGTGTATGGGATACCTACGAAATCGGTCTAAGTAATGAACTTGAACGTGTGCAGCGAAGATTGGCAAGATTTGTAAAGGGACGATACGATAATTGTATTAGCGTAACCAGTCTATTAAATGAATTGAAATGGGAATCATTGTCAGATCGCAGGTTGAAATTTAGACTTAATCTCTTACACAAATTCCAAGGCAATATTTTCAGTGATGATGTTAAAAATATTTTACGAACCCCAACTTACTATGGCAGACTGGACCATAATCATAAAGTTAGAGAAATTGATTGCCGAACTGACCGATTCAAAATGTCCTTTTTCCCTCGCACAATTAGAGATACGAATAACGGTAAAGATGTCCTATCGGAGAGTAGCAATGAATAGCATTGGTAGCTGCATGTTGGTATAAAGCTAACCCTACTAACAGAATGTTTTTGCATGTTTTCTTTGCAATTTCTATCTTTTTTAAATAGTGTAGTTCTGACTACTATATTAATACTATTCCTTTTTTATGCATGATATGTAGTGCATGTTTGGTGAGCAATCACCCTCTGCCACACACCCTTGTGGTGGCTTGCAGGGTATTATGTAGATGTAGATGATACTAAATTATGTTCCCACTGCACAACATAACAGCTGATCTCCATATGTAAATCTATAGCAACCTTTTCGTGTGTTTCCAATCTCATATGTAAAGCTCAGTTTTGTCTTGATTTGATTCACTCACAACGTGGCTACAAAGTTTATCTACAGGAACATTACAAAAATATTAGCATTTTTGCATAATTCATGGTAAATATTAATTTCAAATAAAAGTAAATATTGAATAGAGGATGTAAATCAGTACAGCGTCATCATTCGTCTTCCTCCTCATTGGCGTCTAAATAAAATAAATAAACAAGTAATTTTTTAATAAAATATAGTTTTTATTAAAACTTTATGGAGCATAAAATGTAAAAGGAAATTGGTTAAAGTTCAAGAACAAACAAAATATCGATGGAGGGGTGTATTGCAATAGGCGCCAAGGGTAAAATAAGGTTTACAGAGTGGAACTAAAAAGATGTACTCTCTCAACATAATACGGAATGAAACTACATGTAAATAAGTACACACGAGTATAATGCGCAATTTTCTGCCTGTAAATCAGTTCCAAGGCATTGCAATAGATGCATGCTTTCTATAACATTCCAGCAATATGGTACATATGCGAAATGCAAGCAAATTAATTTAAAAAATGTACAGTGGAAAAAATATCTAGAAAAAAAAAATTTGGAAATGGACGTTTATTGCATTGTAAGACATGGTGCAAATTTACGAAAATAACCGGCATGAAAATCGCCAAAATTATGCATATTTAATAAGGCATCATATTATCATGTCAAGCATATCCCTTCCACATATATTACATCTTTTAGCTGGTGAAAGTGTAAAGTCAACCAAAAATGGATTACAAGAACCAAAAAATTAAAACAAAAACAGCACATCATGTTCTTCTCATATTTTTACGAAACAGCCGGCAAGCAACGAAGAGGGTGTATTACTGAGGGTGGATGATCAATTGACGTGCAACATTAAGGAGAACATCAAAGAAATGGAGACTAATAATTCTGCGATAAAATGTTTTGTTATCATTGTCGTCCTGGTGACAAATTTTGAACAGGAAGGAATCATAATGATGGATGTTGGATTCCTTTAGATCACTGACTGTCACAACATGTGCTCGTAAACCATTAATTCGCTGGTATGTAGGAATTCAATTCACATCACAAAGTATAGGTAGAGCCGTAGATGTCAAATAACACTCTGCATGGATGATATGTTTAGATCACCATACATGCAACATTAAGGACTTCAAAGAAATGGATAATAAAATATTTGCTAATTCTGTATGCGATAGAATGTTTTGTTACCAATGTCGTCCTGGTGACAAAAATTGAACAGGAAGGAAACATAATGACAGATATTAGATTCCTTCAGATGTCATCGGTGAATCAATGATAAGTTATATTATCGCACGATGTTAACTTCGCATCCGGAATGCGAAAACTACCAACATATCACTGACTGTCACAACATGTGCTCGTAAACTATTAATTCGCTGGTAGGTAGGAAACCAATTCACATCACGAAGTATAGGTGGAGCCGTAGACGTCAAATAACACTCTGCGTGGATGATACTCATAAAAATTACCAAGCCGTGAAGTATTAGATGCGAAGAAAGGCAGAAATCAGTAAGCACAATAAAAAATACACGATCGATAGTGCATATGACGTGCCAATTCTTCAACCAAAAGTTTGTGGATTAATATAGTTAAATATAAATTTAATCCTATCTTGAATAAAATTGCTAATGATGTAGTTAGTAATTAATATACCGAATTGCTCACGTCAGCAAGGAATTAAATATTTACGTCACACATTCGACGTAAAACAAAAAAAAAGATCAGCGCTCAGCGCAGATCACCAAAATTTTATACACTCAATTAAATTGGGTACATATTGGAAAAGACGAAAAATCAGTTCATAATGAAAGTAGAAAAATGAAAATAAAATGCGAAAATCAAATATTTGGCAGTACAAACAAGGTTGGAGTGAAAATGGAAAAACAAGTACTTAATTCATTGAAGGTAATGAAGCTCTAAAATACTAAAACGTACAGTATAGTAGATGTATGCACCGTCGAGTTGTAATTGGACATTATTGTAGAGAATCTAAACTAGTGCAATGTAAAAAAAGAAACTATTAATACTCGCAACACAACATAAAAGCGGCAGTCATGCCATATTAATTTCATCAACATAAAGTTTCGAGAAGTCAACTTGTTCCGATCAGTCGCAATACAGTGGCTCTTATGAATCAAATAAATTCACGAACAGGGATGAAAAGATTTACATGAAATAAGGAGAACAATCATAGCAGATGGGAAATAATCAAGGAATGCAGGCAACCAATTTATATCCATATTGTTCGAACACATACATTCTCTTTGAGGTTAATGTAAAATTATGCTCCATAGTATATACTGGACCAAACCCTTCGGGTGACTAACTACTCATATACAAATAAGATTGAAAAAAAGGAATTTATTCTTCAAATATTGGAATCCATACCAACCCACACATTTTCCCTTATTGCTAAAAACGTTGAGATACGTTGAGACTATTCGGTACTAGATTCAAAGCGTCAGTTTTAAAATCATGCCATTCACTGGATCAATTTGTATCCAAAGGAGCTCAAATATTCTCTTTCTTTTTGATGATTTTTAAAACCCATTTGCAATTAATCGAGGAGGTCAGCTTTGTTTTCTATCTGCCATACAATAGTAGAGTAAAATAATGACAACGCTTCACGTACTCATCTTTTTACGAAATACCCTGCAAGCCGCGAAGAGGGTGTGTAACAGAGGGAAGATGATCACCATTAATGCAACACTAAGGACTTCAAAGAAATGGAGAATAAAATATTTGCTAATTCTGCATGCGATATAATGTTTTGTTATCATTGTCGTCCTGGTGACAAAAATTGAACACGAAGGAATCATAATGATGGATGTTGGGTTCCTTTAGATGTCATCGATGAATCAATGATAAGTTATATTATCGCACGATGTTAACTTCGCATCCGGAATGCGAAAAGTACCAACATATCACTGACTGTCACATCATGTGCTCGTAAACCATTAATTCGCTGGTAGGTAGGAAACCAATTCACATCACGAAGTATAGGTGGAGCCGTAGACGTCAAATAACACTCTGCGTGGATGATACTCATAAAAATTAACAAACCGTGAAGTATTAGATGCGAAGGAAAGCAAAAATCACTGAGCACAAGAAAAAAACAAGATCGACAGTGCGTATGATGCATATGACGTGCGAAATTCTTTAACCAAAAGTTTTCGAATTAATATAGTTAAATATAAATTTAATCCTATCTTGATTAAATTGGTAATGGTGTAGTTAGTAAATAATATACTGATGACACCCCTAACCCCATCCCTTCCATCCCTATCCCTTTCCTCCCGGTCTGAAGCGCCTATTAGTGCGGAAACAGACTTGAAAACACCCATAGTAAATAAATAATATACGAATTGCTCACGTACTGGAATTAAATATTTACGCCACACATTCGACGCAAAACAAAATAAAATAGATCAACGCTCAGCTTAGATCGCCAAAATTTCATACACAATTAAATTGGGTACATATTAAAACAGAAAACATCAGTTCATAATGCAAGTAGAAAAAATGAAAATAAAATGCCAAACGCAAATATTGGGAAGCATAAACAAGGTCAGAGTGAAAATGGAAAAACAAGGACTTAAATAACTGAAGGCAATGAATCTCTAAAATTCTAATAGTAAACTATAGAACATGTATGTACAGCTGAGTAGTACTTGGACATATTATTGTAGAGATTCTAAACTAGTGCATTGTAAAATAGAAACTATTAGTACTCGCAACACAGTATAAAAAGCAGTCATGCCATATTAATTTCATCAAAATAAAGTTTCGAGAAGTCAACTTGTTCTGATCAGTCGCAATAAGACGTCAAGATACGTTGAAACTACTAGGTACTAGTTTGAAAGCGTCAGTTTTGACTTTACACAATCCACTGGATCACTTTGTATCCGGAGATAGCTCAAATATTCTCTTCCTTTTTAATGATTTAAAAATCCATTTGCAATCAGTCGAGGATGTCAGCTTTGTTTTCTACCTGCTTACAATAATAGAGAAAAATAATGACAACACTTCACGTACTCATATTTTTACGAAATACCCTGCAAGATGATCACCATAAATGCAATAATAAGAAGGACTTCAAAGAAATTAATATTAAAATATTTGCTAATTCTGCATGCGATATAATATTTTGTTACCCATGTCGTCCTGGTTACAAAAATTAAACAGGAAAGAACCATATTGACAGATATTAGAATCCTTTAGATTTTATCGATGAATCAATGATAAGTTATATCATCGCATGATGTTAACTTCGCATCTGGAATGCGAAAAGTACCAACATATCAAGGACTGTCATAACATGTGATCGTAAATCATTAATTCGCTGGTATTAAGGAATTCAATTCAAGCCAAAAAGTATAAGTAGAGCCGTGAATGTCAAATAACACTCTGCGTGGATAATACTCATATGAGTACAAGTAAATGATAACACGATCGATAAGTGCGTATGAGCAATTGACGTGCCAATTCTTTATGCAAAAGTTTTCGGATTAATATAGTTAAATATAAATTTAATCCTATCTTGATTAAATTGGCAATTATGTAGTTAGTAATTAATACACCGAATTTCTCACGTACTGGAATTAAATATTTACGCCACACATTCGACGTAAAACAAAAAAAATAGATCAACGCTCAGCGTAGATCGTCAAAATTGAATAAACTCAATTAAATTTGGTACATATTAAAACAGAAAAAAATCAGTTCATAATGCAAGTTGAAAAAATGAAAATAAAATGCCAAACGCAAATATTGGGCAGTATAAACAATGTCAGACTGTGAACGGAAAACAATGACTAAAATTACTGGAGGTAATGAAGCCCTAAATTACTAAAAGTACAGTAAAGTAGATGCATGTACAGCAGAGGTGTAATTGGACACATTATTATAGAGATTCTAAACTAGTGCATTGCAAAAATAGAATATATTTATACTCGTAACACAGCATAAAAAGGGCCAGTCATGCCATATTAATTTCACCAAAATAAAGTTTCGAGAAGTCAACTTGTTTAGATCAGTCGCAATAAGAAGTCGTTTATGAATCATAAATTCACGAATGACAATGACTAGAACTGCATGAATTAAGGAAAAAAATCAAAGCAAAAATGCGCTAAGAATGCAGGCAACCAATTCAAATCCATTTTGTTCTAACCCTTATAATCTCTTTGACGTATATGTAAAACTATGCTCCACAGTATAAATATGCACAAACCATTAGAGTGACTAAATACCCAAATACAAATGAGATTGAAACAAAAATGAATTTATTTTTCAAATATTGGACACCATACTGACCCAACATACTTTTCCCTTACTGCTATAAACGTCGTGATATGTTGAGACTACTAGGTAATAGTTTCAAATCGTCAGTTTTAAAATCAGGCCATCCACTGGATCACGTTGTATCCGAAGGAGCTCAAGTCTTCTCTTCATTTTGAATGATTTTGTCGAATCCATTTGCTATCAGTCGAGGATGTCAGCTCTTTATTTTCTACCAGCCATACAATAATAGAGGAAAATAATGCCTAAATATGACAGCGTGTTAACACATTAGCGTCCAAAAATTGCAGAATTTCTCATTTTCCTCGCTTTCTACTTGAAAATTAAATCGCACAGTAAAAATATAAATTAATTTAACATGAAGCATCTTGTAAATTTTGTATAACCAATAAAATTAATTCTATATTCGATCTACTAAAGAAGAAACGGTTACATATAGAGGAACATGAAATAGTCAAAAGTGTTCCTACTCAATGCAGGTCTTTTTCTTCAACTAAGACTTGTACATCTTCAGGGATTCAGAAGTTAAGGGTCAATGTGCTTTTTTGTGTTGTAACAAGTTTTATAACTCTAAAAAATATAACCATATTATTACATGTTATAATCTACTAAGAGTAAAAAGTCTAAAAAATGCCATTCATCATTTAAGAAATTTAAGCACTTAACATTACTTTAAAACCATGATAAAAAACGAGACAAAATGTTATTTCTTCATTTAAACTCTTGAAACTCTTTACGGTTATAACGACAATGTGAAGGAAAGTGAGGTTAAGGTAATGCGTTGGCAAAACACAGGAATTACAGGATGTTCTCCATAATGCACTATTGAAAAGACTTTCAAGTCAATGGAGAATAAAATCTTCGCAATCATCATATGATTGGCATACTATTGTTGAAATGAGGATAAAATATTTTTGTTTACGATGAACTGATGGCAAAAATGAAAGAAACAAGAAAGAGAGATAATGATCAATTTTCCTTTTGGTGTCAGTGATGAGTGAATGATAATTGTATTATCTCATGTATTAGTTTCGCATCCGGATTGTGAAAAGTATGCACACATCATTGACTAACGTGTGTTTTTAAATCATTTTCTCGCAAGAATATAGGACTAAAATATATATAGCCACAAATGTAAAGTATATTAGTAAAATTAAAACAACTTTGCGTGGGTAAAAACTGATAATCCAGGAAGCTTAATATATATATTTAAAAATGCAAACATGGTACATGACATAAGTAAAAAATAAAAGATAAACGTAATATATTAGGCAGTATAAAGTTTCACCCTGAAAATGCAAAAACTAATCGCTTGTGCGTAATTGAATATGTTGAGTCATATTTTCAAATGTGTGCCAGTAAAAATTTTTATTTTAAATGAATTTCACAACTTATATACCAAAACGTTATTCAAGCAGTAGAATAAAATAAAGCCTTTGAAGCAATTATAATTATCAGAGCAAAATTCAATTCAAAATTGGGCAGGAACATAATTACCATCCTTATCACGTACTACAATTTTTACTAGTAATAATAACTTTCTAGCAGTATTAACTAAAAACAATATAGTCTGCAGAATCTAAACGATCTTGAGATTGACAGGGAACTTTATAAATTATATGGTAGAATAAATTAATAAACAACAAAACAATGACCTACTCAAATGCAACACATGCATTTTAAAATTTAGTACAAATTTATTTGTATGATCGTGCAAAGGAAAAACAACCAACCACCTTCAACAAGCATTCAATTTTTTACACACTACAGATTACTTCAATAACCTTGACTACTGATAATTAAATTAACTCGCAGACTTAAAAATCTGATATCTACCAAACTTCATGATAACTTGTTATTGCATAACATCAATCTGCATTGGAATGCATGTCAAAGTTCGATTCCAAAAACAGGAATAATATGGCATAGGAAATAAAATGAGTGAGAAAATATCAAATTAGATAAAGCAGGATACAAAGTACTCTCTAGATGGATCAATAACAACTTCGTCATGAAAATCGTAAAAAAAACGTATGCATCTATTCACAGTAGGTACTCAAAAAACATCGATAAATAAGGATTTGATATGACGTTCAAGTACAATGTACAAATAAGCAAAGTCTTGGTACTAAATTTACTTTTATTTACAACCAATAGCAATCTAAGCAGCCTTAGAGCTAATGCAAAAACTTAGGTTGGAAATGCGCAGAACGCAAGGTCAGGGTGAGCTAATAGTTTAGAGGGGAATTCGAAGGGAAGAAAAGCATTAGTTGCAGGAAAATAATTTTATGCCAGCCTATTAGGGTCGTGCAATTATATTACTACCTTTAGCGACTAGTAATGTTCGAAAAATTTCTCCTAGAGGCCTTATGTTCGTGTTTTACGCCCTCCGTTACAATATAGTCAAAGGTAAGACTAGTGAAGGGTTCCAGTCACAGAGAGCACTTTTCACAAAATAGACTCCTCTAGGTTCAAGTTCGCCCGTTTTTCTGCCATAAGCTAAAGCGAAAGTGAAAATTTTGGATCATAAATAAGTGAGTATTGGGATACAGTCAATATGAGCTATAGTCAACTATAGTCAATACAGTCAATAAATGGTCACGACTTGCTCTACCTATTGCATCATTCACACTACACACTCACACCGGCGTTATTCCATGCCGAACCCAGGAGGTCAACGCCACCGGCTCATTAACCTTTATTTAACGTGGCGTTTCCCCCTGCGTTCCCCTCCGGGCTGCGCAGAGGTCTATTCCACGCATTCACTCCCAGGGCCAGGGCAAGACGCGACGAATTCAAGTGGACTAAGAACTAAGAACCTGCGACATTAAGCCCTATCTTTCTCATCACCCACCCGCCCTCTATTCTACCCCTATGTTTCCTATCCCTACCTATTTAAGAAGCATACCTATCGGCGCTGACCCTGTTCATCATCACTCATCCATCAACCAACAAGACATTCTCCAAGATATAGCATTCACACCTGAAAAATAATACAAGTTAAATGATAGAAATCTGTAAAAGATAGTTAATTAATGCGTCCACAATATAACTTATTAACACAGACAAAAAATCGTCAACATGGGTAAAAATCTAAAATTAGAAATGTTTCCGCTGCGCAAAACGGCGCATAGTGTGTGATTCCTGCCTAACTGAAAAACTAAGAGCCCGTGCACAGGCAAAGCCGAAGATCAACAACCACACATGGATTGACCCGAGTCAAACGACCGAATTGCAAACCCCTACACACTATACTATACGTGTTAAACAAAACATAAAATCTTAAATATAAAGGGTATAAAGATAGCGATATTAAAACAAAAAAACGCATAACTCACATAAACTCCTTAGCAGACGGTAGCTTTAACTGCTCTCTCTCGTTTCCTTGCCGGCTGTCACCGCGAGGGAATAGAAAGGGTAGGTGCAGGAAGAGGCATTTATTATACAAGAACACATTTACATAAAAGTCAGAACAATAGAGTCTCTTAAGTCCTCTTGGTGTACACAAAATGATGAAATCGGCACACACTAAACCACACTGACACAACACTCACTTTATTCACTTTCACACAAAACACTTTCACTGTCACTTCCTTCACACCAGGCCGGGGCGTTGTGGAGTTACCTAGGGAGAGAGAGCGGGTTAACAGACACAAAAAAAATGAATTGGATGCAAAGCTGCTCGCATTTAATTGATATGCTCCAAAAAAAATGCATTATAGCAATGCAGGAAAAGGACATCATAGACATCTGCGCTCCCCATTGAAGGGGAGACAGTGTCAGAAGCACCGATTCCATGAATTTTGAGATTTAATACTAGAGCAGTCTTTGCATCCAGAAAATTACGCTTACAGCTAGACGCGAGTCCTAACTATCCTACCGTTACGACAGGCCAGAAGAGCCTTAAGTTCAAAATGTTGGAAACTGACTACTTATTCCTACACTCTGATAGCAGGCCGGGGCGTTGTGGAGTTACCTAGGGAGAGAGCGGGTTAATACACTCATAAAACACTGAATTGGATGCAAAGTTGCTCGCATTTAATTGAAATGCTCCAAAAAATGCATAATAGCAAAGCCGGAAAAGGACACCAAAGACATCTGCCCTCGCCAGTAATGTGAAGACAGTGTCAGAAGCACCGATTCCATGAATTTTGAGATTTGACACTAGAGCAATCTTTGCATCCACAAAAAGTAAATTTACGGCGGCGTCTAACTCAACGCTAAGGGACTGTTAGGATGGGCCATATGGGCCGGTAAAGATCCTAAACTGACTAACTATTCCTACACTCTACTCTGCTATCGATGTCCATGGAATCTCCGCCCACGGCGTGGTCTTACCTGCGGAAGATGCTGATTAGAACAAAGTAAATAATAAATAATCATCTCGAAACAATTACAAAGACAACAGAAATGTGCAAAAGCAAAACCATGCATGGAAGAATATTTAACATGACATTCAGAACATCAGTACACCATATAAAATACACAATATGCCAAATTTTCCTGCCTACAGTCAACACGCTAAGCAAGTGGCCACTTGCAGTTTGGTGGAGTATACTCCACCATAATACCAGATCCATTGGAGCCCCGATATTTTCGGGACCTCCATACCTTTGAGCAAGCTTGCTTTCCCCAATAACCTTCATATTTAACCAGACACCGTGATCACGTCATGTCTGGAATTGGAGCAATGGGCTCCTAACACAAACACAAAATTATAAACATGCACAAACTTCCAATTTACACAAGAGGTTTTTTTACCTTGAAGACCGTCAGACCTAAAAGTAATGTCATGTTACCAGAGTATCGTTAACCCATGAGCCAAGCGATGATTTCTCCTGATGTTGAGACTGTCCCATCATATCTCTTCGGCGTCCATTCCTCACCTTAATCCCGTCATCTTCCGGGAGACGATTTTACAATCGTAGCTCTCCATCACATCCTGCAACGACAGAAAAAAGTGGAATTTAAAACGAAGTACCTTGAATAGCAAGCTCAAAAAGTATAATTGAAATGTTAATCTGATTTTCTATGCTATATATTTTGTCAACATCCCTATTTCTCAAGTAATACAAATACAATAGCGATGGATAACAAGCCTGTAAAATTATTAATTTAACGATATTTGACATCTCATGTTTCGTTTACGTTAAATAGTTTGTTTGTGAATTAAGTCAAAAGAATGGGCATTATTTAAAGAGCAGCTGGAATACTAATTTATTGCGAACGGAATAACGGACGTTAATCGTAGGAAAGTGACGAGGTGGCCGAGTGTTAAGGCTTTGGATTGCTAATCCAATGTGCTTTGCACGCGTGGGTTGGGATCCTATCCTTGTCTCCAAATGTTGTGGATTGAGTGGCAGAAATAAGTAGATAAGAGTTTATCTTTAACTTGACTGTATTAACTAGTATTCAAGATGCACTCGCTCACGTTCCAGGGATGCGTCCTACATCCCTGAAGGTTTAATGCCAACTGACTCCCGGAATTGGGGTGCCCAAAGATGACGTCAAAACAAGAGAGCGATGCAACTCGCAGCAGCAAACAATGCGATAAGGGAACATGACAAAAAATAACAACTAATAAACGACAGTTTGTATTTTAAGTCAAAAGAAAAAAATATTTTGACACATGCTGGACGAAATAAAAATATCCCATGGAGTCGTTTGAAATTAAATATTAAAAAAAGATTGTCAGCAAATGACATATTGCTATACATCGCGGAAATAACTAACCTATTACTAATGTATCTGCATTGCTAAATAGTATTTCTTTGTATGTGAATAATATTTGCTACCCCTTTTTCACGATTAAACAATAGATAAATACATATTTTGGAAGTGATAAGGGTTTGCACGAGTTTACTAGTATCGAATTATTGCCTTTTGACTGGGACGACAATTGCAACTCTGCACATGTACAGCGTTTAATTCCAACAAGGCCCTTGGAATTAATCTCAAGGTTGCATGCGGAGGCTTCGTTGGAGCGGGAAGGGGAGACAAAATTTACAGGTCAGGACCCGTTCTTATTATAAATTATCGAAACTGCAATATCATCGGAAGAGAAAATAAATATTTCCCTCGACTGACACGAGAAGCAATTGAAAAATTTAAGAAACCATAATAATTAACAGGGGAGATTCTCTCTCATCAGCAATCAAACAGCCACTCCAACAATCAAGCCCGCTCCTGTCATATTAGCTCCCTCCTGACTAACACACATGCTATACATATATGACGGTCAAGTATCGATGCATCTCATTTTGGACCTGAAGACGATATGTGGAACACCGGAGAAACTGTAGTCCTCTAATTTGTTCCAACATTCATTTAGGGAATAAAACAAAATATGTAGATTCCAGAGGAGTAGAATTTCTAATTTCACCATTTCAATTGGACAATTAAAAATTAAATTAAATAAATAATAAGTAAGACAAGTACTATCCACAGTCTGAATAAAAACCAATTAGTAACTGTGATTAAATCTGGACTCAGCTGTGAAGAGGCAAGAATAAGGAAATGAGTGAGACAAGGCTGTGCACTGTCTCATGTAATTTTTAAAGTTTACATCGAGAGAGCCATCAATGAAATCAAGGAAAAGTGTTCTGGAGTGATTATCCATGGAGAAAAAATTATCATTCTGCGATTCGCTGATGACATAGTGGAGACAGAGATCCTAACAAGACTCTAGTTACTATGGAAAGGACAATGGCCAGATATCAGCAGAAGATAAATAAGAAGAAGACTAAGATATTGGTGTGCAGCAAGAAAAAAAGAGGCCAAAACCAATGTCAAACTAGAAGACAAAAACTCGATGAGGTGAAAGAGTAAACTATCTCAAAAATGGAATGATTCCTGATCAACCCAGAATAAAGAGGGCCCTCACAGAGGTACTCAGATGATGCGATTCCGAGAATTTCAATGTAAGACGTAAAACTCACTTTAAAACTCATTAGAACCTTTCCTGTAAGTAGGAGATTCCGTACATGTCGACTATATACTCATCATTATTTCCTGCCATATCCTAACGAACAGGTTCCGAGTGAATATACTGTTTAACTCTTCCTGTTCTGTTGAAAATTAATTCTCAGGCTGACAGAGTTAGTTATTTGAAAAAATGAGAGTATTAATGTGCATTCAGAGACAGTTGCCAGAAATGGGTCACTGTTGCCTACTGCTTCTAAAGAGCAAGCAATAGATTAACATAAAATCGAAAGGAGAACATAAGCAAAAAGTGCTGATTCGGTCATGGAACAGAATTACCCTACATCACGTCTCTTCGGGTGAGTGAACTAAGTCAAATTTGATTGAAACTACGATTGCGGTTAAAGAAATAACTAGTCTTTTGAATGTAGCTGAATAATCTCATTATATCTTTCTTTAGAAATGGCCCAGGGTAGCTTGGTCTTAGTTTCTATATGTTGGATACAGTTACATCGCTATTTATTAATGTAAATTGACCTATATCAGAATTATCAACAATTATTATTCGTCACACATACTCACAAATTTATGAGTCACCTATGCGGAAATAAAGAGATGTTTTTTTTTCTTGCCCCATGCAATAAACAATAAGAAAAACGTAATTCAATTAGTACACTTCGCATATTTTGAACAGAACGACAATGTTCTAATCGGAGTGTATCTATTACAGTGAAACCTAAGACATTCTCTATTTTATCACCTCTTGTCACGGATCTGTTCATTTAGAGAATTAATTTGGAGAAAATTTAGAGAAAAACTTTCTGTGCAACTCTAGGAAATCGCAGAAAATCAGCGTCTCGCACCGAGACATTGCATCAATATCCTTGCTGTCTGGACTGGAACAGATCGACAGAAAGTCATATTTGTGCGTCGACTGAATTTCATGTGTAATTGTATATTTCACGGTAGAAAAATAAATGGAGAGGATTTGATGTCAATATCTCACCCTTTGGGGACAAACATGATTTTGATATTTTAAAAAATCGACTTCATGGGAACATATTAATCGTCTCCGGCCATAATGTGATACAAAAGCCTTCGGCATTTCATTCAAATGTTTCCAGGCTTTATTTATTATCTTACTTTTCGATGGAAATTAATTAATAGATTTTATCTTAATAAATAGTTGGATAAATTCCATGGCAATAGGGCGGAACCATAATATTCTAGAGACAAAAAAAACATTTTACGTGGAGGAAGGGAATTTACAACGCGATAAATATTACAAATTCAAGTAAAAAAAGGGTTTTTAACTCACGCACAACATCGACATCAAAACATAGACACCTACATCTAAGTCACAGGAGGTGAAGATTATCAAGCACTTTAAAATGCAACTAGGCTACTATATGGACACATGTTAGATAATAGTGTCACATACGGATTACAAGGAATACTTGGGAAATGTGATGAGAAGACAAAAGAGCGATTTTACTTTTCACTAGTTAGGCCCCACCTTGAGTATGCAGCCAGTTTCTGGGATCCTAATGTATTAGGTTTGATCAGAGAAATAGACAGTGTGCAGCGTAGAGCAGCTAGGTTCGTCAAAAGGTGTTACGATAAGTGAAGTAGCGTTTCAGAATTAATACAAGAATTATGGTGGAAATCATTACCAAAGCGTAGGTTGAAGTACAGATTAAATCTATTAGAGAAATTTCAATCGGATAGCTTTACTGAAGATGTTACGCACATATTAAAAACACCAGTGAATTATGCTAGATTCGACCAGATAAATAAGATAAGAGAGATAAATTGTTGTACTGACAGATTCAGCTGGCACAGGGGAAATATTTTTGAGTGGACTGTAGTGCATGATGCATGTATTAATCCCTTAAATACTAAAGATACCAACAATATAGTTACATGAGGCCCTATGGTTGCTTGTTTGCATGTCGGTAGTGCATGCTTGGTGTTCTTCACCCCCTGCCACACACCTTCACGGTAGCTTGCAGGGTATCGTGTAGATGTAGGTTAATATCCTCTTATAGCAATAAATACCCCTTATATTTACAAGCTTGGATCGTGAAGTGTTCGCTGAGTAGTAAGTTCATTTAATACAAGGTTAGCAATCACAGAAGACCTTACGCAACATATAAAACCGAACCGTTATTTTACTTAAAAACAACCGTATGGTGAGGAATATAGGGATGATTTCATTTCAGAGATCATCCACGCTGAGAAATGAAAAGACTAAAAGTTCGACTCTTGTGGGATGGAGATGCGGAAAAACTGAACCCGGGGTCAAATTGTGATTGAAGTTACGATTTCTTGACCTTTGCACATCGTCAACAATGCCCTACGAAGTAAATATTGTGGCCAGACCTCTCCTGTCACCTGCTTTGAAAACTTCTTTGACTTACCCCAGGTTTTTCTCATTTGACATGGAGTTAAAGTCCCCCTTCCACAACCATTGCTCTCCCCCATAGCTTCACCAACATTGAAAATAACTCACACCCCCAGACTGATGTCTTCCGTGCAATCACCCGTGCTAACGTCCTCTTGTGGGAAAAACCGGTTCTGTTTCAACTACCAAAATGTGTCTACAAAGTTTTTCTGCTCATGAACACGAATCGAATAAGGTGGAGAGGTGGCCATAGAATTCACGTTTAATTTTGAGACCAAATATGAGTACCGATATTAGAGCTTACGTTGAAAAAATGTTTAGCTGTTAACTTTTGGAAGAGGTATTTTTCAATTAGATGACCCTATAGGATTAGGAAAACGACAATTGAAAACATTCAAACAATACGGTACAAAATGTCCACCGATGAATTCAACATCAGGAGAAAATAATTATAATTATAAAGCCATCACTCTACGCTGCTCCATATTAAATTGCTACCAATGAGACTATTCACTTTACTTTTCACCGCAGGTAACCGTAGTACAAGACAGTGCCAAAAAAGAATACTAGAGAAAAATGCTTAACAATGGCATAATGAATTGTTACGACACTTCCTGCCCGTGATTCCCTCGATTAAAAGAAAAGGTGAAATCTATCTTGACCTATCTTTACCGAAGTGTTTCTGACTTCGTGGAAAGTTTCAAAGCTCACGAAAAAACCTTTTCCCTTGTTAGACCTCATTTGGAATATGCTGCCAGTGAATGGGATCCCTACGAAATCGGTCTAAATAATGAACTTGAACGTGTGCAGGATCGGCAAGATTTTTAAAGGGACGGTACGATAACCTTATTTAGCGTAACCAGTCTATTGAATGAATTAAATTGGGAATCATTGTCAGATCGCAGGTTGAAATTTAGGCTTAATCCCTTAAAAAAATTCCAAGACCATATTTTACCATCAGTGATGATGTTAAAAATATTTTGCGAACACCAACTTACTATGGTGGACCGGACCATAATCACAAAATTAGAGAAATTGATTGCCGAACTGACAGATTCAAAATGTCCTTTTTTCCTCGTACAATTAGGAATATGAATAACGGTAAATATGTCCAATTCGAGTGTATCGATAGATAACATTTGTAGCTGCATGGTGGTATAAGGACTTGAAGCTAACCAAACCAACAGCATGTTTTTGCATGTTTGCTTTGCTACTTTTATCTTTTTTATATAGTGAAGTTTAGAACAGCATATAAATTCTAATCCTTTGTATACATGTTTTGTAGTGTATGTTTGTTGAGAATTCACCCCCTGCCACACACCTTTATGGTGGCTTGCAGGGTATTATGTAGATGTAGATGAAAACCGTTCCTGAAATACCAGAACTATCATCTAGATGCACATGGTTCGTATAAGTTACCCTCTACCATGTGTGATCAAAAATCAAGAGAGTTTAACATGACATCATAGCAGAATTTAGTTCATGACAAAATCAGAACTTTTCTCCTTCATGAACGCCGAAATAAATATTTACCAATGAATTTTTCATTGAAGAGTTAAAATAATGAAAGTGTAACCATAAGTGAAACAGTACATGTAATACGCGGATTTTTTCTACTACCTCGCCTAACACATGATATAGATTTTTAAATAATGACTTCAGGGGTCACGTATGCGAATGTAGATTATATTGGACTAATGCAAAATATAGCTTGCCTGATTTCGGAGTACGCACCACTAAAGGCGTATATTGCGAGTAAATCAACGATATGAACGTCTGAAAAACATTTTCTAAATTACAATAATTAAAATTTATGCTCATCGAAGGACACAACAAGCTCGAGATCTTTTGCAACAAGTTCTCTTAATCGCTTAAAAATATCCTAGAAATGCAACTCACCCATCGGTCGTTGACTAAATTGTTGAAAAAAACATTTACCTGAAAGGACGGATGATTCATCTCAAGTAAAACAACTTAAATGCATGTTTCTAAGGTTTTTATAATCGTAGTCAACGTGGAGCATATTACGTGGCACCATCATAGAAGGGTCTAAATTAATTAAAAACTGACATTGAGCTCTGAACTGGTGAGAGACTATGTAAGAGGAATTAATCCTTAGGAAATCTTTCTAAGAAACGAAAACCATCCACAAAAACAAATCAATTTCAAGAAGGAAGAAAATGAGGAAACATAACTTTGCTTTCAAATTTAGCTCATTAATGGCAAACCAAAGATCTTCGGTCCCTATAATTAGGCAGAAAGACAGAAATACAGACGATGATATACAGGGTCACGGGTATAATTGTCACAGTGACGTCACATCGGACGACCAATCACCGAATTACCATGTACGTAGTGATTAATAATTTTGAAAACGCCGATAAATATAGCAGATATAAACATTCCCTTGCAAATTCTATTGCTAGATATTTATTTTGAATGTCAACATTTGTCTATTAATTGCAGAAATTTTGTTTTTGAATATAGTCGTTGAAAAATTATTAGCGCTATCTACTGTAACTTCAGTAAATTAATAATTTTGGCGGAAGAAATTTACATAACGTACAATAAATGGTTTGGATTATCAACTGTCTGAAGTATTAGTCTGAAGGAAATATTAAAAAAAAAATTGTATTCAAATAACTATTGCAACATTTGGCACTTTACGAAACGATTATTTCAGAACTAGCGAACTCATAGTTGAATGTAATCTTATACTTGATTAGTACCGATTTCCGATTCCGGTGCCCGAATTTTTGCGATTACTGAAACCGCTGCATAACATTAAATAGGATTTTCAATTACTTTTACTCACAAAGGGACGTTAATGTTTCTTGTTTGTTATCTTCCTACTGCAAAAGCAACGAACTTCGTCGGTATAGATCGCATAACACCTCAGCAACGTAATCACATTTGGACATTTGTACCTGTTGTAACGTGGAAAATGAAAGCAAAACAAACGAACACTTACGTTCACGAGGCTCGGTATCTCTTGAAGAAGATATGCACGCCATACTTCAGCAAGGGTTGGCCAACAGCAGCAACTGACGGTTGATTTCACTCGGCAAGTCATTAAAAATCACGAAAAAAGCTAGCACCTCTCAATATTCCTTGGCCACGTAACACGAGATTCATTCAACTAAACGACTATTCATATCTCACTGCGAGGTTATATCCTCGGAAAAAATACTGAGAAGCGCCCGGTACACTGAACAACCCCTGCCACACACCCTCGGGAGAACTTACAAGGTAGTTGAACAACATCCTGAGGAATCCTTTAATTCACTGGCAAGCTACTTTTGAGCAGAAATCGGTGAATAACATAATTTTCACGCGGATAGTTAACATTCACCACCTTCAACATTATCACTCACTGAAATACTAAACGAATTAACTTAGCGTAAAAGACGTGAAACGAAATCAACTTCTTATTGCAAGACGGATACGTCTCCAGTTATTCTCGCACGGACTTTACACTGCCGATCAGCTGATGAGGATAGTCCTCTTGCCTCACACGAAGTAAACTAAGGCACTGCAAGGAGAGAGTGCTTCGTTCGTGAACTTGGAAGGGTCGTGAGTTTCACTATCGGAGAAATAGTTCCTCCTCACTTTCACGCTCAGGGTCGAGAGGGAAGAACTTCGGAAGAAATAGAATAATTGAATGCCAGAAAGGCGACGTCGTCGGAAATATTTCATGCCTCGTCATTAAAATGAGAAAGGAATCAACGCGTGTGCAAAGGAGATCGGATAGATTTGTCAAAAGCCGTTATGGTATTTCTAATAGCCTTTCGAGTTTAAGAGAAGAACTGGGTTCGGAATTACTATCGGAGTGGAGGATAAAATTTAGGCTAAACCTTTTAAGCAAATTCGAATATGAGATGTTTACAGATGACTTTAGGTACATGTCAATAACCCTAGCGTATTATGCTATGTTTTTTGAGATAAACAAATTTACAGATATAGATAGTCGTACCGATAGATTTAAAACATCATGTTTCCCGTGCAGGATAAGAGATCACTATAAGCATAATAGTTAGGCAGGGTTATGACGATAAAAAATTGCTGGTGTACTCTGAAGTGCATGATATATGTTGAAGTAACACTTTCATGTGTATGATAGGAAAATACGGATAAGTGTATTTCGGAATATGTTTTCCTAGACAACAGGTAATCCATGCATTATTATGTATTTACCAACCATATAACTGTACATATTGGTAAAAAAATTACCTACTGGCTAGGTAAATATTTTCCGAAATACACTTATGCAAGTGACACTAATATCTAACGTGTGTTTTGAAGTAGAAGCACTGCATCACTTAGTTAAATGACATAAGTGCATGTTTAGTGATCTTCACCCCCTGCCACACACACTCGTGGTGGCTCGCAGGGTATTACGTAGACGTAAAACCAATTAATTGAGCGTAATGCAAAGAGGTGCAAGATACCTTACGTATGTACTGATTTAAAATACTTACTGATTTGAGTAAAATGCAAAGAGTAGGTAATGAAATCATTGAATTAAATGCATTAATACACGTTAAAAAAGGGAGTTCATGCTTCAGGAAAAAATGAAATCAATTTCAAGCAAGTGACAGAAGCATTCACGAACATGATAACTGAACAATCCGTGACTCAGTTGTTATATGTGACCCCACAACCTTCTACACCCATGAGAGCAGTCAAGTATATGTATACGTGGGGTAAAATGGAAGGTTGTGCCGACATGACGTCATGACACTAATGATTAAATGGGAAGCACAATTGACCGAGGCCTTTAGGCCATTAACGACATTGTCGAGCCTCGAAGTGGAGTACGTCGATTTCAAAACAGATCCGATATTGAAGCGCGAAACATTTGATTCTACGAGGCCGCTGCTATAACTTTGTGCGGGTTTGACACGGGAGTAATCAAATAATGGTTTTTTCAGGCGTTTTAAAAATAATCTGTCACAAAAGAAGTTGCTACAATAGCAATCCACATTATTATGACGCCGCAAATCAAGCTACCGGAAGGGCGTGAGCCATCATGTAGGTATGAATTGTAAATCAGAAGAGAAGTAATGATACACTTCCCATCATGCGGGAATGCTAAAATACTAGTCTGTGCACGAACTATTTATATGAAACTACGGCGTATAATGCTAATACCCTGCGGTACTTTGTTGATATGCATTCATGAGATCCTTGTAGATAACATAGGTCATAACAACAAACATAACTTGAACCACACTTGAAAATTAAGAAGCGGGAAAAGTATAAAATTCTTATGATATTAAATTCAATACGTTTGCTGCTCGAAGCGTAGTAAGCTGAAGCTAAAAGAATTGTTTTACCTTAAAGTCATACATAGCTTTCATTACCGCCCCGGTGGAAACAGGATAAAGACCCCGCCTGCTATGGGTCGTGGGTTCGTGTCCCGCCTGGCCGGATTTTCACCAAGTCATGGGCAGCCACCCAGTGCATGGTTGTGTGTGATGTTCATTTGTTAAAGTGCCCGATATGCTGGGCGTATATGCTGTTTTCGGCTCTTTAAAAAATAAATAAATTCCAGGTAATACATCCACACTTGCAGAAACAAGAACTCAATAAGAACAATCAAAGTAATTGTTTTCTTTATTCCTATATACATTAAAAAATCGTTCATCTTCATCGTTATAGTTAGAGCTCTCGACTTTATTCTCCTTATTGCTAGCCTCTCTACGTATTCGCGTAAATCACTTTTTATCACATCCAATTACACTGTACTTTCCTGCCTTTCATTTCCATTCTTTCCAAATTCAAAGCCCGCGAGCTAGCCGCGAATACTTTAACGGAGTTACCCGCTGAGATGCACGATAACAAGATATTCCACAGAGAAAAAATCATTCTCCGTGACCGGGACTCGAACCCGGACCCCCTCATTTCCAGCCAGGTGCTCTACCAGTTAAGCTACCAAGGCGACTACCGGCAACATCAAGCTCCTGTAACCCTTTTACTGCCATTGGGTCGATATATCGGCCCTCTATGGTTGTGCGAAAACTGCCAAGGGCCGATATATCGGCCCACCTACATTACATCATCACGTCTTTGTAATGGTTACAATTCCTTCAAATCATAGACAGCATGAATAATTTTTTCATCCTCTTAAAAATTGAAATAATGATCGAAATTGAGAAAAATAAAAATTCATATAATAAATATAAGTGCTTCAAATATATCTTAATGTGATTGCCCATTGGCTGGGCTTAATGGGCTTGGCAATTTTCATACAGTCTACTTTAAAGTTGCTGGAAGTAAAAGGGTTAAAGCCTTTAGAATTTCCCCAGAGTAATAGTATGGCTTGGTAGCTCAACTGGTAGAGCACCTGGCCGGAAATCAAGGGATCCGGGTTCAAGGCGATTGATTTTTTCTCTGTGGAATGTCTTGCTTTAGTGCATTCTTTCCGTTCACTTTTTATCGAGGAGTACTTCTACTTACTTTAACGGAGCATCATGTCTTACGATACGGCCGATTGAGTTAGCCTGTCTCTTTTTAAGCTTTTGATAAGGCTTACGATGTCTCTCCACTCTTCTTTGCACTTTATTAATCTGTCGATTCATTTTGATTCCAACATTTTCCTGCAGTGCCACCTTTCCGAGTGATTACAGCCAAGACTTTTCTGCTGCTTCTGTCGTCCATGCCTCACTACCGGAAGCGTGTTCTAGTTGCAAGTACTATTGGAGTGTGTCCCTACCTACAAGCTTTTATTTCCAGCTGCAGGTACATTTTTCTTTTTTTAGAATGCCTTCTTTGCCTGGACTATTCTAGTGACAATTTATTTCTTGCTTCCTCCTTCGCTGATGACGCGGCATCCCAATTATAATACTCTGTCCCCTGTTCTAGCTTTGGCTTTCCGAGTTTAATTCTGATCTTAGCGTCCTATCTTTTACTGCATGCATCTACATCTATCTACGTAATACCCTACAATCCACCAATAAGGGTGTGTGGCAGGGGGTGAATTCTCACCAAACATGCACTACTTATCATGCATAAAAAGCATTAGTATTTATATACTGTTCTAAACTTATCTATTTAAAAAAAGAAAAAATATATCAAAGCAAACATGCAAGAACATGCTGTTAATTGGGTTAGCTTTAAGTGCTCATACCATCATGTAGCTACCAATGTTATTCATTGCTACACTCTATTTGATCTATTTACCGATATTCATATCCCTAATTGTACGAGGAAAAAAGTTATTTAAATCTGCCAGTTCGACAATCAAATCAACCTTTAGCTTAATTTTCTTTTCATTTGCCTTCGGGGTATTTTTGGCCAATTTCTTTCCCATGTTAACTGGAGTCATTCTTGAAATTTTCTCTGTCTCAGCCATGACGGCAATGTTATCCGCGAATCGCAGCATATGAATTTTTTTCCCGTTGATATGCAATCCTGAAACTTCCTATTTCTTTATTGAATGATTTTTCCTATGTACATAAATGTGTGTGTGTGTTTATTAATTCAATATACGCACACGTGTAATACGTAAAGGCCGCTTTACGCGATACAATTTTTTGTACGATTTCTTGTACAAACGCTTGTATGAAGGAATTGAACCGTGTAAAGCGGCAAATTGTGAGAACGCTTGTGCAAATGTCTGAATGACTGAACGGAAAATAGAACCTGTTCTAATTCCATTCAGACAAACATACAATTTCGTTCAGTTTATACAAGAAATTGTACAAAAAATTGCATCTTGTGAAGCGACCTTGATACATACGTGTTTGTTTACATAAAAATTACAGGAGTCACCTGGTACTCCTCCTGGTACCTTTAACCGAAATAAGTCAAAACATTGCCACTTTTCTCACATAATTTATAAATAAAAGTGTTTGCTAAGATTTACCAGGCGATATGATTGCAAACTCCGAGTCGGTGTTTTTGGCACCCGAATTATTCACAGTAACCACCTCTGCAATCAGAGTCATCAGTTTGAATCGCAGTGCTCGTTTTTTGGCACCCATTTTTTTATGTGACAATCCTACATCGGGGCACATGAACTCTGAGCAGATTCCTTGAGTTTCATAATTGTGTCCCACCGGGTCAGCCATTATGTATCAACCTTGAGTACCGAGTTAGTGTAGTAAGGTATGTGTTAGAAAGGCTGGTAAGCAGCATAGAAAGAAGATGGCAAATACACAGAAGACACATCAGGCTACCAAAATTGAATATTAGTAGTTGCGAGAAACATCAGAAGTAGATATCTTAGCGCCATTAAGTGGAACGAAACAAAACCAATTTTTCGCACAGATTATCACTGGTCAACAAAAAAAAATTTTTTTCTGTCCAAGATATTTTGTTGGGTGATTCTAAAGGTGTTTTTTGTGCTGATTCCGAATCTGGGCTCAGATTGTTTCTATCACGTTTAGTTTCCTTAGGACAACCGGATTAAATGGGGGTTCAAGGGGGTTTCAGCAAATAAATCTTGAATTAAAAAAATGGGAAAAAATAGGTTCTTAGGATTTTCGTGCATATTTAGCATCTGGAAAGTCCCTTTTCAGTGTCCAGCAGTAATCTGCTAACACGTTGCTGAACTTTCCTTCACATCTACATCTACATAATATCCTGCAAGCCACCACAAGGGTGTGTGGCAGGGGGTGATTGCTCACCAAACATGCACTACATATCATGCATAAAAAAGGAATAGTATTAATATAGTAGTCAGAAGATTTTTTGTAAAGCGGGTTGATATACACGTGTTTGCATACGTGTTTCCTTTCCATGTAACTTATAGCAAGTTTATATAACATTTGCTAAAAGTAGAAAAAGTCAATTCTGAAAACTGCTATATAGCCATGCTATATGTAGCAGATCCCTAACTCATCAACATTCAGACGAATGTTTGTGCGCCGGTCGGGGTCCAGGGCGGTTATTCCCGAATTCTCAAGGCGCCCGATGCCATTCTCGAGACGACATCCAATAATGTCATCGGAGGTTAAATTCCGTAAAATACGCCAGCGGCAGCATTCGCAAATGGCATCGGTGACCAGCGATGCCATTCGTGCGTCTAAAAACTCCTAGTTGAAAATGATGTTATGCCCGTATCCATGATGTCTCATGTTCATGAGCTGATAACAAAAGAATGACGTTCTACTTCAACCAATGGGATTGTGTTTACTTTAGCAGGTAAGCGCCATAGCGTTTGCAAAACGTTTGTAGAGTCGGTGACTTTTGCTTATAGATAATTATATTCTTCAGAGGAAATGGATTGATCGAGGCAAGTAAAACCGATTTAAGTAAAATTAAAACATGGTCGACTTTGTACGTAAGTTTCGATTCGCAATATATTAGTTTTCTAATCAACCGGAGAGTTATAACATGTTTGTGTGGGCCTCCACGGAGCATATTATGTAGAAAACGTAGTATTACAGACCTTTCTCCGTGATGATCACTTTCAGGAAGATATTTGAAATCACTTACTAAGTATTTTAGCTCGTTATTGAGTTAGCCTGCTGGCTTATTTGTGAAATTTCATTATGGTGCATTTTATATTTATGTATATTAATGATTTTGTACCACTTGCTGATGGAAGGCCGTTGAAATATAATTGATGGAAGCTGCTGAAAATTAATTGAAGTGAAGTTTTAACAATTTATTGAAAGATACCTATGTTATCAGCGCAATATTTAATTTTCTGATCGTTCTTATTTGAGAGACCTTTTTGTAGGTAAGCTACGGTCAATATTGTAGGTAGGTAAGCTACGATGAAGAAATTATTTCTAAATAATATTAACAGTGCCACCAGTGGATGCAGAATATATGTAAACATTGATTGATTGATTTATTTGAGTTTTATTTTATCTGGGCGGGATAGAACGTTGCCGTCCTTTCCAACCCCCGCCCAGGGCATAATAATACATTCGTAAAGTAAATCTAATGATAAACATAGAGGTAAATCGATGCAAACGAGTGTTTAATTTATAAATTATCTTATTATTATATAACGTATGTAATAGCCGCAGGAATAATTGGAATTATGTTAAGAATGAGTGCATTTAGAAATCTTAGCCAAACAGTGTTAACAGATCTAAGATGATTACTAGACTTCTAATTAAAAATTACTAATTGGGCCTTCGAGGGTTCCTTGGTAAAAAATAAGTACGTAAGGGCAGCATTGGGAGAAGCTGACAAACCTATTGAACGCGCATGATCTTTGTAAACAATACGACATAGGTATGGGCGAAAATAATCGATTTTTCAGAATAATCGATTATTTGCTTCCGATTTTAATCGATTATAGGTGGGCGATTTTATCGCAGAATCGATTATTCTCTACCGATTTTGACTGGGAAAAAATCGGCGGGAGAACTTCGATTTGAAACTTGTTGCAAATAATTGTTGAATCACATAGGAAAAAGTATCGGAGGGAGGATTTATGTAACAATTGTTCCGCAACAAGTCTAATGCAGTGTTTCTGTTCTGTTTGAGATAGTGGTATTTTGAAATGGCCCCTGTAAAAAGCCATTTGTGGAAATTTTTTCAAAAGAACGACAAGAGCGCGACTTGTCGCATACGCTGCAAAGTTATTTGGTATTAAGGTGAAGTATCGCCACTTTGGTTGGTTATTTGGTATTGAGGCAAGAGAACTTATTTCAGAGCGAAATGTAGAAAGTATTTGGTGTTCCGTTAAAAGTAAAAGTAGTAACGCAAAAAAGATATATGTAGGTGCATATTACAGGCCACCGGACGCAGACGTCAATTCTATAATAGAGCTAGAGTCAGAGATACGTAAATTACTTTCCTGGAGGAATGATAGAGGAATAATAGTAGGCGGAGATACCAATCACCCTTCGATAGATTGGAATACGTGTAGTTTCATAACAGGAGGTAAGGATAAGGAACATTGGGAATCACTGTTGAACACCTTTACGTTACATTCTTTACAACAGCTAGTAACAGAACCGACCAAGGGAAACAACATTCTAGACTTATTAGCAACAAATATACCCAGGAGAGTTCTAAATACAGTTACAGACACAGGAATTAGTGATCATAAAATAGTGCATCCGAAATTTATTGTAGGCGTTGAAAGACATTATAAACCAAGGAGGAGGGTATACTTATTTAGCAAGGCAGATTACGACGGTATGAAAGAGGAATTAAGGGAAGCGTTTAATGTATTTAGCGAACAAGGCAAAGGATTAAATACATAGCATTCGTGGAGAGAATTTCTTAAGGTCACCGGTAACGCAGTTCATAAATACATACCAAGTAAATATATTAGTGATAACACAGAGCCAAGGTGGTATAACGCGGAGGTTAGGAAATCACTAAAGGGACAAAGGGTATGCCACGCTAAGATGAAAAATGCGTGACGGGGTCTATCGGTAGAGGAAAAAATGAGCTAGTTCAAAACTATAAAAAATCGAGAGCATTAGCAAGGATATCATGTCGGCAAGCGTTATCACATTTCAAGAGCAAGATGTTAGGAAAATATTTAGATAGATCCTAAAGCGTTTTGGTCATATGTGAGAGAGCTTCAGGGAAATAAGTCCACAATGCACACACTTAAAAATGATAAAGGAATCAGAGTCACCAGCAGTGTAGAAAAAGCCAACACTTTAAACACCTTCTTCCAAAGTGTATTCAACTCATCGTCACAAAACGCAGTGGAACCACCGCCGAACACTTTCAGTGAGCAAATGCCCGAAATAAACATTGCATGTCGCCGAATAGACCAGCAGTTGTAAAGCATAAGTAAAAACAAATCACCAGGTCCCGATCAAATTCCTACCAGGGTATATAAAACATTAGCTTCTGAAATAGCCCCCTATCTAGAAAAAATATTCAATAAAATACTAAAGAACCACACAGTACCCAAGGATTGGAAAGTAGCTAACATTACACCTAAATTTAAAAGCGGTGATAGGGAAGAACCTAGTAACTACAGACCCATTTTACTCACGTCAATCTCTTGTGAGATATTTGAGCACATTGTAGTCAGTTCGATCATGGGGCATTTGGATAGTCAGGGATTACTCATAAACAGCCAGCATGGGTTCCGGAAAGGTAGATCTTGCGAGACACAATTAGCTTTATTCGTACACGATATTTTAGTCCACGGCGAAAACAGTACTGAAGGTGATGCGATATCTTTAGATTTTAAAAAGGCTTTCGATAAAATTACTCATGACAAATTAATCTTGAAGTTAGAGGATATTGATATAAATTAAGACGTTGTATGTTGGGTAAAAGAATTCTTAAGTGGGCGAGAGCAGAGGGTTGTCATAGATGGTATCATGTCGGACACAATCGAAGTCACATCGGGAGTTCCCCAGGGTAGCGTAGTAGGTCCGATTCTATTTCTTTTATACATAAACGATTTGGGTGCCGTAGTTAGTAGTAACCTTAGACTTTTTGCAGACGATGCGGTAGTGTATAGGGGTATATCTGAAGAAGTAGACAGGGAATCGCTTAGCAAGGATTGAGATGCAATACAAGAGTGGTGCGACAAATGGCAGTTAGAACTCAACCTTAAAAAGTGTGTAGCTATCAATTTTTGGAGGAGGAATAATTCGATAGAGCGATCCAAAGAATTAATAACACGAAGATCGAAAACGTTGAAACCGTAAGCTATTTAGGTGTAACAATCACCAAAGATTTATCGTGGGGTAGACACATCCGGGAAATATGCGGCCGAGCGAAGAGAAAGCTAGGATTTATAAAACGAGTACAAGGGAAATGTGATGAGAAGACAAAAGAGCGATGTTACTTTTCTATAGTTAGGCCCCACCTAGAGTATGCAGCCAGTGTATGGGATCCTAATGAATTAGGTTTGATGAGTGAACTAGACAGTGTGCAGCGTAGAGCAGCTAGGGTCGTCAAAAGGTGTTACGATAGGTTGAGTAGTGTATCAGAATTATTACAAGAATTTGGGTTGGAATAATTATCAGAGCGTAGGTTAAAGTTCAGATTAAATCTATTAGAGAAATTTCAATCGGATAGTTTTACTGAAGGTGTTAGGCACATATTAAAAACACCAGCGTATTATACTAGATTCGACCAGATAAATAAGATTAGAGAGATAGATTGTCGTACAGATAGATTCGAAATGGCATTTTTCCCCCGTACTATAAGAGAACAGAATAGGCAGCATAGGAAAGGGATAGGTAGGGGAAATATTCTTAAGTACTATGTAGTGCATGATGCATGTCTTACCACTTAAATACTGTAGACACTAACAATCAAGTTGCATGAGACAATATAGTTTCTAGTTTGCATGTTAGTAGTGCATGCCTGGTGATCTTCACCCCCTGCCACACACCCTCGTGGTGGCTTGCAGGGTATTGTATAGATGTAGATGTAGAAAAGGTTGCTCTAGTTTTAAGGGACATATATTTATTTTGCAGACAATAATTTTGAAACAGATTCCTCCGTGGAAAAACAGAATGGTCTCTACTGTGCAGTTTTATGATGATAATATATTTATCAACATTAATAGAAACGAGTGTTATAGTCTGTTTTTAATGACGCAAACAGAACTTCATGTCAATGATTCAAACTAAATTCATTAGAGATAATTAGATACACACCAAGAGTATAGCACTAATTTTATCTTGACATGATCGTATATCTTAGCCTGTCGATCTTGGGACGAAAAATAATATTAATGCATTCAGTAATATATTTCTTGATAACCTACTCTGACGCACATCCAGTTCATGCTAATTTGTATGACAATGACGTAGATTCGTCTGTCTCAAATGAGTTCAATTTTTATTAGTCACTCATCATGTGATTTCTCTAAAGGAATACGGTTAAGAACCCAAAACATGATGCAGAATCATAATTACACTATTTTAAGTCTTCGTATATAGACAGCTGTAAGTCATCTTCATACCTGTGAGGCAGAGGCATCACAGAGTAACACGTGGATGGCTCATGATTCTGAGCTAGCTAATATTAGTTTAAAATGCTTTTTTGAAATGAAATGAGGCGAGTCGTGACAAATTTTGAAAGTACTAAGATACGGAGAGCCCAAGATCACAAAAGATGGGAGTAAAAATTTCTGTTGTATTAGGCCATTAATCGATTCCGAACTAACCAGGCAACTGATGAAGTTCCTCAAAATGAAGGAAGTATACTGGGTGATGGAAGTGGGCCTTCATCTGCTTCCTGTTTAAGTTCTTTGGTAAATATCCATTAATGTTCATTGATGTAAATGGTTTATGACAATATAATAGCTTATTTTTTTAGATAGCACAAAAGACCTAAGTAAATTTAATTTTTTTAGGAAGTAGAGAACCCTATTGTGTGCATGACCCAGAACGAGAGTACTCAAGGAGGTAGACCAGAGAATAGCACATCACACTCTTTCACAGATGCTAGGCCACATCAACAGCAAATTAAAGACGCGTTTAAGAAAATTAAATCGTATTCAGGTACATTTAAAAATTAACAATAACTACCCTAACAATAAAAATGATACCTTTAGCAAGTTACTACCATTTACGAATTTTCTTCAAAGAACTCTTCAAGACTCAGTATGTTATTTACCATAATTGATGGTACGTTATAGGCAACCTAGCCATCTAAATAAAATGCAGAGTATTAACTAGGATTTTCATAGATAATTTGTTTATTATTAAGGAAAATATTATGTCACTTATGCTTCTTTCCCATACAGATGGTGGAAATAGGAATGGTAGAATTACAAATGCCATAATTTACATGATTTGCAGAGATCTTCTGCCCCTATCCCATGTGGAAGAGGATGGATTTAAATACCTCATGAAAGTCGCTGTGCCACTGTATTCTGTTCCAAGCAGAAGAAAAGTTACATCAATCATTGATGAAAAATACGAACTTATGGCAAATATGTACAGAACAACACTAGCTTCTTCAGACTCACATGAACAACAGATATTTGGAGTGAGACACTCAATACAAAGAGCTTCTTAGGTATCACAGTGCATTACCTACAAAATAAAAATCTTGTATCTGAAACAATAGGTGTCACTGAGCTAAAAGAAAGTCACACTTCAGAATATATATTAATATTTATTAACTTTTGAGTGTTAGTGAACAATGGAGCATTACACAGGAAAATGACATGGCAGTTGTCACTGAAAATGCCACAAACATCGTGAAAAGAATCCATGATACTTTTTCCAAGAAAAAACATTTGCCATATTTTGCACATACATTAAATCTAGTACCAAGCAAAGCTATCGAGCTTACAGTTGGCCTACCAGAAAGAATATCTCATATAAAAGCCATTGTTACATGGTTTAAGCAATGCATTGCAGGAACAGATATGTTGCGAAAACTACAGCTAGAAAGTAGGAAATCAGAAGGCCAAATACTGCGACTTAAGCAGGACATACCAACCCACTGGAATTCCACCTTTTACATGCTCGACCAATTTGTTAAGCTAAGTGAACATGTAAATAATGTATTGCTCAGGTTCCCACAAGCACCATCTATGCTTACAGCAACTCAGTTACAAGAGGAAATGGAAATAATTGAGTTGCTAATGCCAATTGAGTCAATTACAACTGAAATATCGGGGTCAAAATATGTCACAAGCCTCAAACAAAAGTTATTCCTCTAGTCCACTGCTTAGAGGCACATATTGAAGCTGCCAATCCAAGCCTTGATATTTCAATCAGTGAGACCAATGATGCCGGGAGTGGATTGCCAAGTGGTAAATACGAACTCTGGAGACACCACAAACAACTGGTGGCCACAAGAATGAATGCGTCGCTAATGGAGAACACCGGAGTTCCAAATAACTTTCTCAGTACTTGGGGTCCCCTGTTCTTTCATTAGACAGTGATCCAATCCAGGAGTGGCATACATGTCAATCACTATATCCAGTCCCCTTCCAAGTAGCAACGAAGTACTTGCCAATTGTGGCAACTTCCGTGCCATCTGAAAGTCTCTTCTCCAAGGCAGGGAATATAATGACAGAGAAGAGGAATCGCCTGACTGGGAAAAGAATATCAAAATTAATCTTTTTAAATTCTCTCAGTGACTCGCAATGGGGACTTTCCGCAACAGACATATTACAGCACATCACTATTGTGAAGACTTGAAAAATTAATTTTAAAAGTTACCTTATTTGAAAGAATACAAGATTTATAAAATTAATGACTGATTTTATTAATTATTATATTTATTATCCATGCTTTTGCAGAGCCTACAACTATTTTTATAATATAAAAATAAGGTATTTATATTTCACCTACCATCACCTCTCAACGGCATAAATTGTCACTTATATATGTGGGTCATTCCATGCCAATTCACCGAATACTTGTTGCAGCACCATTTCAGAAAAAATTCAAATTTAACACACTTACTACTACATGTCTATAAGGCTCAAAACCAATTTTTGTTTATTTTTTTCCATGACCTCAAGGACTTACAGGGCCACGAAGGTCACAGCGCACTGTAAAAATGACACTTTCAGCGAGTATCGGTAATTAGAGTTACTCGGAAACTACAGGTTATAGTAGAATGGTTTAAATACCATTTTCATGGTCATAAATTAAGCTTTCATTTGAAATATTTTTAATAACCTTACTATGTAACATCTATGAGAATGATGAGTACAAAGTTTTGATACAAATTGCTGTTTTTTACAACTTTTGCTATTTATTTTCTTATAGAAGGGTTGTGATCACAAGGTCTATATTTTGTTATAGTATATTTGGGTATCATAGTAAATGTGTGTGAGAAAAAAGTAGTGTGTTTGTTAAGCCTTTAGCTGTTACAAGCTTCCGCAAATAGGAAAAATTGAAAATTTACAATTTTCGGGCCCCTGTATCTCTGGTGGGGGACTTATTAAAAATTTTAAATTTTCAGTACGATAAGCTATGATCATATTAAGAATGCACCTCAAATTTGGAGTATGTGTTTTGGCTCGTTTGGAAGTTACACCAAACTGAATTTTCAAAAACTTTTCTCTCGCTCACTTTGTAGAAGCAATGTATAGATTGTTGCATATACTTAAATGTTGCCAGATACAAATCCAAATAATAATTACAATACTATTTAAACTAGTGCCTTGAAAGTTGTATATTCCAGTTCCAATAAGAAGTAGGCATGTAGCCAGTAATTTGCTTTGGGGGGGGCGGGGTCCGGGGGGCTAAGTCTAGTGTTGCATAACTTGAAACAAATCACCTTTGCCCGTTCGGTGCCGACATGTTAAAAATCTCTTCCCTCAATTTTCAGTGCTTTGCATTTACACCCGATTCTTCGCATGACGCAACGATGATACGATTATTCTGCTCTGCAGAATATCATATGATTATTTCCTCAGAAATATCATGTGATATTTCACCGATTTTTCATAATCGATTTTGCCACCCCGATTTTTCTAATGAATCGATTTTAATGACACGATTATCATATGATACGAAAAATCGATTACGGAGAAAAATCGCCCATCTCTAATACGACACTAATATCGGAAGATACGAGGAATGGACAAAAGACGACCCCGTAGCGAGGATTTTTCGAATGCTTTTTCCCCGATGACATTATCTCGTGGACTCTGGCGCCAGTCACTTGGCGGCATCGAAAAATGGGTAGGTAGGTAGGTTTAAAACTTGTAGGGTGCGTCGACGGCTAGGTCATTTTGCACCACTACCCATTCTTAGTAGTAAAATTTATAAATGTAACAGTAATAATAATAAAAATTATCTATCATAGTTATGGCACTTATTAAAAAATTGAATATAGTGATTTATTATTTTAAAAAAAGTGAGTTATATTTTTCTGTATAGTCCCGTCTCTTTCAGATATTTGATAACTCGGCTTATAACATTAGGGTCGTCTCCTAGGACGGATATTAGGTCTCCCCCTAAGTTTAGCCGCCTTCGCGCGTCACGGTATTTGTCACACTCCGTCAGGATATGCCGAATGGTGAGAGGACAGTCGCAGTCATCACACTGAGGTCGTTGTTTCTCTTCCGTGAAGAGGAATGAGTGGGTCAGAGGGCAATGCCCTATCCTCAAACGTGTGATGACCACTTCCTCTCTTCGGCTATTCCTGACGGAAGAGGGCCACACTGACGTAACCGGCTTGATGTCGCGGAGTTTATTATTGTGTGTAGTATGGCAATATTCCTTCCACTGCCCTAGGACTACCTGTCTCAGGCAAGATTGTAGGTCCTCGTAAGGTACCAGCGTGGACTTACACTCCGTCTCGTTCAGAGCTTCTTTGGCCAAAGCGTCTGCCTTTTCATTTCCGGCTATTCCCACATGCCCCGGGACCCAAAGGAACCAAACAAGTACTCCCTTTCTGCTGAGAGACAGCAGGGACGAATGTATATCCTGAATGATCGGGTGCATGGGCGAAAAACCGGAAATTGATTGTAAGGAACTCAGGGAATCGGTGCATATAACAAAGGAGCCACCTCCGTCACATAGAGTTTCGAGTGCCATCTTCATGGCGAATAGTTCCGCTGTGTACACACTACACAGAGAATTTAATTTTGCTTTGACGGCTCCATGGGTACTCGAGAACGCTGCGCAGGCACAGGCTAACTCCGATTTTGAACCGTCAGTGTACACAGGAACAAAATCGGAGTGATTACTCAGAAACATTAAAAACTGACGTTGGTATTCCAATGAAGTGGTAAAGGATTTTGGTAGTTTGCTCAGGACTGTATTAACCACAGGAGCGGGTGTTTACCAGGGAGGGTGAGTTGCGTAAGATACAGGGTACACTTCAGGCATACTGAAATCACACCCACGAATAAAATCGTTAAAACGTACGCAAACGGGCCTAGTGGCCTTCGTCCGTCGGTTAAAAATGTATAAAAAACGTGGTTTAAAGAGTATGTTAAAACATGGGTGTGCCGTCATGGATAAAACTTTGGAGGCGTAATTGCACATAAGCGCGTTTCTGCGGTGGCATAGAGGAGGCTCCCCTGCATCAGAATAGATGCTTATGACAGGGCTTGTCCGAAATGCCCCCGTACAGAGACGCAACCCCGCGTTGTGCACGGGGGACAATGCTCGCAGGTATGACTCGCGGGCGGACGCATAGACAAAACAACCGTAGTCTAGTTTAGAACGAACCAATGTGCGGTACAATAAGAGCAATGTTGTGCGGTCTGCTCCCCACGATGTGTTGCTTAAAACTTTAACATGTTTAACGATTTCAGACATTTTGTCTTTAAATTTTGAATGTGCTCTCGCCAATTGAGCCTGTAGTCGAGTGTCATACCGAGAAAGCGGGCCGAATGGACGAAAGGAAGATTTATTCCTCCAAGGGATAGTGTGGGCAGCATTTGGATTCCTACCTATTCTCCTGTGGAAGTGGACGCACCAGGTCTTCTCAAAGGAGAACCGAAATCCGTTCCTTTGGGTCCATTGGTCCAGTTTGTTTAATGTCAATTGGAATATTCGGGACGCAGTTACAACCTTGGATGACCTGCAGAAAATTGCCAGGTCATCCACGAACAGACTGCCTATCACCGGCGCCTTGATACAATTTACGACGTCATTAATCGCAATGGCAAAAAGCGTCACGCTCAAGACGGATCCCTGGGGAACTCCGTTGTCAAGACGGTAAAAGTTGGATAAAAACTGGCCTATTCTAATTTTAAAAACTCGGTGCATTAAAAAATTTTGAATAAAAATCGGCATATTGCCTCTAAAGCCCCACTCGTGCAATGTCATTAATACCTTCCGCCGCCACACCCGGTCGTAAGCCTTCTCCAAATCGAAGAAGACCCCGATCACATGCTGGCGGAGGAGAAAGCCTTCTTGGATGAAATTGTCGATCCTCACCAAATGGTCCATTGTGGAACGGCCCCGTCTAAATCCACATTGGATGCTGGAGAGAAGGTTCCGGCGCTCTAACCACCAAACGAGCCGCCGGTTCACCATTCTCTCCATTAACTTGCACAGGCAGCTGGTGAGAGATATTGGCCGGTAAGAATTCGGGTCAGCTCTATTTTTCCCATGTTTGGGTATAGGGACAATGACAGACTCCCGCCAGGACGAAGGAAAGTTACCTTCTGCCCACAGTTGATTATACGTCTGCAGGACTTCCTGCAGCGCTGTCTCCGGGAGGTTGCGGAGAAAAGCATTGTGGACCCCGTCTGGTCCTGGAGAGGTGTCGTGGGAGTCATCGATGGCAGATTTCATCTCCCACAAGGAAAAGGGGAGGTTGTAATCTGCCGTTGTCCGCGTCTCCTTGAAGCCGATAGGAATATTCTCGAGTCGTTGCTTAAACGTTCGGAAGGCAGGATCAAGATTTTTATCGCTGCTCGTCTTGGCGATTAACTGGCCGAATCTCACCGATGGCAGCTGGAGATGTAACCACATTTCCTCCGACTTTTAAGAAGGAGACGCCGAGCTGCTGATGGTTTCCCGAAATGCTCTTCACCTTACGCCACACCTGTGCAAGTGGTGTGTCGATATTCACACTAGAAACAAAATTCATCCAAGAGGCCCTCTTTGCCTCCTGCACGACCTGACGGGCTTTAGCTCTCAGACGCCGAAAAGAGGACAGATTGTTATCAGTGGGATATTTATTAAAGATTTGCAACGCCTTCTTGCGTTGCCGAATAGCTTTGGCACAGTCATCATTCCACCATGGCACAGCAGCTCTCGACATGATGCGCCGAGACCGTGGTACGCTCATATCGGCGGCGTTGATGATGCTGTTAGTCAGTAATTTTACATTAAAAGCGCTATCGCGATTTCTATCGCACGTGTAATTAAAATTACTTTTAAAATAAGGCCAATCGGCTTTCCGGACAATCCAGTTGCCTGGTCTAATGAAATCAGAGTTAAAAAGCCGCTCCTTAGAAATTAAAAGGGGGAAGTGAGCGCTCCCACAAAGATCTTCGTGTACAGACAAAGATATTTTATTTGCTAAACTGCTCGATAAAATGCATAAATCAATTGTGGAGAAATCGCCATTGAAAGAGTTAAAACGAGTCTTCTCCCCATTGTTCAATACAACTAGGTTGCTGGTGTCGTCATATCTAAAAATGTTAAAATGTTTTAAAATTCCTTTGTCCGTGTCTTTAAAATGCGTTTCTTGAAGACAAACGCAACAAGGGTTAACATATCGTATTAAAATGGCCAGCTCCTCCTTGTGCCGATAAAAACCGTTGCAGTTCCACTGCAAAATAAAAGCCATAATAAAATAAATATATATATATATATATAAATAGGGATTAAAACGATAAAATCGAGCAGTTAAAACTTTGAGAGCATCAACGCTTGATGCGGTTCTTCTTCCCCTTATTACCAAATTGGAGGATTTCGGTATCTGAAAGATACTCCTCCATTGGTTCTGGTTGGCTCTTACGAACCTTACCAGTTGGGCCGGGGGATTGAGAGTTACCACGCTTCGTTTGCGTGGCCCCGGCGGTGGTTTTTTTGGGGTTCTTCTTAGGAGAACCCGGTCCGGTGGTTTCCGTATTTTTTTTGCCGGATCTGTGACCTTAGCCGGCGTGGCAGATTTTTGAGCAGAAGCTTTGATTTTTTGGTTCACTATTTCTTCCGTCTGTGTCGAGATGGTGACCTTTGCTATTCGAGGGGAGGCTACATGGGCGAATGATTTCGAAAAAGTAGGAGATACTTGTGCTCTGTACTTTTTCCGAGCTTCGAAGTACGGGATTTTCTCAACCGTCTTGATCTCTATTATTTTGCGCTCTTCCACCATCTTTGGACAATTACGAGAGTACACGGGATGTGCACCCTCGCAATTGACGCAAAGTGGGTCACCTGTGCACTCCGCACCCTTATGCTTCTCCAGGCCGCAGCGGGGGCAGGTGGCCTTGCCCTCGCACCGTGTGGCCATGTGGCCGAATCGCTGGCACTGGTAGCATCGCATGGGTGCCGGTATGAATGGCCGCACTGGGACAGATTCATAACCGACAAACACCTTGTCGGGGAGCTGGTCACGCGCGAACGTGAGTACAACTGACGTCGGATTTACCCTTTCTCCGTTGCGCTTTGTAGTGAGTCGACGAGCATCGGTGACCCCCTGAGAGGCCATCTCCCGCTTGATCTCGTCGATTTCCACGTACAAAAAGTCGTAGTGACTGATCACTCCCCGACAGGTGTTCAAGGTGCGGTGCACCTCGACCTTAACGGGGATTTCACCAAGCTTTACTAATTTCAATAGCTTCTCGCTTTGAGCTCTCGTTGCCGTTTCGATGAGCAGTGTGCCATCGTGAAGTTTCTTTGCCGATTTAAGTTCTTCAGGAACAGAACCAGACAATACCTTACGAATGAGGAAGGGAGACACCTTCTTCAGGCTCTCCTCTTCCTTCTGACACCTCATCATTAAGTAGCGCTGACTAGCGCCGGAAACATTATCTCCCCCGCCCGTTTCCGGACGGGATCTTTTAGGTGGTGGAAGAGATTCATCCGCCATGCCTAAACTGCATTCATCCCCCGGGCTCCCCACCCGCCATGGAGCCACACATTCGGGACGCCGCACCGCAAACCGGTGCGGTCGCCAGGGCTACCCGAGGGGATATAGCACCCTAGAAATGGTTGTATGTTTCGGGTTGGGTCTTCGATGCACGGGCCCACCAAACCCGTAAATCTCCGACCGCCTTACGCAGACCCCCACCTCCCTGGCACTCGCCACCGTTAAGCAGAACGCCACGGAAGCCGATTGACCGGGAGTGGCTAGCTCCCGGCCGCCCGTTTACAGCGAATCTGGGGCCAAAGAGGGGTTTTGGTCCCCAGTCCATACCGGGCATCCGACACCCGGCTGGGAACCACGGACCTCACCCTCCAGGATCCCCTTCTCCTCCTTACGGATCTCCGCACACGGCAAACATGCGGGTGGATCGCAGGCCAGGTGGTATGGCCGCACACAGACAGTTGACCCACAAGACTGTCCGGGCTCAACCCTTTTTCGCTCTGGGTTTGTTTTCGGGGTTGTCTCCCCGCCCTTTTAGTCGCCTCTTACGACAAGCAGAGATACTGCGGGAGTATTCTCAATCCCCCTACCCGCAGGGGGAGATTACCGCACGATGCCTGAGTTTGAGAAATTACACCATAAATTATGTTTTTGTCGCATCCGATAAACATTTGAAACATTTTATTTAGATTGGAATTGCCTTCGTGACTCCCTTTATAGGGCAACATTATGGGAACCTTTTTTAATGGAATTTTTTCACATAATGTGTTTATTTGGGTCTCAAATAAGCACAAATAAGCAATATCATCTTTCGAAAAAATTTTATAATGATTATATCATGGTGGTCCCTCCCAGGGACCATTGGCCATTTGGGGACAAACCCATCAATTATTTTCGTCTTTTCTTATATTTTGTCAAATTATACATATGGCCAATTGGACTTCGAAAATATGTCCTCGCATGTTTAGGTAGTCCTTAGTTCGAATTTTACCTTATCCTTATACGTGTTTACAATGGTTCAGAGTCTTATTAGTAAAATAATGGGATGGAAATGTCTAATTGAATATTTTGTATATTTTTTATGTTCATACCATATAGTAATTATAATTAATAATATTTTACAGCTAAACCAAATTTTTGGAGCTCTGGTTAAAGTTCTATGCATATGGTAATGTTACACTTTCAGGTTGGGCACAGTGCATTTCTTTTTCCCGGGAAGAAGTCGTACTCTACGGGTACACACCCGACCCGTTCTAGGATCATGGAATATTTTCTCTGAAGAGGGTTTACTGACTTTTTGTGATGTTTATACGTGCGTACTGGTAGTCGAGCCATGGGTTGCGGAAATCCGCCCCCTCCCACTCCGAAGGTCATTGTCCCACAAGTGCGCCGAGAAACACTAGCACTAAAGAGAAACAGACTCTCCGAGCTCTCCGCCCACGATAAAGTCGCCGACTAGTAGCCGCCCTAGCCAATACAATTAAAGTTTGCCCTGTTTTCACTGTTCCCATCCCAGATCCTTGGCGCATTTTTCCATTACTGTCAGGTTATCAATGAAATTGTACACAATTGGTACTCATGTGAATAAAATATTTCAAAAATACCCATGAAAATATTTCGGAAAAAATGGAGCAAATATACTTGTAAGAGTGGAAATGAAAAAACAAATATTTACTTTGAAAACTCTATTTTCCTGTTTTTTCTTCATTCTAGTCTAGTTTTCACTTTATTTTCATATATTTATTCATAATATGATACTTCATTTTTTGCTGGAAGATTTATTGCTTGAAATATTTCGGAGGTTATATTAGGTTTTAGAAGTTATAAAAATACACTGTTAGAAAATGAAACATAGTAAAGTGTATTACATAAAATGATTTTGGCAGCCTGATTTTACAAAATGAAGTTTTTATGAAATGACATTTTTCAAATGAGAGTAATGCACTAAATTGGAGAAATACCTGTAAAAATATCTCAAAAAACATAGCATATGATGAAAAAATACCTCATAAAGTACAAAATCAGCAATATACGAGTATATACACAATTATAATTATTTTTACAAAATATGGATAATATTTACCGATATTTTCAAGTAACAATTATAGCATACAGTATATTTCATCAGTAAAATTGTGTTTATACATATCAGTAAATTATGGCACATTCAGTTTGAGTTACTTTGAAAGGCAATGAGAGAAGCAGTCAAAGCATTAGCCCACATTACCCCGAGAACAATAATAATTTTTCAGCCAAAGCATTTCCTTCTTCACCTTTGACTTGGTGCTACAATGAGCACATCTTTTTTTGTTCCCTTTTTTATTACGTGATCTTCGACATTTTTCAGTCTTATAGTATTTTCAACAGGCCTTGCGTGTCATTTCTTTTTCTCGCTCGCCCCTTTCTCCATTCTCTCTTACGCATAATTTATTAGTTCTTAGAACTTTGTTCTTTTTCGTTGGGTTGTGCATTGATGAAGCTGCATTCACCGTTCTTGTGCCCCTATCCTTCGATTTTACAATGCTTATGACTTTTGACTTGGCATATTCACTCTCTGCTGATCTGAAGTCTTTATCGGATTTTAGTAACTCTCTAGGGAGTCTACTGGTTCTTATTGTTCCACATGAGAAGACATCTTTTTTCAATAGATTTTCCACCAAGCTGACACTGGAAAAAAAACTGTTGAAATAAGCACTATGTGCTTAGTCAGTGGCACGGGGATTGATGACGAGCCTCTTGAAGTATTTTCATCGGCATCTAAAACCCCTGCCACCTCAAAATCCACAGTCACATAATCTGTGACGTCAATCAACATATCCACTACTTCTTGCCGATCGGTGGGGTCATTCAAATCATACTTTTTCTGATCCATGCTGGAAATATACATTATTTTAGCATAAATGTGAAGGCTTCTCATTGGCATTTGAGAAGAGAGGTTAGAGGATGAACTTACATTTACCCATGGAGATGTGCAAGGGGCACTGTATTATGGCACTACCTGCCAAGCAGGCAGAAGAAGGGCAAACATTTGGCCGGAGGAAACCGTGAAAATATTTTTTGGGTCGGCTCAACGGTGTAAAAATGCTGGAAAAAAATAAAGAAATCAAACATTTAATAACTTTACCATGGGTATGTCTGACGAAAATATTCTTCAGCAAAATTTCATCAGTAACAATAATTCAGACACTCAGGGATTCATACAAAGCATGTACATCAATGACTAAATAAGCTGTATTATGATTAAATATACGCATGAATAAATTTTTTAAGGAAAAAAAATATTCAAATACACGTAATTTGATCAACAAAAATAAAAAAACAAGATAAGACACGGAAAACTTTTAAAATAAGCATGGAAATCTAACATTTCCCGACCATCCAGAGAAATTTCAGATAAATATCACAAAAAAACTTAAATAACATGTTTTCGATCAAATATTATCCCAAATAAATGCTTCTATAATGAAATGTATTCATTTATTGTTGAAAATGCTCACTTTTTGAGAAACAGATTGAGGATTGGACGAAAATAATCCAAAAGTCAGGGAGTGCGACCTCGATCACGGCTGAATCCACTGTGGTCCGGAACGGGCAGCGGTCCCTCTGAGGGACCACTTCTTCAAAGAAAACGCCACCAACGGAACCCAAGGCCATCAATAACCCCATGGGTATTTTTCTAGGTACTAACGCATGCAGCGGAGAGGGAAGAAACCATTCCCGCGTTTCAGGCGCCAAATTTTGAATGGTGGTCCCTGGGAGGGACCAGTGCCCTATAAAGGGTTAAAGGTTATGACAGAGAATTGCCTACTTTTTAATCTGTTAGCTGTCCTCATGTTCTAATGAAATTTCAACTAATTAAAGCCAAGGCTAATGTTTTTATTTCTAATAATGCAAAAGTAGTTATGAAATTCGTAAAACCTTATTATGAAACTGATCACTTGATTGAAACGTGGGTGGGACCACTGCAGTCACACTTATTTCAGCATGAAGGGTATTGAGGAGGAGGGAAATATTATTACCTTTGTTACTTAACTGTATTAAAGTTGGATATGTCTTGCGGAGTAGAGAGATTATCAAACTCAGGGGTTTCGTTGTACTGTTCTGACAGTAGGCCGTAACTGAATTATGCAATAATTGCATGAAAAATGTTAACCTTATCATAGTAATGCATATCATAGTTCATTTTATCAGATCATGGGTTAATATTTCCATATTTAGGTAGTAAAGTTATTTTACTGTGCATTTGGCATTTTAAAACCGAAATTGAATTTTGATTTCAATTCCTGTTGTTGAGCGATAACCAATCTTGGCACTCCGGGAGCAATATTAAGAACACATCCGTGTTTTAACCGGCACGTGTCGAATTTGCTGCGAAGCAGCGTTATTTCAGGGGCTATTCATATGCAATAATTTATGCCCTGTACCTATACTCTTGTCTTCCAAGACAATAGTCAGCCTCAGTACGATCCCACCGATCAGCACCGGCGAGCCGGATTGGGCACAGTGGGCCTTCGCACCGAGGCTTCCCATTTAGCTAAATTCTACCTGTTCTATTATTATTTCTAATCATCACCAGCTCCTTATTTTCTTTTATTCTTTATTTCCCCAGCAGCGTCATCTATATAGGCCGTCTATATGTATCGTTCTCCCTTCTTTTTTCCTCAGCTAGATCTCTAATATTGTCTACCTGGCTATCCTTATTATTTCTTATGTAGTTTGATTTTAGTTCCCTTATTTTCTCCGTTAATGGAGGAACGTCCGTAAAGCGATGTAGTTCTTCATTTGTGTGTCTTCTTTTTACCTTGAATATTGATCTTAGACATCTTCTCTCATATGATTCAAGTTTCCCTAGTAAGGTTTTCCCCAGTAGACCAGTCAGGCCGGTGCTGCGTAAAGTAAAGTTGGTCTTAAATATGTGCAAAAAATAGTTTTCTTTATCTCCGTTGGAGTCGCGTTACTTTTTAAAATAGGTGCCAAACTAGACCTAGCTGCCGTTCCTTTTGCAATGATTTTGTCCACATGTTTTTTCATGTTGACATTTTTGTCCAGATTGACTCCTAAGTAGTCTATACTGTCGACCCATTCTATAGGTTGAGCGTCAATTCTGAGCAGATCACATCTCGGTGTCGTAATGCCTGGCCTGTGGAACAGGATTGCCTGCGTCTTCTTTGTGTTTAGCGTTAGTCGCCATTTCTTATACCACCTATTGGCTTTGTCTAGAGCATCTTGCACATATTCTTGCGCTTTCTCGGCCTTCTTGCTTGTTGCAATGATTGCTACATCATCAGCGTAGTATCCAAGTCTGACAAGCCAGTCAGACCATCGGAATTATGTTAAGAATGAATGCATATAGCAATCTGAGACAAACGGTGTAAACAATTGCCAATGAACGCTTATCCGGTCAAAAAACTGTTTCCATGCTTTAAGGAATATAAAACATTCCAAGGAATTCTATTAAAGAACTTTTAAGGAACTTTTCGTAAGGTAGTGTAAGTAGTTCATTGCAAGACATACTTATGTTTAGTGAAAGGTAATATATACAATTCGATATATTGTCCCAGCAACTTCCTCCTCTTGTACAACAACAAAACGGTTGAAGAGGAGGAGGAAAATCTAAGAAGAGTACTAAACTTCTAATTAAAAATTAATTAATTTGGCCTTCGAGGGCTCCATGGTAAAAAATAAGTACAATGATGCAATGGGAGAAGCTGACAAACCTCTTGATCGCGCATGATCTTTGTATAATATACGACACTAATATCGGAAGATACGAGGAATGGACAAAAGACGACCGCGTAGCGAGGATTTTTCTGATGCTTTTTCGCCGATGCCATTATCTTTCGGCCTCTGGCGCCTGTGACACGGATGGCATCGAAGAATGGCACCGGCGACAGTTAAGGAATAACTACTGATGCCATTTCGAGTACCTGATGACAAAATAGCATCTCCTGTCAGACAGCATCGGGCGCCTTAGTTACGGAATAACAACCGATGCCATTTCGAGTAGCCGATGCCAAAATAGCATCTTTTTTCATATGGCTTCGGGCGCCTTCCTTATGGCATAACCCCCCAGGAGCGCCTTCACTTTGGACACATTTTTATCAATTCTTGAAGTTGACGGGCGACCGCTGGTCGTCATCGACGAGCTCCCGCCTCGTTTGGAACAGCTTATGCCACTCGAACACTGATGAGAGGTTCATGGCGGCAGCATCCCCGTAAGCGCCCTTAATCATTCCGAGTGTCTTCGTCGCGGGTATCCCTACTTTGACGCAGAATTTGATGGCTTAGGGCTGGTCGAGATTTTTATCCATCTTGGATCGCGACAACGCTTCTTAACAGAGGTTCAAGGAAATCGACGTGCTTACTCTTCACTTGCACGCAGGCGACTGGAATAAATATCGGTATCTTCGTAAGGTTTTATTAAAAGACTTTTAAATTCAAGATTCAATTAAAAGATTTTTTTTAATTAAAAGGTATTTTTAAATATTTATCGTGGGGTAGACACATCCGGGAAATATGCGGCCGATCGAAGAGAAAGCTAGGATTTATAAGAAGAGTACTTGGGAAATGTGATGAGAAGACAAAAGAGCGATGCTACTTTTCAGTAGTTAGGCCCCACCTTGAGTATGCAGCCAGTGTATGGGATCCTAATGAATTAGGTTTGATTAGAGAACTAGACAGTGTGCAGCGTAGAGCAGCTAGATTCGTCAAAAGGTGTTACGATAGGTTGAGTAGCGCATCAGAATTAATACAAGAATTAGGGTGGGAATCATTATCAGAGCGTAGGTTAAAGTTCAGATTAAATCCATTAGAGAAATTTCAATCGGATAGCTTTACTGAAGATGTTAAGCACATATTAAAAAAACCAGCATATTATGCTAGATTCGACCAGACAAATAAGATTAGAGAGATAGATTGTCGTACAGATAGATTCAAAATGGCATTTTCCCCCATACTATAAGAGAACAGAATACGCACCATAGCAAAGGGATAGGTAGGGGAAATATTTTAGAGTATTCTGTAGTGCATGATGCATGTCTTACCCCTAAAATACTGTAGACACTAACAATCAAGTTGCATGAGACAATATAGTTGCTAGTTTGCATGTTAGTAGTGCATGCCTGGTGATCTTCACACCCTGCCACACACCCTCGCGGTGGCTTGCAGGGTATCGTGTAGATGTAGATGAAGGTTCCCCACTACCACGCCCAGGTGGTACGACCCCCCTCCTAACCCGCTCCGTTCGTAAATTCAGTCCTACTACTTTTTGATCCTATCCTGTGCGTCATTTCAGTATCTAAAAATACTTTCGCCTATGATGTTTTGTAAGGGAATATGCTCAAAAACAAAAATCTCAAAGTTGCTTACTTCCACCCTCATCCTTGGCGACGGAAAGAAGTTTTATCACGCACGGAAATATTCATCACCTAAGAACAAACCACTTGAGTACTGTAAGAACACTGAAATTTATTTTAAACAAGCACAACTTGAAATTACTGGAAACCAATAAATATTCAAGTGACCATCTCTCGATAACTGATAATAACGGAGGGAGAGTTGAGGGTGTAGAACATTTCTTCACTCATCTCTATTGAGGAATCAGATCCTGATGGCGATGTGGAGGAATTTGAAGACATTGATTCAGAGGAATGCGACCCAAAACATAGATTACGGGCCTCTTTGGTTGTTCTGTATTTGTGTAGTGTTTTGTGCATATTTTGTATTGTGCACTACGGACTATAACTTAGGTGCCTAATCACACACGTCTTTAATACAAATATTGCTGCAATTAATGCTATAAGAAATTATGTTCATGATTAAAAAAAATGATGTAAACAATGTATTCAATTTTTCTTCATTATGGTAACCGAAGAACTTATTCTCTCTTTTATGTCAAGCATTCTAGGCTACGAAACAGAACCATTGAAAAAACACATAACAATTTTATTTGAATATTCAACAAAAAAAGTATATGCTATTTGTAGTAATTTGACTGTTTTCAAGCCTAAATAAATCTCCCATCATGTTAGATACGAAACCACTGTCGAAATACAACCAAAGATATAAACGTTTTTCGATGACGTTTTTGCTATTATAGGTGAGTCGTATTAATCCTTGTCTACGCTAGTCGTATTAATATTTAAAGAACTTTGCCCTGACCGCGCGAAAACTCAAGGATTCCTCAGCATTCAGCGATAACATGTGTCTTTTTTCATTGAATGTTTTGCTCTAAAATGCCCAACAGCTTCAGTTACAAGTGGCTTAAATAATTTTTTACCTAAACCTAATATGTTACTTGTCGTAGCTATTACAGGAAATGAATTCATTCAGTGTCTTTATTGGATCTTCACCAGTCGAGATACGAGTCAACAAGATTAAAGTTTTCGAGACCATTGAGTATTCACACATAATTTTTATCACGACATATTATCATTGTGCATACATTTTGTAATAATCTACCATCCTATATTACAATTTTTTTAAAACTAAAACTTGGAATAGAGAATGAATCAGTTTATATTGTCCACGAATAATATAGACATTAATGATTAATGATAATGACGAAATGCATTTCCACGTCAAATAAAATCAATATAGGAATAAAATGGAAAAAAAAAAAATTTTTTAAGGGTGAATACGTGTTTCATTAAAAATTTTAAACGTTCGCATGAAAAAAACGTTTCTTTTCCATCACTAGTTATAACTTATGATAATTGGAGCATTAAATGCTAGTAGAGCTTTTTCGTACTATATCTATATCATTAGAAAGTATTGTAGCCACAAAAAACAGTCCACCATTACGATAATGACTGATGACGTCCCGAACCATTCTCTTATAAGACTCCTTTTACGACTAATCAGATTCCAATACAAAGTTTTTCATTATAATGAAAAAAAATAATAAAAAGCTGTGGTTATTCCATGGGCGGGGGAATGTATAGTTAATTACCATTTAATGATAAACGTACTGTTCAACCGCACCACCTCTTGGATTTCCTAATTATCGATTTGTCTCGAATTAAATAGTTTGTTGAATATCAGAGATCGAGTGCGTAAAAGCATGTCTGAGAGACGTAGATTGAGAATGGAATCGATGAGAATTTACAACCCGCCATATGATACCGCGTGAATCGGAAACTGTCAGAACAACATAGAAAAAATCGCATCGCTGAAACATGAAATTTTAGTGTTAAAAAAGTTCGGGAAAGAAAATGGATAATAAGTGTATTCACTAATGATTAAAACTATTAAAATACATGATCAAAAACTTTTATTGGAACAAAAACGCGACCCTTAATCAAGAAGGACGTCCCTTAAGGTTATAAAACCCTGCAACATATAAATAATCATTCAAATTGCATTAAGATAATGTAACAAACGTAAATTTAATAAAAAATTGAAAGTACCAATACAAAATATTATTTACACAAAATGAATCTCTTATTCTGTCTTATGTGTGCCTTCACCCTGACCTACTCTAACCAATGTTCCACCAGGCACAGATTCTACTCCCACTCCTTGGTGTTTTGTACTGGTGTCTCGTGTTGTAGTTGTCGGGGTCGGTCCGCCTCCTGTTGTGTCACGTCTTTTGCGTGTCGTTCCCGCCCCTCCTCCAGTTGGCGTCCCTCGGGTAGTTGTTGTGTGCGTGCCCTCACCGTCGACTCCTGCACTCGTTAATCCACCGTCAGTAGATTCTCCTTCCAGGCCAGGGTTTTGCGTGGTTGTGTCTCGTGTTGTAGTTGTCGGGGTCGGTCCGCCTCCAGTTGAGTGACGTCTTTTGCGTGTCGTTCCCGCCCCTCCTCCTGTTGGGGTATCTCGGTTTGTTGATGTGTGCGTGCCCTCACCGTCGACTCCTGCACTCGTTGATCCACCGTCAGTAGATTCTCTTTCCAGGCCAGGGTTCTGCGTGGTTGTGTCTGGTGTTGTAGTTGTCGGGGTCGGTCCGCCTCCTGTTGTGTCACGTCTTTTGCGTGTCGTTCCCGCCCCTCCTCCAGTTGGGGTCCCTCGGGTAGTTGTTGTGTGAGTTCCTTCACCGCCAACTCCTACACTGGTTGATCCACTATTAGTAGAATTACCTCTCAGGCCAGGGGTGTTTGTATTTTCGGATGTTGCATGTTCTATCTCTCGTCGCTGGTGCGCATCTTCAGCTGGAATTGAATCAAGTACTTGGTTCAATAAAAAAGACACGAAGATGTGTCAATGCCATTTAATGACGCAAGATATTCTTAGCTTTCATTGATTTTTTTGTCCCTTTTATTTGCGGTTGAAAATTTTTCATGATTAAATGAAAAATACTGGCGTTTATTTGTTTCATGTAAGGTTTAGGGAAATAATATCACAGGGTAATCAATATTCTTATAGCGGTTTTCCTTGTACCTCTCTTATTAAAATAGCACCGCTTAATAATTTTGTACCTAAGACTGACTAATTATTGATAGGAAAGTAATTAAGACTGACTTACTAGGATGAGCGATGCACATTCCTGCGCAGAAGAGGAGCAGTAGGATGATGCAAGCGCTGCGTGTGAACATTGTCGATACACGGATGTAATGATGCTCCAAGGAAGATCTCGACGGTCTGAAGTGGAAGGAAGAAAATCGTGCTTTTATAGGCATTATCCATCTTGAGCACCCGGAAGACAAAATGCGCCATATTGATCCCCCGGAAGTGGTTCACCGCTTAAGTTTTTTTTTGTCGTTAATTTTTCTCTGAAAACTGCTGAAACATTGTTATGAATGTTTTGTTATTATTCTTCAGTGTTAGTTGTACTTTAGAAATGTATTTCCTGTTTTTCGATGCAAAGAGTTTAAAAAACATTCTCCTTCTTGTTGTTGTTTTTTTCTTATCCGTGATAAAAGCAAGCCTCATGTTTGTTTACGCATTTCCGGTGATAAAAAAAATATTTGCCTCCCTAATACTCGATTCTTGGTATCATATCATTTAGACGTGGTGGAACAAGAAATTATTACACGTGAGTAATGATAAAAAAAAATTGATCCTTTAATTTCGTCATGTACCCGGCATATTACACTTATATCTCATGTTTAGGATTTATGCTTTGGACCTCCTTGCCCAATAAATATTCAAATTTTTTCGTTTTGCCAACATGGAATAATGAAAACAGCATCAGAGACATGCAATATAATTCTTAGTTTGTCACTTGGTTACCCCAGTGATTTAAGGAATGATGTAAACGAACGCAATATATTTGACATTATAAATTGCGTAACATCTTCATGTTTATATTTAAGTACATCGGGGACTGAGTTTTTCTCGATCTGGTTATGTATTTGTTTTTATTGGGTAATTTACTCTGGTTATGCATTTGTTTTTTCGATATGAAATTCGGAGAAGGATTGTTAAATACTTAATATATATAGGTGAAAGTTTTATGTTTCCAGTAGGAATGGGTGATTATCAAAAAATAATCGTTATTTTGTTAATAATATTCGAAAGCAGCCGATCAATTGCGGCCTATTAATTTCTTTAATAGGTCGATACTGGATTAATCGATTCGATTATGACAACATAAAAAACAGATACCGAGCTTATGCTTCCTCCATAAATTAATTTAACGGAAAGTATGTTTAAGTAAAGAAAGTTCTGGAGCAGTCATTTCTTTACTATTTGCAGTTTTGTTTTAGCACCTTCCACGGTGGTAAATATTTTAATTCCGATTATATTTTCCCTGTTTTACGCTGGATTTTAAAATTTTCCCATAACTTTTTTCCGCCATTTACATGCCTTTTAGGCTCATGTTTGGCGATATAAGAAGATGCCTATAGGTAGGGATCGAGGGACTGATTGATCCATATAAAACGAAAATGAGATAATAAAACGATGAAAGACTTATTCATGGCGTTTCGGACGAATATTTGAAAATTACTGCAAACTTTTATTGCGTTAGATGGCGGCGAAACCTTCATATAAATACACGACCAAAAATATTGTAGGTCTAACATTACGTGATGTATTTTCGAAAAAACAAACAGTGGAGAAAGGAGTCAGTAGATTGGTTTCGCCAAGTCATTTTTGGCAGAATGGCAACCATTTTAACAAAAGGAATTCAAGAAAAACTCTTGTCTTTTCACGACATATAACACAACGAAAGTAGTCACCACTAGTCACGATTCAAAATCGAAGAAATTTCATATATCACGTCGTGGACGGTTGCAGCTCAAGCTACGCTTACTCTCGTTACGTCGTCGTTAATTAATAAGGAGTCAAAAAATGTGCCCTTCTTCCGGATCGTACTTCTTTTGAATAGCTTCTTTAAATAGCTAAAGAATTTTATAGAAGAGTTACTAAGAACTCGTGCCTCTACTATATCAACGAGCCATTGTCGCTATTATCCGTCGAGACTGACGCGATTACCGCGAGATGCCTGAGTTTGAGAAATTACACCATAGATTATTTTTTCGTCGCAACCGATAAACATTTAAAACATTTTATTTGGATTAGAATTGTCTTCGTGACTTAAAATCCTATGACCAAGAATTTCGTGCTTTTTAATCCGTTAGCTGTCCTCATGTTCTAATGAAATTTCAACTATTTAAAGCCAATGCTAATTTTTTATTTTTAATATACCAAAGTAGTTATGAAATTCGTAGAACCTTATTATGAAACTGATCACTTGATTGAAACGTGGGTGGGACCACTGCAGTCACATGTTTTTCAGCATGAAGAGTGTTGAGGAGGAGATAAATAATAATTACCTTTACTATTTTACTGCATTAAAGTTGGTTTTCTCTTGCGTAGTAGAGAGCTTATGGAACTCGGGGGTCTCGTTGTACTGTTCTGACTGTTGGCCCTAACTGAATCTTGCAATATTTGCATGTGAAATGTTTACCTTATCATAATAATGCATACCATAGTTCATTATATCAGATCATGGATTAATATTTCCAACTTTAATCTTTTATGCAAGTTTTCGATTTACCTGTGTACTTTGACACTAGATTGTGGTTGATTCCAGGGCAGGCCAGTACTTCAAGAACGCCGTAAGCTTTTTGCCTACTTATCGATGCTTATAAAAGTTGGATGTATTCTGCAGTCTTCTTTAAAGCTGCATCCGTTCTGCAGTATTTTGCAGCTGAGACCCTCGCCATTAAGATGGCCTTGGAGAGCACAGAAGCGAAAGAATCAGCGAAAATACTATGCAGTAAGTTTTACACTCTGATCAAGTAGATAGAATCTGTTGCCTTCTTCATGTGCCGCCACCATTGCCGTTTTGGCCAGAGACCAGTTCCAAATGAACTGATCATGTACAGAGCCAGCATATGTATATACATTTAATATTTTTAGTTTATCATCACACATCTGAAATGGATGTTTGTAATTTCATGTGTCAATCAACTTCATTGCAATTTTACCATCTGCACATTAAGCGAGTGAAAACCTTTATGGTTGAAATAACTCGCTTCCTCCTGCCTTGGGCTGACTATTGCCACATGAGTGCAGTCTATGGCCTCAATTACGCCAGGAAATCCTACAATTGGCCGAAACCTATAGAGAAATAGTTAATGAGTTTCATCACCCGATTCCAAAGAATGGTCTAAACATATTATATTTTGTAACTTATGCATGATGAATGATGTTAAATCCAATAGTAATTCTGTCTAGCAGTTCCATATATTCTCTGTTTCAAGCATTGCTCATTTTAGTACCTTCTCGCAATTTACAATCCATGTTCAGTCACCGCAATTATACCCTGATTTCTTAATTGCAAGAGGAAAATGGTCACTCCTGCAGTCAAGTCGTTGTGGACTGTCAATGAAAATAATGGAGCAACAGCCGGGCTAATGATCCATAGGTCAATAGTTGAGTATTCAGCATTAAAAACATTAAAACGAGTTTTTTCTTGGTCATTGAGTAAAATAAGGTTAAAATCGTTAAAAAGATCTTCTAAAAGTTTGCCTCTGCCATTAAAATCACACATGTCATCTCCCCGTAGGGTGTTGTTCGCATTAAAGTCACCCAATAAGACGAAGGGTCGAGTAAATTGATTAATTAAATCCTCATGGTTCTCTCTATTGACGATTGTCCACTCTATAAGATATAAATTACATGAGTAATTAACTCCGGGGTAGCAACTGTGACTGCTGTCGCTTGAAACGTTGTCTGCAGGTTCACCAGAGAGATATATAGAGCCTCTCGAGTGAACACAGCAACTCCGCCAAGAGCTTTTTCACCGCTAAGATCATCTTTCCTTTCCACTTTATAACCGTTCATTTTCACTTTGTCAACGGCTTTAAAATGAGTTTCTTGTATAAACAGGCAATCTGGATTAATATTACTGACCAAAAGCTTCATTTCCTCTGCATGGGAGTGGAAGCCATTACAGTTTGCGCCACCAGAACGCAAATGAGAGTGAAGCCGATTGACCGGGAGTGGCTAGCTCCCGGCCGCCCGTTGACAGAGAATCCGGGGGCCAAAGAGAGATATTGCCCCGCGGTGCATGCCGAGCATCCGACACCCGGCTGGGAACCGCGGAACTCACCCTCCAGGATCTCCTTCTCCTTCATATCCTACATACATCGGGCAAACAGAGCGCTCAGTGGCATGCAGGCTCAAAAAACACCAGAGGGTGATCATCCACGGCAACACTAAGGATTCTGCAGTCGCCGAGCACGCAGCCGCCGGAGATCCAGACGTCAGGCATAATATTTTATCTGACAGGACACGGGTAATAGCGAAGGAACCGCGCTATTACCCAAGGCTGATTCGGGAAGCAGTCGAAATCGAAAAACGGCCGAACAATTTTAATCATGACGACGGCATTAAACTCGGCGCCGCATGGAAGAGAATTCTCCGTCCGCCGCCCGAGGGAGGGTCCTCTAAAACACCGAGGGTCCAGGATGAGTCACCACCTCGTAACGTAAGCGGGGCAAGAGGGGACGCGAGAGACAATCCCAAACAAGGCCAAGGGAGGGAGTGCATGTCTCTCAATATATAGCCGAGATGTTACTTCTTTTTAGTTTTTAACCCTGATGATGCGGCCTGCAATGGACGCGAAAGCTCGGACGACAAAGCTCCACACACGGCGGCTCCTGAAAGAGACAACTGGATATCCCCTTCTCCTCCCTACGGGTCTTCACGCACGGCCCACACGTGGATGAATCTGTATGGCCACACACAGATAGTAGATTTACAGTCCTATCCGGACACCACCCTGGCTGCACCGTGGGTTTGGTTTCGGGGTTTTCTCCCTGCCCTGTTTGTCGCCTCTTACGACAAGCAGGGATGCTGCGAGAGTATTCTCAATCCCCCTATTTGGTACTAATGTTTCCTTTTGTATAATAAATATTTAAAGTCATCACCTTTTTTTTCAAATTTTTGGAACAAGTTTGCCATGTTCACTTCGAAGCCGAAGAGGTTGTTTGCGAAAGCGCCTGTCAAAGTAATGTAGGTAGTGTAGTCTTCAGTAAAGCTGAAAATATTCTTCATCATCATGGGTCAACAATCCTAGGATTGGTTTGACGCAGCCCTCCACTCGATTCTTCTATCGGCCAACCTCTTCATATTGACGTAATTCCTCTCTACATCCTTCACAACTTACTGCATGTACCTCATACGAGTCTTGCCTTTTCCATTCTTCCCGTTCACTTTTCCCTCACTGTCTTCATCAGGCCGGGCCCCACTTGAGCCCTTCCTGGAGGGTACTTCGAGTACATATAGCCCATGGGATAAAACGTTGAACTGTTGGTTGGCACCTGTTGTTAATGTGATTGGTGTTTTGTAAAATTTGTAGATTTTTAATGCATGCCCCTCCTGATATTATTAAAATATCACATTATGTACGCAACATAAGCACAATTTAGTGCATAAGTGCACTATATGTTTTGAGATAACTCACTCCCTGCCACACACCGTTGAGGTGGCTTGTAGAGTAGTTAAAGGATAGTCCTGACCATGTTAAGGAAATTAACTTTGTACAATTCCAAAAAATTATTTATTATTTCCGAACGATAAATCATTTTGTGGAATTGAACAAAGTTAATTTCCTTAACATGTTCAGTGCAACTAAATTTCACCACGTATCGCCTGCCTCCATTTATGTTAAAGAATAGTCCGTTCGATTCTTCACTAGTCGCCTTGCTAACCATTCCGTTTTCGGCTGCAGGCCTCGTCCTTCGGCAGGGACATTCTTGACCTGTACTCCAACCTGACGAGGAAGCAGTTGTGGCCCTACAAGGCCACAGTCTTGCGCCACCGAGATCCCAAGATGTTCCTCACCAATCGCTGCGTGTACCACCGCTGCGAGGGACACATGGTGGAAATCTCGGGAGTGGTACGTACCGTGGTTTCGTTGCTGTGTTGCGCGTCCAAATGCAATGTGCCAGGGGCCTCCGGTGTTCTATGACGAATTCTAATGACTCTTTTCAGTTGTAAGATATTATGTTCCCGATGCCTTGTTGTTGGCAGGAGAACTGCAGGTGCTGTGGGATCCCGGTTCCTGTCATCCTGTGATCGCCGTTCCCTTGGGATCGACCCCTCCGTTGTTCAAGTGACAAGCAGCATGTCCATCGTGTTGCAGACGATTGATTGAATGATTCAGTGACCCCTGTGATCCAGTGTTTCCCCTGTTAATGTATTAGTGAATTTTTCTTGAATAAATGCTTTTTATGCTCTATGACTGAATTCTCATTATCTTCAAGATCGTTAAATTCTTACTCTCCCTAAGCCTCCTCCGAGGTAAATCCCGAATGGACCGTCGCACAGTGGGGCCAAATCGCATTTTGCCGGACAAAAGTCCAAAACTGCTTTTTATGAGATAACGTCTTGAAATTTGGCACATATTCACACAAATGATTGCTTATTATGGAATGGTAAGTCATTTTTCATAGGTATAGGTAACTTGGAACTAACAATATATGAAAATTGATATTTAATTTTAAGGATTACCTAAAGGGAATCATTTTCACAGTATCATTCTTTATAGCTTCTTACAATTAAATTCAAAATTCTGTTTAAAATCAGCATGATTTCATGAGTGTTTACAAAAAGCTCTGTTGTGCTCATTATCATCTGTTTTTATTGAGTGAGATACTGGATCATTAGGTTTGAGGGATGGATTCATTTAAACTTGAGATTACAGTGGTTTTGCATTTTTATTTCGCAATGCTGATCACACAATGTAATAATGTCAAATTGCAATGCTCTCGACGAAAAGTAAAGTAATATAGATGAAACCCCATTAGATTAATCAATAATATATTAAACAAAACTGGAAAGTTGATGTTTTTCATAGAATTTGCTGCCCCATCTCTTACTTATGGTTTAAAAAGAGAAAATAATTTGAAAAGAGGATGGCAATAAACGAGAATGACTCAAATTCATTTTGATATTGTCAGTACCGATAAAATCAATTTAATAATAGAAATGAAATGCCATTACTTGTAAGATACTGAAAAGAACATAAACAACATTATCCCAAATGATTTTTACCCTCAGAGCATCCTTAGTTTTAACTCACCGAGTCCTCTTCAGGTAGTTGACAAATTTCTGAAAGCACATACCATGTTTATATTTGGGAATGGTTAAGAAGGCGAAAAAACAGTTAGAGGAGATGGGATGTTCGTACGTGTACCGATACGCTCCTTGAGAGAGAGATAAGGGTGAGAAGAGATCTGTTTGCGGCAATGAAGGGAAAAACCCAAGAAGGGAATACCCGGAGAAAATGAAAGGAGGGTGGAGGGTCGGCAGAGGTAGTTAGGTCGGCGGTGTTCTAATGAGGGAAAAGCAAGGGTGGGTAAGGGAGCGGTTAAGGAAAGGGTGGTTGGTAGCGGGCTCCTGACAGTGCGATCGCCTTTTCACTATCCTTTCCTTAACCACTTACCCATCCCCACGAATTCGTCACTACAACACCTTTGACCAAACTTTCTTTGCCGATTGTTCGATTCAAGCAAAATTCTTAGTCCTCGGATGAATCGTAACCATCATCTCAGTTTGATTCTATGCTTCTTCTTTGTCTTCTCCTAGTAATAGTTCTCGTAATTCCTTCGGAAGCCTCCTATGAGTCTTCGCAGTCAATGATATGGTGGAGGAAAGCAATAGATCGAACGTGATCAAGTCTTTCGAATAGGTCCTCAATGGTGGCCGTCCTGGAGTGTTTCCGCGTGAACCTTTCTCGAAATTTCATGGCGTCCTTATTGCGGGCCTCCATCGCCTCTTCGGATAGCTGGCCTAAGGGAAGAATTGCCTCTTTCGAAAACTTCGCGCCATGTATGAGTATTTTATGAGCCGTGGTCGGCATATAGGACAATGAATAACATCCCAAAATCCAATTTTATAAATCGTCAATCTTCCTTTGCAAATAATTATTTTCTTCTTTGGAAATTTCCTTCGTCTGTTTGAGCCACTGAACGACGAATGAGCCGGCAAAATCTGATGGACGACTGCCGCGGATCTGCCCAGATAATCGCAGCTAAAACAGGGAAAGTATTAATATTGCCCGTGTGTTCTATATGCGGATTACCCAAAGATAAAATAGATACGCTTGAATCTCTTACCTGAAGAATCATTTACCAAAGTAAGAGACACTAGGGATCTCACGAACAAAAATTCATCTAACGAATCTGCTCGTTCCCACAGTTTTTTATATTGGGCGTGGCCCGAACTTCCATCAAATCCCTACTTGCATATTAAAGTGCAATTAACTTCAACGCTGGAGGTTTGCGCTGTAGATACGCACTACAGTACCCGTGAGACCGTGTTATTGAATAAATACTGAAGATTCACTTCGCACATGTTTTCGGTTATACTTATTCCATCGGGGTAATCCGCATCGGGGATACAACTCGTGTCAGTAACTAGGAACGGAGCTTCTAAATGTATTATACTGACTATAAGTCAGCCCCCTAGTAATCAGTAAGGACAAAACCTCCTCAGGTGACATTGACATCTCCGTCACCACATCAGGACTTTTCCTACATTTTAAAGCACTCTCCTTGCCCTACTAAGAGTGGTTGTGATTGAAAATGATTCCGAAAATTATTCAAATAACAAATTTACCTCAGTTACGAGTGAACTGAATGGAGTGCACTGAAGAGCATATGGACACTACTAACTGATCCAATCTTTCGAACCAATATCCTCGAAAGATCTTCATTATATACTCTTTAGAAATCAGTGACAGCATGCAAAGCCTGAAAAAGTTATATTCGAGGAGTTATTATCCACACAACATGAACAATCCAACGGGGTCTCGGTATTTCCAGGTCCCGCTGCGCGGAGCCGGGCCGCGACGCGCGATCGAAAAATCGAGTTTATTCTCGGCGTCGCAAACTTTTTCAAATATTTTTACGGAATAACCTAGAAAATCTTCAATTTATACTCTGGTGAAGTATCCCAGAGACCATTTTCCGAATAAGGATTATATTGTCTACTTTATGAAAAATGTTGTCTAAAAAAAGGGTCCGCCATTTTGTGACGTAATAGCACTCAATTATAGGCAAAAATGTCTGAAACTTATGAATAGTATAGGCAAAGTATTTTGTTCACAATTGGTAATGTTTTTTATTTCATAAAAATCCTTTACTTACTCCTATATCTGCTCAACTTTTAAGATTTTCGAAGAAAAATGAGAGCGGGCGCTTTTTTCGAAATTTGGTCGTGTTTGAGCCTCTGTATCTAAGTAACGGGTAATACCTATGAAAAATGACTTACCATTCCATAATAAGTAATCATTTGTGTGAATATGTGCCAAATTTCAAGACGTTATCTCATAAAAAGCAGTTTTGGACTTTTGTCCGGCAAAATGCGATTTGGCCCCACTGTGCGTCGTGGCGCATAATATGTACATGTTTCACGCTTTGGCGCTACTCCATCAGCCGTCATCCCTGTGATATTAGTCGCCACACTGAGATTACTTGCTAGTATTTAGGTGACTACTATATAATTACTGAAGTTGTTACGGTATATTTAGATTTTCATTAGGCGATCGATAACGTAAGTCACAATAATTAATCTTGGAATGGGAGAACTTTGTTAAAAATAATAGATTTAAATCGGATATTTTTTTCGGATGCTTCAGAGGAATAAGTCCGCAGTGCACACACTTTTAAACGATAAAGGAGTCAGAGTCACCTGTAGTGTAGAAAAAGCCAATACTTTAAACACCTTCTTCCAAAGTGTATTCAACTCATCGTCACAAAACGCATAGGCGTTGAAAGACATTATAAACCAAGGAGGAGGGTAACCTTATTTGGAAAGGCAAATTACGACGGTAAGAAAGAGGAATTAAGGGAAGCATTTAATGTATTTACCGAAAAAAGCAAAGGATTAAATACAGAGGATTCGTGAAGAGAATTTCTTGAGGTCACCCGTAACGCAGTTCATAATTACATAACAAGTAAATTTATTAGTGATAACTAGAGCGCGGAAAAAAGTCTTTAATTTTGCAAAAAAAAGTTGCCTAAAAATTCACCAATATTTTTGAAAAAAGTCTCTCAAAAGTCTGAGTTATTACCGTGAGAAAGTTGGTGAATTTAACTGAATTGTTGGAGAAAAGAACCTAGAGATGCTAGTCCAGGCATTAGGGGATTTTACTTGGGAAAAGGTAATTCTGAAAATTGATTTATCCTATGCTTTTTGGGTCGCTGAATCCGAAATTCTAACTTCCCACCAAAAATTCTCCCCGCAAACCCCCAAATTTTGAAAATAACACTCCAAAAATCGCTTTTTTAGTTTTTAAATCGTTTAGTTTTGATTTTGGGAAAAACTAATCAGATAATCGGAAAGTAGACAATATAAGCAACAAAAAAGGTATTTTTAACATTTTGACGTAGGACGAACAGGGGGGGTGACAGCGCGCCCTGAAACATGCGCCTCGGCGTCGCGGGGCTGTATGCTCCAAGTTATGCAACCCCGCTTAACCACTCACGTCGTTTATGTTCACTCTCCTGTCTCCCCATAGTTCATTTTCTTCGAAACTCACCCTCCCATCTCATTGTTCCTCTCTTTCGATATCTGGAAGTCCCCAGCACCCTACCTCTTACTAAAAAGGCATTAGATGACAAAGAGGGCGGAAGTACACTCCATTGTAAAACCTTGGAAACAGGGCGTTTTTTCAGTCAAATTTAAAGGGGAAAATTTTATAATATACAATTCAATACAAGTTTTTACATAGGATCAATAATGTTTTAAGGCAGTTGAAACATGATTTAATAGTTCAAAACTTAGTTTTCTGCTCAAGAAAAACCGAAAATGAGAAAAAAGTACTTATTTGTTGTCCATTGTACAGGTCAGGACCCCTATTTTCGGGGAAGCTGAGGACCTTTTTCTCTTGTTTTTCGCGATAATTTTAAAATCTTCTTCTCCGCTTGATCGCAGCCGAGGGTCTAAATTCATCTACGTCATGCTTGCCTCACTACAATGTAGGCTCATTTAATGATCATCTGCACACAATGTGACGTGTTCACCTCGTCGGAAATTCTAGATGATCTTTCATATAATTGTATCATTTTTCCACCTATCTCCTAAACAAAAGCGAAGTGCTAGCATACAGTGTAGTGCTGTCGCCTTGTCAGCAGACCACCCGGATTCAAATAAGCTGGTTCATAATTAGATCAATGCATTCTTTCAGATCAATCCCTTTGTGAAGTCTTTGGACACCCTCAGCAAAAAAAAACTCGAAGTGCGAGGTGGCCCAGGGAAAGGAACAATATGTGAATTTGACATGCAAATGGATAAGTACGGGGTGAGCTCTACATTCACCTATCCAAACCAACCTTCGGGTTGAAGCACTGAGTGAGTGTGATTATTTCATTAACGGTGGAGCAATAGAAGAATACATTGCAGTTTCCGGAGCTATTATTAAAATTTCGCATTAACAATTGTTAGGAGTTTACATTTTTCAGTACATCTCTGCTCCGTGTAGTACCGCATGAATAACACAGATGCGTCCAACACACAGTTGAAATGATGTGATCACAACAGCCAAATATTAACTTAGGCCTGTGGTTTAAATAAATAAAAAGGCCCATAAAAGTCTCTTTTAATCAGAAAAGTCACGCCACGCCAAAAAAGTCCCAAAAAGTCTCAAAGAAAGTCATTAAAAACTGTTTTATTTGCTGAGATTGGTGAAGATTTGCATTTAAAACCACAAAAGTCCCACTTTTACAAAAAGTCAAAAGACTTTTTCTGCGCTCTAGTGATAACACAGAGCCAAGGTGGTATAACGCGGAGGTCAGGAAATCACTAAAGCGACAAAGGGTATGCCACGCTAAGATGAAAAATGCAGGACGGGGTCTATAGGTAGAGGAAAAAAATGAGCTAGTTCAAAACTATAAAAAATCGAGAGCATTAGCAAGGAAATCATGTCGGCAAGCGTTATCACATTTCAAGAGCAAGATATTAGGAGAATATTTAGAAAGCAATCCTAAAGCGTTTTGGTCATATGTGAGAGAGCTTCAGGGATATAAGTCCACAGTGCACACACTTAAAAATGATAAAGGAATCAGAGTCACCAGCAGTGTTGAAAAAGCCAATACTTTAAACACCTTCTTCCAAAGTGTATTCAATTCATCTTCACAAAACGCAGTGGAACCACCGCCGAACACTTTCAGTGAGCAAATGCCCGAAATAAACATTGCATGTCGCGGAATAGAGCAGCAGTTAAAAAGCATAAGTAAAAACAAATCACCAGGTCCCGATCAAATTTCTTCCAGAGTATATAAAACATTAGCTTCTGAAATAGCCCCCTATCTAGAAATACTATTCAATAAAACACTAAAAAACCACACAGTACCCAAGGATTGGAAAGTAGCTAACATTGCACTTATATTTAAAATCGGTGATAGGGAAGAACCTAGTGACTATAGACCCATTTCACTCACGTCAATCTCTTGTAAGATATTTGAGCACCTAGTAGTCAATTCGATCATGGGGCATTTGGATAATCAGGGATTACTCATAAACAGCCAGCATGGGTTCCGGAAAGATAGACCTTGCGAGACACAATTAGATTTATTGTTACACGATATTTTAGTCCACGGCGAAAGCAGTACTGAAGGTGATGCGATATCTTTAGATTTTAAAAAGGCTTTCGATAAAGTTCCTCATGACAAATTAATCTTGAAGTTAGAGATTTTTGGTATAAATTAAGACGTTGTATGTTGGGTAAAAGAATTCTTAAGTGGGCGAGAGCAGAGGGTTGTCATCGATGGTATCATGTCGGACACAATCGAAGTCCCATCGGGAGTTCCCCAGGGTAGCGTAGTAGGTCCGCTTCTATTTCTTTCATACATAAACGATTTGGGTACCGTAGTTAGTAGTAACCTTACATGAGTACATGAATTTATTTCAGTAACGTAAATGTTCAATTGACTCCATCGTCGAGCTGATTAAAATTATCATAAAAAATAAATCCTTCGACTTTCCATTGCATTTCTTGTGATACTTATGACTTTCAATAGCTTAGGTAATTTTCTTTGTGAAGTAAGGATCACTTAGCAGGCACATACTCGTGCATAAATTAATAAGATTCCTTAGACAACTTGACTCAAGTAGTCGCGAGCCAACCTCCTTAAAATTCAATTACCCAATTTGTCCCCTTTAGCGGTAAAAAAACTCACTCTCAACAATATTCCCTCCCACAGGCCTCTCCACCACTTACCTAGTTACCTTGCTCCCTTAGCTGGGAAAGCTCTTCTTCCGTTGCCATTTTCCAATGAGAGGCACGAGGCCTTCGAAGGGTCTCCTCTGCATTACCTAGGATTTATTGGCTGGGGATGTCTTATCCGGGAAGAGATATAAATAATAAAAGAAACCCGAAAATTACAACCGGATTTTTACTTTGCATCATTTTTTATTAATGCCATATTTTTAGGAAATAAACAAAATATTATGGAATTCAGGTAAGTACGGGAATAAAAAATATAATTTGAAATGAATAATACAATAATCTTCATAATAATTTCAGATAACAAGTGTAGTTATCATTTTAGTCAATTACAACGTTGTCAATATAAGTTTCAATATAAATTATGCATACAATCCTATGACTTCAAATGACGTAGTGATGATCGTTATGTTTATTCCATTCATTATAAAAAATTCTGTGTCGATCTGCTGTCAAAGGACCTGAACATATCAAGCCTGGTGTATTCAAATTGCAATTGAAAACACTAATGACACCATTTCTGCAACCACAAAATAAAACTCTGCCAGGAAGAGCCAAGTAGTACATATATTAGAGGGTGAAATATCACCTTGCATGCACTTCAGGTCACGGAGCACAATTTGATTTGCCGATTTTGCGCGTGAATACAAAAAAACCATTTAAGGGGTGAAATCTTTAACTTTTCATTACCATTTAAACCTTCTTAGTGAAGCTATATACAGAACCAGAGGAAAATTACAATACTATCTATTATAAAAGGGTATTATACACAGATAATAATTACAATACAGAACGGTACATGTCAACAAAAAATATATCAGCGATATACGCAACACATTCGACGAAAACAAAAATAAAAACATCAATCAAAGCTCAACGTGGATAGTCAAAGTTTTATACCCACAAAAAAATGTTGTGCACATCAAAAAAGAAAAATAGAACTTTACGATACTACAAGTAGAAAAAATTTTTAAAAAATTGCAAACGCTAATATAGGACGGTATAAAAAAGGTCATAGAAAAAAAGAAAGTTTCCATTCTCTTAAGGCCTAATATACTAACGGTGCAGTATGGTACAAGCAGGATATACTATTGTAAACATTATAAACTAGTCCAATGTAATGATATCAAATATTTGTACTCGTAACACAGAATAAAAAGTAACTGTTATGCTTCTTTTCGTCAAAAAAAAAAGCTTCGAAAAATAACTTGTTTCGATCGATCGCAGTACGGAGTCGTAATGAATTAAAATATATTCACGCATAAGAATAGAAAGCACTCCACGAAGTAAGGAGAACTATCAAAACAAAAAGGAGTTGAAGAATGCAGGTAACCTACTTAAATCCTTAAGAACTATAATATTGTTTCGTTTTCAAAATCGGAAACCAGACCAATCCAACAGACTTTTCACTTGTAACTATGAACATCGAGATATGTTGAGACTTGGTGCTAATTTCAAAGCGTCATTTCAAAATCACGCCATCCACTATATCTCCCTGTCCTTCGAAGGAGCTCAAAATTAATTTTTACATTTTCATTACTTTTGTAAAATCTATATGCAATCAATAGAGGCATACAGCTAGTTTCTTCCAGCAATATAATAATAAAGGTAAATAGCGCCTCAAAGGAAAATCGAGTTCATATGTTCAATAATGCCTGTAGTCACCAAGGTGACGGTTTTTCATAATTGGAAAATATATATTATTAAAAATAGCAGCGGTTCTGCACGAAAAATACACTGCTTTAAAAATAATAACTCTAGTAACATGTAGCTTCTTCGAAGAAATACCTTCAGGCGTAACTTTGTGGAATTGAATCATCATGAAAAAGTAAAAATGACTTTGTATATTCCACACTTTTATTAACAATACCGACCGCGGTTTCGACGGCTATAGCGTCATTGTCAAGGCAACATATAGTGTACAACAAGTGCCGAAGGAATGATTCTCCAAGATTGACAGTGCTCTTTTAAACAAAGACTACAAATTTGCTCCAAGGTTACCCTTAAATCAAAACGTTGTCCTTAATCTTTTGGCGGACTGTGAAGTTGCATTATATAGAGAGTCACTGGGTAAAAAACAAATGATAGCAGAATGTATTGCCAATTATTCTTTAAGAAATTGGTATCCAATAGGTAACCTCTTCAAACGCCAAATCCAAGATATTAGAAATATTGCCAGTCAACAAGAGTTGATCATCACTAAGGCAGATAAAGGCAATAGTATAGTTGTATTAGACAAAGCAGACTATGTGGAAAAGTGCGTGGACTTCATATCCGACAACAATTTTGAAATTTTAAACAAAGACCCAACAAATATTTTCCAAATGACCCTAAAGTCGACCATTGACAAATGCAACTCATTATTCTCCCCGAAGGAAAAATGGCCGTTGATAAAAATGAATCCCTTACCCCCTAGGATGTACGGCCTTCCCAAAACGCATAAACCAGATGTCCCTATACGGCCTGTGGTATCACATGTTACTGCTCCCTCTCACCAGATCTCCTCCAAGTTAAATACCCTCCTCAGACAGTTCACGTGTTTTAAGCCCAAATACAGTATCAAGAACTCAACGGAACTTGCGTCCATTCTTTCCAGTGTTACTCCCCCATCGACTGGAAAGTTTGTGTCTTTCGACGTCAAAAATCTTTTCACATCAGTTCCAGGGCAGGAGGCGATTGGCATAGCCTAAGACTGGTTAAGAAGAGCAGATTGTAGCGGTTAATGACTTTAAGGAACTTTTAACCATGTGCATCGAACAAAACTACTTCTTATTTAATGGTAATTTTTACAAAAACGGCACGGTCTATCCATGGGTTCCCCCCTCTCACCGTTACTGGCGGAATTTTTCATGGACAATTTGGAAGAAAAACTTTTAAAATCAAATAATGTCCTTTTAAAAAACGTATTTTACTATTACAGATACGTGGACGACATCATCTGCCTTTGGACTGGTAGTCTTATACAGTTAAACACCTTTCTGACATTTTTAAATTCCCTCCATGACTCAATCATTTTCACGATGGAAATTGGTAAAGGCGACTTGAATTACCTGGGTCTAACCATCTCCATAGCTCAGAAAAGGCACCAATTCTCCATTTACCGCAAAGACACTTTCTCTGACGTAATCATTTGCAATGATTCTCACCACCACCATTCCCACAAACTGTCGGCCCTCCATACTATGCTGCATAGACTTGTTTCTATCCCCTTGAGTGACGATTGTTTCAGTAAGGAATTAAAAACCATCCAATGCATTTCAAAAAGAAATGGATACAACATCAACGTATTTCATAAGCTACTCAACCAAAAATTATATCACAAGGCCATTAATTCCATAACAAACCTCACTAAGATACCGCCTGAGAAACCCAAACATTGGTGCAAACTCCCATTCCTAGGGAACATGACGAACAATATCGTTAAAAGACTGCCTCGGAATAACTACAGAGTCTGCTACTATAACCCCTCCACTTTAGATAAGTTATTGTTTAATTCTAAAGATACACTGGAACCTTCAATAAAGAGTGGTGTCTACATGTTAAAGTGTTCGGACAGTAATGGTGCATACATAGGACAAACTGGACGGAAGTTTTCCACTCGTGTGAATGAACACAAGAGGAGTGCAAAGAACAGAGATGAAAAATCCACCTTTGCCAAACATTTGACAGACACTGGACATAGTGCAGATTTTAATTTTAATATTTTACATGTGTGTGACAAAAGTTTTAAACTGGATTTTTTAGAACGATATGAAATTGTAAAACACTCTAAATCTCATACTGTTACTATTTTAAATGACATGGCAGAGTTTAAAGCATCACCCTTTATAACATTTCCCAACCCACACCAGTCCCCAACCCCTCCGTAGCACCCTCCCCCCCCCTCCAACAACCTTCAACCAAGGGAAAGCGTTTACACCTACAGGCCCCCCCTCCATTTTCCTACCAAATGAATTCCTTGCCCAAGTCAACCGCAAGTGATCCACCCCCTTTCCACTCCACTCCTCAATATGTTACCCCACCCCCCTGCTGTTTTGTATTTAAGGCCATTCCTTCGGCACTTGTTGTACACTATATGTTGCCTTGACAATGACGCTATAGCCGTCGAAACCGCGGTCGGTATTGTTAATAAAAGTGTGGAATATACAAAGTCATTTTTACTTTTTCATGATGTAGCTTCTTGTCGAATTTATTTATACAATACAATTAATTCTCACATAGATGTTTGATAGAAGAAAATGTCACAATTGATGAGGATGCCACATTTTTTGCTAAAAATTGATGCAAATTAGTATATGCATTTAGTATCACCAGGAGGTTAACCAGCGATATTTTTGACAATAATATATCCATAACCTTCATCCCAAAATATTTTTCACGAATGCCACAGTGATTAGATGCTACAATGCTTACAGTGACATAATGGTTATTTCTAAGGGTAAGTGAGCTACATTGATTTTAAAAATTCACCTCAATGGGATACTTATGGCGAGTAACTGATATCGCATATAAATATAAAAAATACTAACGCAAAAGTTAGTATCGCAGGAATTCCCTCTGTTTTTCAGTTACAGCTTTTTTTCCTATATGGACTACGGAATTTAAGGAGTAGTTGTCGCGGTTATATTCATGATAAAGATCAAAAACGGCAGAAATCAGTTTATCAATCAAATTTATGCTTCCATGGGGAATTTGTGGCTGATCGTTTGTGAACATTATACACTCCAAATCAGCAGAAGGGACCAAACATTATTATCACAATCATAACTGTTCACTAAAATTTAATGCCGGGAGAAAAATAGGAAAAAATGAATGCTGCTCTTGTATGTCCAGTATATTAGAATAAATTTCAATTATTTCACGCCTGCTATCCAGTCTTACTCGCAATCAAGGAACCAAATATCTGGATGCAGCATCATAATAACTCACACACCCAATTATTGTTTCCGTCAGGAAAAAATATTCTAGGTTAGTCATCAAACAATCGGAAATAATTATTATTTAAAAAATCTGAATGAAGTACGGGAAATTAAAATGGGAACAATGGCACAAGAGAAAAACAGCAGCACGTAAAAAATAAAATATGAATCATTATGAATATATTCATTTATTTAGCATAGGCACCATGTCACATAAAGATCGAAGAAAAATAAATTAAAAATTTGATGACAGCAACGCTATTTTGAACAAATTCTAGATAAAACATTCTTGAGGCGTATTGATACTAGGAGAGAAATCAGCTACTTTTCCCTTGTTAGACCTCATTTGGAATATGCTGCCAGTGTATGGGATACCTACGAAATCGGTCTAAGTAATGAACTTGAACGTGTGCAGCGAAGATCGGCAAGATTTGTAAAGGGACGATACCATAATTTTATTAGCGTAACCAGTCTATTTAATGAATTGAAATGGGAATCATTGTCAGATCGCAGGTTGAAATTTAGACTTAATCTCTTCCACAAATTCCAAGGCAATATTTTCAGTGATGATGTTAAAAATATTTTACGAACCCCAACTTACTATGGCAGACTGGACCATAATCATAAAGTTAGAGAAATTGATTGCCGAACTGACCGATTCAAAATGTCCTTTTTCCCTCGCACAATTAGAGATACGAATAACGGTAAATATGTCCTATCGGAGAGTAGCAATGAATAGCATTGGTAGCTGCATGTTGGTATGGGTACTTAAAGCTAACCCTACTAACAGAATGTTTTTGCATGTTTTCTTTGCAATTTCTATCTTTTTTAAATAGTGTAGTTCTGACTACTATATTAATACTATTCCTTTTTTATGCATGATATGTAGTGCATGTTTGGTGAGCAATCACCCTCTGCCACACACCCTTGTGGTGGCTTGCAGGGTATTATGTAGATGTAGATGATACTAAATTATGTTCCCACTGCACAACATAACAGCTGATCTCCATATGTAAATCTATAGCAACCTTTTCGTGTGTTTCCAATCTCATATGTAAAGCTCAGTTTTGTCTTGATTTGATTCACTCACAACGTGGCTACAAAATTTATCTACAGGAACATTACAAAAATATTAGCATTTTTGCATAATTCATGGTAAATATTAATTTCAAATAAAAGTAAATATTGAATAGAGGAAGTAAATCAGTAACTTCTCATGGGCGTCCGTATTTGACGAACGCAATTCAATTTATTATTGATTCATTATATTTTATTACATTACCTCACAGCTACATTCAATTAAGCAGCATAATTTCCATTTATAACTAACATATAGTATAATGTACGGCCTGATACGACCTCTCTTCAGGGGCATGTGTTACGGGCATGTTAAGGAGACAAAAATAAAATAAATAAACAAGTAATTTTTTAATAAAATATAGTTTTTATTAAAACTTTTTGGAGCATAAAATGTAAAAGGAAATTGGTTAAAGTTCAAGAACAAACAAAATATCGATGGAGGAGTGTATTGCAATAGGCGCCAAGGATAAAATAAGGTTTACAGAGTGGAACTAAAAAGATCTACTCTCTCAACATAATACGGAATGAAACTACATGTAAATAAGTACACACGAGTATAATGCGCAATTTTCTGCCTGTAAATCAGTTCCAAGGCATTGCAATAGATGCATGCTTTCTATAACATTCCAGCAATATGGTACATATGCGAAATGCAGGCAAATTAATTTAAAAAATGTACAGTGGAAAAAATATCTAGAAAAAAAATATTTGGAAATGGACGTTTATTGCATTGTAAGACATGGTGCAAATTTACGAAAATAACCGTCATGAAAATCGCAAAAATTATGCATATTTAATAAGGCATCATATTATCATGTCAAGCATATCCCTTCCACATATATTACATCTTTTAGCTGGTGAAAGTGTAAAGTCAACCAAAAATGGATTACAAGAACAAAAAAATTAAAACAAAAACAGCACATCATGTTCTTCTCATATTTTTACGAAACAGCCGGCAAGCCACGAAGAGGGTGTATTACTGAGGGTGGATGATCAATTGACGTGCAACATTAAGGAGAACATCAAAGAAATGGAGACTAATAATTCTGCGATAAAATGTTTCGTTATCATTGTCGTCCTGGTGACAAATTTTGAACAGGAAGGAATCATAATGATGGATGTTGGATTCCTTTAGATCACTGACTGTCACAACATGTGCTCGTAAACCATTAATTCGCTGGTATGTAGGAATTCAATTCACATCACAAAGTATAGGTAGAGCTGTAGATGTCAAATAACACTCTGCATGATGATAATAAAAATTAACAAGCCGTGAAGTATTAGATGCGAAGAAAGGCAGAAATCAGTAAGCACAATAAAAAAATACACGATCGATAGTGCATATGACGTCTTCAACCAAAAGTTTGTGGATTAATATAGTTAAATATAAATTTAATCCTATCTTGAATAAAATTGCTAATTATGTAGTTAGTAATTAATATACCGAATTGCTCACGTCAGCAAGGAATTAAATATTTACGTCACACATTCGACGTAAAACAAAAAAAAAAGATCAGCGCTCAGCGCAGATCACCAAAATTTTAAACACTCAATTAAATTGAATACATATTAGAACAGGAAAAATCAGTTCATAATGAAAGTAGAAAAATGAAAATAAAATGCGAAAAGCAAATATTTGGCAGTACAAACAAGGTCGGAGTGAAAATGGAACAACAAGGACTTAATTCATTGAAGGTAATGAAGCTCTAAAATGCTGAAAGTACAGTATAGTACATGTATGCACCGTCGAGTTGTAATTGGACATTATTGTAGAGATTCTAAACTAGTGCATTGTAAAAAAAGAAACTATCAATACTCGCAACACAGAATAAAAATGGCAGTCATGTCACATTAATTCCAATAAAATATAGCTTCGAGAAGTCAACTTGTTCCGATCAGTCGCAATAAGGAGTCGCTTATGAATCAAATAAATTCACGAACAGGGATGAAAAGATTTACATGAAATAAGGAGAACAATCCTGGCAGAAAATAATCAAGGAATGCAGACAACCAATTTATATCCATATTGTTCGAACACATACATTCTCTTTGAGGTTATTGTAAAATTATGCTCCATAGTATATACTGGACCAAACCCGTCGGGTGACTAACTTCTCATTTACGAATGAGATGGAAACAAAAAGGAATTTATTCTTCAAATATTGGAATCCATACCAACCCAACACACTTTTCCCTCATTGCTAAAAAAAGTTGAGGCTATTAGTAATGTTAGAAATTAGTAATGTTGAGACTATTCAGTACTAGTTTCAAAGCGTCAGATTTGAAATCATGCCATTCAATGGATCACTTTGTATCCGAATGAGCTCAAATATTCTCTTCCTTTTTAATGATTTTTAAAATCCATTTGCGAACAGTAGAGGATATCAGCTTTCGTTTCTATCTACCATACAATAAAAGAGTAAAAAAATGACAAAACTTCATGTACTCATCTTTTTACGAAATACCCTGCAAGCCGCGAAGAGAGTGTATAACAGAGGGAAGATGATCACCATACATGCAACACTAAGGACTTCAAAGAAATTGACCATAAAATATTTGCTAATTCTGCATGCGATAAAACGTTTTGTTATCATTGTCGTCCTGGTGACAAAAATTGAACAGGAAGGAATCATAATGATGGATGTTGGATTCCTTTAGATGTCATCGATGAATCAATGATAAGTTATATTATCGCACGATGTTAACTTCGCATCCGGAATGCGAAAAGTACCAACATATCACTGACTGTCACATCATGTGCTCGTAAACCATTAATTCGCTGGTAGGTAGGAAACCAATTCACATCACGAAGTATAGGTGGAGCCGTAGACGTGAAATAACATTGTGCGTGGATGATACTCATAAAAATTAACAAACCGTGAAGTATTAGATGCGAAGGAAAGCAAAAACCACTGAGCACAAGAAAAAAACAAGATCGACAGTGCGTATGATGCATATGACGTGCGAAAATGCGAAAAATGCAAACATGGTACATGACATAAGTAAAAAATAAAAGATAAACGTAATATATTAGGCAGTATAAAAAGTTTCACCCTGAAAATGCAAAAACTAATCGCTTATGCGTAACTGAATATCTTGAGTCATATTTTCAAATGTGTGACAGTAAAAATTTTTATTTTAAATGAATTTCACAACTTATATACCAAAACGTTATTCAAGCAGTAGAATAAAATAAAGCCTTTGAAGTAATTATAATTATCAGAGCAAAATTCAATTTAAAATTGGGCAGGAACATAATTACCATCCTTATCACGTACTACAATTTTTACTAGTAATAATAACTTTCTAGCAGTATTAACTAAAAACAATATCGTCTGCAGAATCTACACGATCTTGAGATTGACAGGGAACTTTATAAATTATATGGTAGAATAAATTAATAAACAACAAAACAATGACCTACTCAAATGCAACACATGCATTTTAAAATTTAGTACAAATTTATTTGTATGATCGTGCAAAGGAAAAACAACCAACCACCTACAACAAGCATTCATTTTTTTACACACTACAGATTACTTCAATTACCTTGACTACTGATAATTAAATTAACTCGCAAACTTAAAAATCTGATATCTACCAAACTTCATGATGACTTGTTATTGCATAACATCAATCTGCATTGGAATGCATGTCTAAGTTCAATTCCATAAACAGGAATAATATGGCATAGGAAATAAAATGAGAGAGAAAATATCAAATTAGATAAAGCAGAATACAAAGTACTCTCTAGATGGATCAATAACAACTTCGTCATGAAAATCGTAAAAAAAACGTATGCATCTATTCACAGTAGGTACTCAAAAAACATCGATTAAATAAGGATCTGATATGACGTTCAAGTACAATGTACAAATAAGCAAAGTCTTGGTACTAAATTTACTTTTATTTACAACCAATAGCAATCTAAGCAGCCTTAGAGCTAATGCAAAAACTTAGGTTGGAAATGCGCAGAACGCAAGGTCAGGGTGAGCTAATAGTTTAGAGGGGAATTCGAAGGGAAGGAAAGCATTAGTTGCAGGAAAATAACTTTATGCCAGCCTATTAGGGTCGTGCAATTATATTACTACCTTTAGCGACTAGTAATGTTCGAAAAATTTCTCCTAGAGGCCTTATGTCCGTGTTTTACGCCCTCCGTTACAATATAGTCAAAGGTAAGACTAGTGAAGGGTTCCAGTCACAGAGAGCACTTTTCACAAAATAGACTCCTCTAGGTTCAAGTTCGCCCGTTTTTCTGCAATAAGCTAAAGCGAAAGTGAAAATTTTGGATCATAAATAAGTGAGTATTGGGATACAGTCAATATGAGCTATAGTCATCTATAGTCAATACAGTCAATAAATGGTCACGACTTGCTCTACATATTGGATCATTCACACAACACACTCACACCGGCGTTATTCCATGCCGAACCCAGGAGGTCAACGCCACCGGCTCATTAACCTTTATTTAACGTGGCGTTTCCCCCTGCGTTCCCCTCCGGGCTGCGCAGAGGTCTATTCCACGCATTCACTCCCAGGGCCAGGGCAAGACGCGACGAATTCAAGCGGACTAAGAACTAAGCACCTGCGACATTAAGCCCTATCTTTCCCATCACCCACCCGCCCTCTATTCTACCCCTATGTTTCCTATCCCTACCTATTTAAGAAGCATACCTATCGGCGCTGACCCTGTTCATCATCACTCATCCATCAACCAACAAGACATTCTCCAAGATATAGCATTCACACCTGAAAAATAATACAAGTTAAATGATAGAAATCTGTAAAAGATAGTTAATTAATGCGTCCACAATATAACTTATTAACACAGACAAAAATCGTCAATATGGGTAAAAATCTAAAATGAGAAATGTTTCCGCTGCGCAAAACGGCGCATAGTGTGTGATTCCTGCCTAACTGAAAAACTAAGAGCCCGTGCACAGGCAAAGCCGAAGATCAACAACCACACATGGATTGACCCGAGTCAAACGACCGAATTGCAAACCCCTACACACTATACTATACGTGTTAAACAATACACAAAATCTTAAAGATAAAGGGTATAAAGATAGCGATATTAAAACAAAAAAACGCATAACTCACATAAACTCCTTAGCAGACGGTAGCTTTAACTGCTCTCTCTCGTTTCCTTGCCGGCTGTCACCGCGAGGGAATAGAAAGGGTAGGTGCAGGAAGAGGCATTTATTATACAAGAACACATTTACATAAAAGTCATAACAATAGAGTCTCTTAAGTCCTCTTGGTGTACACAAAATGATGAAATCGGCACACACTAAACCACACTGACACATCACTCACTTTATTCACTTTCCACTTTCACACAAAACACTTTCACTGTCACTTCCTTCACACCAGGCCGGGGCGTTGTGGAGTTACCTAGGGAGAGAGAGCGGGTTAACAGACACAAAAAAAATTAATTGGATGCAAAGCTGCTCGTATTTAATATAAATGCTCCAAAAAATGCATTAAAGCAATGCCGGAAAAGGACACCAAAGACATTTGCCCTCGCCAGTAATGTGAAGACAGTGTCAGTAGCACCGATTCCATGAATTTTGAGATTTGACACTGGAGCAATCTTTGCATCCACAAAAAGTAAATTTACGGCGGCGTCTAACTCAACGCTAAGGGACTGTTATGATGGGCCATATGGGCCGGTAAAGATCCTAAACTGACTAACTATTCCTACACTCTACTCTGCTATCGATGTCCATGGAATCTCCGCCCACGGCGTGGTCTTACCTGCGGAAGATGCTGATTAGAACAAAGAAAAAAATAAATAATCATCTCGAAACAATTACAAAGACAACAGAAATGTGCAAAAGCAAAATCATGCATGGAAGAATATTTAACATGACATTTAGAACATCAGTACACCACATAAAATACACAATATGCCAAAATATTCCTGCCTACAGTCAACACGCTAAGCAAGTGGCCACTTGCAGTTTGGTGGAGTATACTCCACCATAATACCAGATCCATTGGGGCCCCGATATTTTCGGGACCTCCATACCTTTGAGCAAGCTTGCTTTCCCCAATAACCTTCATATTTAACCAGACACCGTGATCACGTCATGTCTGGAATTGGAGCAATGGGCTCCTAACACAAACACAAAATTATAAAGATGCACAAACATCCAATTTACACAAGAGTTTTTTTACCTTGAATAACGTCAGACCTGAAAGTAATGTCATGTTACCAGAGTATCGTTAACCCATGAGCCAAGCGATGATTTCTCCTGATGTTGAGACTATCCCATCTTATCTCTTCGGCGTCCATTCTTCACCTTAATCCCGTCATCTTCTGGGAGGTGATTTTACAATCGTAGCTCTCCATCACATCCTGCAACGACAGAAAAAAGTGGAATTTCAAACAAAGTACCTTGAATAGCAAGCTAAAAAAGTATAATTGAAATGTTAATCTGATTTTCTATGCTATATATTTTGTCAACATCCCTATTTCTAAAGTAATACAAATACAATAGCGATGGATAACAAGCCTGTAAAATTATTAATGTAACGATATTTGACATCTCATGTTTAGTTTACGTTAAATAGTTTGTTTGTAAATTAAGTCAAAAGAATGGGCATTATTTAAAGAGCAGCTGGAATACTAATTTATGGCGAACGGAATAACGGACGTTAATCGTAGGAAAGTGATGAGGTGGCCGAGTGTTAAGGCTTTGGATTGCTAATCCAATGTGCTTTGCACGCGTGGGTTGGGATCCTATCCTTGTCTCCAAATGTTGTGGATTGAGTGGCAGAAATAAGTAGATAAGAGTTTATCTTTAACTTGACTGTATTAACTGGTATTCAAGATGCACTCGCTCACGTTCCAGGGATGCGTCCTACATCCCGGAAGGTTTAATGCCAACTGACTCCCGGAATTGGGGTGCCCAAAGATGACGTCAAAACAAGAGAGCGATGAAACTCGCAGCAGCAAACAATGCGATAAGGGAACATGACAAAAAATAACAACTAATAAACGACAGTTTGTATTTTAAGTCAAAAGAAAAAAACATTTTGACACATGCTGGACGAAATAAAAATATCCCATGGAGTCGTTTGAAATTAAATATTAAAAAAAGATTGTCAGCAAGGGACATATTGCTATACATCGCGGAAATAACTAACCTATTACTAATGTATCTGCATTGCTAAATAGTATTTCTTTGTATGTGAATAATATTTCCTACCCCTTTTTCACAGTTAAACAATAGATAAATACATATTTTGGAAGTGATAAGGGTTTGCACGAGTTTACTAGTATCGAATTATTGCCTTTTGACTGGGACGACAATTGCAACTCTGCACATGTACAGCGTTTAATTCCAACAAGGCCCTTGGAATTAATCTCAAGGTTGCATGTGGAGGCTTCGTTGGAGCGGGAAGGGGAGACGAAATTTCCAGGTCAGGACCCGTTCTTATTATAAATTATCGAAACTGCAATATCATCGGAAGAGAAAATAAATATTTCCCTCGACTGACACGAGAAGCAATTGAAAAATTTAAGAAACCATAATAATTAACAGGGGAGATTCTCTCTCATCAGCATTCAAACAGCCACTCCAACAATCAAGCCCGCTCCTGTCATATTAGCTCCCTCCTGACTAACACAAATACTATACATATATGACGGTCAAGTATCGATGCATCTCATTTTGGACCTGAAGACGATATGTGGAACACCGGAGAAACTGTAGTCCTCTAATTTGTTCCAACATTCATTTTGGGAATAAAACAAAATATGTAGATTCCAGAGGAGTAGAATTTCTAATTTCACCATTTCAATTGGACAATTAAAAATTAAATTAAATAAATAATAAGTAAGACAAGTACTATCCACAGTCTGCATAAAAACCAATTAGTAACTGTGATTAAATCTGGACTCAGCTGTGAAGAGGCAAGAATAAGGAAATGAGTGAGACAAGGCTGTTCACTGTCTCCTGTAATTTTTAAAGTTTACATCGAGAGAGCCATCAATGAAATCAAGGAAAAGTGTTCTGGAGTGATTATCCATGGAGAAAAAATTATCATGCTGCGATTCGCTGATGACATAGTGGAGACAGAGATCCTAACAAGACTCTAGTTACCATGGAAAGGACAATGGCCAGATATCAGCAGAAGATAAATAAGAAGAAGACTAAGATATTGGTGTGCAGCAAGAAAAAAAAGAGGCCAAAACCAATGTCAAACTAGAAGACAAAAACTCGATGAGGTGAAAGAGTAAACTATCTCAAAAATGGAATGATTCCTGATCAACCCAGAATAAAGAGGGCCCTCACAGAGATACTCAGATGATGCGATTCCGAGAATTTCAATGTAAGACGTAAAACTCACTTTAAAACTCATTAGAACCTTTCGTGTAAGTAGGAGATTCCGTACATGTCGACTATATACTCATCATTATTTCCTGCCATATCCGAACGAACAGGTTCCGTGTGAATATACTGTTTAACTCTTCCTGTTCTGTTGAAAATTAATTCTCAGGCTGACAGAGTTAGTTATTTGAAAAAATGAGAGTATTAATGTGCATTCAGAGACAGTTGCCAGAAATGGGTCACTGTCGCCTACTGCTTCTAAAGAGCAAGCAATAGATTAACATAAAATCGAAAGGAGAACATAAGGAAAAAGTGCTGATTCGGTCATGGAACAGAATTACCCTACATCACGTCTCTTCGGGTGAGTGAACTAAGTCAAATTTGATTGAAACTACGATTGCGGTTAAAGAAATAACTAGTCTTTTGAATGTAGCTGAATAATCTCATTATATCTTTCTTTAGAAATGGCCCAGGGTAGCTTGGTCTTAGTTTCTATATGTTGGATACAGTTACATCGCTATTTATTAATGTAAATTGACCTATATCAGAATTATCAACAATTATTATTCGTCACACATACTCACAAATTTATGAGTCACCTATGCGGAAATAAAGATATGTTTTTTTTTCTTGCCCTATGCAATAAACAATAAGAGAAACGTAATTCAATTAGTACACTTCGCATATTTTGAACAGAACGACAATGTTCTAATCGGAGTGTATCTATTACAGTGAAACCTAAGACATTCTCTATTTTATCACCTCTTGTCGCGGATCAGTTCATTTAGAGAATTAATTTGGAGAAAATTTAGAGAAAAACTGTTTCTGTGCAACTCTAGGAAATCGCAGAACATCAGCGTCTCGCACCGAGACATTGCATCAATATCCTTGCTGTCTGGACTGGAACAGATCGACAGAAAGTCATATTTGTGCGTCGACTGAATTTCATATGTAATTGTATATTTCACGGTAGAAAAATAAACGGAGAGGATTGGATGTCAATATCTCACCCTTTAGGGACAAACATGATTTTGATATTTTAAAAAATCGACTTCATGGGAACATATTAATCGTCTCCGGCCATAATGTGATACAAAAGCCTTCGGCATTTCATTCAAATGTTTCCAGGCTTTATTTATTATCTTACTTTTCGATGGAAATTAATTAATAGATTATATCTTAATAAATAGTTGGAAAAATTCCATGGCAATAGGGCGGAACCATAATATTCTAGAGACAAAAAAAACATTTTACGTGGAGGAAGGGAATTTACAACGCGATAAATATTACAAATTCAAGTAAAAAAAGGGTTTTTAACTCACGCACAACATCGACATCAAAACATAGACACCTACATCTAAGTCACAGGGGGTGAAGATCATCAAGCACTTCAACATGCAACTAGGCTACTATATGGACACATGTTAGATAATAGTGTCACATACGGATTACAAGGAATACTTGGGAAATGTGATGAGAAGACAAAAGAGCGATTTTACTTTTCACTAGTTAGGCCCCACCTTGAGTATGCAGCCAGTTTCTGGGATCCTAATGTATTAGGTTTGATCAGAGAAATAGACAGTGTGCAGCGTAGAGTAGCTAGGTTCGTCAAAAGGTGTTACGATAAGTTAAGTAGCGTTGCAGAATTAATACAAGAATTATGGTGGAAATCATTACCAGAGCGTAGGTTGAAGTACAGATTAAATCTATTACAGAAATTTTAATCAGATAGCTTTACTGAAGATGTTACGCACATATTAAAAACACCAGCGTATTATGCTAGATTCGACCAGATAAATAAGATTAGAGAGATAAATTGTTGTACTGACAGATTCAGTTGGCACAGGGGAAATATTTTTGAGTGGACTGTAGTGCATGATGCATGTATTAACCCCTTAAATACTAAAGATACTAACAATCTAGTTGCATGAGGCCCTATAGTTGCTTGTTTGCATGTCGGTAGTGCATGCTTGGTGTTCTTCACCCCCTCCCACACACCTTCGCGGTAGCTTGCAGGGTATCGTGTAGATGTAAGTGTAGGTTAATATCCTCTTATAGCAATAAATACCCCTTATATTAACAAGCTTGGATCGTGACGTGTTCGCTGAGTAGTAAGTTCATTTAATACAAGGTTAGCAATCACAGAAGACCTTACGCAACACATAAAACCGAACCGTTATTTTACTTAAAAACAACCGTATGGTGAGGAATATAGGGATGATTTCATTTCAGAGATCATCCACGCTGAGAAATGAAAAGACTAAAAGTTCGACTCTTGTGGGATGGAGATGCGGAAAAACTGAACCCGGGGTCAAATTGTGATTGAAGTTATGATTTCTTGACCTTTGCACATCGTCAACAATGCCCTACGAAGTAAATATTGTGGCCAGACATCTCCTGTCACCTGCTTTGAAAACTTCTTTGACTTACCCCAGGTTTTTCTCATTTGACATGGAGTTAAAGTCCCCCTTCCACAACCATTGCTCTCCCCCATAGCTTCACCAACATTGAAAATAACTCACACCCCCAGACTGATGTCTTCCGTGCAATCACCCGTGCTAACGTCCTCTTGTGGGAAAAACCGGTTCTGTTTCAACTACCAAAATGTGACTACAAAGTTTTTCTGCTCATAAACACGAATCGAATTTAGGTGGAGAGGTGGCCATAGAATTCACGTTTAATATTGAGACCAAATATGAGTACCGATATTAGAGCTTACGTTAAAAAAATGTATAGCTGTTAACTTTTGGAAGAAATATATATTTCAATTAGATGACCCTATAGGATTAGGAAAACGACAATTGAAAACATTCAAACAATACGGTACAAAATGTCCACCGGTGAATTCAACATCAGGAGAAAATAATTATTATTCAAAAGCCATCACTCTACGCTGCTCCACATTAAATTGCTACCAATGAGACTATTCACTTTACTTTTCACCGCAGGTAACCGTAGTACAAGACAGTGCCAAAAAAGAACACTGGAGAAAAATGCTTAACAATCGCATAATGAATTGTTACGACACTTCCTGCCCGTGATTCCCTCGATTAAAAGAAAAGGTGAAATCTCTCTTGACCTATCGTTACTAAAGTGGTTCTGACTTCGTGGAAAGTTTCAAACCTAACGAAAAAACATTTTCCCTTGTTAGACCTCATTTGGAATATGCTGCCAGTGAATGGGATCCCTACGAAATCGGTCTAAATAATGAACTTGAACGTGTGCAGGATCGGCAAGATTTTTAAAAGGACGGTTCGATAACCTTATTTGGCGTAACCAGTCTATTAAATGAATTAAATTGGGAATCATTGTCAGATCGCAGGTTGAAATTTAGGCTTAATCCCTTAAACAAATTCCAAGACCATATTTTACCATCAGTGATGATGTTAAAAATATTTTGCGAACACCAACTTACTATGGTGGACCGGATCATAATCACAAAATTAGAGAAATTGATTGCCGAACTGACAGATTCAAAATGTCCTTTTTTCCTCGTACAATTAGGGATATGAATAACGGTAAATATGTCCAAATCGAGTGTATCGATAGATAACATTTGTAGCTGCATAAAGGTATAAGGACTTGAAGCTAACCAAACCAACAGCATGTTTTTGCATGTTTGCTTTGCTACTTTTATCTTTTTTTATATAGTGAAGTTCAGAACAGCATATAAATTCTAATCCTTTTTATACATGTTTTGTAGTGTATGTTTGGTGAGAATTCAACCCCTGCCACACACCTTTATGGTGGCTTGCAGGGTATTATGTAGATGTAGATGAAAACCGTTCCTGAAATACCAGAACTATCATTTAGATGCACATGGTTCGTAAGTTACCCTCTACCATGTGTGATCAAAAATCAAGAGAGTTTAACATGACATCATAGCAGAATTTAGTTCATGACAAAATCAGAACTTTTCTCCTTCATGAACGCCGAAATAAATATTTCCCAATGAATTTTTCATTGAAGAGTTAAAATAATGAAAGTGTAACCATAAGTGAAACAGTACATGTAATACGCGGATTTTTTCTACTACCTCGCCTAACACATGATATAGATTTTTAAATAATTACTTCAGGGGTCACGTATGCGAATGTAGATTATATTGGACTAATGCAAAATATAGCTTGCCTGATTTCGGAGTACGCACCACTAAAGGCGTATATTGCGAGTAAATCAACGATATGAACGACTGAAAAACATTTTCTAAATTACAATAATTAAAATTTATGCTCATCGAAGGACACAACAAGCTCGAGATCTTGTGCAACAAGTTCTCTTAATCGCTTAAAAATATCCTAGAAATGCAACTCACCCATCGGTCGTTGACTAAATTGTTGAAAAAAACATTTACCTGAAAGGACGGATGATTCATCTCAAGTAAAACAACTTAAATGCATGTTTCTAAGGTTTTTATAATCGTAGTCAACGTGGAGCGCATTACGTGGCACCATCATAGAAGGGTCTAAATTAATTGAAAACTGACATTGAGCTCTGAACTGGTGAGAGACTATGTAAGAGGAATTAATACTTAGGAAATCTTTCTAAGAAACGAAAACCATCCACAAAAACAAATCAATTTCAAGAAGGAAGAAAATGAGGAAACATAACTTTGCTTTCAAATTTAGCTCATTAATGGCAAACCAAAGATCTTCGATGCCTATAATTAGACAGAAAGATAGAAATACAGACGATGATATCCAGTAATCCGTAAACGGGATGAAGTTAGGATAGTTGTTACCAGATCGAGAAAATTCAAGTGATACGAAAAAAGCCTTTGAGATTATAGGCGGAAATCGTAAGCCAACTCCAGATCAAGTAGAAACACGAAAATTGCAGAAACTGACCTTATTTTAAACGAAATAGAAACACACGTGAATGAAAAATTAAATAGCAATGAAGGAGACTTACCATTACTCCTCCTGAAGAGCGTTCCTTTCCGTCTGTTTCTCGTATTCTCAGTTTTCCCTCACTAGGTCCTACGTCATCGATGACGAAGACTCAGCTTCATGCCACCAAACACTAGACAAACTTCTTCCTGAAAACAATTCACACCATTAACAGATGCAACAAGATCTTACCACGCTTGAAGCTGTACTAGGGCGGGAAATATCCGCTTAGTAAAGGAAAAAATAGCTTCTAATGTAAGATGCCGCAAAAAAACGAGAAATTTATATAGCACGAAGCAGATGGTATCTTTTTGGCGGCAAATCCGTACTCGTTGAACATCGATATAATTACTTGACTAGCCGCTTTAAAATTCTCTCATTTCCCATATACATTGCCATAAAATCGCTGCAAACTCTATGAATATTACTAAATCAAATTATCTTAAAATACAGCATTCTTATGCAAAATCTCAAACCCACCTGTCCATCAGCTCGTCCCAGCCCGCGTCTCGGCAATAACTGATAAACGGATCCAGGGTCACGGGTATAATTGTCACAGTGACGTCACATCGGACGACCAATCACCGAATTACCATGTACGTAGTGATTAATAATTTTGAAAACGCCGATAAATAATGCAGATACAAACATTCCCTTGCAAATTCTATTGCTAGATATTTATTTTGGACGTCAACATTTGCCTATTAATTGCAGAAGTTTTGTTTTTAAAAATAGTCGTTGAAAAATTATTAGCGCTATCTACTGTAACTTCAGTAAATTAATAATTTTGGCGGAAGAAATTTACATAACGTACAATAAATGGTTTGGATTATCAACTGTCTGAAGTATTTCCTACAAGGAAATATTTAAAAAGAAATTGTTTTCAAATAAATATTGTAACATTTTGCAAATAACGAAATGCTTTTTTCAGAACTAGCGAACTCAAAGTTGAATGTAATCTTATACTCGATTAGTACCGAATTCAGATTTCGGTGCCCCAATATTTGCGATTGCTGAAGCCGTTGCATAACATTAAATAGGATTTTCAATTACTTTTACTCACAAAGAGACGTTAATGTTTCTTGTTTGTTATCTTCCTACTGCAAAAGCAAAGAACTTCGTCGGTATAGATCGCATAATACCTCAGCAACGTAATCACATTTGGACATTTGTACCTGTCGTAACGTGGAAAATGAAAGCAAAACAAACGAACACTTACCTTCACGAGGCTCAGTATCTCTAGAAGAAGATATGCACGCCATACTTCAGCAAGGGTTGGCCAACAGCAGCAGCAGACGGTTGATTTTTCTCGGCAAGGCAATAAAGAATCACGAAAAAAGCTAGCACCTCTCAAATGCCTTGGTCACGTAACACGTCATTCACTCAACTAAACGACTACTCATATCTCACTGCGAGTTTATGCCCTCGAAAGAAAACTGAAAAGCGCCCGGTACACTGAACAACCCCTGCCACACACCCTCACGAGAGCTTGCAGGGTATTGCATAGATGTAGTTGAACAACATCCTGAGGAATCCTTTAATTCACTGGCAAGCTACTTTTGAGCAGAAATCGGTGAACAACATAATTTTCACGCGGATAGTTAACATTCACCACCTTCAACATTATCACTCACTGAAATACTAAACGCATTAACTTAGCGTAAAAGACGTGAAACGAAATCAACTTCTTATTACAAGACGGATACGTCTCCAGGAATTCTCACACTGCCGATCAGCTGATGAGGATAGTCCTCTCGCCTCACACGAAGTAAAGTAAGGCACTGCAAGGAGAGATTGCTTCGCTCTTGAACTTGGAAGGGTCGTGAGTTTCGCAAACGGTGAAATAGTTCCTCCTCACTTTCACGCTCAGGGTCGAGAGGGAAGAACTTTGGAAGAAAGAGAATGATTGAATACCAAAAAGGCGACGTCGTCGGAAATATTTCATGCCTCGTCATGAAAATGAGAACGGAATCAACGCGTGTGCAAAGGAGATCGGATAGATTTGTCAAAAGCCGTTATGGTATTTCTAATAGCCTTTCGAGTTTAAGAGAAGAAATGGGTTCGGAATTACTATCGGAGTGGAGGATAAAATTTAGGCTAAACCTTTTAAGCAAATTCGAATATGAGATGTTTACAGATGACTTTAGGTACATGTCAATAACCCTAGCGTATTATGCTATGTTTTTTAGAGATAAACAAATTTACAGATATAGATAGTCGTACCGATAGATTTAAAACATCATGTTTCCCGTGCAGGATAAGAGATCACTATAAGCATAATAGTTAGGCAGGGTTATGACGATAAAAAATTGCTGGTGTACTCCGAAGTGCATGATATATGTTGAAGTAACACTTTCATATGTATGATAGGAAAATACGGATAAGTGTATTTCGAAATATGTTTCCCTAGACAATAGGTAATCCATGCATTATTATGTATTTACCAACCATATAACTGTACATATTGGTAAAAAAATTACCTACTGGCTAGGTAAATATTTTCCGAAATATACTTATGCAAGAGACACTAATATCTAACGTGTGTTTTGAAGTAGAAGCACTGCACTTAGTTAAATGAAATAAGTGCATGTTTAGTGATCTTCACCCCCTGCCACACAAACTCGTGGTGGCTCGCAGGGTATTACGTAGACGTAAAACCAATTAATTGAGCGTAATGCAAAGAGGTGCAAGATACCTTACGTATGTACTGATTTAAAATACTTACTGATTTGAGTAAAATGCAAAGAGTAGGTAATGAAATCATTGAATTAAATGCATTAATACACGTTAAAAAAGGGAGTTCATGCTTCAGGAAAAAATGAAATCAATTTCAAGCAAGTGACAGAAGCATTCACGAACATGATAACTGAACAATCCGTGACTCAGTTGTTATATGCGACCCCACAACCTTCTACACCCATGAGAGCAGTCAAGTATATGTATACGTGGGGTAAAATGGAAGGTTGTGCCGACATGACGTCATGACACTAATGATTAAATGGGAAGCACAGTTGACCGAGGCCTTTAGGCCATTAACGACATTGTCGAGCCTCGAAGTGGAGTACGTCGATTTCAAAACAGACCCGATATTGACGCGCGAAATATTTGATTCTACGAGGCCGCTGCTATAACTTTGTGCGTGTTTGACACGGGAGTAATCAAATAATGGTTTTTTTCAGGCGTTTTAAAAATAATCTGTCACAAATGAAGTTGCTACAATAGCAATCCACATTATTATGACGCCGCAAATCAAGCTACCGGAAGGGCGTGAGCCATCATGTAGGTATGAATTGTAAATCAGAAGAGAAGTAATGATACACTTCCCATCATGCGGGAATGCTAAAATACTAGTCTGTGCACGAACTATTTATATGAAACTACGGCGTATAATGCTAATACCCTGCGGTACTTTGTTGATATGCATTCATGAGATCCTTGTAGATAACATAGGTCATAACAACAAACATAACTTGAATCACACTTGAAAATTAAGAAGCGGGAAAAGTATAAAATTCTTATGATATTAAATTCAATACGTTTGCTGCTCGAAGCGTAGTAAGCTGAAGCTAAAAGAATTGTTTTACCTTAAAGTCATAATTAGCTTTCATTACCGCCCCGGTGAAAACAGGATAAAGACCCCGCCTGCTATGGGTCGTGGGTTCGTGTCCCGCCTGGCCGGATTTTCACCAAGTCATGGGCAGCCACCCAGTGCATGGTTGTGTGTGATGTTCCTTTGTTAAAGTGCCCGATATGCTGGGCGTATATGCTGTTTTCGGCTCTTTAAAAAATAAATAAATTCCAGGTAATACATCCACACTTGCAGAAACAAGAACTCGATAAGAACAATCAAAGTAATTGTTTTCTTTATTCCTATATACATTAAAAAATCGTTCATCTTCATCGTTATAGTTAGAGCTCTCGACTTTATTCTCCTTATTGCTAGCCTCTCTACGTATTCGCGTAAATCACTTTTGATCACATCCAATTACACTGTACTTTCCTGCCTTCCATTTCCATTCTTTCCAAATTCAAAGCCCGCGAGCTAGCCGCGAAAACTTTAACGGAGTTACCCGCTGAGATGCACGATAACAAGATATTCCACAGAGAAAAAATCATTCTCCGTGACCGGGACTCGAACCCGGACCCCCTCATTTCCAGCCAGGTGCTCTACCAGTTAAGCTACCAAGGCGACTACCGGCAACATCAAGCTACTGTAACCCTTTTACTGCCATTGGGCCGATATATCGGCCCTCTATGGTTGTGCGAAAACTGCCAAGGGCCGATATATCGGCCCACCTACATTACATCATCACGTCTTTGTAATGGTTACAATTCCTTCAAATCATAGACAGCATGAATAATTTTTTCATCCTCTTAAAAATTGAAATAATGATCGAAATTGAGAAAAATAAAAATTCATATAATAAAAATAAGTGCTTCAAATATATCTTAATGTGATTGCCCATTGGCTGGGCTTAATGGGCTTGGCAATTTTCATACAGTCTACTTTAAAGTTGCTGGAAGTAAAAGGGTTAAAGCCTTTAGAATTTCCCCAGAGTAATAGTATGGCTTGGTAGCTCAACCGGTAGAGCACCTGGCCGGAAATCAAGGGATCCGGGTTCAAGGCGATTGATTTTTTCTCTGTGGAATGTCTTGCTTTAGTCCATTCTTTCCGTTCACTTTTTATCGAGGAGTACTTCTACTTACTTTAACGGAGCATCATGTCTTACGATACGGCCGATTGAGTTAGCCTGTCTCTTTTTAAGCTTTTGATAAGGCTTACGATGTCTCTCCACTCTTCTTTGCACTTAATTACTCTGTCGATTCATTTTGATTCCAACATTTTCCTGCAGTGCCACCTTTCCGAGTGATTACAGCCAAGACTTTTCTGCTGCTTCTGTCGTCCATGCCTCACTACCATAAGGAAGCGTGTTCTAGTTGTAAGTACTATTGGAGTGTGTCCCTACCTACAAGCTTTTATTTCCAGCTGCAGGTACATTTTTCTTTTTTTAGAATGCCTTCTTTGCCTTGGCTATTCTAGTGACAATTTATTTCTTGCTTCCTCCTTCGCTGATGACGCGGCATCCCAATTATAATACTCTGTCCCCTGTTCTAGCTTTGGCTTTCCGAGTTTAATTCTGATCTTAGCGTCCTATCTTTTACTGCATGCATCTACATCTATCTACATAATACCCTACAATCCACCAATAAGGGTGTGTGGCAGGGGGTGAATTCTCACCAAACATGCACTACTTATCATGCATAAAAAGGATTAGTATTTATATACTGTTCTAAACTTCACTATTTAAAAAAAGAAAAAATATATCAAAGCACCATGCAAGAACATGCTGTTAATTGGGTTAGCTTTAAGTGCTCATACCATCATGTAGCTACCAATGTTATTCATTGCTACACTCTATTTGATCTATTTACCGATATTCATATCCCTAATTGTACGAGGAAAAAAGGACATTTTGAATCTGCCAGTTCGACAATCAAATCAACCTTTAGCTTAGTTTTCTTTTCATTTGCCTTCGGGGTATTTTTGGCCAATTTCTTTCCCATGTTAACTGGAGTCATTCTTGAAATTTTCTCTGTCTCAGCCATGACGGCAATGTTATCCGCGAATCGCAGCATATGAATTTTTTTCCCGTTGATATGCAATCCTGAAACTTCCTATTTCTTTATTGAATTATTTTTCCTATGTACATAAATGTGTGTGTGTGTTTATTAATTCAATATACGCACACGTGTAATACGTAAAGGCCGCTTTACGCGATCCAATTTTTTGTACGATTTCTTGTACAAACCCTTGTATGAAGGAATTGAACCGTGTAAAGCGGCAAATTGTGAGAACGCTTGTGCAAATGTCTGAATGACTGAACGGAAATCAGACCCTGTTCTAATTCCATTCAGACAAACATACAATTTCGTTCAGTTTATACAAGAAATTGTACAAAAAATTGCATCTTGTAAAGCGGGTTTGATATACACGTGTTTGTTTACATAAAAATTACAGGAGTTACCTGGTACTCCTCCTGGTACCTTTAACCGAAATAAGTCAAAACATTGTCACTTTTCTCACATAATTTATAAATAAAAGTGTTTCCTAAGATTTACCAGGCGATATGATTGCAAACTCCGAGTCGGTGTTTTTGGCACCCGAATTATTCACAGTAACCACCTCTGCAATCAGAGTTATCAGTTTTAATCGCAGTGCTCGTTTTTTGGCACCCATTTTTTTATGTGACAATCCTACATCGGGGCACATGAACTCTGAGCAGATTCCTTGAGTTTCATAATTGTGTCCCACCGGGTCAGCCATTATGTATCAACCTTGAGTACCGAGTTAGTGTAGTAAGGTATGTGTTAGAAAGGCTGGTAAGCAGCATAGAAAGAAGATGGCAAATACACAGAAGACACATCAGGCTACCAAAATTGAATATTACTAGTTGCGAGAAACATCAGAAGTAGATATCTTAGCGCCATTAAGTGGAACGAAACAAAACCAATTTTTCGCACAGATTATCACTGGTCAACAAAAAAAAATTTTTTTTCTGTCCAAGACATTTTGTTGGGTGATTCTAAAGGTGTTTTTTGTGCTGATTCCGAATCTGGGCTCAGATTTTTTCTATCACGTTTAGTTTCCTTAGGACAACCGGATTAAATGGGGATTCAACGGGGTTTCAGCAAATAAATCTTGAATTAAAAAAATGGGAAAAAATAGGTACTTAGGATTTTCGTGCATATTTAGCATCTGGAAAGTCCCTTTTCAGTGTCCAGCAGTAATCTGCTAACATGTTGCTGAACTTTCCTTCACATCTACATCTACATAATATCCTGCAAGCCAACACAAGGGTGTGTGGCAGGGGGTGATTGCTCACCAAACATGCACTACATATCATGCATAAAAAAGGAAGAGTATTAATATAGTAGTCAGAAGATTTTTTGTAAAGCGGGTTGATATACACGTGTTTGCATACGTGTTTCCTTTCCATGTAACTTATAGCAAGTTTATATAACATTTGCTATAAGTAGAAAAAGTCAATTCTGAAAACTGCTATATAGCCATGCTATATGTAGCAGATCCCTAACTCATCAACATTCAGACGAATGTTTGTGCGCCGGTCGGGGTCCAGGGCGGTTATTCCCGAATTCTCAAGGCGCCCGATGCCATTCTCGAGACGACATCCAATAATGTCATCGGAGGTTAAATTCCGTAAAATCCGCCAGCGGCAGCATTCGCAAATGGCATCGGTGACCAGCGATGCCATTCGTGCGTCTAAAAACTCCTAGTTGAAAATGATGTTATGCCCGTATCCATGATGTCTCATGTTCATGAGCTGATAACAAAAGAATGACGTTATACTTCAACCAATGGGATTGTGTTTACTTTAGCAGGTAAGCGCCATAGCGTTTGAAAAACGTTTGTAGAGTCGGTGACTTTTGCTTATAGATAATTATATTCTTCAGAGGAAATGGATTGATCGAGGCAAGTAAACCGATTTAAGTAAAATTAAAACATGGTCGACTTTGTACGTAAGTTTCGATTCGCAATATATTAGTTTTCTAAACAACCGGAGAGTTATAACATGTTTGTGTGGGCCTCCACGGAGCATATTATGTAGAAAACGTAGTATTACAGACCTTTCTCCGTGATGAACACTTTCAGGAAGATATTTGAAATCACTTACTAAGTATTTTAGCTCGTTATTAAGTTAGCCTGCTGGTTTATTTGTGAAATTTCATTATGGTGCATTTTATATTTATGTATATTAATGATTTTGTACCACTTGCTGATGGAAGGCCGTTGAAATATAATTGATGGAAGATGCTGAAAATTAATTGAAGTGAAGTTTTAAAAATTTATTGAAAGATACCTATGTTATCAGTGCAATATTTAATTTTCTGATCGTTCTTCTTTGAGAGACCTTTTTGTAGGTAAGCTACGGTCAATATTGTAGGTAGGTAAGCTACGATGAAGAAATTATTTCTAAATAATATTAACAGTGCCACCAGTGGATGCAGAATATATGTAAACATTGATTGATTGATTTATTTGAGTTTTATTTTACCTGGGCGGGATAGAACGTTGCCGTCCTTTCCAACCCCCGCCCAGGGCATAATAATACATTCGTAAAGTAAATCTAATGATAAACATAGAGGTAAATCGATGCAAACGAGTGTTTAATATATAAATTATCTTATTATTATATAACGTATGTAATAGCCGCAGGAATAATTGGAATTATGTTAAGAATGAGTGCATTTTGAAATCTTAGCCAAACAGTGTTAACAGATCTAAGATGATTACTAGACTTCTAATTAAAAATTACTAATTGGGCCTTCGAGGGTTCCTTGGGAAAAAATAAGTACGTAAGGGCAGCATTGGGAGAAGCTGACAAACCTATTGAACGCGCATGATCTTTGTAAACAATACGACATAGGTATGGGCGAAAATAATCGATTTTTCAGCATAATCGATTATTTGCTTCCGATTTTAATCGATTATGGGTAGGCGATTTTATCGCAGAATCGATTATTCTCTACCGATTTTGACTGGGAAAAAATCGGCGGGAGAACTTCGATTTGAAACTTGTTGCAAATAATGTTGAATCGCATAGGAAAAAGTATCGGAGGGAGGATTTATGTAACAATTGTTCCACAACAAGTCTAATGCAGTGTTTCTGTTCTGTTTGAGATAGTGGTATTTTGAAATGGCCCCTGTAAAAAGCCATTTGTGGAAATTCTTCCAAAAGAACGACAAGAGCGCGACTTGTCGCATACGCTGCAAAGTTATTTGGTATTAAGGTGAAGTATCGCCACTTTGGTTGGTTATTTGGCATTGAGGCAAGAGAACTTATTTCGAATATTTGAATATGTAGAATCGAAATGTAGAAAGTATTTGGTGTTCCGTTAAAAGTAAAAGTGGTAACGGAAAAAAGATATATGTAGGTGCATATTACAGGCCACCGGACGCAGACGTCAATTCTATAATAGAGCTAGAGTCAGAGATACGTACATTACTTTCCTGGAAGATTGATAGAGGAATAATAGTAGGCGGAGATACCAATCACCCTTCGATAGATTGGAATACGTGTAGTTTCATAACAGGAGGTAAGGATAAGGAACATTGGGAATCACTGTTGAACACGTTTACGTTACATTCTTTACAACAGCTAGTAACAGAACCGACCAGGGGAAACAACATTCTAGACTTATTAGCAACAAATATACCCAGGAGAGTTCTAAATACAGTTACAGACACAGGAATTAGTGATCATAAAATAGTGCATCCGAAATTTATTGTAGGCGTTGAAAGACATTATAAACCAAGGAGGAGGGTATACTTATTTAGCAAGGCAGATTACGACGGTATGAAAGAGGAATTAAGGGAAGCGTTTAATGTATTTAGCGAACAAGGCAAAGGATTAAATACATAGCATTCGTGGAGAGAATTTCTTAAGGTCACCGGTAACGCAGTTCATAAATACATACCAAGTAAATATATTAGTGATAACACAGAGCCAAGGTGGTATAACGCGGAGGTTAGGAAATCACTAAAGCGACAAATGGTATGCCACGCTAAGATGAAAAATGCCAGACGGGATCTATCGGTAGAGGAAAAAAATGAGCTAGTTCAAAACTATAAAAAATCGAGAGCATTAGCAAGGATATCATGTCGGCAAGCGTTATCACATTTCAAGAGCAAGATGTAAGGGAAATATTTAGATAGATCCTAAAGCGTTTTGGTTATATGTGAGAGAGCTTAGGGGAAATAAGTCCACAATGCACACACTTAAAAATGATAAAGGAATCAGAGTCACCAGCAGTGTAGAAAAAGCCAACACTTTAAACACCTTCTTCCAAAGTGTATTCAACTCATCGTCACAAAACGCAGTGGAACCACCGCCGAACACTTTCAGTGAGCAAATGCCCGAAATAAACATTGCATGTCGCCGAATAGACCAGCAGTTGTAAAGCATAAGTAAAAACAAATCACCAGGTCCCGATCAAATTCCTTCCAGAGTATATAAAACATTAGCTTCTGAAATAGCCCCCTATCTAGAAAAAATATTCAATAAAATACTAAAGAACCACACAGTACCCAAGGATTGGAAAGTAGCTAACATTACACCTATATTTAAAAGCGGTGATAGGGAAGAACCTAGTAACTACAGACCCATTTTACTCACGTCAATCTCTTGTGAGATATTTGAGCACATAGTAGTCAGTTCGATCATGGGGCATTTGGATAGTCAGGGATTACTCATAAACAGACAGCATGGGTTCCGGAAAGGTAGATCTTGCGAGACACAATTAGCTTTATTCGTACACGATATTTTAGTCCACGGCGAAAGCAGTACTGAAGTTGATGCGATATTTTTAGATTTTAGAAAGGCTTTCGATAAAGTTCCTCATGACAAATTAATCTTGAAGTTGAAGAGTTTTGGTATAAATAAAGACGTTGTATGTTGGGTAAAAGAATTCTTAAGTGGGCGAGAGCAGAGGGTTGCCATAGATGGTATCATGTCGGACACAATCGAAGTCACATCGGGAGCTCCCCAGTGTAGCGTAGTAGGTCCGCTTCTATTTGTTTTATACATAAACGATTTGGGTACCGTAGTTAGTAGTAACCTTACACTTTTTGCAGACGATGCGGTGGTGTACAGAGGTATATCAAACGAAGAGGACACGAAATCACTTAGCAAGGATTTAGATGCAATTCAAGAGTGGTGCGACAAATGGCAGTTAGAACTCAACCTTAAAAAGTGTGTAGCTATCAATTTTTGGAGGAGGAATAATTCGATAGAGCGATCCTATAGAATTAATAACACGAAGATCGAAAACGTTGAAACCGTAAGCTATTTAGGTGTAACAATCACCAAAGATTTATCGTGGGGTAGACACATCCGGGAAATATGCGGCCGAGCGAAGAGAAAGCTAGGATTTATAAAACGAGTACAAGGGAAATGTGATGAGAAGACAAAAGAGCGATGTTACTTTTCTATAGTTAGGCCCCACCTAGAGTATGCAGCCAGTGTATGGGATCCTAATGAATTAGGTTTGATGAGTGAACTAGACAGTGTGCAGCGTAGAGCAGCTAGGGTCGTCAAAAGGTGTTACGATAGGTTGAGTAGTGTATCAGAATTATTACAAGAATTTGGGTTGGAATAATTATCAGAGCGTAGGTTAAAGTTCAGATTAAATCTATTAGAGAAATTTCAATCGGATAGCTTTACTGAAGGTGTTAGGCACATATTAAAAACACCAGCGTATTATACTAGATTCGACCAGATAAATAAGATTAGAGAGATAGATTGTCGTACAGATAGATTCGAAATGGTATATTTCCCCCGTACTATAAGAGAACAGAATAGGCAGCATAGGAAAGGGATAGGTAGGGGAAATATTTTAGAGTATTCTGTAGTGCATGATGCATGTATTTTCCCTTAAATACTGTAGACACTAACAATCAATATGCATGAGACAATATAGTTGCTAGTTTGCATGTTAGTAGTGCATGCCTGGTGATCTTCACCCCCTGCCACACACCCTCGTGGTGGCTCGCTGGGTATCGTATAAATGTAGAATTAGATGTAGATGTTATAAAGACGTGCGGAAATACCACCAATTTAAAAAGCCATATGAATCGGATGCAAGGCGATAATGTGAGGGGCGAGGTAAAGTTTACGTCCTATTAAGACGGAAAGCTTTATCAAAACAGATAACGTGACGTAATTATAGTTTCAAGTGAAAAAATCCATTTTTTATAAATTAAGTGAAATATAATGTCATTTTCAATAACCTAGACCATACGTTCTTCTTTTACCTCTACATTCCAAAAGAATCCATTAAATCTATTAGAGAAATTTCAATCGGATAGCTTTACTGAAGATGTTAGGCACATATTAAAAACACCAGCGTATTATGCTAGATTCGACCAGATAAATAAGATTAGAGAGATAGATTGTCGTACAGATAGATTCAAAATGGCATTTTTCCCCCGTACTATAAGAGAACAGAATAGGCAGCATAGGAAAGGGATAGGTAGGGCAAATATTCTTAAGTACTATGTAGTGCATGATGCATGTCTTACCACTTAAATACTGTAGACACTAACAATCAAGTTGCATGAGATTATATAGTTTCTAGTTTGCATGTTAGTAGTGCATGCCTGGTGATCTTCACCCCCTGCCACACACCCTCGTGGTGGCTTGCAGGGTATTGTATAGATGTAGATGTAGAAAAGGTTGCTCTAGTTTTAAGGGACATATATTTATTTTGCAGACAATAATTTTGAAACAGATTCCTCCGTGGAAAAACAGAATGGTCTCTACTGTGCAGTTTTATGATGATAATATATTTATCAACATAAATAGAAACGAGTGTTATAGTCTGTTTTTAATGACGCAAACAGAACTTCATGTCAATGATTCAAACTAAATTCATTAGAGATAATTAGATACACACCAAGAGTATAGCACTAATTTTATCTTGACATGATCGTATATCTTAGCCTGTCGATCTTGGGACGAAAAATAATATTAATGCATTCAGTAGTATATTTCTTGATAACCTACTCTGACGCACATCCAGTTCATGCTAATTTGTATGACAATGACGTAGATTCGTCTGTCTCAAATGAGTTCAATTTTTATTAGTCACTCATCATGTGATTTCTCTAAAGGAATACGGTTAAGAACCCAAAACATGATGCAGAATCATAATTACACTATTTTAAGTCTTCGTATATAGACAACTGTAAGTCTTCTTCATACCTGTGAGGCAGAGGCATCACAGAGTAACACGTGGATGGCTCATGATTCTGAGCTAGCTAATATTAGCTTAAAATGCTTTTTTGAAATGAAATGAGGCGAGTCGTGACAAATTTTGAAAGTACTAAGATACGGAGAGCCCAAGATCACAAAAGATGGGAGTAAAAATTTCTGTTGTATTAGGCCATTAATCGATTCCGAACTAACCAGGCAACTGATGAAGTTCCTCAAAATGTAGGAAGTATACTGGGTGATGGAAGTGTGCCTTCATCTGCTTCCTGTTTAAGTTCTTTGGTAACTATCCATTAATGTTCATTGATGTAAATGGTTTATGACAATATAATAGCTTATTTTTTTAGATAGCACAAAAGACCTAAGTAAATTTAATTTTTTTAGGAAGTAGAGAACCCTATTGTGTGCATGACCCAGAACGAGAGTACTCAAGGAGGTAGACCAGAGAATAGCACATCACACTCTTTCACAGATGCTAGGCCACATCAACAGCAAATTAAAGACGCGTTTAAGAAAATTAAATCGTATTCAGGTACATTTAATAATGAACAATAACTACCCTAACAATAAAAATGATACCTTTAGCAAGTTACTACTATTTACGACTTCCTTCAAAGAACTCTTCAAGACTCAGTATGTTATTTACCATAATTGATGGTACGTTATAGGCAACCTAGCCATCTAAATAAAATGCAGAGTATTAACTAGGATTTTCATAGATAATTTGTTTATTATTAAGGAAAATATTATGTCACATATGCTTCTTTCCCATACAGATGGTGGAAATAGGAATGGTAGAATTACAAATGCCATAATTTACATGATTTGCAAAGATCTTCTGCCCCTATCCCATGTGGAAGATGATGGATTTAAATACCTCATGAAAGTCGCTGTGCCACTGTATTCTGTTCCAAGCAGAAGAAAAGTTACATCAATCATTGATGAAACATACGAACTTATGGCAAATATGTACAGAACAACACTAGCTTCTTCAGACTCACATTAACAACAGATATTTGGAATGAGACACTCAATACAAAGAGCTTCTTAGGTATCACAGTGCATTACCTACAAAATAAAAATCTTGTATCTGAAACAATAGGTGTCACTGAGCTAAAAGAAAGTCACACTTCAGAATACATATTAATATTTATTAACTTTTGAGTGTTTGTGAACAATGGAGCATTACACAGGAAAATGACATGGCAGTTGTCACTGAAAATGCCACAAACATCGTGAAAAGAATCCATGATACTTTTTCCAAGAAAAAACATTTGCCATATTTTGCACATACATTAAATCTAGTACCAAGCAAAGCTATCGAGCTTACAGTTGGCCTACCAGAAAGAATATCTCATATAAAAGCCATTGTTACCTGGTTTAAGCAATGCATTGCAGGAACAGATATGTTGCGAAAACTACAGCTAGAAAGTAGGAAATCAGAAGGCCAAATACTGCAACTTAAGCAGGACATACCAACCCACTGGAATTCCACCTTTTACATGCTCGACCAATTTGTTAAGCTAAGTGAACATCTAAATAATGTATTGCTCAGGTTCCCACAAGCACCATCTATGCTTACAGCAGCTCAGTTAGAAGAGGAAATGGAAATAATTGAGTTGCTAATGCCAATTGAGTCAATTACAACTGAAATATCGGGGTCAAAATATGTCACAAGCCTCAAACAAAAGTTATTCCTCTAGTCCACTGCTTAGAGGCACATATTGAAGCTGCCAATCCAAGCCTTGATATTTCAATCAGTGAGACCAATGATGCCGGGAGTGGATTGCCAAGTGGTAAATACGAACTCTGGAGACACCACAAACAACTGGTGGCCACAAGAATGAATGCGTCGCTAATGGAGAACACCGGAGTTCCAAATAACTTTCTCAGTACTTGGGGTCCCCTGTTCTTTCATTAGACAGTGATCCAATCCAGGAGTGGCATACATGTCAATCACTATATCCAGTCCCCTTCCAAGTAGCAACGAAGTACTTGCCAATTGTGGCAACTTCCCTGCCATCTGAAAGTCTCTTCTCCAAGGCAGGGAATATAATGACACAGAAGAGGAATCGCCTGACTGGGAAAAGAATATCAAAATTAATCTTTTTAAATTCTCTCAGTGACTCGCAATGGGGACTTTCCGCAACAGACATATTACAGCACATCACTATTGTGAAGACTTGAAAAATTAATTTTAAAAGTTACCTTATTTGAAAGAATACAAGATTTATAAAATTAATGACTGATTTTATTAATTATTATATTTATTATCCATGCTTTTGCAGAGCCTACAACTATTTTTATAATATAAAAATAAGGTATTTATATTTCACCTACCATCACCTCTCAACGGCATAAATTGTCACTTATATATGTGGGTCATTCCATGCCAATTCACCGAATACTTGTTGCAGCACCATTTCAGAAAAAATTCAAATTTAACACACTTACTACTACATGTCTGTAAGGCTCAAAACCAATTTTTGTTTATTTTTTTTCCATGATCTCAAGGACTTACAGGGCCGCGAAGGTCACAGCGCACTGTAAAAATGACACTTTCAGCGAGTATCGGTAATTAGAGTTACTCGGAAACTACAGGTTATAGTAGAATGGTTTAAATACCATTTTAATGGTCATAAATTGAGCTTTCATTTGAAATATATTTTAATAACCTTATTGTGTAACATCTATGAGAATGATGAGTACAAAGTTTTGATACAAATTGCTGTTTTTTACAACTTTTGCTATTTATTTTCTTATAGAAGGGTTGTGATCAAAAGGTCTATATTTTTGTAATAGTATATTTGGGTATCATAGTAAATGTGTGTGAGAAAAAAGTTGTGTGTTTGTTAAGCCTTTAGCTGTTACAAGCTTCCGCAAATAGGAAAAATTGAAAATTTACAATTTTCGGGCCCCTGTATCTCTGGTGGGGGACTTAGTAAATTTGAAATTTTCAGTACGAGAAGCTATGATCATATTAAGAATGCACCTAAAATTTGGAGTATGTGTTTTGGCTCGTTTGGAAGTTACACCAAACTGAATTTTCAAAAACTTTTCTCTCGCTCACTTTGTAGAAGCAATGTATAGATTGTTGCATATAATTAAATGTTGCCAGATATAAATCCAAATAATAATTACAATACTATTTAAACTAGTGCCTTGAAAGTTGTATATTCCAGTTCCAATAAGAAGTAGGCATGTAGCCAGAAATTTGCTTTGGGGGGGGGCTAAGTCTAGTGTTGCATAACTTGAAACAAATCACCTTTGCCCGTTCGGTGCCGACATGTTAAAAATCTCTTCCCTCAATTTTCAGTGCTTTGTATTTACACCCGATTCTTCGCATGACGCAACGATCATTCCGATGATACGATTATTCTGCTCTGCAGAATATCATATGATTATTTTCTCAGAAATATCATATGATATTTCACCGATTTTTCATAATCGATTTTGCCACCCCGATTTCTCTAATGAATCGATTTTAATGACACGATTATCATATGATACGAAAAATCGATTACGGAGAAAAATCGCCCACCTCTAATACGACACTAATATCGGAAGATACGAGGAATGGACAAAAGACGACCCCGTAGCGAGGATTTTTCGAATGCTTTTTCCCCGATGACATTATCTCGTGGACTCTGGCGCCAGTCACTTTGCGGCATCGAAAAATGGGACCGGCGACAGTTACATACTAACAACCAATGCCATTTCGAGTAGCTGATGCCAAAATAGCATCTCCTGTCACACAGCGTCGGGCGCCTTAGTTTCGGAATAACAACGATGCCATTTCGAGTAGCTGATGACAAAATAGCATATTTTTTCAGATGGCTTCGGGCGCCTTCCTTACGGAATAAACCCTTCACCTTGGCCACATTTTCATCAATTCTTGAGGTTGACCAGCACGCTGGAGGTCTTCGACGAGCTCAGGCCACTTCTGGAACAGCTTATGCCACTCAAACACTGTTGAGAGGTTCATGGCGGCAGCATCCCCGTAGGCGTCCTTAATCATTCCGAGGGTCTTCGTCGCGGGTTTCCCTACTTTGACGCAGAATTTGATGGCATAGGGCTGGTCGAGATTTTTATCCATCTTGGATCGCGACAACGCTTCTTAACAGAGGTTCAAGGAAATCGACGTGCTTACTCTTCACTTGCACGCAGGCGACTGGAAAAAATATCGGTCTCTTCGGAAGGCTCCCCACTACCACGCCAAGGTGGTGGGACCGCCTCCACACCGCTCCGTTCGTAAATTCAGTCCTACTACATTTTGACCCTACCCTGTGCGTCATTTCAGTATCTAATTGTAAAATACTTTCGCCTCTGATGTTTTGTAAGGGAAGATGCTCAAAAACAAAGGTCTCACGAGTTGCCATAAAAATTCTTTTACTTTCACCCTCAGCCTTGGCGACGGAAAGAAGTATTAGCACGCACGGAAATATTCATAAATTAAGAAGAAACCACTTGATAATTGAAAGAGCTTTGAAATTTATTTTAATCAAGCACAACTTGAAATTACTGGAAACCGAAAGAGATAAAATTTTCAAGCGACCCTCTCTCGAAAACTGATAATGAGGGAGGGGGAGTTGAGGGTGTAGAGGGGAACATTTCTTCACTCATTTCCAGCGAGGAATCAGATCCTGATGGCGGCGTAGAGGAATATGAAGACATGTACTCAGGCTAATCCAACATAAAACATAGATTACGGGCCTCTTTGGTTGTTTCGTATTTGTGTAGAGTTTTATGCATAGTTTGTATTGTGCAGTACGGACTATAACTTAAGTGCCTAATCACACATGTCTTTAATACAAATATGGCTGCAATTATTGATATGGGAGATATTGTCCATGATTTAGGAAAAAATGTAAACAATGTATTCAATTTTTCTTCATAATGCTAACCTAATAACTTGTTCTCTCTTTTATTTCAAGCATTCTTATCCACGAAACAGACCCATTACAAAAACATGTGTCATCACAATTGTATTTGAATATCCAACAAAAAACATATATGCTGTTTGTAGTAGTTAGATTGTTTTCAAGCCTAAATAAATCCCCTATCATGTTAGATACAATACCACTGTCGAAATACTGCAGCAGATACAAACCTTTTTTTATGACCTTATACTATTACAGGTGAGTAGTATTAATCCTTGTGTCCGCTAGGCGTATTAATATTTAAAATACTTCGGCCTGACCGTGTGAAAACTCAAGGATTCCTCAGCATTCAGCGATAACAGGTGTCTTCGATTATATCCTATTGAATGTTTTGCTCTAAAATGCCGAACAGCTTCAGTTACAAGTGGCTAAAATAATTTTTTTACCTCAAACTAATTATTGTACTTGTCGCAGCTATTACAGGAAATTAATTCATTGTGTCTTTATTGGCCCTTTAATACGATCCACCAGTCACGATACGAATCACCAAGATTAAAGTAGTCGAGACCATTGAGTATTCACACATGATTTTAAGCACGCCATATTATCATTGTGCATACATTTTGTAAAAATCTAACATCGTATATTTCAATTTTTGTTTTAAAAACTAAAACTTGGAATAGAGAACGAATCAGTTTATATTGTCCACGAATAATATAGACATTAATGATTAATGATAATGACGAAATGCATTTCCACGTCAAATAAAATCAATAGGTATAGGAATAAAATGGAAAAATTTTTTTTATGGCAAAATCGTTTTTTCATTCAAGTTTTTAGACGTTCGCATTAAAAAAACGTTTTTTTTTCCATCACCAGTTATTACTTATTATAATTAAGGCATTAAATGCTAGTAGAGTAGTTTCTATTCTGTATCTATATCATTGGAATATATTGGAGTCGCAAAAAACAGTCCACCATTACGATAATGACTGATGACGTCCCGAACCATTCTCATATTAGACTCCATTTTAATAAATGCAATGGTTTGAGGCGTATCTTGATGGAACTACTTCATGATTAGGAAAGAAGTTAAACTTAGCTAGTTCCACAAATATTTAATCACATGCGACCGGTTTCGATACAGTATATCATCTTCTGGCCAGAAGATGATATACTGTATCGAAACCGGTGGCATGTGATTAAATATTTGTGGAAATAGCTAAGTTTTTCTTCTTTCCTAATCACTCCATTTTAAGCTCTAATCAGATTCCAATACAATGTTTTTCATTATAATGAAAATAAAGATAATAAAACGCTGTGGTTGTTCCATGGGTGGGGGAATGTTTAGTTAATTACCATTTAATGACAAACGTACTGTTCAGCCGCACCCCCTCTTGGATTTCCTATTGGTCGATTTGCCTCGAATTAAATCAGTTTGTTGAATATCAGAGATCGAGTGCGTAAAAGCATGTCTGAAAGGCGTAGATTGAGAATGGAATCGACGAGAATTTACAAACCGCCATATGATACCGCGTGAATCGGAAACTGTCAGAACAACATAGAAAAAATCGCATCGCTGAAACATGAAATTTTAGTGTTAACAAAGTTCGGGAAAGAAAATGGATATTAAGTGTATTCACTAATGATTAAAACTATTAAAATACATGATCAAAAACTTTTATTGGAACAAAAACGCTACCCTTAATAAGAAAGGACGTCCCTTAAGGTTATAAAACTCTGGAACATATAAATAATCATTCAAATTGCATAAGAATAATGTAAAATACGTAAATTTAATAAAAAATTGAAAGTACCAATACAAAATATTATTTACACAAAATGAATCTCTTATTCAGTCTTATGTGTGCCTTCACCCTGACCTACTCTAACCAATGTTCCACCAGGCACAGATTCTACTCCCACTCCTTGGTGTTTTGTACTGGTGTCTCGTGTTGTAGTTGTCGGGGTCGGTCCGCCTCCTGTTGTGTCACGTCTTTTGCGTGTCGTTCCCGCCCCTCCTCCAGTTGGCGTCCCTCGGGTAGTTGTTGTGTGCGTGCCCTCACCGTCGACTCCTGCACTCGTTGATCCACCGTCAGTAGATTCTCCGTCCAGGCCAGGGTTCTGCGTGGTTGTGTCTCGTGTTGTAGTTGTCGGGGTCGGTCCGCCTCCTGTTGTGTCACGTCTTTTGCGTGTCGTTCCCGCCCCTCCTCCAGTTGGCGTCCCTCGGGTAGTTGTTGTGTGCGTGCCCTCACCGTCGACTCCTGCACTCGTTGATCCACCGTCAGTAGATTCTCCTTCCAGGCCAGGGTTTTGCGTGGTTGTGTCTCGTGTTGTAGTTGTCGGGGTCGGTCCGCCTCCAGTTGAGTGACGTCTTTTGCGTGTCGTTCCCGCCCCTCCTCCAGTTGGCGTCCCTCGGGTAGTTGTTGTGTGCGTGCCCTCACCGTCGACTCCTGCACTCGTTGATCCACCGTCAGTAGATTCTCCTTCCAGGCCAGGGTTTTGCGTGGTTGTGTCTCGTGTTGTAGTTGTCGGGGTCGGTCCGCCTCCTGTTGTGTCACGTCTTTTGCGTGTCGTACCCGCCCCTCCTCCAGTTGGCGTCCCTCGGGTAGTTGTTGTGTGCGTGCCCTCACCGTCGACTCCTGCACTCGTTGATCCACCGTCAGTAGATTCTCCTTCCAGGCCAGAGTTCTGCGTGGTTGTGTCTCGTGTTGTAGTTGTCGGGGTCGGTCCGCCTCCTGTTGTGTCACGTCTTTTGCGTGTCGTTCCCGCCCCTCCTCCAGTTGGCGTCCCTCGGGTAGTTGTTGTGTGCGTGCCCTCACCGTCGACTCCTGCACTCGTTGATCCACCGTCAGTAGATTCTCCTTCCAGGCCAGGGTTCTGCGTGGTTGTGTCTCGTGTTGTAGTTGTCGGGGTCGGTCCGCCTCCTGTTGTGTCACGTCTTTTGCGTGTCGTTCCCGCCCCTCCTCCAGTTGGCGTCCCTCGGGTAGTTGTTGTGTGCGTGCCCTCACCGTCGACTCCTGCACTCGTTGATCCACCGTCAGTAGATTCTGCTTCCAGGCCAGGGTTCTGCGTGGTTGTGTCTCGTGTGGTAGTTGTCGGGGTCGGTCTGCCTCCTGTTGTGTCACGTCTTTTGCGTGTCGTTCCCGCCCCTCCTACAGTTGGGGTCCCTCGGGTAGATGTTGTGTGAGTTCCTTCACCGCCGACTCCTACACTGGTTGATCCACCATTAGTAGAATTACCTCTCAGGCCAGGGGTGTGTGTATTTTCGGATGTTGCATGTTCTATCTCTCGTCGCTGGTCCGCATCTTCAGCTGGAATTGAATCAAGTACTTGGTTCAATAAAAAAGACACGAAGATGTGTCAATGCCATTTAATGACGCAAGATATTCTAAGCTTTCATTGATTTTTTTGTGCCTTTTATTTGCGGTTGAAAATTTTTCATGATTAAATGAAAAATACCGTCGTTTATTTGTTTCATGTAAGGTTTAGGGAAATAGTATCACAGGGTAATCAATATTCTTATAGTTGTTGTTCTGTTTCTCTCTTATTAAAATAGCACTGCTGTATATAATTGTACCTATGTCTGACTAATTATTGTTAGGAAAATAATGACTGACTTACGTGGATGAGCGATTGACGATCCTGCGTAGAAGAGGAGCAGTAGGATGATGCAAGCGCTGCGTGTGAACATTGTCGATACACGGATGTAACGATGCTCCGAGGAAGATCTCGACGGTCTGAAGTGGAAGGAAGAAAATCGTGCTTTTATAGGCATTATCCATCTTGAGCACCCGGAAGACAAAACGCGCCATATCGATCCCCCGGAAGTGGTTCACCGCTTAAGTTTTTTTTTGTTTCGTTAATTTTGCTCTGAAAACTGCTGCAACAATGTTTTGAATGTTTTGTTAGAATTTTTCATTGCTAGTTGTACTTTAGAAATGTATTTCCTGTTTTTCGATTTTAACAGTTTAAAAACTTCCTCTTTCTTGTTGTTGTGTTTTTTCTTATGCGTGAATAAAGCAAGTCTCATGTTTGTTTCCGCGTTTCCGGTGATAAAAAAATATTTGCCTCCCTAATACCCTATTCTTGGTATCATATCATTTTGACGTGGTGCTACTAGAAATTATTCCACGTGTGAATTGATTTTAAAACAATTGATCTCCTAAATTCGTCATGTACCCGGCATATTATCTTCATGCCACATGTTTAGGATTTATGATTTGGACCTCCTTGCCCAATAAATATTCAATTTTTTTCGTTTACCAACATGGAATAATGAATACAGCATCAGAGACATGCAATATAATTCTTATTTTTTCACTTGGTTTTCACAGTGATTTAAGGAATGATGTAAACGAACGCAATATATTTTACATTATAAATTGCGTAACATCTGCATGTGAATATATTTTAGTACATTGGGGACTGTAGTAGTAGTGGTAGTTTTCTCGATCTGGTTATGTATTTGTTTTTACGGTATGAAATTCGGAGAGGGATTGTAAAATACTCAAAATATATATGTGAAAGTTTTATGTTTCCAGTAGGAATGGGTGATTATCATAAAATAATCGTTATATAATAATATTTGCAAGCAGCCGATCAATCGCGGCCTATTAATTTCTTTTATTGGTCGAGACACGATTAATCGATTCGATTGTGAAAACATAAAAAACAGATACCGAGGCTATGCTCCCTCCATAAATTAATTTAACGGAAAGTATGAATAAGTAAAGACAGTTTCTGGAGCAGTCATTTCTTTCCTATTTTCAGTTTTGTTTTAGCACCTTCCATGGTGGTTAATATTTTAATCCCAATTGTATTTTCCCTGTTTTACGCTGGATTAGTTTTTCCAATAACTTTTCTCCGCCCTATAGACGCCTTTAAGGCTCATATTAGGCGAAATAAGAAGATGCCTATTTGTAGGAGTCTAGGGAAATTGATTGATCGTTATCACGAAAAGAGACGAAAATTAGCCCATAAAAGAATACAACACTTATTTATTACGTTTCGGACGAGTATTTGAAAAGTAAAGCAAATTCTTATTTCGTTAGACGGCGGCAAAACTCAAAAAATACACGACCAAAAAATTGTAGGTCTATTAAACCTAACATTACGTGATGTTTTTTAGAAAAAGCAAACAGTGGAGAAAGGAGTTTGTTGATAGGTTTTGCCAAGTCATTTTAGGCAGAATAACTGCAATTTTAACAAAAGGAATTCAGGAAAAACTTTTGTCTTTTCACGACATATAACACAACGAAAGCAGTCACCGCTAGTCACGATTCAAAATCGAAGTAATTTCATATATCACGTCGTGGACGGTTGCAGCTCGATCCACGCCTACTCCCGTTACATCGTCGTTAATTAATAATGGGTCAAAAAATGTGCCCTTCTTCCATATCGTACCACGAATAAAATCATTGAAACGTACACAAACGGGCCTAGTGGCCTTTGTCCGTAGGTTAAAAATGTCTAAAAAACGTGGTTTAAAAAGTATGTTAAAACATGGGTGTGCCGTCATGGATAAAACTTTGGAAACATAATTGCACATGAGCGCTTTCCTCCGGTGGCATAGAGGAGGCTCCCCTGCATCAGAATATATGCTAATGACCGGGCTTGTCCGAAATGCCTCCGTACGGAGTCGTAACCCCGCGTTGTGCACTGGGGCCAATGCTCGTAGGTACGACTCGCGAGCAGACGCATAAACAAAACAGCCGTAGTCTAATTTCGAGCGCACTAATGTGCGATATAATAAAAGCAATGTTTTGCGGTCTGCTCCCCACGATGTGTGGCTTAAAAATTGTATTATATTTAGCGATTTGATGCATTTTATCCTTAAAAGATTGATATGTTCTTGCCAATTGAGCCTGTAGTCGAGCGTCATGCCAAGGAAGCGGGCCGACTGAACGAAAGGGAGGTTTCCTCCCCCGAGGTATAATGTAGGCTGCATTTGGACTCTTATTTTCCTGTGGAAATGGACGCATCTGGTCTTCTCATGGGAGAACCGAAAGCCGTTCCTTTGGGTCCACTGCTCCAATTTGTTCAATGTCAGCTGAACCATTCTGGATGCAGTTACCACCTTGGATGACCCGCAGAATATCGCCAGGTCATCCACAAATAGTGTTCCTATCACCGGCGTCTTGATACATTTCACGACGTCATTTATCGCAATGACGAAAAGTGTCACGCTCAGGACGGAACCCTGGGGAACTCCGTTGTCAAGACGGTAGAGGTCGGATAAAAACTGGCCTATTCTAATTTTAAAAACTCGGTTCATTAAAAAATTTTGAATAAAAATCGGCAAATTGCCTCTAAAACCCCACTCGTGCAATGTCGTTAATATCTTCCGCCGCCACACCCGGTCGTAAGCCTTCTCCAAGTTGAAGAAGACCCCGATCACATGCTTGCGAAGGAGAAAGGCTTCTTGGATGAAATTGTCGATCCGCACCAAATGGTCCATTGTGGAACGGCCCCGTCTAAATCCACACTGGATGCTGGAGAGAAGGTTCCGGCGCTCTAACCACCATACGAGCCGCCGGTTCACCCTTCTCTCCATTAACTTGCACAGGCAGCTGGTGAGAGATATCGGCCGGTAAGAATTCGGGTCAGCTCTATCTTTCCCATGTTTGGGAATGGGGACAATGACAGACTCCCGCCAGGACGAAGGAAAGTTACCTTCTGCCCACAGCTGATTATACGTATTCAGGACTTCCTGCAGCGCTGTCTCCGGGAGGTTGCGGAGAAAAGCATTGTGGACCCCGTCTGGTCCTGGAGAGGTGTCGTGGGAGTCATCGATGGCAGATTTCAACTCGCACAAGGAAAAGGGGAGGTTGTAATCTGCCGTTGTCCGCGTCTCCTTGAAGCCGATAGGAATATTCTCGAGACGTTGCTTAAACGTTCGGAAGGCAGGATCAAGATTTTTATCGCTGCTCGTCTTGGCGATTAACTGGCCGAATATCTCACCGATGGCAGCTGGAGATGTAACCACATTTCCTCCGACTTTTAAGAAGGAGACGCCGAGCTGCTGATGGTTTCCCGAAATGCTCTTCACCTTACGCCACACCTGTGCAAGTGGTGTGTCGATATTCACACTAGAAACAAAATTCATCCAAGAGGCCCTCTTTGCCTCCTGCACGACCTGACGGGCTTTAGCTCTCAGACGCCGAAAAGAGGACAGATTGTTATCAGTGGGATATTTATTAAAGATTTGCAACGCCTTCTTGCGTTGCCGAATAGCTTTGGCACAGTCATCATTCCACCATGGCACAGCAGCTCTCGACATGATGCGCCGAGACCGTGGTACGCTCATATCGGCGGCGTTGATGATGCTGTTAGTCAGTAATTTTACATTAAAAGCGCTATCGCGATTTCTATCGCACGTGTAATTAAAATTACTTTTAAAATAAGGCCAATCGGCTTTCCGGACAATCCAGTTGCCTGGTCTAATGAAATCAGAGTTAAAAAGCCGCTCCTTAGAAATTAAAAGGGGGAAGTGAGCGCTCCCACAAAGATCTTCGTGTACAGACAAAGATATTTTATTTGCTAAACTGCTCGATAAAATGCATAAATCAATTGTGGAGAAATCGCCATTGAAAGAGTTAAAACGAGTCTTCTCCCCATTGTTCAATACAACTAGGTTGCTGGTGTCATCATATCTAAAAATGTTAAAATGTTTTAAAATCCCTTTGTCCGTGTCTTTAAAATGCGTTTCTTGAAGACAAACGCAACAAGGGTTAACATCTCGTATTAAAATGGCCAGCTCCTCCTTGTGCCGATAAAAACCGTTGCAGTTCCACTGCAAAATAAAAGCCATAATAAAATAAATAAATAAATATATATATATATATATATATATATATAAATAGGGATTAAAACGATAAAATCGAGCAGTTAAAACTTTGAGAGCATCAACGCTTGATGCGGTTCTTCTTCCCCTTATTACCAAATTGGAGGATTTCGGTATCTGAAAGATACTCCTCCATTGGTTCTGGTTGGCTCTTACGAACCTTACCAGTTGGGCCGGGGGATTGAGAGTTACCACGCTTCGTTTGCGTGGCCCCGGCGGTGGTTTTTTTGGGGTTCTTCTTAGGAGAACCCGGTCCGGTGGTTTCCGTATTTTTTTTGCCAGATCTGTGACCTTAGCCGACGTGGCAGATTTTTGAGCAGAAGCTTTGATTTTTTGGTTCACTATTTCTTCCGTCTGTGTCGAGATGGTGACCTTTGCTATTCGAGGGGAGGCTACATGGGCGAATGATTTCGAAAAAGTAGGAGCAACTTGTGCTCTGTACTTTTTCCGAGCTTCGAAGTACGGGATTTTCTCAACCGTCTTGATCTCTATTATTTTGCGCTCTTCCACCATCTTTGGACAATTACGAGAGTACACGGGATGTGCACCCTCGCAATTGACGCAAAGTGGGTCACCTGTGCACTCCGCACCCTCATGCTTCTCCAGGCCCCAGCGGGGGCAGGTGGCCTTGCCCTCGCACCGTGTGGCCATGTGGCCGAATCGCTGGCATTGGTAGCATCGCATGGGTGCCGGTATGAATGGCCGCACTGGGACAGATTCATAACCGACAAACACCTTGTCGGGGAGCTGGTCATGCGCGAACGTGAGTACAACTGACGTCGTATTTACCCTTTCTCCGTTGCGCTTTGTAGTGAGTCGACGAGCATCGGTGACCCCCTGAGAGGCCATCTCCCGCTTGATCTCGTCGATTTCCACGTACAAAAGGTCGTAGTGACTGATCTGGTCGTAGTGACTGATTAAGTAGCGCTGACTAGCGCCGGAAACATTATCTCCCCCGCCCGTTTCCGGACGGGATCTTTTAGGTGGTGGAAGACATCTCAGAGTAAGGATTGTTACTCTGAGGAAGAGATTCATCCGCCATGCCTAAACTGCATTCATCCCCCGGGCTCCCCACCCGCCATGGAGCCACACATTCGGGACGCCGCACCGCAAACCGGTGCGGTCGCCAGGGCTACCCGAGGGGATATAGCACCCTAGAAATGGTTGTCTGTTTCGGGTTGGGTCTTCGATGCACGGGCCCACCAAACCCGTACATCTCCGACCGCCCTACGCAGACCCCCACCTCCCTGGCACTCGCCACCGTTAAGCTTACGCCACGGAAGCCGATTGACCGGGAGTGGCTAGCTCCCGGCCGCCCGTTTACAGCGAATCTGGGGCCAAAGAGGGGTTTTGGTCCCCAGTCCATACCGGGCATCCGACACCCGGCTGGGAACCACGGACCTCACCCTCCAGGATCCCCTTCTCCTCTTTACGGGTCTCCGCACACGGCAAACATGCGGGTGGATCGCAGGCCAGGTGGTATGGCCGCACACAGACAGTTGACCCACAAGACTGTCCGGGCTCAACCCTTTTTCGCTCTGGGTTTGTTTTCGGGGTTGTCTCCCCGCCCTTTTAGTCGCCTCTTACGACAAGCAGAGATACTGCGGGAGTATTCTCAATCCCCCTACCCGCAGGGGAGATTACCGCACGATGCCTGAGTTTGAGAAATTACACCATAAATTATGTTTTTGTCGCATCCGATAAACATTTGAAACATTTTATTTAGATTGGAATTGCCTTCGTGACTCCCTTTATAGGGCAACATTATGGGAAACTTTTTTAATGGAATTTTTTCACATAATGTGTTTATTTGGGTCTCAAATAAGCACAAATAAGCAATATCATCTTTCGAAAAAATTTTATAATGATTATATCATGGTGGTCCCTCCCAGGGACCATTGGCCATTTGGGGACAAACCCATCAATTATTTTCGTCTTTTCTTATATTTTGTCAAATTATACATATGGCCAATTGGACTTCGAAAATGTGTCCTCGCATGTTTAGGTAGTCCTTAGTTCGAATTTTACCTTATCCTTATACGTGTTTACAATGGTTCAGAGTCTTATTAGTAAAATAATGGGATGGAAATGTCTAATTGAATATTTTGTATATTTTTTATGTTCATACCATATAGTAATTATAATTAATAATATTTTACAGCTAAACCAAATTTTTGGAGCACTGGTTAAAGTTCTATGCATATGGTAATGTTACACTTTCAGGTTGGGCACAGTGCATTTCTTTTTCCCGGGAAGAAGTCGTACTCTACGGGTACACACCCGACCCGTTATAGGATCATGGAATATTTTCTCTGAAGAGGGTTTACTGACTTTTTGTGATGTTTATACGTGCGTACTGGTAGTCGAGCCATGGGTTGCGGAAATCCGCCCCCTCCCACTCCGAAGGTCATTGTCCCACAAGTGCGCCGAGAAACACTAGCACTAAAGAGAAACAGACTCTCCGAGCTCTCCGCCCACGATAAAGTCGCCGACTAGTAGCCGCCCTAGCCAATACAATTAAAGTTTGCCCTGTTTTCACTGTTCCCATCCCTGATCCTTGGCGCATTTTTCCATTACTGTCAGGTTATCAATGAAATTGTACACAATTGGTACTCATGTGAATAAAATATTTCAAAAATACCCATGAAAATATTTCGGAAAAAATGGAGCAAATATACTTGTAAGAGTGGAAATGAAAAAACAAATATTTACTTTGAAAACTCTATTTTCCTGTTTTTTCTTCATTCTAGTCTAGTTTTCACTTTATTTTCATATATTTATTCATAATATGATACTTCATTTTTTGCGGGAAGATTTATTGCTTGAAATATTTCGGAGGTTATATTAGGTTTTAGAAGTTATAAAAATACACTGTTAGAAAATGAAACATAGTAAAGTGTATTACATAAAATGATTTTAGCAGCCTGTTTTCACAAAATGAAGTTTTTATGAAATGACATTTTTCAAATAAGAGTAATGCACTAAATTGGAGAAATACCTGTAAAAATGTCTCAAAAAACATAGCATATGATGAAAATATACCTCATAAAGTACAAAATCAGCAATATACGAGTATATACATAATTATAATTATTTTTACAAAATATGGATAATATTTACCGATATTTTCAAGTAACAATTATAACATACAGTATATTTCATCAGTAAAATTGTGTTTATACATATCAGTAAATTATGGCACATTCAGTTTGAGTTACTTTGAAAGGCAATGAGAGAAGCAGTCAAAGCATTAGCCCACATTACCCCGAGAACAATAATAATTTTTCAGCCAAAGCATTTCCTTCTTCACCTTTGACTTGGTGCTACAATGAGCACATCTTTTTTTGTTCCCTTTTTTATTACGTGATCTCCGACATTTTTCAGTCTTATAGTATTTTCAACAGGCCTTGCGTGTCATTTCTTTTTCTCGCTCGCCCCTTTCTCCATTCTCTCTTACGCATAATTTATTAGTTCTTAGAACTTTGTTCTTTTTCGTTGGGTTGTGCATTGATGAAGCTGCATTCACCGTTCTTGTGCCCCTATCCTTCGATTTTACAATGCTTATGACTTTTGACTTGGCATATTCACCCTCTGCTGATCTGAAGTCTTTATCGGATTTTAGTAACTCTCTAGGGAGTCTACTGGTTCTTATTGTTCCACATGAGAAGACATCTTTTTTCAATAGATTTTCCACCAAGCTGACACTGGAAAAAAAAACTGTTGAAATAAGCACTATGTGCTTAGTCAGTGGCACGGGGATTGATGACGAGCCTCTTGAAGTATTGTCATCGGCATCTAAAACCCCTGCCACCTCAAAATCCACAGTCACATAATCTGTGACGTCAATCAACATATCCACTACTTCTTGCCGATCGGTGGGGTCGTTCAAATCATACTTTTTCTGATCTATGCTGGAAATATACATTATTTTAGCATAAATGTGAAGGCTTCTCATTGGCATTTGAGAAGAGAGGTTAGAGGATGAACTTACATTTACCCATGGAGATGTGCAAGGGGCACTGTTTTATGGCACTACCTGCCAAGCAGGCAGAAGAAGGGCAAACATTTGGCCGGAGGAAACCGTGAAAATATTTTTTGGGTCGGCTCAACGGTGCAAAAATGCTGGAAAAAAATAAAGAAATCAATCATTTAATAAATTTACCATGGGTATGTCTGACGAAAATATTCTTCAGCAAAATTTCATCAGTAACAATAATTCAGACACTCAGGGATTCATACAAAGCATGTACATCAATGACTAAATAAGCTGTATTATGATTAAATATACGCATGAATTAATTTTTTAAGGAAAAAAATATTCAAATACACGTAATTTGATCAACAAAAATAAAAAACCAAGATAAGACACGGAAAACTTTTAAAATAAGCATGGAAATCTAACATTTCCCGACCATCCAGAGAAATTTCAGATAAATATCACAAAAAAACTTAAATAACATGTTTTCGATCAAATATTATCCCAAATAAATGCTTCTATAATGAAATGTATTCATTTATTGTTGAAAATGCTCACTTTTTGAGAAACAGATTGAGGATTGGACGAAAATAATCCAAAAGTCAGGGAGTGCGACCTCGATCACGGCTGAATCCACTGTGGTCCGGAACGGGCAGCGGTCCCTCTGAGGGACCACTTCTTCAAAGAAAACGCCACCAACGGAACCCAAGGCCATCAATAACCCCATGGGTATTTTTCTAGGTACTAACGCATGCAGCGGAGAGGGAAGAAACCATTCCCGCGTTTCAGGCGCCAAATTTTGAATGGTGGTCCCTGGGAGGGACCAGTGCCCTATAAAGGGTTAAAGGTTATGACAGAGAATTGCCTACTTTTTAATCTGTTAGCTGTCCTCATGTTCTAATAAAATTTCAACTAATTAAAGCCAAGGCTAATGTTTTTATTTCTAATAATGCAAAAGTAGTTATGAAATTCGTAAAACCTTATTATGAAACTGATCACTTGATTGAAACGTGGGTGGGACCACTGCAGTCACACTTATTTCAGCATGAAGGGTATTGAGGAGGAGGGAAATATTATTACCTTTGTTACTTAACTGTATTAAAGTTGGATATGTCTTGCGGAGTAGAGAGATTATCAAACTCAGGGGTTTCGTTGTACTGTTCTGACAGTAGGCCGTAACTGAATTATGCAATAATTGCATGAAAAATGTTAACCTTATCATAGTAATGCATATCATAGTTCATTTTATCAGATCATGGGTTAATATTTCCATATTTAGGTAGTAAAGTTATTTTACTGTGCATTTGGCATTTTAAAACCGAAATTGAATTTTGATTTCAATTCCTGTTGTTGAGCGATAACCAATCTTGGCACTCCGGGAGCAATATTAAGAACACATCCGTGTTTTAACCGGCACGTGTCGAATTTGCTGCGAAGCAGCGTTATTTCAGGGGCTATTCATATGCAATAATTTATGCTCTGTACCTATACTCTTGTCTTCCAAGACAATAGTCAGCCTCAGTACGATCCCACCGATCAGCACCGGCGAGCCGGATTGGGCACAGTGGGTCTTCGCACCGAGGCTTCCCATTTAGCTAAATTCTATCTGTTCTATTATTATTTCTAATGATCACCAGCTCCTTATTTTCTTTTATTCTTTATTTCCCCAGCAGCGTCATCTATATAGGCCGTCTATATGTATCGTTCTCCCTTCTTTTTTCCTCAGCTAGATCTCTAATATTGTCTACCTGGCTATCCTTATTATTTCTTATGTAGTTTGATTTTAGTTCCCTTATTTTCTCCGTTAATGGAGGAACGTCCGTAAAGCGATGTAGTTCTTCATTTGTGTGTCTTCTTTTTACCTTGAATATTGATCTTAGACATCTTCTCTCATATGATTCAAGTTTCCCTAGTAAGGTTTTCCCCAGTAGACCAGTCAGGCCGGTGCTGCGTAAAGTAAAGTTGGTCTTAAATATGTGCAAAAAATAGTTTTCTTTATCTCCGTTGGAGTCGCGTTACTTTTTAAAATAGGTGCCAAACTAGACCTAGCTGCCGTTCCTTTTGCAATGATTTTGTCCACATGTTTTTTCATGTTGACATTTTTGTCCAGATTGACTCCTAAGTAGTCTATACTGTCGACCCATTCTATAGGTTGAGCGTCAATTCTGAGCAGATCACATCTCGGTGTCGTAATGCCTGACCTGTGGAACAGGATTGCCTGCGTCTTCTTTGTGTTTAGCGTTAGTCGCCATTTCTTATACCACCTATTGGCTTCGTCTAGAGCATCTTGCACATATTCTTGCGCTTTCTCGGCCTTCTTGCTTGTTGCAATGATTGCTACATCATCAGCGTAGTATCCAAGTCTGACAAGCCAGTCAGACCATCGGAATTAAGTTAAGAATGAATGCATATAGCAATCTGAGACAAACGGTGTAAACAATTGCCAATGAACGCTTATCCGGTCAAAAAACTGTTTCCATGCTTTAAGGAATATAAAACATTCCAAGGAATTCTATTAAAGAACTTTTAAGGAACTTTTCGTAAGGTAGTGTAAGTAGTTCATTGCATGATATACTTATGTTTAGTGAAAGGTAATATATACAATTCGATATATTGTCCCAGTAACTTCCTCCTCTTGTACAACAACAAAACGGTTGAAGAGGAGGAGGAAAATCTAAGAAAAGTACTAAACTTCTAATTAAAAATTAATTAATTGGGCCTTCGAGGGCTCCATGGTAAAAAATAAGTACAATGCAGCAATGGGAGAAGCTGACAAACCTCTTGATCGCGCATGATCTTTGTATACAATACGACACTAATATCGGAAGATACGAGGAATGGACAAAAGACGACCGCGTAGCGAGGATTTTTCTGATGCTTTTTCGCCGATGCCATTATCTTTCGGCCTCTGGCGCCTGTGACACGGATGGCATCGAAGAATGGCACCGGCGACAATTAAGGAATAACTACTGATGCCATTTCGAGTACCTGATGACAAAATAGCATCTCCTGTCAGACAGCATCGGGCGCCTTAGCTACGGAATAACAACCGATGCCATTTCGAGTAGCCGATGCCAAAATAGCATCTTTTTTCATATGGCTTCGGGCGCCTTCCTTATGGCATAACCCCCCAGGAGCGCCTTCACTTTGGACACATTTTTATCAATTCTTGAAGTTGACGGGCGACCGCTGGTCGTCATCGACGAGCTCCCGCCTCGTTTGGAACAGCTTATGCCACTCGAACACTGATGAGAGGTTCATGGCGGCAGCATCCCCGTAGGCGTCCTTAATCATTCCGAGGGTCTTCGTCGCGGGTTTCCCTACTTTGACGCAGAATTTGATGGCATAGGGCTGGTCGAGATTTTTATCCATCTTGGATCGCGACAACGCTTCTTAACAGAGGTTCGAGGAAATCGACGTGCTTACTCTTCACTTGCACGCAGGCGACTGGAAAAAATATCGGTCTCTTCGGAAGGCTCCCCACTACCACGCCAAGGTGGTGGGACCGCCTCCACACCGCTCCGTTCGTAAATTCAGTCCTACTACATTTTGACCCTACCCTGTGCGTCATTTCAGTATCTAAGGGCCAGTTTCACCAATGAAGATAATCTTTTTAACTCGGTTAATTTTGGGATTAACCGAGTTAATGTGACTTCTCTGTTTCACCAGTACCATTAACTCGGTTTTGGTGCATTATCTCGGTTAATACTTTTATCGGCCGTTTTCGCGAGGTGAAAGGATATTAACCGATATAATACTGTAAAAGCAACATGGCGCGCAGGCGATTTTGTCAGCTACTTTCAGATATTAGTCGAGACATTTGAGTTCAATTATCGTTATTTAAGGCAATAACTAGGTTGATTAAGGAACGCGCAATTTATTTGAACCTAAAACTTGAGATTTGATTTATCCCGAGTTAATAAACGCTACGAAAAGCACTTAGCAACAATTCAGGTGAGGTCTTCTCGGGATTTCCACCGGGTTAAATATTTATATAACCACCCACCACCAACCAACTTCAACTCACCCTGAAGACGATGGACAAGTCGTCCGTGGAAACGTTGGTGTTATATAAAGGATAAATAAAAGCAAATAGCACGTATCTAACCTCTAAAACTCTATCTTATTTAAATGTAAATAGTACACTTCTTACAATAGACACTGCTACACACTTCAACCATAATTAAACATATTTTATAACCCTCATGAATTCTTACTGAGTAATCAGGGAACGTTATAGCCGCGTACGGTCATGCAAACGATTTGCCCGTCGCTATAAAATCTTAGCGTGACAGCCAGCCGGAATCGAATTGTAAAATAACAATATAATTATAAACTTGTATACCTAAGGTTGATCAAGTATCTCGTCACCGAAATTGCTTCTCTGGTCGTCGTGTCCGATCTTTCATAATCACGTCTGGTGAGATTTAATGCAGTACGAAATTGCACCAGCGTCTTTCTTAATAAATGACGATAGGCCTCACATTCCTATAAAAAGTTTATTTTGAATCACGCCTAACGTACCTCGACCTCTATTTCTCCTCTCTCGTAGCTTTCTCCGGAAGAATTGTGGCTGCCACCGTTGTATGGACACTAGCAGTAGATGCGAAAATTAAACCACACCGATTCATTATTAATAGCTCTACTTCACTTCCGATGGCCTCAAACCTCAGTATCTAGAAAGCTTTGTATAATGAATATTATAATTACTAAATATACACCATTCTTTATTTCACCTATCACGCATCACTTCTAAACAAGGCCGAAGACACAAACGTAAACAAACCATCGATACCGCTGCGTTGGTCGGAAATCTCCCGTGAATCGATATGTGCTATCGATACGCCTACACATACTTTCTGCACGTAACAGGGATTCAAGGAATTAATTAAAAAGATCATTCGCCGTAAGCAGAAGCAATTTCAGGTCATCACTTAAATTCATTAGCGAATGAATTCATTCGCATGATAATTCACCGTGACACCAATGACAACGACGAAGGAAATGCTAAGTTTTAAGTGATCGAAAGGTACCTATAATAGCAGTTACTGTTCGTTTTCGAGACGCTATAAATAAAGGAAATGTAATTTAAGTTCATTCCATAATTTTATTTCTCCATCTCCTAAACGTAACAGTGAAGACAATAAGTGATATCTTAGGGGAGATGTTTAGTAGAATTAGGAAAAGCGGGGTTTGAAATATCTTATAAACATATAGACGATTTTTGAAAGTGATTGTAGATGTTTTCTAGATATACGTAGAAGATAATATAGATGTTTCGTGGACGTTTAGTTAATATTTTGTCCTTCATGGGTACATTGGAAATGCCTTTAGTTACAATAAGCACGAAGTTAAATCAGCTGAATTACAAATCGGTTAGGCGCTTTTATTTGTTTGCTGACGTCAGGAGTATGAGAAATTTACCAACCTAAACATTCTCAGAGAAATCTCGGTTTAAGTAAACCGAGATAATAATAACAGTGGTGGAACGCAAGCAAGAGATTATCGAGATAATAATATTAACGGAGATAATGTAAACCGCGATAATGGGAAATTTTACCGTCGTTGGTGAAACTGGCCCTTAGTGTAAAATACTTTCGCCTCTGATGTTTTGTAAGGGAAGATGCTCAAAAACAAACGTCTCACGAGTTGCCATAAAAATTCTTTTACTTCCACCCTCATCCTTGGCGACGGAAAGAAGTTTTATCACGCACGGAAATATTCATAACCTAAGAACAAACCACTTGAATACTGTAAGAACTTTGAAATTTATTTTAAACAAGCACAACTTGAAATTACGGGAAACCAATAAATATTCGAGTGACCATCTCTCGATAACTGATCATAACGGAGGGAGAGTTGAGGGTGTAGAACATTTCTTCACTCATCTCTATTGAGGAATCAGATCCTGATGGCGATGTGGAGGAATTTGAAGACATTGATTCAGAGGAATCCGACCCAAAACATAGATTACGGGCCTCTTTGGTTGTTCTGTATTTGTGTAGTGTTTTATGCATATTTTGTATTGTGCACTACGGACTATAACTTAGGTGCCTAATCACACACGTCTTTAATACAAATATTGCTGCAATTAATGCTATAAGAGATTATGTTCATGATTAAAAAAAATGATGTAAACAATGTATTCAATTTTTCTTCATTATGGTAACCGAAGAACTTATTCTCTCTTTAATGTCAAGCATTCTAGGCTACGAAACAGAACCATTGAAAAAACACATAACAATTTTATTTGAATATTCAACAAAAAAAGTATATGCTATTTGTAGTAATTTGACTGTTTTCAAGCCTAAATAAATCTCCCATCATGTTAGATACGAAACCACTGTCGAAATACAACCAAAGATATAAACGTTTTTCGATGACGTTTTTGCTATTATAGGTGAGTCGTATTAATCCTTGTCTACGCTAGTCGTATTAATATTTAAAGAACTTTGCCCTGACCGCGCGAAAACTCAAGGATTCCTCAGCATTCAGCGATAACATGTGTCTTTTTTCATTAAATGTTTTGCTCTAAAATGCCCAACAGCTTCAGTTACAAGTGGCTTAAATAATTTTTTACCTAAACCTAATATGTTACTTGTCGTAGCTATTACAGGAAATGAATTCATTCAGTGTCTTTATTGGATCTTCACCAGTCGAGATACGAGTCAACAAGATTAAAGTTTTCGAGACCATTGAGTATTCACACATAATTTTTATCACGACATTATATCATTGTGCATACATTTTGTAATAATCTACCATCGTATATTACAATTTTTTTTAAACTAAAACTTGAAATAGAGAATGAATCAGTTTATATTGTCCACGAATAATATAGACATTATTGATTAATGATAATGACGAAATGCATTTCCACGTCAAATAAAATCAATATAGGAATAAAATGGAAAAAAAAAATTTTTTTTAAGGGTGAATACGTGTTTCATTAAAAATTTTAAACGTTCGCCTGAAAAAAACGTTTCTTTTCCATCACTAGTTATAACTTATGATAATTGGAGCATTAAATGCTAGTAGAGCTTTTTCGTTCTATATCTATATCATTAGAAAGTATTGCAGCCGCAAAAAACAGTCCACCATTACGATAATGACTGATGACGTCCCGAACCATTCTCTTATAAGACTCCATTTAAGACTAATCAGATTCCAATACAAAGTTTTTCATTATAATGAAAAAAAAAATAATAAAACGCTGTGGTTATTCCATGGGCGGGGGAATGTTTAGTTAATTACCATTTAATGATAAACGTACTGTTCAACCGCACCACCTCTTGAATTTCCTAATTATCGATTTGTCTCGAATTAAATAGTTTGTTGAATATCAGAGATCGAGTGCGTAAAAGCATGTCTGAGAGGCGTAGATTGAGAATGGAATCGACGAGAATTTACAAACCGCCATATGATACCTCGTGAATCGGAAACTGTCAGAACAACATAGAAAAAATCGCATCGCTGAAGCATGATATTTTACTGTTAACAAAGTTCGGGAAAGAAAATGAATAATAAGTGTATTCACTAATGATTAAAACTATTAAAATACATGATCAAAAACTTTTATTGGAACAAAAACGCGACCCTTAATCAAAAAGGACGTCCCTTAAGGTAATAAAACCCTGCAACATATAAATAATCATTCAAATTGCATTAAGATAATGTAACATACGTAAATTTAATAAAAAATTGAAAGTACCAATTCAAAATATTATTTACACAAAATGAATCTCTTATTCTGTCTTATGTGTGCCTTCACCCTGACCTACTCTAACCAATGTTCCACCAGGCACAGATTCTACTCCCACTCCTTGGTGTTTTGTACTGGTGTCTCGTGTTGTAGTTGTCGGGGTCGGTCCGCCTCCAGTTGAGTGACGTCTTTTGCGTGTCGTTCCCGCCCCTCCTCCAGTTGGCGTCCCTCGGGTAGTAGTTGTGTGCGTGCCCTCACCGTCGACTCCTGCACTCGTTGATCCACCGTCCGTAGATTCTCCTTCCAGGCCAGGGTTCTGCGTGGTTGTGTCTCGTGTTGTAGTTGTCGGGGTCGGTCCGCCTCCTGTTGTGTCACGTCTTTTGCGTGTCGTTCCCGCCCCTCCTCCAGTTGGCGTCCCTCGGGTAGTTGTTGAGTGCGTGCCCTCACCGTCGACTCCTGCACTCGTTAATCCACCGTCAGTAGATTCTCCTTCCAGGCCACGGTTTTGCGTGGTTGTGTCTCGTGTTGTAGTTGTCGGGGTCGGTCCGCCTCCTGTTATGTCACGTCTTTTGCGTCTCGTTCCCGCCCCTCCTGCAGTTGGCGTCCCTCGGGTAGTTGTTGTGTGCGTGCCCTCACCGTCGACTCCTGCACTCGTTGATCCACCGTCAGTAGATTCTCCTTCCAGGCCAGGGTTTTGCGTGGTTGTGTCTCGTGTTGTAGTTGTCGGGGTCGGTCCGCCTCCAGTTGAGTGACGTCTTTTGCGTGTCGTTCCCGCCCCTCCTCCAGTTGGCGTCCCTCGGGTAGTTGTTGTGTGCGTGCCCTCACCGTCGACTCCTGCACTCGTTGATCCACCGTCAGTAGATTCTCCTTCCAGGCCAGGGTTCTGCGTGGTTATGTCTCGTGTTGTAGTTGTCGGGGTCGGTCCGCCTCCTGTTATGTCACGTCTTTTGCGTGTCGTTCCCGGCCCTCCTCCAGTTGGCGTCCCTCGGGTAGTTGTTGTGTGCGTGCCCTCACCGTCGACTCCTGCACTCGTTGATCCACCGTCAGTAGATTCTCCTTCCAGGCCAGGGTTCTGCGTGGTTGTGTCTCGTGTTGTAGTTGTCGGGGTCGGTCCGCCTCCTGTTGTGTCACGTCTTTTGCGTGTCGTTCCCGCCCCTCCTCCAGTTGGCGTCCCTCGGGTAGTTGTTGTGTGCGTGCCCTCACCGTCGACTCCTGCACTCGTTGATCCACCGTCATTAGATTCTGCTTCCAGGCCAGGGTTCTGCGTGTTTGTGTCTCGTGTGGTAGTTGTCGGGGTCGGTCCGCCTCCTGTTGTGTCACGTCTTTTGCGTGTCGTTCCCGCCCCTCCTCCAGTTGGGGTCCCTCGGGTAGTTGTTGTGTGAGTTCCTTCACCGCCGACTCCTACACTGGTTGATCCACTATTAGTAGAATTACCTCTCAGGCCAGGGGTGTTTGTATTTTCGGATGTTGCATGTTCTATCTCTCGTCGCTGGTGCGCATCTTCAGCTGGAATTGAATCAAGTACTTGGTTCAATAAAAAAGACACGAAGATGTGTCAATGCCATTTAATGACGCAAGATATTCTTAGCTTTCAATGATTTTTTTGTCCCTTTTATTTGCGGTTGAAAATTTTTCATGATTAAATGAAAAATACTGGGGTTTATTTGTTTCATGTAAGGTTTAGGGAAATAATATCACAGGGTAATCAATATTCTTATAGCGGTTTTCCTTGTACCTCTCTTATTAAAATAGCACCGCTTAATAATATTGTACCTAAGACTGACTAATTATTGTTAGGAAAGTAATTAAGACTGACTTACTAGGATGAGCGATGCACATTCCAGCGCAGAAGAGGAGCAGTAGGATGAAGCATGCGCTGCGAGGATTCATTGTCGATACACGGTTGTAATGATGCTCCAAGGAAGATCTCGACGGTCTGAAGTGGAAGGAAGAAAATCGTGCTTTTATAGGCATTATCCATCTTGAGCACCCGGAAGACAAAACGCGCCATATTGATCCCCCGGAAGTGGTTCACCGCTTAAGTTGTTTTGTTTCGTTAATTTTTCTCTGAAAACTGCTGAAACATTGTTATGAATGTTTTGTTATTATTCTTCAGTGTTAGTTGTACTTTAGAAATGTATTTCCTGTTTTTCGATGCAAAGAGTTTAAAAAACATTCTCCTTCTTGTTTTTGTTTTTTTCTTATCCGTGATAAAAGCAAGCCTCATGTTTGTTTACGCATTTCCGGTGATAAAGAAATATTTGCCTCCGTAATACTCGATTCTTGGTATCATATCATTTAGACGTGGTGGAACAAGAAATTATTACACGTGAGTAATGATTTTAAAAAAATTGATCCTTTAATTTCGTCATGTACCCGGCATATTACACTTATATTTCATGTTTAGGATTTATGCTTTGGACCTCCTTGCCCAATAAATAATCAAATTTTTTCGTTTTGCCAACATGGAATAATGAAAACAGCATCAGAGACATGCAATATAAAACTTAGTTTTTCACTTGGTTACCCCAGTGATTTAAGGAATGATGTAAACGAACGCAATATATTTTACATTATAAATTGCGTAACATCTTCATGTTTATATATAAGTACATCGGGGACTGAGTTTTTCTCGATCTGGTTATGTATTTGTTTTTATTGGGTATTTTACTCTGGTTATGGATTTGTTTTTTCGATATGAAATTCGGAGAGGGATTGTAAAATACTCAAAATATATATGTGAAAGTTTTATGTTTCCAGTAGGAATGGGTGATTATCATAAAATAATCGTTATATAATAATATTTGCAATCAGCCGATCAATCGCGGCCTATTAATTTCTTTTATTGGTCGATACTGGATTAATCGATTCGATTATGACAACATAAAAAACAGATACCGAGCTTATGCTTCCTCCATAAATTAATTTAACGGAAAGTATGTTTAAGTAAAGAAAGTTCTGGAGCAGTCATTTCTTTACTATTTGCAGTTTTGTTTTAACACCTTCCACGGTGGTAAATATTTTAATCCCGATTATATTTTCCCTGTTTTACGCTGGATTTTAAAATTTTCCCATAACTTTTTTCCGCCATTTACATGCCTTTTAGGCTCATGTTTGGCGATATAAGAAGATGCCTATAGGTAGGGATCGAGGGACATTGATTGATCCATATAAAACGAAAATGAGATAATAAAACGATGAAAGACTTATTCATGGCGTTTCGGACGAATATTTGAAAATTACTGCAAACTTTTCTTGCGTTAGATGGCGGCGAAACCTTCACATAAATACACGACCAAAAATATTGTAGGTCTAACATTACGTGAGGTATTTTCGAAAAAACGTGGAGAAAGGAGTCAGTAGATTGGTTCCGCCAAGTCATTTTCGGCAGAATGGCAACCATTTTAACAAAAGGAATTCAAGAAAAACTCTTGTCTTTTCACGACATATAACACAACGAAAGTAGTCACCGCTAGTCACGATTCAAAATCGAAGAAATTTCATATATCACGTCGTGGACGGTTGCAGCTCAAGCTACGCTTACTCTCGTTACGTCGTCGTTAATTAATAAGGAGTCAAAAAATGTGCCCTTCTTCCGTATCGTACTTCTTTTGAATAGCTTCTTTAAATAGCCAAAGAATTTTATAGAAGAGTTACTAAGAACTCGTGCCTCTACTATATCAACGAGCCATTGTCGCTATTATCCGTCGAGACTGACGCGATTACCGCGAGATGCCTGAGTTTGAGAAATTACACCATAGATTATTTTTTCGTCGCAACCGATAAACATTTAAAACATTTTATTTGGATTAGAATTGTCTTCGTGACTTAAAATCCTATGACCAAGAATTTCGTGCTTTTTAATCCGTTAGCTGTCCTCATGTTCTAATGAAATTTCAACTATTTAAAGCCAATGCTAATTTTTTATTTTTAATATACGAAAGTAGTTATGAAATTCGTAGAACCTTATTATGAATCTGATCACTTGATTGAAACGTGGGTGGGACCACTGCAGTCACATTTTTTTCAGCATGAAGAGTGTAGAGGAGGAGATAAAAAATAATTACCTTTTTTATTTTACTGCATTAAAGTTGGCTTTCTCTTGCGTAGTAGAGAGCTTATGGAACTCGGGGGTTTCGTTGTACTGTTCTGACTGTTGGCCCTAACTGAATCATGCAATATTTGCATGTGAAATGTTTACCTTATCATAATAATGCATACCATAGTTCATCATATCAGATCATGGATTAATATTTCCAACTTTAATCTTTTATGCAAGTTTTCGATTTACCTGTGTACTTTGACACTAGATTGTAGTTGATTCCAGGGCAGGCCAGTACTTCAAGAACGCCATAAGCTTTTTGCCTACTTATCGATGCTTATAAAAGTTGGATGTATTCAATGGTCCATAATTGGTAGTAAAGTTATTTTATTGTATATTTGACATTTTAAAACCGGAATTGCATTTTTCGATTTAGTCAAGTTTTATCTTTTTCCTTCGCCAGACGAAAAACAAACTACGAAGATCATCCATAAGTTCCGTTTTTTTCTTATTGATCGATTTTTTATTGAAAAAAATTTAAACTTGCAGAAAACGTTCTTGATATTATGTATAATTTTTCCACATAATCTCCGGAAACCTCAATGTACATCGTATACCCTCGAATGAGCTTTGAAATCCCCTCCTCGTAGAAGCTTCCCGCCACCTCCTTGGTCCATTTGGTTACAGTTTCTTTTACTTCCTCGTCACTTGTGAAACGTTCTCCGGCTAATCCCTCCTTAATTTTGGTGAACAGATGAAAGTGAAGATGAAGACAAAAGACAAGGAAGTAAAAGTGAAGATGAAGACAATGAAGACCAAAGAGCGATGCTATTTTTCACTTGTTAGGCCCCACCTTGAGTATGCAGCCAGTGTATGGGATCCTAATGAATTAGGTTTGATGAGAGAACTAGACAGTGTGCAGCGTAGAGCAGCTAGGTTAGTCAAAAGGTGTTACGATAGGTTGAGTAGTGTATCAGAATTAATACAAGAATTAGGGTGGGAATCATTATCAGAGCGTAGGTTAAAGTTCAGATTAAATCTATTGGAGAAATTTCAATCGGATAGCTTTACTGAAGATGTCAGGCACATATTAAAAACACCAGCGTATTATGCTAGATTCGACCAGATAAATAAGATTAGAGAGATAGATTGTCGTACCGATAGATTCAAAATGGCATTTTTCCCCCGTACTATAAGAGAACAGAATAGGCAGCATATAGCAAAGGGATAGGTAGGCGAAATATTTTAGAGTAGTCTGTAGTGCATGATGCATGTATTACCCCTTAAATACTATAGATACTAACAATCAAGTTGCATGAGACAAGATAGTTGCTAGTTTGCATGTTAGTAATGCATGCTTGGTGATCTTCACCCCCTGCCACACACCCTCGCGGTGGCTTGCAGGGTATCGTGTAGATGTAGATGAAAGTCTGAAGGGGCCAAGTCAGGACTGTAAGGTGGATGGGTCATAACATCCCAACCTAAATGATCCAAAAGTTCCGTAGTGAACGAGCGACGTGAGGCCGTGCATTGTCGTGGAGAAGGCACACACCAGAGGGCAACATTCCTCTTCTCTTGTTCTGGATGGCCCGACGAAGGTTCTTCAGGGTCTCAAAATACCGGGAGGCGTTAATTGTTTCTCGTTGAGGCAAAAAATCATTCGTGGAGTTCATCCATGGTGGAACGGCGATCTTCGCGAACAGCATGTCGACTTTTGCCACAAGTTCGTCCGTGACAATTGAAGGTCTGCCTCTTCCACTCTCGTCCTCAAGTGAATGTCTTCCCGCCCTAAATTCACGATCCCATCTCCTCACCATCGACTCACTAATTACACCCTCTCCATACACATAAACAAGCTGTTGATGAATTTCAACCGATTTGAAACCACGGGCATGAAGAAATTGAATCACTCCGCGGACAACGACTCGAGACGGAACAGGCACAGAGGTGGCGGGACAGGACGTCGAGGGCTCCATTTCAGCGTCTTGGTGTGACCTTGTTTTCAAGGCTACTGCGGCCCTTCGCCTCTCATTCTACTCAGAAGGTTCCCCTCTTTCTTGCAACGTTGCCAAAATTTAATAAACAGAAACCCTAGCAACCTACAGACCAAAACGGAACTTATTTTTTGGATGACCCTTGTAATTACGGCAGCAAAAATTTAGCATATAAATTGCAATTCTAGTATTTGAGGTTTCGAAATTCGAGACATTCAAATATTCGAGTCATTTTTTAATTATCTGATTTGAGAAATCTGCTATTCAGTCCATCTGTAGCTAAAACCCCTCTTAACCAGGATTTTTTTAAGAAAATTCAGTCATTAATTTCTGTTGTCGTATCTATCTCGTATAATTCCAGGTCCTCCAATCCCGCTCTTGGCTAACTCAGAGAGCAGATTGATAGACGTAAAAACGTTCTCAAATACCTACAACATGACTGCCCTTCGTGATATCAGCTTTTTGAAGGAGACCAGTTACAACATCAAAACCTTATCCATTTCCAGAAATGAGATGTGTTTTGGTACTTCCACAGTACGGCTTGGCGTGCAGTAAATATCCATCTGATCTGTGAAGTTACCACAGTTTGACACCAAACGTTAAAGTTTCCCTCGAATAAATTTTTTTGTCCCATACCTGTCATAATAGGGTGTCTCTTGTCTCATCTATGCTTAGATACTTAATACTATCTACAACCTTTAATGACTTGCTCAAAATTTCAAAAATTGGCCTCATAGCCCTCCTCGGGCCTCCTATTGGCCTCCTCGCCCCAATAAAGACCTTTTATTATTATTATTATCATATTGTAATAGTGATCTTCATCGATACCCATATTGTCTGCAACGTGAAGACGTCTCATTGTGTCATCAAAGATATTTCGTCGAATAGATTTGGACAGAAGAGGATCGTGAACATACGGGGATGTACTCCAATATAATCGCCTATGTGAAAGTTTATTATACTCAGAAATCATTTAAATTGCTAGGAATACAAGAATATTATCTGTAGAGAGCATTTCCGTCGAAAGACCATTCCGCATTGCATAAAATATTCAATGGTGAAGAATTAGATATACTAGTATAATGTGAACATGAAATGAATATGACATCGTTATATCCCAGGGGCAGGAAATCCTGCCAGCTGAATACATAGGATAATATTTCATCATATTAACATTTATCGGCAAAACTGTTTAATACACTATTCAAGTGAACATTACGAATTATGCGTAATCTAATCTATTGGTAATATTTTTATAAATAATAGGATTATTTACCCTATGAACTTCCTTCTCTCAACCATCTTGCTGAAGAAACATGCAAGCACATGTTTTCTTGTGTGTACCTCTGTAAGTTTCTGGCGCCTGGGGTTAAAATCTTGATTTGTATACACCAAAGGGGGGGAAAATTAGAGTGCAGTGAAATTTTTATCCTACTGCTCATCTTTCGCCATCTAGCGCAAGTAAACGTAAGTGGCAGGAAATCCTGCCACTGGGATATAATGGGTCAAGTGGATCTCATCCAGGCATCCAGCTGTAAAGCTGCAAACAATTCAATGGCACTAAAATCCTCATTCTCGGAACTTCCAGATAAATGTAGCAGATATACCTATGTTTATACAGATGGGTCTAGATGTGAAACATCTACTGCCTGCCTCTTCAAATCTCAGGCGGCCGCCGTCCAAATAAAGATGCATCCGTTCTGCAGTATTTTGCAGCTGAGACTCTCGCCATTAAGATGGCCTTGGAGAGCATAGAAGCGAAAGAATCAGCGAAAATACTATGCAGTAAGTTTTACACTCTGACCAAGTAGATAGAATCTGTTGCCTTCTTCATGTGCCGCCACCATTGCCGTTTTGGCCAGAGACCAGTTCCAAATGAACTGATCATGTACAGAGCCAGCATATGTACATACATTTAATATTTTTAGTTTATCATCACACATCTGAAATGTATGTTTGTAATTTCATGTGTCAATCAACTTCATTGCAAATTTACCATCTGCACATTACGCGAGTGAAAACCTTTATGGTTGAAATAACTCGCTTCCTCCTGCCTTGGGCTGACTATTGCCACATGAGTGCAGTCTATGGCCTCAATTACGCCACGAAATCCTACAATTGGCCGAAACCTATAGAGAAATAGTTAATGAGTTTCATCACCCGATTCCAAAGAATGGTCTAAACATATTATATTTTGTAACTTATGCATGATGAATGCTGTTAAATCCAATACTCATTCTGTCTAGCAGTTCCATATATTCTGTTTCAAGCATTGCTCATTTTAATACTTTCTCTCAATTTACAATCCATGTTCAGTCACCGCAATTCTACCCTGATTTCTTAATTACAAGAGAAAAATGGTCACTCCTGCATAAGTCGTTGTGGACTGTCAATGAAAATAACGGAGCAACAGCCGGGCTAATGATCCATAGGCTGAGTATTCACCATTAAAAGCATTAAAACGAGTTTTTTCTTGGTCATTGAGTAAAACAAGGTTAAAATCGTTAAAAATAGCTTCTAAAAGTTTGCCTCTGAAATTAAAATCACGCATGTCATCTCCCCATAGGGTGTTGTGTGCGTTTTAGTCGCCCAATAAGACGAAGGGTCGAGGAAATCGATATATTAAATCCCCAAGGTACTCTCTATTGACGATTGTCCACTCTATAAGATATAAATTACATGAAGAAATAAACTCCGGGGTAGCAATTGTGACTGCTGTAGCTTGAAACGTTGTCTGCAGGTTCACCGGAGAGATATATAGAGCCTCTCGAGTTAACACAGCAACTCCGCCAAGAGCTTTTTCACCGCTAAGACCATCTTTCCTTTCCACTTTATAACCGTTCATTTTCACTTTGTCAACGGCTTTAAAATGAGTTTCTTGTATAAACAGGCAATCTGGATTAATATTACTGACCAAAAGCTTCATTTCCTCTGCATAGGAGTGGAAGCCATTGCAGTTCCACGGTATAAATAGGGCTATTAGGGATATTGAAACATAAAGAGGAGCTCAACGTTTAATTTTTGCTCTTATTACCTTCTGGCTGACGAAGTTTACTCCAGGTTCGGATAGACTGTCATCACACTCCATTTCATCCGCGTCCACCGTTACAGTTTCTCGTGGAGCTTCCCGCGGTCTTTGCCAGATTTTTTTGTTTTGGAGGTATTGTTACTGCCCCCCATCGATTTTTGGGGCATTTTAGTGGGTTTCTTATATCTTCCTTCATTTTGCATTGGGTTAGTTTGCTCTTTCTCTTCCTGATACAACGCCTTTGCTAGAATCATTTCCGTTTGGGTGGAGATGGCTACCTTTTGGGGTTCACCTTTCGTTACTTTAGCAAATGACCTTGAGAACGTAGGACATTAAGAACGATACTTTATCCTTGCTTCGAAATATGATATTTTATCAGTAACCTTAATTTTCATGATTTTGTTTTTTTTCTTTCAGCTTAGGACAATTACGAGAATAGACCGGGTGGGCTTCACTGAAATTCAAACATTTTGGTTCTGATTCGCAGTTGTTTTCGTGTTTTTTCCTCCCGCAGAGAGGACATGTGGTTTCACCGTGGTATCTCGGAGCTGTATGCCCGAATCCCTGGCAGTTATAGAAGCACATAGGGCTAGGTATAAATGGCCTCACTGTGACAGACTCATAGCCTATTTTCACTTTTTCTGGAAGCTTATCACTTGAAAACGTTAGTACTAACGACTTAGTGTTGGTCGTTTCGACGTTGCGTTTTGTTTTTAGCGATAACACCCTGGGAGGCCATTTCTCTTGTAATTTCCTCTTCTTCTACGCATAGAAAATCAAAATGCGAAATTACACCGTTGCATGTATTGAGGGTACGATGTAAGTCTATCTTAACCTGGATATTACCCAACATGGTCATGGTAAGTAGCTTTTCACCTTGTTTGTTGGCACATGTTTCTATCTATAAGTTGCATCTCGGAGTTTCTTAGCTGACCGTAGTTCCCCAGGAATATATCTCATCCGCATTCAAGGATTTCATTACAAGAAATTTCTTACATTCTGCAACATCTCCCCCGCCCAAGTCAGGGAGGGATCTTTTAGGTGGGGGTTGAGAGTTCTCGCCCATACCTAGTATTACTTCATCTCTTGGCCTCCCCACCCACCACGGAGCCACACATCTGGGACACCGCACAGCAAGCCTGTAAGGTTTAGCACTACCTGGGAGGTTGTCTGTTTCGGGATGGATCTTTGGTGCATAGGCCCACCAAACCTATTCACCTCCGACCTCCCTACACAGACCCCCTCCCATTCCGTACTCGCCACCGGAACGCAAAACGCGACGGGTGCCGGTTGACCGATAGTGGCTAGATCCCGCCCGCCCGTTTACAGTGAATCCGAAGCCAAAGAGGGATATTTCCCCGCGGTGCATGCCAAGCAACCGACAACCGGCTGGGAACCGCGGAATTCACACTCCAGGATCCCCTTCTCCTCCTTACGGGTCTCCACACACGGTCCACACGTGGATGAATCTAAGACCAGCTGGTATCGTCACAAAGGCAGTAGATAAACAAAGCTGTCCGGACACAACCCTCGCTGTGGGTTTGGTTTCGGGGTTTTCTCCACGCCCTGTTTGTCGTCTCTTACGACAAGCAGGGATACTGCGGGAGTATTCCCAATCCCCCTATCCGGTTCTAATGTTTCCTTTGTATAATAAATATTTAAAGTCATCAACTTTTTCTCAAAATTTTGGAACAGGTTTGCCATGTTCACTTCAAAGCCGAAGAGGATGATTGGAAAAGCGTCTATTATGACGAAAGGAGTAGCAGGAGGATAACAGCTTCTCTTGAACGCCCAAGGCTAAAGAAGGATTCTGTGCCATCAATTTTTCCTGGTTGCCCCTCCTACTTATCGAGACATGTGCCCAGTCAAGAATCACCACAGGAGAATCGTCTTCAAATAGAAAGGGAAGCTACAGAGAAGGCTATCAAGAAAAGTGTGCATACTGCCGGGGAATAAAATCTGAAAAACAAGTTCAGCAATAGAAAGGAATTAATTGAGTGTAAGAAAAGATATTAACTACCCTCGTTCTGGAGTATTTTTATCCAGGTTATTCAAGTTATTTACCTGAACATTGAAATCACAGAAGGTGTGCCATTTTTATGTTATTCTGTAGTTATTGATGAGTCTTTTCAACTATCCATGTACAATAAGAACTGTAAAATCAAAACATTTGAGAATACATTTAAATTTCCAATGACATTGAGCACAATTTTTGAAGCCATTGATGCTTTGAGTTGCATTGAAGGAAATTCTGAATGTAATGAAATTCCATATCACTGCCATTTATTTTCTGTTTTAAAGGAAGCTTTATCGTCATTGGAAAATGATTTTGAAGGTAGTATTAAATTCTTCCAGTTCTTGAATTCCCAAATTCTTCAGATGGAAAACAAACACAAATTAAGGAATAGGCCTGAGGATTCCGTTTTTTTTTCTTGTTGTACTTTGTTTCCCCATCAGCATATAACCTCATTAGAGATTCATATAACTTGATAGTACCGTACCCAAAGACTGTTCAAAGGCTATGCTCAACTTTAAATGCCAAACCTGAAAAGGATAAATTAGAATCTAACTTTCTTTCCTATGTGAAAGGTAAAGTTAATCACTTAAATGAAAATTATCTAATTGTAACATTAATGATACATGAAATTTACATTAAACAATATATGAACTACAAAAGTGGGAACATTGTTGGTACCTCTTACGATTCTGGTTCTTTAGCTTCAAGTGCCCATGTTTTTACGATTCCAAGTGTTTTAAGTACTTTCAAGGATGTGGCTCACATACTTCCTGTAAGTTCAATGCATGTCATACTCTACATTTGATAGTAAAAATGTTATTTTGGGTTTGGAAAGAAGAGCATTCACCATAATTGTTGTCATTACAGACAATAATGCCATAAATAGGTTATAAATTGCTATCCAAGGAGAGTGATGAAGTGGAAAAGCTATTAAAAGCTGTTGTGTGATCACGGTGTTTTAAAATATGCACTTTCTTTTGTATTTAGATTTTTAAATTTTTATACTGTCAGTACTGTTACATTGTTCATGCTTCATTCATTTCTTTCTTTTATTACCTTATATATTTAAATGCTTTGAATATATAAAGTATTAATTAGTCACTAGGTTTAATACTTGTATAGATTAGCACCAGCCGCTGCTTTCAATAGTTGATGTTGGCAACCCCAACACAGGTTATCCTCTGGGGTACCTACCTATATTCTCCTCTAAATTGATGTTTTTTGTATTCTTTGTATTTATATGTGTTATTTTTTCTCAGAGGTGGAATAAAAAATTATTGTTATTATTGATCTAGATCAGATACTGGTATTCTCAGCAGGGAGACTTTATCAGCGCTGAGGTTAAGCACTCACTCACTGCTAGAAATAACTAATTATTGCATTCATGAATTAGGGATGACTTATATTCTACTTGGAAAATTCCAAACAGATGTTCTGGAGGATAGGTATAGCAGGTACAGGCGGCTGTGTGGCTCTCAGTACCACATTTCTATTATGCAGTTATTTGAGGCTGAAAAAAAGTTAAGGTTTAGTAGTGTTATCACAATTAGTTTAAAGAGTGAAAAACTAGGGAATATAGCAATACATGATTTTGATGTTGAAACCCCATGGTGTGACATTACTACATCACCTCCTGAATGTTTCGACCAAACTTTCACTGTATCCGAGAGTGATATAACTAATATTTAGGCAGAGCTACCTATAATAGCATACCTGGGAGGTTTATGTGCCTATTCTGTCCTCAATACGTTGAATTGTGAAGACTGTCGAGATCTTTATTCACAGGAAATCCTTTGGACTCGCATATTAATGACCTGATTGAAAAGTTGAGTAGAGGGAGACTTTTATATCCTCAACAAGTGGTCATTAATGCAGTGGCATATAACTAAATTATTGTCAATAAATTAGTTAGTGCTGAGTTGGAGGAAGCATGTTTAAAGGTTAGCAACCAAAGACTTGCGGCTTGCAACTTGACAATGGAGGAACTCTTTGATGGAGATCATATTGACTGGGATTTTTGTGACAGGAGGCATTCTTCAGAAAAAGTGATGAACATGATCGTGTGGGCTTCTACCAATACTCTTCTAAAGAACTACTGTAGAAAGAGGGCAAATTTAAGCGTCCTTCGGAAAAATATAGCAAAAAACAGGAAGTTGGCAACATTAGCCTCATAGGAGTAATTAGGGTATGGAATTTGCCACTTGCTATGGCTATGTCATTCTCATACCATGGCTATCCATCCACTGAACAGTCTTAGTTGTGGCAGGCGTCGGGTATTAAGAAAAGTAAACTTCTTTTACATGGAATTGGATACTACATTTGCATCTGAAAGATCTGTGTGAATGGAGACCCACAAGAAATAGTTTCAACTATCAAAACAATCAAAGTAAACATAAATGAACATCGAAGCTGAATAAATTCTGATGTTTCGGGCTTGAATGAGTAAAAACGGAACATAATTGCACTCGAGGAACTTCTACAGAGATAACGTTTATTGCGACCTGGTTTCGCTTTTTACGGCGTCTTCAGGCAGGAGGAATATTACAGCAACTTCAGGCTTAATACACAACTACGACTGGTCACTGGATGGATAGCCATGCTATGAAGCCGTGATAGTACATGGCTTAGTTAGGTGGTTCAGAGGGTGAAATTCTATGCTCTCAAGCTCTGCGGGTTTCATTAAAATTAATTTTGTGGCCTCTTTAATTTTCTTGTCTATTAGCCCATTAGTCATATCCTAGGTTTCTTACGTTTTGTAATCTGAATTAACCCTTAAGTAGGCGCGCGGGGGTCTAACAGACCCCCACGCATTTATTATGGCTAATAACTTTTCAACTGTTGGACAATAATTTTTGACATTTTCAGTACCTTTCAGAAACTTGGCCATCGCTCATCACAATTAAAAATATTTTTGAAGCACTTGATATTTTCAATGTTATTCACAATTTTTACGTCATGGGGGTCACGGTGACCCCCCGCGCCTACTAACGTGGCGCTTTCAGTCTTTCGTGTCCGTATGTTAAAATTCCCTAGTGCGGATTTTTTAGCACAAAATTCTCAATTTTATGCTTAAATTTATATATGAACATTTTTACGTCACCTATTTTTGTTAATAATTATAATGCACGTTTGCCTATTTTCCTCAGTATGGTGGGATATTTTAGAAATAATAATATTTTCCGCAAAAAACTTTCGAACTAAAACAATCAAGAGATACAAGGTGTTTGAAAGTTGACCATATTTATAGCAAAATGTAAAACTTCGAGAAAAATATATAAAAATATTATTTTGATGGTCGTTTAATATTTTATTACAAAAATGAAAACTGACACATAAAACTCCTTTTCCTGTGGGAGGATGTGGTCATTGCCGCTGTTTCATCATACTATACTTGGCCATTTTACCCTGGGATGCAGCATAAATCAAGACAAACTGCAACCTAGATTTGGCGGAAGGTGAGATAAGATGGATGAGGCATTGGGCAAAAGGCATCCCCGATATTTTGCCCTCGGCAAGGACAAAGCAGCAGTGATGGACAATGATGGGTAAAGAATACGAATAATTGGCAGATGAGTTCCGAGAATTTGTGAAAGAAAAGAGTAATGTGGCATGGGAAGATGAGGGTAATGGGAGCCAAGGATCAAGTGACGAGTTCTTGGAAAAATGTTTTACCCAAAGAGGGTATGCGGGGGATACTACTGCAACTATTCACATTGTATATATTGAGAGGAAATCATTCATTTTGTACCAAGTCATACTATGTATTGAACCCGAGTCGTCCACTTCTGGTCCGCCAGTCCCTTACTGTGAGGAAGCTTCATTCTTCCAGTTCCTATTTTCAAGTAACCGAGGATGAAAGGATATTTGCAAATCTGAAGTATCCATAATTTCATCAATCAGGTAAGAGAAATGCTTTATGTATTTGAAAACTTAAATTTTCTAGTTTATTGGCATTGTCTTTTCTTTGATGATATGAAGGAGAAATGTATATGACTCAGAACATGACACTGGATCAGAGCTAAGTGGCACATCGGATGGCAATGAAAATTTTTCTCATCAATCTCCGCAGGCATCAGTCATCAGTCATCACTGCTCGAATATTTTAATTGGTAAGGATGGCACGTCGCTGTGGAATAAAATACCTCCCCCACGAAATGTAAGAACCCGTTCAGTGAATATTGTGACAGGCTGTGAGGGAACGCGGGGTTCCGCTAGAAGTGCAAAGACTCCTATTGAATGCTTTTTGCTGTTGGTGAACGACATTATTTTACGGACAGTAAGTGTGTCTACAAATCTGTTCATTTCAAGTGTCTCCCAGTCATTTGAGAGAGAACGTGATGCTAAACTCACCGATGAGTGTGAAATTAAATCATTCATAGGGCTGCTTATATTGGCTGGATCACTCCGCTCTGGGTATAAAAATGACCAAGATCTCTGGGATCAAAATGGCATGGGGATAGATATATTTTATTCAACATTGAGCTTAAAGAGATTTTTATTTTTGCTTCGGTGTATCCGGTTCGATAATATCAACGACAGGCAACAACGGCGCGAGTTAGACAAAGTTGCTCCTTTTCGTGAGATTTTTGAATTATTCGTTCAAAATTGTGAGGAAAATTATCAGAAAGGAAGCTTCAACACAATAGACGAACAGCTTGTTCCATTTCGAGGAAAGTGCCCATTTCGTCAGTTCATACCCAGTAAGCCCGCTAAATACGGAATTAAAATTTTTGCATTGACTGATGCTAGGACCATGTCCACTAAAACTATGGAAGTATACTTAGGAATTCAGCCAGAGGGCCCATTTAAAAGTCAAATTAGCCACATGATGTTGTGATACGTTTAGTTAGAACTATAGAAGGTACAGGAAGAAACGTGACTGCAGACAATTGGTATTCCAGCATTCCATTAGTACAACAACTGCTGTCAAAAAAAACCACTTATATTGGGACTTTGAGAAAGAATAAAAAGGAAATACCTATGCAGTTGTTGAATGTAAAAATAGGAAAGAAAAGAGTAGCTCTTTTGCATTCAGCAGGGACATGACTCTCGTTTCCTACATCCCAAAAAAGAATAAAAATGTTATTTTAGTCTCGTCAATGCATCACGATGGGAAAATTGATGACAGGTCTGGGGAAATGCAGAAGCCAGAAATGATCACCACGTATAATTTCTCCAAGTCAGGCGTTGATACAGTGGATGAAATGTGCGGAACGTACTCAACATCTAGAAGGTGCAGGCGGTGGCCATTAGTTCTCTTTTTCAGAATTCTAGATATTGCTGGAATAAATGCTCAAATGATATATGTATCTAATTGTCCAGGAAATCAACTTGTTCGCAGACATTTTTAAGGGATATTGGTCTCAATTTAGTAAGAATGCAAATATCAGAAAGAGCAGCGCTGACTAATTTGCCAAAGCACTTGAAAAGAAAAATATCCGAGACAATGCACCCGACGACGAAACCTATGAATGCTTTGGAATTGACAAAACGAGGGAGGTGCACAATATGTCCAAGGAAAGGTGATAAAAAAACAAAAAATTATTGCATTAAATGTCAAGAGTGTATGTGCATAAAGCACATGAAAAATATATGTGATAAATGTTTGAATGTGACCGATATGTAAGTGACATGTGAATTACATTTCAACTCTTGTGTTTTGAGCAATATTTTCAAACATATTCAGTGAAAATTTTCATTAAAATTTGTTAATGACATATATTAGCATGTAATATCAGCCTGACAAGGAAAATAAAATATTTTTGCTTGAAATAAGAGTTGTGTAATTTCATAAATGTATTAGAGGTAAAAAAATTTTAAAATTTGAACTTTAATATTTTCTAATTGCTTATAATAAAGTTGAACAAAATTTTGAAATAAATGTCATGCAATATGTCTACAAGCGTTTTGTATCGCGAAAAAACTAAAAAAAATGTTTTATAAAATTATTACACGCAAGAATTTAGAACTTCACGAAATTTTCCGTAAAAATGAGGACATTCACAAAAAGGATGAATTTTAGGGTTTAACTATTACATATTGTTGCAAAAATGATACTAATGATTTACAATGATACCTATTTTGAGTATTCGAGTGAAAAAAGTTCATAAAATATTCAAATTTGTTATTAATTTCTTGTTAATTTTGGGGGTCCGTCAGCACCCCACGCGCCTACTTGCGTGACGAAAAACGAGCGCGCCTACTTAAGGGTTCGACTACTGAAGTTCGACTATTTATTTCATATATTATGTATAATTTCATCTGTGAAATTCTCAATTGCCAAAAATATCGAGAAATCGCATGTTAATTGATATTTTTCATCGCACTAAACATGCCTAACGAATATTGTCGATTTCTCTGTGTGTCTTCTTCCTGTGGTAAGTACAATTACAGGCCGCAGAATACCTGACCAGGTGGAAAGGCCGCGAAGAATTCTCAGCAATTGCAAAGTTGTTTAATTTTTCTGAAAATACAATCCCTAATTGTAATGTTTGTATTACTGTGGTAGTGCAATAAAGTTCAGAAATAAAATACTGGCTATAAAGTATAATATAGTATTAATTTTGTGGCATCATGTCACTGCCTTGACGGGCGTAAATATTACGCTGGAAATAGAGGTAAGCATTGACGAAGTAGTTCAAGTTAATTTAGCGAATGGTAAAATAAAATGATTCCATTCTTATTCATGGTTATCCGGCTTCATCAAATAGATTCTGTACTCATTATCAGGTAAGCTATACTAAGCAGCAATGATTTTAAATAAAGTGATAAAATTTAATTTCCTTAAGGAAGTTAATTATTCTGTCCACCTTGGTTTCGTCATTTGATAAAATATAGTTTACGTCCCCATGAATGTTTAATTTGTCGCGGGTCGGTACTCGTATTTTCTGCAGTCATCATGGGTGTTTTCAAGTCTGTTTCCGCACTAATAGGCGCTTCAGACCGGGAGGAAAGGTATAAGGCTAGGAATGGAAGGGATGGGGCCGCAGTCTGATAATGATCGGAGTCTCTGCACTCATCATAATGGGTGTTTTCAAGTCTGTTTCCGCACTAATAGGCGCTTCAGACCGGGAGGAAAGGCATAAGGATAGGTATGGAAGGGATGGGGATAGGATAAGGTCCGAAGCCAGACTCAGTCTCTGCACTCAGGATATGCCGGATACCGACGGGTTTCATCGAATCGCCAGTTTTCGTCCGACAATCACCGAATTTAGGATTTATCACTTATTTCACATTCGAAACAAAGTAAGACATGGAAGAAGCGCTTCGACAACAATTAAAAGATGATAAATACGGTACTTATTCTGATTAGGATCTCGTCTGCCTCGGCAGCCATAATGACCGACAATAGACGATCGAATCAACAAGCGTGGATGTGACATCTATAACTTAGGTACAGAACTAACTGTAAAAAGGCGGGAGTACAAATTTGATTAAGAGCAGACAATTGCAATGTACGGAAAGATGCGTCTTTCTGAGTACAGCAATGTGAAAGATATATATACTCTTTGCACAAAATGACAAAGACATTGTTATGTCACTGCAAGAGGAAGGTTTTGTGTGGAAATTGAGTAAATGCAGGAAAACGAAATGCAGAAAACAACACGTTTTGGCAAAACATTCCTGCTACAAAGGAAATTATACTGCAATGGCTGCAAATTCTATAATAGCTTATGCAGCGTAACATTTTTTGAAGACACCAGCATTTCTTTTGAATGTATTTTCGTAATATTGTGGTTTTGGATTTGCCATGGTTCATTGAACGACACAGTAGAAGTTACCGGTATTCAAGAGAAGGTGTTCTTCAGTATCACCACTAATTTAGGTAATATAGTGGAATTTTTTAAAATTTCAACAATTATGCTTATTAGGGACTCATACCTCCGGTTGCTCATATTTACAGGGACCTAGCTTCTTGTAACATTTTTAAGTTTGCCCAGAGAGGAACTTGGAGGAGAAGGTGTAGTTGTGCAGATAGATGAAAGTGTGTTATCTCGAAGGAAATACAACAGAGGAAGAAGCGTCAAGGAGAAGTGGGTATTGTGAATGTATGACACTGCAAGAAAGGTTGGAGTCCACTTATTTGTTGACAAAAGGGACAAGGGAACTTTAATTCCATTAATACAAGAGGTAGTAAAAGAGGGAATTATTATTTGAACAGATGGCCGGGCTGAATACAACGGCCTCGACCAAGTGGGATATACTCACCATGTAGTAAACCACAAAAATGAATTTAAAAGTGCAGATGGAACTTGTACGAATTCAGTAGAGGGGTACTGGTCAAGGATGAAGCAGTTATGTCACCACACTGAAGTTTTACCAAGCCAACTACTTGCAGAGCATACTGACGAGTTTATGTATGGGCAAAATTTCAGAGGGACCCCTGCTGCAATGTTTAATTCTTTTTTACAACATTTAAAGGAGCGGTTCGATGTGTATTTTCTTTACAATGTTGAGTGTTTCTTTTTCATTTATTTTTTTCCAATGTTGATTGTTTTTGTACTTATTTTATTTACAATGTTGAGTATTTCTTGTTAACTAATAATGTTAATTTCAATGTTTGAAGTTTCAATTACAAACGAACATTAAAATTAGGATTTATCACATTTTACGAAATCAACAAGTTCGCCTATATAAACAACGCCCTACAGACAAAAGCTGGCGATTCGATAAAACCCTATTGTCGCCCATATGCCTTACTGTTAGTAGGGACCCATTCGGTATATTGGGTGCTTTTCTGTTCTCATCTACATCTACATAATACCCTGCAAACCACCTCATGGGCGTGTGGCAGGGGGTGATTGCTCACCAAACATGCACTACATATCATGCATAAAAAAGGAATAGTATTACTAGTCAGAACTACACTATTTAAAAAAGATAGAAATTGTAAAGCAAACATGCAAAAACATTCTGTTAGTAGGGTTAGCTTTAAGTACTCATACCAACATGCAGCTACCAATGCTATTCATTGCTACTCTCCGATAGGACATATTTACCGTTATTCGTATCTCTAATTGTTCGAGGGAAAAAGGACATTTTGAATCTATCAGTTCGGCAATCAATTTCTCTAATTTTATGAATGTGGTCCAGTCTGCCATAGTAAGTTGGGGTTCGTAAAATATTTTTTAACATCATCACTGAAAATATGGCCTTGGAATTTGTGTAAGAGATTAAGTCTAAATTTCAACATTCAATCTGACAATGATTCCCATTTCAATTCATTTAATAGACTGGTTACGCTAATATAATTATCGTATCGTCCCTTTACAAATCTTGCCGATCTTCGCTGCACACGTTCAAGTTCATTACTTAGACCGATTTCGTAGGGATCCCATACACTGGCAGCATATTCCAAATGAGGTCTAATAAGGGAAAAGTAGCTGATTTCCCGTACATGATCGTCACATTTACCCAATACTCTTTTAATGAAACCCAGTTTGCGATTCACTTGACCCATTATTTCACGAATGTGTTTACCCCAAGAAAGATCGTTTGTCAGTCTTATTCCAAGATATTTAATGGATTCCATGTTTGTTAATTCATTATTACTTATTTTGTAAGTGTTAGGAGGAGAGCTAGTCTTTTTCCAAAAATTCATTACAAGACATTTCCTAAAGTTTAATTCTAACTGCCATGTATCACACCAAGTTTCAATTGCTTGTAGGTCAATATGTTCTGTGAAGATCAAGGAAGGTGTAGGTCATTCTGTTGTGTGAAGAGAAGTTTGTGTGTAAAAGCTGTGTGTCCAATTCGCAAACGGGATATTACGACTTCTTCCCTTCTATTTTTCCGGGTGGAAAATAGTCACGGAGACACAACCTCTTTGATTGATCGCAGCTTATTTTTGGGTTTCGCTTCCCCATGACCTCTGCCAGTGATCCTTTAGTATCTGAACAAATTTTGACTTCAAGTCATTTGCTGTAACATGGTCAAACTCCACGTATTGTCTACCAAGGGCTTTTTTTGCTGCCAAATCTTCTTTTCCATTGTCTGAAATCCCTATGTGAGCTGGACACTATGTCAGAGTGACGCTCACACCTTCAGATTGTAGTCTTGATAGTATTTTGTGAATTTCTTGTGTTATTGGGTCCCGTGGGGAATAAGTGGCGATGGATTGCAAGGCGCTCAGGGAATCAGAACAAATAATGTAAGCTGATTCTTTCGCTTCTATGCTCTCCAAGGCCATCTTCATGGCGAGAGTCTCAGCTGTGAGAATACTACAGAATGGATGCAGCTTTACTTGGACGGATCCGCCTGAGATATGAATGAGCAGGCAGTAGATGTTTTACATCTAGACACATCTGTATAAGCATGGGTATATCCGCTATATTTACAGCTGGATGCCAGGCTGAGATCCACTTAAGACTGTGGGGTTCTCCAGGACTGGGTTCTTCGGGACTCCACTATTTAAAACCCTAGGAAGGTCCATTCCAAAATCAGAGATAAAGATTTAAAAAAGTATCCCTACGGGTAGTGTCGCCAAGGTCTACGTCGCCTGTTAAAAAGCTGCATAAAATTGGGATTGAAATTTTGGGTCAAACACGGATGTGTTCTTAATATTGCTCCCGGAGTGCCAAGATTGGTTATTGCTCAACAACAGAAATTAATGACTGAATTTTCTTTAAAACATCGCTGGTTACGAGGTGTTTTAGCTAGAGATGGACTGAATAGCAGATTTCTCAAATCAGATAATTAAAATATGACTCGAATATTTTAATATCTCCAACTTCGAAACCTCAAATACTAGAATTGCAATTTACATGCTAAATTTTAGCTGCCATAAATAGTTTATTTTTTGTCAGGCGAAGGACAAAGCTAAAACTTGACTGAATGAAAAAATTCAATTCCGGTTTTAAAATGTCAAATATACAATTAAATAACTTTACTACCAATTATGGACCATTGAATACATCCGCCTTTTATAAGCATTGATAAGTAGGCAAAAGATTAGGTAAAAGCTTAATTCAATTCTAAATCAATTCAATTCAAAGACAATTCTAATCCAAATAAAATGTTTCAAGTGTTTATCGGATGCGACAAAAACATAATTTATGGTGTAATTTCTCAAACTCAGGCATCTCGCTGTAATCGCCTCAGTCTCGACGGATAATAGCGACAATGGCTCGTTGATATTGTAGAGGCACGAGTTCTTAGTAACTCTTCTATAAAATTCTTTAGCTATTTAAAGAAGCTATTTAAAAGAAGTACGATATGGAAGAAGGGCACATTTTTTGACCCATTATTAATTAACGACGACGATGTAAAGGGAGTAGGCGTGGATCGAGCTGCAATCGTCCACGACGTAATATATGAAATTTCTTCGAATTTAAATCGTGACTAGCGGTGACTGCTTTCTTTGTTATATGTCGTGAAAAGACAAGAGTTATTCCTGAATTCCTTTAGTTAACATTGTTGTCATTCTGCCTAAAGTGACTTGCGAAACCAATCAACAGACTCCTTTCTCCACTGTTTGTTTTTTCGAAAAAACATCACGTAATGTTAGGTTTAATAGACCTACAATTTTTTTGGTCGTGTAATTTGTGAAAGTATCGCCACCAATTAACGCAATAAAAATTTGCAGTAATTTTCAAATATTCGTCCGAAACGTAATTAATAAGTGTTCTATCGTTTTATGATCTCATTTTCGTTTTATATGGATCAATCAATTTCCCTGGACCCCTAATAATAGGTATCTTCCTATGTCGCCTAACATGAGCCTAAACGGCATCTAAATGGTGGATAAAATTATGGGAAAAAATTAAAATCCATCGTAAAAAAGGGAAAATACAATCGGGATTAAAATATTAACCACCATGGAAGGTGATAAACAAAACTGCAAATAGCAAATAAATGACTGTTCCAGAAACTTACATAATTTACACATACTTTCCGTTCATTTAATTTATGGAGGAAACATAACCACGGTATGTTTCTTATGTTGTCACAATCGAATCCATTAATCGAGTATCACCCAATAAAAGAAATTAATGGCCACGACTGATCGGCTGCTTGCAAATATTATTTACAAAATATGTATTTTTTTTTGTTAATCACCATTCCCTACTGGAAACATAAAGCTTTCACATATATATCTCATGTCATTTACAATCCCTCTCCTAATTTTGAATCGAAAAAACAAATATATAAGCAGAATAAAATATACAATGAAAACAAATGCATCACCAGATGGAGACACGCTCAGTACCCGATGTACTAAAATTTATAAATGCAGATATTACGCAATTTATAATGCAAGATATGTTGTAGTCTTTTACATCCTTCCCATGATACCTTTCTATTTCTAAATCACTGAGAAAATCAAGTGAAAAAATAAGGATTATATTGCATATCTCTGATGTTGTTTTCATTATTCCATGCTGGTAAACGAAGAAATTGAATACTTATTGGGCAAAGAGGCCCAAATAATAAATCCTAAATATATGACATAAAGGTAATATGCCGGGTACATAAGGAAATTAGATCAATTTTATTAAAATCATTTCACACGTGGAATATTTTTTGTTGCAACACGTCAAAATGATTTAATACCAAGAATCGAGTATTCGAGAGGCAAATATTTTTTTATCACCGGAAACGGGGAAACAAACAAGAGGCTTGTTTACATCACGAATAAGAAAAAAAACAAGAAAGAGGAAGTTTTTTAAACTGTTTAAATCGAAAACCAGGAAATGAAATTTCTAAAGTACAACTAACAATGACCAATACTAACAAAGCAATCATAACAATGTTTCAGCAGTTTTCAGAGAAAAATTAACGACACAAAAAAAACTTAAGCGGTGATCCACTTCCGGGGGATCAATATGGCGCGTTTTGTCTTCCGGGTGCTCAAGATGGATAATGCCTATAAAAGCACGATTTTCTTCCTTCCACTTCAGACCGTCGAGATCTTCCTTGGAGCATCATTACATCCGTGTATCGACAATGATTACTCGCAGCGCATGCATCATCCTACTGCTCCTCTTCTGCGCAGGAGTGTGCATTACTCATCCTAGTAAGTCAGTCTTAATTACTTTCCTAACAATAATTAGTCAGCCTTAGGTACAATATTATTAAGCGGTGCTATTTTAATAAGAGAGGTACAAGGAAAACAGCTATAAGAATATTAATTACCCTGTGATATTATTTCCCTAAACCTTACAAGAAATAAATATTTTTCAATTAGAGTGAAAAAAATTTCAGCCGCAAAAACATGACAAAAAAATTAATAAAAGATACGAGTTAAGAGTAAGATCTTACGTCATAAAATGTCAGTATTTCATCTTCGTGTCTTTTTCATTGAATCAAGTCCTTGATTGCATTCCAGCTGATGATGCAGACCAGCGACAGGATATAGAACATGCAACATCCGAAAATACAAATACCCCTGGCCTGAAAACTGATTCTACTAAAAATGGATCAACGATTGCAGGAGTCGACGGTGAGGACACGCACACAAAAACTACCCTAGGGACACCAACTGGAGGAGGGGCGGGAACGACACGCAATAGACGTGACACAACAGGAGGCGGACCGACCCCGACAACTACAACACGAGACACAACCACGCAGAACCCTGGCCTGGAAGGAGAATCTACTGACGGTGGATCAACGAGTGCAGGAGTCGACGGTGAAGGCACGCACAAAACAACTACCCGAGGGACCCCAACTGGAGGAGGGGCGGGAACGACACGCAATAGACGTGACACAACAGGAGGCGGACCGACTCCGACAACTACCACACGAGACACAACCACGCAAAACCCTGGCCTGGAAGGAGAATCTACTGACGGTGGATCAACGAGTGCAGGAGTCGACGGTGAAGGCACGCACACAACAACTACCCGAGAGGCCCCAACTTATATAGGAAGTCATTACAAAAATTAAGGTAGCTCGCGCCACGACCGTGAATTGGTCCACAAAGGGTATAATATTGTGCTAATAAGGCAATTGATGCTCTGAATGAGATATCATAGGTTTTTATGTAACTTATACTTAAGAAATATGTTGTTTATTCATTATGAATGACAATTGGTTTTCTGAAGTCTTAATTGCGTTCTCGGGGACTCTCCCTTTATGAATTGTATCTTTTTTATTACAATAAAAGTTTTAAAGCATATATTTTACTGATTTTAATTATTAATATTTACAATAACTCCTATATTTACCGAATTATAGTATAAATGAAATGACTGAAGTGAGCGATGCCAGTATTTCTATCCTACTACGCTTGTTGACGATCGATGCGGTGGAATTTTCCGGATTCGTACCCTCGTGGTCCATACTCTTGCTGCGGTTCTTATTCATGCAATCACATACTTCATATATGATATTCAACAAACAAAGAAAATAGCCTAGGGAGCCCAAAATAGAGTTTTCGACTTAGAACAAATGTGTTTTCGACTTAGCCTCATTGTGCCGCACAGTGGGCAGCGAGGCCGATTTAGGCGGACAAAAGCGTTTTATAAATTTGTTGAAAATATCTCAAAAGGTATGTTAACGCTAATTAAGCAAAGTATCCTGAGTAACATATTTGATAAGAAATTAAGAAATTAGGCAACTGGAAAGTGAATATCACAGATTTTCCTTTCGCACGTTTTTGATAAATGGTTTTCCGCCGCGCTGAAGCCATCTCGCATGTTTTCTTGCTCTGAGCAAAAACGTAAATTCACATGGTTTGAAGATCTTTTCCCGCATAGCTCCACTATTTACATAATATTTTCATCAAAAGTTTCAGGATTGGTCGTTTTGCGGCAGTTTTAGAGCAATGCATAAATCTTTATATCCCAAAACAAAACGTTTTACACAAAAAGTGAGCTACAAAAAATTAACTGCTTTGCACTGTCTACAGGCATGAGACATGATATGCTGACCATATCGCGACAAATATTGACTGCGGAGACCTGCGGTTTCAAATTTTATGCCGTGATAAGTGGGCGTCAGCGCGTCGTGTGGCCCACTCCGCCGTAGTGCACTGTGCCTAAAATATACTAAATAGATAGTCTTCACGGCGTACATAGTCATGGCACGTGCGTGAGTACACGAATATGTATCGTGTCGTCGTAATACATCCATTTCATCAAGTTTATCGGCAGATGGAGAGCGCCAGAGCGCAATGTTCATGCGTGAAGTTTTCTCCACTACACCAACGCGTCCCAAAAAGTGAAGCTTGCGTCACGGCTGAGCTAGTAGATATCAGTATTAGACGCCCATATACCTACTCCTGAAGAGGCGCTAAATCTAATCTTCCATGCTAAACTCACAAAGGACTCACTAAAGCATCTGCTTTTGAGAGATGGTGTCAATCCGTCCAATGCCACCAATTTGTTTCCGAGCTAAGGAATCATACAATGGGCTAAGAAGTCATAATATCCCCCTGAGACCTCTGTACTCATTACTGAGTCCTCTGCCGAAACTCGACAATGTACAGTCACAGTTATTCCAGTTCCTCTTAGTTACATATCTACTTACTATTCTCATACGTGTTCTCGACTCTCCCCTCCCCCGACCACCTGTCGAATTTGGTGTTAATTTCTAAATATGATGGGAGCTCGGGACATTCCAACCAGCATAACCAACAGGCTCAAGATTTTAGCTTTCATGACAGGGGCTTTTATATCACATCAGTTGTTCTCTTCAAATATTCGTCCGACAAGACAATGTATCAAAAATAGTTGTGTGACGACATCCAAGGCCATGATCGCCACATTATTTTCGGACGCTAAATAGTTCACAGAAGAAAACACAGCGCATATTCTACAGGAATCTATTCGCGTTAAGGAGCAAATATCACGCATTGTTACAACCAGTGATTTCGGGGTTTTAATCGTCAGTATCTCATGAAATGCACTTCACCGATGGTCGATGGAAAACTGTAAAACGTACTAACAAAATCATCGCAGGCGAATTATGCGTGCAATGCAATCCTTCTCAAATGAACAACATTGAATATCTCTTGACAATGCCGGCAAATGGAGATACCTAGAGGTTTTCGGTTGTCCGCTGTACGCGAATGGATCCGCGCTTTTGAATACCTACTACCTGTTTCCTATCAGTTGGGTGTCAGAAAATGGCAGATTAGGACTCCAGAAAAAAAGAAAAATCTAACCATCGGAAATAAAATATTTCAAACGCATTTGAATAAAAAAATGGGCTTAATCATCAATATACCGAAGCGGGGATTTGGATCGTCTAATCATGGGAAAGTATTCGATAATCTTCCGCTTACAGCTTCCATCACTAGCCTAGACGAGGATCTGGTTCAGCATTAAGGTAGTTATTTCAGGCTTGAATTGGTGGAATATCATATCGAAAGAAAAAGACGCAATTTTCCACAAGAAATAATTTTTTAGTCGACTGGTTTCGGTTGTACACCGAAACTGGTCGAATAAAAACCTTATTCTTGTGGAAAATTTCCAGTCTTTTTCTTTCATCAGATTCAGCGTTTCTTGGCATTGCTTTATGCACTGGGAAGTGGCTATGAAATTAAAGTCCTAATATTTGAAAAGTATGCATTAGGGACCGTACAAAGGTGGTTGGCTTTATATCCTTGGTACAAAATGCCACCCACAGCGCACAAGATACTCCTGCATGCTGCCACTTTAATCCAAGCTGCACCTCTCTCTTAAGGAATAATGTCCGAAGATGCGCAGGAATGTAAGCATAAGGAAGGCAAGTACATACATACCGGTTTTCAACACAAGATAAAATTCCCGAAGAGACTGCGATGAGGACTTTTTCAATAAGCGCCTTATAACTTCAGATCCGGTAATCACAGCTGTCCAAAAGCTGCCTAATGTAAGAGGAGTAGAGTACAGTCATCGCCCCAAGTTCTCCAACTTCTTAAGGAGCTCTGTGTGTCTTTGACTCAAATGGAAGACAGTCTTATGACGAAGACGAGTAAAAGATAATATCCTAACTTTGATGAGTAGAACATTATAAGATTATGTAATGAGGATATAAATACATTAATTTCAGCCTAAAGACTGTTTTCCTTCGTTTTATTTCCAATTCGAGGATTCTATAGTATAACTTGTATACTCCAATACTAGCTATCAAGAGACGGAATAATGCTTTGAAAACATCAAATTTGTTCCCGCCACCAACAAAAACCCTGAAGTATACAATTTCAGCGAGATTTGAGTGAGTTATGACTTTTGTTCGTCTAAATTCAGGGTTAAGTCCTCGCCTGCCATTCCGAAGGTCGCGGGATCGAGTCCCGCCTGGGTAAAACTCAACTTTCCAGGGCATGGGTGTTTTTAAATGTGTTGTCCATATATATATTCCAATGATAGTAGTAATTGGGGGCACCTGTGATCATTACAGAAATTATTATTATTATTATTATAAATCGGCCTCCCAGCCCACTGTTTGCCGTCTTACATGGGCCTTATAGGTATCTAAAAGCGGTAAAAAGTTATGAGAAAAATACAACATTCAGTGTAAAATACAATTGGGATAAAAAATATTTGCCCTTCACGGATGTTCATAGAACAATGCTGCAAATAGCAAATAAATGGTAGGTAGGATTTGATTATTTGGGTTCGTTTACAGCTGTGGTCGTGTCGCATCACGCACAATCATGTTTTAATTGCAATATCTTTCTAAGGCGAGAATTATGGACCTATAAGCGGTTATTCATTATCGTATACTATGTATAAAATTATATTATAACTAAAATGTTCTTAAGTTTATCTAAAAGGGTGATTTGGCATAAAAACTGTTAGGTTGTTTACATTCGCTGGGCTGTTACCAAGAACCTGTTACAATGTACTAGGAATCCCTAGTTTCTCGCGTGCAGCCCGGTATTTAACGCATACCGTTAGAATGTAATGCACACTGACAGGAGAGTCGCATTTATCTCACCTCGGTGGGATTTTCTCTTCGGTAACGAGATATGAGTGCGTCAAGGCGCAGTGGCATATCCTCAGGCGGGTGATGGCGACCTCTTCTTTCCGATTAATTCTGATAGAAGTGGCCCACGATGGTGTCGTGGGTTTAATAGCCCGGAGTTTATTATTTAATAGACCGGATGGGTGCACGTCAGGAAGATTAAAACCACTGTGGGTCAAAATTATAAAAACGTATGCTGATTGGCATTGTAGCCTTTATCCTTCGGTTAAAAACGTCTAAAAACCGGTGAAGAAGGATTTCGTACTTTCCCGGCGAATGCACTGTGTGAGAAGTTCTCGGGATCGCCACCGGGTCAGGGATTGCAGGGCTGCCGACGTTTCGATGTCCGACTCGGCCATCGTCCTCAGGGCAGAGAGTGTCGAGGAGGAGTTTGAGTTTGAAAGGTGTCTTCATTGTGACCAACAAATAAACATTTACAAACTTAACAAAACGTAACAATGATAAATAGTAACAAAAGTTAACAACGTTGGTCACTGCCCCGCTCGGGATCTCTCCCCTTCAGGGCTCTGAAAATTTCACTGGTAAAGTTCGTGTTCTGTATGTGCACCTTGCAGTCATAATCAATAAAATCAAATTGGTGTTTATTTGACACATGTTATAACGGATTGGTTGTGATATAATGGATTACATGGAATATAATGGTTTTTACATGGTCGTCCTGCTGCAGGCATTCGCCTCTTCAGGGTAGCGTTCAAATTGTTAGATGATTAACATTAAAAGAAGCATTTAGCAGAGATAATGGGGCAGATAGCTGGAACTCTTTTCCTCCGGGGATGGCTTAATGGCTCGGCATTCACCCGAGGCGTGAGGGAAACCGGCAAAACCTCACGCGAGCCGCCTTACAAAATTTTAGTGGTTTTATACAATATTTGAGTTATCTTCTTAGGTCCAGAGTCCAGCGCAGGAAGATCGAAAGCAGAAGATGAAGTGTGATGATGATGATGGAACAAGACGAGGCAGGTCCTTCCTTCCGTGATGTTTCCAGCTGACAAGGGAAGGTTCCCAAGTGTAACCTGCGGATCGCGATCAAACTTCGTAGGGTGGTAGAAAACGAAAATTCATTAGATACGTGTCTTCGGAAATGCGTCCAATATGCCTTAGTTTTCGAGATATCTGCATTTGAAAATCTTTAAAAACGCCTAAAATGAAGCGTGACGCAACCCGCAATACACGCACGCGGCCCCTGCTCCTTTCTCGGGGTAATCTTCAAGCGATGGAGTGGATGGCACTCTTGTGTCACTCATAACACAAGCTAATGCTTTGTGTCCGGCAATACCTGTATTCACCACTCGTCAGAACATTTGCCACGACTTTAGTATCGCTACACGTGTTCGTATGCTGAATGGACCTCTGCCTTGATGCTTTCAGTTGCAGACGAAGCTCATTGAATAAAAGCTGTAATAAAAGTATTGCATGAAATGGGCATCCCTCGACGTTAGATGGACAGGGTTCTTCACCTTTTTTCCTGAATTGGTAAAAGACCTTCTTGAAAAATTTATAGTCCCCGAATTTCGTTCCTTAATTTTCCTAATTTTTTTAAGTAAACCTCAGCAACTTTACCTCTATTTTCCATAAACCATTATCAATCAGCTATCTTGGAAGGTGCAGCTTGAATTTCTTGGGTAAATCCTGGGTAGAAGTTGGCTCTATATTACGCAGAACCTTCCTTCTACCCCAGTATTTGACATTAGCATTAAGAAACAGGGTCGGTTCATAAGTGTTGATGCCGATTAAACTCTCCTGTTTATTCTATGCTTATTATAAACCATAATTTGTCGCGGTAAAAAGTATGGCTATTTACGCGGTGGGATATTAAATTCATGGAATACTTTCAAACAAGCTAATTAATTTAGTAAGAAGGGTCTAAAAGGCATATGCCCGCTAATATTATGCAATTAATGGCTACTATTGTCATTTTGAAATCTTCCGAATATTTTTTCTCCCCGAAGAAGCATTGCTATCATAACGCAGGTTAATTTTTTGGCTTAACCTTTTGAGTAAACTCAAAGCCAATTTGTTTACATCTACATCTACGCGATACCCTGCAAGCCATCGCGAGGGTGTGGCAGGGGTTATGTATAGTGACGACGTTAGATAGGTATATTTTAAGGACCCCTGCATATTATGCTAGGTTTGATCAGATACACAAGATTAGAGAGATAGAATGCCGTACCGATAGATTCAAACTGTAATGTTTCCCAAGTAGATTAGAGAACACAATAGGTAGCATAGCAAAGGGATAGGTAGGTAAAAAATTGTTGGAGTAGTCTGTAGTGCATGAAGAATGTTTAATCATTTAGTTTTCTGGGGAAATGAAGAAAAGTACCTATGTTTTGAGAAAACTTTTCTGGCAAGTAACCACTTCGTCACTAAGTTGACAGTAACCATCTAGTTGCACGTGGATCTTATACCTAGCATTTTTCCATGCAATAGTAGGTATCACTGTAGCTCTTAGTAGCATGTAAGTAGCGCACATTTGGTGAGCTTCACCCCCTGCCACGCACCCTCGCGGTGGCTCGCAGGGTATTAAGTAAATGTAGATTAGATCAAATATAGGCATTTGATTTCAGATGAACAGACTGATTATGAAGTAATTTCCCATGGAAAATAAAATACGCGTAGCTCACCTTCGCTGGCTTAAATTTTGAGTGGGATTGAGGGTATCTCTTTGTAAGTATGCTTGCTCACAAAAATACTTGTTCTCGAATGCAATCAACAGTTTCTTTATAATTATGAAATGGTGAATTAAAATACATCTTTCTGCTGAAGACTGCCCACCCAAAAACATAAGTCGATTTATGATCTCACGTGGGGAGAACATTCGCGAAATAATTGGTCGAGCGAATCGTAAATTGGGATTTGTGAAAAGGGTACTAGGTTAGTGCGAATCGACGACGTTGCAATGTCACACACCTTTTAGATGGCTTGCGGACTATTATCTCCACTTTGATGTAGATAATTTTTAGCTGTAAACCCTTGCGAACTATGTAGACTGTGTAAATTTCATGACCAAGAGTTGGAAGGAAACCATCTCTAGACTTTGAAGACTAGCCAAACTATTTCACCCAGCTCTGATATCAGTTTGAATTTAATTCACTGAATTGAAAGAGAATAATTCATATTCGCGTATCATAAATAGGGGGAATAATAGATAAATTGTATTGGTATTCCGTATTAATATTACTGAAACTTTCCTCTTTAAGGTCTGTGAAGATCATTTTGATCCGCATGATATCTTGCGAGTTGTGGAGGAATACGAAGAGAAGACAAGAAAAATACTGTGTTCTCCACTGAAATGGCCAAGGCTGAGATCAGGAACTGTCCCACCCCTGTCCCCTAACTGCCCAAAGTATGCACTTGTAGACATAGCGTCGTACTGCAATGAAGAGCTAGGTGTGTCCTACGTTATCCCTGGAAAATACTAGACGGACAACTTGGATCAATAGATGTAGATAAAATTCTGTTATGTGCAGCTACTAATATTTTTTAAATAATTATTGCAAAAAATAATGATTTGGTGGCTGAGGAAAAGACAATGACGGCAAGATGTTTGAATATTTTTAAAAAATGTAGTGTATATTCTTGTCACATATTTGTTTTAATAAATTTATTTGCATTAAAATGTTTTGAGTATCTCTTTTCTATCAACCTAGGCCTTAAATAGCTTAAGTAGGAACATGATATCTGCTTGGCTGTTGGCTGAGATGTGCTTAAAACAGAGTAGGTGAGTGTGAAATTGAATATTTTGTTCCTCTTTACTCAAAGTATTTATGCCTTGGATTATATAAGTTGCGTTTGTCAACTAAACTCAGCTAAGTATTGCGTAGATCAATTTTTTCTCATGCCTTTCATATTTCCGGATCTATCTGCTTAACTCAAAGTTTTGGATTTCATGTCTCTTTAGCTCTTTGTGAACTCTTTAAAATACTATCTTCAAAAGCCTCCAATTGCTGATTTTATTGTGAAGCCTAATTATTCCAAGTCATTAGATCGTTCAGCAAGTAACGATTGATTTTCGCATTTCCCATAACTTCCGTGGTATAACGTTGGTAGTTTCGTTTATCCTAGAATCAATTCTCCGTTGACTTTAATTTTAAGAGGCAATAAGCTTACGAATTTCAAAGATAGACCTTTATCAATACCAGTACTAATGGCTTAAAGTTAACGTTCGGTCATACGTACGGCTTTGTATAAGTAAAGTATACGTGCTGACAGAGCCGGGTGGAATTTTGCTTCGGTGGTTATGGCTGAACGTTCAACCATAGCACCACTCAGGATGACGTCACAACTCATCGCGCCGGCCTTAACTCTCGGTGGTTACGGGTGACCCCGGCCGCACCGTGCGCAGCATATGTCCTGTCTACAATTCGAGCCAGGTGCTCGTACGATTGGCACCTACTGCAGCGGGGAGACATTGGTCGAGGGGGGTGAGAGGGCTCCACACGGTAACGTTTACCGAGGGAAATCACCCCTTCAGCGAGGAGACGCCTGGCAGTCTCCGAATCCCGAGTGATGACGCGGACCAGCGTCGTCAGTTTCCCGGAGCGGCGGCGGGCTCGGATGCGGTAGGCCTTGCTGATCTCGCCGCCTCCGAAGCAGATCCCGGTCTCGATGTCCGCCGTGAGGTCCACGCCGCGGACCACCACCGAGAAAGAAAGACGGGAGGACTTTGGAGCACCTTCGGCCCCCCGGGCGTACAGAGACGCGCGTCGTGACGCCCAGGTATTGGTCCAGCTTCCGCTTTTCGGCCGCCTCCACGAAGAAGCGCGCCATCTCCGCGGGGATGCGGAGAAGCGCGCTCCGTTTCGCCACGAAGACCGAAACTTCCAAGCACATTCGTAGGGATGGGAAGGAATTGATGATTGCGGTGTAAACGGATTTTTGGGGAATGGAAGGAGGGAGGTCCGTAATGGACACCGAAGTGTCCTTTTGGACGTTAGGAACACGGATAGGTTCAGGGGTTGTGATGAAGGGGTTGAATGCGCTGGAATTCGTGGATGCGGGAGCCGCGGTCGCTGGGTGCTCTGAAAGAGACGCGGGATGGCGCGTTGTCTGTGAAGCAAGAAGGAATGAATTTAAGCCCTAATTGTGAATTTAGTTCGAAGGGAAGTCGGAATTGCAAGTGGCCGCGAGAGGGAAGCCTGAAGGGCAGGAATTAGGCTCTTATGCCTAAGAGTAAACGAGGAAAGAGCTCTTATGCCCTCCAGCCGTCCGTGAAGCGGAGATGGCTTGCGCGAGTGTTGTGCCCTCCCAACCCACGTATTCCTATGCGACTGGCCGTCCGCAAACGACCAGAAACCGCTCAAATATGTCCCGCGGGTAAGAACCGGGAGCTCAGTTAGCCCGGCCCCGCTATTGTTTGCGTGGGAATCTCCCGGCTGCTAGCGAGCCCACTAGCGTGCAATAGCCGGGAGTGTGAAGAAGGGGCTCTCCTTCAGGCCAACGAGTGCGTCTGGGGCGACGGAGAGGGTTTAGTGTACCGGCCGGTGAGCAGAGGACCAGTCCCTCTGTCTAAATGTCCTTAATAAGTCGTTACTCCCCGGACTTCTTCAGCACAGGGGTGCTAACTTTGGGATACCGTTCCACCAAGGTGATCGGTCCCGCAGAGAGTTCCCTGTGCTGGTACTGCCGGGGCGCTGGCTGCTCACCGTTGATTGGCACTGACATTAACGGGTCCTAAAAAGGACTCTCGAATCTGTTCTGTATTGAAAAAGGAAAAGACTCTCTCAAGTACAAACTCTTTGAATCTGCCCTTAAGAGGGCAGCCGGGCGGCTCGGAAAGCCGGAGGAAGGAAGGAATGCGGGAATACGGGAAACGTGGGAGTGGGAAAAGGGGCGTCAAAGGTGCGGTCGGGTGCGGTTCCTCGGAGATCTGCTGCTGGGTGCGGTTCCTCGGAGATCTGCTGCTGGGTGCGGTGCTCCTCGTTGGGTCTGCTTGTTGAAAGTCGTCTCTGCAAGTCGATCTGGATCTGCTCCTGTGGGAGTCTCAATTTAGGCCAGGTTAATTTAAGCTTATATAGGGTTCCTTCGGAGTCAGGTGACTCCTGATTGGTCCATGTTGAAGCTCGTATCTGATTGGCTGGGGTGCGGATGGTGTTTACGCCTGCTCTCCTCGACACTCTCTACCCTGAGGACGATGGCCGAGTCGGACATCGAAACGTCGGCAGCCCTGCAATCTCTGACCCGGTGGCGATCCCGAGAACTTCTCACATAAAAACCGGTGGTTTGTGGTGGACGGGTGTCTTCATTGACAAAATCCTAGCAACATAAGTGCGCATCAAAATTTCACGGAGAGTCACCAAAGGTGGTTCGCCGACGATAGAGTAAAGGCTTAAAATCAGAGATGTTCTGAAAGGGCCCATTACCATCCGTAGCCCAGAACTGTGTACCAACGTAAGCGGTCTTAAATATCACTCCCGTCCTGACGCATAGATTGTTGATTCGTAGTCGAGTCGACTACGGACAAATGACCGATATAACATCAGAAACGAGGTGCGGTCTGCACCCCATGACGAATTGCTTAAAAACTTTAAAATATTTAAAATTTTAATACACTTGTCCCTCAATAAATACACGCTTTCTCGCCCATTTAAGCGATGGTCTAGAGTCTTCCCCAAAAATCGTATTGAGCCAACATACGGAAGTATCCTTCTACTGACTGTGAGATATAGCGTGTGCGGTGCATGATATCCGCTCAGCCTGTGAAAATGCACGCATTTCGTAGTAGTAGTAGTTTTGGTCTTTAGGCTTTAATTTCGAATCGAAAACACTGATCCATAACCAGACTATAAATCTCTATTTATCCTTCCCTTTTATGGTACTTACCTTGATCTCACCGGATTATTATTTATAATGTAATTTTGTAAAAGAACTTCAGCCTGCAAAAGATATGCAAACGAACTACACCTACATTTATTATGGGCACCATTTAGAATAAAGTCGGAACGTTTTTAGCCTCTTATAATTTTTTACTATGGTTCACATCTAAGCATACTCTAAATCGATAATAAAATATTGATCCAAAGACAACTCTGATTATAAGACGTATTGCAATTTAAAATACGACGTTCATATGTTTTTACTATATTAATAGCGGTATTTTCGAATTATTGATATTCGAGTTCTACTGCGATAACAGGAGATAACTGAAACACACGCAAATTACTTTGATTGTTGATTGCTTCATTACATATATAGATGGGGTTTTCAGGAGTCTGGTCCTTGTGAAAATTAATAAATTGAACTATTTGTCCGACGTTTTGGAAAATATTTTTTTTCCTTCTTCAGGGCTAAAATGGGATGAACCACCAATGAATATAGGTGACAAGATTTACAGGATATTTTCAATACAAAATATTTTGCAATACAATTTTTTAATTTTTTTTACAAAGTTGAACGCCAAAAAATGCACGAAATTTTTTTACATACATTTCGCAGTGTGTCTAATGCCCCCGAAGGGGGGCATTTATTGTCAGGGTACGTTAAGGAATTTTTAACTTTTGCCCTGTGTCTATATATTGCCTGCCTGGCAATTAAGAAAGAGTTTGTTTTACATAGTGTTACGGACGTCAGACAGTATTTTACTGCCTGGCGTTCTGTATTTACCTCCTGCATTATGTCTAATGATGATTGATTTTATTGTTTCCGATTCATTTTGGGTGACTTTTTGTTCATATTCTTCCCTTTGTTTTATTATTACTTCCATTATTGGTGTGATATTTGTATATTTATATAGATTACCATTCGTAGTGCCTGGTCTTATGTTAAAAATCGATCTGAGGCATTTTCTTTCCATAACTTCGATTTGGTAGGTTCTGCCTTTATTTAGTAAACCTGCCCATGCAGGTGCAGCGTAAGTGATTACAGGTTGTATGTAGGTTTTATATATTCTTGTCTTAATCTCAGGCGGGGTACATTTATTTTTTAGAATCGGAGCAAGTCCCGCTTTGGAGCCCATAAATTTGCATTTTGTTGATTGTAAATGTTGTTCCATTGACAAAGTACCATCGAGACTTACTCCTAGATATTTAATTGTTTTACTCCATTCAATTGGTTGTATCCCGATTCTTAGTGGTTCTGCCGGTGGTGTTTCAGTTCTCGGCTTATGAAATATTATTGCTTGTGTTTTTGTGGTATTTAGAGACAAGCGCCACTTCCTGTACCACTTTTCGGCTTCGTCCAGTGCATCCTGCAAGTATGCAACAGCTTTATTTGCCCGTTTACTGCTAGAGATAATGGCGACGTCATCCGCATAAAAAGCATTTTCAATAAGCCAATTTTTGTCGTTATTGGGAAAGTCAGCCATGTAAAGGTTAAAGAGCAGTGGACCAAGGACTGACCCTTGTGGCACTCCTCCACTAGCAGTTTTCCAGTCACTACGCTCGTTTTTCCATTTCACACAAAACGGTCTCTCGTATAGGTACGATTTTGTCCATAATAGAAACCAACTGGGGAAGTTCCAGCTTTCCATTTTTAGAAGTAGGCCATCGTGCCATACCTTGTCAAAGGCTTTCGATACATCCAGAAAGACCCCGGTTGTTACTTTATTGTTGTTGTAGCCCTCCGTAATGTGATTAACGAGTCTGTTTATTTGGTGGGTTGTCGACCTTCCTAGTCGGAAGCCAAATTGTTCTTCTGGTATAATGTTATTACTTTCAATGAATTTATTTATATATTTGGCCATCACTCGTTCCGCCAGTTTCCCAATATGTGATATTAGGGAGATTGGTCTAAAGTCATCCTTTGATGAAGTGCGTCCAGTTTTCTTTGGGATGCAGGTAACTATGGCCTTTTTCCACGGCACAGGATAGTGGCCCATTCTGATGGAATTGTTTATTAGTGTTGCTAGAAAACGTTTGGCTGAGCTTGGCAGTGTTTTTCAAAACTTCATTAGGGATGTCATCGTCCCCAGTTGCCTTTTTGTTTTGTATTTTGTTATGTTAAAATTAGGAACATCTTCTGAGTTCCGATTAGCAGCCCACTGAGCCTCGTCAAATGTTATCACCGGCGTTTTACTGCCGAGTCGTCCAGGTGTAAAAATCTTAGCTAGATGAGTAACCATCGCATTAGCCTTGTCAATAGGACGTACTAATGTAGTTGAATTCTCGGCTCGGATTAAAGGGTCTGCGGGAGCCACGTTTCTCATTTTTCTCGCTATCTTCCACAGGGATCTGTCATTTGTCGTCATATTATTTAATAAAATTTCCCATCTTTCTTTTCGTGCCGCTTTTATCTGCTGTTTGATTTCTTTGTTTAGATCTCGCAGTTGATTCTTCAATAGTAACGTCCCCAGAGTTTGGTATTTGCGTCTTACGTAATTCCTCAATTTGATCTTGTCTTTCACTTCACTTGTCAAGGGAATAAATTCCGCTGGTCGGCCCTTTCGTTTGGGTATGCTTATCAACATGCCCTTTTTTATTATTTTTGAGAGATCTTCCGCCATTTTGTCTAGTTCCCCCGGATGTTTTGGCTCACAGTTGAGCTGCGTTAATTCTGATGTCACAATTTTGTCAAATTTGTCCCAGTCTGCAAGACCATAGCAGAATCTGGGACTTATTGGTGGCGTTCTTATTGGTGCTCGACCTATGTGAATGACGGCCGGGTAGTGGTCGCTGGTAAGGTCGTTAGTTACTCGTATAGAGGCTGGTTTGTTCAGGTTTTTGGTTAGTGCGATATCTATTACACTTCTCCCAAAAACTCTGGTTGGCTCCGTGGGTGCGAGGACATTTATATTTTTACTTTGGGTCCAGTCATATAGTATCTTGCCGTTTCTGTTTTCAACTGGACAGTTCCAGGTCATATGTTTGGAATTGAAGTCCCCACCTATAATGGTCGGTTCGTCATCTGTTATTAATTCGTTCAATTCAGATACATTCATTTTTTTGTAGGTGACAGATAACACGAATAGATTTTAAGATTGCCAAAAAAGGTTTCAATTGATATGCCAGTTGCTTCTAACGCTTCAGAGATTATTGGTTGAAGTGGATATGATTTGGTATTACTGCAAATTAGAATTGCTACTCCACCATTAGCACGCCTTCCGCCTACTTTATCTCTGCGGTGCACATCGTAACCTGGCACCTCCCAGGTTTTGTCGGGCGTTAGATGTGTCTCAGAGACTAGGCAGACTAATATTTTGTTTATTTTTAGGAAGTGTAAGAGCTCCTCTGTTTTTTCTCGAACCCCACCATTGGCGTTCCAGAGGGCGATGCCAAACGAATTTTCATTTTGTGGTGTACTACCCATGGGCAAGTTTATTAAGAATATCTCCCATTTTCGACATCATTGTATTCATCATTGTCATCTGTTGCATAATCATTTTATTTATATCCAACATTTCTTTTAACATTGTTTTGATGTCATTTCCTACGTTGTCACTGCAGTCTCTTTCATTCTGAATTTTCTCCGCCGTCTCAGCGTTGTTATGCATCGATTCGGCCGTTTCAGCTCGTGGCGCCACCACAGCCGGGTCGGACTTTTTGGTTACATTCACATCCGCTGGGGGTGCTCTTGCCCTTCTCTGAATTTCAGCTTGTCTCCTTTGCCAGGGATTCTCACTGAGGATATTTTTTCTTATTGCCGCATTTCCTGCCTTGACATTATTATGGTTGCAGTCAGTGGGATTGCTATTTTCCTCGCTTATTCGAGGTGCATTCTCACTTTCTCTTGTTTCTGTATTTCTATCGTGTTTCCCTCTGTTTTGTTTAACCATTTCCAATTCTTTTATGTATACTTCGCATTCGTGTGAGTAAGCGTGATGTCTATTCCCGCAGTTACAGCATTTTATCTCATTTATCCCTGGACAGTCTTTCCCTTCGTGGTCACCCGCACAGTTATAACACCTAGGTGACGCTGTGCAGTAACGGGAGCCGTGCCTGTATCTATTGCACCTGTAACAACGCTGCGGTGTTTTGTATATAAAGGGGGATATTCTGATTGGGTGGCTACGTACGTACTTAATATTTTCCAACATGCGTACATTAAAGTTTTCACCTCTCTGTAAAGTTATAACGTACGTGCTTGGACTTTTGGGCGATAGAGCTTTAACAGCTACGCATGGGATTTTCTCAGCGATCAGTTCCTCCTTGATGAACTCTGGGTCAATATCTTTGTCTAAACCGTGAATCAGGTAGCGGACTATATTTTGCCCTTTTGGGGCCCAGCTATGAGTTTGCGCACCCTGATCTTTCAGAAACTTACTAACAGCATCATAATCTTCCTGTGTCTTAAGTTGCAGCCTTGAGCATTTACATACATTTAAACTCTTTTGAGCTCCTGAAAAAGCACCTACATAACTATAAAAGAGGTCTGGAAATCAGCTTACCATTTGCTTCATTACTTGCTGAGGTATGACAAATTTATATAAAGCTTGTTTAAATTTCTCGCTTTAGTGAAAGTTAGCTTTCAAAATCTTCAAGGATTCAAATACATTCAAAATCCTTGATCAATCAATCATTTCATTAGTGATTATCTAGGTACTGAACTACTTTCGTTGGGATCTAAGTATAACAAAATGGATTCTGAAATGAACTTCGCCAGTACGGCCTCATTTGAATGGACCAAAGAGACTACCCTAAAATTTATTGAATTGGTAGAGCAGTCAATCCATTTGGGATGTCCACAGCCAGGACTATGAAAACAAAATGCTGAAGAGAAATTCCTTTTAAAGAATTGGTGAAATCCTTCAGTTTCCAGAAGTAAAGGTGCAGAGGAAGTGGCATAAATTGAAAACGCAATATTATCAGGTGCTAAAGAAGAAGCACAAAAGTGGGTCAGGATATGGAGGGGAAACCAAATGGCAATATTTTTCTGCCCTTAATTTCCTTCATAACCCTATTCAGTGTCGTGAAACAGTTAGCAACTATATAAGTTTGAAGTAATGCTTAAGAACCATCTCTTATTTACTGAATATGAAATGGATTGTTCAACGTTTATTAAGTATCTGAGCATAAAATTACTTAGTAACATTTTAATACCATTTGCCATCATTTTAGTGGTGTGTTAAAACCTGCTGCAGCTAACTGCAACTTAATTTATCACAGGCAGAAATTAATGAAGATGACAAGGGCGAATTGACTCCTGGGTTAAAGTCGCTCTCGTGGGGAGGACCGACGGTCAGACCGTCATTAGTAAGGTCTAACCTCTCGAAGCAGCTAATCCAAGACCCTTCCTCGAGTTCGAGGCTCGTATGAACCCAACCCTCACCGCAGGAGGCCCAGCCACAGAAGTTGACCATTTGCAGTTAAATATGCAATTTAAAGGTTTATAACTTAAATCCGAAAGTATCATGTTTATCGCATAGCCGGCGAAGATACGACTAAGTAGGTTTTTTGAACGGCATTGTGCGATAAAATTTAATGATTATTGATAAAAGTAAGATATTCCGTATAGCGATTTGGCAACCCTGCAGATCGCCGGAGGAATGGGGAGAGGGCACAGAGATAGGTAAGGACGACCATCGCCGCAGGAAGCCCAGCCTCAGAAGTTGACTGTTTGCAGTTCAATATGCAATTTAAATGTTTATAACTTTTACCCACATTTATTATGTTTATCGTATAGTACGCGAAGAGACGATTAAGTAGGTTTTTTGAACGACGTTGTGCGATAAAATTTAAACTCCCTATTGCGAATGCACCCTTACTATGTCTCTGCGTCTCTACTAGTAAGTACTCTACTAGTAAGTAAGTACTCTACTAGTAATTAGGGTTGCTTCTAAATATTGCGTGGACAAATAGACCGAATTGTGCCTTGCAAAACCTCCGCTTCACGCACTATCCTGCCATTAACCCTCGCGGTGACTTTCAGACTTTCATCGCTTCTGAATAAAATTGTACGTGAAAACGCGTTTCGGGTCGTTAATGGCAAAATGTTTGCAAATAATGTATAAACGACATAAAAACTTTCGCTGCGATAAACGTTTTATTTTAGACGTAAAAGGGCCTGGGCGGGAATCCCCGCCTTCCCGCTCTGGCCATGCCACACCTGATTTGGAGGATTAGTTGGCTGGGTTGGGTCAGCTACAAAACAAATTTACAGCTACACTTCTTAGATACTTCCTAAACATATCCGCTATCGAAGTGAATGGGTACCTTCTTCATTCCGCCATCTGACCGTGTCTAAAATGGTTATCAAGCTACTTGTAAGTGGCATCTTCATGTGTTATTTATTATTAATTAGTACTCACTACATTACTATCAAATTACAGCAGCTAATCGAAAGTCACAGGAGCGCAAAGACAGGCATTACGGTCACATCATAGTACTATACAAAAACGTGTAAATAAAAATGTATTACATTTTCTATGTGCTATGCATGCATTTATTGCACCACCTTGAATGGCATCTGGTTCACTACGAAGTGATTTTCTAAACTCCAGGTATTCGTTTGTAATCAGGAGCGGAGTTCAAGAAATTTATAAAAGTCACGAAGACCCTGCTGATGTTAAACCCCCTGTGACCCCCTGGAGGTGGCCTGAAGGGTATTATACAGATCTCCACATCTACAAGGCCCCGCAACAGCCGTTATCGTATAGTGGTTAGTACTTTGCGTTGTGGCCGCAACAACCCAGGTTCGAATCCTGGTCACGGCAATGTTCCCAACATTGGAACGGCATGGGGTGGTTTTTTTACGAATAACGGTAAATATGTCCTATCGGAGAGTAGCAATGAATAGCATTGGTAGCTGCATGTTGGTATGAGTACTTAAAGCTAACCCTACTAACAGAATGTTTTTGCATGTTTGCTTTGCAATTTCTATCTTTTTTAAATAGTGTAGTTCTGACTACTATATTAATACTATTCCTTTTTTATGCATGATATGTAGTGCATGTTTGGTGAGCAATCACCCCCTGCCACACACCCTTGTGGTGGCTTGCAGGGTATTATGTAGATGTAGATGTACATTTACACGATACCCTGCAAGACACCTTGAGGGTGTGTGGCAGGGGGAGAAGATCACTAAGCATTCGCTATAAACATGCAAACATTCAACTATAGGTTCTCAGGCAACAAGACTGTTTGTATCTACATAATAATAAGGGATTGGTTGTTATTACATGCATCATGCACCACAGACTATAAAATATTTCAACCTACCTATCCCTTTACTATGCTGCCTATACTGTTCTCTTATAGTAGGTACGGGGGGAAAATGCCATTTTGAATCTATCAGTACGACTATCTCTCTCTCTAATCTGATTTATCTGGTCGAATCTAGCATAATACGCTGGTGTTTTTAACATATGCCAAACATCTTCAGTAAAGCTATCCGATTTAAATATCTGTATGAGATTTAATCTGTACTTTAACCTAAGCTCTGATAATGATTCTCACCCTAATTCTTTAATTAATTCTGAAACAGTACTTAACGTATCGTAACACCTTTTAACGAACCTAGCTGCTCTGCGCTGCACACTGTCTAGTTCTCTGATCAAACCTAATTCATTCGGATCCCATACACTGGCTGCATACTCAAGGTGGGGCCTAACTAGAGAAAAGTAACATCGCTCTTTTGTCTTCTCATCACATTTTCTAAGTAATCTTTCCAAGTTCTGGTCGCACAAGGATCACTTACTTCCTCGCTTACCAGTCCTTTTTCCCAGATAACAGCGTAAAAATATCGTAGAATTCTCCCTCATCTTTTTCAAATCCTTTTTTCCTAGAATTCTCCCTCGCCTACCCTCGTAGTCTAACCTTTGGGCATGAAGCAATTAAGACAGGTTAGAAATTCAAGGGAGTGGGTGGGTAGGGGGGAAGGGAAAGTGACCGTTGAGCGACCGAACCATTGTTCTACATGGTTCTCCGTATGCTTCACATGCAGTATTCACTACCTATTATGAAAGAAGTTTTCAGGCTCAACATTATATGCAGCTACCTATACAATACACTTGTATTTATACTATGGTTGGTACTACATGTTGGTATGAGTACTTAAAACTAACCCTACTAACAGAATGTTTTTGCATGTTTGCTTTGCAATTTCTATCTTTTTTAAATAGTGTAGTTCTGACTACTATATTAATACTATTCCTTTTTTATGCATGATATGTAGTGCATGTTTGGTGAGCAATCACCCCCTGCCACACACCCTTGTGCTGGCTTGCAGGGTATTATGTAGATGTAAATGTAGATGTAAGTGATTCCCTGTCTTCTTCTTTTGATATACCCCTGTACACTACCGCATCGTCTGCAAAAATTCTAAGCTTACTATTAACTACGGAACCTAATTCGTTTATGGTTAAAAGAAATAGAAGCGGACATATTACGCTACCCTGAAGAACTTCCGGTGTTACTTTGATTATGTCCCACGTCATACCATCACGATTTTTAAAAATAGGTGTAAAGTTAGCTTCTTTCCAATCCTTGGGTACTATGTTGTTCGTTAGTGTTTAATTGAATATTATTTCTAGATAGGGGGCTATTTCAGAAGCTAATGCTTTATATACTCTGGAAGGAATTTAATCGGGACCTGGTGATTTGTTTTTACAAATGTTTTTTAACTGGTGCTCTATTCCGCGACATCAAATTGTTATTTAGGGCATAGGTTCACTGAAAGTGTTCGGCGGTGTTTAGATTGTGTTGTGTGGCGATGAGTTGAATACGCTTTGGAAAGTGTTTAAATAATTGGCTTTTTCTAAATTGCTGGTGACTCCAATTCCTGCATCGCTTTTAAGTGTGTGCACTGTGGACCAATTTCTCAGAAGCACATATGATAATCTAAATATTCTCATAATATCTTGCTCTGAAAATTGTGATAACGCTTGCCTACACCATTTCCTTGCCAATGCTCTCGATTTTTTATAGTTTTTAACTAACGCATCTGTTCCTCTACCGATAGACACTGTCCTGCATTCTTCACCCCAGTGTTGCATACCCTTTGTCGCTTTAGTGATTTACTAACCTCCACGTTATACCACCTTGGCTCTATATTATCACTTTTCAATTTACTTGGTATGTATTTGTTAACTGCTTTACGGGTGACCTCCAGAAATTCCCCCACGAATCCTCCGTATCTAATCCTTTGCTTTGTTTGATAAATACATTAACAGATTCCCTTAATTCCTCTTTCATACCGTCGTAATTAGAATTGCCAAATAAGTACATCTTCCTCCTTGGTTTATAAAGTCTTTCAAGAGCTATAACAAATTTCACATGCACTATTTTGTGATCATTAATTCCTGTGACTGCAACTATATTTAGAACTTTTTCGGGTGTATTTGTTGCTAATAAGTCTAGAATGTGTACTGTAGAATACTATTTCAAGGTAGGGGGAAATTTCGGAAGCTAATTCTATTTACGCGGGAGGGAATTTGATCAGGGCCAGGAGATTTGTTGGGGCTTATGTCTTTAAGTAACGTTTCAATGCCATTATAGGAAATTTCAATTGGTTGCATCAGCCCCTGAAAGAGGTCAGGTAAGACGACAGTTGAATCCCCGGAAGGTGGGTTGAAAATGGTTTGGAAGAAGGAATATAGCAAGTTAACTTTGTGAAGAGTGTTTGTGGCAATTTCATCCTTATCATTGTTATGTGAATGGACGGCAGACTTATGGCCTTGCCTAGCCTGATGGCCTTGCACCTCCTTGACGTACAACCAGAAGACTTCAATTTTCCTTCAATCGTTCCCCAAGTGTTTTTCTTTTGAATTCTGCAAATGCATTACTAAGCAGTGGATTTTGATATTTTATAGTTTTCAATTATTACGTTATGCTCATCAGTGGGCATATATTTACTAATTCTTTTCATTTTAGCACGACATATTCGCTGCCGTCTCAGGGATTTTCTCACTTCGGCATTGTACCACCTAGGTTCAGTGCTTTCTTTTTTAAATTTACTATGGATATATCTATTGATCCCAGAGCGCATGATATTAATGAACGACTTCCATGAACCATTCGTACATATCTACATCTATATCTACATAATACCCTGCAAGCCACCACAAGGGTGTGTGGCAGGGGGTGATTGCTCACCAAACATGCACTACATATCATGCATAAAAAAGGAATAGTATTAATATAGTAGTCAGAACTACACTATTTAAAAAGATAGAAATTGCAAAGAAAACATGCAAAAACATTCTGTTAGTAGGGTTAGCTTTAAGTACTCATACCAACATGCAGCTACCAATGCTATTCATTGCTACTCTCCGATAGGACATATTTACCGTTATTCGTATCTCTTATTGTGCGAGGGAAAAAAACATTTAGAATCGGTCAGTTCGGCAATCAATTTCTCTAACTTTATGATTATGGTCCAGTCTGCCATAGTAAGTTGGGGTTCGTAAAATATTTTTAACATCATCACTGAAAATATTTCCTTGGAATTTGTTTAAGAGATTAAGTCTAAATTTCAACCTGCGATCTGACAATGATTCCCATTTCAATTCATTTAATAGACTGGTTACGCTAATATAATTATCGTATCGTCCCTTTACAAATCTTGCCGATCTTCGCTGCACACGTTCAAGTTCATTACTTAGACCGATTTCGTAGGGATCCCATACACTGGCAGCATATTCCAAATGAGGTCTAACAATGGAAAAGTAGCTGATTTCTCGTACATGATCGTCACATTTACCCAATACTCTTTTAATGAAACCCAGTTTGCGATTCGCTTGACCCATTATTTCACGAATGTGTTTACCCCAGGAAAGATCATTTGTCAGTCTTATTCCAAGATATTTAATGGATTCCACGTTTAAACATGAGTAAACGTTAAACTGAGTTGAAAACTTCGGTAAAACACTTTGGGAATATTTCATATGTGATATGTGTGATGTGTCCTTCGATAGCCAGCTTTCTGTGCATACGATTATATCTGCATCAGTACTTTGTATCAACTAGTCTACTGCAGCTAACAATCCAGCATGGATGGTAGTGTATATTTGATGAATCGTAGGTTTTTGAGACATCTCGGCCTTTATGTCTACGAAATGTTTAGAAGAAGACAATCTTAGAGTTGTAGACAGCAGTGGCTTTCATAGTAAGGGTGCAATCGCAATAGGGCATTTCTTACCTAAAATTTTATCGCACAACGTCGTTCAAAAAACCTACTTAATCGTCTCTTCGCGTACTATACGATAAACATAATAAATGTGGGTAAAAGTTATAAACATTTAAATTGCATATTGAACTGCAAACGGTCAACTTCTGAGGCTGGGCTTCCTGCGGCGATGGTCGTCCTTACCTATCTCTGTGCCCTCTCCCCATTCCTCCGGCGATCTGCAGGGTTGCCAAATCGCTATACGGAATATCTTACTTTTATCAATAATCATTAAATTTTATCGCACAATGCCGTTCAAAAAACTTACTTAGTCGTATCTTCGCCGGCTATGCGATAAACATGATACTTTCGGATTTAAGTTATAAACTTTTAAATTGCATATTTAACTGCAAATGGTCAACTTCTGTGGCTGGGCCTCCTGCGGTGAGGGTTGGGTTCATACGAGCCTCGAACTCGAGGAAGGGTCTTGGATTAGCTGCTTCGAGAGGTTAGACCTTACTAATGACGGTCTGACCGTCGGTCCTCCCCACGAGAGCGACTTTAACCAGAGGCTGATGTGACCAAGGCAGTGAGCATTTTACAGCAGCCCAATGATGCTGCCCAAGTATTTGGAGATTACGTTCCGCTGAAATAAGAGCATTGAAGAGTGAGAGAAATCAAAATGAATTGAAGCGTATGATCCAGAAAACAAATATACTAATGTCAGAAAAGGATGAAAAGGAGTGCACAACCTTTTACCCCCACAGGTAGAAAATGTAGTGGTATTCATGGACTAGGGCATGCAATCAAATGATTATTTTTGTGCAAGAATTCATTTTCCTTAATTTATGGAAAAAAGTCCATTTAATTTATTTACACTTCATTAACATTTATTTTGATATTGAAACTAATGACTTGTAGGTACCTCATTTTGTTTAGGTGTTGAGTTACAATTATATCTTAAAAGGAAAAATGTAACGTACGTGTTATATTTTACACAGTTCCAATTCACGTTCCAATAACAAGCATAGTACGCCCGCAACTGTTCACGAATTTGAATGCATAACTTGCAGGATAATAGGAAGTACGTATTTCTCCTTCCGTTTTTTCGCCCAGTCGAAATAGTACTTCCAAATGAACTCATCACTTCGGCCACAGCACACGCGCAGTTCTATTTATTTTCCAATGAATAATTATGCTCTCTGCTGTTGGCGTACATATGCTATGCATCGTTTTCAAAGTATATTTAAACCCAGTTAAAAGCCATTGCGAAAGAATATAATCAACGCAGGGTTGGTATTTTTATCAGGTTGTCGGAAATAAACATGGCGGGCTAGCAAATAGAAAATTCTGAAATCTGCCAATGTAAACGACCCCGCAATTTTATTCTGCAAGTTAACGACATTAACTTGCAGAAGACATTTGCGGAACTAACTTCCGCAACATTTTTTCTCGGTGTAAACACACCAGCAATTTCTGGCAGAAGTTATTTGCAGAAATAAGTTGCCAGTTTAACCGCAGCCTTAGACATGGTCCATAACTCATGATTAACACATTTTATTAATGGACTACCCCTGCCACTACATATTTTCCCTCCTAGACCTACACCACCTCCTATGTACCCCTAGCCACCAGCCCTACTGCCTACGCTGAGTTTATAGCATTACGCAATCAAGTAAAACGCTCTGTCACAGAAGCCAAGAGAAAACACTACGCAGCCACCTTCTCCAACTTGACTCAGCCAAACCAGATTTGGAAAGAACTGAGGAACCTTGGCCTCGTGCATCGACCTAAAAACGAACCTGCGTATAAATTCTCACTAAACGAATTAAACAAATACTTTGCGCATACTGCTACCTCAGAGGTAAATACTGCCTTGAATACATTTACTATCCATAATGTACCTCCACTTGTACCCTATAAAGAAAATAGCTTCTATTTCCAATATGTTACGCCTGAAGTCCTACGAACTACTTTATCGATCTCTGCAACCAATTCTGTTGGGATTGATGGCATCTCAGCTAAATTTATAAAGGCTTCTTTAACAGCAACTTTCCCTCAAATCCTTGATATCTTTAACTTATCCTTAATGTCAGCTGAATTTCCGAAGGGTTGGAAATCATCTCTTATCACACCTATTAAAAAGGTAAAAAACCCTATCACTCCTCGGGATTACCGCCCAATCTCTAATCTGTGTGCCCTCTCAAAGTGCCTTGAAAGAATTGTCTCCCAACAGGTCACCGAATACCTAAACCAAAATAACTTATTTGACCCTTACCAATCTGGCTTTCGGAAAAATTTCTCCACACAGTCAGCGCTGCTAAAAGTCACGGACGACATCCGTCATGCAATTGACCAACAAATGATCACTATCCTTGTCCTATTTGACTTTACTAATGCTTTCGGTCTTGTGAATCACGCTCTACTTCTACACAAGATGAAAAACCTCAATTTTTCCTGCTCCACATTAAATTGGTTCTATTCATACTTAAACGGGCGAAAACAAGCAGTCAAGGACTCTATTGGTAATACATCTAATTGGGCTAATATTCACTGTGGAGTACCTCAGGGCTCAGTTCTTGGCCCTCTTTTATTTTCTCTCTATATCCTTGACCTCCCAAACTGTATTGAGCACTGTAAATACATGCTATATGCTGACGATTTGCAAATTTACTATCATTGTCATAAGACTGAGTTGATTGATGCAATCACGAAAGTAAATCATGATGTTAAAGCCATCAGCTCATGGGCTATTGGTAACAATTTTGTTCTTAACCGCAACAAAACTAAATCAATTGTACTTGGTACCTCAAATTTACTCAAAAATGTGGATGTAAATGCTATACCAAAAATTACAGTTGGTGACACCGAAATATTATACTCTAATTGTGTTAAAAACCTGGGTGTCACGATGATGTGTAACTTGTCTTGGCAGAATCATGTGCAAGACGTGTGTAATAAGGTTAATATGATCCTCTACCAGCTTAAAGCCCAAAAAGGCCTTCTGCCACCTCACACTCGCAAGCATCTAGTATCTACACTCATTTTCCCTCACATCGATTACTGCTGCCTGGTTTACCAGGATCTAACTGAAGAGCTCAATGTTAAGCTTCAACGCCTATTAAATATGTGTGTTAGGTTTATTTTCAACATAAGTAAGGATGAACATATTTCCCCTTATTTTACCCGTCTTGCATGGTTAAAGGTAAAAAACAAGAGAAAATACTTGCTTGGTACATACCTCTACTGTCTTTTCAAAAATGAACAACCTAGTTACCTGAAGCAATTTTTTTCTGTCAGAAATAATAAGTCCAACATTTTGACTAGAATGGCCCCTGATTTTCTCATCACCCCTCAACATAGAACGACGACTTATGAAAAATCTTTCTCTGTGGTCGGAGCACGACTATGGAACAGTGTTCCAAAGAATCTGAAAGATTCTATCTCATTGTCTGTTTTTAAGCAAAGATTTTTTCACTACATACAAATCCTCGAAGGTGTGTAACTTGTGTTGTTATTTCTTTTCTTGTTTTCACTATAATGTATCCGCCCATCCCCATATTTTCCCCATATCAATTTTGTTATTTGTCTGTAATGAGCTCCATTGTATTGTATTACTCAATTATGTTCTTAATGGACCAGTCCAAGAACAGTAAATAAATATTATTATTATTATTATGTATAGCGATAAACCTGATATAACCACTCTTTTTAACCTTCCTCGGCCTCCGAGCATAATTCCAACCCTCCCTAAAGCTCACCATGACAACCAAGACAATGATAAACCCAACCCTCAAACTCCTTCTGAACAATGTGCCACCCCACATTCTTCCAGTGATATTGTCTTCCACTTGTCTTCCCACACACTGAGTCCTGGTCCCTACTCAGGAAAGGGCTATCATTTTCTCCCACCCCCAAATTTAATCATGTTAATTTATTGTCCGATGTTGTTACATTGTGCAGGAATCTAAAATGGCGAGTGTTTTGGGACTCGCACATTGCCTAAACTAATAAACTTCACCCAGCCTTACAGCCATTCCGACCCCCTTCCAATATTGAACCTAAATATTATCCTCAAAACCATCCTGTAGAAACATTTTGCAACCCCCTTCTTGAAAAAGTGTCCGATTCTAAATTTCTCCATTCCCTTTCATCCCCTAACCATTTATCCCCTGTTGAAATTAGAGCATTGCAAACCATCTGCCGTAATTCCAACGTTATTGTAACTATGGCCGATAAAGGCTCCACAGTTGTCATCCTTGACAAATCTTTTTATGTCAGCGAAGCCCTCAGGCATTTAAGTGATACATTTTCCTACCAAATCCTTCAATCTGACCCCAACCCATCGTTTTGTAAATAAATCAAGAATTTCCTTAAAAATTCCTGTCCTAGTGAAAACCTCAGCGCCCAGGACATTGGCATTCTTTTCCCTTCCACTCCCCGAACTCTTTACATCTACCTACTCCCCAAAATCCACAAAACTGGCCAACCTTGCAGACCGATCATTTCTAGTTATAATCCCTCCACCGAGCGTATTTCTGCATTTTTCGGTTTTCACCTCCAACCTTTAGTTTCTTCCCTGCCCTCCTTCATAAAAGACACCACATTCTAGATATTCTAGACAACACACCTCTCCCTTTAAATCAATACATCAAGTTTACCACCATCGATGTCACCTCCTTTTACACCTCTATCCCCCACCATGATGGTCTTGAATCCCTGAAGATTTCCCATTCCGTAGTGTCACTCCCCTTAACCCCTCTACTGACTTCCTTATTTATTTATCTAAATTGGTTCTCACTAAAAACTGCTTCAAATTCCAAGACAAATTCTATTTGCAAATAAAAGGAACAGCTATGGGTACGAAAATGGCACCCTCATATGCCAACTTATTCATGGGTCACCTTGAACTTTGTCATTATCTAGTAAACACCGTGGCAGTGAAAATGTAGCATCATAATGTTTCGGGAAAATATCCTGTGATATTCAAAATTACAAAGTGTTTTATTTTTATAATGTTCTTCCCCACAAGTCTGGCTCACGCAATCTCGGGCGGAAAAAGGGGAGCAGTCTCTTACTATCTTCTATAAGCTAAAGTTCTAGAGGTAGTGTTTTCTCGCGAAGAAATGAATGCAAAGAGGAAGAGGACAAGAGAGGATTTGAGGTGTCCATTTCTTGGTCCACCTAAGGACATCTCATCACGGCAGCTTCCTACTATTGAGGATGTCATCGGGTTTTACAACAGCGTTCGGTATACCAAGAAAGCAGAAATGAACGGTAAGGATCCTCCATTATCCAATATTTTAAAGCAAGTCGCTGAAAACTTACTGATGACATGGCAAGCTGCAAGCATCCCAACTGTAAGAAAGGGAGATTTGTAAATCTGATAAAAGTCCACCATTCCACATATAAGAAAATCTTAAAAGAACATGTTCCTTATAGATCCACTATACTCGAAAAGAAGAAATATGAGGTGATTAACGCTTTTAAACTTTTTTTGACATAATCTCTTGTAAATGTGAAGACAGAATTTTGTGACTGCCCTCTTCAACGTAAAGTACCTGTGCAAGAATGGAAGTTCCTCTCTGATGAGCGTGGAGATCGTCTTATGGTAATTTCTACCTTGGACAAGAAAACTACTGCTACTTTAAATAAACGTTTATCGATGAGAGAGATGGAGGACCGTCATGCTTTGGCGAGTTAGGCACAAGACGAAGTGAGTACATTTCGACGGCAGGATAACGAAATTGAATCGAGTGAGAATAATACCGAGAAAAATTATGAATTTAAAGAAGATGATCAGTCAATGACAATGCTTTTGAGTATCGACCATCAACCTCACAAAGAAAAGGGCTTAAGCGCAATTCAACAAAACTAACTGCATTGCAAGGGTATGCGACAGATGCGGAGTTCCATCAGCTACAATAGCAGCATTAGCAACGGCAGTATTAGAAGATTTTGATATTGTGAACATGGAGGACTCATCCAAAGCCATAGACCGCATGATACTTAAAAGACAGATACTACAATCAAGACTAGGAGTAGAAAAATCAGAACATAGTGGACCCGCAGTGGGGATTTACTTTGATGGAAGAAAGGATCAGACAGTAATTCAAAATAAGAAGGGGGGGGGGGGGGAATATCACAGAAGTACCATTTCAGAAGAACACGTTGTGATTAGGTGCGAGCCTGACTCGAAATACATCACTCACGTGACTACTGTTCCCGGTACAGCTAGAGATATTTCAAGATCAATCATGCAATGCATGGGAGAGCATCCTGCGATACTCTCAAATATTTGCGCAGATGGCACTGTTGTAAATACAGGAAAAATTGTGGAATCATTAAGATTCTGGAAGAGCATTTAAATAAGCCATTGCAGTGGTGCATTTGTCTTCTCCATTTAAATGAACTCTCACTCCGACACCTTAATGCTCATTTAGATGGAGTTACGGCTGGACCCAAGAGTTACACTGGCCCCATTGGGAAGCAGATCCAAAACTGTGAAGATTTACCTTTTGTTGATTTTGAAACCATCCCAGCTTGCACCCCGATGTATGTATTGCCGACATAAATAGTGATCAGGCGTACCTGATAGATGTGTCAAGAGCAGTTGCGTCCGGAAAATGCCCGATGGGTTTAGCTGAACGATCACCGTGACAACTTTGCCACGCCAGATTGGTTACAACAGCCGCTAAAATTTTACGTTTGTGGTTGTCGGAGAATCCTTCAGAGGAACTGCTGATATTGGTCACTTATATACAAAAGTATACAAAAGGTCAAGGGATGAAAAGAGGGATTTGATGAGCTTTCCATCGACATTGGCACCTTTTTAAACCTATGATTCGACACGTTTGTAGCCTGGATTCTCTTTCTCCATCCCTGTGACCTTTGACCTCTGAGTTACCCTTGATGGTCAAGAGATGAAAAGAGGGATCTGAAGACCTTAAAATCCACCATTTCATCTTTTTAAACCTACGATTCGAAAGTTTTGTAGCCTCATTTCACCTATTGTAATCACTGTGACCTTTGACCCCAGAGTTACCCTAGAAGGTCAAGGGATGAAAAGAGGGATCTTATGACCTTTCCATCGACATTGGCATCTTTTTAAACCTATGACTCGACACGTTTGTAGCCTGGATTCATTTTTTCCATCCCTGTGACCTTTGACCTCTGAGTTACCCTTGAAGGGGATCGGGTTGGTGTGGTGGCTAGAGTACTAGCCTCCCGTCCCGAGGGCCCGGGTTTGATTCCCGGCAGTGGCGGATTTTTCAGTGGAAAACCGGTCCCCACTTGAGTGCCTAGTGGAGGGCATTTCAAGTACAGTACTCCGTCCGTCGGATGGGACGTTAAGCCGTGGTCCCCTTGGCGCCTTTCGTTAAGAGTAGGCTAATGCCGACGCCGGGTTTCTCTCCACCCTTCCTCCGTTCCCTAAAAACTCCCATCATTACCCAATTACCCACCTATCCTATATGGCGCAAATGACCTCAGCTGTCGGTCGCCTCCCCTAAATAACCAACCAACCAAAAGTTACCCTTGAAGGTCATGAGATGAAAAGAGGGATATGAAGACCTTAAAATCGACCTTGGCACCTTTTTAAACCTATGATTCTACAGGTTTGAAGCCGTGATTCATTTTTTGTAACCCCTGTGACCTTGACTGTGACCTTTTGGGGTCACAGTTGCAATTTCTGACCTCAATAGTTCTTCCATCGTGTTCTTCGTGTCCAAAAACCTATTAGTCGAAAGTTTCGCTAAATAATTCCATCTTTTTTGTACTTCGAATATTTTAACATTGAAAGCCCATAAGGCAAAATTTGGATTTTAGGTTGGACCCTATTTCTGGGGTCAAAAGGTCATATTTTTCATATTTTGCTTAGACTCAACAAAACTTACATCCTTTTTCTAGCCAGGTATCAAATTTCATCCTTGTGGCTCGAAAGGAAGTGTCTAAATTTTCAGGTTAGAAATGACACACGATCAATGGGACACACTGTACATTGAGATGTGGTTCATGATTAAATCGAAACCTTACTGCGTTGATGGAGCTCGACACATGTTCGACTTGGTGCACTCTACAAGGTATTTAAGAGAAGACCTGCTGAAAGTTGTCGATCCAGTTATACAACGTGGTGCTTTCTGGTGTCTTCCTGAAAACATGCTCATCTGTATGATGACGGATGAAAGTAAGAAAGTAAGAGAGCGAGCCGTAAAAAAATACTTCAAGCTAGATATGCAATAAACGAAAACAATCTAATGAGAAAATTTGAAGTGCCCGAATTACAATGGAAAGCAAAGATGTACCATCATTTGATAGCTCGGAAAAGCATTGCTGTGACTGAGCCTCCATTGCAAAAGAGTTTGACTGAGGAAGACAGCAGAAAAATGGCAACTTACGTAATAAGATCGGAATTGCCAAAATTCCTACAAGTTCCTGTCCACACTCTAAGTGTTGAGAGACATGTTTTTTTCGTGAAGGATGCGTCTGCAGCAGTCTATGGGAGACACAACAGAGATATGTTCATCAAAACCATCATTGCGGAGAGAGCGCATATGCCTGAATTCCGCCATAAAAGTCAGTACAAGGTCCACGATTCAAACTAAGTCATATCCACTGCAGCCAATGATCTCTGAAGCGTTGGAAGTAATAGGCATATCAATTGAAACCATTTTTGGCAACTTTAAAATTTATGCATGCTATTTGTCGCCTAGAAAGAAAATGAATGTATCCGAATTGGATGAATTAATAACCGATGACGAACCGACCATTATAGGTGGGTACTTCAACTCTAAACACGTGACCTGGAATTGTCCAGTAGAAAACAGAAACGGCAAAATATTATATGACTGGGTCCAAAGCAATAACATAAATCTCCTTGCACCCACCGAGCCAAATAGAGTTTTTGGGAGAAGCGTAATCGATATCGCGCTAACCAAAAACTTGAGCAAACCAGCTTCCGTGTGAGTAACTTTACCAGTGACCACTATCCTGTTGTTATTCGCATAGGACGAGTACCAGTAAGAACGCCACCAATAGGTCCCAGAGTCTGCTATGGTCTTGCAGACTGGGACAAATTTGACAAAATAGTGACATCAGAACTGACGCAGTTTGACCGTGAACCAAAGCTTCCGGGGGATCTAGACAAAATGGCGGAAGATCTTTCGAAAACAATAAAAAAGGGCATGCTGGTAAGCATACCGAAACGGAAGGGCCGACCAGCGGAATTTATCCCCTTGACCAGCGAAGTGAAAGACACGATCAAACTAAGGAACTATGTAAGACGAAAATACAAAACTCTGGGAATACTATCACTGAAGAATCAACTGCGAAATTTAAATAAAGAAATCAAGCAGAAGATCAAAGCAGCACGCAAAGAAAGATGGGAAATCTTACTAAACAATATGACGACAAATGACAGATCCTTGTGGAAGACAGCAAGAAAAATGAGGAACGTGGCTCCCGCAGACCTCTGTTCTCCGAGACGAGAACTCAACTACACTAGTACGTCCTATCGACAAGGCAAATGCGATGGCTGCTCATCTCGCTAAGATTTTTACACCTGGACGACCCGGCAGTAAAACGCCGGTAATACTACTTGACGGAGCTCAATGGGCTACTAACAGGAACTCAGAGGATGTTCCTAATTTTAAAATAAGTGACATTGATGAAACCATCAGCAAAATACAAAACAATAAGGCGACTGGGGACGATGACATTCCGAATGAAGTATTGAAAAAACTTCCAAGCTCGGCCAAACGTTTTCTAGTAAAATTAATAAACAACTCTGTCAGAATGGGCCACTATCCTGCGCCATGGAAAAAGGCCATTATTACCTGCATTCCAGAGCTAACTGGACGTACTCTATCTAAGGATGACTTTAGACCGATCTCCCTAATTTCACAAATTGGGAAATTAGCGGAACGAGTACTGGCAAAACATATAAATGAATTCATTGATAGCAACCACGTCATACCCGAAGAACACTTTGGCTTCCGACTAGGAAGGTCGACAACGCATCAAATTAACAGACTAATTAACCACATAATGGATGGTTATAATAAAAATAAATTAACAACCGGGGTCTTTCTGGATGTATCAAAGGCCTTCGAAAAGGTATGGCATGATGGCCTACTTCTCAAAATGGAAGGTTGGAACTTCCCTAAGTGGTTTTTATTATGGACAAAATCATACTTAAATGATAGACCGTTCTGTGTCAAATGGATACATGAGTGTAGCGATTGGAAGACTGCAAGTGCCGCAAGGTTCAGTACTTGGGCCACTGTTCTTTAATCTATATATGGCTGACTTCCCCAAAAATGACGAAAACTGGCTAATTGACAATGCATTTTATGCGGATGACGTCGCCATTATTTCTAGTAGTAAGTATGCGAACAAAGCTGTTGAATATTTGCAGGATGCACTTGACGAAGCTGAGAAATGGTACAGGAAGTGGCGCTAGGCCTTAAATACTAACAAAACGCAAGCAATAATATTCCATAAGCCTAGAACAGAGACACCACCGGCCGAACCGCTAAGAATCGGTATACAACCAATTGAATGGTGCGAAACGGTAAAATATCTAGGTGTAAGTCTTGATGGTACGCTGTCTCTTGAAGGACACGTACAATCAATTAAATGCAAATTTATGGCCTCCAAAGCTGGACTTGCTCCAATCCTTAAAAATAAATGTACCCCACCTGAGATTAAGGCAAGAATATACAACACTTACATAAGACCTGTGGCTACATACGCCGCACCAGCATGGGCAGGTCTACTAAATAAAGGTAGAATTAATAAAATTGAATAATGGAAAGAAAATGCCTAAGATCAATCTTCAGCATAAGACCAGGCACTTCGAATGAAAATCTATACAAATACGTTAATATCAAACCAATCATGGATGTAATAACAAACCAAAGGGAGGACTATAAACTAAAGGCCATCCAAAACGAATCTAACACAATATACTCGATCATTAGAGAGGATGTAGGAGGAAAATACAGGACGCCAGACAGTGAAATATTGTCGGACGTCCGAAGTATTGCGTAAAAAAATTTTCAAATTGCCAGGCTGGCAATATATTGACACAGGGCAAAAGCTAACATCATTAACGTACCCTGAAATAAATGTCCCCCCCTCCGGGGGCATTAGACACGGCTGATTCAAACTAAATGCTAAAAGTGCCCATTTTGGTTGGGAGGTTGGGTTGGGCACTGGTGGAACTCGATGCGTAGCAACCTTCTCTTGGTGAGTTCCGGGTTGTTATTGGAACGGTAGCAAGTGAAGAGCTACCAGGCATTAAAAGCGATATCCACTTCGCGTATGCCGGGTTGATTATCCCAAATTTTATTAATACTTTTTTTTAGTGTTTCTAGGGGTTTTTACTACTTTCAAGCCCCTTTTCACCAACCTTCTGAAAATATGTAAGTGCTTCTTACAAAAAAATGAGGCGGAGCACGTTCTTTCGCTTATTTAAAATTTTTACCAAAATGCCTAAAATTGTTAAACTTTAACCGCTTGGAGGAACCTCAGGACGCTGGACAAAAATTCTGAAAAAATTCCTGCATTATATTAAGCCCAATACTAAACTTTTCGGACCCCAAGCCCCTTGAAATTAAAAAAAAAAGATTTTGACGATCACTTCTACTACACATATCAATAACTACAGTCATCCAAATTAATTTGTTCAAAACAGCAATAACTCTCTTCTTTTCATGCTCTGCTCCAGATTGGTTAACATCCCGCTTGATAAAAATAAGAATTCCATAGAGCTGAATAACATAAAACGCATTGCTAAAATTAACGGCTTTAAGGAGTCTGTAATAGATAAAATTAAGAAAAACTACTTTAAGAGACTCGTATAGAACTCCACCACGCTTACAGATAATGAGCCCGTCCGCTATATCAATCTTCCTTACCACCCACAAATAACTAAATCGCTGTGGATCACAGCAATGCGGGCTCACAGGAATGCGGTAAACGTAAACTAAGAAATTTGAGAAGCTCAACAGCAAAGAAAACCCCGGGGCTCGATTCCGATGGCTCAGAAAAGGACCGTTTGGTCGACAACTTGACAAACATGATCCTTGACAATGCAGCTACTTCAATACTATCCAAATGACTGAATTTCACTCTAGCACCTAGAGCAGTACCCAAGGAAAGAATTATCAGCGAGGTGGAGTCAGCTATCCCGAGACTTACTAAGGCAGACGCTGACGAGATAAGAGAGGACGTGGCACGCATTCTTCGCGTCTCGAAACCACCCAAACCTAATACCACGGCTGAGGAAAGGAGAGCCTTAAAGAGGCTGCAAGAAAATGAGAACATTCTCATTTTACCGGCTGACAAAGGCAACGCGACTGTCCTCATGACAAAAGAAAAGTATGAGGAAAAGATTTCTCACATTCTCAAGGACGCAACCTACAGGAAACTGAAGACCGATCTGACGGCCAAAACGGAACGTAGCACCAGGGCTATGATAAAGAAATCTTCGATTCCATTTGAAGAGCAACGTGGCCTTCTTCCGTCTGCCACCAAACCACCTAGGTTATACGGACTACCCAAGATACACAAAGAGCTCAGACCGATAGTCAGCCAGATCGACGCCCCGACTTACCAACTTGCCAAATACCTGGCTCAGTCTCTACAGCTGCATGTTGGGAAAACTCCATCCTATGTGAAAAATTCAGCCCATTTCATCGACATCCTAAAGAAGTCTCCATTGACAAGAACGACATTTTAGTGAGCTTCGATGTCGTGTCGCTTTTCACTAACGTGCCGATCCAAGATGTAGTGGGAATCATCGGTTCCTTCACCTCCGAAGGCATTCCCAAGGATTTTCCGGAATTAGTGGAGCACTGCCTGCGGAACTCATTTTTTCTATGGAATGGGAGTCATTACGAACAGACGGAGGGTGCGGCGATGGGTTCTCCACTATCCCCACTGGTGGCTAACCTCTATATGGAGAAATTCGAAGAAAAGGCCCTCGAATCTTTTGGGAAGACACCAAAGCTATGGCTGCGATACGTGGACGGTACCTCTGTCGTCTGGTCCCATGGTACAGAAGAATTGCAGAAGTTCCTTCGGCACCTGAATGCACTACATCAGAGCATTCAATTCACCATGGAAATGGAGAGAGATCAGCGGTTACCCTTCTTGGACGTCTTGGTTTGCAAGAAAGGCAACGGGAGGCTTGGTCACGCTGTTTACAGAAAGCCGACTCACACTGACCGATACCTCAACGCGGCATCTCACCACCATCCTAGTCAGAAGGCTTCACTTGAGGCAACATTAATCAACAGAGCCTACAGCATCTCCGCTGAAGAGTCCCTAGGGAGCGAGACCAAACATCTAACGGCGGCACTGCAGAGAAATGGCTACCGTAGAGACTTGGTCCTAAAAAGGACCGCGAAGGAGGAGAGAAAGCGACGCCAAACTCCCACGGATATTACGAAAGAGGAAGACGGAGACGAGGAAGCTTCACGAAAAATACACGTCACCATTCCGTTCATCGCAGGAACTTCCGAAAAGATCGCCAGGATACTTCGTAAGCACGTGGTCACTAGATATAACTGTGTGACAAAGATAGCCAATTCCATGCCCGGCCCCAAGGACGTCATTCCGCAGGAGTTATACGAAGGAGTGTACCAGGTTCCTTGCTCCTGCGGAACATAGCCATCGCCGAACATGCTTGGTCGGAGCCGGGACATGACATCAAATTTGACCACGGATTAATATATAGGATAGGAATATCAACAAAGAAATTCGTACCCTTAGTGTACGGTTTCCTTCTTCCGCCGCAAGTTGTCGCTAGCATCTAGCGATGCTAGCTTTTGAGCGTTGCACTGAAATAATCTAATTTAAAGAGTTGCAGGAATGAAAATATGGTTCCCAAAAATTTGAAACCCAAGCAAAGTACACCTTATCTACTCGTACTAATTTTTCAATTTCTATCCACCGCGAAAAAAAATAATTTTAAGTTGCAAGTGGGTGGAAAACGTGGGTGACAAGTGCACAAATCTCGCATCTATGTTTGCATTTTTGGAACAAAACATTATGGTGCATTTGAAATTATCTCAACTTCTTTCATCATAAGGCAGAGAAGCGTTTGAACATTGCTAAGTTTGTTTATTATTCTCTCTAAGTTTCATATTGTTACGTATGATTAGGTCATAGGAGGCGCGCCAATTTTTTGTGACATTTATAGGTGCATAGGGGTTTGCGGAATCCTTAAAAATCAAAGTAAGTTTAACAGAGAGGCAAAGTGTTGTTAACAGGAGATAATACCAACGGAAGGACATTTTAGTATTTATATTTAATATCACATCATCAGAATATTCAAGTAAATCAAGCATTTTTAACCAGTAAATTTCAATTATTTAAATTCGAACCTTTAAGGAAAAGTTGACACGCGCTAATTGCAATTTAATGTAAATCCTTTTAATGCCAATTATAAGTGTAGTACCTAATAAAAATATAAGCTTGAGTTTTGTCTTCAACCTGCGTGATAGTGTTATAAAATTACTTTGATAAAGAGTATCCTTTTATAACTTTAAGAACCTCATACTTTGAGGCATATTTCCGCTTTACCTTCACAGCACTTTAACGACATTAAAAAACTATTCAAGCGTTATGGCAATATCGTATACATTCAGAAGCAATTAAGAATAAAATAGTTAATGCACGAATTATTAAAAATGCGTAAAAGAATTAACTCATTATGCTTATAACGTGCATTTTTACCATTTCAAACTCACTCAACATATTCAGAAAATTCGTACGCGGTACAGAGAGACAAGATGAGACAAGGAAATCCATGATTCGGAGAAGGTACTGATTTTATTTTATTGTCAAACAAAACATTTTTAAACACATTGAATTTAAAATGCAAATCAAAATTTTAAATTGCATCATGTTTTATGAAAATGAGAGGATTTTTCGGTAGACTGATTTTTTAAAAATTAAGTCGGCATTTCTTCTTTTATACTGCTGCCTAAGTCTCATTATAATGAAATAATGTAAAATATGTGTTATCATATCAGTCTCATGTGTTTCAGGGGGAAATGTAAAACGCATATTGTCCAAACATGACTCTAATGTTCTGGAATAGCAATCTGGAAACATTATATTGCTAATAAGGATATGCTCCACTTGCCTCAGCATAATGTAAAGGTTATTTTACTTTATAATAGAACTCCTAGAATTCAACAATGCTAGCATATTGACGTTACTTTTAGATTTGTATTAATCCAAAGAACTGGAACAATCAATGCAGTGTACAAATTTTCTGAATTTTCTACAGAGAAATCCAACCACATTATAGATGGGTGGATATCTGGATGATATAAGGTACCTACGCCATATTCCGACACGGGAATAATTCCGACACCCGGGTGCATTGCTAAAAGTACTGAAATTGGTGGACAGTTGTCATTAAATATGGTACTGGCGTCTATCAACGAGGAGACACAAAAAGTTACCTTGTTCTAGGTGTGGCGCTGGTTGTATTAGTGCACATTTTGAGTTCTAGTGCGGAAGGCGTGCGTCTTGAGGTGTCATTTTAACCAATTTTCTGTGTTTCATTTTTAGAAAGTGATATATATTTTATATCGCTTAGCAGCCTATTGTTGCTGTATAGTGCAGCATGCATAGTTAGGAGAAATAATGGATACACAGTGAGAATTTCAAGAGTGAGTTAGAAAGATCGTGGATTCCCTAATTCCGACAGGTGTCGGAATAAGGACTAGCGGCTCTTAATTTCCATTTAACTCGCACGTAACAGTACCGGAGATCGTTGAATTATGTGCTAATTTTGTAAACAGCTACTGTGGTATTTCAGAGCTCTATGATTAGCTATTTCCTTACATAAAAATATTTAATGAGAAGAACGAAAATTCATTGAAATAACTGTTGCAAGTTATGCACGAATTTTCTTAATTCAGAACATAATATGATCAAAAAATATTGGTCGTCTGCTCTTTTGGTTTGTGATCAAGAGAAGAAATTACGCCGGAGAATTTTTTTTTCGGAGAGGTAGGGATGCCGGTAACTGGTCGACTGAGAAGAAGGGTCTATGCCTACTGTGAAATCAATGGAATCACACATAATTTCTATGAAAACGCAGGATTAACTGGTAGAAAGTTGATGAAGTTATTTTTGAATAGACGCATGGATGTATCAAAGAGAAGGGCTTAGAGAATGAACCAAGGTAGAGCCATGAAATTAAAACGCATGCTCGTGAAATATTACTTTGAAAATCTAAAAAGTATCGTGATTGAACGCTATGTTATGCCAATGGCAGGAAATAATTACAAAATTGATGAAAAAGCATTCCGGAAAAAACAAATCCTGAACTGGAGACGCAGGCAAGCCGGGTGCTAGTGAAATGCCTTCCAATAAAAAAGAGCACCGGTATTTCACCATTTTCAGAGAGGACAGGGTGCCGATATTAGTCTGTGCAGCGTTTGCAAACAGTATGTCCATGAGGAATGTGCATATGCTAAATTTCGTAGAATTTTCTTCTGTCCTTAATGCTATGACTAGTAAAATATTTTCAAGTATTGTCATGAACGCTTTATTATGAAATTATTGCTTTCTTTTGCGTAAATAAAACTTATTTCATTACAGTTTCCTACTCATTTTTTGCTATTTAGCTCTTAAACTTACGAACCACACACTGTCGGAATTAGAAGCATATCTGTGTCGGAATTCGGGCCAAGGGGTCCAAATTCCGACATTTTAACATATTTTATTCAAACTGTTGTAACTGTGAAAACAGTGCAGATATTACCAAGCAAATCATTTTTGAGTATTGTGCACAGCACGGGCAAAATTTCGTGCAAAATGGGCTTTGTAATAACTACAGTTTTTTTTTATTTTTATCATGAAACCTTAGCGTGTCGCAATATAGATCAGTTACATTATAATAGAAATACGATGAATCGTTATTTATGGTTATATATACGTGAAATGCCACGAAAAAATATGGTTTTAATTCTTAATATAACGAGGCTGAAGATGAATGTGACAACAGAACACCACACTTCTTTAGGCATTGTCCTAGTTTTCTTTGACAAAGAACTCACAGTGACAATAGCGCAAGAGTTGGAAATGTTTTCTTGCTGAAATAGCCAAAAACTAAATTACGCTAACTGGCGACTAAATAATTAAACAATTCATTACTAACCGATGTTTTCACATGCAAGCAATGCGTCCAGAAAAATTCTAGCATCGCTAGGCAGTAGCGACATCTGGTGGCGAAACAATGAAACCGTACACGAATGGTACGCTTTCGCTATAAGGCGATAGCATTAAGCTTCAGGGGGCTGAATTTGACGAGACTTGGCCACTTGGCCAAGGAAAAAAGATACTTCCCTCGGCAAATTAGGGAAGCAATAGAAATTCACAAATCGAAGTTTAACTTCAACAGAGTGTACGGGTATTCTCTGCGCAGCGCCTGTAAAAGATTCATCAGCCACAACCAATTGGGCTTCCGATCAGCCAATCAGAGAGCAGCACCCGGACAGCGAACGATATATAAGCAAGGCAGAAATCACTTCCCGACACCTTCGACCTGAAGACGCTGACAGGACAGTCAGCGAAACTGTTGCCTACCACCCAATCGACGCGGACGATTACCCGGAAGAATGCAGAGAGCAGCAGAGTTTTTCTTTCACTTCCTCAACATGATCAGGACAGGTGACAAAGTCGAAGTTTACAGCCTGCGCAACAATGGGGGTACATAATGTTGATAAATGAGGCTCGTGAGCAATAGCTTTCAAATGAGGTAGCACTGAATTAATACCACCAGTAACAGCTTCCAGAAGACCATCACTCGGAGAATAATCCCAATTCCTCTGTCATCTAAGAAGTTAGCAAATAAAATGTCTCCTGATGCGCTAGGGCATGTTGTTAAATTATTTAAACAGCTGTGACACTGATAAGACTTGAGTATTTTGGCAGCAATAACTGCTCCTACATGAGGCACATTACTCAGCCGGGCATTTTTAATCTTCATATCATGAAGTCTATCAGTTGGATCCTCCATGATAGGCGGAGGTGCTTCATGGAAAAAAGTTTGGAGGTCAGTTAGGAGTGTGCAACCATCAGGGGCAGTGTTGCCACTGTCTTTACAGGACATTAGTTCAATAGTTACAGCTGTCTTCAAGGCAGAAATAAAATGCTCAGTATATGGGCGGTGATTACTCCCACAGTTTTGTCGAATGACATTGAATACATTTTCTATGGGGTCTTGGTTGAGGTGCCTGGTGCTAAGAGTTTAAAATCCCATCTCTCTCAACCGGTCCCAGAGCATCATGACTGCTGTAATAGAGGCTACCCATCCCCTCTGCGATGGAGGATTAACTACTCTGTTGCCATCAACAAATTTCCACCTCTCAATTTTTGCAACTGTTGACTGCCAATATGTCAAGTGAATGCTTCCATCTGAAACAGATTGTTTTAGTACTTTTTTGCTCGCATTATTGGAATTGTCTCCATTCAGGCTGTCAAAAAGACGATCCACTTCCTGTATGTGCTCTCATGTGGCTAGGGCCTCCACACCGAGTTTTCCTACAGAGATTGCAAAGAAAATACAAGAAGGTATAACCAAAGCCAAAGTAGACTTCAAAAGGTGTTTCTTTTTACGAGAAGTTACATTAGCAAGGTTTTCTTTCACTTCACACATGCAATTACAAATCCCCCTATTTACATTTTGCAACCATTGTTTTAATTCCACTTCCAACAGTCCTGCTGTATACCTGAGCAGCATAAGACACCTTCATCTTTTGAAATTTTTTTGGATTTAGGTGCCTCTCCGTTAATCTAGACACTCTAACAAGAAATTAAGGAAATGAATGGAGGGAATTTTAATGGATTTTAATGAACGTCACCAATGCCTACAATACATTGCATGCAAGGATTATTATGAAAACTTGATCACTATAACAAGGAAAGAATTTATGAAAATAAGAGTCACTATTACTACTATATACCCCTAATTACAATAAAAAGTAATAAAAATTAGAGCATAATTACTCAGCTTGTTGACTATTTTCCCCAATTAAGAGAATATTTAACAATTTTTAAGTTACTTACGGATCATAAGGGCTGGCCACAGCTGATTCCTCTCCTAGAACCCTAATGTGTGCCCATGAACCTCGCATGGGCACCAATGTGCCAGCAAGAGGGACATCCACTTAAATATCATATTGCAAGAAAAGATTTCTACAACACTTCAATAAATGAGGTGGATCAAAAACTTTGCATATAATGTCACCTTCAAAGTTAAAAAAGGGTTTAACAAAGCTTGCTGCAAGCAATTGAAGAGTCTTGACATTGTCCTTCCCCATATCACGAATGGTGGCAACAACTTTTAAGCCAACATCTCTCATAGCCACAAGAACATCCTAGATAAGGTCTTTCAAAATATAAGACCGTGTGGCAGATCCACTAAAATCATAGGCTACTGGCTGCTTCTAGTTGCCTACCACACTTCTCACCAGGAATACCAGGGCCTGGCGAGCAACAACATGGGAGAGACCCCGAGTACTATGGTCCACAAATCCACAAATTAAATCGTAGTAGTAGTAGAGTTAGGTTTAAGGTGCGTCGACAGCCATGGTCATTCGCACCATACGCAACCTAAAATGTCCACAGGACCAGTATTACTAAACAGGCGTAATTACGAATTCTTATAAAAAATTTATTAAAATCATAGAAGGGATGGCCGAATCAAATTTTCTTTAAAAATCCTATTTCTTTGAAGAATAAAATCACCCGGCTCAGGCGAGCAGGGTCGTCTCCGAGAGCGTATTCTAGGCCTCCCCTGATATCTTACTTATTACGCACTGCCCGGTGCTTAACGCACTCTGTCAGGAGGTGCCGGACAGTGAGAGGAGAGTCGCAATCTTCACAGTGCGGTGGAATTTTCTCTTCCGTGAAGAGAAAGGAGTGGGTCAGGGCGCAGTGCCCTATCCGCAGCGTGTAACTACGACTTCCTCTCTCCGACTACTCCTAACGGAAGAGGGCCATGCCGATGAAACAGGTTTTACGCACCGCAATTTATTGTTGGCTGTGTTTACCCACGCATTGTACCACTGCTATTTTACTACTTTACTTAACGTACATCGGAGGTCTTCGCATGGTACCAGGGTATGCGCTTGTTCTGGGAAAAGCAAGGCATCCTTTGCCAATATATCTACCCTCTCGTTTCCGGCAATTCCCACATGCCCAATCCCCCAAACGAACATGATATCAATACCCTTCCTCTCAAGGGATAAGAGGGAAAACTGTACGTCCTGTACTATACGGTGCATGGGGAAAAAGCAGGAGATGGAACTTAGGGAACTCATGGAGTCAGTGCATATGGCATATGAGCCACCAGAACTTTTTATTCCATCCAGAGCCATCTTGATGGCCAGGAGTTTCCGCTGTCGATGGCCAGGAGTGCACACACTACACACAACGGGCTTAGCCTGGCCGGGATGACTCTTTTCTTCTTAGTGTTATAAGTGTGTAGTGGGCGAAGGCTCATCTCATCGAACATCAATGAGCACACTTTATCCGCATCTTTAAACCTTTATACTCACTCCCTTAGTTGATTCAGCACTTCTGGATTCAACCCAGTGTTGAAAGGCACCACATTTAACAACGGAAGCAGTGCTTCTTGAGGGCAAAGGAAATATACTCCTTTGATGTCTATAGGCCCTAGGTCCCTTCTTCAATAAGGAGAGAGGAACAAGTTTAGAAGATAAGGGCCACCTTCTTTCTTTGGGATGCTTCTGAGCCTCATTTACAACAGAGGTTATAAGAGCAAAACCAGCTGGTGAAAGAGCTTTCTCCATGGTATCCATCACCTCCTGCTGAGCCACCTTAATATTGTCTTGACTTATCCTGTTGGACGCCAATGCTTCCAAGTGGAGTTGAAGGTGACGTTGTGGGAGGAATTTGATCGAATAAAAAATAACACAATCTATTAACACAATCCTTTGTCTTTACAATGCCTAAGCTTCAAATAGTAGTAGTAGAATTTGTTTTTGGGGGTGCTTCGACAGCGAGGGTCATTCGCACCTCGGCTAATAATGGGTTAAAACAATGGAAAAGATAAATAACAAATGTAAAATCAATAAATAGATCGAATGAAGATGAAATATTACATACTAGGTATTTCTATTCAATGTAATTAAATCTTATTGAAAAAACCGGTTTCTTTGAGAAACTGGATGACAACGTTGATTCGCTCAGGGTCATCTCCCAGAACCTGTTTTAAGTCACCCCTGACGCCCAGCCTTTCCCTTGAAGCACGGTGCATATCACACTCAGTCAGGAGATGTCTCACAGTCATGGGAGATTGGCAGCGATCGCACCGGGAGGGAATCTTTTCCTCTGTAAAGAGGAAAGAGTGTGTTAGGGCAGTGTGCCCTATCCTCAACCGTGCAATCACCACTTCCTCCCTGCGAGTCCTCCCAACCGAAGTGGGCCAACCTGATACGCATTCCTTGATGCTGCGGAGTTTATTCCCCACCTGAGAGCGCCAGATCTCCGACCACTGATTCAAAGCAGCATTTCTCAAAGTGGCCATCAGATCGCACGCGGGTACCAATGAAGATGTTATGTTTTCCAGCTTCAGCGCGTCTTTCGCAGCCCGGTCGGCTTTCACATTACCAGCTATTCCCATATGGCCAGGTACCCACAGAAAACGAACTTTTACGCCCTTTTTAAAAAGAGATATAAGGGTGGATTGTATCTCCTGGACGATTGGGTGCATGGGAGAGTAGCCGGATATGGCCTGCAGCGCGCTCATTGAGTCACTGCAGACCATGTAGGCGCTGTTATTGTTTTTAATCCCACCCAGAGCCATCCTTATGGCGTAGAGCTCAGCCGTGTAGACACTACACAATGGGCTAAGCCTCGCCTTTATAAATCCGTGGTGGGACGAGAAAACTGCACACGCGCACGCTGACTCCGACTTCGATCCATCCGTAAACACGGGGATGAAGTCGGAGTTGCAGTGAAGTGCCTCCCTAAACATCTGCTGGTACTCTTCAGATGTACTGGTACATTTCTGGCCTCTTTGCAACAAATAGCTACATTTCGGGGGCGGTACCCGCCACGGTGGGTGGCCCGAATACCCAGAGTCATACACTTCTGGAAGTGTAGCGTCGGTGCCATCAATAAAATCTTTAAAACGAATGCTTAAGGGTTTAGTAGCCCTTGTCCGTGTGTTAAAAAGGTTTAAAAACCTGGGGCTAAAAATTATATTAAAACAAGGGTGCGTCCTCATTGATAAAATCTTTGCTACATAATTACTCATAAGGATGGTTCTCCGTGTTGACAAAGGGGGGCTCCCCGGCTTCTGAATACAAACTCACGACGGGAGACGTCCTGAACGCCCCTGTTGCCAGACGAATCCCCGCATTGTGAACCGTGGACAAAGGTTTTAAGTAGCTGTCGCGGCCTGAGGCGTACACGAAACATCCGTAATCTAACTTGGAGCGCACCATTGCTCTATAAAATAAAAGCATGGTGGTGCGATCTGCACCCCAAGTCGAATTTGATAAAACCCTTAGGATATTTAAAACTTTAAAACATTTATCTTTTAAAACTCGGATGTGCTCTTTCCAATTAAGCCTTGAATCCAACACCATCCCGAGAAAACGAACAGAATCAGCATACGGAAGAAGTCTGTCACCGAGTCGTAGCTCAGGAAGTATATGGTACCCTCTTTTCCGATGAAAATGGATGCATTTTGTTTTCTCCGCTGAGAAACGGAAGCCGTTCCGTTTGGACCATTCATCAAGTTTGTTTAGGCAAAGCTGGATTTGCCTAGCAGCGGTAGCTAGTTTGGACGACCGGCAGAAAATAGCCAGGTCGTCGACAAACAAAGATCCCATAACAGGTCCCTTGATGCACTCACTGGCGTCGTTGATCGCAATGGCGAACAACGTCACGCTGAGGACTGAGCCCTGTGGCACTCCATTTTCCATCGTGAATTTCTTTGATAGGTGTTTACCTATCCTTACTCTAAAAACTCGGTGTGTTAAAAAATTCTAAATAAAAATGGGTAGATTGCCCCTAAAACCCCAACGATGCAGTTGAATTAAAATTTTTTGGCGCCAGACCCTGTCGTACGCCTTCTCCAGATCGAAGAAGACGCCGATGACGTGCTGACGCAAAAGAAAGGCCTCCTGGATGAAATTGTCACTCCGGACGAGGTGATCGATTGTCGATCTACCTCGCCGAAAACCACACTGGATATTGGATAGAAGGTTCCGTCGCTCCAAGCACCACACGAGCCGCCGGTTTACCATTCTTTCCATCGCCTTGCACAGGCAACTGGTTAAGGAGATTGGCCTATAATTATTAGGATCAACTTTGTCCTTTCCCTGCTTAACGACCGGAACCACTACAGATTCCTCCCAGGTTGGCGGAAAACTACCATCTAACCAAATTTAGTTGAAGGTTTTTAGGATCTCCGACAGCGCCTCCCCCGAAACATTTCGAAGGAAAGCGTTGTGTATACCGTCCAGTCCCGGAGAGGTATCCTTAGAATCCGAAATGGCTGACCGAAGTTCCCACATGGAGAACGGGTCGTTGTACTCTGCAGGCATAGACGTCTCAGTAAAATTAAGTGGGATTCTCTGGAAGCGTTCCTTAGTAGCCAGGAATACTTTCGAGTAATTCCCGTCACTGCTTGTGCAGGCTAGTGACTTACCAAAAAGTTCGGCGATGTCGCGAGGTTGACTCACGACGTGGCCATTCACATTAAGGCATGAGACGCCGTACTCCTGGCGAGAACCAGAAATACTCCTCACCTTATTCCACGCCTGTGCAAGTGGTGTACGATGGTTAATATTCGAAACGAATTCGATCCAGGAGGACTTCTTAGCCTCCCTCACTACTTGCCGAGCTCTTGCTCGCAATTTTCGGAAAGAGGCTAAGTTATTTGCAGTGGGGAACTTGTTGAATACACGTAAAGCACGTTTCCGATGGCGTATGGCCTCAGCGCATTCTTCGTTCCACCAAGGAACCGCTGGTCTTTGGAGATTCCCCGCCGAACGAGGCACGTTGCAATTTGCTGCATCAGTCAAGCCCTTAGTTAAAATTGCCACGTTGTGTGTGGCGTCACGGTTTTCATCGTGTTTGAAATAAAAATCCTTTTTAAAACTATGCCAGTCCGCTTTACGGACAACCCAATTCCCCGGTCTGATAAAATCGGAGTTAAAATTTCCTTCGTATTTAATTAAAATTGGTAAGTGGTCGCTCCCACATAGATCCGTGTGTACGGACAGGTTCAACTTGTTAAAAAGACTACCTGACGATAGACAAAGGTCTATTGCAGAGTACTCTCCATTAAAAGCGTTAAAACGTGTTTTCTCCCCATTATTGAGTAAAAAAAGGTTAAAATCAAGAATAAAACTGGCTAAAATCCGTCCCCTCCTAGTGCATTGGCCTCTAGAGCTTCCCCATAGGAGATCGTGGGCGTTAAAGTCACCCAATAAAATAAAGGGCCTTGGCAACTGTCGGACAAGTGATTCGAGGTTGCTGCGAGTCACCGGTGCACCCTCCGGTAGGTACACGTTGCATATGGTAAGTTTTTGAGGGGCGTAAGTGGAAACGGCCACAGCCTGAAACGGAGTAGCGAGCTGAACTCGAGAGGTGTAAAGGGCCTCCCGGACAGCAATCGCCACTCCGCCATGTGCTCTCTGGCCGCTGAGGTCATCGAACCTTTCAACATTATACCCTTTTAATTCACCTTTGTCCGATGCTTTAAAATGCGTCTCTTGGAGACATATAAACGAGGGGTTAAAATCACGGATTAAAATTGCAAGCTCCTCCTTATGTCGATAAAAACCATTACAGTTCCACTGTAATATAAAAGCCATAATTATATTTATTTAATAAATAAATAAATAAATAAATAAAGTAAAAATTAAAAGAATCAGCGCCGAATACGGTGCTTCTTCCCCTTTTGTCTGGCGAGGAGGACTTCAGTCTCTGAGGGACTGTCGTCCTCCTCCATCGACTCCTGTGGCACTAGCTTGGCTAGTCCGCTGGGGCCGGGGGATGGCGTCTTTTCGCGCTGTTTCAGCGCGACCACGGTGGTGCTTTTTGCTTGGTTCTTGTTTGGGGAACCATTCGCATTGATGGTGGATTTTTGTTTTTGTGCCGGATTTGTTGCCTTAGCCGGCTTGGCTACTTCCTTCAGTTCAGCTGTCGTATTATTAATGTTCCTTTCGGTCTGAGTTCCTTGGGTGGTTTTCTTTACTGTTGCCACGGACGCAAAGGATCTAGAAAAGGTCGGTGCTACAAGGGCCCTGAACCTTTTCCGTGCCTCAAAGTAAGTTACTTTCTCCACTGTCTTTATCTCCATGACCTTTCGCTCTTCTACCATTTTCGGACACTTGCGAGAATACGCTGGATGCGTACCCTCGCAGTTCACGCAGCGTGGGTCTTTGGTACATTCCGCACCCTCATGCTCCTCCAGGCCGCAGCGCGGGCAGGTGGCCTTGCCCTCACATCGCGTTGCGATGTGGCCGAAGCGCTGGCACTGGAAGCAGCGCATGGGCGCCGGTATGAATGGCCGCACTGGTACCGATTCATACCCGACGAAAACCTTGTCGGGGAGACTGTCACGTGCAAACGTTAACACGACCGAGGTAGTGTTAACTACTTCGCCGTCGCGCTTCGTTGTAAGTCGACGAGCATCAATTACTCCCTGAGAAGCCATCTCTCTCTTGATCTCGTCGACTTCAACGTACAGCAGGTCGTAATGGGAGATTACTCCCCGACTGGTGTTGAGGGTGCGGTGTACCTCTACCATTACTGGAATGTCATGGAGACTTTTCATGGACAGTAGCTTGTCACTTTGCTGCGGAGTTGCCGTTTCTATCAGTAGAGTTCCATCTCGCAGCTTTTTTGCAGACCTTAGATCCCCAGGCACTGCAGCCGACAGTACTTTTCGAATGAGAAAGGGGGACTCTCGCTTAAGTGTCTCCCCTTCTTTTAAACACTTCATCACCAAAAACCGCCTAGAGGCGGACGAAACAGTATCTCCCCCACCCGTATCCGGGCGGGATTTTTTTGTTGGTGGTTGGTTTTTAACCTCCATGCCAATAATAGATTCTTCCCCCGAGCTCCCCACCCACCACGGAGCCACATATTCGGGACGCCGCACCGCAAACCGGTGCGGTCGTCAGGGCTACCCGAGGGATATAGCACCCTAGAGGTGGTTGCCTGTTTCGGGTTGGATCTTCGATGCACGGGCCCACCAAACCCGTACATCTCCGACCGCCCTACGCAGACCCCCACCTCCCTGGCACTCGCCACCGAACGTATCGGAAGCCGATTGACCGGGAGTGGCTAGCTCCCGGCCGCCCGTTTACAGTGAATCCGGGGCCAAAGAGGGGTATTGGCCCGTAGTCCATACCGGGCATCCGACACCCGGCTGGGAACCACGGACCTCACCCTCCAGGATCCCCTTCTCCTCCTTACGGGTCTCCGCACACGGCAAACATGCGGGTGGATCGCAGGCCAGGTGGTATGGCCGCACACAGACAGTTGACCCACAAGACTGTCCGGGATCAACCCTTGTTGGCTCTGGGTTTCTTATCGGGGTTATCTCCCCGCCCTTTTAGTCGCCTCTTACGACAAGCAGAGATACTGCGGGAGTATTCTCAATCCCCCTACCCGCAGGGGGTCGCTTCAAATACTTTCGAACCATCTTAGTGCTATTCCATCACAAAATGGCGGACGCTGTTTTCAGACAATGTTTTTGCATAAAGTAGAGAATATCCAGCGTTTTAGGGAGAGACCTGTCAAGTGACTTATATCAGAGCACTCGTTTAAGACTCATAAACACGAAACTGTAGAGAAATTAAAAATAAGTTTGCGACGCCGAATAATACATATGAGAGTATGGGTATGGATACACTTGGAAATAAGGGTATGGTACCCTTATTTCCAGGAGCCACAAAATTAATGCAATGATTTACAGTTTCATGTTAATAGCCCAATTCTTTCAGCTTGCTATAGCCCCTCCACATATCGGTTTTAATGGTAGTTCCAACCTTCACAAAGTGATGGATAGCCTCTCTTAGCGTTCTCTCGTCACGCTTGTCCACAACACGGAGGAAAGTCTGCCGTGTCTATCAATGCCCCCCAAAACCCATTTCCTCTTCTTCACTCGACCCCGGTTATATTTTCTTCGTCCTAAGGCACTCTCGTTGATCTCGACTGCATGCCCTGGGCCACCTATCTGCGTACTCTCTTCCTGAAGCCACACGCAGTCAAGCGCCCGAAAGGCCTGTAAGATTCTTCCCACTATGGATCAATGTAAACCGACTGCCTTCGCAATAACTCAGGTCGGTTATCCATTAATCCAACCCACGAGTACGGCTAGTACGTCCACCAAGCACCCATGAAACATAGGAGAACATGGTTCCACTGTCTATAGACGACGACTTAAGGCACTGCCTACATTTGTAGACGGGGAGCCTCCCTTTCCCCTTAGACAAAATAGAACGGATGCATCCGCTCTTGCAGGTATTCTCATCCGCAACAAAACCCCAGGTACAAAGAAAGTAGGCTACACCTACAACGGCAATGTGGGCTTTGAATGGCGAAATACTCCTCAAGAACTCCATCGCAGCAAGTCAAGAAGCAAGAATGAAACCCATCCTCGAGTCTCGTCCATATATGTATATATGCCTCTCTCCATACTGACCACCATCATATGCAACTCATCGTGTACAAATATTCTCTCATTCTAAAAAGGCACAACTTAGGGATATAACTCCCCATAATCACGTCATTACTTTGATGTTACCTCCTTTTACCTATTTTAAGGATAACTAATGTCATTGCGGAGGGACCAGATATTTCCACTCAAATGACGAGCCCGAAAGCTTCTTTTACAACAATGAGTGAGAACCATACCCTACCCACCTTATCTTAAACCCGTCTAAACAGCTTCATGGCAAAAGACTGGACTATGAGGGTAGGCAAGGGAGAATCCTACGACAAACGTACCCCTCAAAAGTCCTTCCCCGACAAAGGCTTTAACAATTTTCCTCGCCTGGGAACGGTGGGAGGGAAGTGAAAGTGACCGTTGAGCGACCAAACCATTGCTTTCTTTGTTTCTCCGTATTCCTACATGCAGCACACATCACAGGCAATTATTGTCCCCCAGCAATGACGCTCCTTATACTTAACCCATTTATGCCGAAGGTTTGAAAAATGCGAATTCTACCCTGATTTTTACATATTATAAATAAAAATACGTATGAAAACAATATCTGAAAGAAAAAACAATGTATCTCTTGCCAATTATTAATTACGAGGTGTTCCAAAAATGGAACACTAGGCAAATCCACTACCATGACGTACTCAATGATAACAAGCAAATCATTTGATTCAGACATTCATTAACTCACTATTAAGAGTGATATCCAGGTGAACACTTAATATGCAAGGATACATTGCATTTTTTACATTGAAAAGTGGTATTTTTGTGACATTGAACACAGCGAGTTTGCTTTCCTTGCTTTACAATCGTATGATTCATGCCGTCATGACGTGAGTCAAGATTACGCTTCATAGATAGTCTCCCTTTCCTACCAGGCTCAGCAGTATTACCATATGTCTCTACATAGTGACAGGCCACACGGCGACGAAATTCAAGAAGATCCATTGGCTTCACATCGTTTATTTTATGCAATTGCCAAGTATTTTGTAAAGCCAGCTCAAAGCAGAATAACAGAGGGCTCGAGTACCATTTCTTTCCACGGATTGATGCTCGATACTTGTCAATATTTTCATCAGCTCGGTCCACTCCTCCCATATACTGATTTTAGACCTGATTGGTATTGAGTGTTAGGATTTTTTCCTTGATAAGGTTGAAACCAGCAAATGTAGCCTAGACGCGTTGCACCACACCAGAATTTATACCCAAACCAAATAGGCTTACCCAGAATGAACTGTTTGCACCCGTGACTACCGAAATAGGGAATCATGGCCTCATCAAAGCTGAAGTATATTTCATTTGGTACAAATTTCATACATCTGTCATTCAGTTGCTCTATGAGAGGTCGCAGCTTGGAAAACTTGTCCATGTGGTTCAAGTTAGAATTTTCAGCAACATGCAAATTTGAAAATATTGTTTCAAATCGGTCACGTCTCATTGCACCACTAACTAGAGAATTATGCAAATCTGGTCTTTGCTCCCAAAACATATGCCGTCTCGGAACAGAGACGTAACCACTCAGGAAAATTATTCCCAAAAAACACCGACTCTCACCGACAGTCAGTTCAGGGTTTACGCCCTTACTTGCAGCATATAAATTGGAATATTTGACAATCATATCAATCACTTCAATATCCAGAAAGAGTTCTACATATTCTGTAGGGGTTTTCATTTTCGTGATTTGTTCTTTTGAAACTCTACCTCCTACTGGCTGGGCAGTCAGATCGGCTTTCTTCCATTTGCACACAACTTTGGTTACCTTTTTTCTTTGTGCAAGAAGAGGTTGAGGCGAAGCAGAAGCCGATGCACCGTCATTTTCAGTAGTATCACCATCACGGTATCAGCAAAAGGTCAGCATGGTCAAAGTTCTCATCAGAAGAATCATGAATGAGATGAGCAGGAGCGAGCAGCAATGAACCGAGAAGATTATTAATTGTTCCACCATCTTCATCCCCGGAGTCCTCGTCAGACACAGGTTCTGTTGCGTTATCAGGGGGTTCAATGATGATATCACGTTCTTCTATGTAATCTTCTGTCTCTAATAAATCAGTTATTTCATGCACTGTCAAATATCTCGACATCCTGGTACTTTTAGCTAAAGGCGCGGTCACCCTTCACTTTCTAACGGACGCAACATCCACTTCACGAGATCGCACTCAACATACTAGGTACTACTGTAAAAACCCAAATGCCCCTGGCGTCACCCACGCTATCGCCCAAGGGCCAAGAGAAAGGGTCACTACACTCTTGGCCGACAGTGGCACCGAGGATTTCAATGCCTTAAAGAAAAGGTTAAAAGTCCCTTTGTTAGACACGGAGAGGGAAAGGAATAAGCATTACCCGGGAAAATTCCTCTAGTTGCCGATACGGCAGGAGTGGGGGGGCAGCGTGCCGCTCTGTGCAGGACAAGTGCGTAGCCTGAACACTTACAATAAACTTTCTGCTAAAAAGAAAAGGAGAAGAATATTGGGTGCAAGAAGCCGCCCTTCGCTCATTGATAAGTGTTCATGACGTCAATATGACACAGGGGGCTTGGTCCCGAATGGAAGAGTGCACAGGGTGACTTTCATATGTTTTCATCTCTCTGTTCACAAGTGATCAGTTGGTTATCGATGTATTTATTCTTTCACTGAAATGGAAACTGATTATAGCCAAGACATAGCATCGTTTCCCTCAGTCACATAACATCTAATTGCTTACTTGATTTAAAATTAAAGTGAATATTTCAGTGCGCCTGAATGCACGCATAATAGTAGTGGATTTGCCTAGTGTTCCAAAAATGGAACACTGTTAAATAAAAGCTTATAACTAAAACAAAATACATTGTTTCAAATTTTTCTTCTTAAAGCACTATAGGTTAACTATTACTAAACATGCAGGGAAAAATTTACAATATTTGGGCGTAATGGCAAATAGTTATTAATATAACATTTGAGAGGGTCTCAGAAAAACTGCCTTGAAAAAAAAGACCGATATTTCTCAACACACTGGCTGCGATGGGTTGGCAAAACTGACTAACTCTTTGCGCCCCGTAATATAATATATCTTTATAAAGAGGTACAGAAAGAAAAACCGTGGAATATTAGTGTATAATGAGTCGTAGTCATTAAATTAGAAAGTCGTGTCAGGTGTTCCAAAAATGGAACACTAGGCATAAATGGGTTAAATTACCTGAGATGGCGGTAACATCAAATTAATGATTCTACGAGAATTATTTCATCGTATTATTTTAACCTAGTACAGATTTAGTCTACTCAAAACAGGTACTCGTAGCTTGGTTGTGTATATTCACACCTTTTACCGTATAGTTGACGTAAAACTATATTATAGCAGTCAGAACTTAACCTTAAAAAGTGTGTAGCTATCAATTTTTGGAGGAGGAATAACACGATCGAGAGATCCTATAAAAATAATAACACGAAGATCGAAAGCGTTGAAGCCGTTAGGTATTTAGGTGTAATAGCCACTCAAGATTTATCGTGGGGAAGACACATCCGGGAAATATATGGCCGAGCGAAGAGAAAGCTAGGTTTTATAAAAAGAATACTTGAGAAATGTGATGAAAAGATAAAAGAGCGATGTTACTTTTCACTAGTTAGGCCCCACCTTGAGTATGCAGCGTGTATGGGATCCGAATGAATTAGGTTTGATCAGAGAACGAGACAGTGTGCAGCGTAGAGCAGCTAGGTGCGTTAAAAGGTGTTACGATAGGTTGAGTAGCGTTTCAGAATTAATAAAAGAATTAGGGTGGGAATCCTTATCAGAGCGTAGGTTGAAGTACAGATTAAATCTGTTAGAGAAATTGAAATCGGATAGTTTTAGTGAATAGTATTATGTTAGATCCAACCAAATAAATAAGATTAGAGAAATAGATTGTCGTACTGATAGATTCAAAATGGCATTTTTCCCCCGTATTATAAGAGAACAGAATAGGCAGTCTAATCCTAATCATTTGCTAATATCTAATCCTTTACTTTGTTCGCTAAATACATTAATCGATTCCCTTAATCCCTCTTTCATACCGTCGTAATTAGCTTTGCCACATAAGTATACCTTCCTCCTTGGTTTATAATGTCTTTTAACGCCTACAATAAATTTCGCATGCACTATTTTATGATCACAAATTCCTGTGTCTGTAACTGTATTTAGAACTCTTTCGGGTATGTTTGTTGCTAATAAGTCTAGAATGTTGTTTCCCTTGGTCGGTTCTGTTACTAGCTGTTGTAAAGAATGTGACGTAAAGGTGTTCAACAGTGATTCGCAGAGTTCCTTATACTTACCTCCTGTTAAAAAAACTACGCGTATTCAAGTCTATCGAAGGGAGATTGAAGCCTCCGGCTACAATTATTCCTCTATCATTGTTCCGAGAAAGTAATGTACGTATCTCTGACTCTAGTTCCATTATAGAATTGACGTCTGCATCCGGTGGCCTATAGTATGCACCTACATATATCTTTTTTGCGTTATTACTTTTACTTTTAACGAAACTCCAAATACTTTCTACATTTCGCTCTGAATTAAGTTCTCTTCTACTGACATACGGGTCATTCACAGCTATGAATGCTCCTCCGTTTCCGCTTACTCTATCCTTTCTGTATACGGTAAAACACTTCGGGAACACTTCATAACCTGATATATCCTTCGAAAGCCAGATATCTGTGCCAACGATTATATCTGAATCAGTACCTTTTATGACGTGGTGAAACTCTGTTACTTTATTTCTTAAAATAGGACAATTAAATACGATCACTGAAATTCTTTCCCCAATCTGTTTCTCTGTTGGTGCTTTTCTCCAAATAAAATTTTCCTCGGTAATTTTTTAACGGACCCATTACATGATCTACCTATCACTTTTGATGGTTTAGGTCATGATGAAATTCCAGCTCGTGTGTATAAAGAATTTGCTCTCGAAATCGCTCCCTATCTTAAAGTAATATTTAACAAATCTCGAAGAACACCCGGTTCCCAAAGACTGTAAGATAGCAAACGTGACCCCAATTTTTAAAAGCGGCGATAGGGAACAGCCGTATAATTATAGACTAATATCATTAACGTCACTATCATGTAAAATTATAGAGCATATAATAGTTACATCAATAATGAGACACCTCGATAGCCAGGATTTATTGATAACAAACCAACATGGGTTCAGAAAGGGACGGTCTTGCGAAACTCAATTGGTCTTTTTCTTCAGGATATTTTCGTTTCCGGAGAAGGTCACGTACAGGTAGACGCTGCGTTTATTGACTTTAGAAAAGCGTATGACAAGGTTTCCCATTGTAAATTAATCGCGAAGTTACCACCATACGGGATAGACAGTAATATAGTAGGCTGGATAGGAGACTTCTTATATGAACGCGTTCAAAGGGTTGTATTGCACGGTGTCAGCTCAGGCGAAGTAAAAGTTACATCGGGTATTCCCCAGGGAAGCGTGATAGACCAATATTATTTCTTCTCTACGTAAATGACTTGAATACATTAGTAACTAACTTGAAACTAACTCAAATAGCAGCATGTTTTGCATGATTGCTTTGCTATTTTTATCCAACTAAATTACTTTTTTCCAACTAAAATTTTCCACGATAATTTTTTGACCGACTCACTATTACCTTTGATAGTTTAGCTTGTTCGTCCTTTTTATACGTTTTTATGTGTGTATGTCTAAAAAGTAGCATGCTACAAATTCGTTTTTTAGCTGACCCAAGCTACTAATTCAGCATCGGGGTAGTGCACATTTGAGGAATCGTAGGTTTTGTGAGACACATCTCAGCCTTAATGTCTAGAAAATGCTTACAAGTAGACAATCTTAGAGTTGTAGATAGCAGTGGCGTTAATAGTAAGGGTGCAATCGAAAAAGAACATTTCTTACGTTTTACAATTATCCTTAAATTTTATCGCACATCCCGTTCAAAAAACCTATTCAGTCGTATGTCCGCTCACTATACGATAAACATCATAAAAATGGGTAAAAGTTTTAACCTTTTAAATTCCATATTTAACTGCAAATGGTCAACTTCCGCGGTTAGGCCTCCCGCTGCGATGGTCGTCCTATCCTATTCCAGTGCCCCCTCCTAATTCCTCCGGCGATCTGCAGGGTTGCCAAATCGCTATAGGTAATATCTTACTTTTTTCAATAATCGTTAAATTTTATCGCTCAATGGCCTTCAAAAAACCTACTTAGTCGTCTCTTCGCCGTCTATGTGATTAACATGATACTTTCGGGTGAAAGTTATAAACTTTTAAATTGCATACTTAAGTGCCAATGGTCAACTTTGAGGCTGGGCCTCCCGCAATGAGGGTTGGGTCGTTTACGAGCTTCGATCTCGAGGAAGGGTCTCGGATTAGCTGCTTCGAGTACTAATCAGGGTCCGATCGTCGCTTCTCCCCACGAATGTGACTTTAACCTTAATACCTATCCTGGAGGTGTAGAGGGTCTCTTTGATAGCAACTGCTACCCCTCCCCGAGCTCGTTGACTACTTAGGTCGTCGTGACGGTAGATTTTATAACTTCTGAGGCTGACTTTATCAGCAGCTTTAAAATATGTTTCTTGAAAAAACTCAAATGATAGATTAAGACTCTTTATTAAAATGTAACTCCTCCCTATGGGAGTAAAAACCATTACAATTCCATTGTATTGCAAAAGCCATAGAATAATTAAAATTTTGAGATTAAAATGTTTAAAATTGTCCGTTAACTAATAAAATCAACGCGAAAGCTTAATCGTCTGTCTCTTTTTCTTTAATTTAAAATTTTTTGGAGGTCGGTCGTGGATAGGCATTCCTCCATTTCGACGTCTGGGGTGGCGACGCCTCACGAGAGTGACTGGGAGAAGCCTTCTCTTGTTCGGGGAGTTTATTTGGAGACCCGGGTTTCCCCTTTACATTAGGTTTGGATACCTCAGTCCCATTTGGGCGACCATCATCGTTAGACATTTCCCTTTCCTTCCATTATTTTTTCACTGACGCCGTTTTGATCTTTCCTGGAGCACCTTCCGCAGTTTCTTTTTTGTTTTCGTCATCAGGATCTGTGGAGGTCTATGTAGTGGAATTACACATCTTTTTCGGGGCAGCAGCTGTGCTTGCAAATGAGCGTGGAAACGTTGGCGCCATTTGAGTGCGGTACTTCCTTCTAGCCTCTAAATATGGTAGTTTTTCCATTGCTCGATTTCCACTATTTTTTCTCCTCCTGCAGTTTCGGACAGTCCCTTGAGTAGACAGGGTGCGGGCATTGGCAGTTTACGCAGAGAGCTGGGGAAGCACACTCCTCATCGTGCTCACCCTTACCGCACTTGGAACAGCTATATTCACCTTTGCAGCGTACCACGGTGTGTCCATATTTTTGGCACTGGTAACAGCGCATTGGCGCCGGAATAAACGGCCTAACTGGACAGGCTTGATACTCAACTTTAACCTTTTCAGGAATCTCGTCCAAGGTTAGGACAATAGTTGATGTGTTCACTTTTGCACCGTTTCTTTTTGTGGTGAGACGACGACAGTCGGTCACACCTTGAGGAGCTATCTCTCTAGCTATCTCTTCCTCTACAACATATAAAAGGTCATAACATGATATCACACCCTTGCACGTATTTAACGTCGTATGGGGCGACACAGATACAGGTATATCATGTAATTTTTCATGAATAATAATATCTCGCTTTGTTTGTCACGGATAGTTTCCACCAAAAGCGTGCCATTCCTCAACTTCTTGCATGACGCTAGTTCTCCAGGGACTGAATTAGACGAAGCTCTTTCGATGAGAAGTGGAGATACTTTTTCTGAGGATCTCCCTTCTTCCGTGCACGTAATGACAGTATTTTTTACATACTCTACAATTATCTCCCCCGTCCACGTATGGACGGGGTCTTTTCAATGGAGGAAAATTGTTGTTCTCCATTAGAGGTATGAATTCATTCCCCGGGCTCCCCATTCACAATGGAGCCACACATTCGGGACGCCACGCTGCAAACTGGCGTGGTTTACCCGAGAATCATAACACTATTGATTGGGGGGCCTGTTTCGGGTTAGACCTCCAACGCATATGCCCTCCAAACCCATACGCCTTTGGCCGCCCTACACAGGTACACATCTCACCAGCACTCGCCGCCGAACGTATCGGAAGCCGATAGATCAAGAGTGGCTAGCTCTTAACCTCCCGTTTATAGTGAATCCGGGGCCAAAGTAAGGTATTGAACTGCGGTCCATACCGGACATCCGAAACCCGATTGGGTGCCGGAGAACTCACCCACCAGGATGCCCTTCTCCCCCTTTACACGAGTCTCCATACACGGCAAACACACGCGTGGATCGTGAACCTGATGGTATGGTATCACACAAGCAGCAGACCCACAGACTGCTCGGACGATACCCTATCTAAACTGGGGGTCTGTTTTCGGGGTTTTCTCCCCGACCTTTTAGTCGCCGCTTACGACAATCAGGGATACTGCGGGAGTATTCACAATTCCTCTAACCGTAGGGGGATTCTTTGATTATCATTCACTCAGTGATTCAACCCGAAGGTTGGTTTTGATAGGCGAGAGTAGAGCTCACCTCGAACTAAGCCACAGGCGTGTGAATTTCACACATTCATGGTAGGGGGGGCAGGTCCTTTCCCTGCGCCACCTCGCACTCCGAGGATTTTTGGTTCGGGGGCGTCCAAAGGCTTCACCCGGATTTGAACCCGGGACCCTTATATCATTAGCCAAGCACTCTACCCACTAGGCCACCACGCGCTCCCCTCTTTATGCTCGCATAATATTGCAGTATTACACTCCAATCAGTATATCTATTGATCCAATGATTGCTTCACCACATATGGCTACTGAATAAAGTAAGGTCCTCTCACATACCTCATAACTCCATACTTCGTTATAAACCATCATAAAATTTAATTTCTGTAGTTAACCATAGGTTTTCTTTTGTGCGGAATGTAGGTAGTAAATGTAGTCCTTTCCACTTTATTTTATGAGCCAACGTTTCCCATATATTTTACAAGAGAGTAGAGTTCAACGATATCTTTGGGATCTCATCAAGCAATGCATTAACACTGGTAACGGCTTTCGGGTGTTCCTCCGCGTAGTGTTGTGTCAAGGCGACGACAGTATCTCCAGCCATCCTGCTGGCGTCTTCAGGTCAGATGTGTCGATGTGTCCTGACCTGAAAAACCTGGGGCGGAATTCTGTACACACCTAACGACACCTATCGGTATCGGTGGCTACCGACGGTCGTCGCTTGCACCGATGGTCGAGCTATTCTGCACCCGCCACCTACAGACAGTCGTCGGTGCAAGCGATCTAACTCTGACGTCAAGCATTTGTCGGTAAGGAAGCAGCACCTGCGCGCGAGGCTACAAGTTTTGACCAATGATATAGTTTGACTCAAACAGGAAAAAGTGCACCATCGCAATGCGAGATATTTCATCGGAACTTAGCGTAGTAATGTTATTTGAAATCAACAGTGGACTAGACGCGGATCATTTGTGATTCACATTCATTCAAGGATCATGCGTAAAGTCGAAGAGAAGTTAATACCCAAGGCAGGATGAAAGGTGGGATTAATTGAAACTGAGGGGAATGCATGTAATTTGAATGAAATCTTTATTCATACTTTGTTATTAATTACGTACTGTGAAATTGGGTACGATTTTACGATCGAGAAATAACACACGTCTATATGGTTCAGATGGACTGTATTCAAGTGCCATTTACTAAGACAACAATTACATATCCAAGTTACTATACGTACACAAACAAGATTAAATTCAGAGTATTTGGGCAATATTATAAAACGTACGATGGTCCAATCAATAGTCGAGAAGTTCAAGTCAGGTCGAGAGGGAATTGCTACATGGAGGAGGAATGTAATAATAATATACTTATTAGATTACATGGTAGAATTGTGTACACATCTTCGTCGAAATTACAAATTAAAGAGACATCACAGTAAGTAGTAGGCAGCAGTCAGCTAACTTTTAAGTTTGTTTTGTAAGTAACGTTTGTTTTTTATGGAGGCAACCTTAAGAATTAGAAACACCAATTTGTACGTAAGTAAAAGTGACCCTGACAAAGAAACAGTGAAGTGAATAATGACTTTCGTTCGTTTTAAAATACATTGGAATGAACTGAACACACTGCTCACTCGCAATGGCGATCGACCGCTCCCGCTGCAATATCGGCCGAAGTGTTTCAATAAGAACCAAATCAACATGTGGGGAGAGGCGAAATAAATTGATAAACTCCTCGTTGTCCAGCTCAAACGGGTCGTGGGCTTCTCTCCACTCTCCTATCCCGGCACGATCATCGACGTTCGAGTCTACTTTCTACGTATGACATAAACATTTTATTACAGTAATTGAAGTAAAAATATACTTAGTAAATAGAGAATTATAAATAAAACTTTTTTTATTTAATAAAGGGTAGAAGAACTTAAATCACCTCCTCTCATTCTCCGCACTTTGGACACTTTAAAGCAAACTTGTTTTGGATGCGCTAATTTTGCAAATTAAGGACGAATATAACTAAGCGCGAATTATATCGTTAAGATTGTAACTTAATGCTAATGTGGAAATGCAAATACGATCTCAGTTCTCAGAAAACCTACCCATTTGCACAAGTCAATTAATCAAAACCAAGCTCGTAGATAATCAAAACATACGTCCGTCGCTATGCGTAGACGGATCTTTCACTGTTTTTGCCCAGCATGCAGATGGTGAAGAGACGAAATACATGTCGGTAAGGTCTAGCGTGGGTTTGGATGTCGTCGGTAGGCTCACTCGTCGTTACCGACAGGTATCGGTAAAATTAACGACAAGTGTCGGTAGAATGTGTCACCGGTAGAGATGGGCCACTCGGTAAATTACCACGACCCCTGAAAATTACGGTAATATACGGTAATTTTCGGGAAAATTCACCTACGTAAGCAATAATGTTTCAAAGTGATACATTACAAACATATTCTTCCATGCAAAGTCTGTAATAATTTCTTACGTATAATATAAGGCATCTACGACACATTTATAGGTATTTTTTCTCTAATTAGTCACATTATGGAGTAATGTATGAGAAACTTCTTCTCGGTTCAACTGTCACCAGACGACAAAAAAGAACAGTTGAAACGTGAAATTCTTAGATTTGGCGGACTGAACTGATCGCTTCGAATAGCTATACAACGCCGCTGCAACAACGAAGAGTAAATTTCTCGAGGTTATATAAATATAAACGCAATGCCCCGTGGCAAATCTTTTGTGCGGGAGTATTTTGAAACCTCGAATGAAGGGAAATGCTCCATTTCAAAGTGTAAGTTTTGCTCAAAAGCTTATAAAACTAATGCGGAGCACATGAAACAGCACCCACTGCGCTGTCACAAAATTCCACCTCTGAATTTAAGGCGGATAAAATCAACTTTAGAAACTAAGAAAGGTAATTTTTATTCAATTGATTATCATTGTTTAAATTTAATAGTTAACTGGTTTACGCCAGCTGAAGTTACTAATTAGTTCACATGTTTAGAGATATGAACATGGATTTTTTTACTTTCATTTAATTATAACTTGTGCCACTGTAAAATGACCTAGGATCCCCAATCTTGAGTGCCTTTTTATCGACGCCCTCTACATCTTTGAACCCGACAACACCCTTAGCTCAAAGTACTAACTATGAAATCACTGAAAATAATGGTACTGCAAGAACTTCCTCTACAATAGCTAAAATATTCACAAACTTACAGGAGAGGCAGGTATGAATTAATATATGGCTGAATAAATATGCATGGCAGAAGAGATTTTCGTATAATTCCCATGTTAAATCACATGTCACCTACCTATATGTAGGAACAATTCAAGATAGACCTCACAAGGGTCTCAGGGTCTCACCTCAGAAGGGACCTCAAGATAGACCTCATATGCCACTGCTAGCCCAATGAGCCTTGTGGATAGTAAACACTGGAGAGAGTTTTTTAAGAAGTACACTCCTTCAATGAGTTTACCAACAAGAAAGGAAGTATCAAATAAATACTTGAACATGGAATTTGATCGCATTCAGAAACTAGTCATGGAGCAAGTATCAACATCTGATACAATTGCTTTGCAGGTTGATTCTTGGTCAAACTTGAGTTAATGCACTGTCAATACACCCATACGTATTAAGTTAAATTTTAGTCTTCGTGTTTGTCTGTTAATTATAGTATCTAATGCTCTATTATACGTTTGTAACCCTAAATTTATCTGTTAAAATTTGAAATACTGATGGCCTTCACAACATGTGAGTGAATCAGTCAAATTAAATTGCAGAAAGGAGTCTATCATAAATATTATCCTGACGACCCACAAAGCCAGTTCTCTACAAAACAATTTAAACTGGACGCAAAAGCCATACAGGAAACTACATGGCTAGTGAAATTTCTTCTGTGATAGAAGAAGTGGGACCAATGAAATTACTAGGAGCTGTCACTGACTCTGTTGCAAATATGGTTGCTGCAAGATATATTCTTAAAGAGAAATTTCCACATATGACTTTTTATTCTTGCATAGCACATGTACTGAATCTTTTACTTCAGGACTTGTGCAATAGCATTAGTTATATACGAGAAATCCTTGATTCCTGCTTAGATATTGCTAAGGAGATTCTTAACTCTACATTACTGCACACATGGTTTCAAGGATTCAAAAAGAAAAAAACTGCCTAGTTACCCTGAAAATACCTGGGAGAACCAGATTTGCCAGTAACAGCATGCTTGTTGCGAGTATTTTGAAGAACATGCCATCTCTAAGGCAGATGGCCATTGATGTCTGCCCTGAGAACTCCAAGTTAACCCTGTCTGAGAGTTCCATTGACAATATACTGAGACAAAGTTTCTGGAATAAAGTCAATGTTGTGTATGGATTGATTCACCCCTTCCACACAAGCATTGCAGAATTGGAAGGGGACCACCCAAATATTGGAAAGGTACATGAAGTATTTTCCAACCTTGAGGAAATAACAATTAAATTTATTTCTGAATCCAAAGTTGGTCTTCAGGATTCAGTTCTGATTAAACAAAAAGTAGCTCGCAGAAGAGAAATGGCCATCACAAAACTCCATCTCGCAGCAAATGTTTTGCATCCTCAACACAAAGGCCATCGTCTGAAGGGAGAAGAAATGTCAGATGCATTTGAGTTCATTGAAGAGCTTTCAAAATTATCATTTAGTGACAGTGATGTAACACAGCTAATTTCTGAATTATCAGAATTTATAGCTGGCAGTGGAAATTGAAGCAAGACATATATCGCTTGAGCTTCACTGACACAGAGCCCAATAACCTTTTGGAGAGGGGTGGCCTCAACGATACTGCTGAGTAAAGTTGCCAACCGTATATTAGCAAAATGCCATCTTCATCAGCAGCCTGTGAGCGCAGCTTTAGCACACACTCTGTAGTCCATACAATGAGGAGAAACCGCCTCTCACAACAAAGAGATCCATTAAAAAAAAGTTTTATTAAATATAACCAGAAATTGATGTCAGACATGGACTCTTTGACCACAGACCATTTTGAACACATTTCTGCACCTGGTGTCTCAACTGCAGCTAACCCCTCAAGCAGCCAACAGAGCCTGCAACTTCAAAGGCACTGAGAGCGAAGATATGTTATATTTATATGTAAGAGGGTTTTAACCTCTAACGGAAAACTTGAAAAAAATGAAATGCTAGCCTCTTTACAATTTTGAAGTAGGTACGAGAACCAATATTTCAATTATGATTTTGGACTAGTCTTGCATCTAGTCTTGAATAACCCTTTACGTAAATACGCAAATTTCAATACGACTTCAAGTTACTGCAATGACAGCGCTATCTAACAAAAACATACAAGAGACATACATACAAACCTTTAGTAATGAGCTACACAGCCATGTTAACATTTTTTTCTCACTTCAAAAAGCAACCATTTTCACTGAAAATTTTCATATATTTACCCTGCAGGCACGCTCATATTCGTTTATATAAACCTTGCATCAACAGCAGGGAAAAGATTGATGCGCTGGCGTTGATTATGAGTTGAGCTCAATGTTATGTATGCCGTTGAGTCTGGGTTGACTGTCATGAAAATCCTTTTCATATCGCCCTATTTGTGTGGTTTTGAGCACTTTTGCTAAAAGTTGGTGTTAAGTTATTCTCATAGTGAAGATGTAATAAATGTATGTGTGTCAGCGTTATTACCAACAGTTTTTTCTGAAATTGATTAAATTTCTCAGAATTAATGGATACATCAAATTGAATGGCATATACCAATGCTTGCCTCTATAAAATATGAATATTCTCTACGCAATTTGTCATGTTGATAGCATGTTTCTTAAGTATGCGGAATTCAGGGCTAAAAGAACGATTAATTGTGTTCGGCCAATCATTCCCGAGGGATATTTATAATTCCGAGATTGGATCCAATTGGATACTCATATCGCGATATAGTATACGCGTATGCTATAGTAAATTCGTATACGATAAATAGCAATGTGAATGATGAACGTATTTACTCATTAATTTACTAATTTATTTAAGCATCTCTTTGAGAAATTCGTATGCTTTTATAGTATTTATTATCGAGGATACGGAGGACAGAAGTGAAACAAATTTTTATTAGATAGTCGATCGTCTGCATATTCATAAAACCGCGCATTACACGAGCTGAATGCGTGTTGGAATATTATAAAATGCAAACGTCAGCATAGGAAAATGAATCCTATAATATTATATACATTAATGCATTCGTTAAAGTGCGTTATTTATGAACTGCAATATAAATATTTACTTTTGGGTCCTTCGTTTCCATGGATGTCGAAGGTTTGCGGCAAGATTGTTGAGTCTATCAATAGGTCCATATTTTGGTCATTGATCTTTATCTTAATTAAAAGATAACAACTAATAATTTTAAAATAGCTGAGAACATTTGTGGAAAAACGTGTGTCATTTGGAGTGGACATGGAAGACGCATTCATGAAGTACTTGGATATTGAAGACCATTTAAAGAGTCTTTAACCCTTTAAATTTATTGCTTTCTTATTTCCGGCATTGACGGAAGAGAATTTGTGTATACCTCTTCATGCCGAATTCAAATTTCTTCGGGAAGATTGAAGGTAAGTTCATGCACTTCCTCAGCTTCCCGATCTATTTCTAGCAGAATAAGTAGCATGCATTGGAGAAAAATTTGGAATATTATAGGAGTTGTAATAAAAACGACTAATGTACTAGTGCATGAGGGTTACGGGTGTTACTTAATTGGTTTCTCGGCATATATTACAGCTTCGTAAGAATCCCGAAAGGTAGTTATAAGCTGTGACAAGGACCCAACGGTGGAGGCTTCTACAAAGGGAGGCGCGGGAACATGTAATCGGCCGTAATAACGTCGGAGAGGAGGATAGGAAGTATAATGAGCCAATACTGCCAGTCAAAAGAAGCTTGGGGGAATGGTTCCGTGTCTCAAAATCAAGGACTGCTGAAGGGAAAAGACGGAAAAGTGGCAACATGAACCAATTGAGGAAGATAACATAGAATACATAATTGATTTGTGATACTCCTTATTGCATAAATAAATGTATTACATTGAATGAGTGATTTATTTCATGGAGTTCCCTCTGAAATTCCCTAAGTCTGTATTTCTAATAAAATAAAAAAATTTAAAATACGGGTCTTAAATTACGTATTAGTAAGAAGTTATGCCGCCAGATAGAGTTACTGTCTGCAGTTGGTGGATCTAACTGCTTGGATCTACCGATAGATGACTCTGTTGCTCGTTTAGATCAACGGTTTACATGAAATTGGTTAAATTTGATGCCATCATTTATATCGCGTTTATATGGAGTCTATATAAAGTTGATATCGACGGTTGTGCACGTTTCCCTGTTGTTGATGTGATTTTTACATCAACGATGTATCAACGGAGGATTATGTGCTTGCTGGGTTATTTTTCATCCGTATGTCACTGAAGTTAAAGATTTTTTGGGCTCATCCAAGTCCCAATATTTACTTTTTTCCACATTTTAGACAACTCTTTAACGCCATTATACCTATCCCTAAGGTTTTATTAGCAAATGACCAAATTTCAAAGTGAATACTTCACTAACTAGTAAACATATTTGATATAAACAAGTTCACACAGTTACGAGTTAACGACTGAAACCTTCGCACGCAGTCTTCCTCACGAAGAAACAATTGGAACGGGTGATACTGCAAATTAAGTAGTTAAAACGATTTTGTTTACATTGTGTCCGTGGTTAACACAGTAAACAAACGACATCCACGAGACCTTGACAACACCTCTGCAAATTGCGCATGGCAATATCGTTGGAATCTTGGAACGAAAATTTCTCATGGTGTGACAAAAGAAAGACAAATTGCGTGTTGCTGCCAACTTTAGTTTTAATTATTTACAAGTTATAATAGATAAATGTTGTAATATGTTTGGTGTAAACGTCGTAATTTCTATCTAATCCTATTTGATTACATATTGAAGTCCTCTGATACGCATTTACACCTTAAAACTTAAAATTACCGGAAAATTACGGTAAATTTCGAAAATTACCGTAATTTACCGCGGTAATTTACCTCAATTGAAAATTACGGTAATTTACCCATCTCTAGTCACCGGAATCGCTCTTACCGACATTTGTCGGTCGGGGGAGTTAGCGACACCGATAGGTGTCGGTAGGATGTACAGAATTCCGCCCCTGATGACCTGAAGACGCCAGCAGGATGGCTGGAAAAACTGTCGTCGCCTTGACACAACACTACGAGGAAGAACGCCCGAAAGCCGTTAACGGTGTTGAAAAACGCCGCGGAAACCTCAGACCCAAGCATTGCATTGAAATAATTTGCAAAATTTCTCAATGCATTTCATATGCAGGACTGCCTTAATGTCCGCGCAGCCACTTGGGCGCCACGAAGGAAGGGACGACGTAATTGTGTCTTGTTATAGTCATATTGTGCTGCAGCTGTTTACCCCCATTCAAATAAATATCCCTCGAGTGCATACACATCTCGGCCGCTCCGTCCTAGCTATTTTTCGGGGCATTCGCGCCATGACTAATACCTTCCCCGTTCTTCCTTCCGAGCCTCCCCTCGTCGAGCGATGGCAGTAGGATTCAGGATTTTGCCATTACCAGGAAAAGTCACCGTAACCTCAAGACACACGAAGTTCTTCTCAGGGCACGTCGGAGAGTAAAACGAATCGTTAAGAAAATTTCATCTTTCGAATAAAAATTTCCTCGCGTGATTTTTACCATTCCCATGCGTTTCATGTTAGTATTCATAGCTTCATGGGTATCATATAATAACTATGACTATAGTAAAAAATTAACTATGATTTAGCTAAAAAAGTATATATGATTTAGCGCAGTACTGTTTTTCTTTGCCTGCTGTTTCGTGCACCTGGCGCAATGCCTGAGATCTATATTTTACCTGTAACAATTTATTCCTTCATTGTAGGTCAAGTCCGTTTAGTGTAATACGTACATTAGGATTTGAGATGCCTCCAAAGAGAAAAACAAGAAACTGACAATTGAAGATAAATTCAGCGTAATTTGTGAGGTAGATCGTGCGGTAAAAACTAAAACGGATATCGCAAAGCACTATGATATTCCGCTTCAGACACCGACGAACTTACCTAAATTATCGTGAAGCAATTGATTCACAAAGAAAGAGTGGAAAGGACGATGACAGGAAGAAGACAATGCGGGGAGCGAAAGTTGAAGAGGTAGAGAGTGAGTTAATCGAGTGATGCTTGCAATGCAGGTCAAATAACATTCCTCTATCAGGGATAGGATCAGTTTTTAGGCTGCGTAGACACTTAAGGTCATATTGCACCACTTCTTAAGCTCTCAAACATTAGCTACTCCGTATAAAATTTAGAATTTTCCGACCTTTCTTGAGTAAACTATATTTTATTAAAAACACCTAGGTAATTAAAGAACTGTAGTATTTTTTGTGACAGCATTGTCTTCGCCTAGTATTTTGCGTACATGACTAAAGGTCATGAACCATAGATATTCTTACCCCCTGTGTCTTGATAGCGAATGCACTCAGTCAGGAGGTGTCTCACAGTGATAGGAGCATCACATTCGTCACAACAGTGCCGGATCTTCGGCATTCGGCAATCAAAGTCACATCGGGAGTTCCCGAGGGTAGCGTAGTAGGTCCGCTTCTATTTCTTTTATACATTAACAATTTAGGTACCGTAGTTAGTAGTAAGCTTAGACTTTTCGCAGACCATGCGGTAGTGTATAGGGATATATCTAAAGAAGAAAACAGGAAATTGCTTAGCAAGGATTTAGATGCAATTAAAGAGTGGTGCGACAAATGGTAGTTCGAACATAACGTTTAAAAAGTGTGTAGTTATCAATTTTTGGAGGAGGAATAATTCGATAGAGCGTACCTATAAAATTAGTAACAATAAGATCGCAAAATTTGAAACCATAAGATAGCCGTTCGCGCCTAATTTCTCTAACCAGTCAGGAGGAGCCACGAGAGGCGCTGCTGTACGTCTGAGCTGATCGGTGCATCGGCGGCCTGGCCGGACTTGGACGGGAGCAGTCACCCGAAGCAGTCGTTCAGTCATTCATTCAGTCGCCAGTCCCGTCTGTCCGTCGCCACAACTATTGTACTTTATAATACTCAAGTGAAGGGAATAAAATTACTTATTTCGGAAAGTAGTCATTTTCGGTACAATTCATGTAGCCTACCTAGGCGCAGTATCGACCGAACAGTGTAACAATCACTAAAGATTTATCGTAGGGAAGACACATCCGGGAAATATGCGGCCGAGCGAAGAGAAAGCTAGGATTTATAAAAAGAGTACTTGAGAAATGTGATGAGAAGACGACTTCCGTACGAGTAACTAACGACCTTACCAGCGATCACTACCCTGTCGTCATTCACATAGGACGAGCACCAATGAGAACGCCACCAATAGGTCCCAGATTCTGCTATGGTCTTGCAGACTGGGACAAATTTGACAAAACAGTGACATCAGAACTAACGCAGTTCAATTGTGAACCAAAACACCCGGGGGATCTAGACAAAATGGCGGAAGATCTCTCAAAAACAATAAAAAAGGGCATGCTGGTAAGCATACCCAAACGGAAGGGCAGACCAGCGGGATTTATCCCCTTGACAAGCGAAGTGAAAGACATGATCAAATTGTGGAATTATGTAAGACGACAATACAAAACTCTGGGGACGTTACTATTGAAGAATCAACTGCGAGATCTAAATAAAGAAATCAAGCAGCAGATAAAAGCGGCACGTAAAGAAAGATGGGAAATTTTATTAAGTAATATGACGACAAATGACAGATCCTTGTGGAAGACAGCAAGAAAAATGAGGAACGTGGCTCTCGCAGACCCTTTAATCCGAGACGAGAACTCAACTACACTAGTACGTCCTATCGACAAGGCTAATGCGATTGCTGCTCATCTCGCTAAGATTTTTACACCTGGACGACCCGGCAGTAAAACGCCGGTAATAACACTTGACGAAGCTCAATGGGCTGCTAATAGGAACTCAGAAGATGTTCCTAATTTTAATATAAGCGACATTGATGAAGCCATCAGCAAAATACAAAATAAAAAGGCGACGGGGGACGATGACATCCCGAATGAAGTATTGAAAAAACTTCCATGCTCGGCCAAACGCTTTCTAGCAATGCTAATAAACAATTCCATCAGAATGGGCCACTATCCTGTGCCGTGGAAAAAGGCCATAGTTACCTGCATCCCAAAGAAAACTGGGCGTACTTTATCAAAGGATGACTTTACACCAATCTCCCTAATATCACATATTGGGAAACTGGCGGAACGAGTTGTGGCAAAATATATAAATAAATTCGTTGAATGCAACAACGTTATACCTGAAGAACAATTCGGTTTCCGACTAGGAAGGTCGACAACCCACCAAATAAACAGACTTATTAATCACATTACGGATGGCTACAGCAAAAATAAAGTAACAACCGGGGTCTTTCTGGATGTATCGAAAGCCTTTGACAAGGTATGGCACGATGGCCTACTTCTGAAAATGGAAGGCTGGAACTTCCCTAAATGGTTTCTATTATGGACAAAATCATACCTACACGAGAGACCGTTTTGTGTGAAATGGAAAGATGAGTGTAGTGACTGGAAAACTGCTAGTGGAGGAGTGCCACAAGGCTCAGTTCTTGGGCCACTGCTCTTAAATCTTTACATGGCTGACTTTCCCAATAACGACGAAAACTGGCTAATTGAAAATGCATTTTATGCGGATGACGTTGCCATTATCTCTAGCAGTAAATGGGCAAATAAAGCAGTTGAATACTTGCAGGATGCACTGGAGGAAGCCGAAAAATGGTACAGGAAGTGGCGCTTGTCTTTAAATACCACAAAAACACAAGCAATAATATTTCATAAGCCGATAACCGAAACATCACCGGCAAGCGGATCCGAGTTACAAGGATCCAGAGTTACGCGGATGCTCAGATAGGCCGGTGACATGCTTGCGTTTTCTCCGCGTTTCTGTTGCCACGAAAGATAGGTCAACGCGTAGTTAATTATCTACTCCATAGATGACGTCTGTTGTCCATCACAGCTAAATAGAGAGATAGAACACGTTTTTGCAGCAGACAGACGAACTTGGGTTTCTGTTGTGATTAGATCGTAAAGATCGTTATTTATCAACCTCGAGAAAGTTTTCTCATAAAATCATTATAATCGTCTCATGTGTTTGTTTTGGATGTGAACCCTCAAATGGCTGAGAAACATAAGAGTGTAACCTAAAGTTCTGCTCCGATTCAGTCAACAATAATCACGAAGAAAAGGGGCACAGTTATGGAAGAGACGGAGAAACTATTGTGTTTTTGGATCGAAGACCAGTTTCAACGACGATTGCCATTAAGCCTTAGGCTGATACAGGAAAAATCCTTGAGTCTCTTTAACGATCTTAAACTCAAGCATGGTGAGAGTGGTGGTACTTTCAGCGCGAGTGTAGGATGGTTCAATAGGTTTAAAGCGCGTGCTAAACTACATAATATTAAAGCCACCGGTGAAGCTGCCAGTGCAGACACAACAGTAGCAGCAGAGTTTCCCAAGTTTTTGGTTGATGTAATCGAAAGCGGGAATTATCGACCACATCAAATTTTTAACGACGACGAAACCGGTCTGTATTGGAAGAAGATGTCGGATCGGTGATACATTGCAAAAGAAGAAAAAACCATGCCAGGATTCAAAGTGTCAAAGGACAGGATGACCATTCTACTAGGAGGGAATGTTCCTGGGGATAGCAAAATAAAACCCCTAGTAATTTATCACAGCGAAAACCCTAGGGCCTTAAAAAAAACATTGATAAGGCAACACTTCCAGTGGTGTGGAAATCTAATTCGAAGGCATGGGTGACTCAGGAAGTTTTCAAAGATTGGTTTTCCCATAATGTTGTGTGCGAAGTAAAAAATTATTGCGAAGAAAATAAAATTCCATTTAAAGTATTGTTGTTGCTAGACAATGCCCCAGGTCACCTGCCGTTTCTTAGTGATTACCATGAAAATATCAAAGTGATGTACTTGCCACCAAACACGACTTCTCTCTTGCAGCCGATGGATCAAGGGCTCATACAGACGTTTAAAAAATATTATTTACGGAGAACCTTCAGGCAAGCGGTGAAGGCTACAGTAGGCGATGGAATATCTTTAAAGCACTTCTGGAAAAAACATAATGTGTATGAATCTTTAAAGAACATTGATGCTGCCTGGCGTGAAATTAGGTCATGCACAATGAATGCTGTTTGGAAGAAGCTCACCCCCGATTTATTCATGATTTCAAGGGATTTGAAGAGGAAAATGTAGTGGATGAACTTGTGGACATGGGCAGAACTTTAGAATTGAACGTCGAAGAAGATGATTTTCAAGAACTCTTGCGATATGACGCAAAAGAATTGCTCAATGAGGATTTACTGGAATTGGAGAATCAAAGAGAGAAAGCCGAAATTTCCGAAGAAAAACTGGAAGCGGAGTCACCGAAAACATTCGTGTTAAAAAAGATGGTGGATGTTTTCATCTGATTGAGAAAGGAGTGTAAGGTTTTGAGGCGCAGGACCCAAACCCGGAACGTTTCAGAAATGTTTCCAATGCAGTAAATGATTGACTCTTTCTTGTTACAAAATTATTTACGATGAGAAAAAAAGGGCTACTACACAAACAACAATGGACAAGTACCTACGTAAAATAGAAGCTAATGGCATGCAATCGTCCGCAGCTGAATCTGCGTAAACAGAAACGTTTCATCATAATACCTACGTATTTAGTAAAAACTAATAGGCGGATTTTGGGGGGCGCACGGGGGCACGTGCCCCCCTCGCCCCCCAGAAGCTTAAAAAATAGACAAGATTTTTAATACGGTCCCGTTATAATTACGTTCGTTTAGTTTTGTGTATTACGGAGCCTCAATCATTTGAGCCTTGAGCCCAAGTCAAGAAGATAGATTTGCCGGTCATTGGTCATGCGCTATTAATAGTCAGCGCTCGAAAAACAACATCGCCAAAGTGGGAAGGGGGCTTGTGGGGGGACCGTGAGCTTTGTAGTGCACTTCAAAACACCCGGGCTTCGTCTGCTTGCCGCTACAAAATCAGCTCGTGAGAATATCTGTGGCGGCAGAGTGCGAGGTAAGACCGCAGTCGGACGCCTCATTCGCTGATTTCTACCGCTGCTGGTGCTCTGCCGCCGTACTAGGCACCCTTTGAATAGATCGCTACATTGTCGCAACTACTAGTGCTGTGTGTTCCTTTTCTCTGGGAATTTATCTGGGACGAAGAGCGCGAAGCTGACTATGAGGAGGACGAAGACAATGTTTTTAGGGACGCAGTATATAAGGACGGCGCACAGTGTAACAAAATCCCGAAAACGTGATCATTGTAAGTAAAATATTCCCAACTAATGTGAAACTTTGCATATCAGGGTTTTCGGGGTCGCTGATGCTGAATTCGCCAACAGATTTAAAAAAAATAAAGTATCGCTTCAATATGGATACTGTATCGAATGTATGTAATATGTTTGTCCTTTATGCATTACTACATCATTCATCGGATCGCCACGAAACTATGGAAAGTGATGAGTACGCTCCCGCAAAGGTTTATACGAAATAGATAATTCAATATCGATACTATATCGATATAATATCGGTAAAATCGATACATTATTAATACAAAATTTAGGTGAAATTATTAGTTTTTTTAAAAGAAGGTATCGTTGCAATGTCGATACAATGTCGATACAATATTGATAACTTCATGAATTACCACAACATTCATCCAATTTCCATGAAGCTTTGGTTAGTTGTTTAGTTCACTCCCATGAAGGTTTGTGCAATATCAAGAATACAATATCGATACTGTATACGAGATTTGCATCCAATTGAACGTGCAATTCATTGAAACTCTCACGTGCAACATATCCAAATCATCCGGCATGGGAGAAAAATTTCAGAAATGCCAACTTATTGCTTGGGATGAATGCACAATGGTGCACAAAGCATTGCTCGAGGCTCTGGATCGATCATTGCAAGATTTGCGTGGAAACCTGAGACCATTGGAGAACGCATTAATATTGCTTGCAGGAGATTTCAGGCATTTCAGTACACGTTTCGCTCAGTTTATCTGCTGACGCCTAAATAGTGCATAGCTGTAGAGAGAAAGAGAAACGTATATCGTTCTGTCTCACTCGCCCTCATTGTGCACTATCATGACCCGTTACGCGTTACTTTAAAAATTGATTTCTCGTCTACCAATAGGGTTAAATTAATCAATTAAATGGAATTAATTTGAAATCATATTGCGTCATACTTTCACATTAAAAAAATATTTAAAAAATTAAATTCTTTGATGTTAAAACTCTTTTTAAAGCGGAGATTTTCAAAAGTTATAAGAGATGCGCGCTTTCTTTTATTATTAACTTTTGAATCTGCAGGCATTAGCAGTCGGAATTTTTTTCACTTTATAAACAATACTTTAGACTACAAGTTTCATGTGGTTTCAGAATGGACTCTGATGAACGTTTTTTTTTTTTGATGTCTGAATGTGAAATTTAGATTTTTTTTCATGTTTTTTACCGCATACAATTTTTTAATAAAAATGACTTGAAAATAAAAAAAATAATATTTATAAAACGATAATCCAAAACTACTTACCATTCGCACCTGATGCCATTTTTCAAAATTCAAATAGCACAAAAAATAACGAATTCAATTCTATCTTAACAAAGCGCAATTTTCACGGAAAGAGGAGTAGTGATGACGCGTCGGTACACCGGTCACTTTAATAATGAGTTGCAGGTGCAGGTGTGCACCTGCATACTTACCTCTGCCAGTTTTCCTTATCATGGACCCCCTAGTAGCCAACCTATCATTAAAAATACCTAAAATAGAACTTTTATTTTTTCGCTATGATCACGTTTTAGGGATTTTGTTACACTGTGCGGCGACGTCAATGCATAAAAATTAAATTACTATAGAAGAATGAGCGTAGGCGCGCGCGTGAGACGACGGGGCGAGGGTTCGACTTCTATGCAGTCAGTCACGAACGTACGGCCAAGTTAGTTTCTAGTGTTTGTTATTGTTACGATTACATAATTTAGTGCGGAACGAGTGATATTATCTATAAATGAGTGACAAAGATAGAAAAATACAAAATAACTTGAGTGCGTATTTCTATCCAAAACAAAACAAAAAACGGACGATGCAGTTACGGAGACTGGTAAAGGGATTGAATGTGATGGTTCTCATGTGCATCCATCCTCGCTTGCGGCAACTACGTCAATGTCAACTCATCCATCGGTAGCGTCAGTCACCGCGAGTTACCATGGCTGCAGGAATGTAACATAGGTAGGTATCGCGATGCCCCTGTTGGAACGATTTTAATATTTTGTTGGCAATACTTATTTTGAGCTGTCGTTTGAATTTTCTTTACCGCAAGAGTGTATTACAAACATTAGACGACTAAACTAATAATAACATTAATTTTAGAAATTCAATATAATTAACAGCTATAGTTTTAAAAGTCGGGTTATAGTTTTAAACTTTAATTAACCAATGAAGTAATTATTTACAAAGGAAGAAAAATGTCTCCAAAGCCGTACTCTTAATGGGGCAGGGGTTTCAAAAGGGGAAGAGGGTGGGAAGGAAGGAGTATATACAAAGTAAGGGAGCTCTCAATCACATTTACAAAATGAAGCATACAAAGAAATTTAAATGGCGGTAAATGACACATTCCCGCACTCACTCACAACATTAGAAACAACAGTAACACTCAAAATTAAGGGAATCAAGGTAAAACATAAAAACAAACAGTGACTCACACAACCACTCACTCACTCAGGTTTGTATACAAAATACAGTCACCTTCGTGAGTTCAATCACACACACAAGCAGGGCTTAACGAGGATTCAAGAACCCCTCCTCCCCCGTTCCATACTTCCTTGGTTTTTCCATCTCTCACTGTTTCCCCCAACCGTACCTTTGCCCCCCCCCCTCCCTCTGCCTCTTACTTCCCCCCCCCCACCCCTTCTCCTATGTATAAATACGCTGTTAACATGTATGATGGTGTCTTGTACCAGATGATGGCTCTGTGAGCCGAAACGCGTCGTACGCATTAATAAATTACTTGTGGAAAAGTGCACCGATATTTGATTCTAATATGTCAAACTTCCACTACATCTCGCCTGAATCAGTTGATTTTATTCGGAATGCTAGCATAGCATACCAGGCCAAACTCTATCTGGATTTGTCAGAGAAATTCCGTAAAGCAGAATTAAACATCGTCTTCAACCAGAAGTGTCTCAACTTGAACCTTACTCCGAAGTACGTGAACTTAACTACCAAATCCTCATCAAAAGCAGCTCGTCGTGCAGTGGTTTCCGGCCAAAGGACCTGGATCCAACGGGAACTGAGAGACTGGTACAGCAAGAGAGACGCCTACTCCCACTACCTCTACCAACTTCACTTACAACTTTCAGCGACCCTTCATATCATTCGCTGGCAACATCTATACAACCATGTAAAATCAGTGGTAAGTGACGTCTCCTCCAAGAAAAGTTCCGTCATAAACAAAAAACTACATTATTTACAGTGTGAAACAAATAATGCAGCTAATTCTTCAAAGTGTGTGCTGAACAGTGATTCAAAATTTCATCCCAGAGTGGTTAACCTGTCTGATTCCTCCTTTACTAACTCCGAACTTGAACTTCTTCAAAAAGGTCTGAAGTTTGCCCCCACTCATCCACTGAGTCAACGCCCCTTAAAATCCTTGATAGTGGACTGTGAAGTCGCCCTCCGACGGGAACATGCAGGTATTAAACAAAACTGTGCAGATATCATTACTTCCCAACTTCACAACCCAGACAAACCCCACCGCCCAAAAGTGAACCACAACGAAGTGCTGAGATCCATCAAAGAGAAGATAGTTAAGGAAGATCTGATCATCTCCAAAGCAGACAAAGGGAACAGTGTAATAATCCTTAACAAATCCTCATACATTAAAAAATGTGACAATGTGCTGGAGGACACCTCCTTTGTGATTCTCCCTTGTGATCCAACCACTAGATTTCAAAAAAGTGTTAAAACAGCTTTATCTTCCTGCTCTAATCTGTTCAGTGAGAGTGAGAAAAGGAAGTTACTGCAAATGAATCCTTTGCCCCCCAGGTTTTATGGTCTTCCTAAGATTCACAAAGATGGCTCGCCTGTTCGCCCAGTGGTATCGTGCATAGGATCACCATCTTATAAATTAGCCTCCAAATTGAATATCATCTTTAGACAACTATCTGGTTTTTCAGCAAAATACAGTATTAAGAACTCTATCAATTTGTCACATAACCTTCAGCACCTCTCGTTACCTCCCAACTCCAAGCTAGTCTCCTTTGATGTAAAAAACCTTTTTACTTCTGTGCCTGTGCAAAAAACTTTGTCACTTACCAAAGACTTACTGAGAGTGTCCAATTTAGACTCTGTCATGGCTAATGAACTTCATTTACTCATGGAACTTTGTGCTAACCAAAATTATTTTCTGTTCAACAAGAATTTCTATCACCAAACAGACGGCCTTGCTATGGGGTCCCCCCTCTCACCTTTATTAGCTGAAATATTCATGGACAATTTAGAACGCCAATTATTTGATTCTGCGCATCCCATCTTATCCAACATATTCTACTGGTATCGCTATGTGGATGACATCATTTGCTGCTGGACTGGGAGTGTCAGACAATTAGACCACTTTCTCAATCTTTTAAACACTCAACATCCCAAAATTACCTTCACGGTTGAAATGGAATCCAATAAACAGTTGAACTTTCTCGATCTTTCCATACGCATAGTTGGGGATAAACATGAATTTAGCGTATACAGAAAACCCTGCTATAGCGACACCATTATTCCTAATGACTCATGTCACCCGACCTCCCAAAAACTATCCGCTTTTCATTCAATGATAAATAGACTTGTCAAGTTACCATTAAACACGACTAATTTCAATTGTGAACTTTCCACTATTAAATCCATTGCACTTTCGAATGGCTACAACTTAAACACTGTAACTAAAATACTACAGAGAAAATTAAAAACTAAAGCTATCTCACAAATATGCTCCCTTACCCCCAATATAGAAAAATCAAAAAAATGGTGCCGACTATTGTATGTGGGAGATCTTTCGGACAAACTCGCTCGTAAATTCCCCAAGGATAAAATCAATGTCTCTCTTTACAATCCCGGTACTCTCGGGAAAATTCTCTGCCGTAACAAAGACAAAATTGAACCCCACCATCAATCCGGCATATACAAAGTGAATTGTAATACTTGCAACATGTGCTACATAGGCCAGACCGGTAGAAACTTTGAAACTAGGATGAAAGAACACAAAAGATGTTGGAAAAATTGTGATGACAAGTCACTTCTAGCCAAACATTTATTGCAGACTTCTCACTCTTGTCAATTCCATCCAGAAATTCTTCATCTTGAAAGTAAGTGCTCCAGGCTAGACATTTTGGAACAACTTGAAATTCTACAATCAGATTCGAATGTACTTATGAATGACCAAGTGTTTGTCAACCACTCTCCTCTCCTGAACATCCCCTTCCCGAAAAGCAACGACCAAATTCCCACTTCACCCCCCCCATAGCCAACCGACTCCACCTCCTCGGGTTTTTCTCTTTCTTTTTCCGGTCCACCCACCCACTCCCCCCACCTTATTTTGACCATTTTACCGCCAATAATCCCTTCACCAACCCCTGCTGTTTACCCTTACTCCTTTCCCAGTTTCCCTTTCGGGGACTTCCCACACACCTCCTCCTTGCCTCGCTAACTGCCGCCTCGTATCCCTTTCTTTTGACACGCGTCCCTTCATTCAAGAACCCCTCCTCCCCCGTTCCATACTTCCTTGGTTTTTCCATCTCTCACTGTTTCCCCCAACCGTACCTTTGCCCCCCCCCCTCCCTCTGCCTCTTACTTCCCCCCCCCCACCCCTTCTCCTATGTATAAATACGCTGTTAACATGTATGATGGTGTCTTGTACCAGATGATGGCTCTGTGAGCCGAAACGCGTCGTACGCATTAATAAATTACTTGTGGAAAAGTGCACCGATATCTGATTCTAAAATAAAATTTGGTAATAACTTTCAAGTACTCATTCACGTGGATTTGCATACAATACTCAGTCACCCTCGTGATTCTCCTTCACACATTCACATACATACAGGGCTCAGGGACTTTTTTCGAGGAAGAGGAAGTAGGAGGACTTTTTTCGTGAGCACGGCTTTGGAGATATTTTTCTTCATTTATATTTCTTACAGCCTTAGAGACGTTCATTTCATTGTTCAAGTAATTATTTGTCTTACACAAAAATGACAACAAATTTAGTCTTTTATTTGTATATTTACTTACAGCTAGACTACTTATAAACCAGCGGGACAGTTCAGTTCTTACAGATGAAGAAAAGTTCCAGGGGTTGAAAAATACTTGGCAACCTACAACAGACTTTAAGTTTCTACTGGCGAGTGAGGGGAAAAAAAGCTCTCTTCAAATGAGCTGGTTAAAAGGACATGAATGGCTAGCATATAGCAAAATTGCTGGTGGCGAATTGTGCAAATGTGCATTATTTTTGGTCGGCGTGAGGCGGGTACAAAAAATGTGAAGCTGGGAAAGTTGGTGTCGGAACCACTGAAAACATATAAAAAGGCCATTGAAACGATCAGACACCACGAGAGCACGAAATATCACCAGGTGAACATGGTAACATCTCAAAAATTTTTCATGGTAATGGAGGGAAAATCAATGGACGTTGTTGTCCAAATGAGAACCCAGGAAATGAAAACTATTTAAGAAAATTGTAAAAAACTTATACCATTATAAAAACAATTATATTACGTGGAATGCAAAACATACCATTAAGAGGTCACGGGATGATGGTGATTTAGAATCGGAAAGTTCCTACGGAGAAGGCAACTTTAGAGCGTTGTTGAAGTACCGAATCGATGCTGGAGATGAGATACTGCATGAACACGTAAAAACATGTGCTAAAAACGCTTCCTACATCAGCAAGTCGACAAAAAATGACTCGACTGAATGCTGTGGGGAATTAATCACAACCAAAATAACAAACAAAAAATTAAAAGGCCAACTATTTTACTATTATAGCTGATGAGACCACAGATGTGTCTGTTAGTAGTAGTAGATTTGGTTATTACGGGTGCGTCGACGTCTAGGGTCATTTCGCACCACTACTGCTAGTTATTTGCTCCTTTGGTCAGTTGTGCTCAGTGGGTATCCCTTTTCCATGGTAATATTGCTACACGCATATATACATACACTTAACAAGGTGCTTTGCGTCCACAGTGGATTATTAACTATAAGGAATTTATTAGGTTGGATTCTTTTAGAAAATTCAACAATTTGTCTATTTTCTCAGGGTCATCGCCCAAAATCTCTTCTAGTTGCCCAGTTATATTATATCGTTCGCGTACTGCCTGATACCTTGCACATTCCTCCAGGAGATGCCTTACCGTCAGTGGAGAATCACAGTCGTCACAACGCGGTGGTACTTTTCCTTCCGTGAAGAGGAATGAGTGGGTGAGGGCACAGTGTCCTATCCTCATGCGCGTGAGTGCGACTTCCTCCCTCCGACAGTTCCTGACGGAGGTGGACCAAGCAAATGTATCCGGTTTAATGAGCCGGAGTTTGTTGGAATTGATGGATCTCCAGGTTTCTCTCCACTTTTCTAAGACTATTTTTTTAAGCTTCGACTTTATATCCTCTACGGGAACCAGCGCTGAGGCGCTCTGGGTGTCCATGAGCGATTCTTTCGCCGCTGCGTCGGCCTTCTCATTGCCCAGTATTCCCACGTGCCCCGGGATCCATATAAATGATACTGTCACGCCCTCCTTACTTAGGGATGCCAAGGAGGTTTGGATATCCTGGACAAGAGGGTGTTCAGTAAATAGGTCCGAGATTGAGTGCAAGGCGCTTAAGGAGTCAGAACACACTAGATAACGAGCGTTACGACGTTTAATGTGGCTTAAGGCCATATTTATGGCAAAAAGTTCAGCAGTGTAAATACTGCAGAGCGAGTCAAGTTTCGCTTTCAGAACTCCGTGGTAGGAGGACACGATTGCGCAGCCACAGGATGTTCCAGACTTCGACCCGTCCGTATATACGTGGGTGAAGCCGGAATACTTCCCTAATTCTTCTTTAAAGAGTCGTTGGTATTCTGCAGACGTAGTGGCAGATTTTCGGCATTTAAGTAAACGATAATTAATATCTGGGCGAGGTATCGTCCATGGAGGGTGCTTATGATACCCAGTCGAGTATATGTCGGGCAAATTAAAACGAACCTCTTGGATAAAATTACTGAAACGCACACCAAAAGGCTTTGTTGCCCTTGGCCTTCGATTAAAAATTTCTAAAAAATGAGGGTTAAAAATATAGTTAAAACAAGGATGTCTTTTCATCGATAAAATCTTTGCGGCGTAGTTACACATCAGTGTATCACGGCGAGTCGCTAAAGGCGGTTCCCCGGCATCCGAGTAGATGCTCAAGACGGGAGAGGTTCTAAATGCGCCAGTAGCCAGCCGAAGTCCTGAGTTATGGATCGTGGATAGGGGTCTTAAATAAGACTCACGTCCTGCTGCGTAGACTACTGAACCGTAGTCAAGCCTACTACGCACGAGCGACCTGTACAGTAACAGCAATGTCGTGCGATCAGCGCCCCACGTCGAGTGACTTAAAAAACGTAAAATATTTAAGATTTTAAAACAGGTTTCCTTTAAAGATTTAATGTGCTCTTGCCAATTAAGACGATAGTCAAAAATCATGCCTAGGAAGCGAATAGACTCCACGTAGGCTAACTCTTTGCATCCAAGCCTTAACGTGGGTGGGATGTGAAACCCTCTAAGTCGATGGAAATGAACGCACTTTGTCTTCTCCGAAGAGAAACGAAATCCGTTGCTTCGTGACCACTTGTCCAGTTTGTTAAGACAGAGCTGGGTGTGTCTTGTAGCACAGGAAAGTTTGGACGATCGGCTAAATATAGCTAGGTCGTCAACAAACAAGGATCCCTTAACCGGCTCTTTTATACAGTCAGTTATGTCGTTGATTGCAATAGCAAAGAGCGTTACACTTAGCACAGAGCCTTGAGGCACGCCATTTTCCTGGCTAAAAAATTTTGACAGGGTGCTACCAATCTTAATTTTAAAAACACGAGCTGTTAAAAAGTTTTTAATAAAAGTGGGCAAGTTACCCCTAAAGCCCCAATCGTGCAGCGATTTTAGAATCTTCCACCGCCACACTCGGTCGTAGGCCTTCTCCAGGTCAAAGAAGACCCCAACGACGTGTTGGCGGAGTAGAAAAGCTTCCTGTATGAATGTGTCCAGCGATACTAGGTGGTCAGTTGTGGACCTTCCCCGCCGAAAGCCACACTGTATATCAGAAAAAAGGCCTCGCCGTTCCAAACACCAGACAAGTCGGCGATTTACCATTCTTTCCATGATCTTACATAGGCAGCTGGTTAAGGAGATAGGTCGATAATGATTCGGCTCAGCTCTATCCTTTCCCACTTTAGGAATGGGAACGACCACGGATTCTCTCCAGGAATCTGGAAATCTTCCCTCGAACCAAAGTTGGTTAAGGGTCCGAAGCATTTCCCTAAACCCTGACTCTGGAAGATTCCGGAGAAAGGAATTATGGATGTCGTCCATTCCAGGAGAACTGTCTCGAGAGTCATTTATCGACGACCTGAGTTCCCATAGGCTAAAAGGAGCATTATAATCAGCAGGCTCGCTTGTTTCCTTAAAGTCGAGATGAGACGACTCATGTCGGTCCTTCATCGCAATGAATGGAGCGTCGTAGGAATCGCTACTGGAGGTTTTAGCGAGCTCTAGGCCGAATATCTCGCATAAATTGTGGGGTGATGTTATTACATCCCCATTAACCTTAAGATAGGAGACACTATGGGAGTGCGGCGTGCCCGAGATAGCTTTCACCTTTTTCCATACTTGAGCTATAGGTGTTCGATTATTGATACTGGACGCGTAATCCATCCAAGAAGTTTTCTTGGCCTTCTTTACAACCTGCCGGGCTTTGGCTCTCAGCTGCCGGAAGGAGGACAGATTTGTGGCCGTTGGGTACTTGTTAAAAATACGCAACGCCTTTTTTCGTTTTTTAATTGCCTCTGCGCACTCAGCGTTCCACCATGGAACTGGTTTACGGGAGGTAATACCGGTTAACTTCGGTACGCTTAATCTCGCAGCTGCAGTTATAGAAGCAGTGAGGTTTTCCACGTTGCGAACTGCATTTACGTTTTCGTCGTAATTGAAACTAAAATTTGACTTAAAAGCACTCCAGTTCGCCTTTCGGATATTCCAGCTATCCCGGTGAATACCATCTCCGTTATTGGGTTGCTCCATTTGGATAAAAATAGGAAAGTGGTCGCTCCCGCATAGATCTCCATGTACGGACATGTTGATTTTAGTCATTAAGCTGCTTGAGCACATGCATAGGTCAATGGTGGAGAATTCACCAGTAAAGCTGTTAAAATGGGTTTTCTCCCCAGAGTTCAATAAATAAAGGTTAAAATCTTCAATAAAACTGGTTAAAATCCGCCCCCTCCTGTTGCTCTGTATTCGAGTACTTCCCCATAAGGGGTCGTGAGCATTAAAATCACCCAACAACACATAAGGTCTAGGCAGTTGATCAACTAGAGTTTGCAAGTTGTGCCGAGTAACAGGAGCTCCCTCTGGTAGGTAAACGTTACACAACGTTAGTTTTGCAGGAGTGTGAACAGTTAGAGCCACTGCCTGGAATGGCGTGTTTAGCGGCAATCGAGAGGTGTAAAGGGTCTCTCGAATCATTATTGCGACTCCCCCTCTGGCTCTTAGACCAGTGGTGTCGTCGTATCTAAAAACGGAATACCCTCTTACGTTACCTTGGTCGGTTGTTTTAAAATGAGTCTCTTGTAAACATACACAGGATGGGTTAAAATCACGCAATAAAATGGCCAGCTCCTCCTTGTGCCTATAAAAACCATTACAGTTCCACTGTAAAATATTCATGACTAGAGTTAAGTAGTCCGCCCGTGCAGGAGGACTAGCGCTTAATTCGGGGCTTATTTTTTTCTTTCTTTCTGGCTAAAAGTAGTTCAGCCTCTGATGGACTGTCTTCGTCTTCCATAGATTCTAGCGGGGAGTTATTAACCTGTCTCCTGGGTTCGGGGGAGGGTGTCTTTCCCCTGCTCACCGCTGAGTCTTTTGTGGTGGGTTTCAAAGGGTTCTTGGGGAAACCCGGAGTTTTAACGTCCTTCGGTAGAGAAGGCGTGTTTTTGGCCTTAGATGTAGTGGCAGTGTTTTCATTTCGATTCTTTTTGTTGTTTCCCAATAAGGTCTCGTCTGTTTGAGTCTCAATAGTAGTCTTGCGAACTGGAGTGCTCGATACGAGGGCAAAAGATCGTGAGAAGGTAGGGGCAACCAATGACCTGTACTTCTTGCGTGCTTCTAAGTAAGGGATCTTCTCAATTGTCTTTATCTCCATCACCTTACGTTCTTCTTGGAGCTTAGGACATTTGCGGGAAAACACAGGATGTTCACCCTCACAGTTCACACACTTTGGTCCGGAGGTGCATTCTTCGTCGTGTTTTCCCTTGCCGCAGGATGGACAGGTGTCTATGCCCTCACATCTTGTGGCGATGTGTCCAAATCGCTGACATTTAAAGCATCGCATAGGATTCGGGATAAAAGGCCGCACAGGTACAGATTCATACCCGATGAACACCTTGTCAGGGAGCACGTCGCAAGCGAAGGTAAGAATGACAGATGTTGTGTCAATATACTCACCATTGCGCTTCGTCTTCAATCGGCGACAGTCAGTCACTCCTTGAGAGGCCATTTCTCTCTTAATTTCCTCCACCTCTACGTAGAGGAGGTCATAGTGACTGATGACTCCCTGACAAGAGTTCAGTGTGCGATGGACTTCGACTTTAACCGGGATGTCGTGGAGTCTATCCATAAGAAGGAGTTTCTCACTTTGCGCTATCGATGCCGTTTCTATTAAGAGACTACCATCCCTTAGTTTTTTGGCTGATATGAGTTCGCCAGGAATCGAGCTCGAGAGTACCCTCCTAATGAGAAAAGGAGAGACCTTTTTAAGAGTCTCACCTTCTTTACAACATTTCATAACTAAGTACTTCTTAGACCTAGAAAAAACTTTATCTCCCCCGCCAGTATCCTGGCGGGATCTTTTGGATGGTGGAAGAGTTTCTTCAGCCATACCATTGAGATCTTCATCCCCCGGGCTCCCCACCCACCACGGAGCCACACATTCGGGACGCCGCACCGCAAACCGGTGCGGTCGCCAGGGCTACCCGAGGGGATATAGCACCCTAGAGGTGGTTGTCTGTTTCGGGTTAGATCTTCGATGCACGGGCCCACCAAACCCGTACATCTCCGACCGCCCTACGCAGACCCCCACCTCCCTGGCACTCGCCACCGTTAAGCTTACGCCACGGAAGCCGATTGACCGGGAGTGGCTAGCTCCCGGCCGCCCGTTTGTAGCGAATCCGGGGCCAAAGAGGGGTATTGGCCCGTAGTCCATACCGGGCATCCGACACCCAGCTGGGAACCACGGACCTCACCCTCCAGGATCCCCTTCTCCTCCTTACGGGTCTCCGCACACGGCAAACATGCGGGTGGATCGCAGGCCAGGTGGTATGGCCGCACACAGACAGTTGACCCACAACACTGTCCGGGCTCAACCCTTGTTGGCTATGGGTTTGTTTTCGGGGTTGTCTCCCCGCCCTTTTAGTCGCCTCTTACGACAAGCAGGGATACTGCGGGAGTATTCTCAATCCCCCTACCCGCAGGGGGGGATGTGTCTGTTTGTGAGCAACTAACCATTTATTCGCTATTTCGATGCAGATAAAAATGAAACCAAGAAGACTTTCTCATGTTTGTCTAAGTTGATAAACTTACTGGTGAAATCATTGCTCAGCATAAACGAATTCCAAGACCACGAACTGGCCGCGGAAACTTTAGCGGCGTCACCCGCTGAAAATGGCATACAAAATACCTCGTGGACAGTGGCGCCTTGCGCACGACTACGGCTGCATTGTGACATGATATGTCCCCCAGGCCGTTAACACCTAGTTCCTTTAAGCCTCGTTGATTTCCACAGAGAAAGAGGACGTATAGGTAGCTCAACTGGTAGAGCACCTGGCCGGAAAACAGGGGGTCCGGGTTTGAGTCCCGGTCAAGGCGAATGATTTTTTCTCTGTGGAACTTCTTGCTATATTGGTCAGCATATTTTGAAGGCGATCGAAAACCTTAACCTGGATATGACATTGTGCCGGGGTCAAGCATACGATGGAGGAGCCATCATGAGTGGTAAAATAAAAGGTGTTAAGGCAAGCATATCTAGCATTTAACCGTTAGCCTTTTTTACTCATTGTGCAAGCCACCGACTCACCTTAGCTATCAGTACTGCCTGCACCGTAACCAGCATAAGTAGGGGTAATCTCAGCTGTAGCAACTTTCTTTCGTGAGTCAGGGAAGAAATGCAAGTTCATCTGCCAAAGGAAAAACAAAATATAATTAAAAAAATGTGTGAGACCAGATGGGTGGAAAGACATGAAGCTGTTTTAACATTTTTGGACGTCTTGCAATGCCTTCCTGGAATTTTGCAAAAATGGCAGAAGAAGGGGTTAGAAGTGCTACATCTGCATTTTTGCTGCTCCAAGCTATCATGTCGTCGGAATTTCTTGTAAGCTTGGTAATCCTCGATGATATTTTAGGAATCACGCTGCCTTTATCTCGATCATTACAAGCCATTGAAATTGATATACTTTCTTTCTGCAGTTCAGCTTACATGGTGGCTACTGAGATCCAATTTTTAAATTCTCTGACCTTTCCCTGACGGACTCACCAATTTCCCTGACCGATCGCCAAAGGGCTCCTGTTATCTAAATATTTTATTTCTGCTGAATTAAATTTTCGTCAAACCACAGAAAATGTTAAAAGCTGAAATCAATACATTAAAAGCTACAAGTATACCCCTAATGAAAAAGTATATTAAACCTTCATAAGTTAAACCCTCATGCAAATTATACACACTTTTCATACACATTCCGTGGCCGTGTATCGTATTTTCTCGGCCATATATGTTTCCTTGTGTAAAATTACAATGACGATGTCTAATCCTTTAAGAAAGAGGTATCGTGTCGTGGTAGTCGTGGGAAGTTGAGGATTACTGAAAAGGCATCGGAAGGAAAGTTAATGGCCGATTTACTGGTGGCCTCCGGTACAGGTTCGCGAAGGTTCCGGCTAAGGTGCGCGAAAAATACAAAACAAAACCAAGTTGTTGGACTGGATCAAAATCGGATGGCACGAGTGACATTCAGAAGCGAATAACAATTTGATTTATGAGGTTATAGCCTCTTGATTGTAAGAGGGAACCAAAAATAAACAAATATTTGTGTAAACAAACAAAACGTAATCGCGCCACTGCGAACGAGGCAATGGGGTCGTTTACCATATTTTTTTTATTGCCGAATCTGATAGAGTTTGTAAAATAAAAGGACCCGTATTTTTCCGTTTTCTGATCCGTCAATTTTTTGTCGAGTTATAAGCGGCGAAAAACTGATGTCTTTAACCCTTTCGGAAAAGTGGGTGTGGTGCAACCTCTGACGTATATCGACTTCGTCCAATCACAACTGAGCCCGCGAAGCTACTTCGCCTTATCGCAAAGGGGGGGACACAGCTGACTCGGCCAATGGGAGCGATTTCGACAGCATCTGTGCGAGCAGACCTTCCGAGAACCCCCCTCCACTCCCTTCCCCCTCCCCTGAAAGCAGTCAAGGACGGGAGGAAAATGACGTCAATGTTATCACAGCAGCATTTCCGGTGGGCGTCACCTTTTGCTTATTTTAATTTTTGATTTATGAGTGAATGTTGTGGTTAGAAGATTAATTTTTTCACTAAAATTCGTTTTTCGTTTCCATCTAACGATTTCATGTACAAAATTGCGATTTCGGTTCCGAGTAAACGCCCCCATTAGCAACGGCAGCATCGTATTCAGGAATATCATATTTGAGGTGGTATGTGATACGACTAAATTGCTTCCAGAGGGAGCTAAGGGGGCCACTCAATAATTACGTCGAGCGTGAAAGGTGGGGAGGGGTGGAGGACTCTTCTTACTGTCTCATGAATGGGGGTATGGAAATCGAAGATGATCTTACGTAAGATTTTGTTTACACGTGTAATCGTACTCGTATTACCATCCTAACAATCATCGTCTCATACTTTTATAGCTGCAAGCAACGTATTTACCACGAGCTAGTGTGCTCCACCTGCCTCTAGATCTGAGTCTGAGAAGTTAAAAAAAAAACGCGAGGTAAAATTTTCCGAACAACATAGTCTCGGATTCCTTATGATGAGCAGAATGCATGTGATTATAAATTTTAACACTACTAGGCAAATATCGCATAAAGGATGTACAAAAGTGATACATTGTACTTCTGATTCACAACTAAGTAACTTAAAGACACAACTAATAAGATTCACCACTGAATGTTCCACAAATTGATGGGGCTTATTCCATGCATATCAGCGACGGATATTAGTTTTAGTTGATGAAATAAAGGGCGGGAATGACTGGCTGATAAACGTAATGGTAGATAAATAACGAGAATTTCAATTTGTTTCTCCCTGACCATCACTAGAATTCCCTGACTTTTCCAGAAATGCAAAATTCCCTGACAATTCCAGGTTTTCCCTGACGATCGCCACCCTCGCTTATCAATACGACCACAGCCTGTCTACTAAGCAACGTGAAACTAGCGCGGATTAATTCAAAAAACATTTCAATATAGCTGAGGCCCTTGCAAATGAAATGGGTACAGAAATCACGGTCCGCTGAATTACCGGCCGTCAAACAAATAGGTCGAATATTCAGACTGAGTCTATTGAAGAGTATTACCGCCTTACAATATATATTCCTTTTCTAGATTATTTGTTAAAAGAAATATCATCCAGGTTCCCTAACGCTCAGCTGCATAAAATCGGACAGTTGCAAAAGCTGCTGTCACATAACTTCAGTAATGAAGATATTGAGGATGTTTTGCAAGGTTCTGAAGTATATAAAGAGGACCTTCCTTGTTTTTTAGCTTTGAAGGGAGAGCTAAAAATTGGGCAAGAGATGAGAGGAAATATTATGCCAAAGTCTGCAGCAGATGCCTACAAAAGAGCAACGGCGCTGCCATATATTAGAACTCTATGTCAATTGTTGTGCATGTTTCCTGTGACTTCTTGTACTGCCGAGCGATCTTTCTCCACCTTACGCCGATTAAAAACATATCTTCGCAGCAGAATGACAGAAGATCGTTTGAATGGACTGGCTTTAATGCATATCCATCAAGACATTGCATCAAAAATGAACGTTAATGAAGTACTGGACATCTTCAGCAGGAAACATAAAAGAAAACTGTCGTTATTATATAAGTAACTTAATAATATTTTCATATTAATAACCTTTACATTAAAATAAAGAGTATATTTCGTACATTACTTGTTGTATGTTGTTTTTTAATCCCAAATATGAGAAGACCCTTTGCCCGTCAGACCCTTGTGCCCCCCCAGAAAATAATCCTGGATCCGCCCTTGTAAGTACTCATTCTAATTATGAACAGGCATTCACATGAGTGTGATAATTTCAACAAATTTGCAATTTATTCATGTTTCGTGTAATTATACTTATTTTAGATTTAAATATCCAGCGAAATAAATATTGAACTTGTACTACTCTCGGAATTGTCGTATTCTGTTAGCTTACCGGTCTCTCAAAAAATGGCGTTTTCTGTAATCGTCGCCGAACTCCGCCAATCGCAGTAAAAGCGGCACCGCTAATGGTTCAAAAATGATAGGTATGTTGTTGTGTTTCCGACTTACGCGGATTTCTACTCGATCGGAAGTTTTTGGAACGAATTAACCGCGTAAGTCGAGAACTTACTGTATTTAAGAAAATATGTGCATCGCTTTAGCTATCACGTTGCGCGGGTTGCATATTTCGTGTAATAGCCCATTACTTTTGTCCGCTCAGCAGTGTCAAATTTATTCTAGTTTGAGGGAGGTAACTGATGATTGTTAAATATTCTTTCTTGATGACTTGCACAAAACACATTTTATACATGGTATCGTGCAAAGCGTCTCATCAACCTAATATGTTTATAGTGTGGTCCGCCGTAATGTTAGCATAATGCTAGATCTCTTTTTTGACGCATAACTTCAATCAATTTGGACATGCATTTGAAGCTCAAAACCAGAACTCACTTTTTTTCTAAATATAAGTTTGTGTGATCCAAGCAATATTCCGCACATAAATAAATTTGTTATTTTCGCACCCAGACTTATATCTCCTGACACGGCGATTTTCTATTGATCACCAAGACCGTAAAATAATAGCTTCTTCCTCTGTTGCTCTTACTTATTTTGGAGAGGTTTTGTTTTTATTTGTGGAACATACTTATGTATCCGAAGTAATTGGATATTTTTGCAGCAAGCATCTGCAATATTGACAGATTAATAATACAAGGTGTAAGAAAACTTGACGATGTATTTTTTCACACTTTTATTGAGTAAAACCCTACCGATTTCGACACTCTCGTGTCATTGTACCGAAACCGGTTGGGTTTTACTCAATTAACGGTAGGGTTTTACGCAATTACCGGTTCGGTTTTCTTACACCGTGTCACTTTTTCACAACGTATCGTCTGATTCCATTCAATTTCTTAATAGTCCAATTTCGACGAGAAGGTGCCGAAGAAAATATGCAGAGGTAATAGTGTACATATTGTGGTTGGATGCCAGTTGCCGTTAAGTACATTGAAAGTGCCTAAAATGTGGTCAAAAGTACCTCAAATTACCTTTCAAATCTATGCCTTTCGTATACGATGCTGTCTTTTCTGATGATTGCGCCGCGAGTAAATACATTTTATAGGGAGGTAGGTATGCATCTGCGCCCACAATTCAGTATTGAAGTGACCAGAGCGCAGCTCACTCGTGTCGTGGAAGCAAACCCAGAATTTGTAGGTCTACTTTGAAATTCAACCATAATTCGTCAAGTGCATCGATTTTCATTCAGGAAAATGGAAACGTTTTCTCAAAGTAAGTACATATAACGTATTTAATGCAAACGTTTGAGAAGCAAATGTCTTTAACAGCGGCGTACAGGCCGCATTGAGTGTGTTATATTTTTGTAGTTGTCTGAGAAAATGTAGCTATAACGATAATAATCACTTCATATTTATTTATCACTTATATTTATTTAGGGACATAATATTTACTTGTATAATTCCATTAATAAAGTTTTGCATTCATATATTTTCATTGAGAACCATAATTGATATAGTTAACACTTTTATGTCATTACAGTAACTTTCAAACTCACACGCCATGAGATTTTTACGCTGACCAAGCCCCACTGGAAGGAAGGTACTTCAGCGGGGTATGGAGCACTGGTACTGGGAATTCATGAAAAATATGGACGTAAGCACTTAATGGTTGATAAAGGCAAGAACCCGATTGAGATGCTTGGTTTCCGATTTGCAGGCGAGGTGGAAAAAGTGCGGGCGTGAGGAGAATTCTTTTCTCGCTCAGAACACTGACTGACTTGCGACTATCTGGAACATAAAATTTGTTGGCAACGTAAGGACAACAGGCCGTAAGACTGCAAGTGGTCGACCAGAAATCGCCTTCCTCTCAGTCAGCGAAAGAACTAAGCGGAGGCGGACTGAGCGATTAGCACCAAGTCAGGTCCCGAGCAACTGTGCTGCGCAACACAGATGAGCCCCCGGGCCGAAGGAAAGTCAGATGGCGGCTGCAGTAGTGATGGATGCAACGTTGGCTACTCCTACTAGGTCCCAAAAATACCGCGATTCATTGCTGGCGTGTCGCGAGCAGCCTTATACCCCGGAGCGTGCATTATTTGTCATGATTCAGTTAAAACTTTCCAAAAACAGGTACCAGCTCTTGAGAAATAGTGCTCTGGGACAGAAATCGAGACTGTATCCACCTTACAAGGCAGTATTGGAAGCTAAACGCGGCTGCTACCCTAGCGTGGATAACTTTACCCTTGATGGATGGAAACTGATATCGAAACAGTTCCAATTGCAGATAATCATGATGATGGTGAATTTGAAAGGGAGAAGATTTTGGTGATGATTTTTAATGCATACTGCTTCATTGTGTGATAATGCTATTTTTGATGATCATTTAGAGCCAGCTACTGTGACAGAGGCTTTAACAGGAAATGATAGTGTTCACTGGAAAAAAAAGCTGTAAGTGAATAATTGCAATCTTTCAAAGACAATCATGTATGGGATCTTGTTAAAAAGCCTGAAGAGAAAAAGGTGGTAAAGTGTAAATGGGTTGTTTAAGATTGTTAACCCTCCCAGAAACCAGAGGTTGTGGCTCACTTTTTAATGGACACTCCCCGATTTGTAAAATTATTATTAACAACAACTCCGCTCTGATTTTGAACGCTGCACAAAATTGGTTCAGTCTACAGTGAACTCTCGTTAGGACGATCCATGATAGCACGTTTTTCTCGTTAGCACGTTCGTTTCCATAGATCCGCGCAACAGGGTATGTAATTAATACTAGTTGGCATGTTTTGCTTACCTCTTTGCCACGTTTTGCTTACCTCTTTAGCACGTTCAAAGGAGGACCAAACCAAATTTTTCCCAGGAAAATAATCGCCGTATAGGTTGATTTGAAGATGGGTACAATATAATAATAAATATAGTAGTAGTAGTAGTAGTAGTAGAGTTGATGTTTTGGGGGCGTCGAAGGCATGGTCATTTTGCACCACTACTTTTCAGAAATATAACATTAATTTAAGGCCGTAGACATTACATTACCTGAAATAAGGTATTCAGCTTATTCATCGATTTATCGTACATAAAATCACTCAAAATTATTAAAGACTATATTTTTCATTGACTAAAAAGCCCAGATTTCTTTAAAAATAAAATTACACGGTCGATAGTATCAGGTTCGTCACTTAGCCCTAAATCACCCGTAATGTTCACTCGGTTACGCACGTCCCGGTATCTGTCACACTCCGTCAGGATATGCCGAATTCCAAGAGGACAGTCGCAGTCATCACGCCTAGGTGGCAATTTCTCTTCTGTGAAGAGAAAGGAGTGGGTCATTGGGCTGTGCCCGGGTGATGACGAATTCCTCTCGGCGGTTCCTCCTGACGGAAGTGGGCCACGCTGACGTCACCGGTTTAACTGTGCGCAGTTTGTTATTTGCAATGATTCCTCACGACTCCCTCCACTGTTGAAGAACTGAGCTCTTAAGTGAAGCGTCGACTTGTGATGGCAGGTATGTAATTACAATTTGGTTGCATTCATCATATTTCTTTGGATCCATTATTAAAAGCGTAAAGGTGAGAGACCTTGGGGCATATAAATTCTGGGAATCTCATGCGAGTACTCTGGTATACGTAATATTTCGTGTATGTAAATAGGCATTGTCGTACTGAGGCCTGTTTGAATCTTAGGCCCGTATTCATAGTCAGGTCTCAAGTTATGACTTGAGACCGTCTCGATGAAGATCGCCTTAATGGTCAAGGCGTGCATATTTCGAGTCAGCTTTCATAGTCTTCGAATAAGACCGTCTTGATGAAGATGAACTTGACGAAGATCATCTCATTTTCAATAAGACATGCTTCATGAAGCATTGGCTGAAGCAAATGCTTGTTCGTTCAACCAATCACCTTCAACGTTACATTTATTAACTTGACAACCGTTGCCCCCTCGAAGTGGTAAATTTGAATCTGAAAATGGACTCAACCTCGGTCAAGCATCGGCATTACACGCCATTGGAGAAGAAAATTTTTCTCGACACTCTTGCTAATTATAAAAAACAGAAAGCAAGAAAGGGGATACTGCGTCACTCAAGGAAAAGGAAGCAGTATGGAAGAAAATTGCGGATACATACAATAATTCGCACTGCATAACGCAAGAGGTGAGATCTGAGTATTACATGGAATTAGTATATTTATTATGTTTGCGTGATGAATATTGATAGCAAGAGCATGCAAAGTCACTTACATTATCTGGTGGTTCGTTTAATTTCACTGTTGCAGAGGACAGTTCAACAGCTAAAAAAATTATGGTCGAATTTAAAGCAAACGCAAAGAAATACTATAACGAAGGAGAGGCAGAATCGTATGGCTTCAGGCAGGAGACCAGCTCCTGAAGAGATGGAAATAGATCCTGATGTGGAGAATATTGTGCCAAACCTAATGGCTATGGTGCCGACAGTATTCTCCTCCAACATGTCGGTTGAATAACTTTAGGGTAAATATGGGAATGATATCCTTTAAATATGAGATTTTCTTTGAAGTTGCTATCCTATTTTTCAATGTAATTTGTGTAAAAGTGTGTTTCCTTGATTTTAGTCACATTCATCATACTTCGAACATAACTAATAATTTCCAGTATTGCATTTGTATCTCATTCCAGAGCAAGAAGAGAGTGTAATTAAAGGACTATATTCCATTAGTAATGTGATTGACGAAACGAATGATAGTGGTAACTTATGTCATGGTAAGTCTTTTGAGGCATTATTATTGTGGATATTAAACTAATTTTTCTGTGCATTCAATGTAACTAGTTCAACGCTATCATAAGATACTACCCAAAGATAAGTTTTCCTGTAAATTGTATTACGCCAGTCGCACGATATGTTTGAATTTAGCGGGTCCCCAAAGAAGAAAATAACGAATGTCGCAAGTTGCTACAGAAAGTGAGCTGTCGTGGCAGTAGTGGTTTATCCATGATCCAACGTAAATAGTTGTACATTAAACACTTGGAATAATGAAACTGAGAAAACTTTATAATTATCAGGTAACAAGTTTACCCATTCTGCTTTCTTATTCATAGACTTGAAGCAATGACAAATTATATTTCAGGGCCAATGCCACCGAAGCAATCATACTTTGAAAAAATAAATTTGAAGTCTGAGCTTGCGCCGAAACGAGAGTGAATTGAAAGGCTCATGAAGTACGATGAAGACTTGGCTTCAGTGCGACTAGATGCAGAGAGGGAAATGACACAACTGCAATTGAACCATTTGAAGGTTATTCATGCCCTTGAAGTAAGAGCTGCTACAGCGAAAGCTGAACTGCAGGAGTTCCTCCTCAGAAAGGAAACGAATGAATCATGATTTATTTTCTTTTATGTTTTCTTGATTTTTTTGTGTTGTATTCAGAAAAAAAACACCAAATAAAAACAGGTTAAAAATACATGATTTTGAGAAAATAATTTAATATCCATGAAAAACTACATGCATGGATAAAAATCAATGAAAAATTCTTTCAATAAGAGCATGTCGCAGGGCAAAACCATCTCCTGACTGCCAGTTTGGTGGTTCTACTGGCACCACTTCATCTTCAACAAACTCACCATCCATAGGAACTTAAGTTATGGTTAGAACACCATTATGCCTAAACATTTAAGGATTAAAATTTAAGTATTGTACCATAAATCAGTGTAATACCATGGAATACCTTGGAATACCTACTTCTTTGGAGTACCTTCCTTTCATTTAATAATTCTATAGAAATGGATATGGTAAGTAAACAGTTTCCATAAAAGGCGAGGCATTTTGATAATAGTGGGCCAAATACTTCATTAATAATGTCCATTAAACTTTGTACTAATAATATCCTGTCGCTAGTCAAAATAAATTCTCTGTGCCTCGGTCTCAGGGTTTGCAATGGGTGTCAGTAAAAAAGGTAAGCATGGGTACCCAGATCACCAACTAGATACCCATCAAGGTGCCCTCCCAAGTACCTCATATGGAGACGGGAATTTTGAAAAATTCGGCTATCATGCTGACTTCCTGGTCATTCAGGAACTAGGTTCAGAAACTCCATAGAAGGACCAACAACTGCCTATTGAAAGTGATGGAAATTGAACATACAATTTCTATTTGTCATGCACTTCCGATCAAATTTTTTTACATTACAAACATCCTGCTGCATCTCCGGAGGAATTGGGAGACCTCGGTTGTTTGGTTTTTGTAATGGCCCGTCGATATGAGGCAATATCCCGTTAATTACCGAATGTTTGGAGAATCTATGCCTCTCTTTATCTAAACTCTCCTTCCCGATACCCATCGAAGGGATTCTGTGCATTCCTCACGTATCGTTTTTGCAATCTTTCGACCGGTTAGTCAATGGGATTACCAAGAGGATCATACAAAACACCGTTTAAATTCATTCGTGAGATTCGAGTGGTAGACAGAACAAAAAAGTAGTAGTAGTAATTTGATTTATAGGGTGCGTGGACATCGAGGTCATTTTGCACCACTACTATCTTTATGTTAGCAAAATGTTTTCTTGTCAGCTTTTGTCGCCGTTACCTTGAAATGTTAGAAAAGTGACAGGAAATCTGACTTTTGCTTCAAATAGATAAATATAAACCATTAAACTCTAGATATTGAAAAAAAATCGACATTAAAATAATTAAATAATAAAATTATTTAAAATTAAATATCGAATGTCATAGTTTGTTAAAAATACCAATTTCTTTTAAAAACTTTAAAACTTTGTTGATACCATCTGCTTCGTCGCCTAAGACTTCTCTTAGGTTTCTGCAGATATTCAGCCTTTCACGCACGGCCTCAAACACATTCCGTTAAGATGTGTTCCACACTGAGGATGGTATCGCAAACATCACACCGAGGTTTTCTTTTCTCCTCTGAGAAGAGATACGAGTGCGAAAGGGCACAATGCCCTATGCTCAGCAGAGTGATGGCGACCTCTTCACCACGAGAATCCTTCTGGACGTGGGCCACTCCGATGTTTCGGGCTTAATCGAACGGAGTTTATTTCCTGTGGTGCTTTTCCATGTAGCTTCCCACTCCTTCATGGCCGTGTTCCGTAGTGTGAGTCTCACATCGTCTGCGGGCAAGTAAACGATACGTTTACTCAAGACGAGGTTGATGACGACTTGATGAAGGCGACTTATTTGCGGACTTATTCGATCAACAAGACGAGCTTCGGCGACTATGAATCCACGCATGCTTGAGCATTTGCCCGTTTACAATGAGACACAACTATGAAACCTGATAAGCTCCACTTGAAACAAGACGATCTTGATCAAGCTCGCCTTATTCGACAATGCTTGAGACTGTCTTGTTTAGCGACAATGAAACGAAAATCGTGATTAAGCTTGAACTAGAGGCGAACTTATTCAAGCAAATGCTTAAGTTTCGACTATGAATACGGGCCTTAATTTTACGATTCTTGCCTTCATGTAGAAAGGGAACAAGACTTAGAGCAGCAGATAAGTAATAACAGGATCCCAGTCATCAAAATACAGGATTTGGAGGATGGAAATGACCATGGAGAAACTGAGCAGAGGTAGGATCGGCCACAACATGTAAAATATTTACCATGTTTTTTTTCAAGTGATTATTATTTGTTCAATTGACTTTGGTAGGTATTGATGCAATGTGTCCCAACTTCAGTTGCAGAAACAATTATAAGCCGATTCGAAGGCAAAGAGGTACCTAGATATTATTAATGAAAACCAGAAGACTTTGAAAATGAATACTATTTTTAGAAAAATGGGGAGAGGGATGGAGAACTTATGTAACTCGGATGAAGACGAGAAAGGAGTTGTTCCCCGATCGATGTTCCCAAGCATGGAGAAGAAATATATCTAGGCTAAGGAGAACATAAATATTCTGCGCAAAAAGGAAGAAGCAGCTTCCCAGAAGTCGAAGAAACTTCAGTAGAAGTTTGAGGCCCTGAAAGAAACAAATGGGGTGCTAGGGAAGCTGAATATGCAGCTGCAGGAAACAAACCTAACCCTGGAAAAGGAGTTGCTGGAGAGGTTAAGGCCAGGTATAGCTATTTCATTTAATATCTTAGCAAATTTTGCTGCAATCATTTGTTTCTTGCATAACTTAAGACAATCTACTAGAGGGCACAGGTACCGGCACAGGCAAGAAGGTGTTGCACCTGGCCTGCCGACACCACATCAGCGAACTTCTAATTAAAAGTGCTTACGAGACTGCCATGGGACCTTCGAGAGCTCCGGATGAATCTCTCTTCAGAAAAGTGAAAAATGCTTGGAAGAATGAGAACCGTGGATATTATCGAACCGGCATGACAGACAGTGTAGTTCGCAAAGTAGTTGATGCCGACTCTTCATTTGTGATTTCCTTTGCTAAGGAACGTCTAGAGGTAAGTTATTGGCATGTTTGAATATTTCATTTTTATAGTACATCTCTATGTTCTACAATTAGTTTTCCCCATCTATTCTAATTTTACTTGCGGATTTCTCAACCTCGGGATGACTATCGCGAGTTCCTCGAGCTTGTCTTATTTTTTCTCGCGGAGATACCGTCACGAGGAGTGCGAATAAGAGCCCCTGGAGCACAATCCAATTCAAGGTGAACGTCAAGTAGTAGTAGTATTTTTATTTGGGGTGCGTCGACGGCTGAGGTCATTTTGCACCACTCAAAGTCTTATTATTGCTAATAATATGATATGAAAAAACAGCATGAAGGAATAGTCTCGTAGGAATAATAACTATATTTTATTGTAAAATCCGTATTTTTTTAAAAAGTTAAAAACCTTGGTGATGTTATCGGCGTCATCTCCTAGGACTTGCCTTATTCCGCCCCGGATGCCTCTCCCGTGCTACCTCTACCTCTAGCCTCTCCCGTGCTACCCGATACACATCACACTCCGTCAGGAGATGCCGCACAGTCAAGAGAGAGTCGCAGTCGTCACAGCGTGGCGGGGTCTTCTCTTCAGTAAAAAGATTGGAGTGTGTCAAGGCACAATGTGCTATTCTCAAGCGAGTGACGGCGACCTCATCCCTGCGACTTCGCCCGGCGGAAGTGGCCCACGCTGATGTCTCGGGTTTTATTTCACGGAGCTTATTATTACGTTGGTCTGTCCAAAGCTCCTTCCATCGAGAACCCTGCACTTAACCCCTGATCCAACTCTCCATGTTGGGAAGAGGAGCTCTTACACTTCCTAAAAATAAACAAAATATTAGTCTGCCTAGTCTCTGAGACACATCTAACGCCCGACAAAACCTGGGAGGTGCCAGGTTATGATGTGCACCGCAGAGATAAAGTAGGCGGAAGGCGTGCTAATGGTGGAGTAGCAATCCTAATTTGCAGTAATACCAAATCATATCCACTTCAACCAATAATCTCTGAAGCGTTAGAAGCAACTGGCATATCAATTGAAACGCTTTTTGGCGATCTTAAAATCTATTCGTGTTATCTGTCACCTGCAAAAAAAATGAATGTATCTGAATTGAACGAATTAATAACAGATGACGAACCGACCATTATAGGTGGGGACTTCAATTCCAAACATATGACCTGGAACTGTCCAGTTGAAAACAGAAACGGCAAGATACTATATGACTGGACCCAAAGTAATAATATAAATGTCCTCGCACCCACGGATCCAACCAGAGTTTTTGGGAGAAGTGTAATAGATATCGCACTAACCAAAAACCTGAACAAACCAGCCTGTATACGAGTAACCAACGACCTTACCAGCGACCACTACCCGGTCGTCATTCACATAGGTCGAACACCAATAAGTCCCAGATTCTGCTATGGTCTTGCAGACTGGGACAAATTTGACGAAATTGTGACATCAGAATTAACACAGCTCAACTGTGAGCCTAAACATCCCGGGGAACTAGACAAAATGGCGGAAGATCTCTCAAAAACAATAAAAAAGGGCATGTTGATAAGCATACCCAAACGAAAGGGCCGACCAGCAGAGTTTATTCCCTTGACAAGTGAAGTAAAAGACAAGATCAAATTGAGGAATTACGTAAGACGCAAATACCAAACTCTGGGGACGTTGCTATTGAAAAACAACTGCGAGATCTAAACAAAGAAATCAAACAGCAGATTAAAGCGGCGCGAAAAGAAAGATGGGACATTTTATTAAATAATATGACGTCAAATGACAGATCCCTGTGGAAGACAGCGAAAAAAATGAGAAACGTGGCTCCCGCAGACCCTTTAATCCGAGCCGAGAATTCAACTACATTAGTACGTCCTATTGACAAAGCTAATGCGATGGCAACCCATCTAGCTAAGATTTTTACACCTGGACGACCCGGCAGTAAAACGCCGGTGATAACATTTGACGAGGCTCAATGGGCTGCTAATCGGAACTCAGAAGATGTTCCTAATTTTAACATAAGTGACATTGATGAAGCCATCAGCAAAATTCAAAACAAAAAGGCGACTGGGGACGATGACATCCCTAATGAAGTTTTGAAAAAAACTGCCAAGCTCAGCCAAACGGTTTCTAGCAACACTAATAAATAATTCCATTAGAATGGGCCACTATCCTGTGCTGTGGAAAAAGGCCATAGTTACCTGCATCCCAAAGACAACTGGACGCACTCTATCAAAGGATGACTTTAGACCAATTTCCCTAATATCCCATATTGGGAAACTGGCGGAACGAGTGATGGCCAAAAATATAAATAAATTCATTGAAAGTAATAACGTAATACCAGAAGAACAATTTGGCTTCCGACTAGGAAGGTCGACAACCCACCAAATAAACAGGCTCATTAATTACATTACGGAGGGCTACAACAACAATAAATTAACAACCGGGGTCTTTCTGGACGTATCGAAAGCCTTTGACAAGGTATGGCACGATGGCCTACTTCAAAAAATGGAAAGCTGGAACTTCCCCAGCTGGTTTCTATTATGGACAAAATCGTATCTATACGAGAGACCGTTTTGCGTGAAATGGAAAAACGAGCGTAGTGCCTGGAAAACTGCTAGTGGAGGAGTTCCACAAGGGTCAGTCCTTGGTCCACTGCTCTTTAACCTTTACATGGCTGACTTTCCCAAAAACGACAAAAATTGGCTTATTGAAAATGCTTTTTATGCGGATGACGTCGCCATTATCTCTAGCAGTAAACGGGCAAATAAAGCTGTTGCATACTTGCAGGATGCACTGGACGAAGCCGAAAAGTGGTACAGGAAGTGGCGCTTGTCTCTAAATACCACAAAAACCGAAGCAATAATATTTCACAAGCCGAGAACTGAAACACCACCGGCAGAACCACTAAGAATCGGGATACAACCAATTGAATGGAGTAAAACAATTAAATATCTAGGAGTAAGTCTCGATGGTACCTTGTCAATGGAACAACATTTAAAATCAACAAAATGCAAATTTATGGGCTCCAAAGTGGGTAGGTAGGTAGGTATTGATTTTTGGGGTGCTTCGACAGCCAAGGTCATTTCGCACCACCCATTCTTTAATTTATCCATAGGCAATATAGTAAACTATTTTTACGGTAGATCAGAATAAGACTAAAAATAAGAATAAAAACATGTCTGTATTAGATTATATTTTATTAAAAAGGTCAGTTTCTTTTAGCAGCAATATGACACGGTTAAGACGATCAGGATCATTGCCTAGAACATGCTCTAGGCTCCCCCTGATCCCTAACCTGAGGCGTGCATTCCGAAATAAGTTACAATCCGTCAGGATGTGTCGCACACTGAGTGGCATGTTGCACTCATTGCAGAGAGGCGGTTCCTTCTCTTCGGTGAAGAGATACGAGTGAGTCAGACGGCAATGACCGATTCGTAGTCGTGCAATGACGACTTCCTCTCTGCGACTGCTCCTGACGGACGTTGGCCATGCTGCCGTTACCGGTTTTAAACTTCGTAATTTGTTGTTTGGGAGATCGTTCCATTGCTCCTGCCACTGTTGGAAAACTGAACCCTTTAGATGGGACCGAAGGTCTTCGAAAGGTACCAGAGTTGATGTGCAATTTTCTTCTTTTAGGGCAGCCTTCGCAGTTGCATCGACACGTTCATTCCCGACAATTCCCATGTGGCTGGGGACCCACAGAAAGATGATGGTGACTCCCTTCTTTTGAAGGGAGAGTAGCGACTCATGGATCTGCTGGCATAGTGGGTTCGTAGAAGAACGGTCGGAAATAGAGTTTAGGGCACTTAGAGAGTCAGAGCAAATTGCGAAGGATCCTCCACTACTGTCTATTCTACACAGAGCCATCTTTATAGCGAACAGCTCCGCCGTGAATACACTGCAGAGTGGACTGAGTTTAGCCTTTATGGTACCATGATAAGAAGAAACTACGGCACAGGCACAGGCGGTAGGAGACTTCGACCCGTCTGTGAATACAGTGACAAAATTGGGGTGGTTGCCCAGGAACACAGAGAAGGTACGCTGGCACTCAGCAGCAGTGGTGGAAGCCTTTGGACGATCACTAAGGAGCATCTTTATTATAGGAGTAGGAGTTAGCCATGGTGGGTGGTTAGATGACCCGACAGGGTATAAATCCGGTAGACCAACTCCTCATTCTCGAATAAAATAGTTAAAACGAACATTGGCAGGCCTTGTGGCCTTTGTCTTACGGTTAAAAACATCTAAAAATCGTGGTTTTGAAAACAAGTTAAAACATGGATGCGTCTTCATTGCTAAAACCTTTGAGGCGTAGTTGCACATTAGCAGGTTCCTTCGGTAGCACAAAGGCGATTCTCCTGCATCAGAGTAGATGCTCAGGATAGGGCTGGTCCGAAACGCCCCCGTACACAGTCGTAAACCGGTATTGTGTATCACAGTCAGTGGTCGAAGGTACGACTCTCGACCGGAAGAGTACACAAAGGAACCATAGTCAAGTTTTGACCGTACTAAAGCACGATACAATAAAATTAGTGTGGAGCGATCAGCTCCCCATGTCGAGTGACTTAGGTACTTGAAAATGTTTAACGTTTTGTGACATTTCAATTTTAAACTTTCTATGTGAGCACGCCAGTTGAGGCGGTAGTCAAATGTCAGGCCTAAAAAACGGATTGAGTCGACAAATGGAAGGTTTTTACCACCCAAGCGTAACGCTGGAGGGATGTTATGTCCCCTACACCGGCGGAAATGAACGCATTTGGTTTTCTCTGAGGAGAACTTAAAACCATTACACTGGGCCCACTTGTGCAGTTTGTTCAGAGTGAGTTGGATTAGTCTGGCTGCTGTAGCGGGTTGGGATGACCTACAAAAAATTGCAAAGTCATCCACAAACAGTGATGCTATTACTGGTGTGCCTACACAGTTAGCAATATCGTTAATCGCTACAGCGAAAAGCGTTACACTAAGAACAGAACCCTGAGGAACTCCATTTTCTTGGCTGTAAAATTGCGATTTATGCTGGCCTATTCTGACTTTAAAAACTCGGTTGGATAAAAAGTTCCGAATAAAAATGGGTAGATTACCCCTAAAACCCCATTCGTGCAGAGTGTGTAGAATTTTGTGTCGCCAAGTTCGGTCATAAGCCTTTTCAATATCGAAAAATACGCCAATCACGTGTTGACGTAGAAGGAAGGCTTCCTGGATAAAATTGTCTATCCTTACTAGGTGATCAGTGGTGGAACGGCCCCTACGAAATCCACACTGGACACCAGAAAGAAGGTTGCGACGCTCTAGCCACCATATGAGCCGCCGATTCACCATTCTTTCCATAATCTTGCAAAGGCAGCTAGTAAGAGATATCGGCCTGTAGTTGTTCGGGTCAGCTCGGTCTTTACCCTGTTTTAATATAGGGACTACAACAGACTCCCGCTAGGACGATGGAAAGGAACCTTCAACCCATAGCTGATTGAAGGTGTGGAGGACCTCCAACAATGCCGATTCCGGAATATTCCGGAGAAAGGCATTGTGGACTTCGTCGGGACCTGGAGAAGTCATGTGGGAGTCCGCAATGGCGGACTCTAGTTCCCACAGGGAAAACGGAAGGTTATAATCTGCCAGGGATCGTCGCTCCTTAAAATCGATAGGAAATGCCTCCTTTTCCTTCTTAATTTTTAAAAATCTATCATCGTAGCTTTTATTAGAGCTGGTTTTGGCTAGTTCCTGACCGAATATATTTCCAATAGAAGATGGCGATGTAACTGTGTTGCCTTCAACACGTAGAAAGGAGACGCCGAGCTGTTGTTGGTTCCCAGATATACTTCTTACTTTACGCCAAACCTGTGCAACCGGCGTCCGACTGTTGACGCCAGAGACAAATTCCATCCAGGAAGCCCTCTTCGCCTCCTTCACCACCTGACGTGCCTTCGCTCTTAATCGTCGGAAGGCGGAAAGGTTCATGTTCGTGGGAAATTTTTTAAAAATTCGTAACGCCTTCTTACGTTGACGAATGGCTTCTGCGCATTCCTCGTTCCACCATGGTACTGCTGGTCTCAGTTTGGTGCCCTTTGACCGAGGAACACTGCACCTTGCGCTTTCAATCAGGCAATTCGTTAACCTCTCAATGTTCATTATAGGGTCACATGCTTCGTCGTGGTTAAAATTAAAAACTTTTTTAAAATAAGACCAGTCACCTTTCCGGATAATCCAGTTACCCGGACGAATATAATCTAAAATAAGATTTTGGTCTTTTTTGACTAACAGGGGAAGATGATCGCTCCCACACAAATCATTATGCACGGATATTTCAATCTTGTTTATCAAACTGCTCGATGCAATGCACAGGTCAATCACAGAGTACTGACCGTTAAAAACATTAAAACGGGTTTTCTCCCCGTTGTTCAACAAAATCATGTTAAAATCTAAAATAAAATTGGCTAAAATACGACCTCTTCGGTCGCACTGACTCCTAGAACTCCCCCACAGGGTGTCATGGGCGTTAAAATCTCCTAGTAAAATGTAGGGCTTCGGGAGTTGACCGACAAGGGCGTCCAAGTTAAAACGAGTAACCGGTGCAGCCTCCGGTAGATAAACATTGCACAATGTTGCCGGTTCCGGGGCGTACACGGTTACCGCCACCGCCTGAAACGGTGTGTTAAGCTGTACTCGGGAGGTGTAAAGAGCCTCCCGAATGTAAACAGCCACTCCACCCTGGGCTCGATTGCCACTGGTGTCGTCAAGTCTAAAAATGTTAAAACCTTTTAAAATGCCCTTGTCCGTCCTCTTAAAATGTGTCTCTTGAAGACATATACAAAGAGGGGTAAAATCATGAATTAAAAGGCTCATCTCCTCCTTATGCCGGTAAAATCCATTGCAGTTCCACTGCAAGATAAAAGCCATATTTGATAGTATAAAATATAAAAATAAAACTATGATCGAGCTATCCGTGCAACGGGAGGATCAACGCTTAATACGGCGCCTTCTTCCCGACTGTTTTGCGAGGAGGATTTCTGTCTCAGAGAGACTTTCATCCTCCTCCATACATTCCGGCTGTCCGGGCTTGGACATACCGGATGGTGGTGCCTTTTCCCGCGAGTTATTAGCGTTCGGGGAATTATGTTTAGTGGGGTTCTTCTTGGGAGAACCCGCAGAGCTGGTGGTCACTTTACGAGCCGGTGACAAGTTTTTGGCCGGCATTGCCACTTCTTTCGTCGCTGCTTTCATTAAATGTTCACTACTCTCGGTTTGCGTTGCTATAGTGGCTTTAGGGACTGGTGTTACGGCAACTGAGGCGAATGAGCGGGAAAACACGGGAGCTGCCAATGCCCTATACTTTTTCCTCGCCTCGAAATACGTTATTTTTTCCAGTGTCTTTATTTCCATGACTTTCCTTTCTTCCAGCATTTTCGGACATTTGCGAGAGTACACCGGGTGTGCACCCTCGCAGTTGACGCAGTGTGTATCTTGCACACAGTCCTCTCCCTCATGCGCATCCAGGCCACAGCGTGGGCAGGTGGCCTTGCCCTCACATCGCGTGGCGATGTGGCCGAAGCGCTGGCACTGGAAGCAGCGCATTGGAGCTGGAATATAGGGCCTCACCGGTACTGACTCGTAGCCAATGAATACCTTATCGGGGAGCTTTTCACATCCAAAGGTCAAAACCACGGACGTAGTGTTAATTACTACGCCGTTGCGCCTTGTAGTAAGTCGACGGACATCGGTTACACCTTGAGATGCCATCTCTCTCTTAATTTCGTCGACTTCTACATGGAGGAGGTCAAAGTGGCTGATTACTCCCCGACAGGTATTCAATGTACGGTGAACCTCTACTTTTACTGGAAAGTCATGGAATCTATCCGTAGCCAAGAGTTTCTCGCTCTGTGCTATATTTGCCGTTTCAATTAGCAAGGTGCCATCCCTGAGCTTTTTCGCTGACTTGATTTCACCGGGTACCAATGCCGACATAACTTTTCTTATAAGGAATGGGGAAACCTTGGCAAAGGTCTCACCCTCCTTCATACATCTCATAATGAGAAAGCGCTTACTTCCGTTAGTACACATTTCTCTCCCACCCATGTCCGGGCGGGATTTTTTAGTTGGTGGAAGAATATTATCCGCCATACCAAATTTAAATTTCGTCCCCCGAGCTCCCCACCCACCATGGAGCCACACATTCGGGACGCCACACCGCAAACCGGTGCGGTCGCCAGGGCTACCCGAGGGGATATAGCACCCTAGAGGTGGTTGTCTGTTTCGGGTTGGGTCTTCGATGCACGGGCCCACCAAACCAGTACATCTCCGACCGCCCTACGCAGACCCCCACCTCCCTGGCACTCGCCACCGTTAAGCGTAACGCCACGGAAGCCGATTGACCGGGAGTGGCTAGCTCCCGGCCGCCCGTTTACACAGAATCCGGGGCCGAAGAGGGGTATTGGCCCGTAGTCCATACCGGGCATCCGACACCCGGCTGGGAACCGCGGACCTCACCCTCCAGGATCCCCTTCTCCTCCTTACGGGTCTCCGCACACGGCAAACATGCGGGTGGATCGCAGGCCAGGTGGTGTGGCCGCACACAGACAGTTGACCCACAAGACTGTCCGGGCTCAACCCTTGTTGGCTCTGGGTTTGTTTTCGGGGTTGTCTCCCCGCCCTTTTAGTCGCCTCTTACGACAAGCAGATATACTGCGGGAGTATTCTCAATCCCCCTACCCGCAGGGGGTTCCAAAGTGGGACTTGCTCCGATACTAAAAAATAAATGTACCCCGCCTGAGATCAAGGCAAGAATATATAAAACCTATATACAACCCGTAATCACTTACGCGGCACCTGCATGGGCAGGTTTACTAAAGAAAGGCAGAACCTACCAAATCGAAGTTATGGAAAGAAAATGCCTCAGATCGATTTATAACATAAGACCAGGCACTACGAATGGTAATCTATATAAATATACAAATATCACACCAATAATGGAAGTAATAATAAAACTAAGGGAAGAATATGAACAAAAAGCCACCCAAAATGAATCGGAAACAATAAAATCAATCATAATTAGACATAATGCAGGAGGTAAATACAGAACGCCAGGCAGTAAAATACTGTCTGACGTCCGTAACAATATGTAAAACAAACTCTTTCTTAATTGCCAGGCAGGCAATATATAAGACACAGGGCAAAAGTTAAAAATTCCTTAACGCACCCTGACAATAAATGCCCCCCTTCGGGGGCATTCGACACTCTGCTCCTTCCACTTTTCCAAGGCAAAGTGCCGGAGCTTGGTCCTGAGATCATCTGCGGATACCAGAGGTACTGTCATATCTGGGGCGCTTAGTACTTCTTTAGCAGCTGCGTCGGCTTTTTCGTTCCCTCCTATCCCCATGTGCCCAGGAATCCACAAGAAGGATATTATCACTCCCTCCCTATTGAGGGATAGTATGGAAGAGTGGATGTCTTGCACAATTGGGTTAGAGGGCGAAAACTCAGAAATTGACTTCAACGCACTCGCAGAATCTGTACAAATTAGGAAGGAAGCATTTCTGCATTTTATATTGGCCAGAGCCAATTTGATGGCAGTCAATTCTGCCGTAAAAACGGAACACATCGGATTGAGTCTTGCTTTGATTATTCCGTGGTACGTTGATACCACTGCACATCCGCAAGAGGTTCCAGACTTTGAGCCATCTATAAAGACGATGGTGAAGTCGCGGTGATGACTGAGGATTTCTCTGAATAGATGTCCGTACTCCGTAGAAGTGGTACAGGATTTCCGACATAGAAGTAGCCGCCAAATAAAATTCGGCCGAGGAATCGACCATGGAGGTTCTGTCATGTACCCGGTCGGATACACGTCTGGTAGGTTAAAACCGCGCTCTTCGATAAAAATTTTAAAACGTACACTTAAAGGCTTCGTAGCCCTTGTCCTTCTATTAAAAATGTCTAAAAACCTTGGGTTAAAAATAATGTTGTAGCACGGGTGATTCTTTGCTGATAAAATCTTGGCAACATAGTTGCAAGTCAACATGTCTCTACGAGTATCAAGCGGCGGCTCCCCCGCTTCCGCGTAAATACTCAGGACAGGTGAAGTTCTGAAGGCCCCATTGGCTATCCGTAGTCCAGAATTATGCACGGTAGACAAGGATTTCATGTGTGAATCACGTGCAGAAGAGTACGCTACGCATCCGTAGTCCAACCGAGAGCGCACTAAAGATCGGTACAATAAAAGCATTGTAGTGCAATCCGCACCCCATGATGAATGCGTTAGAAACCGCAGAATATATAAAACCTTCGAGCATCTGTCTTTTAAAACTTTAAAATGCTCGCGCCAGGTCAAACGTTGGTCCATGACCACCCCAAGGAATCTGATAGATTCTACAAAGGGAAGTTCCCTACGGCAGAGATAGAGAGACGGCGTAGCGTGTAATCCCCTTATCCTGTGAAAATGGACACACTTCGTTTTCTCTCCGGAGAAACGAAATCCTTTTCTGAGACCAGGTAGACAGCTTGTTGAGGGATAGTTGGATAAGCCTGGAAGCACTTGCTAATTTTGACGATCGGCAGAAAATAGCCAGGTCGTCAACGAACAGGGAAGCCATTACAGGAGAACGGATACATTCTGTGATATCATTGATTGCTATAGCAAATAGTGTCACACTTAGTACGGAACCCTGGGGTACTCCATTCTCTAGTGGATAGGGTCTAGATAGACATTTACCTATTTTAACTTTAAAAACCCGCCCGCATAAAAATGTTTTGATAAAAATGGGTAGGTTTCCCCTAAAGCCCCAATTGTGCAACGTCGTTAAAATTTTGTGACGCCAAACGCGATCGTACGCTTTTTCTATATCGAAAAAAACGCCGATCACGTGCTGGCGTAAAAGGAAAGCTTCTTGCATGAAATTATCTGTTCGGACCAGGTGGTCGAGAGTTGACCTACCTTTGCGAAAGCCACACTGTATATCTGAAAGAACGTTTCGTCGTTCCAACCACCACACGAGTCGGCGGTTAACCATTCTTTCCATTATCTTACAGACACAACTTGTAAGCGAGATGGGTCCGTAGTTATTTGGGTTTGATCTATTCTTTCCCTGCTTGGGGATGGGCACCACAGCGGATTCTCGCCAGATTTCCGGAAAGCTCCCATCAGACCAGATTTTATTGAAACATCGCAGAATTTCCGGTAGGGCTGCCTGCGGAAGATTGCGGATGAAGGCGTTATGGACTTGATCCATTCCTGGTGCGCTGTCATGGGAGTCTGCGATTGCGGACGTCAATTCCCACATTGAGAATGAGTCATTGTAGGCTATATTGGGACCTATGGTTTTAAAGTTAAGCGGCGCTAACTCGACTTGTTCTTTCATACGAATGAATGCAGCGTCAAAGTTTGAGTTACTGCTGGTGTTGGAAAGTAACTGTCCAAAAACCTCGCATATATCGAGGGAGGAGGTAACCACCCGATCAGCGACCTTTAAGTACGAGACAGTGAGGGTTTCACTAGAGCCCGAAATGCTTCTCACCTTTCTCCAAACATCCGATATGGGCGTTCTACTATTTAGTGTGGAGAGATACTCAATCCAGGATGCCTTCTTTGCCTCCTTCACCACCTTCCGGGCTTTAGCTCGTAAACGTCGAAAAGAGGCAAGATTTGTCGCGTCGAGTCGAGTCGAGTAAATTGTTAAATCTCTACTGAAGAGGAGAATGGCCTCCGTGAAGTGTATTTTTAATGTAATAATTTACACTTTTCAGTGTTTTAGTGCCCCTGCTCTTGTCTGCTCCAAAAAAACGATTTAGAATTGATTAAGCAACTTATCCGCTACATCTCTGTCAATGCCGACATCGCTAACGCCGTTATGAAAACGTTTCCACGACATTTATGGTACCTTAGCGAGGATTTGGTGGCATTGGCATTTATGACAATGGCGTTTCATTTGATGAGAAACAAAAAATTCAGTTAGCACTTCAAAACGGTAGGTAGATAGGTAGAATTATTTTAAGGTGCTTCGACTGCTAAGGTCATTTTGCACCTTTACTTTTCCAGATTACAAGCAGTGCTAGAAAACCAATACCGTGTAAGTATAAAGCAATACGTATGAATGATATTAACTATCATAGGGCTCGATAGGTGTAAGTCTATATTAGGCATAGTCATGTGTCAAAAGAGATTTAGAGTTTTAAGGCAATTTGCAATTAGTCTTCCTGGGCCTCAAATTTTGGGTAGTAGATTCACTTCATTGAGAAATTTAAGATCGCAATCGATAAAATTGCGATCGTCACCCAAAACCTTACTCAGATCGCCACAAATTTTGTGGCGTTCGCGTTGTACCCGATACTTAACACAGTCGACAAGCAGGTGTTTCACAGTCAAACGGCAGTTACAGCTATCGCAAATGGTGCGTCCTTTTCGGGGGTAAAGAGATACGAGTGAGTCAGGGCTGTGTGTCCTATTCATAGTCTGGTGACAATAACCTCTTCCCGTCAGCTATCCCTGACCGAGGACGTCCAAGCTCTTACATGTTCTTTGATTTCCCTCAGTTTGTTCGACGTTGCGTCGCACCATGACTTAGCCCAAGAAGCGAGAAGTAATTTCTTCAGACGAGCTCTTAAATCTTGGCTTGGGACTTCACCAATGTAATTCTCGCCGCTGTTGGTGGCCGCTCGTGCAGCAGCGTCTGCCGCTTCATTATCAGTAACACCCACGTGGCCAGGTACCCACAGGAATTTTATGTGGATGCCCTTAGCATAGAGGCTGTTAATGCATGTCACTATGTCTTGTCACTTCAAAACGATAGAGAATGTTCACGGAAAAGAGTTTGCCTGACAAGTGGAGAACTAAGTGTAGGGAAGAATCTGTCTCCCGACTACTTTGTAAGCAACAGGACAAAAAACTTTTTCTCCCAACTAATGATCCCATGTGACTTTTTAAACGATGATTATCAGGAATGGAGTTCAACGAAATGCCACATAGAGGGAATGTCAAGAATATCATGGTTACCAGTGGTAAACGGTGTGGCTGAGCGAGCCGTAAAGCTCATGCAAGATTTCCATGATATGTATACTAAAAATGAAGAAGAGAAACAAGGAGTTTTTCAAGCTGTTCAGTAACACAGAAAAAATACCCCTCATGTAACATCAAGGAACTTAGAAAACAATTTTGATCAGACATGACATCAGAGATTTATTGTTCGTAAGTCGCAAAAATAAAAAAGCACCCAACGATAATGGACAATGTGTTTATTTCCCAAGAGAGTTGACATAACAAAGTAACTTTTTTTCATTGTTATATTATATTATTATGGTATTCTTTTCATATATATTTGCGTTCTGTACAAACCTTTGAATTTATGACAATGAGTATGCTTTTTAAATTGTACTTGAAGGGTTCTGTATGAATACAAAATTGATAAAGCAGTGTCAGTGAGTTTGCCAGTGAGGTGGTGAAGCCTTTGAAGGCTTTTGGAACTTCACCAAAGTTCACAAAAATCGAATTCTACAAAAGTATCCTCCCTGAATACATAACAGAGAACAGAGAGATTGTCCTAACGGGAGATTTCAATGCGCTGATCGATAAAAAAAGACAGCGCAAACGAGACAATCGCTGAAATACACACGGAATTGGCAAAACTTATAAGCATGCACAAATTAACAGACACGATAAAAAGCAGTAAACAGATCTCTGGACCACATTTCACAATTACCAAAATTAATTATAGCTCTAGACAAGACCGATTTTATACCAGACAAAAGACCCAGATTTACATAGAGGAACAAATCACGGCAGCTACCTCCCTTACCGACCACTATCTGGTTGCGATAAAAATTAAATATACCTCACACACAAATTTGGAAGATACTCCTCAGCTCGCGTCTTTACGCAAAATAGGTCCTATAATTCACCGGGATAAAAGTATAATTGAGGATTTTAAATTACAGTTCCTCGCGTGGGAGCTAAATCTCCGCCGAACACACGACATAGGAGAAACCTGGGAGAAGCTAAAATACAACACTCGACGTTTTTTTAGTAACAGGACTCGACAGAGGCTCCGCGCATTAAAAAACACAAGAAACGCGTACACAGAGGTTGTACGAGTCCGAATCGATGGTGATTAACCAATTTTTTAGTGGACTGTATTATGCCAATTTTAATCCTTTTACCTATTATGGGAGCCTCACGAGCGAAAGTTATCACTCACCTCGTGTAGTGTTGGCCCCGCCACCAGACCACGGCGGCTCGAACAAAACTCTCCGTCCAGCGTACTTGACGCCTCGACACACACCTTAGGACTGCTACAATACACACCCATTCAAACTACACACACACGTACACAACACCAGCGCACCACTCGGCCGCGTGAGCAACAAAAAAAAACAAAACAAACAAAAGGCGAGCGACACCCTCGCTCCCTGTGAGGCTCCCGGCCAATCAAAATTACTGGCGCAAACAACCCGCCCACCTTGGCACGCTAGTCCAACAAACTACCTAATTTGAAATGTGCGCCTAAACTATAGTCCTAATTAACCTAACATACCTTGTGTGCACCTTACGTTAACGACAAAGAAAATATATTTACCTACCAAGGATCAGGAAAGGTGATCAACATAAAGGAAAAAATATTAAATCTTCACTCCCCAGGGGCTATTGGGAAGACTTAAACAAAGGGAAAGGAAGCCCTCGGAAAAGGAATAACAATCTAACCTACCTGGTGCACACAAACATTAAATTAATCTATCGGTAACAGGCAAAGGTTCCTCACGCCTCTCGTAATGATCCCGTGCACTGTTTTTAAATCTACGACTCGTATAATGCCATCCTTCCCAGGATGTACCTTCACTACGCGACCTAGCCTCCAACGTAGGGGCGGTAGGTTTTCATCTTTCACTATTACGAGGCGACCCTCGACCATATTCGGGGGCGTTTTAAACCATTTTTCCCGCTGCTGGAGTGTCCCGATATATTCATTCTGCCATCTTTTCCAGAATGAAATCATAATTTGCTGTAAGAGTTTCCATCGGGCTACTTTATTTATTGGTTTTCCTAACGAGTCCATTTCTGTGAATAATTCCGGTTGTCCTTGAAAAAGGAAATGCCCAGGAGTCAATGCCTCCAAATCGTCAGGACTAGAGCTAATTGGCGTTAGGGGTCGAGAATTTAAAGTAGCTTCTATTTGAGTAAGTACCGTATAAAATTCTTCATACGTCAACACTTGGGTGCCTATAGCAGCCGTGAGCAGCCTTTTCACACTTTTAATTCCTGCTTCCCAAATTCCGCCAAAATTCGGTGTAGCGGGCGGAATTAAAGTCCATTTAATTTCCTTCTCACTAAGCCAACCTGCTAGCTTAGTGCGGTACTCCCGCGATTGAATAAAACTCTGTCCTTCCTCTAACCAACGTTTTGCTCCGACGAAATTTGTTCCACAGTCGCTAAATATTTCACTAACTTGTCCTCTACGCGAGATAAACCGGCGAAATGCCGCGAGAAAGGCTTCCGTCGTGAGTTCAGACACCAATTCCAAGTGAATAGCTTTGGTTGACAGACAAACAAATAAGCAAATGTACGCCTTGTACTTGCGAGCGTTACGCAGTCTTCCTAGAGTTATATTATAAGGCCCTGCGTAATCCACTCCGCAAGCATTAAATGGTTTAATCTGTTTAAATCTTACAGATGGCAAATTTCCCATTTTAGGTTGCACTGTTGTGGGATGTGCGCGAAAACACTTCACGCACTTTCTCACCCTTTGACGGATCACATTCCTCGCGGATAAAAGCCAAAACTGACGCTGAATAATAGCGTGCAGGTTCAACGGCCCTGGGTGAAGATAAACTTCATGCAAATAATCTATGAGTAATTTTGAAAACTGGTGACGGCCAGGCAACAATATCGGATGCCTTTGCTCATATGGCAAAGAGGAATGTGTTAGCCTTCCGCCCACCCTCAAAATCCCGTTCGAGTCTATAAATGGGCTTAATTTTCTTAAGCGGGCGGAAGAGACACTTCCCAGTCGCAGTGCCTTCAGCTCCGACGAGAATTCCTGATTCTGGATCCTTTTAATCCATGTCACCATTGCATTTTGCAATTCTTGGGAGGAAACGGCACCACTGACCCGATTTTGAGGATTACGACAATTAAAGGCAAACCTTAAACATAAGGCTGTTATCCTCTTAAGCTTAGAAAATGACGAGTATTTACTTAATATCTCGTCCTCATTTTCAGGTTTGACGACCTGCGCATTACATACTACTACCTCATCTAATCCCAAATAGTGACATTCCTGGTCACAAATTCCACCCTTTGACGGCCAACTCGATTCTAAGCTTGACAACCATGGGGGGCCTTTCAGCCACAGACTGTGGTTCAAAAATTCGAACGGCAACAGACCCCTCGAGGCGCAGTCAGCTGGGTTAAATTCGGACGGCACATGCCTAACATTTGCCGGCGAAATCAAACCCTGAATTTCACTAACTCTGTTGGCGACAAAGGTTTTCCATTTGTGTGGTGACGATCGAATCCAACTAATAGCGACAGTGGAATCACTCCATAAAGTGACAGAATCTTTCAAACCTGGCAAGGCAAAAACTTTGGTGACGTGATCCAATAATCTCGCGGTCAATAAAGCACCGCACAGTTCAAGACGTGGTAGCGTCACTCTTTTCAGAGGTGCCACCCTTGACTTCGCCATAAGTAAGTTAACTACAACTTCCCCATTATTTAACATCACTCTTGAGTACACAACTCCGGCATACCCTTTCTCGGAGCTATCTGCAAAGCCATGAATTTGAATATTCAATGCAAAATCGAACCTTAATTCTCTGGGGAGGGAAAACTTACTTATCGTTGGCAAGTCTCGACGAAATATTTCCCATGTTTTTATCACGTCAGCCGGAAGAATGTCATCCCATCCTATCCCTAATTGCCACAGTTCCTGAAGGATACATTTTCCCACGAACGAAACAGGCGTGATAAAGCCCAGCGGGTCATATAATCGTGCTATCTCCGATAAAATGGATCTTTTTGTAATAGGTCCCGGAACATATTGAATGTTAAACGAGAAGTCATCCGATATAGTATGCCAAATCAACCCCAATATTTTTCCAACATAACCATCGGAATTTTCTTCGAATGAGTAGGAATCAGAATTTTTGGCCTGGTGTTCCAACGGAATGCCATTCAGCACTGCAGAACAGTTGCTAACCCATTTTCGCAATGAAAATCCCCCTAGAGACAATAATTTTATCAATTCGTCTCTTAACTTCACCGCCTCCTCTGTGGACTTCATAGATAACACGATGTCATCCATATAGGTTGATCTGGTAAGCGCATGTGATGCCATAGGGTAAACCGCCCCTTCATCCTCAACTAATTTTCCTAACGTTCTGATTGCCAAGTATGGGGCGGATGCAACACCGTATGTAACGGTCGTAAGATTATACTCGCCAAGTGGTGTGTCAGAACTTGACCTCCAAAATATTCGTTGGAACTCATAATTCCTCTCCCTAATACTAATATTTCGGTACATTTGGCGAATATCTGTGATAACGACAATATTGTACATTCGAAATAGCAACAAAATATCTACAATATTTAATTGAAGCTTTGGTCCAGTATGCAAAATTTGATTTAATGAAGGACCATTTTCCGTGGTCATAGAGGCATCGAAGACTACACGAAATTTTTCAAGGTTGTCCTCTCCACGATAAATACAATGATGAGGAATATAAAAGGGTATGGGAATTTTAGGTGGCTCCGACGCCCGAATCATGACCTTGCAATTCGTAATCTGCCATGAACGCATTATAGCATTGCCTTAATTTCGGCCGTTTATCCAAACGCCGTTTAAGTTGGAGAAACCGACGTAATGCGCTGTTTCGACTATTCCCTAGGATCGGCGCATCACTCCGAAAAGGAAGCTCAACTACATAACGACCCGATTCTAATCTACTAACAGTGGATTGAAAATGAGCTTCGCATTTCTTATCGTCCTCACTCAGGTAATGAACGGCGGGTGGTTCCTCCATTTCCCAAAATTTCTTAATAATGTAATCCAACTGGGGCTCCATATGCAAACAAAATGAGTCAATACCATCAACCGGTTGCTGCACCTTTCCCACTAAACAATATCCCCAGAGCGTCTCTATCGCACTCGGAGTACCCTTCGGACCTGTGACCGTATTCCCAATCATTACAGTGCCCAACCATTCGGCACCCAAAAGAATGTCAATAGCCTCAGGTCGAAAATATTGCGGATCCGCCAGTGGAAGATTACGTATATGCGGCCACTGCGTCATTTTTACCTCCATCTTAGGGCAACGCGCTATGTTCTCGATTACTAAAGCTTCAACTTCTAATAACTCACCCTTCGGAGTCGGTTCAAATGCGACAGTCAATTTTCCGTGAGCGACGCCAACTGCTGTTTGGGCCAAACCGAAAATGGATGTAACCGCACTTTCAATAGGCAATCCCAAACGCTGAGCGCAAGCCTTGGTTATAAATGAGCCCTGGCTCACGCTGTCGATCAAAATCTTTACGCGTTGATATATGCCGTGTTGGTCTCGCACCCTACCAACTGCGGTTGATAACAGTACAATGCATTTCGTACTTCGCACAACGGCCTTGGAGGAATTAGTAACCGAGTCGACAGGAGTAGTCAAAGTTATGGAAGCACCCATATTATTCCCCTTCTCCCCGCGGTCACTTTCTACGATAGCTCCCCCTTCATCGTGCACGGCGCCTGTCTTACCAGTCGAATCCTTCTCTCGCGGCGTGAAGTGCAACAAAGAATGATGTTTAAACGAGCAATGGCGACAAGGATTTCGGCGTCGACAGAATTTAATGGTGTGCCCACATTGCAAACAACCTAAGCAAAGACGGTTTTCTTTCGCTACGCGAAACCTCTCATTGGCAGACAAGCCATTAAATTTCTCACATGAATATAGTGGGTGATTAGATTCGCATAATACGCATTTCAATAAAGCGGGACCACGAGCCACGTCTGTGCTAGTCACCAAAGAACTCGTTCCGACCAAAAACGACTTTGATTTTTTTTCACTTTGCATCCCCGATATTTTTTGGCCAGGAAACCCTCCCTTTGCGGGGCCGCATTTGGCCGCCTCCAGCACTCGAGCCTCTCGCTCTAGAAATGAAATAAAACATTTCACGGTCACCGACCCTTCTTTCTCCCACTTTTCTCTCAAATCCAGACTTAACTTCTTCCTCAAAAGAAATAACAGCAGTACTGCCCAATCTTCGACATGATGCCCCAACGCCGTTAACGCGCCCGTATATTCAATTAACAATGTGGAGAAGGTCCGTAATTGTTCCGAAACGCGATCCACATTCTTCAAGCTCAACAATGCCTCCAAATAGGCGTTTGTCAACAATGAGGGCTCATTATAGCGTGACTTTAGCGAATCCCAAGCCACCGAATAATTGGCCCCAGCGAGGGGCAAAGACGACACCAACGACAATGCTTCCCCCTTCAGACATGAGCGCAAGTACATGAATTTTTCGACATCCGATAATTCTAACGAATTATGAATCACCGCTTCAAACACATCGTAAAAGCTCGGCCATGACTTTAAATCCCCATTAAACTCGACCAAGTTCAACTTTGGAAGGGCAATTCTCGACATACCGGCGGGGGCTGCGTGAGTCGACGCAGTAACACCAGACTTATTTGATCCTAAACCGTCAGAGTGAAACACCATAGCCATTATCGTTTTAATGTAATAATATCTAGCTTCAAACTGCGCGATCTTGGCTTTAAACTCCTCAGCTTGGTCAACATTTTGTTTCTTCAGCTGCAATAAAATTTTCGACACAATCTCATAATAGCGCTCACATAATTCATCCAATCCTTCCGTCATCGCCTGGAATAAATCTACTTGTTTCACATCACTGGGATCGCTTTCAACTGCGCGAGATACTTCTTCGATACGAATAATTTTTTGCGACGTCAACTCCTCTTTTACCAACAACTCATCGATCGGAGCCATACTAAACTAACGACAAACTCTTCCGAAATCCATAGGATCCGGCCCGAAGGACCAAACTTTGTACGAGTCCGAATCGATGGTGATTAACCAATTTTTTAGTGGACTATATTATGCCAATTTTAATCCTTTTACCTATTATGGGAGCCTCACGAGCGAAAGTTATCACTCACCTCGTGTAGTGTTGGCCCCGCCACCAGACCACGGCGGCTCGAACAAAACTCTCCGTCCAGCGTACTTGACGCCTCGACACACACCTTAGGACTGCTACAATACACACCCATTCAAACGACACACACACGTACACAACACCAGCGCACCACTCGGCCGCGTGAGCAACAAAAAAAAACAAAACACAAACAAAAGGCGAGCGACACCCTCGCTCCCTGTGAGGCTCCCGGCCAATCAAAATTACTGGCGCAAACAGAGGTAATAATGGAAATAAATAGTAGTTACGAAATACGACAAAAATATATTGAGATAGATAAAGAACTAAAAAAGAAGAAAACGGACATCGATACAGAGATAATTCGTATAAAAAACTGGCAGTGTCTAAAAAATACGCTCCCAGAAGAAACGACCTTCGTCTATGATATATTAAAATTAAAAATAAACAAGCCCCTAATATTCCAACTGAGTATCACACGACTAAAAATATCAAAATAACAGATAAGATACATATTGCCGAAACTATATGTACTGAATAAAAAGAGATACTTCCCACCGACGCCATCAATGCCCCCACCCGGGGGCCCACCCCGTTACTGACAACCATTACGCTTCCTCAAATCACACAGCAACAGAATAATGATATAACAAAACCGCTTACAGAACATGAATTAAAGGAGTGTATTTCTTCACTCCCAAAATGGAAGCAAACAGGAGAGGACGGTCTTCATTAGGAATTTTATCAGCACAATTGGGAAATAATAAAAGACGCACTTTTGGACACGTTAAACGACGCACTAGAAAAAAAGGCTCTCACACCCTCGCAATCAAAAGGCATAATTCGCCTTATTCCCAAGGAAACCAACCCGAACAACATAAATAAATTCCGCTCAATTACCCTGTTAAAAACAGACTACAAAATTCTTGCAGCCATAATAAAAACCCGTTTAACAAAAAATTTGGCCTCCCATTTCTCATCCGCACAACATGCTGTCCTAAAAAATAACAACATAGCAATGGCACTAAACAAACTAAAAAGTATTATAGCAAACAAATTAGAATATACAGGCGTGGATAGTAAGTTAATAAACGTAGACATGGAAAAAGCTTTTGACAAGAGTCCAACCTGCTTGCAAAACAAAGATACTAACACGCATGAACGCCAGTGCCGAAACCATTGATTTAGTAAAAACGTTCTATGGAAACATGCAATCTAAAATTGTTCTTTCTCCATCGCATCAAACTGTTGTATCCAGGGTGGTAGCCCTGGCCGGAAAACAAAAGAGGAGAAGCACGAAAAACCCCCGGCTGTTGTTGGCGGGACTACGCCATGCCTTGTATCGTTCAGTGAGAAATTAAAGTTTTTCTCTATAATGGACTCCTGTGTTTGCCGAGGATGGGATAACCGGGATTCCGATACTGTCGTATGGTTGAGGCTGTTACGTGAGTTTTCGAAAAAAAAAACTGATCGGTCGTCCGTGCCTGTGGTACGTGCCATTCTTTATCTTCACGAAACTATTGCCTTAAGATGAGTCTAGGAACTTTTGATCAAAGTGTCGAGAGCATCTCGACATACCTTCTGCGCCTAAACAGCTATATGAGGACTCTACGTCCTCCTGTTGAGGATCTCGGCAAGAAGGATTTCCTAATTGGTCACATAGGAGGGGCGGCATTGGAGAAGCTAACTGTCAATCTCCACCCTCTCTCACCGGACCAGCTGACTTACGAACAATTAGTGGAGGAACTCAAGACCATATTTACACCGGTGAGATTCTTTCGAGCAGAGAGACTGATCTTTCAACGTCGTGTGCGTGCACCTAATGAAAGTTTTTCGGAGTATGCTCTAGCTTTAAAGAAGTTGGCTGCCACCTGTGATTTTGGAAACAGTATGGAAGATAGACTAATTGATCAATTTTTGTATGGCCTTAATAGTGAAGAAATCACCACTAAACTGGCAGGCGAAAATGTTCCGTTTAAGAGATTCGTGGCCAAAGCGTGCTATATGGAAGGATCCGCAGAATACGCCAAAAGCGCTCGGGAGAGTCCCGCCTCAGTTTCGGTAAACAATAAGAGACCTCAACCTTTCTGTAAGTCGGTATCACCAAAAGACATGGTGAAGTGTTTTAATTGTGGAGGGCCACACTATGCTAACTCGTGTGACAAGCCTTTGAAGTGTACCCATTGTGGCAAGGACGGACATTCAGTGAAATTCTGCCGTCAGAAGAATAAAGACAAGCTCAAAAAGAAAAAGACGGTGAAATCCGTGCAAGAGCAAACACCAGAGGAATCTAGTGATGAAGACTGCCGCAGCTATGTGGGATTGTTGCAGTTGCGTCAAGTGCAGGGAACCCAAAGGAATCGGCGTATGTTGACTGTTCAGATTAATGGTGCACCTATAACTATGCAAATAGATTCGGCCGCAGATGAATCCTGTGTAGGAGAAGATATTTATAAGAAACACCTAAGCCACTTGAAGTTGACACCCACCTCAAGGCTGTACAATTGTTCCAGTGCCCCCTTATCATTACTCGGCGAATGTCAGGTTAATGTTTTGTTTGAAGGTACAGAGTATGTGTTACCTCTGGTTGTGCACAAGGGAAAGTTTCATTCCTTGATGGGTATTCCTTGGCTAGAAGTGCTTCCTATAAATTGGTAGTCTGTTCCCGAAGAAAGCAGTAAATGCGGTTGCCAACTGTGAAAATGTGTTAGAGGATTGTAAGAAACAGTTTCCTTCTGTATTCTCAGGAAAGCCTGGGCTGATCAAGGGTTATGTCGCCCAGATTGTATTGAAACCAGATTCTGTCCCTGTTTTTGTGTCTCATAGACAAGTGCCTATTCCCCTGAGAGATAAGGTAAGAAAAGAGTTGGAGAAAATGGTCGAACAAGGGATTTTGGAGCCCACGACCAACACACAGTGGGGTACTCCAATTGTAGTCGTCCCAAAAGCCAATGGCGAGGTAAGAATCTGTGGGGATTACAGTTGTTCTGTAAACCGTTGTCTGAGTATGGATCATTACCCACTACCACTGATAGATGATTTGTCCTTACTAAAAGGGGAGTGTTTCTGTAAAATTGATCTTTCTCAGGCGTATTTGCAATTAGCTGTTGGTAAAGAATCACCATCTATCTTAACTCTGAGCACTCATGTAGGTTGTTTTAAAGTAAAGAGAATGCTCTATGGGATAGCTTCTGCGCCCGCTATTTTCCAGCAAACTGTTGAAAAAATCTTACAGGGTATTCCAAACTTGTTTGTGTATCTTGATGATATTCTTATTTATGCTGCTAATTGGTCTGAATGTTCCTCTGTTTTAAAACAGGTGTTGGGGCGATTGTCACAACATAACATTGTCATTAACATACCTAAATGTGAATTTTTTGTTAACAGAGTCATATTTTTAGGTCATGTGCTAGATTCTCATGGTTTACATGTTGAGGAATCTAAGGTGAAGGCTATTGTGGATATGGCTTCACCTTCAACTGTGTCTGAGTTAAGTAGTTTCCTAGGAGCTGTAAAATTTTATTATAAATTTCTCCCAGGTGCATCTACTTTTATGGAACCCCTAAATAAACTATTGAAGAAAGATTTTCCTTGGTCTTGGGGTAAGGAACAAAAGGAAGCCTTTGCGAAATGTAAGACAGCCCTCAGTAGTAGTCAGGTGCTTATTCCTTATTCCCTTAAGTTACCTATTAGACTAACTTGTGATGCCTCTCAGGTTGGGGCTGGGGCTGTTCTGTCTCACATTCTCCCTTCAGGGGAAGAGCGCCCAGTGGGCTTTGCCTCAAAAACCTTTACCACCACCGAACGCAATTATGCTCAAGTAGAGAGAGAGGCTGCTGCAGTAATTTTTGGTGTCGCCCACTTTAACAAATTTCTTTGTGGAAGAGAATTTGAACTGGTTACTGACCACAGTTCTCTTACAATAATTTTCGGTTCAAAGACGGGTGCTAAGCCTCTCGCTGCTGCACGTCTTCAGCGTTGGGCAGTACTACTGCATGGCTACAGATTTAAGATTGTGTATAAGAAAGGGATAAATATCCCTCATGCTGATGCTCTAAGCAGACTTCCATTGGCAGATGATATACCGGTGGAGTCTCCTGAAAATGTGATATGTCTAGTTAAGACATTAGGTGTACCTTTGAATGCCCAGTGAATTGTGCTAGTTACAGAAAAAGATCATGATTTATTAAAAGTACGAATGTACATCCAACATGGCTGGCCCTCTAAGTGTGATGATCCTCAGTTACAACCTTATTTTAAGAGACAGTTAGAACTCTCTGTTAATAACCAGTGTGTCACCTATGGTTCAAAAGTTTGTATCCCAAAAGCTCTACAACATGATGTTCTAAATTTGTTGCATGATCAACACCCAGGAATGAGTAAAATGAAGGCACTTGCTCGTGGTTATGTCTATTGGCCTACTCTTGACCAGGACATTGAAATAATGGTAGCTTCTTGTGAGCCATGTCAACAGGTTCAAAACTCACTTCCTCAAATGCCATTTTCTCCTTGGACATGGCCAAAATCTAAGTGGGAGAGAGTGCATGCCGACTTTTGTTATGTAGAAAATAAGACATTGCTTATTGTAGTAGATGCTTATTCTAAGTGGCCGATAGTGGTAATTATGAAGGAAACAAGTGCTTCTGCAGTCATTGAAAAACTTGAGTCTATGACAGCTGCATATGGGTTGTTTAAAGTGTTCGTCTCCGACAATGGCCCACCTTTTCAGTCCCAAGAACTTAGTGAGTTTCTTACTAGTATGGGGGCCAAACATCTCTTTTCACCCCCTTACTTACCAAGAGCAAATGGTCAGGCAGAGAAAACGGTGCAACATGTAAAACAGGCTCTAAAGAAATCTGTTCTCGACAAATCGTGTGAAATGTTGTCCTTGCAGCGTAGGATTAACAAATTCCTAATGGCTTATCGTACAACACCACACACTGTAACTAAGTTAGAACCCGCGGAGTTGTTCCTGGGGAGGAAGCTTAGAACCAAGTTGTCCCTATTAAACCCAATGAGCATTGTGGAAGACCGGGTGACTTCCTGTAATGAGAAGGTGGCCTCCAAATATAAGACTAAACTACCAGAATTGAAAGATGGTGATAATGTGTGGACACAGTATATTACACATAACACAAAACAATTGAAACCTGCTACAATCGTAAAGCAAGTGAGTGCCAAGTATTTTGATATTTTGTGTGATGGGAAACTTAGAAAAAATGTCTCTAGTCAATACCTTCGCCCTAGAATTGAGCCAGGTGGAATTAAGAGTCATGAGTTTATTCCACGGGCTAATGTCAACATCGAGGAAGTTGCTGAAGTCCCAGTTCCCGAAAATGATATATCTGAGTCAAACAGTCCAGGATCTGTTAACCTTGAGAATACTCATGAACCCTTGCCTAGAAGCCCTGCGTTGGCTAGGCCTTGTTTTACTCCCTTGAGTCGCCCATCACGACAAAGGCAGCCACCAAAATACTTGAGTGATTTCCTTGTGTAATTATATCTTGATATGTGTTTTGTGTTTTCATATATATGCCGGTGTAAAAGGGTTATCTTTAGTGGAGGGGAGTTGTTGTATCCAGGGTGGTAGCCCTGGCCGGAAAACAAAAGAGGAGAAGCACGAAAAACCCCCTGGCTGTTGTTGGCGGGACTACGCCATGCCTTGTATCGTTCAGTGAGAAATTAAAGTTTTTCTCTATAATGGACTCCTGTGTTTGCCTGCAACAGAACACATACAAACTACTTTCGAATACAAAATTCAATTAGAAAGGGCTGCCCGCTCTCCATGCTACTGTTTGCACTACAAATGGAGCCACTCCTCATGAATTTACAAGATGCCCTCACGGGTATAATGTTCGCGCAGGACAAGTTCGTGGGCGTGGCCTACGCAGACGATATGTCCATACTTAGCAACAATGACGTAGAGGATCTCGAAATACTCCGTATACTGAAGGCATATGAACTCGAGAGTGGACAACGAGTGAGTGCAAAAAAGACAAAGATCTTAAACCTCTACAGGACAGCCACGACTGATGTCAATACATGGGCCACCACCGAGGAGCACAAAATCTTAGGTATACATTGGCAAGGGGACATTAATAACACAATCACAAAAAACTGGAATTACGTAATTACAAAGGCAGAAAGGGTTCTACATACCTTAGCAAGGAAAAAGTTAACCTTGTTCCAGAGGATTCTGGCGAGTAACACTTTTACTCTCCAAGGTGTGGTACACGGCACAGGTCTTCCCGATCACCAACCACACTGTCGCAAAATTAACGAAGATCACAAACCAACTAATATGGCATAACGAATTATTAAAAATTAAATGAGAAGTGACATATGCCCCCATAGAGAGGAGCGGCCTAAACAATATAGATATTGAAGCCAAAGCACAGGCCCTATTTATAAAAGAATTATTAAAAAGTTGGTCTGACCGTAATCCACATGTTCTTTTCGACACAAGAACACAATACCAACAAAAAATTAATGTTTGGGCCGGGATCTTCGGTGATACAATCGTCGGTCCCATATTCATTGATGGGGACTTGAATGGCGATAAATATTTAACGCTCCTGGAAGAAGCAATATATCCCCAAATTGTACGAGCGTTGGAAAGGCAAGTAGATGAAAACGGAAAATTAATATTGGATGAAAATCTGATTCATTTTCAACATGGCGGGGCCCCTGCCCATTACCCCCAAAGGGTTCGTGATTTTCTGAATGCACATTTCCTTGGGCAATGGATCGGCAGGAGGGGACCTATCGCGTGGCCACCTAGGTCTCCAGATCTAACTCCAATCGATTTTTTTTATGGGGACACATTAAATCAAGAATTTATCGGACCAAGCCGGTAGATCGAGAAGACCTAAGACGGCGGATTATTGCGGCTTGTCAAGAAATTACAAGAGATTGGTTTCGGTTAGAGAAAATATTGAGATGAGACTTTTCCATTGTTTAGCTGTTAATGGCGGGCACTTTGAAAATTTGTTGTAATATTGGTTGTTATTGTTATATTTATTGCATTATTATATTAATTGTTATTGTTATTATTTGTTGTGATATTTCAAAATGTTCCCACTGAAAACAATTGTACTGTGACTTTATTTATCGTTCAATTATCCACCTAATTTGTTTGGCTCTTGATGGAGCGCATTTCCGAAAATTCTTGTTGAATAATACTGTTATCTCAAAAGTGACTTTGGTTCTTATTACGAAACCTAATGTGTTTGTAAATATGGAAAAGTAGGAACCGCGCGCGGAAGATTCAAAATTCAATTTTTTTCACTTTCCAGCGCTGATATCTCGAAATATTGGGGTCTACGAAAAAACGTTTCCTACAAAAGTTTGTTCTTTTTTTGTGTAGAAGATGATGCCGAAATAAAAAAATGTGGTTCCTTTTTCAAAAAAAACAAGTTGACCCCAATATGGGCAATATGCCCACTTGGGGTCAAAAACTAATTGCACGGTTTTTCTTCCCCCTAAAATTCATCGAACCCGTGTTTTACCGATTCTCGATCCGTGCCGCGGTTTTCGAGATAGATATTTCCACCCCCCTCTATCTCGGATCGCCGATTATTTTTTGATAATTTTTTTCTTCATAATCCTTGTTTCGTACCTTGACATGTTTTTGCAACTGGCACGATTCGGGAAAATAGAACTGGAAAATATCCCCTGGAAGATTCAAAGACCATCGGAAAAAAACCTCGTGGCTCTTTTGACTATGCATATGATTCAGAATCAGAAATGTCTGTTGTAAAATGGAATGATAATTCAGTTGTCATTGTCGCCAGCAACAATATACCAGTTTTTCCACAAGGAAGTGCAAAAAGATTTAGCCGTAAGGAGAGGAAAGAGGTATTGATCCCACAGCCCAATGTAATAGGGGAGTACAATAAGAACATGGGTGGAGTTGACCTTCACGACAATGCAAATGCTAACTACAGAATAAAAATCGGGGGAAAGAAGTGGTGGTGGCCATTATTTTGTAATTTGTTGGGCAGTGTCTGTACAAATGCCTGGAAAATATACCGAAAAGCTACAGGCAATAAAATGTCACAAGTTGAGTTTAGGTCATATGTAGCGCTGACCCTAATGAAAAGTGACAGAGTAACTAGTGATGGCCAATTAACAGGAATATCGTAGTAGTAGTAGATTTGGATTTATAGGGTGCGTCGACAGCTATGGTCATTTTGCACCACGCACAAACCAATTTATAACAATAAATATGTATAAATATAAATATAAAGTAAAAATCAAAAGCAGTATAAAAGGTCCAGATTTAGGACACTATATTATATTTTATTAATTAGGTTTGTTTCTTTTAAAAAATTAATAACATGGCATAGGCGATCAGCATCGTTGCCTAGAACGTGTTCTAGGTCGCCGCTGATGCCTAGCCTGTTACTTGTGTCCCGGTATTTGTCACACTCCGTCAGGATATGTCGCACACTGAGAGGACAGTCACAGTCATCACATAGCGGAGGAATTTTCTCTTCTGTAAAGAGGTACGAGTGGGCCAGGGCGCAATGCCCGATTCTTAATCGTGTGATGACCACTTCCTCTCTGCGACTACCCCTGACGGAAGTGGGCCACCCTGACGTTACCAGTTTAATTGTCCGTAACTTATTGTTTGGGACATCCCTCCAAAGTGCACTCCACTGCTCTAGGACTATTTTACGGAGAGAGGCTTGCAGATCCTGATAGGGTACTAGCGTCGTCGTCGGCTCAGGGATAATTAGCGCTTCCTTTGCAGCTGCATCCGCCTTCTCATTTCCAGCAATACCTATATGTCCTGGGACCCAGAGAAAAATAACTTTGATTCCCGTTCTATTAAGGGATAAAAGGGTAGTATGTATTCGCTGGACAATAGGGTGTGGTGAAGAAAAGACGGAAATGGATTGCAGCGCGCTCATTGAGTCCGTGCAGATGACAAAAGACCCCGAAGAACCCCTAATTCCTTCAAGGGCCATCTTAATAGCCAGAAGTTCCGCTGTGTACACGCTACACAGCGTATTGAGCCTGGACTGGACGACACCGTGATGGGACGAGGTAACCGCGCACGAACAGGCTGCATCCGACTTCGATCCATCCGTGTATACTGGGATGAAATCGGAGTGGCGACAGAGAAATTCATTGAAGAGGCGCTGGTATTCTAGAGCAGTGGTGTGGGATTTATGGCGCCTACCGAGTGCCATATGGATGTTCGGCGGCGGAATAATCCACGTTGGGTAACTCGAGTACCCAACAGGATAAACATCTGGGAGTCTTAACCCGACACCCTGAATAAATAAATTAAAACGAACACTGAGCGGCTTGGTAGCTCTTGTCCGTCGATTAAAAAGTTCCATAAATCTAGGGTTAAAAATCAAATTAAAACACGGGAGATTCTTGGTAGGTAACATTTTCGCCACATAGGAGCACATCAGTATCTTCCTACGGTATGGTAACGGAGGCTCTCCGGAATCAGCATAAATGCTGAGGACCGGACTGGTCCGGAAAGCACCAGTAGAAATACGAAGACCTGGCGTAAGTAAGAGTCGCGACTGGAAGCGTAAACAACTGACCCGTAGTCAATTTTTGAACGTACGAGTGCGCGATACAATAAAAGCAGGGACATTCGATCGGCACCCCATGTTGTGTTACTTAAAACTTTTAAAATATTTTGAGTCCGTAGACATTTCTCTCTCAAAGTCTGTATGTGTTCACGCCAGTTAGGCCGGTAGTCAAATGTCACACCGAGAAATCGGATGGACTCCACATGCGGGAGAGTTGCCATTAAGTGACAAAGTTGGCGGAATGTAATGTCCCCTCACCCGGTAAAAGTGGACGCATTTGTACTTATCCGAGGAAAACTTAAAGCCATTCCTCCGAGTCCAAACCTCCAGTTTGTTTAGAGCCAACTGAGACACTCTGGTTGCAGTGGCTATTTTGGACGACCTGCAAAATATTGCTAGGTCGTCAACGAACAAAGATCCCATGAGTGGAGGTTTAATGCATTTACCTATGTCGTTGATCGCAATTGCGAACAGTGTCACACTTAAAACTTAACACTGTGGAACTCCAATTTCCTGCCGATAAAATTTGGATAAGTGTCTACCTATTTTAACTTTAAAAACATGATCAGTTAAAAAATTCTAGATAAAAATAGGTAAATTGCCCCTCAATCCCCACTCATGTAGACACATTAATATCTTATGCCGCCACACTCGGTCGTATGCCTTGTCCACGTCGAAGAAGACACCTACTACGTGTTGACGGAGAAGAAAGGCCTCCTGGATGAAATTTTCGGCTCTGACCAGGTGGTCACACACGAGGTGGGTATTTTAAATGGGAACCAGGTGGGTATTTTAAGTGAGGACCACGGACGATGTATTTCTCACTTCTCCGTCGCGCTTCGTAGTAAGCCTACGAGCATCTGACACTCCTTGAGACGCCATCTCACTCTTGATCTCGTCCACTTCTACGTACAACAGATCGTAGTGAGAGATTACTCCCCGACAGGTGTTCAGGTTGCGGTGCACTTGAACTGCTACCGGTATATCATGCAGTTTTTTCCATTTTTAGCAGCTTTTCGGCTTGAATATTATTGCTGCATTCGATGAGAAGTGTGCCTTCGCGGAGCTTCTTGGCCGATTTCAGATCACCACGCACGAGATAAGACAAGACCCGGTCAATGAGGAAAGGAGAAACGTTTTTAAGTGTTTTTCCTTCCTTTTGGCACCTCATCACTAGGTAGCGTTTACTACCACTGAACTCAATTTCTCTCCCGCCCTTATCAGGGCGGGATCTAATGGGAGGTGGAAGATTAGTTTCCGCCATACCATAAAGAAATTCGTCCCCCGAGCTCCCCACCCACCATGGAGCCACACATTCGGGACGCCGCACCGCAAACCGGTGCGGTCGCCAGGGCTACTCGAGGGGATATAGCACCCTAGAGGTTGTTGTCTGTTTCGGGTTAGATCTTCGATGCACGGGCCCACCAAACCCGTACATCTCCGACCGCCCTACGCAGACCCCCACCTCCCTGGCACTCGCCACCGTTAAGCTAAACGCCACGGAAGCCGGTTGACCGGGAGTGGCTAGCTCCCGGCAGCCCGTTTACACCTAATCCGGGACCAAACAGGGTATTGGCCCCCAGTCCATACCGGGCATCTGACACCCGGCTGGGAACCACGGACCTCACCATCTGGGATCCCCTTTTCCTCCTTACGGGTCTCCGCACACGGCAAACATGCGGGTGGATCGCAGGCCAGGTGGTACGGCCGCACACAGACAGTCACCCACAAGACTGTCCGGGCTCAACCCTTGTTGGCTCTGGGTTTGTTTTCGGGGTTTTTTTTCTCCCCGCCCTTTTAGGCGCCTCTTACGACAAGCAGGGATACTGTGGGAGTATTCGCAATCCCCCTACCCGCAAGGGGTAATCTAAACATACCCAGCTAACTATTCCAAAAATAAAATTTAGTGGCAATTCATAAATGCGTTTTCTATAAATATTTAAACATTTACGATTTTCACTCGCGCGGCACTTCGGCTCCCCCATTTGGAATACATGCAGCAGGCACGCGATGCAAGCCTAAAAATTTCCAAATTGCTCAAGGCCGTGTCTATATGAGATAAAAATATATAGACATCAAAACAACGCGAGTACCAATACTTCCCGACATTAAATGTGAGAGAACTGTTAAGCATAAGCCTTGGGAAGGTCTGAGGCGAAAAGAAAATTATTAATCGCAAAGCTCAACCTCCTTCGAAAAGTAGACAAACATCCACGTATGAAGCGTGTTGAAGTCGGCAGGAAATTCGGGAGAAAATTTTCACCTAAATTGTCTGAAAAACTTCTTGTGCCATGAAGATATCGCTGGAATTGTGGCTTGTAAGCAGTGATGGAGGTGTTCTGAGAGCCAAACCTTACGAAGTTTAAATAGTGAAGTGACCATTGATAAACATTTATCGGTAGATAATCTATCAATGCTATATATCGTCTGTTCAGTGAATTAAAAAACAACCTGATAACGAAAATTTACGCGATTCAATCAACAATCTGTATGAAGGATTGGATGAAAGTGTGAAAGTTATAGCCGAACAAGCTAAACGGCTTGGCGAGATATAACCAAATAGCCAGTCAAATAGCAAAGTCATCTACAAACAATGACGCAATTACTGGCTATTATTGTCTTGAGCAAATTTAACGGTGCAGTATAAGTCAAAGAGGTACACTATTAAAAAAAACAATCAAGTCTTCGCGCCAAGAGAAGTAACATGATGAGACAGGTCGAGTATGAGATATTTTGAGGGTATACAATCTAACAATCGTGCTACGGCTACCTTATTAAGCACGTATTACTGCGATAATTACATAGGAACGGACTGATTTATTGCTAATCGAAATAATTTTTCATTGGTTCAGGTTTTGGAAAGTGATTATAAATAACATTCTGTCTGAAAGCAACGGGTCTAATAGCGGTTATTCTAATATATCTCATAACATGGTTGACAAAGAGTGGTATCGCTACTAACGAGATGCTGACCCTTAACTGGCTTCATTCGCCTGGCGTCAGTAGAGCACCTGTTTGTCTTTTATGATCCACGTTGATCGACGGGAACAATCGCACCTAACGTATTTTCGGCAATGTTTGTTTTCATTTATTTCAATAATGACGAAGAGTGATTTGTACATGGAATTATATTTTCACAGCGCAGAACAAATGTTTGCCTACGTGCGATATCTGGACGATAATATCCTGGAAATTGTCTACAACTCACGAATTACAGGTTTTTAACCTACATCTTCAGACGAGTTCTCACGCAAAAAAATTTATCTGGCATACTGGATCCCTGACGAGGAGGCATGGGAGAGAGAAAAAGGATGAGGAGAGTGGGGACTACTTAAAGTCTCAAATACTTGTGATGGCAGGTATGTAATTACAATTTGGTTGCATTCATCATATTTTTTTGGATCCATAATTACATGCGTAAAGGTGTAAGAACTTGGGGCATATAAATTCTGGGAGTCTCATGCGAGTACTCTGGTATACGTAATATTTCGTGTATGTAAATAGGCATTGTCGTACTGAGGCCTGTTTGAATCTTAATGTTACGATTCTTGCCTTCATGTAGAAGGGGAACAAGACTTAGAGCAGCAGATAAGTAATAACAGGATCCCAGTCATCAAAATACGGGATTTGGAGGATGGAGATGATCATGGAGAAACTGAGCAGAGGAAGGATCGGCCACAACATGTAAAATATTTACCATGTTTTTTTCCAACAGTGATTATTATTTGATCAATTGACTTTGGTTTTGATCAATTGACTTTGGTAGGTATTGATGCAATGTGTCCTGACTTCAGTTGCAGAAACAATTATAAGCCGAGTCGAAGGCAAAGAGGTACTTAGATATCATTAATGAAAACCAGAAGACGTTGAAAAGGAATCCTATTTTTAGAAAAAAGGGGAGAGGGATGGAGAACTTATGTAACTCGGATGAAGACGAGAAAGGAGTTGTTCCCCGATCGATGTTCCCAAACATGGAGAAGAAATATATCTAGGCTAAGGAGAACATAAATATTCTGCGCAAAAAGGAAGAAGCAGCTACCCAGAAGTCGAAGAAACTTCAGCAGAAGTTTGAGGCCCAGGAAGAAACAAATGGGGTGCTAGGGAAGCTGAATATGCAGCTGCAGGAAACAAACCTAACCCTGGAAACGGAGTTGCTGGAGAGGTTAAGGCCAGGTATAGCTATTTCATTTAATAACTTAGCAATTTTACTGCAATCATTTGTTTCTTGCATAACTTAAGACAATCTACTAGAGGGCACAGGTAACGGCACAGGCAAGAAGTTGTTGCACCTGGCCTGCCGACACCACATCAGCGAACTTCTAATTAAAAGTGCTTACGAGACTGCCATGGGACCTTCGAGAGCTCCGGATGAATCTCTCTTCAGAAAGGTGAAAAATGCTTGGAAGAATGTGAACCGTAGATATTATCGATCCGGCATGGCAGACAGTGTAGTTCGCAAAGTAGTTGATGCCGACTCTTCATTTGTGATTTCCTTTGCTAAGGAACGTCTAGAGATAAGTTACTGCCATGCTTGAGAATTTCATTTTTATAGTACATCACTATGTTCTACAATTAGTTTTCCCCATCTATTCTAATTTTACTTGCGGATTTCTCAAACTCGGGATGACTATCGCGAGTTCCTCGAGCTTGTCTTATTTTTTCTCGGGGAGATACCGTCACGAGGAGTGCGAACAAGAGCCCCTGGAGCATCACCCAATTCAAGGTGAATGTCAAAAGTAGTGTATTCTTGAAAACCTGGATGTTCTGTGATGAATTACGGAGAGTAAATTGTTAAATCTCTACTGAAGAGGAGAATGGCCTCCGTGAAGTGTATTTTTATTGTAATAATATACAGTTTTCAGTGTTTTAGTGCCCCTGCTCTTCTGTCTGCTCCAAAAAACTATTTAGAATTCTTAAAGAAGCTTATCCGCTACATCTCTGTCAATGCCGACATCGCTAAAGCCGTTATGATAACGTTTCCACGACGTTTATGGTACCTTAGCGTGGATTTGGTGGCATTGGCATTTATGGCAATGGCGTTTCATTTGACGAGAAACAAAAAATGCAGTTAGCACTTTAAAACGATAGAGAATGTTCACGGAATAGAGTTTGCCTGACAAGTAGAGAACTAAGTGTAGGGAAGAATCTGTCTCCCGACTACTTTGTAAGCAACAGGACAAAAAACTTTTTCTCCCAACTAATGATCCCATGTGACTTTTTAAACGATGATTATCAGGAATGGAGTTCAACGAAATGCCACATAGAGGGAATGTCAAGAATATCATGGTTACCAGTGGTAAACGGTGTGGCTGAGCGAGCCGTAAAGCTCATGCAAGATTTCCATGATATGTATACTAAAAATGAAGAAGAGAAACAAGGAGTTTTTCAAGCTGTTCAGTAACACAGAAAAAATACCCCTCATGTAACATCAAGGAACTTAGAAAACAATTTTGTCAGACATGACATCAGAGATTTATTGTTCGTAAGTCGCAAAAATAAAAAAGCACCCAACGATAATGGACAATGTGTTTATTTCCCAGGAGAGTTGACATAACAAAGTAACTTTTTTTCATTGTTATATTATATTATTATGGTATTCTTTTCATATATATTTGCGTTCTGTACAAACCTTTGAATTTATGACAATGAGTATGCTTTTTAAATTGTACTTGAAGGGTTCTGTATGAATGCAAAATTGATAAAGCAGTGTCAGTGAGTTTGCCAGTGAGGTGGTGAAGTTCCAACAGCCTTCAAAGGCTTTTGGAACTTCACCAAAGGAAAGGATTCAATCGAATTCTACAAAAATATCCTCCCTGAATACATAACCCACACAGCACAAGTATAGACATACATAATGTATTTATGACGGAAATTCATGTATATTTTATATGATGTATTTTTTACTACGTTATTGCTGTATTACAGCGATAATAGGTTGGGATTTTACATTATGTACAATTATGTATCCATATCGCAAATATACATGAAGCTGTGAACTCAAAATAACAACCAATACTTTTAATTAGAACGATACAGAATAGTAAAACGTTGAGGGAAATTATATTGATGGATTTTAATATTATCTGGAAAATGATAATTTACCAGTGGTAGATTGTTGATTTTAATGAATCCACTCATAATTTTGACTGATTCGGTGTTCGTCCAACATTCCTACGATTCCTTCTCTTGAAGAAAACGTGTCGAGGTGTTAAGTCGTGTTTGTGTGAGTTACTCCAGCTTTCAGCAGTGCCAAGCAGCCTTGCTACTACTTCTGTTTTTCGGTGGTCATCAACAGATATTATTTAAGGTAAGATAGTGTTTAGATTATTCCATGCCTAATTAGATATTAGGGTATATTCATCGTTCCGTCACACCAGCCAATTTTATTTTACGAAAACCTACGACGAAGTGACGGAAATGAGTAGAAACGCCTAGCGTGCCCACTTTGATGGGCTCTAACTCTTTGAAGTCTTTGAATTTGATGAAAGGAAATTTGTTTTGGATTCTATTTTGATGTATTTTTAATGGAATAACTATTTTTTGTTAGTTTTAAATACTTTTTCATTTTTTTGTATAAACAACGCCATGCTTTATTGATGTAAAGGGCTGTAATTAAATCCGGTTCCTAAAGGATAGTGAAAAGAATACGCATTTTTAAAATATGAAAAATATCCCTGTGAAGCATGTAGTTTGACTGAAAATAGTTTGACCAATTTTTTCACGATATTTTCGTAAGAATCCGATGCCATATTTGGTGTTTTTTCTGAAGAGCCGGTTGCTGAGTGAAAATGTTTTATTAAATCGCATACTAGTATGAAAACTGACGTGAATTTGGTAGCAATAGCTTAGAACTGATTGAAACAAATTGTTTGAGCTGGTGTGATGAACTGATGCATGTGCCGATATTAATATTTCGTAATTGCTTCATTTTAATTTGAATTTTGTTTTACAGATTTGACTTTGTTAGCTGTGTGTGAGTAATTTAGCGGGCTCTGCGATGTAAGTTTAGATACCACATTTTTTTGTAACTCATTAGTTAGATTTATTTTCCATGCTCAATGACATTCTACTCTTAGTTTCGTTATTATTTGATTGTAAGCTTGTTAAAGACTACTTTCTCTGGAGTTGTAGTTGTCAGTAAATTATTGCCTTCATTTTTGCACTTCTCATCCATTTCATTGTTACATTCGGTCGTTTCTCCTTTTTTGACCTTAAAAATGCCAAAACGTTCCTATAGAAACTTGAGGGAAGTAAGTGCCCGGCACAAACGTCGCACAAGATGTAAATTGTCTTCAATAGAAGCTACAAATACAAATTTAACTGATAACGTGGAAGAGAATGAGTGTAGTAGCACTGAAGAATTTGATACTAATGTAGCTCTCAGCACTACAGTGGTAAGCTGTGAGATGAATGCCTCAGAATCCGATAACATGCATGAAAGAAATCATTTAATTTTATCCATCTCTGTTTGCATGTTCCCTTCATGTACTTAATCCACAACTGGTTATTGTCTCATTTCAGTTCCAATGGTTTGGTGGGCTCCTTACTTCAAACTTGGGGCAGTTTGTCAGACACAGTTTTTCTAAAGTAATGACAAACAGAGCGGCAGAAGGTTTGAGTTGGGCAGGAAAAAAGGGGAAGAGGTCAATGAAAGATTTCCGCAGCTTAATTGGTGTACTTATAGGTAATAATTTTGGTAAATTTCTGAATATCCTTAGCAGTCCTATATTTATAAATGGTGGTTCAAGTAATCAATGTGTGGTCAATCCTTAATGTTGTAACCTGGAACATAATGGGGGGTTATCATGATTTGTGGAAATTATACCATCATTTTGGGGGCCCTTAAAAATGCATATTTCCAAAGTAACTCATTTCAGTTCCAAAATTTGACACATATTCAGGGTTAGTTCGTTGGATTGGAACCTCTAAAAAATTGCATTTGCTGGTATGCGAAGGTTGTAACGTCATTTCATGCATCGCTTAAGCCCGGATAGCAACAAAGAATGAAATGACGTCATGAGCAATGAGGACGTTTTTTGTAAGCAGGTCGATTTCTGTTTGTAAAAGGTAAAATTGTTAGCTAAATAGGTTCTAGTTTGGAAAATAAACTGTGAAATCTATATCTTCGATTCCTAATGTCACTGGTCATGAAATAAAATGTGGTATATATTTCACTGGTCTAAGTCATTTAAGAGTTCAAAGGTTTCTCAGTTATTTCTTAACATTTAGTGCATGCTGAATTCAGAAATCTTATTCCGCTTTCTGTTTAAAGTGCATGTGTTTGGTTTGTTGCTTTACCTTTAAATAGCTGCTTATTAGAGACTTCTGCTCGATATACGTAATGTTCCACCAAATAATAATTGTAAAAGATTTGTTGTCCCGAAAGATGCCTTTCTCAAGTAATAGGTAGATTGATTCAGTGAAATAATCCGACATGTAATACATATGTGCACACTTATTTAAAAGGTTCAAAACAAGAAAAATAATTAGGGTGTACAAATCAGTCTTATGACACCCGGTATACTTTTCATACGGAAATGTAGATAAATAGTTCAGGATGGTTCCTGCACTTCAGATTAATTTTCGACTTTAATGCATGTGCTGAAATCTCAAGGTTCACTCATCTGCGGCTTCCTACATGCTAGAAGTAAAATCAGCACATTTGTCTACTCCTCCCTCTAACACAATTCCCCACCACCTCCGTGTACGCAATTTCCAGCTGTGACGGGTGCTGCTAGCATCAAGTCAAAGGTGTAAAACAAAATAAAAGTACCTTATAAATATCTTTTCCTCTTTTTTGCGTGGTCATGTGATGTGGAAATACCTATAATTTTTGACAACCTTCATTCCACAGTGAAATAAATAATTTACCTAGAAGTCCTATATCTTTGCATTGGCATAGCTGAAAAATTCGACCTGACTGGTCAAAGATAATTCCATTTTTGAATTCAGCATGGGCTAATAAATATAAAAGCACCTAAAAAAATCGACTACAGAAAATAAAGGTTTGAAACACAGACCAGTATTTTTCATGGGAATCCCCCATTGCTTTAAGTGTATGAAGTAGACTGAAGTGCTATTTTGTTGGTGCTGGTGTACTTAACACTAACAATAAATTTCTTGCTATTATTTGTTTCAGATGCTGCTAAGAATGTTGACGGGAGATATGAGGAGAAGGCGTTTCAAGTGGAGGTATCAAATTGGCTGTGCCAAGCAAGCAGAAGGAAGAGCTTCCCAAATGTGTTGAATGCAATTGAATAAAATTTTATTTTTCATCATAATTGCTTATTTATTTCATGAAATCGTATGGTGTAATTGCTATGTTTTAATCAGTAGTAGTAGTAGTATTTGGTGTTTTGGGTGCGTCGACAGCTGAGGTCATTTTGCACCACTCTCATCCATGGGTGAATAAAATTTACGTAATATAGTATTTCCCTCAGTTATATATATGTGTGATAACATGTGCAGGTCGTGGTCTAATGCAAAGATTTTATAATTTATTGAAAATATCAATGTCTTTTAAAAAAGCAATTATCCGGGTCAGACTCTCCGGAGAATCGCCTAGAATAGTTTCTAAGGTCCCGTTAACCTTGTGTTTCTCCCTAGAAGAACGGTATTTATCACACTCTGTCAGGATGTGTCGCACACTCAAAGGGGAGTCGCAATCATCACACCGAGGTAATAACTTCTCTTCGGAGAAGAGGTATGAGTGAGTCAAGGCAGTGTGCCCTATTCTCAGGCGAGTAATTGCGACTTCTTCCCTCCGGGTACTCCTTACGGAGGAGGGCCACGCTGATACTACCGGTTTGATAGCCCGAAGTTTATTATTCGTTAGCCCCTGCCACGATTGCTGCCATCTGCCTATAACCATGTTTCGAAACTTAGACAAGGTCATCTACAGTTATCAACGGCGTTAATATTTCTGGCATGTTTTAATTTTTAATTTAAACATTTTTTAATGATTACCAATCTTCATTTTATTCAATACTGGAGTTATTTCAGCAGGCTATTTTTATTGGCACATACTCCATTAAATTTTTGTTTGAAAATTTGTGATGTATGATGCAGTTCATAAATTTCCTGTTAAATTTTCCTTGGGTCTACGATTGCTCAAGTGGCATTGATGCTTACTTTATACGAAATATATTGTAATTTTCTTGCATGCCCTGAAATAATACTTTGGGATTAAAGGTAATGCAAAAAAACTAGGGGGAAAGTAATACTGGGAAAGAGTGGACAGTAGTAGTAGTAGATTTGGTTATTACGGGTGCGTCGACGTCTAGGGTCATTTCGCACCACTACTGCTAGTTATTTGCTCGTTTGGTCAGTTGTGCTCAGTGGGTATCCCTTTTCCATGGTAATATTACTACACGTATATATGTGGACATTTTCATGAATAATACATTATGTAATTTTCATGGAAAAGTACACGATGGTACATAATGTAAATTTCATGGAAAAATACACGATGGTACATAATGTAAATTTCATGGAAAGATACATGAAGGTACACAATATAAACTTCGTGGAAAAATACACGATGGTACATTATGTATTACACTGTAATATAGATGTACTAGAGGACATTTGAAGCATAAATACAGCCAAAATACACAGAAATTGCAGCTGTATTACAGATGAATACAGCATCTTGTCATGGTGTATTTTGGCTGTATTACAGCTGTTATACATAGTTACTCCGCTAAGTGTGCTGTGTGGGTATCAGAGAACAGAGAGATTGTCCTAACGGGAGATTTCAATGCGCTGGAATATACTGTAATGGATACAAGAGTACCTTATTCAACCGCTTGTGCCAAATGTAAACAAAAACAAATATATATCTAATTATTTTTATATGCGTGTTCTGTACAAACCATAAACTTGTAAAAATGCTACTGAGTAAAAAAGTGCTTGAAGGGTATCTATGAACATGTAATGGTAAAGTTGGTGCCAGTGAAATTTTGGTTAATGAGAGGGTGGTATCAATCTCCCATCTCCGGATCAACTACAGCAAGAAATACCACAGTGATGAAAAAAAGTGATGAAAAGGACTCTGCAGTGTGAATCTGCCCTTTCCCTTGTATGAATGATTATCCTTGAGCAAATGACCCTATCTGCAGCTTTAGTGCGTCCTAGTGTGATCAAAGACAAGACTCTTACTGGGCAAAGTTTCTGTCGACTGTGACAGAAGTGCTCGCGTAATGCCTTGAATACCCCAAAAAAAAATTTGTAGACTCAGGCCATCCAATATTTTGTATGCCTGTGCATCAATACACCAGAAAATTGCAATGTATTCTGTTTGAAATGAAAAGACAAAAAAAAAACTGAAGATATCAACTGTCACCCCTCGTGGTAATATAGAATTATAAATCCCGCTGAGAATGAGCAAACATAACTTACAAAATGTAATGAATGATCTTTGATGTACCTGTTATTTTTGGATTAAAGTATCATAAAAAAGAAATAGCGGAGTGATTAAAGGCGAGAGGTCTCCCCTAAACGCCTGAAGTTCGAGACACGTTAACAGAAAATTTTATTCTATGTTTAATGTTGCCAGCACAGAAAACTGTGCTATTTAAAATGAACCATGGGCTAATCATCTGTAAGCAAAAACTGTTCCAACTAATACTAGAAAAGGACCCAATATGCAACACATGTAATACTGCTTTAGATACCAAATTGCACAAGTTCACAGAGTGCCCAGATAGACGGGAAGATTGGATGGCAATAAAACGGCTACACAGACACCTACAGGTTTTGGGAGAAAAAGATATTCCTGACGATAAAATCCTAAATGCCGATTTTAAAATCTTTCCCTATAGGAATAATCAGCTATTCACTACATTTATTTGCCAAGAGGAATACATTACTATTAAAATAAAACCAAAGGTTATCAATCCTCAATGCAAATAATGTAATAATCTAAAAAAAATAATAATAAACATATATAAGTACACATAAATAAATGTTCATGTGCCAAAAAAACAATAAATGAATCGGACGAAGTTTGTAAAATCATAAATTCCTAGGTGAGCAACAGATGAAAAGGTCCAAACAAGCTTGAGGAACTGCATTACACAATAGTGAATACGTGTAGATATAAGAGAGTAAACGCCATGTAAAAAAATAGCTCAATGGTCAAGATGAACTACTCCCAATACGGAGTCCTGTTCAGTTCAAGTCCTGAACGAAGGTTTTTTTTCTGTCCCCTTTTTTTTATGTTTTTATAACTACACATATGTAATTACAAAAGGAAAGCCTGAAACCTTAGTACACGCTTTTCAAATATTATTTAATTGAAGGGTATAATAAAAATTCAATAAAAATGACCATCAGCGGTAAACCTAGAGGGCTAACAGGACATATATGTATGATGATTGTACAAAACTTATGCTGAACCTATGTCAATGGAGTAATTCTATGAATATTTTGCAATGCCAACCAAATCAAGTGATACACAACTGCAATATCTACAAATTAGTGAAAGGAAGTATAGTGACTGGATCCAAGTGCTTACCTAAACGTGAAAAAAATTGTGTGCGAAGTGTGAGTAAAAGTGAAAGGAATGAATGAGTGAAAAGTTTCTTGTATGAATGTGGAAAAAAATATATGCATGAATGTGTTTCTTTTAAATTTCTCGATAAGTAAGAGTTCCAAGTCACATCTCCCCATGTTAAAAAGACAAGTTTCTCGGTTTCTGAGTAGCTCACAACAGCCTAATGGATAAGGTGTAATACAATCAAACCACAGAGCCCAGGTTCAAATCCCGCAAGAGGAAGAAATTTTTGTATGTATGATATACCTCAATCTAATATTTCAAAATTTACGAGCTTTCCTTTTTAATTTTATGACCATCAGCGGTAAACCTAGACTAAAAAAATATATATGTATGAGAAATGTATAAACCTTTGTAACCATATTTTATGCTAATGGAATAAAGACAGTCAATAAAAAAAATACCTAGCCCAATGGCTAAGGTGCTCAACTCCAATCACAGAGTCCCAAGTTCAAATCACAAACGAGGAAATATTTTTTTATATATAATTGTTTGACCTTAACCTTGTTATTCTAAATTTAAAGCTTGAATCCCTAGTATGGACCTTGTTTTTTAATAATATATTGATTATCAGCGGTAACCTTAGACAGATAAAAAAATATGTATGATAAAATGTAAAAACTAGGTAGGTAGGTAGGTTTATGTTTTTATGGGTGCGTCGACGACTAAGGTCATTTGCACCAGGCAGTCTATTTTGTGTTCTAAAATAAAAATTGGATGTCGGCGATAGAAAAAAAGGATAAAATATACGACACTATATTAGATCTTATTTAGAAGGCCAGTTGCTTTTAAAAAGGATATAATTCGGCTTAGACGATCATGATCGTCACCTAGAACTTGTTCTAGGTCTCCCCTCATACCCAGCTTTTCGCGCATAGTCCGGAATTTGTCACACTCGGTCAGAAGGTGTCGTACACTGAGAGGAGAGCCGCAGTCGTCACAGCGAGGTGTAATCTTCTCTTCTGTAAAGAGGAAAGAGTGGGTCAAGGCGCAGTGCCCAATTCTCAACCGTGTGATGACGACTTACTCTCTGCGACTGTTCCTGACGGAAGTGGGCCACCCTGACGTTACCGGCTTTACGCTGCGTAGTTTGTTATTACGCACGTCTCTCCAAGATGCACTCCACTGCTCTAGCACTACTTTACGAAGAGTAGCCTTTAGGCCCGTTTTTACTTCAAACACGCATATTTTGCATCGGTTGGTTTGTTGACTCACGGGCCTCTTATCGGTTGCATTTAAGTTCATATTATTATCATTCACATTATTTATTGTGTGTTTTAAGTTCATAATTAGTTTATAAGTTAGTAAAAAAATTTCTGCACACGTGTTATATCTTGCATATGTTAGACCAATGAAGGGCAGCACAAAAATTTCCCGGAGGCAGGGTCGCGCCAACCTAAGGCAGAAGGAGGCCTTAGTCGATTATTTGACGGCAAATCCTCATGTGGCATCGGGTAAATTTGTGTCATTGAATGCTAAGGCAAAGCTTTCTGGAAGCTGGGAGGAGCTTGCCGCCATCTTGTCAACGATGAAGTCCAAAGAAAATGATAAAGACAAGGATGTGGCTTCATGGAAGACGGTAAGAGTGCTTTTTTATCCTTTCTTTTGATTTCACATATGATTTTATAATGGGATCGCTTAAAATGCCTAGTCTTCGACATCGGCGAATACGGTTGTAGCAACATCGCAAATCACATGTTTGAGGATGCTCCGTAACAATTGTACCAATTTGGCTCTGAAATAAGAATTTTAAATTGTAAAAAGTTTAATTTGTTCATACTTTTCAACTATTATACAAACTCGTTAGGGGTGTTGATTGTTGAATTGTTCTGTCCAAAAAATCAATTAAAGCCACAAACAGAATAAATCTGAGGTGATCCTAGCTAGATGAAATTTTGTTTGACATTAAATATTACAGGAACTAACTTTGAGGTATATTTTATATGTAGGACTTCCACGTACCTGCATAAAATGCCATTGCATCCTAAGCATATGGATTAACTATTGTCCTCTATGATTATTACGTTACTTTTACTATTAATTTAAGTTCAAATACTCCTAGAGAAAGTTGTGTGAGTAGGTTAATATAATATTTTAGTGTAGTAAACAACTTATACAGAGCAGATTTTCAGCAATAAATTATTACCTTTTAATCCAGGAATGGACAAGCATGTTATTAACGATCTAAAGTTGGTAGATGAAAAAAGTTATTTTCTTATATATTAAGCTCTGAAATGTGTGCCTAAAAACGCTGTGGTCTGATGATTGCCCTAGATATTTCTCTTAACTAATATACTTGATAGAACTTAAAAAGTTGGCTCATACATTTGAAAAAAATTAGTATAGGTAGTGAAGATGTTGATTTCTTTTGCAGCTAGTGTTAACGGTGCTTTGACATACACGGTCATTCAGCATTTCTATTGCAATTACGTTCAAAAGTGAAGTATCACAGCAGAGCTGTAAGTTAGTGCCTTGCATTGGACAGGACAAAGGATTGATTGGATAGAATCCTAACTTTTGTAAAATTACTCATTCATGTATTTACGGGGGTAAGCCCAATTAAAATAATCATGTACATAATTAAAACAAAAGTACTTGAGATACAATTGCACTTCAATGGCCAATATGAATCTTGAATAAGATTTACTATATAATAATAATAATGAACTTTATTCATCTTATCAATGTGTTACACATTACAGATGTTGTCAAAAATAGGAAAACTAGCAGTACAGTACATAAAAACAACAAAAAAAGCAGACAGTAATCATTAAAAAAGAGAGAAGAAAAGGAAACACCCTAGAGTAAAAATTATAAAATTTAAAATATTAAATCATTAAAATTTAGCTCCCAAAATTCAGCTACCGAGTACAAAGCTTTGGTAGAAAGCCATGCGTGTAAGACTCGACTAAATTTCGCAATGGGTGCTGACCTGGCTTTCGGCGGAGGTGAATTAAACATTCTGATACCAATGTTTTTATGATACAGAAAAAACTTGCTGAGCCTGCAAAAGGCCAAATCAATTTGGTCTTTACTTCTAGTATCATACAAATGTACATTAGTTCTAGAGGAGTATTTATTAATGTTTTCCTTGATAAATATGAGAATCTTGTGTATGAAAATGCAGTAGACTGTTGGAATGCCTAGCTTAATAAAGAGAGGTCTACAAGGGTCTCATGGAGGTGAGAAAGTAATGGCTCTAATGGCCTTTTTCTGGAGGATGAATATCTGATGCACATTATGAGCATTTCCCCAGAGTTCTAGTCCATAAGTTATATGGCAGTGGAATAGAGAATAATATGTAGTTGTGAGAAAACTGGTAGGAATGAGCGATCTGAGTTTTCTCAGCATGAACAGAGCTTTGTAAAGTCTCTTTGATGTAACTAGGATATGCTGGACCCAGGATAGTTTGCTATCAATATGGATTCCCAACAGCTTAACTGATTTACAGTCAACTGATTTACTACTCAGACTACATAGTAAGTGCTGAATTTTATCAGTGTTTAGCACCAGACCATTAGCCGAAAACCAATTTGAAGCTTGGGACAGGATATTACTTGATATCTCATTAATATTAGTAGTAAACCATTCTACACTAGACAACAAAATATTGAGGTTGTTCAGTCCTTCAGTTGTAATTGGTCTCTCCAGTAAAGTGGAAACACTAGGCTTATGCAACTTATTACCATCAGGTATTGCAACTTTAAAGATAATCGCCCTGTGGTCTGAAATCTTTGGGTCATACACTTCAAGGTTGTAGAGATCCTTATTAAAATTTGTAATGATGTGGTCTAAGCATGCTGAGTATCTGGTTGGTTCGTGGTGAACACAGTATAAATTGAAAGAGGAAAAGTGGTTGTTAAGTAGGACTGAGTTATTAGTAACCATGGACATATTCACATTTAAGTCAGCATATACCACTATATTTGAATTATATTTTAGAAGCAGAGAAAAAACCTCTTTCAGCTTGTCAAGGTATATATTAATGTCTCCTGAAGGGGATCAATAGATTGATGCAATTATCAAATTTGTATATGTACAGAGTTGAACATACTGTAGTATTGAATTGTTATTATGTATTGAACGAGAGACAGTAATTCAATACATTTCATCCCTTCTACTTCCTGTGGTGATTTATAATATTCTTGGATTTACAGACATGGCGGGATATGAAGAGTGAGGTATCCTCAAGGTTCTCACAGCTCAGAAAGGCCAGAGCCACCACTGGAAATATGGAGGTGGACAACCCAACACTCACAGAAATGGACCAGAAAATACTGGGAATCATTGGGCTACAATATATAGAGGGGTCTTCAGTGTGTGTTGATGCATTTCCTGAAGAACATGTAATGCCAAATCATAAGCTACTTTTGGGTACCTTCAATACACAGACGTTATGGTTCAATAACTTATATCATATTCCATATTTCCCAATTCAATTTCAGGGAATCTCAGTCATGGCAACCTTAGAGGCAGGTGATGAAACTCCTCTACAAACAGCCCCAGTTCCTCTGACGCTCCGATCAGTAGATGGGAGTGAATTAGGTGACCTTTTTTGAATCCTTCAATAATTTATAATGAGTTTTGTAAAATATTCTTCATTTATCTGTGACATAGAACTTCAAAATCTTATTTAGATATTAAAATTCTTCTTTCTTATTACAGTGATGGACTTCATGGAAGATGAAGTATTTTCCTACTCAAATATGCACACAGAGGTACACACACAGCAGACAAGCACGGGAGACAAGCAAACACCTACCATGGACACACAAACACACACACAGCAGACAAGCACGGGAGACAAGCAAACACCTACCATGGACACACAAACACACACACAGCAGACAAGCACGGGAGACAAGCAAACACCTACCATGGACACACAAACACACACACAGCAGACAAGCACGGGAGACAAGCAAACACCTGCACACGCAAACATGGGTCAGAAGGCAGAGACATCCTACCATGTGGATGCTACCACTACTCCAATTCAAAAGAAAAAAGAAAGAGGTGAGTTACTTGAATGGATTCATGGTCTGTATGCAATATTAAATGAAACTCATGTATCATTTTCAATGTTGATCTTTTTATTTCTAATTATGTAATTTTAACTTAAAATTCACCAGGAAATTGTTTATTAAAATATTGCATCTGTTATATGCTAGAATTGGTAATGGCAAAGGAGCACTTACTGTATAGAATAAACAGTTGCTAAATTCTGTTCTTGACACAATGTTTACTAAGATTCACAAAGTTGTTCAGAAAGCTTGGGAGACAATAATTGTATCAATAGAGTGTTGCATGTGTGTCTGCTGTGATGTATAATAGTAGTAATGTGGTAGATAGTAGTGATAAATGGTAATTAGTGGTGTTCCTTTTACAGTGATGAATAAAGCACGACTGGCAGTCCAGATGGACAGTGCCAGAGAGCGGTTTGCTGCAATAGCTGAGCGCCAAACTGAAACTTTGGAGGTAACTACAGGCCATGTATAGTAGATGTTGATAATGCTGTAGTCAATACTTTTGAAAAATATTAAAAGGCTAATGGCTACAAATTTCAAATTTCCAGAAATTAACAGAGACCATTCGGCAGCAAGGAGAGGCCATAAGACTGCTGGCTGGAGGAGAAGCAGATAGAAATAACATTTTGTTGAAGATGGTTGATAATGATAGGGAGAAAAATATGCTAATTAAGCAGTTACTGGAAGCTTTGACAGCTGCAAATAAAAATAATCAATGAAATTTTGTGTTGTGGTTACTGTTATTCAAATTACATGCCCTTTACCCCATTTTGATATTAAGTAATGCTGTTATTCAAAATTCAGGTTCATCCTTAGGAGGAATTTGTAGGATTCCAACTTGTACTTCAATGCTTTAAAGACCGAAAAAATGTCAATTAGGTTTTGGTTGCAAGGGTATTGCTTATAGGGCTGAAAAGGCTATTGGCTAATATAATGCCACTCCTACTCATCATTTCTTCTGATCTTCAGCATTACCTTTAATGATACAATACATGAAATCACTTCAATTCCATGTATATAATGATATTTTCTAATAATCGTTACAGTGGATAACCATTGCAACAAATGTAAGCAAACGTATTGTAAAACATTGCATCAAATAGTAACCATGCTAATCAATAAGCTTCAGTTGGGATGGGAATCACTCGTAAAATGTGCAAGCAATAAGTAGGCAACAAAAATATTAGATATTGGAGAAAAGTATAAAAATTTTCTCCCATGTAGTTTAGGGTAGTTAAAAAGTCATTGTAGAAGTGCTAGACCAGATGTTGCAAAAATATGATCGATAACTAAAACATTAAAAGTATCATAACACACTTCTACATCAAATGATGGTTGGGGAACTTTTCTCTTATAATCTGCATTCTAATCCTTTCACCCACTGCTCGTGGACCTCCTCTATCCTCAATTTCATTATTGATGTCATTTTGTACTCCCATTTCTTCAACTGGTGCACCTACATCTACTGGGAGACCATGGCTGATGTACATGTTATGTAACACAGCACATGCATTTACAATGCACCCGGCAATGTCTGGACTGTACATTAGGACACGCTGGTAGGAAAGGCATCGCCACATGGATTTTAAGTGCCCAAAGAAGCGCTCCACCACATTTCGAGCCTTGCAGTGGTATCTGGTGTACAAATACTGAGGAGATCCTTCAGGGTAATTCGGCATTGGAGTCATGAGCCATGGTTCCAAGGGATATCCAGAATCACCTAATTTAAGAAGAAACATTTTCTAGTCAGACGTTAAATATTAATTCATCTGTGAAGTGGAATGAAAAATCAAATAACCTTCACTTTTGCAATAAAACAATTCCTCATTGAGGTCATGCCTGTAGGTATAATACTGTTCATTTCCATTGGTTTAAGCTAAAGAAAAGGTTAACAAGTCAGCCACTCCAATTTTGAGTCACAATGCATAAATAGTTATGAAGTTATAAAACACTAACCGATAAGCCATGTCCGCCGTTCACCATTGTTGTAGTGGTACTCCATTGCAGTTCTTATGGGGGAAACACTCCATATGTAGGAATCATTCCTTGCCCCTGGGTACCGAGCATTTATATTTATGATTCGCATATCAGGGTCAACAATCTGAAAAGGATACACAGAAAATGAAGTTCTTCTCAAGTGTAAATCATTTTCAATAAGAATGCACATATTATAATTGAAGATGATTTATACTGAATGGCTTGATATACACCCATGGATATCCATGGGATATACAATGGATAAACATTCATGAAATGTTAATTCCAAAAACGCATATTCAATGAGACTGAACAGAGGGTGAGAAATTCTGAAACACTCAGCAAAAAGTAATTATTTTGGTTACTCACAGCTTGCACATTCAATGCATGATTTCCATGGTGATTCACATAAGCCTCTTCGTGTTCCATTGGTGCCAATATATGGACAAATGTGCAGTCTATTGCTCCTATTGCTCCTTTAAAGGGTTGAGGTGCATTTCTAAATTTATTTCTGGCTAATTCCCTGCTTGCTGGAGTCATGGGGAATTTCACCCATTGTCTTAGCAGAAGCCGATTTATTAGCAGAGTTACTTTTCTAATGCACCGGCTCACAACAGGTTGGCTAACATTTAGGTTATACTGGTTACCAGTAGGTCTTTGGTAACTGCCACATGCAAAAAACTGGACAGCTACCAACACCTATTATGAGATTAAAAATGCAGCTGCAAATTTGAGATCAATAAACCATGCACTTATATGTAAGCCATGAACACAAATAGTCCCATATGTAGTCATATTAATTCTAGTTCTTATAATAATAAGTCTTATATCATCATTACTCTGATAGTTACATTGCTACTCATTACTCCTTCATCCCTTTAGTATTATTTTCATTAACACCCAAAACATAAAAAACTCTTCAACTAAGGGGTATTATAAGGTCTTCCAATCTAGTGATTATACGACTATAATAGTTTTAAGGTTCACTTTTGGAAAACCATTTAAATATGCTCATTACAAGTATGAGAATGTACCTGGATTTCAGTTGAAAGACCATGAACCCGTTCCCGTTCAAGGTGAGGTCTCAGTTCATCAGCCAATTCCATCGCCATTTGCTGGGTTAATCTGAAGTTACACATGAAATCACGTTGAGGTAGCTCAAAAGGATTCTGAGCATCTCTTAAGAGCCGTCTCTCCAAACGTCTTTCCAGAATATTTACTCTTTCATCGCCGAAGAGAAGATCCCAAGCTAGGTACTCAAATGCCATGACTACAATGTGATGTAAAGTTCAAATGTAGTCACAGTCCTTCATTATTAATGCATTCTTCAATTTAAAAAAGTATATTCATGGCCTGATAGCCGTATTCTGTGATTACACGACAGAGTAAAACGATTTATGCAAAAAAGTGTGAGAGCATATATAAAGCGGTTCTAACAAAGAACAAAACCAGTTTTTACAAAGAATATTATCTTCTTATCACAGCAAACACATATCTAGGGAACGCATCAACATATTCTCAAATACTTACCTTTTTTATTTCTCGGCAATATTAGGGAACAAAAAGTGTTTCGATTTTAGCAGTACCTTATCGAATTTCTGCCGGCCTTACCGGGGGTATATGTACCCCTCGCTTCAAAGCGACGGGTTATCGAATATTTTCGCTACATACCGACGATTTTACCGACGAAAGTCGTTAATTATGAGTTACAGAATACCGATTTTCGCTAACTAATCGTTAAGGAAGATAACGAACCGACAGATGTCGTTAGGACGCTTTAACGAGTTACAGAATAGGGGTACTGGCAAGGGACCAGCGTCGCCGTCTGTTCAGGGATCTTTAGAGCCCTCTTTGCAGCTGCATCAGCCGTCTCATTACCGGCAATTCCCACATGTCCAGGGATCCAGAGGAAGGTCATGGTAATTCCTCTTCTATTAAGGCATATGAGCCTGGAGTGTATGCTCTGGACAATGGGGTGATTGGAGAAGAAGACGGAAATGGATTGAAGAGCACTCATAGAGTCCGTACAATTGGCGAACGCCTTAGCACTCTTCCCTATCCCATCAAGAGCCATCGTAATGGCCAGCAGCTCGGCTGTGTATATGCTACACAGTGGGCTGAGTCTGGCCTCGATGACGCCGTGGTGAGAGGAGGTAACCGCGCATGAGCAGGCTGAATCCGATTTATAACCATCAGTGAATACGGAGATGAAGTCGGGGTGGCGACAAAGAAATTAATTGAAAAGAGGCTGGTACTCTAGATCAGTGGTGTAGGCTTTCGGGCGGCTACTGAGACCCATGTGGATATCAGGGGGCGGAATTATCCACGGTGGGTAACTAGAGTACCCAACCGGATACAAATCTGGGAGCATTAACCTGGCTGCTTGAATAAATAAATTAAAGCGAACACCAAGCGGCTCTGTGGCCCTTGTCCGTCGGCTAAAAAGTTCTAAAAAACGAGGGTTAAAAATCACGTTAAAACACGGATGGTTCTTTGTCGCTAAAATTTTTGCCGCATAGGAGCACATTAAAATGTTTCTACGGTGCGACAACGGCGGTTCGCCGGCATCAGCATAGATGCTGAGGACCGGACTGGTCCGGAAAGCACCAGTGGATATCTTAACCCCTTAAGTGGGCTAAGCGCATATATGCGCGGATTTTAAACGACCGTCCGGTGATTGAAAATAAGAATGAACTTTGTAATTTTCCACACGTTTTTAATAACCAACCGGTTTCAACACTCACGTGTCATCATCAGGGACTAAAATTTTTGAGCAAGGGAAGGCCTTAAATAGTGCACTGGTGGGGGGGGGGGGGGTATATCTATTTAGGAAGGGGAAGGAAATTTGAGGGAACGCTTAGGTATAAAATGGTTGGAGGATAATATGGAAAGGGAGTGAGGCATGGGGCTACATCACAGGGGTAAGAAGAATATATTGGAGGTTAGGTCAAATGTTCACATTGTGGCGAATAATGGGGTATACCAGAGCAAGTGGTCAACGGGGAAAATTTAAAATCCGTCAAATCATTTAAAAGTAAAATATCGGGTGAGCACCGTCGTTTTACAATTTCGTATTTCTCTAAAAAGTCAAGTTTAAAACCTTTATCTTGGACGTGTAAGACTTGAGGTTTGAAGTTTCCCCGGTGTCCAGTCTCTAGTAGATGTTTAGCATACATTGAAGTCTCGTCACAGTATCTAACACACTTCTCATGTTCTTTCACTCTGGTCACAAATCTTCTCCCCGTTTGGTCCACATACACTGCGTTACAATCACCACACTCTATCAGATACACACCACTTTTATGGTCCACCTCAATTTTGTCTTTGGAATTAAAGAGTAATTTGCTTAGTGTAGTCGGATTATAAAAACAGACCTTAAAAATGTCTTTGGGTAAATGTCTAGCTATTACTTGGCTAATATTGCCTAGGAAGGGCAGTTTAAACCATTTCTTTGATTTATCGTGGGGAGATTGGTCCAAATTGCACAGTAACTTTGTAGCTTTTGACTTTTGAATTTTATTTAATAATTTTTCCAATGTATGTTCACTGTAGCCATTCTGATGAGCTATGATTTTTATGGTGTGCAGTTCATCTTTAAATGAGCTATCCTGAAGTGGGATGCTCACTAGCCGGTGTAACATAGAGTTTATGGCAGCCAGTTTATGTGCATAGTGATGGGTTGAACTATTGGGAATTATAGCATCTGTAAAGGTATCTTTGCGATAAATGGCAAACTGATGTTTACTGTCTTTAATGGAAATGGACAAATCTAAATAATTGAGAAAATTTACAAAGTTCATTCTTATTTTCAATCATGGAAAAATTCCACAATGTGACGGCCGAAGTTGTTTCATCGACCGTCCGGTGGGTAGCGCGCATATATGCGCGCTTCACAAGAACTTCCCTTTCTGTGTGCTAAGCTTATAGATGTGCGCTCTCTTTTCTATCGCTTTACTGCAGTGTGCTGCCATCATGTGACTTTTTTTACACTCCGTACTCCCGGTATAATTTGCTGTACATGACTCCCTAAAAGAGAAAGTTTTGGTTGTCTAGGTGGGAAAAAAGTCCCGTTATTCCCATTCCGGGCTTTTTTTGCATCTGTCGTTGAAAGTAGTGAACCGTGCAGTCTAGAAATTTGGCGGTCTTGAATTCTTGGGATATACACAGTATCTTTTGCTAGTTGTAAAAAGCTTTCGGGATTCTTCCGCGTTGTCATTGTGTAAAATGGCGACGTTTCCCCCACTGTACTGCGGGCGTCCTCAGGCCAGGCTGAAGTGAAAATGCTCCGAAGTTGACGCTTATTTATACTTGTCTTCTGAGGTGGCCGCTGCTCGCTGATTGGCTGTTGGTGTTCGTGTGAATACTCGTTTCCACGTGTTGGAGAGTGGGTAGCTATCCTCTCTATTCATATTGTTGGGCCTCTTGGAAATTTCAACTGCTTCCCTTATAATTCTAGGGAAATATCGCTTTTCCCTCGAGAGGATTTTTGGTTCCATTAAATTCACGGAATGGTTTGGTTCCATCGAAACGTGCTCCGCAATAGCCGATTTCTCCCCTTGTCCGTTTCTGAGGGCCCGTGAGTGTTCTTTCATTCGGCATTGTACAGCTCTCTTTGTTTGCCCTACGTAGGATTTTCCACAGCTGCAGATGACCTCGTAAACGCCTTCGTGAATTTCGGGCGGGAGGCGATCCTTCGCTCTGATGAGGAGACTGGATAATTTATTGTCGCATCCGAATCTAGTCAGTATATTATGCTTCGCGAGAACTCGGAACCAAAAATCCTCTCGAGGGAAAAGCGATATTTCCCTAGAATTATAAGGGAAGCAGTTGAAATTTCCAAGAGGCCCAACAATATGAATAGAGAGGATAGCTACCCACTCTCCAACACGTGGAAACGAGTATTCACACGAACACCAACAGCCAATCAGCGAGCAGCGGCCACCTCAGAAGACAAGTATAAATAAGCGTCAACTTCGGAGCATTTTCACTTCAGCCTGGCCTGAGGACGCCCGCAGTACAGTGGGGGAAACGTCGCCATTTTACACAATGACAACGCGGAAGAATCCCGAAAGCTTTTTACAATCATCGGAACGCCGCGAAAATCTTCGCCAGAAATCTTTTGCTAGTATTTACTTTTGCTGAAAAAGGCCAAGGATTATTAGCTTTTACGAGTGCTGCGTTATCGTCATTACTCCTCGACTTAGTGGAATAATTAGTGAAGTTTTTTTTCGCACACCACTATGGCTAAGAAGTAGTCGTAATAGGTTTAAGGTGCGTCGACGGCCATGGTCATTCGCACCATACGCAACCTAAATTGTCCACAGGATCAAAATAACTAAACAGGCGTATTTACGAATTGTTATAAAAAATTTATTTAAACCATAAGACAGCTGGCCGAATCAAATTTTGTTTAAAAGGCCTATTTCTCTGAAGAATAAAATCACCCGGCTCAGGCGAGCAGGGTCGTCTCCGAGAACGTATTCTAGGCCTCCCCTGATATCTAACTTATTACGCACTGCCCTGTGCTTAACGCACTCCGTCAGGAGGTGCCGAACAGTGAGAGGTGAGTCGCAATCTTCACAGCGCGGTGGAATTTTCTCTTCCGTGAAGAGAAAGGAGTGGGTCAGGGCGCAGTGCCCTATCCGCAAGCGTGTAACTACGACTTCCTCTCTCCGACTACTCCTAACGGAAGAGGGCCATGCCGATGCAACCGGTTTTACGCACCGCAATTTATTGTTGGCTGGGTTTACCCACGCATTGTACCACTGCTATTTTACTACTTTACTTAACGTACATCGGAGGTCTTCGCATGGTACCAGGGTATGCGCTTCCCGGTAAACACCAAATGTTGCAGCAACGTTGCAGAAAGGTTGCACGAGCTCTCAGAGGTTGCAGGCGTATTCAGGTCTTTTTGCAACCGCCTTGCAACGTAATAATTACGTCTCCAATAGAGTCGCACACTCGAGGTGCTTAAGTTCAAAATTGATGAGCCAGAAAATATCTCTACAATTTTGCTTAAAACGCGTTTTTCTATCATCTGAAGTGAATAAATAATTGCTAGTGGGATATATTTTGGAAACCCTTATAACACGACTTCGGAACACCTTCGGAACACCTTCGTACATTCCCGCGAGTATATGAGAACGAGCCTCATCTATCGATATCTGACAGATGGATCGATAGCATAGATGGTCGATAGTGATTGATGAGCGTATCGATTGTACAATCCACTACCTCACTGACCTCACCGGCGCACAGTGGTCCCAAATGATGAGAAACTGGGCAAAATATCAAAGACTTGTCCGATATGCATAAAAATTGGTAAAATGGTGTATCTTGAGGAGGCAATCACGAATTTCAAATAAAATTTCCGAAACAAAATGTCGGCTCCAAAATGGCGGACATGTTGTCCATTAAATCATTGCATAAAAATTGGTAAAATGGTGTATCTTGAGGAGGCAATCACGAATTTCAAATAAAATTTCCGAAACAAAATGTCGGCTCCAAAATGGCGGACATGTTGTCCATTAAATCACTCCACTCGCAACGAAATTAGGGTTAAGTTTTATTAGAAATGCTAAAATAAATATTGAAGTTGAAGAACATTCACAAAACAATATGGCGGATCCAAAATGGCGGACATATAGTATATATCTGAATGAGTAAACTTAATCCAAGGTAAATTTAAAATTAAATAAAACAGTTTTAGAATTGATAAACGGAATTTTAAATAAATCTCATAAAATATGGATAAAAAAGAGTGAATTTTATTAATATCAAAAAGCAGGATATTAAAAAATGCAAATGAAGCGTGAAATAAATTCAGTTCTTACCAGGGCAGTGTTTTTATCTAACTAATTCCTCTTCTCCATCGCTGCCCCCGGAATCACTTTCCACAGCGGTAAAACTAAAATTCTCAAGAAGAGCAGTGACAGCCGGTTTCAGACTTCCATCTTTTCTGGGTGGTAATGGCCTCAAGGATGAAATAAGGGGATCTGAGGAAATCATTAAAATATTCAGTAGATCTCTATTGGTGTCTACTCGTGAGGTTTTCCTGCACCTTTTCTCCCGGTATCTCCTGAAGTCTTTGTTTCTTGCTTCCAGGGCCTCTTCACTTAGCATACCAATTGGTAGCAGCGCGGCAGATATCACGTCCGAGCCATGAATTAATACTCGGTGAACCGATGCGGGCATAGGATACCATGGGTAGAGACGGACGTAATGTCTAGCAGTATCGATGGCATATGCTCGAAAAGCCTGCACATTAACTGCGTATCCGCAGGACAGAGTTCGTAGGATCGTGTCACATCGTGTTATTACTTCTTCATCTAGTTCGGTAATAGAAGCTGATTTAGAAGGGTTTCTGAAAAAGCGGCGTGCGGTATTGCCATCATTGCTGCTTCCACTGCCCTGTTTTACACAATCTATTAGTAGGCCCATCTCGGACTTGAACTTGGCCTGAATTGCCGCTTTTCTTTTCTCTATTATATCTTGTGTGTCCTTAGATTTCTTCCACGCTAGAGTCTCAAGCCGATAACTTACATGCAGAAGCCATTCAAAGAATCGGATGTAAGCATGAAGCGTGGAAAGTCCATACTGAAATGCGTCTTCGTTAACTTCTCTTTCAAGTAACTTGCTAATGTCGTTCATTTCTCGTGGGAGTGCACCACACAGGCAGCATCGTTGAGACGAACTAGTGTGTGTAATGACATTGCACACCTTTCCATCAATCATTGACATTATCATCTTGTGGTTCACTTGTATAGGATAACATCCTGACATCAACACATTCGAAGGAACAAGTTTTTCAATTTGTGTTTGAACGTTTCGCTGTTCCAACAGTATTGTTTTTTCATTTTCTTTAATGAACTCCAGCTTTAAAGGTCTGCAAAACCTTGTGGAAGAAGGGCGGAGATTCTGCCACACCACTACCTTATTAGCATCGCCATCTTTTTTATAGTACAACTGAAGGGGAACGACACAAGTAATGAGAAGGTCACTGTCGAGAAAATTAATGTCACTACAGGCCTGCTTGTACATGGATTGGGAGCTACTGCCATCAAACCCCCACTTGCTGATTAAGCACAAATTTCCTAGAACTAAGGGGGAAAGTCTCTCAATAACATCTTTCTGCAGCATGGTGATTCTATCAACTGTGAGATCCAACAGTGATTGTAAATCAACTTCAACTTTACGTTCGGTAATTTTGACGGTGGTGTTGGATGGATAGCACTTAGCTTTGGCTGAAAGGACTTGCTTGTAGGAGGGGTATAAGTCTGATCCTCTTTCTTTCGCCTGTGTTCTTATGGTCTGATATGATTTGCGAGACAAATCAGCTTCGATCATGAGGGAGAGAGCTTCCTCTGGGGAATATGGATGAATGGACTTACTCCGATCCACCTGTGACTTTCTCCATGCCTGAGCTATCTTTGATGCACGAGTGGGAGTAGAGTGTAGAGCCTCTTTCACCAATTTAGCCTCCGTATCCCTCCCTTCAGCGCGAAGGGCCATTTCGGTTGCATACGTTAAGGTTGGCGTCGACGTAGTTGCTCGAACTTCCTCCGTCTTTCTCCTCTTACTGCGTGAGCTACTTTCCTCGAAGCCTTTACTCGGGCGACCACATCCTACAAAAAGTTGAACAACTAGTTTTAATTTATATATCACCCTAACTTTACGTATCGTGCAATTTAAGAACAAATAATACAAGGCCAAAATATTTCCATCCACTCCAAAATGAATTGAGTTTTTAGGGTGACAGAAAGTTTTTATAATTACCTGCGGTTTTAATCGTTTTTTTGATAGTTTCAGGAATTGTGATAACTATCTTTTTGTCCAGCCAATCTCCATGAAAGTGGAAAAAGTCCTTTTCAATGCGGTGAGATTCTTCCCATTTCTTCCGCACCTCCCCACAGTGCCGACGAATCGTATTTTTTACTCTATCTTCAATTGTCTTGTCGTCAATGGGCAAACCAAGGACTTTGCTCAAATTAAGATATACTCGCTTGTAACGTTCTTTCCACGTGAGATTTTTGTCTGCCATCAACTCCCTATAGAATTCACGCCGCGTTATGGTACACATAGCTACGAGTTATTACTATAACACACTATATAAAAGACACATTTCGGACTCTTCCGTTTATTTTGCGCGACACAAGTCCTACGATACCACACACTCAGGGCAATCGACACACACTGACTGACTGGTCAAAATTTTCAGGCATCACCCACGCCTAGGATCAGTATCCCCGTTTGAAGGGTACTTTATGATACGAGAAAAGAAGATGGAAATACCGTGCCTGCTATGGCCTGTTTAGGCTGCCAAGATCCTCCTCCGCCAGATAGCCGAAAGTGGGTGACCAGGATTGGTTTGTGAAGAGCCTTCTTTCTGTCTTTCTACACTTACACCTCATTTATGGAGCATTTGTTTTTCTTAGAAAATACCCATTCCCATCTCACACTTAACGAGACATGTGCCGCAAAAAAAGAAAACATATTTTAGCCCGCCTGACCCTTTCTCATACCCCTATGGAGTGAGGCGCTGAAGGATGGCTCCTTAGGTCATAAGACCTCCAGTCCTCTTGGCCTGAGAGGTCTCTATGAGGGAATGTTATTGCAGGGGAGAGAAAAAGTGTGATTTAGCTGTCTCCAAATTCTCGTCCATTCGACTCAAATGGTATACTGAAAAGAAACAGACCCAAGTTGGCTCTAGAAATGGTTGAATTTTCAATCTCCTAAAGCTGTTTGGCCCTGAGGATTTGTCATCGCTAAACATGCATCTCTCTTATCTGCTGCTCGTGGAAAATGCAGCACAGTTTCCGAGCACAAAACTATCCTTCCAAATGCCTCTCGGTTTTGACTATGGCTTCTTTGAGTGAAGGTGATATAGCGAGAGAAGTGGACAGAGATGATGCCCTTAGTGATACAGAGTGTCCTAGCAAATCATTGTACACTGTTGATGATTTGAAACTATTTCGTTGACTTTGAAAATGAATTTAGTGCAGCCAGATTCGCATTTGGGACCACTGTGCTCCGCGGCGCGCCGTAGGCAAAGTGATACATAGTTGCAGTTTTAATCACTTTTCTCGCAAACCTGCGCAAACCAGCAATCAGTTTTCTGAGGGCAGTAAGAGTATATGTAAGTGACTTAAATGAAAGTAAAAAATCGATCCGACCTCGTTATACATTTTTTGTATGCTAAGCAATAATCAGTCAAGTTATAAAATTCGTAATAAATCTAACACAAGACCAAAATTTAGCTTTTTTAGGAGTACAGGAGCGTGATATTTTACCATAATAGCCTTCAAATACCCCTATACCTGGAAATAGAATGATCTTTCTCTTTGATGTTATATTTGCGGCGAAGAAGCTCCGAAATAAATGCTAAATCCGCGCGCGCTAAAAGGGCACGTCTACATAGACCACGTTTGCGGGTTTTCTGTCGCTGTATATACGATAGGAATGAATATATATCTCCAGATTTCATTGCTCCTGACATTATATTAGTAGTTAAAAAAATCTTAACTCTTTCCGGCTATTTTGAAATTTGGAGTTTTGGCCAGCAAAAACGGATTTTGCCCCACTGTGCGGCGTCACGGCGTTTATAAAGTATTCTATTCCCTACGGGAATAGAATATTTTCAAAAGGTAGGTGAAAAATATGCTGTTGCTGTTAATTCCTTTATTGAGAGAAATGTTCCCTTAAGAATCACATGTTTTGTTAAGGACTGAATTTAATTTACTAATCTTTCCTTCTCTTCTAGGAATGGGTTGTAGTGGAGTTTACTGCCTCCAAGGAATGTATGGCAATCCCTACATCTTGGTTTGTAGGGATCCCGGGAGGAATGTAGATTTCCACCTGAAACCACTTCAAAGCGAGAGTTAATAATTAACATTAAATCATGTGTCCCAGCTCTTCAGGAATGGCCGAAATATCAGATTCGACATTTTGCTCAGAGTGTTACAGGTATGTTTTTTTAATTAGTATCATGGATTACTGTATTTTTCCCCTATGGGGATATGGACAATTATCAGTATCTTTTGACTATTTTCAGGGTATTATTCAAAAGCTATGCAGTTGGAGGCAGATGCAATAGATACATCCGATGTTGATGCTTGTCGTCCTATAGGACGAGGCCTCCGGAAGAAGAGGGCTGTCATTGTGGATAGCGATGAGGAAAGAACTGCTGATAATGCACCTGCTATAAATAAGAGAAATGGTAAGATCCATATAAAAGAAAGCATCCATTTAAACATTAATTCCTTGTCGTGAATGAAGTAATATATGTGTATTATAAATGATTGTGTGATAGAAAACATTGTACCCTAATTCATTTTTTTTTCTTTCAATAAGTTCACTATGACAGTGATTCTTCATCACCGGAAAGGTGTGAGAGGCGCATCTCTGCCAAAAGCCCTCCTGTGTTCACTCCAGTGCAGAGTAAGTTTCAGTTTAATATTTCAATTCCTTATACTTATGTCATTAATATCTTAATGGACATGAAGGGGTATATACCTATGCCAGGACTTTACCTCGCCGCCAATTGTCACCTCCCTAAACAATTCTACGGTCAAAGGAGGGGGATGCGATGGGTGGCTCGCCATATGGCAAGTACCTCCAAAGAAAAAAAAAAGGAAATTCACTGTCAGGTGAGGGAGCAGTGCCGTGCATAAAAATAAAGTCGCTCACAGTTCTATTCTCGCCCAATGCGGAAAGATGTATTCTTGTAAATATTAACCAAAATATTAACATTAAAAAATATAGGACACCTCCTCCCTTATACAAGGGCACACAAAAAAAACAATTTAAACAAAGACTTCTTCTTCCGGGCTGCTCCTCATCCGCAACCCTCCACTCACTCTCCGTCTGCCTTCTCCTCTGCCCGCGCCTTCTCTCCACTCCCTCCTCCTCATCCGTCTTTTCAGGTGAATTAAATCTAGTAAATCATGTGTTAGGTGACTAACCTTGATTCCTTAAAATACAAGCTTTCAGGACTGTCAAAGTAGGGTTTAACCTCATGTATGTAAAGCAGAGCTAATGGTACGCATGACTTTATTGTCACTACCAAATTTATTTAAATAATTGATAGACATGTAATCCTACATTGTAGGAGCTTCTTCATCCAAACAAGCCACATGCCATGAAGCTGAAGAGGAAGAACCTTCTGAGAAAGCTGTCGGTGAGTATGATCACTAGTGCCATAAGTGAAAGTAACTTAACCCTTTGGCGCTCACGGTATTTTTGGTTTTCATGCCCAGAATGCTCACGGCTATATCTTAGAAAAATTAACTCTCGGTTTACACAATTTTTTGCAAGCCTAATATTTGACATAGATGATTGCAATTTAAAACCTATATTTTAAACATATTTCACCTTCATATTAAATTTTTTTCTAGAGTAAATTTAGAATTTAGTTTTTTATATGAAAATGTATGATGAAAAACCATTTTCATCTTGAGATGATATATTGGTACCCTGAGCATTTTGTGAAAAACACACAAAGCTGATATATTGGAATCTTGTGAGCTTCTAAGGGTTAAAAACTGACTTCACCATCCTGAAGACGATGATGGACTCAGCCTTTGAAAAGTCAGTATCTGCAATACCAACCCGGTGTGAATCCCAAGGAAATTTCACCGGGAAAACAAACTCTTTCAACTGTCTTGTTTGATTGTGTTCCTGGTTCAAGGAATTTTATTACTGCCTAATCGCTTTTGATTTTGGGTCATGATTATTTGTGGTTGAAAAAATTATTCCTATTATTATGTAAATTTTCTAAACTCTTTAGAGTTTAAAATTTTTCTCTCGGTTTGCAGGTCTTCCTCTAGCTTGTGTTGGAGTATTTGCAACGGATGGAGAGGACCCAGCAGGAAATGTATAGAGAAATCCGGGCAATTAAAAAATTAATGTCCTCAGGGGAGGACAATAGTGATTTGCCCATTAAGTGGAAGTTTCCAATGGAAACTATGGAGGACTTCGATGCGTTGGAGCAAGAACTTAGTGACAAGGCATTCCAGACAGCACTGGTAACAATCTTTTATACATAATGACTGTTGGCCTCAACACTTGCGGCAGTTCACTTAACATCTTTTCATATTATTTTAATATGACATCATATAATGTTTCAGACTAAAGAACTATGTAGACGAGGTGGAAATGGCATTACAGAAGGAGTTTTTGGAATGCTGTACTTCCTCTTTACCAATGAACTTGGGAAGAAAATTTTTGGGCAGTCAAAAAACTGTTTAAAGAAGTGCCAGTTTAGCACCACTAGAACGTGCGCCTGCATAATTGGTGTGATGTGCTTTACTTATTTTAAGATGAGAACTGTTGATTCAGATCTGAATGAAGATATAATCTGTATTTTAATTTCATTTCAGATGCTTTCCGTACTAAGCCTACTCTAAGTGAGTATGGCTATAAGGAAATAAAAGAAAAAGCCATAGACCGGTTTAGGCATGCAAGTAGCAGGCACCAGAGGGAAGAGGAGAGGCGAAAAAAAATAATTTGTAAAGCTTGAAAATAAATATATGTCATTTGAAATGGAACAGTTGAGAGTATTATTCAATAAGGTTGCAGGAACGTTGCAGTTACGGTTTACAAGAAGTTTCGAGAACGTCGCAAAGACGTTGCCACAGCGTTGTAGAGAGGACGTTTGGAAGATTTTGAGACGTTGTCAAGACGCTGCAAGTCCCTGTTGGTTGCAGTGAGACGTTGCTGCAATGTTTTTGCAACAAATTTGGTTTACACGGTTGTTCTGGGATAAGCAAGGCATCCGTTGCCAATATATCTGCCCTCTCGTTTTCGGCAATTCCCACATGCCCAGGAACCCAAACGAACATGATATCAATACCGTTCCTCTCAAGGGATAAGAGGGAAGACTGTACGTCCTGTACTATAGGGTGCATGGGGAAAAAGCAGGAGATGGAACCCAGGGAACTCATGGAGTCAGTGCATATGGCATAGGAGCCACCAGAACTTCTAATTCCATCCAGAGCCATCTTGATGGCCAGGAGTTCCGCTGTGTATACACTACTGAACGGGCTCAGCCTGGCCTGGATGTCACCACGGTGGACCGAGGTGACTGCGCAGGCACATGCAGTGTACGACCTTGAGCCATCCGTATACACGGGAATAAGGTCGGAGTGACTGCTTAAGAATTCTCGGAAAAGTTGCTGGTATTCCGATGCGGTGGTGCAATCTTTTCGCCGGCTATTTAGAACAGAGTAAACTTTAGGCCTTGGAATCAACCACGGTGGGTGGTTCGAATATTCGATACGGTAAACTTCCGGGAGCGTAATACGAGTGCTATCAATAAAATCTTTAAAACGTACACCCAGTGGCCTGGTAGACCTTGTCCTTGTGTTAAAAATTTCTAAAAATCTGGGTTTAAAAAGAATTTTAAAACAGGGGTGTGCCTTCGTGGTAAGAACTTTGGCAGCGTAGCTGCACATTAAAAGACTCATCCGGTACGAGAGCGGCGGCCCACCAGCGTCGGCATAAATGCTGACAACCGGACTAGTCCTGAAGGCCCCAGTGGACAGCCGCAACACCGCATTGTGAATCGTCGTCAGAGGTCTCATGTGCGACTCACGCCCCGAAGAATAGACAACTGAGCCGTAGTCGAGTCTAGAGCGGATAAGCGATCGGTAGAGCAGAAGCATCGTTTTGCGGTCTGCTCCCCATGTCGAATGGCTAAAAAATTTTAAAATGTTTAATGTCCGGTGACATTTAATTCTTAACGCCTCTTTGTGTTGCCGCCTATTCAGTCTATAGTCGAGCGTCATTCCAAGAAACTGTACAGATTCCACGTAAGGGAGAATTCTGCCAGCTAGTTGCAGCACAGGTGGAAAAAAGATTCCCCTCCGGCGGTAGAAATGTACGCACTTCGTTTTCTGAAACGAGAACCTAAATCCGTTTCTTCAGGACCAGTCTTCTAGTCTGTTGATGGCGAGTTGCAATAATCTGCCGGCAGAGACTAGTTTGGAAGACCTGCAGAATATAGCAAGGTCATCCACGAACAGTGATCCCATAATGGGTGGTTTGATGCAGCTTGCCACCTAGTTTATTGCGACTGCAAATAGCGTGACGCTCAGTACGGATCCCTGTGGAACTCCGTTTTCCTGGGTATACTGATCAGATATATGACGGCCTATTTTAATCCTAAAAACCCTGTCTATTAAAAAGTTACGAACAAATTTGAGCAAGTTACCCCTCAGACCCCATTCATACAAAATAATTAGAATCTTCTTCCGCTGACTCCATCGAATGCCCTCTCCAAGTCAAAGAAGACACCTATGACGTGTTGGCGGAGGAGAAAGGTCTCCTGGATGAAATTGTCGACTCTTACTAGGTTGTCAATAGTCGAACGGCCCCGCCGAAATCCACAGTGGCTCTCGGAAAGCAGGTTTCAGCGCTCCAGCCACCAGACGAGCCGCCGATTAACCATTCTATCCATTACCTTGTATAGGCAGCTGGTGAGGGATGTCGGTCTATAGCTGTTTGGATCGGTGGTCTCTTTGCCCTGTTTCAGGATAGGAACTATGGCTGACTCCCGCCAGGGGGGCGGGAACCTACCCTCAGACCAAAGTTGGTTGAGGGAGCGAAGGACCTCCGGCAACGCCTCCTCCGGAAGATTCCGCAGAAAGGCATTGTGGACCTGGTCCATTCCTGGAGCGGTGTCATGGGAATAAGCAATCGCTGAGCTTAGTTCCCACAGGGAGAAAGGTAGATTGTAGTCGGCCACTGTCCGCGACTCAAAAGTAACCTGGACAGACTCGTAGCGCTCCTTATGGCACAACTGCTGTGGATGGCAACTCTCGTCACCACTCGCCTTGGCGTATAATTGACCAAATGCTTCACAAATAGCAGGTAAAGTTGTTATTACGTTGTTGCCGACCTTGAGGATATGTACGCCACCAATTCGCTGTTGACTCCCCGATATACTCCTCACCTTATTCCAAACCTGTGCAAGTGGAGTTCGGCAGGTTATAGCTCATACAAATTCCATCCAAGAGGCCTTTTTGGCCTCTCTCACTACCTGCCGAGCTTTAGCTCGGAGGCGGCGGAATGAGGATAGATTCCTTTCTGTGGGGTATTTGCTAAAAATCCTCAGCACTTTCTTCCGTCGTCGAATCGCCAAGGCGCATTCCTCGTTCCACCATGGTACTGCTGGTCTCAGTGTGGTGCCCTTTGACCGAGGAACACTGCACCTTGCGCTTTCAATCAGGCAATTCGTTAACCTCTCAATGTTTATTATAGGGTCACATGCTTCGTCATGGTTAAAATTATTAACTTTTTTAAAATAAGACCAGTCACCTTTCCGGATAATCCAGTTACCCGGACGAATACAATCCAAAATGAGATTTTGGTCTTTTTTGACTAACAGGGGAAAATGATCGCTCCCACACAAATCATTATGCACGGATATTTCAATCTTATTTATCAAATTGCTCGATGCAATGCACAGGTCAATCGCAGAGTACTGACCGTTAATAGCATTAAAACGGGTTTTCTCCCCGTTATTCAAATAAATCATGTTAAAATCTAAAATAAAATTGGCTAAAATACGACCTCTTCGGTCGCACTGACTCCTAGAACTCCCCCACGGGGTGTCATGGGCGTTAAAATCTCCTAATAAAATGTATGGCTTCGGGAGTTGACGGACAAGGGCGTCCAAGTTAAAACGAGTAACCGGTGCCGCCTCCGGGAGATAAACATTGCACAATGTTACTGGTTCCGGGGCGTACACGGTTACCGCCACCGCCTGAAACGTTGTGTTAAGCTGTACTCGGGAGGTGTAAAGAGCCTCCCGAATGTAAACAGCCACTCCACCCAGGGCTCGATTGCCACTGGTGTCGTCAAATCTAAAAATGTTAAAACCTTTTAAAATGCCCTTGTCCGTCCTCTTAAAATGTGTCTCTTGAAGACATATACAAAGAGGTTAAATTGAAATTTGAAGCTTTCACGTAGTGGAAGGATTCCATAATAGCAATGAAAAGCGTTGTGACTTCCACAATTTTATTAAACGAACTACCGGTTTCGGCTGTCAAGCCATCCTCAGGTACATTAAAATTATTATCAGCAGAACACAGGTTTATATAGTCCGGGAGTGCTATGAGAGGGAGAAGGGTGGGGAGGAGGGAGGGGGTTGGCCGAGTGTGGGGACGAGGAAATTAGGAGGGTTGTTTGGAGGGGAGGAGGGGTGTGGGGAGGAGGGGTGTGGGGAGGAGGGGTGTGGGGAGGAGGGGTGTGGGGAGGAGGGGTGTGGGGAGGAGGGGTGTGGGGAGGAGGGGTGTGGGGAGGGGGGGTGTGGGGAGGAGGGGTGTGGGGAGGAGGGGTGTGGGGAGGAGGGGTGTGGGGAGGGAGAAGTGTTTAAGGTGATGAGTAATAAGGGGGATGGGTTTGTGAAGGTTATGTCATTGAGAAGGTCTTTTCTATTGAGGCTGATCTCCCGAATCTCCAAGGCATCCATCTTCCTTCCCTTCCCAGTAAAATGCAGTAATTCAGGTTGAAAACTACTTCGGTGCCCCGTCTCCAAGAGGTGTCGGGCGAAGGCTGACGAGTCATCCTTGTTCCTCCAGCTCCTCCAGGGTTAAACTCATGAATTAAAAGGGTCATCTCCTCCTTATGCCGGTAAAATCCATTGCAGTTCCACTGCAAGATAAAAGCCATATTTAATAGTATAGAATATAAAAATAAAACTATGATCGAGCTATCCGTGCAGCGGGAGGATCAACGCTTAATACGGCGCCTTCTTCTTGACTGTTTTGCGAGGAGGACTTCTGTCTCAGAGAGACATTTCATCCTCCTCCATACATTACGGCTGTCCGGGCTTGGACACACCGGATGGTGGTGTCTTTTCGCGCGAGTAATTAGCGTTCGCGGAATTATTTTTAATGGGGTTCTTCTTGGGAGAACCCGCAGAGCTGGTGGTCACTTTACGAGCCGGTGACAAATTTTTGGCCGGCATTGCCAATTCTTTCGTCGCTATTTTCATTAAATGTTCACTACTTTCGGTTTGCGTTGCTATAGTGGCTTTAGGGACTGGTGTTACGGCAACTGAGGCAAATGAGCGGAAAAACACAGGAGCAGCCAATGCCCTGTACTTTTTCCTCGCCTCAAAATACGTTATTTTTTCCAGTCTTTATTTCCATGACTACTTTCTTCCAGCATTTTCGGACATTTGCGGGAGTACACCGGGTGTGCACCCTCGCAGTTGACGCAGTGTGCATCTTGCACACAGTCCTCTCCCTCATGCGCATCCAGGCCGCAGCGTGGGCAGGTGGCCTTGCCCTCACATCATGTGGCGATGTGGCCGAAGCGCTGGCACTGGAAGCAGCGCATGGGAGCTGGAATATAGGGCCTCACCGGTACTGACTCGTAGCCAATGAATACCTTATCGGGGAGCTTTTCACATCGAAAGGTCAAAACCACGGACGTAGTGTTCATTACTACGCCGTTGCGCCTTGTAGTAAGTCGACGGACATCGCTTACACCTTGAGATGCCATCTCTCTCTTGATTTCGTCGACTTCTACATGGAGGAGGTCAAAGTGACTAACTACTCCCCGACAGGTATTCAAAGTGCGGTGAACCTCTACTTTCACTGGAAAGTCATGGAATCTATCCGCAGCTATCAGTTTCTCGCTCGGGTGCCATATTTGCCGTTTCAATAAGCAAGGTGCCATCCCTGACCTTTTTCGCTGACTTGATGTCACCGGGTACCAATGCCGACATGACTTTTCTTATAAGGAATGGGGAAACCTTGGCAAAGGTCTCACCCTCCTTCATACATCTCATAATGAGAAAGCGCTTACTTCCGTTAACACACATTTCTCTCCCACCCATGTCCGGGCGGGATCTTTTGATTGGTGGAAGGATATTATCCGCCATACCAATTCCATATTTCGTCCCCCGAGTTCCCCACCCACCATGGAGCCACACATTCGGGACGCCGCACCACAAACCGGTGCGGTCGCCAGGGCTACCCGAGGGATATAGCACCCTAGAGGTGGTAGTCTGTTTCGGGTTGGATCATCGATGCACGGGCCCACCAAACCCGCACATCTCCGACCGCCCTACGCAGACCCCCACCTCCCTGGCACTCGCCACCGTTAAGCATAACGCCACGGAAGCCGATTGACCGGGAGTGGCTAGCTCTCGGCCGCCCGTTTACACCTAATCCGGGACCAAACAGGGGTATTGGCCCCCAGTCCATACCGGGCATCCGACACCCGGCTGGGAACCACGGGCCTCACCCTCCAGGATTCCCTTCTCCTCCTTACGGGTCTCCGCACACGGCAAACATGCGGGTGGATCGCAGGCCAGGTGGTATGGCCGCACAAAGACAGTTGACCCACAACACTGTTCGGGCTCATCCCTTGTTGGCTCTGGGTTTGTTTTCGGGGTTGACTCCCAGCCCTTTAACTCGCCTCTTACGACAAGCAGGGATACTGCGGGAGTATTCTCAATCCCCCTACCCGCAGGGCGTTATTGTGCCGATTTGTGATGAAAAATTACACCAAAATACAATAATCTTTTCGTCACTGCTGGCACATTCAAAGCTGTCACAACTTGTAGTAGTAGTAGAATTAATTTTTTGGGGTGCATCGACACCTAAGGTCATTTAGCACCGCTTCTTAAACTTGAAAACATTAGCTAGTCCGTGGGATCTTATTGTTTCAAAAATTTCGAACTGTTCAGTTAACTACATTTTATTAAAAAGATCTATGTGCCTTAGAAATTGTAAAATTTTTTGTATAACAGTCTCGTCATCGCCTAGTATTTTGCGTAGAGGGCCGTGGATATTCATCATTTCACGTTCGTCTTGATATCTGACGCACTCCGTCAGGATGTGTAATACAGTAACTGGAGCACCACATTCGTCGCACCAGGGCTGGATCTTCTCTTCGGAGAAGAGATATGCGTGGGTTAGGTTGCAATGCCCAATCCTCAGCCGGGTGACTACGACCTCCTCTCTGCGATTCCTCCTGACGGAGGTGGGCCACGCAGATATCCCAGGATTTATTGTTCGTAGCTTGTTTTCAGCCAAGTTTGACCATTGCTCCTTCCACCTCCCGAGGGCTAAGCCCCGTAATGAAGCCCTGAGGTCTTCTGCCGGTACCTTCGACGAGTATATCTCCCGATTTTTCAAGGCTTCTTTGGCTGCATGGTCGGCGTTTTCATTTCCAGTTATTCCAGCATGTCCAGGGATCCACAAAAAGGAAATTGTTACACCTATACTCTTAAGGGATGAAATGGTAGAATGTATCTCCTGAACAAGGGGGCATTTGGATGAATAACTAGACAAAGATTGTAGGGCGCTCAGTGAGTCTGAGCAGATGAGAAATTTTGAACGACAGCTCGTAATGTGTTGCAGCGCTAACTTGATTGCAAAGAGTTCAGCGGTATAGATGCTGCAGATAGGGTTAAGTTTAGCTCTGATGACGCCGTGATACAGGGACACTACTGCACATCCACAGGAAGTATCCGATTTCGACCCGTCTGTGTAAACAATTATGAAGTCTGCGTATTCCCCTCGAATTTTGTTGAATTGTTGTTGGTATTCAGCAGGTGTTGTCGTAGATTTACCTGATTGAAGAAGCCGGAATATAAACGCTGGTCGATGCATCGACCATGGCGGGTCTTTAGAGTATCCCGTAGGATATACGGTTGGCAGGCTAAAGCCATTGTCTACAATAAAATTATTAAAACGAACTGTAATTGGTTTAGTGGCCCTCGGTCTTCTGTTAAAAGTTTCTAAAAAATCTCGATCTAAAGAGTATATCGTAACATGGATGGTTACTCATGGATAAAATCTTGGACACGTAGTTCAGCATTAACATATCCCGGCGAGTGGCCAGAGGTGGTTCCCCAGCCTCCGCATAGATACTTAGGACTGGAGATGTTCTGAAGGCACCTGTAGCGAGCCTTATTCCCATGTTGTGGACTGTGGACAGTGGTCTCAAGTATGTCTCTCGTCCAGAAGCATAAATGAAACATCCGTAGTCAAGTCTTGATCGCACTAGTGCCCGATATAATAGAAGCATTGTAGTGCGATCGGCGCCCCATGTCGAATTACTTAACCCTTTCGCGACGGAGCCACATGTTAGAAAATGCTACTTCCCTCACGAATGCCATAAAGTATTTTTTGCATTGCCAGTACGGAGCTTTCGCTACGCTAGAATCCTCTCCGGTACCTGTTTCCCTAAGTTGGGTTGGGGCCCAGAGGGGTGTCGAACCTTTTTCTCGGGCACCGGGCCGAGATAATCTTCACCCTTTCCCGCTTGAGGACCTCTTAACAGCATGCCGCCGCGGTCAACTATTTGTTTATGCAATGGTTTTGCCAAAAAATTGTTGCTGCAGCGTAGATATTAATTTTATCGGAAACGAATTATTTTAGTTTTACAGTGCCTTTACAGCTTTTAAACGAAATTCTACCATTAATATTAAGCTCTCTAGTAAAAGATCGTATCAATGGTTAAGCAAATAATTTTGCCGTTTGTCACACTCGTAAATTATTTTGACCACTTTTCTGCGAAAAATTATTAAGAATTTAAAAAAGCCTTATTCAGGCCTTTGACATTATCAGAGCGCGAATCAAAGAAACGATACTTCGAAATCTTCAGCATGTTAAAACATGAGATGTACGGTCTACGGAATCCTTAATTTCGATTCAAAGGACTGCAAGAAATCACTGTATTCTTTAGGCGGAAACCATTGACCAACGAAAGAAAGTGAAATAGTCTGCTGTCATGATTATATTAGACTGAGTAATTGCAGGGAAAAATAAACATTGAAACTCACGAAAAATATGGCCATCAACACATATGAAAAAATAGCATTCAGTTGTCGAACCTAAAAACATTATAACTTCCTAACTAAATTAAAACATGAAAAAATCACTCATAACCAACTAAATAATTAACAAAAATTTGTTCGGAGATTCTTTTACTCACGAACTACGTTAAAAATAACGGTAGAGCTCCGTTTAAAATTTGCAGTTGTAGAACTAAACATAAGGAATATACTTATAATGCTCAATTTTTAAATTAAACAATAACTTCTTAGTTTGTTATTCCACTGCACCAACAAGCAAATGACCGCGGACCCCCGCTGGGATTGGGGCACGCACTGCAACGAAGGGTCAGGATAATCCTCTCCCGCGGACCGAAAAAGGGTACCTAAGACGTCCCGAGAAGAGGGCCTTTATAACACACACCTTTCTGGCCTGCTTGGGGCTAGCTTAGCGACTACGACTTGTTAACACGTCGTTCGTTCGCTTGCGTAGAAAATTTGACACCGTTTTAACACGTCCTTCGTTCGCTTGCGTAGAAAAATTGACGCCGTTTTAACACATCCTTCGTAGCGAAAGGGTTAAAAACCGTAAAATGTTTAAAACCTTAAAACATCTGTTCCTTAAAATATGAATGTGCTCCCTCCAATTAAGGCGATAGTCAAATGTCATCCCTAGAAAGCGGATGGTTTCCACGTATGGAATAGCCGTGCCGTTAAGGTGTAGACCTGCCGGGACATGGTTTCCTCTAGCCCTGTGGAAGTGGACACACTTTGTTTTCTCGGAGGAGAAGCGGAATCCATTTCTCCGGGCCCATTGAGCAAGTTTATTGATCGTAAGTTGGGCCTGCCTTGTTGCGTTAGAGAGCCTTGTTGATCTGCAGAAAATCGCCAGATCATCCACGAAGAGGGATCCCATCACAGGTGTACTGACGCAATCCATTATGTCATTAATCGCCACAGCAAATAGCGTAACGCTCAACACGGAACCTTGAGGTACGACGTTCTCCTGAGTGTAAAACTGCGATAAGTGCTGCCCTATTCTTACCTTGAACACTCGACCTGTTAGGAAGTTGCGAATGAAAACGGGTAGATTTCCCCTTAGTTCCCATTTGTGTAAAGTCATTAGGATCTTGTGTCGCCAGACTCGGTCGTAAGCCTTTTCTATGTCGAAAAAAACGGCAATTACGTGCTGCTGTGTAAGGAATGCCTCCTGTATGAAAGTGTCCGCTCGGACTAGATGATCAATGGTTGATCTCCCACGCCGAAATCCACACTGGGCATTCGAGAGAAATTGCCCTCTTCCCAACCACCAGATGAGACGGCGGTTAACCATTTTCTCCATAACTTTGCACAGGCAACTTGTTAAAGAGATTGGTCTATAGTTCTCAGCGTCGCCGCGTTCTTTACCTTGCTTATGGATAGGGACCACCACCGATTCCCGCCAGGATCGAGGGAGAATTCCTTCACTCCACACTTGATTGAGCGTCCTTAAAACATCCGGCAACGCCGTGTCCGGTAAGTTCCGAAGGAACGCGTTGTGGATATCGTCTAAACCTGGAGATGTGTCCCGGGAATCGGTAATTGCGGACGTTAGTTCCACCATTGAAAATGGAATATTGTAGGACTCGGTGTCGCCTTTCTCTTTAAAACATATGATTTTCGATTCCATACACTTTTTAAAATTCAAAAATTCCCGGTCATAGCTGTTATTGCTGTATCGCTCCTCAAGTAGACGCCCGAACGCGTTGCATATGTCTTCCGGAGCAGTGACTATTTCGTTGTCTATTGTCAGGTGGTTAATACAGTTTTCAACGCGGGAGCCAGAAATGCTTTTTACTCTTTGCCACACCTGCTTAATGGGAGTCCTATTGTTGACTCCACACCCGAATTCTATCCAAGAATCCTTCTTAGCCTGCTTTACGACCTTCCGAGCTTTCGCTCGCAATCGTCGAAAGGAGGCAAGGTTCCTTTCGGTGGGAAATTTGTTAAATATTCGTAGCGCCTTTTTTCTTATTAAATTGCATTAGCACACTCCTCGTTCCACCAGGGAACCACCGGTCGAGGGGAGATTCCTTTTGAACGGGGGACACTGACCTCTGCTGCTTCCAGGATGCGTTTGGTCAATCTTTCAACGTTTTGTGCTCCATTGAGATGCAAGTCAAAGTTAAAATCAAAACGTGTATTAAAAGCTGACTATTCTGCCCTACGGACTATCCAGTTGGCTTGTCTAATAAGTTCTCTGCTAAAATTCTGCTCTTTGAGAATAAAAAGGGGGAAGTGATCACTCCCACACAGGTCATTGTGAACTGATAATTTGAGTTTAGTCATCAGACTACTAGAACATATGCTTAGATCAATAGCGGAAAAGTCGCCGGTATGGCTATTGAACCGTGTTCTTTCCCCGTTGTTTAATAAGAATAGGTTAAAATCATTTACGAAGGATGATATAATGCGGCCTCTTCTATTGCACTGGGCCCTTGGACTTCCCCACAGGGTATCGTGGGCGTTAAAGTCTCCTAAGAGAATGAAGGGCTTTGGCAGCTGCTGTATGAGGGCTTCTAAGTTCCTTCGTATGACAGGAGCCCCCTCTGGAAAGTAGACGTTGCATAACGTTATCGTCTCAGGTGTGTGCAGCGTTACCGCCACTGCCTGCAAGGGAGTGTCCAGCTGTACTCGGGAGGTGTAAAGGGCCTCCCGAGTAGCTATCGCCACTCCACCTTGAGCACGGAGGCCACTAGTGTCATCTAGTCTAAAAACATTAAAACCTCTTAGAGAACCCTTGTCTGTAGTTTTAAAATGAGTCTCTTGGAGACAAACGCAAACGGGGTTAAAATCTCGGATTAAAACGTCTAGCTCCTCCTTATGCCGGTAAAACCCATTGCAGTTCCATTGAATGGTAAATATCATAAAAGGTAAAAGGATAAAATTAAACACTTAAATTCGAGTAGTCCTGACAATAGGGTGGTCCGCGCCGTATCCGGTTTCGTCTGCCTGTAGGTTTTGCGAAATTTCGCTCTCGGAGAGACTTTCGTCTTCCTCCATCGATTCCGGACGGCTTATATCCAGTCCAGATGGATTTGGTGATGACGTTTTCTTGAACCGATTCTGCGACAGTGCAGCGGTGGTTTTAGGTGGGTTCTTTTGGGGAGAGCCCACACTTGTGTCACTCGTCTTGTTTGCCGGTTTAGGAGCCTTAGCCGGCTTGGCCGATTCTTTCTCTGTGGCAATTGGTTTTTTTATTTCTTTGTGATCTGTTTGGATAGCTACGCTAACCTTCGGGACTTGCATTTTCGTGGCAACTTCGGCATAAGATTTAGAAAATGTAGGGGCGACCGTGGCCCTATACTTTTTCCTCGCCTCTAAGTACGTAATTTTTTCCACGGTTTTTAGCTCCATGACCTTCCTTTCTTCGATTTGCTTAAGGCCATTGCGAGAGTACACTGGGTGTGCGCCCTCGCAATTGACGCACTGTGGGTCTTTTGTGCACTCAGCACCATCATGCGCGTCCAGGCCGCAGCGCGGGCAGGTGGCCTTGCCCTCACATCGCGTGGCGATGTGGCCGAAGCGCTGGCACTGGAAGCAGCGCATGGGTGCCGGTATAAATGGTCGCACCGGGACAGATTCGTACCCTATAAAGACCTTGTCGGGGAGTCTATCGAATGAGAAAGTGAGGACGACAGATGTTGTGTCGATCACTTTCCTATTACGCTTCGAGGTGAGTCGACGAGCATCAGTCACACCTTGAGGAGCCATCTCTCTTCTGATCTCGTCGACATCAACGTATAGTAGATCGTAATGCGTGATAACCCCCCGACTGCTGTTTAGAGTGCGGTGCACCTCAACCAAGACTGGGATGTCATCGAGCATTTTCAGTTTCAGAAGCTTTTCGCTCTGTGCAGTGCTACAGGTTTCAATCAGTAGTGAACCGTCTCGTAATTTTTTGGCAGATCTAAGTTCTCCAGTGACCGAGGCAGACAAAACTTTCCTAATTAGGAAGGGAGATACCTTAGTCAAGGTCTCTCCTTCTTTCTGACATTTCATCAAAAGGTAGCGCTTACAAGCTGTAACTGGCGATTCTCGCCCACCCGTGTCCGGGCGGGGTTTTTTAAGTGGTGGAGGTTTAGTTCCATCCATCCTTTTGAGATGTTCATCCCCCGGGCTCCCCACCCACCACGGAACCACACATTCGGGACACCGCACCGCAAGCCGGTGCGGTCGCCAGGGCTACCCGAGGGGATATAGCACCCTAGAGGTGGTTGTCTGTTTCGGGTTAGATCTTCGATGCACGGGCCCACCAAACCCGTACATCTCCGACCGCCCTACGCAGACCCCACCTCCCTGGCACTCGCCACCGTTAAGCTTACGCCACGGAAGCCGATTGACCGGGAGTGGCTAGTTCCCGGCCGCCCGTTTGTAGCGAATCCGGGGCCAAAGAGGGGTAATGGCCCGTAGTCCATACCGGGCATCCGACACCCAGCTGGGAACCACGGACCTCACCCTCCAGGATCCCCTTCTCCTCCTTACGGGTCTCCGCACACGGCAAACATGCGGGTGGATCGCAGGCCAGGTGGTATGGCCGCACACAGACAGTTGACCCACAAGACTGTCCGGGCTCAACCCTTGCTGACACGGGGTTTGTTTTCGGGGTTATCTCTCCGCCCTTTTAGTCGCCTCTTACGACAAGCAGGGATACTGCCAGAGTATTCTCAAACCCCCTACCCGCAGGGGGATATTTCATGAGATGTATCAGTAGTAGTAGACGGTTTTCCAGGTTAAAATTAATATTCGCTAACTTCGAATAACATGATTCTTCCAGTTTCGTTTGATTTTTTACCAATATATTTCTTAACCGTGTAAATTTAGTTTTGCCAAAACCTACTCATTGAAATAAGGCGTTACATCTGAAAGGTGCTTGCAACTTGCTACACTGGAAACATTGCGAAAGACAATAACGGTGAGTATTAACTGTATTTCTCTCAATTAATTACACCTAGTTCAGCTTATTGTGCCGATTTGAGATGAAAATGACACCATAATACAATAACCTTTTCGTCACTGTTGGCACATTCGAAACTGTCACAACCTTTTTGTTGCTATTTCTAAAGCTAATTATCATTTCACGTGTTACTAGTGCTTTTGAAGAAAGGCTGCGTAGGAAGAATATCCAAGAGGAAGATATAATTCAGTGGTCGAAGAAAATGAAATACTACATATCTGAAAAGATAATGTATCCGTGTAGAAAAGATAGTATAGTATAGCAATGGTTGTCCTTTGTCCTTTGTAAAACGCTGACAAAAATATATTTTAGTATTGATTTTTGAAGCTTTTAATTCGTTTATGATTCCTTTTTGTTAAAAGTGTATTGCCCAATCAAGTGAGCAATTTTTATAGGATGTTGCATAGTGGAATATAAAGGGATTTGATTGATACCAAATTGGATTTGATGGGATGTATTTTCTATTTTTATGAGGTTAATGCTCCCAGTGTTGGAAACACATCCATCAGTGACTCCCGCGGTGATTACTTTGATAATGCTCATCCGCTCTCAGCGAGTATTGATTCAAGTTCTGAAGACGAGAGTGATGATTGCAGTAATGATCTTGGGAGGCAAAACTGGCTCAGGTGACCAAACCCAAGTGAATGTTCTTGAATGACCTCATCTTATGGAAGTCAAAAAACAGTTGCTCTCTGTTGTACCTGCTGATGAGATTTGTTTGATGGCAATTGTATTTTCTGTGCGATATTCATTGCCATATGTTGCCATAATGCGGTTAGCAAACACTATATTTGGAGGAACAGTAGTCCCAGGCACTAGTTCTTTTTTGACAACATTTATTTGAAGTTGATTGGTGGCATGGTGAAAATTATTTCTGCATGTTTAGCGTTACTTACTTTGAGGAAAGTATTAATTTTGAAAGTGTCTATTCAATGCCCTTGTTGCAAAAAAAGCCTATTAAAACAGCAAACAGACTTTTTTGTCACACTGCCAATTGTACAGCAGCTTAGACTCCCAGAAAGACAGGAAGTATCTGGCAGTAACACCCGCAATTCACGTAGAAAGAAACATCCTGAAGCATAGGAAGACATATATGATGGTCTTCTTTACAAAAAACTTATGGGAAAGGGACAGTTTTCACTTCATAGTAACAATTACCCGTATACCTCTAACACTTATGGTTACCCTATTTTTAAGAGCACAAAAACTTCAGTGTGGCCAATTTACATGCAAGTAAATCAAATTCTACATGGAGAAAGACACAAAAATCTAGTTTCGTGTGGTGTATGGGTGGGCACTAGCGATTCTAAAATGAGTATATTCTTACAGAAGTTTGTTCGACAGGAAAAGAAGGAATAACTTGGAAAAAGAATAATAAAAACATCTGCAGCTAATTTGTATGTTTTTGTTGCTGTGTTGATTCTGTCGCTAGGCCATTGTCACAAGGTACAACGCAATTTAAAGGTTGCAATGGCATTTGTTGGTGCCTTCACGAAGGGGAGCTTGATGAGGGCCAAGTGAACTACCCTGTAATTGAGGGGAAGACAAAGTAGTAGTAGTAGTAGATTTGGGTTAATAGGGTGCGTCGACAACTATGGTCATTTTACACCACGCACAATCTAATTCATAACAATAAATATGTAGAAATATAAATATAGAGTAAAAATCAAAGGCAGTATTAAAGGTCCAGTTTATGACAATAAATTATATTTTACTCATGAGGTTTGTTTCTTTTAAAAAGGTAATAACATGGCAGAGGCGATCAGCATCGTTGACTAGAACCAAGGTTGTTAGAATATACAGGTTGTTTCGAAACATGTAAACAATGGAAATTCTTGATCCGCTCTGCTATTGGCTGAGGTTCACGTGACGTCACTGAAGTCTCCGGGCGCTTTCATCACCGGAACGCTACGCGGCCATTCTCAAACAAAACGACGGAGCAGCAGTTGGACAGTGGTTGATTATTTTGTGAAGTTTTGTCGTCAGGTGAAGCGGAAAATTTAAATTTAACATCTCAATACCATGAGGCATATCTTTGAAGAGAAATGCCAGGATCAAGTAGTTTTTGTGCTGTTGCTACCTGCAATAACGGTGCGCGCAAAGCTAAACAAGAAGGAAAGGCAATTTCATTCAACAGGTACGTAATGCACACAAGAAAGCTATATGAGAAGCTTATTGTTCAGATTTTGCACTAATTGTTAAAATATGACGAATATTATTGAATTACAAAAAATATTTGTTTTATAAATTATGTTGCGCCTGCCAAAGTATTTTCACATAACTATATATTAAACGTTAATTACTGTTTACTACAAATACTGTTAAAGTGCTATAAAACAAAGTTATTTAACTATTGATGCACTAGGTTCACTAAAAAATCTAAATTTGCGTAAGATATGGGTGGAAAAGTGCAAAAGGAAGGACAAATGGAACCCTGACACAAGTTACATATGCTCAGAACACTTTAAATCAAATGATTATTTACGGGATATGAGAGCAGAAATGTTGGGCCTTCCTGTTCGACGAATGCTAATAGAGGATGCTGTACCAAGTCTAAATTTGCCGGTGGAATATGGTAGTCCATGTTCAAGTGCAGCACTAAGAAGAAGAGAAAGAATGCTCGCCCAGGTTTGTAACTTGCAGCAATGCTAAATACAAAATTATATTTATGGTTCATACATCGATTTGATAAACTGCAAATAAAATGTTACACCACTTATTCCATAGCAAACTAGATTTTTCATTTAAGTTCTATGTTCATTACAATTTCATTCCTAATTAATCTAAATTTATTTTGATCTTGAAGTATCTTTATGGTTATCAAAACGTTATAATGGAAAGGCATTATAGCCAATGGTCTATTGTGCCTTTTCAGCAGTCCAGTCTAGTTTCCTTAATCTTTTCTTAATTCTTTAGTAAAAACCTGTGCAACTGTTAGTATTTTCAAAATCTGAGGAAACCTATCTTTATAGAAAAACATCTAATAAGGCACATCAAAGGTACTGCAGTAAAATAAACTATATATTTCATGAGGAAAGTGAAAAATGTGAACCTATCTCTAGTAGATAAGCAGTTAAATCCTTCAACTAGACAATGAAGATGATTTCTACAGGGATTAATTGGTTACCAAATAAAAGCTGTGAGTTGCTATTATTTTTGTAGGCCATAGCTTAAAAGTGCATGCATAGAAGGAGACATTGCTCAATTGTTTCTTGTGGTATCAAGTATTTTATTTCGAAATTGTAATTAAAAAATTGGTCATTATATATTCAGTGATCTAATTGTGTTGTGCGATTCAGTGATACTCATTGTGATAGGCTGCTTCTGCTATAGGTTTTATAGATAATTAGAATATAAGATTATAGATAATTCATAATGTTAGCTGAACCATATTGAACTTATTAATATTAATAATTGTGTGTAGATAAAGAATATTTGGTAAAAATTGAGTAAATAACAATGAATTATGGCATATTTTTTCAAGAACAGGAATCTGAACACCAGATTGCATTGGCAGATGCCATGAAATGTGCAACTACCAATTTGGTATTACAGTACATCACACCAAGTGAAGATGAAAATTCATTGAATTTAAATGAGGATTCACAGACATTGACTAATACAGACTATAAATCAATGTATGGAAGCCTTTTGGTCAACCATGAATCCCTTCAGACAGATTTTCAGTCCCTAAAAAAAATTAAAAATGTGTCGTTGCGTTAAATACAAAAAGACATGTAAAACCCTGCGGAGAAAGTGCTCCCTTTACAAAGCAAAGCTTAGTTCCTGTAAAGAAGCAATTAAGAAAATGAGAATGGAAGTGACATGTCTTAAAAAGGCAATGAAGGAGGTGGCAAAGGAAAAAGCCAAAACTTTACTTGAGAAAGTCTTTTCACCTTGTCAGATAAAATTGTTGACCACTGGACAGAAAAGGGTTAGATGGACACAGGAGGCCATATCTAGAGCATTTACTCTACGGTATCTGAGTAAAATAGCTTATAAGTATGTAGCCACTGAGCTGAAGTATCCTTTGCCAGGTATGTTGCATTGCATATAGATAGATAGATTTGTGTTTTAGGAGTGCTTCGACGGCAGTGGTCATTTCGCACCTCCTACATACCCTTTAAAACAAAAAAGATTGGAATGCTGTGTAGGTATCTTATATTTTATCGAATTTTTATATTTTAGATAGTACTTATCTTCATAGTAATTTCATTAAATTGCTTTCGTTCAGGAATTTAATTAAATTATTCATCCTCTCCGAACAGTTGCCTAAAATGTCAGGCAGTTCTCCTCTTATTTTAAAGATTTCCCGCAATTCCTTACATTTGTTACACTCCGTCAGGAGGTGCTTTACGCTCAGGGGACGGTCGCAATCGTCGCAGAACGGGGGATTTTTTCCTCTGTAAAAAGTAAAGAGTGTGTCAGGGTACAGTGCCCTATCCTCAGGCGTGCGATTGCAACCTCCTCTCTGCGGTGGGCTCTGACGGAAGTTGGCCACGCTTTTATGTCGGCCTTAATGGACCTGAGTTTGTTATTGTTGGTGGTGCGCCATTCATCACGCCACTGGCTCAGGGCTGTATTTCTCAAGGCGCATTTGAGGTCCTCGACGGGGACGAGCGCAGACACTATTTCAACGTCTTTGAGGGCTTTTCTAGCTGCCGGCATTGCATATTTTAACTAAGTTGCTTAAATTCGCATCAAATTTAAAAACCTGTGCATCAATGTGGTGAGGGTCTACAATTTTGGTTGTATTCTTCTTTTCAGGAATATCATCTCTCCAGAGATAGGCCAAGCGATTGGAAATGAGGAATGGCTAGTTTAGGGACATATTGAATGTGATGAAAATTGTGGGCCATGATATGCTATGAAAAATTATGTGTTATCATGTTCCATGAAATGAAAGTGAACAGTACAATGGAATATGATGCAGGTGAAGATGAAGTAATTGGACCACACTCACAGATGCAGGTTATTATGGCTCGTGGTCCGGCAGGAAAATGGAAACCGGAAACTTTCATTCTCATTCATATATCGCATGAGGAATCCGATTCCGATGTAGCTAATAATGTCACGAAGAGTAAAAAGTCTCAAAAGGAGGTGCAGGTGAGGGTACTGGTTTTGTGGTGTTCTGTGCGAGCGAGAATAAGTAAGTTTGTTGTCCATTACCGATATACTAAGTTATGTAGCTTGCGCCTCGTACTACCCTTTAGCATTCGGTAACCTTTATATTTCCGTGATATCCCTCCGTGCCCTTGATGCTTATGTGATCTCGTAATTTGTTGGATTTTTCATGCGGTGAAGAAATTAAGAATATCGGAGGCTACTACAGACAATTTCAGGGAAATACTAAAAGAGAAAAGGAAATAGTTAAAAAAAAACATTATTTGCAAGGCCTGGGTCGTCCAAAGATTATATCAGTGATGACAGTGCGAGTGATGAATATGAGAAACTGGCCCATACTGAAGTGGAGGCGAAGTATAAGAGAGCTATGCTAGCCTACAAGAAGAAAAATGCGGAGGCTACTGCAGCCAAGGATGAGGTGAACATACTCCAAGAAAAACTTACGAAACAGGAGGAAGAGGTTCGAACGTTGAGGGCACTGAATATTGAGCTGCACCGAGTGTTGATAGAAAAATTAGGTACGTTTTCTGTGTTCTTGAAGTGGTAATTATTGAATTCCTTCGCAACTGAAAGCTATAGCAACAATTCTTGTGTGCGCTAACACCAGAGAAGTTAGCTGTAGTGAAGGGTAAGTACGAATGTTGGAAAACACAAACATTTGGGCTAAGTATTTAGTTGCCAGACAAATTTGGAGCAGTTTTTTTCAAAATATCATTGACATTACCTCATTTTTGATTCATTATTGTGGTTTATAAGAATATACTTATTATTTATACATGTTGTACCTTAATTCGGAATTTAATGGGGTAGCTCCTGACTTTTTTAGTGAACTAAGTAGGTCAACTCACACACTACTCCACTTTGCGAGTAACTCTGAAAGATTATTGTAAATGAACATGTGTGGATTTTTCCCTTGTTATTCTTTGGTTTTTCTGAGAATTTCAATGGCAAACTAGTCATGTGGAATGGATAGTTAATGTGCTATTATGTGCTCTAATAGCAGTGGTACTTGGCTGGAACATGTTTATGATTGTAGTATCCTTCTGTTTTAGATACATTTGTGGAGTGGCTGGGGAAAAATAATATTCCAGAAGAGGAAATTTTACTCCGCACAAGGAAGTACAAATCGTACATTTATGACAAAATTATGTACATTAATAGGAAGTCTGCAAAAGAAAATGTTGTAAGAGAGATTTTAAATGATGTACCTAATGCTTGATGCTCTTGAGCTTAATCTTAATTAAATGCTATCGGAAAACGTATCTTGTGATGTCATTATTTGTGAGCTATATTTATCTAGTGCAGATACATCCCAGTTAAGTTACTACCAATTTGATATGTATGTGCATCAGAATGTTAGCAATTGTTGGCTCCCTTACTGATTGTAAGCTGTTTAAAAAGTGTGAGTAGTATGACCCGGTGATGTCATGTTTGCTGATGAACCAGGTAGTGAACATATAGATATGGTTGGATAGGTTCAGATCACAATGGTTAAGAGCTCGAAATTGGCCATATGTGATATTCAGTGATTAATTAGACCTTGTTAATCATGCATGGTAGCAGACTGCATCTGGTTTAGACATGTATACAGATAAATTCAGTTGGCTACAGATGAGGTACGGTAACTCACTGAACCCAGTTGCCTACAGATTTTGTTCGGTAGCTTACCGAACCCGGTTGTCTATAGATGTTGTTCGGTTGCCTACTGAACCCGGTCGCCTACAGATGAAATTCGGTTGCCTACCGAACCCGGTAGGCTGTTGCAAAAGACATAGCCTACCGAACCCCGATTGGAAAAATTTCGAACTGGGGAAGGACAAAGAATATTCCATTAACTCTTAAATGAATACAAGCTCTCTAACTTAAGTATAAGTGATGCTGATAAAAGTGTGCCTTTGGAAGTGAAGGCTATTCGGGTGCTCCACCGGGTCAAATCCTCAAATCTCGTGTTAGAAACGTCGGCAGCGATGGAGGATTTGACCCGGTGGAGCACCCGAATAGCCTTCACTTCCAGCGTACGCCGGGAAAGCCTGCGATCTTTTTTCAAAGTGTGCCTTTGTCAAACATATCTTCATTCATACTTTTCCATATTTTGCTATTTGATTTGACGGTAAGCTTATGTGAAATAGTTAACACATTCAAAGTCTTTTGATATTCAGGTCACAGGACACCATGGCTGGAAATGGAGGAGAACAAAAGTAGAACTGCTATGCTCCTGTAGTCGTGTTATGTAGTACATGAAATACCCTGTGTTGAACATTGATGTTGGTGTTGAACATTGATGTTGGTGATGACCATAGTACCACGTCTTTCTGCCAACACATCATTCATTGTTTTTGTATTGTGGGTAAAATGTACAGTGATGAAACTTTTAATGATTTTTCCAGCATATGTTTATATCCGATTGGTTTTCAGGTCAAGGAAGTATTGTACAAATCGGGAAAAGTTGTAGGTGTGGCTACTATGAGCGAAGATTGTGACCTATGCTCCCGAGGGTATGATTCATCAAACCAGGAAGGATTAATGTGGGAGTGCTAAAGGAATGGACCTGACACTGCAGTGCAGCTTGTTGTGAAGATTTCAATGCTAAAAGAAGAAGGGGGTCAGGGTTAAGGTGCTGATAGGTGATGATGAATTCTCGTCAATAGCTGCAGTGAGAAGAGAGTCATCACTTGTAATCACCGAATAGTAGACAGGAACCATGCAAGGCGGAGTCTTTCTAGCAAACTTTATGCACTCTACAACAAGCAAGTCTTTAAACAGTTCACATAAAGCGTGTTACTCTATCTTAAAAAATGCTTTCACTGTGCTCTTCCACAAAATGTGAACAAACCTAAGGAGCTAAAATAATCATTTCTGGCAATAGTTGACCATGAATTTGGAGTACATCATCATTGTGGTACCTGGCGTGAGACATCTAGAAATCCCCAATATGTGCATAGGGATTTGCTAAATGGTTAACAGTTGCATGGGAAGGATTTCCATGAGGCATTAAGTAAAATATTTGTATTATATCCAACAGGGTAGAGAGTTTAGCTCCATGGGCTTCTTCCCAGCTTAATGAATCTTTTAACATTGAGTGCCACTAGATTGCCAAATGCAGAAATTATGGCAAGTCAAAGGTCACTCAATTTAAGAGTTGCAACGGCTGCACTTCAAGAGAATGAAGTGGCAACCCATGCTGTAAGGATGGCTGACAGTTGTAACTTGTCACCATCTCGTGTTACAGCCAAATTTTCAGCAAGGAAGCTGCAAGACAGCGCAGGATGGAGAGACAAAAAATACTGTCCAGTAAGCGCAGGACGCTTTTCTTAAAGGCAAGGACTACATAGGAGAAGGAAAATCAGACAAGAAAAGAGGGTTTCAGTTACCATTCAGATATGGACCACCTCAATGGACCTCATTTCAGTGCCAGCAGTTACTACTTCTAATACCTGTGGTCCCATAATAATTGACAAAGAGACTACTAGTTTGTCTCTGAGTGCAGATATAGTTCCGGGAGGTACGTCTAGTTTTATAGGAAGCGTCGACAACTATGGTAATTTTGCACCACGCACAATCTAATTTATATCAATAAATATGCATAAATGTAAATTTATAAAAAACAAAAGTCCGTATTAAAAGCTCAAATATATTAAAATGTATTAGATTTTACTTATTAGGTTAGATTCCTTTAAAAAGGTAATGACATGGCTTGGGCGATCAGTATCGTTGCCTAGAACTTGTTCTTGGTCGCCGCTGATGCCTTGCCTGTTACGTGTGTCCCGGTATTTGTCACACTCCGTCACATAGTTCCGGTTGCTGCGAAACATAACAATAGGAAATTTAACGTATTAATGGTGCCCTCAATTTCAATATCCTCTGAGACAACTGCTGTCAATGGTTTCAGAGTAACTTATGGAGAGCTTTGGTATAGAGACAAAAAAGACAACAGACTCCTCCTTATGAAGCTATTGCAAATTTCATCAAGATTCTACAAAGTTTACAAATAAGATTTATGTTAGTTGGACATAATATCATCAGATTTGATGGGCCGAAGATGATGAGGTGGGTTAAAAGACAATTCCATGCAGGAAATCTGTTTGCGCCAGTAATTTGATTGGCCGGGAGCCTCACAGGGAGCGAGGGTGTCGCTCGCCTTTTGTTTGTGTTTTGTTTTTTTTTTGCTCACGCGGCCGAGTGGTGCGCTGTGTACGTGTGCTGTGTGTGGTTTGAATGGTTGAGTAGTATAGTATTCCGAAGGTGTGTGTCGAGGCGTCAAGTTCGCTGGACGGAGTTTTGTTCGAGCCGCCGACCGATCGAATGCCGACGGTGGTGGGGCCCACACTACATGAGGTGAGTGATGACTTTCGCTCGTGAGGCTCCCATAATAATTAGGTAAACGGATTAAGGTTGGCACAGCATAATACAGTCCACTTAAAATTAGTTCAATCGCCATCGATCCGGAATCGTACAAATTCAATGAAGTGGAGCATGGCTTCTCTGATACCATTAAATTGATATGGGTAGAGGAGCCATCCAAAAAGCAAGACGTTCCGGCAGCATGGGTCCTGAATGGAAGCCCTATTTTAGCTGCACACAATGCTGCCACAGATTGCGAAATTCTAGAGTCACTCCTCCAGCACTATGAGGTTGACAATTATTCAATTCTGAAGAATGGTATTCCCCTACCTCAATTAGCAAACCGTTCCCAAGAAAAGGCAGCAAGGAGAGAAAATTTAGAAAGCCTGCAGTGATGGGAGGTGCAGTGTCAAGGTTTGCATGCTAGGGAAAATTGCAAGAGCAGGACTGCAGTATGACAGCCTCTTGACAATATTCAGGAACTCAATAGAAGAGGGCATTAAGTTGCTCCTTGGGCAGAATGTAGGTAGAAAGCCCATGTAATAACTAATAGTAAAGTTCAAAGATTGTCAATTTCATTGTGGAATGGATGAGCATTCATATATAGTGAACTTTGAAATGTGCGGGCCTGTATCATTGAGTATCTGTTCGTATTTATACTGCTTTTCAAACACTGCTATTGTAATATTATCAGTAGAACTTGTAGTATTTCATGCTCATTTTCTTCGCCTTGTTTTTAGTCAAGAACTGTTTCATTTAAAAAAATGATGTAGAGTGTAAACTTGAGATTGTGGGGCTACACATTACTTCCTTATATAATAACACAACTATCAAAGTCTCCTTTTACGCTATTTTTATTCTTCCGTTTTTCACCTTCAAAGAAAAAGCAGACTTACTTGCAGTGTAATTAAGGTGTCATCAAAAATGTAGAGCAGCACAGTGAAGAAGATGCAGCATTAAAGGATACGAATCAGAGTTGAGAAGCAGAAGTAGGGCTTTGGTGGTGCTATTCGGTGTTTGTACTTTAAATGGACGTAACAATGTTTTATTCAAAAACGATTAATGTAGCTGCTGTTTAAGTGTTACAATTTTGGTGACCATAAAGGGCAGAAATAATTGTACGTAGACAGTTATTGACGGTACAGCTACTCAACTGAATACAAATAATATCTATACCTGGATAAGGCACGCATCTAGCATTTAAGATACAGACAAAATTGAGGCAATATGCATTACATTCGGCAACAATACTTAAAAGCCACGCAAATTCGATTTCTGCTTCCCGCGCCATCCGCCGCGATGTTGCTAATACGTTTCGAATGGCAGCTGGGACTTTCCGAAAACGATGCGAAAACTAACGTTTTATGTGAAATTACTCAGATATTTCAAGAGTAACTTGCTTTTCATTTCGCTTCGTTTGAAAATAAATTGATGAATAAGGAAATAGAATTTCGTGATTCGCCGGAAAACGTCCGAGTAAATACAATTTTCGGTGCTCGCGTAACATATTACTCGTAAAGCCCATCATGTACGACCTCATTTTCAAACGTAATTTTCTCGTGTTTTTACCCAGTAGAATATTATCAAAATTTGAACTCCCATTTCTTAAACAATTGACGTTCTATTGAGATGAATAAATCACTTTGTTGACCGTTTCGGGAAACTCGGACGGACTACGTTAAGCCTTTCATCGCAAGGAATCTCTCAATTGCATTTAAGTCCATCTTCCACGCCGTAATCCGGACGAAATCTTTTAATTGGTGGAATATTTTTTCCATACTAATTCCAAATTTCATCCTCCAGGCTCCCAACTCACCATGGAGCCACATATTTGGGACGCCGCACCACAAGCCGGTGCGGTTGGCCAGGGCTAACCGTGGGGATATAGAAACCTGGAGGTGGTTGTTGGTATTTTTCGGGTTGGGTCTTCGATGCGAGGGCCCATCAAAGCCGTACATTTCCGACCGCCCCACGCAACCCCCACCTCACTGGCACTCGCCACCGTTACGCTAACGCCACGGAAGCCGAATGACCGGGAGTGGCTAGTTCCCGGCCGCCCGTATACCTAGAATCCGGGGCCAAAGAGGAATATTGGCCCGTACACCATACCGGGCATCCAACACTCGGCTGGGAACCACGGACCTTACCCTTCTCCCACGGATCCCCTCTCCTCCTTACGGGTCTCCGCACACGGCGGGTAGATCGCCTTAATGTCGCCTCTTATGACAAGCAGGGATACTGCTTGTCATTAGCAGTGGACAAGCAGGGATACTGCTTGTCGTAAGAAGTGGACAAGCAGGGATACTATTTGTCGTAAGCCGTGGACAAGCGGGATACTGCGGAAGTTATCTCAACCCCCATACCGCAGGGGGTACCACTATAAGTTACGTAACTAGGGTACATCCCGGAATTATTGAATTAGTTTGTTTGTTTTTTTAGGTCTTTTCGGTTTTTTGTTTACTTAAAACATGGAATCTAAAAGAATTCGCTCCGGAAACTGGACGAAGGGGAAAGAAACACTGCTGGAGCTAGTCAGCGAGAGCATGGGGATAATTGAGAGTAAGTCGTAACATAGAAGGACCGCGAAAAAGAACAAGTCGTGGCTTGAAAGTGGAAGAGAGTCTGTTCGCATAAAAGAACAATGGAAGAGGATGAAACTTTCCTCAAAATAAAATTTTGCTTAGGTGTGTTACCCTAACAATAAAATATAGCATAAATGACATTGAATTTGAGATTTACCATGTGAGAACATTACCAGAATAAGGGGTATCGGAAAGGATAAGGGGTATCGGAAAGGAACGGGTGGAGGAGTCGTTATGTCATCCGAGACAGATATTATTATCACAAAGTTGTTGCCAAGGACTTATGTTCAAACGATGGCGATGATAATGAAATCTCAGGTAGTTCTTTGAAAAATATTTCATGGATACTGACCAAATTGAGCCATACACTTTGTTACTTAGACCATGCTGCTATCTACTTTAGATACGTTTTTCGACTTATGCATATCTCTCACCAGAGATGAAGATTTGACCAGCTTTGTCCACCATATTTTTCCCTAAAAATATTTTGTTCTCAAATGATACTGTCCGTGAAATCACATTTTTACACATTCGACGATTATTTTCTAGAACCACAATGACAGGAGTGGAAATATAGAAATACGAATTGACAGTCCCTCTTCTGCAGATATTATGAGTCAGAGGCATGAGAAAGTTCTAATTTTCAATGCTTACTTTGTCCAAAAACATGTAATTAATTTTAGCACGCTGGAAAATGTTTCAATTAGATTTATTTCCTTGCAGCTCAACGATACATGTGCTACCAAACGCGAATGTCACGGAATTTCACTGTCTAGTGTTACCAGTAGCATAAAGGTAAAAGGAAGATGCCTAACTCTTTGGTATTGTTGCAGTGGTATTCAAGTGAAATATTGTATTGTATTTGTTCATTCGTACTATTTTTTCTTTAATCACAAGACCCTGATCCTTTCAAGAGTTCACCAAAAAGAAATTTATTACAAATTTCACAGCTACTATCATTACTCTTTTATCCCTCACTGGCTCTCTTAATTCTACATAAGCTACGCTATTATTCAGGCTCTTACAATCACAGCACTGTCCAAGTTAAATGAATTTTATAATGTTGAAACCATTTATTGTATTTATTCTTTTTTAAGTATATTTTAGATGGTGTTATTGGCCGTGACGTGGTGGAAACAATTCATTATAATATAAATGAAAAAAACTTGATTTTGCCACAAATTTTTCTTGAAGTGGCCCTCTGCAAAGAGAAAAGCAGTGAAAAACCACTTGTGGCCCGTGAAATCGGCAAAACGTCAACTTCTCTTTTATGGAGCGTGCCGAAGTGAAATCCCTCAAATCCGTTTCATCGGCGGAAAATCTTGTAATTCAAAAAGCAGACAAGGGCAATTTAGTAGTGATCATGAAAAAACAGTGCTACATATGCTAGTGCAACGCTTTCATCAAAGGGAACAGCGTTGAACGGTTAGACAACGACCCAAATGAAATTTCAAAGTGTTTGCAAAAACTTTATAAAATTCTGCTCAACCCAGTTTACTCCTGGTGAAAAAGTAAAACTAGAGCATATGAACACCTCAGCTCCCTGTTTTATGGTCTCCCAGAAGTGCACAAGCCCAACATTCCTATAAGACCTATTGTATCCAATTTAACGGTCCCTAACCACCTCTTAGCTAAGAGAGTCAACGAAATATTCAGGCAACATTCCCAGTTCTCCCCCAAATACGGTGTAAAAAATTCCTCAGAACTAGCCAGTGAACTCTCTAAGTTGGTTCTCCACAAATGTGCATCCTTGTCTCTTTCCACGTCTGTAACCTCTTCCCTAGTGTCCCCACTATTCAAGCGCTGCAGTTGGCTGAGAACATCTTGATACAGAAGGCAATCTCCATCCCATCACTATTGAACTGTGTACAACCATGGAAATGTGTGTCTCCCAGAACTATTTTAAATTCAACGAGATATATTTTAAACAACCAGAGGTCTTAGCCATGGGCTCTCCTTTGTCTCCATTGCTAGCGGACATTTTTATGAACTCTGTGGAAAGCGATCTATTTGCCTCTTCAAATTCTTTGGTTACAAATATTTTGCTGCCATTGATATGTCGATGATATTTTTTGTGTGTGGTCCCGCTCTAAGAGACAACTAGACAGATTTTTGAACTTTTTGAACTTGATCAGTTAAACTATTAATTTCACTTTGGAAAAAGAAAAAGAAGCATCTATCAACTATTTACACATCACCATTTCCAAAAACAATCGTAAACTTGAATTTTCGATTTTCAGGAGGGACACATATACTGACCAAATAATTCACGCAAATCAAGACACCACATTTCCCAAAAACACGCTGCCTATCATTCCATGATTTACCGCCTGGTAACTATACCCATGTCACATAACAGCACCCAAAAAGAACTTGCAACTATTAAACACATAGCTAATAATAACGGATAACCCCCACAGCTAATCGAGAAATTGTACCAAATAACTCAACAAGATAGCCATAAACTCCATCTATGGTAGCTCTTCCCCAACAAGTGATACGGAAGCTTAGTGGAAGAGAATACGTTACCTCGGCAAGTTATCCCATACAGCCACGAAAGTCCTGCCTAAACACAAAATAAAACCAGCATTCTACAACAAAGCTAACTTGCAGAACCTTCTTTCCAAAACTAAGGATTAAATCCCTTAGAAAAAGGCGGAGTGAACCAGCTTGAATGCGAATGCTCGGCCGTATATATCGGTCAAACAGGACGGCAAATCAAATAGAGAGTAAAGGAACATAAGGCTTGTTTCAAAAATTTAAACGACACCTTCCGTTTTGCGAAACACCTCTTGGAAAAAAGACAATTCAGTGACTTCACCCCTAAAATTCTGCATGTGGAAAAGAAAAGCCTCCATCTGGATGCTCTAGAACAGCAAGAGATTATGAAAACCGTTGGTTCGAAGGGTGAAATCCTTAATGATTTGTTGTATGCCTCCCGTTTACTCCTCCTATACCTCTCTGTTCAGGGACACCCACCCACCATAACGACCCAATGCGTCACTCAACGCTAAACCTTTTCCCTCACCTACCACCCCCCTTTTCCCGTCCCTTTGACCGTTCTTACCCCCATTCCCCTTGGTGGATGATTTAACTTTTCATTCAGATGAACATAGCAATACTCACTTATTACATTTCCACTTTAGAAACATGAGGAAATTCAGTTGGTGCGAAATATGAGAATCGGAAGGCGTCAATAATAAATGCACACTACAAACTACTGACGATTTTGAGCTTAAAATGCTTTCTTTCAATTGGAAAACAATTACCGATTAGTATCATCCGATTGAAGTCATTTAAGACATTACTGTATGTCGACTAATGACTTTGCTTATTACAGCATTGTACATTGACTCCATCCAGGACAAAGTGGTTCCCTTGGTGGAATCTGACACTAGAGTAAAACATTTCCCTTCTCATCTTAACCTCCAACCTGTTTGCATCTCAGCGCTCCTTCAAATTCCTTCCCCTACCTCAAAAAACATACCCCCCATCCCAGTTCACTATTTAAGTCCTCCCCAGTGCTCTATCAGTTTAATCCCTTGATAATGATACGAATGCGTTGAAGCCGGTAGGTTATTAAATGTTGTGCGGCAAATTATTTTTGTTCTTATTCTCAACTATATAAAAATTCAGTAAAGTAAAGGCCGAGGATGTTTCTATGGGAATTCAGTTGAATAGTGTCCAAGGGATATCGTCGGCGGATTCTTGAAACCTAATATGTAACCAAAATGCCAAAATTGAGTTTATGGAATCAAAATGTTCGTCTCGTCAAGGCGCATCTACCTACGAAACCTGCAATGTGATATATTAGTGTTAAAAAAAGTTGGTTGGTTTCAAAGGTTCTGGTGGCTAACCGGATATGGGCTGATGGAGAATTTCCAGAAAGCTGGCGACGGTTAATAGTAATCCTTATCTCAAAAGATGGGGAAGGAAAAAACTTGTGGGAAACTATAGGCCAATATCCCTGACCTCTTGTCTTTGGAAATGGGTGGAGTGAATAGTAAATCGGAGGATAGTTTGGTGGCTGGAGAGCCGCAACTTACTATCTAACATGCAGTGCCCATGTTAGATAAAATCTACTTTCAAATGAAGAAGTTGAACGAGCTCAAAAGTCCAAAACGGATTCGGAAGAACTAAAAGCCTACATTGGAGTGCTGATTTTGATAGGTGAGAACGATGATAGCAAGTTAGATTATCATGATTTGTGATCACATACATTCGCAAGGTCCTCGCGTACCGCTGCGATGAGTCGAAACCGATTTAGAGAACTGTAAACTGTAATTAGGTTTGATGACAAGTCTACAAGGGAAAGTCGGAGAGAAAAAGGTATGTTTGCCCCTTTCGTTCAGTATTCCAACTGGTCATTGGGACATTCCCCAAATATTACATTCCTGGACCAAACGTAGAGATAGATGAAATGTTTAGTTTGTTTAGGGGCAGGTGTCTACTCAAAGTGTTCATGAAAGAAAAACCAGGAAGGTATGGCATCCTTAAAAGGATACCATACTTTCTACGACGAGAGGTATATGCTCCGCGTAAAAGTTTAAGCCGAAAAAAACAATGAACCATCTGCAAGCAGAGGTCCCAAAGAAATAGTGAAACACCTGGTGGCCTAACTAAGAACTCTAGGCGAAATGTGTCTGTGGATAGTTACTATGCGTCTGTGGAACTATCAGAAGTACTTTATCAAGATTTTGGATTGACTGTGGTGGGAACTATGCAGTGTAATAGAAAACACATTCCTGAAAAACTAAAAACAACAGCTGGTCGGGAGATTTTTTCAAGTTTGTTTGCATTCACAGATCCGAGCTCTGGAGGTCCACTTGTAATTTTGATATCATAGATCACTAGAGAGATGCCTAAGAAAAGTCTTGTTTTTCTGTCCACACAGCACGCCGTCAGTAATTAGATAAAAATGAAATTTGACGTGAATTTGTTCTACAACCTCACCAAAGAATGGGTGGTTGCTTTTGACCAGAGAAACGTAAATATTCAACCGAAATCTCTACAAGGTGGCCACTGTCTGTTTCCTTCACACTAATCGACATTGGTGCCCTTAACGGATTCTCTCTTTTCACCCAAAATTTTTCTCAATGGCATATCGAAAGAAGCAATAGGCGACGTCTATATTTACAGGACCTTGGCCTTTAATTCGACAGGCCACACACAGAATACCGGATGGAAAACACAATTGGTTTGCAAAACCACATTTTGAAGGCAATGCAAGGGGTTTTGAATAGAAAAATTGTACCTCCGAAGACGTCAGATGTTCCTGTATAAATAAAAGGCAAAGATGCCACGCGTGCAGCAACGCATCCGCATCAAAGAGAGAACTTAAACAAATTATCAAAAACTACAATTGTATGTGCTAAATGCAGCAGTTATGTTTGCGGTATAGAGCATAAAAACCAATGTATGCAATACTTGCAATGATGTAGACTTATCAATTCAAGTTGATCATTTACAACTGTTCCAATAATTTTGTTAATTTATTAGAATAAAATTTTCATTGATATAAATGCGTAAGAAAAGATAAAATGTTAAATTTCTAAAATTAAAGTTCATTACATTGACGGCATAAATCCAGTAATTGGAAACGGAGTGCAAAATTTCAGGTTCATTGTGTCTAATTATAAAAATTATTTTTCTGGACTATAGTTGCGAAATATTGATTAAAGTTTTAAAAATTATACCTTGGTGTTGATTTCTAAGCATAACTAAAGGTGATTTAAACCTATTTCCCAAATTAGACCTTTAAACTCTGTACAATTGAGTAGAATTTTTATCATATCCTAGTTTTTGATGACTAAAAAAAACCAAATTTTCACTATTTTTGTCATGAAAGCATAATTTGTCACAACAAAAACAATTTAAAGAAGCATTGAAAAATACAAGAAGTAATTAGCTGAAGAGAAACTATGTTTCATGATTTTTTTGAACGAAAAAAAACATAAATGGACAATATTTGACCCTCCCTTGGGCCACGGAGTAACCGGAAACACCTTAAAGGATTTTAAAAAAACGATGCAATGTACTTGAATGTTAATGTGTTCTAACTATGTATCAACGTTGCTTGATTGTTTTGCTTTCATGTGGCGAAGTTTTTTGAATAAATGAAGATTCATTCAGATTTATGAATAAATATAGATTCAATCAGTGGGTTGAGGCATGGGGTAGGTAATTCTACTTTTGCCAAAGGTGGGTTAACAATTCTCTTCATCATTCAATTTTAGATATAATCCTCTCCTCCCTTAATGATCTACATGTGGACTATGTCTTGGAAAGTTCCAGGCTGATAATTTGGAAAGACGATTAGGGGCCTACAGCCAGCTTTTTGGGCGAAATAATGTCTCTATTGTGCAAGTCCTTGAGGCAGAGAAGAAGATTAGGGTGAAAGGACTGCTTATACTTCGTAGTAGTAGTAGTAGCAGTAGTAGTGTTAGGTTTAAGGTGCGTCGAAGGTCGCGGTCATTCGCACCATACGCAACCAAAAATATCCACAGCAGAAGTATAACTAAACACTAACCCGTGGCGTATTTACGAATTGTTATAAAAAATATATTAAAAACATAAAAGGGCTGGATGAATCAAATTTTGTTTAAAAGGCCTATTTCTTTGAAGAATAAAATCGCCCGGCTCAGGGGAGCTGGGTCGTATCCGAGAAGATTTTCTAGGCCTCCCCTGATATTTAACTGATTACGTACTCCCTGGTGCTTAGCACACACTGTCAGGAGGTGCTGAACAGTGAGAGGAGAGTCGCAATCTTCACAGCACGGTGGAATTTTCTTTTCCTTGAAGAGAAATGAGTGGGTCAGGGCGCAGTGTCCTATCTGTAAGCGTGTAACTACGACTTCCTCTCTCCGACTACTCCTAACGGAAGAGGGCCATGCCGATGCAACCGGTTTTACGCACCGCAATTAATTGTTGGCTGTGTTTACCTACTCATTGTACCACTGCTCTATTTTACTTAACATACATCGGAAATCTTCGCATGGTACCAGAGTATGTGCTTGTTCTGGGATAAGCAAGGCATCCTTTGCAAATATATCTGCCCTCACGTTTCCGGCTATTCCCACAGGCCTAGGAACCCAAACGAACATGATATTAATACCCTTCCTCTCCAGAGATAAAAGGGAGGACTATATGTCTTGAGCTATAAGGTGCATTGGTAAAAGGCAGGAAATGGAACCCAGGGTACTCATGGAGTCAGTGCATAAGGCATAGGAGCCACCAGAACTTCTTACTCCAACCAGAGCCATCTTGATGGCCAGGAGTTCCGCTGTGTACACACCAAACATTGATTTAGCCTGGTCTGGATGACTCCATGATGGGCCGAGGTGACTGCGCAGGCACATAGTGTCCAACCTTGAGCCATCCGTATACACGAGGATGAAGTCGGAGTGACTGCTTATGAATTCTTGGAAAAGTTGATATTTTTATGCGGTGGTGCAATCTTTTCACCGGCTATTTAGAACAGAGTAAACTTTAGGCCTCGGAATCAACCACGGTGGGTGGTTCGAATATCCGATACGGTAAACTTCCGAGAACGTAATGCGCGTGCTATCGATAAAATGTTTAAAACGTATTCCCAGTGGCCTGGTAGACCTTGTCCTTGTGTTAAAAATTTCTTAAAAAGAATATTAAATCAGGGATGAGCCTTTGTGGTAAGAACTTAGGCAGCGTAGCTGCACATTAAAAGACTCCTCCGGCACGAGAGCGGCGGCTCGCCTGCATCAGCATAAATGCTGACGACCGGGCTTGTTCTATAGGCCACAGTGGACAGCCGTAACCCCACATTTTGAATCGTTGTCAAAGGTCTCATGTACGACTCATGGCCGGAATAATAGACTACAGAGCCGTAGTCAGGCCTGGAGCGGATAACGGAACGTTAGAGCAGAAGCATCGTTTTGCGTTCTACTCCCCATGTCGAGTGGCTTAGAAATTTTAATATGTTTAGAGTCCTATGTCATCTATTTTTCAACGCCTCAATGTGTTGCTGCCAATTCAGTCTATAGTCGAGCGTCATTCCAAGAAATTGTACAGATTCCACGTAAGGGAGATTTCTGCCAGCTAGTTGCAGCACAGTTGGAAAAGAGATTTCCCTCCGGTGGCAGAAACGTACGAACTTCGTAATCTGATACGAAAACCTAGATCCGTTTCTTCGGGACCAGTCTTCTAGCCTGTTAACGGTGAGTTGCAATAATCTGCCGGCAGAGACTAGTTTGGAAGACCTGCAGAATATGGCAAGGTCATCCACGAACAGTGATCCCATAATGGGTGGTTTGATGCAGTTTGCCACCTCGTTCATTGCGACAGTAAATAGCGTGACGCTCATGGGAGCCCTGCGGAACTGCGTTATCCTGGGTATACTGACCAGATAAATGACGGCCTATTTTAATCCTAAAAACCCTGTCTATTAAAAAGTTTCGAATTAAGGTGAGCAAGTAACCCCTCATACCCCATTCATACAATACTATTATAATCTTCTTCCGCCAGACTCCATCATATGCCCTCTCCAAGTCAAAGAAGACACCTACGACGTTCTGGCGGAGGAGAAAGGCTTCCTGGATAAAATTGTCGGCTGTTACTAGGTGGTCAATAGTCGAGAGGCCCCGCCGAAATCCACACTGGATGTCAGAAAGAAGGTTTCGGCGCTCCAGCCACCAGACGATCCGCCGATTCCGCCATTCTTTACATTACCTTGCACAGGCAGCTGGTGAGGGAAATCAGTCTATAGCTGTTTGGATCGGTGGTCTCTCCTTGGATCGGATGACTCCGGCCAGGATGGTGGAAAGCTACCCTCACACCACAGTTGGTTGAGAGCGCGAAGTACCTCCGGCAATGTCTTCTCCGGAAGATTCTGCAGAAAGGCATTGTGGACCTGGTCCATTCCTGGAGCGGTGTCATGGGAGTCAGCAATGGCTGAACTTAGTTCCCACAGGGAGAAAGGTAGATTGTAATCTGCCACCATCCGCGACTCAAAAGTAAGCTGGACGGACTCGCAGCGTCCTTATGCCACAATTGTTGTAGATGGCAACTCTCGTCACTACTCGCCTTGGCGTATACTTGACGAAAGGCCTTACAAATACTAGGTGGAGATGTTATCACGTTGTTGCCGACCTTGAGGATATGTACGCCACCAATTCGCTGCTAGCTCACAGATATACTCCTCACCTTATTTCAAACCTGTGCAAGTGGAGTTCGGCAGGTTATAGCTGATACAAATTCCATCCAATAGGCCTCTTTTTGCCTCTATTACTGCCTGTCGAGCTTAAGCTCCGAGGCGGCGGAATGAGGATAGATTCCTTCTGTGGGGTATTTGCTAAAAATTCTCAGCGCTTTATTCCGTCGTCGAATTGCCTCGGCTCATTCCTCGGTCCACCACGGCACTGCTGGTCGCAGTGGTGCCCTTTGACCGAGGAACACTGCACCTTGCGCTTTCAATCAGACAATTCGTCAATCTCTCTATATTCAGTATAGGTTCAAAGGTCTCGTCATGGTTAAAATTAAATACTTTTTTAAAATAAGACCATTCAGCTTTCCGGACAATCCAGTTACCCGGACGAATATAATCCAAAATGAGATTTTGGTCTCTATTGACTAAGAGGGGAAAATGATCGCTCCCATACAAATCATTATGCACGGATATTTCAATCTTATTAATCAAACTGCTCGATGCAATGCACAGGTCAATCGCAGAGTACTGACTGTTAAAAGCATTAAAACGAGTTTTCTCCCCGTTTATCATCAAAATCAAGTTAAAATCTAGAATAAAATTGACTAAAATACGACCTTTTTGGTAGCACTGACTCCTAGAACTCCCCCACAGGGTGTCATGGGCGTTAAAATCTCCTAATAAAATGTATGGCTTCGGGAGTTGACGGACAAGGGCTTCCAAGTTAAAACGAGTAACCGTTGCAGCATCCGGGAGATAAACATTACACAACGTTACACAGGTCTCACCCTCCTTCAAACATCTCATAATAAGGAAGCGCTTACATCCGCTTATACTTATCCGCTTATCCCCCACACATGCGGGACACCTCACCGCAAACCGGTGCGGTCGCCAGGGCTACCCGAGGGATATAGCACCCTAGAGGTGGTTGCCTGTTTCGGGTAGGATCTTCGATGCACGGACCCACCAAACCCGTACATCTCCGACCGCCCTTCGCAGACCACCTCCCTGGCACTCGCCACCGTTGAGCATAACGCCACGGAAGCCCACTGACCGGGAGTGGCTAGCTCCCGGCCGCCCGTTTACACAGAATTCGGGAATATTGGCCCAAAGTCCATACCGGGCATCCGACACATGGCTGGGAACCACGGACCTCATCCTCCAGGATCCCCATCTCCTCCTTACGGGTCACCGCATACGAAAAACATGCCGGTGGATCATAAATCAGATGGTATGGTCAACACAAGTAGCAGTCCCACTCACTACCTGGACGATACCCTATCTGAACTGGGGGTTTGTCATCGGGATTTTCTTCCCACCCTTTCAGTCGCCTCTTACGACAAGCAGGGATACTGCGGGAGTATTCTTAATTCCCCTACCCGCAGGGGTTGTACTTCGTTCCGCCAAGGATGGACCTAATAATTTGCACAGTAATGTATTGGAGGAGGATGTAGAACCAAATCGTGGTGGTTAGTGTACTGACTTCACACCATTCCATGACATTTTTTGTGTATATGACAACCATGTCGAGGTGGGTATAGATATCATGATGTATATAGCAGGTTACTGTGCAATAAAAGCAAGGAAGAGAATTGGCTCTGATTTGCGCTCGCGTACCTTAAGCAACTGTGACGTGGCGACCAATGCATACTTTGATGACATTAACAAAGGCTTGACAATACCGGCATCTATTGTAATTGACCTAGTGCGGCATATGAATGCAATCATGCAGTGCCTTATCTCAGCCAAATGTGAAAAGGATTTTCTTTCCTTTGCAGCACAGAAACAATTACCCCTTGAATTGGACGTGAGAGTTACATGAGAAGTTTTTCAGGATTATAGAAATGGAGACATGCACATATGTAGTAACTGAAGAAAAAATATTTAAAATGTTAACTAAATGTGGCAAATATTTTACTCAATAACTATGCAAAGGTAATCAATGAAAAGAAAGGGTTGCAAATATAATGAAAAAGGAAAGAGAAATCTTATGACATCATCTTAAAATAAGTGCTGCATTTACGTATCCGTGAGGGGATTCTGCGACTTTTAAGTAAGGAAATCAGTGACCTAAAATGCAAATTCCCACTCCAAATAATAAGATGTACTAAAGTAGAATAACAGATAATAATAGAATAGCATGCATAGATATTTGTGATAACTCGTGATAACTCTGCTTTAGCTAACCATTTGGACAAAAATTAACATGCAGCTTTCAGGTGAAGTCTTCACGGGTTCTCCACCGGGTCAGGGAAACGGCTAAGGCCGACGTTTCGACGGCTAACACTGCCATCGTCCTCAGGGCGTGGAAAATTTTGAGGAAAGGGCCCTCGCCTCAGCATATCGGAAGCCGAAATATTTCTACCGCTATGTGGATGACACGTTCATCATATGGCCACATGGTGTCGAAGCCCTTCAAGAGTTCCTTGACCACATGAATAACCAGCATCCCAACATCAAGTTTACCATGGAGATGGAGAAAAACCACTGCTTGCCCTTTCTTGACATCCTAGTATACCGGAAGGAAGACGGATCGCTGGGTCACCGAGTATACCGGAAGCCGACTCATACGGATTTATATCTGAATGGAAAAAGCCACCACCATCCCTCCCAGCGGAGTGCAGTACTGTCTACACTCATCCACAGGGCGCTATCCGTGGCGGACGAGGATAGCCTTAATGAAGAAATCAACCACCTACGCAAGACATTCCGCCAAAATGGATACCAGGAGAGGGAAATAGAACTGGCCCTTAAAAGGACCTTGGGCTCCCACCATCCGGAAAAAAGACGCCCCCAAAGAAGGACATTTGGCCCCGGAAAAGACCGACGAAGAGAGGGAAAAACCCTTAGCCAGAGCTTGTCTCCCGTATGTCTCAACCATTGCGGGGAAAATTTCACGTATTCTCAAAAAGAGAAATATTGAGACTATCCACAAACCTCCGGGGAAGCTCAGGAACCAACTCGTCCGGGTCAAAGACGGATTAGGCCTCAAAACTCCGGGAATCTATCAGATTCCCTGCGAGTGTGGGGAGGTCTACATCGGAGAAACCGGCCGCACCATTGAAACCCGCATCAAGGAGCACCGGAGGTGCATCAGATTGGGATATCCTGAGAAGTCCGCCGTCGCCGAGCATAGCCTCAACAAGGACCATCTCATTGCTTTCGACGACGCTAAATTACTTAGCAAATCCTATGGTTATTGGGACCGTCAAACCAAGGAGGCAATTGAAATCAGGTTAGAGGCGAAGAATTTTAACCGCGACACAGGATACGCCCTCAGTAACGTGTGGAAGCCGGTGATCCGGAAAATACGAGAAGAGAGAGAGAGGATTGGAAAGAGCCAATCAGGAGCGAGCTTGCGGAGCGAATCCCGTGTGACCTGAGAAGAGCCAATCAGGAGTGACCTGAGCCTAGGCGAAAAGTATATATACTGGCATTTTCTTGGACCTGACACTCAACGCCCTGAGGACGATGGCAGTGTTAGCCGTCGAAACGTCGGCCTTAGCCGTTTCCCTGACCCGGTGGAGAACCCGTGAAGACTTCACCAGCATTATACGCCGGGAAAAAACTAGATCCTATGCAGCTTTCATTATTTATATAGGCCATGGTTAAATGATGGGCTACAGAAGTCGAAAAAAGTTTTGGCTTTTGGGACAAGAGGCAAAACCTGTAGGAAGTGCAAATCAGGTCACCCAAAATAGGACCATGATATACTGAAGGTAGTTCAGGGGCGATGGACGCTGGAGACCACATTAAAAAATGACTGAGCACCACGACGTACAGATGTGCAAAATGACCCTTGTCTGATTTCGTCCCTTGCCTTTTTTCCATTACAACGTATTTTAGTGGGTGCTCCATTGCAATGACTGCCATTGCGTTAGTGCTTACAGTGCAGTAGCAGTGGGTGATGGTTATCAGGCAGGATATCTGTGCTTCGAGCAGTTTTCGTTCGATTCTGCTCTGTTCTGTACAGTTTTCCCATATGACACTTCCGTACGCAACTATGGGTTTTATTATACATCGTATATTTGATATATTGATCTGCTGCCATATAATGCTCAGCAGTATCTTCTTAATAACAAAGAAGCCCTTTGATGGACTGCCCATCATTAAATGTTAGCAAAAAATTGTCAGAACATTATGTTGACTGCGCTCGCCAGATATTGCTATAACAGTTGAGTAATTTAATACATACACACAATTTACAAATAATGCACCTAATGCAATTAATTCATGACGCTTTGAAAAAAGAAATAGCCTAATTATTACTAGTAAGCTAAAACAAAACCTTACGTTAATCACCTCCCCACGTTTTTTATTACAAGCTGTTGAAAATGTGAACTGTATAATAATATCAGATGATCATAAAATAACGAGAACCTTGAAAACCATTAGCCACGAGTGAAGACAAAAGGTGGACTGTATGATCGCTGCGTGAAAGATTCTGCAGCCAAGTAGCGTGGAATATTTTCCAACACGGGCTCAGGAGTAAAATTATCTAAAGTACCAGTGTGCACCAATGAACCTGGTGAAAAGGGGAAATGATGAAGAAACAGCTTCCCAAAGTCACTTAAACCCATAGTAACTCTGTACCCACCTCGCACAATACTGACGCTTCGGCGAGTAACCCCACGAACCACTCTCGAAAGTATGGACCATTTACGATGCAGAGTTGCGTATTTGTGCCAATGCTCACTACTCCCGACTCGGTAAAATTTTGAACACCAACTGCCCTTTCCATTCATTAATTGCCTTTATAACTAACTTTATAGATAAATAAATGCGTAGTTTACCACTGAAATGAATGATACTTCGCAAATTTGTTGTTCAAAATCTCATTTCATTTTACCTATTTCGACCTAAACGTTATACTCCAAGTTTTTACGATAAACACAAGAATAAATGACTTCGATGTAAAAGTTGCAGCCATGCTGTCGAGTAAATGTGGCTCCAACAGTCGCTCAAATACTGACTCTGTTCTGACGAAACGGAGAACTTCAAAGAGCGACCTTGCAACATTAACCAATGGAAACACCGAAAACAAGGGTTACGTGAGACAATCTTGGGTTGCAATGCTTCTCTGCATTTCAATCATTCCAACAACAAATGGAATAGTGTCCATCGAAGAGCTATGACACAAGAACAGGAAACGAGCTGGTATCGATATTTTAAAAATGACATTTTTTTATTTTTTTCCGCACTCCCATGAGGCAATCCAAGGCGTTCAAGAAGACAAGCAGTTAGGGCAATTCCTCAAAGAATTGCATCTAAATCGACTCCAAACATTTAATTCATTACATTATCCCAACTTTCAACACCATAAGGATGCACCAAGTGCAGTTTAGTTGACCACTACACCGCCCCATACATATTATAGTCTGTCTCGCATACAAAATGTCATTACAGATAAGATGATCCATAAAAACGGCAGGAAGCGCATCACCACTGACGGACAACCTAAGTATCTTCTGTAATTAATGATTCTACATTTCTTTATGAAATATAGACCAAAATATTCAGCACTATACATTCCATAAGCGCACGAATAGAGGTGCACCATTGGTGAATCACGCAAAACCATTCCTTGGGTTCAAACCAAGGAATGTTCATCACTTATTGAGATCACCACATGGAAAACCAGTCATTTCACTTCTCAGAAATTACCTGCAATCAAAGAGAAAATGTACGTCTCCTCTTACCCTGCATTCATAAGTTCAACATGAACACAAATCTGGATTTACTGTCCCAGGATACAGATATCTTCATCAAAAGTCTCTGGAACAAGTGGCACGGACCTTTGTTTCCGGTAGTCATGGTTCTTTCAGAGCATTTCTGCAGATTTTTAACGATATATTTATTCTTCCTTCCACTTCCTATTCCTTCCAATGACCTGCGTCCGTTAGCTTTAAGTCATTGTCTGGAATCAAGTTCCGAAACAAATGATAAATGCATGCTTCAAGGGCAAAGTTTCAGGGCAGAAGTTGAAAACTGCTTAAATTAGTATTTGATCTCCCTCCTAATCGTTCAAATAACCTCAACCTGCCAAACAAGCTAAGTTTAAACAAAATGAAAAAATGAGGAAGGTACATCTTCTGAATAGCCCTCCCCCCAGGATTCAGAACAGGAGACAACTGAATGAAAATTAACCATCGTAATGGTATTTCATGCAGCATGCAGACCATTAGATACATCTCCGACTGCAACGATACCAATGGTCGCGAAGAGTATACCACTCCTTCGGAGAACCATCCAGGTTAGTAGGGTCACATCAACTGAAATACGAAGGGAAGTATCTCGAGCCACTGAAAATGAGGCTAATTGGGTATGTCTCCACAGTCCGCCTTGACGTCAAGGATATGATGTGAAATCTGTGGGGTATTCTGATTTTTCCTCGCCAACGAGTACTCCACAAGCATCATTTTCCACGTCACAGTAAGGCCTCCCTTCTGACACAAACGGCAAGAGATTCCGGCAAGGTATAACGTAGCGAAGTTTTAAATCCTTAGAGCACGCGCCGAGTGAATCAGAATCTACGCACTGCATCCCGGGACGTTTACACCCAAAGCTTTGGTCAGCATCAGGTATTTCCAGTTTGCCAACCCATGTCAGAGGGTTTACATGACTTACGCTTCCCTGAAAACCCGAATTATACTCCATCACATTCCCTTTGTCTACGGTTGGTCTTCGGCTGGTGGGAGAGCTACCTAAGGCACTGGCCGTTGACGATTCTAGACCCGAAATAATGGGTAATTTTGACTTGAAGAAATCAACTGTCTGACTTCCCGAAGATGAATGTTTATGACTTTGCGACTGTAGCGCATCTAAAAATCGGTCTAAATATGACTGTATGGAGGCCTGAGGCTTCGGCCTGTTTATAAAGAAATTACTAGAGCTGACCCCAGAGGACTGTTTGACTGGCTGTTTCGCTGCCAACAACATATTAGTGTAGTACTTGAGGATATCCGAGTGCATATCCGGACTAATACCACCGACCAGTGGAGCCACTGGTCTTTCCACCTTTATCAACTGACTTCCGGGCAAAATAGCTTGGTATGACTGGGGAGCGTAATTATTTGAATACTTTTCCGCGTACTGCTGATAATGAGGATCATTGTAATCATAAGGTTCTAACCCTCCCGGCACATTGTATTCTGAGTTCTGCTGTAAGGCTGGAGGCCTTAGTGTGCTGAAACTTTGCAAGATGTTATTGAGAAGAGGAAATGACGTCAAAGAGGGCGGTCTCCAGTTTTGAGAGAAATTGGGCCATCGAATTCCATAGTTTTGGATTAAGGTTTGAAGGAACTCCGGCAAACGTGACTGTTGCGGGAAATAAGGGTTAATACCAGGACGTTGGAAAAACGTATATGCTTCAGGCCTCAGGTTCGCGTACGATGGAAAATTTGACCCGGTCAGCGGCAAAGGCAATTGCGCACCGGGCAGGTTCGTGTACCGGTCTTCTTGGATAGTGGGCACGCGGGGCGGGGTTCCAAACTGCACCGCTATGGGAGTGGTGTAGTCAAACGGAGGATAAGGAGGGATTTGCTGGGGGATGAAGGTAGAAGATTGGGTACTGGTCGCTGCTGGTGCCACGGTTGGTGCTCTCGTTGGAGGCTCCGTAGTGGTGGTGGTGGTAGAAGCAGTAGCTGTGGTCTCATTTTTCGGAGCTGTCGTGGGCGTCTGGGTCGTTGCGGCTTGCCTCGAAGACGACGGAAGACAGGCAGAGAGCGCACTATCGCAATAAGGGTCAGGATCTGTGGGGTACAGAGCGCTGCAAGGTAGGACATACCGCAGCTCCATTCCCTCCGAGCATGACCCAAGGTGAAACTCGTCAAGACAGATGGGTCCCACTTTGGTGCAATTACTCTCCAAAATGCTGCTTGGTGTATCTTGAAAACTTTCAACGGGAACAGACTGTGGTTTTGATGGCCGTGACGAGTATACGCTAAGTGGAATGTCCGGAGGGTATAACTGGGATATGGTGGAGAAGTCCCACTTAGTTGGACTAAAATCACTTGCTATCAGTCCTTCGCCTTGTTTCACAGGCTGACTCAATTTAGTTCCCTCCGCAGAAATGGATGGCTTCTTTCTGTCTGCCTGCTGAACTGGAGACTGACTTACATCACTCACGAAATTAGTTTTATTTTGGGTTTGATTTGCCACATCCACTAATGAATCATTACCAGTTAGTACCATGGCAAGATCACTAATTTTTTTAACTACGCATGCTTCCCGAGCGCGATCGCAAAATGCAATCACGGACTGTGGGGCGATTGCGCCACAAGAGAGTGCGAACTCGACGGAGAAGTCGGCACTGCAAGACAATAGGGTGCTGTCATCGGCGCAGTACTGTCCTACCCTGTCACATTTCCAAGGAGGTATTTCGGAGTCATCATACTCGAAGGTTCTAGTGACATCAACGACGCTCAACTCCAATGTATATATATCGTCTTTATTCGTGGGTGCGTTGTCAGTCTGTCCACCTTTGAGCAGGGGTATATTCCGGCGGAGAGCAACCATACAAGTGGCCTCTCCCTCGCTCTGCTCTTCGCACCTTGCGTCCAAGGAATCAGCTAGCACCGTGGAGCAATCCATACGATAAACTGGCTTCGGGTTATCTTTTTCACAAGCTTCTAGCACACGCCCGCCATAGCACCTCAGACCTGGTTTTCTGCACTGATCTTTTAGCATTGGGAAGAGTGTAAGGAAAGTGTCGTTGGGGTCATCTGATGGGTGTGGCTTTCCAGGAAATCTTTCGGTGACCGTAGGTGCTTGCACGCTGGCTGGCTGAAGAGGGCTGGTCAAAGTGACCTCGGTCGACGGCGATCGTGTAGTTGTCACGTCAACGACAGAGGGAAGTTCCGCAGGTCTGGGGGATGTTGTCAATGACTGGTCTAGTGCGTCGCCGTACCCATCTTCGCCGATGCTCACCACGCAGGCATCAAGATTTTGGTCACAGACGGCGCCAACGTCGCTCCCCGGGAAGAGGTCCTCACAGACGGCCACCGTGGCGCTGCGCAAGTCGTCCGAACAGTGGATGAGCGTACGATGGTCCGCGCACTGAGCACCAGGCCTCCGACAGAGAGGCTGCGAGTCGGTGGGGCTCCCGTCCTCGTCGGGAGCGCCGTTGCCGTCCACTGCGGCCACACAGCTGTCTTTCTCGCGATCGCATTTTGCGACCAAGAGTGCAGATCTAGAGAAAAATGACGCACAATTCCAAGCCCTCAATGGCATGAGGTCGGGAGAGCATTGCAACAAAACGTTGGAGTTGACGCACGTCAGCCCAGGCCTCCTGCATACGGAAGCAAGTTCGTGAGGCGAAAATGGTGAAGTCTGGTACGGTTGTTCGAAAACGGCTTCGCTGCTACCGTTCCTTCCGGGTTCTTGCTCTCCCTGCTCCTTCAGCCTCTCTTCCTCCTCTTTCTGGAGTTGAAGCTTCTCCAGCTTCTCTTTCTCAAGTCGCTCCTTTTCCATCTTTTCTTTTTCCAGTTTTTCCCTCTCAAGTTTCTCCATTTTCTCTCGCTCTAACTTCTCTTTTTCAAGTTTTTGTTTCTCATATTTTTCCTTTTCGAGCCTTTCTTTCTCCATTTTTTCCTGCTCAGCCTTTTCTTTTTCCAATTTCTCTCTTTCCCGATTTTCATTTTCTGCCTTCTCCCTTTCTATCTTCTCTCGCTCCAACTTCTCTTTTTCTTCTTTCTCCAACTTCTCCTTCTCCTGTTTCTCTTTTTCTAATTGCTCCAATCTCTCCTTCTCCAACCTTTCTTTCTCCAACCTCTCTTTTTCTAATCTTTCTTTCTCCAACCTTTCCTTCTCCAACTTTTCTTTCTCCAATCTTTCCTTCTCCAACTTTTCTTTCTCCAATCTTTCCTTCTCCAACTTTTCTTTCTCCAATCTTTCCTTCTCCAACTTTTCTTTCTCCAATCTCTCCTTCTCTAACCTTTCCCTTTCCAACTTTTCCCTCTCTAATTTTTCCTTCTCTAATCTCTCCTTTTCCAGCTTTATCCTTTCAAGCTTTTCCTTCTCCAACTTTTCTAGCTCAGCATTCACTTTATCTTGAGCTTTCGGCGTCACGGAGTATTCCGTTGTCGCTACTCGATCGGAAGTAGCCGAACCATCCGTCACCCCCATCTCCGCTGGAATCAACTGCTCCATTACGGCTCCCACGGATGACTGCACATTCTCTATCAGGAACACCTCCGAGTCCTTGTCTCCACCCGGTAAGGGCGTCGACGTCGACGGCCCCGGATTCCCTAGTGCCACTACAGTGGGCTTCGAGAAGGTAGGCCTGTCCTCGCCAACCTGCTCCGATTCGTGGTAGTAATCTTCCGGAGAGCCGTTCAGATCGAAGACCGGGACTGTGTTGGCGGGGACCGCCGGCCTCCTGACGGGTTTATGCGTCGTCTGGTTGCCGGCGTTCTTGTTCGCCGGCGCCAGGCCCAGGTGGGAGGTGATCTTCATCGCGCTCTCCATGAGGCTGGCGTCCAGGACGGGCAGCGCCTCCGAGTACTTGGCCGTGGTCGTCGACGATGGCTCCGCAGTCGTCCCTTGTCCGACTTCCGGGTCGCAGAAGGCGCCGAACTCGTCCTCGATGCAGCTGACGGGGCAGGTGACGTTGCCGATCAGGAGGTGGTTGGGCGCGCAGACGGTCAAGGTGGTGTCCGAGGAGCAGTAAGGCTTCGGGAAAGGGCAGAGGCCGAGCCTAGGGGAGAGGTCAATCCTGGGGATCCTCATTTCCATCGCGGCCTTGAGTAGCTCGGGCGCGACGGGGCGTTCCGCGCAGCGGGAACGCTGGTCCATGCCGAAGAGAGAAAACAGAAAAAAAGGAAGATTAGAGTCTGTCTCTCATAAGACGACCAAAGGCAGCCACAGATATGAATAAAAAGCCTGAACTAGGATATAGATGTATACGGAACAAAGAAATTGCGTGTACCATAGGAAGATTGGCGGGTAGTAACGGCAGAAATGACGTTCATGATAAATCATAAAAGGAATAACATTTCTAGATATCTAAACAATCAGGCAAACACAAAAAATCGAAGATACGATAGGATGGCGAGGGATTTTCCATCAAACCGCTCATCATTTCGTCATCAGAGACGAAAACCAACAAATTCAACACCTAAAGCATAAACCTAATAGGCTAATGCTAAGTCACAATTTCAGTCATTTCAGAGGCAAACCCTTTGCTGCTGAAAGCACTATGACAACTTCCACTCAGCATATTACATAAAACTTACCTTGATTATACTGAAGCTCTCGTGTAGGATGTGGGCTTAGCCTTCATTTTGTTTCCGATGGACCAGTTATAAATTAATTGAAAGCCCTAACCATAAATCAGATTATGGGATTTATGAACATGGAACCTGGGCCCACGAATGACAAGTGAAGACTGCACCCAGAACTTACCTTGAAATGAGACCGGATCCAGGGAGATGAATGAAATAACACAAATAACAGAAGAAATCTCTCATATTCTTTATTTCTTAGTAAAGGATTCATTCGATGTCAATGCCTCTAGAAAGTACACCATGAATTCAAAGAGAAAACAGAATACTGAATGAACGTGAGACAATGATTTACAACAAGTTTTATTCTTGTGCTTTATATTTTCAAAGTGTGTGACCAAGGCGTTTACTGAATTAATAATTATGTTTTTATTCACTAACCACCTCCCTTGTATTCGAGCATCACGTTTCTATCAAAAATAATTGCATTAACTGGATCAAATACTGCGAAGAAAAACAATGTATCCCATGACAGATATTTTAATGAAAAATATCTCTAATAATAAAGTTAAAGAAAAGGACATGGAGACCTTGGCACAAAAAACTTATATAAAACATTACATAGGTCCTAGCTGTTGCACTAGCTTTCACTAGTAAATCATTCCTATGGAGAAGAATCCTAAGGATAGTATCATTTCATTCCTACCACCCCCATAGTATGGTTAAGGAGTAAATTTACCGCAAGGGTCATGACTGACTTACTGTGAAGTTCGGCCATTGCCACATTTAGGTAATAGGTGACACTAAAGTTCAAATGACTAAAAACATACCATTGTTAAGAAACATAAATAACATTGAACTCTTTATTTATTAAAATGCAGTAGTTTAATCAAGAGAAGAAAGATGGATCTTTCTACACATACCAAAAATAAATTATTATCCAATATAAAACTCCTGCAAAGAATTTAAAAAATTCCACACAAAGGCCAGCATTCTTGGAAACACGTTCTAATACATGGCTAGCAATGAAAGTGTTACTAATTACTGGATCTCCTTGTGTAACACTTTGTCAGGAATATTCTCAATTTTTACAGCAATGTCACTGCTGAATACCCTCACTATATAAGTAGGGCCAGTAGTCAAGGTTAAGAAGTGTATACGACCCACAGAGCAGAAAGGGTTTGATATCTCACCAATACTTTGCCAATGAAATTCAATCCTTTTCTCTCTTACTCAGCATGCCATCCAGCAGTCACAATGCATTTTTTACATGTCATGTATTTCTCCTTACAATACATGTAATCTAGAGCATTTAGCATACACACATAAGAGACAAGAACGAGTTGTAAATACCCTAGTAACAATGCTATGCCATAACAAGAGCAAGGCCGATAATTTACTTCTGTCACGCTAATAAATTTTTCCCTCTAATTTTTTCCTCTCACAGAAAACACATGAACATTTCACAATGACAAAAATATCTTGCCCTAAACTTACTTTATCCACTTCCTACACATCATAAATAAAACCCAAACGAACAATTTATAGGTCCACCCAAAAGATAAAATAAGGATCAGATTAGTAAATCAATTCAGACTGCAGGCGTTCTAATACTACTGAATAAATCAATTGAGAACACATTCAACTACATGTATGTAACTCCATCAATTGAATGCCAAATCACCTGGATTGGCCCAGATCAAGCATCCATTTTTAGAGAAAATATTTTTTGTGTCGAGTATCAACCTGCATGTCAAAATGACAGGCAATTTAAAATCAAGCATTTCTTTATGGAAAATTTGTAATCGCAATTTTGAGCAAGAAATTGTTAGATGGAAACAAAATATCTTTAGTGAAGAAAATTAAACTCCTAACCAGAGCCATTCACTCCTAAATCAAAAATTAAAATAAGCAAAAGGTGACGCCACCCAAAAGAGCTGCGTTAAGGATTACTACGTCCACCTCCCATGACTGTTTTAGGGAAAGCCAGGGGAGTGGAGGTCTGCCTAAAGAGATCCTGTCACAACTACTTCCATTGGCAACATAAGCTGAGTCTCCCATTCTGAACAGGCAAAGGAGCTTCGCGGGCTCAGTTGTGACTGGACGAAGTGGATGACGTAAGAGGTCGCATGCACGCCCACTTTTCCAAAAGGATTAAAAACATCAGTTTTTCGCTGCTTATCAATTGCGAACTAATTGACTGATCAAAAAACGGAAAAATACGGTTCTTTTCATTTTACAAACTCTATCAGATTCGGCAATTAAAAAAATATGGCAAACTACCCAATTAAATGTATTAGAGTAATCAGTGAAATTCAGAGATGTAACATATGAGGCTCACATAGCCCTGCTGAGTCTCACTCAACACCTGATTTCAAAGGGTAAGTGAAAGTTAATATGGATGTTATGGAAAATTAGATAAGTGAACTCCACTATGAAGGCTGGAGTAAATCTGAGAGGCCATAATAGCTCATTCATGCAGATTACAGATATTCGTGCAGATATTACTGTGATACTTCCATTGTTAACACACATTCACGATGTCATTGTGTGTAGTAGATCAATTTCCTTTCACAAAATTTCTAATAAGATGGATACAATTAATAAAACTGAAATCAACCAACTATCTCTGTAAAAATAATCAATTCTCTTAGTAGGCATAGCACCATGTTGGTGGAATAAAATGCAGTAAGCCCATGGAAATAACTTCACGGGTATGCACCAATCATAGCTAAAATCCAACAATTATGCACTTATAATATATTTGCACATACAGGGTGCATCTCGATACATTTTTTCCCTGAGTTTTCCACGTAAATATTTGGATTTTCCAGGGTCTTATTCCACTTTGTTACCGAAAACTTTTGATTAAAATCCCAAACAAATCTGCATACTGTAACAGACCCGGCCAACTGGATTTTAGGAGGGAGAATGTGTACACAAAAAAACAGTCACGCACTCCCTCCTGTGTGAGACACACATGGCAAACCTGCATCACCTACAAGATTAGAGAGACCTCCAAAGCAAGGCCTTTGCGGGGAGGGGGGGGGGGTCCCAAACCCTTTAAATTACTCATTCCCTCATTCCCTAGCTTTAATGCTGCGGCAGGATGGAATCAGATTATATGGTGCATTGCCAAAAGGAAATCTCCTCACACTGGCTGTTGGGCACAAATGCAATCCGTTATAAATCCAAGTCTCAATCACACAACACATGTTATTATTTCGAGATGAATAGAATACAGTTTTTAAATTATATTTTATACCATGACTGAACACAAAAAACACCATGTACTAGTGAAACATTCCAAGGGTGAACACAATGATTGGATGGATGTACTTGAATTTAAGAAATACAAATACAAAAGGAACTGGTTTAGGCCTACAATTAGAGCAGATACTCCTAGAAAATATACTTTAGAGGCAATTTTTGTTTAAGTGGAATCATAGAGTTTTTACTTTGTACTTGTTCAATATGAGTTTCTACAAGGTGAAACCTGATGATTTACGTTTTACTTTTGAAACAGTGAATAGCACAGACAAATGTTTTGATTCATGAATAGCTCAAGTCATTCATTGGTTGGGAGGTAATGTCAGTATTTCCCACTTCCACATATAATCTCGAATAACTACCAGAATTCCTAATTTAGGAACTTGTGAGACCACTAGTAATGCTTGGAAAGTTAGGAACTAGGGAGAGGAGTGGGGAGGGTGGGGGAGGAGGGGAAGAGGGATGTCGGACAGTGACAACCTTGCGTGACCTGTAGATCTGAAGATTAAGGCACATAGATGTCAACCATATTTAGGTTTTGTAATGGTAATGCTTTAAAAACAAAAATACAATAATAAAATAAAGCCAATAAGAACTACTATTTTTATGACCATAATCATGCCATACCGTATTGCTGAAAAAGTGTCACTTAGGGGACCAGTGATTTTCATGGAGTTATTCCACATTAGAGTCAACTGATTTCTTCAACGAAAGATGTGTATGAGCCAACACACACAAAAAATACTTCAAAAACATGTGTCAAGTAGTGAAAATTGTTGAAATGTTGAGAAATACTCTGGGAGTAATTATCATAATAAGCGTACATGTCATATAGAAGTGGCAGGTAAACAATAAGAACACAGAATTTAAAAAAATCAATGTATTTTCACTTCCACATTTCAGATATCGATAGCCGAAAAAAATGAGAAAAAATAGATCCCAATTTCAGTGCATATGATGAAACACTCTTGAATGAATCAACCAGGTTAGCAATAAGATCCGCTATGAAACACTTGTTCAGGCAGTATGACTGCATGATTTTTTTATCATCTAATTCAAACAACTCACTCCCACTTCAGACAAGTTGATGAATACTTTTAATATCATCTTCAGTTCCTTCAATTCCTTCAAAATCACCATCTAGAGTAGAAACTCATCTGCTATTTTGGGATGATAGCTCATGAAATACGAAACTCCACGGGTCTACACCCTCATTCTACACTGTTCGAGTAGTTAGTTCAGTTAAGGTTGGTTGGTTGGTTATTCAGGGGAGGCGACCGACAGCTGAGGTCATTTGCGCCATTTACGATAGGTGGGTGATTGGGTAATGGTAGGAGTTTTCAGGGAACGGAGGAAGGGTGGAGAGAAACCCGGCATCGGAATTAGCCTACTCCTAAAAAAAGGCGCCAAGGGGACCACGGCTTAACGTCCCATCCGACGGATGGAGTACTGCACTTGAAATGCCCTCCACTAGGAACTCAAGTGGGGATCGGTTTTCCACTGGAAAATCCGCCACTGCTGGGAATCGAATCCAGGCCCTCGGGATGGGAGGCCAGTACTCTAGCCACCACACCAACCCGATCCCCTTCAGTTAAGTCTTTGCTAAGCTGTCGTGAACGCTCCAAATTATTTTGAGCAAACAAAATTCATCAATCGGCACAAGCAAGCCTGAACATAAAAATACCACATGACTCGTATGCTAAGGACTACATGCAATTGGCCTGGGTAGGACCGTGTATGGAGTGGCGAAATAGGCAGCGAGCCTGCTTTGAGTAGAGAAACATACGAATGGTGAGCCCAGTGCTGTGCTGAGCCAAGCAGAAGGATGGCAAGGGTGTTCTCAGCCCTGCAGTTAATTGGCCGCCATGCAATTTCCAGGGTTTTTCAGAAAAATATAAAATTCCCCGAGTTTTCCAGGAATTAAAATTTCGCTGAGTATTCCCGGTTTTCCAGGTCGCCGGACATCTGTATGCACAGCAATTGTGATAGCAATAGATAAGGCTAGAAACCTTGAAACATGGATTTACCTTTCAATACTGACTATAAGTATTCCTATAATTACTTTTTCATGAAATAGTTTTTCAATTTTATATTTTTTAAAGACAATTTTTCATGTGTCCCAGTTGTGGAATCTTGATCAATTCTGAATTCTTATTTGAAATTCAGTCCTTATATATTTAACCATTCACTCATCACACCTGATACACCATTTGTTTAATGAATTCTATATTTACTTAAGAGCTTTGTCGAATTCATTTCTGGCCATTCTATGACTTAACTGTAAAAATTCAATTATTAGTGTTAGATTTTCCTTCTAAGGATATTACTATGTAGCTTGAAAATCTATACCAAATCAGAAGCCTCATTGTAGAAGATGTAGTTTCTTTTGTATCCAACATGTGCCAGTCAACACTCCTTTCTGTTATATGCACATAGCATGACAACTTTGGGAATTAAGTACACTATTTCCTCCTCCTCCACAACCTAACTAAAGAGTTAATTACATAATGCAGTAGTCACGTAATTTTTAGGTGAAATGTATTTAACACATGAACAAGATATTATTTTAAAAATCCTCTTAGGAATTTCAACTTCAAAGAGTGGAAAATGATGCATCATGAAGCCATGTTATTTCTTAATTTCTTACCACAAAGAATTAAGACATTTGCCAGTTGCAATTCAGCCCAAGCACTGAAGCCAACACCATTTAGATTCATTAGCTAGCTTACTGCCAACAAGCAAGGGCATAGCTAAGGAACAAAGAGTGCAACTATGCAGTTGATATATCAGAAAATATAGAAGCACAATGTTGTCCAATTCATCCTGGGATTACTTTTATTTGGGCATTACTTTTAGGATGTTAATTACATGGTACATAATAATAAAACTTAGTAATACAGCATATCTATAATGTGGAATTCTAAACAATGGAAGATCTAAATAATGGAAGGTTTACCAGAATTTTGCTAAGTTCATTTTTTTATGTCAAGGCACCGCAAGGATGGTTAATGAGCCGATAAAAAAGCCACCTTCAAGTACTGCTTGGCTAAGTGTAAATTCCATGGGTGACAGCCAATAAAATCACACTTTCTATCAGATGATCCAAGCTCCCATTTCTTATATGTGAATACATTTGCAGCTGAAGACATAATGCCTTTTTCTGCAACACACATTGTTCAACTCCGCAACCCATCCTTCCCTCACATCCCTGTCAGATGAATGTAGGTGGGGTCAAGTTCAGATGTACTTGCAGGGGGTTGATCAAAAATAGTTCACAATATATGCTTGCATCTCTGGGTTTAAGTGAAAAAAAAGCAGTACCAGAATGACCAACCTGCAAAGCAGAGATCCTCTGTAGAACCCAGCGATTTTCAGTAACTAGGGTAGACTGCTAGTTGCTTTCTGATATCATTTAGCAAATATTTTGTCAAGCAGTGAAAACCTTAATATTTTGGTTTTATTCTTATTCTTTTCATCCAAGTAATGAAAAAGTTGTTGGATTAAAGAAAGGGACACAAACTCTGACTACAACAGGAATTGGGGTTACTAGGAAAATTAGATCATGGTGCGTTTTGCAACTTTAACCAGAGTATGCTGCAGGACCGTCAACCATGTATTGCATCTAGGGACAGAGAGAGAAAATTCTGGAGTTTGCCGTGGGATCTTATTCCATGGCTAGAATTTATGAATGGAGAAATTTACGTGAACTCATCATCAATGAGGTGGACACAATGTAGTGTACGAGACTAGGTTCCATCAGTGCCAACGTGAAGATGTCCCAAATACACTCAAGAAAAGTGAATGTCATGAGTGCAAGGGTACTATTGACATGGAGCTATTGTATAGGCAAACAAGGGAAAATATTGTTTGTTTTGTGGATGCTGACTGGGGCAACAACTTGACTAGTAGGAAATTGTACTGTGGTTATGTCTTCAAATTGAGTAATGCAGCAATTTCTTGGGAAGCAAGAAGGTAAAGAAATATTGCACTGTCTAGTACTGAAGCAGAGTATGTTGCCATCTCTGAGATAGTAAGGAAGTATTTCATTTAAAGTGTTTACTGACTCAATTAATTGGTCACCCAAGATCTTTCACTTGTTGTGACAACAGTGCACAAAAGCTTGCATTGAATCCGGTCTTTCATAAAAGAAATAAACGTTTTGACATTCATTACCACTTTGTTTAAAATGCTAATGAAAGCAATGGTACTTTGTTCAAATATGTTTCAAGTGAACAAATGGAAGCAGATATAATTAACAAAGGTTTAGCTAGCCCGAAACATAAGTTTTCTATCACAATTAGCTCAGTTTCATTTGTAAAAACATATGAAATGATTTTTTCAAACTGTAGGATGGAGGAAGAGTGTTGGCAACTGTAATATTACGAGTTGTCATTACAACAATAAGATTCTCAAGTATGGTCAGTTTTTTAGTGTCACTTTCATTTTTTCACCTTCTGTAATTTGAATGCGAGAGATCAAGTTAATCTGAATAAAGTCCCTGAACAGAAGAGATCTGACTGGTTTAATGCAAAAGTTGTAAAGGATGTGAAAGAGAAGATATAAATCAACATGAAGAGGTTAGCTGATAGGAGATTTGAGTGGAGAGCTGCAACAAACTGAACTTAGGATTGTAGACCGATGTGTTATGTTAACCCATTCAATGCGGATGACTGCCCTGGCTGTCATCCGCTCCCAGCCGCCAGCGCGGATGACAGCCAGGGCTGTCATGCCCTTGGGATCCTTTTGAATGGCTATAACAGAACTACGCGTGGCTGTTACGGAGTGCTTTCTTTTCTCCGCTCTGCAGTTGGGTTCTGGCTGTCCTGTCGTGTGCTTCGTTTCTGGTTTCACCAAATTTTGGCTTTTCTGTAGTTTTTCGCGTTTTTACGATTTTTTTGAGTTTTTGCGACTTTTTCGCTGTAGTTTCAGTGTGATATTTTCCGATGTACGTTGTTTTTTTGTGTGTTACATGTGTTACTGAACTACTACTGGCATTCGTGTTTTACCAATTGATTATCAGTGTAGCGTTTTATTCTTCTTCAGTATTTTGGTGTTTAATGATGGGGTTAATGTCCTTATTCTTCGGGAGACGGAGAAGAATGCGGAGTGCATATTTTTGAACAACCCATCTCCTAGAGGGAGGATAACGGACAGGAAGCCATTGTATAGGGAGTAGTTTAATGTTTGGTTGGGCCTGCTCTTCCACATGGGGACAATCAGAACAAACCGGATGTCCGATTATTGAAAAACATCGATATTTTTCAATTTTAAATAAAGGTAATCGAGGTTTAAAAAATTCGATGCTGAGGGATCGTTTTCTAGGGATATTGCAAGCACTGCACGTTGCTAAAAATCCTGATGAGAACGATCCTGCTCCCAGAGATCGTCTATGTAAAATAAGATCCCTTCTACATCTACATAATACCCTTCAAGCCACCATAAAGGTGTGTGGCAGCGGACTAAACTATACTTCTAAACTGCTTCCAGGAGGCGATGGAGGAAGGGCATTGTGCATCGACGAGTCGATGCTACTCTACTGTCGTGGAAAAAAGTCATGACACTCGAGTTTACAAGTCAATGACAGTTGCACGTGTAGTCCCACATGAAAACAAGTTATATCAAAAATTAGCAAATTTAATTCTGTGTTTAAATGTGGAAAGTGAAAATTTTTATTTTAACTTGTTAAAATTTTATTGTCTGCGAAACAAAAAAAGTGCCGGTTTTTTCACCGTTTTAAACGGAATGCTCACTTTAAAAATTCATAACTTTAAAAGTATTCATTGGATCATAACCAAACTTTAATACGACATAAAGGAACTTGTTAAGGTATGTACAAAGTTTTAAGATAATCGAAGTTGTAATAAAATTGTTCTTGTAAATTTTGTGAAACAACTTTTTCTCAGTACTGCATGGTCATATCGATACGAATCTTGTCCTGTCATGGAGCTTATGGTAATACAATGCTAATCGATTCTCGATATTTGGAATTTATTTAGTTGTTTATTTTATGTGCGCTTACATTTAATTCGGTGTTTCCAACAACAAGAGGAGTGAAGCGAGCGAGAGGAAACGGCCGCATGGCCTGGGAATTCCGTGCGATGTTGTCGCGTTCGACACCATTTGTTGCCATCGGACACCATTTGTTGCATTGTAACTTAAAAAGGTGATGGAAAGGGGTGTATTTTCTTTCTAAAGATAAGAATCCCATCTGTTTAAGTTACAATGCAACAAAAATGTATTGATTCTACACATGGAGCGCGGGATGGTACGATTGATATAATCAATATAATTTTATAGTTGTTAGTGGCTTTCATGGAGGCAAAATCTTTGCAGCGCCTAGAGATATAGGGTTTTTTTCTTGTACATAAGGGAAGGAAAATTTAAGGAGTACAAGGAGAAGGAAAATTTAAAACGCTATCGAGTAAAATGTATTTAACCATTACGAATAGAGAACACATTTCATCTTCATATAACTCAACTCAAAGCCGAAATATTTACAGCAAAAAAATGCGATCATGATAAGTACAAATTGTATACATTCTTACAGAACAAAAATCAAAATTTAAAATATAAGCAGACAAATACCTGTGCTAAAACTTCTTTGCTTGGATAAAAGCAACCATTAACCTCTTACTGAACTTAAACAAGACAATAATTTGAAGCTTTCCTCTAAAATTTCGCAAAAGAAACGAATCACCGCATCAGTTGTGCGGGTTGCATAAGTCAGGAAACATCGCCAGGAGCTGATGACATTCCTGAATGTCATAAAAAAAAATTTTTTTCAAAGAGATGAAAAAAGGCCAGTACACGCAATTTATATGTATGTTATGCTTAAATCAGGCAAACTAAATAGAGTTAGGCAAAAAAACATGTTCCGACACCGGCAAAGGTACCATCATATGGTGCCGCATTGAAAGGGTTAAGTGAAAGTTTACCAGCTGACACATTTTCCACATACCACCATAAAAATATATCAACTATAAGTAGTCTTTCAAAGAATATACTCATAGGAATACTTGGAGAACTCATAGGAATACTTCTTTAAACACTCAGAAAAGTTTTCACAGGCTGGACTAACTGAAAAAATATTAAAATTTTCTGTCTCAAGCATCACCAAGTCGAATTACTCCATAACAAGTAAGGAGTCATTGGGTGAGATGAGGTGAATTTAAAATAGGTCTGAAGAAAATAGTAAATAGACAGCAGCCTCTTCTTGTAAATTCTGAGGAACCCCATTTGTCTGTGAACATGAGTCTGTGAAGTATAATGCACCAAAAGGTATTGGCACTCGACTGGCATCAGCTGCACTTCATATTCAGTGTCATGTGAACTCGAATCCACAGTTTTAGACACCGGCATTTTAAGAAGAATCTTGATATTTCAAGAAGAGTCTAAGATCACAGAATAGCACCAACAGAAAAATGCCTAACCAGGGTGGCTACTGATATCCAAGTTTTAAAGTTCCTGACCATTCCCTCACTTTTTCCTGATGGACTTGACAATTTCCCTGACCGATCGCTAAAAGGTATCTTATTATCAGATTATTTTATTTCTGCTGAATTAAATTTTTGTCTAAACTCAGAAAATGTTAAAAGCTGAAATCAATACATTAAAAGCTACAAGTTCACCCTAATGAAAAAATATGTTAAACCTTCATAAGTTAAATTATCATCCAAAATATAGGCACTTTTAATCTTGTATTTTTCACTGCAAGGCTCCGGTGCAAAAGGGTAAAAACAGCACCTGTAGCATATACGATAATATCACTCATGTATATCATTTATTAAAAATCGTAATTTCTTTGCCTTGAATTACACTGTTTGCTATCATTGCCATATTGCTTGACTTTTCAAACCAATTTATTCAATTTTTGGGTAACCCAAACCTTATATCGAATTCCACTTAAAGCTCTAGATTGGGAAAGTACAGACAACACAACCAAAACAGGCCTATCCAGTACATGGGAAAGATGGCGGGTGAACATGTGTCTATGGGAAAAAATTATAGCCAAGCATTTAGGCGAGGTTTAGTCATGTGATGCTATCAGTTGTGATGTTTTATATAATATTACAATGTCACATATCCCCCAAATTACCTCGGTTGTTGGCATCAGTCTAGGACAAACGTTGTCCATACCTGAGATTCCACTCAACAATGCACGCTAGTGTCACGACATGCATATTTGCAGGCGACCCCAAAGCGAGCTTCATCTCGTCACTCAGAACATCTGACAGGGTTCCTATCTCAAAGTCATAAAGCATCTTTGTGTGAGCATTCCAGCGCAACTGTCAAGGTGTAAACAAATAAAAACCTCGAACCCATAACTATTCGGGCTGAAAGATGGGGTAATGTAAAACATAAACGTATACCATTAAAATGATTCTTTACAGTTGAATTTCACAGTAGTACAGCATAAAATTGAAGACTCCCTTTTTGATGGAGAAGAATCTGCCCGATTTTAAGTTTCTTTAAGAACTGATGTTTCATTTCGAAAAATCGAATTGATACCTCCACCGTGGACCAAAATAGCCTTAATAGATGAAAATCATTGCATCAAATTCCCATAAAATCAAATAATGATTCCATAACAATACTCAAGGAGTCAGCCGGGGCAATGCTTCCCTGACATTTTCCTGACTTTTCCAGCAAATCCAAATTCACTCATTCACTTGTGTAAAATCAAATTTTACATAAAATCGAATTTCTACTGTATATCAGTGTTGCATTACGGTGAGTCCCAGAACCATTGTGAGCATTGACCCAGGCGAGTGAGCTTTCGAGGCTGCGTATCATATTTCCGTGGCTGTGCATGTTTCCTTTGGTAAAATTATAAATTGACAATGTCTAATTCTTCAAGAAAGAGGTAGCGTGACGTGGTAGTTCTGGGAAGTTGAGGATTACTGAAAAGGCATCGAAGAGAAAGTTAATGGCCAATTTACTAGTGGACTCCAGCACAGGAATCACTAAGGTGCACGAAAAATACAAAACAAAGCCAAGTGGTTGCAGTACTAGATCAAAATCGGATAGCACGAGTGACCTTCCGAAGCGAATAACAACTTGAATAACATGATAGTAAGAGGGAACCATTTATGTAAAATTATTTGCATAAACAAACAAAACGTTAGTGTACCACTGGGAGCGAAAACAGGAAACAATTAGCAACCGCAACATCACATTCAGGAATATCATATTTGAGGTGTTTTGTGACCTGACTAAATTGCTTCAAGAGGGAGCTAAGGGGGCTATTCAATAATTACATCGAGCATGAAAGGTGGGGAGGGGAGGAGGACTGTCACTTCTTACTGTCTCACGAAGGGGGGTATGGGAATCCACGATGATCTTAAGTAACGTTTGAATTACACGTTTGATCGTACCTTTATTTAAGTTTTAATAATCATTGTCTCATATTTTTAGAACTGTAAGCACGTATTTACCATGAGCTAGTGTCTCCAGCTACCTCTCAACCTGAGTCTCAGAATTTAAAAAAAACCGTGAGGTAAAATCTTCTGAACAACATTCCTCAGATTCCTTGTGATGAGCGGAATACATGGTGATCATGAATTTTAACACTACTAGACAAATATCGCATAAAGGATATACAAAAGTGATACACTGCATGTCTGATTTGCCACTAAATAACTAAGATTCACAACTGAATGGTCATCAATTTGATGGGGCTTATTCTATGCACGTCAGCGACTTTAGTTTAGTTGGTGAAATAAAGAGCAGGAAAGACTGGCCGATAAACGTAATTTTAGAAAAATAACGAGAATTTTCTATCCCAGTTTCTCCCTGACTGTTACGAGAATTCCCTGACATTGCCCCGACTTTTCCAGAATTTCCAAATTCCCTGACAATTCCAGGTTTTCTCAGTTTTCCCTGACAATCGCCACCCAGTCAACTCACCCCAATTCTTACATTCCATGTTCTTTGCTATTGTCAATGCACGCTTGTTCTGTGCAGTAGACAAAACTTTTTATATGCTTGCCAAAGTTACCCAGGAATTGTGAAATGAATAATAAATGTTCCGATGAAGAACAATAAAAAGAAAACTAAGGTATTGGTATGCAGTAGGAGAAAAGAAGCTAGGACCAATTAAACTATAAAAACAAAAAAATTGAGGAGTTGGAAGAGTTCTGTTACCAGGGAAGCCTAGTAACCAGCGATGGAAGAAGTAAAAGAGGAATTACCAATAGAATTGCCCAAGCAAAAAGGGCATTTTACCAAAAGAAGATTCTGCTTACAGCTGCAAATAAAAGAGTGGAAGTGAGGAAACATTTCATTAGAACCTACATCTGGAGCATTCTACCATGTGGCAGCGAAGAATGGACAATAAAAGCAGCAGAGCAATCACAGCTGGAAGCATTTGAAATGTGGTGCTACTGAAGAATTATGAAGATAAAATGGATCGATCGAGTGACAAACGATGATGTCTTTAGAAGAGTGAAAGAAAAGAGATGTCCACTGAAGACCCTAAAAAGAAGATGGGACAACTTAATCGGCCACATCTTAAGACACGATGGTGTGATGAAGACATCGTCAAGGGAAAATTAAACGGAAAGAATGGAAAAGGCAGGCCTCGTATAAGTTATATAGAACAGATTGTGAAGGATGTTAAAAAGAGGAGTTACCTCAATATGAAGAGGTTGGCCGATAGAAGAATAGAGTGGAAGGCTGCGTCAAACCAATTCTAGGATTGTTGACTGATGATGATGATGATGACGATGGTTCCAATACTGACTTGGAGCCATAGATAACTCCATAACACAAGTTTGTTTTTCCCCTTCATGAAAAATGTTTCAATTTCTTAATAAAATTCGTATTTAATATATTTCTCCCTCCTGTTGAATTTCAAGGGCACCTTCAGCTAGTAATAAATAAATAAATACATAAAGGGACCCGGTGATTCACTGGCCCTTTAAGTCAATGGGTTAATAACCCTATACAGGCAACACAACACATTTTATGGGATACTAAGTGCCGCAAGAAGACACTAAAACAACATTTCTACACCATGAACAGGGTGGCTACTGATATCCAATTTTCAAATTCCCTGACTATTCCCTGAGTTTTCTCTGATGGCCTTACCAATTTCCCTGACCGATCACCAAAACGTCTGCTATTATCAGAATATTTTATTTCTGCTGAATTAAATTTTCGTGGCCACGGGTACGAAGCCTCGTATCGCATTTCTGTGGCCGTGTATGTTTCCTTCGGTAAAATTACAAATTGACAATGTCTAATTCTTCAAGGAAGAGGTGGCATGTCGTGGTAGTTCTGGGAAGTTTAAGAGTACAAAAAAGGCATCGAAGGGAAAGTTAATGGCCAATTTACTGGCAGACTCTGGAACAAGTTGCGTGAAAAATACAAAGCAAGCCCAAGTTTTAGACTGGATCAAAATCAAATGGCACAAGTGACGTTATAACAATTTGATTAACATGGTTATAACCCCTTGATTTTAAGAGGGAACCAAAAATGTAAAAATATTTCTTTAAACAAACAAAACGTAATCACGTCACTGCGAGCGAAAACAGGAGGCAATTGGCAACGGCAGCATCATATTCAGGAATATCATATTTGAGGTGGTTTGCGACCTGACCAAATTGCTTCAAGATGGAGCTAAGGGGGCCATTCAATAATTACGTCGAGCGTGAAACGAGGGGAGGGGAGGAGGACACTTCTTACTGTCTCGCGAAGGGGGGTATGGGAATTGAAGATGATCTCACGTAAGATTTTGTTTAAACGTGTGATGGTACTTGTACTACCATTTTAATAATCATCATCTCGTATTTTTAGAACTGCAAGCACGTATTTACTACAAGCTAGTGTGCTGCAACTACCTCTACACCTGGGTCTCGGAAGTTAAAAAAAATGCGATGTAAAATTTTCCGAACAACATAGCCTCGGATTCCTTGTGATAAGCGGAATACATGGTGATCATGAATTTTAACACTACTAGGCAAATATCGCATTAAGGATATACAAAAGGGATACATTGTACGACTGATTCACAACTAAATAACTAAGATTCACAACTGAATGTTCAACGAATTGACAGGATTTATTCTATGCACTTCGGCGACGGACATTAGTTTTAGTTGGTGAAATGTTTTGGTGAAATAAAGGGCGGGAAAGACTGCCCGGTAAACGTAATGGTAGAAAAATAATGAGAATTTCCTATCCCAGTTTCTCCCTGACTTTTATGAGAATTACCTGACTATTCCCTGACTTTTCCAGATTTCCAAAATTCCCTGACAATTCCAGGTTTTCCCGGTTTTCCCTGATGAAGATACCTGCCCCCAATCAGTGGCCATCTAATCTTCATTCAGTTAAATTCACCAGAAATTAAAACAAGGAGCTTTATGTATAACAGTAATAATGTTCCAGATAAATATGTATGCATAGAATCCATGATGAGCAATAAAAACTGTTCATGAGTAAAATAAACAATGTTAGTGCAAATTGCATCCTTAATACACAGGGATGGGACATAAACGAGAATCCTCATCCTCAGGACTTGCTCCCTCGATTTAGAAATGGCTTCAAATAACAAAGGACAGAGCTGAAGATAACATTTGAAATGTAACAAGGGTCAGCAGCTGCATCCTCTTAGGAACCAATTCATATGAATTTTTGTGGCTTTATTATTCACAATCTACTGCTGAGGCAATTGACTTCCTTTGTTCCATAAGGTAGAGAAGCACAAATAGTAAAACTTCAGCACAACCTGCATCCTAGCACAAGTTCCCCAATATCACTAATTTTATTACTCGACACTTAAGTAATTTTTCACAAGCAACAAATACCCAGGGAGATTTGATACCCCGAGATTATTCATATTGGGTTTTACTGGTAATGTCCAGAGACCTTTCCAGGATTCGAACCAAGGATCTTCAGCCAGCAGCTCAATGCTCCAACCATCAGCTCTAAACCAACTTCGCCATATTACACGTAAGCATGAGTGCCACAGTTTGGATCCACCAGCTCTGTAAGTTGTTTCACGGCAGGCCCCTGGAACCCAATTGGCGCCAAACCCATCTCAGGGGACGCTGCCTGCCCTGCTTCCGGGATTATTCGGGTGAAGGTTACTCTGACGCCGAGCGCACGCTTATTCGTTTGTTCGCCTGATTAGCGGAGGGCGCCCCTAACGAGCAGAGTAAACACCGGGCTAACGGCCTCGCCGCAACACGGAGACGAGGCAATTGTTCTCCACTTCCGTGAGCCCCCAAGACACAACACAACCTCAAGAGGAGCCGCACCACCGGCCGTGGGGGATCTGATTACCGCACCCATCGCACGCCGGCGCATTTAAAAAAGAACGAGGCGCTTCCTCGGCAAAGGGGTTCCTTCATCGGGAATTTTGGGAGTTCCGAGATACTCGCCGCACAGACAATCGCCATATCGCTCGCCGCGACGCTCTTTCCATTTCAAAATCGATTATCTCGAACTGTCGAAATCACATTTTTGTCATCATGAAAATCAACTATGAATACGATATTAGTTTCACGATTTTTCACTCTTCGATAACACGTATTCAATCGGTACAGCCGGGTAACGGAAGGATACTACGTCTCAGGGACGTAGGAACTATTTTCGCTGGGAGGAGCCAACCTTGAAAAGGGCCCGGCTCTTAAGAAAAGGGCCCGGCTACTATGAAAAGGGCCCGCATTTTTTTGCCGATTGGAGGGGGTAGAGACTAGAATTCCGCTAAAAGTGCATATGAAGGGGGTAGAATATATGAATATATTTTCCATTTATACAACATATGGACGGGTATATGAGTTCTTTTTGGAGAGCACTTCAAGTTCACTGTCCAACCAATGGGAACCGTGGGCCCCCAGGCAACTTTCGTTAAAATAAAGTGCAAAGCCCACGCTCTCTCTACCCTTTCTCAGTTTCCTGAAAAATACACACCTTTGCCCTTATACCAATCTATGTTGGTCCAATGGCCCAAAAGACCTTAGCTGTCGGTCCCGAATAACTACAAGTACAAAGACTGGGGTGGGGCTTGTTTGGCTGACAGTGACTTACACTCGGCAGCGTCTCACAAGAAGATAAAATGGATCGACCGTGTGAGAAACGAAGGAAGATTAAGAAGATTGGAAGAAGAGAGAAGTCTATTGAAATCTTTGAAGAGAAGAATCGACAACTTAATCGGCCACATCATGAGAGGAGATGGCCTGATGAAGACGAACGCCGAGGGACAGGTGAACGGGAAAGGAAGGCCTCGCATATAGAGGAAGCGATGAAGGATGTGAAAGAGAATAACTATGCAAGCATGAAGAGGTGAGACGGTTGAAGAGGAAAGTGGGGAGTTGAGTCAAACCAATCTCGGGATAGTTGATTGATGTCGATCGATTTAATCGACTTAATTTGTTCCAAATGCACAAATCGCAGGCACGATTTTCGTGCTGTTTGTTTCGCTGGACCACATTGTGATGCGCACTAAAAGTCATCGGGAGTGTTTGCGCCAGTTTTCGTAATCTTTCTTCGACTTTAAACAGAGTCCGAACAAGAAGTAAACCACCGAAAGTGACTTCAACACTCTCTCGTCCCTACCGCCAGCCATCGGGGATAGAGATGTGTCAAACCAGTCTGTGGATAGTCGACGCAAGATGAAGAGCGCCGAGCGAGAGGGCGCAGGCGTGAACGGAGAAAAAAGAGTACTTATAACTACCACACCTCTCCTGGTTGAACCCCTCTTTTTCAAACAGAATTCTAATGTTTTAACGTTTCGTGATGATATCGACGATAGAGTGGGGAGTGAGGACGACCCACACCTTGATGATGCGAGGAAGGATTTGGAGACTGAAGATACGGACACCCCATGCCCTACATTTGATGAGCTCGGCTCAAAATATGACGACTGTAAGTGTACATCTTTTTAATAAGACAGGGTGGGTGTCAACTTTGAGTTGCAGAATTCTAATGGAGGTAGTCAATTGCCTTTCACCAAAAAGGTGTGGAATTTCAATCCGTGACGGAAAATTATCCAAATGCGTTGTTTGGCATGGTTGATAGCATAAAAACATGTATGTATACTTTTCTTTTTTCATTTTTGCTTACGTGAATTGTAAATGTTAAGTTCTATATGTCATACCTCATTTCCGTTGTCCATATATTGTATGATAATGTGTTAAATGTGTTCTATTAATATATCACCGTATTATAATCATTTTTTGTATTATTACATCCTATGCATCGCTTGTAATTTATAACTCGGTAGACCACCTATAAAGTACGGGTATAGTGACTACAAACCATAGTATTCCTAAAAAAATATTATTCCCGACGGGCCAGTTTTACCAGAATAAGTAGTCTTTCAGGCAGTCATGCTGTTTTTACCAAACAGTGTAGTAATTTCATCTACATCTACACGATACCCTGCAAGCCACAGCGAGGGTGTGTGGCAGGGAGACGGAGAGCCTCGAACCCGGGACACGACATTGTGAAGCGAGTACTTTACCCCTAACCCAAACTGCACTAGTCTCGACTAATTTCAACTGACTACGTAGTATTTCCAACGAAACAACCCTGCTGCTTTTACCATAAGGTGTAGTAATTTTACACGAGGGTTTAGTATTTCTTACTGGACAGGGATGTTACAATAACCAGAAAGTGTAGTAATTCTAACCAGACTGGTTTAACTACACGGTGTAGTAGTTGTAACCAGGTGTGGAATCACGGATCTATCTTTCACGTTATCGCAATCTTAATCGTTAACGCTTAACCCTAGATTAGCGCAGAGTTAACAATAATCGTCTATAAAATTTGCTCCACTGATTGTAATAAGCGATTTGAAGAGCTGCACGAAAAATGAAGAATGGATATCACGTTCTCTCTGAGATAAGTTTAATCAATAAATAACGATAACGCTAGCGCACGGTTATGAAGATCCATGATCGAGGCCCAGGAATCGAGTTTCTCGATAGTATCGAGAAACTCGATGTCGAAAATCGAAGTAGTTTTCTTTGATGAAGGACTTCATTACTTGCGATTCGTGCTCTGCCATAAGTGTATTTATTTTACGCAAAAATTTTGGACTCAAAAATCCCAGTTTACAAGAGAATTAAATGTTAATTTTTTGAGATCGTTTGAAAAAGCTCTGAAATGGCGGGGTGCGCTGCCTTCTTGCTGACGTAACAGGTAGGTAGTTTACATTGCGAGGCATAGGAAAATTCGTCTCCTGAACTTACCATTGTATTTCAGGGCCCCTCAGCTCTAGTGAATATTTATTAGTATTAGCCTGCGAAAACTATCAAAGTTCGAAAAGTTTTCCCTGTTAAACATGGTATTATTAGTCATTTTATAGGTTCAAGGACGTCCTACTCGTGGTGTCTTCTGCTACGACGAAGCATGGCATGAAGGTCGTGCGGCATTGGAAAACTACACGGTATGCTTGTGAAAGGAATACTAACTGATTTTAAATGAATCAACTGCATAAGTAATATTGAATAAATAAATAAAAGTTAATTATCATAAATTAACGGAATAAATATGCCTCCAATACTTGTCCATAAGCTTTAACGAAGTGCAGCGTCTACTTGGAAGCGTCCGCAGCACTACTTGGTGACAGGTAGAGGAAATAGTTTGACGTCACACGTAGGATTAACCGGCATGCAATAGTTTGCCGTCGCGTTTTCGCGCCATTGATTTTTTTCACTTTTTAATTAATGAGGAAAAATATGTACTTAACGTCATTAAAAAATCGAACGGCTTAGAATACGTACTCCAGAGGTAATAAACTTTCGATCGAGAAAATAAAAAAATAATAGGAAACTACCCTATTTACTACAAAGTGTAGTAAAAATAACCAGGATTCTAGTTATTCTAACTAGAATCTTTTTCCTGCGTGGGAGGCGCGGCACTCACCATGTCCGGGTAGCAGCGCCACCGGCGGGAGACGAAGGCGTTGCCGCCGGGGCAGCGAAGCAGCACTCCGCGCACCCCGGAGCCGGTCATCCTGCACACGGAGAAGAGGGAGCAGTGCGCCGGGTGCGGCCACACGCCGGGGCCCCAGCACGACACCACGGCCCAGTCGCCGGCCGCCTCGCCCCGCGACGCCACCCCGCCCCGGGCGAGCAGCCACGACGCCAGCCCCCCGCGACTTAGCGCCTCAGCGACCTGCTTCCAGGGAGAGAGACAAGGTGTGAGAAGTAACGGAAGAGTCGCATCTCCTCCTCCAAAGACGCGAAGCCAAGTTGCCTTTTCGGAAACGGAAATACATATGATGGGGGGGACACGATAATGAACGGACACACATTTAGTGGGGAAGACGGAAAGAAGCCAGATTTCAACTGGAAAAAAAGTCACCTTAGCCGGACCACGGACCTTTCGCTTTCCGGGAGAATCCGCAGACCACCACACCACCAAAGCGAAGCGTAATCTCAGCGAAATCGGCGGGTTTTACGACGCGCTGCAGCCCACATGGCGGCCGAGAGATGACTCGCCTAGGCTTTCATTCACCCACCAGGAAGGTTATTTTGTAATCTAACTCTAGTGAGAATACGTCATAAAATGTCACTTTTTCGTAGTTAAACTCCGCCACCCAGGCGGCGTGACCATCTTCAGATCTCAAGCGGTGAACTGCCAGTCATGTGCTGGTCTTTTAGGCGATTCATCCGCTCTGATCCGTATCTTTCGACTCTTGATCCGTTTCATTATCTCCGCTTGCCATTAGTTCCCATCTCATCTCCATGAAGAACGTGAAATGGAGCCACCATCGTTTCCACTTGAAGCTTGAGTTGGAAAAAAAAGCAAGAGCGAGATAGATAGAAACGATTTTTAGTTGTATTTTTGGAATTTGCACAACGTTTATTTATTCAAAGTAGACGAGATCGGCAACAGATAGCGCTACCGACAGAAGCTTCGACAATTTACGAACCGTTCGTGAGCCGATCATTAAGAGAGCGAAACGGATCTCCCGCCTTCCCGCAAAGTCATTAAAAAGGTGAGATTACAAAATAACCCCCCAGGAATGGAAGTTAGACACAAGGAGAGGAACGCGAAGAAGCACAGCCGTCATAAGTACGACAGAACTGAAGTGCGTTTGAAGAGCGAACAACAGCGGCACGCATAGCCGAAGAAGAAACTGGCGAATACAACTATAACAAGGAAAAAATAAGGAAAATGGATGGGTTACACATAAAAGGACGTACACAAATAACGTGGTGAAGATGGAATCGAGCCAGATCACAACATAAAAAGTTTGATTCAGCCAGGAATTCAATCACGGACCTCCAAATAACCAGTTCGGCGTGCTTACCATTTTCCAATTCTTTACAATTCCTCTAATTCTTCTATCACCGTCCTAGACGTCAACATGTGTCTCTAGAACGAGAAGTTCATCATTTCTTTTCACAAAAAAATCACTCCAACAACCATCAATACATCCATTTTAATTGTTGCCTCCCAACCCATACCAAACGTTCAACCCCTAACTCCCTAAATGAAGAGATACAACCTATGTAAATTTTTAAAGTATTTATTTAACTGGTACAGTAGAACCTCTCTTACAAGAACCTCAATAACACGACAACCCTAATTACAAGTGCAATTTTCAAATCCCCTTGAGATTGCCATTACACATTATGTTAAATTAACCTCTATAACGCGACTACTATTATCCAACCTCAATAACACGGATTTTTTCCGATTCACAACGTATCTCAGAACCTTTATAACAAGTCGTTTGAGAAGTCGACCTTGATAACGCGACTCTATACATGAATGGGTCAACCTTTAAGGCTGTCGGATAGCACTGCCAAAAACGCTTCTGCAGACGTCTACGCCTCTTCACTTGAAGACTTTGCTTCGCTACTTAAACAGAAGTTTTCTGCGCAAACTTCGAGAATAAGGATTGATTTGGTAAATAAGTTTAGTAATTTTTCACTCGTTGCTTTTCTCATAATTCTGTTTATCTCAGAAAACAGCAAATTTTGACGATAATAAGCTGATTTTCACGGCGTGTATGAAGTAAAATTCCAAACGTGTTAGCCAGGGTCGCTCTAAAATTCACTCGTTATGAAGGGATGTAGTGATTCCATTAACCTCGATAACACGACTGATAGCCAAAATAACCTTGATAACACGACCCTCAACAAAAAGAGCATATCGATAACAAGACTGTTTCCCTAATCCCCTTGAGACACTTATTACTGAGGTTCTACTGTACAACGCGTTCGACGCTAAGACGTCGTTCTCAAGGTTGTATCTCTTCATTGAGGATGAATTTTCACCAAGTTAAAGTCTAATCTATCGATTTCCCTAACTCCCTCTCCATCATAGAGCACCGAACAACACCCTCGTCTCCTACGAATACTTCGATAATCTACATTCTGCACTACATATCCATGGATATCTCGGTAAGCTTCTAAGAAAGAAAATCGTTCTACTTTCCTCCCATCATACTCCCAAATTATCTCAGCACCAGAAGCCCTTAAACCCAGTACGACGTTCTTTCCAAGGCCCAATAACTGAAGTTGACCCTCAAAAATATATTCAGATCGGCAGAAACTTGTGAGTTTTGAGGGTCAAGCAAGGTTTAAGCTACGTTTTCATGTGGCCGTTTTTGCGTTGCGTTGACGCTGCGTTGTGCGTCAGGAGAATACCCTGTTTTCATGTCACCGGCCGCGCCAGCAGCAACGCACCAAAACATATGACGGTGGTAAACCGTGGTGTACGTGATAATCCAGCGAAAGAATCACGTGACGAACAAATGACAGGTAGAATGCGTTGTTCCTCGCTCTGACGCAGCTGCGTCAACGCAGAAAGATGAAAGTTGACCAACTCCGACGGCAACGCAGGCTGCGTTGGCGTGCTCGCTTCTGATTGGTGGCGCAGTGTGCGTCAACGCAAAAACGCCCACATGAAAACGTAGCTTTATTCGGCCGTTGCAGCTGTCGGCGCGGCAAGCAGGAACTTGTGGAGGAATATATTTAAGTAGAAATATAGTGCAGTATGCCGTAAGCTAACATTATTTTGGATAAGAGTTTGAGTTTCATTATAAGACGGCTGACGCTATTCGACTTGGGAAAAAATTCAATTTGAAAGCGAGCTCTCGGAACACAACTCAATCGTATGTCGAGAACTTCCGGCATTAATTCCCTTCTAGGCTGATCCAGTTTTTCACCTTAACGTCGCCGTTTGGCACCGACGAAGTAAATTAATAGTAGCCGGTAGAGCGGCTTGCGATACAATTATCAGTATTCTGATGAATATTCGGCCAATAGAATGGGTGGAATTTAAGACTAGATTGAAGAATTCCCTTAGCAAAATTCCACTCTTTAACATCCTCAATGTGTTTCCAAATTTTCCTAACTGTCTAATGACATTAAATAACACAATGTCAACACAATGAACATTTTTTTGCAAGATAAAACCCTCGAAAAGAACGGGGAATTGAAAAAATCAATCGAGTATACTAAACGGCGGGGAAGTACTTCAGTCTTTTCTCCCATCATTCTAGAAACTGGATGCTCCTCCTGCAATTAGTTCTGAAGGGAAATGAAGAACAAACGGCAGCCACAAAACCAAACCACTGTTACCTCCCCTTCGAAATTAACTCCAAAAGGCAGACGTAAATTATTCCGCAGATGATTCAGCGGGCTAGGGCTAGAAGAGCGAGAAACCAGAATGAACCTCGACGCACCGCGCGGACGAAGCAAGTGCACTCCCCGGTACACGCGATACTGCCCTTCACATATCGGGAGGGGGCAGAATAAGTGGAGAGAGAAACAGGGAGAGAGGAAGTACTTAATGTTAATGGATTCGTTAACTTGTCGACTGAAGAGTGTGAACAGGAAGAGTGTGAATGAGGGGGAGGAAAAACGGATATGGATTCTGCGAAGCACGAAACTCGCTGTCCACATTGAATAAAGGTAAGCATAATGCAAAATGTACCGAGACAGGAACTAAAGACTAGATTGAAAAATTCCCTTCGCAAAATTCCACTCTTTAACATCCCCAATGTGTTTCCAAATTTTCCTAACTATCTAATGACATTGAATAACACACTGTCGACAGTATGAACATTTTTTTGCAAGATAAAACACTCGAAACGAACGGGCAATTGAAAAAAATCAATCGAGTATACTAAACGGCGGGGAAGTACTTCAGTCTTTTCTCCCATCATTCTAGAAACTGGATGCTCCTCCTTCAATTAGTTCTGAAGGGAAATGAAGAACTAATGACTGATGACGATTACTGATGACGATTTGAACTCTCCAACGAGAAGTCCGAAAGATAAGCGTTAACAGAAACACGACACAGCAGCATGCACAACACTCCTCACTTTAGCTACTTCCAACACAACTTACTCGAAAAACGAGCGACGATTATTATCCTACGCGACACGTTGAATTCGGTTGGACGAGGTGTTTATCAACGGGCAGAGAATACATCAACACGCATTCATCTACACGATACCCTACAAGTCACCGCGAGGGTGTGTGGCAGGGGGATCGCATTGAAACACGACAAAGCACCGAAAAGCATCGAACCATTTGGGTTCCCCTAGATCGTTGATTCCCAGTCTATTTCCTTTGGCGGCACCTTCGGACTGAAGTTAGAATATTTAGGTATGCTTCTTAGATTTCACTATTCATCCGGTTGGGCTTCCCTCTCATATACAAAGGAGAGTCATTCCATCTTAAATCAACAAATGGTCCGAGCTTCACCATCTCAGATTTCAGCTAAAATTGGTGCATAGATATTGTCAACCTTACTGAGCCAAAAGCAGTTCACCGTTTTCGGAGAAAAAAAAATCTCCCCTGAATTATAGGCAGGCACGCATTGCGTTAACGCCTGAAAATCGTCTTTTTACACTATTTTTCTACAGGCTGCAGCAGAGTGGTTTTACGTGACATACACAAGTAAAAGGTGTCAATAGAAAGTATATGAAGTCTAAATTCTAATAGAGGAGTTTTAAATTGACTTTTCGCAAGAATAAGTGTCTTGTTGTCGCTGTAAATGAAACTTCCAAAATTCATTTTCTTCACAAGTTTAGCTTAAAATTACTCCAAGAAATAATTTTGAAAACGGGCCAGTTCTTCTCACCGTAGCACTCATATGTACCTAGTGTATGAATATATTAATAAATATGGAATGTGAGCATTTCTCACTGGGAAAATATCACTTGAATTTGAGAAATTTTGAAAAAAAATGGTTTTTCGGAGCTAAAAAGTCCATGTGGGACAGGGTTTAAAAATTATATAAGCATAGTTTTAAAAAGTCTTAATAAAGTTCTTTAAGGTTCAAAAAGAATCGTTTTGTTTTTTTTTAGGGGTTTGGGAGATATGGTCGGTGTAAAATCAGTGCTCAACTCCCTCACACATGGGCCTAAACAGACTCTCATTTCAACAATGCTATACTTTAACCATCATTAATCGGCGGGTTACATAAAACCACTCTGCTGCAGCCTGCAGAAAAATAGTGTAAAAATACGATTTTCAGGCGTTAACGCAATGCATGCGTGCCTATAATTCAGGGACGAAATTTTTTTCTCCTAAAACAGGGAACTGCTTTTGGCTCAGGAAGGTTGGCAGTATCTATCCACCAATTTTAGCTGAAATCTGAGATGGTGAAGCAAGATATTTCTGAAAAATTTGCCGATTTAAAATGGAATGACCCAGGATAATTGGCGCTTAACAGTAATTAGTCCTTAGGTTGGAGAAGTACTTCGATTTCTTTTACCATCTGTAGGGCGTGGGAGTAACCAATTCAAAAGTTGGTCCTCCTAAACATTTGTTGCTTTACCGCAATAATCTCGCGGCACACTGGTTGGGAGCCAAAGCACTAGATCATTAGGCGATGAAACAGCAAAAAAGCGTAAATACACAAATAACCTTTATTAGAATGAGGATTTAACCCAATATTATTCAGTAGATTTAGTTTTAAAACGGAGCATACTTGAGTACGGAGATGCAAAGCCAAAATTTCTAATGGGTGAGGAAGACAGCACTTAACGCAAACTGAACGTTAAGAAAAATCGTAAGGGGACGAAACCCTTTTATTTCAAATCAACCAGCAAAAAAGCTGGAATCACCTAATTTGTATTACACATAGCGAGACCAGGTACAAACAAGGGTAATTTCCCCTAAGTCGTCCTCATACACATACGGTATCCAAAATGTTGAGGCACTTTCTCCGGGCACTTTGCACATTTGCAGATCAACGAGAGAGATATGACGCTAACAAGGTTTAGGCACTTCCTGAGCATCCCGCACAGTTACGTCTCCACGAATTATCTTGTCGTGAAAAGAAACTTTGACGGTTCAACAGCAACATACATGCCATGAACAGATGACTAAGAAAATACAACAGCGGAAATTAATTCGAGCACCATAATTAAGTTATAATTTTCCTCACAAAAATTCTCAACGCTGTACATACAAAGAAACCCAGAAAAAACGGAACGGTATAAGGCACCTCTCTTGTTATTCCTTGAAATAGCACGTATTTTTCCCGTTTGAAACGCTTAGAAACTAAAAGTAGCAGACCGTGAAGGTAACGGGATGTTTTTCCGCAATCCGTGTGATATGAAAACGGGATAAATCACAGGGTACAGTTCAGCAATGTTTTTTAGCATGGGAACTAATAATAATCCAATGCCAAAGCGCCGAGAGTTATACTTAGAAATCTACATCAGTTACTGGTCGACTAATAATAAAATAAATCGGTAAGTTTTCCATTAAATGAATAAAATGAAAAAAAGTTATATTATTTTTCCTTCCGGTGATGAATACACACTCCGTAGCTGATGGTTGTTGCCAGAATAGAAATAAAAAGAGATCAGCCACCTTACTACGTGATTCATCTCGAGGAAACGGTTTCACTGATTTGCCTTATCGAATTCAGACAGGCAAAGAAGGCAGGCGACAGGCAAGGACACCTTAACTTCCACTTCACGTCCACTGCCAATTGAGATCGGAATATGTAGGGGAAGAACGGCCATATGACTGAAAAAAAAGCATTTTTAGGAACGATAAATGTTTCCGTGACGAGAGGCTTTCGTTTACAACAATTAGTGGTTTTACTTTCACTTCGATTGACATCTATAAATACTGCTTACATAATAAACATCTATGATACCATATTCCAGCATGTATTATTCGTAGCTATCATTTAACGTTAAAAATTTGAATGATGAAAACTGATTATGTTATTAAAAATCTTACCAAACGCAACAAGAAGAACTTTTGTACCCTTCAGGCATCAACACTTCATCACATATACTACGCACATATTTGAATAGCCACTCATCTTTACCTCTAATTATAGAGGTAATATTCAGAGTAGGTCGATAGTATTTTATATTTCCTGCATGTTCAAATCAAGGTGTGACTCGCATGCATTGTTTTTTTTGCATGCATGAGAATCTATGAATTTGGTGTCGGGTTTCAAGTCATGCATGGTATTCGTGGGTGTGTCCTGCATGATTGGGATTTGGTAGTTTTTCCCCCTAATTACTTTTAAAGGTGTGGTGTTTTTTTGTGTTGTTCATTTTTGTTTGTTGTGTAATTGTTCCTGGTGTGGATGCACCCCCTGCCAAACACCCTCTAGGCGGCTTGCAGGGTATGTCGTAGATATAGATATATAGATAATCTCAAAACTCGTTAAGAGACATTACAAAGGATGTATCAACAACCGCACACTTTTTTTCCCCGTGAATTTGAACTGCAAAATATTTTTGGAGGGATGAAGTACGAAAAAAAAATCTCTTTGCATTCACGGCACTGCCACGCTTAATTTTAGGTAATTATTCAAACTACCCCTTGATGCTCGAGCCGGAAATGTGTCCGTGCGAACCGAATCCCGCTCTGCGCGGCGGTGCCCTTGAAACACATTCGCGGGGAGGGCCGACCGGCTGCAGTTGTCGCACCGACAGAACGGACGCCTTTCCCAGCCACCGCACTCGATTTTTTCGATGCTTCAGTTTCCCGGATCCGTTAGCGCAAAGGAAGATCGGCAAAGGATGAGTGTCATTACGTAAAACGAGTGTCCTTCCTCTTCCCCGCCGATTTTTTCTCAGTTCCCGGCGAGCAAAGTGGCCCGACGAGTATTTCCCACGATCAGGACGAACGAAAGACGGAAAGGAGAGCGTTGAAATGCGCACTCGACGAGAGTGACGCTCCAAGCAGCGCCTCGCGGTCTCGCTCGGCGAAAATTACAAAAAAAAACATCTCCACTCGAGGCAAAAAAAAAAAAGAAGGATGAAACACGCGAGGAACGTACAAGTATATGCTAAGACCGTTGAGTTGCCGTTCCCGTTAAAGAATTATTCAGAGCGATTCGCAGGTGCATTCAAACACAGGACTCGTTTTGATGATGTTACCACGTTAGCGCGTCAAAATGCGCGTTAATACCGCAACTGATGCCACTTACAAAATGATCGATTCATGGGGATCAGATTGGTGTGACTGCTAGAGTAACAGCCTCCCATTCTAATGGACCGGGTACGGACACCGACAGGGGCACATATTTTTCCATAGAATACGAGTACAGCACTCAATAAAGATCATGCGGATACACTCTGTATACTTTAAGTAAATGCTAAAGATAGCAATGCGTATACTGTACTGCTAAACCTCTCGTAATAATTTTATCAAATCTACATCTACGTAATACCCTGTAAGCCATCACAAGGGTGTTTGGTAGTGGAGAACCTAGATGCTCTTCGCAGAACACTGTGTTCTGTGATCAAAACTAATTCATTCGGATTCCATAAACTCAATGTAGATTCAAGGCACGGCCAACAGGTGAAAAGTAACAATGCTCCTTTGTCTTTTCGTCACATTTCCCTATTATCCTTCAAATAAATCCTAGCTTCTGTTGGCTTCACCGCATATGCGTAACTCCCACCTGTATTCCCCCACGATGAATTTTTATTAATTGCCACACGTAAATACTCAACGCTAACGATTTTGGGTTTACTAATTTTATAGAATGTAGTGAACTATTCTTTTTCCAAAAATGTACAGCTACACACTTTTTTAGGTTTAGTTCTGACTGCCACTCATAGCACCAAGCTTGAAATGCATCCAGATCTCTACTAAGTGATTCCCAATCTTCGTCATTTGAAGATTCCTCGTATAGCACCGCCTCGTCAGTGAAAAGTCTAAGTTTGCTACTCACAATGGTACCTATATCATTAATGAGTAAAATAAATAGAAGGGGACCAATTAGGCACCCTTGGGGAACACCCGATGTGACTGATTTTGTCGGACATGATACCATCTATAACGAAACTCTCCCCGCACCCACTAAAAATCCTTAATCCAACACATAACGTCCTTATTTATCCAAAAACTTGCTGAAATCACGATTGACTTGCAATGAGAAACTTCGTCGAACGCTTTTTTGAAATAGTCTGAAAAGTGTCTGTACAGCCATAGCAGAGCTCAAGGCAAAAACATTCAACCAAAAACATTTCAATCCCTTGGGAAATTTCACGTAAACTCAGCCACGATGTCACCCTTTGAGCCGTTATTCGTTGCATCCGCGCCCGCCATACAATAGGCCACCGATTCCGGGAGAGCAAAAAGTGCATGGAATCATCTCTGCGCGGATACGTGGTTTCCTTTCCGGCAAAGGCGAGGCTGGCAGCTCCCACTTTCCGAATCGGACACTCAGCGAGCAGCAATTCAATTGGCAGATTAAGAATGCGAACTTAACACAACGAGAGAGAAATATGGATAAGCAACTTATAAGAATAATTGATTCGACATGTGAGGAAATCACCGAGGATGAGACGCACGAGCCGAATGATTCTGCTCTCAAAAACTGTAAAACCCTCATAAAAACCGTGTTCCGCCTCACCAGGCAAACTTATTCTGATCCCACGTCTCAAAAACCAGCAGAGGGATAAAACTGGAAAAGGACAAACACTCATCCTGGATAAAAACATTAATGCTGTACATAGATTCTTCGAATATTAAATGGATCGACCGAGTGACAAACAAATAGGTCTTAAGAAGAGTGCGAGAAAGGAGAAGTCTGCTGAAAACTAAAAAGAAGGCGGGATAACATAATCGGCCATATCTTAAGACACGATGGCCTAATGAAGACAAACGTCGAGGGAAAAGTGAACGGGAAGAACGGAAAAGGCAGGCCTCGTATGAGATGTATGGAACAAGTTGTGAAGGATGTAAAAGAGAAGAATTAACGTTAATATGAAAAGGTTGGCCGAAAGAAGAATTGAATGGAGGGCTGCGGCAAACCAATCTTAGGATTGATGACCGATGATGATGACACAGATCATTCCTCAATCTTCGTCACGAGTTTAAAGATCAGCTCAAACATACCACGAACAGAAGTTGCTAAGAAAAACTATAACACCTACAAAGTTATAATAAAACCATTTTATCCTTGAGGCAGAAAGTAGCGTAGGAATATTCCAAATCACAGAAACGTGCAGACATATCAAATTAACATAGATTTTGAAGGCGCACCAGAGTTAGATTCCGTTCAAATTTAGGATTTCTTCTAATTATTGCATATCTAACTTTCTTTAGTTTTGCATAACCGTCGAAAAGAGGGGTAGTGTTCACGGATGTAACGTATTCCGAGGGAAAGACTAGTGTCCTTAATCTATTTGTTTTATTCGTCGCTCATTATTTAGGCCACATTGGAGTGACTTATGCCGACATTCGAAAGGACTGATATCGGAGACACTCCTAAGCTTATCTTAAATCTTAGGAAAAATCACTAGAGACGAGACTAGATCCCGCGACCATTAAATTAGCAGGCAGACGTGTAATCGACCAGATGGCTTCGTTGAGTTTCGAGATGCAGATTGCATCGCTAACGGCAATCAAGGGATGGCCGGACGGAGAATTGAAATATGGATTTAATAATTTGTGAGAAAGTAGTGCGCTTTTATATTATTTATAACATCGCATTTCAAAAACCACACTTTTCTCGCGTGATAGTCGTTTTAAAAAACGAGGGCACTTCACACGTCACTATGTAAAGCCTGATTTAAAAAGAGGCAGCAGTCCATTGTAGGGGGACCGGTTTTTTTTCTTCAGCGCCGTCTGCGATTTCCGAGAAAGAACTTTCCCCCAGACATAATAACAGCATTGGTTTCTCTTGGAATGTTCGCAACCCCCACCCGGCTTTGAACACGGACCCCTCTGGTTGCAAAGCCCTTATCACTTAGCTGACGATGAACGTTCATCACACGATCGTGACGGTCAAACACAAAGAGAGGCAGGAAGAGATTTCATTCACTGTATCGATCGCATTTGAAGGGTGGAGAGAAATCCGGCGTCGGCACTAGCCTGCTCTAAACGAAAGGCGCCAAGGGAACAACGGCTTTATCCGACGGACGCAGCGCTGAATTCGAATGCTCTTCACGAAGCACTCAGGTAGTGGCCAGTTTAGCAATGAAAAATATCTGCCACTGCTGGGAATCGAACCTGGGTCCTTGGGCAGAGAGGCCAGTACTCTGGACCATTACACCAGCCAAACCACTGACGTGAATGCCATCTGTCTATCAGCGCAATAAAACGTGTTTCCGGTCAAATGAGGCCTCAGTTGCGAGGGAAATTGAAACATCCTATTGATTAGTCGCCCAGAAGAATGTGATGAGAAGACAAAAGAGCGATGTTACTTTTCACTAGCTATGCCCCACCTTGAGTATGCAGCCAGTGTATGGGATCCGAATGAATTAGGTTTGATGAGAGAACTAGACAGTGTGCAGCGTAGAGCAGCTAGGTTCGTTAAAAGGTGTTACGATAGGTTGAGTAGCGTTTCGGAATTAATAAAAGAATTAGGGTGGGAGTCATTATCAGAGCGTAGGTTAAAGTACAGATTAAATCTATTAGAGGAATTTCAATCGCATAGCTTTACTGAAGATGTTAGGCACATATTAAAAACGCCAGCGTGTTATGCTAGATTCGAACAGATAAATAAGATTATAGAGAGATAGATTGCCGTACTGATAGATTCAAAATGGCATTTCTCCCCCGTACTATAAGAGAACAGAATGGGCAGCATAGCAAAGGGATAGGTAGGTGAAATATTTTAGTGTAGTCTGTAGTGCGTGATGCATGTATTAACCCCTTAAATACTATAGATACTAACAATCTAGATGCACGAGACCCTATAGTTGCTTGTTTGCATGTCTTCAGTGCATGCTTGGTGATCTTCACCCCCTGCCACACACCCTCGCGGTGGCTTGCAGGGTATCATGTAGATGTAGATGTAGTTTAGATTTACTTATTACTTTAATGTCTTGAGTTAAATTTAACATGACGAGACGTTGGTGGCATTTCGCTGGTAGAAAGGACATTATTACTGTTGCAGTACAGTAAGTGTTAAAATGGACTTTTGGTTTGGATGTCACGACCGATAATTTCATCATTCGTGAAGACATCAAACTTAAGAGTGATAATTTACCTATTTTAAATTTACGAGACACTAGAGAGATGATAACTCCACCAGATGAAACTGAAACATTAATTCAAAATTTTCTCATTTGTAATTCCGCGACGTACTAAACTTCAGCTTTGGCATGAAGTGAACTCATAGTGAAAAATTTTCTATGACTTCATGGTAATTAGGAGATTAAGTGACCACCATTCTCAAGGCTAAATTTCTTGGCAGCCACAAAGATCACAATACCTAATTCTTTATTACTGTGAGACAGAAAGTGAGATACTACTTACTAGCTTTCAATTCCTAGGCACTCTACATGTCATCATGTATGTCATTTTGCGCACTCATTTTCTGGCGAAAAAGCAACAGTGAAATAGTCAAAAAATATTGTAAGAATAAATTCTAAAACCAAATAAGGCGTTGCACTGGATCTCGAGTCTATGGAAGAGGCCAATCATTGGTTCCGGAAATAAAAGCTTTACGCCCGGTTTTATTATCTTCCTCAATATTATGGAATATTTTAAAACAATTATAGACAAAACAATATGCTGTACAAGGAGGCTATAATGTACTGGAGGAGGCATCGCAGCGGATTTGAGAAGCCTGCGGCCATCTAGGTAGGCACGGACATACAACGGCTTCCTACTCGCGATACTCATACGGATGAAGTTGTTTTTCAAGCAGGAAAAATTAGATTAGTAACATGGATAATGGAATGCATTTCTACAGTTCGTACAAGAGACTGAGGGAATGGAACAAACACGCCAACACTCACCATACATACAGTTTCAATAGCTTAAAGGGGGGCATTTTTTCGGAACCGAATTCGCTATTTTGTACTCGAAATCGTTAGATGGAAACGAAAAGTTGATTTTAGTGTTGAATTGAAAAAAACTTTGTAAATTTCACACAGGTGATGCTGATGATGTCGCACAGCGACGAAACTGGTCGAGTAAAGTTACCTATGGGAAATTAACATTTTTTTCAATTCAACATGATGCAATTTCACGTAGTCTCGCCGCAAATCATCCATTTAATTTTAGTGCATAAATTAATCCTTTAACCAGAGCCACTCACTCATAAATCAAAATTTTAAATAAGCAAAAGATTACGCCCACCGAATAAGTCGCTGTGAGACTTACTACGTCATCCATCTCCCGTCCTTGACTACATTGAGGAAGAACAGGAGGGGAGTAGAAGTGGGGAGGGGAGGTCTGCCTGAAGAGATCCTGTCGCAACCACTTCCATTGGCACAGTCAGCTGCGTATCCCCCATTGTGATAAGGCGAAGGAGCTTCGCGGTCTTAATTGAGATTGGACGAGGTGGATGACGTACTAGTCCTTTGCACGCCCACTTTTCCGAAAGGGTTAAAAACATCAGTTTTTCGCCGCTTATAACTCGAGACTAAAGCCACGTTTTCATGTGGCCGTTTTTCCGTTGACGCACACTGCGCCACCAATCAGAAGCGAGCACGCCAACGCAGCCTGCGTTGCCGACCGAGCTGGTTATCCTTCATCTTTTAACGCAACCTGCGTTGACGCAGCTGCGTCAGAGCGAGGAACAACGCATTCTGCCTGACATTTGTTCGTCACGTGATTCTTTCGCTACGGATTATCATATACCACGGTTTACCACCGTCATATGTTTTGGTGCGTTGCTGCTGGCGCTGCCGTTGACATGAAAACAGGGTATTTTCCTGCCGCACAGCGCAGCGGCAACGCAATGCGAAAACGGCCACATGGAAACGTAGCTTAATTGACGGATCGAAGATAGGAAAAAAATGGGTCTTTTTATTTTGCAAACTCTGTCATATTTGGCAATAAAGAATATGGTAAACGACCCCATTCTAACCACTTTTAGTAATAAAACTAACTCACAGGGTAATAAAATGCCTAAACATGCCCATTAAATAGCTCTAGGAAGATTAACTGACGCCACACTGTAATGTAATTTTGGTTCGATTTCATTGTTGTTTATGTCTCAATTCACATGCAGTATCCAGAAGTTGCCATATAAAACGCAACGCTTTGTACGGAGGAGGCGGGGCTTAATCGTTCCCAAGCACCTCCATTCTGGCTTCACTGTCACCCATATCACCCAGCATGCCAGTGCCTCCACAACCAGTACATTCTAACCTCTTCCATGCTATCGACGTTCATGTCAACTAACAGTGTCTAACATTTGCTTTCAGAAGTTTGGCAACCAGCGCAACTTTTCGCCTACGATCACTTTATGATTTAAGTTAACTTGACATTATGAAGCCAAGCTAAAGTCTTTAATTTCCGAAATGGTGTACGACAGGGTGGCTACTGATAACGAATTTTCAAATTCCCTGACTTTTCCCTGATTTTTCCCTGATGGCTTTACCAATTTCCCTGACCGATCGCCAAAAGGTCTCCAATTATCAGAATATTTTTTTCTGCTGAATTAAATTTTCGTCAAAACTCAGAAAATGTTAAAAGCTGAAAATTTAGAAGCTATAAGAATGAAAAATATATGGAACCTCCGCCGTAATGAACAATATATATCAAAACTTCACAAGTGACACGGCAGCGTCACATTTAGGAATGCCATATTTGAGGTGGTTTGTGACCTGACTAAATTGCTTCAAGAGGGAGCTAAGAATTCTACGATTCAATAATTACGTCGAGCGTGAAAATGCTCATTTTTCGCTGCCGTGTATCTTATTTCCGTGGCCATGTATGTTTCCTTCGGTAAAATTACAAATTGACTATGTCTAATTCTTCAAGGAAGAGGTGGCGTGTCGTGGTTGTTCTGGGAAGTTGAAGATTACTGAAAAGGCATCGAATGGAAAGTTAATGGCCAATTTACTGGCGGACTCCGGCACAGGTATCACTAAGCTACGCGAAAAACTCAAGCCAAAGCCAAGTTCTTGGACTGGATGAAAATCGGATGGCACGAGTTTTAGAAGCGAATAACAATTTGATTAACGTGGTCGTAACCCCTTGATTGTAAGAGGGAATAAAAAATGTAAAAATATGTATTTGTTAAAAAAAAAGTAATCGCGCCACAGGGAGCGAAAACAGGAGGCAATTAGCAACGGCAGCGTCATATTTAGGAATGCCATAATTGAGGTGGTTTGTGACTTGACTAAATTGCTTCGAGAGGGAGCTAAGGGGGCCATTCAATAATTATGTCAAGTGTGAAAGGTGGGGAGGGGAGGAGAACTCTTCTTATGGTCTCGCGAAGGGGGTATGGAAATCGAAGATGATCTTACGTAAGATTTTGTTTACACGTGTGATCGTACTTGTATTACCGTTTTAATAACCAACGTCTCGTATTTTTAGAACTGCAAACAATTACCTCTCGACCCGAGTCTCGGAAGTTAAAAAAACGCGAGGTAAAATCTTCCGAAAAACAAAGCCTCGGATTCCTTGTCATGAGCAGAATACGCGGTGATCATGAATTTTAACAGTACTAGGCAAATATCGCATTAAGGATTTACAAAAGGGATACATTGTACGACTGATTCACAACTTAACAACTAAGATTCACAACTGAATGTTCAACGAATTGACGGGGTTTATTCTCTGCACTTCCGCGACGGACATTAGTTTTCCTATGAATTGAGAATGTCCTATGCCAGTTTCTCCCTGACTGTTACGAGAATTCCCTGACTATTCCCTGACTTTTCCAGATTTCCAAAATTCCCTGACAATTCCAGGTTTTCCCGGTTTTCCCTGACGATCGCCACCCTGTACGACCTTGTCTCGACGTCACTCGCAGGCTTTAAAACTGGAAACATTCCCCGCGCTTTGGGTGAGTTGGTCCGCGCGAGCACCAAAGAAGTTCCCCCGGGCAGGTGCGCGACGCGCATCTCCAACGGGCGGCGCACTGCCTCCTCCTCCCCGCTCGCCAGACGCCGGCGCCTCTATCACGCGGACCAGGGCGGTCCCCCCCCCGAAGGGAGGGCAAGCGGTGGACCGGCAAAAGCAGAAAGCAACGGCACTCGAAAATCTCCGGACGCTCTCCGAAAAAAATTACATCGCCGGCACGCTGTCTGGTTTCGCCGAGGCCGCTTCACATGAGGCATGAGATTGCGCAGTCTGGAGATTAGCCACTTCGTGCACTCACGTGTCGAATCGCGAGGATGAATGACGGCAGCTAGAAATAAGCAGCTCGAGGCAACAAAACTTTTCTCATTCCCCGAACAAATCTTCCCAACCTTATCATGCTTTGACCTAACATGTTAACATTGTAGCTCTTAGCTGCGGTTAAGTAGAAGTAGAGAGTACAAATTCACCAAGCGCAAATCCACCGCGGCAATATCGCCTACGCAATCGGGGAAGAGCTCTGTTTATGAATAGCGTCACGTCGTCTTCGTTAGATTTCTGAATGGAAACGCGGTTAATAGATGTAGAAGTAGTACATGTATTGCCACCTTTACCCCCTGCCACACACCTTCGCGGTGGCTCACAGTGTATAACGTAGATGTAAATGCAGTGGCGTCACGTGCATAGAATCTTTGGGTGTTCACACAGAGTTGACAATGGATAAAAAAATCCATTATGCAAGTTGTTCCTCACTCGGTCAGTACGTTAATGGGAGGCCAGATAGCCTGCATTGTGTAGCCAAGTGGTAGAATATACCGATAGGAATACGCATATGAAATAAACGCGGGGAATTTAAAAATTACTTACATAATATTTGTGTAAAAAGTGGCATTAGCATACATTCAGACATTCTCAATACACAAGTAAACTATAGCACTAAATCTTATTGGACCTGACCCACTCCAGTGAGGCATGCTGCTTCTTTGGGATTTGAGAATAATGGGGGCGTTTACTCGGAACCGAACTCGCAATTTTGTACACGAAATCGTTAGATGGAAACAAAAAAGAATTTTAGTGAAAAAATTAATCTCCTAACCACAACCATTCACTCATAAATCAAAAATTAAAATAAGAAAAAGGTGACGCCCACCGAAAAAGCTGCTGTGATAACATTGAAGTCATTTTCCCCCCGTCCTTGAGTGCCTTTCGTGGAAGCGAAGGGAGTGGAGGGGGGTTCTCGGAAGGTTTGCTCGCACAGATGCTGTCGGAACTGTCCTATTGGCAGAGTCAGCAGTGTCTCCCCCCCGCCCCCCCCCCCCCCATTGCGATAAGGCAAAGTAGCTTCGCGGGCTCATTTGTGATTGGACGAAGTGGATATACGTCAGAGGTTGCACCACGCCCACTTTTCCGAAAAGGTTAAAAACATCAGTTTTTCGCCGCCTATAACTCAAGAAATAATTGACTGATCCAAAAACGGAAAAATACGGGTCTTTTTATTTTACAAACTCTATCATATTCGGCAAATAAAAAAATATGGTAAACGACCCCATTATTAGAGATAGCAATAGAAGGGGTTCAGTGGCACTGCGATCACACTCGAGTTGTGCTCATATTCACCCTATTACAACAACAGTATTGCCCCTTGAAGCCCTGGCTATGCAATACGTTCCCCAACTTAGTAGTTCACAACAAGATTGTGCTCAACGGGCGTGATACGCGATTCAGGTGGGAACAGAAAGTGAAATGACCCAAACAAATACGTTCTCAACGCACAGAAATCGTGTTTTCATCGCACAATATCGTGTATATTTCAACTGTTTGTGCATTCACGTGCTCGTGCGATCCTTAGTACGGGACGCCCGAGTAAATGTACACATTACGTTCTGTAAACATCCTCAACAAGATAACTTATCGAAAAATAAATATAACAACAGTTTACCATCTCAATCGTCCCTTCCCTAACGAAACAATCGTTCTCATAGTCTCCTCACAAAACCATAATTAAAACATTCAAATTTTCTCATCACTAATCCCATAATTAGGATCCCAATACCTCTTATTATCTCCTATACAACTTCCTAACTTCCACCAAAGAGGGCATAGAGCCTGATATGGTGTTATAGGTTTCCTGCAAAGGAACCGTCGGCGCAAATCCACCGCGGAAATATCGCCTATGCAATCGGGGAAGAGCTCTGTTTATGAATAGCGTCACGTTGTTTTCGTTAGATTTCTGAATGGAAATCGTGAGGTGGGAGGGTAAACAAGGGAGCCAGCCCTGAGGGAGCTTTCGAAGTCTTTCCGATGCACCGAAAGAAGTAATCGGAGGAGATGCACTTGGGCGCGAGATGGTGATCATGAGGGGAGAGGGAAGGGAACAGTCTTTTTGGATTCGGCCCAGAGAGAAATCGTCATTTCAACATACAAGATCAATTCGCATTAATGTTTTGTGGTACCCGAACTAACAGCTTTTTACAGTTAAATTACACCTTGAAATGGCGCGGCAAGAGTGCATAGTAATGGAGCAGATCCTATCGTTCACCCAGTCACCCGTGAATTTGGGCAAATCTTCACGCAGTTCGCTGCTTTATGCAATAGGATTCCCACGCATCAGTCTGTATAGGTGGCTGTTTCGGTAATCGTGAGTCGTTGAGAACTAGTGTTCATATAATTTCAATGGCACTAAAAAATTGCTTGGAGATGATTAAATTACACGAAATTTTATCCGGATGCCTCAAATTCTCAAGTCATATTGAAACATTGCCCTTTTGAATTTAAATATTGACCTGAAACATAACATAAAACTTGACTTGATTCGGTTTCTGGCAACCTGAACGTTGTCACTCTGTGCATATCCTTTGACCTTGGAGATGTTGGTTTTAATGTACGGATTGAAAAAGTATGTAATTTTGTGCTATGGGTATTCGCATATTTTGTAGTGACGAAATAATTGTGATTAAACGCTTAAACATTTATAACATTTGTTTAAACCATTTATCTAATCTCTCTTTTTACTCGGCAACAACGCACATTCTGAAATTCGGCACTGCTGTTGTGTAGGCAATTGTTTCTGAGTTTCAGCGGTCGTAACGGTAGGTGTCGTATTCGTCTATTCTCAAGAACACTGTCAAGGAGACTACATTGTAATGTTCTTGGACTTTGTGGTGTGATTTGTTGTGGTTTCTCGCGCGTTCGCTTTCCCTCGTCTGATTTCACGTTGCCAAATGCACCTAAAACTTCGCGCGCGATATTTGAAAATTCAAGGAATATTTTATTTCTTTCGTATATACGGAGGAAATAAGTCGATAACACTGGTTAATTTTCTCAGAATAAAAATTGTTCGCTAATATCCACATCATTTCAGTTTTTGGTGTATGGTAGAAACATAAATAATACATAAGTTGACCCTTACGAAGCGGGGTGCGCCATAAGGCCCCATGTTAAAAAAAAACCTTAAATATCTCAAAAACTACACTGAAAACCCCAAAAAAAATTTCCCATAGAATTTTAGAGCATAATTAAAGGAAAAAATATTGCAATTATGAAGAAAATCTATACACCTGTAAATTTCGACCCAGCCACCTTAAATGACAATTCTAGTGTAACACGCTTTGGCGGACGTCGGTACGAAGGGAGAGAACCACACATGCGATTGAAGATGCCATGCAAATGCAGCCAACAGCTGCCTTGACCACAACGTTTTACAGGGAACTACAGCTATAGTTACAGCGATAATATAGATAGCGAAACAGTCCATCATCACCGTCTAAGAAAGAGGAAAACGAGAGAATGGTAATTTTGGAGATTCTAGTGTGGAGAAGGTAATGTGGATGGAAAGGAAAACAAATGAGGAAGAGTATGGTGGGAGAGGTTCAGAAAAGAAATTAGAAATCAGCATGAAACGGGCAATGAGTGATGGGAGAGCATGATAGGGGAAAGAATATTGGGAAATCGGGGTAAAGGGAGAAGGAACGGAGTATTCGAACTGAATAATGAGAAATAAGAAATACATTGAATTAAAAAGGCAGGTCGATCCAGCAAAATGGAAGTGTTAGTTAGTTATTCAGGGGAGGCAACCGACAGCGTAATTTGGAAATGGTAGGAGTTTTCAGGGAATGGAGAAAGGGTGGAGAGAAACCCGGCGTCGGCATTAGCCTACTCTTAACGACAGGCGCCAAGGGGACCACGGCTTAACGTCCCACCCGAAGGACGGAGTACTGAACCTGAAATGCCCTCCACTAGGCACTCAAGTGGGGACCGGTTTTCCACTGGAATACCGCCACTGCCGGGAATCGAACCCGGGCCGTCGGGATGGGAGGCTCTACTCTACTCTAGCCACCACACCAACCCGAACCCCATGGAAGTGCTGCTGGATGCAGCACCAACAGGTGTTCTTGTCTCTTGCATCAGGACTTGTGAGTGAGTGAGTGAAACGCTTAGTGTGATTATTTAATCTGTGGAAAAGTGATAATGTAAAGTTTTTCATTTGTGGATATCTTCCACTACATCAAGCCTGGATCTGCTGATCTTCTGATCTTTAACGTCCCTTAACTGACAGATTGCAGAAACTTCTCGTCATAAGAACGAGTTGTGTTTCAAGATCTAGCCCGCAAGTTGAATTTGTACGTCGAAATGTATCCGTTCGTCGAAAAACGTTATTCAAATCATCCAACAATATCGTTATCCCAAAGTACACAGCACTTTACGTCAGCGGTTCTGAACCTCTTACTTGCGTACCCCTCTGCAGTACATTTCCACGATATGTATCCTTTATCAATGGGGCACGCTTTCACATAAAAATACTTTAACTAATGTAGCTGTTATTAATGTGCAACTGAATCGGCTACACCATACTACAAGCAATATGATTTTTTTTTAGTCTTCGATAATGCAAAACCGGTTGTTCGCCTGTGGCTAGATGACAAATTTAAGACGAAAGAATTTTTAATACTGTTACATCGTATTTTTCCTTTACCCCTAATGTTACCGCGTGGGCGACACGGCTACAGTTGAAATAAGTTTCGCTAGAAACTTTTCCTTTTTCTCTCGAACACTTTCCCGCAATTCGTTCGTTAAATCCCAGTCTCTTCAGCACTGTGCTAAAGCATTTCAAATATGATTCCCCCTTAATGATGGATTGGAAAGGTAGAGTGATGCCCAAATAGTTCACCTAAAATGTTTGAATTATTGTGCAAAGGGCGAAAAACCTGCAAAATCTAATACGGGTATAAATCTCTTACATTTTTCACAGCTGAGCTCATCAGTGGGTTCTGCGAAAGGTAGTTCCTCGTCCCGCCTTTACCGAACGCTCGAAAAGATTTAATAACATTCAGTGTCCATCGGACCACTTCTAACATTCGGTTTATCTTCCAGATGTTAACCAGAAAAGCTGAGAAAGTTCCCTCGACTAATCCTTCTTTGTCGGAGTCTCCAGCATCAGACCTCTCCAATATCTTCATAGGTTAGACTACTTACGGATAATTAATGAGAAGAAAATAAAAAAAAAGTATAGACACCACTCTCAAGCTCGGCATACGATACCTTCGTAAACGCTATACTTCGATTCGATGATTTGTAAATCATAATAACGCTGAATGAGAAGAATAACAAAAGAAGGCCTCGTATGAGATATAGAGAGCAAGTAGTAGAGGATGTGAAAGAGAAGAATCGCGTAAATATGAAGATGTTAGCTGCTAGGAGAATTGAGTGGAGAGCTGTGTAAAACCAATCGATTGTTGACTCATGTTGATGAACAACGCTACGATGATGATAAAATGGGTGCTTTTCATTTAGGTGCGGCGATAGCCGATTATCCAACGCAGGAGCCGTCGATCGCCTGGATGCAAATGAAATGAAACAACTGGCAACGGCTTTTCACGCTTGCGCAGTCAGTTTAGTGAATTGGAAGGTAAATAAGAAAGTAGCAACGAAGGGGATCGTCAGGTAAAGTTTGAATCAGCCATACAATTCACCAATTTTGCTCGGTAAAAGGTACTGTGATTAATTTTAGTAATTATTTTCGTATGTTAGTGGAATGCAATAACAGTATTTTTTGGGGTTCTGATTGATAAATGCCGTAAATACCTTTCCTGTGTCTACGTGTTTACAAAAAAATATTGTTGACACTTTGTTGTTACATTGGTTGACGTGACGTCATATTACGCCAATAGCTTTTCATCTGTTCGGCTCTCCTCGGAGCAGAGAGTCACCGGCAGCCGGCGATAGACGACGACCCAGCTAAATCGAAAGAACTGCGGCTTGGCGATCGCCGTCTATCGCCAGCTGTAGCCGCAAATCGAAAGCACCCAATACCTGCATAGTATCGTACATTTAGATAGAAATAGAACTCAAGTCACGGCTTCGAATTCACGTGTTACTGGGATACGTCCGCACGACTCTGTAATTTGGAATATATGTAGGGTTTGTGAAACTACATGGCCATAAAGTTTGGCGAGGAAATAGGTTTACACCATTTAACTCTACACAACCGAATTTTATCAAATAACATCGGTGTAAATAAAAAGGTCAAAGAGAAAAAAATTAGGACGATTGATAAATTACTGAATGCAAGCTTCGGCTGTAATAGGCATTCGGTAAGCGCAGGCCACGCAACATGGGCATCGATTTTAGCCGACGCAGGTCGCGGGCTTGTAGTCCAACTTCGGCACGGAATAGATTAGACGGTGTGATACAACCTCAGACTATAGAGCACCAGGAACATTTGTCTTCTCATATTACTATTAGCGAACGCAAGTGCCTCATCGGATGATGAACCTATTGCTGGCACATTCACTCACATATTCTTGCTAAGGCTCGTACCTTCTCTACTCAATCCTGAACTTGCAGAGATAAGTAAAATTTTCCATGTCTCGAAAGCTCGTTTCAATAACACATTTTGGTTGAAGTTGAAGTTTCTTTGTTAACTCTCGAACGATACAACAACATCGATACTCAACCAAAATACAACTTAACCATTTTCACAGCGCCAATTTTTTAATAATTCTCGGTTTGAGGCGGCAAAGAGGGAATTAGAAATTAATTGCGAAATAGTTTATCCTCGTTCTACAACAGCCCCTGAAATGAAATCGAGCACATCCCAGTGATTCACTCCAGAATATAACAAGGGAACATCGAGGATCGGGTTAGGGTGGTAGGTGGAGTACAGGCCTCCCATCCCGGGTTCGAATCCCGGCCAACGCTGATTTCTCACTGGTATACCTGGTCCCTACTTGAGAGCATTCTGGAGATGACTTCGAGTTTAGTACGCCGTCCGTAAGATAGGACGTTAAGCCGTGGTCCCCTTGGCGTCTTTCGTTAAGAGCAGGCTAACGCCAATGTCGGGCTACTCTCCACCCTTTCTCTGTTCCCTGAAAACTCCTACCTTTTCCTAGTCTCTACCAACTCTCTCGTCGGGATAAAATGGCCTATGTTGTCGGTCGCTTCCCCCGAACAACTACAAAAAGGAACATCACCCGAGGCAAATTGGCGTCATTGCAGTAAACCTCCCATCAGACACTAATCTAAGTGATTCTGACAGGATTTCTACCTTCACAAAGTAAGCGGAACGACGGCCGACCTGGTAGGTGACAGCAGAGCTCACTGAGTACTAAGTTGCAACTGTTTAAAACCTCTAATCTACAGAGCAGGAGTCCTCCGGGAAAGAGCGTGGCCGCTGTTTCCTGGGAGTGTGTTTGAGTGTGCTTGAAACGACCGAGATTATCTCGAATTGGGTAACCAAGGAGTCACGTGGTACAAACACAAATGGCTCGCAAATTTGCAGTATTTTAACCGCTGATGATCTCATTCGTTGTTTACACCAGTTTTTCTCACCCGGGAGCTCTATTCTCGAATACGGATGCAAACAACCCAAGTGAAGTGAGATTTTAATGAGCGATTCAAGCAAACCCAATTTACGAATTAATCGTGCTCGTACCACGTGACTCCTTGGTTACCCATTCGAGATAATCTCGGCCGTTTCAAACACAACTCCTCCAGGGAATGCAGAAGGTCACTCTCACCGAGAGGCAGAGGGCGAGCAGGAGGAGCGGCGACAGGGACCGCATCTCGCCGACGGAGCAACTTCGCGGCGGCTGGCAATTCCACGGCCGCGCTTCGGAACGAGGTGCGGCAGGCGCAGATCCAACGGAGCCTCGCTCTGCTCCTGATTGGGAAGTCTCGGCGATCGACACTTGCTCTCTCTCTCTCTCGGAGCACTAAAAGGGGGGGGAGTGGGAGAGAAGGCGACCGTCTTGGAAGACGTTCCACTTGCGACTGGCTGGGAAGCGAGGGCGCACGGGAGAAGACTCCTCTTCTGCCGCCACACCCCCTCCCTCCACATCCCCTCCCCAAAGACCGCAAACGGGGCAACGCGGTATCGTTGGAAATCAAATGGACAAAAAAATGACGCTGCGTGTAATATTTACTTAGAAACGGTACGGAACGAAGTTGCATAATAATGCGCATTTCAATAAAAATATGAATAATTTTGCGCAGTTACCAACATTATACCTATCGGTATCGCACTCCTTTCCTCCTTCATGCTATACGGCATTCAAGCGGCATTTCAAAATTCGCACATTTCCAGCTTCACCCCAGGTCCCTAACGAAGCACGCTGGGTACTTCTAGTTATCATCAGATAGTGAAAATGCTGTTCGAAATATGGTCGGACATATCGATCATAGCAGCCTTTTCCACACAAATTAAAGCATCTATCAATCGACCGATCGCAAGCCTAACAAACGAAAGTTACACTTAGAATGGACCGCACTAGAATACATAGCTACGCACTTAAAGGATCACTTGGTCGTAGGCATTCAACGCTCGCCGTATAATTTTTAACGGATTTAAAATGGATAGCTTTCCTTAGATGTTAGATATATATTTTTTTTTTTAAACCCTGCTCAATATGCTAGATTTGAACAGACAAATAAGATTAGAGAAATAGTCTTACCGATAGATTCAAAATGTCATATTTCCATCGTACTATAAGAAAACAAAATAGGCAACATAACTAAGGTACAGGTAGGTGAAATATTATTAGAGTACTATGTAGTGTACCCCTTCCCCATGGACTACGCCTTGCCGTGGTGAGATTGGGGCTTGAGTGTTCCTGTGACCCCTAGAGCTGCACAAGCGGAAGCAACTAATATTGCTCCACGTGCTTGCTTGCTGGTGCCTTCTCTCCCACTCCCCCCTTTTAGTGCTCCGAGAGAGAGAGAGGTGTCGATCGCCGAGACTTCCCAATCAGGATATTGCTGGTGACCCTACACCCATGCCAGATGGTTTGAAGAGTAGGAGCCTGACGAAAGGTAGTCCACGCACCGTACTCGCAGCATCTGTTCCTCAGTGAGGCGGCTGTGAGAAGGCGTCTGACCCCAGTGGGGTGACCTAACAAGTGATGGTGTCACGTTAAAAACACTATTTAACGGCAGGCAACGGGAAACCACCTCAATTAAACTCTCCCAAAAACACAATGGACTTAAACAATAGAGAATTGAATCCTGGCAACTACGGGGCCCGGGACCAAATTAGTGGGACGTGTGCCGTGCCCGGCAGCAGGGTAAGCAAGGACTCTGCGTTCTGTCATCTCACGAAATCCTTGCCCGAAAAGAAAGACAGCGGCAATGGCAGCAGCAGTGGTGAAGAAGAAGAAACCAGAGAAGAGAGAAACAATGCTAAGGATCGGGACATGGAACGTTAGAACAATGCTAAGGGCAGGAAAACTAGAAAACATTAAGCGTGAAATGGAGAGGGGAGAGATCGATTTGTTGGGATTGAGCGAAGTAAGATGGAGAGACCACGGGGACTTCTGGAGTGAAAAGTACAGGATTATATACAGAGGAGGGGAAGAGAGGCAGCGAGGAGTAGCAGTTGTATTGAATGCAATGAATGTAATGAAAACAATAGGAAAAGTAGACGCTAGGAGGATCAAGAAACCATGGGTAACAGCAGAAATGATGGAAAGGATCGAGAAAAGAAGGAAATGGAAAAATGTAAATATGTACAGAGCTAGGCAAAAGGTGTTATAAGGAGATTAATAATAGGCTTAGGAGAAAAACAAAGACAGAAAGAGAAAAGTCGACAATGCGAGGAGATAGAGACACTCCAGAGAGAAGGAGAAAGTCTACACTCAATGATTAGAATGTTATCGGGAATCAAGAAATGGAAAACGGTCCCGTGCATCAAAGACAGAAGGGGAAATTTAGCAATGAAACCAGAGTATATGCAGCGTCGTTGGAGGGAATATGTTGAGGAACTGTATGATAGCTAAAAAAGGCCTAGGAGCTTTGACATAGAAGAGGAAAAGGACGTAGATCAGGATGACGTGGCCCCGGAATACTGGATAGTGAGATAGAGAAGGCACTGCGAGAAATGAAGGCAGGTAAAACGGTGGGGGTAGATAACGTCCCAGCTGAGCTTCTGAAAAACCTAGGAAGAGGGGGAAGGGATAGATTTTATCAACTTTTTCGTAGAATATATGAGGAGGGGTCTTGGCCGGATGATTTTGTAAAAACCGTGCTGATACCTATACCGAAAAAGAGGGTGACAAAAGAATGTGAAGACTATAGAACGATAAGTTTGATTTCTCATGCGGCAAAGGTAGTGCTTAGAATCCAAAATAGGAGAATGGAAAAGAGCAAACGAATTTCTAGGCGAGGATCAGTTTAGATTTCGGAAGGGGAGGGCCACTCGGGATGCGATAGCAGTGATGAGATTACTAGTGGAAAGGAATCTAGAATGCAATCAGGATATATTCGCATTTTTTGTTGATTTCGAAATACTGATCCGGAATTTATACAAGGCGCAGAAGGCGCAGGTGAGAGTAGCCGATGGAGAATCGGATTGGGCCACAATAGGGAGGGGAATTAGACAGGGCTGTCCGTTATCGCCAGTACTTTACAACATATACTCGGAGGAAATGGTAAGAGAGGCTTGGGATGAGCTGGAGGCTGGAGTAAAGGTCGGGGGGAAATTGATAAAATCAGTGAGGTTTGCGGATGACCAAGAGCTAGCAAGCCAGTCAGCCCGTGGCTTGCAAAAAATGTTAGATGCGTTGTAGGGACAGTGCGAAAGATACGGGATGAAGATGAACCAGAAGAAAACGAAAGTAATGCGATTTGAAGAACAAAAAGGGCAAGATAACGATAAAAGTAGGTGGTCAGAAGCTAGAGCAGATAGAGCAATTTAGGTATCTAGGTAGTGTGCTGGAAGAAAAAGGGTATAGCAGCATTGAAGTGAGAAGTAGAATCGCATTGACAAAAGAAGCTTTTACTCGTAGGCGTGAACTAATGACAGGGGCGTTGAGTAGGGAAGTGAAGAAAAGACTAGAAATATGTTTAATATAGCGTTGCACCATATGGGGCGGAAACGTGGTTTTTGCGAAAAGAAGATGAAAATAGACTTACGTCTTTTGAGATGGAGTGGAGAAGGATGGAGAAAGTGGGTCGAAAGCAAGACGAACGATGAAGTGCTAGAATTGGTAAGAGAGGAAAGAAAAATGATAGATGGACTTAGGAGAAGGCAGAAGGTGTGAATGGAAATGGTAATAAAAGGGGATGGTCTTTTGAAGGAGGTGATTGAGGGAAGAGCGTTGGATAAGCGGGGAAGAGGGAGGAAAAAACGGGTAGCTTGGATGGAATGATGGGTGGCAGGAGGTATGAGTGGCTGAAGAGGGACATCGAGTGAAATTTAGGGGGTGGTAGGAATTAAAAATGTCCATTTAAACCTAAATTCATTGGTATAATACTAATAATAATAATAATGTAGTGTATGATGAACGTATTAACATTACTAACCCATGAGTGATAGGTAAATACATAACAATACATTTAGATAAATGACATAATAACCAGTAATCCCTTTATTACTATGCAGATACTAACCATCTAGATGCATATGACCCTATTATCTAACATGTTTCCATTACTAGCCTGGTTGCATGTCAATAGCGCATGTTTGGTGACCTTCACCCCGTGCCACACACCCTCGTGGTGGCTCGCAGGGTATTGCGTAGATGTATATCCATAATTCGGTGTCTGACAATATGATAATCGGATTTTCGGAGCGAAATATTTTCGTTAATGGCGGTACGGTTAACTATTTTAGCACAGCACGAAATCACACGGAAATAACTTAGTACGCACAAAACGCGAATGAAATCTTACCGTGGAGCCGTCCCTCCGTCCTCTCGGGAGTGGATGAGTGCAGTTGGCCACTTACAAGTTCCTCCCGGAGACCTCTCCGGTTCTTATCCAGGCTCCGGCAATTCCTGAAATGCAGGGGAAGACGGGTCAAGCAATACAATCTTCCCACGACATTCCCACGTCATAATATCTCTAAAAACATATTTCACACCGTTAAAAGTGATAGATGAACCAAGATTTTCCCCCTCTACCTTCAAATTTAGAAAGAACATCATTAAAACAAGATCTTTTTTTAAGACAATGGAGTTTCTCAGCAAGTTATCCAAAGGATCTCTCGATTTGATTAAACCGAGCCCACAGTTCTTTCCACTGTCAACTACGGTATACTTAATGGAACGCCTTCTTCGGATTCTTCGAACATGGGAAACCTCCGTGTCACAAACAAGTCACGCTCATGCCAGCGTATGAGACGTGTACGTACACGACAGGCCCCTGGGACCCCTTGGGCCCTTTAGGTGCGCACCACAACGGTGTATGCCCACACGAATGTCACCACCCAACTGCCGATCGCTGAGTACGACGATTCATCATCATCGGTCAACAATCCTAGGATTGGTTTGACGCAGCCCTCCACTCGATTTTTCTATCGGCCAACCTTTTCATTATGACGTAATTCTTCTCGTTTACATCCTTGCTCCATGTATCTCAAACGAGGCCTGCCTTTTACATTATTCCCGTTCACTTTTCCCTCGACGATTGTCTTCATCAGGCCATCGTGTCTCAAGATATGGCCGATCAAGTTGTCCAATCTTCTTTTTAGGGTATTCGGTACACTTCTCTTTTCTCACACTCCTCTGAAGACCTCTTCGTTTGTCACTCGGTTGGTCCATATTATCTCCATCATTCTTACGTAGCACCACGTTTCAAATTCTTCCATCCTCGACTTCTCTGCTGCTTATCGTCCATGCTTCGCTGCCATATAGTAAAATTCTCCAGGTGGAATTTCTAATGAAATGTTACCTCACTTCTATGCTTGTATTTGCAGCTGTAAGCACGATCTTCTTTTGGTAAAATTCCCTTTTCGCTTGGGCAATTCTGCTGACAATTTCTCTTTAGCTTCATCATCACTGGTTACATGGCTTCCCAGGTAACAGCGCTCTTCTACCTCCTCAAGTTTTTATTTTCCTAGTTTAACATTGGTCCTGGTTTATTTTCTCTTACTGCATACCAATACCTTATCTTTTTTGTTCATCTTCAGATGATATCTGGCCAATATCCTTACCATATTTCTTAGTGTCTTCTTTAAATCTCCTTCCGTTTCTGCCATGACTGCTATTTCGTCGGCGAATCACAGTATGCTGATTTTTTCCCCGTGGATATTCACTCCTGGAGACTTTTCTTTGACTTCTTGGAAGGCTTTCTCGATGCAGACACTGAATAATACGGGAGACAGTGCATAGCCTTGTCTCACTCCTTTCTTTATGCTTGCCTCTCTACTGCTGTCTTGTTTTACGAAAACGAATAATACAAAAAACCTCTAAACGAGCCGTTTATTCTCTCACACACTCTCGTCAAGACTGTTCCATTGACCAAACAGAAGACACCTGACCCCAGGAGAAAGGTATATAAGGAGAACAATTTTGGCAAAATGGCATTCAGAAGCCCTGGAGACGACGACCGAGTCGGGAATCGAAACGTCGGCGGACATGGACGCAATAACCCGGTTGGAGGAACCGAGAAACCTTCACGCAAGTTTTCCCTCTTTTACGAATGTATATGTAAACACGTAGCTAAAAAAAGCTTTCAACACCCAATTTTTTTAGTACTGAAATTATTTCTAACACAAAATATTATACAGAATGCTGTTTCAACATAAAAATAAAAAAATATCTCGACAGAGATATGAGGTACATTAATCCGAGGATATGAGCAATGCACCATTTTATAGCCTTAACACGGTTCTGAATGAAAATTTTCCACTATATACACCACTGAGAGAGACACTTAAATGGAGCCACCAAAGCGAGTTGATAAACGCTCTCAGGAGTGCACCGGTGTTCATTGACGTCAATGAAAATAGACGAGTACACTGATCCATTCCTATTAGACGGGCAAACATTGACTCAATGCATGAAAATGTTATTTTGTGCTAATTATTCGATTACTAAAACAGGTTCCTTTCTTTTTAGCCAATAATATGGGGAGAAATTTAATTTACAAACGCATTAAAGCGTATCGCTGACTTGGATTCCCATTTAGTCGTTGAGAGAAATGAGAATTGATAAATGAATAATATCGAGGAAGCAGTGGGGTTTCAATGAATTTAGCAAGTAGCTAACACCATAAAAATTTTTAGACGGAACTAAGGAAGTATACTCTTTCCTAATTCCTTCATTGTATACAGAGGACGGAGGCCGTGGTGGCCTAGCTACTTACCGAAGGGTCCCGGGTTCAAATCCCGGGCTACAGCCTTTCTGGACGCCCCCATCTCAAACCCTCGCGATTCGATTTTCTGTGTGTCAGAACTTCGTAGGTTGTCACATGCGGAAAGGAACTGCCCCCTCCTACCCTGAATGCGTGAATTTCACACGCCAATGGCTTAGTACGGGGAGAACTCTACACTCATCACCTATCAATAGCCAAACTTCGGGTTGAATACACCGTATATTTACAGAGGACTTTGACTTAAATCCGTTATAGCACATTCTCAAGGAGAGGAAACCGAACAACCAGAAAACGTACAAATAAACACGGTAGGAAATAAAAACATATTTTTAAAGATCATTTTGTCCGAAAAATAGCTATCATTGTGGGTATTGATTATACAGCCACGTTCACCGTAGGAGAAAAAAGTACAATTCACCTATTTTACCATATCATAATCACTCACGCTGAGCCGGAGAGGATCAGAGCACGAGTGACTAAGGTAAAATATATATTTTAACCTTGCAGAAGACTGAAATAATTACATTATGGTCCGAATAGATTGAAAATAGAGAAAGATAGGAGGAGTCTCTTTTCCTGCTTCATTTCTAACATAAAATACAGCGAAAATAACAGCATGAGTCTGCTAGACTCGATACGAGCGCTTAAGGGCTGATCCTGAAAAAATTTTTTAATCCAATTATTCGAGCACTAAGTGCCAACGGCGAATTAAAATAATGTAAATGGGTTGCTGAAGGCCGGCCGCGGTAACAAGGTCGGTAAAATGCCTACATCCCAAAGTCAGTGGGTTTGAATCCCACCTCGGCTTGGATGTTGTGTTAGTAAGTTTCGACGGTACAAAATGAACTAATCGTTGGAGCACCTAAAAATCAACTAGTACTCCCACTACTAGGTACTACGAGTTTCAGCTGAGCAGACAAAACATGAAACACTAGGATGGTGAATAATAACTGCGTTCCTTGTCAAATATTAATTTTTTTAACCGAAAAAACAACCATACGCCGGATCACTCGATTCGAATGCACGAGGCATTTTCCTTTTCCTTTCTGAGAGAATTAATTCTGGGCCCATAGAAAATATTTAGAAACCCAAGACGAACCTTCAAAAGGCTTACAGCAAAGCCAGGGAGAGTTGTGGGAATGCCTAAACAGGTGTGTTTTTGACGGATCATCTCATCAAAGGGAAATGACCTTGAATCATCAATTTTTAAGTTAGAAAATTTCAAAAATTACAGCAATTCAACTTTTCTGCCACTCTTCTCATTTATTGTAGATACTAAACACGATGTTTCTCAAATTTAAACAATCATGAAAAAAAATTTCATTCCGTAATTGCATTCAGACCCGAATTATTTCATTATCACGGGTCAAAAAAAAAGAACAGCACACGTCCACTGAGGAGGGGATGACACAACAAGAATCCGCTCTCTCAGCGCGCTCTTTGTCCAATCGCGTCCACTTCCTGCCCCGCTGGGGAGCAAATAAGGGGTGTTTGCCCTCAGGAGAGGAGAATTCCAAAACTCCCGCCGGAGAGGCCGGCCGGGACTCGAGAGAGGGCGCTTGGGAAGGAAAACAAACCGAGAGAAAACATTCGAGAAGATTGTCCCCCCTCACTCACAATAGACCGCCACTCACGAGCGTGAAGAGCGGTGAGAAAGCCCGCTCTCGGAGACTTGGATATCAGCTCGCCGTCAGGCCACAAGAGCCGAATATGCAATCAGGAAGAACTGACGTGGCGGCTGGAGCAACAATCCCATATGCAAAACGAAATGCTTCTCCGCAATCCATAAGATTATCGTACCGATATATTTAAAATTTCATTTTCTCCACGTACCATGAGAGAGCATAATAAACCCCATAGCAAAGTGACAGGTAGGTAAAATATTGTTAGAATAGCCTGTAGTGCATGATGTAGTTTTGTAGTTGCAGTTTAGACCAACATATTAACATTAATCCTTTTAAAATCATTATATGTAGTGCATGTTTGGTGAGAATTCACCCCCTGCCACACACCTTTGAGGTGGCTTGCAGGGTATTATGTAGATGTAGATACATGTATTAGCATTACTAACCATTTAGCCGGCCCTGGTGGCGGCGGGGTAATTCCCTCGCCTGTCAATCCCAGGGCAGCGGGTTCGAATCCCGCCCAGGGGGGCTGTGTTTGAAACCATCGGGGTTATCTCGAATAGGTAACCAAGGAGTCACGTGGACAAACACGAATGGTTCGCAAATTTGGTGTGTTAAAACCGCAGATTACAACCACAATCATTGCTTACACTTGTGTTATATCTCAACAGGGGGCTCTACAGGTCGAGTCAAATGAGAAAAACTCAGTAAAAACCAGTGATTGACGTTATTACGAGTAATTCAAATTCACAAAATTTTCAAACTATTAGTTTTTATACCACGTAACTCCTTGGTTACCTATTCGAGATAATCCAGACGGTTTCAAACACAACCCCTCCAGGGGGGATTTTCAATTCCTGGGGCATGAATGTCTTTGTTTGTTTAATTGTTACTAGTTGAAATACCCTCTACGTTGTTTTCCAATTAATGAAAAGTAAATAAATAATCAATGCATTATTGGGAAATACAGATAAATTAAGTAGAGAAATCCCTTTCTAATCCGCAATCGTTTTATTACCCAGTAGATAGCACCATCTAGTTGCACGTGACTATTACATGTAACATGCCTCCATAAAGTACAGAGTAGCATCGTAGCTCTTATTTGCATGTAAGTAGCATGTTTGGTGATCTTCACCCCCTGCCACACGCCCTTGCGGGGTCCGGCAAGGTATTATGTAGTTGTATATGAAGAAAGTTGTATATGGCCGCGTGACAGCTGAAACACGTGTCGCATGTAGTCAATTAAATGGACAGTACAATATCAGTTGTTCGTTAGAACAAGAAGCTGCTCCACCTTATCAGGTCTGACACTGTTGAATGCAATCTTCAGGTTGTTAAAGTGAACAATATAGTTCCTCAACTCTTTTCACATACAGCCATCGAAAGTATGGCATTCATTTCATTGGATCTAATTCTTTATTATTTTATTTACAGATTATAATGAGGTAAGTAAGCAACCACTGACCTATCTGGCCACTCAAATTTGATGTCAATTATAAATCAATAAAAGAAAATTATAGAGTACGCAACGAAATGGAATGCGATTGCACCCTGTCACGCGGTACAGACTTAAACGAGTATATAACACGTTGGCTACAGCTCTAAAATAGTTGTAGCGTGAAGCACTAGAATAGTTTTGCTATCGAATTGATTTGTGAACATAATTTTAAAAAGAGGTAATGAGGAAGGACGTACTTAGCAATCGCAGCCAATATAAGCGGTTCAAAGCACTTTGCGATTGGCAATATAACGAGGGAAATCCATCAGCGTGTAAGGGTACACACTAACCACAAGCTATTTACCGATGCCTCGAAAATCGCTCAGGGACACGGCAAACCTCCCGTCTCTTCGTTTCCACGTCAGGCTCTTAGGTAGCGACAAGGCACTATCTTCACGTAGATTCGCCAGGGCCTACGCTACCGTGAGAACGGTCCAAGCAATAATTCTACAAGCGAAGTCCCTTAGCTCCGCCTCCGACGCGAGCATGAAAATGGACCTTAAGGAGGTTGATCCGAAAAGTGAAAGTCATGTCATTTTTTTTATATTTTCAGCACTTATAGAACTAAAGTTCCTCTATCTAATAAAGTTAAGATAATTACACCAACCCATACTCCTTGTTCCACAAATTGCATTTGCAATTACATACGATTAACGGCGAGAATGGCCATCACATGGGAATATAACGTTTAAAAATACCATATTGACATGTCATTTTTGCAAAAACTGATGTTTTATGCGTAATTTCACAAGAAATAAAATGACAAGGAAAAAAGGCATCAACCCACCGTATTTTTCGCTAAATCCACCAATTTCTGCGCTTATAGCAGACGAAATGCGTAGTTGTCTTCAATTGGCGCTGCGGTAGCTCCAGCCAAAATGTATGGCGTATGAATGATATCATTACTAATGAGATATTAAAGCATATTTCAGAAAAAATATTATAACATAACGTTTGATAGTAATATTCTGGTGTTATACATTAGTAAATTCAATGAGTACATGAATTTATTTCTTTAAAGTAAGTGCTGAATGACTCCATCGTCGAGCTGATTACAATTATCATGAAAAAGAAATCCTTCGACTTTACATCGCATTTCTTGTGATACTTATGACTTTCAATAGCTTACGTAATTTTCTTTGTGAAGTAAGGATCACTTCGCAGGCATATACTCGTACTTAAATTAACATGATTCCTCGGACAACTTGACTCAAGCAGTCGCGAGCCAACCTCCTTAATTCCGACACCGCGTTTCCCTCCGCCCTCCCTCCCAATCGATACTCCGCCCAAAATTCAACGGCCCACCAATCCTGACGCAAATGGCCTTAGCCGCCAGTTGCCTCCCGCAATAACGACAACGAACACGAGGAAGAACAATTTCAAATTAGCGCACGAATTCATTACATACTATTCACAAGAGAAAACAACTAGATCAGCAACGTACGTGAAATAAAGCGGTTGGAAGAGGAGAGTCTTCACTGAGGCAACGGTTACGTCTAGGCTCTAATTTAAGGGTGAAACGTGGTGGAACTATGACGTGGCGGTTCCCCGCTAGTCACCACCTCAGACAAATGTGCCAATTATCCGCGGCAGCGGTCATAACACCGAATTTTGCTCCGCTGAAAACTCTTCTCATCTCGAGGATGACGTCCGAATATACACCGTATACACCGAGGAGAACTTGATTTGATGCTGCCTGTCGACGACTTGGGTCACTGCGGACTGAAAATTCATCACCGGAAAGTACGTTCGATTTCATTCCCATAACAAGCAATCGGCGGAAGATTACAGTTTTGTTTTAACATCATTAACACACAATATGTTAAGACGAGTAAGTATTGCACATCAAAATAGTTCAAAAATCATTCTAAACATTCCATGGCCTAGTGTCACAGTAAAAACATCGTTACGAGACCTGTAACGGATGGCATTTTGAATATCGTATTTCTCATCTACATCTACACGATACCCTGCAAGCCACCGTGAGGGTGTGTGGCAGGGGGTGAAGATCACCCAGCATGCACTACTAACATACAAACAAGCAACAATAGGGTCTCATGCATCTAGATTGTTAGTACCTATAGTATTTAAGGGGTTAATACATGCATCACGCACTACAGACTACGCTAAAATATTTCACCTACCTATCCCTTTGCTATGCTGCCTATTCTGTTCTCTTATAGTACGGGGGAAAAATGTCATTTTGAATCTATCAGTACGACAATCTTTCTCTCTAATCTTATTTATCTGGTGATCTACCGAAATACCACTCAAATCATATGTAGCATGAACAGCATAGAGTACAGCAATTAGGCGGAAATAAGTGATTTCCATTTCTTCAATACCTAGTATCATTGTTTGCCGACCCAAGGCAAAAGGTATTTGCCAATATCAGCAGCGAGGAGAGTACTGTGCATGAAAAATTGACCAAGCCGTTTGAAATCATCAATTACGCTAAAAATAACTCTTCAAATAAGGCACGGATTCAGGAAAACTCTCGGTGATTAAAAGGCCCACGGCATCACAGACTTCAATGGAATTTATTACTACATTGGAGTTCACTTCTCACTACTAACTCAATACAACTACTGTTCCTTTGTAATTCTATTGATTGTCAACGGGGTAGAAGTCGCAAAGGGAGAGGAAAATTGCAGTGGTATCTAGTAGTAGGCGTATATCACGCTGTTTAACCAATCCTACGGCAAGCATTTTATGTATGTCCTGAGTGGGATTCGATCCCATGATCTTTGGGTTGCTAGGTCAGTGCGTTATCGACCTTGCACAATGGCAGGCTTAAATCAAAGAAGAAAACCCAATGCGACAAAAAGTGATTTGGCAACACATCAACACAAGTTAACCGAAATATCACTCAAATCATATGAATACATATGAGTACAGCAATAAGGCGGAAATAAGTGATTTCCATTTCTTCAATAGTATTATTGTTTGCCGACCCAAGGCAAAGCTCAACACCGGTAATTAGCACATGATACAATCAGTCAGAAAAATTCACAACAGATCACTGCACACAAAAAAGCCACGTTTTCTAGCATACCCATCAAATTTTCTATTATTACCGTTGATGATTAAGCCAATAAGTTCCCAACGTTGACTTGTGGTTCAACAGAGAGAAACAAGGATAGCATCCAAACGCAGACTTGTTGGGGATATCGCAAAAAAGAATTATTTCCAGCAACTGTTTTCAATGTGGATGGCAATGTGGTTGAACCGGAAGTACGGGTAGCCTACGGAGGCGCCTTTGAATTTTCTGTCCATAAAACACTTTATAGATAAATATTACATGACTGCAATATATGCTTAATCAACATGGCACTAGCGTATTGAAGGGAAAGTGTTTGGGCTCGCATTCAAACCTAGTCCCATCCTGGAAGCAGTATAGATAAAATAATTATGGTTAGCTCACACTTAAGGGAAATTGATTCTTCCTCACCGAGGGGGTAGGGGTTGGTAGCGTTGCGTAGCATCGATTCTGCGAGACGTACAGCTTGCTCTTTCTTAATATTGCTTAAGGTAGGCTCACGATATTAAATGGCCCCAACAGGCCTTCCTTGGGGGCTCCCTTAGTTCGTGGACTAGCTCAATTAAGTTCTTGACACTCTAGGTAGCTTAATAGGAGCATAATTTTCACTACGCATGTAAGGGTGCAGTTGATTTGAGCTAGTAAAGTAAACAAGCATTTGCAATGCACTAAAACCTAAGCTATCCTCATTAACCCCGTTGTAATCTTGCCTATTCATTTCAAGTGCGTTAAACTTCTCCGTACGTCAGTCTACCTCACCAATGTTGCTTTCGAGATCGAATAGACCGCAATACTACTATTTTACTATGGTAGACTGGACCATAATCACAAAATTAGAGAAATTGATAGCCGAACTGACAGAATCAAAATGTCCTTTTTCCCTTGTGCAAATAGGGATATGAATAACGGTAAATATATCCAGTACGAGTGTAGCAATGGATAACATTGGTAGCTGCATGTTGGTACAAGGACTTGAAGCTAACCCAACTAACAGCATGTTTTTGCATGTATGCTTATCTATTTTTATCTTTTTTAAATAGTGTACTTTAGAACAGTATATAAATACTAATCCTTTTTTATGCATGTTTGGTGAGAATGTAGTGCATGGTCGGTGAGAATTTACCTCCTGCCACACACCTTTATGGTGGCTTGCAGGGTATTATGTAGATGTAGATGTAATACTCGGGAGTTCTCAAACTAAACTTGTTTCATGCCATCGGAAAACAGTTTGGTCCCGGGGCTTCACGCGCTTGCGAATGATTCGAGGGCACTACTCCGTTCCTTCGAGTTCGGTTGCGAGGTGCTCGCAGTCATGAAGAGGCGGGCGTCGCTCGCACAGCGCCGCCTTCGTCCTACTTGCTGCCCCCGATGCGCAGGGGGCGGAGGTGCTAACCACCGCCCCACGACGCTGGCGATCGCCCCACTTGCAGCCGTAGCCCCGCGCGAAAAGGAAGCGGAACTCTCTCCTCGACACCGACATTGCCATTCGCTGGAGAACGAACATACCGAACCTCACCGTGGCGGAGGACGAGGGTCTGCAGTCGAGGAGTTCATCTACGCCTAAGTAATCCCCTGCGAGTAGGCTTCTGCGATGAGTCGATTAATCGAAGTCATCGACGATGAATGTCATCGACCATCGACCCATCGACAGCGATGGGTCCATAAGAATCATCGATGTCGATGAGAATCATCGATGCCGATGAGTTGATGCTAATCATTGATGTCGATGAGTCGTGATGAGCTGCTGACACGAGAAACGCTACCACTGCTGACGACACCTTCCTGGCGGAGCTCCACAAGTACGAGGAGGTCCCAGCTTTATCCAAATCTTCGAACATCCTACATTGGGATGGGGACAGGAAGGTGGTGTATCCCCGCCTTCAGAAATACACGAGGAAATACCTCTGTATTGCTGCCACTTCAACGTCATCAGAGCGGTTCTTTAGCGATGCAGGAGACGCTGTGTTGGACGACCGACATCTACACACCGATGAAAATGCGGAAAGGAGAATTGTATAACACAACAAAGAGTTGTTGCTTAATTTGTAACTTGGTGCTTGTTTCGCTCTATAATAAAAAGGCCTTGTCCTTCTCAATTACGTTTGAGCCAATTCAATCTTCAGTTAATAGCCACACCAAACTGCCAATCGAGACATCTGCACCGATCATCGAGTAATCGATCATCGTAATTCATCGATCGTCAACATTCATTGATCATTCATCGATCGTCGATATTCATCGAGTCATCGTGTACACTCTATTCGATGATCGATGACAGCCATCGTAATCGAAGCATTTCGATGACCAAAATCGGTCACCGCACAAGCCTACCTGCGAGCCACCACGAGGGTATCTGGCAGAGGGTGAAGATCACGAAACATGCACCTATTACATGCAAATAAGAACTACTATACAACAACTTCATGGAGAGATGTTAGATATAAGAGTTTAGCGGAACTAGGTGGTTAGTAACTACACATTATTGAATTTATTACTGATTAGAAAAGTGTTTTCCTAAATATATTAAACAGCACTTGCCTAGCATGCATAGATTAGTAATATTAAAACATGATTCATGCACTACAGACTACTCTGGCAATACTTCACCCACCTATCCCTTTGACTTGCTGACTTTTTTGTTCTCTTATGGTACGCGGAAAAAATGACATTTTGTATCCATCGGTACGACAATATCTCTCCAATCTTATTTATCTGATCAATATAGCATAATATGCAGTTCTTAATAAACATCTTCAATGAACCTATTCGTTTTAATTTCTGCAGGAGATTAACTCGGTATTTCAAATGGTGCTCTACCGTTTAACGTTTCATTGGCCACTTACACTTTCGACTTTTCTTTGACGATCTCTTTTCCCTCTCCAGGTTACATACGTGCCACCGCTCTTCTTGCTGTTAAGTTGGCATCTCCTGGCTTCCTAAATTCCATCACATCCTTCTAGCATCCGTTGCCTTTAAACATTTGGTCCACCCACACACTCTTGCCAGTTTCCTTCCACAATTTCCTCTCCTCCACAACAATGCAATTAAAAATATTTTGCGAACCCCAACTTACTATGGCAGACTGGACCATAATCATAAAATTAGAGAAATTGATTGCCGAACAGATAGATTCAAAATGTCCTTTTTTCCTCGCACAATTAGCGATACGAATAACGGTAAATATGTCCAATCGGAGAGTAGCAATGGATAGCATTGGTAGCTGCATGTTGTTATGAGTACTTAAAGCTAACCCTACTAACAGAATGTTTTTGCATGTTTTCTTTGCAATTTCTATCTTTTTTAAATAGTGAAGTTCTGACTAGTATATTAATACTATTCCTTTTTTATGCATGATATGTAGTGCATGTTTAGTGAGAAATCACCCCCTGCCACACACCTTTGTGGTGGCTTGTAGGGTATTATGTAGATATACGACAGATAGGTATAGATATAACGCACCTCACCTCTTCATCCTTCTTCCTTTCCGTCCATTCTAGTTTTTCACTCATGCCATCATCTCTAAACGCCTCCAATCTCATCTCCTCAATGCCGCTGTTGCGCAACATCGCAACATAACCCTCCCAATCAAACTTCCTAATAACCATTTCTGAGCGTCTTTAACTAGAGTTCTTGTCATACGCTCCTTCCTTCCACCATCAGAAAAAAGTAAAGAGGCTGTGCACGACTAAGAATAAGCATTGGAGACCGGCAGTTGGGCATGCGATTTTGTCTCCCATCGGAACGCACTACCGTGTGCAAAAGAGAGAGAAAACAAATAGAATCCTGAATGACAGGATTTCGAGCGCATGCAAGCGACAATTCAACCCCTGCCGCACACCCTCAACAGTCTTGCAGAGCAGTAGTAGCTGGGCGAATAATTTCTCAGGCTTCCCAAGTTAAATGCGATGAGAAACAGAGAGAAACTTGGTACTTAATCTTCTTTCTTAATTTAAGTATTCTGCTAATACACGAGATCAATGCAAGGAATGTTCGATCAATGAATCAGAACGTGAGCGGTTGTACAAGGCGGAGCACAAAGGAGATCGATGAGTTAGTTAGTTAGTTAGTTATTCAGGGGAGGCGACCGACAGCAGAGGTAATTTGCGCCATTTTAGAATAGGTGAGCAATACAGTTACGGTAAGAATATCTCAGGGAATAGAGGAATGGTGGTGAGAAACCTGGCGTCGGGATTAGTCTGCTCTTAACGAAAGGCACCGAGCGAATCGCGGTTTAACGTCCTATCCGTGGGACAGAGTACTGAACCTGAAATTCCCTCCACTAGGCACTTAAGAAGGGACTGGTTTGCCACTGCTGGGAATCGAACCCGAGCTCTGGGGTTGTAAGGCCAGTAATCAAGCCACCAACACCACACCAACTCAATCCCCGGAGATCGACGAGATTGGTGCAGTTGAGATAATTATGTTTGTGGGAGAAACTTACAAGAAGGCCTGGAATAGGTGACTAAATGGCTACATGAACCATATAATTTTTTAACCACTTCTGCTTTCTAAGTTTCCTGAACATTCTCACATTCGTTTGCGCTTTTGAAAATCAAATTTTTGTATAAACTCAATGCTGATCAAATTTTTAAAACAAAAGCATGAAAAGCAACCATACTAGATACACTAAAAATCAAGAATCTAACGAATTCGGTCACCCCAAGCACACTCCCTGCCTTCTGTACCCCTCCGGTGCCGGCCATCCCTAAACTACCTAAAGAATTCATGTTTCCTACATTTCACAGGCCTTTTTTACGTTTCCGCATACCATGCAAGCCATTTAAAAATATATATCTCCTCCTCCCTCTTCCTGTTTCACCTAGCATTAACGTTCTGATTGCTCTTAATACACCCTGCATTCATTTGTTTCTTCATCATAAGTTCTCCGGCCGAACTATTTTCATCACGAGTTTAATGCACCTAAATTTTCCTAAATATACGACTGGCTTTAGAACTGGGGCGATTTCTTATCCACTATATCTCAAAGCCTCGACTAAAATTCCCTGTCTGTATGAAAAATTCCGATGTCAGACTCGAGGATTGTGGTGCTTCATGATCAAAATTTTAATATCACCATCCTTACGTCCGTATTCATGAGTGTCTTATTCGCGAACGCTCCTTCGGCAATCTCAAATCATATCCAGACACATATTCCACAATTTTGCAATGGGTGCGTTTACTCGGAACCGAAATCGCAATTTTGTACACGAAAACGTTACATGGAAACGAAAAATGAATTTTAGTGAAAAAATTAATCTTCTAACCACAACCATTCACTCACAAATCAAAAATTTAAATAAGCAAAAGGTGAAGCCCACCGAAAAACCTGCTTTGATAACATTGACGTCATTGTCCTCCCGTCCTTGACTGCTTTTAGGGGAAGGGAAGGGAGTGGAGGGAATTCTCGGTAGGTCTGCTCGCACAGATCCTGTCGCAACAGCTTCCATTGGCAGAGTCAGCTGTGTCTCCCCATTGCTATAAGACGAAGCAGCTTGGCGGGCTCAGTTGTGATTGGACGAAGTCGAATACGTCAGAGGTTGTACCACGCCCACTTTTCCGAAAGTGGTTAAAAACATCATTTTTTCGCCGCTTATGACTCGAGAAATAATTGACGGATCAAAAAACGGAAAATACGGGGCTTTTTATTTTTAAAACTCCCGGCAAAAAAATGATTCGGCAATTAAAAACATATGGCAAACGACCCCATTGGACACTTTTTTGCAATACAGATCGAAGCGTTTCATAAAAGTTACAAATATGAATTACGTATTACGGTCATCATCATCGGTCAACAATCCTAAGATTGATTTACTCCACTCGATTCTCCTCTACGCTAACGTCTTCATATTGATATAATCCTCCTCACTCACATCCTTTACAGCTTGTCAACCATACCTATACCTCATCCGAGACCTGCCTTTTCCATTCTTCCCGTTCATTTTTCTCTCGATGATTGTCACAGAGCACCAATTTGAATTTTACACACATAATTAGAGCTGAGTAGGGTTGAAAAATACATTAGTGAACGACTATTGTCACAGTGTAACACAAAATTCGTTCTGTCAGTCCGGCATTTATTGGAAATTTCAAGCATTACCCGATGGCTGGTAACAAAACACCTCCATAATTTGTGCTTCTATATAAAAAAATCTTTTTCAAATCATTCCCCTTGGCAGGGATGGTAATTAAGTATGATCTAACTAGTCATGAAATCAATTTAAAACAGGAAATAGCAGTGAGTTAACTGCTTTTAAATAGGAAGAAATTCGCGTAAAGGTGTTCAAAACGGCGCTACTCAGGAAATTATGACTAAATACTAACCATCTAGTGGCACGTGACTCTTACATCTCACATGTTTTCATGAAGTAGTAGCACTGTAACTTTAAGTTGCATGTAAGTAGTGTATTTTTGGTGATCTCCACACCCTGCCACACACCCTCGCGGTGGTTCGCAGTGTAGATCTACATGATACCCTGCAAGCCACCGCGAGGGTGTGTGGAAGGCGGTTAAGATCACGGGAGAAGATAGATGTATGGCGAGGATACACTAAATATTTGACGGCAATTCGGGATCCACGGCACAGCAAATTGATTTTATCCCATCCTTCCATGCCTTGTGAAAAAATACGAATTTTATGCACAAGTGTTCTCGCAACAGCCTGCGCAGTATCAATGGCCGTGTAAAACGGCCTTTAATGCTATAGGAAAAATGGAAAACTTCCCCGAATTAGTCCGGGGAATAACCGCATCCCCTCGCTTTTAAGAATAAGCAGCCGGGAGGAGTGGTGGGCGGCCGCGAGCACGTAATATGTCCAGGACGGAAAACGCACCGAGAGGAGAGAGAGAGAGAGAGAGAGACACAATTCCGCCCACCCGCTGGATTCCCACGGGCAGTGATCACTCACCTCGCTAACTGTAGCCGCGAGGGAAGCAGCCAACGAGGAAAAGAAACCGCAAGCGAATTTGTCCGACGCTAATTGCCGCCGCATCCGGTCCCACCTCGACGGACTCACTTTCCGCGCCGCGACCGCTCGCAATCAAAACAATTGAAATCATCGGCGGGGCGAAGGGGGGAGGACGACAGCGGAGACTCCGGCAGGGCCGCTACCCTCCTCCTCCGCCACCAAGGAGAAGGGCGGGATTCCTGCTGCCCCCGGAAGGGAGACGAAATGGGAGGGCAACGCATCGAATCCACGGCTGCATTTCCCGTCAGCGAAGAAGGCGATCGTCGGGTCAGCGATGCGTGCCCAAGCTGCCGACCCGGGGATGCGTCCGTCAAGTGTTTTTCCCGACAGAACGATTATTTTCTGATACAGTGCCCATGATAATGCCCCTATAAGCATGCCTACACACACCTACAGACAGTTTCACTTGTAATCAACAACAACAGCACGTTAAAACCTCATCGGTATTCATGTAGCAGGTCCACGACAGGAATTCGTTGCAATTCACTGCAATGGGGTCGTTTACCATATTTTTTATTGCCGAATCTGATAGAGTTTGTAAAATAAAAAGACTCGCATTTTTCCGTTTTTTGATCCGTCAATTATTTCTCGAGTTATAAGCGGCGAAAAACTGATGCTTTTAACCCTTTCGGAAAAGTGGGTGTGTTGCAACCTCTGACGTATATCGACTTCGTCGAATCAGAACTGAGCCCGCGAAGCTACTTAGCCTTATCGCAAAGGGGGGGACACATCTGACTCGGCCAATGGGAGCGATTTCGACAGCATCTGTGCGAGCAGACCTTCCGAGAACCCCCCTCCACTCCCTTCCCCCTCCCCTGAAAGCAGTCAAGGACGGGAGGAAAATGACATCAATGTTATCACAGCAGCATTTTCGGTGGGCGTCACCTTTTGCTCATTTTAATTTTTGATTTATGATTGAATGGTTGAGGTTAGAAGATTAATTTTTCACTAAAATTCTTTTTTCGTTTCCATCTAACGATTTCGTGTGCAAAATTGCGATTTCGGTTCCGAGTAAACGCCCCCATTGCCGATGCATATCACTTTACTAAATAAGAAAACAATTCAGATGTTCTGCCGTTAAATGCTGATCTATTCATTTCTACTGGTTTCCATGCTTAGAAAATTTTAATGAGATGATCGGGTATATTGCACTTTGTTAAGGCACCAAAACCCGTAACGACCACCCGTCAATAAATAGTTCTCCTTTCGCGCAAGCTCCCTGACATTTATGCCATCACAACACATAATTAGTAATTATCCCTCAAAATATTTTCCTGTTACATTGTTTCCAGAAGTAGTCCAATTCCAATTTAAAATTAATCTGTTTCAGCGCAGTATGCGGAGCTCAACGGAGAGAGGTTTTACTCGATCAGCACTGATATCAACCCTAATCTGTGGATATAAAGTAGAATATCTACTGAAATTCTGTGCTGTCATTATTTTTTCTAGTGGAAATTCAGCTATTGTGCTTTTCAGCTAAGATTGACACCGCTAAGTTACTCGCCGCTAGTTCTCAACCCATGAATTGCGTTATACCCTGACTACTGCGAAGGGTTAATGAAAGGATTACCATGACAACGAGTCTTATTACCGAGTAGCGTCGAAGCAAGCCGAAACCTACCCACAACGTAAGACACTTGATGAAAAGCAATGAAATAAATTGCTTGAATTAAATTACCTGAATAAGTGCTTAAAATTGATCTCCTAGTGGGCCCTCGACCTATGTCCTGGGGTATGGAGATTCCAACGCGTGTAACTGAGGTGGGAGAACCTTCCCCCGTTTCCGTAGCTGTTGGTTTCACACAACGATCTGCAGCACATTTAATCACACAGCTTTGGTTTCATTGGATGCGCTCAAAGGCCTTTAGGAGGTTCAAACCAGGACCTCCGGTCAAGAGCCCGATTCTCTACCCCCAAGGGAACCACGCCGTCAATAGTCATTACACGTAGTAGTAGTAGGTTAAAATACAGATTAAATCTTCAGCAGGAAATTAAAACGGATAGGTTCACCGATGATGTTTCGAGTATATTAAAAATAACAGTGTAATACGGCAAGTTGGACCTGGAAGGTAATATTACAGGGATAGATCGAGGAGGTCAGGAATGATTTTTTTCCGTGCACCAATAGGGGCAGTTGAATAGGGCAGAGGCAGGGGCAGAATAGCTTGAAGCGAAGAGGCATTGAGGAATCAAATAGGTATTTTAGATTGTGACACACAGATTAAAATTTAGTGATTTTTAATAACGTGTAGTAATTTTTTATCGCTACTAGGTTATGGATGGTCTAGGAAATGTGTTCATAATTTATTTTACTCATAAAACTGACTTCATCACATTGCGTTGTATTAACTAACAATTTAGTATCATTTACATCTAACTTTTCACATGTCTAGCGACTTCTAGCTTAATAGAGGTATAGTATTGTGACTCCTGGTTTTTATAGTATTATAGTATGTAAGTAGTATAGTATAGTAAGTAGTGTTCAAACGGGACAATACGTTTTTTTGCATACCTCCTCGTTAGCAAGTGTTCTCCCTGATTGATAACGCATGCCTGCTTATGGTTCACCCACTGCCACACACCCATGCGGTACTTCGCAGGGTATTACATGAATGTATACGACCTGCAAGTAGCTGTTACGGGAAAACAGGATCAATTGCCTTGAAAACGTCGAGCTACGCCTTAAACTCTACGGTAGTCCACATATGTGTACAACCCGTCATAGGTCTCACAGAGGGTAGCATTTAACCAGTAGACTATTGTAGTGATGCATCCTTCTGTGCACATTCTAGATTTTGAATTTCCTTGCCTTGATAGCGCCCATTTCATGCACTAGAATCTCTCTTTTAGCTTTCGTTTTTCAGAAATCACTATGGCGGCCACAAATAAATTGAACTATATTCCATCTATTTATCCCTGCCCATGCACAATTTTTTTTGTGTATGTAGTTAGTTATTCAGGGGAGGCGACCGACAACTGAGGTCATTTGCGCCATATTGGATAGGTGGTTAATTAGGTAATGGTAGGAGTTTTCAGGGAACGGAGTAATGGTGGAGAGAAACCCGTCGTCGGCATTAGTCTGCTTTTAACGACGACTTAACGCCCCGTCCGACAGACGGAATACTGAACTTGAAATACCCTCCACTAGGCACTCAAGTAGGGACCGGTTTGCCACTGAAAAATTCACCACCGTTGGGAATCGAACCCGTGCCCTCGGGATGGGATGCCAGTACTCTAGCCACATCACCAACCCGATCCCCTTTCTGATCATGTACAGAATATTTAATATATTAATGATTAATAATAATGAAAATGTTAATAATATTGAAGAAAATAATGAATATTTCAATAATATTGAAGAAAATAATGAATATTTTAATAATAAGTTAAGGTGGTACTTCAATATTATTCATGCGATCATCAAATTTTTATCTCCTAAATTACAACGTGGATGCATAACTGTACACATAAATAATTCAACAAAAATAATAATAACAATTTTTTTCAACATGTAATTTCAGTAGTCCCGTGTATTTGCATGTCAATAGTTCATGTTTGGTGATCCACACACACTGCCACACACCCTCGCAGTGGCTTTCAGGGTACTCCTTAGACGTAGATGTTGCCTTCAACTCTTGTAAACGTCGAGCTACGCCATGATACTTCATTCCTCCGATGGGAAGACTCGAAGACGTCTTGGGGACGAAGAGGACGGGGCCCCACGAGAGGGCGGGAAAGGCCCTAACTACACTCGAGTGGGGCCAACACCCGGTGGACAGCGGCCGGGACATTTGGGTGGGTGCGGGCGTCGCCGGGTCGTCGCCTCGCGACCACCGGCCGGAGAGGGTCAGCGACCCTCGGCGTGCTGACGGAGGAATGACGGGGCAGATGACCAACCCCTCGAGACGATAGCGCCAGAGTGTGTGCTCAAAGGGTGGCCGAGGGATCTCTTCCCCCGCCCGCCCCCACAACCGGAAAACAAACACCACCATCCCCCTCGGGTCTCCCCCTCCGCGTGTTTGCCGGGCGCCGAGGGGGTTCGAGCACTCAAGGGGGTCGTTTACCCCTCCCTCCCCCCGCAAACACGATGGAGGACACACTCTCGCCTGCCCACCACGTCTCCTCTCTCTCCCGAGAAGCGCGGAAGACTTCCTTGGTCAAATAATCTTGAATTCAGAGGGCAAAATCAGTCGTTGAAAAAAACAATCTCTGGTCAAATTCACGGAAAGTCACTGACACGAGCACTGCCCTTTGTGACTCGAACAGAGAAAATCCGCCTCTCTTATCTCAGCAGTTTACATTTGAAGACGATTACCATTTTTTAAACTCCCGTTAAGAATACAAGGAAATCCATCGACGCGCATAGTTCCACATGAATCGGAATATAAAAGATAATAATCCCTCCCTTCCCTTGAACAGATGCTCTTCCACTTCCGAGGGCAAAAGAGCACATCTAAAAATCTAGCTGACGCAAGACGTCAAAGCATGCTAGACATTCCCTCCCAGTCGGAATCTCTTCGAGAACATTGAAAGTGTTTTCTCCGACTGCATTCGTATTCAAAGGGTAACGGCATGCATAAAAGCCACCTTCATCAAACCCAAGGTCCTGGCAGGTGAAGGAGTCAAGAAAGCAATAGGAAGCTAAAAACGTTTTATTCAACACGGTTATATCATTTAAAGTAGGTACGTCTAAAACCGCCTAATACATACAACTGTCCCAAATTATCATAAGTTTTCTACCGGTGAAGGTGGGTCTAAATGGACATTTATGGAACGTACCGAACTCCATTAAGCAAGTTCACCGCACCCTTGCATACCTCATGTAAACAACGCCATCGCGAATTCAAACTTAATAAGCCTCACTTTTATTTAATTGAGTTACATTTCCCTTGTTAACCTCATTTCGAATACGCTGCCAGTATTTGGGATCCATACGAAATAGGTCTAAATAATGAACTTCAACGTGTGCAGCGAAGATCGGCAAAATTTGTAAAGAGACGGTACGATAACTATATTAGCGTAACCAGTCTATTTAATGAAATAAAATGGTAATCATTCTCAGTTCGCAAGTAGAAATTTAAAATTAATCTCTTAAATAAATTCCAAGATTTAGTGATGACGTTAAAAATATTTTGCGAACCCCACCTTACTATGGTAAACCGGACCATAATCACAAAATTAGTGAAATTGATTGCCGAACTGACAGATTCAGAATTTCCTTTTTTCCTCGTACAATAAGAGATGTGAATAGCGGTAAATATATCCAATACGAGTGTAGCAATGGATAACATTGGTAGCTGCATGTTGGTATAAGGACTTGAAGTTAACCCAACTAACAGCATGTTTTTGCATGTACGCTTTGCTATTTTTATCTTTTTTGAAAATTGAAGTTTAGACTAGTATATTATTACCAATCCTTTTTTACGCATGATATGTAGTGCATCTTTGGTGAGAATTCACCCCCTGCCACACACCTTTGTGGTGGCTTGCAGGGTATCCTGCAGATGTATGCTGTAAAATTACTACTCTATGCATGCTGGGAAAATACAGATAAATATATTAACAGAAAGCCTTTCTAACCACTGATCACTTCGTTACTATGTAGATACTAACCATCTAGTTGCATGTTGACTGTTATATCTATCATGTTTTCATGAAGCAGTTACATTGTAGCTCTTATACATAAGTATTGAATGTTTGGTGACTCCACCCCCTGCCACACACCCTCACGGTGACTCGCAGGGTAATAAGTAGATGTAAATGTAGATAGTTCAACAAGAAGGAGGAAACTATACACAGGCTTTGCCACGCCAAGGGTCTGACACCAACGACATTGCTACCTTCAGCGCGGCCCTTTTTTCTTCGGCCATCGCCACGAATACTTTACACACAATGGGAAAGCAAACATCGACATATACGCGATACCCTGAAAGCCACCCCGAGGGTGTGTGGCAGGGGGTGAAGATCACCAAACATTCACTATTGACATGCATTTAGGCTAATTCACTATTGACTTGCAACTAGGATAACGTAAAGAATACGGCGCAAAATGAATGGTACAAAGCTCGCGCCTGGAACTCGTCGGTTTAACCAAGAACGCCTTCATAAATAATTGGGCCTAAAAGCAGTCTCTCACGTCCACGAGGTGGAAAATGGGTACTTGCTAACAGCAACGAAACAACATTAACCAATTACCATTTTAGGTGCTCTGAAGATTTATCTTCATTACCGCTTGTTCAGGTCTCCGCTCATCTCTCGCTGAAAATCTTTCTACCCGGGTGTATTCAACGGTCGATTGAGTGAGTAATAACCTGAAAATGAGTATACGAGGATTTGAACACGGCCAACACGCAGCGACGAGAAGAAAAAGAATTAACTTCATTACTTAAAATGGAGATTCCAAGGAGGCTCTTAATGCAACAATAATTTGGAAACTGCAACGCAAAAATCTGTACATAAAAAAACTCGCACAAAAATATATTGAGTTTTTGGATGGTAAATATTTATTTTTCATCAATAGAAAATTCTAAACGGAAGTAATGACCGAAAATACTGCTTAACACAAACCTATTTTGACCTAACCTCATTACGCAGAACGATATTCCGTCACAGAGCTCTAAAGAATGTCAGGCGGCTTTCTACCTTAACAACAGTCAGCAACCAACGACAAACAATGGAAATCAAAGAGCCATCACGATTTCTACGACATATCAATCAATTGCTGCAGTGATATAGCTTCACACCCTTATTTGGAAATTTCATTCCATCTCTGAAATCAGTGATCCCAAGCAATATTTAATCAATTTTCCTCGGATTTCCTTGGGGTTAAACCCGAAATCTTTTAAGTAATATTTAAGATTAAGGCAGACGTGCTACAAGTTGAAATTCATTCTTTTCAGACCGCTGCCAAAATATCATCCCAATGCCCGCACGAGGAAGAAGTTCCCGAAACCGAGACGAATTCTATGAATAATTTTTCTTCTTTGCCCAAAGGCATTTCCTAGCAATTCCAAAAAAATGATAAAAATTATATCCCCGCCCAAATGATGAGCGCAGGAAAGCGCCGTGATTAGGAGGACGCGAAGCGTTAAATAAAGCGATAATTACGCGACCTGAGTCGTCCGCAGGTTGCAGAGAGGGAAAACATAACGGGCGACCACGAGGGCACGGAAGTGCTGGGCGTCATTCATTCGCCCCGGGCGAAAAAAGTCCACGCCGCCCGGGGCGGAGCGAGCAAGCAGCTCGAAAGGGGAAGAGCGTCGCGAAAGAGACAGACGGGCCAGCCCAGATTCACGTCGCAAACTCACACTTATGTATATCGAAAAATCATTCTAAAAGATTGTAAACACGTTCATAAGCTTCCACGTACGAAAAAGATCCAAATACATCATCATCATCATCGGTCAACAATCCTAGGATTGGTTTGACGCAGCCCTCCACTCGATTCTTCTATCGGCCAACCTCTTCATATTGACGTAGCTCCTCTCTTTCACGTCCTTTACGACCTGCTCCATATACCTCATACGAGGCCTGCATTTTCCATACTTCCCGTTCACTTTTCCCTCGACGATTGTCTTCATCAGGCCATCGTGTCTCAAGATGTGGCCCATTAAGTTGTCCCGTCTTCTTTTTAATGTTTTCAGCAGACATCACTTCTCTCCCACTCTTCTTAAGACTTCTTCGTTTGTCACTCTATCGATCCATTTTATCTTCATCATTCTTCGGTAGCACCACATTTCAAACACTTTCAGCCTGGACTTCTCTGCTGCTGTTACTGTCCATTCTTCGCTGCCATATAGTAGAATGCTCCAGATGTATGTTGCAATGAAATGTTTCCTCACTTCCACGCTAGTATTTGCAGCTGTAAGCAGAATCTTCTTCTGGTAAAATGCCCTTTTCGCTTGGGCAATTCTACTGGCAATTTCTCTTTTACTTCGTACATCGCTGGTTACTCGGCTTCCCAGGTAGCAGAACTCTTCCACCTCCTCGATTTTTTGTTTTCCTCGTTTAACATTGGTCCTGGCTTCCGTTCTCCTACAGCATACCAATGCCTTAGTTTTCTTTTCAATGATCTTCAGATCCAAATAGATACTACTGAAAAATGGAATAAAAGGTTTCATATGTTCACCTACAAAACACTGCACATAGTTACAATGGCCGGCTATTAACTGCAGGTTCTTCGGCACCCCTTGTGCTAATCTACTCCCTCTGTGCATCTACGCAATACCCTCCCATGCCACCGCGAGGGTGAGTGGCTGGGGAGTGAAGATCAACAAACATACACTCTGTACACCATAGTCATTCCAGTCCCCAAACACTACTAATGGCCGACACAGAATTCACCTTTTATTCTTCATGGCAATTACTACTCAGCTAACCTTAGATTAGGATTCGTAAATAGGGTTCTAGAAAAATGCGATGAGAGTACGAGAAAGATTCTACTTGTCAATCGTCAGGCCTGATTTAGAATAAGCCTCTCATATATGAGATCCATAGCAGAAAAGTATGAGAAGGGAAGTAGGGCGTGTATAAAGGAGATGAGCCAGATTTGTTAATATGATAATTGTTTTAGTGTTACGAGTTCAATGGAAGAACTAGGATGATCATGACCTTCAGAACGCAATTTTAAATTTATGCTAAACCTTCTAAATAAATTCGAAGATAATACGTTTGCAGATGACGTTATACACATAGATATTAAGAATTTCTCCACAATATCCTAGATACGATCATATCAACAAGATTCGGTAGAGATTTAAAATTACATTTTCCCTGCGTACCTTAGTAGACATATTGGGCAGTACAGCAAAGGGTTAGGTATGTAAAAAGATGCTAGGGTATTCTGTAGTGCATGAGCATGTTTTCAAATTACTAACCTAATCATCATCATCATCATCGGGCAATAATCCTAGGATATGTTTGACGCAGCCCTCCACTCGATTGTTCTGTCGTCCAACCTCTTCATATCAACGTAATTCCTCTCTGTTACATCCTTCACAACCTGTTCCATATATCTCATACGAGGCCTTTTACAATCTTTCCGTTCACATTCCCCTCGACCATTGTCTTCATCGTGTCTTAAGATAAGGCTGATAAGTTTCCCATCTTCTTTGTAGGGTTTTCAGCAGACTTCTCTTTTCTCCCACTCCTCTTAAGACTTCCTCGTTACTTATTCGGTCGATCCATTTAATACCCTTTCTCTGTTCCCTGAAAACCCTGCCTCTTCCAATCACCCAACTATCCTCGAGGGCGCAAATGGCCTCAACTGCCGGTCGTCTCTCTTCAGTAACTACTACTTCAGGGTTCATACCAACTTTCCATTTTCAATTGACCTAAATTTCCCTGATTTCCAGCCCCTTTGGGGTCGTTTGCCATATTTTTATTGCCGAATATGATAGAGTTTGTAAAATAAAAAGACTCGCATTTTTCCATTTTTTGATCCGTCAATTATTTCTCGAGTTATAAGCGGCGAAAAATTGATGTTTTTAACCCCTTCGGAAAAGTGGGCCTGGTGCAACCTCTGACGTATATCGACTTCGTCCAATCACAACGGAGCCCGCGAAGCTACTTTGCTTTATCGCAATGGGGGGGGGGGAGACACAGCTGGCTCTCCCGATGGGAGCGATTGCGACAGGATCTGTGCGAGCAGACCTTCCGAGAAACCCCCTCCACTCCCTTCCCTTCCCAGAAAAGCAGTCAAGGACGGGGGGAAAATGACGTCAATGTTACCAAAGGAGCTTTTTCGGTGGGCGTCACCTTTTGCTTATTTTAATTTTTGATTTATGAGTGAATGGTTGTGGTTAGAAGATTAATTTTCTCACCAAAATTCTTTTTTCGTTTCCATCTAACAATTTCGTGCAAAAAATTGCTTTTTCGGTTCCGTGTAGGTAAACGCCCCCATTTTTGGAATTTCCCTGACTTTATATCGATGGCAAAGCAATCGTGCATAGGGATTTTATGGAAAAATGCAGTAAGGTATATTGTGAAATAAAATTTATTTACCCCACGAAAGTAACATATTCCTGTCAAAATTCAAAAACTGAACAGCGGACGAGCAGACCAAGCAGCCAGATCCCGAGCGAGCCGCCAAGTCGGCACTACCCTGTGCCGCCGAGACAGGACAGAAACAAAATGCGCACCTCGCCACTCGAGCGTGCGTTCAATCACGATTTTCATCTTTTTGCTGAGCCTCTGGAGTTTTTCCCTGATCAGAATCTAATTTCCCTGACCGGTATGAACCCTGTACTACTACTCGACATGGTCCCAACATAACCTTCGCTCGTTTCCATCCCCGTCGTCTCCACTTACCTCCAATTCTACAGCATCTCAAACTTCCACCCTCCTTCCTCAACGACCAAATTTCACAACCACATGGATCAAAACTCCATACCAAAATCTTCATCAATTTTTCCCCTCGTCTTCGCATGAAGAGCCTTTGTCACTGATTCCGTTCTTTCTGTTGTAATATATTTGTAGTATTGTTTTTGAAGAATCACAATAATATTTATTTCCTTCAACACAATCAGGATTGACTAAGTTGACGTCTGTTGGGTTGTCTGGTCCCACTATGACAATACCTTAACCCAATAGCACTCTCCTTCAATAAATATTATGAACATAAAACAAACGAGGCAGTACGGAAAGTAAGTGCCGTTTCGTTCTACCGCCACTGCAACGCTAGTGTCGCAGTTCCGCGCATGCGTACTCGTCTCTATGGTTCATTGTCTTTCGACTGACGCCACTACAGCCAGATTGTGTTGTGTTTACATTTGATAGTGATCGTTTAAAATGTTTAAAACAATATCTGATCCCGCCGACAGTGAGGTGCGTTCTGTAATACGGTTTTTGAACGCGCCAGCTGAAATTCATCGTCAACTTGTAGAGATTTATGGTGAAAGTGCAATGACTGATGGGGTGGTGAGAAAGTGGGTTAGAAAATTCAATGATGGACGAACCAGTGTTCACGACGAAGCACGGAGTGGGCGGCCTTCTGTTGTCAACGATGGTTTGGTTGAAAAAGTGAATGAGAAAATTCTTGAAAACAGACAGTTTACGATAAGAATGCTTGCTGAATAGTTCCCACAAATTTCACAATTGTCACAAATTGCTTAAATTATCGCAAACTGTGTTCCCGTTGGGTTCAGAAAAATCTTACGGATGACCACAAAACGAAGCGACTTGGAAGTGCTTTGACATTTCTTACCCGATACAGTTTTGAGGGAGATGACTTTTTGACATTTCTTACCCGATACAGTTTTGAGGGAGATGACTTCTTAAACAGTATTGTGACTAAGGAGCCCTCTAATTGTGACTATCACTTATTCTTGAATTTGAAGAGTGATTTTGGAGGAAGTCGCTTTGACAGCGATGACGTCGCAAAGAACGGTGTTTAGCAACGGCTGTCTTCCCTGGCGGCATCTTTCTATGAAGAGGGCACAGAAAAGTTGGTTTCCCGTTATGAAAAATGTCTAAACAATAGTGGCAACTATGTAGAGAAAGAGTGTAAGATATGCTCTTCCATGTAAAAATAAATCTTGCCTTGTTTTTAGGAGTTTTTTTCCCAAACGGTACTTATTTCCCGGACAAGCCTCGTAAATACCCTTCACTTAATGCACTGTTAACCTTCAGACTCGCAAATAACAGGTCATTTACACTTTCACTGCCGAGCCACTTCAGTTCAATTCACTACAAACATCAAACAAACCACCTTACTGATTAAATATATACAATACGTTTATGAGGCCAATGGACGACAGAGGTGGGTCCAGATGCCAATATTCTGAGCTGTATCAAGATGTCTCCTCTGCTGATGGTCCTGCTTTATCCTAACCTGAGGATGCTGCGGTCTCCAGCCTCCACCACTCGTACGAGGGACGCTAACTTTTCCAGCAAACGCTTAGCACTATTATAATTAAAACTGGCGAGGGTTTCCCATCGCACTAGTTTTATTGTTGAGCGGGGACTGCCCTAGCCAACGCCACCTAGATACAGGCCGGAGCGCTTGGGAGTGACGTCATCAGCAGGAGGCCTTTCAGCCTTATGTACGGCGGGGCAAGATTCTACGGGTGGATCAGATCTTTTCAAAGTGATTCCATATCTGAAAGACTGAAACTGAATTCATGAAGTAACTTAAGCAATAATTAATATCGCTAGTATAAACTCAGTGAAGCTGATGATGAAAACGTAAAAAAGAATGCAATAGGCATCGTGACCGACATATTTCATACTCTAATTGCCACTGAAACACTTCTATGAGGCTAATGTTGCCAGCTTCCTGTTCTTTGATAGTTATGACCGAAGGGAACTTGAATTTTCCCTCTTTCTACAATAATTCTTCAGAAGAGTAGCTGCAAGTTACACCTCAATACGCATCGATTGACAGTCATTTCCATTTGAAAATCTGCGATCAAAAAAACTAAAGGAATCCCTGCACACTCCTTTAAATATGCCCTCGACCAGATCTTATCACTCAGTCAACCACTCTACTCGGGTAAACACAAGTTAAACAAGCTACACATTGGTTATAAAACGAATGAATTCACCTACCCGAGAGTTCTCGGGTAATTTTGTAGTCCTCCCTGGGGATTGAAAAAACCCGTTTCCTCTTTAAGTTCTCCTCTCAGGGAATCTTGAAAATATGCTCTTTTGAACACAGCACTTATTAACCGCTGAATTCACTAACCAAGCACTAAAAAAAGGTTAACGAAGTAAACTATGAAGACCTGAAAAGACTCGATCACAACACCACTCAACACCAGCACAAAATCTCGATAACGTTCAACTGCTCACTACGTGGTCTTACAAAAGAAAGCTCTGGAATACGTAAGAATTACTTTTTACACACCCTTTAAACCGTCTAGAAGTACGTAACAGAGTAAATAATTGTATTTTTCGACAACTGACAGTAAAGTTTACTTACGTAGACAATAAAAATTGTTTCATTTTACTAGGAAAAATTCGCTGATTTTTCAGAGCAATTTTCCATTTCTCGCTTGTTCTGCTAAAATGCGTAATGCTACAAAATATTCCTTATTCATACACAAACTTGGATACAGAACTTTTAAAAACAGGTAACTTTCACCGACCCTTTTGCCGGCTTCGTCATATAAAAATCTATCAAGTAATTTAATTTTTATTAGTATTACCGAAAAGCAGTACAAGGGTGAAACAAAAATTGTTGCCGATAAAAGATATATGTTCGATGAAGACGGGAACCTCATTTAGTTCTTAGCGAGAAGCACTGCATAATAAAAACGCTACGGAGATTTTCTGCATTCATAAAGTTCTCGGCAGCCATTTAACCACGAATACAAAGTGAATAACAAAGGTGGTAAGAAACTAAAAGAAAGTAGCTGTCAAGCTTACCCCAAGGTGAAGAATACTGAATAAATATTAATGCGAACATGAAGTAAACAAGTTAAGTTATATTAAACCCCAACGGCTTTGAGGAAACTGAATGAAATTTAACTTGCAGCCTAGTACGCTAATCTAAAGAATGATATAGGTATGCTGATTACCTGTCTAATTTTGTTTTCCGCCGAGCACTTCACCGTCTTAGGATACCAAAACCACAAAGAAACATGTAAACTATTAATATTGCACAAAAAAGGCCAATAAACGCTTCTACACACGATTAAAACAGCACGTTACATACTCCCAACCATGAGAATACAAATATCAACAATATAAGTCCTATAAACAAGCCGGTAAACAATTGAGCAACAACGGACTTGCCTAGGCCTCCTGGCCGTGACGTCACCGGACTTTCGGCCTCCTGCGTCCCGGCCTGCATCTAGGTGGCGTTGCCTAGCCTCTTCCTCTCACGGAATTTATATGCTTTTCACTCACATTGTTAACCACCCCTCTGTCCTTCTCGAATGTTTACCAAGTGTTACCAAATCCTCACGCGATTGGCCCCGACGTCACTTAGCAACCGAGGTACGCCAAAGTTCTTCATTATTACTATCCCGCTTCCGCGACCACGTTGAGGAAAATAATATACAAAAATGGCGGCCCACATGGTATGTTATACCGTAAATGCATATTTAGGTAAGGAAATACTAATAAGTTAAGGTTTTCTTTATGCGTGGCCCACAAAATGAATGCAATTAACAAACGAAAATGTCGCCATTTGTTCTCACTCGTCCCCGCTAACTTCAATGCTACGCCAAAATTTCCTACCTAAATAATCTCTAAAAGTGTTATTTTCCCGATGCTAATATTCATTTCCTAAAATGTGTAATTTATGGATCTCTAGGTAACAAACAATACGATCCGGAGAAGAAAGTTCTTTTCGCTCGTTAGGGGCTGTCCATATATGATGCAATACTTAAGGTGGCGGAGGTATTGGGACAACTGATACGTTATTACTAACACATGCACGACAGGGAAATGCCGATAAATATAAATAGAATAAAGTTTTTATAGCCTGTAATCAATCCATTAATGCGTAATTACTAACCACTTAGTTGCACGTGACTGTTATATCTAACATCTCTCCATGAAGTAGTAGCATTATAGCTCTTATTTTCATGTGAGAAGTGACGTTTGGTGATCTTCACCCCCTGCCACACACCCTCGTAGTGGCTCGCAGGGTATTACGTAGCAGTAGATGTTATCAAAAGGCATGCAGGTGAAGGTTCAAGCCATCCGTTACGCGTAGAGGGAATGATACATCAAAAATGTATTCAAATATAGTAATCTTAAAGTTAAAGATCGATATTAGTATCAATAAAAAAAATGCTGTTGTCTGTTTTATCATTTTAAAAGCAAAATGGCCTCACTGATAGCGTTGCGTACTTTAAGGGTGTCTTAAAAAATGTTACGAAGCGTTTTTGAGGTAGGGTGGGGGAAGGGGGACAAAAAGCATGGAATATCAGCGTCACGTAACTTATGGAAGACCCCAGAGAAGATGAAACGCGATGAACCTTAGGCACCCGAGAGTTCCCGGGCGCGTTGTCGATTGCATACGCGACAGGATGGATGAACGAATCAACGTCAATCGGCGATTCCCCAATCGAGGATTTCCGGGGCGATTAAGGAAGCCAGAGGACCGTTGGGCCGATTGGAAGTGGGTCCTCAGTCGGCGAAGTCTCGACACTGCCGACAATTACATCATCCTGACGTCAGTGCCTCGACAAATAGCGAACGATTGGGATTCCTCGATGATTTAGCGTCTATGCGAGTCTTTTCTGAATAAAAGGCCCCCCGCTCCCTACAGTTTTGTACCGGCGGAAGCATGCGCAAAGCGGGACGGAAATTTGACGGAAACTGAAAGCATAGAAGCGAAATATAAGTCCATGAGCCCGCTCCAGGGAGGGGGGGGCTGTGTTTGAAACCGTCGAGATTATCTCGAATAGGTAACCAAGGAGTCACGTGGTACAAACACGAATGGCTCGCAAATTTAATGTGTCTGAATCGCTCGTTACAATACCATTGTTACAATTGCTTTTCTTGTATTTTTCATGCCTTGACCTGTGGAGCCCCAAATGAAATAAAACACAAGTGCAAACGGTGAATAAGGTTGTAATCAGCGGTTTTAACACACCAGATTTACGAACCATTCGTGTTTATACCACGTGGCTCCTTCGTTACCCACTCGATGCATTCCTGACATTTTTGAACACACTCCCAGGCCGCGTGCGGAATCCAAAGTCGTCAAACAAATTTAGGACGCTCTTCGCACGCTCTAATTTCACAATAATATTTGCACTATGCGTTAGTCTCGGAAAGAGCATAGAAAACATTCAACTGCTCTCACCCAGCACCGAAGAATCAACTTGGAGCCTAAAAATGCCTCTGAAGTTCAATCTCTCTTTCAATCGGTCCTTTAAATTGAATACACACACAATCGAGTCAAAATGTACCCGAACACTCCCGTAACGCGTGGAATACATCCTTGGCCTTCACATGCAAAGAAACACACAGACTCAGATATGGCAAATAAAAATTCAAGATCCGTGACATAAATCACAAGGCAGGGTAGTAATGACGAAGTAATAAAAATCAACTAAAAGTAAACATTAAAGTAGGGGGGATCATAAAATTCAACAGCTGACACTGGGCTGGGTCGCGGGAGAAGGTGAACATGTCTTAAAATGAAGGCATCACGCAAAACTGCGTTTGCAAAAGAGACGTTTGCCAACAGGAGAAATTTAAGACCGTACGTCAATATACTTAATACACATATATATCAAGAAGAGATTATAAGAAGCTTGGTATAAACAGCAAGTTTCTTAGGTGCGTGGTGCCGAGCGATAAATCAGGGATTTGCTTCCGGATAGCTGGATAGTGTAATAACTGGTAGAGTACCTGGCCGGAAATCAGGGGGTCCGGGTTCGAACCCCAGTCGAGGTGGATGTTTTCCTTGTGGAAATTCATCTTAAATCAGGGATCTTAGGAGAAGAGGCTGACATAAAACACGTGTGCTTTTGAGATGTGGGTTTGGGGGAGGATAGAGGAATTGCGAAGGACCGAAGGCATGACACAGCGAGACATACTCAGATAATGAATTGAGAGAAATAAGAATTTCTTAAGGAAAGAAGTTGTTTGAGGAAATGAGTAGAAACAGGAGTAGGTGGATGGTACGTACGAACAAATATTATTGGACGACGGGTTCATAAAGGTGTTTATGCAATACAGTACACTCGGAAAGCACGGAAGAGGAAGGATGATACTGAGGATACTTTATATGGAATGAAAATAGGTAGACTACCCTCGTCTTCGTACAGAAATACATTACGGAATCGAGGAAAGTGGAGCAGGAGAAAAAAGGCAGAACCTCATCATATCCAACCTACAACGGCAGAATACCAAATAACACGTAACGCGGAGATTATCAAAATTTTCGACTCGATCTCAACAGTCATGAGATATATTTCAGTTATAAAGCGATACACGTGTATTAGGCTGACTTTTGGGCAGGTAATGTCTTTTCGCAACTGATTCTTTCCCTTCAATTGTCAATTTTATAGCCTGATACACGCCGACGAGACAGCGCAGAGATGAACTGAGAAATATCTGCCAGGAGACTCCATAATAATTTTTACGCCACTGGCATGATTCAGTAACCGTGATCACATTCGCGAACTTTTTTTATCGCGGCATACGAGAGTTCCGTGGCCTTTTCCCCACTCCCATTGCCCGCGTACAGCGTGATTTCGCGAATCCGACATAACGTGAATGCGCAAGACATAATTCAAACAGGAAAGCAAATTTTGACAAGCAACAAAGCAACAATTGAAGACCTTAGTGCAAGAACCAGATAATGACCACTTTTTGCGAAAATGAGATTTCCACAAAGACATGAAGCCCTTTACCAGTAGACATAGTCATTTTCGATGGTAAGTTCTAAATAAGTTCAGCAGACATTGTTGGAATTTTACGTTCTGCTCTCTGAGTGCAAGAACCAGATAATTAATAATAATGCTCCAGCAAGCCGGGGTTTTCTCGAAACTTCACTTTTGGTTATTATCTGGTTCTTGCACTCAGGTCTTCAATTTTCGCCGCTGCCGCTTCTCCATACACCAGACGTTTTTCGGAGGAAGGCAAGAGAAAAAAATGAGTAGAACGAAAACTTTGAAGAGCAGCACGAACTTTCCGAAAAGTTGGAATCGAGCTGAAATCAGATCTGGCGAAAATATTACCACCACCGAGAAGTGGAGCGGCATGCATTTGTTTACGACGTAACGGACAGGGTCCGAGATAATTGGACCAATCGGAGCGCCCGAAAAATGGCGCGAGATGCCCTTCGAATCGTGCGCACCCGGAACTCGATCGAGCGTGACGAAACGTTCATTGATCCCCTCCCCCCTCCGACGAGCGCCACCCTCCCTGCTGACACCTACCGCACGACGGGCGCACTAGCAGGCCACGAACTCGGCCGGCGCGTGAGCAGCGCTGGCCGAAGCATGGCCGAACCAAATGGCCGAAGGGCGATAATTTCGGATCCGCGCCGGAACCACAGCCTGCAATCATTCGCCCCGAGAGATCTATTTCCCAAATTGTGGCCTTCGGAAGCGACAGACCTCAAACGATCCCCAGAGAGGTGACTTCTCACTCATTTTTTCGGCTCCCGACAGTTTTATCCTCCGTTATTTGAAAGGAGGCAGCGAAAATGCAATTAGTGTAATTCCGATTTAAACGACGCGATATTTTCCCGGCCCAGTGACCCGCAGCCGGTGCTGGCTTTCCGATAAAAGCGCACACATGGAATTCTTTGTGGTGTGATTTAATGCTTACCAAGAAGAAAGTCTTCAGTAAGAAATTAACTGTTTATCGTAGAACGTAGACATGTTTCTTAAGTACCTAATCACTTAGGTAGCATGGCGATGAAAAATGCCTAGAGTTAGATTTAAAAGCACTCTTCTTTCTCCACAAATTTTCCTGAATAATTTCTCTGAGTTCTAACTCAAATTCCTCTTTCTCCAAAACTCCTACTAGCATCTGTATCAATTTTTTTAACAGCCTAAAGACCCAAGTTGCCTATGTGGAAGCTGCCTAAAGGATGGTGAGAAATCACTTCAAGGAACGGCTTCAAGGACTTCAAGGGCTGCAAGATGTAACAGCATCAGGGACAAGAATGGAGAACTCTTAATTGAACATGAGGATAAAGTAAAGAGGTGGAAGGAATACTTGGAAGAGTTGCACAATGGAAGCCATCTTAGAGAGAAAGTAATCGAAGAGGAAAAGGAAGTCGATAAGGATGATATGGGAACTCCAATCTTAAGATCAGAATTTGATGCAGCTGTAGGGGATCTGAGGTTAAATAAGGCTTTGGGAATAGATGATATTCCTGCCGAGCAAATCAAAAATGCCAGAGAGAAAACATTTACTCAGCTGTACAAAACCATATGCGACTTGTGCTCTACAGGAGAGATACCCACACACTTTGAGAAGAACATCATCATCCCTATAGCCAAAAGGAAGAGAGCTGAGAACTGTGAACATTTTAGGACCATAAGATATTGACGAGAATCATCTATAAAAGAATAGAGCGCAAAGCTGAGGAGTTCCTGGATGAGGACCAATTTGGGTTCAGAAGAAATAAGGGCACAAGAGAAAAGTGATTTTGGGCCTCAAGCTACTTATAGGGAAGAAAATAGAGAAGAATCTACCAATGGTTTTTACATTTGTAGATTTGGGGAAGGCATTTGGCAACATGGATTGGAATAGATGCTAAATATTCTGAAAGAAATTGGAGTATCATACTATGAACAAAGAGTTATCTACAGCTTGTATAAACACCTAGTGGCGATAATCAAATCAGGCCCCAGCAGTACAGAAGCAAGCATAAAGAAAGGAGTGAGACAAGGCTGTGCACTGTCTCCTGTATTATTCAATGTCTACACCAAGAAAGCCATCCAAGAAGTCAAAGAAAAGTCTCCGGGAGTGAATATCCACGGGGAGAAAGCATGCTACGATTTGCAGATGACATAGCAATCATGACAGAAACAGAAGGAGATTTAAAGAAGACACTAGGAAATATAGAAAGAACAATGACCAGATGTCATCTGAATATCAATAAAAAGAAAACTAAAGTATTGGTATGCAGTAGGAAAAAGAAAGCCAGGACCAATGTTAAACTAGGAAAACAAAAATCGAGGAGGTGGAAGAGTTCTGCTACCTGGGAAGCTGAGTAACCAGCGATGGACGAAGTAAAAGAGAAATTACTAGTAGAATTGCCCAAGCAAAAAGGGCATCTTACCAGAAGAAGATTCTGCTTACAGCTCCAAATACAAGTGTTGAAGTGAGGAAACATTTCATTAGAACATACATCTGAAGCATTCTACTCTATGGCAGCGAAGCATGGACAATAACAGCAGAAGAGAAGTCCAGGCTGGAAGCATTTGAAATGTGGTGCAACAGAAGAATGATGAAGATAAAATGGATCGATTGAGTGACAAACAAAGAAGTCTTAAGAAGAGAGGGAGAGAAGAGATGTCTACTGAAAACCTTAAAAAGAAGACGGGACAACTTAATAGGCCACATCTTAAGACACAATGACCTGATGAAGACAATCGTCGAGGGAAAAGTGAATGGAAAGTATGGAAAAGGCAGGCCTCATGAGGTATATGGAGCAAGTTGTGAAGGATGTAAAACAGAGGAACTACGTCAATATGAAGAGGTTGGCCGATAGAAGAATCAAGTGGAGGGCAGCGTGAAACCAATCCTAGGATTGTTGACCGATGATAATGAAAGACCCAAGAACTGAAGATGTTGCAAAATGTCATATAAATACCAGTATTCCCAAGGAATATTACCAAGAGGTCAGTCTGGTCAGAGAGAGTGGGAGCTAACCTAGTAATAAGCCAAGCAGTAATTGAAATTCACACATCAGGGTAAGAGGGCCAGTTCCTTCCTGAGCGATTTGTGATTTCCCAAATTCTAGCATCCAGGTAATCACTCTAAACTTGAGTTAAGCAGGATGTATCTTTAGAGATCTCTCCTGGGATTTGAACCCAAGATCTCTGGTCAGTCGCCCAATGATTTGCCTACTGAACTTCCACAGCACCTCATATGGTGTCAGCCAGCTTTACATATCACTTCATGAAGGCAAATCGTATTTCACCTCAAACAAAACTATTCCTCAAGAGAATATTGTGGAGAATACAAGAGCCCATGGAGCTGTTATTAGAGGATTAATATAATTAGCTCAGAAATGTTAAAGGTTGGATGAGCAGACAAAATTACAAGTTTATTTTTGCTTAGGACAACATCTGAAATTAAGCTATTTGACGGTAAAGTGGCAGGAGTAAAGAGCATCACTTGAATAGGAAAAAATGTTACAGATTTTCAGTTTTGATGTGATATTTGGGGATTTACCAGTGTTCCCAAACTATATGATGACATGAGTAAGATGTCTAACCTGGAGTGACACCAACTAGAGAAAGGGGAGGTCAATAAATCGTGGTACTTATGATGATTGCATTCAATACACTATTCAACTTTCGACATTTGTACTCATGATATGAATTCAACGCTCAGATCAACAATTGCTCTCCATAACTCAACACACATGTTACCTGCCCATCACTTGCAAACAATAGCACCACAGTAGAGCTATGGAGGAGGGTCCAACCCAGGCCCAACATTTATTAACTTCAGAGATTTCATGGGAACCGCTATAATCTAATTAATGTATTTAAGTCATTCATATTTAGCCAGCTTTAATATTATCACTGCTTGATGAGTTTTTCCCATTAGCTGCTATTATGGAACCTATTCATTCTGAGTCAAGCTAGGGTAACCATTGCAGAAAAAATTACCACCATAGAATATATCAAAGTAAAGAGATTTATTTACTAAAACGTGGCTTGAATGTCAGCATGCAGTAGGCAATACATGAGACAAACATCACACCATTTTAGTGAATTATAATCCCCTTCATAAAGAAATGACATTTTAAAAGTGTGACTTCACATGTGCTAATGAACACATGAGGTATTTAAAATTCCGTACGAGCTACAAAAAAGACCTATATTTCACTTCAGTTTCACCTACACCAGAATCACACCTTGAAATGGTTCAAAATCTGTACATGTGGTAACTTTGGCATCCCTGAAAATGAAGTAAAATATCTACAGGTCTTTTTTTACTCCAACTGATATGGAATGTTTTTAAGAATCCAAAAATTGATGTTTTTACTACAACAATATGCACATTAAAAAGAAAAAACTTAAGTAGCATTATAATCCTTACAGTTTATTACCTCAGACAAAGGTTTTTCTGGGTCACTGTCATTATCGACCTTGATAATGACTACTTAAGTTTTTATTCTTTTTAAGATGATAGAGATACACAGAGTAAAGCCTGAAACAATTTGTTTCACAACGCATATATTTTTATTTCATAATATTTTATGTAGGTGGAATGTTTTCTTTATGAAAATTTCAATTTTATCCCGGGTCACAATATATCCTCATCCACATGAGTAAATTTTTTTCAAACACATAATTAAGGCAATATGATTACTTGTATTTAACAATAGCAAAATTGTTGGTTCGCACAGTAGCACCCCCTTTTGGGATAATATGGGGGTAAGAAATACGTACACAACTTACAATTACTTGCATTAAAAGTTTTCATCGCCATAGGAGTACAATGTTCAATCTTTGCAATGCTTATGGCTCTGAACTGAATAACCTATATACAAGCGACTTCTGTGAGGTAATACAGTCCCACAACAGGAAAACTTTCTTAAATATTAAAGCACCATATAATTATGAACGAAATAAACTTCCCTGTAAAATAAATGGTATATTTAAATATTTTCAACAACCGATTAATAAACAAAGCTTAATAATTAAAAATTTTCTGTGGCAGGGTGGCTACTGATAACCAATTTTCAAATTCCCTGACTTTTCCCTCATGGCTTTACCAATTTCCCTGACCGATCGCCAAAAGGTCTCCTATTATCAGAATATTTTGTTCTGCTGAATTAAATTTTCGTCAAACTCATAAAATGTTAAAAGCTGAAATCAATACATCAAAAGCTATAAGAATGTAAAAATATATGGAACCTCCGCCCTAATGAAAAAATATATTAAATCTTCACAAATTAAGCCCTCACACAAATTATACACACTTTTATTACATTTTTCGCGGCCGTGCATCGTATTTCCATAGTCGTGTATGATTCCTTCGGTAAAATTACAAATTGACAATGTCTAATTCTTCAGGGAAGAGGTAGCGTGTCATGGTAGTTCTGGGAAGTTGAAAATTACTGAAAAGGCATCGAAAGGAAAGTTAATGGTCAATTTACTGGCCGACTCCGGCACAGGTTGCACGAAAAATAAAAACCAAAGCAAAGTTGATGGAATGGATCAAAATCAGATGGCACGAGTGACGTTTAGAAGTGAATAACATTTTGATTAACGTGGTCATAGCCCCTTGATTGTAAGAGGGAACCAAAAATGTAAAAATATTTGTATAAACAAAACGTAATCGCGCCACTGAAAGCGAAAACAGGAAGCAATTAGCAACGGCAGCATCATATTTAGGAATGTCATATTTGAGGTGGTTTGTGACCTGACTAAATTGCTTCGAGAGGGAGCTAAGGGGGCCATTCAATAATTACGTCGAGCGTGAATGGTGGGGAGAGGAGGAGAACTCTTCTTATGGTCTCGCGAAGGGGGGTATGGAAATCGAAGATGATCTCACGTAAGATTTTGTTTACACCAGTGATCGTACTTGTATTACCATTTAAATTTTCATCGTCTCGTATTTTTAGAACTGCAAGCACGTACTTACTACAAGCTAAAGAGCTACAACTACCTCTTCAGCCGAGTTTCGGAAGTTAAGAAAAAAAAACGAGAGGTAAAATCTTCCCAAAAACATAGCCTCGGATTCCTTGTGATGAGCAGAATACACGGTGATCATGAATTTTAACACTACTAAGCAAATATCGCATTAAGGATATACAAAAGGGATGCATTGTATGACTGATTCACAATTAAATAACTAAGATTCACAACTGAATGTTCAACAAATTGACGGGGTTTATTCTATGCACTTCGGCGACGGACATTAGTTTTAGTTGGTGAAATGTTTTGGTGAAATAGAGGGCGCGAAAGACTGCCCGATAGACGTAATGGTATAAAAATAACGAGAATTTCCTATCCCAGTTTCTCCCCGACTGTTACAAGAATTCCCTGACTATTCCCCGACTTTTCCAGGTTTACAAAATTCCCTGACAATTCCAGGTTTTCTCGGTTTTCCCTGACGATCGCCACCCTGTATGTGCCCTTGTATGGGCAATGGATTACCTGGACTTCATTAAGAACTACATCTATAAATGGAACATATTTCAAAGCAAATATATGTGATTTAATAAATAGTTGTTAAAAAATTGTTCGGGTAAATAAGATACGGCATTTTATGTGTGTGCTAACTCTGAATTTGTCAGAAAGAATCAGTTTGCCCTCCATTCTACATCCTAAGATTGGAATAAAACGCAATATTAAAGCAAAACTGAAGATTAAAATTACTCCGATGAGCAAATTGAAAAGTAATTACAACTGTACCTGTAAAACTACAGATTAATTTTATAAAACATTCAATTGTAATTGTAAATAGCTACATACAATATCCCTGAAGTAATTGTAATGGAGTCTGATTATATTTCTCCAGTACTTGATATAACTGGTGGTTTCAGGCATAACTTAATAAAACCTATTCACAACCGAAAGGAAAACTTAGCTGTCTGGTGCCACACATTTATTTTACAAGCAAAAATACATTTGTAAGAAAAATGTACGTGGAACTACAAAGTTAAGTTTTCATTTCAATCTCCAGTACTTTTCCCATTACTGCACATAAGGATATACATACCACAAGAGCAGCATACTCCAAGAGTCCATATTCAACAGGAACTAACAGCCAGAATTTCCAATCCTCAATTACCAACTATCATCAAAGCAGCAAGGATACACCATTCAATCATTTCTGTGAAAAATAAAAAAAAGTTAGAAAAATACTCTAAGCAACATTTGAAGAATATATATGCATTTGGGTCATTTTCTCTTGACAAAACAATGTGGACATTACCTTACCAACCTTCTACCAGAGGAAGATACAACACATACAGTTGTTCCTGCAGCACACTACTCTTTAACTCATAAAATGTCAAAAAAAAGAGCCATACTATGAGTGAAACGGTTAGCCCAATGAAAATACAAGGAAGTCATTCACCAGATGGAACAAAAGCAAAATCAACTTCTAAAGATGCTACACTTGAAAAAAAAAAAGATACGGGATAAATGAGACTGTACTACAATGGTAACTGAAAATTGTGGCAGTGAAATTCAGTGAAAACACATGAAGAAACTATTGACTAATTGCCACTTGTATATAGCATACGAAACTGCAGCAATGAGAAAAAGAATCTGGAACCCCAAAACTCAAGTAATTTATAAATACAGTCAACAAACAGATGACTTGAAGGGTTAATTAACATCAAATCATCACATGCATCCCTAAGCAATGGCATAGTACCCTTGCTGATTTTTTTTAGCTACTGACGGAGATTACAGGTTCCATCTGAAGGTGATCAATAGAAAATTAAACCCATGACGAGTTATTTCCAGGGAGCCGGATCTTTCTGGAAAACCCAAGGCTGCACAGAATGCTCAAGAATGTGTGAATTTCACACACCAGTGGGATCAGTATTTACAGAGCTCCACCCTCTTCAACCTGGCCTACCTTAATGTTGAACACTATGTTTATTAATTAAAACTATAAAGCCAAGGTTATCTTTGTAGTGAAATATTTTTAGTCCCCCAATAATAGGACAATTGAAGGCAGCATTTCCCGAGCTACCTTTTCATATATCCCTTTTATAATCTGAAATAATTGCAATTAGAAAAAGCTGGGCGCAGAGATAATGTGTGTGTGTCAGGACATAGATACCACAAAGTAAAAATTATCTGCTTTAACCAGGACTCGAACTCAGAACTCCCTGATTTCAGGCCAGGTGCCAGGCCATGCCAGACCACTTGAGCTACCAAGACATCCTCTTTCTCTGAGGAAATTTTCCATGGAAAAAGGATTTCTCAGTAGCTCAATTGGTTCAGCACCCGGCCATAAATCTGAGAGTTCTGGGTTCAAGTCCTGATCAAGGAAAATGAATTTTTTGACTATGGATATCCAGCTAGTGCAATTTCAGCTGGTAACTCTGTTACGGCTTTTGTGGTAAGCATGGGATCTTTGAATTTGTTAATAGAACGTTGAAGTTGAACATGCAGTACTGTAATGCTCGATTCTATCATCACGTCATCAATGCTACGACTGGGTTGGCATAGCTCGAACACTCCAATCCTTTCACCAGATAACCTCTTCACAGTAACATAATTCTCCTCTTTTACATTCCTCAATTCAATCAAGGCTTTCTTTGCCACACTCCCCATTTTTTTTGCCCAATAACTGTCTTCAGTAAACTATGTCTCAAGATAGGTCTGATAATGTTCTCTTGACTCCTTTTAGTTTTCGTCAGACTTCTCTTTACTCCCATTCATTTCAGAACCTCATCAGTTACTCTTTCTATCCATTGTATGCACGTTCATTCTGTGATGCCAACTTTCCAACATTAGATCATCTGCAGGTCATAATATACTACTTTTTCCCCACACATATTCACTGCCGAAACCTTCTCCCTGATTTCCTTCATATCTTACTCAATGTAGGTATTTTTTCTCTATCTTTACAAATATTATCCATTCATTTTGAAGATATTATTGAAATAAATCATGTTGTTTTCATGAAACTTTAATTAAGACCTAGGTTTCCAACCAGAAACATCATCATGAAATATGTTGAAAATGATCACACACTGATGAAATCTCTACGTTGAATCCTAAATCATCAGTAAAGTATGGTTTCTGAGGAAAAGTGCAAGTTTGATCTCATAATTATATTTTAAGTCCACAAAATAATACCGTAACTTTTGAATAATGGGAATTGCCCTTATTCAAATAAAAACCCAAACATAAAAATAAACACTAAAGTTCACAGACATTTCAGCGAGATTCTGAATTTTTAGAATGAGATAGTACACGAGATCTTGGAAAATTGCTTTTGCCAACAGAAAACATATGACAGAATACAGAAACAAAGAATAGAATGTTAAAAAGAAGAAATACACAAGCATCAAGAAATAACTTCCACGCTTCACACAAGGATCAGCAATGGCGTGTCCTGCCCCATTCTAGAGTTCTACAATGCATCACCACTTTCCTACCAGCATTTTTCTCATAACAGAAAGTGCTCTATGAGGTAAATTTTCTTGGCAATGCTACAATATTAAAATACAACTTAATATTTACAAGAAAAGATTTCCAACAGTTTCCCAATAATTCTCATCATTTGCTCACTCTTGTTCAACCTGAAGGTTGGTTTGATAGGTGTGGGTAGAGCTCACCCCCTACTAAGCCATTGGCATGTGAAATTCACGTGTTAGTGTAAGCAGGCCAGTTCCTTTCCCTGGGCCATCTGCGATTTTTCACAGAGCTCAGACACTCAGGAAATTGCATTGCAAGGTATTTAAGTGAGGGGTGTCTAAAGAGGCTTCACCCAGATTCGAACCTGGGACCCTCCAGCCCTTAGTCCAGTGCCTTAGGAACTGTTGATTTCATATGGACCGATAAAATTTTTTATTATCTTTCTTAGCTAAAACATTTAAACAAATTTGACCTAAAAATTCAAGTGCTTCTTGCAAAGTAGATTTGCAACTACACAAACACACAACAGAGTTGTAATTACACAAAACCAAAAAAAGATAGATAGCCATAAATCCTATTGCAACCATTCATTTGCTGCATTATCTCAGTGGCACTGAATTGACTGCCATGGCAAAGAAATTAGCTCATCGCCAACTCTTCTATTTCACATACGCTTTAGTTATAACTGCAGTGAAAACCTCATGCTCCAATAATAATGTGACACATATTAGGTCACTTGAAGGCTATATCCCTCCCCATCATGATATTTGATGACATTTGAATAGACCCCCCTCCAGGGTTAGGGTCTAATGTAAGTAACAAACTGCTAGGCTTGACTTCGTGGAACCACATATTGATAACGTAAATAAATTCACTTTGTAAAATTCCACAGATTTATTAAAACCATCCTAGGTTTCGACTTACAGTCATTATCGAGGTTGATAACGACTGTCTAAGTCGAAACCTAGGTCGGTTTTAAGAAATCTGTGGAATTTTACAAAGTGAATTTATTTACGTTATCTAATGCAAGTTTTTTTTAGCAGGAACTACTGTGAAGAGTAGTGTAAAATAGGTATTTGCATTAGGTGCAAATTTGTAAAAAGTATGGAAGGGTGGCATCAGTGAGTGAATCAAATGTGAAAGTTGTCAGGGTTGGGTTGGTGTAGAGTTTAGAATACTGGCCCCTCTCCTGAAAGGTCAGGGTTCCCACCAATGGAAGATATTTTTTGTTGGTTAACTGGCCCCTACTCGAGTGCTTTGTGGAGACTATTCAAGTTCAATACTCCATCCATCAGATGGAACGTTAAGCCATGGTCCCCTTGGCACCTTTCGTTAAATATGAGCTAATGCCAATTCGGGGTTAAAGTCCACCCCACTTCCTTGCCCTTCCATTCCCATCCGCTCACCTTTCCTCTAAAGTCCCTAAAAGTGCAGGTACAGGCTTGAAAACCCACAGACAGATAGAATGCAATGCTATAGTTGATTTCATTGATTCACCTTAAAGTAGCTAAAAAAAAAAAGCAGCATTACTTTTCTGTATTTCCACTTTACATGTATTTTGATCTTGATTATTCAATCTGTAGGACCACCCCTGCCATCACCTCTTCCTGTGCCCAAGATGTGGATACATCTTGGAGGCTCCTACAATCCTCGGAAGACTCCATCAGTGGTAGTTTCCGTGGCAGAATTTTTGTTATTCACCCTCAACTACATCTCATTATAATTAAGAAAAGAGGAATTTAAAGGATTTCTCACCAAGAGGTGTTGCTATCATGTGCTAGAGGTGCTGGAATCGTGTCTCTAAACATTTGCTTAAGTACTTAAAACCACAAGAGCAGAAATACATAGCAAATGCTAGGGATGACAGAATATCAATTCCGGTACTGTGGACACACAGGAAAGAGGCAATATTGGGAGTATTTACCATCCAGGAAATGGGTGAACGCACTCACTGGGAAGCTTCTTCACGCCAACAGACCATAACGAGGAATAGCAATAGAATGCAAGTCAACTGTTCAATATCAACATCACTTAAAAATAAAATAAACTTCGTTATATCCACATGATTATTATTACTCACTCAATTGGTCATTATCAAGAGAGTCAAGTCATAATGAAGAGAGTCACCTCTTGATGACCTGATGAGGTCAGAATCCGTTGAGTGAATAACAATAACCGTGATTAATATAAGTTTAACTTATTTTTGAGTCATAACAAGGTATTTCAGCAAAACAAAAGGATGAGTTGCCACCTGCTTGAATGTTACATAAACATAACTGGAGCTAGGTGGGTTTTCCTGGATGATAAAAATACTTTTGATTCACCAGATGCCCCTCCCAACCACTAGGTAATGCTTCCCAGCTTCCCACCCATCCCCTCTCTCCTTCATCACATGATTAATGGATGCCCCCTCATCATCAGTTGTCCCCCAAAGTAGATAAAAATTGTTTTCCCTTAACAACAGCTTTAAAAAGAATTCTCACTTAAACACAGATCACTGGACATACATAATGAATAAGGGAACGAAGTTAAATGCAAAAGTGGGCATCAGCTTTCTTAATTTTTATGAAGAGGAACTTCAAAAATGGGTGAATGGGAAAATAGTTAGAACTTGGGACTAAAAGTAACTTGCTATTTGTACAAGAAAAAAAGGGGGCACTACATATTACACATATGTACAGCATGACTTGGGCCGAGACTTCTGACATGGAGAAAACTCTAAACCCCCCGTGAAAACTTGACCAGCAAATTAAAATTAGATTTGAATGACCACCTATAAGGTTCTGTAACACTCACATCTACAAAGTAACACTATGGTGTCCAACAGAAAACTAAAATTAGAATGACTTCACTTTCTCTTAGCAAAAATAAATTTCCTGCCTGCTTTCAATGAACTGGTGGGGAAGTACTGCACAAAAAATGAATGAGATATTTATCCCTAATGACACTCATCGAAAATTCAATATTCCAGTCACATCACACCTTCAAAATGAGTAGATATATCATTAGATGATGCTCCTTCCATTGCCAATGCAATGAAATAGAGGATGATAGGTATTGAGGCATCTTACTTTCAGAGATATAATAATAACCGGCCAGAACACAGGTGTGGTGCTGGAGCCTTCCATCCTGGGTGCTCTAATCCGTTGGATGTAATGGTACACAGTGAATCCTCGTAGTGTAAGACTGCACCATTAGGACCCCACAATTCCCTCCACCCTCCCTTCGATGCCGAAAATGCTTCCCCTGCACCAAACTTCCTACCTATCCTCACAGGCATAAATGACTTCCAACGTCAAAAAATTGTGAAAGAGAAAGCAGCATCGAAAGAGAACTGACTATGCACAGATTGATATCAATTCAATGGAGAATGGACTAACTGCTATTTATGACAGTTGCCATACTCCCATCCAACCCAATCCCTTTGATGATGTCTTTGCATTAACTACACCAGAGTAAGATGGAGTGTTTTAGATCCATATTTTCATGCTTATGGCAAGGTCTCTGGCAAGGCACACGCAAGTGCTCCAATGCAAGGAACGAACAAACTTGGAGGGCTCCAAGTACGTTGGCGTATGTAGTGCACTGCACTCCTTTACCTTTCTCAAATCTAACAGAAATATCACCAGACATTCTCACCTATAGTGGAACCTGAACCCACAGAGTATGTCAGCACATAATAAATGTCCTTTTGTCATGAATTAGTGGTGGTAGCATCCACCATTCATGGGATTGCGCTTTCACTTTAACCCTGCAATTTCCCCCTCACCAGGCACATAGCCAGGGGTGTGCTACTGGGGCTTAAGCCCCCCCGAAACTTTTTTCAAGAGATTTTATTGTTCTGATTTTAACTGGGCATCATAATCCGGATTACGCTGCGTATAATTCAAGTGCTAAGTGTCTTGAAATGTGATCACGAGTTTGAATGTGTGTGTGTGTGGTTAATAATTGTTCTTTTCAATCTGATATGCATGCATGTGTTGAACTTCTGTTCTGGGGCTGGTCAAATTAACTGCTTCAAGACAAGGTAAGCAGTAAACTTTACCAGTGAAAAGAGATAGGAATGGGCACTGTGAATGCAAATACCAAACACTGAAAATTAAGGAAGAGATTTGTAACATGACGGTACCGGACGGCTAAGGCTGATTTGAAGTTAGGCTACACGGGCCACACTAGACTTAGCCCCACCCGAAGCAAATTTCTGGCTACGTTCCTGCCCCTCACATGCCCTTGAGGTAGCTAGCGAGGTAACATGAACATTTGGATGTACTCCATGAAAGCAGCTGAGAATAAAGAAGAATCCCAGTTTTCCCCAGCTTCTATTATTCAATATTCCCCTCTGGGTTGCACCAATCAAGTGATTTATCACCAATGGTCTCAGCCACCATGTCAAGCATGAGTAATTTGCATTACGTGGATAAACCAAGGTGTGCAACCAAGAAAATGGTTCAGAGTGACAAAGAGAACCAAAGGAATAAGACTCCATTAACGAAATATTTTCTGCTGGACCTTTTTTTGGATTTATGAGATGGCTAGATTCACGTAAGCTTAGTTTGAGTTGTTTCCATGTAAATTATGTTTAATTTCCGATTACTCACATTTTTAAACAGCAGTTAGACTACTCAGTGCAGTATTCAGGGACAGCATGAGTTCCATTTCAGGAGTAGTTTGCACCAGAACAGATAATCTGGTGCTATGGAATATCTATGTACCACAAATTCCAAACACACAACAGGCAGAATAGGGAAAGAGGTAATCAAGATTCATGCCATGCTAGGACAGGTTCTGGGTGAACTGTCGATGACATAACCAACTACCACAATGAAGAATGTGGTTAGACTTTTCTTAAGGGCAAGCTTGTTACAGCCAACAATGCGTGTCTCAAAATTTAAATAATTTGTCACTTACCTTGGTAATCACAGTCAGCACCCTATGCACTCTAAACCCAAAAAATTGCTGAAGAAATGGTTTCATCTCTCACTCACTAAATGACATTGGACTGACACCTTGGCATTAGGATATTTATATCGTCACCATATCAATTCAGTGGTAACAATACATGTTCTTGTATCCTCACTCAAGAATGACCTGAAAATGCTTCCCGTATATGAGGCATGTCAGGAAAGTAAGTACCATTTCGTTTTACCACCACCTGGCTAGTGTCGCAGTTCCGTACATGTGTACTTGTCTTTATGGTTGATTGTTTTTCAACTGACTCCATTACAGCCAGATTGTGTTGTGTTTACATTTGTTAGTGATCGTTTAAAATGTTTAAAACAATATCTGATCCCACCGACTGTGAAGTGAGTTCTGTAATACGGGTTTTCAACGCAAAGAATGTTAAGCCAGCTGAAATTCACCGTCAACTTGTAGAGATTTATGGTGAAAGTGCAATGACTGATGGGATAGAGAGAAAGTGGGTAAGAAAATTCAATCATGGACGAACCAGTGTTCACGACGAAGCACGGAGTGGGCGGCCTTCTGTTGTCAATGATGGTTTGGTTGAAAAAGTGAATGAGAAAATTCTTGAAAACAGACGGTTTACGATAAGAATGGTTTCTGAAGATTCCCACAAATTTCAAAAACTTTTTTGCATGAGATTGTCACAAATTGCTTAAATTATCGCAAACTGTGTTCCCGTTGGGTTCCGAAAATGCTTATGGATGACCTCAAAACGAAGCGACTTGGAAGTGCATTGACATTTCTCACCCGATTAAGTTTTGAGGGAGGTGACTTCTCAAACAGTATTGTGACTATCACTTATTCTTGAATTTGAAGCGTGATTTTGGAGGAAGGCGCTTTGACAGCGATGACGACACAAAGAACAGTGTTCAGCAATGGCTGTCTTCCCTGGTGATAATTGTCTACGAAGAGGGCATAGAAAAGTTGGTTTCCCGTTATGACAAATGTCTAAACAATGGTGGCAACTATGTAGAAAAATAGTGAAAGATATAATCTTTCATGTAAAAATAAATCTTGCCTTGAAAAAAAAAATGTTTTTAAGAGTTTTTTCCCAAACGGTACTTACTTTCCGGACAAGCCTCGTAGTTGTGCTCATGAACAACTCATGGTGGAATTCTATCTGAGATCAGTATGAGAACCAAAGAGACATTTCCTAGGTTCGATTCTCACACAGGTGCCAACATATTCTTGATGTTGCCATAATGCAATCACTTAAATATTTAAAGCTCCCAATCCAACCTGGAGGATAACTGCATTGTGCTTACAAATACAACTACTCGACTGCATGGTAAGAATGGAAGTTTAAGGACACTTTCCCCCTAAAAGACCTTAGAGATCCAGAGGAGTAAAAGGTTCCCTCAATACCTGAACTGAAAGTACTAGGTGAGACATCGTGTGTTGATTTCTGCGCTCGTCTAAAGCCCGTTTCACAGGATACTTGATCCAGCACAAGACCTAGTGTGCTAGCCGCTACTTGATATTGAGGACGGAATCTAGTATGATTGGAACCGTCCTGGGAGGTTTCACACGATCATTGATCTTGTGCTTGCTATGAATCGGTTATTCCATACGATTCCATACTAATTAAAAAACAAGAAGTTCGCACAGCGTCTGTAACGTGACTTGATTGGTCGATGGCTACTGGGCTACTAGATCCTACTAGAAATCTAGTACCGCATCAAGTATGAAATCCAGTAGCTCAGCGAGTATACTAGCTAGCGTGCTTACCAGCCAGTATACTGGTTCTGTTCACACGATATTGGAAAGCTAGCATACTAGTGAGTATACTAGACCTTGTACTGGATCAAGTATCGTGTGAAACGGGCTTAAAGCAGTAATTTTTCCTCAATGAAATTTTTGTATGGACAACACATCAATATTCTGTAAACATAAAAGACACACATCTGCCCAAGACCAAAACATTTTGCACTTTACACAGTAATGCTGTATTTCCATGAATACTACTCATTTGCATCCATTGACGAGAAATTATTTCCACAGAGTTTGAAGAAAAATGCACATTAAGTGAACAATCATTGTCCCAACACTTAATTAACATCAAATTGTATCCTAAACCACTACAAATAGTATTGCCACTAAAATGACTTGAATATACGTAATTAGTGTTTGGCCTGAAGGTTAGTCTAGTTTGTGAAGGTAGACACTAATGCCCACAGCATGTGAAATCCACATTCCGGAGTAGAGGGGCCAGTCCTTTTCCCTGCACTGCAGGTGCTTTCCCAGGAAGACTTGGCTCTCAGAAAATCTCTCTCAGCTTGTGCTAAGTTGGCTCAGCCTGATTCAACCCATGACCAATTGCCCCCTACCCACCAAGCTATTACACCATCATTGTGATGATGAAAAAACATGTGTGTTTCACATTTCAGTTTCCCCACAGCCTAAACTAGACTTTGTTATTTACAGCAAATAGTGCATCAATTATGCTTCTCTCATCATAGTGTGTGGATGATTTGAAATTTTGAATTTGTACATCACAAGATGAAAGATCATGGCAATGATGAATATTTCCTTGCATCTTTGGAAAGTGGTGTCAGCCATGTTAATTCTAAGTGAGACAATGGGGGTGTTTACTCAGAACCTAAATCGCAATTTTGTACATGAACTTGCTAGAAAGAAACGAAAAAGGAATTTCAGTGAAAATATTAATCTTCTAACCACAACCATTCACTAATAAATCAAAAATTAAAATAAGCAAAAGGTGACGCCCACCAAAACAGCTGCTTTGATAACATTGACGTCATTTTCCTCCCGTCCTTGACTGCTTTTATGGGAAGGGTAGTGAGTGGAGGGGGGTTCTCGGAAGGTCTGCTCGCACAGATGCTGTCGCAACTGCTCCTATTGGCAGATTCAGCTGTGGTCCCCTCCCCCCCCATTGTGATATATTTGTCTCCCCCATTGTGATTGGACAAAGTCAATTACGTCAGAGGTTGTGCCACGCCCACTTTTCCGAAAGGGTTAAAAATATCAGTTTTTCGCCGCTTATAACTCGAGAATTAATTGATGGATCAAAAAATGGAAAAATAAGGGTATTTTTATGTTACAAACTCTATCAGATCAGGCAATAAAAAAAATGGTAAACGACCCCATTGTACAGAGACAAGTTTTCAACTCACCAGTTCCAAGTCATTCACTCCTGCACAGGTCAAACTGAACATTTCCATCCCCTCAAGCAATATGTTAGCCAATTACTGATACTATTTGGTAGTACAAACCACTAAACAACTAGGTTACCATTCCCCAATGTCATATAACCTTTAGAATTACCGGCAGAAGAAAAAGTTCTGGTGAAATGTTACAATTAGAGTTTATCTTTAGTTCACAATTCAATACAAAACTTCAACATTTAAGAGCATCCATATTAGGTATCTACAATGGAGGCACAATCATAATGAAGAAATTTTCCACATGTATATTAAATTTTATATAAAAATATAACATTTGACACACTTTTTCAGTACAATAAAATGATAGTAAAACTCTTAAAATCTGCATAAAAATATCACCACATAAAATGTAATGTTATATTCTATTCCCAGGATCATGCATTTTCAAGTTGTCACAGGGATGCATTCTGCCAAATGACCCTTTGCCGTTAGCAGTTATTAAACTTTGAACAATTGGCGACAAACTATCAGAGAGATTGCTAAAGGAAATACAAATCTTGCAGCATGAGAACCTTTTCTTATGCCATCTTACACTCACCCTAGCCACAACATGCTACACTCTCATTTCCTCCTCCCTATCCACCAACACAAGTGGCCAATTCTGGAATTCTGGAAACACACTAACTACACAACAATGGACAACCCACCTCATCACAGTCACCACCACCAACTCTATTACATCTAAAACTTCAGCAATGTAAAAAAAGTTCATTCATATTTTGCCTTCTTTCTAATTATGGTGCAATGAAGAATACTGCAAGTTCCCGTGTAGGTAAGAATGGTTTTCAAAGCAGAATGCAAACAGAAAATATTGTAAAGATCACTTAGCTAGGCGACTGAAGAAAATGCACAAGGATAGCAGATCTGAGGCATAATTTTCACTCAGTTTCTTCATTTTTTTTCACAAATGATAGAAATCATGCCGAAAATATATATATTTTACAAATTCAGACATTCTGATCTCAAACTTTCTGTTCAAAAAAATAGAAGATATGGCTAACCACAGATCTTATGAAGGGAATGAGTGCATGTTCATTAGTGGAAAAATATTCCTAAATTATTGGCCAGGTTTCCACACTTGTGTACCCTGAATGTTTAAGGAAGAGTAATCTACTTCCATGTAAGTTTGATTTAAATGGGCAATAATAAAATGGATGTAAAATATTTACACATCATTTGGTCCAAGATATACTCTTCTAAAAAATGAACACTGGATTACCTCCTTTTTATCAGCCTCCTATCTCATACGTAGTATGGCACTTGCTGACATAATATATAGGCTCTTTAGGTCATTCATTCACAGTTTTGATTCATTCTCATAAGAAACATAAGGTTTGGCACAAAAAAACTCAGTTCCCTGCTCCCACTCCCTATCCAACATTGATCAACCTTCATTTGGGCCCTTCACTCATTTCGCCTTCGTAGTGTGCTGCCTGCTTCAGGCTTACACTCAACTGGCACTAAAGAAGCCAACTTAAAAAGCACAAAGATAATTAGAAATGCCTTCAATCCAAGAATCAGAAACTTGACAATGTCATGTGCATGCAGGACTGGCATTGAATTGGCTTAAATTGGGCAGCAGCTGCAGCATTTTGTATGAGAATTCATTATTGGTCATTTTTGCTACTAACCACAGTAAGATATTGAACCTGAATCCTATCACGCTGTATAGAAAAGGACACACTGTTATAATTAACTATCTTAACTTTATCTTTAAGGAAAACAGGAGAAACTCTTAAAACAATTGAAACAGATCAAACCACAATAATGTACGTAATGTGTATCTACAGATTACATCCACAATTCTAAACATACATAATTTTTTCACATTTGACAACCACCATTACTACCAGGAAACACATGCATGAATATTGGCTGTCAAAATTCAACAGTTTCGCCGTTCAAAATTAACTTCTGTTCAGTATAAAATATTTCTGGGAAACAAGTCACAAGTCAGTCAAGTTGGAATTCAATTGAAATACTATGGGTCATAAGGAAGGATAAAATCCTTTCGCACAGCCCATGATATGAAAAAAATGGAATCAACAGCAAAAACCCACCACCATTTCCATGACATGAGCTTCAAACTATTTTTTTTAATAACAGGGGTCACTGCGATCAAGGCATTTCAGTTATCTACACTAACAGCATCCATTAACTACAGGACTACTTCAAAAAACTTGATAAAGATATGGCGATTGGATGTAAGAGCTAAGTGAAAATGCAAAACAATTCTAATCACCTCAACTCATCATGATCCTTGCTTCTTACCAGCATACACACTCCCGAGACAGAGCCCATACTCAACTGATATCACACACTCGGGGAAATAATTTTCATCCTTGGCCAATCAAACCAACCTCAGTGGAGCCCCCTTCACTTGTGACAGGAGGCTCTAGAGGGGTATTACACAAGCACACTGCAGCCTAAAGGCTATTCATGTTCCTCCAGTATCTAGACACTTCAATTCCTTCCCAGTGGTGAACTTGCAAGCCATCAAAGCACCTGAAACAAAATTTCAATTAAATTATATCTCTCGCTCTCTCGCAAATGAGTATGGAAAGGCTATCCTTTTAGTGTAAAGTGTTTTTAATCTTCACAATAAATGGTAATGGAGGCACAAGCTGAGGTAAAAGAAGAACTGACAGTAGGCAAGAAGCTCAAAAAATCAATTAGAATTGCAGATCACTAGCATTTGTTGAAGGGAATACTACGATTGTTAACTAAATTGCAGGATCGATGTGGCAAGTATAGGACAAAGATTAATTTACATTAAAATAATAAGACTCTCAAGGTGTATGAGAGCTAGAATAAAATTTGAATTTGGCTCATGTAAGTGACAACACATGGAGGGATTTACATAACTAGGCAGTGTTAGGATGAAACCTCAGTCGAATTACAGATCTTTATAGTACTCACAATAGGGTAGTTTCCTATTATTTTTTTGTCTTGATCGAAAGTTTATAACCTCTGGAGTACGTGTTTTAAGCCGTTCGATTTTTTAATGACGTTAAGTATTTTTCCTCTTCAGTTAAAAAGTGAAAAAAATCAATGGCGCGAAAACGCGACGGTAAACTATTTCATGCCGGTTAATCCTACGTGTGACGTCAAATTATTTCCTCTACCTGCCACCTGGTGGTGCTGCGGACGCTTCCAAGTAGACACTGTACTCCGTTAAAGCTTATTAACTAGTATCGGCCGTGTATTTATTCCGTTAATTCATTATAATTAACTTTTATTTATTTATTTAATATTATTTATTCAGTTGATACATTTAAAATCAGTTAGTATAACTGTCACAAGCATACCGTTCCATCGCCGCACGACCTTCACGCCATGCTTCGCCGTAGCAGGAGACACCACGAGCAGAATGCCCTGGAGCCTATAAAACGACTATTAATACAATGTTTAACAGAGAAGACTTTTCGAGCGTTGATACCTTTCACAAGCTATTACTAATACATGTTCACTAGAGCTGAGGGGCCCTGAAATACAATGGTAAGTTCAGGAGACGAATACTCCTATGCCTCGCAACGCAAACTACCTACCTGTTACGTCAGCAAGAAGGCAGTGCACCCCGCCATTTCAGAGCCTTTTCAAATGGCCTTAAAATTAACATTTAATTCTCTAGTAAACAGAGATTTCTCAATACAAACTTTTTGCGTAAATTAACCCTTTGAGTGCCACCGATTTTTAGGTGGGTATTCCCAGAAGTGCCACGGGTATTTTGCTAATTTTGTAGGCCTTTATTCAAAAATTCATTGTTTGTTTTTATGTTGCTATTTTTACATAATTTCTTCTGAATTTGAAAGTGAATACTTTCTTCCAAATTAATATGAAAAAATATCGGCTGATTTTCTCAATGACACTCAATTGTTATAGTTTAATTTGGAATTTACAGATTTGAATTTTTTTATTTCTCAATTTTGACCAATAAATCGAGAAATAATATCAACTTTAAAGAAATAAACCATTGATAAATATAAAAGATTATTATTTTTCTAGGAATTGATCATATAATATCCAAGGAATTTGCACGAATTTTCAATATATATTCGATTGAGTAACACAATGCAAATTGCATAAAATTCAGGGGAAATTATCAAAATTATTGGAGGTATATAATGTGAATGTTTTTGCAGACAAGAGAATATTTGGATGTGAAAACGGTACGAAACATGGTATAAGAATACTAATAACAAGAATTTAAGTTTTTATTGCTTACAAAATGATAACAATTGCATTACAAATTTTTGAAAATATATACTCATTGTTAGAAAACGATGACAACATTACAAACCCTATTCCAAATCAAATAACTAATTTTCATATTATTCATAAATATGATGAGAGACAAATTCCTAGTAGAACTTATTCACATTTCATGCAGCTCTAGATCTATGGACAAGGCCACGGCCTTTAATACTGCATACAGCACACACTTTTTCCCTCCGCCCTGAAAGTTTCCTTATCCCATATATTCCTGGCGATACTGTCCTAGGAGTTGACTGACTGGGATTATTCCATCTAAGTAACCATTCACTCACAATGCTATCTATTATTTCTGAAAAAACTGCACTATTGATATTTTTTTCAGGATTGTTTGATTTGTAAGTAATATAAACATTTAGCGCCATTTTAGAAATTACATTGCAGACCATTTTCTTCCAGTACATCAAATAATCTTCTCTCATCTAAATACACGTACAACATAATATCCGAAGAATAAATGCCTCCCATGTATCATTGTACTGCTCAATGATTTTTGGACTTTCCTTTGGAAATTCTTGACCCTTGCGAATGATTGAATTGCTTTTGGCTATCGAGTTGGTGGAAAGTAATAAAACTGGATTTTTTTGTGATTTCTTTTCACGATACCCAAGAATAAGAAGCTCTTCACTTCTAAAACACTTTTCCTTGCCCACACTAAAGTTTTATTTGAGAGGTCGAGCTACCATGGTCCAGAATGCGTTGGTAAAAAGCGGTTGAATTACAGGATTGGAGAAGATTTTGGCGGCGGAAGATGTTTGGGACCAGGAGTTTCCAGGAATTCAAAATGTGGATGAGGGAGTGAATCACAATTGTCCTGAACCTCAATGAATTCTGCAGAATGATCACGGCTTCCACTTTCACGTTCATCAGAACTGACGCTATCATTGCTATACTCAATAATTGCCGGTCTCTTCTTAGGAATGATTATAGCACTTTCATCTGACAGGGTGTCCACAAAAGTCAAAATATGAAATTCAAGCATGATTCAAGGTTTTCAAGGCTAAATTTATAAAAATTTCCAGGCTAATATATCGCGGTTCTTGTACGAGTCAAAAGTGATGTTTTTCAAGTTCTATGTAGAATATGGATTTTTTGTAGTTTAACCCATAGCATAATATAGATAAAGTAATTAAATAAGAAATAATTGATAAATTAAAGTAATTAAATATGTAGTTTTATTGGTAGTAAGAGACTCTCTTTGTTGATTGGGAAAGATAAACTACTTTTTGATTGAACACCCTCTTTCTAAATTAGCATTTCCATGAGAAATTACAAATTCTTCTACAAGAGGAACTTAAAGAACCCACTGGCTAAAATCTTCAGCATTCAACCACTGTTCTTGGAATGATGATTTTCTATGTTAATATTTTTTGCCATGCTTTTCTATTACAAGTCTCAAAGCCTCAATTTTCTGTTCACTCAGAATCAGTATGTAACATTTTTGTACCGGTAGACTATAGAAAAGTGTGAAATCATAACAGTCTTTAGTATCCTACACCATCTTTTTCTAACAAAAATTAATGTAATAAAAATCCTAATTCAAGTAAGCGCATCCTGAATATATCTAACAAACATCAGCATTTAGATTTCTCAAACAATTATAGAAAAGTTTGTAAAAAATATATTTCAAAGCCTACCAGAAAGCCAACTTACATTGTACTTACAGTAAAGTATCCGATCACATCAAATGTGCAGTTAAAGAAACATTATAAGTTCATTTTCATTAATAAAAGAATTATTTTCCAATTATTAATCAAATCCTTGAATGCTTTCAAATTCTTTTTTAGAAAAAAAATTTTAATGCGGCCAAGAGATCCCATTTATGGAATATCCGGGGATTCCATTTTTAAGACGAAAAAATTATTATAGAATATTTCAAGCTGCTAATCTAGTAATTTTGCAATGTCTTATAAACAATAACCTTTGAAATGAAATTTGAGAATTTTCTACTCCTAAGAAGAGGTTGTGTAACTCTGATCTTGAAATGAAATTAGCCTTTCTTTATACTACTATAAACAAAATTTAAAAAAAGTCTCGGATTTTTTCCCCATTGCAAGGAATTGCATTGGGTTTGCAAGAAAAAAGTAGAATGACATGTGGGGAGAATGTATTCTCCTGAATCAGGTAAGTCGACAATAGCAGAGTGGGGTAGTGGACTGCAGGTAATGAAGTTTGATTCTTATCCCTGTTTAAAATTTTTCTTTCAGCCATTGAATCAAAAAGTTTATCATCCTTCATTTCCAACCTTTTTGTGTGGGTACTGACTTTTTTGTACTTTTATCGTTTAAACTAGATTTACAAATGCGTCACTCAAAAATACATTGTAAAGTTAACATAATGATTACACGATTTAATTCTGCAACAAAAAAATTTTCCAATCCTTTCACTAACGCCAAATTTTATTATTTTTTTAATTATAAATTCACATAAAATTTCTGATAATCTACTTTTTTTAACTGCCTACTGGCATTACCCTAGGAATACAGCATAGCCTGTATTCCTAGGCAGTGTTAAGGATCGAACTCGCGACCTGCAGTATACTAGTCCTCATCATTAACAACTATGCTATCATAGGTTCACGGGAATCTGGCGAATGTAGGCGACCCGCGTGACATTCGGCCTTTTTTTTTTTCTCGCGCATCCGGGCCTATGGATAAAAAAGTCACGACGAGTATTTTTTTTATTTTGTTTTTGTTGCACGGAAAAAATCTTCTCATTTCATGACCAAGTTACACAACCTCTCCTTGTCAGTATCTACCATACGTACGTACATTCCATTCGCGGGGCGCATCGAACACTAAGCCGAGAAATTTAAAATCTCCGATCCGGATCTGAATTTTTACTGTCTTCGGATATGATTTCAGTAGCGAATGAAATGAAAGACCCGTGGTTCTTTGGATCCGACCCGACCATCCTTAATTTATTAATGGTACATTTGTAAATCTAATTTAAACAACAAAAATATATAAAGTGAGTATTCAGATGTAATGGTTTGAAATTGAAGATGATAAAATTTTCGATGCAATGACTGAAAGAAAAATTAAACTGCGATACGGATCGAACTTCGCACAGCAAACTAGCTCTCGTTGTCTGCCTGATCCCGGCGAATGTAGGCTACCCGCGTGACATCCCACGTAATTTTTCCCGCGATACCGGGGTAACGGGGAAAAGTCATATTTCTTTATTTTGCTTCTAGTTGCACGGGAACATTTTCATCTAATTTCGTGACCTGAGTTACACATCCTCTTCTTGCCAATATCTACCGCACCTACATTCCATTGGGGCACTTCGATCGCTAAGCCACGAAAATTTAAAATCTACGATCCGGATCCGATTTTATACCGTGTCTTTGGATCCGAATCCGGAACCGAGTAAAATGAAAGATCCGTGGTGGATCTTTGGTTCCGACGGATCCGATCCGGCCATCACTACACGTTAGGCATATGTTAGCGTATCATGGGCTTAGTCCGATTGTGCAATGAATGAGAACAAAGGGCAATTGACGTGACGCTGGAGGCATCCGTTCGACAGTCAAACAGTTGAACGTCTCCGATCCACACAGCGCTGACGATACATTGAGCCTAACTACTTTTCCGTCGTTTATTTATTCATTCATACCAACGGCAAATCCATACCTTAAAGTCATCGTTATTTATCCTATTTATAAAATAAGGATTTTTTGTCTTGAATTAAGAATTTTTAAAATTCCCGACTCAGACCAGAAAATCACGAATAATCCACGAACAATTCCCTGCATCGAAAATTCACGAATAATTCCCGATTTTCCAGGTTTTCCCGGTCAGTGGACACCCTGATCTGAGTCTGATAACACTTCCCCTTCACTAGTGTCTCGACGAAAATGGGCGCTGTCTTCAATTTCCACAGAGTCGTCGTCATTACTTAGAGAATTTATATATACAGCTAATCTGTCATCGTCAACACCAGGTGAAAATTCATTTCTAGGAGTTGACGCCATGTATTAGGTAAAAGATTTATTTCACTTTCAAAAAGCCACTAGTGAAATTTCAATGTGTAAACAACAACAAGAGATGCACACATTGTATTTTTTATGCACAGCATCATCTTTCAATTACTACTGCCGCATCTACTATGATAACGAGGCTGACAATCGGAGCCACATTGCTGACTCAGCACCCCAGCTGCGAGAGATAGCATGATAGCAGTTACGTAGTATCTTTTCGTCTGCCTTTCGTAGCTAAAAATCAACGACTTGATCGCAGTGAAACATCAACAAATTATCTCATCAGAAGCGACATAGCAGTGATGTTTTGAAGCCTAAAGTCTTTTTGCTATGCTATGAATCGTTCGCAAAACGAACGAGAATGCGATGTACTTCGGAGAGAATAAAAAGTTTCTAAGCATATAAAAAATAAGAACACACCAAACATAATATCTCCGACATAAATACAAAGTTCAAAACATTAGAAGAAAGTCAATTGGTTTTAGGCTAACAAAAAATGTAGTTTCCAAAGTGTCGCACTAGAAGCAGTTTCGTGATAAACAAATGTGGCGCTCAGAAAATTCAATCCGACATACAGTTATTTAAATTACCAAAGCTGTTGATCATTTCCATTAACAATCAAAATTATTGTTTCACGTAGTTATTAAAAGATCATTCTTGTATTATGTACAATTTACAAGAGTTAAAGATTGAGAAAAACATTTTTTTAACAGGTCTACTCATAGACGACGATATATCGTCGTTGGCACTTCCGGCACATTCTGCAAACGACGATATATCGTCGTGTGGCACTCAAAGGGTTAAATACATTTATGGCAGGGCACAAATCGCAATGAATGAAGTCTGTTTTCTTTGATGAAGGAAACTACCCTATTGTATGACTGTGGAAGCATCATATAATGAGTACAGAATTTAACGAGAAGCTCAAAATAAAGAGGGATGGCCTGGGGATCATTAATTATCCAATGATGTGCATGCTAAATAAATTGGAATTAATGATGGCAACAAGCTGCTTTCACAGGGTTCATTCGATGCTACAAGTAATACGCAGCGGTGTACATTTGCAACATTCCGGGCATTACGGGCACGTAAGTGTGGGTTCTAGGCAGCCTATGAGCTTTTCATTGCTCTTTTGTTATTCTCCCGATTCTGTTCCCAGTTCACTCTGACAGCTAACTTTATTGCTAGGAAATATAAGTTATGGGATCTGAAAGCAAAACTTTGTTTAATTAATGAATACGAAAGTGGTCAGGTAAGAGGGCATCATTATCAAAAAGATCACGCAGCCAGCACTAGACTTCATCATGGCAGAGGACATTACTCGTAACTCAATGACATTCAATTTGGAACTTACAACTGTTTGAGTGTGGTCTTGCTTGCAATAATATTGATTTCGAATGATCAAGAGAATATTTCACACATAGTTACTGCAATCAATGACTATTGAATATTGTTGCGCATGTACCTGTAAATGCTGATGATTTTGGGCTCTTATGATTCCTTCCATTTGTATATATCCTACTAGTAGTACAGGGTTCATACCAACTTTCCATTTTCGATTTCCCTGACTTGGCTGTTAGAATGATTCCAACAACTTTATGCTAGCTGTTTTCCGAGGAGAATTTCAAACCATTGAATGTGGCCACTTTCATTTCTGCCTCCACCCTGTAGAAAGGTTATCTTCCTGGTGCTTGTATAGCCCAACATTCTTGCAAATTATAATAAATAGAACTTTCTCCTACCCATATATAATTTTTTTAAACACCTTTTAAAGAGGCAGTGAGAGAAGTAAGAAAATTTTGCTGGTTTCAAAAGTTTTCGTCAATGATAGTCCATCATATTGCAGTATTACTTGCTGATGCAACATATTTGGAACTCAAGAAAGCACAATAATGTAAGAGTCGATGTTTTATATTCCCGATAATTAAATATAACATGAAATTTCATGTCATTGACAGTAAATAGTGAATATGTGTGAAAATATCATTTCTAAAAGTTATCTTAATAGAATCTTCAGGCCATACACCCAAAACACCCACAATATTGGTTAAATCAGCATTAAGGTCATAGACACTGGTTGTGGAATGATTATTTAACCATCCTTGGTAATAACAAGAGTTCGAATAGCAAGAGGATTTTTTTTTCACCTGAGAGCTTTCATTACAACTACATAACACCTGTACTTAAATTGTGAAGAGTAGACTGGAATATAATTACTAAACCTTTTTATACACTGTAAGTATTGCATGTTTGGGGTGAATCCATGCCCTGCCACACACCTTTATGGTGGCTTGCAGGGTATTGTGTGGATGTACATGTATATGGAGTATTTGCTGTATCATAAGTATTTAATTACACTTCAAAAACATGATCCTATTCCTTCCAGGTTTGTCAGGTCTATCAAATCACTAATGTTCACAGGTGGGGGTAAGGGAGGTTGATATTTATTAGCAGTGTGCCTCTTGAGGAGTTCACATTATTGATAATGATAGCAACAATTCAAGAAGATAATCTGTAACCCCCTTCCAGATTTACTGGTTTGGACACTGAAAAAATATTAACATAAGCAAAGGAATTATTTACAAAGCAACAAAGAGGTAAATGGGCTTTCGTCACAGATGAGAAGATTGGTAACAAATTTGACAAGGAGATAGAAAGGGAATGTAGTTATTATTAGTATTCTACCAGTGAAGGCACCTAAATTTCACACGATGTCCCTCTTCAGCCCCTCATACTTCCTGCCAGCCATCATTTCATCCAAGCTACACGTTCGGGCCTGGGCACCGTAGTTGTAAGGATTCAATTCTCTATTGTTCAAGTCCATTGTGTTCTTGGGAGAGTTTAATTGACATAGTTTCCCGTTGCCTACCTCAATAGTGTTTTTAACGTGACACTATCACTTGATAGGCCGCCCCACTGAGGAACGGATGCTGCGAGTACGGTACGTGGACTACCTTTCGTCAGGCTCCTAGCATTCGACCTATCTGGCATGGGTGACCCTACCAGGAGCAATATTAGTTGCTCCCACCAGTGCAGCTCTAGGGGTCACGGGAACACGCAAGCCCAATCCCACCACGACAAGGCGTAGTCCATGGGGAAGGGACAAGTTCATATGGCCAAGAAAAAATTAATAAAGCAATAGTGTTATCACAGCGCTCATCTTTTCTGTACTATGCTTCATTTATTATTTAAGACTACCCTACCAAGTTGCTCTGGGGTCAGCCTCCATTTTAATAATCAATGCTATCGTACAACAAAACCACAACACTCACGTCTTTTTCACTTCTTCCAGAGCCTTCTCCTCGGATGGAGAGAATGGTTCGGCACCATCTCCTGCCTTGTCCCCAATGGCCAGGCTCAAATTGGACAACAGGACGTCCTTATTGTTGAGGCCCACCAGATGAGTAGCTGGCCCCTGCACCTCATTCAAAGCAAAGTGCACAGCGAGACGTCCCAGCTCCACACTGGCCATCTTATCAAGTCCAAGGAAGAAAAATAGTCAGTTTCACTATCATAAAGTGGGAAGGTCAATACAAAAAGAAAACTGATGGCTTTTGGAGCATTATTATGCATGATAAAAAACTAGATATTTCTTTGAGTGGATAAGCATGGATTGTACAGCTTAACAACAGATTAAATGCATTTATAGCATAATAAGCCTTGAAAGCTATATCTTCCAGGTTTCACCACGTCGTCGTTGATTGGACAACAGCTTCGGCTGCATTCCAGCAGGCGTCTTCAGGTCAAAGTGCTTGATGCCATGTTTTCGCCACTGTTATATAGGAAATCGGGTGAAGTGACTCCTCTCAGATTGGGCGGTTGACGATTCCCATTTCTTCGACAAATGAGGTGCGAGTTAGGTTTGAAAAGTCTCTTCCAGGCATTGTGGAGATTATAACCATCTTCTCGGTTGAAGTTTTGAGGACGTTTGCTATCGCCTCTTGGATAATCATAGGGAAATAGCATGTTTCTCTGGCGATCACCTTGGTGCCTTCAAAGTTGATGCTGTGAGCTGGTTCCGACCACGTATGCTCCGCCACAGCAGAAAGGTGAAATTGTTTGTTTTTGTCGGCTCTTCTGTGCTCTTGTTGGCGGCTTCAACCGAGAAGACAGCTATGATCTCCATAATGCCTGGAAGAGACTTTTCAAACCGAACTCGCACCTCAAAGAAATAAGAATCGTCAACCGACCAATCAGAGAGGAGTCACTTCACCCATCCTAAATAACAATGGCGAAAACACGGCATCAAGCACTTCAACCTGAAGATGCATGCTGGAATGCAGCCGAAACTCTTGTCGAATCAACGACGACGCGGTGAAACCCAGAAGATGCAGCTTCCATTGGCATCGCACCGTGGAAGCCTTTGCACCAGTGAAATCTTATTTAACCTATGCACCATGGTGTCCTTAGAAACTAGTAGCAATTCACCAACTCAAAATTTACTTATCAAAAACTTTTGTACGCAAAATTTCTGCTGTTGCATTAGCTATGATTGCCTTCTTGCTGGCCTCAAAGAGACTAAGTGTCCACTGCCTAAGAAAAGTTATCTTTCCATTTAAGAAGTTTTAATCACTACTACAAGAAAATTACAACTTGAAGAAACTATACTGAACTAGTGGGAGCAAATACTACTTTTATCAGAAAAAAATGGGTGATAAATGTCAATATTCTTGTGGCATAAGAGAATGAAGTTAAACTGACTCAAATATAAAAGTTAGCATTTTCTTGATTCTATGGTGAACATGCACTACTTTATATAACTCTTTGAATAAGAAGTTTATTAGCTAAAATGTGCTCGTCAAAAATTTTGATGAAGAATGAAATTGTGTTACTAAGGTATTACCCTTTAAAAATTGTACTTTTCGGCAGCTTAAAAACATGACTTCACCGCATGACATCATGTTTTTGGTATCACTATGGTATTGTTTAGATGTTGTACGTGGATGTAAGTTCTTTAATGAATACTTTACGAAAATGTATGCATTTACCTCATTTGTTTAATGCAGTAAACTAATCTATTTCGACTTTATTCATTTAAGTAGTACAGATCATAATGAGCAACTCACCCATAAAATATAAGCTACCCATGTAGTGCCCTGTTTTTTTTTCCTCCGTGAATCTCTGCTATGACAATGCAATCGCTGTATTTTTTAAGAAGAATGCCACCATAAGGAGACAAGCAAAGGTAAATTGTCAGATTCTGCTTTCTTAAATTCCTTTCCAGTGACTGTTTCGATCAAGGGATGGCTAAGAGCCTAAAAACAATATGTATTCTCTTAGTTTTCTCCTAAAATAAACATGTTTCCATAGCAATATGGAACCTATACCATGCAGTTAGAAGGGGTTTCAGGCTCGCGTAACTTTCATCAATTTTTGGGAACAATTTAATAGCAAATCTTTGTGGTTGGCATTGAAAGTTTTGGCTTTATATATGAATCTGTGAGAAAATTTCACATCAAGTGTAACATCAACACACGAGAAACAAATTCCATGCACATTCCCCATTATAACATAATTATAATCAGGATTTTTAAGCACCCTATACACGCTTTCCACTAAGTTCATTTTCATCATTGTAAAGATAAGAACAACTGAATAAAAATATGAAATGCATATAATAAACGGCGACACGTGTTATCATGAGCCTAGTTCTTGCCTTGCAATAGTCAGCAGCCTTCTTGCACGCCTCTTTGATCTCATCGCCTGCAGGATGCCAGTCTGGTGGCCCTGCATTTGTCAGAAGTCCCATCCCAGTCAAGGCTGCATTGACTACTCCAATTTTTTTTGACTGTGGACACAAAAAATTAAATGAATTAACAACCATCTACACTAGTTCACTTTAAAACCATATTGATTGTGCTAGATTTATCACCTTTGATAGGAAAATAGATTGCTTAAGGAGTTTGACCCTTGAGAAGCAGATAATTTTGCTCCTATAGTCAATCGTAATTTCAATTTGAATTTCATAGCAAAAACACTTTTCTCAGCCAACACATTGTCGATGACACGGAAAGTATATGATATCGCTCTTCCTTGCCTTGAGAGTGCATTTATGGTGTTGGTTACAAGACGTTGAAGTGAATAAAGTGGTGATAAGTGTAGATTCCTCTTCATTCTGAGGATTTCGCAACAGAACTCCATATCATCAAACAGATCACTAATAACAATGGCTACAATGACTCACTGGTGGATAATAAACTTGCAAAATCGTTTACACCGAAAAATGGGCCACATCCGACTCCATTGTTCTTTCCCCAATCTCATAACTCAAGAGTAAATACATGAAATTACCCTCCATTTCCAAATCATCACATAAATTAAACAAATCTATTCCCTCAAATAAATATAAAGCGTGTTTTTTTATCCTGTGACCTTAGGGAAACTATTGTTCAATTCTAAAGATAGATATTTTAATATTGATAAAAGTGGAGCATATATATGTTGAATTGTAATACCCCATGTTATAATTTTTTTATGCTGGACAAACTAGGAGGGAAAATAGATTTTTACAAATCCGAACATTTTAAATCCTTTATTAAGGGTGATCAAAAGTCGATGTTTGCTAACACTTAATCAAAAATGATCACTTTTAAGATTTTACTCCCAATATTTTACAAAGGCAGAAGGCTCAATTTTATGGAAAATCTTTATGAAGAACAAAGTCACATAAAAAAGATATTACTCTTAAAAAAATACGACATTATCAGGTATCCAATCATATCCGTCTAATCTTATCATATCTATTACATATCCATCAGGCCATCCATCCATCTCATCCATCTAATCATATCGTATCTATTACATATCCATCAGGTATGTTAAAATGAGTGCAGGAAAAACATATGAACCATTATGTACAGAGTTTTAACTATACATCACATTAAGAACCTGATAAATTTTTTTTAGAAACAGACAGTAATTTCCCAAGCATCAACGTCACTGTGTTCCTCAGCCACAATTTTGTTTACTCACGTTGAGCTACCTTCTCTGGATCGCTTGTTCTTCCTCCTCCTGCAATCATGCACTTTCCACATCACGATCATGCCAGCCAATAGAAATATGTTTCTCAAAGCAGTAGAGATTACAGCCCCACATCAGATCTTAAGGCTGTATATCTCCCATTAAAATAAGTAAAAAAAACCCTGATTTTTTTGCGGGTGGGTATTTTAAAGATGCTAGTCTTCCGGGACATAGATCATAGATAGACTTCTGCCACATAGATCTATTTTCTTAGACGGCAGTTTCACCGGGCTTGCAGTCAGCATCTTCAGGTCTGAAGTGTTCGATGCTTCATTTTCAGTCTGCCGTATATCCCTCCCTTGTTTAGCCCCAGTGCATTCTTATTGGTTGATAGATTCTTCGGTCAAGCAGGGTGCTGTCTAATTGGAGTAGTAGTAGAATTAGTTTAAGGTGCGTCGACTGCTGCGGTCATTTTGCACCTTTACTCAGTTCTGGGTAGGAATGAAGTTAAAATTTAACCACTTGATGAAATGGGTAACACTATGATAGACGCATATGGGTAAAACTGAAAAACATTAAAAGATTAAAATCAGTCATATTTTGGATAACAAATTGGCTTCCTGCAGGAATTTAAGAGCGTCATCAATTCGCGTAGGATTATCACCAATTACCTGACTCAGCTCACCAGACACATTGTGACACTCACGTAGTGCCCGATATTTATCACAATGTACAAGGATGTGTCTTATGGACAAATGGCAGTCACAGGAATCGCAGTTTGGTGGTTCTTTCCCAATGGTAAAAAGATAGGAGTGGGTTAGTGCTGTGTGCCCAATTCTCAGCCTAGTGACTACTACTTCTTCTCTTCGGCTATTCCTTATCGAAGACTTCCAGGCTGCTGTACTATCTTTGATTTCTCTCAGTTTGTTTAGCGTCACGTTACGCCATGAGATATTCCAAGTTTGGATAACTGCATTCCTAAGGTAAAGTTTTAGATCCTGGGTCGGAATATGGTCAATTTGGTCCTCGCAGCTGTTCAGGACCGCTTTTGCAGCTACGTCAGCAGCTTCGTTTCCGATAATGCCCACGTGGGCAGGTACCCATAGGAATCTTATTTGGATGTCCTTGGTACTAAGACTGGCAATTTGGGATACTATATCCTGGGCCAAGGGATGCGAGGGAGGGAAGCTACAGATACTTTGAAGAGAGCTTCGAGAATCTGAGCAAATTAGGAAGGCTTTGTTCCGATTCTCCATCTCGTGAAGTGAGTCTCCAATGGCATCCAGTGATGCCTTGATGGCAAATAACTCCGCCGTGAATACGCTACACATGGGGTGAAGCTTAAAGGCTGCAGAGCCTACATCAGCAGAAATGTAGGCGCAGCCGCATGCGGAACCAGTTTTGGAGCCATCGGTGTAGATTTTAGCATATCCTCGGTATCTATGTATGGCCTCCAGGGCTAGTAATCTAAGTTCGGTGGAACTTTTATTTGCCTTAGCGCCTGTGTATGCTAGGGAGCAATCTACTTGAGGAAACTCCCATGGAGGAAGCTTAAAATTTTTTAATCGACACACCTCCGGAAGGTCGATACCCAAGTCGGAGATTAAAATCTTAAAACGCATGGCAAGGGGTTGAGTTGCCCTAGGTCGTCTGTTAAAAACGTCCGCAAAACGTGGGTTAAAAATTATTTTAAAACATGGATGTGATCGTCTTGATAAAATCTTACAAATATAATTACACATAAGAATCTTTATCCGGACCTCAAGGGGAGGTTCACCCGCATCGATGTAAATGCTCTGAACGGGGCTGGTTCGAAAGGCCCCTGTTGCAAGTCTCAAACCCGCGTTGTGTACTGAAGTGAGAGGCCGTAAGCGGCTCTTCCTTGCCGATGAGTACACAAAACATCCGTACTCGAGTTTGGACCTCACCAGGGCTCGATAGATGCGTAGCATCGAGGTTCTATCCGCTCCCCAAGTTGATCTGCTTAGATATTTAAGAATATTTAAAACTTTCGAGCACGCGTTCTGTAAATGCCGCATGTGTTCTTGCCAGTTCAGTTTCTTGTCGATAATTAAACCTAGAAACCGGTAGGAGTCGACGAATGAGAGGGTATGATCTCCGAGCTTTAGTGTTGGTTGTCTCGGATAGCCCCTTAGCCTGTGAATGTGCATGCACTTAGTTTTTCCTTCGGAGAAACGAAGGCCGTTTTTCAGTGACCATTCACTTAGGCGATTCAGAGTCAATTGGACCTGTCGCTCAGCTGTAGATATATTTGATGCTCTGCAAAAGATAGCCAGGTCATCGACAAATAGCGATGCCATTACAGGCGATTGAATGCAATTCGCAACGCTATTTATGGCTATAGCGAATAGGGTGGTACTCAGAACGGATCCTTGGGGTACTCCGTTCTCCAATTCATATGGTTGAGATAGAACACTACCTATTCTAACTCTAAAAGTGCGATTGGTTAAAAAGTTATCAATGAACATGGGTAAATTGCCCCTAAACCCCCAGTCGTGCATGGACTGTAGGATTCTATACCTCCACGTGGTGTCATATGCTTTCTCAATATCGAAAAAGACAGCTATTACCTGCTGCCGGAGAAGAAATGCCTCTTGGACGAAGTTCTCGATTCTCACGAGGTGATCTATCGTTGATCGGTTCCTTCGAAACCCACATTGTACAGTCGAGAGGAGGTTGCGGCTCTCGAGGCACCACACTAGTCGTTTATTAACCAACCTTTCCATCAATTTGCACATGCAACTTGTTAAAGAAATAGGACGGTAGTGGGATGGATGTGATTTATCTTTCCCTTGTTTGGCTATTGGAACTATTGTGGATTCTCGCCACCACTCAGGGAAGACTTGATCAGCCCATACTTGATTAAGTGTAGATAGCAATTCGGGCAGAGTGCGAGAAGGAAGGTTCCTCAAAAATGAGTTATGTATAAAATCACCACCTGGTGAAGTATCTTTCAGGTCTTCTAGGGCTGACGTCAGCTCCCGCATTGTGAATGGGTTATTATATGGAGCAGTAGTTCTCCCCTCTTTGAAATTAAGACGGGTCCTTTCGGCCCGGAGCTTTAAGCTCTTAAATGATGGGTGATAACTTTCACTTGAACTAATTGCGGCATAGTATCCGCCAAAGGCTTCCGCAATATCAGAGGGTGACGAAAGAATTGTTCCGTCAAGGCTTAATCCCGAGACTGGAGTGAGACTGTGCTTGCCCATCACCGATTTTATTTTCTCCATACCTGCGAAGAAGGCGTTCGGTGGTTAATACTTGAGATATATTTCGTCCAAGAGGATTTCTTCGCTTCTCTAATGACTTGTCGTGCCTTAGATCGAAGTCGTCTAAAGGCCGCAAGATTTGTGGAGGTAGGAAATTTGTTAAAAATTCTCAGCGCTCGTTTCCTCCTTCGAATAATGTCGGCACAATCCTCGTTCCACCATGGAACTGGAGAGCGATGTGAGGTGCCAGAAGTAGTAGGTATGCTACCTTCCGCGGCTTTGAGAATAGCGTTGGTCATTCTCTCCACATTGCTCGGCGCTGGGGTGTTGGGAGAAAAGGTAAAATGAAATTTCTTTCTAAAATCAGCCCAGTCGGCTTTCTTAATAAGCCAAGACTTTGGCAGGTTGCAAATTCCAGCATTTCCCGTTTTCTCCACCACAAGTGGAAAGTGGTCACTTCCACATAGATCTTCGTGGACTGACATTGTGAAAAGAGGGGCAATAGTTTCTGTGCTAATCCACAGGTCAATAGAAGAGTATCCACCATTGTAGGCGTTGAAACGCGTCTTTTCCTTGTCATTTAATAAAATCAAGTTAAAATCGTTGAAAAACTTTTCTAAAAGTCGTCCTCTGCCATTAATATCATGAATTTGGTCGCCCCACATGGTGTTATGGGCGTTGAAATCACCCAATAAAACGAATGGCCTCGGAAGCTGACCGACCAAATTTTCAAGGTTTATTCTGCTAACAGGTGCCCATTCCGGTAAGTACACATTACAAAAGGTAATGCGTTCAGGGGTGGCAACTGTCACAGCAATCGCTTGGAGTGGGGTTTGCAAGTCAACCGGAGAGGTGTATAGGTCCTCTCGGATGGCAGTCGCAACTCCGCCTTGAGCTCTATTACCACTCAAATCATCGGTACGAAAAATCTTAAAACCCTTTAAAATGGGATTGTCTGATGGTTTAAAATGTGTTTCCTGTAAACAAATACAGGTCGGGTTAAAATCTCTTATTAAAATTTTCAACTCCTCTTTTCTGCGGTAGAAACCACAGCAGTTCCACTGGAGTGTTAGGAACATAATATTAATAATTTATTTAAATTTAATAAATATATAAATAATTTAAATGGGACTTTATTCAGTTATTTGTTATCCCGTCTAAGCCGGAGCTTTTTCTCCTTTTTTCTCGCTTGGAGGATTTCGTTTTCAGAGAAACTGTCATCCGCCTCCATAGCCGATAGCTGTGCCTTATCGGCATCTCGTGAGGAACATGGAGGAGGTGTTATCTCTCGCCCGCTTGATGCAGACTTATCGGGAGAGAGCTTTTTAATTTGTTGTGGTGGCCCTACTTGGGGACCGTTAGATTTTTGGTCTTCGGAGTGAGTAGGAGCTGTTGGTTTCTTTGGCTTATTACGCTGAGCATTGCTACGTTCAGAGTTTGTACGATCTGAAGTCTGGGTTGCGACTGTTACCTTTGGAACTGGTGGTGTTACAACGGTGGCGTACGATCTCGAGAAAGTTGGTGCAAACAAAGTTCTATATTTCTTTCGTGCTTCTAGATAGCTAAGTTTTTCGGTTACCTTTATTTCCATGATTTTCCGTTCCTCTTTCATTATCGTACATTCACGCGAGTATGCGGGGTGCGGGCCTTCGCAGTTGGTACAGTGAGGTTCCGACACGCATTTATCGCCGTCGTGTTTGTCTTGGCCACACCGGGGGCAGATAGCATTTCTCGAACAGCGTGGAGACATATGGCCAAAACGTTGACACTTAAAGCAGCGAAGAGGATTCGGTATGTATGGTCTTACAGGCACAGATTCATAGCCTACTTTTACCTTAGACGGCAGAGTGTCGCTGGAAAAGGTTAGGACTACGGAGGTAGTATCAACCACTTGCCCATCTCGTTTGGTAGTAAGCCGGCGACAATCTACGACGCCTTGGGAGGCCATTTCGGACTTAATGTCTTCCACACTAACGTAGAGTAGGTCGTACATAGTTATCACACCGGAGCTGGTGTTTAATGTTCGGTGTGGCTCAACAATTACTGATATGTCTTGGAACTTCGACATAGTCAGAAGTTTCTCACTTTGCTTAGAGTTGTCGGTCTCAATGAGAAGAGTTCCGTTACGGAGTTTTTTTACGGATTTTAATTCACCGGGGACATAGCCGGATAGTATTCTGTGAATAAGGAACGGTGACACCTTAGCTAACGTTTCTCCTTCATTAGCACAACGTAGAATTAGATACTTTTTACAAACAGAGTGACCTGTATCTCCCCCGCCCGCGTCAGGGCGGGATCTTTTGGGTGGTGGAAAATTATTCTCATCCATCCCTTTGCAATCTTCATCCCCCGGGCTCCCCACCCACCATGGAGCCACACATTTGGGACGCCGCACCGCAAGCCGGTGCGGTCGCCAGGGCTACCCGAGGGGATATAGCACCCTAGAGGTGGTTGTCTGTTTCGGGTTGGGTCTTCGATGCACGGGCCCACCACTCCCGTACGTCTCCAACCGCCCTACGCAGACCCCCACCTCCCTGGCACTCGCCACCGTTAAGCTTACGCCACGGAAGCCGATTGACCGGGAGTGGCTAGCTCCTGGCCGCCCGTTTACACAGAATCCGGGGCCAAAGAGGGATATTGGCCCGAAGTCCATACCGGGCATCCGACACCCGGCTGGGAACTACGGACCTCACCATCCAGGATCCCCTTCTCCTCCTTACGGGTCTCCGCACACGGCAAACATGCGGGTGGATCGCAGGCCAGGTGGTGTGGCCGCACACAGACAGTTGACCCACAAGACTGTCCGGGCTCAACTCTTGCTGGCTCTGGGTTTGTTATCGGGGTTGTCTCCCCGCCCTTTTAGTCGCCTCTTACGACAAGCAGGGATACTGCGGGAGTATTCTCAATCCCCCTACCCGCAGGGGGGGTCTAATTGGAGTAGTATTTTTCAACTCACTTTCAAATTTCACTCACATGGTCCAACTCAAGACATTAACTTTAAGGAGGCAAAATAATCGTGAGAGAAGATCTGTATTTTCCGTGACTCATCCAAGAAGTGATTGAAATTCACAAGAAACAAATGAATTTCAACAGAGGACAGTTATACGATTTCCAGCACTTGGAAAAGTGTAATCAAGAAAAATATTACTCTAATTAATCAGGCCACACCCCCCTTGACCATAAAATCTACCAACCAATAAGAATGCACTGGGGTTAAACAAGGAAGGTACATAAGAGAGACTGAAAATGAAGCATTGAACACTTCAGACCTGAAGACGCTGACTGCAACACCGGCAAAACCGTCACCCAAGAAACATGTGCCTATGCGGCAGAGACTAGCATCTTAAACACTGATGCACTGTGAAAGACTACATAAGGATGGGTGTTTTATTAACTGCCTATTGTTTGAAAGGGTTCAAATTCATTTTATAAATTTGAGTGATGCCCCCTAATAATAAGATACACTATATCAATATATAGGAGACAGAATATGTACCATTTCCTTCAAGAGCAGGCCCTACATGAAGGACCTTCTTCCAAATCTATATTTATCCAATGGTCAAGAGTAATATTAATAATGCAATCTACTAGGACCCATTCATAAATAAAACATATAATGGCTTAGTAATGGATGATATACCTAGTAACCATCTTTTCAAGATACAGTAGAAGCCCGGTATAGTGAGTACGGCTTATTGCGAGAATCGCGTTATAGCGAGTGATTGTCTTTGTAACGCCAAAAGGCCTATGTTTTACATGTAAAATAAAGCGGATATAGTGAGGCCAAAAAGTTCCTTCCACGGTATACGCTCAGTATTACGACAGATATCTCTCGTGGGCGATGCACCGCCTAGCAAAAATAAACTATTGTGTTTTGTATTATCTGCTAATTAAACTAAAAAATACAAGATGTCTGCCATATCTACAACACCTAAAGCCAGTTATGTCCGAACATTAGCGATTTACGGCCTTCAGTACGCTCTGCGCGCCCCCCTTTTACGTTCTTCTTTTGTTAGGCCCAGTCGTTAGTGGGAGGGGAGTGGGTGGACGACGAGCAACATGAGAGTAGGATAGGAAGTTAGGTCTAGGCATGGGCGATATTGATAATTCAATATCGGGATACGATAATTTTAGCATATCGTAAGGTGGCGATAACGATAACCCATATCGTGACGATAAATATTGTCTTATAGCAACGATAAAATAGCGGGGCATGATAAGATATCGGGGTATGATAAATATCACGATAAAAATCATGATAAATATTGTGACCACGATAAATATCGCGATAAAATATCATCATATTGAGACCCGATAAAATACCTCGATAAATTTCGCGATAAAAGATCGTGAAATTGCGCTCGTTCAAATGTAGCGTTATCGTGCCCGATGAATTATCGTGATATTGCGCCGGTTAATCGTGTCGGAAAAAGATGGCCATTGAGTTGGCCTTCGCTTAAGCTGGAGCAAGTACGTTTGAAAACTTACTGTTCTACTATCTGCTAATTCAAATTCTCAGCAGTTCTCTCACACTCTCTCTCTCTCTCTTTCAATTTCAGTGGTCTGATAGTTGACGTACTTGCGTGGACAGATAGATGACGTACTTGCTCCAGCTTAAGCGAAGGCCAACCCAACGGCTGTCTCTTTCCAACACGATTAACCGGCGCAATATCACGATAATTCATCGGGCGCGAATACGCGATATTTGAACGAGCGCAATATCACGTTCTTTTATCGTGATAATATATCGTGATATTTTATCGGGGCGCGATATTGTGATATTTTATCGCGATATTCATCGTTTTCCGATATCTTATCGTTCCCCGATATTTATCGGGGCACGATAACACGATACTTATCGATCAACGATATGTCGTCAACTTTAAAAACTCAAAATCAACTGATGGTCGTGCCGGTAACAATCGAAAACTCGACAAAGCTGATATTATCGTCATGACCTTCGCAAAATTATCCAAAAACTTCCACAGTATACCTAATATTTTAATTCCGACTAGTTACGCTGTCTTTACAGCTTTCTTCGGCGATCGAAAAATAGAACTGGAAGAAAATCACCGAAACTAGGGGAATTAATGTTTAACATAATGGAAAATGTCCTGTTTCTTTCCTGAAATATGTTGATATTCTACCAGATTGTGCCTGAAATGACTGTTTTGCCGTTTACCTTCATCAAATACCACGGAAACAAAAGAAAAACTGTAAATACGAACGAATATGGGGATTGGGTGGTTTTTTTCAACATCTTCGGATATAACAACCGCTCGATTTAGCGAGTGATTTCAGAGGGATTATGAGCACTCGTTATACCGGGATTACACTGTACCTCATTTCAAAAAAGTGGCACGAAATAATACATGAAATAATCTTTTCATTCTATTGGAAAAGCCTGGCAGAGTACCCCATTATGTTTTTAAAAAGTACTAGGTACATGCATATACAATCACATAAAAACTTTGAATATTCTCTTCTCTATAGCCATAATGTTAATCACCGCTCTTGAAGATATTTTTAAACAAAATGTTACACTGCAATAACTACGGAACATGCAGCATTTTTAATGTTCTTTATGTTCAATAGCAGAAGTTCACAGAGAAAAAAATCATTCGCCTTGACTGAAATGATTCTGATGAACTTGACTCAGGAATCAAACCCAAATCTCCTGATATAGTAAGCACCTTAGTACTCAAAATTCGGCCTTAACTTCTAGGATGGTGGCGCCATGCGCACGGCATCGACTGCTTTCTGACATGATATGTCTAGCAGTTCGAGTACATCTTGTTCCTTTAAGGCTTCTAAAATTCCTCAGGGAAAAATGATGCCTTGGCAGCCTAATTGATTAAAGCGCCTGACCAGAAATCAGATTATCCGGGTTTGAGTTCTGGTCAAGGCAAATGATTTTTTTCTCTGTGGAACTTCTGATATTGTGCTATTTCCACGGGCAACACCGTTAAGGTTCTTGCGGTCTGTTCGCGGTCCTTCGATTTGTTCCTTATGTTATCATATGTTTCCTTGAAACTTTGAGCTGCCTCCTATATCTTAAATTGACGTTCTCTTCCGTAGCATTCCGGTGAATTAGACTCAGGAGAGTCAAAAAAATTCAAACAAGTTACTTAAAAAAATCTTTTAATACAGAAGAAACTCGATATTACAAAGTCAACGGGACCTGAAAAATCGACAATTTGTAATATCAAATATCGTATGAACGAGTATCATTGACCAACATCACGATGAATCTATGTTTTGTTTCCTGGAATACAAGCAATCCTGCAACGTACTTGCATGAATTACGATGTTATAATTCATGAATGTATCTATAAATGAGTATTCCTGTCAACACGGTTCATTAAGTTAAACACAGCTAATTTGTTCCCTTTTTTCCAATAAGTCAGAGGCAATCAAGCGTCTTTGCAAAATTTCTGTGCAGTTTGGACTAGATTGGAAAAAATTAACTTTGTTAAAATCCACAAAACTTTTTATTGACGACCGGTTTCAACCTTTTCAGGCCATCATCAGGGGTTGAACAAGTAGAAGACAGGCAACGTGGCATATATATATATACACAGTCTCACACCAGTGAAAAGAGAGGGGGGGTGGTGGGGGGGGAGAATGAGACGGCCATGAAAGGAAGGTGAGCAAACGACTGGTGGTGAGGGGTCAAGAATAGTTCATTTGACTGTGGTGGTGGTGGGACCGGCACTGAGTAGAATGGGGAGAGGTTGGAAGGGAATAGGTCATTCTAAACATCATTCATATACACATTAAAATATGAAACAATTTCAAAGTTATAAAGCTTTCAGCACCCTCTCTAGAGACATGAATAAGGGTTTTTCATAGGATGGTTCTACTTATTATCTAGTCGTATGTGCATCTCTAACAAGGATTAGGCTACAAAAGTCTTACCAGATTCCTTATCACTCTGGAGGATGGCAGCTGAGAAGATATCTTTAAGGATATTTTTTCGATCACTGGGTAGGAGAGAAAGGTATACTATTATACGACCTAAATATGTATGGGTGTATGAATGTTTTTTACCTGTTGATTATTCACGCAACCAGAACAAAATATCATATAGAATTAATGCGACAAACTAAGTGATCGTATGAACCAAGCAAACTCGTATTTTCTCTGATTTTCTCGGCAGTTTGCAACGGAAGGGAAAGGCAATGTTTAGTTATGAAGAAGATATCCTTCCTCTATGAGAACAACGAAATGCTCCATGAGAACGGTAATGAAAGCTGATTCTTTCGATGATGACTAGTGTCAGCCGGAATAATGAGGCCATTGAGCAAGGTTGGATAATCATTCTGAAATATGTAGGGAGAAAAACACTACCGTGTGTGACATGCACGAATGAATTTATCCCAAATGCCATAGTACCTCTCCCGATGCCTGTGAAAACGTTTTTGAGTGCTCACACGCAGTAAACGATTACTGTACTAGGAATACCCCTCATGGATTTATGTTTGGTAAAAACGGGTAGCTAAAAATGACAGGGATCATATGAGGAAATTGCTGGGCAATTAGTTTCTCACGGGCAAGTGTATCTGTAGTCGACAAATTTACATTTTTTTTGACTTGTCATTGGCAAAGCCAAATGTATTTTTAGTCGTATTGGTGACATATTTTATGTACTACTTCGCCTATGATTCAAATTCGTTCTAATACATAATGTGCATGCCAACGATGACTGATTAGAGGCTTTAATCTGGCATGGAGCGCCTGAAAAAAGCTGCCATGATCCATCATTATTCATAAAAATGAGTATTTTTTTCAATTGGGACCGAGACCCGAAATTTGTAATTTCAAAACATTGTTATTTCATAATATCAAGAACTTCTACACATATTTAGATACCCTTATGGTTGGGACCGAAGATTTTGCTTTGAAATATCAAAATATCATAATTTTGAGGATCATAATTTAGAGTTTCTACTGCATTTGCATTTGTTTTACTACACACAAAAATTATTCGATGAGTCAATGGTCATCTACTTTAAACTATTCCTTCTCTCACAAAGAACAGCATTCCAGAAATGCTGTAATATCATCCCTGTTACATTCTTCAGCAGTTAGCAAGAATTTCTCTGCCGTGTCCATTGCTGGAATGACTTCTCGGGACTTGTGTTTCACAAAACTCTCTCTCTGAACTTCATTGTACTCTTCGGTCTCCGTCCTCTTTTCACTTGCCTCACTTTTAGCAGAGCACGTCCTACACCTTCGTCGACATTTACGAAGTCATCAAATGAAATGTCTCGAATGCTTAGCTTTCCCATCTGTTCCTCCCAACAGGGTGGCTACTGATAACAAATTTTTAAATTCCCTGACTATTCCCTGATGGTCTTATCAATTTCCCTGACCGATCGCCAAAAGGTCTGCTATTTTCGAAATATTTTATTTCTGCTGAATTATTTTCGTCAAAACTCAGAAAATGTTTAAAGCTGAAATCAATACATTTAAAGCTATAAGAATGAAAAAATACATTAAACCTTCACAAGTTGAGCCCTCACACAGATTATGCACACTTTTAACACGATACGCGGCCACGAGTACGCGGCCTCATATCGTATTTCCGTGGCTGTTTATGTTTCTTTCAGTAAAATTACAAATTGACAAAGTCTAATTCCTCAAGGAAGAGGTAGCGTGTTGCAGTAGTTCTGGGAAGTTTAAGATTTCTGAAAAGGCATCGAAGGGAAAGTTAATGGCCAATTTACTGGTGGACTACGGAACAGGTTGCGCGAAAAATACAAGCCAAGCCCAAGTTGTTAGACTGGATCAAAATCGGATGGCAGGATTGACTTTTAGAAGCGAATAACAATTTGATTAACGTGGTTATAACCCCTTGATTATAAGAGGGAACCAAAAATGTAAAAATATTTCTATAAACAAACAAAACGTAATTGCGCCACTGCAAGCGAAAACGGGAGGCACTTAGCAAAGGCAGCATCATATTCAGAAATATCATATTTGAGGCGGTTTGTGACCTGGCTAAATTGCTTTGAGGGGGAGCTGAGGGGGCCAGTCAATAATTACGCCGAGCATGAAAAGTGGGCAGGGGAGGAGGACTCTTCTTACTGTCTCGCGAAGGGGGTATGGGAATCGAAGATGATCTTACAAAAGATTTTGTTTACATGTGTGATGGTACTTGTATAACCATTCTAAAACTCATTTTCTCGTTTTTAGAACTGCAAGCACGTATTTACTACGAGCTAGTGTGCTGCACCTACCTCTTGACCTGAGTCTCGGAAGTTAAAAAAAACGCGATGTAAAATCTTCCGAACAACATAGCCTCGGATTCCTTGTGATGAGCGGAATACATGGTGACATTGACTTATAAAGCTACTGGGAAAATATTACATTTAGGATATACAAAAGGGATACATGGTATGACTTATTCACAACTAAATAACTAAGATTCACAACTGAATGTTCAACGAATTGACGGGGCTTGTCCTATGCATTTCGGCGACGGACATTCGTTTTAGTTGGTGAAATTTTTTGGTGAAATAAAGGGCGGGAAAGACGTCATTACGACGATAAATGTCATTGTAGAAAAATAACGAGAATTTCCTATCCCAGTTTCTCCCTGACTGTTACGAGAATTCCCTGACTTTTCCAGATTTCCAATTTTCCCTGACAATTCCTGGTTTTCCCTGACGATCGCCACCCTGTCCCAATCTCCATCTCCTTGGCTTGCATACACTTCACCATTAGATTCAGTTTCATTAAACCCAGTTTTCTAGTGAAGTAATGTCTTATTGTCGTGGGCGAAACGGCATCCCTACAAAGACATACGCTGCATAGCCTGGAGAATCCATCTAAGAAGAGTTGGGGGGTCTGGTACCCTACACCCTTCCAAGTAAATACTGTGCCAATTGTCGTCAGTACGCCCTCTTTACGTGGAATATGACTCCTTGGTCCAGCGGCTGTAACAGACTTGTGCAGTTAGGCAGAACGAAAACCACCATCACATTTCTTACATTTATAGCCTCCTGATTTGTGGGCCGAGCAGCAATTAACAAACAACAGAATTTTTCTATTTTGACCTCCCATTCGAGCTTCAACCTCAACGACTCATTTCCAAAATATCTCAGCGGTCATTCAAGAATTTCTGTTATGCTTGTAGGGACACGGTAGTTGTCGTACATTTTATAAACAATGAGTTTTGTTGGATTTTCCAATTGCAAGCAGAGGTAATTTCACTGAACCATCACTATTGGCACAAAATAGCACAATAAATTCTATTGTAGAATAACCCTGCTTCATCTGCGTTAAAAATGTCTTCCGGTTCGTATTGCCCGATCAACTTTGGCAACCTTTGCCTCCAATTTTTCTCAAAATTTGGATCTATGCACCAGACTTGTAAGGGACATTTAGGAAAACATGAAACATGGGTTTCAAGAGTAAATACCAGCTCATGTACTTCTGAAAAAAAATGCCGTTCCACGAGAAAAAAATTGCCTGAAAGAGGTCAACAATGCTCACGGGACTGGCTCGCTACCTTGTAGTCCGGAGGGTCTTGTTGAATGGAAGTTCGTTGTAAGGGAGTCAAAATGCGTGCTTTTCAATGGCTGCTTGACGGGACCAACTCCATTTGCTCATTAATCGTAGGTGCTCGTTGTAAGGGAGTTTGCTAATGGGAGGTTTTACTGTAACGTCTTTAATAGCACAGCAGTTAATGTTCACCACATGTGATGCATCTTCAAAAAATAGAGATAAGAATAGGAAAAGGGAATTGTACAAATGGTGCGAATAGCAAGGGATCGTATTTCATGGGCAACAAAATAAAGGAAGAACTCATAAAAAGGATAACGCAGACTGAAAAAAGACAACTTGACAGTAAATACAATCTGAGATCCTTGAAAATCACCGAATGTCGTCTCACCAATGCAACTTACCTCAAAGTATGGCAGGAACTCCTGTAGAGTGTTGTCGAAGAGCGTTGCTCGGGTGTAGCACAAGACCATTTCAATATGGAAGGGAGACTGGAGTGTAGCGTTCAACTGGAGCAGCTCTTTCAAGGTGCAGACGGGATAGCCCGTGATTCCTATGTGGCGGGCTTTCCCCTCTTTCACGACTGATGCCAGTGCCGGCAAGGTCTCGCTCAATACGAGTTGGAGGCTGGGTGAGAACTCCACGTCATGGACCTAGACACATACAATTCTCCATTCACTTCACTCAATCCTCACAGAACCACATTTGGTACATCTAAAGTGAATGTGGAAAGGTGAGGAAACAAGAACTGTTGACAAAACAATTAAGCTGGGTCAACTTTCTTAGCTAGCTTCCACAATTGATGGAGCTTGAATATGTGTAGATAAAGAGCAGGAGATTTGCCAACATCCTAAATTGGCTCTTAGGTAAACAAACTGGGAATCACCAGCCTGGTATGTTTTCTCTTGATCTTAAACTATGATACCATGGTAATCTTATCACTATCAACAAGGTTTTTTTCATTCATTATCAAAGTAAGGTAACAAAGTAAATTGAAGAGGTGGGCAGGGGCCTTCTGAAGCCCCCTTGGCACTTACACCTCTTTAGATCCATTGTGCCAACCAACATTTAACAAAGACAAGAGCACCGTGGTAGAAGTTTGGAGGAGGGTCACCCAGCCAATTTCTGTCTCGGCCCAATGATGCTGAACTTCAGTGATCTGATGGAAATCGGTGATTCAACCTAGCTAAGCACTTGCCCTATTATCAAAGTCAATGGTCAGAATATTATTTTTTAATTAACTACAGGGAGACTGCTAAAAAGTTACAAACAAAAATGAGTAAATTACCACTTAATCCCATCTGTATGAAGTAATTAGAATCTTATGTCACCAGACTGCCATTTGCCTTTTCTATGTTCAAGTAAAGGGCGATAACATACTGGTAAGTAAGAAAGACTTCCTGGATGAAAATTTCCACTCAAACTAGGTGATCAATACTTGATCTGCTATGTCGGAACCCACACTGGGCATTGGAGAAAAGGTGCCTTCTCTCCAACCACCAGGTAAGATTAACCATAACTTTGCGCAGACAACTCATAAGAAATTGACCTTTAGTTCTCCGGTCACTGCGAGAATTATACGAGTATTCCCTCATTTCAAACTTGATTGAGGGTGCTTAGAACCTCCAGCGATGACGTGTCCAGTAGGTTCAAGAGGAAGGCAATGTAGATACCACCTAAACCTGGAGTTCCAGGAAACATACAGTACTTTGTAACAAGGTATTTTTCCCTAAAGTGATGATGGTGCTGCGCACCTCTACTCTGGCTGATATGTCATAGAGCTTTTTCAGTGTCAAGAGCTTTTCATTTTGCTGCAGAGTAGCAGTTTCAATGAGAAGGTTTCAATTACCCTGCTTTTTGCTGACTTTTAACTCCCCACATACTACAGGCAATATGTAGCATTTTTCTGAAGTGAAAAGGGGGGGGGCACTCGCTTAAGTATCTAACAACAAACATCATAACATCAAACAGCCAACAAATGACCGAAAAAATTTCTCCGACACCCATGTCCGGGCTGAATCATTTTATTGGTGGAGGGATATTACCCACCACTGCAATATCAAATTCATCCTCCAGGTTCTCCATCCACCATGGAGCCACACACTTGGCAACGACACTGCAAATCAGTGCAGTTGCCAGAGCTATCCGAGAGATATAGCTCCCTGGAGGTGGTTGCCCGTTTCGAAACTTCGATGCAAAATCCCTACCAACTATGTATCTCTGATCGCCCTACGTAGATCCCCACCTCCCTGGCACTCGCCACCGTTAAGCTAATGCCACGGAAGCCAATTGACCAGGAATGGCTAGCTCCCAGGCACCAATTCACGGTGAATACATGGATATTGTCCCACAGTCCATACCAGGCATCCCACACCTGGCTGGGAACCACAGAACTCACCCTCCAGGATCCTGTTCTCTCCCTTATGAGTCTCCGCACACGGCAAACATGCAGGTGGACAGCAGGCCAGTTGATATGGCTGCAAACAGTCAGTGGACCCACTAGACCGTACGGGTGCATCCCTTGTTGGGACATAGGGTTTGTGTCCCCACTCTTTTAGTCACATCATACAACAAGCAGGGGTACTGTGCGATTATTATCAATCCCCCTAGTCGCAGAGGGGCATTTTCCCTCTCAAATTTCAACTCAATCAGTTCAGTAGCTTTTGAGGGGATGCGTAACAAACATAGAACCAGCAGACAGACACCAGTTCATTTTTATATATTACTAAAATTAATCCTATGACTTTCTATCAACACCTTCCTCGCTTGGCATTATGAATGTTGGACCAATCTGAAATGGTGACTTAGTGATCAATAAATGTAAGCATTCCAAAGTAATAAGGTTACAGGATATTAAAATGTCAACCAGAAAATTGCATATTTTAAGGCCTTATAATATCTGTGGATACGCTACAACAATTCAGCACGTTAATCACTTCCCTCAGAAAATCATCCACTTGCCATAGAATTCTAAAGTGGCCTAAGCATAAATGTAGTTATTTTTGGAAGCGGTCAAGAAAGTGAGCGTAATTTTTGATGATGTTACTACTAGAAATGTAGTGAACAGAGTTTGGAACTTACTTCATGACCTTTCTCCCAATCTGTGGGCATGGGTACCTATAAGGTTCGGGTGCCTCATCTTCTAACAAAAATCGCAGACAATGCAGCTTGCCCTGGCTGTTGAATTGAGAGAGGGCAAAAATCTCTCAAGGGTAGGGTAGCCCTCAATAAAAGGCAAGAGCCAGAGCCCTGGACATTTAAACTCCCCACACCAAGGGACAGTGCTATCCGATCTCCCGCAACTCTGGGCTTAGAAAAAATCAGCCTACGAATTGGTAAGATTTTTATGTTGAAGACAGTACATACATAATTTTCTGTCATAACAATATATGTACACCATGTAACAGCCAAGTCAGCAGATGACATTTATTACATGCTAATTATTTTCCTTCTGGACTTCACTACTATAATTTCTACTAATTTCCTAATAATGATAAACTCTAGATATTCCAAATGGACACTGAAACAAACTTCAATTAGTCAATCATTACACACAAACAGGTCATGATGGCCTAGTGGGTAGAGCACTGAGCTACCGACCAGAGGGTATTGGGTTCAAATCACAGGCAAGAGCATTTCTTGACGGCTCCACCTAAAATCCTTTCAATTTGATTTTCTGCATGTCAGAACTTAGTAGGATATCTCAGGTAGAGATGGGAAATTCGGTAAATTACCGTGGTATTTTTCGTAAATTACCAAACCCTGAAAATAACTGTAATAAACGGTAATTTTCAGAAAATTTCCTTCTCATGAAGAAACCATGGGAATGGGTGATACAGTAGAACCTCTTTTTTACGAACCTCTAATTTACAAAATGACACCAATTTACGAACCATTCCGCTGGTCTCGATCTTTGTATATAGGAAAACCATGTAAAATGACCTCTATTTTACAAAACCTCGATTTTATTGATTTACGAAGTGATAGGCTGGTCCCTAGGAGTGATTGACCTCTGTTTTACGAAGTTTTTGAAAGGATTTTGTAGCACTGAACTCAGTACAATGGAATAACGATCGCTGTATACCGCGACAGGAGCAGCTGAAAACAGATAGGTCATGTTGAGAGGTCCCTCGGTCCGAGTATTTCATATGGGAAAATGTGGAAAAATCGAATGTGAGCATAGTGCTTTTTGAAGTGCTTAAACTGTAGCAAAAATCCCAGAGACTGATCATCCAAATCGCAATTCAATCCTAATTATATGATCCAAGGAAAAAATGTTCAAAGACGCATGGCACGACGCCTACTTCTCGAAAACAATGCCCCAGTTCATAAAATAATCGGATTAGTGCTTGGTAATTTCTATTCCTTTTCTATCATTTTGTGTGTTGCGAATACCTAACTCGTCGTCACAAAGGATCCACATTTTCTCTGGAATTATTTAAAATTAGCTTTAAGGTAGCCGCCGCAACCCCAATTCAGAACTTTGTTCAGCCTTTGACTTGAGAATAGCATTCCCGTAGGAAGTTCTTCGCTGCAGCTGTTATGGAGTGTTTTTTAATTAAAAAATTCTAATTTTGCAATAATAAATTATTGTATTCAAATCTTGAAGCAATTTGATTATTTAATTTTTCATTAGAAGTGTTTTACGTCGTTAGGTAAGAATTTGCGATCGCGGTCGCTTTCTGTAGCCACGAGTAAATAGTTCTCGTAAATCACCGCTAGATGTCAGCACTATAGAATGCATCATAAAAAAGAGGGAATTTGAAATCAACTGAGTGAATTTCTAAGATTGACTTTCATCAGCTGCGAAATATTATTAAATGTATTTCAAACGATACCCTTTCTTCAAAAAAGGCATTTTCTGGTATTTTCACTGAAATATACCAGGTCAGTTGGAACTTTGTTTTGAAATTTCCGAGTTAAAATTCATCCCTAGCTTTCCCATGTTAAAATGGCTTCTTTAAACACAAATCGACTAGCACTAAATAAACCCCTTTCGTTAATTAATGCATAACTGCATATGCTTAAAATACTCCGCACGGGATGAGTTAATTCTCTTATGAGTTATTCCCCTTATTTTGAGATCTACCAACTGAACAGCTACAAGAACGTTATAGCAGCCAAGTTCATGCCATTATAAATTTGTAGAAAAATGTTCACCTGTTTTTTTTAAATTCATGGCTGTTTCATTTTCTTTTACTAAAGTGAGTCTCCTAGCCTTAGGAATAATGCCTATGCCATACAGCGAATCAATACAATTGAGGTGTAATTTTTAAATCCTTTCAATTTGATGTAGATACACTGCACACAGAGAATTTCACATAATATCTGTTGTTTTTTCCCAGAATGAGCAGATGACTATTATTTGTTATAGTAATTAGTTTCATTTCAACCCTAACATAACTATTTGACAAGTTAAGTACAGCATAGTGTTTAATTGCATTGAAAGAATACTCGCATTCTTGTCAGCAGCGTTTTAGTAGGCGTACATTTGTCGCAGATGAAGCCTCTTATGTGCATGATGTGCCTCCATGGACATTGCTCCATGCTGTGCGAAGTGTTGCCAGAGCATGGGAGCGTCACCGCAAATACTATTTCCTACCGTTGGAGATCAGCTGGTTTTGGTGACACATCAGTTCCGGAGAAAGAGGAGTTAGTGGAAGATAACCTCCAATTTACAAACCCTCTCATTTACAAAGCTCAAATTTTTGGGTCCCTTCAACTTCGTAAAATAGAGGTTCTACTGTATTATAAATTAAGTAATCAAAACCATTTTGTTTACACTGTGTCCATGATTAATTCAGAGTAAAATAACAAATGCACATTGTGCAGAGGTATGTCTTTGGAACGAAAATTTCTCATGGTGTGACAAAAGTGAGGCAAATTGCGTGCTGCTGCCAACTTTGTTATAATTTTTTTAATTAGTTATAATATATAAACATTGTGATTTAATTGATATAAGCGTCGGCATTTATATCTCAATGCTATTTGATTTTGTTTTAAGTCCTCTGATAAGTATTTGCAGCTCAAAACTTACAATTACCTGAAATTTATGGTAATTTTTGAAAATTACTGTAATTTACCTCAATTGAAATTACGGTAATTTACCAATCTCTAATCGTAGGTTGCCCAGGGAAAGGAACTGGCCCCACTACCCTGAAAATGTACGGGGTGAGATATTCTCTCACCTATCAAAGATCAACCTTCGGGTTGAACACACCTTTTATGGACACAAACCTGAATAATATCCACATATGCCAGTCCCAATAGCTTGAGACTCTCATCAACACTGCAAAGAGTCTTCTTGGAGGTAAAATCAAACATCTTCTCAGTAATCGGTTTGTAGCGGCCAACTTTTGTAGCAATGTAGTATGCCTCTCTTGGAATGCCAGCAAGTGCCTAAAAATAAAATAGGAATAAGAATACAAAAAAACATAAATCAACCCAAAAATTTCAGTATTTAAAGTCTCCTTTCCTTGCTTCATCATACGCACACTTCGTCATGTTGGTGGCAATGTTGTGTCGTGGTCACATATGTTCGAGTCAGTGTGGTTCCAGACTTGTTACTGAACAGTTGTTCTTGTAAACCCATTGATACTATTTTTACGAGGCAATAAAAGTCTTATGTACATTGAAAAGAGTGAACTATTTAAGTCTGAAAACCCAACAGTTTCACAATTATTTTGTATGGTACACAAAGTTTTTGCACAAGAGCCATAACCCAGATGAAAATTAGATGATTACCTCTGTGGGAAGTTAAGAAACTTAAGTCATGGTGAAAAATCAGAACTCTTAAAGCTTTGCTATAACTAACAAGTTCCCTTGGTCAGCTAATTTTAGTGAAATGATGTGAAATCCATCACCATCATCATTGATTGCATGCTTTTATCCTAAATGAACGGCAACAAAATGGTCTAAAGTTATTTCATTTTGTTGCAATAACAATAATATAGCATAATAAATGACCGAGTTTATCATAAATAACGTTTCGCATGAAATGGAGTGAAATACTAAAATAAACAAAGTAAAGATTCTCAGCAAAGAGCTTATTGGCAACCCCGCAGAGCACACAGTGCCGGATTTTTGCATTTTGTGTTCAACTACCACCCAAAGGCTGTATTTTTTAAAGTTCCAGAACAAGTCGGAGAAACATGATAAATTCCTAATTTTTGCAGGTCACGCTTTGCTTCGGTTATAACTGGAATGCTGTCACTTTGGGAAAACCCAATAACAAAAACACGGTTTTTTGTCAGTAGCTCTATTCTCCGGCGGTTGTCTCACCAGCGGTAAGCCCAGCCGTGTCCAAGCACTATTCTGTGCTGGTTAACCTAGATAGTTGTACCTATCTTGGGAGGAGTCCCTCTTAAGGAGGCCCTAAGGCACTTAGACCTATTGGCTCTTTTCGCCAACCCCCTTTCCGGCGAAATCACCCGAAGACAACAGGTCTCCTCATATGGGGATTTCCCTAACCTACCAGGGCCCCATGAATGATGCACCCAGGAATAAAATCTGAGTCCTCAGGACACCCCCATTCAGGGTTGGGCACGAATCACCTAATATTGATTCGAGTCACGAATCACGAATCTTTGAAGGAAATTAGATTCGAAGCACAAATCACGATTCACTGCTGGAAATTTGATTCAAATCTCGAATCATGAAACATGTGATTTTTCCTTTAAATATGATTCGTGCGGTTCACGAATCATAGTGTTATTGCAGGATGACAGTAACACCATTTTTTTCGCCCGTTAATTAACACTTGTGTAGATACAGTGTGGATTAACTAAATATCATAAATTACCAGTTCTTATGTACATCTACATAATACCCTGCAAGTCACCATAAAGGTGTGTGGCAGGGGGTGAATTCTCACCAAACATGCACCACAAGCATGCATGCAAGCAAGCTACTTCATGCATGAAAAAGGATTAGTAGTAATATACTAGTCTAAACCTCATTATTAAAACAAATAAATATAGCAAAGTAAGCATGCAAAAACATGCTGGTAGTTGGGTTACCTTCAAGTCCTTATACCAACATGCAGCTACCTATGATATACATTGATTCACTCATATTGGACATATTTACACTATTCATATCCCTAATTGTATGAGGAAAAAAGGACCCAGACAGCACAGCCACTGGTATACAAATTGTAATTCTCTTGTACAGTTACAAATTGTATAGTTTTCGCAAAAAAATTTGTAATACAATTGTATTTCAGGACATTTCATACAAAGCAATCGTAATACTATTGTATTACAGCATCAAAAATACAAGGAATATACAAATTTGTATAACCATTGTATTACAATTGTAACACGAAAAATTATACAAACGTCTTGTGCGCGCGCATACGAAGATTCCTATGTGGTCAATGGTAATATGATTGTAAAACAGCATTAAAATACCAAGAATATACAATTCGTAAAGCCAATGTATTACATTTGTAATAATGAAAATATTACAAAAGTATTGTTTGCGCGCATTCAAAAGCTTGGTGTGTTTCTTTAGCGCAGTACACCGCTAGTATCGCTAATTTAAGTTTGTTTATCATGAATCCGCCGACCCACAGCAACGTTAGTATGCTCTTAATCGTGTGCATACGTTAAGTCATAAACGACTTATACTGTTTGTGATATGTAATGGCAAGTGTAAATGCTTTTGAACATAATTGTTACTTTTTAGCTCTTGGTAAGAGTATTATGTATTTTTCCTTAATGCCTCTGTGCGTAATAATTAAATAACCTCGATTTACGTGGAACGTAGTTAGCTATAAGTTCAGCCATGGTTTATAGGGTCTGGTTACACGATGCATGAAACCGTGTGATTCCATGTTCGTGTGGATGGACGAAATTATAACTGGTTCTATCGCATTGACGAGGGCCCATTTATTCATAGAAGTTGTTACGTATGGTTTCACGACGGTATTTTAATGGGTCGGATGAGGCATGCTTTAGTACATGAACTTGCACAGTTTATGCAATGTGTGATCAGACTTACGAATTGTGCACCCTTTAACTGCGAATCCGGTAAATGTGTATGAGTGTTCCACATAGTGTTTACTTTTCACGCCTTCATTCCTCCACAGGATAACTGAATTCACGTACGTTACGTACTGAAGATACGTATCTTTAAAAAATGCCGGAGTTATAAAGATAAATGTTGTGTGTAACACTTGTACATTTACCAGCGAGCTCGTTAATGAAATTATTTCGTTGAGAATATCGTAGATATTTTTGTTTAAAGATAGTTTTGTATACGGTTGCTATGTATGTTATTTATTCGGTGGAAGTTCACAATAGCGAGAGGCATTAAGGAGATACCCGTTTTGCTGTACGTAACAATAACTATGTTTTACCACTGCAGTTCTCTTTTGAATAAAAGAAATTTAATGTTACAGAGCAATTACTTTTATTTTTACTTGAAAGTCCTGTATTTCCTACAAAATTACAGGGGTAATACAAAATATTGTTTTTGTAAAACAATTATAAATGAGATCTAAATTACAACAATAATACAATTCGTAAAACAATTGTATTTTGTCACTAATATACAACGTATACAACCATTATACAATTTGTAAAATTATTGTAAATTGGATCTAAAGCCCGTTTCACACGATACTTGATCCAGCACAAGGTCTAGTATACTCGCTAGTATGCTAGCTTTCCAGTGTCGTGTGAACAGAACCAGTATACTGGCTGGCAAGCATGCTAGCTAGTATACTCGCTGAGCTACTGGATTTCATACTTGATGCGGTACTAGATTTCTAGTAGGATCTAGTAGCCCAGTAGCCATCGACCAATCAATTCACATTACAGACGCTGTGCGAACTTCTCTTTCTTTAATTAGGTTGGAATCATATGGAATAACCGATTCATAGCAAGCACAAGGTCAATGAACGTGTGAACCCTCCCAGGACGGTTCCAATCATACTAGATTCCGTCCTCAATATCAAGTAGCGGCTGGCACACTACTAGGTCTTGTGCTGGATCAAGTATCGCGTGAAACGGGCTTTAACTGTTATTCTGTCGCAATAAATCGCCGGCAAGACTAGGTGGATGGCGCTTAAAATAAAACAGCTTATCGCAACATTTTTTAATATATGGATGATTTTTCGGGAGTTTAGGTCTCTTTTTTTGAAAATAAAAAATATTTAACTTCTGGACAGCGTTTCGGAAAATGTATTTTGACCTTCTTCAGGGCTAAAAATGGGATGAATCACCAATAAGATATTATTATACCAAAATAAACCTCCCAGTACGGTTCCAATCATACTAGTTTCCGTCCTCAATATCAAGTAGTGGCTAGCACACTAGGTCTTGTGCTGGACCAAGTATCGTGTGAAACGGGCTTTAGTTACAAACGTAATACAATTTGTAAAACCCTTGTATTTTGCCTCTGTAATACAACTGTAATACAATGGTATTCGAGGACATTTGACACTGTATTACAACTGTAATACAATTGTAATACAAATAGCCCTCTTTTGTAATATGATTGTAATACAATTGTAAAACGGTAATAATACCATATCTGTACTGTCTGGGGACATTCTGAATCTGTCAGTTCGACAATCAAAGAAATATAATAATAATATAAAAGAATAATAAGAAAATAGAAGAATAATAGAAAGTGATAATATTAGCTATTAGATAATTACCAGTAGAATTATCTCATTCTCTCAATAGCTTTCTATGCCAGTCTAGTTTAGTGTTTACAATGTCATTTGTAAACTTCGGCACCAGATGGCGAAGCGTCGATTTAAGTGCTTCAGTTAGAAAGGAAGGTGGCTCAACGTTCAGGCTGAGCCAAATACGCTGAGCGCAGGCGGACGTGTAGAAGAGGCATAATTTAGTGTAAAATATATTATTGAAGTTTGCATTAACCATATTGTTGCACTTCTGACTTATACTTACACAGTATCTGTCAGTTAAAGAATGATGTACGTTTCTAGCAGTGAAATCAGTGATATTAATTTGTGATTCGTCAGTGAATCGTGAGCTGCATCACAAAAATTCGGCTCACGAATCACCCCAACTAAAAAAAAAAGAGTCGACTCCCGGATCACGAATCATTAAAAAAAAATGATCCGAATCACGAATCACAGTTTGTGATTCGCGAATCATGATTCGTGATTCATGAAGACGAATCATGCCCATCCCTGCCCCCATTACATGTGGGATGTGGTTTCAACCACTTATTCGATCACTGGCATCTGGTTTTCTTGGTCTTAAATCATTAATTACCAGCAACAATATTCTTGAATGTTTGGAATCCCATTCAGAAGTTTTCCTTAAGGCTGTTTTACACGGTACTTTTTTTGCACAATTTCTTGTACTAACACTTGTATGAAGAAAATTGTACCTTGTAAAGTGGCAAATTGCATGAACACTTGTGCGAATGTCTGAAAGGAAATAGTACCTTTTCTAATTCCATTCAGACAAACGTACAATTTCATTCACGTTCATACATTCGTTTGCACAATAAAATGTACAGTGTAAAGCAGCCTTTAGGCCGATACCAAGTAATCATTGAATCAAATGCTGTTTCCACAGCGGCATTGTGCCTTCGAAACAGCTTCACAGGCTGCTGCTGATTTTCCACTGGGATATGTTTAAGAAAAACTAATTTTAAGCAGTGCAGTGCATCCATTCTATTGCAGTGTTTTGTGCTATGGTGATCCTTGTGAATGTTCCAACTACCCTTTATGGGCAGAAGCAGAAAGTGCTTAGCCAGCATTTCCAAAATAACATTAAGACGCATGAATGAATATTACGTTCCTGACCATTTCCCAGCTAAATTTCTCATCCTCCCTGACTAACCCCTCACCTTCGTTACCCCCATCATCACCATGTTGTCCCCATTGTGTTCGGAAGTGGTCAAGGCACTTAAATTTTTAAATACTTTGACGATACCTCACTCAGCTCCTGGAGATCATTGCCCTTCAGTCATAAATACGAATTCCCTTCTATCCCTCCCTTTTCAAGCTCTTTTCAATGCAGACTTCCTCATCCTCCCTCAGACCCGACTCCTATAACGAGCCTGCATAACAAATGACCCACCTTCCACATGAGGTTCACTAGGGTTTGTCCAGCCAACCATGATGGGTTAAGGAAATTATACAGAATTACAAGAAATTGTAATGGCCAAATGTAGTAATCGAAAGACAATCAAGAAGAGGAATAAAATATATTTTTTGTTGAAGTATTGAACAACATTATATATTTCATGTTTTAAGCTAAATAAATGTCCTATTTTGCCATATCTATGCAAATCTATCCTTCCCTTCAGAACGCTGTGCAGGCCTGGCATATACATTCCCACTTATTTATTATTCCCACATGCTATAGGTAGGTGAATAGCATTTTGCTTCATCATACAACTGTGGAAGAGTACTATCCATTATTTACTAAATGGAAGAGCATTGGAGGTTTCGGAGCTTATCACAAAAACAGATCTGAACAAAATAATGCAATGGACCAGTTGAAACCATATGTTTATCTTCCAGCAAATTTTTACAACCTTTTTTCCTCTGGTGTAATGGCATGCAAAGGCACTGAATAACGAAAATACATTAAATAAAACTTCTCGCTCCGATCTAACCATCACTGCTTCACTTAGCCAGAGGACGCACAGACTTCTATCTGTGGTGTCACCATCATCAAGGCAAATGTTCAAAACGACACATGGCGAATTTACTCGAGTTAGCCAATATTGACACCTCTTTTTCATATCTGATCCCAAGTATCCATGCATCTAGCTTACTTTTCCAAGAATGGCCTCTGATTTTCCATCACCGTACCACGGTGCAGTATCGATATAATTCACCCCTTTGCGAATGGCCTCCCGGACTGCATCTATAGCGTTCGCCTCTTCGAACTCCCTAAAAGTTAAAACGAACAAAAATGCAATAAAACACCTAACATGCGGCATTCTCAGCCACTCATAAAATACGATAGAATACAATAAGGAATCTAAACTAAAAACCATTAAATATCGTTGAAGGACATGGGTTCACCCGAGCTCATGGCTTCCCATCGTTGAAAATTCGTAGCAAATAGCTATGTAATTGAACTGTTTCTTACGGAATGTACGTACCCATAAAAACCACCAAGAGCCCCACCTCCAAGACTGAGATGCGAAACAACGAGCCCAGTATTTCCAAGTGCAGTGTATTTCATTGCCTTGACAGCTTCTACATCGTGGAATCCTTCTACATAAGTCGGAGGTAACATCTTTCCAACGCAAACGTCTGCGTCACAGTCGAAGCAACGCCCAAGAAATCTTTTTGGCCTTCAAGCCTCTTGCGTTATTCAATATTTTAAATGTAATCACTTATGAATTGACCTAATGCCTGTGTCTTTACCCGTATAAAGATTCAACGAACTAGACCATTTTTTCAACGAATTCAACTAAAAATCGCAGTTAAAACAAATGACTAACGAAATACCGAAAACGCGCCAAGTGTCGTTCCGGGGTCGTTCTTGGCGGTTTTATTAAAGCTTGGGTACGTAACTTTCCGTGCGAAACCGTACAATTACATAGCTATTTGTTACGACCCATCCTTACTCTGAGGTTTTGAACGGAGGGATGGCAAACATTTCGCAATTCTAGAGGCCATGAATATAGAAATTGTAATGCCCCCAAATGTCACGTAACCCGACCATTTGTGGAAAATCGAAGATGGCGGCAAGTTTAACTTCACAGAAGAAAAATCACAGGAAAGTACTCGTGTGGTACATAAAATGTGAAGTAATGCCATAAAATATGATTGCAATTAATTAAAAATGATGTAAAACATAATTCTTAAATGACATAGCAGTTCAGTGATATATTTTGCATAAGTATGTATTAACAATTTATACCTTGCAATGAATGGCAAATTTTTATCAATGACTACTGAAATATGTCATAAGGCCGCTTTACACGATACAATTTTTTGCACAGTTTCTTGTACAAACTCTTGTATAGACTGAACGAAATTGTATGTTTGTCTGAATGGAATTAGAACACGTTCTATTTCCCATTCAGACAATCGCACAAGTTTTCGTACAATTTGCAGCTTTACTGTTGAATATTGTGTGATACATACTGTATCTTAGGAACATAATATGTTGATTTGTTACTTGGTGCTTATTGAGAATAACTGTCTTGTGTGATGTGTGGTTCTAGTTAAGAAAGTGCATTAAAGAATTAACAAAAGTTCAACAGGTTATGGGCCCAGGCACCTATTTCCACCGAACAATTAGATTCTGCTGAAAACGTAAAGAAAAAAATTTTGGCGTTAAAAAAAAAACTAAAAAGAAGATAAGAAATAACGCACTCGGCAACAATGACAGAAGATCTATCAAACATTGAAATACTAAAAGGAGCCGAAACTTTCGAATTATGGAAGTTCCAAATACGAATATTCTTCCGAGCAAGTGGTCTACTGGACGTGGTCGACGGAATTCAGCGTCTGGCTGATTTGAAAGACGAAAAAGACATACGGCTCTGGAAGATGATGGACGCCAAATCACAGAAGTATATAATAACGACTATTGATAAAAAGATAATGGTGCATATTATGTCTTGTGTTACTTCCTATGATATGTTTAAAACCCTTACGAAAATATACGAACGCGACACAGAGCAACAGAAATGTAATCTACTGCAACAGTTCTACAATTTCCGTTTCGAAAAGAGTGCCGACATGATGACGAATATATCTAACATTCAATCAACAGTGCACAAACTAAAAATGCTACAGCAAAATATTGATGAAACCATGTTAATAACAAAGATACTTAGTGTGCTGCCAGCTGATTATCAAAACTTTAGCACCGCGTGGGAGTCTACCGCGAAAGACGAAAGAAAAATTGAAAACTTCATAGCGAGATTGGCGGCGGAGGAACATAAATTTAAAAGCTGTGCCGAAGAAGTCACACAAAACTCAGCATTCAGAGCAGAAACGAAATACTCGAGAAACCAAAATAAATGTAATCGCACACCAGTGTTTTGCAGTATATGTAAGAAAAACAACCACGAAGAAAAGAATTGTTATTTCCGAGATAAATCAAAATATCAAAAAGTATGTCATCACTGTAAAAAACCGGGACATTTTATTAAGCAATGCCGTATCCTGAAAGAAGAAGAAAGGAAAGATAAAACAAGCAAAAATGCATTTATCAGTTCTACTGCATTACTCAATGACCGAGTTGACGAAGACATTTGGTATCTAGACAGCGGAGCCAGTGAACACATGTGCAATAAAATTAGTATATTGGAGGAATACCAAGAGATCAGCGAACCCAAGAAAATAAAAATCGGAGATGGATCAACGCTGGATGCGGTTGGTTGCGGTACGGTAAAACTTCTGGCAAATAACGGTAAAGAATGGATGGAAACGATACTTGAAAATGTGTTGTATGTGCCTGAACTGAAAACTAACCTTTTTTCCATGGGAATAGCCCTTGATAAGGGATACAAACTGGAGTCTGACGAGAAAAAATGCATATTGAAAAATACGAAAAATAAAATCTGCGCACAAGCAAATCGCACCGGTAAATTGTACATAATGGATTTTCGAATGGCCAGGCAATCAACTGGTGACTCAGGTAAAAATATCTCTTTTGCAATTCATTTGAAACTGGTTTGAAACTCTTTTAAACACATTAAACTCATCTTCAACTGATTTTGAACTCATTTGCACTGGTTTGTATCCCAATTTTTAGTGTCATGCTCATTTGGAACCCATTTTCACTCAATTTTGCAACACATTTTCAAACTATTTTTCAACTGATTTTCTGCTAAACTGTTATGCAACTGATTTTTATTCTTTAATTCTTATGCAACTGATTTTCACTCAATTTTGCTACCGATTTAAAACTGTTTTACAACTCCCCTGAGAGCACACTAAAAATTGTAGACCTCTAAATTTGGTCAATTTAACGTCTACAGATAACTTCACTGATTGAAGTTTGCTGTAGACCAAGACACGATAATAAAGTCCTATGACGGATGCTGTCGACCAAATTTGAAAACAAAACAAATTTAACATTATATGTTTTCAATAGTTCACCATGATACCCGTTTAAATATTTATAGAAAACGGAATTACTCGTACATCGGCAAACATTCTTTCGTCATTATTAGACCATTACTGAGCTTAAACAATATCATCCGGTAGAAATTCCGCTCATATGGCCAAGTTGGCTGCACTTGCTTCGGCAGTTTTCTTTTGTTAAATCGTGCCCGCGCATGGAAACGCAATAAACACACGTAAACATGTGCCGAATCTTATTGGAGTGTAGTTGAAATTTATCATCTCAGTGTTTTTTCACACTCTAGTTACATAATATTCAGTTGTCTTATGCATTCTTGTATTCTAAATAATAAATAGGTTCATCCGGTAGGGACTTGTGTACTGAGGCTGTATCGTAGTGGTAAGTGTACTTTGAAATTAAAGGTAATGGAATAATGTCTGCTTAGAAATCGTTTTTTTTCTGTAGCGTCTGCGTTTTATTGTCTTTACAGATTTTCTCAACCGTAGAATACTTGTTCTCCGAAGTTACCAGTAACGTCACGAAGTTGTTAAAAAAATACGTCGTTGAACGAAGGATCCTTGAAATTTCAACGTGTGTTACTTTACTGCTAGCAGATATGGTACTGTAGTGGGGTATTTGGACCTTTTTCCTGTAATTGATGCCAAGTGAGGTTCCCTTTTGTTTGGTTTGCATTATGTTGCCGAGTGAATAACTGTGTTTGGCAACAAAATGATGTGATATCAACGAACTCTTTCTTTTCGTTTAAAATTTTGGTAATGCATAGACAGTGTCTTCGGAAACGCTGAGGAATCGATTGATTGTGTGTTGAGGTGCTGTTGTGTAAATTTTGTATAATTCATTTGAACTGGACTTCTGGTAAATAAAGGTATTTATTATTATATTTTTGTTATATGTTGATGGTTTCTGGCGTAATTCCTGTAGAAGCGGTTGGATTTGGTGTTTTTCAGGCATTTTTGTCGAAGTCATTTTATTGTAATAGTCAACTAAATTGTTTTTATGCACAGAATAGTACTGTACAGTACAGAATAGTACTGGTACGTACCACTATAAGTTTCGACTAGTACGCAGCGTAATTATTAGTTTGCCTGATGATGAAGTGTCGTAGAAACGTACGTTACGTAGTTAGTATATTAAATATTAAACTACGTAGTTGGTAGGTATATTAATATTCTGTGGGGAAAACCAAAGTTTACTGTCTTGTTACATTTTTGTGTTGATTATCGCACTACCATGAAACTGCAAACTTTGTGCTCTCAGGGTCATATTAAATAAAACTGTGATGCAACTGCTTTTTACTTACAAACTATTTTGCAACAGATTTGCAGCTGCATTGCAACTCATTTTCCACTATTTTTAAAATCAATTGCATTTGATTTTCAACTAATTTTCATCTGGCTTGCAACTCATTTTCCACCTTTTCTTGAGGTCATCTGCAACTGATTTTCAACTGATATGCTTCGTGTTTCAAATTGCAAAGCAATTACAAATGAATTGCAAATGAGTATAGAAAATCTGTTGAAAATCAGTTTAAAATGAATAGCAAAAGAGATATTTTTACCTGAGGAGTCATATTTGGCAAAGAAATCGGAAACTTTGAAGGAGTGGCATGATAGATTTTGTCATAAAAACTACACCTACGTGGAAAAGGTTTTAGCAGAAAATAAAATTCCATTTATAGAAAACAGTGTCAAGTTTTGCAGTTCATGTGTAGAAGGGAAATATGCAAGAAGAACATTCTCTCCAAGCAGCAGTAGCTCTAAAAGCATATGTGAATTAATACATGCAGATTTATGTGGAGCGATGGAGACAGAGTCGATTGGAGGAAGCAAATATTTTCTGCTATTGAAAGATGACCTATCACACTATAAAGTAGCATATTTTCTCAAGAAAAAAAGCGAAGTGAAAGAAAAGTTGAAAGTCTTCATAAAATATGTAAAGAATCAGACTGGAAAAGAGATTAAAATTTTTAGAAGCGACAATGGATCTGAATTTGTAAATAAGGAAGTAAGAAAAATTTTTGAAGATGAGGGAATTTGTCATCAAACATCTGTACCCTACAACCCTGAGCAAAATGGGAAAGCTGAACGAGAGATGAGAACTTTGGTGGAATCTGCTAGAACAATGTTATTAGATAAGAAACTGAGCAAAGAACTTTGGGCAGAAGCAGTTAATACTGCAGTGTATGTCATCAATAGAACTGGAACAAGCTCAATACTAGGGAAAACTCCTTATGAGTGTTGGTTTGGTAAACCATTTGGCAAATTTGAACAGTTCAGAGTTTTTGGATCAAAAGTCTATGCTCATGTGCCATCTCAGAAGAGACAAAAGTGGGATGCCAAAGGCAAAAAAGGGATGTTTGTGGGATATGGAGATTGTTCAAAAGGAGTAAGAGTATATTTTATGGATAAAAGAACAGTTGAGGTTTTTAGAGATGTAATCTTCATTCCTGAGATTCAAAATAACTACAAGGAAGAGAAACAAATTAAAAAGACCATAAAAAGAGCCAAGGTGGAAAATCAAGATGAAGAAGACATAGTTCAAGAAACAGAATGTGTAACAGCTGGAAGAGAAGAACAAGAAGCAGAAAACGAAGTATTACACTACAATCTTAGAGACAGAAATAAACTTAAAGCCCCAGATAACTTGAAGGACTATCAATGTGAATTGGCTTTAATTTCATATAATGAAGCTGTAACTGGACAGGAAAAAGAGAAGTGGGTAGAAGCAATTGAAGATGAAAAATCATCGTTAATGAAAAATGAAACATGGAAATATGTCAGTCCTCAAGATGCTAAAGGGAAGAAAATTCTAACCAGTAAATGGGTTTTCAAAATCAAAGAAGACGGGAGATACAAGGCCAGACTAGTAGTTAGAGGCTGCGAACAAGAGAGAGGAATTGACTATGAAGAAACCTTCAGCCCAGTGGTGAATACCACGTCACTGAGGATACTGTTTGCCATTGCAGCTAAGAATAATTATAAAATGAAGCCATTTGATATTAAAACAGCTTTTCTCTATGGAGAACTAGAAGAAGAAATTTACATGCATGTGCCAGAGGGTTTTAGTGTCAAAAACAAAATTTGTCGTCTAGAAAAATCCTTGTATGGATTAAAAAAGCACCATTGAAATGGAATCAAAGATTGAAGAAGTTTTTACTGAATAGAGGGCTTTTTCAATTGAAATCAGAGCAGTGTGTATTCAGAAATGAGAACAGAACTCTGTATTTAGCTGTGTATGTAGATGATGGGATCATAATGGGAGAAAATGAATCTGAATTAGAAAATTTATTAGAGAGTTTGGGAAAGGAGTTTGAAACAAAGACAAGAAATAATCCAAAGGTTTTGATTGGCATAGAGGTAACAAGAACTAAGGATTCTATTTTTCTATCTCAGAAGGGGTATACAGATCATATATTAGATAAATTTGAGATGAAAAATACCAAGGGAGCTGACACACCACTGCAAATCGGAAAAAGAATTGACGAGCAGGAAGGAAGGGATACAAGTGTTCTCAAGTTTCCTTACAGAGAAGTGGTTGGGAGTCTTTTATATTTGACAAATAAAACAAGACCTGACATGGCTTTTGCAGTCAACTACGAAAGCAGAAGCCTGGAACATCCAACACTAACTGACACTCAAAATGTAAAAAGGACATTAAAGTATTTAAAGAACACAGAGAAACTGGGTATTCGGTACAAAAGAAATTCAACCTGGACTCTGACTGCTTATACTGACTCTGACTATGCAGGTGACATAAAGACTAGGAAGAGCACAAGTGGACATGTCCTGATGTTTTGTGGAGGTCCAGTAGCCTGGTGGTCTCGTAAACAACCTATTGTGGCTCTCTCCACTACAGAGGCAGAATACATTGCAGCAGCTGAGTGTGTGAAGGAAGTTATATATGCAAAGACATTTATTGAAGAACTGGTGGGTGAAGAATTGAGTGTAATTTGAAATCTGGACAATCAAAGCACAATTAGATTAATTGAGACTGGTCAACTAAATAGACGAAGTAAGCATATCTATGTTAGGTATCATTTTATTTCTGAAAAGGTGGCAGAAAAAACAGTGTCTTTAAATTATTGCCCCACACAATTTCAATTAGCTGATATATTTACAAAGCCACTCAATGGAAATAAGTTTCTTGTGCATAAAAAACATATTAATGTCGAGCAATTGAAGGAATTTAATTTTTTACTAAAATGTCATTAATTTTTGTGTATTAAGTATGCATTAATTCTGTGTTGTGAATTCCAATTCCAAGAAATGTTTTTCTGTTGTTGAATGATGTAATTTGTTTTCTGTTCTGTTTCCAGAAAAAAAAATTAAGAGAGAGTGTTGAATATTGTGTGATACATACTGTATCTTAGGAACATAATATGTTGATTTGTTACTTGGTGCTTATTGAGAATAACTGTCTTGTGTGATGTGTGGTTCTAGTTAAGAAAGTGCATTAAAGAATTAACAAAAGTTCAACATTTACACGGTACAATTTCCTCATGCAAGAGTTTGTACAAGAAATTGTATCGTGTAAAGCGGCCTATACAGTGGATGGCAAATAATCGTATATACCTCGGTACCGTTATGTTTTGAGTGATGCCATTACCATCTGTATGATTATTTGAGGGAAATGGCATAATTTTACAGTTAATTACCTGGTTAAAGGTCACCAGAGGAGGAATGTCAAACAATCGTATATATATATATACCCCGGGATCAAATTGTTTAGTGAGATGGAAACCATTCATATATACCTCAAGGACGATATGTTTTGGTTCAGAGGACATTTTCTTGCATACTATATTGTTTATTTCAATGAGAGGGATGGCAAAACTTTACATGTGCCTGGAAAATATCTCATGATAGAGACGGCAGTCAATAATATATACCTAGTAGAAAATTATTTGATGGCCAGAGAGGGATGGAAAACGTTTACATGGTTTACAAACCTGGTGAAATCTCACGAGATAGATGGCATACAATCATATATATCCCAACAATGCATTATTTTCGTGAAGGCATACACTTATTGAAAAACCAAGGGCATGATTATTTCCCTATGCAAAAAAAACTGTTGAAAATTTCAACAGTAATTTGGGCCAACAGTTATTCCCAATAGTTACTGTGTAAATATTCAACAGTAACTGTTGAAATCTAACAGTTTTTCACAAAGGGTTGACAGGGATGGCAAACTTTTACATATACCTGTTAAAAAACACGAGAGAGATGGCAAATTTGGGGGTTTGTGCGCCCACAAATAATGTGAAGAATAGCCGTTCTGGTCAAAGCGTATTTATTGTGCCGCTGAACTACAACAATTGGCTCCTGCCGGCGGATCCGTGCGTCGGTCGAGCCGAATGTCTCAATGGCCGCGGGAGAACTTCCGTTCTCCTTTCCTCGCGTTGCCGTTGCTCCCCTCTGGCGGATCGGGCGCTCACTCTCCATGACTGAATGGCGAATTGCGCCGAATCGTCTGTCCGCCTTGGCTGCTACACACCCCCCTGGCAGTAATTAGCCCTGCGTGAGAGGAGAGGAAGAGAAAAGAAAAAAAAACAAAACTCAGGTGCTGTAGTCCGCCAGGTAGGGCGGGAAATGGACTCGTCGCCCGGATCTGGTGGTCCTCTGCTTGGGTAGGTTGGCCTGAGGGTCCGGTTGGTGGGCAGCGGGCTGGTCTGGTGGGTCTGGTCCATGGGGTCCCGGCGGGTACGGTGGTCTCGTACCCTGAATCATGTCGTCATCGGGGGAACGTCGGCTGTCGGCCAGCACCCCGTCATTGTTGACGACGAATGCTGGCTTTAAGCGTTCCAGGGACACCCATGTATCGCGTCCTCTGACCCTGAGTAAGTAGTCCCTGTCCTTCCTCTGGCGGACCTCGAAGGGGCCGTCATATGGCGGTTGCAGCGTCCCGTGCGTGCGGTCATTCCGCACAAAGACGTGCGAGGAGGTGGCAAGGTCCCGAAAAATAAATATTTTGCGGGCCCCGTGGTGCGATGCCGGTGCTGGAGTCAACCTCCTGACGTGTGACCGAAGCTGAATCACGTAATCAGTCGGGTCGTCTACGGTGCTGCTGGACGAGGGACGCAGGAATTCACCCGGGAGTTTTAGAGGCTCTCCGAACACCATTTCCGCGGACGTGCAGGAAAGATCATCCTTCCAACTGGCGCGTAGTGATGAGGGCGTCGCTGGCTGAGACGGCTGAAACCTGAGGTCGTGGAGTGATGTCGTGCACTCGATCCGCCAGGCGGGCCACTTTGTCCAAATCCATGCTGTCCTGCATAGCGAGGATGGGTTGCAAGTGGGATGGCAGGCGTCCAACCCACAAGGACCGGAGGAAGGTGTCTGGGACGTTGCTCCCAGCCAGCTGTCGTAGGTGGCGGAGGAATTGGGAGGGCTTTCGGTCGCCTATTTCCTCCCGCTCGATCAGTTGGCGAATATTTTGCTCCTGAGACGCCGAAAGCCTCCTGATGAGCTCCTCCTTAATCTTCACATACCGGTGCTCGGCTGGGGGGTTCGTAATTACATCCTCGACTTCGGCTGCATACGAACTGTCAAGGGCGCTGACGACGTGCCAGAACTTGGTGATGTCCTCCGTCACGCCATTTAAATTGAACTGGCCCTCGAGTTGGGAAAACCATAACGCTGGCCTTTCGGGCCAGAATGGCGGTATCCTCAGGGCGACGCGGTTCGCCACGGCGGCGGTCGTATCCGTCGGCATCTCGACTCGCGGTAAATCCTAACGCGTGAATCAAACAAAGTACTCACAGAAGAACGATATCCGAGCGCGAAACGAACAATATTTCGGGCGAAACACTATGCTCAAAGAAAACTGTCGTCGCACAACGATAAGGCCACGTGGCCTCGGAACGGCTACACTTCGATCACGTCGGGGTCACCAGTTTTGGGGGTTTGTGCGCCCACAAATAATGTGAAGAATAGCCGTTCTGGTCAAAGCGTATTTATTGTGCCGCTGAACTACAACAATTGGCTCCTGCCGGCGGATCCGTGCGTCGGTCGAGCCGAATGTCTCAATGGCCGCGGGAGAACTTCCGTTCTCCTTTCCTCGCGTTGCCGTTGCTCCCCTCTGGCGGATCGGGCGCTCACTCTCCATGACTGAATGGCGAATTGCGCCGAATCGTCTGTCCGCCTTGGCTGCTACACACCCCCCTGGCAGTAATTAGCCCTGCGTGAGAGGAGAGGAAGAGAAAAGAAAAAAAAACAAAACTCAGGTGCTGTAGTCCGCCAGGTAGGGCGGGAAATGGACTCGTCGCCCGGATCTGGTGGTCCTCTGCTTGGGTAGGTTGGCCTGAGGGTCCGGTTGGTGGGCAGCGGGCTGGTCTGGTGGGTCTGGTCCATGGGGTCCCGGCGGGTACGGTGGTCTCGTACCCTGAATCATGTCGTCATCGGGGGAACGTCGGCTGTCGGCCAGCACCCCGTCATTGTTGACGACGAATGCTGGCTTTAAGCGTTCCAGGGACACCCATGTATCGCGTCCTCTGACCCTGAGTAAGTAGTCCCTGTCCTTCCTCTGGCGGACCTCGAAGGGGCCGTCATATGGCGGTTGCAGCGTCCCGTGCGTGCGGTCATTCCGCACAAAGACGTGCGAGGAGGTGGCAAGGTCCCGAAAAATAAATATTTTGCGGGCCCCGTGGTGCGATGCCGGTGCTGGAGTCAACCTCCTGACGTGTGACCGAAGCTGAATCACGTAATCAGTCGGGTCGTCTACGGTGCTGCTGGACGAGGGACGCAGGAATTCACCCGGGAGTTTTAGAGGCTCTCCGAACACCATTTCCGCGGACGTGCAGGAAAGATCATCCTTCCAACTGGCGCGTAGTGATGAGGGCGTCGCTGGCTGAGACGGCTGAAACCTGAGGTCGTGGAGTGATGTCGTGCACTCGATCCGCCAGGCGGGCCACTTTGTCCAAATCCATGCTGTCCTGCATAGCGAGGATGGGTTGCAAGTGGGATGGCAGGCGTCCAACCCACAAGGACCGGAGGAAGGTGTCTGGGACGTTGCTCCCAGCCAGCTGTCGTAGGTGGCGGAGGAATTGGGAGGGCTTTCGGTCGCCTATTTCCTCCCGCTCGATCAGTTGGCGAATATTTTGCTCCTGAGACGCCGAAAGCCTCCTGATGAGCTCCTCCTTAATCTTCACATACCGGTGCTCGGCTGGGGGGTTCGTAATTACATCCTCGACTTCGGCTGCATACGAACTGTCAAGGGCGCTGACGACGTGCCAGAACTTGGTGATGTCCTCCGTCACGCCATTTAAATTGAACTGGCCCTCGAGTTGGGAAAACCATAACGCTGGCCTTTCGGGCCAGAATGGCGGTATCCTCAGGGCGACGCGGTTCGCCACGGCGGCGGTCGTATCCGTCGGCATCTCGACTCGCGGTAAATCCTAACGCGTGAATCAAACAAAGTACTCACAGAAGAACGATATCCGAGCGCGAAACGAACAATATTTCGGGCGAAACACTATGCTCAAAGAAAACTGTCGTCGCACAACGATAAGGCCACGTGGCCTCGGAACGGCTACACTTCGATCACGTCGGGGTCACCAGTTTTGGGGGTTTGTGCGCCCACAAATAATGTGAAGAATAGCCGTTCTGGTCAAAGCGTATTTATTGTGCCGCTGAACTACAACAATTGGCTCCTGCCGGCGGATCCGTGCGTCGGTCGAGCCGAATGTCTCAATGGCCGCGGGAGAACTTCCGTTCTCCTTTCCTCGCGTTGCCGTTGCTCCCCTCTGGCGGATCGGGCGCTCACTCTCCATGACTGAATGGCGAATTGCGCCGAATCGTCTGTCCGCCTTGGCTGCTACAGCAAACAATCATATACACCCCAACAAATAATTATCTGACAGTGAGCGAAGGCATACTCTTACTGAAAAACCTATAGTGCATGATTATTTAACAGGGATGGCAAACTTATACATATACCTGGTGACATCTCATGAGAGAGATGGCAAACAATCATACATACCCCAAAAACAAATTATCTTAGTGAAAGAATACACTTGTTAAAAAACCAAGGGCATGATTACAGGGATGGCAAACTGTTACATATGTATACCTGGTGAAATCTCACGAGAGAGATGGCGAACATTCATATATACCCCAACAACCAATCATATCTGAGTCATGGTGATACCTATGATAGGTATACCCCCTCGCTGGTATCTCCATCTTGCAGTGGTGAGGGGGCTTGCGTGCCTAAGTGAACCTGAGAGCTATGCCGGCGGGTGCGTATGCTCCTGGTAGGGCCACCCAAGCCAGAGAGGTCAAGGGGGATAGGCCAGACAAAAAGAGGTACCCTGGTCCTCCAGATTTGGGGTTGAGAATAGGCCTAACAACCCTATCTCGTAAAAAAAAAGTTTTGCTGCGAAGCTAAAAGAAAATGAAATCCGGTCTGGATCTAACGATAATCGACCCATGCAAAGGAAAGGGCAGCGCAAAAGGAAATTGGATATACAGATAGCCACGTGGAATGTTCGAACACTAAATAAACCAGGTGCCCTACAGGGCCTCAAGGAAGAGATGGGAAAATACAACATAGGAGTAGCAGCCATTCAAGAAACTATATGGAAAGTAGAAGGAATCATAAATAGTGGAAAGTACACTATCATGCATAGTGGAGGAGAGAGTGGTGCTGTAAGAGGCACAGGCTTCTTATTGCATAATAAGTATAAGGCAGCAGTCCTCAACTTCAAGCCTATGATTGAAAGAATGTGTGCTCTAAGGATGAAAGCCTGCTTCTTCCATATAACAATGATATATGTACCAGCAAAAGAAGCAGGGGAAGAAGAGAAGGACACATTCTATGAACAATTGGAAAAGGAAATGGAGAAAATCCCGAGACATGATGTGAAAATAGTTTTGGGAGACTTCAATGCAAAGAGGAAACATACAGAGAAACCATTGGAAAAGAAAGTCTTCATGACGTAATGAATGAAAATGGACAAAGATTAATCAATTTTGCTATGGGGAACTTGATGGTGGTAAAACGTGCCTGGCACCAGCAAAAAACATAAGGAAGGTGACGTGGTGCTCACCAGACGGAACTACTTTTAACCAAATTGACCATGTGGTAATTGATAGAAGGCATGCATCTGATATACTTAAGGTTGACAGCTGTAGAGGAGCTGATTGCAACTCAGACCATTACATGGTTTGAGTGAGATATAGACAGTGTACAGATCCACAGGTAAAGAAAAAGCATGTAAAAGATACAATGTCGCAAAACTTAAAGAGACCACTGCACAACAATATGAGTCTGAGCTCAATAAGAGTTTGGAAGGGAAGCAACAGAAACGGGAGCAAGAAAGTGGAGTATAATAAAGAGTGCATTGCAAGAGACTGCCAATGAAGTCCTCGGGGTTAAAGTTAGGGAAAAAAGGGAAGGATGGTTTGATGAAGAATGCAGAGAAGCAATCAGGGAGAGGAATGAAATGGAAGTTGGAAAGGTGGGCCACAAAGAGAACTGTAACAAGACCCAGTACATGTTCTCTCCCAAGAAAAGTAAACTAGTGAAAGATAAATTTATTAAACTGAATGAAAACAAATACAAAATATGTAGCAAGTTCAAGTATTTGGGAGTGCTGGTGACAAAAGACAATGAACTAAATGAAGAAATAAAAGCCAGAATTGCAGCAGGCAATAGGGCTTTCTATAAGAGCATTGCTGAAGGTTCTCAAGTCACGTAACCTTAGTCGAAACTTGAAAACAAAAGTCTATCGAACTGTGATTAGACCTGTAGTTATGTATGGCTCCGAAACATGGACCATGACCTCAGCAGAAGAAGAACTGCTAAAAAGATGGGAAAGGAAAGTTTTGAGAAGGATTTTTGGTGCAACGAATGAAAATGGACATTGGAGAATTATAAGGAATACAGAGCTAGAGGAACTCTACAACCACCCAAACATAGTGACAGAAATAAAGAGTAACAGGTTAAGGTGGTTAGGCCATGTACAGAGAATGTCTGCAAGTAGAATGATCTAAAAGATATACATGGGACATCCTGGTGGTAAAAGATTGAGAGGAAGACCTCAGAAAGATGGCTGGATGATGTGGAGGTAGATTTGAGGATGAGAGTGAAGAGATGGAGAATTAAAGCAAAGGATCGCAGTGACTGGTCCAACATTGTTGCAGAGGCCAAGGCCATACAAGGGCTGAGGAGTAAGTAACAACGTATGGTGATACTTAGAGGCACAACGAGTTAGTCAGCACTGGTAACGGCTTTCAGGCGTTCCACCCCGTAGTGTTGTGTCAAGGCGACGACAGTTTCTCCAGCCATCCTGCTGGCATCTTCAGGTCAGAAGACGCCAGCAGGATGGCTGGAGAAACTGTCGTCGCCTTGACACAACACTACGGGGTGGAACGCCTGAAAGCCGTTACCAGTGTTGAGAAATGCCGCGGAAACCTCAGATCCAATTTGAGTTAGTTAGCAATATAATTTAAGGTACGGTCCCACAAGGAAGACCACGAGACAAGTTCCATTGCTGATTCTGGTCGTCTAAAACAACACCCCAAATTCCTTTCACCATCCTTCATGATATCCAAAGCCCTCTCTCTTCCTTATCACTGCTTAGCATTTATCTATCTTCTAGCATTTTATTGCAGTCCTCATCCCTTCAAATTTTCTACAAAAATCACTTCCCTCCATTGCTATACCCAGCACTTCTATTGCATTCCTTTCCTCAGTTAGCCAATTCATCAGGCAGTTGTGGACCCAGACATCAGGTTTGGAAGGGGGTTGAGGGGGGCAGTCACCAGTCTTGTCCTCATTAGCCTCACCCCTCCAATGAATTCCTATGACATTTATAAACCATAGAAACACTTACAAAACTAATAAGCAACATTTCACAGGGCAATTTTTCCAAAAATAAAGTAAAAACCAATGAAAATAACAACAAATCAGTTTACAATCAGTCACCACAAAAAAACTGAAAATTAAATAAAATTGGCCAAATAACATGTGGAATAAAAACCTTTATTAAGTCACAAAATGCAGGTAAACATGATAAAAATATTTTCAAGGTCCTTACACGGCTCAACATACTCAATTTTCATGGCATGATGTAAAATAAAATAAGAAAAGCGAAGTAAAGAGAATTAATTAAGACGTTTTCGTAGAGTAACTTTAACATGCCAAATAGTTTTCATTTTTATACCATTTCATGTGCAGTTATAATTGTGCCATCAATCAGATAAGGCTCTCAATATCTCCTTGCAAATTATACAAACTGCAAGAAGGTAGGTATTAATATTAAATATTCTGGAAACATAATCAAAATCTCACAATAATTCAGGTACAAAAAATGCAGTGGCAATTAAATCACCTCAATCTTTGATAAGTCTCATTCTTGAGAAATTCATGATAAAATTCTAATAATATTTATGAATGACAAAACAGACATGTGTAACACAAGATGCATGGTACACTTGCACGGAGTATAATAATATTTATAGAAAATCAAAACAAATTTAATTCTTCTCGAAAAGTGTTCACTTTAACCACTAATTACCAGAGATCATTTTTTCTTTGGACTTGCTTTCCCAAAAACTGCATCTAGAAATAGTCCAGTAAACACTAGGGTGGTTCCAAGCCACTGACGCGTCACGAGCGAATTTCCAAAGAGTATCACGGACCCCAAAACTGTAAAGAACTTTCTCGTGGTGGTGATGATGGAGCAAGGGAGTGGACCGAACTCACTGACAACAAGTAGAATGAAAAACTGGCCAAAAGCACCAGCGACTGCCAAGGACGCAAGTTGCCACGCCACCGCGGGGTGTCGGCCGACAAAAGCCGAGAAGGTGACGGCTTCACCAGTCACAATCACAGCAACACCAAGGAACAAACAAGACCATTTGTTCATTCCGAGCATCATATGCCCAGATCGTGTCTCATACTCTGCCTTCATACGCTCCTGGACAGCACCGGTTAAACCATCCATAGCAAGGGAAGCCAACAACAGCACTTCACCGACTCCTATTCCACCTTCTGTGGCCGGTCCCGACTTACCGTCTTTGAACATGAACAGTGCAACACCAGCAACGATGAGAATGACAAAGACGTACTTTCTCATGAGATATTTCTTTTTGCTCAACAGCACACCCAAAACCATCACTGGTATAGGTTTACATGATTTAGCTATAACCTGAGTAGGGTAATTGACCCACTGCAGAGCCATATTGCTGGACACCATTGCTAATAAATAGGTTAGAGCACTAGAAGAATAATACCAAGTTTTGGTAGTATCATCTCCTTGAGGGATTAACTTAAGCACAGCAAAGCGAGCGAATAGATAGTTCACTACGCACTGCACTAAAACCAGTGATAAAGTATACGTGAACTTTTCATCGTCTTCCCCGTCTTTTCCAGCATATTTACCGCGAGTGATTCTCTCTTGGATCACCCCAAAATAGAAGTAACAGATGAATATACCAACTGCTGATAAGAAAAACTTGGTATTTTTCTCCATCGTATATTCTTGAGTCGCAGGATGAGCTCGAATAGGAACTAAATATGCCACCTGGCATTACTGCTTAAATATTACACGTTTTCCTTTGGGTCAGCAAAACATCGCAGACGAGAAACACAGGTGGTGACATCTTGTAAACTTGCAAAGGAAATACGAAAAATAAACAACCGAATAACGTTAATAAAGGGAAATAACCGCTGTGGGGGTTGACTATGGGGCGTGGGGATTTTACACTGCGAGTGAAAATTGAGTCTAACCCGCCTAACTATACGATTCATTGCAATGGATCCCAAAACAAATGCGTTTATGGATATCAGAAATCTTTCCGTAGATGCCTCCCCATCAATAGGCCCCTGCCTAAGTGTTACCGAGGAGAAAATTCCGATCTCTGTGGAAGTGGTAAGGGACTTGGAAGTAGACATGGACGTATACGAAAAAGTGTCTTTGGTTTTTTTACTTTATCCTGATATAGATTTGGCTCTTCAACGTTTGCTAGCTGTAGAAGCTAGTCTTATGTCAAATCAGTCGTCGGTAAGTGAAGTCTGCTTACTTTCCGACTGGGCTCGCACGTCGATTAGAGACACTGGGAAAAACGTAAGTGAGGATTCGGCATCGCTTCCTTATGAGAAACAGTCGGCATTTGTCGAAGCCCTCTGTATAGTACAAGATTTTAGGTCACTCGCTCGCATTCGCTATGGGGATCGTTCCACTGGCCTCATTGTCCGTGAGATGTCATTAAAAACTCCGGAGAAATATTTCATTAATCACACTAGAAATGTCCTGTACCGAATATGTGAGAGTCTTAGTCCTCCAACTGCAGTGGACCTGGTAAAGCAAGTCGAGAGGGAGAGGCTTGACCTTGTACGCTCATTTCCTCCCGATCCCAGACTAATGGAAGTTGTTCTGCTGTATTGGGCATCACACCGGTTCATTGATATAGTTGACAATGTCCATATTGACGTTCGGAATTTGAGTCGACATCTGTTGGTGAGTATACATAATATAGTAGGTACCATAGATATTAGGTGCCCTGAGTGGATTTTTGTTATTTCAAAGTTGCTGCTGAAATATCTGCCTTGAAATAACTGTAGTCCTTAAAATGAATCTTTATTAGCACACAGTCATAACATGGACATAAATAATCAACAAGAAAGAGTGTAATTTATGGTCTACCTAGCACCAAAATTATGTTTTGTTCTTAGCCGTAAGTGATAGTCATAGTCTCTGGTGTGGCTCATTGCAGTCTCTTCTCGAAGCTAATGCGATAAAATCAACTTTCAAGTTCCTCTTCATGCTACCAATTTTACAACCGATTTCTATGCCAACTGAAAATATTATAGGTACCTAATACTGCAACTGAAGATAGTACTATAATCAGCTGAAGTAGTAGTGCGAAAAAAAACCAAGTGTGATGGAATTTGCTATTGCAATGGTCATAGCTTAATTTTACCTTGATTTTTATAATTATATTTTTAACTGTAGTGTGTATATAATGCTAATGCTGTTGATATAAACTGTTCTTAATCATGAAATGACTTTTACTTGTGCAAGTGGTTATACTTTGCCTATGAACCACTTTTGGGGAAGCTCTGCTTGGTTTGCTTTTCCTTGTAACTTTTTATCAGTAGCAGAAATGAATGCATCTAATACTTACAGATGCTAGGGGAAATAGGATTAGCAAAGATGCTTCACACCCAATGCCCATATACAGCTGTACCTGTCCAAGATATGGATATGAAATTGACTGGCAGGCCTGAAGAATCAGCACAAAATTTCAAGCCAGAAAAGGTGCCAGATAATGGTGGTGAGAAAGGAGGATCATCAATGTCAATTGTAACTGATGACTATGCCCCAAATATGGAGATGGAAAGGACAGAAATCCAAAACAATACTGATACCCAGAAAGAGGTCCTCAGAGTTGCTGTCGCAAAAAAATCTGCCGCTGAAAGAATGGAGTGCTACAAGATTGATCCTAAGAACATGGGCATATGCTTGATTATCAACCAGAAAAATTTTTACACTGAGAGTGACTCATGCCTCCAGGTAAGTAATCTGTCATTTGATAATTAATTTTCATAATGATTACTGTTCAAGCCATTGCATGGGTATGTAGCAGGTTGAAAATGCATAAAAGCTATGCTATAAATGCGTAAAGCGTGGCTATGCGGCAAAGCCATGCTCTGCCGTATAACCACGTGCCAAATAGCTAAATTTCAAAGTCTTTTTTCTTCAAATATGTTATGGAAAGGCCTCATTATTTTATTGCCAATCGATAGAAGGGCCAAATAATGATGTGTCCTGAAATTTTCACAAAAATGACATCTACTTCATAATTTGGTGGAGCCTCCTTAACACCATCGAGAATTCTTTCAGTACTGGTTAATCTATGGAGAGTCGTTTACTTTTCTTAATCCCTCCAACCCTTCCCTCCCAAAACAGTCGTAAGATAGGTTTGACACTGCTCCCCTCTGGTTTTCCTATTGGCTAACCTCTTTATATTTCTATCATTTTTCTCTTTCACGCCCTTAATTTCTTTTATATATTTCCATGCTTTTATATCCAACCATAATTAGAGTTTTCTTTTGGTAGAATGCCCTCTTCACCTGGGCTATTCTATGGACTAGTTCTTTCTTGCCTCGTCCATCACTGGTTACTTGGCTTCCTAAATGACAATGCTCTTTCACCTCCTCAAGCCTGTGTCTTCCTGGTTTAACCTTGGTCTTGGCCTATTCTCTACTACTGCATTACCTTTGTTGTTTTTGTAATGATGTTTAGGTGAGATCTGCCCATCGCATTGTCCTTGTTTACTCAAGAGTCTTCTTTAAGCCCTTTCGTGTCTCTGTTATGATGGCTAGGTCAGTGGCGAATCACAGTATGCTAATTTCTCCCCATGGACAGACACTCCTGAAGCCTTCTCTTTGGTTTCATTGATGGCTTTCTCTAAGTAGACATTGAAAAGTATGGGAGATATTGCACAACCTTATTCCTTTCTTTATCCTTGCTTCTCTACTGCTGGGCTCTTATTTGATAATAGCCTCCTGGTTTTTATATAAACTGAATTATCCTTCGGTCAGTTGAATTACAATCTACATTGCCAAAAGCCTTCTCCAATCCACAAAAGCAATGCATGTCAGTCTATTCTTTATTATTATTTACAGTATTTTCTCTAGAAGTAGCCTAAATCCAAATTGCTTCTCTTGTAGCCTTCCTTTTTCTGAATCCAAATTTTCCTTCACCCAGTAACTTCTCTGATTTTTGTTTTATTCTTCTATAGTTCATCCTTGTCATTATCTTCAAGGCATGTGAATAGGCTCATGGACCTATGATTTTGACTATTTTCAGCCCTCATCTATTTGGGAATGGGGATGATGACGTTCTTCTCGAAGTCCTGGGCTATCTCTTCTGTTGAGTGCATATGACTCATCTGCCCTACACTGCATGCCATGAGAAAATGACCCAATTGCACAAAACCTTGTTCATTTTAAGGGCATAGTGGTATCTATCTAACTCTATGTAGTTTATAATGAATAATATGTATAATTATAATGCAAGTATTCATCAGTCTATCCCTTTCTCTGCATTGTATATGGTCTAATTTTGAGATTAGAAGTGAAGTGTTTTGTTTGTCCCATTATGTTGTAATGACTTTTTCATTTTGGAGATAATAGACTTGGTTATCTTCCACAGGTGTATTTAACGACATAAAAACATAGTGGATCCTAATGATTGAAATAAAAGATTCATCTCAGGTTATCACCATGTCAGTGGGGAGAGAGCCCCAACGTTTGTTTACAAACCAATGCTGGTCACTTTTTCGAGGGAAATTTTCAATTACATTCCCCATGAAAAAGTGACCTGCCTCGGTCAGGAAACATTGGGGCTATCTCACCACTGATGCAGCAATAAGCTGAGATGGTTCTTTTGTTTTAAATCACTTCACTTAGACTACCATAAATGAGTTGTATGTAGGTAAGAAATAACAGTGATAAATGATGAAACAGTTCAAGGAAATATTTAATACAACGACTTCATCTAGTAAAAATGTATGTTCTGTTTACTTTGAACAAAATCTGTTGTCTGCAAAGGTTTATAATGGAATTGGGAACTCCCAGTGCTGTGTAATAGACAATAATAGGTTGAGGATGGATGTGCTTATCCAATCCTAGGCTAGGGGAGCTATTCCCTTGAGAAGCAGTGAAACAAGATGCATGCCTTTTTTCCAGCCCTACTTAAAAGCAGATTTGGAAAGAAACATGAACATACAAAAATGGAGGATTTTGGGGGTCATGGAAAATATCTGCCTACGTTGAAAGTGAAAGTAGGCCGAGGGAAAAATTCAGATATTACACCAATGCCAGTCCTCTTATTATTTTATCCAAAGAATGGCATTTAAATCAAAGAAATGAGCTAAATACTAGGTACTATGAACATTAGGAGGTCACCCTCAAGGTAGTAACTCGGAGCTTCCTTTTGGTTCCAGAGGTACTTGCCGATGAAGCCACTGGAGGACCGGCTGGGCACAGATGTGGACCGGGACCGCCTTGTGGAGGCATTTACGTCCCTTGGCTTTGACATCAAGGTGTTGAGCAACCTCACCCACCATCAGCTCTTGGAAGAAGCAAGGCACACGGCTGCCAGGGAAGTGAAGAAGAATCACTCTTGCTTTGTCCTCTGTGTTCTCTCCCATGGTCAGAAAGGTAGCTTACTATTTCATGCTTTATCAGTGAAGTCTGTATCTTACAGGTTTCACCGTGTGTCATTGATCTTGATTCTGAGCTTAAGATCTAGCCTTCGGTGTCTGCGCACTGTAATTTATTACTTTATTAAACAATATTTATTCGTTATGCCACTTGCCTATCTGTTGTTGAACACATTAAAACTGACTCACAACACAAATAAACATAAACAATATAATAAATTACCCTCCTAATCTTTTACAATATCACCTTCACTTTCTTCTCTCTTCAGGCTCAAACTGACAGGCCATAAATCACTTCACATATATTTAAGAGCCACTTCACTATTCACTTTGCACATACATATCATCAAATATCCTCTTAAAATTACGTACATACAATAGTAGTGGGGAGTGGACTGCTTTATCCCTCTAGTACGCTCTGGAGTTCCCGGCTGTGTCCTCCAATATGCGATCCCTGCCTCTTTCTGCACCCTGACTTCTCCGCCTTGGCTGAAGATCCGTCGCCTGTCTCGAATTAGGTCCAATTCCACCAGAAGATTCCCCTACGTGGATTCAGCTTCCCATGGGCCAATTCCTAGACCTCAATGGCTTTTTCCTATATCATACCCCGACATGGGTTCCGCTCCGATCGGGAAGATTGTTGCACTCGAACTCCTTAGCCTTTTCTTATATCAGACCAACACCTGACGTGGGTTCTCCTCCGATCGGGAGTATTGTTGGACTAGAACCCCCTTTCTCGCTCTCCGTTCCTCTTTATATAGTAAGCTCGCTCATTGTTTACGCTCGGCCCAAATTTAATTTCCCTGTGTAACTTGACACGACATCAACAATAACAACGGATACAATTCCTATTGTTGAGGACTGCAACTCGTGAATGCCCCGGATCATCACGCTCATTACTAAATTAGCCATTGTAGAGCCCGACGCCATTTTTCCCTATGACTCTGTATAAACTCTCCTGATAAAATTTAATATGGCGGCTCCTTGAATCCCATGCATGGCATGGCTAGTAAATGACATGTTACATTAAAGCCTTCACATCAATTTCACTCTTGGCTGCACGTTTATTGTCATCTTTGTTATGGCCATCATACCAAAGATATGACTCGTCTACAACCTGCTCTACCTCATGTAACATATTTCTCATCAATCACCCACTCTGGCATGCCAAATTCCTTGGGTAAAGAAAAACTGGTTGCTGGCATGAAAATAGTGTAGTGTAACCATAACTAACGGGGCTAAGTTATAAGTATCATGGTGAATAGGGTTACAAATGTAAGGGGTTAATGCAGGGAAGGGCTTTTTGAGTGCTCTGGGGGACGATCCCTGTCTGCCATGTACCGAACATCACAGAATCCACAAGGTCAAGTTCCATTAGGCATCAGTTGATAAGGCAAGAGCTGGGAGACTGATAAGGATTGGAGCATAATCCCAAAGGAAACTAACTGTTCACCAAATCACCTAACCACATTATCAGTTTATTTCACATCTAACGCATCATCTGTCCCCCTTGCCAAGTCCAGCACTTTCATTACGTGCTCTTCTCATCACATAGGTTTTCGACATTATTTCAGAGCATGTTAAATGTAGTTTCTGGAACGCATTTTGATTGGAATGAATGGGGTAGTGATGGAAAAATCGATTTCGATTAAAATCAAAAATCGAGTTTTAATAGTCAAAGATCGAGGAAATTGAGATCGAGCCATGATCTTCGAGTTTCGATCCAAACTCAATTTTTCAACTTCGATCTTGACCATTTCGTTTGATCTCAGCAGCGCGTAGTAGTCAGTAGAGGTCCTCGATGGTTATTCGAGGCTCTAATAACCATCCTCGAGGTCACTTCTTGTTATAAGTAGATGCCAGTAGAAGCTAGGCAATATCTCAACAGGCCACCCGTCGATAGGAAAGTCAACCCCAATCCTCTGAAAGTCTGGGAGGAGATAAAGGGTGAATGCCCCAACACGTACCGTTTCGCGATCAGAGTGCCGAGTATGATAACGTCATCCGTCCCATGTGAAAGACTTTTCTCTAAGGCCGGTAAAATTGGAAAGGCACGCCCTAGATCATCAAGAAAGCATCTCAATCAGTTGATCTTCCTCAAAAATTTTAGTGAAGCCGAATGGTTTCAAGTGGTGATACGCATTCAAGTAAATTGAAAATTTTTACGACTAATAATTCAAGAATATTTTCTAAGTATGTACATATGTAGGGATTTTTTATATTGTTCAAATATGTATTATGAGCGTTTTTCAAATGAATAACAAACATTTTTTTTGTACCAACTGCATTTTTTTCAAAAATGAACCGTAGAGTTTTTCGATTAATCGATCTTATGGTTCAAATTTCGATTTTTGCTGAAAAGTCGAGCTTTTCATTTCGATTAAAAATCGATTGCTCGAAAAATCGATTTTGACCGACATTTTTCCATCACTAGAATGGGGTGTAGCTACAAAGGCATCACAAAACAGAATGATAAAAACAGATTGGTTTGACTGAGGGAAAGCTCAAATTCATAGAAGAGTAACGTAATCAAAAGTACTAAATGAGGAGGTGGTGATGTTGATGAGGAGATTCAGGAGTTAAGAAAGTCCTGCCAGAAGTGATGCTGTCATTTTAAAGTGTTTTGAGAGAGTTTAATTTTTAAAATTCATGTTCTACCATTGACATTTTCCAAATTATTCCATTGTAGTCACAGAATCTCTTTATTGGTTTTAAGTATGTATAACTTTCCCTCCTCTAACTGCGGCACAGTGATCTTGGAGTTTATTTACATGGACTCTAGGATGTGTTGCAAGAGGGAAGGGAAGGAAACATAGATGAGAGCGGTTTGGCAAATGTGAATAGAAAGTGCTTAGTGTCGGGGTGGAGGTGGCTGGCAGCAAAGTTTCAAACAGGGGCAGCATTAGTGGGCTCTGAAAACCAATTACTGTTGAATGTGAATCACGTGAAACCTTGCTTTATTCCTATTAGGTATTTAATGGGGACATTTGCTTGGAACCGAAATCGAAATTTTGTACACAAAATCGTTAGATGGAAACGAAAAAAGAATTTTAGTGAAAAAATTAATCTTCTAACCGCAATCATTCACTCGTAAATCAAAAATTAAAATAAGCAAAAGGTGACGCCCACCAAAAAAGCTGCTTTGATATCATTGACATCATTGTCCTCCCGTCCTTGACTGCTTTTAGGGGAAGGGAAGGGAGTGGAGGGGGTTTCTCGGAAGGTCTGCTTGCACAGATGCTGTCGCAACTGCTCCTATTGACAGAATCATCTGTGTCCTCCCCCCCCATTGCGATGAGGCAAAGTAGCTTAGCAGGCTCAGTTGTGATTGGACAAAGTTGATATACGTCAGAGGTTGCACCACGCCCACTTTTCCGAAAGGGTTAAAAACATAAGTTGTTCCCCGCTTAGAACTCGATAAATAATTGACAGATCAAAAAATGGAAAAATACAGGTCTTTCTATTTTACAAACTCTATCAGATACGGCAATAAAAAAATATGGCAAACAACCACATTGTCAATTATAATATCGAAGAATAAATGAATCTGGTTGGCCGTAATATCGATATCCCATGGTGCCCCTCGCCTGTCAGGGACTCGTGTCTGGCTTCCCACGACTACAGGTTGTTCTCACCCAGTGGCCAGCCAGGAGCAATCTAAGTTCACATTTGAGTTTTATTCTAAATGTACAGTTCATGAATACGTATTATGTTCATGCAGCAGACACCACAATTTTCTCCATGGGCCTCCTCAAAGCCCTCGCATTCAGTGCCATCAGATGTTCTTGTGTTAATCTTGGAATTATCATAATCTGACGTGGTATAAATGCATGTGTTGATTTGTTAATATTTGTGCCAACGCTTGGCGATTGTGGACTGTGGCAGTCTCCATTGCTTTAAACATTTTGCGGTCTGGAGCATCTTCTTCTACTTTGTTTTGTAACATCCTTTATGAATTCTTCTTTGCAGATGTTGTTTATGGATGCAACAGTATTCCTGTGGATATAATGGACCTGGTGGAAATATTTTGTGGCTCAAAATGTCCACCTTTAATTGGCAAGCCAAAAATATTCATTTTTCAAGCTTGCCAAGGATCCAAACTACAGTTAAGTAAGTTGAATATGGCATCTTGTTTGCTCTAATTATAGGACATGCACTATAAACAAGCTCACTCTGAATGTACCTGGCCCTTCCATGACAGCTCACCCATACACATTCTGACCTCATACAAGTAACTTCCCACCACTAGTAAGAGTATGCATGTGGATTGTTTTCTGGATTCAAATGTGCATTCCAGGCTCACCTCACAAATTTTTTTCATGCTTGGTTGATATAGGATAGTGGCATACTGGTTCCCATGCCCACTTCTTAAAATAGCATAGTGAAAAGAACACAAATTTCCCAGTTTACTAGAGAATTAAATGTTAATTTTATCTTCATTTGAAAAAGCTCTTATGGCAGGATGGCTGAAAAGTCAGGATGCGCTGCCTTGTTGCTGGCATAACAGGTGTATAGTTTACGTTGGAGCGAGGAATAAGAAATACATAATCGTCCCCCGAACTTACCATTGTATGTCAGAGCCCCTCAGCTCTAGTGAATATGTTTTAATAAATACAGTAGAAGCCCGTTATAGTGAGTACGGCATATAGCGAGAATCTCACAATAACGAGTGACTGGAAATATACCATCAAAAGGCCCATGATTAACTTGTAAAAGAAAACGGTTATAGCGAGGCCAAGAAGCTCCTGCCACGGTATAGGCTTGGTATTACGAGCAATATTTCTTGAGGGTGATGCACTGCTAAGTACAAATTAATGCATGGTATTTATCTTTAGTAGCATTATTTCTCAACTACAACTTATAATACAATATTTGTGTTATCTTTACATTATTTAAAGTCCAATCAAGTCCACGCACTGATGATTTACGGCCGGCCCTGGCATACCTTGCATGCGCTTGCACTTTTTAGTTATTTTTTTGTTGAGCCAAGTTCACATAGGAGGCATAGGAGCGGAATGGGTGGCAGATGGACCATCGGAAAAACATCGCGATGCATGCGATTCGCAACACCAAGCCATAGCATTCACAATGGAAGCTGAAAAAGAAGAAATGCTACCCTTCTTGGACGTCTTGGTAAAGAAGAAAAACGGGAGGTTGGCGCACTCCGTCTATAGGAAGCCTACCCACACGGATCGCTACCTCAATGCCACCTCACACCACCACCCCAGCCAGAAGACTTCTCTCATAGATACTTTAATGTATCGAGCCTTCAAGGTATCCGATGCCGATTCACTAGCGGCAGAGAAGAAACACCTGACAGCTGCACTAGACAGAAACGGATACAGTAGAGAGATACTGAAAAGGGCCGCGAAGGTAGAAAAACGTAGCCGAGAATCACCCTAAAAGGACACCGAAGAAGAAGAAAGGGAAATAAGAACTGAACGGAAAACTTACGCCACCATTCCTTTCATCAAGGGAACCTCGGAGAAAATTGCGAGAGTCCTGAAGAAACACGACGTTGTCACGAGATTCAACTGTGCGACCAAGATCCACCATATTTTACCAGGACCGAAGGACAAACTCCCTCCGGGGATACATGAAGGAGTGTACAAAGTTCCGTGTTCCTGCGAGAAGTCTTACGTGGGCGAGACGTGCAGATCCATGAACACGCGCATGAAAGAACACCAGGGGGCGACTAATAAAAAACAATTCCATCTATCCGCCATCGCCGAACATGCGTGGAGCGAGCCAGGTCACGTAATTCAATTTGAAGACGCCAAAATCATAACAAGGGAGGCACGATACTTTCCGAGGGTAATTAGAGAGGCGATAGAAATACTTAAAACATCATTGAACATTAACAGAGAGGACGGATACCCGTTGCATTCTGCTTGGAAGAGGGTCATCAAAATTCCGGCCAATCAGAGGGCAGCACCTACACGACCAGGCCTATATAGGGACGACGAGAACGACTTCTCAACCACTTCGACCTGAAGATGCCAACAGGAAGGTTGGCGAAACTGTTGTCTCACTGTCAAACGACGCGGACGCATCCCGAGAAAAAATGCAGAGAACAACTGTGCTGTTAATGTGAAGCGTGTGTATGTGTGATACTAAAGGTCCAACCCTTGTTTTGTTGTGCTTTTTATCATTGTGACGAAGTCGTCAAAGTTTTCAATTGCCAAAGAATTATTTATATCCCTAAAATTTTACGATTCATCCTGGTTTCTATTATTTTTCCTGGAAGCAGAGGTATTGGGAATACATACTTATGTTTTCTGGTACAATTGCTAATTTTTACATATTTTTCAATGTTTTCATAAATATTGCCAAGGCCAATGTTATGCAAATAATTAAAATGTGTACCGTTCAACAAGCTTTTATTTTATTTTATGGTTTCTGACTTCATGGATACATACAATTTTGAGTGAATGCATCGATAATTCTTGCCATTGGTAGTTCACGGTAGTTACCTCCGTTCACTCTAGATACTCCAGATGGCAGCACTAGTATGACACACGATGTGCATCGCAACCAACGGAGGCATTTGCTTGGTTAAATAAATACTCGTAGCGACTAATTTTCGAGAGGTAACTGGATGTGAATTTTAGGAATGGCTTTGAAGAGGTAATTATGCAAGAAATATTTTCGACCTCCGAAAAAAGCTGTATTCCTGCGAATCATTATGCCAACTTTCCTAACCAATGGAGTACTGGTTAACACGTAAATACTTCAGCAAAGGGTAAATGTAAAAGGGTAGAGGTTCGGAAGATTTAATTTGCAAAATAAACTATAAATATGCAATAGTGCACGAAAACGGCCCTTCTACCTGTTTCTAATAGCATGGTAATGAAAGAATAATGGAAAGTTAGAACAACTGTGGGAATTGAGAGGCTTAAGACATCACCTTCGGATATAATGAGGACTTGCTATAGCGAGTGATATCCCAGCCATTGAGAGACCAAGCTTTCACTGTACCTATGAAAACTATCAAAGTTAGAAAACTCTCCTCCGTTAAACATGGTGTTACTAGTCCTTATATGGGCTCCAGGGCAATCTGCTCGGGGAGTCCTCTGCTACTGCGAAGCGTGGCGTGAAGTTCACGCAACAATGGGCCAACTTCGTGTTGCGCGTAGTAAAATGAATACTAGCTGTTTTTAAATGAATCAACTGAATAAATAATTTAAAAAATTTCAATTCTAGTGGCAGGTAGAGTAAATATTGTGATGCCACACGTATAATTTACCGGCATGCAATAGTTTGCCATCACGTTTTCGTTCTGTTGTCTTTTTTCACATTTTAATTAATGAGGGGAAATACTTAATGTCATTTTAAAATCGAACAGATTAAAATACGCACTCCAGAGGTTATAAACTTTTGACAAGATAGTAAAAAAATAATATGAAACTACCCTATTATGACGTTCTTTACTACCAATGTGGTTCGATGCGACAGGTGCACTACTTTGAACATTACTCCTAATCCTTGAGCCAATGTATAGATTCATGATGGAGTGTGATTCCCAGGTTTCCTCTGTTCAAGATATCTGAAATCACATCTTACAGAAAATAACTTCTTCATCGTAATAATAAATAAATAATAAACCAACAATAAAATCTTGTACAATCGGGTACATTTCTATGACTGCGTCTTAACAAAATCACATCTTGTGAAGCTGTGCTATGTAGGGTTTACTGTACCTAATGAATGTGTAGAAAATATGGCGTAGCTACTGTAGTTCGACAACTATCTGGATGTTGGCTCTGAAGTTTTGTGGGAAACAATTTCCAATAAAGGCCTTGTGAATGTGGAGAAAGTACGTTTGAAAAAATTTAAACTGGCAGAATCATTTAAAACATTTTGCAAATTTGATTTTAGGTGCAGATTTAAGTATGTACGTTGGTGAGTCAGGAAGTGGTCACCTTCAAAAAGTGTCTTCTTATTTCTTAAGCAGTGGACTTAAGAGACTGATGATAGGTATGTGATAGTGAAAGCACTGTGCTGTCCTTGGCAAGAGATGAATGAAGCTGAGAGATGGTGGTCTTATTCACTTTTGTGGAGCCCCAAACACACTATCAACCTCAAAGCAATGTCACAGGGAAAGTGTCAGCCACTATAGTATCGGTATAGAGAATAGGTGTGTGAGGAACTTTTTCATTCTATAGCAGGAGAAGGCATCGGTAATGCTTGGTAAATTGCGAAGATAAGTATTAGAACATTTTGATTCCTCTAAAACCTTGTACTGTAATGAATCAAGGTAAATTTCTTCAAATTACACGGCAAGTGCGATAGATAGTCACTAGAAGTGATGTATCAACAGCACAACACAGCATGGTGCATGTTATGGAGTAAATGATGATATCAAATCTGTACTATCCTACAGGCTATTTCCTTTCCTACATGATCCCACCAAAGAGAAATCCATGCTGTGCTGAGAATTCAATGATGAAGTTCCTCACTTCAATTAGTAGCTAGGGCTTTTGTAGTTTTCTATATGTTATTTACATCAGCTACTCTAGTATTTCCAAAAATTGGGGGGATCATAACTTTGTTGTCATAAATACTTATTTATTGATAACATTCCTTTAGTGATATCACTGCTGCTATTCAGGAGAGGCGATGGAAAGCTATGGTCATTTAGGATAGGTGGGAAATTGGTTAATGGTAGAGGACCATTTCAAGTAACGGAGGAAGGGTGGAGAGAAACCCAGCATTGGCATTAGCCTACTCTTAACAAAAGATGCCAAGGGGACCACGGCTTAAAGTCACATCCGACAGACACAGAGTACTGAACCTGAAATGTCCTCCACTAGGTCCAAACTATTCCTTATACACATTAAATTCACCCATGAATTATACATTTCCATATGGTTAATTTGCTTCAGTTGACAGCACTTTTTGGAATGTATCACTCATGTTTAATGAGGATTACCTGTACTGTTCAACCTAAGAACCTAATATTGATACAAATTCAACTTCCCTTGGTGGGATTTGTACATATGACCCTTGAGTTGCCTTTCCATAGCATTCAGGTCTCAGCAGCAATATTTGTTCCCAACCACACGACTTGCTGCAATGGTCAAATGAACCTCATGTGCTCTCAACAAACTTGAAGTTCCTGCAAGCATTTGACTTTTTCACTCTGGCAACTACGCTTGTTTCTTTTGAAGTTTGTTGGTTGAAGGGTCATGTGCCGACAACTTGGTGTATTTTGTCTGTGAAATGTATTTAAATCATTGTGTGTCACATATCTTTTGTTTCTCCTAATATGTATTTCACTTTATTTCCACTCTTAAAGCTCCAGTCAGTGACATAGCAAAGGATAGTCCTAACAGTGGTCTCTCTGGAGTGAAGGATTATGTGAAATTTTTATCAACTGTTCCAGGTTATGCTTCTTTGCGTCATAAAATAACAGGTACACAAATTGGCCATGATTTGCTCTTCAATGTTGATGTTAATTGGCATTATTTTCATTTCCATTCCATGTGTCGACTGTCAAGGCTCTGTATTTTCAATACTCTATTATTTCAAAATTAGAACTACTACTGATAACCCATACTCCTTTCTTTCAGGATCATGGTTCATAGAGAAGTTATATGAAGAAATTATGTGCAGGGAGCCCAACAGTAGTCTCCTCGATGTCTTTACACTTGTGAATGCATCGCTTGACAAAAAAAGCTCCGTGCTGAACAACAGCCTTATTTCCATGATGTCTGAATTGCATTCCACTCTCCGTGGTCCAGTTATATTGCCCTTGGAACCAGAGGCCATGAAGAAAGCACAAATCCTTGCTGTGCAGCGTTTGGTCTTTGATGAGCTCTTTAAAGAGTTTTATGCCAATCCTAAGAAGTGCAAGGAAGTTATGAAGAAAATTCACAAATCATAGGCCTTCAACTACTGCCAAAATCATTTTATATTTTTCGATATGACATTTACTGAAGAGGAATTTTTAACAGTGGATTTACACTTTTTAGTGTGTTCTTAAGTTTTCATCAAAATCACATCATTACTTTTAACTATGTTTGGTGTCCTAAGACATATCTGTGATAAACCAAAGCCATGTAAACCTGCAGGGAAGAATGCGACTACCAGTTTTGTTAACAGTATTTTAATATTTTTTGTTTCAGTGATATTTTAGTGAAAAATTAAGTTATATATATTTTATCAGATTAAAAATCAAATATAATCAATATAGTAAATATTTTGATACAGTGTTTTTAAAAAAAAACATGGAATTATTCAATGAATTCTAGGGATATACTAGAATGTCAACTTTCAAGGATTTTATATTCATTAAATGTTACTTATTATTTTTATATTGAATCAAACGCTTAATTGTTATACATATATATGAATGTTAATTTATGATGCAAAAGCATGTTCTTTATATGTAATTATAAAAGTGAATGATATGAGAGTCAATGAATGCTATCTTGTTTTAAGACCGTTTCACTCGATGCTTGATCCAGCACAAGACCTAGTAGTGTGTTAGCCACTACTGGATATTGAGGACAGAATCTAGTATGATTGGAACCGTCCTGGGAGGTTTCACACGATCATTGACCTTGTGCTTGCTATGAATCGGTTATTCCATATGATTCCAACCTAATTTTTAAAAATGCAACGTGACTTGATTGGTCGATGGCTACTGGGCTACTGGGTCCTACTAGAAATCTAGTACCGCATCAAGTATGAAATCCAGTAGCTCAGCGAATATACTAGCTAGCATGCTTGCCAGCCAGTATACTGGTTATGTTCACACGATACTGGAAAGCTAGCATACTAGCGAGTATACTAGACCTTGTACTGGATCAAGTATCGTGTGAAACGGGCTTTAGACAACATTGTGCAATATAATGAGACAATTGATAAAATAATGAAGACCATGTATTCATGAGTTAGAATTTGTACATATTCAATGATTGCGAACTGTCTGTGAAAAATAATTTACAGAATTACCCACTGATGTGCACAATTGCAAGCTTTCCACAAAAAGATTCATTCATTCTGGTCAAGGTGAGGAAATTTTTCTTTGTGGCGATTATGCTAATATGTGTCAATGGAATGTCAATGGAAAGAGTGAATGAAGTGCATTTATTTACATGTGTGCAATTTGATATTCCTGGAAAATTCATGTGCTGAAGCAGAAATTATATATTTATTCATTAACTCTTCCTTGAAACCTGTTTTTGTTTTTAATTTACTTCAATTAGGAAGCGTAAATACCTTATAATTATCCAGCAGTAAGTTAAGTTTCTATCACCATGAAAAATACTGGTTTGATTGAAGTGAAGGTGAATTGGAAATAACTTGTCTCAAAATTACTCTATGAAGGATTTAAAGTTACTACTTTGATAAGGAAATTTTATTTTCTAAAGGAAGTGATATCTACAGCAACATCAAAGGCATTGCCTCTTTATAAAAGTAAATTATTTGCTACTTAGTTTACAGCCTACCAGTTAAGGGAAGTTAACCAGACTTCAATCAGAAGTTCACTTGCAAATTCATTTATTAGGACATGCTTTATAGTTTCATTTTGGTTAACTTATAACTCACTTTATGTATATTAACATGAAAAACTGACCAACATTCTCAGCAAACTTATTGATATTACATGCAGCTAAAAATTTAATCCATGATTCATAAGTGGTGAATCATGATAAATTTTATTCTGTTGCCTATTCAGTGTTCTTTAAGACTTCAAAGAGTCAGCTAGCCTTGTCATTTTTATGTAATTCATCTCTCTCACCACTTGCTCCAAATATCTCATGGAAGTACTTCCTTTACCTTCCTTGCAACTCACTTTTCCCTCGACGATTGAAAATCATTTCCCTAGCTTAGGTCGATTAGATTGTCCCATCGTTTTTTTTAAATTTTCAGCATAATTTTAATTTTCTCCCTCTTGCATTTGGATTTCTTTGTTTATTCATTCAATTTTATCATCATCATTCTTCCTTATCACAAAATTTTGAATGCTTCTAGCCCTGACTTCTCTGATGCTGATGTCCATGAAGAATTGTGCTCCATATGTATGTTCTGATGAATTGTTTACTTGCTTTCATGCTTGTATTTCCACCTGTGAGTAGATTCTTCTTTTAGGAGTAGAATACCCTCTTCACCTGGGCTGTTCTGCTGACTATTTATTTCTTTCTGCCTTTGCCCTTCACCAGTTACTTCATTTCTCAGGCAGCAGTAATGTGAAAGGTATTCCAAAGAGCCACATAATTAACCTATTTTTATTTCACATTTCAGCTGAAACCTTCTCAGGAAGTAAATAAAATGAATATTCCAGAGGCAAACAAGACATTAGGTGAAGTGAGTAGGGAAGGATGTAAAAGAGAAAATTTATGTTCATTTGAAGGTTTCCGTGGGGTGACAATAAATGGCTCTGCATTTCTTTTGGGATTGCTCCACATATGTTGGCTTCACTTGACAACAGTTTCCCCGGCATACCATCTGGTGTGTCTTCAGGTCGACTGCTCTAATTGAACAGCGAACTGCTCTGAGAGAAAATTTATTTAAACATGAAGAGCTGAGAGTGACGAACATTAGCATTGTAACGATGCTCAGAAAAAATGCTTAGTGGGAATGTATTTGATGATCTCGTTTTCCTAAATTTATTGAGAGGGGAATAGTTTCCTGGACTCAGAATATTTGAACATCTGACATGAAGCTTTCCATACCAATTCATAGATGACTATACTACCCAGGATTGCAGACTTCATGGTCAATTATGAAAAAGGATACTTAGCTCTTTTCTATTATGGCCCATCAAGAATGGACCATTTTTGGAATTTGGATAAATGAATTGAAAATATCAATTAGATTCAATGAAAAGGTGGAGCTCTACAGCCTTAAATTTACTAATGAAAATAAAAACTCCAATGGCAGTAATGTATTATAAAAATTGCTGTCATTGGGGTTTTTATTTTCATTAGAATGTCAATTATAATAAAATGTTTCAAATTCTGTAGGATATATGTCTCATATTTTATGGCTTGTAAAACACACGTCCTATTTTTGGCTCGCACTGGGAAAAAGCAATAGGTGTAAGATTTATATTGTACAAAATTATGGGAAATTTCCACAACGGAACATAAAAGGTGCGTATTTTTGCCATGGAACTCTAATAATCGTCAAAAATATACCTGTATCAATAGATAAATTAACAATACATGGGCAAATGTCATGGGAGATTTTCGGAATTCAAGTTTACTTATAGTCAAGTACTGCCGTCCAAAATGCACGGCCAATATAGTCCATAGACCGCATCGGCATTGACTAGAAGATGCTAAGTGTAATTTCTTTTGGGAATATTCATGTCTTATAAGTCAGAAAATACAGCATAACATGCGATGAAAGCAGTTCACATGTGTTCTCATGAGGGCTGATTGGCTGTGTAAATTGGCAAGCAGGTCTCACAGCCATCAAAGACTTAAGATGCAAGTCCGGACACAGTGTCTACTTAGTCCCAAACCTGCACATATTTTCAGTACTTATTTGATTATCCTCCAGGTATAATGACCTCTACACCTTTTCTATTCTACTGATTCCTTTATTGCCTTGTGCATTGCTGATTATTCTGTTTTCTGAATAGCAAGACCTAATGAATAAAACTTGTACTTTTCCACCAAGATTTATTGATAAGGCCTTACCAAGGGCTCAATACATTGAAACCTTGGTAGGACCTTACTCAAAAAAACCTTGGTGGAAAAGTACCTACCAGTTTCATTTAATACAATGCACTTCCACAAAGTAATGCCTGAAGGAGTAGAAACAACTATTCCACCTCTTCCATCTTATGCTCACATGTTTAACCCTGCTCATACCAGTATATTAATTTTTTTTATTACTTCAAGGCAATATCCTACCAAGTGATTTGTCCTGGTTAACCAGCAGCCTGAAGTTCTCCTGAAGTCCTTGACTACTTCAACGGCAATTTCTCTCTGCAGACATTGAAAATCAATCGGGGCAGTGCCTTATTTCCTCCTGCATTCTTCCCTCTCTACTGCTGGGTCCAGATTAAATCACAGCCACCTTTTTTTAATGCAAACTGTGGATTACTCCTCTGTCATTGTGGGGCACTCCAATTTCCCTCAGGGTTTGAATTATTGTATTTCCATCAACATTATCAAAAGATAATGTTGATGGAAGTTGTCATGGCAGTGAGAAGAAAATCCAAGAAGGCTTACGTGAGCAAATCACTGATGATGAGACATAGTTTTAAGGTTAATAAAAACAAAAGGAAAACTCTGGTATGCAGAGGAATGTAAAACTCAATAAATGAAAGACATAAGTATTAAAAAAACAATCACACGTCAGAGTTTTTTTCAATGCTCTGTACATTTCTACTCACTGAGTCATCTTTAGGCACAAAACCTGTGCGTGCGTTGCACAAGTTAATGGAATAATGGTTTAGCATAAGTTTCTTCCACTATATGAAGTCTGAATCTGTTCAAAGCCTTGATGAGTTGAGAGTAAATTCTGAAAAGGAGGCAGGATAACCTAACTGGGCACATTTTGGTGGTCTGTTGCGTTAATGCAGTCGTAGAAAGGGGAATGAGAATAATGGCTAAGAAAGGACAATGCATCACGAAATGGGATTTTACAAAGACGGGGAGGGAGGGCATATAACAAGAACTACCGGTAGGTATAAATATGCTCAGAAAAGCTTAGTAAACAGTTTTATCTGGAGCAAGGTGTTGTAAAGTTGATAAACATGGATGTTAGCTGCGGAAGATGAAAATGGATTAGAGAAATTTGAGATGTGGGTATGGAGAAAGCATGATAGATGAAAATTAAGATAAGGTGGAACTAGGAATGTTTGTAGTCTAGGAGAGGAAGTGTTATGTGAAAATATTGAAAAATTCCACAGGATTATATTAAAATATGACCAGTTCTGTCGGACAGGCGGCAACATCAGGTAAAAACATACAATGTCCTTGGACTTATATATTCAATGTCTAAAGCAGGTTGGGGGGAAGAAAGTAGAGGGGGAGAATGAGGTGAAAATAGAGGGGAAAGGAGATGGTCGGGAATTGAAACACCTTAGTGAGGGGGAGGCTTTTGTTGAGGATCTGCAGGGTTCAAATGGGGTCGTTTACCATATTTTTTTATTGCCGAATCTGATAGAGTTTGTAAAATAAAAAGACCCGTATTTTTTCGTTTTCTGATCAGTCAATTATTTATAGAGTTATAAGCGGGGAAAAACTGATGTTTTTAACCCTTTCGGAAAAGTGGGCCTGGTGCAACCGCTGACGTATATCGACTTCGTCCAATTACAACTGAGCCCGCGAAGCTACTTTGCCTCATCGCAATGAGGGGGACACAGCTGACTCTGCCAATCAGACAGTTGCGACAGCATCTGTGCGAGCAGACCTTCCGAGAACCCCCCTCCACTCCATTTCCTTCCCAGAAAAGCAGTCAAGGACGGGTGGAAAATGACGTCAATGTTATCACAGCAGCTTTTCCGGTGGGCGTCACCTTTTGCTTGTTTTAATTTTTGATTTATGAGTGAATGGTTGGGCTAGAAGATTAATTTTTTCAATAAAATTCTTTTTTTTTGCTTCCATCTAACGATTTCGTGTACGAAATTGCGATTTCGGTTCCGAGTAAACGCCCCCATTGGGGGGAAAGGAGCACAGTTTAAGTTTGCGTCAAGATGTCATCTAGGAGAGGACCTATTGATGTCGACAGTTCGTCGAAACCGGTTGTTTTGAATAAAGATCCTGTGGAATTTTGAGTTTTTTCATATATCATAATTAAACTTCACAAATTGGAGCCTGAAACCATTGAATGGGGAACATGCACTATTTTTTATAACTCTTTGAATGTGAAGTTTATTAGCTAAAAAGTGCTTGGCGAAAATTTTGCTGACGAATTAAGTTTCGCTACAAAGATATTACTCTTTGAAAATTGTACCTTTTTGGCAGCTTAAAAACACGTCATCGCATGACGTCACGGCACGGTATCACTATGGGCGTTGTGTATCTGTTTACGCGTTGAGGTAAGTTGTTAAATGAATACTTGGCGATAACGTTTGTATTTATATCATTTGTTTAATGCAATAAACGATTGTATTTCGATTTTTTATTTACGTAGTATGGATGGTAACGAGAAAATCGTCCATTAATTATATAATCCCTGTTTAGTGCCCAAGAATTTCTACTACGTCTATGCAAACGCTGGTTTTTTTAAGAACAACGCCGCCATAAGGGAGCCAACCAAAGGAAATTGTCGAAATGTGCTTTTTTAAGTATTTTTTCAGTCATCGTTTCGTTCGAGAAACGGCTAAAAATCTCTAAACAATATATTCACTTCGTTTTCTTTTAACCCATTGGCTTACAAAGACGGCGATTCGCCGTCCGCTCAATATTGGCCCTCGCTTACAAAGACGGCGATTCGCCGGTCTCCTATATTATTTTTTTTCCAACCCTCTTTTGGAGCATAAATTTCAGATAGATTCATAATATATGTTCTTTATTGCTTTTACGTTCTCCTAATGCAAATTCCGACGCTGTTATTGTATTGCAGTTCATATTTTATTATTTTATATACTCGATGGTTTGAAAGTATTTTCTCCGCGCCGTCATCATTTATCGGGAACCCAATGCACATTCAGCACCAACTTACTTTGTCTCCTATCCTCCTCCTATTTGATACAGTATTGATGAGACACCAATTCATTGCCAACATGATATAACGAAAGCAATATTACACTTTGTATATCTGTTGAGTGACATCGCGTAAGCGAAAGATACCCATTATCTTCATCTTCAGTGAACTTGCTACTATGCAAAAGATAATACAATCTTTTCTGCTGCCTCACAAAAGTTGCCTTTCATCTTTTCCTATTTGCTGCTACATCAACAAAGAAGATAGGATTACTGAATGAAGACGTGACCTTCGGATAATATATATTAGTTAGCAGCCAGTATCCCTGCCGCTGCCACAGCCACGGACGCTCGCGCTCTAGCGCGCTCGAGCCCGCGTATACACGAGATGATGTAGAAAAGTTTATTTATGATAGTGACATCAGTGCAAGTGATAACAGTGGAGATAGTGACACCAATGACTCTGATTATTCAGAAACTATGAGCAGTGAAGAAGACAGTGCAGAATTTTCCAGCGAAAATGAAGGCAGTATTTGTCCGGCGGATCCAAAATAGGCTAAGGGAAACATCCAATTGGCATTGGATGTAAAAGCAACCACAGTGTGAAAGAATTTAGATTCTCTGGTAAACCTGGCATAAATGGAAGAATTCAGGGGAAACAATCCTAGTGAGAGAGACATTTTCTTCCAGTTTCTTGAAGGTGATTTTTGGGAACTCATCGCAACTGAAACCAACAAGTATGAAGATACCTTTTTGTACTCCGAAAAAAAAAGAGAAAGTGATCTTAGGAAAGGGTGGTTTGAAAGAACTAGAGATGAGATTCAGGCCTATTTCTCATTATGTGTGCTGGCACAACTGAAAAAAAATAAACTTCAAAGATACTGGAGTCCGCGCAACATGACAGAAACGCCTTTTTTCGGCTGAGCTATGCCATATAAACGTTTTCTTTGTGATCAAAATTCTTGCATTTTGTTGATAATTCAAGAGTGAATGAAAATGTTTGGCTGAAAAAGATATCTCCAGTGGTCGACTACATAAATACAAAATTTAGAGCCATGTACACTCCGGAGAGAAATCTTGCCGTGGATGAAAGCTTTATGAAATTTCGTGGCAGACTCTGCTATGTCCAGTACAACCCAAGTAAACGCGCTCGCTTTGGGATCAAGTACTGCAAATTATGTGAAATCTCATCAGGGTACTGCCTACAATATTCAATTTACACTGGGAAAAAACCACCCGGAACAAAGGAAATTCCTTCGAGTGCAGCAATAGTACTACAACTTTTGCATCATTACTTCGCAAGGGTTACACTGTGGCGTTAGATAACTGGTACACATAAGCTGGTCTATTTCTGAAGTTGATTGATGAGAAAACTAATGCCTTAGGCACAGTTAGAATAAACCGAAGGAGTATGCCGGCAGAACTCAAAAATATGCAGTAGAAGAAAGGGGAGGCAAAGTAGTATAGCAATGGAATCGCTGCTATGAAATGGAGAGATAAAAAAGACGTGCATGCACTAACAACATACCACAAGGCCTTGGAAATGACTGACACTGGAAAGAAATCAGTAAGAACTAAAGAATCAATCATAAAACCAAAATTCATTCCCGATTACAACGTACAAATGAATGCTGTTGACAGGCAGGATCAACGATTAGCATCTTTTCCAGTTATGCTTCGTTATACCAAAGGTTATAAAAAGATATTTTTTTATCTCATGGATATGGCTTTATTCAATACTTACGTATTATGTACGAAAACAGCAGGCAAGAAGATTCAACGTGATGACTTCAGAGAAAATTTAGCTGAGAAAATTCTATAAAATGTGAATATGCCGGACTATAAAAGACGCGGGCGACCAGTATCAGGCCCCTCACCCATGAGATTCCAGGCGGCAAATTGGGGACATTTTCCAATTCATATCCCGCCAAATCCAGTAAAATCCATCATGTAAATGTGTGGTGTGAAAAACAAAAGGAATGAAGAGCGAAACCAGGTGGGAGTGTGAAGAATGAGGTGTCGCCCTTCACCTACCAGATTGCTTCAAACTCCATCATACGAAATCAACCTATATGTAAAACTTTCGATTTATTCACAAAGAATTTTCAATTACATCACATTGTCATATAGTTTCCAGTAATTAGAATTCAGGTCAAGTGAAATTTAAGAAAAATAAAAAAATATCGAAAGAAGCTATTCGAGTTTGAGATAAAATGCCAATGACAGTAAAAATATTTTTTTCAGTATTCTGCCAGATTCATTATAATATATCTCCAGAACCCTTCGGTGCATTTCAATGCAACTTTCACGAATGAAAGACGGTATAGTTTACAATAAGAATACAAAAAAAAAGTTTAAAAATTTCAAAAAATATGCCCGAAAAAAAATTGTTTATAATTTTGCTAACCTTGTATAATTGTTAATAATTATGTTCAATGAAAACATTTTTTCGACTGCTAACAACAAATTATAATTTACAAAATACTAACCTAAATTTATAAAAATTTTCAATAAAATATATTATAAACTACAATATTTATAGCATTTTTATCAGTAGAATATTTTCTCAAAATAAATGGTATTTCTGAGGGAGTAGCACGCAAGAAAAATGGTAAGCCAATGGGTTAAAAAGAAATGACTATCTCCGTAGCCATATGGAACCTATACCGTGTAGTGACGTCAGAAGGCGTTTCTGGTCACGTGACTTTCGTCAATTTCCGGGAACATTTTAATATCATTATCTTTGTGGTGGGCGTAGAAAATTTTGGCATATATATTTAAATTGGTGAGAAAATTTCGAATCAAGTACATCATTCATCTTCGAGAAACAAATTTCATGCATATTCCCCAATGGAAGTTGCCGAAGGGATTTAAGAAATACGAGTGGGCGGATGGAAGGGGTAATTACAGGGAATGTCTTCAATTGAAGACCGTATTGGAGGTTAAAATGACGGGGGAGGGTGAATGAGGTGGGAAGGGCATATATTTCGAACACGCGAAGGGAAGTGAGAGGTTTTCTTGTACGAAGAGGGAAAGAGAAGTGTCCAATGAGAGCGTCGAGTGTCCATGAAAACATACTCTGGCCGTCAGAACAATACCGAAAAGAAATGGTGAGGGGGGGGTTGAAGAATGCAGTGGAGTCGGTCCCTTGTATCCTTCGCGCTATGCGTCCCGGAGAACGCAACATCATCATTCGTGTCCTCCGACGACGCGAAGGGGGGAGGGGAGACGGACCAAGTGCATGTGTGTGCACAAGTGATTCTCCGGGCGCTGCAAGGGCGTCAAGTGAATGCACCTTCGTGACTTTCACGATCCGAGTGCAGCAAAAAACATTACTGGAAAATAAGCGTGGAGCGACGTTCGCAGAAATGAAAACTCAACCGAGGGTGTTTTTGGATGATCGTTTTTGAAGGCGAACTGTGCGACGCATGGGAGAATTGAGAAATACCAGAGGAGTGTGATGTGAAATCCGCGGTAAATACATGCCATTAATGGCTTTACCTCGGTTCATTGAATACTTTTCATTATTGGCTGCAGTAAAATGGGAGCTAAAAACACTTGGGCGTTTTTAATACATCCTACGAGTGGCCATCAAAACCTTGTGAAGGTCACTTGGCGAACATTCTTAATAAATCTCTCATTCGTCTTTACAAAAACGAATGATTAAAGACAGTGGATAACTTGCAATGGAAAATTATCTTTTACCGATTTGATTTAAATCTGGAACAAATTAATGGATTTATCCGCTTAATTATGATTTTTTTCAGAGAAAATAACGAATATTTGAAGTAAGTGCGAAATAAAACGCATACGGATGTCCCCGTCTCACTTATACATATTCCATGTAGCCAATCAGCATAAAGTTCAAACCAATCAGCATAGAGTGAAAAGTTTCTATCAAGGAGAGTAGATTTTCTACTCTCCTTGGTTTCTATGTTAACGTGGACGGGTTTCCGGAATTTTGCTCCCCAGCCTTGCTCATATCTTAACGTGAAGTTCGCGAGCAAAAGAGAAAAGTCACGGGCCCCATCACCTCACGCCGGATGCAAAGAGGAAGAGTGAACTTGGGCTGAAAGGCATGAGTGGCTATGAACTTGAATACTGATCTTCAGCTCCAGTTCACCCACTTGATCTCTTCTCGGTCACTACAACTGCGTGGGCGTAAATGAATTATCTAACTTCGAATGAGACTGTTACGCTTTGGTTTAATGCCTTGATTTGGGAAATGTAATCAGTTTTGTAAAGCAGCGTTTACACGTAGCAGTTGACTGCTATGACAGTTGCGAGATGCGTGATGTATCTATATCGCTACTGCTATGATGCGTCTGCGTTAACTTCTATGCAGCTTAAAGCCGCTATTTAGGCGTTGCCACAGCAAATACAAAGCGCTTTATTTTAATAGTGAATTTCGCTTAAATTTTCATTAAATTCATCAGCAATAAATTCCATCGACGATTATCTTTTGTTCCCATTCTTTAAAAGAGTAGAATCTCCTCTTTTGGGGAGGGATATCCTTTTTTCCAAATTCCGTCGTTCATTGCTTTCCGTTGGCGATTGTTGCGATTGTGTTGGATACATTTCCGCTGGAAAGTAGACGGACTTCAAATTTGCTAATAGCTCGAACTAGGATCGATAGTGTTCGACTAGTGTCCAGTATCGGCCTGAACTCGCATCGCAGTTGCTATTTACGCATGCGAGTGGAGTTAATATGGTTAATAGTTGTTAGCAGTTGACTGTCATTGCAGTCAACTGCTACGTGTAAACGCACCTTAATATTTTGATTACTTTAAATAACTTTCTTTTTTAATAATTGTTGCCATATTTTATTTTGTTTATTGGTTGTGAGGGGTTTTGGTTTAGGGAGGATTGCTGAAACGGATAGAGATTGGAAAGGTTATGTGATTCACTCCTGCAAAAGAATTTTGTTAAATCGAAAGAAATAAATAAGTCGCATGTTGTCCGACGTCATTGCCGTATTGGTGCTTTCCTCGTTTTTCGGAATCTCTTTCTGTGGTCCTTACAAGACACTTTCTCTATCCATCCACTCTCACATGTTACTGTGCGTAGATTAGTTCTTCCGATTTTCGCAGAACCCTTCTCTAAGAAACTCATTCCCGAAACTGATCGATTACGATATTTCACAGGATAGTTGCCCTTTCCACCACTGATCACCCGTGTTCCATTCTGGTTCAACCTTTCCTTGAGAACACTGCAACGCGACAAAAGCATGGTCCTCGGTGTGCTTATGACTCCTCCTTGAGATGGACTCATTCTGCGCAATCCACAATAAGGTACAAATTCTGAAGATTCAGGCGATATGGAGTGGAAGCGAAACATGATAACACAGAAAGAAAAACACGAGCCAAATCCACAAAAATAAACTTCACTACGACCCGGGTTTCACTGTATTACACACCTGACGATGCTGTAATACAGCGAAACCCGAGTCGTAGTAAAGTTTATTTTTGTGGATTTGGCTTATGTTTTTCTTTTTGTGTTACCACACTAAGGTAGTTCAGCATTATTATTTTTTTACCTGTTACGTCAGCAAATAAGGCTGCACAGTCCCGCCATCACGAGCTTTTTCAAATTAACCTAAAATAACTTGACACTTAGATACGAGGATTTCTCCATTCAAATTATTTGCGTAGAATGCACACTGAGAGATGGAGACTCGGAATGGGTCACATTAGGGAGGGGGGTTAGGCAGGGCTGTCCGTGATCGCCGGTACTACTAGGAGGGAATCGTAATAGAGGCTGAGATTGAGGCTGGAGTAAAGATCGAGGGAAATTGATAACATCGGTGGGGTTCGCGGATGACCAAGCGCTTGTCAGCCAGTCAGCCCGTGGCTAGCAAAAAATGGTGGAGGCTTTGCAGGGACATTGCGAAATAAACGGGATGAGGATAAATCAGAAGAAAAAGAAAGCAATGCGATTTTCAAGAACAAAAAAGGCCAGTTTAACTATAAAAGTAGGGAGGTCAGAAGCTAGAGCAGGTGGAGCAAATTAGCTATCTACGTAGTGTGTTGGAGAAAAAAAGGGTAAAGCAGCATTGAAGTAAGGAAGAGAATCGCATTGTCAAAAGATTCTTTTACTCGTAGTCGTGAACTAATGACCGGAGCGTCGAGCAGGGAAGTAAAGAAAAGACTGTTGAGAAGTTTAATGTGAAGCGTGGAACTGTATGGGGCGGAAACGTGGGCTTAGCGGAAAGAAGACGAAAATAGACTTGGGGCTATTGAGATGTGGGAGTGGAGAAGGATGGAGAAAATAAAGTTGGTCGAAAGGAGTACAAACGATGAAGTGCTAGAATTGGAAGGAGAGGAAGAAGATTTGACAGATGAAATTAGGAGATGGCAGAAGGTGTGGATGGAAAAGGTATTAAAAGGGGTTGGTGTTGTGAAAGACGTGATTGAGGGAAGAGCGTTGGGTAAGCGGGGAAGAGGGAGGAGAAGAACGGGTAGTTTGGATGGAATGATGGGAAGGTATGAGGGGCTGAAGAAGAGGGACATCGTGTGAAATTTAAGAGGTGGGAGGAAATTAAATGTTCATTTAAACCTACCTTCACCGGTAGAAAACTAATAATAATAATAATGAATGGGGCATTTATAGTGGGTCACGAATCGCAATTACTGAACGTTTTCTTTGATGTAGGAAACTACCCCATCGAGACCGGATTCTGCTTCTGGCCCTTGGACCTTGGCGCGTGGGAATGGCGACATCAAGGGCTGCGGAAAGACAGCGCGACAACAGGAGAAGGAAGAGTTTGTTTGTGTTCTCGGACATTGCGCAGTGTCGGTCGACCGCCGCGCCGCCGCCGCCCGGGGCGCGTGTTTGCAGAGAGGGCCGCAGATGGAAGCACTATCGCCATCTGCCGTCCGACGACTCCCTCCAATCCCCGTTTTCGTCTTCTTCTTCCCTTCTTCCTTCGTCTTCTTCCCTTCTTTTTATCTGCCAACGCTCTGCAATTCACTCTTCTCTCTCTCTTACTCTCTTCCATTCAAACACTCCTCCAATCACACATAGTTATTATTTATACTATCTTTGCGCAATGCCAGACACAGTCGGCGTACCCTCCTCTTCTTCAATTGATTGCTTTCCTATTCCTCTTCGCTCCTCAGCTTTGTTAATCCATTTCACTCCCTTTCATTTGTGATTTTCAATTCTGTACCCGTACTTAACAGTCGCTGAATATTAAGAGGAGATGCCGGGAGGCCACCCGCGGTCACCTGGGTAGCTCGCGGAGGGTCGTTGTCCTCGCAGTCGAGGATGGACCTTCATTAAGAGGGTTTGGAATCGGTAGTCCCCACTGGAGTGCCTCTAACCCCACGATTTAACGTCCCATCCGACGGACAGAGTACTGAACTCGTGAAGTGCTGTCCACAAAGCATTCAATTAGGGACCGGTTTACCAATGAAAAGTATCTTCATCTGTCGGCATTCGAACCAAGTATCTCTGGATAAGAGGCCAGTGCCCTGATCACTACAACAACCCGATCGCTTCCACATCTTCTTTTCTTTTCTGTGGCCATATTTCCAGCCATTCTAAATACTTCTATCTTGACCGTAATTATGTAAAACCGCCCTCTTTGCATAACACACATCAAACATCTTCATTCATTTGAATATTATGCATTATTCAGGTAATATTTCTTTTGAACGCACGTTGATTGGTATATCAATATTCCGTGAAGTATTTCTTCTACCTACAACCCCTTTCTTCCCTTCATCTACATCTACAGAGTAACATAGTACCTAAAAGTCAAATTCAAAGCTCACGAGCTAGCCGCGAAAACTTTGTTACCCGCTGAGATGCACGATAGCAAGATATTCCACAGAGATAAATCATTCGCCTTGACCGGGACTCGAACCCGAACCCCCTGATTTCCCGAGAATATCCTAGAATTTCCACAAAGAAATAGGACGCCTTGGTAGCTTAACTGGTAGAGCACCTGGCCGGAAATAAGGGGGTCCGGGTTCGAGTACCGGTCAAGGCGAATGATTTTTTCTCTGTGGAATATCTTGCTATAGTAAAATTCACCTTGCGCACCACCCAAGCATACCACATTGTAATCTGGAATCTACATGCGCATAAAACACCATTCTTGTGACAAATAATGCATATCTTGGTAAATAAAATTTTCTAGAAATAGATATTAATTCTGATTTAAGTTTAGTTAAATGATATTTCCAATTGCAATTTTGGTCTATATAGATACCTAGATACTTAATATTGTTTACATGTTCAATTTCAATACAGGCTTATTTATGAAAATTCATTCCTTCATCAACAATATTCATTCTTTTCTTCTTTGGCTTAACTGCCTCCACGTCAAGCGATAAATTACAAGCATCTCTCATTACATTTGTCTCGTTCACGTTCATGCTCGACTTCAATTCCTTTCCGAAGTGCATTAGCGGCCACGTGAATAGGTACCCTTGCGCAAATACGAGCGTGCCAATACGTAGTAACTTCGACTTGTGAATAGGATCGGAGTGAGTGAATGGATAGCTCACTCCACCTCACGGAATGCCTGGTAGATACACGAGAATCACCGCCGATGTGACGCGAGTAATATCTTGCGACGGCGGCGTAGTGACGCCGAGCGCACAAAGCGAGTACTTTTTATTTCCTCCTCCACGTGTGACCAAGGGCTTGTTTACTCACACGTTTCTCCCTGGTGCGCTTGCGACGAATCGCTTCCACTCAAGATCCATTTTAAGTTCCCCGCAATTCGCCCATTTCCACGGTCTCCTGGCGTTATTAACTGTTCCCCTCTGACCTCTTGCTAAGGAGATCAAGCCCCCTGGAGTTGTCCTTTCTCTGGCTGAGTGCCTGTTCTTCCATTACTCTTTCCTCTCTCAAAGAGATCAGGTCTTCATGAAATGTGCCGCTCAATCCTAGTGTTGGCCAAGGCCATAATATTTGCATCCGGCTCCTCTCACTCTCTTCTCTCGATAAAAGACTCTGGGAGAAGGCACGTAGCCGTGGGGGGACGGGGGGAGGGGGGCTTCTGGTGCTTCAGCCCCCCCCTCCCCGAATTTTTTTCCCAATTATTTAGTTCTGATTTTAGCAGTGAACTTTACCAGTGAGAAGAGTTAAGTATGGGCACTGTAAAAGTAAACACCAAGCACTGAAAATTAAGGGAAGAGATTTGTAACATGTAGGCACCGAATGGGCAAGGCTGATTTGTTTAAAGTTACGCAAGACTTAGCCCCCCCCGAAGCAAATTTCTGGCTACATGCCTGTCTGGGAGAGTAAAGGCTGAGATGGTCTCTCCGCAGTGGAGTTCAAATTTTATACCACTTCATCATCAACATCATTTGAAGTCATACGATTCCTAAGATTGGTGGTAAGATTCCTCGTGGACAGTGGCTTTCATTCAGCACAGTTCTGCTTTACGCGTGCTAATGTGCCATCTTTCATGCGCCGTAATTCAAGGTGAATGACACACAGCTCCTACAGATCAAAATAAAAATAGCCTTTGGGGCTGCAATGGGTGCGTTTACTCGGAACCCAAATCGCTATTTTGTACACGAAAACTTTAGATGGAAACGAAAAATGAATTTTAGTGAAAAGATCAATATTCTAACCAGAGCCATTCACTCATAAATCAAAAATTAAAATAAACAAGAGGTGATTCCCACCGAACGAGCTACGTCAAGGATATATCTACGTGACCCACCTCCCGTCCTTGACTGTTTTTAGGGAAAGGGAGGGAAGCGGAGGTAGGGGAGGGGAGGTCTGCCTATAGAGATCCTGTCGCAACCGCTTCCATTGGCAGAGTCAGTTGTGTGTTCCCGATTGTTATAAGGCGAAGGAGCTTCGCGGTCTCAGTTGTGATTGGACGAAGTGGATAACGTACAAGTCCTTTGCAAGCCCACTTTTCCGAAAGGAATAAATACATCCGTTTTTCACTGATTATGACTCGAGAATAACTCGATGGACTTAAGAACGGAAAAATACGGATCTTTTTACTTTACAAACTCTGTCAGATTTGGCAATAAAAAATATGGTAAATGAATCCATTCTGGGTAGCATGTTGGCCTGTACCGGAAAGCCTGCACGGCTCGAGCCAAACTGGACCGCCTTCAGCTCCCCGCTGCGAGCTGTGCGACATGCAGCCGATTTCGATGGACAAAAGTCATAACACACTCAAATAAGGCTGTAGTTGTACAATTATGAGTTTTTGTTGGAGGCGGGAACAAATTTGATGTTTCCTAAGCATTATTCCGTCCCTTGATAACTAGTATCGGCGCATAAAAGTCATATTATGGTCTCCTCGAATTTTAAAGAAAACGAAGGAAAACATGAAGGATGAAATTAATATGTATTTATATTCTTATTACATTAGCGCTTATAATATTCCACCTACCAAAGTCAGGAGATTATCTCTTACTCGGCCACGTCACTAGACAGGCAATTTTCTTCCATTTGAGTGAAAGACATACAGGGCTCCTAAAGAAGTTGGAGAACTTGTGGTGATAATTTTCCTCTACTCTTCTGAGGCAGCTTTCGGACAGCTGTAATAACCGTATTGGAAATTATAGGCGCATAAGAAATAAGTCCTCATTGCAGTCTCTTCGGTTAGTTTTTCTAGTGTCGAAAACCCGTATGTATGTACATGCAGTCCTTTTGCTTACATTCCTGACCATCTTTGGACATCATTCCTGGCGGTCACCTGCCTGCGCGGGCATCCTGCTTTCCGTTTGACCCAGCCTTATGGGTTTGGAATTTTGATCGTATTTGACCGCTACGCGATCGTGTGCAATTTAAAACACACAAACTGATAGCTAAGCAGTATCGTGTGATGCAGCACCAGCGTGATGGATGCCTAGATTGACCGCTGACAATCTTGCTGGTTTCCTTGACTTCATGAATGGTGAGATCGTATTTTTGTGATTGTTCCTAGCAGGAAATAGTATTCAGTTTCAACCAGTGTCGTTCACTTTCGCACAAATAGCCACAACCACCACCAATATTAGCAAAAGACAGCTTCGAACTTGAACACGTTCAAGGATCGCTTGCTTGGCAAAAAATCACATTGGATTCTGCCTTTTATCTGCATGAAGTCCTCGCCGGTTTACTTTATTTTAACTTTTTTAATTTTTAAATAAAATAAATCACATGAAGCAATGTTGCCAATTAAAATGACCCTAATGATAATCATGCTGAAGGCTAAATTAGACAAAAAAGAAAAATCAAACAATAACAAAGCAACAAAACTTAAATGATAGCAATAGGCTCATTATTGACTATATTTTTAATAATTCTTTCCGACAATATGAGCTGATGCCTAGTCAGTAAAAATTTAGGTGATAGAGAAAAGGGGTCAATGTCAGTAGCAGGCCCGTAGCCAGTGGGAGGCTTCTGGTGCTTCAGCAATCCCACTCCCCCGAAATATTTTCCTAATAATTTTGTTCTGATTTTAGCAGTGAACTTTACTAGTGAGAAGAGATAAGTATGGGCACTGTAAAAGTAAATACCAAGCACTGAAAACTAAGGGAAGAGATTTGTAACATGTCGGAACAGAACGGGCAAGGCTGATTTGTTACAAGTTACGCAAGACTTAGCCCCCTCCCCCCGAAGAAAATTTCTGGCTACATGCCTGGTCAGTAGGATGAGAATTTATTAAGGCGGAGAGAAGGAAGAAAAGAGAAAGTTTAGGAAACACATTAGAAATTGGGTTGGATTATAATCTGGGTGTGGACATATTGTGGAGTAGTGAGTTAGTTCGGGTAGGGCGAGAATGTACTTTGATGTTGATGAAAAAAAATAAGATCGGGACTGTCTACGTAGGAATTAATGGCATCGTAAAATAGTTTTACGTCCGATTGAAGTCTACTAAGATTGAACTTTCTATGCTCGCAGTAAATGATGGCTTGAAGGAAACTTTAAATATGATCACATGACCTGACCTGAGTAGTGTCTAACCAAAGCAATTTAAAATTCTTATGACACCTTATTTTACAGAATTATTCATGATTCGCGTACTCTCTGCGTTGGTTAGTGTAAATCACTTATGGGTGGATAAAGTAATGCGCAGCTTACATCATCATGCGTCATCAGTAAACTTAACCACAAGTATGGAGAGGGGGGTAGAGTACTTCGTTAAATCGTTGAGAGAGAGAGAAGCATACATGCATGATATTTGCGCAATAATTTCGCTTTATTTTTTTCCTTAGCAAAGGAATCGCGAGAGTAGGAAAGTGACGAAGAAAAACAGTTCGTCTGGGCGTAATTGAGAAAATAATCGCGACGTCAAGCGTGGCCTTCGGAAGGTGAGAGTCCGCAGCGGCGATTGGACCGATTGCTCGGAGCTCGTGTTATTTTTTTCGCCGAATGCAACCGGGTGCACGTGCAGGGAGATTGCATCGCTGGAAGTTTGGGGAGTAGGGAAGGGGACACGCAGAAGAGGGGAGGGGCGGGCGAGTCGGAAAAGGAAAAATAAGTGAGGGCGGATCGTCGCGCAGCACGGGCTTTGTTTCGCTGGGTGGCCGGGGGAGGGGCTGTTTTATTTTCGGAATGCATCTCGGCCGGCGGCGTCCTTGGGGTGCAATCTCCTCTCCGCCCCTTAGCATCCAAGGCTGCCGCCGCTGCACCGGCAGACGACGACGGCGCGTGCACCGTGCATTGGAAGGCCCTCGTCGAGCCGCACGCTGATTGACTACCGTGCACGGGAACGCATACGAGCGTATAAAATATGATCCCCTGGGTATGATGAAACCGTCGAGATTATCTCGAATGGGTAACCAAGGAGTCACGTGGTACAAAAACTAACGGTTCGCAAATTTAGGCGTGTTTGAATCGCTCGTTATAAAGTTACTCACTGTTTTCACTTAAGTTTTTCTCATCCGGGGGATCTAGGCTACAGACGGATGAGAAGAACTCAAGTAAAAACCTATGATTGAGATTCTTATGAGCGATTCAAACACACCAAATTTGCGAAACGTTCGTGTTTGTACCACGTGACTCCTTGGTTACCTATTCGAGATAATCTCGACGATTACAAACACAACTCCGCTGCTCAAGTAATTCACGCCTACAAAAAAAAACATTTCTATTAGTGCTCACGGTTGTATTCAGAATGACGACTGTGCTCATTCATCCGAATCTCCTGAGTTCACTGCTTCTCGCGGCTGAGAGTAGATCGTTACAAAACATTCAGCACAGACAGCGGCGTCGGAAGTGGGGGGCAGGGGGGGCATTCGGCCGCCCTCCCCCCAGAATTTGCCCTGGGCCCTTGAGAAATGAATCTTCATTACTAAAAATTAAATTTCATTTGTTTCCAGCTTGCCTTTTCCCTTCTGACGCATATTCTACCACCTTCGTATGCACTTTTAGCGGAATTCTAATCTCTACTCCCTCCTATCCACAAAAAAAATGCGGGCTCTTTTCATAGGAGCCGGGCCCTTTTCTTGAGAGCCGGGCTTTTCAAGGCTTAAAGGCCGCTTTACACGATACAATTTTTTGTACAATTTCTTGTACAATTTCTTGCACAAATACTTGTATAAACTGAACGAAATTGTATGTTTGTCTGAATAGAATTAGAACAGGTTCTATTTTCCGTTCAGTCATTCAGACAATCGCACCAGCGTTCGCACAATTTGCCGCTTTACACGGTACAATGTTGTCATACAAGCGTTTGTACAAGAAATTGTACAAAAAATTGTATCGTGTAAAGCGGCCTTAAGAGCCGAACTTTACAACGTTGGCCCCTGCCAGGGAAAAAAAGTTCCGACGCCCCTGAGTACAGAGATGCACTAAAGAAATATATCACTAAGTTATAGGAAAAACTGGCGATGAGGCTTACACCCGGCCATGATGATCATTAAAATGATTAAAAACTCATCATCAATCAACAATCATGAGAATGGTTTGACGCAGCTCTCCTCTCAATTCTCCACCTTCAGCTAATCTCGTCGTATTTTTACAATTTTATCTTTCACATCCTTCATCGCTTGTTCCATATATCTCACACGAGGGCTCCTTTGCAATTCTTCCCGTTCAATTTTCCCTCGACAATTGTCATCATCAGAACATCATGTCTCGTGATATGGCCGATTAAGTTCTCCATTCAAGACGATTAAAAACTACCAGTAATATATTTTTTGTTAATGGATTAGCCATTAGAGTTTTTAACTCAGTATTTTGTACTTTACGCATGCGATGTTACACTTATAATACAATTTTTGCGGAAAAACAAGAATACGATGCATTAAATCAATATGTGTAGCAATACATCTTATGGGTCTCAAAATTCGACTCACGAGCCACCTGCTGCTTTTAGAGTGCGTTCATGCAAGTAACATTGATCTTAAGTAAATTATAAAATCTGGAATAAAATTGAAAATATAGTCTAAAAATTAAACTCACAGTTTCTTGAAAGTATACTGTTATCGCAGTTTCACATATAAAAGCATATATTTGCATCAGGGCGGAAGAGATTTGTTACCCATGGGATGCCGAGTAACCAGCGATGGACGAAGCAAAAGAGAAATTGCCAGTAGAATTGCCAGGGCGAAAAAGGCATTTTACCAGAAGAAGATTCTGCTTACTGCTGCAAATATAAGCGTTGAAGTGAGGAAATATTTCATTGGAACATACATCTGGAGCATATTTCTACATAGCAGCAAAGCATGGACGATATCAGCAGCAGAGAAATCAAGGCTGAAAGCATTTGGTGCTACCGAAGAATGATGAAGATAAAATAGGGTGCCCGAGTGACAAACAAAGAAGTATTAAGAAGAGTGGGAGAAAAGGGATGTCTACTGAAAACCCTAAAACAATGTGAAAGTATCATCTTATCCTATGTATATGTTACAATTAATTTACAGTTACATATGTCACAGTTAATTACAATTTCAATAAATAGAATGCAATGCATATAGAGAAAATCTACATAACGATACGGAAACTATGAAAAATGAACATGGTCAATTGATGTGGCTTAAGCTAAAGTTCTGAATAATATTTCAACATCTTTTTGTGAAAATAACCAATTAATCAGTTTTTTTAAACATCACTTTGTTGTTAGAAAAGTATAATTCTTGTGGTAGTTGCATAAACATCTTTGGTTCTATATAGCTATAAAAGTGTTAGTAGGCTTCAACATTAGGTTTCGAAATTATAACGCTCAGGTTTTTTCTCAGCTTTGTATTGATAGGACAAGGTTTATTTTTGTGTCCTCCACGATTATAGAAAATTCTTAACACTTTTTACACACATAAATGTCTAATTGGAAGAAGTTTTAGCCTTAAAAACGATGGAAATGAAAGAATGGTTCTCGGGCTTGCCACCAGTCAATAGGCTCCATTACTGCCAAAGTTTCAAAGAGCAATTCGCTCTTTGAAACCCTGGCTGGCAACCCCGAGAAACATTCATTCTTTGTATTCGCCGGGAAAATACTAGATCTCATAATGGAAATTGAAATTCCATCCGAGGAGTTCGTAGAATCACCCTAAATAAGATTTCGAGATAGACTCGACCTCTCTCGTTCGGGTTGTCGAAGAAAGTCCCGCTCCCTCACATTCAATTGTTTCGAGTGAGAACTAAAGAGGCGTGTGATTCGATGCAGCAGATGGAAGCGATCGACGGGAATCTGGGTCGCATTCCTCGATCGATAAATCATTGATAGCCACTGAAGATTTTCGATAAGTATCGAGATGCGCGAGAGGGGCTTGATAATAATGGGAGAGCAGTCTCATATATTGGGAGCGATCCGGAATCCACGAACTACCTCGCTTATCATTTCAAACGGGAGCAAACTGCTTTATCTCAACCAAAATTTACATCACATCATATTTGCTTCACCCTACGCTCATTTTATGTATAGCTTTATGTATATTTTTGGTGGAGTAATTGAAGATGTAGGGGTTCGTGGTGGCCTAGTGGGAAGAGCACTGAGCTACCAACCGGAGGGTCACGGGTTCATATCCTGGGTAGAAGCCATTCTGGACACCCCCACCTAAAATAGCCTCGCGATTAGATTTTTTGCGTGTCAGAACTTCGTAGGAAATCTCAGGTGGCCCAGGGAAAGGGACTGGCCCCCTTACCCTGAATGTGTGAATTTCACAAGCCAATAGCTTAGTACGGGGTAGGCTGTACCAACAACTATCAAAAACCCAACTTCGGTTTGAGCACACATTTTTTAAATGAAGATGTGTGGTTCTAATCCGTAGTACAGTAATCAGTAGTAATGACCGTAGTACAGAGTGAATGTAATTATATTCTGCATGTTTGATTTGACGAATATTTTTTTAAGAGTACCAGAGGCGAGTTATAGGGTTTGGATCTCACTGTGGCAAGAAACCAAGATCCACAAGTCTGCCGGAGAGAGCCATTGTTTTTTTTCCACATTTCGACCACGACAGTAGATTTCTATGTTTGCTGCTCCAACTGTTACAGTTCGTTTACACAATTTCAATTGACTGCTAACAACTAAGTCGTCAGCTGCGAAGCCCCACTCGCATCTAAATAGCAACTGCAATGCGAGTTCAGGTCGATACTGGACACATCTATCGAACACTATCGATCCTAGTTCGAGCTATTAGCAAAGTTGAAGCCCATCTACTTTCCAGCGGAAATGTAACCAACACAATCGCAACAATCACCAACGGAAAGTAATACACGACGGAATTTGGATATAATAACAAGGATATCCCTCCCCAAAAGGGGAGATTCTACTCTTTAAAGAATGGGAACAAAGGATAATCGTCAATGGAATTTATTGCTTGATGATTTGAATGAAAATTTAAGCGAAATTCACTATTAAAATAAAGCGCTTTTTATTTGTTGTGGCAACGCCTAAATAGCGGCTTTAAGCTGCATAGAAGCTAACGCAGACGCATCATAGCAGTAGCGATATAGATACATCGCGCATCTCGCCACTGTAATAGCAGTCAACTGCTACGTTTGAACGCTGCTTATATCGTATCTATCGCCTAACTTAAACAACCCAAGAGACAAACACAATGCCCTGCCCGAGGCAGCTACACCGCAAAGTCGTAAAGTACAATAAATGTACAATAGTGTAAATGACGGACAAATAACAAAATACACCATATACTTTTTTTCCGGCTCGCATCACAAAATGTGTTCCCTTATATCTTAGCTAAAACTTATAGCTGTTAGTAGATGATTCGTTTCACTTCCGTTTTCATAAGTCGCAGATGGAAGTGGGGAACATCGTAAATACAAAATAATGCACTGTACACATTTGTTTTTTCCCGGCGAATAATATTTAAGAAGTCTTCGCGGGTCTTCCACCGGGATAAGTTTTCAATAGAGACGAAGTTTCGAAGTCCGTCTTGGACTCCATCCTCAAGGCAAATGATGGATTTTAATTTTAAATTCAACCTTCACCATTGTTGTGCGTGGTCAAGGGCATCGAAGGATCAACAAGCCTACCGTTAGATTTTGAATACAATCAAATTAATGTTATGGACTTTTTATTATCCATACCTGTAGCTCAATTTTATTTTCACTTTTGGCTAAAAATTTAATGAGACGTCTGTCCTCGATGATATGCAACTAGGTACAGATTAAGTGACCTGCAGAAATTTAAATAGGGATAGCTTTACTGAAGGTGATAGATAAATATTGAAAACACCAGCGTATTATGCTAGATTCGACCAGACAAATAAGATTAGACATATGGATTGTCGTACCGATAGATTCAAAATGCTATTCTTCCCCCGTACCTTAAGAGAACACAATTGGCAGCATAGCAAAGGGATAGGAAGGGGAAATATTGTTAGAGTAGTATGTAGTGCATGATGCATGTAACTAACTAACTAACCCATGCATGGTTAGGTAAATGCAGATAAAAATACATAGATAAATGTCATTATAACAAATAATCCTTTATTACTATGTAGATACTAACCATATAGCTGCATGTGACCCTATTATATAACATGTTTCCACGTAGTAGCCTACTTGCATGTCAATAGTGCATGTTTGGTGATATTCACCCCCTGCCACACACCCACGCGGTGGCTTGCAGGGTATTGCATAGATGTAGACGTACTTCCCACAAGAGATAAGTTCAGATGTCAATGTCAGATGGGACGATTCTTTATCCAATCAGGGAGTCCGATTCCACTCCTTGTTATTACCTAGCGGCTCCACTAATCGGTGATGCCGGTGCGATGAACGGCATTTGACCTGCCGCGACTTCCCGGATTTCTTAAGGACGCTGACCCACAACTGCGCAGGTCAATTAGAGGCCAAGAGGGAAAGAGAGAGAACTCCTATTAATGCCGTTTGAAATACATTGCTTCCCTGAGAATAAGTAAAGTAATCAAACCAAATTGAACTGTTCAACCCGAAGTTTAGTCTAACCAGTGAGGGTTGAGCTCTCCAAGTACGCCACGAGCGAGTGAAATTCAGACGTCGGGGTAAAAGAGGCCAGTTCATTACCCTCCATCGCCTGCAGTTTTCTACAAAGACCTTCATCATCATCATCATTGGTCAACAATCCTAGGATTGATTTGACGCAGCTTTCCACTCAATTCTTCTATTGGCCAACCTCTTCATATTGACGTAGATCCTCTCTTTTACATCCCTCACTACCTGTTCCATGTATCTCATACGAGGCCCGCCTTTTCCATTCTTCCCGTTCACTTTTCCCTCGACGAAAGTCTTCATCAGGCCATCGTGTCTCAAGATATGGCCGATTAAGTTGTCCCTTCTCTTTTTAGAGTTGTCAGCAGAATTCTCTTTTCTCCCACTCTTCTTAGGACTTCCTCGTTACTTACTCGGTCGATCCATTTAAACTTCATCATTCTTCTGTAGCACCACATTTCGAATGCTTCTAACCTTTTCTTCTCCGCTGCTCCCATCGTCCATGCCTCACTGCCGTAAAGAAACATGCTCCAGATATATGTTCTGATGAACCGTTTTCTTACTTCTACGCTTGTATTTCCAGTTGCATACGGAAAATTACGCGGAGTTCGAACCTGGGTCCTTAAATCGGTGACACAACACTCTACCAATTAACCTCCCGCGCCATATTCAAAGGGACTGCAATGCGCAAACAGACAAGTGGACGAGTACAAAATTCCCAATGTTTACACTTTTCAGCAGCACCGACCTACCAGCGTTGCAGCGTGGCCGGAACTAACTAATGAAGGCTGTAGCGTCGCATATGTTTCATACGAACACAATCCAAATGCAACAGTTGTAGTAAGTTGATTAAAAAACCTGAGTCAATGCAGACCACTGCTTGCATTTTGCTACCATTTAAATTCATCTTTATCACTAATGATATTGCTAATATATCTCATCAATAACTATCAAGATGGAAGAAAGATCTGGTGCTTTCCCGGAGTATCTGCTGCGTGAAGGTTTCTCGGGTCCTCCAGCGGGTTATTGCGTCCATGTCCGCCTACTTTTCGATTACCGACTCGGTCATCGTCTTCAGGGGGCCGATTGTATAACTTTACGTTCGAACGTAAAGAGCCGTATTCCGTGGTGTTGTGGGTAATTCTTCGAAAACAATTGAAGGCGCGATTGTGTAACTTTACGGTCGAAGGTTTTTCGGCTCACGATCGAAGGAAACCCGTCGACTGCTATATACTTGACGTTACGGCAATTTTCAATCGTTGGAAGGTTTGTTTTTGTTGGCATTTTCATGTATAAGTGATAAATTATCGTTGTGAGGAACGTTGTTTGAACTATTACGGAATAAGAATGTAATTTGAAGTATCAAATTGCTTAAAAAGCTGTGTATGATGTGACAGAGTGAATTAATTAGAATAATTATAGCAACGTTGGGTGGGTGAATGTAATGAATAGCAATTTAAAACAAGCTATCGGACTGTTACATATAATTTCAAGTTTTAATTTCAGCATTGGCATCAACAGTTTCACTTGACCAATGCCACTTACGGTGAGAATAATACATAGTGAAGATATAGCGTGTGTTGTGACTACACATTGTGGCAATTCAGCGATTGACAATGTTTTTAGTGAACTGTGATGGATTGCATGTATTATGGTATCTATAAAGATGTCAGAGAAAATTGTTGTCGGCAATTATTTCGTCGTTTCACCTATTGCCTTAAATTAAGATTTGCAATCTATGTGAATTGAAGTGAGGGGGATTTCTCTTGTCTTGTAAGTGTGATTGTTTACGTCCCAGTGAAAGTGGTGAAAGGATAAACAGTGTAGTGCTTTGTTATTCTTCATTCAGTAAAATTTCCCACCCCAAGTGACATCTTTTTATATCATTGCATAGTGGTGTCCAATGTGATTGTGTTGAAATAATTATTCCGTCTACGTTTAAGGCAGGTAATGTCTAATTATCAATAAGCATTACGTATTGCCCTCGTAAGGGATTACTGTGTTGTTTGAGAGTGTTTTAAATTATGACTGTTGTTGTTTACGTCCAAGTGAAAGGGTGATGATTTTTATCGACTTATGCAACACATGCTGTCTCGTTTTGCTTTATTCATTAAATTTTGCCTACTCAAAAGATAATCTTTTCATTCACTCGCCTTGATGTCATTAGCCATAGGATTGTGCCTTTATTTGTGTGCCGCTGAGTGTGCCTGGAGAAATTGTGGAAATTATTTAATGCTGCCTTATATTATATCTCACGGTAGGTTATCGTGTACCTACGTACAAGAAATATGGTTATGGGAAAATAGGTATGCTACAAGAGAGACAGGCGACACGGAATTTTAAAAGAGAGTTTCATAGGTATTTATCTTTGATGTGATGGAGAACGCTGTGAAAGTGTTTCAATGGTAATAAAGGTTGACTATTGCTTTAATTCTGGGGACTAGATTGAGGATAGTATTTAATTGTGTATCTATAAATAACCTAATCAATTTCTGTCTGAAGATGCATATATATGTGCCAATACGTTGAGCGTAGTTTTGCTAAATGATATTTACAGTGAACCGTAGAACATTAGTTAAGTTAGATGACGAGAATATCCGGAGTGATAATATAGAATTTCAACATGAGGTACCATTTTTTATGCATTATCAGCAATAGAGAACACAATTTGAGTGATAATGAAATATTATGAGTTGCGAATTAAGCAGACGTTTTTGATAATTATCTGTGAAAGTCAGGGTATGACAAGTAATTATGAATTAATTTATCTATTGGGAACGCATTGAGGCCACTGTATAATACTCGTGAGGAAGTTATCTTAAATTTTCAGGCATTGTAATGTTTATTATTAATTCTTGATTTTCAAAACAAATGCAACCACTTCAAAATAAGCTCTTTGCGCATGCGTACAAGAGAAACAAGTGCGGAATATGCTGTAAATCTGACAACACCGTAACTTTCGATTGCCTGCTGACGATCGAGCTTATACAATCGCACTTTTCATCCTCGTTCGAAGACGGTGAGCTCGATCGAGAGTGAACGGGTCACTAACGATCGAACGTTAGCCGAGTTACACAATCGGCCCCCAGGGGTTCTAAATGGGCTTCAGGGCATTCAAAAGCCCTGAAGACGATGACCGAGTCGGGAATCGAAACTTCGGCGGATATGGACGCAATAACCCGGTGGAGGACCCGAGAAACCTTCACGCAACTATCAAGATTGATTCTCTTTTTACTAAAATGAAATTTTGCGGCAATTCAAACCAATCATAATAAATTTCGTACGCGGTGCTGATATTCGCTCCTAAATCGAATTTAATATTTGACTTGAATGGGGAGCATGCATAATTTTTTATAACTATTTGATTTAGAAGTTTGTTGGCTAAAATTTGCTTGGCGAAAATTTCGCTGAAGAATTAAGTTGTTACAAACACATTTCTCTTAAAAATTAACGTTTTCGGCACTATAAAAACACGACGTCATCGCATCACGTCAAGGCACGGTATTACTATGGGTGTTGTTTATCTCTTGTACGTGGAGGTAAGTTATATAATGGATACTAGTCAAAAACGTAAGTATTTATCTCATTTGTTTAATGCATTAAACTAATGCAATTCGATTTTTGCTAAAAGTAGTGTGGATTGTAATGAGCAAATCGTCCATAAAATAAGTATGATACCTGTAAGTACTCTGTTGGTTTTCACTAACTGGTACAGCTACTTACAAAAAATCGTACCACTTCCCGACGCAATCCGGCCAACTGGCCTTTTAAATCAGTGATGTGACATCACTGTCGCATTAATTCGACTGCCGAACGCAGTTGCGTCGGCAGAGCAATTGCTATTTGTTTAAAGAAGAATTCCGCCATAAGGGAGTCCGTCAAAGGCAAATTGTCAGATTCTTGTTTTTTTTTAAATCCAAATTCAGTGATTTTTTTCGATCAACTAAATCCCCAAAAATCAGTTAAAATCCCCAAAACAATGCACGTTTACATCGTTTTCTTCCAAAATAAATGTGCTTCCGTAGAAATATACAGCCTATACCGTACAGTAACATCAGAAAGCGTTGGAGATCACGTGGCTTTTGTTCATCTCAGGAACATTTTAATAGCATCTTTGTGGTTTGCATAGGAAATGTTGGCTCACATATTTAAATTTGTGAGAAAATTACGTGTCAAGTACATGCATCATTAATACTCGAGAAACAAATGTCTTTACATATTCCCCATTATGGTATAAATTTCGCGCTAGTTGATGAAGTTGTGCGGACGCGATACAATTTCATCACGCTGGGAAAAGAACCAAAACCTACCGACCTATTCTTCGCCACGCGAGTGTCTATGTGCGCGAGAGATACGAGTGTTCCAGGTTCGCAGACGAAGAGACGGTGTGGGCGAGACGTCAAGGAGGAGGACGCTGCCGACTGCGAATGCGTTAACCCCCCCAGAGTGAGACCGACCTCATATGTCTAAGCCATGACCTTGGTCACCAGCGACGGGAGTGCGAGAAACCTTGCGGACCAAGGAACGATTAAAATACGCCTCAGAACACAGGCGGAGAAATCGAAGAACCAGCGGTGGCCGCATTGCCCCGAGCGATCGAATCTTGGAAGATGGTTAGGATTATCTGCTTTGTGACAGTAAGGTGGGGTTTCCGTGGGCCTCTTCCGACACTTCTGAACTTTCCTTCCCGCACAACATTTCCATCTTTAGTTCCAAAGAACTCCCACTTTCCTCCGTTTCATCGGGTAGGCCTTATCCTCTTCAATAGGGCTGTGCGATACCACGATACATCGTCAACGATACACGATATGTACTTGATATCGGGAGTCGATATTTTGAAACGCGATATCACGACCCTGTTGGAAATTTCCCCTCAAGATTTCCCTAGAACGTAGGGAAAAGCAAGGGAAAAATTGAAATTTCCCTAGAAAAAAATGTTTTTAGGGAAATCCCTCAAAGTCTAGGGAATTTTTTTCCCTAGAACTTTTTTCCTTTGAAAATTTAAGCTTTGGGAAATTATTTCCCTAGAAAATATGCTGCTCTAGGAAATTTTTTCCCCTAGAACTTTTTCCTTTGAAAATTTAATCTTGGGGAAATTATTTCCATAGAAAAAACGCTGCTATAGGGAAAATCTTTAGGCTTAGGGAAAACGTTATTAAGGAGAAATTTCCCGTATTATTTGAGTAATTCTTTTCACGTTATCAATTTAGCGATTAAATTTCACCATTTCCAGGTTATTTCTATGTTATGTATACATTTATCACAGATTTAAACAGTCACAACTCACATTTAATAACATTCGCTCCCAAACAAATATATGCTAACCCGCATCGTTGCAGTGCTTGAAGCCATGGTACTAATACATTGTATTACATAATGTATTAGTACCATGCTTGAAGCCAAGCAAATCAGCAGTATCAACAGCGATAATTTCGGAAGAACACCTTTTTTTTCGAGGCTGGGAACATTTTTGGTAAGTTAATGAAGACATTTCTTATAATCATGAGCATTCCATAATTTTATGTGAATCATTGAAATTGGCGATTTCGTTCATAAAAACATTCTATATTTGTTTATCACATTGTTGTTAACAGAATTCAAATGGCAACGGAGACTGTGTTTTCGCACGCATGGGTTCAGTATTGTGTAATTATGATCATAATTTCTTCAATTTTATAACCATCATCCTTGAACTCCTTTATATTTTTAGGTGCATTCATTAATGAATTAAAGAGGAGACTGCAATCCGAGGATTTCATCCAGCAGAAGGCAAAAAGAAGAAATGTGTATGCTAATGAAAAATGTAAACATGCTGCTAAAAAGAGGAATAAACATTGGTAAATTTGAGTTCTTTTCAATCATTCATTGTGATATATGCCCTCTATTCCACTGATTTTTATCAAGTTTTCCCTATATTTATACTTAGGTTTTATGTTTTTTGGATAATCATGGGAAATATTGCTTATTGAGTGAAATATTTACCTAAGGAAAATTTTCCACGGTACCTAATTTCTAGGGAATAATTTTCCCTAGAAATATTTTCTAGGGAAAAATGGGGATTCAATTTTCTTGGAAAATATTTTCTAGGGAAGAAGGGGGTTCAATTTTCTAGGGAAAACCTTACAGTTTTCTCGGGAAAATTTGTAGGGAAATTTCCATCAGGGGATATGTCGATATCCCGATATGTCTATATCCCGATATATAGATATCCCGATATGTCGATATCCCGATATGTCGATATCCCGATATGACGATATCCTGATAACACGATATCCTGATCCCGGTGTTTTTTTCTGCAACTCTTAATAATGTCTCTATTTAGCGCAATTTCTCGGTAATGGTTGATCGGATTGAAGTGCTATAAACGGGTCTTCCCTATAAAATACTACACTTCCTCAATCGTAATTATATATTTTAAATTGTCTAATTTGTTATTGTTATTAACTATAACTTTTTCATCATAAAATTTGGATGTAGGGAATGGAATAGCCATTGTGCGATTTCATCACTGAATACTCGAATTCAACAAGAAAAGTTCAAATTTGTTTGCACATCCAAATTTTATGATAAAAAAGTTATAGTTAATAACAATAACAAATGAGAAAATTAAAATATTTAATTGACGATTGAGGAAGTGTACTAATATTTTATAGGGAAGACACCGTTTATAGCACTTCTATCCGATCAACCAATCCCGAGAAATTGCACTAACAAGATGAAAAGTAAGAAAGATATACGATATTCGATATCCCGATATGTCAATATCCTGATATTTCGATATCCCGATTGTCGATATCCCGATATGTCAATATCCCGATTGTCGATATGTCGATATCACGATATTTTCTATTTATATCGCGAAACCGATATATCGGCGAATGCGCGATATCAGAATGATATCATCGTGCGATATACAAAATAGCATATCGCAAAGTCCTACTCTTCAACCTACCTACCTCTGTTGCGGCCTTCACTAGAATCTTCGCCTTCCAATACTTGGCCCATTCCCTTTTCTCCTCCTCCTCTTCTCTTTAGCCATACCCAGCAACACCAGAGTAGTTGTCTTGGGTTGTCAGGTTCTTCAATGGCTAAAGCCCGTTTCACACGATACTTGATCCAGTACAAGGTCAAGTATACTCGCTAGTATACTAGTTTTTCAGTATCGTGTGTCTTGTCTTGTCTTGTGTGAACAGAACCAGTATACTAGCTGGCAAGCATGCTAGCTTGTATACTCGCTGAGCTGCTGGATTTCATACTTGATGTGGTACTAGATTTCTAGTAGGACCTAGTAGCCCAGTAGCCATCGACCAATCAAGTCACGTTACAGACGCTGTGCGAACTTCTCCTTTTTTCAATTATTATGGAATAACCGATTCATAGCAAGCACAAGGTCGATGATCGTGTGAAACCTCCCAGGACGGTTCCAGTCATGCTAGATTCCGTCCTCAATATCAAGTAGCGGCTAGCACACTAAGTCTTGTGCTGAATCAAGTATCGTGTGAAACGGGCTTAAGGCCTGATTGGACATTTAAACCTTCGGGATTTCTCTCGAATAGGTAACCAAGGAGTCACGTGGTATAAACACGAATTGTTCGCAAATTTGGTTTATTGAAATCGTTCATTAGTACAATATCATTAATTGTTTTCACTTGAGTTTTTCTCCTCTGTCTCATGCATATAGTCCCCGGATGTGAAAAACCTAAGAGAAAACAATGAGTGAGACTGTAATGAGCGATTCAAACACACCAAATGTGCGAGCCATTAGTGTTTGTACAACGTGACCCCTTAGTTACCTATTCGGGATAGTCCCGAGAGAATCACACACCCTCTGGGCAAGATTCGAACCCGCGACCCCTGGACTGATCGGCAAGTGCGTTAACTACTTGGATACCGCAGCCAGCGTCTCCAAGTTTGTCTATATTTCCGTTCATTGTACAATTCAAATGACTCCTCCATCTTTTGTTCTTTATTTTCTTCGTATTTCTGTTCTTTATTTTTCTTATTCTTCTCCATACCTACGTCTACAACATCTCTCGAAAAGAGGATATTATATAAAATTGAGGATATAAAATTTGATCTCAAAGTGATAATCCGTCAGAAAGTGGTTTGATATTTCGATATGGAAAGTAAACCTAAATATTGTGTTTAACAGTCAAGACTGATAAAATAAAACAATAAAAATAAAATTTTATGCCCAGGAAATTAGTTCCAATTTGTGAAAGACGGATTTCAAAATTTGGTGCTCAAGCAATTTGAGCTTTACGCTTTGAATTTCCCCTGAAAAATCACTTGATTCCTTTAGAGCCGATAAATATAAAACAACTAACCTCAGGGTGAGAGAAAATTGTCTATTAACTGCAGCTCCTCGGAGTAATCATGTCGTGGTTTCTCTTGCCTTACACATCGCAGTACTACTTATGTTAAGATGACTATCATATCGCCTGTAGTGAAATGGAATCAGATATTCATATATCTATCTTGTTTTCATGTTTTAGTATCATTGTAGCTCTTATTTGCATGTCAGAAGTATAATAATAATAAACATTTATTTCACTCCAATTATATACAAAAATATTTAAATAAGCATAAAAAGAGAGTGAAATCAGGCACCCCTGTAGGAAACTTCCTTTGCTGGGGTTGCCAATCTATGGTTAAGGCCTTTATTGGGAAGTCGAAAGAAAAATTAAGAAAATAAAATACTAAGGGCTATACAACTAAACAGAAATTGTGTCCTTAAATATTTAAATTGTCCTTAAATGTAAACATCTTCTAATCCCTTATGTGTTACATTTAATTCAGGTACATATTTCACAGTAAATTCCAAATTCAATAAATATAATACCACACATATAGAGCAAATTTACCAAACTACATTTACATAACTATATCGGATATACATAAATACATGGAAACTTTGAATAACGAACATGCTAAAATGTTGAGGCTTAAGCTACGTTAGTTAAGTATGGTGATTTTCACCCCCTGCGATACACCCTCGCGGTGGCTTGCAGGATATTACATATATGTAGATGTAGATGGGGACTCTGACAACTTTGACTCTGACAAAGTCCATCCTGGCAAATTTATTCGGCAGTGCCGTGCAACCGTTCAACATGTCGATCCCGCACTCCGCGCCGGGCGGCTAATCACGGAGGCCAACAGTGAGCGCCATAAATCGTGATGAATGGAGGCGAGGCGCGTCGCCAGTCGTGACTCGATTTCCGTGCCCCCAAAAAGGGAGAGAAAGAGGAGTTGGGGGGGGGGGGTCACGCCCCCTCCCGTCCTCGAGAAGTGCATCTCGCCGCATTGACCCCAATCACACAGAGATGCATCAGTATGCGCGCATCCAAGTGGACAGACAGATCCACTCGATCGGCGGGGAATTCGGCAGCGAGACGACGGCACCGCACACACACACACATCCCAATTCAGGTCGTGGTGCTCAGCGATGATGCGCTTTCGAGACGTCTCTCTGGACAGATCCTTCGCCGAGGATATAAATATGCTTCGCCTGCGAGGGTGCTGCGGGGGGTCAGGGTGGCGCGGCGAGGCTACCAGCTTCCCGAAGGTCCGGTTTCGAATAGCCGAAGAGATTTTTAAAAAATGGTATCACTTGAAATGGATAAAAAGTTAGGAATGCGGTATAGAAGGACTGGTCAAGACCGGGCGGACTGTGTTTCAAGTCAAGTCAAAAGGTGTTTATTTGACCAATATTTTACACATGAAAAGCGTTAAAATGGTATTACATAAAAATAGGTATCAATATGGTCTCCCTGTTTTAGGCATTGGCCTCTTCAGGGTTTGCGTTCAGTTATACAGAATAATAAATTTATTTGAAGCATATGGAGCAGTGTTATGGAGCAGATAGCTGGAACTCTTTTCCTCCGGGGATGGCTTAATGGCTCGGTATTCACCCGAGGCGTGAGGGAAACCGACAAAACCTCACGCGAGCCGCCTTACAAAATAATCAGTGACTTTATGCAATGAGTGAATTTTCTTAAGTAGGACTGTGTTTGAAGCCTTCGAGATTATATCGATTAGGTAACTAAGGAGTCACGTGATTCAAACACGAATGGTTTGCAAATTTAGTGTCTGAATCGCTCGCTACAATATCATTAGTTGTTTTCACTTGAGTTTTTCTCATCCGACTCGACTATAGAGCCTAAAAGGGTGAAGCCCCCTTAATATCGTGCATAAATTATTTTTCTTTTACTTCACTGACCAACATGAAAAGTTACCTAAAAATTGAGTTGATTCCGCTTCATGAGATCTGAAAGTTGCCGTTGGTAGTATTCAGTGGGCCCTAAAGGATTATGTTTTCACATTTCGATCAAAAATGTACTCTCTTTTGACGAAAACTACCACTGCAATATTTTTAACGGGTAAATAATAGATTAACTGATATACCCAAACTTTTATTTATATTAGCTAATATCTGGGATCGTGGTAGCCTAGTGGGTATAGCGCTAGGCTACTGAAGACTGGAGGATCCTGGATTCAAATCCCGAGCAGAAGCTTTCTGGACACAATTTGGCTGAAATATTCTTTCTCTTTTCGATCCAAGGCTTATTCTAGTGGACAATGCATCGACTAATACGACTCTTTCCGATATTTTTCAAGTTTAGGATAGAATTGAAGATTTTAATTTGGGATGTATTTAATGTTGGTAAATAAATTTAAACAAAGAGGGTGTATATTCACCATGACAATATCTAGTGTGCTTAGGTATATCTAACATCTTCAGTAAAGCTATCCATTTTTAATTTCATTTAGTTGGGAAAGGAAATTCCATTCCGTTGGCAAAACTGCATTTTTCCCTTGGTATATGACTTAAAAAATGCAAAGGATGGAAAAGTGAAGATTTTTTGCAGTTTAAGGTGCAGAAAAAATGCAAAAAAACATGGTCTTCGAGAGTGGGAGACAACATATAATGAAAATGTGGTGTAAAAAAAGTACAAAAACACATGGGATAATTAGAGTGGGACACATTTCTCTATTTATAAAATAGCCATTTCCTTCTCTCTGCATACGAAATGCTTATGAGAAGTGCCTGACTGACAGGCAGCAGGTCTGCAGGTCTACATAGTAATAAGGGATTGGTTGTTGACACATGCATCTTGCACTACAGACCAGTCTAAAGTATTTCCCCTACCTATTGCTTTGCTATGCTGAAAAATAAAAAGTGATGTGGATGTGAAAAACGAAAAGTGATATGGAGAGGGGATGACCCATCCCTCCGGCACGAAAGAGACCTCCATCTTCGTGCTTCCTCATTTCCTTTCTCACATTAAAACTTCTTGAACCCCCTCGGGCGTCGGAGATGCGTCCCCATGCATAGGCTTCAGTGCATTCTACTAAAAGTGTGTACCGAAATATCGGTATAGGATTCTTCCAATGTATATATACCTGTTGGCATCGGCATTATTATCCTCAAAATCTTCTCGCGGCCAACAAGCTCACTTCATTGAAACCAATCTTAGGATTGTAGACCGACGATATGAAAATACGAATGAGAAAAATTGTTATCTTCAAAATCTTCTCGCCGCCAACAAGCTCACTTCATTGAAACCAATCTCAGGATTGTAGACCGACAATATGAAAATACGAATGAGAAAAATTGTTATCTTCAAAATCTTCTCGCCGCCAACAAGCTCACTTCATTGAAACCAATCTTAGGATTGTAGACCGACGATATGAAAATACGAATGAGAAAAATTGTTATCTTCAAAATCTTCTCGCCGCCAACAAGCTCACTTCATTGAAACCAATCTTAGGATTGTAGACCGACGATATGAAAATACGAATGAGAAAAATTGTTATCTTCAAAATCTTCTCGCCGCCAACAAGCTCACTTCATTGAAACCAATCTTAGGATTGTAGACCGACGATATGAAAATACGAATGAGAAAAATAGTTATCCTCAAAATCTTCTCGCCGCCAACAAGCTCACTTCATTGAAACCAATCTTAGGATTGTAGACTGACAATGATGATGACGATATGAAAATACGAATGAGAAAATTTGTTATCCTCAAAATCTTCTCGCCGCCGAAAAGCTCACTTCATTGAAACCAATCTTAGGATTGTAGACCGACGATGATGACGATATGAAAATACGAATGAGAGAAATTGCATGCACACATTCAACAACGTTGACTTTAAGGATGGAAGTGGAAGGAGCTGATGTACCCCGGAATGAGAGCCCTCGACGGCGAATCAACGAGAGAGAGAAGATGACAGAGTGTTAAAAAAAAGAGAATCGACGAAATGGGCAAGCATATACGTCACGCCCTGCCTTGAGGACATGAGGTTGCAGGATATAGGACACCAGCTTTTAATGACTCAATCGCAGATGAACGAGATGTGATCGTAAAAGGAACGGCGGACGACATCCAGACCTTCCAATAAAAGCCACTCTGGTGCCTAATAATATGTCACGACCCATCCATTCTCCCTACGAAATCGGTGTAAATAATGAGTTGAACGTATGCAGCGAAGATCGGCAAGATTTGTAAAGGAACGGTACGATAACCATACTAGCGTAACCAGTCTATTAGATGAACTGAAATGGGAATCATTGTCAGATCGCAGGTTGAAATTTAGACTTAATATCTTAAACAAATGACAAGACCATATTTTCAGTGATGATGTTAAAAATATATTGCGAACCCCAACTTACTATGGTAGACTGGACCATGATCACAAAATTAGAGAAATTGATAGCCGAACTGACAGATTCAAAATGTCCTTTTTTCCTCGTACAATTAGGGATATGAATAACGGTAAATATATCCAGTAAGAGTGTAGCAATTAGCAATACCAAATAGCAAAACATTGGTAGCTGCATGTTGGTATAAGGACTTGAAGCTAACCCAACTAACAGCATGTTTTTGCATGTATGATTTGCTATTTTTATCTTTTTTTAAAAAGTGTAGTTTAGAACAGTATATATATACTAATCCTTTTAAATGCATGATATGTAGTGCATGTTTGGTGAAAATTCACCCCCTGCCACACACCTTTATGGTGGCTTGCAGGGTATTATGTAGATGTAGATCCCTTCGGCACGAAAGAGACCTCCATCTTCGTTCTTCCTCATTTCCTTTCTCACATTTAAACTTTTTGAACCCCTTCGTACGTCGGAGATGCTTCCCCATGCATAGGCTTCGGTGCATTCTACTAAATGTGGCTCATTATATAATACGTAATAGTAATAATATCATAATACGTAAAAGCGGCCAACAACAGCGTCAGATCTTGCTTATTCACGTATTTTTGCCACGTTAATGGAAGGGGGTAGAACAGAACTTTCAGCTCTTAAACTGTCCCTAAACATACAACGCACAGGAATGGGATAGGTTCTTCGGGCGTACAAAATCATTGCATGGGATGAGTGTAAAATAGTTCACAAGAAGTCATTGGAAGTGTTGGAACATGAATCGAAAGACTTACGAAATAATGAGGTTCCATTTGGTGGAGAATTGGTGTTATTATCCGGTAACTCCAGGCAAACGCTTCCAGTTATACCTCACTCAACACCAGCCGATGAATCGTATGCCTGCTTGAAAGACACAAGTTCTTGGGGCACAGTCAAAAAATGAATTTAGCAACAAATATGAGAGAACAGCTTCAAACCTATCCAACAGTGACATCTTTTCAAGACGATTACTCGAGGTCGGTTCCGGCACTGTACCTACAAATCCAGAAATGACCTTACTATCTAATTTCTGCAACATCGTGAATTCAAAAGAAGAATTAGCAGACGGGATTCTCCAAAGCATCGAAACAAATTATCGAAATCACGCATGGTTGAGCGGAAGAGCAATTCTAGCGGCTAAAAATATCGACGCACGCGATATGAACAACATCATTCTAAACAGAATTGCAGGTCAAACAGTGATATACAAATCCATTGTCTCCGTTATGAACCAAAGTGATTTGTGAATTTTCTAACGGAATTTATAAATTCTCTCGATGTTCCCGGGTTACCGTCATATATTCAGAGATCCATGGTAACGAATAAAATAAAACTTTTAGTCAATTCCACACTTTTTTAATAACCGACCTAGGTTTCGACAAATTTTTGTGATTCTCAAGGTCACCTCGAGAATCAAAAAAATTTGTCGAAATTGTGATTGTTGTTAATGGCATAATTTGCTAATGTACAAAGTTGAATTTTATTTTCAATAGATATTTTGCGTTGGGAAATCCTGTGTTTTAAATACTGGGATATTTGGCCTATATAGCTATTGCCACAATCGTTGCATTGCATGGAATAAATTGCAAGGTCACCTTGAGAATGACAAAAATTTGTCGAAACCTAGGTCGGTTATTAAAAAAGTGTGGAATTGACTAAAAGTTTTATTTTATTCGTTACCATGAATACCGTAACAAATTCCACAAAGTGACGCCTATCTGATATATATTCCGAGTTGGAAAATTTGAGCGCCAATTATATTACTCCGAAACGAAAATCAACCAAATGTATGCAATGGCACACGATTAGTAGTTAAAACGTTAATGAACAACCTAATTGAAGCAACAATTCTGATTGGACCTACTACGTACTACTTCCATGAATACCACTCATTCCGACCGACATGGCGTTTGAGTTCAGACGACTTCAATTTCCAATGCATCTTGCGTTCGCTATGACTATCAATAAAGCGCAAGGGCAATCTTTGCAATTGTGCAGTTTGGATTTAGAAACAGATTGCTTCTCTCAAGGGCAATTATACGTCGCATGCTCCAGAGTCGGTAGAACATCTTATCTTTACGTTTATGCAGAAAACGGACAAACAAAAAATCATAGTCAATACATTACCTTTCCAATAAAAAAACTATTTTCTGTGAAAAACATCTTTTTTCTTCCTTTCCTTTCATTATATAGCAGCAATGCTGCAGCAACACAGGGCAGGGTATTGAATTGAATGATGTGTTTTCTCATTGAATCTACGTTCGTTAAAATACTTTTATTCACTTTCCAATTAATTTCAAATCAGAATGAGCCACAGTGAAGCATAGCCAGGGCAAGCTTGTGAAATTAAAATAAATTTTACTTCATTACGGATGTCTGTGATTTAATTATAACTTTAAAACAAATTTTACTTCATTACGGATATCTGTGATTTAATTATAACTTTTGGTTTTTGGAAAATGGAAAATTTCCTTGAATAACCTTTTAGATTACTTCTGTTCAGAATCTATAATTTTCACTTTTTCGAAATGAATTGTGATTGTTGTTAATGGCATGATTTGTTAATGTACAAAGTTGAATTTTATTTTCAATAGATATTTTGCGTTGGGAAATCCTGTGTTTTAAATACTGGGATATTTGGCCTATATAGCTATTGCCACAATCGTTGCATTGCATGGAATAAATTACACTACTTCTCAGTTGTAAAAAGGTTTCCGACTTAAGTTTAGAATATATGAGTTTATGCTGAGTTTTATGGTTTTTGTGCTATTTTATAAACTGTTTTTTAATACTTTAGTAATTTGCTCTGATAAACCAATTATATAAGCAATTCTCCGATATATGGGTTGTTGTAGGGACTGATAAATTTGTTTTATTTATTGAATTTAGTGTGTGTGAAAACGATTTTTTTATTCGAGTAAACTATGGAATTGATTAGGTTTTTTTAGAAAATTGTTTTTCACCAGAATATCCTCAATTTTTTAACATTTTTATCGTGAAAAACGACATCACTTTAACTTATGCCCAGTTCACACGGTACGTTTCTCCTTGAGTGCTAGCTTGCTGGATTTCGTGCGTGTTACCAAGCGGGCGACGAAGGTGGCCGCTAAGCTGGCTTCTCTGATGGTTGTCGGTTCACACGTAGCATAATACAAAGCTATCCTCCTTGCTCACTCTTCTTAGAGCCTCAAAACGAAGACAATTATATTGATAATTCCGATTAAGAACTGCATATAAACAAGTTTCAACTCTATATGCTTCGATAAGCACCACAACTTGATCCATAGTCTATAGATTTGCACTCAATTTTAAACTCAATAGCGACAATATGATGCTATCAAAGGCAGAACCTTTATTTTGATCACGTGATGCAAAGCTGAACGATGATTGGCCGGCAACAATAGCCATCAGCAAAACACGCAAAGAATATAGCAACGGACCTAACCTCGAAATCAAGCAAGCTACCGTCAGGGAAACCGGAAAGCAGTCAGCGTTTCCAGCAAGCGAGCACGCACGGCACCCATCAGCACTCAACGCAAGAAATCCATCCGGGAAAAAAGCACCATGTGAACAAGGCTTAAGTGCCTTGAATCTGAGTGAGAGGCCGTATTAATTTTACGATTTAGAGGGTTTTGGGATTGAACATTTATATATCTCTCTGCTTTGTGCGGTTTCTTCCACCATTCTAGTTCTGTAGAGCCGGCAGAATTCCTTTGAGTCATCATATCCAGAAAAAAAAGTTCATTATTTTTTCATATTCTATTACAAACTGTAGTTTAGGATGGAAATGATAAAAATGTTGTAAAATAGTGTTTCCCTGAAAATTATTTGGTAGTGCTAATTATAAGTCATCAATAAAATTTTTAGTTGAAAGGTATATTGAAAGGTGTATTTGGGAATATTTTATCTAAAAGTTTGCATATGGTGAGATCTGCCAGAATGGTGGCCACCGGGGTACTCCATTTTTCATACGGTATTGACTATCCTTATATTGTACATATCCTTGGTTTATACATAAATCAAATCATAAAAAACGTCTTCTTTATTCTGAATTGTATTTTTCTCTATTAGTTCCCAATTATCCATTACAATTTGGCTGACTTAATCAAGGGGGATATTTGTGAATAGTTATTTAACGTCAAGTGAGCAATGATTATGGTTTAGAGGAACTGTTAGTTGTTTAATTTTATTCAAGAAATGAAAGGAATCTTTTATGTTGTATTTTTATGAGGATAGATGATTAAGAATGTTGCAAATGAATTTTGTGCTTTTCAAATTTTCAAAATTTGCCCCAATTCATTTCTAATGCAGAATTTCTGGAATCTGATAAATAAATAAATATTATTTATTTATTTATTTATATCCATGACGGTGATTATCGTAAGGGATACTTGTATTTAAATAGCAATACACGGCGTGCATTGTTAGCGATGGGACTCTCCTAGCAACCTTCGAGCGCGACAGTGGGACCTTTGCTAGGCAGCCCTCTAAACTTACGTTTCTGTTTCCAGTGAAGGTGAGATAATAGCGAGATCCCTGAGCTTGGAAATTTAACGTGAATAACAGTGTTCAAAGTAGAAAAAATCCAACACAAAACTGTATAGGACTATTAAGAAGAGCAAACAGAAAGTTAGTCTCAATTTTCGAAGATCACGTCCTATCAGGAACTAACTATGGCCATCAGGAGTACTAGGGTAAGTAAAGAATATTTCCCCTAAATACTGAGCAAGCTTGTATTTCTCGCCTGCACGTGATGTAACATTTTTTAAAATTTTCATCCGAAAATCTTACTGCTGTTATATGAGATCACTAATAATTCATAATTAGCTATCATGCGGTATGCTCCCACTGATTATCGCGCAACGGTCAGCTGCCTATATTCATTTCGCATGACTTCCTATACCACAATGGAATGCATTTGCATCCTTCACGCTGCTTCCACTAAGGACCCCAACTAGAAAAGGATCTTTTACGAGACACCAATAACACTTCAATTTAATCGCATGTGTGTTTTCTGCCGTGACCTCTGAAGCTTCGGGTTATTAAATATTAAGCCATAGTTAACGAGCTTGAAACAAGTGAAGGTGGTAAGCAGTGGTAAAGATGTTTGAAAAAGTTTATTCAGGAGCGTGACTTTTACTATCGTGGACTTTGGGAATGAGGACGGGAAGAGATTACATGCGCATGGGATACGGAAAAGGAGAATGAAGGAAGTTCGATGGATGGGAGAAAGGACAAACGTGGGGGAGGTACGAGTGGAGAAAATGTGGATGAACTAAATTGGGATTATGCAGAACAGTATGTTTTTCTTTAGACCACTGCATAATTGTAGCAGGATCGTTAAAACAGAGATATAAAATTAAAATAATACTTGGGTAAACGCCGGGAGATTGGATAGACAATCAAATAGGGAAATAGACACGGGGAAGAAACGTTTACGAGTGTCGAAAGAATACAGTAAACCTATGAAAGGCTGCCTCCATCGAAAGACTATGGTAACTAAGCCGATAACTCGTCACAAAATAAGCGACTCTAAAACATTCACATAATAATCAACATGAGCATGTGTTCCCAAAAGGTTATCATGTTACCCAGAATTATTAAACTTCGGTCATCGTCGGTCGTTTCATCTACAGCTACGCAAAATCGCGATTCAAGTCATCGCGAGGGTATTTGGCATGGGGTGAAGATCACCATATATTCAGGTGGTACGTGTAGGTGATACGAGCGATAGGACAGTCTCTGTGTGCATGAGCACGCAAACTTTACTCTGCTGCCCGTCTGCCGGGCGCTGGCATCTATATATATTTTTAAATGAAAATTAGAATGAAAAAATTGAAAAAAAATCTATTTATCTTTATTTTTGTCTTAATAAAGGGTTGGCAAAACCGAAATACAGGTGCTAAAATAATTATATATGAAGTTTTCTCAGTAATTTAATTAAAATAAAACAAGCCATTGGGCACCTTTCCGACAGTGAATATACGTTTCTAAAAAAAATATAGGACTGTTGGCACGCCAAAATTTCTAAAAATTTCAAGTGGTACGCAGTTGCTAAAAGGCTGGGAACCCGTGCTCTAGAGCAATTAGAATTTTTTTAAAAATACTTCGGAACCCTAAAGTCAATGTCATCAATGAGTGTCTGTTTCTTTCGCCTTCCCCAATCCTTGAGGCTGTGACGCAATCTTCCCTTTCAACTTCATACTAACTTCGATCATTAAGTTCCCCCCCCCCTCCTTTTCCCCCTCCATCCCCACATTACCTCCCCTCCCTCTTATGGTTTTATTTAAAAAGGGAATTCCGACCATGACTCTTCACCTATAGATAGATAAGCGCCTTTATTGGGGCGAAATTGAGACCAAAATTCCCCTCTTCCATCTAACCCCTAAGATGGTGCTCATCCACTGAATCCCGGGTCATGCCAGTGTTATTTTATATTGTGGTATTGTAAAAGTTATTCATTTTATTGATAAAATGTCATACCACCAAGTCACTAGTGATCTTGTTTTACTTAATCAGTACAATTCAATTAAATTATTGCCGTGGGCCTATGTGGCCCATGAGATGTTTCTACAATGATATTACATAGGAATTTGTTACAGATATTAAACAAGCAAATAAGAGAAGTATAGAAGGAATAATAAGTGATAAATACAAAAAATATACGTGTAAATCCTATTAAGTGTGAATTCGCCAGTATTCGGCTCCAAAATGTATATGCATATCACCATAGAGTAAGTATAATCTCGTTTTTCACTCGCTTTTGCGGTTCTTTGTTTTCTGTATATACAGCCCGATCCTTGAAACGTCTAAACAAAGCCCAAGTATATTTCTTTCTTTGATTTTTGGTTTTATTTCTGTTGAAAGCCATTGTTGTGGAGGGTGTGTGGCATGGACTGTACTTATAGGAGCATGGATATCGAGGGTGTTGTGGAGCAAAAAATTTAATATCTCCACTTGTTCATCGATTGAATCAAGTTCACTGATAACAGACCAGTTTATTTTGCTCAGGACACTAAAGAATCTCTCGTAACTGAATGACTTAAAGTCTCTATAGGTAACAATTTTTGGTATGAAAGCAGGGGCTGATATCTTAAAGGTTATGTAGACCTGATCATTACAAGAGATTGGAGAGTCAACGTTAGCCCGCAGGATAACCCTTTTTTGTGTTCGTCAACACGGATTAGATCCAGAGTCAGCGGCGTCGGGGCAAATTCTGGGGGGGGCATTCACCCCCCCCCCCCCCAGAATTTGCCCCGGGTCTTGAGAAATGAGTCTTCATTAATAAAATAAAATGTCACTTGTTTCCAGCTTGCCTTTTCGTCGTGGCTCGCAGGGTATTAAGTAGATGAAGATGATATGCCCCTATATTCCATATGTGGTAATTCATTTCTGTATTGTTTATTACTTTTTTTACCGGTATAAATTTTGCCGCAACAGTCGTCTGTATGAATTTATTTATAGCCAATAAATTATTCGTTGAGCTAGATTTAATTAAGGAGGTTGGCTCGCGACTGCTTGAGTCAAGTTGTCTGAGAAAATTACCTAAGCTATTGAAAGTCACAAGTATCACAAGAAATGCGATGTAAAGTCGAAGGATTTCTTTTTTATGATAATTTTAATCTGCTCGACGATGGAGTCATTCAGCACTTACTTTAAAGAAATTAATTCATGTACTCAATGAATTTACTAATGTATAACAACAGAATATTACCATCAAACGTTATGCTATAATATTTTTCTGAAATATGCTTTAATATCTCATTAGTAATGATATCATTCATACGCCATACATTTTGGCTGGAGCTACCGCAGCGCCACTTGAAGACAACTAACGCATTTCGTCTGCTATAAGCGCTATAATTGGTGGATTTAGTGCAAATACGGTGGGTTGATGCCTTTTTTTTCGTGTCATTTTATTTCTTGTGAAATTACGCATAAAATATTAGTTTCTTGCAAAAATGACATGTCACTATGGTATTTTTAAACGTTATATTCCCATGTGATGGCCATTCTCGCCGTTAATCGTATGTAATTTCAAATGCAATTTGTGGAACAAGGAGTATGGGTTGGTGTAATTATCTTTACTTTATTAGATAGAGGAACTTTAGTTCTATAAGCGCTGAAAATAAAACAAAAATGACATGAATTTCACTTTTCGGATCAACCTCCTTAACAGCCGTGGATTTTGTTTATATTATTTTAATTTGTTTATACATGGACTCACAACAGGGTGTTGTCGCTAGCGTGTGGGTTTATATAGGTACTATTGGCTCTTATGGGATGGTCACTGGCCTGGTCCAGCCAGTCTGCCTGGGGCATTTTCCTTTCAGCGGCCGAAGGAACATGATTATCTCCCTACGTGCGAGGCTGCATTTCCCCGCCCTGGGGAGGGGGAAGGGGCGGTCCGGACCAAAAAAAACCAGAGGGGCGGGGGGGGCGGCGGGCTGTGGGAAGAGTGGGTCAGTGCAGCGGTGGAGCCAGCGTCCTTGAGCCGGGCTCAGACTGCGTTGAGCAAGGTCAGGGCCAGGAAGGCGACGTCGTTTGGGTGAAGAGGGAGGAGCGATTGTGCACCTTGCAGACCTTGCAGCAGGGACGATGGAATTGTTGCATCGCTGCCGGGAGGCGGAGAGAGGGAAGGAGTGAGAGAATGCGATGCGAAGCAGAAGACGCAGGCGAGGCGCCTCCGTCGAGACACTCCGCCGTCGTGGGAGTCGTTCATTTGGTTCCTCCCATTCCTCGAAACCGACTCCAACAATTGTTCGCTTCGTCAGGTCCGGTACTGCCTCTGAATTAATTCAAGCCATGCGAAATAATCCCCACTTATCACTCGGCGACATTAACGTCGACGCCGGCCCAAACCACCTCAGTGTAGTACATACACCAATGAATCGTTGCATCGATTAAACATGAAGATGTACGCCGCTGCCAAAAACTTAAAAACGGAAAGGAAAATAAAATATTTCTGGTGCGAAATGGTCGAGTGTTTGTACGAGTTCGAGATGATGTCGAGGGCATCTTAATAGCCGAGGAAGAAGACCTTAGTAATCCATATTAGCATAACCCACCCCCCAGCTCTAATTCCAATTTAGTTAAAACCAGTAGAGAAGTGGCCTCCAAACCAGAGGCCATGGTGTCAAATACTGGGGTTTGTGTTTGGAACCGTCGGGGTTATCTCGAATAGGTAACCAAGGAGTCACGTGGTATAAACACGAATGGTTTGCAAATTTGATGTCATAAACCACTGATTACTCGCTGTTGTACCTCATGTTTCGACAATAGAGCCCCCGAACGACATTTAACACTGGTAAACGATAAATGAGGTTGTAATCAGCGGTTTCAACACACAACATTTGCGAACCACTCGTGTTTATACCACGTGAGGCCTTGGTTCCCAATTCGAGATTATCCCGACGGTTTCAAACACAACCCGCCAGAGGTCGAGGCTGAGATTTTTCAGCAGCTACTCATTGAGTGCTCTGCGGAGAACAGCCTAAGTGCAGTGATCATTCCGTCGGATGAGACGTCGACCGTTGGACCACTCGGCGCCGTTAAAAGAAGGCTGAAGTCTGTACGGTCTCAGTTGGCAATGGCGTCATCAAAAATGATGACGATACATCGATTGTCCGCCAGTAGGAGAAGCTAAAAATCACGCACGTTACCAAGTTTTTTTGCAAACTTACAAAGTACTGAACACTTTACTATGGCTAAAGTGAATTACCCTGCGGGAACTTCAAGTCGTTTGACAGGGAATTCCTCTCCATGGAAGTATAATGCATTATTAATGGTTTACAGCGCAAGATTTTAATGGCAGCGGTAGATATTATTGAAATTGACCTACAACTTGAAGGAATTCGTACCAAGTACTCAGCTACGTGCTCCTATTAACACAACCTAAACCCAGATAATTCTCTGTAGCCATATTAATAAACCCGCTGCCTCTTTACAAATGGTTATACACGTTAAGAAGCGACAGCAATTTTAGAGGAAAGGTTTTAGCAGATCAAAGCCCTTATCCTATGAACGCCCTATACCTATGACCCTATACTTATGACAAGTTTGTTGGAATTGAAAAACTGGCTTGAGGAAGTTGACACTGAAAGAAACATAACACTGGGTTCTGCCTTTGAACATAATTTACCCACGGCCTTAAAAATCAACAAATATACTGAAATAAATGGGTTGAACCATTAGGAAAAATCTTACTTCACTTACATCCTTCTCTTTACTATGCATTAGTATGTGCATCTTTTTATGATTCCCTCGCTCACCAAGCTTCTTCTAATTTAATTTTCTCAGAAATTCTAAAACCGTGTAAAGTTCTATTCTTAAAAACCGTGTAGAATCACAGTTCTACGCCAGAATATTACATTTACATCATAGCTACAGTGTGGATGTGATTGATACGGTAAATTTTTTTCCAACAGTGTCTCACGGAAGACACCATGGTTTATGCTTTTTCACTTGTAATGGAGTGCACGACTACTTGTCACTTGCTTTGTAACTTTGGCTATACTAGATGCACTTTAATGTATGAGATATGTCTGTCGGCATGCATGAACATGCACGTCCCCGAAAAAATTTTAAAATACTGACGCTAAATTCCAACAAATGCACTTCCTGTCATTTATCCCACATTAAATCAACATTATAAACCCTTATTACAACTTATTTGTATTTGAGAGACGTTTGTTTGAGGATAATGATAAAATGTACGTGCACGTCATGATACCATGCGTCTACTTTATACATGGAAATCGTAAAATTCTACATTTAACATCAGTAACCACTTAAGTTAGACAGTGGGAAAAGTAAAAATGACCAAAATACTAAATTTTTTTCTCGTAAATGGTAAATTCTACAGAAAACTTCGAGAAAAGTAAAGTGCACATCAAACTAGAGCGCAGCTCACATTTAGCAATTTTTGTACGAATTTCGCCATCACAGTCACTGCCAAGGTTACAACGCACCTCGGCATAACTCTCTCAACATTATAATTTCATCTCATGATACGTTTTTACTTGATTCACTGCCATTGAATTTTTTAGTGGAGCATGATCACTCCGATGTTCTGTGAGCGGTCACTTGCACAACTCATGGTGAAAACGCTCTAATACGTAAGGTATTGAGGACACCTTGAATTATTGACAAATAATTCACGGAAAACTAGCGAAAAATTCTTTACTCCCAAATTAATACGCAGGTGGAATATTTTATCAAAGAAAATCTTTGTTTATTGTCCGGGAAACGTCAGTCAATTGTTCACGAAGAGAGAAAATTAAGGAGAGAGCATCCAAGACAATCAGGTTACTCAGCGATGTGGCGTCACGGCCAAGATATAATGCAGACTATAATGTCCAACCCGGGTTTCTTTCATTCTTTCAACTGCTCCCAATAAAACCCAACAAACGTCAAATTACCCTATGAATTATGAATTATGCTGCAGTTTGCCTGTCTAAATATCGAAAACAACAGCAGAAACTGCTCTGTACATCATTGATATGCCGTCTAAGATTTATACAATCATGGCAACCGTGGTAGTTAGGTTGGTAACGTGTTGGCCTGGAAACTCGAGGGTCAAGGGTTTGAATCCCGCCCAGGTTGTGGATTCTGAGCTTGTCTTCGGATTACGTTATAATGCGCAATACTATAACCTTGGCCATTGAAGAAACTAAAGAATAAAGACTATTACTACTCCGTCTGGAAGCAAAACAGCGTCCGCTGTCGAACAGCCAGTGCGCGAGGAAACTAAAGTGATTCCCTCGATGCATTGTGCTTCATGTCTTTGGTACATGCGTGCCCAAAATCTGATGTCCACTCTGCCTGATAACCATCTCACTCAATTTCCTCTTAAATATTTCCAAATCTTCGTTACCTCCCCGGTAACTTCAACGTTTCCATTTTTGCACACGGGAAAAGCGACTTCTGGGGCCATAAAAAAATCTCTCCATCTTACTATGTCTCCCTTGTTATATCTATAGGGTTGGAGCCACCACTAAAATGTACGCTTTTTAATGTATTTTTCATCATCATCATCGGTCAACAATCCTAGGATTGGTTTGAAGCAGCCCTCCAATCGATTTTTCTATCGGCCAACCTCTTCAAATTTACGTAGTTCCTCTCCTTTACATCCTTCACAACTTGCTCCATATATCTCATACGAAGCCTGCCTTTTCCTCTTTTCCCTCGACGATTGTCTTCATCAGGCCATCGTGTCTTAAGATGTGGCCTATTATGTTGTCCCTTCTTCTTTTTAAGGTTGTCAATAGACATCTCTTCTCTCCCACTCTTCTGAACACTTCTTCGTTTGTCACTCGATCGCTCCATTTTATCTTCATCATTCTTCGGTAGCACTACATTTCTAATGCTTCCAGCCTGGACTTCTCTGCTGCTGTTATAGTCCATGCTTTACTGCCGTTTCTTGCACTCGTGCTGCGATATCGCAGGCGCCACGGGGGCAAACCGCGAGAGAAGATGAGGGTGCATGAAAAAAATAGCGCATCAAGCGATTATGAAATATCATGAAGTTTAAGAAAAAGTAATCAGCACTTGAAACGTACTGGCACGTGGATGATGATTCTTAATACGGCTGACATACGGCTGGCACCGTACATCGACTAGTAGATATAGAATATGGTTTCAGACCTTACTTGGTGGAATTCCTTAATATCAGGAAAAGAAGATTAACACTGCAATTCCACATGGTATAAGATTTATTTAACGTTTGTTCACACGACCGGTTTCGCCGCAGAGCAGCATCTTCAGATGCTGCTTACCTGCCGAAGATCCCTAAATAAGATGGCAGGCTCCGCCTTCGAAACGTCGGCGAAAACCAACACAAATATTATTTGTAAAGGGGCGGAATGATAACTATATTACCGTAATCAGTCCATTAGATGAACTAAAATGGGAATCATTGTCACACCTTAGGTTGAAATTAGACATAATCCCAGATTTCCAAGACTATATTTTCCCCGATGACGTTAAAAATATTTTGCGAGCTCCAACTTACTACGATAGACTGGACCAATGCCATAAAATTAGAGAAATTGAATGCCGAACTGACATATTCAAAATGTCCTTCTTTTCTCGTACAATTAGGGATATGAATAGCTGAAAATATATCTAGTAATGTAAATACAAGTGCATCAATGTATAGCATTAGTAGTTGCATGTTGGTTTAAGGACGTTAAGCTAACCCAACAAACAAAATGTCATTGCATGCTTGCCTTGCTATTTTTATCTTTTTTTTAATTTGTGAAGTGTATGTAGACTATAATATAATTACTAATCCTTTTTATGCATGATATGTAATGGATGTTTGGTGTGAATTCACCCCCTGCCGCACAACTTTATGGTGGCTTGCAGGGTATTGCTTAGATGTAGATGTATCACCCGGTGTGAAATCCGAGAACTCTTGATCATAAGTAGTGTAGCCATGGATGAAAATGGAATTCGAAAGATTTAAATAAAATCGAAAGATATGTGATACCTGGCGTGGAAATAAATCGTACAGCGACAGACTAATGGAAAGTCTTGAGGAAGCGGATGGTGAGTGGAGATTTGAAGTGGGAGGTGGTTATAATCTCCACCACAATGGCAATGATTTCCTAATAGTATACCTGAAAGTATTCTCATGAAACTGGCGTATTCGGCGGGAAACATTTTCCGAACTCCGACGTACTGTGGCACTACATTGGACCATGAACATAAAAATAGGGAAATCGATTCTCAAACCGACAGTATTGAGATCTTGAGTCTTCCTTTCCTCGCAAAAATACGGTTATGAATAGCTGTGAATATATTCAATACTAAATAAGTACACAAGTTTATCCATAGGAAGCTTAGGTAGTTTCATGTCGCTAATAAGGCATTTACCTAATCCAACTAACTGCACTTTATACATGTTTGATCTGCTCTTTATAAATTCTTTAAAATTGCTATAATTTGGCTAAAATATTGCTACTTATTCTCTTTAAGCAAGATAGGTGGTGCTTGTTTGGTGAAGGTTCACCACCTGTCAAACTCCCTCATGGTTGTTTGCGGAATATTATGTGGGCATAGATGGTATCCCCGTGATCAGAGCGTAGGGTTACTGACCCGAGGTCCTCGGTTCCAATCCAAAAGAGTTCCTCGGGCACGCTCTGTTCTGCTCAATTTTTCGAATTCCGGCGCATCAGATATTCCTGAAAACCCACCGGTAGGCTCAGTCCTTGAGAGGGACAGAAATTTCATACCCCGCTGGGCTTAATATTTGGTGAGCTCCACCCTCACCTATCAGACTGTATAACTTCGGGTTGACCATCAATGTTGGATTTGGACATTTGGGTCAATCTGAAAAATCACTAGCCACTGTATATTAAATTGAAGAGACATAATAATACTAATGCAAATAAAAACAGAAGGTCGGAAAGACGAAATTAATATAATTTTCATGATAAATTCAAAGCATCTCATTGATGAGAAACATATTTTTGGGGGTAGGAGGATTGAACCAAAGTTAAATAGCGTACGAATGACGAAGGCACTTACCCAGTTTCTGGTGTCATTCGCACAAAAATACCGTGACTTCTCCCAGATGAGTCCATGGAGTAATGTAAACAAGGAAACTATACATCAACCTCACTTCTCCAAGGACATTCTTTGTGTATCGCTGAGTTTTCGTCTTCACTCCAGCATAAGCAACTCGAAAGTCTCCCATCATCATCGTCAAAAGAGTGACCTTGTAATTTTGTTTCCGACTTTTGAAGGTAGCATAAGTCGCTATGGTGGCTAGCGCAGTGGTTTCCAATTCCGAGCGCCCGGGCTAAAATCCAGAAAGTCGCAGAAATTTATCGTTGGTATGCTAGTCTCCGTATATATTTCGAATGGAGAGTACTGTGAGTGAATTACTCCTTCAGTTGCATATGGCGATTGGGATTTTCGCTGCCAGTATATTGAATCCTTACGAAATAGGTCTAAATAATTAACTTGAACGTTGCAGTGAAGATCGGCGAGATTTGTAAAGGGACGGTAATATAATTATATTAGCGTAATCAGTCTATTCAATGAATTAAAATGGGAATCATTGTCAGATCGCAGGTTGAAATTTAGACTTAATCTCTTAAATAAATTCCAAGACAATATTTTCACTGATGACGTTAAAAATATTTTGCGAACTCCAACTTACTATGATAGACTGGATCAATATCATAAAATTAGAGAAATTGATTGCCGAACTGACAGATTCAAAATGTCCTGCTTTCCTCGTTGAACGAGGAACATGAATAGCTGTAAATATATCCAGTAGTGTAAATACAAGTGCATCGATGTATTTATAAAAAGAGTACGTGCGAAATGTGATGAGAAGACAAAAGAGCGATGTTACTTTTCACTAGTTAGGCCCCACCTTGAGTATGCTGCCAGCGAATGGGATACGAATGAATTAGGTTTGATCAGAGAACTAGACAGTGTGCAGCGTAGAGCAGCTAGATTCGTTAAAAGGTGTTACGATAGGTTGAGTAGTGTTTCAGAATCAATACAAGAATTAGGGTGGGAATCATTATCCGAGCATAGTTAAAAGTAGGTACAGATTAAATCTATTAGAGAAATTTCAATCGGATATCTTTACTGAAGATGTTAGGCACATATTAAAAACACGAGCGTTACCACCACCAAGATTAGAGAGATAGATTGTCGTACTGATAGATTCAAAATGGCATTATTCCCCCGTACTATAAGATAACACAATAGGCAGCATAGCAATGGGATAGGCTGGGAAAATATTTAAGAGTAATCTGTAGTGCATGATGCATGTATTAACCCCTTAAATACCATAAATACTGACAATCTAGTTGCATGTGACCCTATAGTTGCTTGTTTGCATGTCAATAGTGCATGCTTGGTGATCTTTACCCCCTGTCACACACCCTAACGACGGCTTGCAGGGTATCGTGTAGATGTAGATGTATGGCATTAGTAGTTGCATATTGGTATAAGGACGTTAAGCGAAGCCAAATAACAGCATGTTCTTGCTTTGCTCTTTTTATCATTTTTTTTAAATTGTGTAGTGTAGACTAGAATATAATTACTAATCGTTTATATGCATGATATGCAAAGCAAGTTTGGTGTGAATTCACCCTCTACCACATATATTTATGGTGGCTTGCAGAGTATTTTGTAGATGTAGATGTAGCGTTATACCAAGCCTCCTTGGAACTTATGCGACATCGTCATCAGCCTACTTTGATAGAGCTGGCTGATTCCGAAGCTAGGTTTTTCTCCACCCTTCCTCCGCTCCCAATGGAAATGTCTAATACCGAGACAAAAGTGTCTGCCAATCATCAGTGGCGCAAATGACCTAAGCTGTGGGCCACTTCACCTAGCAAGGACAGTGATATGGACGAAAGAGGGGCAAACCGTTCCCAGTCTACCAGGTTGGTAAAGCACCAACTTTTCCTAAGTCATGGGTTTGAATCTCATTTGAGGCATTAGAGCCGCGTTTGTCTCGGGTTATAATTTAAGTTACATTAGATGCGATATAACCTGAGCAGTCTGAGTACCTAAAAACAGAATTCTATGACTAGTGGTATCGTTAAGCAGCCCGACAATGGGTGGGAAAAACTGCTATTTCAGTTGTTTTCTATTTCCTAGTAGCAGTTTCCAACATCTACTGAAAACCGAATCGGCAGTAGGAAATAGCAGCCAATTTTAGCAACTGCTAATCGTAGCGAAGTCATGGCATAACTTATTAATTTTTAAGTGCTGGTGAACTAGGCCTAATAAACAGGCGATATCAAACCTGCTATGTTACAACTCTGGCAAATTCAAAGATATACTGGGGTAATATAAAATCTTGGTTTTTTCGTACAGTCAGTTTTACACGATTTTCATACATATTTATAAATCAAGTATCAAGATATTAAATACTTAAAAAATCAAGGTGCTCTCTGCATACTTCCGGGTTTACTTCCGCGTAGTTTGGCAAGAAAATGACAGTTCCGTCCATTGACCAATCAGAGTGCAGAACCCAGACAGCCTACGGTGTATATACGAGGCAGAAACCAACACCTTCACTCAGTGATTCAACCCGAAGGTTGGTCTTTGATAGGTGAGAGTAGCGCTCACCCCGTACTAAGCCAATGGCGTGTGATATTCACACATATTCAGGGTAGGGGGGCCAGTTCCTTTTCCTGGGCCACCTGCGATTTCCTATGAAGTTCTGACACGCAGAAAATCGAATCGTGAGGATTTTCGATGGGGGTGTCCAGAAAGGAGTGCCCAAAGAGGAAGCTACCTTCACTACCGAGCCTAGTGGCCCACACGTTCCGAAACTACTACGAAGAGTACGCCATCCATCCACCGGACGATCACTACATACCACTGCCCAAACATCTGCTACCTGATTCTGCGCTTCCTGCCTGGCCGCCGAAGAAGAAAAGAAAGGAGAAGACAGCTGGCCCCTCACGAACAGTGCCACCAGAAGGATCTCCAGTGACACCCATCAGTGTGAACTAAAAATGCCAGTGAATCTATCAGTGAAAAGAAATATTTATTTATCAAATTTTATATTTATATCTATTTATTGACATTATTACTATGCTAATATTCAAATATTTACATCTGTTTACATCTTTACTATCTGTTATTGTTCATCGAAAAGAGATATATTGTTTTTTATATTTTTATTACGCCGGTCCGTGCAGCTTTTACGGGTTTCCCTGGATCTTGGGCAAATGCCGGACCACAAGGCACTCCCGTTAACCAATATACAAGATAACTATGGAAACTAATAGACTTAATAGTATCAAATTACGCTAAACCCTGAAGAGGATACTCAATCCTAGAACAGGGCTCTTCAATTTTGTTTAATTTATTATTGTTTGTTCTTGTTATTGTGATTTTAAATATTTATTTACTGTTATTGGGGAAAATAAACCTTTTTAGACCTTGACCTTGACAACACCTTCGATCTGAAAACGTTGAAAGGATAGTCAGCGAAACTGTCGTCATCCCTCCAACCTTCTCGGAAGGGAACCCGGAATTATGCAGAGAACATCGAACCAACACCGCGGAAACCTTCGATCTAAGTTTTAAAAAAATGTTTGGAACGAGGAAAAATCTTTTGTTAGAGATTTGGCCGACTTTGTCTCGCAGTCTCAAAAGGGTTCCCACCCCTGGAATATCCCAAGTGGAACTACTATCCCAAGTGGAATGGAGCTGGGCCCTTTGAAAGTAAAGGGGTCGACTCACTGTCGACACACGTAGGCCAGAAAAGTCCTGACTTGCGACACTGTGTCGTAGTTAGCAGTGAACAGCAACTGATGCTGCTATTTGAATTAACTGCCACACGGTTCTTGTGCCTCTTCTCCTACTGCGAAAATCAACTGCTTCTCAGCGTCTCTTGCTAACAATTAGCAAGAGTGTACCGTGTGGCAGTGCCTCGTGGAATAAAAGTTCCAGCTTCTTCAGGGGGACAAGGAGGGGAGGCAAGCCCTGTGTAGCAGGCAGCAGAAGACGTAGCTATTTATGCCTGACATTAGCAGTTGCTACATGCCAATGAATGATTGCAGCTGAAAATTGCAGGTTGAAAATTAGCAACCCATTTCTATGCTTGGCGAACATCCGCTAAGCTACCACGTTGCCTCGCAAAACTGGAGATAAAGATCACAAAATGCAATGCCAACGCAATCAGGTTACGATATTCTACAAATTGCGACAGACTCTCGTTCGAATGCTCGGTAGTAATTATTTCAGCTGGTGATTGATTGCAGTTTGTAGAATTTTTCACTCGTTGAAATCTCCGGTATGTATAAAAAAATACACAGCATGCACCCGGATCGACGTCATTAAGGACCGCCATATTATATGAATATATCTTATGCGGGCTTTAAGCATTCTACTTTGCCATTCTTCCCGCTCACTTTCCCTTGACAACTGTCCACTTTTTCGTTACACCATCGAGCTTCAAGTTCAAGCTATTGTGTTTTTGACAAGTGAACGAGCGATTTCAATGAACTAATTCCAAACACTCTCTGTATCCCAGTCTGCCGACTGTTTCTATGTCTGTAAAGGATGCCTGCATGTCACGGCTGAATCTCTTAAAGTCCGGATTTGAAAAAAGATAGATCTCTCTTTTTCATTTGAAATTCTTTTCCGTACTCAATGATAACTAAGCGTTTACTATTCAACATCACTAATTCCATCAACTGTCTCAAAATTTATTACTTTACGTGGAATCCATTAAATATCTTGAAATAAGACTGACACATGATCTTTCTTAGGGGTAAACATATGTGAAATAATGGGTCAAACTAATCGCAAACTGGGATTCATCAAAATAATACTGGGCAGATCTCATAATCTTGTACGAGAAATTAGCTACTTTTCCCTTGTTAGACCTCATTTGGAATACAGTATATGGGATCCATACGAAATAGGCCTAAATAATGAACTTGAACGTTGCAGCCAAGATTGGCGAAATTTGTAAAGGGACGGTATGATAACTCAATTAGCGTAACCAATCTATTAGATGAACTAAAATGGGAACCAATGTCGGATTGTAGGTTGAAATCTAGACTTAATTTCGTATTTTCACTGATGATGTTAAAAATATTTTGCGAACTCCAAATTACCATGGTAGACTGGAACATAATCACAAAATTAGAGAAATTGTTTGGTGTACTCACAGATTCAAAATTTCCTTCTTTTCTCGTACAATGAGGGATATGAATAGCGGTAAATACATCCAATACGAGTGTATCAATGGATAGCATAGGTAGTTGCATGTTGGTATAAGGACTTTCAGCCAACCCAACAAACAGCATGTCATTGCATGCTTGCTTTGCTATTTTTATCTTTTTTTAAATAGTGTAGCTTAGAACAGTATATATATACTAATCCTTTTAAATGCATGACATGTAGTGCATGTTTGGTGAGAATTCACCCCCTGCCACACACCTTTATGGTGACTTGCAGGGTATTATATATATGTAGATGTATTTCCCCTGGTATATTTGTGGCAAGCAAATCAAGAAGGTTTTCTCTCTTATTTGGTGATGCAATTACTTGATGTAGGGCGTTGGATTTTGACACATGCAGCAGTGACTCGCTGATTTCTTTGCCCCGGCCTCCTATTCTTATAGCTCTATATTTACCAATCCATCGAAGGAGTGCAGAAACCCCATCTATTAACAAATTGGGTTCTTTGTGTCTGGAATTAACTATGTTAATCTGTTCCTCGATTGCTGGTTTCGTGAAGACAGGTGTACGGGATGGGAAAATGTTAAACGTTAAAGGACTGCTGACGAAAACTTAGAAACGTTTGGCTTCTAGTCACGGCGCTTCTCCGAGGCACGGCCAATGGTGTCCTACCCGTGGCTCGAAGGAACGACAGCCTCGACCTTCAACGCTCTGCATAGAGACGACCGACCCGTGCATCACCCGCCTGAGGCAACGTGCTCTGCTCCGGTTCTGGGAACTCCAGTTGACTGGCGAGCGAAAGCGTTGATGGAGTCACGAGAGCTCACCACAAATAATCTATTACGTAAATCAATCAACATAAGGAATATTTTGGGTTTAACGATCAACAGCGTTTGTATAGCGAAAATTTAATATAAAGAGGTTTTCCGATGGAATTATTGAAGGGAGAGCTAACAATAAGCCAAACCAAAATTAGGAGAGATGATGAAGACCATTGGATTTTTGATCCTTTCTTGCAGGAAAAAGGTTAAAACACCTTTACAGTGGAGCCATGCCTATATGATATCAGAATAGCCAGGGATACTTTAGTGTCTTACACTCATGGTAGGCTATCAATTACAGTCGCAAGGAACAAAACTACTGAGTGGATTAGAAAACTGTTAATTTATTTGAGGCAAAAATCTATCGACGATTGGTTCGTCTAGCTTACGGCGACATGTAAATGTAATTCAACACTCGAATCAACACGGCATCAAAACACAATTCCTTCTAAGCGAAATCCTTTCTGGAATAATTAATAATTTCCGGGGCCTGAATGTGATACATAGGAAATGAAGTATCTTAGGCGGAAGGAAAAATGATGGTTGGTGCTTACTCTTAAAGATAGTTAAGTTCCAGTGTCATTGTCAGCGTTAAGGTTTCCTATTGTCTGTTAAAATGTTTTATAATGACTTTACTTGGTTGTTTTACTAATTTTATGACTCCTAAATAAAATATTTATAAACTATGGTGAAATGGAAAAAATCTCGTTTTTACTTCGCAATATTGGTGAAGTAATCCGGGTCCAGCCCCCTGCAACTTCCCAAAAAAATTGGGGCCCTTAATGTCCGTTTAATTCCAGTACTGGCCGTCGAGCGCTAGTGGTACTTTCGTCCTACTCCTACAAGGGACTTTATGGGAAGGTCTCCTATTTATCAGCCGAGAAACGTATTAAGTGTGGTTTATGGTTTAATTCCTGCTCGCATCGAAGAAAAACCATAATTGCTGAAGCAAGTACCTGAATAATTACAGAATTTAGGAATCTTTTGTCCTGTCAGTGCTACTTACCAACATAACTTTACACAAATCAAGTACAATTTCTTTCCATCAAACATGTTAAATACGACCTGGTTCTATTTCGCAATTGTAAAAGTGTGGAATTTAATAAAGTTCCTCATTCAAAATGCATAAAGCTAAAGTATTCCACACCGTGCCGCGTGTGACATTCTCAATTATTTTTCCATGATGAGACTGAAAGGGAAATACCAACTCCATGATACGTATAATCAACTATCGGCAACGTAACTTTGTGATTCACACTAATCGCGATGATAAAAGTTCTATCTTAAAAACCGTGTAGAAACACAGTTCTTTGCAAGAAAATTACATTTACATCATAACTACAATGTGGATGTGATTGACACGGTAAATGCTTTTCCCAACAGTACTTATCTCACGGAAGACACCATGATTTATACTTTTTCACTTATAATAGAGTGCATGATGACTTGTCACTAACTTTGTGAATTTGGCTGCACCAGTTGCACTTTAATATAAGAGATGTGCCTGTTGGCATGCCGAGCATGAATTCGCACGTCACCGAAACAATTATGCATTTAATGTCGCTAAATCCCAACAAATGCACTTCCTGCCAATTATCCCACATTGAATCAGCATCAGAAACACTTATCACACCTTATTTGTCATTTGAGAGACGTTTGTTTCAGGAATATGATAAAATGTACGTGCATGTCATGATACCATGCGTCTGCTTTACACATGGAAATCGAAAAATTTTAATTTTAATATCACTAACCACTTACGTTAGACAGTGGGAAAAGTAAAAATGATCAAAATACTAGAATTTTTTTCTCGTGAATGCTAAAATCTACAGAAAACTTCGAGAAAAGGAAAGAGCACACCACACTAGAGCACACCACACTAGAGCACAGCTCTCATTTAGAAATTTTTGTACGAATTTCGCCATCACAGACACTGCCAAGGTTACAACGTACCTCGGCATAACTCTCTCAACATTATAATTTCATCTCATGATACGTTTTTACTTGATTCACTGCCATTGAATTTTTTAGTGGGGCATGATCACTCCGATGTTCCGTGAGCGGTCACTTGCACAACTCATGGTGAAAACGCTCTAATACGTAAGGTATTGAGGACACCTTGAATTATTGACAAATAATTCACGGAAAACTAACGAAAAATTCTTTACTCCCAAATAAATACGCAGGTGGAATATTTTAGTAAAGAAAATCTTTGTTTATAGTCCGGGAAACGTCAGTCAATTGTTTACGTAAGTGTGCGAGAGAAAACGAAGAAGATAGCTTCCAAAACAATGTGGCTACTCAGCAGCTTGACGTCACGGCCAAGATATAATGCACAGACTATACGGTCTCACTTCTACTGATTACGTCATAAATCTCTAATACGAGTTCAATCTCGGTGGTTACGGTTCAATAGGGTATAAAGATTCTCCTCGATATGGTTGGAAGAGGTACACAGCGTGGTGCTATGAAGTAATACCATCTTTTCAGGGTGAATACGCACACCAATTTGACTCAAAGTAGACATCTACATCTACATAATACCCTGCAAGCCACCTCAACTTTAAGGCAGTGAGGCATGGACGATGACAGCAGCGGAGAAGAAAAGTGTGGAAGCATTCGAAATATGGTGCTATCGATGGCCTGATGAAGACAAACATCGAGGGAAAAGTGAACGGAAAGAATGGAAAAGTCAGGCCTCGTATGAGTTACATAGAACAGGTCGTAAAGGACGTGAAAGAGAGGAACTACGTTAATATGAATAGGTTGGCCGATAGAAGAATCGAGTGTAGGGCAGCGTGAAACCAATCCTAGGATTTTTGAACCTTGATAATGATGATGGAGCCACCTCAAAGGTGTGTGGCAGTGGGTGAATTCTCACCACACATGCACTACATATCATGCATTTAGGCATCTTAGGAAGTAAGTAGTAGAAACAAGACTGTAGTTGAGATTCTGAATATGGCCCTAAGTCTCTACCAAAAATGGAACTATCGTTTCTAGAGAGATGTTCCTGTATGCGCCGTGGTGACATCTTGACACTTGCTGCGTGTTCCCAGCGTGTATAGCGATGCATCTTCATGGGTAGGCTTGTGCGATGAGTCGATTAATCGAAGTGATCGACGATGATTTCAGTCATCGCAGTGCGATGACTGAATTCGATGACAATGAATGTCATCGACCATTGACCGCGATGAGTCGATGAGAATCATCGATGTCGATGACTCGTGATGTGCTGCTGACACGAGAAACGCTACCTCTGCTGACGACCCCTTCCTGGCGGGCCTCCACAAGTACAAGGAGGTCCCAGCTTTATCCAAACCTTCGGATGTTCTACATCGGTATAAGGACAGGAAGGATGTGTATCCCCGCATTCAGGCGTACGCGAGGAAATAACTCTGTATTCCTGCCACTTCAACGTCGTCAGAGCGGTTCTTCAGCGATGCAGGGAACGTTGTGTTGGACGACCGACTTGTACTCACCGATGAAAATGCGGATATGAGAATTGTATCATACCACAAAAAAGAGTTGTTGCTTAATTTGTAACTTGGTGCTTGTTTCGCTCTTTAATAGATAGGCCTTGTCCTTCTCAATTGAGTTTGACCCAATTCAGTCTTCACCGTCTTAACTAAATAGCCACACCAAACTGCCAACCGAGACATTTGCACCGATCATCAACAGTCATTGATCATCGACATTCATCGACAATCGATATTCATCGATAATCGTGTACACTCTATTCGATGATCGATGACAGCCATCGTCGTCGAAGCATTTCGATGAAATTTTTTAATCGAAAATCGATGATCAAAATCGGTCATCGCACAAGCCTATTCATGGGTGTTTTCAAGTCGGTTTCCGCGAAAGGCCTTTCAGACCGGGAGGAAAGGTATAAGGATAGGAATGGAAGGGATGGGGGAGGGGACCTCCTGTAGGCCTGAATGCGTTGCATCTCGAAATCTACTGACCTCCAGCGGTAATATTTTCCCATTGACGGGGAGCGCGATTTCCATCGCCCGATTGCAGCGACCCCTGACCTTCCTCCGTCTCCTCTCCCTGAAAAAAACTGGCCCTCGTCGCCAGCCTAAATCCCAACAAAGTCTCTCGCTGACAACCATCAACTTCAAGTTTCGGTCGAAGGCTGCTTATGGCTCTTAACGAGAGTGTCAGCGCCGTCTATTAAAAGAACTGGAGGACGAGTTTATCGTCAAAACGCGATGAAATAGGCTGCCGAATGGAATTGGCCACTCAAAAAGACACAAATCGAATTCCAAACTAAGGGCCGTGAACTGGTGGTGAGAATTCTTCGCAGAGTCACCGTTGTCTTCGCAGAGTCATCCAGTATGTCTGTAACTAGGGTTGTGTGATACCACGATATATCGTCGACTATACTCGATATGCACTTGATATTGGGAGTCGATATTTCGAAACGCGATATCACGATATGTCGATATCCCGATATGTCGATATGTCGATATCCCGATTGTCGATATCCCTATATCCCCTACATGTCGATATCCCGATATGTCCATATCACGATATTGCCTATTCGCGAATCGCGTATCGACGAATCCGCGATATCAGAATGATATCGTCGTGCGATATTCAAAACAGCATATCGCACAGTCCTATCTGTAACCTAAGCAGGATGATCATTTAAAATTCAAAGCCGGGGACTCGGATTACGAGTACTATGAGATCAGGCTGGTGTAATGGGTTAAATGCCGTTTTCAACTCAAAGGGGTACAGGTTTGAATCCTGCTTTAATATTTCAGTCACACACCGGGGCCTACTTTGGCACTAAGTCGGCCAACACCTCAAGTTCGGTGCTTTTCACTGTGGGCTGAAATAAAAAAAATCTTGCCAAAATTCCAAAAATGTTTCTTTTTTTAAGTCTGGAAGTTTTGCATGGTGACATACCTTTTATTGATACATGTGGTGCATAATTTATTGGTATATCTTCGGATAATGTTATATAGTAATATAATATATTTAGATTATTTTTGTATAAAAATATTATATAAAGTCTCCGAAATGAAGAGGTTGCTTTTGTATTAGCTATGTGGTTGCTTTTGTTGTAAGGTTGAGAACCTTTTGTAGTATCTGTACGGAATAAAATGTGACAGTGTGTCACATGACAAACCTCTGTCTTTGACATATCATAATTGTGACTGATTTACGGGGATATTTGCTCTGTTGATAGGGCAAAGTTGAGAGACCCAGAGAGAAGATGGCCACGATGCTTACTGTCGAGTCTTCCCGGAGAAGCGTTCTCCTTTTTTTACCCAAGGAGCGGCCGCGGCCGGAAGGAGAGGCCGTCTTGAGAGCCGAAAACAATGCGCGGATTCAATCGGCCAAGGATGTTCGCCGGGAGGACGTCTGCAATGGCGACCTTCGGAAGGTCGCCTCCCCCTCCGCTCCGTGGCCACTGGTCTCCACGTGCCGACGACGATGGAGGCGATGCACTTTGTTTCGGAGATAAGTTTCGGGCGCATTCCTGGCATTATCTCTTGCCGCGATGTCGCCGCGCCCTGGCAGTGTCTGGGAGCGCCGCAGCGAGCTTTGGGAGATTCGGAGGACAGCCTCTTCTCGCTGAATTCAAATTCCCCTGTCCCGCCATGCCCTTGTCCGGAGAGGCCAAAACTCCTTCATTTCACATCCGCATTTCCACCGGTTGGCTACGCATTTCCGGCCACTTATACTGAATAGAGAAGTTGTTTCCTTCCTCAAAAAAAAACATAATTCACTGATTGCGATTCGTGCTCCACCATTAATGCATTTCATTTTACGCAAAAAAATTCATCATCATCATCAAGGGTCAAAAATCCTAGGATTGGTTTGACGCAGCCCTCCACCCGATTCTTCTAACGGCCAACCTCTTCATATCAACGTAGTTCTTCTCTTTCACGTCCTTCACGACCTGTTCTATGTAACTCATACGAGGCCTGCCTTTTCCATTCTTCCCGTTCACTTTTCCTTCGACGATTGTCTTCATCAGGCCATCGTGTCTTAAGATGTGGCCTATTAAATTGTCCCGTCTTCTTTTTACAATTTTCAGCAGACCTCTCTTTTCTCCCACTATTCTTAGGACTTCTTCATTTTTTTATTTCATTTCAAAAAATTTGGATTGAGAAATACCAGTTTAGCAGAGAATTAAAAGCTTATTTTAAGTTCATTTGCAAAAGCTACGGAAGAATGATGAAGATCAAATGGATCGACCGAGTTTCAGACCAAGAAGTCTTAAGAAGGCGCAGGTTTCCGGGTTGTCCTCCGCGTCGATTCAACTTCGAGACGACAGTTTCGCCGGCGTTGCAGCTGGCGTCCTCAGGTTTGAAGTGTCGGATGTCGGAACTTCGGTTTGAAGTGTTACAATACAATATATGCTATAAAATAAGAAGTGAATGAAGTTACTACGAGACCACCCTGTATTAGGCGAGTGTAGCCTCTTCAGGGTTGAGCATAAAAAAACTATTTACATTGACAATGTTTAAGCTCTAAGCAGTGGTAAGTGGAGAGCAGCTGGAATTCTTTTCCTTCGGGGATGGCTAATGGCTCGGCATTCACCCGAGTCGTGAGGGAAACGTTTTTTTCCGTGTAATATAGGCGTTGGTTTTGCCCAGGTTCGTCCTGATTGGTCGGTTTGTGGAAAAGTCTCTTCCAGGCGTTGGAGAGCGAATAGCTGCCCTGCCTGTTGAAATTTGATGTTTTGGCTATTTCGAATGCCTCTCGTATGAGTCGGAGGTAGTAATTTTTCTCTCTAGCGATGAGTTTAGTATTTTCGAAGTCCACATTGTGCGTTGGGCCTTCCCATTAGTATGGGTAAAATAAGCACTCCGGGGGTTATAAACTTTTGATCAAAACAATACAAAAATAATATGAAACTATCCTATTATATTCGGATACGTTTGTGGTGATTTTCACCCCCTGACTCACTTCCTCGCGGTGGCTCGCAGGGTATTACGTAGATGAACTTCATTGATGTTATTTGCAGAGACTCGGGCCATTTTCACCATACTTTAAAATTGGCGGTTTTAAGATTGCCTGGAGGTAAGATTTATGCTGGTGAGTGAAGGAATAGTGGAGAAAAACTTCCGTAAGAAAGGCACCAAGAGGTCCACGGTCTGACGTCTCATTCGACAGACAGAGAACTGCACTTGAAGCACTCTCTGCATATTACTCGAAATGGGGACCGGTGTACCACTGACAACTCTCTACCACTGCCGGAATTCGAACCCGGGCCTTCGGGATGGAAGGCCAGTGTTATAACCACCACAAGTAATCTAATGTTTATAGTAAATTTTCTTTTCAGAAAGATTGTTTCTTTCCACGTAATAATAATGTTATCAGATAGGGTTAATCGTATCCCTAGCAAAGTGAATTACGAACTGTCGACCAAGCCTCTGCGCAGAAGGGAGACGCAATGGGGCGAGGGAGAAAGATTCGACGTCTGATACGCTGGCAGCGATGGAAGAGGTAACCCGGTGGAGTACCAAGCAGCATTCACCAACTAAAATCTTCAACTTTGCTATACTTTACGTTATGCATTTGAGTTATTTTAAATTTATTTTGATGATAATATTGGATGTAAGATCTTTCACATAAGATTATAGATTTCCATGTCTCTTAGTTAACAGGGAACTTTATTATTGATACAGTGTATCAATCTCCGGTCTCTCGAGGCCCTCTGGATTGGAATCTGGGACTCTATCCAACAAACCATCCTGAGTCTCCTCGAAATTTACTTTCCAAACTATTTAACTATTTCATCTAGTAAACTATTGCATTTACCAATGTAAATGCAATAGTTCACTAAATATAAAGATAAATAATGTTCAATTTTCCGTTTTTATCTCTAATATCTTTCAATGTCTCTTTTTGGGCGATATCTAGAGTTTTTCCAAATCCATGTCATGGAAAAATGTGCTAAAATAGGAAAAAAATTTTGTTTAACAATTATAAAATATTACATTTTACATTGTTTAAGATACGAATTCAATGAAAATATTCACGTGTTTCAGGATCCAAGTCGGTTTTATACTATATAGATGGGAATATTCTTAATTTTTAGATGATTTCAATGAAATTATAAACAAATATAATTTTTAAACAATGCATATTTGTTATTAAGATGAGGATAAAAATCAATCTAAGGTTGAAGTACGGGACAAATTTCTTGATAAATTTAAGTCAGATAACTTTTTTTAAAAGTGTTGAAATAATGCATTATCTCCAGTGTTCTGTGAAAATTTAGCTTTTTGAAATAAAAATTGGAGAAATGTATAGCAGAACAGGAAGGTTTAAAAAAGTCACTTTTCCCGTGGACAATTAGGGTCAATAATAGATTCACCCAAGTACCGGGTAGGTCGGATAGAAACTATTGATAAAAATTAAAATAGGTTATGTTGGTTTTAAAATGTTTTTGCGCCTCCATGAGACTAAATGTGAAAGACATGTGCATGATTTATTTAAACATCTCCTGGCATGTTTTAAAAAGCGAAAGTGTTAGTGACTGACCAACGCGATAAGTATTTCTTAATTTATAAGTATTTATTAGGTATATGGTCATGGAGTATGTTGATGATTTTTCACCCGCTGCCAACACACTCTTCAGTAGGCTTGCAAGGTACTCAGAATATGTAGATAAGTCAAGTCGTACACCTCTTTCACCGCTTCGAAAGCAAGAGTGGTGTCCCTGCTGTTAGGAGCTATGTCCAGGGCGTTTCGACAAGCCTTTGTAATGGAGGAATACCAAAGAACCATGATAAACAATAAACTGCAAATAAGGTGCGTGACTTTTAGTATATGGTTAAAAGAAAAAATGTTCGCTGGTTTTTTCGCCCTACTTTATTGGCTTTTATGTCAGCAACACATTTTAATGTTTCTTTTCCTCATAACGTCTTTACAGAGGAAGTCAGAGAGAGAAAGAGACATGGAAGTAGAGCACTGATTATGGCAGGAGATATGAAAGAATAGCTGCGGAAAACACGAAGGTGGAGAATTTATTTAAAAGATTAGGTCTAAGTTTCAAGCTACGGTCTGACAATGATTCCCATTTTAGTTAATTTAATGAAAAAGGTTACGCTAATCATACGCTATCATACCGCCCCTTTACAAATCTTGCTGATCTTCGCAGCACGCGTTCAAGTTAATTATATATGCCTATTTCGTATGGAACCCATACACTGGCAGCGTATTCCAAACGAGACCTAACAAGGGAAAAGTAGCTAATTTCTCGTTCAATATCGTGACATTTACCCAATACTCTTTTGATGAATCCCAGTTTACGATTAGCTTGACCCATTATTTCGCGTATGTGTTTCCTCCAGGGAAGACCATGTGTCAGTCTTATTCCAAGATATTCAATGGATAGCACGTTGGTTAATTTATTATTCCTTACGTAGCAAATGCTCGGAGGAAAACTATTCTTTTGCCAAAAATTCATTACTACACATTTTTTTCAAATCTAATTCCAACTGGCATGCATCCCATCAGTTTTCAATTGCTTCTATGTCAGCATTCAAAGATCCTTTATCGTTTGGGCTTCGAAATTCCCTGCACACTATATTGTGTCATTCTTGTGCTTTCTTATGGCTCAGGTCCTTCGCGCTTGGAAAATAATTCCAATTTCCTCTCTAACTTCTATAACACCTAAATTATATACACATTTATAGTGTTTCTTTTTTTTCTTCTTTTTGCAGTAAATGTAAAAATGTCAATAGACATAAGAATGAATACTATAATATATTGTTTCATCTGCGTCAATGAATATGCCACTTTGTGTAACACCTAAATTATGTAAACATTTATAGTGTTTCTTTTTTTTTCTTCTTTTTGCAGTCCCTGTTCATGGGTGTTTTCAAGTCTGTTTCCGCACTAATAGGCGCTTCAGACCGGGAGGAAAGGTATAAGGATAGAAATGGAAGGGATGGGGATAGGATAAGGTCCGAAGCCCCAGTCTCGTTCTTGCAGGCCCTGCTTATTGCATTCCAATATCGATGTACTATAATATGGGATTTAATATTGTTAACTTTCGTTTATATTAATGTGCTGTCATCCTGTTATGGAATTAATGTCATGACTATGGATATGTATTAATTATGTGCTACAATCATTTGTGTTCCTAAGGGACGAAATCGTCCCGGAATAATAAATTTCTATTCTATTCTATACTTCTAATTTCTCACCGTGAGCGCTCCGCATGCCATCTCTGGCCGAGGCCGTGATCGATACACCTGTGAACCATCCTACCGCTTCAAGTAGTTCACCTACCCTGATTCCCCGACACCGGCGAGGTAGGCCACGCAAAGGATTTAAGGATTTATAGGAAGGTTGGATCAGGGGTTAAGTGCAGGGTTCTCAATGTGAACATTCTTAGATCGAAACTACCTCTCGCCTTTTCTTTGTCCTTTTTCCTCGTACAATTAGGGATATGAATAACGGGAAATATATCCAGTACGAGTGTAGCAATGGATAACATTGGTAGCTGCATGTTGGTATAAGGACTTGAAGCTAACCCAACTAACAGCATATTTTGCATGTTGCTATTTTCATCTTTTTTTAAATAGTGTAGTTTAGAACAGTATATAAATACTATCCTTTTTTATGCATGATATGTAGTGCATGTTTGGTGATAATTCACCCCCTGCCACACACCTTTATGGTGGCTTGCAGGGTATTATGTAGATAAGTGATCCCTGCTTTGAAAGTACAAACCCCCGATAATCCCATCGAATGAAGGACCACGGGATTACACACGCATCGCACTCTTTTTCCTCATCATTTGCCTCGCAGCTCTCCTCCCCCTGAAAAAAGACATCGACCATCTAATATGCTATATCGACGTTGAGTGCCGCTCGCCATTTATCCGGGGATTAAGCCGTCAAACCTCCGCACCGTCGACGACACTCACACACGCTGCCAACGTAATTCTGGTATAACGAGACTCGAATTTGAGGGTGGGCTCCAATTTCCGCGGACCCACTCGCAGTCAATCAAAGTGTGATTAATCCCTCCTGCGACACAATGCGTTTTTGACGCTAGGTAAAGCCCCACGGTCCACAGGATGCTGGGTGCGGGCGCCAGAGACACGTTTAGCGCGCTCAAGCGAGGTTCGATACAAGTCCAATGCCACTTTTAAAAATGATAAAACCACGAGGCTTTAAAAAGGTAAGTGTCTGTGGATTTGCAACTCCACTCAAAGGTCACAATTTGTGAATTGGGTTGCGCGCGCGTTCTTTTCACTCCAAAAGTTGGAATTGGTGTCGCTTTAGAAAATGTTTTCAGAGGTACGAATGCGCAGATGCTTGCCTCATAACTTATTGAGGTGCCAGTTCGATTATCGCTAGTCAGAGAAAGATAATGGGGTCGTCTACAATATTTTTTTTATTGCCGAATCTGATATAGTTTGTAAAATAAAAAGACCCGTATTTTTCCGTTTTTTGATCCGTCAATTATTTCTCGAGTTATAAGCGGCGAAAAACTGATGCTTTTAACCTTTTCGGAAAAGTGGGCGTGGTGCAATCTCTGACGCATAACGACTTCGTCCAATCACAACTGAGCCCGCGAAGCTACTTTGCCTCATCGCAATGGTGGGTACACGGCTGACTCTCGCAATAGGAACAGTTGCGACAGCATCTATGCGAGCAGAGCTTTCCACGAAAAGCAGTCAAAGACGGGAGGAAAATGACGTCATCGTTATCACAGCAGCTTTTTCGGTGGGCGTCACCTTTTGCTTATTTTAATTTTTAATTTATGAGTGAATGGTTGTGGTTAGGAGATTAATTTTTTCACTAAAATTCTTTTTTTGTTTCCATCTAACAATTTCGTGTGCAAAATTGCTATTTCGGTACCGAGTAAACGCCCCATTGTCACTCGAAGGTCGCAATTTGTGAATTGGTCTGCGCGCGCGTTCTTTTGGCTCCAAAAGTTGGAATTCGTGTCGCTTTGGAAAATGTTTTCAGAGATACGATTCCGCAGTTGCTTGCCTCATAACTTATTGAGGTGCCAGCTCGATTATCGCGAGTCTAGCAAAGATGATCGAGCTGAAATTTAGAGTAATTTAAAAAATCAATAAAAAATTATCTAATTAAATAATGTCCTAAAGGGATGACCACTGGTCATCCCTTTAGGACATTATTTGATATTAAGAGGTGGTCATTGACCACCTCTTAATATCATGCATAAATTATTTTTCTTTTCCTTCACTGACAAACATGAAAAGTTACCTAAAAATTGAGTTGATTCTGTTTCATGAGATCTGAAAGTTGCCGCTGGTTGTATTAAAGGGTTATGTTTTCACATTTCGATTAAAAATGTACTCCCTTTTGAAGAAAACTACCACTGCAATATTTTTAACGGGAAAATAATAGCATAACTGAAACCCAAACTTTTATTTATATTAGCTAATATCTGGGATCGTGGTAGCCTAGTGGGTAGAGCGCTAGGCTACTGAAGACTGGAGGATCCTGGAATCAAATCCCGAGCAGAAGCTTTCTGGACACAGTGTAGGCTGAAATCTTCTTTCTCTTTTCAATGCTAGGTTTATTTCAGTGGAAAATGCATCAACTAATACGACTCTTTCCAATTCTTTCAAGTTTAGGATAAAATTAAAAATTTTAATTTGGGATGGATTTAATGTTGGAAAGGAAATTTTTACAAAGAGGGTGTATTTTCACCATGATTATATCTAGTGTGCTTAGGTATATCAAATATCTTCAGTAAAGCTATCCATTTTAAATTTCTACAACAGATTTAATCTGCACTGTAACCTACGATCTGATAATGATTCCCAGCCTAATTCTTGTATTAATTCTGATACACTACTAAACCTATCGTAACACCTTTTAAGAAGCCTAGCTGGCCTACGTATAGATGCTCTACGGTATAAACACGAATGGTTCGCAAACTTGTCTAAAAACAGCTCGTTACGGTACCATTAATTGTTTTCACTTGAGTTTTTCTCGTCTGTCTCGACTATGGAGCCTCCAGATGAGATAAAACACGAGTTTTAACAATAAATGAGGTTGTCATCAGCGGTTTTAGCACATCAAAAATGCAAACTATTCCTGTTTATATCTCGTGACTCCTTGGTTACCCATTCGTGATAATCCCGACGGTTTCAAACACAACCTCCTGGATAAGTGCACGCAAAGAAAATCAAAGCATTAAGAAAGTTTGAGGCACATGCGCGGTCTGTGTACCATCGATGTGGCACTTTCGGCCTCACCACGTGCTCTCAGCATGGGCATCTGTCGAATTTCCACTCTGATCCAAAAGAAGAGTACGCGCCAAGTTTTACGACGACGCCGCGAAAGCACATTAACCCCTCTGCAAATTGGTTCAAAGGACGAAATGTTGGGCGGGCACATGTCAATTATGTAACGATCGATAAGTTCACATTTGGTTCAACCAGTTGAGGAGCTGATCAATTGAGTAACATATTCCGACGGCTAAACACTTTAGTTGGCCTGACTGTCAAAATTTCATTCGCAAGAGTAGTCAGTTTTATGGGATAATGATTGCTCACACCATTAAGCATCATGCCGCTTCCTTTCGAATGAGGCGGTAAAAATGTCTTGTAATGACAGAGATCCAGCGGGAAATTAGCTAGTTTCATTTTGATTAAATTCTAAGTGCATACTAAACACCAGTTTAGCATATATTCTATTCTGATTCTTATAATATATCCTTCCATCACTAAGATGGTTGGTTATTGGTTATTCAGGGGAGGTGACCGACTGCTGAGGTCATATGCGCCATTTAGGCTAGGTGGGTAATGGTAGGAACATTTCAGGGAACGGAGGAAGGGTGGAGAGAAACCCGGCGTCGGCGCCAAGGGGACCACGGCTTTACGTCCCTTCCGACGGACGGAGTACTGAACTTGAAATGGCCTCCACAAGGCACTCAAGTGGGGACCGGTTTTCCACTGAAAAATCCGCTACCTGGAATCGAACCCGGGACCTCGGAATAGGAGGCCAGTACTCTAGCCACCACACCAACCCGATCCCCTCCATCACCAAGAGTAATAACATTCTTCTTCAGGGAGCTCTTACAATATATTCATTCATCTTCCGCCATGAACGCACAACGCTACGATCGCCTCCCTTTTTCAGTTTTTTTTCCGTTTTTTTCGTGCGTTAATTCCAAAGGTAACCTATCTCCACTGACTTCCGTGAGCCAAACGAATATATGATCCTTAGGTACCTACAAGGTTGGGACGTGGAACGTAAAATCACTAGGTGTGTGTGGGAAGTTGGAGAACGTTAAGATGGAGATGGACAGACTGGGGATAGACATCTACATCTACATAATACCCTGCAAGCCACCACGAGGGTGTGTGGCAGGGGGTGATTTCTCACCAAACATGCACTACATATCATGCATTAAAAAGGAATAGTATTAATATAGTAGTCAGAACAACACTATTTAAAAAAAAGATACAAATTGCTAAGCAAACATGCAAAAACATTCTGTTAGTAGGGTTAGCTTTAAGTACTCATACCAACATGCAGCTACCAATGCTATTCATTGCTACTCTCTGATAGGACATATTTACCGTTATTCGTATCTCTAATTGTTCGAGGGAAAAAGGACATTTTGAATCTATCAGTTCGGCAATCAATTTATCTAATTTTGTAGTTATGGTCCAGTTAACCATTGTAAGTTCGAGTTCGCAAAATATTTTTAACGTCATCAGTGAAAATATTATCGTGAAATTTATCCAAGAGATTAAGTCTAAATTTCAACCTGCGATCTGACAATGATTCCCATTTCAATTCATTTAATAGACTGATTACGCTAACATAATTATCGTATCGTCCCTTTACAAATCTTGCCGATCTTCGCTGCACACGTTCGAGTTCGTTATTTAGACCGATTTCGTAGGGATCCCATACACTGGCAGCATATTCCAAATGAGGTCTAACAAGGGAAAAGTAGCTGATTTCTCGTACATGATCGTCACATTTACCCAATACTCTTTTAATGAAACCCAGTTTGCGATTCGCTTGACCCATTATTTCACGAATGTGTTTACCCCAGGAAAGATCATTTGTAAGTCTTATTCCAAGATATTTAATGGATTCCACGTTTGTTAATTCATTATTACTTATTTTGTAAGTGGTAGGAGGAGAGCTATTCTTTTTCCAAAAATTCATTACAAGACATTTCTTAAAGTTTTATTCTAACTGCCATGTATCACACCAAGTTTCAATTGCTTGTAGGTCAATATTTAAATATTTTTTATCGTTTGGGCATAGAATTTCCCTGTACACTACTGCGTCATCGGCAAATAGACGAAGCTTACTTTTTACCACCTTTTGGATATCATTAATGTACAAAAGGAATAGGATGTACAAAGACAAAGGATGGACATAGGAATACATCATGGGAATGAGCGTAATAAAATGAGCTGGGGCCGACAACTTCTGGAGCGACGATTACAGGATGATTGACTCAGAGATGACCAGAAGATAGCGGGAGGGCAGGGATTCACGCTAAAGAAAGACTGGCCAAGAAGATTGAAGTCCTACTGGCAATATAACGAAAGGATTCTGATGATCAAGTTAGAAGGAGAACATACGGACACAATGATAGTGCAGGTGTTCATGCCGACGTCGAGCCACTATGAAGAAGAAATAGAAGAAATGTATGAGCAACTGGAAGAGGTGCTAGACACAGTAAAAGGAAAGGAGAACCCTTATAGTTATGGGAGATTGGAATACAATGGTAGGAGAGGGCCGAGAAAGAAGTAGCGTGGGTGAGTTCGGTTTGGGAAAAAGAAATGCCACGGGAGTAGGGCTGGTAGAGTTCTGTAAAGAAAAGGAACATAATAATAGCAAACACCCTCTTCGAGCAACATCGGCGAAGAAGATATGCATGGAAGATGCCGGGGGACAGAGGAAGATACCAGATAGACTACATCCTTGCCAGAACGAGATATAAGAACCAAGTTAAGCAGTGCAAGAGCTACCCCGGAGCAGATATAAATAGTGACCATAACCTGGTGATCATGGACAGCTGCCTGCGATACAAAGAAGGTGAAGAAAATTACAAAGGAAGCAAGATGGAACACAAAGACACTGGAGGAAAAAGAAGCAAGAAAAAGGTTCACCTCAGCCATCGATTCAAAACTAGAAGTGAAGGAGACAACCGTTACCGGAAGATGGAATGAGATAAAGGCGAGCATTTCAGAGGTAGCAGATGAGCAAATTGTGAGTAAAGAGATAGAAACAAAACGGCCATGGATAACGACCCAAATAAGAGACCTCATAGTGGGAAGAAGAAAATACAAGAATCCAAGAAATGAAACTGAGGAGGCCCAATATAAGAAGTTCAGAAATCAAGTTAATAAAGAGTGCAAGAAAGCCAAGGAATAATTGATATAAAACTGCTGCGAATAAATAAATAACAAAATACTGAAAGGAAACGCAGAAATGGCTTAAAAACTGGTGAAGAGACAATTCGGAGAAAGGAAAACAAGATCCCGCAACATAAGAGACTCGAATGGGAAGATACACATAGAACAGGAGGACATAGGGATGAGATGGAACCAATACATCAAAGAGCTCTATCAAGCACCCAAACCACTGGAAGCTAACTTAACGGAAGAAGAAATCAGGGAGGATAAAGATGAATGGGCCCGAGATACTGAGAAGCGAATTTGACAGAGCCGTGAAAGAACTAAGGAACAACAAGGTACCAGGAGGGGACAAAATAAATGGAGAAATCATCAAGGCACTCGGGATCAAAGAAAAAATACCCACTTTGGGATAATCAAAGATAGCTATGACAGTGGAAGACTACCATAGGACTTCCAGAAGAGTGAAATGATCGCAATCCCGAAGAAATCAAGGACAGAGAAATGCGAAGAGCACAGAACATTGAGCCTGGTGTCACATACACCGACAATACTTACTAGGATAATTAGCAGAAGAATGGAAGGAAATATCGAAGTGAATCTTTAGGAAAATCAATTCGGATTCAGGAAAAACCGAGGAGCTAGGGAGGCAATACTCAGCTTAAGGATACTGGCCTAGAGAATGATACACGTAAACAAGCCATTGTATGTGGCATTCGTGGACTTGGAAAAGGCCTTTGACAACTTCGAATGAAAAAAGATGTTTAAGATACTGGAAGCAATTGGAATAGACTACAAGGATAGAAGAATATCTATAGACTACAAGAACCAGGCCACCACAATGCGAATGAAAGACGGAAGGAAGATAGTAGCCAAAATAAATAAGAGTCAGACAAGGATGCAACCCCTCCCCAGCGTTATTCAATATATACCAGGAAGAAGCAATAAGAGACGCAGAGGAAATTGGTATCAAGGACATCAAGTTGAATGGCGAAGAAATAAACAGTTTAGGTTTGCTAAGGTTTGCTGATGACATCGCAGTTTTAGCAGAAATTCGAGAGGACCTGCAAGAATCCCTGACCACAATGGACCAAATACTTCAAGAATATAATATGAAAATCAACACGAAGAAAACTAATAATTTATATTTTATAATAAAATAATAGAGATAATTCCGACGGTTTCAAACACCCCACCTCCCAGCACTCGCTCGTTCTTTGAAGAACTGAAAGAAGAAAAATTTGAAGAACTGAAAGAGTTTTGTTACCTGGGAAGCCGAGTAACCAACGATGGACGAAGCAAGAAAAACATAGTCAGTAGAATGGCCCAGGCAAATATGGCATTCTATCAAAAGAAAAATATACTTATAGCTGAAAATACAAGCGTAGAAGTAAGGAAACAATTCATCAGGACGTACTTACATCTGGAGCATGTTTCTTTACGGCAATGAGGCATGGACGATGACAGCAACGGAGAAGAAAAGGGTACAAGCATTTTAAATTTGGTGCTACCGAAGGATGATGAAGATTAAATGGATCGACCGAGTGACAAACGAGGAAGTCTTAAGAAGAGTGGGAGAAAAGAGAAGTCTGCTGAAAACTCTAAAAAGATGACGAGACAACTTAATCGGCCACATCTTAAGACACGATGGCCTGATGAAGACAATCGTCGAGGGAAAAGTGAACGGGAAGAATGGAAAAGTCGTTGTCGTTGTGAAAAAATGTCTCGTTTGAGATATATGGAACAAAATCAACTGATTCAGGCGAGATGTAGTGGAAGTTTGACATATTAGAATCAAATATCGGTGCACTTTTCCACAAGTAAAAGTTACTTGTGGAAAAGTGCACCGATATTTGATTCTAATATATGGAACAAGTTCAGAAGGGTGTAAATGAGAGAAATTACGTTAGTATGAAGAGGTTGGCTGATAGAAGAATCAAGTGGAGAGCTGCGTCAAACCAATTCTAGGATTGGTGACCGATGACAATGATAAAACATCAAGCAGAATGACCCTATCCCTTTATTATCATGTAGATGCTAACCATGTAGCTGCATGTGACCCTAGTATTACCATGTTTCCATGTAGTAGCTTATTTGCATGTCAACTGTGCATGTTTGATGATATTCCACCTTGCCTCACACCCTCGCGGTGGCTTGCAGGGTATAGCGTAGATGTAGATGTAGAATAATATTTGATTTAAGGTACTCCAACGGCTAATGGGTGGCAATTGAAGGAGCTCCAACAGCAATCGAAAGAACTACCAAGTTATCTTGTGAAATCGTTCGTTCTGTCCTCAATGTCACAAACGGAATATTTAAAAAGGGATTAAAAAATCTATAAAGTCAAAGGATAACTGTTTCGCAGTTTGCAGTCACAACAAAACTCTGTGATGTAACAGCTGTGTCTTCATTGAATAAAAAACCTTTGTTTAACCTATGAACTTGTTTATGAATAATCTATTCTTCGCTGTGCACCCATTAAGATTAGAATAAAGGAAGTCAGTCAGACATGCGTGAATCATTCTCTGTAACCTATGTGTTAGAATTTAGCCGACTAAGTACAAGAAGGAAAAATTTAATACGTGCTTGACGCTTAGACTAAACATTTTCTTCGATCGAGAATGCGCATGGAAAAGATGAGTATCGAGATAATTAGATCACGAGCACTCACTGTGCCATGGCAATGATGGATTGGAATGTCATTGGTGGATGTTAGAGATATGTGGGGGCGGGTTACTGGATTCCCATTCGGAAGGTCGGAGTCTGAAATCCCATTTACAGCAGAGATCCATTTTAGGAGATGTGGTCGAAGTTCTGGCCTTCTACCGGGAAGGACCGGTTTCGAATTAGTGCTGGAATTAGGGCTGCCAAGTTTTACCTAGTAGTTAATTACCCATAATCGAAAGCAATCGAGAGTTCATTAATCGATTAGACCAATCATTCGGAGGCCGAGTAATCGATTAATGTACTACGCATACCAACGTGTTTGTGCGAGTTTCTTGGCATACAGTAGTGTCACACTTATACAATACTGTAGTGTCACACTTTTAATTTTATTAATATTAACTAATATATTTTTTAATAATTATGCTGGTTAACAGGGTTATTTTCATCTTCATCCTCTCCATGCTTACCATTGCAATTGTATATCGCATGTTTCTAAGCTAACTAAATATACGTAAGAAAATTATATTCCAACATCGTCTCAGAAGTCATTCCAACAAAACTTTCTGTCCAAAATATTCAATTCAAGATTGCTAACATTTCTATTGTTATATTTAATATCTTTTGTTCACAAATGTTTTTGAAATAGTTCAAAAATTGTTTTGGAAGCTATTACTTATCACCAAAACAACTTTTGGCATTAATTTTCTGTGCTAATATGAAGAATCCAAGACCTTTGATTGTATATCTCCTCGCCATCTCATCCTGGAATTCATTTCTTTCTTTGAGTTACAGCCGGGGAACGAAGAAGTCGGCAAATTCTCACGCTTAGAGATGAGCAATCATCTTTCCTCATAAGCAATAAAGAAGGAATAGAGAGAATATTAATGTAAAGAGAAAAATATTCCCAGGCTCCACAATCCTTCAGGAGCCGTCTGGTCGTATCGCTTTACATATTGGCTCACGTAAATATTTTCGAAACCTGTTTTTCCCAGAACATTTTAAATTATCATTCAGCCTTATCCATCCATGTAAATAATAGGATACCCCTATCTACGGATGTCTCAATTACGTGGGCGTAATTCAGTCACCTTAAGAAATTGATTTAGTGGTTAGCCACTACTGGTGTTCATATTATGATCGCAATAAATTACACTCGTTACTAGTAATTTGAACAACACAGTTTTCACTGTGCATTCAATAGAAGTATCTAAAATATCAATTAAATAGTAATAGATTATTATTTAAAATTTAACTATTTATGAACAGTGACTCAATCTATTTTGAAATTCTTTTCTTATTTCCTTCAAGATGCCAGCCCACAAGAAGTTGGCAATCATGGTAATATTCGATACCAACTAATCAATTACAGATTATAATCGGACATTGTGTTTCGGACAAATGGCAGCTAGAACTTAACCTTAAAAAGTGTGTAGCTATTAATTTTTGGAGGAGGAATAATTAGATAGAGCGATCATATGAAATCTAACCACGAAGATCGAAAGCGTTGAAAACGTAAGGTATTTAAGTGAAACTATCACTAAAGATTTATCGCAGGGAAGACTCATCCGGAAAATATGCGGCCGAGCGAAGATAAAGCTAGAATTTATAAAAAGAGTACTTGGGAAATGTGATGAGAAGACAAAAGAGCGATGTTACGGTTCACTAGTTAGGCCCCATCATGAGTATGCAGCCAGTGTATGGGATCCGAATGAATTCGGTTTGATCAGAGAACTACACAGTGCGCAGCATAGAGCAGCTATGTTCGTTAAAAGGTGTTACGATAGGTTGAGCAGTGTTTCAAAATTAATACAAGAATTAGGGTGGGAGTCATTATCAGAGCGTAGGTTAAATTACATATTAAATCTATTAGAGAAATTTCAATCGGATAGCTTTACTGAAGATGCTAGGCACATATTAAAAACACCAGCGTATTATGCTAGATTCGACCAGATAAATAAGATTAGAGAGATAGATTGTCGTACTGATAGATTCAAAATGTCATATTTCCCCTACACCATAAGATAACACAAAAGGTAGCATAGCAAAGGTAGGTGAAATAGGTATCATAGCAAAATAGGTGAAATATTGTTAGTCTGTAGTGCATAATGCATGTATTAACAACTAATCCCTTATTACTATGTAGACACTAACAATCAGGCATGTGACCCTATTTTGTAGCATGTATCCATGTAGTAGCTTGTTTGCATAACAATAGTGCATGTTTGGTGATCTTCACCCCCTGCCACACATACCTTCGCGAAGGCCTGCAGGGTATTGCGTAGGTGTAGATGTAAGTAACACTGCCTCTAAGGAACCCACTCCTTTTGGGAATGGTGAAACAGACATGCTTCATAAATACTTTAATTACCCTCTTCTTATAATTATTATTTTAAAAATAATGAATTTACACAGCATCTTATCCCAACGGAAGGCTGGACCTAAACTTCTACGTGTTGCTACCGCAACGTGACGGTTGGTCCTTCGTTAGCATCACGTGGTGTGAGGAGAGCCGCTAAGTGAATTGGGATTGGCTCGTGATCCTTCGGAACGGGATTGCTTTACAGATGAACCGCGTCCCCCTCAATCACCACAAGTTGAATGACACCATGAAGTATCACGGTGCGAGAAGTTTTGATGTTGTTATGGCCACGACTCTTTTGAGAAAAGAACGAATATTTGAATTTGGCTGTGATTCAGGGTATTTCTCTCATTTCAGTGGTCCTCTCTATCCAATGTAACAGCTGTATTCTCTCAATAAGCAGTGTGTATTATACTCTGTGAGTTAATTCTTATTCAAAGTGGAAAATTTGTCAAGTTGTAGCTATTCGTGAGAGGCCCATTTGCGCCGTTTAGGATATGTGGGTAATTTGGTAGAGGTAGGTATTTTTCAGGAAATGAAGGAAGGGTGGAGAGGAACCCAGCGTCGACATTAATTAGTTTACTCTCAACTGAAGAGGCGGAGGAGTCCATGGTTTAACGTCCCATCCGACGGACGGAGTACTGAACTCGAAGTGCTCTCCACAAAGAAATAAAGTGGGGATTGGCACGCCAATAAAAAAAAGAAACCTCTTGCACTGCCGAGATTTGAACCCGAGCCCTTAAAACGGCAACTCGTTGTTAGTCCGGAGTCAGTTAACTTTCAGTGCTAATATAAGACTAGAGATCTTTTATACACGATTGTAGATTGCCACCCTTCTAAGAAAATTGAGGACTGTGCCATTCTCCGCCCCATTTGTACACACAATAATATCAGATATTGTTATAGTTTTAGGTCTTTTCTAGTTTTTCCCCCTCACAAGTGAGCTTCCATGAATTACGTAAAACCGATTACAATTTTTTTCACCCCTGCTCCCTGCGTAATACTCTCCAAGACCCCCCCCTATAAAGTACTCGGAGTTCTCAGAGATCAATCCTCTTTTTTGTGAATAATAAAACAGATATGCTTGATGAACACCTTATTATTTTCTCAATAGTATTATTTAGTCGCTAACTATTATGGATATCATCATAATTATTTGAAAAAATGATGAACTTATTGTATCTCTCTCCCAACGCAATGGTAGGCTGGAATGGTAAGCCACCTTACGATTTACATCTGCATCTACGCGATACTCTGCAAGCCACCGCGAGGGTGTGTGGCAAGGGGTGAAGATCACCAAGCATGCACTATTGACATGCAAACAAGCGACTATAGGGTCTTCTACAACTAGACTGTTAGTATCTATAGTATTTAAGGGATTAATACATGCACCACGCACTAAAGACTACTCTAAAATATTTCACCTACCTATCCCTTTGCTATGCTGCCTATTCTGTTCTCTTTTAGTACGGGGGAAAAATGACACTTTGAATCTATCAGTACGACATTCTATCTCTCTAATTTTATTTATCTGGTCGAATCTAGCATAATACGCTGGTGTTTTTAACATATGCCTAACATCTTCAGTAAAGCTATCTGATTGGAATTTCTCTAATAGAACAAGTTCTGAATATTGAGGCGATATGGAGTGAGTTGAAACATTTTTGTGCGAGGCACAACAATTTTTGTGGATTTGACTCGTGTTTTTTTCTTTCTGTGTTATTCTCTAATATATTTAATCTGTTCGATAATTTAACGTAACAGTTGGCTTGACCACTGTCCACAAAAAATCCAGCAAAATTCAGAAAATGGCTAAAGTGACCCGCTGATAAACAAAATTTTACAAACAAAGAGTCAACAAGCTTTCCGTAAGATTACCACTTCCACCTTCGAGAAACCCTGAAAAAAATGAATTCAGTACACTTACCATTTCTAAACAAAACCTTGTATAGTTTAAAAAGTGGAAACAAATCAGAATAAAACTGAATTGTAGGAGCATATGATTCCCTATGGACTGACTAATAATGAATTCAAAATACAACCGGTAAAGAAATACTTCTTATCCCCCTAAACTCCAGTATTCTATGAGGCCATAATAACGGAAGCTCCCGTAAGTACAAGCAATACATATTTTTGTGGACGTTTCTAGTGATTTTACATCGATGTTTGATAAAGATCATTCTTGATAGATGCAGAAAAACAGAGAGTTCGAGTGAGTATATCGAGCAAATAGGTACTTGCTGTTATTATGCATGCATTGGGTTACGGGAAAATCGCTTCGAAAATGAAAACCCTCTCATTTTTTGGCGTCACAATCCAAATAATACGGCCCAGGCCTTTAGTATGCAGGTACAACCCGCCCCACGTTTCTGGTCGACGGAGCCACCGAATCCTCTTGACCCGTCCACCCCCACCGCACTCCCCCCTGCCTCCAAATCCTCCCTCCCTCTCTTCAACGGGCAAAGCCCACTCGATAACAAGCAATGCAGTCCATATCTCAAATGTGCAATTCTAGAGATAAGATAGCAGGCTGCATTTCTACCGTTTGCGTGTGCAAACTGATTCGACCAAAAATAATGACCTTAACGATATATAATGAGCAGGTGTTACTATACAATTTGAGGGGGCGCGCCAGCGTAGTCAAACTGAAACCTCATACTATAAGGCTTTGGATAACTGTCTTTTCGTCGACAAACAGTAACCATACTAATACATAAAAATGAAGTGGTGTCCGTCTGTCTGTCTGCCAGTTCTATGTTACGCATCTCCTCAAAAACTATTTAACCGATTGAGCTGATATTTGTAGGATTCTAGCGTATAGACTAGAAGGTGCTATGGGCGATATAAAAAAAGGTTCAGGGCCCGGGTTCGATTCCTGGCCCCATTTATGTATTTACATTGGTTTAAATTCACTTTTTCAATTAATGGTAGCGCAAGAGTTTTTCCTTTCGCTCTGTAAAAAAACTAAATATTAATCGATTTATTTCATTCCTTCTGTATTTAATGGGAAAATGTTAACTTTCTTATTCTATTAACCAATTTACTCTTTGTTCTCCCTATTTCTGGGCATTTTGTAATTTATGTTGACATTTGCTGTTTTTTTTGGCTCTTTTCCGAGTGTTGCTAATGTCATTGCCATTGTCGTCTCTGAAATGAAAATTAAACAGTTCCTCATAGTGGGATACCGTTAACGGCATTGTGCTTGTGCAGGGTATAGGAGTGTGCAGGATATAGGAAGGTACTAAATGCATTGTAGGCTATCCGTGAAGCAAGGTCAGCTATATTTTTACGCACAAAGATACGTGCTGACTGCTACTCACAGATTTAGAAGGTTTGCATTCGGACAAAATTAGGAGTATTTAACCCGCCGTGACTCGCGCGGGGTGTCCCAGGCACCCCAGCGTCTTGTTCTGGGTAGGGTACATTTCAGGTCAAGTTTTATGGTCCCGTCTTCTCAGTAGCTGGTTTTAGGGATGTTTTCGAGCTCTCCTTCAAAAATGGTTAGTTTCTTTCAGTTCTCCGCCGAGATCTGACGCTTTTGTGAAGACAGTGCGCATCTCTTCGGAGCGAAATTTTCGAGTGTTGGTTTCATGCTTACGTACGTGCCGCAAATGTATTAGAGTTTTCCGTTTTTCGTCTTCATTGCATCCTCTACAGAATACTGTCGCAAAGTACATATCTTTCTTTTATTTGGTAAGTCTTTTTACTTAACATTATAACATTTTTCTTATTTTGACAATCGGTGATTCATTATTATTCAGATTCCTACTACTTCATTACGTTTTATAAATTTTCAATGTTTATTTCACCATTATTTATCGTTTCTTCATTATTACAAAAGAAACTATACAAAATAATTATGCTATTTTACTATTTTAGGGAAAAATTTCATCCCACAGTTTTCTATCTGAAGTTGTTGCTGGTGAGAAGTCTATGAATTCTACAAGTCGAGGTAGGTTTGGGTTCTCTTTATTTCTACTTTCTGATAAATGAGAAATTGAAATTTTGGGAATCAAAAAAAATCTTTCGGAAACTTACATAAACTATATTTGCCCTTAGATGACCTATTTACGATCAGAGAGGGACATAGAAACTGCCCTTCTGCTTTCCAGTGGACTATCTGATGAAGAAGAATTTGATTCAGACAGCGAATTCTCTTCAGCTTCAGCACAGGAATCGGAGCACGACACATGCAGCGATCAGGACATCAGTGATTCAGAGACTGAGTATACAACTGTGACAAAGGATAATTTTTTGATGGGTAAAGACCGTGTGACAAAATGGAGTACTTCTGAGCCACGACGTAATGTTCGAACACCAGTCCATAACCTTGTATCTCAGGCAGCTGGCTTCAAGGGGAATAAGAATGATATAAAATCTCCGCTAGATTGTTTTGACATTATTTTTGATGAAAACATCTTTCATATAATTGTAAATAGTACAAATATCAAACTTTCAGAAAAAGCGCAGAATTATTCTCGAGAAAGAGATGCTAAGCCAACAGACGAATCTGAAATCAGATGTCTCATTGGTCTGCTTTTTTATTTAGGGGCAAACAAATCAGGTCGCCAGAACTTGAAAGATATGTGGGATCAAGATGGTTTGGGTGTGGAGATATTTAGGGCATCAATGAATTACCAGAGATTTAAATTGTTGCTTCAATGTTTAAGATTTGATGACGTCAGAGACAGAGAAAACAGGAGAAAAACTGATAAATTAGCTCCGATACGACAGGTATTTGACATGTTTATTCGTAAATTTCAAGAGTTGTACAACATCGGTGAGTTTTCTACAGTAGATGAACAATTAATTCCTTTTCGGGGTAGATGTTCTTTCCGCCAATATTTACCGAATAAACCAGCAAAGTACGGAATAAAAATATTTGCTCTTGTAGATGCTGCTGTGTATTACACGCAAAACATGGAGGTTTACCTAGGAATTCAGCCAGATGGTCCTTTTAGAGTAGACAACAGCCCAAAGGAAGTTGTGAAAAGGATTGTCAGTCCAATTTTGGGAACCGGGAGGAACGTTACAGCTGACAATTGGTTCATGAGTGTGCCACTTTTGGAAGACTTACTTCAAAGAAAATTGACTATGGTGGGGACCATTAGGAAGAATAAGGCAGAGCTTCCCCCTGAAATTGTTGATGTAAAAAATAGAGATGAGTACAGTAGCATCTTTATCTTCAGGAAAAATATGACTCTTGTGTCATATGTTCCTAAAAAGAAGAAGAACGTTCTAATGATTTCAAGTATGCACAGCGAAATAAGCATAGATCCGACCACAGCTGATAAGCGAAAACCGGAAATGATATCATTTTATAACTCAACAAAAGGTGGTGTTGACACGGTAGATGAAATGTGCGCTACCTATAGTGTTGCCAGAAATACAAGGAGATGGCCTGTGGTGGTTTTTTACCATTTGTTGAATACATTAGGCATCAATGCGTTCGTTATTTTTAGGAGCATATATCCTGAAATGAAGACAAATAGGAGAACATTCCTCCGAGAAATTGCCAAAGGCTTAACAAAACCTTTTATTGTCAAGAGAGGTTCACAAAAAAATTTGCCAAAGGAATTTAGGAAAACATTGGAGAAATACGGAGAGCCATCAACATCAGAGCCACAGGAAAAGCGGAGAAGAGGAAGTGGAAGGTGTGTAATTTGCCCCAGAGCCAAAGACATAAAAACTAAATTATTTTGTGAAATTTGTGAAAGGAATATGTGTGCATCGCACATGTTGAAAGTATGTAATGAGTGCTTTGAAAATATTAAAAAATAGTTTCGTGAAGGAATTTGTGCAAATCATTTTTTTCATGTCCTTCAACAGTCCTTTCCCAACGTCAACTGATGCTACAATATCACCTGCTACAACTCGTTAATATTCTCGTCTCATTTGAGAAATAATATCATCTGATGTTGATCAAAAGGAAACTATTCCTAAGGAAAATATGAATCTTGGTAAATAATTACGAGGATTTTCAGGAAAATTTAAGTGATAACTAAAGTGATGTCTGCATACACTAAGTAACGAAGAAAAGTCTTGTTTAGAGAAGCCAAAATTCATATTGAATTACGAAATGGAGGAAACTTCTCCTTTTCTTAGTGCCAGTGACCGCCAGAAAAAAAGAATTTATTGCAGGGTAAACCTCTCAGCAAAGAGAGCAGGGAAGTCCTTTACCCAAGTCCTTTCCGGCCTTTGCCCAAAACATTTACAAAATCCGAATGACCCTGACTCGGCTGCGTGTGAGGGAAAGAGTATCTTTCTTCTCAACTCTCTCCGCGGGAGAGTGGTGCAAATCTCTCTATACATCCCCCCTCCGTCTTCCGTCACTTCGTTTGTGAAACCTTTTTATTGCTTCCGGTCTTGGGTGCGTAGAGGGGTTTTTACCCTCCTTGCTATGGTATTTGCCGGACTTTCCCTGTCCTCCCCCAAGCCTGGCGCGTGTCATGACGAAAGACCGAGATGGTCGGTCATCTACATCACATACGAGGGCGGAATCAATGGCGTGAGAAATAAACAACGGAGGGAGTAGTTCAGATTTTTCGTTCGCTGTTAGGTCTATGCTTGATTTCCAAAAAGATGCAGCTTTTCCCAGGGAACTTTGGCATTTATTGACTATAAGATTATTTAGAATTATCCCACTTGAAAAAGCCAGTCATTAAAATAAAGTTTCTTCAAACACATTTCTAATAATCATTATTCCTAACTTAGCATGATATTTGATCGTTTTATTAGATGTAAAAAAACCCTAATCATCAAGATTCATTCATTTCAATAAACTCTAAAGCAGGCAAATCGCAAGTCTCAAAGCCGTTTGTTCCATCAAATAATCATAAATTGATTCCTAAATGTTTATGGAAAGAAACAGTTACCAAAATGTTACCTAATCAGAGTAATAATTTTCTGGTCATATGTGTTAAGGTATTTTATGTTAGAGAAGATCGTTTATGGTGTTATAGCCACCATAAAGAGATAATAATGAAACGAAGTAACTATCCAAGTATTTATCCAGGTAATTTGTAAAGTTAAATGAACGAAATAATTATTGTTTTGATTAGATTACAGTCATTATGTTGAAATTTTTACTAATTATATCAATGACCGATTCTTATGTATTTCAAATCCTTATGAAAATTCACAGAAGTACACCAAGTTTACTATTATTCACGTCCAACTAACAAATATTAGCAGGAGTTACGAAATGTTGTAAAAAGAGCAGAAGTTGTAGCAAAATAGGACTCCATAATTGAAGAAAGCGAAAAAAACGAGTGGGGTGTCAGAAACACCCCACGCGAGCTCTCACGTTCGTAAATAGGGCGCGAGTCACGTAGGGTTAAATGAATGCTTCAGCGGTGTTCAAATTGTGATTTTTTTATATTTCTTTACAGGTTTGTGCATATGAACCAACCTGGGACGTGAAGAGAAGACATGGAACGCTTTCGAAATCGTCATCGAGCGAAATAGCTTGAGATTTGAGATAGTTTAGCATAAACCAGGGAATGAAATTCAAATCCCAATATAACGTAACATCTCATTACGTAACCGTGGGTTGTTTATTAATGCCATTGCAATGATGCCAAAAAGTACGTCCAAAAGAGATGCCGTAAACTGCGTTGCTCTTTTCGTGAAGATATTGAAAGTTATTAAAAAAAAGATATCGCAGCTTGAATCTACATCGGCTATTTAATCCGGAAAAATACGGATAACTTTTGTGCTACTCCCGGGTTAAGAGGTGTACATTCGGTAAAACTAAAAGTATGTATTTAAATGACAGTTTCGGTGGGGTTCAAAAAGTGAATATTTTATAGGTTTATACCGTATTCCGAAGTGTACCGCTTTCAAAATTGTTGTATTTTGAGGCACAAGAACGTGATAAGAAACCTTAATGAAGTCTAACCAAAAATAGGAGTAGCAAGATGAATAAAATTGTAATTTAGTGATGCATCAAATATCCCGAAAAAGGTGTGAACATAAGTAACCGAGCAACAAGTACCTGATTTCATCATCAAGGGTCAACAATCCTAGGATTGGTTTGACGCAGCTCTCCACTCTATTCTTCTATCGGTACACCTCTTCATATTGACGTAACTGGACTCTCATTTACATCCTTCACAACTTGTTTCATGAATCTCATACGAGACCTGCCTTTTCCATTCTTCTAAATCTGTACTAGGTTAAAAGAAAAGAATTTAATCTAACTGGAATAAAAGGCATTGATATGTATCCGTAGGAAGTTCATTGACGCACCTGTCGTGGAGTTGAAGAAATGAGACAAATATAACATATATGAAAGGTCAGAGAAAATTTTTTTTGCCGAAGAGTTGATTCCTAACATTCCCAAAAACCAGAATATGGCCTTATTGTCAACAATGGCAATAAGGCCAAACAACAATATTGTCAACATTCATATGCACTTCCCCTTCTAACCTCCTTTGTTTCATCTGGCTTGAAAGTTACTGAATAATATTCTTATTTTTGTAAAGATCCAGGCATTAGTCGAGGCAGTAATTATATGTTTACATTGGTTTACATTATATTCTAGGTTCCGATACCGACTTGGAGCCAACTCCAATGACAAAAGTTTCTCCCCTAATTTCTTCCCTTCCGCACATGTTTCGCTCCTTCATGAAAAATGTTAACATTTCATAACACATTCATATATATTATTACAGAAAGGTCTTTTTCTGTTATTCCGTATATGCTCCGTTAATACTGCACCTACAGTGATAAATGAGGTATCATTTTAAACGTTGAATCGCCGGCTTCTGACGAAAAATACAATCTCAATCTCAAATTTCACTATTTACCATTTAATTTGACTTAAAAGTTTCGATTTTTCCATGTCGATTACTTGCTCGAGGTATATCGACTCCACACATTTTTTTATTATTCTAAACTTCAAAAAAAGATTTAAAATGAAAATAGAACGAAATGCACATAGTGATTGTACATGCGCTGTCACAACGCAGGCTGAATTATAAACTTAATCTTCTGGGAAAATTTAAGAAGGGACATTTCATTAATGACGTTAATCATATATTGCTGGCTCCGACTTAATATGGCAGGCTCGATAATTCTAATAAAATTAAGGAGTTAGATTTCAGGACGGACAGGTTTAAAATGCCATTTTTTCCGCGTACGATTCGTGATCAGAACGTTAAACATCGCGTAAATCGGTAATAATTATAGAGGTAATATTCAGAGTAGGTCGATAGTATTTTTTTTATTACCTGCATGTTCAAATCAATGTGTGACTTGCATGCAATGCCTTTTTTTGCATGCATGAGTATCAATGAAATTGGTGTCGGGTTTCAAGGCATGCATGGCATTCATGGGTGTGTCCTACATGATTGGGATTTGGTAGTTTTTCTTCTTTTTTCCCCAATTACTTTTAAAGGTGTAGTGTTTGCTTCGTAGTGTTCATTTTTGTTTGTTGTGTCATTGTTCCTGGTGTGGATACACCCCCTGCCACACACCCTCGAGGTGGCTTGCAGGGTATGTCGTAGATATAGATATAGATACATAGGTGAATGGTAATCTGGTAAGTCAATGCAATTAAAAATTTTTGCATTATTGCAATTGCATAAAACATTAAAAGTACTTTATGGTACACCTTCTTCTCTATTTAAAACCCAATTACACCGTTTCCTTAACATACTTATTCCCTGATAGCGTGAAAGTGCGAAATTTTCGCACGGGTTACCTCGTTTGTTTTTATTATATTTCTCCCTCCCGTATAATTTCAACGGGCATCTTCAGCTATAGTCAATAATTCTTACCTCTCCGCAGTCTGAGGCTCAAGTCGTACCCTCTCGTTCAGTCTTCCACAATGCCGGATTAGTTGATGATGATCTCAGCGTATATGTCATAAATCCCGCCTAAGGTTAAGAACAGAGAAGAATGACGATAAGTAAACTCATGATAAGTCCCCATTTACACTGCAGCTGGCCCACTGAACATGTCATACAGAGTTAAATTCAAGGGAAGAAAGTCAATGCAAGTGACTTTGGTCATTTGTTGGAAGAAATGAACCGGAAAAGAAGAATCCCTTACCTGCCACCTTAATGTAAGTTTTGCCGATAATGGGATTAAAAAATCCCATAATCCAATAAGAAACACTAATACACAGAAAGAGCTGCTTTTCTAGTTCATTTAGCATTAATTCGTGGGAAAGAGAACTTTAGCATACGCGAAGGATATGAGGTAAGGGCACCGGATATGAACTAGGAAATTGTATGCTAGAAAAATGTGAAGAAAAACAATTGATTCTTCGCATAGGTTAAACAAGAAGGCCGTGAATCAATGGGGTCGTTGACCATATTTTTTATTGCCTAATATGATAGAGTTTGTAAAATAAAAAGAGCTGTATTTTTTCGTTTTTTGATCCGTCAATTATTTCTCGAGTTATAAGCGGCGAAAAACTGATGTTTTTAACCCTTTCGGAAAAGTTGGTGTGGTGCAACCTCTGACGTACATCGACTTCGTCAAATGAATCCGCGAAGCTACTTCGCCTTATCGCAAAGGGGGGGGGGGCACAGATGGCCCTCCCAATGGGAGCGATTGCGACAGGATCTTAGCGAGCAGACCTTCCGAGAATCCCCCTCCACTCCCTTCCATTCCCATAAGAGCAGTCAAGGACGGGAGGAAAATGACGTCAATGATATCGAAGATGCTTTTTCGGTGGGCGTCACCTTTTGCTTATTTAAATTTTTGATTTGACCATGAGTGAATGGTTGTGGTTAGATGATTAATTTTTTTCACTAAAATTCGTTTTTCGTTTCCATCTAATGATTTCGTGTACAAAATTGCGATTTCGGTTCCGAGTAAACGCCCTCATTTGGTATCATTCTGTCTAAAATAAATTGCAAGGAAAAGGGGTCGTAGTGACCTAGCAGATAAAGCGCAGAACTGCCGACCGGAGAGTCCCGGGTTCAAATCCAGGGCAGAAGCCTTTCTGGACACCCCACCTAAACTCCTCGCGATTTTAATTTCTATGTGTCAGAGCTTCGTAGGAAATCGTAGGTGGCCCAGGGAAAGGAAATGAACTGTTTGGTGTGAACCCGAACATAGCTTCGTATCCAAATATAAACCTAATATAAGTGTGGTACCAGTTGGTATTTTCTTAACCCCTGCAATCACAGTGCAGGTCGCTGAAGTAACAACAGTCAAATCTACGAGGAAGATAACCCTTACTCGTAACCGTTACTGTGTGGCAATCGGTACACAGCATAATTCCCTTTCAGGAATTTTTATCAGTACTTTTTACTCAGATATAGCCATCTTGAACCCAATCTCCCCTGCAGCGCTGAGCAAACAGAAAACAAATCCGTCGCTGTGCCGCTCGGTACTCTGCATGCGATTCTTTCGGGATTTTTTTACGCGGTGATGTCTGAATTGCGCGTTGATATGATTTCACTAACCTGTAGCGGACACATAGTCCTTTAATCCATTAAAAAAAACTAGATAAATCTAAAGGGTATGTATTTTTGCAAATTGGGTTCAAAAGTTTAAAAATCTTGAAAATTTTCAAAAAACTTTTTACAAATTTTAATATGCCCCTATAATATCAATTTTCAACTTTTCACAAATAAAACAAGTTTTTATGGAGATTTCTATCTCAATTATGTCAAGAGATATAGACATAAAGCTAAGGGCTTAATTGTAAAAATCTAAAAATAACAACCAGCTGTAACTCTCGATAAACTCAATATTTGGGAAAACGGATTTGCACACGTACTAATACACGACCGGGAAACATATGTACCAATTTTTGTGAAAATTGGAGATGGTCGGGTCATGGTCTCGTTTTTTGGTGTGAAATGACCCTGGGGTTATTAGGAAGTTTACATTATATAGGGCACAATGAACATCCTAAGATCATGTATATATTATAGACATGAGCGGCCATTTGATATCCTTCATTGACCTTTACCTCTATTGGGAGAAGCCAGTATTCGAGTGCAATTGTTTGAATAGGTGCAGGCTACATGGCCTCCGGGTTTCCATCATGTAGGTTTTTATCTCTTGACACCAGTCTCTCCTGCGTTATAGCAAGTACCTTTGGGTCGAAGTGTGAAGCCTTCGCACCACTAATTTGAATAGGATTAAGAGATTAAATTCTACCTGTGATGTTTGTATACCCCTTAATTTCCATCAGAAATCGAACTCAGTCAAAGAAATTAGTGAAACTGAAAATATTTTAAGATTGTGCATTCGAGACCACATACCACCTAGAGCCGGTGCTCCCATTCATCAGTACTTATACGTATATGCAGTACCTACCCTTAAATATTTCATTGCAGGGAGAGACTTCTTATAAGCATGCAGAATCGTAGTAATTACGTTTCCGAATTTGTTGTTAAAAATTTCACAAACGACCAAAAACAGCTTTGAATGTAATATGCTTTCAAACTCCGAACTATACGCATATATCACCTTATGGTGTAAACACCGCATAAATATTATGCAAATATTCGCGGTTAGATGCAAAACATTCGAGAAATTCCGAAAATGTCACTTTTATGCCTTTGTACATACATAAAGATCCGGTAATGTAATATCTGTTTACATATTTTCGAGATATAAGAGCACGCAAGGTTACGTACCTCTTCAGTTATCGTTAATGCAAACAAATCGTTTGACCGATGTTCTTTTCTTAACCAGAAGTGTCGAAAGACACCACACTAGATTGACGTCTTGGTGCTAATGCCGACGTGTCATTCGCCTCTCCCGCCGTGAAAAAAGTACTGAAAATACGGTCGCACCTTCACTCCTAAAAAAAATACTTCTCCCTTGATATGGAGGGCAGCAAAAAACAAATAAGCCAAGCTCACTTTGGTGAGCGGTTATCTAATTCGACGCCACGAATATTTTCGGGCACGTATTGCCCGTTATGTCATCCGACCAAGATATTTTTGCATTCAGCTCATGGATTTTTGTGTCTAAATGATTCTAATCCTCACATTACAAATTACAATCGGATACCTCCCTTAATAAAAGTTACCTTACCTTAAATACCTCACAGTACTCTGTAGTACGGAGATAGCGCACGATATTTTTCCCATCGATTGTACACGAAAACTGGAAATAAAGCAGGCTCTTCGTGATTGTGCCTATCGTTCAATCCTAAACAAATGTTCTTTTTCTGTATTTAATACATAATATTTGTGATTCTGTATGTATAATTTTGCATTTTTCTGTAACAGAGTCGATAACCCGTAAAGGAAAGAAACTATATCCATGCCTGGATTGGATCTAAATTAGATCCACAATTGAAAAAAGATTTGCTTTCGAGTGGAAACAGAAAGCCGATGTTTATTCCATGCAATATTAGTTCTCTTCATGAAATCTGAGTGAAAGAATGAGTTTTATCAGCAGATACTGATCGTATCATCCTCCCTAATGAGGTCTGAGCTCAGAGAAAAACGGAATTACAAAATACTATCAAAATCAAGTTTTTTATTTCCATGCGTTTATTCCAGAGATTATATTTTTTCAATTAGTTTTTATTTAATGCAATTAAAAATTGCATTCAATGTGAAATTGAAAAAAAAATCTAAGGCCAGAACAAAAATGAAAAACTGATTAACTAGGTGAACCGGTTAACCGTTAACTGAGTGAATGGGAACTAAACTGAAGCAAAATGTTACGGTTCGATGCTGAAACTGCTCCTCGTGTCAACCTTGGCTCCTCTCTGGTGGTAAGAAGATGCGCCAAGAATAACCCTAAGCAATCGGGCGAGCTTTCCCAAAATCCGAAACCATTGACCTCAAAAGGAATGACAGTGTCCTTGTCACGCGATAATTTGAGACACTCAACACATATGGGTTTCCTTCGCAATATAAACAATCCGAAGAACTTCCCTGAAAGCGGGACACGGCCGCGAAGAAGCCCGAAGGCGATTGCAGCCGTCATGGTTTCAAGAGCGTTGGAGGAATGTTGGGTAAGCGTGGAAGAGGGAGAACATCCAGTTTGGATGAATGGATGGAATGATGAAAGGCAGGAAGTGTGCCGAGCAGGAAAACATGAGAAAGAGGGGTTGCGTGTTTCGCATTCGTCTAAACCAGGGGTCTCCAAACTTTTCATCCCGCGGGCCGCATTAACTATCAAACTGCTGTTTGGGGGCCAACTACACACTCGAGTTCCAAATAAAGGAGAATCAAAACATAGATATATTTATAATTATTTATCTAATATTATTTTATTCAGTTATAATTAAATAACACTATAATGTACTACACATGAACACCTGTAATAGTAGGACTGGTGAAATTGTTTCCTGAATGCCATAATAGCAAACATTTCTGGCTTTATATTTGATGTCCCTAACATCAGCAGAGACCTGAGACTACCATCAGACAAGTTTGTTCTCAAATTGTTCTTCACGTATTTCATTCTCGAAAATGTTTGTTCCCACAAGTATGTTGTTCCAAAGATATAAAAGTGCCTTGATGCAAAAGTTTTGACTTTAGGATAGTCTTCCTTGTGCAAAAACTGGTAAAAAACCACCAGTCCTTCTTTGAACTTGTCCCTAAGGGGGTTTGTTGCTGCGCGCCCCTATTTTAATTCGGTATAAACGTTACGTCCTGGTAAGCGACGGTTGGATCTTGGTAGGATACCCGTAAATTTCCGTAATTTTTTTCTTCAGATAAAAAGGTCTCCACGGTCCGCGTGAGAGGGCCTCGCGGGCCTTATTTTGGAGACCCCTGGTCTAAACCTTCCTTGACCGGTAGAACTATAATAATAACAATAGTATTATCCGGGATCACTTGTGACAGAGGGTATCGGTTTGGCATGATAGCGGACTGGTTTCCCACCCTATAGCTCCGGAATCGGCAGAGAAATTTTTCATTGGAATACTGGTGCTGTGGATTCTATGAAAATATTCAAGAAATAATTTTCTTCAAGTCGTCAGTAATTAATCCTCAAATGTAGGTAAATGCGTCATTTTTTTAAATATTGGGCGCTATGCGGGACATGGGAATACATGCATACTGTGTAATGCAGAGGGAGCAAATGTTTCTTGCCCCCCCACCCCCCCTCCTCCCCTGGTCGGCCAGGTGCCCAAATGCAACGATTGGGTGTTAAGAAAGCCTTGACTCCGTCACCTCTCCCAACGTCGCATGACTCTCGAATTTCCTACAAGACTTCCGAGAAGAAAGCTGAAACGCGTCTGTGCCAGGCAAAGATAAATGACTTTCACCATCACTAGTCAGGAATACGAAGAATGGCTGGACGCAATCAATCTCCGACTCTCCTATTCCAAAGCTTCTTCCTATTTACATAAGTATTTTCTTAAACATTCTTCACTATATACCTCACGTATAAAACGAAAGTAAAGCAATTTTCAAGGAAAAAAAAGGCCCGTTTAACTATAAAAATAGGAGACCAGTAGCTAGAGCAGGTGGAGCGCGAAAGAAGCTTTTTCTCGTAAGGGAGAACTAATGACAGGGGCGTTGAGTAGGGAAGTAAAGAAAAGGCTCGTGAAAAGCTTAATATTGAGCATGGCACTGTATGGGTGGAAACGTGGGCTTTATGTAAAGCAGATGAAAATTGACTTGTGGCTTTCGAGATGTAAGTGTGGAGAAGGATGGAGAAAGTAAAGTGGGTCGAAAGGAGGACGAACTATGGAGGGCTAGAATTGGTAGGAAAGGAAGGAGATTTGAAAGATGAAATTAGGAGAAGGCAGAAGTTGTGGATGGAAAATATAATAAAAGGGGATGGTGTTAAGAAAGAGGTGATTGAGGGAAGAGCGTTGGGTAAGCGGGGAAGAGGGAGGAGAAGAATGGGTAGCTTGGATAGAATGATGGGAGGTATGAGGGGCTGAAGAGGGACATAGTGTGAAATTTAGGGGGAGGGAAGAATTAAATGTCCATTCTGACCTACCTTCACTGGTAGAAAACTAATGATGATAATAATAATTTCACACAAGGGCTTCCTATCCGTCTCTCCTCGTTCAATCTACACTCGATGATTGCCTTCATCATACCTCAGAAGGTGGCTACAATTACATCTACATCTACATAATACCCTGCAAGCCACCATAAAGGTGCGTGGGGTGAATTCTCACCAAACATGCACTACATATCATGCATAAAAAAGGATTAGTATTAGTATACTGTTCTAAACTTCACTATTTAAAAAAGATAAAAATAGCATAACTAGCAAGCAAAAACATGCTGTTAGTTGGGTTAGCTTCAAGTCCTTATACCAACATGCAACAACTCGTATTGGATATATTTATCGTTGTTCATATCCCTAATTGTGCGTGGAGAAAATGACATTTTGAATCTATCAGTTTGGCAATCAATTTCTCCAATTTTGTGATTATGGTCCAGTCTACCATATTAAGTTGAGGCTCGGAAAATATTTTTAACATAATCACTGAAAATGTGGTCTTGGAATTTGTTTAAGAGATTAAGTCTGAATTTCAACCTGCAATGTGACAATGATTCCCATCTTAATTCATTTAATAGACTGGTTGAAAATGAGAAGTGGCTAATAAGGTTGTTTCTTCTACTCTGTATATTTTCGTTGATCATTCGGTCGATATATTTTATCTTCACCGTTCTTCTATAGCATCACATTTTCAGTGCTTCCAGTCTTGACTTTTCAGCGGCTGTTTTTGTCTACGCCTGACTCCCATGAAGAAAATAGCTCCATCTGTGTCCTAATGAAGTGTTTCCTAACTTTCAAGCTTGTATTTCCAGCTGATGTAAGCAGATGTTTAATTTGGTAGAATTTCCTATTCACCTGGGATATTCTATTGATTATTTCATTGCCTCCCCAGGGTACGCTCCCTTGGGGATTAGGAATTTAAGGGACGAATCACGTTTTGCCTACGGGGAAAGTAGCTACTGAGTTGGGATTTCTTGGGATGAGGGAATGATATTTGGAATTCCGAAGAAGTGGAGGACTGGATTGAAAATGTTGAGGAACACCTCTCTTAGACCATCAAACGTACTTCAGTACGTACGTTTGATGTCTCGAACGTGAGGTCAAGGGGACCTGTCGCAATCGCGTCGTTGGTATTGAACGGCCCCAAACAACAACAGACGCCCAGAGGCGCCAGATATGGCCGAAATGTAGCAACCAATCCCGCAGTGAGTTTGCGTTTGATTTTTCGGTCCATGGGTTCCTTCCTTCTCAGTTTACCCGCCTGTCATCTACATTTGTTTTTTTTTCAAGTCTGTATCCGCTCTTATAGGTGTTACAGACCGAAAGGAAAGAGGAAAGGCATAAGGATGGGAATGAAAGGGTAAGGAGGAAGGGCGGAGAGAAACCCGGCGTCGGCATTAGTCTTGCTCTTAACGAAAGGAGCCAAAGAGACCACAGATTAACGTCCCATACGACGGACGGAGTGCTGTACTCGAACGTTAACTCACTCAAATAAGCACTCAAATAACCAATTTGGAACGTAGGTTTTCGCAGCGAAATCCATCGTCGCCAGAGGCTTTCGGGTGCAGCTGCGTATAACGCGTTGTCGGTGTGCGAGCTTTCAGCTCGTTATATAGTTGATGTCTTATATAAGCTATATAAGACATCAACCTTTCCAATATATTATCATTGCCTGATGATGCGTCCTGCAATGGCCGCGAAAGCTTGCACACCAACAACACGTTATACGCAGCTGCACCCGAAAGCCTCTGACGACTCAAATGACTATCTGGTTGCATGTGACCCTATTATCTAGCATGTCTCCATTAAATATCCTAGTTGCATGTCAATGGTGCATGTTTGGTGATCTTCACCCGCTGCCGCACACCCTCGTGGTGGCTCGCAGGGTATTACGTAGATGTAGATGAAATAGGGGTCTACTAGGGGTTTACGGGTGAAAAATATTTTCCACTGCCGGGAAGATATTCTTCGAAGGTAAACGTGCTTGGGTGTTTTGTGAAGATCACGCTAGAGCTGTCAACAGCGCGGCGGCTCTGATTCGCGGAGGGACGGAGCGGTGAACCGCACCCAGCAGCAGCGCAGTTTTCGCTTCCGCTGCCTCGGACGTGGCCGCCCGCAGGAGATTCTGATGAGCACCATCGCTTCTCACGACCGCCTCCGCACGAATGCGCCAATCGCACCAGGGTCGCCCGTCGGCATCTCCTTGCCATTGGGCACATGGATTCACCTTGCTTGCACCCACGCTTGGTGCTGATTCCAATCACCCTCGAGGTGGCTTGCAAGGCATAACATATCTAGATGGAAATGAGGTGCGGAGAAAACGACTTGCCTAGTAGGCCACTATTTAAGCATAATAACGCGAATATTGCAAATCGTAAACTGGGATTCGTCAAAAGAGTACTGGGAAAATGTGGCGATCATGTACGAGAAACCAGCTACTATTCCCTTGTTAGACCTCATTTGGAATATGCTGCCAGTGTATTGGATCCCTACGAAATCGGTCTAAATAACGAACTTGAATTTGTGCAGCGAAGGTCGGCAAGATTTGTAAAGGGACGATACGATAACTATATTAGCATAACCAGTCTATTAAATGAATTAAAATGGAAATCATTGTTAGATCGCTGGTTGAAATTTAGACTTAATCTCCTAAATAAATTCCAAGATAATATTTTCAGTGATGACGCTAAAAATATTTTGCGAACCCCAACTTACTATGGTAGACTGGACCATAATCACAAAATCAGAGAAATAGATTGCCAAACTGACAGATTCAAAATATCCCTTTTTACCTTTTACCTTTTGTCCTTGTCCTAAAGTTTACAAACGAACGGTCCCGATTGATTTAAGGAGTTTGGAAGGAATTAAAATCAATATTTAGAATGGAATAAAATGGATTGGAAGAGGGGTAGGGAGATGAAGGGGAAAATACTGATGGAAAGAAGGTATTTTTTACTGATATTAAACTTATTATGATAACAAATAGGCTATTCTTAGAGGCTCACTGGTCTTGAATCTTGTGAAATTATCATCCTATACCCGCCTTGACCATTATGAATGATTCACATTTTTTCTGTTATTTTGAGTAGCGACTGGTAACTGAAGTCAGTTGCGCCACTGCGAGTAAGTGGGTATTTGATTAGTGGAAGGAATATTTATGGAGCCGAGGAAGGGTGTAGAAAAGCCCAGCGTTGTACGTAGATCTTGAGCAAAGGTAGTTGTTTCAGGCTTGATTTGGTGGAATATCATAGCGAAAGAAAAAGACTGGCAATTTTCCACTAGAATAAGGATATTACTTGACCGGTTTCGGTGTACAACACCATCTTCAGGTCTGATCTTGAGATCAGACCTGAAGATCTTGAGATCGTAGATCTTGAGCATTGTCTCTCGAGGAAAATTGCATAGGAGTCAACGATTTAACGTCCCATTAGATGGACGGAGTACAGCTCTTGAGGCATTCTCCACATAGAAATCAATTGGGGACCGGTATAGGTACCGATGAAAAATCTGCCATAGCCAGGATTCGATCCCGGGCCCTTGGGATGAGAGGACAGTACTCAAGCAGCATCGACCCGATCCGCGATAATTTATATTTTAGCATCAAAATTACTAATAGCTTAACGCAACTCACGCGCAACCTTATGTAGTTTAACCTGCATATTCCATGCCCTTGGCCAAGGGAAACCCTCCTCTTGGTATGTGAGCTCGCGAAGACTCAACAAAAGAGAGAACGACAGAGACCGGAAAAATTCATTGCAATTCCCTTTCTACACAATCGATATTTTCTTAATAAAATATATTAAAATTGAAACCCAGATGGATTCATGTGGCAAGAACTCTGGGGCCGAATCTTGAAGCATCTGGTTAAAGTCAGCCAACAGGCGATGCGAAAGTTAAGAAACTGGGGCGGGTGTAAACAATTATGGTAAATTTGAGTGCATAAAAAGTATGGTTTGTTCAGGTAGCAGATTAGCGTGACCGCGATCTAATCGAAGCTAATATTCACCAAGGCGTTTTGAAAAGAGCCTTAGAAAACATTTCGTATTTTGCATTCGAAATTGGCACATCTGAACTACCACATAGGACCCAAGGCATGAGGGTTTCCGCAATGTTCTGGTACATGAAAAATTTCCCAGCATTTCTGTTGTGCGGAATTTTCGGTAAATATGTCGGCATGCGACCAGTATTTCTGCATCCTGCAGTTGAGCAGCTCCACCCACGACTATTCCGCGCCGCTGTCAACAATTTAAATTTATCATCCATCTCCAGTTGGCGAAACAGGCACACGCGGCCCAGATATTTGGCGTTTGGTGTGTGTGTGTGTGAGGCTCTATCAGTTTGTATGCGACTTGCTGGGGAGGGGAAGCGTTCGTTATCGCCTCGCTAAGCGAGATTGCGATCTCTCTCTCCCATCTCGCCCTCCATCGAGTGTCGGCACGTGGAGACAGGCCACTGGACTCGCGGGGGAGGGAGTTTGTTGGCCACGCCATCCTTTTGCAAACACACCGAGCCAAGACACGTGCCTTGCAGGACCCCTCCCCTCTTCCACACGCACCCCCCCCCCCTCTATCCCCTCAAAGCCGTATGGAACGTCGGTTTGTCTGGAAGCGGCGAGAGGCTGTCGACACCTCGCTGTTGAGCCCACTTCGGTTCCTTCCATTTCATTTCTTCCCTATAAGGATTTTATTTCCAAAATATCCGATAGGTTAAATGTGCGGGGATTGACCGATAATTTATCATCCAGAAAGTAGTCTGGAGGACCAGTTTAGTGGGGCTAGAGTACTGATTTACCACTTGAAGAGGCCGGGTTCCTATTCCGATACTGTCAGTGATATTTTTTCAGAGGATAATAGATCTCTACTCGAATGCTGAGGGGAACCTAGTTCAAGGCTGTGGAACACCTTAAGGAAACCAGTACTATAGCCACCACACCACTCGCCTCTTCCAATTTTCTTCTTCTTTATCAATCGCCGGGTATGTAATGAAGATCAGCTAGTCTCTATTTATTCTCTTAAACGATCGGCGACCAGTTATTCCCCATGCTACTCACTAAACCAACTGTGTATTTATTCCCATGCCTCCCCGCTTCACTCTAATCAACCAACTAAATTAATCTCGTTTGAATCCTATTATAATGGCTGTTGTGGCTGGCTAGAAAATCTTCATACTTATCATAGATTTTCCTGGCCATTACGGGAAAAATTAGCGGTCAGAATGTTTAGCATATATTCTCCCTGATTAGGGACAATCTTTTTGTCTGATTCACATTAGGTATCAATGTCAGTCCGCCTACAAGCTTTACCCACAATGCCCTCGGTTTCGTAACTAAGCAACGCCTTTAGTATCTAAAGTTCGCACCCGATAATAGAACCCTATTCATGGAGAGTAAATGTAATGTATGCGATTATTCTTTATTATTTTTCGTTTCAAGCACTTATTGCATTTATTCACCTTCTTAGATGCAAATAAATGTAGTTTAACTGTATTCAAGTTGGCTTTCCAACAGTTCGTCCATTCCTTGATGGTTTTCCCTATTTTTGCAGCTTGGTTTTTTCTATACTCCACGTAGTAGCGGTCATATCAGCCCTAAAAAACTGCACCTACTACCTAATTCATTTTATCTCCAATCTCTTGGAAAGTTACCTTATGCCTTCCACTTCAAGAGACAATGACCTGAGATGTCCAGCAGAAAATAATACCTCATTTTGCATTTAACTTCATTCTTAGCGATAATGCTTCCTATTCCCAGAGATTGTATATTCCTTCTTTCTTCTTATGTTAAACCTAGCTTCTTTGTCAGATATCTTGCAACTGATTCCTCCTGTCTACTCTCTGTCTCTGTGGCCTCCTACATTTCAAACCTAACGCATTAAAACACGCTTCTTTGATAGGTATAGTGCTATGTCTACGATTGAGTGAATTAATAACCAGGAGTGAAAATAATTGCCATTTTCAAACAAACTCCTTGAAAGTGTCTTCAAAAACAACTAACACGAGCCCAAATTGGATCTCCCTGTAAAAGGTTGATCGATGACGACATTTAAATAAACCAATGCGGACTTATAGCAATCAAAATTGAACTAGTGTAACTAACCCTTAGGCCCTGGGAGAAATATTAGTTTTTAAACAGCTAGCCCATGATGGGGATCTCACCCCAAGGAACGCTCATAGAAATCATAATTGATGAGCCTTGATCAAACTTAGGAAGACTAGAGGATTGGCAAATTTTCCCGCTTTTTCTTATTTAATAAAGTAAAATCAACCAGGATCCATAAAATCAGACCGACATTCCATGAATTCATTACTAGTTAAATTCTTGAACATAAAAAAGTTGCTTTTTGTTAGAGGTTTCTATCGGGTCTTTGAGGAAGAGAAATGGAAGTATAAGCTCCTGGGGATAATAATGAGTAGGATTCCCTTTGCTTCCACATCGCAGCGCAACAGCCGTTATAATAATAACTACCACGCTTGTAGTGAAATAAGAGTCCAACTCAAATGCAGAAGAGCTCTGTCCTCTAATGAAGAGATGCATACTTATAAGATATCGGTCAAATAATACTTGAAGGTCAATATATAGATGCATAATAAATGCAGTGTATGATAAGAGATCAATACCAATTAACATTAACCAGGAGGTGTGTTCGAAACCGTCGGGATTATCTCAAATAGGTAACCAAGGAGTCACGTGGTAAAAACACTGATAATTTGCAAATTTGGTGTGTCTGAATCGCTCGCTACAACATCATTAATTTTTCCCTTGAGTTTTCCTCGTCTGTCTTGACTATAGAGCCTCCAGTTGAGATAAAACACAAGTTTAAAAAATGAATGAGTTTTTAAACTGCGGGTTTAAAACACCTGATAAGAAAACAAAAAGTTGAGATAAAAACACAAGTTTAAACAATGAATGAGTTTATAAACAGCGGTTTTAAAACACCAAATTTGCGAACCATTCATGCTTATACTTATACTCCTTGGTTACCTATTCGAGATAATCCCGATGGTTTCAAACACAACCACCCAGGGTAACAACAACTAGAAGTGAAAGAGTACGGTTATCCGGGAAGGCCCGCAGCAAAGAAATCATCCGGAAATAGCAAAGAAATAGAATAGCCCAGGCAAATACGGCATTCTATCAATTAAACATCTGGTTACAGTTGGAAATACAAGTTTAAAGTTAGAAAACACTTTAATAGACTTACATCTAGAGGGAGTACAATTAAGGTAGCGAGGTGTGCACAAAAAGTCGCCAAAAGGCAAGACTTTCATCTTCCGAAATATGGTGTGATAGAAGAACGACGAAAATAGACGAGGATCAATCGACTAATGAACGAAATATTTTGGTAAAGGTGGGAGAAAAGAGAAGTCTGATGGAATCTTTAAAGAGGAAGGAACAACCTTATCGGCCATATCCTTAGGCATGATGAAGGCAACCATGGAGATGCCCTGGTGGACGGGCAGAGTGGGAAAGGAAGCCCTAGTGTAAAATGTACGGGGCAAGTAGTGAAGTATGTTTAAAAAAAGACTTATGTTAATAGGAAAAGGTTGAGTATAGGAGACTTTCATGGAGAACTGCTTCAAACCAATCTTAGGACTAATTTCTGGTGATAACGACGGTAGCTTAAATTTATGATAGCTTGTGGTTCAGTAGAAATTAAAATTTCCGTGGAAGTAGATATTGTTACACCCAGTTGAGATTTTTCTTATTGCATCTAAAATCAGGTAAAAAGAAGATGCAAACTTCCTGAATCTCGAAAAGATGGTTTACGAGGCTCCGTCCGCCATTCAAACTTATGTTTGAGCGGCAATCAAACAGAATTGATGTGAGAATGGAAATTTGTCGGTGACGGGAGACCTCCGACCTGATCTTAGTAGATCAAAAGGAGAAATCGATGAAATAATTAAGACCAATGGCACACGACAAGGAAATACAAGTTTATTATATTAGCCACGAATCCTTCATTATATCATTGATATCAATTACAACATTATAAGCAACTCTGCTTTAGCAGACGATGTGATTATTTACGGAGAAAAAATTACCAAAGTCGTATCGGGGTTACCTTCATTACATATTAACAATTTTAAATCTTGTGCTACGATATGGGCCGAAATCGAATTAAAAAATTTACAGTGATGAAATACTGGGAAAAAGATATATCAACCTCGGTTTCATTAAGCTAGCGGAGTAGATATTAGAACTGAAGTAATGTTTTGCACCTGGTCATCACGTAGTATCAAGGAGAGTAATATATTTTGCCATCACTTTTTATTGCATACCTGAGAGGAATTACGCACGACACCTTGGCGTCACTGCGTGAAAAATACACATTAAACCAATCGCCGGAATTTTCTCATCTTTCCAAGAGGCTATTTCAAACTCTCTCTTTATACCAAGAAGAAAATGTTTCACTAAATCTAGTGCAGAAAATATTTGAACTTATACCATTACAGCACCCATATGTTTATCTACTCTCCTCGATATGGGAGAGTAGATAAACATATCGCTCGATCATCGCTCTTATATTACCAGGAAATGAAAACTGACCAGGAATATATACATGTATAAAACGCGGATATCGTGAATTGCCTTTGCGACACGTGCTATGGCCCAACCACAGTGTTCAACCCTGTGGTAGGTCTGTTTGGTGGGGGTGGAGGAGAATGGAGGGTGTCAATTAATGCCTCGTGCCAAATTGAAATCTGTGTAGCAGTTCCTTCCCTCATTACGATTGTGGTAACAAATCTACGTACATCTACCCATCTACATCTGCGTAATACCCTGTGAGCCGCTGCGACGGTGTGTGGCAGGGGATGAAGATCACCAAACACGCTCTACTTACATGCAATTAAAGAGCTACCATGGCAATAATCCATGGCAACTTGTAAGCTACAAGAGTCACGTGCAACTAGATAATGAACTTTTGCGCGATAATGAACTTTTGGAAAAAGAATAGCTTTCCCCGGAACAATTATTACACCAAAGAAATGAAAATTCTAACACAGAATTTATTAAGTACTTAGGTGCCACCATCACTGAAGACATATCATGGGGGAAATACATCAAGGAAAGAACTAGTGTAGCAAACCGTCGATGAGGAGTCGTAAAAAGAGTTCTAGGCAAATGCGATGAGGGAGTACGATAAAGAAGCTATTTTACACTTGTCAGGCCTCATTTAGAATATGCCGCTAGTCTATGGGATCCGTACGAGAAAGGTATGATAAAGGAATTAGAGCGTGTGCAAAAAAGCTCCACTAGATTTTTTCAAGTCCGTTATGATAATAAGTGTTACAAGTTTAATAGAAGAACTACGATGGAAATGACTATCAGAACACAAGTTAAAATCTAGATTAAACCTTTTAAGTAAATTCGAAGCCGATTTCTTCACAGATGATGTTAGATAATATTAAGAACCCCGGCGAATTATGCTAGGTTTGATAAGATTAACAGGATTAGATATATATTTAGATAGATAGATTTAGATAGATTTAAAATGCCGTTTTCCCCCGTACTTTAAGAGATCACAATGGGCAGCATGGCAGAGGGATAGGTGAATTATTATTGGAGTAGTCTGTAGTGCTTGATGCATGAGACCCTTTTACATAACATGTTTCCATGTAGTAGCCTAGTTGAATGTAATTAGTGCATGTTTGGTGATCTATACCCCCTGCCACACACTCTCGTGGTGGCTCGTAGGTAGGGCTGTGCGATATACTGTTTTGAATATCGCACGACGATATATCGGTTTCACGATATAAATAGGCAATATCGTGATATGGACATATCGGGATATCGATATATCGCGATATCGCTATATCGCGGTATCGACATATCGGATATCGGAATATCCACATATCGTATCTATATCATTCTTACTTTTCATCTTGTTAGTGCAATTTCTCGGGATTGGTTGATCGCATTGAAGTGCTATAAATGGTCTATTCTCTATAAAACATTACACTTCCTCAATCGTTAATTAAATATTTTAAATTTTCTCATTTGTTATTGTTATTAACTATAACTTTTTTATCATAAAATTTGGATGTACAAACATTTGAACTTTTCTTGTTGAATTCGAGTTTTCAGTGATGAAATCGCACCATGGCCATTTCATTCCCTACATCCAAATTTTTATGCTAAAAAAGTTATAGTTAATAACAATAACAAATTAGAAAATTTGAAATATATAATTAACGATTGAGGAAGTGTAATATTTATAAGAAAGAGACCGTATATAGCACTTCAATCCGATCAACCATTACCGAGAAATTGCGCTAAATAGAGACATTATTAAGGGTTGCAGAAAAAAACACCGGGATCAGGATATCGTGTTATCGGGATATCGACATATCGGGATATCGACATATCGGGATATTGTCATATCGGGATATCGGGATATCGGGATATCGGAATATCGACATCTCGGAATATTGACATATCGGAATTTCGATATATCGGGATATCGACATATCGTGATATCGCATTTCAAAATTTCGACTCCCGATATCAAGTACATATCGAGTATCGTCGACGATATATCGTGGTATCGCACAGCCCTGCTCGTAGGGTATTGCGTGGATGTATATGGTTAGTATTGTGACCACATTAGCCACAGCCAAACCTGCCGTATTCGGATATAAGCCCGCAGCTTTAGCTGGGTGCGCCCCAGGGTCCCAACCGGATTCGAACCGGTGCGGTCAACAACGTGGTGTTCCCGCTCCCACGGAGGAGGAACAACGTCGATTTGTCAGGAGGGCGCGACAACGCTCGGGAGAGGAGGGGGTGAACCCTCTCCCTCCACCGTGTCGGTGACGAAAGATTAGTGAGGTGGCGGGAAGCAAACAGTGACGTCACACACCCTCCCCCTCGCGACTCCCCCCCCCCCCCCCACCTCTCCCCAACACGAGGAGAGAGCGGAATGGACCAGAATCCTCCACTATTCTCCCTCCCTCCCTCACACACTTTGAACTCACTCAAAACATGCTCTAAAAAGTTCGAGGTCGATTACGGAATTTATTTTCAAATCTCTCTCGCACAAATCACTAAAAATCTTTTCTTTCTCATGCATATGCATATGAATAAATGGTACACATGAATCTGATCCTAAAAAGTAATGCGCAGAGAACGAAGTGAATACTTCATTAGGGAGACATAACTATAAGACTACCAGTGATGGAGAGTAACTGAGTTGCCTGTAAAGATTACTTTTTTGGGTATATTTTACTTGTAATCGTTACATTTTAAATGTAACTATTATTTGTACTCTGCTAACGGTTTTCTGAAAGTATCCGTTACTTTCTCCATTTGCATCTCGCATGATAAATTCATTCTTGAATTTGGCAGATTCTCTTCTGTTTCTGGAGGTCAATGGCTCCGGTACTATCGATAGTGAATCAGGACGTTATGATGATATTTTCCAATTTTCAACAGCCGTTGCAATCATCCCTCTTTATACTTACATCCTGCCGCGTCTTTTTCATCAGCAACCTTCCGTAGATATGAAAATTTGACTGTGAAAATGTGATCAGTTAATTCATTGGATCCAACACAAAAAGTACCTACTACAGCTATATTGTAGCTTGAGCAAGGAATTATTAATAATATGCGTTTCAGTATTTATATGAAATAGAGTGAGGTTAAATGATAACCTTAAGTAAAAAAATGGCATGCAATACTCCCGCATTGACTTCTTAGAGCCATTTCTAAATTTTTTTGAAAAGGTTCTGTTATTTACTTGTAACTTTAACTAGTTACTTTCAAAAAATGTATCCGGTACTTGTTAACTGATTATAAATTTAGAAGATTCAATGTAACTGAGAGCAGTTACATTTGTTGTAACTCTTTCCATCTCCGAAGAAAACTCCGTGATTGGTCTAGCATACCCAAGCGACGGATTGGAGTGACAGGCCCGAGAAGGCGGAGAGCATAACATTAGATGGCGTTAATTCCACGGGCTGAAGATTGCAGAGATGGTCATAGCATGACATCCTAAATTCTAAAACCTAAATTTAGCGAATCATGTGTTTCTTCACAAAATAATCAGAAAGGCCCCACGACATTATTTACAAATACCAGTCTAATTTCCCTAAATGATTCCCGGATTAATTACTTAAGTGCATGATCCCAAATGTTTGATGGGCCCTCCAGATGAGGCCTTGAGAGAAGCCATTACTATCTCTTTTACTCTTTCACTGTAGATTATTCCCACATCACACTGAATGAAGCCTCTCAAAAAGCTAAGATAAATATCAAATACCAGTATTGTAATCACAGCAACACAGATGTAGGGAGGGATACTAAGAAAACCGGGGATCTGGTGGGTGTGTTGGGTAGAGCACTGGCCTCTCATCCCGAGGGCCCGGGTTCGATTCTCGGAAGTGGTGGATTTTTCAGTGGCAAACCGGTCCCTACTTGAGTGCCTAGTGAAAGCAATTTCAGGCCCAGTGCTCCGTCCGTCGGATGGGACGCTAAGCCGTGGGCCCCTTGGCGCCCGTCGTTAAGAGTACGCTAATGCTGACTTCAGGTTTCTCTCTATTCCCTTCTTCCATTACCTGAAATGCTCCAACAATTATTCATTTACCCATTTATCCTAAACAACCTTATCTGTCGGTCGTCTCCCCTTGAATAACTAAGTAACTGCTAAATAAACCGCTATATTTACTTATTACCCGGCCTTATCAAGCCAGTCAGTCAAGGGATAGTAATTTTTGTTTTATGCATAAAAAATAACAATAGATATTAAATTAGGATAAAAGTTGGGATTCAACCTTAGCGGTTTATGAATTATATAACTGAATACAAATTTAAAACATGCTAATGGCCGTGGTTGAAGGAATGCAGTGTAAGCGGAGAAAAGGCCATTCAGAATGGAAAAAAAGGAAGGCAATGAGGTAAACGTACTCATCAGAGGAACGAAATTGCGAAGAATGGAATTACTCAGAGAATGGATAGCAGGTGATGAGTATAAATGTAAAAAATTACGAACGGTAGTAATAGTGTTGGTTGGAGTAATTGTTTATGCTGGATCATTATTTATCCATGACATTACCTACCCCTGATGTCGGCGGACGGGTCATCCAGGTAAATGTTGAACTCATTTCTAGGTGCAATCCAGTAAAGGTCCCGAGAGCTTTCCTGAGATATATATAAACTGAGCATTAACATAGACACGCGAATAAAGAGGATACCCACATCGGCATATCGGAGGCGTTTCGTCAATCCGGGAAGAGACCTCCTGGATCGAGGAAAGGGGGGCGCCGCATATACCGATGTGCCTATCATAGGTTGAAATTTAGACTTAATTTCGTAAATAAATTCCAAGATAATATTTACGCTGATGACTTTAAAAATATTTTGTGGACCCCAACATACTATGGTAGACTGGACCATGATTTAAACTTACAATTAGAGATTTTGATTGCGGAACTGACATTCAAAATGCCCTTCTTCCCTCTTACAATTAGTGTTATGAACGGTAAATATATTCAATACGAGTGTATCAATGGATAGCATAGGTTGCATCTATCTACATCTACATATACATAGTACCCTGCAAGCCACCACAAAGGTGTGTGGCAGGGGGTGATTTCTCACCAAACATGCACTACATATCATGCATAAAAAAGGAATAGTATTAATATACTAGTCAGAACTTCACTATTTAAGAAAGATAGAAATTGCAAAGCAAACATGCAAAAACATTCTGTTAGTAGGGTTAGCTTCAAGTCCTTATGCCAACATGCAGCTACCAATGCTATCTATTGCCACTCTCCGAGTGGACATATTTACCGTTATTCGTATCTCTAATTGTACGATGTTGCATGTTGGTATAAGGACTTTTAACTAACCCAATTAACAGCATGTTTTTCATGCTTGCATTGCTATTTTTATCTTTTTTAAACTGTGAAGCTTAGACTAGAATATTATAACTAATCCTCGTTATGCATGATATGTAAGGCATGTTTGGTGAGAATTCACCCCCTGCCACACACCTTTATGATGGCTCGCAGAGTATTGTGAAGATGTAGATGTGAGTGTTCCCTATTTTCGTGTATCTATGTTTAATGTTTGGTATTTATTTTTTTGTTGGACTATTGTACATACATCCGTCTTGCACGTCCTCTCTTCAAGAGAGTTTATCTATAGCCGTATCCGAAAACCAAGTATGCTTCAGCAAAGCATTCTTGGTGATGACGTATTGCTGACGTACAATGAAGCATGCTTCGGAAAGAATACTTCATATTCGGAAGGTTTACGGTAAGGAGCGACATGAAGCAGTAGTGGCAACATAAAAAACCACTAGGTATTGTGAAACACAATAGAGTGCAACATCTATTAAATGTTTAAATCGGAAGAAAAAGAGCGATTATATGTACATTAACCTTTTCTTTGATATGTATATTAATAATTATGCAAATGTAATATACGAAGTAAAAAAATAGATAATACACACATTTATAAGTAGCCAACGGTTCCGCCATCTTTTGTTATTCTCGTCAACAATGCTTCGTAGCTTACATGGAACGTGCTTCTGTGCTTTGGCTTCGTAGCATGCTTCCCCAGAGTACTTCGCGTTCGGACATACTTCGGGTATTTCCGACGGTACTCCCCTCCACTTGCGAGCAAGCATTGTAGTATGCTTAGCGATACAAGCACAAGTTTCGGACAGGGCTTATGTATGCGTGCGTGCGTATGTACATCTATTTTTTTGAGCAAATGACCGAGAAGCATTATTCACCGCCCGCGTCAACGTGTGACATTCCCTCCGTCTCAGCACGCACTCCAACGGTCCGCAATCTCTTCCCATGACCCATTCTCCGCATTTAGCCCACCACGGAAAAGAGGGTGCCGGCGAAAATGAGAAGTTATGAGGAGGCCTTGAAACAAAAAGGTTGAGGAACTCTGGGTTCGGTAGTTCCTCGTAGGGCACGCACGGCATGGCTCCTTTCATCCGGGAGGGAGGATTTCCCATCGCACGCCTCTCAATTTATTTCCAGAGCACACCAATTGCTAGCTTCAGTCGCCACCTATCACCACCGACAGACCAATAGCATTACAAGCCCTAATTACCCACGTACACTATTCGAAAACAGGGATCTTGTCGTGACACAGCATGGGAATAAATGCCGGATTTCCTAACCCGAAGGTCTGCCTGCTGGTTGAGGGTGGAGGTGACGTAGTGCTAAGCCCAGCGGCATGTGGAATCCAGACACACCAAGGTAGGAATGTCGTTCCTCTCCTCAGCACTGCCTGTGATATCCCAAACAGATCCGTAGCCCAGCAAAAATTAACTAGAATTAACTAGGGGGGGTTGTGTTTGAAATTGTCGGAATTATCTCGAAAAGGTAACCAAGGAGTCACGAGGTATAAACAGGAATGTTTCGCAATTAGTGAGGTAAGACCCCTTATTGCAGCCTCATTCATCGTTTACACTTTTGTTTTATCTCATATGGGGGCTCTATAGTTGAGACAGATGAGAAAAACGCATGTGAAAACGATTAATGATATTGTAACGAGCGATTCAGACACACCAAATTTACGAAACATTTGTGTTTGTACCACGTGACTCCTTCGTTACCTATTCGAGATAATCACGACGGAGTCAAATCCCCCCTCCTAGGTTTGGGTTTGCTGTAATAACCATAGAGGCCTCTTCCAGACTTGAACCCGGGACCTTTAGCCAGTTGCCCAATCCTCTACTCACTATGCTATATCGCCGCAGAAAGGGGAAGAAGATTCTGGAACTTGATCATGGAAATCAATTTGAGTTAAGAGGAACGAATAAGACATTATTTGACACGATTTTGAGTGAGGAAATAGAGATTGCAAGCACTGCAATAAGATAAGGATAAGCCAAACGTAATGATAAGGAAAGCGGCCAAAAAATCGGGTTAGCGTGCTGGCTGGAGTAGTGGCTTCCCATCTCGACGGCCTGGTTTGGAATCCCGGAAGCGGTAGGAATTTTTCGTATGTATACCGGTCCCTTCTTTGAGTGCTATGTGGAGAGCACTTCGAGTGCAGCACTCAGTCCGTCGGACGTCAAACCCTGGACCTCTCGGTGTCTTCCGAAAAGTGTAGGCTAATGATTTAGCGCCGGGTTTCCCTCCACCCTACACACGATCCCTGAAAAATCTTTACCCGTATCAAATCCTATCCTCCAACCCGTATGCGACCTATAATAGCGAAAATAACCTCAGCTGTCGAACGCCTCCCCAGTATAACGACTACTACGTTAATGAGAGATCCTGCGTTCGATATGGAAATGGAATGTGACTTGGAGGAGGATATTCTGGCATATAAGATTTCGCACTCTGGGACCGCGAAAAACGAAGGGGAAAAATTCGGTAATACATAATAAAAAATACTCCATGAGAATCATTGAAGAGTCGATTAAAGTATACAAAACAAAATTGCTATCCTTATTTATAGAATTTATGATGAATCTGATCAAAGGACTTGGTAAAACAGTGAAGGAACATAAAGTATGTACAAATAAGGATGTGCTCGCTTGTTTCTTTTACTTCGAGAAAACTGGGAGACATTAAAGTGTATATTTAAGACGCTAGAAATAATATGCAAAGATAGCGCAATAAAATCAGTACACGAATGGACAACAGACGGCATCAGCAAGATAGCCGATTGAGGAAAATTCAGGAGAACAGCGGAAAATAATTTAACCAATAGGAAAGTTCTTGACGGCAGGGTTCCTTCGTAAAGGCGTACAAAAGAAGTAAGAAAGGGAGGATGTTGATCTGGATTGTGATTGCGAAGCCGCAACAAGCAAGCTTGAGCAACAATGCTGAGGGGAAGACTGGAGAATTTTGATACGTAGGCATTGAGAGGAATGGAGGCATGACGATTGAACTGAAAAGAGGAGGAGAAACCTCCATCTTCTACCTTAGGCAAAGGGCGTATGGCAGGGAGTGGTGGGTGGCCAGCCGATAAGTTGGCATTTAACTGAACCTTATCAATGGGGAATATCAATGGATTTTTAATAAATAATTCTCGAGTTTGAAGCCAGGTAAGAATTTGTGTTCCATCGAAACGTCAGCAACCCAAATTCTTACTCGGCTTGAAACCTGAGAATTATTTATGTAAGTATATAATTCGCCGAGAAAGAACGAAATCCTATATCCATGGAATTTGTTTCTAGTATATTAATTTTGTGTTTGATTCGACATTGTCTCACAAATTTAGATACATAATCCCGCATGTTCTATGCCAACCACAAAGGTTTTTAGACGCTATTAAAATGTTCCAGAAAATTGACGAAAGTCACGTGACCTGAAACGCCTTCTGACGTCACTGCACGAGGTTCCATATTGCTACGGAAACAGCCATTTGTTTTAGAAGAAAACGAAGCGAATATATTGTTTTGAGGTTTTTAGCCGTTCCTTGATCGAAATCAAGACTGACAAGGGATTTAAAAAGCAAATTCCGATAATTTGCCTTTGGTTGACTTCCTTATGGAGGCATCTTTTTTAAAAACAGCGTCTTTGTCGTCGCAGAGATTCTTGGAGCGAAGACAAAGTGGGTACTACGAGAGTAGCCTTTTAAGTGTCGGGAATGAAGAAAACTATAAGAGGTACAATGACGCAATTTTTTTATTGTTTTTCAAAGTACTCTCCGCGATAGGCAATGCACTTTTGCATTCGATGGAACCAGTCGTTATAGCATTTATTCCATTCCGAAGTAGGGGTAGTCAAAATGGCTGTTTTGTAGGCATCGACCGCTTCTTCAGACGTCTGGAAGCGCTTTACTCGTAGCATATTCTTGATTCTGGGGAATGTGAAAAAATCATTGGGGCTTAAGTCCGGGCTGTATGGAGGATGATCAAGAACTTCTACGTTTTGCTGTTCCAAAAACGACTTTGTGACTCGAGCGGTGTGTGAGCTTGCATTGTCATGATGGAGCGTAATGCGTGGATTTGGGTTATCTTTCCGAAGCTCGGCGATCACTTCTGGCAAGCAAATGGTCGTATACCATTGAGCATTAACTGTTCTTTGATTTTCAAGAGCAATCGTCGCTACATGCCCTGATTTGGCTACGAACGATGTGACCATTTTCTTGGCAACGCTGCGAGAGCGAACAACTTTTGTCGGTTTGAGTTCATTTTGGAAGACCCATACTGAAGATTGGCGTTTTGATTCAGGCTGGTAGCTATAGATCCTTGATTCATCACCACTTACGATGTTGTCAACGTACTTTGATGCTCCTGAGTTGAATCGTTGCAGAATATTTCGACACAATTTGACTCGAGCTGCTTTCTGTTCTTCTGTGAGGAGGTGCGGTATCCAGCGGGAAACCAATTTTTTAACACCTAAATCTTCGTGTAAGATCTTTTGAACTGAGATCCCTGAGATATCCAATGATGCCTGAATCTCAAGGTATGTAACATGACGATCTTCCAGAACCATGTTACGTACAGCAACCACGTTTTCTTGAGTGACGGCGGTTTTTGGTCGCCCTTCACGCGGTTCGTCATTGAGGCTAGAGCGTCCTCGCTGAAACTCTGCATACCAGCAATAAACGGTTGTCTTTGATGGTGCTTCTTCGCCAAAAACAACAAAAAGTTCTGCGACGCATTCTTGCTGGGTGAGGCTTCGTCGAAAGTTAAAGAAAGTTATCTTGCGGTACTGTTCATGACTTAATTCCATCTCGTACAGCGACTTGGGAACTTTGACACTCCACCGTTTTAAAACTATCAGGCCGATCTTAATGAAACTTTGCATGGGCATTAACAAACTCAAAAAGTTGTTTATAAACACCAGGGCCTATTCTGTAAAGTCGAAAGAATTTCGGCTCATATGGAGAGTCGTGGGTCACCGGGATGAACGATTCGCAAGCATCGTTCTCTACCGTAATGAGGTATAACAGTTGACTGTTTATCTAGCGTTATATCTATCCAGCGCGCCATTATTACAATGGAGGGAACAAGCTGAGGTAATTAACAATAGTTAATCAACATGACTTGACATGTTGATGTTTGTAATCAATATATTCGCTTTAAAATGTAACAATATATGCTGGTATGGAAATACGGCGAACTTATTAAGAAAGTGAAACTTCTGAAAATTGAAAATGATTAGGTACACCTTTGGAATTAAATCAAGAAATGTTTTGGTTTTATCAATTGATTGTGTTGGACAGCTTCTGTAATGATATTGTTTTCTCGAGTGAATCATTACATCTTTGTGAATATATCCTCCGTCCGCCTATGTTTCTATTTAAATAGTACATTGATTTGGAATGGATGATATCACAGGGGCAGATAACAAATATGCAACAACCGTACAATATCCTGCGATAATGTACGTGTCGGAAGACCAAAGGACGTCTACATCTACATATACCCTGCAAGTCACCATAAAGGTGTGTGGCAGGGGGGAGATTGCCACACAGTCCATACAATGTCAGAATTTGTCGGTAGAACACAACCACTCAAAGAAAGGTACCATTATCTTTGTCTTCTGCTTATTGATCTTCACCCGATATCAGGCCATTGTCCTTTCCATGGATCGTATCTGAATAGAATCGTATTCAGATCCCTCCTCTCTGTCTCTGCTATGTCAACAGCGAATCGCAACATGCTATTTTTTCCCGTGGATATTCACTCCAGAAGACTTCTCTTTGATTTCAGTCCCGGCTCTCTCAATGGTATGATTCTATTTTGGGATTATTTATATATTTCACTTGAGCCAGAGTTTCAGATGTTTATACTTGCCGAGATGTAATCATCCAGTTATCTTAAAACTTTGTGGTGAAAAAATCACCAATTTCTCCAAATTTTCCCTCTCTTCCTTTCCCTCTCCTCTCTTCCCATCGCCGCGACCACAAAATTCAATCACTCACACCCACCGATTGAATCCGATCAATCGCGACGAAATGGGCGGATCGTGACCACGGCCTCAGAACCGCTTCCTCAGATGAAATCTCGATGGACATTTTTTTAAGCACGAAAACTGCAACATCTCCAAATACCTTGAGTGTTTGAGTATAATAAAACTTAATTCTCAAATTTCAAAAAAGTCACGAACGAAATCATGTAGCGTTGTGCTGCACTCTATTAATAATCTCTGGTGAATATTGTCAAATGATATTCACTTAATTTTAATTAAAATTCAACGGAAGTTCATTCAGGTGTTTTCTCTTTGATTGCAATGCATGCACGATTCCTTAATGTCATTGATGAGCTATGAATTTTGTTAAGAATCAATTTTGACTCCCATGGCATATATTTTTGCTATCATAGTAAGAATTTTGGGAAACTTTCCATTCATCAATGCGTAGTGTAACTTAATTTATGGTTGTTCCGTAAGTCGCATAACTTGGAGCTAACTTAAAATATTTCACAGACCATTTTCTGCATTTTTAAAACATTTGACGAAAATAAACAATTATAATTCATTGACAGAATTATTGTTCCCCGCCCGCCTACGATCTGAGATAATTCTACGTGGTCTGCGACATATGTGGATCTGAATATCACCTTGCAATGCTAACTGCATATCGCGTACGCCGCTGTCTCCACTACTTTCGTAAATATCACAGAGGAGTGCACAAGCTGACTTTTGTGGTGTAAATTAGCACCATAACATTTTACATGCACAAATTATATTGTGCCTAAAAATTATCAAAAGTGTACCAAATTCAAAGATCACGTACTAGCCGTGAAAACTTTAGCGGCGTTACCCGCTGAATTGCACAATAGCAAATATTCCTCAGAGAAAAAATCGACTTGGGCTGCTTTGTGACTTGATATCCGTGAACATCTTGTTCCTTTAGAGCTCTATAATTTCTACAGAGAAAAATACTCAAAAAAATATTATCTATTTGTTATTGTTCATCGGAAATGATTATATTATTGTTTTATATTTTATTACACCGGTCCGTGAAGGTTTTTACGGGTTTCCCTGCACCTTGGGCGAATGCCGGAACAAAAGGCACTCCCGTTTATGAATATGAATGATGACTATGGAAACTAAGAGACTGAATGCAATAAAATTATATTAAACCCTGAAGAGGGTGCTCAAATCCTAGAGCAGGGCTCCCCAATTTTGTTTAATTTGTTATTTTTTGTTCTTGTTATTGTTATTATAAATATTTATGCATTGTTATTGGGGAAAATAAACGTTTCTTGAACTTGACAGAAAAGAGAACGCCTTGATGGCTCAACTTAGGGGGTCCGGGTTCGAGTCCCGGTCAAGGCGAAGAGTTTTTTCTCTGTGGAATATTTACAAAAGTGTACCACCTGTGATTAAACTACTCAAATGTAATCCCACGCTAGTCGAAAGTGTTTCATTCCGAGGTGTTTTGGCGCCGCTGAATTTTTCTTTTTTACTTTTTAATTAATGAGGAAAAATTCTTAACTTCGTTTTAAAATGGGACGGCTTGAACTATGGACTCCCAGGGTTAATGAATGTTTGACGAAGACGATAAAAAAATAATAGGAAACTACCCCATAGTAATTGCTGATGGAGAATAAAAGCACTATCATCATTATAATTATTATTAGTTCGTGACATCGCGTCGCATCGCATATCGAACCGTATCCCGTAGACTGCCGCCTCCGTATCGCAAGTCTTAGCTGACATACTATCCCAGTATCGCTCCTCCACACGTGTCATTCACTTGCGACCGGTGTTAAGTCACCGAACCCGGGTTACGCAAAGCGTCGATTTCACTCGCCCCGCTCGTGAGGTGTGGATGGAGGGGGGGGGGGGGGACTCTCACAATCTCTGGCGAATATCTGATGAGGGAGGGCGGGCAGAGAGGGGATCGGGGATTCCCCGGTCGCCCCACAGCGGTCCCTCCACAACAGACGGGGGACCCGGATATCCACAGTGCGGAAAAAAAACTTCGTCCTCTCCATCGAGATCGCTTTTTCTGACACTCGCGTGCTTCCGTACAGTCGGATCCGTATTTACATTCGGGGTTTCCCAGCAACACGCGTGGGCACCAATCAAATCGAGGCACCGCCACAATCAAATCGGAATAGCACGGGAAAAGAAAGGGAGGTAAAAAAAAAGAAGGTAGCGACCCGAATCCGGATGCTGCCGTATCCTCCGGGCGCCCGCGGGTCGACCCGAGAGGAGGGAGAGAGAGAAAAAAAAACAATCGCGCGTGGCGTTAACGTTAGTGCCCAGCATCCATCTTCCGATAGGATGGAGCCGGGGGCTGGAGCTTACCGTTCCCTTGCGAGGGAACGGGCAGATCCGGGAGGAGGGAGGTTACGCCCTTCGAGGCGGGGGAGGGGCGGAGCAGGTCGCTGGCCGGAAGACCTGACCAGATGATTAAGATCGTGGCGCTACCAAACGAAAGTAAAACCAGCAGCGGTGTGCTCTTACCTTCACGGACATCAACCCTTTGTTTGAGGCTCATAAGAAAGAACATTGAAATGTACGACCTAGCACAGTAGGTACAGTCTTTCCACTCTTTTTATATGTTTTTAATAATACCTCTCAGACATATATTTGAGAGCACACAATTATATAGTTAGATCCATGTAAATTTTTTTATTCTTTCCATTGTCATACTTGTATCCAAATATTAGTTGTTCTTTTACAAATGGTGTTTGAATACTAAAAAATTTTTTTTAATTAAGCAAATGTACTGGAGTTTGGAAGTTAAACAGAAAGAGGCGGAACGTTTACTTAAAAAGGTTGTGCAAGACTCTTAATAATTTTACGTTATCGTGTCTTCTTTCTTCATCTTTTACAATATCACAATAGATTTCTTATAATATTTCAATAAGTGTTCATCATTACTCGCGCATTTCTCTGAACATTCATTTGAAATCAGTGGTTCCATTTGTGATATTTAATATCGTTTGCAGACCAAACATAGCATTTTGCACACAATTATACGTTGTATTAAAGGTTTCCATAAGTACACATACGAGGAGGAGTGTAACATCTCTGTCAAACTGTAAATCAGAACTACTTTCAGGAGTTGTGAAAGTTCTCTGAGAAAAATTCTTCAGAAAAAGGTCGAAACTTTTTAGGGACGTGATCAGTTAATTCTGCAACGAATGAATTAATGAATGAGGATTGCTTCAATGAAATCAAACAGATATAAGTGCTAGAAGGGCTCCATCAGTCAAACGACACGCAGACATATTTTCGAAACTTATATGTCTTCGATATCCAAGTCGATCCTTTATGGCTTGCATCTGCATTGGAGATGGACAGTTGTAAGGAAATCCTTGCGTCTTGTGTCCTACGGCTTAAGTATGACGGCTTCATTATATATTAGGGCTTAAGGCCCGTTTCACACGATGCCTGATCCAGTACAAGGTCTAGTATACTCGCTAATATGCTAGCTTTCCTGTATCGTGTGAACAGAACCAGTATAACGGCTGGGAAGCATACTAGCTAGTATACTCGCTGAGCTACTGGATTTCATACTTGATGCCGTAATAGATTTCTAGTAGGACCTAGTAGCCCAGTAGCCATCAACCAATCAAGTCACGTTACATTTTTTTAATTAGGTTGGAATCATATGGAATAACCGTTTCATAGCAGGCATTAAAGTCGATGATCGTGTGAAACCTCCCAGGACGGTTCCAATCATACTAGATTCCGTCCTCAATATCAAGTAGCGGCTAGCACACTAGGTCTTGTGCTGGATCAAGTATCGTGTGAAACAGGCTTTAAAGTAAATCTCAAAGCAATAAATAGTCGCCGCGCTACTAAAACTCACTAGGAACGTTTTGAGCAAGCGTATTTCATGCATATAGTTGGATTTGGTGGTAGCCTAAAGAGTGAATCGTCAGCCCTGGTGAGTAAATTTCACACGGAACTAATATTATTATTTGCAATGGCCTAGCCATGCTAAAACATCGGTCAAATCTCCGATGTGAGATCACGTTGTGCCCGGAGGGGGTTTGGACGGGTAACCCTCCTCCATCCCCTACAGTGGCGCTCTTATCAGCAAGTGGCGGGAAAGTTAAATGTGGTACTTAGCACAATGGACTCAAAGGAGCCTTAAGTGGAAAGTGGAGCACAGATGGCCCATGCCCACCACGAGAAATCACATATTTTTAGGCATATTACTCAGTGATCTCAACAAACCGACCCATCTTTGGGCTGAACGCAGTAGGTTTCGCATTAAATCCTTGGGATTTGTGGATTATCATCTACATAATACCCTTCAAGCCACAATAAAGGTGTGTGGCAGGGGGTGAATTCCCACCAGACATGCATTATATATCATGCATAAAAAGAATTGGTAATTACATTCTAGTCTAAACTTCCAAATTTAAAAATAGATAAAAATAGCAAAGCAAGCATGCTAACTCATGGTGTAAATTGGGTGTCTTAAAGTCATTATACCGACGACCTATGCTATCTTTTGATACACTCGTATTTATGCTATTGGATATATTCGCAGCTATTCATTTTCCTCATTGTTTTAGGAAATATGGGCATTTTGAATCTGTTAGTTTGGCAATCAATTTCTCTTATTTTGTGATTATTGTCCAGTCTACCATAGTAAGTTGAAGTTCGCAAAATACCTATTTTTAACGTCATCAGTGAAAATATTATCTTTGGATATATTTAAGAGATGAAACTAAATTTCAACCCACGATCTGACAATGATTCCCATTTTAGTTCATTTAATAGACTAGTTATACTAATATAGTTATCATACCGTCACTTTACAGCTCAAGGGTTCAGCTAGCCAGCATATCAAGCGTTAGCTAGCCAGTCAGCTAATTTTATTTTTCCGGTTATTAGGTTATGCATGATTTAGGCCTAAAGTTTGAATTTGAAGTTATAAATGATGCTTGAATTGATTTTTTGGAATGACCGTATGAAATATAAAATATTAACTGAGGGCATATCATGAAGAAAATAATGCAATAAGGGCCACAGAAAAATCCAAAGATAAACAAAAACGCTTCAGGGCAGAAATGAAAGAGCCACAGGATTTCAGTGAAGTTGATAGTAATTTGGACGGAATGGAGCGAGTAAAAAATGATGGTCAATGAGAGCCCACCCTGAACGATAAAGAACGGACGGAGAACGGAAGAATTTTGTGACTTTTAGGGCATTATGTAGACTCAGCGAAAATCCACCCCCAGGTTAATCTTCCACAAGCTCGGAGAGATCTTACACCCAAATTTATTCCCTACATTTTTTATCACACTTACCTACCCTCTCGGGTACACCCCTCGGAGATCCGAAAAGGTGATTAGTTTACATCCGGAATATTTTATTCGAGAGAGGGTTATATAAACGTCCTTGATATACATCAAAGAAAGCATTAGCTAGGATTAATTCCAATCTTAGTGGACAAAATGAATTATTACGTATCCGTATGAAGTATATTGATGCCACTGTAATAAAGTTGCGGTTAATATATGTAGAAGGAGGTCACAGAAAAAATAATTTTTCTTATGTTCTTTTGGTATTTCATGGCAAAAAATTTAAACTATTTTATTCTTTCAACTGATTTAGCATTTACTCTCAATGTTACTCTAAATTGTGTAATTGCCTTGAACTTTCCTGCTTTTTGGTTTTTATGGTTTCGATATAGACCTTGACACTTCGATGGCTCCAATAATCAAGCTAGTATCACGCATTCACCAAAAGTGTTATAATTCTTCAATATTTTATACTAATTTGATTTTTCTTTCTTTCTTTGAATTTAAACGGGCAACTTAGCTAGTGGAAATTAAAATGCAAGTTACTTATGGGTCGATCAAAAGATAAAACGAAGCTACTCACATCGTTTCACCTCTTCGGGATAAATATGTGGTAGTTTCCCCATGCGTCCCATATCGCTGCCCTTACGCCGCCGTTAATAGTTACCACCAGAAATGAAGATAAAAATTTTCGAACGTTCATCTTTGAACGCCTCCGGTGGTTTCATGGAGTTGCTATTTAGGATTGCAATCCCGGAGAGAATTATCAAATTTTATTTTTATTTTTCATTGTTTTATCTACTAAAGAATGTTTTATTAAAACATAAAGCAATGCGTTTTTTCTTGGGAGACAAACAAAAATAAAGCACCAAGAGCAATAGCAATGGGGGCGTTTACTCGGAACCGAAATCGTAATTTTGTACACGAAATAGTTAGATGGAAACGAAAAACGAATTTTAGTGAAAAAATTAATCTTCTAACCACAACCATTCACTCATAAATCAAAAATTTTAATAAGCAAAAGGTGACGCCCACCGAAAAAACTGCTCTGATAACATTGACTTCATTTTCCTCCCGTCCTTGACTGCTTTTAGGGGAGGGGAAGGGAGTGGAGGGGGGTTCTCGGAAGGTCTGCTCGCACAGATGCTGTCGCAACTGCTCCTATTGGCAGAGTCAGCTGTGCCCCCCCCCCCCCCTTTGCGATAAGGCAAAGCAGCTTCGCGGGCTCAGTTGTGATTGGACGAAGTCCATACACGTCAGAGATTGCACCACGCCCACTTTTCCGAAAGGGTTAAAAACATCAGTATTTCGCCGCTTATAACTCGAGAAATAATTGACGGATCTAAAAACGGAAAAATACGAGTCTTTTTATTTTACAAACTTTATCAAATTCGGCAATAAAAAAATATGGTAAACGACCCCATTGCTCTTAAATGGAAAGAAATTAGAATTAGGTTATCCTCATTGAGAACTTACTTACAATTTTTTTTAATGCCCTTAAAACAAAGTGTGTCTAATGTCTTGTCGCTCATTCTTGACCTATATTTATTGCAAAGCATACCCACTGATGAAAAAGCCCTTTCTGACTCAACACTAGCTAGAGGAATAGCTAGTAAGTGCTCGTAAACAAGTTGCAGATTTTCAGCTCTCCGTCCACTTTCACGGATAATCTCTAGCTCTTGAGGTATTGGAAATTCCAAGTCCATTGAACTGCAGCTAGGAGGATATATTTAGGGATTAATCAAAAATTGGGTAATAACCGAATCAAGTTCCTTCTTCAGCTTATCCGAACACTGTGAAACACTCTCTGAACATTTAGCAACTGCCTCTCTCTCACTATGCAAGTCATCAATAAATCGGCTTTGCGATGCTAAAGAATCTTGTTCTTCTTCCATGCTCGCTCATTCAATTTTTAGTGGAATCATAATTACGAAATTTAAGTAAGTTTTCTTTGAAAATATTTTTAGGTTGGCTTGTGTTGGCACAGAAAATAAGGTCCCCGAATCATGACCACTTACCCGTGGACCTTAGTGAAGATTCCGCAAAACCCCTGATATGTTAGTTCGTCTCTTCACTATTTGATTCTGCAAGGCATTTTTCATATTATTCCCCAACTCTGTAATACATAATTTAGTTTCCGCATCAAGAATTCCAACACAGCCACACACTTCAAAAGATTTGCATCCCTTGGAATAGCGCCTCCACAGTAATTTTCACTGGCTGCAGTGAACTGGACGCACTTTATCTCGGCAACTATGCACCATGGCGCCGCGAGACTAAAACTGTCATCTTCCTATTTAAATTTCCAGAGCGAATCAGATATTATCATTTAGCTGAAATTTGCACCTTATTTTATATCGAATTTTATGTTTCCTGAAAAAACGCAGCACAGAAAAAGCGCAGCGTTGCCGGCGCAGTGTCCTCTTCTGGGCTCGCGCTCTTATAATTCACCTTGTATTAAATATTTGTTTTAGTCAAACGCTTTGCTTGGAAGTTATTAGGCGTCAAAGTGACGCATGGCGCCGCGCCGTTGCGCTAAAAAAATGGGCCCTTTTTTTACTCTGACGTGATAAACAGGTCCAAAATTTGTTTTTAAAAATTATTCTAACAATGCAGACAGTCACCAACAAAATTATCTAAATTACTATGTAAATAACGTGAAAATCCGATGAACGATTTCGGAATTATTTAGGTTTAAACTCGATTCTACAAGATTTTGGCGCGGACAGTAGTTTACTACTTTCATTATTGTCTTGATCAAAAGTTTATGACCTCTGGAGTTATCTTAATATTAATTAATTATCTTATGTTAATCTGTTCGATTTTAAAATGACGCAAAGTATTTTTCCTCATCAATGAAAATTAGAAGACTTTCAACAGCACATAAGCAAGACAGCAAACTATCGCATTCCGGTCAATCATACGCGTGACGCCAAAGGTACGTAAACTCTTTCCTTTCCCTGCCGCTAGGTAGTGCTGCGGATGAATAATTTACTCTATTTTAAATATATTTATTCAGATTATTCATTTCATAACAGTTAATTTTGATTTTACTAAGTGGAAGTCAACTTGGCCCATAGTCGTGTCCAGTCGTGCCAAGTTCACGCCATGCTTCGTGGCAGCACACGACTCCACTAGCAGGAGGTGTAGAAGTCTATAAAACGACTATTAATACCATGGAGTTTGACGGAGGAGACTTTCCGAGCCTTGATAATTTTCACAGGCGATTATTAATACATGTTTATTTGAGCTCAGGGACACTGATATGTAATGGTAAGTTCTGGAGACGATTATTTCCGATGCCTCGCAACGTAAACTATGTACATACATGTTACGTCAGCAACAAGGCTGCGCAATACCGTCATTTCCGAGCCTTTTCAAATGAATTAAGAATTTACATTTAATTTTTTAAATAAAGGGGAATGAGCTCTACGGCCCCTCTAGATCAACAGTTGAAAAGGGGTATCCAATTACCGTAAAATTTTGGCACCACTCGTCGAAACAAAAAACTTCTCTACCAGAATACCCTTTACTCATTGGTTCCCCCCCTGTTGTCCCTTCCCTATTTATTCCAGGTTGCCCTCCACCTAATTCACTTACAACCACGTGTTGCAAGTGAATTCCTTCCCTTCAGCTCGCTGAAGAGGGCCACTTTGTGGTCGAAATACGCGCATCCGACGCCCACCCTCGTTCATTAGTGTTTGTGTAATTTTGACCACGCTCTCTCTGAGCGGTTCTCCCAGAAAATTGTGCCCAAGTGTGTGTGTGAGTGAATGTGTTGATTGCTTGTGAGTGTGATTGTAGTAATAACTTGGCATCCTTAGCAGGGTCCCATCAGCTCTACGAAGGACCACAGGTTGTAACCCAAGTTACCTTAGCGAGGTCCATTCAGCCTCGCGAGGGATACCATTGGGTAGTGTGCGTGCTCTGAGGTGGTCCCTGGCGGGGAAGTAACATTCCCGTAAACCACCACAGAAGTGTGATTGCGGCAATAACCTGGCATCCTTAGTAGGGTCCTATCAGCTCTACGAAGGATCCCACGTTACAGCCCAAGGTTACCCAAGGTTAATCCATTAAATATCTTGGAATAAGACTGACACATGATCTTTCCTGGGATAAACATATACGTGAAATAATGGGTCAAGCTCATCGTAAACTGGGTTTCATCAAAAGAGTATTGGGTAAATTTGACGATCATCTACGAGAAATCAGCTACTTTTCCCTTGCTAGACCTCATTTGGAATATGCTGCCAGTGTATGGGATCCCTACGAAATCGGTCTAAGTAATGAACTTGAACGTGTGCAGCGAAGATCGGCAAGATTTGTAAAGGGACGATACGATAATTATATTAGCGTAACCAGTCTATTAAATGAATTGAAATGGGAATCATTGTCAGATCGCAGGTTGAAATTTAGACTTAATCTCTTAAATAAAGTCCACGACCATATTTTCAGTGATGATGTTAAAAATATTTTACGAACCCCAACTTACTATGGCAGACTGGACCATAATCAAAAAGTTAGAGAAATTGATTGCCTAACTGACCGATTCAAAATGTCCTTTTTCCCTCGTGCAATTAGAGATACGAATAACGGTAATTATGTCCTATCGGAGAGTAGAAATGAATAGCATTGGTAGCTGCTTGTTGGTATGAGTACTTAAAGCTAACCCTACTAACAGAATGTTTTTGCATGTTTGTTTTGCAATTTCGATCTTTTTTAAACAGTGTAGTTCTGACTAGTATATTAATACTATTCCTTTTTTATGCATGATATGTAGTGCATGTATGGTGAGAAATCACCCCCTGCCACACACCCTTGTGGTGGCTTACAGGGTATTATGTAGATGTAGATGTACCTTAGCGGGGTCCCTACAGCCTTGTTTCCATTCGGGCGGTGCGTGTGCGGCTTTGGTAGTCCCTGGCGAGGAAGTAACATTCCCGTAAACTACCACAGGAGGGTATTCTGGTAGAAAAGTTTTTTGTTTTGACGAGTGGTGCCAAAATTTTACGGCCACTGGAGACCCCTTTTGAACTGTTGATTTAATTTTTTAGTAAACCGGGATTTCTAAATCCAAATTATTTACATATAGGTAATGAATGCATTTATAGTGGGATGCTAATCATAATTTTCTTTTGATGAAGGAAACTACCCTATTACCTTTTAAGGGTGGCAAGCAATTCGAACTTCCACCTACGCCGCCGTGGTGATAATGGAAGCCCTCCTCCGAGGGTGCGAATGCAATTGGTTGACGCATGCCTCTTTAAGGATCCATTTCCCCTCTCAGTGCCGACCGACACTTGCTTCCCACCGCGCTTCATCACTCAGCAGATTCGCTCCTCTTTCTCACACAACGAGCCTCCGTACGGCACTGCGGAAGGACGAGTCAACACTCCTGACGAAGACTCAGCGTTTTTTACCCAACATTTTTTCCCCTTGTGTACCCCACCAAAACGGGCCATTTCCATGATCATCATCATTGGTCAGCAATCCTAAGATCGTTGACCAATGATGATGATGACCACGGATACGTGCTAAAATACTTGCCTTCAAAGAAAAAGAAAATTATGAGTTGATTTGACGCAGCTCTCCGCTGAATTCTTCTGTCAGATAATCTCTAAATTACTACATATTTCTTCTCTTCCACATCCTTTATCATTTGTTCTATGCATCTCATACAAGGCCTGCCTTTTCCATTCTTCCCGTCCACTTTTCCTTCGACGATTGTCTTCATCGGGCCATCGTGTCTTGAAAGATGATCTATTACGTTATTCCTTCTTATTTTTAAGATTTTGATAAAACTTCTCTTCACTCCCACTCTTCTCAATGCTTCTTCGTTACTTACTCGGTAAATCCATTTAATCTTCATCATTCTTCTGTTGCACCATATTTCGAATGCTTCCACCCATTTTCTTCTCCGCTGCTGTCATCGACCATGCCTCACTGAAACATAAAGAAACATGCTCCTCCTTACTTTTACGCTTGTATTTCCAGCTGTAAGTAGATTCTTCTTTTGGAAAAATTTTCTCTTTGCCTGGGATACTGTAATGGCTATTTCTTTGTTGTTTCGTTCATCGCTGGTCGCTCGGCTTCCCAGGTAACAGTGAACTTTCAATAACCGTATTATGTACCCCTTATCCATGAGCCATCCATTCACTTAAAAATGCATGTAACCTATGCAGCTGCTCTTCATTTACAGTTTAATCGGCAGTGTGGTCACTAGCACGGACATATAAGGTCACTACTAGAAATGTGATTGTCCACTTGTCGATAGTGTGATTCCGACTGATTATCCATGACATAGAATTTCAGATGATCAAATGTACTTACCGATACTTCCGTTATTAAAAAACTTTCATAGCCTTTATAGGTAGCCTTCAATCACCAAACGCGTACCCCGAAATGGTACGAATCCCGGTAGGGGTAGCGCTTTTTCATTGGTCCCTACTTCGTGCTGTGAGGAGAGCACTTCGAGTTCAGCTCTACGTCCGTCGGATGGGATGTTGGACCGTCTGAACTTTTCGTCTTCAGCTTTCATCCTCTCCCTGAAAAATTCCAACATATACCCAATTTCCCACCTAAATTCTCATTAGAGGATCCTCATTTCCTTGCCTTTTTCTATAGATTATTCCTTCCAATTATTTTCCCATAACATAACTTGGAATATGTTAGCCAAAGTTATCATCTTTTTTATCAATAGTCAGTACTACGACTAATCAAAAACGTAACTGACGGGAAACAAATTATAAGGCATTGTATATTCGCAGTTTTCAATTCTATTTATTAAAAATCCCCTCTTTATCCTCCCCATGAGTTAAGCCTCAAGCATTTACGGCAACCAAATTTTTCGAAGCACCCCTGGAATTCATTTCTCGGAACTGTCACCAAAATTGAGGTTGAAGCTCCATGGATGTCTAAAATAGTGCCGAAACGATTTCGAACGATCATCAATTTTAAATTCAGGAACATCCAGAAATGGCACGACCCATTTGCATTACAGGGCAGGGTTCCCATGAAGCCTTGAAATGCCAGTTTTGAGAACTGAACACGAATTATGATTTGGTTTTTTCCCATCGAATAATATTCCCGGACTCTCGAGTCCGAGACGGACTTCGAAACGTCGGCTTCTATTCAAAGCTTATCCGGTAGAAGACCCGCAAAGTCCTCTTAAATATGAACATGAATGGGGTCGTTTACCATATTTTTTATTGCCGAATATGATAGAGTTTGTAAAATAAAAAGACCCGTAATTTTCCGTTTTTTGATCCGTCAATTATTTCTCGAGGTATAAGCGGCGAAAAAGTGATGTTTTTAACCCTATCGGAAAAGTGGGCGTGATACAACCTCTGACGTATATCGACTTCGTCCAATCACAATTGAGCCCGCGAAGCTACTTCGCCTTATCGCAAAGGGGGGGGGGACACAGCTGGCTCTCCCAATGGGAGCGATTGCGACAGGATCTGTGCGAGCAGACCTTCCGAGAATCCCCCTCCACTCCCTTCCCTTCCCATAAAGGCCGCTTTACACGATGCAATTTTTTGTACAAAAATTTTTGTACAAACTCTTGCATGAGGAAATTGTATCGTGAAAAGCGGAAAATTGTACGAACGCTTGTGCGATTGTTTGAATGACTGATCGGGAAATAGAACCTGTTCTAATTCCATTCAGACAAACATACAATTTCGTTCAGTTTATACAAGCGTTTGTACAAGAAATTGTACGAAAAATTGTATCGTGTATAGCGGCCTTAAGAGCAGTCAAGGACGGGAGGAAAATGACGTCAATGTTATCACAGCAGCTTTTTCGGTGGGCGTCACCTTTTGCTTATTATAATTTTTTATTTATGAGTGAATGGTTGTGGTTAGAAGATTAATTTTTTAACTAAATTTCTTGTTTCGTTTCCATCTAACAATTTTGTGCACAAAATTGCGATTTCGGTTCCGAGTAAACGCCCCATTGTCAGTAGCAGAGTAAGAGGAAGAGGGTAATACTCAGATGGCAATCAAACTGACACAATATTACCCGTTTAAATAGAAGCTACCGGACTGCCCATTGCGTCTGGATATGTATGTTGTCAGTGGGGACCGATCGTGATTGATTGAACTAATGGCGCGGCGCGTTGGGCAATAAAGGAGGCACGTCACATCCGGCGGAGAGAGCTTGATCCGGGAAAGACGGTGGTGACATTGTTGCGAGCGGATCAATCGCTGTTGCACACAATGTGTGGGCTCCTCTTGATGTCTGATTGGAAGGAGGAGGAGCCTCTCGACTCGAGAGAGAGAGCCACGCGCCCGCCCCATCCCCCTCCCCCGACACTTGCCCTCTTTTTAAGGAGATCGGCCGCACGTGGCTTGCCGTTTTCGCAGTCGAGAACGTCCGTCCTATCGGTCAACGCAAATTCCTCGCTCTTCATCCCGTCGTATCTCTTCGGGAGCGAGTTCTTCCTTCTTGTGGCAGGTTCCTCGGGAATGGAGTGTGTCGACGGAGATTTTTGGTCCGATTGTAATCGGGAATCACCTTACTGAGGAAATATGGTCTTCCGATTGAGGGGGGAAAAAGATGACTAGGAGATTTAAAAAAAAATTAAGCAACCTGCAGGAGTGGCGAAGGGCACACTGGAACTCGCCAACTTTTTCGAGCGCGAGGAAGGGATGGGAAAAGGTCCGCTAGTCCCTACACACGAACTGGACAACTTACCCTTCCAAGTAGAAAAGGGGGGTAGGATGCAAACCCCTCAAGCATCTGATAAGTGTAGCAAACCGTAGATTAGGATTCGTAAAATTCAGTCAAGTCAGGCCTATGCCAAGATGTTAGGCATATATTAAAAAACACCAGCGTATCGTGCTAGATTAAAAATCTAGTTCCATGAGACCCTATAGTAGCTTGTTTGAATGTCAATAGTGAATGATTGGCGATCTGCACCCCCTGTCACATATTGCAGGGTATCGCGTAGATGTAGATGTACGTAGGTGTCCATAAATTTGAAATTAGTTAAAACTTTGTTTCGTCCTCTCGAGTCGTTGTTGGCGAGTTCGTGGGTGTATACCTGGAGTATGAAAGGATCCTACATATGGCCATCAGTTGGAGAGTTCGAGTGCGACAGAATGGGGTCCGTGATAAGAATGTTGGCGAGTTCATGTGCGTCTGTATACCTGGAACAGGTAGAGTTGTCGAGTTCATGTAGACCCGTGGCAAAGTATGTCACCTCATCCTTAACCCTTAAGCGGGCGCGCCTCATAACGTAACACTAGCGGGCGCGCGGCGCACTGAGTGCTCCATTAGCTTCATATCCCAATTCTTGGTTTTAACTTGTGCTGTCGGTCTTCATGAGAATTTTTCATTATTTTTTTTAATTACTTAATTCATTACTAAATGAATATGAACTTTTATAGCTAAAAATCATTTCTGAAAGTATTTCTTAACGATATCCATTCTCGATGAGAAAAATAAAATATCATGCATCACATCACAGTAATTCCATTTCTGCATGATTTACAACGTATTGATGTCTTATAATGTAATTAACACACATAAACTTTACCAATATCACACCTAATGGTACTATTTATATTTTTCCCGCGACCTCAGGTTACAAATCTTCCACGTTTTACGATTGGCCGCTCAATTACCTCATCATTTTTGGCGGTTGGTATATTATTATTGGGATTATTGGCGGTTGCTGCATCCTTCGATAGACTGTTTATTTTAGAACGCTCAACTAAGTGATCTTTCAAAGACAGACGCTTTAAAGAACTCTTCTTTCAGTTTTTGGATTTCCATCATTTGCAAAGTAGAGCACTTACATATTTATTCTGGCAATATTCAAGAGAGGATAATGTACAGCCAACGGCCGGCCGTCTCCTTGTTCTGCGGGAAATTGAATATGTTCCGCACATGTGGTCTACTGTATTCACTCCACCTTTAGTACTGTTATAATCCATGATAGCATATGGTATCCCTGTGCTACGATCTATCTTTCCTGTATCGTTCATTGTTGATAAGGGATTGCTGGTTTGTTCTTTTTTCTAGCGTGTAAGACACCAAAGATACATTTTTCTGAAATCCATATAAATATAGAGGTCCCAATCGGACAGTCTTTTCTCGGAAAAAATTCAACAACCATGGATACGTAATTCACGTGATGAAAATCATAAAACCTCATCTCTGATACCTCGTGCATGCCCAGGAAGGATTTTCACAATGTTTTTAGTCTTGGTTTTTGACTTTTTCTGCTGTTGTGTTCTATGCCTTGTAGAACATTGTCTTTTGTGATAAAGATATCGTTTCTGCTTCTGACACTCCAATCATCTTCATCCTCGTGGTCAAACCCCTGCTCAGAAACCGAATCATGTTCCGAATGGACAAAATCTTCATCCTCAGATGTAGAATCACTAATCTGATCGATGGAACTATCCTCACTCTCAACCTCGTGCAAGACTTTTAGAATGTCAACGCCTCTGGTGAATTTTGGCCTGGGAAAAGTAAAATGCCTTCTTACTTCAATCTGCAGTAGGCTATATCAAAATAAAATTCTAGATGTGCCCCTAATATTTGAAAAATATTTTCTATAAGCATTTGTAATCATGTATCACTTACATCTCGCTGGTTTAGAAAGCTGCAGGTCGGGCTTAGGATCTTTGACATTATTTCTTATTCTCAGCTATGATAACACATTCCACTGACCATTTCAGTCTCAAAGAATGGAGCTAGTTCATCTTCAAATATTGGAACAAAGTAATTACTTTCGAAGAGGAAATTTACTAGTATGTCATAATCCAGAAGGAAAGAAATATTTTTTGAAAATTTATTTCTAACTTACTTGAGACAGGATTTGAAGAGATAGTAAGTATATCGGTGCCTGGACCAAAGAGGTCCTTACTTTTCGGTCCATTGTCGCCAATATAAAGAATCGTAAGCTTCAATAAGTATTTGCCATTTAGATGCATTTGTATCAAAGATTGACAGAAAACCTCAAACGTGTTAGCAGAAACCCAAAACGCTTGAGTCTTCCGCGCAAAAAAATGAAATAAACACAAATTTTATAATATGTTTTAGAGAGTTAAATTTATAGAAAGGAGTTGAAGTATATTGTAAAAGAAAAAGGAGAATATGAAACATAAGGAGGTAAAATAGGGCTTCAAAAATGCAATTCTCAGCCCTTCTACACCAAAAAAAATCGTAACACTAGCGGGCGCGCGGCGCACTTTGTGCGCCAAGGGTGGACTTACCTCAGTATAATTCTTGCCACAAAAAAATAAACGGCTGTAAAGTTATAAAATCAGCACTAAACGATGAACTATGAATAAATGCAGGAATACGTAGTCATTACTTTATTCTAATACCAAAGCTCTTCAGTTGTCGCAAGAATTACATTCACTGGCGCACTCAGTGCGCCAGCGCGCCCGCTTAAGGGTTAAGCACGTGTCTTAATGACTTAATAGAAGCATTTGAACTTTAAGGAAGTTATAGTATTTTCTAGCTTAGAAGCAGGCTCGGACCCAGGTGTTAGCAAGCTGCGTGGGCGCCGGGGTAGGGAGCCGTCGAAAGCAACCCCGACATGCCCTCAAATTATATATGTAGACCCAAAATGCGCAGAATTTTGTCAAGAAAGACATGAGACGGAATACGCATTTGAGATTAATCATAGGTATAATTCATCGCACTAATTAATGCACCTGCAAAGTCATACGTAGCATCACATGTACACGTAACTATCAAATAACGAGATTCTCTACACTTAGCGGGGCACGCATAAACTCCTCGGGGAATTTGAGGTAATGGCGATACTATAGGGGCAGGCACGCAGCCAGAAATTTCCTTCCTTCCTCGCAACAATTCAAAAGTGAATCCTCACATCTGAGCCCCGAGAAGAAAAACACAGATCCGATCAGGATAAGAACCCTGACCTGAACCGATGGCAAGCATCAGGCACGTAGCCAGAAATTTGCTTCGGGGAGGGGGGGGCTAAGTCTTGCGAAACTTGAAACAAAGCAGCCTTGTCCATTCGGTGCCGACATATTTCAAATCTCTTGCCTTAATTGTCAGTGTTTGATTTGACTTTTACAGTGCCTATACTTATCTCTTCTCAATGGTAAAGTTCATTGCTAAAATCAAAACAACAAAGTAGCAAATATTCCACAAAGAAAAATCATTCGCCTTGACCGGGACTCGAACCCGGACCCCCTGCTTTACGGCCAGGTGCTCTACCAGTTGAGATACCAAGGCCTTGGTAGCTCAACTGCCTTGGTAGCTACTCTGGTAGAGCACCTGGCCGTAAAGCAGGGGGTCCGGGCTCGAGTCCCGGTCAAGGGTAATGATTTTTTCTCTGTGGAGTATTTGCTATTGTGCAATTTCAGCGGGTAACGCCGCTAATGTTTTCACGGCTAGTACGTGATCTTTGAATTCAAAACAGCAAAGTTATTGGGAAAATATTTCGGGGGGGGGTGTGAAGCACCAGAAGCTCTCCCCCCTGGCTACGTGCCTGTATAGGGGTATTGATTCTGCGATACGATACAAGCCACGATATCGGATGCCGATGTAAGTGACCTAAAGACCGCTTTCTCCTGGAGAGTTTCGGGATGTACCGCCGATAACGTTTCGTTATCCCGTTATGCCGTTCGAGAAGCCCAAGCGATTGGCGAATTGGGGGGGGGAGGGGTCTCCGAGGAGTCGTCCGTCACTCGCCGGAAAGACGACTGACTCGCTGCTATCACCTCGTAGGAGGGGAGTGTCCAGAGGAGACACGTGGACCGCCTGCTCCCCCGCCCCCGAGGTCGGCTAGTGCCCAGAGGACGGATGAATTCTCGGAATGGTAAAGTGTTTGCGGGCGTGAGGGAGAAAGAGCGCTTGCCCCGCCGCACAGGAGCGCGCCCTGTAAACCACCGGCCGGACAAAACAGGAAGACAGTTGACGACAAACGAGCGTGACGCAACCGAATTGAATGGAAGTGACCAACGCTGTATTTGCCGTTTATTCGGAGTTGTTTTTGTAAGTCGTCGTTTTGTAATGTTTCGGTCACGAAATGAACGGCGTGCTGTTATTTATTCTCGAACGCGCGATGAGTGTAGAAAAAATTGCCATTCTCTCACTTAAGTCGGCATGAACGTGTCTTTGTATCCGAATGTCAGCACTGACTGATCTTGAAATTAAAATGACCTTTAAAATCCGTTAATCGCTATGAAGTAGAATAGAGAGATTTTTAATGAGTTCGAGCCTTTTCGTAATCGAGTTTTTATAAGGAAATGGCTCCGACCCTTGTAATTTTTAAAAATTTTCATTGAGTGTACGATTGTTTATTTTTATAATTACAGTGTAAAATTAGTTCCCTACAGCGCTGGTGAAATGTTGGATCATTTCTTATGCTTCGTCAAGATATATTTCATGTATTTTTTAGCCCTAAAAACTTTCTTTAACCGTTTCCTTAAAAGGTTCTTATATTTTTCCCTAAAAATCATGCCAATTGAAATCTCACCATATCTTCCTGGAATCACATTCACGCCTATGTGTACCTATGTGTCTAATTATATTTGAGCTAGGTGAAGTAGTTATCCGTGTGAGGCAACCTACAGTCAGGGGCGTCGGAGCTAATTTCGCTGGGAGGGGCCAACCTAGAAAAGGGCGCGGCTCTTAAGAAAAGCTCCTATTAAAAGGACCGCATTTTTTGCGGATAGGAGGGGGTAGAGACTAGAATTCCGCTAAAAGTGCATATGAAGGCCGTAGAATATGCGTCAGAAGGGAAAAGGCAAGCTGGAAAAAAGTTAAATTTAATTAATTTATTAATGAAGACTCATTACTCAAGGGCCCGGGGCAAATTCTGGGGAGTGTCGGATCCCCCCCCCCCTGCCCCCCACTTCCGACGCCGCTGCCTACAGTTAAGATTATTCGCTCCATGTAGGCACTTGCAGGGAAGTATTCTTCATTAGAAATGAGGATCACAGAACTCCACAGACCACCACAAGTGTGTGATTTTGTGGCAAAGGGTGACTATACTCCAGTTATAAACTCCTGTCACACAAAATCAAGAATTTCCTTGTTTCCATATCGCCAGTTTTACCGTTCAGTCAACCTAGTTCATTTCGAAAACAAAACAGCTTGACATGCAACACAGCACATAATTTAAAACAATAATCATGCGGAAATGACTTTGCATCAATATCTTACATATATTTGCATTAAAATGCCACATATTTAATAAACTATAGAAAACAGTTACAGCTATAAATTATCCATTTTGGCCCAGCTCCCTTCCTCCATGGGGACGAGATGTTTTTATTTCTGAGCATTATGATGGCCATATATTAACTCTTATAAATCCAGAGTGATGACTTACTTGGCCCCTATGCCTGATTAACTTTGACAATCAGTTGATGTCAAACTGATGTGGCGTTTGCCGACTCTTTCGATTACAATAAGAATAAGGAAAAGACGACTTGACGGAACAGGTCGGGGTGGTGGCTTGAGTACCAGTTCTCATCTCGAAGGCCCAGGGGGGGCTGTGTTTGAAACCATCGAGATTATCTCTAATAGGTAACCAAGGAGTCACGTTGTATAAACACGAACGGTGCACAAATTTGGTCTATTATAATCGTACATTGCAATCGCGCTATATATTGTTTTACACGAGTTTTATCTCATCTGACTCAAATATAGAGCCTTAGAGCGAGGAAAACTAAAAAAAAACAATTATTGACATTTTAATGAGCGATACAAACACACCAAATATTCGATCCCTTTCTCGTTTTTACCACGTGGCTCCTTGGTTACCTATTCGAGATCATCTCGATGGTTTCAAACACAGCGCCCCAGGTCCGAATCCTGACAGTAAGCAGTGATTTTTCAGGAGTATACCGGCCCCCAATTAAGTCCCTAAATGGATAGCACTTTCTATTTCAGTATACCGACAGTCAAATACAGCGGCGCAACAACAACCCGAATCGCGGGAGGGCCAAACTCCTTGAAAAATCTGTATTAGGGGCAAGTTTTGAAGACTTTTGTGTGAGTCGCATAACTTCCAGGGGGACTATATACTAGTTCATACCGTAGATCACTGTGTTCATTTATTGTAACAATTATTCATTTGCAATTGTTAAGCCTCTCAAGAAAATACGTGCGATACCTCACGTTGGTGTGCACTCGATAATTAATCACGACGATAATGATCAAAGAGCACGTTTTGTACATACAGTCCACGCGAAAAGACTCAAGTTGAAGGCTTTTATATCTAAAAACGGAAGGAGCGATACTCATACAGAGCATATCAACGTGTAGATAATTCAGTCTTTCGTTTAATGCAGGTAATAGACCTTTTTTAATACCTACTTTTGTGGCATGTTTTTGCAGCGAGGATGAAAAATGGCACACTTCTTTTAGGGTCGCCGAAGGCAGCGTCACTTTGTCGGGTGTCGTAACAAAATGAAAAGAACAGGAAATTTTGATAAAATACGTATTGTACTTTTGGCATGATGTCCTTTAAATTTCAAATAATTTACTTGTATTCGTTTAAGTTATTCTAGCAGATTTACGAAACCGGGTTTTCTCCGTAAGTATGCAACATTGGAAGCACGCGAATACCTTCGTCTTCAATTTAAAATTTCTAATGAGAATCCAATAACTTCATAACACTTGACAATGCCGCAATACTTTATTTCAATTTTATATTTTTTGAAAACGAGTTGGGAGCGAAGGCGGAAACGCAGAACAACGTATACGTTGAGTGTAACGATCTCGAGTTCAGTATTGATGGCAGAACTTCAATAAATAAATTGAGACAACTGTTTAGCATTAGCCTAAAATAACGAAATATACTTGCGGTCTACGCTCTCGATTTTTATGTAACATTAACGGTTAAAGAAATTCCTGTTTCTTTTTTTACGGGAAAGTGATGAAAAGTTTTCGAGTAGGCACTGAACGCTAGGAAAATCAGTGACTATCACCAATATTCAAGACTTTGTTGTTTGAAATGAAGAGGCGTACTGTTCTGTGGATTCCGAAAATTATCCTCAAATTCCTAAATCAACTCCGGTTTTTCCACAAATCACGAAAACGTGAAAATTAGAAAAGGCAATTTTTTAATGTTATTGCGTAATAGAAATCTTTAAGGCGGATAAAAATGTTCTATACGCGGATATAATTTGTTTGAGATTCTTTAGATACTAGTAAAATTAAATAGTTAAAAACAAACACTGGAAACGGCTTTCGGGCGTTCCTCCGCGTCGTGTGTTGTCAGGGTGACGACAGTTTCTCCAGCCATCCTGCTGGCGTCTTCAGGTCAGAAGACGCCAGCAGGATGGCTGGAGAAACTGTCGTCACCCTGATAACACACGACGCGGAGGAACGCCCGAAAGCCGTTACCAGTGTTGAGAAACGCCGCGGAAACCTCAGAACCAGTTAAAAACAAAACTGTAATTCCAAAAAGGATGGCGTCAAGGTTTTCAACGTGCTCAAATGCGGAGAATAAGTGAAAAGTGTACCTGCAAAACTAAAAAAAATTTATTTCTTATGTTTTTTTAATATAAAGTAGATTTGAATTAGAATACTTTTCAGTAAATAAAAAAAAACATGATACTAAGTCTAATTCCCATACCTACCCTCGTCACAGCTCCTCGCCAAAGCGTGGAGACAAATTGCTGATCACATTGTAACACTATGTACGCATGTAACAGTTAAAAATCATGGCAATTTCCTGGAATTGGTTATTTTAGTTGCAAGCTACAGCGTGATTTTGTAAAATTATGTTAGAAAATGCACTGAAGAGAGCAAACTGCATAGAATGAAAACAGAAAAAAGATGATTTGCTGGAAAATCGACTAAAAGACAGATTGGTCGCGGCTCTCTCTTAATATTTTTGTCCAAATATTTCCTTAGTAAGCTAAACAACGTAATTGGGACTTTGGAACATGATATCGTTCTGAAAGACCTGCATAAACGCAAAGTGTTTAGATTAATGGTTGATAGCACACAAGATGTTGCTGTGATGGATCAGTTGGCAATTTGCGTCCGCTATGTAGTCGAAGGGAAGATATATGAAAGACTTTTCAGTTTAATAGTAGTTGACGATTCCAGTTAGCTCGTTTGATGAAGCTAATAAGAAGAGAGGTTTTTACAACGGCCTACAAGCCCACTTCAAAAGAAAAAATCCTGATTTTATTTACATCCACAGTATGGGGCATGTATTTAATTTGGTGGTGGCAGATTCAACTGTAAATTTGGTCCAAGCCGACAGTTTATTTGGTTTATCAGAAAAATCAGCTGTTTTCTTATGCTCGTCCTTCAAGAGAATGTCAGCGTGGGAGATGGAAACTAGAAGGAAACATCATGCTCATGATAAACTCTGCAGAATTCAAAATATCGGTGCTACAAGGTAACGGAGTAAGCATAGGGCACTTTCATCGATTGTAGATGAATAATATATGCATAAAATTAAAGGGTTACTCAGGTAAATTAACAAATCTAATTTGTGTGTTGTGGGATATATCCACAGGAAATTTCGACTGTAAATCAAAATTCACGGGCAAAAATTTAGTAAGCCAATGGACAGCATTTGAAAACATTTTTGTCTTTTGTTTCTTTTGGATATATTTTATTAACTCTAATAAGTCTAAATACCTTCATAGTAAGAATACAGACTACGCTATAACCTGGAATATGGTGGATTGTTTGTTGTAGCAACGCAATTCTAAAATATATGATGAGCACTTTGAATTTCACTACGAGAGATAGAAGAAGTATGCTGGAAGAGTGAGAAGTGATCTAGATGACTCAAATGAAGTGGAAATGGAATTTTATTTGAAAACACAAACGACTTCAAGAAAGAAAACAATGTCAGGAGAAAAAGCCAAAGAAGAAGCACCTGAATTTGCTGCAACTAAAAAGTATAAATTGATCTACTTTTGCATTATTGATCGCGCCAGAACAAGTATTGAAGACACATTCGTCGAGACATTTTAAAAGATTACTCTTGGCTTGATCCTAAAAAAATTCCGAAATAGCAAAGGTAGATACTTTTCTTCCAAACATTATATGCGCCATTCCAAATTTGTGTAAAGTATAAAGAAGTTCTTTACTTACTGGAGTGAAACAGTTTGCAGTTCAGTACGAAAGTTTTACCAAGGCAGAAAAAATTGAATATGATGAAGGAGAAGACATGCCTGATATGAGAAAATTTCGTAGACAGTGAAGATGACGAAGTTAACTTTGAAGAAGAGGATGAAAAGGAGTTCATTCATTGCACTCAAAATAGAAAATGATACAAATGCTTGGCCTGTGATTTCCCCATTGTCTATGAACTGTCTCAATTTGGGCATTTTATTAACATGTACACAGCATATAAGTTTGTTGTTACACTTCCTTTCACTCAGGTAGCATGTAAAAGAGTATTTTCTAAATAAAAATCATCAAGGACAGACGTAGATGAACACTGACTCAAGATACTCTGTTCAATTTACTTCTAATGAATTAATAAAGTTCATTAATAAATTAACTCATGCCAGTGAGAAGAAAGGGAAAATATTTAATTGTTAATTGGTGCACAAGATAGAAATTCAGGGAATCAAAATCAAGGTTTGAACTTTCTTTTTTTTAATTATTTATACTAATGTCTGTTCCTTTACTGCAATCAATGAAAAAAAGGTACTGTAAGTACAGTTCACAAGATCAATTAAATTATCATACCTAGTTGTATAACTACTTATTGGTGCCCTTTCTACCGGATCAACCTGTTTAATTAGGTTTTCAAGGTTTTCTTAATAAACATGACGTCTAATTTTCGATAAAAATTCCAATTTTACGCCTGGCCCGCAATTACAAATAGGTTATAGGGGCTGCACGACAAAAAATATTCTGATGTTCCAGTATTGTGGTGCGGGCGCATAATAAAATAATAAATTTTGTGGATGTTGAATACGATCGTGGGCACAGTTGATTAGTGCTCACTAATTTGGAAAAACTCAACCAGCGGCAGCAAGAGAGAGGGCGTGGCACATGTGCCACAACTTGCGAGATCGTTTTGCTATTTGAACTGTCTCCACCTTCTCAACGCAGCGCTATTTACTCCCGCTCGATTGATTTTTGATACTTATTAGTTGGATATTCTCCATATGGTGTAATTATAAATAGTTCAATTCATTTATCGAGGGTAGTAACAGTAGACGTGCCTGTATTTGGAAACTAGTTTGTCGCGCTGCCGCTTACAGGCCCATGTTAAATATATATAAACACATACTTGTACATTATTTATCTGGTTTATCTCGCAATAAAACAAACCTATTTTTTTTCGAGTTCTTCTGGTGTCGAAGTAGCATGGATAACAGCGCTTCCTTTCTTGCAACAACACACCCCTCAAATGTACCCACCCAAACATTTTTCTAGCTACGGCTTTTCCAGTCCCCAATAAAATAAGGGGCACCAAATTTGTGTCCAGCCATGGGCCCCCGACGATGCCAGACCTGAATACAGAGGGAAGTGGAATAGATTGGGTATGTTAGAAACGTGCCTTTTATTTCGCAGACATGAACTGTTGGATAAACGGAGATGAATACGGTAGGTTTAAATTCAGATATGATTTCGGTGTGCTGTTGTGGATGTCATTCGATTTTATAAATACCAGGGGAACTAATGTAAAATACTGGAGCTGAATTCGGGATGGGAACGAGATATAGTAATGTAGGACTTTCAGGTCTATGAAAGTTTGGTTGTAATAGGAGAAAGGCTTATTCACGAAAAGATACAGAGAAATCGGGAAGAACAGGACATCTTCTGAAGGTTATTGTGGTTACTAGTCATATAAATGTTGAAAAATGCTGGTCAACACGCAGGATGAATAGTTAAAAGCTTTGTATTAGTAAATAACAATAAAAAAGAAGGTGAGGTGCCTGGAGCATGCACGTCACAGTGGATTAAATTCGTTAAGTGACTGGTTTGCTGCCAACAGATTGAAACTAGACGCCGAAAACTATAAGGCAATGTTAATGTGCGCACTTTCTCAATGCGTTTGCCGCAAGCAGCGTCTTAAAGGTGGTGTGAGGCAACGTTGGACGTTGAAATCAGATGACCATATGGATTATGCCCGTAAAAAAAATGCAAAAAAGATGGATTTCTTATGTAGAATTAATACACTATTAAGCTTAAAATCACCAAAATTAAGCATAATGGCATTATCTCACCTCATTTCAACTTTTGTTTAACTGTTGTTTTTTCACAATAATGTAGGTAAAAAGACTTCAAATATTGTAAAATAGAGGTGTGAGACTCGTATTAAAATGCAGACGGTATATGAATATACGGTATATTCTATGCTATTTACTTCGCAACAGATGAATATCACTGTTGTTTTGAAGTAAATTTATAATATTAAACATAAAATTTAAAGTGGTTGTATTCAAAATATTTTATAACTTTCTGGTATCCAATAATGAAGCTCATAATTACGGAACGAGAATAAATAAGAATTTCCACCTTCCTAAGGGAAAGAAGGCATTATCCCAGTGCTTTCTGTGTATCGAGGACTTTTACTCTAAAATAATTTAAGTCCTGATTTAAAATATAAAAAACTATGAACGTTTACGTAACAAATTACTCAATACGGAATTATTATTTTGCCCACAAGGTTCTAAGACAGGGTAAAGGAGTGCGTGGCATATCTGTGAATTTCTGTTCACATTTTTGTAAATTAATTTTATCGTGTCTTATATGTATGAAAAATTTTAATATCTGCCGATAAATAGTTATCATTATTATCACAGTCTGAATTTTCCTTATGATAGACCCCGTCATATATGCACGTAGCCGGGGGGGGGGGGGGGGGGGAACTTCTGGTGCTTCAGCCCCCTCCCGAAATTTTTCCAATAATTCTGTTGTTCTGATTTTAGCAGCGAACTTGACCAGTGAGAAGAGATAAGTATGGGCACTTCAAAAGTAAATACCAAACACTGAAAATTAAGGGAAGAGATTTTTAACATGTCGGCACCGAATGGGCAAGGCTGATTTGTTACAAGTTACGCAAGACTTAGCCCCCCCCCCCCCCCCCCTCCCCGAAGCAAATTTCTGGCTGCGTGCCTGCTGCAATAGTAAGATGGAGTTTTTAATATATGTTCGACAAACTTCTGAATAGTAGTACATATATATAAATGCGTGTTCAACCCGAAGGTTGGTTTTTGATAGGTGAGGGTAGAACTCGCCACGTACTAAGCCATTGGCGTATGATATTCACACATTCAGGGTATGAGGGCCAGTTCTTTTCCCTGGGCCACCAGAGATTTCCTACGAAGTTCTGACACAGAGAAAATCGAATCGCGAGCATTTTAGGTGGAGCCGTCCTGAAAGGGAGTTGAACCCGGGACCATCCAGTATGTAGCTCAGGGCTCTACCCGCTACGCCACCACGACCCCCTGAATTACAGTGGCTTATATTTCGGCTATGATCTAATTTCCAACTAATTCTTCCAATATTATGCACGCTGCTAAACCTGTTGTAGCACCTTTTTCTGGGCAACCTGCTTTTAGATGCAGGGTCATCGGTAAGTTCGGAGAGTTATGAGTAAGGTAATGGGGAGCGGAATGTCTCCTGGGATGAAACAGATTTGCCGACATCTGGGTGACATAAAACCGCGTCCACATATCTCTCCTTCGAGCCACAAGCCGAGCGATAAGTGGAGTGGATGCCATCGTCTCGACGGTTCTGTGACGTCACCGACACGAGGAAATGACAGTTACAGCGTCTGCGACATGATTATCGTGGAGCGGATGACGCAACGATATAAAGACACAACAAGCAATGAAATACACGTCTGCGTGCTTCAAGAAGGTGAAATACTTACGCGACGGCTTGGAAAACAGAGGGAGTGGCATTTTAATTCTGAGACGCAACAAGCAACAGGACTTGTAGCGACGTCTTCAAAGGAGAAATGCGGAATCTCTAAATTAATTTGCCGACCGCTCACAAATGATTTAGGGATCTCTGTCTTGCGGGCACTGATTTAGTGGAGTCATCAGAGTCATGGTCGCTTGGGTTCCACGTGTCGCCGAGAGCTAACTAGGACACTGCTTGGCTATCCTCTAGCTCTAGTTATAGCCACACTCCTACCTACGGCGGAGGATGAAGTGATGAATGATGGGAGATTACATCAGGGTAACAGAAGATTATCGCGAAGGCGGATCGCTATAACTGGCATTAACCTAAAGACAATAAAGTCTCAAAAATAATTCGATATTTCGAAAAAATTAAGGAACATTTTTCATGTATGTGCTTGGTGTATGAGCCCTATACTTTGTGGAAGTACATTGGAGAAGTAAGTATAAGACTTCATATTTCAACTTTATTTATCCAGTTATAATTAAATCAAAATATATTAAAATTAATTATTATTTATAATATAACATTTTTATATAGTTCAAGGGGGAAAAAGAAACCAATGAAATACTGTCCTAATTACAGCTGCTACCTTCTCAATTTTCAAGTGACATATAAATAATAATCCATTTTAATTGCATTGAACAAATTAGGAAGCTTTTAAATCTAGCATATATATTTATTTACATATTTGCATGGAAGAAACATTTGACTTTTTTATCGAGATTGCCCAAAACGATTTCCTTCAACTTTATTAGATAGCGAACCATTTTATTGTAAAAGAGATTAAAATATTGATGCAAATACTCCAGATATATAGTGTATTAACATATATACTTTGTAAGCTAAAAGCAACATGTCCCTTTAATTAATCTCATTGTTTACATTTTTGGTTCGGGAAAGTGAGAACACAAGGAAGATCGACACTTAATCGTAAGAAGTAAGATGAAAAATAATAGAGAGGCCTTTTGCGTATATGGATCGCAATGCAAGTAAAATTTCCCACCATATATTTAGCATTCTTTTGAGTTTTCTTTTTTTACAAAATAAACTGCATTCCCTTAACTCTTGTTTAGCATTCGGAACGAATCTTTATTAGTTGGATTCCAAACTTTACCTCGTCATTTTTGTAATGCAAATTAAATTGTTTCCTTTGCTTTTTCTTCAGAGCAATATCCCAAGATTCGTGAATAAATTGTAGTCTATATTTCTGTATTTTCGGTATTTTTTTTGCATGTGCTGGCGTCAAAACACGTGGATGAAAAGCTAGCCAATGCTACTATATTTATTCCAACGCCGCGGAATACTGAAAGCAAAAAAACACTAAGTAAAATCTTCTCAGACTCCCCAGCAGCTTAAAATATTATCCGATATCCTTATCAGCCGATTTTTCGTTTCCTAACTTCTTTGGCGTTCAGTAAACTTTTGATCTCGACAAACTAATAAGTCATTGAAATCCGGATGAAGAAGAAAAATTCCAATAGACATTCCGGTTCCTGCATTAGTCATGCCTACTTGGAATCCCATTTTGAAAAGAATAAGGAGTTCAAGATCGAAGCTGTTAATCAACGGCCCCCACAGTCAACAATCAACTTCCAATCCTTGGTGAAATACCTGCAGGTATTTCACCAAGCATGGTTATGGGAACTGGCCAAAATTTAAGATTTGTGATATTCTTTCCGCGAGGATGAGTGACGAGTCGTCTCTCAAAACGTCGGCAAATGTGGATAAAATATTTTACTAATATTATTCGCCACGAAAGGGTTAGTTGGAAAGATATACACGCTACCAACTCTTTTGAGTCTCTTAAACGTGCTGCCGCAAATTTTTCTACTGTCATTACACCCTGAAAGGTTTGAAGTGAACAATTTTCCGAGATATTTAACTACCCTACCTATGCTAATAACTACTTCGCCACCTAAATACATTTGAAGTTGTGCCAATATTTTCCACCAGAAGATTATTACTGTCTGTTTTTGGAATTCAAAGTTACCCTCCTGAAGTGACATCAATAGTTATTATTACTAACACGGGATAAACTTCATTTGATGTACCTTTTCACAACAAGAAAAGGTCTAAGAAATTTCAAAAAACTTTAGGTTCCTGACGACACATGTATCGAAGATATTGACAAAGATCATCCACAGAAGACGATAACGAAACGTAAAAGAGTTCTTGGAGGACCGATTTGTATTCATGAAACCTAGAGTACAAGAGAGGCTTTTGGCTATGCATAAGAGATTGGAGAAGAAATAAAAATGTTCACTGCGGAATTAGAGAGAGGATTTGACAATGTGAATTGGAATTCAATGCTCGGAATTTTAAAAAATTGTGTCCTATAATGGGATAAATATTATCATAAATTGCATAAGAACCAATCGGCTGTGATTAAAGCTGGATCCGGCAGTGAAGTAGCAAGAATTAAGGAAAGGAATGAGAGACAGCTGAGCACTTTCTCCCGTAAATGTTAGTGCGTACATATAGAAAGCCATTAAAGAAATTAAAGAGAATTGATGGCTTCAGGATCAAATATCCACGGGGAAAATTAGCATTCTTCAATTCGCCGATGACATATCGGTCATGGCAGAGACAGAAGGAGAAGTAACAGGGTAAAGGTAGAAAGGACATAATCAAAAAAATCAAAGGTATGCAGCAGAAGAGATGAGGTCAAGACTCAAGAGGTTAAACTCGGGAAACAAAAGTAGAAGATATGAAAGAGTATTGCTCCCTAGGAAGACAAATGTTTAGCGCTAGGTGAAGCTAGAAGGAAATATGCAGTAGAATAGCCCAGGTAGATAGGGCATTCTACCGATAGGAGAATCTACTCATAGCTGGAAATGCAAGCTTGAAAGCAAGGAAAGACTTGATTAGAACTTACGTCTGAATCATACTTTTTAATGTCAATCTGGCACGGATGACGACAGCAGCAGAAAATCTTAGGATGGAAGAATTCGAAATGTGGTGCTACAGAATAATGACGAAGATCAAATGGATCGACCGGGTGACCAACGAAGATGTCCTTAAAAGAGCTGGTAAAAAGAGAAGTCTTCTGAAAACCTAAATAGTTAGTCATTCCTTGAGAATTGACGGCCTAATGATGACAATCGTAGTGGGATAATTGAATTGAAAAAATGGCAAAGGAAGGCCTCGTACTAAATATGCACCTTAACTGTGTGGTGAAGGATGTGAAATATAAGAATTATACAAATATGAAGAAGTTAGCCAATAGGAGGATAGAGTAGAAAGCTGAGTCATATACATGTTAGGAATGATGACTAATGAAAATAATATTCACTCATTACCAACCGCGGTGACTTATTTCACCACGGCCTCTGATTAGGTACATACATACAACATACTCTAACCACGGACCTCAAGATTTTAGGTTCTCCCGGCGAGTAGCTGTGGCGAAGTCTATTCGGGTCTTCCACCGGGTAAGCTGTTCCATTACTGCCGACGTTTCGGAGACCGAGTCGTTCTCCATCTTCAGGGCTGATGTCACATGTTGAAAACTGCCAGATATTTATATCCTTGGGCGTCAGGTGTCTTCCGATCTCTCGACCAATCGGAAGACACCTGACGCCCCGGCCAAGGATATAAATACCTGGCAGTTTTCAACATGTGACATCAGCCCTGAAGATGGAGAACGACTCGGTCTCCGAAACGTCGGCAGTAATGGAACAGCTTACCCGGTGGAAGACCCGAATAGACTTCACCACACGGAGATCAAGGTTGACATACTTGCACTACAACAAGCTCATTCAATGCAATCCATCTCATGCCTCATCGCTGGTTTCAAATCTGCCGGACACATGAAAGCGCTCAAGACCGGGAGGAGAGATGCAAGGAAAGCTACGGAGAAAGAGAGGACAGAAATATGTCTTAGACAGTAATAACCCTGATCTTTGCGCGAGGGTTTTCCGTGGATTTCTTCTAGTAAAGAATTTATTTTCTTTTATGGACTCGTCTCGCGTTTGTTCATTTCCATAACAATATTCCTCTGGCGCTCCTAGGGGCTACTTCAGGTCAGCTGAAGTGTATATGCATCATTTTCGTTCATCTTATATAAGTCACTCTGGACTGTTACCAGATTTCAAATTTCAAAATCAGTTCCCATTTGTTAATGAGCGTATAACAGTTTACATCGTGGATGATAGTCATTAATGTTTCCGTATATTAAACTGTAGCCTGCCGGAAATAGTAGAACAATACTTTAAAGGTCCCATACAAATTAGAATAGGCAATTTAATTTCAAAGGCCCGTTACTTCCCAAGACTGTTAAAATAAGCCGTAGAAATATTGAATAAATCAAAAAGTATTATCCGTGAAGACCATCATACCTCACTATCAACAATTAAACACTGTTTTTAAAAATTGAAAATTGGACAACCCTAATACGACGGTAATTATCGTAGATTGACGAGATTGTGTCACAGAAAGACATAATCGTAGAACCTAATGCTGTGTTAGCCCTTTCCATGAGACCGCGAGGCGAGGATGAAGTCAGATATTGTTCACATCAGGGGAATAATAAAAGACATTTCAAAAGTGAGGGTAAAGTGTGAAATAGGAAAAGGAGGAAAGGGATTTGAAAGAAGACATTTCTTTACGTAAAGGAAGTGACTCCAAATGCCAAGAGTGTCTTCGAAGCTAGAAAAGGGAGTGTATACCCCCACGAATTGATAGATTACTCTTTCGATCGGTGGCACGAGCAAATTTGATGGGTCACCATACTGCATCGCGGAAGTTTGAAAAAAAAGGATGTTTTCTACATAGCTACAAGGCAAGGAAATGTTGTGAGAACTACTCAAACAGCCACCAAGAAAGATAAGTAGCGCGCTGTGGCCAACACGAAAGCAGTAACTATTAAAGAATCGTCTCAACGGCAAGTATCTACCACTAAACCCCAATCAAAATGATTGTTCAGCTCAAACAGGACCAATGGGACGCAAAACAAGGCGAAAACTTTATGCTTAAGTTCACTGGGGTAAAAATATAAAATACGTCAAAATCTTCATAGCATCCTTCTAGTTAAAATCTTAGTCCCAGCATGGTTAAAATCTTCATAGCCTACGTCAAAATCTTCATAGCATCTCGCCATAAGGTAGAACGGGTGGTGATACCAGCAATCTACTATCAACGAGTTTGTAACTCGTCGATAACTTTTTGCTATTGAGTAGGATTCCAATTCTACAGACATTTCACCTAAATGCACCCTCCAAAGAGAGTACGGTGGTATCAAATGCAGTACGGCTTCCTGACTCAAATAATCACCATGAGTGCGCCTCAAATAATCACACCGCGATTTTTGCACGAATTTACATCTACATAATATACTGCAAGCCACAATAATATTCTAGTTTAAACTTCTCAATTTAAAAAAGATAAAACTACCAAAGCAAGCATGCATTGACATGCTGTTAGTTGGGTTAGCTTAAAGTCCTCATGCCAACATGCAACTACCTATGCTGTTCATGGATATACTTGTATTTATTCTATCGGTTATATTTACAACTAGGTATTCATAATTGTACGAGGAAATTGTAAATTTGTACGAGGAATTGTACAATTATACAAGGTAAAATAAACATTTTGAAGAGATAGAATATTTCTGGTTATAAGCCAACTATGCAAAACTGTATCAAAAATATTCCATTCACGTCTAATAAATTTAAAATTCATGGAGACGTTTAAAAAACTTAGAATTAACAATGCCTCTCCTAATTCCAATTCATTTGTTTCGATCGTCTATTGTCACTAATTTAAAGAGATAATAAGTTTCCCTGTCACATGCAATATTTATTCCTTCCGAGCGGCCATAAATAACACAGTAGCAGTGCCGGCCAAAGAAGGGTTAAATATACCGATACATATAATGCCTCTTGTCCACATTATTGCTAATTACGTCCGTTCACTGCAGCATGATGAAGCTATTTCAAACTCGCTTAACATACAATAAAAAACTATGAATCACAATACAAACCTACCATTTCCTCCCTCGCATACCTACGGCAAAAAATATAATCGGCAATGACAACCTTAAGCCTAATGCACCAGCGTTGACCTTTAGGTGGTTAAAGACCAAAGCTTCAACATCGGCGAATTCAAGGTCGCGATAAAGGAGAGTGATTTTTTACGTGGAAATTAAAAATTTACAAATATTTATTTAAAATATTTTCTTAAAATGAATATAAAATTATTCTTAAAAATCAAATATATTTATGAGTGCTATCATAATTATGGCATGCCATTTGTTCCAGTCACTTTAAAACAAAAGCCCCGAATGAATATTCCAATTGTCATAAAATATCAGCCCATAGAAAATTTATTTAATTAAATAAATATCAAGCTATAGCACATGTAATTGCAACAAGCAATGGCAACGGTAAAAAGAGAACTATGTTTTGAGATCAGAGCAAGTACTGTAGGAAACGCTCAGAAATTTCAGGGACGTTTAAGGAAAAAAATATGTTATATACTTTAATACAGAGATCTCGTACATGCCGCTGTAAACATTATTTCTCAAAATATTATACTTCATTTAGTCATAAATAAATCCAGTACAAAACCATTTAGTCATAAATAAATGAAGTACAATCATTTAAGATGCTGTTCCACCAAATCTCGCCTGACACTGTTGAATTCGTTCATTTAGTCAGCAGAGAAAAAAATTTGATGAAAAAGTGCATTGCATTAATTTAGTTTACAGGAAGAGACGTAACTTTTTTTCAACAAACATCAGTGCGAGACCTCTTAGGCACTTAAATCACCTTAAAATACCAATGACAGTATTCAGCTGTAGTACGACAGTAGTCTCGCTGGTCAGGATGGCTAAGCTTTAAAAGACCTTCACACATCAGGTATGGAGGGGTTATTTTATTTCCCTATATCACCTGTGGATTCCCAGAAAGGTCTGGTACCCTTTAATGTCATTCAGTTCAAGTGGACGCATCCGATAAGGCCTCGCCGGGATTCGAACAGGGAGAATTCGGCCAGTAAAGTCTCCACCCACTCACCCACCCGGCCACACATGCTATCAGACAAAGGGTTGACAATTAACTTTCAGCCTTAACCGTAAAAATTAAAATTGTGGACGCGCGTGTCCACCATTTCAGCGCGTTAAGAACGGCAGTTGAACTGGTATCCGGGTGTATTTTTATGCAGAGGGCTCCATTAGTTATCGCACGTGCATTATCTTGAGTGTCTGTGGGGAAGATAGCGAATCCTCCTCAGGCAATTGCCAACCATGATCCAGTTCTGATTGTTTTCATTCGCTCGCCTCGGGGAGACCTCATCCTCCGAGAGGGAAAAATTCGGAAGGGTGCAAGGGGAAGGGTTCGCGAGGCTAGGAGGGGGATAATGGGGGGAAGGTGGGGGGTGGGGGGGGCGTGCCGCGACGAACCCTCCAATGACAGCGTGGGAATACCCTCCCCCCCACCCACTCGGAGAAATCGCCACCCCTCCCTCCCTGGGTCCCCGTTCGCGCGCAAACCGCCGCGGCGTTCCTCCCACCCCCGCCTCCACTGCCCCCAACCACCCCCAAGTTCGCTCTCCGCGAGGGGCGTATAAATAGCATTGCAAAACGCCGCCTGCTCCCAAAAACCGAAAACCTCCGCATCTCCACGAGCATCATCCCTGTGTCCTCCCGGAGTCGATCCTCGCGAATCAGGGAGGAGATCTCTACCCTCCCAGCACCGTCCTGCTGCACACCCCCCTGGCGACGGCGTGCACTCACCGCGAAAGCCGCCGCGCGCACCTCCGAGAAGAAACTCGGATCTTCGAGGCGACTTCCGATGCACTGCTGTTGAGGAGGCGTGAATGTGTTTTCGGCCTCCGCGCGTCCGTTTATCGGATTTGCCCCTCGGAGAGAAAGAAGTCGAGACCTTGGGGAGAGCACATTATCCTTGTCTTCCGTCTCGAGGGAGCGTGCGGCGGCAACCAAGACGAAGAGATAGGAAGGACGCAAGTGACCTCTCCATCCGACGCCCGGTCTCCCACTGCCGCCGCGGGGCTCCTGTTCCACCCCTGAGTTCCGGCTGCAGCCGCGAGATGGCGGCTCCGCCCCTCGCCGGGTCCCCGTGGACCCGCCTCCTGCCCATCCTCCTCCTGCTGGCTTGCCTCGCGGTGTCCAGTGCGTCGCCGGCCGCTGGACACAAGAAGTCGGACGACTCGACGCTGACGCTGTGGACACCCATTGGCACCCTGAGGGGGGCGCGCGGCAAGTCGTACCGCGGCCGGCCCTTCGTCTCGTTCCGCGGCGTGCCGTACGCCCAACCACCCCTCGACCATCTCCGGTTCGCGGTGAGTCTCGTCTGCGTGTTTTGTGGTCTGTTACCGCACTAAAGGTCGCTATACATGATAAGATTTTTTGTAAAATTTCTTGTACAAACGCTTGCATAAACTGAACGAAATTGTATGTTTCTCTGAATGGAATTAAAACAGGATCTATTTTCCATACCATACAGTCATTCAGACATTCGCACAATTTGCCGCTATACACGGTACAATTTCCTCATATAAGCGTTTGTACAATTCTTGTACAAACTCTTGTATGAGGAAATTGTACCGTGTAAAGCGGCAAATTGTACGAACGCTTGTGCGATTGTCTGAATGACTGAACGTGAAATAGGACCTGTTCTAATTCCATTCAGACAAACATACAATTTCGTTCAGTTTATACAAGTGTTTATACAAGAAATTGTACAAAAAAATGTATCGCGTAAAGCGGCCTTGAGAAGAGCTGCAGACCGGAAGGAAAAGAGCATGGTCCCATCCGACGGACGGAGTACTGTACTCGGGTGATGTAAGATTTGGTGTTTTCCCAGCGTATTAGATGAGTGAAAGTTTCTCGGGTCTTCCACCGGGTCAAAGGCTTCATCTCTGCCGACGTTTCGGGAAACGACTCGTTCTGCATCTTCAGGGCTGTGCTATATGATATATAACACAGTGACATAGTTCATATCACAGCCCTGAAGATGGAAAACGAGTCGTTTCTCGAAACGTAGGCAGAGATGGAGCCTTTGACCCGGTGGAAGACCCGAGAAACTTTCACTCTACTGTACTCGGGTGTTCTCTACGAAACACTTAAGTAAGGGCCGGATTACCAATTACAAATATCATCCACTGCCTGAATTCGATCCTTCCGGTGAGAATCCAGCCTACCTGACCCTCGCGGTTTATACCTTATCCCCTCCTCCCAGCCGTGAGAAAGGACGGCGTGAAACACGACCGTCAAAAACTAGGAAATAAACCGAAGCGAAAAAAAATTTTGGTCATTTTTGGTCAGACTGGAGATGTAGCCGAACTTAGAAAAACTAAAAACAATTATCGTTTCACACCCCGTCAGTTGTCTTTAAAAACGTGGCTAAAGGCAGAGTATTATACGCGGCCTGCAACTTAATATCAATTCTCCAACCATCTCATAACTAGTTTCAGTGTGGAACAAACCCAATTTCTTCTGAGAATTCAACTTGAATCAATTTCCATCAACATTAGCCTGCTATCAACGAAAAGGCGTCAAGGAGACCACGGCTTAACGTACCATCCGATGGACGGAGTACTGTACTCGAATATATTCTAATTGTTACATCTCTACTGAACGATCATTAAATCTTATTATCTATTACATTTCTATTGAAGGATTGGTTCACACCATTTTTAATTATGATATGTGTACAGTTTAACAATAATTATCAATTCTCCGTACCCCCATACCCTCCTCAGCAATTTTTGAAAAATGAATCACTACTTTTTCATGGACTTGGTACTATATTGTACAGTGAATATTCGTTTCACACTATTAAAATTACGTGCTTCCTGAACTTCTAAAGAGAGCGAAAAAAGGGTCGAACTGGTTCACTAACGTCAGCCGAGGCTAAACCGATCGAAATTTTGCTATTAGTAAAACAGAGCGTAACGATCGGAACTCGCTCTCTTTACTCGGGGGTGAGATTCGTAGATGGCTATCAAGTGGAATCTATGGGAAGAAAGCAACCGCTTGTTGAAGATTCACCCCCTGGAGCACAAATCGTCGGGGGAGTATAGCGCTTGGTGTGAGTCGTGAATGAGGTCTCGGGGTTCTCCACAGGAGAATAAATGGAACGCTTTGACTCAAATTCTCATGATTTTCTCTCTTTTAAAACACATTCAGTGTCATTCAAGGTCAAACCGAAGTAGAAATGCAGTCCTCCGCTACACAGATTGTAGGTGAACCGAAGTCAAAGCCTTCTCTTATCATAAATGAAAAATAAGCCTCATATTGTTAGGTAATTTTTTTAGATAAAACAATAGACCTTACAAGCACCTTGGTGAAAAAACTTGAGCTCGATTATAAGATTCAAGAGAATTCCATGAATTCGTTTCTGAAAATAAACCTAATGATAACCTTTCAATACGAACACAAAAGACTCAAATTCTCTGTGTTTAGCGTAGGTCATGGATGTGGAGCATTTGATTAAAACTGTCTCAAACGTTTACCCGTCTTTCACTGGTCCCACATAAGACGCACACGCTTGGAATCGTATCCGAATCAGATCCATGCTGCAGATGAGAGGGGTCAAGTTTCTTTCCGCAAGTAATTTTCGGCTGCGGTGGCGGCGTGGTTAAGTCCTCACCTGCTAACCTGAGAGTCGCGGGTTCGAGTCCCGCCTGAGTGGATTTTTCACCACTCTGGGGGGTTGTGTTTGAAACAGTCGAGATTATTTCGAATAAGTAACCAAGGAGTCACGTGGTATAAACAAGAATGGCTGGCAAATTTGATGTGTTAAAACCGCTGATTACAACCTCATTCATTGTTTGCACTTGTGTTTTATCTCATTTGTGGGATCTATTGTCGAGAGAGATGAGAAAAACTCAAGTGAAAACAATTTTTGATAATGTAACGAACGATTCAGAGAAATAAAATTTTCAAACCATTCGTGTTTGTACCACGTGACTCCATGGTTACCTATTCGAGATAATTCCGAAGGTTTCAAACACAACCCCCCTGGACATGAATGTGTGTATTCGTTTGTTGTTAACTCTTGTTATTACCCCGATATAAAGGCCACAAGTGCTGTTTTCGGTGGTTATGGGAAATAAATTCGAGATCAATGGGTTTACTTAGTCCTTGTGCACGAGTCCGCAGGTAACAGTAAGTCTTTGGCAGAAATACATTTCCCAAGAATATAAGATATAGATAAGACTCTCCCTGGGTACAAAGCAAATAAATAGTAATGTTGGGTAAAAATAATTACACTTGCATAGGAAGTATGATTTAAGTTAGACATTGGATTGAGCACTAGCAAATATGTGCCTTATTGTCCATTGCCTGCAACAAAAAATACTGAGCGACTCTTAACCAAGTTTGTATCCCATATTTCTTACAGCTTATATAATAATAATAATAATAATAATAATGCAAGTCAACTGTATGTGTATCACATTTAAAATTCAAGATGATTATAAGATAAAACTAACACAATTTGAAAGTTTTATATCCTTTTCGTGGTCAAAAGTTTGATATAAATAAAAAAACATGTTTTTTTATTTATATCAGGACAAAGGCCAAGTTCAGGGCATCTTACATTTAAACGCAGTTCATAAAACTGAGGCACGAAAAAAATTTCAATCCTCAGGTTACTAAATCCTACGTATCGTCCACGATGGAAGATCATGGTCCATCGTGAGTCATCGAAGAACCCGTAGGATTTTCTTCATTCATCCGAAGTCCCCATATTTGACATATTTGACACCCTGAGAGCCTAGATTCAAATTTTAGCTGGAGTGATTTTTTTTTGGGATCGGGTTGGTGTGGTGGCTAGAGTACTGGCCTCACATCCCGAGGGCCCGTGTTCGATTCCCGGCAGTGGCGGATTTTTCAGTGGAAAACTGGTCCCCACTTGAGTGCCTAATGGAGGGCATTTCAAGTTCAGTACTCCGTCCGTCGGATGGGACGTTAAGCCGTGGTCCCCTTGGCCTCTGTCGTTAATAGTAGGCTAATGCCGACGCCGGGTTTCTCTCCACCCTTCCTCCGTTCCCTGACAACTCCTACCATTACTTAATTATCCAGCTATCCTATATGGCGCAAATGACCTCAGCTGTCGGCCGCCTCCCATAAATAACCAACCAGTGATTTTTTTCACTGAAAAATCGCGGTTATATGCAGTACTCTTAATCCGGTGTTGTAATTCGTAATGAAATTAAGCAGCTCTTAATGTATTACTGATCCCATCTTCACTAAATCACCCAACTATCGTAACTAGCTCTGGAAGAAATTCTTAGGTGTCAGGTTCCTCCCACGATAACTACAGATACAGATGGAAACTTTCAAAATGGAGATGTTTTGATCCTACGTGGTATTTTGTACATACCTCTCACCCGAAGGATGGAAAAGAACAGTCAATTATGAAGAGACTTCCGAGAAAGACAACTTAACTACTTGATTATATCTTTCCTGGAAAAAGAACAGGAAAAATATACTGGCAATTTCAATTGTAGTGACTACATAGATCAGAGAAATATTAAAGATTGTATTATCAATCTCAATCCAACGACAGTACCAAGAAAATCCATAAACGAAGATTGAATACTCAAATACTTATACTTATTGGAATTTGTACATTTTTTTAAAAGCATTATTCTAAGAGTGCTTCGAAATACCAGGCAATAATCTTCAACACAGTGTTTTTCTTATAATACTAGAAGACTAAGAAAACCACCAGGAAAGGAATTATGCTTAAAATCATTCACTGTCGCAGATATTTTGAATTGAATAAAAATGAACAATACAAAACATTGCATGGGGTTGCCACATTTTCTTTTCTTCGGGTAACACTGCAATACGAAAGGTTGAAGTGTATGAACGATCATAGAAAGAAGAACCAAGACAATTAAAAATACATAGAGATTTAGACAAGGAGGTGGCTTCCAGATTGCCTGCAAAGTATTTACGACTCCAATGCGCCCCGTATTTCCTCCTTGGGATCGGTCCCCAACGCTAAATTGAAGTCTGTCATTTTAGTTAAATTCCTGACCCGTTTGGTCAAAAGGGGATCATTTAACGGTTCATGCTGGCGACTCCATTTTGTGAAAAAGCGGCAATGCAGAGAAATAATTGGAGAGTCCCTTACATTGTTATACCGAAGCCTCGACCAATTACATCGCCTTTGTGTCAGTTTTAAGAGTACTTTGAACGATAGTGAGTTCCTATTTAGGATGATTGTAGGGGTGAAATCGAGATCAGCGAGAGTTAAGAAAGAAAATAGACAAGGGAGAAGGAGAAGGAAGTGGAGAAGGCAGGCAAATGAGAATTCAGATGAGAAAAATGCCATAAGCAGAAATTGAGAAGGGATCATGCCAGAGATAATGTGGGGAAAGCCGAAGAAACAATTAAAAGTTAGCAGGAAAATTGTATTAAGGGAAGGGACTGGAGCTCTAAAAAGAGGAGGCAAACATGAGGCAATTTCATAATACAGGGCCATATAAATTTACCGCCTGTGTTCCATGCGGAGGTTGATCTGGTTGAAGAAGGTAAGTCTCTGTAAGTATCAAATAGTAAGATTATAAAGCTCCATTGACCCCAACGACGCGTGGAATTCACAACTCAGTGTAAGGGGACAGTTCTCTTCTCTGTTCCGCTGGCGCTTCACGCGAAAATTTGAGTCTCACAAATATATTCAGTCTATACTTTCAATTTGGCGTGTCCCAATTGGTCTTTACGTGAATCGAACTCGGGCCCCCCATCAACGGCCCTACGCTCTACCAACTGGGCCACCACACCGTCGCACACTTAGCATATACATATAAAACAGTGGGCTTAACTTCAGCCATTTAACCCTTAACAGAAATCTGTATAGCCAAGGGTTTACTGTCAATATTAACTGAAGGAAAATCTTCTAATTTATTAGATTCAATTTTCTTATGGGTCTACAGCTCTTGAATACAGCAGCATTAAATTGATGGAATGCTATCCATAAATGAATTTTCGAGCCTGTCCCGCAATTATAGGCACCTAAGGTCGGTAGCAGCGGCGTAAGAACAGCACTGAAAGGGGAAGCAGGTGAGATGGAGTGAAACACGGCGTCGATATTAGCCTGACACTTAATGCATGTGTTCATAGCTGCATTCCTCATGCGACGAACGGGGTACTGCACTTGGGATGCGCTCCAGACGATATCGAAGGAGAGATTCCGATTGAATTATTTCCGGGCTTGCTTTAAGAAGTTGATGTACTGACTTCCCGAATACTTCCAATCCAAACAGGAATCCACCTCTCTATCTCTCGAATTAAATCCAGGTGAGGACGTTGATACCGGTGGAGGAGGTAACTGAAAGGCGGTGGAATGTCCAAGCCATTTGCGCAGCTGGTCACCAGTTTCCGCGACCCTCACCGCACGTCTACCCGAGTGCATCGATGCCAAAACGAGAGAGACGCAGAGAGAGCGAAACTGCGCCCGAGATAATGGCGCTATCTCCCGGCAACGCGTGGTAGTTAAAAAAGTTTTGATAACCCGCCCCACTTTCCGAAAATCTTTTTTATCTCTCTTCCCCTCTCCTCGCATTCTGTGAGTGGGTGAGCGGGTGAGATTAAATGCCAAAAGACTTAATCACTCTATCCGGAAAAGAGGAGATGAGGCAAGGCTAAAACGCGTCAACGACCCGTCGGAAAACAAATGGGACCACACTCGAAAACATTACGGACCGCCGCAGGACGCTGAGGGAGAGTTGACTTACTGGACAGTTTAGGTTCCTCTCTGGAGTTCTATCCGTGGCATTCCTTCTCCGAGCAACGCTCACCTTCTTGTAGGCATCCTAAAATGCAACGCACTCGTTTTGGATGACGTTGCTCCACAGCAGCTCAGACGAACACTGAAAAGGAAGGCAAATCTTCATTATTATTCAATAATATGAGTAAATTCACCTGGAACGGGAATCGAACCACAGGTCTTTGGCTTTCCCGGCCACTGTGCAGACCACTACGCTACCCAGGATCCCTAATTCGCATGGCAATTTTACTGAGGTTCAGGTAATAGATATAGAGCCCTCGCGGTCCATCAAGGATGACAACGCAAGGGAGAAGGGGCTTCGAAGAAGGCACAACCAAAGGTGAACCCCATACAGCACTAAAGCCGCGCTTGGCGGTAAATGTAGGATATTCCAAGCCTGCCGTGTCAACGGCGGTGAAATTCATATTAATCATATGAGTAGTTTGACCCATTCCTTCCCTCAATTCTTCTATCACCTAACCTCTTCCCATCCACATATCTCGTTGCTCCTATTGCCAATTTTAATCGAATTTTACTTTAGGAGGAGAAACGCTCGGAAATCAGTGTTGCAAGGAATGAACATGTAGAGACAATAATGAGAGATTCGGGGAATATTTACGCCCTCGAGATAAGAAAATTAGAGTTTAAGCGGGGAGAAATAACACAAGTTGCATTCGAACAATAATCTAGTGGTAAGATTAAAAATTAAGGGAGTGAAGAATTAAGGTAAACGCTCCTCTAAAAGCATTTCAAGTGACATACCTCTCAAAAATCCGTTGCATGAATTCGGAAATGGTGGTCTCATATGCAACAGAGAAAGAGAGGATTGTATTGGAACAGAAAGCAAGGCCTAATTAAAAAAAATAAAATCAAATCAGCATTTTTTCATCCGTTCTATCGCAGTTTGAGCCCGTTTTTCCAGATTCATATCCTAGTCAACCTTTCGAGCATAGCGTGAGGGGGGGTAAAGGGGGTAAAGTTTAAGAATACATTGGTGAGGGATGATATTGAAGAAGAAAAAATTAGGATAATTGCGCCAAAATTGTCCTTTTTCAAGACAGACGATCCAATTAACGAAACTTTATTAGGTTCATCTGGAGAAGGTTGCCGAGGGAAAAGCGTGAGGGATGCAAAGGAAGATCTTACATTAGATAAATGGAACTGACGGATTTATTATATAAAAATCTTGTCAATATGGAGAGGTCTACCGATGACAAAATTGAGCAGAGCATCAAACCATCTTGAGATTAATACAGTCATAATGACGTTGTCAATTTTTCCAAGATTTCCTCGCGTAACTTAAGTATTATCAATCTATTGCTAAGGATGACTTTCAAGTGTCTAGATCAACTATCAGTGTTCCTATGCATTTATTTTTCACATATGCATTGTCTGTTTCTGTTCGTCCTCCAGCCTCCGGAGCCAGTGGACCGTTGGGATGGAGAGCTCGACGCGACCCACGACGCCCCCATCTGCATCCAGAAGAACTACTTGGTGGCGGGCTATCCGGTGCAAGGACAGGAGGACTGCCTTTACCTCAACATTTACGTGCCGCTGATCAGGCAGAAGCCCAAGGTGAGAAACACAATCAAAAGTTCCTCCGCCCCCCTGACTCCCGATATTCCATAAGTCACATGCCGCCAATGTTACGACAGCAGAATTAAAAACACGCGAATGGCATTGCACGCGAGCGCTTTGAAAGTACTATGGCCACAGACGTGCATAGTTAGCATTATATCAAAAGACTAGAATCATGATGGGCACTGTCCCTTGAAAGTACGAAGAAATGTAAAAGAACCAATATATTCCCTCGCTATATAACAATTAGCATTAAATTAATAAATAATTCATCGAGAAAGAACGAAATCCTAAATTAGCATTAAACATTCCAGAGATTTTATGTTCCATTAAAATAACTGAATCATTGCATTTCTTAACTTCGGTCCAAATAAATCATGTTCTTCCGTGAATAAATCTTATTATCAATCATTACTTCGCAGTCTTCAGAAATAACCTTCCTGCTCGCTAAATTCCGATTTCCTCCTCCAGACACCTAACTATTACATTTGAATTCCTTTATTTTTCCATCGTAACTGATGTCTTAAAACTCCAATTGCTGTTATCCCGAAGAGATTAATCGCCTTTTCAGTCCATAACTATCATCTCAGGTTGGTGCAGTACACCGTAGGAGGCTTCTCAATCCGGGGGTAAGAGTTCAAATCCCGGCAGTGACAGATTTTTCATTTGCATATCTTTCCCTTATTGACTGCAACGAAGAGAGCACTTCTAGCTCAGTATCCCTTCCGTCAGAATTTGGCTCATGCTGACTCCGGGTATCCCCTTCCCACCCTTCCTGTTCCCTGAGGTAAAATCATCACTCAACGTGAATGGCGTAAATGATCTATCTGTAGCTAGCTTAACCCAATTACAACACGATCATCCCTGTTGATCTACGTGTTTGTAGAGTTTCCATCCGAGTAAGTGGCTCCATGTCTGACGTTCCGACGGCTTACATGGCAGTCCCCCTTAGGGTAATGAGTCTCATCAACTCGGCTCAACCAGCTCAATTCTCCACGAAACTCTTAATTCATTCAAGGTCATCGCTATTGAAGAACATATCATTATTTATTCCGCAACTACCTCCACCCAATGGAGGCGTTTACTCGGAACCGAAATCGCAATTTTGTACTCGAAATCGTTAGATGAAAACGAAAAAAGAATTTTAGTGAAAAAATTAATCTTCTAGCCACATCCATTCACTCAAAAATCAAAAATCAAAATAAGCAAAAGGTGACGCCCACCGAAAAATCTGCTTTGATAACATTGACGTCATTTTCCTTCCGTCCTTGACTGCTTTTCGAGGAAGGGAAGGGAGTGGAGGGGGGTTCTCGGAAGGTCTGCTCGCACAGATGCTGTCGCAACCGCTCCGATTGGCAGAGTCAGCTGTGCCCCCCCCCCATTTGCGATGAGGCAAAGTAGCTTCGCGGGCTCAGTTGTGATTGGTCGAAGTCGATATACGTCAGAGGTTGCACCACGCCCACTTTTCCGAAAGGTTTAAGAACATCAGTTTATCGCCGCTTATAACTCGAGAAATAATTGATGGATCTAAAAATGGAAAAATACGTATATTTTTATTTTACAAACTCGATCAGATTCGGCGATTAAAAAAAACGTGGTAAACGACCCCATTCCCCCCCCACCCACCCACTCCTTTGAGTGGCCCTTTTACCATCTACTGGTGAGTAGTAACCATCCCTTATCTTCCGTGCAGAGGCGCACCATCTTCCAGAGGAACGGGTCGACGACTTTCCTGCACGTGGACACGGGGGCGCCCAACAGTCGCCGGTGGTGGGAGGAGCGGCAGGGGCCATACCAGGGCCGGCAGGAGTCGCTGCTGCCCGTCATGGTGTACGTGCACGGCGGAGGGTGGTTTTCCGGCACCGGCGCCAGCGTGGTGCAAGGCCCCGAGTACCTCGTGGACCGAGACGTGGTGCTCGTCACCTTCAACTACCGCCTCGGCGCCATGGGTGCGTACAGCTCGCGACAGCAACCCTTCTCAGGCACCAGGTGTCGCTACTATCGCTCAGTTCGCACCAGCACAGGCATTAATTCCACCTTCACGGCTATTCTTTTCATCCTTTGCTTTCAGCAGTTAATATTGAAAAACTTCGGAACGCGTATCATTTCATATTGGCTTCATAATCTACAGTGGCTATATAAACTATTGGTCCCATTGGCTACAGTGTGATTTCGAGGTACGTCGACGGATGCAGTCACCCGACTTTTTCACAAGTCGATTAACTTCCTTTCCATTGAAGATGATTGCCCTTCGTATATTTGCAGCTGTGACTCATACGCAGCCCATTCCTGTATATTTCCTCACTACATAAGTAATATCCGTTCGTTCACAATCATTCATAGACACCACTACAAATTTTCATTCAATACACTCGAAAAACTCACACAGAGATCCATATTATAGGATCAGAACGTTAGAGAGTTTCAACGGTGACAGCGTTTGCTTTTAAATTTTTTTTTGTTTTGAACTCCGGGTAAGACCAACTTAGAGGTTTTTCGAGAAGACATGGTGGTAACAAATGATTCTATGAAAACATTTTAAAAGCATTTATCTTGGTTTAGCGGCTTTAAAACCATTAGCTATTTAATTTTAGTCCATAAAATAGTTATATTACTGCCAGCCGCTCTCAGTTTATTGTTATTATCGGTGAGAAAATACTTCTTGATCCAACGGAATGCGTTCATAACCGGTACATAAAAAAATATCCACGTAAATGTTTACTAAGCTGGGTGCTCTATCCACTTCTCTTTGTGCTCTCTCGAGTTTAATTGACTTTTTTTTCATTTAAATTTGCAAAATTCTTTAAATATCGATGAGGAAAGAAGTAAGCTGTGATATTTGGGACGAAATACTACTTGAGATGATATTCTGGTCAAAAACGAGTTTTTCAGTGGATCTATCTAAGAAATAGAGCAGCGATCGTTTACATCCCAATATGCATAAAACATTTTTCGAAAATTGGCACATTTGTTGAACTATTTATGCTAAATAAATTCGATGCAAGTGAAAGAAATATACCTCATTAGTTTTTCATAAATACTCTACAATTGTACGTGCATTCATTACTTGTGATAAACATGTTACACTCTATATAGATTCGCGAGTCGGTTTGGAAGGTGGCGGGCCGTGGTCCACAATTTTAGCACTAATTCCTAACACTGTTTCTGATAATTCTTGACACTGTTTCTGTTAAACTGTTTCTACTGTTTCTATGTTATATACTGTTTCTGTTAAAATACTGTTTCAACATTTGACTGAAATATTAAAATTTAGTGTTTTGCTAGTATTGTGTCGCTATTGTGTAAAATAATTGTATTGTGTATGGTATTTTTGCTCTTGAGGCAAATGTATAAATTTCTATTTTATTTTTTGTATTTGTTCCAGGGGATAGAATGTCCCAGAACATTAAATAAAAATAATAATAATGAAAAAATAACCTCCTCTCTCTTTCTCTTCTCTTGTCTCCCTAAAAATACGACAGGATTCCTGAGCACAGAGGACGCCGCGGCCACGGGAAATTGGGGCCTGAAGGACCAGGTGACGGCCCTCAAGTGGGTGCAGAAGAACATCCGGTACTTCGGGGGCAACGCGGAGAAGGTGACGCTGTTTGGGCAGAGCGCGGGGGCGGCCAGCGTCCACTACCACATGCTGTCGCCCATGTCAAAAGGTGAGCCACTCGGGGTCAAAAGGGGGCGGATCGCGATCGCGACGGACAACAACTTCACTGCAAAGGTGTGAACTTCAGAGGATTACAGCTGCGTTTCCAACCATGCTATTTATCTGAATATCCTGAAACGTTTCTGGTTCTTTTCCTCAATTAATGGTGCTCAGGCCGGGACAGACCTCATTTTTATCTTTGTTTTATTTTTTTTGTATTTGGTTTAGGGTTTCATTTCCCTTTAAACCTCCCTCCTTTCCCGTCTCGCCTCTCAATTATGGTTTGTTTTGTGAGCGAGTGCGACGCCCGTTGTTTTTGTCTGCAGAATTTGAAAGGAATGAAGTCAGAAGCGAAAACAGTGGCCAACGACGATGGTCGCGAGTTCTCGTCAACACGATTCTGTTGACGGAGGCAAGCAGGAGTAAGTCTTCCTTTATTTTTTTCTGTTCCCTATCTCCACCAAATTGTTCCCCCTCTACTTCGCCCCACTTTGATTTCCTTCATTCTTATACCTACTGTAATTCAAGTACGTCCTCGAAAGGCCAGTCCCGGCTCGTTTAAAATTATTTTTTTGTCTCAGAGGAGACGATCAGCCCTGAGTGCGTAAAAATGGGTTGTGCTGTGAGCTTATTTTTTTTATATACTCATATCATGTTACTCACGTCATTGAGTCATCTCTACGAGGTAAATTCAAGGGTTGCGAACTAGCTAAGAATACCTCAGCAGAGGCACCCTCTGAAATGCATTATAGCTTGAAAGTGTTCAAAGTAAGCACCTTGTTTAAAGTAGGCCGCGTGACGGCGCTGTTCGCACGAATAAGACCTTTCTATGACATTTTTACGTACTGCAGGCCGGCAGTATCTTGCCATTTTAGGTCTGTAGAGGTCAATACGGGAAAAAGAAGCCTTCGAAAACACTTGGTTGGAAATCAGGGGGTTCCGGGGTCGAGTCTTGGTCAGGGTGGATTTTTTCTTCTTGAATATTCTACTTTCGTGCATCTCTTCGAAGTGGCGCGGATAAGAATTCATTGTGTACAGTCCATATTTTAGGAAGAATTTCATTTTTGGTCAATGCGCGTGGAAGTATTTTGTACAGCAAAAATGCTGTTTAGCTAGACACGTTGTTTAGTGACAAATACAATGATTGGAATGTGCTATTTGCAAATAAGGTGATATTTTCAATTTATTAGAACATTTATTTGCTGGAATTAGCCAATAATATCATTCATTCAAATAGTAAGGATTATAAAATACTAGACGAAGTTTGTGTTTGCTGAAAAATCTCCAAGTTAATGAGATGAATTACTCAGAAAGGGGCTTTGCTGATAATGGGGTCGTTTACCATATTTTTATTGCAAAATCTGATAGATTTTGTAAAATAAAAAGACCCGTATTTTTCCGTTTTTTGATCCGTCAATTATTTCTCGAGTTATAAGCGGCGAAAAACTGATGTTTTTAACCCTTTCGGAAAAGTGGGCGTGGTGCAACCTCTGACGTATAACGACTTCGTCCAATCACAACTGAGCCCGCGAAGCTACTTTGCCTTATCGCAATGGGGGGACACAGCTAACTCTGCCAATGGAAACTGTTGCCACAGTATCTGTGCAAGCAGACCTTCCGAGAACCCCCCTCCACTCCCTTCCATTCCCCTAAAAGCAGTCAAGGACGGGAGGAAAATGATGTCAATGTTATCACAGCAGCTTTTTCGGTGGGCGTCACCTTTTGCTCATTTTAATTTTTGATTTATGAGTGAATGGTTGTGGTTAGAAGATTAATTTTTCACTAAAATCCTGTTTTTGTTTCCATCTAACGATTTCGTGTACAAAATGGCGATTTCGGTTCCGAGTAAACGCCGATATTGACTCTCTCGGTTTTGGACATTCTCGTCAATATCATCCGCATTCTTTTCGTCCTCCTCTCTCCCCAAGGTCTGTTCCACCGGGCGATCACTCAGAGCGGGTCAGCGCTGTCCCCTTGGGCTTGGCCTCGTCCCAACGCTCGGTCCCTGGCGCGCAGACAGGGCCTGCTGGTCGGTTGTGATGACCTCGACACCTCGGACCTCATCGACTGCCTCCGACAGGTCTCCGCCTTCAACATCACCGAGACCGGAGCCGAGCTCAAGGTGAGCGCACATCGCAAGGGCCACTCTTATCGCGGGGTCTTGGGCTTGGTAGGGTGAACCCATGCTTGCCAGGCACGTAGCCAGGGTGGGGGGGGGCTTCTGGTGCTTCAGCCCCCCTCCCCCCCTCGAAATGTTTTCCCAATAATTTTGTTGTAGATGTTGTTATCGGCCGTGACATGGTGGAAACGATTCATTATAATAAGAATGAATAAAATAGATTTTTCCACTAATTTCATTACTTTCCACTGCCCAGGTTTCGACGGTTAAGTCATCATCAGGTGAATAAGGTTACTCACCTGATGATGACTTAACCGTCGAAACCTGGGTAGTGGAAAGTAATAAAATTTGTGGAAAAATCAAGTTTATTCATTCTTATTATAATAATTTTGTTGTTCTGATTTTAGCAGTGAACTTTACCAGTGAGAAGAGATAAGTATGGGCACTGTAACAGTAAGTATCAAGCACTGAACATTAATGCAAGAGATTTGGAACGTATCGGTACCGAATGGGCAAGGCTGATTTTGTTTCAAGTTTCGCAAGACTTAGCCCCCCCCTCCCCGAAGCAAATTTCTGGCTACGTGATTGATGCTTGCCATCGGTTCAGGTCAGGGTTCTTATCCTGATCGGATCTGTGTTTTTCTTCTCGGTGCTCAGATGTGAGGATTCACTTTCAGTCCCGACGCTGGAAAACTCTAGGCAAATGTCAGAATTTTGAGTATGCTTGCCTTCCGGGTGTCATGCCGCGTTTTTCCATTTTGACAGACAACATTTTTGCCTGATTTTCAAGTTTTTTTCAGGTCAGTGAGGTGATGTGACTTCACTGATCTGAAGTTGTCTGCTGCAGGGGCTATGGCCAAGCCACGTTTATACACCGGTTCCCGCCAGATCAGCGAAGTTAAGGAGGCTCCACCGAATTATGAAGTAGATGTCATTTTAGTGAAAATTTCAGGACACGTTTTTTTGGCCCTTCTATCGATTGGCAGGAAAATAATGAGGCCTTTCCATAATATATTTGAAGAAAAAAGACGTTGAAAATCAGCTATTTTATATATGGTTATACGGCAGAGCATGACTCTTGCAGTAAAATTTGCAGATTAATAATGTAAAGAAAAATGTCGTTTTGACGAAAAACTAATGCAAGATGCGCAATTTTATGTATAATTTAGCTTTGCAAAAAATTACTCGCCTTACCACATTTGTTTAATTGATATTAATAAATGTTTGCTCGAAAAAAAGCAGAAAAGTCTTAGTTACACGAAAGTGCGCTACAGTATGTTGTTATCATTGGCAACGGTACTTGTGACGGAACGTGCTTACAAGCCTATTTACTAACTTAATTAAGGAATATACCTTACCAGGGTTCTTCTTATAGTTTTTATCTAATTTAAATATTTCATTGGTTATTGATATGGTGTATTTAATACCAATGCTTCCAAATGGTAGCAGCGTCATTGTTGCCAAACAAATTTCAAAACTATGAATATTAATAAATTTCAAAACAAAGGGTTGTATATGCAAGGGAATAGTTTAAAATTAAGTAAGAAAATATTTAACCTATTTTAGAACACGTAATAGTAGGAATGAGCATGTATTCTCATTTTGAAAATAAAACGTGGCTACAACACGTCAGTCATGTTTTGAAGTCAAAATGAGTTAAAAGAGCTTGTACAAAATAGAATGCAACTACAAGTCGCTATTTAATAGCATACTCATATAATTATTGTGTATGTGTTTTCACCCTATAGATGATTTTCCATATAGGTGTTTTTCTGAATCGGTATTTATTCATTAAATAACATAGCTCTTTTACGGGATTTTTAATCGCGGAGTCACGGTGGAACCTCCTTAAGCAGCGTAGGGTCCGGACGGAGGTTGGATGGGTGGCCTCCCTCCATTCCTCTACCGTGCTGCTCTTGTCCCCTGTCTGCAAGTGGCGAGCAGGTTAAATGTGGGTTGGCACAATGGATCTAAAGAGGTCCAAGTACCAGGGGGGCTCCAGAAGGCCCCCGCCCATCCTTCCAAATTCGTCTGCTGCAGCACAGGCGAAACTGTTGTCAGTACAAATGGACAAACGTGGCAAGACACCCAGAAGACGAGCATTCTCAAGCTATCAGCGCCACGAGCGTTCAAATGGAAAGGCCATAAATACGATCCTTGCGAGGTCATAATAAATTAGTGAATGGTGGCTCGTGAAGGATAAGTAAACAGAGGCAACAGGTGAGTAGCCAAAAGAGTCAAAACGGTGCTGCGATATCCTTAATCTTGAAAACAGCAATTTTACTGCGAGTGTATATTGGTTGTGTAAACGCTTAGGCTTCCGATGGAAAGGGTTATTTAATTCCTTCAGGGTAATAAAAGAGAATGGGAACAAATTTATCTCCAATATGTCCCTCCTCAAAGTTATTTCTTAAGACTTGTTGTGTAAATTGCTACATAGAAAGAGCGCTAGGTAGACACAAATACTAATTCACATGTTGTATTCCATTATTGTTTTTATCAACGAAAAATTACGCCTTAAAGTTCATGTATACGTGCATGAAGGAAAAATATTGTACTAAAATTTTATTTTTCGTGGATTCGGTTGTTTTTTTACAGAGATTTTATGCTAGCATAAATCTAGATGTAAGTCACGGTGACACATTATTAATATTAATCCTCTCCACAACTCCCCGCGGTTTGAATTCAGGAGATGCTTAATTAGATCCCACCCTCAGGTGCTATGTGGGTGGTTCCTTGAGAGGCCAAACTCAGTCTTCGGTTGGTTGGAACGATTATCTGTAACTTGTCTCCTTGTTCATTTTCGTCAAGAGCATGCTGCTTAAACCTCTCCTTCCGATCTGATGAACCAATTAGTGCGGGATGGACCAGATGGAATATTTTGTTTACGTTACATTCCATTACACTCACCATCACTACTCACGACTACCACATAACATCGAATCCTAATATGGTATATTCATATTGGTTTTACACCTTCCTTTCTTTATCTAGGTAAATATCGTAGGTGCACATAATATCACGTGACTTACTGCATGCTATTATTATACCGCATAAATTATCATGAGCTACACGTATTTTGGATGCCTCTCCAAAAAAATGGAAAATTTTATTAAAAATACTACAAAAAACGATGCTGTTGCAACCCGGAGGTCCCTAAGAGAAATGATTGTCCCCATTGATGATGTTCAGTAAAAAAAAATTCATCAGTCCCTTGGTGGGTATGCTTCCCGCATTTCCATTTCACGCCTTGTTTTCCCGCCACCCACAATACACGAAAGTCTTCCATTTGCTGCGTAGCCACTTCATATTTTCAGTGGATTTTATCGTCCAAACCACGGTCACTAGATACCCTAGATACTAGTGATCGTGGCTCAAGTGAAGTTGATTTAATCATCCAAGTAACCTCCGCTATTTTTCTAACGCACCTTACTTTAATGACACGATTAAGCATTTGAATTATCTTCAATTATTTTTTTTCGAACACGTACCTCTCATTAAAAAGTCGTTCTTTTATTAAGGCATCGCCCGCTTAAGATTGCTTTTGTGTTATTTGTGGTGCCCGGTAGGTCATTCGGCTTCGGGAAATATAAATTACCTTCCACGAATAGTACAAGACGTAATCTTAGGTAATTTACGTCCCTCTCCTTCTAGACTTTTGCGGGGTGAGTACGTTTTGTGGCTTTAGTTTCTGGGCGGATTTGAACATAAAATTTTTCAATTTTGAAGGTACCTTTGATAATTAAATTATAGTGCTGAGAAGCTATTGAATTCAAAGTAGGTAATGAACTCAAGTAGGCATATAACAGAGTATTTTACAAGCCATAAAATGAAATGTTTTATAACAGGTTCTGTACAGTCTTCTCCCAACAGCTATACTTTGTAATCAATCGTGCTGCGACTAGGACCGTTAGTCAATGTAAATTATGTGCATCAAATTAAAATCTTTAAATATTATTTAGCTAAAATATTTATATTTTTTTCATAAATGATACCCTACAGGATCCTGAATTGATACATTTATGACCAGTCTTTTTAACGCTATTTAGTGAAAAACAAAGATTTTAGAACGTTTTTAGTTGAGCATTTTTAAATTATTTCCTAATTTCTTCAACTATTATTATTCTTTCTATTATAAAACTTCCTCATCTTTCGACAATCTGAATCTTGCTTTCTCCACTCTGTTACACTCTTTGTGCTCACTATTAACTTTTAAGAATGAAAAGAACGTATAGCTGTAATACATAACAAATGAAGATTAATATCCACAAAGCCGTAACCATAACCCCCCCTATTTTTTATTTCTTTCCCTCCTTATGGTTACGGCTTTGTGGATATTAATCTTCATTTGTTATTACCTTTGAATTTAAAGTCCTTTGTAGCCTTTTCTAAATATGTTTTCCAATAGTTCCATAAAATATGTATCCTTACAGTGCAAGTCTCTTTTGCAATGTAACACTCCCAGATATGTACTTGTCACTACGCATTTTTTCCCCTTAATGCTACCAAAGTAACTGATACCGTATGCCTCCCCCATATTCGGATATAAATTTACCCCAAGGAGATGGGATAAATTAGATTTTATTTTATTGAAAGCGAGCCTTGGTTTGGAACACTGAGTTCCGTCTCTAAATTATTATCAAATAAATCTTAGAATATGAAATCAAATTTAAAATAGAAAATACATTGTAAAGAAACCAGCCTTTTCTTGAACTTCAATATATTCAACGAAAACGGTGAGTGATCGCCAAATAGTACATTTTCCTGGCGATCAATACACTTCGCGCCAGTATTTAGAATAATGGTTAATCGACTTTCATTCAAGCTTCTCGAGAGAACCCGTAACGGAGCCAAAGCCAAGAACAAAGTTGAGGTAATTATTCTCATTCCCTCATCAACAGTCAATTCTTTTTGTGGCCATTATTTCCATGGGGTTTGTAGGAAAATAATGGTACTAGAGAGAAACCAAATATGGCCTCGCGTGCCTCCCCCGAGCTAAGAGTTGACAAAAGCGTGCATTGGGTACAGCAAGGCACGGAAGGTGATTCTCGCTCGTCTCTGCCCGCAGCTATGGTCGGTGGACCCGCTGACGCAGTTCGCGCCCGTCGTGGAGAGCGAATGCTGGCCGGACGAGGCCTTCCTGACGGACCACCCGCTGACGCTGGCCGCCGCCGGCGACGCCGACCGTCGGTTGCCGTGGATGGCGGGTGTGGTGCCCGAGGAGGGTGTGGTGAGGGCTGCCGGTGAGTTGCCGCACCCCCACATCCCCAGGGGCAGGAGCTGGTGTGAGGGGTATTCCCTCCGCTGCATCAACAGCTGTTGACCGCAGAAATTTTGAATGAATTGATGCAGGAAAAATTCCTGAATTCCAATCCGACACGTTGAGGGAAACTAATGACAGTCTCTTTCGTTGCATTAGTTAAAAATCATCCGCTGGTTTCAGTCACTGAGGGGCTAAAAGTACTACAAGAAAACTGTCGCGTAGAGTAGCGGCCTCTCGAATTTCCCTCTCTCTGACGTCTTACGCTTCTATTCCTTGGAAAAAATATTAGTTCAGGAAGACGAATGGGAAAAACCTTTGTGGATTGCACTTTCCCATTTAAGAATTTCAAAAAAAACCTTCTTGCCATTCATCTCACTCCGTGTCCTTAAGATCCCTGTTTGATCCATGATAACGGTCGCGTGTGTCAATGTGACGATCATGTACGAGAAATCAGCTACTTTTCCCTTGTTAGACCTCATTTGGAATATGCTGTCAGTGTATGGGATCCCTACGAAATCGGTCTAAATAATGAAGTTGAACGTGTGCAGTGAAGATCGGCAAGATTTGTAAAGGGATGATACGATAATTATATTAGCGTAACCAGTCTATTAAATGAATTAAATTGGGAATCATTGTCAGATTGCAGGTTGAAATTTAGACTTAATCTCATAGATAAATTCCAAGACAATATTTTCAGCGATTATGTTAAAAATATTTTGCGAACCCCAACTTACAATGTCAGACTGGACCATAATCATAAAATTAGAGAAATTGGTTGCCGAACTGACAGATTCAAAATGTCCTTTATCCCTCGTACAATTAGAGATACGAATAACGGTAAATATGTCCAATCCGAGTGTAGCAATGGATAACATTGGTAGCTGCATGTTGGTATGAGTACCTAAAGCTAACCCTACTAACAGAAAGTTTTTGCATGTTTGCTTTGCAATTTCTATCTTTTTTAAATAGTAAAATTATGACTAGTGAATTAATACTCTTCCTTTTTTATGCATGATATGTAGTGCATGTTTGGTGAGAAATCACCCCCTGCCACACACATTTGTGGTGGCGTGCAGGGCACGGTCAACACACCTTTCCCTTCCTCTCCCCTAGCGATCCTGAATGACCCCGCACTTGTTTCGGACCTGAACGCGAGGCTAGACACCCTGGGGCCCTTCCTCTTTGAACTGGAGAGGAGTGTAGTGGATGCATCGCCGGGGACGGACGAACTATGGAGCAAGATCGCGGCGTGCTACTTGACGTCCACCGGGGGCCCCCACGTCGGAGAGGACACGGCGCAGGGGTTCTTGGACGTGAGTGGTGGTGGAACGAGCCCTGATTAACACTTGCACAGGGACACAACCGCGAGGATAATGCTGCAATACAGGAATATGCCTGAATACGAGAACTCGAATTAATATTCAGGCCGACTACCCGAGTACCTCCTTAAAACCGTGGCATTCAACTGGTTCCATCACGATTATAAACTCTCAAAGAACCGAGGGTAGTGATTACAATGTGACAGTTACGTTAGTGGCTGAATGCAAGCGGCGGTTATCATCCAGGCGCTCCGGTTTTTATCGAGAGACTGGGGTAGTCGTCTGATTGTACACGTTCTCGTATTCAAGCGCATACAACTAGTAGACTAATATACGCCGAGATCCTCAAGTAGTCGCTCATGCCAGATACTAACGTTCAATCCATTTGTGTACTTTAATACACATATCTGATACACCTGCGGGTTAAATATAAAAAAATAACCCTCTATTTGGGCAAGACTAACCCTTAACACTCCTTCCCTATATAAATACACCAGTGCATAGTTGTTTTTTGGCTATAAATCATTAATAGGCATCTCGAAATGAAGTTGGACACTTTTGGTCCAACCACTTTAAAACATACACACTTAGTACTTATGCATTAAAAAATAACTTATACCAATGAGAGAAAAATTTTTGAAATATTGGAAGACAGGTAGCATACATGTATTCAGGTCTCGAGTAAACTTTACATCGTATACATATTTACTCAAACAAATTGAGAAAAATCCGGCCGCAATACCTGTGATAACATATCAGCGCAGCGAGTCGTAATCTCGTAACAGTCAACAAAAAGAGTAATTTATTAAAGGCTGGAAAATTAAAAAAGCCATTCTTATCATTAATATTATGATTCATCTTAATTTCACTAATTTATCATCAAGCAGAACTACTAGTACATCATGCATAAAAAATATTTTTCTTTTTTTACCAAGTATCGCCCTTGTCGTGCGTATTTTTGAGGTGATTGAGAAAAAAAAGTATTTCAAAATGGCATTATTCTGCTGTAGTAAGGCATAGAAGGCATTTGACTATCAAAATACTAGTGATTTAAAAAGTGCTCATGTAATTTAACGATTTAAACTATAAAAAAGCGAGTCAGTTGCCATGCTGGTATTGACGGACATAAAAATCGTAATCAAATTAATAACAGATGATTAGGCAATGGGTTACACTAATGACGAATGAATTGTGTTTTAAAATGGCAATGACAATCATTTATCATGAACGAATTTAATATACCGGACGAAATTGAAAATAGAGTGGGTGATTTTCAATACGTAAGCAAGCCATAAAACTGCATTTGATGGGGATTTTTAAGCCTATTTTATAACCTCCTCAAATGCTAAAAAATTAGCACAATTCCATAGATGTTTTTATTGAAGCGTACAATGCGTTTCAACCGTTGAAACATCATCAATTAATGATGATTAAGTAACGGTTCCTGATGGAACGGTTCCATCAGGTGATGACCTAACAGTTGAAACGCGTGTATACTTCAAAGAAAAAAACATTCTGTGGAATATGTTTAAGTGTTGAAGTATGATATCCTTCCGCTACATACCTTTATAACCTTCACTTCACTTTAGCCATCAATAATGGGGTTTATGTGACTGTCTCGGGCAATGTGGGTTTTTCCAAATCGCATAATAGACAATCGATTATGTCCACGTGAGCACTGGCGGTGACAACCTCGTCGATTGTCACGAAAGCTCCTCGCCACCCACCGAGAACGAATGGCTGAATCTCCCTTCCTCTTTTCCTTCCCTTCTCACAGGGGTACACTGACCGAGGATTCCTGCACGCTACCCACAAGGCAGTGCAGCTCTATCTCAACAACTCGATGGGCCCCGTCTTCCTGTACGAGTTCACGTACCGCGGAAGCCTCAGCTGGTCTCGAGTGTTCGCCGGCAACGACAAGGATTACGGTGAGTGCAGCCGAGCGAATCGACCCTTATTCCCACCTCCAAGCTCTCTCAAACTCCAAAAATAACATCTTTTTTTAACGATTCTGATGCTTTGTCATCATGAAAAAGGAACTCTTGAAACGTAAAAATGACTTGGTTGTTCAGTATCGAAAACATTTTTTATTTCAGCAAATTTCCTCTGAAATTCTGAATAATGATATTTTTTACACTAGAGTATGGTTTTAAATTTTGCATTATGATACGCTTTTGCGGAACTTAAACTATAATACATCGATGATAGAAATATTATCATTTCACCCCATGAAAATATTGTCCTTCTGCTGTTAAAAATCTTACCTCCTTCACGAAATAATCTGACTGGATCTGAATTTCTATCATGATGAGCAGCTACTAGGCTAAAAACTACCAGCTCATTTATTTATAATTCTGAGTCGTAATTCACCTGGGTAAAAGGGTGCAATGATGGCGGCGTAAAAAGAGTCCCCTCTTCACGCTGAAACTGTAGAAATCTGTCGGTCACCCTTCCTTAACTCGCGTCTTTCCCGCCAGGTGTCAGCCACTGCGACGACCTCCTTTACCTCTTCCGCGCGCCTGCATTCTTCCCGGACTTCCAGCCGGCCTCCCGCGACTTGGACACCGTTGACCTCATGGTCACCCTCTGGACCAACTTCGCCAAAGCCGGGTGAGAACCTCCCTCTCTTTCCGTTTCCCTCCCCAAGTGATCAGCCATTCAGCCTTCATATCTGCTGTTTTTTGTGAGTTTGAAACCGTCGGGAAAATCTCGAATAGGTAGCCAAGAAGTCACGTGGTAAAAACACGAATGTTTGGCAACTTTTGGTGTGTTTGAATCGCTCATTACAATGTCACTCATTGTTTTCATTCAAGTTTTTCTCATCCCCCTCCAGTATACAGCCCCTGGAGTCCTCCAGTATACAGCAACTGGAATGAAAACGAATGAGATTGATACGAGCGATTCTATCACACCACAATTTGCGAACCATTCGTGTTTGTACCACGTGACTCCTAGGTTGCCTATTCAAGAAAATTTCGACGGTTTCAAACACGCCCACCTAGAAGAGGTGAGTTTGAAACAGAGTATTTTTCTATTATCACAGCTATTATTTTAAATCCGTCATAATTCACACAAAAATCACAATTTTCAAAGACTCGAATTACACAAAAGTTTGGTCACACAACTTTGGACTCTTTAAAATACTCTCCTATCACTTCAGAACAGACGCACGTACTTCGTGCGCCTGAGGGATTCGTGGGATCAATTTTTCTAGATTTCATTCCAGTAAGTGCTTATAAACTGTTTTTTTATAAACCCAAAGCTTTCATGATTCGTTGGCAGAATATATTAAAATATCGGTCAACAATATGATCGGTTTTGGTTGTAATGGCAACAATTGAGCATCGATGAACAAAGTCTTTTTTCCAATTTAAAAGACAATTTTAACGTAAATTAGATATTTAGAAGGGTGAGCCTGAGACTTTTTACCGGTATTGCAAGTGCATGTTTGGTGACCTTCACTCCCTGCTACACACCCTCGCTGTGGCCTGCAAGGTATTAATTGCATATACGTAGGTAAATTTTGATCTTTAAGTAATACCTCTCGCAAGTTGGGCTCACTTCTAAATACGTCATGGGTTCTGAACTTTCTCCCTCCCCTACGAGCAGGAACCCCACCCCGAGGGCCGTCAGGGGAACCACGTGGCCTCCAGCGACCCTTCGCAACCCTCACCTCCACATGGACATCGGCGACGAGCTGGAAGTGAAGGAATCCCTCCACGAGAACCGCTTGGCCTTCTGGGACTCGCTGCCCCTGCTGGAGAACACGGTCTCCTCCGAGGGGACGCACGAAGTTAGTCTGCAGGACGGACTTTGGCCGGGGGCCCTGGCTGACAACTGCGGCGGGGAAGATGATGTGGGGTCCTTCCTGTGAGGCCAGGGAGGGACTTGTGATTGCCAGAAGAGGGAGATAACGTAAGATATAACGTCACCTTCGCCCTAAGGGCACAGCGAGCGGGGAAGAGAAGGGAGTTGAATATCCATCCTCCAAAAGTGCACATCTGCTCATCTCGGCACGCTCCTCCCCCAAGTGCTCGACTTCGACGTTTCTGAATGCATTCCTAATTTTCGGGGTGTGCCGATGCGACCGCTCGCTGGAACTCTTCATTGAAACGAAAAGAATTAATTACTATGACTGATCTCTGTGTTGGTGCTCTCATCAATTTAAGAAGCTGCAAGGAATGCTACCTCACCACTGGATGAAGAGACTTTAGAGGCAAACATTCGAAGATGACTAACTTTGTGCGTGAATAGGGATTCGACTGTAGAATTACTTTGGCGTTAAGCGCGGACCGAAGTTGACGAAACAGTGCCTAGCCAGTGAAAGAATTTGAACCCATCGTACACCTTGATGTTTGCTTCGATACAGTCGCAGAAATGTAAATAAGTTCATTCATTCATACCAGTACGTTAGGTATAACTAATAATAAGGTGATGGCCGAGGGATGTATTCAAATAAAGATGCAGAATACGATAGAGTTAAGAAAATGATATGAAAGTGAAGACAGGGACCAAGAATGTGTGAAGTCCGCTCCTCATTTGATAAAAGTCATTAACATATTTCAACCGGTTAAAAATCGTTCTTCAATGAAGACAGGGAAAAATAAAGAATATGTTCCGCTGAAAATATGATCTACGTCCGCTTCAAAATTCCAGAGTTCAGTGTCAGTGTTTCTTTCTTTCCCCTCCCCCGCGGCGTTGAACGAGTGAGTGCAAAATTCTAGCAGCGTCGTTAGGCCACGTTGTAACTAACAAAGATCCATTAGGCACAGTCCATAAGGCAATAGCAAAACACCAACATCCTCGGTCATTTCCGTAATATTTATTCTACCAGGTTTTTGACCCTCTGTGAAAAACACAACTCTTAAGCACCAACGAAAATCCTCGTGGAAGACTTGACAGACCACCGAATGAAATTGCAGCTGAATTATACATTGCGCCATAAGCAATAAAATGAAACAAACGTCAAAAAGTACGATTGGAGCAACAATTTTAAATTCCTTAAAAAATACCACGGCAGCTAGTTCATCATTTCGAGCTCCTGATCAGAATAGGGTATTTTGATTTAATTACTTAAGCCAAATCAAAATTCCAGAACGTCAAGTGTTTCGTGAGAAACGCATTCAGATAAAAGGTATTAATTGGCATTTTCAGTTTCATTCCAGATGGGCACACCATTGCATATTTTCAAATACATGCCATGGTTTCCACAAGCGTTCCAGATATTTTTGAAAGCATTCAATGCTTTGAATCCAGAAAATCTTGTGTGATTCGAGGTAAACGCCGTCACTACCATTTGAGGACTGAAGTTAAGCCTGAAGTTTGTGACTAAGCTGCGATACCTTATAAGAATACTTTTTTACACAAACAATGGCCAATCCCTTGATTGTCCAGGAAAACAATGAAATTAAGGGAGATGTGCCTCGTCTCTCTGATTATGCGTGTGATGAGTGTTTGTGGATGAGGACTTCTTTCATCACTGCGCACAATCCGATTCGTGATTTAGACGTGATTCAGTGGGTGATTAAATGTAAAAATAAAAGGCTGTGTATTATATTAAACTAATAAATCAATTGTAAAATATTTCAAGGTTTAAATGATCTATTCTCTCGCAATCTTCAAAGATCTGTCCTTATACCTCACCTCCGATCCATTCTCATTGACGCATGAGCATGAAATTTATGTTAAATAAAATTCTCCCTCAACCATGTTCTCCTCAATCAAATGACTTAAAAATTACATGGAAGCACTATTATTTTGATATCGAGGTCAGTTGCGAGGAAAGATCCAGCCGCCATGACGTAGCAAAGGTTCAAATCAGCCAAACCCCTCGGACAGGCAAACCCCAAAGCAAACAGATTTCACACGGACTGACTCGGAATACATCTTTTAACAGTCCCAGTAAATTAGCAAAGAGAAGAATAATCAGGGATATTAGCTTGATTAGGAGACGAGAAAAGAGATTTCACACATGTATGTTTTTGCAGAGACCGCTGACTCAGGCAATGAATCACTACTCATTATGTCGAAAGTTTTGCACTAAAAAGGTTCACATAAAGAGGTTAAATTGACAAATAACTTTAACATTGGAATATATCGTTACACTACAAATATACAGAATACTTAAAAGTTACTTTTTAAAATTTAGTCAAACATTTAACGATTTTATTGAATATTTACCGAAATATTCTTAAGTAAATTAGCCGCAGGGTAAGTTAGAATGGCCCACTTACTCTGCGGGTTATAACTAACTTCAGATCATCGATTAAGTTGCAATACGGACAACATGGACGAGAATTTTAAAACAACCGAATATGCTATTATTAATAAAAAATAGTTTTAACAGGAAATTTTTCTTGCAAGGCTGTTTGCTCCAGCAAATAACTCGTACACCCTTACATTGCTACAATTGACGGTAAAACTTTACCATGGCCAAGTGCCCAAAAAATTGATTCAATTTGTTTTACAAGAACTTTACTGCCAAGGAAGAGTGTAATGAAAGCACTATCCGCGAGGAGGCTAGCAGGGCAAAAAGCAGGTGAACACAAGGGAGTGCTAGGAAGTTGACTGAATACCTGGAAAATAATAAGATCAAGGGACGGGAGGGAGAATACAAATCGTAGATGCGTGCCCAGAATGTCACTTCGTATTTGCTTCCTTCTTTTCGGAAAATTCGACTCCGTCCAACTTAATTTTCTACAGTTTGACATCACTTTGTGCATTATTCCTCATGTTGAATTTTCACCTTGCTTTCACTCTTCATCTCACAATAGATCCACTCCTACACTTTTACACATTTCCGCTAAAAATTATTCCCAATGACTCTCCTTACTTCTGGCAGCATCCTAGCAGGGCAACGGAGAGTTAGGCTACTGATTCTGAGTCTGCAACCGAATCCATTAGACTTCCTTGGGAAAATTCAGTGCCCAATCAAGTTATGATTATATTCTGAGTACTATATCCTTCTTGAAGACGTCACAGGGAAATGAACTGCCCACATCTTTCCCCCACTCTCATGTGCGAATTCCACACGCCGCGACGGGTGTGTGGAGCTCTTAAACCGACCTCCAAGTTGTTGCTTTTCCGTTCTTAATTTTTGGTATAAATGATTTTTCTGTCTAACTACATTGCTTAACTTTGCCTTTCAATCTCCATTAATTGCTGTAAATTGATCTTCATTATTTCATACTCGATAAAACCAAATTGTAGTGCATAACGAAGAGATATGTTCTCATTCCTATCATATTCCCTTATCTTACTCATATAGTCATCTCATGTACGTGCAGAGGTCCTATAAATTAACAAGAAACTTATCTCACTGCAGTGAATACCATCGGCAAATCAAAAAACTCACATTTATTAGTGACTCACTTTCGACGGCTGGCAGTAAGTTGAGACACGCTGGCACACAATAGCCCACAGCTGCTGCCATCTCAACCCATTAGACCGAGTTCGAATCCAAGCAGTGGCGAAGAGTTTTAGAAGAATTTCGGTCCCTAGTCGGCTGTTAGGCGGAGAATACTTAAAAGGGTAGCACTCCGACCGTCTCATGGGACGTTAAACCGCGGAGCCCTCGGCGCCTAGGAGTAGACCGGGCAATATCAATTAGCCCGGCTTAGCCCCCACCCTTCCTACGCTCCCCGAAAAAAAAACCAACTTTATGTTTTTACGTGATTTTCCAGGAAAGAAAAGGTCAGATTGAATTTAAAAATTGGCGACCACGAGCTAGAGCAGGTGGAACAAATTAAGCTATATGGATGGTTGTTGACAAGGCACTGCGATGCTGGAAGTGGAATCGACATAGCAAAAGAGGCTTGTGCTTGAAGAAGATAATGAAGCATTGTTATCTGGAGCGTGCTTCTTTATGGCAGTGAAGCATGGACGATAACAGCAGCAGAGAAGTCAAGGTTGGAAAACATTCGAAATGTAGTACTACCGAAGAATGATGAAGATAAAATGGACCTATCGAGTGACAAAATAAGAAGTCTTAAGAAGAGCGGGAGAAAAAAAAGACCGCTGAAAACATTTATAAAGAAGACGTGACAACTTAATCGGTCACATCTTAAGACCCGATGGCCTGGTGAAGACTATCGTCGAGGGAAAGGTGAGCGGGAAGAATGGAAAACGTAGGCCTCGCATGAGATGCATGAAACAAGCTGTAAAGGATGTCAAAGAGAAGATTTACGTAAATGTGAAGAGGTTAGCCAATAGGAGGAGCGAGTTGCGTCAAATGGTGGCTGGTGAAGTGCCCGTAATGGAGCGTGGAATTATATGGCGCCAAAACGCAAGCATTAATGAAAGACGATGGAAACTGATACTGGCGGATTATGAGTTGTGGACGTGAAGAAGGATAAGCAGAGGGCAACGCAAAGAAGGGAGTGCTGGGACGAGAGAAGAGGAAATTAGAAGGAGGCAGAGCAAGTTCGCGGGATGTGGGCAAAAGAGGTGATTGCGTTTGAAGTAAGTCAGATAAACGAGTACGAGAGAATAAGCTATTTGGAAGGAATGATAAAATCTAGGAAGTAGGCGGAGCTAATGATGACACCGTAAGAAGGAGATATATACATACATACATGATACGACAATGAAAGTATTTATCCTCGTTTAAATCTGTGGTAGTCGGCAGAACGCAAATAAGCTGTCGGTCTCCTCCCCAAAATGAGTCGAAATAGACGTACTTGTAAGGGTCACGTCACTTCATTTGCGGTAGGAGGGAACGTTTTCGGAGAGGAGGCTGTTGTGTTCGCGGAGGTAAATAACGCAAGCGTCTCCATGGGCACGTGTGGCTGGCTGTTTATTCACCTCCGCCGCGACACGAATGCCTCCGGCGGAGCGGAGCTGAGGCGCCGCGCCGAGGAAGAGGGCTTTGGCGTTTCATTTCGGACATCCTCGCGCCGCCGCCCAAGGCCGTGGGAACCTAAGAGCACGCGCGTGCCGTTCTGCAGAGTCACGCTGACCGTCAACCCACGTGTGTCTGCCCCTTCGGCGAATGAACGAACAACAGCCTCGTTAAAGCGAGGCTTGGCTCGTGTTCCTCGGGCAGCGAATGGGCACATAGAGAAGACGCACGTCGGCAGGAGAGCAGTCGATTTGGAACGGATAGAAGAATCAGGATGGGGCACTCACTGCGAATAAACTAGCAGTGACATCTAGAAAAATGAACGCTCTGGAGTGGTATCAAAAGAAATGTTTCGGATATCATCGAATCTATCTCACCCGGACCCCGTTCTATAGCAATGATTACTATCATAATCGATATTTTACCATCTAGAATACGTTTGGATTGACTTCTTCCACTCCGCCACACCCAAACACCTTCCTTTTCACAATTTTCATACTTCAGATTCACATACTTCTTGTTATTATCAGAGAAAGGTGACCTATAACAGATACAATGTACGCCATCAAGGGTGGGTGGGTAGCTCGGCAGAGAAAGGGTTTTCATATGGAACGGAGGGAATTCCATGGTATAGCCTTGGCAATAGGGTTAGATAAGTGGAGAGAGTACTTGCCTCCCATTCCAGGGGCCAGGGGTTGAATGCCGTAGTTATAGTAGATTATTCAGCGGCGCGCCGGTCCCTTCAACAGTAAAGTACTCCGTCCGTCAGGTGGGACGTAAAGCAGTGGTTCTTGACGACCTTTTTTCAGACCCGGCTGATGCCGGCGCCGGGTTTCTCTCCACTTCATAAACTCCTACCTCTTCCCAAAAACCCACCCACCCTCCATGACGCAAGTGGTCGAATCTCCTATAATAACAGCCTTTAGTATTAGTCGTCAGCCTTAATATTAGCAAGAAGTGGGTACTTTGTATTTTTCTACCCTTTTTATTTTACCACTACCGTTTCAATGATTTTGCGTTATCATCAAGAGGTTCACTTTTTGGTCACCTTTCCCTAATGATAACAAGACGTATGTGCAGCTTAAGAATGAAAAGTTTGAAAAGGAAGATGTTTGAATGTGGCAATGAACCTCTTGATAATGATAGAGGTATAATAAAGAGGGTGGAAAATTACAAAGAATTCACTTCATGTTAATATGGATAAATTCCACAAAGTCAACTGGTCAAAAATTGTTTTTAGAGCCTTAGTATTACCCTTGAACGAATATTACGATTGGCAGAAAGGTTTCCTTAAAACTTACATCTGGAGCATGTTTCTTCAAGAATTCTCTCCACTTCTCTTAAAGTTCTCTCCACAGAGCAATCAAACGGGGACCTATGCATGTACTATTCTCCACTGAAAACTCTCCGCCAACACTGGGTTTCGAGCCTGAGTCCCTGGAATGGAAGGCCAGTACTCTAGCCACCTCACCAACTCAACACCTCCTCAAATATCTCCACCCTCACACGTTTCTTCCCACGGTTGCTCACACCTCCTGCCTCTCTTGAACTTGATGAAAATCGTTTGCTTTGTGCGTTGAAGGCTCACGACGATATGCGGAACAGGAACCTTCCTCCTTACATCTGCCATAACCAACACGCAGGGATCCCGACGGCCTCCCCGTCTAGACAATCTTGTCTTTCGGAGGAGGAAGTGAATGGGGAGGTCAAACAACGCCTTTCGCAGCTACTCTCTCAGACAGCGGCGGAGTTTACAATCTTAATTAATACTTGAGCCCGACACGTGGCCTCTCCGCCACGTCTTTTCACCCTCGCTCCCCCATCTCCGAATGGCCATCATTTTGTCCCTGCTCCCTATTTTTGGCACCTATTTATCCCCAAGTAAAGTGAGAAGCATGATGCTGCCAGAATAATTAGTGCGCCCGTACCGAGTCCATCTGGAAAATAGCCGGCCTAACAAATCGAATATTACGATTGGCAGAAAGGTTTCCTTAAAACTTACATCTGGAGCATGTTTCTTCAAGGCAGTGACGATAACATCAGCACAGGAATTAATTCTGGAAGCATTATAAATGTGATGATACAGAAGAATTATGAATATAAATGGGTTGACCGAGTGACTAACAATGAAGTCCTGAGCAAACAAAGAAGATTGGGAGACAAGAAAACTCATTTGGAGACTTCTCTGGAATAACTTAATCGGTCACATCTTGGTGCACAATTGTTTGACTAACATAAGACAATAGGGTAGTTTCCTATTATTTTTTTATTGTCTTGATCGAAAGTTTATAACCTCTGGAGTACGTGTTTTAAGCCGCTCGATTTTTAAATGACGTTAAGTATTTTTCCTCATTAATTAAAAAGTGAAAAAAATCAATGGCGCGAAAACGCGACGGCAAACTATTGCATGCCGGTTAATCCTACGTGTGACGTTAAACTATTTCCTCTACCTGCCACCAGGTGGTGCTGCGGACGCTTCCAAATAGACGCCGCACTCCGTTAAGGCTTATGAACAAGTATTGGAGGCATATTTATTCCGTTAATTAATTATAATTAACTTTATTTATTTATTTAACATTACTTATGCAGTTGATTCATTTAAAATCAGTCAGTATTCCTTTCACAAGCATATCATGTAGTTCGCCTATCGCCGCACGACCTTCACGCCATGCTTCGTCGTAGCAGAAGACACAGCGAGCAGGACGTCCTTGAGCCTATAAAATGACTAATAATACCATGTTTAACTGAGAATTCTTTTCCAACATTGATAGTTTTTACAGGTTAATACTAATAAATATTCACTAGAGCTGAGGGGCCCTGAAATACAACGGTAAGTTCAGGAGACGAATTTTCCTATGCTTCGCAACGTAAACTACCTTCCTGTTACGTCAGCATGAAGGCAGCGCACCCCGCCATTTCAGAGCCTTTTCAAATGGCCTTAAAATTAACATTTAATTCTCTAGTAAACTGGGATTTCTCAATACAAACTTTTTGCGTAAATTAAATACATTTATGGCAGGGCACAAATCGCAATTAATGAAGTCCGTTTTCTTTGATGAAGGAAACTACCCTATTGTCTGGGAAAAAATTAAATGGGAAGATTGGCGAAGGAAATCCCTGTATGAGATATCTGGAACAAGTAGGTAGTGAAGGGTGATGAAGGGAAAAATTATAAAAATATTAAGAGGTTAACTGATTGGAAAATCAAGTGGAAAGCTACGTCAAAGCAATCTTCGCATTAATCACGAGGAAACTAAAATTATTATATTTCCAGGGAAAAATAAAATACTTGGCATGCTAGTAGGAGGGCATCGGCTAGTGGGCATTCCTAATAGTTTTGTTATTTTGGTTGCTTATTAGACAAATGTAAAAAAATTCTCTGGTGAAACTTTATGGAATTCTTTCATACTGGGTGAGACAGGGCAATTAGAAACTGCAATTATCACTGGCACTTTTGTTCTGCACGACCAGGACACGACGATACCATGGTCTGAAAAATAAAAATGCATACAGAAAGTGCAGTATTACTAATCTACCTCTATTTCATAATATTGCACAAAGATGAAGGTAGCAGTAATGATGCTGAGAACAGAAATTCATTGGCTAAGCGGAAGTTTTTCCACAAAAGGGAACTTATGACGAGAATCCAGAACTGAGGTGTACACCAAAGGGCAAGTGAAGACGGGGCATGATGCTTTATGATGATCTGAGACCTGGACTCAATGGGAAGATGTTGAGGAAGGATTGGAGTGAATTTGGGCGTAAGAAGGGGATAAAAAAGGAGGACGCATGAAGAAGTGGTGGGGGAGGAGAGAAGATTGTTTGAGGGAGAAGGATGGAGCAATAGACGATGGAATACTGAAGGTCGTCATCGAAGAAAGCACGTAGGTTTTCGCATCGAGGATGATCTGCATCGGTCATTTTCGGGAGCAGCTGCGTGTGGTGCCTTATGCACGTCGTCATCGAAGCATTGGACAATCAAGGAACAGAAATAAAAACATAAGGTATTTTGAACGGTTTAAATGGCGGTAGGAAGACTCCGATATGGAGAGAGAAATAATGCAGGGAAGTAACAGCAATGGAAGGAAACGCATACATGCTTTACAAAAATTCGCAAACTCTGAAGAGCGCAACACTCCAATAACATGGAACACGTCTCCGGCTGCAGCGCCAAAATCAATATGGATTGGATTTAATCAAATATTCAAACCAAGGCAATTGTTTTAAAACCATCCAAGGATTCTTTTTGCGTACTCTACGGAACTCAAGGAAAAATATTTACCTATTTCCGAAAGCTTCGGGGTCGATTAGGTAGCATTTCGCTCTCAATAAAATAGGATGGTAAGTGTTTTATAATATCCTTTAGCATTATAAATTTACACTGAGTTATATTCATCATAAGTATTCTACCAACATCTGTAGGTTTTTGGATAGCCCCTGCCTAGAATTCCCAAACAAAGTCGGTCGTCTCTTACTTCCTTGCCTATTCAATCCTAGTTTTCATGCCAACCAACATATCTATCCTTTTTCCCTCTTCCCCTTTCTAATACGTTAAACAGTAACTCATTCATCCTCCTCTCCATTCAGGTAACCCTTATCATTTACTCAACACCATCCCCTCTTTCATCCTGTCCATTATTCTATTGCCACTCAGAAGTTCCTTCACCCTTATCCGTCGCTGTCTTTGAAGTTCTCCGACAGACATTCTTTCTCTTCTGTAGTATTGAGTTCTCCCTAATTTATCTTCTTCTCTATCGAGTTCACCTCCATTTCACTTCACATTCATACCTCCAACTTTCTTTTCTATACTCTTTTCGCAAGGACCCGGTATCTAAACCATACATATAAATCTCCATACTAATATTTTCAAAAAGCTTTCCTCCATGTCTCTTCCGAGATAGTCTCTCCTTACTTCCCTCCTCTAAACAATAACTTCCTTGGCCAGCGCAATTTTCCGCCTAATGCCCCTGCCACTGAAACCATTTTCATCTAAGATGCACACTACCACGAGAGATTAACTGGTTCTCCTCCACTAGTTTATAACCTTGAGGGTAACTGTTTCCTGCGAGATGAAAGGACACCATACTCAAACACTAAAAAATATAGCATTATGCCAAGGAACTTACAAGTTATTACAGAGTACCCTAGATAACTAGTATATATGTACATATCATACTACTACAGAACAGTAATACACTAAAGGACAAATTCAGTGGAATAGTGCTATATTTTTTAGTGATTCGAGGTAGATCACGAACCGTGATATTTATTCCTGATTTTCTTGAATTTGAACATCTTGCATTGTCCAGAATAATATTATTTTCCTGAAAATACATATATTATTTCCTTGGTTTAAAAAATATTTAAAATTTAAATGTAGGAATTCTAAAACTGGTAGGTACCCAGAGAGAACATACCATATTCTTCAGACTGATGTTTCTCTTTGCCGACATAAGTTGCTGTAGTTGCTAGGGTAATGTCCAACAACCAACAGTAATGGCCAGAATCCGGGTTCCACCCCGCGGACCCGGGATTCGAATCCAGGCGGAGATTTGTCAGTTGTATGCCGGTCCCCCGCTTGAGTGCTTTGTGGAGAGACTTTTACTACTCCGTCTGTCGGATTCGACGCTTTAAGTTGTGGTGCCTTTCGTTAAGAGCAGGCTAATGTCTCTCAACCCTTCCTTATTAAATTCCTACACACACCAAATTTTCCACTAACTCTAAATGACGCAAAGGCCCTACGTACATGATTGTATGAATATCACGATAACAATTCACATGGATGGTTGGTTCCGGTTTGAACAGTCTTATTGGAGTTATTCTGAGCAGTTCTGCAGCCGACGAACAGTTTATACCCTCATATGGGGAGGTCTTTTACGAACAGTTCCGAGTCTTCCTTCAGTTCCAAGTTCGCCATTCACTTTCTACGGGTGGATCTGACGCGAATCCAGCGTCAAGAGAGAAATCTACATTCAAAGAACCGTGGGATTGGCGGGCCCTCGTAAAGCTCTGTGATGACCTGATGAGGTAGTGTACAAAGTGATGTCTAGAGGACTCTAGCTGCTGCTAGGCGTTCGTGGATAGCTTACGAACTACGTGCTGAAGTACGGCGCGAATTATAAGTAAAGAGCCATCGCGTTCGCACGTACGGCCTGAATCACAAGGTATTTTTTTTACGTACACGTCCAGGAATAGTAGCAATGGTAACTCAAGTGATGGTTTTGGAAACGATTAGCAACATTTTTTTCCGCAAGGTAAATTTGAATTTTATTTGTTCTGAGGTCTCAAATATCAAACCATTGAAAGGAGCTGGTGTTTATCAGTATGAGGTTAAGTTATACCTCCCTCGAATATTGAAAACCATATAAACTCATTATATAAATCTCAAAAAACATGAAGGCAACAAAAATCTAGGAGTGAGAGGCACTATCTGTTGATATTACCGTTGGTACTATTGCCCAGTGGTGCACCCATGGGGAGGGGGGGGGGGGGCAAAGGGGCCCTGGTCCCTCCCCTCAGCTCTCAACAAAACCCAAATTAATCTTTAATTGACGAGTCACAGTCACATGGTAGCAGCAATTGGAAAAATAGGAAAAACTTGTTACATCATTTTACTCAAGTTTGACTACGCCACAGATAAAAGGGGATCAGGTAGGTGTGGTGGCTAGAGTACTGGCCTCCCATTCCAAGGGCCTGGGTTTGATTCCCGACAGTAGTGGATTTTTCAGTGGCAAACTGGTCCCTACTTGAGCGCCTAGTGGAGGGCATTTTAGGTCCAGTACTCCGTCCATTGGATGGGATGTTAAGCCATGGTCCGCTTGGCGCCTGTCGTTAAGATGAGGCTAATGCTACCGCCAGGTTTCTCTCCAACCTTCCTCCATTCCCTGAAAACTCCTACAATTACCTATCCTAAAATGGTGCAAATGACCACTTGCTGTCAGGCACCTCCCCTGAATAACCAAATATAAAAGAAAGGCTCTTTTATCTGTGCTGTGGCATAACTAATTTAGCATAGGCCTAAAAGTTAGTGACCATTTTTGTCTATAAATCTGATATGGCTATATACTTACAGGATGCATACATGTATATAACTAATATGGCCTACAAACATTCAAAATTTACTTATTAAAATAACATTTTGGTTACACTTTGCAAAAAATCGGGTGAGTGGCAGGCCCCACCATAATAAACTTCTGGGTGCATCACTGCTACTACCTACATTGTGTTGGCTAGAATAGCATCTTCACTCAGCTCCCCAGGCAATAAACCACTGCTCTACATCTTAACCCTTTGCACTCGATTTTTTTCACCCTCTATACCAGTAGTCCACTCGGAATTTATTTTTAAATGCCCCTGGATTACACATGTTGTGTGTTGAGTGACGCTCGACTCGTGAGTTGGTACTGAGCTATGCTGTGTCGAGTATCACTCGACACACGAGTGGAAAAGGTTAAGGGCACCGTATAAATCAAGGCATCTGTAACACCACTTCACAGATTACTAGTTTCCCTGAGAATAGTTACTTTGGGTTTTCCCCAGGTTTCACATCAGGTGATGGTGTTAACAGGCACTAATGTTTCGATGACTGATTCTACCATGGTCTTTAGAGTAGATTCCGAGAATGTTACGACTGTTACATGTATAAATTTCTTTAGATTGTTGCGCTAAGTCAGCTCCAATTGATCCAAACACGAACATGCATACGATCCATGTTCACGATGAGCATGATCCATGTTCATGGATCCAAACCTCCTTTTAAATTTCTCAACGGCTTGTGTATCTCAAATGTCTTGGGTAATATATAACTAAGGAGCCTTCTAAGTCCTTAGAGGGCTCCTTATATAAAACATATCTTCTCATCAAATTTGCACTGCCTCCTTTATGTCATTATTTGAAACCCACAATAGTAGTCTCTATATCTGTACTCCTATATCTCTACATAGAGTATGTGCTTGTAGTAGAGGAAACAATTAATGAGATATCTGGTTAGCTAACCAGGCAATGATATGATGTGACAGAAGTACTTCTGAAACTATTTTCCTGAATATATAGGAATAATCACAGGATATAATACGTATACTTTTATATTTACAGGGCTAGCATTTTTTAATTGTGTAACATTTTAATGTTACATAATTAAAAAACGCTAAATATGAATATATACAGATACACATATGTACCTATATCTATTATATATAATAGATACCATATAGCTTATATTGCAACAACACATAAATGTGCCCTGAGCATTAAATGATGATTTTTAGAGGTCTAAAAATTTGCAATAAAGTCGCACATAAATCTACACATGGTACAAAACTCCTCTAACAAAAATGACACCCACTGAAATTTCAGGATTGTAAAATTGGAATATTAATCTTTAAATAATTTTTCCTGGAAGCCACCAGCCAAAACGAGATCCTGTGGTAATGACATTTTAATGAAGCATGTCTCGCAGATATATTCCACTAAGTTCCATCGAATATCTTTTATGCTTAACTTGCATAGTAAACTGAATATCATCAAGGCATGCAAGGTCGGTGGCTTAAGTCATCTTAAGCTTAAGAATTCTTAGGATGGAACTTTAGTGTGTCTATTTTAATGAAAACACAGCAGGATAAAGGTTAAATTCCCATAAACTAAGCAAATTCATTCCGCTGTTTTTGGAGTAACGCTCTATATTTCTGTTTTCAGGCTAAGTAAAATCGTCAACCGACTACAGAAAAACTTACCATTGCAGGTAAACCGAGATCGTGAGCGGGTGGAAATTCGCTTCATCCTAGCGATGGAAATTGAAGTACTTATCTTCAAAACTACACTACGAAGTAAATTTCACAGTACGGTGACGACAGGAAACTCGAAATTTATTAAACAAATGGAAGAAGTTACTTGCACAAATTTAAATAAGCCACAATGCTAACGCTGCAATGCTGCCATCTACTTATAGGAATGGATATCATGCGCCGATCAAAACACGTCATGGCTGTGGGCCGGCTCAAATTGAAATAGTTAATCTTCAGGAGATTAAAAATGAATACGGAATCCATTTTTAGCCCGTGGTTAAAGTGCTCTTTCGATCACTGATCGCCTTCGTTTCACATGAGCAATTTACATATCATAAGGGTGAGCTGAGATAGGATGTGAGGTTATTCTTTCAAAATGTTATGTACCATATTGGTCCGTGATATAAATGATAGAAAAACTTTCTTTGTCTTTATATATAGAGGTATTGCTGTTAATGCAACCGTCTGCCCATGCTCAACGTACATCTCACTATATATCTCTGATAACAGTGATATAGCTTAAGTAAATTATGATGATCTACAAATCTATTTTTATTTTGTTGGTTTTTGGAATTTTAGTAAACTACTGTGATTCGACATTGTCGAAAAGTGATAGGAAGTCCCCAAAGGCAGTAAAACAAAAAGTAAAAAACCATGAAGTTATTTGATTGGTATTTATTTAGGTAGTGACATTTTATTTTATAATGAATTTCTACCTTTTAGGTGGGTCCTGTTTCGGCGACCGTTCAGGACAGGCATTTGGTGGTTGAACAGCCGACAGCAAAGGATATAGTTGCCAATCACCAGGCTTATTATAAGGAAACGAGTAGAAACTGGTTTTCGGGGGATGTTTTAGGATATGTCACACCGGTAACTCAATTTTGAGCAAGAGTTATCTTGATAGTCTGCTAGTATTTTATTTTGTTGAATATCATTTTAATTTTATACGCTTTTCTGATTATTCTGCTGTAATTCTCGTATTCTACATAACCCTCATGAACGGTACAACGAATTGTGATAGCTTGTGTGACCATCAAAGTGAATAAGTCACGTCTGCCTCTTTGTTTTTGCTGGTATCTTAGTTGTCGAGAATGGATAGCGCACTTTCTTTGCATTCGCCATGCTGGAGTAGTATTGGGTACGATTACGATCGCAAAGCCGGTGATTTTTTGGCAACTGCCCTGTATAAAAAAACTTGAAATTTTCAAGAGTAAAAATACCAGTTATATTCAATTGTTACTGTGTAAATATTAAACAATAAATTGGGCCAACTGTTGAAATCTAACAGTTTTTTCGCAAAGGGTGGGTTTCATAGTGTAGTATTTGAACATGGGATTTCCAGAGATATCAATATGTACCGCTCCATATCGGTCCACCTCACTCAGTCGTTTCTTATTATTACCATTTAATCCAGGTGATGGAACTCACATGATATTGAGGTGGCTGTTATTCAGAGAGCATGCACTCCTTTAAAGTGGGTACTTAACAAAGTAAAAGCCATATGTTATATTTTTTAAAGTGAAAGTATCTCCCCAGGAAATACTTGGACTATTTAAATGAAGAGATAGCGTTCTATGCATACTTGAACTTTCTGATCGTGTGTTTGAGGATAGATAATGTTGAATTTACCTGTAACCAAATCCATAAGTGGGTATCAACCCTGAGGCAGCTAAAGTTATAATTTGGAAGTGATAGAATTTTAGTCATGCGTTGAATTTGCAGCATTAGGACACAAAACTCATGTTGTGTCCAGGGGTTCCTTTTCTGGGAAGAGATCTGAATCTCCCGTAACCCTCTCCCCATTTGCAGACTTGAAATCATTCTTCTTACACTTAAGAACCTGTGTCAAGAACAATCCTAATATGCTAATACTTCTCTGCCACAGCCGACTTCTCGGGATGGTAGAGACTGAAGCACCTTTGATGCTCTTTTGATTGAGCACAGCCTCGAAAAAGTCCACAGAATTAACTTCACCAACATCCAATTTTTTAGCTCAAATGAATTTTGCTCTCAAAAGAAAGGACTGCTGAATGGAGGTAAACCCTTTCCAATTCAATGTTATGCAACCCGTACACCACTCTACTCTCTTGGTCGGTTGGTTATTTAGGGGGGGGGCGACCGACAGCTGAGGTCATTTGCACCATAGAGAATAGGTGGATAATTGGGTAATGGTAGGATATTTCAGGGAACGGAGGAAGGGTGGCGAGAAACCTGGCGTCAGCATTAGCCTACTCTTAACGAAAGGTGCCAAGGGGACCACGGCTTAACGTCCCATCCGATGGATGGAGTACTGAACTTGAAATGCCCTCCACTAGGCACTCAAGTGGGGACCGGTTTGCTACTGAAAAAATACACCACTGCCGGGAATCAAACCCGGTCCCTCTGGATGGGAGGCCAGTACTCTATAGCCACCACAATCAAATAGAGGAAACTGCAAATTCCCTGCTTGATACAAGGCCCGGTAGTTCCCCTTAAATTTTGAAGCCATGCGATGCACAGCACCGCATTTTACTTCAACTAACTTTTCAAAGCCTTGAATACGCAGCCTAATTCATTTTTTTCAATTTTTTTATGACAGAGGCACAATGAGCGATTCCTTTGATATTATTTTCATTAGTGAGAGAAAAACGCTGGTTTTCTCAGCATACTGCTAGCTCAGAAAGGATTATTCCATTTTTAAGATAGATAAGAACATCGGCTTCTGACTTACTGTCAAGACTGCAGAAAACAAGTTTGGTTACAAATAGCAAAATAACAGGAAAGCCTACGGAAAAACTGTTTACACCGTAATATTTCTGTATTAATGTTGTGCTTTTTGACGATAATTTGAGATTTTTCAGTCAAATAAAAATATTTTTTTCATAGGGTGTTAGGTACCAGCGCACATGGTGCCATTGTTTGATGGTCTTCAAAGAAAGTGACGACTTTGATGATTTGTAGCCCAACAACAAGTTGTTCAATAACATATAAGTTTTGAACATGTTTTCCAAGTAAAAGACTCTCCTAATATCTCCAGTCCTCCTCTCTGAGGAAGCAGGAACCTTATGGGTTGTGGTGATATTGATTAGGTAGATGAAGGCTTAAAGAGGTTCCACCGTGACTCCGCGATTCAAACTCCCGTGAAAGAGCTATGTTACTTAATGAATAAATACCGATCCAGAAAAACACCTCTATGGAAAATCATCTGTACGCATACACAATAATTATATGAGTATGCTATTATATAGTGCGTTGTAGTTGCATTCTATTTTTTACAAGCTCATTCAACTCATTTTGACTTCGAAACATGACTGACGTGTTGTTGTTATGTTTAATTTATAAAGTGAGGATACATGCTCGATCCAGCTAATACATATTCTAAAATAGGGTAAATATTTTCTTACTTGTTTTAAACTATTCTCTTGCAAATACAACTCTTTATTTCAATTTTATTAATGTTGATATTTTTGAAAATTGTTTGGCAACCATGACGCTGCTACCATTTGGAAGCATTGGTATTAATTACACCATGTCAAATACCAATTAAGTATTTAAATTACATAAAATATGTAAGAAGGACCTTGGTAAGGTATATTCCTTAATTAAGTTAGTAAATAAGCTTGCAAGCAAGTTACGTCACAAGTACCATTGCCAATGATAACAAAATACTGTAGTGCCAATTTCATGTAACTAAGGCTTTTCTGCTTTTTTTCGAGCAATCATTTATTAATATCAATTATACAAGTGTGGTAAGGCGAGCACTTTTTTACACAGCTAAATTCTACATAAAATTGCGCATCTTATATTAGTTTTTCGTCAAAACAAATTTCTCTGTACATTATTAATCTGAAAATTTTACTGCAAGAGCCATGCTCTGCCATATAACCACGTATAAAATAGCTGATTTTCAATGTCTTTTTTCTTCATGTATATCATGGAAAGACCTCATTATTTTATTGCCAATTGATGGAAGGGCCAAAAAATGATGTGTCATGAAATTTTCATAAAAATGACATCTACTTCATAATTCGGTGGAGCCTCCTTAAGCATGTAAATACAAGGAAATGTTAGTATTATATCTCTCATAGAATAATTTTTTCTTATTTCATATGGTTTTAGGTATTTTAAGACCCTTATAGCTCTTCTGAATTCTAAATAATCTTTCAATATGTTCCATTGGGGCTTGTCCCCAGTAGATGACACCATATTTCAATATGCTGTGCATGTCAGTGTGACACAGCGCAACACTGCTGTCTTAGAACACGTGTGCATTGTAATCATGCTAGCAAATATAGTTTATTCAGTTTTTTACAGATGCTGTGTAAGACTCTAGTGTAAGTCGGTATCTATATTTTAAAATAGAAAATTAAGACTATCAACATTAACATATGGCAGGCTTAAGGCAACATAACATATTGAGGCTAAAATATTTTCTTTATGTTTTACGGAATTAGATACAGAATAGTAGGTTGTAGCTCTAAACATGACATTGTCAGAAAAAAATGATTTACAGGTATTAATATCGATGAAAACAAAAAATATTAGTAAAATGGAGACAGAATGAGATGTGCATACCTCTAATTCCAAGGGATGAAACTATGCTGCAGAAACAAAACCTGACCACTCTCAAGCAAAATATGGGCCCTTGCTGATGACTGAGAGGGCCACAGAGCTACTCAGAGAGCACTGAGGCAGAATAGGAATGTTACCAAAAGAACAAAGCCTTGAACATCAAGCTGCGTGAAATATTTTAAACCTACATGCTGCCACAGTTCGATTCCTTCTTAGAGTCCAGGTACAAGGAAAGCTGAGGTAAATGCATAAACTTACATATAATCGCCGATCTTACACAGTCAAACCTCCCTTAACAGATACCTCCAAATATAAGGCACGCTAAAAACAGAGTTTTTCAATCCGGGGCAAACAGAACATGGGGACTTATGAAACTAACACCTCCAAATAGTAGACACTCATTAACGGATGTGGACAACAGAAAGAAACATTTTTCCTTCAATTACCTCCATCAACAGATGCAGACTATGAGATATCCTGAAAACATTTCTCTTCTATTGAACAAAATACCCATTTCTAGAAGCAAATATGTATACCAAGGAAGTTTTCCATAAAAAAAAACTTTGTCTTAGCAATTAGGAGCCAATCTGGTTGTCTGTCTGTGTTTGTGCTGTTCCTGCCTGATTCCTTCCCACTCACTGCTACTCCTCTTTACTCAGGGCTCTATGGTTAAAAAAGTAATAATTGTTTCATTCCATATTATTTTTCTTGCAGGGATTTCTTTTCCAAAGATTTAATAAATAAAAGTTTAATGCAAAATATTAAATTCCTTAATATTTTAATCTATTGTAGTTACTGCATAGAAAAAGCTGTCCTAATTCTGGACACCTCTCAATAGCAAAAAAACATTTCCGGTCCCAACCCTGACCCCTATCATGAGGTTTAACTGTATATCAATGCTAAGATTGGCCCTAACTTCAGCTCTCCATTCTTTCATATTGTTCATTTCCCAGCTTGTTTATATCCCTGTTGATCTTCTCACCAATATCCCTCTTGGTTTGTGGTAGGAATTTGTCCCTTGGTCTTCTTCTTAAATTTTTTATTCAAGAATGTGATTTACTAATTCGTTGTGTTTCAAGATGCACCCAGTCCATTGTGTTATTTCCATTCTTCTCTGGGTGTTGCTCCATTGAGTCATTTCTTCTCTTTTTTATACTTCCTCATTAACCCTTTCCATCAATTTCATTCTCAGCACCCTCCTTATGTGGACTCATGATAGCTAGGCACTAATCAGCAACTCATCTGTCAGTCCGTTTATTCAAAGCACAATTTTAATTTATAAGTTATAGTTATTATACCTATTATCTTTCTTTTAATAAAGAATGAAATACATTTTCCATTTGGAATTAGATGTGGTGAGAAATGCAGGAATTTCATGGTAGAGAAATCATTTCCCTGGATTGAAATGCAAGCCGAGATCCCTCCATCATGCCCAGTGCTTCATTGAAAGCAAAGAGGATTCCTCTGCTGCTGCAAAATTCTAAGAGGCTTTAAGGAGTGATATGTTCTCTTGAGGTACCAAATAATGTTCCTTTTTACTTACATTCTACCTTTTCGTACCTCTGTGTGTCCACCAGGCTAAAAAACCTGTGTTAAGCAAGAGATTTTTACCTACCATAAATTCAAAGATACTGAGGATAATGCTACACATGTAACTTAGCATTACTCTCTCAGGGCTGTACAAATGTGAGATTGAAATCATCTGGTGAATGTTTTCTGATCACAGAGCTCATGTCTTATTCTCGGGCACTGCCAATGTGGTATTCCTGGAATCTCCTGCAGTATCTTTGAATAAGATGCGTATGTCACTTTCATTTCAGGACCCATATTATTAAGGGAAATCCAGGATGGGCATTGCCTTTTCCGGTGCAAAGGCTCATCTGGGCCAAAAATTTGGGTTTTGTCTTCAAGCAAGACTAAATTGAAAATTTTATTAGAAGTTTTTGACATTTTTCTAGAATTAAAAATTGTATTGGCACTCATTCAGTATTTAAAGTTATAATTGCTATATATTAATGTGATAATTATAACAAGGACACTTGCTGCACATTATGCATAGCCAAACACCTCAATAATAAAAATAAAGTTCAAGAAAAAACATGCAAAGGAAACAGATGAAAAATATATTTTTTTGTGGTATAAAATTCATAACTTGAGTGGAAATGTTATTGCAAGAAAATTCATTTAGGGAAAGAGGGGATCTCTGAATAAGCACACATGTTGCTATTACTAAATCAACTTTCAATTTGTTAAATCCAGTTTCTAGGTGTTGGCACATGGGTTTTAAATGGGGACGGCAAGTGAGTCTCAAAATTGTAATAAATATATACTAGTGATGGACGGATCCAGGATTTTCTTTGGAACCAGATCCTTGCCTTGGTTTCAGATCTTTGTCTTGGTTTCGCATCCTTAGTTTCAAATACTGGATTCTTAATTTCATTTCCTTTCTAATCCTAGTATTTCTACAAAAACAAGTAAATTTATTGTGGAAAAAAAACAACTTTGTATCATCTCTGTGGATAATATTTTCCTGGATCACGATTTGCAGTAGCTTTATATGTTATTACTTCTTATATGAAGTTTACTTTCCTTGTCACATACTCATCAAACAATACATTTTCAAACTTGTAGTATGTACTATTCTTTAGAGTGCAGTTAAAATAAACATAAGTTCCATTAATATTCATTAACATTTGAATTATTTTCCAAAATATAAGATCCCATTGATGCCATATTGTATAATCCTCTGTACAGAAATTATAAATGCAATTATAGAAAAACGACTTCCAAGTGTATCACATGCCAAGAAAAATAAAATATAGAACATTAAATAATAAACAAAATCAAAAAATAAAATTAATTCTGTGCAGCATGGGTTTACATTAACTTAGTTGCTGTCCAAAATCCTTGAATATTTTCAAATTCATTTTTAGGATCACAAAAAAAATTTTAATGTGGTAAGGAGATTACATTTATGGAATATCTGGGGATTCCATTTTAAAGATGAAGAAATTATTATAGAATAGTTCAAACTGGTGAACTAGTAGTATTTCAATGTCTTATTAATAATAACCTTTCAAAGGAAATTTGTGAGTTTTATATCTCATAAGGTGAGGCTGTGTAACTCGTATCTTGAAAAGAGGTGAGCTTTTTTTCATGCAACTCTAAGCAAAATAAAGAGTATATGTCTCGGCTTTTTACTCCATTAGCCGGGGTTTGCAAGAAAGAAAGTAATATGTCATATGGGTAGCCTGCAATCTCCGAACTCAGATGAGCAGACAATAGCAGAGTGGGGTACTGTACTGCAGGTAACGAAGTTCAATTCTTATCGCCATTTAAAATTTTTCTTTCAGCTGTTGAATAAAATATTTTATCATCCTTAATTTCAAACCCTTGTGCAAGGATACTCACTTTTTTGTACTTTTATCACGTAAACTAGATTTACCAATGCATCACTCAAAACTACATCGTAAAGTTAATGTAACGTTTCCGCATCTGTAATTCTGCAATAAAATATCTTTCATATCACTTTCATTAGCAATGAATTTTATTATTTTTATGTTTAATTTGTTGACTTATGAATTTGACATGAAATTTCTGATAATCTACTTTTCTTGAGTGCCTGCTTTGACCTACCCTAGGAATACAGCATGGACTGTATTCCTGTTCGGTTATGTTACAATATGATGTGCACCACGGGGATTTGTTTAGACCTTGGAAGAAAATACATATCAAGAATGAAAATATACTTTTCAAAGCTCCTTCACTCCTAGAAAGAAATTGAAGGCGATAAAATTTACGATATAATCACTGGAAGAAAAATTAAAACAAGGAATTATGGATCGACTCCCAACCGGTAGTACACTTGCTCTCATTTTAAACAACTACGCTATCATAGGGTCATGCGAATATAGGTGACCCACGAGACATTCGGCTTCATTTTTTTCTCGCTCATCCGCCCCTATGGAGAAAAAAGTCAAGACGAGTATTTCTTTATTTTGTTTTAGTATCATCTTCATCTCAGTTCATCACCCGAGTTTCGTAACCTCTCCTTGTCAGTATATACCGTACCTACATTCCATTCGCTGGCAGCATCGATCACTAAGCCGCAAAATTTTAAAATCTCCGATCCGGATCGAAATTTATGCTGTCTTCAGATATGATTTCACTAGTGAATAAATTGAAAGATCCGTGGATCTTTGGATCCGACCCGACCATCCCTAATGTTTTAGTGGTACATTTGTAAATTAATTTAAACAATAAAAGTAAAATAAATTGAGTATTCAGATTAAAGAGTTGAAAATTGAAGTTTATAAAATTTTCGATGCGATGACTGAAAGAAAAATTTAAACGGTGATAGATATCGAATTTCATGCAGTACACTAGCTCGCTGATCACGGCAAATGTATGCTACCCGCGTGACATTTGTCTTTTTTTTCTCATGATACCGGGGTAATGGGGGAAAAGGGTCATATTTTTTATTTTCCTTATAGTTTCCTTATAGTATATCTTTGAGGAAGGAATGCACCCTGTACAAAAATTATGGAAACCATAACTGTGGCTCCAGTGGGTGTTGGTTTTGTAGTCACAATGTTCACCTTTCTGGTCTCTTGGGAATTTGAAAATTTTTCTCTTTTCACTGTTCCCTCACTCGTAAATGAGGATTTCATGTGCAAGTGAATTTCAATGACTTGAGGCCCATCATCTTGTAGCAATGCATTTTATGCTTCCAATATTTTACTTATTATGTTGAACATCAGTTGTCAAATTTTCCTAGTTGCCATGTGAAACCCTTTATTTTTAACCTCATTCATGAATGACAATGCTAATTATCCATTACTTATGTGCGGGCCATTATTGAAACTGACTTCTGCTAATTTTTTTCTTCTCTTCTTTTATTTTGTATCCACAGTGGAACAGCCATGGCTACAACATCGCAAAACAATTTGGAGGCAAATTTTCCATGATTGCACCTGTGTGGTTTCAAATCAAACGAACCGGGAAGCACCAGTATGATATTGGTGGACTTCACGACCTAGACTCTGGTTGGGTGGAAGATGTTCGAAAAGCAGGCACTCCGCGCAAAGTGAAGGGTAAATTAGCCACCAGTGCTGTGGAGTGTATTTGGCCATAGGACTATTAAGTGGTGATTCTGAGAATGTAAATGATATTGGGTTTTTCAATATGAAGGTATTATGTGATCCCGTGAGTAAGAATTTTCCACTTTCGCTTCAGAGATTCCTTTTGAATGTCATTAATAATTTATCCTGAACTTTCATTGTTGAACCCTCACTTGTAACTGTCATATTTTATTTTTTCAAAATGTGAAGTGGCAAATACACCAAGAAGAGAATTACCTTAGCAATCACCTTTCAGGTTTTACTATATCAAAGAGTTTTCTCCTAGTTTTTTATTGCTCTTTAGTCATCGGTAGAGGTCCGTGAAAGTGGTTTTATTTTTTGCTAAAATTCATTTTAAAACTATGTGATTTCGGTGTTATAGAAAATCTTGGTGGTGTTATTATAATGTTCCAATTTTTGCGCATTTCTAGGCGTTTTATTATTTTTGGTACACATTTTGTGAATGCTTATACTTTTATTAAGCATTTTACATAACAAGAAAGGCAGTGAAAGAAGCATGCATAACTACACACAATCGGAAACAAAGAAACTTGAACTGGGGGTGTGTCGAAACAAGGTGGTGTCCAAGGAGGACCTCCTTGTGTCGAAATGATTTTTTTTTTGCATTGAAGCTCGGTGGAGCGCCGAATATCCGACGATCCGTCCCCTCATAAGTAGCACCTCCTATCCTTTCTGTTCCTTCCCCCCCTTCCCTCAACTGCTAGCGCTTCCGTTCCCAGCCAGTGGCCGTGTTTAAGTCTACAAAATTGTTACATTAGGCCCACACTAAGGTTTTCCTGCAACAAGTTATCCAATTACGCTGTCTACTGCATCGCGGTGAGTCACCGGAATTACTGCTCGGCATTGACGCGGGCACGTGAGCTTATATTTCCGCTCTTCCGCAGCCGTGTTAAATTTCTTTAAGCAGATTATTGATTCAGAATATCTAATTCTTTAGGAGAGAAAGCGCGTCATTCTAGATATTTCCGAGAATTTCAGGATTGATAAATGTGAATCGAAGAGAGAGGCGGTGATTAATTTAATGGCAAATTCCGGCGAAGACATCACTACAGTGCGCGATATGACGCGAATGCGATATGCGCGAGACAAAACAAGCCAATTTACCTTTGAATCATAATGAGATAGAGCAAATGAACGTCAGCAGCGTTAAACAATAAAGGCTTAGGCTTCAATCGATTATGACTCTTTACATGTGATTTTTTCGCTAATTCACGTAAAATTCGCAAATATCGCGTCTCGCGAATTTCACGGATCTCTAGTCATCGGGCATGCATTCTTGGATAGGTATGTAATGTTAGATTTCACTATTGAGTACTTGGATTAAATTTTTTCCCTCAATGTTTTACATATAGCATGAGGAACTTACTGCTCAAAGACTATAAAATTGCATCCCAGATTGTTTTTCCTTTAATTAATCATGGTTTCATTATTTGTGACTTGTGCGTTTGATGGTGTCTTTGTTGTTTTCATGTGTTCCCAGTGGTCCCCAGAGTATTATTTGATGGGTGGACCTCCAAGGACTATACTGCCCTTCTCTCTGATTCTATGGAACAAATGAAACTTGCTCAAAAGCTTGTTGAAGTTTCAATGGTAAGATTTGGAATTATTTTTTTTTCTCATTCCATTACTGATTGAATGGAATCTTGGTTGAGTTTTCTCAAAATGTGTTAATTCTTGAATTATTTTTCATCAAGGTCGATAGATATCGATCATCTTCTCCTTCGAGATAGGTATTAGCAACAACGATAGCAATCGCCAGACATGTGACCAATTTGCTGTGCACTCCATAAGAGTAACATTGGTGATTCAATTCGAAGTGGGTATTAGTCGTGAGAACTTGTAATTGCTGATCTTTACTGTTCCGAATAGCCTTGTACACTGAAGAGTGGGACCAGAGGTTTCATTTTCCCCTAGGAGCCATGAAAAAGGAGGCAATCGGGTAAATACTTCTGTTGAAAATGTAAACAAACCAATTCGTTGCTCATGACTGATGCAAGTGGAAATTTCCTTTCTATTTGTTTCCGTATATATAGATTTTTATGGATATTGCTTGTGCTTCTATTATGATTTCATATTGAAAAACATAACAGTTTCTGTCAGAAATCGCCAGAATGGATAGTTCAACTTAGGGCTGGGCGGTTTTCCGGTGCTCCGGTTCAGATGTAAGAAAAAAACTGGTGCACCGGGGAATCGGTTTTGAGCCGGTGCACTGGGGAAGCGGTTCTAAACCAGGGCACATGGGCATCGGTTCTGAACCGGTGCACCGGGGAAGCGGTTCTGAAACCGATGATCATTCTCTGCTCGGCTTTCACGCCGCCGTCTCTGCTCGCAGCCAGGATGGTTGGCGACCACACCTGTGAACTTTCCAGTGCTATATGTTGCCCACCTGTCATCACACAAATAATCAGTGCTAGAGTGCAGAGTGAGCACTCACCCATGTAAAGCATTGTCACGTACGTAAGTCAGCAGGATGTTGCGTATGTTCATGTTATTTTGTTTTTTCAACAATTACAACGAATGAGATAGAGTTAATAATTCTTCAGGTTCAAACTAAATTTGAAAATTTTGACATTGATGCTCAATATTGTAAGTTCTTTCCCAGACTTATTTTATGCCAAAGGATGGTTGAGATTTTTTTAGTGAATAATATTTTAAATAATGGTAAATTTAAGGAAAATACGATTACCTTAGGCAAAATTTGATGTTACACCCTATGTCGCCATAAATTTTCGGGTGGTTAGCAGGCTGCCAATTTTTAACAGCGTTTCAAAAAAAGGCATCATAATCAGACCCTCGCATGTTGCCAAGATGAAAGATAAAGGAAATGTTTACTAAGAAAGGCAGATAACTATGAGCCAAGACGAAAGCAATCAGCCTCTCCACACATATCAACTCCCTAGAAGCACTAAAACCAGATCTTAATTGGAGAGATTTCGTCTGTATGCAGACATTAGTCACTCTGGCTCTAGAGAGCTTTTCATTCACCAGGCATGAGTTAGTAATTTAGTATGATGCATTTTGTTGTTACAACAGGATTATCATCAAGGCTGTCAATCAAGTCACTTAATAATGTTGTTTTAACAACGGAATGCATCGTGCTAAGTAATTTCTGTGGAAATTTTTCAATGTCTTCCTTTAGCAATAATGTGAATTTCATCGCCGTTACATTACAAAAGGCAATTTATGTGTACACACAGGCCTTGCATAACAGTTTAGTTTAGGAAAGCGTTCCCGCATTATTAAGAAGTATCTTCTTAAAGGACAAAACACATCTTAAAAAAACAGGCAAAATAAATATTTTGGCATAAAACCTTTTAGATGACAACAAATGCAGTTCACAAGGAAAAATAAGTTCAGTAGAAAAAACGGTTCATAAAAAAATGATTCAGTATTAAACACTATTTTAGTAGAAAACACCGGTTCAGTAGAAAACACTGGTTCGATCTATTGAACCGGTGCACTGCCATTGTAAATGGTTTCTTTCAGAACCGAGAACCGGTTCAGTATTTCATGCACCGCCCAGCCCTAGTTCAACTTGCCAATCTGTGAGGAGGCATCTACAGATATATTTGTAGGGGCACTTCAATGAATACAAAATTATGGCTGTTTTTTTTTCATTTTTAACAAAGGTAGTAACAGGGTTTCTTCATTTCGTCATACGAACTTCTACATTTACGCATGAATATTGTGTGTTCAGCACTTGAATATAGAAAATGACATATATATTTCTTTTCCATATTGACGAAATCTAATTTATCATGTGGCTACAATAACATGCCTCTATAATTATGCTAGAATCAGCAATTTTTTATGTTTGAGCTACAGTACAATGTAAATTTGGCATATCCATGGTGGCACTCACCTGTTTCCATAATGGAAATGGTTGTGAAGACCTGTCTCATAGGAGCAATCATATCAAGCATCTATCGACCCTGATTTATCATGTATTGCAATGAATCTGGCAATATGGTAGGTGTTGGAAATGTTATTGTAATTATTTTGAAAGAAGCTTGAACGACCTCCAAGAATACGCGAGACTGATGAGCTCTGTCTTGCCCAAAAATGTTCTCAGATTTTCAAATTCTTGTTACGATAATTGAAAATCCACCATATATGTTCAATAGTGCAAATTGCCTTTGTTAATGATGCACATGTATGGGACTGGGCATCTTACAATTGTCTCCTTAAGATATTCAAACGGAAAAAATATTCTTCAGGTGAGGCACGAATGCATGCCACTAATCAGAAAATTTTGAATCAATGCCTAATTAACTACCATGGCCACAGCAATATGAAGGGGATTGTAATGCAAATGATTAATAATGAACAAAATTCCAGAGAATCAATTTTCTCATGAACCCAGGCCTACGGGAGAGAAAACCGTGAAACTTTTTCTGCATTTTATCTCCAGTTTCAGGAAAAAATGTTTCGTTAGTTTCCTCGACATCTTTTTCACAGTGTTTTCTTGGTAGCTGTTAAACTGGTTGAGAGCCTCTGGAATAACTGCAAAATTTTAATGAAAAGAGAACATAGGAAAAACATTCACTGATGTGATGTTTTTCTAAATTATGTCACAGATGAATTTCATGTTATTGATCCATATTTACAGTAAAACCTCTATACAACGAATTTGTTGGGACCGAAATATTCATGACTTCGCTGTAGGGGGTTTCGGTGTATGGAGGTGTTAGGCGGGTTGCGTCATCGCAGGGGCACCCAAGCGTTCCGTTATGTTTACGATGCAAGTCGTGTAAATTTCTTAATCTTGCTCTATTCACCTTTCCTAAGTGATGATGAACAGTTGTTATTATTTACCATCAAATACCGTGGCTATCACCTCGTGATTTTCAATCTGCGTTTTTTTTAATTGAAATTATTTTTTTTCTCGTCCATTCTGCTCTACGCCTCATTGCCTACTTTAGTTACGTTCTGATATTAAAGGAATTCCAAAATTAATGCCCGTGGATTACGTATTTTTAAAGTGCTCCATAATTTTTCTGAGTATCTAGTCGATATTATTCTTGGAGTGCAATAATTTAAGTCAATATTAATCGGCAATATTATGCAGCAATTTTGCTTGAGAGAGCACATATTGCCATTTAGACTTAGGAAATAAAATGCATTGTTGAAATTGAAATACGGGTAAATATCTATGTTCGAGACCGGTATATATTAGATATCGATAAACAACGATGGAAGTTAGGTGGGGTGAGTTAGTTACCACGAGTAAAAACGTGGCAGTTGGTAATGCCCTGAGGTCACAATGGCAATCTCAGATGATAATGCATTGATGATGCCTTCATAGAAGCTGGACACGATCGGTATTCTGTTGGCACACCCGTTCTTCGGTGCCAAAACGCAGTACCATCCTCGATTACGCCAGGTAATATTTGAATCCACGCCTTGTTGCCGTTCATCCAGACCCAGGTTTGCCCTTTTTCAGTCCTTTGCAGAACGTCTCTCATTTTAAAATGTGCGCCATTTGCAGGCTAAAACTATTAAACTGGAATAAGTGGTCGCTAAAGCAGAATCACATGAGTTAAATATGTCTTATGTTAGCAATTAAGAGAATAAAAACACGTAAAAGAACCTGAGCCCACTCTTTTCGCGTCTTTTATGACATTAGAAGGACCTCTTTCTAAACCAAGTATATGAGCGAAGATCGCTATTCTGAAAACTCTAGTTGCACCAGTAATATTGCATGCTAACAATTTGGAATGGAGACGTTTTGAGTTGGACGCAGCAAGAAATCTAACCTAGCGCACGCACTGAAACAAGTAAGAGGAAAGACTGCATTGCCAACTAACCCCTCCCAAGCATTCCATACCAAAATGCCTATTATTCAATAACCTTCCCCTCCGAAAGAAAGAATAACTACGCCCTTACTCGCCTCTTTCTCTACAATGCTGCAGTTATCTACCCTCCCCTTCCCACGTTCCTTCTGGGAGACCTCCCTCGCCCATTCCACTCCTCAATGACTCCCCTTACCCCTAACCGAAAGCTCATGTGTTTCCAATATATCGTGGCCCAGTGGTATGCCGCTCTTCAAATAGCCCAACTGGTTAGGCACACAGACAGAAGAAGTACAATAATTCCTGTAATAACTAATCCGGTTTTCGATTTATCTCTCCTTCACTTACCTCCTCACAAATATTAATACAGGACCATCTACCATCCTCGCCGTACATACAGTCAGCTCTCGTGCGACTTACCTCAGCCGAAACATTCCATATTGCTTGAAAATGAGTATATTTCAGGAAGTTAAAACAAATTTCGAAAAATTACATAGGTTTGAAGCAATTTTTTATTTATAAATAAGAAGCGGTAGCTGTTTTTAAGTAATATTAATTCAAAATTATTCTATTGAAAATAGTTTTCCAAAGTCGTCTGTCTCATTTCTTTGCTGGCTGCTTGCTCAACCTTCCGCAGAATCTTAAAATTCTCTACTCCATCTTCTGACATTAAAAAAACTCACTCCAAAACATCTATTGCGTCCACCACTTCCTTCCAACCGGGGAGCACTACGCTATTGCTGGGCTCTTCTCTCTCTTCAATATTTCTCTCGCCAATATTTCGGGATCCTCATTGTCGGCAAATACAGCGATATCATTATCAATACTCGCATACTCATCAAAAGATACCCCTTCAATGTTTAATAATTGAGCGAATTCACTCCATTCCTCCCTCTCCCCGGCTGTGGATCGTCTTGGCCGTGCATCTCTCCGGGAAAGCCTGCCCTCCTGAAGCAATACGAGATCGCGCTTCTCTCTACTCCATCCCCAGCAACACACAGACGTTGAATGGCTTGCAGGATGTTCCACTTCAATGACTTGATGTATTCAGTGTTTCCTAGTCTATTTAGAAGATATTCGACTAGTTGCCTTCGATATGCGCAATGAGTGAAAACAAAGGACATTTGACGTGACGCTGAAGGCATCTGTTCGACGACATTCGATCAGTTGATGTCTCCGATGCATACAGCGCTGAAGATTCATTGAGCCTAGCTACTTTTTCGTTGTTTATTTATTCACTCATGCCAACGGCAAATCCATTACATCTTGTACAGTTATCAAATAATATATACCTATATGTCTCTTAAACACATCGTTGTTGATCCTATTTCTAAAATAAGGATTTTTTGTCTTGAATTAAGAATTTTAAAAATTCCCGACTCAGACCAGAAAATCATGAATAATCCACGAACATTTCCCTGCATTGAAAATTCACGAATAATTCCCGATTTTCCAGGTTTTCCCGATCAGTGGACATTATGATAAGGGATGCTCAATGGGATATATTATCGAATTTAATTTAAAAAGAGCTGCTCCGCGGACTTTCTGTCAAACCAGTTCGACTTGTAAACTGCCTAGGCGGTTCAGAGAGGAGCGCTCCTGCTTGGAGCGGCACGAAGGTCGGAGCGGAGCAATAGACGGAGCCACGCGGAGCGGAGATTTGGCTTCACTTACACGTTTCTTATGGTGGAAACCATCAGAGTTGACTATGGCCTTCACCGAGCCAGAGCATCAAGTTTTCATTCATGCCATCCGCTCTGTAGGTCTCAGATTTGAACCCCTTCGAAGCTCGGAGCAGAACGTTTAAGACGCGATACACTCCGTTGCGGTTGTACTTCCTGCTTATTACGTAAATATCGATGGAAAAAACTACCTGTAAATGCAAAATACTGCATTTTTATCAATAATTCGTTCTAGAGGGGCACTTTTCATGTTTTGGGCCCATTCTCAGACTTCGTTGTACGGAGTTTTCGTAATTAGAGAGGTTCGTTACGGGAGGTTTTTTTGCGTGCATTGTCCATTGGAAGGGTCCGGGACCGGGCTAATGACTTCGAAATAGGGAGGTTTCCTTAAAATTTCGCTATATGGGGGTTCGTTGTAGAGAGGTTTTACTGTATATTGCTTAGCTACCTGCAATGTGTTTTTTTTCTGTAATTAAATTGTGGACTATGAGTCTCAGGTTTTTTTGTGAATATTCCTTCCTCAGAGCAACAAATTTGATGGTTTTGTCCTGGAAGTGTGGAGTCAGTTAGCTGGGAAAGTGAACAGGCAGTTGGCCATGCTGATATCTTACGTCTGTCGGGTACTTCGCAGCTCCAGTCATATGTGCATCCTGGTCATTCCACCAGCCAAAGGGTAATTTGCCTTCTGGTGCTTTTTTAATCTTTGAAGCTGTGGATTTGGATGGAATGTGAAAGCACTTTCCCTTTTTGACTTTCAGGCTGGAAAAGGAAATCTTTGATCAAGAGGACTTTGAAGCCCTGGAAAAAGATGTTGATGCCTTCTCTCTCATGACTTATGACTTCTCAAGCTTGCAAAGGCCTGGTAAGCAATAATTCAAGATCTATATTTAGTTAGGTACACACACTTACTGTATTTACTAGTGTAAGCCACTCACCTTTTTTTCCCGAAATGTTATGGATTTATGTGGAAGATTGAATCTTGTGTGTTTCCATCTTGCCTTTTATAGTTTTTAAGTGTTTGAACAAGGTCATGTGATATCTTGCATTAGCTAATCTCACTAAGAATTTTTATTTTTCTAGAAAAATTGATCCTATTGAAGGGACAAATAAGATAATGTCTTGTACTGTCCCCATTATGTTTTAATTCCAAATGCAGTTTGTTGGCTTGCATCATTTTAAAGTGATGAGTGCTAACATCTCTTGGGCATGCATTCCTTTGGAGAGGGGAGTGGGGAAAGTGCCATGAAAGGATGGGAGGAGTGGGGGTTACGATGGGGGATGGTAGAATTCAGTCATTGGCTCAGTGGGTATATCTCTGTCAATATCTTGATGATCATTTCTCTGACCAGTTTCTAAATCTGATTCTTCTTGAAGGTAACGCACTACAGATATTCTGCTCCTATTTCGAGACATGCTTGACATTAATAATAATTATTATAGTAATTTTACTGCCTCAAAGACTAAACATTAGTGATGTAGGCATAGGAGTTGTCAAAAATATTACAAGATTCACAGATAACTAATACAATTAGTTGTCTTTGAGATATTCATTAAAGCCTCATTTTATTTTCGATTACTTTTGCATCAGTAATAACTCTACCATATTTGTCAATAAATTCTGGAGTCAAGTGACTTATGGTTCTACGTGTAGTCTTAGTAATAGTACTCCAAGCTTCCTTGGTTGTATTCTCAGCCCTGAATAGTGCATGATCCTTATATGATTTCTTATTGCCCTTAATGTGGAGACTAGGTTTTTTTTGTATTAAAAGAAGTCAGATTATGCATCAGGTGTGATTTTAGCTTTTAACTTTTATGCGTGAGAATATAATAACATCATCAGACAATGATGAAATTGTGAAAAACTAGTTACATAATAATTATCACATATTTTTATATTCTGAGGTTTTTGATTGAATAAATGGATGACAAACAAAAAGTTCAGTTTATCACTTATTTTTACATTCTGAGGTTTTTGATTGAATAAATGGATGACAAACAAAATGTTCAGTTGTACCAATCTGCTTCTGAATTATGATGAATTATTCTGAATTATGTGAGAATAAATGCCCAATCTTAATACACTCCATGACAAATGACTAAGGTCCTGTGTAAAGTAATGTTTAAAATATTCACTGTGGATAGAATATTTTCCCCTCATGGATCAACAGCTCTGTGATTGTTATGTGATCAACATGCTAAGTATGTTAAGCATAGTGAGTATGTCCCTTTCCAAGCCTTAATTTGAAATGGTAACTTCTTTGGTTCATGCTTATAAATGTCCTCATTAATCCAGCGTGCATGTAAGGTAATCTGTTGATTGATCATATTGAATAAAAGCTTGAAGCAAGTGTCCATCATAAGTTGTTTTGCTACTTAAACAGGGCCAAACGCCCCTCTTGCCTGGATCCATGGCTGTGTTGAGAAACTTGTGCCAACCCCAGACAAAGATGATGAGGTCTCAGATTCAGAATTCAACAGTTTTGTCCGAAAGAGAGCAAAAATACTCCTAGGCCTGAATCTCTATGGCTACGATTTCACACCAGATGGTGGTGGTGCAATGCTGGGGAAGAGATTTGCGGAGATGCTGGCAGAAGCATTGACCTCATCAAACCGCCCACCTAAAGTATCCTACGACTCTGAAGCAGAAGAGCATTTTGTGGAGATCAGGTACTGTTAAACACTTTCTTATGCTAAGTCAGATCTTGTAGTTAAGCATCCTTGTTATGGGATAGAAAGTGATCATAGCTTGAGTTCTGTAGCGTTGTCTAGGAGTTAATTATTTTCTTGCTTTGATTGTTTTTATCACAGGACCAAGAGAGGGAAGCATCTAATCTTCTACCCAACACTCTGGTCAATACAGAAAAGGATTGAGCTGGCTCAAGAATTGGGGACTGGGCTGTCTCTATGGGAACTTGGGCAGGGAATGGACTATTTCTATGATTTGATTTAATAGACATGGGGATAAATGAATGATCTGGTGTTTTGTGGGGATGATGGGATAATGTGGAAAAGTGAATGATGGGTATAAATGATGAGAGAACTGTGCAGGCTAAACTCCCCTGTTGTTTTCACTTTTCATGAGTGAGAAATGACTTTGTTGTTGAAAATAATTGAGGTGATGATTGTAAGTTGTGTGGATGGAGAGGGCTCAAAGATCATTTTTTTTCAAAAGAATCGTCTAAGGAACTCTTTGCATTCATAAATACTGCAGACTGTGATTGAATCTTGAAGGTTATGGGTGTTTTGGATAATAAAAAACCCTCTTTGTATGATATATGTTTGTTTGATTTTTTTAGTACCAAAAGTATACGTATGAAATACCTACATATTTGTATGGGAGCAATACTAACTAATACTAATGGGAGCAATGGGAGGGATACTAACAGATGGGCAGTTTTGATCCTTTTCGAAATTAATTTATCTCTAGGTGTTTGGTGTCTCAGTGCTTATCTCACTAAAGCACATAAGTCAAATCCAGGGTAAATGACTATTCCACAGGTAGTTGTTTTAGGCTTAATTTGGTGGAATATCATAGTGAAAGAAAAACTGGCAATTTTCCACAAGAATTCTTTCTTGTGGAAAATTTCCAATATTTTTGTGGAAAATTGCCAGTTTTTCTTTCACTATTCCACAGCGCCGAAATAAATGTTGTTTGCTATTTTTTCAAGTGACATACCAAATTCAGGTACAAATAACACTTCCCCGAGACGTACATCCACCGCACTCATTTGTAAGTTCGACAGGGACCTTCCCCTTGCCCATGTTTATAAATCCACTCGCGGGGCTAAGAGATGAAAACAAAGCCTCACTTTTGCAGATGTAGTTAGTGGAGGCACTGTCCAACAGCCACTGGTTATCATTTATTTGCAATGCAGCGAGATACACCGCACTGATGCACGAAATTACTCTAGATCTGCTTTCACCACCCCTTCTATCCTGATTGTTATCTCTCACATCATCATCGTTTACTCTTATCACTACGGGGTTACTGCCCTCGCGGGCCATATGTCCCTTACTGTTATAATTGAAGCATTTCACGTCTGACTCTTTCGGGCACACTTTTGCCAAATCTCCAACTTGTTACACCTGTAAGATTTGTGTTCGTCAATTCCCCCACCTCCAATAGCGGCGTCACCTCTCTGGAAGGTCTCTCTTGTCGACTGATACTGATTTCCACCTCTATCCCGGCTACTTCGATTGCAGTTAGATGCTAGGGCCCCTTGCACTCATTCGTCATGGTCATGCCCAAGCGGTTCGTCTTCCTGCAATAGGGCTGCTTTCACTTTCTGCGACATGAGGTTTTTATCCCCCCCCCAAAATGGCTATCATCACTTTATACCTTTCATCAGAGAGCCCTGCTAGAAATTGTCCAGCCAGCTGGCTATCACTTAGCTCCAAACTATACCCGGCACTCTTAATCACTCTGTTTAAACTCTGAATCTCTGCCATATACAGATGCATTGTCTTTTCGGGGGTTTTTGTCAGGTTCATCATACTCTTCTTCACTTTCAGGGCCTTGGTGAGTATGTATGTCGTGTGTATATCTTGCAAGATTTCTCATGCATCCTTGGGGAAATTGCAATCTCTGATGTCTTCAACGTACTCCCTCACGTCGTGTTTGATCAGGAACCCGAGTGCCTTTCTGTAGAGTCACGCCTAGTCAACGTTCAATTCGCCTTGTTCATCATCAAACCCGGGGTCAATCGCGTTCCAGCAATTCCTTTCTATCAGCTCAGCCTTAGCCACTCTCGACCACGCATAACAATTGTCTCCAGCCGAATGCTCCACTTGCATTGCCAGAGGTGGTAATGTGCAGAGAGTTTGGAACGTAGGTTTTCGCAGCAAAATCCATCGTCGTCAGAGGCTTTCGGGTGCAGCTGCGTATAATGCGTTGTCGCTGTGAGAGCTTTCGTGGCCATTGCAGGATGGCATTGCCTGATAATGCGTCCTGCAATGGCCACGAAAGCTCGCACAGCGACAATGCGTTATACGCAGCTGCACCCGAAAGCCTCTGACGACAATGTGCAGAGAGGACGCAGATGAGTGGCTCAGACCAATGAAGGTAGAGACACAGAATCACCAAAGAAATGAGACTTGGACTGTAGTAAAGAAACCTAAGTACACAAATATTGTGGGGAGTAAGTGAGTTGTTGCATTGAAACCTAGTATTGTTGGGAGTGGAAAACCTAAGTATAAAGCTAGACTTGTGGCACAAGGCTTCAGTCAAAAACATGGTGTTGACTCCTTCAAGACTTTTAGTCCAGTGATCAATAAAGATAGCCTTAGATTATTACTGTCACTAGCTATGACCAAAGATTGGATGATTGACCAAATGATTGGATGATGCAGCAACCTAAGTTGTGGGAGGAAAGAGGACCTGATTTTGTTTGCAAACTCAATAAAAGTCTTTATGGTTTACATCAGTCAGGGAATACTTAGTATGATGTACTAGTTACACTTTTGAAAGGTATTGGTTTGAGACAATGTTATTCTGATCCTTGTAATTTCTTGGTAAAAATGGATATGTGGGAACATATGTGGATGATATTTTATTATGTGGGGAAAAGGATTTTATTGATTATGTGAAAACGGCATTGAGTGAATCAGAACTGAAGATGATGGGCATTGGGCACTGTATGTATGTTTATTGGTTTGCAAATTGAACTGTCTACAAAGGGTGTCCTCACCATTGACCAAAAAGAATATATCCTGAGCACTTTGTCTGAATTTAATCTAATGAATACTCATGTTGCTTGCACACCGTGTCAAATGGGTGCATTTTCAGGATCAGATATGCCTGGGAAGGCATTTGATGAGAAATTGTATAAGAAGGCAATTGGGAGATTATTATACATAAGTACTATGACTAGCCCTGATATTTCGTTTGCCGTGAGCATTCTAAGCAGGTTTTGTAAGGATCCTAAGCAGTGCCATTGGAGTAGCATAGTGAGAGTGCTTAAGTACCTGAAAAAGACTTAAGACTTCAAGTTGACTTTCAAGAGAGGTGCCGATTTAAGTTTCACTACCTACTGTGAAGGGGGTCGTGGTGGTGTAGCGGGTAGAGCACTGAGCTGGTGACCAGAGGGTCCCGGGTTCCAATCCTGGGCAAGAGCCTATCTGGACACCCCCATCTAAAATCCTGGCGATTCGTTTTTCTATATGCCAGAACTTCATATGAAATCGCAGGTGGCCCAGGGAAAGGAACTGGCTCCCCTACCCTGAATGTGTGAATTTCTCACGCCAATGGCTTAGTATGGGGTGAGCTCTACTCTCACCTATGAAAACCAACCTTCAGGCTGAAACACCAAGTGAGTGATCCCTTTATTGTGCGCTCTTATTCTGACTTGGAATAAACTTGTAAGTATGTAAGCTAAGTATGAAAATAACTCTGCGAGTTGATAAATATGATATTCCAAAAAAATTAGCTTTCAACTTCTAAGTAAATAGTCATAAATGTTTAAAAAAAAAAGCTGTCATGAATGGAAGCGAAGAGTACCTACCGGTTCTGTTCACTATTTCAACAGTCAAATTAGTTATAGATGGTAAAATAGCTGTACAATCACTCAAAAAAAAGCCCACCCCAAGTCATTCTGAAATGTTGTATATATTTTATTCACCTCTGAGAAAAACTATACAGAACGAATCCAAATAGCCACATTTTGTTGACATTTGATATAATTAGATAATATTTTAAATGCTGCTAATGCAAATGTTGTATGGACGTTTCTCAATGTTAATAGGACAATATTGTTCTTGGACGTTGTAGCAACGTGCAAGTTGTCGTGTAAAATTGTGCCCGTTGACGCAACATTGCATGGACGTTCTCTGCTACTAGGGATGTGAACAGGTTTCCCACATACATAGCACACAGGTGATCTTGCAGGTCTCGATTTGGTTCCACTCAGCTTGCTCTCTCGCAACATCTCCCCAGCACCTTCACAGATTTTCTGAAAACGAGTTGGCGAAGTGGCCCACATCATCAAAATAAGTCCGAAATCACTTGAATGAGAAGTGATCTGACTTTCTCATTAGTTGCCACAGCTCACTGTCAGCCAAGATTTCCACGATTCCGGAGTTGCACATACACTCTAGCATGATAGTTCCTCTATCTTCAATTTTTCAAGGATAACCTCTCCCCTAGAAGCTTTTTCTCGTACCCTTAAAATAACGTTTGTAGGCTGCTATAAACGCCACTCACCTTACTGGGCTTTCGAAGTCACTGGACCCGTAAACCATGAACATGGATATGCATGTTCATGCCGTAAACTTTTGATTTTTCCAAAGACTCTTCCGACACACCAACTCAAATTACAAGGCGTACCTATGTTCGATGAACATCAAAGGGTTTTTATTAGTCTCGGATTTAAAACACATACCTCACGACCGCGACCAACGTAGAATCACGGGTGATCAGGTTGAATCGGTAGAATGGAGCAATCTGAACTTTCCGCCCACCCCTATCCCGACCCATAATACCAATGGCCAATGGTAATACGGGTAATACGTTACTCAACTGTTTGCTAGCCGGTGCAGAAATGAAATCATGAAATGGAGACAACGGAAAAAACTGTGCTCCCTCCTCAGTTTTCGGCTGGTCCACACGGACTAGGTGAGGAAAACACGATTTGTCGATGGGAATATTAATTTAACGGGTGAAATTTCCACTTACGATATTCGAGTTAATTGGTGGCCGAGGCGTATACATTTGTAAACATTGTGTTAAATTGGTGAATGTTTTTCGGTTTTCTTTCTGCGTTTACCCATCTAATAAGACGAAAGTGACGGAATAGTGTCTCCGATTGAGATGGATAAACGCGGAAAGAAGCCGGAAAAAATTCGCTATTTGGAGTATGGAGAAGCCTTCATTTTAATAGTGTTAATTTTTTAAATATCAGGTGATCCAGATGATCTTACCCTTAGGAAGGTTGAAATTGAGGTGATGATACCGAAGGTGATGCGGGAAAAAGCCAAGGTGGAAAAATGCTCCGATGAAGTGAAAGGTGCATCGGTTTAATCCCAAGCTTAATGCCTGTAAACTCGAATTTTGTTATAATTGCCATTCAACGTATGATTAACTTCTGTTTTGTCAGTTGAACAAATTACCCTCCTTCCTACGATTGCTGCATATATTACCAAAATCTATTCGACTGTGGTTTAAAATAGGACAATTTTTTTAGCATTTACAGATTGCTGCCGTGATTCCAGTTTAGCCATGGTACTGACGTGCCGCAAAGAAAACGCCCAACTTAAGGAATGTCTTATCCGGTGGTACCAAGACGAAGGCTTTCGCAACGAATGTAAAGAAGAGTACCTACGAGATCGTAGTGAATATCGTCGGACAGGTGTTCTCAAGAAACACAGAGACTTCATGGCACATGCCAGAAGTTAGCGTGTCGTTTTGTCGTAGATAATCTTGTGTTTGTAAATCATTTAGTGAAATAATATTCTTTATATCCACATACATCCCCTTGTTTGTTGAATTTAGATGCCATCCCTTGCGTTCTGACTATTTCATGCATTGGAGTCATATAATTTTGTTAAACCAACTTGCTTACACACACAGTAGAAATACCTCTCAGATACATCTGTAATATCACATGCTGATGACTCAAGAGACAATTAAATTTTACACCTGAGACCTCACTACATCCAAAAAAAATGTCTGAGATGTCCCATGATACATTGATGTGTTTTAGAGAGATTTGATTTTTATCTAAGACAAGCATACTGGATCAATTCTCTGAATATATCATGATCGCCTCTCTCAGATATTTGAGGTATAGTGTGATATTGATAAACAATTTCACTACGGAGCTACTGTGGGAAGAAAGTTCATTTAAATGAACTACTGTAACAATCACATAATTATGTTATTTTTACTGTGATTAGCAAGCTAAATTTCTCAAAAAATTGATTGGAAGAAACCTTCCACGTTAAGTGTTTGTGAATGGTACAAGTTTCTAGAAACCCGTTCAATAAAATATGTATTGGAATAAATAATGAATAATAGGTATAGATTAGGAAGGTAGATGTGAGCTTAAGGGTAGTCAACTTCAAACACTTATCCCGCAAAAACGGTATTAGTTAGCGCTTTCATTTCAACTGTGTTATATAGAGGAAGGATGTAAATTTATTATTACATTAATTACATTGCACTACTGCCGTTATATCATGTTAGAACAGGTTCTATTTTCCATACACACATTCGCACAAGCGTTTGTACAAGTTGCTGCTTTACACAGCACAATTTCCTCATTTGTACAAGAAATTGTATCATGTAAAGAGGCCTTAACAGAAGTAAGAACATCTCAATCAAATCAGAGTGTATGATGATAGCACTTAACACTGGTAAATCATTGAGCTGACCTAACTATGTGAGAAAATGAATTACATTCACTTGCAGGATGCTTTTTAGACAAAATTATAACTTTTTATCCTTTTCTAATGCTAAAGTGTCAATTTAATTTTTTTGTTGGTCCATTAATTGTATTCAGACTTTAAGTGGTCCCCATTTGTGTCCCCATGATGCATCAGTGTGTAGTCTGATGAAATAATCCATTGTCCCTCAATCTCCCACCCTGTCTGAATCAATCCACCAATTATAAGAAAAGAAGCCAATTTACACCTTCAAAAAACATTGATCTCCCATGAAACATTTAGTTCATCACTGGGGAAAAATAAATCTCTAAATCATGTTCACATCGTATTCTTGGGATAATTTTCTGTTGTAGCTACAGCAGAAAATTGAGCAAAGTCACTAAATATTGAACTAGAAACATTTTTTTAACAAGGTAGGAGTTAGGAAGAGTATGTTGGAGCCTAATTTAGACTTCTAATCTATTAAAATATCTTTAATTTCCTCATTAATGCTTTATTTGTAAGAAAAAATGTATATTGAATGTGTCCATCAAGGAGGTGCCTAATGCTTGGAACAGAGTTGGAATGGTGACATTGAGGAACAACATGTGGTAGTAAAAGGTATTTATGAGTTAAGAGCAGTGGCCAATGGTCAAATGGTTTGGAATTCCAACAGTGTTTGCTGTTCTTGATTGTACACTTTCTTTCTTTGATCTTACACTGTATTTCTAATGCTGTGTTTGGATCTCCCCAGGGTGTATGCTGTGGGGTTATTTGAGGGTGGGGGGTTTGAGCATTGAATGCTGACAGAATAATGATTTAAGCAGATTTCACAGTGCTGTTTCCTGAAACCTGGTTTTGGTAGGAATAGGGTGAGAGCATATTAGAGGACTTTGTACCCAAAAATCAGTGAATATGCAAGGATGAAAGAATATAAATACACACCTCCAGCAATATCAGACAAAAAAGAAGCGAGAAAATGGACAATAGTCCATTTCCTTGCTCCCTCGTTATTACTACTGGGCTGTCATTAGGAATAAAAGTTGATGTTAGTGATATTAACTATGCATTCCGTATTGGCAGACGCTCAGCCGATAACCCTGGCCGTGCAATCGTCGTGTGCTTTATTAGGTTTTGTGTTGCTGAGGAATTCGTTCAGCTGCGCAAAATAAAAAAATTGTGCCTGAAAGACTTAGAGGTCCCCAAGCCCCATCTATGCTCTCATCCATCTAACCCTTCTATCTATGTAAATGAATCACTGACTCATTTTAACAAGTCATTATACGCAATAGCCTATGGCCTTAGAAAAGATGGGAAAGTCAAGTTCGTTTGGATCAGAAACAAAATCGGAAGGTGCTGACTGAGTCCTGGTAAACACTGAAGATCTCCAGAAAAATGGATAGGGCTCGTGTGCATGTTTAAACCCTGAAACGCATACCTTAACCTTAAACAACAAACCTGACTTCAAAGATGAGCTATCGATAGTAAGTGTATGTCACATAAATGCTCAATCTCTGTTTACACATATAGATATATCAAAAACTCATTGATGAGTTTCGTCATCATTTCAATCAATGCAATTATGTACCATGTAATAGGTCCCAAGGAGGAAGGAAAGTCAACATGACATCACTTTGACCTCAAAATGACCCAGGAAAAGTCACTATTCAGTCATGACTCTGACCGAAGGAGTAAGGGAAGTCAACATGACATCACTTTGACCTCAAAATGACACACGAGAAGTGGGTCATTTTGAGGTCCATAAGGGGGGCCAGTTCCTTTCCCTGGGCCAGCTCTACAGAGGATTATTAATTTTGGGGAGTCCAAAGGTTTCACCCGAGATTTGAACCTGGGTCCCTTCGGCCAATAGCCGGTGGCTACATCCATTAGGGCACTCAGTGGCATAGCCAGGTTTTAGGTCTAAATTTACACGGCGATGCCTCCTAAAAATTCCCCCCCTCCTGCTCCCTCCCTCCCCATCGGCACCTCAAGACCCAAAACCTGACTACTCCACTAGCCCTGGGCGATATATCGTGAAATATCGCGATATTTAATTATATCGGGAATCCTATATTGAGTTTTGAACATTATAGATAAATGGTTGTTCGATAAATCGGGCCCGATAAAAGTGTCGGGACCGATAGACTATCGGAACCGATAAAATATTACGAGAAATCATAAGATATTTCAACAGAGAAATTTTGTATAACGCTCATTTCGATTATCATTATTAATTACTTTACCTTTCTTGGATTTTCCGGTGAATTCCTCCGGATGTCTTTGGACGCCTCTACCCAAGCAGCATCATGCTATCGGCCCAATATCATTTTTACACCGTCACATATCACTTATTGGTCAATCCGATATTGGCTACCGACCGGTATCGGCAAATGTCAAAAGTGATAACATTTGCGAAGAAAAATGACATTTGCTGACAATATTGGGCCGATATTAATTTGATGATAAAAATACATCTTTCGCCACTATACAGTGGCATATATGATATTGGGCCAATGTACGTTTGATATTACCATTGACTGATTTTTCATTAACATGATATTGGGATGATTTAATAAGTAAGATAGTTAAAATATATCCTGGATAAACATGTTTAAAATATTTGGTCACAAGGTATTGTTTAAAAGGTTTGGTCACAAATAGTCAAAGTGAGGTCAAAATGATGGCTAGTCATTTAAGGTCAAGATGACATCATTAGGAGTCACAAAGGATGTCATTTCAAGGGACCATTTTGATGTCACCGTGACTACCTAGCTGTGACTTGAAAAGGACATCATCCTGATGTCATAATGACTTTTCATTCCTCCTTGGGGTGTTTCTGAAACTTGGTTGAATCTGAGTGTGCCCTCCAGTTGTGTGCATTTGGACGGCTATTCCTTTGTTTGTAATGACAGAATTGGCATAAGGGGTGGTGGTGCTGGAATTTTTATGCATGACAGCCTGAAGTACAAAGATTAAAAGTCTCTGATGGGTCTTCCTGTAAACCTGAATTCCTCTTTGTGGAAATTTCCGGTGTTAATGGAAAACTGCTATTCGCAGTAGTTGACCGTCCTCCAAAAATAGGTTATCTGAGGCAGTCCTTCGAGCCTGCCCTCTTAGATTTCCTTCCTGTTTATAAAAATGTCATACTTTGTGGTGATTTCAACTCAGATATGGTGAAGCAGTCATATGATAGTGATTATATACGAGATCTAATCTCTATTTGGTCCCATTGAAAACCACACATAATTTACCTAGCAGTAGTACTTACATTATTGGACTTAATCATAACTGACGGTCCTGAAAAACTGATCGATTATTTGCAGGACTCTGTTCCTTTTTTGTTGGAGCATGACTTGATCCAAATAAACTATCAGTTTTGATAACCTTTGGAACCTCCAAAAGAATTTTCATTTGGAGACTTTAAAAAATTTGATTTAATAGCATTTAAGAATGACTTTGATGCCCTTGATTGGTCAGATTTCCTCTCTCAGCACTCAGTAAACAAGGAGCTGGAAATTTTTAATTATCATTTTCTTCATGTTCTTAACGTTCATGTGCCAATTAGGAGAATAACAAGCCCTAAACATAAACCGGCCCCTTGGATTACAAGGGGTATAAAAGATTTAATGGCTAAAAGAGACCGGCTATTTTTTTTTCATGGGTGTTTTCAAGTCTGTTTCCGCACTAATAGGTGCTTCAGACCGGGAGGAAAGGTATAAGGATAGGAAGGGATGGGGGTAGAATGAAGACCGGCTATGAAGAATCTCTAGACGTAGGTACTAACATTACTACTGCTCACCAAAAATACAAGCAGTTAAGAAACCGAGTTAAACAGCTTATAAGAAACGAGAAGTAAAAATATTTCAGTTAATGTTTTTCTAATAAATGGGATGCTAAATCTACATGGAATGAGATTCATCGTCTTGGTCTCGGTAAGACATGTCGGACTGCTACTAATATTAACTATTCCCTAGATGAACTAAATGAATATTTTGTTAAATTATCTTCTTTGGTTGATCATTCCCCTGTGAACAATTACAAATACATGCACAACAATGGTCACAAAACTTCAGTAGTGAAAGGTTATACTTCACTCCTGCATTATTTTTTCGCAATTTAAGAATGATAAAATCAAATGCCATAGGGGTGGATGAAATCAGTATAAAATTTATTAAGGCTGCACTCTCTGCTATAGCACCTATGCCATTGAATATCTACAATTGTTCATCAAATTTTTCAGTATTTCCCGATCTTTGGAAATATGCTCTTACTCTTCCCATTAAGAAAACCACCATTGCAAAAGATATGTCTAATCTTCGTCCCATATCTAATCTCTGTGCCCCTTTCTAAACCTCTTGAGAGGCATGTGTATAACGAAAATGTCACACCTTTCCCGAAGGAATTTTTTTGACGAATATCAGTCAGGGTTCCGAAAAGGGTACAGCACCCAGATGGCACTCATTTAAATTACCGATGACATATATCATCAGTTAAAAAAAAAGTCACCATAATGGTATTTTTTGACTTTTCCAAGGCGTTTGATTCGGTGAATCATGGAACTCAGCTTTTTTGGTTAGGCAAAATGGGTCTCTCGCACTCATCTCTGTTACCGTTTGAATCATACCTCTCTCAACGTATGCAAGCAGTTAAGAGCCCCAATGGAAAGCAGTCCTCCTTTGTCTCAGTTCCATGTGGCATTCCACAGGGTTCGATTCTTGGCCCTCTGCTGTTTACAATTTTTATAAGATCACTACCTAACGAAATCACTAATTGTAGCTACCACTTCTATGCTGATGATTTGCAAATTTACTACAGCTGTCATCCTCATTAAATATATTATGCAATAGAAGAAGTTAATCAAGACATATAGGCCATATGTACTTAATTGGAGCTCTGAAAACTTTCTCACGCTAAATGCAAAAAAAAACTAAAGCCATCATTATTGGAAGCTCACAATATATCAATTGAATGGGAATTAACCTGTTACCTAAAATCTATGTTAACGGAGTTGACATTGACTATTCAAATACAGTAACAAGTCATGGTTTAACTTTAGGTCATACACTAACCTGGCATGACCATATTAAAACAACTTCCAATAAAGTATGTACATACAATATTATATGTGATTAAGCAATTCAAGGATCTAATTCCAACTTCCCTGAGAATCAAATAGGTAGTTTAATACCCTAATAATGCCTCACATTGATTACTGTTCTCTTGCCTATACTGATGTTACTATGGAGCTAAATCAACAACTTCAGAGGCTACAAAGCTGTGAATAAGATTGATATTCAATATTCCTTTTGATAAACAGGTTACACCATATTATGACACACTCAGGTGATTGAAGATAGAAAAGAGACGAGAATATCAAATAAATGTTTTAATGTACAAGCTAATTAAAACTTAAGTGTCCAAGTTATTTGTTTGAAAAAGTTATCTTTACTGCTAACACGCATAAATGGCAGACACGTAATACTGAGGTATTATTAATACCAAATTTCTGCACAAATGTGTTCGGTAATTCTTTTCATGTAACATCTTGTAGGTTTTGGAATTCACTACCTGATGGGATACGGTCTTCTGAAAACATTTATATGCTTAAAAAGCGGTTGCACTCACATCTTATGCAATGTAAAAAAAATAATAAACATAATAAGTAAATGTATATGCTATTAAGTTTTTTTCAGTACTATTATATTTGTCAGTACTATACTATTTGTTGTTAAATTGGTTGTATTATAAAATTATAGTTCAATTATTGACACTTTGTATTGATTGCTAAGATTGTTGATGCTTAGACAGCTACTCATTTCTAACATTAATATTACCCTGTTGATGTTGTAATGAAACTATGTAAATGTTTCAAGGGACAATAATGTCCTGGAACAAATAAATATATCTATCTATAGTAGGAGAAGGATGTAGCTTTAGGGAAACTTAAAATGAGACATAGTAACATGATGGTGACATTCAAAGGAAATGATATGTTAGAAATGAATGGTAGGGAGATAGCAGAGTTAGCAAGAAAAAAAGATAAATAAACTTAAGGCAGCTCCAGTTAGGGTGAAGAAGGAAGGAAAAATAGAGGGAGAAAATTTTGCTCATGATTCATTGAACAAGACAACTTGAGTCACAAATCTTGTCAAGGATTGGCCATGAAACTACCAACGACCCTGGTTACAATGGCTTCCATGATATTGTCACCAGCGTTTACTCTGTAACCCTGTGAAGATATTTCCCTTCCTTCATGGGAAACATTTAATTTGACCCAGGCAGACATTTGATTCAGTATGTGCCTTAGGAAGAAGGGGCTTTACTCCAATACAGTGGAAGTCTGCTATAGTGAGCGAATCACAATAGTGAGTGATTTTTTTCTCTTCGGTTGGTGCATGGGGATAAGCATACGGAGTTTCGTACACTATAACGAGTACTTACTTCCATCACACGGCTATAGCGAGTGGATATTGTCGTGATTGCTCTCACAGTTGCTTAACTCACATTACTTTCATCTTTTATTTTCAAGATTATGGCCCGCTTCCTTAGGAACAGTCTTGTAAGCTACCTCTACTATCTCTGAAATGAGCATACTTCCATGCCCATGCAGTCCAATCTGAATGCATTACATGAGGTAAGACCTAAGGAAACTACAATTAAATTAGAGCACTTTCACTTTAATTAAATTGAAATTTGAAGCTTTCGGCGAAAATATGTGATAATTGTGAATAATGAATACTAATTAATTGTGAATAAAAAGAAAAAAATGTGATAATTGTGAATGTCATTACAATGGCCAAACGGGACAAAACTTCAAGTGCAGAATAAAAGAACATAAGACATGCTGGAGGAACAAGAATGACTTGTCAGCCTTCGCCCGACACCTCTTGGAGATGGGGCACCGAAGCAGTTTTGACCCAGAAATACTTCATTTTACTGGGAAGGGAGGGAAGATGGATGCCTTGGAGATTCAGGAGATTAGCCTTAATAGAAAAGACCATCTCAATGACATAACCTTCCCAAACCCCATCCCCCTTATTACTCATCAGGAAAGTTGAAATTACTCATACAGGAAGTTGAAGCTATATGTAAGTAAGGACTATTTACTCAATGCCTATTATGCTTTTTTCATTCCCATATTACATATGGTATAAGACTGTGGGGACATGCTTCTGACACTAAATCTATGCTTATACTACAAAAAAAGGCTGAACGAATTATAGTCAACACATGTTCCCTAGAACACTGCAAACCTCTCTTCAAAAATCTTCAAATCATTACAGTTTACAATCAGTTTATATTCCATTCATTAGTACATATTAAAGAAAACCTGAGCATGTACTCAACAAGGGCTGATGTCTGCTGTCATGACACCAGAGCCAAAAATTCCATGGATATACCACTCTGTAGGCTCGATAAAACATACAAAGTACATTGCCTACCCATCAAATTTTTCAACAGGCTCCCAATTTCCACCAAGTCAGCCTCTAGTGTGGGCTTCTGTAAGGCTCTCCGAGATTGGCTTACATCCAACCTATTATATTCCCTAGAGGAATATTATAACCTACATTTCTCCAGCCTAAAACTCTAAGGTCTATTATTACATTAAGTGTATTGACATGATCTGCCTGTTATGTTCCTCAATTATGAGATGTTTATTTTACTCAATTATAATTTTGAATTAATTTTAAACGCAATTATTCACATTTACCATACTTTGACGACACATATCATATGTACTTATGCTAAAGGTGAATAAAGAATATTATCATTAATATCACCTTAACCTTTAAACGCCGGATTTAAAGGTACTTCAAACTCCCTCCCTGCCGGATTTAAATTGGCCCTGCCTTTGCCTGCCGTGGATTTAAATAGCCAAAAATGGCACTTTCGGCAGTGAGAAGCACCTAACAGCATGCCAATATTGGCACTTTCGGCATTTAAAGGTTAAACACTTCTCCCCTCCCCCTCTCCCCAAACAACCCTCGTGATATTTCCTCGTCCCCACAATCAGCCAACCACAACCCCCTCCCTCCTCCTCCCATAACACTCCCGGAGTATATAAACCTGTGTTCTGCTGACAATTTTTAATGTACCTGAGGATGGATTGACAGCCAAAACCGGTTGTTCTCTTAATAAAATTGTGGAAGTCACAAATTTTTTCATTGTCATCACTTTCACTTTAAGCTTGGGGTTATTAAGTTTGAAGCATTATGAATTTTACAGGGATGATTGCTTCCTACCTGAAAATAAATAATAGTACTAAATATATAATTTCTGATAATTTTCATAATTTTTCTTCTTCTGACCAGATAAGGAACACTACAGTCAAAAAGTAAGTAGAGAAAACTACTAGTGAAAATAGGTATTTAAGTACACTAAGCTAAGATCTAAGCTAAGGTAATATCACACCATCCACTCTCAGCTCAATCAAAAAAATGGAATCCGGTTGATGTAGTGGCTAGAGTACTGGCCTCCCATCCCAAGGGCCAAGGTTCGATTCCCAGCAGTCGTGAATTTTTCAGTGGAAAACAGGTCCCTACTTGAGTGCCTAGTGGGGGGGCATTTCAGGTTCAGTACTCTGTCCGTTGGAAGGGACGTTAAGCCGAGATCCTCTTGGCACCTGTCATTTAAGAGTAGGCTAATGCCAACGCCGGGTTTCTCTCCACCCTTCCTTGCTTTCCTGAAAACTCCTGCCATTACCCACATATCCCAAATGGCGCAAATGACCTCAGCAGTTGGTCGTCTCCCCTGAATAACTAACTAACTCAATCAAAAAACAAGCACTCATCCATACCTGTTGTGGCATCTGAATCAATGTCCTATGAGTTGCTTGGTTGGAACGTTAACAATATGACTACTGCCACTGGCTTGGGAAAACTTTCACTTCAACTCATGAACAATATCAGTTATCAGAGGGGATCTGCATTTTCTGCTTCCCTCAACACAAAACCTCTACACTAAAGTAAATCCTGTGGTTTTGTTATGACGCTGCAAGATGCATAGTCACTCACCACCATGATAATAGGGTAGTTTCCTATTATTTTTTTATTGTCTTGATCAAAAGTTTATAACCTCTGGAGTACGTGTTTTAAGCCGTTCGATTTTTAAATGACGTTAAGTATTTTTCCTCATTAATTAAAAAGTGAAAAAAATCAATGGCGCGAAAACGCGACGGCAAACTATTGCATGCCGGTTAATCCTACGCGTGACGTCAAACTATTTCCTCTACCTGCCACCAGGTGGTGCTGCGGGCGCTTCCAAATAGACGCCGCACTCCGTTAAAGCTTATGAACAAGTATTGGAGGCATATTTATTCCGTTAATTAATTATAATTAACTTTATTTATTTATTTAACATTACTTATGCAGTTGATTCATTTAAAATCAGTTAGTATTCCTTTCACAAGCATATCATGTAGTTCGCCTATCGCCGCACGACCTTCATGCCATGCCTCGTCGTAGCAGAAGACACAGCGAGTAGGACGTCCTTGAGCCTATAAAATGACTAATAATACCATGTTTAACTGAGAATTCTTTTCCAACATTGATAGTTTTTACAGGTTAATACTAATAAATATTCATTAGAGCTAAGGGGCCCTGAAATACAACGGTAAGTTCAGGAGACGAATTTTCCTATGCTTCGCAACGTAAACTACATACCTGTTACGTCAGGATGAAGGCAGCGCACCCCGCCATTTCAGAGCCTTTTCAAATGGCCTTAAAATTAACATTTAATTCTCTAGTAAACTGGGATTTCTCAATACAAACTTTTTGCGTAAATTAAATACATTTATGGCAGGGCACAAATCGCAATTAATGAAGTCTGTTTTCTTTGATGAAGGAAACTACCCTATTGACAAAGTTCCTTAATTTCTAGGGGACCATTAGCAACAATGCCTTAACCCATTGGCTTAAAGAGACGGCGATTTTCCGCCTGGCAGAACTTGGCCTCCCGTTAAAGAGACAGCGAATCGCTGGGTCCCTCAATTTATTTATACATATATTACATTCTTTTTATCATTCACAGATTTTTCATATTAGTGTCATTAATGAATAATTAATATTCTTTTAATGCAAAAAAATCCATGATAAGGGCTGTAAAATGTTTTTTAATTGATTAAAAATAAATACAAAATACATATGTACGATTTCAATAAAAAAAAATAGTGAAACAAGTGGCAAAAAAGGAGTAAAAACACTAAGCCAATGGGTTTACAGGGCAGGAAATCAAATGAATATTCAAAGCTCAATAAAAATGAAATACAAGAAGATTAACTTAAATAAATAACTGATGTATTTATAAATATATATATATTTCAAGTATATATCAATTGCTGTGATAAGAAAAAGGCAATAGCCTTAATCTAATTTCGACCTCATATTATTACATACGGCGTTTCTAAGGAAAGAAATGGCAAAACCATATGTTAGCTTCAAAGAACAGTTCCAATGTACAGAAGATGATACATTTTAAATGACACTGATCAATAAATAAAAATCTTGAAAACCTGTATTCTCAAAGGAATCCAATTCATCTGCATTTACCGGGAATATTATAGTTCATTTTCAAATGCATGCCTTCTAAAATTACCTCACGATTCAAAAGCACTTAAAATGAATTCAGAACGCGCATTTTTCAACTAAAAAATAACTGAATTACATTTTGGCTGAGGTGATATCTTGATCATGATAGTCAACTCTTTTACACATTCATTGCCCTAAGAGGAGTAGGTTAACAACACTACCCTAACAATGCTAAGCCACTCATTCACATTGACATCATAGACTAGCATTCAATGCACATTACCAATAGGACACCATTCACTCTTCAGTCACAAAACACATTTCCACACAAAGTATATACAGCAATGAAACGACAGGCTCTTATTTTTGTGGTCAAGCAACAGAATACTTCACCTCATGAATTTGACAATCCAGACAGCAGGCTAAAATTTACAGCAGGAAATACTGATGACTAAAATTTGGTAACAGAAGAGTAACTATTACTTGGGTACATAGATGATTGGTGCATTCCTACGGGATAACAGAACACCGCACAACTAAGGCTGGCTTGTGAGTTTCCGTGCACACACTAACTGCTCCCCCACTACAACTTGAGAGGAATAAAAGAGTGTTCATCGTCTTCCTCCTCCAACTGATCTTCTGCATCACGCTCTTTGAGCGATACCCATCTCCGCACTAAGATTTCCTGAACGACCAAACCCATGAGACACTCTGGACTCTGGAAGTCTTTCTCAGTCATGGAAGGAGGCCACTCGACACGACAAAGCATCAGGTCCTGGAAAAAATTGGAGATTCTAGAGTAATTATAGACACAAAATACATCTAAAAATAGCACAAATACTTGGACAAAGATGACGAGAAGTCTGGTAGATTCACTGTCCTCACACTAACGGCAATCACTCAAAGGAGCCTTTGTAATTTCTGACATGAAGATTCTAACACTCTCAGATATCCAGAACTCTTAAAGAGACATTTATCAACATGCTATGGATGTTGTACAAAGGAACTTAGTCACAGTGCTAATTCTAACTGATGGTATCAGCCGTAACTTTATGGAGCCTTGAATTCCTGATTGAAAAGAGATTACTTAGTTGTTCCACAAAATTTTATTTCACAACACCACACAACCTAGGTTTCGACAATAAAACATCATCTTCAAGTGAAGACTCCACGGAACAATAGTATGTATATATATGCACTCGGGGAGGGGTGTGGGAGGCTTGGAGAAGGGGTGGTTATGGAAGGGGTGAAGGGAAGGGTTAATGCTAATATACCTCCGAACTCTCAATTGCATACGCTATACATGCCAATAGTTTATGTAATGCTTTTTGATTGTCAGTTATTTCTTTTGAGAATCCTAGTCTAGGACTTTTCAAGTTTTACCGAACCATGTTTTTAGTAAGCCTCTTTGTATCGTGAATGTGTTCATGGTAATGTACCACATTTTGTGAAATTAGGACTATCTTCAAATAAAAAGGTATGCTCACTCAGTGAACTTGCTTAAGTAAATCTCAGGTTTTCCACTGGGTCTGGTTGTCCTTATTGGCTGATGTTTTGATGCTGAACTTGAACATTGAAATGTATGGTCAACCAGACCCAGTATAAAATCTGAGAAGGTTTTCTTAGGACTGCCTTGTTAGGGGCTGTTCTGCTCATAATAATAATGTACTCCAGGGGTGGGCAACATTTTTGAGAGTATGCACCAAAATCGGCCAAATTTCTAATGCAAACTTTTCCACATTCCAACCAATTTTTTTTTAAATTTGATACCTTGATATTTGATTTCATAGCAGAGACAGAGAGCGCTCTGAATAAGATACTGATAACAATGGAGAGGACAATGACCAGATATCAGCTCAAGATCAATAAGAAGAAGACTAAGATACTGACGTGCAGCAAGAGAGCCAAGCCAAAACCAACGTTAAACTAGGAAAACGATCGGCAGCTCCCATCGTGAAAGGTTGTGTGGGTGGAGAGCGAGCGAGTCGAGTTTTCTTTTCTCAAAGTGCTTAAGTCCTTTTCGATGGCAGGCACCTGCATTTAGTGCAGTAAGCCAACTAACCATTGCCAAAAACTATACACATGTAGCCACTGCAACGATGTCCATCACTTACAGTGCACATCGCTTACTGACAACAATCTACAGGCACTGTTGGATCTACATCACGACTGGCTGTGTACTCCGTGCATCACGAAGGCCCAAAAGTCACGCAGCGATTAAACACCGGTGAGGAGCAGTGCCTCACGGGAAACATCCTCGGGCATGCTGAAAGAAGTCCTAGAGAAGATCACTGCAGTACTGGAGTGAGCAAAGCGAACTTAAACAAATATTTAACTTTCTCCAAACAGATATAACTAACAGTATTAGCAAGTTAACTGATGGATTCAATGTACAAGTTGACGAAAAAAGGTTTCTAAAGAAAAGTGTGTGACCTTGAGTGCCATTTGAATACATTAGAGCAGAACTCACTAAGAAGCACAGTAGAAATATATGGGATTCCCGAAATCGAAGTTCCTGAGGGTTTAGTGTGTAAAACGGGCAAGGGCCTAGCCACGTTGATACACCGGTTCCCGTCAGATCACCGAAGTTAAGCAACGTTGGGCCCGGACGGAGGTTGGATGGGTGTCCCCCTTCCATACCTCTACCGTGGTGTTCTTTTCCCCTGTCTGCGAGTGGCGGGCAGGATAAATGTGGGTTGGCACAATGGATCTAAAGAGGTCTAAGTGCCAGGGGGCTCCAGAAGGCCTCCGCCCACCCCTCCAATTTACATTTTTTTTGTGTGTAAAACAGGCCTTGCTTTAGGAATTAAACACAGTAAAACCCCTTGTTTACACTTTTCTAGGGACCACTAGAAAAAAATGTAAATGGGGGGAAAATGCAAATAGCGGGAAAAGGGCAATTTTCAGTTTCACATGCATACTTTAACTACATAAAGTAAATAAGTAAATAAGAAACATCGATAGACTGAATTAGAGCAATATTATTAATTATTTCTTAAAGTATAGAGCTGTCCTGATTTATTTTTGTACGATGTATTTCTACCAATGTTTCAGCCAACCCAATAAACCATTGGAGGGTGTGAAATCCTTAATTGCCAAACTTACACATTATGTAATTAAGGTAAAGATAGAAGAATAACAGGAAAATATGGCTTGGGAAATCGAAATGAAAGAAAGACTTATAGAATTCTGCACACAACACAAGTTGGTGGTGGCACACACATTGTTTAAAAACCACTAACGGAGAAGATGTGCCTGGAAAATGCCCGGAGACAGAAGAAGATTTCAAATAGACTACATATTAGTGAAGCAGAGGTTTAGAAACCAGGTGATGAACCGCAAAAGTTACCCGGGGGCAGATATCGACAATGACCACAACTTAGTGATGATGAAATGCCACTTAAAACTCAAGAAATTGAAGAAATAAATGAAGAACGTATGGTAAGTAGAGAAACTAAGGGAACCTCAACAACGGCTGGCCTTCCAGGAGGCAGTGGAAAACAAAATAGAAGAGGATTTGACCGTTAAATCAGTAGAAAAGAGATGGGAGAAAATCAAAATTGGGCTACAGGAAGCAGCAAAAGAAGCTCTGGGGAGAAGAAAAGTTGTCCAGAAGAAGCCATGGATTACAAAAGAAGTCTTAGAATTGAATGAAGAGAGAAGAAAATATAAAAATGTGGAAACTGAAGAAGGGCAACTTCACTACAAAAGAATCAGGAATGAAATAAACTGTAAAGCGAGAAAAGCAAGGGAAATGTGGATGAAGGATCAATGCTAAAATGTACAAAGGAACCTAGCAAATGGAAATGTGGAAGTTGCCTACAGGATGGTGATAAATCACTTCAAGGAACGGGCTGCAATATGTAACAGCATCAGGGACAAGATGGAGAACTCTTAATTGAACATGAGGATAAAGTGAAGAGATGGAATGAATACTTGGAAGAGTTGTACAATGGAAGCTATCTTAGAGCGGAAGTAATCGAAGAGGAAAATGAAGTTGATAAGGATGATTTAGGAGCCCCAATCTTAAGATCAGAATTTGATGCAGCTGTAACGGACCTGAGGATATTTAAGCCGATAAAATAAATAAGATAAATAAGGCTTTGGGAATAGATGATATTCCTGCCGAGAAAATCAAAAATGCTGGAGAAGACATTTACTCAGCTGTACAAAACAATATGCGACTTGTGCTCTACAGGAGAGATACCCATGGACTTTGAGAAGAACATCATCATTCCTATAGCCAAAAGGAAGAGAGCTGAGAACTGTGAACATTTTAGGACCATAAGCCTGATGACACATGCCTCGAAGATATTGACCAGAATCATCCATAGAAGAATAGAATGAAAAGCTGAGGAGTTCCTAGATGAGGACCAATTTGGGTTCAGAAGAAACAAGGGCACAAGAGAAGCGATTTTGGCCCTCAGGCTACTTATATGGAAGAGAATAGGGAAGTAGATACAGACTTTTGTTGCAGTCGTAGGTTTTGAAGAGGCATTTGACGTGGATTGGAACGTGATGCTAAAGATTACGAAAGAAATTGGAGTATCATACAATGACCAAAGAGTTATCCAGAACTTGTATAAAAACCTGGTGGCCATAATCAAATCAGGACCCAGCAGTACAGCAGCAAGCACAAAGAAAGGAGTGAGGCAAGGACGTGCACTGTCTCTGTTGGTTTATGAAAAAAAGTACGACTAAACAATTCCTCATGTTGACGTGTTTTCGTTGCTCTTTTGATTTCTTTTCATGTGTGTATACAATTGTCATGGTCCCTGGCCATTGATCTCTGTTGATGTTTTTTGGTTCCTATGTACTTTTGATGGAGAAGTATGTCTCTTGTACCGTACTATGTGAATACATTGTTCTATTTCTACTGGGTTATTTTCATTGAATATTATTAAATTAACTAACTACCTAACAAATGGTTATGGGCCCAGGAAAGCGCATTAGTAAACGAAAGTGACGAAAAACCGACACTTAGACGAAGTATTCATGGCGGTACTCAAATCCTACGCTGGAATTGATAAACTGAAGGGGAGAGAGAATTATCGTGAATGGAGCTTTGACGTGGAAAACATTCTCGTCATGGAAGGCATCTGGTCCGCAATCGAAGGCTACTCCGACGGAGACGCAACGCCGAAAGCACAACGTGTTGTCCAAGACAAGAAGGCGAGGTCCATCATTTGCCTGACTCTTGAACCTAATGTTAAGGTTTATGTGGTTCAAACAAAGACTGCCAAGGAAGCCTGGGATGCTCTGGCCAACACCTTCAAGGATCAAGGAGTTAACAGCTGGATAAGTATTCTACAAGATCTGTGTTCTGTCAAATTAGAGGACTATCAGTCTATGCAGCAATAAGTAAATGCATTTATGACTTTAAATTTGAGGTTAACATCAATTGGAAAAAATATTGATGATGAATTATTAGCTGCTCTCATGCTAAAAGGATTGACTAAAGAATACCTTCCTATGAGGATGGCTTTAGAAAATTCTAATGTTGTAATAACCAGCGAGTTGATAAGAACAAAGTTATTGCAAGACACTGAATATGGAACTGGTAAACAAAGTGTTTCAGATTCTGCGCTCTTGTCAAAAACTAATGATAGAATGCAAAAACCCAAATGTAATTATTGTGGCAAATTAGGTCATTATTCTGATAAATGCTGGTTTAAAAATGGGAAAAAAAATCGACACCAAGGTAAAGTCTCTGGTTCTAGTGGTTTTAAAGGTATTAGTTCTGAACAATTATCCAAACAAGATGTTAAATCTGAGCCCTCAAAAAGAAAAAATAAAGTTTTCTTAGCTACTGCATTTGAAGCTAATGTAGCTAATCCATGTTGGTATGTAGATTCAGGTGCTTCACACCACATGACAAGCAACAAGCTATGGTTAACAAACCATAATGAAAATACAACAGATGCTCATGAAATCTCTTTAGCAAATGGGCAAAAACTTTTAAGCACAGGTATGGGAAATGTGCCTGTTAATGTTAAAGGAGAAAATGTTACTTCTATATCCAATGTCTTATATGTGCCTAATTTAAAAGCAAATTTACTGTCAGTAAGTACAACAGTGCAGAATGGTATGACTATTGTTTTTTCAAAAGAAGGATGTCACATATATGATGCTGAGGATTGTGTTGTAACAGGTACAGTTAATGCTATAGCTCATCACATAAATGGAGTTTATTGTTTAGATGCTACTATTAAACCTAGTATGTGTGCAAATGCTAGGTGTCATGTAAATAGGCAGGATGCTAACACTGTTACTCATCATTTAAATGTTGCTAATTCTCCAATCACAAGTCAATTGATATGGCATAGGAGGTTAGGACACTTAAACAGAATTAGTATGAGGTTACTAAAAAATGTATTGGCTTTTGGTGTAAATTTTGCAGAAGACCCCACCATAAAACAGGACTGTATTCCATGTCTAGAAGGAAAGATGATAAAGAAACCGTTTCCCCCATCAAAATGTAAAAGGTCTAAAGAGAAACTGGAATTAATACACCTAGATGTGGTTGGGCCATTTCAGATTCCCTCACTTGGTGGTGCCAGGTACTTTCTCACAATTGTGGATGATCACACTAGAAAGATTTTCATTAGATTCTTAGAAAAGAAAAGTGATGTTCATCCCTTTTTTGAAGAATTTATGAAGGGAGTGGAGAATGAAACAAATCTGTCCATTAAATCAATTCGTACTGACAATGGTGGTGAATTTTGTGGTAAGGCATTTGAAAATATGCTTAAACAAAAAGGTATTAAACATGAACTATCTGTACCATACTGTCCTCAACAGAATGGCACAGCCGAAAGAGCTAACCGCAGTATATTGGAAAAGATGAGGTGCATGCTTTTTGACTCAGGATGCGATAAAAGATTCTGGGCCGAAGCAGCTAATACGGCAGTTTATCTTCTAAATAGATCGCCTCATAAAAAATTAAAAGGTAAAACTCCAGAAGAAATGTGGTCAGGTCGGAAAGTTAACTTGTCTCATTTAAGGATCTTTGGATGCCCAGCATATGTGAGAATTCCGGATGAAAAACGTAAAAAATTAGATGTCACTAGTATGAGATGCATTTTTGTTGGGTATTCAGAAGAAAGCAAGGCATACAGGCTGGTTGATTTAAATAATCCTGAGAGAATTATTCGTTCGAGGGATGTAGAATTTTTAGAAAGTGAAATTCTGTCTACATTAAATGGAAATGGGCAAATGGAGTCAACAAATAAATTTTACTTGTCTGATTTCCTACAAGATTCTTCCAAATATGTATATATTTGAAGATTCAGAGCATGTAAAAAATAATCAGTTACTAAATATTGAGGTAGAAAGAGAGGTACCAGTCACAGAACAGGTGGAAGTACTGGATCATCAGGAGCCAGTTGATGAAGGAGAAAGACGATATCCTCTTCGTGAAAGAAAGAGAACAGAGTTTCCTGATCATATATTATGTCAGGCTATAGCCATTAATATAGCAGAACCCTCTTCTTATGCTGAAGCTATATCATGCCCAGAAAGCAAAGAATGGGAGAAAGCCATGGAAAGCGAGTTAAATTCATTTAAAGAAAATAATGCTTGGATCATAGTAGATAAGCCCTCAAATAGAGCTGTGATTAAAAGTAAATGGGTTTATAAAATTAAAAGGGATGCTAGTGATCAGGTTGTTCGTTATAAAGCTAGACTTGTAGCCAAAGGATGTAGTCAGCATTATGGAATAGACTACAATGAAACTTTCTCTCCAGTCGTTAGACACTCTTCACTCCGAATATTGTTTGCTCTAGCTGCTGAAAGAGAATTGGAAGTAGACCATTTAGATGTTTGTACGGCTTTTTTAAATGGGGATCTTAATGAGGAGATTTATATGTCTCTTCCTGATGGATTTTGTGCAGGAGATGGACAAAGTTCAAAAGTCTGTCTTTTAAGGCGTGCAATTTATGGACTTAAGCAGGCTGCTAGGCAGTGGAACAAGAAGGCTCATGAGGCACTCTTAGACTTAGATTATAATCAGTCAAATAATGAACCATGTGTTTATTTCAAGAAGAAAGGTGATGGAAAGGTAGTATACATAGCATTATATGTTGATGATTTTTTCTTGTTTTATAATGATTTTGAGGAAGCGCAAAAGTTAAAAGATGCTCTCAAATCCAAATTTAAAATGAAAGATTTAGGTCCAGTTTCACATTGTCTAGGGATGAAGGTTGAAAGAGATAGAACTGAAGGTACAATCAAACTCAGCCAAACTCAATATTTGTTAAATGTGTTAGATACGTTTCAGATGTCAAAATGTAAACCTGTTAATACTCCTTTAGAACGTAAGGTTAAACTAGAGGATTGTAAACCCGAAGACAGCATTGATGTTCCATATCAAAACATTATTGGTTCGTTGATGTATCTTTGTGTAACAACGAGACCGGATATTGCACATGCTGTATCAATTCTTAGCCAGTTCAATGTGAATCATTCAAAAGAACATTGGCAAGCTTTAAAGAGAGTTCTAAGGTATTTAAAAGGAACTGTACACAAAGGCCTAGTTTTTTGTAAAGGTAAATGTAAACTTACTGGGTATTCTGATGCTGATTGGGCAAACAACGTGACAGACAGGAAATCATATACTGGGTATGTTTTTATGTATGCAGGTGCATCAGTTTCTTGGGTAAGCCAGAAACAGAAAACAGTTGCTAAATCATCATGTGAAGCTGAATATATTGCTTGTTCAGAAGCGGCAATGGAATGTGTACATCTTAAAAATTTCTTATCTCAATTGATTGGTAATCAGAATGCTGTTATATTGTATTGTGATAATCAGAGTGCCGGTAAAATTGCAGAAAACCCAGTTCTGCATAAGCGCATCAAACATATAGATGTCGCATATCATTATATAAGAGAACTGATTGCAAATGGTATAATTGATTTACAATATTTACCCACAGAGGATATGGTGGCAGATATTTGTACTAAAGGTTTGCATGGCCCAAAGCACTTAAAATTTTCAAAAGGATTGGGTCTAACTTAAACTTGTATGAAAAAGGAAACCTAATGAAATTCCTTACTATATATATAACTATGTATTTCATTACCATGAGTATATATACATATTTGTTATAGTTAAATCTAGAGTAATTGTTTAAGGGGGAGTGTTGGTTTATGAAAAAAAGTACGACTAAACAATTCCTCATGTTGACGTGTTTTCGTTGCTCTTTTGATTTCTTTTCATATGTGTATACAATTGTCATGGTCCCTGGCCATTGTTCTCTGTTGATGTTTTTTGGTTCCTATGTACTTTTGATGGAGAAGTATGTCTCTTGTACCGTACTATGTGAATACATTGTTCTATTTCCACTGGGTTATTTTCATTGAATATTATTTAATTAACTAACTACCTAACAGTCTCCCGTACTATTCAATGTCAATATCGAGAAAGCCACAAGAAGTCAAAGAAAAGTCTCCGGGAGTGAATATCCACGGGGAGAAAATCAGTATGCTACGATTCGCCGATGACATAGCAGTCATGGCAGAAACAGAAGGAGATTTAAAGAAGAAACTAGGAAATATGGAAAGAACAATGACCAGATATCATCTGAAGATCAATAAAAAGAAAACTAAGGTATTGGTATGCAGAATAAGAAAGGAATCCAGGACCAATGTTAAACTAGGAAAACAAAAAATCGAGCAGGTGGAAGACTTCTGTTACCTGGGAAGCCGAGTAACCAGCGATGGATGAAGTAAAAGAGACGTTGCCAGTATAATTGCCCAAGCGAAAAAGGCATTTTACCAGAAGAATATTTTGCTTACAGCTGCAAATACACGTGTGGAAGTGAGGAAATATTTCATTAGAACATACATCTGGACCATTCTACTATATGGCAGCGAAGCATGGACTATAATAGCGGCAGAGAAGTCCAGGCTGGAAGCATTTGAAATGTGGTGCTACCAAAGAATGATGAAGATAAAATGGATCGATCGAGTGACAAACGAAGAAGTGTTAAGAAGAGTGGGAGAGAAGAGATGTCTACTGAAAATCCTAAAAAGAAGATGGGACAACTTAATAGGCCACATATTAAGACACGATGGCCAGATGAAGACAATCGTTGAGGAAAAAGTGAACGGGAAGAATGGAAAAGGCAGGCCTCGTATGAGTTATATGGAGCAAATTGTGAAGGATGTAAAAGAGAGGTGCTAAATCAATATGAAGAGGTTGGCTGATGGAATAATCAAGAGGAGGGCTGCATCAAACCAATCCTAGGATTGTTGACCGATGATGATGATGATGACGAAAAATTTGGTAAAGATGTTTGATTTTCAATATTTGCAAAAGAAGAAGAACCATACATGATCTATCTTACTTATATAATTTACATAATACTGGAGAAAATAGTGAATTAATTAGCAAAATTGATTTCGTAGCTCCTAGTAGCATTGTAAGGTTAAAAAGGAAATTTAAGTTGAGCACGGTAAAGTCAAATTACTGTGATAACTCACCACTGAATAGAATGTGCTGATTTTTAACATGTACTGGGATAAAATTGATTTATGTCAACAAACTCTCTTTTGTAAATTGATAAATGATACAGTTTCTTGATATGTTTCAAGATTTCTGCAAAGTTCAATAGATTCCAATGAGTTTTGTACTTTCTTCTTTTTTTGTTTTGTTTGCCCTGTAATTATTTTGTTGGGCAAATTTTAAACTCCATGAATAAATAAAACAAAAACTGGAAGAGGTGAAGAGTTCTGTTACCTAGGAAACCGAGTCACCAACGATGGACGAAGCAAGAAAAAAATAGTAGAATAGCCCAGGTAAAGAAGGCATTATATTAAAAGAAGAATCTACTTACAGTTGGAAATACAAGCGTAGAAGTAAGGAAATAGTTCATCAGAACATACATCTGGAGCAAGCATGTTCCTTTACGGCAGTGAGGCATGGACGATGACAGCAGCGGAGAAGAAAAGGGTAAAAGCATTCGAAATGTGGTGCTACAGAAGAATGCTGAAGATTAAATGGCTCAACCGAGTGACAAACGAAGAAGTCTTGAGAAGAGCGGGAGAAAAGAGAAGACTGCTGAATACCCTAAGAAGAAGACAGGACAACTTAATTGGGCATATCTTAAGGTATGATGGCCTGATGAAGACAATTGTTGAAGAACAAGTAAACGGGAAGAATGGTGAAGGAAGGCCTCGTGTGAGATATATGGAACAAGTGATGAAGGATGTGAAAGAGAAGAAATACGTAAATATGAAGAGATTAGCCGATAGAAGAACTCAGTGAGGAGCTGCATCAAACCAATCTGAAGATTGATGACTTATGATGATGATATTTGATTTGCAAGTAATTCTGTAAATCGTGTAAAACTGACTAATAAAAAAATATGATTTTAAATTCCAGTAGTATCTCTTTGAGTTTGCCAGAGAAGTATTGAGGCAGGTTTGACATCGTCTGCTAATTATGTCTAGTCCATTACCACTTAAAAAATAATAGTTATCCATTAGTATCAACTTTGCTAGGATTAGCAGTTGCTAAAATTAGCTGCTGTTTCCAACTGTTAATTCGGGTAGGCAGCAGCTCTTAGCAACGACTACTAGGAAATAGCAGTTTTGTCCACCCCTAAGTCTATATATTTCATGATATTTTAATCTTTTATATCATCTTTCCCTTTTCCAATACTCCCAATATAACCCAATCATATTTTAAACCACTTTACTAACTTTGAGACTAACCTTAGCAATATTTTCCGTCAACCTGTTCATCCCAGAGATCTTTTTCCAGTCAAACTTGGACTCTCCATCAGGACCAAATGAGTCAATGACCACCAAGTAGGAGGCATGGTAGAAAGGTGGCCCATCTTTGTACAGCACTGGAATAGGAAAAACAGGAATGCATTCATTGCAAAGTGCCATCTCATCATGTGATACATAAATACCTGCACCTCCAGACCAAACAATGCTAAAGAAGCATTCTATTGGGATAAAACACGAATTTCTTAGCAATTTAAAATATCATCTGACCCAGCAGAAACACAAGGTGGAGATGTGATCTCCACTCTTGCCATAATCTTGCAAACCCCTCCTCCCCCTTTTCTTTAAGTGTCCTACATGAAAGGTAACCCCAATTGCACCACTAACTCTTTGGAATGCAGCCCCCACCCCATTACCCACACCCCCGGTAACCCTTGAATTGTACTGTATTTTAGGACTACTTGAATTTAAGGACTTGTCATGCCGCTGTTTCATGCCAGACCTCTTGAAAATGTTGTGGGAGTGATGTCAAAACCAATTGAGGCCAATAAAGAAATAGTGAAATTTCACAAAGCGCTGTGTTTAGTTTTAAGTTTAACTATACATATTATTATTATTTCCAAGAGTACCAGAAGTGATAATTCCCCATATTCTGACATGATTACTATGAGGATGACATGTCTTGCCATTTGGGGCAGTACATTAATAAAATCTTACCTTGAGTATGTTTAAGGATTTGGTGGATTTGGTTAACTTATGGTGAGGGGCACATCTAGATTACCTATTTTGTCTGTTGGGTTGGTAATGAACATTGATGCCAGTCTCAAACAAACTTGGGTTTCCTTACCCATTCACGTTTGTAGATAAAGTTATCAAAAAGGGTTATTATGCCCAGCTTTTTAGAAAGGGGTTAGCATTGCTCTTTCAAGTTTGCATTGGAAATCACTCTGATCATTCCTTTTTTGCAGAACAAATACGCCTTTTGAGGTTGAGGGGTAACTCCAAAATTCAACATAGCAGGTAATACAGCAGTGAGAAAAAGCAAAATAAATTTGGCATAAGAGGTCTCTCAGTAGGACTGTCTAATTTACACTGCATGAACATATATTACTTTGTAAAGTTTACGAAGGGTAGAAGACAAGCAATTCCAATTTTAATTTGGATTTGAAATCCAATAATTCTTAGACAATCTTAATCTTTCCTCACATGTACTATGTCAGTTAACTCCAGGACGATATGGCCACATGGGTTTTATCATTATTAAATTAACCTAAGCTCAATGGCAGAAAATCACTGTAAAACCCTGGTACTATAGCATACGTAGTTATTTCTTAAAATACTAAAGCTGTGATACACTCTCTCCAGCCTTACATCTGCCATTAAAATTCCTTGGTTACTTTGCACAGGTAATGTTGTTGCAATGATTAACACACGAAATTCTAATTAAGTATTAGAATTAAAGCCATATAATGTACAATTTTAATGCAAAGATATTTCATTTGTCCATTTAAATAGAGCTAAATTCATGTCTAATGAAAAAAAATATATGTATGACAACTTTCCTTCATCAATCGAAGAAATGTTTATTTTCATGTTCCTTCATCAAAATTAAAAAAGTAATATTCACGGCATTTTTCTATGACGTAATAAATAGGTACTCACAAAAGTCACCACCAAAGCGAATTCCAGGTTTGACCACCCATCTCTTGGAACGGAAATGATGGTACACAGCATAAGTGGTCTCAAAGGGTATAGACGATGGTACAGAGGCACGGCAGGATCGGAAGGCATTCCACATATCTAAAATACTCATGGGCTTCTGATATTCACGCCTTAATGTCCTATCCATACTCTGCTCAGGGTCAATCAACGACCCATCCGTGTCCATGGTGACCACATCTTCCTCATCTTGGCCAGACCAACCCTTCCTAGCCCACTGCCTTGATGGTGGGGAATCTGCAAGGTCAATCACTGTAATGGAAGGGTCATCAAGGTTACCATTTTCCTTGGGAGGCTTACTAGAGTCCTCGATCTCATTCTTATTGCCAGCAGAAAAATGATCCATTCTTTCACCATCTCTTTTCTCAAGGCCTTTGGAGTCCTCATCATTTGTGACAGGAACTGGATCCACCTCGCTAGCTACATCTAAAACACCAGCCACTTCCTCGCCAACTTTTTCCGCATGGGCACTGGGTTCCTTGTCCGTATTGGTCAACTCACTGTCTACACTCTGTTTCCTACACACAGGAGACTCTGCAGGAATGGACGCCTCTTGAGAATCAGAGCACTCAGCCTTGTCCACAGAAGATTTGTTTGAGGAGTCCCTCTCCGCAACTGAGCCCACAACGGATGGGGAAACTGCTGAGCCTTTCCCCACATCCTCCTCGATTCCTGTTGTTGATGCAAGGGTGCCTCTGTGAGGGGACCCAGTTGGTTGGCACTCCATGTCACACCCTTCATTCACCGCCTTCAAGGATCTATTCTCACTGGACACACCACAAACAGCTCCTCCATCACCCTGCCCTGCACTCGACGGTGGACCATTCATTGCCTCTTTCTCGGAGTCACTATTTTCTCTTTTCACAACATCATTCTGCGGCACTGCATCACCACCGCCTCCTTCGTGGCTGTCACAATTGTCAGGTTCGAGGTTCGTGCCCCTCTCATCCCACACCACAAGACACCCGAGTCCATAAGCCAAAAAGAATGCCTCTTCCGGGATGAGCTGCAGGACGTCCAGCGACGGCAGGAAGATGGAAGGGTCACTCTCCAAACGAGGCGACGCTTGGGTTTCCTCCACCTCCGAGTCCGAGTCCGGTATGACGATGCAAGGGTCAACCTCGCAGTCACTGCCCAGGTTACCTGTGGTCACACTCTCTGCCTCAGCCTCCTGCTTCGTCCTGGGCGCATCCCCCAAACCACCAGCCTCCCCCCTCCTCCGGAACCCACTGCCCACCCGTCTCCTCAGGGAGGTCGCCCGCTCATCCTGGCCATCCACCCCATCCTCCTCCTCCTCGAAGCAGCCTTCCAGCCCCACCATGTCACTCTTCTGGAGGTTGATCTCAATCACGTCGTCATCCTCGTCGTTCGTGGAGGCTGGCACGGAACACTTCGCGTCCACCTTCTCTCCCTCACCTACGTGCTTCAAGTTCACCTCAGTCACCTCAATGTCCCTGGGCAACGTTCGACGGATCTGCCTCAGCATATTCTGAAATTTGATCCTCTCAGATTCACTGCTCATGGCATTAGGTGCTCCCTCACCCATTACGTAGTTGCCATTGCTCCTCCGTCTGCCGATGAGTTTCTGCCCACCCTGGGCAACCTCTCGTACCTCTTCCTCCTCGATACTAACCTCCATTATGTCATCGTCTGAGTCTGCTGCAGTCCCGCACGGTGCACCTGGCTGCTGGGGGCCTTCCGAGTTCTTGTGTGATGTTGATGCCTGAGCTGTCTCAGGGAAAACAGAATTCTGGGTGCTTGACTCATCCTCTATCTCCACAATCTCGCATTCATTGCTTCCCCTTGTTACGCTTCTCCTCTCTTCCCTCTTCCCCTCAGCCAGTCCTTCACATGAACTCAGCTTCCCTGCTTCCTTCTCCTCCTTGCAGCTGGCAGTGGAACCGCCACCTCCGTCCTCGATGGTTTCCTTAGCCATCTTTGGCTCTCCTTCAGGAATAGTGACATCCCCACCAGTCGCACCACTGCACCCCCCCGAGGCGGCCTGTATGGTGACCTCTTGCTCTTTTTCCTCACTGGCATCACTCACCTTCAACTTCTTTGACGCAGCAACCTGGTCCTCACCCCCTCCCTCCCCGCTTCCTTTCCCACTCCCTTTCTCCACTTGTGCCGCACTACTCGGAGTCCTACTTCTCTTGGAACCTTTACCCTTCCCAGCATGCCTCTTTGTAGTCCTCCCACCCTCACCTTTGGCACCACGCCTGCCTGTCCTTCCTTCTCCCTCACTCTCATCTAAAACCACTTCTTCACTTGATTCACCCATCACCGCACCCTCCCCTCCACCACTCTTGGATGCATTCTCCCCTTCCTCGACTACCTTGCTCGAAGGACCTACAGCTTCCTCCTTCCCCCCACACGGACGCTCCCCCTTCCCAGCCTGGCTCTCGCCTCCAGAACCTCCCTCACCCGATTCCACGCCACCGACACTGCACGGATCTCCCGCTCCCTCTTCAGCAAAACTCTTCTCCCGACTTGCACCGGCTGCCTGTCCAGCCCCAGCCGAACCACCATCTCCTTCCACTCTTCCTCCGCATTCGCTCCCGTTCACTTCTGCGTCCAACCTCCTCTTCCCATGGCATTCCCTCGTGTCTCCCCCCTTCACATCCTCCTCCCCATGAGATTCAACCCCACTGCACTCCATCTCCACTACGTAGCTCGATTCACCATCTCCCTTGGCCCGCGCAACCTCCTCAGCACCAGCAACGGGGGGTGGCTCTCCTTCATCCTTGGATGCGTCCATCGTGCCTCCTCCCACCCTGGGTGGTCGGCCAGGGGCCGTCTCCCCCTTTGTCTTGGTCGCCATGGTGTCCTCACCAGCCTTCTCCTCTGAGCGAGCCCCATCCCCACTCAACTTGCCTCCCCCCTCCTCCCCACTCTCCCTAACTTCCGCTCCACGCTCACTCCCAACATTGTTCTCACTGCACGATGAGCCTCCCAAATGCCCTTTCTCATCGCCTTCCAATGCCACACTCCCAGAGGCCTCCCCCTGACGTTCCGTGGCGCTCTCTCCCCTTGCACTGCCCTCGCCACACACCCCACGCTCCTTGTCAGCGCCCAACTCCTTGCCCTCGCCCCCACACGGAGTGCCCAGGTCACCTTCAACGCAAGCACTGCTTGTGACCCTGCTCTCTGCGTCGCCTCTGCAGTTCTCGGAGAGAGCCTCATGCTCTGGTTTTGTGGCCCCTTCACCGTCCAACACTATCTCTTGGGGGGAGTCCAACTCAGCCTTATTGTGGGGAGAATCTGAAATCAAGAATGGTCTATTTAGCGAGCAGTAAATTAAAATTTGAAAGAACTACTCTAACGGGAGCCTAGCTCTACATAAACACAATCAGGAACATTTTCTCCCACATTTTTTGTCGATCACATCCACTTAAAATTATATGGTTGGGTCAATCACACAAAAAATGGGAAAGTCCAATACTTTGGTGATGGCATAAATGTAGGGAAAGACCCTTCCCTTGTAAGGATAACGCCAATCAAAGAGACCACGGGTGCAGGCTCGGATTTTACCTTCAAAGAAAAAAACTATGGAGATGAGTTGAAGGGATTCAGAGGCACAGACTACAGCCATTGACCCAGGACACACTTAGTGGAAAGGAACCCTACCGCGCGAAACCAACATTGTGGACTGAGGGATTGGGAGTCCAAATGATAACGAAGAGAGATGCAAGGTGTAAGGTGGCCATAGCTCATTCACTCAAATCTTAGAGCTAAGAATATTGAAACTTATATTCCAAGGTAAATATTGTGTGCTCTTGGTAAAATTGGATTATTCAGTGATTGAGTCTTAAGGATATTCCAAATCATGAATCACATAACATGAAACATTTTTTGCCTAAATTAACCTAAAAATGTAGAGATGGACCGTGATAGTAAAACTAAGTGGTATAGAGTGTGTGAAATACACAATACGATTGCTTACTTGGTTGATTACGGAGTGAAATTTCGTCGTGATTTTGTCCCAGTTCTCAAAATAATAACCGGCAATTCGAGGGTTCTCATGATCATTCGAGGTAGGTGAAATTTCAATAACCAAGCTGTAATCTAGTGGTAAAAACAAATATAAAGTAATAAAATATGGCTAATATTGGTGTAAAAATAGTCAATATATTACTTTATAAACAATTTACCATTGAGTATGGAAAAAGTATAAGTAAATGATTTTTTTTTTGTATTTTTGTGATTTCATTGCATCCAAAATGCAGAGATGTATGCATATTACAATCAAGTAACATTTTAAAGAACAGAAACATAAGGCAGGTAAAACATATGCAAGAGAATGAGTAAATAATCCAAGGCATAATTGGTGAAAATAAAAGTTATTTATGGATTAAAAACGGGAAAACAAACAAAATAGACCAAGTTCTAAATTATTTCCGGTTGTTAAACAAAGGAAAAAAAATAAAAAAGTGAGAATGAGTGTTCGTTGAATCATAAACAACGCACATAAAATATAAATAATCATGGTAGACAACTATAGTTGCAATACCCACCACGAAATACAGACATTCGTGGGACGCAGCTTTTGCCGCACTTCCCACCTTGGGAGCGATTTTCATCAGCGGCTATAGCCGCTTAGCCCACTTAAGGGGTTAAAATTAAATTGTGAGTGGACTACTGGTATAGAGGGTGAAAAAATCCGAGTACAAAGGGTTATGTTTAAATATGTCTAAGGTAACTTGATGACAGATAAACATCTAATTTGCTAGGACTAAAAAGTAATCGTACGCGAAGTGCGTTGTATTTCAGAGAAATATGACCAGACAAAAGGCACATAAAAATCCTTTCCTTGAATGTGTTTCACATATATTGGGATAAAATTACATTAAAATGCTTCATGAACAATGAGTAACGATTCATTTATAATTATGAAAGTCAACATATTGAAATCTTAAGATTTTCGAGCGGAAAAAAATTGCCGTCTGGGGGATTCCAACCCAAGTCCCAAATATGACTTGCTTAGTATTTATTCCGAAAGATTCTTCAGAAAAGTTACCATTCAAGCAATTGTGCTTATGAAAGATGATTTCAGTAAGTCTACACATGGCATTAATGGGACCAATAACTACGCTAGACAAGAATATGTTAAATGCCTTAGTGGTTGGGTGAAGAGACCAATCAAGTTTTCAATTGGACGTAATAATTTCATTCAAAGAGCGCTGGGTCAATATTACTCCTCGGAGAGACAAAAAGAGTTATTTAAAGATAAACTATCAAATTCACTGAGTGATGTTGAGTATATGTCGCCAACTTTATGATATGACTCCTGCGCAACACCATTCACGCCTCAGGGAACTGATTCGGCACCTGTGGTGGAGGGTCGAGGGCTAGAGAGTTGCTGACATGGCGGGGTGGTAAAAAGCACGAGATAGGGACACACTAATATTTCTGTATGATGCGGTGGATTATTTGTCCTGAAAGAAATTTTAGAAAAATTACGTCAGGCAAGCTGACAATGTCATTTTGAATAAGCCGTGGTGTCACCGGCACAGCATGAAGGTACCTACAAAAGACAAGTCTGGGCAGGCAGATATTTCCGATTCTCAGCATTTTTGGATGAACTAGTGTCACCACACGTTTATAGTTCAATTGGAGCCACTGTTGATCAGAAAAAGTATATTCCATAAGACCATAATAACAAAAACTGACAGCACATTTGATTGCCAAAAGGAGTTTGAAAGTGATGGTTCATATGTTTTTGAAGCAAGAAGCAAAATCTTGATGTGCAAATTTCGTAACATCCAAATTGACTGGAGAAGAAAAGATTCCATCTTAAAGCACACAAGGGGCAGCAGCAAGCACATCAATTAAGTACAAAAATCGAAAAATGTTGAAGGAGGGAGCAATGAGAATAAGTGAAAATTGTTACTATCAGACAAAATCAGCAACACAAAAAAAGTAAAGGAAGAAAAAGAGGAATTGATTTGTGACAGTTAGCACTCTGATGAAAGGTAACACACCTTTGGAAAAATTAGATGATCCAAACTTCAAGGCATGGATGAATAAATACATTCCAGGTAAGTATATGTTTAAGCGTTTCATGTCTATTAATTTTCCAATGGATATCCTCCAGCCCCCCCGATTCATTGACAGGCATTGCATATTACATACCAAGTGTTGAAAATTTCTGAATAGCTGCAGGAGCAGGAGATATTCCCAGGGCTGATAACTGCAGAGCGAAATATACTCCACGAGTTGCCAAGAAAAGGTAGGAGCAGATAAAGGCATCAGTTAAAGGCCAAGAAGTTGCAATTATGTGTGATGAGACCACTGACAGGAAGGGTCAGTGTGTATTCATTGTCTTGCTAGGGATACTGTCCCACACTGCTGAGTACAAGTTCTTTGTAGGGGCAGTTAAAACACTACAACCGACAAATACAGCAATGCTCCGGAGCTGTAATGACTGTAATACAAGAATTTGAAATTTCTTACGACAATGTCATAGCTTTAGTAACAGATCCAGCTAGATACATATCTTTGTGTGTCCAAATGTGTTACGTTCTCTGCCCTTCAATGACACACGCTCAGTGTTGGGCCCATAAGATGAATCTTGTAGACAACTTGTTTTCTACAGAGCTTCCTGACTTGAATACATGTGTGTCCAATGGAAAAATGTTCTTTCTCAACACTAGAAAGAGGAAACATACATATTTCTTTCTTAAAAGAGCGCTATCCAGAAGATGAATCAAAGACAACTGCTTTTCCATCACCAGTCATGTCAAGATGGAATGCTTAGTTCAAGTCAGCAATTTATTTTGGGGAACATATTCAGGAATTGGCAGACTTAAGCAAGACTGTGGATAAGGGAGGTGCTGCAGTGAAATACTTTGCTGAATCAGAAGAGAAAAACATTCAAATAATCAAAGCCAGTGCAACTTTTCTCAAAAAACATGGGCAATAGATAATTAACTCCATTGTCACCTTAGAGGTATCATGATTCCCTTTCATACATATGTTGCAAAGTAGAATTTATGGCCCACATGACAATTTTAAGATAGTAAAGGTTTATTAGGCAGTCAGAAAACTTCTGCCATTAATAACCTTAAGGCAGTGGTAAAGACCGGAGACTTACATAATACAACTGGTTACAAATCTAGAGAGTTTGTGTGAGGTTAAGTTAACTAGGCTTTTAACATTAGATATGTACTTCCCGGAACTTAACTTAAAGCATGGGAAAATTATTTGATATGAAGAACATTATCCAAAACACTGAAGTATCCATTGTGCTGACAGCAGCATCCAGTAATCTTATGAATAAACTTGACAGCAGAGTTCTACTTACTGGCTAATTGTGCATGCCATATGCTGTAAAAGAAAAAGTGCAAAAAGGTGAGAAAGCTGATGTATTTGATACATTGCTGAGCATCAAGGGAGACCACAGTGAATTTGTGGAATCTTGTCTATAGGTATTATGGGTTCCATGTTCAAATATGGACAGTGAGCAGGCTATTTACAGGTGAACAGGTAGTACCAGTCGAAGAATTAAAATTATCTTGTCCCTACTCTATGACACAAATCAATTTTGATATAAGAAAAACCTTTATATTGTTACATTTACTATTGTTGAACCCTGAACATAGCTTCAACCTTGAAGCATCATTACGTTGAAAGTGACTTGTTTTGGCCTCTATTGTATCGGGATGATAAGAATGCAAGCAATATTGGGTCATTCCATGTCAAATCAACCAGTGAATTTACCTGACCCTTTGCGATTTTGATGAAAATTGGTAAAGTTGTTGGTCTTACAGAGAAACTAAATAATATCAAGTATTACACTCCTGGCCCAAATACTTTGTTAGAAAATTCGGTCTAAATATTGCCCAAAAATCAAATTTTAGGTCTGCGGTGCACTTTTTGAATTGTCGTAACTCCGATACCAACACACTTAGAGAGTTGTGTGTGGTGTCATTTTAAAGCTCTTAATATTGCCTTTCATTTGATATTCACATGCCGAGGTTAAAAATAATTATAGGTCAAAGGTCAAGGTCAACATAGTTTGACCTTGAATTATGAAAAATGGGATATTTTATTTTGCTTGATTTTTTTTCCTTAACAACATACACATTTCAATAATATATGTACCAACTTTCAAAGTGGGACTCCAAGTACAACCGGAGATATGAATGTTTTTGTATACCTAGGACACTGGAAAAAATGTTTAAGCCTGTTCAATTGGTCATTCCACCTCAATTCAACAAACGTTTGTCCCTTAGGGTCTCAGATTTTGATTAAAATTGGTGTATGGGTACAAAATCTACTCAAACTGAACAACCTCAAACCGTTTTGTGAAAAAAAATGTTTTGAGCGAATTGTAAACATTTTAATTTTTCTGCATTTTTAGCAAAAATCCGAGCCTGAAATCATATTATCACTTGTATCTCCATTTGTAATTGTCATACAGCAATGATTAATATTCTTATTGAATGCAAATATATCAAGAAAAAATTATTTTCTTCTATACCCTATTGTTGTTACGTAATTACTAATGTTTAAAAAATTGTTAATAAACTTTTCTCAAATACTCCGTCTCAGAATTGGCTGAAACTTTGTTTTCCGTAATCTAAACATACCCAGCTAACTATTCCAGAAATAAAATTTAGTGGCAACTCATAAATGCGTTTTTTATAAATATAGCATGCTTTCCGTAAGCATATGGTGCCCTTCCTTGTAGGAAGGTGTCCTCTCGGAAATATTTTATTTGAGGATACTGTTACTCCTGCCTACAACTACAGCTGAATCCTGGTCCCTTGCTTGGACGAAGAAAGTCTCTTCATTAAAACCACCTCATTTGGTTCGGGTATTGCTTAATGAAACTCCCTAATGCCTGGCATACTAACTGCCTGACGAAATCTTTTTTGCAAATACATCGGAATGTTTTCCAATTTCTTCTTTGTTTGCATAGCCAAAATTCACTCCTAAAATATGATCTTTTGCCCAGTTAAAGAGTTCTATAGGTGTACGCATTTGTTTTTCGTATGGAAGCTGAAGACTTGCTCTTGCTACTAGTCTTTTCAAAGTTCCTCCCAGTCCGTCACTTGGCCTTTTACCATGCAATGTAATAAAGAAATGCCATTCTGCAGAGACTGTAAAATCTTTCCTGTGAAGAGATATGTTCTGAATGTTATGCTTGTTTTTATAATGAGCAGCTGCTCCATCTGAATAATATATAACTTTTTTTAAGTTTTGGAACTTTCAATTTCAAGATTTTAAGGAGAAGTTTTTGAAAAAAATGTACAGTTGATGCTATATGCTTCAGTCTGTCTGATATGATAACGTAGTTCAATGGGAATTCATTATCCTGGACTTTAAGGTGGTAATAGCAAGCGAAGGGGTGAACTGTTGCTTGGTCGTTATTCTAGTGCATACCTTGCACGCTGTCCTGTAAAATGAAAGCGTAATTTTCTGAAAAATCTGCAATGACGAGAACCTGCCCCACTTGAATGTTATGCTTAGCATTTCTAAGAAATTCAGATTGATTTTTAGCAATGTAGTCATGAGACTGAAGTTTCTGTAACTTAACAATAAAAGTTTCAAGAAAGTTATCGGTAGATTTTGTAAAAATTTCTAGTGAGCAACGGTCAACTTGCACTCATTGGTGGTAAGTAATGCAATCAATTAAATTTTTTTCAAAGTGTTCTTCTACTGAATTCCAAATTTTGCTCGGCCCAGGGCAGTTTTTACATTCATTCAGATGAAATGCGTGAGTAAGAAATGCAACAGTGTTACAATGCAGAGGAAAATTATAATTGTGACAATGGGGGCAGAGATATTGTATGGGATTAATGCAATACATTGATTCCGGATATAATTGAAAAGGTAACATTTTTTTATTGTTGACATTTGTTGTATACCAATACTAAAAATTTGTAGGATATATCTGCTGGAGTCTAAAATGATCCCTGCATGTTTATAGGCCAAAAAGTATATGATGAAGTGATAACTTTCCAGTGTCGTAGGTGTACAAAAAAATTCCTATCTCTGGTTGTATTTGGAGTCCCACTTTGAAAGTTGGTACATATATTATTGAAATGTGTATGTTGTTAAGGAAAAAAAATCAAGCAAAATAAAATATCCCATTTTTCATAATTCAAGGTCAAACTATGTTGACCTTGACCTTTGACCTATAATTATTTTTAACCTCGGCATGTCAATTATCAAATGAAAGGCAATATTAAGAGCTTTAAAATGACACCACACACAACTCTCTAAGTGTGTTGGTATCGGAGTTACGACAATTCAAAAAGTGCACCGCAGACCTAAAATTTGATTTTTGGGCAATATTTAGACCGAATTTTCTAACAAAGTATTTGGGCCAGGAGTGTAATACTTGATATTATTTAGTTTCTCTGTAAGACCAACAACTTTACCAATTTTCATCAAAATCGCAAAGGGTGAGGTAAATTTTACCATTTTTTTGGTTGATTTGACATGGAATTACCCTATTACAAAGGTTTCATCACGTAATGGAAAAAGGCATTTGCAATACCCAGTTAGCTGTGTTAAAACAAATGACAGCATTTTGATCTCTTTAAAATAGTGATGGGGCGAATCCAAAATTTGACCGACTTGATCGAACCCTACTTAAAAACCTTGTGCTGTAGTGAAACAGTGATGTAAATAGAATTTCATGGAGAGTGAAATAGATTGTCACAACAAGTGATGTTTTGATGGTGAGATGCAGTGTGCCACATGACATGCTGTTTGGAATCCGTCATGATATCCAAGATATCCAACCTGTTCTATCCGTCCCTCCCCTGTGTGATCTGACCGAACTGAAATCTAAGCTGTGATATCAATTTAATGATACAGGTTCCTCTCTGCAATGAGTAGCAAGGATTGTTGTGGTTTTCTACTTATTATTTAAATCAAGCATTACTCAAACATTTCCGAAAATTGAAGTGATCATAATACAGTAGAAGCCCGTTATATTGAGTACGGCATATAGCGAGGATCTCGCAATAACGAGTGATTGGCAATGTAACATCAAAAGGCCCATGATTGACACGCAAAAGAAAACGGATATAGCGAGGTCAGGAAACTCCTGCCGGGATATACGCTCGGTATTACGAGCTATATTTCTTGAGGGTGATGCACTGCAAAGTACAAATTAACACGTGGTATTTATCTTCAGTGGCATTATTAGTCAACTATAACTTAGAGTACAAGATTTGTGCCATCTTTACATTATTTAAAGTCCAATCAAGTCCAGGCACTCACGATTTATGGCCTGGCCTTGTAAACACTTGCACTTTTCAGTTGTTCTTTTGTTAAGCCAAGTTCACATAAGGGTGGAATTACGTGACCTTAGTTACAAATCCTCTTCTTGTCAATATCTACCGCACCTACATTCCATTCACAGGGCACTTCGATCGCTAAGCCGCAAAAATTTAAAATCTACGATCCGGATCCGATTTTACTCCGTGTCTTTGGATCCGAATCCGGAACCGAGAAAAGTGAAAGATCCGCGGATCTTTGGATCCGATCCGGCCATCACTAAAGAAAATATTTCACGCTACAAAAATTCGCATTTGCAAAATATCTCAAATTTCGTTAAAAAAAATCGCGTTTCAAAGAAGACACGGTTAATTTCGTGATTAAACCCTAAAGTCGCTTATTTCGTGAATCCTGTCGCAAAAAACGTTTCGTGAAAATGTCATGTCCCTAATTATTGGCCAATAAATTGGACCATATCAAACGGGCTTAACCACAATTTGCTTAACAGGGCACTTTTTTGTAACACATCTCTCGTGTAGAATTAGGGTTTCCCATATGTACTGATAAAATCTGTACTATGCACAGGAAACACCTGGTGAGTTTGAAAGACTCGTGAAAAAAAATAAATCTAATAACAACTTAAGGATAGATAGAGGACACTTTTTCCTATAAGTACCCAGAATATGAAAAAAGACATCTTTCATTTTACAATGCAACGTCCTTAACTATAAAAAGCAGAGCTTGGCAGGACAGTATATGGTCTGTTAATTTTTGGAATGAGCCCTTATAACTCCAACTCACGGCAGAAGCTCCCCTTGTCTGGAGGCATGAGGATGTAGCCACACTCAGCCGCCCACTCCACTTTCCTCTTCCACTGTCGCTCACGAACCACGGGGATGTCTCCAATGCTTTGCTCGTAGCCCCGGCGACACATGAGCCTCTTCCCAAAGTATCCCTGCCATTATCGGAAATATAAATAAAGAGAAAATTATCAAGACTTCCTCAAATAATTCTCGGGTGTTTTATTTTAACCTTGAGAAGTCATCAATCAATATTTAAATGTAATTAAGGGAGTACTACTTGAAAACATGGAGGGTTATCTTTGGGATTTTGTACTCATTTGCACAGGCATTGAGAGCAGAGAATATAATTATTTGCCCCCAGCTGCCTTCAATTAAATGCTGAAGTTAACCAGCAATAGGACTGAGAGATGAAGGTGAAACCTTGATGTCTTGCCACTACAAAGCAATAAATAAAAAGGATTCTGATATACAGCTTCTTTGAAGCAGATATCTGCAGAACTTCCATACATTATCCATAAAGTTGTAGCATAACCCGAGAACAAAGAATGAAATTCTTCATTGGTTACACTTCTCCAGGACAACACTCTTTCCAATCTTGGGTGAGACAGGATAAGGACAACAGAATGAGAAGCAAGATTTTCCAGATACCACTAGACAAGTAAATTTATTTCAGAATTGTCAAAATACAAATTGACAACTGTATGACCTGCATTATCCTCAAGAATCGCTGACAGAGTGGTGCAAATGTGAGAAGGAAATGACACCCTCTAAAAAATGCTGAAGTCTAGTAACAAGACTTTAGGCCGGCAATCACTTGATGTCTACCTCTTGCTGCCTCAACTTGAACAGAGGGTGTGTCAACGTCAGGAGGGGGTTGGCAAGATCAGTGGACTGGTGGTGAATATGGAATTAGGCGATAGGTAGCTTTTGAGGGGAGGGAAAATTGGTATGAATATGCTGGGCAAGACGGAAGTTTTTAACTGGAGCGTCAGGAACAATTTTACGGACTGTTCAGCTGGCCAAACCGTCGTCCAAGAAACATGAATCTACGCAGCAGTATTCCTGGAAGACTAGCATTTACAAGTCTAAGACTTCTTCTTGGCAACTTCTTTTGCGGCTTCCTGTATTCAATTTTTGATGCTCTCCCATCCTCTTCCACTGACTTCACAGTCACTTCCTCTTCCATCTTGTTTTCCACTGCATTCTGAAAGACCAGCCATTGTTGAGTTCCCTTCAATTTTTTTACTTGCAATGCTTTTTTGTTTTCTTCAGTCTTTTGAATTATAGATGGCACTCCATCATCACCAAGTTGTGGTCACTGCTGATATCTGCCCACTGGTAACTTTAACAGTCCTTCAACAGGTTCCTGAGTCACTGCTTCCATAAAATATAGTCAATTGGAAATATTCTCCAGTCTCCTGGCATTCTCCACATATGTCTTCACTGGTTGCGGTTTTTAAACAAGGTATTTGCTACCACCTGCAATTGTTGTTTGTAGAATTCTATTAGTATTCCTCTCTTATTCAACTACCCTATCCATATTTTTCACTTATTCTTCCATCTTTTTCTTCTTCAACGACAGAGTTCCAGTCACCTAAAATAATAAGGTTTTCCTCTCCCCTTACCTGTTTTATAACTTCCATGACATCTTTGTAGATGCCTTCCACTTCCTCATCTTCCTAGTTGGTCATGGGCATGTAAACTTATACCACAATGGTATCTGTAGGCTTCGCCTCAATCTTCACCATTATATTCCTTTATCTTTACAGCAGAAAGTCCTTCACAAGCATTTTAGCACTCTTCCTGACCATTATGACTACTCCAACTTCACCATTCAGTGATCTGATATGAATAATCAGATCTGCTTCAAAAGTCTCCTTCCTTCTTCAGACTACCTCATTTCACTGATTCAAAATGTACCTACTGAGGTCCATTCTCTCCATTTCCACCTTCGGGGTCTCAAATCTTCCAAAGGTCTGAAGATATCTTACCTGCCATGCACATACCCTAATTGCTTGTTATACTTGACTGATGAACTTACTTAGATAGTCCCTGACCAGAGATCCAAATGGGGGACTACATATTTTACTTGAGAGGGTACCATCACATCTTGATAAAGGAAAAGAGTGCAGTAGCAGAAACTCCTTTGGATGGTGTTTCCCCTAGCCATCCACATTACAGTAGTACAGCCATTAAAGTAAATGTTCCCATGTCCGTAGTGAAATGAGTGTTGCAACACCAAATACTGTTGTTCCCACCTTTCCTCACATGAAGAAGAGCTGCTGACCTCTCTTCCAGGCGATGAGATGCATAATTGTAGATGAACTCTCGTCACCAAGTCGCAGCATCTTCACAGGTTTCTGTATCATTTGAAAGGCCTATCTTATCCAAGGAAGGACGAATGCCAACAGGGAATGCCATCACTTTCTGTTCACAATTGCTTATTTGATGAGTAAACCCACTTATCTTGCAGATAATTCTATATCCACAGGTCTACCTGCATTCCGCAAACCAATGGACATATTATATTTAGACAATACTTTTTGGATACTGTATGGATAGTCTCTGCTACTTAGGTTTATTTCAGTTCCCTTACATATTGAGTTTTCTGTGTCACAACTTGAGCAAACCAACAAGGATAAGATTTTTCACATAAGTCCAACTATTTACTTAATTCATGGCATAACAATCTAGTGCCCCATTTCTACAACACAATACCACAATTTTACCTATCAAACTACAGTTCCAAATTCCATTCAAAGGATTAAACAAGAGCACTTATAAGTCAAATCCAGGGAAGGAAAATGGTACCTATTCAATACATATAGCTGCATAGCTCATTTGCCACCAACTGAACCACAATCATGCATGATTGACGTGTAGTTTTTAACAAACAAGGCTGACAGCAAGTCCTTGACATAAGTAAGCATTAAAGTCCCACAGGCAACTTACACTTCCAATTACTCCAATGTGATGTACCTATCATCATGCCAATAGGCTATACATATTTAATTTGGATGCAATTTAACACAGCATAACGCACTAGGCAAAGGAAAATGTCCTTATTATGTGACCTATGTACTCATTCACAGATGCTTGGGCCTAGCACAGCGATGCTAGATCTAAATCCGTATTTTTCTTGATAGATCACATTTAAGACATTTGCTAGAGGAATATAAATGGTAGAAATGAAAAGCAAGCAGCAGAGTCACGATTAAAACTCAAGGGGGAATAAAATAATACGCACCATTGTAAATATTTCATGCATATCTCCAGGGTCTTCAATAATTACAGAATCGCCATCAAAATCTCCCATGTAGGCAGGCCATAGTTCTTTACATGGTGGGATCCCAAGCTTATTCCAAAAGATAATCGGGTACGGGTCTCTAAGAAGAGTACCAGGTTTAACCTTCTTCTTTTTTGGTTCTCGCAGCTCACCTTCGGCCACCCTACATTACGAAATGATAAAAAAATTCTCACCTCACATTCACCATAATTCAAGAATGAGGATAGAACATTGTTTTGTACTGCGACGGGAGAAATGTGCATCACCACTTATTTCACCGTGATTAGAAGGGGGTACGTAATTCTAATAACAATTTCATAATCAATGACAAACCGCTATCGGGCAATAAAAACATCACAATGATTCGGAGTTTTTTACTAAAAGAGCTCCTTGGAAAGATGCACTCACTTCACAAAGAATAACTGATTTATATACCCTATAACCTCCAAAAACATAATATACTGCAGCAAGTCGCAGCACATCTGAAGTACTGACATTTTTAGACATCATATATTTTTCACATACTATTCAGCAAAGAAAACAAAGGGGCCCATTAAAAAGATGGTATCAAATTAAATTTTATACTTGAACGTACTGAACTCTTCCATGGCTCATTTTAAGAGGGAATATCGGTCTCACGTCGTCATAAATCACTTTCGTCCTACCGAACCGGGAAACCGGTGCCGTCCATAGAGATTTCTTTACTTCTTTGTTTTCGAACTTTTGCGCGGTATTCGACCGTGCTTTTGTGTTCGTGTTCATGCTATTGGATGAGCGAGATCAGCAACACAGTGGAAGCATTTCGAATTTTATTTAGAATATATTTTGGCTTTGTTCAATGGCGTTGACGTGATGTATTCGCATTCAAAGACGTTATTTAAACTTAATGACGGTACGAAAATGAAATTCGCCGTCTTAAGGTCCAGCGTTGACGCTGAAATCGTGTCTAGCCTCATTCAGGTGCAATGCCACTCACCGATTCTTTGTGTTTGTGATATTTAATTAAGACTTACTTTTCCTTCTGTTACCATTATATTCCTTTTACATTTTCAGTGGGGAGGTGGTTCTGTATCAATCACAGACGTACCAGTTGCAGGTGCAATCAATTTGTCATGCAAAAAATTACCCACGATTGACGAGGACATTTTTAACACTTCCTTTGTGCATGCCAGCTGTTTAAGCAATACACTCTTAGATATAACCGGCTTTTGGTAAGTTTAGCAATCGAAAATGCTTCTCCTTCTGTTTACGATAGCTGGAATATGTAGCTTAAATCCAGCTGGACTAGTGAAGTCTAAATCTAGCTGGTTGAGACAGCCTGGAATATCAGCTTGAAATCCAGTTGGAATCCAACCTGTTATCCGGCTTGAATGCAGCTACCTGGAATCCAGTTGGATTCCAGCTTTACACTTGATTAATCCAGTTCGATTTACGCTTGCACACTGGATTCCAACCTGCTTTGCTATCAAGGGTGAGTTATTACGTCTTCAGGTCCCAAATGTCAATGCGGATGATGTTAATGAACTCCCAATTCGGTGCAATGTATCTCATACTGATTGTTAGCTGCCCGAGAGCCATGAAATAACTGGGTACAACCCTCTTTTTTTAATTAACATACGAAATGCCAATGCATTGTAGCAACAGAATATGAAGATTTTAAACGTTTTCTTGTGAATATTCACTCCTGGAGACTTTTCTTTAACTTCTTGGATGGCTTTCTCAATGTAGACATTGAATAATACGGGAGACAGTGCACATCCTTGCCTCACTCCTTCATTATGCTTGCTGCTGTACTGCTGGGTCCTGATTTGATTATGGCCACCTGGTTTTTATGCAAGCTGTGGATAACTCTTCGGTCATTGATTGATACTCCAATTTCTTTCAGAACCTTTAGCATCATATTCCAATCCACGTTGTCAAATGCCTTCTCCAAATCTACAAATGCAACAAACTTCGGTCGATTCTTCTCTATTCTCATATCTATAAGTTCCCTGAGGGCCAAAATCGCTTCTCTTGTGCTCTTGTTTCTTCTGAACCCGAATTGGTCCTCATCCTGGAACTCCTCTGCTTTTCACTCTATTCTTGTATAGATGATTCTGGTCAATATCTTCGAGGCATGTGTTGTCAGGCTTATGGTCCTAAAATATTCTCAGCTCTCTTCTTTTTGGCAATAGGAATGATGATGTTCTTCTCAAAGTCCGTGGGTATCTCTCCTTTTGAGTACATATTGCATATGGTTTTGTACAACTGAGTAAATGTCTTCTCTCCGGCATTTTGAATTAGTTTGGCAGGAATATCATCTATTCCCGAAGCCTTATTTATCTTCAGATCCCTTACAGCTGCATCAAATTCTGATCTTAAGATTGGGGCTCCCAATTCATCCTTATCAACTTCATTTTCCTCTTCGATTACTTCCGCTCTAAGATAGCTTCCGTTGTACAACTCTTCCAAGAATTCATTCCATCTCTTCACTTTATCCTCATGTTCAATTAAGAGTTCTCCATCTTGTCCCTGATGCTGTTACATATTGCAGCCCGTTCCTTGAAGTGATTTATCACCATCCTGTAGGCAACTTCCACATTTCCATTTGCTAGGTTCCTTTGTACATTTTAGCATTGATCCTTCATCCACATTTCCCTTGCTTTTCTCGCTTTACAGTTTATTTCATTCCTGATTCTTTTGTAGTGAAGTTGCCCTTCTTCAGTTTCCACATTTTTATATTTTCTTCTCTCTTCATTCAATTCTAAGACTTCTTTTGTAATCCATGGCTTCTTCTGGACAACTTTTCTTCTCCCCAGAGCTTCTTTTGCTGCTTCCTGTAGCCCAATTTTGATTTTCTCCCATCTCTTTTCTACTGATTTCACGGTCAAATCCTCTTCTATTTTGTTTTCCACTGCCTCCTGGAAGGCCAGCCGTTGTTGAGGTTCCCTTAGTTTCTCCACGTACCATACGTTCTTCATTTATTTCTTCAATTTCTTGAGTTTTAAGTGGCATTTCATCATCACTAAGTTGTGGTCACTGTCAATATCTGCACCTGGGTAACTTTTGCAGTTCTTCACCTGATTTCTGAACCTCTGCTTCACTAAAATGTAGTCTATTTGAAATCTTCTTCTGTCTCCGGGCATTTTCCAGGTATATTTTCTCCGTTGGTGGTTTTTAAACAATGTGTTTGCCACCACCAACTTGTGTTGTGTGCAGAATTCTATTAGTCTTTCTCCTCTCTCATTTCGATTTCCCAAGCCATATTTTCCAGTTATTCTTTTATCTTTACCTTCGCCAACGACAGCGTTTCAATCTCCTAAAATAATTAAGTTTTCTTCTCCTTTTACATGCTTTATTACTTCCGTGATATCCTCATAGGCATCTTCCACTTCTTCATCTTCGTAGTCCGACATAGGCATGTAAACTTGTACCACAATGGTATTTGTAGGCTTGGTCTCAATCTTCACCATTATAATCCTTTCATTGTATTGCAGGAAGCTCTTCACATGCAGTCCCGCACTCTTCCTGAGCATTATGCCTACTCCAGCGTTACCATTCAGTGATCCGGTGTGCATAATTCTGTAACTTCCACTCCAAAAGTCTCCTTCTTCAGGCCATCTCATTTCACTGATTCCTAATACCTTGAGGTCCATTCTTTGAATTTCCACCTTAAGGTTCTCCAATCTCCCACAGGTCCGAAGTGATCGCACATTCCACATTCCTACCCTAAAATGATTATCACACTTGACTGATGTACTCTCTCGGGTAGTCCCCGCTCGGAGATCCGAATGGAGGACTATTTTACCTCCAGAATATTTTACTCAAGAGGGTTCGATCACGTCATGATAAGAAAGAAAGGAGTGGAGTAGCTGCGACTCCTCAGGATAATAATGTGGTGGTTTTCCCCTTGCCTTCCACTTCGCAGTACCACAGCGGTTAAAGTAAATGTTACCACACCTGTAGTGAAATGAGTGTCGCTGTACCGACCACTGTGGTCTCCACCTTCACTCGTGTGAAGAAGAGCTGCTTCCCTCTTCTCTGGGTGATGGGAAGCATAATTGTTGGCGGCCTCCCATCAACAAGTCACAGCATCTTCACAGGTTCTGTACTATTTAGTGGCCTACCTTACCCAGGAATAGACCAAATACCCCCTTGAAATGCCATCGCTTTTTGTCCACGACTGCTTATTTGATGAGTAAACTTGCTTATCTTGCAGCTAACCTCTATACTTAAAGGTCGACCCACCATCCGCATCCCGGTGGATGCACTCGGTGGCTTTAAGCTCAGCCCCGAGATATGAGTGTTACAGTGAGAAAAACAAGGCCATTTTATTATTATTTCTTGGTGTAACTTTAGGCTAAAATTGTGAAAAACAATCTATTTTGGAGTTGCATTTACAGTGACAATGTGAAAAAATAATATTTATTAGCCTAAATGACAATTATATATTGGATTACAAACCACTGGCAAATGTATAAGGCTCATCAAGGATGGATATAAAGTTATTTACAGAACAGTGCACAATCAGTAGTCAAATAGTCATTCACTGAGTAGAAAAACACTTCTTCTAGTGGAATGTTCATTTGAAGTACTCTTGTATCAAGTACACTTCATAAGCTTTCTAATGACTCTTTTTACATTTAAAGCCAGCCCATCTGCAGCATGTTGAAAAATATTGTGAAAGAAGTTTTTCAGGCGTTCACGCAATGCAGATCTGCATGCATTTCAGGGGCAAAGTTTTTCCTGCTAAAACAGAATGGATTCTGGCTCGCGAGGGATGGCACATTCTATGCATCGATTTTCGTTGAAATCTGAGATGGTGAAGCAACACATTTGCAGAGTTAAAATGGAATGGCCCTGTTTTTACATTGGATAATGATGCCTCCGAGTTAAAACCTGTATTGTACTGCTTTGAATCGAGCATGAACAGTCCTAATTTTGCAAAATCCCTAAAATCATTTTCAGCATTATAACATTGAATCAAAACTTTGTTTTTTGTATTTTCCTTGTATGAACTGCATCCCTTCCAGTATGACTTTTGTGTGAGGTTGATTGGTGAATATTAGTGAAAATGATTCTTATCATTACTGATAATCTTAATATGGGCTGTGGGAGACAAGGTAGCGTTACTGCTGTGGAATGTGTACTAATTATTTTCCATTTTTTGTCTTATTTCGTCTTGTTAGTTTGGGAAGGGGCCAGCTTGAGAAAAGCTCTTCTACAATTTCCAAGGAAAATACCAAGACGGATTTGGATTCTGAATCGCTGATAGTGCCTTCCTCTGTCAATGGTAAATGCCAGCCTCATTAAACTCATCCTTTAATGGTAAATTCATAATAATAAATCCTAATGGATAAGTGTAACTCCAGGTTCTAGCATCCTCTTTAAAATTTCCAGGATAATTTCAGTAAATGGATGTGCTTAGTGTGTAATGCTCAGGAACTCTGGGACCCTGGGACTCTCCGATGATAAAAAAGATTTTCGGGCCTAACACTGACAAGGCGACAGTTTGCTTCCTTTGAGTTCAGTCTTTCCATGCCCCCTCAATACTCCTTGACCAGTATGTCAAAGTTGGACCTTGCTGGGTTAACTCCCAATCAATCACGTACTGTTCTATAATGTTTGATTGAGTTTTTCATAGGCTTTCACATCTTTTATTTCTAGACTCAAACTCTGTCGTGATAATAATAATGATAACAATGCTTATTACCCAAATACCAGATTACGCCAAAATAGGATGTACACAGAGCATATACGTAGACAGAATATTTACACACTATTATCCTGGAGAAATTCTTCTAAGGAATATTAGTTTGTCTTGTACAAAAACTAATTACCTTTGCTTTGAAAGAACCAGCAGTTTTACAGTCTGGTAGGTAATTTGTTAAAAAGGCATAACGCTTAGAGTATTATGACCTTGAAAGGGGATCTCATCGTTAGTGAATGGTATCATGTGTATAATAATCATGGACATCACAATTTTTGGGAAACTCGCTTAAAATTAGATTTTCAACTTGAAGAAATCAAATATAAGGACAGAAAGGATATAAACACATGGGAGTAGGAGAATATTAAGATTTTTGAAAATAAGCAGGTATAATAATAGGTGTAAAGATCATTAGACGTGCAATTTTCTTCTGCAGCCAAAAATGTTTGAGTGAAGCAGGCAACAATCCCCAGTAAATGATGCGGGATTACAACTGACCATAATATAGCGTTAATAGCAAATCAGGACTAACAGAATATAATAAAATGTATTAGGAAACAATTAGAGCTTAGTACTTTAAGCAGATTGCAGATATGCTCATCCCATGAGAGACTTGCGGAGATTGAAAAAGTCCCAAGAATTTGGCATCTTGAGTTTGACGAATGGTCTGACCATCAAGGTCAAGATTAAGGCTATATAAATTAGTATTTTAAAAAATTCATATGGTGTAAATAAATAATAAAATCAGTTGTGACAGACTTACTATTTTATTCCAAGTTTCATCATGCTTGAGGTGTCCTTAAACAGTATCATATAACTTACAATTCATTAATGTGACCAAGTTATGAGCTAATGCAATCCGTCCCTGCCGCTCAAGCCATGCCCACAATGCCTCCCAGATTGCTCTCTCAGCTCTGAATTGTATCCCTTCATGTTCAACGTTCACTCCAGCCTTCCTGCCTCTCGAGAATCTATCTTCTTTTGCTTTGCTGTGGTTTATCTTCAACTCGTTCTCCTCACAGTGAATTTGTAACAAAATCAACTGTGGCTGCAGTCTCTTACTCATGAACTAATAGTTAAGACATGAATATAGTGAACTCTCTCATACTTTGTACAGCTCATTTAAGCTAAGTTTATTCATGTCTAGCCTTATATTTTTTGCAAGTGAAGTAGCACAAGTACATATTACTCCACTTTGAAGTGAACGAAACTGCTGTACTCTCTCCATTGATTACCCCTTCACTACCCTGACTTCTTCTTAGGCATGTTTAAGTTTCAAATAGATAATTATCTCCACATGAATGAAATACTATAAACACCATTCGTGCTAGTTCATTGTCATGTGCTGTTTTGGGAAAACTTCCATCATTTGTTCCGGATAATACTTTGTGTAAACACTAGAACAAGAAATTCCTACCTTGCCGCAGCTACCAAAGAGGTTTATGCAGCCCATTGCATTTTCTGATTTTATAATAGATGCAGGTGTGTATTATTTGACGACCTCATTTAACACAACTGGCTAACATGTGTCCCAAATTTCCTTTCTCATTTGATATGATCTGCAAGCAACCTTTTTATGCCACATTTGCATTGAAAATATTAATGCTGCTGTGTAACTATAATACCATACCAGACTAATCCCGACACAACTATTATTTTGAGTCATGTCACATAAGTCACTACTTTGCTTATAAAATAATATGTGTACTTCATCATTGAAATATGTGATGTTCTTCTCTCTCTCATCATCATTTCATTGGAACTTTTATTCTTGCCAAATTTTTAGAGCACAATTTGCCTGTTGCAAATTAAAATTGGTATTAATGAATAATAATAAATATTTTATTTCAGACAAAGTTCATGAGCTACTGATCAAGAGTTAGTTATATTATGTCTTCTTACTCTCAGGATTGTTCAGATTTATCACTGATTGACTACTCAAAGTAATTCAGTAGTGTCCATCTTTTATTCTCTTAATGTGACGCCCAGATACAGAGACAGCAATGAAGACAACCCAAAAAACAGGTTGACCAACATGACATTGAATACACTACATCCTCCCCTTACCCAGAAAAAAAAGACAACATGAAAAAAAAAAAAAATGTTAACTTACATTTTGAACAAAAATAAAATAAAAATTGTTATTTGGCATATTTTGAATGCAACAATATGAAATTGAGTAATAGAATACAATGAATAGCCTTACGGCACATAACACTTAATAAAGTGTAGCAAGTTACAAATTTAACCTGTCAGGTGGGCGTCTGGCTCGTCCAGAGCGAAGGAGAGGCACAATAGGTTGAGGTTCATTGTTATTGTTGTCATTTACAGGGACATTAGCTTGTGGGTTGACATTTTGGGGTGGTTGATTTACAACTTGGGGTGGTGGGGTTACAACTTGGGGTTGCGGAGCAACATGAGGGTTGAACATAGGGAAGTTAGCATTATGATCAACAATCAAAGTATCAGGCACTGATTTAGACACTTCAGGGGAATCAAAAGCACCTAAATGCAATCTCATCTGATTGACACTACAATGCCACACCTCATTGCCAACTTGCACATAGTAAATATTTTGTCCAACTTTATATAAGACTCTCCCTTCAGACGGTGTTTCTCCTTTCTGTCGTCTTACCCAAACAGGCTCTCCTACAGAAAATTGTACAGTCTTTGGCTGATAATCATTTAGAGCAGGGGGTTTTAAACATGACAACAAGGTACGGGGCTCCCTGTTAAACATTAACATAGCTGGGGTAACATTTGTCGTAGTACAAGGTGTATTTCGGTTCTGCAGCAAGAAATTACAAATCCTAATATCAATGGGTTTTGATCCTGACATTTCCAAACACTTTTTAAAACCTCGTTTAGAAATCTTGACCCAAGATTCGGCTTGTCCATTTGACGAAGGATTATATGGTGGGCTATGACTTACAATAATGTCATTTCTGGTGCAGAACATTAAATACTCAACAGAATCAAATGGGGGTCCATTGTCTGACACAATCTCTACTGGGAGACCAAAAGTTGTGAATAATGATCTTAACTTAGCATTAATCACATCAGCAGTTGTTGAAATCAATTGGAATAGTTCTAACCATTTTGAGAAACTATCAATCACAAGAAAGAAGGTATAATTACTCCAATAAAAGAAATCTACATGCAGACGTATCCAGGGTTGATCAGTAACAGTCCACTTAAATGGTTCTATTCTGGGAGGCCGCCAGTTAACTTTTGGCACAAGGATTACATTGAGCAACATGCACCTCAATATCATTATTAATACGGGGCCACCACATATTATTTCTAGCTCTCATTTTCATTCTAACTACTCCTGGGTGTCCATCATGTAATAACTCTAATACCTTTGGTCTTAATACTTGAGGTACAACAACTCTGTCACCAAATAGTACACAACCATGCAGAACAGATAATGCAATCCTGACATCAAAATAAGGTTGAATAGGTACATCACTATTTTGAGGGGGGCATCTATTCACTGTCAGGCTTGAGTACTTTACTTAACATTTTATCTTTGGATGTTTCTTCAGCAATTATCTCATAAGATAATGGTAACTGCAAGGGGTACAAGGCATGAACAATTTCAACACAAATATCTTTACCTGGAAGTCTTGACAAAGCATCAGGGGCTCCCATTTCTAAGGACTTCCCTCTATTTTATATTTGTGGGCTCCCAAAATCAATGCCCAACGTTGAATCCTGTCAGTGGCAATTTGAGGCATTTCTTTGGATGGACTGAACAAAGTCTTTAATGGAATGTTATCAATGGGGTCGTTTACCATATTTTTTTTATTGTCGAATATGGTAGAGTTTGTAAAATAAAAAGACCCGTATTTTTCCGTTTTTTGATCCGTCAATTAGTTCTCGAGTTATAAGCGGCGAAAAACTGATGTTTTTAACCCTTTCGGAAAAGTGGGTGTGGTGCAACCTCTGACGTATATCAACTTCTTCCAATCACAACTGAGCCCGCGAAGCTACTTCGCCTTATCGCAAAGGGGGGGACACAGCTGACTCAGCCAATCTGAGGAGTTACGACAGCATCTGTGCGAGCAGACCTTCTGAGAATCCCCCTCCACTCCCTCCCCTTCCCATACGAGCAGTCAAGGACGGGAGGAAAATGACGTCAATGTTATCACAGTAGCTTTTTCGGTGGGAGTCACCTTTTGCTTATTTTAATTTTTGATTTATGATTGAATGGTTGTGGTTAGAAGATTAATTTTTTCACTAAATTTCTTTTTTCGTTTCCATCTAACAATTTCGTGTACAATACTGCAATTTCGGTTCCGAGTAAACGCCCCCATTACAAGGATCCATTCCCTCCCCATGAGAAATTTATGAAATTTCTTTACAGATACAATAATAGCTAACCCTTCCCTTTCAAGTTGGGAGTATTTACTTTGAGCTGGGGTAAGGGATACGGAATTAAACAAAACTGGTTTCTCTACTACTTTGTTGACTTTTTGACAATAAAACCTGTGAGCTAAAACAGCGCCCACTCCCACAGCCAAAGCGTCTGTGCTGACAATAATAGGTAATGATGGATCATAAATCATTAATATATCATGACTTAGCAATAACTCCTTACTTTTAAGGAAAGCTTGATTAGTAATATCAGTCCACTGAAAAGGGGTATCATTTTCAAGCAGTCTATTTAATGGCTTAAGAACTTCAGCCATATGAGGTAAAAAGTCTCTATAAAAATTTATCATTTCAAGATAGGGACGCAATTGAGTGAAATCCTGGGGAACAGGCATCTCAAGTATTGGTGTCAATCTGCGTTCTAACGTGTGAATACCTTCCTCATCTATTTTATGACCTAAATACTCAACTGATTCCCTCAAAAACTGACACTTCTCAACATTGATACGAATATTATACTTGATCATGTGAGCAAACAACTCATCAAGTAACAACAAAAGTTTTTCTTTGGTCTCAGCACTTAATAGCACATCATCTAAGTAAACTTTAACACCTTCCATATTTTGAGTGACTTGATCCATAACATTTTGAAAAATGGCTGGGGCAGAAGCTATTGTTGCGATACTTAATTGGTTCTTACTTCCCAACTAAATACTTGTGAAGCAGAGAGTTAGAAAAGGAATATATTACATCTTTCTTCGTAACCAACATGCATTAAGACGCTAATACATAGTTACACTTGGATACAGACATAACATAAATAACCAAGTAAGATACATAGCAATACCAATAACAGCTGCATTTTCAAACAAAAGAAGGCAATAATACAAATAGCCAACTTATACGATATCAATATGAGTGCAATGACAAGAAAAATCACACACTCCAACACTTCCCCTTGATTTTTATTGAATTAAACTCATCATCAACACTAACGTTCATGGTCCCCATTTAACAAAAATTAAACTAACACAAGCAAAAAAATGATGTCGTAGTATTGACAATCTTCGAGACAAAAGCATCATCTTACTTAGGGAACAGTTAACCCAATCCTTACAGATAGTTCTTGAGTCTTCCTGCCGTTCAGTGACTTTGTAAGTAGGTCAGCTAGATTGTCGCGGGACATGACATACTGCACCTTCATCAGGCCTCTCTTGATGCAGTCCTTGATTTTGAATTTCCATGTGGATCCAATAACAGTCTTCCCCTGAGGTCTGGGTACAACCTCCCATGTGTTCAGCTCCTTGAGTCTTGCCAGTTCTTCATCCCTGGCTACTTTCCACTTTGATTTGCTCGGACTAGCCTTGGCTTCCTTCAAACTTAAAGGTTCTTCCTCATTGCATTTGAAGGCTGATGCTGCTGCGAACGCTGAACAAATTAAGCATGATTTGTCACAGCAGTTATCATCTTCACATGCACATTTCTTCGGGTTTTTCCTTCTTTGTGACCGCCTTGGCACTTGTGGTGCCACTTCCTCCACTTCTACTTCATGCTGGTCATCAGGTAGCTCAGGGATGTCATGAATCACAGGGTCCTCTTGGTTTCTTAAGTCATCCTGTGATATGCTCTCCTCTTCACTTTCTTCAGAGTCGGTGCCAAACAATTCAGGGCAATAATTGGTTTTCTTTGCAGCCCTTTCTTGGGTCACCTTCCATGGGAATTGTCTTTCATGAAAAACAGCATCCCTCCTTATAATGACCTTGTTTGTTTCAAGGTTGAATAAGCGATACCCATCCTTAGTGTTTTCTTCATAACCAATCATGACACACTCTATAGCCTTGTTGTCAAGTTTCCCTCGTACCTCCCTCATGGCTTGAACTCTACATCCAAATGGCCTCATGCGCTCATAATCTTCTAGCGTCAGAGGTTCCTTGGTTATCAGCTCTAAGGGGATCTGGAATCCTATGGCTCTGCTGGGAGTTATATTCCTATTGTAAGCAGCCGTAGACATTGCCTCTGCCCACATTCTCTTCTCAGCTCCGGATTCAGTTAGCATGCACCTTGCCATCTCACACACGGTTCGGTTCTGCCTTTCCCCTCTTCCATTTTGCTGTTTGCAATATGGCACACTCTTCTCATGGATAATGCCATGCTGATCCAGATATCGGTCGAGCTCCTCATTTACATACTCTGCCCCAAAATCTGACCTAATCCTTGTGAGCCTTTCGCCAGATAGGGCCTCCATCTTTGTCTTGTACTTGCACAGCTTCGCCAATACCTCGTCCTTGGTCTTCATGGTTATCACCGACACATGTCTTGAGTAGTCATCTGTGAACACAATGACGTACTGTGCCCCTCCGCATGATGGTGGGTCAAACTTTCCCATCAAGTCGGTGTGGACCAACTCGAGAGGCCTGCTTGTTCTTGAGTTGCTCACAGGGAATGGCTTCCTTGTCAACTTCCCCTGGACACATACTTCGCATCTGTCGCTGTCTTCTTTCTTTATTCCACTCAGCACATGAATCTTTCTTATCGTGTCCTTACTTGCATGACCAAGCCTCTTGTGCCAAGTTTCCATGGACGTAGCTTGCAATGTGACAGAAGGGAGTGCGTTTTCTTGCCTAGTTGGTATGTTTACTTCCATAACATACATTTTCTTATACTTCGATGCCCGAAATATGGTCTTCCCCTCCATCATTGCTTTGGCAGTTCTTCCTTCAAAAATGATTTTACCACCTTTCTCCGTCAGTCGGTACACGGATAATAGATTGCAGTACAGCTTGGGCACATACATGACTTCAGTCAAGATGATTGTCCTCTCTGATTTCACCTCAACAGTGCCGACACCTTCAACGTGTAACTTGAATCCATCTCCAATTTTCACAAATCCCTTTCTTGACATGTCTAGCTCCTTAAATGCATCTATGTCGCTGCACATGTGGTCAGAAGCTCCAGAGTCGACAAACCATTTTCCCTCTGATTCTCTGCTTACATATGCATGGGCATCACCCTCAGCACAAAGGAGTACGGCTTCCACTTCCTCGTCCCGCTCATTACAGCTTGCCACTGATGCTTTGCCACTGGCGTCTTTCTTCGCCTGTTGCTCCTTGAAAGCAAGCCACACAGGACACTGCCTTGCCGCATGACCAAGTCCCTTGCATGAATAGCACTTCATCTGACTTTGGCTGTGTTCTCCTTTCCATTTACCTTGAGAATTGTCGCCACCTTTATTGTCGAGCTTGTACTTGCCACCGCCTTGCCTACTATTTTTCTGATTGGAATTCACCTTCAGGGCTATTGTTTCCTCCGTACTTGAGGACGTAGCCACCAGCTTTGACCTCTTTTCTTCCATTAGCAGCCTTCCCTTGACATTCCTGGACGTAAGTTCGCCGAGGTTTCCTTCGAACGATCTCACGAACGAGTCGTACTCGGATAATGGTAGCCCCATGAGGAGAAATGCCGCAAAGCACCGGTAGGGATTACTCCCATTCTCACCTTTTGGATGAGCTCGTGCATCGTCGATATGTACTCTGACATGGACATACCGGCCGTCTTATCTAACCTCGCCATTTGCTTGAAGAATAGCATTGTGTGAATAATGCCAAACTCCCCGTACATTTGGTGTAGCGTGTCCCATGCTTTCTTCGCGAGCTTTAATTCACCGACATCATAAATTGTGGAGCTGTTCAGAGCATCAAATATGATACCACGTGCCTTTCGGTTGATTCTCAGCTGTTCAGCATTGAGTCTGCCTATCGCCTCATCTTCATCGTCGTGGTCGTGAATCGTGTCACCAAACCCCGGGTCGATAGCGTTCCAGCAATTTTTGTCAATCAGTTTGGCCTCAAGTCTCTTTGACCATGGGTAGTAGTTAGATCCATCGGCATTCAAAAGTACCTTTGATTCCCTCGTCTCTTCGGCGGCCATCTGGACTTCGATATCTTACTCGTTGGCGTCTTAAATTCCTTATCTTTCCGTAACTTAATGCTTCTCACTTACTTCGCGTGGTGTTAGGGTGTTCTGGGCCCATAACCTGTTGCGATACTTAATTGGTTCTTACTTCCCAACTAAATACTTGTGAAGCAGAGAGTTAGAAAAGGAATATATTACATCTTTCTTCGTAACCAACGTACATTAAGACGCTAATACATAGTTACACTTGGATACAGACATAACATAAATAACCAAGTAAGATACATAGCAATACCAATAACAGCTGCATTTGCAAACAAAAGAAGGCAATAATACAAATAGCCAACTTATACGATATCAATATGAGTGCAATGACAAGAAAAATCACACACTCCAACAGCTATCCCATACATCAGTCTAGTGGGTTTTAAAAGACCCAAGGGTGTGTTCATAACTAGATACTTCTGACTATCTTTTTCCACTTTCAATTGTAAATATGCTTCAGATAAGTCTACTACAGCAATTTTTTTTCCTTTGGACATAGCAACAAATATATCCTTTGGTTTAGGCAAGGGATAACAATCAACTTGCAAATGGGGATTTAAAGTCCTTTTATAGTCTACTACCACTAGAAACTGGACTACTAATTTAATAAATTTGATCTGCTTGTTTCCTATAATTGTAATTATATTTAATCTGCTTGTTTCCTATAATTATAAATATATTTAGGCTGGCCATGACGTCCAGCAGGCAACTATACATAAATTGGCTAGGGAATGTAAGGTCTTTGGGGAAAAGTTCCCTACAGCTGTGCCTATTATTTACTCTTGACATGACCCTTATAACTTTTTTGGATTTTAAATATTTTTATGCTTGAGGAGAATTGCCTCAGAGGATGATGCCATAGGTCATCACAGAGTTGAACAAAGCAAAATATGCCTGCCGAAGGACATCCTGCTTTACAGTATGGGATAATTTCCTAGTAAGATAGATAACTTTACTTAGCTCTTTTGATATATAATCTATATGTGGATTCTGCTGTCTTGGTATGTTGAAGAATCAACCCGGGATATGCTGATTACTTGGCTGAATAATATTTCGCATGGGACTGATCCATTTGTGGAGAATAAGGATGGGAACACACGGATGGAAGAGGGTGACTCAGCCACTGACCTGAGCAGTGCCAGCACCTGCACTCCGGTGTATGACTTAGGGCTGCAGGCAGCCGAGGATTCAGAAATTTTGCCAGAAGATTCGGCTTCAGCTGTGAGGTTCAACATTGACGTGGCTTCGTGTGTTACTCCTGATGATCTGATGGTAACTGGCAATGACACACTCTTGGCTGAAGACAGAATTGCATCCCAGGTCAACAAGTGGTTAGGGACCGTCTCTTCTGACGAGGAAGAAATTTGATTTTCACTTCTTTCTTTATTGAGTGAGTGCAAGTGTGAGAAATGCATAGCTCTGAACCTTTCGAGCAAGACATTAAAAAATTGAAGGTTTGTGTAACTTTGATCAAAAGAACCTGTTCAGAAAAGACTATCTGACTTATGTTCTTTGCTCAACAAAACTCACTCTGGGAGAACTTTTGTTTTGATGTAAATTTTAATTTTTTCCTGGCAAATAATATGCAAGTCTGTTTGGTTCTTCCACCGGGATAAATATTTAATGGTTACCGACATTTCTAAACCTGGCTCAAACTCCATCCTGAGGGAAAATGATGTCTTTGCATTGCATTTTCCGTGAGGATGGAGTTCAAGTTAGGCTCTGAAATATCGGCAGCTATAAAATATTTATCCCGGTGGAAAACGCTTAAAGATTTCTTGCATATTTTGTTATCATGTCATGGAAAGTGCAATTCCTTCATTTAACGACTGAATTTATATGCATATTCAGTTTGTCTTGCAGTAATTTATTTATCAGTGCCATATTCCTGTGATAAATAACCTCAAAATTAGAGGTGTTTTTATTTTATTGTGATTTGAGGATGACAGACTAATGTTTTGTAAAATTCGCTGATATGCTTGTAACAATTGCATGAGCTTTCTTTGGTGCATATGTTGGGCTAGTGCTGCTCCTCATAGTGCACTTTTTAATAGTCCATCAATCATCTTATTGAAAAGAAATGTGTAAAGTTAGAATAAATAAAGCCCCTCTAGATTTTTAGCGATTAGTTTATTTCCAAATTCCAGAAAATTCTTGTATCACCTAGCATGAAGGAAATAATGTCAAGCAGAAAAAAAAAACATTTAGTTGTGATAATAAAGTTAACTTTATTGTTCTGTAGGCCATATGACATAGAACATGGTCATTAAAGAAGTTGATTCATGTAAATGTTGTTACATGGAATAGATTAATAATCGACCCACTATTAAATTGGTCTCACCACATTGAGAATTTGTGTAAAAAATTAAACTCTGCCTACTATTTATTGTCCACAGTTAAACACTCACTTAGTGTTAAAGTACTCAAAAGTGTCTACTATGCATATTTTTATTCGCATGTGTCGTATGGTATTGTCATTTGGGGTTCTTCCTCCTTACTAATTAATACTTTTAGAATTCAAAAGAAGATTGTAAGATCTATGTGTAATGCCCAGTTCAGGAGCCATTGCCGACCTCTTTTTAAAAAATTAGATTTGCTTACCGTGCCATCTATTTATATTTACTGTACATTGGTTTTTACCAGGGAAAATTTATCTTGGTTTGTAAAAAATGAGTTTTATCATGAACACAAGACAAGACATATAACTGATCTACACGTAATTCAGCAAAATTTTAAGGTCTCCTCATTAGGTCCCAGAGTTATGTGTATAAAATTGTACAATGCCCTTCCGGTGCATTTAAAAAACACTCAAACAATGTCTGCATTCAAATGCCAGCTAAGGAAGTTCCTGATGTCAAAGTGTTTTTATAGTGTGGAAGAGTACTTTTTGTAGTGTTAATCTATACGTGCCTTCTTTGTGAACCATTTTTATATTTTTTTTTATCTTGACCTGTCCAATACATTCCTGTAATGTCTCCCGGATGGAATAAATTATCATTATCATTATCATTAAAAAAATCTCTTTTAGAATATTTACAGTTTGTCTTTTAAGAGTTTGTCAGTGTTGTAGTAGTTTTTTTTTAGAATTAATAGTGCCTTCAATTTAAGTTTTAAAGTGTACACAGGACTTGCTTTTTATGCTTGTAAGCAGTTTATCGTACATTAGTGACAAAGAATGGTGCGGGCCTCTCTTAGGCTGGGATTACGATGAACGTTTTCTGACGTGACGGAAACAGACGGTGGCGGTGAACGGCAACGTAGCGGCTCAATTGTTGGTGGTGTATCACGATCGACGGTAGATAGGAAACACTGCCGTTTTCCAATATGGCGGCGAGGCGAACAATCACCTCTTGGGTTCCAATTGGTATAAAACCGTAAGTTTTTATCATTTTCCAAAACTTTTCAAGTGTGAGTGATGTGTAAACATAGCAGGTTGTGTCGTGAAAATTTCATCGAAAAAGGACGATTTTCAGTGGTCGAAAAAATTTTTTGAAAAGTGTCACCCTCATCAGAACATTTACCCTCCTCCCCCCCACTTGATTTTCAAGTCACTCCTGATTGGTTGACGGAAACCAACGTGACGGGAAAGCTAAACCTTGACAAGCTTTGCTCAACGTATGTCGGCGGCACGTCAATCGTGCTTATCCGTCCGTCCGTCCATCGTGCTTAGCTTCATTGCGTTCCCATTCTCCTAACTTCAACAACGCCACCATCCGTTTCCGTCACATCAGAAAACGTTCATCGTAATCCCGGCCTTAGAAATGGACAGATGCTATTTTCCAAAAATAGACGTGGGTTCTTTTTTTGTGAGTAAACAGCAATGAAGGATTCATAAGTCGGGTAGAGTAATGAAGTTTCTTAAATAGTGGCCTTCCTTGGGCCCTGACGGCTACATTCACCATTTCCTTCAATGACCATTTATTGAATTAAAAATGTCTTCATTGCTGCACTGGAGTTACCCCAGACGACAACTCCATAGGCTAATGAATAGTGAATTTTGACATAATATACCAATTTTAAAGGTTGTAATGAAGTGGTAGCATCAGGTTTCCTGATCATTAATGTCCCAGGAGCCATTTTTCTGATGATTTCATCAAAGTGAGGGTGCCAGTCAAGGTTTTTCCTTGGAGATATGCCCAGAAATCTTATGGGTCATGATTTGTATGTATATTCATGTGTAACTACTAAGAGGACAATATGTAGGTGAATTAATTTAATTGTGGACATTAAGAAAAAATGTTTTATTCTCATTCATTCTAAATTTGCTCAGTACTGGACATTTTCATTTTCAAGTTTGGTTGGTGCATTCATTTTCAAGTTCGGTGTGCTGCGTTATTATGTAGCATCTGCAAAATCATCTCACATGTTTAGTATAGATGTATCATTAGGATAATAAATGACATTTCATAAGTAAATAATAGTAGTAGTTAGTAGTAAATTAGGTAAATAATAGGGAAGGTCATAGGTACTTTAACACGTTCACTGCGGAGCTGTTTAAAGCCCTACCCCTCACAGCACGGCGTGACCCACCGGTGGGTCACAGTCCTTCCGAGCTTCTGGCCACTGCCGAGGAATGGTGGTTGAAGCGGCAACACTCAGCTGTTTCCTGAGATTAGAGGAAGGCTGGGGGAGGCCACTCCCAGCTTCGCCCCCAGCCCACCCCTCCACAAGCCACGTGGGGCACGCTATCTTCTAGACCCTGGCGTGGGATGGGGGAAGAGAGGGGCAACAATACAATGCATGTGGTAAAGATTTGCTGATGTTCGGAAAACCCAGGAGACTCCCACCCGTCTCTGTTTATTGCCCCTGCCCTTGTTCGCGCCCGTCTGTGAGACTTAGACGCCCATCCATGCGTACCGATTCCCCAGCCTTGTTCACACTATGAGAAAAGGGAAGGGGGATCCTTTGGAAAGAGTACATAGTGGTTTGTCTCACTCAGAAAAAAGTAGTGTCTGCATTTCGGAAGACGTTCACGCGGCAAGGGCACGGTCACTCATCCACCACTGAGGGATTGGCTCAAGAACGCTACGCGACTCTTTCCCAATTGCCCTTCCGTAGAGTGGGGGGGGGGGAAGGGAAGAGAGAGAGCTCTCACACAGCCAGGCGAGTGCAGTTCGGACTGTTTAGCTTACGAGCAACTGACGGACAGCCAAGAGGTTGAGGAGAAAAAATTTTCCTAAACATTTTCATTATTTTTAATAAGTTGATGTTTTACTCTATCGAGTATTGTTCATCCTTATGTATAAAAATCGCATAAACATGAAAAAAAAACAAAAAGAAAGCAAAAAATTAACGTATTTTGGATATAATACACTTTTATGAAATTTGTTCGTGACCCACCGGTGGGCCACACCGCTCACGCTGAAAAAAGTTTCAGGTGGGGCGGCGTGACCCACCGGTGGGTCACACTAAGTGTCACATAGTAGTCTATTATTTGAACAGTGACTAACCTCTGGGTGAAGTCACTTGAGAAGTTCTCGATTCCTACTCTCACAATACTCCTCGCAAGTTACGAAAATTCACAGAATTTTATGGCCGCGCCGCTAGACGCATCTGCGTGACCCACCGGTGGGTCACGCCGCAGTGAATGTGTTAAATTAAAACAGGCCTAATATACAGCCTTTAATTACTCCATAATTGGATTCAACGGGTTAGGACCTATACATGTTAGTATACCTGTCTTATGCTTTATATAGTAAACTTTAAACTTGACTATGAGGTCTATCCAGAAAGTAAGGCTACAAGGCTCATAGCTCTCGCAGGGAAATTTTGTTTTCTGAGTAGGTGTCACTATCATCTAGTGGAAAGCCAGCTGAAGTGAACGTGTGGTGCTGGGCATCAGTATAGCTGCACAACTCTCAGTCTGGTGACTGGTTAAGGTAAGTGTCATTATTCCATCTTGTGCCAAGAGCACAGTTTTACATGCTTCCCATATCCATTTTGAAAATGAAGGCGAGATTTTTTCTGACTCAATGGGATTTCAGGAGATGAAACATGGTTTTAGCAACATACCCCAGAGAGCAAATGGCCCTCATTGCTGTGATTCCATTCCCATTCACCTATAGCAAAAAATCAAAAATCTGTAATCAGCTCAAAAAATCATGACGACAGTTTTCTGGTACCGAAAAGGAGTTTTGCTTGCCGAAATCTTACTGAGTGGAGATACAGTCAACCTTGTAAGATACTGTGAGACCCTCTAAAATCTTGCACAGCCTTGCAAAACAAATTCCTAGGGATGCGGACGAAGGGAGTCTGTCTTCCCTGCGACAATGCTTGGCCTCATACCACTCGGAACAGCTGTTGAACACCTCATTTAATTGAAATGTTTAACAAATTCTGAAGATTCAGGCAATATGGAGTGGAAGTGAAGCATGATAACACAGAAAGAAAAAACACGAGCCAAATCCACAAAAATGACTACTACGACCCCGGTTTCACTGTATTACAGCATCGTCAGGTAGCGTATATCTAAGATGCACCAATATATATGTATATATGAAAAAGCCAAAAATGGGGGGGGGGGGGGGGGGGGGGAGGGAAAGGGGAGAAGCGTGGGAGTGGACGGTTATTGGTGGTCAAAAGAAGTAACCAGTGTGGGGAAATTTCCCCACATTGGTTACTTCTGTTGACCAACTTCTTTAAGGAAGTGTGGGAGACGTGGGCAGGAGTGGTTAACGAGGTGAGGTGGTCACAAATAAGTGGCAAATATAAAAACAAATGTCTCAAAAGGTTCCTTTGAAGACAAGACCTTCCCTAGAAGTTGGTTGCAGCACTGGGCCTCATCTGTTGGGTGCTCCCTTGAGAGGTCGTCAATGTGGGAGGGGCAGAACCGTGGGTGATGCCTCTTTACAAAGGGTGTGAAATGCGATGACTCCCTTCCTTGCTGTAGGGTGAGCGGTACCGTAATACCGAAGGAGATTTTTCACCATTGCTTCCACATGCACCACCAGAGGGAAGGAACCAACAGCACTACATCACCCTTTGCAAAGATAGGCATCACCGTGTCATCCACTCCCCCTCACCCTCTCTGGGCCCATCTTTTGCGACTTCTCCACGGGACATCTGACTGACAAGGCGCCGCTCTGAATTCCACCAACAGGGTTGGGGAGCCCCACTCCGATGTTGCTCCTTGGGCAAACGAACGGAGGCCTCCATCATCGGCACCGCTCATACCATTGTATCACCCATTGGTGGAAATGATGAGCGGATTAGAGATATGTCATGGATTCATCTCAAATGAGATACACGATACCGATCCTTGTTCTCCACATATATATATCTATCCCTTGTGACGACTGAGCAGTTTCCGCACGAATTTTCGCCGGAGTCCCGAATAATCGCAAGGTGAGTGTATTTCTCTAAATATTTACGGTAATTACGCTATCGGTCGTCCGGACGAAGTCTTGCTTGATTTGCGTTTCAGTGAAGTTCAAGGGTATCTCTTTCGTAAATATCTACCATCCAAAGGGGTGCATTTCGAAAGAGATATGAAGATCACCCTGTGCTATATTATACTCACGCGCTGTTAATTTCTCTACGAAATCGACAGCTGATATGCAGTTAAAAGCGACATTGAATAACAATTCTTTAGTGTCATTCAAACCTCGATTGCTGTTCATACATCGCTGTGTAAAACAGATCACTTCCTGTATGGTGATAAAATGAACTTTGTAATTTCGCGGGATGAGAGCGTTTCGGTTATTTTCCCCCCGTAGAGAACTAACGCATCATCGTATAAACTACGATAATCCGTAAACCACGATAGCGAAATGAAAAATAGCTTTTATCACCCGAAATCTACGAGCCAGAATCCTGCCAGGGAATGTTAGGAAATTCAGCACTGGAAAATAAGTGAGAAAAAAAAACTTCCGATAGCCGGCAAATTTATCTGAGTTGACGCGTTCCGTTACTCAATCTAGTAATTTATTTTTTTCCCGAACGAATTTTCACGTACATCGTGTTTTATAATAATTATGACTTTTTGATCGTGTCACTATAACAAATGTATACGCTTGGGAAGAAAGTAACTTCAGAAAACCATAATACCAGTGTTCTCTTGCGTTATGGTAAGTTGTTCTGCGTTTTTGACATCGAAAAAGTAAACATGTATTCTCACGGTTCTCACCTGTTCGCTAATATCCAGAGATAACAACGTTGGCTTCCTTAATGAGGGCAATATACTTGTTGACACAGTGTGTTGGAAATTTTTTGTTTGTACGCCGGAATGTGAACGATTTGTTGACTTGCAACCATGCGTGCGATTGTCCGGAAGGCCTTTTATTTGTAGGAGCAACAGGACGATATCGAGTTGACCGATGAATTAAGTCAGTTGACACCAGTTAAGGTGATTAGTTACGAAGAATGCTTTTGAAACCTGCTGTGTCCTATGTTTTTCGAGTGGTTTAACCATCATTTTTTCCTTTACAGATGAATATAACGGCTAGTAAGACGACCGAGGAGCCTGCCAGACCTTCGACTCAGGATACTATCAACAAAGCAAATAAGTACGTAATGCAGCTCATAAAACATTTATTCCCTACCGGTTTCCCAATTTAAAGGTGTCCTACCTTGTAGGTTATGGCTGTAGCCTGTATTGATAATAATATTCTTTCATTATTTTAACTAGTGAATCGCTTCCCGGTGGTTCTACCTTTAGAAATAGCTCGTTTTGGAAGTGCCTTTCACCGTCGTCTTCATCTTGCCCAGAATCTAAATGGAGAATAGAGGCGCAGCATGGGATTATCCTAATCATTCTACCTCTTCTTACTTGGGGAATATTATTTGCTGCTATCGGTGAAGATGCTGCTCCAGGAGGGAATGTTTTCGCCATGGGCCTTCTTTTTGGGGCTGCCGCTTTGGCTGGCCCGGTAGCAGCCCTTGCTCACTTGCCACCTCTTCTTGGAATGCTCCTAATGGGTATATTCCTTCGAAATATTGGTTTCTTCAATGTCACCGGTGCCTTTGTGCAAGTTGTCGGTGTGTTTAGGTAAGAAATCATTAATCTTTCCCGTGCACGTGCAGGTCAAATGCCAGTCTCATGAATGAATGTGTAATAATTATTATATATTTTCACTTAATTATTGTATAGGTTTACATGATAACGGTTCTACATGCATTGTAACATCTTCTGGGTATACATAATTGTTCCAAGATGTTAAATGCCAATTTATGGTCGAGTGTTTACTCATGGGTTTATGTTAAATTTATAATAAATGTGATGCAGGTGGTATATATGGGGTAGTATAGATGCAAATTTTTATGTTCTGAACATATTTTTTGCCAGTCGAGGGGCTATTTATGCATCCAGCTTGGTTGTTAGGAATGAGGGATTTTAGTTTTCATACTAAGATCAGATTCCTCAAGAATCATATCTCTAAAGTCAGGTGATTCTTGAGGAATCTAATGTCAGTTGTAGCTTTATAGTAGATACATATATTTACACGTCTGTTATTTAAATGAGGTATGATTTTTAATGGGTCTATGAGCTGAAAAAGCAAAACTTTTTCTTTCATTCCAACTGTAACGTATGGTATTAATGAATTGATGCATATAAAATTCTGCATATTTTGTAGCTTTTGTTTTATTTTTTTATGGGGTGGTTGAAATATATTTTTCTGGTAAGAATGTATTGCCATATTAAATTATTCACCAATTACCTAATATTTTCATCTCTGCAGGCGAATGGCCATGGTGGTCATTCTGACGAAGGGAGGGCTTGGACTTGATCCTAATGCACTTCGGAGACTTAGCTTTGTGGTACTCAGACTTGCCCTGTTCCCATGCTTATCCGAAGCTGCAACCATCTGTATTGCCTGCCATTTCCTCCTTGGCTTTCCCTGGCTGTGGGGAGCTCTTATGGGGTGAGTTACTTTTTTTCTGTTCATGTGCTATTCTTTTTCCAATCGATCCTTTTTCAATATGCCTTTTTCGGTATGTTTTAAGGTTTTTCAATTTTAAGGTATGATAATACATGGGAGAGTCATATCGCTGGACTGAGGGAAGTCTTTGAGAGACTGAGGAAAGCAAATTTGAGATTGAACCCTCGGAAGAGTAAGCTGTTTCGCAAGTGTGTTTCATTTTTAGGACACCTGATTTCGGCCGAAAGATTGCAGCCTGAGGAAGAAAAGGTAAAAGCGATAAAAACGTTTCCGAGACAATAAACGTTCCTCAGTTGCGATCATTTCTGGGACTGGTAGGCTATCGTAAATTCATTCTGAAATTTGCAGATATTTCTAGTCCGCTTACCAAACTAATAAAAAAAATGAAAAGTATATCTGGGAGAGAGAGCAAATGAATCTTTTGAAAAATTAAGAAAATGCTTACAGTCGTTCCCCGTTCTGAGATTCCCCGACTTCACGAAACCATTTATTCTCGCCACAGACTCTTCTAAGATGGCCATCGCTGGCATTTTATTGCAGGAATGGTCAGGTGAAGAGCATCCGGTCGCCTATGCTAGCCAACAATTGCACAAGGCCCAAATTTCGTACTCTGTGACTGAACTGGAGTGCTTAGCTGTTGTAGAAATGATAAGAAAATTTTCGGGCTACCTATTAGGGTGTCATTTTATGTTATGCACAGATCATAGAAGTCTCCAGTGGATCCTGAATCTAAAAGAGCCCAAGCAAAAATTTCCTGATGGGTTATGGTTAGGTGAGTATGCATTTAACGTTAAGCACTACCCCGGAAAGCAAATCATGCACGTTGACACGATCTCACGTGTTGATCCGTCTATTTCGGTCCTGCGGGCTGATACGGAATTTGAACTGGTATGGGACAAATGGCATATCACCTTAGGACAATCGAATTGCCCTGAATTGCAACAATTCCATGAACCGGCACGAAAACACGACCCCATATACTTTTATGACGAAAAAGGTATTTTATATAAAGTATTAATCAAGACGCCAAAGCCTCAGTACGTAATATGTGCACCACAATCAATGAGAGATTGTATCGAAAGAAAAACTGGCAATTTTCCACAAGAATAAGGATATTTAATTTGACCGGTTTCGGTGTACAACACCATCTTCAGGTGAAAATTAAATCTCAAACATCTGTATATATACAATTTGCAGTGAGAGGAGGGAAAGGTTGAAAGGGGGGGGGGGGGGTAGGTGGAGAGGGAGTATGGAGGGGTTGGAGGGAACAAGGATTGGGAATTGAGAAGGGGGTGAAAGGTGGTGGGTGTTGATGGGTAAAACCAAGCAAGATGGCGACCTGGGGATGGCCCAGGTCGTTAAGGGTCTCTGGAAAGTCTGTGTGCAGAGTTCCTGTGAAGTCCACTGTGGAAGGGGTGAAGCGGTCCGGGCGTTGGCATCCCCCGGAGCGTCAGTTCCTACGGGTTAAGGGGGGATTAGCTCCTTGGGGTTCCTGGTGTATTCTTCCAGATAGTATGAGGGCGTGGGGGCGGGGGGTAAGTGGGCAGCTGGGGTCCGGTGCTTAGGGTTGCGGCAGCCCTTCTGAAGAGTGTACGACTCGTGGGAAGGTGATGGAGAGGAGGGGGGAGGGGGACGAAAGAAATTGAACGTCATTGAGAAGATTCTGCTTCATGTTCCTACTTTGAATAATTTCCACTTGCTCCATGGCGTCCAATTTCTTTCCTTTTTCCAATGTGTGGAGCACGTTGAATTTAAAGTCACTAAGGTGTTTCGCGTCCATGAGGTGCTTCGCGAATAATGAGGTTTCGTTGCCAGAGACGTAGCACTTTTTGTGTTCACTGATACGGGTGGAGAAATTCCTCCCGGTCTGGCCGATGTAGTTGGCTCCACAATCACACTTGATCTCATAAACCCCGCACTTTTTGGAATCTTCTATTGGATCTTTATTAACACAGAGGGCTTTTTGTAGGTTTGTGGGGGTGTAGAATGACACTTTGAACTTGTCTTTAGGGAACTTGTTGGCTATTTTGTGGGAAATTTGGTTGTGGAAGGGAATTTTGCACCATTTTCTCTCTGGAGAACTGGGGCCTGGTAGGAGGGACGTGTTTAATGTTACGGCTTGTTTTTTCAGCTTTCTCCGGAGTAATGTGTCAATAGTGTTAGCACTGTAACCATTCTTCTGTGCAATGTACTTGATTGTATTGAGCTCACGTTCAAAATAGTGTTTGGAAAGGGGAATGTCGATTAGCCTATGGATCATACAATTGAAGCTGGCTAGTTTTTGAGCTATGGGATGGCATGAATCAGAAGGAATAACTTGATCCGTGTAGGTAGGTTTTCGGAAAATTGAGAACATGTGTTTATTATCGCTTATCTCGATTGTGAGGTCCAAGAAATTGATTTTGTTATTCACACCGAGTTCCATAGTAAAGGCTATTGATTGATGTAAGTAGTTGATGAATTGGAAAAATTGTTGTAACTGTCTTTCACTTCCTGTCCAGCAACACAGAACGTCGTCGACATATCTGAACCAGTAGAGTACATTTTTGGAAAATCTTTGGTCACTGAGGATCTTATGCTCTAAAACATCCATAAATATTTCTGCGAGGAGTGGAGAAAGAGGTGATCCCATAGCCAGGCCATCCTTTTGTTTGTAATAGATCCCTCGGAATAAAAAGTAGTTTTGATCGACACAAATCTTAAAGAGTGAACATATTTCGTTGATGAGATGTTGATTGACATCTGCGGTGGTTAGGATTTTTTCGGCGCACACTAAAGCTTCTTGGACCGGGATGGAGGTGAAAAGATTGGACACATCGAAAGACACCAGTTTCGCGTTGGGAGGCAAGGTGATGGGCAGAAGGCGTTCGGATAGAGAGATTGAGTTGGTTATTGTAAATTTTGGGTTGAAACCTGAGAGCTGACGATATATCCCGTTTAGTTTATAGGCTAGTTTTTGCACTGGTGCACTGACACATGACACAACTGGTCTGATGGGGACATCTTCTTTGTGAAGTTTTGGTAAGCCATAAAGCCTGGGGGGTAATGGATTCATGGTTGTTAAGAAAAACTTTTCCCTATCATTAAAAAGATGAATGCAAGCATAGATGGCTTCTTTGACCCGTTTTTGGTAAATGGGGGTGGGATCTTTGCAGAGTATTTCAAATTCGTTGGTGGATCGGAAACTTTGGCACTTACTGAAGTAATCGTCTTCTTCCATGATGACGGTGCAGTTTCCTTTGTCAGCTCTGCTGAAAATGAGGTGTGCAAATTGCTCATGCACAAGCACTCAAACATAGCAGTACTAGAAATAATTCCGAGCACGAAAGGCATAGTAAGGACATTGCCTTTACTCCTTTAAATGTGGGACAAAAAGTTCTACTAAGGAAATGACTCGTAAGCAAGGGCAAGCTCGGAAGCTTGTGTTGAGGTGGTTGGGCCCATATGAAGTCGTGAAGATAAGGAGCCCAATCACTTACGAGGTGTGTAATATTCGAGACGGGCGTTTAGTGACCGCGCATCGTAAAAATTTGGTAGCATTGTTGCCTGACAATGAACCTGGCTCACCAACATTCCTTCCAGAGGGGAGTCACTTCGGCGATCCCTCATTAAATCAACCTCCCCCTACCCCAGACAGAAATCCCATCCCTGTTCACCCGGTTGAGCCACAAGGAGGGAATTCTTTATCTTCCCCTCCCTTTGTCTCAGCTCCTAGTATCCCTCAACCCTGCTACAACCTGCGGCCGAGACCTGGCCACGAGACCCTATCTTGACCACCCTGAATAACATTTTTAGATGGAAGAAACTAAGGAGTCTTGGCTGCACCGTAAATATCTCCCCCTATTTGGGAGCACGCTGCATGAGTTGGAGGACTGCTGGTGTGGACCTGAGGAGAGACATGACTCGCAGGGTCCCTTAAAATGGCGAGCCCCACCACAATCGGCACCCTCACTTACCCCAGGGCGAGAGCTGGACCTCGAGAGGCTGAGGGGAGAGGCACGCACCCTTGGCGAGGCCACTCGGGATGGATATTGTCCATCAATCATTCACCGGGATTCTCTGACCTGACCCTACGTCGGGGATGGGTGAAAATCCCGACCCGCACGATTTGCACATCTCATCCAGCCATCCAAATGGCATCCACGTCTCATCCATTGTCACAATCAATGAAAAGAAAGTCCCATTCATGCCTTCGTCACGCGTCAACATTGCTTGGCAACATGCCACACGCGCTGCTTTGTGGTCGTCCGTCAGCATTCGTGGCACCCACCTGGCAGACACTTTTTTCATTTTCAGGTCGTCATGCAGGATTGTGTGCGCAGAATCCACGGAAATGCCAACACTGGAGGCGATCTGTTCCACAGTAATTCGGCGATCCCCCAAAACAACTTTCTCCACTCGCTCGATCAAGACCGGCTTGTGCGAGGCCGAGATTGTTTTGGTTCGTTGTCACATGATGTTCTGCCTCCTTTAAACCCTTGCACCCATGAACGCCCTTTCGAAACATCCATGACTCCATCACCACATGTCTTCTTCAACTGGCGATGAATTTTACATCACAATTTCAAAAAACACCTCACAAATTCAAAAAACGAATGATTACATGCTGGTCATGTTACGAAAACATCGCCATTTTAAGTATCCAAAACAGTTCTAATTCTCGTGGCTGCCACTAGAGGTTCTGTCTGTCATACAGTGCTGCCATTTCTGTCATGCATTGACAAAGAGTGCCCGCTCATTTTAAAACAAACCGCATGTTTCTATCTGTTTCTGGTCCAGAGAAAAAAAATTGGAGGCCTTACAACTTGAATGCACCTTGTACAAACTAAAATTTTTTAAAACAAATATATAAAGAGAGATCAAAGCTTTATTAGTTCTTGAAGCATGTTATTAAATTTTGAATAATATCATGTGCCCACATTTGTGTTGCAGATTCCGAATTAATTAAACATACAAGTCATTCTTTCAAATAGACTTTTCCTAAGTTTTTTTTCCTAACCCAAGTCTTCAAATGGATTAACCATCCACCCCTTCAATTACAAGTTCTTTGCTGATGATAGATAGGTAGATGGATCAAAATGTAGGTGGAGGTACTCTTAAGAGTCCCTGGGGCACTTAGACCTATTGGTCCATTGTGCTAACCACCATTCAGGAGATCACCCATAGAGACAGATCGCCCGGCTAAAAGCCTGGAGGTCTCTTATGAGGATCCCTTTAATTTCATTGGGTTCCAGAAAAGGTGAGCCAAGATATCTATTCCAAGTCCTCATTATGGCTGGGCACTCACAAAGAAGTTGAGAGGTTGATTCATCCTCTTCTTCACACCATCTACATCTGGCTGAATCAGTAATCTTCAGGAGGTGGTGTCTCCTCACTTGATAGTGTCCGGTGAACAGTCCCACTATCATAAGTGGTTTACTCCTATTTAATAGGAGTAGTTTCTTAGCTAGGCCAAGTTTGGTTCCCTCTATATGAAGTTTGGCCTGTCTTAGCTTCGGCCCTTTCTGCCAGATCTCAGCATGTCGAGCAAGGCCCCGCATTCGGATCTTAGTTTTCCCCAATGAGGGTGCAATAGATACGAATGGTTCTGGACCAAACGGTCTTCGGTTGGCTCCTGCTCTGGCAAGTTCATCCGCTGTTTCATTTCCAGCAATACCAGCATGACTTGGTACCCAGAAAAGCTCAATTTTGCTGCAGCTGCCTAGTGTGTTGAGTGCATTTTGACACTCCAGTAACAGCTGCGATCTACACCGTGGTGATGTGAGAGCTGCGAGGACAGCTTGGCTGTCAGTGCAGATATGAGTTGGTTTTTCATGCAAACCCGCTTCTTTTGCTGCATATGCACAGGTCAGAAGCGTATAAACCTCGGCCTGAAACACTAGCATATTACCCGAGAGGGATTGATAATTTCTTGGATAGGCTGTAGCTGTATATACCGGCTCCTGCTCTACCTTCTTTCCTGGAGCCATCTGTATACCATACATAAGCTCCTTTATGTAGTCCTTCCCATCCTTTCTCTGCCCACTCTTTCCTAGCTGGGAAGTGGATTTTGAAGAGGAGGGGAGATGGCTTGAATGTAGCAATCATTGCATCAGAGCCCATTTCAAAAATCGGGCTTGACTTCTTGAGCTCCATCCATAAAATTCTGTGACTGGAAAAATTTCCCATGTCTTACCATTGTCCTAGGCTTTTAAGATGATATGCTGATGCCTAGGGACACCGAAAAATGGTAAATAAAAATCATCAAAAGCGGTGTTTAAAAATGACAAATACGGTAAATAAAATCGTTTTAAAAAGGTGAAAGCTGTGTTTAATGTTGGGAAAAAGGAGTCTTAAAGGAAGGGTTTTTTAAAAATATTATTAATAAAGACTTCATACCAATGTGAACAAACAGTTAATGGTACATATATTTGAGATCCAATACAGAAGTTATGGCTACCCTACGCAACATAAAAAACACAGTAGGCAAAATTAAGTTAAAGGCTAATTAATGAGATAATGGTAATAACAATAACAGAGTGGAGTAGTGGACTGCAGGTAATGAAGTTCGATTTTTACGCTGTATAAAATTTTTCTTTCAACCATTGAATAAAACACTTTATCATCCTTCATTTCCAACCTTTGTGTGTGGATACTGACTTTCTTGTACTTCTATCGCTTCAACTAGATTTACAAATGCGTCACTCAAAAATACACTGTAAAGTTACCGTTATGATTCCACGATTTAATTCTGTTATATAAATTTTTTCCAATCATTTCCTTTCGCACAAATTTAATTATTTTTTTACTTATACTTGAAATTTCTGATAATCTACTTTTTTAACTGCCTACTAGCATTACCCTAGGAATACAGTACGGCTGTTTTCTTAGGTAGTGTTAAGGATCGAACTCGCGACTGGCAGTACACTAGCCCTCATTTTTCACAACTTCGCTCTCATAGGTTCACGGGAATATGGCGAATGTAGGCGACCCGCATGACATTCGGCTTAATTTTGTTCTCGCGCATTCTCGCACGCTATGGAGAAAAAGGCCAAGACGAGTATTTTTTATTTTGTTTTCCTCGTTTGTGGCACGGAAAAAATCTTCTTCTCATTTCGTGACCCGAGTTACTTAACCTCTCCTTGTTGGCATCTACCATACGTACATTCCATTCGCGGGGCGCATCGATCACGAGATGTTAAAATCTCCGATCCGGATCTGAATTTTTACTGTCCCTGGATATGATTTCAGTAGCTAATGGAATGAAAGACCCGTGGATCTTTGGATCCGACCCGACCATCCTTAATTTATGAGTGGTACATTTGTAAATCTAATTTAAACAACAAAGTATAATAAAGTGAGTATTCAGATGTAATGTTTTGAAATTGAATATGATAACATTTTCGATGCAGTGACTGAAACAAAAAATTAAACCGATTGGGATCGAACTTCGCACAGTACACCAGCTCTCGTTGTACGCCTGATCCCAGCGAATGTAGGCTACCCGCATGACATCCTACGTTTTTTTCCCGCGATACCGGGGTAGTGGGGGGAAAAAGTCATATTTCTTTATTTTGCTTCTAGTTGCACGGGAACGTTTTCATCTAATTACGTGACCATAGTTACACATCCTCTTCTTGTCAATATCTACCGCACCTACATTCCATTCACGGGGCACTTGGATCGCTAAACCGCGAAAATTTATAATCTACGATCCGGATCCGATTTTACTCCATGTCTTTGGATCCGAATCCGGAGCCTAGAAAAATGAAAGATCCGATCCGGCCATTACTTAAGAAAATATTTGATGCTACAAAAATTCGGCATTTGTAAAATATCTCAAATTTAGTTTAAAAAAATCGTGTTTCAAAGAAGACAAGGTTAATTTCGTGATTAAACCCTAAAGTCGCTTATTTCGTGAATCCTGTCGCAAAAAACGTTTCGCGAAAATGTCATGTCCCTACTGATGCCGTAGCCTGAACCTCAGCTTCCACATAGAGTGGAGTGAGGTTCAGGAGGGTCTCGATTGCCAAAGTTGGGGTTGTCTTCATTGCCCCCGAAATGCCCGTGCAGGCCATTCTCTGCAAGTGGTTTAGTTTGTCCCTGGCAACATTCTACTGGGTCCTTATCCACCAGACAAGTGAGCAGTGCACAAAGCTAGGCTTCACTACTGCTGTATATAGCCAGCATATCATCTTAAAAGCTTTTGGTTGTAGCCCCCAGGTTTTTCCCAGAGCTTTCCTGCAAAACCATAGAGAAGCACAGGCTTTCCTTGTTTTTGCCTCTAGATGTTCTCCCCAGTTGATCTTGGAGTCTGAAATTACCCCAAGGTATTTAATTGGTTTTACAACCTACAAAGAAGGTTTTACAACCTACCTTGTAGTAAGGGAAGTCTTAGCCATTCCCTTTTCCTCTAATTAGTAAACAATATGAGTTTTGTTTTTTTGTGGAGTTACCATCAGCCCTGTTTCAGAACACCATCTCATTGTTCTGTCCAAGGCTTTCTGCCAGTCCAGAAACATTATTAAGGTATTTGCTGGCGATCAGCATCGCTACATCATCTGCATATCCCTGAGTATACACACCTGTTTTATTCAGGCTTAATAAGAGTGTCAACTACCAGGTTCCATAGGAGAGGGGATAAAACCCCATCCTGATCATCATGGCATCACTGCCTCTTTCATCCATGTGGCAGAAAAGTCATTGCCACAGGCAATTTCTACGGCACCATTTATGAGTCTGGTGCCCTCGTACATCGGGAACTCCTGACCCTTCAGAATTTGATCCCAGAGTTCATCAAGTTGTCTGTCGATGTTGGCATACATCTCCTTCTTTACCAACACTTCTGGATACCCGACTGGCACTATGGCCATTTTTTTAGGTCCTTCGTTACCTTTTTATAGGTCTGCTTAGGTGTTGTCTTGGGCCTCTTATTGTCTCTCGACTCATTGTTGGGGGTATCTCCAGGAGACCGTCCCCTTTTTTATGGTGCTGAACTTGGGGTCGTAGCACCATCCCCACCATGCCTAGGACTTTTGCCGGTCACATTGTCCACGGCATTGCCCCTGGCAGGGGGGTGTGCAGAGACCCCAGCTGCACCTTTAGCCCTGAGCTTCTGCAGCTTCCTTCTGGCTGCGCCGCTGAGCTTGGGTTCTGTGGATAGCCTTTGCAACTTTGTTGAGATGCTACCCAGAGTAATGTTGGAGGCTCCAGAATCCGACTCCATCTCCACGGGTGAACCTGGTGCCTCTTTAATAGTAGACTTCGAGGAGTCAGAAAGAATGCCTCCCTCCTCTTCCCCCAAAGGGTTTGAGGGGTGGCTAGGGAGAGTGGGGTTCTCAGAAGGACCCCCCAAAGGTAGGGTTAGGGTAGAAGAGGAGGAGCTCCCTTTGGGCTCCCCACCTGGGTTCCCCAACAGTGCTTCCTCCTCCATTTTAGAAATTGGGCTGTTAGAGTCCTTGGTCGGAGTTCGTCCAGCATCCTCCGCAAAAGTTTTGTTTTTCTTAAGGTCCATAATAGTCCCACAAGTAGCTAGGGAAATAAAGGGTCCACCCACACAGAGCCCTGCATGCTAGGGTAAGGCTAAATAAAACCGGAGGTCGCACTTTATCCGGAGTTTCTCTGTTTGCGACTTCTTACCCTTAGGGTAAGAAGGACCCTATGCACAGAGATGCACCGTGGTGATGGGAGCTGTTTATTGACCACCAGGTCTTCACTGGTCAGGCTCTTCACCACGTGTGATGGTCTTGGTGGTTCATGGGAATGTTCTGCCCTCGTCCCACCCTGGAGTCACTCCTTACCCCCTCTTTGCTGATGAAGTCTATTACATTCCGCATGCAAAGAGCTGATATTTTTATTGCAATTTGGATAACAGTTAGTTAGTCAAAACTGGAATTTCCTGTTCTGATAGTGTCAGTTTGATGTTGAGGAGGTTTCATTTAAAAAAAATTATTTGTTGATTGGACAATTGAAGGGAGAGAGAAAGTCAAACTTTTTAATTCTTTCCAGGTTTATTATTGGTGCCGTCTCTCCTGCTGTTGTTGTCCCATCTCTGCTGAATCTGAAAGAAAAAGGTTATGGTGAGGATAAAGGAATTCCAACCTTAGTTATTGCAGCTTCAAGTATTGATGACGTTGTGGCAATATCTGCTTTTGGTGTTGTTCTTGGAACTATCTTCTCTGAAGGTGAGAAAATTCTCTTCTTTAACTTAAAAATACTCTGACCAGTTAAGCAACCTACTGTCTGTGCCAAAATCTTGTAGACTCTGGTTTAAACCTAAATAACTCCGAAACTGTTTGTAGGATTTTCACATTATTTACATATTAATGTAGATAATTTTGTTGTTGACTGAATACATTGTTAGAATTATTTTTAAATACAAATTTTGGACCTGTTTCTTACGTTAGAGTAAAAAAAGGGCCCATTTTTTTAGCGCTACGGAGCTATGCGTCACTTTGACATATAATAACTGCCAAGCAAAGCATTTGGCTAAAACGAAATTTTAATACAAGGTGAATTATATCTTTATTATTACGTCTACGAAGTTTCAAGGTTTTAACTTTAGGTATGCTATTCCAATTATAACCGCACTTTTTCTCGGCAACTATGCATCATGGTGCCACGAGACCAACCAAGGGAAAGCGTAAAGGGTAGTAATAAAGGTGATACAATTTTGATTTATCAGTTATAGTTTAAATTTTTGGCGAAACTAATCAAAATTATGGAATGAACATTAGAAAATGGAATGAGCATTAGAAAAGAGAATCTTAGTCCGTTGTGCATTTGGGAAAATGGTTGGCAATTCGAGGCTGTTTGCATTTTTTGGAGCAGGTACAGTGCTTTTTGATCTAATGGTTAGTTGGTATATTAAGTAGAGATATGAATTACTGCCAAAACTTTCCCCTTTTTCGGGATTTGTGTTCAGACTCTCCGGATGGAAATACTTCCGCTTCCACACCAACCCGATTCCTAGAAAATTGTTGACAATAGGTTTCAAGGCAATTATTTGCAACAACCTCGGTAAGACAATACTTCACTATAGCGAGGGTTTTCTTGGGCACCGTGAGGTCTCATTTTAAAGAGGTTGCACTCTATATACTACAGCATTAATACAGTAGTTACTGTATTAATTATATTAATAAGATGTTTGTTTTGTCCCTTAATTCATTTTCGAACTTACTTTTGTATTTATTTGTGTTATTATTAAGTCAACTGTTTTTAGATATTTGAATTTCTGTTTTGAGTTCATACACTTAAACTTTAATCCACCGTGTAGGTCTAGCTTGTTTCTTTTCCTTTTATTTCCTTTTATTGGCCTTCATAAACATATTTTTAGACATTTTCCTAAGCTTCTGGAAAAAATTTGGGTTTAATTTTAAGATGGGACCTGACCCAAGGGTAAAAAAAATACCCGACCCGAAACTTAAAATTTTGATCAGTCCACCCCTACTTCTAATACATTCTAAACTTCTTGAGTCAAAACAGATGAAAAATAATGGAAGGTTATCCTTGTGAAATTCAAACTATTATTCACAGTGTAATCATGGTGAAACTTTGCATTATTCCTACAAAGGTTACGAAGTATAGTAGAAGTCTGCTACAAGTATGACTTAGAGGGAGAATATCACTATAGTTAGTGGTTTTTTCACCATTATTGGACCAGGGTGAAAAACATATGAGTTTTTTCAGTTGTAACGAGTGATCTTTTCAGACATATGGCCATAATGTTATTGCCTTGATTGTTGTTCTGGGTGCATAACTAGCAAAACTTGATGCCCTTTGAAAGACCAACATTTCCTACATTGTAATACCTCTAGAGATAACATTTCATCAATTTTACCATGATTGTCATCAGGGTATCAGAACTCATGGACTGGTGTTGAAATTTTATTATTTCCTTATGAAACATATGATTTTCAGCATTTACCAAAGGATTGTTATTTATTTATTAAAAATAGTTCAAAAACCGCTCAATGCCAATTATAAAGGACATATAAGAAAAAATACCTAATAGTTCACCTTCATGCCCTGATTAGTGACTATGATACATGTTGATAGGGAAGAATAAATAATCATATCAGTTATAACAAATGTACAGCATAATGAGTGAATATGCAACTTAGCACTTGTTATAGTGAACATTGCAGTATATCTAGCTCACAACCTTAAAGCATCACTGAGCACACCACTCAAGTGATAATGAGATCACATTCTTTAAATTACCCATATGAACACTCTTTATTATGTAATTGGAATACACAGAAAAAAAAGTGGATTTCCTCAGAAACAGGAAGTCTAATTTTCCATAATCCCATGATCATGAGCACTAGTACATATTTTCATTATCTTTCAGGAAGCATTACTGAGAAAATCCTCCAGGGTCCCTTGGAAGTTTTAATTGGTTTGACTTTTGGCATTATTTGGGGTTTCCTAACAGCCGCAGCTGTACCCAGAGGAGAAGTAAGTTGGAATTTCTTTTAAGATGCCATTCAATAATTTTATGTTGACATTTGAATTGATTCAATTTTTTTCATTGAAGAAATCAAATTTGCCCATTTTTTAAAATTTAGTTGGAATCTTAATTTTAGACCAATGGCTTGTGAATAATTAGTATTGAAGTCAGAGAGGTTTATGTATCAATTTTCCTTCTATTGATAAAATTTAAGAGAAGTGTATGTTGTGGTTATAAAAAAGGCATAAATTCTATTTTTCTCATTTACTTGCATGTGGATTAAAATACTTCAATTTGTTTGGGATATTCCAAAGATGAAAACTGGTCCTAGAATGACAAGTTAAAAGTTTGCTGGTTCTTTGAAATAATCATACAGATGCGTGACAGTTATTGAATTTATTTTTGCATCAGTCTTTATATTTTTTTGCTTGAATTTCAGCCAATGACTGTCATGTACCGATCAATGTTAGTTGGAGGGGGAGGACTTTTTGCAGTGTTTGGCAGTCAAGCTGTTGGTTATGATGGAGCTGGTCCATTGGCATGCATTGTATCTGCATTTGTTTCATCCTGTTACTGGAAGCGTTATGAAGGAATGGAATCTGCTGTGAGTAGATATATATTTTCCATATCAGTCAATCGCATTTTTGCAAACCCTCCAATTTCATAGTTCAAAAATAAGCTTGTAGAATCGCTGATTGACATTTTTTGAAATATTAGAACAACTTCTGAAAGGCCACTCATTGGCAGTGTTGGCAGAACTGTAGTATTGACGGTAGAAAATTTATTTTTGCCTTCTTTTCAACACACTTCTTATTTGGATTTCATTTAAGTCTCACTTTTAATGTCATGATGTCATGGTGCTTAGCCAGTTTCGATGTTCATGACGTAAACGAGCATCCCAATAAACTGTGAAGCTTTTGGGTGCCCTTTTAATTATTTATAAACATTTTTTTATCATAATATGCCTATCAAAATATTTTTGTAAGCAATAACAATATTTTTTGATGTGAGAATTAAACCTCTTGAGATTAATCCGTCATCAAATTAACCTATGTGATGATTATTTTCCTGGGAGAGGTTTGGTTTCGTCATCCTCCAAACGTGTTAACCAGAATTATTTACATTCACCATTACCTGAGAAAATGAATGTGCAAACAAGGAAAGCGTGATATCAAGGAGCGTCATAATGAGAGTACTCTATACCTGCATTGGCATAAGCCTAACCTCAGTGATAGCAGTTTGGAGGAGTACTGTTCGAAGCATTGACTCTTTCAATTGAAGTGCTCTGCATGTGATATTAAGTTAGGGATAGGGATTCCACTAAAAACCATTAACCATGTGTTGATTTATTGTCATGTATGGGCTATACAATTGTGGTATATTTTCCATTGTTAATTGTTTAGAAATTATTAAATGAAAATATTTAATTCTGATGATACTTAATTCACTGTGTGAACTTGCTTCATATCTCATATTGTGTATTGTGTATTTGTTTCTGATGTTTATTGCATATACCCACACAGCACAAAGGGAATAATACGCACATTATGTTCAAATATTATGCACTAAATATACCGTGGCAGTGGTATAATGTGTGCATAAAATGTACCGTAATGTCCGCATAACGACCTTTTATGTGCATAATATGCAGAATCTAGACGGTGACTGTAATAGTACGTTTCATAATACTTAAATATTTTGTGCATAGGTATTATTTAATATTATATATCACGTGCATAGTACTGTAATGGCATATTATTTAATCTATTGCGCATATTATTAGGTTCATTATATATCTAGTTAGACCATGGATCCATGTCAAACAATTTACAGAAAACTAAGGACATACTTCTTTGCAGAATAGGCACTGAAAAAGTTGAACTGGCACGATCTCGGATCGGATAAGGCAGATCACGTAATTTGATACGGCATGATTTGGCACACGTTAACTATACACAGACTTATACCGTGCAAAATTCGTGCACGTCTGCCGTTTCTTGATGTCACATAGAGAATTCACAATTTCAATAACACATTTATACGAGTTAAGACGATTGCAAACAAAAACGTCCGTTTCTTAATAAAATTAATTACATTTATTGACACTATTTCCATTTTCAATCATTGCATTCACTAGACATTGTAACACATAATATTCCAATACATAAGGCATGACCTCAAGAACAGCCAGTGCGACAATCACGAATATCAAACTACATTGCATGTGAACACCGTTTTGGCGGGATAAGTATTTGAAGTTCGATACCCTTAAGCTCACATCTACCAAATGTTTTATCTGGGTGCACAAAAACCTGCTGTCTTTTAAAAAAACAACACTCTTCTAAAAATTGAAACTTTATTTTTCCAACAGTTGGTTCGTTCAAATATCATCGAAAGTCACTGCACTGTCATAACACACGCAAAACTGTTCACGTTTATCAAATAGCTGAATGATGATCTGAATTGTCGTTGGATCATTCCTAATGTTGTAATTTGTTAAAGACTGTATGTGCCTGAAACATGATAAATAGAGTCAATTGGCAGCAATTAAAAAAATCAACATGGAAGGCAGATGAAAACTGACGAATTCGTAAATAATATTCAACGCAATCACTGGTCATAACAATCATTTAGGTACTCACCGTAACTTAACTGTCCATTAGAATTAAAATTAAGCTTCTACGATCACAAATTGCCAGAACACGTAAATATTGGAGGAGCTAGTTCTTTCTCACGCTACCGGCTTATCAACATGACTGCCATTTTGATTTTCGAGATGGTCCAGTCGATCTTGTTTGCAAGACATCGATATGCAGTGCGTGCATATTATTCAAATTAAATGCTAATAATCGACAGAATATTATTTACTATTTATACCAATCCATTTATGCATATTTTATACGGTATAAATTTTCTGTGTGCTGTGTGGGTATATGGCATGTTGGTTTTTTCTTTTGTTGTTTACGTAATTGTAATAATTTTTTCTTAAATTGGTGCTTTGTGCACTAAATAGAAATGCATTTTGAGCTCAAATAAAACTCATGACAATTGTTCATATTGGATGTAAATCTGTGAACAGAAATTATATTATTATTGTTATAACCATGGCCGAGATTCAAATTTTCACCCCATAGTTAGATGACCCTCACTCCAACATGATCTCACTACTATTTGATGTTTTGGATGAATGATACTCTGCAACAATTCATCATCATTGTTATCCTGTTTATCATTCCTAAATTTGGTCTGATATTGTCTTTAAGTTTTGGCATATCTGCACCAATTTTTTTTTTACAGAGATATTAGTGTTCTTTTGGGTAGCCACAAATTTTGATTATATTTTAGATTAATGGAGTTTATCCCAGAGTTTTTGTACAGAAGGTTTGTTTATGTAATTCCTTCAGTATGTAGATAATTTTGGGCAGTTATCATGGTGATATGCCCTAACAATGTTATGAAGAGTGCGGATAAAAAGGTGCCTGATAAAGGTTAAAATAATGTACTAAAAAGTTTCAATTTGTAGAGTGAGGGCCTATCCGAAGTTAGCTCATACACCTGCACAGTGTGTATTTTTTTTTATAGTGACATCGATTATTGAGATTCCCCTTATTTATGTAGGAATTTCCAAATTAGCTGACATATAAAAATACATGCATTTGTGAAGAGATAGTTGTTCTTTTGATGAATTAAATAAAAATGGCAGTTGATAATCATGGGAAGGAATGGCTCCTTGTAATTGAAGTTAATTTAGCGAGAAGTTACTTTAGTGTAAAAATTGTAGATTGTCATTGAAGAGAATATCTATAACTTTGTTTAATTTTTTACAGGATTCTGTTGAAAAGTCATTTTCTGTCCTGTGGATAATTTTTCAACCAATACTCTTTGGTTTAATAGGAACTGAGGTCAATTTTAATGAGCTTCAGTCTGAAACATTAATTCGAGGATTAGGTGTTCTTATCATTGGTTTGTCAGTAAGTACCTCATATATTACCTCAATAGTTTTAATCAAGAACTAAAATGCATATAACATGAATTTTCTCATCAAATTAAATTTATGGTGTAATGTGCAATATTTGTTTGTTCGGGTGTCATAAAAAGAACATTGCCATGAAAACCTTCATATGAATTGTATGGTGTAATATTTGGCTATTGTATATGTTTCTTATTTGCACTTTGTGTTACAAGTGCTTTATGTAACTTTTTCTTGTCATGAGGGTTTTATTAGAAGTGTTATTGTAGTAGAGGTTTAATGACTTCCTTCAGTTGTGTGGCATTATACATATAGTGGGACATTTTTATATCCTCTTCCCGAAGTACGTATACAGTAAAACCCTTTATTTACACTTTTCTAGGGACCACTAGAAAAAAGTGGGTGGGAACACATTCACAAACCATTTTCAGAAAGGCATGTAAGAAGCAGGGCCGTATTTACCATATGGAACACCCAGCAGCCACTGGGGCCTCGTGAGAGAGAGAAAATGTAAACATAGTTATAAGTAACCTGGTGTCCACTAACAGAGTATTAACGCTAGAATGGCAAGAGGGGTCATTTTGACCCAGTCGTGTTTTTAAATTTATTTACATCCCTGGTCACAAGTAAGGTGATAAATTTATAGGTCTATCATTATTAGTCATTTTCTTAGTGTGTAAGTAAGAATTATAAGCATGAAATAAGTCTTTGATTGTTAAAGCCCTGATTCCTTGACAAAAAAAGATTAATTTTTCATCATGGGGCTAGGGTTGAACTACACACTGGAAACTGATTTAAAATATTGAAATATTTACCAAGAATTCTGAGCTAATACTTTATACAAATTAGGGATGTGCGAGTACTCGAAAATTCGTGTCGAGTCGAGTAGTTGGTACTCGACTCGAGCACTCGAGTATTTTTACGAAAGTCGAGTCGAGTCGAGTAGTTTTGTCGACGGAACCGCCAAGGCCAATAGGTTCAGAAATCTGCCGACAGGAAGCGCTATCATCAAAATCGAGTAAATCTCTGGTTACACGGTAGATAACACGTACGAACATGTGCTTACGTACGTTCATTTACATTTGCGTGTATGGTTTCATGTACGTTTACGTGAACGGATTTATGTACGTTTGCGTGAACGAATGGATGAATCGGTGGTTACACGGTCCATGAAACCGCATATGTGCCGTATTCCTCGGAATATAGCTAGCCCCCCCCTTATTGGCCGAAATATTCGCGGAAAAAGTCTGGGGTGGGGGACTATATTCGAGCTCAAAGCACCTAATGCCTGTTGTAAAATTCCATCCCCTGAGTTTGAAGGTTTAGATCACAAAAAGGAGTAGTTCAATTTTAAATGAAGTATATCGAACTAAATCTTGTTTATTTGTACGTTTAATAATGTCAAATACGTATTTTTAGTTGCTTATATTAATTAATTTTTTGACTGAGACAGATAAAATCGCCGGATATTATTCAAGTTCCAGGAAGTAAGTTTGACGCCCACTTGAAGATACACATGCAAAGCCACTTCTCTTTTTTCGCATAAGATATGGTACATATATTTATCTTATACTAAACAAAGTTTAAAATAGATTACTCAGTTACTAATTACGTAACGAATAATATTTAAAAATGCTCTATCTCAGCATGCGGAAGTCGGAAATTTAGTACGTGTTGATGGTATTCTTCGTGTTTGAAAACTAAGAACATGTAAAATGACTTAACAAATTGGGAGAATTAGATATGCTTTCAACGTGTATATATTTATTTCGGAAAGCGAGGTCCACGAGACAAGACTTTTGGCCTGAAGAGATAAGCTGCTCGAGGTTGTCAAGTTGTAAGCTACCGTAGGTACCGCGCGCACCAAACACCACGCGAGAAAATTTCTCTAGTATGCACAGGAAAAATATCCTTGCCTATGCTTGAATAAAAGTTTATAAGTTGCAGTATTCACCAAAATAAAATCAGCGATAAGAGAGATAGCTTTTGTGCCCACATTTCTCGGCTTCTCGACGAAAGAAACAAATTGCATTTTAAATTATCTTCAACTCCGTCTCCAAAATCTTTGCGCGAGGAGGCATAATGACGGTATGCTTCCAAAGATACCGTCAGTTCTTAAACTGACACTTACTTGCATTCTTAAAGGTGATACTTTTTTCCGCTGTTTTCGAGTCCTCATGACTCATTCACAGCGATAGGCGATCTGCTTGCGGCAGATAATTCCACGCGCGCGCTACATTTCCAGGCGTGCTCTGGACATTTGAGCGTGCTTTTATAACTGAAAATAAATATATATCGATATCAAACAATCAATTCTACTGAGATTTCATAAGTGGATTCATATTAATGACTCGAGAGCAAGAGAAAGGTCCAAACGGTGATTTCCGGAACGGAAAGCGTGCGGGACGGAAAATAACGCAGTCTGACAAATTCATCAATAGCAAAAATATTGATGAATGTAATAGTATGAAACTTCGTATAACTATTAACAAAGCCCTTAGCTACAATATGTGAAAAGGAAGTTTGATATCTCGATCTGTGTTGTTCTTACGATGCCCAAATTCGAAGGATCCATCCGGTATTTAAAAAATCGCTAAAAATCCGTTCTTAATCACGTATTTCAGTAACAAAATTGTAAAAATATTTTAATACTACCAGTAAACGTATAAATAAACAAGCTTTAATTTGATAGACTTTATTTTAGAATCGCTTTTGCCATCTTGGAGATATTGGTCTTCAAACTCATAGGTGAAGGAAATTTTGTAACGGATGGTAGGCATCCTATTATAAGGACATTACGGATGATATAGGTATCGTATAAAACTTACAAGTTTTACTATTCCATTTTTTTATTTCCTATTTAGGATTATTAATTACATCATTGATTTCAAGTTCCTAGTCATATCTTAAGATAGATAATTATCTATAGTAAATTTTTGTTCAAATATATTTCCTTAGAAATTGAAAATTTAATCCACAGGACTCTATACAAAATTCATATACCTGCTCACATTCATCCGTGAATGAAAATTCATTGTTCAATCATTATTAACTTGCAATAATGGATATTAGAAATAACCCGTGCTTATATTGGGTGTTCATGCATCGTGCAAATGGGGGTGATTGACACATCATTTTTATGATTCTAAGTTCTATCATGTTTAGGCAGAAATCACCAATTTTGAAGAGATGGTGCCATTAATTGGAAGAGAAAGAAAAGTATATGTTAAAAAACTAACTATGTAATTAACGGCCAATCATAAATTTGAGGCGCGAGCTTGTCAAATATTTACTGCACAAATAAGGCATATTGTATGAAATTCACTGTACTGTTGGACTAACCCCGGCATACAAGACATCACTGAGAAAGCGTTTAGCTCTGAAAAGAATTGCATAGGAATACGAAATATGCGGAATGGTCTTCTATCTAGGCTTATGTATTCTTTAAGAAAAAATATTTTGCTTCCTGGCTTACTTTCAAGTTAATAGGGCATGTCACTCATATAGGCCTCATATTATGCCTAAGTACACTCTAGGTACCGTACTGCAAGCTAATTTACACATTTTGAGTAATCCTAGGAATGAAGGTTATTTTCTTATTTCGAGAGCTACCGGAAAATTTCCATTATGTCTTTTGGCCTGCGCTACATGCCATATTTGACTGTTTATAACTATGCATTAGGTAGGTAGACCTGCCATTTGGTAGTCAGATTGCTGGCTAACATTAATTGCGATGAGTTAAGTAAAAACTGGGTCTCTTCACTCATGTACAATAACGTACAAACTCAACTCAACTCGACTCGATACTCGTGAGTACTTTACAACTCGACTCGATACTCGACTCGAGGTGAAAAAGTGCTACTCGCACATCCCTAATACAAATACAGTTGAGCATCTTTAATCCGGCACAGTCGGGACCGAAGTGATGCGGGATTAGGGATTTTGCCGGACTATGGGTCATGCATGGCAACTAGTCTATTTCTTACGTCTGGGATGTTTTCATTGAAAGGAGTCAATTATTTATAACAAATATATTCGTTTGCATTTACTGAACATTATTTTAAAAAGAGTTACTGAGAATAATCAGAAAGAAATGGTTTCTTAATACACAAAGTTATTATTTAAAATTATCGAAGTTGCGCAGTGAGTGAAAATAACGGAATCTAAGCATTGTGCATATTGCTGAATATGTAAAAGTTTCATATTGTTAGTGGAAAATGGTATAAAAATTGATATTTCTTACGCTGTACTTTGGGTAACATAATTTCTTACCACGCTCGATTTGTTATCAGCTGATTCAGCACGATGTCAACGCGTGAGTGTCGTGGCCGCCCATCACTACGTTGCCGCGGGCGACCGGACTGGATTATTCTTTAAAGACCATCATCAATAGTAGTCTTCCTTCAACAATTTCAGGCTGATCATCGTCATCCCCACTCGAATTTATTGTTATTAATTACCATTTCAATGATTTCATCATCTATGATATGTTGTGTGGTGAGAATATCGTGGCCGCTAACTATCCTTTCGTCTAAATTTACCAATTCCATTTCCTTTAATTCAGGGTTATGGATGATGTTTGCAAACTCCATCATCATATTTTTATCCTCAGAAACATGAAGTTTATAAATTCCCCAATTATTTCGTCTATATCAAACCTTAAAGCAGTCACAATTTAAACCACGTGTGTTTTTAGAACGGACGGTGAAATGCTATTGCTTGCACGCGAAATTTCCCGAATCACGCCTTTAGGATTGATCACGTCTATTTCTAAAAGAGTTTATCCTGCTCCATTAGCATTTGGCCAGAAATATTAACTAAGGCCGTCACTCCGACGCAATATTGCGTATTCGATATCGAAACCAGGCTATCTAAAACAGCACTTAAATCTTCTTTCATAGTTTTTCTCTCTGTTATCTACTTCTGATCGTGTCACTTTAACAGTAAAATTTTGATGATTTTTCTCTTTCAGCTTCTTAATGTGCTATATTGTTGAAGATCCCACGTAGTATGTTTCAGTCAAACGCTTTACTGATGCAATGGCGTCAAGCTTTTTCACAACTTGCACTTTTTCTGCGATGGTTAACGTTTTGTGCTGTTGCCACAACTGTATGGATGAGACTTATTTTACGTGAAATATTAGAATAAAACCAGTAATTTTTTCAAATTACGTCTAGTGGTCAATCAAAAATGCGGGTGCCATTGAAAGTGGCCGATCTGTAAATTAGTCGTATTCCGTCTCGGCGATGTCGTCAAATTTATGTTTACTTCAAGTTCCAGAATAATGGGGAACTTGCATGAATTTTTTTTATTTAACAGGCGGACAGAAAATTATTTTCTCGATTCAACAAAGAAAACTGCATGTAAATCTGAGTTTTCCTTCGCGAGATATTGAATGCTAAATATAGCGACATTTTAAAGCGCGCCGAAAACTCCCTCCCCCCCAAGCCACTGCGAAAGAATCCCCGATGACGTCAACAGTGCCGAACAATCGCCCGAAGCAGCTGGGTTAACAGCGCACCAACACGGGTGATTCAAGTGAGCATATTCAACCCACAAATGAGCCCACCACTGATTTTTAATTGAGTAGGTAATCATTTAATGGTATACACTTGATATTTCTCGTCAATAATGAGTAATATTCAGGCAAGATAGTTTAAATCTCGAAAGTTCATCTTACTTTTGCAGTGCCCGCTCCATACATCGACCCAACTCCCTAGCATTGTAATTAGCCAGCGATATGAGTTCGAGGTGTACGTATTGTTTAACACATGGCTGTAAAAATACCTCAACCAAGGTGCCTAATAAACTATTTATTAGGTTGCCTACAAACGCAAGAAGGAGAAGCCTGTGGCTAAGAGCCATTCGCAGAAATCCGGGGGATATTTCGAAGAAAACAGTGGGATTCATCTGTGAAGATCATTTCAACGCAAGTATTGAAATCTACTCAAATTATATGATAAGCCGTCCAACTAGGGATATGTTGTTAAATATACTACGGATTTACTTGATATTGTTAAAATGACTTTTTAACGCGCGAGTTGGCGCCCGGATTGGTGGAATTTTCTCCGAGCCGGCAAGTTCAGTCTTGTGGGAAAGACAAAATTTGCTTGCAAATTTTTGAGTAACCCACATTTCTGAATCGTATTAACCTAAACTAGCGAAGTAAATTCGCTATCGTGACCGCTCCCATGTTAGAGGATTTGTGTTGTAAGTCTCTTGAACATCTGTTGAAACTGATGAAACACATAAAAAAGACTTGAAACTGCCTAGAAATATGTTGAACTCCGTTGTTCCTAAGGCAGGGGCTTCTGACCCAGTTGAAACCATCCTGAAATCTGTGTTGCTCTCTTTCGAAATGCTGTCAGTTGATTTTCGATTTATAATGAAATACATTTTTTGATATTTTGAGGTACATTTATGAAATGAGAGTAGAAAATTGCAAATAACGAATTATCTTGAATGAGAGAATTATTATGCTCAAGTGCGTATGCATTTAGTACAGGGACAGGCATGCATATCCATCGTCAGAACCGAGGATCATGTGTTGGCATCTGAGAGGAGCTTCTTCACTATCTAAATATAGGTAAATGAGGTGCATTTTAGAAGGATGAATAATTTTAGCAAATTTTATTGTTATGCTTGATATCGATTTGACTTACCTGTACATGATGATCCCGTAATCCCTTATCATTTTTTATCTCTTTTCCAAGATAACCGGAATTCAGTCTAATTTCAAAGGATTAAAGTCTACTATGTGATGTGTTAAGTAACACATGTAATTATGAAAAACACCCACATTTCGCTTACTAAGTAAAAGTTTCGCTTGATAAGTACTTCCCGAGTTTCTCTTGTGACCAAGGTGGGCTGATGATCCTTGTCTAATATGTATTACTAAGTACGCTGGTTAGATGCAGAAAATTGATTGATACCTAAAGCATACTGGAGCTTCTTCAGTCTTAAATAATGGAAACACCTATAGAAACATTAGCCTTGTGCCTCTTAACACATTATAAGTAATATCGTTATGTACACCATTTGCACATTGATGATTTCTATGTTACAACCAACCAACCAACAGACATAAACAAGTTAGATCAAGTGAGTTTCAACCAATGATCAAGGCAGCTCCAACGCATTCTGAAAACAAGCCAGTTGAAGACGGTATTTCAAGAGAGATCTACACAGATTTCAGGATGGTTTCAACAGGGTCAGAAGTCCCTGCCTTAGGAACAATGGAGTTCAACACAGTTCTACTCTATTCTTGTCCCCCACCTCATAATATGCTAACGAATAATACATTTGCGCAAGCTCTAAATCCATCTCCATAAACAATAAATAACGAGGGCAATCTCTAGTGCGCCACAATTTCCGCAAATACTGAGGATGCCACTTTTCATTAATATATTCACTTAATCGTAGATGCTCTCTTACTGCCTATTGTATTAACAAATGCCAAAGGTGGTATCCAGAGGCAATAATAGCGTTCATACTAAACAATCACACTCATAGACCTTCGGCTAAGAATGTAAACAAGACGCGCTTGTAGATACACTACGAAACACATACTGTGAATATTAACACACATTTCGCCACTACTTAGGACAAGAATCAGAGAAACAGGTTGTCATTTGTCATAACAAATTTCATGAGGGTCATGGCATCAATTTCAGGAATGTTATCCGAACGAGCGGCAACATAATCATCCATTTTTCTGAAACCTGAAATATTAGAGGTAAAAAGTCTGTATTTTATCTTCCCGAAAGTACATTTTTAATATCCCAAGTAATAATCGTGGCACAAGAAGAATAGGAAAACTTACCCAAGAATAACAGCACATGAACAAGTGACGATGAGCGACTAAATCCTCCACCAAAACAATGTTTACAGCATGCGTTGATGTATTTCCCGACTCGGACGGCAAATTAGGCACAGATGACGTCACACCTGGCCTCGGCGGAGCTCGGGTGTCTTCGCGCAGTGGTCGGCTCAGAGAAATTTTGCTTGATTTTTTAAGTCAATTTTTTATTTCTTCTAACGACGAATGGAGAAAATTTAGGTATTTTTGCGAGCTAATATTTCAGTTTTACCTGTTCAAAATAGTTTTTATAGCAATCGTCGACCCATGCAAGTTCCCCATTCCAGTGTAGGCGAAGTACCAGAAATTAATATGTTAAATTATTCTGATTCTCGAAATAGGAAAATTAACGTTAAGAATGGTATCTCGGTATTAATATAAGAATAATATCTCGGCAGGTTATGAAGCAATGTTCCGGTTAAAAACGTTTCGGCATTTTCCATTAAGTACCAGATAGTCATGGCAAAATTGCCAGATTATAGGTGCTCCCGGACTAGGGGTTCCCGGATTAAGGGTGCTCAACTGTACAGTAAAACCTCATGTTTACGTTATTGGAATTTACGTTTTCCTGCAATTTACAACGTTTTTATCGGATCCCATCCCATTTCCAATATCTTTAATGCATGTAGAACCCTTTATTTACACCACGTCTTTTCCATTTCCCCGCTGTTTGCGTTAGAAGTGGGTAAGAATGCGATAGATTAAAAAAACAAAATACCCTTCTATGATATTTAGCCATACATACCAGTCTGTATAAAACAATGCTTTTAACCCGTTTCGTGCATATTAACTTCAAAAACAAGAGAGAGAGAGCAGTAATGTGCTACGTTTTATAGAAGAATTTGAACTTAGTGGCGTAGCAGGGCAGTACACTGCGCCACTTGTGACAGAAAGATGAAATATCACTCATGATCACGAGTTTTGATAGCGATAGAAACTCGCTATCCATTTGCCGACAAAAGATTTCTACAGTGAAATGTATGCAATTTATAATTTAGGAACACCTACAGGAGTATATTTAAGCTTTACTGAAGTTCGTATTGTGAAGAATGAAAATGAATTTTTACCCCGACAAGTTTTTGGGTAATTTTGCGAATATGTCTAGACGATAATATCAGCTTTGTCGAGTTTTCGAATGTTAACCAGTACGTCCATCAGTTGGGAAAATTGGCCTGAAGGTTCACTGAAATACGGCATGTTTCGGGGGTGTTAGATATTTTTGAAGCTTAAGTGAAGGCCAACTTACGGCTCTCTTTTTCCGACACCATTAACTGGAGCAATATCACGATAATTCATCGGGCGCAAACACGCTATGTTTGAATGAGCGCAATATCACGATCTTTTATCGCGATATTTATCGTGATAATGTATAGTGATATTTTATCGGGGCGCGATATCATGATATTTTATCGCGATATTTATCATGGTCACGATGTTTATCGTGATACTTATCGCGATACCTATTTATAGGGATATTTATCGCACCCCGACATCTTATCGTGCCCCGACATCTTATCGTGCCCCGATATCTTATCGTGCCCCGACATCTTATCGTGCCCCGACATCTTATCGTGCCCCGACATCTTATCGTGCCCCGACATCTTATCGTGCCCCGACATCTTATCGTGCCCTGACATCTTATCGTGCCCCGACATCTTATCGTGCCCCGATATCTTATCGTGCCCCGATAACATATCGGGGCACGATAAGATGTCGGGGCACGATAAGATGTCGGGGCACTTTTACTTTTCGTGCTTGCTTATCGTGCCCCGATAACATATCGGGGCACGATAAGACGATGTTTATCGTCACGCTGAGTTATCGTTATCGCCACCTTATGATATGCTAAAATTATCGTATCCCGATATTGAATTGTCAATATCGCCCATGCCTAGACCTAACTCCCTCTCCTACTCTCATCTTGCTCGTCGTCTGCCCACTCCCACTGATGACTGCAGGGGGGGTTTACTCAGGGCGAGGGGGGAAGGACTCGGCGGTGTGGTGGGATTGAAGTTTCTACCCTCGCCACTGAGCGTGGCAATCGTGATACAGAACGTAACAGCCAATGAACGGCTACCAGCAGACAACATCGTAACCAACACCAGTTTGATTTGTTTGATGTTCGGTAACATGCCTTCATCACAAAGATGTCATGCGTTTGGCTGCAGGGAGTGGAAAACTCCCGAAAATCCTATAAAATTGCATTCATTTCCTCGGAATGAATATCTGTAAGTAAAAGATTTTGGATGTCATGTCGATTAAGTCATTGAGAGAGATAGAGTTCAGGTGACCGTTGCAAACAAGCACCTCTGTGTATATTTTCCACCTCACGTGAATACGCGACGAAGCAATTCCTTTCGAAGTGACATGCCATTTAATCGAGCTACAAGAGTTCCAATACTCGTGGTATCCGCGCGTAACATTCGTGTCTTCATTTATCTGTGCCGTAAATGGTGTTACATTAGTGACATACGATATGGATAGCTGATCAGCTATCGAAGTCATTTGCATACTTCGGACTGAATGACAGTCGTTTAAAACGAATGAGGAACATCGCGAGTGGAATACTAAGGGTGTTGATGCTCATTTGAATGAATAAGTCGTTAAATTTTGGGAATGCTATGCAATATGAACTGTGGTCAATATTCATATGTAGTCCATGGTTGGTATGATGTAGGTAACTATAACCGCGATGTGCTGTTGGGCTCCTTATGACTTAATCGTACGCTTTTTAGGTGATTTATGACATTTTTAGCAAGTTTGCTGTACTATGTATAGCAATTAACATGAACCTTTTGTTGAATATAGGTGCGCTGAATGGGTGAAAAGGGCCAATAACCCTGCATTGATGGGCAAACCATTGCGCAAAGTGAGCAATTATGCTTACCTGTGTGAGCGCCACTTCACAGTGGATCAATATCAGTATCCACTGGAGAAAAAACTTCACATGGATGCCATTCCTTCAGTTTTTCCTGATACCGATAGTTCAATTACACTGCCCTCTACATCAGAAGCCGTCCCTGTGCTAAGTCATTCTTCTGCTTCACCAACCTGTCCTGTTCCAACTGAAACAACTTCTGCAACTGCCACATCTCCTTCAACATCATCTTCTACCCGCCGTACCCCTTTTGTTATATGCAATGTTGCTTCCCCCATGGCAGATCTTCTCCCTGCAGATGATGATATTTCTCATGCTGACACCATCCTTGTGTCAAAATCATCCGAAGCAACCTCTAACGAGACTGCTTTCACTCCAGCTGCCTTGCCATCTCCATCATGCTCTTCTGTGACTACACCTTCTCATCTTCCTCCATTTCCATCAACCACACCATCTTCAAATGAACTCTTGGGTCAGAATGTGGTTTTAGAGAACCTGAGTATAAGGAAAGTGGCAGATCTAACTCCTAGGAAAAAATTTCTCCATCAAAAGTTTAGGAGAATTTCTAAAAAATTTTCCGCTTTAAATCAGAAACAACAGGCAGTTGGAAAGATGACTAAACTTTTAAAAATGGGACCAGAGACTTTAGTAGAAATCCTACTTTCCAAAGGTACAGATGGTTCAGATATCATAATGTCATCTCTACTTAGAAACTGCAATCGTCACAGGAATGCAAGGAGATGGACCATGAAGGAGAAGCTAGTATTCTTATCTTTGTATAAAAGAAGTCCAAGGAACTATCTCTTCCTCTCTTCTTTATTAAATATCCCTTCTGCATTTACTTTAAAATCTATCCTTCGATCTATTCCTTTCTCTACTGGCATCAATTCCTTTATTTTCAAGCACTTAAAGTATCAAGTGTCACAAATGCAAGAGAAGGACAAATACTGTGCCTTATTATTCGATGAGATGTCAATTAAACCATCTCTTGTTTACAATGACAATAAGGATATGATTGAAGGATTCCAAGACCATGGCTCTGGGGCTAGAACCAATGGAATTGCTTCTGAAGCCTTGGTCTTCATGGTGCGTGGGCTAAGAAAGAAATGGAAGCAGCCCATTGCATACTTTTTCACCTGTGGGAGCACACCTGGCCCTGTCATAGCAGAACTGTTGAAGCAAGTGTTAAATGCAACCATAGATGCTGGACTTAAGGTAGTTGCAACTGTGTGCGATATGGGTAGCAATAACTGCTCAGCACTATCTTCTCTGGGCTCCACTAAACGAGACCCTTACATCAGGTAAGCTAACGGAATGAGGAATGTTTTCAAATTTTTTATTATGTTTTCACCCTGTACTTTTGCTAATGTAATTTAATCTTGACTTCAGATTTAGAAGTGGAAAGGTTTTCACTTTCTTTGACCCGCCCCATCTCCTAAAGTGTACTCGCAACATGTTCCTGAAATATGGCATTAAAGGAGAGGTATGCAAACTAACAGATACAAACTTTGATTCTCAATCATTATTATAGGGCCACTCTATATGCTTAGGGTTAACACTCAATGCTATTGTATTGCAGGTTACTGTAGGAGGTGTAGTCATGCATAAGGTTGGCAAATGGTCCCACATTGAGGAGACAGTCAATTTAAGTGGAAGATTGAGTGGGAATGTTGTGGCCTTCCCAAATATATCTAATTCCTCCCTGAATCCTAAGTGGCGGGAAAAAATGAAGGTCAACTTGGCTGCCCATGTTTTTAGCCGCTCACTAGCATCACAAATGGATATTTTTGTTGGATTAGGTTAGTATGATATCATGCTATGTACATCGATGTTATTAGAATTCAATAACCATGAAAGAGTTACATAAAGAATTTAAGATATTTTTATCCACCATATTATCCATTACAGGGATGATCGACCAAGGTGCAGGTGTGACTGCTGCATTCATAACATTCATCAAACAGTTATTTTGTAGTTTTAATGGAAGTGACCAACTGTCAGATACCATCAATTTGCTTTGCCCATTGAGTGATAAAAGCCAGCATTTGACATTTTGGAAGGAAGCAGCAGCAAAAATTAACTCATTGAAATTTTTAAAGTTGCCAATTACTGGTCCCCCAGGAAGACCAGTGAGGGAGACAGTCATTCGGCCTAAATCTCAGGACGGGTGGGTCACTTCCATTAATGCCATGCAATTACTGTGGAAGGAACTGATGAATGCTGGATACAGCTACCTGGAGACAAGACGGATCAACCAAGATCCAATTGAAAATTTCTTTGGGAGTGTCAGGCTCCACTGTGGCTCCAATTTAAACCCCACGGTGCAACAGTTTACCTCAGCATTGAAAACATCGATTGTGAATGGGCTAACAAAACCTGGGCCAAAAGGAAACTGCGAGGTTGATGCAGATGATTTCATTTCGGACCTTGAATTGATTCTGCAGAGTGTTCAGACCAACCCCCTTCCTGAAAACACTGCTGGCCTTCACAGAACTGAAGTCGGTGAAGTACATAATCCTAGCATGACAGGACATTTAACCCTCTTCTCTGTTGCTAATTATGTTTTCAATGACATTGTGAGTGAAGTTAAATGCTCTGATTGCATGAAGTTCATTGCATCAGAGGAGTCACTGATGGGGGAAAATTTCTTTCCTCCAGAGGACATTTGCTGCCTGGAAGGAAGGCAAATGTACCCTTCAGAGTCATTCATGACATCAGTAAATGAGATTGTTAGTGAAATGAACAAAATGATCCCCTCCGTGGCACCAGAAAAGGGCATTAAAAAATTGCTAAAAGACAGATTGGGCTCTGTGGCTTTTTCTTGGCTCCATTGTCCAGATGTGATAGAAAAAGTTTTGGGATCAGTGGCTGGCTTTGTCATACGCCAATATTGTACAGAATGTAAATAGTGTAGTAACGTGTGATATTTCTTTTTGTAAATATGTAAGAATAGTTGTATGCAGTGGTGTACGCAGGATTGACTTCAGGGAGGGGGGGGGGGGGGTTGACTTCAAGGGGGGTTTCATTAATATTTATGTGCGTCATCATTAAATGATACTTTGATATTACTAACTAAAGCAGTAAATATTAATATTCTCTTTTCGTGAAGACATTTCAAATATATTTATCAGCCCAATAAGCAAAACTCTAAATGCTAGTTCAGGTAAAGTAACGAAAACGAATTGAGGTAAACCATAAAAGTTTATCAAACCTATATCTCCAGGTGACTCCTTTCCCCTTCACTGGATGCCATTTGTAAATGCTTTCATTGATTTCCCTTGGTTCTTGAATATTTGTTTCTTATGTTTTATATAGAGTATGTTCCCAATACTTGATAAATGATGCATGTCCCTTCAATCCTTTACTGGCATAATGAATGCTGTTAATCCTGTGGCTACTCTTAACGATACTTCAAATGTTATTGCCATCAGAGGCACAGCATATGATGGTTAGTCAATTATGGTCATTATTTTGTTTGTTGTTTCTATTTTTTTACTTTGCTATGATTATTAGTATGTGGGTAATGTGTTGTAATGCTGGTTATATATTAAGTAAATTGGGCAACAACCCGTAAATAAATAAATCGGTACGAGCTTCCTTACGAGAATCGTACATGCATTAGTATGTATGATTTTAAGAATTGTGATTTTCTTTCAATTTCTAGTCACTTAGAAGTGATAAATTGGGCTGAACTGCTGTGCCCCCTTAGTGTTAATGAAGCTATGTCTCTATTTTACTCAATTTTAAATGATATAATTTGTAGTTTTACACCAGTAATACAGGTTAAGATCAGTAACTATCCCAAATGGTTTTCAACTGAATTGAGAAATTGTATTAATTTTAAAAAAATAGCTCATAAGTCTTATAAATCTACTGGAGATCTTGAGTTTTATATTAAATTTTGTTACCTTCGACGGCGTTATAAGCAGATTGCCAAAAATTGTTACTTGAATTACATTAACTCCACTCATGAAAACATATTTTCTAATACGAAGTACTTTTGGAGTCACGTAAACAATCTTCGCAGGTCACATAGATTACCCACCAACATGTTCTTGGGTGACCAAAGAGGTCATCATATCCAAGACATCTGCAACCTGTTTGCCACACACTTCTCTTCTGTGTATTCCTATGCCCAACCCTCGTGCCCAGTTTTGCCTGACTTTCTGAACTCAGTACATATTAGCTCTTTCTCAATCTCAACAAAAGATTTACAATTTAAGCTAAAATCAGTGGACACATCTAAAGGATTGGGATCTGATAACATCTCACCATTAATCGTCAAATATTGTTGTGAGTCTCTTCTTTACCCGTTGTATATTCTATTCACCAAATCGTTAAGTAGTGGAATTTACCCCGAATATTTTGAAAGTGGCTGCATTATTCCTATACACAAGGGTGGTAACAAGACAGATGTCACGAATTATCGGCCTATTGTTACTCAATCTGTCTTTGCTAAAATCCTGCAGAGCCTTGTGACAGATAAACTTGCTAACTTGGACTGTGTTTTAATGGATGAGCAACACGGTTTCAGAAGTGGTCGATCTACATGTACTAACTTACTTGTCTTCCAGAATGATATAACACAAATGCTGAATCTGAATACTCAAGTAGACGTTATATATTGTGACTTTAAAAAAGCTTTTGATAAGGTTCTTCATCCCCTTTTGTTGACCAAATTAAGAGCATATAGCATTGTTGGAAGCATTTATAATTAATTATAAATCTTTTTCCTTTTGTGCCCCAAGTGGAGTTCCTCAGGGATCCCATTTGGGACCTTTGCTCTTTTTACTTTTTATAAACGACATTAGCAGTTATATGCATCAGGTGAAATACTTGTTATATGCTGATGACCTAAAAATTTATTACCAAATCAATGAACGTAAGTACACCTATGTACTTATAGACTCCCTCAATAACCTCGTGAAATGGTGCAACAGCAATCACATGGAATTGAACTTGAATAAGTGTTATACAATGACCGTAAGTGAAAGTAATTCAAAAGTTGAATTCAATTATAGTATATCTGACTACACATTAGATAGAGTCGATTGTTTTCAAGATCTGGGTGTTATTTTTGATAGCAGATTATCATTTGCCCCACACATAGAGTACATTACACTAAAAGCTTACAGAATGTTGGGATTCGTTGGCTGATCCTGCAAGGACTTTAAGGACATTAACTGTCTTAGATTGCTGTACATAGCATTAGTGAGACCTATTCTTGAGTACTGCTCTATTATCTGGAATCCACATTATGTTAAAAATGTACATGTCATTGAGAAAGTGCAACTTAAGTTCCTAAGAATTATTGCCTATAAATTTCACCTTAATGTAAGGTGACCAGACGTCCCGATTTTTAACAAGTCATCCCGCGTCGCGCAGGGTTTTAAGAAAGTCCCGATTTTTAGAAAGAATGCACGACAAGCTAGGGAACGGTGGGAGAATGGGAAGGGAATATGCGGTTTTTTAAACTTTAATTATTTTAAACTTTAATAATAAAATTAATTGTTGAGAACTGATTATCAGGAACTGCTTATCAAAGTTCGCCTTGATCAGTTGCTAGAATTCGACCACCATTGTTTGGACTTAATGAACAGTAGCATTTTTGGGTATTGGCAGCGACGAAAACATTTTGTAGCTGTAAAATGAAGAGAGAACAATTCGTACACTTTCACAGATTTTATTCTTATGGCGACATGTTTCGCTAGCGATCAGGATGGGATGTATGCGCGTGCTTTGTTGATTTCGAAAAGGCTTTCGAAACAGTGAGGTGGGACGAGGTAATGGAAATATTGCGGAAGATAGGAGTAGACTGGAGAGACAGGAGACTTATCCGGAATTACACATGGTGCAGAAGACGCAGGTGAGAGTAGCCGATGGAGAATCGGATTGGGCCACAATAGGGAGGGGAGTTAGGCAGGGCCGTCCGTTATCGCCGGTACTTTTCAACATATACTCAGAGGAAATGGTGAGAGAGGCTTGGGATGAGCTGGAGGCTGGAGTAAAGGGAAATTGATAAAATCAGTGAGGTTTGCAGATGACCGAGCGCTAGTAAGCCAGTCTGCCCGTGGCTTGCAAAAAATGCTGGATGCGTTGCAGGGACAGTGCGGAAGATACGGGATGAAGATAAACCAGAATAAAACGAAAGTAATGCGGTTTTCCAGAACAAAAAGGGATAATATAACGACAAAAGTAGGAGGTCAGAAGTTATAGCAGGTAGAGCAATTTAGCTATCTAGGTAGTGTGTTGGAAGAAAAAGAGTATAGCAGCCTTGAAGTGAGAACGAGAATTGCATTGGCGAAATAAGCTTTTGCTCGAAGGCGGTAACTAACGACGTTGAGTAGGGAAGTGAAGAGAAGACAAGTGAAAAGTTTAATATGGAGCGCTGCGCTATATGGGGTGGAAACGTGGGCTTTGCGAAAAGAAGATGAAAATAGACTCAGGGCTTTTGCAATGTGGGTGTGGAGAAGGATGGAGAAAATAAAGTGGGTCGAAAGGAAGACGAACGAGGAAGTGCTAGAATTGGTAGGAGAGGAAAGAAGTTTGATAGATAAAATTAGGAGAAGGAAGAAGGTGTGGATGGGAAAGGTAATAAAAGGAGATGGTGTATTGAAGGAGGTGATTGAGGGAAGAGCGTTGGGTAAGCGGGGAAGAGAGAGGAGAAGAACGGGTAGCTTGGATGGAATGTTGGGAGGCAGGAGGTATGAGGGGCTGAAGAGGTACATAGTGTGAAATTTTGGGGGTGGGAGGAATTAAATGTCCTTTTAAACCTACCTTCACCGGTAGAATACTAATAATAATAGTAATATATTCCAAATTTTTAATCAAGAATCCCCCCCCAATCTCCCCGGGTGAATGGTGTCCCGCTTTACGAATGTTAAAATCTGGTCACCTTACCTTAATGGGATTAATGGTGACTGCAAAGACCTAATGGAATGTATTAATTTAGCCTCCCATCATCTGCAGAGAAAACAATTTGCCATTATTTTTCTGTACTGTATATTAAATAACCATGTCAAATGTTCAATTCTGCTTTCTCTTGTATCTCTTAGAGTTCCACTAGTCTCATCTCGTTGCACTTCATTATTCACAACTCCTTTTTTAAGAAATAACTATTCTTTTTTCTTGCCTCTTTTCCGTGCAATGAGAGATAGCAATGCTAACAGTAACTTGGACGTTTTTGCCACACCATTAAATACTTTTAAAAATATTGTTAAGTCAACAGGTAAATGTGTAATACTTTTACAATTATTGTTTTTCAAAATTACTTTATGTGAGCTTTGATGATTTTGTATTCACATCACGTCTTCTTTTGTAATGGTCTTTCTTATTGAGTTTTGATTGCATAATATTATGAAGAAATGTATTACTTTTCTTTCTTATATTATTGTATTGGTTTATATTTTTATGTATTGTAATTTTGTACTGGGCTTCTACGCCCGTTAATAAACCATATTATTATTATTTCTGTATGCGGTTTCGTTATGACTTAGAAACGTTCCAAGTTAAAGTGAGAAGTTGATTCTAGCTCCTTTTACTTCTACTTTTCCCCATGAATTTCATGTATCGCTTACTGTGTGCATGTTTACAGCTGATTTTTGTATGTATGTATGGTATGTACCACTTACTTTTGAATGTATACGGCAACAGCTTACAATAAATAATATTGTAATGAAATGCGTGTTATTAACTTATCAAATGCAATATTAAGCCCTATCCTTTAGTGATTAATTAAATTTCTTGTCAACATTCGCCTTGAATCGGAATAAAATTAGTAGAAGCCTAATTAAAAACTACTGAGCAGACGACATTATGGCAGTCCTTTCATTGGCCCTTTCCTCAGGTATGTGACGTCACCAGTCTCGCAGCGATCGTCATGCAAGGTGGCGCGGGTAGAAGTTACACCCCCCGTAACTCCCTTCTTGTCATACCCCCCTCGCCCTCAGTCTACGCTCCGTGATGACTGGGCCTAACAAAAGAAGAACGTAAAATGGGAGCGCGCAGAGCGAACTGAAGGCCGTAAATCGTTAATGTTAGGACATAACTGGCTTTAGGTGTTCTGGATATGGCACACATGTTGTATTTTTAGTTTAATTAGCAGATAATACAAAACACAATAGTTTATTTTTGCTAGGCGGTGCATCGCTCTCGAGAGATATCTGTTGTAATACCGAGCGTATATCGAGGAAGGAACTTTTTGGCCTCGCTATATCCGCTTTATTTTACATGTAAAACATAGGCCTTTTGGCGGTACAAAGACAATCACTCGTTATAACGCGATTCTCGCAATAAGCCGTACTCACTATACCGGGCTTCTACTGTATCTTCGACCCCCGAAACATGCCGTATTTCAGTGAACCTTCAGGCCAATTTTCCCAACTGATGGACGTACTGGTTAACATTCGAAAACTCGACAAAGCTGATATTATCGTCAGGACATATTCGCAAAATTATCCAAAACCTTCCATAGTATACCTAATATTTTAATTCCGACTAGTTACGCTGTCTTTACAGCTTTCTTCGGCGATCGAAAAATGGAAGAACTGGAAGAAAAACACCGAAACTAGGGGAATTAATATTTTATATAATGGAAAATGTCCTGTTTCTTTCCTGAAATATGTTGATATTCTACCAGATTGTGCCTGAAATGACTTTTTTGCTGTTTACCTTCGTCAAATACCACGGCTGTAAATACGAACGACTATGAAAATTAGGTGGGTTTTTTCAACACCATCGAATATAACGAGCGCTTGATTTAGCGAGTGATTTCTGAGGGATTATGAGCACTCGTTATACCGGGATTCCACTGTACCTTTCTGAAAATGGTTTGTGAATATGTTCAAAGAATTAAGTGTATATGTAAATACTATATGATATGATTCAGGCCATGTATTCATGTGACGATATTACCACTATGAAATGTCGGCATTTTGTAGCATTATGACTTTTGGGACTCTTATGTTACAAATTTAGTTGATAGTAAATGGGCTGGCTTTATGGAACTGTGATATGATTATAGCAAGACTCACTACCTAGTGATCCACCTTTTTATTTTGGTCGAAACCACTTTTGCCTCAACACACACATTATTTTCTAAAGGTCTGATGTGAACCAGAGTATGATGAGGTTTTAAATCTAAGGTACTTCACAGGTGTTCTTGAAAAAATAAACAGAGAAGTGAGATAGGAGAAAGTTCTGGGAGGGCTCAGAGTGCATTTAAAGTTTTTCTGGGTGGGAAAATAGAAAAAGGGAATTTTGTAAGTTCAGAGCGAGGAAAATAAAGTGGAAAGTGGAGGAATGGCAGCACAAGGGTCAAAGAGAAATGGTCATTTACCAAATATTTGATTTTAAGGAAGATAACATGTAAGATTCCTATATTTTTAGTGAGGCACTTAAGTCACATTAGTGTAAAATTTTATCGGTGAAAGTGGATGTGTGTGATGTCTCATATAATTGTTGGGCAAAGAATGACTTGTTGTCATTAAGAAAGGACTTCAAATGTTCTTGTGACACTTGTTTCTCTTCCTATTTGTCCAGCGTTAAAAAAATTCACTATCAGGGATGACAATATGTCTTTATGTAATTTAGGGAGTGGTTTTTGTTGTTTTCCATTTTAATGTTGATATAATGTTAATAATCTTCATTTAACAAAATCTTTATTATTTATAAGGATGGAATGATGAAATTTATTGTTTTTTTTTTACAAAAATCTGACGTAATGATTTCAATTTTTAGGTGAGATTTTGTGTTTCTCTTGTCATCACTCAGGGTGGCATTCTTAACATGAAGGAAATACTGTTTGTTGCAATTGCTTGGCTTCCTAAGGCCACTGTACAGGTGAGTAAAGATGGATGTTTTCTGAATTTTTGATGAGATTTATTTGGGCCATAATTTGACTGGGGTGTTTTAATTGCCCACCTGTATCAAAGCCTTTCTTGCTACTTGATGGCTTTCGAATAAAATAGAGATAATTTCATCAGTGAAGATACGTATATTCTTTTTATTAGTAATGTGTTAGCCTATATGTATATGTATAGATATAATTCGCACAAAAAGACTCTTAACACAAAACATAGATACATGAAAAAAGGAGACACTCACAAAGTAGACTAGGAGACGTTTCAACGCTCATGGCGCCATTCTCGATCGGGAGAGAGTGATGTTCTCCACGGAGAGTGAGGGGGTGGAAAGGGAAAAGCCAAGCCTCTTCCCCCCACCCTTTTCCCTTTCCACCCCCTCACTCTCCGTGGAGAACATCACTCTCTCCGGATCGAGAATGGCGCCATGAGCGTTGAAACGTCTCCTAGTCTACTTTGTGAGTGTCTCCTTTTTTCATGTATCTATGTTTCTCGAAGTAGAGGAGAGAACTGACTTGAATGATTTTGACTGACTCAAACTGACTTGAATGAATGAAATTATGCCAGCTTTTTAAAGAGTCAGTTCTCTCCTCTCCTTGGAGAAAGGTGGTAGTGGCCACCGAAATATCAGAAAACCATCTTAGTTAGTGTCATTTATTTATGTGCCTATATACTTTTGTTTACTATACTTTACTACTGAAATATCAGAAAACCATCTTTGTTAGTGTCATTTATTTATGTGCCTATAAACTTGTCAAGCCTGTGACCATCTGTGACTTATCTATGTCAATGACATCATTTTTATCAAGGTCCACCCAATTGTCACTTCCTCCTTATCCTTAATCCTTTCTAAAACTTTAAATTAATTAGTCTAATCAATGAAACTTCTTTTTTTATATTTTTTTCATTATATATCATTCATATTTTGATTAGCATCCAAAAACATTTGGCTTACGTAAACTCATAAAAATGCAGGCTCTAATTTAGATTGCTGTTCAGTGATATTTTTCACTCTAGTTAATGTATGGATGAGGTCATGCCATCTTTTTTAAAGATGAACTTTAGTTTTTTTGTTTTAAGACAAGTGTTACATTTTTAAGCCACTTAATAATAAAAGAATCCACCTTGTGATCACCCTTAAAGGATCAGAGTCCCTCTAGAGAAAACTTCTTACCGAAGGGTCAATTATAGGAGATTGTTGAAATTTATAATATTAAGAATGAACCACCTAATTTATTTTTGGATTGAATTTTAGCATGAGTGGATGTTCCACTTTGTGCAAGAAATATATGTATTTAGGAGGAGTATCACTTCAAAATAACTCTAATGTTAAATTTGGCTTCATTCTTGGGTCTCGTGAAGTTGTTATTCTGCTCTCTCTCTCTCTCTCTCTCTCTGCTTTTAATCTAAATGCATTAGAGTGATTTGTGACCATCTTATGCCTCTGTTTTAGGTATAACTGCTTTGTCTCTTATTGTTGATTTTTATTATTACGAGTTATCAAATCTAGGATTGGTTTAATTCACTCTTCACTCAACATTTTTTTGTATCTATTTGCTCCTTTATGGATTAATTTTTTAATATGTAAACTGTGTGTTTTAAGATGGTGGACACTGGTTTGAAATTTTACTCATCACCATCATTGATCTACAATCCTAGGATTGGTTTGACGCAGCTTTCCACTCAATTCTTCCATCGGCCAACCTTTTCATTGTGACATAATTCTTCTCTTTTACATCCCTCACTACCTGTTCCATGTGTCTCATATGAGGCCTGCCTTTTCCAATCTTCCCGTTCACTTTTCCCTTGACTATTGTCTTCATCGGGCCATCGTGTCTCGAGATGTGGCTGACTAAGTTGTCCCTTCTTCTTTTTAGAGTTGTCAGCAGTCTTCTCTTTTCTCCCACTCTTCTTAGGACTTCCTCATTACTTGCTCGGTCGATCCATTTAATCTTCATCATTCTTCTGTGGCACCAAATTTCTAATGCTTCTACTCTTTTCTTCTCCGCTGCTCTCATCGTCCATGCCTCACTGCCGTAAAGAAACATGCTCCAGATGTATGTTCTAATAAACTGTTTCCTTACTTCTACGCTTGTATTTCCAGTGGTAAATAGATTCTTCTTTTGATAGAATGCCCTCTTCTCCTGGGATATTCTACTAACTAATTCTTTCTTTCTTCGTCCATTGTTGGTTATTCGGCTTCCTAGGTAACAGAACTCTTTCACCTCATCAAGTTTTTGTTTTCCTAGTTTGGCATTGGTTTATGCCTCTTCTTTCTTGTTGCACACCAATACCTTAGTCTTCTTCTTATTTATCTTCAGTCGATATCTGGCCATTGGCCTTTCCATGGTTATTAGAATCTTGTTCAGCTCCTTCTCTGTCTCTGCTATAAGAGCTATGTCATCAGCGAATCGCACCATCTTATTTTTTCTCCATGGATAGTCACTCCAGAAGACTTCTCTTTGATTTCATTGATGACTCTCTCGATGTCAACATTAAAAATTACGGGAGACAGTGCACAGCCTTGTCTCACTCCTTTCCTTATTCTTGCCTCTTCAAAGCTTGATCCAGAGGTTTTTATACAGACTGTGGATAATTTTTCAGTCATTGTAGGACACTCCAGTTCCCTTTAGAATTCCAAGCATCGAATCCCAATCCACGCCAAAAGCCTTCTCTAAATCCACAAATGCAATGAATGTCGCTTGTTCTCCTCCATTCTCTTCTCTATGAGCAGCCTAATGGCTAATATTGCTTCCCTTGTACCCTTACTTTTCCTGAATCTGAATTGATCTTCATCCAGGAACTCCTCTGCTTTTGGTTCTATTCTTCTGTAGATGATCCTGGTCAATGTCTTTGATGCATGTGTCGTCAGGCTTATAATCCTGAAATGTCCACATTTCTCCACTCTCTTCTTCTTGGGTATAGGAATGATGAAGTTTTTCTTGATGTCCCTTGGTATTTTGAAATTTTCCTAGGTTTATCATTTATAATTTTTATTTTGATCAAGTGTCTGTGATAACTGCTGACCAATCTTTATCAGGTATTGTAAACCAGGCCTTATTTTTAGCATTGTGGTACCTAGCTAGTATGTGAATGTACTTTATGTTGCTGTCTTTATTCATTATATTGAAGTACAGTTTTTTATATTTTTCAGGCTGCCTTTGGTCCTGTAGCTTTAGATATTGCTCGTAAGAAAAGCTTGGAGGCTGTGGCTGAAGTAGTTGCAAATTCAACTTTGGTGGATAATGGAAGCGAAGGAGATGTCATTGAGGTCGAAGATCCTCTTGCTCTTGCCTCTAAAATTCTAACCATTGCCGTGCTTTCCATTCTGTTGACTGCTCCCCTGGGAGCTGTTGGCATTGCCTTGTCAGGCCCTCGTCTTCTGACACCAAAGCAAAGTGCAAAGAGTACTTCTCCTGGGAAAAGTAGCTACAGAGTTTCTGACCATGAGCAGGAAACAAATGAATCAGTACCTTAACTGCAGTGTTGAGATGTCTTTTGAAGGATGAATACATCAAGATCTCTTTTGAATGTATTTAATTAACTGTGGAAGGGTAGGTAGATTTTACCGAAGGATTTTATATTGACTGGATTTTGAAATGAATACTGTAGATTTTCTTCCTCTTAACATGTTCACTGCGGCGTGACCCACCGGTGGGTCACGCAGATGCGACTAGCGCTGCGGCCATAAAATTCTATGAATTGTCGTAACTTGCGAGGAGTATTGTGAGAGTAGGAATCGAGAACTTCTCAAGTGACTTCACCCAGAGGTTAGTGTGAGCGGTGTGGCCCACCGGTGGGTCACGAACAAATTTACATATTAGCGTATTACATCCAAAATATGTTTTTTTTTGTTTTTTTTCAAGTTTATGCGATTTTTATACATAAGGATGAACAATACTCGATATAGTAAAACATATCAACTTATCAAAAATATTGAAAATATTTAGGAAAATTTTTTCTCCTCAACCTCTTGGCTGTCCGTCAGTTGCTCGTAAACTAAACAGTCCGAACTGCACTCGCCTGGCTGTGTGAGAGATTGACTCTCTCTCTTCCTTCCCCCCCCCCCCCCTCTACGGAAGGGCAATTGGGAAAGGGTCGCATAGCATTCTTGAGCCAATCCCTCAGTGGTGGATGAGTGACCGTGCCCTTGCCGGGTGAACGTCTTCTGAAATGCAGACACTACTTTTTTCTGAGTGAGACAAACCACTATGTACTCTTTCCAAAGGATCCTTCTTCCCTTTTCTCATAGTGTGAGCAAGGCTGGGGAATCGGTACGCACGGATCTACGTTTCACAGACGGGCGCGAACAAGGGCAGGGGCAATAAATAGAGGCGGGTGGGAGTCTCCTGGGTTTTCCGAACGTCAGCAAATCTTTACCACATGCATTGTATTGTAGGCCCTCTCTTCCCCCATCCCACGCCAGGGTCTAGCTGATAGCGTGCCCCACGTGGCCGGGGGAGAGGCGGGCTGGGGGCGAGGCTGGGAGTCGCCTCCCCCAGCCTTCCTCTAATCTCAGGAAAAAGCTGAGTGTTGCCGCTTCAACCACCATCCCTCGGCAGTGGCCAGAAGCTCGGAAGGACTGTGACCCACCGGTGGGTCACGCCACGCTATGAGGGGTAGGGCTTTAAACAGCTCCGCAGTGAACGTGTTAAGGAACTACACTATTTGGTTGCACTGTGATAGTGTCATTGAACTCAGTACAAGTTTTTATGAAGAGTTATAGGTATTGTAGATGTAATTATTTGTGAAGTTAAAATTTATGAAAAATATTTATTATTTACTTGACCAATTGTTGTTTTGTGACACTCTGAAATCATAGTACTTACTCCCAGTTTTTTGTACGTGAATTGTGGCTGGAAAATGTATGCAATCATTCACTTAACTTAGTACTTAGTGCAATAGTGTGTGTGCCATAATGACTTTAAAATTTGTTCATTAGCCTACTATAGGGCTTAAAGACTTCTTAAGCATCCTGTGTTCAGTGCAGATTATTTTTTAAAGATATAAGTTTAAATAGAGGTGGCTAGTGAGTTTTCTCTTGAACTTAGTTGTGTATGCTATCGAAAGGGAAAGTTGTTATCACAATGGTAATTTTACTTAAGGTACTTAAGTTTAATTAAGTGTAATATCTTGAACCTTTTGGTTCTGCCATGTTCCTCTATTATATGCTTTTGACCCTCGCTCAAAGTTCTAAAGCAATGGTAAAAATTGTCTCATATTTTATTTTGTGATAACCTTTACTCTGCCGTAGTATATAATGGTTTCATTGTATGAAAGGAATTGGTTTTTTACATTATTGATGATTTTATTTGGAAAGTGTATGCTATTAGAATTTTTTAATATTGGATCTACTAACTTTGATTTGTGAATTATTTTTGCTAACAAACATAGCAGATCAGGTATGATATTTTTTTCGGATAAAGGTGAAAAAAATGTCATGTAGGTAAAGTAACACAAATTCACAATTTTGTTCCATGAGAAAAAGTAAAGCCCTCATTGTCCCCTTTTATTTTCCCAATCAAATCTGAGTGAGTTGTAAAAACAAGAAAACGTATGTGTTGCCTCCTTCCATACTTACTTTGTTAATGAATGGTTAACCCTTTAAAGATAGATTATTGACTGCTAGACTAAACCAGGGTTTATAGGAACCTGGAAATTCTGGAAAAGTCAGGGAAAATGAAAACGGCCATGGAAATCCTGGAAAAGTCAGGGAATTTAACATGTGGTCAGGGAAAAATCACAAAATGTTTAAATTTATCACCTGAAAATGCCAAGTGATCAAAAACTGCACATAGGAGTGGAGAAGGAGGGGACAGATGGCCTCAGGCCGGCTTCGCTGTGGAGGCAGCCCAGGGGCCCTATTCTGGTTCTTTCTGGCTATAGCCTGCATGATTTGGTGAATAGATTGACGAAAGATGTGCGCATTCATATTTTCATTTTCATTCGCTAGCGATTTCGCCAGGAATGCTTCGCTTTGTCCCTCTGGTGACCAAAAAGTTATTCTCAGTCAAATTTGAAGTCACTTAGCCAAATCTGTAGAAGAATGTGAGGAAGAAAAAATCAAGATTGATTCGAAGAGCTACTTTAACATGACATCAGGTTTGAAGGAAAAGCCAGGTTAGCCTTCTTTGCATATATTTTTCTGCAATTAAAACCCTGTCTGAAGGCATATCAATGTAAGGAATGATAATTTTTATTTTGTTGACTTAAAGTTGTTGATCTCTTATTACTGATTTCAAGTTCATATGATTAATATGATAATAAACCTACAATTTTTCATAAGTTTAGACTTCTTTGCTTCCTCACTACCACTTTTATCTCTATAAATGACCGAAATCTTGGCGTTTTCAGGCGCTCAAAAGTCAGGGAAAATCACTAATAATCGTCTGGAAATCCTGGAAAAGTCAGGGAAAATGAAAACTCCTATAAACCCTGTAAACACATGATACCAATGATACAGTGAAAGCATTGTTGGAAATTAGAGTATGTTGCTTGCCACTAAGCCCAGCCTTGCCAGATAACATGGTAACTAGTTGTGATTGTTTGATAACTTAGCCTGTCGTTAATTTTGCTCTACAAGTAAATACATGTATAATAATAATATTTAGCAGTACGATTCCTGATTTTTTAGAATTAAATTGTGATAGTGCAAGAGAGCTAAAAAAAATCCTGTTTATTGTGGAGTTGATGCATGAGGAATTTGGTATTACAAAATCAACTTTTAATCTCCCTCCACCTGAAATTACTGCTTCTCTAAATTTGGTTTTGCATTATTTAAATTGGGACATTTTTTTACTTACCCTGAGTTTTATGTGTTAGTACCACCTTTTGCGCAATGATGTTTTTCCTTTCAAAGTTTTGTGATCACTGTGTGCAGTGAGATTTATTATTTCATCATTTTTCGGAAAGAATACCCCAGTGAAAAAAACTGTATACAATTTTTATACAGGCTCTATACAATGTGTACATTCTGTATAAAGATTGTACACAAAATGTATACATTGTGCACAGTTTATACAAATTGTGTAAAATTTACACAGTGTATACGATGTGTGTGCAATGTATACAAGGTATATACTGTATACAAAGTGCATACTTATATAGGTACATTTTATACAATATGTACAAATGGTATTTTTTGTTAAAAATGCATAAAGTTTGTAGGAAGTTCCTCCAGTTTTCGTCGATAAATGGTTTAGCTTCATATAAATGCCCATTTGCAATTCATGACGATAATTGTGCGTAAGTTATAAAGGTATGTACGAAACGAACGATAACGTCATTGCGATATGCGCATATGTTTTTTTAAATAAATAGTGGCAGTGACAGATAGTGTCCTCTCGTTAACTCCATGGATCATTTTACTCGATTTGAAATTCATTGCGTTGAAAATATACGATCATAACAGCAGACCTATGAAACATGACATTGTTAATGTACAATATTCATTAAATTTAGTCGGTGAGTCGATTTCATGAGTAGCAGTACCGTTTCAATCACACCATCCCCTGTACGTTGTCAATAGGTTCTAAGTGATAGATACTGAAGCAATGAAAGTCTAATTTATCTCGCCTAGCATGAAAAGACTATTGATCATATATATGTATATCGGCCATACTTATTTTTGTCCGTGAAACGGATATCGGGGAAACGTTGCAAGAGCAGAAATCACTGGAGTATTAGTCTTTTAAAGTTACTAATCGCAAGTACAATGATGCCAACGAGTCCCATATAAGCAGCCGTCCTACGGCTTCGTCATCAATAAGGTGGCGTCAATCAGTAGGTTCACTGAAGTAAAGTGGCATACCAAGGCTACTTGGCGCCCAGGTCTAACTAGATGGTAGCCCCCCCCTGTAGAAAAAAAAATTATTTTTTTCTTATACCTACTAAAAAAGATGTTTTTCAATTTTGGCGTCCCCCCCCTTTACGGAGCCCTGGGCGGCCGCCCCTTCGCTTCCTCCTTGGAACGCTAGACGTAGGCAGGATTTACAGTATATTCGTGAAGTGGGTTGACGAAATTATTTTGAATGTATTTAGAATGTTGGCTGTATACAGCCAACTTTCTCTTTTCACATGTTTATTTAACCTCTTTTGTCTTACATTGTGCTCTCTAGTTGTTTTTATTACTCTAGTCATAGTATCAAAAATTCCTTTCTGCACCCTAAGTTTTTGTGCTCTAAACATACCCTTTAATAACTTTTTAATTTGGATAAACATTTCTATTTTCAAAAAAGTAAAAATATATATGTTCTATGCATAAAACATGACATTCAAAGTTCATCCTTAGTGGCATCAGAATACATAAAAATTTATATTTTTTTTGTGAATAGTAGATTACTACTGGTACAAAATGTGTAAACATATCCTGCTGCCTTATTTTGCTACAGTGTTATCCATAATTAAAATGTGGAACTATATTTGTCACCTAGTTTGATGACTATGCATATAATATTCGAATTCCCCTCTGATTTTTCTCTGAATATCCCTGAAAATAATGCATGGAAATGATACATGTCTTCCCTTTACAATCGAAGCTTTCATTTACTCTAAATTATTTACCTCACTTTGTAGTGGCATTTGTGGTGCTCAGTAATTGAATATCCTAGGTATCCAAGACATTATATGGATATACTTTTTATGTTCATACTTTGGCAAACTAAAATTTAATGGACTGAAACTGCTTTCATTTTAATTTTATTATTATTTTCTCATATATCTTCCTAAGTTTGGTGGAACATGGGTTACAGAAAAATGCTTGGTGGGTAAGATAATCTGGGTGATCTCTCATATTTGGCTCTTGCCCTATTTGTTTGGAATGGCAGTTTTTTTATCTTTTAGAATATTTTCCACTGAATTAAAATAGCTCTCTGTTTTCCCACTAATTTTTATGTCATCAAATGTATTCTTAGTTGCTGTGCAGAAATAATGGCTAATATATACGATTACCAATTGGAAATGCTGGGGTGACTTCAGTTTTATCATTTATTCAATTATTCAAGTTGAGGTGTATGAGGTACTTCATCTCATGAGTGAGATGGGAATGACATAATGAAAGTCAAGCTCAGTGCTTGTGGACATAAAAGTTCGTGTAAAAAATGGCAAAGCAATTGTTTATGAAATGATATTATTCTACCAATTCAACTTTATATACCAATCCATCTATTTATCAGTGTGCCATTGTGAAAAAGTCGTCTTAATTACATAGTAGCGGGTTGACTTGTGGATGAATGAGTGTGTATTATGTATCTAGCTTTTATTCTCACTGATTCACATCTCCATTCTTATTTATAAATTTCTCTTTCCTTTATAATCAATTTCAACTGTCTGCAAAGTGTTAGTAATGGTACCTACAAATGTACCATTACTAACACTTTGTACATATTGCATCTACTTATCCAAATAATAATCTTCCTCAGGATTGGATGTTAAAATTTATTCTTTCAGAGCATTGCATCCAATTTTTTTCTGAATAAATCATTAGTCATATTAAACTGGGTCACTTACAAGTTCTCCAGATTAAATAATGGGCACTGTTTTCTCTTTCTGTGGATCATTATTATTCTGAAGACTATTTCCGGTAAAAATGTGTGTCAGAAATTGTTTTTGGTTTTACCTTATTTTGGGGTTACCTATATTTTTATCGTGACTCTTGGGTATATTGCTAAATATTTTTGTTATGACTTTTTTGTCATATTCAGATGTGTATATTATATTACCAGCAAGCACTGTAATATGGAAATATATTGAAGTGTAACCAAATAAAATTAATATTTTTGGTACTTCCACAACAGTCATCATTTTGCACCTCAGCACCTTTTGTAACAAAGGTTATTAGAGTATCGAGTGTCATATAAAGGACACATGCTGTGTAATTATGTCTTGAAAAAAATACTTTGCTGTATTTATATAACTTTCAATATGCCACTTTCATTTAAAAGGTTAAACGGTTGACTCTTTTGACACTTCTAGCATATCCAGCAATTCTACTACATTAATATGTTCTCAGTCTCCTAATATTTGTTACTGTCTGTCGGCGGTTTTTCACTCTGAGAGGATAGTCGCAATGTTGTAAAATCCTGGTAAAGAGGAAATTAGATCTTGATACTTTCAGGCATGACCCAGTGGAAGAAGAGCTTGATGATAAAACAAAAAGTCCAAACTTATAGTTTCTTCCACACATGTTCTTTAATGGTACAACTAGTTCACCCTCTTGGTTATTATCGGGTACGATGTTTAAAACATTACTGTGGTTCAATGTATACAACTGGAATGCTTTATGTAGGTGGCTTGTGGATCTAATGGAGGGGGGAGGAGTGGAGGTTTTTATAAGGTAAGGGAGGTCAAATAAGGATTATAGTCATTAAGGAAGAGATTTTCATTAGCCAAGTTTGAATTCTCATGGAGGTTAATCTCCAACTCTCCAGAGATTCGAGCCATCCACTTTTCTTCTCAATGTGTAATATCACTGGGTTGAAGTCACTCCAATGCCCTCTCTCAACAGGTGTCTGGAGATTTTAAACTTTTCAACCTGAGCATTAATAAAGCTCAAGGAACACATGAAAGTTATACTCCTGTTAAACCAGTAGTTTTCAATTACTCCTCTCCCACATATTCTGGCAAGTTCTATAATATATAGGATTCTAGGGACTCACAGCCTCCTACCCTAATTATGGAGTGAAGAATTTGAGTGGACTGTGGTAATATCTGAATCAGAAAACACTCCAAAAGTGCAGCCTAGCATCATTTGATGAGGTGATCCTTTTCCCTGGTGTGCCCATACCTGAAGAAAATAATATTGCAGAATTGATTCTCACCGAAAGAAATTTTCCACCCTTGCGAATAGGAGAGTTCATAATCGCCCTCAAAATTTGTGTTGGACAGAACTATTTTAATGGTGAATTCTGCCTGCAACCCCACCACCTTGCAATTAGATCTCCGCTTTTTCCCCTTCTAACTGAAATTTTTATCAATAATCCAGGAGAAAAAATATTTAGTATTGATCCACAGCGGATGAAAATTTACCTGAAAAAAGGAAATTATATACCCCTCTCTTAATTTTTTAGAAGTAAAGATTTCTATTATTGACAGTAAGTTTAATTTTGAAACCTACAGAAAACCATGTCACAGACAACATTACTCATTCCACATCCCGAGATCAGATTTATCATAATTATGAATAGTGGCTGCCGTAAGGTAGCCACTTTTCACTGCATGGTAAACAGGTTAATATTCTTTCTTATGCTAACTTTCTTAAAGACACCCAGATCATTAAAGTAATCGCAACCAGCAATGGATATCCCAGCAAACTCATTGACTGTTTGATAGAGGCCAAAGGAATGAAAATTGCAACCCAACTACAATATAATTCCCCTCGACTTTGAAACATTCTTTCCCAGGAGAGGTTTCCAATGAAATTGGGATAAAATTGCCAAGGCACACGTACAAAGTGACTTTTTGCTGAGGAAGAAACTTGGGTAACCTCTTGGGGACTGCAAAGGAGAAACAGGACCACATGTACATTGCTCAAAAGTGCACAAGTTAACTTGTAAGGACTGTGATCAAAGGTGAAACTGGGAGAAATTCCAAAACTATAGGACCAATGAAAATTGCCAGTACTTTATCAAAGCTCAGGTTCAAGAATTTAAACTCTTCAAACAAGTGGTGAAGAGAGAACAGTGAGGTGACTTTTACCCAGAAATATTACACATGGAGAAGAAAAGCAAAGGACTCGACACACGGGCGGAGTTAGAAATTGAACTCCACAATAATGATGCCACATTGGGTGGAATTAGTTGAATGTAAGTTGAAGTAGTTACTATTAAAGGAAGTGTGTGGAAGAAACTAAGTCTGGTCTTAGTGTTTTATTTTCAGAAAATTAGAATAGTATCAATGGTACAAATCATTTTTCCATGAAGCAACATTTCTTCCTAGCATTCCTATCTTTCCTTGAATATTTCTGCACTATTATATGTAATCATAAACAATACTGGTAGGTACCTACAGGAAAACTAGTTTCAATTCAATGGTGAAGGAAACACTTCTTTTGCTTCACCAGGAGAGATGTACCTATCTATTTCACAAACTGCAAATTGAGCAATTGGCTGTATTATTACTTGTAATTATAAGCTAATGGTCAGTTAACATATGTTGACATTTGAACAGCTGATCATTCATGAGAGACTCCTCCCCTTGCTGAACAATTTCAAATTGTTCCTCCATATTACAGTATGAAAAAAATCATTTCATATGTAATACCCTTTTCTACAAATGAAGTTAAGCCCATAACTGTGATAGAAAACTTATGTTTTGGACTAGCTATAAACCTTTGCTAAATATATGATACCATTTGGTCACTTGGAACATATTTGAACGCAGTATCATTGCTTTCATTAGCATTTTAAAATGAAGTGATAATGAATGTCAAAATGTTTATTTCTTCTATGAAACATTGGATTCAAAGCAAGCTTTCGTGCACTGTCATTATAACAAGTGAAAGGTCTTGGATGACCAATTAATTGAGTCAATTGATCTTTAAAATGAAATTTGTACTTCCTTACCGTCTCAGAGATAGCAACATACTCTGCTTCAGTACTAGACTGTGCAAATGCTTTGCAAAGTTGCTTCGCAAGAAATTGCTGCATTACTCAATTTGAAGACTTAACCGAAGTACTATTTCCTACTAGTCAAGTTGTTGCCCCAGTCAGCATCCACAAAACAAACAATATTTTCCCTTGTTTGCTTATACAATAGCACCCTTCCAACACCTATCTTTAAGGGTCCAATCAAGGTTTTAATTGTGCTGAAGACCCAGAAATTTAATTTGCTCACCATGTTGAACAATATTATCCACATCTTTTAGATAGTGTTAATAGGTGGACCTTATTCACTATGAAATTGTTGATATACTGTTTCACTGAAATTTACCTGTAAATTTGATACACACCAGTTTGACATAGCTGACTGAGTGTTATCTTCCAGAGCAAGCAAATTTTGATTTGTTGATAAGATGGAAGTATCATCTACACAATAGTTCATTTTGGTGGCAAGATGATTAATAAATAAAAATAAAATGCAGTATGTCCAGAATTGACACTTAGGGTACACCAGATTAAATAAATGAGGGACTAGACTTGGCTACTGTTATGCCTGCCTCCCACCAATGCACATATTTAAAATTTTGTTATCTGTTAATATTGTATGATTGGATCCACTGGGGAGCATTTCCCAAAATTCCCCAACAAACAAGCCTCATAACGATAGTAAAGGAGTTAAAACAATTTGCCTAGGATTAACCTCCAGATTAAAGTTGTAAACATAAGTAATGTGTCCTGTCTTGATCTGTATGTATTTGATATTTTCACTTCAGCTTGGTTCTGATTAGAGATGAGTCGATACCAAAATTCATCGATTCTCGATACCATTGACCTATACACGGATACCTCTTTTTACTTAGTTTTCCTATTCATTATTTAAAAAATGATCCATGAAATCTAAAAATACAATTTTACAAAACAAAAACCAGATTCTTGTCTTGGTTTTGGATCTTTGTCTTGATTTCAGACCGTTATAGTTTCAGATAATGGATTCAGAATTTCATTTCTTTTCTAATCCTACATTTTTGATCAATACAGAAAAACAGCAACAATAGTATTTCCAAAAAACAGTAAATTTATATGTACTAGAAAAAATCAACTTCCTATCATCTGTGTGGATAACATTTTCCTCGATCAAGATATGGATGGATAAGAACTATATGTTATTACAAAGTACTTATTTATATTATTGTATGTGTTCACTTTCCTTATCACATACTCATCAAACAATATATTTTTGAAACCTGTACAACTATTCTTTTGAGTGTAGTTAAGAGAAACATTCATTCATTTTAAGTTCATTTTTATTAATATTTAATTAGTTTCCAAAATATAAGATCCCAGTGATGCCATATTGTATCAGCCTCTATCCAGAAAGGTATAAATGTCAAAATATAAAAAAAGACTTCCAAGCATATCACATGCCAAGAATAATATAATATAGAATATTAAATAATAAACAAAATAAAAAACCTAAAATTAATTCAGTGAAAATGTGTCTACACTTTAATAACTAATCACTGAACAGAATATACAACAACATCAATGAATATCTTGGAGACTGCCATTACATCTATGCCCACCCATCATGCTATCTAACTGAAATCTAGAAGTGCCACTGATTTAAAACTATTTCATGGCCAACAAATCTATTAAAAATTATATGTATTAGAGGCATGAGAATTTTGAAGGGGAAACTACTATAGAAAATGTAGGGATTACACTGTGGACAAATGTTAAACATTTAATTTGAAATGTAACTAGCAATGACTTAAATTTATTTTCTATCCATCAGCGATGTAATACAACATACAGTATATGTAATCAATTCTCTTCATACTGATATGCCTTATATCACCCACTACCATCAACATCTTGCTAGTACTTAATCTCGATCCCCTGGGCAAATGAACTACCATTATGGATGGCTTCATAATATTTTCAGGAATCTATGTCAAAAAACAATCAACACAACAGAAATTCCTAAGAATAATATGAAGACCTCAATCGTAAGTCTCAGAAGCCTTAAAAGTAATACCATTATTACTGTCACTTCATCATTAGAAATCAGCCTTAACTAAATGAAATAGAGAGATGATTTTATATATCAATGACAAGATGTGCGGAGAAAAAACTGGATTTATTCCACCTTTGTTATGATCTGTCAGCTTATATTTCATTACAAGTTGTAACAATACAAATCTGTTAGAAAGAGTAGTTAAACATTCATAGCACACTTATTTTTGATGCTCAAAGCATTTTGTCATTAGGGTACTGCTTTCGGTTGCTCAATCCTCATAGTGATATACAGAATTAACTATGTTCAAAGCACTCCTGCCCAGAAAGCATCGGCAGAGAATCTAAAAAAGATTCAAATGAAAATTTCATCAAATGAAACTACACTTACACTGCACATTCATCTGCTTTTGGGCTGCTATTAAATAGTACAATAAAAAAATAATAAAAATACAGATCTGATCATTTTCTTCTCTTTACAATGAAGCATTATGCACCCAGGGTATCTATGTATAAATGAAATTCGCTTGAAAATGAGGTCAAAACTCTAAATACAATTAAACGTTTGCAAATACACTGCTGGTGACTCATATATAATAATTTTACACACACTATAGACGACACTATTTACAGACAGTTCGACGAGAGATTTTGCCTCATTGCCGAAGAACTTTTAATCCCCTCACAACAAAATACAAGGGAGTCGAGCCATTGGCAGCTTTCACGCCAAATGGATTTGTACACTGGTGTTCTTTGACAAAATAATGACGCAAGAACTCTGGATGGCCAATACTCCTTTTTTTGCAGTCCAACTTTGGTTATGTGAGGAGCGTGAGGCCTTGTCATTTGAAAGATAAAAAAACTTTCCGTAAGAAAGGGAAGAGGACTGAGATAAAATTCGAGCAAAAATTTATTCTTTTGATTCACGTTTGCTCAAAATATGTGCAGGGAGATAAAATGCTCTTCAGGATGGGGTCATAGTTTGAAAAGAGAGAAACGTGATTCAATGCCCATTACCCGACAAGTTTTTAAAATGGATATTTATATTGTACTGTACAATCACATTAAATTTGAATAAAATTTCTTTTCATCTTTAAAATGACATAGTAACTCTCAAGGTGGCTGAGGAGGGATAAGGGAATAATAATCTTAGGAGGCATTCAGACCATCGGGACTGAGGGGGAAGAAGCACTACTTAGAACAGAGTGTAGCTTCATATTCTCTACCAACACCATTTTTTTACCAGAACAGGCAGATAACTCAAAAAGAAAGGAAATGAAAACACACTTTTTAAGTTACAAATACATTTCTGTCACACAACAAATTTAAATCTTTTAGCACCCGCGGTGCGCACTTCAAGCTGTCAGTGTTTCCCACAGACAGCATTTTGATGCAGCATTGCACTCTCGTTTGACTATTATGCATCACTCACACATCAACACGCACTCTCCACAAATCCATACTTCACAGACTTATGTGCTAACATAATTACTTCATTTGTGCTAACATCGGTTAACTCTCAATCTCTCTGCAGTGGTCCGTTTTCTTCACAATTTTTTTGCATTGGGAATATTTTTAAGTTTCACTCCACTTCTACTTTTAAATCTTTTTTTTGCATATGTTTACCTCTTTTCTTAATCTTACTTATTTTGCAAAGCCTTTTTTATCTTAGTCCCAAACAAATTTTGCTTTACACAGTCAAGTATTTACAACTTATGTACAAAACAGACATACAAAACTTCTCTCTTTTATAAACATCAATTTTACACAAATGACATTTGACAGTATTTTCATTGATAAAATAATAAAATTACTATGATAATATACTTATTTAAAAAATAACAAAATGAAAATATATTGTGAGTAGATGAATATATATATATATATATATATATGTTAGACATATTTGCACAGGAGAATTACTTACTGGTCAGCTCATAAATCAAGACTGCCAAAGAGCTGCCTCTTCATTTAATACCGATTTCACAGTTGCCTTCCAGCAACAACAGACTACTCTCAGAACATAAAAACTACCACATTAAAAATCAACTACGTACAGAGACTGAAGCTGTCTCTTGGGGAAGTGGAGGTTGGACAGCCCTGTGGAGCAGTTACCCACAATGCAGCTCATCCTTGACACATGTAAACTACTCCCAGCATCCAGCTACGTCATTCCTTAACACGGCTCATCAGCTCCATCACGACATATTGGTTCATTAGCACTTCCAAACACTCTTTACAGACACATTCACTCGTAGCTAGCTCTCTTGATTTAAATTTCTGTGAATTTCATACGCACCGAAGAGGTGCTACTAGAGGCCCGATTGAGAACGTGAGAGCTATAATGCACAATTAAATGTAGTTGGTGCTTGGTACATGCTTTGTGTTCAATGCATCGGGGGTTCCATTTGACCAAAGTGCCTGGAATTGAAAATAAAGAAAATATGCTCCACTTATCCGGTTTGGGGGATGAAGCAGTCAGGGGCACAAGGGAGCCTCAATCCACTGCTGAACGCACACAAAACTACGGAGGGACATTCGATGGGTGCACCTCGTCATTACGTTCTCTCTCACGATTCACAATCGGCATGACGTCACCCAGCACGGGCCCTTGTCCACACATTGGAGCTGATGAGCGGAGGAAGTTTACCTCACCCGCTGGAGAGGGCGTTTGGCATTTGCGTTCACCGTTGAGTCTTGCACCCCACTTCCCTCAGCCAAGATTGAATCCAAGGCTTCAACACCTTGAGTCACAACCAACTTGCTACGAGTCCAAGTCATCCTCCCTCTGACTGGAAAAGTAGGAGACGAGTCCCCCAAACTCGCCCTCCTCCTCGTACGAAGGGGCCTTCCCTGGCTCATACTGGTGTGGGGACGGCACCTCGGAGGGCGGGCCACGGTGGACCACCTCCGAACCATTCGGCGGGGGTGGAGGGGGAGGGTACCCACCCTCCACCGAGTTGTACTGATACGGGGGCTCGTCCATCATGGGCTGGGGTGGATATGCATGGTTGCTGGGGGTCACGAACGACGGGTAGCCGGGGGAGGCCTGGGGCATGGCCGGTGGGGGGGGCTGTTGGGGGGGCGGGGGCCCGTGGTGGGGAGAGGCGTAGGGGGGGAACCCCCGGGATGTGGGGGGCATGTGAGTGGGTGACGTCTGGGCAAACGGTGGGGGCCGGGAGGGCACCGAAGGGGGCCCTGCCACGTACGGAGGGGGCGGAGGAGGCCTCACCTTGCCAGCTCCCGCCTGCGGGGGCCCAGTGGCCTCCATCGGCCTGTACATCCCACCCCCACCACCAGGGGGCAGGGGGACCCCCATGGGCCTCTGCTGCTGTGGGGGGGGTGGGCCACGGCTACCCCCTCCCACCCCACCTCGGCCAAACTGCTGCGGCCCCGCTGACGAGATTGGGGGCCTCTGCTGGGGTGGGGAGCCGAGGTTGGGGCCCCCGAAAGACGGAGGTGGCACGCGGCCGCCTCTTATGACGGCACCAGCGGGGATCTGGTATGGAGGTGGAGGGGGAGGGCCCCTGACCACCCCTCCCGACTCGGCCGTTGACACTGGAGGGCCCTGCCCCTGCTGAGGGAAGAACTTGAGGGCTGCAGCGGCAGCAGCTGAGAATGGGGACGCAGGAGCAGGGGCGCCACCTGCTTGCTGCTGCTGTGGCGACTGCTGCAGGAGGCGTGTGATGACACCCCCAGAGTTGGTCGGCATCGGTCCAAAGTTGCCACCTCCACCGCCGTAAGCACCGCCTCCTCCAGCAGCCCCGCCTCCTGCAGAGGGCCGCACCGTGACGCTTGGCTGCTGGGGCCCACCGCCTGTGGTGCCGGTGGGGTGCATGCCGAGGTGCCGTGTAGGTGGGGTGTTGACGAGGGTGACCCTGAGGCCAGCTCTCTCTGCTGCTGGTCCCAACGACACGACACCTCCACTACCCAGTTTCCCTGCTTGTGAGAGAATCCAATTAGAACACGCTTGCCTCACACCACAGGGAAATGAACAATGTCAGCAGTCAAGCTAACCACAAGTATATTATACAGTAAAACCTCCCATTAGCAAACTCCCTTACAACGAGCACCTCCGATTAACGAGCAAATGGAGTTGGTCCCATCAAGCTGCCATTGAAAAGCACGCATTATGACTCCCTTACAACGAGAACCTCTGGACTACAAGGTGGCGAGCCAGTCCTGTGAGCACTTGTTGAACTCTTTAGGATGAATTTTTTCTCTTCGAACGCCGGTTTTTTTTTTCAGAAGTATGTGAGCTGGTATTTACTCTTGACACCCATGTTTCTTGTTTTCCTAAACGTCCGCTAAAAGTCGGGTGTGTGTCTTTCGTGGAATTTTATGTATTAACATGATCGTTTTTCGCAAATTTTCGTGACATTAGCAAATAAGCCTTGAACCAGTCTGCATGTCAAAATTAATGTTTCCTTTCGTTTTTGCCGTGATATACTGTAGCTTTTTTTATAGGCTTGCTGCAAATTGCATGGTCAAAAAGACTGTATTAGTGCTGCCACAGGAGGTTGAACATATTGCAAGCATTTGCTACACACAGAACATCAGCGATTGAAAAATGTAATGTGCAATATTTTTACGTAGATGTACAGGAAATTGATATGCTGCATAGAAGCCGAACGTAGATATGTTTAGCTAAATATCATATGCTCTGCTTCAATTGACAACTTACGAGTTCATAAAGGTGACTTAAAAGCATGCTTAAATTGGCTCTTGTACATGTAAGTGAGATGCAGGGAAAAGTTATGTTTCTGGTGTCTCTGCATGCATAAATTGTGATTCATTGAACTTATAGTAGAAGAAAGAAGGTGGAAGATGGCCACCACAAAACTTTCAAGGGTTGAGGCATCAGTAGATCCTGATTTTGAGAAAAATTGGACGCAAAGGTTGCCAAAGCTGACTGGGCAATACGAACCGAAAGACATTTTTAACGCTGTTGAAGCAGGATTATTCAAAAATAGATATTTATTGGGCTATTTTGTGCCAAGAGCAATGGCTCAGTGAAATTACCTCCACTTGTAATTGGAAAATCCAACCAAACTGGTTTAAAAATGTACGCAACTACCATGTCCCTACGAACATAGAAATTCTTGGATGACCACTGAGATATTTTGAAAATGGGATGTTAAGGTTGAAGCTCGAATGGGAGGTCAAAATAGAAAAATTCTGTTGTTTGTTGATCACTGCTCGGCCCACAAATCGGAGGCTATAAATGTAAGAAATGTGATGGTGGTTTTCGTTCTGCCTAACTGCACAAGTCAGTTACAGCCGCTGGACCAGTGAGGCATATCCCACGTAAAGAGGGCGTACCGGCGACAATTGGTGCAGTATTTACTTGGAAGGGTGTAGGGTACCAGACCCCCCAACTCTTCTCAGATGGATTCTCCAGGCTATGTAGCATATGTGTCTTTGTTGGGATGCCGTTTTGCCCGCCACAATGAGACATTACTTAGCTAGAAAACAGGGTTTAATGAAACTGAATCTAATTGTGAAGTGAATGCAAGCCAAGGGGATGGAGATTGGGAGGAACTGATGGGCAAGCTAAGCATTCGAGAAATTTCATTTGATGACTTCGTAAATGTCGACGAAGGTGTAGGACGTGCTCTGCTGAAAGTGAGGCGAGTGAAAAAGAGGACAGAGACCGAAGAGGACAATGAAGACGTAGAGAGAGTTTGTGAAACACAAGTCTCAATAAGTCATTCCAGCACTGGACACGGCAGAGAAATTCTTACTCTCGGCTGAAGAATGTAACAGGGATGATAATACAGCATTTCAGGAATACTGTTCTTCGTGAGAGAAGGAATAGTTAAAAGCAGGTGACCATTGACTCTTTATTCGAATAATTTTTGTGTATATGATAACAAATGCAAATATCAAAAGATTTTTTAAAGTAACTCGCTTGAATTTTTTGACTCTTCTGAGTCTAATTCACCGGAATGCTATGGAAAAGAACGCCAATTTAAGATATAGGTGGCAGTTCAAAGTTTCAAGGAAGCATTATGATAACATAAGGAACAAATAGAAGGACCGCAAACTGACCACGAGGACCTTAACGGCATTTCCCACTGAAATAGCACAATATCAGAAGTTCCACAGAGAAAAAAATCATTCGCCTTGACCAGAACTCGAACCCAGAAAACCTAATTTCCGGTCAGGTGCTTTAATCAATTAAGTAACTGAGGCATCACTTTTCCCTGTGGAATTTTAGAAGCCTCAAAGGAACAAGATGTACTTAAACTGCTAGACATATCATGCCAGAAAGCAGCCGATGCCGTGCGCATGGCACCACCATCCTAGAAGTTAAGGCCGAAATTTGAGAAGCACTAAGGTGCTTACTTTATCAGGGGATTCAGGTTCGACTCCCAAGTCAAGTTCATCAGAATCATTCGAGTCAAGGCGAATGATTTTTTTCTCAGTGAACTTCTGCTATTGAACATTTGGAATGTTAAAATGCTGCGTATTCCATAGTTACTGCAACGTAACATTTGGTTTAAAAAATATCTTCTTCTAGAGCGGTGATTAACATTATGGCAATGGAGATGAGAATATAAATGGTAGGGTAAATGTTAAATTCTACAAAGACTGAATAGTTTCAGAGTTATGAACTGAAATTTTTTTCATAGCTTTCAGTGGATTTTCAACGGCGAACAATGACAATCGCTAAACCTCGGTATCTATTTCCCCAATCAATATACAATTTTGCCTGCAATGTAACCTTTACAAATAATATTTATTGTGAATTTTGACCATAAAAAAATAATGAAATAGTAGTTTCACAGTGTATAATATTAAATAATCCATAAAGGTCATATACAGTTTGTTAGGCAGCTGTGTTTGACTCAAGTGATGCCATAGAAAGAATGAAGAATACTTTTAAAAGAACCTAGCAAGTAAAATGAACAACTATTCAATTTGTACTTCACCCGCTGTAAAAAACCGTGGAGCCAGGCAGTTCACCACGCACTGTTATGTAAAAACATCATTCCAAAGGCCAATTACTTTCCTCTTCTATTATTAGTTATTTACAATGCAATTCTTCAGTAAGTAGTACAAGAAACTACTACATGCATTTATGATGTCACAAAGCAAATACGGTATAAAAAAAGGTATTTTCGTTTGATTACTCCAGCTTCTTCGAGACAACAAGAAAAGCCCCTGGAAAAAATGGAGGCATGCAACCCACACTGAATAACTAACACCCCCGTTAACGAGCACTAAAAATTTTGGTCTCTAGAATTTTGTTAATGGGAGGTTTTACCGTAGATAGATCACTCATTGGTGTTCCTTAATATGGTTCCCTGAAATCAGCAAGAAGAAATAATTTAAGGGTGTGTGTGTTGTGTAGTTCAAGGGTGTCACTGACGAGGATTTTTTTCTGAAAACAACCGCAGAGAAAGTTTTTAGATTATTAACGTGCATATGACTCTGTGCCTGTTTGAGTGAATCCTCTTGGGCAGGTTTCAATTCCCTTCCCCTTCTTCATCACGTTTGGTGCGATAATTATTACAGCCATTGGAGATTTCCTTCCGTTATTAATGGTGGATGAGATGCAAGTTATCTCACCAATTGTTTCTCAATCCACTTTCTCCATGATGCCGCTTAGCTCTACATGTAAGCAGTTGAATTCTTCAGAGACAAAGTTTAGCTTACAACCAGGGCTGTGTTCATATTTGTTTTAAAGTTTGAAAATTTTCAACAGGAAATAGTAAATCTGTTCCCAAGTGAGGCAAGAGAATCCCACCAATTGTGTAGAGGGGCTTTTCCGATGGGTAATGATGAGCAAACTCAGTGTTCGGCTCAAGAGTTGGGCTCGGGAAGCTCTCTCATGAGCCAGGCGTGCCCATGCATGCATACAGATGTTATTTGTTCCGAAGGAATGGATGTGAAAGGGCACACAACCAACTACCAACCTTTGAGGACGACCCTTGACCTCCCTCCATCATCAAGCTGCTCGTCGCTGTCCTCCTCGCTCTCCCCTTCCTCCTCCTCCTCCTCACTGTCCTCCAACATTCCACCTCTGCCGGCTGGTGGCGGCACAGCTTGCACTGTGATACTCGGGATGGGTGGCGATGCCTTGAAGCCTCCACGCATTTTCTTCACCTTGGGAGGAGGCAGTTTCCGCCCCATGGTCACCGAGGAGGCAGCTGGCCCAGCCGTGCCCCTCCTCCCTCCCCTCTCCACTTTTGTCGGAGTGGTCCGCCTCATCGGGGGCGAGGTGGGGATGATGCTCACCGAGGGCTGCACCGATGCTGACGTTGATGATGATATGACTGGAACGGCACGTGGGCTGGCCGCTACGGCTGCTGCAGCTGCCGCCACCTCTTCTGGTGTTACCCGGCGTGGGGGAGGGGGGGACGCCATTGTTTCCGCTGGCTGTGGGGGAGGTTTTGTGGGCGTTATTGTTGTGGCCTTGGGCAGGGTCCTGGGAGCAGAAGGTGGGGTTTGCTGCTGCGGAGGCGTGGACTGTGGTGTTGGTGTTGTGGGTGTAGCTGGCGCTGGAGGTGTTTTGGACGGTGGTGTCTTCTGGATGACCTTGGGCGTGATGGTCACTGCCGCTGGCACTGCCTCCTCCTCCTCCTCCTCTTCCTTCTCCTCCACTTCCTCCTCCTCGGCCAAGAAGTCATCCTCGCTCTCATCCTTCTGGTTGAAGCCGAGGGCCTCCTGAAAGAGCAGGACCAACGGTCAGCTCCACTCGTCTCTTTTGCTAGTAAATTATCCCAATAATGCCTTGCTGGTCCAATGCCAAGCATGACTCCACTTTGTCATGCCCTGCTGTTAATGATGACAAGTCCATCACAGAAACCTTACAAGTGTTTGGGATGCCAATTGTTTTGTTGGGCATCCGATCACTCATGTTCTGGCTCAGCAAGTGAGTGACAGTCCAGCAAGTTATTTCAAAACATGAAAACATTGTAAAGACAACACGAGCCAAATCCACAAAAATAAACTTTACTACGACGTGGATTTCACTGTATTACAACATTATCAGGTAGATTATGTTGTAGGTGCACCAACATATATAGGAGAAAGGCAAAAGGGGTAGGGGAGAAGTGTGGACGTACATGGATGGTTAAGATAGGTGGTCATCAGAAGGGGTGTGGGGAGAAGAAGTGAGGGAGGCGTGGGAAGGAGTAGGGATTAGGGGGGGGAACACATGAGTGGCATATATAAAATAATGGTCTAAAATGGTTCTCTTGAAGACAATTCTCCATCCCTGGTAGTGGATTGCGGAACAGTGCCTCGTCCGTTGGTTACCCCATCAAGAAGGTCGAAAATGTGGGAGGGGCAGAACCCCTGGTGATGTCTTGTTGAAACAGTGAAACTCAGGTCGTAGTAAAGTTTATTTTTGTGGATTTGGCTTGTGTTTCCTTTCTATGTTATCATGTTTCACTTCCACTCCATATCGCTGGAATCTTAAAGAATTATTTCAAAACAGTTTGATCCAACAAAAGCTGAGAAATGCTTGTTATGATAACACATAGCCACACCTAGTGATAGGTTAATTACCACCAAGATTATAAAGCAATTGCCAGCAAGTTCATCGAACTGAAATACTTGTATCCAGCAATGCTCTGGACAGAATTTCAGTAGTCGCAGAAACCTTACAAAAACTTCCACCATTCATGATTCTTTCACTTCTCAAGCCTGACTAATTCTCCACATATGATTGGGGCCACCTACCTCTTCACTGTCAGAGCCAATGACTTCCTGGTAATTGATCTTTCTGCCCCTTGTCCTTCGCACTGGCTCATCCGGTGATGGTGGAGGCCGCTCCTGCTCAACTACTTCTCGCTTGGCCGGCTAGTGAATGAGAAGCATTCATTAACAACTATGAAACTTACTATGGAAATGATAACTAACATAACGATTTGACTCCTGCAGATATTACCTGAGTTGCTCAACTTATGAAAGTTGTCAGTATATGAACATATAATATCCGTCAAAATTTTTAGGTAACTGTATCTGATTTCACCTTACATTAGATTCTTGCTCATAAAAACATTTGAACACTTTTATTTTCATTCAATGAATTGTGAACGAAGCATCAATTTAATGAACACGATTATATAATTTCAAGTTGCAGGCTTAAGACCTTGATAGTGAAATTGTATGACAAAACCATGGTCGGTAGAAATGAAGTGTGGGACGTAGCAACTTGTAATTTTTTTCCTGTAATGAACATGACTTGACTTTCACTACTCACCTTTATCTTCTTCTGTTTAGGCCTATAAGATTCTAAATCTGAGTCCAATTCATGTTTCCTTCTCTTTTTCGCCTTAGGCTTTGGAGTTGAAACAGGCCTCCTGCTAGTGCTGGAAATGAGAATGACAAAAATGATTATTCAACCACTTGATTGGCGAATGATGGTCTGGAAAAGTGCATTTTATTTGGGGAATTCACAGACGCAATCCCTGCATATAGATACAGCAGGGTTTTCACTAATGTGTCCTCCACAGGGATGTGACCGGCGGATCGGAAACAGATTTCGTCGGAAATCCGGTTTCCCTCCGTGTCATCACTGCACTGTGGTAGGCAGGGATGTGATCCGAAAAGGCATTTTACATTTTGTGCCGTACCTGGGAGGCACCCGAACTCGGAGTCCGAGCCTCGGCGTTGAAGGAGACCCAACCCTTCACCACGGGTGGTTTCACCAACTGACCAGTCACACTATAGTTTATAACTTCTTAAAGTTAAACATAAATCACAAAGCTATGCTCGTCTTTGTGTTGCAGTAGTCACGCTGATGAAAATGGTTTTTTCATCACAGTCATACGATAGATATTAACCAATTTACATGCTTTAGTAATATAATGTACATTAAACTGGCTTGGTTTTCTAATGCACGTAAAATGGTTAATATATAACGTATAACTGTGTTTAAAAAACCATTTTCATCAACGTGAATAGTACAGCACAAAGATGAACATAATTGTGCGATTTACGTTTAACTTTAAGAAGTTATAAACTATAGTGTGGCAGGTCAGTTGGTGCTGTAAACCACCCGTGGTGAAGGATTGGGTCTCCTTCAACGCCGAGGCATGGACTCCGAGTTTGGGTGCCTCCCAGGTACGGCATGAAACGTGAAGTGCCTTTCTGGGTCACATCCCTGATCCTCCATCAGAACACTTTTCCGCATAAGCTATTGCTAGCAAAAAATTATATTTGAAGGACTAAAGACAATTAAAATCAACAGCATCCGGAAAAAAACAGTGGAACAGTATTATGAGGAATTAAATTAAACTGCAAAAACGGACCTGTTTACTAACTTATATGTACCCACTAATACATACTTAATACGTTTCAATACTTAAAGCATCATCATCAGGTCTACTCCATTGAAACACAGTTGTGTATGTCTTAGTGGGTACATTAAAAGTAAGATGATGGTACAATTGTGCAGCTTAATTTTAATCTATGACTAAGGACAAAGTATAAGAACTGGTTGTTTCAGGAGTAACTTAATGGAAATTATTCATTATTGAAAACAAAACTTCATTCGTTAGAATTCATGTGGAACTACAATGTTAAGTTTTGTTTTCAATTAAGTATAAGAAACTTCAAATGGGATATCTCATCATGAGTAATGCAACAGTGCAAAAATATTAGCTGTACTATAAGAGAACAGAATAGGCAGCATAGCAAAGGGATAAGTAAGGGAAATATTTTAAAGTAGTCTGTAGTACATGATGCATGTATTAACAACCAATCCCTTAATATTATGTAGATACTAACAATCCAGTTGTCTGAGACCCTATAGTAGCATATTCTCATGTTTATAGTTCATGCTTGGTGATCTTATGCCTACATTCCAAGCTTGTTTTTCAAAAATATAAAATTCAAATATTGTGGCATGGCGTTTTATGACGTTAATTGATTCACATTAGAAATTTTAAAATGAAGATGAAGGTGTTTGCGTGCTTCTAATGTTGCATACTTACGGAGAAATCCCGGTTTCGTAAATTGACTAGAATAACTTAAATGAATATAAGTGAATATTTGAAGCTTAAAGGATGTCATGCCAAAAGTACGACTATATTCTATCAAAATTTCCTTTCATTTGTGCTTTTCATATTGTTATCACAATTTCTAAAGTGACACTGGCCTCTGCGACTCTAAGAAATGTGCCATTTTTCATCCTCACTGCTAAAATATGCCTCAAAAGTAATAATTAAAAAAAGTCTGGTACCTACATTAAACGAAAGGCTAAATTATCTACATGCTGATATGCTCTCTATGAATTTTGCTTCTTCCTTTTTTGGGATATCAAGCCTCAAAGTAGAGTCTATACATACTTTTTGCGTGAATAGTATATAACAAAACGTACTATTTGTGCATATAGTGATCATTAATTATTGAGTGCTCATCAACGCAAGGTATCGTACGTATTATTTTTGAAGTTTTTAGAAGTCAACTCAGTAATCAAAGAACAGAAGGACACTTATCAAATTTTTAGAAAAATAAGTAAGGTATCGGCAAATAATACTATTGGTATCGGCCACTGGTATCAAGGTATCGGTACAAGTCTAGTTAATACAATTACCCTATATTCGTTATAACAGCAGGAAACCGTCATTAATTTAGGTGTTCCACCATTATGGTATTTCTAGGAGGACAAATTATCTATGCTATACTTCCTACATTCCTTCATCCCATTATTAATCTTGCAAAAAATTCAAAGTTCACGAGCTAGCTGCAAAAACTTAACGGAGTTAACCACCACTGAATTGTACAATAGCAAGATATTCCAGAGAGAATAAAACCATCACTCGCCTTGACCGGGACCGTTCCCGGTTTTCTCAGCGCATGCGTTGCCAAAATGAAGCACACGACACTGTTTACAACCTCTGGAAAGTCTTTTTTAATTGACAAATATATATCGGGGGAAAAGCAATTTTTTCCAGGGGTTGTAAACAGAGTGTCGTGTGCTTCACTTCGGCAATGCATGCACTTCAGCAGAAGTGTAATGACCAGTATTCATTGTTCTCCGATTTGACTGTGACCCCAGAGCCATTGTTAATTCATACCAATTTGATTTTTTAGAGATGTGGTACAATTGACACTTAGATAATTTCAAACCATCCCAGATTTGCTGAGGACTCGTGCATAAATAATGTAAAACCCTTGCCATTGCAGCATACACCATGTACTCTTTGTCAGGGGAGGAGGAGGGAGAAGGGGGGGGGGGGGGTGGGGGGGGCACACCTCTTCTTCTTCTTTCCCCACGTCACGTCGCTCTCCTCACTCTCCGAGTCTTCCCACAGCGGCATCACCCTCTTCCGCTTGCCGCTGCTGCTTCCCCGGCTGTGACCCTTGTGACCCCTTGGCTCACTGTCATCACTCTCGTCGTTAACTGCAATACACAGACACCGGCACCACAAGGCTTAGGTAACTGAACTCCAAACAATTTGGACACAATCCAACATCAAGACTGAACCAGAAAGATAGCGCTTTGGAAAGCGAGACAATCAGATTGCAGTACCTAAAATAGAATGCTGTGCTCTGGAGAGTCAGGGGCAGAGCCAGGAATATCTTTTGGGGGGTTCACCTGGATAAGATGGTAGGCACAAGGAGTCTACCTCTACCTTGGGCTAATATGAACATATCTTGAAGAAATACAATTATAGCTGTAGCTGTTACTTTCGGGAAATGCTGTGTGCGATTCATTTTCGACTCGACATTTCACTCCTACTGGGAGCGTTATCAAGAGACTTGAGTTTAAATCGGCTTCGTCTCATTCTTATATAGGAGCATCCGTGTCCGTTGCCCCCTGGTTGGGCTGATTTGAATTTCGCATGGAAGACGTTAGCCGTTGATGGGGCCAGGAAACCTTTCTAAACATGGCTCAGGTTATAACCATCCTCTCTATTGAAATTATTTGGTTTTTAGCTATTTCTACTGCTTCTCGTATTAGGCACAGATAATAATCCTACTGTCTCAGCCAAAACTCGTGTTTCTTCGAACATTATTTTATGCCCAGGGCTCAAGGCATAATGTTCGGCGACTGCTGACTCGTTCCATGTATGAAGCTCCATCGCTATCTTATGCTCCTTAAGCCTCTGGGAGGAGATGGCTCGCTTGGTCTGTCCCACGCAGCTTCTGCCGCAGCGGCAGGGGACCTCATATACACCCATGGATTGGAGGGGAGGATGTCTATCCTTCGGCGATGGCAGGATGTTTTTAATTTTTTTCCACCGTACATAAGCGAGTGGTGATGTTGCTTCTCTGAAGGATTTTTGCGATCCTGTCGGTGACTCCGGAGATGTACGGGAGTTTCACGAGGGCCGAAGGCTTCTTCTTATGATCTTCATCATTTGGATGCTGCTTCCTCTCTTTCATTGCTCTTTTTATGAAGGAATCACTGTAACCATTTCCTTTCAGAGCCCACATTAGATGTTTTATTTCGCTGTTGAGGTGCTCGGCATCACTCACGACTTTGGCACAGTGGATTAACGTTTTAATTACGCAGGACTTTTGCCGTGGATGGTGATGGGACGCGGCATTCAAACATCTGTCGGTGTGGGTCTTCTTTCGGTACACTGAATGGCCCAAGCTTCCATCCTTTTCCCTTTTAACCAGGACATCTAGGAAAGGCAGACAACCTCCTTATTCAAGTTCTTTTGTAAATATGATGTCTGGATGGATGTTGTGGAGATGATCATGGAAAGCCTCAAGTTTCTCTTTTCCATGTGGCCAGATCACAAAGGTGTCATCTATGTATCTTGGCCAGCGTGATGGTTTATCCTTGCAGGTGTCCAGTGCCTTCTTCTCAAAAAACTGCATGTATAAATTGGCGATGATGGGAGAAAGGGGGGAACCCATTGCTGCTCCACTCTTCTGTCCGTAAATAACCCCGTTATAGAGGAAGTAGTTGTTCAAAAGACAGAATTCAGCCAATTTTGGGTAGTCCTTTGGAAGTCCATCCTCTGTAAGATTTCTTAAAATTTCTTCTGAAACATCGAGTCGAAAATGAATCGCACACAGCATTTCCCGAAAGTAACAGCTACAGCTATAGATAAAAGAAGCTGTGAACACCTTCAAGCAAAATACAATTATATCAAACTGAGAAAACTTGAATGATGCATGCATAATTTATCATGCCCAAAGACTAGGTGTTATTTAAATACTCAGGTTGCAGGTGGGCACAAAAAGATAACTTACTCAAATGGAAAGAAAGTCTGTTTATTTACAGTTACGAAGAAATGATAAGCCTACATGGGATAATAGCAAGTTTGTCACAATTTCTTTAGTTCCTCTGGAGGGTTTTTAACCTCCAAAACCCACACGCCACCTTGTTGTGGAGAGTCAACTATAGTAGTCCATGATTTTTTTGACAAAAGCAACATTTCTTAATTTCAACAGATAATACTAAATTGCTTGAAATCAATTAGTGAGAAAGTTCCTTCCACAACCAAACTCTAGGAATTCAACATGAGACTACTGCATGAATTAGCTGCCATTCTATGACTCCAAAGCATTATTAAATACAGTTTCAGGTTCCAAATTGTGAAAACTCATCATGGACAAGAGAATTTGCCACAGCGTCGACCATTCTGTGTGAACGGTCAATGGATGGGCAGTTCCTGATGACAGGCGATCCTTCAAAGGTACGGGACCCCACCGGAAGAGGCACTTACTGAACTCCCTGTCAAAGCGTGTGATCCTATTCCGGGAAGACCTGCGCACAGGGGCCGAGCGCCGCTTGCCCTTGCCCTTGCGGCGCCCTCCCCGGCCTCCCCTCCTCCTGCGGCTCACCACGTCTGAGTCGTCACTGTCCTCTAGCTCTTCCTCATCCTCCTCTTCCTCGTCCTCCGAACTGAAAGCACAGTGGGAAAGTCAGCACAGGTATAGGGGGGAATGGGTATTAAGAGTGCTTCAACAATTTAACTTCAACAGGAAAGGTAACCTGGAGCTACACCACTCCATCAAGATTAAGACAACATGGCAACGTATACCATATTCACCCGATTCTAAGTCCACCCTGAATATAAGACGACGATTAATGCCAGCAATGAACTAACTTGATGGCTTGCTTATTGTTCAACAACTTGAGAAGCCTAACCTTTTCAGCAAGTTTTCCTCATTACCATGTTCAGGATTATGAGTCCCTACAAAAACGTGCTGACGACAGTCCACTGTATTTGGGTGTACCAGCAGGTTTAGAGTTTCCTGAACAAATGTTTCCAAAACTAGTGCTATGTTCCTGGTAGAAGAACCCTCTTAAATGATGAGCATGTTCAGTAGCAAAATAAAATTTGTCACAATATTGTCATTTCTCCCAATAATTAGGTGCTCTTTTATAACACTTTTGATTACTTAGTTGACTTCACGAGAAGGAAAGCACTTATCAAATTTTTTTGAAAAATAAGTAAGGTATCAGCAAATAATACTAATGGTATCGAGGTATCGGTTTGGTATTGGTACAAGCCTAATTTCAACACATAATGGCAGTGCTGACAAAACTGACTGACTTTACACAAAAATTCCTGCGCCAGTAAAGTCTTTACAAAGTTAGGATGAAAATGAGTCAAGTTATTTACAGCATTTATGGGATTTGTTCGCCTATATGGTGGTAACAACTGCATTTCAGGGTTGCATATATGCCTTGAGAAGGAAATGGATGCCTGAAACTAGATTTATGCAAATTTAAAGATCACGTACTAGCCGTGAAAACTTTAGTGGCGTTATCCGCTGAAATTGCACTAGTTGACTAGTACTGAAAGTGCACAAGTTGCTAGAACAGTTGAGCATCTTTAATCCGGCACGGCCGGGACCGAAGTGATGCCGGATTAGGGATTTTGCCGGACTATGGGTCATGCATGGCAACTGGTCTATTTCTGACGTCCGGGGTGTTTTCATTGAAAGGAGTCAATTATTTATAACAAAATATATTCGTTTGCCATTTACTGAACATTATTGTAAAAAGAGTTACTGAGAATAATCAGAAAGAAATGGTTTCTTAATACACAAAGTTATTATTTAAAATTATCGAAGTTGCGAAGTGAGTGAAAATAACGGAATCTAAGCATTGTGCATATTGCTGCACATGTAAAAGTTTCATAGTGTTATTGGAAAAGGGTATAAAAATTGATATTTCGTATGCTGTGCTTTGCGTAACATAATTTCCTACCGCGCTCGATTTCGTATCAGCTGATTCAGCGCGATGCCAACGCGTGAGTGTCGTGTCACTACGTCGCCGCGGGCGACCGGACTGGATTATTCTTTAAAGACCATCATCAAGAGTAGTCTTCCTTCAACAATTTCAGGCTGATAATTGTCATCCCCACTCGGATTTATTGTTATTAATTACCATTTCTATGATTTCATCATCTGTGATATGTTGTGTGCTGAGAATATCGTGGCCGCTAACTATCCTTTCGTCTAAATTTACCAATTCTATTTCCTTTAATTCAGGGTTATGGATGATGTTTGCAAACTCCATCATCATATTTTTATCCTCAGAAACATGAAATTTTGTAAATCCCCATTTAGTTCGTCTGTATCAAACCTTAAAGCAGTCCACAATTTAAAAAACACGTGTTTTTAGAACGGACGGTGAAATGCTATTGCCTGCACGTGAAATTTCCCGAATCACGTCTTTTGGATTGATCACGTCTATTTCTAAAAGAGTTTATCCTCCTCCATGAGCATTTGGCCAGAAATACTAACTAGCCCTTCATTTCGACACAATCGAAACCAGGCTATCTACATCAGCACTTAAATCTTCTTTCATAGTTTTCTCTCTGTTATCTACTTCTTCGTGTCACTTTAACAGTAAAGTTTTGATGATTTTTCTCTTTCAGCTTCTTAATGTGCTATATTGTTGAAGATCCCACGTAGTATGTTTCAGTCAAACGCTTTACTGATGCAACGACGTCAAGCTTTTTCACAACTTGCACTTTTTCTGCGATGGTTAACGTTTTGTGTTGTTGCCACAACTGTATGGATGAGACACATTTTGCGTGAAATATTAGAATATAACCAATAATTTTATCATATTACGTCTAGTGGTCAATCAAAAATGCGCGTGCCATAGAAAGTGGCTGATCGGTAAATTAGTCGTATTCCATCTCGGCGATGTTGTCAAATTTATATGTTTACTTCAAGTTCTGAATTCTGAATAATTCCGGTGTAGGCGAAGAACCAGAAATTAATATGTTTAAATTATACTGATTCTTGAAATGGGAAAATTAACGTTAAGAATGGTATCTCGGTATTAATATAAAAATAATATCTCGGCAGGTTATGAAGCAATGTTCTGGTTAAAAACGTTTCGGCATTTTCCACTTGGTACCAGATAGTTGGTCATGGCAAAATTGCCGGATTATAGGTGCTCCCGGATTAGGGGTTCCCGGATTAAGGGTGCTCAACTGTATAGCAATTTGTGACATTGATATGTCTAGCAGTCCATGAACATCTTGTTCCTTTAGAGCTCTAAAATTTCCACAGAGAAAGAGGACGCCTTGGTAGCTCAACTGGTAGAGTACCTGGCCGGAAATCAGGGGGTCCGGGTTCAAATCCCGGTCAAGGCGAATGATTTTTTCTCTGTGGAATATTTGCTATAGATTTATGCAATTAGACCAGAAACTATTGTGAATTTTTTCCCATGAATGCCCACAAAAGATATTTCACCTTGACTGCATCTAAAAAATGTATCTACAGCAATTTGTAAATCACATTGGAGGGAAAGTTGTCCCACAAAAATAAGAATCTGCAATATGAAATATAACTTTCCCATTTCTACTCTTCCTGAGAAAGATGCCAATTTGGTTTCTTCGCCCTGGTACTTTCTCAGGAGTAGAAAAGGAGATTGACGTACCTGCTCCCCTGGAAGTCTTCGTCCGAGTCTGCCTCGTCGTCGTCGCTGCTCAGCTCCAGGTTGTTCAGCCGCCTCGTCTTCTTCCGGCGACCAGGCAGAATCAGCACTGGCTTCCTTGGCTTCACCACCTCATCATCGTCATCATCATCCTCGTCCTCTTCACTCTCCTTGTCACTCTCCTTCTCAGCCTTGGGGCTGCTTGGCTCCTTGCCGTTGGCAATGTCCTTGCCCGAGGCAGGCGCTGCCACGTCAGCATCCTTCTCCTCGTTTGCCTTCTCGATTGTACTCATGTCCTTCCCCGAGCTCTTCCTTGCCTCCCTCGAATCCTCTGCCTCCTCCTCCTCCTCTTCGTCCTCTTCCTCCCCATCCTCCACCTTGCCAGAGCCCCCCTTCTCGGCATTCACGATGTTGGCGATATCCTTGCCACGGCCTTGATTCCCGGCTCCCTTCACGGCCTCCAGCTCATCCTGTTTTGGCAGGGACAAAAGTGAAATCAATCAGGGGATGTGGGTTCTTGAAGGACGCTTGCTGCTGACTAACTCACTTGTCTACAACTTTCATCGGCAACATTCACATTAAATCAAAACTAGAAATGTCCAAATACATACTACCTGGTAATACTATAAATTATTCAAAAATATTGATCTTGAATAATTATTTCAGGCATACAAATTTGGCGAAATGATGGACTACATTTTAAGCACGGTGAGAGAATGGAGTTTGTAGATGGGTTTCCCCACATTATTTATGGTAGAAAGACAACAGTTTCAACAAATGGAATTCCAGCAAAATTTTTGTCTTATCACCATAAATAAAGCACCGAAACTAGTTACCAATGGTCAAGATTCAAAATCGAAGAAAGTTCATAAACATTGTCGATGGCTGCCACTCGATACAAGCTTTGCTTTTACCCTGTTACAAATTCATCATTAATTCATAAAAGGTCGCACAATGTGTATCTTGTTCCAAATCGTACTTTCACAAATAGCAAATGAACTACAGATAAGAGTTACTGGAAAATTATGCCTTTTCTCTGCCATCACAATGAGCATTTGTTACTATTTTCCATCGAGACATTGTCGAGAAAATGCTGAGACACCTGAGTTTGATAATCTATATACATATCCCAAAAATCAATTTTAATGCAGTAAAATATATCTTATATACTGTTCATTTCTACATTCCTTTACGTAAACAAATTTTTTTTGTTCACTGAGATAAATTCTCCTAAATTTGAAGTGGAATAGAAGAGTTTTTGTAACTTAAAATCTGATAACAAAGACTTGGGTACTTATTATGCTTGCTGTCATCATATTAAATTGTAAATGGAAAAATAAAGCCAATGATGTTTTTTTAGCCATTTGAAGAAAACCATTTCTATTTATTTCAAAATTTCACAAAAGTTATTACGAAATTTGTAAAACCATACTATGAAACTAGTGACTTGACCTAAACTTGCTGCTGAAAAGGTTGCCAACTTGAAGAGTATAGAGAAGTAGGGAAATAATAATTACCAGTATTATGTAACTGCATTAAAGTAGGTTTACTCTTTTGGAAGAGTTAGCTTCTCAAACTCAAGTGTCTTGACGTACTTTTACTGACAGTAGATTCTTACTGAATCTTGCATCGACTAAGAATAAAATGTTTACCTTGTAATACAGTAGAAACTCGAAAATACGAACTTCGAAATTACGAAATTTTGATTTTACGAAGCAAAATATTCGGTCCCGACCAAAAGGGTATCTAAGTGTATGTAACAATACGCGATATTACGAAATAACGAAGTTTTAAAATTACGAACCTCGGATCTTGGTCCCGACGTGAAAAAGTTACTCGTTTATACGAATGATGATGGATCACAGTAACGTTTTCCGGCGCTCCTTGTCAGAGTTAAACATCTAATTAATCATCGTCGCCGAATACAATCTGCACTGAATGTATTACCTGAACGATATCTCATTTTTCAATGCTACAATAGTAAGGACGACTTTGAATCGTAGGCATCGTAGCTCATAAAATATGAAACCAATCTGACATAAAATGCGTTCGGCTTTGTAACCACGAGTCCACAGAGTTGCCAACGAGTAAAGAAAACGTAAATTTGTAATTTAACTAAATACACATTCTCCCACATCGCCCAGCCGCGGAAATAGGATGTAGACGCCTGAATGAAACCACCCGGCCGCGTCGTCTAGCCGCGACGTCCAGACGCGACAGTTGGACGTGGCCGCTGGACGCCCCAGTGAAACCAGACCTTAAGGACGACTTTGAATCGTAGGTATCGTAGTTCATAAAATATGGAACCAATCGGACAAAAAATGCGTTTTGCTTTGTTACCACGAGTCCACGAGTTGCCAACGAGTAAAAAAATGTAAAGTAGTCGTGTACGGATATACTCGCCGGCGAGAGACTAATTGCTACAACCAGCATTTTCCTCTCATGATCCCTGGCATTTTTGTTACCAGTTTTCCCAAACATAAATCCATGATGAATATTCCTGGTATAGAAGTCGTTTGCTGCGCGTGTGCAATAACTATGACATGTATCGGAGATGGTGCTATGTTGTTCGAGCTGTAGATTCAGTCGTGAATATAACCCAAGGAAGCTTTTTTTCTTCTCACTATTTCAGACTTATTACACTCAACCTTGCTTGACGGCATAATTATTCCGGGTGGCAAAAGTTATCATCGAAGGACTCATGTTTAATTTACCGTCCTCATTGAGCGTTTTGATGTAGCCATCTAGCAAGGCTCTTCATACGCATTTCCCTTCCCTTCTTCCACCGCCAACAGCGAAGAAAATCAGAGAAAGTATGAGTTCGCATGGTTCATAGGGCCATTTAGTTTAACGCACATTAATTCCAAAGGAAGACTAGTTCTGGGCGCATGCAAAATCAATGGGAAAAAACGCTCAAGCACCCATATATATATTTATATCGGAAAATGGTGTACCCTCCTCCCCTTTTCACTCCAACATAGCGATCGAAGAAATATCCTAAAAGAGAAATCACTAGGCAGTCCCCACCAGGAAAATTCACCCAGCTCTCCTTCTCCTTTGCTCCAAAACCTCGGCATACTCTCCCCCATCACCTTTCTCTCTCACTTGCGGCTAACCTATCCCTCCCACACTGGCTATATTTTCCCTTCAAGTGACCCTCCGTGACCCCCTTTCCGCTCTATGAGTGGGCACGAGCCATCCCCCTCACACCCGAGCCCCCCGTGCCCGCCCTCCGGGATATCAGGCCCCTTCGAGTGCCCTTCCGTCCCACCCCCTCAACGCTAGGCTAGCATGAGATGCCCCACGCTGACTTTGCAGGCCCCCCATACCAGCTCTTGGGCCCTTTAAGAAGTTCCCTCCCCAATCTCAAGGAATCTGTGCACGCCGATGGGTCTAACTCAGCGTAAATATTGTTTTGCGGGCATATCTTGATTCATGGTAAAAGCTCCACTCGCCAGAGTCATGTCTTCCCTCTCCGCCGACGCAGCAAATTGGGGTAAGGGAGGAGGAAGATAAGATGCGACTATTCGGCGTAAAGCTGATGATTCATTCGAGGTTTAGTCTTCGCGCGCAGCCCTTGGCCTTGAACCCCAGGTGGATCACCCTCACAACAGACGTAAGATACTACGAGACCATGGGCCTCGCAGCTGTTTTTGTGAGTGGGCGAATGGAGTAACCCCCACCCACAGCGAGGGGGAAAGGAGGGAAAGAAGGCAGCTTCCAGCTTGATGCGTGGCCTGACCTGGAGCTGCAATGCTGGACGCAAGTCTCCTTGCTTGATCGTAAGCAAAGGAAAAACGATTAGTAAAAATATCCCACATTTCAATTCAATGGCGAATGTTTAAAAGAATTCTGAGATATAATGAATGAAGAGCAGGCAGGCAGACCTAATCTGAATAGAACCACAGCTGAAGCTTTCGTGTAGTAGAGTGAAAAACGAAAATTATTGATTTATAATGTTAGCATCGTTAGTAGCCGATGAAGTGTAAAAGGAACTATCAACCTTCACCGTTGAAGTGCGTGGCTTGTACACCCTACTTCTGATAGGAGGTACACAGCTGGACTCTTCTATAAGCCCTTCTTTCAGCTCTATCATCTCGGAAATAACCACGCACAAATAAGCTGAATCCAAGGGAGAAAAACGATTGTTATTTCGGGAAATTAATGGGCTTAGCATTATTTATACAAAATACATAACGTGTATCCATCGCATAGAATCCGCGAGAGAATCTCATTTTCACTGTCTTAGCTTAACGTAGGTAGATACATATATTATGCCTGACGCGGAGAAAGGGCCATCTTCTAACGAAATTTTATTCCTCTAATTTCAATATCGGGTGCCAATGATCGCGCAAGTCGCACACTTCCTTATTGTATGCATCAATCAGTAATACTAATGATGAAACATCGCTCACGCCTCAGTTGAAGAGTTCTCCAGTTAGGAAATAATATAGAAAAATGCGCTATGAAGCTTCATAGGCTTGTTCCAAACTGCACAAAAAATTGGGCAAAAGACGCTTCGTTGCCTAATCATTCATTGGAAAAAAATAACGGCAAGTCAGTTGTCGCGATGTAAATTTCCGCGGGGCTTAGATGGGAGTTTAATTCTTCCGAGTTTCGGGATTTCCGCCGTGAAAAGATGGAACGATGTGGTGGAAATCCCGAAAATCGGAAGAATCAACCTCCGACAAATTAGTTGCGTTAAACTGTTTGCACCTTGTGGGCATGAACACACATTTAAGTATACATTTATGAATTATAACTTCGTAAATCATGCAAGTACGTCGCGAGAGTTCATCTTAATTTAAGGAAACGACAAAGAGCTTCATCGCGATGTTTTTGAAAGATACTCGTTGATACGAAATTTGATATTACGAAGTGCCGATTTTTCCGGTCCCGTCGACTTCGTAATTTCGAGTTTCTACTGTAGTACAACCATGGTTCATTCTTTAAGATCTGACGTTAATATGGCCAAGTCAAATATTTTTTGTAAATTTTCAATTTACTTGAACTCTGACACTATTCTGTGGTTAATTCAACACTGGACAGAACTTGGAAGGTGGGTCAACACTGCTGATCACTTATTCACACATATAAAAGTTAATGTACTCAACAGTCCATATTTGGTAGTAAAGTTGTATGTTTGAAATTTTAAAACCATAATTATTATATTTTAAATTTAACCCTTTCAGTGCTAAGCACTGCAGTATGCACATTACTGCAGTGCAATGCATTCTGAGCACTGAAGGGGTTAATTGAGTTGCAGATATTACTTCAACAAGCAGCAAATAAATTAACAAAATAACAATTAATGCATTAATTGCAATTATAGCATTTGAGGTAGTCAAAATTCTAAATATTAAAATACTTGAGTTATGATTAATATTGAAATTTGACACTCAAATTCGAGAAATCTGCTATCTGTAGTTGAAAACTGTTTAACCTTGGGTTATTTTTGTTTTTTATTGCCCACATTCCTTGAATGACACTTTATTTAGCAGAAAGCGCTAATTAGCACAGTAAAATGAATTCTTAAAGGCATTTCGAGGAACTTGAAATTTCCTTCAATATACTCTATAGTCAATGCCATACAATATTAACCTTAGTCTAAAACAACCCTGAATTCAACACCACCACTCATTTTGGGGTACTTTTGAAAAGAAAATGACAAAATTAATATTATCATCGTAATAATTACGTCTTTGGTCAGCATTTTTTTTTTCTCCACTTCTCTTGAAAATCTCAGTACTAAATTTGAAACAATTTCAACATACAACCATTCAGGTTTAAAAAGATTCAGTGAGAACTAACAAACACTTTAATTACACAGTTAAGGTAATTACCATAATTACGCAATTTGATTATTTGTTCAAGCGATCACTTATGCAATTTGTTTTTTTGCTGCAGTCATCATGCAATTTCTTACACAGTGAAGTTTGGTGACAAAGTATGCCGATGACATGCAGTAGAGAAAAAATATTTCACCGCATCCCACTTCTGTACCAGTCTTAGCTTGATTTATATTCGTGTATTGATATGTTACATCATCTACCAACGTAAACAGCTGTTCGAGTAATGTTGTCCATTGACCTGGGCTTGCCAATCAGCCACTGAGTATGCACTAACTCCACTACTTTGTGCTCTACATCATGGAATCGGCATGATTCTGGACCACTGAATGACTTTCTGGTAGATGTAGCTTGCTCAATTTCGCCATTTACAGAATTTTTTTTGCACACATTAGCCTCAAACACACTGAATTTTCTTCTTGTGTCTCAGTTACAGTCAGGATTAATGAAAATAGGTTTAAAATTTATGTCGTAAGTCTACTTTCTTTCGATAACTTGTGCTCTGCAATCATGCCATGCATATTATATGCTCGTAATTTAACATGATCTTGTTTTTTTTTCAGGGTTAAGTACGTAACTCATAGATGACCACTTATTGACAAATATAAAAGTGCTGAAAGTGTAACAGGCAAATGATTTCATCATTCCATTGTTTTTGTTTAAGTGTGGTATGTTACATGCTAGATTTAAATATCGTGGCCACAGATGATCGTCATTGGCTGAAACCATTATTATTCCCAAGATAATAATATTTAGATAGTTATCGTGGTTTAGTTTTTGCTTTGCTATATCATGGAAATCATCTTATGAATGCTTCATATTCGAATTAGAGACAAGTAATGATATTTTCCATTGAAACCTTGTCAAAAAAGATCGTCTTATACTTATCGTAGGTGAATAAGGTAATCAACATTACGTTGCCATAGCAGCATGATCTTATCTTGATAATGAGACTGAGATAACACATTAATTTCACAAGTGTAAAGGAGTAATTCCACTTCATACTGCATTTGAAGTCATGGAGAAGCCACATTTAAGAATTTTGTACATTCAAAGTTATTCTTATTAAATTTTTATTAACTAGCTAATAACAATTTACTTAGCACTCACATGAATTCCACAAAAGGGCTACCTTCCTACAGTCTCTCAACCTTTGACCTATGCAATATTTGATATTGCTACTGCCAGTAGAGTTGGCATTTGAGCAAAGCACTTCCCACTACGTCTGTTTTCATGCCCATGGGGAGAGGGTCTCTGACAGCATACCTGGATGGCAGAGTTGATGAGATCGTCGTACTCATTGAACCGGTAGCTGAAGAGGGCTTGCCGCCTGGCTCTTAACTGATAGCCCGGCTCTGAATCTTCGGACTCCGACCTGCTCTCGTCGTCAGATCGGCTGGCGGCACTCCGTGATCCAGAGCCGGAGGATGAGGAGCCTCCAGAGGAAGATCCTTCCGAGGATGAGCCTGATGATTGTGAGAAAAACCAACATTCAATGACGACACGTTTTTTTTCCATCAAAATGCACGGAGCAAATGATAGGTTTCCTCTGCTACGTAAAAAGGACTAAAAACTAAACTACAGTTGTTTTGTTTTGGTTAAATGCATTCACAGATTACAACAGACATAAAGATCAATCAAATAAGACACACTGTTAGTCCAATGAGAAAATTGAAAGCCATGCCATTAGCATATGCTGTTATGCCACTGACAAGTTGCTTCACAAATATTTCACAACTCTATTAGTGATTGTGCCCACATTTGCTCAACACAAATAAGAGGAAAAAGCATTCCACTCAAGCACAAATAAACGCTCTTTCAATATCAATCATTAAAGCTGTTCAGGCCTTGCAAAACTAACAACTGTAACCTAGTTTCATTGCTTACCTTGTGCAGAACAAAACCAAATTCTAGTGAGCTATTATTAAGAATAACAAACATAATTTTTTTTAAAGTACAGTAGTTTGGACTACTAGAGGTTTTTCCATTTTATCTCGCCTCTTAGTTACAGATAAAATTCTGACACATTATTTTGTTATTTGTGTAGATATGAGAGAGCACCATTCTTCAATAAATACTTAGAATTTTACAAAGCAACATTACAATGCAAAAATAATGATTACTGAAAATAATTTTAAGAAATCATCAGTCTCATATCAAAGTCAGATTAATCTTTCCAAAACTACAAGTTAACTTGCAGTTATATATGAGAAACCATTCTAGAGAACTTCAAATTATTCCATAAAAACATATCATTTAGAAAATTTTAAATAAACGAGTAAAGTATGACAGTTTAATTTGATCTTTCAGTTTACAATAATTTAGCTGTATACTTGGTAACAAAGAGACTATTCTTACCATTAATTCTACATGAGCCTAAATCCCTATGTGTTCTTATAGGAATATTCACAAGGTTGGCTTGAGAAGGGACTGAATAAGTGTAGTGAGAGGACTGGCTTTCCATCCCAAGAGCCCAGGATCAAACCTGGGCTGCAACTGAGATTTTTCATTGATACCCTTGCGATGATACTACCAGGGTATTGTAGGAGCACTCCAAGTGCAGAACTCGGTCAGATGGGGCATTAAACTTTGGACAACTTGCAGACATTGAATCATGGACCTTGTTACAAGTATGGTAATGGTTTTGTAGATTAACTTTATGGAATTTATCATTTTGAAAGAAAACCCAATCCTTGGCAATTTCCATACTATTTTTTTATTCCCTCAACTGGTTTTTGGGGTAGTCTGTGTTTTTTCTTGGACACTGGCTTTATCTTATATATCTTATAGAGTAGTGCAAGTGAGGAAGAGGATTGGGGGGAAGGGGAAAGAACAAGTTTAGGGTATGTTAGTCAGGGGGAAAGGGCCAATTGAGAAAATAATGTCGGTGAAATAGCAGGGGAAGGAGAGGGGGTGGCAGGAAGGTGAGAAGTGGTGAAAGGTGTCAGAGGGATCTGCTCATTTAACACCTTCAGACGAAATATTTTGGAATAGGTTACAATTTCAATTTTTTCTAAAAAATCAAGCTTGAAACCTTTGTCACATAAATTTTAATATCTTCTTTCTGTGTACCAAGGGTGTGGATCTACTCCAGCTCAACAGACCAGATTGCTAATGCTTTTGTAAAGATCAAATGGAGATAAACTTAATGGCCACAATGAAAGAACATTATAAATCATTTGACAAACACTTTGCCAGATATTTAAATTAAAAACTGGAGATCCCACAGCATTAATCCATTAACTTAGGAGAGGAATGTCAAAGCAGTGGAAACAGAGAAGTTGAGACCTCTCCTTGAGAACTCCTCCCTTCACTCAAGACACATCCCTCCCCCTTCTGAATGCCGAGTCACTTTCCCCTGACCCTCCCTCTCCAATGGCTCACCTGACTCGTACGTAGAAGACCCCGACCTCCTCCTCTTCCGGCGCAGTTTCTTCTGCTCCCTTTCCCTCCTCCTCCTGCGCTCCCTCCGCGCCTCCTCTTCTTCCTCCTCTTCCCGACTGCGCTTCTTCCTCCGACTGACAGGCAACCCATCTGGGCCAATCTCTATATCTCCTTCTGCAACACAAAACATGAAATCCAAGGGTCAATATCAATGGCAATGTAAGGAAGAGATTGATACAATTAAAGAGTTGCGCCTCTCAAGGAAGACACCACATTTAAGATCCAGTAATATGGCTAATCACGGAGCTCAGGCTAAGGACTTGAGAGTAACATTCAAAATGAGAGCCTCACGGACTAAGTACAGTGGAATCCCGGTATAACTAGTGCTCATAATCCCTCGGAAATCACTTGCTAAATCGAGTGCTCGTTGTATCCGATGGTGTTGAAAAAACCACGTAATTCTCATAGTCGTTCGTATTTACAGTTTTTCTATGGTTTCCGTGGTATTTGACGAAGGTAAACAGCAAAAAAGTAATTTCAGGCACAATCTGGTAGAGTATCAACATATTTCATGAAAGAAACAGGACATTTTCCATTATATAAAATATTAATTCCCCTAGTTTCGATGTTTTTCTTCCAGTTCTTCTATTTTTCGATCGCCGAAGAAAGCTGTAAAGACAGCGTAACTAGTCGGAATTAAAATATTAGGTATTCTGTAGAAGTTTTTGGATAATTTTGCGAATATGTCATGACGATAATATTAGCTTGTTCGAGTTTTCGAATGTTAACCAGTACGTCCATCAGTTGGGAAAATTGGACTGAAGGTTCACTGAAATACGGCATGTTTCGGGGGTGGTAGATATTTTTCAAGCTTAAGCGAAGGCCAACTTACGGCTGTCTTTTTCCGACACGATTAACTGGAGCAATATCACGATAATTCATCGGGCGCGAACACGCTATGTTTGAACAAGCGCAATATCACGGTCTTTTATCGCGATATTTATCGTGATAATATATAGTGATATTTTATCGGGGCGCGATATCATGATATTTTATCGCGATATTTATCATGGTCACGATATTTATCGTGATAGTTATCGCGATACCTATTTATAGCGATATTTATTGCACCCCGATATCTTATCGCACACCGATATCTTATCGTGCCCCGATAACATATCGGGGCACGATAAGACGATGTTTATCGTCACGCTGAGTTATCGTTATCGCCACCTTATGATATGCTAAAATTATCGTATCCCGATATTGAATTATCAATATTGCCCATGCCTAGGCCTAACTCCCTCTCCTACTCTCATCTTGCTCATCGTCTGCCCACTCCCACTGATGACTGGGCCTAACAAAAGAAGAACGTAAAATGGGAGCACGCAGAGCGTACTGAAGGCTATAAATCGTCAATGTTTGGACATAACTGGCTTTAAGTGTTGTAGATATGGCACACATCTTGTATTTTTAGTTTAATTAGCAGATAATATAAAACACAATAGTTTATTTTTGCTAGGCGGTGCATCGCCCTCGAGAGATATGTCGTAATACCGAGCGTATACCGTGGAAGGAACTTTTTGGCCTCGCTATATCCGCTTTATTTTACATGTAAAACATAGGCCTTTTGGCGGTACAAAGACAATCACTTGCTATAACGCGATTCTCGCAATAAGCCGTACTCACTATACCGGGCTTCTACTGTAACTGACATAATGATAGGAATCCGTGGAAAACGTACAAAGTATAACCTGAATCAGCCCCACTAAGAGTTACAATGAAAGGGACTATCCCAACCTCTCCTGCTTTGGCTGCATTTTTTATGAGTTTCCCTCTTACAGCAACACAACATTCACCAAACTCAGAGCTGCTGTAGGTTGTGATATTTTTCAAAAGGAGTTCACTGAGGGATGGCTATTTTAGGCTTTAGTAGTAACTAACATGAATTCATACCACAGCTATACAAGATATCTTCATTGGCAAAAATAAACTGACACACATAAAATGGCAAGGAAGGCAAAATGATGGAAGACTACTATTGATGATTGTCTTTAAGCAATCATTAAGTCCGATCGCCCGCAACATCGAGATGGGCGGCCGTGTGGATGACACTCACGCGTTGACATTGCACTGAATCAGCTGATGACAAACCAAGCATGGTAGGAAGCATGTTGCACGACGCAATGCATAAGAAATATCAAATTCTGTATACCATTTTCCAATAATAATACTTTTTAATTAATACTAATTAAATGTGAAGCAATATGATGCATACGATGCTTAGATTCCGTTATTTTCACTCACTGTGCAACTTCAATACTCTTATGCAATAACCTTACGAATTCAGACACCATTTCTTTCTGATTATTCTCAGTACTTTTTTTTAAAATATGGGCCAGTAAATGGCAAACGAATACATTTTGTTATAAATAATTGACTCCTTTAAATGAAAACATCCGGACATCAAAAATAGACAAGTTGCCACGCATGACCCATAGTCCGGCAAAATCTCTAATCTGGCATCACTTCGATACCGACTGCGCTGGATTAAAGATGCTCAACTGCACTTAGAATTAGCCATGGCAAAGCCTGTGGTGAAAAGAAAAATATCAATTAAGAACCTCAATGTCCTGTGAAAAGTAGTCGAAAATCCACAAATATAAAGCGTGTTGAAATAGCAGCAAAAATTCAAGTTCTAACATCAATACTAAAGTTGAGTTTGTTCTACTCAGCACATAGCTGTTAAGCATTTCTATATTTGATATGAACTCATTTTCAACAAACATAAAATTCAAATAATGTACTATGGCAGGGTCAATGTTATGATGCTAATTGATTTGCGTTAGAAATTTTAAAATGAAGATGAAGGTGTTTGCCGCACGCATCCAATGTTGCATACATACAGAGAAAGCCTGTTTTTGTTAATTGACTAGAATAAAACGAATAAAGTAAACCATTTGAAATGCAAAAGACATGAAATAAGTATGACTCATATTCCATCAAAATTCCCTTTCATTTCTGCATTTCATTACGTTATGACAACTGCTAAAGTGACACTAACCTTTCAAGAAATCAAGCACATTTCAAGAAATTAAGCCATTTTTCATTCCCACTGTATAAACATGCCTCAAAAGTAATCAGTAGAAAAATTTCATCACCTTCATAAGACTAAATTACCTACATGCTGATATGCTCTGTATGAATATTGCTTCTTCCATTTTTGAGATATAAAGCATTAAAAGTAAGTCTTTGTGCATGGACTGTACATACAAAACGTGCTGTTAGGTCATTATTGTCATAATTAGTGATTAAGTGCACATCGACATACATATTGTGAGGCCTAATAAGTTTAAATGAAACTTTTTGCTATGAACACCCACTATCTATGGAATGAACTAGAATGGATGGCCAACATAATGCTCCCGTCTGTTATGCAACCTATACTCTTTAACTTACACGGGAAGGCCTAATGTGTTTAGCTCATTTGCCTCATTTCCACGTTCAGGATGTTATGTCCCTACAAAAACGTGTTAACAAGAGTCAACTGTATCTTGATTTTACATAATTTAATTTCACAAAACACTGATAATTCAGATCTGCAGGTGTTATGTAAAATCAAGATTCTACAGTAGTAAAAACACAAATGGTTTCATGGACTAATCGACATCCTCAGGTGAAAAACATTTAGAATCCAAACCCCATTTGGTCTCACTGAAATAAAATTCACAAAGAAAAAGACTAATGAATTAATTATTCCCACGCCGAAACAAAATTGTGGTCAGAAGATGTCAGCATTTCAACCAGAGATATGAGGGGAGTGAGTGGGGCATAGCAGAAGGCCACGCTTTAGTGTGAAAGAAGGAAACTGGTGCTCACCGTCCAGGGATCCATCCTCCAGCGCCAGCTGCTTCCGCCTCTCCACTTCTATCTCTCGCTTCGCCTCGTAGCGCTCAAAGTCTTTCAGACGCTCTTGCAGTCTTAGCAGAAGCATGGACTATGAAGAAACAGATACACTCAATGTTAGCAAAAGAAATATGATCCATAGCACTCTCGCACATGGCAAAATGACACGATGAAGAGGTAAATGATAGGACTTTTACGGGAGTGATAAGCATGACGTAAACCATCATTGAGGATAAAGAATCCAAATGAACTCATAAGGAGCTTGAATACTCATTTCTTTACCTTAGAAAGTGACAAATTCTTTCATAACATGTTTGATTAAAAAGGTTGAAGCTTTTGATTTTATCTTCAAGGGACTCAGCATGGATTGTTCACTAATTCGATAAGATTAAAAAATGTTGATGGGGCGAATCCAAAATTTGATTGAATCCAAATCCCTAATCCGAATCCTATTTTTTTATTGAATCTGAATCATCCCATAATCGAATTTGTAAATGCTGCCACTGGTACATAGAATCCGCACGACTGGTATTCAAATCTTTAATCCATTGATTTGATCGATCTTTTAACCATGGATTCGACCAAATATTCAAATCCCTGCCCAAAGAGTTACTGGAAACTTATGCCTTTTCTCTGCCATCACAACGAGCATTTGTTACTATTTTCCATCGAGACATTGTCGAGAAAATGCTGAGACACCTGAGTTTGATAATCTATATACATATCCCAAAAATCAATTTTAATGCAGTAAAATATATCTTATAGACTGTTCATTTCTACATTCCTTTACGTAAACAAATTTTTTTTTGTTCACTGAGATAAATTCTCCTAAATTTTAAATGGAATAGAAGAGTTTTTGTAACTTAAAATCTGATAACAAAGAATTGCGTACTTATTATGCTTGCTGTCATCATATTAAATTGTAAATTGAAAAATGAAGCTAATGATGTTTTTAGCCATTTGAAGAAAACCATTTCTATTTATTTCAAAATTTCACAAAAGTTATTATGAAATTTGTAAAACCATACTATGAAACTAGTGACTTGACCTAAACTTGATTGCTGCTGAAAAGGATGTCAACTTGATCAACGAATCCAAATCCCTAATCCGAATCCTATTTTTTTTATCAAATCTGAATCATCCCATAATCGAATCCGTAAATGCTGCCGCTGGTACATAGAATCCGCACGACTGGTATTCAAATCTTTAATCCATTGATTTGATCGAATATTTTAACCATGGATTCGACCAAATATTCAAATCCCTTCCCCAACCCTAATTATCAATTTACATTTGTTTTGGTTAGAGAAATTCAAATAGGCAGGCAGTGAATTTTAGATTTTCCAAAATGTAAAAGAATGAAGAATTTATGTACATTATTATTACACTGGTCTAACACCTAATATAAATGTTGACTATGCTTACTACATGAGATCTTTTACTAGAGGTTAGCTAGGCTGGACTGTAATAGCTTTGTCTGGCAACCAGATGTAGGACAAGGTGTGCCCATCTCATTCATGTACCATTTCAATTTTGCTAGAGTCCAACCTGGAACAAGTACTTCACAAACTGCTGAAGGCTCCCAAAGGAGTCAACAAAACTGCATGTTTCTTTCATGAAATAAATAGATTCATGAAATTAATAAATCCTTCGATTACGTCTGAATCACATATTTAATTTTCACTAACAGGTTCAAGGATCATCTAAACTAGAGCTTTTCAGTAAAAATGAGCAAATCGGCTGAAGATGAAAAATTCCGGAAAATATTAAACTCCAAAAGCCAATTAAAAGAGGAAAAAAACTTCTTTTTTCTTCTCCTTTTAATTGACTTTGGGGCTTGAATTTCTTCCAGAATTTAAGAGCTCTTCAGGCTAAGGAAAAATGATAGCTGAAGCTAACATTTCACAATTTGTTATTTCACAAAAGCCCTATCTAACGAGTACAGCATATAATGAGAAGCTTAAATTAGCAAGGGATGGCCTAGGGACCATTAAGGACTTGCTCAAACACTTGAGGATGGGAGGGGAATCTCTAAAGACTGCTTTACACAATACAATTTTTTGTACAATTTCTTTTGTACAAAATATTGTATCGTTTAATTTGTAAAAGATGTAAACATTTAATTTAATTAAAAAATGCCAGACAAGCCAAAACCTGAGCCTATTGGCTGGTGGTTAGTAAGAACCAAGATGGTATGAGGAAATTGTACAGTGTAAAGCGGCAAATTGTACGAACGCTTGTGCGATTGTCTGAATGATTGAACGGGAAATAGAACCAGTTCTAATTCCATTCAGACAAACATACAATTTTGTTCAGTTTATACAATTGTTTGTACAAGAAATTGTACACAAAATTGTATTGTGCAAAGCGGCCTTAACAGTTCTGCTACACCTCAAAGGAAAGCATGGCATGTCATGTTCATTTCCATGCTATCACTAGTGCTGTCAACGTCATGGTCCACGAGCCTGCATAAGAAACATGATTTCTGGAGAGGGGGCGCTGTCGAAGAGGCACTCACATGCTCACAGGGGGGGCAGAACCAGTCACCCTCCGGGATGAGGAACAGGGGTGGCCGCAGGCAGGAACAGTGCCATCCCGAGTCGCACTTGTCGCAGAGCAGGATCCACTCTGGGTGGTCCCGCTGACCGCACTTCTGGCACGAGTGCCGGTCCAGCACCTCCTCCTCCTCCTCCTCGTCTTCCTCCTCCCCCTCCTCCTCCAACTCCCCCTCCTCCATACCCCCCTCCACCTTGACGCTCTCCTCCCCTCCCTTCCTTGTCCTCTTGCGTTTCACCTGAGGCTTGGCTGCACATGCAAATGACATGGGAATATTCCCATTCATTTTTCTGGAACGTCCTATTGGCCGGTGGTTAGTAAGCACCAAATATCATTATATTCTTCCCATGCGGGCAAAAACAAAAGAAAGTAAAACAACTCAAATATGGGCATGCGGGGTTTTAAAAGTTTCACATTGAGATTGTACGATCTGGCACACAAAAAAGATTAGAAAGAAAGAGAAATATGCGGCTGGTTGATTGATCAAATCTCCACAAAATGCAGGAATTTGGCCATTTATTATGCATCCAACTGAGGTCAAAGCTTGGCGGGTGAATTTATAGTAATGGGAAAATTTTAGAAACTAACTTTCAATACACTGAAGTTCACTACAATTTAGAATTACTCAACTGAGGTCAAAGCTTGGCGGGTGAATTTATAGTAATGGGAAAATTTAAGAAACTAACTTTCAATACACTGAAGTTCACTACAATTTAGAATTACATTTCATCAACCAAATTGGTTTACCTTCCATTTTCTATCCCAATGTCATTCTCAGGGCATATTAGGAATTCTCAGAATGAGGAAATTAATGACAAGGGACATAGCGAGTACATTGAAATAAGTTTAACTGTTACTCAGAGCATTAGGACCATCCATTAATTTAATGAGCTTCCCAGGGCATTACTGAGTGAAAGTCTCCTTTTCAGAGGGTATGCACACATATCGGAGAAAGAAATTGGGGGCAAGTGCTCAATGAGGGAAGATAATAAAAGCTTAGCTACGCTAAATTTGTGATTCTAATTGCCAGACAAACCCAAAGGAAAGCTGCTGATTACATTTCACAGCCTACCACAGAATCTTCTTCAAATGGACAAATAGTTCAAAGTTACTGGTGTCAAAAAAGTACAAAAGTCTCTGTTACCAACCCAAAACCTAGCCTTTTAACGAATATTAAATCGTTGAGCATGAATAATATTATGACATATACATCCTAATTCATATAAATTGACAACAAAAACTGGGAAATATTAGTGATGTACAGTTTAAAAATTTATCTGGTTAATTATACAATAATAATAGCATAATAATGTTTATCCTTTGTAAGTGTATCCCATGAAAAAATGATGAGGAGAGCTACTCACTTTTTACAAATGAGAAACTGTAAAGGGTGCTTCAATATAAAAAGTTTGAGGGTAACTATGGAAATTATGATATGTTGAAGATTTCCTCAATTTTTGTACAATCTAACATGACTTATTTTGAAACTACAGTAGAGTGCCAATTATCCGTGGTATTAAAGGGGGAAGCGCAATCGGATAATCAAAAGTGATGGATAATCCATTCATGATCATTTTCCAAGTAGTTTTGACCTTGGTTTCAGTGCCATGCTTTGTGTCTTTTGTGCCTATTCCATTGAAGTACTTATTGTTTTTGCACAATTTCATTTACTGGCCAATCGTTCTTTAAATTCATTTCTCCAAAACATATTTCACCAACTATAATAGTATAAATACGTTTATCAATAACAATTGAATATGCTCCATTGATTCATGGAACACCCGCACAATCTCAGTGGTAAATCTCAGATGCACAATGCGTCCCTACCTACTTAAGATTTTTGCCTAACAGTATGTGTTTTAAGTCACGCTCGCAATGTATTACGCTCATCGCAAGTAATACTGTGCGGATTGGAAGAATTTGCATCACATTTTTTAGTTTCTGAGTCTCATACCAAGATAGCTGACGTACGATTACAGTTCTTCTGAGTCTAACGCCTCCACCCCAAGCTATAGCTGACCTAGGCATATGTCTCTTCAGGAGATGAGATGTTGCTTCTCGGGATTTCCTCAACCCTTTATGCTTACACGACCTGATCTCGAAGGAAACAATTCAAGATTGCAGATCAGCCCAATTCCCAAACATACGATGCTACAGACTGCTTGCTGAACGATAATCAACTACTGCAGCTAAATTAGCTGCTGACTCTCCCTTGGATGTCCTTTCAATGATGCTTAACACGTTCAACGCTGACCGATGACAATCGTCGTCTGCCGGGTGCTATCTGCTGACTGTGGACAACGATCATCGTCCAAGTTCGTAATCTGTTCTCAAGGCCGTCTTCGACGGAAGATGCCACATCATAGCTCTTCCTTTTTCGTTGTCAGTCATTCGATAATCCTCGGAGCGTGTGCAGTTGACGCAGCCAGAGTTGCCCATGCCGAGAAGCGCCGTTTCAATAATTTATTTTTTTAAGAGGTAAGTTATGTTTCTTGTGCATGTATTAGCTACATATTTTTAGTTAGGATGAAAGCACATACCTTTAGGGTAATTATGATCCAAAATTTATTAAGATTAATGAAGACCCTTTTTGTGATAATGGCATTAATTGTTAACCATGTTTTTAGCTGAAAAATGTTGCAAGGACAATGTTTAAGAATTTTTTAAGGCTAAAAAGAAAAGTCAAGGGATCATATTATTTTTTTCCAAAGTCCTCATAACCTTGTGGTCATAGCTGTAGAATTTCATCGGAAATATGTCAGAAATGGGTGAGATAGCATTTTTTGAGTAAAACAGTGCACCTTGTGAAGTGAGCATCGTGAATGGAAGAAATTCAGAAGTCTCCTCAAGTTTGAGAGGTTGTAACTGAAAAACTACTTGGACTAGGTAAAAAAAATTTCGACTTTACTCTTACATTGGTGAAGGGATTATATGTACCAAGTTTTGCCAAAACCCGAGTTGGTAGGTGGCAAAACCTCATTCTTCACCGGCCAATTTCAGTCACCGGCAAAACAAAAAAAAAAAAAATAGTGCCGCGTTGAAAACTTCTTGAAAATGTCTTATACCAATAAAACGGCGGCAGCAGCAATAAAACTTACTTGTCTGTGGTGTGCAAATAGTGTGCAGTGATTCAGGGAACTCACCATAACACAACATTGTCAAGTGCATAATTGGATTCCCTGCTGAAGGAAAACTTTTTTTGTGTGAGAAATGTAACATTACTATAGACTTGAACATGGCCATGAGAGCAAACAGAAGCAGTAGCGTGGGTCTTATTGGACCATCCGAGGGTTGGTTAATCGAACATCAGATAATTGGCAATCTACTGTATTACACTATTCTAACTAATAAGATATACAACATAAAACTCAATTGGACTCAAATAATGGCACATCCTTTCAAAAATTAAAACTTTCTACAGATTACGTAAAAATCAATCTTCAATGTGAAACAAAACTTAAGGAAAAAATTAAATCCCAGTGTCAAGTATTGTTGAAATGAGGATACCATAACTATAATCTCCCAAATTTTTTCTCAGCAAGTGGTAAAATGAAATAACACAAGCATCCAAGTTAATTACATTTAAAGTGCATGAAGAACATAAGAACTTTTAGACAGTAAAAGGAAACAATTATTTTTCATGCGTAATAAAGCAAAATTATTTCTAAATGAGCAAATTCAGCCATTTCACAATTCAGAGCTGAGGTACTAAACTGAATTTAAATTAGGCAGTAGTGGTATAGCAGCCAAAAGTAAAGGATTAACTAGGTAGATAAAAGTAAAGGTTTAACTTCCATGAAAGACATGTGAGCAAAATAAAGCACTCCATTCAGAGAGGACTGAATTCAAAATGGGGATGCACAACATGACATCAGCAAATTAAATCAATCCACCAAGAGATGCACTCTTTACACACAAATGGATAACTTGGGCACTGATACATAACCGGAGAAAATGAAACATACCTGAACAGCTTCTTTCAATGATAAGGACACACAGGCATTAGAAAGCAATATTAATTGCAATTACACAACCGAAACCAATGTGGTTAATAGAGTAGTGCAATTGTTTAGTGACATTTAAAAGAGCAATGGGAAAAACAATGCCATTCAGCAAATCAAAATGAAGCTCATGGAAAGAGGACCTCATGCGCACGTCCACCTGAGCATCAGATGGCCAAGGTTGCATCCACACTCCTCAGTCCACAAAACGCCACTTGACGTGCAGGGGAACGCCAAACAAAAGCAATGAGTGAGATTTGAGAGGGCAAACCCTTCCTGCTGCTCCCGCCTCCATAGCTCACCCTTTCTTGCAGTCCGAGCCCTCCTCGTGGGCTGCACGTCTTCACCAGGGCCCTGCTCCAGGTCGGACTCGGGAGAGAACTCATGGTCTGACTTGAACACCAAGACCTCGTCGTCCTCCTCCTCTTCCTCCTCCAACTCTTCCTCTTCCCCTTCCTCGGCCTCAGACGAGCTACGGGAGAGGATTTGTCCATTCAACAATTGGAAGACTGCAGTGAATCACTTTCATGGCCTCTGTCAAAGTTGAAACTCTGTGGGACTAACTGGGGGGTTTCCACTGAAATTACACTCAATCTATCTTACAGTGGACTTCCTCTGTATATCGATAGCATTTGGTCAGAGGAATGACTATGCAATAAGGATGCAGTATTCAATATGGCAGAAACCATCCAGAAACCTAACCTCAGGAAGAACACTGCCTCAGATGCTAATTATTGCCACGGAAAAACATCAGCACATTCATCTTGCACTTTGATGACAGAAAAATTGAATATTAGTCCTTGAATGGAACAGGAAGGAATACTGACATAAAATTAACTACATTTCTCTTTATTTGCCCTTTAATTGCCAATTTATGTATATTTGTATACTGGATGTTTAAGCCCCTAAATAATTACAGGAAACAATCAGACATTCACAATATTTACTCGGAACCGAAATCGCAATTTGTTACCCGAAATCGTTAGATGGGAACGAAAAAAGAATTTTAGTGAAAAAATTAATCTTCTAACCACAACCATTCACTCATAGATCAAAAATTAAAATAAGCAAAAGGTGACGCCCACCGAAAAAGCTTCTTTGATAACATTGACGTCATTTTCCTCCCGTCCTTGACTGCTTTTCTGGGAAGGGAAGGGAGTGGAGGGGGGTTCTCGGAAGGCCTGCTCGCAGAGATGCTGTCGCAACTGCTCCTATTGGCAGAGTCAGCTGTCCCCCCCCCCCCCCCCCCCCCCCCCCCCCCCCATTGCGATAAGGCAAAGTAGCTTCGCGGGCTCAGTTGAGATTGGACAAAGTCGATATACGTCAGACGTTGCACCACGCCCACTTTTCCGAAAGGGTTAAAAACATCAGTTTTTCACCGCTTATAACTCGAGAAATAATTGACGGATCAAAAAACGGAAAAATAAGGGTCTTTTTACTCTACAAACTCTATCGGATTTGGCAATAAAAAAATATGGTAAAAGACCCCATTACTTAAATAGTAAAATGGAAACTAACACTGAACCTTATCACAGACTCACCACCCCATCCAGGAACCACACTAGCATACGAATGAAATTATAAAATACTTTTTTCATTACATTACACTTCAACACAGAGCTCGATTTGACATCATGGTGAGGAGGCTCCTTAGAATGGGGAACTATAATTGTGTCCAGAAATACTTCTCTGAAGGCACATCAAGTTTGTAACTGATTTTCATCATTGGCTAATGCACTTTGCATCGTTTATCACGTAACTAATATGATGTAATTTTGTGACAATTGACATAAGATTTAATTTATTTCATATGACTTATATGATGGCAATGAGCTTGTTCTATTCTTGTATTTTGACGATAGTCTAAATTGCATAATACAACTGGAAACTGAAATAGAGTATTATTATTAATACCTTGAGCCTGATGATTCCCATGGATTGTTGCCCTTGCGTCCCTTGCGCCTCTTCTTCTTCTTCTTTTTCTTCTTGTGGTGCTTCTTCTTGCTCTCTGCCCCTTCAGGCACAAATTCCTCACCCTCCAAACGAAAATCTTCATCACTGTTCGTCTGTAACACCAATTTACACATTCAAATGATAAATAGAAAAAAAAATATTTTTAAGAAAGGACTAGAATGTTATGATGTAATGTAAAGCAAGAGCTATGAAAACCACAAAATGACTTGACCAACAAGGTGGCTCATCAATTTCCTCTAACTTTCTTCCCTATCAAGCCAGTAATCATAATTATTATTTTCAATTGAAAGCTAACTTGTCTATTAATAAGTACTCTTAGTCACTTCCACATAGTTTTATTTCACAAACGACCTGAAGATGGCGTAACTTGTGAAACCGGTCGTTTGTGAAATAAAATTCTGCGGAAGTGTTAAGAATACTCATTAATAGACATCATGACAACCTTCCACCATGTCAAGGCTTCGGACTTTGATTTTATTGAAAGCTAACTTTACGAATACATAAAAACATCTGGGACATACATGGGTTTCTGATAAAGTTAAACATTTTCATCTCTCATGAAAACATACATGTCAGGATAATTCACAAGCTAACTATGATGCTGGCGTTATCCTACAGCACTTCATAGTCATTCAGTGAATACATTCATGGAAAATGATACTTATTTCCTATACACTAAATTCATTGTTTGTTACTGATCATACAATAATACAAAGAAAATGCATTCAGGGAGTCTAAAAAAGTGGAGATAAAAACATTCCTGGCATTCTCAACGTTTTCAGGACTAAAAAGAGTCGATGTCGTGCTCATGGCGCCACCGTCCAAGAGGTTAAGGCCGAACTTTAAACACTAAGGTGCTTACCGTATCACAAATTAGTGGGATTGACTGCTTTGTGGCATAATATAGCCTCTAGGCATCTAATATTCCACAGGGAAAAATGACGCCTCGGTGGCTTAACTGGTTAAAGCACCTGGCCTGAAATCAGGGGATCCGGGTTCGTATCCTGGTCAAGGCGAATGATTTTTTCTCTGTAGAATTTCTGCTATAGTGCATTTTAGTGGGTAACGCCGTTAAGATTCTCGCGGCTAGTTCGCGATCCTTCAATATGAGAATTAGTCTCCGCATTTGAAGCAAAGTAAGTCTTATTCTATGTTTACAGAGTAAAAAATACTGAACTACACAAAATACTGATCATCTGAAGAGTATTCACTTTAAAAAAACATAAAATTTAACATTAAACTGATAAAAAATTAATATGCATTGGAAACACTGCTTGAAAAGTCACTGATGTCTACGTAAAAATAAAATACTATGTATATACACTATTGTAACTCACCGATCTGGGTTTCGTCCACTCCGTAGACATTTTTAGGGTAAAATTGTCTATGGAGTAGACGAAACCCAGGTCCGTGAATTAAAATAGTGTGGAATATACATAGTATTTTATTTTATTTTTACGTAAACATGCAGTTCCACCAAGTTACGCCTGAAACTAAGCAGTTTATCACTGTAGTCTGCTGTGTACCATTGAGGACTGAAAAAGACAAACTAAGTAGTTGAGAGATTATTGTATTTGAATATTTAAACGTTCAGATGTCACAGATTTGATTTTTAAAGCCCGGAATTTTCAAGTCCTAGTCCAAGTCACCGGGAGAAAAATGGTACATGTCTTCACTTCATACTGCCATTATTCAATATTTATAAAGATAGCTTTCAATTTTAAATAATAATCTTTAGAGATGGGTCGAATCCAGTTTTTGTCTATTCCAAACCTCGGATCCAAATCATATATTTGCTCTCGAATCCTATTTCAAATCTACAACCTAAATTTCCTCAGGATCCCATATTTTATGTAAATATAATTGTTAATTTTCCCTTGAATATCAAACATGAATCTTTATTTTCCCAAAAAAACCTGATATTTTATTTTGAATCCAAATCTTAATTTAAATTTAACAAACAGTATTAAATTAGATGCTACCTTTCAGAAAATATTTAAAAGAAAATTTATATTCACTATCATATTTACACTCATAAACTTTACATAAATAATCAACCCAGTCTGAAATTACAACGCAGTTACTTTCACATGATTTCTTAATCACAGCAGGATATTTGATATATTTTGTTTTAGAATGGATTTTATGGTATATAGCACATAACTAGTAGGTAGAGCGCTGGTCTACTGACCGGAGGGTCCTGGGTTCAAATCCCGGGCAAGAGCCTTTCTGGACACCCCCACCTAAAATCATCGCGATTCAATTTTCCGTGTGTCAGAACTTTGTAGGAAATCGCATGTGGCTCAGGGAAAGGAATTGGCCCCCCTACCCTGAATGTGTGAAATTCACATGCCACTGGCTTAGTACGGGGTGAGCTCTACTCTCACCTATCAAAGCCCAACCTTCGCGTTGGAAATAAAAAGCACTTAGTACGGATTATTTTAAGTTAGGTTTTTGGATGGAACCACTACATTTTTGAGGTTAACGTTCATACCATTAACCTTGAATGCCCAAAAGCCAAATTTATTTTTGGCCCTTTAAATTATTCTAGCATTCCTTCTGAAATTCGTTTGTACCTTGCAAATCTGAGGAGAAGAAGTGATGAAATGAAAAGTTCTATGCAGCCAGAGGTTTGATGCACCTTTTAAACAGGCATTACTACAAGAGCAGAAAAAATACATAGGCAAATCACCATCGGTTAAGGAAAGCGACAAGAAATAAGCACTAACCAATTCCTGCAGTAATTAGAAGCTAAAATAATTACCATCTAAAATCGATTTTGAATTTCCTCCCGTTCTAAAAAGATGTCCTCTGTAAGAAATGTGTGTTTTTAGCTTTACATGGAGCATGATGCATGTTTCCAAAGTCCGCATAATGATTCCTGGTGCACATATTGTGCTTTCGTGCTACCCTAGGTGGAGGGGGATGGTTTTTTTCCTTGGCCTCGTAGGGGACCATCTGTGTCCAAAAGTACCACTGGACATCCCCCTCACATAGTGTGAGGAGAAGTGCCTATGCCACAGCTCTGACAAGATTCCTCATAAAAGCAAGGTGATACTGTTGCAGAGTCAACTGCCTACCCAAGGAATTGAAGGCATATTTCATTAAGTAGACCTAGTGATTAAATAGTTTCTTCGTCCACTCCCAGCAGTAACATCTGCAGTCATAGATAGTTCCAACTCAATCCCCTCTGTCGACATAGTTCATCTCCTAGTATTAGTCCAAAACAACCATCTCTTGGCATGGTGGAATGATGTGAAGGAGTGAATGCAAGTCCATATGATGTGTAAGAGTTAAGGATAAAGCTACAGTTAACTGCCAATAGCTCCAGGTAGCGAGGGGAGATAGGAATACATGGAGTATATTTCATCCATTCTTTACGAGATTATCTTTGTTTTTATGAAATTATCTTTTGTCTTTGTATTGATAATGAGAAGGGTTTATCACTCGTTCATGAAAAGCATGGGGCTGAAATTCAAGAGAAATATTGTTATTGGGTGGCAACAGACATTCCATAATGGACAGCGACTTACGGTTAACCTTTCCATGATTTACCTGATAGAGACACTTAGCATTTTAGCCAGAGTTGTAAAAATTTATTTTATAGTAGCTTTTAATAGCTTTGCTTCCTATTAAATGCTAAATTATGGCCTTATACTCTCACTAAGTATTAACTAGTTCCATTATGGCCTCGGTAAAGTAGAGATAATAGGATTGCATGAGTTTTTGTCTGCTGAGGTGAGGTCATCACCGCTGGTGGTTTTTTTTAAGGTACCTTCAATGGCTAAATGGACATAGCTAACTCCTGTCAAATTTGGGCCTGTCACAAGTGACTTGTATTTTCAAGGATTCGGATTCAAGGCGAAAATTCAAGAGATTGGATGAAAGAGGAAATATTTGAAGGATCCGAGGATTTGAATGTCCCATCCCTAATCATTCTCTAAGATGCTAACAATGTGGATCAGAATCAAAAAAAAAGATGTAAATACCCAACACCAGTTATTACTAATTACATTGTTTACTTTCATTACCTTCAAATTTAGGATGACTTATTTTTTGGGAAATGTGATGCAAATAAGCTATGTTCATATCACAATTAAAACAGAACTTCCATTACTGAAAAGGATGATGCTACAGAAAATTCTGGAAAGCATGTGATCAATAAAATAAAACATCCCTTATTTTCATCTCATGATGTAAATGAGGCAATAATTAATGTGAAGATGAACATCAATGTACAGAATAACACATCCCAGTCAAGGCAGTTGAATTATTTCACTGTGGAAATCTTGGAATTGAGAATAAAAATTAACTGATGCGGGATTCTCAAACACAAAGAACATAATCAACTCAACCATACATAACCAACTTCATTCCACCTCCAAGGACCCATTTAGGTGATTTTTAATAATTCAGCACAAAAAATTGCTACTGCTATATAATACTAATACTTTAAGAAGTCTCACATTAAAATAGGTGGTTATATAGTCATGCACTCACAGCTCTCAAAATGAAAAGAATCCATCCTCCAGCCTTCATTTCTTTGATAAAAAGTATTCCTCTAACTAGTAACACATACTGGTGCTCTGATCTAAGAGGAGCTTTTAAATTTTTAATCAAGGAAAAATTTTCTTCTAACTAGATCTCAACTTTTAATCATACTAGTGGAGTTTTAAAATTATTTTGGTGTTTTATTCCCCATGATGTGAAACAATGGCTCATTGCATTAGGAAAATTTCAACATCTTTTATTTGTTACTTAGCTCCACAATTAGAAGATACCTCTCACATCAAATTGAATTTTCTTTGGCTGTCAAAGTTCTAATAGATCTAGAGAGTAAAAATTAATTTATTAACCAAGAAGAGAATGATGAATGCTCCCCAAACTCAAGAGAATACAGACAGGAAGAGCACTTAAATTCACAGGAAGGAAAAATGAGTTCCCCTTAACTGCACATATAGTTTTTCACTCACAAATAATACCATAGTGTAAGTAAATTCTAGAGGGCTCACTGTCTAACTATAACTGTTGTACATTTTGAGGCAGTTCAGGGAAGGGGACCAGCCAACAGAATTAGGAAGGTGGCGAGCCCTCAAGCGCATACTTACTCCTGTGATGATGCAAACACATTATTCATAGATTAATCAAAAAATGAATGAGTGATATAGGTTTACTATACGCTATATCATCAGCCACATCTCTCAGGGTAGCCAAGGGTGGACAAAGATTCGGCAGTTAGGTACTGACCTGTGATTAAGTGATTTTGTTTATACAGCACAGCTGTAACCTGTTACCCCAATCTATGACACATTGCAAAAATATCTTGTATTTCCATAAAGAAAAACAGGACCAGGATGATTATAATTCTAAAGTTTCAACATGATTCATATTTGTAAATATTTCAGTTTGATGCGTGAACTGATAATTAATGTTCCAGAAAAAATAATTTATACGGATGAATGAATATAACAAAACAGGCATGCATTGACAATATACTATACTTTCACTACTCATGCTCTTGGAAATGTATCAACTTTTAAAGAGAGTGGCTGAAACGAGCAATGGATAATTTTTCCGAATAGCAACGGGATTGAGAGATTCTCTTCTCACCAATTTGGTCTGAGAGCTGGCTTGCTGATAAAGGTGGTCATCGTGCCGCAGTGCACGTCCCATACCTCACTCTAATTGAAGGCATATCTTGCTTCCAACAAAATGGAAGCAATTACGAGGCGGAGGAGAGAAATTGCAAATGGACGGTGGGAAAAAAGAGAGCATGTTGGAGAGTTCATGCATTTTGCAGTCTTAATTTCTGTCTTAATTACTCTTTTTACTTTTGGAAGCATATTGAATAAGTGCATGTCCATACTTCTCCTTTCTTCTTTCGGCCTCTCTTCCTCCTCTTCTTCTTGCCATCAACAACCTTATCCTCCTTGCCCGGCTTTGCCTTTTTCGGACCTCGCTTCCGTTTCTCAGGCTTAACCTGGTTGGAGGAGACACAGTTGGGGTTGCCAGGGATGCAGCAAACGGGGAAGAAAGGCGTGGGGAGAAGCCATGCAAAGAATAGCCGCCGTGAGTGCAAAATCCCAAAAAATTAGGCGAGACTCCTCTCGCTTTCTCTCTCTATGCCACCATAAATAAATAAAAGGGGTAATTATCAGAAATGAATAAACCAGAGAAATGAACACACTGAACACTCAATGGAAGAGGGCGGGGAGAGGAGTGGAATAGCATCTTAAAAAGTGCGGCACATCCATGTTTGAATTTTAAGTTCTCGACACAGAATGATGCAAATATTAAGACACCATGTTTAAGTTTCCATGCAGCCAAACTAAAAGGCTTGCAGAAGAAGAAATTTCAACAAACTTCAAATAAATAACAATGAGATAATACTGATGTGCCATAATAAACGGTTGATTAGCAGGACTTCAAGGCTGCCTATTGCAACCTTTCCAATTCAATAGCCAAATTTTGTATAGGTGGAAGCCATCTTCAAAAGGTGTAAATTAGGCCAATAAATTACCAATTCATTTTGTGCACCATGTAGGCAATACTATTCTATATAATTTAATTTATAACTCCATAGTAACAAAACTCTTATCAGCCAGAATCAAGGCTATGCCTTTGCCTGGTTGAATGTGTGCACTGTACACAGCAGCTTCTAGGGGGTGGCATATTCAACATTCTGACACATGAATTGAAGGTTTCAAGTAGTTTTTAGCACTCGGATTAATCTAAAACCATCCTTAATCTGAAAAGTGAAAATCACATTTCAGTGCTTAATTACTAGCAATTACTTAGCACTACTATTTATCATTGCATGTAATAATTCTGTTCAAAACTATCCTCAAGTTATGTTATAGGACAGAGAATTTCCGATATTTTAATGTTTGTACCTTGAAAACATAACTAAAAGCTAACATTTCAAAAACCATAATTTGAAAACAAATTGTCCTTTTTCCTAATGTAAAGTAATTAATACTAAATAATTGGTAACAATGACAATTTTGCTCAGTATATTAAAATCCTCTTAGTATAATATAATGCTTTAGGCATTCTTATTCTTTCTCTAATCTTTATATGTGTTTCTTTTGCAGTAAGGTGGCAAATTTAACTTTGCACATGGCATGGCCTTGACCAGAGTCACTTTTACGTCTTGCTATCGCTCTCACAATATGAATATTGGATTGCAACATCCCCATTGAAAAACAAACGTAAAACAAATAAAATGGTGTTAATTCACTACACCATTTCCCCGTTGAGGGTGAGCTCACATCACCTGATAAAAGTAGCTTTTCACGGACCACTCATTCAAAAATCCAGCATGTTCCTCTTCCTTCCCTATAACCCTCTTCAGTTCAGCACCAGTCCTACCTCCCTTACCGACATCCAAATATCCCGACATTAACCCCTCTTCCCTAGTACTTTACCCTTTAAAATGGCCTCCAATACCTCTCTTTCTCCATTTTATTCACCACTGGTATCAATCCTTTATTTAAAAAGTTTGAACATAAGTTATATTGTACGTCATGCCATTACCCGATGTTTAAGTAAGTTGTGCAGCTTGTTACAACTGTTGACTGTTGCGATGACTTAATAATGATTCTAAAAAACAAAAACTGAGATGCATGAATGAGCAGCCACCACTCATTTCTAAACAAAGAGCCACTCCTTAACAAATGACATATCTTTGAGATAATTATGAAAATGAGTACTCTGAACCTTCTGAAACTCTGGACAATAAGAGAAAGGATCATTTCTGAGACCCAATTAAAAAAGATGGGAAAACTTGACATACTTGACCTATAACATCAAAAATTGAATAACAGAGAATGAACTATAATTCCCACTTTGGTGTTAAGAATTAAAGTAGTTTAATTGATATAATTAACCACAGCAATCACAATTTACTCTCAGTCTTTTGAGCAATACAGGTAATTTCTTGATGCTAATGAAGTCCTGCTAACTTGTAACTAAAAGCACATAGTTACCATAGAGATTTAACCATGAGTCTTACCTTATCATTTGTAGACCATTTCTGGATAATAGCAATTACCCAGTCACAAATTCTTACAGGAACTATACATCTCCCACGTCCATTGAACTTAACATAATTGCATTTACATCTTTAAATAGAAAAAAATACCAGCCTTCAGACTAGTATCAATAAGTCATCACCACCAAAAATCTAAAATATTATAAAGGCTAAAATTATTTTAAAATTTATAAGCAAAATTACAAAACAACACATCAATGGCAGAGGCTTCCACTACTTTAGTTATAAAATGAAAAGTTGCAAAGGAATGATTGAGACTAAAAAATACTCAGGACGATTGCCATATGTGATGCTGAAAGATGGAGCTTTGATTTAGAAGTGAAATAAATCCATTATGCTTCTCTCTCCATATCCTACACTTTTGTTGCTAATAACATGATCAAAAGCTATTATTATTATTACTTTCTTACAGGCATATATTTAAACTTCGAAGCCTCATATATATCAATCCAAAAGTATGACATGAAGGTGATCAACTAGGATCAAAATCAAATGAAATTGTCAATTTGGCATGTTCAAGTGTTTACAAAAAGATGAAACTGGAGAAGTGTACCTATCTACTGTAGGTGAATAAATATATGGTCTACACTTAATGCATTTAGGAAGAGGATTTATATGAAGATAACAACCTAGCACATGGGAAGGTGGAAGTTGCCTATATGATAGTAAGGAACCACTTCCAGAATCAGAGTACAAGATGTAATGCTGTGAGGAAAAGGAATGGAAAACTTTTAAGGGAGATTGAAGATTAAGTGAAGAGATTGAAGGAATATTTAGAGCATTTATATAAAGTGAGTAGTAATCTACATGAGAAGGTAATCGAAGAGGAGACTGAAGTTGTTAAGAATGATATGAGAGACTCAATACTGGGTTCAAACTTCTTTACAGCAGTGAGGGACTCTTAGATAAATAATGCTACTGTAATTAATGATATTTTAGCTAAGCTACTACAAATGCAGGAGAATAAGACATTGACCCAACTCAACAAAGCCATTTCATGTGCTCAACAGGAGAGAAAAAGACAGACTTTCAGGAGAACTTAGTTATCCTTATTCCTAAAAAGACGAAGACTGAAAGCTGTCCAAATCTAAGGATGAATAAGACTAATGATACATTCCTTGAAGGTATGGACAAGAATCACCAACAGAAGAATATGACGAAAAGTAGAGATGGGTCAAATAGCATATTTCTGGAATTTGAATATCGAATTCGAATATTAAATCATGACTCGAAGAACTTGAATACCTGGAATACCAGAAATGCAATTGATATGATAGATGTTATTCTGCAAATTAATGTGTTGCCTGTTGAAGCAAAAAGCTGCAAGTTGAATAGATTTACAAAATTATTTCTGGTTTTACAATTTCAAATATATAAAGTAAAATACTTTTTTCCTCCAATTATGAACCGTTGAATACCTACATTAACTTTTACAAGCCTTAATAAGTGAGCAGAATTGTTGATACACATTACTGTTCTGTCCAGTTTTCAATTAATATGAAGACGTATGATCATAATTATTCGAGATCTCGAATATAGAATTCTTTTAGAATAATTATTTGAGGTCTCAAAGATCGAATACTTTCTAGCATTAGAGTATTGGTGGATCTCTGATGAAAAGCTGAAGAATTCCAGGATGAAAACCAATTTGGAGATTAAAATAAGCAAGGGGACAAATCTTATACCTGAGTCTAAGACGACCCTGAATCTGATATGAGCTCTCATTTGGGGTAATCTTGAAAAGAAGATGATAAATTTAACAATATCATTTTAATAATTATGTATTTCATCATCACCTATTTTTTCCTCCACTTTTCTAGAAGCTAAGCATCCATAGCATATATTATAGTAGAAATAATTTGACTTATGTATATACAACTATCCATGTTCAAATACATTCAGTCTAATAAAACAAACACTTTATCATATTTTTGGTAATTACCTGATACATGTAATTGTACTTTTTGCCTAAGCGATTAAGTGATTTTTTTTTGCTGCAGTGGTCAAGCAATTTCTGACTAAGCAAAGTTCAGGGCTGCAGAGAAAAATTATTTCATTGCATTACGCTTGTGTACCAGTCTTAGCTAGATTTCGATTTGTGTATTTACATATTATGTCCTCTAGCAACTTATAAGCTTTTAGAGGCATGCCGTCCTCTAAATGGACATGTCAATCTGCTACTGAGTATGCACAGATTTCACTAGTTCATCTTCTACATCACGGAATCGGCATGATTCTGGACCACTGAATGATTTACTGGTACATTTATCATTCCCCATTTCATGACTTGCAGATTACTTTTCTGGTACATTAGTCTCAAATACACCAAACTTTCTTCTTACGTCGCAGAGTTCAGCATGATGTATGACAACAGCCTTTAAATTCACATAGCAAATCAGTCAATTTCCTTTTGACAACTTGCCATTTGCACATGCGCTGCACATATGTGGCACTCATATTTTAACATGATTTTTAATTGTTTTAATAGTTGAGTACTTAATTCATAAATCACCCTAACATTCACCACTTAGGGCCAGTTTCACCAATGAAGATAATCGTTTCAACTCGGTTAATTTTGCGATTAACCTAGTTAATGTCACTTTTCTGTTTCACCAGTACTAATAACTCAGTTTTGGGGCATTATCTTGGTTAATATTTTTACTGGAGGTTTTCGCGAGGTGAAAGCTTACTATCCGAGATAATTCTGTAAAGCAATATGACGAGCAGGCGATTTCGGGAGCTACTTTTAGATTTTAATGACATTGTCGAGACATTTGAGCTCAATTATCGTAATTTAAGGCAATTACTAGGTGGATTCTGGAACGCGCTAATTGATTTGAACCCAAAAGCTGAGATTTTACTTATCCTGAATTAATAAACTGCTGTAAGCAGAAGAAGATTCTGCTTACAGCTGCAAATACAAGCGTGGAAGTGAGGAAACATTTCATTAGAACATACATCTGGAGCATTCTACTATATGGCAGCGAAGCACGGACGATAACAGCAGCAGAGAAGTCCAGGCTGGAAGCATTTGAAATGTGGTGCTACCGAAGAATAATGAAGATAAAATGGATCGATCGAGTGACAAACGAAGAAGTCTTAAGAAGAGTGGGAGAAAAGAGATGCCCACTGAAAACCTTAAAAAGAAGACGGGACAACTTAATAGGCCACATCTTAAGACACGATGGCCTGATGAAGACAATCCTCGAGGGAAAAGTGAACGGGAAGATTGGAAAAGGCAGCCCTCACTAACGTATGTTAGCCAAAAAGTATGAGGTATATGGAGTTAGTAGTAAAGGATGTAAAGAGAGGAGCTACATTGATATGAAGAGGTTGGCCGATAGAAGAATCCAGTGGAGCGCTACGTCAAACCAATCCTAGGCTTGTTGACCGATGATGATGATGAATTTTGACCATAAAAAATAATGAAATACACAGTAGTTTCACAAAATATAGTATTAAATAATCCATAAAGTTCGTACAGAGTTCGTTAGGCAGCTGTGTTTGACTCAAACAATGACATAGAAAGAATGAAATTTACTTTTTGAAGAAATCAGGAAGCAAAATGAAAAACTATTCAATTTGTACATCATCTGCCGAAAAAACCGTGGAGCCAGGAAGTTCGCCATACACCTTCATGTAAAAACATCATTGTCCCGAAGGCCAATTATTTTCCTCTTCTATAATAGGTAGTTATTTACAATGCAATTCTTCAGTAAGTAGTACAAGAAACTAGGTACTACATACATTTATGATGACACTTAATAAATACCGTATAAAATACAAGGTTGAAATTTTGTCAAATAAAGGGTTGTCTTAGACTCATATGAATATGGTAATTGACTGGTGATGACGAACAAAAGAATATTAATGGAAGGAAAATTTTCCTCTAAATAATGATCGTTTAATAATTTACCTATGCTAAAATCAAGTCTCTCTTTAGAGCTACAACTTTTGAACTTACGGGCAGGTTGATCAAAAGGTAACTCAAAGGCACACATTAGTATTCATATTAAAGATGGCACCACACTTAATAGGAAATCACATTTTAGTAATCTACTTTGTGAGCTGGTAAATTAAGAGACTCAAGATTCTTTTCACCATGAAAAAAGATAATGACACATTACTTCTTCATGAACTCTTTAATGCAGATGGAAGCTTCAAATAACTTGATTGCTTACAGAAAGATTTCTACACTCAGTAGACTACAACAGAGGGTCATGGTGGTCTTCCATAAACAGAGGACAATATTTAGAAAAGGGAACAACAGCAACATCACCAGAACCAATAACAACACAAGAGGATTCCCTGACTCTTGTTTTCCATCTGGACAAATCTGCTACCAATGGTGTATTAACTCCAGGAGGAATTTATTTGAATTTCTGTGGATGGCCATCATTCAAAGACTCTAACTGTATGAATCATCTGTGCTAGGGTTTTCAGGAGGGGTGTGTACATTAGGTATCCAATACTGATTCAAAATTGAAGTAATCCAGTGATTGTAAGTTGAATTTTTAGTTAGGTTCAAACAGCTAAATCATTAGTTCACCTTCAAAGAACAGATGCATAACAGAAAAAATGAGAAAAAACCATCATGACAGTGATGTTTAGAAGCAGGTCCCTATTTTCGGTACAGCAAATAAATGGTATTATAGCCACTAGTAAAAAAAATACACCCCTATGTGAAGTGCTACCTAATTTCAGACATTTTTACCACTCCAAAATGAATAAAAAATAAGAAATGAGAATAACTACAAGTACAACAGAATATTAGAGCTAGTTAAACAACAAACATGCAGAATATTCTGACAATATATTAGATACAAAAAAGTGTAGAGACTGTCTTCAAAAAATGAAATAGAAAACAATAATGGTGAGGTTAATACTGAACACTGACCAATAATTTGCGAGAAGCTTAAAAAAACTACAATTTAATGAACTTGTAACATGTACTGTTAATGATAAAATAAACAACCATTTTCCAGTAGCACTTTGATAATTCAGGCATTTCATGCAATCTAGCAATGTCACCATTGAGAAAGAAAAGAGGTTTGCATGAAAATCACTTTATGTAAGTAGAGCACCTTAGACAAGATTTTTTTAGTTATGGGCAGAGGTTAATGTACTGTCAAGACTAAATTAGGTATGATCAAATCTTACAGTTAGCTGAGAGTAAGAGAATAGCGTTAGGCAGTAAGACAGATGGGGAGTGACAGATATTATTATAAAAACATCAGTTTCCAAAGGACTGAAGTGAGTGGGGCAATGGCTGGGAGGGTACACTTATTGCCAGTCATGTTAGCGTATTCAAATGAAGCCTGCTTGAGAACTCCATGTACTAAATTTCTACCATCTTGTCTTTTGATGCCCAGCATAATAAATCAATCCTTGCACAATGAAAAGCAAAAAATTAACTAGCACTGGCTTGTCGTACACTCTTCCCATGAGGCTCTAGAAATATCTGGTTTCTTTAAATGGCAATCCTAGCACAGCACACATCTCAATGGTTATAGCTGTTAAGAGAAGATTAGAGAGAGAACAGCTTCCCACAACCCTTCCCTAACTCCAGCATTCCCACTAATCATGACTGATGTTGGACATATACAGATCCAACACATCCCTCGATACAGCCCAAATATCCGCCAGCTAACATCACAAGGCACAATTAACACAATGAGCACAGTGAATTCCCGCAAAATTCTCCTCCGGGATGGAAAATCTATGACCTAAGATTGGTTTTAAAAAATGAAGAGAATTTGCCCATAACAGTGCCGCGACTGGAATTCAAGGTGTGAGCAACTCACCTCTTCCTCTTCTGACTCATCCAGTTCAAAGTCGTCCTCAATGACCACGAGCTCCTGCTTCTTGCGCTTCTTCTGCTCCTCCTTGAGGCGTATGAGGGCTGCCTCCTCCAGTTTCCTCCTCTCCGCCTCCTCCTTCTGCTTAATCTGCGCAATGCGCCTCGACTGACGGACCCCTCCAGCAGACGTCGACGGGGAAGATGAATCAGCCAGAGAAGCTTTGAGGGCATCATCCAGGAGAGAGGGGGATGCCACGTGGAGCGTCGAGTCTGACCTCTCACCCCCAGATTTCGGAGACAGACCACTGTCCCTCGCAGATGCCAGTAGGGCAAGGGCTTCCGCTGACTTGCGACCTGACGTATACGACAGGAGTTAAAAGTTCAAACACATCATCATACATGGCACAGTGATCTTGAGGGCTTAAAGGTAAGGGAGTAAACCTCATTCAAAATAAAGGTAGTTGTTTCAGGCTTGATTTGGTGGAATATCATAATGAAAGGATAATTGCCAGTCTTTTTCTTTCCTCATTAAAAATGTTGGGTAAATTTTGAAATGAAGGACCATGCACCTAAAACTAGTCTTGAAACAACTGGAGGAGTGGGCTACTACTACTCCTCTTGTTTCTTTGGCTTCAGAATATACAGGCCAATGTATCAACTGCAGTGTATGGAAAAAACTATGATACAACAACAATAATTTATATGGAAAATAAATGCCTTTTGTTCAATATTTTCAAATATAGAGACAAAATAATAGGGTGCAGTCAAGCCCACTGATATCAAACCCGTTTATAACAAAGTTTCGGTTAAAATGAAGTGAAGGCTATTCCCCGTCAAAGAGAGGCTGGGAAAAACTGGTCCACGTATAACGAAGTAAATATTCGGCCCCCTCAACTTCGTTATAAACGGGCTTGACTGTATCTTGAAGAAATTACGACCACTGTCTAACTATTCCATAAAGTTTATTAAATAAGAAGTACATTCATAAGTCTCTTTATAGTGAAACACTATATAGTCAAATATTTGATATAGTGAAAGACGAAAGACAGTCCCGCCCATCAGTATAGGGTTTTACGTGTAAAAAGTGCACTATGGTGAAATAGTGAAATATTCCATACAGTGAAATCACTCTTCATACTCTTACTCCATATTGTATGCTTTACGTAAATATTAGGTTTGAATTTTATCAGGTTTTTTCGAAATGGTGGAATTTGTCATTTGTTTGTTAAATTGCTGCATTGGAATAATGTAACCATGAAGTGTAGAGAATAGATTCTCTACACCCTTTGAACATACTTAACAAATTTGGCCCACAAACTCCATCTTAAATATTTACCACGGTTTGTACCTTAACATCTGAAAGACAAGGAAGTTCTTTGTTTACAGCCTATAACATTCAGTTATGGCTGAGCCAGCAGTAAATAAAAAAAGCAAAACTTCTTAACTGTCAGTGAAAAGCTTGCAATCCTGACACAGATGTATGGAAGGAAAAGCATGGAATTCCTCCATCTAAATTACGAGAATTATAAGAAATAGAGCGAAAATAAAATAAGCCACTGGATCCATCAAACGAATGGGGTGGGTTGCAAGAACGAAGTTCAAGCCATGGTTTAGACGTGTCTTCATAAGTCGTGGCCTGTACGCGATCTTTCTTCTGCTTGCATAAACAAGGTTTCATTGCGGTCTATGAAAACCACGGCCAGCCATTGTTGATTATGTGGCAACGCTGGGAAGTCATTTTTTTCCGGAAAAGCAATTGTAAGTGCTGTAGCGACATAAATAAACATGGTGAACTTTCAGTTTGGAAGCGTATATGTAGTGAAAATGTGAAGTGGACGAAACGAAAACTTTTTGATCGAAGAGAAGCTGCTTTTAATCTCTATTATATCAGAGTATGTAATACTAGAGAGTAAGGTGTATTACGTGACCACGTTGAATAGGAAAAAGGAGGAATTGAAAGATATTTCTGGAAAGTATAATGCCAATAACCCAAAAGTGTAATGCATATCAATGAACTGGACGTTTATACTTTTTAAAAGCAAAGCAGAAAGACAACTTTTTAAAAGCAGCGAAGAATTTTTTTTGTGAAGTGACTTAATGATCAAGGCAGTTATCATTTTTGTGGCTGTAACCAGTTTATTCCTTATTTTTGTCGTTATATTTTTGGATTGTTCACCCTGTAATTATGTATATGTTGAGTGAACATTAAACGCTAAAAAATAAATAAATAACTCTATTTTCAACCTATTATTTGTATGCTGCTTGAATAATATCCCTTTATTTTGACTTACGTCTGGGCAGGAAATTTTAATGTGCATGCAGTCTAGAGGACCAATGTCAGGGAAGTTGTTCCTAATAAAATTATCTAATTAATCAATTAGTTCTGCGTTAACTCCATACATTTTCCGAAAAGCACTAGTGAAATATTTAGTTTTTTCCCATAGGTTAACAGCAAAGAATGGGTAATTTCTCTAAGTTTGGAACACGATTTTTAATCATCAATCAATTGCACAAGCTCAACCTATTTATCGTTATTTTTTCTTAATGTTACTTCACATTTATAATGTAATTAATGCCCACCTTGATAAGAGAGAAAATCCAGCTATCACATCATGTAATTCAGTGGCAATTAAGGGGAATTTAGTAATATTTGGCTCCAATGAGCACAAAGCTTCACGTACATTCCTTAAGCACCTAAAAGACATTGATTTAACACCTAAAACCTTAAAAAAACTTCAAGTGGCAAAATACCTTAATGATACAAGCAATTGAATAATTGGTGGCACTTGGGATCCCCAGCGGTCCATTGAAAGTCTAATATGATAGTTTGTTTCTCCCAGTAGCTGATGAGTTACTTCTTTATCAAATCTCTGAATCATTGTATGATAAAAATAGATCACTTAGGTCCCTAATTATTGTGTTTATCCTTATTGGTGGAACGTGATTATCCTCAATATCTGCAATTCCCTTCATCTCACGAACGTCAACAAACTGCCAGCCGGCCATGTTTGGTGTCTCTTGTGAATGCAGACTGCGGTTTAAACCTACCCAGCAGAGGTTCAGAAATTGGTGGCTTTTGAACCACGGTTTAGATGACATCTGACGTAAAACTCGTTCTTGCAAGCCAAAAACCATGGTTTCGGCCATTTTCTCTGACCACCATCTAAACTGCGGTTTAAACCTCACTCTTATATACACTCATTAAGTTACCATGTGCTAGGTTTGAAGATTTCGATGAACATGTTTGAAATTTTTTTGTGGATGCTGAGAAATAAATGTTCCCCTAAGCAAGTGATTGCTTGAAGAAAAGGCGATGACAATCACTGCTCAGTTCCAAATACCTGATTCTTTCAAACATTCAAAGGGGTGGATACAAAATTTTAAAAGCATCATACCATTTCTTCTAAAAAAAATTATGACGAATAGAAAGATGATGTGGAGAGCATCTGTGAGTGGCCCAAAACACGAACCCTAGGAACTCAGAAATACATCTTCAATTTACCTGGGAAGGCCTAATGTGTTTATTTTCCTCGTTTCCACTTTCAGAATTATGGGTCCCTACAAAAATATGCTAGTAACAGTCTACTGCATTGAGCAGAAACATTTCTAAGAGGAAAATATCCACTTGTATATTAAAATGGATGTTACTTTTCAATTCCCTCTCAATGTTGAACAACACTTGACACAAGGCCAAAGGAAACCATCTTGCTCCTCCTGTATTATTCAATACATCTCACTACATTATGCACTTGCAGCATGGGGCTTGAACTGAACTTAACCAGACCCTTCATACCAGTTTACTCCGAATAATGATCCACCACACATTCCCAGGGGCACATGCAATTATTATTAAAAAGGGTGTATTTAAATTTTTTATTAAAAAGAAAATCTATCTTTTAAGAGAAAAATGTCAATTAGGAAAATTTAGAATGGGAAATAAACTTTATTAGACCATCAAGCCTATGATTTGCATAAAATTAGCATACATTAGGAGAGAGAGTCAAGTTCTCAAGACATACCTCTCCCCCTTCCTCTCCCAGCTCCCCGAACGACTGGAGTCCTCGGCGGTGCATCTGGGTCGAGCCTCGGCCTTCCCCTCCCGCCCCCACGCCCTCCCCTGCCGCGCCGCATTCCACGACCTCCCCTCCTCCGCCCCCTCCTGCCTCCCCTTCCCCTCCCTCTGGCTGCCGGCACTGCCTTTGTGGCCGTGAAGCTCAACTCATCCTCCGCGTCTTCGTCCTCGTACCCTCCGCCCCCAAACTCATCCCCCCTGTCATCATCATCATCGTCGCTGTCCTCGGCACTCTGTTTCGCCGCCGCTGCTGCTGCACGCATCTGCTTCTCCTCCAGCGCCAGCTCTGCCTTCCGCCTCGCCTTCATCTGCTCGAGGAGGTTGGAGACGGTAGCTGGGGCCGCCACTTTTATCGTCGTCAGCTCCTCCAAGCTCTCATCCATTTTGAACTCTAAGATGGAGATCTCCTTCTTGGGTTCCGGTGGCTTCTCCACTTGCTCTGAGCTCACCACTCCCCTCTCCTCTTCCTTCTTATCCTCTTTCCTCTTCTTGTCAGCAATGGACTCCACTTCATCGTCGCTGATCTTATGTTTGCGGTCTTCATCTTTCACAACTGCTTCCTTCTCTGTGGTCTCCTCAATTCTTGGCTTCCTAACGTCAGTCTCCTTGGATGCTTTGCTCTCGCTGTCTATCGTCGCTGGTTCTTTCTTCCCTTCCATGCTGGGTGGTTCTACCTCTGGTTTTCCAACAGGCTTTGAGTCACCAGGGAATTTGGGACCTTGCTCCTTCTCCTCACGTGCTTCTTTAGGAACTTCACTTGCTTTTCTCACTGATTCTTTCTCATATTTTGTGGCATCTTCCACCTTGAACTTATCCTTAACTTTCTCTGCTGGAATGGTAGCAACACTTACTTCACATGGTTTCTCTTTAGGTATGCTAGCTTTCTCATCTTTCACAATATCTTCCTTCTTTTCTATTATTGTTGTCTCATGAAGCTTGGACTTCTTATCTTCAACAAGAGGTTTAGGACGATCAGCTGCTACTTTAGGAACAATGACAGATGAGTCTGACTTCTTCTCTTCCCTGCCCTCTGACACAACATTCTTGATGGCTGGTTTTGATGCTACTTTTACTTCAGTCTCCTCCACTCTCTTCTCACTTTTCAGCCTCACAGCACCACTTTCAACTTTTTCTTTGCTTGGTTCTTCCTTCACCTCCAGATTTCTCTTCACATCAGCCTTAGATTCTGCTTCATCAGGCTTGAGTTTGGGAATGATCTTTTCCCCTTCCTCTCTGGGTCTCTCGTGAATTCCTGCTGAAGCATGTGGATGACCAATCGCGGAGGCCTCTTTTAACAGTGAAGGTTTCTCTGGTTCCTTAACACTCTTTTCAGCAGACTTGAGAACCTTCTGTGCTTCTACCACTATGACTCCAGGTGTAGCTGAATGAATCACAGTGCTGGATGGTTTTTTCACCGATTCCAATCCAATAGCTGAGTTCTTATCGTCTTCCGGTCCATGGCTCTCCCCAACACCTCTCTCCTCCGGAGGCATGGAACTACTTCCCTTCTCCGAGTGGGTTTTCTGCTTGTCAGGAGGTGCAACTGTAGCAGATGCCCCCTCAACAGTTTTCACCTCCATGGCTTTACTTGTGATGGGCTTAGGAGGAAGGGAAGTTTTGGGTTCAGCCGATTTCCCTTCTATAGGTTCACCAGCAACTGATGTAATTACAGAGGGTTTGATATCTGCAGGCTTTCCTGCTTCCAAGTGTTTACTTTCACTAACTTTAACATCTTTAAGCTTGGTTTCAGTACTTTGCTTCTCCTCTGATGATTTTAGCGTTAACGGTTTCACCTCGACAGTTTTCACTCCAACAGGGCCAGGGGTGATAGATTTAGAAACAGGAATTTTGACTACAGCCGGTATCACTTTCAAGGGCTTCACTTCAACAGGCTTGACTTCTACAGGCTTAACTTCTACAGGCTTAACTTCAACAGGCTTAACTTCAACAGGCTTAACTTCAGTAGGCTTGACACCACTATGCTTAACTTCATCAGGTTTGGATTCTGATAATTTAGATTCCACAGGCTTGGGGGAAAGAGGTTTTGATGTAACAGGTTTAACTTCAACTGGTTTATCACCAGAAGGTTTGGCTGCAGGTTTTGGTCCATCAGGTTTTGATTCAGGAGCTTTCTCACCAGCAGATTTCCCCTCATCAATTTTAGGCAAAACAGGTTTTGTTTCCATTGATTTAGGTTCCTGAGTTCTGATATCATGACTCTTAGTAGAAGGTCTAGTTTCAACTATTTTAGTATCCACTGGTTTCATGATGTCCTGCTTCACTTCAGATGGTTTCACTGAAGTGGATTTACCATCACTTTCCTTCACAAGAGGTGGCTTACTTGGCAGTGACTTCACAACTGATGGTGCAATGCAAACAGGTTTATCTACAGTAGGCTGCTTAGAAGGAACTTTATTCTGAACAAGCTCACTCACTAATGCCCCACTAATTGAAGGCTTAAGTTCAACCTTTTTTATCACTGGTTTTTCTTCTGGTTTTACTCCTAGCTTAGCATCCTGGGGTTCGACTTCTGGTTGCCCTTTGATTTCTAGTTGCTTCACTTCTGAAGGCTTAGACAGAGAAGATTTAGTCTCAACAGGTTTTAATGTCACAGGTTTCACTGCAGGCACCTGGACTGGGGTTGGTTTAACTCCCTTATCACTTGCCACAGCTTCTGCTGTTTTTGAATCCTTTTCAGGCTGCACATGTTTCACATCTTGAGAATGGGGCAAGATGCCTTTCGCTGCCTCCACCTTTGAAGGAGCCACTTTTTCCTCTGCTGGAATATGCACTAGATGCCCTTCTTTCTCCGAAGATGATTTCACTCCTCTGTTTTCAGATGATAACACCTTTTTGGCACCTAGCCCTGCACCTTCTGAGGCAGATAACTTGCTATCCCCAAGAGACTTTGATTCCTTTATTTCTTGAGGCCCAGTCTTCTTTACTTCCCCTTCTGTTATTAGCTTTGATTCTCCTAATTCCTTCCCTTCAGGTACTGCTGTCACTAATTTCTCCTTTGATGTAGACAGAACTGCGGGTTTCTCTTCACTATTCTTTCCTGATTCTGTTATCTTTGATGAAACAGTATTTCCTCCCTTCATTTCACTCTGCTTTGAAATTTCACCCTTTGCTTTAGAATCCGCCAACTGTTGATCTTTCTCATCAGGAGATTTAATTTTCCCCACACCTGCTTTAATATCTTTCGGGTGTGCCTCTAATATCTTTTCCTCACCAGCTTTGGCTTCCAAAAGAGCACTTTCCTTGGGAGTTTTAATATCTTTCTCTTCCTTATGCTTCTGCTCAGTAGGTTTGGACTCAATTTTTACATTCTCTACTTCCAAAGCTTTAATTCCCTTTGTTTCCCCTGATTTTCCTTCAACTTCTTTAGAAGCCACTTTGCCCACATCAATTTTATCATCTCTTACTACAGATTTTGTCCCTCTAACTTCTGGAGTAATTGTGGCCTCTGGGGATTTGACGGCAGGTTTAGACACTGAGGGAGGGCTTTTTGATGAAACAACATCCTCAGCCTTCTTCACAACACTGACAGTGGAAACTTCTTTAGGTTTTACTGATTTCCCTTCAAGCTTGGGAGAAGCAGGTAACACCACTTTTTCAGTTTCTTTTATTTCAGGAGATGTAGCAGGGACCTCTTTGGAAACTGAGGTTACACCCAACTTTACCGGTTCATCAGTCTTTGGTGGAGCTAACTTTCCTTCTACACCGGAGACAGCAGGTTTAGATGCCTTAGCGTCCAAAGCCTTAGCTAAATTTTTTGCAGAATCTTGTTCACTTCCTATAACTTGCTTTGAAAGATTTTCAGAAGTCCTTTCCAAACCAATGGATGTCTTCTCCTTATTTTCAGGGATTGTGGTGACAGAAGTGATGGCAGGAGTCTTCTGTGATTTTTCACCAACCATGCCTTCAGAAAAATTATCTTCAGGTATCTTTTCTAAAATTGCCTTCTCAGGAATATTAAAGTCCTTGGCTTCGGAAGTGAGACAGTTTCCAATAGGTGGAGCAACAGGTGTTGAGCTATTGTCTTTCTCACTCTTTTGATGAAGCAAATTTTTCCTACCCTCCACTTTACCCAGTTTCCCCATCATTATTCCCATTGTTATACTTTCAACAGATTTCCTCCTACCTTTGCTGGCACCAGATGTCAACTGACTCTCAAGTGGTGACTTCCTGTCTGCTTTAGGATCTGGCAGAGGATCCTTCTCAGCAGTTTTGCTGCTCAAGACAGGGGATTTGGTCAAAGATGCACCTGGATATTCCAAAGTTGGAGACTTGGAAGTTTTGCTTTTGTCCAAGTGGAGTGGTTGCTCCCTAGCACCAATATCTGGAGTAGGCACATCAATTTCCATACTTTTACTGAGATCTGTGGCACATATGCTCGGTTCTGTCTTTTTCAAGTTCTCTGGATGTGATGTGGTGGGCTTGTGTACAAGGTTTTTAGGGATATTAGAAGCACTCTCAACAGGTTTGTCATATGTGTCATTCAACATGTCTGCAACACCAAACTTCACTTTGCTGATTGAATGGATTTCACCAGCTGGACGGAACTGGGGCATAACTGATAAGTGTGAAGAAGACTCAACTGTTTTTGATATTGATTCACCAGAGGGGAAATGAATTGGGCTTCTCCTCTCCTTCATCTGCACACTACTGTGAGGCATGGCCAAGTTCTTTGGGGTGTTGTCATCACAGGGAATGAAGGGTCCATGGACAACAGAGGCGGCATGTGCAGGGGTGGGTTGCCGAGAGGATGTGGGAGAATGGGTCCCTGCCACCATCATGGATGGTGGTGGCAGAGGGGACGTGGTGCAGGTGAGGTTAGTGGGCATGTCCCCAGCAGCACCGGATGCAGATGGAGGGGGATTCAGTCGGTTTGCACCAAATGTATGGGCGGCTGAAGGCATCGCGGAGGAATGCGCCGAAGGCGGGGGACCCGAGCTGAAAGACTGGGGCCCAAACATCATGTGAGCAACTGGAGCAGACGAGGATGTGGTCCTCTCCGCTGGTGTTGGTGCACATATCGTCTCTATGCTCCATAGCTTTGGAGGTGTTGGCTGGCCTGACTTTTTCGCTGGTGCAGACCCAGGGGAAGTCAAGTTCATTGGGCCAGTATCTGCAGGTGGTGCAAGGTCCACAGCTATTCGCAAAGGAGCATCAGTCACTGATGAAGGAGACTTGACAATGGGTAACTTCATGGATAGGTCCTGGGAGATTGGCATGTGTGGAGAATGCTGGCCATGCAATGGCTTGTCCTTCATGAACCCATGTTCAGAGCCCTTAACCTCCACAGGGAACGAGGGACCCATGGGGCTGTGTGAATCATGGTGCACTCGCATGGAGAGGTCAGAAACTCCACTGGTACCTTCGATGAGACGAGTGGTTAGATTTTCAGGGCAGGACTCCATGGAGGAATGGCTTAATCCTGTTTCTATGGCAGACTGCACTGAGCGTGGAGAGTGGGAGCTGGTTCCACCCCCCACTCGGCCTCCTGACAACTTTTCCACAATTTTCTCCAGTGGATTGATTCCATGAAATCCTGAGGTAGCTGGAGGCATCTTGGCCATTCTTGAAGTCCCAGCCTCATCAATCTCCGAAAGCTTCTTCTCCAAATCCATCCCTTTGGCGAGAGAGGCAGCTTCATTTTGACTGGACATCTTAAGGAGGGCAGTCTCTAAAGACTTTCGCCCAACCTCTGGGACTTTCAAGACCTTATGGCTCATTGGCTGTACCATGGCTTCTTTGCTGACATGAGGAATTTTCAGTTCCATCATCTTCTCTGAGATGCCTGAGGTCAACTTCTGGATTGCTTTAGGAGACAGTTGAATGGGAACACTTTGTGAAGGAGGTATTTCGCCTAAATTTGGAGGTGGGGATAGAGAAGCATACATTCCTGACACCAATCCTTCAGGCTTCCTCTCTCCACTCAGGGGATACCTCAAATCTTCACTCTCAGTCATCAAACTTCTGTTGCTGGTTTTATCCAAGCCAACCTTGCTACTATCCAATGGAACATTAACTTTCTCTGGTCCATCCACCGTTATCCTCGGGATGTCCTTGAAAGCCCTTTCATGACAATCCATGCTTCTCCCTGGAAGGCTTCCGATAGCTTTTGAAATCCCTGCCTGAGAGGGTGCTTCAGATGGCTGGTTCTTTGCATCAGGTGACAAGGACTTGATGGGCTTTCGGGGCAATGGATTATAAATTTTGTCCTTATCATGATCACTTGTACTTGAAACAATTACTTGGGGAGTTATCCCAGGTGATGTCGGTACTTTGGTCTCATGTGACTTAGCATGCTCCTTAAAATCTTTACTTCGAGCCATAGATTCAGGTGATTTGCGCTCAATGGGAGGCTTCTTACCATCATTTGCCTGTTCAGATGATGTTTGATTTAGAGACAAATTCCTCTGAGTACGCATTGACTCTTTTTCCTTAGATGGTTCAACTGTCTTTTGAGAAGCATCCTTGTCTGAGATCATTTGACATTTGTTTGCTGGAGGAGACTCCTTAGGAGGAGATTTCACAGTCTGAGGAATGGATGAAAGTGGGTCGGTCACTTTTGGGACTGATAAAATTGGTTTGTGCTCAATCTTCTCCACAGAGTGTTTGCTGGGTGTGTCTGATGCTGCAGCATGCTTGGCTGGAGTATCCTTTGTTGAAAGATCAACACTTTTCTTCTCACCTTCTTTCAGAGGTGCTTTGGATTTCATAACAGCACCACTTTCCAAAATGCTGGTTTTTAAATCTTTTTCCACACTTTGGCTGGTTGAAGCCGACAGACATTCTGATGGATCCAGTTTGGGAGACGATGCCACTTTCTGCCCAACTGATGCAGGGCTTGATTTTCTAGCATCTTGGGATGAAAGCTTACTGGTAACACTTTTGTCTTTTCCTTCAGATGACGCTCCTGATGAAACTGATGGTACTGTGGAGGGGGCAGGTGTTAGCTCTTCCTTGGATGACTCTTTCTGGGCTATTTTTTCTGGGACCCCAGCTACTTTTTGTGGATTTGAAACTTTTACCAGTTCACGTATTTCCTTGCCGTGGGCTTGTCCATCCATCTTCTTCTCTTCATCCTTCTTCAAAGGAGGAGTGGTTACAACTGTTTTAGTGGCTGCTGAGGCTGGTCCTTTTCCAACATCCTTCGATGAGTTTTCATCAGTCTTAGAAACTACCTTAGAGGAAGGCAACTCATTTTCTTTCACTATGGTAGATGAGACTTTTACATTAGAATCCTTTGATTCTGATTTCAGGTCTCCTAATTTGCCACCTGCAGGCAACTGAGAACTGGAGGGTACATTTTTAGACTGAGTTTCAGCCTTGCTTATAGTCACAGCTGTTGCTGGATTTGGAGTTGATTCTGATCTTACTGCCACTTTATTTTCTCCAGGAGATGTTACCATGCAAGGCTTCTTATCTCTTTCTTCAGATGTTGATTGTGCTGATGTAGAGAAAGACCTCTTGTCAGTAGACTTATTTTCTATTTGTCCAACAACAGGGATAGGAACTTTTCCCAGTGATATGTCTGGAATTTTCTGTTTCTCTGTTGTATGGGAGAGCGGCTTTGCTGATGGAGGCAAGGAACCATCTTTTCCTGCTACAACCTTAACTGTAGGAGTGGAAGTAGAAGGTCCTAGAGCTTTTCCACTGGCCTCTTCCAACGCTTTGATTTTTTCCGCAACAGACCGAGTGCCCTGGGCAATAACACCAGTCGATGGTTTTTCCCCACCAGTGATCTTGGCTTCTTCTTTGGAAGTTTTGTCAGAAGTATTGACAGCTACTGGGGATGGTTTGGACTCAACTTTGCTAGCATCAGCCAATTTCAGAGTGGGGCCACCTGTAACAATTTTCGAAGATGGTGCATTGCTCCCTTTAACCTGTATGGCAGCTGATGAAATGTTCGTTGCCCCAGCTGATTTTTCTGCGACTTTTGAAGTTTCTGCCGATAAGGTATGAGGAAGTTGAGATGATGCCTTGACAGGACCTTTATTAGTTTCCTTTGCAGACGCAACTGTAGTACCCTCTGATGGTTTGGAGCTTGAAGCTGGAGTTTCCTTCACTTGAGGTTTAACTGCTGCAATTCCTGCAGGTACCTTGTCTTTCTCAGGAGATGTCTTAACATGCTCTCCCACTGGTTTTAAAGGACTTTCAGTTGGTTTTGATCCAGCGCCAAACATTTTAGAGGCACTCTTGGAATCAGATGACACATCTGATTTTCCTTCATCAGAAGTTACTTGCTTGTCAGCTTGAGGAGTTAACTTCTTTGACTGAGCACATGTTTTATCTTGTTGAAATGATGTTGAATCCTTTGGGGGCTCCAAGGATGACTTCAGATCAATTTTTTTACATGGTTCAGCACCGTCAGTTTTCTTGATATCCAGGGGTTTAATATTACTCTGTCCTGCCTGATCATTGGGTTCCAATTTTTTCCTATTTTTACCTTCATCAGGTTTATCAACATTAGAGGCTACCTCCACCTTCTTCTCTATCACAGTACTAAGGGGTTTAGTAGATGGTGGGGCAGAAACTTTCATAGATGTGGCTTCTAATGGTTTTGGAGCTATTTGTGAAGGATTTGATGCAGTTGACAGTTTGTCATCTTTGAGCACAGCTGATACTGAAGGTAGCTTTTCCATGGCGGTCGGAGGTTTGTTGGATATAGACTTAGCTTCTGCTGGTATATTTTCTTGAAGGGCTGACTTTACAGGGCCTCTCTCAAGTGAAGGCCTGGAAGTTGGTGGTTGAATTGGCCCAGGCTTTGAGGTAGGTGGCTCGGGCTTCTTAATAGGAACTGCTGATTTTGCTTGAGAGGACTGCTTTATGCTTGTTTCAGATACCCCTGCACTAGGGGGTAAATGAGTTGTCTTACCCTCAGATGCCTCTGATACTATACTTGTTGATACACTTCTGGAACCATTTTCATCCTTTTTGGGAGAAGGAATTACCGATTTTTGAACACAAGGCTTGGAACTCACACCATCTTCGGCTACTTTAGGGGTTTCTGATTTAGTCTGAGGAGATAATGTTTTATTAGGTGATACTGTTTTTACTGAACTCTCTGCACTCGTGGAAGTATGTGGTATTGGCATGCTCGGTCCCTTTGGGATCACTGGGGCTTTAGAGTTTGCACTGGGCACTTCCATGCCTACTTTCACTGATGGTGATGATGGCAAAGCAGATTTTGCAGCTGGGCTCGAATTGGGCTTGACCTGGGGCTTCAAGTCTACCTCAGAGCTAGATCCAACTTTTAGGGCTGCTTTTGGAACACCCCCCTCTGGTGATAACTGTTTCCTTTCCCCACTGGAGCCAACTGGCTGAGCCAAGTTTTTATCACTGGATGAACTTGTTGATGACTTTAAACTGTCGGCCCTAATTGAAGGAGCTTCCTTTGCAAGTGTGGTTGGTGATAGGCTAGTGCCTGACTTTGATAAGGTCTCTTTTCCACAAGGAGATTTATTCAGGGATGAAGATGAAGCCTTGGGTCCTAAATCTTTATTGTCTTTACATGAAGTACTCATTTCCGAAGAAGATGACTTTATATTTCCTCTCTCCTTAGCCAAAAGATCTCCTTCACCACTACTTTTGGGATGAGTTCCCACTGGTAAACTTTTAGAGGATTGATCAGATCCATCTTTTGATGAGTCAGACACTTTCTGCTTTGAATCTCCACTCGAGTTGGATGACAGAGACGTAGTACAAGACTTATCTTTAGAAGAATCTTCTGCTGAAGGTTTTGAACTAGAGGGAGAACTAGGAATCACTGCAGACTCTGGCTTTTGACTGCTAGATTCCGCGGCATTGCCTTTTTTCTCCTTGCTATCCCACCGGCTGTGTAATGCTGAGAGCTTTTTGGATGGATCAGAGGCAATTCCTATCGTGTCACTGACAACCTTTCCAGATGTGCTGGAGTGAGGTAACTTACTCTTTTCCGGACTGGCCTTAGAATCTCCACCAGGAAGTGGATTGGAAGACTCTTTGGGATTATTTAAACCTGATGGGGCAGGCTTTGGGGGGGAATCTTTGGATGAATCTAATGGTGGCTTTATCGGGACAACTGGTGCATTTGGGGGGAAACTTCTTGGGATTATGTCTTTGGGAGTTGTGAGCGCACTCCTCTGATTATCTGATGAGGACGGTGAGGTAGAAACGGGGTCCTTGTGCTTCTCCTCTGCTTCCCTCCTCTCTTGCTCCTCCTCCAGGGGTGGTTTATCTTCCTTCTCCTCTTCCTCACCTTCCTTCCTCGTATTCCCTGCGTCACATTCCTTGCCGGAACCAACACCCGTCACGTACATGACAGGCTCCTCAACAGCTTCGCTCACTTCCACGGTAGCCTCACTTCCCTCACCACTCTCCCCATCCCCCTCCAACTTCGTCTTCTTCAGCAATTCTGCTGCCTCGTCAAATTCGTTTGTCCTTTTCATACCCCTCCCTCCCTCCCCCTGGTACGCTGCCACCTCTTTTATCACCCCTGTCGACGCCACGTTCTTTACCTCGGTAGCCTCTCGCCTGTCACTGTTACTTCTGAGAGACCCCTCCAGTTCCTCTTTGGGTTCAGTGTCAGCATTCCTCAGTTCCTTGGATTCCTCTTTGGTACCGCCATTACCTAAGCTGCCACTTTCAGGAGGGTTTACTACGCGTGACGAGTTTTTTTCACTGTCCATCTTGGGAGAGTCACTCACGTTAGACTTGACTACAGTCTCAGCAGGGACTACCGGCTGGACTTCAAGCGCCTCCTCTTTCACTCGTAAACTATCTTCCGTTTTCACCAAAACTTCACTTGCTATTTCCTTGTCCTCCTTCTTAATGTTAGTCTCATTTTTAGCCATACACTTCACACTCCCCTTTTCTTCAACCAACTCAGCACTGTCTCTGTTCTCAGCTTTCATTTCTTCCACTTTGCTAACTGGGGTGGAGGCTTTCTCCTTTCTGCTTCGGTCCGAACTGGCTAGTTTAATTACCTGTGCCCTCTGGACTATTATCCTATTATGTTCCGGTTGCATGTCTTCCACATGCCCGTTGACCATCTCCGAGGCATCTTCTACTCTTTCTTTTTGACCCGTGTCCGTAACTGGTTTCTCTTCCTTCACTTCATCTGGCTCTGGATCCAGGGGTTCATCATCCAATTCATCTTCTTCTTCATCCTTTTCGTCATTGATTTTGGTGGGATCACTAGACGACAGCTGAGCCAGAAGCTGAATTAAACTTTCACGGTCTCTGTGGGGAAAGGGAAAAAATCAAGTTAGAAACTAAAAGATAAGATAAAAAAAATATACAGTGGAAACTCATTATCACGAACTTTGATATAAAAAATATTGTAATTACAAAATTATTGCCTTTGACCGAAATCTTAAAGCAATTCATGTCAAAAGGAAAGATATTAATACATTACAAAATATAAAATATCAAAATACTTGAGAAGAGAGCTCAATTCTCACCCATATGCTAAGATCATGTGACTCGCTATTCAGACCATTTAGGTAGCCCCTCTGTAATCATGAAATAAACTCCCATTTAGCTTCACTTCATCCAATCAATTGTTATTCATTTTATGATTTGACCTATATCAACTTGATATTCTTCTCAGAGATTTTAAGCCATGTACATGGAAAATTATAAATGAAAAAATCACATTAAGATGCTCTCATGATCCAACAATTTCTCAAACCTCTTGCTGTTTGTTTTCACCGAAAAAAGTAATGATTGTTCTGGCTGGCTGAAAGCTAATACGTATTTCACACAATATCAACACGGATGTGCAGAATGCTACTTGTAAACCAACAACTATATGAGGCATTTTTTTATTTTAGGAGGCAATAACCTGGTGATTTACACATCAAGTGTTTCATATTATTGAAAGAGAAACTGACCATGTTATGCAACGGATAGGATATCAAGCAGCATATGAAACTATACTGACATAAGGACACAAAAGAAGAATTTGTTAGCGCTATTCTGAACCCTCACCATTCACTGTACGGTACGGAACCACAAGTAGAATCATACCACCCAAAATCAGCATCACCACTCAAAGTTCTTTCAAGTCCAGAATGGTATCCCATCATTCCAAGGGGCAAGAGTTATTTTCATGGAGAGACCCATCCTCGAAATTCTGCACAGCATACATTTAATATGGAAGCAATTTATTTAAACTAGTCGGCATAAGGTAATTTATTTTAAGTAACAAATAAATTTTTGCACAACTTAAACACCTTAGTAATACATGAAATGCAAGTAGAAAATCTGAGCAGAGGTATATAATGTAAATATGGTGCAGTTAACTGACAAAGCCATTTGATTGTTATTCCCATAGTAATTATAAGACGTGTTTTATTCTTTCAGCAAATTTCTAGCTATTGCCATGGAAAAGCCTGCAACGAAAAGAAAAATTTCAACTGAAAAGCTCAACCTCCTCTAAGAAGTACTAAAAAGCCATAAGACCAGCAGCACACTAGCTCACATTTTCAACAACTTCACTATCATAGGTTCATACAAGTCTGTTGAATATAGGCAACCCACATGACATTCTGCTCCATTTTTTTCACTGCACATGCAGGCCTGTGGAGAAAAAAGCCTAGACACATATTTCTTTATTTTGCTCTACTAGCACAGAAAAATTTCCATCTCATTTCGTGACACGAGTTACAAATCCTCTCCTTGTTAGTGCCTACCGTACTTACATTCCATTCGCAAGGCGCATCGATCACCAAGCTGCAAAATTTAAAAATCTCTGATCTGGATATGAATTTACGGTCTTCGCATCTGATTTCCGTAGCGAATGAAATGAAAGATCCGTAGATCTTTGGATCCAACCCGACCATCCCTAATTTTTCAGTGGTAGGTACATTTGTAAATCTAATTTAAATAATAAAAGTATAACAAAAGTGAGTATTCAGATGTAGGGTTGGAAATTGAAGATGATAAAATTTCGATGCAATTAGTGAAAGAAAATATTACTATGCGATAGGGATCAAACTTCCTTTAGGACACTAGCTCTCGATGTCAGCCGGATCCCAGTGAATGTAGGCTACCTGCCTGGCATATGTATTTTTTTCTTGCGTTGCCGAAGTAATGGGGGAAAAAGTCATGTTTCTTTATTTTGCTCCTAGTTGCACTGAAATTTTTTAATCTAATTTTGTGATCTCAATTACACAGCCTCTATTTACAGAATGAAACTGAACATCAAGCATATCATTTCCCTGAAAGTTATGCATCTCACATATATGATTTTAACTTACTCAGAAAGGCCTAACCTATTTTTACACATTTTCATCATTCCAACGTACATATTCTTGGGTCCCTTCAAAAATGGCTAATGAGAGCCCACTGCACTCAGTTTTTACAGCACATCATGTTTTATCTAAAAGTCTTTCCCAAGGATTTTGTCTGATAAAGTTTGTTAACATTGGAATGAAAATAATACAGTAAAACCTCTACCTAGTGAACCTCTGCATATCGTAAACCTCCGTTTTTTGTAATATCATTAACGTCCCACCAAAATTTGTATGCAATTATATGGAGAAATGTCTTCCTATTGTACCTCCAAGGAGTAAAATATTCAGCATATTCAGCTATTATGTTAGCAAAAATGATAGTAAAACTAACCACTAGTCTAAATATAACTTGCAAACCAAGGTAAACTTCTCTGATGAACGTTTTCATACCCATCTGACGCAGCTATTATACCTGCATCCAAAGATTCATTATATTTTAGGGTTCAAATGATATTTTAAGGAGAATTTAGCCTATTCTGACTTCATTTTATCCTCAGTTCTCCATGAAATCTAATATTGTTGCGACCGTACCCTTAGCAAATTACATTGCATTTATTTCCCAAGCTTGCACCTCGCGGCGGTTGTCTGATTTTTCAGTGCATCTTCACTGCGAATTGAAACTCCACCATTCTTACATTCTCAACAATTATTGCCATGTCCCAATATGTAACATTATTTGTTATCATATTCACATTATTGCAGTTGAAGATACTGGTCAGTGCGTTGCACTGAAATTATCATATATTTATTTGATGGCCTTATAAAACAATGAATGTGCTTACCTATTTTTAATTTGATAATTTTCTGTCAATTTTTAAATAATTGCCTGTAAAAATGCACACAAACATAAATTACATGATAAATTTTAGGCCCACGATGGACATGACAAATCTTAAAAAAAAGAGGCAGATGGAAACAACTGAAACTAAATTAGCAATTTTCCAAGCCATTGATGAGGGGATGCAAAAAAAAAAAGTTGCTTAGATGTTTAGAATACCACCATCCACCCGGATATCAATTTAAAAAAAATGTAAAGAAAATGAAGAAGCAGCACATTGAGGGTTATCAATAAAAAATCTTGAGCAGTGAAAAGTGAAGTTAGATGAGCACATATTTGATTGGTTGATGGGAGGTGGAGCCAGAAATATTCCCATATCTGGATCTATTCTACAGCAAGGAGGAGAGAGGTAGCAGTGAACATGGGAATTGAAAATTTTCAAGAATCAAATGGATGGCTACAAAAGTTTAAAGTGCAGTGTAATCTCAAAAATTAAAGATATGTGTGGAAGAAGCTACTGTAAGAGATACAGTGGTAGAAGAGTGGAAAAAAAACTTTGCAGATGATTTTAGTGGGGTATAAACCACGAGACATTTTTAATGCTGATGAGGCAGGAGTTTTTTCTGACTTACTTCCTGACAGAACTATGCCATTTAGAAGCCAATCATTCCAAGGAGGGGGAAAAAAGCCCAGTAAATTGCAACCCCTTGATCAAGGAAAATTTCAATTGTGAAGGAAAATTGCTGAAGCAACTGGGTGATGTACATGTTGCAATTAGTTGAGAAAAATGATATAAGAACTGTGTTCCTGATATATAGTGCATGCCATGCACAGGCTGCCTTACATACACTTACTTAAAGTTGCAAGTTATTGAGAACCGTTTTAAGAAGGCTGGATTTATGGCGGGCAGCAGCAAGGAAGATATGATGTACGAGGATTAGCCAAAAGAGTGGCATGAAATAAATAAAATAATTTACGTTCAATCATAGTTTGATGTCTTAATAAATCTTGAGAGTGCCTTTCCCACGTGCACTCCAAATCGAGGGAATGATGGTGGGAGAAGTGGAGGAAGAAATTGGAGGGGAGACTTATAGACAATATACCCATTAACAATATACCTTAATATGGATGAAGTGGGTGATGGTGGGGAGTGAATGTCTGTGACAATCAAAAAAGAGGTGCAGGATGCTTTAGGTCTGATCTAATGATAATACAGTAGAAGCCCGGTATAGTGAGTACGGCTTATTGCGAGAATCGCGTTATAGCGAGTGATTGTCTTTGTACCGCCAAAAGGCCTATGTTTTACATGTAAAATAAAGCGGATATAGCGAGGCCAAAAAGTTCCTTCCACGGTATACGCTTGGTTTTACGACAGATATCTCTCGAGGGCGATGCACCGCTTAGCAAAAATAAACTATTGTGTTTTGTATTATCTGCCAATTAAACTAAAAATACAAGATGTGTGCCATATCTACAACACCTAAAGCCAGTTATGTCCAAACTTTAACGATTTAAGGCCTTCAGTACGCTCTGCGCGCTCCCATTTTACGTTCTTCTTTTGTTAGGCCCAGTCACCCGTGGGAGTGGGCAGAAGACGAGCAAGATGAGTAGGAGAAGGAGTTAGGTCTAAGCATGGGCGATATTGATAATTCAATATGGGGATACGATAATTTTAGCATATCATAAGGTGGCGATAACGATAACTCAGCGTGACGATAAACATCGTCTTATCGTGCCCCGATAAGATATCGGGGCACCTGTGAATAAGCTACGCGAAAAATACAAACCAAAGCCAAGTTCTTGGACTGGATCAAAATCGGATGGCACGAGTTTTAGAAGCGAATAAAGATTTGATTAACGTGGTCATAACCCCTTGATTGTAAGAGGGAAGCAAAAATGTAAAAATATTTGAATAAACATACAAAACGTAATCGCGCCACTGCGAGCGAAAACAGGAGGCAATTAGCAATGGCAGGGTCATATTTAGGAATGTCATATATGAGGTGGTTTCCGACCTGACTAAATTGCTTCGAGAGGGAGCTAAGGGGGCCATTCAATAATTATGTCGAGCGTGAAAGGTGAGGAGGGGAGGAGAACTCTTCTTATGGTCTCGCAAAGGGGGTTTGGAAATCGAACACAATCTCACGTAATATTTTGTTTACACGTATGATCGTACTTGTATTGACGGGGATTATTCTATGCACTTCGGCGACGGACATTAGTGGTGAAATGTTTTGGTAAAATAAAGGGTGGGAAAGACTGCCCGGTAAACGTAATGGTAGAAAAATAACAAGAATTTCCTATCCCAGTTTCTCCCTGACTGTTCCGAGAATTCCCTGACTTTTCCAGATTTCCAAAATTCCCTGACAATTCCAGGTTTTCCCTGACGTTCGCCACCCTGCAAACATAGCGTTTTCGCGCCCGATGAATTATCGTGATATTGCTCCAGTTAATCGAGTCGGAAAAAGACAGCCGTAAGTTGGCCTTCGCTTAAGCTTGAAAAATATCTTCGACCCTCCGAAACATGCCATATTTCAGTGAACCTTCAGGCCAATTTTCCCAACTGATGGACGTACTGGTTAACATTCGAAAACTTGACAAAGCTGATATTATCGTCAGGACATATTCGCATAATTATCCAAAAACTTCCACAGTATACCTAATATTTTAATTCTGACTAGTTACGCTGACTTTACAGCTTTCTTCAGCGATCGGAAAATAGAAGAACTGGAAGAAAAACACCGAAACTAGGGGAATTAATACTTTATATAATGGAAAAAGTCCTGTTTCTTTCATGAAATATGTTGATATTCTACCAGATTGTGCCTGAAATGAATTTTTTGCTGTTTACCTTCGTCAAATACCATGGAAACAAAAGAAAAACTGTAAATACGAACGACTATGAAAATTAGGTGGGTTTTTTCAACACCATCGGATATAACGAGCGCTCGATTTAGCGAGTGATTTCCGAGGGATTATGAGCACTCGTTAAACCGGGATTTCACTGTATATGTGAGAATCTATTATCATAAAAAAAGGTAGAAAATATCACTTCAAAGAATTCGAAAATATGAAAAAAAAAAAATTAAAAATTTTCAGTGAAGAGCGCTTAAGTAAGATTTATTTCCCTTGTTTTTTTATTATAAACATTAAAATTATGTAAAATCATAACTGCATTTACTTAAATATACAAATATAGTAATTAAAGAGACAGCAGCAATCACTGCGAAAATGTTCCGTAAGGCAGAATGTAAGTGTTCATATTGCAGAAACCTCTTTATAATGAACCTCTATTTTACAAAATGACTAAAAAATTGGTCCCTTCCATCTTGATATAAAGAGGTTTTGCTGTAAAACTTAGTGACTTTGTACTTACAATTGGTGGAACCTTTCCATAACAAATAAAACAGCAAGGGAAACAAAGCAATACTGGTATTTGTACCCCATGGTGGTCTGACAGCCGAAACTGGTTGTACCTGTAGATACCCCATAGGAACTCACAAAGAAACAGTCTCTCTTTCATTTGTTAGGAATGAAAGCTCCACCTGGCAAAATTATATCACCCCTCACTTTAGAGGAGCACCTAAGGGTGACCGAAGCAAGTCCAAGTTCAGTGCGTTAGTTCTATTCAGATGGGAGGATAAATTGCCTTCATTAACAGCAGGGTAACTGCCCACTCTTTTCATTCCACCCTTAGTCCATGCACTGAAAAAAATCTACCACCTCTCCTAGATTGCCCACACATCCTAAAACATAGCTCATGACCTCAGAGGTCAGTTGCCTCCTCAGAGTAACTCGTAATGGTGACATGCCAAGAAAGCTATGCCAATCCTCCAAGTCTTTTTCTCTTTCCCATGCTTAAGATATTCACCACACTCAGTTTGTAGTGAAAACGATATACAATTAACAACAAGATGACTCCACCTTAAAATTGAAACCTGGGAACCTCACTTGAACTCTTTGGCCTAGTACAACGACTCACCACAAGAATATGTAATTTTTCGGATATTGGAGGTCCAACCTATTTGAGAATCATTACATGAAACAAAACTATTGCAACAACACTAGAAGAATAAGATGGATTTTCAAAAACTTCCACATCCCAATAAACAAATAAATAGTATAATAATTTTAAGTAAATTTGGTGATAACAATTTTAGTCCAAAAACTATGATGACTATATTTAAATACAGAATTGAAATACTCATTTTGCAATTCAATCCATCATTTTTTGTCAACCAATGCTCTAATCAGATCCTCCAAGTGAGTATCCTTCAAGGACATATGGCTGTCTTATCTTTTCAAATGCAACAATGCAAATTTTAGCATAGCAAAAGGATAGGTAGGTAATACACATGGTACAGCAGTCTGTAGTGCATGCATTAACAACCAATAATCCCTTTATTAATATGTAGATACTAACCAGCCAGCTGCATGTGACCCTATTGTCTAACATGTTTCCATGTTGTAGCCTAGTTGCATATCAATAGTGCATGTTTGGTGATTTTCACCCCCTGCCACAAACCCTCAGGGTGGCTTGCAGGGTATTGCGTAGATGTAGATGAATGCAGATGAGAAAATTATATTTCCAGGATCATAAGATGCAATTTAGATTACGATTTAAATATAAGTTGTATTTTTTTACTTTTAAAATGGAACTTAAAAAAATCAGTCTCTCTCATGGGCCAGGATATACAGAACTATCAAAACAAAATTTAACTATGAAGTAGGGTCAACAACTTTCGATAACAAGTTTTTCCACGCAATTCATGATACGATTGCAACCAAGTAGCAGTAACTATGACAGGCACATTTAGATTAATTCATACACAGGGTTTATAGGGGTTTTCATTTTCATTTACCCTGACTTTTCCAGTATTTCCAGACCATTATTAGTGATTTTCCCTGACTTTTGAGCGCCTGAAAACTTCAAGATTTCGGTCATTTATAGAAATAAAAGTGGTAGTGAGGAAGCAGAGAAGTCTAAACTTATGAAAAATTATAGCTTTATTTTCATATTAATCATATGAACTTTCATTAATAAGAGATCAACAACTTTAAGTCCAAAAAATAAAAATTATGATTACTTACATAGATATGCCTTCAGAAAGGTTTTTAATTGCAGAAAAATATATGCAAAGAGGGCTAACCTGGCTTTTCCTTCAAACCTGATGTCATGTTAAAGTAGCTCTTTGAATCAATCTTGATTTTTTCTTCCTCACATCCTACTACAAATTTGGCTAAGTGAAATCAAATTTGACTGAGAATAACTTTTTTGTCACCAGAGAGACAAAGTGAAGCATTCCTCGCAAAATCGCTAGCAAATGAAAATGAGATGCGCACACCTTTCGCCAATCTTTTCCCCAAATGGTGCAGGTTATAGCCAGAAAGAACCAGAATAGGGCTGCCTCCTCCACAGCAAAGCCAGCCTGAGGCCAGTCATCCCCTCCTTCACCCCGCCCTCCACTCCTATGCACAGTTTTTGATCTCTTGGCATTTTCAGGTGATAAATTCCAAAATTTGAATGTTTTGCGATTTTTCCCTGACCACACGTTAAATTCCCTGACTTTTCCAGGATTTCCATGGCCGTTTTCATTTTCCCTGACTTTTCCAGATTTTCCAGGATTTCCAGGTTCCTATAAACCCTGATACAGAAATGTTTGCACAAAAAATGTTTCCAATAAAAAATGTCAGATTTCTGCAGCCAATTTTGAAAATTTCATGTTGTTTTCAAATCTTAAAATGTATCATTAACGTACAAATTTGAAACCAAGTTTTTGGCAAATAAGGTGCCAGGAGCGATTATTGTTTACATACAGATTTGCATGAAACTTGATGAACTGACGAAGTTTTACATGAATGAAATACGTAGAAAATTAAAAATCGCCAAAATGTACAACAACCATAATAATAAAAGTTACTTTCCATTCAATAGGCTCTTTATATAATGGGTTCAAAAATTTACGGTTTGGAGTAGGAAAACCAGCAATGCTTGAAGCGTAAAGTTGCGCTGTGTAGTCAGGACGTTTGTTCTTCATCATATGTGCCAAAGGCTTTTTTGTCCATTTTCTTTGCTTCTCATTTGTATCTGGATCAAAAATAGTGTACATAAAGATTTATGACAGTTTTCCTGTCTAATTCATGGGCGTTGTTTATATAACAATATAACTTGTACCTTAATTTCGAATACTGCGCTGAAAACTATCAATAGTAACCATGATATCCTTTGTTTTGCAAATTCATATCATGCTTTAATTAAGGAAAAAATACAATTTATACAATTCTTCTACAATTTCCATAATAACACGTGCAGTACAGTATAATTAGTTGGACTCAAATGAAATTTGGTACCAGCCTTTTTTCGAAATACTTGAAAAATAATTACAACGTACACTTGACCCATGATTATTGCTCCAGCCACCCTTAAAAACTCAAAAACTTAAACACTATAAACGATGGCATTCCTGTGGAATGGAACTCACTTTGCCACCAACTCCCACGTCTCGTCGTCTAGGTCCTCCCGATACACCCTGAGGTGAACAGGGGCCAATGATCCCCGCAGGATGTCCGCTAACGTTGGTTTCTTCGGCACCACGTTGGAACTGAGGGAGGACGCATTTGAGGGAGGGGGTTTTGGAGAGGAGGAAGCCGTGACGGCCTCCGCGTCGTCCTTGACGTGAGCAGGGATGGCGGACTCCTCCCTGTCGCCATTCACTGCATCTGGGGCCTCACCCTCCTGCCCTTCGCTCTCCTCGGGGACGGGGGAAGGAGCGATCAGGGCCGCTGCAACCGATGACGGGAAGAACTGGTACCAGTACGTGTGGCCCTGTTTGTCCCTGCCCAGGGGTTGCGTGCGCAGTTCACACCCGGAGAGTTTGTTCACTTCCACTTTGAAGCGTGCATTCAGGTCAAACTGCATTTCAAGCAACATCTGGAAGGCACGCAAACATAAAAATCATGGTGTACGTCCACTCAAATTGATAAAAAAAAAATAAAGCCACCATAGTCCCTCATCCCAGACTACTTGTCTTCCCCATTTCAAACGCATCTTCTCAAGACATCCTTAAAATGTGTACAAGTACTACAGTGCCATCAAATTTTCCTTCACTATCACTTTGAATCAATCTTGCTAACGTTATCATCTAAGACCCATTTCAACAACATTGTTTATATTTACTATCATGATTGAAAAAGAATGAATTACACATGTATCTCATTTAAGCCTGTTTGTTTCCATGTTCAAGTTCAAAGAAACTGGACTGACTCACATCAATCAATAAAAATTAATATAATCACTAGAAATGTATACAAAAGAAGAGGCAAGAGGAAATAAAAAGACTAGAATTTCACAACTTCCAATAATATACTAATGATACTCTGAGCTGTTCCTACCAAGTTCTAACATCATTCTACAATATGAAATTGAGAATCTACAACAAAAATAAATACTCACACAGCAGGTGACAAAGAAGATATCACCAAATAATTTGTTTATTAATTTTTGCATAGTTGATATCTACAAATTCACAGGACAGGATAAGTTACTCACTTTTAGGATCCTTAGTTTGACATCAAGTCGTGCTTTCTTGTACCCAAACCTCTCAATTTCCCAACCATCTTGACTGGAGTATGTGTGGCAGAATTTGACCACGGCTCTTTCCCACCTCTCGTTTGACACACTTTTCCGTGCCTTACGGAGTAGCTTGACATGGAGATCAATCAGCGGCTGAGGCACTGTCGATCAAGAGATAAAAGAAATAATATCAGTGAAATTGGAAAAATGTCATCTTGGATATAATATTAAATACAATAAGGATTTAAACAGACACTCCACTAACTCAGCTCCATGGTGAGGCAAAGAATGCTGACACATCATTAATGAAATAGATGAATGATTTCATAAATGGAATAATAAACTTTTATGTGGAGAATGAGGGTTGAATTTGCCTGATAACTGACATTTAACATCAGTCAGTACACTAATGCCAGATATGCTAAAGCAGGGTGGAGCTTGTATTATTGTCTTGATGTGGAAAGCAAATTGCATAATTGGATCAATGCAATAAATATAATACAGGAGACATGAAGATTGAATAAGTACTCCATCTGTATAACTCCTCAAACTTCCAAGATTTCCTCTGAGTCGACCTGCCCCTGTCCGTAACACACCCCTGGAATCAATCCATGCCTCTTCTTTGACCAATCCAAATGCAGAGCAGCAAATCTGCTACAAGGGCCACCAAAAGAGAAAGAAGACCTTTTCCCCCTTTGCAGCGCTGAACAACCCCCGAGATTCGATTCAGGGACCCAACTACCAGAACATTCAACTAAAGGTTCCATCAAAACTTTTAAAACTGAGAGAAAAAAGCTGGAAAGCTGCAGGTTTTATGGATGAAAAAGGGATGGTTTTTCTCCTTGCCTTTCATTCCCTAATATTGCATCTTATATAGTAATTGTCAATAAGGCTACACTGAAACTGTAATGAACATACTCATATGGAGTGTAGGTAACAATGGGGGCGTTTACTCGGAACCGAAATCGCAATTTTGTACACGAAATCGTTAGATGGAAACAAAGAAAGAATTTTAGTGAAAAAATTAATCTTCTAACCACAACCATTCACTCATAAATCAAAAATTTAAATAAGCAAAAGGTTACGCCCACCGAAAAAGCTGCTTTGGTAACATTGATGTCATTTTCCTTCCGTCCTTGACTGCTTTTCAGGGAAGGGAAGGGAGTGGAGGGGGGTTCTCGGAAGGTCTGCTCGCACAGATGCTGTCGCAATCGCTCCCATTGGCCTAGTCAGCTGTGTCCCCCCTATTGCGATAAGGCAAAGTAGCTTTGCGGGCTCAGTTGTGATTAGATGAAGTCGATATACGTCAGAGGTTGCACCACGCCCACTTTTCCGAAAGGGTTAAAAACATGTTTTTCGCCGCCTATAACTCGGAAAATAATTGTCGGATCAAAAAATGGACAAATATGGGTCTTTTCATTTTACAAACTCTTATCAGATTCGGCAATAAAAAAAATGTAAAATATGGTAAACGACCCCATTGAGTAACATTAAGTATACCTCAAAGTAAACAGAGAATGTGACATGATAGGTAGTAGTTTTCATAAATTTATTATTATTTTCTATTGGTGAAGGTAGGCCTAAATGGGCATTAAATTCTTTCCCCAACCCCTAAATTTTCCCTTTTCTTCAGCCTCTCATACCTCCCATCTAGAGATGGGTAAATTACCGTAATTTTCAATTGAGGTAAATTACCGTGGTAAATTACAGTTTTGAAAATTACCGTAATTTTCCGGTAATTATAAGTTTTGAGCTGCAAATCCTTATCAGAGGACTCAAATCAAAATCAAATAGCGTTAAGATATAAATTCCGACACATATCAAATATACCATGACGTTTATCTATTATAACTCATTAAAAAAATTATAACGAAGTTGGCAGCAACACGAAATTTTCCTCTCTTTTGTCACACTATGAGAAATTTTCGTTCCAAAGACATACTTCTGCGCAATGTGCATTTGTTATTTTACTCTGAATTAATCACGGACACAATGTAAACAAAATCGTTTTAGCTTCTTAATTTATAATATCACCCATTCCAATTGTAACTTCGCGAGGAAGAAATTTTCTGAAAATAACCATTTATTACAGTAAATTTCAGGGGTTTTGGTAATTTACGAAATATATCATGGTAATTTACGAAAAGTACTGCGGTTATTACCGAGTTGCCCATCTCTACTCCCATAATTCTATCCAAGCTATCCGTTCTTCTCCTCCCTCTTCCCCGCTTACCCAACGTTCTTCCCTCAATCACTTCTTTCAAAACACCATCCCCCTTTATTACCTTTTCCATCCAAACCTTCTGCCTCCTCTTTATTTCATCTATCAAATTTCTTTCCTCTCCTAACAACTCTAGCACTCCATCGTTCATCCTCCTTTCGACTCATATTGTCTTTCTCCATTCTCCGTACCCACAACTCAAGAATCCTAAGTCTATTTTCATCCTCTCCCCTCATAGACCATTTTCCCTCACCATATAGTGCTGCACTCCATATTAAACTTTTCATCAGTCTTTTCTTTGCTTCCCTAACCAACCCTGTCATTAGCTCTCACCAACAGGTAAAACTTCTTTGGCCAATGCAATTCTCCTCCTCACTTCAATGGCGCTATACCCCTTTTCCTCCAACACACTACTTAGCTGAATTCTTAAATATTTTAGATTATTACAGTTTATTATAGTTTTCACAGCTCCTTAGGAGTAATTTAATTTTTACTGTGTAGAAGTGAAGAGATTCTTAACCTTCACAAGTGTTGAATGTGATCCTTCAGTGTTTTTCAAAATGCTTGTTCTAAATCCGTGAAAAAGGATTTTAAAAACTGAGTGATAGTACAAGATGTTTCGGGTTAAAAAGATCACATTGCACTTGTGTGTGCACAGTGAAATGTGAGATATGCTGAAAACCATTGTTGGGATTAACGATTAAACGATGGGTTATTAAAAACGTGTGGAATATTACAAAGTTGATTCTTGTTTTCAAATAGGTCTATATTAACTTCTGGCACATTGTTAAAAATACTCATTTATCTTAATTAATACTGACGAGAGAGGTAAAGAGAGTCCATCTTATGGATAGAATATCACTCCCTCAGTGATGCAACCCGAAGGCTAATTATTAATGCCAGTAAATTTCTCATGCATATAGATAAATGACACAGGTAAAATGCTACTGGAGCATATAACTACTGGAAGGGGAGGTCTTTTAAAATTTATTTTTTAAATGCCTATTACTGCACCATATTTTTCTAAATTAATCAAAAATTTTTACATTTGAAATATTTTTATTAAATAGCATAAGAGGATTTTTGAATCAACTACAGCATCTCAAATAATTATCAATCAATTTTCTGTGATATGCATTACCTGGCAGATGGAACTATAATTCAAAAGGAATAACAACTTACATTCCCGGGCAATATAATTGAATAGCAAATGCCTGTGCAATTTGTAGCCAGCATGTTCTAACATGATTTTTTAAGTTGGTGGACACGTTAATCATAAAATAATAAATATAATTAGGTTATGTATAGCGTTTGAATGGAGAGCAATCTATTTTACAAATTAACTAACAGCAAATTGAGAGTAAAAAATTTCACAGCAGGGCAAATGATCATGCGAAGTGTACCATATCTTGTAGACAAACAAAAGGTTTAATATAAGCACGGTTGACACAGTTCCAATTTTAACTCCATTTTTATCATTCTCTCACTCACTCACTCAGTGATTCAACCCGAAGGTTGAAGAGAGTAGAGTTCACCCCGTACTAAGCCAATGGCGTATGAAATTCACACATTCAGGGTAGGGGGGCCAGTTCCTTTCCCTGGGCCACCTGCGATTTCCTATGAAGTTCTGACACGCAGAAAATCGAATCACCAGGATTTTAGATGGGGGTGTCCAGAAAGGCTCTTGCCCAGGATTTGAACCCAGGACCCTCCGTTCAGTAGCTCAGTGCTCTACCCACTAGGCCACCATGACCCCCCAGATATAATATAAGTACACATATAAAAAAAAAAACAGTGACTGGTGAGAATTTAATTATTTTTCAGGTATTACTAACCATATCCATTGTGACAACAAAGCATGACTGAATATATTAACAGAGTCTTAAAATGAGGTATTGTGTAAGTCATATCTCATTATAAGCCTGTAACAACTGGCATGAGACCACTACTCTTTCCCTGAAACTATGAAGGGAATAAGAAGTCACGCATCTTTGCTCCCTGTTGAATTGATCCAGGCTCACGAGAAAAAATTTTAAATTATCACACAGGAAATTTATATATTAATCAACATGCTGGGATAAAAACAAACAAAATTATTCAGAAATGTTTTAAGCATTCGCACAAATTTGAAGTATGAAGTTATGAAGCAGGTAAATGAAACTACACAGTCTATTAAATTTTATTTGTGATGTAACTGTTTCACAAAGTTAGCTCGTCGACAATTGATTTAGTAAGAAACAGGTTCCTCCATTAACTTGAATATGGTGATTGCCAATTAGTACAGGCAACAATTTAGAAAAGTACAATTTAAAATGGTATCTACATTTTTGTACTGGAGTAGCAAGAAAATTCCAGCACTGAAAAGTTCTGCAGGAGTGCTATACTCACTTCGACTATGGATTGAGCAACTTCTTTTTTTGCTGAATTTATTTTTTGTTACAGACTATTATTAAGGAACTGGCTAATTTAAAAAGTTACTTTTTACTGACTCCATTGTAGGTATTTATGCTATTTCATAGTGCTTCAAAAATGGTATGAAATCAAGTACCTATACCAACTAAATATTAAACCTCATTGAAAATGTAACAGGCATTCAATAACTTTTGTTTTCCTGTGTTATAATATTTCTCATCATGAAATAATGAAAATCAGACAACTTCTCCTGAACTAACCCGTGTTTCTTATTGAAGAATTAAATCACAAATAACAGGATTTACTCTAATTGGGGAAGCTAAAATTTTTTTGAGGAAGTAAACTTGTGCTTATTCAACCTGCCACCAAACAATATGTAACAAAGATCGTCCATGTTGAAAAGCTTACCAAATAGTAGGCACTGGACAGAATGCAAATAAAAAAGATTTTTCTAACAGATGATTTTTCACTGCAATGCTGGAGGGATGACCAGCTTCAAAAATAAATATTAAAAAAACGCATGAATGGCATGCTCTTTATTCCCCTTAACAATGCAATTTCTTCAAACATTTCTAACTCTGAATTCCAGCCACGAAACACCAAGCACAACATACATTCTTCTTTCTAACCAATCACTTATTCCCTTTCAAAGTGTTTTTATATTGCTAATCAAACAAGTATTATTACACTTTCCATGACAGATGGACTTACTATATAATATCGTTTGTTCATTATAAAAAGCAATGGGACAAAATTAGTTACAGTAAGTGGTTATTTCCACAAAATACTATAATTTAATGGCTAACATTAAATTAAACCTAGTGCCATCAGAAACCTCAGTCTTAACAATAGAATGGTTTTTTAACTCAACGTATTTTATACATGTTCTTGCAAATAGAGTATTTCAAATTCTCCACTATTTGCTCTAGCCTAAGTTGCAAGGAGGCGATTACGGAAAGGAATTTTTTTTAATTCCTGAAATCAAGGATCTCAAGCAAGAAACAAGGTTTCCTCTGTGCAAAGGTACGTTCATTTCCCAAGACATGATAAAAACTGCTGGGACTCCTTGAAATCAATCCTAAAAATTTCATAAATCTCACATGAAAAATCAAAAAGCTGTGAGGCAGGAGGAAACATTCCAATCGACCACTTCAAATTAAATGACACGTAAAGTTATGCATGAAAAATTGATACATAAGGGGAAGTAATTCAGTTTCAAACAAATAAAAGTTTTCTTACTCATGTAAATCTTTCTCAAGCCTAAAAATAGATGAAATGCTACACCACATTCTTTTAAAGGTTGAAAGTTTTAATTCCGTTACAATACACTCATATACAGTCAAACCTCCCAATAATACAGACATGACCAGAAAAATTGTCTTCTATTGAGATGTGTCCACTATTTAGAGGGATCCAGAACTAGAACAGGTTTTTCTACGCTGTAACTACAACCAATTAAACTATTTAATACGTTGCATTAAACTTTTATTTCATTATCTTTGAAAAGTAAATCATTATCTGGAATAACAATTTTACTGCCAGCCCCTTTAAGGTAGACTGTGCGAAAGCTGCCAAGCGCTTTTCCGTGAAAATCATAAGATTATGAATTTTAGATATATTTGAAGCTCTTATTTTAACCCTTAAGATGCTCAAGGTGCCGACATATTGGCTCTAGTTAAAAAAACTTTTTGTACTAAATATTCTTTATAAAATTACTTTTCATTTCGACACATCCAATACGTTTTTAAATAGAAACTAAAATGTTTTCCATTTTCAGTTAAAATTTCAATATCCTTGATCTAAAAACAGACTAACAAAAATTATTTGCTTAAAATTTGCAGAAACAAGGCGTGAGCTTTCTGGGCTTGAAAACCAAAAATGGCACGAGAGCGAGAGGGTTAATACATGAATTACATATTTTTCTCAACGTTGATGATATATTTAAATTTTTATGGGGATGAAAAAATCATAATCATTCTAGCTGTATCTGATTTGAAGGAAATATAATATTACAAATAGGTAACGTAAGTGGGCCGATATACTGTGGTATATATAGTGGGCCTTGGCAGTTTTCGCACAACGATAGAGGGATGATATACCGGCCTTCTGGCAGTAAAAGGGTTAAATATGGCATGAAAGAATTATGCATTTTTAACTCGTCGAGCAACTATTGGCATCATCATGATCACATCGAATCGTAAAGTTGGGCCCTAGAAAAGAGAAAAGTAGCGGTGTAGTAAGCAGAGAGTGGATTAAGGAAACAGGCAGGAGTACGTACTCATAAACGGATAACAGATTCCTTCCTAATAGTTAAAAAAAAAGGTTTTTCCTGGCCAAGTTTCTTAGGTACGCATATTTGCTCCAAGAGATAGGGTTTTTGCTCAGGGGCAGAGCAATGCTGACAGATTAGCTGGTAACAAGTGTCCGTTAATGGAGGCAATGAAGGAAAAATGCTTCTCTCTCTTGTCTGCACCCATTAATGAGAGTTTCCACTATTTGAAGGTGTTAGTTCCATAAGCCTCCATGCTCTGTTACCAGGGAGTGAAAAACTGATTGTTTTTATAAGGTGTCCGCTATTTGAAGGTGTCGGCTCAGAGAGGTTTCACTGTATCAGCACAGCAGACACTTATGAGATTTTAAAAGTATTAGACAGCAGAAACGAGCAAAGAAAATCTGTAGAGAATAATGCGATTACCTTTAGGAAACGAAAGAACCTCTTACAAATAAAAAAAATGTTCCTGAATGTGACACCATTAGGATAGCCTCATTTTTATTAATCTTTAATTGTCAGTCCCAAAATTGATTTTGTTTAGCTATTCACTAGATTCTACTGTTAGATAACCTCTTTCTGTTGACATGATCCCTCTTTAACATAACTCAACTTTATCACTCCTTAAATCCCTTCTTCTCTCACTTCTTAGATCTGCCTTTGCAATTGCCTATATTTAATTTTCCCTAGTTGACTGTCTTCATTTAGTCATAATGCCTTATGCTGATTCTCATCATAGGGGGTTGGGTTGGTGTAGTGGCTAGAATATTGGCCCTCCCATCCCAAGGGTCTGGGTTTGAGTCCTTGTAGTGGTGGAAGTTTTCATTGGCATAAATAAAAATAAATTGAAGGGGTAGGCGGTGACCTTCTGGAGCCCCCCTGGCACTTAGACTTTTAGATCCATTGTGCCAACCCACATTTAACCTGCCCGCCACTTGCAGACAGGGACAAGAGCACCGCGGTAGAGGTATGGAGGGGGGGTCACTCATCCAACCTCCGTCCGGGCCCAACGTTGCTCAACTTCGGTGATCTAACGGGAATCGGTATGTAAACGTGGCGAGGCCCTTGCCCTTTCATTGGCATACTGGTCCCTATTTCACTATCTATCTATCAACTTGAGTGCTGAGTGGAGAGAATTTGAGTTCAGTACCACGTCCTTTGGATGGGACGTTAAGCCGTGGTCCCCTTGGTGCCTGTCGTTAAGAGTAGGCTAATGTCAACATCAGGTTTCTCTCCATCCTCCATTCCCTGAAAACACCTACCTTCACCCAGAAACCCACCTATCCTCTCTGATGCAAATAACCTCAGTTATTGGTCGCCTCCCTCAAATAACCATGTGATGCATCATTTTGGTTGGTCGGTGCATAGCATTATCACATCTTCTGAATTTATATGATATTTCTCTCCTCATCCCATTTTACATAACTTTCAATTCCTTTCAGAATCCCCTTTTTATTTACCTGGTCCAAACATTTGAACTCCATCATTCAAGTATAGTGCACGGAATGAAACCAGAACAAAATCATTAACATATTGAATGGGAGTGAACAGAGGAAGATGGAGACACATTGTAAGAGAAAAGTACCCACATTGAAAGACACTGTGGCACTAGGGCCGCCAATGATGTTAACAAAGAGCACCATTCACATTCATTCCCTGGAAATTCTTTAGTTCTATGCCTACACAAGATTTTCAAAATTAATTCAAAGGATTCTGGTGATACACCATGGAATTTGGACATAATTAGAGAAGAAGTAACAAAATTGCAATTCACAACAGTTTAAAACCAAATTTAATACGACCTATAATGACATTTTAGATGAGTAAAAAACTTTAGCATTTTTCCACAACATATTTAAAATTGTAAAATTACACAACACGTGTTTCGGCTTACTAAGCCATCATCAGGTGTACACTCATAAACTTCCGTGACAGCAGCGCAATATATATGAAACTGGAAAGGAATAGGAGAAAGTGGAAAGGGGGAGGTGGGGGAGAAGAGAATTATGGAAAGGAAAGGATTGTATAAAGCACTCTAAGGAGTTTGTCCTTGGGACTGGATTAGGGAAGTGGTTGCTTATTTGGAAAAGGAATAGCAAGCAATGGGGATGGATCCGGAAAAGTTGTTCCTTCAACAACAGGTTATTATCGCTATGTATAATTTCCCACTGTTCCCATGCGTCCAATCTTGGTCCTTTTCTTTCAATATGCAGAATTTCCTGATCAAAGAGGCAGTGGTGCGATGTCTCCAGGAGGTGTTTGGCCAGCAGTGACGATTTGTCTCCCTTATCCACACACCACCACACAATTATGTGGCATTTTTTGGTTCCCCCCCCCCCCCCCCCTCCCCCCCTCGTTGGACATTACCCCTCGGCGGACTTATTACCCTCCGGACTTAGCCGCAGGACTTGCTCGACAGGCGTAGCTAACGACAGGCGGAGCCAACGACGCCAACAATGCCTACGATTCCAAAATGCAACGATTCCGGACTGCAGCGTTCCGACAAAGCGTGCCGCCAAACCGCGCCGTCAAACCACGCCGTCCAACCACGCCGTCCCCTGACCAGATGCTCTACCACTTATATAGCCCCCAAAGTGCGGATGAAGACCAGAAGTTAGGCCATCGTACGAGCCGTTATTTAGTGTTCGCCCGCCATAGTGAAAAAAGAGTCCCGGATCACCCAATCCTAAACTTCCACCTCGCCCCCTTCACATCATGCCACCTTTTCCTCCCCTCAATTTGCACCAATGGAATTCCACGTAAAACCCCATTGCACTTTGACCTTCCAGAATGTACCCCCTCCTTACCCCAGAGAATACCTCCCCTCTCACGCCCTCTGTTCCAGTCGAGACGGCGAAGAGACGACATCGAGGCGAGGTGAGAGGAGAGTAGTGTTAGTCGATTCTCCTTTGTGCGCCATGGACTTTCGGTGCAAGTTATTAGTTTTCCCGAAATTGGTGAAGAGTATTTCAATTTTGTTGGTTTGTACCTTGTTGTTTAAATACAGTGTTTGATTAGTTAGATTGTCTTACTTTTGTGGTTTTTTCTATTTCTGACCTCATCTTGCTCACCCGTCTTGGAAAGAATATTTGTCCTTTGGACAAGCGTTTCTCGTGAACTGCTGTTCTTCTTTCGAGAAACGCTGCATTTGGTAGCAGAGCGTGGTTTCGTGTCTTTTCATAGCAGGTGGTGAGTGTTCCCATTTGAGGATTTTGCTTCATTTTCTCTGTGTAACTAGATTGTTTCTCGCTTCATATTTCTCCAGTGTTTCAATTTTGCTTTGTGTTTTCTCGCTGAGTCAGGGTTCGTGTTTTCCGCTTTTGTCCCAGCCACCATGGCTACTAAATCAGATGACCCTTATGCGAAAAATTATCGCACCACTGCTCAGGATAGGAGGGCCAGATTAAATGGAGAGACTGTGGTTTCACTTGATAATACCGGAGTTTCAGTAGACGAACTCTGCTTGGTTCCTCAAACCCAAGAATGTGACCTTCGGCAATCTGAAATTCCACTCCCAACCCAAGTTCAGGTGAATTTGCCTAGGTCCTCGGCCATTGAAACTCTTTCAACTCATTTGGTCGATTTGCCCGATTCCTTGCCACAAGAATCTCCTCCTACCCAAGTTCTACAGGTATTTCCAGAGGCTACTTCTAACGCGGCGGAACCAAGTCGAGTTAGGTCGGCACTTCCAATATCCGAAGGGTTGGCCATTGTCAAGCAAAGGATCGCTGATTTTCCTCCCTTTGATGTTTCCAGTGCCGAAAATTGGTATAATCTCATGTTGAATTTGACGGAATTAGTCTCTCTGTCGCTAGTTCCTTTATCAACGTTGTTGAGTTTGGTTATTCCTAAGTTACCCTCCTGTTGGCATCGTTTCTGGCTTTCTATGTTAAGTCAAAATTTTTCTTGGGCCCAGATTACGAGAAAACTTTGGAATGAAATAGTCAGCGATCGGGAATTCGATCGGCTAATCGCTTCCAAGGTCAAAAGATTCCAGTTCCCTCGCGAAACACCGCGTGATTTTGTGTCTGCCATAAGAAACGCTGTGTCTGCATTAGGATTAGACTATTCTGAGTGCCAGATTGTTCATTTAATTTTTCAAGGTTTAAATCCTATCACTATTTCCGCTATCAAGACGCCCACCCCGCCGTCTAGTTTTGAAGAGTTAGACGTTGTCATTGGTCGTGCGTCAAAAGCATTAATGGATGCAGCTGATTACGCTAACACCTTTCACGGCGTATCATTTTATGCTCCTCCTGCCGTTTCTAGGCAAGTTGTGTGTTCCTATTGTCACAAAGCTGGGCACTATGTCAGGGATTGTCGTAAAAAGCACCGAAGAGGACAGCCTTCCGCAATCAGTCTTATGAGTGTTCACAAATCTCCCGATATCAATTTGCCTTTGCTACCTATTTCACTGCAGTCAGCATCTTGTAATGCCCTGATTGATACAGGTTGTTCAGTCTCGATTTGCGACGAGAATTTCTTCACTAGCCTTGGTTCTTCGGCTGATAAACTAAAGAGAAAAATCAATTCTCTTGAACTTTTGACGGTCGCTGGACAACCTTTTCGAGTTAGTTGTTCTGTGCAACTTAAAATTAAGATTGATAAGTACTCTTGGGTTCATGAATTTTATTTAGCAGACATTCCATTCCCTGTCCTTTTAGGGATTGATTTCATTCGTAAATCGAAACTTATTATTCATACTAATGGTGTCGCATTTGAATCGGCGCCATGTCATTTAATTCATTTTTGTTCAAACAGTCGAGCATCGTATATCCCTCAAGCGTTTGCAGAACACATGTCCGCTGGAGACGAAATCGTTGATTCTCGGAATAATTCTCTACTTCCATGTGAGGATTTGGTGAGTCAGTTGAAATTGTTGTTGTCTAATTATCCCGATGTTGTAACCCAAAATCTAGGAGTGACATCGTTGATGACTTATGAAATTGAATTATTAGACGAATGTCCTGTCAGAAGTCATCCCTTTCAGTTGTCACCGCCGAAAACCCTCCTGATGAAGCAACATGTGCAGTCGTTATTAGATAAGGGAATTATCGAAGTTTCTAATTCAAACTGGTGCTCCCCTGCCTTTTTGATTCCCAAGAAAAATGGTTCGCAAAGGTTAGTTGTTGATTATCGTAAGCTTAACAGACAAATTAAGAAAGACGGTTATCCGACTCCTTCTGTGGAACACGCTTTTCAGTATCTGGCTGATGCCAAGTATTTCACTATTCTAGATCTTAATTCTGCTTTTCATCAAATCCCGCTGTCTGAAAATTCAAAGAAATACACAAGCTTCGTAACGTCTTTTGGAATGTTCCAGTATACAAAATTACCGTTTGGCTTTGCTAATTCCAGTCAAGTATTTACTCGTTTGATAAACGAGGTTTTGAGTGATCTGTTATTTTCGTCTGTGTACCCTTATATTGACGATATATGTATCTATTCTAAGAATTCCAGAGATCACGTAACTCATGTCGGAGAGGTTCTTAGTAGGCTTCGGTCCGCTGGTCTGACTATTTCTGAAGAAAAGATTAAGTTGGGCTGCACTTCAATCGCCTTTTTAGGCCATCTAATTTGCAATGGAACCCTTTGTGTCGATCCAGACCGGATAAAACCCATCGAATCCTTTCCTGTTCCGAAGAATACGAGAGATGTTGCCAGATTCCTGGGCATGTGTGGGTTTTATTCCAAGTTCATACCAAGGTATTCTGAAATTTCTATTCCTTTAAATCACCTAAAGCGTAAGAATGTTCCTTTTCGCTGGTCAACGGTTGAGAACGAGGCTTTTGTTGAGCTCAAGAAAGCATTGATGAATCCACCTGTGCTAACTTTTCCTCGTTTTGACGAGGAATTCCATTTGTTTGTGGACGCCAGTGGTTTGGCGTTAGCCGCCGTATTAAATCAGAAAGTAGATGGTGATTTTGCCCCTGTGGCATACGCTAGTAAAACCTTGTTGCCACATGAACAAAAATTGTCCGCATACGAACTTGAGTGTATGGCAGTTTGTTGGGGCATAGAAAAATTTAATGTATACCTCCAAGTAAAACCATTCCATTTATATACTGATAATGGGGCCCTTACTTGGCTGTTCTCTCACCCTAAGCAGTTAGGGAAATTAGGCAGAATGGTGTTAAAACTGTCTTCCTATAATTTTACTATCCACCATGTTCGTGGGCGCAGCAATAGCGTAGCAGATTGCCTTTCTAGAAGTCCGCCTGTCATCCAAACTGACAGTTCCAATGTTGAGCCATGTCCACCCATTTCTTGTGTTTTACATAATATTCCTTTATCATTTGTGGATATTCGTGACCATCAACGGTCAGACCCTACCTTAAGGGAGGTTTTTGAGAAATTGGAGAAGGATTGTTCCTCTTGTCCAAATTACTTTGTCAAAGACAATTTGTTGTGTTATGGGAATGCCAATGCCCGAAAGGGAAAGATTGTCTTGCCGGTTGTATTGCGGCCAATGATATTCCAATATTATCACTGTTTAAGTGTGTCTGCTCATTTGGGTATGGCCAAAACCTATGAAAAGGTCAAAAGGGAATTTTGGTGGAGCGATATGAAAAAACATATTTTTGATATGGTTCGTAAATGTCATTTATGTCAGACATGTAAACCCAGGAATACTGCCCCACCGGGTATGATGTCTTCTAACCTTCCTGCTCATGTCTGGGAAAGGCTTTATATCGATTTCGTTGGACCTTATCCTTCCACGAAAAATAATCACAAATATGTCTTATCGATTATTGATGGATTCTCTAAATTTTGTATCCTGGAACCTGTTCGTAATGCCACTTCCAGTGCTGTGGTTAGTGTTCTTACTCAAAGAGTTTTTTCTAAGTTTGGTTATCCTAAATTTCTTGTGTCTGACAATGCAGCGGTGTTCAAGTCACACCTAGTTAAGGAAATGTGTTTGCAACTTGGGATTAAACAGGTTTTCACAGCTCCTTACCAACCAAGTTCTAACCAAGTTGAAAGGCTACATAGAAATTTGAAAGCTGCATTGTCAATTCTTTGTAACAATGTACATTACAATTGGGTCAATTTTTTGTCAGATTTAAATTTTGCCTTTAACTCTGCCTGTCATAGTGCCACGGGAGAATCTCCCGCTAAGATAATTTTTGGCAGACAATTGCTTCATCCTCTAATAAATCAATGGTCTATTCCTAGAGAACTGTGTGAGGATGATATTTTGGAAGAGGAGAGGGAAGCTTATTTGCAACAGGTAGTTGCTAATTTGAAGAGAGCCAAATCTAAGCAAAAGCTAGTTTTTGATAATTCTCATTCTGACATAACTTTCAAACCTGGAGATAGGGTGTTGTCAAAGAAACATCCAATCAGTTCTAAGGCAGACAAGATTATGGCAAAGTTAACCCCTCTATGGGAAGGCCCATTTATTATAAAAAAGTTAGTCTCTCCTGTAACCGCTGTTCTCGATATTGGTCCTAACAAGGAGAGAATATGTCATGTTTCTCAATTAAAGCCTTATCATGGTGATTAATAATTTATAATATGTTGAGTGATAAAGGAATCTAATACTAGCATTTATTATTCTAACTATGGTCTTGATTGCTTGGATATTTCTCTTCACTATTTGTCATTTAATTTACTATAATGTATGCTACTTGAATAATTATTTAATTGTAAAACTGCCAATTTCATACTGCCAATTCATAGTGCCAATTCATACTGCCAATTCATACTTAATTAATTTGTTGATGTTAGTGCTGCCTGTTTATGGGGCATTAGTTGTTATTTTGTTATACTTTGGTTGGTTCTACCTGCTCTTCATCATGTGTGTCTACCAGAAGGGGGAACGGTGTTTGCACAGTGCTATTGTGAATTCTGGAGGGAGTGGGGAGAATAGTCATGAACATTCCCGAGGTGGCTCGCTTCCAGTTAAGTCGCGGAGGGTCATTGGCTATTAAGATTATTTAGTGACTGTTTACACCAGTGATCATTGGTCTTCCTGATCATTCGTCCGATGTGGACCAGAACCTGGAGTGATTTAGCTATTCACTATTGGGTCTATTTATTGCTGGGGCAGGTCTTTGTCTAGCTCTGTGACAATTTGGCAGTTGATTGTATACCTGTTTTTTGCTTGTGTATACGATTGTTATCCGGCGTAGGGGTTGCGCTCCCATCGCCCAGCTAGTTTTTAACTCGCTGCAATCAGCACCCAGCATTGGCTGGATGGGGTATTTACCCCGATTATTAACTTTGCAATTGCATTACCCTTGATGGTGGCCACTAAATTAAATTTTCCTCTTTAGCTTTGTGTAACATGTGTTTGGCTTAACCTGGCCCTGGACTTATTGTATTTTTTCTATTTAGTCATCCTAATCTATTTCCATATTTTGGGCTATTCTAATTGGATGACAGCTGTATAGAGAAATCAATTTTTTTCTCTAATTCGAAATGTACTCTTATGTCATCTGGAGGCATTTCAATTAACCCTCAATTTCATTGACTGGCTCAATGCATAACAGTTCTACCCAAGTTGGTGAACGACAACATTTAATTAGTATTTAAGATATTATTATTGTGGATTTCCTTATCACTCTCATAATTGTCATTCATTTAAATTTAATTATTATAAAATACTCTGACTGCTCTTCAAAATAATTGTTAAATCACTACATGGCTCTCACTAATGCACTGAATTTAATATGTATTGTAATTTTGTCAATTGAACCAACCCAAGTCTTTGATATGACTGGATAAGTGTCTAACAGCTCAACCCAAGTTGCTCAATGACTGGATAAGTGTCCAATAGCTCAACCCAAGTTGGTCAATGACCAAAATGTAATTGAGTATAAAATATTTCTTCATTCAGTATTGCACTTGATTATTATGTATTGTAATTTTGTCATTTCAACAAACCTAAGTCTTTGATTGATGGGACAGTGTTTGGCAGTTCAACCCAAGTTGTTGAATGACAAAAGGTAAATGCCTATTGAAATATTTCTTGATCATTTTCTACATTGTACTCTCACATTGTGATATAGTCTGACTGCTCATAATATTATTGTTAATTCTCTACATGGCTCTCATTACTGGTAATAACTAATATCTATATTGTAATTATTATGATTTCTATCAACCCATGATTCTTGATTGACTGTGAATGTTTATTCGGTTCAACCCAAGAGGCTGAACGACTATGTAATTAGTCTTAAGGTATTATTATGGTAATTAATTTGTTTACCACTATCTCAATCAAATACTTATTGAATAATTTTTGTAAAACAATCTAGTTAAACTTGGAATATTGATTTATTGCATGGCTATTGTCCCTGCCATGTACTAATTGCTAATTAATTTGTATGATTGTTTTGTCTTCAGTCATTTAACTAATGTACTTATGCCTAATGCAAACTTAACTGATTTTGTTCATTTAACTTCCACCCAACGAGTTAGATGTTCGTTACTATGGGTGCTGTATTTTGTTCATAAATTTCATTTGCCTTGGATGTGGGCTTGGACTGGGCATCCTAATTTATTCTAATTTTCACTGATATTAAGTTTGATATCAGATGTTATCTGTGACTGTTGGTTCACAGTTGTTAGTGACAGTAAGAATGGTTACTTACTCGTCATGTGCACTCAGTTATTGTTCATATTCTGTTAACTCTGTGAGTGTGTCTTTTGTCATTTATTCATTTTTTTTTTGGGTATGTGTTATCCTTGAGATGGATAGCCCCTGAGCTTTACCCCTTTGCAGTGGGTGAGAGAACTACTTTGTGTTAGTCATCTTTGGGACTAGAATTCACAACAGTAATTATTATTATTATTGTCTTTACTTTTCCAAATTACTAATATTTTGGGTATTTGAACGGTGTTATTCAGTGAGCACCTGCCACCCTATAGTTACCTTTCTGATTGTGTGAGATGGGTTTCCAATACTGTGTGGGAGTGTTGTAGTTTTTTTGGCTCCTGTTTCTGCTTGTCAATTCAGCAGTTAATCATGTGGATCCCCGAGTGAAGTGATCAGTGTTTTCATTAGACCAATTGTTCTTCCCCCAACCGGAAGTTTATTTTCGTGGTCAGTTTTCCCCCAGTGGATGTGGCATTTTTTGGTTTCCCCCCCCCCCCCCTCGTTGGACATTACCCCTCGGCGGACTTATTACCCTCCGGACTTAGCCGCAGGACTTGCTCGACAGGCGTAGCTAACGACAGGCGGAGCCAACGACGCCAACAATGCCTACGATTCCAAAATGCAACGATTCCGGACTGCAGCGTTCCGACAAAGCGTGCCGCCAAACCGCGCCGTCAAACCACGCCGTCCAACCACGCCGTCCCCTGACCAGATGCTCTACCACTTATATAGCCCCCAAAGTGCGGATGAAGACCAGAAGTTAGGCCATCGTACGAGCCGTTATTTAGTGTTCGCCCGCCATAGTGAAAAAAGAGTCCCGGATCACCCAATCCTAAACTTCCACCTCGCCCCCTTCACATCATGCCACCTTTTCCTCCCCTCAATTTGCACCAATGGAATTCCACGTAAAACCCCATTGCACTTTGACCTTCCAGAATGTACCCCCTCCTTACCCCAGAGAATACCTCCCCTCTCACGCCCTCTGTTCCAGTCGAGACGGCGAAGAGACGACATCGAGGCGAGGTGAGAGGAGAGTAGTGTTAGTCGATTCTCCTTTGTGCGCCATGGACTTTCGGTGCAAGTTATTAGTTTTCCCGAAATTGGTGAAGAGTATTTCAATTTTGTTGGTTTGTACCTTGTTGTTTAAATACAGTGTTTGATTAGTTAGATTGTCTTACTTTTGTGGTTTTTTCTATTTCTGACCTCATCTTGCTCACCCGTCTTGGAAAGAATATTTGTCCTTTGGACAAGCGTTTCTCGTGAACTGCTGTTCTTCTTTCGAGAAACGCTGCAATTACACAACACATGTGTAATTTTACAATTTTAAATATTTTGTGGAAAAGTGCTAAAGTTTTTTACCCATCTAATATGTCTCACTTCCACTACGTGATGCCTGATACTGTTAACAGTAAAATGACATTGTTGAAATTGAAACCTAGGTTGTATTAAATTTGGTTTGAAACTGTTGTAAATTGCAATTTGTTTCTTTTTTCTAACAAGATTCATAGTAAGGATAAGGAAACATGCAAGAATCGTGACCACTGCACTGATTCCTTAATTATTACCTACTATCGTTACCTATATCACAATAATTCATGTGCTACAGAGACCCATAAAAGTGGCCCAGTAAAAGGTGAGACCCTATTGAACAGCCCTTTCATCAAGCTTCTCAATTATAAATTGACTTTTAACATGCAATCTTGAAAGGCCTAAGAATGCCGCTACTTTCATTACTAGTAATTGACACTAACACCATAATTGTTTCTTCTGTGTCATCTGCCCTCATGATTCATTGTGGTTCATGCGGGCAGATGTCTAAATCTAGCACAATTAAGGTAGTGAGTACTCAACAGAAGCTCTAGATGAGAGAAGATAAAGAGAAAGTGAGTAACCAGTAGGATAACCTTCAATTCGTGGCATTTTAACCCAAGTAATACATATTTTAGGGGGTTAGAAAGTCAATGTCTACTCAAATTATTTTTCTGAAGAGAAAATTTAACTCACATATGCGAATGAATTAGCAATATGCTGCAGACATATGTAATGCAATCTATTGTCCAGTTCACTTTAATTCAATTTTAGTAGGTACCTATTTTGTATCTTGCTTTTTCATTCAATTCAATGATGTGGTAGGTACCTACACAAACAATTTCTTTGTCTGCCATAGTTCTGCTTACATTAAATGTGAACAATAATCATTCTGCTTATGCTTAATGGTACAGTTAATGTTTTATTATGCCATCAACACTCACAATCTTAAAAAGTATACCTATCTGAATTACTTAAATTATTTCTCACATTTACTATTCTCATCATAAAATGAAAAATGAAGTTAACAAAGTCAACTACATTTTTTGCACGAGAACTAACAAGAGTTTGTTTCTAAAAAAATCACAAGAACTTCGACTACCTATCAAGACTGTTTCAGTTTTATTCCAGATTGAAAACAGACAACATTGATCATATGACTGAACTTTGAGCAAGCATTTCAAATTACTATACCATCCAGGCATTTTATGCCCAAAAGAAAATATTGATGCGTTCATTATAATTTCATGGTGATAAATACATAAAACTGGATTTCTACCAGAAAAAATTAACAGTTTAACATAAAAACCTTTGCATTAAGGATGCTATGAAATTACGTAAGAATTATCATGAAAACTGTACCTCATCAACACAATCAAACAACTCCAAAGATGAACTAATAATAGAAATTTTTTGAAGGTTATTCACTGAAACCTTTTCATGGATAAGCGATGACTTAAAAGATACTTAACCTTCCAACGTTATCACACACTCCTGTACTTACACATTAGGTGCTGATACGTATTAGGAAGTATTCCCATCTCATAAAGGTTAGGAGGTAAAACTATTTAAAAATTAAACAGAATACATATAGGTACCTACCTACCTAAAAGAAGTAGCTATGAATTTCATTTTCACTAAAGCGCAGAGAAAATAAAGTTAATCTAACCGTTCATAAATTACTGAAGTGGCAGCAATAACTGCACTGCAAAATATAAACAAAGCAACAAAGAGACAAAAAACTATAAGTGCAAAAGTTGAGGACCAACGTTAGAATACCCAAAGTATCTCTTAAATTTGTAGCAAAGATAATGGATTAAATTTATTTCCATTGGCAGTAAAGACTACAGGATAAAGAGAGAGTGAGACAGAGAAGAAAATAAAAAGTAAAACAACTGTAGCCAGTAGAACAACAGTCAATTCCTTTCCCCAACATAGGCTAATGATATTTTTAAAAAGGAATAAAAGTTTGAGAGAAATTTACTCAGTTTCTGTAATGAAAAATACCTAGATGAAATGGATGTCCTATAAGAATGAAAAATTAGGACGGAGCTGTCGGACAATAGAACAGCAGATACATTTCTTCACTATTCTGATTCAACTTTCTTGAAAACATTACGCGGAACTAAGGGTAAAAAATACATTACGAGCAGGAAATAATTTCGAAAGCCACAAAAGAAGAGAGACGCCTCTACTGCTACGACGAAAATGGTCCGTGATGACATAAATATTTCGGCCTTCTTGAGTATGTTATTTCAGATCTTACGTGTTAGTTCCCTTACATAAATGAAAGAAATAACGTTTAAAATGATAACTACAAAGCGATTACCCTCTGTGAGGTTTACATTGCATTGTAGAGGGGAAAATGGCTAGCAAAGACTCATCCACAAAGCACTCATTATTTCTACCAAATATTATTATTAATCATATATTACAATATAAAGCTGATAACGTGCAATGACAGGGGTTTATTCCTGTGAGCCGATACAAAACAATTCGTTGAATTTTAATTGAAGCCTTGCAAAGCACCTCAACGCCGATCGACAAAAGCATATTGCTGGCGGTTTTAATTAATAACAATTCAGTCCTAAAATCAGGTATATAAGGCTCCGGAGTAATATTAATGGGAAAGGACAAAATTCTTCACGTACATAGAAAACGTGAGAAAATGGTTGGACTGTACAAATCTGTTGCACGATTCGTATTGATTGAAAAAAAGCGTAGAAGTACTCTTCAAGTAATTCCGCCTCCTGAACGCTGGATGGCGTTTGTGACAGTTTCCTTAGAAAAGAGCAATATTTACTAAATACAACACAGGTCACGCAGCTAACTTTCAAAACATCGAGTGTCTTCCGCATACCAATCACAGTTCAAAATAAACACTACACACCCAACATACGCAATGATAACAACCGAGACGTAAAGGGTACTTTTTTTACTTTGACAGGAACGACCAAACAATCTACACATTTCGTAATAGTTCACCGTGCAATAAATAAAAACACTTTTGCTCCGCAATTCCAAGTCAAAACTTAGAATGATAAATACCGCATAAATGAAACAATAACCAAATTGTTTACATGTTTCTTTGATGTATAAATGAAAGCGTCATACGGGCGGCAGCACGATCGGTACTACTCTTGCGGCGTAATCCGTAAATTTCCGCGTCAAAAACATTTATCAAGTACTTTCGTACAACAATAAAAACAAAATTAACCCTTGCTTAATTTCTACAATAAGATTTCCTTTCAGATGTCAAGGGCAAACACAATGAATCGAGCCGTCAGCGTAATCTAACGGACAAGTCGGACCAAACAAAATAACCATTTAGATCTTTTGTCAACACGTAAAGGAAACAGTACACAAAACAAACTTACCTTCTTGCGAATTTTCCAGCATGTCTTGGAGATCTGCGAAATCCGGGTGAATAATCCCACATGACTCCGCGAAACGGTCAAGGAAGGAGCAAATCACTGCAAAATTTGGGTCACAAACACAAGAAGCTTCACCATCAGCCGCCATTTTCACTCGCTGTAGATACTAAATCAGTCAAAACCAGCACTTACATCAGCGGCACTGTTGAAGTCTGTTGTTCTGTTTATAGATGTTTCAGGAAGTTTGGTGAGTGGCTGTTACGGTCATATAGATAAAATTAACATTATTATTAGTTTATTTTCTGCCAATGTTGTTTCTGTTATTATCAATTAAACTGTTTTCGATTTTGATCCCGGCGTCGGAGACGAACGCCATTCGGTGCTTACATTTCTAGCCATTTACAATGTGAGATATCTAATCACTGGGGCAACTCTATGGAAACTTTGTCATTCGGATAATTTCCTGCTTCGTTTTGTGGTCATTGCGCCGCCTACCACAAATATTAAATGTTATGGTAGGTAAATATTTATCATAGTTGAACTTCACACATCGTCTGCATTGAAATGATACGTCATCAGGAGCACAAAATTAGCGTTTGTAAACACAACAGTTCGGGGGGAAATAATTAATAATCTTGTTCGGTGAATATCAGGTGAACGGTAATTATGCGTAGTCTGCCTGATAATGTTTATGTTGACAATCGGCAACACTGGTGCATTTCGATCACAACTCATTCTGTCATGGTCCACGTAGTTTGTTGAATGTCCGTATGGTGGCTCTTGAGTGCTGATTTGTAGAGATGCGGGGATACGGAGCAGGATGCAGCTATAGCAGGTTTAGCATTCGGAAAAAGCTTTTCATCTTGAGGTAATGATTTTGAATTTGGTTATTTTTAGATCTATAGACTATATTAGCTTTAACATCAAAACCTTTTAGGTGGTGGTATTAATTTGTCTATCCCGGCTGCGCTAAGAAATCAGTTGTGATACGTTGGATTTTGAATTTCTGTGATGAGGTATACTGTGTTCTTATGAGCTACTACGATCTCACATGTCTTAGCGTGTTGAAGGTCACTTAATTAACATGGGATCAAAACTCAACACTTCTTTTGCTGAATCTCGCTGTTAATGCTTGTTTCATGTGTTAAGGTAGTTAGCTTAAACACAAGCTAAGTTGTAGAAGGTTAGTTTTTTCTTTCACTGTCGTTGGATTTGTTGGTAATCTTCTTTAGACTGTCCTTAATGCATTCAATACTGATAAATTTATGTCCATCATACTTTTTAGTTTTGAATGTTGATCAAAGATTCGTAAAGGCGCTTTCCAAAAGCTCTTCCAAATAGTTTGTCAAATGTTCAACAGATGGCCAAAATCATCAATCTGTAACGATCTCGAGCTCTTACAAGGGGAGTGACCGAGTTCCGGGTCTAGGATTTTGACGAAATTTGCCAGGCAGGTAGTCCTTGATTAGTTATTTACGAATCACCCCCCATGTAGGGTTATATATCCAGAAACTTCGTCAAAAAACGAGTTTGAAATATTTGATTGCAAATATAAAGTCAATAATTAGCCATGTTTTATCAGTGCAGTCTGGGTTAGGGGTAAAGTACTCGCTTCACAATATCGACGTCCCAAGTTCGAGACTCTTCGTGTCCAATTTTTTTTTCATCGCAATTTCGTCGTACGACTTTCCCTGGTTTTACATATTTTTAATCTGTTTACCCGGGATGCATTTTAGCTATTTTACGTAATAATTACGTAATTTGCTAAAATTACGTAATTAGTACGTAAAATAGTTAATTACGTTATTTACCTAAATCACGTAATTAGTACGTGGCGGAATTACTTCCGCACGCCCTGATGTTTTTTGTGTATGAAATTTTAACGGAAGAGCATAAAGTGTGATCGTGATTTTGAATTTCCTTATCATTGGCCACCTAGTTCCGACGTACGTACAACACTTGTTCTAATTCGCCTGGTGCCGTGATTTTCCAGCGCTGTGCTTTTTTGGAAAAACTAATCGCAAGAGAAAAAAAGAACTTAAGCTCTGTAATCATATAATTGTCAGTATCTACCGAAATGTTCGGGTGATCGGGCGAAATATTCGGGTGGGAGAGAGTTTCGAATCAAGGACGTCGCTTGGAAATTGATAAAAAACCAGCGGTAACAATTAATTTTGAAGAATTAATGTATTGCACCTTTTCAGGAGCATGTTAGAATCACCCGAACATTTCGGTAGATACTTACAATTATATGATTTCAAAACCTAAATTCTTTTTTTCTCTTGCGATTAGTTTTTCCAGAAAAGCACAGCGCTGGAAAATCACGGAACCAGGCGAATTAGAACAAGTGTTGTACGTGCGTCGGGACTGCGTAGCCAAAGATACGGAAATTCAAAATCACGATCACACTTTATGCTCTTCCGTTAATTTCATGCACAAAAAACGACAGGGCGTGCGGAAGTAATTCCGCCACGTACTAATTACGTGATTTAGGTAAATAACGTAATTAACTATTTTACGTACTAATTACGTAATTTTAGCAAATTACGTAATTATTACGTAAAATAGTTAAAATGCATCCCGGGTAAACAGATTAAAAATATGTAAAACGATAGAAAGTCGTACGACGAAATTGCGATGAAAAAAAAAATTGGACACGAAGAGTCTCGAACTTGGGAAGTCGACATTGTGAAGCGAGTACTTTACCCCTAACCCAAACTGCACTGATAAAACATGGCTAATTATTGGCTTTATATTTGCAATCAAATATTTCAAACTCGTTTTTTGACGAAGTTTCTGGATATATAACCCTATATGGGGGGTGATTCGTAAATAACTCATTAAGGACTACCTGCCTGGCAAATTTCGTCAAAATCCTAGACCCGGAACTCGGACACTCCCCTTGTTAGAGAAAAAAATATGAACTCTGTCTGTTCTGGACGGGATATTATTTTAAATTAACCCATTGTACGATGTTTGCGAACAAATTATACAGTTTAAGAGCTATAACGTCAAAAATTGGTTCCTAATGGTTGAAAACTTTTTAGTTGATAGTCATTGTGCGTGATATTCCTTTTCTTAAATACATACTTTCTGTGAGGAAGTCATATTCTTTGCTAATTTTCCTCGAGGGATTGTTATAGTTAAACGTAAAAAAAACAGCTCTAGTTTGTACTCAGCTTTTTTTGTGTTATTGCATATGCCAGGCGAAGCAAAGTAAGACAGAAAAACTTTTTACCATCTTTCCAGTGATTTTGTTTCGGATGGCACAACTAATTTAAACGCTTCTGCGTCATGAGCGCCGTTGAACGAAACTTATCGTGCTTTTGAAATGTATCTCCTCAATAGTTACGCCTGAAACCATCGAGCTAATGCCAGGTGAAATTTATTTTGGTTTAGAATAACGATCTCACCCGTAATTTAGATTTTACAGCTTTTTAAATGTTTATTTTAGTGTTACTAATTTTACCTGACAATATTGTTTGTTTAAAGAAATGGTGATTTGGGTAACTGCATTTCGATTTTTTTCCTTTCTTTGTGTGAGATAAAAATTACAAGAATGATTATTATGCATCAGTGATCTACATCTACATAATACCCCGCAAGCCACCATAAAGGTGTGTGGCAGAGGGTGAATTCTCTCCAAACTTGCACTACTAATCATGCCTTTAAAAGAATTAGTATTTATATACTGTTCTAACTACACTATTTAAAAAAAGATAAAAATAGCAATGCGAACATGCAAAAAATGCTGTTAGTTAGGTTAGCTTCAAGTCCTTATACCAACATGCAGCTACCAATGTTATCCATTGCTACACTCGTACTGTATATATTTACCGTTATTCATATCCCTAATTTTACGAGGAAAAATGGCATTTTGAATCTGTATGTTCGGAAATCTATTTCTCTAATTTTGTGATTATGGTCCAGTCTACCATAGTAAGTTAGGGTTCGCAAAATATTTTTGATATCTTCACTGAAAACTGATGTAACGATTTAGTTAGGTTTAGATGCATATTAAGTTCATATCCCGATTCCTATCTTTCGTTCATCGGTTCGCCTGCCTATTATTATATCGTTACTACGCGTTCCCCGCCACAGAATCAATTGCTATTGATTCCTATTGATTCGGTTGCTACCTAGCCCAATTCTTTCTATCACGCATTTCAACTAACTCACACCAGTTCATTCACTCCCTCTGACTTCTCTATTTCCATATTCAACCTCCTTTCCTCTCCCGCCGTATCTAAGGCTGCGGTTACACTGGCAACTTATTTCTGCAAATAACTTCTGCGATAAACTGCTGGTGTGTTTACATCGAGAAAAAATATTGCGGAAGTTAGTTCCGCAAATGTCTTCTGCAAGTTATTGTTGCAGCTAACTTGCAGAATAAAATTGCAGGGTCGTTTACATTGGCAGATTTCAGAATTTTCTATTTGCTAGTTCGCCATGTTTATTTCCGACAACCTGATAAAAATATCAGCCCTGCGTTGATAATATTTCCTCGCAATGGCTTTTAACTGGGTTTAAAAATACTTTGAAAACGATATATTCACCCATATTCATTGGTGGTTCATCCCATTTTAGCCCTGAAGAAGGAAAAAATATATTTTCCTAAACGTCGGCCAAATGGTTCCATTTATTAATATTCACAAGGACCAGACTCTTGAAAAACCCATCTATATATGTAATGAAGCAATCAACGAGCAAAGTAATCTGCGTGTATTTCAGTTATCTCCTGTTATCGCAGTAGAACTCGAGTATCGATAGTTCAAAAATACCGCTATTAACATAGTGAAAACAAATGAGCGTTGTATTTTAAATTGCAATACGTCTTCTAATCAGAGTTGTCTTTGGATCAATATTTTATTATCGATTTTGGCTATGCTTCGATGTGAACCATTGAACCACATTGCTGCAAGCTAATAAAAATTTAGGGAGAGGTCCTATATCGGCAAGTTGATTGCAGAACCAAATTTGTTCATGTTTACAATAGCAACAATACACTTGTGCAAGCTATTATCAGAAACTTTTTCAAGTTCCGCAAGTGCACTTGTAGAGCCGTTTACACCAGAAAATTACACTGCAAGTTGCTTGCTGCCAGTAACTTGCGCAAAAAAGTTGCCAGCGTAAACCCACCTTACATGTACCTCCTCTTTCGTCTTCCTTTCTCCCCCACCTACCCTTCTCCTAACCCACATCTCAAAAGCCCTGCGTCTTCTAACTTCATCCTATTCTCCTCTGACGTGGCCTGCTTGGCGGGCGAAACACCCGCTGTCAGTTTTTGACGCTGGGCATCCTTTCCCCATCTTTTCCACTCCTTTCCCTGTGTGTGTGTGACGGGTCACTGGCGAAGGAGATACCTCGTAAACCGTGACTGTGAATGTGATTCTCGAGGGTGACTGTACTCTGTGAATGTACAAACGCGAGTGCGTGATTATGGAAAATATCCCTGAACCCTGTTTGCATGTGTATATGTGAATGAGAATCGCGAGGGTGACTGTGTATCTATGCAAACCCACGTGAATGAGTGCTTGAAAGTTGTTATCAGTTTCATTTTATTTACTTAATAATTATTTAGTTTTACTTTTTATTCTATTCAAGTTACTATACCCTCTTTTGTTTTTTTCTTGCGTGTATGTGACGGGTCACCGGCGTTGGAGAAATCCTCGTAAACCCTGCTTGTGTGTGTGATTGAACTCACGAAGGTGACTGTATTTCGTATACAAACCTGAGTGAGTGAGTGATTGTGTGAGTCACTGTTCGTTTTTATTTTTACCTTGATTCCCTTAATTTTTAGTGTGACGATTGTTTCTCATGTCATCTCATGGTGTTTTCAAGTCTGTTTCCGCACTAATAGGCGCTTCAGACCGGGAGGAAAGGTATAAGGATAGGGATGGAAGGGATAGAAGGGATGTTCGTTTTTATTTTTACCTTGATTCCCTTAATTTTTAGTGTGACGATTGTTTGTAGCACCAATGAATGAGAGTGTGTCATTTGCTTCCATTTAAATTTCTTTGTATGCTTGATTTTGTACGAGTGATTGAGAGCTCCCTTACTTTGTATATACTACTTCTTTCCCCCCCTCTTCCCCTTTTTGAATTCCTCTGCCCCTCAAGATTACGGCTTTGGGGATATTTTTCTTCATTTGTTATTTCTTCCTATTTCCTTAATCTTAATGTCTCGTAGTGCCAAATTCGTATAAGACTTTTCACCACTCTTTTCTTTAAGCACCTTGTCTAGGACCCTGTCATTAGTCATCGCTTACAAGCAAACGCCTCTTTAACCATAAGCAAATTCCCTCCTTACCCCCCAAAATCTTCGGAAATCGGTGATGCTTTAAACTTACTTCCCTGCGAACTAAATTCCTCCAACTTAATCTGAAGACTTTGTTGCGGATAATCGCATCACATTATTTTCATTGTCTGGTTTATCATCATTCCCTCATCTCCCTAGAGAAATTGATTGCCGAACTGACAGATTCAAAGTGTCCTTTTTTCCTCGTACAATTAGGGATATGAATAGCGGTAAATATGTCCAATACGAGTGAATCAATGAAAAGCACAGGTAGTTGCATGTTGTTATAAGGGCTTGAAGGTAACCCAACTAACAACATGTTTTTGCATGCTTACTTTTCTATTTTTATCTTTTTAAATATTGAAGTTTAGACAAAAATATTAATACTAATCCTGTTTTATGCATGATATGTAGTGCGTGTTGGTGAGAATGCACCCCCTGCCACACACCTTTACGGTGGCTTGCAGGGTATTGTGTAGATCTCTCGGAACTGTTTTTCTTACTAATATATTGATTTTTGTAATCCATCGGCTGACTGTGGCTTGATCATTCGAGATATTTTTGTCCCGACTTTTTTAAAATATCATCCTGCCTTAACTCCTTTTTATTAATATCTTCATCCAGTCCATCTCACGTCACTTGCGCAAATGCCTCCAAATAAGTGCGTGTTATAAAAGTATCGGCGATAACGGAAAGTCCTGTCTAACTAACTCCGTTTCCCATTACCGCCCAAACCGATTCTCCATCTGTTACTCTCACTTGCGCCTCATGGGCAGTGTGTGAATTTCGAATATGTCTCTAGTCTACTCCTATCAACCGCAACATTTAAATTAAGCAATCCAACCTCATTGAGTCGAAATCCTTTTCGACTTTTCGAAAATTTGTTTTCCTTTTCGAAATCAGCAAAGCGCGCGATTACATTCTGTTTTTATACTAAATTCCTTTCCACTGATAGTCACATGGACAGATATCAGCTGAATATCAATAACAAGAAGACTAAGAGACTGGTGTGCAGCAAGAGAGAAGAGCCCAAAACCAACGTCAAACTAGGAAAACAAAAACTGGAAGAGGTGAAAGAGGTCTGTTACCTGGGAAGCGGAGTAATCAATGATGGACGAATCAAGGACATTGATAGTTGAATTGCCCAGGCGAAAAGGGCATTTAAAAAATAAAGAATATACTTACAGCTGGAAATACAAGCGTAGAAGTAAGAAGACAATTCATAACAACGTAAATCTGGAGCGTGTTTCTTTACGGCAGTGAGGCATGGACGATGACAGCAGCGGAAAAGAAAAGGGTGGAAGCATTCGAAATGTGGTGCTACAGAAGAATGATGAAGATTAAATGGATCGACCGAGTAACGAGGAAGTGCTAAGAAGAGTGGTAGAAAAAAGAAAGTCTGTTGAATACCCTAAGAAGGCGGGACAACTTAATCGACCATATCTTAAGACACGATGGCCTGATGAAGACAATCGTCGAGGGAAAAGTGAACGGGAAGAATGGAAAAGGCAGGCTCGTATGAGATGTATAGAACAAGTTGTGAAGGACGTGAAAGAGAGGAACTACGTTAATATGAAGAGGTTGGACGATATAAGAATCGAGTGGAGGGCTGCGTCAAACCAATCCTAGGATTGTTGACCGATGGTGATGATGGTGGGTTGTCTCATCACTGCAATCGCATCCCTAGCGACTCTCCCCTAAATCCAAACTGATCCTCGCCTAGAAATCCAATTCCTCTCTTTCCCATCCTTCTTTTGATAATTCTAACTACAACCTTTGACCCGTGCGAGATTTAACTTATAGTCCTAACCATATATCTATATTCTTTTTCGGTGAATCTATTAAGACAGTTATTACGGCCTCCTCCGGCTAAATTCCTTCCCCATGTATATCCTACGAACGAGCCCATTAAGTTCCTCTAGTCCACCCCTTCCTAGGATCATCTGTAACCCTGATAGGATATTATCAATCCCCACCGCGTCTCCGCCTTCATTTTAGGGTACGCCTCCTCTACTTCACTGTCCAGTGTTCCTGGTTCCAGTTTATCCTTATCGAACTCCTTTCCCTCTCCTATCTCTAAGTTCCTTGGACTATCATTAATGAATGCCATGCATTTATACCACTTATTCCTTCCGTCAACGCTGAACATCTTCTGACCTACCTTTGGTACACGCTACATACTTCCTTATCTTGATGCCGGATAACTTTCTAACCTTCGAGCTTAATCTTCTTCTTCTCTCCTTTTCCTCACTATGCCCACTCTTGTCTCTATCTCTCTCTTCTCTACTCTCAAAATACTAATTGCTAATTCCCTTTTATCTTCTTCTGCTACCTTCATTTTTCCATTTTATTCTTTCCTCGATTTTATTTATTTCTGTTGTTATCCACGGTGGGAAGGAGATGAAGGCATTGAAATCCCAAACAAAACTTTCATCCTTTACGATCCGTTTTCGCCGCTGTGCAGAATCTTCAGCCCTTATTGGTTCGTGACGTGTTTTGCGAGGTTCCACTCCTGGCAGACAGATGGCGACTGCGAAGCCCCACTCCTCAATCACCTCCCCCCAATCTCTGACACGTGACGCGCGAGAGAGAAAACTCTGAATTCGACTTGCCACCCACCGCGTTTAGCGATTCCCAGCATCAAAGCCGTCTGCTGGGGATTGTGCGTGGCATTTGTTTATCGTGCATTAACGATGCACTTGATGCAAAATTCCCTCACCAATTTAAATATACACATGAGCCAAAATTTTGTGTGCCAACCATAAAGATAATGAAATACTATTGAAATGTTCCCGAAAATTGACGAAAATCACGTGACCTGAAACGCCTTCTGACGTCACTGTACGGTGAAATAATGGGTCAAGCGAATTAACTGGGATTCGTCAAAAGAGTATTGGGTAAATGTGAGGATCATGTACGAGAAATCAGCTACTTTTCCCTTGTAAGACGTCATTTGGAATATGCTGCCAGTGTATGGATCCCAACGAAATCGGTCTAAGTAACGAACTTGAACGTGTGCAGCGAAGATCGGCAAGATTTGCAAAGGGACGGTACGATAACCTTATTAGCGTAACAAGTCTATTAAATGAATTAAATTGGGAATCATTGTCAGATCGCAAGTTGAAATTAAGACTTAATCTCTTAAACAAATTCGAAGACCATATTTTCAGTGATGATGTTAAAAATATTTTGCGGACCCCAACCCCAACTTACTATGGTGGACTTACTATGGACCATAATCACAAAATTAGAGAAATTGATGGCCGAACTGACAGATTAAAAATGTCCTTTTTTCCTCTTACTATTAGGGATATGAATAACGGTAATTTTCTCATCCGGGGACTCCATTCTCGAGACGGTTTGCAAAAACTCAAATGTAAACCATGAGTGAGATTGTTAAGAGCGATTGAAATACACTAACATTTGCGAACCATTTTTGTTTGTGCCACGTGACTCCTTGGTCACCCATTCGAGATAATCTCGACGGTTTCAAACACAGCCCCCTACGGGACCACGGTTTAGCGTACCATCCGACGGACGGAGTACTGAACTTGAAGATCTCTCAAACCAGCACCCAAGTGGGGATCGGTGCATCAAAGTAAAAAAAAAAAAATCTGCCTTAGCCGGGACTCGAACCCGAGCCCTCGGGATGGGAAGCCAGTACAGATAGCCACAACAGAACTACGGTCAGCTGTGTATTGAGAATTGCAGTACGCTTGCAAGTCTTGCTGCTAGCTGGGGATGATAAAAGGATTCGGGGACGCTGGAAAAATTGGGTCACCTGCCTTTTCACGGACTCACCTCTTGGATCTATTCTTATCCCATGTCGTGCACGGAAGGGAGGTATTTTGGACCCAATCATCGGTCAAACTACCCCTCTCATGATAGACAGCTAGCTAACGAATCAGTCGGAGTACCTAGTAAGTCGTGCATCATCAATGAAACTTCGGAAATGGCTCGGTTTCGTCGTTAACCTCCTCGGTCCTGAAAAATACCTGGCTCATGAAAAAAACTTTTCTCGCCTCTTTTGAGCTCGTAAGGGACAACTGAAATTGTATGTTGAACAAATTTGTTATTGCTATTATTTTTGTTGAAATATTAATAGTCCACACATGTGTAGGTACAGTTGCATTTTAGGGGATAAAAAAATAATTATCGCATGAGTAATAATGAAGTACCAGCTTAAGTATTAATATTTTGTACATGAACAGGAAAAAGTGCAACGTGGGCAAGAGATAAATAGATGAAATATAGTTCATTTTATTTGTGGCCGCCATATTGCTTTAAGAAAAACGAAAGATAAAAGAGATTCTAGTGTATAGGCCGTTTTACACGGTGAATGATCTACACTACACGGTGAATGATCTACACGAAACTACACTACAGATCAACTTAAACCTCAGTATCTATAAATCTTCGTTTAATGAATATTATAATTACTAAATATACACCATGCTTTATTTAATCTATCACGTACATCCGACGACGCAGACGACGTAAACAAACCATTCCGACCAACTTCGAACATCGATACAGCTGCGTTGGTTGGAAATCTCCCGTGAATCGATATGTACTATCGATAGGCCTACCACTGCGAATCCTTTCTGCACATAACATTCAAGGAATTAATTCGAATGATCATTCACCGTGTAAAAAACCCTAAGCGGAAGCAGTTTCAGGTCATTACTTAAATTCATTCACGAATGAATTCATTCGCATGATCATTCACCGTGTAAAACGGCCTTATGAATGGGGTGGTTTACCATATGTTTTTATTGCCGAATATGATAGAGTTTGTAAAATAAAAAGACCCGTATTTTTCCGTTTTTTGAATCGTCAATTATTTCTCGAGTTATAGGCGTCGAAAAACTAATGTTTTTAACCCTTTCGGAAAAGTGGGTGTGGTGCAACCTCTGACGTATAACGACTTCGTCCAATCACAACTGAGCCCGCGAAGCTACTTCGCCTTATCGCAAAGGGGGGGACGCAGCTTACTCTGCCAATCGGAGCAGTTGCGACAGCATCTGTGCGAGCAGACCTTTCGAGAACCCCCCTCCACTCCCTTTCCTTCCCCTAAAAGCAGTCAAGGACGGGAGGAAAGTGACGTCAATGTTACCACAGCAGCATTTTCGGTGGGCGTCACCTTTTGCTTATTTTAATTTTTGATTTATGAGTGAATGGTTGTGGTTAGAAGATTAATTTTTTCACTACATTTCTTTTTTCGTTTCCATCTAACGATTTCGTGTACAAAATTGCGATTTCGGTTCCGAGTAAACGCCCCCATGTCAAGGCAAGGAAAATCAAAATCAGGTACGTTCACAGACTCCGTCGGCGTTCTGTTTTTTCGAATCCAGTCTTCGTAATGTAATTGGTGTTCCCCGGAATGAATCCCACACTTATTGTTCTCTTGATCCTCACCCCGGTCGGTATGGGAGGATATCCAGCGTCCAGTGTTGTTATCATCGCTCACTTGTTTCAGGGATGGATGGGCCAGGGTTTATCCATTCTTCGAGGGGGTCTCTCGAGGTTGCCTTTCTCTCTCTCTTTCCCTCGCACCCCCCTACCCCCATATCGCTTATGTCCCGTCCAATGGGGGAGTTTACTCGGAACCGAAATCGCTATTTTGTACTCGAAATCGTTAGATGGAAACGAAAAAAGAATTTTAGTGAAAAAATTAATCTTCTAACCACAACCATTCACTCATAAATTAAAAATTGAAATAAGCAAAAGGTCACGCCCACCGAAAATGCTGCTGTGATAACATTGACGTCATTTTCCTCCCACCCTTGACTGCTTTTTGGGGGAAGGGAAGGGAGTGGAGGGAGAGTTCTCGGAAGGTCTGCTCGCACAGATGCTATCGCAATCGCTCCCATTGGACGTGTCAGCTGTGTCCCCCCAATTGCGATAAGGCAAAGTAGCTTCGTGGGCTCAGTTTTGATTGGACGAAGTCATTATACGTCTGGGGTTGCACCACACCCACTTTTCCGAAAGGGTTAAAAACATCAGTTTTTCGCCGCTTAAAACTCGGGAAATAATTGACGGATCAAAAAAACGGAAAAATACGGGTCTTTTTATTTTACAAACTCTATCAGATTCGGCAATAAAAAAATATGGCAAGCGACCCCATTCCGGAGTGACCTCCGCTTCCTCGAGGTGACCTTGGCAGTGACTTTCGTTCTTCCTACGGAGTCAGTGTCGCGGAGTCCCACGTGCCGTAGTGTCCACCGAATCGAATGCCGGGTGAAACGCGGTGACGAGGCTGTTATCGTGATGCGTCCCAAACCCTTTTCTATCGTCGCCTCCAGAGATTGCCGCCATGTGCAATCTTCGTCTTTTGTACTTCTAGACTTCTTTCCTTTCTTCTTCTCCTGGTGGTCTTTATTGATCCATCACACAACATGATCACGGTAAATTGCGATACCCTTGAGAGAGGTGATTGCGTTGTAATTTCGTGCTGTACTGCACAATATTTTTTAGCGTACCGGAATGACGCGAAAAATATTGTTTAAAATTTCTTATCACTAGCATCTTTAAAAACTATTTTAAACAGTAAATGCTAAAGTATAGATCAATCAAGGTAAAATTCATTGCCTTTTATCGGAAGGGGCGATGTTGTAATGATTTAATGCTTCTTTTTTCGCTGGAAATGATTCTGAGTAAGAAATCAATCCTCTCTATCAACAGAGTTGATAGAGAGCATTGACAGAGTCTAAAGAGATTGTTCTCAATTATTGTGCAAAAGTATAGAGGTTTTCAAACTCTCAGCCTTACGATCTATACTTGAATTGTATCTTCATGGTATAACCATTCCATAGTGCTAGTGCTGGAGTAGCTATCCCCGTTGTATTTTGTGAGAAGTACTGCAAGGATTTTCATGTAGTTGCTTTTTTTCCTCCAATCCTTTCTTCACGGTGAATTTCGGACGGATATGTTAAGGGGGCTGTATACTCCGGGCGAAAAGCGTCTTTTAGTTCTCGAATCCGCCACGACCTTGGAGATCCCCTCGGTTCTCCGCCAGCCTTTGGCGAGCCTATCCACCTTCTCCTCCATTCCCCACCCCACAGAAAAACGTGCTCTGCTGATAAGGTGACGAGAGTAGGGGAAAGTCAGTGGCGGTCTGGCTAGTTCGGTGATAGACGAGGGCCTCCGGCGCGAGGCGGCTTAGAGGGGCCCCTGACTGGGGGTGACAACAATATTAGCAAAGACAGTGGTTAGTCTACCATCGCGCCTCACGACAACTGACTCACTCGACAGCTAATTGCCCTCCAACCAGGCTATACCCAACATGTCGTTCATTTTTTTATTCGCCGTAACTTTCACAAAACGTGAAATACAGAAATCTAATTTAATGTAAATTCCTTTTTACATCTTAGGAACTGACTATTGCTTGCGATGCAGTAATTACAATGCTTGGTGCTTCATGAAAAAATATTGAAAATGGTCTGCGGTCCGCTGGACCCCAATGTGTATTTCATGGTAAATTTTGAGACATATCGAATTAATCATATAGCATTGTGTATCTCCTTTTTTACTGTTAATGTATTTGTAGATATAGTATTTAATCATTTTAATTATTTAAAAACAATATTTATAATTTTTTAAACTATTATAGGATATTTGGTACCATCGAAGATATTTCGGGAATTATCCAATTTTCCTGCATTCTCATTTGAAATTTAGAAGTGAAATGTGAATAGAAAAACTTCACGTGCATGAAGCGTAGTTTAGCAGCATTGAAGATTATTTCTTGGTTTTTCGATCCTAAATATTGCCTTATAATAATTTGGCGTTCGTCATCATTTGGATATTTTATGTATTGGAAACTGTAAAGGGGATTATATACACAGCTATAGACTGCAACCTTTTCGGGACTTGCACTTGTCACAGAATGGCAATGAGTTGGCGCCTCGGAGAGCACAAGGGAATTCACAACTAGGGCCCGGGAATTCGCTGGGAAGGGAATGTCCTCAAAATTCATGAAGGGAGTAGGCATTTCTTACAAGTAGTGGCTGGCGACCCGAAGCCCATATACGTCAAAATCTGTGGAAAAAGAGAGGATAAGTCAATTGCTGGTCATTTCAGCTCGAGACCAATTGGTAGCCTGCACATTTCTATAGCGAGTCGGTGCTGCGTTAGAGATGTCTTCCTCGTCGCGATTCTACATGAGGCGTGATGAAGATATTCGTCAGGCATTGCTGGTGTTAAAAGAGGAGGAGCAGGAAGGGATGGGGGTAATTCGTCAGGCAGTGATGTAGATTCCGCCCATGAGCAATCGGATTCGGAGAGTGAGGAAGATTGCGCGGATGCAGATAGAGACAGCGGTAGTAGCGGAGAACCTTTATAAGACGAAAGTGTACCAGCGACAAAGCGACCAAGAGGGAGCCAGGCGAATAGAGGCAGAAAGGCAACCTACAAACCTGCGAGGGAAAGACGGTTCTTGTTGCCGGGAAAAAGAGACCAAAAGACGATGAACTATTTTCCACCTAATGTTTTCAGAACTAAAGACTTTATTTATTTATCGCTAGATTTCGCTCTGTAAATGAATTTCCCGGTCGGTTCATAACGATTGTTTTCGATGCGTGCTTCCGAATACCTCTAACTAAATTAGCACCTACTTTTTCTCATGAACTTTAATTCTGATTTTAGCATCTTTACCTAAACCTTAAATGGTAAAATTACCGTGCAATGATTATTTTTTATTATGTCACGATTTTGAATACTGTCCGAAGACCCTGAAAGTCGATGGATATTATTGATATTACACTTATTTTATTTTTCTTTCTTTTTTGTATTTTGGAGAAGGAAACAGTAAAATTTGATTTCAGAACAACCCGGACCAAAAGGCGCAACGAGTGATATCAAAACTCCTCACCAAATTCGACAGTTATTATTTGATAGAGCTTTGCGAAATTTAATATCGATGTACAGAAATGAGGAAATACAACGGCAGCGCTTAGAGATTTAAGTTCCCAATCGTATCATAGTGATGTAGATATTGAGGAGATGGAGGCATTTTTTTGGACTTTAGTATTTTTCTGGGGTGCAGAAGACGTGCAACATTATGCTGTATGAGCTGTTATAAACTGAGTTTGCATACACTATATCAATGTACCACTCCGCTACAGTGTCTCCGGTTTCTGTTGTCAACACTGCGTTTTGATTACTTCAAGATTGCAGGGCAGGGTGATCGATCAATGTTCACCAATTCGTGAAATTTGAGAAGACATGGTGGATAATTGTAGGAATTATTACACAGCCCATGAATACCGCACGGTTGACGAACAACGCTAAAAATTCTACAGATTGATGGGCATGCAGTGCAGCAACGAGAAGGAAGGTTCGACGTAACTTATGCCCGAGTGAAAGGGAAATAAAAATGAGACATCTATGCTCATTGTGCAGCACTCCCATGTGCATAGAAGTTATCTGCGTACTGCCTGTACTGGAGTGAAAAATCAACTTCTTTCCAGTACAATGTGAATATTTATATTTATTACGCAAAGGACTATAAATTTATAAGCATTTTAATTGACATTATAAGTGTTTATGAAATTTTCGAAAAAATCACTGAAAAATTAAACTTGAAAAATACGCTTCTTTCATATGTTGTAATAAACATATTTTTGGAGAAAAACTATTAAAAACGATAGTCTTCATACACTTCAAAGTCTTATCCTTAAGTAACTAACGGCATTTCTCGGTATTGTCAAAACATGAGCAACAGAAAATAAATTTCGATTTGATGTATTTCTGAGAGATTTTCTAAGTTTTCAAATTAAAAAGGTATTTTTTACTGCGTTATATATTTTTTAAAATAAAATATTTCAACTCATTGATATTAAAAAGGCTTCACATGAATGATATTTGCCATCTTCCTCAATGAAATATAGCAAAAATCTGAAATAAAAAAAATTATAACTCATGGGGTCCGCAGGACACCAGTGTGCACTTTATGATTCTCTTAGTAAGTGTGCATTTCTAAGGTTAAAAGTGGTGATAGGGAGCACCCACATAACTACCGACCTATATCCCTCACATCCATTTCGTGCAAAGTCTTGGAACATATAATTGTCAGTTCAGTCATGGGGCATCTAGATAACCAGAATTTATTGTCCTATGTTCAGTATGGTTTCCGGAAGATAAGATCATGTGAAACTCAACTTGCTCTCTTTTCCCACGATATTTTAGTTTATGGAGAAAGTAATATCCAGTGGATGCAATATTTTTCGATTTCAAGAAAGCTTTTGACAAGGTGTCTCATAGCAAACTAATTTTGATATTAAAATCTTATGGGGTAGACAGTAATATTATATCATGGATAAATGATTTCCCGCATGATCGGGTGCAAAGGGTTGTTTTGGACGGTGTTACCTCTCCGGCAATTGAAGTCACTTCAGGTGTCCCACAAAGTAGTGTGATAGGTCCACTCCTGTTCCTACTGTACAAGAATGACATCAATAAGGTGGTGAAAACTAAGCTTCGTCTATCTGCCGAATGACGCGGTACTGTGCAGGGAAAGTCTATGCCCAAATGATAAAGAATATTTAAATATTGACCTACAAGCAATTGAAAAATGGTGTCATACGTCGCAGTTAGAATTAATTTTTTTTTTTAATTTGTAGTAATGAATTTTTGGAAAAAGAATTTTTCTCCTCCAATCACTTACAAAATATGTAATAATGAAACAAACTTGGAATCCATTAAATATCTTGGGATAAGACTGACACATGATCTTTCCTGGGGTGAATACATACGTGAAATAATGGGTCAAGGTAATCGTAAACTGGGATTCGTCAAAAGAGTATTGGTAAATGAGACGATCATGTACGAGAAATCGGCTACTTTTTCCTTGTTAGACCTCATTTGGAATATGTAGCCAGTATAGTTAAAATTACTAATTTTTAAATAAAGAAATCTACTTGAGGTTTACGCTCTCAATTTTTATATAACATTGACGGTTGAAGAAATTGCTGTTGCTGTTTTCACGGGAAATTGATAAAAAAATTTGGAAAAGGTACTAAGCGCTACGAAAATCAGTGACTATCACCAATATGCAAGATTTTGTTGTGTGAAATGAGCCGTACTGTTCTGTGGATTCCGAAAATTACCTTCAAATTCCTACATCACCTCCGGTTTTTCCACAAATCACGAAAACATGAATATTAGAACAGGCAATTTTTTAATGTTATTGCGTGTTACTTGTGTTAGTTACACATCATTTGATTGGCCCAGAATCTGTCAACCCTCTTAAATTTTCATATAAAATGCCCCGTGGGGCCCAAAAAATAAAAATGCAATACTCCTTATTACAATGCAGTTGTTCTTGAACTTGATAATAATATTGATGATCTCTTTTTTGTTTTAATTTCCCTTCAAGAATATGGCAAAACTTGGTTATTTTTAATGCGTTCAATAGGAGTGACCTCCCTACAAGATCAAGGGCGTTTTATTTCCAGAACACCTCTACCATCAGGTATTAGCCCATTGGGGGAGCCGCCAGAAATGGCAATTCCTGGTCTACAAACATTCCCTGTGCATCCGCTTTCCCCCGCGTAGGCCTCAATGGCTCTTCGTTCCATAGCCTTACTGTATTCTGTGGATTTGCTTCCCGAGAAGGATGGGCGTAAAATGGACTTCACAGTATTTGTCCTGGTTGCTTTGGGCCTCAATTTGCACACACGGCCGAATGTGGATGCTGTCAGTCTTTTTAGGCTTTCAGGCATCAACGGCCTTGAGTACCGCTGATTCCTGGTTAGTGCCTCTAATTCCTCTGTCTCTTTCTCATTCAATGAGAGCGATTTCAGGAGGCTGGTCTTGGAGTGCTCCTCTACTTCCCGATTGTCACTCTCAATGCACGCAGAGTTCTGATCTGCACCCATAGGATCTTTCTCTCTCTCCGCGCATGTCCTACCCTTCTTCATCCCGTCCATAAAACCTATTCTCATCCTTCCCCTGCCCTGCTTGCCAAACATTATTCCCTCTATCACGACTCTGAGCAACCCATCGCCCTTCATTACCTGTTCAAGCCACCTACTCTGCCTTCCCCTAATCCCATCCAGCAGCTTCTCCTCCTCCTCCCAAACGAAGTCAAGTACTCCTGCATTTGCGTTTCTCTCCGTCCAAAGCTCATTTTCCTTCTTCCTCCACACCCACATCTCGAACGCCTTCAATCTATTTCCAATTTTTCCTTTAGTCTCCATTTTTATATAGCTCCTACTTTTTCAATACTCTCCCTCTGTGTCGCACTGCCGTTATCTATCACACGTAAAAGGGTTTTGATATAATTGGATATATGCATTTTAAATAAGGTAAAATCGTACCAATCAAGATATAATGATATCTTTGTAAAACTGTCCTAAGCTAGTTGTGATGTGAATGGTGAAAAGAGTTTTACGCAAATATACATATAAATACCAATCTACATAGGGACGAGAGCTTCGTCTACAGCGAGATCGTAAAACCAACAGTGACAACTATGAACCAACCTCACTCTCCTCATATGAGTTATGAAAAATTATGATCTCCGGCAACACCGGGTAATTCAGCTATCTAAAATATTTAAAAATAATATGCAAGGATTTTTGGAGAAATGGCTTTTAAAGGCAATGCATTGATTTTGATATTTTCCATGCTGTTGAAATTCAACGCCCCCCCCCCTCCCCCCCGCTAGTTCATTACAATTAAAAAAAGTAAGTAGAAATAGCTTCGCGTACCACTCCGGAAAGTGAGTTGTAGTTAGTCCAATACGATCTTTTCCTTAAAGACCCATTGGCAGCCACTGCTATCAAGGGTATACCATCGGTATCCACGTCTCCAGCCTGCACGGCGAGATCATATTCCTACTTCCCGGCACGCCTCATCACCTCCCACGCAGCATCATGCATTCCTAGGATGCAGTATTATTGCATTTTTCGGTACGTTCTAGGAGTAATACACGGCATATCGAGAACTGCACTAAGCTCCGCTAGTTGTGAATATCCTTGGTCAGTTCATATCGTATTTGCAACCTATAATTAAACCCTTGTCATTATCCCACAGTTTATGGCACCCGCTTCGCATATATATTTCCAAAGCACATTAGCAGAATTTTGATGGTGGCATGTCTCGAGAGAGAATGCCATGAAGTTATTTACTTGAGAAGATGATATTTATCTATGATATCCCAAGGTATTTTAGAAATGTGGTTATTAAATTGGATTTCCAATACATAATTTTAGTCTGAGTAGATTAGGGTAGTACTTGAAAACTTTAACAGTACGATCTCTACTTAATATCATTGTATTTGGGATATTTTACAAACTCGTTGGTAGCAATGTGCGCGGGGTCAGATCATCCCGTAATGCTATCAAAAAAGGAGTCAACTATTGAAGACCGAATTCAGAAGTTCAAAGAAATGCACATCTTAGAGGCGATATACAAGATATGACAAGGAATTTACAGTATAACCATGCCTTGTTAACTGATACGATTTTTTTCATTAGGGTTTTCAGTATTTAAAAATATTTCCATGTTACACATCTGACGAAATTTGCTGAAAAACCCTTTCCTTTTCTCCTCTATCACTTCCATGTCTGATATTATGCAAGAAAGCATGTTTTCCCATAGTTTTTAGGGAGGAAAAAAATGTTTTTTCCTCCCTAGAAGAAAAAGTTTTATATCGAAGATTCGTCTTCCGGTTGGATCGTAAGCTTTTGTCACCGTAGATTCCGGCAAAATTATGGCATCACCGTAACGTAGACATAAAGTACTTTCATTATGTTGAGAGCAATGGATGATCATTTGATCAATAAGGAACAGACCGTTTAAGCAAATTTGCAAAGGAAAAAAAAATAAATAATCTCCAGAAACGTTTCCTGGACAAGCAATGATAGATTCATTAACGCGATTGAGGCAACAGACACACCTACAATTTATCGTAATATAGTAATAACTTACAGGTGCTCGGATGATCACCCCCCTCCACTCTCCACTGTCTACGCCAATCACTACGACAAAGTATTTGACAAATCCGAGTACAAAAGGACTGGTTGAAGAGTGAATATGATCCTTTACTAAGGATCGATCGGTATCGAGCGATCCACATTGGGAGTAAGCGCGAGCAGCAAAGACAGCTGTGAAATCTTATCCCTCATGGTATTTTCATGGGGGCCTCGTACCATGTTGAAATACAAGGTCGAGGGGCGTCCCAAAAAGCTACACCTCCCCTCATCTCTCACCCCGACCCTACCCGCTCTTCCCCCCTCCTAAGCGCTGCCACTCGCTCTCAGGCTGACAGCGGAAATCGCAGCGCCGCCGATGGAACACGTAATTTAGATCGAGGAGTCGTGAAAAATGCGTTGCATAGGTCCACGAGAATGTTCACTGTGACGCTAAAATACGCTTTATGGAACATTACCACGTTCCAACATGGAGATGAAGGTTGGTTATATAGCCTGAATGAAAAGATTTTAAAGAAATATACGTCCAAGGCTTCATGGCGAGCTCCTGATTTTGGACAAATTTACGTTTTTCAGCTTTCGATCTATTTATATAGAAAGTGAAACGCCCATAGCTGCAATACTTATGCTAAGTATTAATCCTTATTCTAGAGTCCTGCTCAATCAGATTTGCAATAACTAGTATATTTAAGTCGTAAATCAAGAACACGTAGACGTCTGCGGACGCGTTTTTTTCAGTGGTATAGAGCCCCCTTAAGACCTTCGAATGGAGGAGTCACTCTCTATTCTCTCTGCCGATTTTTGGACCAACGATCTCTGGCTAGCTCTCTATTTTAACGTGAATGACGTTAATACTTTTAGTTCCTAGTACTCATCAACCTCTACTATTCACAAATTCTGAAGATTGATTCAGGCGATATGGAGTGGAAGCGAAACATGATAACACAGAAAGAAAAACAAAGTCGTAGTAAAGTTTATTTTTGTGGATTTGGCTCGTGTTTTTCTTTCTGTGTTTTCACTATACTATCCAGTTCATCTTTCTTTAATTCATGTTTCTTTAATTCCTGCTGCTTTTTATTTTGACCTTGTATCTTGTTGCGAACCAGCATTTATTCAGAGGACGCCAATTCCTCATGGATTTTGACCTATTTATCATTTTTTGGCTTATCCAGACGTTCTTTTATTTAATTTCCTGACTTTGCTTTCTGTGTTTCGTTCTACATTTCTCTTTGATCATGTTAGTGTCAGTGGCTAGCTCTTTAATATTTTTATTTAGGCCTTATACAGGGAGCGTGGTGGCCTAGTGGGTAGAGCGCTTGGCTAGTGATTGAAGGGTCCCGGGTTCAAATCTAGGTAAAGCCTTTGGACGCCCCCGAACAAAAAAAATCCTCGGAGTGCGAGTTTGTTCAGGGAAAGGAACTGGCCCCCCTACCCTGTATGTGTGAAAATTCACACGCCTGTGGCTTAGTCCGGCCGTATCTAAGACCTCAGACAGACCTAAGACCGCAGTCCAATCTGTTAATTGTAAGAGAGGTCTTTGTAGTCCTAACTTCACAAATTAAATAAAGACAAGTTTCATTTCAATTTCAAATCGTCAACAATCTCAAAACACCCTTATCGTAATTGCTCAACAGATCGGTTTTTAACTATCTTTTTGAGAATTCAGTTTAAAATGTTACCTTCGGCCTGATAGCGATTACCATCAAAGTTTTTCTAGTTGAACTCGTGAGACCTACACAATTGTCATTGTGACGTTTCACAGACCTTTTTGGTTTCCCTTATACGCGTTTTATCGCCATAGACAACCTTACACTCTCGAATAGCTTCATTTTCGAAGTAGAGATGAGATCTTACACATTTTCTGACTTAGGGTGAGCATTATGGAGTATGAATCTTAAGGTGTTTAAATATGACTTAAATCTATGTCAGGGATGAAGACTGGTGACGATTTGGGATTATATTGAGTTGACAAGGGAATACAACGTGCATATGATATGTGCATCCTGTTGCATAGTCATGTTTAGAAGAGTTTAGAACTATTTTCTGCCCATCAGAACCTACCTTACTATTAGGATAATAATACCAACACGTCACGGATATCCTACGAATGAAAATTCTCGGGAGCGGATAGTATTTCAAAGTGATATTGTGAAAAGAGGAACACGAGAGTGAAGGTATCGCGAGAACAGAAAATGCGAGGACTTCGGAGGTAGCTAATAAGTTTATAACTCCATGGTTCGTGATGCGACCACCAATCAACCCGAGGATCCGTGATGACCGTCACTTATGCGCTGTGCACGATACCTCGGGTGGCGCGTTACGTTAAAATTTCCAAATTATCCATTCACACAATTTTTCCGATGCATTCCGATATATAATGTTTCGCGTGGAAAGTCAGATCCCACTGAAGTTGAAATTTAAGCCATTTTTTTAATCGTTTAATTTCCCTTGATTTCATTTATTTGTTGGCGTTTCCCCAAAAATAAATGGATAAAAATGAATGGATTCGTTTAAAGCGGACATACACAAAACGTTTTTTTGAATGGGATTATTTTCATCCCATTTCCATTTAAGGCCAGTAATTTAAGTGCCAAATAAATCATGCCTAATATTTATTTATAAGGATTCGGATACATTTATGAGTCCTCAATAAGAGCTGCCAGGATACAATATGATGGACCGGGCCTTCTCTTCGTAGAGATAAGGGGATCGGGTTGGTGTGGTGGCTAGAGTTCTGGCCTCCCATCCCGAGGGCCCGGGTTGGATTCCCGGCAGTGGCGGATTTTTCAGTGGAAAACCGGTCCCCACTTGAGTGCCTAGTGGAGGGCATTTCAAGTTCAGTACTCCGTCCGTCGGATGGGACGTTAACCCGTGGTCCCCTTGGCGCCTTTCGTTAAGAGTAGGCTAATGCCGACGCCGGGTTTCTCTCCACCCTTCCTCCGTTCCCTGAAAACTCCTACCATTACCCAATTATCCACCTATCCTATATGGCGCAAATGACCTCAGCTGTCGGTCGCCTCCCCTAAATAACCAACCAATCAACCAATCGTAGAGATAAGAGATCACTCCTGTGAGAACTCGTGAGAGACTCCTGATGTTGTACATGATTCAGTTGTTGTCTTATGTTAGTTTCGTCTCGAATGCGGTGGTGTCATTGCCCTGGCGTCAGCTGACGGGTCGTCGCTCTCCGATTATGTTTGGCCAGGTATTGGCCAGACGGATGCTACCTGTCACCCTTACACCTGGCCACCGGTGTGCTGAGAGTGGAGTGTCTTTGCGAGCTAAGAACCTTGACGGGAAGAGAAGAGAAAGGAATTAGAAAAGAGTCCAATCCTCAATTAGGCCTGGAGAATGAAGTGGTTGTTTTTTGTTGAGAACGGGTGAGGTTTGAGTGGGCCGAAATAATCTGAGTCGAGAGGTACCTACTGCGACGAAAGGCCATCATCGTCATCAACGACCAACACTCCTAACATTGGTTTGACGCATCCCTCCACTCGATTGTTCTATCGGCCAACCTCTTCATGTTAACGTAATTCTTCTTTTTTACATCCTTCACAATTTGTTCCATCGTATCTCATTCGAGTCCTGCCTTTCCCAATCTTCTTGTTCACTTTTCCTTCGACGATAGTCTTCACCAGGGGGGTTATTTTGTAATCTCACTTTAGTGAGAATACGTCATAAAATGCCACTTTTTCGTAGTTAAACTCCGCCACCCAGGCGGCGTGACCATCTTCGGATCTCAAACGGTGAACTACCGGTCATGTGCTGGTCTTTTAGACGATTCATCCGCTCGATCCGTATCTTTCGACTCTTGATCCGTTTCATTATCTCCGCCTGCCATTAGTTCCCATCTCATCTACATAAAAAACGTGACATGGAGCCAACATCGTTTCCACTTGAAGCTTGAGTTGGAAAAAAAGCAAGAGCGGGAAATATACAATCGATTTTTAACTGTATTTTTGGAATTTGCACAACGTGAAGAACTTAAACTTTCTTAAATCACGAATTGTATATTATCAACAAATGATTTCTTGAATGAAACACTATTGAGAAAATGAAAAATGATGAAACACTATTAACGTAAAATGTTGCGAGAAACAAATGCAAAATCCAATATTGGTATAAAGGAAATTATCGGACATGAATTATCTTGACAGGCCATCCGAATAATTAAAATGATAGGGACAAACAATTTTTCACTCACCTTCACCGTATTCCTCCATTTTTGAAGAAAGCGGTCGCCGTTGCCAGGCACTCGTTTATTTATTCAACGACAGAAGCTTCGACAATTCACGAACCGTTCGTGAGCCGATCATTAAGAGAGCGAAACGGATCTCCCGCCTTCCCGCAAAGAGTCATTAAAAAGGTGAGATTACAAAATAACCCCCCAGGTCATCGTGTCTCAAGATATGGCCGATTAAGTTGTCCCGTATTCTTTTTAGAGTATACAGCAGACCTCTCTATTCTCCCACTCTTATTAAGACTTCTTCGTTGGTCACTCGATCGATCCATTTTATCTTCATCATTCCTCGGTAGCACCACATTTCGAACGCTTTCAGCCGTGACTTCTTTGCTGCTGTTATCGTCCATGTTTCGCTGCCGTATAGTAAAATGCTCCGGATGTGTCCTATTGAAATGTTTCCTCACTTTCCTCACATTCTACTGGCAATTTCTCTTTTACTTCGTCCATCGCTGGCTACTCGGCTTCCAAGGTAGCAGAACTCTTTCTCCTCCTAAGTTTTTCTTTTTCTAGTTGGAAAACAATTAACATTGGTCGTGACTTCTTTTCTCCTGTCGCATACACATACCTTAGTTTTCTTTTTAATGATATTTAGGTGATATCTGGCCATTGTTATTTCCATATTTTTTGATGTCTTCTTTAAATGTTCTTCTGTTTCTGCCATGACTGCTATTATGTCGGAAAATTGTAGCGTGCTGATTTTCTTCCCATGAATGTTCACTTTCGACTAGGTATTAAAATATATCTTTATTGCACCTGATCTAAACCAAAAGAAAAAAACTATTAGCTCTACTCCGGTTTCAGTGCTGTAGCCTTTCTTATGGTAAATATTTTCTTATGGTCTGTACATTTTACAATAAGTTTACGAGACACTCTCATCATCAGGGAGTATAACACTTGCGTGATGTAAACATGTTTCGTTCAGACGGATGTAAGCTTAGAAATCGGGAATTCCTGGATGGAAAATTTGACCCCGGACATGATAGGGCAAAAATGAATGTTTGTACATCTATACTGATGCATCTACACGATACTCTGCAAGCCACCACGAAGGTGTGTGGCGGGGGGTGAAGTTCATCGAGCATGCACTATCATGCTATACAAACTACTCTAATATTATTTCCCCTACCTATCCCTTTGCTATGCTGCCTATTGTGTTTCATTATAGCAGGTACGGGGGAAACATTTGTACTTGTTGGAGGAGAAGTTGGTCTTTCCCTGTTGAGTTATCGGAGATGCTATCCTAGGCAGCGTTTTCAACTTTGAATCCTCCGGCGAATAATCCCTGACGATCTGCGTTAAGAATGCTCACATTTCGTCTCGGTTTTTATAAGAGCGGTTGGTGATAGCAGAGCAGACGTTCTGGATACCTTGTTCTACCTGTTAGGTTACGGTTTGTCGTGATCTCCCTGTTCTGCTCAACCCTTTCACCCCACCCTTATTCAATTCTCCGCGCCGCACTGTGGGCTGAAATAAAAAAAAAACTGACCAAAAGTCCAAAAGTGTTTTTTTCTTTCCAGCCCGGACTTTGAAACTTCGCATTTTGATTCTCCATTGATTGGTGCATTTTTGTTTTGCATGCCATTTGTTCTAGGTATCACGTGTTAACAATTGGGGCGTTTACTCGGAACCGAAATCGCTATTTTGTACACGAAATCGTTAGATGGAAACAAAAAAAGAATTTTAGTGAAAAAATTAATCTTCTAACCACAACCATTCACTCATAAATCCAAAATTAAAATAAGCAAAAGGTGACGCCCACCGAAAAAGCTGCTGTGAAAACATTGACGTCATTTTCCTCCCGTCCTTGACTGATTTTCGTGGAAGAGAAGGGAGTGGAGGGGGATTCTCGGAAGGTCTGCTCGCACAGATGCTGTCGCAACTGTCCTAGTGGCAGAGTCAGCTGTGTCCCCCCCATTGCGACAAGACAAAGTAGTTTCGCGGGCTTAGTTGTGATTGGACGAAGTCGATAAACGTCAGAGGTTACACCACGCCCACTTTTCCGAAAGGGTTAAAAACATCAGTTTTTCGCCGCTTATAACTCGAGAAATAATTGACGGATCAAAAAACGGAAAAATACGGGTCTTTTTATTTTACAAACTCTATCAGATTCGGCAAAAAAATTATGGCCAACGACCCCATTTACATGGAGTACAAGTTGATCAACTTTTGCAAAATTAGCCATATTCAATTTTACATGATATTCTATGAAACCAAATGCACCAATCAATTGAGAACATTATGCGAAATTTCAAAGTTCGGGCAGATAAAGTAAACACATTTGGAATTTTGTCCAGCTTCTTTTTTTTTCTATTTCAGCCCACTCTGCGCCCTTTCTCTATTCCGACAAGCGTGTTCTGTCCCTGTTCAACCAATCGGAAAAGTCCTTTCACTCCCTCTTCCTCGCCTTCAGCATCCGTCCTTTGAGACCCGTTTCGAAATCTCATCACCTCTAATTACTTGATCCAACAGCCCTCATCCGACCCCTAGTTGAATTTCTTCCCCCCCCCCCCCCCCCCCCCCACCATCTTCAGCACGTCCTCATTCGTCTCCCTTCCCATGCCTTGCACTTCCTCCACTCTTAAAGGGAGAAGTGCTAGGCGTAATCATCTGTAATCAATCCGGATAGCTGCGACGAATTCGGTCGCGTTGGTGAGCGAATGTGATGATGCATGGGGTCAGCTTCTCCCCCGACTGTTACTGAAGTGCAGCGAAGATCGGCAGTATTTGTAAAGGGCCGGTACGATAACCTTACTAGCGTAACCAGTCTATTAAATGAATTAAAATGGGAATCATTTTCAGATCGCAGGTTGAAATTTAGACAATCTCTTAAATAAATTCCAAGATAATATTTTCAGTGATGACGTTAAAAATATTTGGCGAACCCCAACTTACTATGGCAGACTGGACCATGATTACAAAATTGAAGAAATTGATTACCGAACAGACAGATTCAAAATGTCCTTTTTCCTCGTACAATTAGGGATATGAATAGCGGTAAATATGTCCAATACGAGTGAATCAATCCATAGCATGGGTAGTTGCATGTTGGTATGAGCATTTGAAGGTAACCCAACTAACAGCATGTTTTTGCATGCTTACTTTGCTATTTTTATCTTTTTAATTGTGAAGTTCAGACTAGTATATTAACATTAATCCTATTTTATGCATGATATGTAGTGCATGTTCGGTGAGAATTCACCCCCTGCCACACACCTTTATGGTTGCAGGGTATTATGTAGATGTAGATAGATGTAGATGTACCTTGGAGCCCTGGCCGCGAATATAAACAGTTCCCTCAGAAGCTTTTGAGTAAATTAATATGTTATTTTTTTTAAAGGCCTCTCTGTTGCTAGTGGTATATTGCAGGAAGGCTTTGAAAAATGCTTTTGCCTGCTGGACTGGATGAACCAGGTACAAAATTTGAGGTCGTTGATAAGCGCCACCGCTGTTGCTGGGAAATTGCTTGTCTCTCTTGGATGACCTCCAAGTCCTTCCGAGAAGAAATTTCTGTCTCGTTCTAAAATCAGATTATTTCTCTTACCTCATCCTCCCGTCTTAAATTCATGGATGCGTATTACCTTCCCCTCGTGTCGTCGACACGTCTGTGTCTGTCTGAGCCGCCTGAATCGATTTTAAATAGCTTCTATTTGATCACGTGGTGAGCCGATAACCGATTACGATTTGTGGAATCCATTAAATAACTTGGAATAACTCTGACACATGATCTTTCCTGGGGTGAACACATGCGTGAAATAATCGGTCAGGCTAATCTTAAACTGGAATTCATCAAAGGAGTACTGGGTAAATGTGACGATCATGTACGAGAAATCAGCTACTCACTTGGAATACGCTGCCAATGTATGGGATCCCTACGAAATCGGCCTAAGTAATGAACTTGGACGTGTGCAGCGAAGATCGGCAAGATTTGTGAAGATAAGTATATTAGGGTCATAAGTCTATTAGCTGAGCTAAAATGGGAATCATTATTAGTCCGTAGGTTGAAATTTATGCTTAATCTCTTAACTAAATTCCAAGACAATATTTTCACTGGTGACGTTAAAATATTTTGCGAACTCCAACTTGATATAGTAGACTGGACCATAATCCTAAAATTAGAGAAATGGATTGCCAAACCTACAAATTCAAAATGCCCTTCTTCCCTCATACAATTAGGGACATGAATAGCTATAAATATGTTCCAAAGAGTATGCATGCAAGTGTATCAACAGATAACATAGGTAGTTGTACGTTGGTATTAGAACCCAACAAACGGAATGTTTGTGCATGCTTATTATATTTTTTTAATCTTGTTTTTTAAATAGCTAAGTTTAGACATGATAAAAAGAAAAGAGTGGAGTAGCTGCGACTCCTCGGGATAATAATGTGGTGGTTTCCCCTTGCCTTCCAAATCGCAATACTACAGCCGTTAAAGTAAATGTTACCACGTCTATATGAACTAAAATGGGAATAATGGTCGGAGTGTAGGCTAACAATAACAAATACAATATTTTCACTGATACCGTTAATAATATTTTGCGAACTGCAGGTTACTATGGTAGACTGTACCATAATCATAGAATTAGAGAAATTGATTGCCGAACTGACAGATTCAAAATGTCCTTTTTTCCTCGTACAATTAGGGATATGAGTATTCGTAAATATATCCAATACGAGTGTATCAATGGATAGCATAGGTATTTGCATGTTGGTGAAAGGACTTTAAGCTAACCCAACTAAGAGCATATTTTTGCATGATTGCTTTGCAATTTATTTTGAAAATTTTAAGTGTAGTCTAGAATATCTAGAGATATGAATAGCGGTAAATACATCTAATATAAGTGTATCAATGGATATCATAGGTAGTTGCATGTTGGTATAAAGACTTTAAGCTAACCCAACTAACAGAATTATATTGCATGCTTGCTTTGCTATTTTTGTCTTTTTAAAGAATTGAAGTTTTAACTAGAATATAATTACTAATCCTTTTTATGCATGATATGTATATATTGCATGTATGGTGTGAATTCACCCTCTGCCACACACCTTTATGGTGGCTTGCAGGGTATTGTGTAGGTGTTCATTTTTCCCGGGGCAGTTCTCCCTCCCAGCGCCGACGGTTCAGCGAATCCATCGCCCGCTATTCTCAGAGCGCAGTTCGTCGGAATCGACCTCAAGTTGGCTCGCAGCAAGAGGATTAGAACGTCTAATTTGATGCGACGTGTGTCTCATGGAATTTGCGCCGAGCGAATGAATGCTGTCATTGGGAATGCACTAGACGGCATTCGCCTAAAACCAGCCATCACGAATCAGCGTCACGGTCGAGTTCTCGTCCTTTTACAGACCTCGTCACTGATAGTGCCGCTGCACACCAATCGAAGTGAACGTGAGGGACTTCGGTTAATTAGTTTTTCAGAGTCGCTGTGGTTTCTCTGTCCTTCAAAAATCTCTACGCCGCGAACGCAAGGATGGAGGAAATTCCTGATTTTAAAATACCATCATGCGTAAACGTGTCTAAACGAGAAGATTGGTTGAATTAATGAGACGAGTACTCTCTATACTTTCCTTCAATGTGATAGTTGTCAGTCCCATTGAATTTTGTTCCCTCAACATATGTTTCATAATCATCCAGGGTCAACAATCCTAAGATAGGTTTTAACGCAGCCCTCCACTCGATTCTTTTATTGGCCAACCTCTTCATATTGACGTAGCTCCTCTCTATTACATCCTTCACAACTTGCTCCATATACCTCATACGAGGTCTGCCTTTTCCATTCTTCCCGTTCACTTTTCCCTCGACGATTGTCTCCATAAGGCCGTCGTGTCTCAAGATATGGCCGATTAAGTTGCCCCGTCTTCTTTTTATAGTTCTCAGCAGACTTCTCTTTTCTCCCACTCTTCTTAGGACTTCTTCATTTGTCACTCGGTCGATCCATTTTATCTTCATCATTCTTCCGTAGCACCATATTTCGAATGCTTCCACCCTTTACTTCACCGCTGCTCTCATCGTCCATGCCTCGCTGCCATATAAGAACACGCTCCAGATGTACGTTCTTATGAATTGTCTCCTTACTTCTACCCTTATATTTCCAGCTGTAAGCAGATTATTTTTTTGATAGAATGTACTCGTTGCCTAGGCTACTGACTATGTTATATTCTATGATTCCTCTGGATTTATTTATTCACGAGATGAACATTTTTGCATGTGCACATTTATATCCGCTCAGTAACCTGCAAGCCACAACTCTAGCGCGTGTGGGAGGGAGCAATTGATCACCAAGCATCATTATATGAGCATGAACTATTACGGAAATATTACTTAATTAGGAAAGATGGTAACCACACATGCCCCAGGCACGTGCAATCCAATGATTAGAATCCACAAAGTAACATAGACTTATTTCATTAGTTACTTTAAAAATATTGTGAAATGGAATTGGTGTAATTTTAATTAATTCCAAATGGGTTGGTAAGTGTACAGTTGACATTGGTTAATAGAGGTACACACTTTTTTCAGATGCACATCATAAAAATTAGGCTGAACCCTTTACTTAAATTCGAAGCTGATTTTTACACATGACGTTAGATATGTATTAAGAACCCCTACGGTTTTTGCTATTTGATCAGATTCTCAAGATTAGAGAGATAGATTTTCGTACCGATAGATTTAAAATATCTTTTTTCCCGCGTACCATATTTTTGCATAACATAGCATAAACGTTGCGACTTCCAAGATCATGAAGTTGTTTTTTTTTTCAATTTCAGGGAGCCTCCAAGGGTCCGAGTCTTCATGGCTGCCACGTAGACTCCTGCCCCCTCCTCCCAGGTGAGTGGAGCCCATTCTAGCCTCGAACCCTCTCCCCCTCGGCCACCCACACTTCGGCCGAAGATTGGCCTTGAAACAGAAGCATCAGTGAAATTCGTGAAGGATTTTGGAACAGAATAATCTGTCACCCTTCACCCCTCTTCCCCCCCGTTGCCACCTGATGAATGATAAACACTTGGGAACTTTTTCTTTGCAACATTTACTGGTTTTGTTATCACGCTTTCCGCGATATTAATGTTTTTGTGTGTCTCTTTATGATTTTTATTATTAAGAGTGTTTAACCTCGCACGCACGCAATATTGATCATGCATTACGAAACAGTTATATCTATATTTACTATCTGCCCTACATACCATCTCGAGGGCGTATGTCAGGGGGTGAGTTGTCACCATACATGCAGAAATGTTTACTTATACCCAGTACTTTGGGAGAGATTTCTATAAATATCATGCGATAAAACATTACGGTAAAACATTCGAGGACCGTGGTGGCCTAGTGGGTAGAGCGCTTGGCTACTGATCGAAGGGTCCCGGGTTCAAATCCGGGTGAAGTCTTTGGACCCCCCCCCCCCCCCCGAACGAAAAAATCCTCGGAGTGCGAGGTGGCCCAGGGAAAGGAACTGGCCCCCCCTATACCCTGAATGTGTGAAATTCACAGACGCCTGTGGCTTAGTCCGGGTTGAGCTCTACCCTCACCTATCAAAACCAACCTTCGGGTTGAATCCCTGAGTGAGTGAGTGTGAGTGAAAACATTACCATTTCTACTGTTCATCCAACAAGGAAAGAAACATTTAAGAAATACTACGAACATGACAAGCGTCTGAATGAAATACTAATTATTAGTATTTCATTCAGACGCTTAAATCCTACAAAAACCCTACATATTGATTTCACCTGTTTGTTTCATTAATCCGTGTAAATCTAATGTGTGTAATTTCGTTGTCATGATAAAGTAAATTTATTTTATGAATGCATCATAGTGTGAGAAGCCTTGAATTTGTTATGGCTACGAGTTATTTGGGGAAAGAAAAAATATTTGAATCTCTTGGCGGTGCATTATATCTCTCTTACCCCTTGTCCCCTTTGGTCCCGTATACCAATGTAGTGTGTGGCTCTTATGATTAACACGGTATCCGAGGTGAACTCGTCTTATCTGTACTTTCTTATCTTTTACGGAATGTTGTTCTTCAACTTCGCATGCTCCCTTTCCTCTCATTACTTAATGCAAACAGCCTCTCCATCTCCTTCCTTTACCCAGCTTCCGTTCCCCCTCTCTCATCGCACCAAGTACCCTTGTCCCTTATTATCACCAGCCACACTCTCTCTGACTCTTATTTTTTTAAATCAACTCCTTCTCTGACGGTGACATTGCGTGCAAAAGCCCTGTTCGGTTGTACGTAATTTTGTGGAAATTTACTAACTTTTCCCCTATATCCACCATTCATACCCCCTTCCACAGCAACTTGATCCGTGATCTCGAAACAATTCAAGCAATTCAGTTCTTCTCAAACATCTTCCAGAGCTCAGGTACTGATTTTAATTATTAGTTATTTAAACTCTACACCTTTTTAAAATCAGGCCATCGTCACCCTTTTATGGGCTGTTACTTTTTTTTCAATTTTTCCATTTTTTTATTCAATTGCTCAACCTCCTCCCTCTGAGTATTTTCCTCATTATATCCAGGCGGTGAAGTGGTAAATAGGAACTCCAAATTTTCCCGAATCCTTGTGTTTAACTGAAAGGGATTAAAAAGACTGGCCTTAAAGGGGAGTGGGATGAAAATAATTCCATTGAAAAAGTTTTTGTGTCTGTCAGCTTTAAATTTTGTAATCCATTCATTTTTGTGGAAACGTCGACAAATAAATGAAAATTAAGGGATTAAATAAATTAAATGTATCAAAAAATGCTTTAAATTTGAACATAAATGTGTAACCTGCGGCCTGATACGACCATCGTCAAGGCGAGATGTTATGGACGTAGTTAAGGAAAAAAATAATAAATAAAAAAGTAAGAAAATCAAGTTTGTGTATAATTAAGGAGCTTGAAAAAATAAAAGGAAATTGATGGAAGATCGAAAAGAAAAATATAGTGGAGGAGAAGTGGATAACATTATTTTATTGGTGGAAGATCGAGAACCGATAAAAAATAACATGTCGGTGGAGGAGTGTATAACAAATGTGATCTCGCTTTTCACGGGAAACATTGTATCGGGATGTTTCTGAAAAATTGTGTGAATGGATAATTCGGAAAATTTTACGTAACGTGCCACCCGAGGTTTCGTGCACAGTGCATAAGCGACGGTCATTACGGATCCTCGGGTTGGTTGGTGGTCGGATCACGAACCATGGAGGTCTGGAGATATATACTTATTAGTTACCACCGAAGTCCTCGCATTTTGTGTTATGCGATCCCTTCACACTCGTGTACCTCTTTTCATGCATAATTTTGAAATACTATCTGCCCCCGAAGATTTTTATTCGTAGGATATCCCCGACATGCTAAGTATTATTTTATACCAGTGATGTAGAAGGAGTGGGGTGTATTGCTGCAGAAACCCACTACTGGTAGGTTTAGATGGGCACAAAATAGTTCAAAATTCTTCTTAACATTACTATGCAGCAGGATACACATATCTTCCACATTATATATATTCTTTTTGTTGCTTAGCCATATAATGCAATTATATCGATCCTTGTTAAACCGGCACAGTAATGGGTCATGTCGGAGATAATTATGAAGAGTAATTAATCTGTATGAATGAGGGGTTTTATTAGCCTCCTTCAGAGCGTGGTTAATACCACGAAGCATGCACAAGGCACTTTTGTCTGAAAGAAACGATGTTACTTCATGAGAAAAAAAATATATCAAGTAGGCGCGCAACCGGAGCGTGAAGTTGAATGATTTGAAATTTTGAAGGCGTATTATTTTTAAGAACTGGTTTTTAGCATTTGTTGGTACTCACTCCGGTATTTATTTTGTATTTGAGGTTGAAGGATGAATGAGGAATCCTATTTGATGAGTTGGAAACTTTTGTTAAGGTGTGTTTTATTCTTTATATGAATCATTTTCCCCATTCCAAAATCGCTTTCCTACTCAGGGTTAGATTTACTCAAGGATCAATATAAAGTAGAGGGCGCTCGTGCAGAGTGAACTGCGGGCATAAACTTGATTTTCATTAACATTACTACTCCGTATTCATCGCAATTTTTTGCCTCTGATCTATCTGGTTTTTATAGAAACGATTTTTAAAAAAATTGATAATTGATATTTTATTGCTGAAGTGACTTTAATTGATTGATAGCACTTCAATATATCTGCTTGTACATATGGAAATGAGTGCCATGTTGTGTGCATGTGTTTAGAAATAGATTTCAAATGTTTAAAAAAGATTTTCCATTTTCGTATTCATGCCATTTCGGTCTAAACTCTGTTTAAAGTCTACAAAGGGTCATCAAAAATTGTGCAAATATTAATGTTAATTGTGAATGGGTAGAATACTATTTAAATCGTCAATACGTTTTTATTGCACAGTTTTTAAAGGAATTCGTAAATGATTCCTAAAAACAGTTGAAATTCTCAATATCTCTGGCAAAATTTAGAATGGATTAACATGAACGGTTTCTGTATACAGCGTGGATATCTTACACAAGTGCTTATAAGACAACCAACTCAGCCTAACCCTCTCCATCGCATCCAAATTTGCCTTCTCAAAAATGGAAATCAAAAGGGAAGGTACCTACATTAATTAAGTTTTTGTTAATTTTTGTTAAGGACCTGAGGAAACATTAACGTCCTCTTCGAAAGAGATAAATTCCCCAGGTAGATTGCATCTGGATCTTGGTTTTGGCTCCACAGCTGCTGACGACACTTAAATTTACTCTGAATATTACTCTGAAAAATTATTTACTCTGTAAATAATTTTTCCGGGAATGGAGGAAGGAAACCCGGAATCGGCATTAGCCTGCCTTTAACAAAAAGGCTTCAAGGGGACCACGTCTTAACGTCCCATCCGACGGACATAATACTGGACTCGAACGCTCTTCACAAAACACTCAAGCAGGGGTTTTGATGGTAGACGCTTTACTGATGAAAAATATCTTTCTCTTCCGGGAGTCGAACCTGGGCCCACCCGGTGAGAGGCCAGTACGAAAACGACTACTGCAACCTGACACGGAGAAAATTGTTCACACCCTAAAAAGGTGTCATGGCCGACGCAAGTTCTACTCAATCCTCATTGCTGCAAACTTCCCTTGTTCACTTTGGCGTCATTTCCGCTCCAACTCTCTCGTGAGCGTGTCCGATCTCCGGCTCGTAAAAAGCGAGCGACCATGAGCTCTCTCCTATTGAAGCCCGCTCCCTCGACTTGTTGATTCCGGGTCTTTTGTGGGTCTCGACCCGTTTCAGGAGCGTTGACCGACTCGCGGGAATGTCGAGCTGGACCAGGGGCCAGGTCGAGGCCCTCATCCAGGCCATCTCGGAGAGGCCCTACATGTACGACCCGAGGGAGTTCTACTACAAGAGCAAGGCCATGCGAACCTCAGCCATGGAGGAGATCGCCAGAAGCCTGTGCGGCGTGAGGTGAGGACTGACTCGACCGTGCAGGAGAGTGGTGAGACGTTGCCCTAGCGACCCATCCGGGAATGCTCCCAAAAGAAAGCCTCCGCCTTTGATTTTTGGCAGTTTCCTCTGGAAATCCCTCGAGACCCCGTCGCCGACGAGTGGTTCTTTTGAGGACAAAATTCTGCATCTACTAGCTTCCACAATGGCGTGTGGCAGAGAATGGTAGGTTACCAGCCATGCTGAAAAAGATATAATTTGTGTTAGGTGAGTAAAACAACTTTAGCACTTTGCCACAATATATTTAAAATGTTACATTTGCACAACACGTGCTTCGATTTACTGAGCCATCATCAGGTGTACACTCACAGATGTAGTAAACCGAAACGCTTGTTGTGCAAATTTTATATTTTTAAATATATTGTGGAAAGTGCTTAAGTTTTTTACTCATCTAATATGTCTCACTTCCACTACGTGATGCCTGAAACAGTGAACAATATAATTTGTGCTAAAAAATGGATGAAAAATACTTCAGAAAATAATTACAACGTGTGATTCGTAGGTTTTCTTTTAAGAATTAGGCCTTTTTTAAGCTGTATTGTGCGTGAGAAAAAGGATTTGTTATGTAGCTCAGTACGACAGTTGGTTTCTCTTAATTTGTCGCAACTATCTGTCCTTCTGATGTTGTTCGGGGGTAAATACATCTATCTGTAGTGCCGGATTCAAATTCGTGTGATTTTAATTTTTTGAGCGTATTCTGGGCCAAATAAAACTTCCCCAGTCATAGATACCTTTTCTGTAACCTCTTTTATCTTTGACTAAAAAGGGAACTGTGCTGATAGTATTGTGGCGTCACATACCTTATTCTGCTCATGTGAGTCTATTAAAAAAAATCCTCTTCCCGAAATAGACAATCTATCAGAAAGAACGTCATAATAGATCATCAACATGTAAAAACCTTGACGAATAATTTATTGCAGTATTAGTTAGAGACTTCAAGCACAGCTACAACAGGGGAAGCAATGAATAAGTTTGTCTCTTCATCTGGATGCAATAATATGGAGGTGATTACCTTTAAATGAAATTTTTGCTTTAAAGTATTACATTTCTTAAACAAGTCTCACCGCTTTCCTGCCATATATCGATTTGCTCTCTTAAGTAGTCTCCAAATAATCCCTGACCTAGACACCTTTCTCTCGTGTAGTCTTGGAATTTATTTCGCTCCTAAGGTTTCCTCGCGAGATTTTCATTCAGCTTCATTGACTTTTCAGGCCGGACACGACAGCGAACGAGTGCAAAAGAAAGTGGCACTCGATCCGAACCAATTACCTCTCGGAAAAAAAGAAAATCGTCAGGTCAAAGGCTAATGGAGCTGGATCCGAAATGGTTTGTAAACTTTCAGTTGCTCTTTGAAATCCACAAGAGTTCACTCAGATTTGTTTGTTCAAGGGATTCACGAATATCTCAGTTGCTGTTGTGCCATTGTGTTTCACAAAATTGGATCATAAATGGGAAATGCCGTGGAATAGTCTCTTATACTGAGCCAGTCTTGAATAAATTCCGAGGATCCTATCTAATTTTTCTTTTTTTTTTAAATGGCTGAATTTCTGTTGGAATTTTACGCTTTTGATGGAACATTTGATTTACAGGTACTAATGGCATTGTGAATATTTACAGGAATACGTTCCTTCGTTATTCTATTTCAAAGCTATGTCCTTCATAGACGAGCACATCCAAGTGAAGGTCAACACGTCAACATTGGACGATGACGAGGAGGTAAAGTACTGCTTTCTTTTATCTTGAGCCTTCAAGAGTGAGAATTCAAGAATGATATCTAGTTGTGTCGGTGGTGTCCATTTTGCAATAATTAACGAGCCAAATGATGGAGCACCTACCACTCTGGAAATTATTAGGAGCGTTTTTCAGCGCTATAAGTATTTGTTACAATGGAAGGAGAATATGTTTAAAATAATTAATGGAGTTCGGCGAAATAATCTTTATTATGTAAGAATACATCTTGTCTGACAGGGACGTCATAACAATTTGGGTCACTGGAATGGAATGGCACCTTTAATTTCAAAGCTCGCCGTACTGTTCCTTCAGTCTGAAGGAATGTATGTATGAATGAATGAGGCAGATTATAATCAAAATAATGGGATCAATAAAAAAAAACCGATGGTATTCATGATAACTCCATGAGAAAAATGTTTCCCAGATAGTTTTTTAGATTTAGTTAGATATATTTTGTTTTATCCTTATTTATTTTGGTTGTGTGCGTCTGTATTTGATGTAAACAAAGGTTACCACAGTTACTGTTAATTATGGAATTTTACTGTTTATTCACTGATTTATTTGCCGCTGACCGAAATTGCATTATGGGTCTTCTAATCTATGCCTCCTTTTCCTTCCACTTACTTGAAAAACAGAAGTTACGTATATTGATTGCCCTAGGTTCTTTGTACTGCAAATATTTATGCTGTTGTATGTATGTAACTTTAATTATGCGCAATACTAATAATGGATCTAGTGTGATATTGAGTCTTCTCACATGCTACTACTTGCTCAGACATTCTCTCTTGTTAATGCAACATGTGGTGTTCTTCCCTTACTCATCATAAATTCGTTAATACCGTCGATGTGTTTTCAAAAGCGATTTAATAATATATAATAATATTCTGTAACTTCTATGTACTCCTCCCATGCAACCGTTTATATTTTTAATTAACTTATTAATTTATTTAACCATTCATGGAATGTTTGCAGTTTACAGCCTGTGTCCTTAAAGACTCTCTAAATGAATTTCTAATTTATCATCGATCATTCATCAGATGAATGGCCAGTAACGATGAAAATTGATTTTATATGGGAAAAATCTTCCTTATCATTATCGATTCTGTATTTTTGCAATTAGATTTGAAAATAATCGTAGTGCCTTCAAAAATAGATGCGAAAATAATAAGAAATTTCTCCTTGACTGCGATTGTGTTATTTTTCGTAATTTTCGGAGTTAGATCTCAAAAATGGAGAGGAATCAAGAACAACAGAAGATCAGAGTTGAAATAAGTAGTAACTAATGAGGACCGGCGTGATTGGGTTGAGGCTTAAGTTAGGTTACACGGTGATAAATATCCTAAGGAGCTGGAGAACCTTAGCACATATTTCTACAGCTGATGATATCAGGGGATTCGACATTGGAAATGAGCTTTCAGCTAGGAAATAAAGTTATTAACGAAAACTAGAAATAAATGTTTTAATGCCTAACGAAATTGTGACTGTTTATAAAATAGCGAGAGATAATCGTAAGGAGGCTCCACCGAATTATGAAGTAGATGTCATTTTTGTGAACATTTCAGAATACATCATTTTTGTCCCCTCTACCGATTGATAATAAAATAATGAGGCCTTTCCATAATATATTTGAAGAAAAAATACGTTGAAAATCAGATATTTTATACGTGGCTATACGGCAGAGCATGGCTCTTGCAGTAACATTTGCTGATTAATAATGTAAAGAGATGTGTCGTTTTGACGAAAAACTAATATAAGATGCGCAATTTTATATAGAATTTAGCATTGTAAGTAAGTGCTTGCCTTACCACTCTTGTTTAATGGATATTAATAAATGTTTGCTCGAAAAAAAGCAGAAAACCCTTAGTTACATGAAAGTGGTGCTACAGTACCTATGTTGTTATCATTGGCAACGGTACTTGTGACGGAACGTCCTTATGAACCTATTTACTAACTTAATTTAGAAATATACCTTACCAAGGCCCTTCTTATATTTTTTAAGTAATTTAAATATTTCATTGGTTATTTACATGGTGTATTTAATACCAATGCTTCCAAATGGTAGCAGCATCATTGTTGCCAAATAATTTTCAAAAATATGAATATCAATAAATTCAAAACAAAGAGTTTTATTTGCAAGGAAATAGTTTAAAACTAAGTAAGAAAATATTTAACCTATTTTAGAATACGTATTAGTGGGATTGAGCATGTATTCTCACTTTGTAAACTAAACGTGGCTACAACACGTCAGTCACGTTTCGAAGTGAAAATGAGTTAAAAGAGCTTGTAAAAAATAGAATGAAACTACAACCCGCATTATAATAGCATACTCATACAATTATTGTGTATTCGTTATCCCCCTATACTACATGATTTTCCATATAAGAGTTTTTTTGGATCGGTATTTATTCATTAAATAACATAGCTCTTTTACGGGATTTTGAATCGCGGAGTCACGGTGGAACCTCCTTAAGCCATAATATTTTGGATCTGCTTAAATCGCTTGCATCGGTGAAGAGTTAGTATAGATTTTGACTGTGAATTAAAATCTGAAGCAATCGAGAATCCTTTTTGTATGAATTTTGCCGAAACCGACGAGGCATTCAGTATGCTCCTCCAACTTCAGGCCGAAGTAGAACTGAGCCTTCTGTTCAGTTTCGATGGGTCGAAACCTCAGCAAAGAACGAAAAAGTAAGCTTTATAAAATGCCGCAAGCAGTAAAAAAAAGGCGTTACCAGCGTGAGTAGGTCTGCGACTCAACATTCATATGTTTCGCATTAGACTGCTTTGTCAGGATTTCTCTAAATGATTTCAGTGTTGATGGTGAATAATTTTCTGAAAGGTAAATGGAAGATAGACTCATCTCAGAACGAAATGGTTCGCTAAGACGCAGGACGAGGGAGGAACAATACATTTGAGAGGTTCAAACTCTGCAGGCGAAATATAGGGTATCGTCCGGAAAAAAGATTTTCAAAATTTTGTCATCGTATAGACTTTGTAGCTGGGCAAGTGAAACAGAAATCTGCAGAAATATATTATTTTTCCCTCTTTAACGCTATCCGTCGTATGATCAGATGTAATGAGCGACTTTACTCTGTGAGAAAGATGAATAGATTTTGAAAAACGACGACGATGAGGTTTCTGTGGACGTATGCCCTATTATCTGCTGTCCATGCACTCTCCGTGGTTTGTGGCTGAGCGCTGTGGAAATTCATGGCTACGTGAAGAATAGGCGTTCTAGGTTACAGACGTCATTATCAGGTGCCTGTGGATGACACCTAGGCATTGAAACTTGTTGCACCGAAAGATATTTGAGTGGATAGTTTGTTTCTTTATATAATCTGCTCTCCAAAGAAGGTTTTTATGCTAATTTGATCACAGATGTATGATACCCAAGTCCTAAATCTACTTCGCCGCCATTTTTATGAACCGTTCAATTTGTGAGTTGTTTCGCTTTTAGTGAGAATTTCGCTTATGGCAATATTTACGATTAATCTTTTTAGCTGATTCCTAAGAACGCTTGGCTTTGATTATGCCCGCTTTAAAGTTAAGTTAAACTTAACTTTTAGTAACCTAAAGTTAGACTTCTTGCTCATAAATGATTTAAGAAATGTATTTTTTAGATTCCTGAATAATTCGATTTTTTGCTGTAATCGGCCCAAGATTAAACCAAATATAGAAAATCTTCAAAAGTAAAGAATGATTCTTTGAATCGAAGCCCTGTTTCTAAGTTAAAAGTGACATAAACGATAAATAACTATATCTCTTCTACGAATCGGAAAGGAGATGATTTGGTGCACTCTGGGTTATTTCATATTGAATTAAATTATTGGAAACAATTTATAATTGAAAACAAACTAAAATGAAGGCCTGGGCCCGGTAAATGATTCGGTTCTGGGTTTTAGGGGTTCCAATTCGGGAATTGTACTCTAGGATTGATTCCATCGGTAGAGATGGTAGAATTAGATCCGAGGATGTTCCTAACGTTGCAACTATGAAAGTAATAGATGAAAGCAATTTATTAAAATATAAGAGCAGTGTTTTCCAGTGGTGCGCAATCTGTGCCGGAGTCCGCCGATAAATTGGCCATTAACTTTCCCTTCGATGCCTTTTCAGTAATCTTCAACTTCCCAGAACTACCACGACACACCAACTCTTCCTTGAAGAATTAGACATTGTCAATTTGTAATGTTACCGAAGGAAACATACACGGCCGCGAAAAATGTATGAAAAGTGTGTACAATTTGTGTGAGGGCTTAACTTGTGAAGGTTTAATATATTTTTTCATTAGGGTGGAGGTTCCACATATTTTTTCATTCTTATAGCTTTTAATGCATTGATTTCAGCTTTTAACATTTTCTAAGTTTGACGAAAATTTAATTCAGCAGAAATAAAATATTCCGATAATTCCTTTTGGCGATCGGTCAGGGTAAAGCCATTAGGGAAAAATCAGGGAATTTGAAAATTGGTTATCAGTTGCCACTCTGGGTAAGCTTTGCCTCAATAAAACATTTATTTTTGGTTCGCGCTGGGCTGTTTTCCATTTCTCTCTTTGTTCCACTCCCTCTACGATCACGAGCTATATCCGTCACGTTGCAGTCCTACATAAATATTTGTCAGCCATTATCTGATTGAATCGATTGAAAAGGTCTGTTTCTCTGAAAAGATTTAGTGTTAAGTGGATGCCAGGGAAAAATGAAGTGGTCAGTCTGTACCCGGCAGTGCAGTATTGTTGTTGGCGAAGAGATGGATTTTTCTGCGTCTGTTAAAACAATATATTTTATTACTTAAGTACTCTAATCATTGATGCTGGTTTCATGTTTTACTGTAGCTGTCTCGCATTTTTATTGCTTGTTATGGCGACTGTAGTTGAGTTTAGTCACATATTTTCCCAATATGTCCTTTCACCGCTTCTTTTGGGATTTGTATGTGAAATAGTCGATCTGGTTTCGATCCCTATTTCCTGATGTCTTCCACGTTCAAAATTTGTCTTGCTTAAGCCTGAATCACACGATCATTTTTTACGTCCCTTTTCAGGGATAGCTCTAATGATAGCTTAAAAATAATCGTCTGACTTGATCACGTCAGGGATAGCGGCAATGATAGGGATCGCTATCCCTTTTTTCGTCATTTGAGCACGTCCTTTTTTCCGTCCCTCGGGCCTTAGGTGCTTCCGTCATTTAGCCAATCGAAGCGCACGCTCGGAAAGAGCGGAGTAGTTTACCGTATTAAAAGGTAATATCTCGCGAACAGAAATGCATTCCTCCACAAATTTTGGTAAATAGGATTAATGCCATACCTAAATATTCCTTGGGACTGGACCGCCATTCCAATATTCACAGATATCAAGGTAATGTTTATTTATGTTTTGTTGTTATTGACGACGAAATAAATACACAAAAGTTATGGATTTAGAGAGAAGGGACGGTAAAAATGATCGTGTGAGCGGCGAAATGATAGCTTGAGCTATCATTTTTGCGTTCCCTGAAAGCTATAGCTAAATGATCCCTGTAAAAGGACGTAAAAAATGATCGTGTGATTCAGGCTCTAGCATAAGAGAACAGTGATCTCGAACAACCCACATTCTTTACGTCAGACGATGCTGTGTCATTCGATGACGAAGTGATTCAATCCCCTTTTTCAGGAGGACGGCAGTCGGGTGGCCCACCACGAGTGGGAGGAGGACCACGAGGAGGACGTGGGGGCTCCGGAGGCCATAAGGCAGGAGGGACACTCGTCGCCCGGGCCCTCGGCCTTCCGGGGGCCGGGCCCTTCCTTCCCGCCCCCAGACGTGCTCTACAGAGCGGCCCCAGAAAAGCCCTCAACCCCCGCCACGGGTCGCCACCGGAGAGCGGTCAGCCCGGGCCCCAGGGAAGGGTCCGCGGCGCTGCTTGGGGCCGCGGCTAGCGCCATGGGCACCCTGTCGGGCCTGTTGTCCCCGGAGGACGCGGAGGGGGCCTTCGGGAAATACGTCGCCTGCCGTCTGAGGAACGTTCGCTGCGAGCGGCAGAAGGCCGAGCTCATGTTCAAGATTGAGAAGCTCTTCTTCGAGCACTCGCAAAAATAAAGTCCTCTTAAAACAACAATGGTGTATTCATTTTGGGAGCTTTTCTTCACGGCGGCGAGGGCAGCCCATTTGACGGAGCGTTCTTAAATAGGGACGTCCGAACTCGAAACTCGCGTTATTTTTCCAGAAAGAGCATTAAAAAGCAAAATTTTCTTTGTATTACTATTCCCAACAAGCTCGGCCATCCAATTAAACAAGGTAGACGGTTATGTGACGTAACTAAATGAGTACTTGTTGCCAGGTTCGATTCCTGATGCCGGATAAGTCCTGTAGGGTAACATTTGCACGGAAGGAGCCAATTAGCGTCCAGAGTTTTTACTGCTCGCTATTTACACAGGTTGTTCACACTTACCTGAAGCTCCGAATCGAATTTGAAGAGAGTCCTTCGTAACAGTCCAGCCAAAACATAGATGCGTCATTTTCCTGAAACCAGATCTTTGTGGGTAACCGCAGTTGGCACCGAGAAAGTATCTGCTCCTCCGTTTCCAGATCGGTTAAAGTGACCTCCTTTGGGCTTTGCACTGACTGAGCTCTACCCTCACAACATAGCATCCTCACCAACGTGACCCAACACTTCTGATTGAACGCTTTTTTTCGTGGTGCTTTAGATGTGTGGGAAATCATTTCCTCTCGTTTGCGAGCGGATGCTTTCACGAATGGACACGAGTTGTGATTGTTTTTCCGGGAAATGTGATTGATGAGAAATTTACGCTGTTGATACACATTTTTGCTCGTAAAATTACCTCGTATTCAGTCATTTTACGTAACTAATGTGTCTTAAATCAAACGACTCATTATCCTGGATGCTAATTGGCTGCAGTTCTCAACGCCTTTGTCAACCCACAATATTTTTTCGGCATCAGGAATAAAACCAGGCAAAAAGTACAGATTCCTCAGTCAGTTACGTCACATATTTGTCTACCTTGTGTAACTGGTTGATGGAGGAGTTTGTCGGTAAAAGTAATAGGTACCCAGGACATATTTTTTAAGCTTTTAATAATGCCTCAGTGAAACATGGGTTTCGGTTCGCGCTGGGCTGTTTTCCATTTCGCTCTTTGTTCCACTCCCTTTACGATCACGGGCTATATCCGTGATGTTGCAGTCGTGCATAATTTTTGTCTACCATTATCTGATTGAATCGATTGAGAAGGTCTGATTCTCTGGAAATATTTAAATGTAAAGTGAATGCCAGGGAAAAATGAAGTGGTCAGTCTGTGCCCAGCAGTGCAGTATTGTATTTGGCGAAGAGATGGATTGTTCTGCGTCTGTTAAAACAATATATTTTCTTACTTAAGAACTGTAATCATTTATGCTGGTTACAAGTGTCCTTTTTAATGAAGTTTTTCCAATCATTATTTCATGTTTTCCTGTAGATGTGTCGCATTTTTATTGCTTGTTATGGCCACTATATTGAGTTTAGCCACATGTTTTCCCAATATGTCCTTTCATCGCTTCTTTTGGTATGTGTATGTGAAATAGTCGATCTGGTTTCGATCCCTATTTCCTGATGTCTTCCACGTTGGGCTTCTTTAACCTTTTTTTTTTTAAAGTGGTTAAGTTTCGCTTGCTTCTTGATTTTAATTTATCTTTTTATGTTTCAATTTATGACAGTAGGTGGACCCGGATGAAATTGATTACATCTCATCCATGCAGTTATTTTTTGTGCAATAACTGCATAACTTACATCACTGAGACCCTTTATACTTTCTGTCGCCTTATGAATATAGTTTATCGCTAGTGGCGTGAAGGGATCGCCCGTAAACCCTCTCTCTAAGGAAATATGAATGTCTCCTCACCCGCCCGAAATCTGCCGGCAATTTTTAAAACACAAAAAGCTGATCCATCACAGCTTATCTTTGCCAAGTTGATGCAACTCATGGGTCGTAAACAAATTACCGTCCGATTCAATAAGTTGTAATGGAGAGAATACTAGAATGAAACGGAAAGGATTTGTAGCTGGGGTCAGCTCGTGATATTGCAGTAAATACTGACGCGAAGGTAAAGCGTCAAATTACGCACAAAAACTTAATTTATTGATTGAAAAACGCTTGCAAATTATTACGCCATGGTCTCTAATCGTGGAGAAAACCAAGTGCGTTTAACGGAAGGCTAGTTGGCAGCCACAGTTTAATTCAGGGTTAGGGTAAACGGTGGGGAGGGGTTCCTTGTGTAGGCTTCCGCGGGTTGTCTTGATTGAAGATGCTGGTCTTTCGGGATTTCCTCCGCGTTGTTCCAAAATTCCTGGGACGACAGTTTCGCCGGGGTTGCAGTCAGCTTCTACAGTACAGTGAAGTGAATGTGTAGAGTTTTTACCGTCTTATATACTCATTCGTAGGGGATAGGTCCGTCGTGATTGGTTGTTGCATTGGTGTCCGTGATTAGCTGTTGTGGTCTCCGATGATTGGTCGTTGCATTGGCGTCTGTGGTTGGCTGTTGAGTTTTTTCTCGTAAAACCCGCTTCCAGGTGTTTTCTAGCGAGTAGCTGTCTTCCCTATTGAAGTTATCTTCATTTTTGCTTATCTCGATGGCCTCTCGTATCATCCGTGGAAAATATCGTTTCTCTTGGGCGATGATCTTTGGGCGATGGTGGGGATGAGTGTTGTGTGTACCTAACCCTACGGTCAGCGGGCGCTTACGGCAGTAGAAGAGGGTTCCGTTCCTTGGAGACAGCTCGTCCCTTGCTGGAGTTCAGTGGGACGAACATGAGCCGAAAATCACCTCCTCGGCTAGGTTGTTTATCGCGGTCTTTCCTTGCTTGGTCATCACCTGCCCCTTGTAGTAAGAATTGATTTCAATGCCCACGCCGCCGTCAAATTATGAAGGAGACCGCATCCTTGACAAGAACTGCTCATTATAAGGGATACGGAAGGCGGAAAGGTTACGTTCAGTGTGTGTCAAACACTGCGCTGAGGTTGTTTAGGATAATTTCGTTTACGTCCCGGGTTGACCGCATGAAAAAATCACCCCACCTGCTGATGACTCTCTGTCGAGGAGTTCTCACAACGCAAACAAAACACGATTATAAAAAAAATTAAGAATCAAACTTGATCATGATTATTTACCGAAGTTTTATTCTTACTTTTTTTAATCTATGAAATGTAATTTTTCACAGCTGGTGAACTACCCTGCCATACGCTCTTGCGGCGACTCGTAGGGTAACATGGAGATGTAGGTCTACTCCATGACGGAGGGAGTTAACATACAAATGAATTCTCCCTTCTACGATAAAGCCGAATGGTTTTCTACTGACTTCACTTGAAACTGCGATTGACTCAGGATTGATCGAATACGCCCTTTTCCTGACAATTTTTTCGTGTCTTTCCAGTCCGCTTGACCCACAAAGGTCAGAACCGATTGCCTATGATACGTCTTTGTTAAGTATCCATTCATGGAATAATCAAGTAATTCTTAGCTAAAATAACCTACTTGCAAGTAGAACTGCGAAAGTCATAAGTATGAGCCACAAACTCAGGAGTGCCTCAAGGTGTAATGCTTCCTCCATTAATTTTGTATGATATCAACACGAACGACATTTCTATACTCGCCAACACAAATGCCTAGCTATTTGCTGATTCCACCACCTTTTCCTATTCTCTTTGACGACTCAGTAATGTTCAGAGTGAGGTCCAAGAGCAAATAAACGCCTACTCAAAAGTGGACAGCAGTTGGAAAATGAGACATAACAATGCGGCAAACTGCCTTTTTTTCCATGAAAAGAACAGCTATTTCTCCGCAAAGAATAGGACCGACATTAGAATACAACGAATTAAACATCCATGAATGAACCTCCATGAATGAACCATTCACCGAATTCAAGGAATCGCCATGAACCTGAAATTCAATCAATATCTTCCAAGCCAAAATCAAAAGCCATACTCAACAATCTAAACCCATTCTCTCAATAGAAAAAAAAGTCAAATCCCTCAGGCTAAAGTTACTCCTTTACATGCCTATAATCTGGCCAACGATTCTCTATGCACCAGAAACGATACTCTATGCACCAGAAACGATACTCTATGCATCATCCGCTTTTACAAAAAGTAGATTGTGCCAAATACATATTCAACAAAATGGAACTATCGAGAGAGTAACCTTAACAAGATGGTTAGACACGAACAACACTTCCCTGCGAACTCGTAGAGCATCGCATTTTTGAGTGTGTTCAGTTGAAAAAGCAAAGGTTTCTATGAATACATCTAAAATACTGGCCTCGGTGGCGGTGGGTTAAATCCCTCGCCTGTCGATCCTAGGGTCGCGGGTTCGAATCCCGCCCGGGGAGAATTTTCACTTTCCGGGGGATGGATAATTGTATCATCCAATCTGTTTAGTGGGAGAGAGGTCTTTGTGTCCTCTCCTCCAATAAACCTTGCCTACGCAGACTTTTCAGACTAGAATTCGCAGATAAAAATAAGATAAATTAATCAATTAAAATGTCAAAAATTCGCCGTTCAAAATATAATAAAACTTAACAATTTACGAAAAAGATAATCCTCCACAAAAACTAATAGAAATTGCCAGAATCTTTCCCTTTAAGCAAATTAAAATCCAGAAATAAGTAATTCATGTAGATCCACCAATTTCCGTTTCCTAACCCCAGAGTCAAGACCCTTACGGAATACATCAACAAATGAACCATAAAAATGTTTCTGCCTTCCTGCTAATGAAAGATTCCATAGAGCAACACAGAGTCCACTTGTATTACCACCGTGACCGAATTAAAATGCGATCAGTACTTTTAATTACTGTCCAAAGATGGACACACTAGTCAAAGAGCATAGCCAATGGCGAGCAAGAGGAAAAAACCGTGAAAATAAATATACAAAAGCCTAAACATTTGAAAAAACGGATAAATGTTCAGCCTTCAAGCCCGAATGCAATCAAATTTAAGAAAAAAATCCAGAATTAAGTATATAGAAGGGCGAAGGAAAGTAAAAACTCTTATCAACATAGTTGAAAGTAAAATGAACAAAATTAACCTTGAAAAAAATCTCAAAAGATAACTGAAGAAGTAATGTCCTTGAAGATCTCTAGATCCATGCATAAAATGGATTTGTAGCGGGAGCAATTTATGTCCTTGAGTGTAGGCAACCCTCGTTTCTGGTATGCGTAACAATTGCGGCTTTTGACTTGTAAGGGGCTCACTACGGATGTGAACTGCAACTGCGCTATACATTGGCCTGGCTTGAGGAAGTCCAATCGTGGCTGCTTGACCCTCGCCTTGAAAGAAATGCCAGTTTTCCCCGTGCTGTTTAAAATAAAGTATTATCTATACTGCTGGAGGCCCAAGCCGTCGCACAGTGGGCTCAAATCACACTTAGCCGGACAAAAGTCCAAAACGGCTTTTTTTTTAGATAACGTCTTGAAACTTGGCACATATACACACAAATGATTGCTGATTATGGAATGGTAAGTCATTTTTCAGAGATGTTACCCGTTACTTAGATACAGGGGCTCAAACACGACCAAATTTTGAAAAAAGAGCCCGCTCTCATTTTCTTCGAAAATCTTAAAAGTTGAGCAGATATAGGAGTAACTAAAGGATTTTATGAAATAAAAAACATTACCAATTGTGAACAGGGTACTTTGCCTATACTATACGTAAGTTTCAGACATTTTTTCATATATTTGAGTGCTATTACGTCACAAAGTGGCGAACCCTTTTTTTTACACAAAATTTTACATAAAGTAGACAATATAATCCTTATTCAGAAAATGGTCTCTGGAATACTTCATCAGAGTATAAATTGAAGATATTTCTAGATTATTCTGTAAAAATATTTGAAAAAAGTTTGCGTCGTCGAGAATAAACTCGATTTTTCGATCGCGGCCCGGATCCGCGCAGCGGGATTTGTGTATATGTGCCAAGTTTCAAGACGTTATCTCAAAAAAGCAGTTTTGACTTTTGCCCGACTAAGTGCGATTTGAGCCCACTGCGCGTCGGGTGGTAAAAGTTCTCAAAAGGCCTCAAACAAGCGGATAAATGGACGAATGCATTTTTTAGTAATCACTCTTCTCTGCCCAGAGCGACAACTCTATCAAACTGTCGACGTTATCTTGCGATGCTTGCGGTTTTCAGTTGATTACTCCAAAACTTAGATGGATTGGTTGCTTCATTTTGTAGCCATTACATTTTCTGGGAGTTCCGCCTAGAGTGTTTCGTGGAAGCTAAATTTAATTCAGGAAATATAAGATTGTGGAAATGGAATTTGAGGAACTAATGTGCCATAAGGGATTAAAATCATCTTTATTAAAACAAATTATGAGATTATCTTCAGTTAGAAACCCTTGGCCGAACTTTGAACGTTGTAGGGTGTGAGTTGGAGTGGGCGAAGACCTTCTAATGGCAACAATGCAAGAAAATGAAATGCTTGTAGAAAACAAGGGAACCGAGTGACCGGTTTAGTGAGCGAGACTCTTAAAACAGATGTGAAGAAAAGTTCGGTAAAGACTTAAGCGTGAAACATGTTGTTTAAGGGAGAAGGAGGAAATTAGGTGGTAAGATTACGAGATGTGGATTTGGAAGGATCCCATAGTGGGGAAAATGAGCGTGATGGACGAAAGTAGTAGGGTTAGGAGATGGGCGAGGAAAGGGGAGAAAGACAAAAGCGGCAGGGCAAGTGGATGGAGAAAATATTGGAAGGTAATGGGCTGTCGTAATCTGCGATTGAGTTCAAATGATGGCAGAAGGGAGGGAGGGCGGGTAGGTATTGGGAAGAGAACGAGATGAAAGATGGGAGATATGATGGGTTTGAGAGGGGTATGCTTCATGGAAAGATGGTGAACCAACTTCCAAAGCGAAATATTCATTTTACCTGTCTCTCACAGCAATTTAACAACCATGCTATAAATGACTGCTTCCGCGGAACCGCGCGCTTCAGATGGTGAATAACATTTTCGGTTTTTTTTCGCACTTGTTCATCTCAAATTAATTAGTGTTCAGGAAGGAATCTGAAATGCTTACTAAATACTAAATTATCGTCAATTGAAATAACAAAACGCAGAAAGAAACCCTAAAAAAACATACACCAATTACTCCAAAAGCCAATAATACATTTTTAAATTAATAAGTACCAATTTATTTCCGAAAGAAATATCCGAGAGACATAAATGTAGCGTTACAAATATTCTTTTTGAGACAAAAAGAAGTGACAAAATGCTACCAACTTGACTCAAATGCTGATGCTCTAAAACGATGATCATGTAAACGAAAACAACGGTGTTGAACCTTAACATCGGTTTACTTAGCGTGTCCTATGCAGTTGAAAGCACTGTGAAGCTCATGTAAGGTGACGGTGGATATCAGAAAGCGAAAAATAGTCACGATGGACCCATAAAAATAGACAGAAATGAGCTAAAAAGGTTGAGGAATGAGTTACTTGGGAACATTATCGTGGAGCGATGATCTTACTGGGGGCATAACTGAATAAATTACAGGCGGAGAATTGAAAGAAATAGTTTCATCCTTAACCAGATGGAATGATTTATTTTTGGAAGGATAGGTGAAGAGCAAATTGCAATGCCGCAGTAAATTCCATTCTTTAAGACAACTTTTTGCTGGGGTGGATCATCTTCAGTTTCACCTGAACTTGCTCTTCTCCGGTGATGCTTGAGGAAAGTAGGCTGAGGAGAAGTAAGTGTGCAGTGGAGCAATGAAATAGAGATGATGAAATTCTGAAGATGATAAGGGAAAGAAGAACGGGAGGAAGACGGGGAAGGTTATCTCTGGATTAAGGAAGTAAGAAGGCAGTGCACTGAACCCAAGAGAGGAAGGGTCATTGATAGGCTTGCGAATTTGCAAGATCAGAGTGGAGCCATTCCATCGAAATGCTTCTTTTTGCTGAAAGAAACAAAACGATAACGTTTTTTCATCGTGGATAATGAGAAGATTGTTACGGATGCCCTTAATTGCTCACGAAGAGGAAAGAGCTGGGTCATTGGAGGAGAGTGGGTGGTTGTGGACAGAGGGGGAACGTATTATCTCGGCTCACCATTTATTGTTTCAGGACTTTTACGGGAGAGATAGCAATTTGCTAATTTCCTCCTCGACATACGGAAGCATATGAATTTGTTGTGTAAGCAAATATAATATCATCATCATTGGTCAACAATCTTAGAATTGGTTTGACGCAGCTCTCCACTCCATTATTCGATCGGCCAACCATTTAATCTTCAGCATTCTTCGGCAGTACCACATTTCGAATGCTTCCACTCTTTTCTTCTCCGCTGCTGTCATCGTCCATTCCTCACTGCCGTAAAGAAACATGCTCCCGATGTATGTTCTGATAAACTATTTCCTTACTTCTGCGCTTGTATTTCCAGCTGTATGTAGATTCTTTTGATAGAATGCCCTCTTTGCCTGGGCTATTCTACTAACTATTTCTCTTTCTTGCTTCGTCCGTCGTTGGTTACTCGGCTTCCTAGGTAACAGAACTCTTCCACCTCTTCAAGTTTTATATTCCTAGTTTTACATTGGTTTTGTCCTCTCCTTTCTTGCTGCACACCAATATCTTACTTAGTCTTCTTTTTATTTATCTTCAGCTGATATCTGTGCATTGCCCTTTCCATGGTTACTAGAATCTTGTTCAGATCCCTCTCTGTCTCTGCTATGAGTGCTATGTCATCAAAATACAATATAAGGTATGCAAAAATGTGAACTTTTAGTATGAATATTATAAATTTTTTATCGATTTAAACTATCATTCACTTTCTTACGTGCCGCGTGGTCGGTAAACCTTCCGTTTACCATGGTACCCTTATTGCAGCCGATGCTAGTTTTCTCAGAACCTCGACATCTCGGGCAATTATCGAACCGTAAAATAATCGGAAAATGTCGATATACTTGGGTGACATGAACTTACTTCCAGGAAGTATTCGAAGGACATCAACAATACCTCAATGCTTTCAAAATTCCTACTAATTTACATTTCTCCACCTCACTTGCATTGGCCACGACCGTTGCGTACCTCACTATTTCACCGTGGGTTGACCGAATGTATGTTCTTTGTGCTGTGATAAACATTTTAGTCAGCGTTCTATTCTGTTCAGCGCATTCAGTAAACTTTCATTTCTGACATTTAGAAACCAACGAAGCACGCGGTTTGACACAACGTGCTTATGGGCGAAGCCATAACGTCGAGATCTACCAAGATGTAATGTCCAGTTCACACGGTGCGTTTTTCCTTGAGTACTAGCTAGCTTGCTGGATTTCGTGCGTGCTACTCAGCGGGCGACGAAGGTGGCCGCTAAGCTGGCTTCACTGATGGTTGTCACGTAGCGAGCTATCTTCCTTGCTCACTCTTCATAGAGCCTCAGCACGAAGATGTTTACTGTGATAGTTCCGATTACGAACTGCATATAAACAAGTTTCGTCTCTATATGCTTCGATAAGCACCACAACTTGATCCCTAGTCTATAGATTTGCACTCATTTTTAAACACCATATCGCCCATGAGATGCTATTAAAAGCAGAACCTTTATTTTGATCACGTGATGCAAAGCTGAACGATGACTGGCCGGCAACAATAGCCATCAGCAAAACACGCAAGGAAAATAGCACCGGACTTAACCTCCAATATCAAGCAAGCTAGCCGTCAGGGCAGCCGGACAGCAGTCAGCGTTTCCAGCAAGCGAGTACGCACGGCACCCATCAGCACTCCACGCAAGGAATACATCCCGGAAAAACGCACTCTGTGAACCGGGCTTAAGTCATGGGCGTGTCGGATTGGTGTCATACTTAGACTCCTGGCCTCCTCACCCGAGGACCCAGGTTCCAATCCAAACAGTGGTTGAGGTTATTCATAGTATACCTTTTCCTACTTGGGTGTAATGTGGAGTGCAAGTTCAAGTTTTCAAGTTCAGTGCTCCGTCCGTCGAATGGGACGTTAAACCGTGGTCCCCTTGGAGCCTTTCGTTAAGAGCAGGCTGAAGCCGACGCCGGGTTTCTTTCCACCCTTCCCACCATTACCTGAATCATTCCTACCCCCACCATATGCTAAATGGCGCAAGTGCCTAAGTTGTTGGGCGCCTTCCCTAAATAGCCTAGTTGCATATCAATGTGAATTTTTTTGTGATCTTTACCCACACCCTCACAGTGGCTTGTAGGGTATTTTTGCATATGTAGATGAATATCCAGGCAATACACGTTAAGGGACCGTCAGGTCGTAATTTTCTTCCAATTACAAACTTTTGTTTTGCATATCTCAAGAGTAGTAGCTCATTCATGGAAGCTATTGCAGTGTCTCCTCATCGTGACCGTGATAGTCACGTAGGAAAATCAATATTGCAGGAAGAGTACCATGCACAGTGGTGAGTTTGGGATAAGTTAAGGAGGAGTTTGATTTTTTAATCTATTTTTGAAAAATTCCGATCTCCGCAACGAAAGGCAGAAACACGAGCGGTTTATTTAACCCGTATTTATGTTTTTTCACCGATCAAGAGGAATATAGGAGAAATTGAATTTAAATTGATGATGAATAAGGTGTTTGCGAATAATGATAACTGCCGCCTTTGATTTACCGTGATCTTGAAGTAAACTATTGTTAAAGAAGTTAAGTTGCGCGACTGGATACTTTGGGTAGAGAGTCGTGGGAACATTTCCATAGTGCTGGAAACTCGGTCAAAAATATTGCCTGATCATCATCTACTTCTACACGATACCCTGCAAGCCACCGCGAGGGTGTGTGGCAGGGGGTGAAGATCACCAAACATGCACTACCGACATGCAAACAAGCAACTATAGGGACTCATGTAACTAGATTGTTAGTATCTATAGTATTTAAGGGATTAATACATGCATCATGCACTACAGACTACTCCTGAATATTTCCCCTACCTATCCCTTTGATATGCTGCCTATTCTGTTCTCTTATAGTACGGGGGAAAAATGGCATTTTGAATCCATCAGCACGACAAACTATCTCTTTAATCTTATTTATCTGGTCGAATCTAGCATAATACGCTGGTATTTTTAATATGTTCCTAACATCTTCGGTAAATCTATCCGATTAAATGTCTCCAATAGATTTAATCTGTACTTTAACCTACGCTCTGATAATGATTCCCGCCCTAATTCTTGTCTTAATTCTGAAACACTACTCAACCTATCGTAACACCTTTTGACGAACCTAGCCGCTCTACGCTGCACACTGTCTAGTTCTCTGATTAAACCTAATTATTTCGGATCCCATACTCTGGCTGCATACTCAAGGTGGGGCCTAACTAATGAAAAATTACCTCGCTCTTTTGTCTTCTCATCACATTTCCAAGTACCCTTTCTATAAATTCTAGCTTTGGAAATTATGCTTATGGAAATTGTGAAAATGTTGAGTAGGCACCATCCAACATTTCAACGTTTTGAATCTTTTAAGCTTCAGTTCTCCCTATCGATTCATGAGGTGATTGCACAAAGGCAGTAATAATCGCCAAACTATTCATGGATGACAATAAGCTATCGACTTGTGAGTTGATGATAATATCTAAAAAGTGTTTACCTTCCCTACGACGTATTACACTAGATGATATCAGTCAGTTCATTTTTTTTAAGTGAATAATAATTTTACGAACGATAACATCCTTCAATGTGTTTCACGATAACTCCGATAATATAAGTTATTCTCCTTTTTATTAAAGCCATGAGGTGCTTTTCCTGCCTCTACATCTTCCTAGGAGATCTTAATTAGATAAGTTCGTGTATCACTTTTACCTTCGTCTTCCTTCTGCGACACAACCATTCTAAAGCTTTCAGTCTTACATTTACCGCGGATATTATCTTGCATGCTTCACTGCCGCGAAGAAGCACGCTTCAGAAGTCCGTTGTTGTAAGTAACCTCTAGTTAATCTTTCCCAATGTTGGGAGATTTTTATTTTTGTGAAAATGACCTCTTTTTTTTAGGTCTTATCTTGTGATTGTTTCCTTAGCATAGAAAAAAATCCTTCACTTTTTCAAGCTTCAGTTTCCAAGACTTGCGTCACTCTCAACTATTCTTTACTTTGGCCTTGCTTTATTTGAGGTGATGTTATATAGTGTCATTGTCTTCCCCAGTGTAAAATTGTATGTTGCTATAATGAACAGCAAGCGTGTTGAAAAATGCCAAAGGAAAAGGGTTTCCTGGATCGGGAATCGAACCACGGACTTGCCGAATTCCGCCCCATCTCCTCTCCCTTCCCGTTCTTTCTCAAAACAGCGAAGGGGAGGTGGATGACGTAGATATCTTAAACGCAGCTCGTTCGGTGAGCGGCCTCTTTTGCTTATTTTAATTTTTGATTCAGGAGCGAATGGCTCTGGTTAGAAGAGTAATTTTTTCACTGAAATTCATTTTTGTTTCCATCTAACGATCTCATGCACAAAATAGCGATTTCGGTTCCGATTAAGGCCATCAGCCATCGAATATCAGTTTCTCTCCATAGAATGTCCTTCGACATTTCTGCTATCCATTTTGGCTGAGTTCCCATGTCGCCTTTGCTTTGCAAGCTTCCTCTTCCGAGCCTTTGGGAATGGAGCGCTAATTAATATTTCATTCCTGATTTGTACCCACAAACACTTGCTTTGGCGCAAGCCAAAATGCTTTCAGTACTTCGCCTCGCGAATGAACACTACCTTCTGAGTGAGATGGCGCATTGATATCACTCGTGAATGGAATATTGCGCGCGGTAAGGCAGAGTTCCAACGTTTTCAATGAAGGCTCATTCATTTGCAGGGTATTCACTGGGTCCCACGGGTTCTGAGTTACTTTTAAATAATAAAACGTGCTCCTAAGTTATTTCACGAGAAATGCCCTGAATCAAGACGAAATATTCTTTTTTTCTTCTGTTTATCTTTGTTAAAGTTTGACAAAAACAATTTTTGTTTCCAAAATGCCCCCATCTTTTACTTCCCCGTGGGAAATTATTGTTCTAACGAGGTCATCGAGGTTACTGACCTCTCAAAGAAGATTTTTGAGATCGTGCCGGTTTAAGTATTGGGAAATTGACTTTTTCTAGAAATATGCCATGAAAAGAATTGTAATAGTTTTAAAGTGACGTCCCTCCAGTTCTCATGCGTGAGTTTCTTGTAACAGAAGAATGTGTCGCAAAGCCACTGGTTTTAAACGGACTTATCCTAGAAAAAACGTTAGTCTTGTTAAGCTACAAGGGTGGTGAAGAGGTTTTTCTGCATACGAATCGGAATAAAAATCAAAATTCTTTAAAGTCGCCCGAGAAAGCCCGAGAAACATTCATTAAGCCTAGGACTGGTTTGAAGCAGCTGTTCATTTCACTTGATTCTTCTATAGGCCAACCTCTCTATACTAGCTTAATTCCGCTCTTTTACAGCATTCATGACCTGTTCAATATATCTCATACGAGGCCTTCCTTTGCCATTATGCCCGTTCACTTTTCCCTCGACTATTGTTTTAACCAGGCATTGTGTCTTAAGATATGGTCGATTAAGTTGTCCCGTCTTCATTTTAGAGTTTTCAGCAGACTTCTCTTTTCTCCCACTTTTCTTAGGACTTCCTCGTTACTCGGTTCATCCATTTAATCTTCATCATTCTTCATTACGCTACATACATTTCAGTTCACCATTTAACAAAGTGAAGAACACATATAGCTAACCTGGATTAGAGTGGCGCTGAGTAAATAACTGTGAAAGAGGAAAAAAAAGAATATTTTCATGCCTCTCCTGCGATGTGGGTAAATAATAGCATAATTTGAGTCAATACAGCTTTTCTACAAAGGTCACCAGAATAATGATCTCGAAGAAATTCGGTAATACGGGTGCAAATTACGATTCGGGTGCAAAAATCGATTCAATTCAAGGCTTCGAGATATGAGCGAGATAGATGCTATGGTCCATTCTACAAATCTCCATCCGACCGAACTCTATCGGAAATCATTCGAGATATATCCGAGGAGCCATCGAGAGCAGGACTCGATACTAATATGCGTTTTCCGATGCCTATCCGTGGAAATATAATACTAAAGCTCAAATTATCTTCCCGATGAAATCGATTAAGATCATCTCTCTACCATTACTTTTTCCCGCGCATTTCAAGGAGTGTTCTCCAAACAACGCCATCACCAAGCTTGCACCAATCCGATTCTCCTTCCAGTCATGCTTCCCCTATTCTAGAATGCGGGTATTATTGTCACTTAATTTTCCCACTACATCTCCGAGGAAGACACCTACAACTGCGCATGCGCGGGCAGACGATGCGAGTCCGCAGGGGAACGACAAAATTCCCGGATATTTCCCGAGTATCTCCCGTAAAATTCCCTTATTTTTTCCCATTGCTTCCCAAAGAATTCCGAGAATTATCCGCACATTTCTTAGCACTTAAGGAGGTTTCATCGTGACTTGGCGATTCAATATCCCGTAAAAGAGCTATGTTATTTAATGAATAAGTACCGACACAGAAAAACAGCCATATGGTAAATCATCTATAGGGTGATAACGCATACACAATAATTGTATGAGTATGTATTAAATGTATAGCGCGTTGTAGTTGCATTCTATTTTTTACAAGCTCTTTTAACTCATTTTGACTTCGGAACATGACTGACGTGTTGTAGCCACGTTTAATTTACAAAGTGAGAATACATGCTCAATCCCGCTAATACGTATTCTTAAATAGGTTAAATAGTTTCTTACTTAGTTTGAAACTATTCCCTTGCAAATACAACACTTTGTTTTGAATTTTATTAATATTCGTATTTTTGAAAGCATTTGGAAGCGTTGGTAATAATTACACCATATTAATAACCAATGAAATATTTAAATTGCATATAAAATATAAGAAGGACCTTGGTAGGGTGTATTCCTAAATTAAGTTAGTAAATAGGTTTGTAAGCATGTTCCGTCACAAGTACCGTTGCCAATGATAACAACATACTGTAGCGCCACTTTCATGTAACTATAAAGGATTTTCTGCTTTTTTTCGAGCAAACATTTATTAATATCAATTAAACGAGTATGGTTAGGTGAGCACTTTTTTGCAATGCTAAATTCTACATAAAATTGCGCATCTTATATTAGTTTTTCGTCAAAACGACATTTCTCTTTACATTATTAATCTGCAAATTTTACTGCAAGAGCCATGCTCTGCCGTATTGCCACGTATAAAATATCTGATTTTCAACGTCTTTTTTCTTCAAAAATTATTATGGAAAGGCCAAATTATTTTAGTACCAATCTATAGAAGGGCCAAAAAAATGACGTCCTAAAATTTTCACAAAAATGACATCTACTTCATAATTCGGTGGAGCCACCTTAACAAAACAATCTCCCACACGGTTTCAAAATACTGCATTTTCACAAATCCAAGTTTATAATTCTTTGAATAAAAAGGACTGATATTTCTCATGATTTCAAGTTTAAAGATGCCTTAAGAAAAAGTCCTGGAGAAAGTTGATCAGTAACTGGAAGATTTTATCAGTTAATGGTCAACACTCTTCAGTAACTTTTTATCAGTTACTGGTCAACACTCTTCAGTAACTTGAGACCTCCATCAGTTACTGGTGAGCTGAAAAAATGTACAAAGTTCTCTAGTATTTTTTTCAGTTACTAATCACCTTTTACAAGTACTTTTTCGTATGGCATAATTTTGTAATATTGCGATTCACCACCTTCACATGAAACTCGTGTCGAAATTTAAATTTCTGCATCTTCGAGTAAATATCGGATAAAATACTAAACCCTTCAATTTAATCCAATATCTTTACAGTAGAACTGAGATATGTTATTTTGTCAAGGGGTGTACACAAATGTGGAAAATGATGTAAATTAGTTCAAATTTCAAAACGAAGATATTCGGAATCCAGTCTGCCGACACCTCATTACTGCCGCCATTCATAGTACTGAACATTCCTGCTTCCGTGTATAATGTCCGCAGCAAATTCCACCGATAAATCAAAATTCCGTACAATTCCCAGTATTGCCGCTCGCTTGGCACGCTCGAATGAAAGGACGACGCGGTTGCCATAGTAAATAAACAAACCGATGATAAGCTGTCTCCTTTCTCTCTCAAACGCTAGAACGTGATTACTTCCTAGGATCCTCTCGATAAAATAAAACAAAACGCACGTGTAATCATCATAATGAGGATTTGAAAGAAATAAATTCGCCGATAGTAGAAAAATTAGAATGTCGCGGGAAGCGAAGCGGGAGATCCTTGAAGCGCTTTCCAGCCATGTCTCAAGGCCACTCTTCAGAAACAGTGACGCTCTCCATTTTAAAGGCCCATGGGGGTTGTGTTTGAAACCATCGGGATTACCTCGAATAAGTAACCAAGGAGCCACGTGGTACAAAAACGAATGGTTTGCAAATTCAGTGTGTCTAAATCGCTCATTTCAATATCATTAATTGTTTTCACTTGAGTTCCCCTCATACATTTCAACTAAAGAGCCCCCAGATGAGATATAACACAAGTGTAAGCACAGAATTAGGTTGTAGTCAGCGGTTGTAATACATCAAATTTTCGACAAATAAGTGTTTATATCAAGTGACTCCTTGGTTATCTATTAGAGATAATCCCGAAATTTTCGAACACAGCCCACCATGGGGCGAGTGTACGAGTTGAGCGATTTTTAGAGAAAGGATTCGTTTATCTTCACGTCAACTGACTTATTGTGAAAGTAAATGCACGCTCTTACATAAAATATTGAATTTATATTCACTATCGAGAAGGAAAAATAGGATCTTTGCAGTATAAAAAATTACTGAAATTTACCAAAAAGTTTTTATCAATTATACTATAATTTATCCGAAAAACAGCCCCGTTGTTTGGTTAATAAGGATGGCATACAATTTTGTGCACATATATGCATGCAGATTATAGAAATGATTTCTAGAGGAATATTTTTTGCAATATTAATGTGTTGAAATGAACTCCAAACAACAAATCGAAGCGTTTCATTTTTCTCCTTAGCAACCAAAATATGAACCACATTATTCATTGTAACATTCATCACAGCTGATTAAGGATCACTGATGCAGGAAATGAAGAGAGTTGATTGCGGGCAAAAGAGGAGAGTCGAAAAGAAAAACCCGAATAGTCCATTTCCTGAGCTGGCTCATCGCGGATTCATCGGTTTCCGCGGTAACGTCGGCTCTGTTTACCCCCTCCCCCCACCAACCCTTCAGGCGCTTTCCAACGCCATCTCATGATTGCATAAAGCGAGAGAGGAGAAATATTTGAGATCTCCGTTGTTGTAGCGACTAAAGCGTGATCACACCGCGCCAGAGATGAAGTTCGTCTAGGAAATAGTGTGAGTCTTGAGTGGAAATATGCTGAAGAAATAGACCAACTTTTCACTCTCTTCATCTCCAGAAAATTCTAAAAAAAAAATTAAAATTTCACTTTGGGTGAGAACACATTATTCCGATCGCAATGGGGTCGTTTACTCGGAATGGCTCTTATGCACACGAAATCGTTGGATGGAAACAAAGAATGAATTTCAGCGAAAACATTAATATTCAAACCAGAGCCATCATTGATTGAGAGGGCCATCATCAATTGATATAGAGGACGATTTTTTCCATTACGGAAGCAGAATAATGCACCTTAGCGTGTTTTTTCTCTAAAAATCTCCTGAATCTAATTATTCAGAAAAAAGAAAATTTCTGTTAGCCATTGTAATGAATGAAAATACCTTTTCTCAATGATGCGTTGTCCGATAGCTGCGGAAATCTTAGTACAGCGGTTGAACGCCGAATACACGCAATAGTCTCCAATGTGTTTTCTGTTGGAACAATTATACTTTCATCTTCTTATTAAGGTGCCGACCCGTTTTAATTTATTTTCCTTGCGCTTTATTTTCCACAATCCTTTTGTTTCTTTGCTTATGCCTACACGTGCTCGAAACAAACAACGTTGCTCTATGTAAACAACGGTTGCCACAACAATAGAGTGGAATCTTTAATTGACGCTACTGCGATGAAATTCGGGAAAGGTTTCATTGTTATGTATTTATGTTTTGTTATACACATACAGTCTCCATAAGAGGTCATATGAAATAGCAATGTTTTGTGCCGAAGAGGTGGGGGCTAATCTTTCCCAAGCACCCCCATTCTGGCTTCAACGGCGGCAACAGCCTAGCGTGCCTCCAGTACGTTCTATCCTCCTCGGTTCCGACAGCCTCGTGCTATCTCACGCTTTCCGTGGTGGAGGTGCGGCCCCCCTCCATCTTGTAAGAGAACGCACCTTCAATTTTTTTTCTCTCAGCGCCGCCCCGCCCACCAACCTCTCGCTTTTTTCGGCAGAAAACGGTGCCGTATCGATTTTCCGAGGGGAATGTAGGTTAGGGGGGGCACCCGGAAGTTGCGAGGGGTGAAGAGCGGGAATATTAATGTCGGGCGGAGAGGGATGCATTTCCACCGCACTCGGGAGCTCCATTTCCGTCGCAGTTATTAGCACGCGTTCCGACGTTCAATTGTCCATTCGCCACGTCATTTAAACACGTGGAATTCGAGTAAGAGATTTTATCCATTTCTACTTATCCCGAATTATACAACTTCAATAAAACGATCAAAAGATAATGGATCATTATTAAGATGGTTCCTCCAAATTGTGAACTAAATGCCATTTTTAATCCACGTGGAGATTATCAGCATGCTGCGATTCTCCGACGACATAGCAGTCAAGCAGAAAGAAAAGATTTAAAGAAGACACTAGGAAGGGACATTGGCCAGATATCACTTGAAGATTTTTAAAATTAAAACTAAGATATTTGTATGCCGTGCGAAAAAGGAAGACACGACAAATGTTAAACTACGAGTACAAAACTTTGAGGAGGTGAAAGAGTTCCGTTACCTGGGAAGCCGAGTAACTTGATATGGACGAGGTAAAAGAGAAATTGCCAGTAGAATTGCCCAAGCAAAAAGGGCATTTAACCAGAAGAAAATTCTGCTTACAGCTAGAAGTAAAAGCGTAGAAGAAAGAATGACATTTTAAATGTACCGTGTCACAGTGAAAGGACAATGGCTAGATAGCAGATGAAGATAAATAAGAAGAAGACTATGATATTGGTGTGCAACAAGAAAGATGAGACCAAAACCAATGTCAAACTAGGAAAACAAAAGCTGGAAGAAGTGACAGAGTTCTGTTTCCTGGGAAGCCGAGTAACTAACGATGGACGAAGTAAGAAAGAAATAGTTAGTAGAATTGCCCAGGAGAAAAGGGCATTCTACCAAAAGAAGATTCTGCTTACAGCTAGAAGTAAGGAAACAATTCATCAGATTGTGCATCCGGAGCATGTTTATTTACGCCAATGAGGCATGGGGGACAACAGCCGCAAAGAAGTCAAGGCTGAAAGCATTCGATATGTGATGCTATCGAAGAATGATGAAGATTAAATGGATGGACCGAGTTAGTAACGAGGAAGTCCTAAGAAGAGTGGGAAAAAGAGATGTCTACTGAACACCCTGAAAAGAAGACGGGAACACTTAATCGGTCATATCTTAAGACATGATGGCCTGAGGAAGACAATCGTCGTGGGAAAAGTGAACGGGGAGAATGAGAAAGGCAGGCCTCGTATGAGGTATATGGAGCAAGTTTTGAAGGATGTAAAAGAGAAAAATTGCGTTAATAGATGAATAAATGAAGAGGTTTGCCAATAGAAGAATCGAGTGTAGGGCTGCGTCAAATCAGTTCTAGGATTTTTGACCGATGATAACGATACAATTTCAGGGAACATTTCAGGATATATCATATAATGGTCATACTATCAATTTACGATTAAATAAATTTGCCTTTCCCTATATCTGAATAAAAAAAGGCTTCGAAAAGCATCAATTTTATACGTGGTAATAAGATAAGGTATAGAGATACCATAGTAAGTTGTTTTTACGGATTTATGATGTTAAAGGAAATGTCGTTTTGACCAAAATAATTAAGCTGCACATTTCTATGCAGATTATAATTTCGTAAAAAAAGTAATGAACTTACCTCACTTGTTTAATGGCATCAAGCAATTTTTTCACGAAAGAAGCAGAAAACTTAGTTTCGTATCAGTGGCGCTTCATTACGTACGATTTTAACGTTGACAACGTTGTTTGCAATACATTCATGAAGGTAGTTTTTTGTTTAAGATTAGTTATTCAGTAATGAATGACTAATATTTGCTGTAACGGAGGCTCAATAAAGTGAGCTTACAAAATAACCCCCAGATCGAAGAACGAAAAAATACGGGTATTTTTATTTTACAAACCCTTATATAATTGATAATAAAAATTATGGTTAACGACCCCATTCTAGAGCATTTTGCCGAGAAAGGCTGGCTGCAGATTGCCCGAGACAGTAAAATAATTGTAGTCCTGTGTCAGGCAAACGCTCTAGTTTATTTCACCAAGACAGAACCACGCGAGATTTCTTGGTTACGTTAAAAACTTCCCCATTGGCCAATGCATCCGAAGTAAAGGAATTGAACTGACATATGTTTGCGTTCGAGTCGTACTTGCGGAAGTGACGACCATTCCCCCCAAGTCTTGTGTCTATGCAAAAGCACCGCGATGGGAGTTTGGAAAAAAAAGGGCGTCTCCCAATCAAGGAAATGTCCCCGATCCCTTGCGACCAAAAGGGAAGCGGAGCAGCAAGAAGGCGGAAAAAAAACAAACGAAAGACGAAAAACGAAAAGGGGAATGCTTCCGCAGAATGGGAAACGTTCGATGAGGAAGAATCCTGATTCGTCTTCGCATGAACGGTGAGTGTCGCAGACGGATGCAAACAAGTGGGAAGGGGGGCGTAACCTAGGCAGCGGCGGGTCCATTAGCGGAGATTCAATGTCTCTGCTCTGCCTCAACGTGCGAGACTCTCTTTACGTATTTGCCTCCGCCTGTCTGTATGTGCGGGTATATCTGCAAATAAGCCCCCATCAAAAGTTCCATTTTGGAGCGTGAAGAAGCGGTTCGCGTACCACACGTCAAAGGAATAATGTTGGCCGGATCTCTGAGGAGGAACGAGCATCAAAAGTATTAAAATGCCTTTCCAGTACGGGGAGGAAGGCTTCGTGAAGGAGACTTATCATAAACATGGGTACTAATTGGTTACCACGCATCTTTATCTATTTCTAGACTACGCATGCCCACTATTCTGCCCAATATGCACTAGTGTACAGGGAAATTCTGTTCCCAAACGATAAAGATTATTTAAATGATGACTTACAAGCAATTTAAAATTTCTGTGAAACATGGCAGTTAGAATTAAACTTTAAAAAATGTCTTGTAATGAATTTTTGGAAAAAGAATAGCTTCCCTCCTAGCACTTATAAAAGAAGTAATAATGAATTAACAAACGGGGAATCCTCATAATATCTTGGAATAAGATTAACACACATAATGGGTCAAGCGAATCGTAAACTGGGATTCGTCAAAAGAGTACTGGGTAAATGTAACGATCATTTACGAGATATCAGCTACTTTTCCCTTGTAACACCTCCTTTGGAATATGCTGCCAGTGTATGGGATCCCTACAAAATCGGTCTAAATAATGAACTTGAGCGTGTGCAGCGAAGATCGGCAAGATTTGCAATGGGAAGGTACGATAACAACATTAGCGTAGCCATGAATTAAATTGGGAATCATTGTCAGATCGCAGGTTGAAATTTTGACTTAATCTCCTAAACAAATTCCAAGTTAATATTTTCAGTGATGACATTAGCAATATTTTGCGAACCCCAACTTACTATGGTAGACTGGACCATGATTACAAAATTAGGGAAATTGATTGCCGAACTCACAGATTCCAAATGTCCTTTTTTCCTCGTACAGTTATGGATATGAATAAAGGTATATATATCCAATACGAGTGTAGCAATGGATAACATTGGTAGCTGCATGTTGGTATAAGGACTTGAAGCTTCCCCAACTAACAGCATGTTTTTGCATGCTTACTTTGCTATTTTTATCTTTTTAAATGTTGCAGTCTAGAATAATATATGAATGCTAATCCTTTTAAATGGGTGACATGTGGTGCATGTTTGATGAGAATTCACCCTCTGCCACACACCTTTATGGTGGCTTGCAGGGTATTATGTAGATGTAGGTGTACATGTAGATGAAAGGGCTGCAGTGAAAGTCACGACTGGAGGAAAATAGCAAAAGATTAGTTACCTCTGAGACCACTGCCGATAATCTGAATAGATTGGCGATGCAATGATGGAATCCGCAGCCCGAATAACGCGCGCACGGGTAATCGGGAGGTTACTGCAGTACCAGCTGTTTATCTAGTCTCGCTAGTCCGTAATGACCGTATACGATGAGTTGGAAATATCAAAAGCAGCAAGTTTAAGTTTGGGCGATTCGTGCAATGGAGTATTTCAGATCTTATATTTACACCCGATTCCTAATCTTTGAAGATTGAGTTCTTAGTCGCCCTGTAGCACCACATTTCGAATTCTTCCACCCTTTTCTTTTCCGCTCATGTCATTGTTCATGCCTCACTGCCATAAAGAAACACGTTCCAGATGTACATACATACGACTTAGGTTTTCCTAAACTTAATCCTAAGACAAACACAGCATACAAACCCTAAGTTTGATTCGAACCCGCGACTTTCAGTTTCTGAGGCATTGCCAACCGGACAATAAGTGTCGCTTATTGACTGGGCATCACTTGTCGAACACTTCTGCAGCAATACTCACAGATGGGAAAATTCTCTCGGCATATCCCATAAAGATTAAACTGATTCCGTCGCCGGGTTTTCCTCTTTTCATTCTCATTCTTTAAAAAACGCTTGCAATGACGTCGTTTAAGCGGCGAAAAACTGATGTTTTTAACCCTTTCCAAAAAGTGGGCGTGGTGCAACCGCTGACGTATATCGACTTGGTCCAATCACAACTGAGCCCTGGAAGATACTTCGCCTTATCGCAATGGGGGATACACAGCTGACTCGGCCAATCGGAGCAGTTGCGACAGCATCTGTGCGAGCAGACCTTCCGAGAACCCCACTTCACCTCTTCCCTTCCCATAAGAGAAGTCAAGGACGGTAGGAAAATAACGTCAATGTTATCACAGGAGCTTTTTCGGTGGGCGTCACCTTTTGCTTATTTTAATTTTTGATTTATGAGTGAATGGTTGTGGTTAGAAGATTAATTTTTTCACCAAAATTCTTTTTTCGTTTCCATCTAACGATTTCGTGTACAAAATTGCGATTTCGGTTCCGAGTAAACGCCCCCATTCTAGGTGAAATTTGAAATTTGGGTCCTATGGTCTTTTTAGTGATACTAATCACGTCGGGTGTCGAAAGCTACCGTTTTCACAATGAGGGGAGCTTATTTTTCAAACTGCCGAGAAGGAATACGTAAAGGGTATGAGGGCAGGCCTAAGGCGAGTCGATAACTCTCTTGCAAGACGTTCGGAGACGTCAGACTACACATGAACTACAACCTCTCTCCCCCCCCCACCCGCCACTTTCCTTGCCTCCCTCATTCGACGATAGAGGGTGGTTTCTTTTTACCTTTCCTCCTCCACCGTCCCACTTCATCCAATCCTTCCACCCCCCTACCTCTACCTTCCTTCCCCTCCCTCACTAGAGAAACCTACATATATATAACAGGGGCTTTGATGGTGTGAGACACCTTGAAAATCATCATAACCCGTCAAAACCTTGGTCGATGGTTTTAATAAACTGTATTGATCATGCTACTTAAGTTTTTTTTTCTTGTTAAGACGAATATGAATGTAATTTAATAAAAGTTTAAGCATCCGTTTGCATTAATTTCAGTATTTTTGTATCCAACAGGCAACTTTTTAGTCAGTATATTTATGCGTTTGTAACATTTTGAATTTTTTTATTGCGTACAATACAAGACTGGTTTATATTACACCAACCTATTCTGTTCTAGTGTTCTCCATCACTTATCGACCGAAGAATGAGACATTCCTATCATCTCCGACCGACTGTCTACCTCTCTTCCCATCTAATCTTGTTTTCGTGATCTCCAGTGATGTACTACGATGGAGTCCTCAAATATTTTTTACGGCTTTTATTTTTGACTCAATCACTTGACTATGTTTCTTTTTCCTAAAAGAAAAATGGGAAGGTCGTGAACAATGAAGAGATTGGACACGAAATTGTATCATTTCTAACTAAGGCTACCTCGAGAGAGATGTTTTGAATTACTCCGTCCCTACATCCTGTTGTGCTTTGTTTTTTTACCCCTAAGGGTCGCTTAACTCGTCGTGAAAGTCACCTGAAGGGGACTTGTAATCCCTGAGACGGGCGAGGTCCCCCATTCTCCCGTGTAATTCTTGTCAGTCCGAAATGTCACTCCTGCGAAGGCCCCGGGGATAATTCTTTGATGGTATTACGAGGGCACCTAGCGGCGGCGTTGTCGGAATCGGAGACTTCGTTTCGTCAGTTGAAAGGGCGAGGTGAAGGTCACTCTCCAAGTGAACTTTCGCGAACGCCACTTTCCTGTTATTAGATATTTTTTTCCTATTATCCTTTCGGAAGAGTGGGCGTGCTAAGGACTCGTACGTCATCCACTTCGCCCAATCACAACCGACACTGCGACGCTCCTTCGCCCAGTCACAATGAGGCACGCACAGCTGACTCTGCCAATGGAAGTGGTTGCGACAGGATCTGTTTCTAGCAGACCTCCCCTCCCCTACCTCCACTCCCTTCCCGTTCTTCCTCAACCGAGTCAAGGACGGGAGGTGGATGACGGAGATATCCTTAACGCAGCTCAACTTTTGCATTTTTTTAGTTTTTAATATTAATTTTCTTTTTTTTTGTATTCATCTAACAATATTGTGTTCAAAATAGCGATTTCGGTTTCGAGTAACGCCCCCCTATCTGTGGTTTCAAGTATGCTCATGGAAGAGAAGTAGTTTTCGTGGTCATTGTTTTCTTTAATCGCTTCTCAAACGGTATCTTTTTAGCTAGCTCTGAGGTTTTCTCGAATATTGTTATGTGAATTCCTCATTATTCACCCCCAATTATAGTTTTTTCCTAAGTTGCTTTCAGGTATGCTGCAAATGTTTCTGATTTCTTTTTTCTTATAGCTTCACTGATATAAAATATTTATTTCCAGTGCTTCCCGTGGCAACAGTCCTTGAAGAAACGGCTGTCTTTGTGAAATCATGAGTGTAGCAGAAGGTCTCCGTGGAAATTAGTGAGACTTCGGCGACCTTACAGAATTATTCACACCGGCCTCTCTGACCTGGAAACGATCACAAGATGTAAGTGCAAACCATATTGTCATTTCGTGGTGGTCATTTTCAGGTCGTGCCCTCTCAAAAGCACGTGAAACATGTGTATATTTGAAGGGGGATAAGAAACATAATAAGCATAATGAGAGGGAATAATGATAGCCTGGACTAATGTTGTGGTTGGGGGACGTTCGTACCTCGGTGTTTAGCAGTTAGGGGGTATTCCAACAATGAGCCTGCTGACTGGCGAGGTCAATTGGCATTCTGGAGCAAATTAGTTTGATTGTTGTATTGAATCAATTTGATTGTTGTATTGAATCAATTTTATTGTTCCATTGAATCACGTTGATTGTTGCATTGAATGAATTTGATTGTTGCATTGGATCCATTTGTTTGTTGTATTGAATCAATTCGATTTCAATATTATTCATTTTTTAAAACAAGAGTAGTCTCCATAATAGGCTATGTGAAACGCAATGTTTCGTACGGAGTAGGTGGGGCGTAACCCTTCCCGTGAACCCCCATTCTGGCTTCATTGTCACCCATAGGCTAGCACGCCAATGCCCCCTTCTCCAGTACACTCTAGCGTCCTAGAGTCTTCTCACAATCTTAGCTTACGAATACTATACGAACGCATCAATACTGTCACTTATCAATCGCAGAAGCTACCGAGTGGATCCTTCACGGTTTCGTCCAATGATTTTGGGCATGCTCTAATTTCTTCTACAGCAAATTGTGCAAAGATGTCGTTCACGATACAATTTGTGAATTAAACAAGTTCTTGTACCAGAAATTTTACCACATACAGCGGTCTCACGAGTATCCTAAGAGCCAAAATTGCTTCTCTTTTACCCTTGCTTGTTTCGTCAATCGTTACCTTTAATGCTTCCAATCTCACAAAAAAATCGCGGGCACGACTAGATGCATCTTGATATTGCTTTTATGTTGTGCAAAGAAAAGGCTGTTAGTGAAAATGCACGCGAATGTTCCATATTTCTGTCAATTGGAGCACTGTCCTTTCATCTCAAGGACCCTGGTTCGTATCCCGGTGGTAGCAGAGATTTTTCATTGGTTTAACTAATGAACAATCTGTGGCAATGCCGGCTACGTGAATGTTTTATGGAGGGCATTCTGTACGTCGGTAGAGCCGTGGACTCCTTGATGCCTATAGTTAAGAGGATACAGTGCTGACGCCGGGTTTCTCTCCACCCTACCTAAGTTCTCTGAAATATTTCTGCCCCTGTCCACTTGCCTTACCATCCTGAATGGTGAAAATGCCCTTTATTACTGTTGGTCATCTTCTTCAAATAAATTGTACGATAGTGAGAATGTGAGTTTCTGTGGTATGGTGAAGAGAGAGAGAGAGGGTAGGTGGACGAAGGAGGAAGGAAGGGTATGATAAAGAGGAGAGGAAGTAAATCGACGAAACCTCGGATGAGTGAGAAAAACCTCATTAAGGCTCAATTTGAGGAGTGGCTGAGTTCCGGAAACCGAGATTGTTGAACGATTCTCCGAACGGAAAGTTATTAATGTCCGGAGCGGAAATTCTCGAACGGAGGGGTTCATCAAATTGACTCCAGGAGCAGTGGACTGTGGAAACTGGTCTGAACACGATTTTTTTTTGTACATAGTCTAATGACAGAGATAGCTTATTTTTATGTATATGAGGTCGCTGAGTAAAATACTTTTAGTTTTGCTTGATTTTTGGTTGCATTGAACATGTCATTCTTCGGACCATTTGAAACAACCACGTGCAATTTTTATTTATTAAGTATTACCCAGTCATAAAAAACTCGAAATTTTCGACGAGGATGGATTTGATCCCAACTTTGCTTGCCATAAAATTACAACTTTATAAGAAATAACAAATTTATTTCAGCTCGGAATGAGTTTACATAGCTTTGAGCCACGCATTTCATTTAGTTATCCGGGATATTTCATTTAGTGATGTTTGAAGATTGTCGGTTCAACGAACTGGATTCTGACGTCTTCTGCGTTGATTTAACTTTCGTCATGTGGCAGCGTGGTGCATCCTAGCTTAACGCCATTTGGTACGTAGAGCTTTTGCTTCCCTTGAGGTTTCTGAAGGATATTCATACGGTACGGATTTTGTGTGGAAGTGCGGCGTCTTCCAATTTCGGACGTTCTTAAAGATGGAGACGCCTCGACTCGTTTTTCTTTCACGGGAGCCTTTTTACGTGTGTCCTGATTTTTCCCCGTAAGGAATCTTTCGTTCCAAAGGATCTTAAGCCTCGCCCCGCGTTAGTTCCTCTTTGGAAGAGGCTGGCAGCGTCTCCATTCTATCCTCATTAGAGGAACCTCATCTTTTAGGAGAATCCCTTCAGAGGTCAACACACCGCGTTTAATCATTCCTGCTTATGAAAATAATTACGGTGAGTGGGCATGAGCGTACTCCCTCGCTGTACGTCAAACGGAGAAGAGGGAAATATTTCGCGACCGACATCCAGTATCCAGTAAGCTCCTTTCCAAGAATTTTGACGACATCTCCTCCGTCCAGCCAACTGCAACAACTGAAGCACTATCGCACGCTAGCATTGAAATCCTTGTCTAACTCAAAGAGGTAGCTCCCCTAGTTATGAGTTCGTTTTAGATTTGTGGAGACCTCGCGTCGCACGGTGTCGACATGGTGTAATTATGGTCAATGTTTTGACTTTGAAGATGAAGCAAACATGTTAGAATTAAGGAAAGGCCGATGCTTAGAGTCGGAGGAAGACGTGTGGCTTGTCGGTTGTGATGCATGGAACAAGATAGGCGCGAGATGTTGATTCCGTGCGTAGCTGGGCTGGAAGTATTCACGTACCTATTTGAAAACATTGTGAAAAACTTGCACCCATGATATAAATGATGTAAGAAACAGCCTGGTTGATCTATGTTGGTCTTTAAAATGTACTTGAAAAAAGAAGCGATGTTTATGCAATAGTATGAAATATCATCATCATCGGTCAACATTGGTTTGACGCAGCCCTCCACTCGATTCTTTTATAGGCCAACCTCTTCATATTGATGTAATTCCGCTCTTTCACATTCTTCGCCACCTGTTCCACAAATATCATACGAGGCCTTCCTTTGCCGTTCACTTTTCCCTCGACGATTTCCTTCATCGGGCGTCGTGTCTCAAGATATGGCCGAATAAGTTGTTCCGTCTTCTTTTTCGAATGTTCAGCAGACTTCTCTTTTCTCCTACTCTTCTTAAGACTTCTACGTTTGTCACTGGGCCGATCCATTTTATCTTCATCATTATTCGGTAGCACAACTACCGTCGGAAACGAAAGCAATGCAAACGACTGATGCCGCTTCCTAGAGATCCGAGATCACATAAGCAGATGCGTCCACGTTAAAAGCAGGATGCTCATCCTGAAGGTGTTCTTAAATGGTTCAGTGGCAACTAACCATGCAATGGGTGAACTTCATACGCCCAGTGGCGTATGAAGTTCACACATCAGATAGGTCTACTTTCCTTCCACGCAGTATATGGGATCCGTACGAGGAAGTTAGCATATGCTAGGTTTGATCATATTAGCAAGATAGAGAGTCGTACCGATAGATTTAAAATGTCATTTTTCCCGAGTATGATAAGAGAGCACAATAGGCAGCAAAGCAAACGGATAGGTGAGTGAAATACTGTTAGGGTAGTCTATAGTACATGATGCATGTATTAACAACCAATCCCTTTATTGCTATGCAGATACTAACCACGTAGCTACATTTGATCCTATTATCTAGCCATCATATTATCATTCCATACAGTAGCCTACTTGCGTGTGAGCGGTGGATGTTTGGTGATCTTCATGTAGATATGGCACGCAGAAAATGTCGCTGCTTAAAGCCCGTTTGATACTTGACCCAGTTCAAGACCTGATGTGCTAACCGTTACGTGATTTTGAGGACGGAATTGGAACAGTTACTAGGAGGTTTGAAATGATCAACAAACTTGTGCTTGCAATGAAGAGGTATTTCAAATTAATTTAAAAAGGAAGACACCGTGTCTGCAACGTGATGTGATTGGTCGATGGCCACATAGTTGTACTGGAAGCTACGAGCCAAGGAGTGTAGAGAGCACTCCTTCTCTACACTTCTTACTAGTAGCAAACTAGTCCCGCATCAAGTATAAAATCAAGTAGGTAGCTAAGCGAGTATGATAGCGATGTACCATGCTGGTTGGCCAGAATCACGGTCACTTTATACTATTATTGTATTAAGGGACCATAACCAGGGAGAGTGTGCTTGAATCGCTTAGGATTGATTCCGGTACGTAACTAAGGACTCACTCGTATGTTTTTACATTGTGTTCGGGATTATTCCGTACCGGAATCAATCTCGAACGATTCAAGCACACCCCCCCAGAATACTGGTTCTGTATAATACGATACTGGAGAGATACCATCATGCTAGCGAGTATCCTCGACTTTATGCTGGATCAAGTATCGTTTGAGACGGGCTTAAGTTTAATTGGACGTGTCCCAAGAGACCATCCAAGGTTCAAACCAGGGACGTCTGGCAAGGAGACCAGCACAAAACCCATTGGGACACCTTTTCAAAATCATCACATCATCGCAGCAAAGTAAACAGGGGAGTTTATCCCAGATAAAATAACTGTTTTTATCAACGGATAGGGATATGAGTGGGCATCTGAAATTTAAAATGCTTCCATACCGTTCAAGTCGATGGTAATGTGATTCGGAAAGGTTAATATTAGATTGAATTGAATAATTTGAGTGACTGTAATAAGTTTGGTGGAGTCAGAGGTTTCATCTGCAACACATTGCGTACTATGACTTAATCTTCACCTGAAAGATCTTCATCTATCTTCACCTGAAGATGGCGTAACTGCCGAAACCGGTCGATTGTGAAATAAAATCATGTGGAAGTGAATAAGAGTACTCATTAATAGACATTTTTCCACTGAATATTCATGTAGTCAAGTTGCTGGAAATTATCTGGAATGAGAATGCTGATTCATCAAAGCAGCACTCCCATGTTTCAAACATTTAGTTTTTACATTCCCCCAATCCCTGTATTTTATTTTCAAATAATTTCCAGTGAGAGATGATAGTTGAAGAGCCACACGCAATCAATATGCATTGCGCATTTCTTGCCAAAAAGAACCATTGATGACAAACAAATCCCTACCAACTGCAGATTTCATTCTTCACGTGCAATCTATGATAAAAGTGTCAAAATGTTCTCTATGTACCACGAAAAATATTTCAGCACTGCAAAATTCCATGAATTTTGCATGTGAAAATTACGTGTATTTGCGTTGAAATCTATTTGTTACTTACCCAATATTGAAATGTCACAGTATTGAAAATTTGTCATTAAATAAATATTCGTGTGGTAGAGGCTTAAGCGATTGAAATGGCTTTACAAATTTTCCCGATGAGGAACTTAAGCAACCCAATACGTTTGGATTGTCGAGATAAAAATGGACAATCAAACTTAAGTTATAATGGGGATGGTTGAGCTCTACGGCCTCTAGTATGAATGAAAACGAAAAACTCCAATGAAAACTCCAATGGCAGTAATATTTCTTGCCCCAAACGACGGAGAAAAGGCAAGAATGGAAGTGAAAAATATGAAATATTAAATTAAACCCGGATGACCTACCTGTGGTGGTTAACGGAAAGGTTGATTCCTCACCAGTGACGAACCACAGGACTCTTGGGTTGACGCACTCAACCCAAAAAAGAGGGAATGCAATTTCAATTTCCACATTTTCTACGAATGTGCACGGTAATCTTATTCCACGCCAGGGAATTTCTCAGAGCAATCACACTTCACACCCCATCCCTCGTTTTCTTCCCCTTTATCCTTTGTTGTCGTCCCTTCTTTTTTTTAACTTTAGTTTGGTTGCTGTTCTTTGACTTCGCTCTGTTGAGTGAGTTTTTACCCGACGTTGCTCCCTAAGTGTGCATGAGAGATTGAGTGATTGCGGTGTGCGTTTGCTCTGAGATTGACCCTGGCTTCGACTAACAAGGGGAGTGTCCGAGTTCCGGGTCTAGGATTTTGACCAAATTTGCCAGGCAGGTAGTCCTTGATGAGATATTTACGAATCACCCCCCATATAGGGTTATATATCCAGAAACTTGGTCAAAAAACGAGTTTGAAATATTTGATTGCAAATATAAAGCCAATAATTAGCCATGTTTAATCAGTGCAGTTTGGGTTAGGGGTAAAGTACTCGCTTGACAATGTCGACGTGCCAAGTTCGAGACTCTTCTTGTCCAATTTTTTTTCATCGCAATTTCGTCGTACGACTTTCCCTCGTTTTCCATATTTTTAATCTGTTTACCCGGGATGCATTTTAACTATTTTACGTAATAATTACGTAATTTGCTAAAATTACGTAATTGGTACGTAAAATAGTTAATTACGTTATTTACCTAAATCACGTAATTGGTACGTGGCGGAATTACTTCCGCACGCCCTGTCGTTTTTTGTGTATGAAATTAACGGAAGAGCATGAAGTGTGATCGTGATTTTGAATTTCCGTATCTTTGGCCACGCAGTCCCGACGCACGTACAACACTTGTTCTAATTCCCCTGGTGCCGTGATTTTCCAGCGCTGTGCTTTTTTGGAAAAACTAATCCCAAGAGAAAAAAAGAACTTAAGCTCTGTAATCATATAATTGTAAGTATCTACCGAAATGTTCGGGTGATCGGGCGAAATATTCGGGTGGGAGAGAGTTTCGAATCAAGGACGTCGCTAGGAAATTGATAAAAAACCAGCGGTAACAATTAATTTTGAAGAATTTATGTATTGAACCTTTTCAGGAGCATGTTAGAATCACCCGAACATTTCGGTAGATACTTACAATTATATGATTACAAAACCAACATTCTTTTTTTCTCTTGCGATTAGTCTTTCCAAAAAAGCACAGTGCTGGACAATAACGGCCACAGGCAAATTAGAACAAATGTTGTACGTGCGTCGGGACTGCGTGGCCAGAGATACGGAAATTCAAAATCACGATCACACTTCATGCTCTTCCGTTAATTTCATACACAAAAAACGACAGGGCGTGCGGAAGTAATTCCGCCACGTACTAATTACGTGATTTAGGTAAATAACGTAATTAACTATTTTACGTACTAATTACGTAATTTTAGCAAATTACGTAATTATTACGTAAAATAGTTAAAATTCATCCCGGGTAAACAGATTAAAAATATGGAAAACGAGGGAAAGTCGTACGACGAAATGGCGATGAAAAAAAAATTGGACAAGAAGAGTCTCGAACTTGGCACGTCGACTTTGTCAAGCGAGTACTTTACCCCTAACCCAAACTGCACTGATTAAACATGGCTAATTATTGGCTTTATATTTGCAATCAAATATTTCAAACTCGTTTTTTGACCAAGTTTCTGGATATATAACCCTATATGGGGGGTGATTCGTAAATATCTCATCAAGGACTACCTGCCTGGCAAATTTGGTCAAAATCCTAGACCCGGAACTCGGACACTCCCCTTGTAAGATTCCCCTGAACAATAGCAGATATCACATTAATTACCATGCGAAAAAAATTCACCTGGACCGGGAATCGAACCACGGACTACTTTTGGCTTTCCGGACCACTGCGCAGACCACTACGCTACCCAGGATCCCAACACCTCAACCTACCCTCCCTACCCTCAACACCTAGTACCTTGAACCTCGGTAAAATTGCCATGCGAATTAGGGATCCTGGGTAGCGTAATGAAGTTTAGGCTAGTATGTTGGATATTTCTGGCCTGCCGCGTAGACGGCAGTGGAATTCACACTAATTCCACCAATTCAAAAGATGCTTTCTTTACTTGGGGCCAAAACTTTTCAATAGCTTGCCACAGAGTATCCGAGATACCATACACTTCAAAACGTTTTTGAAGCAAGTAAAAATCTGGCTATTCACGAGAGAGTACATAAATATAGAGGTAATCTAGTAGTTGTTCTAAATATTTACCCTTTGTTGTAATGCCTTAAAGCAACCTATAACTGCAATTGTATTGTTCACATATAAAGTTCCATAATACTATAAGTAATTTCTTGTAACAGTGTTATTTTATGTTCAATTGGTGACATTTGTTTTGTGAGAATGTAAGCCAGTATTGCTGTATGTGTAATTTGAAGGTGAACCCTACAACAGGCAAAAGCCTTAGGGTTCAACTAAAGCTCCCAAATTCTTAGTATATTATTTTTTTGTATTATTATAACTTGCTGGAGCAATAAATATATATTATTATTATTAATTGCATGAACAAAAATTCACCTGGACCGGGGATCGAACCACGGACCTTTGGCTTTCCTGGCCACTGCGCAGACCACTATGCTACACGGGATCCTTAATTCGGCGCAGTGGTCCAGAAAGCCAAAGGTCCGTGGTTCGATTCGCGGTCCAAGTGAATTTATTCGCATGGCAATTAATGTGAATTTCACCGCCGTTCACGCGGCAGGATTGAAATATCCTACAATAGCTGATATCGTTGGCGTCCCTACTTTGCTGGGTTGAGGTTATCAGTCCTGTGGTTGGTCTCTGGCGGGGAATAATCAACATTCCTGTAAAGCACCCCAGGTCGTCCGGGTATAATTTTATATTTCATCATGGGAACAACCTCGGCGTTAACTTTTTGGAATTTTTCCATACTTGAAAGTAAGAACAGACTTTGTAATTTTCCGCACGAATTTAATCACCCTACATGTTTCAAACACATTGGTTTGATCTTCAGGATGATGATGACGCCAATGTGTTGAAACCGGTAGGGTAGTTGGTTAGTTATTTAGGGGAGGCGACCGACAGCTAAGGTCATTTGCGCCAAATAGGATAGGTGGATAATTGGGTAATGGTAGGAGTTTTCAGGGAACGGAGGAAGGATGGAGAGAAACCCGGCGTCGGCATTAGCCTACTCTTAACGAAAGGCGCCAAGGGGACCACGGCTTAACGTCCCATCCGACGGATGGAGTACTGCACTTGAAATGCCCTCCACTAGGCACTCAATTGGGGACCGGTTTTCCACTGAAAAATCCGCCTCTCGAATTGAACCAGGGCCCTCGGGATGGGAGGCCAGTACTCTAGCCACCACACCAACCCGATCCCCCGGTAGGGTAGTTAAAGTTGTATGGAAAATAACAGTTTATTCTTATTTTCAAGTTTATATTTCATATATTTTTCATTTTGATTCTTGACTCTTCTCCACCGTTTGGTGAAAAATAATTGCGGCCATTGGAGTTTTTATTGCCTGACAAACTCAAGTTAGAAGTGAGAGGAATTCATGAGTGGATCCTTTATTCCTTCCGTGAAAAGTCAGTTAGTTTCTGCAGGGAGTGGCGGAGTATAGGATGAGCATCTCGCTACCTCAATTTTATTTTGCCAACACCATCACCTCCGGATACCGAAGGAGTGGTGTTTGGGCTCCTCTTACCTCCGAGGGCTCTTCTATCATCCATCGACTACATTTAGGGAGGGAGAAGGGGAGGAAATACTGTTGCTCTTCCAGACTCCAGAGAGAAAGAGAAAAGTTAAAAAAAAGCCGTTTCCTGGCGACGCGGCAGTCTAGGAAACCGAATCCCGAGTTTTTCGCGAGAGAGATGGGTCGCCATGGCAACGCGAGGGGCACAGTCAAAACATTCGCCCTCCTCCCGAGAAGGGGAGATCGCTGAGAAAAAGAAAAGAAAAGGAATTGTAGGGGGGGTGAGGAGAAAGGCGCCGGATGCGAGACATCTGATATAGGCGCCGGGAGGGAATTGCTTTCGATTGGTTCATCAAGTTAACAGGATTCCTGTCCCCTTCCTGTTGACGTAAACTCTTTTCTGCTGATTTCTTCATTATCTTCTTGAATGAACAGATCCAAGATACACTGATATCATTGAATCACCAGAATTATTTCAATCGAATTAATTTCTGGCTCCAGCCAAGGAGCGAGTAGCTGAGGAAAATTAATCGTTGATCGATTTACTGGATTCTGGCATTACTAATTTTCTCGCGAGTAGGTTGCGATTATCACTTTGTCTGTGCAACAGTCTACGTCACCCAGAAATAGAGCTCTTTCTACATTTTCATCAACTGAGTACACGATAAACAACCTCGAGGGTGTATAGCAATCTCCCAACGAGTGCGTGCACTAAGAAGTACAATGGTAAATATAGTAAATATTAATATTTCATTTTTTTTCATCTACATCTACATAATACCCTGCAAGCTACCATTAAGATGTGTGGCAGTAGGTGAATTCATACCAAACGTGCATTACACATCATGCATAAAGAATGATCAGTAGTAATATACTAGTCTAAACTTCACTATTAAAAAAAATAAAAATAGCAAAGAAATCATGCTAAAACATGCTGTTAGTTCGGTTAGCTTAAAGTGTGAGCAAATGCCAGCATGCAACTACCTATGCTATCCATTGATACACTCGAATTTATGCTATTGGGTATATTCAATTCTATTCACATTCGTCATTGAATGAGGGAAAAAGGACATTTTGAATCTGTCAGTTCGGCAATTAATTTCTCTAATTTTGTAATTATGGTCCAGTCTACCATAGTAAGATGGTGTTCGTAAAATATTTTTCACGTCATCAGTTGAAACATTATCTTGGAATTTATTTAAGAATATGTGTCAATCTTATTCCAAGATATTTAATGGATTTCACATTTTTTAACAAATTGAGATTTAACGATACAGTGGATCCGGGTTCGTATCCCGGTCAAGGTGAATGTTTTTTTTTCTCTGCGGAATTTCTGCAATTCTACGTTTTTTAATTTATTATTCCTTATGTAGCAGGTGTTAGGAGGAGAATTATTCTTTTTCAAATAATTCATTACTACACGTTTTAAAGAAATTAATTCCAACTGCCAAGTATTACACCATTTTTAAATTGCTTGTAGATCATCATTTAAATATTCTTTATCGGTTGGGCATAGAATTTCCCTGTACACCACTGCGTCATCAGAAAATATAGACGAAGCTTGCTTTTTACCACCTTACTGATATCATTTATGTGCAAAAGGAAGAATTTCTTGCTCATCAGACACTTCAACGTTCACGTTTCTTCATTAGACGCCAGGAGATATTTAAGGAAAAACTACAACAATACGTTTTAAATTAGTGGTTCAATGAGATATAAAAAAACGCCTGAAAAATTTTTGTGTAGAAAGTTAATGAATAAATGTTTAAGTACCGATAGCAAGCAATTCCCGGATGCAACGCCGAACTAAAACATGGTATTGCTATACCTATACTTGTGATTCTACAATATATTTCTGCTTCTAATTTATGGGGAGTTTCTTATTCGGAATGATGATGCAGTTACTACTCATATTCTGCTATCTGCGTAAGGCTCTTAATGCTCAGCATGAAAATATGGCATTGTTGGTTTTTCGATGGGTCTTCCTGTGTTTTTTGGTGTCCCATGATATGACAGTTTCGTCAGCATTCTAGCGGGATTATTCAGGTTCTAAGTAGAACTTCTCTTTTATCTTATATAGTCATTTTGTTCAGCTGGATGCAGTTGGTTGGTTGGTTGACTTTCTTTCGTGAAGACCAAGCGTTGGAGAGCGTGTAACCATCTTCCCTTCTTCTTCCTAGTGGCACTACAGCCCGGTGTGGGCCTTGGCGTGCTGCACTATTGCTCTCCATGTTGTCCTACTATTGGCAGTTTTCTCCCGCCAGCCTCTCACTCCCATCTTGCCCAGGTCACGTGGTCCATCCATCTGCTCTTAGGTCTTCCATGACTTCTTCTGTTGAATAGCCTCCCTTCAACCATCCGTTTTGGTATCTCCTCTCCTGACATTCTCTCAACATGTCCCAGCCATCGTATCCTCTGTGACTTGATGAACTTTACTATGTTCTTTCCTTCGATCAGCTGCTCTATTTCCTCATTATATCTTATCCCTTGGTCCCCCTGGTCATATACTGGGCTATATATTCTACGGAGGATATGTCTTTCGAAGGTTCTGAGTCTTCCCTCATCCGCCATTGTCATTGTCCAGGTCTCTGAACAATACGTCACCACTGGCCGTACTAACGTCATGTAAAGTTTCATTTTCAGTGATCTACTTACTAATCTACTCCTGAATAATTTTAAATTGGCATAAAAAGACCTATTTCCGGATTTAATTCGTTCTTGTATGCCCATCTTGAGATTATTGTCGCTAGTTATAGAACTCTATATAATCGCTAATATATTCGCTAGGTATAGAAGAACCATCTTCCCTATTGAGAATTTTAATTATACTTGTTTCAGTAGCTCCTCTTATTATCCTGGGACAGAAGCATCCTTCTTTGGCAAGCACTTCTTAGGATTAGAGTAGGGTATTGATTGTTTGATTAAATTGTGTGAAGGCGGAAAGTGTGGATGGAAAAGGTAATAAAAGGGGATGGTGTTTTGATGGAGGTGATTGAGGGAAGAAGGTTGGGTAAGCCGGGAAGAGGGAGGAGAAGAACGGGTAGCTTGGATGGAATGATGGGTGGCAGGAGGTATGAGGGGCTGAAGAGGGACATCGCGTGAAATTTAGTGACGTGGGAAAAATTGAATGTCCATTTACACCTACCTTCACCGGTAGAAAATAATACTATTACTGAGTATGAAATTGAATTATGGATTAGTATTCATTGCCACCGATCCTGAAGAAAATAAATTATCATGTGAAATGTAGACGTGGGAATAATTCCCCATATAGACCCCTCCTCTCTAGTAGACAGCCAATAAATAAAAAAAAATTACAAATATAAATAGGCAAAACCTTGACTCTGATGGTTATGCTAAAAATATGTCTATAATACATATTCTAACTATCTACCATCCTGGGAACTTTAATCACACCCGAGTCCATTGTCATCTATGTAGCCTTATTCAGAATGAAAATAATAGCGTTTCAAACCTCTCACAAGTCCTGGCATCTCTCTGTAATTTTATCTTACTGATCTACCCACAGATTTTCTTTTGGGAGCCTGAGGAAGTCCACTTCACATCTCCCAAGCGCCGAGTGTTTCTGTAATCTCTCCCTTCTTCCCCTGAATCTTTCGATATCCCGATTGACTCTCAAAAGTGGAAGAATGAAAGTTTTTCCCTCTGGCCACAAATTTATGAATGGAGTCGCTCCCGTTCTCCCAAGCAGTCTTATCACTCCTCTCCCCGTTGTAAATAAATAATGAAATAGAAAGATTATTGTCGGCACGAGACATATTGATTTTCATGGCGTAAGTAAATAACGGATAATATATCCTTTCAGTAATATGATTTATAATTAAAAATATACTTTAAAATGTACATGAGCTTTGTTGCAAAAATGCATTATGATTAGTCATTGAAATATAAAAAATACTGTGGGAAATGTTTAATATCTCCTACTTATTTGTCAAACGCTTAAAAATGTTGTTTTTTAAAGGAAGAGTAAATCTTTCGAAGATTATGCCTTGAGTTTTCTGGAAAGAGAATAATAAATACCGTGAGAACGTAAGGGTTAAAATCTTTTTTATAGCTCAAGAAATAATAATAATAATAAAAGGTCTTTATTGGGGCGAGATAGAGACAAAACTGTCCCTTCTGCCATCTATCCCCTCGTCAAAATAAATATATAAATCGTATAGTGATCAATACCTAAAACAATTACAATCTGAGGTTGAAAAAATCAGTAAAGAATACACATATAGGAATTAAAGAATGATAAAATAATACAAAAGAAATATATATACACAATACATCAATATTACATATCAAATGGTGTGTGAAAGAATTTACAATGTGGGAAAAACGTGAGGATTATTATGCTCACATCCTTTGCGCAAAAACACACTGCAGGAAAACACCCACACAAGAAGGGGGGTGTGAAAAACCTGCGAAATCCTACTGAAAGTAAAGCTAGTGTTTAAGAATAACTCAAATATAATGGTATATACATAGGAAAATTAGTAGATAAAATATGAAATTAAAGAAAAGAAAAATTACAAAAGATGAAGTGAAAAAAAAAGGAAAAAAAAATTAAAAGGGTATTAAGGAACAATTACTAAACAAAAACAAACATGATGCATCAACATGGTGTTGAATGTGCTCCGTTTACCTTGGCATTCGTGTTCCAATCTATCATATGCATTGAGAGAGTGCCCGTGACGTGTAATGCTCATGTGACTCATCTGCTGAACTTTGAGAAGTGTTGTATGTAGCGCCTCTTTAAAAGATGGAAGTGATGGAGAGTTTCTTATGGATAAGGGACGTTTATTCCATTCACGACATGCAGTGACAATTCAGCTTCTTGAATTCTTCAAAGAGGCGTTTTAGAGTTCAGAATTTGATAAAGAAGAGAGAGGGTGTGAAGTTGTCGTCTGTAACTAAGTTTTAACCAAGATAGTTCAGTTATGTATTGGGTGATGTGATCTGATACCTGTAGATTGAAAATGAACCTGATGCAAGCATTTAGAGAGCGTTGAAGTTTCAGTGACAGTTCTTGTGCTAGATCTTGATAAACTGTATCGGCGTAGTCAAATTGCGGTAAAATTAACGCCGAAACCGGAAACCTGGATAGAGAGGGCAGCAGCACTCGACGATTTCGGGAAGATGGATGCGCGGTCAAGGGCATCTGAATGGATTGGAAATGAATACAAGGAGGCGGTGATGACGTGTTTCCGACTCGGCTGGGGTTGGGGCATACATCAACGGAAGGGGAAGGAGGTTATTCTTTTCTCCACTGAGCGCGGGCGAGCTGCTATCGGGGAGACTGTGGGAGCGGGAGGAATTCATTCAGAAGACTTCGAATGTTTTGTTGAAGAGCGTTCTTTTTCTCAGAGGTTTGAGTCGGGTGCCGATGAATAAAGAAACACAACAGTGCGAACTCATGTTCGTAACGTGCTAAATGGAAATCAGCCTCGATCCTATTGACAGGGATTGGAAATTACGGGAAGTTATCAGCTGCAATCAGCATTCATCTACATCTACATAATACCCTGCAAGCCGCCATAAAAGTGTGTGACAGGGGGTGAATTCTCACAAAAAAGGCGCGCTATCCATGCATTAAAAAATTAGTAATAATATACGAGTGTAAATTCAAATTAATTGCCATGAGAAAATTTCACCTGGACCGGGAATCGAACCACGGACCTTTGGCTTTCCGGACCTCTGCGCAGAATGAAGGATCCTGGGTAGCGTAGTGGTCTGCGCAATGGCCCGGAAATTCAAAGGTCTGTGGTTCGATCCCCGGTCCAGGTGAATTTTTGTTCATGGCAATTAATGTGAATTTCACTGCGGTTTACGCCGCAGGCTTGAAATATCCTACATAGTAGCCCAAACTTTATTTTTTAAAGATAACAATAGCAAGGCAAGCATGCAGTATAATGTTGCTAGTTGGGTTAGCTGAAAGTCCTGATACCAACATGCAACTACCTATGCTATCAATTGATCAAATTGGATATATTTACCGTCGTTCATATTTTGAATCTGTCAGTTCGGCAATCAATTTCTCTAATTTTGTGATTATGGTCCACTTTACCACAGTAAGTTGGAGTACGCAAAATATTTTTAACGTCAATCAGTGGATCAATATTATCCTAGAATTTATTTAAGAGATTAAATCTAAATTTCAACCACGATCTGACAATGATTCCCAATTTAATTCATTTAATTGACTGGTTACGCTAATATAGTCATCGTACCGTCCCTTTACAAATCTTGCCGATCTTCGCTGCACACGTTCAAGTTCATTATGTAGACCGATTTCGTAGGGATCCTATACACTGGCAGCATATTTCAAATGAGGTCTAACAAGGGAAAAGTAGCTGATTTCTCGTACATGATCGTCATATTTGCCAAGTACTCTTTTGATGAATCCCAGTTTATGATTAGCTTGACCCATTATTTCACGTATGTGTTTACCCCAAAATCATAACAGAATCCTTTATACAATCATATCAGGATATTTTATGTCGAGGCGATGAATAGATCTATGTATTCATATTACTCTTAAAGGCGAACCGCCTCGAGGGCGCTTGGCAGGGGGTGGTAGGTCATCTTCCGGGAATTGGACCTTTAGCTGAAAAAAAACTTTTCAATTAAAATTATATGTGTGAAACGCAGACCCGGACCAAGTTGAAATCGAACTACAAGGCCCCGACAAGCCCTCAAATTATATAGATTTTTGTCAAGAAAGACAAGAGGAAGAAAACTCATTTGAAAATTCTCTTATTCATGTAAAAAATTATCAATTTTGGCGCGAACTGTCCTTGCGAATACTTTCGCATGAAACGATTGACAAGGGAATTGAAAGTATTATACATGCTGCAACTGAACATTGGAACCAACTTCTGAAACGCTTACCTTCTATCGTCCAGTTTTTGGAGACGTAAGGAATTACCTTTCGAGGAACAAAAGAAACACTTTTCGAAAAAGTATTTTGTAGATTATCCAAATCACTATGATCACATTCAGGATTGGATGCATTGATTTCAACCATGGCTTCGTAATCTAAAATTCATCTCGCAGCAACCGAATTTGGTTTCCCATTGTTTTCTATGGTGCAAACCTTGACGAGGTTATTCAATCATATCTACATGATATTGCTATAAAAGCAAATATCAGAATTGACCCTATATGGTGAGGAACAAGTAAGATTCAGCGGCATAAAAATATTGGAAAACAATAGCGGTAAAAAGCAGCACCGATTGCAATTCGACCAGATGGGATCGGCTATTATTCGGATATTAAAAATCATATCTCTTCGCGCGGTGTCGTTATATTGTCCCTACGGCCCAGACCTCAATACGAGACGGTCGTCCGTCAAGAACTCAAGAGCCAGGGATATTTATATGCTGCAAGCCTCCCGCGTCCAAATCCTTGCATTTGGGAAACAATTTTACCCCCTCCGTTTAGTTTAAGAATTTATTCTTAAGTGATTTGCCTATAAGTTCATTCCTATAATACTGAACCCTCCTTCACTCCAACAAACAGCAATGTATCCAAGAAGCAATAGTAAACAAATAAATAAAGAAACTTAAATGGACCAAATTAGCTTATATGCTATTAACAACATAATTAACAATTGATAGGGATAAGTCGAATGCACAACACCTTCCTCTGTTACAACGAAGGGATCATCCATGAATCGTACATCTCTCCTTTTTATCTTGAAGACTCAAGAACAAATATCTAAAACCTCTGATACACTCCTGCACACACACAAGTACAACATATTTGAATGCAACATATTCCAGTTCTATACATTTGATTAATTAGATTTTAGGACAGGTTTCTGTCCGTTAGAGGAAATATGTATTATGTTTCTATTATACTTGCCTCCTTGTTCGTCCTCAATAACGTAAGACCTAGGTTGGCGGCATTTACTAATTATCCCACCACTGCAACCATGTTAACTTAAGCAATTGTTCTTTTAAGTGACTTGCCTCTAAGCTCACTTCTTTAATAATTAACCCTCTTTCACTCTTACAAACAACAATGTAGCCTTCAATCAACAGTAAACCAACAAACTTAAATAAACCAAATTGACTTAAATACTGTAAAACAACTTGAAACAACATAATTAGCAACTAATAGACACAAGGCGAATAAATAACACCAACTTAACCAACTCTCGAACATGCAGCTCGATCCCAATCCTCGATTTTTCTTTTTATTTTGGGATCGATTGCGCTGGTTGTAAAACAGCGTTTACACGTAAAGCAGCGTTTACATGTAGCAGTTGACTGCTATGACAGTCGCGAGATGCGCGATGTATCTATATCGCTACTGCTATGATGCGTCTGCGTTAACTTCTATGCAGCTTATAGCCGCTATTTAGGCGTTGCCACAACATATAAAAAGCGTTAGATTTCAATAGTGAATTTCGCTTTAATTTTCATTAAATTCATGAAGCAATAAATTCCATCGACGATTTCTTTTGTTCCATTCTTTAAAGAGTAGAATCTCCTCTTTTGGGAAGGGAAATCCTTGTTATCATATCCAAAATCCGTCGTGTATTGCTTTACGTTGGCGATTGTGTTGGATACATTTCCGCTGGAAAGTAGACGAACTTCAACTTTGCCAATAGCTCGAACGTGGATCGATAGTGTTCAACATGTGTCCTGTATCGACCTGAACTCGCATCGCAGTTGTTATTTACACATGCGAGTAGGGGTTAACAGTTGTTAGCAGTTGACTGTCATGGCGGTCAACTGCTACGTGTAAACGCGCCTTAAAGTACTTAGGTGTAACAATCACTAAAGATTTATCGTGGGGTAGACATCCTGGAAATATGCGGCAGAGCCAAGAGAATTAGGATTTATTAAAGGGGAACTCTAGGATTAGCCTAGGATTTATTAAAAGAGAACTGTAGTCACTACTCCAGTGGCCGATGTGTCGCGGCACTTCAGGGTTCCAGGAAAACAGCAAAAGCGGTTCCGCGAGATTATTGCGGGAAAACGAAAAATGTAGAAAGTAGCTGGAAAGTAGACGAGCTTCAACTTTGCTAATAGCTCGAACGTGGATCGATAGTGTTCGACATGTGTCCAGTATCGACCTGAACTCGCATCGCAGTTACTATTTACACATGCGAGTGGAGTTGTTAGCAGTTGACTGTCATAGCAGTCAACTGCTACGTGTAAACGCACCTTAACAGTTGACTGCTACGGGTGCTTTTCATTTAGGTGCGTCGATAGCCGATTATCGAACGCAGGGGCCGTCGATCGTCAGGATGCAAATGAAATGAAACACAGCTGGCACCGGCTTTTCGCGCATTCGCAGTCATTTCAGGGAATTAGATGGTTAATAAGAAAGTAGCAACGAAGGGAATCGTCCGGTAAAGTTCGAATCAGCCATGCAATTCACCAATTTTGCTCGGTATAAGGTACTGTGGTTGATTTTAGTAATTTTTTCGTATGTTAGTGGAATGACATGCAGTATATTTGGGGTTCTGATTGATAAATTCCGTAGAATACCTGGTCTGGGAGTTTACAAAAAAATATTGATCTGGGATCTGAACAAATACGCCTAATAAATCTTCATTTCTTGATGCATTGTTTTACGTCACGTCATATTACGCCAACAGATTTTCATCTGTTCGGCTCTCCTCAGAGCAGAGAGCCACCGTTACCGGCGATCCAGCAAAATCGAAAGCATCGCAGCGTGGCGACCGCCGTCTATCGCCAGCTGTAGCCGCAAATCGAAAGCACCCAAAGTCAATTCTTAATTATTTTCGTCGTCATGGTGCTCAAATAACAAAAACAGGAGAAACATGGGTTATGCTAGCTCTACACGCTAGGATGAGCGGCCCAGATCAGCCGACATAACGGCTGATCCCACCGTGTAGAGGCGCCACCATTGTTCAGCCGAGGGGTAGGCTCAGCAAGCCTCGGGACCCCAACTTAAGTAATACGCTTTGTTTTTGTTCGGATTAAACAACTCGTGTGGCGCGAAAACGCGCTTGCTATTTAAAACTTGAATAAATAAGATTCTCAACCCAATGGAAGGAAACGGGGAAAAGGTTCCGGAAAGTACCGAAGGTAATAGAAAGTGATAATATACCAGTAGAATGATCTCATTCTCTCAATAATTTTCTATGCCAGTCATGTTGAGTGTTTACAATGTCATTTGTAAACTTCGGCACCAGATGACGAAGCGTCGATTAAAGTGCTTCGTGTAGAAAGGAAGGTGGCTCAACGTTCAGGCTGAGCCAAGTACGCTGAGTGCAGGCGGACGTGTAGAAGAGGCATTAATGAATTTTGGATGAATATTTTTTACTATTAATATTTCAGAAAAAAATCATTTCACATCAGCATTGTAACATCCTATCCTACACGTAATTTTGTGATAAAAACTTGATATTAAAATAGATCTTCAATTCACATCACATCTGCGACGTATCCCTGTAAAAATGGATCAACGCTCGGCTTTGATTGTCGAACACACAAACAATGCGTTTACTTGGAACCAAAATCGCAATTTTGTACACGAAATCGTTAGATTGAAACGAAGAAAGAATTTCAGTGAAAAAATTAATCTTCTAACCACAACCATTCACTCAGATCAAAAATTAAAATAAGCAACAGGCGATGCCCACCGAAAAAGCTGCTTTGATATCATTGACGTCATTTTCCTCCCGTCCTTGACTGCTTTTAGGGGAAGGGAAGGGAATGGAGGTGGATTCTCGGAAGGTCTGCTCGCACAGATGCTGTCACAATCGCGCTTTTGGCAGAGTCAGCTCTGTCTCCCTCATTGCGATAAGACGAAGTAGCGTCGCTGTCTCAGTTGTGATTGGACGAAATCGATATACGTCAGAGGTTGCACCACGCCCACTTTTCCGAAAGGGTTAAAAAGATTAGTTTCCGCCGCTCATAACTGGAGAAATAATTGACGTATCAAAAAACGGAAAAATACGCGTCTTTTTCTTCTTCAAACTCTATCGCATTCGGCAACAAAAAATATGGGAGACGACCCCATCCAGCGTGCAAGAAGTATAAAAAAAGAAATATAAAAATGGATAAAAAAGTGATTGGTACTGCTAAGAATATTTTTTCCAATTAAGGGTATGTTCTTTCATCATGACCACTATAAAACTCCTAAGTTCATCAATTCCAGAACGAAGTGTAAAAAGTTGAAAATTCCAATTACCATTGGCAATTACCATGTACCACAAGTACAGCAACCGCGAGGATGTACAGCAAAGAGTGAAAGACTGTTTATAAGTAACACCTTAAGTAATAAAGCAGTGTGTTTGCATATATTCGCCCATGACTTTCATAAAAACATTTTCGGGCTAAAATAGTAAAATTATCGTTTGCGTTGACTCCACCTTGGCGACTAAAGTGTCAAAAATTAAAGAAAACCATATATTTATGAACCTTTGAGTAAATATTTGCTATTTTTTCATAATGGCAATGTCATGAAAATCACTGCACATCAGCGTTGTTGAAATGCTATTGTTTCTTGTTATGAAAATAGAACTGCAATTCACGCAACACATTCGACGTAGCCAAGTAAACGTGGATCAACGCTCGGTGTGCATAGTCAAACGCTGTATACATACATTACCTACGCATTAATAAGTATGTGATACATGTAGATAAAAGAAACAAATACTCGATAAATAAAATATAACACAGAGTAAGGGCAATAACTGAAAATAAAGATTCAATTAATCAAAAATACTGAAATACAATTCTAAAGACGAACCAAAAATGATGATACAGAGATTCCTGAATAATCCACTGTTAAGTTATTTTTAATTCTTGCGAAGTGAGTCGGCAAGCATAACTCATGATATGCTTCTTTTTATAAAAATATGGTCTCAGTCATTATAATTTATTTAAAATAGTCTCGCTGTTTTTCACTGCATGCCACATTAAAAGGAATATTAGGAATCAATTGAGAAAAAAATTGTGTAAAAGCAAACAGTAATAGAAAGAATTGCAGGAATACAATTAACATCCAAACAACTAATTACTACCTTAAAGCAAACATAAAATGAAATCCGAATACATTGGGTGTTATGTATTTACCGATCATAGTTGGGAACGTGACCGAAAAAATTAATTGAATAAAGTTAAAGTAATCTATGTGAAAAGTATCTAGGTAAATTTGAAAGTCACTTTTCTAAAAAAGTAACTGATTTATGTTAAGGTTAAAAAAGTAACTTTTACGTCAAAAGTTACTCTTTAAGTAACTTTGCCAAATTGGATGCTGTGGTGATAGAGGCCTTGATCGTTTTTGGTTTTGACAAGCCAATCAAACACTGGAAACTGTCTTTGTGGTTTATTCCATTCTTATTCATTTCTTGAAAAATATTTGCAGTGTTGATCTTCGTTGCAACTCCGTTTAGTGTCGAGAGTGTTGTTTGTCAGGTTTTCTGACTATGATACCGATACAATAGAATATATGCAAAAATACAGGCAGGCAGTCCTCCGTATAAATACAGGAGTTTATAACGTTTTTAACTCACATAAATATATTAGTAGTAATGTAGAATACTTCAGGATATGTTTAGTTGAAAAGGTATACGTTACAACGAATCCCCAGAGTCAATGAATTCTTATCGGAAGCAATTTAAAACATTTTACTAAATCCAAAGATTATCCACTTAAATTCGCAGAAGATTTCACACTTCATTGCTATATTCACAAGTTTACACTATCAGCAACTCCTCAGACAAAGATTGGAATGTAGAAATAACTGTTGTTATTGTAGTTTAAATGATATTGGCTATCTAACAATTTCTCATGCATACAAATAAAGCAGTTTCACACTTTGAACTCCCTTTTAGTACATTAAGAAACTATTATTATTCCGGAAAAATTACCGAATACTCTTAGATAAAAAAATCAATTTGGTCAGAATATTAAAAATCAGCTGAGCATACCATAAATGAAAAACAAGAGTAATTAATAAAAAATAAAAAAATAAAATCATATAACTTAAAATATGTTTGTAACAAAGGCATCCTTTCACATAAATAATGAAAAAAATAAAAAAGAATTATAGCTAATGTAAGCTTATTGTAGATTAAAATTAAGTTTCAAGGTCAATGTCTTTATTCCAAACCAATTATCGAATTATAAAATAGCTGTTAGAACAAAATTTAGACCCAAAGAAAACAATTCCTGAAATGCCAATATCAGAAAAGAATACTGATAAACATTTCAGACATTTTTGCCATTCACAAAGGAATGAGAAAACACATTTCGAGGAAAAATTAAATAAATCGTGTTCATGAAAAAAACACAAACATAATTGATCTTTTTATTAGTACGATTGTTTCAAGTCATTGCAGCCACATCAATACACATATATTATGGCTATATTATACATACAGTATACATTAAATTATTACATATGTAATATTATGAGATTGAGTAAACTAAAGATTTATTTATACATAATCTACAACATGTTACACATTATTGTATATTAAAACAGTAAGTAATACACCACAAAGTACAAACACAATAAAAAACACGATACAAAATATGTAGGGGAGAAAAAAACATTTCAGAATGTAATAAGTAGTTTGAAAAAATAATCCACATTTTTCTTCCTACAATCAAGATCCTAGATAGTAATGAAAGGTACCGCAGGTTAGGACATCTGATTCTCATTCAATGAAAGAGGGGATGATAAGTAAAGCATTACTATTATAGCATACATGCGAAGGGACTAAAACGAATTGTCTGATGAAAACAGACAAAGTCAGTGTGCTTGAACGACACACATAAACAACTTGATCTGGGCAGGTTCACCTGGATGATAAAAAAGCACATAATTCACTTGTAGACCACTAAGATGATGCTTCAAGACTTTTCTCGGACCCACTTCGCATCACCTAACGTGATTAATGGACGCCCCCTTTCCCCACGGCAACGTATGTTGATTTGACACCGAGACCATAAGATTTGAAAAAAATAATGGACAAATATACTGATGAAGGCAGATTCTGCGTGGACATAAAATTCCTATAAAAAGACGCCATGTCAAACAGAAAATCCAAATTTAGAGACTAGAGTACGAAAGGGCTCTAAAAAAAGTCTTTTATCTCAATTTTTGTAAATAAATATTCATGAGCCACTCCAATCCATTTTTCTTGCGTGTGGAAATTTCGATTTCAGACAACAAACAACAACAAGAAAAAGAATACATTTGTAAAATGTATGGAATTGAATTATTATTTTATTTTCAGAATCCAATAATACCACGTGAAAAATTTCACAGTATTAACTTTAAAACAGTAGCCAAATGATGATGTCATCGTATAGTTTGCATAACTTCACTACAATAATATAAAACCAAAAACATGTAATATGTCATTCATAAATATATTCATGAGCCACAATATAAAAATGCGTACTTTATCACCAATAACACTGAATAATTGCATAAAAAAGGTAATTTAATAAGTAGACCTAAGATATTAAAAAATTATTTTCAATAGAATATTTGGAATTAACTCGATCATATAACAGTTATTGTAAATTGTAAAGAATATTCTTCAGTATAAAAATAAGCATGATTCCATGAAAACCATTGTAAATGGAACATTGTTTTTCCAGATGAAATAAGGGTGGAAATTTCCTTAAAATCCTAGTGTGAAAAACAAAACCATCATGCGAAGAAGGGAAAAATTTCCATACAATATTTGTAATCTCATGATTGTTATCTTACAGCTCGTAAATTACGTCTCCGAAGTGAGAGCCAAGCAATTGAAAAAAATACGACACTTCATCATCTAAGAAATCCTGCCAAGTGTTACCGTACATTTAGTACATATATGTGCAGTTTAAAGAAAAAGAACAAAGCCATTTTTTTTGGATGTAAGTAGATAACATATGCACAGTTTGAAATGATAATAAACTTTTTATTGCCATTTACGTCGTCATGGCAAAAGTATTTAATAAAACAATAGGAAATGTTATAATTTAGTATTTCGTTTGGTGTTAGTGTATAAATCAATGATCGTGGAAATCAATTTTTTAAGGAAACATTTATTTTACAGCAACTTACAAATTTTACAGCAAATTACAAAGTTACAATGAGGTATAATTTATATCGTAAAAACTTTTTCATAAGTGGTACAGTAATGCACAGCAAAATATTGATAACTCTGAAATTGGATGAGAAGAATGATACATAGATTACGATATTCATCATCTCATGAGTTTAAAATACAATAAAATATACAATAATATATAATAATATATAATAAAATATCATACAATATTTTTATTAATTTGCTTTCAAAGAAGTTGTCACAATGTCGTCTGCATACATAAAAATCTTGCCGTTTCTAATGTGCTTAACAATATCATATACATATATAAGAAACAGATTTGGTTCTAATATTGAACCTTGAGACACTCCTGATTTGATTGTTTTCATTCCACTGCAATGATCAAGAATTTTTAGAGTTAATTTTCAATCAGAAAGGTTATATTCTATCCAGTTCATCGTTTTACTATCATAACTATTTATTTTTGCATAAATATTATCTTGGCAAACTCGATTAAAGTTGTTAAAGTTGGCATTGGTAAAAAAAAGCTTGGAATAAAATGTAAACAAAGAAAAAATTGAAAGCCGTGAAATAAATGAAGATATACAAATATTAAAACAGAAGCGAAGCGTAGTGTTTTCAATGAAAGTAAAAATAAAATAGATAAGAAAGGAAGCAAAATCTCAGGCAAAGAGGTGTGGGAGTCGTCGGGAGAAGTCGGTGGGAAGCATGACATAAGAAAAGAATTTTTGCAAGAAAGAACATTTATATGACAAGAACATCTTTATAAGCCTAGGGAGGGTGGTCAATTTTGCCTAATAGTCATGTACTGAAAATTCCCTCTCCATGAAGGAATAGTGGACGGGTTTCTGAGGCCAGTATTTACATAATAGTCTCTTCCTGGCAGAAAAAACTATATCTGTGCACCTGCCTCTATCTTATACGATTCTAAAACCATGAAAACATAATTACGTAAAATTTGTGTAGCAACAAAAGTGTTACGATTCGCTAGAATGGTGCTTTTTATGCTTATTAGATCATTCTCACACGCATAATCACATACACACAGGCGCTATTCCATGCCGAACCCAAGAGGTCGCGCCACCGGCTCGTTAACCTTTATTTAACGTGGCGTTTCCCCCTGCGTTCCCCTCCGGGCTGCGCAGAGGCCTATTCCACGCATTCACTCCCAGGGCCAGGGCAAGACGCGACGAGATCAAGCGGACTAAAAACTAAGCATATACGATATTAAACCCTATCCTCCCAATCTAAAATCCACCCACCCTCTAAACTAAATATACTGCTAAATTCCCTAATCCTACCTATTTCATTCGCATACCTATCGGCGCTGACCCTGTTCATCATCATTCATTCTCCAATAAAAAAACTCAAAAATACCATTCACACATACACCTGCAAAAGAAAATACAATAAATTGAGGAAAACCTGTAATAAATACATTAATTAAAGAAACATTAAAATAAGGTAAAATTAACCATAAAAAATAAATCAAATTATCAGTGACAAATACGTGAACAACGGAATAATCTTAAGATATAAATAGAATGGTAGCGCATAATGGCGATAAGAATGTGAGTCCTACCTAAATCAAAAACTAAGAGCCAGTGGACCCGGCAAAACTGTAGTTCAAATGCCAAACCGGGATTGACCCGGGTCAAATGACAGATAAGCCAACCCCTACACACTATAAGTGCTGAACAGTAGGATCCCTGCCTAGTTAAAAACTCTAAGAGCCGGTACACAAAGCAAAATACTGAGAATAAAAACAGGGAATAATATGAAAATATAAATGGTATGAATGCGCATAATGGCGCTAAGAGTGTGATTCCTGCCTAAGTGAAAAACTAAGAGCCAGTGCACATGGCAGAACCGGAGTTCAATGACCAAACCTGGATTGACCCGGGACAAACGACCGATATGCAAAACCCTACTCACTATATGTGCTAAGGAAAACATAACGTATAGAGAATATAAAAAGCATATTCATCGTATAGAGATTATAAACACATTTCCTAAACATATATAGAATAAAAATAAACAATTAAAAATAAACAAAAGACAATCGACAAACTCACATACACGCCAATGAAGTCCCTGGTAGTCGTGGCTGCTCTCTCTCCCTTTTTTCTGCTGAGCCGGCGTAGCTATTGGAAGGGTAGGTAGAAAAAAGAGCAAAAAATACACAGGCACATATTTACATTATATTCAATACACTGGAGTCTCTCTGGTCCACATGATGCACACCAACCGTTGAAAGCGGCCACCACTTACACAACACTGATTTACACCACACTGAATTACACCAAACTGACACGACACTCACGTTCCCACAAAACACTTTTTTCGTCACCTACACTGCACTGCACTGCACTACACTCACTTCACGTCCCTGACGATGTGGCGATTCACAAGGAGAGAGCGGGTTAATAGACAAAAAACAAAATATTGAATGCTAAGTTGCTCACATTTAATGAAGATAGCCAAAAGTGCAATTTAAATAATGAGAGGAATGGTCACTCAGAAACGAAGTCACCTGGATGCACTTCGTAGCTGGCGATCCAAATCCATGACTTTTGAGATTGAAAACTAGAGCAAACTTCGCATTCGCAAAATAACACTAATAGCTAAACGCATTTCCTAAATATCCTGCCGTTACGGTGGGCCAGAAGGGCCTTTGTTTCAAAACATTAGAAACTGACTACATACCCTACACTCTGACAGGCCGGGGCGTTGTGGTGATACCTAAGGAGAGAGCGGGTTAGTACACATAATGGACAAAAAAACAAAATATTGAATGCCAAGTTTCTCACATTTAATGGAGATAGCCGAAAGTGCATTTTAATAAAATGCGAGGAATGGTCACTCAGAAACGAAGTAACTTGGATGCACTTCGTAACTGGCGATCCAAATCCATGACTTTTGAGATTGAAAACTAGAGCAAACTTCGCATCCACAAAATAGCTCTAATAGCTAAACGCATACCCTAAATATCCTACCGTTACGATGGGCCAGAAGGGCCTTTGTTTCAAAACACTAGAAACTGACTACATACCCTACACTCTGGCAGGCCGGGGCGTTGTGGTGAAACCTAAGGAGAGAGCGGGTTAGTACACATAAAAGACAAAAAAAACAAACTATTGAATGCCAAGTTGCTCACATTTAATGCAGAGAGCCAAAAGTGCATTTTAAAAAAATGCGAGGAATGGTCACTCAAAAACGAAGTAACTTTGATGCACTTCGTAACTGGCGATCCAAATCCATGACTTTTGAGATTGAAAACTAGAGCAAACTTCGCATTCGCAAAATAACACTAATAGCTAAACGCATTTCCTAAATATCCTGCCGTTACGGTGGGCCAGAAGGGCCTTTGTTTCAAAACATTAGAAACTGACTACATACCCTACACTCTGACAGGCCGGGGCGTTGTGGTGATACCTAAGGACAGAGCGGGTTAGTACACATAATGGACAAAAAAACAAAATATTGAATGCCAAGTTGCTCACATTTAATGGAGATAGCCGAAAGTGCATTTTAATAAAATGCGAGGAATGGTCACTCAGAAACGAAGTAACTTGGATGCACTTCGTAACTGGCGATCCAAATCCATGACTTTTGAGATTGAAAACTAGAGCAAACTTCGCATCCACAAAATAGCTCTAATAGCTAAACGCATACCCTAAATATCCTACCGTTACGATGGGCCAGAAGGGCCTTTGTTTCAAAACACTAGAAACTGACTACATACCCTACACTCTGGCAGGCCGGGGCGTTGTGGTGAAACCTAAGGAGAGAGCGGGTTAGTACACATAAAAGACAAAAAAAACAAACTATTGAATGCCAAGTTGCTCACATTTAATGCAGAGAGCCAAAAGTGCATTTTAAAAAAATGCGAGGAATGGTCACTCAAAAACGAAGTAACTTTGATGCACTTCGTAACTGGCGATCCAAATCCATGACTTTTGAGATTGAAAACTAGAGCAAACTTCGCATTCGCAAAATAACACTAATAGCTAAACGCATTTCCTAAATATCCTGCCGTTACGGTGGGCCAGAAGGGCCTTTGTTTCAAAACATTAGAAACTGACTACATACCCTACACTCTGACAGGCCGGGGCGTTGTGGTGATACCTAAGGACAGAGCGGGTTAGTACACATAAAAGACAAAAAAAACAAACAAAATATTGAATGCCAAGTTGCTCACATTTAATGGAGATAGCCGAAAGTGCATTTTAATAAAATGCGAGGAATGGTCACTCAGAAACGAAGTAACCTTGATGCACTTCGTAACTGGCGATCCAAATCCTCATTTTTTGAGATTGAAAACTAGAGCAAACTTCGCATTCATAAAATAGTATTATAAGTTAAACGCATACCCTAAATATCCTACCGTTACGATGGGCCAGAAGGGCCTTTGTTTCAAAACATTAGAAACTGACTACATACCCTACACTCTGACAGGCCGGGGCGTTGTGGTGAAACCTAAGGAGATACCGTCAGCTTAACTGTGAAAGAATCATAGAAAGACAGCATAAAAATAAAAGTATTCATTAAAGACATGCATCACAACATGTAAAAATAGGCACAGGCGGGTATTACACAATAAAAACCAAATTACAAAACACACAGGATATCACATGACATATAGACCACAGTAAGAAATTATATTCCTGCCTAGAGTCGACTCACTAGAATGGGCATGTGGCCACATACCCTATAGTTGGAGGACCGGTCCTCCATGTTACCAGATTTAGTACAATAGTTACACCATTAATCAAGCTTGATATACCAAATTACCTCACATTTTAGGAGCTAACCGCTCCTATGAGAAATACAAAAAACCAAATATGTATTCATGAATACATATCTTACCCATATTCATACACACTTTTATTACCTTATAGGTCGTTGAACCTGAAATAAAGTCAGTGTTACATGAGGAGTACAAAGCCAAGAGCAAACCAATGTTTTTCCTCCTCTTGTAACTGCTCCCTCTTCTTCTGTTTCGGGCACCAGTGAAGATTCCTCACCCTAACCAGGTCACCTTCCGGGAAGCCACTTGGAAACGTAGCTCTGCTACAATTCCTGCAACGATAGAAAAAATTCTAATTAAGTTAACGTGCCGTCAAAACAATGCAAAAGTGAGCGAAGGAAATACTAATATTGTTTCATATATTATATCCGTTGTAAATAGAGTGGATAAGACGTTATTCACGAACATCTGTCTAAGCATACTGAGTTTACGTTACAATATTGTTAATTACAAAAGCTGCCAAGTTAAATATTATTTAGCAATCTTCTGAGTCTGTTCCGGTTCTTTTAAACGGTTTTGAATTCCGACGAATTCTTTTCTTTCCCGTGCCCCTTCTTCCTAAAGAGAACACATATCTGCAGAAATAATGAACTCATAAACATCTAGACGCTCTTAAAATTCACTAATCTCTCTAAATAATGCAATGTTGCCGAACTGACAGATTCAAAATGTCCTTTTTTCCTCGTACTATTAGGGATATGAATAACGGTAAATATATCCAGTACGAGTGTAGCAATGGATAACATTGGTAGCTGCATGTTGGTATAAGGACTTATAGCTAACCCAACTAGCGGCATGTTTTTGCATGTATGTTATGCTATTTTTATCTTTTTTTAAATAGCGTAGTTTTGAACAGTACCTATACAAGTACTAATCCCTTTTTTATGCATGATATGTAGTGCATGTTTGGTGAGAGTTCACCCCCTGCCACACACCTTTATGGTGGCTTGCAGGGTATTATGTAGATGTAGATAGATGAGAATGGAGAATACATTAAAGGCGAACATATAAAAATGCTAGGCTGAGTTTAATTTACAATTTGATGGTACTGGAACAAGAGAAATCTACAATCATTAAAAATAAAGTTTTTGTAATAATAAGGAGTGACATTACTTCCAGTTCATTTGCACTTGAATGTTAGTTATCAAATTCTAACCAGAGAGAAAAAAATTTCGAAAGCATAGCGGAAATCGAACTAAATTTTTTATTGCACACTACGTCATATAAATTCCTGTCTCAATTTAGGTGTTTCATTTAAGCTGTTAAAAATTCTTCTAACTTGTTGGGCATTATTGAGTGAAGGAGTGGTAAAATACAGCAAACAAGGCGATAACATTCCAATTCTTTCAAAACCCCTGAGTGGATTAATTTAACGAAATCCAGAGGACACGATTTAAATTACTTAACAGAAGCATTTACGAGCGATAGATAGTATGCCTCCAACTGCACGGAAACGTCTGGAGCTGAGATACTTCAAAGATCTCTACGAGATACAAAAAATGCAAATTTATACTAGGATAAAAACTTTTACGAATCCAACAATGCGGATGGAAGTCGTGTAACTCACTGCAAAACCCCCGGTGGCCAATCGTTTAAAAAGCGGACTTACCAATCGTGGAGTAAATTAATTTATAACCCTCTTGCTATGCACGCGTATTTACTGCTACCGAGGGAAAAAAACTGATGTAAACATTTCCTTAACAGGCCAACAAGAAATTAATGCAAGCAGACACATGTTAATTATGTGCCAAACTTCACTAAAAATTGGCCTCTCTCCGGAATGACACTAGTTACCGATAAACGTGGAATATCGCCGAAAAGAGAACCTATGTGAAAATAGTAGTAATATAGGCACCAAATCCTCGTATCTCTTCAAGAGCGTGAATCTGTACCAAAGGGATAGGTAAGAGAAATATTTTAGAGTAGTCTGTAGTGCATGATGCATGTATTAATCCCTTAAATACATTATGTACTAACAATGTAGTTGCATGAGACCCTATAATTGCTTTTTTGCATGTCGGTAGTGCATGCTTGGTGATCTTCACCCCCTGCCACACACCCTCGCGGTGGCTTGCAGGGTATCGTGTAGATGTAGATCGTGTGAAAGTAGATTGAGCCCCGACCGACCGAATAAACCGGCATCACGAAGTCTGTCGCGGAAACCTAAAATCTTGGTAGGAGAAAAGGTATCAACACTGCTATGCTTACGATGGGCCAGAAGGGCCTTTGTTTCAAAACACTAGAAACTGACTACATACCCTACACTCTGGCAGGCCGGGGCGTTGTGGTGAAACCTAAGGAGAGAGCGGGTTAGTACACATAAAAGACAAAAAAAACAAACTATTGAATGCCAAGTTGCTCACATTTAATGCAGAGAGCCAAAAGTGCATTTTAAAAAAATGCGAGGAATGGTCACTCAAAAACGAAGTAACTTTGATGCACTTCGTAACTGGCGATCCAAATCCATGACTTTTGAGATTGAAAACTAGAGCAAACTTCGCATTCGCAAAATAACACTAATAGCTAAACGCATTTCCTAAATATCCTGCCGTTACGGTGGGCCAGAAGGGCCTTTGTTTCAAAACATTAGAAACTGACTACATACCCTACACTCTGACAGGCCGGGGCGTTGTGGTGATACCTAAGGACAGAGCGGGTTAGTACACATAAAAGACAAAAAAAACAAACAAAATATTGAATGCCAAGTTGCTCACATTTAATGGAGATAGCCGAAAGTGCATTTTAATAAAATGCGAGGAATGGTCACTCAGAAACGAAGTAACCTTGATGCACTTCGTAACTGGCGATCCAAATCCTCATTTTTTGAGATTGAAAACTAGAGCAAACTTCGCATTCATAAAATAGTATTATAAGTTAAACGCATACCCTAAATATCCTACCGTTACGATGGGCCAGAAGGGCCTTTGTTTCAAAACATTAGAAACTGACTACATACCCTACACTCTGACAGGCCGGGGCGTTGTGGTGAAACCTAAGGAGATACCGTCAGCTTAACTGTGAAAGAATCATAGAAAGACAGCATAAAAATAAAAGTATTCATTAAAGACATGCATCACAACATGTAAAAATAGGCACAGGCGGGTATTACACAATAAAAACCAAATTACAAAACACACAGGATATCACATGACATATAGACCACAGTAAGAAATTATATTCCTGCCTAGAGTCGACTCACTAGAATGGGCATGTGGCCACATACCCTATAGTTGGAGGACCGGTCCTCCATGTTACCAGATTTAGTACAATAGTTACACCATTAATCAAGCTTGATATACCAAATTACCTCACATTTTAGGAGCTAACCGCTCCTATGAGAAATACAAAAAACCAAATATGTATTCATGAATACATATCTTACCCATATTCATACACACTTTTATTACCTTATAGGTCGTTGAACCTGAAATAAAGTCAGTGTTACATGAGGAGTACAAAGCCAAGAGCAAACCAATGTTTTTCCTCCTCTTGTAACTGCTCCCTCTTCTTCTGTTTCGGGCACCAGTGAAGATTCCTCACCCTAACCAGGTCACCTTCCGGGAAGCCACTTGGAAACGTAGCTCTGCTACAATTCCTGCAACGATAGAAAAAATTCTAATTAAGTTAACGTGCCGTCAAAACAATGCAAAAGTGAGCGAAGGAAATACTAATATTGTTTCATATATTATATCCGTTGTAAATAGAGTGGATAAGACGTTATTCACGAACATCTGTCTAAGCATACTGAGTTTACGTTACAATATTGTTAATTACAAAAGCTGCCAAGTTAAATATTATTTAGCAATCTTCTGAGTCTGTTCCGGTTCTTTTAAACGGTTTTGAATTCCGACGAATTCTTTTCTTTCCCGTGCCCCTTCTTCCTAAAGAGAACACATATCTGCAGAAATAATGAACTCATAAACATCTAGACGCTCTTAAAATTCACTAATCTCTCTAAATAATGCAATGTTGCCGAACTGACAGATTCAAAATGTCCTTTTTTCCTCGTACTATTAGGGATATGAATAACGGTAAATATATCCAGTACGAGTGTAGCAATGGATAACATTGGTAGCTGCATGTTGGTATAAGGACTTATAGCTAACCCAACTAGCGGCATGTTTTTGCATGTATGTTATGCTATTTTTATCTTTTTTTAAATAGCGTAGTTTTGAACAGTACCTATACAAGTACTAATCCCTTTTTTATGCATGATATGTAGTGCATGTTTGGTGAGAGTTCACCCCCTGCCACACACCTTTATGGTGGCTTGCAGGGTATTATGTAGATGTAGATAGATGAGAATGGAGAATACATTAAAGGCGAACATATAAAAATGCTAGGCTGAGTTTAATTTACAATTTGATGGTACTGGAACAAGAGAAATCTACAATCATTAAAAATAAAGTTTTTGTAATAATAAGGAGTGACATTACTTCCAGTTCATTTGCACTTGAATGTTAGTTATCAAATTCTAACCAGAGAGAAAAAAATTTCGAAAGCATAGCGGAAATCGAACTAAATTTTTTATTGCACACTACGTCATATAAATTCCTGTCTCAATTTAGGTGTTTCATTTAAGCTGTTAAAAATTCTTCTAACTTGTTGGGCATTATTGAGTGAAGGAGTGGTAAAATACAGCAAACAAGGCGATAACATTCCAATTCTTTCAAAACCCCTGAGTGGATTAATTTAACGAAATCCAGAGGACACGATTTAAATTACTTAACAGAAGCATTTACGAGCGATAGATAGTATGCCTCCAACTGCACGGAAACGTCTGGAGCTGAGATACTTCAAAGATCTCTACGAGATACAAAAAATGCAAATTTATACTAGGATAAAAACTTTTACGAATCCAACAATGCGGATGGAAGTCGTGTAACTCACTGCAAAACCCCCGGTGGCCAATCGTTTAAAAAGCGGACTTACCAATCGTGGAGTAAATTAATTTATAACCCTCTTGCTATGCACGCGTATTTACTGCTACCGAGGGAAAAAAACTGATGTAAACATTTCCTTAACAGGCCAACAAGAAATTAATGCAAGCAGACACATGTTAATTATGTGCCAAACTTCACTAAAAATTGGCCTCTCTCCGGAATGACACTAGTTACCGATAAACGTGGAATATCGCCGAAAAGAGAACCTATGTGAAAATAGTAGTAATATAGGCACCAAATCCTCGTATCTCTTCAAGAGCGTGAATCTGTACCAAAGGGATAGGTAAGAGAAATATTTTAGAGTAGTCTGTAGTGCATGATGCATGTATTAATCCCTTAAATACATTATGTACTAACAATGTAGTTGCATGAGACCCTATAATTGCTTTTTTGCATGTCGGTAGTGCATGCTTGGTGATCTTCACCCCCTGCCACACACCCTCGCGGTGGCTTGCAGGGTATCGTGTAGATGTAGATCGTGTGAAAGTAGATTGAGCCCCGACCGACCGAATAAACCGGCATCACGAAGTCTGTCGCGGAAACCTAAAATCTTGGTAGGAGAAAAGGTATCAACACTGCTATGAATAACTTGCACAAAGTTTTGCCCGAGACTGTGTCGTATACCCAAAATCTTCTTAAACTTATAAATGCTCAAAAACCTATGTTGTCGTTGAGAATTAGCCTCGCTTCCTTGGCTTCAGTTACCATCTACACAAATTTGTAGGTATTGTAATGTACTAATTAGGTTTTACTTAGGTGAATTATTGGTGGATTGCTTTTAAATTTTCAAGCTCCACGCGAATTATGTGGATTGCAAAAGTATTAAAACAGAGGAAAACATTATACTTTAAAAGTAACATTATTTCTGATACCTCTAGTACACCCACAATATACATGTACATGTATTTAATAGCCTACTAGCCATAGCGAAGGTGTATGGCAGGGGGCAGATCAGCCACCTACTCCGTACACAATATTGTGTTCTGTCTACGCCCATTATTGAAATTGTGTCTATTTAAACATAAATAACATTGGAATGGGACACAAGTTACATCTCAGCGTTGTCTATTGATTTCCTTTAGGATATTTATCCCGAAAATAGCTTTCTAAGTAAATCAGGTTGGAATTCAGATTTAAAATAAATGTTTGGCATTTGTTTGCTGACTTTCTTCGGTTTCTTTGACGTCTATAATGCATTTGCTTATCTTCTTAATTGTCTAAATTATACTGGGTTCAAAAATACATGGGTACGGGAATAGCTAGTAGCAGGCACTTATGCCCGAGCCATCCAGGATGGCCGCCCTCTTCTCAAATCGGCTGACATACGTCCTCCAGTATGTACATTCTTACTACCTTGTTTACAGCAGTTGTATACAGCGGTGGTCTAAATCCCACAACCCGTCTGGGGGCTGTGTTTGAAACCGTCAGGATATCTTAAGACACGATGGCCTGATGAAGATAATAGTCGAGGGAAAAGTAAACGGGAAGAATGGAAAAAGCAGGATTCGTATGAGGTACATGGAACATGTGACGATCGATGTAAAAGAGAAGAATTACGTCATTATGAAGAGGTTGGCCGATAGAAGAATCGAGTAGAGGGCAGCGTCAAACAAATACTAGAATTGTTGACCGATAATGAACACAAATGGCGAACAGACAGTCGATTTCTGTCAAATGATACGCGATATGGCAGTTAGAATTAAACTTTAAAAAAATGTCTTGTAATGAATTTTTGGAAAAAGAATAGCTCTCCTCCTAGCACTTGCACAATAAGTAATAATGAATTAACAAACATGGAATCCATTAAATATCTTGGAATAAGACTGACACATGATCTTTCCTGGGGTAAACAGATACCTGAAATAATGGGTCAAGCGAATCGTAAACTGGCATTCGTCAAAAGAGCACTGGGTAAATGTGACGATAATATACGAGAAATCAGCTACTTTTCCCTTGTAAGACGTTTTTTGGAATATGCTGCCAGTGTATGCGATCCCTACGAAATCGGTCTAAATAACGAACTTGAACTGTGCAGCGAAGATCGGCAAGATTTGTGAAGGGACGGTATGATAACCTTATTAGCGTAACGAGTCTATTAAATGAATTAAATTGGGAATCATTGTCAGAAGGTAGGTTGAAATTAAGACTTAATCTCTTAAACAAATTCCAAGACCATATTTTCAGTGATGATGTTAAATATATTTTGCGACCCCCAACTTATTATCGTAGACTAGTCCATAATCACAAAATTAGAGGAATTGATTGCCGAACTGACAGACTCAAAATGTCCTATTTTCCTTGTACTATTAGGGATATGAATAACGGTAAATATATCCAGTACGAGTGTAGCAATGGATAACATTGGTAGCTGCATGTTGGTATAAGGACTTAAAGCTAACCCAACTAACAGCATGCTTTTGCATGTATGCATCGCTATTTAAATTTTTAATTACAAATTGTATGCACGATATGCAGTGCATGTTTGGTGAGAGTTCACCCCCTGCCACATACCTTTATGGTGGCTTGCAGGGTATTATGTAGATATGACGTCTCCTTCTCTCATTGAACCTTCTCAACAACACCACACCCATTCCAACACAGGCAATGAAACCACTCAACCAAACAATACGAAACACACGTTATACTTTGAATAATACTGTTTAGTGCTGTAGATACTAAGATTCAATGTGAGTCTCATTTATGGACGCCGAAGAAAATGTATAGCAAAATAATGAACGAAAAAACTGATGATGAAAATGAAAAAAATGATGAAGCAAACTTGATTTCACAGGAGATAAATATATGTGAATTAAGATTTGATACACTAAAATTGAGCCTGCATTCTCAACTGAACATGTCTTGAAGTTTCCAAATAACGAAAGGTCACGGCAAAAACGCAAATTTAAATAATATCAAAAAAACGATATCTATATTCAGCTACTTGCGTTCATCATGTGACATGCATTATGAATTCCAACTTAAGTACTTAAATTTTTACCGCGTCAAGTTCATGTATAATAAAAATAACAATACCTTTTTTAAGGTATTACATGAGCAATAATTGTAATACCTTATTTTATGAAAGGTAACCGCTTCATTACCGTGTAAATTCCATCATCATTCCGTGTACGAACAAAATGTCAAGACTGAACTTGACGGATGCTGATTGTCTGGCTAAAGAAGCAGTGCCAATCAGCTAAAAATATTTTGATTAGTGTTGTCATTATGACAAAATATTTATCATGCACGATGTATAGATAAAATAAATAAAATTATATTTTAAATGCATAAGTGAAATGAATAGGAGTGTCTTATAATGACCGAAAAATTATCCACATTTCGTATAAAAAGCAAGTGGCTGTGATAAAATATGGACACAGCTGTGGAAAAGCAAGAATAAGGAAAGGAGTGAGACAAGGCTGTGAACTGTCTCCCGTAATTTTTAATACTTACAACGAGAGAGCCATCAATGAAATCAAAGAGCAGTCTTCTGGAGTGAATATCCACGGAGAAAAAATTAGCATGCTGAGTTAACTACGATATTGGCTTGCAACAAGAGACAAGAGGGCAATACAAATGTGAAACTAGGAAAACAAAAACTTGAAGAGGTGAAAGAGTTCTGTCATCTGGGAGGCCAATAACGAACGATGGACGACGCAAGAAAGAAATACATAGTAAGTAGAATAGCCCAGGCGAAGAGGGCATTCTGCCAAAATAAAAATCTGTTTAAAGCTGAAAATTCATATGTAAAAGTAAGGAAATAATTCAACAGAACTTACGTCTGGAACCTGTTTCTTTACGGAAGTGAGTCATGGACGATGACAGCAGCGGAGAAGAAAAGGGTGGAAGCATTCGAAATGTGTTGCTATCGAAGAATGATGAAGATAAAATGGATCGACCGCGTGACAAATGGAGAAGTCCTAAGAAGAGTGGGATGGAAGAGATGTCTGCTGAAAAATCCAAAATGAAGACAGGGCAAATGAATCGGCCATATCCTAAGACACGATGGCCTGATCAAGATAATCATCGAGAGAAAAGTAAATGGGAACATTGTCTAAAAGGTAGGCCTCCAATGGGATATTTGTGGAACAACCTGTGAAGCATGTGCAAGAGAGGAATTACGTTAATATGAAGAGGTTGACAGATGAAAGCATCAAGTGGAGGGCTGCGTCATACCAATCCTAGGATTATCGGCCAACGATGATGATGAGGAAATGTATTAAAATAATGAATGTGTTATACTTCCTACAATAACCATTGTATAACAAAGGACCAAAAGAATCAGAACAAAAACGCAGTAGGTTGGAAATCAAATTTCTTTGTTATTGTGTTCAAAGCACGCATTAAGATTCTGTTATTGGACCTAATGGCCTGGCAATGCTCACCGGTGATTCAACAACAGCTGAAAATTATTGCAATACAAACGGACCAGCTAAATATCCCTTAATCTTCCCTTGAATCACCAGGCTATCAAACTGATCTTTGCAATCAATAATCAGCACAAAATTTAAAAACGAAAGAATGAGGAAGTGCGACAAATAGGTTAAACCTTTTAAATAAATTCGAAACCGATTTCTTCACAGATGATGTTAGATATAAATTAAAAACCCCTGCATATTATGCTACGTTTGATCAGATTAACAAGATTTGAGAGATACCGTCGTACCGATAGATTTAAAGTGTCATTTTTCCCGTGTACCATAAAAGAGAGCAATAGGCAGCGTAGCAAAGGGATAGGTAGGTGAAATATAATCAGAGTAGTTGTTAGTGCATGATGCATGTAATAACAACCAATAATCCCTTTCTTATTTCGTAGATATTAACCATCTAGTTGCATGTGACCCTATTATCTAGCATGTCTCCATTAAATATCCTATTTGCATGTCAATAGTGCATGTTTGGTGATCTTCACACCCTGCCACACACCCTCGTTGTGGCTCACACGGTGTTACGTAGAGTTAGATATATGGCTTATTCTGCGTGCAGTGTGGTCGCAAAAAAATTTCCTGTAATATCTGAAATAAATATACCTATATTCTCTACCAAATACAATTAAAAAATAATGTGTTCTTTAATTATAATCAAATGTATATTCACATTAGAAAGTCCATGACGCGGACAAAATTATGTAAATGAGTAGCACAGACAGCAAATGAAATCTATCAATTACATTGGATAAACGTGTATTGGTTCTACAATCTCACCTATCACATGAAACTAAGTTTTAAAACAATGAATTCGTATCATAGCGGAAAACTATAAAACTATGAAGCACTAAAAAATTATTTTTGTAGAATATTTCCACGTAGGAAATGAAAAAATTACCACCCAGGTCTTACACAATATGTTAACAATCCCAATTAAGTGACTCAGTAGTGTACAGGTAAATATATGCCCAAACGATATGGAATATTTAAATGACGTTACACAAGTGATTGAAAAATGGTGTGATACATCCCAGTTCAAACTAAATTTCTTTAACTGTGTAGACATGAATCTTTGGAAAAAGAATAGTTCTCCTTCCAGCATTTAGAAAATAAGTAATAATGAATTAACAATCGAAATTAAATATCTTGGTATAGGACTGACATATGATCTTTCCTGGGGTAAACACATACTTGAAGTAATGGGTCAAGCTAATCGTAAACTGGAATTCATCAAAACAGTACTGGGGAATGTGACGATCATGTACGAGAACTCAGCTACTTTTCCCTTGCTAGACCGCATTTGTAATACGCTGTTAGCATATGGCATCCTTACAATTTAGGGTTGAATTATGAACTTCAACGTGTGAACAGCGAAGATCGGCAAGATTTGTAAACGCATGATTACTACCTACATTAGCATAAGCAGTCTATTAAATGAATTAAAATGGGGATCATTGTCAGATCACAGGTGGAAATTTAGTCTTAATCTCCTAAATAAATTAGCATGATATTGCATGCTCGCTTTGCTTTTTTCCTAATACCCCGTAGATGAACTATTTTATGCCAAGGACACAAGATACTTAATCAACCTAATCGTCCAATCATACTGCCAAATACCTTACGTTCTCGAGTGAAAACAATGCTAAAACAGAGTTGAAAATCCAAGCAAATGCCGATAATGTATAAATCATCATTGTAATTACCACAAATGACACAGTTATTTCCATTTTGATAATGGGGTACGAAATTCAATCTCAAAAACTCAGCTACATGAAGTATTTACCACCAAAAGAATACTAAAAATTCTGATTTAGAAATGAATACAGTGCTAGGTATATATTACCACTCCTGCAAATAATTGATGAATAACCATACCAATGAATAGTAATTAATCAAAATATTTTGAACATCAACGCAGACGGTAGAAAGTCAAGTGAATTGGGAACTTGCACTTTTTTTTAAAACTCTTGGAATGAGAATTTTATTGGCCTAAATGCTTGGCGAAATTTTTGCTGGAGCTATGTTACAAAGATATTACTGTTTTAAAAATTATGTTTCCGGCAGCTTAAAAACACGACATCATCGCATGACGACACGGCACGGTATCACTAAGGGCGTTGTTTATCTCATGTAAGTTGAGGTATATGTTGTAAGTTATTTAATGAATACTTGGCGAAAACGTATACATTTATCTCGTTCATTTAATGCAAAAATCGAATGTATTACCATGGATCTAACGAGAAAATCGTTTTTAAATTGTGCAATACCTGTATATTGCCTTAATTGTTTTACCTACATGTATCCCTGCAAAGCAATCGCTGTTTATTTTTGAGAAAGATCAACATCCATAAAGAAAGTCAAACAAGAGCAAATTGATCCGATCGTGCTTTTCAAAATCCCCTTAAAACCACCTTTACGATTAAGAAACGACTAAAAACACCGAAACAATATATTTACTTATTTTTCTTCTAGAATAAACGTCCGTTTCCGCAGCAAAATGCATCTAATACCTTTGAGTAACGTCTGAAGGCGCTTCAGGTCAATGTTCGGCTTGGCTTTCGTCAATGTTCGGGTACACTTTAAATAGCGTATAATAATCTTTGCGTTTGGCTTATGAAACATGTAGGCTATATACTTGAATTGGTGAGATAATTTCACATCAATTACACAGGAGAAACAAATTCCATGCATATTCCCAATTGTACTTGTTCTTGATCAACAACTCAAGACATTAAGTGTCTTCTCCCATTCACGTGAGAGGGCGTGCAAGACAAGCTAATCATCAATATGAATAAATGTGGGGAAATTATCCTTAAAGCAATAATTCAAATGTACCCTCAGATCAAAAATTCTCTGAAATAAAAAAATGAAAGACATTTCGAACCCTAGAATGTGGATGGAATTTAAAAAAAACTCACTTAAAACCAAGCGTTAATTATCTTGCAATCAATTAAATATCTTGGAATAAGACTGACACATGATCTTTCCTGGGGTAAACACATACGTGCAATAATGGGTCAAGTGAATCGTAAACTGGGATGTGAACATCATGTACGAGAAATCAGCTACTTTTCCCTTCTAAGACGTCATTTGGAATATGCTGCCAGTGTATGGGATCCCTACGAAATCGGTCTAAATAACGAACTTGAACGTGTGCAGCGAAAATCGGCAAGATTTGTGAAGGGACGGTATGATAACCTTCTTAGCGTAGCCAGTCTATTAAATGAATTAAATTGGGAATCATTGTCAGAAGGCAGGTTGATATTAAGACTTAATTTCTTAAACAAATTCCAAGACCATATTTTCAGTGATGATGTTAAAAATATTTTGCGGACCCCAACTTACTATGGTAGACTGGACCATGATCACAAAATTAGAGAAATAGATTGCCGAACTGACAGATTCAAAATTTCCTTTTTTCCTCGTACTATTAGGGATATGAAGAACGGTAAATATATCCAGTACGAGTGTAGCAATGGATAACATTGGTAGCTGCATGTTGGTATAAGGACTTATAGCTAACTCAACTAACGACACTTTTGCATGTATGCTTTGCTATTTTTATCTTTTTTTAAATAGTGTAGTTTTGAACAGTACCTATACAAGTACTAATCCTTTTTTATGCATGATATGTAGCGATGTTTTGTGAGAGTTCACCCCCTGCCATACTCCTTTATGGTGGCTTGCATGGTATTATGTAGATCTAGATGAAGCGAGTGACTAAGCTGTTAATAGCGGACTCTCCCTATTTAACATAAATACTTTTAATAATCCCGTACCAACAAGTGCGAACACGGCACTCCGTATCTGCTGCTCCCGAGCGAAAGAGATTGATAAAAATCGGTAATGCTGCATCACTTTCTATCTTCAAATGGCGTTTGAAGCCTGGCTATTTTCAAATGAAAACTGAGTAATGTGACTTAATACATATTTTATTTTAGAAGTCGTGGTCAATGTGAAGCATTTCCAGCAATATCCGCCACACAGTGTTGGAAAATTAAAGTGAGCTCGACAACAAGATGGACCACGAGACTAATACAATTTATATCAACTGTTAAGAAATTAAGGTGTTAAAAAATCAAATTAATTTGAAGAAAGTGAAGACGCGCGAATGCATTTGAGAAGTTCAGTTTATGAACAGCCAGATTTTCATCTAGGAAGTATTCTATCTTCAAGCAGAGACAAAGAAAAACCGAGTTCAATCACGAACAAAGCGTAAATGGGCAATGTTTGGGGCACAGATAAAATATTTAAGAATCATCCTAGAATATTATAAAGACTAGAAACATTCCTTGGAGATTTTTGGCGCGAAAATGACGGTATCAGAGGTCAACTTGGCATCGATCAGAAGAAACAGAATCGCAAAAGACGACACGAACAACTTTATGTGAGAACACCCGTGCAGGAAGAACATTAGAATTGAAGCAGACTTACCATCCTGTAGAGCGTTCCTTGCAGCCAGTTCTCGATTTCTCAGTTTTCCCTCGCCAAGACAGACGCCATCGCTGACGAAGATCCTCCCTTTCGTAACACGTAACTCAAAAAACTTCTTCCTGTAATAAATGCATACCATTAGATGATGGAACCGCCGTAATTACTGTACTTTTGCTGCATATCTCCATCAAACAACAGAAAAAATAACATTTGATAAATCCAGTGGTTAACTTCTAAGTAAACCAAAGTCGTGCAGAATATGGTCAATCTCTCGGAATAAATATCTATTAGTCGTACATCGAGAAAAATAAGTGACGAATATGTCTTTAAAAGTCACTGCAAACTCAATGAAAGCTGATAATCCAATCTGACTTAGAGTACAACTTTCTCAAATTGGGACTGATAACTTACCCAGCCTCCCGTCTCCGCGTCCTGACGAATACTGAAGAATGAATGTCTGATCACATGTGTGAATGTCTCGGTCTGTTATGACGTCAACGGAAACGGACCAATCACCGAAGTGCAATGAGAAGTTGTCGTGATCAATAATTAAGAAAACGCTTCATAATTATCGCGGATTTAAATATTCTCTTGTTAAATATTTTGCTGAATATACATTTCGGATATTAATATTTCCCAATAATTTCAGCAAGGTTAGTTTTCGAAAATGTTTATCAAAAAAATTAAGGACGCCATCTGCTATTACTTCCGTTCACTAATTGTTTCGGCGGGAAAAGTGACTCAACATGTAATAGACGTTATTATCATCTCCCTGTAATACCTATATCCTTCGTTGAAATATTTAAGCAAAGAAATTGTTTTCAAACAACAATTATACCATTATGCAATTGTTCAGATATTTTCTTTCGGGGTCACCAGCTCATAAAATTGAATGACATCCGAGGCCTGATTTCCGATTGCTGCGGAAGAATTATTGCAATTTTTGAAATAATTATGCAACCAAAAGTTTCAGATCAACATGTCCATTGACGTTCAAATAGGAATACCATTATCCTCAACCGTGGTTAGCAATCAGGCGAAAGAAATTCTTCAATAACACCACCGGCAACCCCTGCCAAACACCATTCTGGATGTTTCCTGGATAAATGGAAAGTATCGAGTATTTCGCATCTACTTCGAATAGCAAACAAAGATTAGTAGCTGCTAATTGAAACCTTCCTACTGCAATCTACGAACGAAATTCTTCGGCACCGTTCGCAGGATTCTTCAGCAACGCAAATCACATTTGGACGGTGGTATTTACCTAAACATGGGAAATGGAATCAAACCTAGCCATGGATTACCTTTACTGGAATTCTTGAAAAAAACCTTTCTGCCATTATCACAGCAAGGGTAGCTTCACAACAACAACCTACGGTTAATTCTTCATGGCACGGCACTTGTAATCACGAAGATTCGGACAGGTCACAACACAACTTAGTCACGTATCACGTTATATACAAAACTGTACCACTATGAATAACTCACTTGCGTGGTTGTATTGGTGAATGATACACTGCTCGGTAGTTCATTAATAATCTCACAAATTACGCTGGAGAACGCATTGAGATGTATACACATTTTGAGAAGTTTCAATTTGCTGACAGGCTTCGTTGAAGGAAGGATTTAGTGAGCAGCAAAATCTTCACTGGGTTAGTTAGCCTTCGCGATATTTGTCAACATGTTATATCGCCAACCTTAGAGACGTCATCACTCACCGAAGCACAAGCAGTAACATCTAGTAAACGAAATGCAGCTTCTTGTTGCAATACGGAAATGCCTCCAAGCTTTTTCGCACGGACTTCACACCGCTGATCAGCTGTTCGGGATTGTGTTCTTGCCTCACACGAAGTAAACAAGAGACTAAAGTGAGGAATTGCTTCGTTCGTGAACTTGGAAGGCCGTGGGTTTCACCAAAACTGAAAACATTCCTTCTCACTTTAGGTCTCAGGGTCAGGGCCAATAACTTGGGAATATCGGTCGCTTACCAGATGTGAATTACGCGAAGAGAGGAGTTGGTTGGTAGGGAGTTATATATGAGGTTAAATGGTGAGGAAGTGTTGGTGGAAAAATTGGGAAAATAATGGAAGGCTGTAGACAGGGCAAGCACGGGATCGAGAGATTTTTAAAAAAAATTACAGGAGTGAATGTTTGATGGACAAGGTGGAGATACGAAAATTGTAATAGTGTAATAATAATCTTACGGTTAGGAGAAAAGACTAAATGCAGCAAAAATATTTGTTCCTTAATTGGTTATATTTTTACCAATGAAACACATTAACAGAAGATGCCTAGTTGGTGGGCGTGGACCTTATTACATTCGTACAATACTTGACGATACGAGTCGCACATTTTCTACGTCATATCAATTGTTGTTCATCTGCATCTACGCATTGCCCTGCAAGCCACCGCGAGGGTGTGTGGCAGGGGGAGAAGATGGCCATACATGCACTATTGACATGTAAACAAGATACTACAAGGAAACATGCTAGATAATAAAGTCAGGTGCAGCTAGATGGTTATAAACCTACAGTATAGTAGAGAGAACTAGATAGTGTGCAGCGTAGAGCAGCTAGGTTCGTTAAAAGATGTTACGATAGGTTGAGTAGCGTTTCAGAATTAATAAAAGAATTAAGGTGGGAATCATTATCAGAGAGTAGGTTAAAGTACAGGTTGAATCTATTAGAGAAATTTCAATCGGATAGCTTTACTGAAGATGTTAGGCACATATTGAAAACACCAGCGTATTATGCTAGATTCGACCAGATAAATAAGATTAGAGAGATAGATTGTCGTACCGATAGATCCAAAATGGCATTTTTCCCCCGAACTATAAGAGAACAGAATAGGCAGCATAGCAAAGGGATAGGTAGGGAAATATTTTAGAGTGGTCTGTTGTGCATGATGCATGTATTAACCCCTTAAATACTATAGATACTAACAATCAAGTTGCATAAGACAATATAGTTGCTTGTTTTCATGTTAGTAGTGAATGCTTGGTGATATTCACCCTCTGCCACACACCCTCGCGGTGGCTTGTAGGGTATCGTGTAGATGTAGATCAAAGTGGTAGGGTTACCAGTTACTTTCAGATGGGCTTGACAGGAGTATTTCGCGATAAATGACATTACCACAAATCTTTCAACGCATATTGCCAATGCCAAACTGGTTTAAATTTGAATTCCAGAAATAAAGATCGTTTTGATTCATCATAAGCAAGAACTCATTTTTCAGGGAGTGACTAAAAAACAAAAGTCTATGCATCATCTCTCAAAGTACTGGGGATTCACGAAAGAGCTCGTTGGGAATTGACACGAGGCAGCATTCAAGGACAAGTTTGCCGAGGAAATCATCGCTCTTGCGTGCGACCCTATACCATTCTACAACCATAGAAGCAGTCAAGCATAAAACCCAGGTCGTGTTGAATATTCTGGATTCGGTGGCGCGGAGAAAGATTGAATGGAGAGCATAATTGACCGATGCATTATTCATTAAGAAAAAGCATTGCCGAGCCTCCGGGTGTAATATTTTGAGGTCAGAACAGGACCAATTTTGACGCGTAAAGAATTGGATTTTTAGAGGCCGCTGTGATAAATTTTCGTGGATTCGCCACTTGTCTCATCAAGTAATGTGTTTTTCCGGTCACTATAAAATCCTGTCTCTAACTCCTCTATTGGTCAAAAGTAAAATGACTCCAGCATTCCTCTACATTACACATAATACCCCGCAAGCCACCGTAACGGTGTATAGCAGGGGGTGAATCATCACTTAAAATCAAAAGAGTTAAATTTAAACTTACTTGCCATGCAGGCTTGCAAAATTACCAGTACATCTATGCACTACTTACAATCAACTGATGCTAATAGTTCGCGATGGTATAATGATTTATCAATTTCCAAAACGTTTAGTTATTCATTCACATGAACTGTGTTTCTGAATTCTTAATGCACACCAAGAAATTTAATTATTATTGATAAGTCAGAATTTCATGTAACTACAGTAATTAATTAATTATTACATTGTAAAGCATGCAAAATAATGTAATGCCCGGGCATAAACATGATAAATGATGACTACACACTATTCTATTGTAGTAGCTGGCTGGATTAAACATTTTTACTGGAGCTTATGATGAGACAAGCGGGTATCTACATCTACATCTACACGATACCCTGCAAGCCACCACAAGGGAGTGTGGCAGGGGGTGTATATCACCAAGCATGCCCTACTAATATGCAAACAAGCAACTATAGTGGCTCATGCAACTAGATTGTTTGTATATATAGTATTTAAGGGGTTAATACATGAATCATGCACTACAGACTACTCTAAAATATTGCCCATACCTATCCCTTTTCTATGTTGCCTATTCTTTTCTCTTATAGTACGGGGAAAAATGCCATTTCAATCTATCAGTACGACAATCTATCTCTCTAATCTTATTTATCTGGTCGAATCTAGCATAATACGCTTGTGTTGTTAATATGTGCCTAACATCTTCAGTAGAACTATCCGATTGAAAGTTCTCTAATAGATTTAATTTGCACTTTAACCTACGCTCTGATAATGATTCCCATCCTAATTCTTGTATTAATTCCGAAACACTACTCAACCTATCGTAACACCTTTTAACGAACCTAGCTGCTCTACGCTGCACACTGTCTAGTTCTCTCATCAAACCTAATTCATTCGGATCCCATACACGTAGCGTAAAGGTTGACTTAGGTGCTACCCTATTCCATTTATGACATTGGTACTTTATAGTCTCCGCTGTGTTGAGATTCAAGCATTATTGATCCATTCTCTGTTGGGCATATCATTTTGGTGGGAAAGGATGGTCCTCCAAGGGAAGCAAGACATTCTGAGTCAATACCCTTCAAGTCTGAATTTTAAAGTGAGGCAACTGAGACTCGAACGTCTTTTGACCACTGTTTCCAGGAAAAGGAACACTTTAACTCTGGCTGGCGTTGAATGGATTTATGTCGTCACTCACCATAATTAAGTAGAGGTGGCCGAGCAATATTTGACTGGCAGGCATAATTTTGCCGCTTTAGTAGACAAATATGGGTCAAACATTGGATGGAGGGGGGGCGTGGGGGGGGGGGGGGGGAGGGGTGAGTAAGCGCGGAATCTTAAGTCGGTCCTTGAAAATTCCCGCCCAACGAAGCAACGGAGTGATGCACACCTTGACCTAATTGACTCTTCATTGACGTCACAATCAGCACGTTACCCAGACACCGATGAGTCAACTCATGCTACGAGTAATGGGAAATTATTCGTGTACGAACGAAGTGTAAAATCAAAATATTTTGACGCCAGAGATAAGAGTCAAACATTGATATAGTGGTCGTGGAAATGGTAGAATTAAGTTTTTATGTCCTAAAACATTTCAGGTCTAACATTACATACACCTAAGCTTAAGGCTAAGGCAATGCTGAAAGCGGGATTGGAACCCACGACACTCAGATAGCCAAGCCGTAAGGAGGATCCATCTTGAAATTTGACCTTAACGAAGAAGAATGCGGATTCATTTCAATAAAACACTTTGCGCCTAAATTATTTCCTTTGCAGAGCGAACAAAAGGCGTGAAACAGTTTGAAGAGATACTTTGAACTGATATGAAAAGTAATTAGCATGAATAGTAAAGTCGGTAATGAGTTTAGCTACCATGCCATTTTCCTTTATTCTATTTTTAAATTACCGATGATGATAAGGACATTTTCTTCGAGGACAAGTATCATTTACAACCATTAATTTCAAATACTTTTCATCGTTTACAGCATACTTTGACATTCACAGTACTTGTCGCAGACCTTCCCTTCTTCTAATCGGCGCTTCGTGGCAAAATTAGCGTAGATAGAAAACACAAAACTTGCGAAAACCACAGAAATAATATACTCACGATCCATGTTTCCACGATTTGTGACATCTATATCTACATAATACCCTGCAAGCCACCATAAAGGTGTGTGGCAGGGGTGGAATTCTCACCAAACATGCACTACATATCATGCATAAAAAAGGATTAGTATTTATATACTGTTCTAAACTTCACTATTTAAAAAAGATAAACATAGCATAGCAAACACGCAAAAACATGCTGTTAGTTGGGTTAGCTTCAAGTCCTTATACCAACATTTACCTACTCGTATTGGATATATTTACCGTTAATCATATCCATAATTGTACGCGGAAAAAATGACATTTTGAATATGTCAGTTCGACAATCGATTTATCTAATTTTGTGATCATGGTCCAGTCTACCTTATTACGTTTGGGTTCGCAAAATATTTTTAACGTCATCACTGAAAATATGGTCTTGGAATTTGTTTAAGAGATTAAGTCTAAATTTCAACCTGCGATCTGACAAAGATTCCCAATTCAATTCATTTAATAGACTGGTTATGCTAATAAGGTTATCGTAACGCCCCTTTACAAATCTTGTCAATCTTCGCTGCACACGTTAAAGTTCATTATTTATACCGATTTAGTAGGGATGCCATACACTGGCCGCATATTCTAAATGAGTATCATCATCATGTGACATCATTAGGAAGCCTGATGATGGCATACATTGTCGAAACCCGGGTCGTGAGTGAATTATTTCAGAGGAATTCGCAGTTTATTTTTTCTTTACATCATAGAAATTTTTCACTCATTTACCCCTGAAACAGTTCGTTTTGTAAAATTAGCCTAGTTAAACAATCCTCGTAGTCCCTGGTGATACTAAAAATTCTATAAAATATCTTGAGTTACTTCGCTGACGCTTACCTACAATGGCATATTAAAAAATGTACATCGAAGCAATAATATACACACAATTTTAAAAATAGGTAACCTAGAAACCGTATGTCGGTATAAAGACTTTCAGCTATCTCAACTATAAGCACGTTTAAGCTTACTTGCTCTGCTATTTGAAACTTATTTTCTTAAGTGTTATATTTTGTCTAAAATGCCGATACTAACACTCTTTATTTATGATAGGCTCCGCATGTATGGTGAATATTCATCCCCTGCCACGCACCTCTTGGGTGCCTTACAGGGTACTATGTAGATACAGACATATCGACACTAAAGAGATTACAGCACATCAAGGTAATTTTGACAAAAATGACGAATGAAAAGCAACCTGCAACGGAAAAACTTATTTCACGTATCAGGGAAAAAATTATGCATAATGCCTTATTCCTCAGTCAGTGGTAACATGTATTTGTATGCATATACTATTTGCAGAAATAGAATATACATGCGATCAGGAGTAGTGTTTTCAGTTGCAATTTTTGAGTTCACACCATAAGGATGCCGTTGGTTGGCCAATGATGCATCTCCATATGGTTTGAAATACAGAGCTACTAACGATTCGCCGATTGAGGCTCAAAGAATAATTTTAGAAAAATATAATAACAATAATAACATATTAAATATCAATAAATAATGATAAGCACAAGATATAACAATGGGAATTTCATTGTGATATAAAAATTGTATTTGCATGAGACTCTATAGTTGCTTGTTTGCACGTCGGTAGTGCATGCTTGGCGATCTTCACCCCCTGCCACACACCTCATCTACATCTAAATCTATACGATACCCTGCAAGCCACCGCGAGGGTGTGTGGCAGGGGGTGAAGATCACCAGGCATGCACTACTAACATGCAAACTAGCAACTATATTGTCTCATGCAACTTGATTGTTAGTGTCTACAGTATTTAAGGGGGTAAGACATGCATCATGCACTACATAGTACTCTAGAATATTTCCTCTAACTATCCCTTTCCTATGCTGCCTATTCTGTTCTCTTATAGTACGGGGGAAAAATGCCATTTTGAATCTATCTGTACGACAATGTATCTCTCTAATCTTATTTATCTGGTCGAATCTAGCATAATACGCTGGTGTTTTTAATATGTGCCTAACATCTTCAGTAAAGCTATCCGATTGAAATTTCTCTAATAGATTTAATCTGAACTTTAACCTACGCTCTGATAATGATTCCCACCCTAATTCTTGTATTAATTCTGATACACTACTCAACCTATCGTAACACCTTTTGACGAACCTAGCTGCTCTACGCTGCACACTGTCTAGTTCTCTCATCAAACCTAATTCATTAGGATCCCATACACTGGCTGCATACTCAAGGTGGGGCCTAACCAGTGAAAAGTAGCATCGCTCTTTTGTCTTCTCATCACATTTCCCAAGTACTCTTTTTATAAATCCTAGCTTTCTCTTCGCTCGGCCGCATATTTCCCGAATGTGTCTACCCCACGATAAATCTTTAGTGATTGTTACACCTAAATATATAAGCTATTTTTAATATATAAGGTTTCTACGTTTTCGATCTTCGTGTTATTTATTCTATAGGATCGCTCTATCGAATTATTCCTCCTCCAAAAATTGATAGCTACACACTTTTTAAGGTTGAGTTCTAACTGCCATTTGTCGCACCACTCTTGAATTGCATCTAAATCCTTGCTAAGCGATTCCCTGTCTTCTTCTTTAGATATACCCCATATACACTACCGCATCGTCTGCAAAAAGTCTAAGGTTACTACTAACTACTACCCTCGCGGTGGCTCGCAGGGTATCGTGTTGTTGTAGATGTATTGTAAATGCTATATTTCCCGATTTGGGGCTTGGATCATGCTGCACAATCGGCAATAAACGTTCGTATCTCGTAAAGCAAATGCAACGGAATTCAGCTCGAAGGCTCTTGGTCGACCAGCTGAGCGAAGAAGGGTCATCGCTCGACCTCCAAAGCTCGAAGAACTCATTGTGATAACGGTTAGTGTCAGTCGACGATTTCAGCGGTGGACGCTCAGACGCGAAGACCCGGGTTTAATGCCGGCCACTTCGAAATGGGGCCCAGGACTTCTTCGCAAGTGAGAGGGAAGAAGCCAGAAGTGAGGAAACGACAAATATCTTTAGAGACAACCTATTATTGAACCAGGTATAAGATTAATGTGGATGAGTCAGTTGAAAAAAACTCTCCGCGAGGGAGCGTGTCTTACCTGAATTATACCGGCAGATTCGGATTTAATCACTGCTGACGAATGAAGAATTTCAGGAAACTCGCTCGCAACTGATTACTGTATAACACATAGATTTGCACAACTTATACACGCACCCATCCAAAACTAATGCACGATATCCCACAAGGGGAACACTTTTTAAGACATACATACACGCCACGGACAACAACTAGTTACGCAACACTGTAAACAGGGATTCAAACACCTCAAAAATCAACTCCACAACACATACTACTTGTACCTTCGCTCCGAACTCCAAAAATTTTGACAAATAGTACAACACCATGGATAAATGGTTCTCATCGAATAAGTTCCCTGCGAAACTTCCTCAAGCACAGACAAACGAATGTTTTTCGTAATCCCTTCTCAGCGGTCCGAACAGCAGTTACGGCCTCGTACGAATGAAGCGAGAGACTGCAATGAAATACCTTCGCATCGTAGCACACCCTTGCAGTCCTTCCATTCACGACAGAGGAGTCAAACGAGGAGTAGCTCTCATATCGACCAGGGTATGTAATTCCAACCTGTAAAGATTCCCGGATACGACCAATTTTGTAAATATATTCCAAGGACGTGAGCATCTTCGTTCGAGATAAAATTAAATGCTATTTTCTCATTGTTAATTATTTTGCAAACATTGTAACTTAAGAATAAACAGTCTTCCGTCATTAACATTCCGACATTAACAGTCGGAGTAACTCAAGAACTGCATAGATGTCAAGCATTAACTACAATTTAGACTGAATATCACACAGATATCTTCTCCCATACTACTACAAGCTCTCCAGCAAAAAAGATACATCACATTACAAACTATTTAACCATGAGAATGAAATATCACAGAAGAAAATCAATGTACAGTGTACGTTGTAAATTACTCCATACCCTAAAAAAATCTACACCCCCTGCCATGCATGCCTGAAGTGGCTCATTGGGTATTATGTAGATGTAGATATTATTGCAGAAGTAACCTCTGAACAGGTGGATGTAATGCAGGTCCCCTGAGGTTTGTTCGAAAAGAAGCTCTTCTGCGACTTCCAGTATGTTATTGACGGCAAAGGGAATGTAAATGTATATTCAAAGCATGAGTGAACTTAGAATTCCTCTGCAGCTTCTAAATCTCTAGTCACACATGCCATGTGCCTTCAATATTATATGGTTTATCTAATTTTAAACCTATTAGCTAATGAGGGTTTTAGTGGCGTTTCGCTCTCTGCCTTACACCTAAGAGTATTTTACATAGATTCTATTCCTACCTATATGTTGTGATATAACCAAAGCATGTATACACCAACTGCTTTGGCTATATGGCAAACATAAGACATAATCTTAAACCTGAAGACAAATACAAGACAAGAGATAGGGGTACCAAAATTATAAGTTCCTGCTATGTGCGTATAACTTCAACTCAAAAATTTCAGAATAAATATGATAATTTATTGTTAGTATAGGCAGAAAGCCATCATTTTCATGATTACTTATTTGTCCAGTATGACTACATTTTATGGATTTTCAGAGACATTCTTATGTAGAGGATATTCCACCTGATATAAACAAAGTTCTTAGTTTCAAAAGACAAATAACAACGCCTGGGGTACCAAAAATGATTTATTGGTCGCATGAGAGAGAGAAACTTCTATTCTTTGCGTTTCTTTTACTTGACATTTTATGAAATATTACATTGTTATTCTGAGGAACGTTGCTTATCATCATCATAGATACAAAGCTAAACTAGAAAGGCAGAAAACTAAAATCATTACAATACTACATTAGTGAACTGCATGTATCAGGAAACAACTCAGATCACTCTTTCTCTAAGAGTTGAATGAATTTTCCCATACGCATATGTTATAGTGATGGCAGAAGTACCATTTATGAAGCTAATTTCCTTTGTTCACCTGATACCTCGCTTATGCTTCTATATTGTCAGAGATAAAGTTACTTAACTCACAGCTGTTGCAGCTTCAGTTTTCAACTCAGTCTCCATAATTTATTTTGTAAGGCAAAGGGATGATTGTGGCAAATTGTCAAATTAAGCAGACGTCAAAATCTGGCAGAAACTTGATTACTTTTCACGGAGTCATTTATTTGGAAACACCTACAACCTGTCCGTTCGCACGTTTTTCAATCCATGGACTGTTACAGCATTGATTTTTTCTCATTGAGAGTCATTCAAACGAATACATGTCTGTCAAATTTGCCTCCTCGATTTTCCGGCAGCCTGTTCACAAACACAACTGCTCCATGCAGATGCTTGTAGGAAACCTTTCTTTCTCGCAAGGAGAATATTGAAACGAATGATTAAACATTTTCTGAGGAGGCTACTTTCTGGATACTTATCTAATTATAAATAATCATGGTCACGAGGAAAATATATAACACACCAATTGTCGACCAAAATATTATATGCACTCGAGTTTGAGTGATTTTTATGAATTAAATAAAATAACAACAGGAAATGAATCAAATCATTTTTTCGTCGTTTAATTCTACCTCTATTGTTATACAATTTTACTTTCATTATTAAATATTCGCACTAAATTTTGAATGGAAAAAGTGACGGTTTTTACGTGTCCAACAATTACGCCGAGTTAACGACTTATTCCTCAAAAACCCTTCAAATTATTCGATCCAAATTTTAACACTATATATAAAGAAGAACGTTTTATGAGGTTTCTTTCTATTTCAAAAATTTATCTTTAAAATAAACGATGCTGTGGTATTTTTTTATCAAAAGCGTTTTACTCAACTTTAATTGCGCTATTTTCACATTAATTGCCATGCGAAAAAATTCACCTGGACCGGGAATGTAACCACGGACCTTTGGCTCTCAGGCCACTGCGAGGATCAGTACGCTGCCCAGGATCGCTAATTCACATGACAATTTCACCGTGGTTCAAGGTACTAGATGTCTTTCCCTCGCGGTCCATTAATGATGGCAACGCAGCGCAACGTCTCAGCGTTTATTGCGGTCCCAGTAGACATAAAGTCCAAAAACAATACTCCTTTTCGATACCAAAACACAGTTGCCATGACCATGCCGGCAGACTGTTTTTTTTTTTTTTTTTTTTAATTTTTCGCGATTTGGACGAAGAGGAAATAATCGCGTGATTATTGCCTGGTCTCAGGTCTTTTGACAGCCGTGCACGACTCTCCATACACTTTCGTCAACTGGGGGGTTATTTTGTAATCTCACCTTTTTAATGACCCTTTGTGGGAAGGCGGGAGATCCGTTTCGCTCTCTTAATGATCGGCTCACGAACGGTTCGTGAATTGTCGAAGCTTCTGTAATGGAGGAATACGGTGAAGGTGAGTGAAAAATTGTTTGTCCTGAAAATTTTAATTATTCGGATGACCTGTCAGGATAATTCATGTCCGATAATTTCCTTTGTACCAATATTGGAATTTGCATTTGTTTCTCGCTACATTTTACGTTAATAGTGTAATCCCTTTCAAATTGTTAATGCGCAGTAATTATGAAAAAGTAAAACATACGTCGTGCCAAGGTGGCCTAGTGAGTAGAGCACTGAGCAGCATACCGGAGGGTCCCGGGTTCAACTCCCTTTCTGGACACCCCAACCTAAAATCCTCGCGATTCCATTTTTTGCTTTTTAGAGGTTAAACAACCCAGAAGAAGGGAACTGGCGTCCCTACCCTGAATGCGTGTGAATTTCACACGCCAGCGGCTTAGTACGGGATAGGATCTACCCTCAACTATGAAAAACCAACCTCCGGGTGGGACGCAAATTATTTTTTTTTTTCAAACTTTAAGATCTGTTAAAAACCAAGCAAACCGAAACTGGAGGGAGGAAGGTAATGGCAATACGAGACCAACTGTTGGCTAGTGTCTTGAAGAGTGTTAGTTAGCCTGATAGGTAATGCATGCTCGAAAAGCATGCATGCATGAAAAACATGCACGAATGCATCTCCGAAAGCTGTGTATCATCTCAAATACGTGGTACGATATGTGTTCTCTCCTCCTAGCACTTACATAATAAGTAATAATGAATTAAAAAACGTGGAATCCATTAAATATCTTGGAATAAGACTGACACATGATATTTCCTGGGGTAAACACATACGTGAAATAATGGGCCAAGCTAATCGTAAACTGGGATTCATCAAAAGAGTACTGGGTAAGTGTGACGATCATGTGCGAGAAATCAGCTACTTTTCCGTTGTTAGACCTCATTTAGAATACGCTGCCAGTGTATGGGGTCCCTACGAAATCGGTCTAAATTATGAACTTGAACGTGTGCAGCGAAGATCGGCAAGATGTGTAAAGGGACGGTACGATAACCTTATTAGCGTAACGAGTCTATTAAATAAATTAAATTGGGAATCATTGTCAGATTGCAGGTTGAAATTTAGACTTTATCTCTTAAAAAAATTCCAGGACCATATTTTCAGTGATGATGTTACAAATATTTTGCGAACCCCAACTTACTATAGTAGATTGAACCATAATCACAAAATTGGAGAAATTGATTGCCGAACTGACAGATTTAAAATATCCTTTTTTCCTCGTGCAATTAGGCATATGAATAAAGGTAAATATATCCAATACAAGTGTAGCAATGGATAACATTGGTAGCTGCATGTTGGTATAAGGACTTGAAGCTAACCCAACTAAAACTATGTTTTTGAATGTTTGCTTTGCTATTATTACCTTTTTTTAAATAGTGTAGCTTAGAACAGTATATAAATACTAATCCTTTTTTATGCATGATATGTAGTGCATGTTTAGTGAGAATTCACCCCCTGCCACACGCCTTTGTGGTGGCTTGCAGGGTATTATGTAGATGTAGATGATTGAGTTCATCAAATATGCGCGTTCGATTCCGAAACGCTCCAGGAAAAAAAATGTTTTTCAGCCTCTTACGTTGGCATCCGTGGTCTATATCGTATCAAAAGAATCGATACCCATATGTTCTCATCATTAAAACATCTATGGAGATTCTTTTCAATTGGTAGACCTTGAAAATAACCAGAGCGAAGTTTGTGACTCCATAGAAAAACAGAATTCAAGCCTCGACAGAGTATTCCTGGTTGACGGCGGTCAGGGGCGGGCTACACCGCGCAACCGAAAAATCATTTTTTGCTTTCGGAGTCGCAACCGGTCGCAAAAGTTATGAAAGCATTATAAATCTTAATGCGTTTTATAATCTCGTGATAAAGTAAGTATTTGTGGCATTCAACTATTTCCTGCATTAAGACCAAAAAAAAAATGACTGAAAATACGGTCCGACAAAGTACTATATCTTTCGTAAATATTAAAATTTGATCCTGAAAGTTAAACGTAATGAAAGGCAATGTAATTTTCTACAGTATCGCATCACTATTTACAAAGCACTATCATTCAAGGAGCATCATACTTTATCAGGAAAAATATAGGAGGTCGACTTTCGCGAATATCGATCAATCGTAAATTGTTAACGCGTGAGATCCCGGGCAGTATTCAATTTCAAGCAAAATGAAACAATCAATGTGGAATCGTCATACGAAGTTTCAATGTCCGGACTAAAAAAATAATCACTTTTTGTCTTTTGGCCGTCGCTTTTCGATTTCAGCTCGTTCTATTTCATTGTTATCATAATAGTAATTGGCTAGACTTTGATAGAGTTATCCTAATCTATATTAATAATAATAATAATAATTTTTATTCCACCTCTGAGAAAAAATAAAACATACAAATACAAATAATACAAAAAACTTCAATTTAGAGGGGAAATTCGGTACCCCAGAGGATAACCTGTGTTGGGGTTAACATCATCAACAATTGCAAGCAGCGGCTGGTGCCAATCTATACAAGTATTATATCTAGTGGCTAATAAACGCTTTGTATATTCAAAAATTGTGTTAAAATCAATGAAATATAACAGTACAGAACAGTAATGAACAATATAACAGTACAGACTGAATAAAAATGAAACAATTTAACAATCTATATACAAAAAAAGTACATATTTTAAACCACCGAGATCACACAACAACTTTTAATAGCTTTTCCACTTCATCACTCTCCTTGGATAACAACCATTCTTTTATTTTGCCCATAAATATAGCCGTGGACTTCTGTTTCCACAGTTCGACCGGAAGGGAGCAGAACAACTTTGGTGCCAGATATACATATGTTTGTTTGAATGCTTCATTACTGGGTTTAGGTATTACAGTACCTAAACCTAACATCGAAATATCTTTTTTTGACCTCAATTTACAAGAGAGTATTCGGTTGGCTTCGTTCTGTTTCCACCACGAATATAAAATATCTTGAGCACCTTAAAAACAAATAGATACCTTAGTGGTAGCACATCAAACGTTTGGAATAAAGGTAACGAGTGCTGAGTGTTTGGCTGTGTGAATATCACTCTAATGAGCTTCTTTTGGGCAATCTGCAGAGGCTTAATATTGGTAATATAGGCTCCTCCCCAACAAAAAAATGCCGTATTGCAACCTTGAATCAACCAGAGCGCAATATACCGAACGAACAACTGTTAATGACATAAATATCGTAAGATAAAGAATTTTCTTAAGATAGAGAACATCAGATTTTAGTTTGTTGACATGCAATCTCCAGGTGATATTTTCATCTATTATTATACCAAGATATTTTATAAAACTAGCGTGCACAATTTGAAAACATATAGGGCAGTTTCTTTCATTTTTACACATGAGACATCTATAATAAATATACTGTTGTTCAAAATGTTTCCTTTTTAAATTAAATACAACATATTTTGTTTTTTTCACTTAATACTAATTTGTTCATGCTGAACCAAAATTTTATTCTATCAAGATCACTCTGTACTTTTGAGTAAAGATCACACATATTACTCGATGCATAAACTAACGCTGTATTGTCCGCAAAAGATGTTAATTTACCATGAAATATACCAGAATTAAAATTATTTACATATATGAGAAACAGTATAGGCCCAAGGACCGAGTCCTGTGGGACTCCACAAAAAAAGAGACGTATTTTGGCTACAACAATCGTGAATTTTCACGTACTGCGTTCTTCCAGTCAGATAACTCCGGAACCAATTATTACTTATTCCTTTCCCTTTGAGCTTGGAATTATGTGGTGTGTTCTTTGGATATGATTGCGAATAGGGAAGTTTATAATCATTAATTGGTAAGTTGAATTCAATGCCTTTTTTTTATTAAATATTTGGATGATTTTTCGGGAGTTTTTGTACTTTTTTAAAAATGAAAAATATTTAACTTATGGCCGAAGTTTCGGAAATTGTATTTTTCCTTCTTCAGGGCTAAAAATGGGATGAACCACCAATAACATAACAATAATAAGAAACAATTATCAATCCTTTATTATTAATCCTTTTCTATGCATGATATGTAAATAAATGCTTGGTGTGTGAGTACCCCATACCACAAACCTTTATGGTAGCCTGAAGGATATTATTATGTAGATGAACTACTCAAAGGATCAGTTCCCGTACTGCATATATTTTAATAAAGGCGGGTAGGTACGTAATCCATTTTTAATCGGCCATAAGTTAAATATTTTTCATTTCAGAAAAGGACCTAAACTACAGAAATAATCATTAATGTGATCATGAATACTCTGCCGATTTAAGGTTTGTTTTAATATCCATAATATCGTAAATAAAAGTTTCCCAGCCAACATTTATTTTCACTTATGATTCTATGCCCTGCCCTACCACGTTCTAGCTGTTATGAATACCATCCATGGTTCCTTTTTCTTGCGTATTATCTTCGGTCATCTTAAGCGCCCCACAGCAGTTTTTTGTTCGTTTTTCTCTGATATAAATTTGGTTGCCACCGCATCCGTATCTAACTCTCCCCATCTCCACCATTCCAAGAGCACTGGGAAAATTTAATTGACGATCATGTACGAGAAATTAGCTACTTTTTCTAAGTTAGACCTCATTTGGAATACGCTGCCAGTGTATGGGATCCATACTAAATCGGTCTAATTGACGAGCTTGAACGTGTGCAGCGATGATCGGCAACATTTGTAAAGGGACGGTACGATAACTAAATTAGCGTAACCAGTCTTATAAGTGAATTAAAATGGTAATCTTTGTCAGATCGCAGGTCGAAATTTTGACTTAATCTCCTAAATACATTCCAAGATAATATTTTTAGTTATGACGTTAAAAATATTTTGCGAACCCCAACTTACTATGGTAGACTGGACCATAATTACTAAATTACAGAAATTGGCTGCCGCACTGACAGATTCAAAATGTCCTTTTATCCTCGTACAATTAGGGATATGAATAGCGGTAAATATTTCCAATATGAATGGATAGCATATGGGTCATTCCATGCCAATTCACCGAATACTTGTTGCAGCACCATTTCAGAAAAAATTCAAATTTAACACACTTACTACTACATGTCTGTAAGGCTCAAAACCAATTTTTGTTAATTTTTTTTCCATGACCTCAAGGACTTACAGGGCCGCGAAGGTCACAGCGTACTGTAAAAATGACACTTTCAGCGAGTATCGGTAATTAGAGTTACTCGGAAACTACAGGTTGTAGTAGAATGGTTCCAATACCATTTTGATGGTCATAAATAGAGCTTTCATTTGAAATATTTTTAATAACCTTACTATGTAACATCTATGAGAATGATGAGTACAAAGTTTTGATACAAAATGCTGTTTTTTACAACTTTTGCTATTTATTTTCTTATAGAAGGGTTGTGATCACAAGGTCTATATTTTGTTATAGTATATTTGGGTATCATAGTAAATGTGTGTGAGAAAAAAGTAGTGTGTTTGTTAAGCCTTTAGCTGTTACAAGCTTCCGCAAATAGGAAAAATTGAAAATTTACCATTTTCGGGCCCCTGTATCTCTGGTGGGGGACTTATTAAAAATTTGAAATTTTCAGTACGATAAGCTATGATCATATTAAGAATGCACTAAAAATTTGGAGAATGTCTTTTTGCTCGTTTGGAAGTTACACCAAACTGAATTTTCAAAAAATTTTCTCTCGCTCACCTTGTAGGAGCAATGTATAGATTGTTACATATAATTAAATGTTGCCAGAAATAAATTCAAATAATAGTTATAACAATACTATCAAACTAGTGCCTTGAAAGTTGTATATTTCAGTTCCAATAAGAAGTAGGCACGTAGCCAGAAATTTACTTTGGGGGGGGGGGGCTAAGTCTAGTGTTGCATAACTTGAAACAAATCAACTTTGCCCGTTCGGTGCCGACATGTTAAAAATCTCTTCCCTCAATTTTCAGTGCTTTGTATTTACTTTCACAGTGGCTATTCCTATCTTTTCTCACTGGTAAAGTTCACTGTTTACCCTGTTATGAAGCATTAATTTGACCGGCCACAGAACATAGTTCAAACATATCAGATTGAAAAGAACAACTACAGTGAAGCCCACTTATATTAGACCATGTTCCAGTTATAACCAAGTGAAGGCTATTACCCATCAAAGAGAAGCTCGGAAAAACTGATCCACATATAACGAAGTTCAGTTATTACAAAGTAAATATTCGGACCCCTCAAATTCGTTATAAATGGCCTTGACTGTATCAACCACACACATGCATCAAACTAGTGATCACATTTCAAGACACTTAACACTTGAATTATACGCAGTGTAATCCAGAGACCATGGCCACTTAAAATTAGAACAACAAAATTATTGGGAAAATATTTCGGGGGAGGGCTGAAGCCACAGAGCCATCCCCCCCTCCCCAGCGCCTGGCTATGTGCCTGCTAAGAACAAAATATGTAAGCGGACATTGAAACGTAGGCAAATATTTATTTTCAATTGTTTTTCCACTGGACTTGCTGTAGAATTGCTATCAGCATGCTACCATTATGACAATATCACTATTTAGGTTGTTCGCATAATAAAGGCTAAATGAGTGCCTACTTCTTTGTCAACATATAAGAAAGTTCTTGGGTCAGCTGTTCCGTAATATTATGCACTTGACCAGTTTGTGTTGATAATTCGAGCTGAAGAAGAACCCTTATTATATTTTCATTAAGTACCCACGCCTTGTATTTTTTTGATAATTTGAATGATGCGTTAGGTCCTGAAGGACGGAAGAAGTGCACAAAGTTGTCCCCTTCATTGATGTCTATGCTTTCAACAACTCCAAGCTACCACTTTGAGTCATAAATAATGCCACATAATAATTTACCTTGATACTAAGTTGTGTGTTGGATTTGAGTATTGCTATTTGGACTTCTTCGCCGTTATTTGAATTAGATGTTACAAAGCATTTTATATTATGCAAGCAATCAGAATAAAGCAGTGTTTTTCTCAAGTGTTAGGAATCCTTAAGGCATTTTCAAACCAATCACTCAACCATGTTCTACCCCTGTGATCTCATTGCTTCTTAAATGTTATGCCATGAATATTAGCATTGCTAAATTAAAAACATGGAGTCAAAATTTGACTGTCTTTTGTTCTCTGTAAACTGGCTTTAGACACTAAACATTTAACAGTTCCTCCTATACCATCACAAGGACCTTTTCCGTGTGTAGCTCTTTCCATGGAGAAGGTCACTTGTTCCGAGAACCAATCAGAAGGCACTTTAAGGCAGAAGGTGCCACTTTAGGCAGAGAAATAGGGGCATCAGACAATTCCCTGAAGCTACCTACATAAATCACTACCATAATTCTTTTGGGATATTGTTCAAAAACAGTAGGTGTAAACGACACTAATGTTTAAGATTGTTTTCCTATCAGCCTACTGGTAACAGAGCAATCATAGAGCAATTTCAGTGGAAAAACCAATGGAGGCTTAATAGTTTGCCAAAATTCTGCTTAAGACATTTTTATTCAAAATGATACATGAAATCTACAACTACCAACACAATGAATAAGTAACTGGTTTGTAAGTTATCAATCAAAATTGGACTTATTTCTAGCAACATTTAATTATATGCAACAATCTATACATTGCTCCTACAAGGTGAGCGAGAGAACATTTTTTGAAAATTCAGTTTGGTGTAACTTCCAAACGAGCAAAAAGACATTCTCCAAATTTTTAGTGCATTCTTAATAGGATCATAGCTTATTGTACTGAAAATTTCAAATTTTTAATAAGTCCCCCACCAGAGATACAGGGGCCCGAAAATGGTAAATTTTCAATTTTTCCTATTTGCGGAAGCTTGTAGCAGCTAAAGGCTTAACAAACACACAACTTTATTCTTACACACATTTACTATGGTACCCAAATATACTATAACAAAACTATAGACCTTGTGATCACAACCCTTCTATAAGAAAATAAATAGCAAAAGTTGTAAAAAACAGCATTTTGTATCAAAACTTTGTACTCATCATTCTCATAGATGTTAAATAGTAAGGTTATTAAAAATATTTCAAATGAAAGCTCTATTTATGACCATCAAAATGGTATTGGAACCATTCTACTACAACCTGTAGTTTCCGAGTAACTCTAATTACCGATACTCGCTGAAAGTGTCATTTTTACAGTACGCTGTGACCTTCGCGGCCCTGTAAGTCCTTGAGGTCATGGAAAAAAAATTAACAAAAATTGGTTTTGAGCCTTACAGACATGTAGTAGTAAGTGTGTTAAATTTGAATTTTTTCTGAAATGGTGCTGCAACAACTTTTTTTTAAATCTGGTGAAATGGTATGGAATGACCCACATATCAAATGGTGTGTGAAAGAATCTACAATGTGGGAAAAACGTGAGGAATATTATGCTTACATCCTTTACGCACAAACCCACTGCAGGAAAACACCCACACAAGAAGGGGTGTGTGAAAAACCTGCGAAATCCTACTGACAGTAAAGCTAGTTTTTAAGATTAACTCAAATATAATAGGATGTACATAGGAAAATTACTAGATAAAATATAAAATTAACGAAAAGAAAAATTACAAAAGATGAAGTGAAAAAAAAGGAAAAAAATTAAAAGGGTATTAAGGAACAATTACTAAACAAAAACAAACATGATAAGATGCATCAACATGGTGTTGAATGTGCTCCGTTTACCTTGGCATTCGTGTTCCAATCTATCATATGCATTGAGAGAGTGCCCGTGACGTGTAATGCTCATGTGACTCATCTGCTGAACTTTGAGAAGTGATTTATGTAGCGCCCTTTTAAAAGATGTAAGTTATGGAGAGTTTCTTAAGGATAAGGGAAGTTTATTCCATTCTTGACATGCAGTGACAATGAATGATTTATTGAAGATAGTAGTCCGTTGGAGAGGTATTACCAGCTTATGATTTCCTCGCGTATTGGATTCATGGACATTTTTCAGCTTCTTGAATTCTTCAAAGAGGTAAGGAGGCGTTTTAGAGTTCAGAATTTGATAAAGAAGAGAGAGGGTGTGAATAAAGGTAGTTGTTTCAGTCTTGATTTGGTGGAATATCATAACGAATGAAAAAGACTGGCAATTTTCCACAAGAATATGGTGTTTTACACCGAAACTGGTCGAGTAAAAAACCTTATTCTTGTGGAAAATTGCCAGTCTTTTTCATTCGTAGAGGGTGTGAAGTTGTCGTTTGTAACTAAGTTTTAACAAACTAAGTTCATTTATGTATTGGGTGATGTGATCTGATACCTGTAGATTGAAAATGAACCTGATGCAAGCATTTAGAGAGCGTTGAAGTTTTAGTGACAGTTTTTGTGCTAGATCTTGATAAACTGTATCGGCGTAGTCAAATTGCGGTAAAATTAACGCCGAAACCGGAAACCAGGATAGAGAGGGCAGCAGCACTCGACGATTTCGGGAAGATGGATGCGCGGTCAAGGGCATCTGAATGGATTGGAAATGAATACAAGGAGGCGGTGATGACGTGTTTCCGACTCGGCTGGGGTTGGGGCATACATCAACGGAAGGGAAAGGAGGTTATTCTTTTCTCCACTGAGCGCGGGCGAGCTGCTATCGGGGAGACTGTGGGAGCGGGAGAAATTCATTCAGAAGACTTCGAGTGTTTTGTTGAAGAGCGTTCTTTTTCTCAGAGGTTTGAGTCGGGTGCCGATGAATAAAGAAACACAACAGTGCGAACTCATGTTCGTAACGTGCTAAATGGAAATCAGCCTCGATCCTATTGACAGGGATTGGAAATTACGGGAAGTTATCAGCTGCAATCAGCATTCATCTACATCTACATAATACCCTGCAAGCCGCCATAAAAGTGTGCGACAGGGGGTGAATTCTCACAAAAAAGGCGCGCTATCCATGCATTAAAATATTAGTAATAATATACGAGTGTAAATTCACATTAATTGCCATGAGAAAATTTCACCTGGACCGGGAATCGAACCACGGACCTTTGGCTTTCCGGACCTCTGCGCAGAATGAAGGATCCTGGGTAGCGTAGTGGTCTGCGCAATGGCCCGGAAAATCCAAGGTCTGTGGTTCGATCCCCGGTCCAGGTGAATTTTTGTTCATGGCAATTAACGTGAATTTCACTGCGGTTTACGCAGCAGGCTTGAAATATCCTACGTAGTAGCCCAAACTTTATTTTTTAAAGATAACAATAGCAAGGCAAGCATGCAGTATAATGTTGCTAGTTGGGTTAGCTGAAAGTCCTGATACCAACATGCAACTACGTATGCTATCAATTGATCAAATTGGATATATTTACCGTCGTTCATATTTTGAATCTGTCAGTTCGGCAATCAATTTCTCTAATTTTGTGATTATGGTCCACTTTACCACAGTAAGTTGGAGTACGCAAAATATTTTTAACGTCAATCAGTGGATCAATATTATCCTAGAATTTATTTAAGAGATTAAATCTAAATTTCAACCACGATCTGACAATTATTCCCAATTTAATTCATTTAATTGACTGGTTACGCTAATATAGTCATCGTACCGTCCCTTTACAAATCTTGCCGATCTTCGCTGCACACGTTCAAGTTCATTATGTAGACCGATTTCGTAGGGATCCTATACACTGGCAGCATATTTCAAATGAGGTCTAACAAGGGAAAAGTAGCTGATTTCTCGTACATGATCGTCATATTTGCCAAGTACTCTTTTGATGAATCCCAGTTTATGATTAGCTTGACCCATTATTTCACGTATGTGTTTACCCCAAAATCATAACAGAATCCTTTATACAATCATATCAGGATATTTTATGTCGAGGCGATGAATAGATCTATGTATTCATATTACTCTTAAAGGCGAACCGCCTCGAGGGCGCTTGGCAGGGGGTGGTAGGTCATCTTCCGGGAATTGGACCTTTAGCTGAAAAAAAAACTTTTCAATTAAAATTAGATGTGTGAAACGCAGACCCGGACCAAGTTGAAAGCGAACTACGAGGCCCCGACAAGCCCTCAAATTAAATAGATTTTTTTCAAGAAAGACAAGAGGAAGAAAAGGCATATGATAATTCTCTTATTCATGTAAAAAATTGTCAATTTTGGCGCGAACTGTCCTTGCGAATACTTTCGCATGAAACGATTGTCAAGGGAAATGTAAGTATTATACATGCTGCAACTGAACATTGGAACCAACTTCTGAAACGCTTACCTTCTATCGTCCAGTTTTTGGAGACGTAAGGAATTACCTTTCGAGGAACAAAAGAAACACTTTTCCAAAAGGTTTTTTTTGTAGATTATCCAAATCACAATGATCACATTCAGGATTGGATGCATTGATTTCAACCATGGCTTCGTAATTTAAAGTTCACCTCGCAGCAACCAAATATTGTTTCCCATTGTTTTTTTATGGTGCAAACCTTGACGAGGTTATTCAGTCATATCTACATGATATTGCTATATAAGTAAATATCAGAATTGACCCTATATGGTGAGGAACAAAGAAGATTCGGCGGCATAAAAATATTGGAAAAAAATAGCAGTAAAAAGCAGCACCGATTGCAATTCGACCAGATGGGATCGGCTATTATTCGGATATTAAAAATCATATCTCTTCGCGCGGTGTCGTTATATTGTCCCTATTTCCCCAGACCTCAATACGATACGGTCGTCCGTCAAGATCTCAAGAGCCAGGGATATTTATATGCTGCAAGCCTCCCGCGTCCAAATCCTTGCGTTTGGGAAACAATTTTACGCTCTCCGTTTAGTTTAAGAATTTATTCTTAAGTGCTTTGCCTATAAGCTCATTTTTATAATACTGAACTCTCCTCCACTCCAACAAACAACATATCCAACGAGCAACAGTAAACAAATAAGTAAAGAAACTTAAATAGACCAAATTAGCTTAAATGCTATTAACAATTTAATTAACAATTAATAGGATAAGTCGAATTCACAACATCTTCCCCTTATACAAAAAATGGATCATCCATGAATCATACATTTCTCCTTTTTATCTTGAAGACACGAGAACAAATACCTAAAACCTGTAATACAAACCTGCACACACACAAGTACAATATATACAATATAATAAACAATTTGAATGCAACATATTCCACTTCTATACATTTGATTAATTAGCTTTTAGAAAAGGTTTCCGCCTGTTAGAGGAAATATTTATTATGCTTCTTTTATACTTGCCTCCTTGTTCGTCCTCAATAACGTTAGACCTTGGTTCTCGGCATTTACTAATTATCTCACCACTGCAACCATGTTTAGCTTAAGCAATTGTTCTTTTAAGTGACTTAAGCTCACTTCATTAATAATTAACTGTCTTTCACTCCTACAAACAACAATGTAGCCTTCAATCAACAGTAAACCAACAAACTTAAATGAACCAAATTGACTTAAATACTATAAAACAACTTGAGACAACATAATTAGCAACTAATAGATACAAGGCGAATAAATAACACCAACTTAACCAACTCTCAAACATGCAGCTCGATCCCAATCCTCGATTTTTCTTTTTATTTTGGGATCGAAATCGCTGGTTGTAAAACAGCGTTTACACGTAAAGCAACGTTTACATGTAGCAGTTGACTGCCATGACAGTCGCGATATGCGCGATGTATCTATATCGCTACTGCTATGATGCGTCTGCGTCAACTTCTATGCAGCTTATAGCCGCTATTTAGGCGTTGCCACAACATATAAAAAGCGTTAGATTTCAATAGTGAATTTCGCTTAAATTTTTATTAAATTCATGAAGCAATAAATTCCATCGACGATTATCTTTTGTTCCCATTCTTTAAAGAGTAGAATCTCCCCTTTTGGGAAGGAAATCCTTGTTATTATATCCAAATTCCGTCGTGTATTGCTTTACGTTGGCGATTGTTGCGATTGTGTTGGATACATTTCCGCTGGAAAGTAGACGAACTTCAACTTTGCCAATAGCTCGAACGTGGATCGATAGTGCTCGACATGTGCCCTGTATCGACCTGTACTCGCATCGCAGTTGCTATTTACACATGCGAGTAGGGGTTAGCAGTTGACTGTCATAGCAGTCAACTGCTACGTGTAAACGCGCCTTAAACGCTGCTTAACAGTTGACTGCTATGGGTGCTTTTCATTTAGGTGCGGCGATTTATCGAACGCAGGTGCCGTCGATCGTCAGGATGCAAATGAAATGAAACACAGCTGGCACCGGCTTTTCGCGCATGTGCAGTCAGTTCAGGGATTTTGAGGGTAATAAGAAAGTAGCAACGAAGGGAATCGTCAGATAAAGTACGAATCAGCCATACAATTCACCAATTTTGCTCGGTAAAAGGTACTGTGATTAAATTAGTAATTTTTTTCGTATGTTAGTGGAATGACATGCAGTATTTTAGGGGTTCTGATTAATAAATGCATTAGAATACCTTTCCTGTGTCTGGGAGTTTACAAAAAAATATTGATCTGGGATCTGAACAGATACGCCTAATAAATCTTCATTTGTTGATACATTGTTTTGCTTGACGTCATATTACGCCAACAGATTTTTATCTGTTTGGCTCTCCTCAGAGCATCGAGCCACCGTTAGCCGGCGATCCAGCAAGATCGAAAGCATCGCAGCGTAGCGATCGCCGACTATCGCCAGCTGTAGCCGCAAATCGAAAGCACCCAAAGTCAATTCTTATTTATTTTCGTCGTCATGGTGCTCAAATAACAAAAACAGGAGAAACATGGGTTAATGAATTTTTGATGAATATTTTCATTATTAAAATTTACAAAAAATCACTTCACATCAGCATTGTAACATCCTATCCTACACGTAATTTAGCGATAAAAACTTGATAATTTCCAATTCACATCACATCTGCGACGTATCCCTGTAAAAATGGATCAACGCTCGGCTTTGATTGTCGAACACACAAACAATGCGTTTACTCGGAACCGAAATCGCAATTTTGTACCCAAAATCGTTAGATTGAAACGAAGAAAGGGCTTCAGTGAAAAAATTAACCACCACAGCCATTCACTCATAAATCAAAAATTAAAATAAGCAACAGGTGATGCCCACCGAAAAAGCGTAATTTTCCTCCCGTTCTTGACTGCTTTTAGGGGAAGGGAAGGGATTGGAGGTGGCTTCTCGGAAGGTCTGCTCGCACAGATGCTGTCACAATCAGAGTATTAGCAGAGTTATCATATTGGCAGAGTCAGCTGTGTCTCCCTCATTGCGATAAGACGAAGTAGCTTCCGGTCTCAGTTGTGATTGGACGAAGTCGATATACATCTGAGGTTGCACCACGCCCACTTTTCCGAAAGGGTTAAAAAGATTAGTTTTCGCCGCTCACAACTCGAAAAATAATTGACGGATCAAAAAACGGAAAAATACGGGTCTTTTTATTTTTTAAACTCTATCACATTCGGCAATAAAAAATATGTTAAACGACCCCATTCCTGCGGGCAAGAAGTATAAAAATAGAAATGTAAAAATGGATAAAAAAGTGATTGGTACTGCTAAGAATATTTTTTCCAATTAAGGGTATGCTCTTTCATCATTCGATACCATGAGCCACTATAAAACTCGTAAGTTCATCAATTCCAGAACGAAGTGTAAAAAGTTGAAAATTCCAATTACCATTGGCAATTACCATGTACCACAAGTACAGCAACCGCGAGGATGCACAGCAAAGAGTGAAAGACTGTTTATAAGTAACACCTTAAGTAATAAAGCAGTGCGATTGCATATATTCGCCCATGACTTTCATAAAAACATTTTCGGGCTAAAATAGTAAAATTATCGTTTGCGTTGACTCCACCACGGCGACTAAAATGTCAAAAATTAAAGAAAACCATATATTTATGAATCTTTGAGGAAATATTTGCTATTTTTTCATAATGGCAATGTCATGAAAATCACTGCACATCAGCGTTGTTGAAATGCTATTGTTTCTTGTTATGAAAATAGAACTGCAATTCACGCAACACATTCGACGTAGCCAAGTAAACGTGGATCAACGCTCGGTGTGCACAGTCAAACCCTGTATACATACATTACCTACGCATTAATAAGTATGTGATACATGTAGATAAAAGAAACAAATACTCGATAAATAAAATATAACACAGAGTAAGGGCAATAACTGAAAATAAAGATTTAATTCATCAAAAATGCTGAAATACAATTCTAAAGACGAACCAAAAATGATGATACAGAGATTCCTGAATAATCCACTGTTAAGTTATTTTTAATTCTTGCGAAGTAAGTCGGCAAGCATAACTCATGATATGCTTCTTTTTATAAAAATATGGTCTCAGTCATTATAATTTTTTTTAAATAGTCTCCCTGTTTTTCACTGCATGCCAAATTAAAAGGAATATTAGCAATCAATTGAGAAAAAATAAGTGTAAAAGCAAACAGTAATAGAAAGAATTGCAGGAATACAATTAACATCCAAACAACTAATTACTACCTTTAAGCAAACATAAAATGAAATCCGAATACATTGGGTGTTATGTATTTACCGATCATAGTTGGGAACGTGACCGAAAAAAATTAATTGAATAAAGTTAAAGTAATCTATGTGAAAAGTATCTAGGTAAATTTGAAAGTTACTTTTCTAGAAAAGTAATTGATTTATGTTAAGGTTCAAAAAGTAACTTTTACGTCAAAAGTTACTCTTTAAGTAACTTTGCCAAATTGGATGCTGTGGTGATAGAGGCCTTGATCGTTTTTGGTTTTGACAAGCCAATCAAACGCTGAAAACTGTCTTTGTGGTTTATTCCATTCTTATTCATTTCTTGAAAAATATTTGCAGTGTTGATTTTCGTTTCAACTCCGTTTAGTGTCGAGAGTGTTGTTTGTCAGGTTTTCTGACTATGATACCGATACAATTGAATATATGCAAAAATACAGGCAGGCAGTCCTCCGTATAAATACAGGAGTTTATAATGTTTTTAACTCACATAAATATATTAGTAGTAATTTAGAATACATCAGGATATGTTTAGTTGAAAAGGTATACGTTACAACGAATCCCCAGAGTCCATGAAGTCTTATCGGAAGCAATTTAAAACATTTTACTAAATTCAAAGATTATCCATTTAAATCAGCAGAAGGTTTCACACTTCGTTGCTATATTCACAAGCTTTCACTATCAGTAACTCCTGAGACAAAGATTGGAATGTAGAAATAACTGTTGTTATTGTACTTTAAATGATATTGACTATCTAACAATTTCTCATGCATACAAATAAAGCAGTTTCATACTTTCAACTCCCTCTCAGTACATTAAGAAACTATTATTATTCCGGAAAAATTACCGAATAGTCTTAGATAAAAAAAATCAATTTGATCATAATATTAAAAGTCAGCTGAGCATACCATAAATGAAAAACAAGAGTAATTAATAAAAAATAAAAAAATTAAAATCATATAACTTAAAATATGTTTGTAACAAAGGCATCCTTTCACATAAATAATGAAAAAAATAAAAAAGAATTATAGCTAATGTAAGCTTATTGTAGATTAAAATTGAGTTTCAAGGTCAATGTCTTTATTCCAAACCAATAATCCAATTATAAAATACCTGTTAGCAACGAAATTTAGACCCAAGGAAAAGTATCCCTGAAATGTCAATATCACGAAAGAATACTGATAAACATGTCAGGCATTTTTGCCATTCACAATGGAATGAGAAAACACATTTCGAGGAAAAACTAAATAAATCGTGTTCATGAAAAAACACAAACATAATTTATCTTTTTATTAGTACGACTGTTTCAAGTCATTGCAGCCACATCAATACACATATATTATGGCTATATTATACATACATTATACATTAAATTATTACATATGTAATATTATGAGATTAAACTAAAGATTTATTTATACATAATCTACAACATGTTACATATTATTGTATATTAAAACAGTAAGTAATACACCACAAAGTGCAAACACAGTAAAAAAACACGATACAAAATATGCAGGGGAGAAAAAACATTTCATGTCTAGAATGTAATAAATTGTTTGAAAAAAATACTCCACATTTTCCTTCTTACAACCAAGATATTATTAAATCAAGATCCTATATAGTAATGAGAGGTACCGCAGGTTAGGACATTTGTTTCTCATCTAACAAAAGAGCGGGTGATCAATAAAGCATTACTGTTATAGCATACATGTGAAGGGATTATAACGAAGTGTCTGATGAAAAACGACAAAGTCAGTGTGCTTCAACGACACACATAAACAACTTGATCTGGGCGGGTTCACCTGGATGATAAAAAAGCACGTAATTCACTTGTAGGCCACTAAGCTGATGCTTCACTACTTGTCACGGACCCACTTCGCATCACCTAACGTGATTAATGGACGCTCCCTTACCCCACGGCAACGTATGTTGATTTGAAACCGAGACCATATGATTTGAAAAAAAATAATGGACGAATATACTGATGAAGGCGGAGATATATTATGCGTGGAGATATATTTCCTATAAAACGACGCCATGGCAAACAGAAAATCCAAATGCAAAGACTAGAGTAAGAAAAGGCTCTAAAATAACTCTTTTCTTAGGTCTTTTATCTCAATTTTTATAAATTAATATTCATGAGTCACTTCAATCCATTTTTCTTGCGTGTGGAAATTTCGATTTCAGACAACAAACAACAACAAGAAACAAGAATACATTTGTAAAATGTATGGAATTGAATTACCAATTTATTTCAGAATCCAATAATACCACGTGAAAAAATGACAGTATTAACTTTAAAAAAGTAGCCAGATGATGATGTCATCGTATAATTTGCATAATTTCACTACAATAATATAAAACAATAAACATGTAATATGTCATTCATAAATATATTCATCAGCCACAATATAAACGTATGCGTACTTTATCACCAATAACACTGAATAATTACATAAAAAAGGTAATTTAATAAGTAGCCCTAAGACATTAAAAAATTATTTTCAATAGAATATTTGGAATTAACTCGATCATATAACAGTATTGTAAATTGTAAATAATATTCTTCAGTATAAAAATAAGCATGATTCCATGAAAATCATTGTAAATGGAACATTGTTTTTCCAGATGAAATAAGGGTGGACATTTCCTTAAAATCCTAGTGTGAAAAACAAAACCATCATGCGAAGAAGGGAAAAATTTCCATACATATATTTGTAATTTCATGATCGTTATCTTATAGCTCGTAAATTACGTCTCCGAAGTGAGAGCGAAGCAATTGAAAAAAATACGACACTTCATCATCTAAGAAATCCTGCCAAGTGTTACCGTACATTTAGTACATATATGTGCAGTTTAAAGAAAAAGAACAAAGCCATTTTTTTTGGATGTAAGTAGATAACATTTGCACAGTTTGAAATGATAATAAACTTTTTATAGCCATTTACGTCGTCATGGCAAAAGTATTTAATAAAACAATAGGAAATGTTATAATTTAGTATTTCGTTTGGTGTTAGTGTATAAATCAATGATCGTGGAAATCACTTTATCAATTTTTTTACGGAAACATTTATTTTACAGCAACTTACAAATTTTACAGCAAATTACAAAGTTACAATGAGGTATATTTTATATCGTAAAAACTTTTTCATAAGGTGTACAGTAATGCACAGCAAAATATTGATAACTCTGTAATTGGATGAGAAGAATGATACATAGATTACGATATTCATCATCTCATGAGTTTAAAATACAATAAAATATACAATAATATATAATAATATATAATAAAATATCATACAATATTTTTTTAAATTTGCTTTCAAAGAAGTTGTCACAATGTTGTCTGCATACATAAAAATCTCTCCGTTTCTAATGTGCTTAACAATGTCATATACATATAAGGAACAGATTTGGTCCTAATATTGAACCTTGAGAAACTCCTGATTTGATTGTTTTCATTCCACTGCAATGATCAAGAATTTTTAGAGTTAATTTTCAATCAGAAAGGTTATATTCTATCCAGTTCATCGTTTTACCATCATAACTATTTATTTTTGCATAAATATTATCTTGGCAAACTCGATTAAAGTTGGTAAAGTTGGCATTGGTAAAAAAAAAGCTTGGAATAAAATGTAAACAAAGAAAAAATTGAAAGCCGTGAAATAAATGAAGACATGCAAATATTAAAACAGAAGCGAAGCGTAGAGTAGTTAATAAAAGTAAACATAAAATGGATTGGAAAAAGAAGCAAAATTTGAGGCAAAGAAATATCGGAGTCGTCGGGAGAAGTCGGTGAGAAAAGAAATATTGCAAGAATGAACATTTTTGTAAGCAAAGCGAGGGCATCTTTATAAGCCTTGGGAGGGTGGTCAATATTGCCTAATAGTCATGTACTGAAAATTCCCTCTCCATGAAGGAATAGTGGACGGGTTTCTGAGGCCAGTATTTACATAATAGTCTCTTCCTGGCAGAAAAAAACTATATCTCTGCACCTGCCACTATCTTATACGATTGTAAAACCATGAAAGCATAAACACGCAAAATGAGTGTAGCAACAAAAGTTTTACGTTTCGCTAGAATGGTGCTTTTTATGCTTATTAGATCATTCTCACACGCATAACCACATACACACAGGCGCTATTCCATGCCGAACCCAAGAGGTCGCGCCACCGGCTCGTTAACCTTTATTTAACGTGGCGTTTCCCCCTGCGTTCCCCTCCGGGCTGCGCAGAGGCCTATTCCACGCATTCACTCCCAGGGCCAGGGCAAGACGCGACGAGATCAAGCGGACTAAAAACTAAGCATATACGATATTAAACCCTATCCTCCCAATCTAAAATCCACCCACCCTCTAAACTAAATATACTGCTAAATTCCCTAATCCTACCTATTTCATTCGCATACCTATCGGCGCTGACCCTGTTCATCATCATTCATTCTCCAATAAAAAAACTCAAAAATACCATTCACACATACACCTGCAAAAGAAAATACAATAAATTGAGGAAAACCTGTAATAAATACATTAATTAAAGAAACATTAAAATAAGGTAAAATTAACCATAAAAAATATATCAAATTATCAGTGACAAATACGTGAACAACGGAATAATCTTAAGATATAAATAGAATGGTAGCGCATAATAGCGCTAAGAATGTGAGTCCTACCTAAATCAAAAACTAAGAGCCAGTGGACACGGCAAAACAGTAGTTCAAATGCCAAACCGGGATTGACCCGGGTCAAATGACAGATAAGCCAACCCCTACACACTATAAGTGCTGAACAGTAAAATCCCTGCCTAGTTAAAAACACTAAGAGCCGGTACACAAAGCAAAATACTGAGAGTAAAAACAGGGAATAATATGAAAATATAAAAGGTATGAATGCGCATAATGGCGCTAAGAGTGTGATTCCTACCTAAGTGAAAAACTAAGAGCCAGTGCACATGGCAAAACCGGAGTTCAACGACCAAACCTGGATTGACCCGGGACAAACGACCGATATGCAAAACCCTACTCACTGTATGTGCTAAGGAAAACATAACGTATAGAGAATATAAAAAGCATATTCATCGTATAGAGATTATAAACACATTTCCTAAACATATATAGAATAAAAATAAACAATTAAAAATAAACAAAAGACAATCGACAAACTCACATACACGCCAAAGAAGTCCCTGGTAGTCGTGGCTGCTCTCTCTCCCTTTTTTCTGCTGAGCCGGCGTAGCTATTGGAAGGGTAGGTAGAAAAAGGAGCAAAAAATACACAGGCACATATTTACATTATATTCAATACACTAGAGTCTCTCTGGTTCACATGATGCACACCAACCGTTGAAAGCGGCTACCACTTACACAACACTGATTTACACCACACTGAATTACACCACACTGACACGACACTCACGTTCACACAAAGCACTTTTTTCGTCACTTACACTGCACTGCACACACTTCACGTCCCTGACGATGTGGTGATTCACAAGGAGAGAGCGGGTTAATAGACAAAAAAACAAAATATTGAATGCCAAGTTGCTCACATTTAATGAAGATAGCCGAAAGTGCATTTTAATAAAATGCGAGGAATGGTCACTCAGAAACGAAGTAACTTGGATGCACTTCGTAACTGGCGATCCAAATCCACGACTTTTGAGATAAAAAACTAGAGCAAACTTCGCATCCATAATATAGTAATATAAGCTAAACGCATACCCTAAATATCCTGCCGTTACGATGGGCCAGAAGGGCCTTTGTTTCAAGATTTAAGGACTGACTACGTACCCTACACTCTGACAGGCCGGGGCGTTGTGGTGAAACCTAAGGAGAGAGCGGGTTAGTACACATAAAAGACAAAAAAACAAAATATTGAATGCCAAGTTGCTCACATTTAATGAAGATAGCCGAAAGTGCAATTTAAATAATGAGAGGAATGGTCACTCAGAAACGAAGTCACCTGGATGCACTTCGTAGCTGGCGATCCAAATCCATGACTTTTGAGATTGAAAACTAGAGCAAACTTCGCATTCGCAAAATAACACTAATAGCTAAACGCATTTCCTAAATATCCTGCCGTTACGGTGGGCCAGAAGGGCCTTTGTTTCAAAACATTAGAAACTGACTACATACCCTACACTCTGACAGGCCGGGGCGTTGTGGTGATACCTAAGGACAGAGCGGGTTAGTACACATAAAAGACAAAAAAAACAAACAAAATATTGATTGCCAAGTTGCTCACATTTAATGGAGATAGCCGAAAGTGCATTTTAATATAATGCGAGGAATGGTCACTCAGAAACGAAGTAACTTGGATGCACTTCGTAACTGGCGATCCAAATCCACGACTTTTGAGATAAAAAACTAGAGCAAACTTCGCATCCATAATATAGTAATATAAGCTAAACGCATACCCTAAATATCCTGCCGTTACGATGGGCCAGAAGGGCCTTTGTTTCAAGATTTAAGGACTGACTACGTACCCTACACTCTGACAGGCCGGGGCGTTGTGGTGAAACCTAAGGAGAGAGCGGGTTAGTACACATAAAAGACAAAAAAACAAAATATTGAATGCCAAGTTGCTCACATTTAATGAAGATAGCCGAAAGTGCAATTTAAATAATGAGAGGAATGGTCACTCAGAAACGAAGTCACCTGGATGCACTTCGTAGCTGGCGATCCAAATCCATGACTTTTGAGATTGAAAACTAGAGCAAACTTCGCATTCGCAAAATAACACTAATAGCTAAACGCATTTCCTAAATATCCTGCCGTTACGGTGGGCCAGAAGGGCCTTTGTTTCAAAACATTAGAAACTGACTACATACCCTACACTCTGACAGGCCGGGGCGTTGTGGTGATACCTAAGGACAGAGCGGGTTAGTACACATAAAAGACAAAAAAAACAAACAAAATATTGATTGCCAAGTTGCTCACATTTAATGGAGATAGCCGAAAGTGCATTTTAATATAATGCGAGGAATGGTCACTCAGAAACAAAGTAACTTGGATGCACTTCGTAACTGGCGATCCAAATCCACATTTTTTGAGATTGAAAACTAGAGCAAACTTCGCATCCACAAAATAGCTCTAATAGCTAAACGCATACCCTAAATATCCTACCGTTACGATGTGCCAGAAGGGCCTTTGTTTCAAGATATTAGGAACTGACTACATACCCTACACTCTGACAGGCCGGGGCGTTGTGGTGATACCTAAGGAGAGAGCGGGTTAGTACACATAGACAAAAAAAAAATATTGAATGCCAAGTTGCTCATATTTAATGTAGATAGCCGAAAGTGCATTTAAAATAATGCGAGGAATGGTCACTCAGAAACGAAGTAACTTGGATGCACTTCGTAACTGGCGATCCAAATCCACATTTTTTGAGATTGAAAACTAGAGCAAACTTCGCATCCACAAAATAGCTCTAATAGCTAAACGCATACCCTAAATATCCTACCGTTACGATGTGCCAGAAGGGCCTTTGTTTCAAGATATTAGGAACTGACTACATACCCTACACTCTGACAGGCCGGGGCGTTGTGGTGATACCTAAGGAGAGAGCGGGTTAGTACACATAGACAAAAAAAAAATATTGAATGCCAAGTTGCTCATATTTAATGTAGATAGCCGAAAGTGCATTTAAAATAATGCGAGGAATGGTCACTCAGAAACGAAGTAACTTGGATGCACTTCGTAACTGGCGATCCAAATCCACATTTTTTGAGATTGAAAACTAGAGCAAACTTCGCATCCACAAAATAGTAATATAAGCTAAACGCATACCCTAAATATCCTACCGTTACGATGGGCCAGAAGGGCCTTTGTTTCAAAATATTAGAAACTGACTACATACCCTACACTCTGACAGGCCGGGGCGTTGTGGTGATACCTAAGGACAGAGCGGGTTAGTACACATAATGGACAAAAAAAAAATATTGAATACCAAGTTGCTCACATTTAATGGAGATAGCCGAAAGTGCATTTAAAAAATGCGTGGAATGGTCACTCAGAAACGAAGTAACTTTGATGCACTTCGTAACTGGCGATCCAAATCCACATTTTTTGAGATTGAAAACTAGAGCAAACTTCGCATTCGCAAAATAACACTAATAGCTAAACTTATTTCCTAAATATCCTGCCGTTACGATGGGCCAGAAGGGCCTTTGTTTCAAGATATTAGAAACTGACTACATACCCTACACTCTGACAGGCCGGGGCGTTGTGGTGAAACCTAAGGAGATACCGTCAGCTTAACTGTGAAAGAATCATAGAAAGACAGCATAAAAATAAAAGTATTCATTAAAGACATGCATCACAACATGTAAAAATAGGCACAGGCGGGTATTACACAATAAAAACCAAATTACAAAACACACAGGATATCACATTATATAGACCACAGTAAGCAATTATATTCCTGCCTAGAGTCGACTCACTAGAATGGGCATGTGGCCACATACCCTATAGTTGGAGGACCGGTCCTCCATGTTACCAGATTAAGTACAATAGTTACACCATTAATCAAGCTTGATATACCAAATTACCTCACATTTTAGGAGCTAACCGCTCCTATGAGAAATACAAAAAACACAATATGTATTCATGAATACATATCTTACCCATATTCATACACACTTTTATTACCTTAATGGTCCCTGAACCTGAAATAAAGTCAGTTTTACATGAGGAGTACAAAGCCAAGAGCAAACCAATGTTTTTCCTCCTCTTGTAACTGCTCCCTCTTCATCTGTTTCGGGCACCAGTGAAGATTCTTCACCCTAACCAGGTCACCTTCCGGGAAGCCACTTGGGAACGTAGCTCTGCTACAATTCCTGCAACGATAGAAAAAATTCTAATTAAGTTAACGTGCCGTCAAAACAATGCAAAAGTGAGCGAAGGAAATACAAATATTGTTTCATATATTATATCCGTTGTAAATAGAGTGGATAAGACGTTATTCACGAACATCTGTCTAAGCATACTGAGTTTACGTTACAATATTGTTAATTACTATAGCTGCCAAGTTAAATATTATTTAGCAATCTTCTGAGTCTGTTCCGGTTCTTTTAAACGGTTTTGAATTCCGACGAATTCTTTTCTTTCCCGTGCCCCTTCTTCCTAAAGAGAACACATATCTGCAGAAATAATGAACTCATAAACATCTAGACGCTCTTAAAATTCACTAATCTCTCTAAATAATGCAATGTTGCCGAACTGACAGATTCAAAATGTCCTTTTTTCCTCGTACTATTAGGGATATGAATAACGGTAAATATATCCAGTACGAGTGTAGCAATGGATAACATTGGTAGCTGCATGTTGGTATAAGGACTTATAGCTAACCCAACTAACGGCATGTTTTTGCATGTATGTTATGCTATTTTTATCTTTTTTTAAATAGCGTAGTTTTGAACAGTACCTATACAAGTACTAATCCCTTTTTTATGCATGATATGTAGTGCATGTTTGGTGAGAGTTCACCCCCTGCCACACACCTTTATGGTGGATTGCAGGGTATTATGTAGATGTAGATAGATGAGAATGGAGAATACATTAAAGGCGAACATATAAAAATGCTAGGCTGAGTTTAATTTACAATTTGATGGTACTGGAACAAGAGAAATCTACAATCATTCAAAATAAAGTTTTTGTAATAATAAGGAGTGACATTACTACCAGTTCATTTGCACTTGAATGTTAATTATCAAATTCTAACCAGAGAGAAAAAAATTTCGAAAGCATAGCGGAAATCGAACTAAATTTTTTATTGCACACTACGTCCTATAAATTCCTGTCTCAATTTAGCTGTTTCATTTAAGCTGTTAAAAATTCTTCTAACTTGTTGGGCATCATTGAGTGAAGGAGTGGTAAAATACAGCAAACAAGGCGATAACATTCCAATTCTTTCAAAACCCCTGAGTGGATTAATTTAACGAAATCCAGAGGACACGATTTAAATTACTTAACAGAAGCATTTACGAGCGATAGATTGTATGCCTCCAACTGCACGGAAACGTCTGGAGCTGAGATACTTCAAAGATCTCTACGAGATACAAAAAATGCAAATTTATACTAGGATATAAACTTTTACGAATCCGACGATGCGGATGGAAGTCGTGAAACTCACTGCAAAACCCCGATGGCCAATTTTATAAAAAGCGGACCTATCAATCGTGGAGTAAATTAATTTATTACCCTCTTGCTATGCACGGGTATTTACTGCTACCGAGGGGAAAAATACTGATGTAAACGTTTCCTTCACAGGCCAACAAGAAATTAATGCAAGCAGACACAGGTTATTTATATGGGAGAATCATGTGCCAAACGTCACTAAAAATTGGCCTTTCTCCGGAATGGACTCGAGTCACCGATAAACGTGGAATATCGCCGAAAGGAGAACCTATGTGAAAATAGTAGTAATATAGGCACTAAATTCTCGTATCTCTTCAAGAGCGTGAATCTGTACCAAAGGGATAGGTAGGAGAAATATTTTAGAGTAGGCTGTAGTGCATGATGCATGTATTAATCCCTTAAATACATTTTGTACTAACAATGTAGTTGCATGAGACCCTATAATTGCTTTGATGCATGTATTAATCCCTTAAATACATTTTGTACTAACAATGTAGTTGCATGAGACCCTATAATTGCTTTTTTGCATGTCGGTAGTGCATGCTTGGTGATCTTCACCCCCTGCCACACACCCTCGCGGTGGCTTGCAGGGTATCGTGCAGATGTAGATGGTGTGAGTCCCGACCGACCGAATAAACCGGCATCACGAAGTCTGTCGCGGAAGCCTATAATCTTGGTAGGAGAAAAGGTATCAACACTGCTATGAATAACTTGCACAAAGTTTTGCCCGAGACTGTGTCGTATACCCAAAATCTTCTTAAACTTCCTAAATAACCTTATAAATGCTCAAAAACCTATGTTGTCGTTGAGAATTAGCCTCGCTTCCTTGGCTTCAGTTACCATCTGCACAAATTTGTAGGTATTGTAATGTACTAATTAGGTTTTACTTAGGTGAATTATTGGTGGATTGCTTTTAAATTTTCAAGCTCTACGCGAATTATGTGGATTACAAAAGTATTAAAACAGAGGAAAACATTATACTTTAAAAGTAACATTATTTCTGATACCTATAGTACACCCACAATATACATGTACATGTATTTAATAGCCTACTAGCCATAGCGAGGGTGTATGGCAGGGGTAATATCACCAAACACAGAATTTACACGCAAATAAGACACACTAACAAGATCTACATGCAACTGCACTGCAGCCATGCAACAGATCAGCCACCTACTCCGTACAAAATATTGTGTTCTGTCTACGCCCATTATTGAAATTGTGTCTATGTAAACATAAATAACATTGGAATGGGACACAAGTTACATCTCAGCGTTGTCTATTGATTTCCTTTAGGATATTTATCCCGAAAATAGCTTTCTAAGTAAATCAGGTTGGAATTCAGATTTAAAATAAATGTTTGGCATTTGTTTGCTGACTTTCTTCGGTTTCTTTGACGTCTATAATGCATTTGCTTATCTTCTTAATTGTCTAAATTATACTGGGTGCAAAAATACATGGGTACGGGAATCGCTAGTAGCAGGCACTTATGCCCGAACCATCCAGGATGGCCGCCCTCTTCTCAAATCGGCTGACATACGTCCTCCAGTATGTACATTCTTACTACATTGTTTACAGCAGTTGTATACAGCGGTGGTCTATATCCCACAACCCGTCTGGGGGCTGTGTTTGAAACCGTCAGGATATCTTAAGACACGATGGCCTGATGAAGATAATAGTCGAGGGAAAAGTAAACGGGAAGAATGGAAAAAGCAGGATTCGTATGAGGTACATGGAACATGTGACGATCGATGTAAAAGAGAAGAATTACGTCATTATGAAGAGGTTGGCCGATAGAAGAATCGAGTAGAGGGCAGCGTCAAACAAATACTAGAATTGTTGACCGATAATGAACACAAATGGCGAACAGACAGTCGATTTCTGTCAAATGATACGCGATATGGCAGTTAGAATTAAACTTTAAAAAAATGTCTTGTAATGAATTTTTGGAAAAAGAATAGCTCTCCTCCTAGCACTTACACAATAAATAATAATGAATTAACAAACATGGAATCCATTAAATATCTTGGAATAAGACTGACACATGATCTTTCCTGGGGTAAACAGATACGTGAAATAATGGGTCAAGCGAATCGTAAACTGGCATTCGTCAAAAGAGCACTGGGTAAATGTGACGACCATATACGAGAAATCAGCTACTTTTCCCTTGTAAGACGTTATTTGGAATATGCTGCCAGTGTATGCGATCCCTACGAAATCGGTCTAAATAACGAACTTGAACTGTGCAGCGAAGATCGGCAAGATTTGTGAAGGGACGGTATGATAACCTTATTAGCGTAACGAGTCTATTAAATGAATTAAATTGGGAATCATTGTCAGAAGGTAGGTTGAAATTAAGACTTAATCTCTTAAACAAATTCCAAGACCATATTTTCAGTGATGGTGTTAAAAATATTTTGCGGACCCCAACTTACTATGGTAGACTGGACGATAATCACAAAATTAGAGAAATTGTTTGCCGAACTGACAGATTCAAAATGTCCTTTTTTTCTCGTACTATTAGGGATATGAATAACGGTAAATATATCCAGTACGAGTGTAGCAATGGATAACATTGGTAGCTGCATGTTGGTATAAGGACTTAAAGCTAACCCAACTAACAGCATGCTTTTGCATGTATGCATCGCTATTTAAATGTTTAATTACAAATTGTATGCACGATATGCAGTGCACGTTTGGTGAGAGTTCACCCCCTGCCACATACCTTTATGGTGGCTTGCAGGGTATTATGTAGATATGACGTCTCCTTCACTCATTGAACCTTCTCAACAACACCACACCCATTCCAACACAGGCAATGAAACCACTCAACCAAACAATACGAAACACACGTTATACTTTGAATAACACTGTTTAGTGCTGTAGATACTAAGATTCAATGTGAGTCTCATTTATGGACGCCGAAGTAAATGTATAGCAAAATAATGAACGAAAAAACTGATGATGAAAATGAAAAAAATGATGAAGCAAACTTGATTGCACAGGAGATAAATATATGTGAATTAAGATTAGATACACTTAAATTGAGCCTGCATTCTCAACTGAACATGTCTTGAAGTTTCCAAATAACGAAAGGTCACGGCAAAAACGCAAATTTAAATAATATCAAAAAGACGATATCTATATTCAGCTACTTGCGTTCATCATGTGACATGCATTATGAATTCCAACTTAAGTACTTAAATTTTTACCGCGTCAAGTTCATGTATAATAAAAATAACAATACCTTTTTTAAGGTATTACATGAGCAATCATTGTAATACCTTATTTTATGAAAGGTAACCGCATCATTACCGTGTAAATTCCATCATCATTCCGTGTACGAACAAAATGTCAAGACTGAACTTGACGGATGCTGATTGTCTGGCTAAAGAAGCAGTGCCAATCAGCTAAAAATATTTTGATTAGTGTTGTCATTATGACAAAATATTTATCATGCACGATGTATAGATAAAATAAATAAAATTATATTTTAAATGCATAAGTGAAATGAATAGGAGTGTCTTACAATGACCGAAAAATTATCCACATTTCGTATAAAAAGCAAGTGGCTGTGATAAAATATGGACACAGCTGTGAAAAAGCAAGAATAAGGAAAGGAGTGAGACAAGGCTGTGAACTGTCTCCCGTAATTTTTAATACTTACAACGAGAGAGCCATCAATGAAATCAAAGAGCAGTCTTCTGGAGTGAATATCCACGGAGAAAAAATTAGCATGCTGAGTTAACTACGATATTGGCTTGCAACAAGAGACAAGAGGGCAATACAAATGTGAAACTAGGAAAACAAAAACTTGAAGAGGTGAAAGAGTTCTGTCATCTGGGAGGCCAATAACGAACGATGGGCGACGCAAGAAAGAAATACATAGTAAGTAGAATAGCCCAGGCGAAGAGGGCATTCTGCCAAAATAAAAATCTGTTTAAAGCTGAAAATTCATATGTAAAAGTAAGGAAATAATTCAACAGAACTTACGTCTGGAACCTGTTTCTTTACGGAAGTGAGTCATGGACGATGACAGCAGCGGAGAAGAAAAGGGTGGAAGCATTCGAAATGTGTTGCTATCGAAGAATGATGAAGATAAAATGGATCGACCGCGTGACAAATGGAGAAGTCCTAAGAAGAGTGGGATGGAAGAGATGTCTGCTGAAAAATCCAAAATGAAGACAGGGCAACTGAATCGGCCATATCCTAAGACACGATGGCCTGATCAAGATAATCATCCAAAATGAAGACAGGGCAACTGAATCGGCCATATCCTAAGACACGATGGCCTGATCAAGATAATCATCGAGAGAAAAGTAAATGGGAACATTGTCTAAAAGGTAGGCCTCCAATGAGATATATGTGGAACAACCTGTGAAGCATGTACAAGAGAGGAATTACGTTAATATGAAGAGGTTGACAGATGAAAGCATCAAGTGGAGGGCTGCGTCATACCAATCCTAGGATTATCGGCCAACGATGATGATGAGGAAATGTATTAAAATAATGAATGTGTTATACTTCCTACAATAACCATTGTATAACAAAGGACCAAAAGAATCAGAACTAACACGCAGTAGGTTGGAAATCAATTAAATTTCTTTGTTATTGTGTTCAAAGCACGCTTTAAGATTCTGTTATTGGACTACATGGCCTGGCAATGCTCACCGGTGATTCAACAACAGCTGAAAATTATTGCAATACAAACGGACCAGCTAAATATCCCTTAATCTTCCCTTGAATCACCAGGCTATCAAACTGATCTTTCCAATCAATAATCAGCACAAAATTTAAAAACGAAAGAATGAGGAAGTGCGACAAATAGGTTAAACCTTTTAAATAAATTCGAAACCGATTTCTTCACAGATGATGTTAGATATAAATTAAAAACCCCTGCATATTATGCTACGTTTGATCAGATTAACAAGATTAGAGAGATACCGTCGTACCGATAGATTTAAAATGTCCATTTTCCCGCGTACCATAAGAGAAAACAATAGGCAGCGTAGCAAAGGGATAGGTACGTGAAATATAATCAGAGTAGTTGTTAGTGCATGATGCATGTAATAACAACCAATAATCCCTTTCTTATTTCGTAGATATTAACCATCTAGTTGCATGTGACCCTATTATCTAGTATGTATCCATTAAATATCCTATTTGCATGTCAATAGTGCATGTTTGGTGATCTTCACACCCTGCCACACACCCTCGTTGTGGCTCACACGGTGTTACGTAGAGTTAGATATATGGCTTATTCCGCGTGCAGTGTGGTCGTGAAAAAATTTCCTGTAATATCTGAAATAAATATACCTATATTCTCTACCAAATACAATTAAAAAATAATGTGTTCTTTAATTATAATCAAATGTATATTCACATTAGAAAGTCCATGACGCGGACAAAATTATGTAAATGAGTAGCACAGACAGCAAATGAAATCTATCAATTACATTGGATAAACGTGTATTGGTTCTACAATCTCACCTATCACATGAAACTAAGTTTTAAAACAATGAATTCGTATCATAGCGGAAAACTATAAAACTATGAAGCACTAAAAAATTATTTTTGTAGAATATTTCCACGTAGGAAATGAAAAAATTACCACCCAGGTCTTACACAATATGTTAACAATCCCAATTAAGTGACTCAGTAGTGTACAGGTAAATATATGCCCAAACGATATGGAATATTTAAATGACGTTACACAAGTGATTGAAAAATGGTGTGATACATCCCAGTTCAAACTAAATTTCTTTAACTGTGTAGACATGAATCTTTGGAAAAAGAATAGTTCTCCTTCCAGCATTTAGAAAATAAGTAATAATGAATTAACAATCGAAATTAAATATCTTGGAATAGGACTGACATATGATCTTTCCTGGGGTAAACACATACTTGAAGTAATGGGTCAAGCTAATCGTAAACTGGAATTCATCAAAACAGTACTGGGGAATGTGACGATCATGTACGAGAAATCAGCTACTTTTCCCATGCTAGACCGCATTTGGAATACGCTGTTAGCATATGGGATCCTTACAATTTAGGGTTAAATTATGAACTTCAACGTGTGAACAGCGAAGATCGGCAAGATTTGTAAACGCATGATTACTACCTAAATTAGCATAAGCAGTCTATTAAATGAATTAAAATGGGGATCATTGTCAGATCGCAGGTTGAAATTTAGTCTTAATCTCCTAAATAAATTAGCATGATATTGCATGCTCGCTTTGCTTTTTTCCTAATACCCCGTAGATGAACTATTTTATGCCAAGGACACAAGATACTTAATCAACCTAATCGTCCAATCATACTGCCAAATACCTTACGTTCTCGAGTGAAAACAATGCTAAAACAGAGTTGAAAATCCAAGCAAATGCCGATAATGTATAAATCATCATTGTAATTACCACAAATGACACAGTTATTTCCATTTTGATAATGGGGTACGAAATTCAATCTATACTTACTCAGCTACATGAAGTATTTACCACCAAAAGAATACTAAAAATTCTGATTTAGAAATGAATACAGTCCTAGGTATATATTACCACTCCTGCAAATAATTGATGAATAACCATACCAATGAGTAGTAATTAATCAAAATATTTTGAACATCAACGCAGACGGTAGAAAGTCAAGTGAATTGGGAACTTGCACTTTTTTTTTAACTCTTGGAATGAGAATTTTATTGGCCTAAATGCTTGGCGAAATTTTTGCTGAAGCTATGTTACAAAGATATTACTGTTTTAAAAATTATGTTTCCGGCAGCTTAAAAACACGACATCATCGCATGACGACACGGCACGGTATCACTAAGGGCGTTGTTTATCTCATGTAAGTTGAGGTATATGTTGTAAGTTATTTAATGAATATACTTGGCGAAAACGTATACATTTATCTCGTTCATTTAATGCAAAAATCGAATGTATTACCATGGATCTAACGAGAAAATCGTTTTTAAATTGTACAATACCTGTATATTGCCTTAATTGTTTTCACTACATGTATCTCTGCAAAGCAATCGCTGTTTATTTTTGAGAAAGATCAACATCCATAAAGAAAGTCAACCAAGAGCAAATTGTTCCGATCGTGCTTTTCAAAATCCCTTTAAAACCATCTTTACGATTAAGAAACAACTAAAAACACCGAAACAATATATTTACTTATTTTTCTTCTAGAATAAACGTCCGTTTCCGCAGCAAAATGCATCTAATACCTTTGAGTAACGTCTGAAGGCGCTTCAGGTCAATGTTCGGCTTGGTTTTCGTCAATGTTCGGGTACACTTTAAATAGCGTATAATAATCTTTGCGTTTGGCTTATGAAACATGCAGGCTATATATTTGAATTGGTGAGATAATTTCACATCATATACACAGGAGAAACAAATTCCATACATATTCCCAATTGTACTTGTTCTTGATCAACAACTCGAGACATTAAGTGTCTTCTTCCATTCGCGTGAGAGGGCGTGCAAGACAAGCTAATCATCAATATGAATAAATGTGGGGAAATTATCCTTAAAGCAATAATTCAAATGTACCCTCAGATCAAAAATACTCTGAAATAAAAAAATGCAAGACATTTCGAACCCTAGAATGTGAATGGAATTTAAAAAAACTCACTTAAAACCATGCGTTAATTATCTTGCAATCAATTAAATATCTTGGAATAAGACTGACACATGATCTTTCCTGGGGTAAACAGATACGTGAAATAATTGGTCAAGCGAATCGTAAACTGGCATTCGTCAAAAGAGCACTGGGTAAATGTGACGATCATATACGAGAAATCAGCTACTTTTCCCTTGTAAGACGTTATTTGGAATATGCTGCCAGTGTATGCGATCCCTACGAAATCGGTCTAAATTATGAACTTGAACGTGTGCAGCGAAGATCGGCAAGATTTGTAAAGGTATGGGAACGGTATGATAACCTTATTAGCGTAACGTCTATTAAATGAATTAAATTGGGAATCATTGTCAGAAGGTAGGTTGAAATTAAGACTTAATCTCTTAAACAAATTCCAAGACCATATTTTCAGTGATGATGCAAAAAATATTTTGCGGACCCCAACTTACTACGGTAGACTGGACCATGATCACATAATTAGAGAAATAGATTGCCGAACTGACAGATTCAAAATTTCCTTTTTTCCTCGTACTATTAGGGATATGAATAACGGTAAATATATCGAGTACGAGTGTAGCAATGGATAACATTGGTAGCTGCATGTTGGTATAAGGACTAGAAGCTAACCCAACTAAAAGTATGTTTTTGAATGTTTGCTTTGCTATTATTATCTTTTTTTTAAATAGTGTAGTTTTGAACAGTACCTATACAAGTACTAATCCTTTTTTATGCATGATATGTAGTGCATGTTTTGTGAGAGTTCACCCCCTGCCATACTCCTTTATGGTGGCTTGAATGGTATTATGTAGATCTAGATGAATCGAGTGACTAAGCTGTTAATAGCGGACTCTCCCTATTTAACATAAATACTTTTAATAATCCCGTACCAACAAGTGCGAACACGGCACTCCGTATCTGCTGCTCCCGAGCGAAAGAGATTGATAAAAATCGGTAATGCTGCATCACTTTCTATCTTCAAATGGCGTCTGAAGCCTGACTATTTTCAAATGAAAACTGAGTCAAGTGACTTAATACATATTTTATTTTGGAAGTCGTGGTCAATGTGAAGCATTTCCAGCAATATCCGTCACACAGTGTTGGAAAATTAAAGTGAGCTCGACAACAAGAGATGGACCACGAGACTAATACAATTTATATCAACTATTAAGAAATTAAGGTATTAAAAAATCAAATTAATTTAAAGAAGGTAGAAAGTGAAGACGCGCGAATGCATTTGAGAAGTTCAGTTTATGAACAGCCAGATTTTCATCTAGGAAGTATTCTATCTTCAAACAGAGACAAAGAGAAACCGAGCAATCACGAAAAAAGCGTAAATGGGCAAGCTTCGGGACACAGCTAGAATATTTATGAAACATCCTAGAATATTATAAAGACTAAAAACATTCCTTGGAGATTTTTGGCGCAAAAATGGCGGTATCAGAGGTCAACCTGGCATCGATCAGAAGAAACAGAATCGCAAAAGATGACGCGAACAACTGTGAGAACACCCGTGCAGGAAGAACATTAGAATTGAAGCAGACTTACCATCCTGTAGAGCGTTCCTTGCAGCCAGTTCTCGATTTCTCAGTTTTCCCTCGCCAAGACAGACGCCATCGCTGACGAAGATCCTCCCTTTCGTAACACGTAACTCAAAAAACTTCTTCCTGTAATAAATGAATACCATTAGATGATGGAACCGCCGTAATTACTGTACTTTTGCTGCATATCTCCATCAAAAAACAGAAAAAATAACATTTGATAAATCCAGTGGTTAACTTCTAAGTAAACCAAAGTCGTGCAGAATATGGTCAATCTCTCGGAATAAATATCTATTAGTCGTACATCGAGAAAAATAAGTGACGAATATCTCCTTAAAAGTCACTGCAAACTCAATGAAAGCTAATAATCCAATCTGACTTAGAGTACAACTTTCTCAAATTGGGACTGAAAACTTACCCAGCCTCCCGTCTCCGCGTCCTGACGAATACTGAAGAATGAATGTCTGATCACATGTGTGAATGTCTCGGTCTGTTATGACGTCAACGAAAACGGACCAATCACCAAAGTGCAATGAGAATTCGTCGTGATCAATAATTAAGAAAACGCTTCATAATTATCGCGGATTTAAATATTCTTTTGTTAATTCTTTTGCTGAATATATTTCTCGGATATTAATATTTCCCAATAATTTCAGCATAGTTAGTTTTCGAAAATGTTTATTAAAAAAATTAAGGACGCCATCTGCTATTACTTCCGTTAACTAATTGTTTCGGCGGGAAAAAGTGACTAGGCATGCAATAGACATAATTATCAACTCCCTGTAATATATCCTTCGTTGAAATATTTAAGTAAAGACATTGTTTTCTAACAACAATTATACCATTATGCAATTGTTCAGAGATTTTCTTTCGGGGCCACCAGCTCATAAAGTTGAATGACATCCGAGGCCTGATTACCGATTGCAGCGCAAGAATTATTGCAATTTTTGAAATAATTATGCAACAAAAAATTTCAGATCAACATGTCCATTGACGTTCAAATACTATTATATTCAACTATGGTTAGCAATCACACGAAAGAAATACTTCAATAAAACCACCGGCAACCCCTGCCAAACACCATTCTGGATGTTTTCTGGATAAATGGAAAGTATCGAGTATTTCGCATCTACTTCGAATAGCAAACAGAGATTAGTAGCTGCTAATTGAAACCTTCCTACTGCAATCACAACGAAATTCTTCGGCACCGTTCGCAGGATTCTTCAGCAACGCAAATCACATTTGGACGGTGCTATTTACTTAAACATGGGAAATGGAATCAAACCTAGCCATGGATTACCTTTACTGGAATTCTTGAAAAAAACCTTTCTGTCATTATCACAGCAAGGGTAGCTTCACAACAACAACCTACGGTTAATTCTTCATGGCACGGCACTTGTAATCGCGAAGATTCGGACAGGTCACAACACAACTTAGTCACGTATCACGTTATATACAAAACTGAACCACTATGAATAACTCACTTGCGTGGTTGTATTGGTGAATGATATACTGCTCGGTAGTTCATTAATAATCTCACAAATTACGCTGGAGAACGCATTGAGATGTATACACATTTTGAGAAGTTTCAATTTGCTGACAGGCTTCGTTGAAGGAAGGATTTAGTGAGCAGCAAAATCTTCACTGGGTTAGTTAGCCTTCGCGATATTTGTCAACATGTTATATCGCCAACCTTAGAGACGTCATCACTCACCGAAGCACAAGCAGTAACATCTAGTAAACGAAATGCAGCTTCTTGTTGCAATACGGAAATGCCTCCAAGCTTTTTCGCACGGACTTCACACCGCTGATCAGCTGTTCGGGATTGTGTTCTTGCCTCACACGAAGTAAACAAGAGACTAAAGTGAGGAATTGCTTCGTTCGTGAACTTGGAAGGCCGTGGGTTTCACCAAAACTGAAAACATTCCTTCTCACTTTAGGTCTCAGGGTCAGGGCCAATAACGTGGGAATATCGGTCGCTTACCAGATGTGAATTACGCGAAGAGAGGAGTTCGTTGGTAGGGAGTTATATATGAGGTTAAATGGTGAGGAAGTGTTGGTGGAAAAATTGGGAAAATAATGGAAGGCTGTAGACAGGGCAAGCACGGGATCGAGAGATTTAAAAAAATTACAGGAGTGAATGTTTGATGGACAAGGTGGAGATACGAAAATTGTAATAGTGTAATAATAATCTTACGGTTAGGAGAAAAGACTAAATGCAGCAAAAATATTTGTTCCTTAATTGGTTTTATTTTTACCAATGAAACACATTAACAGAAGATGCCTAGTTGGTGGGCGTGGACCTTATTACATTCGTACAATACTTGACGATACGAGTCGCACATTTTCTACGTCATATCAATTGTTGTTCATCTGTATCTACGCATTGCCCTGCAAGCCACCGCGAGGGTGTGTGGCAGGGGGAGAAGATGGCCATACATGCACTTTTGACATGTAAACAAGATACTACAAGGAAACATGCTAGATAATAAAGTCACGTGCAGCTAGATGGTTATAAACCTACAGTATAGTAGAGAGAACTAGACAGTGTGCTGCGTAGAGCAGCTAGGTTCGTTAAAAGATGTTACGATAGGTTGAGTAGCGTTTCAGAATTAATAAAAGAATTAAGGTGGGAATCATTATCAGAGCTTAGGTTAAAGTACAGATTGAATCTATTAGAGAAATTTCAATCGGATAGCTTTACTGAAGATGCTAGGCACATATTAAAAACACCAGCGTATTATGCTAGATTCGACCAGATAAATAAGATTAGAGAGATAGATTGTCGTACCGATTGATTCAAAATGGCATTTTCCCCCCGAACTATAAGAGAACAGAATAGGCAGCACAGCAAAGGGATAGGTAGGGAAATATTTTAGAGTGGTCTGTTGTGCATGATGCATGTATTAACCCCTTAAATACTATAGATACTGACAATCAAGTTGCATAAGACAATATAGTTGCTTGTTTTCATGTTAGTAGTGAATGCTTGGTGCTTCACCCTCTGCCACACACCCTCGCGGTGGCTTGTAGGGTAATCGTGTAGATGTAGATCAAAGTGGTAGGGTTTCCAGTTACTTTCAGATGGGCTTGACAGGAGTATTTCGCGATAAATGACATTACCACAAATCTTTCAACGCATATTGCCAATGCCAAACTGGTTTAAATTTGAATTCCAGAAATAAAGATCGTTTTGATTCATCATAAGCAAGAACTCATTTTTCAGGGAGTGACTAAAAAACAAAAGTCTATGCATCATCTCTCAAAGTACTGGGGATTCACGAAAGAGCTCGTTGGGAATTGACACGAGGCAGCATTCAAGGACAAGTTTGCCGAGGAAATCATCGCTCTTGCGTGCGACCCTATACCATTCTACAACCATAGAAGCAGTCAAGCATAAAACCCAGGTCGTGTTGAATATTCTGGATTCGGTGACGCGGAGAACGATTGAATGGAGAGCATAATTGACCGATGCATTATTCATTAAGAAAAAGCATTGTCGAGCCTCGGGGTGTAATATTTTGAGGTCAGAACAGGACCAATTTCGACGCGTAAGGAATTGGATTATTAGAGGCCGCTGTGATAAATTTTCGTGGATTCGCCACTTGTCTCATCAAGTAATGTGTTTTTCCGGTCACTATAAAATCCCGTCTCTAACTCCTCTATTGGTCAAAAGTAAAATGACTCCAGCATTCCTCTACATTACACATAATACCCCGCAAGCCACCGTAACGGTGTATAGCAGGGGGTGAATCATCACTTAAAATCAAAAGAGTTAAATTTAAACTTACTTGCCATGCAGGCTTGCAAAATTACCAGTACATCTATGCACTACTTACAATCAACTGATGCTAATAGTTCGCGATGGTATAATGATTTATCAATTTCCAAAACGTTTAGTTATTCATTCACATGAACTGTGTTTCTGAATTCTTAATGCACACCAAGAAATTTAATTGTTATTGATAAGTTAGAATTTCATGTAACTACAGTAATTAATTAATTATTACATTGTAAAGCATGCAAAATAATGTAATGCCCGTGCATAAACATGATAAATGATGACTACACACTATTCTATTGTAGTAGCTGGCTGGATTAAACATTTTTACTGGAGCTTATGATGAGACAAGCGGGTATCTACATCTACATCTACACGATACCCTGCAAGCCACCACGAGGGTGTGTGGCAGGGGGTGAAGATCACCAAGCATGCACTACTAATATGCAAACAAGCAACTATAGTGGCTCATGCAACTAGATTGTTTGTATCTATAGTATTTAAGGGGTTAATACATGAATCATGCACTACAGACTACTCTAAAATATTACCCATACCTATCCCTTTTCTATGTTGCCTATTCTTTTCTCTTATAGTACGGGGAAAAATGCCATTTCAATCTATCAGTACGACAATCTTTCTCTCTAATCTTATTTATCTGGTCGAATCTAGCATAATACGCTTGTGTTTTTAATATGTGCCTAACATCTTCAGTAGAGCTATCCGATTGAAATTTCTCTAATAGATTTAATTTGCACTTTAACCTACGCTCTGATAATGATTCCCATCCTAATTCTTGTATTAATTCCGAAACACGACTCAACCTATCGTAACACCTTTTAACGAACCTAGCTGCTCTACGCTGCACACTGTCTAGTTCTCTGATCAAACCTAATTCATTCGGATCCCATACACATAGCGCAAAGGTTGACTTAAGAGCTACCCTATTCCATTTATGACATTGGTAGTCTCCGCTGTGTTGAGATTCAAGCATTATTAATCCATTCTCTGTTAGGCATATAATTTAGGTGGGAGATGATGGTCCCCCAAGGGAAGCAAGAAATTATGAGTCAATACCCTTCAAGTCCGAATTTTAAAGTGAGGCAACTGAGACTCGAACGTCTTTTGACCACTGTTTCCAGGAAAAGGAACACCGTAACTCTGGCTGGCGTTGAATGGATTCATGTCGTCACTCACCATAATTAAGTAGAGTTGGCCGAGCACTACTTGACCGGCAGGCATAATTTTTCCGCTTTAGTAGACAAATATGGGTCAAACATTGGATGAAGGGGGGGAGGGGTGAGTAAGCGCGGAATCTTAAGTCAGTCCTTGAAAATTCCCGCCCAACGAAGCAACGGAGTGATGCACACCTTGACCTAATTGACTCTTCATTGACGTCACAATCAGCACGTTACCCAGACACCGATGAGCAAAATCATGCTTCATGTAATGGGAACTTATTCGTGCGTTAAGAACTGTAAAAATAAAAAAAATATTTTGACGCCAGAGATAAGAGTCATACATTGATATAGTGGTCGTGGAAACGGTAGAATTAAGTTTTTATGTCCCAAAACTTTTCAGGTCTAACCTTACATACACCTAAGCTTAAGCCTAAGGCAATGCTGAAAGCGGGATTGGAACCCACGACACTCAGATAGCCAAGCCGTAAGGAGGATCCATCTTGAAATTTGACCTTAACGAAGAAGAATGCGGATTCATTTCAATAAACCACTTTGCGGCAATCTTATTTCCTTTGCAGGGCGAACAAAAGGCGTAAAACAGTTTGAAGAATAACTGATATGAAAAGTAATTAGCATGAATAGTAAAGTCGGTAATGAGTTTAGCTACCATGCCATTTTCCTTTATTCTATTTTTAAATTACCGATGATGTTCAGGACAACTTCTTCGAGGAGAAGTCTCACTTACATCCCTTAAATTCAAATACTTTTCATCGCTTACAACATACTATGACATTCACAGTACTTGTCGTAGACATTCCCTTCCTCTAATCGGCGCTTCGTGGCAAAATTAGCCCAAATAGAAAACACAAGCGTTGCGAAAACCACAGAAATAATTTACTTACAATCCGGGTTTCCACCATTTGAGACATCTATATCTACATAATACCCTGCAAGCCACCATAAAGGTGTGTGGCATGGGTGGAATTCTCACCAAACATGCACTACATATCATGCATAAAAAAGGATTAGTATTTATATACTGTTCTAAACTTCACTATTTAAAAAAGATAAAAATAGCATAGCAAACACGCAACTAACACATGCTGTTAGTTGGGTTAGCTTCAAGTCCTTATACCAACATTCAGCTACTCGTATTGAATATATTTACCGTTAATCATATCCATAATTGTACGCGGAAAAAATGACATTTTGAATCTGTCAGTTCCGCAATCAATTTCTCTTATTTTGTGATAGTGGTCCAGTCTACCATAGTAAGTTGCGGTTCGCAAAATGTTTTTAACATCATCACTGAAAATATGGTCTTGGAATTTGTTTAAGAGATTAATTCTGAATTTCAACCTGCGATCTGACAATGATTCCAAATTTAATTCATTGAATAGACTGGTTACGATAATAAGGTTATCGTACCGTCCCTTAACAAATCTTTCCGATCTTCGCTGCACACGTTAAAGTTCATTATTTAGACCGATTTCGTAGTGATCCCATACACTGGCAGCATATTCCAAATGAGTCATCATCATCATGTGACATCATCCTGTAGGCCTCATGATGGCATGAATTGTAGAAACCCGGGTAATGAGTGAAATATTTCAGTGAAATTCGCAGTTTATTTTTTCTTTCCATCATGGAAATTTTTCACTAAATTACCCCTACCGTTCTTTTTGTAAAATTAGCCTAGTAATACAATCACCGTAGTCCCTGTTGATACTAAAAATCCTATAAAATATCCTGAGTTTCTTCGCTGACGCTTACCTACAATGGCATAGTAAAAAATTTACATCGAAGCTATTATATCGAAGCAATAATGTATACACGAGTTTAAAAATAGGTAACCTAGAAAATTATATGTCGGTAAAAGACTTTCAGCTATCTCAACTATAAGCACGTTTAAGCTTACTTGCTCTGCTATTTGAAACTTATTTTATTAAGTGTTATATTTCGTCTAAAATGCCGATACTAACACTCTTTATTTATGATAGGCTCCGCATGTATGGTGAATATTCATCCCCTGCCACGCACCTCTATGGTGCCTTACAGGGTATAATGTAGATACAGACATATCGATACTAAAGAGATTACAGCACATCAAGGTAATTTTGACAAAAATGACGAACGAAAAGCAACCTGCAACGGAAAAACTTATTTCACGTATCAGGGAAAAAATTATGCATAATGCCTTATTCCTCAGTCAGTGGTAACATGTATTTGTATGCATATACTATTTGCAGAAATAGAATATACATGCGATCAGGAGTAGTGTTTTCAGTTGCAATTTTTGAGTTCACACCATAAGGATGCCGTTGGTTGGCCAATGATGCATCTCCATATGGTTTGAAATACAGAGGTACTAACGATTCACCGATTGAGGCTCAAAGAATAATTTTAGAAAAATATAATAACAATAATAACATATTAAAGATCAATAAATAATGATAAGCACAAGATATAGCAATGGGAATTTCATTGTGATATAAAAATTGTAGTTGCATGAGACTCTATAGTTGCTTTTTTGCATGTCAGTAGTGCATGTTTAGTGATCTTCACCCCCTGCCACACACCCTCGCGGTGGCTCGCAGGGTATCGTGTTGATGTAGATGTATTGTAAATGCTATTTTTCCCGATTTGGGGCTTGGATCATGCTGCACAATCGGCAATAAACGTTCGTAACTCGTAAAGCAAATGTAACGGAATTCAACTCGAAGGCTCTTGGTCGACCAGCTGAGCGAAGAAGGGTCATCGCTCGGCCTCCAAAGTTCGAAGAACTCATTGGGATAAAGGTTAGTGTCGGTCGTCGATTTCAGCGGTGGACGCTCAAACGCGAAGACCCGGGTTTAATGCCGGCCACTTCGAAATGGGGCCCAGGATTTCGCAAGTGAGAGGGAGGAGGGCCAGAAGTGAGGAAACGACAAATATCTTTAGAGACAACCAGATATAAGATTAGTGTGGATGAGTCAGTTAAAAAAACTCTCTCTCCGTGAGGGAGCGTTACTTACCCTAATTATACCGGCAGATTCGGATTTAATCACTGCTGACGAATGAAGAATTTCAGGAAACTCGCTCGCAACTGATAACTGTATAACAAGTAGATTTGCACACACTTACACAAGCACCCATCCAAAACTAATGCACGATACCATACAAGGGGAACACTTTTTCAGACACACATACACGCCACGGACAACAACTAGTTACGCAGCACTGTAAACAGGGATTCAAACACCTCAATAATCAACTCCACAACACATACTACTTGCACTTTCACTCCGGACTCCAAATATTTGAACAAATAGTACTACACCATGGATGAATAAGTTCCCTGCGAAACCATGAATCGAATAAGTTCCCTGCGAAACTTCCTCAAGCACAGACAAAAGAAACTTTTTCGTAATGCCTTCTCAGCGGTCAGAACAGCAGTTACAGCCTCGTACGAATGAAGCGAGAGACTGCTATGAAATACCTACGCATCGTAGCACACCCTTGCAGTCCTTCCATTCATGACGGAGGAGTCAAACGCGAAATAGCTCTCGAATATACCAAGGTATGTAATTCCGAACGGTAAAGACTCCCGGATACGACCAATTTCGTAAATATATTCTAACAACGTGAGCATTTTCGTTCGAGATAAAATTAAATGCTATTTTTTTTAATATTCATTATTTTGTAAGCATTGTAACTTGAGAATAAACAGTCTTCCGTCATTTTGGAGTAACTCAAGAACTACATAAATGTCAAGCATTAACTACAATTTAGATTGAATATGACCCAGATATTTTCTCTCATACTACTACAAGCTCTCAGGCGAAAAATATCCAGCATATTACGAACTATACAACAATGGGAATAAAATATTACAGAAGAAAATCAATGTAAAGTGTACCTTGTAAATTACTCCTCACCTATAAAAAATCTACACCCCCTGCCATGCATGCCTGCAGTGGCTCATTGGGTATTATGTCATCATCAACATACGTCATCAACACTCAGATAGGTTTGACGCATTTCTCTCCACTGAGTACTTCTATCGGTTAATCTCTTCATATTTAGGTAATTCTTCTCTTTCATCTACATCTACACGATACCCTGCAAGCCACCGCGAGGGTGTGTGGCAGGGGGTGAAGATCACCGAGCATGAACTATTAACATGCAAACAAGCAACTATAGGGTCTCATGCAACTAGATTGTTAGTATCTATAGTATTTAAGGGATTAATACATGCATCATGCACTACAGACTACTCTAAAATATTTCACCTACCTATCCCTTTGCTATACTGTCTATTCTGTTCTCTTATAGTACTTGTCTTTCACATCCTTTATCACTTGTTCCATATATCTTACACGAGGCCTTCCTTTGCCATTCTTCCCATCCACTTACCCCTCAACGATTGTCTTCATCAGGCTATCATGTCTCATATTGTAGCATATCATGTTCTCCCGTCTTCTTCTTACGGTAATCAGAAGACTTCTCTTTTCTCCCACTCTTCTTAGAACTTCCTCGTCATTTACTCGGTCGATCCATTTGTTTTCATCATTCTTCTGTAGCACTACATTTTGAATGCTTCCACCCTTTTCTTTTCCGCTGCTGTCATTGTCCATGCTTCACTGCCATAGAGGAACACGCTCCAGATGGACGTTCTGATGAATTGTTTCCTTACTTCTACGCTTGTATTTCCAGCGGTAAGTAGATTCTTCTTTTGATAGAATACCCTCTTTGCCTGGGCTATTCTACTGACTAGTTCTTTCTTGCTTCGTCCGTCATTGGTTACTCGGCTTCCAAGGTAACAGAACTCTTTCTCCTCTTCCAGTTTTTGTTTTCCTAGTTTGACATTGGTTTTGGCCTCTTCTTTCTTGCTGCACACCAATATATTAGTCTTCTTTTTATTGATCTTCGGCTGATATCTGGCCATTGTCCTTTCCATGGTTACTAGAATCTTGTTCAGATCCCTCTCTGTCTCTGCTATGAGTGCTATGTCATCAGCAAATCGCAGCATGCTTATTTTTTCTCCGTGGATAGTGACTCCAGAAGTCTTCTCTTTGATTTCATTGATGGCTCTGTCGATGTAAGCATTAAAAATTACGGGAGACTGTCTTAAGGGAGACTTGTCTCACTTCTTTCCTTATTCTTGCCTATTCACAGCTGGGTCCATATTTTATCACCACTACTTGGTTTTTATACAAACTCTGATAATTCTTCGATCATTGTAGGACACTCCAATTCCTTTCAGAATTCGAAGCATTAAATCCCAATCCACATTGTCAATGCCTTCTCTAAATCCACAAATGCAATGAACGTCGGCTTGTTATTCTCCATTCTCTTCTCTATGAGCAGCGTAAGGGCCAATATTGTCTCTCCTGTACCCTTACTTTTTCTGAATCCAAATTGATCTTCATCCAGGAACTCCTCTGCTTTTCGTTCTATTCATTTGTAGATGATCCTTGTCAATATATTCGATGCATGTGTTTTCAGTATTATGATGCTAAAATATTCGCATTTCTCCGCTCTCTTCTTTTTGGGAATAGGAATGATGATGTTTTTGTCTAAGTCCCTGGGTATTCCTCTTGTTGAGTACATGTCGGAGGTGGTCTTGTAAAGATGGGTTAATTTCTTCTCTCCTGAATTTTTTATTAGTTCTTCAGGAATATCATCAATTCCAGAATACTTATTAATGCAAAGGTCCTTTACTCCAGAGTCAAGTATAGGGTATTATGTAGATGTAGATTTTATTGCAGAAGTAATCTCTGAACAGGTGGATGTAATGCAGGTCCCCTGAGGTTTGTTCGAAAAGAAGCTCTTCAAACCGATTTCATCTGCGACTTCCAGTGTACAATTGATGGGAATGGGAATGTAAATGTATATTCAAAGCATGAGTGAAGATAAAATTCCTCTGCAGCTTCTAAATCTCTAGTCACACATACCATATGCCTTCAATATTATATGGTTTATCTAATTTTAAACCTATTAGCTAATTTGGTTGCGTTTCACTCTCTGCCTCACGCCAAAGAGTATATTACATGCATTCTATTCCTACCTATATGTTATGGTATAACCAAAGCATGTATACACCAACTGCTGCGGCTATATGGTAACATAAGACACAATCTTAAACCTGAAGACAAATACAAGACAAATGATAGGGGTACCACAATTATGAGTTCCTGCTAAGTGCGTATAACTTCAACTCAAAAATTTCAGAATAAATATGATAATTTAGCATAAGCAGGAAGCCATCATTTTCATGATTGCTAATTTGTTCAGTATGACTACATCTTATGGATTTTCAGTAACATTCTTATGCAGATGATATTCCACTCAATATAATCAAAGTTCTTAGTTTCAAAGACAAATGACAACGACTGGGTTACCAAAAATGATTTATTAGTCTCATGAGAGTGAGAAAATTCTATTCTTTGCGTTTCTTTTACTTGACATTTTGTGAAATATTACATTGTTATTCTGAGGAACGTTGCTTATCATCATCATAGATACAAAGCTAATCTAGAAAGGCAGAAAGCTAAAATCATTAAAATATTACATTAGTGAACAGCATGTATCAGGAAACAACTCAGATCACTCTTTCGCAAAGAGTTGAATGTATTTTCCCATACGCATACGTTATAGTGATGGCAGAAGTACCACTTATGAATCTAATTTCATTTGTTCCCCTGATACCTCGCTTGTGCTTCTATATTGTCAGAGACAAAGTTAGTTAACTCACAGCTGTTGCAGCTTCAGACTTCAACTCAGTCTCCATAATTTATTTTGTAAGGCAAAGGGATGATTGTGGCTAATTGGCAAATTAAGCAGACGTCAAAATCTGGCAGGAACTTGATGCCTTTTCACTGAGTCATTTCACTGGAAAGACCTACAACCTGTCCGTTCTCACGTTTTTCAATCCATGGACTGATTTTTACAGCATTGATTTTTTCTCATTGAGAGCCATTCAAACGATTGCATGTCTGTCAAATTTGCCTCCTCGATTTTCCAGCAGCCTGTCCACAAACATAACTCCTCCGTGCAGATGCTGGTAAGAAAATTTCTTTCTAGCAAGGAGTGTATTGAAACGAGTGATTAAACATTTTCTGAGGAGGTTACTTTCTGGATACTTATCTAATTACAAATAATTATGGTCACGAGGAAAATATATAACACACCAATTGTCGACCAAAATATTATATGCACTCGAGTTTGAGTGATTTTTATGAATTAAATAAAATAACAACAGGAAATGAATCAAATCATTTTTTCGTCGTTTAATTCTACCTCTATTGTTATACAATTTTACTTTCATTATTAAATATTCGCACTAAATTTTGAATGGAAAAAGTGACGGGTTTTACGTGTCCAACAATTACGCCGAGTTAACGACTTATTCCTCAAAAACCCTTCTAATTATTGGATCCAAATTTTAACACTATATATAAAGAAGAACGTTTTATGAGGTTTCTTTCTATTTCAAAAATTTATCTTTAAAATAAACGATGCTGTGGTCTTTTTTTATCAAAAGCGTTTTACTCAACTTTAATTGCGCTATTTTCACATTAATTGCCATGCGAAAAAATTCACCTGGACCGGGAATGGAACCACGGACCTTTGGCTTTCAGGCCACTGCGAGGATCAGTACGCTGCCCAGGATCGCTAATTCACATGACAATTTCACCGTGGTTCAAGGTAATAGATGACTTTCTCTCGCGGTCCATCAATGATGGCAACGCAGCGCAACGTCTCAGCGTTTATTGCGGTCCCAGTAGACATAAAGTCCAAAAACAATACTCCTTTTCGATCCCAAAACACAGTTGCCATGACCATGCCGGCAGACTGTTTTTTTTTTTTTTTTTAATTTTTCGCGATTTGGACGAAGAGGCAATAATCGCGTGATTATTGCCTGGTCTCAGGTCTTTTGACAGCCGTGCACGACTCTCCATACACTTTCGTCAACTGGGGGGTTATTTTGTAATCTCACCTTTTTAATGACCCTTTGTGGGAAGGCGGGAGATCCGTTTCGCTCTCTTATTGATCGGCTCACGAACGGTTCGTGAATTGTCGAAGCTTCTGTAATGGAGGAATACGGTGAAGGTGAGTGAAAAATTGTTTGTCCTGAAAATTTTAATTATTCGGATGACCTGTCAGGATAATTTATGTCCGATAATATCCTTTGTACCAATATCGGAATTTGCATTTGTTTCTCGCTACATTTTACGTTAATAGTGTTTTTAGAAATCATTTGTTGATAATATACAATTCGTGATTTAAGAACGTTTAAGTTCATCACGCTGTGCAAATTCCAACAATTCAATTAAAAATCGTTTCTATCTTTCCCGCTCTTGCTTTGTTTCCAACTCAAGCTTCAAGTGGAAACGATGGTGGCTCCATGTCACGTTCTTTATGAAGATGAGATGGGAACTAATGTCAGGCGGAGATAATGAAACGGATCAAGAGTCGAAAGATACGGATGAGAGCGGATGAATCGTCTAAAAGACCAGCACAGTAAACTGGCAGTTCACCGCTTGAGATCCGAAGATGGTCACGCCGCCTGGGTGGCGGAGTATAACTACGAAAAAGTGACATTTTATGACTTATTCTCAATAAAGTGAGATTACAAAATAACCCCCCTGGTGATGAAATTCAATCGGTTCAAAACCTTTTAGCATTCATAAAACAAATGACTGCGTGAACTTCGCATTTGGCGTCCTGCGGAAGCTCCATTCTCAACGGCTGACAAGCCATGATTGAGCTTCCCAGCGAGGCACGCACATGGTTTTCTGGTAATCGAGGAAGGAACAATCACAACAGTGTGGCCAACATGAGGGGAGCGTGGTAGCTTAGTGGGTAGAACGCTTGATTACTGATCAAAGGGTCCCGGGTTCAAATATTAGCGTAACCAGTCTATTAAATGAATTAAATTGGGAATCGTTGTCAGATGGCAAGTTGAAATGAAGACTTAATCTCTTAAACAAATTCCAAGACCATATTTTCAGTGATGATGTTAAAATTATTTTGCGAACCCCAACTTACTATGGTAGACTGTACCATAATCACAAAATTAGAGAAATTGATTGCCGAACTGATAGATTCAAAATGTCCTTTTTCCCTCGTACAATTAGGGTTATGAATAACGGTAAATATATTCAACACGAGTGTAGCAATGGATAACATTGGTAGCAGCATGTTGGTGTAAGGACTTGAAGCTAACCCAACTAAAAGCATGTTTTTGAATGTTTGCTTTGCTCTTTTGATCTTTTTTTAAATAGCGTCGTTTTGAACAGTACCTATACAAGTACTAATCCCTTTTTTATGCATGATATGTAGTGCATGGTTGGTGAGAGTTCACCCCCTGCCACACACCTTTATGGTGGCTTGCAGGGTATTATGTAGATGTAGATGAACAGCTCGAAAAACAGTTTCTCTCCTTCCCCAACGCTTTGGAGACCTTACATTTGGGATTACTCTAATATTTATGCTCCGACATTAACTCTCGCAGATTTCGCTAGATGGCCACGATTCGCTAGAATGGACTAACTCGGCTACATCATGGTAGATGGTGATGAGTTTATCACTTGATAACAGTACACGGTTCCATAATGCGCCAGGTCCTGCATTCCAGTGAACGGTACCGAGTCACTCTCCTTCTCAGCTCTGAGGATGGAGAGCGACTATGAGTCCAAAACGGACCCGGTGGATCACCCGAATAGACTGCATACCAGCGATTTGCCGGGAGAGCATCAAAACTTGCTTCACGTATTGGGTCATTAAGCTCCATTGAGAATTGAATTTTACTCTTCTCTTCATAATACTCGTTGGTTAAAATCACGGACTTAGAATAGTCAGGACTGGACACTTCTCGCTATCCTAGTCGCCGCTATTGTCGCCGAGAAGAAGCTGTCCGAGTAGATGGCAGCACTGTAGCTCGCCCTAAAATACTTTGTCGTTGCATGGTGAGGACACATATGCTTTCTGTGTTTTTTATAATATTGTCAGAATCAGCTTTGTAGTACTCATTTTATTTAAAGTACTCACGGAATTATTTCGCGAAGATTGTATATAAGGGCCATCGTTGTATTGAACCAGGGCCTTCGGGTTAAGATAGTAACCCGGAGATGGTCCAATTTTTTTGTGCCCAAGAAACTGGTAATTTTGAGAAAATGGGCAAATGCCATTCTTAGGAGAGATTTTGCTACCAATCCTGAGCAAAGGGTCCGCCAGAAACATTTTTCGCCGGAAGAAATCACATGGAAGGAGCTGCTAAACGACCGTAATGGAAAAGTGATACATATAGATCTACATAATACCCTGCACAAACGTGCTTTTAGTTGTAATACCTTAAATTTCTCAATCCAACATGCAACTACCTATGGTATCAGTACTTGTATTTATAAAATTGGAAATAATGTTTACACCTATTCATATCCCAAATTGTACAAAGAAATAAGGACATTTAGAATCTGACAGTTCGGCAATCAATTTCTCTAATTTTATGACAATGGTCCAGTCTACCATAGTAAGTTGGAGTTCGCAAAATATTTTTAACGTAATCAGTGAAAATTATGTCTTGGAATTTATTAAAGTCTATAATTCATCCTACGGTCCCAATAAAAATAACTTCCATTTTAATTCATTTAACAGACTGGTTACGCTAATATAGTTATCGTACCGTCCCTATACAAATCTTGCCGATCTTCGCCGTACACGTTCCAGTTCGTTATTTAAAGCCCTTTTCATAAGGTTTTTATATATTGGCGGCGTATTCCTAATGATTTCTAACAAGGGATACCTGTGGTTCGTACCATTAGTGTTGTTTTATAGCAGTTGGTAAGCTAAAAATCGATCAGTCTTCTTGTTAGGACGTAATTAGTTACTGGTATTAAAATTATTCAATGCTTAATATTTAAAACTTTAGCTCGGATTCCATTAAATGCTTGAAAATCGTATAACCTATTTTGTTTAATCGCATGTGAACCTAACCAAGGCATGACATATAACTTCACCACAGTCGCATAAACAACTATACCTTTTGTTGAAAATTGTGTGCATCAGCCTTCGTTAACAAGGCTTTTCTGGATTGATAAGAGTTTGTACCTTAACTATGCCATTTACGGCATTAGCTTTCACTTTTTAACTTGAAAGGGATTCATGTCTTATATGATACTCAAGAGAACATCCATATTAAATTGGGGAAAAAATATTATGATGCAATTGGATTGCACGTGGTGCTAATGACCTTAGTCGTCGACGCACCCGTAATCCCAAACCTACTAGAGAACAGCGGGGAATTGGAAATTGTCAGAAAATTTGATCAAGCAATTGCTTGTGTGGGATTTGCTAAATAGGGTAAAAATGGAGAGAGAAGTAATAAATTCCACCTTCTGATTGAAGAGGCTGTTTTGTTGACAATGTGCGCCGGAGAGAAGAAGGCTTGGATCAGGAAAATGCATACATACAACAAATGTGGTCCCAAAAAGCGGTTTCGTTTTTATGAAGGGTGCTTTTGATCAGCTACAAATAGGAAAGTACAGTCTTAAAAAGGTGTTACAAGGGCACTTTGCTGAAGAAGAAGTGGACAATCACAACAATGACAATCTAGAAAGAAAAGCTTCATAAATGTTAACATTAAATTGCAACTTCACGGGAGAGTTCCATTACTGGGCAGCTGCGAATTTGCGAAATACCTGTCAAATTGAAGATAACCCTTCTGCAAATAGTCGGGTCTGCTAAGGCAAACGACTGAATATTGATGCGATAATACATATAGAAACAAATTATGCCCATGATGCTTCGTTTTTTCAATTGATTGAAAAAATCTTGATTATAAGGAAGGATCATATTTGATACGGTTTGATATAAATTGTAGAAATGGTCATACGTGAAAATATTAGCGCAAAATTCAGAGACCGTAACTTATAAGTGACAATAGATTTTGGGGAAGATGGGGCTGGGCTTAGTTTACAACTATGAAAACATTGTCACTGGCCGTTGGAATACTTTATCAACATTTTTTCGTTTTTGTATTCCGTGTGTTTTTCACTTCAACTTTATCGCTGCTTAATCGACTGAAGGCCTAGCAGACGATATATGTTAAGACTGTTGAGGAGAAATTCGGACGTCGTCACTTAGTTTTCCACGCATTCCTGTCACAGAACAGATATAGAAAATTGTATCCACATAATGCTTCAGAGCTTGATTCTATATTTTAAAGCGAAAACATCCATTGAAAACCTCTTCCATCTATCTCACCCATATAAACTACTAAGGGAGCAAGGGCGAGCGTTAGTGCTGCCACCTACGCAGTGAAACTCTCGCAGGGCGACAGTAACGGCGACACTGGTTTGCATGGCTGGGATAGGGGAGTTGCACTGGGCTGATGGTGACATGATATACGTGAGTCGTAATTACACTTCAATCCGTCGCTGGCATACCATATTGAAAATAGTCTTCCATTTCATTCAAACACATGTTGAACCACAAATAAATCTATATTCCTTCGTAAATATTATTCGTTAGGTTACACATACCTGATATATGGATAATTAGCACTTTCTATTCCTCAGTGCTATGAATATAATAGTGCAAGTGCGTATTGCATGCTCAGTGACTATTCAACTCCTGCCACACTCCCACGAGTTAGCTTATAGGGAGTTCAGCATATAAAGGTACAGATAAATTCTGGCGTTAACCGTTTTCACTGCATTTCATAGTATTGCTTACAATGAGGGGATGTGAACTACTTTTATAACTCTTTGAAGATAAAGATTCTTAGCTAAAATGTGCTTGTCGAAAATTTCGCTGAAGAATTAAGATGTCTTTCAAAGATATTACTCTTTAAAAATTGCATTATTTCTTTGAAGCTTAAAAACACGAAAATCATATTCAAAGAAAATTGTTGGATTAAACCTCTTTTCAGTCATTGTTCTGATCAAGTATCGGCTAAAATCCTCAAAACAATATATTCGATTCCCTTTCTTGTAAAATAAGCGTCTTTTTCTGTAACAAAATGGAACCTATATCTACCGTGCAGTGACGCCAGAAGGCTTTTCAGGTCATGTGACTATCGTCGTTTTTTTCAAGAACGTTTTGATAGCACTTAATAACCCATGTGGTTGGTTTCGAGAAGTTTGGCTTATACATTTAAATTTGTAATAAACTTACGCATCAAGTACAAAATTAATACGGGACAAACATATTCATGGGTATTCGCCATTGGCGGCCGATATCTTCCGTTTCCACTATAATCCCTTTCACATTGTTAATGCGCAGTAATTATGAAAAAGTAAAACATACGCCGTGCCATGGTGGCATAGTGAGTAGAGCACTGAGCTGCAGGCCGGATGGTCCTGGGTTTAAATCCATTTCTGGACACCCCAACATAAAATCCTCGCGATTCCATTTTTTTTTTTGCGTTTTAGAGCTTTAAAAGCCAAGGGGAAGGGAACTGGCGCCTGAATTCGTGTCAATTTCACACGCCAATGGCTTAGTACGGGATAAGATCTACCCTCACCTATGAAAAACCAACCTCCGGGTGGGACAAAAATTATTTTTTTTCTTCCAAGCTTTAAGATCTGTTAAAAACCAAGCCAACCGGGACTGGAAGGGGGAAGGCAATGGAAATGCGACACCAACTGTTGGCTAGTGTCTTGAAGAGCGTTCGTTAGCCTGATAGGTAATGCATGCCTTCTCCGAAAGCTGTGTATCACCTCAAATACGTTGTACTATATGTGTTATCTCCTCCACTTGCTCTTACAAAATAAGTAATAATGAATTAACAAACGTGGAATTCATTAAATATCTTGGAATAAGACTGAAAGATGATCTTTCCTGGGGTAAACGCATACATGAAATAATGGGCCAAGCTAATCGTAAACTGGGATTCATCAAAAGAGTACTGGGTAAGTGTGACGTTCATGTACGAGAAATCAGCTACTTTTCCCTTGTAAGACCTCATTTGGATTATGCTGCCAGTGTATGGGATCCCTACGAAATCGGTCTAAATAATGAACTTGAACGTGTGCAGCGAAGATCGGCAATATTTGTAAAGGGATGATACGATAATTATATTAGCGTAACCAGCCTATTAAATGAATTACATTGGGAATCATTGTCAGATCGCAAGTTGAAATGAAGACTTAATCTCTTAAACAAATTCCAAGACCAAATTTTCAATGATGATGTTAAAATTATTTTGCGAACCCCAACTTACTATGGTAGACTGGACCATAATCACAAAATTAGAGAAACTGATTACCGAACTGACAGATTCAGAATGTCCTTTTTTCCTCATACAATTAGGGATATGAATCACGGTAAATATATCCAATACGAGTGTAGCAATGGATAACATTGGTAGCTGCATGTTGGTATAAGGACTCGAAGCTAACTGGGTAAGTAGCTTCTGAGTAGCTTACTAGATAAGTAAGGGTAACGGGACTAACAGCATGTCTTGTATATTTGCGTTGCTATTATTATCTTTTTTTAAACAGTGAGGTTTAGAACAGTATATAAATACTAATCCTTTTTTAATATGCAGTGAATGTTTGTGAGAAGTCACCCCCTGCCACACACATTTATGGTGGCTTGCAGGGTATTATGTAGATGTAGATGAATGTCTTCATCAAATATGCGCGTTCGATCCGGATCGCTCCAGGAAAAAAAAACGTTTTTCAGCCTCTTACGTTGGCATCCGTGGTCTATATCGTATCAAAAGAATCGATACCCATGTGTTCTTGTCAGTAAAACATCTATGGAGATTCTTTTCAATTGGTAGACCGTGAAAATAACCAGAGCGAAGTTTGTGACTCCATAGAAGAACAGAATTCAAGCCATGACAGAGTATTCCTGGTTGCCGGCGGTCAGGGGCGGGCTACACCGCGCAACCGAAATTTATTTTTTGCTTTCGGAGTCGCAACCGGTCGCAAAAGTTATGAAAGCATTATAAATCTTAATGCGTTTTATAATCTCGTGATAAAGTAAGTATTTGTGGCATTCAACTATTTCCTGCATTAAGACAAAAAAAAGTGACTGAAAATACGGTCCGACAAAGTACTATATCTTTCGTAAATATTAAAATTTAATCCTGAAAGTTAAACGTAATGAAAGGCAATGTAATTTTCTACAGTATCGCATCACTATTTACAAATCACTATCTCAAGGAGCATCATACTTTATCAGGAAAAATATAGGAGGTCGACTTTCGCGAATATCGATCAATCGTAAATAGTTAACGCGTGAGATCCCGGGCAGTATACAATTTCAAGCAAAATGAAACAATCAATGTGGAATCGTCATACGAAGTTTCAATGTTCGGACTAAAAAAATAATAACTTTTTGTCTTTTGGCCGTCGCTTTTCGATTTCAGCTCGTTCTATTTCATTGTTATCATAATAGTAATTGGCTAGACTTTGATAGAGTTATCCTAATCTATATTAATAATAATAATAATAATTTTTATTCCACCTCTAAGAAAAAATAAAACATACAAATACAAATAATACAAAAAACTTCAATTTAGAGGGGAATATAGGTACCCCAGAGGATAACCTGTGTTGGGGTTAACATCATGAACAATTGCAAGCAGCGGCTGGTGCCAATCTATACAAGTATTATATCTAGTGGCTAATAAACACTTTGTATATTCAAAAATTGTGGTAAAATCAATGAAATATAACAGTACAGAACAGTAATGAACAATATAACAGTACAGACAGAATAAAAATGAAACAATTTAACAATCTATTTACAAAAAAGTACATATTTTAAACCACCGAGATCACACAACAACTTTTAATAGCTTTTCCACTTCATCACTCTCCTTGGATAACAACCATTCTTTTATTTTGCCCATAAATATAGCCGTGGACTTCTGTTTCCACAGTTCGACCGGAAGGGAGCAGAACAACTTTGGTGCCAGATATACATATGTTTGTTTGAATGCTTCATTACTGGGTTTAGGTATTACAGTACCTAAACCTAACATCGAAATATCTTTTTTTTGACCTCAATTTACCAGAGAGTATTCGGTTGGCTTCGTTCTGTTTCCACCACGAATATAAAATATCTTGAGCACCTTAAAAACAAATAGATACCTTAGTGGTAGCACATCAAACGTTTGGAATAAAGGTAACGAGTGCTGAGTGTTTGGCTGTGTGAATATCACTCTAATGAGCTTCTTTTGGGCAATCTGCAGAGGCTTAATATTGGTAATATAGGCTCCTCCCCAACAAAAAAATGCCGTATTGCAACCTTGAATCAACCAGAGCGCAATATACCGAACGAACAACTGTTAATGACATAAATATCGTAAGATAAAGAATTTTCTTAAGATAGAGAACATCAGATTTTAGTTTGTTGACATGCAATCTCCAGGTGATATTTTCATCTATTATTATACCAAGATATTTTATAAAACTAGCGTGCACAATTTGAAAACATATAGGGCAGTTTCTTTCATTTTTACACATGAGACATCTATAATAAATATACTGTTGTTCAAAATGTTTCCTTTTTAAATTAAATACAACATATTTTGTTTTTTTCACTTAATACTAATTTGTTCATGCTGAACCAAAATTTTATTCTATCAAGATCACTCTGTACTTTTGAGTAAAGATCACACATATTACTCGATGCATAAACTAACGCTGTATTGTCCGCAAAAGATGTTAATTTACCATGAAATATACCAGAATTAAAATTATTTACATATATGAGAAACAGTATAGGCCCAAGGACCGAGTCCTGTGGGACTCCACAAAAAAAGAGACGTATTTTGGCTACAACAATCGTGAATTTTCACGTACTGCGTTCTTCCAGTTAGATAACTCCGGAACCAATTATTACTTATTCCTTTCCCTTTGAGCTTGGAATTATGTGGTGTGTTCTTTGGATATGATTGCGAATAGGGAAGTTTATAATCATTAATTGGTAAGTTGAATTCAAGACCTTTTTTTATTAAATATTTGGATGATTTTTCGGGAGTGAATGTACTTTTTTAAAAATGAACAATATTTAACTTATGGCCGAAGTTTCGGAAATTGTATTTTTCCTTCTTCAGGGCTAAAAATGGGATGAACCACCAATAACATAACAATAATAAGTAACAATTATTAATCCTTTATTATTAATCCTTTTTATGCATGATATGTAAATAAATGTTTGGTGTGTATGTACCCCATACCACAAACCTTTATGGTAGCCTGAAGGATAATATTATGTAGATGAACTACTCAAAGGATCAGTTCCCGTACTGCATATATTTTAATAAAGGCGGGTAGGTACGTAATCCATTTTTAATCGGCCATAAGTTAAATATTTTTCATTTTAGAAAAGGACCTAAACTACAGAAATAATCATTAATGTGATCATGAATACTCTGCCGAGTTAAGGTTTGTTTTAATATCCATAATATCGTAAATAAAAGTTTCCCAGCCAACATTTATTTTCACTTATGATTCTATGCCCTGCCCTACCACGTTCAAGCTGTTATGAATACCATCCATGGTTCCTTTTTCTTGCGTATTATCTTCGGTCATCTTAAGCGCCCCACAGCAGTTTTTTGTTCGTTTTTCTCTGATATAAATTTGGTTGCCGCCGCATCCGTATCTAACTTTCCCCATCTCCACCATACCAAGAGCACTGGGAAAATTTGACTGACGATCATATACGAGAAATCAGCTACTTTTTCTAAGTTAGACCTCATTTGGAATACGCTGCCAGTGTATGGGATCCCTACGAAATCGGTCTAATTGACGAGCTTGAACGTGTGCAGCGATGATCGGCAACATTTGTAAAGGGACGGTACGATAACTAAATTAGCGTAACCAGTCTTATAAGTGAATTAAAATGGTAATCTTTGTCAGATCGCAGGTCGAAATTTTGACTTAATCTCCTAAATACATTCCAAGATAATATTTTTAGTTATGACGTTAAAAATATTTTGCGAACCCCAACTTACTATGGTAGACTGGACCATAATGACTAAATTACAGAAATTGGCTGCCGCACTGACAGATTCAAAATGTCCTTTTATCCTCGTACAATTAGGGATATGAATAGCGGTAAATATTTCCAATATGAATGGATAGCATATGGGTCATTCCATGCCAATTCACCGAATACTTGTTGCAGCACCATTTCAGAAAAAATTCAAATTTAACACACTTACTACTACATGTCTGTAAGGCTCAAAACCAATTTTTGTTAATTTTTTTTCCATGACCTCAAGGACTTACAGGGCCGCGAAGGTCACAGCGTACTGTAAAAATGACACTTTCAGCGAGTATCGGTAATTAGAGTTACTCGGAAACTACAGGTTGTAGTAGAATGGTTCCAATACCATTTTGATGGTCATAAATAGAGCTTTCATTTGAAATATTTTTAATAACCTTACTATGTAACATCTATGAGAACGATGAGTACAAAGTTTTGATACAGTAGGCTGTTACCAGTAGGCTGATAGGAAAACAATCTTAAACATTAGTGTCGTTTACACCTACTGTTTTTGAACAATATCCCAAAAGAATTATGGTAGTGATTTATGTAGGTAGCTTCAGGGAATTGTCTGATGCCCCTATTTCTCTGCCTAAAGTGGCACCTTCTGCCTTAAAGTGCCTTCTGATTGGTTCTCGGAACAAGTGACCTTCTCCATGGAAAGAGCTACACACGGAAAATTTCCTTGTGATGGTATAGGAGGAACTGTTAAATGTTTAGTGTCTAAAGCCAGTTTACAGAGAACAAAAGACAGTCAAATTTTGACTCCATGTTTTTAATTTAGCAATGCTAATATTCATGGCATAACATTTAAGAAGCAATGAGATCACAGGGGTAGAACATGGTTGAGTGATTGGTTTGAAAATGCCTTAAGGATTCCTAACACTTGAGAAAAACACTGCTTTATTCTGATTGCTTGCGACATTGCTTGCGAAAATGCTTTGTAACATCTAATTCAAATAACGGCGAAGAAGTCCAAATAGCAATACTCAAATCCAACACACAACTTAGTATCAAGGTAAATTATTATGTGGCATTATTTATGACTCAAAGTGGTAGCTTGGAGTTGTTGAAAGCATAGACATCAATGAAGGGGACAACTTTGTGCACTTCTTCCATCCTTCAGGACCTAACGCATCATTCAAATTATCAAAAAAAATACAAGGCGTGGGTACTTAATGAAAATATAATAAGGGTTCTTCTTCAGCTCGAATTATCAACACAAACTGGTCAAGTGCATAATATTACGGAACAGCTGACCCAAGAACTTTCTTATATGTTGACAAAGAAGTAGGCACTCATTTAGCCTTTATTATGCGAACAACCTAAATAGTGATATTGTCATAATGGTAGCATGCTGATAGCAATTCTACAGCAAGTCCAGTGGAAAAACAATTGAAAATAAATAGTTTGCCTACGTTTCAATGTCCGCTTACATATTTTGTTCTTAGCAGGCACATAGCCAGGCGCTGGGGAGGGGGGGATGGCTCTGTGGCTTCAGCCCTCCCCCGAAATATTTTCCCAATAATGTTGTTGTTCTAATTTTAAGTGGCCATGGTACTCTGGATTACACTGCGTATAATTCAAGTGTTAAGTGTCTTGAAATGTGATCACTAGTTTGATGCATGTGTGTGGTTGATACAGTCAAGGCCATTTATAACGAATTTGAGGGGTCCGAATATTTACTTTGTAATAACTGAACTTCGTTATATGTGGATCAGTTTTTCCGAGCTTCTCTTTGATGGGTAATAGCCTTCACTTGGTTATAACTGGAACATGGTCTAATATAAGTGGGCTTCACTGTAGTTGTTCTTTTCAATCTGATATGTTTGAACTATGTTCTGTGGCCGGTCAAATTAATGCTTCATAACAGGGTAAACAGTGAACTTTACCAGTGAGAAAAGATAGGAATAGCCACTGTGAAAGTAAATACAAAGCACTGAAAATTGAGGGAAGAGATTTTTAACATGTCGGCACCGAACGGGCAAAGTTGATTTGTTTCAAGTTATGCAACACTAGACTTAGCCCCCCCCCCCAAAGTAAATTTCTGGCTACGTGCCTACTTCTTATTGGAACTGAAATATACAACTTTCAAGGCACTAGTTTGATAGTATTGTTATAACTATTATTTGAATTTATTTCTGGCAACATTTAATTATATGTAACAATCTATACATTGCTTTTACAAGGTGAGCGAGAGAAAATTTTTTGAAAATTCAGTTTGATGCAACATCCAAACGAGCCAAAACACATACTCCAAATTTTAGGTGCATTCTTAATATGATCATAGCTTATCGTACTGAAAATTTCAAATTTTTAATAAGTCCCCCACCAGAGATACAGGGGCCCGAAAATGGTAAATTTTCAATTTTTCCTATTTGCGGAAGCTTGTAACAGCTAAAGGCTTAACAAACACACAACTTTATTCTTACACACATTTACTATGGTACCCAAATATACTATAACAAAAATATAGACCTTGTGATCACAACCCTTCTACAAGAAAATAAATAGCAAAAGTTGTAAAAAACAGCATTTTGTATCAAAACTTTGTACTCATCATTCTCATAGATGTTACATAGTAAGGTTATTAAAAAATATTTCAAATGAAAGATCAATTTATGACCATCAAAATGGTATTTGAACCATTCTACTACAACCTGTAGTTTCCGAGTAACTAATTACCGATACTCGCTGAAAGTGTCATTTTTACAGTACGCTGTGACCTTCGCGGCCCTGTAAGTCCTTGAGGTCATGGAAAAAAAATTAACAAAAATTGGTTTTGAGCCTTACAGACATGTAGTAGTAAGTGTGTTAAATTTGAATTTTTTCTGAAATGGTGCTGCAACAACTTTTTTTTAAATCTGGTGAAATGGTATGGAATGACCCACATATCAAATGGTGTGTGGAAGAATCTACAATGTGGGAAAAACGTGAGGAATATTATGCTTACATCCTTTACGCAAGAACCCACCGCAGGAAAACACCCACACAAGAAGGGGGGTGTGAAAAACCTGCGAAATCCTACTGACAGTAAAGCTAGTTTTTAAGATTAACTCAAATATAATAGGATGTACATAGGAAAATTACTAGATAAAATATAAAATTAACGAAAAGAAAAATTACAAAAGATGAAGTGAAAAAAAAAGGAAAAAAATTAAAAGGGTATTAAGGAACAATTACTAAACAAAAACAAACATGATGCATCAACATGGTGTTGAATGTGCTCCGTTTACCTTGGCATTCGTGTTCCAATCTATCATATGCATTGAGAGAGTGCCCGTGACGTGTAATGCTCATGTGACTCATCTGCTGAACTTTGAGAAGTGATTTATGTAGCGCCCTTTTAAAAGATGTAAGTTATGGAGAGTTTCTTAAGGATAAGGGAAGTTTATTCCATTCACGACATGCAGTGACAATGAATGATTTATTGAAGATAGTAGTCCGGTGGAGAGGTATTACCAGCTTATGATTTCCTCGCGTATTGGATTCATGGACATTTTTCAGCTTCTTGAATTCTTCAAAGATGTAAGGAGGCGTTTTAGAGTTCAGACTTTGATAAAGAAGAGAGAGGGTGTGAATAAAGGTAGTTGTTTCAGTCTTGATTTGGTGGAATATCATAACGAAAGAAAAAGACTGGCAATTTTCCACAAGAATATGGTGTTGTACACCGAAACCGGTCGAGTAAAAAACCTTATTCTTGTGGAAAATTGCCAGTCTTTTTCATTCGTAGAGGGTGTGAAGTTGTCGTTTGTAACTAAGTTTTAACCAAGATAGTTCAGTTATGTATTGGGTGATGTGATCTGATACCTGTAGATTGAAAATGAACCTGATGCAAGCATTTGGAGAGCGTTGAAGTTTTAGTGACAGTTCTTGTGCTAGATCTTGATAAACTGTATCGGCGCAGTCAAATTGCGGTAAAATTAACGCCGAAACCGGAAACCTGGATAGAGAGGGCAGCAGCACTCGACGATTTCGGGAAGATGGATGCGCGGTCAAGGGCATCTGAATGGATTGGAAATGAATACAAGGAGGCGGTGATGACGTGTTTCCGACTCGGCTGGGGTGTGGGCATACATCAACGGAAGGGGAAGGAGGTTATTCTTTTCTCCACTGAGCGCGGGCGAGCTGCTATCGGGGAGACTGTGGGAGCGGGAGAAATTTCATTCAGAAGACTTCGAGTGTTTTGTTGAAGAGCGTTCTTTTTCTCAGAGGTTTGAGTCGGGTGCCGATGAATAAAGAAACACAACAGTGCGAACTCATGTTCGTAACGTGCTAAATGGAAATCAGCCTCGATCCTATTGACAGGGATTGGAAATTACGGGAAGTTATCAGCTGCAATCAGCATTCATCTACATCTACATAATACCCTGCAAGCCGCCATAAAAGTGTGTGACAGGGGGTGAATTGTCACAAAAAAGGCGCGCTATCCATGCATTAAAAAATTAGTAATAATATACTAGTCTAAATGCACATTAATTGCCATGAGAAAAATTTCACTTGGACCGGGAATCGAACCACGCACCTTTGACTTTACGGGCCTTTGTTCAGAATTTAGGATCCTGGGTAGCGTAGTAGTCTGCGCAGTGGCCCGTGAAGTCAAAGGTCTGTGATTCAATTCCCGGTACAGGTGAATTTTTTCTCATGGCAATTAATGTGAATTTCACTGCCGTCTACGCGGCAGGCTTGAAATATCCTACATACTAGTCTAAACTTCACTTTTTTCAAAGATAAAAATAGCAAAGCAAACATGCAATATAATGTTGCTAGTTGGGTTAGCTGAAAGCCCTGATACCAACATTCAACTACCTATGCTATCAATTGATGCACTCGTATTGGATATATTTACCGCTATTCATATTTTGAATCTGTTAGTTCGGCAATCAATTTCTCTAATTTTGTGATCATGGTCCAGTCTACCATATTAAGTTGGGGTTCCCCAAATATTTTAGCGTCAATCAGTGGAAATATTATCTTGGAATTTATTTAAAAGATTAAGTCTAAATTTCAACCTGCGATCTGACAATGATTCCCATTTTAATTCATTTTATAGACTGGTTACGCTAATAAGGTTATCATACCGTCCCTTTACAAATCTTGCCGATCTTCGCTGCACACGTTCAAGGTCATTATTTAGACCGATTTAGTAGGGATCCCATACATGCACTGGCAGCATATTCCAAATGAGGTCTAAAAAGGGAAATGTAGCTGATTTCTCGTGCATGATCGACACATTTGCCAACACTCCTTTGATGAATCCCAGTTTACGATTAGCTTGACCCATTATTTCACGTATGTGTTTACCCCAAAATCATAACAGGATACTTTATACAATCATAGCAGGATACTTTATGTCGAGGCGATGAATAGATCTATGTCTCAGTATTACTCTTAAAGGCGAACCGCCTCGAGCGCGCTTGGCAGGGGGTGGTAGGTCACCTGCCGGGGTGAGTTTTTAGCTGAAAAAAAAACTTTTCAATTAAAATTAGATTTGTGAAACGCAGGCCCGGACCAAGTTGAAAGCGAACTACGCGGCCCCGACAAGCCCTCAAATTATATAGATTTTTGTCAAGAAAGACAAGAGGAAGAAAAGGCATATGATAATTCTCTTATTCATGTAAAAAATTATCAATTTTGGCGCGGACTGTCTTTGCGAATACTTTCGGATGAAACGATTGACAAGGGAAATGTAAGTACTATACAGGCTGCAACTGAACATTGGAACCAACTTCTGATACGCTTACTATCTATCGTCCAATTGTTGGGGACGCAAGGAATTACCTTTCGAGGAACAAAAGAAACACTTTTCGAAAAAGTATTTTGTAGATTATCCAAATCACTATAATCACATTCAGGATTGGATGCATTGATTTCAACCATGGCTTCGGAATCTAAAATTCACCTCGCAGCACCCGAATATTGTTTCCCACTGTTTTCTGTGGTGCAAACCTTGACAAGGTTATTCAATCATATCTACATGATATTGCCATAAAAGTAAATATCAGAATTGACCCAATATGGCGAGGAACAAGTAAGATTCGGCGGCATAAAAATATTGGAAAACAATAGCGGTAAAAAGCAGCACCGATTGCAATTCGACCAGATGGGATCGGCTATTATTCGGATATTAAAAATCATATCTCTTCGCGCGGTGTCGTTATATTGTCCCTACGGCCCCAGACCTCAATACGAGACGGTCGTCCGTCAAGATCTCAAGAGCTCGGAATATTTATATGCTGCAAGCCTCCCGCGTCCAAATCCTTGCGTTTGGGAAACAATTTTACGCCCTCCTTTTTGTTTAAGTATTTATTCTTAAGTGATTTGCCTATAAGTTCATTCCTATAATACTGAACCCTCCTTCACTCCAACAAACAGCAATGTATCCAAGAAGCAATAGTAAACAAATAAATAAAGAAACTTAAATGGACCAAATTAGCTTATATGCTATTAACAACTTAATTAACAATTAATAGGGATAAGTCGAATGCACAACACCTTCCTCTTTTACAACAAAGGGATCATCCATGAATCGTACATCTCTCCTTTTTATCTTGAAGACTCAAGAACAAATATCTAAAACCTCTGATACACTCCTGCACACACACAAGTACAACATATTTGAATGCAACATATTCCAGTTCTATACATTTGATAAATTAGCTTTTAGGACAGGTTTCTGTCCGTTAGAGGAAATATGTATTATGTTTCTATTATACTTGCCTCCTTGTTCGTCCTCAATAACGTAAGACCTAGGTTGGCGGCATTTACTAATTATCCCACCACTGCAACCATGTTTAGCTTAAGCAATTGTTCTTTTAAGTGACTTACCTCTAAGCTCACTTCTTTATTAGTTAACCCTCTTTCACTCTTACAAACAACAATGTAGCCTTGAAGCAACAGTAAACAAATAAACTTAAATAAACTTGACTTAAATACTATAAAACAACTTGAGACAACATAATTAGCAACTAATAGACACAAGGCGAATAAATAACACCAACTTAACCAACTCTCAAACATGCAGCTCGATCCCAATCCTCGATTTTTCTTTTTATTTTGGGATCGAAATCGCTGGTTGTAAAACAGCGTTTACACGTAAAGCAACGTTTACATGTAGCAGTTGACTGCCATGACAGTCGCGATATGCGCGATGTATCTATATCGCTACTGCTATGATGCGTCTGCGTCAACTTCTATGCAGCTTATAGCCGCTATTTAGGCGTTGCCACAACATATAAAAAGCGTTAGATTTCAATAGTGAATTTCGCTTAAATTTTTATTAAATTCATGAAGCAATAAATTCCATCGACGATTATCTTTTGTTCCCATTCTTTAAAGAGTAGAATCTCCCCTTTTGGGAAGGAAATCCTTGTTATTATATCCAAATTCCGTCGTGTATTGCTTTACGTTGGCGATTGTTGCGATTGTGTTGGATACATTTCCGCTGGAAAGTAGACGAACTTCAACTTTGCCAATAGCTCGAACGTGGATCGATAGTGCTCGACATGTGCCCTGTATCGACCTGAACTCGCATCGCAGTTGCTATTTACACATGCGAGTAGGGGTTAGCAGTTGACTGTCATAGCAGTCAACTGCTACGTGTAAACGCGCCTTAAACGCTGCTTAACAGTTGACTGCTATGGGTGCTTTTCATTTAGGTGCGGCGATTTATCGAACGCAGGTGCCGTCGATCGTCAGGATGCAAATGAAATGAAACACAGCTGGCACCGGCGTTTCGCGCATGTGCAGACAGTTCAGGGATTTGGAGGGTAATAAGAAAGTAGCAACGAAGGGAATCGTCAGATAAAGTACGAATCAGCCGTACAATTCACCAATTTTGCTCGGTAAAAGGTACTGCGATTAAATTAGTAATTTTTTTCGTATGTTAGTGGAATGACATGCAGTATTTTAGGGGTTCTGATTAATAAATGCATTAGAATACCTTTCCTGTGTCTGGGAGTTTACAAAAAAATATTGATCTGGGATCTGAACAGATACGCCTAATAAATCTTCATTTGTTGATACATTGTTTTGCGTGACGTCATATTACGCCAACTGATTTTCATCTGTTTGGCTCTCCTCAGAGCATCGAGCCACCGTTAGCCGGCGATCCAGCAAAATCGAAAGCATCGCAGCGTGGCGATCGCCGACTATCGCCAGCTGTAGCCGCAAATCGAAAGCACCCAAAGTCAATTCTTATTTATTTTCGTCGTCATGGTGCTCAAATAACAAAAACAGGAGAAACATGGGTTAATGAATTTTTGATAAATATTTTCATTATTAAATTTTACAAAAAATCACTTCACATCAGCATTGTAACATCCTATCCTACACGTAATTTAGCGATAAAAACTTGATATTAAAATAATTTCCAATTCACATCACATGTGCGACGTATCCCTGTAAAAATGGATCAACGCTCGGCTTTAATTGTCGAACACACAAACAATGCGTTTACTCGGAACCGAAATCGCAATTTTGTACACAAAATCGTTAGATTGAAACGAAGACAGGGCTTCAGTGAAAAAATTAATCACCACAACCATTCACTCATAAATCAAAAATTAAAATAAGCAACAGGTGATGCCCACCGAAAAAGCGTAATTTTCCTCCCGTCCTTGACTGCTTTTAGGGGAAGGGAAGGGATTGGAGGTGGCTTCTCGGAAGGTCTGCTCGCACAGATGCTGTCACAATCAGAGTATTAGCCGAGTTATCATATTGGCAGAGTCAGCTGTGTCTCCCTCATTGCGATAAGACGAAGTAGCTTCCGGTCTCAGTTGTGATTGGACGAAGTCGATATACGTCAGAGGTTGCACCACGCCCACTTTTCCGAAAGGGTTAAAAAGATTAGTTTTCGCCGCTCACAACTCGAAAAATAATTGACGGATCAAAAAACGGAAAAATACGGGTCTTTTTATTTTTTAAACTCTATCACATTCGGCAATAAAAAATATGTTAAACGACCCCATTCCTGCGGGCAAGAAGTATAAAAATAGAAATATAAAAATGGATAAAAAAGTGATTGGTACTGCTAAGAATATTTTTTCCAATTAAGGGTATGCTCCTTCATCATTCGATACCATGACCACTATAAAATTCGTAAGTTCATCAATTCCAGAACGAAGTGTAAAAAGTTGAAAATTCCAATTACCATTGGCAATTACCATGTACCACAAGTACAGCAACCGCGAGGATGTACAGCAAAGAGTGAAAGACTGTTTATAAGTAACACCTTAAGTAATAAAGCAGTGTGTTTGCATATATTCGCCCATGACTTTCATAAAAACATTTTCGGGCTAAAATAGTAAAATTATCGTTTGCGTTGACTCCACCACGGCGACTAAAATGTCAAAAATTAAAGAAAACCATATATTTATGAACCTTTGAGGAAATATTTGCTATTTTTTCATAATGGCAATGTCATGAAAATCACTTCACATCGGCGTTGTTGAAATGCTATTGTTTCTTGTTATGAAAATAGAACTGCAATTCACGCCACACATTCGACGTAGCCAAGTAAACGTGGATCAACGCTCGGTGTGCATAGTCAAACGCTGTATACATACATTACCTACGCATTAATAAGTATGTGATACATGTAGATAAAAGAAACAAATACTCGATAAATAAAATATAACACAGAGTAAGGGCAATAACTGAAAATAAAGATTCATTTCATCAAAAATGCTGAAATACAATTCTAAAGACGAACCAAAAATGATGATACAGAGATTCCTGAATAATCCACTGTTAAGTTATTTTTAATTCTTGCGAAGTAAGTCGGCAAGCATAACTCATGATATGCTTCTTTTTATAAAAATATGGTCTCAGTCATTATAATTTATTTAAAATAGTCTCGCTGTTTTTCACTGCATGCCAAATTAAAAGGAATATTAGCAATCAATTGAGAAAAAATAAGTGTAAAAGCAAACAGTAATAGAAAGAATTGCAGGAATACAATTAACATCCAAACAACTAATTACTACCTTTAAGCAAACATAAAATGAAATCCGAATACATTGGGTGTTATGTATTTACCGATCATAGTTGGGAACGTGACCGAAAAAATTAATTGAATAAAGTTAAAGTAATCTATGTGAAAAGTATCTAGGTAAATTTGAAAGTTACTTTTCTAAAAAAGTAAATGATTTATGTTAAGGTTAAAAAAGTAACTTTTACGTCAAAAGTTACTCTTTCAGTTACTTTGCCAAATTCGATGCTGTGGTGATAGAGGCCTTGATCGTTTTTTGTTTTGACAAGCCAATCAAACACTGGAAACTGTCTTTGTGGTTTATTCCATTCTTATTCATTTCTTGAAAAATATTTGCAGTGTTGATTTTCGTTGCAACTCCGTTTAGTGTCGAGAGTGTTGTTTGTCAGGTTTTCTGACTATGATACCGATACAATAGAATATATGCAAAAATACAGGCAGGCAGTCCTCCGTATAAATACAGGAGTTTATAACGTTTTTAACTCACATAAATATATTAGTAGTAATGTAGAATACATCAGGATATGTTTAGTTGAAAAGGTATACGTTACAACGAATCCCCAGAGTCAATGAATTCTTATCGGAAGCAATTTAAAACATTTTACTAAATCCAAAGATTATCCACTTAAATTCGCAGAAGATTTCACACTTCATTGCTATATTCACAAGTTTACACTATCAGCAACTCCTGAGACAAAGATTGGAATGTAGAAATAACTGTTGTTATTGTAGTTTAAATGATATTGGCTATCTAAAAATTTCTCATGCATACAAATAAAGCAGTTTCACACCTTCAACTCCCTCTTAGTACATTAAGAAACTATTATTATTCCGGAAAAATTACCGAATAGTCTTAGATAAAAAAATCAATTTGGTCAGAATATTAAAAATCAGCTGAGCATACCATAAATGAAAAACAAGAGTAATTAATAAAAAATAAAAAAATAAAATCATATAACTTAAAATATGTTTGTAACAAAGGCATCCTTTCACATAAATAATGAAAAAAATAAAAAAGAATTATAGCTAATGTAAGCTTATTGTAGATTAAAATTAAGTTTCAAGGTCAATGTCTTTATTCCAAACCAATTATCGAATTATAAAATAGCTGTTAGAACAAAATTTAGACCCAAAGAAAACAATTCCTGAAATGCCAATATCAGAAAAGAATACTGATAAAATTTCAGACATTTTTGCCATTCACAAAGGAATGAGAAAACACATTTCGAGGAAAAATTAAATAAATCGTGTTCATGAAAAAAACACAAACATAATTGATCTTTTTATTAGTACGATTGTTTCAAGTCATTGCAGCCACATCAATACACATATATTATGGCTATATTATACATACAGTATACATTAAATTATTACATATGTAATATTATGAGATTGAGTAAACTAAAGATTTATTTATACATAATCTACAACATGTTACACATTATTGTATATTAAAACAGTAAGTAATACACCACAAAGTGCAAACACAATAAAAAACACGATACAAAATATGTAGGGGAGAAAAAAACATTTCAGAATGTAATAAGTAGTTTGAAAAAATAATCCACATTTTTCTTCCTACAACCAAGATATTAAATCAAGATCCTAGATAGTAATGAAAGGTACCGCAGGTTAGGACATCTGATTCTCATTCAATGAAAGAGGGGATGATAAGTAAAGCATTACTGTTATAGCATACATGCGAAGGGACTAAAACGAATTGTCTGATGAAAACAGACAAAGTCTGTGTGCTTGAACGACACACATAAACAACTTGATCTGGGCAGGTTCACCTGGATGATAAAAAAGCACATAATTCACTTGTAGACCACTAAGATGATGCTTCAAGACTTTTCTCGGACCCACTTCGCATCACCTAACGTGATTAATGGACGCCCCCTTTCCCCACGGCAACGTATGTTGATTTGACACCGAGACCATAAGATTTGAAAAAAATAATGGACAAATATACTGATGAAGGCAGATTCTGCGTGGACATAAAATTCCTATAAAAAGACGCCATGTCAAACAGAAAATCCAAATTTAGAGACTAGAGTACGAAAGGGCTCTAAAAAGTCTTTTATCTCAATTTATGTAAATAAATATTCATGAGCCACTCCAATCCATTTTTCTTGCGTGTGGAAATTTCGATTTCAGACAACAAACAACAACAAGAAAAAGAATACATTTGTAAAATGTATGGAATTGAATTATTATTTTATTTTCAGAATCCAATAATACCACGTGAAAAATTTCACAGTATTAACTTTAAAACAGTAGCCAAATGATGATGTCATCGTATAGTTTGCATAACTTCACTACAATAATATAAAACAATAAACATGTAATATGTCATTCATAAATATATTCATGAGCCACAATATAAACATGCGTACTTTATCACCAATAACACTGAATAATTGCATAAAAAAGGTAATTTAATAAGTAGACCTAAGATATTAAAAAATTATTTTCAATAGAATATTTGGAATTAACTCGATCATATAACAGTTATTGTAAATTGTAAAGAATATTCTTCAGTATAAAAATAAGCATGATTCCATGAAAATCATTGTAAATGGAACATTGTTTTTCCAGATGAAATAAGGGTGGAAATTTCCTTAAAATCCTAGTGTGAAAAACAAAACCATCATGCGAAGAAGGGAAAAATTTCCATACATATATTTGTAATCTCATGATTGTTATCTTACAGCTCGTAAATTACGTCTCCGAAGTGAGAGCCAAGCAATTGAAAAAAATACGACACTTCATCATCTAAGAAATCCTGCCAAGTGTTACCGTACATTTAGTACATATATGTGCAGTTTAAAGAAAAAGAACAAAGCCATTTTTTTTGGATGTAAGTAGATAACATATGCACAGTTTGAAATGATAATAAACTTTTTATTGCCATTTACGTCGTCATGGCAAAAGTATTTAATAAAACAATAGGAAATGTTATAATTTAGTATTTCGTTTGGTGTTAGTGTATAAATCAATGATCGTGGAAATCAATTTTTTAAGGAAACATTTATTTTACAGCAACTTACAAATTTTACAGCAAATTACAAAGTTACAATGAGGTATATTTTATATCGTAAAAACTTTTTCATAAGTGGTACAGTAATGCACAGCAAAATATTGATAACTCTGAAATTGGATGAGAAGAATGATACATAGATTACGATATTCATCATCTCATGAGTTTAAAATACAATAAAATATACAATAATATATAATAATATATAATAAAATATCATACAATATTTTTATTAATTTGCTTTCAAAGAAGTTGTCACAATGTCGTCTGCATACATAAAAATCTTGCCGTTTCTAATGTGCTTAACAATATCATATACATATATAAGAAACAGATTTGGTTCTAATATTGAACCTTGAGACACTCCTGATTTGATTGTTTTCATTCCACTGCAATGATCAAGACTTTTTAGAGTTAATTTTCTATCAGAAAGGTTATATTCTATCCAGTTCATCGGTTTACTATCATAACTCTTTATTTTAGCATAAATATTATCTTGGCAAACTCGATTAAAGTTGGTAAAGTTGGCATTGGTAAAAAAAAGCTTGGAATAAAATGTAAACAAAGAAAAAATTGAAAGCCGTGAAATAAATGAAGATATACAAATATTAAAACAGAAGCGAAGCGTAGTGTTTTCAATGAAAGTAAAAATAAAATAGATAAGAAAGGAAGCAAAATCTCAGGCAAAGAGGTGTGGGAGTCGTCGGGAGAAGTCGGTGGGAAGCATGACATAAGAAAAGAATTTTTGCAAGAAAGAACATTTATATAACAAGAACATCTTTATAAGCCTAGGGAGGGTGGTCAATATTGCCTAATAGTCATGTACTGAAAACTCCCTCTCCATGAAGGAATAGTGGACGGGTTTCTGAGGCCAGTATTTACATAATAGTCTCTTCCTGGCAGAAAAAACTATATCTCTGCACCTGCCACTATCTTATACGATTGTAAAACCATGAAAGCATAAACACGCAAAATGAGTGTAGCAACAAAAGTTTTACGTTTCGCTAGAATGGTGCTTTTTATGCTTATTAGATCATTCTCACACGCATAACCACATACACACAGGCGCTATTCCATGCCGAACCCAAGAGGTCGCGCCACCGGCTCGTTAACCTTTATTTAACGTGGCGTTTCCCCCTGCGTTCCCCTCCGGGCTGCGCAGAGGCCTATTCCACGCATTCACTCCCAGGGCCAGGGCAAGACGCGACGAGATCAAGCGGACTAAAAACTAAGCATATACGATATTAAACCCTATCCTCCCAATCTAAAATCCACCCACCCTCTAAACTAAATATACTGCTAAATTCCCTAATCCTACCTATTTCATTCGCATACCTATCGGCGCTGACCCTGTTCATCATCATTCATTCTCCAATAAAAAAACTCAAAAATACCATTCACACATACACCTGCAAAAGAAAATACAATAAATTGAGGAAAACCTGTAATAAATACATTAATTAAAGAAACATTAAAATAAGGTAAAATTAACCATAAAAAATATATCAAATTATCAGTGACAAATACGTGAACAACGGAATAATCTTAAGATATAAATAGAATGGTAGCGCATAATAGCGCTAAGAATGTGAGTCCTACCTAAATCAAAAACTAAGAGCCAGTGGACACGGCAAAACAGTAGTTCAAATGCCAAACCGGGATTGACCCGGGTCAAATGACAGATAAGCCAACCCCTACACACTATAAGTGCTGAACAGTAGGATCCCTGCCTAGTTAAAAACTCTAAGAGCCGGTACACAAAGCAAAATACTGAGAATAAAAACAGGGAATAATATGAAAATATAAATGGTATGAATGCGCATAATGGCGCTAAGAGTGTGATTCCTGCCTAAGTGAAAAACTAAGAGCCAGTGCACATGGCAGAACCGGAGTTCAATGACAAAACCTGGATTGACCCGGGACAAACGACCGATATGCAAAACCCTACTCACTATATGTGCTAAGGAAAACATAACGTATAGAGAATATAAAAAGCATATTCATCGTATAGAGATTATAAACACATTTCCTAAACATATATAGAATAAAAATAAACAATTAAAAATAAACAAAAGACAATCGACAAACTCACATACACGCCAAAGAAGTCCCTGGTAGTCGTGGCTGCTCTCTCTCCCTTTTTTCTGCTGAGCCGGCGTAGCTATTGGAAGGGTAGGTAGAAAAAAGAGCAAAAAATACACAGGCACATATTTACATTATATTCAATACACTGGAGTCTCTCTGGTCCACATGATGCACACCAACCGTTGAAAGCGGCCACCACTTACACAACACTGATTTACACCACACTGAATTACACCAAACTGACACGACACTCACGTTCCCACAAAACACTTTTTTCGTCACTTACACTGCACTGCACTGCACTACACTCACTTCACGTCCCTGACGATGTGGCGATTCACAAGGAGAGAGCGGGTTAATAGACAAAAAACAAAATATTGAATGCCAAGTTGCTCACATTTAATGAAGATAGCCAAAAGTGCAATTTAAATAATGAGAGGAATGGTCACTCAGAAACGAAGTCACCTGGATGCACTTCGTAGCTGGCGATCCAAATCCATGACTTTTGAGATTGAAAACTAGAGCAAACTTCGCATTCGCAAAATAACACTAATAGCTAAACGCATTTCCTAAATATCCTGCCGTTACGGTGGGCCAGAAGGGCCTTTGTTTCAAAACATTAGAAACTGACTACATACCCTACACTCTGACAGGCCGGGGCGTTGTGGTGATACCTAAGGAGAGAGCGGGTTAGTACACATAATGGACAAAAAAACAAAATATTGAATGCCAAGTTGCTCACATTTAATGGAGATAGCCGAAAGTGCATTTTAATAAAATGCGAGGAATGGTCACTCAGAAACGAAGTAACTTGGATGCACTTCGTAACTGGCGATCCAAATCCATGACTTTTGAGATTGAAAACTAGAGCAAACTTCGCATCCACAAAATAGCTCTAATAGCTTAACGCATACCCTAAATATCCTACCGTTACGATGAGCCAGAAGGGCCTTTGTTTCAAGATATTAGGAACTGACTACATACCCTACACTCTGACAGACCGGGGCGTTGTGGTGAAACCTAAGGAGAGAGCGGGTTAGTACACATAATGGACAAAAAAACAAAATATTGAATGCCAAATTGCTCACATTTAATGGAGATAGCCGAAAGTGCATTTAAAAAATGCGAGGAATGGTCACTCAGAAACGAAGTAACTTGGATGCACTTCGTAACTGGCGATCCAAATCCATGACTTTTGAGATTGAAAACTAGAGCAAACTTCGCATCCATAATATAGTAATATAAGCTAAACGCATACCCTAAATATCCTACCGTTACGATGGGCCAGAAGGGCCTTTGTTTCAAAACACTAGAAACTGACTACATACCCTACACTCTGGCAGGCCGGGGCGTTGTGGTGAAACCTAAGGAGAGAGCGGGTTAGTACACATAAAAGACAAAAAAAACAAACTATTGAATGCCAAGTTGCTCACATTTAATGCAGAGAGCCAAAAGTGCATTTTAAAAAAATGCGAGGAATGGTCACTCAAAAACGAAGTAACTTTGATGCACTTCGTAACTGGCGATCCAAATCCATGACTTTTGAGATTGAAAACTAGAGCAAACTTCGCATTCGCAAAATAACACTAATAGCTAAACGCATTTCCTAAATATCCTGCCGTTACGGTGGGCCAGAAGGGCCTTTGTTTCAAAACATTAGAAACTGACTACATACCCTACACTCTGACAGGCCGGGGCGTTGTGGTGAAACCTAAGGAGAGAGCGGGTTAGTACACATAAAAGACAAAAAAAAACAAAATATTGAATGCCAAGTTGCTCACATTTAATGGAGATAGCCGAAAGTGCATTTTAATAAAATGCGAGGAATGGTCACTCAGAAACGAAGTAACCTTGATGCACTTCGTAACTGGCGATCCAAATCCTCATTTTTTGAGATTGAAAACTAGAGCAAACTTCGCATTCATAAAATAGTATTATAAGTTAAACGCATACCCTAAATATCCTACCGTTACGATGGGCCAGAAGGGCCTTTGTTTCAAAACATTAGAAACTGACTACATACCCTACACTCTGACAGGCCGGGGTGTTGTGGTGAAACCTAAGGAGATACCGTCAGCTTAACTGTGAAAAAATCATAGAAAGACAGCATAAAAATAAAATTATTCATTAAAGACATGCATCACAACATGTAAAAATAGGCACAGGCGGGTATTACACAATAAAAACCAAATTACAAAACACACAGGATATCACATGACATATAGACCACAGTAAGAAATTATATTCCTGCCTAGAGTCGACTCACTAGAATGGGCATGTGGCCACATACCCTATAGTTGGAGGACCGGTCCTCCATGTTACCAGATTAAGTACAATAGTTACACCATTAATCAAGCTTGATATACCAAATTACCTCACATTTTAGGAGCTAACCGCTCCTATGAGAAATACAAAAAACCAAATATGTATTCATGAATACATATCTTACCCATATTCATACACACTTTTATTACCTTATAGGTCGTTGAACCTGAAATAAAGTCAGTGTTACATGAGGAGTACAAAGCCAAGAGCAAACCAATGTTTTTCCTCCTCTTGTAACTGCTCCCTCTTCATCTGTTTCGGGCACCAGTGAAGATTCCTCACCCTAACCAGGTCACCTTCCGGGAAGCCACTTGGAAACGTAGCTCTGCTACAATTCCTGCAACGATAGAAAAAATTCTAATTAAGTTAACGTGCCGTCAAAACAATGCAAAAGTGAGCGAAGGAAATACTAATATTGTTTCATATATTATATCCGTTGTAAATAGAGTGGATAAGACGTTATTCACGAACATCTGTCTAAGCATACTGAGTTTACGTTACAATATTGTTAATTACAAAAGCTGCCAAGTTAAATATTATTTAGCAATCTTCTGAGTCTGTTCCGGTTCTTTTAAACGGTTTTGAATTACGACGAATTCTTTTCTTTCCCGTGCCCCTTCTTCGTAAAGAGAACACATATCTGCAGAAATAATGAACTCATAAACATCTAGACGCTCTTAAAATTCACTAATCTCTCTAAATAATGCAATGTTGCCGAACTGACAGATTCAAAATGACCTTTTTTCCCCGTACTATTAGGGATATGAATAACGGTAAATATATCCAGTACGAGTGTAGCAATGGATAACATTGGTAGCTGCATGTTGGTATAAGGACTTATAGCTAACCCAACTAGCGGCATGTTTTTGCATGTATGTTATGCTATTTTTATCTTTTTTTAAATAGCGTAGTTTTGACCAGTACCTATACAAGTACTAATCCCTTTTTTATGCATGATATGTAGTGCATGTTTGGTGAGAGTTCACCCCCTGCCACACACCTTTATGGTGGCTTGCAGGGTATTATGTAGATGTAGTAAGATGAGAATGGAGAATACATTAAAGGCGAACATATAAAAATGCTAGGCTGAGTTTAATTTACAATTTGATGGTACTGGAACAAGAGAAATCTACAATCATTAAAAATAAAGTTTTTGTAATAATAAGGAGTGACATTACTTCCAGTTCATTTGCACTTGAATGTTAGTTATCAAATTCTAACCAGAGAGAAAAAAATTTCGAAAGCATAGCGGAAATCGAACTAAATTTTTTATTGCACACTACGTCATATAAATTCCTGTCTCAATTTAGGTGTTTCATTTAAGCTGTTAAAAATTCTTCTAACTTGTTGGGCATTATTGAGTGAAGGAGTGGTAAAATACAGCAAACAAGGCGATAACATTCCAATTCTTTCAAAACCCCTGAGTGGATTAATTTAACGAAATCCAGAGGACACGATTTAAATTACTTAACAGAAGCATTTACGAGCGATAGATAGTATGCCTCCAACTGCACGGAAACGTCTGGAGCTGAGATACTTCAAAGATCTCTACGAGATACAAAAAATGCAAATTTATACTAGGATAAAAACTTTTACGAATCCAACAATGCGGATGGAAGTCGTGTAACTCACTGCAAAACCCCCGGTGGCCAATCGTTTAAAAAGCGGACTTACCAATCGTGGAGTAAATTAATTTATAACCCTCTTGCTATGCACGCGTATTTACTGCTACCGAGGGAAAAAAACTGATGTAAACATTTCCTTAACAGGCCAACAAGAAATTAATGCAAGCAGACACATGTTAATTCTGTACCAAACTTCACTAAAAATTGGCCTCTCTCCGGAATGACTCTAGTTACCGATAAACGTGGAATATCGCCGTAAGGAGAACCTATGTGAAAATAGTAGTAATATAGGCACCAAATCCTCGTATCTCTTCAAGAGCGTGAATCTGTACCAAAGGTTTAAGTAGGAGAAATATTTTAGAGTAGTCTGTAGTGCATGATGCATGTATTAATCCCTTAAATACATTATGTACTAACAATGTAGTTGCATGAGACCCTATAATTGCTTTTTTGCATGTCGGTAGTGCATGCTTGGTGATCTTCACCCCCTGCCACACACCCTCGCGGTGGCTTGCAGGGTATCGTGTAGATGTAGATCGTGTGAAAGTAGATTGAGCCCCGACCGACCGAATAAACCGGCATCACGAAGTCTGTCGCGGAAACCTAAAATCTTGGTAGGAGAAAAGGTATCAACACTGCTATGAATAACTTGCACAAAGTTTTGCCCGAGACTGTGTCGTATACCCAAAATCTTCTTAAACTTATAAATGCTCAAAAACCTATGTTGTCGTTGAGAATTAGCCTCGCTTCCTTGGCTTCAGTTACCATCTACACAAATTTGTAGGTATTGTAATGTACTAATTAGGTTTTACTTAGGTGAATTATTGGTGGATTGCTTTTAAATTTTCAAGCTCCACGCGAATTATGTGGATTGCAAAAGTATTAAAACAGAGGAAAACATTATACTTTAAAAGTAACATTATTTCTGATACCTACAGTACACCCACAATATACATGTACATGTATTTAATAGCCTACTAGCCATAGCGAAGGTGTATGGCAGGGGGCAGATCAGCCACCTACTCCGTACACAATATTGTGTTCTGTCTACGCCCATTATTGAAATTGTGTCTATTTAAACATAAATAACATTGGAATGGGACACAAGTTACATCTCAGCGTTGTCTATTGATTTCCTTTAGGATATTTATCCCGAAAATAGCTTTCTAAGTAAATCAGGTTGGAATTCAGATTTAAAATAAATGTTTGGCATTTGTTTGCTGACTTTCTTCGGTTTCTTTGACGTCTATAATGCATTTGCTTATCTTCTTAATTGTCTAAATTATACTGGGTTCAAAAATACATGGGTACGGGAATAGCTAGTAGCAGGCACTTATGCCCGAGCCATCCAGGATGGCCGCCCTCTTCTCAAATCGGCTGACATACGTCCTCCAGTATGTACATTCTTACTACCTTGTTTACAGCAGTTGTATACAGCGGTGGTCTAAATCCCACAACCCGTCTGGGGGCTGTGTTTGAAACCGTCAGGATATCTTAAGACACGATGGCCTGATGAAGATAATAGTCGAGGGAAAAGTAAACGAGAAGAATGGAAAAAGCAGGATTCGTATGAGGTACATGGAACATGTGACGATCGATGTAAAAGAGAAGAATTACGTCATTATGAAGAGGTTGGCCGATAGAAGAATCGAGTAGAGGGCAGCGTCAAACAAATCCTAGAATTGTTGACCGATAATGAACACAAATGGCGAACAGACAGTCGATTTCTGTCAAATGATACGCGATATGGCAGTTAGAATTAAACTTTAAAAAAATGTCTTGTAATGAATTTTTGGAAAAAGAATAGCTCTCCTCCTAGCACTTGCACAATAAGTAATAATGAATTAACAAACATGGAATCCATTAAATATCTTGGAATAAGACTGACACATGATCTTTCCTGGGGTAAACAGATACCTGAAATAATGGGTCAAGCGAATCGTAAACTGGCATTCGTCAAAAGAGCACTGGGTAAATGTGACGATAATATACGAGAAATCAGCTACTTTTCCTTTGTAAGACGTTTTTTGGAATATGCTGCCAGTGTATGCGATCCCTACGAAATCGGTCTAAATAACGAACTTGAACTGTGCAGCGAAGATCGGCAAGATTTGTGAAGGGACGGTATGATAACCTTATTAGCGTAACGAGTCTATTAAATGAATTAAATTGGGAATCATTGTCAGAAGGTAGGTTGAAATTAAGACTTAATCTCTTAAACAAATTCCAAGACCATATTTTCAGTGATGATGTTAAATATATTTTGCGACCCCCAACTTATTATCGTAGACTAGTCCATAATCACAAAATTAGAGGAATTGATTGCCGAACTGACAGACTCAAAATGTCCTATTTTCCTTGTACTATTAGGGATATGAATAACGGTAAATATATCCAGTACGAGTGTAGCAATGGATAACATTGGTAGCTGCATGTTGGTATAAGGACTTAAAGCTAACCCAACTAACAGCATGCTTTTGCATGTATGCATCGCTATTTAAATTTTTAATTACAAATTGTATGCACGATATGCAGTGCATGTTTGGTGAGAGTTCACCCCCTGCCACATACCTTTATGGTGGCTTGCAGGGTATTATGTAGATATGACGTCTCCTTCTCTCATTGAACCTTCTCAACAACACCACACCCATTCCAACACAGGCAATGAAACCACTCAACCAAACAATACGAAACACACGTTATACTTTGAATAATACTGTTTAGTGCTGTAGATACTAAGATTCAATGTGAGTCTCATTTATGGACGCCGAAGAAAATGTATAGCAAAATAATGAACGAAAAAACTGATGATGAAAATGAAAAAAATGATGAAGCAAACTTGATTTCACAGGAGATAAATATATGTGAATTAAGATTTGATACACTAAAATTGAGCCTGCATTCTCAACTGAACATGTCTTGAAGTTTCCAAATAACAAAAGGTCACGGCAAAAACGCAAATTTAAATAATATCAAAAAAACGATATCTATATTCAGCTACTTGCGTTCATCATGTGACATGCATTATGAATTCCAACTTAAGTACTTAAATTTTTACCGCGTCAAGTTCATGTATAATAAAAATAACAATACCTTTTTTAAGGTATTACATGAGCAATAATTGTAATACCTTATTTTATGAAAGGTAACCGCTTCATTACCGTGTAAATTCCATCATCATTCCGTGTACGAACAAAATGTCAAGACTGAACTTGACGGATGCTGATTGTCTGGCTAAAGAAGCAGTGCCAATCAGCTAAAAATATTTTGATTAGTGTTGTCATTATGACAAAATATTTATCATGCACGATGTATAGATAAAATAAATAAAATTATATTTTAAATGCATAAGTGAAATGAATAGGAGTGTCTTATAATGACCGAAAAATTATCCACATTTCGTATAAAAAGCAAGTGGCTGTGATAAAATATGGACACAGCTGTGGAAAAGCAAGAATAAGGAAAGGAGTGAGACAAGGCTGTGAACTGTCTCCCGTAATTTTTAATACTTACAACGAGAGAGCCATCAATGAAATCAAAGAGCAGTCTTCTGGAGTGAATATCCACGGAGAAAAAATTAGCATGCTGAGTTAACTACGATATTGGCTTGCAACAAGAGACAAGAGGGCAATACAAATGTGAAACTAGGAAAACAAAAACTTGAAGAGGTGAAAGAGTTCTGTCATCTGGGAGGCCAATAACGAACGATGGACGACGCAAGAAAGAAATACATAGTAAGTAGAATAGCCCAGGCGAAGAGGGCATTCTGCCAAAATAAAAATCTGTTTAAAGCTGAAAATTCATATGTAAAAGTAAGGAAATAATTCAACAGAACTTACGTCTGGAACCTGTTTCTTTACGGAAGTGAGTCATGGACGATGACAGCAGCGGAGAAGAAAAGGGTGGAAGCATTCGAAATGTGTTGCTATCGAAGAATGATGAAGATAAAATGGATCGACCGCGTGACAAATGGAGAAGTCCTAAGAAGAGTGGGATGGAAGAGATGTCTGCTGAAAAATCCAAAATGAAGACAGGGCAACTGAATCGGCCATATCCTAAGACACGATAGCCTGATCAAGATAATCATCGAGAGAAAAGTAAATGGGAACATTGTCTAAAAGGTAGGCCTCCAATGGGATATTTGTGGAACAACCTGTGAAGCATGTGCAAGAGAGGAATTACGTTAATATGAAGAGGTTGACAGATGAAAGCATCAAGTGGAGGGCTGCGTCATACCAATCCTAGGATTATCGGCCAACGATGATGATGAGGAAATGTATTAAAATAATGAATGTGTTATACTTCCTACAATAACCATTGTATAACAAAGGACCAAAAGAATCAGAACAAAAACGCAGTAGGTTGGAAATCAAATTTCTTTGTTATTGTGTTCAAAGCACGCATTAAGATTCTGTTATTGGACCTAATGGCCTGGCAATGCTCACCGGTGATTCAACAACAGCTGAAAATTATTGCAATACAAACGGACCAGCTAAATATCCCTTAATCTTCCCTTGAATCACCAGGCTATCAAACTGATCTTTGCAATCAATAATCAGCACAAAATTTAAAAACGAAAGAATGAGGAAGTGCGACAAATAGGTTAAACCTTTTAAATAAATTCGAAACCGATTTCTTCACAGATGATGTTAGATATAAATTAAAAACCCCTGCATATTATGCTACGTTTGATCAGATTAACAAGATTTGAGAGATACCGTCGTACCGATAGATTTAAAGTGTCATTTTTCCCGTGTACCATAAAAGAGAGCAATAGGCAGCGTAGCAAAGGGATAGGTAGGTGAAATATAATCAGAGTAGTTGTTAGTGCATGATGCATGTAATAACAACCAATAATCCCTTTCTTATTTCGTAGATATTAACCATCTAGTTGCATGTGACCCTATTATCTAGCATGTCTCCATTAAATATCCTATTTGCATGTCAATAGTGCATGTTTGGTGATCTTCACACCCTGCCACACACCCTCGTTGTGGCTCACACGGTGTTACGTAGAGTTAGATATATGGCTTATTCTGCGTGCAGTGTGGTCGCAAAAAAATTTCCTGTAATATCTGAAATAAATATACCTATATTCTCTACCAAATACAATTAAAAAATAATGTGTTCTTTAATTATAATCAAATGTATATTCACATTAGAAAGTCCATGACGCGGACAAAATTATGTAAATGAGTAGCACAGACAGCAAATGAAATCTATCAATTACATTGGATAAACGTGTATTGGTTCTACAATCTCACCTATCACATGAAACTAAGTTTTAAAACAATGAATTCGTATCATAGCGGAAAACTATAAAACTATGAAGCACTAAAAAATTATTTTTGTAGAATATTTCCACGTAGGAAATGAAAAAATTACCACCCAGGTCTTACACAATATGTTAACAATCCCAATTAAGTGACTCAGTAGTGTACAGGTAAATATATGCCCAAACGATATGGAATATTTAAATGACGTTACACAAGTGATTGAAAAATGGTGTGATACATCCCAGTTCAAACTAAATTTCTTTAACTGTGTAGACATGAATCTTTGGAAAAAGAATAGTTCTCCTTCCAGCATTTAGAAAATAAGTAATAATGAATTAACAATCGAAATTAAATATCTTGGTATAGGACTGACATATGATCTTTCCTGGGGTAAACACATACTTGAAGTAATGGGTCAAGCTAATCGTAAACTGGAATTCATCAAAACAGTACTGGGGAATGTGACGATCATGTACGAGAACTCAGCTACTTTTCCCTTGCTAGACCGCATTTGTAATACGCTGTTAGCATATGGCATCCTTACAATTTAGGGTTGAATTATGAACTTCAACGTGTGAACAGCGAAGATCGGCAAGATTTGTAAACGCATGATTACTACCTAAATTAGCATAAGCAGTCTATTAAATGAATTAAAATGGGGATCATTGTCAGATCACAGGTGGAAATTTAGTCTTAATCTCCTAAATAAATTAGCATGATATTGCATGCTCGCTTTGCTTTTTTCCTAATACCCCGTAGATGAACTATTTTATGCCAAGGACACAAGATACTTAATCAACCTAATCGTCCAATCATACTGCCAAATACCTTACGTTCTCGAGTGAAAACAATGCTAAAACAGAGTTGAAAATCCAAGCAAATGCCGATAATGTATAAATCATCATTGTAATTACCACAAATGACACAGTTATTTCCATTTTGATAATGGGGTACGAAATTCAATCTCAAAAACTCAGCTACATGAAGTATTTACCACCAAAAGAATACTAAAAATTCTGATTTAGAAATGAATACAGTGCTAGGTATATATTACCACTCCTGCAAATAATTGATGAATAACCATACCAATGAATAGTAATTAATCAAAATATTTTGAACATCAACGCAGACGGTAGAAAGTCAAGTGAATTGGGAACTTGCACTTTTTTTTAAAACTCTTGGAATGAGAATTTTATTGGCCTAAATGCTTGGCGAAATTTTTGCTGGAGCTATGTTACAAAGATATTACTGTTTTAAAAATTATGTTTCCGGCAGCTTAAAAACACGACATCATCGCATGACGACACGGCACGGTATCACTAAGGGCGTTGTTTATCTCATGTAAGTTGAGGTATATGTTGTAAGTTATTTAATGAATACTTGGCGAAAACGTATACATTTATCTCGTTCATTTAATGCAAAAATCGAATGTATTACCATGGATCTAACGAGAAAATCGTTTTTAAATTGTGCAATACCTGTATATTGCCTTAATTGTTTTCACTACATGTATCTCTGCAAAGCAATCGCTGTTTATTTTTGAGAAAGATCAACATCCATAAAGAAAGTCAAACAAGAGCAAATTGATCCGATCGTGCTTTTCAAAATCCCCTTAAAACCACCTTTACGATTAAGAAACGACTAAAAACACCGAAACAATATATTTACTTATTTTTCTTCTAGAATAAACGTCCGTTTCCGCAGCAAAATGCATCTAATACCTTTGAGTAACGTCTGAAGGCGCTTCAGGTCAATGTTCGGCTTGGCTTTCGTCAATGTTCGGGTACACTTTAAATAGCGTATAATAATCTTTGCGTTTGGCTTATGAAACATGTAGGCTATATACTTGAATTGGTGAGATAATTTCACATCAATTACACAGGAGAAACAAATTCCATGCATATTCCCAATTGTACTTGTTCTTGATCAACAACTCAAGACATTAAGTGTCTTCTCCCATTCACGTGAGAGGGCGTGCAAGACAAGCTAATCATCAATATGAATAAATGTGGGGAAATTATCCTTAAAGCAATAATTCAAATGTACCCTCAGATCAAAAATTCTCTGAAATAAAAAAATGAAAGACATTTCGAACCCTAGAATGTGGATGGAATTTAAAAAAACTCACTTAAAACCAAGCGTTAATTATCTTGCAATCAATTAAATATCTTGGAATAAGACTGACACATGATCTTTCCTGGGGTAAACACATACGTGCAATAATGGGTCAAGTGAATCGTAAACTGGGATGTGAACATCATGTACGAGAAATCAGCTACTTTTCCCTTCTAAGACGTCATTTGGAATATGCTGCCAGTGTATGGGATCCCTACGAAATCGGTCTAAATAACGAACTTGAACGTGTGCAGCGAAAATCGGCAAGATTTGTGAAGGGACGGTATGATAACCTTCTTAGCGTAGCCAGTCTATTAAATGAATTAAATTGGGAATCATTGTCAGAAGGCAGGTTGATATTAAGACTTAATTTCTTAAACAAATTCCAAGACCATATTTTCAGTGATGATGTTAAAAATATTTTGCGGACCCCAACTTACTATGGTAGACTGGACCATGATCACAAAATTAGAGAAATAGATTGCCGAACTGACAGATTCAAAATTTCCTTTTTTCCTCGTACTATTAGGGATATGAATAACGGTAAATATATCCAGTACGAGTGTAGCAATGGATAACATTGGTAGCTGCATGTTGGTATAAGGACTTATAGCTAACTCAACTAACGACACTTTTGCATGTATGCTTTGCTATTTTTATCTTTTTTTAAATAGTGTAGTTTTGAACAGTACCTATACAAGTACTAATCCTTTTTTATGCATGATATGTAGCGATGTTTTGTGAGAGTTCACCCCCTGCCATACTCCTTTATGGTGGCTTGCATGGTATTATGTAGATCTAGATGAAGCGAGTGACTAAGCTGTTAATAGCGGACTCTCCCTATTTAACATAAATACTTTTAATAATCCCGTACCAACAAGTGCGAACACGGCACTCCGTATCTGCTGCTCCCGAGCGAAAGAGATTGATAAAAATCGGTAATGCTGCATCACTTTCTATCTTCAAATGGCGTCTGAAGCCTGGCTATTTTCAAATGAAAACTGAGTAATGTGACTTAATACATATTTTATTTTAGAAGTCGTGGTCAATGTGAAGCATTTCCAGCAATATCCGCCACACAGTGTTGGAAAATTAAAGTGAGCTCGACAACAAGATGGACCACGAGACTAATACAATTTATATCAACTGTTAAGAAATTAAGGTGTTAAAAAATCAAATTAATTTGAAGAAAGTGAAGACGCGCGAATGCATTTGAGAAGTTCAGTTTATGAACAGCCAGATTTTCATCTAGGAAGTATTCTATCTTCAAGCAGAGACAAAGAAAAACCGAGTTCAATCACGAACAAAGCGTAAATGGGCAATGTTTGGGGCACAGATAAAATATTTAAGAATCATCCTAGAATATTATAAAGACTAGAAACATTCCTTGGAGATTTTTGGCGCGAAAATGACGGTATCAGAGGTCAACTTGGCATCGATCAGAAGAAACAGAATCGCAAAAGACGACACGAACAACTTTATGTGAGAACACCCGTGCAGGAAGAACATTAGAATTGAAGCAGACTTACCATCCTGAAGAGCGTTCCTCGCAGCCAGTTTCTCGATTTCTCATTTTTCCCTCGCCATGACCGACTCCATCGATGACGAAGATCCTTATTTTCGTCGGACGCAACTCAAACTTCTTCCTGTAATAAATGCATACCATTAGATGATGGAACCGCCGTAATTACTGTACTTTTGCTGCTTTTCTCCATCAAACAACAGAAAAAATAACATTTGATAAATCCAGTGGTTAACTTCTAAGTAAACCAAAGTCGTGCAGAATATGGTCAATCTCTCGGAATAAATATCTATTAGTCGTACATCGAGAAAAATAAGTGACGAATATGTCTTTAAAAGTCACTGCAAACTCAATGAAAGCTAATAATCCAATCTGACTTAGAGTACAACTTTCTCAAATTGGGACTGATAACTTACCCAGCCTCCCGTCTCCGCGTCCTGACGAATACTGAAGAATGAATGTCTGATCACATGTGTGAATGTCTCGGTCTGTTATGACGTCAACGGAAACGGACCAATCACCGAAGTGCAATGAGAAGTTGTCGTGATCAATAATTAAGAAAACGCTTCATAATTATCGCGGATTTAAATATTCTCTTGTTAAATATTTTGCTGAATATACATTTCGGATATTAATATTTCCCAATAATTTCAGCAAGGTTAGTTTTCGAAAATGTTTATCAAAAAAATTAAGGACGCCATCTGCTATTACTTCCGTTCACTAATTGTTTCGGCGGGAAAAGTGACTCAACATGTAATAGACGTTATTATCATCTCCCTGTAATACCTATATCCTTCGTTGAAATATTTAAGCAAAGAAATTGTTTTCAAACAACAATTATACCATTATGCAATTGTTCAGATATTTTCTTTCGGGGTCACCAGCTCATAAAATTGAATGACATCCGAGGCCTGATTTCCGATTGCTGCGGAAGAATTATTGCAATTTTTGAAATAATTATGCAACCAAAAGTTTCAGATCAACATGTCCATTGACGTTCAAATAGGAATACCATTATCCTCAACCGTGGTTAGCAATCAGGCGAAAGAAATTCTTCAATAACACCACCGGCAACCCCTGCCAAACACCATTCTGGATGTTTCCTGGATAAATGGAAAGTATCGAGTATTTCGCATCTACTTCGAATAGCAAACAAAGATTAGTAGCTGCTAATTGAAACCTTCCTACTGCAATCTACGAACGAAATTCTTCGGCACCGTTCGCAGGATTCTTCAGCAACGCAAATCACATTTGGACGGTGCTATTTACTTAAACATGGGAAATGGAATCAAACCTAGCCATGGATTACCTTAACTGGAATTCTTGAAAAAAACCTTTCTGCCATCATCACAGCAAGGGTAGCTTCACAACAACAACCTACGGTTAATTCTTCATGGCACGGCACTTGTAATCGTGAAGATTCGGACAGGTCACAACACAACTTAGTCACGTATCACGTTATATACAAAACTGTACCACTATGAATAACTCACTTGCGTGGTTGTATTGGTGAATGATATACTGCTCGGTAGTTCATTAATAATCTCACAAATTACGCTGGAGAACACATTGAGATGTATACACATTTTGAGAAGTTTCAATTTGCTGACAGGCTTCGTTGAAGGAAGGATTTAGTGAGCAGCAAAATCTTCACTGGGTTAGTTAGCCTTCGCGATATTTGTCAAAATGTTATATCGCCAACCTTAGAGACGTCATCACTCACCGAAGCACAAGCAGTAACATCTAGTAAACGAAATGCAGCTTCTTGTTGCAATACGGAAATGCCTCCAAGCTTTTTCGCACGGACTTCACACCGCTGATCAGCTGTTCGGGATTGTGTTCTTGCCTCACACGAAGTAAACAAGAGACTAAAGTGAGGAATTGCTTCGTTCGTGAACTTGGAAGGCCGTGGGTTTCACCAAAACTGAAAACATTCCTTCTCACTTTAGGTCTCAGGGTCAGGGCCAATAACTTGGGAATATCGGTCGCTTACCAGATGTGAATTACGCGAAGAGAGGAGTTGGTTGGTAGGGAGTTATATATGAGGTTAAATGGTGAGGAAGTGTTGGTGGAAAAATTGGGAAAATAATGGAAGGCTGTAGACAGGGCAAGCACGGGATCGAGAGATATTAAAAAAATTACAGGAGTGAATGTTTGATGGACAAGGTGGAGATACGAAAATTGTAATAGTGTAATAATAATCTTACGGTTAGGAGAAAAGACTAAATGCAGCAAAAATATTTGTTCCTTAATTGGCTATATTTTCACCAATGAAACACATTAACAGAAGATGCCTAGTTGGTGGGCGTGGACCTTATTACATTCGTACAATACTTGACGATACGAGTCGCACATTTTCTACGTCATATCAATTGTTGTTCATCTGTATCTACGCATTGCCCTGCAAGCCACCGCGAGGGTGTGTGGCAGGGGGAGAAGATGGCCATACATGCACTATTGACATGTAAACAAGATACTACAAGGAAACATGCTAGATAATAAAGTCACGTGCAGCTAGATGGTTATAAACCTACAGTATAGTAGAGAGAACTAGACAGTGTGCAGCGTAGAGCAGCTAGGTTCGTTAAAAGATGTTACGATAGGTTGAGTAGCGTTTCAGAATTAATAAAAGAATTAAGGTGGGAATCATTATCAGAGCGTAGGTTAAAGTACAGATTGAATCTATTAGAGAAATTTCAATCGGATAGCTTTACTGAAGATGTTAGGCACATATTAAAAACACCAGCGTATTATGCTAGATTCGACCAGATAAATAAGATTAGAGAGATAGATTGTCGTACCGATAGATTCAAAATGGCATTTTTCCCCCGAACTATAAGAGAACAGAATAGGCAGCATAGCAAAGGGATAGGTAGGGAAATATTTTAGAGTGGTCTGTTGTGCATGATGCATGTATTAACCCCTTAAATACTATAGATACTGACAATCAAGTTGCATAAGACAATATAGTTGCTTGTTTTCATGTTAGTAGTGAATGCTTGGTGCTTCACCCTCTGCCACACACCCTCGCGGTGTCTTGTAGGGTATCGTGTAGATGTAGATCAAAGTGGTAGGGTTTCCAGTTACTTTCAGATGGGCTTGACAGGAGTATTTCGCGATAAATGACATTACCACAAATCTTTCAAAGCATATTGCCAATGCCAAACTGGTTTAAATTTGAATTCCAGAAATAAAGATCGTTTTGATTCACCAAAAGCAAGAACTCATTTTTCAGGGAGTGACTAAAAAACAAAAGTCTATGCATCATCTCTCAAAGTATTGGGGATTCACGAAAGAGCTCGCTGGGAATTCACACGAGGCATAATTCAAGGACAAGTTTGCCGAGGAAATCATGGCTCTTGCGTGCCACCCTATACCATTCTACAACCATAGAAGCAGTCAAGCATAAAACCCGAGTCGCATTGAATTTTCTGGTTCGGTGACGCGGAGAAAGATTGAATGGAGAGAATAATTGACCGATGCATTATTCATTAAGAAATGCCTTGTCGAGCCTCGGGGTGTAATATTTTGAGGTCAGAACAGGACCAATTTCGACGCGTAAGGAATTGGATTATTAGAGGCCGCTGCGATAAATTTGCGTGTATTTGCCACTTGTCTCATCAAGTAATGTGTTTTTCCGGTCACTATAAAATCCTGTCTCCAACTCCTCTATTGGTCAAAAGTAAAATCATTCCAGCATTCCTCTACATAATGTACATTATACTCCGCAAGCCACCGTAACGGTGTATAGCAGGTGGTGAACCATCACTTAAAATCAAAAGAGTTAAATTTAAACTTACTTGCCATGTAGGCTTGCAAAATTACCAGTACATCTATGCACTACTTACAATCAACTGATGCTAATAGTTCGCGATGGTATAATGAATTATCAATTTCCAAAACGTTTAGTTATTCATTCACATGAACTGTGTTTCTGAATTCTTAATGCACACCAAGAAATTTAATTGTTATTGATAAGTTAGAATTTCATGTAACTACAGTAATTAATTAATTATTACATTGTAAAGCATGCAAAATAATGTAATGCCCGTGCATAAACATGATAAATGATGACTACACACTATTCTATTGTAGTAGCTGGCTGGATTAAACATTTTTACTGGAGCTTATGATGAGACAAGCGGGTATCTACATCTACATCTACACGATACCCTGCAAGCCACCACGAGGGTGTGTGGCAGGGGGTGAAGATCACCAAGCATGCACTACTAATATGCAAACAAGCAACTATAGTGGCTCATGCAACTAGATTGTTTGTATCTATAGTATTTAAGGGGTTAATACATGAATCATGCACTACAGACTACTCTAAAATATTACCCATACCTATCCCTTTTCTATGTTGCCTATTCTTTTCTCTTATAGTACGGGGAAAAAATGCCATTTCAATCTATCAGTACGACAATCTTTCTCTCTAATCTTATTTATCTGGTCGAATCTAGCATAATGCGCTTGTGTTTTTAATATGGGCCTAACATCTTCAGTAGAGCTATCCGATTGAAATTCCTCTAATAGATTGAATCTGTACTTTAACCTACGTTCTGCTAATGATTCCCACCCTAATTCTCTTATTAATTCTGAAACACTACTCAAGGTATCGTAACACCTTTTAACGAACCTAGCTCCTCTACGCTGCACACTGTCTAGTTCTTTGATCAAACCTAATGCATTCGGATCCCATACACGTAGCGTAAAGGTTGACTTAAGAGCTACCCTATTCCATTTATGACATTGGTACTTTATAGTCTCCGTTGTGTTGAGATTCAAGCATTATTAATCCATTCTCTGTCAGGCATATAATTTTGGTGGGAGATGATGGTCCCCCAAGGGAAGCGAAAAATACCCTTCAAGTCTGAATTTTAAAGTGAGGCAACTGAGACTCGAACGTCTTTTGACCACTGTTTCCAGGAAAAGGAACACTTTAACTCTGGCTGGCGTTGAATGGATTCATGTCGTCACTCACCATAATTAAGTAGAGGTGGCCGAGCACTACTTGACCGACAGGCATAATTTTTCCGCTTTAGTAGACAAATATGGGTCAAACATTGGATGAAGGGGGGGAGGGGTGAGTAAGCGCGGAATCTTAAGTCGGTCCTTGAAAATTCCCGCCCAACGAAGCAACGGAGTAATGCATACCTTGACCTGATTGACTCTTCATTGACGTCACAATCAGCACGTTACCCAGACACCGATGAACCAAATCATGCTTCATGTAATGGGAAATTATTCGTGCGTTAAGAAGTGTAAAAATAAAAAAAATATTTTGACGCCAGAGATAAGAGTGATACATTGATATAGTGGTCGTGGAAGTGGTAGAATTAAGTTTTTATGTCCTAAAACATTTCAGGTTTAACCTTACATACACCTAAGCTTAAGCCTAAGGCAATGCTGAAAGCGGGATTGGAACCCACGACACTCAGATAGCCAAGCTGTAAGGAGTATCAATCTTAAAATTTTACCTTAACGAAGAAGAATACGGATTCATTTCTATAAACCACTTTGCGGCAATCTTATTTCCTTTGCAGGGCGAACAAAAGGCGTAAAACAGTTTGAAGAATAACTGATATGAAAAGTAATTAGCATGAATAGTAAAGTCGGTAATGAGTTTAGCTACCATGCCATTTTCCTTTATTCTATTTTTAAATTACCGATGATGTTCAGGACAACTTCTTCGAGGAGAAGTCTCACTTACATCCCTTAAATTCAAATACTTTTCATCGCTTACAACATACTATGATATTCACAGTACTTGTCGCAGACATTCCCTTTCTCTAATCGGCACTTCGTGGCAAGATTAGCGTAGATAGAAAACACAAAACTTACGAAAACCACAGAAATAATATACTCACGATCCAGATTTCCACGATTTGTGACATCTACATCTACATAATACCCTGCAAGCCACCATAAAGGTGTGTGGCAGGGGTGGAATTCTCACCAAACATGCACTACATATCATGCATAAAAAAAGATTAGTATTTATATACTGTTCTAAACTTCACTATTTAAAAAAGATAAAAATAGTATACATCATATCATGCATAAAAAAAGATTAGTATTTATATACTGTTCTAAACTTCACTATTTAAAAAAGATAAAAATAGTATAGCGAACATGCAAAAACATGCTGTTAGTTGGGTTAGCTTCAAGTCCTTATACCAACATGCAGCTACTCGTATTGGATATATTTACCGTTGTTCATGTCCCCAATTGTACGAGGAAAAAATGACATTTTGAATCTGTCAGTTCGACAATTGATGTCTCTAATTTTGTGATTATGGTCCAATCTGCCTTAGTAAGTTGGCGTTCGCGAAATATTTTTAACGTCATCACTGAAAATATGGTCTTGGAATTTGTTTAAAAGATTAATTCTGAATTTCAACCTGCGATCTGACAATGATTCCCAATTTAATTCATTTAATAGACTGGTTACGCTAGTAAGGTTATCATACCGTCCCTTTACAAATCTTTCCGATCTTCGCTGCACAAGTTCATGTTCATTATTTAGACCGATTTCGTAGTTATCCCATGCACTGGCAGCATATTCCAAATGAGTATCATCATCATGTGACATCATTAGGAAGCCTGATGATGGCATACATTGTCGAAACCCGGATCGTGAGTGAATTATTTCAGTGGAATTCGCAGTTTATTTTTTCTTTCCATCATGGAAATTTTTCACTAAATTACCCCTACCGTTCTTTTTGTAAAATTAGCCTAGTAATACAATCACCGTAGTCCCTGTTGATACTAAAAATCCTATAAAATATCCTGAGTTTCTTCGCTGACGCTTACCTACAATGGCATAGTAAAAAATTTACATCGAAGCTATTATATCGAAGCAATAATGTATACACGAGTTTAAAAATAGGTAACCTAGAAAATTATATGTCGGTAAAAGACTTTCAGCTATCTCAACTATAAGCACGTTTAAGCTTACTTGCTCTGCTATTTGAAACTTATTTTATTAAGTGTTATATTTCGTCTAAAATGCCGATACTAACACTCTTTATTTATGATAGGCTCCGCATGTATGGTGAATATTCATCCCCTGCCACGCACCTCTATGGTGCCTTACAGGGTATAATGTAGATACAGACATATCGATACTAAAGAGATTACAGCACATCAAGGTAATTTTGACAAAAATGACGAACGAAAAGCAACCTGCAACGGAAAAACTTATTTCACGTATCAGGGAAAAAATTATGCATAATGCCTTATTCCTCAGTCAGTGGTAACATGTATTTGTATGCATATACTATTTGCAGAAATAGAATATACATGCGATCAGGAGTAGTGTTTTCAGTTGCAATTTTTGAGTTCACACCATAAGGATGCCGTTGGTTGGCCAATGATGCATCTCCATATGGTTTGAAATACAGAGGTACTAACGATTCACCGATTGAGGCTCAAAGAATAATTTTAGAAAAATATAATAACAATAATAACATATTAAAGATCAATAAATAATGATAAGCACAAGATATAGCAATGGGAATTTCATTGTGATATAAAAATTGTAGTTGCATGAGACTCTATAGTTGCTTTTTTGCATGTCAGTAGTGCATGTTTAGTGATCTTCACCCCCTGCCACACACCCTCGCGGTGGCTCGCAGGGTATCGTGTTGATGTAGATGTATTGTAAATGCTATTTTTCCCGATTTGGGGCTTGGATCATGCTGCACAATCGGCAATAAACGTTCGTAACTCGTAAAGCAAATGTAACGGAATTCAACTCGAAGGCTCTTGGTCGACCAGCTGAGCGAAGAAGGGTCATCGCTCGGCCTCCAAAGTTCGAAGAACTCATTGGGATAAAGGTTAGTGTCGGTCGTCGATTTCAGCGGTGGACGCTCAAACGCGAAGACCCGGGTTTAATGCCGGCCACTTCGAAATGGGGCCCAGGATTTCGCAAGTGAGAGGGAGGAGGGCCAGAAGTGAGGAAACGACAAATATCTTTAGAGACAACCAGATATAAGATTAGTGTGGATGAGTCAGTTAAAAAAACTCTCTCTCCGTGAGGGAGCGTTACTTACCCTAATTATACCGGCAGATTCGGATTTAATCACTGCTGACGAATGAAGAATTTCAGGAAACTCGCTCGCAACTGATAACTGTATAACAAGTAGATTTGCACACACTTACACAAGCACCCATCCAAAACTAATGCACGATACCATACAAGGGGAACACTTTTTCAGACACACATACACGCCACGGACAACAACTAGTTACGCAGCACTGTAAACAGGGATTCAAACACCTCAATAATCAACTCCACAACACATACTACTTGCACTTTCACTCCGGACTCCAAATATTTGAACAAATAGTACTACACCATGGATGAATAAGTTCCCTGCGAAACCATGAATCGAATAAGTTCCCTGCGAAACTTCCTCAAGCACAGACAAAAGAAACTTTTTCGTAATGCCTTCTCAGCGGTCAGAACAGCAGTTACAGCCTCGTACGAATGAAGCGAGAGACTGCTATGAAATACCTACGCATCGTAGCACACCCTTGCAGTCCTTCCATTCATGACGGAGGAGTCAAACGCGAAATAGCTCTCGAATATACCAAGGTATGTAATTCCGAACGGTAAAGACTCCCGGATACGACCAATTTCGTAAATATATTCTAACAACGTGAGCATTTTCGTTCGAGATAAAATTAAATGCTATTTTTTTTAATATTCATTATTTTGTAAGCATTGTAACTTGAGAATAAACAGTCTTCCGTCATTTTGGAGTAACTCAAGAACTACATAAATGTCAAGCATTAACTACAATTTAGATTGAATATGACCCAGATATTTTCTCTCATACTACTACAAGCTCTCAGGCGAAAAATATCCAGCATATTACGAACTATACAACAATGGGAATAAAATATTACAGAAGAAAATCAATGTAAAGTGTACCTTGTAAATTACTCCTCACCTATAAAAAATCTACACCCCCTGCCATGCATGCCTGCAGTGGCTCATTGGGTATTATGTCATCATCAACATACGTCATCAACACTCAGATAGGTTTGACGCATTTCTCTCCACTGAGTACTTCTATCGGTTAATCTCTTCATATTTAGGTAATTCTTCTCTTTCATCTACATCTACACGATACCCTGCAAGCCACCGCGAGGGTGTGTGGCAGGGGGTGAAGATCACCGAGCATGAACTATTAACATGCAAACAAGCAACTATAGGGTCTCATGCAACTAGATTGTTAGTATCTATAGTATTTAAGGGATTAATACATGCATCATGCACTACAGACTACTCTAAAATATTTCACCTACCTATCCCTTTGCTATACTGTCTATTCTGTTCTCTTATAGTACTTGTCTTTCACATCCTTTATCACTTGTTCCATATATCTTACACGAGGCCTTCCTTTGCCATTCTTCCCACCCACTTACCCCTCAACGATTGTCTTCATCAGGCTATCATGTCTCATATTGTAGCATATCATGTTCTCCCGTCTTCTTCTTACGGTAATCAGAAGACTTCTCTTTTCTCCCACTCTTCTTAGAACTTCCTCGTCATTTACTCGGTCGATCCATTTGTTTTCATCATTCTTCTGTAGCACTACATTTTGAATGCTTCCACCCTTTTCTTTTCCGCTGCTGTCATTGTCCATGCTTCACTGCCATAGAGGAACACGCTCCAGATGGACGTTCTGATGAATTGTTTCCTTACTTCTACGCTTGTATTTCCAGCGGTAAGTAGATTCTTCTTTTGATAGAATACCCTCTTTGCCTGGGCTATTCTACTGACTAGTTCTTTCTTGCTTCGTCCGTCATTGGTTACTCGGCTTCCAAGGTAACAGAACTCTTTCTCCTCTTCCAGTTTTTGTTTTCCTAGTTTGACATTGGTTTTGGCCTCTTCTTTCTTGCTGCACACCAATATATTAGTCTTCTTTTTATTGATCTTCGGCTGATATCTGGCCATTGTCCTTTCCATGGTTACTAGAATCTTGTTCAGATCCCTCTCTGTCTCTGCTATGAGTGCTATGTCATCAGCAAATCGCAGCATGCTTATTTTTTCTCCGTGGATAGTGACTCCAGAAGTCTTCTCTTTGATTTCATTGATGGCTCTGTCGATGTAAGCATTAAAAATTACGGGAGACTGTCTTAAGGGAGACTTGTCTCACTTCTTTCCTTATTCTTGCCTATTCACAGCTGGGTCCATATTTTATCACCACTACTTGGTTTTTATACAAACTCTGATAATTCTTCGATCATTGTAGGACACTCCAATTCCTTTCAGAATTCGAAGCATTAAATCCCAATCCACATTGTCAATGCCTTCTCTAAATCCACAAATGCAATGAACGTCGGCTTGTTATTCTCCATTCTCTTCTCTATGAGCAGCGTAAGGGCCAATATTGTCTCTCCTGTACCCTTACTTTTTCTGAATCCAAATTGATCTTCATCCAGGAACTCCTCTGCTTTTCGTTCTATTCATTTGTAGATGATCCTTGTCAATATATTCGATGCATGTGTTTTCAGTATTATGATGCTAAAATATTCGCATTTCTCCGCTCTCTTCTTTTTGGGAATAGGAATGATGATGTTTTTGTCTAAGTCCCTGGGTACTCCTCTTGTTGAGTACATGTCGGAGGTGGTCTTGTAAAGATGGGTTAATTTCTTCTCTCCTGAATTTTTTATTAGTTCTTCAGGAATATCATCAATTCCAGAATACTTATTAATGCAAAGGTCCTTTACTCCAGAGTCAAGTATAGGGTATTATGTAGATGTAGATTTTATTGCAGAAGTAATCTCTGAACAGGTGGATGTAATGCAGGTCCCCTGAGGTTTGTTCGAAAAGAAGCTCTTCAAACCGATTTCATCTGCGACTTCCAGTGTACAATTGATGGGAATGGGAATGTAAATGTATATTCAAAGCATGAGTGAAGATAAAATTCCTCTGCAGCTTCTAAATCTCTAGTCACACATACCATATGCCTTCAATATTATATGGTTTATCTAATTTTAAACCTATTAGCTAATTTGGTTGCGTTTCACTCTCTGCCTCACGCCAAAGAGTATATTACATGCATTCTATTCCTACCTATATGTTATGGTATAACCAAAGCATGTATACACCAACTGCTGCGGCTATATGGTAACATAAGACACAATCTTAAACCTGAAGACAAATACAAGACAAATGATAGGGGTACCACAATTATGAGTTCCTGCTAAGTGCGTATAACTTCAACTCAAAAATTTCAGAATAAATATGATAATTTAGCATAAGCAGGAAGCCATCATTTTCATGATTGCTAATTTGTTCAGTATGACTACATCTTATGGATTTTCAGTAACATTCTTATGCAGATGATATTCCACTCAATATAATCAAAGTTCTTAGTTTCAAAGACAAATGACAACGACTGGGTTACCAAAAATGATTTATTAGTCTCATGAGAGTGAGAAAATTCTATTCTTTGCGTTTCTTTTACTTGACATTTTGTGAAATATTACATTGTTATTCTGAGGAACGTTGCTTATCATCATCATAGATACAAAGCTAATCTAGAAAGGCAGAAAGCTAAAATCATTAAAATATTACATTAGTGAACAGCATGTATCAGGAAACAACTCAGATCACTCTTTCGCAAAGAGTTGAATGTATTTTCCCATACGCATACGTTATAGTGATGGCAGAAGTACCACTTATGAATCTAATTTCATTTGTTCCCCTGATACCTCGCTTGTGCTTCTATATTGTCAGAGACAAAGTTAGTTAACTCACAGCTGTTGCAGCTTCAGACTTCAACTCAGTCTCCATAATTTATTTTGTAAGGCAAAGGGATGATTGTGGCTAATTGGCAAATTAAGCAGACGTCAAAATCTGGCAGGAACTTGATGCCTTTTCACTGAGTCATTTCACTGGAAAGACCTACAACCTGTCCGTTCTCACGTTTTTCAATCCATGGACTGATTTTTACAGCATTGATTTTTTCTCATTGAGAGCCATTCAAACGATTGCATGTCTGTCAAATTTGCCTCCTCGATTTTCCAGCAGCCTGTCCACAAACATAACTCCTCCGTGCAGATGCTGGTAAGAAAATTTCTTTCTAGCAAGGAGTGTATTGAAACGAGTGATTAAACATTTTCTGAGGAGGTTACTTTCTGGATACTTATCTAATTACAAATAATTATGGTCACGAGGAAAATATATAACACACCAATTGTCGACCAAAATATTATATGCACTCGAGTTTGAGTGATTTTTATGAATTAAATAAAATAACAACAGGAAATGAATCAAATCATTTTTTCGTCGTTTAATTCTACCTCTATTGTTATACAATTTTACTTTCATTATTAAATATTCGCACTAAATTTTGAATGGAAAAAGTGACGGTTTTTACGTGTCCAACAATTACGCCGAGTTAACGACTTATTCCTCAAAAACCCTTCTAATTATTGGATCCAAATTTTAACACTATATATAAAGAAGAACGTTTTATGAGGTTTCTTTCTATTTCAAAAATTTATCTTTAAAATAAACGATGCTGTGGTCTTTTTTTATCAAAAGCGTTTTACTCAACTTTAATTGCGCTATTTTCACATTAATTGCCATGCGAAAAAATTCACCTGGACCGGGAATGGAACCACGGACCTTTGGCTTTCAGGCCACTGCGAGGATCAGTACGCTGCCCAGGATCGCTAATTCACATGACAATTTCACCGTGGTTCAAGGTACTAGATGACTTTCTCTCGCGGTCCATCAATGATGGCAACGCAGCGCAACGTCTCAGCGTTTATTGCGGTCCCAGTAGACATTAAGTCCAAAAACAATACTCCTTTTCGATCCCAAAACACAGTTGCCATGACCATGCCGGCAGACTGTTTTTTTTTTTTTTTTAATTTTTCGCGATTTGGACGAAGAGGCAATAATCGCGTGATTATTGCCTGGTCTCAGGTCTTTTGACAGCCGTGCACGACTCTCCATACACTTTCGTCAACTGGGGGGTTATTTTGTAATCTCACCTTTTTAATGACCCTTTGTGGGAAGGCGGGAGATCCGTTTCGCTCTCTTATTGATCGGCTCACGAACGGTTCGTGAATTGTCGAAGAATCTGTAATGGAGGAATACGGTGAAGGTGAGTGAAAAATTGTTTGTCCTGAAAATTTTAATTATTCGGATGACCTGTCAGGATAATTTATGTCCGATAATATCCTTTGTACCAATATCGGAATTTGCATTTGTTTCTCGCTACATTTTACGTTAATAGTGTTTTTAGAAATCATTTGTTGATAATATACAATTCGTGATTTAAGAACGTTTAAGTTCATCACGCTGTGCAAATTCCAACAATTCAATTAAAAATCGTTTCTATCTTTCCCGCTCTTGCTTTGTTTCCAACTCAAGCTTCAAGTGGAAACGATGGTGGCTCCATGTCACGTTCTTTATGAAGATGAGATGGGAACTAATGTCAGGCGGAGATAATGAAACGGATCAAGAGTCGAAAGATACGGATCAGAGCGGATGAATCGTCTAAAAGACGAACACATGACCGGCAGTTCAACGCTCGAGATCCGAAGATGGTCACGCCGCCTGGGTGGCGGAGTTTAACTACGAAAAAGTGACATTTTATGACTTATTCTCAATAAAGTGAGATTACAAAATAACCCCCCTGGTGATGAAATTCAATCGGTTCAAAACCTTTTAGCATTCATAAAACAAATGACTGCGTGAACTTCGCATTTGGCGTCCTGCGGAAGCTCCATTCTCAACGGCTGACAAGCCATGATTGAGCTTCCCAGCGAGGCACGCACATGGTTTTCTGGTAATCGAGGAAGGAACAATCACAACAGTGTGGCCAACATGAGGGGAGCGTGGTAGCTTAGTGGGTAGAACGCTTGATTACTGATCAAAGGGTCCCGGGTTCAAATATTAGCGTAACCAGTCTATTAAATGAATTAAATTGGGAATCGTTGTCAGATGGCAAGTTGAAATGAAGACTTAATCTCTTAAACAAATTCCAAGACCATATTTTCAGTGATGATGTTAAAATTATTTTGCGAACCCCAACTTACTATGGTAGACTGTACCATAATCACAAAATTAGAGAAATTGATTGCCGAACTGATAGATTCAAAATGTCCTTTTTTCCTCGTACAATTAGGGATATGAATAACGGTAAATATATTCAACACGAGTGTAGCAATGGATAACATTGGTAGCAGCATGTTGGTGTAAGGACTTGAAGCTAACCCAACTAAAAGCATGTTTTTGAATGTTTGCTTTGCTCTTTTGATCTTTTTTTAAATAGCGTCGTTTTGAACAGTACCTATACAAGTACCAATCCTTTTTTATGCATGATATGTAGTGCATGGTTGGTGAGAGTTCACCCCCTGCCACACACCTTTATGGTGGCTTGCAGGGTATTATGTAGATGTAGATGAACAGCTCGAAAAACAGTTTCTCTCCTTCCCCAACGCTTTGGAGACCTTACATTTGGGATTACTCTAATATTTATGCTCCGACATTAACTCTCGCAGATTTCGCTAGATGGCCACGATTCGCTAGAATGGACTAACTCGGCTACATCATGGTAGATGGTGACCACGGACTTAAAATAGTCAGGACTGGACACTTCTCGCTATCCTAGTCGCCGCTATTGTCGCCGAGAAGAAGCTGTCCGAGTAGATGGCAGCACTGTAGCTCGCCCTAAAATACTTTGTCGTTGCATGGTGAGGACACATATGCTTTCTGTGTTTTTTATAATATTGTCAGAATCAGCTTTGTAGTACTCATTTTATTTAAAGTACTCACGGAATTATTTCGCGAAGATTGTATATAAGGGCCATCGTTGTATTGAACCAGGGCCTTCGGGTTAAGATAGTAACCCGGAGATGGTCCAATTTTTTTGTGCCCAAGAAACTGGTAATTTTGAGAAAATGGGCAAATGCCATTCTTAGGAGAGATTTTGCTACCAATCCTGAGCAAAGGGTCCGCCAGAAACATTTTTCGCCGGAAGAAATCACATGGAAGGAGCTGCTAAACGACCGTAATGGAAAAGTGATACATATAGATCTACATAATACCCTGCACAAACGTGCTTTTAGTTGTAATACCTTAAATTTCTCAATCCAACATGCAACTACCTATGGTATCAGTACTTGTATTTATAAAATTGGAAATAATGTTTACACCTATTCATATCCCAAATTGTACAAAGAAATAAGGACATTTAGAATCTGACAGTTCGGCAATCAATTTCTCTAATTTTATGACAATGGTCCAGTCTACCATAGTAAGTTGGAGTTCGCAAAATATTTTTAACGTAATCAGTGAAAATTATGTCTTGGAATTTATTAAAGTCTATAATTCATCCTACGGTCCCAATAAAAATAACTTCCATTTTAATTCATTTAACAGACTGGTTACGCTAATATAGTTATCGTACCGTCCCTATACAAATCTTGCCGATCTTCGCCGTACACGTTCCAGTTCGTTATTTAAAGCCCTTTTCATAAGGATTTTATATATTGGCGGCGTATTCCTAATGATTTCTAACAAGGGATACCTGTGGTTCGTACCATTAGTGTTGTTTTATAGCAGTTGGTAAGATAAAAATCGATCAGTCTTCTTGTTAGGACGTAATTAGTTACTGGTATTAAAATTATTCAATGCTTAATATTTAAAACTTTAGCTCGGATTCCATTAAATGCTTGAAAATCGTATAACCTATTTTGTTTAATCGCATGTGAACCTAACCAAGGCATGACATATAACTTCACCACAGTCGCATAAACAACTATACCTTTTGTTGAAAATTGTGTGCATCAGCCTTCGTTAACAAGGCTTTTCTGGATTGATAAGAGTTTGTACCTTAACTATGCCATTTACGGCATTAGCTTTCACTTTTTAACTTGAAAGGGATTCATGTCTTATATGATACTCAAGAGAACATCCATATTAAATTGGGGAAAAAATATTATGATGCAATTGGATTGCACGTGGTGCTAATGACCTTAGTCGTCGACGCACCCGTAATCCCAAACCTACTAGAGAACAGCGGGGAATTGGAAATTGTCAGAAAATTTGATCAAGCAATTGCTTGTGTGGGATTTGCTAAATAGGGTAAAAATGGAGAGAGAAGTAATAAATTCCACCTTCTGATTGAAGAGGCTGTTTTGTTGACAATGTGCGCCGGAGAGAAGAAGGCTTGGATCAGGAAAATGCATACATACAACAAATGTGGTCCCAAAAAGCGGTTTCGTTTTTATGAAGGGTGCTTTTGATCAGCTACAAATAGGAAAGTACAGTCTTAAAAAGGTGTTACAAGGGCACTTTGCTGAAGAAGAAGTGGACAATCACAACAATGACAATCTAGAAAGAAAAGCTTCATAAATGTTAACATTAAATTGCAACTTCACGGGAGAGTTCCATTACTGGGCAGCTGCGAATTTGCGAAATACCTGTCAAATTGAAGATAACCCTTCTGCAAATAGTCGGGTCTGCTAAGGCAAACGACTGAATATTGATGCGATAATACATATAGAAACAAATTATGCCCATTGAAGCAAAGTAAATTTGTTAAATAATAATCGCGGATCAAATTAAAATAAATGTTTTGTTTTTCCATGGTTGTCATGGGGGAAATAGTTTGTTGATAACGAGGATTCGAGGCATAACGATATTGAACACGAAAGAGAATGGTTGTATCATTGATTTGAATAAAAACTTAATCCAACAATTTGGTAGCAGAGCGTGGTTATAAGATACACGAGTGAAATTTCCAGGAGGTCAAGAAAAGTGACAAGGGAAAATGTCAGACTTTGGAGTTTCAAGAATCGAGCCTCTAACAAACAAGAATTATGGACTTTGGAGCATGAGATTGGTTGCAGTTCTTAAGGCGAAAGGATTGTATCAAGATATCATTTTCGGTGATGAACCAGAGAAGAATGGTGCTGATGCAGCGGCTGTGGCGAAGTGGGAAGCCTGGTCAAAGAAGAACGACGAGGTCAACATGCTGATCATTATGACACTTTCGGCGGAGCAGGCGTTAGCATGTCAAGGTATTTCCAATGCAAAAGAGTTGTGGCTTTTGTTAAAGAAACGTCATGACGGTGTTGAGAAACATAGAAAGACTCAGTTAATGATTGAATTGGCTAAATTAGAAAAACTAGAGAAAGAAAGCATTGACGGTTATTTAACTAGAGCTCAAACATTAGAGACTCAACTTAAGGAAATGGGTAATAATATTGAAGATTATGAATTAATTATGTACGTAATCGAGGGTCTACCAAAGAGTTTCAGTGAAGTTGCAACAGCGATTTCTTCCAATCCAACGGTGGATTTCGAATTCATGAGAGGAGCACTTTTGCGATATGAGGAGAAAAACAAGAAATCAACCAATGAAGGAGAGGTCAAGGCTTTTAAGGCGAAGGTGCAGACTAAGAAAAAATGTTTCTGTTGTGGCAAAATTGGACATTTTGCTCGTGATTGCTGGCACAAGGACAAGGAGAATTCAATTGAGACTAAAGAAAATTCAAAGGATTTTTACAAGAATAAGAGCAAATTCAAGGGAATTTTCAAAGGAGGCAAGAATCAACATGCATTTGAAGTGAGGGAGCATCACAAGATAAATGCAGAAAATGGAGTCACTTGGATGCTTGATTCGGCGTGCACATCTCACATGACTCATCAAGAGGAGTTATTGATTAATAAGAGGAAAGACAATGTGGAGATCGTGACGGCTGAAGCAGGCAGAAAGATTCACGCTGAATTTCGAGGAGAAATTGAAGGAACCAGCTATCTTGACGATGGTGAGGTAGCATTAACTATAAAAGACGTACTTTATGTTCCAGATTTAAACAGCAACTTGATGTCAGTTCCAAGTCTGGTCAAGATGGGCAAGAAAATAGTTATTGATGAAGATGGATTTGGAATTTATGACAAGAAAACAGGAGAATTAGTTGCACAGGGGATCTTTGAAGCAGATGCTTTTATGTTTCGAATGAGCACGAACAGCGATGAACGAGAGCTGAAGAAAGAAGTTTGCTTTAGCACAAGCGAAATAAATAGTAATTTATGGCACCAGAGGCTTGGTCACATTAACAATAATTATCTTTCTAGATTGGCGAAAGAGAATCTTGTCAGAGGACTCGAAAATGTGTCGATCAAGGACGACAACTGCGAGGATTGCATTCAAGGGAAACTGACGAGAGCACCATTCAAAGAAGTCGAAATCGAAGGTGCACAGCAGATCTTGGAAAGACTGCACGCGGATTTGTGTGGTCCAATGCAACAAGAATCAATTGGAGGGAGTAGGTACATGCTGACTATTGTGGACGAGTACAGCAGAAGATATTTCGTCGATTTTTTGAAGAGTAAAAGTGAAACTGCCGATAAACTGATCGAGTTTATTGAGAGAAAAGAGAACGAGACAGGACAAAAGGTCAAGAATTTTCGCTCAGACAATGGTACGGAATTTACCAACGACACATTGCAAGAATATTTCAAGAAGAAAGGCATCAAGCACGAGAGAACGACGATCTATTCTCCACAGAGCAACGGAATTGCTGAGAGAGCCAATCGAACGTTGGTGGAAATGGCTCGAACGTTACTCATTGCAGCTGGATTAACACTGATGTTTTGGGCAGAAGCCGTGTGGACTGCGAGCTACTTGCATGATCTTTCACCTACGAAGAAGAGGGATCAAGTTCCACTTGAGATTTGGAAAAACAAGAAACCATCGGTCAGACATCTCAGAGTTTTTGGCTGCAAGGTCTTCTACAGAAATGAAGATGTTCAAAAAAAGAAGCTTGACGTGAGATCAAAGGAAGCTGTGTTCGTGGGATACTCGAAGAACAGGAGAGCCTACCGAGTATTTGACTTGAGTGACAGGAAGATTCACGAGAGTCGAGACGTAAAGTTCATTGAAGAAAAAATGGGTTTTCAGAAGAAGGAAGAAGACGTTGGTTATGACGAGACTAACTACGTTTTTATCCCAATTGAGAGGCAAGAGAATCGAGACGAACGACACGAGGAAGAAAACAATTCAGGAATTATCCATGACGTTGTTGAAGATTTTCAAGGACAATTCGACAGTGATGATGATTCATCTCATAAAAATCCGTTGGTGATTGTTCAAGCTGGAGAGAGAAGAAGAGGGAGAAAAAAAGGTGACACGAACGATGTCCTGAAACAGAGACACCAAGAAGAATTAAAAGGAATAGAAGATGAATTAAGACAACAAGGAGTAAGAAGGTCAACGAGAGAGAAGAAGGAGCCCGATTGCATTGTCAATATGGTGCAAGAAATCAATCCAAGGAACTACAAAGAAGCAATCGAGTCCAAGGACAAGATCAAATGGATTGAAGCAATGAACAAGGAATTGAAAAATATGAAAAATTATCGGACTTGGGAAATTGTTAACAAGCCAAAAGAGGTAAAATTAATTCAAAGCAAATGGGTTTTCAAGAAAAAGGGAACCAAAGATGCAGAAGTATACAAGGCAAGACTGGTAGCTGATGGTTCACGACAGCGAATGGGAGTGGATTACAAAAGCTCTTACAGTCCAGTGATGAAGCAAGAGTCATTGAAGACACTGTTGGCAATTGTAGCGAAGAAAAATTACAAAGTGGAGTTCATTGACGTCGAAGCAGCGTACTTGAACGCAGAATTGGACAGGCATGTGTACATGAATCCACCAAAAGGAGTGAACATTGAAGAAGGGAAGATATTTAGACTAAAGAAGAGTTTATATGGACTTCCAGAGGCAGGAAGATGTTGGTTTAAGAAATTATCTGGAATTTTGAAGGAATTGGGATTGAAACCATGTAAAGCAGATCCATGTGTATTTGTCGAAGAGTCAAAGAAGGGATTTTTGGCAATTGGATGCTACGTGGATGACTGTATAATTGTTGGTGACAGTCAAAAGAAGATTGATCAACTGGTGGAAAAACTGAAAAAGCAATTGAAGATTAAGGTGTCAAAGGAGGATGAAGTGAAGTTCCTAGGAATAAAAATCAAAGAAGAAAAAGAAGGATTTATCATGGAACAATCAAGCTACATCGAAGAAGTTATTGAGAGATTCGGAATGGAGAATTGCAATGGAGTGAAGACACCAGCAGCAAGTGGAGTCAAACTTGACGATTACGAAGATTCGGAGAAAGCAAACAAGGATTTGTACCAAGAAATACTTGGATGTATTGGATATTTGGTGAGAGGGACGAGGCCGGACTTGGCATACACCTACAGCAAACTATCGCAGTACTCAAAAGATCCAAGGATGATTCATTACGAGGCGTTGAAGAGAGTTTTGAGATATTTGAAGGGGACCAAAGGGTATCGTTTGAAGATTGGCAGAGAAGTTGGAAGACTGGAGATTAGTTCAGATGCCAGTTGGTGTACCACTTTGGATTCGAAATCATTTGGCGGATATTCAGTGAAGATTGGAGACGCATTGATCAGTTGGAGAAGCGGAAAGCAGAAGATGGTAGCTTTATCAACTATGGAATCGGAGTTGGTGGCATTATGTGATGGAGTTTGTGAGGGCATCTGGTTGACAGAGTTGTTAGAAGAGCTGGGACAATTTGAAGTTGTTGAACGACCAATAAAAGTTCGAACTGACAGTCAATCAGCATTGAATTGGAATAACAATGAGAAGATCAACAAAGAAAACAAGCACATCAGAAGAATGTATCATTTTGTCAAGGATGAAATCAAAAATGGTGAGGTGGTTCTTCATCACGTGGGTTCAGCAGACTTGGAAACTGATGTTTTGACCAAGGACGTCAGCGAAGCATTAATGAAGAAGCACATTCCAAACTTGAGTTTAATTATTTAAAATTTGTCACGCGAAAGGAGGAATTTGAAGCAAAGTAAATTTGTTAAATAATAATCGCGGATCAAATTAAAATAAATGTTTTGTTTTTCCATGGTTGTCATGGGGGAAATAGTTTGTTGATAACGAGGATTCGAGGCATAACGATATTGAACACGAAAGAGAATGGTTGTATCATTGATTTGAATAAAAACTTAATCCAACACCCATGATGCTTCGTTTTTTCAATTGATTGAAAAAATCTTGATTATAAGGAAGGATCATATTTGATACGGTTTGATATAAATTGTAGAAATGGTCATACGTGAAAATGTTAGCGCAAAATTCAGAGACCGTAACTTATAAGTGACAATAGATTTTGGGGAAGATGGGGCTGGGCTTAGTTTACAACTATGAAAACATTGTCACTGGCCGTTGGAATACTTTATCAACATTTTTTCGTTTTTGTATTCCGTGTGTTTTTCACTTCAACTTTATCGCTGCTTAATCGACTGAAGGCCTAGCAGACGATATAGGTGAATTCCATGTAAAAGTGGACAAAATCAGGAAAAAAATAACATTAATTTTTAGCATTTAATTATCTTGTTTATATTCGTTTTGATATTGAAGTTCTTTATAAACACAATTTTTGGGACATTCCTGCTCCCTGGCGAGAGATAACTGCATTAGAAGAAGCAGGATTGCCACCACTAGTTGAATAACTTCTGTGACCTAATTTTATTTTCAATATTTACATTGTTCTACAAGAAAATACTGCATGATTTTCAGTCTATAAATTACTGAAGGTATATTTATTAATTTTATACTAGATATAGGATTATTAAGTGATGTATACAATCGAAATGAAACTCGGAATACTGCTGTGCGGAGTGTTGCGTCAGTTACCGTTTTTGGGATTTTTTAAATTTTTTTAAGAAATTAAGTGGATATTTCAATATTAAATTTGTAAATATTCTAATATTTACAAATATACATTAATCAGTGGAAAAAGAATATTTATCTACTAATTTATTTAGTAGTACTAAGGGTAACTGACGCAACTGCTTTATAGTAACTGATGCAACATGAGGGAAGTTGCGTCAGTTACCATGGTGTATTAGCAAGCATCCAATATTACCTAATTTTATCAGATTGTAATTTAGTATAATTCACACAGGTCTAAATTAATATACTCATTTGTTATAAAATTACATAGTGTTTTCACAATGAATAAGCCTGTAAGATCTTTAAGGTAACAATATTCACGAATATTTGTATAATACTTGCATATCAATTTTTTGACCTACAAATTTCAGTTTTATTTGTACTAGGTATGGGTCGGTTCGGTTCTTCGGTTCTTCGGTTCCACCGGTTCTTGAGCTTAGAACCGGAACCGAGGCCAAAAATAATCGGAACCGAAATAATTGGCGCGAAAACCAGTTTGAAACCTGCTCACACTCTGAAAGTGGAGGCTTCACATTAAAACCTGGTGAAATAGTGTACTTAGATGCTTCAAAGTTGCCGCGAATTATTCTAATTCAGTCGTTTAAATGACTATATGATCTATTTCATCACATCCAATTCTAGTAAGTGATGAAACACCCCCGTAATAAGGATATTATGATTGATAGGTATATGTTACGTAACCGAGCTAATTACGTAATTGGTTACGTTAGACCTGAGAACCGAAGTTAAGAACCGAAGCGGAACCGAAAAAAAGTGGAACCGACCCATCCCTAATTTGTACTATTGCCAGAGGGCAGGTTATATTGATTTTAGATAGCGGTTCGCTAAAATACCTGATACCTATGGATTTATAATTTATATCCTGCTTATTTTTGTAATTCTTCCATATATGGAATAATTTTTCCATGCATGGAATAAATATATTTTAAATACACTATTGCATTAGCTTTTAGTACCAGTAGTAGTTAGTACCAGTAGTAGTAGTTACTTAATTAACATGATAAATGAACACACTATAATGTGTGGGATTAGCATACAGAAACCAAGATGCCACCTAAGACTCCTGCAGAAAAGATGAGAGAATATCGACATGGCAAGACGGAAGAGAAGAAGGCAGAGGTGAAAAATCGGAATGCAGAGCAGCAAAAGTTGTACAGAAAAAAATGGACCAATGCAAGAAAGAAAGTTGAAAAGGAAGATAGTAAAAAGCGTATGAAAAAGGCACGTATGAGACGAAAGGCTGCATCATTAGAAACCTCATTATCCCCACCTGAAGCTTTCAAATCATTTCAATATTTTGGGATGGCTGTGCAATGGGTAAAACGAGCACTTCCTAATAGCCCTCGGAAAAAGCAAGCTGTCATTGAAAAGCTTGCATCCACATTTAATGTAGTTTCAGCAGCTCTATCTGTTTCTCGCAGATCAACTGAATTACGTCCTGTTACTATGCAGCTTGTGGAGAAGTTGTATGAAAGTGAATTGGTGTCAAGGCAGTTGCCATGAAAAAAATATTTTGTTGTCATTAGAAATTCTACCGGTAACAAAGAAAGAGTACAAAAATATGCTCGTAATGACAGTTATGGAAGCTTATCTGCAATTCAAGGTAGAGTACCAACAGCAAAAGATTAGGGAAATCTAAGTTTGCAGAACTACGGCCAAAGCATATCTTGGCTGTAACTGAAAATGACCAAAATTTTTGCCACTGCATTTAACATGAGAATGGTCAGATGCTTCTGGAAGGAATAAGAAAGGCAGTCCCAGGTATCAATTTACTAAAAGACATAAATTCATTTGTTCAGCAGTCAGTCTGTCTATGGTCGATAAATTGTTACTTTTGCGAATACTCTGAATGCAGAGATACCGGGAAATACATTTCAGCAATTTTTTCCCAGAGAGAGTGCACATCTGTAGATATTGATCCACATGTGTCATATTGTCAGTGGTTTTCCAGCAGACAGTTTGAGAAAGAGCAAATTGAATCTCCCCTCTCTATTGCACAAAATGAACTAGCATTGCAGTTCAAAAACAGTTGAAAAAAGAGACGACACTGTTTCATAGCTACTTTTCAGTTGAAGCAAATCAGAATGCTAAAAGCTCTTGTCCAGAAGGTGTGGGAATACTGCAAGAGGACTTGCAGAAAACTTTGCTCTGAGACATCAAAATGAAGTAATGTCTGCACGTTGGAGTTCAGACTCAATAACTATCTTCACAGCTGTCTTGACTTCAAATGATCAGCAGATTAATTTTGCAGTTGTAAGTGATGAGTGAAGACATGACAAGTTTGCTATCTTCTCATTCAACAAGTTATGGTAACAGTACATTCAGCAGCGTGATCTATTCAAAACGTTGCACACATTTTACGACTGAGTAGGTAGCCAATTTAAGAACAGGTATTCTTTGTAAATTATTCTTTCACCAGAAAGGCTGCACAGGGAGCTGAAGAATATTGATTGGAGCTTCCTTGCTGCTTCTCACGGTAAAGGACCGATGGATGGAATTGGCGGTACCGTAAAGAGTGCAGTATTGAAAACAGTAGTTCAAGGATCTGCAGTTGTGACAAGTGCAGCAGATTTTTCCTCTGTAGCTAAGGAAGCTTGTCCAAAAATTGTAGTACTGTATCTGACAGCAGCTGATATGGAAAGTGATCGAACATCACTACAGGCAAGGTGGATTGAAAACCAACCACGACGAATTCCCGGCACGCATAAAGTGCACTATGCCAGGAAAGCAGGCGATTGATCAATTGAGACTAGTTTTGTTAGCCCCTTTTATTCTGATTTTGCTTTGGCCTTTACAGAAACTGAACTTTTTGCATTCCGAATAAATGCTCACAAAGGTTGCGTCAGTTACTTTTTTGTGTTGCGTCAGTTACGCTTACATTTGTGTATTTTAAGCAATTTCAACAACAGAAATGAATAATGAAATATGAATCTTTTTTATCATATATTATATTTACTATTGGCATACAGTTTTCTAAGTGGAAGGTTCATAACTCACAGACTTTTCAGTCCGCATAGACATTCCCAATAAGTATGTCCATTTTTTGTTGCATCAGTTACTGCAATGTTTTTCTTTTTTTTAGCAACAGCAGCGAAAACCCCAGATTTTAATTCGATGCATTAATTTTTATGCCGGTTTATCTGTAGGAGGCGATTTAAAAAAATACTTTATACGTTATTTTACTCAATTTTAATGAAGTTGAAAGGAAATGTTTTTCTTCCCAACGTTGCATCAGTTACCATGGAATTCACCTATATGTTAAGACTGTTGAGGAGAAATTCGGACGTCGTCACTTAGTTTTCCACGCATTCCTGTCACAGAACAGATATAGAAAATTGTATCCACATAATGCTTCAGAGCTTGATTATATATTTTAAAGCGAAAACATCCATTGAAAACCTCTTCCATCTATCTCACCCATATAAACTACTAAGGGAGCAAGGGCGAGCGTTAGTGCTGCCACCTACGCAGTGAAACTCTCGCAGGGCGACAGTAACGGCGACACTGGTTTGCATGGCTGGGATAGGGGAGTTGCACTGGGCTGATGGTGACATGATATACGTGAGTCGTAATTACACTTCAATCCGTCGCTGGCATACCATATTGAAAATAGTCTTCCATTTCATTCAAACACATGTTGAACCACAAATAAATCTATATTCCTTCGTAAATATTATTCGTTAGGTTACACATACCTGATATATGGATAATTAGCACTTTCTATTCCTCAGTGCTATGAATATAATAGTGCAAGTGCGTATTGCATGCTCAGTGACTATTCAACTCCTGCCACACTCCCACGAGTTAGCTTATAGGGAGTTCAGCATATAAAGGTACAGATAAATTCTGGCGTTAACCGTTTTCACTGCATTTCATAGTATTGCTTACAATGAGGGGATGTGAACTACTTTTATAACTCTTTGAAGATAAAGATTCTTAGCTAAAATGTGCTTGTCGAAAATTTCGCTGAAGAATTAAGATGTCTTTCAAAGATATTACTCTTTAAAAATTGCATTATTTCTTTGAAGCTTAAAAACACGAAAATCATATTCAAAGAAAATTGTTGGATTAAACCTCTTTTCAGTCATTGTTCTGATCAAGTATCGGCTAAAATCCTCAAAACAATATATTCGATTCCCTTTCTTGTAAAATAAGCGTCTTTTTCTGTAACAAAATGGAACCTATATCTACCGTGCAGTGACGCCAGAAGGCTTTTCAGGTCATGTGACTATCGTCGTTTTTTTCAAGAACGTTTTGATAGCACTTAATAACCCATGTGGTTGGTTTCGAGAAGTTTGGCTTATACATTTAAATTTGTAATAAACTTACGCATCAAGTACAAAATTAATACGGGACAAACATATTCATGGGTATTCGCCATTGGCGGCCGATATCTTCCGTTTCCACTATAATCCCTTTCACATTGTTAATGCGCAGTAATTATGAAAAAGTAAAACATACGCCGTGCCATGGTGGCATAGTGAGTAGAGCACTGAGCTGCAGGCCGGATGGTCCTGGGTTTAAATCCATTTCTGGACACCCCAACATAAAATCCTCGCGATTCCATTTTTTTTTTGCGTTTTAGAGCTTTAAAAGCCAAGGGGAAGGGAACTGGCGCCTGAATTCGTGTCAATTTCACACGCCAATGGCTTAGTACGGGATAAGATCTACCCTCACCTATGAAAAACCAACCTCCGGGTGGGACAAAAATTATTTTTTTTCTTCCAAGCTTTAAGATCTGTTAAAAACCAAGCCAACCGGGACTGGAAGGGGGAAGGCAATGGAAATGCGACACCAACTGTTGGCTAGTGTCTTGAAGAGCGTTCGTTAGCCTGATAGGTAATGCATGCCTTCTCCGAAAGCTGTGTATCACCTCAAATACGTTGTACTATATGTGTTATCTCCTCCACTTGCTCTTACAAAATAAGTAATAATGAATTAACAAACGTGGAATTCATTAAATATCTTGGAATAAGACTGAAAGATGATCTTTCCTGGGGTAAACGCATACATGAAATAATGGGCCAAGCTAATCGTAAACTGGGATTCATCAAAAGAGTACTGGGTAAGTGTGACGTTCATGTACGAGAAATCAGCTACTTTTCCCTTGTAAGACCTCATTTGGAATATGCTGCCAGTGTATGGGATCCCTACGAAATCGGTCTAAATAATGAACTTGAACGTGTGCAGCGAAGATCGGCAATATTTGTAAAGGGATGATACGATAATTATATTAGCGTAACCAGCCTATTAAATGAATTACATTGGGAATCATTGTCAGATCGCAAGTTGAAATGAAGACTTAATCTCTTAAACAAATTCCAAGACCAAATTTTCAGTGATGATGTTAAAATTATTTTGCGAACCCCAACTTACTATGGTAGACTGGACCATAATCACAAAATTAGAGAAACTGATTACCGAACTGACAGATTCAGAATGTCCTTTTTTCCTCATACAATTAGGGATATGAATCACGGTAAATATATCCAATACGAGTGTAGCAATGGATAACATTGGTAGCTGCATGTTGGTATAAGGACTTGAAGCTAACTGGGTAAGTAGCTTCTGAGTAGCTTACTAGATAAGTAAGGGTAACGGGACTAACAGCATGTCTTGTATATTTGCGTTGCTATTATTATCTTTTTTTAAACAGTGAGGTTTAGAACAGTATATAAATACTAATCCTTTTTTAATATGCAGTGAATGTTTGTGAGAAGTCACCCCCTGCCACACACATTTATGGTGGCTTGCAGGGTATTATGTAGATGTAGATGAATGTCTTCATCAAATATGCGCGTTCGATCCGGATCGCTCCAGGAAAAAAAAACGTTTTTCAGCCTCTTACGTTGGCATCCGTGGTCTATATCGTATCAAAAGAATCGATACCCATGTGTTCTTGTCAGTAAAACATCTATGGAGATTCTTTTCAATTGGTAGACCGTGAAAATAACCAGAGCGAAGTTTGTGACTCCATAGAAGAACAGAATTCAAGCCATGACAGAGTATTCTTGGTTGCCGGCGGTCAGGGGCGGGCTACACCGCGCAACCGAAATTTATTTTTTGCTTTCGGAGTCGCAACCGGTCGCAAAAGTTATGAAAGCATTATAAATCTTAATGCGTTTTATAATCTCGTGATAAAGTAAGTATTTGTGGCATTCAACTATTTCCTGCATTAAGACAAAAAAAAATGACTGAAAATACGGTCCGACAAAGTACTATATCTTTCGTAAATATTAAAATTTAATCCTGAAAGTTAAACGTAATGAAAGGCAATGTAATTTTCTACAGTATCGCATCACTATTTACAAATCACTATCTCAAGGAGCATCATACTTTATCAGGAAAAATATAGGAGGTCGACTTTCGCGAATATCGATCAATCGTAAATAGTTAACGCGTGAGATCCCGGGCAGTATACAATTTCAAGCGAAATGAAACAATCAATGTGGAATCGTCATACGAAGTTTCAATGTTCGGACTAAAAAAATAATAACTTTTTGTCTTTTGGCCGTCGCTTTTCGATTTCAGCTCGTTCTATTTCATTGTTATCATAATAGTAATTGGCTAGACTTTGATAGAGTTATCCTAATCTATATTAATAATAATAATAATAATTTTTATTCCACCTCTAAGAAAAAATAAAACATACAAATACAAATAATACAAAAAACTTCAATTTAGAGGGGAATATAGGTACCCCAGAGGATAACCTGTGTTGGGGTTAACATCATGAACAATTGCAAGCAGCGGCTGGTGCCAATCTATACAAGTATTATATCTAGTGGCTAATAAACACTTTGTATATTCAAAAATTGTGTTAAAATCAATGAAATATAACAGTACAGAACAGTAATGAACAATATAACAGTACAGACAGAATAAAAATGAAACAATTTAACAATCTATATACAAAAAAAGTACATATTTTAAACCACCGAGATCACACAACAACTTTTAATAGCTTTTCCACTTCATCACTCTCCTTGGATAACAACCATTCTTTTATTTTGCCCATAAATATAGCCGTGGACTTCTGTTTCCACAGTTCGACCGGAAGGGAGCAGAACAACTTTGGTGCCAGATATACATATGTTTGTTTGAATGCTTCATTACTGGGTTTAGGTATTACAGTACCTAAACCTAACATCGAAATATCTTTTTTTTGACCTCAATTTACCAGAGAGTATTCGGTTGGCTTCGTTCTGTTTCCACCACGAATATAAAATATCTTGAGCACCTTAAAAACAAATAGATACCTTAGTGGTAGCACATCAAACGTTTGGAATAAAGGTAACGAGTGCTGAGTGTTTGGCTGTGTGAATATCACTCTAATGAGCTTCTTTTGGGCAATCTGCAGAGGCTTAATATTGGTAATATAGGCTCCTCCCCAACAAAAAAATGCCGTATTGCAACCTTGAATCAACCAGAGCGCAATATACCGAACGAACAACTGTTAATGACATAAATATCGTAAGATAAAGAATTTTCTTAAGATAGAGAACATCAGATTTTAGTTTGTTGACATGCAATCTCCAGGTGATATTTTCATCTATTATTATACCAAGATGTTTTATAAAACTAGCGTGCACAATTTGAAAACATATAGGGCAGTTTCTTTCATTTTTACACATGAGACAGCTATAATAAATATACTGTTGTTCAAAATGTTTCCTTTTTAAATTAAATACAACATATTTTGTTTTTTTCACTTAATACTAATTTGTTCATGCTGAACCAAAATTTTATTCTATCAAGATCACTCTGTACTTTTGAGTAAAGATCACACATATTACTCGATGCATAAACTAACGCTGTATTGTCCGCAAAAGATGTTAATTTACCATGAAATATACCAGAATTAAAATTATTTACATATATGAGAAACAGTATAGGCCCAAGGACCGAGTCCTGTGGGACTCCACAAAAAAAGAGACGTATTTTGGCTACAACAATCGTGAATTTTCACGTACTGCGTTCTTCCAGTTAGATAACTCCGGAACCAATTATTACTTATTCCTTTCCCTTTGAGCTTGGAATTATGTGGTGTGTTCTATGGATATGATTGCGAATAGGGAAGTTTATAATCATTAATTGGTAAGTTGAATTCAAGACCTTTTTTTATTAAATATATGGATGATTTTTCGGGAGTTTATGTACTTTTCTAAAAATGAAAAATATTTAACTTATGGCCGAAGTTTCGGAAATTTTATTTTTCCTTCTTCAGGGCTAAAAATGGGATGAACCACCAATAACATAACAATAATAAGTAACAATTATTAATCCTTTATTATTAATCCTTTTTTATGCATGATATGTAAATAAATGTTTGGTGTGTATGTACCCCATACCACAAACCTTTATGGTAGCCTGAAGGATAATATTATGTAGATGAACTACTCAAAGGATCAGTTCCCGTGCTGCATATATTTTTATAAAGGCGGGTAGGTACGTAATCCATTTTTAATCGGCCATAAGTTAAATATTTTTCATTTTAGAAAAGGACCTAAACTACAGAAATAATCATTAATGTGATCATGAATACTCTGCCGATTTAAGGTTTGTTTTAATATCCATAATATCGTACATAAAAGTTTCCCAGTCAACATTTATTTTCATCTATGATTCTATGCCCTGCCCTACCACGTTCAAGCTGTTATGAATACCATCCATGGTTCCTTTTTCTTGCGTATTATCTTCGGTCATCTTAAGCGCCCCACAGCAGTTTTTTGTTCGTTTTTCTCTGATATAAATTTGGTTGCCGCCGCATCCGTATCTAACTCTCCCCATCTCCACCATACCAAGAGCACTGGGAAAATTTGACTGACGATCATATACGAGAAATCAGCTACTTTTTCTAAGTTAGACCTCATTTGGAATACGCTGCCAGTGTATGGGATCCCTACGAAATCGGTCTAAATAACGAACTTGAACGTGTCCAGCAAAGATCGGCAAGATTTGTAAAGGGACTGTACGATAACTAAATTAGCGTAACCAGTCTTATAAGTGAATTAAAATGGTAATCTTTGTCAGATCGCAGGTCGAAATTTTGACTTAATCTCCTAAATACATTCCAAGATAATATTTTTAGTTATGACGATAAAAATATTTTGCGAACCCCAACTTACTATGGTAGACTGGACCATAATTACTAAATTACAGAAATTGGCTGCCGCACTGACAGATTCAAAATGTCCTTTTATCCTCGTACAATTAGGGATATGAATAGCGGTAAATATTTCTAATATGAATGGATAGCATATGGGTCATTGCATGCCAATTCACCGAATACTTGTTGCAGCACCATTTCAGAAAATATTCAAATTTAACACACTTACTACTACTTGTCTGTAAGGCTCAAAACCAATTTTTGTTAATTTTTTTTCCATGACCTCAAGGACTTACAGGGCCGCGAAGGTCACAGCGTACTGTAAAAATGACACTTTCAGCGAGTATCGGTAATTAGAGTTACTCGGAAACTACAGGTTGTAGTAGAATGGTTCCAATACCATTTTGATGGTCATAAATAGAGCTTTCATTTGAAATATTTTTAATAACCTTACTATTTAACATCTATGAGAATGATGAGTACAAAGTTTTGATACAAAATGCTGTTTTTTACAACTTTTGCTATTTATTTTCTTGTAGAAGGGTTGTCATCACAAGGTCTATATTTTTGTTATAGTATATTTGGGTACCATAGTAAATGTGTGTGAGAATAAAGTTGTGTGTTTGTTAAGCATTTAGCTGCTACAAGCTTCCGCAAATAGGAAAAATTGAAAATTTACCATTTTCGGGCCCCTGTGTCTCTGGTGGGGGACTTATTAAAAATTTGAAATTTTCAGTACAATAAGCTATGATCCTATTAAGAATGCACTAAAAATTTGGAGAATGTCTTTTTGCTCGTTTGGATGTTGCATCAAACTGAATTTTCAAAAAATTTTCTCTCGCTCACCTTGTAAAAGCAATGTATAGATTGTTACATATAATTAAATGTTGCCAGAAATAAATTCAAATAATAGTTATAACAATACTATCAAACTAGTGCCTTGAAAGCTGTATATTTCAGTTCCAATAAGAAGTAGGCACGTAGCCAGAAATTTACTTTGGGGGGGGGGCTATGTCTAGTGTTGCATAACTTGAAACAAATCAACTTTGCCCGTTCGGTGCCGACATGTTAAAAATCTCTTCCCTCAATTTTCAGTGCTTTGTATTTACTTTCACAGTGGCTATTCCTATCTTTTCTCACTGGTAAAGTTCACTGTTTACCCTGTTATGAAGCATTAATTTGACCGGCCACAGAACATAGTTCAAACATATCAGATTGAAAAGAACAACTACAGTGAAGCCCACTTATATTAGACCATGTTCCAGTTATAACCAAGTGAAGGCTATTACCCATCAAAGAGAAGCTCGGAAAAACTGATCCACATATAACGAAGTTCAGTTATTACAAAGTAAATATTCGGACCCCTCAAATTCGTTATAAATGGCCTTGACTGTATCAACCACACACATGCATCAAACTAGTGATCACATTTCAAGACACTTAACACTTGAATTATACGCAGTGTAATCCAGAGTACCATGGCCACTTAAAATTAGAACAACAACATTATTGGGAAAATATTTCGGGGGAGGGCTGAAGCCACAGAGCCATCCCCCCCTCCCCAGCGCCTGGCTATGTGCCTGCTAAGAACAAAATATGTAAGCGGACATTGAAACGTAGGCAAATATTTATTTTCAATTGTTTTTCCACTGGACTTGCTGTAGAATTGCTATCAGCATGCTACCATTATGACAATATCACTATTTAGGTTGTTCGCATAATAAAGGCTAAATGAGTGCCTACTTCTTTGTCAACATATAAGAAAGTTCTTGGGTCAGCTGTTCCGTAATATTATGCACTTGACCAGTTTGTGTTGATAATTCGAGCTGAAGAAGAACCCTTATTATATTTTCATTAAGTACCCACGCCTTGTATTTTTTTTGATAATTTGAATGATGCGTTAGGTCCTGAAGGATGGAAGAAGTGCACAAAGTTGTCTCCTTCATTGATGTCTATGCTTTCAACAACTCCAAGCTACCACTTTGAGTCATAAATAATGCCACATAATAATTTACCTTGATACTAAGTTGTGTGTTGGATTTGAGTATTGCTATTTGGACTTCTTCGCCGTTATTTGAATTAGATGTTACAAAGCATTTTATATTATGCAAGCAATCAGAATAAAGCAGTGTTTTTCTCAAGTGTTAGGAATCCTTAAGGCATTTTCAAACCAATCACTCAACCATGTTCTACCCCTGTGATCTCATTGCTTCTTAAATGTTATGCCATGAATATTAGCATTGCTAAATTAAAAACATGGAGTCAAAATTTGACTGTCTTTTGTTCTCTGTAAACTGGCTTTAGTTACTAAACATTTAACAGTTCCTCCTATACCATCACAAGGACCTTTTCCGTGTGTAGCTCTTTCCATGGAGAAGGTCACTTGTTCCGAGAACCAATCAGAAGGCACTTTAAGGCAGAAGGTGCCACTTTAGGCAGAGAAATAGGGGCATCAGACAATTCCCTGAAGCTACCTACATAAATCACTACCATAATTCTTTTGGGATATTGTTCAAAAACAGTAGGTGTAAACGACACTAATGTTTAAGATTGTTTTCCTATCAGCCTACTGGTAACAGAGCAATCATAGAGCAATTTCAGTGGAAAAACCAATGGAGGCTTAATAGTTTGCCAAAATTCTGCTTAAGACATTTTTATTCAAAATGATACATGAAATCTACAACTACCAACACAATGAATAAGTAACTGGTTTGTAAGTTATCAATCAAAATTGGACTTATTTCTAGCAACATTTAATTATATGCAACAATCTATACATTGCTCCTACAAGGTGAGCGAGAGAAAATTTTTTGAAAATTCAGTTTGGTGTAACTTCCAAACGAGCAAAAACACATTCTCCAAATTTTTAGTGCATTCTTAATAGGATCATAGCTTATTGTACTGAAAATTTCAAATTTTTAATAAGTCCCCCACCAGAGATACAGGGGCCCGAAAATGGTGAATTTTCAATTTTTCCTATTTGCGGAAGCTTGTAGAAGCTAAAGGCTTAACAAACACACAACTTTATTCTTACACACATTTACTATGGTACCCAAAGATACTATAACAAAAATATAGACCTTGTGATGACAACCCTTCTACAAGAAAATAAATAGCAAAAGTGGTAAAAAACAGCATTTTGTATCAAAACTTTGTACTCATCATTCTCATAGATGTTAAATAGTAAGGTTATTAAAAATATTTCAAATGAAAGCTCTATTTATGACCATCAAAATGGTATTGGAACCATTCTACTACAACCTGTAGTTTCCGAGTAACTCTAATTACCGATACTCGCTGAAAGTGTCATTTTTACAGTACGCTGTGACCTTCGCGGCCCTGTAAGTCCTTGAGGTCATGGAAAAAAAATCAACAAAAATTGGTTTTGAGCCTTACAGACATGTAGTAGTAAGTGTGTTAAATTTGAATATTTTCTGAAATGGTGCTGCAACAACTTTTTTTTAAATCTGGTGATGGAATGACCCACATATCAAATGGTGTGTGAAAGAATCTACAATGTGGGAAAAACGTGAGGAATATTATGCTTACATCCTTTACGCACAAACCCACTGCAGGAAAACACCCACACAAGAAGGGGTGTGTGAAAAACCTGCGAAATCCTACTGACAGTAAAGCTAGTTTTTAAGATTAACTCAAATATATGAGGATGTACATAGGAAAATTACTAGATAAAATATAAAATTAACGAAAAGAAAAATTACAAAAGATGAAGTGAAAGAAAAGGAAAAAAATTAAAAGGGTATTAAGGAACAATTACTAAACAAAAACAAACATGATATGATGCATCAACATGGTGTTGAATGTGCTCCGTTTACCTTGGCATTCGTGTTCCAATCTATCATATGCATTGAGAGAGTGCCCGTGACGTGTAATGCTCATGTGACTCATCTGCTGAACTTTGAGAAGTGATTTATGTAGCGCCCTTTTAAAAGATGTAAGTTATGGAGCGTTTCTTAAGGATAAGGGAAGTTTATTCCATTCTTGACATGCAGTGAAAATGAATGATTTATTGAAGATAGTAGTCCGTTGGAGAGGTATTACCAGCTTATGATTTCCTCGCGTATTGGATTCATGGACATTTTTCAGCTTCTTGAATTCTTCAAAGAGGTAAGGAGGCGTTTTAGAGTTCAGAATTTGATAAAGAAGAGAGAGGGTGTGAATAAAGGTAGTTGTTTCAGTCTTGATTTGGTGGAATATCATAACGAATGAAAAAGACTGGCAATTTTCCACAAGAATATGGTGTTGTACACCGAAACTGGTCGAGTAAAAAACCTTATTCTTGTGGAAAATTGCCAGTCTTTTTCATTCGTAGAGGGTGTGAAGTTGTCGTTTGTAACTAAGTTTTAACAAACTAAGTTCATTTATGTATTGGGTGATGTGATCTGATACCTGTAGATTGAAAATGAACCTGATGCAAGCATTTAGAGAGCGTTGAAGTTTTAGTGACAGTTTTTGTGCTAGATCTTGATAAACTGTATCGGCGTAGTCAAATTGCGGTAAAATTAACGCCGAAACCGGAAACCTGGATAGAGAGGGCAGCAGCACTCGACGATTTCGGGAAGATGGATGCGCGGTCAAGGGCATCTGAATGGATTGGAAATGAATACAAGGAGGCGGTGATGACGTGTTTCCGACTCGGCTGGGGTTGGGGCATACATCAACGGAAGGGAAAGGAGGTTATTCTTTTCTCCACTGAGCGCGGGCGAGCTGCTATCGGGGAGACTGTGGGAGCGGGAGAAATTCATTCAGAAGACTTCGAGTGTTTTGTTGAAGAGCGTTCTTTTTCTCAGAGGTTTGAGTCGGGTGCCGATGAATAAAGAAACACAACAGTGCGAACTCATGTTCGTAACGTGCTAAATGGAAATCAGCCTCGATCCTATTGACAGGGATTGGAAATTACGGGAAGTTATCAGCTGCAATCAGCATTCATCTACATCTACATAATACCCTGCAAGCCGCCATAAAAGTGTGTGACAGGGGGTGAATTCTCACAAAAAAGGCGCGCTATCCATGTATTAAAATATTAGTAATAATATACGAGTGTAAATTCACATTAATTGCCATGAGAAAATTTCACCTGGACCGGGAATCGAACCACGGACCTTTGGCTTTCCGGACCTCTGCGCAGAATGAAGGATCCTGGGTAGCGTAGTGGTCTGCGCAATGGCCCGGAAAATCAAAGGTCTGTGGTTCGATCCCCGGTCCAGGTGAATTTTTGTTCATGGCAATTAACGTGAATTTCACTGCGGTTTACGCCGCAGGCTTGAAATATCCTACATAGTAGCCCAAACTTTATTTTTTAAAGATAACAATAGCAAGGCAAGCATGCAGTATAATGTTGCTAGTTGGGTTAGCTGAAAGTCCTGATACCAACATGCAACTACCTATGCTATCAATTGATCAAATTGGATATATTTACCGTCGTTCATATTTTGAATCTGTCAGTTCGGCAATCAATTTCTCTAATTTTGTGATTATGGTCCACTTTACCACAGTAAGTTGGAGTACGCGAAATATTTTTAACGTCAATCAGTGGATCAATATTATCCTAGAATTTATTTAAGAGATTAAATATAATTTCAACCACGATCTGACAATGATTCCCAATTAATTTAATTCATTTAATTGACTGGTTACGCTAATATAGTCATCGTACCGTCCCTTTACAAATCTTGCCGATCTTCGCTGCACACGTTCAAGTTCATTATGTAGACCGATTTCGTAGGGATCCTATACACTGGCAGCATATTTCAAATGAGGTCTTACAAGGGAAAAGTAGCTGATTTCTCGTACATGATCGTCATATTTGCCAAGTACTCTTTTGATGAATCCCAGTTTATGATTAGCTTGACCCATTATTTCACGTATGTGTTTACCCCAAAATCATAACAGAATCCTTTATACAATCATATCAAGATATTTTATGTCGAGGCGATGAATAGATTTATGTATTCATATTACTCTTAAAGGCGAACCGCCTCGAGGGCGCTCGGCAGGGGGTGGTAGGTCATCTTCCGGGAATTGGACCTTTAGCTGAAAAAAAAGCTTTTCAATTAAAATTAGATGTGTGAAACGCAGACCCGGACCAAGTTGAAAGCGAACTACGAGGCCCCGACAAGCCCTCAAATTAAATAGATTTTTTTCAAGAAAGACAAGAGGAAGAAAAGGCATATGATAATTCTCTTATTCATGTAAAAAATTGTCAATTTTGGCGCGAACTGTCCTTGCGAATACTTTCGCATGAAACGATTGTCAAGGGAAATGTAAGTATTATACATGCTGCAACTGAACATTGGAACCAACTTCTGAAACGCTTACCTTCTATCGTACAATTTTTGGAGACGTAAGGAATCACCTTTCGAGGAACAAAAGAAACACTTTTCGAAAAAGTATTTTGTAGATTATCCAAATCACTATGATCACATTCAGGATTGGATGCATTGATTTCAACCATGGCTTCGTAATCTAAAATTCATCTCGCAGCAACCGAATTTGGTTTCCCATTGTTTTCTATGGTGCAAACCTTGACGAGGTTATTCAATCATATCTACATGATATTGCTATAAAAGCAAATATCAGAATTGACCCTATATGGTGAGGTACAAAGAAGATTCGGAGGCATAAAAATATTATATAATAATATAAATAAAATAGCAGCAAAAAGCAGCACCGATTGCAATTCAACCAAATGGGATAGGCTATTATTCGGATATTAAAAATCATATCTCTTCGCGCGGTGTCGTTATATTGTCCCTATTTCTCCAGACCTCAATATGAGACGGTCGTCCGTCAAGAACCCAAGAGCCTGGAATATTTATATGCTGCGAGCCTCCCGCCTCAAAATCCTTGCGTTTGGGAAACAATTTTACGCTCTCCGTTTAGTTTAAGAATTTATTCTTAAGTGATTTGTCTATAAGCTCATTTATATAATACTGAACTTTCCTTCACTCCAACAAACAACAATGTATCCAACAAGCAACAGTAAAAAATAAGTAAAGAAACTTAAATGGACCAAATTAGCTTAAATGCTATTAACAACATAATTAACAATTAATAGGTATAAGTCGAATGCACAACATCTTCCCCTTTTACAAAAAATGGATCATCCATGAATCATACATTTCTCCTTTTTATCTTAAAGACTCAAGAACAAATATCTAAAACCTCTGATACATTCCTGCACACACACAAGTACAACATACTTGAATGCAACATATTCCAGTTCTATACATTTGATTAATTAGCTTTTAGGACAGGTTTCTGTCTGTTAGAGGAAATATGTATTATGTTTCTATTATACTTGCCTCGTTGTTCGTCCTCAATGACGTAAGACCTAGGTTGGCGGCATTTACTAATTATCCCACCACTGCAACCATGTTTAGCGTAAGCAATTGTTCTTTTTAGTGACTTGCCTCTAAGCTCACTTCTTTAATAATTAACCCTCTTTCACTCTTACAAACAGCAATGTAGCCTTCAATCAAAAGTAAACCAACAAACTCAAATAAACCAAATTGACTTAAATACTGTAAAACAACTTGAAACAACATAATTAGCAACTAATTGATACAAGGCGAATAAATAACACTAACTTAACCAACTCTCGAACATGCAGCTCGATCTTAATCCTCGATTTTTCTTTTTATTTTGGGATCGATTGCGCTGGTTGTAAAACAGCGTTTACACGTAAAGCAACGTTTACATGTAGCAGTTGACTGCTTTGACAGTCGCGAGATGTGCGATGTATCTATATCGCTACTGCTATGATGCGTCTGCGTTAACTTCTATGCAGCTTAAAGCCGCTATTTAGGCGTTGTCACAGCATATAAAAAGAGTTTTATTTCGATAGTGAATTTCGCTTCAATTTTCATTAAATTCATGAAGCAATAAAGTCCATCGACGATTGTCTTTTGTTCCCATTCTTTAAAGAGTAGAATCTCCCCTTTTGGGAAGGGAAATCCTTGTTATTATATCCAAATTCCGTCGTGTATTGCTTTACGTTGGCGATTGTTGCGATTGTGTTGGATACATTTCCGCAGGAAAGTAGACGAACTTCAACTTTGCCAATAGCTCGAACGTGGATCGATAGTGTTCAACATGTGTCCTGTATCGACCTGAACTCGCATCGCAGTTGCTATTTACACATGCGAGTAGGGGTTAGCAGTTGACTGCTATGACAGTCAACTGCTAACGCGTAAACGCGCCTTAAACGCTGCTTAACAGTCGACTGCTATGGGTGCTTTTCATTTAGGTGCGGCGATTTATCGAACGCTGGTGCCGTCGATCGTCAGGATGCAAATGAAATGAAACACAGCTGGCCCCGGCTTTTCGCGCATGTGCAGTCAGTTCAGGGATTTGGAGGGTAATAAGAAAGTATCAACGAAGGGAATCGTCAGATAAAGTACGAATCAGCCGTACAATTCACCAATTTTGCTCGGTAAAAGGTACTGCGATTAAATTAGTAATTTCTTTCGTATGTTAGTGGAATGACATGCAGTATTTTAGGGGTTCTGATTAATAAATGCCGTAGAATACCTTTCCTGTGTCTGGGAGTTTACAAAAAAATATTGATCTGGGATCTGAACAGATACGCCTAATAAATCTTCATTTGTTGATACATTGTTTTGCGTGACGTCATATTACGCCAACAGATTTTCAACTGTTTGGCTCTCCTCAGAGCATCGAGCCACCGTTAGCCGGCGATCCAGCAAAATCGAAAGCATCCCAGCGTGGCGATCGCCGACTATCGCCAGCTGTAGCCGCAAATCGAAAGCACCCAAAGTCAATTCTTATTTATTTTCGTCGTCATGGTGCTCAAATAACAAAAACAGGAGAAACATGGGTTAATGAATTTTTGATGAATATTTTCATTATTAAAATTTACAAAAAATCACTTCACATCAGCATTGTAACATCCTATCCTACACGTAATTTAGCGATAAAAACTTGATATTAAAATAATTTCCAATTCACATCACATCTGCGACGTATCCCTGTAAAAATGGATCAACGCTCGGTTTTAATTGTCGAATACACAAACAATGCGTTTACTCGGAACCGAAATCGCAATTTTGTACACAAAATCGTTAGATTGAATCGAAGAAAGGGCTTCAGTGAAAAAATTAATCACCACAACCATTCACTCATAAATCAAAAATTAAAATAAGCAACAGGTGATGCCCACCGAAAAAGCGTAATTTTCCTCCCGTCCTTGACTGCTTTTAGGGGAAGGGAAGGGATTGGAGGTGGCTTCTCGGAAGGTCTGCTCGCACAGATGCTGTCACAATCAGAGTGTTAGCAGAGTTATCATATTGGCAGAGTCAGCTGTGTATCCCTCATTGCGATAAGACGAAGTAGCTTCCGGTCTCAGTTGTGATTGGACGAAGTCGATATACGTCAGAGGTTGCACCACGCCCACTTTTCCGAAAGGGTTAAAAAGATTAGTTTTCGCCGCTCACAACTCGAAAAATAATTGACGGATCAAAAAACGGAAAAATACGGGTCTTTTTATTTTTTAAACTCTATCACATTCGGCAATAAAAAATATGTTAAACGACCCCATTCCTGCGGGCAAGAAGTATAAAAATAGAAATATAAAAATGGATAAAAAAGTGATTGGTACTGCTAAGAATATTTTTTCCAATTAAGGGTATGCTCCTTCATCATTCGATACCATGAGCCACTATAAAACTCGTAAGTTCATCAATTCCAGAACGAAGTGTAAAAAGTTGAAAATTCCAATTACCATTGGCAATTACCATGTACCACAAGTACAGCAACCGCGAGGATGTACAGCAAAGAGTGAAAGACTGTTTATAAGTAACACCTTAAGTAATAAAGCAGTGTGTTTGCATATATTCGCCCATGACTTTCATAAAAACATTTTCGGGCTAAAATAGTAAAATTATCGTTTGCGTTGACTCCACCTTGGCGACTAAAGTGTCAAAAATTAAAGAAAACCATATATTTATGAACCTTTGAGTAAATATTTGCTATTTTTTCATAATGGCAATGTCATGAAAATCACTGCACATCAGCGTTGTTGAAATGCTATTGTTTCTTGTTATGAAAATAGAACTGCAATTCACGCAACACATTCGACGTAGCCAAGTAAACGTGGATCAACGCTCGGTGTGCATAGTCAAACGCTGTATACATACATTACCTACGCATTAATAAGTATGTGATACATGTAGATAAAAGAAACAAATACTCGATAAATAAAATATAACACAGAGTAAGGGCAATAACTGAAAATAAAGATTCAATTAATCAAAAATACTGAAATACAATTCTAAAGACGAACCAAAAATGATGATACAGAGATTCCTGAATAATCCACTGTTAAGTTATTTTTAATTCTTGCGAAGTGAGTCGGCAAGCATAACTCATGATATGCTTCTTTTTATAAAAATATGGTCTCAGTCATTATAATTTATTTAAAATAGTCTCGCTGTTTTTCACTGCATGCCACATTAAAAGGAATATTAGGAATCAATTGAGAAAAAATAAGTGTAAAAGCAAACAGTAATAGAAAGAATTGCAGGAATACAATTAACATCCAAACAACTAATTACTACCTTTAAGCAAACATAAAATGAAATCCGAATACATTGGGTGTTATGTATTTACCGATCATAGTTGGGAACGTGACCGAAAAAAATTAATTGAATAAAGTTAAAGTAATCTATGTGAAAAGTATCTAGGTAAATTTGAAAGTTACTTTTCTAGAAAAGTAACTGATTTATGTTAAGGTTAAAAAAGTAACTTTTACGTCAAAAGTTACTCTTTAAGTAACTTTGCCAAATTGGATGCTGTGGTGATAGAGGCCTTGATCGTTTTTGGTTTTGACAAGCCAATCAAACGCTGAAAACTGTCTTTGTGGTTTATTCCATTCTTATTCATTTCTTGAAAAATATTTGCAGTGTTGATTTTCGTTGCAACTCCGTTTAATGTCGAGAGTGTTGTTTGTCAGGTTTTCTGACTATGATACCGATACAATTGAATATATGCAAAAATACAGGCAGGCAGTCCTCCGTATAAATACAGGAGTTTATAATGTTTTTAACTCACATAAATATATTAGTAGTAATTTAGAATACATCAGGATATGTTTAGTTGAAAAGGTATACGTTACAACGAATCCCCAGAGTCCATGAAGTCTTATCGGAAGCAATTTAAAACATTTTACTAAATTCAAAGATTATCCATTTAAATCAGCAGAAGGTTTCACACTTCGTTGCTATATTCACAAGCTTTCACTATCAGTAACTCCTGAGACAAAGATTGGAATGTAGAAATAACTGTTGTTATTGTACTTTAAATGATATTGACTATCTAACAATTTCTCATGCATACAAATAAAGCAGTTTCATACTTTCAACTCCCTCTCAGTACATTAAGAAACTATTATTATTCCGGAAAAATTACCGAATAGTCTTAGATAAAAAAAATCAATTTGATCATAATATTAAAAGTCAGCTGAGCATACCATAAATGAAAAACAAGAGTAATTAATAAAAAATAAAAAAATTAAAATCATATAACTTAAAATATGTTTGTAACAAAGGCATCCTTTCACATAAATAATGAAAAAAATAAAAAAGAATTATAGCTAATGTAAGCTTATTGTAGATTAAAATTGAGTTTCAAGGTCAATGTCTTTATTCCAAACCAATAATCCAATTATAAAATACCTGTTAGCAACGAAATTTAGACCCAAGGAAAAGTATCCCTGAAAAATCAATATCACGAAAGAATACTGATAAACATGTCAGGCATTTTGGCCATTCACAATGGAATGAGAAAACACATTTCGAGGAAAAACTAAATAAATCGTGTTCATGAAAAAACACAAACATAATTTATCTTTTTATTAGTACGACTGTTTCAAGTCATTGCAGCCACATCAATACACATATATTATGGCTATATTATACATACATTATACATTAAATTATTACATATGTAATATTATGAGATTAAACTAAAGATTTATTTATACATAATCTACAACATGTTACATATTATTGTATATTAAAACAGTAAGTAATACACCACAAAGTGCAAACACAGTAAAAAAACACGATACAAAATATGCAGGGGAGAAAAAACATTTCATGTCTAGAATGTAATAAATTGTTTGAAAAAAATACTCCACATTTTCCTTCTTACAACCAAGATATTATTAAATCAAGATCCTATATAGTAATGAGAGGTACCGCAGGTTAGGACATTTGATTCTCATCTAACAAAAGAGCGGGTGATCAATAGAGCATTACTGTTATAGCATACATGTGAAGGGATTATAACGAAGTGTCTGATGAAAAACGACAAAGTCAGTGTGCTTCAACGACACACATAAACAACTTGATCTGGGCGGGTTCACCTGGATGATAAAAAAGCACGTAATTCACTTGTAGGCCACTAAGCTGATGCTTCACTACTTGTCACGGACCCACTTCGCATCACCTAACGTGATTAATGGACGCTCCCTTACCCCACGGCAACGTATGTTGATTTGAAACCGAGACCATATGATTTGAAAAAAAATAATGGACGAATATACTGATGAAGGCGGAGATATATTATGCGTGGAGATATATTTCCTATAAAACGACGCCATGGCAAACAGAAAATCCAAATGCAAAGACTAGAGTAAGAAAAGGCTCTAAAATAACTCTTTTCTTAGGTCTTTTATCTCAATTTTTATAAATTAATATTCATGAGTCACTTCAATCCATTTTTCTTGCGTGTGGAAATTTCGATTTCAGACTACACACAACAACAAGAAACAAGAATACATTTGTAAAATGTATGGAATTGAATTACCAATTTATTTCAGAATCCAATAATACCACGTGAAAAAATGACAGTATTAACTTTAAAAAAGTAGCCAGATGATGATGTCATCGTATAATTTGCATAATTTCACTACAATAATATAAAACAATAAACACGTAATATGTCATTCATAAATATATTCATCAGCCACAATATAAACGTATGCGTACTTTATCACCAATAACACTGAATAATTACATAAAAAAGGTAATTTAATAAGTAGCCCTAAGACATTAAAAAATTATTTTCAATAGAATATTTGGAATTAACTCGATCATATAACAGTATTGTAAATTGTAAATAATATTCTTCAGTATAAAAATAAGCATGATTCCATGAAAATCATTGTAAATGGAACATTGTTTTTCCAGATGAAATAAGGGTGGACATTTCCTTAAAATCCTAGTGTGAAAAACAAAACCATCATGCGAAGAAGGGAAAAATTTCCATACATATATTTGTAATTTCATGATCGTTATCTTATAGCTCGTAAATTACGTCTCCGAAGTGAGAGCGAAGCAATTGAAAAAAATACGACACTTCATCATCTAAGAAATCCTGCCAAGTGTTACCGTACATTTAGTACATATATGTGCAGTTTAAAGAAAAAGAACAAAGCCATTTTTTTTGGATGTAAGTAGATAACATTTGCACAGTTTTAAATGATAATAAACTTTTTATAGCCATTTACGTCGTCATGGCAAAAGTATTTAATAAAACAATAGGAAATGTTATAATTTAGTATTTCGTTTGGTGTTAGTGTATAAATCAATGATCGTGGAAATCACTTTATCAATTTTTTTACGGAAACATTTATTTTACAGCAACTTACAAATTTTACAGCAAATTACAAAGTTACAATGAGGTATATTTTATATCGTAAAAACTTTTTCATAAGGTGTACAGTAATGCACAGCAAAATATTGATAACTCTGTAATTGGATGAGAAGAATGATACATAGATTACGATATTCATCATCTCATGAGTTTAAAATACAATAAAATATACAATAATATATAATAATATATAATAAAATATCATACAATATTTTTTTAAATTTGCTTTCAAAGAAGTTGTCACAATGTTGTCTGCATACATAAAAATCTCTCCGTTTCTAATGTGCTTAACAATGTCATATACATATAAGGAACAGATATGGTCCTAATATTGAACCTTGAGAAACTCCTGATTTGATTGTTTTCATTCCACTGCAATGATCAAGAATTTTTAGAGTTAATTTTCAATCAGAAAGGTTATATTCTATCCAGTTCATCGTTTTACCATCATAACTATTTATTTTTGCATAAATATTATCTTGGCAAACTCGATTAAAGTTGGTAAAGTTGGCATTGGTAAAAAAAAAGCTTGGAATAAAATGTAAACAAAGAAAAAATTGAAAGCCGTGAAATAAATGAAGACATGCAAATATTAAAACAGAAGCGAAGCGTAGAGTAGTTAATAAAAGTAAACATAAAATGGATAGGAAAAAGAAGCAAAATTTGAGGCAAAGAAATATCGGAGTCGTCGGGAGAAGTCGGTGAGAAAAGAAATATTGCAAGAATGAACATTTTTGTAAGCAAAACGAGGGCATCGTTATAAGCCTTGGGAGGGTGGTCAATATTGCCTAATAGTCATGTACTGAAAATTCCCTCTCCATGAAGGAATAGTGGACGGGTTTCTGAGGCCAGTATTTACATAATAGTCTCTTCCTGGCAGAAAAAAACTATATCTCTGCACCTGCCACTATCTTATACGATTGTAAAACCATGAAAGCATAAACACGCAAAATGAGTGTAGCAACAAAAGTTTTACGTTTCGCTAGAATGGTGCTTTTTATGCTTATTAGATCATTCTCACACGCATAACCACATACACACAGGCGCTATTCCATGCCGAACCCAAGAGGTCGCGCCACCGGCTCGTTAACCTTTATTTAACGTGGCGTTTCCCCCTGCGTTCCCCTCCGGGCTGCGCAGAGGCCTATTCCACGCATTCACTCCCAGGGCCAGGGCAAGACGCGACGAGATCAAGCGGACTAAAAACTAAGCATATACGATATTAAACCCTATCCTCCCAATCTAAAATCCACCCACCCTCTAAACTAAATATACTGCTAAATTCCCTAATCCTACCTATTTCATTCGCATACCTATCGGCGCTGACCCTGTTCATCATCATTCATTCTCCAATAAAAAAACTCAAAAATACCATTCACACATACACCTGCAAAAGAAAATACAATAAATTGAGGAAAACCTGTAATAAATACATTAATTAAAGACACATTAAAATAAGGTAAAATTAACCATAAAAATAAATCAAATTATCAGTGACAAATACGTGAACAACGGAATAATCTTAAGATATAAATAGAATGGTAGCGCATAATAGCGCTAAGAATGTGAGTCCTACCTAAATCAAAAACTAAGAGCCAGTGGACACGGCAAAACAGTAGTTCAAATGCCAAACCGGGATTGACCCGGGTCAAATGACAGATAAGCCAACCCCTACACACTATAAGTGCTGAACAGTAAAATCCCTGCCTAGTTAAAAACACTAAGAGCCGGTACACAAAGCAAAATACTGAGAGTAAAAACAGGGAATAATATGAAAATATAAAAGGTATGAATGCGCATAATGGCGCTAAGAGTGTGATTCCTACCTAAGTGAAAAACTAAGAGCCAGTGCACATGGCAAAACCGGAGTTCAACGACCAAACCTGGATTGACCCGGGACAAACGACCGATATGCAAAACCCTACTCACTGTATGTGCTAAGGAAAACATAACGTATAGAGAATATAAAAAGCATATTCATCGTATAGAGATTATAAACACATTTCCTAAACATATATAGAATAAAAATAAACAATTAAAAATAAACAAAAGACAATCGACAAACTCACATACACGCCAAAGAAGTCCCTGGTAGTCGTGGCTGCTCTCTCTCCCTTTTTTTCCGCTGAGCCGGCGTAGCTATTGGAAGGGTAGGTAGAAAAAGGAGCAAAAAATACACAGGCACATATTTACATTATATTCAATACACTAGAGTCTCTCTGGTTCACATGATGCACACCAACCGTTGAAAGCGGCTACCACTTACACAACACTGATTTACACCACACTGAATTACACCACACTGACACGACACTCACGTTCACACAAAGCACTTTTTTCGTCACTTACACTGCACTGCACACACTTCACGTCCCTGACGATGTGGTGATTCACAAGGAGAGAGCGGGTTAATAGACAAAAAAACAAAATATTGAATGCCAAGTTGCTCACATTTAATGAAGATAGCCGAAAGTGCATTTTAATAAAATGCGAGGAATGTTCACTCAGAAACGAAGTAACTTGGATGCACTTCGTAACTGGCGATCCAAATCCACGACTTTTGAGATTGAAAACTAGAGCAAACTTCGCATCCATAATATAGTAATATAAGCTAAACGCATACCCTAAATATCCTGCCGTTACGATGGGCCAGAAGGGCCTTTGTTTCAAGATTTTAGGACTGACTACATACCCTACACTCTGACAGGCCGGGGCGTTGTGGTGAAACCTAAGGAGAGAGCGGGTTAGTACACATAAAAGACAAAAAAACAAAATATTGAATGCCAAGTTGCTCACATTTAATGAAGATAGCCGAAAGTGCAATTTAAATAATGAGAGGAATGGTCACTCAGAAACGAAGTCACCTGGATGCACTTCGTAGCTGGCGATCCAAATCCATGACTTTTGAGATTGAAAACTAGAGCAAACTTCGCATTCGCAAAATAACACTAATAGCTAAACGCATTTCCTAAATATCCTGCCGTTACGGTGGGCCAGAAGGGCCTTTGTTTCAAAACATTAGAAACTGACTACATACCCTACACTCTGACAGGCCGGGGCGTTGTGGTGATACCTAAGGACAGAGCGGGTTAGTACACATAAAAGACAAAAAAAAACAAAATATTGAATGCCAAGTTGCTCACATTTAATGGAGATAGCCGAAAGTGCATTTTAATAAAATGCGAGGAATGGTCACTCAGAAACAAAGTAACTTGGATGCACTTCGTAACTGGCGATCCAAATCCACATTTTTTGAGATTGAAAACAAGAGCAAACTTCGCATCCACAAAATAGCTCTAATAGCTAAACGCATACCCTAAATATCCTACCGTTACGATGAGCCAGAAGGGCCTTTGTTTCAAGATATTAGGAACTGACTACATACCCTACACTCTGACAGGCCGGGGCGTTGTGGTGAAACCTAAGGAGAGAGCGGGTTAGTACACATAAAAGACAAAAAAAAAACAACAAAATATTGAATGCCAAGTTGCTCACATTTAATGGAGATAGCCGAAAGTGCCTTTTAAAAAAATGCGAGGAATGGTCACTCAAAAACGAAGTAACTTTGATGCACTTCGTAACTGGCGATCCAAATCCACATTTTTTGAGATTGAAAACTAGAGCAAACTTCGCATTCGCAAAATAACACTAATAGCTAAACGCATACCCTAAATATCCTACCGTTACGATGTGCCAGAAGGGCCTTTGTTTCAAGATATTAGGAACTCACTACATACCCTACACTCTGACAGGCCGGGGCGTTGTGGTGATACCTAAGGAGAGAGCGGGTTAGTACACATAAAAGACAAAAAAAAACAAAATATTGAATGCCAAGTTGCTCATATTTAATGTAGATAGCCGAAAGTGCATTTAAAATAATGCGAGGAATGGTAACTCAGAAACGAAGTAACTTGGATGCACTTCGTAACTGGCGATTCCACATTTTTTGAGATTGAAAACTAGAGCAAACTTCGCATCCACAAAATAGTAATATAAGCTAAACGCATACCCTAAATATCCTACCGTTACGATGGGCCAGAAGGGCCTTTGTTTCAAAATATTAGAAACTGACTACATACCCTACACTCTGACAGGCCGGGGCGTTGTGGTGATACCTAAGGAGAGAGCGGGTTAGTACACATAGACAAAAAAAAATATTGAATGCCAAGTTGCTCATATTTAATGTAGATAGCCGAAAGTACATTTAAAATAATGCGTGGAATGGTCACTCAGAAACGAAGTAACTTTGATGCACTTCGTAACTGGCGATTCAAATCCACATTTTTTGAGATTGAAAACTAGAGCAAACTTCGCATTCGCAAAATAACACTAATAGCTAAACTTATTTCCTAAATATCCTGCCGTTACGATGGGCCAGAAGGGCCTTTGTTTCAAGATATTAGAAACTGACTACATACCCTACACTCTGACAGGCCGGGGCGTTGTGGTGAAACCTAAGGAGATACCGTCAGCTTAACTGTGAAAGAATCATAGAAAGACAGCATAAAAATAAAAGTATTCATTAAAGACATGCATCACAACATGTAAAAATAGGCACAGGCGGGTATTACACAATAAAAACCAAATTACAAAACACACAGGATATCACATGACATATAGACCACAGTAAGCAATTATATTCCTGCCTAGAGTCGACTCACTAGAATGGGCATGTGGCCACATACCCTATAGTTGGAGGACCGGTCCTCCATGTTACCAGATTAAGTACAATAGTTACACCATTAATCAAGCTTGATATACCAAATTACCTCACATTTTAGGAGCTAACCGCTCCTATGAGAAATACAAAAAACACAATATGTATTCATGAATACATATCTTACCCATATTCATACACACTTTTATTACCTTAATGGTCCCTGAACCTGAAATAAAGTCAGTTTTACATGAGGAGTACAAAGCCAAGAGCAAACCAATGTTTTTCCTCCTCTTGTAACTGCTCCCTCTTCATCTGTTTCGGGCACCAGTGAAGATTCCTCACCCTAACCAGGTCACCTTCCGGGAAGCCACTTGGAAACGTAGCTCTGCTACAATTCCTGCAACGATAGAAAAAATTCTAATTAAGTTAACGTGCCGTCAAAACAATGCAAAAGTGAGCGAAGGAAATACAAATATTGTTTCATATATTATATCCGTTGTAAATAGAGTGGATAAGACGTTATTCACGAACATCTGTCTAAGCATACTGAGTTTACGTTACAATATTGTTAATTACTATAGCTGCCAAGTTAAATATTATTTAGCAATCTTCTGAGTCTGTTCCGGTTCTTTTAAACGGTTTTGAATTCCGACGAATTCTTTTCTTTCCCGTGCCCCTTCTTCCTAAAGAGAACACATATCTGCAGAAATAATGAACTCATAAACATCTAGACGCTCTTAAAATTCACTAATCTCTCTAAATAATGCAATGTTGCCGAACTGACAGATTCAAAATGTCCTTTTTTCCTCGTACTATTAGGGATATGAATAACGGTAAATATATCCAGTACGAGTGTAGCAATGGATAACATTGGTAGCTGCATGTTGGTATAAGGACTTATAGCTAACCCAACTAACGGCATGTTTTTGCATGTATGTTATGCTATTTTTATCTTTTTTTAAATAGCGTAGTTTTGAACAGTACCTATACAAGTACTAATCCCTTTTTTATGCATGATATGTAGTGCATGTTTGGTGAGAGTTCACCCCCTGCCACACACCTTTATGGTGGCTTGCAGGGTATTATGTAGATGTAGATAGATGAGAATGGAGAATACATTAAAGGCGAACATATAAAAATGCTAGGCTGAGTTTAATTTACAATTTGATGGTACTGGAACAAGAGAAATCTACAATCATTCAAAATAAAGTTTTTGTAATAATAAGGAGTGACATTACTTCCAGTTCATTTGCACTTGAATGTTAATTATCAAATTCTAACCAGAGAGAAAAAAATTTCGAAAGCATAGCGGAAATCGAACTAAATTTTTTATTGCACACTACGTCCTATAAATTCCTGTCTCAATTTAGCTGTTTCATTTAAGCTGTTAAAAATTCTTCTAACTTGTTGGGCATCATTGAGTGAAGGAGTGGTAAAATACAGCAAACAAGGCGATAACATTCCAATTCTTTCAAAACCCCTGAGTGGATTAATTTAACGAAATCCAGAGGACACGATTTAAATTACTTAACAGAAGCATTTACGAGCGATAGATAGTATGCCTCCAACTGCACGGAAACGTCTGGAGCTGAGATACTTCAAAGATCTCTACGAGATACAAAAAATGCAAATTTATACTAGGATAAAAACTTTTACGAATCCGACAATGCGGATGGAAGTCGTGAAACTCACTGCAAAACCCCGATGGCCAATTTTATAAAAAAAAGGCGGACCTATCAATCGTGGAGTAAATTAATTTATTACCCTCTTGCTATGCACGGGTATTTACTGCTACCGAGGGGAAAAATACTGATGTAAACGTTTCCTTCACAGGCCAACAAGAAATTAATGCAAGCAGACACAGGTTATTTATATGGGAGAATCATGTGCCAAACGTCACTAAAAATTGGCCTTTCTCCGGAATGGACTCGAGTCACCGATAAACGTGGAATATCGCCGAAAGGAGAACCTATGTGAAAATAGTAGTAATATAGGCACTAAATTCTCGTATCTCTTCAAGAGCGTGAATCTGTACCAAGGGGATAGGTAGGAGAAATATTTTAGAGTAGGCTGTAGTGCATGATGCATGTATTAATCCCTTAAATACATTTTGTACTAACAATGTAGTTGCATGAGACCCTATAATTGCTTTGATGCATGTATTAATCCCTTAAATACATTTTGTACTAACAATGTAGTTGCATGAGACCCTATAATTGCTTTTTTGCATGTCGGTAGTGCATGCTTGGTGATCTTCACCCCCTGCCACACACCCTCGCGGTGGCTTGCAGGGTATCGTGCAGATGTAGATGGTGTGAGTCCCGACCGACCGAATAAACCGGCATCACGAAGTCTGTCGCGGAAGCCTAAAATCTTGGTAGGAGAAAAGGTATCAACACTGCTATGAATAACTTGCACAAAGTTTTGCCCGAGACTGTGTCGTATACCCAAAATCTTCTTAAACTTCCTAAATAACCTTATAAATGCTCAAAAACCTATGTTGTCGTTGAGAATTAGCCTCGCTTCCTTGGCTTCAGTTACCATCTGCACAAATTTGTAGGTATTGTAATGTACTAATTAGGTTTTACTTAGGTGAATTATTGGTGGATTGCTTTTAAATTTTCAAGCTCTACGCGAATTATGTGGATTACAAAAGTATTAAAACAGAGGAAAACATTATACTTTAAAAGTAACATTATTTATGATACCTACAGTACACCCACAATATACATGTACATGTATTTAATAGCCTACTAGCCATAGCGAGGGTGTATGGCAGGGGTAATATCACCAAACACAGAATTTACACGCAAATAAGACACACTAACAAGATCTACATGCAACTGCACTGCAGCCATGCAACAGATCAGCCACCTACTCCGTACAAAATATTGTGTTCTGTCTACGCCCATTATTGAAATTGTGTCTATGTAAACATAAATAACATTGGAATGGGACACAAGTTACATCTCAGCGTTGTCTATTGATTTCCTTTAGGATATTTATCCCGAAAATAGCTTTCTAAGTAAATCAGGTTGGAATTCAGATTTAAAATAAATGTTTGGCATTTGTTTGCTGACTTTCTTCGGTTTCTTTGACGTCTATAATGCATTTGCTTATCTTCTTAATTGTCTAAATTATACTGGGTGCAAAAATACATGGGTACGGGAATCGCTAGTAGCAGGCACTTATGCCCGAACCATCCAGGATGGCCGCCCTCTTCTCAAATCGGCTGACATACGTCCTCCAGTATGTACATTCTTACTACATTGTTTACAGCAGTTGTATACAGCGGTGGTCTATATCCCACAACCCGTCTGGGGGCTGTGTTTGAAACCGTCAGGATATCTTAAGACACGATGGCCTGATGAAGATAATAGTCGAGGGAAAAGTAAACGGGAAGAATGGAAAAAGCAGGATTCGTATGAGGTACATGGAACATGTGACGATCGATGTAAAAGAGAAGAATTACGTCATTATGAAGAGGTTGGCCGATAGAAGAATCGAGTAGAGGGCAGCGTCAAACAAGTACTAGAATTGTTGACCGATAATGAACACAAATGGCGAACAGACAGTCGATTTCTGTCAAATGATACGCGATATGGCAGTTAGAATTAAACTTTAAAAAATGTCTTGTAATGAATTTTTGGAAAAAGAATAGCTCTCCTCGTAGCACTTACACAATAAATAATAATGAATTAACAAACATGGAATCCATTAAATATCTTGGAATAAGACTGACACATGATCTTTCCTGGGGTAAACAGATACGTGAAATAATGAGTCAAGCGAATCGTAAACTGGCATTCGTCAAAAGAGCACTGGGTAAATGTGACGACCATATACGAGAAATCAGCTACTTTTCCCTTGTAAGACGTTATTTGGAATATGCTGCCAGTGTATGCGATCCCTACGAAATCGGTCTAAATAACGAACTTGAACTGTGCAGCGAAGATCGGCAAGATTTGTGAAGGGACGGTATGATAACCTTATTAGCGTAACGAGTCTATTAAATGAATTAAATTGGGAATCATTGTCAGAAGGTAGGTTGAAATTAAGACTTAATCTCTTAAACAAATTCCAAGACCATATTTTCAGTGATGGTGTTAAAAATATTTTGCGGACCCCAACTTACTATGGTAGACTGGACGATAATCACAAAATTAGAGAAATTGTTTGCCGAACTGACAGATTCAAAATGTCCTTTTTTTCTCGTACTATTAGGGATATGAATAACGGTAAATATATCCAGTACGAGTGTAGCAATGGATAACATTGGTAGCTGCATGTTGGTATAAGGACTTAAAGCTAACCCAACTAACAGCATGCTTTTGCATGTATGCATCGCTATTTAAATGTTTAATTACAAATTGTATGCACGATATGCAGTGCACGTTTGGTGAGAGTTCACCCCCTGCCACATACCTTTATGGTGGCTTGCAGGGTATTATGTAGATATGACGTCTCCTTCACTCATTGAACTTTCTCAACAACACCACACCCATTCCAACACAGGCAATGAAACCACTCAACCAAACAATACGAAACACACGTTATACTTTGAATAACACTGTTTAGTGCTGTAGATACTAAGATTCAATGTGAGTCTCATTTATGGACGCCGAAGTAAATGTATAGCAAAATAATGAACGAAAAAACTGATGATGAAAATGAAAAAAATGATGAAGCAAACTTGATTGCACAGGAGATAAATATATGTGAATTAAGATTAGATACACTAAAATTGAGCCTGCATTCTCAACTGAACATGTCTTGAAGTTTCCAAATAACGAAAGGTCACGGCAAAAACGCAAATTTAAATAATATCAAAAAGACGATATCTATATTCAGCTACTTGCGTTCATCATGTGACATGCATTATGAATTCCAACTTAAGTACTTAAATTTTTACCGCGTCAAGTTCATGTATAATAAAAATAACAATACCTTTTTTAAGGTATTACATGAGCAATCATTGTAATACCTTATTTTATGAAAGGTAACCGCATCATTACCGTGTAAATTCCATCATCATTCCGTGTACGAACAAAATGTCAAGACTGAACTTGACGGATGCTGATTGTCTGGCTAAAGAAGCAGTGCCAATCAGCTAAAAATATTTTGATTAGTGTTGTCATTATGACAAAATATTTATCATGCACGATGTATAGATAAAATAAATAAAATAATATTTTAAATGCATAAGTGAAATGAATAGGAGTGTCTTACAATGACCGAAAAATTATCCACATTTCGTATAAAAAGCAAGTGGCTGTGATAAAATATGGACACAGCTGTGAAAAAGCAAGAATAAGGAAAGGAGTGAGACAAGGCTGTGAACTGTCTCCCATAATTTTTAATACTTACAACGAGAGAGCCATCAATGAAATCAAAGAGCAGTCTTCTGGAGTGAATATCCACGGAGAAAAAATTAGCATGCTGAGTTAACTACGATATTGGCTTGCAACAAGAGACAAGAGGGCAATACAAATGTGAAACTAGGAAAACAAAAACTTGAAGAGGTGAAAGAGTTCTGTCATCTGGGAGGCCAATAACGAACGATGGGCGACGCAAGAAAGAAATACATAGTAAGTAGAATAGCCCAGGCGAAGAGGGCATTCTGCCAAAATAAAAATCTGTTTAAAGTTGAAAATTCATATGTAAAAGTAAGGAAATAATTCAACAGAACTTACGTCTGGAACCTGTTTCTTTACGGAAGTGAGTCATGGACGATGACAGCAGCGGAGAAGAAAAGGGTGGAAGCATTCGAAATGTGTTGCTATCGAAGAATGATGAAGATAAAATGGATCGACCGCGTGACAAATGGAGAAGTCCTAAGAAGAGTGGGATGGAAGAGATGTCTGCTGAAAAATCCAAAATGAAGACAGGGCAACTGAATCGGCCATATCCTAAGACACGATGGCCTGATCAAGATAATCATCGAGAGAAAAGTAAATGGGAACATTGTCTAAAAGGTAGGCCTCCAATGAGATATATGTGGAACAACCTGTGAAGCATGTACAAGAGAGGAATTACGTTAATATGAAGAGGTTGACAGATGAAAGCATCAAGTGGAGGGCTGCGTCATACCAATCCTAGGATTATCGGCCAACGATGATGATGAGGAAATGTATTAAAATAATGAATGTGTTATACTTCCTACAATAACCATTGTATAACAAAGGACCAAAAGAATCAGAACTAACACGCAGTAGGTTGGAAATCAATTAAATTTCTTTGTTATTGTGTTCAAAGCACGCTTTAAGATTCTGTTATTGGACTACATGGCCTGGCAATGCTCACCGGTGATTCAACAACAGCTGAAAATTATTGCAATACAAACGGACCAGCTAAATATCCCTTAATCTTCCCTTGAATCACCAGGCTATCAAACTGATCTTTACAATCAATAATCAGCACAAAATTTAAAAACGAAAGAATGAGGAAGTGCGACAAATAGGTTAAACCTTTTAAATAAATTCGAAACCGATTTCTTCACAGATGATGTTAGATATAAATTAAAAACCCCTGCATATTATGCTACGTTTGATCAGATTAACAAGGTTAGAGAGATACCGTCGTACCGATAGATTTAAAATGTCCATTTTCCCGCGTACCATAAGAGAGAACAATAGGCAGCGTAGCAAAGGGATAGGTACGTGAAATATAATCAGAGTAGTTGTTAGTGCATGATGCATGTAATAACAACCAATAATCCCTTTCTTATTTCGTAGATATTAACCATCTAGTTGCATGTGACCCTATTATCTAGTATGTATCCATTAAATATCCTATTTGCATGTCAATAGTGCATGTATGGTGATCTTCACACCCTGCCACACACCCTCGTTGTGGCTCACACGGTGTTACGTAGAGTTAGATATATGGCTTATTCCGCGTGCAGTGTGGTCGTGAAAAAATTTCCTGTAATATCTGAAATAAATATACCTATATTCTCTACCAAATACAATTAAAAAATAATGTGTTCTTTAATTATAATCAAATGTATATTCACATTAGAAAGTCCATGACGCGGACAAAATTATGTAAATGAGTAGCACAGACAGCAAATGAAATCTATCAATTACATTGGATAAACGTGTATTGGTTCTACAATCTCACCTATCACATGAAACTAAGTTTTAAAACAATGAATTCGTATCATACCGGAAAACTATAAAACTATGAAGCACTAAAAAATTATTTTTGCAGAATATTGTACAGGTAAATATATGCCCAAACGATATGGAATATTTAAATGACGTTACACAAGTGATTGAAAAATGGTGTGATACATCCCAGTTCAAACTAAATTTCTTTAACTGTGTAGACATGAATCTTTGGAAAAAGAATAGTTCTCCTTCCAGCATTTAGAAAATAAGTAATAATGAATTAACAATCGAAATTAAATATCTTGGAATAGGACTGACATATGATCTTTCATGGGGTAAACACATACTTGAAGTAATGGGTCAAGCTAATCGTAAACTGGAATTCATCAAAACAGTACTGGGGAATGTGACGATCATGTACGAGAAATCAGCTACTTTTCCCATGCTAGACCGCATTTGGAATACGCTGTTAGCATATGGGATCCTTACAATTTAGGGTTAAATTATGAACTTCAACGTGTGAACAGCGAAGATCGGCAAGATTTGTAAACGCATGATTACTACCTAAATTAGCATAAGCAGTCTATTAAATGAATTAAAATGGGGATCATTGTCAGGTCGCAGGTTGAAATATAGTCTTAATCTCCTAAATAAATTAGCATGATATTGCATGCTCGCTTTGCTTTTTTCCTAATACCCCGTAGATGAACTATTTTATGCCAAGGACACAAGATACTTAATCAACCTAATCGTCCAATCATACTGCCAAATACCTTACGTTCTCGAGTGAAAACAATGCTAAAACAGAGTTGAAAATCCAAGCAAATGCCGATAATGTATAAATCATCATTGTAATTACCACAAATGACACAGTTATTTCCATTTTGATAATGGGGTACGAAATTCAATCTATACTTACTCAGCTACATGAAGTATTTACGACCAAAAGAATACTAAAATTCTGATTTAGAAATGAATACAGTCCTAAGTAAATATTACCACTCCTGCAATGCACTCCTCCTCAATGCAAATCGACGAATAACCACATCAATGAATAGTAATTCATCAAAATATTCTGAACATGAACGCAGTAGGTAGAAAGTCAAGTGAATTGGGAACTTGCACTTTTTTTTTAAACACTTGGAATGAGAATTTTATTGGCCTAAATGCTTGGCGAAATTTTTGCTGGAGCTATGTTACAAAGATATTAATGTTTTAAAAATTATTTCCAGCAGCTTAAAAACACGACATCATCGCATGACGACACGGCACGGTATCACTAAGGGCGTTGTTTATCTCTTGTAAGTTGAGGTATAAGTTGTAAGTTATTTAATGAATACTTGGCGAAAACGTATACATTTATCTCGTTCACTTAATGCAAAAATCGAATGTATTACCATGGATCTAACGAGAAAATCGTTTTTAAATTGTACAATACCTGTATATTGCCTTAATTGTTTTCACTACATGTATCTCTGCAAAGCAATCGCTGTTTATTTTTGAGAAAGATCAACATCCATAAAGAAAGTCAACCAAGAGCAAATTGTTCCGATCGTGCTTTTCAAATCCCCTTAAAACCATCGTTACGATTAAGAAACGACTAAAAACACCGAAACAATATATTTACTTATTTTTCTTCTAGAATAAACGTCCGTTTCCGCAGCAAAATGCATCTAATACCTTTGAGTAACGTCTGAAGGCGCTTCAGGTCAATGTTCGGCTTGGCTTTCGTAAATGTTCGGGTACACTTTAAATAGCGTATAATAATCTTTGCGTTTGGCTTATGAAACATGCAGGCTATATATTTGAATTGGTGAGATCATTTCACATCAACTACACAGGAGAAACAAATTCCATGCATATTCCCAATTGTACTTGTTCTTGATCAACAACTGAAGACATTAAGTGTCTTCTTCCATTCACGTGAGAGGGCGTGAAAGACAAACTAATCATCAATATGAATAAATGTGGGGAAATTATCCTTAAAAGCAATAATTAAAATGTACCCTCAGATCAAAAATACTCTGAAATAAAAAAATGCAAGACATTTCGAACCCTAGAATGTGGATGGAATTAAAAAAAACTCACTTAAAACCAAGCGTTAATTATCTTGCAATCAATTAAATATCTTGGAATAAGACTGGCACATGATCTTTCCTGGGGTAAACACATACGTGAAATAATGTGTCAAGTGAATCGTAAACTGGGATTCGTCAAAAGAGTACTGGGTTAATGTGACGATCATACACGAGAAATCAGCTACTTTTCCCTTGTAAGACGTCATTTGGAATATGCTGCCAGTGTATGGGATCCCTACGAAATCGGTCTAAATAACGAACTTGAACGTGTGCAGCGAAGATCGGCAAGATTTGTGAAGGGACGGTATGATAACCTTATTAGCGTAACCAGTCTTTTAAATGAATTAAATTGGGAATCATTGTCAGAAGGCAGGTTGATATTAAGACTTAATCTCTTAAACAAATTCCATGACCATATTTTCAGTGATGATGTTAAAAATATTTTGCGAACCCCAACTTACCATGGTAGACTGGACCAAGATCACAAAATTAGAGAAATTGTTTGCCGAACTGACAGATTCAAAATGTCATTTTTTCCTCGTACTATTCGGGATATGAATAACGGTAAATATATCCAGTACGAGTGTAGCAATGGATAACATTGGTAGCTGCATGTTGGTATAAGGACTAGAAGCTAACCCAACTAAAAGTATGTTTTTGAATGTTTGCTTTGCTATTTTCATCTTTTTGAAATAGTGTAGTTTTGAACAGTACCTATACAAGTACTAATCCTTTTTTATGCATGATATGTAGTGCATGTTTTGTGAGAGTTCACTCCCTGCCATACTCCTTTATGGTGGCTTGCATGGTATTATGTAGATCTAGATGAAGCGAGTGACTAAGCTGTTAATAGCGGACTCTCCCTATTTAACATAAATACTTTTAATAATCCCGTACCAACAAGTGCGAACACGGCACTCCGTATCTGCTGCTCCCGAGCGAAAGAGATTGATAAAAATCGGTAATGCTGCATCACTTTCTATCTTCAAATGGCGTCTGAAGCCTGGCTATTTTCAAATGAAAACTGAGTAAAGTGACTTGATACATATTTTATTTTAGAAGTCGTGGTCAATGTGAAGCATTTCCAGCAATATCCGTCACACAGTGTTGGAAAATCAAAGTGAGCTCGACAACAAGATGGACCACGAGACTAATACAATTTATATCAACTGTTAAGAAATTAAGGTATTAAAAAATCAAATTAATTTGAAGAAGGTAGAAAGTGAAGACGCGCGAATGCATTGGAGAAGTTCAGTTTATGAACAGTTTCAGATTTTCATCTAGGAAGTATTCTATCTTCAAGCAGAGACAAAGAAAAACCGAGTTCAATCACGAACAAAGCGTAAATGGGCAAGGTTTGGGACACAGCTAAAATATGTACGAATCATCCTAGAATATTATAAAGACTAGAAACTTTCCTTGGAGATTTTTGGCGCGAAAATGACGGTATCAGAGGTCAACTTGGCATCGATCAGATGAAACAGAATCGCAAAAGAAGACACGAACAACTTTATGTGAGAACACCCGTGCAGGAAGAACATTAGAATTGAAGCAGACTTACCATCCTGTAGAGCGTTCCTTGCAGCCAGTTCTCGATTTCTCAGTTTTCCCTCGCCAAGACAGACGCCATCGCTGACGAAGATCCTCCCTTTCGTAACACGTAACTCAAAAAACTTCTTCCTGTAATAAATGCATACCATTAGGTGATGGAACCGCCGTAATTACTGTACTTTTGCTGCATATCTCCATCAAAAAACAGAAAAAATAACATTTGATAAATCCAGTGGTTAACTTCTAAGTAAACCAAAGTCGTGCAGAATATGGTCAATCTCTCGGAATAAATATCTATTAGTCGTACATCGAGAAAAATAAGTGACGAATATGTCTTTAAAAGTCACTGCAAACTCAATGAAAGCTAATAATCCAATCTGACTTAGAGTACAACGTTCTCAAATTGGGACTGATAACTTACCCAGCCTCCCGTCTCCGCGTCCTGACGAATACTGAAGAATGAATGTCTGATCACATGTGTGAATGTCTCGGTCTGTTATGACGTCAACGGAAACGGACCAATCACCGAAGTGCAATGAGAAGTTGTCGTGATCAATAATTAGGAAAACGCTTCATAATTATCGCGGATTTAAATATTCTCTTGTTAAATATTTTGCTGAATATACATTTCGGATATTAATATTTCCCAATAATTTCAGCAAGGTTAGTTTTCGAAAATGTTTATCAAAAAAATTAAGGACGCCATCTGCTATTACTTCCGTTCACTAATTGTTTCGGCGGGAAAAGTGACTCAACATGTAATAGACGTTATTATCATCTCCCTGTAATACCTATATCCTTCGTTGAAATATTTAAGCAAAGAAATTGTTTTCAAACAACAATTATACCATTATGCAATTGTTCAGATATTTTCTTTCGGGGTCACCAGCTCATAAAATTGAATGACATCCGAGGCCTGATTTCCGATTGCTGCGGAAGAATTATTGCAATTTTTGAAATAATTATGCAACCAAAAGTTTCAGATCAACATGTCCATTGACGTTCAAATAGGAATACCATTATCCTCAACCGTGGTTAGCGATCAGGCGAAAGAAATTCTTCAATAATACCGCCGGCAACCCCTGCCAAACACCATTCTGGATGTTTCCTGGATAAATGGAAAGTATCGAGTATTTCGCATCTACTTCGAATAGCAAACAAAGATTAGTAGCTGCTAATTGAAACCTTTCTACTGCAATGTACGAACGAAATTCTTCGGCACCGTTCGCAGGATTCTTCAGCAACGCAAATCACATTTGGACGGTGGTATTTACTTAAACATGGGAAATGGAATCAAACCTAGCCATGGATTACCTTAACTGGAATTCTTGAAAAAAACCTTTCTGCCATTATCACAGCAAGGGTAGCTTCACAACAACAACCTACGGTTAATTCTTCATGGCACGGCACTTGTAATCACGAAGATTCGGACAGGTCACAACACAACTTAGTCACATATCACGTTATATACAAAACTGTACCACTATGAATAACTCACTTGCGTGGTTGTATTGGTGAATGATACACTGCTCGGTAGTTCATTAATAATCTCACAAATTACGCTGGAGAACGCATTGAGATGTATACACATTTTGAGAAGTTTCAATTTGCTGACAGGCTTCGTTGAAGGAAGGATTTAGTGAGCAGCAAAATCTTCACTGGGTTAGTTAGCCTTCGCGATATTTGTCAACATGTTATATCGCCAACCTTAGAGACGTCATCACTCACCGAAGCACAAGCAGTAACATCTAGTAAACGAAATGCAGCTTCTTGTTGCAAGACGGAAATGCCTCCAAGCTTTTTCGCACGGACTTCACACCGCTGATCAGCTGTTCGGGATTGTGTTCTTGCCTCACACGAAGTAAACAAGAGACTAAAGTGAGGAATTGCTTCGTTCGTGAACTTGGAAGGCCGTGGGTTTCACCAAAACTGAAAACATTCCATCTCACTTTAGGTCTCAGGGTCAGGGCCAATAACTTGGGAATATCGGTCGCTTACCAGATGTGAATTACGCGAAGAGAGGAGTTGGTTGGTAGGGAGTTATATATGAGGTTAAATGGTGAGGAAGTGTTGGTGGAAAAATTGGGAAAATAATGGAAGGCTGTAGACAGGGCAAGCACGGGATCGAGAGATTTAAAAAAATTACAGGAGTGAATGTTTGATGGACAAGGTGGAGATACGAAAATTGTAATAGTGTAATAATAATCTTACGGTTAGGAGAAAAGACTAAATGCAGCAAAAATATTTGTTCCTTAATTGGTTATATTTTCACCAATGAAACACATTAACAGAAGATGCCTAGTTGGTGGGCGTGGACCTTATTACATTCGTACAATACTTGACGATACGAGTCGCACATTTTCTACGTCATATCAATTGTTGTTCATCTGTATCTACGCATTGCCCTGCAAGCCACCGCGAGGGTGTGTGGCAGGGGGAGAAGATGGCCATACATGCACTATTGACATGTAAACAAGATACTTCAAGGAAACATGCTAGATAATAAAGTCACGTGCAGCTAGATGGTTATAAACCTACAGTATAGTAGAGAGAACTAGACAGTGTGCAGCGTAGAGCAGCTAGGTTCGTTAAAAGATGTTACGATAGGTTGAGTAGCGTTTCAGAATTAATAAAAGAATTAAGGTGGGAATCATTATCAGAGCGTAGGTTAAAGTACAGATTGAATCTATTAGAGAAATTTCAATCGGATAGCTTTACTGAAGATGTTAGGCACATATTAAAAACACCAGCGTATTATGCTACACTGTAAAAAGTTGATCTGATTTTCAGTGCGATCTGAATTTAAGCGCTGTCTGGTTTAAGGCAGGAACACGGATGCAAGGTGCGGAAGAGGCAGGAAAATGGATGGTTGGTACAGGAGCAGTTAAGCAGGAAGTAGAGGAAGCAGGATTCTGGATGGTCTGATTTTCAGTCGTTCACCTGCCTTATTTTTAGACAAGATATTACTGCTGAAATTCAACATACCCTGTCTTAAAATTGTTGCATCTGAAATTCAGATCGCTTTTGTGCCTTAAAATCAGATCTACTTTTTACAGTGTATATTCGACCAGATAAATAAGATTAGAGAGATACATTGTCGTACCGATAGATCCAAAATGGCATTTTTCCCCCGAACTATAAGAGAACAGAATAGGCAGCATAGCAAAGGGATAGGTAGGGAAATATTTTAGAGTGGTCTGTTGTGCATGATGCATGTATTAACCCCTTAAATACTATAGATACTGACAATCAAGTTGCATAAGACAATATAGTTGCTTGTTTTCATGTTAGTAGTGAATGCTTGGTGCTTCACCCTCTGCCACACACCCTCGCGGTGTCTTGTAGGGTATCGTGTAGATGTAGATCAAAGTGGTAGGGTTTCCAGTTACTTTCAGATGGGCTTGACAGGAGTATTTCGCGATAAATGACATTACCACAAATCTTTCAACGCATATTGCCAATGCCAAACTGGTTTAAATTTGAATTCCAGAAATAAAGATCGTTTTGATTCACCAAAAGCACGAACTCATTTTTCAGGGAGTGACTAAAAAACAAAAGTCTATGCATCATCTCTCAAAGTATTGGGGATTCACGAAAGAGCTCGCTGGGAATTCACACGAGGCATAATTCAAGGACAAGTTTGCCGAGGAAATCATGGCTCTTGCGTGCCACCCTATACCATTCTACAACCATAGAAGCAGTCAAGCATAAAACCCGAGTCGCATTGAATTTTCTGGATTCGGTGACGCGGAGAAAGATTGAATGGAGAGCATAATTGACCGATGCATTATTCATTAAGAAAAAGCATTGTCGAGCCTCGGGGTGTAATATTTTGAGGTCAGAACAGGACCAATTTCGACGCGTAAGGAATTGGATTATTAGAGGCCGCTGCGATAAATTTGCGTGTATTTGCCACTTGTCTCATCAAGTTATGTGTTTTTCCGGTCACTATAAAATCCTGTCTCCAACTCCTCTATTGGTCAAAAGTAAAATCATTCCAGCATTCCTCTACATAATGTACATTATACTCCGCAAGCCACCGTAACGGTGTATAGCAGGTGGTGAACCATCACTTAAAATCAAAAGAGTTAAATTTAAACTTACTTGCCATGCAGGCTTGCAAAATTACCAGTACATCTATGCACTACTTACAATCAACTGATGCTAATAGTTCGCGATGGTATAATGAATTATCAATTTCCAAAACGTTTAGTTATTCATTCACATGAACTGTGTTTCTGAATTCTTAATGCACACCAAGAAATTTAATTGTTATTGATAAGTTAGAATTTCATGTAACTACAGTAATTAATTAATTATTACATTGTAAAGCATGCAAAATAATGTAATGCCCGTGCATAAACATGATAAATGATGACTACACACTATTCTATTGTAGTAGCTGGCTGGATTAAACATTTTTACTGGAGCTTATGATGAGACAAGCGGGTATCTACATCTACATCTACACGATACCCTGCAAGCCACCACGAGGGTGTGTGGCAGGGGGTGAAGATCACCAAGCATGCACTACTAATATGCAAACAAGCAACTATAGTGGCTCATGCAACTAGATTGTTTGTATCTATAGTATTTAAGGGGTTAATACATGAATCATGCACTACAGACTACTCTAAAATATTACCCATACCTATCCCTTTTCTATGTTGCCTATTATTTTCTCTTATAGTACGGGGAAAAAATGCCATTTCAATCTATCAGTACGACAATCTTTCTCTCTAATCTTATTTATCTGGTCGAATCTAGCATAATACGCTTGTGTTTTTAATATGTGCCTAACATCTTCAGTAGAGCTATCCGATTGAAATTTCTCTAATAGATTTAATTTGTACTTTAACCTACGCTCTGCTAATGATTCCCATCCTAATTCTCTTATTAATTCTGAAACACTACTCAAGGTATCGTAACACCTTTTAACGAACCTAGCTCCTCTACGCTGCACACTGTTTAGTTCTTTGATCAAACCTAATTCATAAGGATCCCATACACGTAGCGTAAAGGCTGACTTAAGAGCTACCCTATTCCATTTATGACATTGGTACTTTATAGTCTCCGCTGTGTTGAGATTCAAGCATTATTAATCCATTCTCTGTTAGGCATATAATTTAGGTGGGAGATGATGGTCCCCGAAGGGAAGCGAAAAATACCCTTCAAGTCTGAATTTTAAAGTGAGGCAACTGAGACTCGAACGTCTTTTGACCACTGTTTCCAGGAAAAGGAACACTTTAACTCTGGCTGGCGTTGAACGGATTCATGTCGTCACTCACCATAATTAAGAAGAGGTGGCCGAGCATTACTTGACCGGCAGGCATAATTTTTCCGCTTTAGTAGACAAATATGGGTCAAGCATTGGATGAAGGGGGGGAGGGGTGAGTAAGCGCGGAATCTTAAGTCAGTCCTTGAAAATTCCCGCCCAACGAAGCAACGGAGTGATGCACACCTTGACCTAATTGACTCTTCATTGACGTCACAATCAGCACGTTACCCAGACACCGATGAACCAAATCATGCTTCATGTAATGGGAAATTATTCGTGCGTTAAGAAGTGTAAAAATAAAAAAAAATATTTTGACGCCAGAGATAAGAGTCAAACATTGATATAATGGTCGTGAAAATGGTAGAATTAAGTTTTTATGTCCTAAAACATTTCAGGTCTAACCTTACATACACCTAAGCTTAAGCCTAAGGCAATGCTGAAAGCGGGATTGGAACCCACGACACTCAGATAGCCAAGCCGTAAGGAGTATCAATCTTGAAATTTTACCTTAACGAAGAAGAATACGGATTCATTTCAATAAACCACTTTGCGGCAATCTTATTTCCTTTGCAGGGCGAACAAAAGGCGTAAAACAGTTTGAAGAATAACTGATATGAAAAGTAATTAGCATGAATAGTAAAGTCGGTAATGAGTTTAGCTACCATGCCATTTTCCTTTATTCTATTTTTAAATTACCGATGATGTTTAGGACAACATCTTCGAGGAGAAGTCTCATTTACATCGATTAAATTCAAATACTTTTCATCGCTCACAACATGCTTTGACATTTACAGTACTTGTCGTAGATCTTCCCTTCCTCTACACGGCGCTTCGTGGCAAAATTAGCCCAGATAGAAAAACTAGCGTAGCGAAAACCACAGAAATTATTCACCTACGATCCGGGTTTCCACCATTTGAGATATCTACATCTACATAATATCCTGCAGGGCGAACAAAAGGCGTAAAACAGTTTGAAGAATAACTGATATGAAAAGTAATTAGCATGAATAGTAAAGTCGGTAATGAGTTTAGCTACCATGCCATTTTCCTTTATTCTATTTTTAAATTACCGATGATGTTTAGGACAACTTCTTCGAGGAGAAGTCTCACTTACATCCCTTAAATTCAAATACTTTTCATCGCTTACAACATACTATGATATTCACAGTACTTGTCGCAGACATTCCCTTCTTCTAATCGGCACTTCGTGGCAAGATTAGCGTAGATAGAAAACATAAAACTTACGAAAACCACAGAAATAATATACTCACGATCCAGGTTTCCACGATTTGTGACATCTACATCTACATAATACCCTGCAAGCCACCATAAAGGTGTGTGGCAGGGGTGGAATTCTCACCAAACATGCACTACATATCATGCATAAAAAAGGATTAGTATTTATATACTGTTCTAAACTTCACTATTTAAAAAAGATAAAAATAGTATAGCGAACATGCAAAAACATGCTGTTAGTTGGGTTAGCTTCAAGTCCTTATACCAACATGCAGCTAATCGTATTGGATATATTTACCGTTGTTCATGTCCCCAATTGTACGAGGAAAAAATGACATTTTGAATCTGTCAGTTCGACAATTGATGTCTCTAATTTTGTGATTATGGTCCAGTCTGCCTTAGTAAGTTGGCGTTCGCGAAATATTTTTAACGTCATCACTGAAAATATTGTCTTTGAATTTGTTTTAGAGATTAATTCTGAATTTCAACCTGCGATCTGACAATGATTCCCGATTTAATTCATTTAAAAGACTGGTTACGCTAGTAAGGTTATCATACCGTCCCTTTACAAATCTTTCCGATCCTCGCTGCACACCTTAAAGTTCATTATTTAGACCGATTTCGTAGTGATCCCATGCACTGGCAGCATATTCCAAATGAGTATCATCATCATGTGACATCATTAGGAAGCCTGATGATGGCATACATTGTCGAAACCCGGGTCGTGAGTGAATTATTTCAGTGGAATTCGCAGTTTATTTTTTCTTTACATCATAGAAATTTTTCACTCAATTACCCCTGAAACCGTTCGTTTTGTAAAATTAGCCTAGTTATACAATCCTCGTAGTCCCTGGTGATACTAAAAATTCTATAAAATATCTTGAGTTACTTCGCTGACGCTTACCTACAATGGCATATTAAAAAATTTACATCGAAGCAATAATATATACACAATTTTAAAAATAGGTAACCTAGAAACCGTATGTTGGTATAAAGACTTTCAGCTATCTCAACTATAACCACGTTTAAGCTTACTTGCCCTGCTATTTGAAACTTATTTTCTCAAGTGTTACATTTCGCCTATAAAGCCGATACTAATATTTATGATAGGCTTCGCATGTATGGTGAATATTCATCCCCTGCCACGCACCTCTTGGGTGCCTTACAGGGTACTATGTAGATACAGATATATCGACACTAAAGAGATTACAGCACATCAAGGTAATTTTGACAAAAATGACGAATGAAAAGCAACCTGCAACGGAAAAACTTATTCCACGTATCAGGGAAAAAATTATGCATAATGCCTTATTCCTCAGTCATGGGTAACATGTATTTGTATGCATATACTATTTGCAGAAATAGAATATACATGCGATCAGGAGTAGTGTTTTCAGTTGCAATTTTTGAGTTCACACCATAAGGATGCCGTTGGTTGGCCAAGGATGCATCTCCATATGGTTTGAAATACAGAGCTACTAACGATTCACTGATTGAGGCTCAAAGAATAATTTTAGAAAAATATAATAACAATAATAACATATTAAAGATCAATATATAATGATAAGCACAAGATATAACAATGGGAATTTCATTGTGATATAAAAATTGTATTTGCATGAGACTCTGTAGTTGCTTGTTTGCATGTCGGTAGTGCATGCTTGGTGATCTTCACCCCCTGCCACACACCTCTTCTACATCTAAATCTATACGATACCCTGCAAGCCACCGCGAGGGTGTGTGGCAGGGGGTGAAGATCACCAGGCATGCACTACTAACATGCAAACTAGCAACTATATTGTCTCATGCAACTTGATTGTTAGTGTCTACAGCACGGTCGTATATAGTCTACAGTATTTAAGGGGGTAAGTCATGCATCATGCACTACATAGTACTCTAGAATATTTCCCCTAACTATCCCTTTCCTATGCTGCCTATTCTGTTCTCTTATAGTACGGGGGAAAAATGCCATTTTGAATCTATCTGTACGACAATCTATCTCTCTAATCTTATTTATCTGGTCGAATCTAGCATAATACGCTGGTGTTTTTAATATGTGCCTAACATCTTCAGTAAAGCTATCCGATTGAAATTTCTCTAATAGATTTAATCTGAACTTTAACCTACGCTCTGATAATGATTCCCACCCTAATTCTTGTATTAATTCTGATACACTACTCAACCTATCGTAACACCTTTTGGCGAACCTAGCTGCTCTACGCTGCACACTGTCTAGTTCTCTCATCAAACCTAATTCATTAGGATCCCATACACTGGCTGCATACTCAAGGTGGGGCCTAACTAGTGAAAAGTAGCATCGCTCTTTTGTCTTCTCATCACATTTCCCAAGTACTCTTTTTATAAATCCTAGCTTTCTCTTCGCTCGGCCGCATATTTCCCGGATGTGTCTACCCCACGATAAATCTTTAGTGATTGTTACACCTAAATATATAAGCTATTTTTAATATATAAGGTTTCTACGTTTTCGATCTTCGTGTTATTTATTCTATAGGATCGCTCTATCGAATTATTCCTCCTCCAAAAATTGATAGCTACACACTTTTTAAGGTTGAGTTCTAACTGCCATTTGTCGCACCACTCTTGAATTGCATCTAAATCCTTGCTAAGCGATTACCTGTCTTCTTCTTTAGATATACCCCATATACACTACCGCATCGTCTGCAAAAAGTCTAAGGTTACTACCAACTACTACCCTCGCGGTGGCTCGCAGGGTATCGTGTTGATGTAGATGTATGCTAAATGCTATTTTTCCTCGATTTGGGGCTTGGATCATGCTGCACAATCGGCAATAAACGTTCGTATCTCGTGAAGCAAATGCAACGGAATTCAGCTCGAAGGCTCTTGGTCGACCAGCTGAGCGAAGAAGGGTCATCGCTCGACCTCCAAAGTTCGAAGAACTCATTGGGATAAAGATTAGTGTCAGTCGACGATTTCGGCGGTGGACGCTCAGACGCGAAGACCCGGGTTTAATGCCGGCCACTTCGAAATGGGGCCCAGCACTTCTTCGCAAGCGAGAGGGAAGAAGCCAGAAGTGAGGAAACGACAAACCTCTTTACAGGCAACCTATTACTGAACCAGGTATAAGATTAATGTGGATGAGTCAGTTAAAAAAACTCTCTCTCTGTGAGGGAGCGTTACTTACCCTAATTATACCGGCAGATTCGGATTTAATCACGGTTGACGAATGAAGAATTTCAGGAAACTCGCTCGCAACTGATAACTGTATAACACGTAGATTTGCACACACTTACACAAGCACCCATGCACGATAACTAATGCACGATACCATACAAGGGGAATACTTTTTCAGACACACATACACGCCACGGACAACAACTAGTTACGCAGCACTGTAAACAGGGATTCAAACACCTCAATAATCAACTCCACAACACATACTACTTGCACTTTATCTCCGGACTCCAAATATTTGAACAAATAGTACTACACCCCATGAATAAGTTCCCTGCGAAACTTCCTCAAGCACAGACAAAGGAAAATTTTTCGTAATGCCTTCTCAGCGGTCCGAACAGCAGTTACAGCCTCGTACGAATGAAGCGAGAGACTGCTATGAAATACCTACGCATCGTAGCACACCCTTACAGTCCTTCCATTCACGACGGAGGAGTCAAACGCGAAATAGATCTCGAATATACCAAGGTATGTAATTCCGAACGGTAAAGACTCCCGGATACGACCAATTTCGTAAATATATTCTAACAACGTGAACATTTTCGTTCGAGATAAAATTAAATGCTATTTTCTTTATATTCATTATTTTGTAAGCATTGTAACTTGAGAATAAACAGTCTTCCGTCATTTTGGAGTAACTCAAGAACTGCATAGATGTCAAGTATTGACGACAATTTAGATTGAATGTGACCCAGATATTTTCTCTCATACTATTACAAGCTCTCAGGCGAAAAATATCCAGCATATTACGAACTAAATAAAAATGAGAATAAAATATTGCAGAAGAAAACCAATGTAAAGTGTACCTTGTAAATTACTCCTTACCTATAAAAAATCTACACCCCCTGCCATGCATGCCTGCAGTGGCTCATTGGGTATTATGTCATTATCAACATACGTCATCAACACTCAGATAGGTTTTACGCATTTCTCTCCACTGAGTACTTCTATCGGTTAATCTCTTCATATTTAGGTAATTCTCTTTCATCTACATCTACACGATACCCTGCAAGCCACCGCGAGGGTGTGTAGCAGGGGGTGAAGATCACCGAGCATGAACTATTAACATGGAAACAAGCAACTATAGGGTCTCATGCAACTAGTTTGTTAGTATCTATAGTATTTAAGGGATTAATACATGCATCATGCACTACAGACTACTCTAAAATATTTCACCTACCCAACCCTTTGCTATACTGTCTATTCTGTTCTCTTATAGTACTTGTCTTTCACATCCTTTATCACTTGTTCCATATATCTTACACGAGGCCTTCCTTTGCCATTCTTCCCTTCCACTTACCCCTCAACGATTGTCTTCATCAGGCTATCATGTCTCATATTGTAGCATATCATGTTCTCCCGTCTTCTTCTTAGGGTAATCAGAAGACTTTTCTTTTCTCCCACTCTTCTTAGAACTTCCTCGTCATTTACTCGGTCGATCCATTTGTTTTCATCATTCTTCTGTGGCACCACATTTTGAATGCTTCCACCCTTTTCTTTTCCGCTGCTGTCATCGTCCATGCTTCACTGCCATAGAGGAACACGCTCCAGATGTACGTTCTGATGAATTGTTTCCTTGCTTCTACGCTTGTATTTCCAGCGGTAAGTAGATTCTTCTTTTGATAGAATACCCTCTTTGCCTGGGCTATTCTACTGACTAGTTCTTTTTTGCTTCGTCCGTCATTGGCTACTCGGCTTCCAAGGTAACAGAACTCTTTCTCCTCTTCCAGTTTTTGTTTTCCTAGTTTGACATTGGTTTTGGCCTCTTCTTTCTTGCTGCACACCAATATATTAGTCTTCTTTTTATTGATCTTCGGCTGATATCTGGCCATTGTCCTTTCCATGGTTACTAGAATCTTGTTCAGATCCCTCTCTGTATCTGCTATGAGTGCTATGTCATCAGCGAATCGCAGCATGCTTATTTTTTCTCCGTGGATAGTCACTCCAGAAGTCTTCTCTTTGATTTCATTGATGGCTCTCTCGATGTAAGCATTAAAAATTACGGGAGACTGTCTTACGGGAGACTTGTCTCACTTCTTTCCTTATTCTTGCCTATTCACAGCTGGGTCCAGATTTTATCACCACTACTTGGTTTTTATACAAACTCTTGATAATTCTTCGATCGTTGTAGGACACTCCAATTCCTTTCAGAATTCCAAGCATTGAATCCCAATCCACATTGTCAAAGCCTTCTCTAAATCCACAAATGCAATGAACGTCGGCTTGTTCTTCTCCATTCTCTTCTCTATGAGCAGCCTAAGGGCCAATATTGTCTCTCTTGTACCCTTATTTTTCTGAATCCAAATTGATCTTCATCCAGGAACTCCTCTGCTTTTCGTTCTATTCATTTGTAGATGATCCTTGTCAATATATTCGATGCATGTGTTTTCAGTATTATGATGCTAAAATATTCTTCTTCTTAAAAATTCTTTTTGGGAATAGGAATGATGATGTTTTTGACTAAGTCCCTGGGTATTCCTCTTGTTGAGTTCATGTCGGAGGTGGTCTTGTAAAGATGGGTTAATTTCTTCTCTCCTGAATTTTTTATTAGTTCTGCAGGAATATCATCAATTCCAGAATACTAATATAATATAATGTAATAATTCCAGAATATATTAATGCGAAGGTCCTTTACTCCAGCGTCAAGTTAAGGGTATTATGTAGATGTATATATTATTGCAGAAGTGACCACTGAACAGGTGGATGTAATGCAGGTCCCCTGAGGTTTGTTCGAAAAGAAGCTCTTCAAACCGATTTCATCTGCGACTTCCAGTGTACAATTGATGGGAATGGGAATGTAAATGTATATTCAAAGCATGAGTGAAGATAAAATTCCTCTGCAGATTCTAAATCTCTAGTCACACATGCCATATGCCTTCAATATTATATGGTTTATCTAATTTTAAACCTATCAGCTAATTTGGTGGCGTTTCACTCTCTGCCTCACGCCAAAGAGTATATTACATACATTCTATTCCTACCTATATGTTATGGTATAACCAAAGCATGTATACACCAACTGCTGCGGCTATATGGTAACATAAGACACAATCTTAAACCTGAAGACAAATACAAGACAAATGATAGGGGTACCACAATTATGAGTTCCTGCTAAGTGCGTATAACTTCAACTCAAAAATTTCAGAATAAATATGATAATTTAGCATAAGCAGGAAGCCATCATTTTCATGATTGCTAATTTGTTTAGTATGACTACATCTTATGGATTTTCAGAAACATTCTTATGCAGATGATATTCCACTCAATATAATCAAAGTTCTTAGTTTCAAAGACAAATGACAACGACTGGGTTACCAAAAATGATTTATTAGTCGCATGAGAGGGAGAAAATTCTATTCTTTGCGTTTCTTTTGCTTTACATTTTGTGAAATATTACATTGTTATTCTGAGGAACGTTGCTTATCATCAATATAGATACAAAGCTAATCTAGAAAGGCAGAAAGCTAAAATCATTAAAATATTACATTAGTGAACAGCATGTATCAGGAAACAACTCAGATCACTCTTTCGCAAAGAGTTGAATGTATTTTCCCATACGCATACGTTATAGTGATGGCAGAAGTACCACTTATGAATCTAATTTCATTTGTTCCCCTGATACCTCGCTTGTGCTTCTATATTGTCAGAGACAAAGTTAGTTAACTCACAGCTGTTGCAGCTTCAGACTTCAACTCAGTCTCCATAATTTATTTTTTAAGGCAAAGGGATGATTGTGGCTAATTGGCAAATTAAGCAGACGTCAAAATCTGGCAGGAACTTGATGCCTTTTCGCGGAGTCATTTCACTGGAAAGACCTACAACCTGTCCGTTCTCACGTTTTTCAATCCATGGACTGATTTTTACAGCAATGATTTTTTGTCATTGAGAGTCATTCAAACGAGTTCATGTCTGTCAAATTTGCCTCCTCGATTTTCCAGCAGCCTGTCCACAAACACAACTCCTCCGTGCAGATGCTGGTAAGGAACATTTCTTTCTAGCAAGGAGGATATTGAAACGAGTGATTAAACATTTTCTGAGGAGGTTACTTTCTGGATTGCAAATAGTCATGGACACGAGAAAAATATATAACGCATCAATTGTTGACCAAAATATTATATACACTCGAGTTTGAATGATTTTTATGAAGTAAATAAAATAACAACAGAAAATGAATCAAATCATATTTTTTGTCCTTTAATTCTACCTCTATTGTAATACAATTTTTCTTTCATTATTAAATGCTTATATTAAATTTTGAATGGAAAAAGTGTCGGTTTTTACGTGTTCAACAATTACGCCAAATTAACAATTTATTTCTCAAAAACCCCTCAAATTATTTATCCAAACTTTAACTGAATATATAAAGAAGAATGTTTTATGAGTTTTCTATCAATTTCAAAAATTTATCTTTGAAAGAAACGTTACAGTGATCTTTTTTATCAAAAGCGTTTTTCTCACCTTTAATAGGTCAAACAATCGCTACCTTCACATTATTTGCCATGCGAAAAAAAAACACCCGGAACGGGAATCAAACACAGGACTTTAACTTTCCGGGCCACTGCGCAGACCACTACGCTACCCAGGATCCCAAATTCGCATGGCAATTTCACCGAGATTCAAGGTACTAGATGTTTTGCCCTCGCGGTCCATCAAGGATGGCAACACAACGAAGCGTCCCAGTAGACATAAAGTCGACCAAAAATACTCCCTTTCCATCCAAAAACACAGTTGCTATGACCATGCCGGCAGACTGTGTTTTTTTTTTTTTTTTAATTTTTCTCGATTTGGGCGAAGAGGCCACTCGCGTGAGTATGGCTTGGTCTCAGCTGTTTTGACAGTCGTGCACGACTCTTCATACACTTCCGTCATCTGGCGATGAAATTCGATCGGTTCAAAACCTTTTGGCGTTCATAAAACAAACGACTGCGTGAACTTCGCATTTGGTGTCCCGCGGGAGCTCCATTCTCAATGGCTGACAAGCGATGACTTAGCATCACAGCGAGACACGCACACGGGTTTCTGGTAATAGAGGAAGCAACAATCACAACAGTGTGGCCAACAGAAGGGGAGTGTGGTAGCCTAGTGGGTAGAGCGCTTGGCTGCTGATCGAAGGGTCTCGTGTTCTCATCCCTGCGTAACCAGTATATTAAATGAATTAAATTAATCCAATACGAGTGTAGCAATGGATAACATTGGTAGCTGCATGTTGGTATAAGGAGTTGAAACTTCCCCAACTAATAGCATATTTTTGCATTTTTGCTTTGCTATTTTTATCTTTTTTTAAATAGTGAGTTTTAGAACAGTATATGAATACTAATCCTTTTTTATGCATGATATGTGGTGCATGTTTGGTGAGAATTCACCCCCTGCCACACACGTTTATGGTGGCTTGCTGGGTATTATGTAGATGAATGTGTTCATCAAATATGCGCGTTCGATTCCGGATCGCTCCAGGAAAAAAAAGGTCTTTCATCCACTTACGTTGGCATCCGTGGTCTATATCGTATCAAAAGAATCGATACCCATATGTTCTCATCATAAAACATCTATGGAGATTCTTTTCAATTGGTAGACCGTGAAAATAACCAGAGCGAAGTTTGTGAATCCATAGAAAAACAGAATTCAAGCCTCGACAGAGTATTCCTGGTTGCCGGCGGTCAGGGGCGGGCTACACCGCGCAACCGAAAATTCATTTTTTGCTTTCGGAGTCGCAACCGGTCACAGAAGTTATGACAGCATTATAAATCTTAATGCGTTTTATAATATCGTGATATAAGCAAGTATTTGTCGCATTCAACTATTACCTGCATTAAGACCAAAAAAATGACTGAAAATACGGTCTTACAAAGTACTGTATCTGTCGTAAATATTAAAATTTAATCCCGAAAGTTAAACGTAATGAAAGGCGATGTAATTTTCTACAGTATCGCATCACTATTTACAAAGCACTATCATTCAAGGAGCATCATACTTTATCAGGAAAAATATAGGAGGTCGACTTTCGCGAATATCGATCAATCGTAAATTGTTAACGCGTGAGATCCCGGGCAGTATACAATTTCAAGCAAAATGAAACAATCAATGTGGAATCGTCATACGAAGTTTCAATGTTCGGACTAAAAAAATAATCACTTTTTGTCTTTTGGCCGTCGCTTTTCGATTTCAGCTCGTTCTATTTCATTGTTATCATAATAGTAATTGGCTAGACTTTGATAGAGTTATCCTAATCTATATTAATAATAATAATAATTTTTATTCCACCTCTGAGAAAAAATAAAACATACAAATACAAATAATACAAAAAACTTCAATTTAGAGGGTAATATAGGTACCCCAGAGGATAACCTGTGTTGGGGTTAACATCATCAACAATTGCAAGCAGCGGCTGGTGCCAATCTATACAAGTATTATATCTAGTGGCTAATAAACACTTTGTATATTCAAAAATTGTGTTAAAATCAATGAAATATAACAGTACAGAACAGTAATGAACAATATAACAGTACAGACAGAATAAAAATGAAACAATTTAACAATCTATATACAAAAAAAGTACATATTTTAAACCACCGAGATCACACAACAGCTTTTAATAGCTTTTCCACTTCATCGAAATTTATTACAAATTATTATTCTTGGATAACAACCATTCTTTTATTTTGCCCATAAATATAGCCGTGGACTTCTGTTTCCACAGTTCGACCGGAAGGGAGCAGAACAACTTTGGTGCCAGATATACATATGTTTGTTTGAATGCTTCATTACTGGGTTTAGGTATTACAGTACCTAAACCTAACATCGAAATATCTTTTTTTGACCTCAATTTACCAGAGAGTATTCGGTTGGCTTCGTTCTGTTTCCACCACGAATATAAAATATCTTGAGCACCTTAAAAACAAATAGATACCTTAGTGGTAGCACATCAAACGTTTGGAATAAAGGTAACGAGTGCTGAGTGTTTGGCTGTGTGAATATCACTCTAATGAGCTTCTTTTGGGCAATCTGCAGAGGCTTAATATTGGTAATATAGGCTCCTCCCCAACAAAGAAATGCCGTATTGCAACCTTGAATCAACCAGAGCGCAATATACCGAACGAACAACTGTTAATGACATAAATATCGTAAGATAAAGAATTTTCTTAAGATAGAGAACATCAGATTTTAGTTTGTTGACATGCAATCTCCAGGTGATATTTTCATCTATTATTATACCAAGATATTTTATAAAACTAGCGTGCACAATTTGAAAACATATAGAGCAGTTTCTTTCATTTTTACACATGAGACATCTATAGTAAATATACTGTTGTTCAAAATGTTTACTTTTTAAATTAAATACAACATATTTTGTTTTTTTTCACTTAATACTAATTTGTTCATGCTGAACCAAAATTTTATTCTATCAAGATCACTCTGTACTTTTGAGTAAAGATCACACATATTACTCGATGCATAAACTAACGCTGTATTGTCCGCAAAAGATGTTAATTTACCATGAAATATACCAGAATTAAAATTATTTACATATATGAGAAACAGTATAGGCCCAAGGACCGAGTCCTGTGGGACTCCACAAAAAAAGAGACGTATTTTGGCTACAACAATCGTGAATTTTCACGTACTGCGTTCTTCCAGTCAGATAACTCCGGAACCAATTATTACTTATTCCTTTCCCTTTGAGCTTGGAATTATGTTTTGTGTTCTTTGGATATGATTGCGAATAGGGAAGTTTATAATCATTAATTGGTAAGTTGAATTCAATGCCTTTTTTTTATTAAATATTTGGATGATTTTTCGGGAGTTTTTGTACTTTTTTAAAAATGAAAAATATTTAACTTATGGCCGAAGTTTCGGAAATTGTATTTTTCCTTCTTCAGGGCTAAAAATGGGATGAACCACTAATAACATAACAATAATAAGTAACAATTATTAATCCTTTATTATTAATCCTTTTCTATGCATGATATGTAAATAAATGCTTGGTGTGTGAGTACCCCATACCACAAACCTTTATGGTAGCCTGAAGGATATTATTATGTAGATGAACTACTCAAAGGATCAGTTCCCGTACTGCATATATTTTAATAAAGGCGGGTAGGTACGTAATCCATTTTTAATCGGCCATAAGTTAAATATTTTTCATTTCAGAAAAGGACCTAAACTACAGAAATAATCATTAATGTGATCATGAATACTCTGCCGATTTAAGGTTTGTTTTAATATCCATAATATCGTAAATAAAAGTTTCCCAGCCAACATTTATTTTCACTTATGATTCTATGCCCTGCCCTACCACGTTCTAGCTGTTATGAATACCATCCATGGTTCCTTTTTCTTGCGTATTATCTTCGGTCATCTTAAGCGCCCCACAGCAGTTTTTTGTTCGTTTTGCTCTGATATAAATTTGGTTGCCACCGCATCCGTATCTAACTCTCCCCATCTCCACCATTCCAAGAGCACTGGGAAAATTTAATTGACGATCATGTACGAGAAATTAGCTACTTTTTCTAAGTTAGACCTCATTTGGAATACGCTGCCAGTGTATGGGATCCATACTAAATCGGTCTAATTGACGAGCTTGAACGTGTGCAGCGATGATCGGCAACATTTGTAAAGGGACGGTACGATAACTAAATTAGCGTAACCAGTCTTATAAGTGAATTAAAATGGTAATCTTTGTCAGATCGCAGGTCGAAATTTTGACTTAATCTCCTAAATACATTCCAAGATAATATTTTTAGTTATGACGTTAAAAATATTTTGCGAACCCCAACTTACTATGGTAGACTGGACCATAATGACTAAATTACAGAAATTGGCTGCCGCACTGACAGATTCAAAATGTCCTTTTATCCTCGTACAATTAGGGATATGAATAGCGGTAAATATTTCCAATATGAATGGATAGCATATGGGTCATTCCATGCCAATTCACCGAATACTTGTTGCAGCACCATTTCAGAAAAAATTCAAATTTAACACACTTACTACTACATGTCTGTAAGGCTCAAAACCAATTTTTGTTAATTTTTTTTCCATGACCTCAAGGACTTACAGGGCCGCGAAGGTCACAGCGTACTGTAAAAATGACACTTTCAGCGAGTATCGGTAATTAGAGTTACTCGGAAACTACAGGTTGTAGTAGAATGGTTCCAATACCATTTTGATGGTCATAAATAGAGCTTTCATTTGAAATATTTTTAATAACCTTACTATGTAACATCTATGAGAACGATGAGTACAAAGTTTTGATACAAAATGCTGTTTTTTACAACTTTTGCTATTTATTTTCTTATAGAAGGGTTGTGATCACAAGGTCTATATTTTTGTTATAGTATATTTGGGTATTATAGTAAATGGGTGTAAGAATAAAGTTGTGTGTTTGTTAAGCCTTTAGCTGCTACAAGCTTCCGCAAATAGGAAAAATTGAAAATTTACCATTTTCGGGCCCCTGTATCTCTGGTGGGGGACTTATTAAAAATTTGAAATTTTCAGTACGATAAGCTATGATCATATTAAGAATGCACCTCAAATTTGGAGTATGTGTTTTGGCTCGTTTGGATGTTGCATCAAACTGAATTTTCAAAAAATTTTCTCTCGCTCACCTTGTAAAAGCAATGTATAGATTGTTACATATAATTAAATGTTGCCAGAAATAAATTCAAATAATAGTTATAACAATACTATCAAACTAGTGCCTTGAAAGTTGTATATTTCAGTTCCAATAAGAAGTAGGCACGTAGCCAGAAATTTACTTTGGGGGGGGGGCTAAGTCTAGTGTTGCATAACTTGAAACAAATCAACTTTGCCCGTTCGGTGCCGACATGTTAAAACTCTCTTCCCTCAATTTTCAGTGCTTTGTATTTACTTTCACAGTGGCTATTCCTATCTTTTCTCACTGGTAAAGTTCACTGTTTACCCTGTTATGAAGCATTAATTTGACCGGCCACAGAACATAGTTCAAACATATCAGATTGAAAAGAACAACTACAGTGAAGCCCACTTATATTAGACCATGTTCCAGTTATAACCAAGTGAAGGCTATTACCCATCAAAGAGAAGCTCGGAAAAACTGATCCACATATAACGAAGTTCAGTTATTACAAAGTAAATATTCGGACCCCTCAAATTCGTTATAAATGGCCTTGACTGTATCAACCACACACATGCATCAAACTAGTGATCACATTTCAAGACACTTAACACTTGAATTATACGCAGTGTAATCCAGAGTACCATGGCCACTTAAAATTAGAACAACAACATTATTGGGAAAATATTTCGGGGGAGGGCTGAAGCCACAGAGCCATCCCCCCCTCCCCAGCGCCTGGCTATGTGCCTGCTAAGAACAAAATATGTAAGCGGACATTGAAACGTAGGCAAACTATTTATTTTCAATTGTTTTTCCACTGGACTTGCTGTAGAATTGCTATCAGCATGCTACCATTATGACAATATCACTATTTAGGTTGTTCGCATAATAAAGGCTAAATGAGTGCCTACTTCTTTGTCAACATATAAGAATGTTCTTGGGTCAGCTGTTCCGTAATATTATGCACTTGACCAGTTTGTGTTGATAATTCGAGCTGAAGAAGAACCCTTATTATATTTTCATTAAGTACCCACGCCTTGTATTTTTTTGATAATTTGAATGATGCGTTAGGTCCTGAAGGATGGAAGAAGTGCACAAAGTTGTCCCCTTCATTGATGTCTATGCTTTCAACAACTCCAAGCTACCACTTTGAGTCATAAATAATGCCACATAATAATTTACCTTGATACTAAGTTGTGTGTTGGATTTGAGTATTGCTATTTGGACTTCTTCGCCGTTATTTGAATTAGATGTTACAAAGCATTTTATATTATGCAAGCAATCAGAATAAAGCAGTGTTTTTCTCAAGTGTTAGGAATCCTTAAGGCATTTTCAAACCAATCACTCAACCATGTTCTACCCCTGTGATCTCATTGCTTCTTAAATGTTATGCCATGAATATTAGCATTGCTAAATTAAAAACATGGAGTCAAAATTTGACTGTCTTTTGTTCTCTGTAAACTGGCTTTAGACACTAAACATTTAACAGTTCCTCCTATACCATCACAAGGACCTTTTCCGTGTGTAGCTCTTTCCATGGAGAAGGTCACTTGTTCCGAGAACCAATCAGAAGGCACTTTAAGGCAGAAGGTGCCACTTTAGGCAGAGAAATAGGGGCATCAGACAATTCCCTGAAGCTACCTACATAAATCACTACCATAATTCTTTTGGGATATTGTTCAAAAACAGTAGGTGTAAACGACACTAATGTTTAAGATTGTTTTCCTATCAGCCTACTGGTAACAGAGCAATCATAGAGCAATTTCAGTGGAAAAACCAATGGAGGCTTAATAGTTTGCCAAAATTCTGCTTAAGACATTTTTATTCAAAATGATACATGAAATCTACAACTACCAACACAATGAATAAGTAACTGGTTTGTAAGTTATCAATCAAAATTGGACTTATTTCTAGCAACATTTAATTATATGCAACAATCTATACATTGCTCCTACAAGGTGAGCGAGAGAACATTTTTTGAAAATTCAGTTTGGTGTAACTTCCAAACGAGCAAAAAGACATTCTCCAAATTTTTAGTGCATTCTTAATAGGATCATAGCTTATTGTACTGAAAATTTCAAATTTTTAATAAGTCCCCCACCAGAGATACAGGGGCCCGAAAATGGTAAATTTTCAATTTTTCCTATTTGCGGAAGCTTGTAGCAGCTAAAGGCTTAACAAACACACAACTTTATTCTTACACACATTTACTATGGTACCCAAATATACTATAACCAAAATATAGACCTTGTGATCACAACCCTTCTATAAGAAAATAAATAGCAAAAGTTGTAAAAAACAGCATTTTGTATCAAAACTTTGTACTCATCATTCTCATAGATGTTAAATAGTAAGGTTATTAAAAATATTTCAAATGAAAGCTCTATTTATGACCATCAAAATGGTATTGGAACCATTCTACTACAACCTGTAGTTTCCGAGTAACTCTAATTACCGATACTCGCTGAAAGTGTCATTTTTACAGTACGCTGTGACCTTCGCGGCCCTGTAAGTCCTTGAGGTCATGGAAAAAAAATTAACAAAAATTGGTTTTGAGCCTTACAGACATGTAGTAGTAAGTGTGTTAAATTTGAATTTTTTCTGAAATGGTGCTGCAACAACTTTTTTTTAAATCTGGTGAAATGGTATGGAATGACCCACATATCAAATGGTGTGTGAAAGAATCTACAATGTGGGAAAAACGTGAGGAATATTATGCTTACATCCTTTACGCACAAACCCACTGCAGGAAAACACCCACACAAGAAGGGGTGTGTGAAAAACCTGCGAAATCCTACTGACAGTAAAGCTAGTTTTTAAGATTAACTCAAATATAATAGGATGTACATAGGAAAATTACTAGATAAAATATAAAATTAACGAAAAGAAAAATTACAAAAGATGAAGTGAAAAAAAAGGAAAAAAATTAAAAGGGTATTAAGGAACAATTACTAAACAAAAACAAACATGATATGATGCATCAACATGGTGTTGAATGTGCTCCGTTTACCTTGGCATTCGTGTTCCAATCTATCATATGCATTGAGAGAGTGCCCGTGACGTGTAATGCTCATGTGACTCATCTGCTGAACTTTGAGAAGTGATTTATGTAGCGCCCTTTTAAAAGATGTAAGTTATGGAGAGTTTCTTAAGGATAAGGGAAGTTTATTCCATTCTTGACATGCAGTGACAATGAATGATTTATTGAAGATAGTAGTCCGTTGGAGAGGTATTACCAGCTTATGATTTCCTCGCGTATTGGATTCATGGACATTTTTCAGCTTCTTGAATTCTTCAAAGAGGTAAGGAGGCGTTTTAGAGTTCAGAATTTGATAAAGAAGAGAGAGGGTGTGAATAAAGGTAGTTGTTTCAGTCTTGATTTGGTGGAATATCATAACGAATGAAAAAGACTGGCAATTTTCCACAAGAATATGGTGTTTTACACCGAAACTGGTCGAGTAAAAAACCTTATTCTTGTGGAAAATTGCCAGTCTTTTTCATTCGTAGAGGGTGTGAAGTTGTCGTTTGTAACTAAGTTTTAACAAACTAAGTTCATTTATGTATTGGGTGATGTGATCTGATACCTGTAGATTGAAAATGAACCTGATGCAAGCATTTAGAGAGCGTTGAAGTTTTAGTGACAGTTTTTGTGCTAGATCTTGATAAACTGTATCGGCGTAGTCAAATTGCGGTAAAATTAACGCCGAAACCGGAAACCAGGATAGAGAGGGCAGCAGCACTCGACGATTTCGGGAAGATGGATGCGCGGTCAAGGGCATCTGAATGGATTGGAAATGAATACAAGGAGGCGGTGATGACGTGTTTCCGACTCGGCTGGGGTTGGGGCATACATCAACGGAAGGGAAAGGAGGTTATTCTTTTCTCCACTGAGCGCGGGCGAGCTGCTATCGGGGAGACTGTGGGAGCGGGAGAAATTCATTCAGAAGACTTCGAGTGTTTTGTTGAAGAGCGTTCTTTTTCTCAGAGGTTTGAGTCGGGTGCCGATGAATAAAGAAACACAACAGTGCGAACTCATGTTCGTAACGTGCTAAATGGAAATCAGCCTCGATCCTATTGACAGGGATTGGAAATTACGGGAAGTTATCAGCTGCAATCAGCATTCATCTACATCTACATAATACCCTGCAAGCCGCCATAAAAGTGTGCGACAGGGGGTGAATTCTCACAAAAAAGGCGCGCTATCCATGCATTAAAATATTAGTAATAATATACGAGTGTAAATTCACATTAATTGCCATGAGAAAATTTCACCTGGACCGGGAATCGAACCACGGACCTTTGGCTTTCCGGACCTCTGCGCAGAATGAAGGATCCTGGGTAGCGTAGTGGTCTGCGCAATGGCCCGGAAAATCCAAGGTCTGTGGTTCGATCCCCGGTCCAGGTGAATTTTTGTTCATGGCAATTAACGTGAATTTCACTGCGGTTTACGCAGCAGGCTTGAAATATCCTACGTAGTAGCCCAAACTTTATTTTTTAAAGATAACAATAGCAAGGCAAGCATGCAGTATAATGTTGCTAGTTGGGTTAGCTGAAAGTCCTGATACCAACATGCAACTACGTATGCTATCAATTGATCAAATTGGATATATTTACCGTCGTTCATATTTTGAATCTGTCAGTTCGGCAATCAATTTCTCTAATTTTGTGATTATGGTCCACTTTACCACAGTAAGTTGGAGTACGCAAAATATTTTTAACGTCAATCAGTGGATCAATATTATCCTAGAATTTATTTAAGAGATTAAATCTAAATTTCAACCACGATCTGACAATTATTCCCAATTTAATTCATTTAATTGACTGGTTACGCTAATATAGTCATCGTACCGTCCCTTTACAAATCTTGCCGATCTTCGCTGCACACGTTCAAGTTCATTATGTAGACCGATTTCGTAGGGATCCTATACACTGGCAGCATATTTCAAATGAGGTCTAACAAGGGAAAAGTAGCTGATTTCTCGTACATGATCGTCATATTTGCCAAGTACTCTTTTGATGAATCCCAGTTTATGATTAGCTTGACCCATTATTTCACGTATGTGTTTACCCCAAAATCATAACAGAATCCTTTATACAATCATATCAGGATATTTTATGTCGAGGCGATGAATAGATCTATGTATTCATATTACTCTTAAAGGCGAACCGCCTCGAGGGCGCTTGGCAGGGGGTGGTAGGTCATCTTCCGGGAATTGGACCTTTAGCTGAAAAAAAAACTTTTCAATTAAAATTAGATGTGTGAAACGCAGACCCGGACCAAGTTGAAAGCGAACTACGAGGCCCCGACAAGCCCTCAAATTAAATAGATTTTTTTCAAGAAAGACAAGAGGAAGAAAAGGCATATGATAATTCTCTTATTCATGTAAAAAATTGTCAATTTTGGCGCGAACTGTCCTTGCGAATACTTTCGCATGAAACGATTGTCAAGGGAAATGTAAGTATTATACATGCTGCAACTGAACATTGGAACCAACTTCTGAAACGCTTACCTTCTATCGTCCAGTTTTTGGAGACGTAAGGAATTACCTTTCGAGGAACAAAAGAAACACTTTTCGAAAAAGTATTTTGTAGATTATCCAATCACTATGATCACATTCAGGATTGGATGCATTGATTTCAACCATGGCTTCGTAATCTAAAGTTCACCTCGCAGCAACCAAATATTGTTTCCCATTGTTTTTTTATGGTGCAAACCTTGACGAGGTTATTCAGTCATATCTACATGATATTGCTATATAAGTAAATATCAGAATTGACCCCAAATGGCGAGGAACAAGTAAGATTCGGCGGCATAAAAATATTGGAAAACAATAGCGGTAAAAAGCAGCACCGATTGCAATTCGACCAGATGGGATCGGCTATTATTCGGATATTAAAAATCATATCTCTTCGCGCGGTGTCGTTATATTGTCCCTACGGCCCCAGACCTCAATACGAGACGGTCGTCCGTCAAGATCTCAAGAGCTCGGAATATTTATATGCTGCAAGCCTCCCGCGTCCAAATCCTTGCATTTGGGAAACAATTTTACGCCCTCCTTTTTGTTTAAGTATTTATTCTTAAGTGATTTGCCTATAAGTTCATTCCTATAATACTGAACCCTCCTTCACTCCAACAAACAGCAATGTATCCAAGAAGCAATAGTAAACAAATAAATAAAGAAACTTAAATGGACCAAATTAGCTAAAATGCTATTAACAACTTAATTAACAATTAATAGGGATAAGTCGAATGCACAACATCTTCCTCTTTTACAACAAAGGGATCATCCATGAATCGTACATCTCTCCTTTTTATCTTGAAGACTCAAGAACAAATATCTAAAACCTCTGATACACTCCTGCACACACACAAGTACAACATATTTGAATGCAACATATTCCAGTTCTATACATTTGATAAATTAGCTTTTAGGACAGGTTTCTGTCCGTTAGAGGAAATATGTATTATGTTTCTATTATACTTGCCTCCTTGTTCGTCCTCAATAACGTAAGACCTAGGTTGGCGGCATTTACTAATTATCCATTATTTCACGTATGCAACCATGTTTAGCGTAAGCAATTGTTCTTTTAAGTGACTTACCTCTAAGCTCACTTCTTTATTAGTTAACCCTCTTTCACTCTTACAAACAACAATGTAGCCTTGAAGCAACAGTAAACAAACAAACTTAAATAAACTTGACTTAAATACTATAAAACAACTTGAGACAACATAATTAGCAACTAATAGACACAAGGCGAATAAATAACACCAACTTAACCAACTCTCGAACATGCAGCTCGATCCCAATCCTCGATTTTTCTTTTTATTTTGGGATCGATTGCGCTGGTTGTAAAACAGCGTTTACACGTAAAGCAGCGTTTACATGTAGCAGTTGACTGCTATGACAGTCGCGAGATGCGCGATGTATCTATATCGCTACTGCTATGATGCGTCTGCGTTAACTTCTATGCAGCTTATAGCCGCTATTTAGGCGTTGCCACAACATATAAAAAGCGTTAGATTTCAATAGTGAATTTCGCTTAAATTTTCATTAAATTCATGAAGCAATAAATTCCATCGACGATTTCTTTTGTTCCATTCTTTAAAGAGTAGAATCTCCTCTTTTGGGAAGGGAAATCCTTGTTATCATATCCAAAATCCGTCGTGTATTGCTTTACGTTGGCGATTGTGTTGGATACATTTCCGCTGGAAAGTAGACGAACTTCAACTTTGCCAATAGCTCGAACGTGGATCGATAGTGTTCAACATGTGTCCTGTATCGACCTGAACTCGCATCGCAGTTGTTATTTACACATGCGAGTAGGGGTTAACAGTTGTTAGCAGTTGACTGTCATGGCGGTCAACTGCTACGTGTAAACGCGCCTTAAAGTACTTAGGTGTAACAATCACTAAAGATTTATCGTGGGGTAGACATCCTGGAAATATGCGGCAGAGCCAAGAGAATTAGGATTTATTAAAGGGGAACTCTAGGATTAGCCTAGGATTTATTAAAAGAGAACTGTAGTCACTACTCCAGTGGCCGATGTGTCGCGGCACTTCAGGGTTCCAGGAAAACAGCAAAAGCGGTTCCGCGAGATTATTGCGGGAAAACGAAAAATGTAGAAAGTAGCTGGAAAGTAGACGAGCTTCAACTTTGCTAATAGCTCGAACGTGGATCGATAGTGTTCGACATGTGTCCAGTATCGACCTGAACTCGCATCGCAGTTACTATTTACACATGCGAGTGGAGTTGTTAGCAGTTGACTGTCATAGCAGTCAACTGCTACGTGTAAACGCACCTTAACAGTTGACTGCTACGGGTGCTTTTCATTTAGGTGCGTCGATAGCCGATTATCGAACGCAGGGGCCGTCGATCGTCAGGATGCAAATGAAATGAAACACAGCTGGCACCGGCTTTTCGCGCATTCGCAGTCATTTCAGGGAATTAGATGGTTAATAAGAAAGTAGCAACGAAGGGAATCGTCCGGTAAAGTTCGAATCAGCCATGCAATTCACCAATTTTGCTCGGTATAAGGTACTGTGGTTGATTTTAGTAATTTTTTCGCATGTTAGTGGAATGACATGCAGTATATTTGGGGTTCTGATTGATAAATTCCGTAGAATACCTGGTCTGGGAGTTTACAAAAAAATATTGATCTGGGATCTGAACAAATACGCCTAATAAATCTTCATTTCTTGATGCATTGTTTTACGTCACGTCATATTACGCCAACAGATTTTCATCTGTTCGGCTCTCCTCAGAGCAGAGAGCCACCGTTACCGGCGATCCAGCAAAATCGAAAGCATCGCAGCGTGGCGACCGCCGTCTATCGTCAGCTGTAGCCGCAAATCGAAAGCACCCAAAGTCAATTCTTAATTATTTTCGTCGTCATGGTGCTCAAATAACAAAAACAGGAGAAACATGGGTTATGCTAGCTCTACACGCTAGGATGAGCGGCCCAGATCAGCCGACATAACGGCTGATCCCACCGTGTAGAGGCGCCACCATTGTTCAGCCGAGGGGTAGGCTCAGCAAGCCTCGGGACCCCAACTTAAGTAATACGCTTTGTTTTTGTTCGGATTAAACAACTCGTGTGGCGCGAAAACGCGCTTGCTATTTAAAACTTGGATAAATAAGATTCTCAACCCAATGGAAGGAAACGGGGAAAAGGTTCCGGAAAGTACCGAAGGTAATAGAAAGTGATAATATACCAGTAGAATGATCTCATTCTCTCAATAATTTTCTATGCCAGTCATGTTGAGTGTTTACAATGTCATTTGTAAACTTCGGCACCAGATGACGAAGCGTCGATTAAAGTGCTTCGTGTAGAAAGGAAGGTGGCTCAACGTTCAGGCTGAGCCAAGTACGCTGAGTGCAGGCGGACGTGTAGAAGAGGCATTAATGAATTTTGGATGAATATTTTTTACTATTAATATTTCAGAAAAAAATCATTTCACATCAGCATTGTAACATCCTATCCTACACGTAATTTTGTGATAAAAACTTGATATTAAAATAGATCTTCAATTCACATCACATCTGCGACGTATCCCTGTAAAAATGGATCAACGCTCGGCTTTGATTGTCGAACACACAAACAATGCGTTTACTTGGAACCAAAATCGCAATTTTGTACACGAAATCGTTAGATTGAAACGAAGAAAGAATTTCAGTGAAAAAATTAATCTTCTTACCACAACCATTCACTCAGATCAAAAATTAAAATAAGCAACAGGCGATGCCCACCGAAAAAGCTGCTTTGATATCATTGACGTCATTTTCCTCCCGTCCTTGACTGCTTTTAGGGGAAGGGAAGGGAATGGAGGTGGATTCTCGGAAGGTCTGCTCGCACAGATGCTGTCACAATCGCGCTTTTGGCAGAGTCAGCTCTGTCTCCCTCATTGCGATAAGACGAAGTAGCGTCGCTGTCTCAGTTGTGATTGGACGAAATCGATATACGTCAGAGGTTGCACCACGCCCACTTTTCCGAAAGGGTTAAAAAGATTAGTTTCCGCCGCTCATAACTGGAGAAATAATTGACGTATCAAAAAACGGAAAAATACGCGTCTTTTTCTTCTTCAAACTCTATCGCATTCGGCAACAAAAAATATGGGAGACGACCCCATCCAGCGTGCAAGAAGTATAAAAAAAGAAATATAAAAATGGATAAAAAAGTGATTGGTACTGCTAAGAATATTTTTTCCAATTAAGGGTATGTTCTTTCATCATGACCACTATAAAACTCCTAAGTTCATCAATTCCAGAACGAAGTGTAAAAAGTTGAAAATTCCAATTACCATTGGCAATTACCATGTACCACAAGTACAGCAACCGCGAGGATGTACAGCAAAGAGTGAAAGACTGTTTATAAGTAACACCTTAAGTAATAAAGCAGTGTGTTTGCATATATTCGCCCATGACTTTCATAAAAACATTTTCGGGCTAAAATAGTAAAATTATCGTTTGCGTTGACTCCACCTTGGCGACTAAAGTGTCAAAAATTAAAGAAAACCATATATTTATGAACCTTTGAGTAAATATTTGCTATTTTTTCATAATGGCAATGTCATGAAAATCACTGCACATCAGCGTTGTTGAAATGCTATTGTTTCTTGTTATGAAAATAGAACTGCAATTCACGCAACACATTCGACGTAGCCAAGTAAACGTGGATCAACGCTCGGTGTGCATAGTCAAACGCTGTATACATACATTACCTACGCATTAATAAGTATGTGATACATGTAGATAAAAGAAACAAATACTCGATAAATAAAATATAACACAGAGTAAGGGCAATAACTGAAAATAAAGATTTAATTCATCAAAAATGCTGAAATACAATTCTAAAGACGAACCAAAAATGATGATACAGAGATTCCTGAATAATCCACTGTTAAGTTATTTTTAATTCTTGCGAAGTAAGTCGGCAAGCATAACTCATGATATGCTTCTTTTTATAAAAATATGGTCTCAGTCATTATAATTTATTTAAAATAGTCTCGCTGTTTTTCACTGCATGCCACATTAAAAGGAATATTAGGAATCAATTGAGAAAAAAATTGTGTAAAAGCAAACAGTAATAGAAAGAATTGCAGGAATACAATTAACATCCAAACAACTAATTACTACCTTAAAGCAAACATAAAATGAAATCCGAATACATTGGGTGTTATGTATTTACCGATCATAGTTGGGAACGTGACCGAAAAAAATTAATTGAATAAAGTTAAAGTAATCTATGTGAAAAGTATCTAGGTAAATTTGAAAGTTACTTTTCTAAAAAAGTAACTGATTTATGTTAAGGTTAAAAAAGTAACTTTTACGTCAAAAGTTACTCTTTCAGTTACTTTGCCAAATTCGATGCTGTGGTGATAGAGGCCTTGATCGTTTTTTGTTTTGACAAGCCAATCAAACACTGGAAACTGTCTTTGTGGTTTATTCCATTCTTATTCATTTCTTGAAAAATATTTGCAGTGTTGATTTTCGTTGCAACTCCGTTTAGTGTCGAGAGTGTTGTTTGTCAGGTTTTCTGACTATGATACCGATACAATAGAATATATGCAAAAATACAGGCAGGCAGTCCTCCGTATAAATACAGGAGTTTATAACGTTTTTAACTCACATAAATATATTAGTAGTAATGTAGAATACATCAAGATATGTTTAGTTGAAAAGGTATACGTTACAACGAATCCCCAGAGTCAATGAATTCTTATCGGAAGCAATTTAAAACATTTTACTAAATCCAAAGATTATCCACTTAAATTCGCAGAAGATTTCACACTTCATTGCTATATTCACAAGTTTACACTATCAGCAACTCCTGAGACAAAGATTGGAATGTAGAAATAACTGTTGTTATTGTAGTTTAAATGATATTGGCTATCTAACAATTTCTCATGCATACAAATAAAGCAGTTTCACACTTTCAACTCCCTCTTAGTACATTAAGAAACTATTATTATTCCGGAAAAATTACCGAATAGTCTTAGATAAAAAAATCAATTTGGTCAGAATATTAAAAATCAGCTGAGCATACCATAAATGAAAAACAAGAGTAATTAATAAAAAATAAAAAAATAAAATCATATAACTTAAAATATGTTTGTAACAAAGGCATCCTTTCACATAAATAATGAAAAAAATAAAAAAGAATTATAGCTAATGTAAGCTTATTGTAGATTAAAATTAAGTTTCTAGGTCAATGTCTTTATTCCAAACCAATTATCGAATTATAAAATAGCTGTTAGAACAAAATTTAGACCCAAAGAAAACAATTCCTGAAATGCCAATATCAGAAAAGAATACTGATAAACATTTCAGACATTTTTGCCATTCACAAAGGAATGAGAAAACACATTTCGAGGAAAAATTAAATAAATCGTGTTCATGAAAAAAACACAAACATAATTTATCTTTTTATTAGTACGATTGTTTCAAGTCATTGCAGCCACATCAATACACATATATTATGGCTATATTATACATACAGTATACATTAAATTATTACATATGTAATATTATGAGATTGAGTAAACTAAAGATTTATTTATACATAATCTACAACATGTTACACATTATTGTATATTAAAACAGTAAGTAATACACCACAAAGTGCAAACACAATAAAAAACACGATACAAAATATGTAGGGGAGAAAAAAACATTTCAGAATGTAATAAGTAGTTTGAAAAAATAATCCACATTTTTCTTCCTACAACCAAGATATTAAATCAAGATCCTAGATAGTAATGAAAGGTACCGCAGGTTAGGACATCTGATTCTCATTCAATGAAAGAGGGGATGATAAGTAAAGCATTACTGTTATAGCATACATGTGAAGGGATTATAACGAAGTGTCTGATGAAAAACGACAAAGTCAGTGTGCTTGAACGACACACATAAACAACTTGATCTGGGCAGGTTCACCTGGATGATAAAAAAGCACATAATTCACTTGTAGACCACTAAGGTGATGCTTCAAGACTTTTCTCGGACCCACTTCGCATCACCTAACGTGATTAATGGACGCCCCCTTTCCCCACGGCAACGTATGTTGATTTGACACCGAGACCATATGATTTGAAAAAAATAATGGACAAATATACTGATGAAGGCAGATTCTGCGTGGACATAAAATTCCTATAAAAAGACGCCATATCAAACAGAAAATCCAAATTTAGAGACTAGAGTACGAAAGGGCTCTAAGAAAAGTCTTTTATCTCAATTTTTGTAAATAAATATTCATGAGCCACTCCAACCCATGTTTCTTGCGTGTGGAAATTTCGATTTCAGACAACAAACAACAACAAGAAACAAGAATAAATTTGTAAAATGTATGGAATTGAATTATTATTTTATTTTCAGAATCCAATAATACCACGTGAAAAATTTCACAGTATTAATTTAAAAGCATTAGCCAGATGTTGATGTCATCGTATAGTTTGCATAACTTCACTACAATAATATAAAACAATAAACATGTAATATGTCATTCATAAATATATTCATGAGCCACAATATAAAAATGCGTACTTTATCACCAATAACACTGAATAATTGCATAAAAAAGGTAATTTAATAAGTAGACCTAAGACATTAAAAAATTATTTTCAATAGAATATTTGGAATTAACTCGATCATATAACAGTTATTGTAAATTGTAAAGAACATTCTTCAGTATAAAAATAAGCATGATTCCATGAAAATCATTGTAAATGGAACATTGTTTTTCCAGATGAAATAAGGGTGGACATTTCCTTAAAATCCTAGTGTGAAAAACAAAACCGTCATGCGAAGAAGGGAAAAATTTCCATACATATATTTGTAATTTCATGATCTTTATCTTATAGCTCGTAAATTACGTCTCCGAAGTGAGAGCCAAGCAATTGAATAAATACGACACTTCATCATCTAAGAAATCCTGCCAAATGTTACCGTACATTTAGTATATATGTGCAGTTTAAAGAAAAAGAAGAAAGCCATTTTTTTGGATGTAAGTAGATAACATATGCACAGTTTGAAATGATAATAAACTTTTTATAGCCATTTACGTCGTCATGGCAAAAGTATTTAATAAAACAATAGGAAATGTTATAATTTAGTATTTCGTTTGGTGTTAGTGTATAAATCAATGATCGTGGAAATCACTTTATCAATTTTTTTACGGAAACATTTATTTTACAGCAACTTACAAATTTTACAGCAAATTACAAAGTTACAATGAGGTATATTTTATATCGTAAAAACTTTTTCATTAGGTGTACAGTAATGCACAGCAAAATATTGATAACTCTGAAATTGGATGAGAAGAATGATACATAGATTACGATATTCATCATCTCATGAGTTTAAAATACAATAAAATATACAATAATATACATATAATAATATATAATAAAATATCATACAATATTTTTATTAATTTGCTTTCAAAGAAGTTGTCACAATGTTGTCTGCATACATAAAAATCTTGCCGTTTCTAATGTGCTTAACAATGTCATATATAAGGAACAGATTTGGTCCTAATATTGAACCCTGAGGAACTCCTGATTTGATTGTTTTCATTCCACTGCATTGATCAAGAATTTTTACAGTTAATTTTCTATCAGAAAGGTTATTTTCTATCCAGTTCATCGGTTTACTATCATAACTCTTTATTTTTGCATAAATATTATCTTGGCAAACTCGATTAAAGTTGGTAAAGTTGGTATTGGTAAAAAAAAGCTTGGAATAAAATGTAAACAAAGAAAAAATTGAAAGCCGTGAAATAAATGAAGACATACAAATATTAAAACGGAAGCGAAGCGTAGAGTATTTAGTAAAAGTAAACATAAAATGGATAGGAAAAAGAAGCAAAATTTGAGGCAAAGAAATATCGGAGTCGTCGGGAGAAGTCGGTGGGAAGCATGACATGAGAAAAAAAATATTGCAAGAATGAACATTTTTGTAAGCAGAGCGAGGGTATGTTTATAAGCCTTGAGAGGGTGGTCAATATTGCCTAATAGTCATGTACTGAAAATTCCCTCTCCATGAAGGAATACTGGACGGGTTTCTGAGGCCAGTATTTACATAATAGTCTCTTCCTGGCAGAAATAAAACTATATCTCTGCACCTGCCACTATCTTATACGATTGTAAAACCATGAAAAAATAAACACGCAAAATGAGTGTAGTAACAAAAGTTTTACGTTTCGCTAGAATGGTGCTTTTTATGCTTATTAGATCATTCTCACACGCATAACCACATACACACAGGCGCTATTCCATGCCGAACCCAAGAGGTCGCGCCACCGGCTCGTTAACCTTTATTTAACGTGGCGTTTCCCCCTGCGTTCCCCTCCGGGCTGCGCAGAGGCCTATTCCACGCATTCACTCCCAGGGCCAGGGCAAGACGCGACGAGATCAAGCGGACTAAAAACTAAGGATATACCATATTAAACCCTATCCTCCCAATCTAAAATCCACCCACCCTCTAAACTAAATATACTGCTAAATTCCCTAATCCTACCTATTTCATTCGCATACCTATCGGCGCTGACCCTGTTCATCATCATTCATTCTCCAATAAAAAAACTCAAAAATTGCATTCACACATACACCTGCAAAAGAAAATACAATAAATTGAGGAAAACCTGTAATAAATACATTAATTAAAGAAACATTAAAATAAGGTAAAATTAACCATAAAAAATAAATCAAATTATCAGTGACAAATACGTGAACAACGGAACAATCTTAAGATATAAATAGAATGGTAGCGCATAATGGCGCTAAGAATGTGAGTCCTACCTAAATCAAAAACTAAGAGCCAGTGGACACGGCAAAACTGTAGTTCAAATGCCAAACCGGGATTGACCCGGGTCAAATGACAGATAAGCCAACCCCTACACACTATAAGTGCTGAACAGTAGGATCCCTGCCTAGTTAAAAACACTAAGAGCCGGTACACAAAGCAAAATACTGAGAATAAAAACAGGGAATAATATGAAAATATAAATGGATTGAATGCGCATAATGGCGCTAAGAGTGTGATTCCTGCCTAAGTGAAAAACTAAGAGCCAGTGCACATGGCAGAACCGGAGTTCAACGACTAAAAACCTGGATTGACCCGGGACAAACGACCGATATGAAAAACCCTACTCACTATATGTGCTAAGGAAAACATAACGTATAGAGAATATAAAAAGCATATTCATCGTAAAGAGATTATAAACACATTTCCTAAGCATATATAGAATAAAAATAAACAATTAAAAATAAACAAAAGACAATCGACAAACTCACATACACGCCAAAGAAGTCCCTGGTAGTCGTGGCTGCTCTCTCTCCCTTTTTTCTGCTGAGCCGGCGTAGCTATTGGAAGGGTAGGTAGAAAAAGGAGCAAAAAATACACAGGCACATATTTACATTATATTCAATACACTAGAGTCTCTCTGGTCCACATGATGCACACCAACCGTTGAAAGCGGCTACCACTTACACAACACTGATTTACACCACACTGAATTACACCAAATTGACACGACACTCACGTTAACACAAAACACTTTCTTCGTCACTTACACTGCACTGCACTGCACTACACTCACTTCACGTCCCTGACGATGTTAATGAAAATATTAGAAACTGACTACATACCCTACACTCTGGCAGGCCGGGGCGTTGTGGTGATACCTAAGGAGAGAGCGGGTTAGTACACATAGACAAAAAAAATATTGAATGCCAAGTTGCTCACATTTAATGGAGATAGCCGAAAGTGCATTTAAAAAATGCGAGGAATGGTCACTCAGAAACGAAGTAACTTGGATGCACTTCGTAACTGGCGATCCAAATCCACATTTTTTGAGATTGAAAACTAGAGCAAACTTCGCATCCACAAAATAGTAATATAAGCTAAACGCATACCCTAAATATCCTACCGTTACGATGGGCCAGAAGGGCCTTTGTTTCAAAATATTAGAAACTGATTACATACCCTACACTCTGGCAGGCCGGGGCGTTGTGGTGATACCTAAGGACAGAGCGGGTTAGTACACATAAAAGACAAAAAAAACAAAATATTGAATGCCAAGTTGCTCACATTTAATGGAGATAGCCGAAAGTGCATTTAAAAAATGCGAGGAATGGTCACTCAGAAACGAAGTAACTTGGATGCACTTCGTAACTGGCGATCCAAATCCACATTTTTTGAGATTGAAAACTAGAGCAAACTTCGCATCCACAAAATAGTAATATAAGCTAAACGCATACCCTAAATATCCTACCGTTACGATGGGCCAGAAGGGCCTTTGTTTCAAAATATTAGAAACTGACTACATACCCTACACTCTGACAGGCCGGGGCGTTGTGGTGATACCTAAGGAGAGAGCGGGTTAGTACACATAAAAGACAAAAAAAAACAAAATATTGAATGCCAAGTTGCTCACATTTAATGGAGATAGCCGAAAGTGCATTTTAATAAAATGCGAGGAATGGTCACTCAGAAACGAAGTAACTTGGATGCACTTCGTAACTGGCGATCCAAATCCACATTTTTTGAGATTGAAAACTAGAGCAAACTTCGCATCCACAAAATAGTAATATAAGTTAAATGCATACCCTAAATATCCTACCGTTACGATGGGCCAGAAGGGCCTTTGTTTCAGAACATTAGAAACTGACTACATACCCTACACTCTGGCAGGCCGGGGCGTTGTGGTGAAACCTAAGGAGAGAGCGGGTTAGTACACATAAAAGTCAAAAAAAACAAACCATTGAATGCCAAGTTGCTCGCATTTAATGCAGAGAGCCAAAAGTGCATTTTAATAAAATGCGAGGAATGGTCACTCAGAAACGAAGTCACATTGATGCAATTCGTAACTGGCGATCTAAATCCATGATTTTTGAGATAGAAAACTAGAGCAAACTTCGCATCCACAAAATAGTAATATAAGCTAAACGCATACCCTAAATATCCTACCGTTACGATGGGCCAGAAGGGCCTTTGTTTCAAAATATTAGAAACTGACTACATACCCTACACTCTGGCAGGCCGGGGCGTTGTGGTGATACCTAAGGACAGAGCGGGTTAGTACACATAAAAGACAAAAAAAACAAAATATTGAATGCCAAGTTGCTCACATTTAATGGAGATAGCCGAAAGTGCATTTAAAAAATGCGAGGAATGGTCACTCAGAAACGAAGTAACTTGGATGCACTTCGTAACTGGCGATCCAAATCCACATTTTTTGAGATTGAAAACTAGAGCAAACTCCGCATCCACAAAATAGTAATATAAGCTAAACGCATACCCTAAATATCCTACCGTTACGATGGGCCAGAAGGGCCTTTGTTTCAAAATATTAGAAACTGACTACATACCCTACACTCTGACAGGCCGGGGCGTTGTGGTGATACCTAAGGACAGAGCGGGTTAGTACACATAAAAGACAAAAAAAAACAAAATATTGAATGCCAAGTTGCTCACATTTAATGGAGATAGCCGAAAGTGCATTTAAAAAATGCGAGGAATGGTCACTCAGAAACGAAGTAACTTGGATGCACTTCGTAACTGGCGATCCAAATCCACATTTTTTGAGATTGAAAACTAGAGCAAACTTCGCATCCACAAAATAGTAATATAAGCTAAACGCATACCCTAAATATCCTACCGTTACGATGGGCCAGAAGGGCCTTCGTTTCAAAATATTAGAAACTGACTACATACCCTACACTCTGACAGGCCGGGGCGTTGTGGTGATACCTAAGGACAGAGCCGGTTAGTACACATAAAAGACAAAAAAAAACAAAATATTGAATGCCAAGTTGCTCACATTTAATGGAGATAGCCGAAAGTGCATTTAAAAAATGCGAGGAATGGTCACTCAGAAACGAAGTAACTTGGATGCACTTCGTAACTGGCGATCCAAATCCACATTTTTTGAGATTGAAAACTAGAGCAAACTTCGCATCCACAAAATAGTAATATAAGCTAAACGCATACCCTAAATATCCTACCGTTACGATGGGCCAGAAGGGCCTTTGTTTCAAAATATTAGAAACTGACTACATACCCTACACTCTGACAGGCCGGGGCGTTGTGGTGATACCTAAGGACAGAGCGGGTTAGTACACATAAAAGACAAAAAAAACAAAATATTGAATGCCAAGTTGCTCACATTTAATGGAGATAGCCGAAAGTGCATTTAAAAAATGCGAGGAATGGTCACTCAGAATCGAAGTAACTTGGATGCACTTCGTAACTGGCGATCCAAATCCACATTTTTTGAGATTGAAAACTAGAGCAAACTTCGCATCCACAAAATAGTAATATAAGCTAAACGCATACCCTAAATATCCTACCGTTACGATGGGCCAGAAGGGCCTTTGTTTCAAAATATTAGAAACTGACTACATACCCTACACTCTGACAGGCCGGGGCGTTGTGGTGATACCTAAGGAGAGAGCGGGTTAGTACACATAAAAGACAAAAAAAAACAAAATATTGAATGCCAAGTTGCTCACATTTAATGGAGATAGCCGAAAGTGCATTTTAATAAAATGCGAGGAATGGTCACTCAGAAACGAAGTAACTTGGATGCACTTCGTAACTGGCGATCCAAATCCACATTTTTTGAGATTGAAAACTAGAGCAAACTTCGCATCCACAAAATAGTAATATAAGTTAAATGCATACCCTAAATATCCTACCGTTACGATGGGCCAGAAGGGCCTTTGTTTCAGAACATTAGAAACTGACTACATACCCTACACTCTGGCAGGCCGGGGCGTTGTGGTGAAACCTAAGGAGAGAGCGGGTTAGTACACATAAAAGTCAAAAAAAACAAACCATTGAATGCCAAGTTGCTCGCATTTAATGCAGAGAGCCAAAAGTGCATTTTAATAAAATGCGAGGAATGGTCACTCAGAAACGAAGTCACATTGATGCAATTCGTAACTGGCGATCTAAATCCATGATTTTTGAGATAGAAAACTAGAGCAAACTTCGCATCCACAAAATAGTAATATAAGCTAAACGCATACCCTAAATATCCTACCGTTACGATGGGCCAGAAGGGCCTTTGTTTCAAAATATTAGAAACTGACTACATACCCTACACTCTGGCAGGCCGGGGCGTTGTGGTGATACCTAAGGACAGAGCGGGTTAGTACACATAAAAGACAAAAAAAACAAAATATTGAATGCCAAGTTGCTCACATTTAATGGAGATAGCCGAAAGTGCATTTAAAAAATGCGAGGAATGGTCACTCAGAAACGAAGTAACTTGGATGCACTTCGTAACTGGCGATCCAAATCCACATTTTTTGAGATTGAAAACTAGAGCAAACTTCGCATCCACAAAATAGTAATATAAGCTAAACGCATACCCTAAATATCCTACCGTTACGATGGGCCAGAAGGGCCTTTGTTTCAAAATATTAGAAACTGACTACATACCCTACACTCTGACAGGCCGGGGCGTTGTGGTGATACCTAAGGACAGAGCGGGTTAGTACACATAAAAGACAAAAAAAAACAAAATATTGAATGCCAAGTTGCTCACATTTAATGGAGATAGCCGAAAGTGCATTTAAAAAATGCGAGGAATGGTCACTCAGAAACGAAGTAACTTGGATGCACTTCGTAACTGGCGATCCAAATCCACATTTTTTGAGATTGAAAACTAGAGCAAACTTCGCATCCACAAAATAGTAATATAAGCTAAACGCATACCCTATATATCCTACCGTTACGATGGGCCAGAAGGGCCTTTGTTTCAAAATATTAGAAACTGACTACATACCCTACACTCTGACAGGCCGGGGCGTTGTGGTGATACCTAAGGACAGAGCGGGTTAGTACACATAATGGACAAAAAAACAAAATATTGAATGCCAAGTTGCTCACATTTAATGGAGATAGCCGAAAGTGCATTTTAATAAAATGCGAGGAATGGTCACTCAGAAACGAAGTAACTTGGATGCACTTCGTTACTGGCGATCCAAATCCATGACTTTTGAGATTGAAAACTAGAGCAAACTTCGCATCCATAATATAGTAATATAAGCTAAACGCATACCCTAAATATCCTACCGTTACGATGGGCCAGAAGGGCCTTTGTTTCAAAATATTAGAAACTGACTACATACCCTACACTCTGACAGGCCGGGGCGTTGTGGTGATACCTAAGGAGAGAGCGGGTTAGTACACATAAAAGACAAAAAAAACAAAATATTGAATGCCAAGTTGCTCACATTTAATGGAGATAGCCGAAAGTGCATTTTAATAAAATGCGAGGAATGGTCTCTCAGAAACGAAGTAACTTGGATGCACTTCGTAACTGGCGATCCAAATCCACATTTTTTGAGATTGAAAACTAGAGCAAACTTCGCATCCACAAAATAGTAATATAAGTTAAATGCATACCCTAAATATCCTACCGTTACGATGGGCCAGAAGGGCCTTTGTTTCAGAACATTAGAAACTGACTACATACCCTACACTCTGGCAGGCCGGGGCGTTGTGGTGAAACCTAAGGAGAGAGCGGGTTAGTACACATAAAAGTCAAAAAAAACAAACCATTGAATGCCAAGTTGCTCACATTTAATGCAGAGAGCCAAAAGTGCATTTTAATAAAATGCGAGGAATGGTCACTCAGAAACGAAGTCACATTGATGCAATTCGTAACTGGCGATCTAAATCCATGACTTTTGAGATAGAAAACTAGAGCAAACTTCGCATCCACAAAATAGTAATATAAGCTAAACGCATACCCTAAATATCCTACCATTACGTTGGGCCAGAAGGGCCTTTGTTTCAAAATATTAGAAACTGACTACATACCCTACACTCTGGCAGGCCGGGGCGTTGTGGTGATACCTAAGGAGAGAGCGGGTTAGTACACATAGACAAAAAAAATATTGAATGCCAAGTTGCTCACATTTAATGGAGATAGCCGAAAGTGCATTTAAAAAATGCGAGGAATGGTCACTCAGAAACGAAGTAACTTGGATGCACTTCGTAACTGGCGATCCAAATCCACATTTTTTGAGATTGAAAACTAGAGCAAACTTCGCATCCACAAAATAGTAATATAAGCTAAACGCATACCCTATATATCTTACCGTTACGATGGGCCAGAAGGGCCTTTGTTTCAAAATATTAGAAACTGACTACATACCCTACACTCTGGCAGGCCGGGGCGTTGTGGTGAAACCTAAGGAGATACCGTCAGCTTAACTGTGAAAGAATCATAGAAAGACAGCATAAAAATAAAAGTATTCATTAAAGACATGCATCACAACATGTAAAAATAGGCACAGGCGGGTATTACACAATTAAAAACCAAATTACAAAACGCACAGGATATCACATGACATATAGACCACAGTAAGCAATTATATTCCTGCCTAGAGTCGACTCACTAGAATGGGCATGTGGCCACATACCCTATAGTTGGAGGACCGGTCCTCCATGTTACCAGAGTAAGTACAATAGTTACACCATTAATCAAGCTTGATATACCAAATTACCTCACATTTTAGGAGCTAACCGCTCCTATGAGAAATACAAAAAACCAAATATGTATTCATGAATACATATCTTACCCATATTCATACACACTTTTATTACCTTATAGGTCGTTGAACCTGAAATAAAGTCCGTTTTACATGAGGAGTACAAAGCCAAGAGCAAACCAATGTTTTTCCTCCTCTTGTAACTGCTCCCTCTTCATCTGTTTCGGGCACCAGTGAAGATTCCTCACCCTAACCAGGTCACCTTCCGGGAAGCCACTTGGAAACGTAGCTCTGCTATAATTCCTGCAACGATAGAAAAAATTCTAATTAAGTTAACGTGCCGTCAAAACAATGCAAAAGTGAGCGAAGGAAATACTAATATTGTTTCATATATTATATCCGTTGTAAATAGAGTGGATAAGACGTTATTCACGAACATCTGTCTAAGCATACTGAGTTTACGTTACAATATTGTTAATTACAATAGCTGCCAAGTTAAATATTATTTAGCAATCTTCTTAGTCTGTTCCGGTTCTTTTAAACGGTTTTGAATTCCGACGAATTCTTTTCTTTCCCGTGCCCCTTCTTCCTAAAGAGAACACATATCTGCAGAAATAATGAACTCATAAACATCTAGACGCTCTTAAAATTCACTAATCTCTCTAAATAATGCAATGTTGCCGAACTGACAGATTCAAAATGTCCTTTTTTCCTCGTACTATTAGGGATATGAATAACGGTAAATATATCCAGTACGAGTGTAGCAATGGATAACATTGGTAGCTGCATGTTGGTATAAGGACTTATAGCTAACCCAACTAGCGGCATGTTTTTGCATGTATGTTATGCTATTTTTATCTTTTTTTAAATAGCGTAGTTTTGAACAGTACCTATACAAGTACTAATCCCTTTTTTATGCATGATATGTAGTGCATGTTTGGTGAGAGTTCACCCCCTGCCACACACCTTTATGGTGGCTTGCAGGGTATTATGTAGATGTAGATAGATGAGAATGGAGAATACATTAAAGGCGAACATATAAAAATGCTAGGCTGAGTTTAATTTACAATTTGATGGTACTGGAACAAGAGAAATCTACAATCATTAAAAATAAAGTTTTTGTAATAATAAGGAGTGACATTACTTCCAGTTCATTTGCACTTGAATGTTAGTTATCAAATTCTAACCAGATAGAAAAAAATTTCGAAAGCATAGCGGAAATCGAACTAAATTTTTTATTGCATACTACGTCCTATAAATTCCTGTCTCAATTTAGCTGTTTCATTTAAGCTGTTAAAAATTCTTCTAACTTGTTGGGCATCATTGAGTGAAGGAGTGGTAAAATACAGCAAACAAGGCGATAACATTCCAATTCTTTCAAAACCCCTGAGTGGATTAATTTAACGAAATCCAGAGGACACGATTTAAATTACTTAACAGAAGCATTTACGAGCGATAGATAGTATGCCTCCAACTGCACGGAAACGTCTGGAGCTGAGATACTTCAAAGATCTCTACGAGATACAAAAAATGCAAATTTATACTAGGATAAAAACTTTTACGAATCCAACAATGCGGATGGAAGTCGTGAAACTCACTGCAAAACCCCCGGTGGCCAATCGTTTAAAAAGCGGACTTACCAATCGTGGAGTAAATTAATTTATAACCCTCTTGCTATGCACGCGTATTTACTGCTACCGAGGGAAAAAAACTGATGTAAACATTTCCTTAACAGGCCAACAAGAAATTAATGCAAGCAGACACATGTTAATTATGTGCCAAACTTCACTAAAAATTGGCCTCTCTCCGGAATGACTCTAGTTACCGATAAACGTGGAATATCGCCGAAAGGAGTACCTATGTGAAAATGGTAGTAATATAGGCACCAAATCCTCGTATCTCTTCAAGAGCGTGAATCTGTACCAAAGGTTTAAGTAGGAGAAATATTTTAGAGTAGTCTGTAGTGCATGATGCATGTATTAATCCCTTAAATACATTATGTACTAACAATGTAGTTGCATGAGACCCTATAATTACTTTTTTGCATGTCGGTAGTGCATGCTTGGTGATCTTCACCCCCTGCCACACACCCTCGCGGTGGCTTGCAGGGTATCGTGTAGATGTAGATCGTGTGAAAGTAGATTGAGCCCCGACCGACCGAATAAACCGGCATCACGAAGTCTGTCGCGGAGGCCTAAAATCTTGGTAGGAGAAAAGGTATCAACACTGCTATGAATAACTTGCACAAAGTTTTGCCCGAGACTGTGTCGTATACCCAAAATCTTCTTAAACTTCCTAAATAACCTTATAAATGCTCAAAAACCTATGTTGTCGTTGAGAATTAGCCTCGCTTCCTTGGCTTCAGTTACCATCTACACAAATTTGTAGGTATTGTAATGTGCTAATTAGGTTTTACTTAGGTGAATTATTGGTGGATTGCTTTTAAATTTTCAAGCTCTACGCGAATTATGTGGATTACAAAAGTATTAAAACAGAGGAAAACATTATACTTTAAAAGTAACATTATTTCTGATACCTACAGTACACCCACAATATACATATGTATGTACATGTATTTAATACCCTACTAGCCATAGCGAGGGTGTATGGCAGGGGTAATATCACCAAACACAGAATTTACACGCAAATAAGACACACTAACAAGATCTACATGCAACTGCACTGCATCCATGCAACAGATCAGCCACCTACTCCGTACAAAATATTGTGTTCTGTCTACGCCCATTATTGAAATTGTGTCTATGTAAACATAAGTAACATTGGAATGGGACACAAGTTACATCTCAGCGTTGTCTATTGATTTCCTTTAGGATATTTATCCCGCAAATAGCTTTCTAAGTAAATCAGGTTGGAATTCAGATTTAAAATAAATGTTTGGCATTTGTTTGCTGACTTTCTTCGGTTTCTTTGACGTCTATAATGCATTTGCTTATCTTCTTAATTGTCTAAATTATACTGGGTGCAAAAATACATGGGTACGGGAATCGCTAGTAGCAGGCACTTATGCCCGAACCATCCAGGATGGCCGCCCTCTTCTCAAATCGGCTGACATACGTCCTCCAGTATGTACATTCTTACTACCTTGTTTACAGTAGTTGTATACAGCGGTGGTCTAAATCCCACAATCCGTCTGGGGGCTGTGTTTGAAACCGTCAGGGTATCTTAAGACACGATGGCCTGATGTTGATAATAGTCGAGGGAAAAGTAAACGGGAAGAATGGAAAAAGCAGGATTCGTATGAGGTACATGGAACGTGTGACGATCGATGTAAAAGAGAAGAATTACGTCATTATGAAGAGGTTGGCCGATAGAAGAATCGAGTAGAGGGCAGCGTCAAACAAATCCTAGAATTGTTGACCGATAATGAACACAAATGGCGAACAGACAGTCGATTTCTGTCAAATGATACGCGATATGGCAGTTAGAATTAAACTTTAAAAAATGTCTTGTAATGAATTTTTGGAAAAAGAATAGCTCTCCTCTTAGCACTTACACAATAAGTAATAATGAATTAACAAACATGGAATCCATTAAATATCTTGGAATAAGACTGACACATGATCTTTCCTGGGGTAAACAGATACGTGAAATAATGGGTCAAGCGAATCGTAAACTGGCATTCGTCAAAAGAGCACTGGGTAAATGTGACGATCATATACGAGAAATCAGCTACTTTTTCCTTGTAAGACGTTATTTAGAATATGCTGCCAGTGTATGGGATCCCTACAAAATCGGTCTAAATAACGAACTTGAACTGTGCAGCGAAGATCGGCAAGATTTGTGAAGGGACGGTATGATAACCTTATTAGCGTAACGAGTCTATTAAATGAATTAAATTGGGAATCATTGTCAGAAGGTAGGTTGAAATTAAGACTTAATCTCTTAAACAAATTCCAAGACCATATTTTCAGTGATGATGTTAAAAATATTTTGCGGACCCGAACTTACTATGGTAGACTGGACGATAATCACAAAATTAGAGAAATTGTTTGCCGAACTGACCGATCCAAAATGTCCTTTTTTTCTCGTACTATTAGGGATATGAATAACGGTAAATATATCCAGTACGAGTGTAGCAATGGATAACATTGGTAGCTGCATGTTGGTGTAAGGACTTAAAGCTAACCCAACTAACAGCATGCTTTTCATGTATGCATCGCTATTTAAATTTTTAATTACAAATTGTATGCACGATATGCAGTGCATGTTTGGTGAGAGTTCACCCCCTGCCACATACCTTTATTGTGGCTTGCAGGGTATTATGTAGATATGACGTCTCCGTCACTCATTGAACCTCAACAACACCACACCCATTCCAACACAGGCAATGAAACCACTCAACCAAACAATACGAAACACACGTTATACTTTGAATAACACTGTTTAGTGCTGTAGATACTAAGATTCAATGTGAGTCTCATTTATGGACGCCGAAGTAAATGTATAGCAAAATAATGAACGAAAAAACTGATGATGAAAACGAAAAAAATGATGAAGCAAACTTGATTTCACAGGAGATAAATATATGTGAATTAAGATTAGATACACTAAAATTGAGCCTGCATTCTCAACTGAACATGTCTTGAAGTTTCCAAATAACGAAAGGTCACGGCAAAAACGCAAATTTAAATAATATCAAAAAAACGATATCTATATTCAGCTACTTGCGTTCATCATGTGACATGCATTATGAACTCCAACTTAAGTACTTAAATTTTTACCGCGTCAAGTTCATGTAATAAAAATAACAATACCTTTTTTATGGTATTACATGAGCAATCATTGTAATACCTTATTTTATGAAAGGTAACCGCTTCATTACCGTGTAAATTCCATCATCATTCCGTGTACGAACAAAATGTCAAGACTGAACTTGACGGATGCTGATTGTCTGGCTAAAGAAGCAGTGCCAATCAGCTAAAAATATTTTGATTAGTGTTGTCATTATGACAAAATATTTATCATGCACGATGTATAGATAAAATAAATAAAATTATATTTTAAATGCATAAGTGAAATGAATAGGAGTGTCTTACAATGACCGAAAAATTATCCACATTTCGTATAAAAAGCAAGTGGCTGTGATAAAATATGGACACAGCTGTGAAAAAGCAAGAATAAGGAAAGGAGTGAGACAAGGCTGTGAACTGTCTCCCGTAATTTTTAATACTTACAACGAGAGAGCCATCAATGAAATCAAAGAGCAGTCTTCTGGAGTGAATATCCACGGAGAAAAAATTAGCATGCTGAGTTAACTACGATATTGGCTTGCAACAAGAGACAAGAGGGCAATACAAATGTGAAACTAGGAAAACAAAAACTTGAAGAGGTGAAAGAGTTCTGTCATCTGGGAGGCCAATAACGAACGATGGGCGACGCAAGAAAGAAATACATAGTAAGTAGAATAGCCCAGGCGAAGAGGGCATTCTGCCAAAATAAAAAGCTGTTTAAAGCTGAAAATTCATATGTAAAAGTAAGGAAATAATTCAACAGAACTTACGTCTGGAACCTGTTTCTTTACAGAAGTGAGTCATGGACGATGACAGCAGCGGAGAAGAAAAGGGTGGAAGCATTCGAAATGTGTTGCTATCGAAGAATGATGAAGATAAAATGGATCGACCGCGTGACAAATGGAGAAGTCCTAAGAAGAGTGGGATGGAAGAGATGTCTGCTGAAAAATCCAAAATGAAGACAGGGCAACTGAATCGGCCATATCCTAAGACACGATGGCCTGATCAAGATAATCATCGAGAGAAAAGTAAATGGGAACATTGTCTAAAAGGTAGGCCTCCAATGAGATATATGTGGAACAACCTGTGAAGCATGTACAAGAGAGGAATTACGTTAATATGAAGAGGTTGACAGATGAAAGCATCAAGTGGAGGGCTGCGTCATACCAATCCTAGGATTATCGGCCAACGATGATGATGAGAAAATGTATTAGAATAATGAATGTGTTATACTTCCTACAATAACCATTGTATAACAAAGGACCAAAAGAATCAGAACAAAAACGCAGTAGGTTGGAAATCAATTACATTTCTTTGTTATTGTGTTCAAAGCACGCATTAAGATGATCTGTTATTGGACTACATGGCCTGGCAATTCTCACCGGTGATTCAACAACAGCTGAAAATTATTGCAATTCAAACGGACCAGCTAAATATCCCTTAATCTTCCCTTGAATCACCAGGCTATCAAACCGATCTTTCCAATCAATAATCAGCACAAAATTTAAAAACGAAAGAATGAGGAAGTGCGACAAATAGGTTAAACCTTTTAAATAAATTCGAAACCGATTTCTTCACAGATGATGTTAGATATAAATTAAAAACCCCTGCATATTATGCTACGTTTGATCAGATTAACAAGGTTAGAGAGATACCGTCGTACCGATAGATTTAAAATGTCCATTTTCCCGCGTACCATAAGAGAGAACAATAGGCAGCGTAGCAAAGGGATAGGTACGTGAAATATAATCAGAGTAGTTGTTAGTGCATGATGCATGTAATAACAACCAATAATCCCTTTCTTATTTCGTAGATATTAACCATCTAGTTGCATGTGACCCTATTATCTAGCATGTCTCCATTAAATATCCTATTTGCATGTCAATAGTGCATGTTTGGTGATCTTCACACCCTGCCACACACCCTCGTTGTGGCTCACACGGTGTTACGTAGAGTTCGATATATGGCTTATTCTGCGTGCAGTGTGGTCGTGAAAAAATGTCCTGTAATATCTGAAATAAATATACCTATATTCTCTACCAAATACAATTAAAAAATAATGTGTTCTTTAATTATAATCAAATATATATTCACATTAGAAAGTCAATGACGCGGACAAAATTATGTAAATGAGTAGCACAGACAGCAAATGAAATCTATCAATTACATTGGATAAACGTGTATTGGTTCTACAATCTCACCTATCACATGAAACTAAGTTTTAAAACAATGAATTCGTATCATACCGGAAAACTATAAAACTATGAAGCACTAAAAAATTATTTTTGCAAAATATTGTACAGGTAAATATATGCCCAAACGATATGGAATATTTAATGACGTTACACAAGTGATTGAAAAATGGTGTGATACATCCCAGTTCAAACTAAATTTCTTTAACTGTGTAGACATGAATCTTTGGAAAAAGAATAGTTCTCCTTCCAGCATTTAGAAAATAAGTAATAATGAATTAACAATCGAAATTAAATATCTTGGAATAGGACTGACATATGATCTTTCCTGGGGTAAACACATACTTGAAGTAATGGGTCAAGCTAATCGTAAACTGGAATTCATCAAAACAGTACTGGGGAATGTGACGATCATGTACGAGAAATCAGCTACTTTTCCCTTGCTAGACCGCATTTGGAATACGCTGTCAGCATATGGGATCCATACAATATAGGGAAAATTATGAACATGAACGTGTGAACAGCGAAGATCGGCAAGATTTGTAAACGCATGAGTACTACCTAAATTAGCGTAAGCAGTCTATTAAATGAATTAAAATGGGGATCATTGTCAGATCGCAGGTTGAAATTTAGTCTTAATCTCCTAAATAAATTAGCATGATATTGCATGCTCGCTTTGCTTTTTTCCTAATACCCCGTAGATGAACTATTTTATGCCAAGGACACAAGATACTTAGTCAACCTAATCGTTCAATCATACTGCCAAATACCTTACGTTCTCGAGTGAAAACAATGCTAAAACAGAGTTGAAAATCCAAGCAAATGCCGATAATGTATAAATCATCATTGTAATTACCACAAATGACACAGTTATTTCCATTTTGATAATGGGGTACGAAATTCAATCTATACTTACTCAGCTACATGAAGTATTTACGACCAAAAGAATACTAAAAATTCTGATTTAGCAATGAATACAGTCCTAAGTAAATATTACCACTCCTGCAATGCACTCCTCCTCAATGCAAATCGACAAATAACCATATCAATGAATAGTAATTAATCAAAATATTCTGAACATGAACGCAGTAGGTAGAAAGTCAAGTGAATTGGGAACTTGCACTTTTTTTAAAACTCTTGGTACACTGAATGGTTGAGGCCTTTACATTGTAGAAATCCATTCTAATGAAGGTAAATTAAAAGACTTTGCTTCCTACAAGTTCACTTTTTATTGTCGACTAGTTTCGATACACTGTACCATCTTCAGGACTAGTCCAGACTTCAGGACTAGTCCTGAAGATGGTACAGTGTATCGAAACTAGTCGACAATAAAAAGTGAACTTGTAGGAAGCAAAGTCTTTTAATTTACCTTCATTAAAACTCTTGGAATGAGAATTTTATTGGCCTAAATGCTTGGCGAAATTCTTGCTGAAGCTATGTTACAAAGATATTACTGTTTTAAAAATTGTGTTTCCAGCAGCTTAAAAACACGACATTATCGCATGACGACACGGCACGGTATAACTAAGGGCATTGTTTATCCCTTGTAAGTTGAGGTATAAGTAGTAAGTTATTTAAGGAGGTTCCACCGTGACTCCGCGATTCAAAATCCCGTAAAAGAGCTATATCATTCAAGGAATAAATACCGATCCAGAAAAACACATATATGGAAAATCATTTATAGGGTGATAACACATACACAATAATTATATGAGTATGCTCTTATATAGCGCGTTGTAGTCGTATTCTTTTTTTTACAAGCTCTTTTAACTCATTTTGACTTCGGAACATGCCTGACGTGTTGTTGCCACGTTAATTTTACAAAATGAGAATACATGCTCAATCCCGCTAAGACGTATTCTAAAATAGGTTAAATATTTTATTTAGTTTTTAACTATTCCCTTCCAAATACACCTCTTTGTTTTGAATTTTATTAATATTGATATTTTAAAAACTGTTTGGCATCAATGACGCTGCTACCATTTGGAAGCATTGGTATTATTTACACCATGTCAATAACCAATGAAATATTTAAATTACATAAAAAATATAAGAAGGACCTTGGTAAGTTACATTTGTTAATTAAGTTAGTGAATAAGCTTGTAAGCACGTTCCGTCACAAGTACCGTTGCCAATGATAACAACATACTGTAGCGCCATTTTCATGTAACTAAGGGTTTTCTGCTTTTCTTCGAGCAAATATTTATTAATATCAATTAAACAAGTGTGGTAAGGCGAGCACTTTTTTACAATTCTGAATTCTACATTAAATTGCGCATCTTACGTTAGTTTTTCGTCAAAACGACATTTCTCTTTACATTATTAATCTGCAAATTTTACTGCAAGTGCCATGCTCTACCGTATAACCACATATAAAATAGCTGATTTTCAAAGTCTTTTTTCTTCAAATATACTATGGAAAGGCCTCATTATTTTATTGCCAATCGATAGAAGGGCCAAAAAATTGTGTGTCCTGAAATTTTCACAAAAATGACATCTACTTCATAATTCGGTGGAGCCACCTTAATGTGTTCTTGTTTTTAACGTATACTCCTATAAGTTATTTAATGAATACTTGGCGAAAACGTATACATTTATCTCGTTCATTTAATGCAAAAATCGAATGTATTACCATGGATCTAACGAGAAAATCGTTTTTAAATTGTGTAATACCTGTATATTGCCTTGTTGGTTTTCACTACATGTATCTCTGCAAAGCAATCGCTGTTTATTTTTGAGAAAGATCAACATCCATAAAGAAAGTCAACCAATAGCACATTGGTCCGATCGTGCTTTTCAAAATCCCCTTAAAACCATCTTTACGATTAAGAAACGACTGAAAACACCGAAACAATATATTTACTTATTTCTCTTCTAGAATAAACGTCCGTTTCCGCAGCAAAATGCATCTAACACCTTTGAGTAACGTCTGAATGCGCTTCAGGTCAATGTTCGGCTTGGCTTTCGTCAATGTTCGGGTACACTTTAAATAGCGTATAATAATCTTTGCGTTTGGCTTATGAAACATGTAGGTAGGCTATATATTTGAATTGGCGAGATCACTTCACATCAACTACACAGGAGAAACAAATTCCATACATATTCCCAATTGTACTTGTTCTTGATCAACAACTCAAGACATTAAGTGTCTTCTCCCATTCACGTGAGAGGGCGTGCAAGACAAGCTAACCATCAATATGAATAAATGTGGGGTAATTATCCTTAAAGCAATAATTCAAATGTACCCTCAGATCAAAAATACTCTGAAATAAAAAAATGCAAGACATTTCAAACCCTAGAATGTGGATGGAATTTAAAAAGCTCACTTAAAACCAAGCGTTAATTATCTTGAAATCAATTAAATATCTTGGAATAAGACTGACACATGATCTTTCCTGGGGTAAACACATGCGTGAAATAATGGGTCAAGTGAATCGTAAACTGGGATTCGTCAAAAGAGTACTGGGTAAATGTGACGATCATATACGAGAAATCAGCTACTTTTCCCTTGTAAGACGTCATTTGGAATATGCTGCCAGTGTATGCGATCCCTACGAAATCGGTCTAAATAACGAACTTGAACGTGTGCAGCGAAAATCGGCAAGATTTGTGAAGGGACGGTATGATAACCTTATTAGCGTAACCAGTCTATTAAATGAATTAAATTGGGAATCATTGTCAGAAGGCAGGTTGAAATTAAGACTTAATTTCTTAAACAAATTCCAAGACCATATTTTCAGTGATGATGTTTAAAATATTTTGCGGACCCCAACTTACAATAGTAGACTGGACCATGATCACAAAATTAGAGAAATAGATTGCCGAACTGACAGATTCAAAATTTCCTTTTTTCCTCGTACTATTAGGGATATGAATAACGGTAAATATATCGAGTACGAGTGTAGCAATGGATAACATTGGTAGCTGCATGTTGGTATAAGGACTAGAAGCTAACCCAACTAAAAGTATGTTTTTGAATGTTTGCTTTGCTATTATTATCTTTTTTTAAATAGTGTAGTTTTGAACAGTACCTATACAAGTACTAATCCTTTTTTATGCATGATATGTAGTGCATGTTTTGTGAGAGTTCACCCCCTGCCATACTCCTTTATGGTGGCTTGCATGGTATTATGTAGATCTAGATGAAGCGAGTGACTAAGCTGTTAATAGCGGACTCTCCCTATTTAACATAAATACTTTTAATAATCCCGTACCAACAAGTGCGAACACGGCACTCCGTATCTGCTGCTCCCGAGCGAAAGAGATTGATAAAAATCGGTAATGCTGCATCACTTTCTATCTTCAAATGGCGTCTGAAGCCTGACTATTTTCAAATGAAAACTGAGTCAAGTGACTTAATACATATTTTATTTTGGAAGTCGTGGTCAATGTGAAGCATTTCCAGCAATATCCGTCACACAGTGTCGGAAAATTAAAGTGAGCTCGACAACAAGAGATGGACCACGAGACTAATACAATTTATATCAACTATTAAGAAATTAAGGTATTAAAAAATCAAATTAATTTGAAGAAGGTAGAAAGTGAAGACGCGCGAATGCATTTGAGAAGTTCAGTTTATGAACAGCCAGATTTTCATCTAGGAAGTATTCTATCTTCAAACAGAGACAAAGAGAAACCGAGTTCAATCACGAAAAAAGCGTAAATGGGCAAGCTTCGGGACACAGCTAGAATATTTATGAAACATCCTAGAATATTATAAAGACTAAAAACAATCCTTGGAGATTTTTGGCGCAAAAATGGCGGTATCAGAGGTCAACCTGGCATCGATCAGAAGAAACAGAATCGCAAAAGATGACGCGAACAACTGTGAGAACACCCGTGCAGGAAGAACATTAGAATTGAAGCAGACTTACCATCCTGTAGAGCGTTCCTTGCAGCCAGTTCTCGATTTCTCAGTTTTCCCTCGCCAAGACAGACGCCATCGCTGACGAAGATCCTCCCTTTCGTAACACGTAACTCAAAAAACTTCTTCCTGTAATAAATGCATACCATTAGATGATGGAACCGCCGTAATTACTGTACTTTTGCTGCATATCTCCATCAAAAAACAGAAAAAATAACATTTGATAAATCCAGTGGTTAACTTCTAAGTAAACCAAAGTCGTGCAGAATATGGTCAATCTCTCGGAATAAATATCTATTAGTCGTACATCGAGAAAAATAAGTGACGAATATCTCCTTAAAAGTCACTGCAAACTCAATGAAAGCTAATAATCCAATCTGACTTTCTCTTTACAACTTTCTCAAATTGGGACTGAAAACTTACCCAGCCTCCCGTCTCCGCGTCCTGACGAATACTGAAGAATGAATGTCTGATCACATGTGTGAATGTCTCGGTCTGTTATGACGTCAACGAAAACGGACCAATCACCAAAGTGCAATGAGAATTCGTCGTGATCAATAATTAAGAAAACGCTTCATAATTATCGCGGATTTAAATATTCTTTTGTTAATTCTTTTGCTGAATATATTTCTCGGATATTAATATTTCCCAATAATTTCAGCATAGTTAGTTTTCGAAAATGTTTATTAAAAAAATTAAGGACGCCATCTGCTATTACTTCCGTTAACTAATTGTTTCGGCGGGAAAAAGTGACTAGGCATGCAATAGACATAATTATCAACTCCCTGTAATATATCCTTCGTTGAAATATTTAAGTAAAGGCATTGTTTTCTAACAACAATTATACCATTATGCAATTGTTCAGAGATTTTCTTTCGGGGCCACCAGCTCATAAAGTTGAATGACATCCGAGGCCTGATTACCGATTGCAGCGCAAGAATTATTGCAATTTTTGAAATAATTATGCAACAAAAAATTTCAGATCAACATGTCCATTGACGTTCAAATACTATTATACTCAACTATGGTTAGCAATCACACGAAAGAAATACTTCAATAAAACCACCGGCAACCCCTGCCAAACACCATTCTGGATGTTTTCTGGATAAATGGAAAGTATCGAGTATTTCGCATCTACTTCGAATAGCAAACAGAGATTAGTAGCTGCTAATTGAAACCTTCCTACTGCAATCACAACGAAATTCTTCGGCACCGTTCGCAGGATTCTTCAGCAACGCAAATCACATTTGGACGGTGGTATTTACTTAAACATGGGAAATGGAATCAAACCTAGCCATGGATTACCTTTACTGGAATTCTTGAAAAAAACCTTTCTGCCATTATCACAGCAAGGGTAGCTTCACAACAACAACCTACGGTTAATTATTCATGGCACGGCACTTGTAATCGCGAAGATTCAGACAGGTCACAACACAACTTAGTCACGTATCACGTTATATACAAAACTGTACCACTATGAATAACTCACTTGCGTGGTTGTATTGGTGAATGATACACTGCTCGGTAGTTCATTAATAATCTCACAAATTACGCTGGAGAACACATTGAGATGTATACATATTTTGAGAAGTTTCAATTTGCTGACAGGCTTCGTTGAAGGAAGGATTTAGTGAGCAGCAAAATCTTCACTGGGTTAGTTAGCCTTCGCGATATTTGTCAACATGTTATATCGCCAACCTTAGAGACGTCATCACTCACCGAAGCACAAGCAGTAACATCTAGTAAACGAAATGCAGCTTCTTGTTGCAATACGGAAATGCCTCCAAGCTTTTTTGCACGGACTTCACACCGCTGATCAGCTGTTCGGGATTGTGTTCTTGCCTCACACGAAGTAAACAAGAGACTAAAGTGAGGAATTGCTTCGTTCGTGAACTTGGGAGGCCGTGGGTTTCACCAAAACTGAAAACATTCCTTCTCACTTTAGGTCTCAGGGTCAGGGCCAATAACTTGGGTATATCGGTCGCTTACCAGATGTGAATTACGCGAAGAGAGGAGTTGGTTGGTAGGGAGTTATATATGAGGTTAAATGGTGAGGAAGTGTTGGTGGAAAAATTGGGAAAATAATGGAAGGCTGTAGACAGGGCAAGCACGGGATCGAGAGATTTAAAAAAATTACAGGAGTGAATGTTTGATGGACAAGGTGGAGATACGAAAATTGTAATAGTGTAATAATAATCTTACGGTTAGGAGAAAAGACTAAATGCAGCAAAAATATTTGTTCCTTAATTGGTTTTATTTTTACCAATGAAACACATTAACAGAAGATGCCTAGTTGGTGGGCGTGGACCTTATTACATTCGTACAATACTTGACGATACGAGTCGCACATATTCTACGTCAAATCAGTTGTTGTTCATCTGCATCTACGCATTGCCCTGCAAGCCACCGCGAGGGTGTGTGGCAGGGGGAGAAGATGGCCATACATGCACTATTGACATGTAAACAAGATACTACAAGGAAACATGCTAGATAATAAAGTCACGTGCAGCTAGATGGTTATAAACCTACAGTATAGTAGAGAGAACTAGACAGTGTGCTGCGTAGAGCAGCTAGGTTCGTTAAAAGATGTTACGATAGGTTGAGTAGCGTTTCAGAATTAATAAAAGAATTAAGGTGGGAATCATTATCAGAGCGTAGGTTAAAGTACAGATTGAATCTATTAGAGAAATTTCAATCGGATAGCTTTACTGAACATGTTAGGCACATATTAAAAACACCAGCGTATTATGCTCGATTCGACCAGATAAATAAGATTAGAGAGATAGATTGTCGTACCGATAGATTCAAAATGGCATTTTTCCCCCGAACTATAAGAGAACAGAATAGGCAGCACAGCAAAGGGATAGGTAGGGAAATATTTTAGAGTGGTCTGTTGTGCATGATGCATGTATTAACCCCTTAAATACTATAGATACTGACAATCAAGTTGCATAAGACAATATAGTTGCTTGTTTTCATGTTAGTAGTGAATGCTTGGTGCTTCACCCTCTGCCACACACCCTCGCGGTGGCTTGTAGGGTAATCGTGTAGATGTAGATCAAAGTGGTAGGGTTTCCAGTTACTTTCAGATGGGCTTGACAGGAGTATTTCGCGATAAATGACATTACCACAAATCTTTCAACGCATATTGCCAATGCCAAACTGGTTTAAATTTGAATTCCAGAAATAAAGATCGTTTTGATTCACCAAAAGCACGAACTCATTTTTCAGGGAGTGACTAAAAAACAAAAGTCTATGCATCATCTCTCAAAGTACTGGGGATTCACGAAAGAGCTCGTTGGGAATTGACACGAGGCAGCATTCAAGGACAAGTTTGCCGAGGAAATCATCGCTCTTGCGTGCGACCCTATACCATTCTACAACCATAGAAGCAGTCAAGCATAAAACCCCGAGTCGTATTGAATTTTCTGGATTCGGTGACGCGGAGAAAGATTGAATGGAGAGCATAATTGACCGATGCATTATTCATTAAGAAAAAGCATTGTCGAGCCTCCGGGTGTAATATTTTGAGGTCAGAACAGGACCAATTTTGACGCGTAAAGAATTGGATTTTTAGAGTCCGCTGTGATAAATTTTCGTGGATTCGCCACTTGTCTCATCAAGTGATGTGTTTTTCCGGTCACTATAAAATCCCGTCTCTAACTCCTCTATTGGTCAAAAGTAAAATCACTCCAGCATTCCTCTACATTACACATAATACCCCGCAAGCCACCGTAACGGTGTATAGCAGGGGGTGAATCATCACTTAAAATCAAAAGAGTTAAATTTAAACTTACTTGCCATGTAGGCTTGCAGAATTACCAGTACATCTATGCACTACTTACAATCAACTGATGCTAATAGTTCGCGATGGTATAATGAATTATCAATTTCCAAAACGTTTAGTTATTCATTCACAGGAACTGTGTTTCTGAATTCTTAATGCACACCAAGAAATTTAATTGTTATTGATAAGTCAGAATTTCATGTAACTACGGTAATTAATTAATTATTACGTTGTAAAGCATGCGCAATAATGTAATGCCCGTGCATAAACATGATAAATGATGACTACACACTATTCTATTGTAGTAGTTGGTTGGATTAAACATTTTTACTGGAGCTTTTGATGAGAAAAGCGGGTATCTACATCTACACGATACCCTGCAAGCCACCACGAGGGTGTGTGGCAGGGGGTGAAGATCACCAAGCATGCATTACCAACGTGCAAACAAGCAACTATAGTGGCTCATGCAACTAGATTGTTAGTATCTATAGTATTTAAGGGGTTAATACATGAATCATTTACTGCATACTACTCTAAAATATTTCACCTACCTATCCCTTTGCTATGCTGCCTATTCTGTTCTCTTATAGTTCGGGGGAAAAATGCCATTTTGAATCTATCGGTACGACAATCTATCTCTCTAATCTTATTTATCTGGTCGAATCTAGCATAATACGCTGGTGTTTTTAAAATATGCCTAACATCTTCAGTAAAGTATTCTTCTTCTTGAAATTTCTCTAATAGATTGAATCTGTACTTTAACCTACGCTCTGATAATGATTCCAATCCTAATTCTCGTATTAATTCTGAAACACTACTCAACCTATCGTAACACCTTTTAACGAACCTAGCTCCTCTACGCTGCACACTGTCTAGTTATTTGATCAAACCTAATGCATTCGGATCCCACACACGAAGCGTAAAGGCTGACTTATGAGCTACCCTATTCATTTCTGACATTGGTGCTTCATAGCCTCCGCTGTGTTGAGATTCAAGCATTATTAATCCATACTCTGTAACACATATCATTTTGGTTGTAGATGATGGTCCTCCAAGGGAAGCAAGACATTCTGAGTCAATACCCTTCAAGTCTGAATTTTAAAGTGAGGCAACTGAGACTCGAACGTCTTTTGACCACTGTTTCCAGGAAAAGAAACACTTTAACTCTGGCTGGCGTTGAATGGATTCATGTCGTCACTCACCATAATTAAGTAGAGGTGGCCGAGCACTACTTGACCGGCAGGCATAATTTTTCCGCTTTAGTAGACAAATATGGGTCAAACATTGGATGAAGGAGGGGAAGGGTGAGTAAGCGCGGAATCTTAAGTCGGTCCTTGAAAATTCCCGCCCAACGAAGCAACGGAGTGATGCACACCTTGACCTGATTGACTCTTCATTGACGTCACAATCAGCACGTTACCCAGACACCGATGAGCCAAATAATGCTTCATGTAATGGGAAATTATTCGTGTACGAACGAAGTGTAAAAATAAAAAAAATATTTTGACGCCAGAGATAAGAGTCAAACATTGATATAGTGGTCGTGGAAGTGGTAGAATTAAGTTTTCATGTCCTAAAACATTTCAGGTCTAACCTTACATACACCTAAGCTTAAGCCTAAGGCAATGCTGAAAGCGGGATTGGAACCCACGACACTCAGATAGCCAAGCCGTAAGGAGGATCCATCTTGAAATTTGACCTTAACGAAGAAGAATGCGGATTCATTTCAATAAAACACTTTGCGCCTAAATTATTTCCTTTGCAGAGCGAACAAAAGGCGTGAAACAGTTTGAAGAGATACTTTGAACTGATATGAAAAGTAATTATGCATGAATAGTAAAGTCGGTAATGAGTTTAGCTACCATGCCATTTTCCTTTATTCTATTTTTAAATTACCGATGATGTTTAGGACAACTTCTTCGAGGAGAAGTCTCATTTACATCCATTAAATTCAAATACTTTTCATCGTTTACAACATACTTTGACATTCACAGTACTTGTCGCAGACCTTTCCTTCCTCTAATCGGCGCTTCGTGGCAAAATTAGCCCAGATAGAAAACACAAGCGTTGCGAAAACCACAGAAATAATTTACTCACAATCCGGGTTTCCACCATTTGAGACATCTACAGCTGAACCGACGGCACTCGGAGGGAGAAATGCCCCAGGAAAAATGAGCACCTACACAATACCCTGCAAGCCACCATAAAGGTGTGTGGCAGGGGGTGAATTCTCACCAAACATGCACAACATATCATGCATAAAAAAGGTATAATAGTATTTATATACTGTTCTAAACTTCACTATTTAAAAAAGATAAAAATAGCATAGCAAACATGCAAAAACATGCTGTTAGTTGGGTTATCTTCAAGTCCTTATACCAACATGCAGCTACTCGTATTGGATATATTTACCGTTAATCATATCCATAACTGTACGCGGAAAAAATGACATTTTGAATATGTCAGTTCGACAATCGATTTATCTAATTTTGTGATCACGGTCCAGTCTACCTTATTACGTTTGGGTTCGCAAAATATTTTTAACGTCATCACTGAAAATATGGTCTTGGAATTTGTTTTAGAGATTAAGTCTAAATTTCAACCTGCGATCTGACAAAGATTCCCATTTAAATTCATTTAATAGACTGGTTACGCTAATAAGGTTATCGTAACGCCCCTTTACAAATCTTGTCAATCTTCGCTGCACACCTTAAAGTTCATTATTTAGACCGATTTCGTAGGGATCCCATACACTGGCCGCATATTCTAAATGAGTATCATCATCATGTGACATCATTAGGAAGCCTGATGATGGCATACATTGTCGAAACCCGGGTCGTGAGTGAATTATTTCAGAGGAATTCGCAGTTTATTTTTTCTTTACATCATAGAAATTTTTCACTCAATTACCCCTGAAACAGTTCGTTTTGTAAAATTAGCCTAGTTATACAATCCTCGTAGTCCCTGGTGATACTAAAAATTCTATAAAATATCTTGAGTTACTTCGCTGACGCTTACCTACAATGGCATATTAAAAAATGTACATCGAAGCAATAATATATACACAATTTTAAAAATAGGTAACCTAGAAACCGTATGTCGGTATAAAGAATTTCAGCTATCTCAACTATAAGCACGTTTAAGCTTACTTGCCCTGCTATTTGAAACTTATTTTCTCATGTGTTACATTTCGCCTATAAAGCCGATACTAATCCTCTTTATTTATGATAGGCTCCGCATGTATGGTGAATATTCATCCCCTGCCACGCACCTCTATGGTGCCTTACAGGGTACTATGTAGATACAGACATATCGACACTAAAGAGATTACAGCACATCAGGTAATTTTGACAAAAATGACGAACGAAAAGCAACCTGCAACGGAAAAACTTATTTCACGTATCAGGGAAAAAATTATGCATAATGCCTTATTCCTCAGGCAGTGGTAACATGTATTTGTATGCATATACTATTTGCAGAAATAGAATATACATGTGATCAGGAGTAGTGTTTTCAGTTGCAATTTTTGAGTTCACACCATAAGGATGCTTTCAATCGATTTTCCGGCAGCCTGTTCACAAACACAACTGCTCCATGCAGATGCTTGTAGGAAACCTTTCTTTCTCGCAAGGAGAATATTGAAACGAATTTCTGACATTTTCTGAGGAGGCTACTTTCTGGATACTTATCTAATTATAAATAATCATGGTCACCAGGAAAATATATAACACACCAATTGTCGACCAAAATATTATATGCACTCGAGTTTGAGTGATTTTTATGAATTAAATAAAATAACAACAGGAAATGAATCAAATCATTTTTTCGTCGTTTAATTCTACCTCTATTGTTATACAATTTTACTTTCATTATTAAATATTCGCACTAAATTTTGAATGGAAAAAGTGACGGTTTTTACGTGTCCAACAATTACGCCGAGTTAACGACTTATTCCTCAAAAACCCTTCTAATTATTGGATCCAAATTTTAACACTATATATAAAGAAGAACGTTTTATGAGGTTTCTTTCTATTTCAAAAATTTATCTTTAAAATAAACGATGCTGTGGTCTTTTTTTATCAAAAGCGTTTTACTCAACTTTAATTGCGCTATTTTCACATTAATTGCCATGCGAAAAAATTCACCTGGACCGGGAATGGAACCACGGACCTTTGGCTTTCAGGCCACTGCGAGGATCAGTACGCTGCCCAGGATCGCTAATTCACATGACAATTTCACCGTGGTTCAAGGTACTAGATGTCTTTCCCTCGCGGTCCATCAATGATGGCAACGCAGCGCAACGTCTCAGCGTTTATTGCGGTCCCAGTAGACATAAAGTCCAAAAACAATACTCCTTTTCGATCCCAAAACACAGTTGCCATGACCATGCCGGCAGACTGTTTTTTTTTTTTTAATTTTTCGCGATTTGGACGAAGAGGCAATAATCGCGTGATTATTGCCTGGTCTCAGGTCTTTTGACAGCCGTGCACGACTCTCCATACACTTCCGTCAACTGGGGGGTTATTTTGTAATCTCACCTTTTTAATGACCCTTTGTGGGAAGGCGGGAGATCCGTTTCGCTCTCTTATTGATTGGCTCACGAACGGTTCGTGAATTGTCGAAGCTTCTGTAATGGAGGAATACGGTGAAGGTGAGTGAAAAATTGTTTGTCCTGAAAATTTTAATTATTCGGATGACCTGTCAGGATAATTCATGTCCGATAATTTCCTTTGTGCCAATATTGGAATTTGCTTTTGTTTCTCGCTACATTTTACGTTAATAGTGTAATCCCTTTCAAATTGTTAATGCGCAGTAATTATGAAAAAGTAAAACATACGTCGTGCCAAGGTGGCCTAGTGAGTAGAGCACTGAGCAGCATACCGGAGGGTCCCGGGTTCAACTCCCTTTCTGGACACCCCAACCTAAAATCCTCGCGATTCCATTTTTCGCTTTTTAGAGGTTTAAAAACCCAGAAGAAGGGAACTGGCGTCCCTACCCTGAATGCGTGTGAATTTCACACGCCAGTGGCTTAGTACGGGATAGGATCTACCCTCAACTATGAAAAACCAACCTCCAGGTGGGACGCAAATTATTTTCTTTTTTCAAACTTTAAGATCTGTTAAAAACCAAGCAAACCGAAACTGGAGGGAGGAAGGTAATGGCAATACAAGACCAACTGTTGGCTAGTGTCTTGAAGAGTGTTAGTTAGCCTGATAGGTAATGCATGCTCGAAAAGCATGCATGCATGAAAAACATGCACGAATGCATCTCCGAAAGCTGTGTATCATCTCAAATACGTTGTACGATATGTGTTCTCTCCTCCTAGCACTTACATAATAAGTAATAATGAATTAAAAAACGTGGAATCCATTAAATATCTTGGAATAAGACTGACACATGATATTTCCTGGGGTAAACACATACGTGAAATAATGGGCCAAGCTAATCGTAAACTGGGATTCATCAAAAGAGTACTGGGTAAGTGTGACGATCATGTACGAGAAATCAGCTACTTTTCCCTTGTTAGACCTCATTTAGAATACGCTGCCAGTGTATGGGGTCCCTAAGAAATCGGTCTAAATTATGAACTTGAACGTGTGCAGCGAAGATCGGCAAGATGTGTAAAGGGACGGTACGATAACCTTATTAGCGTAACGAGTCTATTAAATAAATAAAATTGGGAATCATTGTCAGATCGCAGGTTGAAATTTAGACTTTATCTCTTAAAAAAATTCCAAGACCATATTTTCAGTGATGATGTTACAAATATTTTGCGAACCCCAACTTACTATGGTCGATTGGACCATAATCACAAAATTGGAGAAATTGATTGTCGAACTGACAGATTTAAAATGTCCTTTTTTCCTCGTGCAATTAGGCATATGAATAAAGGTAAATATATCCAATACAAGTGTAGCAATGGATAACATTGGTAGCTGCATGTTGGTATAAGGACTTGAAGCTAACCCAACTAAAACTATGTTTTTGAATGTTTGCTTTGCTATTTTTATCTTTTTTTAAATAGTGAGTTTTAGAACAGTATATAAATACTAATCCTTTTTTATGCATGATATGTAGTGCATGTTTAGTGAGAATTCACCCCCTGCCACACGCCTTTGTGGTGGCTTGCAGGGTATTTTGTAGATGTAGATGATTGAGTTCATCAAATATGCGCGTTCGATTCCGAAACGCTCCAGGAAAAAAAAGGTCTTTCATCCACTTACGTTGGCATCCGTGGTCTATATCGTATCAAAAGAATCGATACCCATATGTTCTCATCATTAAAACATCTATTGAGATTCTTTTCAATTGGTAGACCTTGAAAATAACCAGAGCGAAGTTTGTGAATCCATAGAACAACAGAATTCAAACCTCGACAGAGTATTCCTGGTTGCCGGCGGTCAGGGGCGGGCTACACCACGCAACCAAAATTTATTTTTAGCTTTCGGAGTCGCAACCGGTCACAGAAGTTATGAAAGCATTATAAATCTTAATGCGTTTTATAATCTCGTGATATAAGTAAGTATTTGTGGCATTCAACTATTTCCTGCATTAAGACAAACAAAAATGACTGAAAATACGGTCCGACAAAGTACTATATCTTTCGTAAATATTAAAATTTAATCCTGAAAGTTAAACGTAATGAAAGGCAATGAAATTTTCTACAGTATCGCATCACTTTTGACAAAGAACTATCTTTCAAGGAGCATCATACTTTATCAGGAAAAATATAGGAGGTCGACATTCGCGAATATCGATCAATCGTAAATTGTTAACGCGTGAGATCCCGGGCAGTATACAATTTCAAGCAAAATGAATCAATCAATGTGGAATTGTCATACGAAGTTTAAATGTCCGAACTAAAAAAAAATCACTTTTTGTCTTTTGGCCGTCGCTTTTCGATTTCAGCCAGTTCCATTTGATTGTTATCATAATAGTAATTGGCTAGGCTTTGATAGAGTTATCCCAATCTATATTACTTATTCCTCACCCTTTTAGCTTGGAATTATGTGGTGTGTTCTTTGGATATGATTGCGAATAGGGAAGTTTATAATCATTAATTGGTGAGTTGAATTCCAGACCTTTTTTTATTAAATATTTCGATGATTTTTCGGGAGTTTAGGTACTTTATTTAAAGATGAAAAATATTTAACTAATGGCCGATGTTTCGGAAATTGTATTTTTCCTTCTTCAGGGCTAAAAATGGGATGAACCACTAATAACATAACAATAATAAGTAACAATTATTAATCCTTTTTTATGCATGATATGTAATGCATGTTTGGTTTTTGTGTGTACCCCATACCACAAACCTTTATGGTAGCATGAAGGACATTATGTAGATGAACTACTCAAAGGATTAGTTCCCGTACTACATATATTTTTGTGAAGGCGTTTAGGTACGTAATCGATCGTAATAACGTAATGTTACGGCTTGGCAATATATAGGTAATTTCTTCATGCGAACATTTACGGTAATATGATTTGAGGTGGTACTCATTAGGAAGGAAAATAATAATTCCGCACCATACTACCTCAATTTTCCACAAGGTGGAACTAATTAATCATTTTAAATTCTGTGACCAATGGCGTCCCTTAGCAGTTAACGGTCCGCCGAAACCACCATAGCTCCGTATTTGAAAACGTTTACCTTGGAAGATTGAAATGGATCAAACACATTCATTTTCTCCGGACAAACATGAGCCAGAGTTTTCTATTCAATCGTTTGCGCAACGTAAACAAACGATTCATTTGGACACGGCAGCACTGCGCAGGAGAGAGGAGAAAAACTCCTAGGCTTCGCGCATGCGCGAGTAAAAACAAACGAGGATGTCAGCCGTTTTACACACGGCGTTTTGAAAAATCTGCTGTTGCTAATAGCACGCCCAGAACCTCAGAGTAAGTCCTTAAATAGTATGCATGTATGCTGATGCTTAATTTATTTTGACAAATCATCACTAAATTTCGATAGAGCGATCTTATAAAATTAATAACATGAAGATCGAAAGCGTTGAAACCATAAGGTATTTAGGTGTAACAATCACTAAAGATTTATCGCGGTGAAGACACATCCGGGAAATATGCGGTCGAGCGAAGAGAAAGCTAGGATTTATAAAAAGAGTACTTGGGAAATGTAATGAGAAGACAAAAGAGCGATGTTACTTTTCACTAGTTAGACCCCACCTTGAGTATGCAGCCAGTGTATTGGATCCGAATGAATTAGGTTTGATCAGAGAACTAGACAGTGTGCAGGGTAGAGTAGCTAGGTTCGTTATAAGGTGTTGAGATAGGTTGAGTAATGTTTCAGAATTAATCCTAGAAATAGGATGGGAATCATTACCAGAGCGTAGGTTAAGGTACAGATTAAATCTATTTGATAAATTTCAATCGGATAGCTTTACTGAAGATGTTAGGCACATATTAAAAACAACAGCCCATTATGCTAGATTCGACCAGATAAATAAAGATTAGAGAGATAGATAGTCGAACTGATAGATTCAAAATGGCATTTTTCCCCCGTACTATAAGAGAACACAATAGGCAGCATGGCTAAAGGATAGGCAGGGGAAATATTTTAGAGTAGTCTGTATTGCATGATGCATGTATTAATACCTTAAATACTATAGATACTAACAATATAGTAGCATGAGCCCCTATAGTTGCTTGTTTGCATGACGGTAGTACATGCTCGGTGATCTTCATCCCCTGCCACACACCCTCGCGGTGGCTTGCAGGGTGTCGTGTAGATGTAGATGAACTTTTCCGGATCCGACGAGCGAAATTCTTCGTGTTGTGTCTCGACATAACTCATACTTTTCTCACGAGTTATCAATGTAATGTCTCTATGGAACCTACTTGCCTGCAATAACTGACGTTTCCCTTTCCTAAATCAAAAACTTATATTTTAAAATGCTGATGAACAAGTACCTTTCAGTCTTCCGCCACTCCTGTACAACCCTGAATTCCATTTTCTGAAATAGTTCCTTTGGAAAGGTTTGAGGATTCTTCCATGCAAGATGGTCGAGTTCGTTCCCTACATGTGCTTAAAAAATAGACAGGGCTTAATAATTTACTGGACAGGGATTATTCATTGCACAAATTTAGTGTAAGTTATTGAATGAACTGACGAGAAATGACGTGATAAGGTGACAGTTCGTCTAAAATTGCTGATGCTGTCTTTACAAACTCGGTTCATTCCCCCTTCCCTGACATGGCATCGCCGATAAAAAGTTACAGAACGAGCCTTCCGGCATTGTTCGCTTTAAATAACAAACCGAAAACTTCGCCTTCGTTTCCAAAACAAATTGGTTTTGACGACAATCCGGGCGCTCGAATAAATACGTCATCGGTTGCCGTGGAAACGCTTTACACGTGCCTGGACCCTAAGCTCCAATATCTCACTCCAACGCCCCTATTATTATTCCGTCAATCTAAAAAGATATATGCGAAGGCAGCCATTTTTAATCAAGTCGAAGGCGGATTAATTAACGAATCTGCCATTAACAATGACCATTCTGCTTTGTTGCCCAAGGCTCACCATTATTGCGTTGCAAGACAAATGACGGCTTATGATTCATTACCGTCATTGCAATAATCCCGAATCTCCGTTAACAAGCGTTCAATCTGTAAGAGATATTCAATCTTGGAAAAAAAGAGACAGCCTTTTCATTCTATACTTGAACGGAGAACCAAAACAACTTTTTTCAATAAACTTCTACGGTCTTACTCAATATCTTATTGAATAAACGATTTTCTTATATGTTTCATTTTGTCAATATCTCGAGTTTTATCCTCTTCCCTTCTTAGCTAAGGTCCGTCTAATAATCCATGTCATAAGGCATCCAATGAAACACCTTTTTCCTCTACAAAATGTTTGAGAAACACCACGGTATTAAATACTGTATTAAAGATCAAAGCTTCCCTTTCTCATACATTTCTGTAAGACAACATCAGAGAAGGCCAAAGCAAAGTTCAAAGGCAAGGAGACCTTCGTTATCGATTCATATCGCTATCCCACCCAAATAAATGACAAATCTCGTCTCCAATTCGTTCAATCAATGCAATTCTCGACTGAACTTCGCAGCGGAGCGCGCGATATCAATTATCCACCACTAATTAATGGGTGCCGGTAGAATATGCTGCGATCATTATCCACTGAGGGCAGATGGCGTGACTGTATCTAGGTCACCGAGATTAACTGCACTCCCGAACCGATAAATCAGGGAAGGAAGGAATCGATTCAGACGAGGAGCGAGATTAATCCTGGCAACTATTCATCGAGTCATTCTTGTCACCTTGGAGCCCTTACATTGATAATGGACCGTCCACATTATGTCTAATCATTAAAACGGCCCATGAAAGAGTTTAAAGCTGATTATGAAAAATTACTATAATTTTGTAGGACAGCAATGACTTAATGCTGATTATTCACTCCCCGTTACTTAGCGCTGATTGTGAGTGGTGAATCCCTGAAAAGTTCGGGTTAAAAAGAAAGAAGTTACTGGATTAATCTGAAAGTTAATGGATGTAGTTAATAGATAACGGAACATGTTAGCTCTTAGAGCTAGAGATGGGCAACTTGGTAAATTACCGCGGTAATTTTCGTAAATTACCGTGGTATTTTTCGTAAATTACCAACACCCCTGAAAATTACCGTAATAAACGGTAATTTTCAGAAAATTTCTTCCTCAGGAGGAAACCATTGGAATGGGTAATATTATAAATTAAGAAGCAAAACGATTTTGTTTACATTGTGTCCATGATTAATTCCAATTAATTCAGAGTAAAATAACAAATGCACATTGCGCCGAGGTATTTGGAACTAAAATTTCTCATAGTGTGACAAAAGAGAGGCAAATTGCGTGTTGCTGCCAACTTCGTTTTAATTTTTTTATGAGTTATGATAGATAAACGTCGTCATATGTTTGATATAAGCGTTGGCATTTATATTTCAATTCTATTTGATTTCGTTTGGAGTCCTCTGATAAGGATTTGCAGCTCAAAACTTATAATTACTGGAAAATTACGGTAATTTTCGAAAATTACCGTAATTTACCACGGTAATTTACCTCAATTGAAAATTACGGTAATTAACCCATCTCTACTTAGAGCTCTGTATTTGAGGGGAATGTGAATAGAAACAGCGAAGTTAAATGGAGAATTACTAAAACGAAAGAGGCATTTGATCGCACGAGCAAACTGGGGTGACTGTGACATTTTGAAACCTCCTATCGAACAGGGCATGATAGATATTGGATGGGCTGAAAGTAAATATGTATTGAAAAACGTGTATAAATTCTATAATTGCAATGCATTTTGATTGGAATTAACTGTATGAGTGCCTTGTTTAATAGGAAGATGGATGCATATCTTAGAATTCAACATAGGTACCTGTGATGTCCACCACTTTTCTCTGAGCTCAGGTCCTTCCAGTAAATAATGCCATTAAACATCCACTGGAAAAAACCTTGTGCTCCACAAAATGTTTGAAAACAACACAGCGAAGAACGGTATTAAAGATTACATCTGCATCAACATAATACACTGAAAACCACCATAAGGTAATTAAGGTAAATTCACCACAAACATGCATTATTCATCATGCAAACAAAGGACAAGTAATTATGAGCCGTGGGCACGTTCCCTAGCCCAGGGGATTGTGTTCTAAACCGTCGGGATTATCTCGAATAGGTAACCAAGGAGTCACGTGGTACAAACACGAATGGTTTCAAAATTTAATCTGTCTGAATCGCTCTTTACAACATCGTTAATTGTTTTCACTTGAGTTTCTCTCATCTCTTCCAAGTAAAGAGCCCCCAGTTGAGATATAACATAAGTGTAAACAAAGAGAGAGGTTTTAATCATCGGTTTTAACACGCCAAATTTGCGAAGCATTCGTGCTTATACCACGTGACTCCTTGGTTATTTATTCGAGATAATCCCGACGGTTTCAAGCCCCCCAGGGGGGGGCTGTGTTGAAGCCGTCGGGAATTTCCACAAACATTTGGAGGCCTATCAGTGAAAGACCGGGCCCGCCGGATACACCCCCGACATCTGCAAGTTCCGCTCTCAACAGCGGGGCGCCAACGGCCACCCAGGAGCGTATGTTGAAAACCACACCAAACAAATTACAACACGAGCGCCACATAACGTCCGAAGAACGCTGTCTCTTCAGGCTGAATGGAGGATCACTCCTTATAGGTCCAAAGACTGGAAAATTTTTTTGTATTTTTCCCGGTCACACAAAACTAATATACACACAGTACAACTGACCCAAGGGAAACAAGGGCCGTGAAGTATAGCAGAAGGCAAGCGTCGCAAGGCAAGGAAGACACAGAAAAAAGGGAGGCAGTTAAGCCAAAAGGCACGAAAGCAGACGTTTACCAAGAACAGTCACAAAATTCCTATTCCAGAATTTCGAGAAAAACTCAAAAAAAGGAAAATTTCTATCCAACATCATACCTCTGAGGGGTTATTTTGTAATCTCTTTTTAGTGAGAATACGTCATAAAATTTCACTTTTTCGTAGTTAAACTCCGCCACCCAGGCGGCGTGACCATCTTCGGATCTCAAGCGGTGAACTGCCGGTCATGACTGGTCTTTGAGACGATTAATCCGCTCTGATCCGAATCTTTCGACTCTTGATCCGTTTCATTATCTCCGCCTGCCATTAGTTCCCATCTCATCTCCATAAAGAACGTGAAATGGATCCACCATCGTTTCCACTTGAAGTTTGAGTTGGAAAAAAAGCAAGAGCGAGAAAGATACAAACGATTTTAAATTTTATTTTTGGAATTTGCACAACGTTTATTTATTCAAAGTAGGCGATATCGGCAACAGGGGCCCAATTCTGTAAAGTTGAATTCGAGATTCCGACGTCACAACAATACCCATATATGGAAAAAACGTCATCGTTTGTAGTACAAACCGTGTCCCCTTGATGGCGCGACGGTCGCCCCTGCTCAAGGCGACGGAATCTGATCATTTTGCGGATCATTTCGTTCATGATCCGTCTCCAAATATTTTCTGGCGAGCAGGCGCTGCTATCGCGGTGGGCACCTATAGAAGCTGCGATTGTAGCAGACGACTTGTTGATATTTATCGCGCGGGATACAAGGTGAGAATGCATCTAGTTCTAGCTAATGATTAAATCTTTCATGTCTCTGTTTCCTTGCCGCTTATACAGTTAGAAGTATATAAAACTATTTGTTTTGTTTTCAAATGTCACCATGCAATGTTTTTGTTTAATGTTGATTAATATATTGCCAGGTAGACTAGACATATAGGATTTTTATTCGTGTGAAACTTCTACGTAAGATTTTAATGCTACTGCCGGGGCAATTATATATTGTTGAGAGGAGATGTTATCATGTTGGAAATCACATTGTTTGAGCAAATATAATTATGCTGCCTTGCTTTGTAAGAGTACCTTTCTTTTGTGTGGTTGTGTTGTACCGACAAATTCTGATATTGTATGGACATCCCCCCTGTGTGGTGGCCTGAAGGGTATATGTAGATGTATACCGCGTAAATTATCGCAGGATATTGAACGGTTGTTGCATATTTGTTATCTGCTACTGTGATACTATCCGTTCCAAATCAGTGTACTATTTGAATAGAAACATAGGCGGACGGAGGAATCTATGCACGAAGATGTAATGATTCACTCGAGAAAACAATATTATTACAGAAGCTGTCGACACAATCAATTGATAAAACCAAAACATTTCGTGATTTAATTCTAAAGGTGTAATCAATTTCAATTTTCAACATTTCACTTTCTTAATAAGTCCGCATTTATTCCACACCAGCATATATTGTAACATTTTAAAGCCATAGATTGATTACAAACATCAACAGTAAGTCATGTTGATTAACTATTGTTAATTACCTCAGCTTGTTCCCTCCATTGTAATAATTGCGCGCTGGATAGACATAACGCTGGATAAACAGTCAACTGTTATACCTAATTACGGTAGTGAACGATGCTTGCGAATCGTTCGTCCCGGTGACCCACGACTCTCCATTGTAGCCGAAATTCGTTTGACTTTACAGAATAGGTCCCCAGATAGCGCTACCGACAGAAGCTTCGACAATTCACGAACCGTTCGTGAGCCGATCATTAAGAGAGGGAAACGGATCTCCGACCTTCACGCAAAGAGTCATTAAAAAGGTGAGATTACAAAATAACCCCCTGGTCACCCGTCGGCATCTCCTTGCCATTGAGAGGGACCTCGGTCCCTCTCCTCCACCCCGGTTCGCCCCGCTCGGACCCCCGTGCACCGTGGACACAGCCACCCTCGACGCCTCTCCGCCGCCCTCATTCGCACCTCCGGAGCCAATGGGAAGCCATCCCAAGTGCTACACCCTCCTCTCTATAATCCTTGTTCTCGGTGGCACCCCTCCCCCCTTGTTACTTCAATTGAGTTAAACGCTTCCCTGTATATACTATTATTTTTGTTTTATTTTTTTTTTGGCAAAAAACTTTTTTATTTTCATGCCAAAAAAAGCATCTATGTCTGATCTCAGAGGATAAAATGAGCACAATGAATTCCTATCATATGACCGTGATAATATTTTGCATGTACCCTATTATGCACCAACATCAGCCTTTTAGTAACTTTGGCCTCTCTTTTATCTCATGGTCAACTAAGTAATTACCTGTATTGTGTACCAGATACATGCTTGTGAATGTGCAATGATAACTTCTCATTATTTCAATTGAAATAACGAAGAACATTCTTAATCAGGAAGTGATATATTTCAATAAATAACATATGAATATATCGCAGCTTGTACTTATACACTTTTTTGTTTAATTCACGTTAAGCTGCAGTCTTTTGATAAACATTTTCCTTATTTGGCCTAAGAACTCACTAGCTTGGGATCATTGCTCCAGATTCACTATAAGCCCCAACATCAATATTTCACACAGGATTTCACCTGAAAGTTCAATCCTTTATGAAACACCTAAAGTTATATTTAAAGAAAAAATTCACTCCCTAAAACTCTTTGTCAGCCATCAATACCATAATTATTGCAAATGTATCAGACATATATAGGTATATACATGAAATCGATATATTCGGCTTTCACTCGGTGAAAATTCATGTTGAATAAGAAAATGCAATCTATACAAATTTTCACAGACTTTTGATAGAGTACTTGAAGATGACGCCTTAGCGTCGAAACGCGTTGTACCAACAAAGAAAAGTATGTGAAAATTTACATAGATTGCATCTTCTTATTCAGGTGTATACATGTACTAAACACAACCATTGATTTTTTGTATTAATTTTGTCCGCCACAATTAGAAAGTTGCAATTGATTTTAATGATCCATTTTCCATTATGCCCTTGGTTTTTAAGAAAATAACATTTTTTCTGAAAACTAGAGACCTGTTAGCTGATATTTCCATGGCATAGCCCTTCTTATGTTTCTAAACATTAAGGTCAGCCATAATTTTCCGAAAATCAGCAAGTGTGTTATAGTCTGGATCGGAATCAATGTCAGCAAAATCTCGGCTTGAATCAGAGTTGATAAAACTGGGGTTGTAACGCGAGAGTGACAGAAGACAGGGAATTAGCTCTGGCATAACCGAGTGATGAATAAATAAAGCTGTCAAAGAAGAAAATTCCTTGGTGAACCCCTTGATTTTATACCCTTTGTTTTTTCTCATTATCAGATAGTGAGCGATCCCCGACTGCTTGAAGTCGGGGATCGCTCAGCTTTCCCAGACAACGTGCTAATTGCGGCCGGCAGCTGGCATATGGGCGACGACTTTGGCGAAGTGTTCGACCGGACCAGTGGACAGCTCCTCTAGAGTTGTGTCTCACCCAGTTCAGGGAGCATCTCACTTGACCAGAGGATATCCACCCCAGCTCTGCAAGGTCAGGTTCTGGAGCGGGTCACCGTTGTTGTTGCCGCTGCGGTTGCTGTTGTCGCTGTCGTTGCTGAGTACCGGGGGCAGTTCGGGGGGGATCCCGCCGCCTCCGTGCTTCTCTGCCCCGTGCTGTTCCCAGGGCTCCCTTGTCTGTGCAACTGTGATGCGTACGCCGAAATGCATTGCCCACGATTGAGTTGAGCTCCTTAGCCTGCTGCGATGACTGAGCAAGGAATTTATGGCAGTACTGTAAACTCAGATGTCCTCTCGGCTCCCTTGCTAGGAAACTGAACTGGCAGTGATCTTTGCCCTTGCCATCTTTGCTGCATACTTTGATTCCAGTGAGGGATGTGATCAGCAACACAGATTTAGTCCTGGAAGTACCCTAAAAAATATGACTAAACGTATCGGATGCTCCGGCAGGACCAGGGCCGTCGTCGTAGGCGCAAGCTTCCCCTACTGCAACACTCGTCCGCGGCCCGTACGGCTGCACGGGGGTCCGAAAGGCGAAAAAAGCCGCGAACTGGGCCTAGCCCCCGCCATTTATACCCCTCAAGCCCTGCTCCTTTGGCCATCAGTGGCATCGGACTCTGTCCCGGCGACCTCAGCCCCCGGTCCCTCTCTCCAGTGCCTGGGGGGTATCCGGTTGCCCCGGCGTGCCTGAGCCCAAGTGAATCCATCCCAAGTGCTACACCCTGCTCTCTTTATACCTTGTGCTCGGTGGCACCCCTCCTTGTTACTTAAAAGGAGTAAAACGCTTTCCCTGTATATACGCTTTTTTGTTTTAATTTTTTTGTGCAAAAACTTATTTAATTTTAGAATCCAAATAGATTAAGATATAAATAGTTGTAAACATGTACTAAACACATCCATTGATTTTTTGTACTAATTTTGTCCATTACAATTAAGAAAGTTGCAATTGATTTAAGGGTTCCATTTTCCATTATGCCCTTAATTGTTAAGAAAATAACATTTTTTGTTGAAACTAAAGACCTGGTAGCTGATATTTCCATGGCATAGCCCCTCTTATGTTTCTAAACATTAAGGTGAGCCCCATCACTTTCCGAAAATCAGCAAGTGCGTTATAGTCCGGATCAGAATCAATGTCAGCAAAATCTCGGCTTGAATCAGAGTTGATAAAACTGGGGTTGTAACGTGAGAGCGACAGAGGACAGGGAATTAGCTCTGGCGTGACCAAGTGATGGGTAAATAAAGCTGTCAAAGAAGAAAATTCCTTGGTGAACCCCTTGATTTTATAGCCTTTGCTTGTTCTCATTATCGGGTAATGAGCAATCCCCGACTGCTGAAAGTTTTTTGGAACTCGAAGAGAGAGCGCATATCAGCCTGGTTTACTTGTGCTCTCTCGCACCATAAAAGCTCCGACTAGTTCTTGTCCCAGAACTTCAAGAGTAATCTCTCTTGGGATTCCGGCTTGGAACCAAGGGGCGGCCCTCAGCCACCCCTGCTCTCCAGACCTTTCGTTGAGGCTGTCGCTTCTCTCACGCAGGGGCGGCGGCGTGCACGAAGCAGTGTCCACTCCGCCCCCACAAGGGGCCGCAACACCCTCCGACACGCTCTCCGGCTCCTGATCGGAAGCGGACGCCGCACTCGCAGCCACGCCCGGCTTCGGCGCGGCTGATGTTGGCGAGGATAAAGGCAAAGCATCACAGCACTTGAGAGGATCCCATGCTGTGTCTTCATTGACCTGGAGATGAAAAACCCCGGGGGTACATCTTGAGAAAACCTTGTAGGATCCGTTTTGCCAGTCTTAAAGATAATGTTCCCATTCTCTGTCACGATTTTTGAAGACATTCTCCGACTCGTAGTCTCGGATCCAGCGTTCACTTCACCATCCGTCGATTTCATGGCTTCGTTGACATATCCCCCGGAGAGGGGCTTCCGCTTGTTGTGACCCTTGAGCTGGGCCCCATCCTGTGACAAGGTCCCCGAAGGCACTTTCCCAGGGGACGTGCTACTGGCGACCGGCGGCTGGCATGTGGGCGATGACGTGGGCGAAGTGTTCGACCGTACCAGTGATCAGCTCTCGTCACTCTTGGAGCTGAACCCCGCGCCCATCAAGGCCAACCTCTTGATTAACATGTGCTTTTCAGTCATTCGCTTGTACGAGTTCATCTCAGTGGGAGAGTTACTCTCGTCGCTGGAGGGACTCGAAGACATTGTTATAAACTGGATATTGCTGTCCTTTTCAATTTCCGGAACATTTCCGGCAGCCTCGAGCGACCTCTAGGGGCCGTCACCTTTTAGTTTCAGCCCCGGAATAGAGTTCGGCTTTGGAGGCCTTTGTCCAATGGAGGACTGTGACTCACACACTTCCACTTCACCGATTTTAACGTTCATTTCCACTGGCGGTGTTGTAGGAATAGGGTTGTGTCTCACCCAGTTCAGGGAGCGTCCCACCTGACTGGAGTTTATTCACCGGTGCGCACTCCAGCTCTGTAAGGTCAGGCTCTGGAGCGGGTCACCGTTGTTGTTGTCGCTGCGACTGTTGTTGTTGCTGTCGTTGCTGAGTACCGGGGGCAGTTCGGGGGGGATCCCGCCGCCTCCGTGTTTCTCCTGGTTGAACTGGTTGCGCCCTTTTCTCCGGGGGCAGGGTCGTGGTTCTGGGGACCAGGGGTGTCCCGGGAATCTTGGCCGGGGAGAGTCGGGGATTTTGGGGGGGTTGTGAATGCGAGGCGGGCGAGGGCGGCGAAGTCCCATGCATTGGAGGCCCGACGCCGTCGCTTGACGTCGGGGATGTCCCCAAGAAAGCGCTGTCCTGGGATTGGGCGGCTGTCCCCAGGGCTCCCTTGCCGTCTATGCAACTGTGATGCGTACGCCATCCGAAATGCATTGCCCACGATTGAGTTGAGCTCCTCAGCCTGCTGCGATGCTTGAGCAAGGAATGTATGGCAGTACTGTAGACTCAGATGTCCTCTCGGCTCCCTTGCTAGGAAACTGAACTGGTAGTTTTCGGGGTTACAGGTAGCGCATGAAGTGCGCCTCAGGGCATGTGCCATATGGAAACTCTTGCCATCTTGGCTGCGTACTTTGATTCCAGTGAGGAATGTGATCAGAAAAACAGATTTAGTCCGGGTAATCCCCTCAAAGTGAAGAATAAACGTTTCGGATGCCCCGGCAGGACCAGGGCCGTCGTCGTCGGCGTAAGCGTCCCCGGCTTCAACTCGTCACTCGTCCGCGGCCCGCAGGGCTGCACGGCGGTGCTCAGTGAGGCGATTCAGGGCGACGGAGAGACGTCGATGGTTGCGTCTAGGCTGCACGGGGCACAGTGGGAAGATGTTTTCAGCTACGCTTAAAAACATGCTATTCTGCTTGGATGCTAAGGTGGTTTGGTTTTTTAGTCAATGGGATAGTAAATTGTTTGTTCAAAAATTATAATTTGTAAAATGTATACGTCCATGTCTTAGCGGGTGCCTTGCCTTACCCGAACCTCCTAACCCCCCTCCCCTCCCTAACCCATCCCTCCTCATCCCTTCCACCCCATGTGACTCATTTCTTAAATGAGAATTTTCTCAATAGCCATCTGGATTTTTTTATTTTGTAATCGCGTGGGAAGATGTTTTCAGCTATGCTTAAACCCATGCTATTCTGTTTGGTTGCTAAGGTTGTTTGTTTTTCTTTGTCAATGAGATAATAAATTGTGTTTTTTCAAAAATTATAATTTGTAAAATGTATACATCCATGTCTAAGGGGGTGCCATGCCTTACCCGAACCTCGTAACACCCCCTCACCCCCCTCCCTCGCCCCCTTCACCCCTTGTGCTTCATTTCCTGAATGCGAATTTTCTCAATAGCTATCTGGATTTTTGTAATTTGTAATCGCGTGGGAAGATGTTTTCAGCTATGCTTAAACACATTCTGTTTGGATGCTAAGGTAGCTTGGTTTTTTTATCAATGGGATATTATATTGTGTTTTTTCAGAAATTATAATTTTTGAAATGTAAACATCCATGTATTAGTGGTTGCCATGCCTAACCCGAACCTCCTACCCCCCCTCACTCCCCTCCCTCACCTCCTTCACCCCTTGAGCTTCATTTCCTGAATGCGAATTTGCTCAATAGCTATCTGGATTTTTGTATTTTATAATCGCGTGGGAAGATGTTTTCAGCTATGCTTAAACTCATGCTATTCTGTTTGGATGCTTAGGTTGTTTGGTTGTTTTTGTCATTGGGATAATAAATTGTGTTTGTTCACAAATTATAATTTGTAAAAGGTATTCATCCATGTCTTATCCGAACCCCTAACCCGCCCACCCTCACCCACCGGGCTGCCGATGTCATCTCAATTGGTATTGTGTACTCTTTTATTTTTTTGGTTGACTCTTTGGGCACCTACTCACCAAAAAAGATAAAACAGTACAAAATAAGGACGCTAAAAGATGCTGTTAGTTGGGTTAGCTTATAGTACTCATGCAAAAATGCGAATACCTATGGTATCCTTTGATACACTCGTATTTTTGTTATTGGATATATTTACACCTATTCATGTCCCTAATTGTTGGAGGAAGGAGGGGCATTTTGAACACGTCAGTTCGGCAATCAATTTCTCCTATTTGGTGATTATGGTCTTATCAACCATAGTAAGGTGGAGTTCGCAAAAAAATATTTAACGTCATCAGTTAAAATATTATCTTGGAATTTGGTTAAGAGATTAAGGCTAAATTGCAACCTGCGATCTGAAAATGATTCTCATTTCTGTTCCTCCAATAGACTGGTTACTCGAATTCACTCATACCGTTCCTTAACAAATCTTGCGGATCTTCGTTCACAATTTAATCCTGTATAACGTCTGGCAAATATTACTGGAGAACACTAATCTCAATAAAGAAAACGCTGCTTAACAGACTCTCCTTTATTCTTCCTCTCCACAAAATATCAACAACCACAACAAGCTTCACTCCCTCAGCAACCCACGAACATTTCCCAAACAAGCAAAACAAATATCAGACGTTACACCTGGTTCGTAAGGATCCAAATGAGGTCTAACGAGGGAAAAGTAGCTAATAAATTTTGGTTGAAGTGCGGTCACCATGTTTTTAGTTGACGCTTAGTTGATCTTGTCACGCATTCAGCCTTTCAATTGTTATTCCTTCGTGGCAAGGAGTTTTCTCCTGCACGGCCTTGAATAGAATGAGAGACAAGGCGAACATTGCATCTTGTCGGAGTTGGGAATGAAATTTCCCGCCCCCTCCCCTCCCCCCCGCCCTCTCCTGGAGATGTATTTTTTCCATCGTCATTTCAAGTGAGGCGATCTCTTTGGTTCCATTCTTTTCTTTCTGGTATCCCCGGCGAGACCGGGAGATGGAAATATACGACGTAGAATTGCGCCTCACGGCGTACAAGTGGTTTCACAACAGTAGCCTCACATGCGTACTTCGTCCGGAAAACTTAATTGACGCTTTGATATAAGGCACTCAATCAACCACGGGGAAGGATGCGTTTTTTATTTAGAGTAGTGAGTTTTGAATGCCATGTTCTAGTCCTAAAGTGACGTCAAAACTATCAGTTTGACATGACCTCACGTTTCTCATACGTGATTTGTGCATTTGTGCGTAAGTATTTACATTTTAGCGAAAAGTTCAGAAAGAAAAAATTCAGTGAATCTCTCTTAATACCTGGTAAAATGCAAATACCACTTCATCATCATCATAGGTCAACAGTCTTAGGATTGGTTTGACGCAGCAATTCACTCGATTCCTCTATCGGCCAACCTCTTAACATTGACGTAATTCCTCTCTTTTATAACCTTCACAACTTGTTCCATATACCTCATACGAGGCCTGCCTTTTCCATTATTCCCGTTCACTTTTCCCTCAACGATTGTCTTCATCGTGTTTCAAGATATGGCCGATTATGTTGTCGCGTCTTCTTATTAAGGTTTTCAGTAGACCTCTGTTTTCTCCCACTCTTCTTGACTTCTCTGCTCATGCTATCGTCCATGCCTCACTGCCGTATGGTAAAATGCTCCAGATGTATGTTGTAATAAAATGTTTCCTTACTTCCACGCTTGTATTTTCAGCTGCAAGCAGGATCTTTTGGTAAAATTACCTTTTTGCCGGGGAAATTCTACTGGCAATTTCTCTTTTACTTTGTCCATCGCTCTTTAGTCGGCTTCCCAGGTGCTAGAACTCTTCCACCTCCTCGATTTTTTGTTTTCCTAGTTTAAGAGTTGTCCTGGCTTCTTTTCTCCAACTGTTTACCTTAGTTTGGGTTTAGTGTAACACCCGTATCCAACTAATTAAATTATACTCCAGCTTCTCCAACAACAGGAGTTCCAATTTCTTCTTTATTTTACGTCCCACTTTGCATTTCACCAGGTATTAAGAGAGATTCAATCAAATTCTACCACTTTTCGCTAAAATGCAAATACTTACGCACGCTGTAGACGATTCTCTTTATAATATTCTCGCATGAGTTTAGTTTATAGTATCCTAATTATCTAAGTATCCTAATATAGTATCCTAAATATTCATAGTAATCCCTCTGCAGGGGCCCAATTCTGCAAAATTGAATTCGAGATTCCGACGTCACAACTATACCCATATATGGAAAAAACGTCATAGTTGGTAGTACAAACCATGCTCCCTTGATGGGGCGACGGTTGTCCCGGCTCAGGGCGACGGGTTTGGATCATTTTGCGGATAATTTCGTTCATAATCCGTCGCCAATTATTTTCTAATGAGCAGGCGCTGCTATCGCGGTGGGCACCTATAGAAGCTGCGATTGTAGCAGACGACTTGTTGATATTTATCGCGCGGGATACAAGGTAGAAAGCATCTAATTCTAGCTAATGATTAAATCTTTCATGTCTCCGTTTAATTGCCGCTATACGGTTAGTAGTAGTATATAAAACTATTTGTTTTGTTTTCAAATGTCGCCATGCAATGTTTTTGTTTAATGTTGATCAAAACATTGTCTGGTCGACTAGACATATAGATTTTTTATTCGTGTAAAACTTCTACGTAAGATTTCAATGCTACTGCAGGGGCAATCTATATTGTAAAGAGGAGATATTATCATGTTGGAAATCACATTGTTTGAGCAAATCTCATTATCCTGCTTTGCTTTGTAAGAGTACCTTTCTTTGTGTGGTTGTGTTCTACCGACAAATTCTGACATTGTATGGACGTCCCGCCTGTGTGGCAATCTCCCCCCTGCCACACGCCTTTATGGTGGCTTGCAGGGTATATGTAGACGTTCTTTGGTTTTTGTGTATATTATCGCAGGATTATCGCAGGACGTGTACGTTATCGCAGGATATTGAACGGTTGTTGCATATTTGTTATCTGCTACTGTGATACTATCCATTCCAAATCAATGTACTATTTGAATAGAAATATAGGCGGACGGAGGAATATATGCACGAAGATGTAATGATTCACTCGAGAAAACAATATCATTACAGAAGCTGTCGATACAATCAATTCATAAAACCAAAACATTTAGTGATTTAATTCCAAATGTGCAATCACTTTCAATTTTCAAAAGTTTCCCTTTCTTAATAAGTCCGCATTTATTCCACACCAGCATATATTGTTGCATTTTAAAGTGAATAGATTGATTACAAACATCAATAGTAAGTTATGTTGATTAATTATTGTTAATTACTACAGCTAGTTCCCTCCATTGTAATAATGGCGCGCTGGATAGACATAACGCTGGATAAACAATCAACTGTTATACGCCATTACGGTGGTGAACGATGTTCGCGAATCGTTCGTCCCGGTGACCCACGAATCCCCATATGAGCCGAAATTCTTTGGACTTCACAGAATAACCCCCCAGGCAGGTGGTGTAAATAAATAAACTCTTGTGCATGCATATGTAGTGCTTGATTGGTGTTAACTCACCCCGTGCCACACACCCTCGCGAGGCGGCTTACGGAGTAGTCAGTAGATATGCATAAGTAGAGTGGTGGAGAGCGTATCAAACCGGCTTGAATCCAGCATGTATGTTGTGATGTCCCATCAGCTGAAAACACTGGTCTGGGGGCCTATTCTGTAAAGTCGAAAGAATTTCTGCTCATACGGAGAGTCGTGGGTCAAGAAGTTGCAATGTTGTAAAAATAAAGTAGATGTTGTTTTCTGTCGAATTCGACTCGAGTAAGTGCAAGATTGGTAATATAATTACCAAAAAAGGACTGTACCCGTGACCTTAGTGCATATCTAATGTGAATCTACACTTACGATGTAGAAGGAGTCGGCAGGGTGATATAAAAATGCTTAAGAACTATAGATTCCTTTATTTTATTGTGTCAGTTGCGGGTCAAAAATTTTTCCAATTTCTTAATCATCTATCTGTGGCGATAAATATGTCTAGTTCTATGCAACTGACAAATTGGACATTGATTAACTAGCTTCCTAAAATATTAAGGGTTTAAAAAAAGAATAATAGTGTAGTTTAAGTGGTAATTTTATAAGTTAATCATTGTAATAATTACCACGGATGGCTTCTCCGGATTATTTATTTCGGTGCCAGATTACAGTAAAGGGTAAGTGATTTTTTCTTAAGGATATCTGCCCTCCAATTTTTAACGGAAGGACTCACGAATTTGTTGAGTGATCGAAGAACATGAAGGATTTCAACTTTTCCCGGCGAAAGATACGAGTATATTCCGATATTTCCACCGAATTGGTAATTCAGGTTCCAACGTTTCGGTCTCTTCACTCCGTCATCGTCAACGCCCATGGAGATGATGGCAAAGTCAGCCACCGAAACATCAGCCAGTGGAAATACCAACCCAGTGGAAATCCTGAGAACTCTCTCGAACGAGTGACATTTCGCCTTTAATAAACTGTTGGAATTATTCAAACTGAAAATTTCAAATATATGGTCGGATATGCTCAAAGGTAATGAGGATTGTGATTTTTAAAATGCAGTGTTGTTTTTATCCATATATTTTTTTGGGAAGATTTTTTGAGACTGCTCTGAAAGAAGAAGCATTTTCGCAGAGGAATAATTTTTGAACATTAAGAAATCCACTCTGTTTTTACGAAAGGTCGCCGGAATAATTAGCCGTTGAATGAGTTAGTTAGGTTTCCGAGAGGACTCCCGTCTGGAGAGAAGAACTGCTGCATAGATGAGACCAGATCCTTGGCGTCGAAATACGCTTGAGATACTTCTTTTCTCTCAGCTGACGCGATTCAACGCTGTCTCGTGGAGTAAGGGTTTTTTGACGGCTTCAGGGAGAACTAGAGCGAGGACGTTAAAACAGCGCCCTGCGGATTCAGGGTTACGAAGATCTCTCCGAAAGGGAGTTTGCGCCTTCTGGAGCGTTTTAAGGAATAACACCGCCGAGTTGGAGAACGTGAAATTCCCCAAAGAAGTTGGAATGCAGCTCCTGCTAATGTCTCTACGCATAGCTAGGATTTTTATCTTACTATCCCTTGCTAAATGTCTCTACTCAAAACTCGGCTAATAAGATGTACCGACTTGTTATGCTTGCGACTTCATTTTAAGGTTTCTCGTCGCATTCTTTTCATCGTATGGCTAACATAAACATCGTTGGAATAGCACCGGAAAACTCTCTGAAGATATTCATTCAGGTCCTCCGCTAGGGTAACCCCTTGCTTCGACACCACGCCAATACCGGATGTTCATCCACTCTTACAGGGGAGTGTCCGAGTTTCGGGTCTAGGATTTTGACGAAATTTGCCAGGCAGGTAGTCCTTGATTAATTATTTACGAATCACCCCCCATATAGGGTTTCGTTGTTCGACTATCCCTGGTTTTACATATTTTTAACCTTTTTACCCGGGATGAATTTTAACTATTTACGTACTAATTACGTAATTTACTAAAATTACGTAATTAGTGTGTAATATAGTTAATTACGTTATTTACCTAAATCATGTAATTAGTACGTGGTGATATCGGAAATACGTCCGCATGCCCTGTCGTTTTTTGTGTGCGAAATTAACAGAAGAGCATGAAGTGTGATCGTGATTTTTAATTTCCGTATCTTTGGCCACGCGGTCCAGACGCACGTACAACATTTGTTCTGATTTGCCTGGTGACGTGATTTTCCAACGCTGTGCTTTTTTGAAAAACTAATCGCAAGAGAAAAATGAACTTAAGCTCTGCAATCATAAAATTGTAAGTATCTACTGAAATGTTCGGGTGATTCTAACATACTCATGTCTGCTAGAATCTTCCGTAAAAGATGTACTTCATTAATTAGGAAGATCTTGTGGGAGGTGAGTCGTGCATCAGCGAATTAAATAAATGATTGTTAGTGAGAAGTATGCTAAAATACGTGATGGTTATAGAAGGTAATGCTCCATATTAAACTTTTCACCAGTCATTTGTTCGCTTCCCTACTCAACGTCCCGGTCATAAGTTCATACCTACAAGTAAAAGATTCTTTTGTCAATGCGGTTATCCTTCTCACTTCAATGGTATTATACCCTTTTTCCTCCAATACAATACCTAGATAGCTATATTTATCCATGCTCTAGCTTCTGACCTCCTACTTTTAAAGTGAAACTGGCCTTTTGCAACTGAAATTATATTTACAGTGACTTTTATTTATATTTCAATTCAATCTGAATTAATATGCTTTTATATCTCGTATTAACCGTGTAGTAGCTTGGTTTTTGGTCCGTGATCAAGAATTCACTGTTTTTTTTTAATCTAGTCACCGTGGATTTTAAAAACTGGTTTATCCAACTCTGGAGCATGCATTGAAGAAAGCACCACAATAAAGAGAGTGTTCACGGGACCAACACGTTGCGATCGTATTTTCACAACCGCCAACTCTTTCAGCCTCTTAAATGACCCCGGAAGAGTCGGTGCGTCAGAGAGAAAGAATCTGCCGTAAAAAGTGGACGTAAAAGTGGAAGAGGAAGCAGTTTTTTTTACTGCGGATTCTCCCCAAAGTTGCCAGCAGATGGAGCGGATATTAGAGCCTTCTTTATTGGAGAGGAGTGTTGGAACAAGTTTGTGCAATGTTGGTGAGCCATCCCGATAACATTGGCGGTGAAGCAGTTTTTATGTCCCTATCCTAATTTCCGTGGCCATCGCCCTAATCGCTGCCTTCATGTATCCGAGCGAATCATCCTCGACTAAAGTTCGCACGCTTGCCCTAGATTCTTATCTTCTGAATGCCCCTACACGGAGAAAAAAACTTTGCTGAGGTTACCTATCCTATGCTACCCCAGCAAAATACGTTTGTCGATATAGTGACAGCAAAGCCGATTGTTACCTTAGCAAACTATATGTTGGGCTCTATTCGTTTGCCGGGCAAATTAAATAGTCTGACGGTACCATTACTACTGTTCCGCCAGCAAATACGATTTGTCGGGGCGACAAACGTATTTGTCATTGCGCTATTCAGTTGTTCCTCTAGCGAATCTATTTGTAACCCGAGCAGGACGGTTGGCAGCGCCAGCTAGGGACTTCTCAGCAAATCTTTTGTACGACTAACAAAATGGCTGCCATTGTTATTTCGGGCAGTGGATTGAATGAAACACAAATATTTCAACTTAATTTCATTGTATTCGAAAAATACAAACAATGAATACAACACATTTTCATAATAATTCAATATACAATAAACAGTATATCACTGCGTAACTTACGTTAAATGTCACATATAAGTGTGAAAAGCATTAAGTAGTTAAAATATGCACAATACATTCACTCAAGTTCATTAGAGTTATTTACAACAATATATTTTAAATTAAAACAATTGCCGGTGATACTGTAACTGTGGATCGCATCAAGTAGCACAAGAAGTACATAAATAAAAATGTCACATAAAAGTTTGAAAAGCATTAGGTAGTTAAAATATGTACAATAAATCATTCAGGTTTGTAAACCAAAGTTGTCTCAAGTTGTTTTCGTCTTCAGCTGGAAATTTAGTGCTGCAGTGCTCAACTGCCAACGTTTTCAATTCTCAATGGATGTCGCATCACCATGTCTTCAAGCAAATCGGTTCAGTGGTGTGAAATCCACATTTTTTTAAAGGGATTGAAATCCGCCGTGAAGGTTGTTGACGGCGCAGGCCCAGTTGCAATTTTAAGCTTCACATTACGGTGCTGTTGCGATGGCAAGACCTGAATTCTCATCCCACGAAGGTCAACAAAATCCTAAGAGAGTACTATGTGACCCAACTGAAACTATAGCTCAAAACTGTAATGAAATCCACGAAAAATTTTCCGAATACTGATATTAGGGTACAAAGCTGACCGATTCCACCCCGAGTGAAAACATGGCCGTTAAAATATTTACAATTAATTGCTTCGCTAATCAACTCGGAATTAGGCTTAATTTTCCATTGAGGTCAGTTCATCATATGCAATAATTTGATTTTATTTCTTTTCTCGGTGGCCAGGTTCATCTAGAGCTAAATTAACACCATTAAAGAGACAATTTTCTTGCATTTTTTTAATTTGGGGGAATGGGAGACGGCAGTCTATTCCATCTGCACATGCGTTATTTCCCTCTGAACAAATGAAATGGCCAACATCGGTTATTCGGTCCAATGTCTTTCAAACAAAGCAATCTGTGTCATTTTCAAGCAAAAAAGTTGTATGATGATATTCAGGAATCTGTATGTTTCCATGGGAAGGGTAATAATTCGTTTTAGAACAGAAAACCCAGAGCAAGTTCTCGCCACTCCCGTATATGGCGCTTACCTAAGTTGTAGTCCCAAACACCGTTCGAAGGGTGCGCCATCGTCGTTATAACGGCGCCGCGGCGCGTAGTTCAAATACTAATATTTTTAAATTTTCTTTTATTCATTATTCTTTTCTTTAAATTTAATATTCATTAAGTGCACCCGATGGTACGAATGCTCTGATACGTTTCCATGTTGTCCATCCTCTTCAATTGATGATCGTTTCCGTACCCATATGAGGAAATTCCTTGATGTCACGGTGACAGTACACAAACATCATCTGATGCATTCCCATAAAACTGCATAAAACCGACACGACGAAATAAGATGACATACGCGAAGGAACAAAAAATAGGCACTTCAACTTCATGACCATTGGAACAAAGGGTAGCAAATAAAAAACTGATTTCAAAGATTCATTTTATTACCAATTCTATCACACTCTTCAGCTCAATAACAAAATCAATGGGTTATGAAGTCAACCAACAGTTTCCATATTTCACAAATTTACATTTAAGAAATAGATTCAGCCTTTTGTGTGTCAATACTCCTCATCAGCTCTTCAAAAAGAATTCCGGCAAAGCAATCAATAGAAAGAAAAATGACAGTATCATTTCATAGTATTTTAAGTTTAAGTACCAATTTTATGAGAGGTACACCATAACAAGTAAAGGTAATGCAACAGCAAAGATCATAAAGAAAGTAACTATGCTTAGAGCTGTCCATTTCATGCCTCTGTCTATAAAGGAATAGTAGGTAAAAACTGAAGAGTTATCCATCAATGGGCTGATTTTTCCACTACCACCCAGGAGGTTATCAATTTGGTTGCTCTCTTTTTTTCATGGTCAAGACCCATGTGGCAAAGAGATCCCCAGTCCTAGAGGTAAGTGTAAAGTTTAAAGGTTTAAACAGCCCACTGATTTTGCTCGCACAAATTATAGAGAACAATTTCTGCCAGCACAAAAAAACTTGTACTAACAAGCAACTATAGTAGAGACGCCTCCAGCTTGGAAAGGCATATGAGAAATCAATATGTTAGTATTCTGGGATTTCTGCTTCACACATCCATTTTCTTGGATGACGGTTTCGCACGCATCATAGTCGGCATCTTCAGGTTAGAAGAGTTCGATGCTTCATTTTCTGTCCATCTTATGTACTTCCCATGTTCAACCCCGGCGCATTCTCGTTGGTTGATAGATTATTTGGTCAAGAAGGTGCGGTCTTCCACGCCAGTGAAACCGCCATCCAAGAAAATGGATCTACGCAGCAGAAATCCTGAAAGGCTAGCATCTTCAACATTGATGCACCATGGAAGCCTACATAAGGAATATGAGAAACCAAATGGTCCACCTGAATATCAGGGTGGAGGATAATAACTGTACACCATATAATTGATGTTCCGAACAATCACTTGACAATACGTGCTTCATAATTTGAACCATATTTGGAATGAAAGGAAGCAAATCAATAGCACAACATATTAACAAATTAACATAATTATTACAAAATTACCATATTAAATTAATTGTAATATAGGGTAAAACACACAAAAAACTAATTCTTTTGCATGACAGTTACACATCTCTGGCGAAAGATAATACATGAATTTATAATCACAACAGCATATTAGTGAAAATTAAATGATTTTATATCAGGTTCATCTTCGTCTTGTCGATACATAATTTTCAATGGGCATCTCTGTGACAACTGAAATGAAAACATTTCTGAAATCAGTAGATGACTGTTGAATCTGAAATTAAAATGCACAACCACAAGGCATAATTAATGTGAAGAGGTTTCTTTTCATGACCTGTAGCTCTCTAGTGACAGCCGTGATAGCTCCTCCAATTGCTGAAAGAAGTTCTCCTGAAGGGAAGGATCAGTTATGTGCTTCATTTTCAAAAATCGAAGAGTAGAAGACATCCTGAAATAAACTAGGGTCTATTGTGAGGAATGCATCACACTGGTCACAAGGAGGATCTTTAAGGAACATCTTTCCCGCACGAATTTTTATGGACACATCTGAACTCATTTTCTTACAACTCAATATTAGTTCTCTTCCTTTATAGCTTCTGTTGGTCTCATGTTGTCTGGATTCAGCATCTTACTGAAGGAAAAGAGAAGACATCTATTAAGAGGCTGCACCCATCCTCCATTGTATATCTTTGCCCCTGGATGTAAAGAAAATAGTTCATTTCAGCAGTCTTCAATGCTGCCTATAACTGCGGAGCGAAAGGGTTATAATTTGCATCACAATTCTGCCTAATAATACTAAAAAAAAAATTCAAAAAAAATTGATTAAGGTTGTGGGAATTCAAATGTTCATTCATAATCATTGTTCTTTTTACTAGGTCCACAACAATATTCCTGGTATAATAGAAGCTAACTACCCATCCTGATAAGGAGGGTGGATTACTGACTTGTTGCCCAGAAACTGTCACAAAGTATTTTCTGAGGCAGATTCCTAGAATTTCACGCGAGGACTCACCTCACTCACAGCTGACTTCAAAGGTTCCTTCGGCGGGTGGTCCATGGTTCCATTGAAGCTGTTAAAAGCAGAATCCACCTCCATAAAAAACTGTACAGTGGCAACCCCATCCTTGACTAAAAAACCTGGAACCATACATCAACATTAATAGATGAGAATGTATTTGAAGATATAAGGCACTAGCCTAATGCACTTGCTTTGGGATATTTTGGTGACGATTGAGATATTGCGAACACATTGTCACCAGGCTGCGAGCTACACACGACAGTTCACTATAAATACAGAAAAGGCACAGAAAGTGAAGATTACGAGTTATGAAACACAATAACATACAACTTCTTATGAGTAACGGGCTCTTGGCACAAAGATTCATGGACAAAACAGATTCCGACTGTGATTTATAAGACTCCGGCATAACGGTTCGCCAGTTGATGAGTCATCATTTTCATAACATAGCAATAACTTGATGAAAACGAACACTTTCACATTATTTACTCAAATACCACCATGCAAGATACGAAACAATATACGAGGTCTGTTCAAAAAATACGTGAACTGTTTGAATTGCCCGGCTCAAGTTGGTTCCAGGTAAATCCACTTGGTATCGTTAGCCCTTTCGCGCCCGAGCTTCGTGGAGGGAAATTCTTCCTCGTTACGAGTCTGTTGAAAATTTTCTTCACTCCCCTGTACGAAGCTTCCTCTCGTCGACGGAAGGCAGAGGTTCCCTCCCTAACCATTTTTGGACCCAACTCAGCGGGTCGCCGATCCCTTTCCTCAGCCGCTGTCCCAGACCCTCAAAGGATTAAAAGAATCCTTCACAGCGCGAGTCCACGGTCAACTGACTGAAATTGCAATGTTTAATATAAACAAATATTTGGGGTCGCATCGATTTTTTTTACATTTAAAATGAATTTATTGTCCATTTCAGAGCGTGCAGAAATTTTAAACGACGTTCTAACGTTCATATTGACGGATTTAGTACATTTAGTACGGATGACGGACGACCAAAATGCCAATACGTCCAGGTTTGTCAGGAACTGCTTGATCGTTCAGAAGAAGATGAAAAATTCTTGTCAAGGATCGTAACAGGCTTCCCCACCCCCCTGCTCAACTTATCTTGCTCCTTGTGACTTTTTCTTGTTCCCCAAACTCAAATGACCCTCGAAAGGAAGAATATTCCCGAGATTAAGGCAAATGCGACGAAGGAGCTGAAGGACATTACAAAAGAAGCGTACCAGGACAGTTTCTGGAAACTGCAAGTGGAAACACCGTCGGGATAAGTGTGTGCGTTGGGGAGGAGAGTACTTCGAGGGGAACCCAGACATTTAACTTCTAAATAAAGTGAATTTTGTTTTATGACGTCAGTCCGCGTATTTTTTGAACAGACCTCGTAATGCATATTTTAATGCAATCAAGATGAATGTTTCAATGCAATCGAGAAGAATGTTTCAATGCAATCTACATCGAAGAAAATAGTATACTTAACGATTTCATTGCAAGAATGAAAAACGTGCCTAAAATACAATATGACAACTACTATTACTTCTCGAATACTAACATACAACAAAATATTTACGTACAAAGGTACTCAAGGTTCATTAACGGACACATAGTGGGGCAAAGACAGATTACAGTACTGTATCTTACAATTTCACCTACCTCTCCTTGAGAAGCGAGAGTACTTCTCTCCGGGAGCAGAACAACCACACACACAGCACGTTCTGGATCCCGCATCTGAATTCATTCGACAATCACACAGATTTCAACTGCCTGTAATACTCCGATAGCCGTTAAGACTGTATGTGTTACCCTCATTTCAAATCAGCAGGGAGGCATGGAGGGTGAAATATCCCCCTTCCCCGAACCCAAAAAGGTGGGGGGTAATCGTGTAGTTGGTGTAGTTCCAAACATCGTTCGTAGAGCGTATGGAACTTAGGTGAACGGCCGCGGTACTACTGGAACCCCCATGGACCAGAGTATTCACTACTCTGGGCTTTCTGTTCTGTTGGAGAGATTCTGAAATAAACAGGAAAAAGTGAGTGCAATTTGATTAGGGGTGAGGGAGATTGGAGCTAAATGAACCGCAAATGATTTCTTCAGTTCCAATTTGCGCACATGTTTGATGAGTTAGAGAGTTAAAATTTTTACTGTAGACGGATGTTGGTACGGCAAAGGAACGTCAGCCGTTTTGCGCCATTTGTGGGAATGCAAACCCATTTTTGTTTTGGTGTTTGTTATCTTGTGGTCACTCAAAGTATTTAGTGCTTCGAAGGTTTTGATTCCTGAGGGTTTTTGTGAAGTTTTTATTGTGAATGTTGGTACAGTACACAGTGGATAGTGCTATTTCGGAAAAAATGGATTTTAAGTGATCAATTCGAGGATTTCTGTTGTGCGCCTTTGCCACTGCCAAAACCTGCTGTGGGGCTAAATGGACCGCGTGTTTTGCATGCATTTCAACGTTTTCTTTGCTTTCACGGAGAAGGAATTCATGTAGGATCTATTAGCTGAGTAGGATGCCCGCTAAAGTGCACCCGCAGCTCCAAAGAAACGCTGACGACCAGCAAAAAATCCACGCAAAAATTAAGTCCAACATATTTCTTTCGATAAACGACATATATATTAATAAATTAGTTTTGTTAGCGAAATAGCTCATTTTATTTGATCAATTCACTTCTTTTTCTGTTTCTCCCTTCGAAATCCACCGCGAAGCACTAGTTTTGTTTAAAAAACGCTGTGGTTCATTTAGCCCCACCCATGGTCCATTTAGCCCCACCGTGGGGCTAAATAGACCGGATGCGCACTTTCCAAAAAACGGCCATAAAAACATACTTTCGATGTTCATACAGCTTGACAAGTGTGTACTAGTTATAGATCACAAAATATTCTACAAGATAGACCGTTTTTGGAAGTAAAATTGCCTAAATCCGCCCACCAGAACGTCACAAACGAAAAAGGGTCAATTTATCCCTACCCTACCCTAATTGGGTATTGATTAAGCAGAATCAAATTATGGTGCTTAAGCATAAACTGTTTTGGTGATGATGCAAAAAATATAATTTCAATAGTAAAAATTCGGTCCTTAAGCGGCCAGAAAGAGGTGGGCGCAACTACCTTACTCGAGTACCTATTGCTGAATTACGGTTTTAGATGGCGATCATGCAAAAAATATAGTTCTTGTGAAATGGAACTTTATAACTTTTCTTTGGTGAACTGTAATTAATGAATTCTGCTTTTTTTGTTAAAGTTTAATATCTCATTCTCATCCGAGGCATTTATCTTGATATTCTGTAACTGGCCGAAAATGCGTAATTACTCGACCAACTTAAAACCATGTTTCCACCTTACTGAAGGTCAAACTTCTTACAAATTTATTGAAACATGCCCCCTTCATTTCTTTTTCAGCCAAATATCTTCCAATTATCTGTTCATACCACACCACGTAGTGTTAATAGCTGTGTTGCTGTGAAAACTATAGTAGGATTTCACACCAGTTATGCACTATTGTGATATTTAGTCATCTCACTAGCCGCTGCGTATTCAGAGAATCTGCGTCATTATGTGGTATTATTTGCAAACTCTTCATTGCGCCGACATCTTCATCCTCGCAAATTTTTCACTCGTGTACCATTTGGTAGTTTTCCAATAAAAAACAAGATATGTGCCCTAAAACGTTCCTTCAAAGTTGAACGAGGTGATACCACTGATCCTGCAATAACTTCCCCTCGAGGAAATGTTGCGAAAACATTTTAGTCGGAATGGGGATGTATCGCAGTTTTGGATGTTTCTGTCTTTGTAAAATATCGGTTACGTATTACCGAAAATTTGCATGAAACCAAGCGAATATTCCATTGAAACGTAAAATTGTTCAGTGTAATTTTTTACTCAAAACAACTGACTTTTCTGGTGGTGTCAACTTGGACAGTATATATTTATCTCTCGCCGGGCATTATGCCATGCTCTTTGAAGGATAATTGATAGTTTAAATACCATTTGGATTCACCCACGAATCCCCGAACGAAATTAAAAAGAACAGGTTCGCACGGTATGCATGCGATGACGAAAGAAGAAAGCGGAAACGAATATTTGGAGAAAATAAACTGGAAATGATTTCGAGAGGTAGCGCAGGAACCATGAGGGACCATAGTCAGCCGTTGCAAATGATTGAGAATCGGTTTCAAACTCTCCCATCCATTGTTGCGCGCCAACCGTTACAATTAATATCGGCAGCCATTTCCTCCCGGGCGGGCTTTCCCATCAATTTCAGTTTCATTTGCTTCCGTGATCTGCATTTTCTGTCGCACTCAAACGTGGTCTGTTCTTCATTCAAATGGCCAACCCATTTGCATGGAAAGGGACATGCATTTTCTGGACATCTACGCCTGTTTAATGCCTGATGAATGTTCATTGATGCACATTTAAAGGAAAGATGAGTACCTGAAGTTTGATTCCTGCATACAATTATACGTCATTGGGTGTTGATGCGTATAATGTGTATCAGATGGTTACAAAGTAGTATTAAACCGTTTAAATATGATAAAATTTAATCAAATATTTACAATGGGGTCGTTTACCATATTTTTTATCGCCGAATCTGATAGAGTTTGTAAAATAAAAAGACCCGTATTTTTCCGTTTTTTTGATCCGTCAATTATTTCTTGAGTTATAAGCGGCAAAAAACTGATGTTTTTTGAAACTGAAAAACTGGTACCACCTCTGACGTATATCGACTTCATCCAATCACAACTGAGCCCGCGAAGCTACTTCGCCTCATCGCAATGGGGGGGACACAGCTGACTCTGCCAATCGGAGCAGTTGCGACAGCATCTGTGCAAGCAGACCTTCCGAGAACCCCCCTCCACTCCCTTCCCTTCCTCGAAAAACAGTCAAGGACGGGAGGAAAATGACGTCAATGTTATCAAAGCAGATTTTTCGGTAGGCGTCACCTTTTACTTATATTAATTTTGTAATTATAAGCTAATGGTTTTGGTTAGAAGATTAATTTTTTCAATAAAAATTCATTTTTCGTTTCCATGTAACGATTTCGTGTTCAAAATTGCGATTTCGGTTCCGGTTGCAATTTTATTTATATATATATATGCAATATAATTTAAACTTTAAATTTCTGAAGTCAAACAGAAATATAAGTAACAAGCTGTACCCGGCCACGCGTTGCTGTGGCTCAGTCTGGTTAAATGGAAAGCGCACGTATAGAGTATGTTTAATTTCACAATTCTTATGGGTATACAATATTTTTTGTTGTTCCAATGTCTGTGCAGATATAGAGATTGTCTGCTTTACCGATTCTAGAACACGCAACATGCACGCAAAAAAATACCCGTACATGTGAGAAGCAATCCGTGTCTAGATCTAAACCGCATAGTTCTAAAGAATGGCCCTGAGCTTTGTTGATGGTGAATGCAAATACCAATCGAATTGGGAATACAATCACTTAAATTGAAATGGCATATCTGTCGGAATCATAGGAATGCGAGGAATTAGGACATCTTCGCCTTTGAAAGTTCCTGTGCAGCTTGTGGATTCTACGACGTTGCTCATTAATTTCTTTACTGAAAGCCGCGTGCCGTTGCAAAGCTTTGGTTAGTTGATATTTAGCAACATGATAATTGGCACGCCGATTTTCAATTGCAGTACGTGCGGTGGCATCCCTGGCAGATCGAGTAAATTCAAAAATTCCGTTCGATAACCAATTGCTTCATCTGCTTCCACAACAGTGTCGACGGTCTTGTACATATGTGCCTGCGTCGCTTTGAGTGTTAGACTGAATAATATTGTTAAGTTCGTAGAAGTCTTTGTTCTTGGCCGCAAGAATAGCTCGTTCACTTAGCCAATCGTGATCCTTATAGTTGATTTGAATATTGAGAAATACTTTTTCAACCATTTCTTCTTTTGACGTTACTAAATTGCAAAAGTTATGAGGCAATGAAATTTTTCCTGAGACCAGATCAGACCTTTCCGTTCCCAATTTCCAGTAATTTATGTGAGTATATCAGCTGGACACGCATATTTGTATTTAATTTTAACGTCTTTACATGTCGTCACAAAGTAGAATATTTCAGGCAAGCATTTATTTCATCCGCTAGTGTCGATCGAGGAATTACAGGTAATGTTTGCCTGAAATCTCCTGCAAGCAATATTAATACGTTCTCAAATGGTCTCAGGTTTCCACGAAAATCTTTTCGGGAATGTTCTCAACAACTTCCCAAAGTTTCATGGCGATCCGATGAATGGTGTAGTAATGCATAAAGGACACACACACATACATTCATTTTTATATATATAGATAAATTAAACTTGGTAAATTATTGTTTATACTCAGTATTCATTCAGTAGTTATACTTTTCATTGTTGGTATGCCACTTTAATGTCAGTGTCTCCATAACTTTTTCAATTTTCATTTTAACCTTTGAATAAATTGCTAGGGATAGGGATGGCGTGAAAATATATTTTGGAACTGATTTTCAAAGGTACTCGTTGAAGAGAGTTGTTTCCTGTGCGTTTGTCTTCAAAAGTGATGACAACGTAATACGTTGACTTAGATCTTTATGCCTGCATACAGATGTTAATAATTTACAATTCACCTTCGTAAATATTTAATATTTTATTTCTGCCTTAATTATATCCTCATTTTAAATTGTTATTAAAATTATTTGCCTTTGACTGTTCTGGCTGTCTGGAAAACGTGTTAATTCAATATAAAAATAAGCAATTTGGCGGGGTCGTGGTCTACCTAAACAAGATTTTTATCTCTCCTCAGGTTTTGTCCGTTTTAATTCTGCCTTCTACGTCATTATAATTTAACAGGTTCTTTAACTTTAACAAACAATTATATTAACAATTATATTCTGTCTTATTAACATTTAAAGGTGCCTTTTCCTTTGTAGACTTTATTATACTGTTAGTAATTAAGACTTTGAATGGATCCGAGCACTTGATAGGGAAGTGAAGTCTGAAATAAATTAAGTTTTGAAATAAACAGAATGAAACTGAAGGAGAGATATTAATTGACGCATTTTTTTGCTATGGAACCATCCACTAATTGTAATAAACATCAAAAGTAAAGACCTATAATAAGTAGCGCAAAGGACAAGAACGAATTTCATCGTAAATACTGAAATACATTCTATAGCGTTGAAAAATGCTTAGGCATTGTTAAGTAATTCAAAACACCATGTTTTCCTAACATTTAAAACGCACAGGTAATTGTTCTCAGGAATATTTATTTTAATTACTCTCGTCGTCGTCTGCTTATAACATCCGAGTTATAAATCAATTTCATTTGTATTAATTCATTTCATAAAGAATCCTTTGTTCTGACAAAGGATTATTTGCGAAATCATTTTCATCCACGCTTGACATTTCAGCGAATGGAATCCAAGGAATCGGAGACGGATATAATTTTGTTGTATTTTAATAATTTGCTATCATATAATTGAAAAGTTGAACATCTTAAAGTATATTTTCGGTTACAGTACTGACATTGCCACATGCTGGCTAGTAATTTACTACAAAAGTAACCGACTCGGGCTTCAATGAGTGTAATTATTTCATGATGGAAAGCAAAAGAAAATATCTTTGTGGATTCCTTTAAATTTTGCACATAAAATGATCAAGGGCTATAAAGCGCTTGAATGATAAAGCAATGATAAAGCGCTTAAAATAAGATGATATCGGTGTAGTTTGATTTGCCAAAACGTTTTCTGAAAAATCAATCACCGTATTCTTATAAAGAACTGGGCGACTTGTTATACTTACCAGAGGAGACTATTTTCCCTCAGAGCCTTGTGAATAGTAAACAGCGAAATGTTGAGGGAGAGATACTACATAAATAGACAATTTGAATAAAGAACAAGGTTTGTTATTGTTTGTTCAGGGAATAATGCTATTGCGTAAGTTGTTTTCCGAAACTTAGACGTGTTCCACCAGTGTGTTTGTTTGCTTCCTTATATTTTTCCTCCAATTAGGAAAGTAATTTACGCAAACAATTTTCTCGCAGCTTACAACGAATGGTGTTAATCTCCTTTCCATAATAGGGCTGTTTCCTTCGTCAAAGAAAACAGAATTCATTAACTGCGATTCATGTCCCACCTTTAATGCATTCATTTAACATTTAAAAAATTGGATTGAGTAGGCACTAGTTTACCAGAGAATTAAATGTTAATTTTAATTTAATTTGAAAAAGTTTGTGCAGACGTATCAGGTACATGTATAGTTCACGTTGCGAGAAATATGAAATATTCGTATGCTGAACTTACCATTGTATTTCGGAGCCCCTCAGCTCTAGTGAATATGTATTGACAATAATAGCCAATGAAAACTATCGTAGTTCGAAAAGTCTCCTTCGTTTATCATGGTATTCATCATCATCATCATGGGTCAACAATCCTAGGATTGGTTTGACGCAGCTTTCCACTCGATTCTTCTATCGGCCAACCTTTTCATTGTGACGTAATTCTTCTCTTTTACATCCTTCACACCTGTTGTATATAACTCATACGAAGCCTGCCTTTTCCATTCTTCCCGTTCACTCTTCCCTCGACGATTGTCTTCATCAGGCCATCGTGTCTTAAGATGTGGCCGATTAGGTTGTCCCGTCTTTTTATAATTTTCAGCAGACTTCTCTTTTCTCCCACTCTTCTTAAGACTTCTTAATTTGTCACTCGGTCGATCCATTTTATCTTCATCATTTATCGATAGCACCATATTTCGAATGCTTCCACCCTTTTCTTCTCCGCTGCTCTCATCGTCCATGCCTCAGTGCCATGAAGAAACATGCTCCATATGTTTTGATGAATTGCTTCCTTACTTCCAAGAATGTATTTCCATCTGTAAGTAGATTCTTCTTTTGATAGAATGCCCTCTTTACCTGGACTATTCTACTCACTATTTCTTTCTTGTTTAATCTATCGTTGGTTACTCTGCTTCGCAGGTAACAGAACTCTTACACCTCTTCTAGTTTCAGTTTTCTTAGTATAACGTTGGTTTTATCCTCATCTCTCTTGCTCTACACCAATATCTTAGTTTACAAAGACATTATAGGAATAAAATGACCTGAAAGTCTCACCTATAGGTGAGAAATTATAATAATAATAATAATAATAATAATAATTTTTATTCCACCTCTAAGAAAAAATTAAACATACAAATACAAATAATACAAAAGATGCAGATGCGGATTATGCAGATAGTTTTAAGGGAACGGAGGGAAGGTGTGTTGGAGGGAAACCCGGCGTCAGAATTAGCCTGTGCTCCTGACTACAATCCCAAAGAGAGTTTGACGCCTCATCCGATGGACAGGGTAGGTACCTAATTTACAGATTCAAACAATTCATCATCGATCACTTTAGTCGTCATGCCAACCAATGACAAGGAAGACACCACAAATCCATGAGGAGAGGAAGGTTCCATAGGAGGAGGAAAAGGGGGTGAGTTAAAGTAAGACAGTGAGAGGATAAGTAGTCAAAGGGTGCCAAGTCACATTAGTTGCCATGAGAAAAAATCACTGGACCGGGAATCGAACCACGGACCTTTTGATTTCCGGGCCACTGAGCAGACCACTACGCTACCCAGGATCCTTAATTCCCATGGCAATTTTACCGAGGTTCCAGAAGCCCTTTCTCCCTTGCGTTGCCAACCTTGATGAACCGCGAGGGCTCAACAACTAGTACCTTGAAACTCGGTAAAATTGCCATGGATATTAAGGATCCTGGGTAGCGTAGTGGTCTGCGCAGTGGCCCGGAAAGCCAAAGGTCCGTGGTTCGATTTCCGGTCCAGGTGAATTTTTTCGTATGGAAATAAATGTGAATTTCACCACCTTTCACGCGGCAGGCTTGGAAACATCCTACATATACCGCCAAGCGCGGCTTTAGCGCTGGATGGAGTTCACCGTTGGTCGTGGCTTCTTGGAAGCCCTTTCTCCCTTGCGTTGCCATCCCGGATGGACCTCGAGGGCTCCAAATCTAGAATAGAATAGAAAACGTTCTTTATTGTTCTGGGACTATAAGTCCCCTGGAACCTCGAATGAAATAAAATATTGCATGCCAGAAAGAAATAAAAAAGGGATAAAGCGAATATAGTCTGGGCAACAGCCGCTCAATTGGATAATGGAGCAATATTACACATATAAATGAACAATAAATAATAAATACGAATATAATGAGTACATCACCATTAATTGGTAAAGGTCTATTGGTTAAACCATTAATTGGTCGAACCAATAATTACATAACCATTAAAATGAAAGCCACGATATAAAATTAAAGAAAACACTTGAAGGAAAAAGAAATTTAAGTTGGGCAGCATAAATAATGATTTAAATGACTTGAAAATAAAGCATTAAATAAAAAGGAATATAAATTAATATGCACAATATCAAGCATTTCAGTTAGATAATACAATACTACAAATTAGAACACAATAAAAGTAACAAAAAAAAACGATTTTGTGAAACCACATTTAAGCCGAGCAGTATAAATGTTGAATAATATTCCTCTTAAACTTCGCAATTGTAGGAGAGGTTCTTACATTGTCAGGCAAAAAAATTCCATAGTTTGCAATAGGAGATGAGAAAAGAGTGCTCGAATAGTCGGGAATGGAATTTGGGAACACAGAATATCTCAGTGATTCGGGTTGATCTTTTCCCTGTGTTTGCATTGTATATAAAGTTTTCATACAAATACGAGGGTGTTTTGGATTCCAGAATCTTAAACAAGCATAAAGCCTTTTGGAGTTTTCGGCGTTTATCCAATTTTGGCCATTTTATTTTTTCATAATAAGGTGTGACATGTTCGTGATAGCGGATATTAAACACAAAACGCAAACAGGAGTTTTGAAGACGCTTCAACTTAGTGCAAAGCTCTGAGTTCACATCGGAGAAAATAATTGAGCAATAATCAAAATATGGGAATACCAGAGTTTGAACCAGTTTCTGGCGAAGTGAAATCGGTAGCATATGCCTGAAGTGCTTCAATTGGTACAGAGTCTTATGCACATTGTTGGATATTATTTTAACGTGTTCCCGCCAGCTCAAGTTGTTATTTAAGTGAACTCCAAGACTTTTCACTGTATTCGAATAATCTATAAGGATATCCTGTAGGTACTCTTATTTTGGGAAGGTCGCTCTTTGAGATAAAATGCTGGTAGGAACGACTACCGAAAATTATCGACTTGGTCTTATTTGGATTCAACTTTAGCCGATTGGAAGCTAACCATTTACTGATAGATTGAATATCTTTTTTAATCAGTTCAACGGCATTCTCGAATTCGTACGAGTAGCATTCAAGATAAATCTGTAAGTCGTCTGCGTAAAAATGGTATTTGCAGTGAGTATCTAGTACCTTTAACCTCGGTAAAATTGCCATGGGAATTAAGGATCCTGGGTAGCGTAGTGGTCTGCGCAGTGGCGCGGAAAGCCAAAGGTTCGTGGTTCCATTCCCGGTCCAGGTGGGTTTTTTCTCATGGAAATTAATGTGAATTTCACCGCCGTTCACGCGGCAGGCTTGAAATGCCATACAAAGGGTGCCAATGCCGGAACGAAAGAGGAGGGCTGGGAAACCTAAAAAAACGGAATGTAGAGATGAAAGGCGGGTCTGCGGAAGAGTAAGTTAGTGTTGAAGTATTCTATGGCGAGGGATTGGTGCTAGCAAAGGAATAAGCGGTCAAGGAAGGGATTGCGGGCAATGTCCAGTAGAAGACGAAATGAGGAGAGGCGTTATACAGCAAGGGGGAACAGAGTGAAGGTGGGAATGTATTCTTGGGGGAGGGGATAATAAGGAGCGGGAAGTGGTCAGCGAAAAATTGCCCATCTAAAGGAACATTTGCATTTTTACCTTTTGGCATGCTTACCAAAAGAAGATTCTGATTGCGGCTGCAAATACAAGCGTGAAAGTGAGGAAACGTTTCATCAGAACATACATCTGGAGCATTCCACTATATGGCAGCGAAGAATGGACGATAACAGCAGCAGAGACGTCAAGGCTTGAAGCATTTGAAATGTGGTGCTACCGAAGAATTATGAAGATTGAATGGAACGACCGAGTGACGAAAGATGTATGGGGCAAGTTGTGAAGGATTTAAAAGAGAAGAAATACGTCTATATGAAGAGGTCGACGGATATGAGAAATGAGTAGAGGGCTGCCAGTGGGGACAGGGTCAAACGAATCGTAGGAATGGTTGACCAATGATGATGAGCTGGTCGAAAATTGTTGCACGACTCCCATATGAGAAATTAGAGGTCAGGTAGTGTCAAACATGGAAACTATGAAAAAATGAAAGGACAACTTAATCGGCCATATCTTGAGACATGATAGAGAAGATTAACGTTAATATGAAGAGGATCAATCGTACGTTATTGACTCATTGTTATTATTTTTAATACGGACTCATTATGTTGAAACTATTTTCTCTTCATGATCTTTTTGTAACAATATTAATCACTATTAAGTAATGTAGGATATTTCAAACCTGCCGCGTGAACGGCGGTGATATTCACATTAATTGTCATACGAAAAAATTCACCTGGACCGGGAATTGAACCACAGACCTTTGGCTTTCCGGGCCAATGCGCAGACCACTACGCTACCCAGAATCCCTATCCCTACGGTAAAATTGCCATCCTGGGTTCTGGGATCCTGGGTTCTGGGATCCTGGGTAGCGCAATAGACTGCGCAGCGGCCCGGAGATCCAAAGGTCCGTGGTTCGATTCCCGGTCAAGGTGAATTTTTTCGTATGGCAACTAATGTGAACTATTAAGGGATATTAATAATGGCATAAATTCTTTGTAGCTATATTCACTTAGGGAAGCATAAAAGTGTAGATGTTCAATTTTATGTTCTTCCTTCCTTTCACATGGGAATTAGAAATTTCCACAAAAAAGGGTCAGGGAAATTTTTCTAAAGCAGTGAGTTTGAATCCAGTGGAAAGATTATTTATATTCTCCCAGTTTTGATCCTCGTTCATGCTGTAGAGAGAGATAGAAGGTATATCTCCTGTACCGGAAATCCTAGGGGGCGTGGCTAATACGAACATCAAAAGTTCTGCTGTATGTGACTGCTCGTCTAGCAGAGCACTATTCGAAAGTGCGGGAGTGATCACGAGAGTGCGTTTGATGGCTTTGCCGCTAATTTCCTGCCCCCTGGTGGAGTGGGAAGTGGTTTCCTTTGATCCGCGCGAATCAAAAAGGGGGATATATAAAGGTCTCGCGTCAACAGGTCTGCCGCAAGCTCCACTCGCCCAGGATCAGAGCAACATCATCGACGTTCATGGAAATTTTCCCCCAACAGTGTATTACTGCTTTACTTCTATACTGGAAACTAAAGATGTTAGGAAGCAATTAAAAATATTTTGGGATACTTTCTTGTATAGTTAGGAATAATATTCTGATTCTCTAAAGTAAGAGTACTCAAACGACTGTACGCGGACCAATGATGGTACTTGAAAAATTACTCAATGGCTAGTGAATAGCAGAATAGTATTCTTTTTGATTTGATTAAAAGATTATGATAAATACGCAATAAATTTCACTGTAGTTACAAAACATTAAAATATGTGTGATTCATATCATCGAAATTATGACGGCAATACGAGCTGTTGCCGGAATGTTATTACCTTTTTTTGACAAATTTATTTCCGCTGGTAAATTTGAAATTTTCCCATAAAAATGTATTACTGCTTTACTTCTACTGGAAGCTAGGCCTTTAGATGTTGGTGATGGGGGAGGTTAGAAGCCTGCTCTAAATTAGTGCGAGTATTTAATTCAGGTCCATAGTTTTGACGTCTCATTCCACGAAGAGAGTTTTGCCTACGATGCTTTCTCTACGTGGCACTCAGTTAGGGATTGGTATGCCACCAAAAATCTCTAACGTTGGAGGGTTCGAACCCAGGTTCTTGGACTGGGAGGCCAGTAATCTAGCCATTTCGCCAATCCGATAATCATATTGCAAACTCTAGTGCAGGAAAATGATGGTTAATGATTATAATATACTAATGACCTGCCTTCTTTGTCGATTTTCCGACAATTTCTTTGCGATTAAAATCATAATTATGAATTACGATGTGGTATTCTGGTGAAATTAAATAGAATCGTCAATGGTTCCTGGCCGAAAACTTTCGTTGGATTTCAATCAGATGATTGGGGAACTAGTTTTCACACATCATCAGGAAACAATGGGAAATTTGCATGAAATATGTTTCTCGGGTATAATTGATGTACTTGATGCGAAATTTTCTCACACATTCAAATATATAAGCCAAAATTTTCTATACCGACCACAGAGGTTATCACAATGCTATCAAAATGTTCCCGAAAATCGACGAAGGTCACGTGACCCGTAACGATTTCTGACGACACTGCACGGTATAGATGGCATAGGTTCCAAAACGAAGAAAAATATGTTATTTTGAGGTTTTTTGCCGTTTCGTGGTCGAAGACATGACTGAAAAGGGATTTCAAAAAGGAAAATCCGAAAATTTGCCTTTGGCTTGACTTCCTTATGGATTCATCATTCTTAAAAAAAAGTGATTGCTTTGTCATACCAGAGATTCTTGGAGTGAAAAAAAACGGGGTGCTATACAGCTATTATATAATTATGGTCTATTTGCTCGTTGTGAACCACATTACTTAAATAAAAAATTCGAAATACATTCGTTTGTTGCATTAAAAAATGAGTTAAAATACATGCATTTTTGTCATGGATTCATTAAACAACTCACTTCCACTTAACAACAGATAAATAACACCCATAGTGATGCCGTGCCGTGACGTCATGCGATGACGTCTTGTTTTTAATCTGCAGAAAAAGTACGATTCCGAAAGAGTAAAAAATGAGTTAAAATACATACATTTTTGTCATGGATTCATTAAACAACTCACCTTCGCTTGACAACAGATAAACAACAGCCATAGTGATATCTAGCCGTGACGTCTTGTTTTTAATCTGCCGAAAAAGTACGATTCTGAAAGAGAAATATCTTTGTAACACAATTTAATGCTTCAGCAAAATTTCCCCATTCACAATTTAGCTAATAAACTTCACATTCAAAGTGTTGTTAAAAAAATAACACAGGTTTCCGGTGAATGCCGGTGACAGATCAGAGCGCCACTCTCGTTGTTCCGCACTTAGTGGAAAACTATTCTTGTAGGAGGAAGGATGTCGAAGGAGGAAGAGATCAAAATGGTCATTGGTTGCTGAGAAGTGATGTGAATATGGAGTCTCGCGTTTTCCGGGAAATTTGGAGCGATTTGTTTCGAGAGGAGAGAGAGAATGGGAGGGCGGCCCGCCGTCTGCGAGCCGCACTCTCATCCCCCCCACGTCTCCTCCCACCCCCTCGCCGTCTGCTCCCATGGCAACCGGGACAGCAGCACCACTCCATTAGGGGTGGGGGGGCGGTAAACGCCCTCCCCCCCCACCCCCTATATCAGCCGGCCAATCGGGAGCCAGAAAACACCCAGGGATAGTAATCCCACCCACGTTTATCTCCAATTACGCACGCACGCCGTCACACTCGTTCCCCGAGACGGTTTCATTATTCGTAAGAAGAGTCCACTTCACGCGAGCTTCCCTTACAAGTGCTCCGAATTAGCTTCGTTATCAGTGAGCTGGAAACGATATCGTGAAAAAAACAAATGATTTTTGGTGGTCGTTTTCGCTAAATTTTACGAATATGAAAACTGGAATGGTTGAGATGATCATGGGAATTAGTTTGGAGTGGTGATAAGACTGCTGGTCCTCCTTATCGAAGGCCTTAGTTCGAATTTAGGAAGATATTTTCAATCGTCTACCGATACCAATTTTTCGGAGAAAAAAACAGATGCATGACTCCATCCGTCAGATTCCTTTCGTCAAGAGGAGGCCAATTCTGACGCCGCGCTGGACTCCACCGTTCTTCACCTCTCCATAAATGACATCTACATCTACACGATACCCTGCAAGCCACCGCGAGGGTGTGTGGCAGGGGGTGAAGATCACCAAGCATGCACTACTAACATGCAAACAAGGAACTATAGTGTCTCATGCAACTAGATTGTTATTATCTACAGTATTTAAGGGATTAATACATGCATCATGCACTACAGAATACCGTAAAATATTTCCCCTAATTATCCCTTTTCTATGTTGCCTATTCTGTTCTCTTATGGTACGGGGGAAAAATGCCATGTTGAATCTATCAGTACGACAATCTATCTCTCTAATCTTATTTATCTGGTTGGATCTAGCATAATACGCTGGTGTTTTTAATACGTGCCTAACATCTTCAGCAAAGATATCCGATTGAAATTTCTCTAATAGATTTAATCTGTACTTTACCCTACGCTCTGATAATGATTCCCACCCTAATTCTTTTATTAATTCTGAAACGCTACTCAACCTATCGTAACACCTTTTAACGAACCTAGCTGCTCTACGCTGCACAAATTACTGTCATCTCTTTCCAAACACTCACCTATCCTTAATAGTGTAAATAACCTTAGTTGCCGAACGTCTTCCCGGGCAATATAAATAGTACCGATAATCATAATTCGTGTGTTAAATGAAATTACCTGACATTCCCACTACATTGAGAGCGTTTATAGACTAGGACGATGGATGTTCGAGAAAAAAAATATTATTGAACCAGCAAATCGTCGTTAAATGCACCGTTGGAAAACAAATTATGCTCGCCGTAATCTTGAATATTTCTTTGACTGCATTATTATTACTCATATGTGCTTTTATAGCACCTAAAAATAAAAAAAACCAGAGCAGGAGAATTTAAAGGGACGAATGATTTTTGCTCAAAAAATCAAAATATTTTTTTTGAGCCAACATATTTCGTTAAATAATTCGGTTGCAAACAATTAACCCTGGAAGCAACGTCCAAGTGTGCTTCCACATCATGACAAATTATGGATTTTTTAAAGGACTTATTCCAATTCGTGCAAAAGGTAAGCCGTCGAAAGCAAACAAAGACGTACCAATAATTTTTAACTTTCCGCAAAAATATTAACGGAGTAATGCACTGATATACATAATAGCAGAATTTCCACAGACAAATATATATTCTCAATCTTCACACCTGATGCGAACTCGGAGGTTGATGCTCCGATCCTGATGAGGGCTTTTTACTGTGTGGAAACTCTGCTATTTTAATAATTCCGACTGTTTGCGAACGCGCCAAAAAAATTAAGTGTAAAGTTGGTGCAATGGTTAGAAGTACTGTCCTCATACCCAGTGGACCCAGGTTCCAATCCCGGCCGAAGAATATATTTTTCATTGGCAAACCGATTCCTACTTGACTGCTGTATGGATAGCACTTTGTGTCCAATACTCCGTCCGTCGAATGGGACGCTGAGCCGCGGTCTCCTGCCGGCGGAGTGTCCTGCTCTGGGCTCACGCGTTTTTTCAGGAAACAAAATTCGATATAAAAAAGGTGCTGACTTCAGCTAAATGTCTATCTGATTAGCGCTGGAAATTTAAAGAGGAAGATGACAGTTTTAGTCTCGTGGCGGATAATTCATTGTTGCCGTGAAAAAGTGCGGTTATAAATGGAATAGCATACGAATAAGTACTAAAGTCAAAACCTTGAAACTTCGCAGACGTAATAATAAAGATATAATTCACCTTGCGTTAAAATTTTGTTTTAGTCAAACGCTTTTCTTGGAAGTTATTAGACTTTAAAATGACGCATGGCGCCGTAGAGCAAAAAAATAGGCCCTTTTTTCCTGTAACGTAAGAAACAGGTCCAAAATACGTTTTTAAAAAATTATTCAAGCAATGTAGTCATTCAACAACAAATTTATCCAAATTTCTATGTAAATAATGTGAAAATCCGATGAACGGTTTCGGTGTTATTAAGATTTGACCTCGACTCTACAAGATTTTGGCGCGGACAGTAGATGACGGATCGAATAATGGAAAAAAACGGCTCATTTTATTTTACAAACTCTGTCACATTCGGTAATAAAGAAAAACACGGTAAACAACCTCATTACCTTATCCGGTAGGGTACAAAATAATACTTGCAGAGACCAAAGACTACAACTTATTAGATTTTCCCATTGTCAACCTTGTACATCTTGTGTTCGCACTACCCCTAGGCATGGACTCAAATTTGCGAATTCGAATTTTGGTTTCATGCAGCTATCCGCTCAATTCAATTATCGTCCAATTATTTGTTTTCATGTGATTTTTCTCAATTTATTTCTTTATTGTTTTTAATGTTTACCCAACATATAAATATAATTACCGGGTAAACAATTAATTATCGAACAAGGCAGTACAATATTATTAGCACTGGTCAAAACGCTACACAAAGAAGATAATACAAGTATTAATAACATTGGACATTTATAAATATCTATCAAAATCAACAACATTATCAACATTAACAATCATCAATTGCATCATTATTTTCTTGATTTGTTTGTTTTAATTTGAAATTTTTTGCATTCACTTTTCCACCGACGTTAATTCGCGAGGTATTTATGGTATCACCTTTTTTTTTTTAGAATTCATATCTAACTTTTTTTTTTCTCCATCTCTTCATAAGCTCTCTTCAAAAGTCGCTTGGCACATGCACTTTCTCCTCATTATTCGTCTTCAGCACCCTACTTCAAGTTATATATTTCGTTCACATCAAATGCCATGTTTCGTTGTGTAGAGAGCACCTCGACAACAGTACTTCGTCCGTCGGATGGGACGTTGATCCGTGGTTCCAGCGGTGTCTTTTTGAACAATTTTCGTATGCCGTTTTCATCAGGCCTTTGGAAAATGGCGCAGTCGACCTTGGCTGTAGGTTGAATTACTTGATACATCAAGAAACATTAACCCTGATTTTTAATGCCTATTTTTGGTTTAATCGCGATATGGAGGAAAAGTTCCCTACCACGGATCAACGAAATCTTAATGTCACGTATCAATTTTTGCTAATGGATGATGAAGTGATGAGAGATTCAAACAAATAAAATTCAGGTCAATTTATCAGAGGTTTAACGGAATTTTTATGGAGATCTCATATTCATACATGCATTTATTTTCCAATAGTCATGACCCAAAACCAACTCTTCGAAAGGACCCAGAAAATCTTCATAGTCAGTATATACTTTCTGTCGTCATAATTAACTTCTTATGTCATGGGAACGAGTTACATATCAACCTAGTGAACGATGATTATTAAAAATTATACGAAATTGTTTGTTAAAGATACATTCTGTTGAGAGTGACTGAGGTTCTCCAAGTGGATTGATAATAACAAATCTTGGACTACTTTGTGATTACTGGTCTTCAACTTTTACTCATTGCCAATTAATTCAATGACAAATGCATGCATGCATAAATAAGAATAAACGTGCAAGAATAAACGTGTGTGATAATGAAAAATGTAAACATGCTGCTAAAAAAGGAATAAACATTGGTAACATTGAGTTCTTTTCAATCATTCATTGTGATACATGCCCTCTATTCAACTGATTTTTATCAAGTCTTCCCTATATTTATACTTTTATGTCAAGTGAACAATTGTTTATTGAGTGGAATATTTACCTAAGGAACATTTTCCACGGTATCTAATTTCTAGGGAAAAATTTCTCTAGAAATATTTTCTAGGGAAAATGGGGGTTCAATTTTCTAGGGAAATATTTTCTAAGGAAGATTATTCCCTAGAACTATTTTCTAGGGAAAAAGGGAGTTCAATTTTCTAGGGAAAACCTTACACTTTTCTAGGAAAATTTGTAGGGAACTTTCCATCAGGGTGTGGCTGTGAAAGAATGAAATATACATCTCATCACCAACCGCCATTCCCGAGGAAAATCTCGGAGCAATCCTGTTTTCCTCCGCTTCGTACGTGTGCCTTGAGCGCTTCGAGACCAAAGTCGCAGAAGGGCTCGGATATTCCGGAAAGTGAAAGGCCGAGATGTCTCTTCCCTCTCGCGATGATAATTAATTGACCTTTCTCTCAGGATTCCGGGACCCTTGGGCGTTGACCCCTAGGGTTAGATGTAAAAGGGAAATTGGAATTGGTTGGATGAAGGGGGTTGGCTCGGTATCACCAGGGGAACACCCCTTGTCCAGATCTGACCTTCATTCACAATCCGATGCGGTCAGCTCATTAATCCCCCCAACGTGAGATCATTTTACTGAAGGAACGTCAGCGGTGATCGACCCTAGGTTTGGCGTGAACGGTGAAGGACACGAAGACAAATGGTGCGTGAAATTGACTCATCAAGGTCCAGGGTCATGTTCCATCCCTTATGCTTCTTGGGGTTATTCAGGGAGCTATCGTTTTCAGGGTCACAAAGGTTGGGTTACACTGGGAGCAGGCACGTAGCCAGGGGGGGGATTCTGGTGCTTCAGCCAATTTAATGTTTAGACCATTTATTATTTTTCAATAGTCACAAAATCACAAAGTACATGAGTAAAAAGAGTCGTTTCAGGTGCTATATGGTGGAATAACATAATTAAATAAGATTGGCAATTTTCCACAAAGAAATCTTTACGTCGACCGGTTTCGATATGATACATCATCATCAGGTGATGATGGTGATGTATCCTGATCACCTGATGATGATGAAACCGCTCGAACCACGGATCAACGTCCCATCCGACGGACGGAGTACTGTTATCGAGGTGCTCTCTACACAACGAAACATGGCATTTGATGTGAACGAAATATAGAACTTGAAGTAGGGTGCTGGAGACGAATAATGAGGAGAAAGTGCATGTGTCAAGCAACTTTTGAAGAGAGCTTATGAAGAGATGGAGAAAAAAAAAGTTAGATATGAATTCTAAAAAAAATATGCTGATACCATAAATACCTCGCGAATTAACGTCGGTGGAAAAGTGAATGCAAAGAATTTCAAATTAAAACATACAAATCAAGAAAATAATGATGCAATTTATGATTGTTAATGTTGTTAATATTCGATATCTATTTATAAATGTCCAATGTTATTAATATTTGTATTATCTTCTTTGTGTAGCGTTTTGACCAGTGCTAATAATATTGTATTATCTTGTTCGATAATTAATTGTTTACCCGGTAATTATATTTATATGCAAGGTAAAGCAGCCCAGTGATACATCATCATCAGGTGATGATGGTGATGTATCCTGATTACCTGATGATGATGTATCACATCGAAACCGGTCAAAGTAAAGATTTCTTTGTGGAAAATTGCCAATCTTATTTAATAAAGAAGTACATGAGCTTGAGAGCGTAATCTCTGAGAGTAGCTGGAGTCGTCAACACAGAGGGATTACTCGTTTGCCAGTAATAACGTTACTCATTTTTTATCTGGCGTGAGGTGCCAACATTCCAAACATTACACCTTCCCACACTTTGCAACAAAAATTTTAAATCCAAGTCTCAAGCAATTACATAACTCAGGTATAAACAAAATTCAGAAAATAAATATTCCATAACAAATTTAGCTTAATAATACCAATTACCAACTCAAATATCATCCCCTTCAATCAATCTCTTTGGTGGCCTGGGCATTTCTTCTAGGCCTTGACTCTGCCAAGGAGGGAGTAGACATTACATTCCTCCTTAGACTTGGTTCAGGTGCAGGTGGGGTGTTTGATTCCGAATCTAATTTTGTTGCTCTGATTTTAGCAGTGAAGGGTTTACGTTTCTATTGAACGCAAAATTTACTACGACCACATTGAATCTGCAGCTACGTAATACCCAGCAAAACACCGCGAGGGTGTGTGGCAGGGGGTGAAATATCATGCACTGCTTGCGTGTAACTGACAGGTGCAACGCTACTACTTCACGGAAACATGTCAGATATGAATTCACAGTCACGTAAAACTAAGTTGGTAGTTTCTACGTTTTGATGTAATGATTGATTATTAGTCAGAGTTAGTGCTGTTAAAACACGTACTACATACTACTTCAACTATATTAAATATACCAATCCCCGCACTATGTTGTTCCCTTATGTCACGCGGGAAAAATGACATTTTAAATGTATCGTTCATTGTGAAAGGGTAATGGCCAGATATCAGCTGAAGATAAATAAGAAGAAGACTAAGATATTGGCGTGCTGCAAGAAAGAAGAGGCCAAAACCAATGTCAAAACAGGAAAACAAAACTTGAAGAGGTGAAAGAGTTCTGTTACCTAGGAAACCGAGTAACCAACGACGGACGAAGCAAGAAAGAAATAGTTAGTAGAATAGCCCAGGCAAAGAAGGCATTATATTAAAAGAAGAATATACTTACAGCTGGAAATACAAGCGTAGAAGTAAGGAAATAGTTCATCAGAACATAAACCTGGAGCATTTTACTATATGGTAACGAAGCATGGACGATGACAGCAGCGGAGAAGAAAAGGGTGGAAGCATTCGAAATGTGGTGCTACCGAAGAATGATGAAGATTAAATGGATTAACCGAGTGACAAATGAAGAAGTCTTAAGAAGAGTGGGAGAAAAGAGAAGTCTGCTGAAAAGTCTAAAAAGAAGAAGTGACAACTTGATCGGCCATATCTTGAGACATGATGTCCTGATGAAGACAATCGTCTAGGGAAAAGTGAACGGGAAGAATTGAAAAGGCAGGCCTCGTGTGAGATACATGGAACAGGTTGTGAAGGATGTAAAAGAGAGGAATTACGTCACAATGAAAAGGTTGACCGATGGAAGAATCGAGTGGAAAGCTGCGTCAAACCAATCCTAGGATTGTTGAGCAATGATGATGATGACGTGTCACAGTATTTATTTGTCTCTCTATCTTGTTTTTCTGATGAAATATAGTATAAATGCGGAGGTTATTGATATGGATGTGACGACAGTTTAAAAGATGTCAGCTTCAAATTTACTTTTAATTTTCAGTCTAAATTTTGACCTGCACTCTGGGTATAATACCCACCCAAGTTATTTAATTAAGACAATTACTAACACAAATATTAACACAACTATCTTTATGGCCTCTTACAAATGTTGCTGATTTTCCTTGCGCAAGTTCTATAACTCCTTGGTCATAACTCTCTCGTATGGATCCTACTGTCCTCGCCAAAATCTTGTAGACTCGAGTTTAAACCTATATGACTCCGAGACCGTTCACAGCAGGACACTCCGCCGGCAAGGCTGCGTTTTTTCTGCGTTGCGTTTTTTCAGGAAACGTAATATTCTATATAAAATAAGGTGCTAACTTCAGCTAAATGATAATATCATATTTGCTGTGGAAATATAAAGAGAAAAATGACAGTTTTAGTCTCGTGGCGCCATGATGCATAGTTGCCGAGAAAAAGTGCGATTATAAATGGGATAGCATACCAATAAGTACCAAAGTTAAAACCTTGAAACTTCGCAGACGTAAAAATATAGATATAATTCACATTTTATTTAAAACTTGTTTAAGTCAAAGGTTTTACTTGGAAGTTATTGGACGTCAAATTGACGCATGGCACCGTAGCGCTAAAAATGGGACATTTTTTTACTCTATCGTAAGAAACTGGTCCATAATTTGCTTTTAAAAAATATTCTAACGGTTTCGGAGTTATTTAGGTTTAAACTCGAGTCTACAAGATTTTGGCGAGGACATTATATACTTAATGATGATATTGCCCTTTGCCCTGGTCGGGCGTATAGAATGCCGGGAGGTGATTGAGGACCGTTGTTTTTTAGACAGGGAGAGATGGAGACATAGTCAAACGACGCAACATCCAACTAGAAGTTTTTTAGGGAAATTATTGCTTTGTTAGGTAGTAAATGATACGTCAAGATAATAGTTTTTAATGAACTAGATAAGGAATTCAGAGACTTTCACAGAGCATCCAACGTAATTTGTTTCGTTCCGGTTCAATGAAAACACACATTTACGTTTCGGGTCTGATTTCAGTCTGGCCTCGATCACGCGAACCGATTTTACCCCTTTTTTCGCTTTAGTCGTAAATCATTTCCCACATATTCCATCTATTCACCCATTTAATCATGGCAAGGTATTCATAGTAGTGTGGAGATGACCTATTAGTCGAATAAGTTACCAGGATAATTTACCAATTTCTGATCAATTCTTCGAACAGTACGAACATTATCCAAACCATTACTATTTCCAACAGGTAAACTAGCGGGAACTTTATCGTCAATACAATCTTTAGCATCAAAATCACGACTGATAAATTTTGTAAACGCTGGTTTCGCATCCTTCTCCGCAAGTTGAAAAGGGCACTTTAATATTAGGATCGGGAATTTGTTTTCCACTCGCCAACTTTTCCGCATAATCCTTACAAATTATGTCACTGCCTTCTCCATAAAAATAGAATTCTTCAACGGATTCGTTCAACGGTTTAATAAATATTGAAATCTTTTTCGCCATAAATTTCGAATAGTTTTCACACATTGCTTTTAGCATATGTGATGGACCAGGGAACATGCCAACCCAGGAAATGCGAGTTTGGTCTTTTGTATATTCCAAGTGGAGTTTTACACGTAAAAATAGTTAGTTTGAAAGTAATCATGCATGAGGTGCGATACAATTGCGATTTTTTTGGTTTCAAATATGAAGTATTACGACGCAATCTAGTCGTCCTCCTCATCCGACGAAAGACATATCTCCTTACCTTCATTTGACGGAGTCTCATTAGATGATACCTCCTCCTTCGGTATGAGGCATTTCTCGTTCTCCCAAAACGTCGTATAAGCTTCCACAAACGACAGCTTGTTGCTTATCCCCTCCTCATCCATGTCATTAAAATTAGAGACAAAAATTACTAAACCAGTGAATTTGATAACCCTTCCAGCTTCACATTTAGCAGGGGCCATGAATTCTTTAACCTCCATAAGTCTTCTCAACTTCCCGACATCTGGGTAATATACATAAGGCATGTTCTTTTCACTTATGAGTCAAAGGAGATGATTTAGAGTTATTTCAGTATCCTGGTAACTCATAGAGAGACGGTTCATGATACATTCAATCATTAGCATAATTATACATGATGATTCATCGAAGAAAATAAATTGAAATATGCACCCATTCTGCTTCAGTCATGCCATCACTACTAAATGTCCAAACTTAGAAAAGGTTTAGCACCTTAAGAAAGTTGAATCATGATTTGCTGAAGATGTTAGGCACATATTAAAAACACCAGCGTACCTATTATGTTAGATTCGACCAGATAAATAAGATTAGAGAGATAGATTGTCGTACTGATAGATTCAAAATGGTATTTTTCCCCGTACTATAAGAGAACAGAATAGGCAGCATAGTAAAGGGATAGGTAGGTGAAATATATAAGAGTAGTCTGTAGTGCATGATACATGTATTAACCCCTTAAATACTATAATACTAACAATATAATGGGGGCGTTTACCCGGAACCGAAATCGCAATTTTGTACACGAAATCGTTAGATGGAAACGAAAAAAGAAATTTAGTGAAAAAATTAATTTTCTAACCATAACCATTCACTCATAAATCAAAAATTAAAATAAGCAAAAGGTGACACCCACAGAAAATGCTGCTGTGATAACATTGACGTCACTTTCCTCCAGTCCTTGACTGCTCGTATGGGAAGGGGAGGGAGTGGAGAGGGGTTCTCGGAAGGTCTGCTCGCACAGATGCTTTCGTAACTGCTCCGATTGGCAGAGTCAGCTGTGTCTCCCCCCTTGCGATAAGGCGAAGTATCTTCGCGGGCTCAGTTGTGATTGGACGAAGTCGAAATACGTCAGAGGTTGCACCACACCCACTTTTCCGAAAGGGTTAAAAACATTAGTTTTTCGACGCCGATAACTCGAGAAATAATTGACGGATCAAGAAACGGAAAAATACGAGTCTTTTTATTTTACAAACTCTATCATATTCGGCAATTAAAAAAATATGGTAAACGACCCCATTGCATGAGACCCTTTAGTTGCTTGTTTGCATGTTAGTAGTGCATATTTGGTGATCTTCGCCCCTGCCATACACCCTCGCGGTGGCTTGCAGGTTGTCGCGTAGATGTAGATGTGCTCTCTTGGCATTTTTCTAGTCCAAAGGTTCCTTCTCTGGACTATCTGTAACCTATTATTTCATTCAATATTAGGAGTATGCAACAAGTATTCAATCACAAAATACGCTCTTCGTGCAATGAGATATAATTTTTTCACAAGTCATAGGCCAGATTTATACAGCACCAATTTAGGATACCTTGCAGAGAATGCAATTAAAAATAGCATGAAATAAACACTAAATGGGATAATAATCTTGCCGCCACGGTAAGGCAAGCCCTGTCAGGTAATTGGAAGGAAGTTGTCACAATGGCTCATTTACCTTAACAACGAGTCGGCTTACTTGTTGTTTGTGATGTACTTGCAAAAACAAGGCATTGGGCACTTTCCCTCAGTAGCAGACGTAGCCGGAAGGGTCTGACCTCCCCCTGACCTTTGGGCAGGGAACCGAATGTGAAAGGGTAAAGGGAAAGGAGGAAAAAGAAAGGATTGGACATCAGGAGAGATTGTTGCTGATTTCTTTGATTTCTGCTTCACCAGACCGAATATAAATCCAAGCAAATAAACAATGTGCCATGAGTCTGCAGGGGATTCGTGTTTTCCGCTCGTGTCCTTATTAAGGAGATTAAATCTCAATGTATTTCTTTATTTCGCATTTATTTCTCGCGAGGTGTCCGAGTCCGAGCGAATGGTCCGAGTTGGGTCGGTTCTTTTGTGCTCTTCAGAGACGGAATGATGCTGCGAACAGGTTTGAATTCGGCATATCGAGGAGAGACGAAATTTTTCCTCGGAGATGTGGACGTGGTCGTTGAAGAGGCCCTTGTTGTGGCGGCCTTCCACCGGGGCCCTTCAATTATTCATTCCCCGTGTCGGGTCCACTCCACAATGGGACGAGCGATCTCGAACACTCGGCTTCCGTCCCGATTAATCCCCTCCCACTCGCGCCTCCCCGAAGGCAGGCGGGCGGTCCCCAAACTAACCGCTCTCCCTCGGAACACGGGGTCACCCTTAATTTGAATTGATCCCCGAACACCGTCCGACCCTTAGGGCGACCGGATTGCATGACCAAAACCACAGAACCGCTTTAAGTAGGTTGATCCGAAGAGTGAAAGTCATGTCGTTTTTTTATATTTTCAGAACTTTTAGAACTAAAGCTCCTCTGTCTAATAAAGTAAAGATAATAGGGTATTTTCCTATTATGTTTTTATTGCCTTGATCGAAAGTTTATAACCTCTGGAGTACGTGTTTTAAGCCGTTCGATTTTTAAATGGTGTTAAGTATTTTTCCTCTTTAGTTAAAAAGTGAAAAAAATCAATGGCGCGAAAACGCGACGGTAAACTATTGCATGCCGGTTAATCCTACGTGTGACGTCAAATTATTTCCTCTACCTGCCACCAGGTGGTGCTGCGGACGCTTCCAAGTAGACACTGCACTCCGTTAAAGCTTATTAACTAGTATCGGACATGTATTTATTCCGTTAATTCATTATAATTAACTTTTATTTATTTAATATTATTTAATCAGTTGATACATTTAAAATCAGATAGTATAACTGTCACAAGCATACCTTCACGCCATGCTTCGCCGTAGCAGGAGACACCACAAGCAGGATGCCCTGGAGCCTATAAAACTATTAATAACAATAATATAAACGACTATTAATACAATGTTTAACAGAGAAGACTTTTCGAGCGTTGATAGCTTTCACAAGCTATTACTAATTCATATTAACTAGAGCTTAGGAGCCCTGAAATACAATGGTAAGTTCAGGAGACGAATTTTCCTATACCTCGCAACGTAAACTACCTACCTGTTACGTCAGCAAGAAGGCAGCGCACCCCGCCATTTCAGAGCCTTTTCAATTGGCCTTAAAACTAACATTTAATTCTCTAGTAAACTGGGATTTCTCAATACGAACTTTTTGCGTAAATTAAATACAATTATGGCAGGGCACAAATGCAAAAAATTAAGTCTGTTTTCTTTGATGAAGGAAACTACCCTATTATACCAACCCATACTCCTTTTTGCACCAATTGAATTTGAAATTACATACGATTAACGGCGAGAATGGCCGTCACATGGGAATATAACGTTTGAAAATACCATAGTGACATGTCAATTTTGCAAAAAACTGATATTATATGCGTAATTGCACAAGGAATAAAATGACACAAAAAAAGCACCAACCTACCGTATTTTTGGCTAAATCCACCTGCGGTTATAGCAGAGGAAAGGCGTTAGTTGACTTCGTGTGGCGCTGCGGTCTCTGTTGCCAAAATGGTTGGGGTGTGAATAATATCATTACTAATGAGATGCTGATTTAGCTTTTCTTTATTTTCTCTTTGCCACGATATCATGATAGTATCTCTTCTTCGTCAAAAACTTAGCCCTCCTTAGCCCTGTGCCTGGAGACCTTTCGGCTGCGCAGTGCTATAACCTACTTGAATTTAATCATTTGACCCAAGTTGTGTAATATATTTGGAATGGAGATCTTCCTGGAAAACCATAGGAAATGGAACTGGATCCTTATCTTGATTAGGGTAGGGAATCTCCTGAATTGGAAACTGGGACATCCAGTTAGCCGCCCAACTGTTGTGCTAAAGCGCAATTTTAATATCAACATGGAAATCAAATATTCCACTTATTCCTGTTATCGGCTCAGATGTTTACAAACAGGCCTTTTCAAAGACATTGGTATTTTACCTGATGTGATTCCCAGCCTTCTATCCCCAGCATCCCGATTTAGGCTTTCAAATTAAGAAATGTGTGAAAGAGAGAGATGAACACTGTGAACCCTTCTGGCATTTCGAACCAACAGTCAGAGCTGATCCTAGCGGTCAATTTAATAATTTCGTTCTTCAGAGTTCATCTACATCTACATGATACCCTGCTAGCCAGCGCAAAGGTGTGTGGCAGGGGGTGAATTCTCACACAACATGCACTATATATCATGCATTTGAAAGGATTATTATTTATATATTAGTCTAATCAGTACTATTTAAAAGATAAAAATAGCAAACTAAGTATGCAAACACATGCTGTTAGTTGGGTTACCTTCAAGTCCTTACACCAACATGCAACTACCTATGCTATCCATTGCTAGGTATTGGATATATTTACCGTTATTCATATGTCTAATTGTACGAGGAAAAAAGGACATTTTGAATCAGTCAGTTCGGCAATCAATTTCTCTAATTTTGTAATTATGGACCAGTCTACCATAGTAAGTTGGGGTCCGGAAAATATTTTTAACATCATCACTGAAAATATGGTCTTGGAATTTGTTTAAGAGATTAAGTCTTAATTGCAACCTGCGATCTGACAATGATTCCCAATTTAATTCATTTAATAGACTGGTTACGCTTATAAGGTTATCATACCGTCCCTTTACAAATCTTGCCGATCTTCGCTGCACACGTTCAAGTTCGTTATTTAGACCGATTTCGTAGGGATTTCATACACTGGCATAACAAGGGTAAAGTAGCTGATTTCTCGTGCATGATCGTCACATTTACCCAATGCTCTTGTGATGAATCCCAGTCTGCGATTAGTTTGACCCATTATTTCACGTATGTGTTCACCCCAGGAAAGGTCATGTGTCAGTCTTATTCCTAGATATTTAATGGATTCCACGTTAGAGTTCAATCATTCCCCGTAAGTCCTCCGAAACGAGAGAAGGAGTAGGGATCAACGGTCGACATTCTAAATTCCGGAGCAGTAATCAGGATGTATTCGGAGGAGGGAAACGGGAGTGGGGGTGGGGGGGAGATGAGAGGTGGGGGGACCCGAAACTTCCACCCCTCAAACGAATGCGCTTTGTACTCTTTGGTGATCTTAATGAATCAACATGCTCATCTCCCTTGCGGCATACGTTTATCCACCTTAATAGAGGGTGACTCGACATCAAACATTGTATGAAATCCAGCAAGAATTTCTATTATATTCCTCGTCATTATGCGACCGGATTCACTATGAAGTTAAATGAATTAACCAAGGAGACAAAGCAATGTCAATATACAATAATAAAATAAAGAAATGAATAAAGCATGAACAATATAACAGTACTGACAACATAAAAATTGAAAAAGTCTAAATGTAAAAGAAAGAACCAACGTATTTTAAACCACCGTGATCACACACAACTTTTAATAGCCTTTTCACTTCATCCTTCTCCTTGGATAACAACCATTCTTTTAATTTGCCCAGTAATATAGCCATGGACTTTTGCTTCCGCAGTTCGACCGGAATGGAACAGAACAACTTTGGTGCAAAATAAAAACATGCTTGTTTAAAAGCTTCATTACTTGGCTTAAGTATTACAGTACCTAAACCTAATATCGAAATATCTTTTTTTGACCTCAATTTACCAGAGTATTGGGTTGTCTTTGTTCTGCTTCCACCACGAATATAAATATCTTGAGCACCTTAAAAACAAATTGGTAGTAACAAACCTTAGTGGTAGCACATCAAAAGTTTGGAATAAAGGTAACGAGTCCCGAGTGTTTGGCTGTTTGAATATCACTCTAATAAGCTTCTTTTGGGCAATCTGCAGAGGGAATATTTCACGGACATTTCGGCCAATGGGGAATATGCATGAAATTTGTTTCTCGAAGATTAATGATGTACTTGATGCGAAATTTTCTCACCAATTTAAATATATAAGCCAAATTTTTCTACGCCCACCACAAAGATTATTAAATGATATTTAAATTTTCCCGAAAATCGACGAAAGTCACGTGACCTGAAACGCCTTCTGACGTCACTGCACGGTATAGGTTCCATATTGCTACAGAGATAGACATTTATATTTAAAAGAAAACGAATTGTTTTGATGTTTTTAGCCGTTTCTCGAAAGAAACGATGACTGTAAATATACTTAAAAAAGGATATTCCGACAATTTCCTTTAGTTGACTCCCTTATGGCGGCGTCTTCTTAAAAAAAACCAGCGATTGCATAGACGTAGTAGATATTCTTGGGCACTAAACAGGCATTATATAATTAATAGACGATTTGCTCGTTTCCATCTATACTACGTAAATAAAAAATCGAAATGCAATCGTTTATTGCAATAAAAAAATGTGATAAATACATATGTTATCGCCAAGTATTCATTTAACAACTTACCTCCACGCATAAACAGATAAACAACGCCCTTAGTAATACCGTGCCATGACGTCATGCGATGACGTCGTGTTTTTGAGCTGCCGAAAAAGTACAATTTTCAAAGAGTAATATCTTTGTAACGCAACTTAATTCTTCAGCAAAATTTTCGCCAATCACATTTTAGCTAATAAACTTCACATTCAAATAGTTATAAAAAATAGTGCATGTTCCCCATTGTCATACAAGGGAGGAAACATCTAAAATTGGTGTGCTTGTTTGCTGTCGAAAAAAGCATTTTACCAACTTGCAAAATAGTTCAAAATCTAATGTAGCTATCCGAATGAAGTAATTTCCAGTTGACGTCGATCTTTCGGTCTGACGAAGATTCCCGTTTTAGTTCATAAAAGGCCTGGTTACTCGGTACATAAACGCGTACAAGTTAATGTGTAAATGCGTGAACGCGAGAGAGACGCGAAAATACACCGTGTAACCACACGAAAATGTACAAATGAATGGGTGCGTGAACAGAATATAAAACCTGTTCTATTTGGTTCATGCATTCGTATGTACATTTTCGTGATTCAGGGACATCTGGTGGAAGAACACGGAAAGGACGCACTGTTTGTTTACCTTCAGTGGAATTTGTATTGCTCGTGTTATGACTGCCTTTCCGCATTTTTTTTTATTTTTGCTTAGTTTGCACACTCTCTGCTCTTTACCATTTGCCTTTAGCACGTCATGGACTAACAAGGTTATTCAGGCGAGGCGACCGACAGCTTAGGTATTTGCGCCATTTAGGATAGGCGGGAAATTGGGTAATGGTAGGAGTTTTCGGGGAACGGAGGAAGGGTGGAGAGAGAAACCCGACGTCGGCATTAGCCTACTCTTAACGACAGGTGGCAAGGGGACCACGGCTTAACGTCCCATTCGACGGACGGAGTACTGAACTTGAAATGCCCTCCACTAGGCACTCAAGTGCGGATCGGTTTTCTGAAAAATCCGCCACTGCCGGGAATCGAACCCTTGCCCTCGGGATGGGAGGCCATTACTCTATCCACCACACCAACCCGATCCCCAACCATTCTTGACTTATCGCCTTATTCGGACATTTTTCTCCCGTAATCTACCATCGCGCCGTTTGGACTACCTAATTTCGACGCTGGTAATGGCTTAGACTTGGGGGAAGGTAGACAGGCTAATTTTTCTAAATGGCGAGAGACAGTATTTGTTCGACACCCGGATACCTTGTACAAGAACAAGGGGAGGAGGGCAGTTGTCGTGCAAGCGGTATTCGAGGAGATGTGTGCTACAAGCTAGTAATTATTAAATCATAATGAATTCAAAGCTCGCGAGCTAGCCGCGAAAACTTTAACGGAGTTACCCGCTGAGATGCACGAATGCAAGATATTCCACAGAGAATAAATCATTCGCCTTGACCGGGACTCGAACCCGGACCCCCTGATTTTCCTGAGAGCACCTGGCCGGAAAATCAGGGGGTCCGGGTCCGAGTCCCGGTCAAGGCGAATGATTTTTTCTCTGTGGAATATCTTGCATTCGTAAATCATAATGCAAATAATTAAGGCAGCAGCAGCTTTTTTCGCTTCGTCAGAATCCATCTCAGTGTTCAGACAGGCTAAAATCAGAATTGAATGGTAGGTCAACAATTTGTTCCGTTCCGGTTGTCCAAAGAGGTGCCAAGGTCGAAAACGGGAGAGAAATAGGTATCCTGCGGAGTCGAGAAGTCGATTAAGGGACCGTCGGAGTAATCGAGGAGGAGCACAATAGTAAAACAAAGTCCAAGCGAAGGAGATGTGAAACTATTAATATCAAAATTCGATCCGCACGTAAACACAATCCCACATCCAACTACCAAAAAACTGAATGTGAATATCTCGCTTACGTTTTACACCACTAGGTGTCCCCGCGGAAAATTACACCTGAAGATCGAAAGCTCAATTGGAAAGAGATCGTTCTGTTAAATAGTAGTAATGGTAGTAATCATGAATTGTCGTCTTTGACTATTTGAATGTTGCGCTTAGTAAAGATGAAGACATCAACAATCGCAAATGCGTAACCAGAAAAAAGTGCGACTGCATGACTATTAAATGAATTAAAATGGGAATCATTGTCAGATCGAAGGTTAAAATTTAGACTTAATCTCTTTAATAAATTTCAATATAATATTTTCAGTCAGGATGTGAAAAATATTTTGCGAACCCCAACTTACTATGGCAGACTGGACCATAATCATAAAATTAGAGAAATTGATTGCCGAACTGATAGATTCAAAATGTCCTTTTTCCCTCGTACAATTAGAGATACGAATAACGGTAAATATGTCCAATCGGAGAGTGGCAATGGATAGCATTGGTAGCTGCATGTTGGTATGAGTACTTAAAGCTAACCCTACTAATAGAATGTTTTTGCATGTTTGCTTTGCAATTTCTATCTATTTTAAATGTGAAGTTATGACTAGTATATTAATACTATTCCTTTTTTATACATGATATGTAGTGCATGTTTGGTGAAAAAAACAACCCCCTGCCACACACCTTTGTGGTGGCTTGCAGGGTATTATGTAGATGTAGATGTACGGTTCCATGTACCGTGTAACCACTGATTCATCCATTCGTTCACGCAAACGTGCATGAAACCAATCACGCAAATGTACATGAACTTGTACGTGTTCATGTATCGTGTAACCAGGCCTTAAGGAGGTTCCACCGTGACTCCGCGATTCACTCTCCCGTAAAAGAGCTATGTTATTTAATGAATAAATACCGAACCAGAAAAACTCCTACATGGTTAATGATCTATAGGGCGATAACGCATTCACAATAATTGTATGAGTATGCTATTATATAGCTCGTTGTAGCTGCATTCTATTTTTTACAAGCTCTTTTAACTCATTTTAACTTCGGAACATGCCTGACGTGTTGTTGCGACGTTTATTTTACAAAATGAGAATACATGCTCAATCCCGCTAAGACGTATTCTAAAATAGGTTGAATATTTTGTGACTTAGTTTTGAACTATTCCCTTGCAAAGATAACCCTTTGTTTTGAATATTATTTATAATCATATTTTTGAAATTTGTTTGGCAAAAATGACACTGCTACTCGAAGCATTGGTGATAATTACACCATGTCAATAACCAATAAAATATTTAAATTACATAAAATATATAAAAAGGACCTTGGTAAGGTATATTCCTTAATTAAGTTGGTAAATAGGCTTGTAAGCACGTTCCGTCACAAGTACCGTTGCCAATGATAACAAAATAGTGTAGCGCCACTTCCATGTAACTAAGATTTTTCTGCTTTTTTTCGAGCAAACATTTATTAATATCAATTAAACAAGTGTGCTAAGGCGAGCACTTTTTTACAATGCTAAATTCTACATAAAATTGCGCATCTTATATTAGTTTTTCGTCAAAACGACATTCATCTTTACATTATCAATCTGCAAATTTTACTGCTGCAACCATGCTCTACCACATAACCACACATAAAATTGCTGATTTTCAACGTCTTTTTTCTTAAAATATATGATGGAAAGGCCTCAGTATTTCATTGACAATCGATAGAAGGGCCAGAAAATGAAGTGTCCTGAAATTTTCACAAAAATGACATCCACTTCATAATTCGGTGGAGCCTCCTGAATGGACTGGTTGGGCTTTGCGTATTTTTCTACGTCCGTCCCGCGGCAGCAGCGCTGTCTTCCGCCGGGAACGGGAAACACTCCCTCCCCTGCCCTCCCCTCCGTCGGCGAGAGGTCTCCCGTGGAGGGGTGACGACGATGTCAGTTGGGTTTCGGTGCTGCTCCCGAGAGGTGGCTGTCATTCATTGCCCGGTGCAATCCGCCCGTTGTCGCTCGACTTGCGATCCATCCATCTCACACTCTTCTCTCCCCCCCTCTCGAAACTCCGGAAGCAAGTGGGTTGGAGCGGGAGGGGTTGATTGCTTTTATCCATTCCTTGGAGAGGGTAATGCACACCCTTCTTCGAAAAAATCACCCGAGGATTCGAAGAGCCAGTCACTCTCGTCCGTGCGCTGTTACCGTGATTGGTCCGTGACATACGTGTGCTTGTTGTTCACGCCGTCCTCTGCTGTGATCGAATAAATTCATCGTCCCCCCCATTGCCTACACGGAAATTCCAGTCAGCCTAAGTATCCACTTCCAATTGACTGACAGACGTCCGCCAGGATAATAACTCAGCAATTACCGGAGCGGCTGATGTGTATCGAGTATCGCGAAGCTCCGCGTTTCGTATAGCCATCGCTTCGCTTGAAACGTCGCCGGGAGAAACATTTCAGTCGCGACAAGGATGAGTGGTGTCCGTTCTCGCCATCCGCGCGGAATCTTCCTATTGGACCCGTTTGATTGGCGCATTTGTGGACCAACTCCACATTTCCTGGGCGACGGGAAGTTTATTTAACCGCCCGGAGACTTCCAGCGTATCGCCTCAATCCTTGTCGTGTGGCTTCTGCGTACTAGTGTGTCTGCCTTCCCATCTGTGCTTGTTCAGTGTTTTTGTGTTTGTGTCTGTGTGTCCCTACTGAGTGAAATCGGTTGGAAAATTAGCGATGAATGTCAGCCGACTCCCGAAAATTAAGTCGTAGAATTTATCAAAAAAAAGATTGGTATTTGGAATACTTAATCTGAGTGGGTAATCTGTTTTTCCTTGGAAATCATTGGTCCCTTGGCGAAATATTGTTACCGCCCTACGCGGTACCTAGGAAGATATCGCAACTTATCGCGACCAATCCCATTCCGAGGGTAGATTTTTTGCCGAATGGAAGTCTTCATGAATCCAGAAATAAGATAAGTAATATACCACTGGATAGGCATTATGGAATTTCTTATCCGCCTACTTCATTAAATGCCCCAGGTGTTGGGTGATATTTTTTCACAAAAAGCTGGGCCTGTTTACTTCGTGGGTGTTGTCATATGATCTCGCGTTGTCAGCTACGTAAGGAGTGTAAAAATAAATTCCTCACTGTTGACACGTTGGAACGATTTTGTTGGCTATTGTTCCCAACAAGTCAGTCGTGTTGAATCGTGTCAGTTATCTAAAAGAATCGCTTTAGAGAATGAAATAACTTGTCGGGTATTCAGACGAGCGAAAAATTCCCGGGGTAGTTAATTTGGTAATAAAATAAATCTCTCTTCCAATAATTAATCGTTCGCAGGTCTTCTTCGAATTAAATCGTTGAGTCGAAAGCACTGGTACGCTAGTTAGTTCGTTATCCCCTCATCCACGTGGAGCGGTGGTGAATTTTTTATGTGAAGGTTAAAAATTTCCCTTTTTGACCCTGGATCACTCGGGTTAGTGGATCACAATTATGCTCCCAGTCTAGTTTGGCGCAGTTGCCCGCGAAAAGTTTGTTCCCTTGCGTCAAACAGGAAGTCTGCCCCAACTGAGACCAGTAATATTTCCCCCGATCCATTTATATATCTCCTCTGTTCGTCTCACTCCGTGGTGACTCCTTAGACCAATCAAGTCAGTCTTCTGCCCTTCCTTTCGTGTTTCCCCGATATTTCATCCCCGTGTGTGAACGCCTCAGACCGTCGCTCAGTGTCTTGCCCTTATATCCTACTACGAGCCCTTCCTTTGTGTCAGCGGTCTCTCCTAAGCAAACCCCTCCGCCCTCTCCCCCCTACGTCTCAAGGACACCTTTCCTCGGTGAAATTCAAAGCGGCCGACCCGTTGCCCAGGAAGCGCTCTGAGTCCGGGGGCACGCGCCCCTGAGAGGAGGGGAACACCCCTCCAAAACCTTCCCTGAGTGTTGTTATGCCCATGCCGTGTCTCCCTTTCGTCTCGTCGACAGCGCTAAAGCCTGCGGATGCTAAGAGGGCGGTGAAATGCCTCGCGAGTGAAAATAAATGAAAAAAGTGTAAGTCAACCCTGTGGATCAAGTGCTATTTTTTTTTAATTTAACATGTTTACCTCCAAGGTGGTCCTCTCCCCATATCAAACAATGTGACAACACCCCTGCGTGTGTCTCGTGATAACACCCCATCAGTGAATTGATTCACCCCCTCCGCCAGCCAAAGCAGGCAGTGTTTTTTTTTCTGGAGTGCCCTTGAAGATAGAGGATCCCTCCTCGGCCCACGCGTCGCCTTGTCTTCGCTCGTCTGGGCTCCTCCGCCCGGCGGCGCCTCGACGCGGTAAGTAGCGCCACACACCACTCCATACTGTTTACCCCGCAGACGGTACCGGCCGCCCCTGCGATCCAAAGTGGACTAGTCCAAGCCTGGTGCCCATCCCGAGAGTAGCGACGGGCGAATCGGAAAGAGAAATATGATGTTTTCTGCCATGAAATTTAAAATAGCATTAATTGCAAAAAAATTCATTAGAAAAATAACAAGGTACTGGGTGAAAAATACCTTGCATCTTCTACTTTGCAGTTGGAAATATATCTATTGCTCTGCGCAATGTAAATATCTTGTTTAATGTGCCAACAACGCATCTGTTCTCTATCACCCCCAGAAGACCTCGAAATGGAGAATTCTTACATTAGAAATATTCTTATCCGTGGAATTGTTTAGAGAGGAATTTGGTGGTTGAATGATTCTGCGGCCGAAACTGATTGGTCTTTCGTTGCGTATTTCGATCATGAATGCTCTTCCATTCTTTTATCATTATACATAATTAAAAATACATTCTCAGGGTCGTAAATAAATCGTCAGTATGATGTGATTGCATCATTTTATACCTTGGTATTTTCTTTTGACAATGACGCTTGATTCAATGAACTCATTATCATTGAGTTTTTAATGGACGAAACGAATGATTAAACGAATAGAATGTATATTGAATCCAATGAATGCGTGTGAACTGCAATTATTATATATGTAGCACTTTGGTGAAATAACAACTGAATTTTATTCGTGAGAAATATTTTAGTTTTAAAAAAATTTCATTATAAGTAAAATATATATCAAATGAATGAAACGTTTGTTTATATCGTGAAGCTTCTCTTCCATTTCTTCATCACGCTTCCTTTGTCCTTATGCCGATAAATTATGGAGGTCTATTTTTTTCTCCTTTGATTTGTGATAAATTTCAGTTACGCTTTAAACAGCCGGAAAACGGTGCCTCATGATTTATTTCCCATTTGAACGAATTTTACTGGAATAACCGAATTCATGTCGCTCGTTACTGAAAGCGCTTTGACCGACTGGGTGGAGATCGGGTTAGTGGGGTGGGCTGAGAATTGCTCCACATCTCGAAGGACTCGAATTCCAGAAGGGAGACGGGTTCTCGGTGATAAATAAGCCATTTTCATCAGTTTTGAATGGCAAGAATATATTAACAGTTCTTCATCCGTTGGGTAGGACATCGAATTGTCATCTGTATTACATTCCACCTGACTTCCTTATTACGTTAAAATTTTAGAAATGTAGACTTTTTCGTCCTGATCATTTGTTATTGAAAGTAGGTTATGGTGGTGGCTGTTTATCCAACTTAGGGCAACTTAATTATGCTTTAAGTGTGTAGGAGTATGTATCGTGAGAAGTGTACTATTTAAATTTAAATAAGATAGTGTTTTAGAGGTTAGATGCGTGCTATTTGTTTTTATTTATCCTTTATATAACACCAACGTTTCCACCGACGACTGATCGACGCATCGTCTTCAGGGTGAGTAAAGATGCTCCTACCCTGAAAAAGATGGGCGAGTCGTCTGTGGAAACGTTAGTGCTATATAAATATTTAACTCGGTGGAAATCCCGAGAAGACTTCACCTGAATTGTTGCTAAGTGCTTTTCGTAGCGTTTATTAACTCAGGATAAATAAAATCTCAGCTTTTGGGTTCAAATCAATTAGCGCGTTCCTTAATCCACCTATTAATTGCCTTGAATAACGATAATTGAGCTCAAGTGTCTCGATTAATGTCTAAAAGTAGCTCACGAAATCGCCTGCGCGCCATGTTGCTTCTACAGAATTATTTCGGATAATAACCCTTCATCTGGTGAAAACCTCTGGTAAAAGTATTAACCGAGGTAATGCTCTAAAACCGAGTTAATAATACTGGTGAAACACAAAAGTCACGTTAACTCGGTTAATCCTAAAATTAACCGAGTTAAAAAGATTATCTTCGTTGGTGAAACTGGCCCTTAAAGAAGAATCATTATCCCAATTTAAAAATAACAACGAAAATTATTCGGTATCCGCAGCTGCCATTCATAGCCTTCGTAATATTTTCTTGCATTAATTCTGTCTTAATATGGGTGTGGTTACTGCGCTTTTTCTTTCTTCCAATTATTTAAGATCATTATGGTGTAAATTTTATCGTTGTGCAAATGCTTTCGATCATAGTCAGCGAGTGCTCGTTTGCAAACGTCAGCGCTTTAGAGCATTAGTGAATAGTGAGCAATGTGGGAGTAGTAATCAGAGAACGAATGAATGTCACCAATGAATGCCGAATATCTGCCCAACTCAATGTTTCACCAACTTTGCATGCCAATGGAAATAAAAGTCACTCGCCATGCTTTTTGCAGCGCTGGTGCTCTTAATGTTCATGACTGACGCCTGGTTCGTCGTCAAGTTTTCATCATTCCGCTCCTCAGTGACTGACCGATATCCGTCCGTTCCATTTTCCATCCGTTTCTCTGTGGTATCTTTATTTATCTCACGTTCGGGTACAGGAAGCGTTTTCTCCATCTCGTTTGAAATTCATCGATGCAATTTTCATCGTCTTGTAGACACGCCACGAAACTTTTAGTTCTAGGATAAAAATGCGTCGGCTACAGCTACAGCCTAATCAGGATACGGGATTTAATTAATGTAATATGGGAAAAAAAGACCGTGGTATCCTAATGGGTAGAGCTCTGAGGGTCCCGAGTTCAAATCCCTGGGGAAGGCTTTCTGGACACCGCCACCTAAAATCCTTGCGATTCGATTTTCTGCGTGTCAGCACTTCGTAGGAAATCACATATGGCCCAGGGAAACGAACTGGACCCCCTAGCCTGAAAATGTGTGAATGTCACACGCCAATGGCTTAGTACGGGGTGAGATATACTATCACCTATCAAAAGCCAACCTCCGGGTTGAACAAAAGTTTAATGCAATTTTCACGCTCCTAATTGCTTTTAATTGCCATTCATGCAGACGTTAAAGAATAATTACTATCTAATAAATAATGATGATTGGATTTCCTGTTAAATAAATAAAATGAAATGAATAAAAATAAGAGAAGTACCTAAGCAAACGCTGGCGTGTGCCAGAGGGTGCGCTATGATTAAAGGGATAGGAGGTATAACAGGGTTTTACTGAGGGGGCAATTCTGAGGGGGTTCATGTGGGAGGGGAGGGTTGGGGGGTCGCGGTACACGCTCATACGCTCTGCTGCCATGGCAACCAGATGCAACCACCACACTTCTTTGCTCTTCAGACGACTTCCTCCCTCCCCTCCCTTTCCCTTTCAAGGGAATTTTTCCATCGTAAACTTTAATCGACGCATTTTCACCATTCACTCGAGAAAGGCGGCAGAGGCTAAGGAATTGACCCCTTTTCCCTGAGTGAGATTCGCGCTCTATCGGACTCTCAACTTGATGACCTTAACCCTCACGAACCAAGACACCGAGATCAGGGTTGGATACTTCATCTGCATCTACATAAAAACCTGCGAGCCACCATAAAGGTGTGTGGCAGGTGAATTCACACCTAAGATGCCTTAAATATCAAGCATGAAGAGAATTAGTAATTATATTCTTGTCTATACTTCACAATTTAAAAAAAAGATAAAAATAGCGATGCAAGTATGCACAAACATGCTGTTAGTTGGGTTAGCTGAATGTCATTATACCAACATGCGACTACGTTTGCTATCCATTGGTATGTGTACTATGGGAGAAAAAAGTTTCCCCACAAATGGAGCGTCGCCACTATCACTCTGAGAGAAAATCGGATTCCTTTCTGACGGTGCAATATTCTTTGATCTCGGCCACCACGAGGGAAGCTCAAACACGGTAAGGTGAAGGACTCATCGCCCGAGTATGCAACGGAATCCGGCAGTAGCTTGCTTGCCCCGAGCTGTAAACGCGCTGGCGTCCAGAAAGGAGGCATATTATTCCTTGCATGCATTTTAAACACTCTATTTAACTATCTCGTTCTCGTCGAACTTCACTCCGCATTCTCCGTCTTTCCTACCTTTTTCTTTTAGGCCTCGCTCCTTGTCTCGCACTCAGGCAAGGTCCTGGGATTCACTCGGTTTCCGCCTCTTCGCTCTCTTTCTCCCACATGAAAAGGTTAACAAAATACGAGCTTGAATATTTTCCACGTCCATATAAACCATTGAGTCGCTCCGTCAATATCAGCAGGGAGTGGTCGAGCTGTAATGTAACTGACTGGTAATACGAAGTTTTCAATTCGAGGCCTGAAAATAGCGAGTATTTTTTCTTCACCACTTATTTTACGTAAGAACATACATGTTTTTCTACCAGTGACGTTAAAGGAATGATATGCTATTTTTTACCCTCGACCCCCTTCTCTTTCGCCATGGAAACCTATGTTTTTCCGTTCAAGTGAATTTGGAACTGATCTCATGATAGGTAGATGCTTATGTCTTCTACTGCTGCAATCAATTTCCGTATTTCGCTGCTTTAAGGGAAATTCTCCGGAAGAGTAGGTAAAGAAACCATCACTACGCACATAAACTGGCTGCCATAAACTCCATGATGATTATTATTCTTAATCGTGAAAACTCAACCAAAATATAAAGAGCTTTACAAAGGAAAGATACCTCTCCCTAAATTGACTGGGCACACCGTTGTATGCAGCCAGCAGAGGCCTTAAAGGAGCGAGTTGAATTCGTATTATCGAGGCTTCAGACGACTGTGTTCTTCTTCCATTCGTTCCTTCGCTTTCTCTCGGTTCACTTCGAGGGTGCCTTTAAATTGCGTCGGCACATCCTCGTGAAAAAGGCGAGCGAACAGCTGATCGAATCAATGCCACTTCGAGGAGTCCTTCCCCCAGGCCCGCAAGATTTTTCCGCTGTCCCTGGGGTGAATTGGGAGGCCGGAAACGAACTATTTGGGTCCGTGTTAAGGGTTGCGAGGAAGCGATGCTGGCTTGGGATAATTTACCACGGTCGAAGGAGCAGTGCTGACTATCGTAGCTGTCACCTGTTTTGCTGTGAAATTCTTCTTGGAATGAAGCAACCACTCACGACTTTTTATATCAGACGACCATCGAGCGGGACAGGAAATTTATTAATCTGGTGAAAATTTGGGGTTTATAAACGAGGAAGTGACAGGAATATTTTTTCTGGTTGGAGGCACTCCAACAAAGGTGCGAAATACAGAATGACAACAGTAAGAATTTTAGTACAATGGCATGGAAAACAAAGTACAGACTTGGCAACGCTATAGCAGAACACTTTCCATAGCTGTTTGAGTTACGTTACGGGTGGATTATCCACTACTCATCATCATCATCGGTCAACAATCCTAGGATTGGTTTGACGCAGCCCTCCACTCGATTCTTCTATCGGCCAACCTCTTCATATTAACGTTAATTCTTCTCTTTTATATCATTCACAACTTGCTCCATATACCTCATATGAGGCCTGCCTTTTCCATTCTTCCCGTTCACTTTTCCCTCGACGATTGTCTTCATCAGGCCATCGTGTCTCAAGATGTGGCCCATTAAGTTGACCCGTCTTCTTTTTAATGTTTTCAATATGCATCTCTTCTCTCCCACTCTTCTTAAGACTTCTTCGTTTGTCACTCGATCTTTCGATTTCATCTTCAGTTCATTCTTCGGTAGCGCCCCATTTCAAATGCTTCCAGCCTGGACTTCTCTGCTGCTGTTATAGTTCATGCTTCGCTGCCACATAGTAGAATGCTCCAGATGAATGTTCTAATGAAATGTTTCCTCACTTCAACGCTTGAATTTGCAGCTGTAAGCAGAATCTTCTTCTGGTAAAATGCGCTTTTTGCTTGGGCAATTCTACTGGCAATTTCTCTTTTACTTCGTCCATTGCTGGTTACTCGGCTTCCCAGGCAGCAGAACTCTTCCACCTCCTCGATTTTTTGTTTTCCTAATCCACTGCTCACGAGATCGAAAAAATCTTACTGGTGTACTATGTTACTGTTTACGCTGCGTCTCGAGTCGCTCGCGAAGGGTCGAATTAAGTTAGCTGTCAAATCAATTATTAAGAGGGTCATCATTAAGAGGGTTTGGCAGTCCCCGCGGAAGTGCCTCTACCAATATTTAATATAATTTGTTCATTTATAAACCCAATCATAAATATAAAGTAAGCATAAACATTATTTTTTATCGAAGATATTTATTTCCTCAGTAAGACTGGTCGCATTTATGAATGCCCATTATAGCACGCTGAGAATTAATATTTGAAACATTTCGATGTAATTATAAAACCCTGATATATTATCTTATAAATTACGGCAGGCAAGTTAACTTGGCGGAATTTCGAAATTATATAAATAAAATAAACCTTTGTTCTATTCCGAGCAAATTTTATCAAATACCGTTCGATGTTCAATAATATCTGTGTGGAATATACCAAAGTTTTATTTTATATATGTCATACCTGATATCTAATCTCTGTCATTATAAGCTGTAGTTTTTTTGTTTATTAAAAGCATCTTAAGAAAAGAATTATAGTTTGTGAGGAATAATATCTAGTCTATTTATTTCCGTCATGTCTATGTTTAACAAATGCTCTCCAATTACATCCATGAAATACTACTCTATAAAATTTTCTCAAGTGACTCAGCCAACTTATGACCCGGTGGTGATTCTCAATCTAGTTCTTTTCACAAATTCAAGTTCAATAATATCTGTGTGAAATATACCAAAGTTTTATTTTATATATGTCATACCTGATATCTAATCTCTGTCATTATAAGCTGTAGTTTTTTTGTTTATTAAAAGCATCTTAAGAAAAGAATTATAGTTCGTGAGGAATAATATCTAGTCTATTTATTTCCGTCATGTCTATGTTTAACAAATGCTCTCCAATTACATCCATGCAATACTACTCTATAAAATTTTCTCAAGTGACTCAGCCAACTTATGTCCCGGTGGTGTTTCTCCATCTAGTTCTTTTCACAAATTGTGCATAAGGCAGGTACCCTCGAGCACCCAATATCACGCAAGTGACAGCTCATCCCTTTTGTATTTTCTTCAGAGTATATTCCATGTCTGTCGCCGCTGAATTCCTTAAATTGCAACTGCAATTCAGAATTGCAAATTGCTACTTAAATTAATACTATATCGATCTTATCAAAGTATAAAACATGCCAGAGAAAAGATGGGATACGTTGGACGAGGAAATAAGTGATTTTTTGGCTGTGCCGTTGTTTCAAATAGTGCGTAAACGCATTAGGTTAAGAATTCAACTTTTGGGCAAATAAAATATGTATGCTGAAGTCCCGCTCGTTAATACCTCATGAGGATTTGGCTGATATTGGTGATTACGTGTCATCATCAGGGGTCAAAAATCTTAGGATTGGTTTGACGCAGGCCTCCACTCGATTCTTCTATCGGCCAACCTCTTCATATTGACGTCTTTTTTACATCCTTCACAACTTGCTCCATAAATCTCATTATTGGCCTGAATTTTCTAATATTCCCGTTCTCAACTAATAAGAAACCTTAGTCACTTCCACAGGATTTTTATTAAACATACGACCGGTTTCGGCAGTTACGCCATCCTCAGGTAACAATGGTCATCTCAGTCTTAGTATATACTGTCTTATTAGTTGACATCATGACAACCTTCCACCACGTCAATGCTTCGAACTTCGATTTTATTCCCGTTCTCTTTGCCCTCGACGATTACCTTCATCAGTCAATCGTCCATTCATTTAACCTTCATCATTCTTCTGTAGATAGTTAATCCATTTTATCTTCATCATTCTTCGGTAGCACAACATTTAAAAATTCTTCCACCCTTTTCTTCTCCGCTGTTGTCATCGCCCATGCCACACTGCCGTAAAGAAAAATTCTCTAGAATTATGTTGTGATGAATTGTTTCCTTATTTATAAGCTTTTATTTCCAGTGATTACGTGTGCGTCCCTTTAATGTAACGTAAATCCTTAGAACGGATGCCAGTCAGCAAGATTTTTGAGCTTGGTTTTCCTTGAATTCATTTGGAAATCCAGTAACTAACTAGGTTGCCAGGACTAACGATGCGCTGTGTTTATTTTCAATCTACGAAAACAAAAGACGTATCGTTATTAACTACGGAATTAAATGGGAAACGCTTTATCATTTCTGAAAATAGGTTTTCAATGGAGAAATCATCCATAGATGACTTAATCAGTAACACTTGTTTTTGCCTTATTTCTCATTCTTAGGGTAGAATTATATAATACCTCACAATTGCTTCTCAAGACTGCGTTGTCGGATGCAACGGTAAGGAAGGAATACCACGAACATTTACTTCTATGTAATACCCTGTGAGTCACCACGAGGGTGTGTGGCAGGGGGTGAAGATCACCAAACGTGCACTCCTCTCATGAAAATAAGAGCTATAATGCTACTACTTCATGGAGAGATGTTAGATATAAGAGTTTAGTGGAACTAGGAGCTGCAATGCTACAATTTCTTGTAGACATGCTAGATATGTATTCATGCGATCCTTGCAACGAAATGATTAGCATATGCATAGTAATGGAATAATTATTGCTTAGTCAGACATTTATCGAAATATTTAATATTTCCTAATTCGGTAAATTAATTTAAAAGTAAAAAGTGTGCACTTAAGTTATGTAATTAGCTATCCTGAAAATGGCAACTAATTTCGTATTTAAAGGTTCAATTTATTTTTTAACTAATTCTGTCCTATACAATAATGAAAAAGTTTATATGAGTCATTATGTATTACTCTGTTGCTTTTAGGGGTTTTGTACGCGAAACATTGAAATAAACCTGAAATTATGTTAATTAACTTGATCACAATCAGACTTTAGTGAGGAATATTATTTTGTTTCATTACACTTAAGAATCAAAGCTGAGTTTTGAGATTATCCCCCGGTATAATGCCGATTTTTCGTCCCGATTTATATGCACACATGAAGTAAAGCAAGTTAATGAGTGAAGAGGAATAGCCCAGAGGATTAGGGACATTTCAGGGGCATTAGTTTTCCTCTCGTCATCTCCTCTCCGTTGTAACTCACCCTTTGGGGTTCCGGTTTCTCCCCCATCCCCCTGATGAACTCCCATTGCATCCCTTAACGACCCAATTAGGAGGAAATCGCTCCAGCAGCGTCGGAAGACCCATTCCAGATTCCAGCGCGTGTTCGGCTAGTACCTACGGAAGTAGGGAAAGACGAAAGCGTACTTTTAATCTGCATGGTCGACGTATTCATTAATCTCGGAGGATTAAGTAACGGTCTTCTCTCGCAAGGTCTCGAGGAAAATTGCTTACAAGGGAGTAAAAAAAGAAAAGTATTCCCTTTGCAAACTCCTTGGGAAAATTACCACTTTAATTATGCGGGATTGGGTGCAGCGGCAATGGAAAATTATTCTTAATTTTATTTGTTTTAGAAATTATTGTAACATCACCCGTATTACTTGTGAGTGAGGATTTCTCAGGACATCAGGGCCTCGGTCATGGATCTTCATAATGCGTGCGTTAGCGTTGTCGTTATTTTTTAATTTATCTATATCTATATTTACGCGATACCCTGTAAGCCACCGCGAGGGTGTGAGTTGGGGGTGAAGATCACCAAGCATGCATTATAAACATGCTACTATACTGTCTCAGGCAACTAGATTGTTAGTATCTACCTAGTAATTAAGGGATTGGTTGTTACCATGCAATGCTAACCATACAACTAAGAGCTACCACTGCTGACTGACTACTCTGACAATATTTCACCTACCCTTCCATTTTTATGCTGCCTATTACATTAGCATCATGTAACATCTGCAGTAAACCTATCCGTTTTAAATTTCTGCAGGAGGTTTAATCGCTACTTTAACCTACGATCTAATAATATAACTAAGAGCTACCAAGGAAATTGGTAGAATTGAATAGTTATGTCCATTTTCAATAATATTAACTACAATCTAATTGGACGATGAGGATTACCTAATTCTTCTATTAAGTTTGTCACACAAAGATACTCATGACAGCGATCTTTCACAGTATCAATAAGATGCAGGGTATTGTCTATAAGAATATAGGAAATCTTCTCTGTACATCTACAGCCACCGCGAGGGTGTGTGGCAGGGGGTGAAGATCGAACCTTATTTAACTTTTGTCAGAGAGAACGTGATCTCCATTATTCATTTTTCGCACAGCACTTCAATTCGCTTATTACAATCAATGGAGGGAATTTTATAGACGGTTACTGTTAACTCTGCGTATCTCTAGGGGTAAAGATTGCGATAACGCGAAAGATAGATCCGTGGTTCCACACCAGATCTTTTTCACCCGTATCATTCTCTCTTCTAAAGAAAATTTTCATATAATCGGATCGATGTGTTTTTTAAAGGAGTAGTTTCCGGTAAATAACCGACCTATTTAATTATTTTTATGCAAAATGTAATGGATGTTTCTACCAAGCCTCAACTATATTTCACCTTCACCCATTACCTACTTGTTTTTCTTCGTCATGTATCTATTCTCGCCTATTTCGTCACGCATAGTCTTTCTCGATGACACTCCCTCGTTCTGCAGTGGACAATGTAATTGACTTGAGGACCGTTGTCAGGGGATTGGGTGGGGGGGGGGGGGGGGGGGAGGGGGATGCTGACCTCTTATCCCAGGGGTACGGGTTCGAGTTTGTTCCAGATCATTGTTAGAGATCAGTACTCTCTCAGTAATCAGTACTCTAATCAGCACTTCAAGTTCAGTACTTCAAGTTCAGTACTCCGTCCGTCGAATGAGCCGTGGTTCCCCTGGCGCCTGTCGCTAAGAGTTGGCTAATGTTGGCGCCGGTTTCTCTCCACTCTTTTACCACTTCCAAAAACCCAGGTGTCTTCATCTATGTAATAACCTGCGAAGTACCGCGTTTTTGTGTGGCAGGAGGTGAAAGGTCACCGTACAAATACCAGTTACATGCAACTAAGTGGTACAATGCTACAATTTCTTGTAGACATGCTAGATATGTATTCACGCGATCCTTGCAAAGGAATGATTAGTATATGCATAGTAACGGAATAAAAGAGTCGTTTACCATATTTTTTATTGACGAATCTGATAAAAAGATGCGTTTTTTCCGTTTTTTGATCCGTCAATTATTTCTCGAATTATAAGCGGCGAAAAACTGATGTTTTTAACCCTTTTTATGAAAAGTGGGCGTGGTTCAACCCCTGACGTATATCGACTTCGTCCAATCACAACTGAGCCCGCGAAGCTACTTTGCCTTATCGCAACTGGGGGGGGGGGGGGGGGGGGGACAGCTGATTCTGCCTATCGGAGCAGTTGCGACAGCATCTGTGCGAGCAGAACTTCCGAGAACCTTCCTCCACTCCCTTTCCTTCCCCTTAAATCAGTCGGAAATTGACGTCAATGTTATCAAAGTAGCTTTTTCGGTGGGCGTCACCTTTTGCTTATTTTAATTTTTGATTTATGAGTGAATGGTTGTGGTTAGAAGATTAATTTTTTCACTAAAATTCATTTTTCTTTTCCATCTAACGATTTCGTGTACAAAATTGCGATTTCGGTTCCGAGTAAACGTCTCCATTATTGCTTAGTCAGGCATTTATCGAAATATTTAATTCGCATTCATCAAGCATGTATGCGTTAGTAATTCTAAAATCCACCGAGAGACTAGATGAATGAAGATTAGGTATCCATTTAGCTCTAGTGATAAGAAAAAGATTTTGCCGAGCAACTGCACAAACTGAAGCCCGTAATAATTTTGCCTCGTCGTGTCCGGTACACATTAGCCCAAAGTTCCCTGACCTCTGCTGGTTACTTTTTCAAGGAAATGCATGCCCACTGGCGATATTTTTCTGTATTTATATCATTCTCCCAAATTTTGTATTATAGTCTGACCTCTTTTGTATTCATCTCGACCTCTTATACTGTATGTATATAATTACAATTCTGCCTTATTTGTGCTGCTCTTCTGAGAAAAGGAAGATAGACTACTCTTCTAAGAATATCGGTCTCAGAACTTAAAATTATTCCATTTAAGTTTCGTCAAAAATATATTCCTCTCCTTTCATCTCACCTCTAATGGTCCCATCTAAATCTCTCGTCGTCTAAACGTCCCATCTAAATCTCTCGTCTTCAATTTCAACCAAGAATATAACTTCCCTCCCACCCTGGAGTAATACCTTGTTGATCTAAGTCCTTTTTGAGACTATTTCCATGGTTGCGAAGCTCATGTTTCCATGGTCTATGGTTTCCAGGACTCGTTTTGACTCTAGGTATTTGTGAATGGGAAATTCGAATTTACGTATTTTCCCGCGCACATCACCCTGTTCTTAAGTTGACACCAGATTATGAATTTCTTGCGTCACTTTGATCAAACGCCTTTTCTTTTGCAGCCGTCTCATTGAAGAGTAGACGTTGAAAGGATAACCTTTCTCCTTGTTTATATCCTTTGACCTCGCTTCCACTGTTATCCTAATGAAAGGAAACTTCCATTGCGTCCGCCAGTTTAGGTTTATGGATCATACGCACAAAAGCATTGCCTGCCCCTTGCCTTGCTTTTTGTGGTGGCGTTGTTTAAGGAAACCGTTATCACTGCGTGAATTTGAATGTATATTTTAAATGAAATAACATTGATCCATGATTCCAAAATCATGGAATTGGTTGACGGTTTTTCTATTCTCATGATGAATGAATGAATGGATTTTAATTCATTGTTGGTTTATGCCGCAATTAGATTGCCTTGCAAACTTTGATATCCTTTTCCTCTCTTCAGAAAATTTTATATTGTTGCTATGGATTTTCCTTATAATGTTTACTTATAATCAAATTGTCTACTAATTACTGTATACTTATATAATTGTTTGAATCTTCACTCCAATGCAAACCAAACGGTTTACCGAAGGGGTTAAATGACACACCTGGTGATTTTAGTCTTCAATTACTGAAAATAATCATGCTTTAGAGCTTCCTGGTGGTTTCTACAAGGTATTAAATTAATCTACCTCCGAGTGCTATGTCTTAATATTTGGTAACTCATTGGATATCGCGTATATTGTTCGTATTTATTCATGATCTACAGCACCGTACATGATGAAGATTACTTTCCTCTACCAGCCCAAAATGAAAAAATCAGTCTGTATGGAACTGAATTACAGTGCGTGTTGCAGAGGTTTTATTTATTGTGCTCAATTATTACTGACATGTTTATGTGGGGTACACTTCTGTTGCCTGAAAAAATAATCTAAGTCCGTGTTTCCAGTATTTTCTTGGTTTTGTGAATAATAATAATCTTGTAAGTAAAAAGGTGCGATCCATAGCCCAGTGGTTGTAACATCGGGATATTGACCAAAGATCCCAGATTTAAATCAGGGAGAGAGCTCATTGAGACGTTGGATTCAATGAAGATAGAAAGTGTGTGCAATTTTCTGGTGCCAGGTTTTTCTATTCAAACTAAGAGGTGCAGAACAAGGAGAGGAACTGCACTCCTTGAGCGTTTATTTCGCTCGCTTTCAACTTGGTGAGCTCTACCCTACAAATCATCTACATCTATATAATACCCAGCAAAACACCGTAAAGGTGTGTGGCAGGGGGTGAAATCACATCATATATGCATTAAATATCATGTATCAAAAGGATTAGTAATGATTTACTAGTCAGAACTTCATCATTTAAAAAAAGATAAAAATAACTAAGAAAGCATGCAAAAACATGCTGTTAGTTGGGTTAGCATAAGGTCCTTATACCAACATACAACTACCTATGCTATCCAATGATCTATTCGCATTTTTGCTATGTATTTATATCCCTAATTGTGCGAGGAAGGAAGGAAACTTTGAATCTGTCAGTTCCGCAATCAATATCTCTAATTTTGTGATTATGGTCCAGTCTACCATAGTAAGTTGGGGTTCGAAAAATATTTTTAACATCATCACTGGAAATATTGACATGAAATTTATTAAAGAGATTAAATCTAAATTTCAACCTACAATCTGACAAATATTCCCAATTTAGTTCATTTAATAGACTGCTTACGCTAATATAGTCATCGTACCGTTCCTTTACACATGTTGCCGATATTCGCCGCACGCGTTGAAGTTCATTATTTAGGCCGATTAATTACGCCAACCTTGGGTTAATGGTCTTGCCTTTTCCGACTGGAGTGCATGCCTTTTTTTCGAAACAAATCCCGAGCAGAACCTGAACACGAGTGACGACGGAGGCGATTGGAGGAGTAGATGAATCCGTGCGCGAGCTGGGGGGTTTGCTTGAATCGTTCGAGATTGATTCCTGTACGTAACTAAGGACTCACTCGTATGTTTTAACACTACGTTCGGGATTATTCCGTACCGGAATTAATCTCGTACGATTCAAGCACACCCCACGTGGTCTTTTCAAGAGTGTTGGTGTGTTCACAGAGTCGTAGTTTCTCGCCGGGGAGGCAGCCATGATCGACACCAAGGCTTTGATCACGGCGGTGAAGGACCACCCGTGCCTCTGGCACTACTCCGACTCGGATTACATGAACAAGGAGGTGCGGGACAAGACGTGGGAGGAGGTGGGCCGCACCGTGCTGCCGGACTGGGACCAGAGGACTGACCGATTCGCCAAGTGTGAGTGAGCCACTCTTTTCCCCTCCCTTCTCCCAGCCATCCTTCTCTCTATTTTTGGAGGAGGGACCTGCTTCGAAGTACTGCATTCTTATGATGAATATGATTTGCAACAATTAGTCAATTTAGACTCAGTGATATCTTTTGTGTTTTAAAATATACATTAAAACGATCCAAAGGGTGTTACACCATAAAAAATTATGTTAAACAAACGCTTTATGTACCTAATGAAAACTAATATTGTATTGACTCTAACCTCCATTGCTATTTCATCATTATTTGATTTCAAGATTTATTCAAGAAAAGAAATAATAATTTTCAGGCTTAAAATATTTAAACATCTACATCTTCACGATATCCATCAAGCCGCCGCCGGGGTGTGTGGCAGGGGGTAAGGATCACCAAGCATGCACTACCGACATGCAAACAAGCAACTATGGGGTCTAATGCAACTAGATTGTTAGTATCTATAGTATTTAAGGGATTAATACATGCAACATGCACTACAGACTACTCTAAAATATTTCCCCTACCGTAAAATATTTCCCCAGTACTTTGCTATGCTGCCTATTCTGTTCTCTTATAGTACGGGAAAAAAATGCCATTTTGAATCTATCATTACGACAATCTATCTCTCTAATCTTATTTATCTGGTCGAATCCAGCATAATACGCTGGTGTTTTTGATATGTGCTTAACATCTTCAGTAAAGCTAACCGATTTAAATTTCTATAATACATTTAATCTGTACTTTAACCTACGCTCTGATAATTATTCCCACCCTAATTCTCGTATTAATTCTGAAACGCTACTCACCCTATCGTAACACATTTTAACGAACCTAGCTGCTTAGAAATGTATCTTAAATGCCTATTTTGCAAGAAGTTGCATTGTAAATGTGTAATAGAAGCACATTGCAAGGCCGAGATAGCATAAACATTTAAGTGGTACCCTATGCCCTGTGGCACCTATCTTGCAGGCTTCAGGCTTGAATCTATCTTGTTCAGCCTTGGTATTTTCAAGTATTCAGAAGCGTTTATTCACGCAATAGATATTGCACTCATCATTTCAATTTTCATCACCCATTATTTTTCATTTCTGTTACTCGTTCATGGGATCAATTACTTTATCAACTTCATTCATAAATCAGAATTATCATGAATCTTTTCGCCATCATCTCATTTTTGGTGGAATATTATTGATTCCATTTCTTAACAGATCCAAATTCTTAAAAAACTGGAATTGAATTTATATAGGTATTCGGAAGATTCAAATACAAGACGTCTACTTAATTTCTATACCTTATTTCATATTTTACCTCTCAGTATTTCGCAACGTTGCCATATTCACCGCAGAATTCCGGTACCTTGCTCGGAAGAAAAGAGGAAGTATGCTTTTTAAACAAATAACTAATATTAAACTTCGATGACCTAAAATAAAAAATAAATTAATATTTTATCATTTATATCATAAAAATACATTAATATCTTGTACATGTAGTTTAATGACGACATTGTTCGGGCCAAAATTGATATAAAATTTGTTATTTTTTTATTTCTTCTTTAATTTAATTTAATTCTTTACATTGTAAAATACAGTTGAATGCAGTTTAAGTTGACAAAAGAGAAATAAATGGATTTTACACTTAAAACATTTACAGATAAGGTCCTGCTAAGCCTATGGCTAGTCAGCAGGTGCTATTTTTTTCCGCCGATTTTTAACAAATAAATTTTTAATCAAACATCAAAGCAGAAAAGACTTGAAAACTGATGAAGATATAGCTAAAACTTTTAACTTTCGGGAAACGTCTCTTTAATAAAATATAAAAGAAAACAGATTTAAAAACTTAAATGTATTTAAATTGTTGTACATAAAACATTGAAAACACATAATTTTACACAAGAAAAATTTTTATAACATTTATATCAAGTCATAAATATTTTAAGGCTATTGGTTCATTTTTTAAATCAAATTCACAACATTGTAATTAATACCATATTGCCTCATTCATTAAAAAAAATCAAATTCACTACATTGTAATCAATACAATATAAGCATACCATATTGCCTCAAATTCATTTTTGGTTGTACAACAACCATTTTTTCACTTATTTCTTTAATGAGGACATTTTTTCAGTTTCTAGTATTGGCTGTGGTAATTTATTAAAAATCTTTTGTACAATATACATTAATGTTCTTTTACAACGGTTGTTTAAATATTTAAGACAGAATGTTTTTCTATGTATTGGAGTCCAATATCATGATCAACACGTCTTTGAGTTTTAAACTTATTTTGAAAGATATTTTCAAATATTATGACGTACTGAAAAAGCTCGGTCATTGGTAACAAATCTAGTTTAATATATATGTTTGACACTTTGGACTCAGTTACATCCGGAGAGGTTACTATTTTATCTTGAATTTTAATTACTTCATACAAAAAACTTCGGCACGTTGTACCCCACATTGTTAATCCGTATCTCATAATAGCTTCGGCTAAAACTTGGTAAAGCAACTTTTTCACCTCAGTTGGCAACACATATTTCAAGAGTGATAATTGAAAGATAATTCATGGATGCTTTCCACACTGTGAAGGAAGGTCATTATACTCCCATAATGACAATGCATTTCAATGTGAAAACCCATCATTTAAAAATCCATATATCTTCGTCAAATGGTCGATGGCACAGCAATATTTTTACGCAATTCGATAGGAAAAACATGAAATAAACTATATGATAAAATCAGGGTAAGTTATTGGGCATGCTTAAAATGATGGTTCCTCCTTAACACTGAATGCTTTTGTGAAGTTTCATCTGCATGCCGCCATGAGACTTCAATTGTCCAACACTCTCAATTAGTTAAGCATTTGAGAATCCTGAGAAGTACACAGCTGAAAGCGTGCAGAGTAGTACGCAATAGGGTGAACATTACTGAACAGTCCCTGTAGGAATGTGTTCAAAACGAAGATATTGACTCTGGAGATCAAGTTAGACTTTCATTAGTTAGATCAAGTTAGACAGATTCATAGTTAGACAAAAATTATTTTGCTTGTGTTGTCTTAAAAGTGAGTTTCAATTAAGTGAAGCATTTTGTACGAATATGACTTCTATCGGAAGATTAACGAAATTCAAGCAATGCCGTTTGGGTGCATTTCAATTCTTTTCACCAGGGGTATATAGACGTAAATAATAAAGTTTTCCTTTCCGTAGTCCTGAATATTTGTGGTTAGGTATTTCCTCTTTTGGCTCTGTTTCCCTATTGATTATCTTGATAAATTATTTAGGCACATATACGCGTTGTGAATGGAAACGTTACAGGATTCTGTGGCTATTTTTAAGTTTATTTAAAAATATACTTTATCTATGGCCGTTAATGGATACAAATGTGCAATCAAAATCACTTAGATGCATTACGTTAAGTGCAAAAAATGCAGTTTGACGAACGAATGAGTGAAATACAGTTGGACACCTTTAAAATTGCTTGTCGAGTGTATGAGAACATGTAGTATATCAAGAGCGCTTGATGAAATTAATTTAAAAAGTGTGAGGAAATGCTTTTTTCAAAATGCGACTGAAATACATTTATAATTCATGTAAACACCGTGAAAAATGTTTACTTTTTGAAAATTAACATCGTTACTTTTAATAGCCTATTTATTTACCAGTCATTTAAGTTAAATAGCCTGTTTTATTATAAGTGATGGTAAATTATCCACCCGTAAGTAATTAACGTTACAGATTTAAATTTGAGGTATATGTTGAAGGACCAGGCGTGCCGGCGGTTTTTGCTTTATTTGTTTGTAAAATCGTTTCCATTGGAAACAGCTCGCACGCATGGGTTGTGGAATTTTAAAGATGGGACACCGAGTTCATTTCCAAGCTTCACAATCCTGTGTATTTAGTATTTGTTTTCTTTCACTGGAATTTTGAAATAAACACCGGTTGCTGATGAAAATTTAAGAATTGCCTTATACTTGGAGCTCTTTTTTCCCCATGAAAATAAATTGTCTCAAAGTTCGATCATTGAAATTGTCTTAGGGCAGTCATTCTTTGTGCTATTTCCTTGTCAATGATTTTTGGTGTCTTACTTTTCACAAAGATTAATAGGTCAGGTCGTTCTGCTTTGTTTAATCGATTGTGTATAAATTATACCTAATATTTCAAGCACTAACGAATGCATGAATGCCTGAATGCGTACGAGGAAACCTCGATTAGTACCCGAATGTATGACCTCTTGAGCGTTCCGGCAAGTACTCGTGTACACCTCGTTGAATACATCTGAACGCGAGAACCTGGGTGGATATATTGTCAGGCGACTCCCCGAGTACCTCCATAAAGTATTGGTATTCACCTGTGTTTATTTTTTTAAGGACTGCGAATACTCTGCTCTGAGGTAGTGATAAATATTCGAGCGTACTCAAGCGGTCAAATCAAAACAGCAGTACGCATTCAGTCGCTCCAGTATTAATCATTACACTTGTGTAGTCCATCCATTGTACTGCCCAGTTCACACGGTGCGTTTTTCCTTGAGTGGTAGCTAGCTGGATTTCGTGCGTGCTACGGAGCGGGCGATGAAGGTGGCCGCTAAGCTGGCTTCGCTGATGGTTGTCGGTTTACACGTAGCAGGAGCTATCCTCCTTGCTCACTCTTCATAGAGCCTGAGAACGAAGATGTTTATTGTGATAGTGCCGATTACGAGCTGCATATAAACAAGTTTATTCTCCATATGCTTCGATAAGCACCGCAACTTGATCCCTAGACTATAGTAACGTTTACCCGTAGCAGTTGACTGCTATGACAGTTGCGAGATGCGCGATATAACTATATCGCTACTGCTATGATGCGTCTGCGTTAACTTATATGCAGCTTAGAGCCACTATTAAGGCGTTGCCACAACAAATAAAAAGCGTTTTATTTTAATAGTGAATTTCGCTTAAATTTTCATTGAATTCATCAAGAAATAAAGTCCATTGACAGTTATCTTTTGTTCCCATTCCTTAAAGAGTAGAATCTCCCCTTTTGGGAAGGGATATCCTTGTTGATATATCCAAATTCCGTCGTGCATTGCTTTCCGTTGGCGATTGTTGCGATTGTGTTGGATACATTTCCGCTGGAAAGTAGACGGGCTTCAACTTTGCTAATAGCTCGAACGCGGATCGATAGTGTTCCACATGAGTCCAGTATCGACCTGAACTCGAATCGCAGTTGCAATTTACACATGCAAGTGGGGCGTAATAGTTGTTAGCAGTTGACTGTCATAGCAGTCAACTGCTACGTGTAAACGCGCCTTATAGATTTGAACTCATTTTTGAACAAAATAACCACCATGCAATACTATTAAAAGCAGAACCAGGCAGAACCTTTATTTTGATCACGTGACGAAAAGCTGAACGATGATTGGTCGGCAACAATAGCCATCAGCAAAACACGCAAGGAAAGTAGCACCGGACTTAAACATCGAAATCAAGCAAGCTAGTTTGGTCAGGGCAGCCGGACAGCAGTCAGCGTTTCCAGCAAGCGAGCACGCACGGCACCCATCAGCACTCCACGCAATAAATCCATCCCGGAAAAACGCACCGTGTGGACCGGGCTTAAGTTCTGTTGTGTTATGGCTTGCCAGTAAACACGTATTTGCAGAGTACTAGAGTATTTTCAGAGGTCCTCGAGTAGTTGCTCATGTTTTTATTTGTGGTATAACCTGCGCTGGTACTACGCTGCGCTTTCAGCGATGTGTTCTAAAACTTTTGTCATAGCGTTGACCATTCGGACGAATTTCGAGTACCCTTCTCGCAATTTTGACTCAATTGCCTCCATCCCAGGCGGGGAGCTGAAACGGAAGTGGGCCAACATTCGCGACAGCTACCGGAAGGAGTTCCACCGGAGTCGCCGGGCGGGAGTGGCTGACACGGGCCGGCCCAAGAAGGAGTACGTCTTCGCAGACTTGCTGACGTTCCTGCGTCCCGTGCTCCGAAGGAGGTGAGTGTTGGGAGGCCGAGAACATAGTGTAGTAGCAATCTTGTTTTCACTGGTATGCGTGAATTATCTTCCTTATCCCCACCGGAATGAAAAGGTCACTGATACCAATTATTAATTACCTTCATGCCACAGAGAGGGCAAGCGAGACAGAGTAAATCATAAGAAAACATTCCGCATAGCGGCCAGTCAAATTCTTGCATTCCAAATTAGTGAAAAAAGATTCTATTGTAGCTTCTTTCATCGTCATTTTTGTCAACCACATTATCGTTTACTGCAGTCGTCCATTCATCTCTAACACTTCCATCGTCCATTTCTTCTCTAGTTGCTTGTTTGCATTTCGGTAGTGCATGCATGGTTATATTCACCACCTGCCACACACCCTCGCGGTGGTTAGCAGGGTATCGTGTAGAGGTAGATGTAGAACACACATTTCTAGCTCTTTTACTCCCTGCATGCAATTTTAATGTACTTAAGAGCTATTTTTTTTCTTCGCGGGGTCTTTTCTTCTTTTTCCCCTTCTTGAAAATTCCGTTATGCCACGTATCCGACCCATCTGGTTCTCCACTGTAAAATTGAGCTCCCTTCTCGGAGGCCTCTGCTCCTCCGCTCTTCTGTTTAATTCTAATATTTTCATTTCGTCCTTCCCTTTAAGCTTCAGTAGGTACCCTTGGCAGACATCAGATCTCTAAGACTCATTTTCTGATGCCCTTTTTCGAAGTCTCTCAACGATGCCTCATTCTACACGAGTGATTTCACACATCGTCCCTTGTTTCTAACAGAAGCTCTGTTGAAGTGGTCTCTACTTAAGGAGGTTCCACCGTAACTCCGCGATTCAAAATCCCGTAAAAAGCTATGTTATTTAATGAATAAATACCGATCCAGAAAAACATATATATGGAAAATCATCCATAGGGTGAAAACGCATACACAGTAATTCTATGAGTATGCTATTATATAGTGTGTTGTAGTTGCGTTCTATTTTTTACAAGCTCTTTTAACTCATTTTGACTTCGGGACATGACTGACGTGTTGTTGCCACGTTTAATTTACAAAGAGAGAATGCATGCTCAATCCCGATAATAGGTATTATAAAATAGGTTAAATATTTTCTAACTAAGTTTTAAACTATTTCCTTGCAAATACAACTCGTTGTTTTGAATTTTATTAATATTCATATTTTTGTAAATTGTTTGGCAACAAGGACGATGCATTTAGAAGAATTGTCATTAATTACACCATGTCAGTAACCAATGAAATATTTAAATTACATAACAAATATAAGAAGGACCTTGGTAAGGGATATTTCTAAATTAAGTCGGTAAATAGGCTTGTAAGCACATTACATAACAAGTACCGTTGCCAATGATAACATACTGTAGCACCACTTTCGTGTAACTAAGGCTTTTCTGCCTTTTTTCGAGCAAACATGTATTAATATGACTTAAACAAGTGTGTGCAGGCGAGCAATTTTTTACAATGCTAAATTCTGCATAAAATTGCGCATCTTATATTAGTTTTTCGTTTCTCTTTACATTATTAATCTGCAAATTTTACTGCAAGAGTCGTGCTCTGCCGTATAACTACGTATAAAATATCTGATTTTCAACGTCTTTTTTCTTCAAATATATTATGGATAGGCCTCATTAATTTATTGCCAATTGATAGGTGGGCCAAAAAATGATTTGTCCTTAAATTTTCACAAAAATGGCATCTACTTCGTAATTTTGTGGACCTTTCAGTGGCACAGCCTCCTTAATTATGATTGCTTTCCTAGCTTGAGCTGTTCTGCGCCTAATTTTCATCGAGTGTTTTCCTTTCCGCGTGACACTGCTGCAAATGTTGATGAACAATCTCATTTCTCTCCTCCTCGTACCGTGGCCACGGTTTTCTTCCTAATAGTCTGTGAACCGTATTCTTAAATTTCTTGCTCCATCAAGCCTAAAGAAGTCTTTAGGTCCTCTCCATACTTTCACAAGGTTGCTATGACGGCAGAGACAAGTGGAGCGTGTTAATTACTGCATACGGGTAGAATTAAATAACTTGTGTCACAGTTGAATTTTAAAGTTACTAGCTTTGTTAATCCCCGTATAGTAAAATAATAACATACTCTGTGTTGAAACCCGAGTCGCACGGTTAAAATTCAACAGTGGCGATAGCTAAGTTTATTCATTCTCCTTGTAATGGAAAAATTCCACAAAGCCAAGCCTGAAACCATTAGTTATAATTTCTCCACAGATTATATTTGATCCCTTAATTCTTCATAGGGTAATGGTATTAATGGTATTCGGCCTCACCTTGAGATTATATTATTTATATACTCATGATGAGGAATGAAAAAAGGACGTAAGAAAGTTCAGAAAATTATTTCAGGCGCAACGTTGTGGAAATTGCGAATATTCATATAAAAAGGTCACTTTTTAAAACTCCACACACTAATTAACCCTTACTCAAGCTTAGGCAATCGTCATATTCAAGACCTTGAAAGCAACACTTGAGTTGCCGAAACCTGGGTCGGTGTGAATTAAAGTTAGGACTTTTACCAAGTGACCTTTTTCACATAAACTGTTACTATTCTCGCATTGTATTTAAAAAGCGACCATGGTCTCGACAGCTTAATGTTGCAACCATGGAATTTGATGGTGGCACTTAGCTGTATAAGCCATGGTCGGTTTTTAAACATAGTTCGAAAATAGTAGCTGTTCTTTTTTCATTCCTCATCATGAGCTTTAATTCTTCTTCCATCCTTTTTTTTCAATCCCATCTTCCAAATAAACAGTTAAAGCGTCGGTAAGATAATGCATCCCTGTCTTACTCCAATACTCACTACGCCATTTAAATTCCTGCTATATTTTGTAGACTGCGTGGTAACCTGATAAAAAAAGTCTGGTTGCTGTACTATTCTTCCAAATAAACAATGAAAGCTCTGCAGAGCTCTCGGGTTTTCACCGCGTTTGTTGGCTTCAGTTTTCAATCGTTGATGACAGCGATTTCGCCTGAATTCAAGCTGAATATTCGATCTGAAGATGCCAGATGGAATTCCGGACGTATGGACATTTGTCGTCAACTGTATGCAACAAGCGGTGTGAAAACCCGAGCAGAACCATTCAATTCCACGCCACGTCAATTCCACGCCACGTCAATTCCACGCGGAAACATACGAACGAGCAAGCAATGAAAGCGTGGATGAGAAAATGCATCCTTGTCTTATTCCTCTACCTATTTCGCAATAAAAATTCCCAATATATTTTGTACACGGCTTGGAACTTGATTTTTTCTGGCTGATATATTATCCTTCCAAATAAGCAATGAAAGTGGCAGTGAGATAATGCATCCTTATCCTCTGCTCATTTCACCATATACAGTCCTTTCACATTTTGTACACGGCGTGGTACCCTGATTTTCGTCTAGTTGATGTATTATTCTCCTTCCACTTTGGCAGGGCGCCTCGATGTCCGACGGAGACAACGTCTCAGGGAACAAGCGGTGACGCGGTGGCTGAGAAAGACGAGTGTACTGCAGCGGAGGACCCACAGCAGCCTACGCCGGCCGCAGCCAAGAAGGCCCGAGCCGACCCTGGGTCCGGCGTGCCCATAGTCTGGGTCCGTAGCTTGCAGGGCGGTGCCCCCGACAACTCGCCGTTGCTGCCGACCCCTCAGGCGACCTCAGGAAGCGAGGGCCCTCAGAGGAAAGACCCCCGACATGTTAGGGCCTCGCCGTCGGTGGGCAACCCTCACCACATCCCGCTCCCGCCCCTGATTCCGCTGCACCCTCCCCCTTACCAACAGCAGCAGCATCAGCTGTCGTCACCCCACTATCAGCAGAGCGTCGCCAGGGAACAGGATCCGGACCTGGCCTTCCTCTGCAGCTTCCTGCCGGATATGAGGAGCATGTCCGAACTGCAGAAGATGGACTTCAAGATCGGCATGATGAACCTCATGAAGGATATCAAGTTCCCCGGTGCCCTGCCGTCAGGGTCTGCGACCAGGGTCCATCAAAGGCACCCTCATCACTCAGGGGGCCAGGATTACTCGCACCCCAGCGGCCAGGATGGCAGTCTCGGTCTTCGTCCGAACGTGGTGTACGTGACACCAGATGTTTCTCTGGAGTACGCGCCTGGAGATGGAAGCTCTGACTGCGAGCTTGGCGTCTCCGTTAAGACAGAGTGAGGACTCGTCACCAAATCCATGCCCTCTCTCTCTCTGATTGTTAAGTCAGAGTTTTTATAGCCTCGCAGTCTGTTTGGGTCCGATGTTCTCATCGCAAAATCCTTTTTATACCCATCTCGTTACACCAAATGGACGTGAAAGTTACTGACACGAATCTCTTACTTGTGACTAATGTGGGAAGATATTCAATATGAATTCTGTTTCAGTTGAAAACCTCGGTATGAATCGACCTTGGTGGGGGGGGGTGTGCTTGAATCGTTCGAAATGATTCTGGTACGGAATAATCCCGAACCAATGTAAAAATATACGAGTGAGTCCTTAGTTACGTACCGGAATCAACTCGAGCGATTCGAGCACACCCCTCCTGATCTTAACAATGGTATGAAAATGAGGTTAAAAGACAAGCCCCCTTCCTCGACAGTACTTTCAATGGGTAGTCATGTATCCGTGGCCAGAGTATTTTAGGAGACTCTTCGTTTCATCTCCATTATTTGCACAATGATTACTTTTTTGGCAAGATTGCCTATTGGTAATATGTCTGCTTATATGAAGTCTTAATTTTAGTTATCTGTTTTCATGCCAAACACACTAAGTTCTCACGGCTGCTGAAAGAAATAGACATCACTGCCTGCACCAACGTCTTTAGTTGTAGCAGACCAAGACATTTATTAAGGCCAATGACTTGTATCAACTTGACGCCTAAGCCATTACATTTGGTGATCTTTACTTAAAATAAGTTCGATGTAACGATTGCGTCTAAATGATCAGTAGCGTGACGTTGCTTCCCCAGCTACTACTTAAAGACACTCTTCTCCAAGCGGACGGTGTTTTTTGCTGTACAATCACTTCCATAGTTTATCAACTATGGCTAGACGGAAAGACTAAACTAGCTATTGACCGAGTTTGTTTTCCTAAATCGTTCGGTATTTTGTAATCCTAAAATAAGAAGCTAGTTCCATGCAGTATTACAGAATTGCTTTAAAAGGTCGTGAATGGAGGTGTTTGCTGTAGAGCATTTGTAGAGACTAGCTATTTCAAAGACGGCACATTATGTTTTTATGTTGAGTGATTTTCAGCGATTATTTTATCGGGTGAACTCCTTGTATTTCCCTGTACAAAGGAAATTATCAATGCGGGTTGACTTGGTATCTTTAGCTCTGTGTGACATTTAATTTTGTTAAAAATAATTGATAGTATGGGAAAATTGAGTCAAAGCTATATTTGTGTATACTGATTTTCTTTGTGTGTAATTTTTATTAATTGAGTTCATAAGATAAGCGTAAGGAGATTTGTCATATTCTGACAAATTAATTTTAGTCATCAAAAGTGTTGTTTTATCATATTCCAACCTCCCATTCTGTGGTTTCCATTGATAAAATAGTGAGAAAAATATTGAATTTTGATTTCATCCATAACTTATTGGCTAACATCTCTCCTTTAATATTTTTTGCTGCGCAATAAAGCGTTGAAAACTATTTTCAAACATTTGGTGGATATTCAACTTTCCAAAAAAGGTAGAAACCTATGTGGATATGCATTCTGATTCGCTCTCGTATCTATAGAAATGATCCAATTCATTCCACTAAATTTTAATTTTTAGTCATCATTTCTAATTTTGAGAGTTTTATAGTTCTACAAATTGTTTAAAGCATTTCTGGAAGAGACGTTTATGGTATTTGAACACTTTACAAAACCATGCCTTTTTGCCTCCCTGTCTAATTTTTTAACTGGTGTTCATCCTCATCACGGGTCAACTATCCTATGATGGGTTTGATGCAGCTGTTCACTCGAGTTTTATAACCGGCTAATACCTTCATATTTTCATTAATGTAATCATTTTCCCTTGAATCCTTTACACATCATTCTCTACAATTCCCATTTAATTTTCATTAGGCTCACTTTCCCTTCATCCCGATGAATTCTTCATTAGCTGCTCGGTCCATTCTTTTTACCTCCATATGAAATTCCTCAGTTCAAATGCTATGCCATAACTAAGAAAAGGAACTGGTCTTCCCAAGTCGCAGTACTTAGCTGCACAGAGAATTGACTCGCAGTGCGAATGGGCGAAAATTGGAAAGTTGTTCCTAGTTTGGTTCTAACAGATTTGAGGTATGTTTTTGCATCAGAGATTTTCTTCCGGAAACTGATTGACACTTTCATTCATTTGACAATTTATCGAATAGGTTAACGACTTGGATTCGCTAACGAAATCATCACAACTTTTTCATTTTTGTGAAATCGTTCTCTAAAATTAATACTACGAAGAAATGATGATCCTTGAATGATAACCATTTTAAGGTTCTTGGCATGCCTTACTACATCTAATCACTCCTATTTGATCAGCTCCTTACTGATTTTTTTACATAAAAAGACCATAAGGAAAGATCATCTGTCTCTCTGCGATGAACAAGTAACATTCATCAGGTTATTTAAACTACTTGTCTGAATCAAGTGGAGGGTCATTTTTTTTAAATTTTCAATTGAAGTATCTTTCCTTACAAATATACTATGTGTACGCCTAGGAGATGTATTTAAATGTAAGGACTAAAAATTTAAAGATACATGAATTATTATTAGTTAAAGGATTAATAAAAACACCAATGAATGTTAGTCAAAATGTATCTTAAAGTATTTGTTACCAAGGGGATGTTTCATCATGGCTTAAATTAATTTTAAATAAATTTGTATTTTTAAACGGACCGTTATATTTATTTTCCACTGTTGCATGTTTTATAGCTCCACATGTACAACGTTTCATGGATGGCAAAGTGGTTCGCATAGGTTAGTGTAGCAAAATGGGATATGTTGATCAGTTTCATAATGGTCGGGTACAAGATGGCTTCTTAGCATAGTGAGGCGGTCATTTACTCAAATCAATGTCGTTGTTAGGGAGTGTGATCGACGGTCAAAGTCACTTGCGCCATTGGAGACATGTGATTAGATGTGGTAAAGAGATTTCGGGGGCGAACAAGTAAATGTGTGAACGAAGCGACAGCGTCATCCCTGGTCACACATGGTCAGGTCATCGGTACGGTGAACCCCCTGTGGGTCGCCCTGGGGAGCCACACCCCTCTCCACTCCTCCCGAATTCCGAGGTGAACGATTGCTCGGTGAGGAGTTGAGACAAAGGTATGAAGCGACAGGCCAGGGTGGGTCACTCTGGACCGAGGGTCAGTGTCTCAACGCAATCCATCCTCTCTTGACACCCGGGGAGGTCCCACTCCCTTACCACCCTCTGCTCACCCTTTTCCACCCCCTGCTAACCCTTTTCCACCCCCTGCTCAACCTTTACCACCCCTTCCCTACCCATTTCCACCCCTTGCTCACCCTTTTCCGCCCCTGCTCACCCTTTTCCACCCCCTTCTCACCCATTTCCACTTCTTCCTCACCCATTTCCACCCCCTTCTCACCCATTTCCACCCCTGCTCACCCATTTCCACCCCTGCTCACCCTTTTCCACCCCCTGCTCACTCATTTTCACCCCCTGCTCAACCTTTACCACCCCTTCCTCACCCATTTCCACCCCTTGCTCACCCTTTTCCACCCCCTGCTCACAATTTTCCTCCCCCTGCTCACCCTTTTCCACCCCCTGCCAACCCTTTTTCACCCCCTACTAGCCCTTTTCCACCCCCTGCACCCCCTTTTTTCTACCCATGCACCTTTTCCAATCCCTGCACCCCAAAATAGGTATATATGGAGAAAATGCAACTGCCCAAGACTGGAGCAGTTTGACCCGCCCTTCTGTTCCTATCCTTATACTTTTCCTCCCGGTTTGAAACGTATATTAGTGCGGAAACCGACTTGAAAACACCCATGACGCAAATGGGGATCGTCCCTGATATCTCGGCACTGTCGGCCCCGTGCTGGAAAAGCCTTCCCCGATCCCCCGCTAATCGGCGAAAGTAAGACTACCACCATGTAAATACTTGTATTTTTCCCGTTCTTCCATTCGTCACGTATGTATCGAGTAATAAGCGGCGAAAAACTTACATTTCGCTTGAGTGGGCGTGCGAGAGATTCGTACGTCATCCACTTCGTCCAACCACAACTGAGGCAGCGCAGCTCCTTCGCCCAGCAACCAATGGGGAATAGACAGCTGATTCTGCCAATGGGAGTGGTTGTTAAGAGTGCATACGGGATATTTTGAAAAACATTGAATTCTACTACATCGTAATTTGTGAATAAGTATACTTCAGTACACTTTTATTCACGCCATTGAGTTATTCAAATATTCTTCGAATATTACGATGCTTCAAGTTATGCTTCATTATAAAGCTGTTCTGAAGGAGTATTCCATTTGGTTTTTCTTTTAGATAACCTTTTCAAATGTGTGTTTCTTCTATTTTGTTGATGCTAGATTCTCAATGAGCTACTTATCCAGTTTCTTAAAGCACTCTTCGCTTAAACTGGCGCGGTTGTCAATGAATTCTGCCATTTGCATGGTACCAATGTCGTTCACTGTTTAATGTCCCGTCTGTCTTAGAAGCTAGCTTTATTTGGCACGCTTTCCATTCTATCGCTTTTCCAGCCAAAGGAACAGTTTTATCCTGAATTTTTACACCAAAACTTGCAAATATGTAATTACCTACTCACGGGTGTTATCCTTCATGGGCCATCATTTTTTGCATGAGAACTACTTTCTGTAGATGCTCTTAATTTTTTTCTCTAGATTAGGGATTCTGGATATCGTAGCGATCTGTGCATTGGCCCAAGAAGGCATTGTTCCGTGGTTCGATTCCCAATCTTTGAGACATTTTTCTTCTGGTGAACTTTAGTTTGTCACAGGACAAAATTGTCTTCGTACTAATGCTAATATCTGACACAGCCTTGTGTTGTACGATGCATATAACCGACATTTTTTGCGTACATGGTGCCTCACTTTTAGATGTTTCCCGGTTTGTGCTCGCCATTGCTATACCTTACCGTCAGTTATCTAGGACAATGCCTTTTCATGAATCCCGGATCATTTCCGAGATCCTTTGATCATCGTTATCATGGCTGGATATTGAGTGTGAACTGAGGCTGGTGTCGGGTCTTTAGTCGGAAATGTTCTCCTCGTTTGAACTTCACAACGGTTTTACGAGGTTCTCATCTATGCCTCTGGCTCACGGCGCGGTGGCTCGCGGTGTTTATCGGGGAATGCGTCGTATTACATTTCCTGATGCTTCTGGAAATTCGAATGGAGTGCTGAGTCTTCGAATGTGCAATGAAATTAAAGCCATGAACGTGAATCGAAGTCTCAAGACTGAAAGATAAATGAGAAACCTTCAAATTCTAAAAAAAACTGAGAAATCAGAATATAGAAATGGCCTGAGCGATTTTCTTCGAAAGGGGAAATTAAGATTGCAGTAAAAACTGATTTGCATAATAAAAAACTTAGTGACGAACTGTATAAGGCATGTTTGGTGAAGATTCACCCCTCTGCCCAACGCCTTTATGGTAGCTTACAGGGTATTATTTAGATGTAGATGTCCCGAAATGACAGCGTTTTGTATTTATCAACGTCTTTTTACGTCCTTTTCTAAGCTGCTAAGCACATTGTATTGTTAGCTACGTTGCTATCTATTTGCTCCTTACACACAAATGAAAGATTGCGACTTCGATGTATTTAAATCGAAGGTAATAGCCAAAGCATTTTACCCCCTTGTCTGGAAGAATTAAGATATGTTGATAAATGGGGGGGAGGGGGGGGGGGGAGAGGGGCTAAGTCTAGTGTACCGTAACTTGAAAAAAATTAGCCTTGCTCTTTCGGTGCCGGCATGATACAAAAGTCTCCCTTAATTTTCATCGCTTGGTATTTACTTCCAAAGAGCCCATTCCTATCTTTTCTCACTGGTTAAGTACTTACTTACCATGTTATGAAGCAATAAATATTACTGGCCCCATTGCATAAGTTCAACGTAGGCATGCATATCAGATTGCAAAGAACAATTATTAACCACACACATGCATCAAACTAGTGCCACGTTTCAATTCACTTAACACAATGGGGTCGTTTACCATATTTTTTATTGCCGAATATGATAGAGTTTGTAAAATAAAAATATCCGTATTTTTCCGTTTTTTGATCCGTCAATTATTTCTTGAGTTATAAGAGGCGAAAAACTGATGGCGAAAAACCCTTTCGGAAAAGTGGGTGTGGTTCAACCTCTGACGCATATCGACTTCGTCCAATCACAACTGAGCCCGCGAAGCTACTTTGCCTTATCGCAATGGGCACCATGACAGTCAAGGACGCTAAAAACAGTCAAGGGCGGGAGGAAAATGACGTCAATGTTATCACAGCAGGTTTTTCGGTGGGCATCACCTTCTGCTTATTTTAATTTGGTTTTAATGGTTGTGGTTAGAAGATTAATTTTTTAACTAAAATTCTTGTTTCGTTTCCATCTAACAATTTCGATGACAAAATTGCGATTTCGGTTCCCAGTAAACGCCCCCATAGAATTATATTCAATGTAATCCGGTTTATTATGCCCAGTTAAAATCAGAACAACAAAATCATTGGGAAAAAATTTCGGGGCGAGCTGAAGCCCCAGATCCCCCCCCCCTCCATCCCTTCCCCCCGGCTACGTGCCTGCACTAGTGTATCCTATTTCCATATAGTCTCCCTGTCGTTCAACACACTTTCTCCAGTACACAGCAAGCGCACGGATTATTAACGGATTCGAAGAAAGTTTTTGCGGTCGTGTGCGCAGCCATTCAGCCATTCACACCATCTTCTGGAATATCCGGGGGGATATTCCAGAAGATGGTGTGAATTCTGCCATCGATACGAGACATTTCAATGGAAATATCAGGTTCAGGACGGACGGGTTCAGCAGTCCGTCCGCAAGATGGGACGTCAAGCCGTGGTCCCCTTGGCGCCTGTCGTTAAGAATAGGTCAATGCTGGGTTTGTCTTCACCCTTCCTCCATTGCCTGGAACATTCCTGCCGTTACCCAATTACCCGGGGATCGGGTTGTTGTGGTGGCTAGAGTACTGGCCTCCCATCCCGAGGGCCCGGGTTCGATTCCCGGCAGTGGTGAATTTTTCAGTGGCGAATTTGTCCGTCAGATGGGACGTTAAGCCGTGGTCCCCTAGGCGCTATTCGTCAACTGTAGGCTAATGCCGACGCCGGGTTTCTCTCCACCCTTCCTCCGTTTCCTGAAAACTCCTATTAACTCCATCATTCAATTATCCACCCATCCGAAATGGCGCAAATGACCTCAGCTGTCGGTCGCCTCTCCTGAATAACCTACCCAACCCAATTACCCACCAATCCTAAAGGTCGCCGGGTTTCTCTCCACCCTTCCTCCGTTTCCTGAAAACTCCTATTAACTCCATTAATCAATTATCCACCTATCCGAAATGGCGCAAATGACCTTAGCTGTAGGTCGCCTCTCCTGAATAACCAACCAATAAACCTGAAGCATGCATGAAGAATGTGATGTACTGAGCCATGACTAATTTCCAGGTTTGCGGCTATTTAATCTACCGGTGCACGGCGATTGTGCATCACAATGGCTTCAGTTGCTGCAGTGTACTCTGGAGCCACGACATGGTGTTCCTGAATGGGCGGTGAGCATCTGCCACAAAAGTCACGCCGTTTCTGGACTTGTTACTACTCCATTCGTACACTTGGTGCAGTGATAAACATGCCTCTCCATACTGGACTTTCATTCGCTGATGAATTTAGTTTGCTTATGTTCCTTCTCTGCTCAGAGAACGTTCAATGGGGAGCTGTTCTTCGCTGGTGCATGTCGCAAGCGGGTCAGCCATTGTTAAGGAGGTTCCACCGAATTATGAAGTAGGTGTCATTTTTTTGTGAAAATTTCATGACACATAATTTCTTTGCCCTTCTATCGATTGGCATTAAAATAATGAGGTCTTTCCATCATATGTTTGAAGGAAAAAGACGCTGAAAATCAGCTATTTTATAAGTGGTTATACGGCAGAGCATGGCTCTTGAAGTAAAATTTGCAGATTAATTATGTAAAGAGAAATGTCGTTCTGACGAAAAACTAGTAAAAGATGCTAAATTTTATGTAGAACTTAGAATTGTAAAAAAAACTCTCCTTACCACACTTGTTTAATTGTCATTAATAAATGTTTGCTGTAAAAAAAGCAGAAAAGCCTTAGTTACATGAAATTGTCGCTACAGTATGTTGTTATCATTGGCAACGGTACTTGTGACGGAACGTACTTACAAGCTTATTTACCGACTTAATTTAGGAATATACCATAGCAAGGTCCTTTTTATATTTTTTATATAATTTAAATATTTCATTGGTTATTGATGCGAAGTAATTGATACCAATGCTTCCAAATGGTAGCAGCGTCATTGTTGCCAAGCAGTTTTAAAAAAATATCAACATTAATAAAATTAAAAAAGAGTTGTATTTGCAAGGGAATAGTTTAAAACTAAGTAAGAAAATATTTAACCTAGTTTAGAATACGTATTAAGGGAATTGAGCATGTATTCTCACTTTATAAATCAAACATGGCAACAACACGTCAGTCATGTTTTGAAGTCAAAACGAGTTAAAAGAGCTTGTAGAAAATAGAATGCAACCACAACGCGCTATATAATAGTATACTCATGCAATTATTGTGTATGCGTTGTCACCCTGTAGATGATTTTCCATATCTGGTGTTTTTTTGGATCGGTATTTATTCAGTAAATAACATAGCTCTTTTACGGGATATTGAATCGCAGAGTCACGGTGGAACCTCCTTAAGTGGCATCATTTTAGCGTTTCGCTTTCCTGCAGTATATAGGGGAGTCATTCGATTTCCCTTCCATAAATGATCTTTTCCTGACGCTATTTAGCGATAGTTTCCGCATGACTTTTGGTCTGCTAGGAAAAAACTCACGAGCAGTTCGTTTGACATTAATGTAATGCATTTTGAGTAAAAATTCAAAAGTTAAAGTTATGATGTAATGAAGACTTTGAAGAAGAATTTACTCTCGTGGTTTAACTATTTTTAAAAAAGGTTTTTGTTTATCTGACACTCTTTAATTATCCAGATACAGAATGTTTTTCGAGGGAATAGAAGGTTTTTTAGGAAATGCGTACTATGGGGGAAAAGATTCGCAACAAATGGAGTGCCACCACTATCGCTCTGAGAGAAAATCGTATTCATTTCTGACGGTACACTATTCTTTGGTCTCGGCCACCACGAGGGAACTTCAAACACGGTAAGGTGATGGACTCATCGCACGAGTAAATGACGGAATTCCGACTGCTTGCCTGCCTCTAGCCTTAATCACGCTGGCGTCCAGAACGGATGCACATTATTAAGTGCATGCATTTTAAACGCTCTATTTAACTGTCTGAAAGTTCTCGTCGAACTTTCCTCCGCATTCTCTGTCTTTCCCATCCTTTTCTTTTAGGCTTTCGCACTCTGGCAAGGTCCTGAGGTTCACCTGGTGTCCGTCTCTTCACTCCCTTTCTCTCGTTTGAGAAAGTTAACAAAAAACGATCCTGAATATTTTTCGCGTCCACATAAACCGTTCCGTTAATATCAGTACGGAGTGGTCGAGCGTTGATGTAACTGACTGGTAATACGAATTTTTAATTCGAGACCTGAAGATGGCGAATGTTTTATGTTTACAATTTTATTCTTTTACGTTCCAATACAGTGTTATGCTATTTTATACCCTCGACCTTTCATCTATTTCACCGTGGATACCTGTCTTGTCGATCGTCGTTCGTCTACGACACCATGGTCTTGTCGTTCAATCGAATTTGGAAATGATATAACGATAGGTAGATGGTTCTATCTTCTACTGATGCAATCACTTCCGAAAAGGAAGCCGCATTACGCTGCTTTGAGAGTAGATAAAGAAACTATTTTTATGTCCAGCTGGCTGTCTGCTTGTCTAACGGCTTCCTAAAAATTTTCCGCCCTCCCTGAGCTGGATTTGAGTAGGAACATTATCGCACTTAACTTTTTCAGGATTATTACCGTATTTTTCTATTTTGCTTATCGAATACTGCCAGCTATTGTGCAGGGTGTAAGCATGTTGGGGTCTAAAACTGTTGAGTAGGAATATCATCATTCGTTCATTCATCAACATAAGTCTATGTGCAATATTCAGGCAGCATTATGACTCTTTGAGGACTACAACGTAATGATAATGGATTTTCTTTCGTTTCACAACGTTGTGCATTTTTCAGAACTTAAAAATACATTGCTGGATAAAATCGATGTTTTAACTCTTCTCCTGAATTATTGTATGCATTGTTTCCTGAATGTAACTTATCAGCTCAAACATTTTCAAGATAATAATTTTTCACATGTGTTTAATAATGTATCGCATGTGGTTAATGAATTACTCATTATGGTATATCTCCTTGGATCATCTTCTCCAATGAAAATATTCTCTGGTCTCTAAGACGTAACCGAAACAGGTTATGAGATTATCCGGAATCGAAGGAATTTCTTTTGGAGGTGACTTTTTCATCAGGCAATGATGATGGTCACCCTGCCGAAGCAAATTCGGCTTCTATGCAATGGGGTCGTTTACCATATTTTTGATTGCCGAATCTGATAGTTTGTAAAATGAAAAGCCCAGTATATTTCCGTTTTTTGATCCGTCAATTATTTCTCGAGTTATAAGCGGTGAAAAACTAATTTTTAGCCCTTTCGGAAAAGTGGGCGTGGTGTAACCGCTGACGTATATCGACTTCGTCCAATCACAACTGAGCCCGCGAAGCTACTTTGCCTTATCGCAATGGGGGGGACACAGCTGGCTCTCCCAATGGGAGCGATTGCAAAAGGATCTGTGCAAGCAGACCTTCCGAGAATCCCCCTCCACTCCCTTCGCTTCCACGAAAAGCAGTCAAGGACGGGAGGAAAATGACGTCAATGATATCAAAGCAGCTTTTTCGGTGGGCGTCAACTTTTGCTTATATTAATTTTTGATTCATTACTGAATGGTTGTGGTTAGAAGTTAAATTTTTTCACTAAAATTCTTTTCTCGTTTCCATCTAACGATTTCGTGTACGAAATTGCGATTTCGGTTTCTTGTAAACGCCCCCATTCCCTCTAGAGGTAATTAACAAAAATCACTAGATCCCAATGTCATATTCTTGTAGACTAATCATGAATTTTGCGAGTTGAGTGCAAATGTAAAACATTTGACCTCTAGAATAAACGACTGAGAACAATCTTACAATACCAAAGCCGGAAGTAGTTCAACAATATATCCCTTAATGTGTGATCTAAAAGGGGTGTGAGCATCTATAAAGCAGAAATTTAGCGAATGATTTTTTATTGCGGAAAACTAAGAAAGAGTGTATTGGCTAAAAAGGTAAAATGACCAATTCAAATACAGCTCAATACTATCAGAATATTTAGAATATGTTACTCTGGAACACTTCTGCTCGAGGTATTTGTTTCCAAAGGGTGTCAGGGAAATTTTGCTCAAAAATGAAATAGAAGTTGAAGAGACTGTTTTCACAGAATTTTTGTTACTTGCTCATTGTCGGGGAAGCTATTAGCCATACCAGCTGTATTTAGACGAAGAGCTTAGCCCTAGCTTAAAAACAATAATTTCCTTTTATTCATTAAGCCTTGGGCTGGAAAAACCAATATGTCTCTTTTAGATGAAGGATTCATGGATTATTTCAGCCAACCGGCATTAACAATACCACCATAGGGCACCCAAGTAATACCACCAAAGTCACTCCAATTTTTGTGCCACAGGTCATTTACTTTTATACGTCAGTCAAAATACTAATTTTTTCTATCCAAAATTCTTCATACTTTCCTCGTAAGAAACGAGATCATACCAATCTAAATGATATAATTTCGATTGCACTATACCCTACTTCATTTACAGCGTTTGGCTTCAGTGTTCGGCCAATATACGCGTGGTTTCCCTCAAGACTCACTAGAGTGATAGAGAAAATTTAAAGCAAGTTGTATGCCCTGACTGCTTAATGAAAATCAAATGTAACAGTAGGACAAAGGGCTTAGCTAAGTGGGGCTGGAACACATATTTTCTCAAATATTTTTATGATAATAACCATCCAGTTTTTTGGTAATCTATTCTAGATTAGATTTGGTAATCTATTGTAGATTAGATTTAGTAATTTAGTAGGAGTAATTATAATGGTGAATGAATCAATGTTGAATATCTACTTTTCGTTGGGTTTCATTGAAAGGCATGAATTACAACTGTAGTTACATTATTTACAACAGATAAATAGTCCTCCAACTAGAATGAATTTGACAGGCAATAGGATCAATGGAGTAACAGTAATACATATTCTGTTTAACTTTACCTCAAATGCATTACGTTCGGTAGGTATGGGCATCTTTGGAACGTCACCCTAGGTTAATTCAAGATTTCATTGGGTTAATGAGACAAAGACATCGGAGTCATTGATGTGACGGACCATAGTGAAGTTTGAGTTCCTCAATATATTGTAGTGTGAATTATCTCATTTTTATCACGTAGAAATTGTTCATTTTTCATTTTAATTGAAGTTGTCAGGTAATAGAATCAGCGGAGTGTCCATGTCAACTTTTCAGTTTCCCTTTCTCTGAAATATATTACTTTAAATATCACTGAAAATCGAATCAGCATTTTTTCACTTTTAGTATCACTCTCATTTCAAAGAAATGCCATCCATTAAATAACTGGGGTAATATGCTGGAATAAATAAAAACTTAAGTGAAAATATTTAAAGCAGAAAAATGATAAGTCTAGAACCATATATATTTTTAAAAAGTTTAAAAAGGTACTAGCCGCAAGAAAAATGTAACATATATTTCCTGTGCTTTTTTGCTTTTATTATTTTAGTTCTATTTTATTCCTTCGTTTTTGCGCATTCACAGCTAATTCGCGCAGTTATCGTGAAGCTGTCGCCATGATTGCCAGGTGCATTGAACATAAGTTGGTATTCACGTTTATTAAAGGAAAAACACGGAGGTGCTCTATTTTGTATCATAGGTTATGCTACATGCTCCGCTAAAGCCTTCCAGATGTTCGAAACTGTAATTAGCGGCAGCCCTCTACATGATACTAATAAATAAACATCTTCACTTTTTCGAACGAGAGAAAGGGAGCGAAGAGGCGGACACCGGGTGACCTTATCAGAGGTGGAAGGACGGAGCGAAGTTCGGCGGAAAGGCTCGGCGTTCGGAGGAATGTTCGGCGAGAACGGGACAGTTAAATAGAGCGTTTAAAATTCGTGCGAGGAATAAAGGGCCTCCGTTCTGGACGCCAGCGCGATTAAGGCCCGATAAGGGGAGACAGGGACATTGCCCCCTCCAAGCACAATTGTGGGGGTGGGGGGATCTAGCCAGGGGCGTCGGAACTATTTTCGCTGGGAGGGGCCAACCTTGAAAAGGGCCCGGCTCGGATCCTATGAAAAGGACCCGCGTTTTTTTGCGGATAGGAGGGGGTAGAGACTGGAAATCCGCTAAAAGTGCATATGAAGGTGGTAGAATATGCGTCATAGGGGAAAAGGCAAGCTGGAAACAAGTGAAATTTAATTTTTATTAATGAAGACTAATTTCTCAAGGGCCCGGGGCAAATTCTAGGGGGGCCGAATGTCCTGCCCCCCACTTCCGACGCCGCTGGATGTAGCTCCCAGAAATCAGAGGCTATGATAGGGATGTCACATCGACATCGATGTATCGGACTACTCGATGTTTTTTGCCGATACATCGAAAACATTGAGTGGTAAGACAATCGATGGAACATCGACTCGATGTTTTCAAAACACTCAACATCGCAGCGATGTTTTAGGAAACGAGCGGTATAATAAATGTTTTTGGTTGACCAATAATTCATTTTTCTGATTATCATAAGCCTTTTAATACGAACGAACCTTCCCTAACTACGCCATCTATCGTTCGCGTGTAGGGAAACAAGTGAAGGTATAAAATCGTTCATGTTTTCATCCCAGTGTTGCCTTCCAAGAACACGATCCACCATGCCTACATCAGTACCTTCTGAGAGGATTTTATCAGCTCTCAACTTGGTGGTACAAGATAACAGGAGTAGGTTGGGGTCGCTGAATATTTAGCAAAGAGTGTTCCTTACCGATACTGGGAGGTTTAAACGTTTTAAACCCACTGTTTTTCAATTTGATTTTTTTATACTACCAAGCATAGAATATTTTTAGGGAACAGGTACACCCACTTTATTGTAATTTGTTTTTTGTTTTATTACGTTTATTTATTTTTATTTCATTATGAAGCAGTGATATGTTTTATATGTTTAAAAATAAATTCAATGGTAAAATATTTGCGTATTATTTCTCAATATTTTACTAAATAAGGTCCGATTTCCGAATAATTTTCAAAATTGCAAGTTTTTAAGAAGATGCAAAATTTCTGATGCATAATACCTAATACCTCTATGATAATACCTAAACTCGGATATGAAGGCATAAAACTCGTTACATTGATGTTTTTTGTGGATGAATAATGAGTGAGTGTTGAGTACTTTTATAAACATCGAAACATTGACCACTCGATGTTTTTTAGCCGATGTGGCATCCCTAGGCTATGGCTCACTTTTTCATGGACACTCCACGATTTGTAAAATTATTGCTAGCGACTCCACTCTGATTTTGAACGGGTTGAAAATTTGGTACAGTCTACAGTGAGCTCTCATTAGGACGTTCCTTGATAGCATGTTAATCTCGTTAGCACGTTCCTTGCCTCGGGTCTGCGTCACAGTGCATGTAAATAATACTGGTTAGCACGCTTCGCTTACCTCTGTAGCACGTTTAAAGGAGGGAAATTTTTCCCAAGAAAATAATCGCCGTATAGGTTGATTTGATGATGGATATCCGGCAAAAGGTTTAAATCTTACATTAAAATGATTGTTATCGCTTGAAAAAATATTTTAATAGGGATAATATGGTGAAAAAATGTTTTATGAAGAATAAAAAAGGGCACACAAAAGCCACGAATTTTATCGCGATGTTCGTTTTTTTTATCAAGTGTCGACTTGATACAGGGCCATCTCAACATACAGGTATGATACACACTCCTGTGACGTCACGACAGTGATCTCTCGCGAGAAAACGAGAACTAGTGGTGCGGAGAAATGCGAGATGTGTTTTGAATATGTTGACTCATTTGACGTGGTAATTCGATCTGGTTTTTATTCCACTAATAATATTCCATCGCTTAGCTGTTATACACTTACAATCCTCATCCCAATTTGAATGAAACAACCTAAATATGATAATAACTTAGGCGTTCACGGAACATTACTTTTTCTAGATTCTGTAACATTTTTGCCGTTTTATTGCATCACTTTTATTTTTACATTAATTATTCACAAAAATGTTGCTCATTGTCCCAATATTTTTCTTGTCAGCATTGTAAGTTAAGCTCAAATACAAACAGCTCCGACTCACAAGTATACGGCACTTAGGTCTTTTCATCCCCATCAGAAATGCGTAACAATACATTTTACTCGCCTATTATTATTTAAGAAGCACGAAAAAGAGTAAGTAATTTTATTTTTAGACGTGCGAAACTAGTATTTACTTAAATAGACCAATAAAATTGATGAATAAAACTCATGAGTTTGCACAGGAACTAAATATTATAAGACAAATTGCCCACAACAACGGTTACGAGCAATCCATAATTACCCGGATTTTAAATAGGAAACTTAGAAGTTTTAACTACTCCCATTCAAGTTCCTTGCTCCCCGCTGAGCCAAAAAAGACAACCAAATGGTGTAAATTACCCTTTATCGGCCCCTTGTCTTATAGTATAGCAAAACGAATCCCGAGGAATAATTTTAAAGTATGCTTTTATAATAACAATACCCTAGGCAACTTGTTGAACAATGCAAAAGACGTCTTAGACCCTAATTGTAAATCAGGTATTTACAAGTTAAAATGTGAAAATTGTGAATGCCATTACATTAGCCAAACGGGACGTAACTTCAAATGCAGAGTGAAAGAACATAAGGCATGCTGGAGGAACAAGGGTGACTCGTCAGCCTTCGCCCGACACCTCTTGGAGACGGGGCACCGAAGCAGTTTTCAGCCTGAATTACTGCATTTTACTGGGAAGGGAAAGAAGATGGATGCCTTGGAGATTCGGGAGATCCGCCTCAATAGAAAAGACCTTGTCAATGACATAACCTTCCCAAACCCATCCCCCTTATTACTCATCACCTTAAACACTTCTCCCTCCCCACACCCCTCCTCCCCTCCAAACAACCCTCCTGATTTCCTCGTCCCCACACTCGGCCAACCCCCTCCCTCCTCCCCACCCTTCCCCCTCTCATAGCACTCCCGGACTATATAAACCTGTGTTCTGCTGATAACAATTTTAATATACCTGAGGATGGCTTGACAGCCGAAACCGGTAGTTCGTTTAATAAAATTGTGGAAGTCACAACGTTTTTCATTGCTATTATAAACTAGGTAATGTTATACAATGTAACTTATTCATACACATGATTGGATAGATAAATTTCTCGCCAAGGCAGCTTTCACTGACCCATTTGCCGGCTTCTTCATATAAAACTGTAGCATTTAATTAAGTTTTTATCTGTGTTTCCGAAAAGTAGAACAAGCGTGTAACATGAAAATAGTCGTCGGTAACAGTTATATTTTTGGTTAAGTTGGAAACTTCATTTAGTTCCAAACGAGAAGTACTGCATTATAATAACGCTACTGAGGTTTTCTTAATTCAAAATGTTCTCGGGAGCCATTAAACCACGAATATAAAGTGGATGACAATGGTGATAAGAAAATGAAAGAAATTCAGCTGTCAAGCTAACCCCAAGGAGAAGGATACTGAGAAAATACCACTGTGAACCTTAAGAAAACACATTAAGTTATTCTAAATGACAACAGTTACGAGGAAACTGAATGGAATTTGACTTGTAACCTAGTGCGCCAAAGTGAATAATGAAATAGGCATGGTACTCACATTTATAATTAAGTTATACCGCCGTAAACTTCGCCGTGTTAGGATTCCAAAACCACAAAGATTCATATAAAATAGTAATATTGCATAAAAATGCAAATACTAACGCTAACTATTACTACAAAACGCTAATACATGCGGTTAAAATATCACGTTTTACTCTCCCAACCATGAACATGCAAATGTCAACAGTATAATTCCTATAAAAAATCAGGTTAACAATTGAGCAACACCTTTCGTTGAGATTTCTTTCGTGACGTAAAATAGATTTTTCGTCCCATGTAAATCGAGACGGCCTTAGATCTTAGATCCCCTAACTACGCGAGTACCAATACTTCCCGTCATTAGATGTGAGATAACTGCTTAGCATTAGCTTTGGGAATGTCTGAGGTGAAATGAAAATTGTTAATTGAAGAGCTCAACCGTCTTCGAAAAGTAGGCAAAAATCCACGTATGAAGCGTGTTGAAATACCGGAAAAAATTGAAATTCTGCCATCAATGGTGAACTCCAGATCGTTCTACTCAACGCATACGCTGTTCGGCGTTTCCGCGTTCTCTCCCAACTCGTTTTAAAAAAATATAAAATTCAAATAAAGCATTGCGGCATGGTCAAGTGTTATGACGTTAATAGATTCTCATTAGAAATTTTCAATTGAAGAAGAGGGTGTTTGCGTGCTTCTAATGTTGCATACTTACGGAGAAAATCCTGTTTCGTAAATTTGCTAGAATAACTTAAACGAATATAAGTCAATCATTTGAAACTCAGAGAACATCATGGCAAAAGTACAATTCATATTCTATCGGAACTCCCTTATATTTGTTCATTTCATATTGTTATGCCACCTGTAAAAGTGACGCTGCCCTCTGCGACTCGAAATAAATTGTGCAATGTTTCATCCTCACTGCAAATACGTAGATACCTCAAAAGTAATTATTAAAAAAATCTGTTACCTGCATTGAAAAAAAGACTGAGTTATCTACACGTTGATATGCTCTGTATGAGTATCGCTCCTTCCGTTTTTTTTTTAGATATAAAAGCCTTCAACTTTTCGCGTCTTTTCGCGTCTTTAAGTCTTTTCGCGTGGACTGTGTGTACAAAATGTACTCTTTGGTCAATATCGTCGTGATTAATTATTGAGTGCACGCCAACGTAAGGTATCGCACATATTTTCTTGAGAGGCTTAATAATTGCAAATGTAACTTTGTTACAGTAATTGAACAACAGCGATCTACGGAATGAACTAACTTGAAGGATAGCATATGGTACCCTGTAAATTATGCACCCCCTTCAACCTCAAACCTCAACTTCGAAAAGAGTTCTCCCCCCCCCCCCCCCCCCCCCCCCTGCCACCTGGCCGGTATCCCGTCCCATACACGGGCGATGAGTCCACCACCTGTTTACTTTGTTTGAAGTTCCCTCGTGGTACCGAGACCAAAAGCATAATGTACCGTCAGAAAGGAAAGAAAGGAATTATCTCTCAGAGCGATAGTGGCAACGCTCCATTTGTTGGGCAACTTTTTTCCCACATAGTACAGTGATCACACCTAACTCCCCACAACCCAAACATTGACATTGAATAATTTCCAAGTTCCCTTGTTGAACTAAGGCGTTTTGGAAATCTCTCCCTGCATCTGAATCTGAATCACCCCTTCATAAAAAGATTTTTATAGCAAAGGTGATGAATGGTGTGAAAATGCTTTTCTTTATCTTCTGAATTCCTAATTTTAATGGTTGCGATAGGATCGTTTTGCCCGTTTTAAACGTAATTCCCATACGAAATAAGCCCAATTCGACGTGAAATCGATAATCTTTCGTATCGGTGTCGAATGTTAGGATGTGTTGGGGTTCATTCATTCATGGAAGGACCTGGAAACAGACGGTTGGTGTTGCGTCATCGTATTACGGCTCTTCATTCGCGCTGCGATGGAGATCCAACAATTGGAAGGTCAGAGGAGGACTCGCCGCCGCCGGCCGTGATCTTGACCCGACAGTGGTTTTAGTGAGTCATCCGTGAAAGCTGCTACGGCCAGGAAAATTGGTGTGATGACTTCACGTCGTTTACGACTGAGGTCGAACTCTGCAAAGGTATGTCACATCGACATCGATGTATCGGACTACTCGATGTTTTTTTGACGATACATCGAAAATTGATGATTTAAAAAACTTGTGATCAAATTTTTAATGGCAAATGAAAACAGTCAATGCATGTTAAACCGAGTTGGTTCAGAAATTTTGACTACTAATTTAACATTTGTTCACCAAAATATTCGTAGTTTAAGAAGTAACTTCGAATACTTGCTGACTAATCTAAATTCCTTCACCGAAAAAGCAGCAGTAATAATGTTAACAGAAATATGGATAACGAGCTCTGAGGTCGTTATGTATAAAATTCCTGGTTATAAATGTTTTTCAAAATGTAATGACAATAGTAGAGCAAAAGGTGTGATGGTGTACGTTAAGGAAGAGATCAAATCTTGTTTAGTTCCAATAACAGTAGGTTCCGCTGACTGTATATTGTTACGCATATCCTTAAATAGTATAGAAATACATCTGTTGTGTATTTACCGATACCAAAATATACCAGCAAAATCATTTTTTGAGGATATAGAACCTATTTTAAGAGACTGTAAAAATAATTTAGTAGTAATGGGGGATATTAATATAAATATACTGGCATATAATGACCAACGTGATCACTACATTAATCTGATGAGTTCTTACGGCTTAACCAGTTTAATTGATCAACCTACCAGAATATTTAAAAATTCCGCAACTTGTATTGATCATGTTTTTGCCAGAATTTACCATTCATATAAATATAAAATGTCTGTAAATGTGCACCATTTGGCTATCACTGATCATTCCATGGTTGAATTTAACATTTCTACCTCTGAAATTCATTCCGATGACTGTACCAAGGGGAAAACAAATGTTGTAAAAAAAACAAACATTAAAACTTTCATATCCTTAGTTAACAATGTTGACTGGTCTCCGGTATACACAGAGACCAATGCTTCCACAGCCTTTGATTTGATGATGGATTCTTTGTGTACCAGTCTTGAACAATCGAAATACGAACTAAGTCCAAAAATTTCACCGATGTTTCTGAAACCTTGGATGAATGAAAACCTGCTGAAAATGATTGAAAATAGAAACGATCTCTTAAGGAAAACTAGGCGCCATCCTAACAACAACAGTCTTCGAATGAAATTTCTAAAGTATAGAAATAAACTAAGGAATAAGTTAAGGTCTGCGTCAAATGAATACTATATGAGCAAATTTCAAGAATTTCGCGGTAATGTTGGACAACAATGGAATTTGTTAAAGGAATTGGTGGGAGAGAAAACAGCATGTCCTGATACTTTAGAATTGAAATTAAATGGTAAAACAATAAAGAATTCATTTGATTTAGCGTCTGAATTTAATAATTACTTTATTAGTATCTTTGATTCAAGTAAAACCCGTATAAACATCAGTAAGCAATTGAAAAACCCTTGTGCTACACAATCTCCCCCCGGTTCTTTTTTCCTAGAGCCAGTTTTACCCACTGATATTATTAATATAGTCAAATCACTTCCACAGAGGAAATCTCCAGGTCCTGACGGGATAAATACTAAAATGTTAAAGGTTATCATCCAAGATATTGCACCAGTATTTGCTCACGTATGCAACCTGAGCCTGTTAAATGGAGAATTTCCCAGTTCACTTAAGAAGGCTATTGTGATTCCAATTCATAAAAAGGGTGACAAAACTGAAGTACGGAATTACAGGCCTATTTCATTGCTGTCAATTTTTTCCAAGATATTAGAAAAGCTTGTTAAATCTAGGTTGATTAAATTCTTGAACAAGTGCAACTTTTTTAGTCAAAATCAGTTCGGCTTTATGTCTAATAAGTGCACAGAGGATGCACTTGCCTTACACTTCAGTCAAGTGTATTCGGCAATAAACTCCCATAGGAGGGTGATTAGTTTATTTATTGACATTTCGAAAGCATTTGATACTTTGAACCATGACATTCTTTTAAGTAAACTGTATCATTTGGGTATACGTGGAGTCTCACTAAAATGGTTCCAAAGCTATTTACATGACCGTTCCCAGTGTGTACGAGTAAATGATCATCTCAGTGAATACAAAATGATTTGTTCTGGTGTACCTCAAGGTTCTGTATTAGGACCAATCCTTTTTCTAATATATATTAATGACTTATGTGATCACACATTCAAAGGCAAATTAACTGCTTTTGCGGACGACATAGCTTTTTGCTATGCTTCGTTGACGTGGAAGCAGCTAGAAAACAATGTGAACATGGACTTGTGTACCTTACGTGATTGGTTCGACTATAATGGACTGGAATTAAGTGAAAAGACTAAGTTTATATGCTATGATTTATCTAATAGCTGTGTGCACAATTGGAAGATAATTTATCACAACTCTGACTGTGATAAAATATGTTGTTTCTGTCCGAAAATTGAGAAGGTAGAGGTGTATAAATACCTTGGTGTACACGTAGACCAATGTTTAAAATGGAAAAAGCACATTGAAGATGTTGCTAAGGTGCTACGGTCCTGCTTATCCAAAATGTATTTTATTCGCAATAAATGCCCATTAATCTTTCGCAAGGCGATTTACTGCGCCCTTGCCCAGTCTAAGTTGACATATGGGTTGATTTGCTGGGGAAGTGCCTATAAAAATGCTTTGCAACCAGTTGTTGTGTTACAAAAGAGGATTGTTCGAATTCTAACTTTAAAAACCCGCTATGAGCACTCATTTCCTTTATTCCTAAAATTGAACTTACTTCCAATAAGGCATTTGTACTTGTACAGAACATTAAGGATGTTTTTCATCCGATCTGGTGATAGGCCTATATTGTTTGGAACGACTATCCAAAAAACTGGTTATAATACAAGAGACAAATACTTTATAAGGTATACCAAACCCAACATATCTATGTACAAAAGATCATTTGTGTATCTAGGGCCCAAAATGTACAACTTGCTGCCACACCATATAATTCATGCAAATAGTTCACCTGTCTTTCTTAAAAGATTAACAAAATGGTTGTTACAAAAAGAGGAAGTAGATTCATACTTGTGCTGATTATAACTGGTTTTTTTTTTAAATTACGATTTTTTGTTAAAAAAATTAACTTTATGTTGTCTTGTTCTTTATTTTCATAAATTTTTGCTTACCTTATGTTGCGAGGAATAAGTTCCCTGTCAGTGTTAAAAACTAAAATTGTTTCATTTTTTTTCCATTTTCTTCGATTTCACATGTGCCAATGTTTGTAAGGGTGTCATATACAGGTACCCTTCTGACACCCTAAATTATCTCCACGTGCTAAGTGTATGCATATATGTCTTGTTATATTTTATGTAATGCTACTGGAGAAAATAAATTCATTCATTCATTCATTCATTCATTCAAAACATCGAGTAGTAAGACAATCGATGGAACATCGACTCGATGTTTTCAAAACAATTAACATCGCAGCGATGTTTTAGGAAACGAGCGGTATAATAAATGTTTCTGGTTGACCAATAATTCATTTTTCTGATTATCATAAGCCTTTTAAGAATACGAACGAACCTTCCCTAATTTCGCCATCTATCGTTCGCGTGTAGGGAAACAAGTGAAGGTATAAAATCGTTAATGTTTTCATCCCAGTGTTGCCTTCCAACAGGAGTAGGTTGGGATCGCTGCATATTAAGCAAAGAGTGTTCCTTACCGATACTGGGAGGTTTAAGCGTTTTAAACCCACTGTTTTTCAATTTGATTTTTTTTTATACTACCAAGCTTATAATATTTTTAGGGAACAGGTACACCCACTCTATTGTTTTTGTTGCATTATGTTTATTTATTTTTATTTCATTATGAAGCAGTGATATGTTTTCTATGTTAAAAATAAATTCAATGGAAAAATATTTGCGTATTATTTATCAATATTTTACTAAATAAGGTCCGATTTCCGAATAATTTTCAAAATTGCAAGTTTTTAAGAAGATGTAAAATTTCTGATGCATAATACCTAATACATAATACCTCTATGATAATACCCAACCTCGGATACGAAGGGATAAAAAAATCGATACATCGAAACATCGATGTTTTTTGTCGATGAATAATGACTGAGTAAGTACTTTTATAAACATCGAAACATTGACCACTCGATGTTTTGTAGACGATGTGGCATCCTTAACTCTGCATTCGCAAAACAGTTTCCCACGTTCAAGTGCATCTGGTATTAGAAAGGTTGAACTTATAGATTGCTTTAGATGCATCAGTAACAATCCCCAAATAGAGTTTTAAAATGAATTTACTGGGGTCAATTAAACACTATTGGCGAAAGATATTTGACTCCCTTAGCAAGGAATGACACTTCAATACTGGTCAATAAATTATATTCATGTGTGCCTACATATGTTGTAACTTATGTCCGTTGTTCACGGTAAAATTTTCAATACAAGAGTTTTATATTTTTTAATAAAAATATGGAACTTACGAAAAACTTTCTCGCTTCTTACGTTAAAAATATTCATAACACCGTAATATCGACTCATATGTCATCTATGGGATGTTTGCGAACGTTTATTTATTGCATCGTTTATATTCTCCTTTACATCAACTTGTGCAGTTCTAGTCCTCACTGTAAATTTCAGCGATACCTCTACAAATGTCTTGCGTTTCGATAATAGTATACATGTAATTTCACTGCATAGCGGAACTTTTTTCCTTATGTGGACACGTTAGTTTTTTTTTATACTCAGCCAACAACAGTCGAGGTTCGATGACACACCCGCTATGTTCGTCAACTTTTCCCTTGTTTCGTTCTTCATATCATCTCGAATGATACGAGATTATCACGACGGTGAGTGGCGCCTGACATGGCTGTTGCATAAAAGCATTTTATACCAATGGAACTAGTTCTATTGCGTAAAACGTTTTAGTTAACAATTTAAATGGAACTTTTTTATCGTGAGCAAGCTCAATTTAAAAAATATTGATTTTAGAAAACTTGTGCCAAAACTATTACCGTGATCGTCAACAATTGATCAGTAATATTTTTATTTGATATCTAGCGTAAAGTCAAGAAAATGCGACTGTAATGCACGATAGAATGCTTAATGATGAGTTATTGACGATTCTGTACGGACGCAAGATATTCAGAGACCTATAGAACTACTTTTACATTAGTATTGCGTACAATTCACAATATGCATATTGAGGCTTGAGAAACTGCACTACTGCAATATTTAATAGTAGTGCACTAAAAAAAATCATTTCCGTACGTCTGATCTCTCTCAGGGCATTTCAGACTCAAGGGTTCTCTGTAATAATGGGAATTCATTTTTTAATTTTCATGGGTGACGTCATAGGCGTTGATTTTAGGCTTTTTACGTACTTATAGTCTTTCTCTAGTGAACGCGAGCACTCTCGGATATATAAATCCTAAGGCGATGTGTGATGTCTGATTATCTCCATAGTATGCGACAGTCTTATCCATCTCATCATTTTTAACGATAGGATCGGTAGTAACAAATTGGTTTTCTCAAAATATTTATATTTAATATCGCTAAATAGATCAATTTAAATTTAGCTAAGATTTTTTAGCCTAAATTGAAATCTAATGGACAGCGAAACTTATGCGAGCTCTTGAAATTTTTAGGTGTATTAAAAATAATCTATCTCAAGTTTCTGTTTGTAATTCCGCTGATCTGGGTGCATGTTCCAAATGGGTGGTTTACCATATGTTTTTATTGCCGTATCTGATATAGTTTGTAAAATAAAAAGAACTCTATTTTTCCGTTCATCGATCCGTTGAGTCGTTCTTGCGTTATAAGAGGCGGAAACGGTTGTGTTGAAGGATCAATCTTTTTGGCATATGTCCTTACCTGAGAATCCCATCCTTTCCTTCATGATTCTTTTTTCTCTTGTGCGAACAATTGTTTATAATTTTTATTCTCGTACGAGTTACTGCTAACAACTCACCCCTTGGGTTGTATAACGTCCGCAAGTGTTTTCTCAATAAATTGCGTATGTTTGGGTGTTAGGGTACTATGCTTGGATTCAGATTTGAGTTATATAGCCAGAATAAGCATCAAAAACATAGGAAATATGCCTTCGGAGTGAAATTACGAACAATTAGTAAATCATGGACGTATCTGTTTCCATTTGCTTAGTTGATGAGTGACGCTACCCTCAGAATATTCATTTTGAATTAGTAAGTTACCCAGACTAATAAAAATAATTATCGCACAAGAGAATATTTTTCATTTCTACCTATTTAGATTCCGTTTTACTGATGAAAAGTGGGCGTGCCAAGGACTTGTACGTCATCCACTTCGTCCAATCATAACTGAGACTGCGCAGTCCTTCGCTCAATCACAATGGGGGACACACAGCTGACTCATCCAATGGGAATGGTGGTTAAGGCCGTTTTACACCATGGTCGTTGAAACTGCGCAAGTTGATGTCGATTCCGTTTGAGCAGTCTGCTGCGAAAGTCCGTGACGTAGAAAATTGCGAGGACGCTTGCCTGACAGCTTTAGACGGTGCAATCGTCGGTGCATTATGTCAGTGACAATATACCATTCAGCAGCGGTAATACCGTCAATATGTCGCATAACGTCAAGATATGTTAAGTAGCAATTAATTGGACGTGAAAGATGCGATAAATTACCACCACTTTGAAATGTTTTAAGCCATAATCTACACATAATAGTGGAGACCCTAGTCCCGTATACTTAGCCCAAAATTTGCACCACGAACGAACGGATGTGGGCCAAGGTAACAGGTTCAACCTTTACGCACGAAATTTAAACTTCCACGTGATTAACCGACAACTCATCATCATTGCACTTTATTCTCTAACTAAGTAGTTGAGTGCAAACAAAAACACCCAACTCGATCGTCAAAAAGCTATTTAATTGCTAGAATTCCCCAGGCAGTTCGTTGCCGCTACATCTGCACCATCTAGCGAGAGATATAAACTTCAAACTTGCGCGAACGCATGTATCAGATCAGAACATGTTCTAATCTGGAGGACATTGATTGAATGGTGCTCCAAATATACCTCTAGTTTTCAGAGCACTTAAAAACGTCAAATTCTCCCAACTCTTAGTCCATAATTCTCACTTCTACCCCTTCTTGTCCTCCTTTATTACCCTTCTCAATCATTTCTTCGGAGCACTGGTTAAAACTAGGGATGGGTCGGTTCGGTTCTTCGGTTCTCGGTTCCACCGGTTCTTGAGCTTAGAACCGGAACCGAGGCCAAAAATAATCGGTACCGAAATAATTGGCGCGAAACCCAGTTTGAAACCTACTCACACTCCGAAAGTGGAGGCTTCACATTAAACCTGGTGAAATAGTGTACTTAGATGCTTCAAAGTCGCGAATTATTCCAATTCAGTCTCTGAAAATGATTATTGATTGCCTTATCTTATCATTGAGCAATGCAATGTAAGTGGTAAATTAAGAACCGGAACCGAGAATCGGAACCGAGAACCGAAGTTAAGAACCGAACCGGAACCGAAGAAAAGTGGAACCGACCCATCCCTAGTTAAAACAATACCAAAATAAGACATCCTTTGGCAAATTAAAGAGCATTGCGAACCTCTATTTCAATGTGCCCAGTAAATAGTCTCTCTAAAGGCCGTTTTACACGGTCACTGAAACTGCGCAAGTTGATGTCGCTTCCGTTTGAGCAGTCGTCTGCGAAAGTCCGTGACGTCGTGAAAATTGCGAGGACGCTTGCTTGACAGCTTTACACGGTGCAATCGTCGGTGCAATATGCCAGTGACAATATACCATTCAGTAGGGGTAATACCGTCAATATATCGCATAACGTCAATATCTGTCAAGTAGCAATTAATTGGACGTGAAAGATTCGATAAATTACCACCACTTTAAAATATGTTTCAAGCCATAGTCTACACAATAGTGGAGACCCTAGTACCGTATACTTAGCCCAAAATTTGCACCACGAACGAACGGATGTGGGCCAAGGTATCAGGTTCTTACTTTACGCACGAAATTTAAGCTTCCACGTGAGGTTCTTACTTTACGCACGAAATTTAAGCTTCCACGTGATTGATCGCCCAGCTCATCATTATTTTGCACTTTATTCACTACCTAAGGAGTTGAGTGCAAACAAAAACAACCAACTCAATCGTCAACAACCTATTCAATTGCTAGAATTCCCCTGGCAGTTCGTTGCCGCTACATCTGCACCATCTAGTGAGAGAAATAAACTTCAAACTTGCGCGAACGCATGTATCAGATTAGAACATGTTATAATATGCTCTCAAGCGTTGGCGCAGTGGCGCTGCCTGTCCTCGCAAGTCGTCGCTTTACACGTTGCAATATTTCTTGCGCAAGTGTTCTCGCAACAGCCTGCGCAGTATCAATGACCGTGTAAAACGGCCTTAAGACTCCGTTCGGATTATTTTGAAATGCATTGCTCATTCGACTACATTCGAACATTTGTTGAAGCAGATGAAGTTCAACACGCTTTTAGCGACGCCAAGATTGTATCGAAAATATTTTGTTGCTCATATTCATAATGAAACACAGTAGTAGTACTCCACACTTAATTTAATATCAACCGACCCGAGTTTCGGCAACTCAGTGCCATTTTCTGGGCACAGAGTCATGTGGCGGTTGGGTGTATAGAGATTAAAAGGTTGAAGGGGAGGAGACGGAAGAGTGAGAGAAAAAACGGTGATTTTTAGGTGAGGTGAATGGGTGCAGAAAATTACATGGTCATTGCATAAAATATTTTCACAATTAACAATTTCAAACTGTTCTAGAAAATCCAGCTTATAGCATTTGTCAACAGCAGTATGTAAAATTTCGTAATTAAAATTGCTAAAATGGTTGTTCAAACAGAAATGTTCTGCAAATTTTGAGTTACTATTTCTATTTATATAGGTACTTCGGTATTCTCTCACTCGGTCTCTGAATTTCTGTCCAGTTTGGCCAATATAACAAATGCCACAGTCCTCGCACTTCAGTTTATACACTCCACTTTGGTTTTCCTTCGCATATTTGTCTTTAGAGTTAAAAAGGATTTTCTCCACAGTGCCTAAATTACAAGATAACACTCTTCGTGTTTCGTCGGAAATAAGCTTCTCGAGTTTGTGTGCCGTACCTTGGAAGAAAGGCAATAAATAGAATTTACAACACCTATTATTAGTATTTATTTTTACAATTAAAGGCAGAATATATGCCTCCTGCTTGACCTACTTTGTTGCGAACGAAATGAGAAATCTCCCATGGTCTTCCAAGCTCTCATAAATAAAATTATAAGACATTTGTTTTTACTTAAATAAGAAAACATATACCTAGTGTATTTTAACCTAAATTTGGTATTCAATGTCAGAAGTCTGTATTTATTATTATCCACTGTTACATCATGTATCTCTAAATACCTTGTATTATTTGAGAAAAAGGGATGTTGGCAACAGAAAGAATATATTGGACTTTTACGGTAGTGTACCTTATCAGTATACTATTTATTTTCCAATAACTCATTTTTGGTAAGTTCGTCTCATATATGCTGTCTTTGAAATGTTGTAAATGATGAAATTCTATTCTATCATTTGTATTCCAAACGTGCATGTATTAATTTCCTTATTCTCATTTTCAAAATATTGTAATTATTATTTACAAGGGGTTAGGTTGTGGGAGAGACAACATATTTAGTCTAAATCCTGCTCCAAGTAAAGACAGCTACTATTGCATCTACTGACATAATTGGCAGGTTTTTGTTGGAAAGGTATCGTAGAAGGGGTGTGTGCATAGGGAGGCACTGTGACCTTGGACTTGGAAACTGGCGCAGGGTGTGTCCCCTTGACCCTCTCCCCCACTCCTGGGCACCAGACGGTCACGTGATCGCCGCAGTTAGCATCGGGATAGTCGGGGCGCAGGGGTTGGCGGCTCCCGGAACTAACTCCCGATTGGTCGATTCGGGGACATAGGCAGTACATAGAGAGGTTTGCTCTTGCCGCCCCTGCTTCGCCTCCGTTTCCCAGACTAGCCACCCCTGAATCCGTGCGAATGATCTCCATGATATGGTGCATACATCTATTCAAAGATCCGAAGATCATTAGCTGATTTCTCAAGTAATTTATCGTCTACTTTGAAGGGTTATAATGGCTATAGCCCGTCCATCAGTTTGACATCATTAAGTGTAGAATTATCACTGATGAAATTCTGAAACATTTATGCTCATTAAAACAAATTTTCTTTTTGTTCAGTTCTATGTTTTATTTAATATATTTTATCTCAGATAGCCACGACCTTGAGCAATTGGGGAATTTTTAGGCATGCATCGCGTGTCTGCTGCATGTATTCCAAATGGGGCAGCCGACGGGCCGCGAGAGAGAAAATTGTAAATGTTTAAATATTTATAAAAAACGCATTTATGAATTGCCTCTAAATTTTATTTTTGGAATAGTTAGCTGGGTATGTTTAAATTACGGATAAAAAGTTTCGGCCGATTCTGAGGTGGATTATTTGAGAAAAGCTTATTAACAATTTTTTAAACATTAGTAATTAATAACAATAGGGTTTAGAAGAAAATAATTTTTATTGGTATATTTGCATTCAATAAAGATTTTCTTTAAAAAGATCTATTAATCATTGCTGTATGACAATTACAAGCGGAGATATAAGTGATAATATGATTTAAGGCTCGGATTTTTGCTATAAATGCGAAAAAATTAAAACATGCATAATTCACTCAAAAATTTTTTTTCACGAAACTGTTTGAGGGTATTTAGTTTGAGTTGATTTTGTTCCCATACACCAATTTTTATCAAAATCTGAGACCCTAAGGGGCAAACGTTTGTTGAATTGAGGTGGAATGACCCTTATATTTTTTAATATCAAACAAATACATCTACGTCTATGATTTGCATAAAATGGAGTGGCAAGTTAATTTCAGCCCACGAGAGATATTAATCTCAAGGCGGAAAGGCAAAAAAATCCATTAAATATTTTATGCGTTATTTTTAATGATAATAAAGTTGATTGTATGCGGGCTTTAAAGAATTTTTCAAGGTACTCGAAGGGAAATAGCTTTCTGGTCTAAGTAAGGAACATGCCGGGGCTGCAATGTTGGATTTGGAGACTCTCTTTGTCACTCCGCTTATTGCAAATGAAGGTTTTCGAAATATTTTTTATCAGACAAAAGAAAAGCGAAACATCTCGTCGTCCAGGAATAGCATCGAGGAATACGTTTGCATCTCTCTCGACACAAAAGAACGAGAATGAACACATGGCCCAGATTTAGGTACCTTCGGCGCTCAAAGAGTCGACGTCTACAGCTTTATCCAGTTGGCAAACAGCTTAAGGTTGTTCGATCGGTTGAAACCTTCACTCAATCTTTTGAAAGATTGTTTGTGCAGTTATTCACTTTTTTATGTGCGCAACACTCGCTTATTATCTTCTTCTTTTTGAATTCATCGAGTATCATCTGTTTGTATTCTGTCACTAAGCAACGTAGCGGATCGTTTGAGATCAGTGAAATATTCTTTGAATTTTTTTTTACTATTTACAGCAAACCTATTCCTCCCATATTTAAAATCAATTTCGAATTTTGAATTCTAAAACGTGGGAATGGGATTTTCTTACGTTTGGTTTCCTCTGTCCTCGCGTATTTTGGAAGAAGATATTTCGGGTTTCTTACCTGATACCGCAGTATAATATCCTACCGAAGACGTTTCAAACGCTGAGTCCTCCTTAATCTTCGGGGCGAGCTTTTCGATTACACTGCCTCTCATTGTCAGTGGGGAACCCAAGAACTCTTCCTTTAGTCTCGTTTTCCAGTTTTCAATCACTGCACACACTGCATGGGGATACGATAAAAGAGTGGCCTAGTGAAAAAATATAAGTTGTGATGTTGCCAATCTTTTTTCATTTGCGAATCCCTTAGCAAATAATTTCCCTGATCTCCACGAGCCATATTTGACTCGTGGATAGGGGTAAAGCTGCTGTTCAACTACCGTAAAATTGCATTGCCATCACCAAAAATATGGTTGTTTACTCACTCATCTATCTACATCTACATAATACCCTGTAAGCCACCATAAAGTGTGTGGCAGGGGTGAATTCTCACCAAACATGCACCGCATATCATGCATAAAAAAGGATTAGTATTTATGTATTGTTCTAAACTTCACTATTTAAAAAAAGATAAAAATAGCAAAGCAAGCCTGCAAAAACTGGCTGTTAGTTGGGTTAGCTTCAAGTCCTTATACCAACATGAAGCTACCAATGTTATCCATTGCTACACTCGTATTGGATATATTTACCGTTATTCATACCCCTAATCGTACGAGGATAAAGGACATTTTGAATCTGTCTGTTCGGCAATCAATTTTTCTAATTTTGTGATTATGGTCCAGTCTACCATAGTAAGTTGGGGTTCGCAAAATATGTTTAAAATCATTACTTAAAATATGGCCTTGGAATTTATTTAAGAGATTAAGTCTAAATTTCAACTTGCGATCTGACAATGATTCCCAATTTAATTCATTTAATAGACTGTTTACGCTAATAAGATAATCGTACCGTCCCTTTACAAAACTTGCCGATCTTCGCTGCACACGTTCAATTTCATTACTTACTTAACTTAGTTAGACCGATTTCGTAGGGATCCCATAAACTGGCAGCATATTCTAAATGAGGTTTAACAAGGGAAAAGTAGCTGATTTCTCGTACATGATCGTCACATTCACCCAATACTCTTTTGATGAATCCCAGTCTCCGATTCACTTGACCCATTATTTCACGTATGTGTTTACCCCATGAAAGATCATGCGTCAGTCCTATTCCAAGATATTCAATGGATTCCACGTTTGTTAATACATTATTACTTATTTTGTTAGTGCTTCGAGGGGAGCTATTTTTCTTCCAAAAAAAATTCATTACATAGTGTAATGTCGGCATAATGTAATCACGTAGATGGATGTAAGTATTCAGTCAAACGAATGTGCTTACAACATCTTCCTCCATTATTCAACTTTCTAAGCTTATTACCAAATCCTCGGCCACGTGCACCAGGTTAGAAATCGCTGATTTAGTCAGAATATTAAAATTCTTAGCGAAGGTAGTGAGCAGTGTTGCCACTTCTTGCGAGTGCAGCCGAAGCAGTAACCGAATAATAATTTCTGTGCATTTTGACGCTAGAAATGGACAACTTCTCCTGTAAAAGAAATGTGAACTGGGTTCAATAATTAGCACTTACGTTTGCTTTTGTTTGTACCATGTTGTCATGGTGATAGTGCCTTAACTAAAACTTCAATATTCTGAAATTATGACCGCTCCGGTTGCATGAAAAACTACGTTATCTGCAATGAAGTAATTCTCGAACGCTGACTTTCGAAGTTTGTTTAAGGAGTCTAAAGCCTGAATCACACGATCATTTTTTACGTCCCTTTTCAGGGATAGCTCAAATGATAGCTCAAATGATAGCTTAAATGATAGCTTAAAAATGATCGTCTGACTTGATCACTTCACGGATAGCGGCAATGATAGGGATCGCTATCCCTTTTTTCGTCATTTGAGCACGTCCTTTTTTCCGTCCCTCGGGCCTGTCATTTAGCCAATCAGAGCGCACGTTCTGAAAGAAACGTTTGGCTGCAGCCAAAAGCAGTCGACGACGATTTAAATCATCCATGGTTACGAAGTTGTTTACCGTATCTCGTGAACAGAAATGATACGAGAGGGGACGGCAAAAATGATCGTGTGAGCGGCGAAATGATAGCTTGAGCTATCATTTCTGCGGTCCCTGAAAGCTATAGCGTAAATGATCCCTTTAAAGTGACGAGGAAAATGATCGTGTGATTCGGGCTTTAAAAATTATGTTTAAGGAATGCTTTCAGCATTTTTCCTTGGTGTTGAATTCTGCTTATGTAAGAACGGTCAGATCTTTCTGTTGTTGTAAAGGTTTACGTGAGAAATTTCATTTTTTAAACCTTATTAATTATTATTTAGCCGTCGCTATACTGCATTATCTGTGGGTCATAGGTTAAGCATTCCAGTTATAAGTGCCCGTGTTTAACCTCTTATCCAATATTGTAATTTACCAAACTCCTTCTTTTACTCATTGAATGTAAATATAAATGCTGCTCCATGTAGGTAATTGTAATGCAATCAATTCTAATCATGGATCTGTTGTAATATTGAGTTCATCTACAAGCCATTGTGTAAATAAATATAGGAATTGTGTAGCCGTAACATTTTTAGTTAGCGTAACAGTAGACTGAAGAGTTCCCGAAGCATAATTTTTAGGATTTTATGAATTTTTAACCAACTATTTTCCCCAAAATACGTTAAAATGGAAAACAGTTTCAAGATTGCGTAAGTTTTCTCCAATCGGAACGAAATTTGAACTAGCAATAGTATGGATATTCATATCGGAGCGAGAAAATAGAAAATATGTTCTCAGAACTGGTAAATTTGTGCAGTTTTCTAAAATCCAAGCCACCACGGAGGAAAGCAAAATTTGTTTTCGAAGTCATTCATCGACAAAAGGAACGTACGAATCTATTTTGGCGGGAAAAGTCAACAGCACCTTCGAGGGCAGCAAATCGTTTTTCGTCGGATCGACGTGACCTTTCTTGCTCCAGTACCAATCTTCATCCGCTGTGACAGCAAATCGAGTCGCTATGGCAACATCCCTTGCTTGCATCAAAATGAATACAGCACCACCAAATCAATTTGATGTTTGTGTGTCCTTTAAGAGTGAATGGTTTGCGTTTGCAGTTATTTTCCCGAGTTGATATGCAAAGGCGATCATGCAGTTGGCGATTAAGTAATCATTTTAAGCATTTAGAGGCGTTATATTCTTCTATAACTATTGGATCATCGTAAAAATAAGAGTGCATTAAATTATCATTTGAAAATTTCTGCGGCGTAACCAAAGTATGGCAACTTATCTAGTATTCCGAAGAAGTTCCTAAAAATTAAAGCTCGCAATTCATAATCAGTATTTTAATCCTAGGATTGGTCTACTGCAGCCCTGCCCTATTCAGTGTTATCTCACACCCTGATATGCTTTTTCTTTCATGCCCTTCTTTATTTGCCCCCTATGTACTTGTTCCTTGGTCTTCCTCGCGGGACCTTCCCATCAATCTTCCCTTCTATTATATTTCTAACTAATTCATTGTGCCACAAGGTATGTCCAATCCACCTGGTTCTTCTTTGCCGTAGGGTTTTCCATATTGTCCTTTCTTCATCTGCTCTTCTGTACTCCTCGTCGTTCCTCACTTTATCTGTCCATTTAATCTTCCACATTCTCCTCAAGCACCATGTTTCGAAGGCTTCAGTTCTTTGCTGGTCTGCTTTCCCGATGCTCCATGTCTCTGATCCATAGAGTGCCATGTTTTGATACGAATGTTTTGATGAAGTGCTTCCTTGTTTTCAGCCGTAGGTTCTTTGTGCACAGCAGTTGTCTCTTCTTCATAAACGCCTCCTTAGCTTGTGTTATTCTTCGCTTGGTGTCGGCGGAGCTTCTTCCATCCCAAGTTATAGTGCTTCTGGGGTAGGTGAAGTTCTCTATTTGTTCTCATTTCACTCCTCGAATTGTGATATCTGCCACTCTCAGCTTTTCTCTTCCACACTCTAGGTTTTTAGCATTCTTCTTATTGATGTTCATATTAATTCCATAGAAGGCAGTAAAAAAATGAAAGCTTGCAATCATACATAGCTATTGTACGTTATTCTGTTGATTGGAATGTGTTCTAACTCGCAGTTATCATCGCTATTAAGAGTCAACAATCCTAACATTAGTTTTTAGCAGCTCTCCAATCTATCCTCTTATCGTCAATTCTCTTCATACCGCAGTATTCATTGCTTTCACAACCTTAAGGAAGTTGGTTCGCGACTGTTTGAGTCAAGTTGTCTGAGGAATCTTGTTAATTTAAGTACGAATATATGCCTGCTAAGTGATCCTTACTTCATAAAGAAAAATACCTAAGCTATTGAAAGTCGTAAGTATCACAAGAAATACGATGTAAAGTCGAAGGATTTCTTTTTTATGATAATTTTAATCAGCTCGACTATGGAGTCAATTCAGCATTTACTTTAAAGAAATAAATACATGTACTCCATGATTATACTAATTTATAACACCAGAATATTACTATCAAACATTATGTTATAATATTTTTCTGAAATATGCTTTAATATCTCATTAGTAATGATATTATTTATACGCCATACATTTTGGCTAGAGCGACCGCAGCGCCACTTGAAGACAACTAACGCATTTCGTCTGCTATAAGCGCAGAAATTGGTGAATTTAGCGAAAAATACGGTGGGTTGATGCCTTTATTTTCGGGTCATTTTATTTCTTGTGAAATGACGCATAAAATATCAGTTTTTTGCAAAAATGGCATGTCACTATGGTATCTTTAAACGTTATATTCCCATGTGATGGCCATTCTCGACATTAATCGTATGTAATTTCAAGTGCAGTTTGTCCAAAAAGGAGTATGGGTTGGTATAATTATCTTTACTTAATTAGACAGAGGAACTTTAGTTCTATAAGTGCTGAAAATATAAAAAAATGACATGACTTTCACTTTTCGGATCAACCTTGAAGCTCCATGTATCTCACCCTAGGCTATTTCCATTCTTTCCATTCCCTTTTACTTGGATGATTGTTTTCATCAATCCGTCGCATCTCATGATGTGACGATTAAGTGGTCCCGTCTTCTTTTTGAAGCTTCCAGAAAACTTCGTAAGGGGGTCTTCCTCTGCCTTTCTTCCCGTCTCCTTGTCCATCAACGACAGTCTTCATCAGTCCATCATGTCTCAAGATATGGCCGATCAAGTTGTCCCGTCTTCTTCTTAGGGTATTCCGAAGATTTCTCTATTCTCCTAATCTTTTTAGGACTCCTTTGTTAGTCACGCGGTAGATCCATTTCACCTTCATCTTTCTTCTGTAGAACCCAATTTCTAATGCTTCCGGACTTGACCTCTCTGCTTCTGTTATCGTCCATGCCACACTGCCATAAAGAAACATGCTCCAAGTGTTAAGTTCTAATGAAGAATTTCGTTCTGATGAATTTTTTCCTTATATCCACGCTTGTATTTTCAGTTGTAAGTAGATTCTTCTTTCGAAAGCAGCTTTTGATGTTACCGTTAGGTTAAAAAATTGTTAAGTTTCAAGTTCATTCAAACAATTCAACGTTTCCTATCAACATGTACTATAAGTGGCGTGGTATTTGCCATGTTTCTTTTCAAATAGGTGTTTTGCGAGCTGCGAGTTTCCATTCTTTTTTGTAAAACAGACTCTTGTGTACTTAAGGAGGTTCCACCGTAGGTACTCCTCGATTCAATATCCCGTATAAGAGCTATGTTGTTTAATGAATAAATCCCGATCCAGAAAAACACCTACATGGAAAATCATCCATAGGGTGATAACGCATGCAAAATTATTGTATGAGTGTGCTATTTTATAGCGCGTTGTAGTTGCATTCTATTTTTCACGAGCTCTTTTAACTCATTTTGACTTCGAAACATGACTGACGTGTTGTTGCTACGTTTAATTTACTAAGTGATAATACATGCTCAATCCTGGTAATACGTATTCTACACTAGGTTAAATACTTTCTTGCTTAGTTTTAAACTATTCCCTTGCAATACAACTATTTGTTTTGAATTTGATCAATATTCGTATTTTTGAAAACTGTTTAGCAACGATGACGCTGCTACTATTTGGAAGTATTGGTATTAATTACACCATGTCAATAACCACTGAAATATTTAAATTACATAAAAAATACGAGAAAGACCTTGATAAGGTATATTCCTTAATTAAGTCGGTAAATAGGCTTGTAAGCACGTTCCTTCACAAGTACCGTTGCCAATGATAACAACATACTGTAGCGCCAATTTCATGTAACTAAGGCTTTTCTGCTTTTTTTCGAGCAAACATTTATTAACACCATTTAAAAAAGTGTGGTAAGGCCAGCACTATTTTACAATACTAAATTCTACAAAAATTGCGCTTCTTATATTAGTTTTCGTTAAAAAGACATTATTCTTTACATTATTAATCAGTACATTTTTCTTCACATTATTAATTAGTATCCATCCTGATTATTAAATTACAGATGCCAATATTGCGTCAAAAACATAATTATAGTTGAAGTACCAGCCGTTAGAATAACGGCGCAGAATTTAGATTTCTTAATTGGAGGTTGAAAAATGTATGAAAGATTTTTTTGCACTGCTTTCTTACTTTCAATACACACAAAAATCACCTGCTGTAGTCAGGTTCCTTAGGTTACTGTTGCCAATACTTTTACAGTAAAGGGACCGTCTATAGTTTGAGTCTGATCCGAACTTAAAGGTGCTTCAGATTGGAGCGAAAAGGGTGAAGGATTAAGGATGGGGAAAAATCCCGGCGTCGACATTATAGACAGTTCTTAACGAAAGGCCCCAAGAGGACCACGGCTAAACGTCCCACCCGACGGACGGAGTACTGTACTCGAATTCTCTTCACAAATCACTCATGTAGAGGTCATTATCTCAGTGTAAAATATATCTTTTATTTCCTGGAATCAAATCCGAGCAATCTGGTTGGGAAGCCTATACTCTTACCTCAGACTCCATGATAGGGATGTCACATCGGCATCGATGTATCGGACTACTCGATGTTTTTTGACGATACATCAAAAACATCGAGTGGTAAGACAATCGATGGAACATCGACTCGATGTTTTAGAAACACTCAACATCGCAGCGATGTTTTAGGAAACGAGCGGTATAATAAATGTTTTTGGTTGACCAATAATTCATTTCTCTGTTTATCATAAACCTTTTAAGAATACGAACGAACCTTCCCTAAGTACGCCATCTATCGTTCGCGTGTAGGGAAACAAGTGAAGGTATAAAATCGTTCATGTTTTCATCCCAGTGTTGCCTTCCAAGAACATGATCCGCCATACCTACATCAGTACCTTCTGAGAGGATTGTATCAGCTCTCAACTTGGTGGTACAAGATAACAGGAATAGGTTGGGGTCGCTGCATATTAAGCAAAGAGTGTTCCTTACCGATACTGGAAGTTTTAAAAATTTTAAACCCACCGTTTTTCAATTTGATTATTTTTGTACTACCAAGCTTAGCATATTTTTAGGGAACAGGTACACCCACTTTATTGTGTTATTTGTTTTTTGTTGAATTATGTTTATTTATCTTTATTTCATTATGAAACAGTGATATGTTTTCAATGTTTAAAAATAAATTCAATGGAAAAATATTTGCGTATTATATATCAATATTTTACTAAATAAGGTACGATTTCCGAATAATTTTCAAAATTGCAAGTTTTTACGAAGATGCAAAATTTCTGATGCATAGTACCTCTACGATAATACCTAACCTCGGATATGAAGGCATAAAAACTCGATACATCGAAACATCGATGTTCTAAGTCGATGAATAATGAGTGAGTGGTGAGTACTTTCATAAACATCGAAACATTGACCACTCGATGTTTTTTAGCCGATGTGGCATCCCTACTCCATGAAGATGGTAGCTCATTATTAGCGACTTATCAATTTGTGGACAAACGAATATTAATGGTCAAAAAATGGATTCGCATGAAAATTCCCAATAAGTCAATTACAACAGACTCATTGTAGTTTACTCAAATGCATGTAAATTATATATTTAAATTATAAATTGGAAATTGCAGATATATTTTGTAAATAGTATCTTTCCGAAGCAGATAATAGAAACCTCACTCTTCGAAATCCACAGCAGTGTACTATTTCTGGAGAAAATGTCTCGTTCTCATAGATAGGAAACAATTCCACCGTCAAAATTGGTTGTTAAATACGTCTCATTTTTTCATTTGGTAGTGCGAGAAAAGAGTTGCGAAATTTTCCGAATATAATCGGTCCTGACATCTTTTGAGGGTTGTTGAAATGAATGTTTGGAATAATTGCTAAAATTATGCGTTGTCAATATCTTATTTCAGAATTTGAGAGTAAGCAGTTATGTCCATTGAAAGATTATTTCAATGTCAAGGGGCGAGACAAGACATTTAGAGGCCACACAATGTGACAAAAGACATGCACCATGGGTGTATGAAGAAAGAGAAAATTGTATCCAAATTTGGTTAATTTTTCAGACGAAGATGAAGGGGCCCAGTACTATTGGAACGCAGTGTGGTTTACTGACGGAGTTGTAAAGTTCCTCTTTCTCATCAGGTGCAATTTGATCAGAAAGTTCATTCAGTTTGCTCAGGCAGAGCCAACTTACAACAAGTTAACAAAATGATGACATCTTACGGCTTGCAAAATGGATAAATATTTCCACAGGCCGTAAATTGTAATAGCAGTTTACGGCTTTTGGAGATTTTAATCATTTTTATCCAACATCAAGTTGTATTTCATACGTCGTAGGATGTCATCATATTTCTCGTTTCTCCTTCGGAGTGTTTTATCTTTTAATTGTAAGATTGACGGATTTTCAGCCGGAGTTTTTCTTCGATTAACATTGATTAATACTATTTAAAAGAACATTTATACTATTTAAAAATCTATAATCTTCTTTACACGAACAATATTCTCTGCTAGAAAATGAATAACATAGAACTTGTTATTTCCAAACAAATATCAGCCTCGAGAGAACATTTAGCTTCTCAAAAATTGATGCGCTCTTATTTTGATGAACAGTTTTAATACTCGTTATTCGTTAGCTTATTGCTGGATATGCGTGGGTCGAAAGCCAGTAGTCACGTGTTAAATAATTTTCTCTTCATTGACACTTAAAGTTAGTTCAAGACCACTTGATTTTCCTATTTTCTCATCTCCGCGCGACTAAAGTGTATCCAGATGACCATATAGATTTAAATTCATTTTCTTCCTTCTTCCATTTACAACAATTTATCTCCTGATTTCCGTCAATGATTTTTATCATATTCTTCTGATCATTTGATATTTTTTAAACGTTCTCTATAATTATGGTGAACTATTTTTATATTTTCGTAATTTATTCTGATTAATTTAATGTTTTTTTTTGCGGGAATAATAAGTTGATATTCTTTGTGATCTGTTCTGATGAACTGACTATGTGGCCCAACTCGATGGAATTCAGTTGGAATTCGAGTAAATTAATGATTCATAGAATTTATCGGTAGAATAAGAGAACGCTGAATCTCACCAGTAAAAAATAAGTATTTGTTCTTGGCTGGTATTCTGGTATTCTGCAATTACAATTCATGACGCCTGTGGGTACGCAACCCTCCTCACTCGCAAATTTTGGCACTGGCTATTTCCGCTGTGTATTTAATAAGCACGCTCTTTACATCCTACATATGCAATTTTTTGATAAATTGTTTTGGAAAAATATGTTTTATCAATAAATTTTCCCTCTCGAATAGTTATTTAAAGGCCTATGGTCACATTTAATGCCATATCTTTTCTTCACTACAATTTAGAGAGTTTGACGTCTCGCGATTTCGATAAAAAAATTCGGGGAGCCACAGACATTTCTCAACTTGGAATCTTGGGAGTTTTTTTAAGTGAAGAAAATCCTCAGGTGGTTATTACTCTTGTTTTCATTTGAATAAATTGAAGCTGCTAGGAGAAATGCACTGCGTGTTTCCCGAAGCGTGTCACTCCATCTTCATTTATAACTTATAAGAATCGTCATTAATGGGAAGGCGTGCATTCATTTTAAGAAGTGTTCGTCCGGGAAAATATTCTTCAGTTTTCCATGTCTTGGTATCCAGAATTTTCGCTATTGACGTATTCGATTCATAATCAATCAGCAATTCTGAGATTGGTTTGACGCAGCTCTCCACTGAGTTCTTCTATCGGCCAATTTCTTCATATTCACGTATTTCTTCTCTTTCACATCCTTCATCACTTGTTCCATATAACTCACACGAGGCCTTCCTTTGCCATTCTTCCATTTACCTGTCCTTCGACGATTGTCTTCATCAGGCCATCATGTTTCTTGAGGTGGCCAATTAAGTTGTTCAATTATAATTTAAGTCGATGGCTGCTCCAATTCAAGCAATTAGAAAAGTTCTAAGTAGGCCATTCTCTCAAGGCATTGGTCAAATCGCTGCTTATTGCTGAAATATCATTAATGTCCGATAAAGAACAAGGGTACATATCTCCATAGATTATTTTTCTTTGTAGTCATCCATGCTTCTGTTTATCTTGCTTGTCTCCATTTATAATATGCTGCAGGTGCATAGGATCCAGACGAAATAGGTTTCCTTTTAGAATTGTAGAGTGTGCGGAATACGTCAGTAGGGTTAGTTCAACGGTTTTGCTACGATAGGTTAATTAGAGTGGTAAATTGTTTTATAGAATTAGGTTGAGTGTCATAATTAGAACTACAGTTTGAAGTATCGAAGTTAGGTACTGGCTTAATAGCCCTCCTTCTGCATCTAACGTCTTTATTCAAGGCTGTATCCTGTTTTGGAGATGTTAAAATCTATTTTCTTCTATAAGTTATTTATGTATTATCTATATCTTAGATATGTTATTTCTGTTGTTAACATCCCGTATTCTGAAATAATACACGTACATACCGATGGTTCATATACCTAATATATCAGTGATGTCTATCAGCCTCTGGCATCGCAAACTAGTTTACGTTGGAATTCAGTGTGTTTATGACTTTTGCTAAAAAAAATCTTTTAGCGTAACGAGACAAGAATTCTTACATTGAGACATAATAAATAAACAACGTGTCAGAAAGGAGCATTGTCGGCAGGTAGCATGCAATTATTACTTTTAATCGTATTAGTATTTAGGTAACTATTAAAAGTATTTTAAATTGCCAATATGTTCAGCTTAAAAAACTGTATTTTATATTTTGTGCATACATTTCTGGTTTAATTTCAACATCCCAACGTGAAAGAAAATCATGATTATATATGGGAGGTTGAATGCACGAATATTGTTTCACAGATTTACCGGTGATTGCTTATTAGTCGATAATTCGTAACTAGTACGCAATCATACCCTGCCATATACCCTTGCTGATGATACGGAGTAGATGTAGTAGCGAATAATAGAATTCGAGGCGTACTCATAGTGCACAATTTTCCTCTCACTACCATTCCTTGGTATGGGATCCTAATGAATTAGGTTCGATCAGAGAACTAGACAGTGTGCAGCGTAGAGCAGCTAGGTTCGTTAAAAGGTGTTACGAAAGGTTGAGTAGCGTTTCAGAATTAAGACGAGAATTAGGGTGGGAATCATTATCAGAGTGTAGGTTAAAGTGCATATTACATCTATTAGAGAAATTTCAATCGGATAACTTTACTGAAGATGTTAGGCACATATTAAAAAACCCAGCATATTATGCTAGGTTCGACCAGATAAATAAGATTAGAGAGATAGATTGTCGTACCCATAGAATCAAAATGGCATATTTCCCCCGTACTATAAGAGAACAGAATAGGCAGCATAGCAAAGGGATAGGGCAGAAATCAATATGGCGGCCACAAAAAAGTGAACTATATCCCATCTATGTATCCCTTGCCCATGTTGAAATTTTTTAAGCATGTACAGAATATGATTACTTAAGGTGGTACTTGTTTATTACTCATGCGAAAATCAAATTTCTTTCTAACTTGCAAATAACAGCTGTACACATACGTGGACTATTAATATTTCAGGAAAAATAATAATAATAATAATTTTTAGTCAATATCAATTTAAGTACTCCTATATGTGCTCAAGAAATGTTTCCCCCGTACTATTAGAACAGAATAGGCAGCATAGCAAAGAGATAGGCAGAGTAAATACTTTAGAGTAGTCTGTAGTGCGTGATGCATGTATAAATCCCTCAAATACTATTGATACTAACAATCTAGTTGCATGAGACACTATAGTTGTTTGTTTGCATGTTAGTAGTGCATGCTTGGTGATCTTCACCCCCTGCCACACACCTTCGCGGTGGCTTGCAGGGTATTGTGTAGATATAGATGTACTTCCATCCCCTCATTTTCTCTCTCCTCATCCTTCTCCTTCGCGTAATCTTACTCCTTTGCATTTAACCTCACGACGTCTCCAACATTCCACAATGCGCCCTCCCACCAAGTGGTGAATGCGGGCGAAGTAATTATGGTAATGGCTCCCTTCCGAAGCACTCGCTGGTTCTCCGGGCGCCGTAGGGAGCTCGTGGAAACAATGGCCGGTCGGGAGGCGAAGGGTGCTGCATCTTTCATGCATGGCCAGGGGAGAACAACAGCGATGCGCCTCCCGGTTGCTTCGTTTCCAATATGAGGAGGGGAATTTTATTTTCACGTTGGAGGAGACTCCCTCGAGGTGGGATGCCGAGCGAGAACGATGCGGGCGATTAATCGGAAGATTGCCGGAAGACACTCGGCAAAACGAAACACAAAAGATTCGAAACGAAGAGTGAAGGATGCAGCTCATTCAAAACGAGCATTCTCCGTCAACTGGCGGAGAAATTTCTGAGCGATATTTGGCTGAGTTAAAGCAGCATTAATCGATTAAATTATTTTGTGTCAATAAACATTACTATGGCCTTCACTATCACTATCTTCCATTTATACTAATGAAAGACAGTGTCTGGAATGGTGGATGATAATGATAATGACAACGAACTGATTAAAAATTTGGTTTTCGTGTCTTTTTTTACACAACAATTACACACATCAGTTAAAATCTAATAAATTCCATTTTCGGATGTGTAGTAAATAAGAAATAATAAACATAGGCTCATAAGCCCCATGTTATTTTGCATAGCAACCGCGTAGCTATTGTCAACAAAAGTATCTTCTAAAGTACGTATATTAATACTTTAACGTAATAAGAACTGTCAAAAAGGTGCTTAAAACAATTATGGTTCATTTTTAACCATTATGGTTGTAAAAAAATGATGGTTAAATTTTATTTTAACCATAATTTAAATAAACATTATTGTTGTTTGCAAAAATGCAACAATAACGAACCAACTATTATACTCGCTCACTAGCCCAAATGCCAGCAAGTAGCGAGTTAAGTAGCTCGGCTTTCGACTTTATTGCAGTTTGTTTTCACTTTTCAAACTTCTATTTTAGTAGTGAATATGATTACACTGGGAGAGTTTACAAGCAGCTAGTGAATTCATGGCTTGCGGCTTGTAAACTATCTCGACCCTTAAGGGATGGAGTAGCTCCTTAAGGAATCTTACAATTATAAATGCTTTCAAGTTGTTTGGTAGCTAGCTAGCCCCAGTTACGTCTATTTCCTTCCGCTGGAGCTCTCAAGCTATTTTTAGGTGAAAATTGGGACTTTAAGACAATATCTTATAAATAATGTATTTCTTAAGTTCTTAAAAAGATTTTAAAAGAAACATTAGCTTTCATATGTTTGCAAGGCTGATGCGTTGGTCTATTATACTTTGGGAAGTTTGTTCGAGTGGACGCTTAATTTCTTGTCTGAGGAGAGTGATATTACCTTTAGATTCAAATTGGTTTGCATAACATATTTTCCCTATGTGTACTTTTGTGAGCTCTTGTAAGACTGCATTCGCTTTGTGGTCAATTCGTCATCAACTGTTCTCCCAAACACTGAGAGACTTCGCGATGCGACAATGTAATTGAAATTAATTAGGCGATTAAGCCTGCTGCGGCCGTCTGCAATCGAAGTATCCTCATATTTGCATGTATGGTTGTATCGACCACATTCATCATTTCCAGGCATCCTGGAAATAGATCCTAAAGTTACGACAGCTGTGGATATAATCAGCGAAATAAGAACCTTAAATTGCATAAGTTTTTGGTTTTCAGATGTTCAAAAGAGCAAAGAAATTTCTAGCACTTTAAACAACCCTTAAGAAAATCGATTCGCATCCACGGCTATTGCTCTGTAATCGTTAATTACTAATAAGAGTGCGCTGCAACAGATGGCAATTGATGCGAATTCTAAGAACCCGTCACTGAGGCTTCGTCACGACACAAAAATGTGTACTGTCTGAAGACTTGGATTTTTATAAAAAATCTGCAAGACCTTCTGAAACCATTAAACGCTTGCATAATCAACATGGAAAGTGATTATTCACAGCTTAGCAAAGTCTGAGGCATTTTTCTAGACGCCTTTGAAATAGTGAAATATTTTTGTAGGTCACAGCTCAAATTAAAGATGGCCGTAGTAGTGAAATAATAAATTTAGTTCAAAAGAGGAGAGATGTGGCCGTGACAAAGGACCATTTGGCGGCTAATTTTTTTGATCACACAAGCAAAGGTTCCAGCTTGGAACCATCATAAATTTATGATATTTTGGATTTTTTGATAATCTCGCCAAATCTAATCCCACCTTCAGTGAAGAGAACATTGCTCACGAAAAGGCCGTTCCTGAAAACGTTCCTGAAAAAAAAAGGTTTCCTTTCCTCACTAGTTCTCACTTATGATAATTGGTACATCAAATGCCAGTAGAGTACTTTCTATTCTATAGTTTTCAATTCTAGTTTTCCGATGACGTTTTTGCTATTAGAGGTGAGTCGTACTAACCCTTGTGTACGAGAGGCGTATTAATTTTTAAAAAACTTCACCCTCACCGCAGGAAAGCTGGAGGATTCCACAGAATTCAGAGATAACAGTTGTCTTTGTTTATATCCTATTGAATGATTTGCTCTAATATGCCGAACAGCTTCAGTTACAAGTGGCTAAAATATTTTTTTTTACCTAATACTAATTATTGTACTTATCGTAGCTATTGCAGGAAATTAATTCATTCACTGCATTTCTTTATTGGCCCTTTAATACGATTCACCCTTCGCGATACGAGTCACCTAAATTAAAGTGTTTGAGACCATTGAGTATTCACGTGTGATTTTTAACACGCCATATTCTCATTGTGATTACATTTTGTAATAATCTCATATCGTGTATTTCAATTAATATTTCAAACTTAAAACTTGGAAATGAGAATGAATCAGTTTATATTGTCCAGAAACAAGATGTACATTAATGTTTAAACAAAATGAATTTCCGCGCAAAATAAAATCAATATAGGAATAAAAGGTAAAAAAAAACGTTTTTTTAATGGTGAAAACGTTTTTAATTCAAAGTTTTAAAACATTCGCATGAAAAAAACGTTTCCTTTCCATCACTAGTTCTTACTTATAATAATTGGAACATTAAATGCCAGTAGAGCACTTCATATTCTATATCAACTTCAATGGAGAGTATTGGAGTTAGGAATAATAAATAATTTTCGAGATATCACGAATCAAAATTTGAAAATTATGCATGCCGCCAAAAACGATCCGCCATAACGGACATTGACTGATGACGCCCCGAACCATTATTCTAAGCAACTACATTTTGAGCTCCAATCAGATCCCAATACAATGTTTTTATTCTAATGAAAATAAAGATAATAAAACGCTGTGGTTATTCAATGGGAGGGGGAACGTTTAGTTCATTACCATTTACTGGCAAACGTAGATGCTGAGCCGCACCACCTCTGACAAGTACTATCGGTCCATTTGTTCCGAATTAAATTTTTTTGTTGAATGTGAGCTATCAAGTGCGTAAATGCAAGTCTGAAAGAGGTAGAATTAGAATAGAATCTACGAGGGTATAAAAACCGGCGTAAGCCACTGCGTGAATCAGCAACTGGCGGAGGAGTATAGAAAAAATCGGGGTTTTGGAAAAAAACTCTACAAAATAAACGTACCTTAAGTGTAAAAAACCCAGCAACAATTTACTTGTCATACCAATTGAAAAGAGAAAATATGACTCATGTAAAATTGACAAAAAAATTGAAACTTCCAAATTAAATTTTTTTTACACAAAATGAATTTCTTCCTCATGTTTTGTGCGTGCCTTCACCCTGAACCACTGCAGTCAACGTTTCACCATGTGATGATTCACCTCCTAACCATTAGTTTTTGTACTGGTGTCTCGTGTAGTAGATGTTGGGGTAGGACCGCCATCGTCAGCTACCCGTTAATGGCGTTCTCCTCCCGGGCGTTGTTGTTGCCTATGGGTGTCTCTTGTAGTAGCTGATGGGGGAAGGCACGCCATCGTCAGCTATCCGCTGATGGCGTTCTCCTCCCGGGCGTTGATGTTGCGTATCGGTGTCTCTTGTAGTAGCTGTCGGGGTAGGACCACCATCAACAGCTTCCCGTTATTTGCGTACTCCTCCCGGGCGTTGGTGTTGCGTACCAGTGTCTCTTGTAGTAGAGATCGCGATAGGATCGCCATCGTTAATTTCCAGTTGATGGCGTACTCCTCCCGGGCCTTGGTGATGCGTGTTAGTGTCTTTATCAATAGTTTTCGGGGTATGACCGCCATCGTTGGCTTCCCGTTTGATGGCGTTTTCCTTCCGGGCCTTGTTGTTCCGTATTAGTGCCTTTATCAATAATTGTCGGGATAGCATCACCATCATTAGCTTCCCGTTGATGGAGTTCTCCTCTCGGGCCTCGGTGTTGCGTATTAGTGTCTTAAGCAGTAGTTTTAGGGTTAGGACCACCATCATTAGCTTCCCGTTGATGCTGTTCTCCTCCCGGGCGTTGTTGTTGCATACCAGTGACTCTTGTAAAAGTTGTCGGGGTAGATCCGCCATCGTCAGCTTCCCGTTAATTGAGTTATCCTTCAGGGCGTTGTTGATGCGTACTAGTGTCTCTTGTAGTACTTTCGGGGTAGAACGGCCATCGTTCGCTTCCCGTTGATGTCGTTCTCTTCCTGGGCCTTGTTTTTGTGTATTAGTTTCTTTATCAGTAGTTGACGGGTTAGGACCACCATAATTAGCTTCTTGTTGATGGCGTTTTCCACCCGGGCCTTGGGGTTGCGTTTTAGTGTCTTTATCAGTAGTTGTCGGGGTAGGACCGCCATTGTTAGCTTCCCGTTTGATGGCGTTCTCGTTCCGGGCCTTGGTGTTCCCTATTAGTGTCTTTATCAATAATTGTTGAGGTAGGATCACCATCATTAGCTTCCCGTTGATGGCGTTCTCCTCCCGGGCCTCGGTGTTGCGTATTAGTGTCTTTAACAGTAGTTGTTGGGTAAGGACCACCATCTTTAGCTTCCCGTTGATGCTGTTCTCCTCCCGGGCGTTGTTGTTGCGTTCCAGTGTTTCTTGTAGTAGTTGTCGGGGTAGGACCGCCATCGTCAGCTTCCCGTTAATTGAGTTCTCCTCCAGGGCTTTGTTGATGCGTACCAGTGTCTCTTGTAGTACTTTCGGGGTAGGACGGCCATCTTTCGCTTCCCGTTGATGTCGTTCTCTTCCTGGGCTTTGTTTTTGTGTATTAGTTTCTTTATCAGTTGACGGGTTAGGACCACCATCATTAGCTTCCTGCTGATGGCGTTTTCCACCCGGGCCTTGGTCTTGCGTATTAGTGTCTTTAGCAGTAGTTGTCGGGGTAGGACTGCCATCGTTAGCTTTCCGTTTGATGGCGTTCTCGTTCCGGGCCTTTGTGTTCCGTATTAGTGTCTTTATCAATAATTGTTTGGGTAGGATCACCATCATTAGCTTCTCGTTGATGGCGTTCTCCTCCCGGGCCTTGGTGTTGCGCATTAGTATCTTCAGCAGTAGCTGTCGCGGTAGGACCACCATCATTAGCTTCCCGTTGATACTGTTCTCCTCCCGGGCGTTGTTGTTGCGTACCAGTGACTCTTGTAAAAGTTGTCGGGGTAGATCCGCCATCGTCAGCTTCCCGTTAATTGAGTTATCCTCCAGGGCGTTGTTGATGCGTACCAGTGTCTCTTGTAGTACTTTCGGAGTAGGTCGGCCATCTTTCGCTTCCCGTTGATGTCGTTCTCTTCCTGGGCCTTGTTTTTGTGTATTAGTTTCTTTATCAGTAGTTGACGGGTTAGGACCACCATCATTAGCTTCCTGTTGATGGCGTTTTCCAGCCGGGACTTGGTCTTGCGTATTAGTGTCTTTAGCAGTAGTTGTCGGGGTAGGACCGCCATCGTTAGCTTCCCGTTTGATGGCGTTCTCGTTCCGGGCCTTTGTGTTCCGTATTAGTGTCTTTATCAATAATTGTTTGGGTAGGATCACCATCATTAGCTTCCCGTTGATGGCGTTCTCCTCCCGGGCGTCGGTGTTGAGCATTAGTGTCTTTAGCAGTAGTTTTCGGGTTAGGACCACCATCATTAGCTTCCCGTTGATGCTGTTCTCCTCCCGGGCGTTGTTGTTGCGTACCAGTGACTCTTGTAAAAGTTGTCGGGGTAGATCCGCCATCGTCAGCTTCCCGTTCATTGAGTTCTCCTCCAGGGCGTTGTTGTTGCGTTCCAGAGTCTCTTGTACTAGTTGTCGGGGTAGGTCCGCCATAGTCAAGTTCCCGTTGATGGGGTTTTCCTCCCTGGCGTTGTTGTTGCGTACCAGTGTCTTTCGTAGTAGTTTCGGGGTAGGGCCTCCATCGTTCGCTTCCCGTTGATGGCCTTCTCCTCCCAAGTCTTGGTGTTGTGTATTAGTGTCCTTAGCAGTAGTTGATGGGGTAGGACCACCATCATTAGCTTGCCGTTGATGTGGTTCTTCTCCCGGGCGTTGTTGTTGCGTACCAGTGTCTCTTGCAGTAGATGTCGGGGTAGCATTGCCATCGTCAGACTCCCTTTGATGGAGTTCTCTTCCTCGCCCTTGGTGCTGTGTAGTATTTGTCGGGGTTGTACCGTATTCGGATGTATCCAGACCATGTCGTGAGCTTCCCTTATCTTCTTCGTTATTCCTCTCTTCTGTTGGTTCACTTGTTGTGGTTGTCACCATTTTGTCCGTTTCGTTGAGGTTTTTCTTCAAATATAAGCGATAATTAATCGTCTGGCCTTCGGAATAGTTACTTGCATATTCTGGAGTCAAATCTTCTAACAGCCTGTTCCTTACCGCATCATCAACTGTGAATGCAATATGGAACTTGGTGAATGACAAAACATCTGAAGGTGGATCACTGAAGATAAATTACGTTAAATATTCTTAGCTTTGAAAGTTTTTCTTGTCGTGGTTCAATGTGCATGAAAACTTTAGTTTTGATGTTAAAACATACTTATGACGTATACTAATTTTCATGCAATAATTAGGGGAGTAATTTCGCAAGAAATTAGAGTTTTAATTTTTTGAATTCGTGTGCTTCACTAATTGAAATTTTACACTGTTTAATTTGTGTAAGTACTTTAGACAGATGAATTAATGCTATGAAAATTACTAAGACTGACTTACGTGGATGAGCAGTGGAGACTCCTGCGTAGAAGTGGAGCGGTAGGATGTTGCAAGCGCTGCGTGTGATGATAGTCGATGCACGGGTGTAACGAAGCTCCGAGGAAGATCTCGACGGTATGAAGTGGAAGGAAGCGGATCTTGCTTTTATAGGCATTATCCATCTTGAGCACCCGGAAGTCGAAACGCGCTAATGCTTAATCTGTGTCGTAAATGTTTCTCCAAAAACTGCTGAAACATTGTTATGATTGTTTTGTTAGTATTCTTCATTGCCAGGTGTACTTTAGAAATTGGATTTCCTGTTTTTCGATGTAAACAGTTTAAAAACTTCCGCTTTCTTGTAGTTGTGTTTGCTTTCTTATGCGTGATAAAAACAAACCTCTTATTTTTGTTTCCGCGTTTCCGGCGGTTAAAAATATTTGCCTCTCGAATACTCGATTCTTGGTATTATATCATTTTGACGTTTTGCAACAAGAAATTATTCCACGTGAGAAATGATTTTCAAAAAATTGATCTAAATTCATAATGTACCTGGCATATATCACGTTTATGTCACATATTTAGGATTTGTTCTTTGATCCTCCTTGGCAAATAAGTATTAAATTTTTTTTTCGTTTACCAACATGTAATAATGAAAACAATATCAGAGATATGGAATACATTTCTTATTTTTTCACTTAGTTTTCACAGTGATTTAAGAATGGTTGTAAACGACTACAATATATCTTACATTATAAATTGCGTAACATATTCATGTTTAAATTTCAGTACATTGGGTACTGATCATTTCTCTATCTAGTTACATATTTGTTTTAATTGAATATTTTATTTTGGTCATATATTTGTTTTTTTGATTCGAAATTAGGAGAGGGATTGTAAAATAGATGAAATATATATGTGAAAGTTTTATGTTTCCAGTAGGGATGGGTGATTATCAAAAAAACAATAGATATTTTGTAAATAATATTTGCAAGCAGCCGATCAGTCGCGGCCGATTAATTGCTTTTATTGGTCAATAGTCGATTAATCGATTCGATTATGACAACATAAAAAAACAGATACCGAGGTTATGTTCCCTCCATAAATCATGTGTAAGTGAAGAAAGTTTCTGTAACTGTCATTTATTTGCTATTTGCAGTTTTGTTCAATCACCTTCCATGGTGGTAAATATTTTAATCCCGATTGTATTTTCCCTATTTTACGCTGAACTTTAATTTTTTCCCATCACTTTTCTCCGCCATTTCGATGCCTTTTAGGCTCATGTTAGGCGACATAAGAAGATGCCTATTAGTAGGGGTTCAGGGAAATTGATTGATATTTTGAAAACGAAAAGAGACGATAATGAGATCATAAAACGATAAAACACTTATTTATTACGTTTCGGACGAATATTTAAAAAATAAAGCAAATTTTTCTTGCGTTAGTTGGCGGCGATACTTTCACAAAATACACAGCAAAAAAAATTGTAGGTACTTGAACCTAACATTACGTCGTTGTTTTTTGGGTAAACCCGCGTCACAGTATAAAAATGACTGACCCGTTGCTGGAGACTTCCTCAGGGTAATGACATTGCTTGGTTTGCGCGTAGATTTATATTCTCACGGTGGTGGAGGTGGGGGAGTGGATGAGGGTGGAGGTGGGGGTTTCTCAGTTTTTCATTTGGTTCTCGAAATAACTGGAAGCCAGGATGAGCTTACCATTTGTCCTTGGTCTCTATTAAAATTTCTAGCATACTTCCTAATTTCGAGGGCCTCTCTTATTAACCTCGTCTTGAAATATTTTTCCCTTGCTATGACTTCTGCGTTGGTCACGTCGATTTCGTGTCCTTGGACGGCGTCTTCTGCGACCGCTGATTTTTCGAAGTGGCCCAGTCGAATGGCGGCTCCATGTTCTTTTATTCTTGTCCGTATTGTTCTACCCGTCTCTCCTACGTACACCTTATCACACGATCGGCAGCTTAATTTGTAGACTCCTTCCGTCTTTAATATATCTTTTTCTTTTGCGCTGCGTAAGAAGTCTTTAATTTGCCTTCGAGGTTTGAATATAGATCTTATGTCATGCTTCTCTGTCATTTTCATACTGTGACGCGGGTTTACCCAAAAAACAACGACGCCGGATATCATGAACCGCGAAAGTTTAACGAATTAACTAACATTAAGTTTTTTTTTTCGAAAAACATACAGTGGAGAAAGGAGTCTGTGGATAGGTTTCGCCGAGTCATTTAAGGCAGAATGACAAAAATTTTAACGAAAGGAATTTAGGAAAAACTCTTGTCTTTTCACGACAATTAACACAACGAAAGCAGTCACCGCTAGTCACGATTCAAAATCGAAGAAATTTCATATATCACGTCGTGGACGGTTGCGGCTCGGTCCACGCCTACTCCCGTTACATCGTCGTTAATTAATAAGGGGTCAAAAAATGTGCCCTTTTTCCATATCGTACTTCTTTTAAATAGCTTCTTTAAATAGCTAAAGAATTTTATAGAAGAGTTAATAACAATAAGAACTCGTGCCTCTATACTATATCAACGAGCATAGCTGGGCAGAAAAGCGTTAATCCGTTAATCGTTAATTAACGAAGTTAACATACCTATTGCTTAACGCTTTAACTTTTAAGTTAAATCCAAAAACTATTAACGGTCTTATTAACTTCCGTTAACTTTTAATTCCGTTAATTTAAGTGCGTTACTTTTGTTTAGAGCCGTCTGGATTGCCGTTTAATAACTTCGTGAAGGAGTTGTGTTGAGAATGCAATCCAGAGAACTCGGCGTTTGTACAGCAATCAACTTTTACATAACTTTTACAGAAAACATTTATCTACATACGTTCAATTTGAAGAAAAAGTAAAGGTAGGATCAACTCGCGGGAAAACGAGAACCAAGTCTAAGGCTTCTTCAAGAGCTGTGGATTCTTCATATATCAATAGTTTTTTCACCATCTAATGGCAAAAAAACTACGCCAGCAAAATATTAGTGAATCTTTTGGTATCGCAGCTACCAGTAGCGGCGTATCCCAAGGTTTCTATTTCCACAATCAAATTCAAACAGCGTCAGGTCCAACTTTACTGACGGAAACGGTTAATTACTATGAAACTCCATACCTCGTGTGTATAAGTCTACATTACCTAAGCTATACTGTTTATAAAGTATTTTTGACCATGAAATTCTTATTAAGTTCATTGACATTAAAAATACCTAAATGATAAGTGACATATAATTCAAAATTGCCCACAATTTAATATAGATTTTTAACTTTAACGAATAACTTTAACTCGCGTTAAATTTTCATCAAGATAACGATTTAACGATTAACGAAGTTAACTTTTTGAGTAGCTTTTAATACATTAACGAAGTTAATTTTTGGATTAACTTTGCCCAGCTATGTCAACGAGCCATTGTCGCTATTATCGGTCGAGACTGACGCGATTACCGCGAGATGCCTGAGTTTGAGAAATTACATCTTCCGAATGAGGAAACCGATTTTAATGCAGTAAAATGTATTTTATGCATCACAAATTATTTTTTTGTTGCACCCGATAAACATTGAAAACATTTTATTTGGATTAGAATTGTCTTCGTGACTTAAAATCCTTTGACCAAGAATTTTGTGCTTTTTATTCTGTTAGCTGTCCTCATTTTCTAATGAAATTTCAACTAATTACAGCCAATGCTAATTTTTTAAAATTTTTGATATGCCAAAGTAGTTATGAAATCCTAAAACCTTATTATGAAACTGATCACTTGACTGAATCGTGGGTGGGACCACTGCAGTCACACTTTTTTCAGCATGAAGGGTATTGAGGAGGAGAGAAATAATAATTACCTTTATTACTTAACTGCATTAAATTTGGCTTTCCCTTGCTGAGTAGAGAGCTTATGGAACTCAGGAGTTTCGTTGTACTATTCTGACAGTTGGCCCTAACTGAATCATGGACCAATTACATGCCAAATGTTTACCTTATCATAGTAATACATACCATAGTTCATTTTACCAGATCAGGGGTTAATATTTCCAACTTTAACCTTTTATGCAAGTTTTCGATTTACCTGTGTACTTTGACACTATGTGGTTAACTCAGAACGTGCCAGTATTTGAAGAACACCTCAAAGCTTTACGCCTAATGCTTATAAAATTTTGATGTATTCAATGGTCCATAATTGGTAATAATGTTATTTTATTGAATTTTTGACATTTTAAAACCGGAATTAAATTTTTTGATTTAGTCAAGTTTTCGTTTTTTCCTTCGCCAGACAAAAAATAAAGTAATTACGGCAGAAAAAATTTAGCATATTAATTGCAATTCTAGTATTTGAGGTTTCGAAATTCGAGATATTCAAATATTCGAGTCATGATTTTAATTATCTGATATGAGAAATCTGCTATTCAGTCCATATCTAGCTAAAACACCTCTTAACCAGGATGTGTTGAAGAAATTTCGTTGTTGATCGATAACCTATCTTGCCACTACGGGAGCAATATTGAGAACCCATCCGTGTTTTAACCAAATTTTTTTTTAATCCCAATTTTATGCAGCTTTTAAGCAGGCGACCTAGAATGAAACTAGCCTTAGGGATACGTTTTTATAATTTTATCTCTGATTTTGGAATGGAACATCCTAGGATTTTAAATTATGGAGTCCCGAACAACCCACCCTGGAGAACCCCACAGCCTTAGGTGGATCTCAACCTGGAGGGATATTTTGTAATCTCACTTTAGTGAGAATACGTCATAAAATGTCACTTTTTCGTAGTTAAACTCCGCCACCCATGTGGCGTGACCATCTTCGGATCTCAAGCGGTGAACTGCCGGTCATGTGCTGGTCTTTTAGACGATTCATCCGCTCTGATCCATATCTTTCGACTCTTGATCCGTTTCATTATCTTCGCCTGCCATTAGTTCCCATCTCATCTTCATAAAGAACGTGAAATGGAGCCACCATCGTTTCCACTTGAAGCTTGAGTTGGAAAAAAAGCAAGAGCGAGAAAGATACTAACGATTTTAAATTGTATTTTTGGAATTTGCACAACGTGAAGAACTTTAGCACACCGAGACGGCAACAGATAGCGCTACCGACAGAAGCTTCGACAATTCACGAACCGTTCGTGAGCCGATCATTAAGAGAGCAAAACGGATCTCCCGGCTTCCCGCAAAGAGTCATTAAAAGGTTGTGATTACAAAATACCCCCTTGATATCCAGATGTAAGCTGCAAATACTTCAATGGCACTGAAATCCTCATTCTTGGAACTTCCTGGTAAATATATATATATATATATATATATATATAAAATATGTAGAAGAGAGAGAAGAGATGTCCTAATAAATGCTAGCAACAAGGTGTTGAGGGTGGGGGTGACCATTAACTCCCATTCCCACTCCTTTATCAGCCCGGTTACAAACGTCACATACCAAATACATTCTCGAGGAACCTGCTCTTCGAGTAATGTAATTTATGAAATTTCCTGTAATCACTGCCAGGCCTTCTATATAGGACTGACGACCACCTCTTTTAATATGCGAATCAATAACCATAGGAGCAGTGTCACCCGACATTTAAGGTTGCCAGTAGCCGAGCACGCCAATTCTCATAACCTTCCCTTCAATGACTGCTTCAGAGTGAAGGTAATCAGAGCATTCCCACCTGAAACATCTACGTTAGAGCTCCGTCACTGGGAGCTCGCCTATATTTCCATATTAAAATCAACCACTTCTCCCGGCATCAACATTCGCTAGCTTTCTCCACCCGTCCAATTTCCCTCTCCATTTCCCCTTCCTAGTCCACCCTCTTCCCCCTCCCTCCTTTTTACCCTAGCCAATCCCCTTTTCACACACCAACCGAAACCCTTGACTCCAGTGTGACACCCCAGTAGTGATCTCCTCCAGCTGAAGAAGGGTTCGTGACCCGAAAGCTCCAAAGCGCAGTGGACACCAGGCTCTCCATGGGTCATCTACTGGTAAGTGTCCACTGATTATCCTTTCCTTCACCCCCACCCTCAACACCTTGTTGCTAGCATTTATATATATATATATATATATATATATATATATATATATATATATATAAAATATATATATATATATATATATATATATTTTATATATATATATATATATATATAATATATATATATATATTATATATATATATATATATATATAATATATATATATATATATATTATATATATATATATATATATATATATATATATATATATATATATATAATATATGAACATGGGTATATATATATATATATATACCCATGTTTATGCAGAAGGACCAGGGGTCGCGCTTCGGACCTTATCCTATCCCCATCCCTTCCATACCTATCCTTATGCCTTTCCTCCCGGTTTGAAGCGCCTATTAGAGCGGAAACAGACTTGAAAACACCCATGATCCATAGGGAGGCTTCAGAAGGACCACAAATACAGCTTGACACCACATATCCCTATCCCTTCTATCCCTTCCATCCCTATCCTTATACCTTTCCTCCCGGTCTGAAGCGCCTATTAGTGCGGAAACAGACTTGAAAACACCATGAGTGAGATGGGTTTCAGACCACATATCCCTATCCCTTCTATCCCTTCCATCCCTATCCTTATACCTTTCCTCCCGGTCTGAAGCGCCTATTAGTGCGGAAACAGACTTGAAAACACCATGAGTGAGATGGGTCTAGAGGCTTCGGACCTTATCCTATCCCCATCCCTTCCATACCTATCCATATGCCTTTCCTCCCGGTCTGAAGCGCCTATTAGAGCGGAAACAGACTTGAAAACACCCATGATGATGGGTCTAGATACCCCCTATCCCTTCCAATCATATCCTTAATCCTTCCCTCCCTGTCTGAAGCGCCTATTAGTGCGGAAACAGACTTTAAAACACTTAAGAAGATGGGTCTAGATGCTAAACATTTACTGCCTGCTCCTTCATAACTTCACTTGGCCACCGTCCAAGTAATACTGCATCCATTCTGTAGTATTTTCACAGCTGAGACCCTAGCCATTAAGATGGCCTTGGAGAGCATAGAAGCGAAAGAATCAGCTTACGTTATTTGTTCTGATTCCCTGAGAGCCTTGCAATCCATCGCTACTTACTCCCCACGGGACACAATAACACAAGAAATTCACAAAATACTATCAAGACTACAATCTGAAGGTGTGAGCGTCACTCTGACGTAGTGTCCAGCTCACGTAGGGATTTCAGGCAATGGAAAAGCAGATTTGGCAGCAAAAAAAGCCCTTGGTAGACAATACGTGGAGTTTGACTATGTTACAGCAAATGACTTGAAGTCAAAATTTGCTCAGATAGTAAAGGATCAGTGGCAGAGGTCATGAGGAAGCGAAACCCAAAACAAGCTGCGATCAATCAAAGCGGATTTCTCCCCTTGGGTATCATCCACCCGGATAAATAGAAGGGAAGAAAACGTAATATTCCGTTTGGGACACACAGCTCTTACTCAGAAACCTCTCTTCACACAACAGAAAAGCACCCACTATAACCCGTGGGTCCCTTCTAACAGTAAGGCATATCCTAGCTTAATGTAGAAATAGAGAGAACCCGCTAAAACTTTCATGTTCATGGGGGCGTAAACAATATTTTATCTGATGACGAAACCAAGGTGGACAGAATAATTAACTTTCTTAAGGAATATAGCTAATAACTTCAGGCTTGACTATGTAATACCTTTCCATGATGGCAAATAAAAGAAAGAAACTTTGTTAGGTTCACTTTATATTTGAATAGGCACGACCCGGGTTTCATGACGTAGTTACATCTTCAGGTGACTGATCATGCTTACATCTGTCATACTGTCACCTGAAGATGCAACTATGTTATGAAACCCGGGTCGGTGCCTATTTAAATATAAAGTGAACCTAACCAAGTTTCATTCTTTTATTTTCCATTTCTAATAAAATTTTATCACCTTATTTAAAATCATTTTTATGGATACAATACTGCTATATAAAAATCATGAAAAGCAAAATTTAATTCAGGACATCTTTGGATTTTTAATTATTAATTCAGGACATCTTTGGGAAAAAGCAAATATAAACATAAAAATATATATGTTGTAACGAAAAATACTTAAGGCTTATAAGGTGCAAAATGGCATAAGTAGTCGTAACCCCTTAATAATCAACTACTACTATTATGATGCGATTAGATTGCGCATTGTGCTAATGACGTTAGTCGTCGACTCACTGGTAATCCCAAACTTACTACTATTAAGAAAAATTGCTCTTAGATGAGCTGGCAAATGCAGAACACACAGGCATAGACATTATGGCAATCATCTGCTCAATGAAAGAAGACAACCCAGTGTATGCTAAATTTGCTATCTAATCTTTGTGTATAATCCTTAGACGTTGACAGTGAGAGGTAATTTTCTCAGTATTGAATTGTAGTCGGCGAACGTTGATTTCGTTTGAAACCGGAAAATGCTTTGACTTGAACAATGGTTGCATTCAAGTAACTCAGGTGCTTAGGCTCTATGTAATGGTTACCTAAAATAAATGCACTTTTATACTCTGTCAAAGGAAAGAAATACCTAGAGAAGTAAGGGAAGAAGAACAATATATCAGTTGTTTAGTCGAGCTGTCAGTTAGTGCACAATTAAAATGATCTACTACTCTGTTATTTAAAGTCTTAATTTATAAGTACATACATTTAAGTGCATACAATGAGTAAGTGTGATTCTCATATGTTACGAATTATGTTTTGTCCCCTTGGAAGGTACTGTTAAGACAATGCCTGTGACGCAGCTGCCACCGAAAGTGACAACTGGACATCATCCACGCTGCGAAAACCTACGATCAGCCAGTACTGTTAAGAGATTGTAAATATTTGCTTTTACCAATTTATTTGTGCCAGAGAAAGGAAATATAAACATAAAAATATATTACACTATTTTTGAGGTTCTTAAAATTAAATTTAAATATTTATAAAACTTTTTTCGTGGACCCCTGCCTATTAGACACTTTCGAAAAGCCTATTTTGGTTTCTATAATCAACCATTATATGCGCCTATTATGAATATTTGAGGTGCATCTTCCAGTAATTGTGCTGTGTTGGATGCGAAGTTTGATTTATTTGTTTTAACTGAAAGAACCGAGAGATCAGACCTGATCAGAATTTAAAATTGCTCATTTCCTGACCCAAATTTTCTGATCAGACCTGACGGGTCAGTAGGGTGTGCAGCATGACACTCCCCTTAATTCTGTACTGCCCCACCATTGCGGTTCCAGTCAAATAGTAAGAACATGGGTGGAATACTGTTGTGTCAATAAAATATATTTTTTCCATATTGTTTTGAAATTGCGTGTTTTGATATTTTTAAGGTCAATGTTCAGAGTGAATGACGTCAACAGTAAAATGTCGTAAGGGGGTCATTAGACTAATATACAGTGTCCCATTGATCGTGTGTGATTTCTGACCTCTAATTTTAGGCACTTCCTTTCGTGCCACATGGATAAAATTTGGTACCTGGATAGAAAATGGTTGTAAGTTTTGTTGAGTGTACGCAAAATATCAAAAATATGACCTTTTGACCCCAGAAATAGGGTCCAACCTAAAATCCAAATTTTGCCTAATGGGCTTTCATTGTTAAAATATTCGAAGTACAAAAAAGGCAGAATTATTTAGCGAAACTTTTAACTAATAGGTTTTTGGGCACAAAGAACACGCTGGTAGAACTTTTGAGGTCGAAAATTGCAACCGTGACCCCTGAAAGGTCACAGTCTAGGGCACAGGGGTTACAAAAAATGAATCACCGCTTCAAACCTGTCGAATCATAGGTTTAAAAAGGTGCCAAGGCCGATGTTAAGGCCTTCAGATCCCTCATTTCATCCCTTGACCATCAAGGGTTACTCAGGGGTCAAAGGTCAAAGAGTGACAAAAGGTTAAATTATGCTAAAAACGTATCGAATCATAGGTTTCAAAAGGTGCCAATGTCGATGGTAAGGTCCCCAGATATTTGCCCTATTTGCATCCCTTGACCTTCAAGGGCAACTCAGGGGTCAAAGGTCACAGTGGTTACAAAAGGTGAAATGAGGCTAGAAAACTGTCGAATCATAGGTTTAAAAATATGCCAAGATCGATTTTAAGGTCTTCAGATCCCTATTTTCACCCCTTGACCTTCAAGGGTACTCAGAGGTCAAAGGTCACAGGGATGGAAAAAGTGAATCCAGGCTACAAACATATCAAATCATAGGTTTTAAAAGGTGCCAGGGTCGATGGAAAGATCTTCTGATCCCCCATTTCATCTCTTGACCTTCAAGGGTTACTCAGGGGTCAAAGGTCACTGGAGTGACAAAGTTCGAATCGGGGCTAAAACGAAGCATTTGTTTTAATAGTGCCTCATACGATGGAAAAATCCCTCCAGGAAGTCTCTGACCTGTATAATAATGTAGTGGTGTCCCTCTGTCGGTTCTATGTTCGTCAGGAACGTCCTCAAAAATTACTGAACCGATTGAGCTGAAATTTGTTAGGATTCGAGTGTATACACTAGGTGCTATAGGTTATATAACTAAGGCTCAGGGCCAGGATTCGATTCCTGTCACCAATTATGTATTTACTTTGGTTTAAGTTGACTTTTTCAATCTTTGGTAGTGCAAGAGTATTTTTATTTGCTCAGTAAAATAACGATATATATTAATCGATTTTTAATGTTTTTCTGTATTTTAATGGGTATGTTTAAACACTCTTTTATTGTCTTAACCAATTTACTCTTTGTCCTCGAGGATTCTGGGAAATGTTTAATTTACGTTGAAATTTACTTTTTTTCGGTTCTTTTCCAAGCGTTGCTAAGGCCTTTGCCATTGTCGTATCCGAAATGAAAACGTAGTTGATGCTTATACAGATCGTCATAGAGGGATGCCGTAAACGCCATTGTGATTTTCGCGAGGATATAGGGAGGTACTGAAGGCATTGTAGGCTATTCGTGAAGCAAGGTGAGCCACATTTTTGCGCACAAAGATACATGCTGACTGCTAGCGCTACTCACAGATTTAGAAGGTTTGCATTCGGTTCAAATTAGGAGTATTTAAATAAATGCTTCCACGGTGTTCAAATTGTGTTTTTTTTATTTCTCTACGGGTTTTTGCATAGGACACAACCTGGGACGTGAAGAGAAGACATGGAACGCTTTTGAAATCATCGTAGAGCGAAATGGGTTGAGATTTGAGATAGTTTAACATAAACCCGGGAATACAATTCAAAACCCAATGGAGCATAATGTCTCATTACGTATCCGTGGGATGTTCATTGATGCCATTGCAATGATGCTAAAAATGTTCGTCCGTAAGCGATGCCGAAAAAAGCATAGTTTTTTCCGTGAAAATATTGAAGGGTAGGTACTAAAAGAGGTATCGCAGCTGATTCTTGAATCTAGATCGGCCATTTCATTCGGAAAAACTATACGGGTTTACTTTTCGTGCTACTACCAGATCAAATAGATTTGAATTCGGTAAAACTATAAGTATTCAAATGAAAGTTTCTGCGGGGTTTAAAAGCTGAATTATTACTAGATTTATATGATGAGAAACATAAATGAATTCTAATCAAAAATAAGTGTAGCAACATGAAAAAAATTGTAATAAAGTTATTGGTGAAATATACAGTAGAAAGTGTGACCATATGCAACCCGAGCGACAAATACCTGGTTTAAGTAGGCCAAATCTGTACTAGATAATAGGAAAAGAAATTCAATTTAGAATAATCTCTAATTAGAATAAAATACATTATTACACAACATATCCGTAGGAAGTTCATTGACGCCATTGTCCTGAAGTTGGAGAATTGAGACAAGCATTACATACATAAAAGACCAGAGAATTTTTTGTTTTGCCGAAAAGGTGGGTGCTACCTTTCCCAGAAACCTGAAACTGGCCTCATTGTCAACAATAGAGAGACAATTCGTATGAATCTTCCTTTCTAACCTCCTTCGTTTATTCTGGCCTGAAAGTTTCTAAGTAAAATTCTTATTTTTGTTAAGTCCCAGGTGATTCCAGGCAGTAAATATATGGTTACATTGGTTTAAATTATGTTTATGGTTCCGATAGTGACTTGGAGCCATAGCTAACTCCATTTAACACAACTTTGTTTTCGCCCCTTCATGAAAAATGTTAAAATTTCTTAACACAATTTGTAATTATAGAATATTTCAATCCTGCCGCGTGAATGGCGGTGAAATTCACATAAATTGCCATGCGAAAAAATTCACTACGCTACCCAGGATCCCTAATTCGCATGGCAAAAAAAAAACTGCCATGCGAATTAGGGATCCTGGGTAGCGTAGTGATCTGCGCAGTGGCCCGGAAAGCCAAAGGTCCGTGGTTCGATTCCCGGTCCAGGTGAATTTTTTCGCATGGCAGTTTATGAACATTTGTAATGATTATATTTTTCCCTCCAATTGAATTTCAACGGGTACTTTCAGCTAGTAATTGATATATTTTTCAACTCATGTATGCAGATTTTTAAAATGAAATTGGAAATCTATAATGTATTTATTTGCATTATTAAAAACGTATTACTTCAAACCAATTTCTGAGTGTTAAACATTTTATCTACAAATGTCTCTTTATGACAGAGAATTTTTCGGATTGTAGAATTGAATTCTATTTATTTCATTTTTCTTGTCAGGAAATAGCGTTAGTTTGAGATACTCATTGTCACGAGCGTTGGGGGAAACAATCTACGAATTTTCTTCACAGAAAAGAAATATATCATTCCCATCATATCAGAGTGACCGAAAAGATCATAAGAAAATAACCCATCTTTCCGAAAGAACGTTCGTATATCCTTAGTTTTGTATTATAAAACTTTAAATTCTCGGAATCAAAGAAGAATTTGGAGATGTTCCTCAAGGTCTAGATGTAGGCCCAGGGATTTTATTTTTTCCGTTTTTTTGGAGATGGCACTGAAAGAATTTTTCATGGTGATTTCCTGGTTCACAATTAATTGTAGAGATTACTAAATTATTCCGACGTCCTCAATTCGGAAAACTTTTTTTTTCATACTTTTCAATATCCGCAAAAAATTCAGAAGTCCAATTTGTCGTGAGGCAAAGTTAATTCTCGTTTGGAAACCGATAGCATTTCCTGGGTCAAAGTCGGTTGTATAAATTGTCTTCCCGGAAGTGGATGTTGGATTTGAGCCCCATTGAGAGAAGTGGATGGTGCTGCAGAGGAAGAACGGCGAGACTACGAATTAAATAGCAAAAAATAAACAGAAACAAACGAGGAACTAGCGGCGGAAGGTTCGATTTCCGCAATGTCCGCGAGGGTGTGTGCGGAGGGAACAGAGACGAGTTTAAATTAAAAAAAAGCCGCACGCCGACCGCTATTCCGTATCCCTCTCTTCTTTCCCGCGCACTTAATACCCTTCGTATCCTGGCAACCGCCAGCCTGCACTCTCGTCTCCCCGTCCCTTTCGTAAATTGCCGAATTTCCTCGCGGAGCGATAAATCACTCATTCTCTCCTCTTCCCCTTCCTTCTGTCATTGTTCCCCTTACAGCAACCCCACTTCAGTCTCCCAACTCCCTGCGCGGGTGAAGTAATTCGTCAGAGGGAAAGAAGTGGAGGGGCGAGGGAAAAACTCGTAGATATGGAAAAGGCTGAGTGAAATAAAAAAAAAGACTCCATCCGTGCGATCCCTTGAAATTCTCATTTATTTTTTAACCAACTGCTTGGGATTTAATTTAAAGTGTAATTCAGAGCGGAAATGTGCCACATAAAAAAATCTACCATCTGAGAAGTTTCGGGCGAGAAAACGGATGGCCATTTGGAAATGGAGACGTATCTGGCGGGCCTATTCCAGCCAAAGGGATTTATTTATTTATTCATCTCTTAGCGACCGCACGTTTGCTATGGTTGACGGACAATAATGTAACTAGAAAGAAAATGGCGAGAAAATTGGTATGCCACGTCTAGAGGCGCAGTCATTTGCAAAAGTCTGTGGGCAACCTCCGCCGCGCTAGTAGCGGCCAAGCTTTCAATCCACAAAATATGTTGGCACTTACTGTGTGGTAGAGAAAATTTGTGCTAAGGTAAACACAAGATATGAAAAAATGGCGAACTTTAATGCGAGGATCCACTTGAAAAATGTTCTATGTGTTACACTAAGAAATGGCAGTGGATAAATTCGTATTTAGTGGAGACATAATCAAAAGGAATTGCAAGGTTTTTATAGGCTTAGTTTTATATTTTTCTTCAACACATTTGATGATACCATAGAATAGTATTTCTTTCCGACAACTTCGGGTATGTATCGCATGTAACCATAAATAATTGATCAAGAATTGTTTATATCCACTCCCACATACTGCTAGTTTGATAATAAAATTATCCTGTACGTGAAACTGTATTACTTACGCTGGTTTATAGGTGTATTTATTATGTACCATCGTAAAATAAGCAATTACCAACAATTGAATTTTCCGCATACACTTGCGGGGGCTTGCAGATGTAGATATGTACAGTCATTTGCAAAAGTCTGTTGGCAAACCTCCGCCGCGCTACTAGCGGCCAAACTTTGAATTCACAAAATATGTTGGCACTAACTGTGTGGTAGAGAAAATTTGTGCTAAGGTAACGGTAACACAAGATATGAAAAAATGGCGGTTTTTATTCCGAGGATCCACGTTAAAAATGTTCGGTACGGAATAACTACGGTGACAAGGCTGAAGTTTGGGCCAGTATTAGGGCCCTACCATTTTTATTATGTAAAATAATTCTCGAAAAATGCGTGTAACTGCTTAATACTCTGATTACGCCAGCTATATTGCCGCGAAGCGTCGTGCGGTAACACGTTAGAAGTATCATCTTACTCACTTAAGATGACTCGACCGAATTATGAAGCAGATGTAATTTTTGTGAAAATTTCAGGACACATCATTTTTGGCCCTTCTATCGATTCGCAATAAAATAATTTGGCCTTTCCATAGTATATTTGAAGAAAAAAGACGTTGAAAATCAGATATTTTATACGTGGCGATACGGCAGAGCATGGCTCTTGCAGTAAAATTTGCAGATGAATATTGTAAAGAGAAATGTCGTTTTCACGAAAAACAAATATAAGATGCGCTATTGTATGTAGAATTTAGCATTGTAAAAAAGTGTTCGCCTTACCACACTTGTTTAATTGATAAAAATGTTTCCTCGAAAAAACGCAGAAAAGCCTTAGTTACATGAAAGTGGCGCTACAGTATGTTGTTATCATTGGCAGCGGTACCTATGACGGATTGTGCTTACAAGCCTATTTACTAACTTAATTTAGGAATATACCTTTTACTTTTGCTTCTTATATTTTTTATGTAATTTAAATATTTCATTGATTATTGATATGGTGTAATTAGTACCAATGTTTCTAAATGGTATGAGCGTCATTGTTGCCAAACAGTATTAAAAAAATAATACTATTTATAAAATTAAAAAAAAGAGTTGTATTTGAAAGGGAATAGTTTAAAACAAAGTAAGAAAATATTTAACCTATATTAGAATACATATTAGCGGGATTGAGCAAGTATTCCTACTTTGTAAATTAAACGAGGCAAAAACACATCAGTCATGATTCGAAGTCAAATTGATTATAAGATCTTGTAAAAAATAGAATGCGACTACAACGCGCTATAAAATATCATACTCATACAATTATTGTGTATGCGTTATCACCCTATAGATGATTTTCCATACAGGTGTTTTTCTGTGTCGGTATTATTTCATTAAGTAACATAGTTCTTTTACGGGATAGTGAATCGCGGTGTCACGGTGGAACCTCCTTAATATTCTTTCTCTCTCTCATGTGATACAGTTTCGACGGCAAGTTTATAGGATGAAACTGAGAGCATGCGCATTAGGAAACAAAGGTATTTGTCGTCGTTGAAAGTTCTTGGCCTAGTCAACGCACTAGAATTCATTACGAAACTAAAGATCAATCAATGAGCAATCAAAAAATGTCACTGCTACACAAAAAAGATGACTTACCCGCTACGTGGATTCCATTTCACTATCCCAAACAATTCGCGCCATTAATTTTACACAGTCCAATCAGTTCACCATTTTTAAAATAACACGCATTCGTTCAATCATCATTATCAGGGCACTAAAATGTTTTCACTGATCATTTGGCGAGTATTCCTCCAGAATTTGAACTAAATAGGATCAATGTCATACCTATATACTTGGAACTGGACCGCCATTCCAATATCCACAGATATTAAAGTATAGTTATTTAATTTTTGTTGTTATTGACGACGAAAGAAGTACAAAAATGTTATGGACTTGGAGAACTACTCGTTGTTGCAATGCATATTATGCCTTTAATTTTCATTTACCGTATTCGTGCTTGAACATTCGTAGTGAAACCATATCTGTAAGGCATCATATTCTCTTGTTGGATGGTTTTTATGTTATTAATGTGTCATTTGAACTCCAGTAGCATGTTTTAAGTTATTTTGTGCTTCAGCATTTTGCAGTTGTATTTCGGTTGGCTTTTGTTTCGCTTGACCACGTCATATGGCTCGCCGATCATTGTTGAATTCGTGCGACTGAATTACCATTGCCAGAGGAAATCGAGCTGGGGATGGCGACCCTTGAGGCTTAGGTCTGTCGCTCAGGACTGCAGAAAAAGACAAAATATACGTGCTTTTAAAGATAAAGATTTACGTAACATAACATATAGTCCTTAGCAACCAAATTGTAGACAAATTCACCTTCAAAGAACTTAAAGATATGTAACACATATTCCGTGTAACTTTTTGGCGTTAAACTTAACTGTAAAAAAATATATTGTAAACCATTTGGCTTTGTAAGCATCCTGTAAATCATGTTACCTATATTCAATGGTGGCTCATCCCATTTCAACCCTGAAGAAGGACGAAATATATTTTCCGAAATATAAGCCAAAATGTAAAAGATCATTTCATTTTCACAAGTACCTAAACTCCCGAAAAACCATCCACATAAAGATTTGCCTGAACAATGAACATGATATGCTCATTTAGGCCGTAGACCACAAATATCATTAATACAAAGGTGAAATTGGTAAACGAGTGATTGGTGCCTCCAAAACTCGAAAAAAAGTCCGCCGTACAATATAACGCTACAGTCCAGCATACGTTCGCTGTTACGAGGCGCGCTACGACCCAGGGGATAAACCGTTTCACATTTACTGATCTTATTATGGCCTTCACAATTGTGGCATAAACGTAATTATATAATTCCCATAAAAGTATGAAATGGTTCCATTCAGAGATACAAAACCAAAACAGACTTCATCTTTATTCTTTGAGAAAGGAGATCGTGCTGGTGCCGGACTCCAAGATATCAGTTTTAAAATCATGCCATCACGTAGTTCACCAAAGGAGCTCTAATTCTTTCTTCATATCGAGAAATACGTAGGTTTTTCAGTCTTAAGTTTTTTACAAAACGGCGATTAACGTCTCGTACTCAAAGTAGCGCCATAAACGTCGTTCGAATGTTGGCTTGGATCGTTAAACTTCTATGCATGTAAACACATTTTGTATTTCGCATTATACAAGCAGAAAATTTTTCAATAAAAAACATCAAAAAATGGGGCAGTATTAAACACTATAAATTTGAAAATGGAAAAACCAAGACTCAGGGCCGTATTCACAACCTCGTATGGAGTGAAGCTTCTACTCCTTATGACGTAAATCAACACTACATGGTATTCAGAAGCTCTATGGAGTGGCGGTCTCACTGCGGTTGTAGTAACAGCTGGCCTAAAGTGGTAGGGTACCCATACTCACCCTAAAATCACCACTACATAGAATATCAACATGGCCGACGGCGTATAATGGTCGACGCTTCGCAAATATAAACGCTGTTTTCATGCGATATAAGGTTATTAAGCGTCATTGTTACGTTTTGTAATATCAAGCAACATAGCAAGAGTACTCTGATATCAACTTGTGTGCGATCAATGAAACTGTTTGGCAGGAATATCTTGATTACGGATTCTGGGTAATGAACCAAAATTTGTAGGTTGGACATATGAAAGAGATGAACGAAATTTGTACGTTGGTTATCCTGAAGTAAACAAACACACAAGAATACACTTCGACAAGAGTATTATTTCAAGATGCATCAGCAATGGCTGGATGATAATTTTAACGAGTTCATGCAATACGCGTTAGATAATCTGCGTGAAAGTATACCAAGGAGAATGGTAGTGGATAGGGAAAATCCAATGGAAATATATTCGTATGGTGAATTTCTCAGTAGATGGTGAATTTCTCAGTAGATACCTCTTTTCTATAGACACCGAGACCGATGTACTTGTGCCACTAATACCCGATGAAAACGTCGGAACAGCAGTTACCGTGCCACCTATTTTGAGGCTGTTTACATGCCTCACAAGGGGCCGAGTTTCGGGTCTAGGATTTTGACGAAACATGCCAGGCAGGTAGCCCTTGATTAGTTATTTACGAATCACCCCCCGTATAGGGTTATATATCCAGTAACTTCGTCAAAAAATGAGTTTGAAATATTTTATTGCAATTATGAAGCTAATAGTTACATATCATTAATCAGTGCAGTTTGGGTTAGGGGTTGGGTGCTCGCTTCACAGGGCCGACGCCCCTGGTTCGTAACTCCCCGTTTCCAATTTTTTTTCGTCGCAGTTTCGTTGTACGACTGTCCCTGGTTTTACATATTTTCAATCTGTTTACCCGGGATGCATTATAATAATTACGCAATTTTAGCAAATTACGTAATTAGTACGTGAAATAGTTAATTATGTTATTTACCTAAATCACGTAATTAGTACGTGAGGGAAATACGTCCGCATATGAAGTGTGATCGTGATTTTTAATTTCCGTATCTCTGGCCACGCAGTCCCGACCGTCCCGACGCACGTACAACATTTGTTCTAATTTGCCTGGTGCCGAGATTTTTCAGCGCTGTGCTTTTTTGGAAAAACAAATCGAAAAAAGAACTTAAGCTCTGCAATCATATAATTGTAAGTATCTACTGAAATGTTCGGGTGATCGGGCGAAATGTTCTGGTGGGAGAGAGTTTCGAACCAGGGACGTCGCTTGGAAACTGATAAAATACCAGCGGTAACAAATAATTTTGAAGAATTAATGTTTTGCACATTTTCAGGAGCATGTTATAATGCATATGATTAAATATCATAGTAATGTGGAGTGTATGTAATTAAGAGTATGGATTGTTAATAAAAACCAATGTTATTCAATATTATAACTGTGTGAAAAATGTGCCATCCTTATTTTTATTGCATATATTTTGTACTGAGAATAGCTATTTTACGAATAAGAGACTGATCTTCTAATAATATTTAAATTATTGATCATGTATATCAGAATAATATAATAATATTTATACAATCCCATGGAGACCATGGGATTGATGTTCAAAACTCCCTCTATTTTACACCTTGTTCCGTATATAACCGTAACCAGGATTACGTAAATGTCGCTGCTTACACTTGAGTCGAGTTGGCAACATAGCGATTATCAACACTCCGGAAGAAGGAGTGGAAGTAGTGGTGCTGAATGCCAATTTGCAGGAGAAGGAGCACTAATCTTCATGGAGTGAAGCTGCGACTAGGCGATGTAGTGGAGACATCTGAATGCGGCCCTCAGTACTTGATTCAAGAGCCTCTAAAGTACTGTAGCACATCAATGGTCAAATGTTCCATGCTAATTAATGGTAAAAATAGCGACCATATTTACGTAGAGTGCAACACAGTAAATAAGCGCCTCTTGCACCGTACTTATGGGTACTCTTCTTTTGATCAATATAATGTTGGTAATTTTAATTTGTTTTAATCATTCATGATATGCCTTTTATGACTTAAGATACATTTACGCGCAAGAGTAGAAATAATGTTCTTGAATTAGGGAAAACTACCAAAGTGAAAAATACTTGAAAAAAGCACAGGTTAGAAATAGTTAGAAATTAACATCATTTACTTTCTAAGACTTTGAGTCGTAAAATCAAAGTTCGAAGCATTGAAATGGTGAAAGGTTGTCATGATGTGTATTAATGTGTACTCTTAGTCACTTCTACAGAATTTGATTTCACAATGGACCGGTTTCTGCAGTTACGCCATCTTCAGGTTACACCATCTGCCAGAAGATGGCGGAATTGCCGAAACCGGTCGATTGTGAAATAAAATTCTGTAGAAGTGACTAAGAGTACTCATTAATAGACTTTGAGTCGTTTGTAAATTTAAACCATAGGGGCTGGTTCAAAAACAATATCTAAGTGGCAAAATTTAAACTGTAATGCAGCTGCAAGTCTTGTTCGAATAATGGAAACCATAAGAAACCAACAGAATTTATCCTTATTATAATGAGAATCCGGATTGTGAATATTATATAGTATATCTAGTATAATAGTGTAACTATCGTTATAAAGACTTAGCTTTATAATCACCTCATCAACGTAGTATTCCGAAGGTACTCCAACGTTTTCTACATTTGGAACAATTTAATAGTTTGCAAGTTATTAGTCCTTTGCAATCAGTAAAGACAGGGCTTTGCAATGAGAAGAGACAGGGTACTTTTAGTTTCCATCAGCAACGCAAACATACAGGCAAATATACGACGCGCGGTGCCTTTATAAAACACCTTCAAATACGAGGCAAATAAATAATTGAAAATGGACAAAACACAATCAAATATAAAAATCAATTGCTCTTTTTACAACACTAGTCCAGCAGATTTATCGCTCAACCCTCATTGTTTTTTTATACCACGTAACCTCATGACTGTTTCAGTACTATTTGTCCATTATAACACCATTAATGTTCTTCAGGAAAATTATAGCAATCAGAATTGAATAAAACAAAAATGAGTATAGATGAAATGAAATTTATATTCTGATTGTAGTACCTATATCACATAGGAAACACCGGAGGACTTAAAAATAATGAAATATTAAAACATGAGCAGTAATAAATAATTTTAATGTGTCATTCACTTGGGCACCATTTCACATAAAGAACGACGAAATAAAAAAATATGAATTCCAATTACAAGTTTAGATTAAAATACAGTCTCACGACCATTATGTAATTTTATAGCATCCAATTACCTAAAAACGGCTATTTTTTACTAAATACTTTCACAAGACCTTTACGTAATTCCAATGTCATTCGTAAAACGTTTTCCTCTTGCGCGTAGTCATTCACAATGTGATAAGTGAATCAATTTAGAGGAAAATTCAATGAAAATAATCAATTGGATCTCTCTTATCGATCACTCCGACAACAGAGGGGAAATTCGCTATGCAAAAAACATTAACAATAGCATAGAAAAGATATGTATATAATATAAAATTTGCCGCCTATACTACACGTACAGGGGAGGAAAAATATTATATAAATAAGAGATAATACATTTTTTTAAATGTAAAATGCAATTTCCACGTCGTTTTCGTTCAACAAGCAGGATACTAGTCATTTCTCTTGTCTGTTATTGAGTGGAACCGTAGGTTGGGACATTTGCTTCACATACTTGAAGGAACGGCCGACTTATGGAGTAAACAATTATGGCAAACTAACAGGGCAAATGTAACAAATAAAATTAAGCATATTATACACGGATCAATGATTTTATTTCCGCAACCAAAATCGCTTTAAGGAGGATATTAATCACGTGATGCACTCTAGGTCACTTCTTGCCCTTCCAACAGTAATTATATTTGTATAGACGCTTCTAGCGGCCCTCTCATGAACATAGAAACCGTAGCAGTTAGGTCTGACATCTACATCTAACAAAAGGCATTTATAATATTTACACAATTTAATATATCATGTTGAAAAAACATCAAATTACCATATTTATATTTAGCATTATATTTTTAGAGTTCGTAATAAAATTATTGATTGTTTCCGTAATCAAAGTCTACAATTATGGAAATTTAAAAAAACGCATGTAGTCATGTAGGAAAATAAAAACGTTTCTTACACTAGTTAAAAATACGAATAAAGGTCGAGAAAAAGCTGTATTTTTCGATAAGAAACTAAAAACGGCTTATGGTTAACAGATTGTCCTACACGAGTAGAATAGGTAGAAGTTAGTTTTAAAAAATCTGACATGAGAGCTACGAACAATTGATTGTTGTGAAACACGAGGAATAAGGAATGTATTTAAGCAATACAGAAAAGAAACTTCATGTACCTTCCTTTCTACGCCAGCGGACTATAACAAAGTGTCTGATAGAAACAAACAAGGGGCCATATGTACGATACTCCAAGCCTGCCCGTGAACGGCGTTGAAATTTATATTAATTGCCATGCGAAAAATAATTCCTGGACCGGGAATCGAACCACGGACCTTTGACTATCCGGGTCACAAAGGGCAATATATCGCACATAAACAAATGCTTGCACAACACACACAACATGAGCTACGCGGGTTCGTCTGGATACTAACAATACACATAATTCATCAGCATACACCTTCATTTCTTTTCAGTTAACCACGTCGCCATTTCCTCTCCCCCTTCATCACTTCATGTGATTAATGGACGCCCGCTTTCCTCGGGGCTAGGTATCTTGAGAATAACATCGGTACCTTACGATTTGAAGAAAATAATGAGCAATAACAGAACACTGTAAGAAGCTTCTGCCTGTGGATACTATAACATTCCCGACAATACCACCTCTACACTACGACGCCGCGCCGCGACAAACAGAAAATTCAAATCCACTCCGGATGCACACATCATCTCTAAAAAGTCATTTTATAATGCCTCATTTCTATTAAAATCAACATTCAATGGGCAGTCCAATTTATCCATGCCTAAAAATTTTCAAATAATTGTAAAATCTACATTAAATCGTTAATATTTTAACTACTACTTCAATATTATGTCTACTTCAAATTAAAATCTAAGGAGATGAGCTCTACGGTCTCTTAAAGTGACAAATAAAATAAAATTCTCCAATGGCCGTTAAATTGGCAACCCTTGTAAAGGACAATTACTGTGTTGGTTATCGGGAGGGTCAATTCCACAGCGGTGACCAACCACAGCCCCTCAACCAGAAAACCCTCCTGTGGTGGTTTACGGGAATGTTACTTCCTCGTCGGCGACTCAACCGCAGACACACACACTCAACCCAATTGGGATTCTTCACAGGGCTGATGGGACCCTGGTCATGATGCCTGGGTTATGAACGCAAACACACTCACCAGCACTCAGAAAAAACACTCTCTCACACACTCAAATGGAGAACAGTGCTCGAAAAGAGCGTAGTCAATGTGGAAGGACAAAACGAGGATGTGCGTCGATTACGCGTATTTCGGCCACAAGGTGGACCTCTTCAGCGAGCTGAAGGGAGAGCACTTGCAACACAGGGTAGTAAGTGAATTATCACTAATTCACTTGCTCACACACTCAAATGGGCACACCTACTGGGAGAATGGAGCTCAAGAAGAGCGTATCCGATGCACATCCTCGTTTGAATAAAAAGTAATTTAATTTACGTCGGAAGAGTATGTAAAGGTGTTTCAATTTTAGAGGTCAATTCAGAAACAGGAAACAGGAATTACATAAACAAAAAAAATAAGACCAATTGAGGATTGAATTCCATGTTCTAGAACTGGAGGGATAGAATTTGATGCTCCGGCTGGCGTGCGACACATCATATCAAAAAGTTATTCTATAATGCCTCATTTTTATGAAAATCAACATTCAATAGGCAGTCCAATTCATCCAATCCTACAAGTTTCCAAATGAATAAATAATTGTAAAAGATTATATTAAATCGTGAATATTTCAACTACTCCTTCAATATTATGCCTACTTCAAATTAGTATAGATACGTTTCATGCCTACGAATAACGGATAAAATATAATTTAATTTACTTTGGATGACTATGTAAAGGTGTTTAAATTTTAGAGGTCAATTCAAAATCAGGCTAAAGAATTACAGAAACAAGAAAAAACAAGACCAATTGAGGATTGAATTCGAAGTTCTAGAATTTGATGCCTTATGTAACTCGGTTCCCGTACTTAAACAATGATTTATCATTGAATTTTGTACCATGCATCGAAAGAATAACTCACAAAATAAAAATCAAAGCCATAATAAAAAAAACAGTTAATGATACTTTACAAAATTTTGCACAAGTTTTTTTTCCTCGCTACGATCCATATCTAACAACAACAACATAATTTATTTTTATTGGTATAAACATTATGTAAATACATATATATGTATATAAATACATTAAACGTACATGATATACAATGAATCAATGTTAATACACACAGATGTAGCTTATAAAAATATCATTAAAGTTATAAAATTTTGTCACTAGGTAGGTATTCATTAACCAAATTATGTAAATTTTACAACACAGCATGGTAAAATGTGTAATAAGATTACATTTAAATATTATAAATATGTACAATATAAGTCCTCCTGAGCCCCTGGCTCGTCAGGAGGTGCTTGTATAGGCAAAAATAGTTAGTTAAATATAAGCAAAAATAATAGTTCACAACAATATGTGTAAAACTGAACATTCACAGAAATAAAATGTAAATTACAAATGCGAATATTACATTATGCAATTTTAAACAATACAAACAATAAACAAAAAATTTGACGATCCACACCAGACAAAATAATACTTGAGCATAGGAAAACAAAAGCGTACTTTAATACAAATAACGTTCAATATTCGTGACATAAAAGTGAAAAGAAACTAAATGATAAAAAGGAATGGAAAAGACTTTCTCAATACAAAATTAGTAAGATTCCATGCTTCCTTGAAAACATTTGTATTGGTAAAGGAAAATATTTGATGCTACCGGGCGTAAAAAAATGAGAGCTTTTTCTGAAATTTCCACTGCAAAAACTTATATTATACGAATTATATACGGCATTGTATTGTGATATAGCTTGGCCTCACTTGATCACTTAAAATATGATTGAGGCTGGCTTCCACATTATTCTCATTTTATCGCCCGTGAAACTTTCAAGGCTGCTGCGATGAGTCAAAAAATTTAAAACATACTTAACCTACATCTACATTTACGTAATCGCTCAGCGTGGATATCATGCACAAAAGTTTACAAGTGGTGAAGTGGTAGCACATGATAGAAGAAAAAAGTGAAGAATAAACGAAAAATATATTAGGAGTATAAATAGGGCCATCGTGAAAATGGAAAAACCAAGAGAATGGAAAACCCTGAACACGCAAGGAATGTGTTGAGTAACTGTCCTAAAATTTCTAAAATAAACCATTGTAAAAAAGGGCACAAATTTGGTAATTGGCGCAGCGATAAAATCTATGTCGTACCGCTTCCTTTTTCAGAATGTTGTTCCAGTAGAGTTTAAAATATTACACGGATTTGATACTAAATAGATGTTTACCCCAAAGATTGAAGTCTTAATACGTAAGGGAATGTAACGGGGGAATGCATAATTGAAAAATATGCAGGTGTGCAATCACCATTCGTATGTTTTAATCTCAGTTTGTGAATATACCTAGCGTACAGTGAAGAGCAAAAACCTGAATAATACTGAGAACACGTCCCCTACATCTACATAAAACTCTGCAAGTCACTACGAGGGTGTATGACAAGAGACTTTTAGGGACCGTAGGACATACCTCTAATTCAAAGAATTAGGGCACGAAAGTAAAACATTAACAGCCATAATCAGACAGTTCAAAGCAAATGTAAATTACATTCCATCTCGTGGGCTGGATCAAAACAAGCTCGTGATGGCTTATAACAAAATTAAGATGAATAATAACGACTCTAATAAAAGCAACATATTAAAACTAGGAGACATTCATACTGCTCCACAAAAAATGTGTAAGGAATGGCGACTAAAGGAGCCAAGGTTGTTACATAACATGATTTATTCAGATTCTCACAGCAGAATGACTACTAATATTAAAAATTAACTCAGCTATGTATGGTAAACTTGATGTTATCTAACGCATGCATTACATAAAAATGCCTTGAAATGCATATAAAAGTGCATACGCGAAAGAAGGATGAGTCATAGACTACGGTATGCAAGGTGAATATGTTAGAAAATATCAAATTAGATATTAGAGAATAGAAAGCATCCTAACAAATCAACCAACATGAATATCCTGATCCTACTCGTAAATCATCAATTCAAAAAAAGTGAATTCAGCATTTAAAATATTCAGGTATACAGAAATAAGAGAGATGGAATAAAATTTAAATACGCTATTATGTGATTAAATGTGGCTATTACTGTTCCTTTAACAATAAAAAAGAAAGAATGAAAAAAAACACCGAAATATCAAGTCTAACAGACAAGAGGTCTTGGTACTGAATGTATCATTACAGAATCCAATGTCAATCTCTTCAGGCGTATAATTGTCGTGGAAGATCATAGCAGACATGCGCACTTCGCAAGGTCACGGGTATGCGTAGAGTTAGGAGGGAAGGATGAGATGAGAAAGAAAACCTTTTTAGCAAGAACAAAACTTTTTAGAACGATACCCAAGTTTTTCCGCTCGCTATAGGATTGTAGGCGCAGGTAGTAATGGCGAAGGGGGCTCCAGTGCAGTGGCCAGTATTTGCTAAATAGACTCTTCCTAGCCCAAAATTACCAACTGAGAATCTAGCACTACCTTATAGGTACAAGTAAAATTTTTACAGTAAAAATATGTAAAAAATCCTAAATCGTAATTGGCTCATTCACACATGTCATTCACACACAGGCGCTATTCCATGCCGTACCCAAGAGGTCGCGCCACCGGCTCGTTAACCTTTATTTAACGTGGCGTTTCCCCCTGCGTTCCCCTCCGGGCTGCGCAGAGGCCTATTCCACGCATTCACTCCCAGGGCCAGGGCAAGACGCGACGAGATCAAGCGGACTAAAAACTAAGCATATACGATATTAAACCCTATCCTGCCAATCTAAAATCCACCCACCCTCTAAATATTCTGCTAAATTCCCTAATCCTACCTATTTCATTCGCATACCTATCGGCGCTGACCCTGTTCATCATCATTCATTCTCCAATCAACAAAACTCAAAAATACCATTCACACATACACCTGCAAACGAAAATACAATAAAATGAGGAAAACCTGTAATAAATACATTAATTTAAAAAAAACATTAAAAGAAGGTAAAATTAACCATCAAAAATAAAACAAATTATCAGTGACAAATACGTTAACAACGAAATAATCTTAAGATATAAATAGAATGGTAGCGCATAATGGCGCTAAGAATGAGATTCCTACCTAAATCAAAAACTAAGAGCCGGTGCTCACAGCAAAACAGTAGTTCAAATGCCAAACCTGGATTGACCCGGGTCAAACGACAGATATTTCAACCCCTACACACTATAAGTGCTAAAAAGTGGGATCCCTGCCTAGTTAAATACGTAAAGGTAGCGCATAATGGCGTTAAGAATGTCAGTTCTACCTAAATCAAAAACTAAGAGCCAGTGGACAAGGCAAAACAGTAGTTCAAATGCCAAGCCTGGATTGACCCGGGTCAAACGACAGATATTCCAACCCCTACACACTATAAGTGCTAAAAAGTGGGATCCCTGCCTAGTTAAATATGTAAAGGTAGCGCATAATGGCGCTAAGAATGTCAGTTCTACCTAAATCAAAAACTAAGAGCCAGTGGACAAGGCAAAACAGTAGTTCAAATGCCAAGCCTGGTTTGACCCGGGTCAAACGACAGATATGCCAACCCCTACACACTATAACTGATAAACGGTGGGATCCCTGCCTAGTTATAAACATTAAGAGCTCGTACACAAAGCAAAATACTGGGAATAAAAACAGGGAATAATCTGAAAATATAAATGTCATGATAGCACATACCAACCCCTACACACTATAAGTGCTAAAAAGTGGGATCCCTGCCTAGTTATAAACATTAAGAGCTCGTACACAAAGCAAAATACTGGGAATAAAAACAGGGAATAATCTGAAAATATAAATGGCATGATAGCGCATAATGGCGCTAAGAATGTGATTCCTGCCTAAGTGAAACACTAAGAGCCAGTGCACCAGGGAAACCGGAAGTCAACTACCAAACCTGGATAGACCAGGGTCTAACGACAGATATGCAAACTCCTACATCAATAAATCTAAATATTATATAATAACATAAACAAGGAAATAAATGTCGATATATAAACTACAAAAATCACATAAAAACCTTAGTAGTCCGTAGTCATGGCCGCTCTCTCTCCTTTTTGGTCCGCTGTCACCGCAAGGATATGGGAAGGGTAGGAGGAAGGAGCATAAAATATACAGGCACACTTTTACATAAAACTCAATACATTTGTCTCTCTAGTCCTCATGATGACACCAAATGTTGAAATCGGCACTCATTTGCACCACACAATCACCGCATTGACACAACATTGACACCACACTGACCCCGCACTGACACCACACTGACACAACACTCACTTTCTTCTCATCACGTCTTGGCAGGCCGGGGCGATGTGGAGTAAGCTAAGGAGAGAGCGGGTTAGTTCACACAAAAACAATAAATGGATGCAAAGATGCTCGCATTTAATTCAAAAGTCCAAATAAATCATTATAAAAATGCCGGAAAAGGACGCCACTGACATCTGCCCTCCTAAATGGAAGGAAGTCAGTGCCATAGGAACCAATTCCTAGAATTTTGAGATTTAACACTTGAGCAGTGTTTGCATCCAGAATATAACGCTAAGAGCTACAGTCCTAACTATCCTACCGTTACGACGGGCCAGAAGGGCCTTTGTTTCAAAAGATTATAAACTGACTACATACCCTACACTCTGGCAGGCCGGGGCGTTGTGGTGATACCTACGGAGAGAGCGGGTTAGTAAAAATAAAAGACAATAAAACAAAATATTGAATGCCAAGTTGCTCACATTTAATGCATATAGCCGAAAGTGCGTTTTAAAAAATGCGAGGTTTGGTCACACAGAAACGAAGTCACCTGGATGCACTTCGTAACTGGCGATCCCACTCCATGGCTTTTGAGATTGAAAACTAGAGCAAACTTCGCATCCACAAAATAGAACTATAAGCTAAACGCATTTCCTCAATATCCTACCGTTACGACGGGCCAGAAAGGCCTTTGTGTCAAAATATTAGAAACTGACTACATACCCTACACTCTGGCAGGCCGGGGCGTTGTGGAGTAACCTAGGGAGAGAACGGGTTAATACACACAAAATACAATAAATGGATGCAAAGATGCTCGCATTTAATTCAAAAGTCCAAATAAATCCTTATAAAAATGCCGAAAAAGGACGCCACCGACATCTGCCCTCCTCAATGGAAGGAAGTCAGTGCCATAGGCACCAATTACTAGAATTTTGAGATTTAACACTTGAGCAGTCTTTGCATCCAAAATATAACGCTAAAAGCTAAAGTTCTAACTATCCTACCGTTACGACGGGCCAGAAGGGCCTTTGATTCAAAGTATTGGAAACTGACTACATACCCTACACTCTGACAGGCCGGGGCGTTGTGGTGATACCTAGGGAGAGAACGGGTTATTACATAGAAAAAAACAAGAAATGAATATGTTGAACGCCAAGTTGCTCACATTTAATGCATATAGCCGAAAGTGCATTTTAAAAAAATGCGAGGTTTGGTCACACAGAAACAAAGTCACCTGATGCACTTCGTAACTGGCGATCCAAATCCATGATTTTTGAGATTGAAAACTAGAGTAACTTCGCATTCACAAAATAGCACTAATAGCTACACTTAACTATCCTGCCGTTACGATGGGCCAGAAGGGCCTTTGAGTCAAAGTATTGGAAGCTGACTAACTATCCCTACACTCTACTGGCAGGCCGGGGCGTTGTGGAGTTACCTAGGGAGAGAACGGTTTATTACATAGAAAAAAACAAGAAATCAATAGGTTGAACGCCAAGTTGCTCATATTTAATGAAGATAGCCGAAAATGCATTTTATAAAAATGCGAGAAATGGCCACCCAGAAACTTAGTACACCTGGATGCACTTCGTAACAGGCGATCCAAATCCATGAATTTCGAGTTTTAATTCTAGAGCAAACTTGACATCCACAAAAAGTTAAATTAACGCGGTGACTAACTTAACGCTAACGGACTGATAGGACGGGCCATATGGGCCGGAAAAGATTCTAAACTGACTAACTTTCCCTACTCTCTACTCTGCATGCGATGTCGTTGGAGCGCCAAGGAGTTTTCAGTCATCTGTGGAACAATAAGATTAAAACAGCATTAAAGTAAAAACATTCATATTGAAACACCTAATTAACATCAACAAAAATAGGCACAACCAAATACACTCATGATAAAACATTGACAATATGTAACATCAATAAAACAGGCACAAACAAAATACGCTCATGATAAAACATTGATGATAACATTCAGGACATCAACACACAAGTATACCATATGCAAACACCATATGCAAACACCATATGCAAACATATTCCTGCCTAGAGTCATGACTCGCTATACAAGAGGCCTCTTGTCTAAAAGTTGGTGGACTACTCCACCATAGTATCAAATCAAATCAGGGCCCCGACATTATCGGGGTCATTGTACCATTAATCACACTTGGTTTCCCCAAATACCTTCATACACACCAGACATCGTGATCACGTATGTCTGGAAATGGAGCAATTGGCTCCTAAGAAAATAAATAATTAACAAATATTCACATACACCCATTTTACCCACGTTTGCATAAGCCTTCTTTACCTTTTAGATCGTAGGACCTGAAACAAATAAAGTCTTGTCATAATATTGTAAACCCATGGCCAAACCGAATAGTTCTCCTAATGTTGCGACTGCACACTCCTCTGTTTTGGGCTCCCAAGCAGGATCCTCACCATAACCCCTCCAGTCACCTTCCAGGAAGCGATTTTCCAATCGGAGCTCACCATCCTGTGAATACAGGAAAAAATTTTTGAATGAAAGATAAGTGGTCCGAAAAGCAATCTATAATGTGCAAAAATACTTATATTATTTCATATATTATATCTGTAGTTAATATTTCTTTTATTTAACTGATAAAAAGCTTGCAGTGAAGAATAAGAAGTTGTGAAAGAGGAAAGAAGTGAAGATTGATTACGCTTTTTTATGCCTCGGACATAGCACACTCAGCATTCATTGAAACAGTTATTTTGAAATCCAAGCCAAAATAAAAATGCCACGGACACCCGCCCAGTAAATAAGAAATCTCCTACGGAGGTGTTGTAAAAAAATAATGATATAGAAGGATATTTTCGGCACGAGACATATTGATTTCCATGGCCCAAGTAAATAACGGATAAAATATACTTTAAGTAATATAATTTATAATAAAAAATCTACTTTCATATATACATGAGCTTTGTTGCAAAAATGTATTATAATTAGTCATTGAAATCAAAAAAATACCGTGGGAAATGTTTTATATTTCGTACTTATTTGTCAAACGCTCAAACATTTTGTTTTTTAAACGAAGAGTAAATCTTTCGAAGACAATGCCGTGAATTTTCTGGAAAGTGAAATATAAATACCGTGAGAACTTAAGGGTTAAAATCTTTTTTATAGCTCCAGAAAAAAATTACTAGGAAGGTAACCATGTAGCTAAATATTACCTTATCAACTAACGTATTTCCAAGTAGTAACCTAGTTTCATGTCAAAAGATTTGGTGATCTTCACCCCAGTTAACATCCGAGTTCAATTAGCTATTTTCGTAAAGACGGGAACGTAAAAGCAGCTGCGGAAGACTACATAAAAGTACCTAGGATGTAGGCATTAGATAAGCCTTTAGCATAGATATAAAAAATTTATGACTAATTATAAGCTCATTTCATGTACTTACTCTGGAGAATACCGAAATTCATTGATTCGATCAAAAGCTTAAATTAAATTATTAGTTCATCGAAACTTCGGATGTGTAACACCTCATAAAGAGAATGGACCCAGGTCAGTCGCTGATAAAACGTGATTCCTTTTTTCTAGAAGTTCTTGCTATTGAAATACTTTAAATAAGTAAAAATAATGCAAAATTCTCGATACTAGGGTATGTTTCCAATGAGTGAGTATATCATCTATATAAAAAAAGTCAGTGCATTAAAATGCACAATTTTTAGGGTTTGATTTTTCCCCTTCTAAATAGTCTTGATATCCACAAAGAATTAATAAATAAGGTTTATGCGTATCAAAATCGGCTAATAATATCCCTATACAAAATAATATCCCTAAGATGTAGCTAAATGAGCATGCTAATATTTCCTCTCATCTTGCATAATTAAATTCGATAACTAAGGGAACTTTTTCTTGATATGATGCCTCTTTAGGATATATTATTGAATGACAAAAAATTCAAAAATCTGTACTATAAAACATATTAAAAATACAAAAATAGTTACTAACGAAAAGGCGCGAGAGAAAATAAGATCTGAAAGTCCTTAAATGATGACGGGACGACTCAATCTGCCATATATTAAGACAAAGTGGATTGATGAATACAATTGTGGGAGAAGAGTGAGTGAAAATAATGGAAAAGGAAGACCTTGCATGAGGTATTTGGGGAGCAAGCTGTTAGGGACGTGAAAGAGACGAATCATGTAAAAATAAAGAGGTTGACTTATAAGATAATCGTGTGAAAGGCTGCGTCATGCCATTAGAATTTTTGGCCTGTGATGATGATATAAATGGAATGTATAAAGAATATTGCATAAATTACTTAAATACTTCGCATAAAATTTTTGCGGTTTGGATAGTGGTTTCTATAAGGAGCATGCGGAGACTATTGAGGAATAATTAGAGGAAAAACAGAAAATTACGTCTGTAACAACAGCAGTATTCAGTCCCCGAACATGTGCCCATTATTTTCTATGACCCAACTCGATATATAACACATATCTGAATAAATAATGTACTCAAAACGTTCTAAACGTTCATGAAACTCACAAAAATAACAGACTTAAGATTCCTATCATGGAGAAAATTTTTAATGTTAACAAAAAACAAATGACGCGTAAAAAATCGCGTTTTTGTGTTCGTAGATTAATTCTGTCTGTAAATAAATTTTCTGTTGTTTGGGTGTTGAGCGAGATAATGCGTTTTTCCGTCTTTTGTTGTAAGCAAAGCCATAGTACATATCACAATTAATCGCATTTCACTGCTTCTGTTGACATATTAATGATTGCACAGTGTCAAGGTAAGCCCTGTTTTTGTATCACATAGTTATTTATCAAGTATTTAAAGCACAGCATATTTTTTCAGAGTAGAAAAGGAAAGTAAAGGGAAATTTATATTTTCGGAAGTCACCAACTTTTCCTATGGCAACAATAATGAGTTTGATGCTTGGATTGCCTTCACCCGAGAAGGCCTTTCGTATCATCTTTTGCTACAGAAACTTTCCCAAGAAAGTTTCAGAAGAGAGAAGTATTTAAATGCATTATCAGGATAAACGGTTAAAAATAGGATCTCAATGACAAAATGCTAGGAAAAAAGACTTCAGTCGAGAGGAAGAGGTAACTTACAAGGCAGGAAGTTTAGTGGATTGCTTTATCAGTAGGTACCTTCTCGTGTTTATTTCATGTATGTTAGCAATATGAGTTATTAGTTATATTCACGATAATTTGGAGTGTGAGTAGAACTTCAACCTCCACAAAAGCCTTGTTGGAACACCCAAAATTAAAATACCCATGATATTTCGCAATGTACTATGAACAATTAGCGTCTTTTAAATGAAATCAGATCAATATTTATTCAAATGGATAAACCAAGACCATTTATGAACGCTGAAATAAATGGTTCGTACGAAATTTCATTGAACAAATAAAATAATGCAAGTGACAAGCACACACAGCAAGTAAAATATATCAATTAGATTAGATATATGTATGGGTATTGGTTCTACTACCTCACCTAACACGTCAATATAAATTTAGAAAAAATAACAGGCCGAAAAACACACTGTTTTCAGTCCTATCTCTAGTAGTGCTCACCGTCTTGTAACTGTTGTAACAAGCTGGTTACACCGTTTATAATATCCCAGAATTGTAAATCAAACGCAGGCCTCTGTCTCAAAATTTGAAAATTAACGCTTGATGCCTGATCATTTCAAGCAAATCAACATCAATACATTAATAACACGAAGATCGAAAGCGTTGAAACCATAAGGTATTTAGGTGTAACAACCAATAAAGATTTATCGTGGGGAAGACACATAAGGGAAATATGCGGCCGAGCGAAGAGAAAGCTAGGATTTATAACACGAGTACTTGGGAAATGTGATGAGAAGACAAAAGAGCGATGTTACATTTCACTAGTTAGGCCTCACCTTGAGTATGAAGCCAGTGTATGGGATCCGAATTAATTAGGTTTGATCAGAAAACTAGACAGTGTGCAGCGTAGAGCAGCTAGGTTCGTTAAAAGGTGTTACGATAGCGTGAGTACTGTATCAGAATTATTACAAGAATAAGAGTGGGAATTATCATCAGAGCGTAGGTTAAAGTACAGATTAAATCTATTAGAGAAATTTCAATCGGATAGCCTTACTGAAGATGCAAGGCACATATCAAAAACACCAGCGTGTTATGCTAGATTCCACCTGATAAATAAGATTAGAGAGATAGATTGTCGCACTGATAGATTCAAAATGGTATTTTTCGCCCGTGCTATAAGAGAACAGAATAGGCAGCATAGGAAAGGGATAGGTAGGGGAAATATTTTAGAGTAGTCTGTAGTGCATGATGCATCTATTAATCCCTTAAATACTATAGTTACTAACAATCTAGTTTCATGAGACCCTATAGCTGCTTTTTTGCATGTCGGTAGTGCATGTTTGGTGATCTTCACCCCCTGCCACACACCCTCGCGGTGGCTTGCAGGGTATAGTGTACATGTAGATGTAGAACTTCAATGCATATTTATGAATTTTTGGAATCGTGGTCAACGCCGGGCATATTAAGTGGTACGGCAATAGAAGAATCTTAATTAAATAAAAAATTATGATAAGCTATAAACTGGAGAGGGTCCACGAAGGTAATGCATTTACAAGGAAATCGGATCGCGAAAAATAAACCGTTCACAAACACAAATGAATTTCAATAAGTCAGAATATGAAGAAACGCACATTACTTTCAAGTTCAGATTCATTAATAGCAACCCCGGATTTAGATTAATTTCTAACAAAAAGAAGGGGAAACATACTTTGATTTCTAAATATGCGTTCACGGGCAAGCTTTAAGACGAAGCTAGAATAATCCGAGTCGTCCAAGAAGTTCTCGACACTCCAATCAATCCATCTGGATTTTCGGCGGGAAAGTGGTGGAGATCAGAGAACAAACACTAGTTGACCAGAAGTACAGAATCACAAAACACTTCCCAACTTTATGTTAAAATAAAATCACTCGAGAATAAAAAACATTAGCAACCAAAATGACTTACCATCTCCACTCCTGAAGGGCGTTCCTCAACAGCCTGTTTCTCGAATTTACAGTTTCCCATATGAGTCCCGCGCGATCGACGATGAAGTTCCAGAATTCCGTCGCTCGTAACTAAGAGAACTTCTTCCTGAAACAAATTCACATGGTTAACAGATGCATGAAGATTCAATCATAAATTTTTCTGTACTACTGATGGAAATATCAGACAATTAATGGAAATAAAAAATGTGTTATATACAGCGGAGGATTACTAAGTAAAGAAGAATGTTTGATATTAGTTAATGGTATATCTCTCGGAATATATCATTATTCCTCCTAAATCCAGAAAAATAAATTACGAATCGTTTCTAATTTTTCTTAACTACGATGAACCTTGGCATAAAACATCAGTGAAAACTCAACGAACATTAATAATGCCAACTATCTTTAAGCACAACTCTCTTGAATAAGGGGAGAAAACTCACCTGTCCTTCTTTTGCCGCGTCCCGAAGAGTACTGAGGAATGGAGGTATAATCAAGGGATTGATGTCACGTCTGGCGTGACGTCACACGAGACGTGATCGCCAATGTAGCACGAAAATTCGTCGTTCACAATTTTGAAAACGATTACTAAATATCGCAGTTTTAAAAATTTGGTTGACATTTCTTTTTATGGATATTTTTTTATACTAATAATTTTTTAAAGTAGCTACGTTATTAATTTATAAAAAAATTGTTGGCGCCTTCTGCCATTACTTCCGTAAACTACCCGTTTTGGCGGGAAACAGTGACACAAAACGCGCTAGACACTTGGAATTATCTACTACCTGAAAAATGTCTTTGCAAAGCAATTAATTCAGATCTACCGAATCTTCAAGTTAAATGACATCTGATCCCTAACTATCGATTACAATTTCCGGTGCCAGAATAATGGCCATTATTGAAATAGTTGCATAAAATAGTTTACACATTAACATTCCCACTATATTTGAGTACGAATTCCATTAACTTTGATGATAGGTAACAGTCTGATGAATGAAATTCTTGAATAGTACCTCTGAATAGTATCGAACATTTATTAGGTAGCTAGACTTCCAAGCAAACGTTAGTATTTCGAAATTGATACCTTCCTCCTGCACAGCAAAATTCGTTGGCATCGATTCCTTCATATATCCCCTGCCACACACCCTCGCGGTGGCTCGCATGGTATTACGTAGATGTTGATGAATACATCAGCAATGAAAATCACCTTTGTACGTGAGTAGCTACATAAACATAGAAAATGGAATGGAGAGCAAGCGAGTACTTACATTTACGAGAATCGAGAACTCTTGAAGAAGACGTTTACGTCATACTACAGCAAGGGCTGCCTCACAACAGCAACGGTTGAATTTTGTTGGTAAGGTAGGTAAGGTTTGGTAATTTACAATCACGAAACATGTGAACACGTCGCAATACTACTCGTTCACTAATCACGTGATTCACTCAACTAAACCACTATTCCCATCTCACTGCAAGGTTACCCCAGTTGCATGTCAATAGTACATGCTTGGTGAACTTCACCCCCTGCCACATACCCTCGCGGTTGCTTGTAGGTCGTTGCGAAGATGTAGATCTAGGATCACTGCATAGTTCTTGGTTTGCACTCTCACAAATTGCACTGGAATGCACTCGGACACTGAACCAAATCAAGATCAAATTCAATTCTCCAATAGGCTTCTTTGTGGGCGGGTTTTGGCGAACAACGTAATCTTCTCGGGGATAGTTTAAAATGACGACACTGGTAAATATTATATAGCCAGTCTTAGACTTTATCACTCACAGCAACTAAAATATTAATTACGAGTATAAGACTTGAAATGAAAAGGAGCTTTGTTTTACAAGACGGAACGGCTCCAAGTGTTCTCGCACATATTTCGCACCGCTGGTCAACTGATCGGGACGTGTACTTGCCTCGCAAGAAGCAACTAAGGGACTGAAGGGAGCGATAGCTTCGGTATTGACCTTGGATGGCCACGGGTTTCGCAAACGCTGAAATGATTCCTCCTCACTTTCACTCTCAGGGTCGAGAACGAGGCACTCAAGAAAAACACGTGATCGAATGTCGGAAAGTCGGACCTCGTCTGAAATAATTCATGCTTCTACAAAGAACCAATGAATCATGTGTAGTGTAACGAGTCTCTATCAAAAGTTCAGATAGAAACGTTATGTATTAATTGATTGGAATGTATATAGTGTATTGAGTGAGAAAATGAGTATTGAGTGTGTGAATGCGTCACGGTATTGTTTGTATTATGGCTTATGAAATAAATGTGTTTTGTTACACATTACAGAATAAGGTATCATTTACACGATCTATCACTAGTCCAGCTGCTCCAGGGTACATCTACATCCACACGATACCCTGAAAGCTACAGGAGGGGTGTTGTGGAATTGGGTGAACCATCAGAAACGCATTTGAAATCTAAAGACAATTAAATTTACAGTTCCCATCATGCTAGCATCTGAAAATACTAGTTAATGCACTACATACATGCAACTGAGACGTACAGTGCTAATACTTTGCGGAAAGTATTTCATATGCATTCACGAGAACTGTGTTAAAAAATTTTTATGTGTCCAAAAGGTGTAATACTTATTGAGGAATCAGGAATTTTTATAACAGCAGTAATTAAGCAACTAACATTTTCTATAACACGCATTTGAAACTTATGTTGCAACATGACCATGCTGAAATAATTAGCTCACACTATTTTTCTACATCAAAACATACAGTACCTATTCTAATTTCCCTATGTATCTTAATGTAATCTATTCCTCTCTCAATCATTATTGGATTGCAGTAGCTAGTTGGATTAAACACAACCCGAGCTCTAACGGGATCATAAACACCGACTCGTGAACTATCCTGTTCATTACATCATATAGGTACTTTTATAGCCCTGGTGGTGTCGTGATCCTGGAATTATAGATCTTTAAGGCCGTTTTACACGGTCATTGATACTGCGCAGGCTGTTGCGAGAACACTTGCGTAAGAAATATTGCACCGTGTAAAGCGACGACTTGCGAGGAACGGCTGCGAGGAGACTGCGCGAACGCTTGTGAGCAAATTAGAACATGTTCTATCTGATACATGTGTTCGCGCAAGTTTGAAGTTAATTTCTCTCACTAATTGGTGCAGATGTAGCGGCTACCAACTGCCTTGGGAATTTTAGCAATTAAAAATAGGTTGTTGACGATTGAGTTGGGAGTATTTTTTGCACTCAACTCCTTAGGTAGTGAATAAAGTGCAATAATGATGAGCTGGGCGATTAATCACGTGGAAGATTAAATTTCGTGCGTAAAGAAAGAACCTGTTACCTTGGCCCACAGCCGTTCGTTCGTGGTGCAAATTTTGGGATAAGTATACGGGACTAGGGTCTCCACTATTATGTTTAGACTATGGCTTAAACATATTTTAAAGTGGTGGTAATTTATCGCATCTTTCACGTCCAATTAATTAGTACTTAACAGATCTTGACGTTATGCGAGATATTGACGGTACTACCGCTACTGAATGGTATATTGTCACTGACATAATGCACCGACGATTGCACCGTCTAAAGCTGTCAAGCAAGCGTCCTCGCAATTCTCTACGTCACGGACTTTCGCAGACGACTGCTCAAACGGAATCAACATCAACGTGCGCAGTTTCAATGACCGTGTAAAACGGCCTTTACTGAGGAGGCTCCTTGCATCGGTGGGATATGTTGGTCGCCAGCCTCAAAGAGAAGCAAGGAATTCTAAGTCTAGACCCAAGGCCCGAATTTAAAAGCGAGGTAAATGAGACACCAACCTCTTTTGACCACTGTTTCCTGTGAAGAAAGCCTTGTCTGCTGCTAGTTTTACCGCTTTTCTCAAATATTGGTCGAAAATAGGGTTAGGCGAGGGGGGTGAGTAAGCGCGGTGTTGTGAGTCGACCCTTGACCTGACTCCCGCCCAGCAAAGCAGCAAGTGTGATGCATACCTTGACCTTATGGACTCGGTTTCATTGACGTCACAGTCAGCACCACGTTACTTGGCGACCGGTGCGTCAACTAATCCTGCCGGAAATGGTTTAACGGTGAAGGTTTAAAAGATATATGCTGCCATACGTGAAATTCAAGGTGGGAAGTGAGTTGTCGTAGAATTGTTAGAATCAGGTTTTAAACTGCTCCAACTTGTAAAGGTTAACGTAGCGTACACCTAATCTTAAGACAGGATAGCCCTTGCTACAGGATTGGAACCCGTGACCCTTAGATTGCCAAGCCATAGCCGGATGGATGATTCTTGTCAAAATTCGAACTTAGTCAAGAACGATGTGTAATCATTTAAATTTCGACTTTGGCCTAATTTTTTTAGGTACTGTGTAAAGCGAGCAAAGGTATAAAACTAAACAGTCTGAAAGACAATGAGAATGCAGAGTAATAGAGATGAATCATTGTCGATATTAGCTAATTCCCCGAAGAGAAGTCACATTCACTTCTACTGCAGCAGTTAAAATTAATTTCAACAACTAAGCAGCACTGAAATTTTGGAAAAGGATTAATGTTTGGTGGTACTCACACCCTGCCACACACCCTTACTGTGGCTTGCTATGTATTACATGGATGTAGATGTGTTAATGTCAAAAACAATTTTTCGTTTACCACATGCAATGCTAGTTACAGACCTATCATTCCCCTTAACGGTGCTTCGTGGTCAAAATAGCTTACCTATGCTGTTCCCAACGCCCCTGGTGACAAAGGAATCCTTTAGGATAATTTTATGAGCGTCTTTGCTTACGCTGACATTGACATATTAATATTTATATCAACACAAATGTAACAGAGATCTAGGACGAGAGTAGTTTACAGGGGCACAATGAGGAACGAAGGCAAGCTATATAAGAGAAACTAATCTGATTTAGATCAAGAACAAAAAAGTTTATGCATAAAGTCTCATTGAACAACTTTTAAAGTAAAATGCTTTGCAAATCATTAGAGGAGGATCTGACATATTTTAGTCTCATGATAGAGAAGTCACTTCAGGAAGCGACCTAAAGCCTAATCCCCAAAGAACGGAGACGTTGACTTTGTTGCTAGCAGCGTGAATAAGTCCTGCATACTAAAGCTATTTTTTCATAAGCGCGTACATAAAAAAACAATGAACCAGACGAGATGACACCAACACCAGACGAAATTTGGAGCGAAGTAATAATTTCATAATCACGGATCACTAAACTCCTCAATAACATAGAGACCAAAAAATCGAACTTGAGTTTTAGGTGTTCCTAAGGTTGAGGATACGCAGTGGGAGTAACGCTACATCTACTTCTACATAATACCCTGCAAGCCACCACAAAGGTGTGTGGCAGGGGGTGATTTCTCACCAAACACGCACTACATATCATGCATAAAAAAGGAATAGTATTAATATACTATTCAGAACAGAACTAGTCACGCTAATCCCAATACTTACCCAGGAAACTCATATCACAAGAATTTTGGATCCGCTTCAAATAAACTTGAATTCATTAAACGGGTAAGTCGGAGGGTACACCTTACAAACTAAGGAGAGGTGTTTGTTCGCGTTCGTTAAGGCCAAGGTGGAATATGCCTGTAGTAGTTAAGACCAGTGGGGAAAAGGAAAAAATGAGGGAATATCTCCAAGGTTGGTAAATAGTTAGTATAAGTTAGTGAACTATCAATATTGTCGCTAGAGAAATTAGGATGGGAGACAATGCATGCGCGAAGGCATCAATCAAGAATATAAAGGCCGACGGATTTTCCTCCGAAACCAAAAGATTTCAAACAATTGACTTTTGCCGGCGAGATTTCGTGTTACATAATGACGATATTAAACGAAAATAAGGAGTCACACTTGAAAATGACATTGAGTGCTGGAACGCGTGGTGATTCCCAAAAAAGTGGACAAGTACGACTACTTATTTTCATTTTACACCAAGATAATTAAGGTCCCATACAACATTGGTGGGAAGGATCATTCAAATATAGGATAAGAGGGTAAACTGAACCACAGACAGATTAAAATATTATCTCTTCCCACGTATAATTTCTGTCCCTCTCAGAATTAAGACATGTCACATCTAGACGTCTTTAAAAAATTAACTTAAACGCGTAAACTGAAAATACATTCACTTTCGTTTTACTCAACGGATTAATAAAGATTAAGGAATAAACCAGAAACATGACAGATTTGAATTGTGATTTTTTTATTAACTGAGCACGTCTGAATGAACCAATTTTTTAATATTTACAACTACATGTACACTATACTCTGCAAGCCACCGCGACGGTGTGCGGCAGGGGGTGAAGATCACCAATCATGCACTACCAACATGCAAGCAAGCAACTATAGGGTCTCATGCAACTATATTGTTAGTATATATAGTATTTAAGGGATTAACAAAAGCATCATGCATAATAGACTATTCTAAAATAGTTCTCATACCTATCCCTTTGCTATGGTTCCTTTTCTGTTCTCTTATAATACAGGGAAAAAATGGCGTTTTGAATCTATCAGTACGACAAACTATCTCTCTAATCTTGTTTATCTGGTTGAATCTAGCGTAATACGCTGGTGTTTTTAATATGTGCCTAACATCTTCAGTAAAGCTATCCGATTGAAATTTCTCTAATAGATTTATTCTATACTTTAACCTACGCTCTGGTAATGTTTCCCACCCTTCTTGTATTAATTCTGAAACGCTACTCAACTTATCATAACACCTTTTGACGAACCTAGTTGCTCTACGCTGCACACTGTCTAGTTCTCTGATCAAACCAAATTCATTCGGATCCCATTCACTGGCTTCATACTCAAGGTGGGGCCTAACTAGAGAAAAGAAACATCGCTCTATTGCCTTCTCATCACATTTCCCAAGTACTCTTTTTATAAATCCTAGCTTTCTCCTCACTCGGCCGCATATTTCCCGGATGTGTTTGTCCCGCGATAAATCTTTAGTGATTGTTACACCTAAATACCTTATGGTTTCTACGTTTCAATCTTCGTGGTACTAATTTTATAGCATCGTTCTATCAAATAATATCTTCTTTAATACATGCTCATCGTATTACTCAAATTGTTCCTTGCATGTTGGATGATAATTGATGTTTGTGGAGCACGTTCTTAATTCTAAATCCTATAGTATGCGTAAAAACATTAGCACATGTTTGTATCCCATGTGTGTTTTTATCTGTTTATCTGTGGTGTATCCCATGATAGATGGTGATTTGCATCCTGCCATACCCTTGAGGCTGCTAGCAGTAAATGTGGATACCTTTATCCTCCGTCAAGTTACGACCTCTGTATTGGCGAGGAGGACTTTGTGAAGTGGATTTCGTGTTGTTGTAGTCGCTATAGCTTTCCATCTCAAGGGTACGGTTTCGAATCCCGGCAAGGGATCAGATTTTTCATTGGTCAACCGATGCTCATCATCAGTGACATCATCATCAAGGGTCAACAATCCTGGGATTGGTTTGACGCAGCCCCCCACTCGATTCTTCTCTCAGCCAACCCATTCATATAAACATTATTCCTCTCTTTTGAATCATTCAACAAGATGCTCCTTAAATCTACTACGAGGTCTGCCCTTTCCTTTCTTCAGGCCATGCTGTCTTAAGATATGGCGGATTATGGTTCTCTTCCAATCCTTTTTTTAGAGTCAGTTTTTTAGAATCCTTTTTTCAGCAGACTCTTCTTAGGAGTTACTCATTACCTACGGGGTCGATCCATTTTATCTATATCATTCTTCTTCAACACCACATTTCGAATGCTTCCACCCTTTTCTTCTCCTCTTTATTAACTGTTAATTCACCTTCAAAGAACTTAAAGGTATGTAAAATTTATTCCGTGTATCTTTTTGGCGTTAAACTAAATTGTAAAAAAATTATATTGTAAAACATTTGGCAATGTAAGAATCCTGTAAATCATATTACCTATATTAATTGGTGGTTCATCCTATTTTTAGCCCTGAAGAATGATAAATATATTTTCCGAAATATAAGCCAAAATTTAAAAGGTCATTCCACTTTCACAAGGATTTAAATTCCCGAAAAACCATCCACATAAAGATTTGCCTGAATAATAAACATGATATGTTCATGTAGGCCGTAGACCACAAATATCATGAATACAAACGTGAAATTGGTTAAACGAGTAATTGGTGCCTCCAAAACTCGAAAAAGAGTTAACCGTACAATATAACGCCACAGTCCGGCATACGTTACCTGTTACGAGGCGCGCTACGACCCAGTGGGTAAGCCTTTTCAAATTTGCTGAGCTTATTATGACCTTCATTATTGTGACATAAACGTATTTATATAAATCCCATAAAAGGATGAAATGGTTCCATTCAGAGATACAAAACCAAAACAGATTTCATCTTTATTCTTTGAGAAAGGAGATCGTGCTGGTGCTGGACTCCAAGACATGTGTTAAAATCATGCCATCACGTAGTACACCGAAGGAGCTCTAATCCTTTCTTCATATCGATAAATACGTAGTTTTTTCAGTCTTAAGGTATTTAAAAAAAGATAACTGCGATTAACGTCGCGTATTCAAAGTAGCACCATAAACGTCGTTCAGATGTCGGCTTGGATCGTTAAACTTTTATGTACGTAAGCACATTTTGTATTAAGCATTATATATACAAGCAGAAATTTTTGCAATAAAACAACATCAAAAAATGGGGCAGTGTAAAAAAAATCAATTTGAAAATGGAAAACCAAGACTCAGTTCTTGATTGAAGAGCCTCTAAAGTACTTATAGTACTGTAGCACATCAATGGTCAAATGTTCCAAGCTAATTAATGGTAAAAATAGCGACTTTTTTTACGTAGAATCTAACAAAGTATATAAGATCCTCTTGCACCGTACTTATGGGTACTCTTCTTTTCATCAATATAATGTTGGTAATTTTAATTTGTTTTAATCATTCATGATATGCCTTTTATGACTTGAGATAAATTCACACGCAAGAGTAGAAATAATGCTCATGAAGTACGGAAAACTACCAAAGTGAAAAATACTCGAAAAAAGCACAGGTTAGAAATAGTTATAAATTAACATCATTTACTTTCGAAGACTTTGAGTCGTAACATCAAAGTTCGAAGCATTGACATGGTGGAAGGTTGTCATGATATCTATTAATGAGTACTCTTAGTCACTTTCACAGAATTTTATTTCACAATCGACCGGTTTCGGCATTTACGCCATCTTCAGGTTACAACAACTTCCTGCAAAGCAAAAAAGGCGTTTAAACATTTATAGGCTATTAAAAACACTATTTATCAACATCCGGGTATCAAGGGTGCTGTAGTCCAGTGGTCAGCGTACGGGGCTGCGGTGAGGAAGGGCCGTGTTCGATTCCTGTCGACGAAAAAAATTTTTATGCTTATTTCCTTTGTTTTTCCTTCGTGGATTTCGATTTTAAAATCTAATTTTTACTTTTATATTAAAATTTTTTTTTAAATGAGTGGAAATATTTTTTTTCGCGAATACCATAGGGCTTATTTTTTTTTCTTTCGCGCGAAGTCTACGTAATTTCTTTGTTTCCACATGCTTTCACCACGCAGACTTGATTTGTTCTTTCATTTGCAAGACATCCTGATGATATCATAATTATACAATAGTCTAAATAATTGTTACATCATTATTTATAAGACCCACGATGACATCCCCGTTTTCTTGTTTTGTCGTGATTGAAAAAAGAGGGGAAAATGTGATCAGCTTATCTACTAATTTCTGTAATCGAATCACCATGTCTCGATCTAAAGACATACAAATAAATACATTGTAATAAAGCTCGTCGAGAAAGGCTCGTGTTATAAATGGCGAGAGTGACCACTTGCAGAAAATTTCCATGAGCCAATAATTTAAATTAATTTCTGGTAGCGCAGGAAGGAACCCCTTTCCCAGCGCATCGGTTCGACCATTTAACGGTTGTTTTCCGAAGGCATTATTGGTCTTCTCTTCGACCCTTCCTCCAAAAACCCTCGCCAGGGTTAGAAAAAGAGTGCATTTCGTTGCATGTTTAGTTCACCGTCAACATTTGAACCGCAAGGAGCTGTGATTCTCAAGCAGTTGTGAGTCTGCGATTTTTCTTGTCGGAGTCGTGAGTCTTCAGTTGCCGACAGGATATTTGGCTTCATAAAATCCTGAATTCAGGTATGCAATTTGAGTTTTAATTCGCAATACATTTATCTCAAATTTAAATAATCTAATGATAAATTAAATTAATGAAGAAATTTAATTGGTGTGCATCTGTATAGCAAAGTATAATGTAAATTACAGCCTCCTCCTACTTATGGATTCGATACCTGGAACATCTTCCGAAAGAATTATTTCTACCAGTAATGAAGATGGTCAGGAAAATCTCACCTTGCTTTCTGAAGCCTTCCGTCATTGTGCCTTTCTCCTGCGTGAAGATGGATATATGTATTTTGGAGTCTGCTAATGGAGAGCCTTCCCCGCGCTCCGGTAGCAGTAGGCGAGGAAATGTTTTCCATAATTTTGGAAATGATGGATGAGATGGATTTTGAAACGGTTGACGAACTAGTGGGAGAAGATGACCCCGAAGGTATGAAAGAATATTTGGAATTATCGTCTGCTTCGACGGAGAACGACAATGGGGGAGAGGAGAAGACGTCGTCTTCGAGTGACGTTAACGTCGGACCTTCACCAAAGAAAAGACGCAGGGGCCCCTTGGAAACGAAAATTAAAGCGGTTACTGTGGCTAAACTCAATCCTCGGTGGTCATTGAAGTCACTTCGCTCCCGTGTGACACAACGGTTAACACGCCTTGAGGAACTAAAATCCTGGAAAAAAATATCCGTATGGAAATTTTCTGCATGTGGTCACTCTCGCCATTTATAACACGAGCCTTTCCCGACGAGCTTTATTACAATGTATTTATTTGTATGTCTTTAGATCGAGACATGGTGATTCGATTACAGAAATTAGTAGATAAGCTGATCACATTTTCCCCTCTTTTTTCAATCACGACAAAACAAGAAAACAGAGATCTGTCTTCGTGAGTCTTATAAAAAATGACGTAACAATTATTTAGACTATTGTATAATTATGATATCATCAGGAGGTCTTGCAAATGAAAGAACAAATCAAGTCTGCATGGTGAAACCATGTGGAAACAAAGAAATGACGTAGACTTCGCGCGAAAGAAAAAAAAAAGAAGCCCTATGGTATTCGCGAAAAAAAATATTTCCACTCATTTAAAAAAAATTTTGAATATAAAAGTAAAAATTAGATTTTAAAATCGAAATCCACGAAGGAAAAACAAAGAAAATAAGCATAAAAATTTTTTTCGTCGACAGGAATCGAACACGGCCCTTCCGCACCGCAGCCCCGTACGTTGACCACTGGACTACAGCAACCTTATAGTTGATAAATAGGGTTTTTGTATAGCCTATAAATGTTTAAACGCCTTTTTTGCTTAAACTACTGGATATATACGCCCATATGTGGGGTGATTCGTGAACAGCATCCGGAGTTCTATATGCATACGAATTTTCATCAAGATCTGCGACCCGGTTATCGGACACTCCCCTCCTTAGTCACTTTCACAGAATTTTATTACACAATCGACCGGTTTCGGCATATACGCCATCTTCAGGTTACAACAACTACCTGGAGATGGCGTAACTGCCGAAACCGGTCGATTATGAAATAAAATTCTGTGGAAGTGACTAAGAGTACTCATTAATAGACTTTGAGTCGTCTATAAATTTAAACCCAAGGGGTTGGTTCAAAAGCAATATCTAAGTGGCAAAATTTTAACTGTAATGCAGCTGTAAGTCTTGTTCGATTAATGGAAACCGTACAAAGCCAACAGAATTTATCCTAATTATAATGAGAATCCAGATTGTATGTTGCCGTGACTATTAAATAGTATAACTAGTAGGTATAATAGTGTAACTATCGTTATTAAGACTCAGTTTTATAATCAAATCATCCACGTAGTATTTCGAAGGTACTCCAATGTTTTCTATATTTGGAATAATTTAATAGTTTGCAAGTTTTTAGTCCTTTGCAATCAGTAAAGACAGGACTTTGCAATGAGAAGAGACAGGGTACTTTTGTTTCCATCAGCAACGCATATAATTGGGATTGTATTAAATATCCAGTTGATTTAAAAGACATATCAAAATTTGAACTGATCTCCATAATCTCCGTTGCGCATAACGCAACGCGTTTAATTGGGATTTTATTAAATATCCAGTCGATTTAAAAGACATCAAAATTTGAACGGATCAACAATGTATCCATAAATGTTTTTGAGCTAACAGATAAGAATGATGTATATCCTTTGAAGATTGTTGATATGGAACTTAACGATCATTGTGACCTCTTGTATATAACAAACGAGGAAACGGCACACTATTGTTGGATAAAAATCTTAGAACGGTTGGTTCATTCTCAAATTTTAAAAGACACAAATCCTATATTCATTTGCAAACGCTGCCTTACTCATTTTCGTAAAGAAAATAAACTCCTCGAACATAAGGAACTGTGTAAAGGAGTAGGTGCACCAAGTAAAATAGTGATGCCCACTGTGGAAAATAACACATTAAAATTTACTCACATGAATCATTCCTTTAGAGTACCTTACGTTATCATGGGTTGGGCGTGGCTGTTAATGACGTAATGTGACGTCATCATTGTGCCAGAAGTCCGTTTTCCCTTCTACTCCAGAACATAAGGAACTGTGTAAAGGAGTAGGTGCACCAAGCAAAATAGTGATGCCCACTGTGGAAAATAACACATTAAAATTTACTCACATGAATCATTCCTTTAGAGTACCTTACGTTATCATGGGTTGGGCGTGGCTGTTAATGACGTAATGTGACGTCATCATTGTGCCAGAAGTCCGTTTTCCCTTCTACTCATTCAGGCAAATATACAACGCGCGGCGCCTTTATAAAACACCCTCAAATACGAGGCAAATCAACTTTTGAAAATGTACAAAACACAATCACGTATAAATACCAATTCCTCTGTTTACAACTGTAGTCGAGCATATTAATCCCTCAACACTCATAGTTTTTTTATACCACGTAATCTCATGATGTTTCAGGACTACTTGTCCATTATAACACCATCAGTGTTCTTCAGGAAAATTATAGCAGTCAGAATTGAATAAAACCAAAATGAATATAAATTAAATTTATATTCTGACTGTAGCATATCACATAGGAAAAATCGGTGGACTTAAAAATAATGAAATATTATAACAAGAGCAGAAAAAATAATTTTAATGTGTCATTCACTTGGGCACCATTTTACATAAAGAACGACGACATGAAAAATATGAATTCCCAACACAAGTTTAGATTAAAAGGAAGTGTCACGGCCATTAGGTAATTTTCTAGCTTCCAATTATATATTCCAATGTCATTCGTAAATCGTTTTCCTCTTGCGCGTAGTTATTCATAATGTAATAAGTGAACCAATTTAGAGGAGAATTCAATGAAAATAATCGTCAATTGGATCTCTCTTATCGGTCACTCTGACAACAGAGGGGAATGCCGCTATGCAAAAAACATTACCAATAGCATAGAGAAGATATGTATTTAATATAAAATTTGCCGCCTGTACTACACGTACAGGGGAGAAAAATATTATATAAATTAGAGATAATACATTTAAAAAATGTAAAATGCAATTTCCACGTCGTTTTCGTTCAACAAGCAAGATACTAGACATTTCTCTTGTCTGTTATTGAGCGGAACCGTAGGTTGGGACATTTGCTTCACATACTTGAAGGAACGGCCGACGTCTGGAGTAAATAATTACAGCAAACAAACATGGCAAATGTAACAAATAAAATTAAGCATATCATGCACGGATCATTGATTTTATTTCCGCAACCAAAATCGCTTTAAGGAGTATATTAAACACGTGATGCACTCCAAATCACTTCTTGCCCTTCCAACAGTAATTATATTTGTATAGACGCCTCTAGCGGCCGGGTCTCGAGTTATGACTTTTCAGGGACTGCCTTGAAGAGTGCTCTCATGAACATACAAACCGTAAAAGTTAATCCTCACATCTACATCTAAGAGAAGACATTTATAATATTTACCCAATTTAGTATATCATGTTGAAAAAACATTAAATTACCATATATTATTTTTAGAGTTCATAATAAATTTATTGATTGTTTTAGCAATCAAAGTCTTCAAAGAGAGAAATGAAAAAAAACGCATGTAGTCATGTAGGAAAATAAAAACATGACTTATACTAGTTAAAAATAACGAATAAAGGTCGAGAAAAAGTTGTATTTCCTCGTTACGAAACTAAAATCGGCTTATGGTTAACAGATCGTCCTACACGAGTAGAATAGGTAGAAATTAGTTTTTAAAATCTGAGAGCTACGAACAATTGAATGTTGTGAAACACAGAAGAATGAGGAATTTATTATAGCAATACGAAAATGAAACTTCATGTACCTTCCTTTCTATGCCAACGGACTATAACGAAGTGTCTGATAAAATCAAACAAAGAGCCATGTGTAGGATATTCCAAACCTGCCACGTGAACGGTGGTGAAATTGATATTAATTGCAATGCGAAAAAAAATCTCCTGGACCGGGAATCGAACCACGGACCTTTGACTATCCGGGTCACAAAGGGTAATATATTGAACAAAAACAACAGCTTGCACAGCACACACAACATGAGCTACGGGGGTTCGTCTGGATACTAACAATGCACGTAATAATCATCAGCATTCCACTTGATTTCTTTTCAGTACATCGCGTGTCTCCATATCCTCTCCCCCTTCATCGATTCACGTGATTAATAGACGCGCACTTTCCTCGGGGCAAGGTATCTTGAGAATTACATCGGTTATCTTACGATTTGAAGAAAATAATGAGCAATTACTGAACACTGTAGGAAGCTTCTGCCTGTGGATACTATAACATTCCCGACAATACCACCTCTACATTACGACGCCGCGCCGCGACAAACAGAAAATTCAAATCCACTCCGGGTGGCGTGCAACATGTTATCTCTAAAAAGTCATTTTATAATGCATCATCTCCATTAAAATCAACATTCAATGGGTTGTCCAATTTATCCATGCCTACAAATTTCCAAAAGATTTTAAAAACTAAATTAAATCGTTAATATTTTAACTACTACTTCAATATTATGTCTACTTCAAATTAAAATCTAAGGATATGAGCTCTACGGTCTCTTAAAGTGACAAATAAAATAAAATTCTCTAATGGCCGTAAAATTGGCAACTATCGTAAAGGACAATTGCTGTGTTGGTTCGCGGGAGGGTCAATTCCACAGCGGTGACCAACCACAGCCTCTCAACCAGAAAACCCTCCTGTGGTGGTTTACGGGAATTTTACTTCCTCGTAAGCGACACAACCGCAGACACACACACACTCAACCCAATTGGGATCCTTCACAGGGCTGATGGGACCCTGGTCAGGATGCCTGGGTTATGAACGCAAACAAGCACTCAGAAAAAACACTCACTCGCACGCTCAAATGGGCACACCTACTGGGAGAAAAGAGCTCAAAAAGAGCGTAGTCAATGTGGAAGGACAAAACGAGGATGTGCGTCGATTACGCGTATTTCGGCCACAAGGTGGACCTCTTCAGCGAGTTGTAGGTAGAGCAACACAGGGTTGTAAGTGAATTATCACTAATTCACTCACTCACACACTCAAATGTGTGTATGTGGAGAATAGATCTCAAAAAGAGCGTATCCGATGCACATCCCCGTTTGAATAAAAAGTAATTTAATTTACGTCGGAAGAGTATGTAAAGGTGTTTCAATTTTAGAGGTCAATTCAGAAACAGGCCCAAGAATTACAGAAACAAAAAAAAATAAGACCAATTGAGGATTGAATTCCATGTTCTAGAACTGGAGGGATAGAATTTGATGCTTTATGTAACTAGGTTCCCGTACATAACCCTTGATATAACTTTGAATTTTGTACCATGCATCCAAAGAATAACTCACAAAATAAAAATCAAAGCCATAATTAAAAAAAACAAACATATAATGATACTTTACAAAATTTGGCACAAGCTTTTTTCCTCGCTACGATTCATAACTAACAACAACAACATAATTTCTTTTTATTGATATAAAGATCATTCGTACATGATATACGATGCATAAATGTTGATACACACAGATGTAGCTTATAAAATATCATTAAAGTTATGAACTTTTGTCACTAGGTAGGTATTCATTAACCACATTATGTAAATTTTACAATACAACATGGTAAACTTTGTAATTAGATTACATGTAAATCTTATAAATATGTACAATATAAGTCCTCCTGAGCCCCTGGCTCGTCAGCAGGTGCTTGTATAGGCAAAAATAGTTAAATACAGGCAAGAATAATAGTTCACAACAATATGTGTAAAAACGAACATTGTATTTGTAGAACAATATCACTTGAATACATTCAGACAATACGTAAAATTTATTATAGGTTCGTAGAAATAAAATGTAAATTACAAACGTGATTATTATATTATGCCAGTACATGCAATACAAACAATGAGCAAAAAATTTGAGGATCCACACCAGACAAATGTAAATAATACTTTAGCAAGGGAAGACAACAATAGCGTACTTTATTACAAATAACGTTCAATATTCGTGACATAAAAGTGAAAATATGCTGAATGATGAAAAGGAATTGAAAGGACTTTCTCAATACAAATTTAGTAAGATTCCATGCTTCCGTGAAAACATTTTTATTGTAAAATATTGTAAAGGAAAATATTTGATGCTACCGGGCGTAAAAAATGAGAGCTTTTTCTGAAATATCCACTGCAAAAACTTATATTATACGAATTATATATGGCATTGTATTGTGATGTAGCTTGGCTTCACTTGACCGTTTAAAATATAATTGAGGCTTGGCTTCCACTTGTTTCTCATTTTAACGCCCGTGAATCCTTCAAGTCTGCAGCGATGAGCAAAAAATTGAAATCATACTTAACCTACATCTACATTTACGTAATCGCTCGGCGTGGATATTATACACAAACGTTTACAAGTGGTGAAGTGATAGTAAATGATAGAAGAAAAAAGTGGAGAATAAACGACAAATATATTAGGCAGTATAAATAGGGCCATCGTGAAACTGGAAAAACCAAGAGTAAAATCCTGAACACGCAAGGAATGTGTAGAGTAACTGTCCTAAAATTTCTAGAATAAACCATTGTAAAAATGGTACCAATTTGTAATTGGCGCAGCGATAAAATCTATGTCGTTCCGCTTCCTTTTTCAGAATGTTGTTCCAGTATAGTTTAAAATATTTAACGGATTTGATACTAAATAGATGTTTACCCAAAAAATGAAGTCTTAATACGTAAGGGAAGGTAACGGGGGAATGCATAATTTAAAAATGTGCAGGTGTGCAATCACTATTCGTATGTTTTTATCTCAGTTTGTGACTATACCTAGCGTACAGTGAAGAGCAAAAACCTGAATAAAACTGAGAACACGTCACCTACATCTACATAATACTCTGCAAGTCACTACGAGGGTGTATGACAAAGGACTTTTAGGGAATGTAGGACATACCTCTAATTCAAAGAATTAGGGCACAAAAGGAAACATTAACAGCCACAATCAGACAGTTTAAAACGAATGTAAATTACATTCCATCTCGTGGGTTGGATCAAAACAAGCTCGTGATGGCTTATAACAAATTGAAGGTGAATAATAATGACTCTAATAAATGCAACATATTAAAAATTAGGAGACATTCGTACTGCTCCAAAAAAAATGTGAAAGGAATGGCGACTAAAGGAACCAAGTTTGTTACATAATATGATTTATTAAGCTTCTCACAGCAGGTACTACTAATAATAAAAATGAACTCAGCTTTATATGGTGAACTTCATGTTATCTAACGCATGCATTACATAAATATGCCTTGAAATGCATATAAAAGTGCATACGCGAAAACAGGATGAGTCATAGACTACGGTATGCGAGGTGAATATGTTAGAAAATATCAAATTAGATATTAGAGAATAGAAAGCATCCTAACAAATCAACCAACATGAATATCATGATTCTACTCGTACATCATCAATTCAAAAAAAGTGAATCCAGCATTTAAAATATTCAGGTATACAGAAATAAGAGAGATGGAATAAAATTTAAATACGCTATTAAGTGATTAAATGTGGCTATTACTGTTCCTATAACAATAAAAAAGAAAGAATGAAAAAAACATCGAAATATCAAGTCTAACAGACAAGAGGTCTTGGTACTGAATGTATCATTACAGAATCCAATGTCAATCTCTTCAGGCGTATAATTGACGTGGAAGATCAAAGCAGACATGCGCACTTCGCAAGGTCACGGGTATGCGTAGAGTTAGGAGGGAAGGATGAGATGAGAAAGAAAACCTTTTTAGCAAGAACAAAACTTTTTAGAACGATACTCAAGTTTTTCCGCTCGCTGTAGCATTGTAGGCGCAGGTAGTAATGGCGAAGTGGGCTACAGGGCAGTGGCCAGTATTTGCTAAATAGACTCTTCCTAGCCCAAAATTACCCACTGAGACTCTACCACTACCTTATAGGTACAAGTAAAAATTTTACAGTAAAAATATGTGAAAAATCCTAAATCCTAATTGGCTCATTCACACATGTCATTCACACACAGGCGCTATTCCATGCCGAACCCAAGAGGTCGCGCCACCGGCTCGTTAACCTTTATTTAACGTGGCGTTTCCCCCTGCGTTCCCCTCCGGGCTGCGCAGAGGCCTATTCCACGCTTTCACTCCCAGGGCCAGGGCAAGACGCGACGAGATCAAGCGGACTAAAAACTAAGCACATACGATATTAAACCCTATCCTCCCAATCTAAAATCCACCCACCCTCTAAACTAAATATACTGCTAAATTCCCTAATCCTACCTATTTCATTCGCATACCTATCGGCGCTGACTCTGTTCATCATCATTCATTCTCCAATCAACAAAACTCAAAAATACCATTCACACATACACCTGCAAAAGAAAATACAATAAATTGAGGAAAACCTGTAATAAATACATTAATTTAAAAAAACATTAAAAGAAGGTAAAGTTAGCCATCAAAAATAAAACAAATATACAAAGATATAAATAGAATGGTAGCGCATAATGGCGCTAAGAATGTGATTCCTACCTAAATCAAAAACTAAGAGCCAGGGCACACAGCAAAACAGTAGTTCAAATGCCTAACCTCGATTGACCCGCGTCAAATGACAGATATGCCAATCCCTACACACTATAAGTGCTAAACAGTGGGAACCCTGCCTAGTTAAAAACACTAAGAGCCCGTGCACAAAGCAAAATACGTAAAGGTAGCACATAAAGGCGCTAAGAATGTGAGTCCTACCTAAATCAAAAACTAAGAGCCAGTGGACACGCCAAAACAGTAGTTCAAATGCCAAACCGGGATTGACCCGGGTCAATCAACAGATATGCCAACCCCTACACACTATAAGGGCTAAACAGTAGGATCCCTGCCTAGTTAAAAACACTAAGAGCCCGTGCAACAAGCAAAATACGTAAAGGTATCGCACAATGGCGCTAAGAATGTGAGTCCTACCTAAATCAAAAACTAAGAGCCAGTGGACACGCCAAAACAGTAGTTCAAATGCCAAAACGGGATTGACCCGAGTCAATCAACAGATATGCCAACCCCTACACACTATAAGGGCTAAACAGTAGGATCCCTGCCTAGTTAAAAACACTAAGAGCCCGTACACAAAGCAAAATACTGGGAATAAAAACAGGGAATAATCTGAAAATATAAACGGTATGATAGCGCATAATGGCGCTAAGAATATGATTCCTGCCTAAGTGAAACACTAAGAGCCAGTGCACCAGGCAAACCGGAAGTCAAGTACCAAACCTGGATAGACGAGGGTCAAATGACAGATATGCAAACTCCTACATCAATAAATACTAAATATTATATAATAACATAAACAAAGAAATAAATGTCGATATATAACCTACAAAAATAAACGCAAAAATCACATAAAAACTTTAGTAGTCCGTAGTCATGGCCGCTCTCTCTCCTTTTTGGTCCGCTGTCACCGCAAGGATATGGGAAGGGTAGGAGGAAGAAGCATAAAATATACAGGCACACTTTTACAAAAAACTCAATACAATGGTCTCTCTAGTCCTCTTGATGACACCAAATGTTGAAATCGGCACTCATTTGCACCACACAATCACCGCATTGACACCACATTGTCACCACACTGACACCACACTGACCCCGCACTGACACCACACTGACACTACACTCACTTTCTTCTCACTCACGTCTTGGCAGCCCGGAGTGATGTGGAATAAGCTAAGGAGAGAGCGGGTTAATACACACAAAAACAATAAATTGATGCAAAGATGCTCGCATTTAATTCAAAAGTCCAAATAAATCCTTATAAAAATGCCGGAAAAGGACGCCACTGACATCTGCCCTCCTCAATGAAAGGAAGTCAGTGCCATAGGCACCAATTCCTAGAATTTTGAGATTTAACACTTGAGCATTCTTTGCATCCAGAATATAACGCTAAGAGCTAAAGTCCTAACTATCCTACCGTTACGACGGGCCAGAAGGGCCTTTGTCCCAAAAGATAATAAACTGACTACATACCCTACACTCTGGCAGGCCGGGGCGTTGTGGTGATACCTACGGAGAGAGCGGGTAAATACACATAACGGACAAAAAATATTCTGAATGCCAAGTTGCTCACATTTATTGCAGGTAGCCGAAAGTGCATTAAAAATAATGCGTGGAATGGTCACACAGAAACGAAGTAACCTTGATGCACTTCGTAACTGGCGATCCAAATCCATGACTTTTGAGATTGTAAACTAGAGCAAACTTGACATCCACAAAAGGTTAAATTAACGCGGTGACTAACTTAACGCTAACGGACTGATATGACGGGCCATAAGGGCCGGAATAGATTCTAAACTGACTAACTTTCCCTACTCTCTACTCTGCATGCGATGTCGTTGGAGCGCCAAGGAGTTTTCACTCATCTGTGGAATAATAAGATTAAAACAGCATAAAAGTAAAAAAAATCATATTTAAACAGATAATTAACATCAACAAAAATAGGCACAACAAAATACACTCATGATAAAACATTGACAATATTTAACATCAATAAATAAGGCACAAACAAAATACGCTCATGATAAAACATTGATGATAACATTCAGGACACCAACACACAAGTATACCATATGCAAACACCATATGCAAACATATTCCTGCCTAGAGTCATGACTCGCTAAACAAGAGGCCTCTTGTCTAAAAGTTGGTGGGCTACTCCACCATAGTATGAAATCAAATCAGGGCCCCAACATTATCGAGGTCATTTTACCATTAATCACACTTGGTTTCCCCAAATACCTTCATACACACCAGACATCGTGATCACGTAATGTCTGGAAATGGAGCAATTGGCTCCTAAGAAAATAAATAATTAACAAATATTCACATACACCCATTTAACCGACGTTTACATAAGCCTTCTTTACCTTTTAGATCGTAGGACCTGAAACAAATAAAGTCTTGTCATAATAATGTAAACCCATGGCCAAACCGAATAGTTCTCCTAATGTTGAGACTGCACACTCCACTGTTTTGGGCTCCCAAGCACGATCCTCACCATAACCCCTCCAGTCGCCTTCCAGGAAACGATTTCCCAATCGCAGCTCACCATCCTGTGAATACAAAAAAAAATTTGAATTAAAGATAAGTGGTACGAAAAGCAATCTATAATTTGCAAAAAAAATACTTATATTTTTTCATATTTTGTATCTGTAGTTAATATTCCTTTTACTTAACTGATAGAAAGCTTGCAGTGAAGAATAAGGATTTGTGAAAGAGGTAAGAAGTTATGATTGACTACGCTTTTTTATGCCTAGGATATAGCAAACTCAGCATTCATTAAAATAGTTATTTTGAAATCCAAGCCAAAATAAAAATGCCGCGGACACCCGCCCAATAAATAAGAAATCTCCTACGGAGGCGTTGTAAAAAAATGATGAAATAGAAAGATTATTGTAGGCACGAGACATATTGATTTTCATGGAGTAAGAAAATAACGGATAACATATACTTTAAGTAATATGATTTATATTTAAAAAATATACTTTAAAATATACATGAGCTTTTTTTGAAAAAAATGTATTATATTTAGTCATTGAAATAAAAAAAACGGTGGGAAATGTTTAATATTTCCTACTTCTTTGTCAAACGCTTACAAATTTTTTTTAAACGAAGAGTAAATCTTTTGAAGATACTGCTGTGAGTTTTCTGGAAAGTGAAATATAAATACCGTGAGAACTTAAGGGTTAAAATCTTTTTTATAGCTCCAGAAAAAATGACAGGGAAGGTAACCATGTAGCTAAATGTGACCTTATCAACTAACATATTTCCAAGTAGTAACCTAGTTTCATGTCAAAAGATTTGGTGATCTTCACCCGTTATTACACACCCCTTTTAACATCCGAGTTCAATTAGCTATTTTCGTAAAGACGGTACGTAAAAGCTGCTGCGGTAGACTACATAAAAGTACCTAGTATGTAGGTATTAGATAAGCCTTTAGCATAGATATATAAAATTTATGAATAATTATTAGCTCATTTCATCTACTTACTCTGGAGAATACCGAAATTCATTGATTCGATCAAAAGCTTCAATTAAATCATTAGATCATCGAAACTTCGGAGGTGTAACACCTCATAAAGAGAATTGACCCAGGCGAGTCACTGAGAAAACGTGATTCCTTTTTTCTAGAGGATCTTGCTATTGACTTACTTTAAATAAGTAAAAATAATGCAAAATTCTGGATAATAGGTTATGTTTGCAATGAGTGAGTATACCATCTATATAAAAAAAAGTCGGTGCATTAAAATGCACGATTTTTAGGTTTTGATTTTTCCCCTTCTAAATGAACTTGACATCTACATAGAATTAATAAATAAGGTTTATACGTATCAAAATCGGCTTGTAATATCCCTATACAATATAATATCCCTAAGCTGTAGCTAAATGAACATGCTAATATTTCCTCTCATTTTGCATAATTAAATTCGATAACTAGGGAACTTTTTTTTGATATGATGTATCTTTAGGATATATTGACCGACAAAAAGTTTAAATCTGTAATATCAAACATATTAAAAAGACAAAAATAGTTACTAACTAAAAGGTGCGAGAGAAAATAAGATATGAAAATCCTCAAATCATGACGGGACTACTCAATCGGCCATATATTGAGATAAAGTGGATTGATGAAGACAATTGTGGGAGAAGAGTGATTAAAAATAATGGAAAAGAAAGACCTTGCTTGAGGTAATTGGGGAGAAAGCCGTTAGGGACCTGAAAGTGATGAATAATGTAAAAATAAAGAGGTTGACTTTTAAAATAACCGTACGAAAGGCTGCGTCATGCCATTAGAATTTTTGCCTGTGATGATATTATTAATGCAATGCACAAAGAGTAACACATAAATTACTTAAATACTTCGCATAAAATTTTAGCGGTTTGGATAGTGGTCTCTATAATGAGTATGCGGATAATATTGAGGAATAATTACAGGTAAAACAGGAAAAGTACGTCTGTAACAACAGCAGTATTCAGTTCCCGAACATATGCCCATTATTTTCTATGACCCAACTCGATATATAACACATATCTGAATAAATAATGTACTCAAAACCTTCTAAACGTTCATGAAACTCACAAAAATAACAGACTTAAGATTCCTATCATGGAGAAAATTTTAATGTTAACAAAAAACAAATGACGCGCAGAAAAATCGCGTAGCATTTTTGTGTGTTCGTAGATTAATTTTTTCTGTAAATAAATTTTCTGTTGTTTGGGTGTTGAGCGAGATAAAGTGTTTTTCCGTCTTTTGTTGTAAGCAAAGCCATAGTACATATCACAATTAATCGCGTTTCACTGCTTCTGTTGACATACCAATGATTGCACAGTGTCAAGGTAAGCCCTGTTTTGTAATATCACATAGTTATTTATTAAGGATGTAAAGCACAGAATATTTTTTTAGAGTAGAAAAGGAAAATAAAGGGAAATTGATATTTTCGAAAGTCAACAACTTTTCCTATGGCAACAATAATGAGTTTGATGCTTGGATTGCCTTCACCCGAAAAGGCCTTTCGTTTCATCTTTTGCTACAGAAAATTTCCCACGAAAGTTTCAGAAGAGGGAAGTATTTAAATTCATTTTCAGGATAAACGGTTAAAAATAGGATCTCAAAGACAAAATGCTAGGAAAAAAGACTTGAGTCGAGAGGAAGAGGCAACTTACACGGCAGGAGGTTTAGTGGATTGCTTTATCAGTAGGTACCTTCTCGTTTTTATTACTAGGGAGGGACTATACTAGGGAGAAACGCCTTGAAATTCAACAACTCCAATTAATCCTAAGAAGCATTACGAGTCCGCGAATGTAGACAGAGTTGGTGAAACTCATTTCGAAACTACCGGCAGCCAGTAATGTAAAAAGCGGAATAAATGCTTTTAATTACCTCGCACTACGTGCGAACGGGGTACTTTGTATATGCTGTTACCGTGCGAAAATGTTGGTAAAAATCTTGAAGTGTCACTGCATTCTGTGCAGTTTGATTTCATTTATTGGAAGACAGAGATAATGAATACGGAAGAAGTATGTATATTAATTAAAAGTATAAAAAAATGGTTTCACTTACAGCCTCAATGAGCAAGCCATCGATAATTTTAGAATATCATCGACAGGAGAACACTTAAAAAAATGGTAGTAATTAAGCCACGAAACGAAAGTCCTATATATTCTGTCCCTTCAAGCACCTAATTCAAACCTGAGTTGCATAGATCGTCACAGGAAAAAATAGCTAATCTCAAATTGCTGGATAACCTCAATGTGTCATGTAGATTCAGGTATTTAGATCTAAGTTTCTCCCTGTAGCTAACTATTAAATCGTTGTTGTATCGTCGGGCAAATATTACGGGAGAACACTAATTGCAATAAAGAAAACGCTGCTCATCAGACTCTCCTTTATACTTCCTCTCTCCAAAACCATCAACAACCCAACAATCCCCCCGCTTCACTCCCCCAGCAACCCACCAACATCTCCCAAACAAACAAAACAAATATCGGACGTTACAGTGTTAATTAATGTATCAAACCAGCTTTATTAACATGTATCATCCGTAACACACACTCACATAATGATATTCATAACTTATCTTTGCGGAAATATTGAAAATATATATTGATTTCACTAATATATTGCATAATAAGAATAGGGGCAAATCAACCAGTATTGAATACAACAAACCTGGTGTGAGACAGTAGCAATTGAGGCTTGCGATTTTAATAATTAGAGAAAATAAAACGTGACCGCTCTCTTAAGTGAAATTTAAAAAAACTACAGCAGTGTGTGCGTTATCGAGATCCGTGATCAAACCTGAGGACTTTCAAAATATTCGCCGGTGAAAACAGCTGAAAAGTATTGAAGATCAAACGGACGGGCCAGATATCCCTCACTATAAGTTCCTCCACATCAACCTGCGATAGATGTGATTCATTCGATTCAATGATCAACACAAACGACCATATAGGGTATCAGAATGTGTAAGGAATTGAATGCGTGATAAAAGTCAAGATGGCTTAACTGTGCCATGATAATTTACTACGGCTTTTTCTGAAGTCGAATCTCTTGACTTAAACACTAGATGAAATATCTTTCAACCTGTCTTTACTAATGTGATTTGGAGTGTGTGTAGAACTTCAACCCCCACAAAATGCCTTGTTGGAACACCCAAACTTAAAATACCCATGATATTTCACAATGCACTATCAACAATCAGCGTGTTTTGAATGAAATCAGATCAATATTTATTCAAATGGATAAACCAAGACCATTTATGAACGCTGAAAGAAATGGTTCGTACGGAATTTCATTGAACAGAAAAATAATGCAAGTAACAAGCACAGACAGCAAGTAAAATATATCAATTAGATCAGATATATGTAAAGGGTATTGGTTCTACAACCTCACCTAACACGACTCTCTAAGTTTGTAAAAAAAATAACAGACCGATACACACACTGTTTTCAGTCCAATCTCTTGTAGTGCTCGCGTCTTGTAACTGTTGTAACAATCTCTTTACACCCGTTTATAATATCATAGAATTGTAAATCTTTCGTAGGCCCTTGTTTCAAAATTAGAAAATTAACGCGTGATGCCTGATCATTTGAAGCAAATCAACAACAATAAATTAATGACACGAAGATCGAAAGCGTTGAAACCATAAGGTATTTAGGTGTAACAATCACTAAAGATATATCGTGGGGAAGATACATAAGGGAAATATGCGGCCGAGCGAAGAGAAAGCTAGGATTCATAAAAAGAGTACTTGGGAAATGTGAAGAAAAGACAAAAGAGCGATATTTCTTTTCTCTAGGTAGGCCCCACCTTGAGTATGCAGCCAGTGTATGGCATCCGAATGAATTAGGTTTGATCAGAGAACTAGACAGTGTGCAGCGTAGAGCAGCTAGGTTCGTTAAAAGGTATTAATATATGTTGAGTAGTGTTTAATAATTAATACAAGAAGGGTGGGAAACATTATCAGAGCGTAGGTTAAAGTATAGAATAATTCTATTAGAGAAATTTCAATCGGATAGCTTTACTGAAGATGTTAGGCACATATTAAAAACACCAGGCTATTACGCTAGATTCGACCAGACGAACAAGATTAGAGAGATAGATTGTCGTAGTGATAGATTCAAAACGTCTCCTTTTCCCTGTATTTAAAGAGAACAGAATGGGAACCATAGCAAAGGGTGCAAAGTATGGGAACTATTTTAGAATAGTCTGTAGTGCATGATGCTTGTGTTAATCCCTTAAATACTATAGATACTAGCAATATAGTTGCGTGAGACCCTATAGTTCCTTGTTTGCATGTTGGTATTGCATGATTGGTGATCTTCACCCCCTGCCACACACCGTCGCGGTGGCTAGCAGGGTATCGTGTAGATGTAGATGATGAACTTAAATGCATATTTCTGAATTTTTGGAATCGTGATCAACGCCGGGCATATTAAGTAGTACGGCAATAGAAGAATCTTAATTAAATAAAAAATTATGATAAGCTATAAGCTGGAGAGGGTCCACGAAGGTAATGCATTTACAAAGAAATCGGATCGCGTACAATAAACCGTCCACAAACACAAATGAATTTCAATAAGTCAGAACATGAAGAAACGCACATTAATTTTAAGTTCAGATTCATTAATAGCAGCCCCGTAATCTCGGATTTCGATCAATTTCTAACGGAAAGAAGGTGAAACAGACTTTGAGTTCTAAATATGTGTAAAAGAGCAAGCGTTAAGACGAAGCTAGAATAATCAGAGTCGTCCGAGTAATTCTCGACACTCCAATCAATCCGTCTGGATTTTCGGCGGGAAAGTGGCTGAGATTAGAGAACACACACTAGTTGACCAGAAGTACAGAATCACAAAAACACTACCTAACTTTAAGTTAAAATGAAGTCACTGGAGAATAAAAAACATTTGCTTTATACTGACTTACCATCTTCACTCCTGAAGGGCGTTCCTCAACAGCCTGTTTCTCGAATTCACAGTTTTCCTCGAGTCCCGCGTGATCGATGATGAAGTTCCAGAATTCCGTCGCTCGTAACTGAGGGAACTTCTTCCTGAAACAAATTCACGTAGTTAACAGATGCATGAAGATTCAATCTTAAATATCGCTCTACCTACTGCTGCTGGAAATATCAGAAAATTAATGGAAATAAAAAATGTGTTATATACAGCGGCGGATTACTAATTAAAGAAGAATTTTTAATATCAGTTAATGTTATTTCTCTCGGAATATATCGTTATTCCTCCTAAATCCAGTCATTATATATTACAAATCATTTCTAATTTTTCTAAACTACGATGAACCTTGGCATAAAATCACTGGAAACTGAACTAGCATTAATAATTCCAACTATCTTGAAGCACAACTCTCTTTAATAAGGGGAGAAAACTCACCTGTCCTTCTTTTGCCGCGTCCCGATGAGTACTGAGGAATGGAGGTATAATCACGGGATTGTCACGGTTATGCGTGACGTCACACGATACGTGACCACCAATGTGCCATGAGAATTGGTCGTGATTCACAATTTTGAAAACGATTAATAAATATCGCAGTTTAAATTTTTTTTCGACATTTCTAAAAAAAAGATATTTATTTTTTATACTAATATTTTATTTTAATAGCTACTTTATTTATTTATAAAAAATTGTTGGCGCCAACTGCCATTACTTCTGTAAACTATCCGTTTTGGCGGGAAACAGTGACATAATACGCGCTAAACGCTTGGAATTATCTACTACTTGAAAAATGTCTTTGCAAAGCTATTAATTAAGATCTACCGAATCTTCAAGTTAAATGACATCTGATCCCTGATTATCGATTACAATTTCCGGTGCCAGAATAATGGCGATTATTGAAATAGTTGCATAAAATAGTTTTTACATTAACATTCCCACTATATTTGAGTACGAATTCCATTAACCTTGATGATAGTTAACAGTCTGATGAATGAAATTCTTGAATAGTACCTCTGAATAGTATCGAGCATTTATTAGGTAGCTAGACTTCCAAGCAAACGTTAGTATTTCGAAATTGATACCTTCCTCCTGCACAGCAAAATTCGTTGGCATCGATTCCTTGATATATCCCCTGCCACACACCCTCGCGGTGGCTCGCAGGGTATTACTTAGATATGGATGAATACATCAGCAATGAAAATCATATTTGTTCGTGAGTAGCTGCATAATCATAGAAAACGGAAGGAAAACAAGCGTGTACTTACATTTACGAGAATCGAGAACTCTTGAAGAAGTCGTGTACGCCATACTACAGCAAGGGCTGCCTCACAACAGCAACAGCTTATGGTTGAATTTTGTTTGTAAGGTAGGTAAGGTTTGGTAATTTACAATCACGAAACGTGTGAACGCGTCGCAATACTACTCGGTCACTAATCACGTGATTCACTCAACTAAACCACTATTCCCATCTCGCTGCAAGGTTAGCCCAGTTGCATGTCAATAGTGCATGCTTGGTGAGCTTCACCCCCTGCCACATACCCTCGCGGTTGCTTGCAGGTTGTTGCGAAGGTATAGATCTAGGATCACTGCATAGTTCTTCATTTGCACTCTTACAAATTGCGCTGGAATGCACTCGGACACTGAACCAAATCTTGAGGAGTTTCAATTCTCCAATAGGCTTCTTTGTGGGCGGGATTTGGCGAACAACATAATCTTCTCGGGGATAGTTTAAGAAGACGACACTGTAAATATGATGTCGCCAGTCTTAAACTTTATCACTCACAGAAATTAAAACATTAATTACTTGTAAAAGACTTTAAACGAAAAGTAGCTTCGTATTACAAGACGGAAACGCCTCCAAGTTTTCTCGCACATATTTCGCACCGCGCTAGTCAGCTGATCGGGACGTGTACTTGCCTCGCAAGAAGCAACTAAGGGACTGAAAGGAGCGATAGCTTCGTTCTCGACCTTGGATGGCCACGGGTTTCACTGACGCTGAAATGATTCCTCCTCGCTTTCACTATCAGGGTCGAGAGCGAGGCACTTGAGAAAAAATAACGTGATCGAATGCCAAAAAGGCGGACCTCGTCTGAGCCAATTCATGCTTCTAGAAACAATCAATGAATCATGCTTAGTGCAACGAGTATCTAATATAAGTTCAGCTTGAAACGTAATGGATGTATTGAGTGGAATGTATACATCTACATAATACCCTGCCAGCCACCATAAAGGTTTTATTATTAGCTATATTAATACTATTCCTTTTTAATGCATGATATGTAGTGCATGATTGGTGAGAAATCACGCCCTGCCACACACCCTCGTGGTGGCTTGCAGGGTATTATGTAGATGTAGAAATATGTGTGCCAGGGGGTGAACTCTCACCAAAAATGCACTACATATAATGCATAAAAAAGGATCAGTACTTGTATAGGTACTGTTCAAAACTACGCTATTTAAAAAGATTAAAATAGCAAAATATTCATGCAAAAACATGCTGTTAGTTGGGTTAGCTATAAGTCCTTCTACAAACATGCAGCTACCAATGTTATCCATTGCTACACTCGTACTGGATATATCTACCGTTATTCATATCCCTAATAGTACGAGGAAAAAAGGACATTTTGAATCTATCAGTTAGGCAATCAATTTCTCTAATTTTGTGATTATGGTCCAGTTTACCATAGTAAGTTGGGGTCCGCAAAATATTTTTAACATCATCACTGAAAATATGGTCTTAGAATTTGTTTAAGAGATTGTCTAAATTTCAACCTGCAATCTGACAATGATTCTCAATTTAATTCTTTAATGGACTAGTTACGCTAGTAAGGTTTAAATACCGTCCCTTTACAAATCTTAGTATAGAGTGTATTGAGTGGGCGAGTGAATATTGAGCATGTGAATGCGTCAGGGGCCTTATGAAATGAATGTATTTTGTTACACATTACAAAATAAGGTATTATTTTCTCGATTTGTCAGTAGTCAGCTGCTCCAGGGTACATATACAGCCACACAATACCCTGAAAGCTACAAGAGGGGTGTGTGGAATTGAGTGAACCATCATAAATGCATTTGAATTCTAAAGAGAATTAAATTTACACTTCCCATTATGATAGCATCTGAAAATACTAGTCAATGCATTACTTGCATGAGACGTACAATGCTAATTATTTGAGGAAAATATTACAATTGCATTCACGAGAACCTTGTTACTAAATTTGTATGTGTCCAAAAGGTGTAATAGTTATTGAGAAGTCAGGAATTTTTATAACAGCAGTAATTAAGTAACTACCATTTTCTATAACACGCATTTGAGACTTATGTTGCAACATGACCATGCTGAAATAATTAGCTCACACTATTCTTCTACATCAAAACATGCAATATCTATTCTAATTTCCCTATGTACCTACCTTCAACGTAATCTATTCCTCTCTCAAACATTATTGATGTGCCGTAGCTGGTTGGATTAAACACAACTCGAGCTATAACGGGAGCATAAACACCGGCTCATGAACTATCCTGTTCACTACATCCTGTAGGTACTTTATAGCTCTGGTGGTGTCGTGATCCTGAAATTATAGATCCTTAAGGCCGTTTTACACGGTCATTGATACTGCGCAGGCTGTTGCGAGAACACTTGCGCAAGAAATTTTTAGCCGTGTAAAGCGACGACTTGCAAGGACAGGCAGCATCACTGCGCTCACGCTTGCGAGCAAATTAGAACATGCTAATCTGATACATGTGTTCGCGCAAGTTTGAAGTTATTTTCTCTCACTAGATGGTGCAGATGTAGCGGCAACGAACTGCCTGGGGAATTCTAGCAATTAAAAATAGGTTGTTGACGATTGAATTGGGTTTTTTTTGCACTCAACTCCGTAGGCAGTGAATAAAGTGCAATGATGATGAGCTGGGCAATTAATCTCGTGGAAGCTTAAATTTCGTGCGTAAAGGAAGAACCTGTTAACTTGGCCCACATCTGTTTGTTCGGTGCAAATTTTGGGCTGAGTATACGGGACTAGGGTCTCATATATTATGTTTAGACTATGGCTTAAAACATATTTTAAAGTGTTGGTAATTTATCGCATTTAATTGGTATAATTAATCTATTTGGTAATTTATCGCATCTTTATTGTCCAATTAATTCCTACTTCACAGATATTAACGTTATGCGATATAATGACGGTATTACCGCTGCTGAATGGTATATTGTCACTGACATAATGCACCGACGATGGCACCGTGTAAAGCTGTCAAGCAAGCCTCCTCGCAATTCTCTACGCCACGGACTTTCGCAGACGACTGCTCAAACGGAATCAACATCAACCTGCGCACTTTCAATGACCGTGTAAATCGGCCTATACTGAGTAGGCTCCTTGCATCGGTGGGATATGTTCGTCGCCAGCCTCAAAGGGAAGCAAGGGATTCTGAGTCTCGTCCCAAGTCCCAAGGCCCGAATTTAAAAGCGAGGTAAATGAGACACCAACCTCTTTTGACCACTGTTTCCCGTGAAAAAAGCCTTGACTGCTGCTAGTTTTACCGCATTACTCAAATATATGGGTCGAAAATAGGGTTAGCCGAGGGGGGTTAGTAAGCGCGGTGTTGTGAGTCGACCCTTGACCTGACTCCCGCCCAGCAAAGCACAAGTGTGATGCACACCTTGACCTTATGGACTCGGTTTCATTGACGTCACAGTCAGCACCACGTTACTTGGCGACCGGTGCGTCAACTAATCCTGCCGGAAATGGTTTAACGGTGAAGGTTTAAAAGATATATACTCCCGTGCGTGAAAGTCAAGCTGGGAAGAGAGTTGTCGTAGAATTGTTAGAATCAGGTTTTAAACTGCTCCAACTTGTAAAGGTTAACGTAGCGTACACCTAATCCTAAGACAGGAGAGCCCTTGCTACATGATTGGAACCCGTGACCCTTGGATTGCCAAGCCATAGCCGGATGGATGATTCTTGTCGAAATTCGAACTTAGTCAAGAACGATGTGTAATCATTTAAATTTCGACTTTGGCCTAATTTATTTAGGTACTGTGTAAAGCGAGCAAAGGTATAAAATTAAACAGTCTGAAAGACAACGGGAATGCAGAGTAATAGAGATGAATCATTGTCGATTTTAGCTAATTCCCCGAAGCGAAGTCACATCCACTTCTACTGCAGCAGTTAAAATTAATTTCAAAACTAAGCAGCACTGAAATTTTGGAAAAGAATTAATGTTTAGTGGTACTCAACCCCTGCCACACACCCTTAAGGTGGCTTGCAGGGTATTACGTGGATGTAGATGTGTTAATGTCAAAAACAATTAATCGTTTACAACATGCTATGCTAGTTACAGACCTATCATTCCCCTTAACGGTGCTTCGTGGTCAAAATAGCTTACCTATGCTGTTCCCAACGCCCCTGGTGACAAAGGAATCTTTTAGGATAATTTTATGAGCGTCTTTGCTTACGCTGACGTTGAAATATTAATATTTATATCAGCACAAATGTAACAGAGATCTAGGACGAGAGTAGTTTACAGGGGCACAATGAGGAACGAAGGCTAGCTATATAAGAGAAACTAATCTGATTTAGATCAAGAACAAAAAAGTTTATGCATAAAGTCTCATTGAACAACTTTTAAAGTAAAATTCTTTGCAAATCATTAGAGGAGGATCTGACATATTTTAGTCTCATGATAGAGAATTGACTTCAGGAAGCGACCTAAAGCCTAATCCCAAAAGAACGGAGACGTTGACTTTGTTGCGAGCAGCGTGAATAAGTCCTGCATACTAAACCCATTTTTTCCTAAGTGCCTACATAAAAAACAATGAACCAGACGAGTTGACACCAACACCAGACGAAATTTGGAGCGAAGTAATAATTTCATAATCACGGATCACTAAACTCCTCAATAACATTGAGACCAAAAAATCGAACTTGAGTTTTAGGTGTTCCTAAAGTTGAGGATACGCAGTGGGAGTCACGCTACATCTACATAATCCCCTGCGAGCCACCACAAAGGTGTGTGGCAGGGGGTTATTTCTCACCAATCATGCACTACATATTATGCATAAAAAAGGAATAGCATTAATATACTAGTCAGAATAGAACTACTTAGTCACGCTAATCACAATACTTACCCAGGAAACTCATATCACAGGAATTTTGGATCCGATTAAAATAAACTTGAATTCATTAGACGCGTAAGTCGGAGGGTACACCTTACAAACTAAGGAGAGGTGTTTCTTCGAGTTCGTTAAGGCCAAGGTGGAATATGCCTGTAGTAGTTACGACCAGTGAGGAAAAGGAAAAAATGAGGGAATATCTCCAAGGTTGGTAAATAGCTAGTATAAGTTAGTGAACTATCAATATTGTCGCTAGAGTAATTAGGATGGGAGACAATGCAAGCGCGAAGGCATCAATCAAGAATATAAAGGCCGACGGATTTTCCTCCGAAACCAAAAGATTTCAAACAATTGACTTTTGCCGGCGAGATTTCGTGTTACATAATGACGATGATAAACGAAAATAAGAAGTCACACTTGAAAATGACATTGAGTGCTGGAACGCGTGGTGATTCTCAAAAAAGTGGACAAGTACGACTACTTATTTTCATTTTACACCAAGATAATTAAGGTCCCATACAACATTGGTGGTAAGGATCATTCAAATATAGGATAAGAGGGTAAACTGAACCACAGACAGATTAAAATATTCTCTCTTCCCACGTAAAATTTCTGTCCCTCTCGGCATCAAGACATGTCACATCTAGACGTCTTCAAAAATTAACTTAAACACGTAAACCGAACATACAGTCACTTTCATTTTACTCAACGGATTAATAAAGATTAAGGAATAAACCAGAAACATGACATTTTTGAATTGTGATTTTTTTATTAACTGAGCACGTCTGAATGAACCATTATTTTAATATTTACAACTACATGTACACTATAACCTGCAAGCCACCGCGACGGTGTGCGGCAGGGGGTGAAGATCACCAATCATGCACTACTAACATGCAAACAAGCAACTATAGAGTCTCATGTAACTATATTGTTAGTATCTATAGTATTTAAGGGATTAACACAAGCATCATGCACAACAGACTATTCTAAAATAGTTCCCATACCTATCCCTTTGCTATGGTTCCTATTCTGTTCTCTTATCATACAGGGAAAAAATGATGTTTTGAATCTATCAGTACGACAATCTTACTCTCTAATCTTGTTTATATGGTTGAATCTAGCGTAATACGCTGGTGTTTTTAATATGTGCCTAACATCTTCAGTAAAGCTATCCGATTGAAATTTCTCTAATAGATTTATTCTATACTTTAACCTACGCTCTGGTAATGTTTCCCACCCTTCTTGTATTAATTCTGAAACGCTACTCAACCTATCATAACACCATTTAACGAACCTAGTTGCTCTACGCTGCATACTGTCTAGTTCTCTGATCAAACCAAATTCATTCGGATCCCATACACTGGCTTCATACTCAAGGTGGGCCCTAACTAGAGAAAAGAAACATCGCTCTTTTGCCTTCTTATCACATTTCCCAAGTACTCTTTTTATAAATCCTAGCTTTCTCCTCACTCGGCCGCATATTTCCCGGATGTGTTTGCCCCGCGATAAATCTTTAGTGATTGTCACACCTAAAGACCTTATGGTTTCTACGTTTCAATCTTCGTGGTACTAATTTTATAGCATCGTTGTATCAAATAATATCTTCTTTAATACATGCTCATCGTATTACTCAAATTGTTCCTTGCATGTTGAATGATATCTGAAGTTTGTGGAGCACGTTATTAATTCTAAATCCTGTAGTATGGGTAAAAACATTTCCAAATGTGTGTATTCTATGTGTGTGTATCTGTATATCTGTGGTGTATCCCATGATAGACGGTGATTTGTATCCTGCCATACCCTTGAGGCTGCTAGCAGTAAATGTGGATACCTTTATCCTCCGTCAAGTTACGACCTATGTATTGGTGAGGAGGACTTTGTGAAGTGCATTTCGTGTGGTTGTAGTGGCTATAGCTTTCCATCTCAAGGGTACGGTTTCGAATCCCGGCAAGGGAAGTGATTTTTCATTGGTCAACCGATCCTCATCATCAGTGACATCATCATCAAGGGTCAACAATCCTAGGATTGGTTTGACGCATCCCTCTACTCGATTCTTCTCTCAGCCATCCCATTCATATAAACATTATCCTCTCTTTTGAATCATTCAACAAGATGCTCATTAAATCTACTACGAGGTCTGCTCTTTCCTTTCTTCAGGACATGCTGTCTTAAGATATGGCGGATTATGGTTCTCTTCCAATCCTTTTTTTAGGGTCAGTTTTTTAGAATCCTTTTTTCAGCAGACTCTTCTTAGGAGTTACTCATTACCTACGGGGTCGATCCATTTTATCTATATCATTCTTCTTCAACACCACATTTCGAATGTTTCCACCCTTTTCTTCTCCTCTTTATTAACTGTTAATTCACCTTCAAAGAACTTAAAGGTATGTAAAATTTATTCCGTGTATCTTTTTGGCGTTAAACTAATCTTTAAAAAAATTATATTGTTAAACATTTGGAAATGTAAGCATCCTGTAAATCATATTACCTATATTAATTGGTGGTTCATCCCATTTCAGCCCTGAAGAATGATAAAATATATTTTCCGAAATATAAGCGAAAAGTTAAAAGGTCATTCCACTTTCACAGGGATTTAAATTCCCGAAAAACCATCCACATAATGCTTTGCCAGAATAATGAACATGATATGTTCATGTAGGCCGTAGACCACAAATATCATGAATACAAACGTGAAATTGGTAAACGAGTAATTGGTGCCTCCAAAACTCGAAAAAGGGTTAACCGTACAATATAACGCCACAGTCCGGCATACGTTACCTGTTACGAGGCGCGCTACGACCCAGGGGGTAAACCGTTTCACATTTGCTGAGCTTATTATGACCTTCATTATTGTGACATAAACGTATTTATATAAATCCCATAAAAGGATGAAATGGTTCCATTCAGAGATGCAAAACCAAAACAGATTTCATCTTTATTCTTTGAGAAAGGAGATCGTGCTGGTGCTGGACTCCAAGACATGTGTTAAAATCATGCCATCACGTAGTACACCGAAGGAGCTCTAATCCTTTCTTCATATCGATAAATACGTAGTTTTTTCAGTCTTAAGGTATTTAAAAAATTATAACTGCCATTAACGTCGCGTATTCAAAGTAGCACCATAAACGTCGTTCAGATGTCGGCTTGGATCGTTAAACTTTTATGTACGTAAGCACATTTTGTATTTAGCATTATATATACAAGCAGAAAATTTTGCAATAAAATAACATCAACAAATGGGGCAGTGTAAAAAAAATCAATTTGAAAATGGAAAAACCAAGACTCAGTTCTTGATTCAAGTGCCTCGAAAGTATTGATAGTACTGTAGCACATCAATGGTCAAATGTTCCAAGCTAATTAATGGTAAAAATAGCTACTATTTTTACGTAGAATCAAACAGAGTATATAAGATCCTCTTGCACCGTACCTATGGGTACTCTTCTTTTCATCAATATAATTGTGGTAATTTTAATTTGTTTTAATCAATCATGATATGCCTTTTATGACTTAAGATACATTCACACGCAAGAGTAGAAATAATGTTCTTGAAGTAGGGAAAACTACCAAAGTGAAAAATACTTGAAAAAAGCACAGTTTAGAAATAGTTAGAAATTAACATCATTTACTTTCTAAGACTTTGAGTCGTAACATCAAAGTTCGAAGCATTGACATGGTGGAAGGTTGTCATGATGTCTATTTATAAGTACTCTTAGTCACTTTCACAGAATTTTATTTCACAATCGACCGGTTTCTGCCATTACGCCCTCTTCAGGTTACACCATCTACCTGAAGATGGCGTAACTGCCGAAACCGGTCGATTATGAAATAAAATTCTGTGGAAGTGACTAAGAGTACTCATTAATAGAATTTGAGTCGTTCATAAATTTAAACCCAAGGGGCTGTTCAAAAGCAATATCTAAGTGGCAAAATTTAAACTGTAATGCAGCTATAAGTCTTGTTCGAATAATGGAAACCATAAAAAAGCCAACAGAATTTATCCTTATTATAATGAGAATCCGGATTGTGAATATTATATAGTATATCTAGTATAATTGTGTAACTATCGTTATTAAGACTCAGTTTTATAATCACCTCATCAACGTAGTATCCCGAAGGTACTCCAATGTTTTCTAAATTTGGAATAATTTAATAGTTTGCAAGTTATTAGTCCTTTGCAATCAGTAAAGACAGGGCTTTGCAAACAGTAGAGGCTGGGTAATTTTTGTTTCCATCAGCAACGAAAACATACAGTAGGGATGCCACATCGGCTAAAAAACATCGAGAGGTCAATGTTTCGACGTTTATAAAAGTACACACCACTCACTCATTATTCATCGACAAAAAACATCGATGTTTCGATGTATCGAGTTTTTATGCCTTCATATCCGAGGTTAGGTATTATCATAGAGGTATAATGTATTAGGTATTATGCATCAGATCACTGTTTTATAATGAAATAAAGATGAATAAACAATACAATAAAAAACAAACAACACAATAAAGTGGGTGTACCTGTTCCCTAAAATTATTATAAGCTTGGTAGTATAAAAAAATCAAATGGGTTTAAAACGTTTAAACCTCCCAGTATCGGTAAGGAACACTCTTTGCTTAATATGCAGCGACCCCAACCTACCCCTGTTATCTTGTACCACCAAGTTGAGAGCTGATACAACCCTCTCAGAAGGTGCTGATGTAGGCATGGCGGATCATGTTCTTGGAAGGCAACACTGGGATGAAAACATGAACCATTTTATACCTTCACTTGTTTCCCTGCACGCGAACGATAGATGGTGTAATTAGAGAAGGTTCGTTCGTATTCTTAAAAGGCTTATGATAATCAGAAAAACGAATTATTAGTCAACCAAAAACATTTATTACACCGCTCGTTTCCTAAAACATCGCTGCGATGTTGAGTGTTTTGAAAACATCGAGTCGATGTTCCATCGATTGTCTTACCACTCGATGTTTTCGATGTATCAGCAAAAAACATCGAGTAGTCCGATACATCAATGTCGATGTGACATCCCTAACATACAGGCACATATACGACGCGGGGCGCCTTTATAAAACACCTTCAAATACGAGTCAAATCAACAATTGAAAATGGACAAAACACAATAAAATATAAAAATCAATTGCTCTTTTTACAACTCTAGTCGAGCAGATTTATCCCTCAACCCTCAGTTTTTTTATGCCACGTATTCTCATGATTGTTTCAGGACTTCTTGTTCATTATAACACCATCAATGTTCTTCAGGAAAATTATAGCAATCAGAATTGAATAAAACCAAAATGAATATAGTTGAAATGAAATTTATATTCTAATTGTAGTATATCACATAGGAAACACCGGAGAACTTAAAAATAATGAAATATTAAAACAAGAGCAGTAAAAAATAATTTAATTAGTAATCAGTAATAACAATCTGTCATTCACTTGGGCACCATTTCACATAAAGAACGACGAAATAAAAAAATATGAATTCCCAATACAAGTTTAGATTAAAATAAAGTCTCACGGCCATTAGGTAATTTTCTAGCATCCTATTATAGGTATAAAAAAGGCTACTTTTTTGCTAAATACTCTCACAAGACCTTTACGAAATTCCAATGTCATTCGTAAAACGTTTTCCTCTTGCGCGTAGTCATTCATAATGTAATAAGTGTACCAATTTAGAGGAAAATTCAATGAAAATAATCGTCAATTGTATCTCTCTTATCAATCCCTCTGACAACAGAGGGGAATTCCGCTATGCAAAAAACATTAACAATAGCATAGAATAGATATGTATATAATATAAAATTTGCCGCCTGTACTACACGTACAGGGGAGGAAAAATATTATATAAATAAGAGATAATACATTTTTTTAAATGTAAAATGCAATTTCCACGTCGTTTTCGTTCAACGAGCAGGATACTAGTCATTTCTCTTGTCTGTTATAGAGTGGAACCGTAGGTTGGGACATTTGCTTCACATACTTGAAGGAACGGCCGACTTATGGAGTAAACAATTATGGCAAACTAACAGGGCAAATGTAACAAATAAAATTAAGCATATTATACACGGATCAATGATTTTATTTCCGCAACCAAAATCGCTTTAAGGAGGATATTAATCACGTGATGCACTCCAGGTCACTTCTTGCCTTTCCAACAGTAATTATATTTGTATAGACGCCTCTAGCGACCCTCTCATGAACATAGAAACCGTAGCAGTTAGGTCTGACATCTACATCTAACAAAAGGCATTTATAATATTTACACAATTTAATATATCATGTTGAAAAATCATCAAATTACCATATTTATATTTAGCATTATATTTTAAGAGTTCGTAATAAAATTATTGATTGTTTCCGTAATCAAAGTCTACAATTATGGAAATTTAAAAAAACGCATGTAGTCATGTAGGAAAATAAAAACGTTTCTTACACTAGTTAAAAATACGAATAAAGGTCGAAAAAAAGCTGTATTTTTCGATAAGAAACTAAAAACGGCTTATGGTTAACAGATTGTCCTACACGAGTAGAATAGGTAGAAGTTAGTTTTAAAAAATCTGACATGAGAGCTACGAACAATTGATTGTTGTGAAACACGAGGAATGAGGAATGTATTTAAGCAATACGGAAAAGAAACTTCATGTACCTTCCTTTCTACGCCAGCGGACTATAACAAAGTGTCTGATAGAAACAAACAAGGGGCCATATGTACGATACTCCAAGCCTGCCACGTGAACGGTGGTGAAATTGACATTAATTGCCATGCGAAAAAAAATTCCTGGACCGGGAATCGAACCACGGACCTTTGACTATCCGGGTCACAAAGGGCAATATATCGCACATAAACAAATGCTTGCACAACACACACAACATGAGCTACGCGGGTTCGTCTGGATACTAACAATACACATAATTCATCAGCATACACCTTCATTTCTTTTCAGTTAACCACGTCTCCATATCCTCTCCCCCTTCATCACTTCATCTGATTAATGGACGCCCGCTTTCCTCGGGGCTAGGTATTTTGAGAATAACATCGGTACCTTACGATTTGAAGAAAATAATGAGCAATAACAGAACACTGTAAGAAGCTTCTGCCTGTGGATACTACAGCATTCCCGACAATACCACCTCTACACTACGACGCCGCGCCGCGACAAACAGAAAATTCAAATCCACTCCGGATGCACACATCATCTCTAAAAAGTCATTTTATAATGCCTCATTTCTATTAAAATCAACATTCAATGGGCAGTCCAATTTATCCATGCCTAAAAATTTTCAAATAATTGTAAAATCTACATTGAATCGTTAATATTTTAACTACTACTTCAATATTATGTCTACTTCAAATTAAAATCTAAGGAGATGAGCTCTACGGTCTCTTAAAGTGACAAATAAAATAAAATTCTCCAATGGCCGTTAAATTGGCAACCCTTGTAAAGGACAATTGCTGTGTTGGTTTGCGGGAGGGTCAATTCCACAGCGGTGACCAACTACAGCCCCTCAACCAGAAAACCCTCCTGTGGTGGTTTACGGGAATGTTACTTCCTCGTCAGCGACTCAACCGCAGACACACACACTCAACCGAATTGGGAGTCTTCACAGGGCTGATGGGACCCTGGTCATGATGCCTGGGTTATGGACGCAAACACACTCACCAGCACTCAGAAAAAACACTCTCTCACACACTCAAATGGAGAACAGTGCTCGAAAAGAGCGTAGTCAATGTGGAAGGACAAAACGAGGATGTGCGTCGATTACGCGTATTTCGGCCACAAGGTGGACCTCTTCAGCGAGCTGAAGGGAGAGCACTTGCAACACAGGGTAGTAAGTGAATTATCACTAATTCACTTGCTCACACACTCAAATGGGCACACCTACTGGGAGAATGGAGCTCAAGAAGAGCGTATCCGATGCACATCCTCGTTTGAATAAAAAGTAATTTAATTTACGTCGGAAGAGTATGTAAAGGTGTTTCAATTTTAGAGGTCAATTCAGAAACAGGAAACAGGAATTACATAAACAAAAAAAATAAGACCAATTGAGGATTGAATTCCATGTTCTAGAACTGGAGGGATAGAATTTGATGCTCCGGCTGGCGTGCGACACATCATATCAAAAAGTTATTCTATAATGCCTCATTTTTATGAAAATCAACATTCAATAGGCAGTCTAATTCATCCAATCCTACAAGTTTCCAAATGAATAAATAATTGTAAAAGATTATATTAAATCGTGAATATTTCAACTACTCCTTCAATATTATGCCTACTTCAAATTAGTATAGATACGTTTCATGCCTACGAATAACGGATAAAATATAATTTAATTTACTTTGGATGACTATGTAAAGGTGTTTAAATTTTAGAGGTCAATTCAAAATCAGGCTAAAGAATTACAGAAACAAGAAAAAACAAGACCAATTGAGGATTGAATTCGAAGTTCTAGAATTTGATGCCTTATGTAACTCGGTTCCCGTACTTAAACAATGATTTATCATTGAATTTTGTACCATGCATCGAAAGAATAACTCACAAAATAAAAATCAAAGCCATAATAAAAAAAACAGTTAATGATACTTTACAAAATTTTGCACAAGTTTTTTTTCCTCGCTACGATCCATATCTAACAACAACAACATAATTTATTTTTATTGGTATCAACATTATGTAAATACATATATATGTATATAAATACATTAAACGTACATGATATACAATGAATCAATGTTAATACACACAGATGTAGCTTATAAAAATATCATTAAAGTTATAAAATTTTGTCACTAGGTAGGTATTCATTAACCAAATTATGTAAATTTTACAACACAGCATGGTAAAATGTGTAATAAGATTACATTTAAATATTATAAATATGTACAATATAAGTTCTCCTGAGCCCCTGGCTCGTCAGGAGGTGCTTGTATAGGCAAAAATAGTTAGTTAAATATAAGCAAAAATAATAGTTCACAACAATATGTGTAAAACTGAACATTCACAGAAATAAAATGTAAATTACAAATGCGATTATTACATTATGCAATTTTAAACAATACAAACAATAAACAAAAAATTTGACGATCCACACCAGACAAAATAATACTTGAGCATAGGAAAACAAAAGCGTACTTTAATACAAATAACGTTCAATATTCGTGACATAAAAGTGAAAAGAAACTAAATGATAAAAAGGAATGGAAAAGACTTTCTCAATACAAAATTAGTAAGATTCCATGCTTCCTTGAAAACATTTGTATTGGTAAAGGAAAATATTTGATGCTACCGGGCGTAAAGAATGAGAGCTTTTTCTGAAATTTCCACTGCAAAAACTTATATTATACGTATTATATACGGCATTGTATTGTGATATAGCTTGGCCTCACTTGATCACTTAAAATATGATTGAGGCTGGCTTCCACATTATTCTCATTTTATCGCCCGTGAAACTTTCAAGGCTGCTGTAATGAGTCAAAAAATTTAAAACATACTTAAACTACATCTACATTTACGTAATCGCTCAGCGTGGATATCATGCACAAAAGTTTACAAGTGGTGAAGTGGTAGCACATGATAGAAGAAAAAAGTGAAGAATAAACGAAAAATATATTAGGAGTATAAATAGGGCCATCGTGAAAATGGAAAAACCAAGAGAATGGAAAACCCTGAACACGCAAGGAATGTGTTGAGTAACTGTCCTAAAATTTCTAAAATAAACCATTGTAAAAAAGGGCACAAATTTGGTAATTGGCGCAGCGATAAAATCTATGTCGTACCGCTTCCTTTTTCAGAATGTTGTTCCAGTAGAGTTTAAAATATTACACGGATTTGATACTAAATAGATGTTTACCCCAAAGATTGAAGTCTTAATACGTAAGGGAATGTAACGGGGGAATGCATAATTGAAAAATATGCAGGTGTGCAATCACCATTCGTATGTTTTAATCTCAGTTTGTGAATATACCTAGCGTACAGTGAAGAGCAAAAACCTGAATAATACTGAGAACACGTCCCCTACATCTACATAAAACTCTGCAAGCCACTACGAGGGTGTATGACAAGAGACTTTTAGGGACCGTAGGACATACCTCTAATTCAAAGAATTAGGGCACGAAAGTAAAACATTAACAGCCATAATCAGACAGTTCAAAGCAAATGTAAATTACATTCCATCTCGTGGGCTGGATCAAAACAAGCTCGTGATGGCTTATAACAAAATTAAGATGAATAATAACGACTCTAATAAAAGCAACATATTAAAACTAGGAGACATTCATACTGCTCCACAAAAAATGTGTAAGGAATGGCGACTAAAGGAGCCAAGGTTGTTACATAATATGATTTATTCAGATTCTCACAGCAGAATGACTACTAATATTAAAAATTAACTCAGCTATGTATGGTAAACTTGATGTTATCTAACGCATGCATTACATAAAAATGCCTTGAAATGCATATAAAAGTGCATACGCGAAAGAAGGATGAGTCATAGACTACGGTATGCAAGGTGAATATGTTAGAAAATATCAAATTAGATATTAGAGAATAGAAAGCATCCTAACAAATCAACCAACATGAATATCCTGATCCTACTCGTAAATCATCAATTCAAAAAAAGTGAATTCAGCATTTAAAATATTCAGGTATATAGAAATAAGAGAGATGGAATAAAATTTAAATACGCTATTATGTGATTAAATGTGGCTATTACTGTTCCTTTAACAATAAAAAAGAAAGAATGAAAAAAAACACCGAAATATCAAGTCTAACAGACAAGAGGTCTTGGTACTGAATGTATCATTACAGAATCCAATGTCAATCTCTTCAGGCGTATAATTGTCGTGGAAGATCATAGCTGACATGCGCACTTCGCAAGGTCACGGGTATGCGTAGAGTTAGGAGGGAAGGATGAGATGAGAAAGAAAACCTTTTTAGCAAGAACAAAACTTTTTAGAACGATACCCAAGTTTTTCCGCTCGCTATAGGATTGTAGGCGCAGGTAGTAATGGCGAAGGGGGCTCCAGTGCAGTGGCCAGTATTTGCTAAATAGACTCTTCCTAGCCCAAAATTACCAACTGAGAATCTACCACTACCTTATAGGTACAAGTAAAATTTTTACAGTAAAAATATGTAAAAAATCCTAAATCGTAATTGGCTCATTCACACATGTCATTCACACACAGGCGCTATTCCATGCCGTACCCAAGAGGTCGCGCCACCGGCTCGTTAACCTTTATTTAACGTGGCGTTTCCCCCTGCGTTCCCCTCCGGGCTGCGCAGAGGCCTATTCCACGCATTCACTCCCAGGGCCAGGGCAAGACGCGACGAGATCAAGCGGACTAAAAACTAAGCATATACGATATTAAACCCTATCCTGCCAATCTAAAATCCACCCACCCTCTAAATATTCTGCTAAATTCCCTAATCCTACCTATTTCATTCGCATACCTATCGGCGCTGACCCTGTTCATCATCATTCATTCTCCAATCAACAAAACTCAAAAATACCATTCACACATACACCTGCAAACGAAAATACAATAAAATGAGGAAAACCTGTAATAAATACATTAATTAAAAAAAAACATTAAAAGAAGGTAAAATTAACCATCAAAAATAAAACAAATTATCAGTGACAAATACGTTAACAACGAAATAATCTTAAGATATAAATAGAATGGTAGCGCATAATGGCGCTAAGAATGAGATTCCTACCTAAATCAAAAACTAAGAGCCGGTGCTCACAGCAAAACAGTAGTTCAAATGCCAAACCTGGATTGACCCGGGTCAAACGACAGATATTTCAACCCCTACACACTATAAGTGCTAAAAAGTGGGATCCCTGCCTAGTTAAATACGTAAAGGTAGCGCATAATGGCGCTAAGAATGTCAGTTCTACCTAAATCAAAAACTAAGAGCCAGTGGACAAGGCAAAACAGTAGTTCAAATGCCAAGCCTGGATTGACCCGGGTCAAACGACAGATATTCCAACCCCTACACACTATAAGTGCTAAAAAGTGGGATCCCTGCCTAGTTAAATATGTAAAGGTAGCGCATAATGGCGCTAAGAATGTCAGTTCTACCTAAATCAAAAACTAAGAGCCAGTGGACAAGGCAAAACAGTAGTTCAAATGCCAAGCCTGGATTGACCCGGGTCAAACGACAGATATTCGAACCCCTACACACTATAAGTGCTAAAAAGTGGGATCCCTGCCTAGTTAAATATGTAAAGGTAGCGCATAATGGCGCTAAGAATGTCAGTTCTACCTAAATCAAAAACTAAGAGCCAGTGGACAAGGCAAAACAGTAGTTCAAATGCCAAGCCTGGATTGACCCGGGTCAAACGACAGATATTCCAACCCCTACACACTATAAGTGCTAAAAAGTGGGATCCCTGCCTAGTTAAATATGTAAAGGTAGCGCATAATGGCGCAAAGAATGTCAGTTCTACCTAAATCAAAAACTAAGAGCCAGTGGACAAGGCAAAACAGTAGTTCAAATGCCAAGCCTGGATTGACCCGGGTCAAACGACAGATATTCCAACCCCTACACACTATAAGTGCTAAAAAGTGGGATCCCTGCCTAGTTAAATATGTAAAGGTAGCGCATAATGGCGCTAAGAATGTCAGTTCTACCTAAATCAAAAACTAAGAGCCAGTGGACAAGGCAAAACAGTAGTTCAAATGCCAAGCCTGGTTTGACCCGGGTCAAACGACAGATATGCCAACCCCTACACACTATAACTGATAAACGGTGGGATCCCTGCCTAGTTATAAACATTAAGAGCTCGTACACAAAGCAAAATACTGGGAATAAAAACAGGGATTAATCTGTAAATATAAATGGTATGATAGCGCATAATGGCGCTAGGAATGTGATTCCTGCCTAAGTGAAACACTAAGAGCCAGTGCACCAGGGAAACCGGAAGTAAACTACCAAACCTGGATAGACCAGGGTCAAACGACAGATATGCAAACTCCTACATCAATAAATACTAAATATTATATAATAACATAAACAAAGAAATAAATGTCGATACATAAGCTACAAAAATAAACGCAAAAATCACATAAAAACCTTAGTAGTCCGTAGTCATGGCCGCTCTCTCTCCTTTTTGGTCCGCTGTTACCGCAAGGATATGGGAAGGGTAGGAGGAAGGAGCATATAATATACAGGCATACTTTTACATAAAACTCAATACAATGGTCTCTCTAGTCCTCATGATGACACCAAATGTTGAAATCGGCACTCATTTGCACCACACAATCACCGCATTGACACAACAGTGACACCACACTGACACCACACTGACCCCGCACTGACACCACACTGACACAACACTCAATTTCTTCTCACTCACGTCTTGGCAGGCCGGAGCGATGTGGAGTAAGCTAAGGAGAGAGCGGGTTAGTTCACACAAAAACAATAAATTGATGCAAAGATGCTCGCATTTAATTCAAAAGTCCAAATAAATCCTTATAAAAATGCCGAAAAAGGACGCCACCGACATCTGCCCTCCTCAATTGAAGGAAGTCAGTGCCATAGGCACCAATTACTAGAATTTTGAGATTTAACACATGAGCAGTCTATGCATCCAAAATATAACGCTAATAGCTAAAGTTCTAACTATCCTACCGTTACGACGGGCCAGAAGGGCCTTTGATTCAAAGTATTGGAAACTGACTACAAACCCTACACTCTGACAGGCCGGGGCGTTGTGGTGATACCTACGGAGAGAGCGGGTTAGTACAAATAAAAGATAAGAAAACAAAATATTGAATGCCAAGTTGCTCACATTTAATGCATATAGCCGAAAGTGCGTTTTAAAAAATGCGAGGAATGGTCACTCAGAAACGAAGTCACCTGGATGCACTTCGTAACTGGCGATCCAACTCCATGGCTTTTGAGATTGAAAACTAGAGCAAACTTCGCATCCACAAAATAGCACTATAAGCTAAACGCATTTCCTCAATATCCTACCGTTACGTCGGGCCAGAAGGGCCTTTGTGTCAAAATATTAGAAACTGACTACATACCCTACACTCTGGCAGGCCGGGGCGTTGTGGAGTAACCTAGGGAGAAAACGGGTTAATACACACAAAATACAATAAATGGATGCAAAACTGCTCGCATTTAATTCAAAAGTCCAAATAAATCCTTATAAAAATGCCGAAAAAAGACGCCACCGACATCTGCCCTCCTCAATGGAAGGAAGTCAGTGCCATAGGCACCAATTACTAGAATTTTGAGATTTAACACTTGAGCAGTCTTTGCATCCAAAATATAACGCTAACAGCTAAAGTTCTAACTATCCTACCGTTACGACGGGCCAGAAGGGCCTTTGATTCAAAGTATTGGAAACTGACTACATACCCTACACTCTGACAGGCCGGGGCGTTGTGGTGATACCTAGGGAGAGAACGGGTTAGTACACATAATAGACAAAAAATACAATATTGAATGCAAAGTTGCTCACATTTAATGCAGAGAGTCGAAAGTGCATTAAAAAAATGCGAGGTTTGGTCATACAGAAACAAAGTCACCTGATGCACTTCGTAACTGGCGATCCAAATCCATGATTATTGAGATTGAAAACTAGAGCAAACTTCGCATTCACAAAATAGCACTAATAGCTACACTTAACTATCCTGCCGTTACGATGGGCCAGAAGGGCCTTTGAGTGAAAGTATTGGAAACTGACTAACTATCCCTACACTCTACTGGCAGGCCGGGGCGTTGTGGACTTACCTAGGGAGAGAACGGGTTATTACATAGAAAAAAACAAGAAATCAATAGGTTGAACGCCAAGCTGCTCATATTTAATGAAGATAGCCGAAAATACATTTTATAAAAATGCGAGAAATGGCCACCCAGAAACTCAGTACAACTGGATGCACTTTGTAACAGGTGATCCAAATCCATGAATTTATAGTTTTAATTCTAGAGCAAACTTGACATCCACAAAAAGTTAAATTAACGCGGTGACTAACTTAACGCTAACGGACTGATAGGATGGGCCATAAGGGCCAGAAAAGATTCTAAACTGACTAACTTTCCCTATTCTCTACTCTGCATGCGATGTCGTTGGAGCGCCAAGGAGTTTTCACTCATCTGTGGAACAATAAGATTAAAACAGCATAAAAGTAAAAACATTCATATTGAAACACCTAATTAACATCAACAAAAATAGGCACAACCAAATACACTCATGATAAAACATTGACAATATGTAACATCAATAAAACAGGCACAAACAAAATACGCTCATGATAAAACATTGATGATAACATTCAGGACATCAACACACAAGTATACCATATGCAAACACCATATGCAAACATATTCCTGCCTAGAGTCATGACTCGCTATACAAGAGGCCTCTTGTCTAAAAGTTGGTGGACTACTCCACCATAGTATCAAATCAAATCAGGGCCCCGACACTTATCGAGGTCATTTTACCATTAATCACACTTGGTTTCCCCAAATACCTTCATACACACCAGACATCGTGATCACGTAATGTCTGGAAATGGAGCAATTGGCTCCTAAGAAAATAAATAATTAACAAATATTCACATACACCCATTTAACCGACGTTTACATAAGCCTTCTTTACCTTTTAGATCGTAGGACCTGAAACAAATAAAGTCTTGTCATAATAATGTAAACCCATGGCCAAACCGAATAGTTCTCCTAATGTTGAGACTGCACACTCCTCTGTTTTGGGCTCCCAAGCAGGATCCTCACCATAACCCCTCCAGTCACCTTCCAGGAAGCGATTTTCCAATCGGAGCTCACCATCCTGTGAATACAGGAAAACATTTTTGAATGAAAGATAAGTGGTCCGAAAAGCAATCTTTAATGTGCAAAAATACTTATATTTTTTCATATATTATATCTGTAGTTAATTTTTTTTTATTTAACTGATAAAAAGCTTGCAGTGAAGAATAAGAATTTGTGAAAGAGGAAAGAAGTGAAGATTGATTACGCTTTTTTATGCCTCGGACATAGCACACTCAGCATTCATTAAAACAGTTATTTTGAAATCCAACCCAAAATAAAAATGCCGCGGACACCCGCCCAATACATAAGAATTCTCCTAGGGAGGTATTGTAAAAAAATAATGTAATAGAAGGATATTTTCGGCACGAGACATATTGATTTCCATGGCCCAAGTAAATAACGGATAAAATATACTTTAAGTAATATAATTTATAATAAAAAATGTACTTTCATATATACATGAGCTTTGTTGCAAAAATGTATTATAATTAGTCATTGAAATCAAAAACATACCGTGGGAAATGTTTAATATTTCCTACTTCTTTGCCAAACGCTTAAAAATTTTGTTTTTTAAACGAAGAGTAAATCTTTCGAAGACAATGGCGTGAATTTTCTGGAAAGTGAAATATAAATACCGTGAGAACTTAAGGGTTAAAATCTTTTTTATAGCTCCAGAAAAAAATTACTAGGAAGGTAACCATGTAGCTAAATGTGACCTTATCAACTAACGTATTTCCAAGTAGTAACCTAGTTTCATGTCAAAAGATTTGGTGATCTTCACCCCAGTTAACATCCGAGTTCAATTAGCTATTTTCGTAAAGACGGTACGTAAAAGCAGCTGCGGTGGACTACATAAAAGTACCTAGTATGTAGGCATTAGATAAGCCTTTAGCATAGATATAAAAAATTTATGACTAATTATAAGCTCATTTCATCTACTTAGAATACCGAAATCGTTGATTTATTTGGGTGTGTATATTGATACGGTGGATCAGAGTATCACCGTCACGAAATCAACGGCAGACAGAGTGCATAGGTATACTAATTATGTTCTGACTTGTTCGCCTAAAGATTTAGAGCGGATATCTGGTTTTGTATCATGGGTGGCTTATATTTTGTCTTTGCCACGATTTTTAATTAGTGATTTATATCACCGGAATGTTCTTTGGTTAAAATACATCCTCAAGCATATTGATTTAGAAGATAAACTGTATTTGGGTAATCCCGCTATGAATTTAACAATTTATTCCGACGCTACGCCATGGTCTCTGGCATTTGTTATTCCGGGTTATAATATTGTTAAAGCCGCCAAGACCAAAAGGCGTTATGAAATTAATTTTATGGAGGCCCTAGCATGTTTGTGGGCCTGGCAATTTACAATGGACAACTTGCCTGTAAATAGGAATGAATTAGTAGACTTAAGATGTGATAACATGGTAGTACTATATTCTTTTAGAAAAGGACGTGGAGAACTGTTCAAATATCCTGTAATCAGAAAAATGTATGTTAATTGCATAATAAAGAGTAGAGGCCACAGAGTGGCATGGAACCACGTCCCGACCGGGTCCAATCCGGCCGACGCGCCCTCTCGGGCTGTGCTCTCATAAACCCCCGCGGCCATCTTGGCCCGCTGGCTATAAAGGGGAGAGCCTCCCGGGAGGGTCAGCTCAGTCGGAGTCTGGACTCCCAAGGGACGTGGTTCCATAATAATACCGAATACCGAAATTCATTCATTCGATCAAAAGCTTCAATTAAATCATTAGTTCATCGAAACTTCGGATGTGTAACACCTCATAAAGAGAATGGACCCAGGTCAGTCACTGATAAAACGTGATTCCTTTTTTCTAGAAGATCTTGCTATTGAAATACTTTAAATAAGTAAAAATAATGCAAAATTCTCGATACTAGGGTATGTTTCCAATGAGTGAGTATGTCATCTATATAAAAAAAGTCAGTGCATTAAAATGCACAATTTTTAGGGTTTGATTTTTCCCCTTCTAAATAATCTTGATATCCACAAAGAATTAATAAATAAGGTTTATGCGTATCAAAATCGGCTAATAATATCCCTATACAAAATAATATCCCTAAGATGTAGCTAAATGAGCATGCTAATATTTCCTCTCATCTTGCATAATTAAATTCGATAACTAAGGGAACTTTTTCTTGATATGATGCCTCTTTAGGATATATTATTGAATGACAAAAAATTCAAATCTGTACTATAAAACATATTAAAAATACAAAAATAGTTACTAACGAAAAGGCGCGAGAGAAAATAAGATCTGAAAGTCCTTAAATGATGACGGGATGACTCAATCTGCCATATATTAAGACAAAGTGGATTGATGAATACAATTGTGGGAGAAGAGTGAGTGAAAATAATGGAAAAGGAAGACCTTGCATGAGGTATTTGGGGAGCAAGCCGTTAGGGACGTGAAAGAGAGGAATCATGTAAAAATAAAGAGGTTGACTTATAAGATAATCGTGTGAAAGGCTGCGTCATGCCATTAGAATGTTTGGCCTGTGATGATGATATAAATGGAATGTAAAAAGAATATTGCATAAATTACTTAAATACTTCGCATAAAATTTTAGCGGTTTGGATAGTGGTTTCTATAACGAGTATGCGGATAATATTGAGGAATAATTACAGGTAAAACAGAAAAGTACGTCTGTAACAACAGCAGTATTCAGTCCCCGAACATGTGCCCATTATTTTCTATGACCCAACTCGATATATAACACATATCTGAATAAATAATGTACTCAAAACCTTCTAAACGTTCATGAAACTCACAAAAATAACAGACTTAAGATTCCTATCATGGAGAAAATTTTTAATGTTAACAAAAAACAAATGACGCGCAGAAAAATCGCGTTTTTGTGTTCGTAGATTAATTCTGTCTGTAAATAAATTTTCTGTTGTTTGGGTGTTGAGCGAGATAATGCGTTTTTCCGTCTTATGTTGTAAGCAAAGCCATAGTACATATCACAATTAATCGCATTTCACTGCTTCTGTTGACATACTAATGATTGCACAGTGTCAAGGTAAACCCTGTTTTTGTATCACATAGTTATTTATTAAGGATGTAAAGCACAGCATATTTTTTCAGAGTAGAAAAGGAAAATAAAGGGAAATTTATATTTTCGGAAGTCACCAACTTTTCCTATGGCAACAATAATGAGTTTGATGCTTGGATTGCCTTCACCCGAAAAGGCCTTTCGTTTCATCTTTTGCTACAGAAACTTTCCCACGAAAGTTTCACAAGAGGGAAGTATTTAAATGCATTATCAGGATAAACGGTTAAAAATAGGATCTCAATGACAAAATGCTAGGAAAAAAGACTTCACTCGAGAGGGAGAGGCAACTTACAAGGCAGGAAGTTTAGTGGATTGCTTTATCAGTAGGTACCTTCTCGTGTTAATTTCATGTATGTTAGCAATATGAACAACTAGGGAGAAACGCCTTGAAATTCAAAACTCCTATTAATCCTAAGAAGCATTACGAGTCCGCGAATGTAGACAGAGTTGGTGAAACTCATTTCTAAACTAACGGCAGCCAGTCATGTAAAAAGTGGAATAAATACTTTTCAATACCTCGCACTACGTGCGAACGGGGTACTTTGTAGATTCTGTTACCGTGCGAAAATTTTGGTAAAAATCTTTAAGTGACCTTGTATCCTGTGCAGTTTGAGTTTATTACAGGAAGACAGAGATAATGAATACGGAAGAAGTATGTATATTCATTAAAAGTAAAAAAAATGGTTTCACTTACAGCCTCAAAGAGCAAGCCATCGATAAGTTTAGAATATCATCGACAGGAGAACACTTAAAAAAAATGGTAGTAATTAAGCCACGAAACGAAAGTCCTATATATTCTGTCTCTTCAAGTACCTAATTCAAACCTGAGTTGCATAGATCGTCACAGGAAAAATTAGCTAATCTCAAATTGCTGGATAACCTTAATGTGTCAACTAGATTCGGGTATTTAGATTTAAGTTTCTTCCTGTAGCTAACTATTAAATCGTTGTTGTAACGTCTGGCAAATATTACGGGAGAACACTAATTTAAATAAAGAAAACGCTGACTATCAGACTCTCCTTTATTCTTGGTTGGTTGGTTGTTCTGGGGAGGCGACCGACAGCTGAGGTCATTTGCGCCATTCAGGATAGGTATGCAATTAAGTAGTGTAAGAATCCAACCCGGGCCCCTCGAGATGGGAGGCTAGTACTCTAGCCACCACACCAACCCGATCCCCCCTTTATTCTTCCTCTCTCCAAAACCATCAACAATCCAACAATCCCCCCGCTGCACTCCCCCAGCAACCCACCAACATCAACCAAACAAACAAAACAAATATCAGACGTTACAGTGTTATTAATGTATCAAATCAGCTTTATTAACATTTATCATCCGTAGCACGCACTTACACACTGATATTCATAACTTATCTTTGCGGAAATATTGGAAATATAAATTGATCTCACTAATATATTGCATAAAAAAATGGGTAAAACAACCAGTGTTGAATACCCATCAACAAACCTGGTGTGAGGCAGTAGCAATTGAGGCTTGCGATTTTAATAGTTAGAGAAAAAAAAATAAAACGTTTCCGCTCTCTTAAGTGAAATTTAAAAAAACTACAGCAGTGTGTGCGTTATCGAGATCCGTGATCAAACCTGAGGACTTTCAAAATATTCGCCGGTGAAAACAGCTGAAAAGTATTGAAGATCAAACGGACGAGCCAGATATCCCTCACTATATGCTCCTTCACATCAACCTGAGATAGATGTGATTCATTCGATTCAATGATCAACACAAACGACCATATAGGGTATCAGAATGTGTAAGGAATTGAATGCGTGATAAAAGTCAGATGGCTTAACTGTGCCATAATAATTTACTACGGCTTTTTCTGCACTCGTACCTCTTGACTTAAAAACTAGATGAAATATCTTTTGACCTGTGTTTACAAATGTGATTTTGAGTGTGTGCAGAACTTCAACCTCCACGAAAAGCCTTGTTGGAATACCCAAAATTAAAATACCAATGATTTTTCGCAATGTACTATTAAAAAAGATTCGCGTTTTTTAAATGAAATCAAATCAAGATATATTCAAATGGATAAACCAAGACCATTTATGATCGCTGAAATAAATGGTTTGGGCGGAATTTCATTGAAAAGATAAAATAATGCAACTGACAAGCATAGAGAGCAAATAAAAGATATACATTAGATTAAATACATGTAAATGGTATTTCTTCTACTACCTCACCTAACACGTCACTCTAAATTTGGAAAAGAAAGCCGAAACACACACTGGTTTCAGTCCTATCTCTTGTACTGCTCGCCGTCTTGTTACTGTTGTAACAAGCTGTTTACACCTGTTTATAATATTCTAGAATTGAAAATCAATCGCAGGCCTTTGTTTCAAAATTTGCAAATAAACCGGTGATGCCTGATCATTTCAAGCAAATCAACAACAATAAATTAATAACATGAAGATCGAAAGCGTTGAAACCATAAGGTATTTAGGTGTAACAATCACTAAAGATTTATCGTGGGGAAGATACATCCGGGAAATATGCGGCCGAGCGAAGAGTAAGCTAGAGTTTATAAAAAGAGTACTTGGGAAATGTGAAGAAAAGACAAAAGAGCGATGTTTCTTTTCTCTGGTAGGCCCCACCTTGAGTATGAAGCAAGTGTATGGCATCCGAATGAATTAGGTTTGATCAGAGAACTAGACAGTGTGCAGCGTAGAGCAGCTAGGTTCGTTAAAAGGTGTTAAGATATGCTGAGTAGTGTTTCAGAATTAATACAAGAAGGGTGGGAAACATTATCAGAGCGTAGGTTAAAGTATAGAATAAATCTATTAGAGAAATTTCACCCGGATAGCTTTACTGAAGATGTTAGGCACATATTAAAAACACCGGGCTATTACGCTAGATTCGACCAGACGAACAAGATTAGAGAGATATATTGTCGTAGTGATAGATTCAAAACGTCTCTTTTTCCCTGTATTTAAAGAGAACAGAATGGGAACCATAGCAAAAGGTACAAAGTATGGGAACTATTTTAGAATAGCCTGTAGTGCATGATGCTTGTGTTAATCCCTTAAATACTATAGATACTAGCAATATAGTTGCATGAGACCCTATAGTTGCTTGTTTGCATGTTGGTATTGCATGATTGGTGATCTTCACCCCCTGCCACACACCGTCGCGGTGGCTAGCAGGGTATCGTGTAGATGTAGATGATGAACTTAAATGCATATTTCTGAATTTTTGGAATCGTGATCAACGCCGGGCATATTAAGTGGTACGGCAATAGAAGAATCTTAATTAAATAAAAAATTATGATAAGCTATAAGCTGGAGAGGGTCCACGAAGGTAATGCATTTACAAGGTAATCGGATCGCGAAAAATAAACCGTCCACAAACACAAATGAATTTCAATAAGTCAGAAAATGAAGAAACGCACATTACTTTCAAGTTCAGATTCATTAATAGCAGCCCCTTAATCTCGGATTTCGATCAATTTCTAACGGAAAGAAGGTGAAACAGACTTTGAGTTCTAAATATGTGTAAAAGGGCAAGCGTTAAGACGAAGCTAGAATAATCAGAGTCGTCCGAGTAATTCTCGACACTCCAATCAATCCATCTGGATTTTCGGCGGGAAAGTGGCTGAGATTAGAGAACACACGATAGTTGACCAGAAGTACAGAATCACAAAAACACTACCTAACTTTATGTGAAAATGAAGTCACTGGAGAATAAAAAACATTAGCACTAAACTGACTTACCATCTTCACTCCTGAATGGCGTTCGTGAACAGCCTGTTTCTCGAATTTACAGTTTTCCTTATAAGTCATGCGTGATCAATGATGAAGTTCCAGAATTCCGTCGCTCGTAACTGGGGAAACTTCTTCCTGAAACAAATTCACATAGTTAACAGATGCATGAAGATTCAATCATAAATTTTGCTGTACTACTGATGGAAATATCATACAATTAATGGAAATAAAACATGTGTTATATACAGCGGCGGATTACTAAGTAAAGAAGAATATTTAATATCAGCTAATATTTCTCTAAGTCCAGAAAAATAAATTACGTATCGTTTCTAATTTTTTTAAACTACGATGAACCTTGGCATAAAATCACTGGAAACTCAACGAACATTAATAATGCCAACTATCTTAAAGCACAACTCTCTTGAATAATGGGAGAAAACTCACCTGTCCTTCTTTTGCCGCGTCCCGAAGAGTACTGAGGAATGGAGGTATAATCACGGAATTGATGTCACGGTCCGGCGTGACGTCACACGATACGTGAGCGCCAATGTGCCATGAGAATTGGTCGTGATTCACAATTTTGAAAACAATTAATAACTATCGCAGTTTAAAAATTTTCTCGACATTTCTATTTATGGATATTTATTTTTTATACTAATATTTTATTTTAATAGCTACTTTATTTTTTTATAAAAAATTGTTGGCGCCAACTGCCATTACTTCCGTAAACTACCCGTTTTGGCGGGGAACAGTGACACAATACGCGCTAGACGCTTGGAATTATCTACTACCTGAAATTGTCTTTGCAAAGCAATTATTTCAGATCTACCGAATCTTCAAGTCAAATGATTTCTGATCCTTGACTTCCGTTTACAATTTCCGGTGCCAGAATTACGGCGATTTCTGAAATAATTGCATAAAAAATGTTTTCAGATTAACATTCTCACTAAATTCGAGTAGGAATTCCATTAACCTTGATAATAGTTAACAATCTGATGAATGACATTCTTGAATAATACCTATGAATAGTATCGAGTATTTCGTAGGTAGCTTAACTTCCAAACAAACGTTAGTATTTCGAAATTGATACCTTACTCCTGCACATCAAAATGCATTGGCATCGATTCCTTGATATATCGCCTGCCACACACCCTCACGGTGGCTCGCAGGGCCTTACGTTCATGTGGATGAATACATAAGCAATGAAAATCATATTTGTTCGTGAGCAGCTGCATAATCATAGAAAATGAAAGGAAAACAAGCGAATACTTGCATTTACGAGAATCGAGAACTCTTGAAGAAGTCGTGTACGCCATACTACAGCAAGGGCTGCCTCACAGCAACAACGGCTTACGGTTGAATTTTGTTGGGTAGGCATTTACAATCACGAAACATATGAACGCGTCGAAATACTACTCGGTCACTGATCACGTGATTCACTCTAGTAAACCACTATTCCCATCTCACTGCAAGGTTACCCTAGTTGCATGTCAATAGTGCATGCTTGGTGAGCTTCACTCCCTGCCACATACCCTCGCGGTTGCTTGCAGGCTGTTGCGAAGATGTAGGTGTAGGATCACTGCATAGTTCTTGATTTGCACTCTCACAAATTGCACTGGAATGCACTCGGACACTGAACCAAATCTTGATGAGTTTCAATTCTCCAATAGGATTCTTTGTTGGCGGGATTTGGTGAACAACATAATATTCTCGGGGATAGTTTAAAAAGACGACACTGGTAAATATGATATCGCCAGTCTTAGAATTTATCACTCACGGAAATTAAAACATTAATTACGTGCACAATACTTTAAACGAAAAGCAGCTTCCTATTACAAGACGGAAACGCCTCCAAGTATTCTCGCACATATTTCGCACCGCTGCACTGTGGTCTGAAATCGGAAATAGCCGGACAAAAGTCCAAAATTGCTTATTTTGAGGTACACACTTGAAACTTGTCATAAACGCTGAGAATTGATCACTGATCATGGAACAATAAGCCATTTTTGGATGATCTCATCCGTTTTTGAGGTACAGAGGCCCAAACTTGGCCAAGTTTCCAAAAACACACCCGATCTGGTTTTTCTTCAAAAATATTTGAAGTTAAGCTGCTGGTGGAGTTTTGGAAGGATTTTTATGAAGTAAAAAACATTATATTCCGGTAATATGATACTTTATCTATATTATCTATTAGTTTCGAAGATGTTGGTTAATATTAGTGTGGTATTACGTCGCAAAATGGCGGACCCTTTTTCCGGGTAAAATTTGACATAAAGTAGACAATATCTTTAGTTTAAGAAAATTGCCACCGCAAAAACTTTCATGAAAGTATTTACTAAAGATATTTTAAGAATATAAAGCAAAAATCTTGGAAAAAAGTTTGCGGCTGCGAAAATGAACGCAATTTTTCGATCGCGCTTCACGGCCCGGCTCCGCGACGCGGGGCCTAGAGACTCGGTGACTCCGTTGGATATTTCAAGTTGTTTGGAACTAATTATTGAAACTTGTCATTTTAACCATGGTATACAGTCTCTATTGACCTGAAATACTATATTGAAGATATTATGAGGATATTGGATTGATCGAATGGATCACTGAACGCGTGACGCTGGTATACATTCTCTGGTTTGGATACGTAACGGATTCATGCCGCATGTTGGGAACATCCGTTGGTGTAGAATTTAAGTTTTCACGCGAAGGGTACCTTACACATTTACCAGGAAAGGCAACAGTCAGGATTCTTTTTCTACTCCTTACCCTTTTCACACTTGCCGAGGAGGTACGTGTGAGAAGGGGCTTTTTATGACACCGCGCAGCCTTTGACGGTATTTCCAAAGGGGTTTTTCCTTTTCCCTTCAAAAACGCATTTTAGCTGGCAGTTCTTATTTGGATTCGGTGGATGAGTGTTGTGCCTGTAGTGATTTATTTATTTGCTAAAATCTGTGTGTGTCTAGTGAATTGATTCGTCATTGAATATATATCATATATTCATCACACGTACATGGAATATACATATATATCATTGAATTAGTTTCGCTGTTTATTCCCTGTGTTGGTCAGCGGTGTTTCTGGTTTACTCAACAGTCTTTCTTTTTCAAGGTTAGTATTTTGAATATCATTTTCAGTATCGCTATTTATTCTTAGCATTTCACTCCGACGCTTATAATGTTCCTTTTTATAAAACTTCACGTCGTTTTTTCGCCGATCTTATATTATGGCAAATATAATCGTGAAAGGTATTCCTCGTGCGACTTTCATTACATAATTTTATCTGTCGGATCCATACACAGATTTTTTGGATTGTCCAGCTCTGAAATGACATCATATCAGATCACACGTTTGGAGCTACACAACAAAATAATTGAGATGAAAGGAAAATCATTGCACGACAAAAAATATTCTTGCTGGATTTTTTATCTCGGACTTTGAATTTAGAGAATCATTTCGATGCCCTAGATAGTCTCCGTGAATTTCTACGGAGGTTCTTGGTGTATCACCAGAAAAGGTGGGAAGAATGTTTTCGAAAAAACGAGCAATTTTTAGCTCGCAATAATGCATGGGTCCAAGAGCCAATTATTTTCCCGGAAGCAGTCCGTCAGTACCTACTAGGTACTTCTACAATGACCGGTATGTATTTTCTGATTTATTTCTTTTGCGCAATATCATGGACGATGGTTTTTGCATGGAATTTATATCTTAACATTATTGATTCATTAGGTTCATTGGGGCGACCAAAAAAATGTTTTAGGATTTCCTCAGACAGGTCAAAAAGAAGAAAAGTCTAAAATATTAAAAGTTCTTCCTCTGCTGCCGAGCTCGCATTAGCAGCCTCTCTTAGTCTCAGAGAGGAAGGAGATAGTGCTACCGCTCAGCATCTCACGGAAGTAACGATTACCACTCCCACTAGAGGAAGAAGAATGGAGGAAAAAAGATGAGATGCAGTCGGAGATGTCGCCAGAGGAGGCTATATCTCTGATGATCACCACTGAGCTGACAAAGAATCAGTATAATTTACTGACAAGCTCCGCTCTTAGTTACGGGCACAACCTGTATCCTAGCTATGTGCGATTGTTAAATGCAAAAAGCGCTGCATACCCCGAAGGGATACACATCACAGAAAAATTAGCGAAGTGAGTTTACAACATCTATTAAACCATACAGCATCGCGGATACTGACATCCGTTTCCACGACTCTAGCATCCGGCAACAAAGTTAAATTGCACATTAATTTTCAAATATGGATTTGATGGGAGTCCGGGCCTTTCGCAATATAAACAGTTGTGGGAAGAAGCAGATACTTCAGATGAATATTTCTTTATGAGCACCATGGTGCCACTTCGTTTGCTGAATGACGCAACTGGTAGGAGCTTAAGGCATTTCGTGTTTCATACCGTGTTTCATACCACGGTCCATAAGGTACTACTGCATGGAGGGGAAATTGCAAAAGAGACGATTCTTCCATTGGGGCAACTGTCCGTAGAGGCACTGGAAGCTAGGAATATAGACACCCGTAAATTTCGTCTTAGATTCACCAGGAAACGCTCTAGAGTGGCCACAAACAACGACCTCTTTAAAAGATTGCTGATCACATCGGATCCATTCCTTTCCTCTACCTTGGCTTCAACTCCGAAGAGATCAAGAAAGACGCCGAAAGAATTGAGAGGACTTCTAATTTTAGATGCCAGAGAAGGAGAGGAATCGGATGGTAGTGATGAACAAAATTCTTCGGAAGACTGATGGTTTGAATTTCTTTAAATTCCATACTTTAATCAGGAATACTAAAAACCAGCATGGCAATGGGTAACTTCCGAAGTATACTTCAATTCTACACTTTATTTTCCTTTTATTATTTAAGTAGGAGCTTAAGCTGACATGTTTTACCGTCTTCATTATAACCATTTTATTTATTAATTTAAATGAATCCTTTGCGGAGTGCATAAACGTCTTTTTCTTCTTATTGTTAAAACTTCCTTCCAATCTTTCTTTTGATCTATAATTAAATAAGGCATTTCATTTCCAAGATTTATGTTCTGATGGGATGTGCAAAGGTAAAACTTACAATAGCAAAATTATATTTCAATGTCGTGTTTACCAGAGTCACGCGTTCAGTGATCCATTCGATCAATCCAATATCCTCATAATATCTTCAATATAGTATTTCAGGTCAATAGAGACTGTATACCATGGTTAAAATGACAAGTTTCAATAATTAGTTCCAAACAACTTGAAATATCCAACGGAGTCACCGAGTCTCTAGGCCCCGCGTCGCGGAGCCGGGCCGTGAAGCGCGATCGAAAAATTGCGTTCATTTTCGCAGCCGCAAACTTTTTTCCAAGATTTTTGCTTTATATTCTTAAAATATCTTTAGTAAATACTTTCATGAAAGTTTTTGCGGTGGCAATTTTCTTAAACTAAAGATATTGTCTACTTTATGTCAAATTTTACCCGGAAAAAGGGTCCGCCATTTTGCGACGTAATACCACACTAATATTAACCAAAATCTTCGAAACTAATAGATAATATAGATAAAGTATCATATTACCGGAATATAATGTTTTTTACTTCATAAAAATCCTTCCAAAACTCCACCAGCAGCTTAACTTCAAATATTTTTGAAGAAAAACCAGATCGGGTGTGTTTTTGGAAACTTGGCCAAGTTTGGGCCTCTGTACCTCAAAAACGGATGAGATCATCCAAAAATGGCTTATTGTTCCATGATCAGTGATCAATTCTCAGCGTTTATGACAAGTTTCAAGTGTGTACCTCAAAATAAGCAATTTTGGACTTTTGTCCGGCTATTTCCGATTTCACACCACAGTGCGCTGGTCAGCTGATCGGGACGTGTACTTGCCTCGCAAGAAGCAACTAAGGGACTGAAGGGAGCGATTGCTTCGTTCTTGACCTTGGATGGCCACGGGTTTCACTAACGCTGAAATGATTCCTCCTCGCTCTCACTCTCAGGGTCGAGAACGAGGCACTCGAGAAAAAAATAACGTGATCGAATGTCGGAAAGGCGGACTTCGTCTGAAATAATTCATGCTTCTGCAAGAAAACCAATGAATCATGTGTAGTGTAACGAGTATCTATCAAAAGTTCAGATAGAAACGTAATGTATTAATTGATTGGAATGTATAAAGTGTATTGAGTGCGCAAATGAGTATTGAGTATTTAAATGCGTCACGGTATTTTTTGTCTTATGGCTTATGAAATAAATGTGTTTTGTTACACATTACAGAATAAGGTATCATTTACACGATCTATCACTAGTCCAGCTGCTCCAGGGTACATCTACATCCACACGATACCCTGAAAGCTACTGGAGGGGTGTTGTGGAATTGGGTGAACCATCAGAAACGCATTTGAAATCTAAAGAGAATTAAATTTACACTTCCCATCTTGCTAGCAGTTGAAAATACTAGTTCATGAACTACTTACATGCAACTGAGACGTACAGTGCTAATACTTTGAGGAAAGTATTTCATATGCATTCACGAGAACTGTGTTACTAAATTTTTATGTCCAAAAGGTGTAATACTTATTGAGAATTCAGGAATTTTTATAACAGCATTAATTAAGTAATTAACATTTTCTATAACACGCATGGGAAACTTATGTTGAAACGACCATGCTAAAATAATTGGCTCACACTATTCATCTACATGCAGTACCTATTCCAATTTCCCTATGTATCTTCAATGCAATCTATTCCTCTCTCAAACATTATTGGATTCCAGTAGCTGGTTGGATTGAAAACAACTCGAGCTCTAACGGGAGCATAAACACCGAATCATGAACTATCCTATTCATTACATCATATAGGTACTTTTATAGCCCTGGTGGTGCCGTGATCCTGGAATTATAGATCTTTAAGGCCGTTTTACACGGTCATTGATACTGCGCAGTCTGTTGCGAGAACACTTGCGCAAGAAATTTTGAGCCGTGTAAAGCGACGACTTGCGAGCAAATAAGAACATATTCTAATTTGATACATGCGTTCACGCAAGTTTGAAGTTTATTTCTCTCACTGCATGGTGCAGATGTAGCGGCAACGAACTGCCTGGGGAATTCTAGCAATTAAATAGATAGTTGACGATTAAGTAGGGTGTTTTTGCTTGCACTCAACTTCTTAGGTAGTGAATCAAGTGCAATAATGATGAGCTGGGCGATTAATCACGTGAAAGCTTAAATTTCGCGCTTAAAGGAAGAACCTGTTAACTTGGCCCACATCTGTTTGTTCGTGTTGCAAATTTTGCGCTAAGTATACGGGACTTGGGTCTCCGCTATTATGTTTAGACTATGGCTTAAAACATATTTTAAAGTGGTGGTAATTTATCGCATCTTTCATGTCCAATTCATTCTACTTCACAGATCTTGACGTTATGCGATATATTGACAAAATTACCGCTACTGAATGGTATATTGTCACTGGTATAATGCACCGACGATGGCACCGTGTAAAGCTGTCAAGCAAGCGCCCTCGCAATTCTCTACGTCACGGACTTTCGCAGACGACTGCTCAAAGGGAATCAACATCAACTTGCGCAGTTTCAAAGACCGTGTAAAACGGCCTTTACTGAGGAGGCTCCTTGCATCGGTGGGTCGCCAGCCTCAAAGGGAAGCAAGGGATTCTCGTCCCAAGTCCCAAGGCCCAAATTTAAAAGCGAGGTAAATGAGACACCAACCTCTTTTGACCACTGTTTCCCATGAAGAAAGCCTTGAGACCTGCTAGTTTTACCGCTTTTCTCAAATATGGGTCGAAAATAGGGTTAGCCGAGGGGGGTGAGTAAGCGTGGTGTTATGAGTCGACCCTTGACCTGACTCCCGCCCAGCAAAGCAGCAAGTGTGATGCACACCTTGACCTTATGGACTCGGTTTCATTGACGTCACAGTCAGCACGTTACTTGGCGACCGGTGCGTCAACTAATATTGCCGGAAATGGTTTAACGGCGGAGGTTTGAAAGATATATGCTGCCATACGTGAAAGTCAAGCTGGGAAGAGAATTGTCTTTGAATTGGTATAATTAGGTTTTGAACTGCTCCAACTTGTAAAGGTTAACTTAGCGTACACCTAATCCTAAGACAGGAGAGCCCTTGCTTGAGACAGGATTGGAACCAGTGACCCTTAGATTGCCAAGCCATAACCGGATGGAAGATTCGTGTCGAAATTCGAACTTAGTCAAGAACGATGTGTAATCATTTAAATTTCGACATTGGGCTAAATTTATTTAGGTACTGTGTAAAGCGAGCAAAGGTATAAACTGAACAGTCTGAAAGACAACGGGAATGCAGAGTAATAGAGATGAATCATTGTCGATATTAGCTAATTCCCCGAAGTGAAGTCTCATTCACTTCTACTGCAGCAGTTAAAATTAATTTCAACAACTAAGCAGCACTGAAATTTTGGAAAAGAATTAATGTTTGGTGGTGTGACCCCCTGCCACACACCCTTACGGTGGCTTGCTAGGTATTACGTGGATGTAGATGTGTTAAAGTCAAAAAGAATTTATCGTTTACAACATGCTATGCTAGTTACAGACCGATGATTCCCCTTAACGGCTCTCCGTGGTCAAAATAGCTTACCTACGCTGTTCCCAACGCCCCTGGTGACAAAGGAATCCTTTAGGATAATTTTATGAGTGTCTTTGCTTACGCAGACATTGACATATTAATGTTTATATCAGCAAAAATGTGACAGAGATCTAGGACGAGAGTAGTTTACAGGGGAACAATGAGGAACGAAGGCAAGCTATATAAGAGAAACTAATCTAATGTAGATCAAGAACAAAGAGGTTTATGCATAATGTCTCATTAAACAACTTTTAATGTAAAATGCTTTGCAAATCATTAGAGGAGGATCTGACATATTTTAGTCTCATGTTAGAGAAGTCACATCAGGAAGCGACCAAAAGTCTAATCCTAAAAGAACGGAGACGTTGACTTTGTTGCGAGCAGCGTGAATAAGTCCTGCATACTAAACCTATTTTTTCATAAGCGCGTACATAAAAAAACAATGAACTAGACGAGATGACACCAACACCAGACGAAATTTGGAGCGAAGTAATAATTTCATAATCACGGATCACTAAACTCCTCAATAACATAGAGACCTAAAAATCGAACTTGAGTTTTAGGTGTTCCTAAGGTTGAGGATACGCAGTGGGAGTCACGCTACATCTACATCTATATAATACCCTGCAAGCCACCACAAAGGTGTGTGGCAGGGGGTGATTTGTCACCAAACATTCACTACATATCATGCATAAGAAAGGAATAGCATTAATATACTAGTCAGAACAGAACTAGTCACGCTAATCCCAATACTTAACCAGGAAACTCATATCACAAGAATTTTGGATCCGCTTCAAATAAACTTGAATTCATTAAACGGGTAAGTCGGAGGGTACACCTTACAAACTAAGGAGAGGTGTTTCTTCGCGTTCGTTAAGGCCAAGGTGGAATATGCCTGTAGTAGTTACGACCAGTGGGGAAAAGGAAAAAATGAGGGAATATCTCCAAGGTTGGTAAATAGTTAGTATAAGTTAGTGAACTATCAATATTGTCACTAGAGAAATTACGATGGGAGACAATGCAAGCGCGAAGGCATCAATCAAGAATATAAAGGCCGACGGATTTTCCTCCGAAACCAAAAGATTTCAAACAATTGACTTTTGCCGGAGAGATTTCGTGTTACATTATGACGATATTAAACGAAAATAATGTCACACTTGAAAATGACATTGAGTGCTGGAACGCGTGGTGATTCCCAAAAAAGTGGACAAGTACGACTACTTATTTTCATTTTAAACCAAGAGAATTAAGGTCCCATACAACATTGGTGGGAAGGATCATTCAAATATAGGATAAGAGGGTAAACTTAACCACAGACAGATTAAAATATTCTCTCTTCCCACGTATAATTTCTGTCCCTCTCAGCATCAAGACATGTCACATCTAGACGTCTTTAAAAAATTAACTTAAACGCGTAAACTGAAAATACATTCACTTTCGTTTTACTCAACGGATTAATAAAGATTAAGGAATAAACCAGAAACATGACAGATTTGAATTGTGATTTTTTTATTAACTGAGCACGTCTGAATGAACCATTATTTTAATATTTACAACTACATGTACACTATACCCTGCAAGCCACCGCGACGGTGTGCGGCAGGGGGTGAAGATCACCAATCATGCACTACCAACATGCAAACAAGAAACTATAGAGTCTCATGCAACTATATTGTTAGTATCAATAGTATTTAAGGGATTAACACAAGCATCATGCACAACAGACTATTCTAAAATAGTTCCCATACCTATCCCTTTGCTATGGTTCCTATTCTGTTCTCTTGTCATACAGGGAAAAAATGATGTTTTGAATATGTCAGTACGACAATCTATCTCTCTTTAATCTTGTTTATCTGGTTGAATCTAGCGTAATACGCTGGTGTTTTTAATATGCGCCTAACATCTTCAGTAAAGCTATCCGATTGAAATTTCTCTAATAGATTTATTCTATACTTTAACCTACGCTCTGGTAATGTTTCCCACTCTTCTTGTATTAATTCTAAAACGCTACTCAACCTATCATAACACGATTTAACGAACCTAGTTGCTCTACGCTGCATACTGTCTAGTTCTCTGATCAAACCAAATTCATTCGGATCCCATACACTGGCTTCATACTCAAGGTGGGCCCTAACTAGAGAAAAGAAACATCGCTCTTTTGCCTTCTTATCACATTTCCCAAGTACTCTTTTTATAAATCTTAGCTTTCTCCTCACTCGGCCGCATATTTCCCGGATGTGTTTGCCCCGCGATAAATCTTTAGTGATTGTCACACCTAAAGACCTTATGGCTTCTACGTTTCAATCTTCGTGGTACTAATTTTATAGCATCGTTGTATCAAATAATATCTTCTTTAATATATGCTCATCGTATTACTCAAATTGTTCCTTGCATGTTGGATGATAATTGGAGTTTGTAGAGCACGTTATTAATTCTAAATCCTATAGTATGCGTAAAAACATTTCCAAATATGTGTATTCTATGTGTGTGTATCTGTATATGTATCCCATGATAGTTGGTGATTTGCATCCTGCCATACCCTTGAGGCTGCTAGCAGTAAATGTGGATACCTTTATCCTCCGTCAAGTTACGACCTCTGTATTGGTGAGGAGGACTTTGTGAAGTGGATTTCGTGTTGTTGTAGTGGCCATAGCTTTCCATCTCAAGGGTACGGTTTCGAATCCCGGCAAGGAAAGAGATTTTTCATTGGTCAACCGATCCTCATCATCAGTGACATCATCATCAAGGGTCAGCAATCCTGGGATTAGTTTGACGCAGCCCCCCACACGATTCTTCTCTCAGCCAACCCATTCACATAAACATTATTCCTCTCTTTTGAATCATTCAACAAGATGCTCCTTAAATCTACTACGAGGCCTGCCCTTTCCTTTCTTCAGGCCATGCTGTCTTAAGATATGGCGGATTATGGTTCTCTTCCAATCCATTTTTTAGAGTCAGTTTTTTAGAATCCTTTTTTCAGCAGACTCTTCTTAGGAGTTACTCATTACTACGGGGTCGATCCATTTTATCTATATCATTCTTCTTCAACACCACATTTCGAATGCTTCCACCCTTTTCTTCTCCTCTTTATTAACTGTTAATTCACCTTCAAAGAACTTAAAGGTATGTAAAATTTATTCCGTGTATCTTTTTGGCGTTAAACTAAATTGTAAAAAAATTATATTGTTAAACATTTGGAAATGTAAGCATCCTGTAAATCATATTACCTATATTCATTGGTGGTTCATCCCATTTCAGCCCTGAAGAATGATAAATTATATTTTCCGAAATATAAGCCAAAAGTTAAAAGGTCATTCCACTCTCACAAGGATTTAAATTCCCGAAAAACCATCCACATAAAGATTTGCCAGAATAATGAACATGATATGTTCATGTAGGCCGTAGACCACAAATATCATGAATACAAACGTGAAATTGGTAAACGAGTAATTGGTGCCTCCAAAACTCGAAAAAGAGTTAACCGTACAATATAACGCCACAGTCAGGCATACGTTACCTGTTACGAGGCGCGCTACGACCCAGGGGGTAAACCGTTTCACATTTGCTGAGCTTATTATGACCTTCAATATTGTGACATAAACGTATTTATATAAATCCCATAAAAGGATGAAATGGTTCCATTCAGAGATACAAAACCAAAACAGATTTCATCTTTATTCTTTGAGAAAGGAGATCGTGCTGGTGCTGGACTCCAAGACATGTGTTAAAATCATGCCATCACGTAGTACACCGAAGGAGCTCTAATCCTTTCTTCATATCGATAAATACGTAGTTTTTTCAGTCTTAAGGTATTTAAAAAATATAACTGCGATTAACGTCGCGTATTCAAAGTAGCACCATAAACGTCGTTCAGATGTCGGCTTGGATCGTTAAACTTTTATGTACGTAAGCACATGTTGTATTTAGCATTATATATACAAGCAGAAAATTTTGCAATAAAACAACATCAAAAAATGGGGCAGTGTAAAAAAATCAATTTGAAAATGGAAAACCAAGACTCAGTTCTTGATTCAAGAGCCTCTAAAGTACTTATAGTACTGTAGCACATCAATGGTCAAATGTTCCAAGCTAATTAATGGTAAAAATAGCGACCATATTTATGTAGAATCAAACAGAGTATATAAGATCCTCTTGCACCGTACTTATGGGTACTCTTCTTTTCATCAATATAATGTTGGTAATTTTAATTTGTTTTAATCAATCATGATATGCCTTTTATGACTTGAGATAAATTCACACGCAAGAGTAGAAATAATATTCATTAAGTACGGAAAACTACCAAAGTGGAAATTACTCGAAAAAAGTATAGGTTAGAAATAGTTAGAAATTAACATCATTTACTTTCTAAACCTTTGAGTCGTAACATCAAAGTTCGAAGCATTGACATGGTGGAAGGTTGTCATGATATCTTTTAATGAGTACTCCTAGTCACTTTCACAGAATTTTATTTCACAATCGACCGGTTTCGGCATTTACGCCATCTTTAGGTTACAACAACTACCTGGAGATGGCGTAACTGCCGAAACCTGTCGATTTTGAAATGAAATTCTGTGGAAGTGACTAAGAGTACTCATTAATAGACTTTGAGTCGTCTATAAATTTAAACCCAAGGGGCTGGTTCAAAAGCAATATCTAAGTGGCAAAATTTAAACTGTAATGCAGCTGTAAGTCTTGTTCGATTAACGGAAACCATAAAAAAGCCAACAGAATTTATCCTTATTATAATGAGAATCCAGATTGTATGTCACCGTGACTATTAAATAGTATAACTAGTAGGTATAATAGTGTAACTATCGTTATAAAGACTCAGGTTTATAATCACAGTATCCACGTAGTATTCGAAAGTAGTGTTGGGCAAAATTTTTCCATAATCGATTAATCGTATCATATGATAAAATTGAGGCATAATCGATTCAGAAAAAAAATCGGGTTGAAATAATCGGTTATGCAAATAATCGGTGAATAATCGTATGATTCTTGAGAATCGTTGAAGAAACATACGATTCTAGAAAATCATGCAATTATTATCCGATTCTTTTGTGAGCGAAATAATCGAGTGATGAACGAAATGCGCACCTCGGTGAATAATCGTATGATTCTTGAGAATCGTTGAACAAACATACGATTCTTGAAAATCATACGATTATTACCCGATTCTTTTGTGACCAAATTAATCGAGTGATGAACGAAATGCGCACCGATTTTGGAATAATCGACGATTATGTGATGAGTTGAGAATCGGCACAGATTCATAAGGCGCATACGATTCTTTGCCGATTATTTGAGCAGAATCAAATGATTTGAAATAATCGTGTCGTGAACGTCAAGGATGCGCAACATAAATCGGTGCGAGCTGATTCTCGTAAATAATCGACGCTCGTGGATCATGGAATACATGGAATATTTTAATAGAATCAGTAAATAATCGCATTATTCTTTGATATGAATAGCAGAGATTTAAATAATCGTGTTTTGAAGGTGGTTGTTGCGAAACGTCAAGCGATGAGCTTCTATTTCTGTGTATAATAGACGCTTGTGGGGTTGATTGATCTTAATTATTACAAGAGTAATTTTATTTATATTGGTCAGAGTGGTAAACTAGAAATTGTCAAAATGAAAACCAATCTATAATGAAAATGCATACTACTTCTACATAAGGACAAGCTAGTACCAAAAATGATCATTTTGCAGCAATTGCAGTTATTATAAAAATATTCAGCAAGGCTCTTTGTTATGATTTATTTAGTATGTTTTCTTTAGGAAGAGTTGTTCTAAAGTATTTCTTAAAATTTCATATTGATGTGACAGATTTTGTTGGATTGGTACTGAGTTAATGAGTATTCATTTTAGCGATTGTGGTTCGAGTGTTCTTCTTTATGATTTGGGAAGATTCAAGGGTTGTTTCACAAATAAGGCAGCTGCCTTACTAGTGTAGATGGATGGACCTATGGGAATGCAGTGTTTACTAACATGGGGCCAGTTACGTTATCTTAAGCAGCTTGCTCAATTACCTTGATTTGATCACTAGGTAGGCTTTTCGATGCCCTAAAAATCATAGTTTATATTTCTATGTTAATGGCGACATTAGTGAAGAGCTTGATGGAGTATTGGCATGGAAGATTGGTTTAATGGAACAAATGATAGACCAGAAGCTTAGGGGATGTTGGTTTTGGAGGAGGATGGAGAAGCCTATGGGTAGAAAGAAAGTCTAGAGAGGAAGCTCTGGAGATCTTGGAGGAAAGAATGTTCATGGGAGTAATTAGAAAAGGGCAAAGTAGCTGAATGGAACAATTGTTTACGGGGGATGGGTTTTTCACTGTCATTAAATGAATAATGCAGAGTAATTGAAGAAGGGAGAAAAAATAGATCTATTGAGCAAAAATTTGTCTTTCATTCGCCCTGCACTCACCGATCACGCTGATTCTTCATTAGATAATTATACTTTTAATCATAATATTTTCTCATATTTATTTTTTTCATCCCTCCCATTACTAATAAGAATAGTTTTCCAGACACCATATATATTCGAAACGCTGAGTACGCCAACTTTTAATTTGTTTCTTCTCCCGCCGATTCCATTGAAATAATCGATTATACCATAGGATCGGATCTTCATAATCGATCCAATAATCGAAAGAATCGGAAGAAAATGATCGAATAAGAAATAATCGATTATTTTTACCCATCACTATTCGAAAGTACTCCAATGTTTTCTAAATTTGGAATAATTTAATAGTTTGCAAGTTTTTAGCCCTTTGCAATCAGTAGAGACAGGGTAATTTTTGTTTCCATCAGCAACGCAATCATACAGGCAAATATACGACGCGCGGCGCCTCCATAAAACACCCTCAAATACGGTGCAAATCAACTTTTGAAAATGGACAAAATACAACCACGTGTAAATACCAATTGCTCTGTTTAACAATTGTAGTCGAGCACATTTATCCCTCAACACTCATAGTTTATTTATACCACGTAATCTCATGATGTTTCAGAACTACTTGTCCATTATAACACCATCAATGTTCTCCAGGAAAATTATAGAAATCAGAAATGCATAAAACCAAAATGAATATAGATGAAATGAAATTTATATGCTGATTATAGTATATCACATGGGAAACACCGGAGGACTTAAAAATAATGAAATATTAAAACATGAGCAGTAATAAATAATTTTCATGTGTATGTCACTTGTGCGCCATTTCACATAAAGACCGACAAGTTTAGATTAAAATAAAGTCTCACGTCCATCAGGTAATTTTCTAGCATCCAATTATGAAAAAAGGCTATTTTTTTGCTAAATACTTTCACAAGACCTTTACGTAATTCCAATGTCATTCGTAAAACGTTTTCCTCTTGCGCGCAGTCATTCACAATGTGAATCAATTTAGAGGAAAATTCAATGAAAATAATCGTCAATTGGATTTCTCTTATCGATCACTCTGACAACAGAGGGGAATTCCGCCATGCAAAAAACATTAACAATAGCCTAGAGAAGATATGTATATAATATAAAATTAGTTGCCTATACTACACGTACAGGGGAGAAAAATAATATACAAATAAGAGATTATACATTTAAAAAATGTAAAATGCAATTTCCACGTAGTTTTCGTTTAACAAGCTGGATACTAGACATTTCTCTTGTCTGTTATTGAGTGGAACCGTAGGTTGGGACATTTGCTTCACATACTTGAAGGAACGGCCGATGTATGGAGTAAATAATTACAGCACACAAACAGGGAAAATGTAACAATTACAATAGTAGCCTATTTTACACGGATCATTGATTTTAATTCCGCAACGAAAATCGCTTTAAGGAGTATATTAAACACGTGATGCACTCCAAATCACTTCTTGCCCTTCCAACAGTAATTATATTTGTATAGACGCCTCTAGCGGCCGGGTCTCGAGTTATGACTTTTCAGGGACTGCCTTGAAGAGTGCTCTCATGAACATACAAACCGTAAAAGTTAATCCTCACATCTACATCTAAGAGAAGACATTTATAATATTTACCCAATTTATTATATCATGTTGAAAAAACATTAAATTACCATATATTATTTTTAGAGTTCATAATAAAATTATTGATTGTTTTAGCAATCAGTCTTCAAATAGAGAAATGAAAAAAAACGCATGTAGTCATGTAGGAAAATAAAAACATCACTTACACTAGTTAAAAATAACGAATAAAGGTCGAGAATAAGTTGTATTTCCTCGTTACGAAACTAAAAACGATTTATGATTAATAGATTGTACTACACGAGTAGAATAGGTAGAAATTAGTTAACAAAATCTGAGAGCTACGAACAATTGAATGTTGTGAAACACAGAAGAATGAGGAATTTATTATAGCAATACGGAAATGAAACTTCATGTACCTTCCTTTCTACGCCAGCGGACTATAACGAAGTGTCTGATAAAAACAAACAATGAGCCATATGTAGGATATTCGAAGCCTGCCACGTGAACGGTGGTGAAATTGAAATTAAATGTAATGCGAAAAAAATCTCCTGGACCGGGAATCGCACCACGGACCTTTGGCGTTCCGGGTAACAAAGGGCAATATATCCAACAAAAACAAATGCTTGCACAGCATACACAACATGAGCTACGGGGGTTCGTCTGGATACTAACAATACACGTAATAATCATCAGCATACCACTTGATTTCTTTTCAGTACATCGCGTGTCTCCATATCCTCTCCCCCTTCATCGATTCACGTGATTAATAGACGCGCACTTTCCTCGGGACAAGGTATCTTGAGAATTACATCGGTTATCTTACGATTTGAAGAAAATAATGAGCAATTACTGAACACTGTAGGAAGGTTCTGCCTGTGGATACTATAACATTCCCGACAATACCACCTCTACACTACGACGCCGCGCCGCGACAAACAGAAAATACAAATTCACTTTTGGTGGCGTGCAACGTGTTATCTCTAAAAAGTCATTTTATAATGCATCATTTCTATTAAAATCAACATTGAATGGGTTGTCCAATTTATCCATGCCTACAAATTTCCAAAAGATTGTAAAAACTAAATTAAATCGTTAATATTTTAGCTACTACTTCAATATTATGTCTACTTCAAATTAAAATCTAAGGAGATGAGCTCTACGGTCTCTTGAAGTCACAAATAAAATAAAATTCTCCAATGGCCGTAAAATTGGCAACTATGGTAGAGGACAATTGCTGTGTTGGTTCGCGGGAGGGTCAATTCCACAGCGGTGACCAACCACAGCCTCTCAACCAGAAAACCCTCCTGTGGTGGTTTACGGGAATTTTACTTCCTCGTCAGCGACACAACCGCAGACACACACACACTCAACCCAATGGGGATCCTTCACGGGGCTGATGGGACCCTGGTCATGATGCCTGGGTTATGAACGCAAACACACTCACAAGCACTCAGAAAAAACACTCTCTCACACACTCAAATGGACACACCTACTGAGAGAACAGTGCTCGAAAAGAGCGTAGTCAATGTGGAAGGACAAAAGGAGGATGTGGGTCGATTACGCGTATTTCGGCCACAAGGTGGACCTCTTCAGCGAGCTGAAGGGAGAGCACTTGCAACACAGGGTAGTAAGTGAATTATCACTAATTCACTTACTCACACACTCAAATGGGCACACCTACTGGGAGAATGGAGCTCAAAAAGAGCGTATCCGATGCACATCCTCGTTTGAATAAAAAGTAATTTAATTTACGTCGGAAGAGTATGTAAAGGTGTTTCAATTTTAGAGGTCAATTCAGAAACAGGCCCAAGAATTACAGAAACAAAAAAAAATAAGACCAATTGAGGATTGAATTCCATGTTCCAGAACTGGAGAGATAGAATTTGATGCTTTATGTAACTAGGTTCCCGTACATAACCCTTGATTTAACTTTGAATTTTGTACCATGCATCCAAAGAATAACTCACAAAATAAAAATCAAAGCCATAATAAAAAACAAACATATAATGATACTTTACAAAATTTTGCACAAGCTTTTTTCCTCGCTACGATTCATACCTAACAACAACAACATAATTTCTTTTTATTGATATAAAGATCATTCGTACATGATATACGATGCATAAATGTTGAAACACACAGATGTAGCTTATAAAATATCATTAAAGTTATGAACTTTTGTCACTAAGTAGGTATTCATTAACCACATTATGTAAATTTTACAATACAACATGGTAAACTTTGTAATTAGATTACATGTAAATCTTATAACTATGTACAATATAAGTCCTCCTGAGCCCCTGGCTCGTCAGGAGGTGCTTGTATAGGCAAAAATAGTTAAATACAGGCAAGAATAATAGTTCACAACAATATGTGTAAAAACGAACATTGCATTTGTAGAACAATATCACTTGAATACATTCAGACAATACGTAAAATTTAATATAAGTTCACAGAAATAAAATGTAAATTACAAACGTGATTATTATATTATGCCAGTACATGCAATACAAACAATGAGCAAAAAATTTGAGGATCCACACCAGACAAATTTAAATAATACTTGAGCAAGGGAAGACAACAATAGCGTACTTTATTACAAATAACGTTCAATATTCGTGACATAAAAGTGAAAATATGCTAAATGATGAAAAGGAGTTGAAAAGACTTTCTCAATACAAAATTAGTAAGATTCCATGCTTCCGTGAAAACATTTTTATTGTAAAATATTGTGAAGGAAAATATTTGATGCTACCGGGCGTAAAAAATGAGAGCTTTTTCTGAAATATCCACTGCAAAAACTTATATTATACGAATTATATATGGCATTGTATTGTGATGTAGCTTGGCTTCACTTGATCGTTTAAAATAAAATTGAGGCTTGGCTTCCACTTGTTTCTCATTTTATCGCCCGTGAATATTTGAAGGCTGCTGCGATGAGCCAAAGAATTTAAAACATACTTAACCTACATCTACATTTACGTAATCGCTCAGCGTGGATATTATATACAAAAGTTTACAAGTGGTGAAGTGGTAGTAAATAATAGAAGAAAAAAGTGGAGAATAAACGACAAATATATTAGGCAGTATAAATAGGGCCATCGTGAAACTGGAAAAACCAAGAGTAAAATCCTGAACACGCAAGGAATGTGTAGAGTAACTGTCCTTAAATTTCTAGCATAAACCGTTGTAAAAATGGTACCAATTTGTAATTGGCGCAGCGATAAAATCTATGTCGTTCCGCTTACTTTTTCAGAATGTTGTTCCAGTAGAGTTTAAAATATTTCACGGATTTGATACTAAATAGATGTTTACCCCAAAAAATGAAGTCTTAATACGTAAGGGAAGGTAACGGGGGAATGTATAATTTAAAAATGTGCAGGTGTGCAATCACTATTCGTATGTTTTTATCTCAGTTTGTGACTATACCTAGCGAACAGTGAAGAGCAAAAACCTGAATAAAACTGAGAACACGTCACCTACATCTACATAATACTCTGCAAGTCACTACGAGGGTGTATGACAAGGGACTTTTAGGGAATGTAGGACATACCTCTAATTCAAAGAATTTGGGTACGAAAGGAAACATTAACAGCCACAATCAGACAGTTCAAAACGAATGTAAATTACATTCCATCTCGTGGGTTGGATCAAAACAAGCTCGTGATGGCTTATAACAAATTGAAGGTGAATAATAATTACGACTCTAATAAAAGCAACATATTAAAAATTAGGAGACATTCGTACTGCTCCAAAAAAAATGTGAAAGGAATGGCGACTAAAGGAACCAAGTTTGTTACATAATATGATTTATTCAGCTTCTTACAGCAGGTACTACTAATATTAAAAATGAACTCCGCTATATATGGTAAACTTCATGTTATCTAACGCATGCATTACATAAATATGCCTTGAAATGCATATAAAATTGCATACGCGAAAACAGGATGAGTCATAGACTACGGTATGCGAGGTGAATATGTTAGAAAATATCAAATTAGATATTAGAGAATAGAAAGCATCCTAACAAATCAACCAACATGAATATCGTGATCCTACTCGTAAATCATCATTCAAAAAAGTGAATCCAGCATTTAAAATATTCAGGTATACAGAAATAAGAGAGATGGAATAAAATTTAAATACGCTATTATGTGATTAAATGTGGCTATTACTGTTTCTATAACAATAAAAAAGAAAGAATGAAAAAAACATCGAAATATCAAGTCTAACAGACAAGAGGTCTTGGTACTGAATGTATCATTACAGAATCCAATGTCAATCTCTTCAGGCGTATAATTGACGTGGAAGATCAAAGCAGACATGCGCACTTCGCAAGGTCACGGGTATGCGTAGAGTTAGGAGGGAAGGATGAGATGAGAAAGAAAACCTTTTAAGCAAGAACAAAACTTTTTAGAACGATACCCAAGTTTTTCCGCTCGCTGTAGCATTGTAGGCGCAGGTAGTAATGGCGAAGGGGGCCACAGTGCAGTGGCCAGCATTTGCTAAATAGACTCTTCCTAGCCCAAAATTACCAACTGAGACTCTACCACTACCTTATAGGTACAAGTAAAATTTTTACAGTAAAAATATGTGAAAAATCCTAAATCCTAACTGGCTCATTCACACATGTCATTCACACACAGGCGCTATTCCATGCCGAACCCAAGAGGTCGCGCCACCGGCTCGTTAACCTTTATTTAACGTGGCGTTTCCCCCTGCGTTCCCCTCCGGGCTGCGCAGAGGCCTATACCACGCATTCACTCCCAGGGCCAGGGCAAGACGCGACGAGATCAAGCGGACTAAAAACTAAGCATTACGATATTAAACCCTATCCTCCCAATCTAAAATCCACCCACCCTCTAAACTAAATATACTGCTAAATTCCGTAATCCTACCTATTTCATTCGCATACCTATCGGCGCTGACCCTGTTCATCATCATTCATTCTCCAATCAACAAAACTCAAAAATACCATTCACACATACACCTGCAAAAGAAAATACAATAAATTGAGGAAAACCTGTAATAAATACATTAATTTAAAAAAAACATTAAAAGAAGGTAAAATTAACCATCATAAATAAAACAAATATACAAAGATATAAATAGAATGGTAGCGCATAATGGCGCTAAGAATGTGATTCCTACCTAAATCAAAAACTAAGAGCCAGTGGACACGCCAAAACAGTAGTTCAAATGCCAAACCGGGATTGACCCGGGTCAATCAACAGATATGCCAACCCCTACACACTATAATGGCTAAACAGTAGGATCCCTGCCTAGTTAAAAACACTAAGAGCCCGTGCACAAAGCAAAATACGTAAAGGTATCGCATAATGGCGCTAAGAATGTGATTCCTACCTAAATCAAAAACTAAGAGCCAGTGGACACGCCAAAACAGTAGTTCAAATGCCAAACCGGGATTGACCCGGGTCAATCAACAGATATGCCAACCCCTACACACTATAAGGGCTAAACAGTAGGATCCCTGCCTAGTTAAAAACACTAAGAGCCCGTGCACAAAGCAAAATACGTAAAGGTATCGCATAATGGCGCTAAGAATGTGATTCCTTCCTAAATCAAAAACTAAGAGCCAGTGGACACGCCAAAACAGTAGTTCAAATGCCAAACCGGGATTGACCCGGGTCAATCAACAGATATGCCAACCCCTACACATTATAAGGGCTAAACAGTAGGATCTCTGCCTAGTTAAAAACACTAAGAGCCCGTGCACAAAGCAAAATACGTAAAGGTATCGCATAATGGCGCTAAGAATGTGATTCCTACCTAAATCAAAAACTAAGAGCCAGTGGACACGCCAAAACAGTAGTTCAAATGCCAAACCAGGATTGACCCGAGTCAATCAACAGATATGCCAACCCCTACACACTATAAGGGCTAAACAGTAGGATCCCTGCCTAGTTAAAAACACTAAGAGCCCGTACACAAAGCAAAATACTGGGAATAAAAACAGGGAATAATCTGAAAATATAAATGGTATGATAGCGCATAATGGCGCTAAGAATATGATTCCTGCCTAAGTGAAACACTAAGAGCCAGTGCACCAGGCCAACCGGAAGTCAAGTATTAAACCTGGATAGACGAGGGTCAAATGACAGATATGCAAACTCCTACATCAATAAATACTAAATATTATATAATAACAAAAACAAAGAAATAAATGTCGATATATAAACTACAAAAATAAACGCAAAAATCACATAAAAACCTTAGTAGTCCGTAGTCATTGCCGCTCTCTCTCCTTTTTGCTCCGCTGTCTCCGCAAGGATATGGGAAGGGTAGGAGGAAGGAGCATAAAATATACAGGCACACTTTTACATAAAACTCAATACAATGGTCTCTCTAGTCCTCTTGATGACACCAAATGTTGAAATCGGCACTCATTTGCACCACACAATCACCGCATTGACACCACATTGACAGCACACTGACACCACACTGACCCCGCACTGACACCACACTGACACTACACTCACTTTCTTCTCACTCACGTCTTGGCAGCCCGGGGTGATGTGGAATAAGCTAAGGAGAGAGCGGGTTAATACACACAAAAACATTAAATTGATGCAAAGATGCTCGCATTTAATTCAAAAGTCCAAATAAATCCTTATAAAAATGCAGGAAAAGGACGCCACTGACATCTGCCCTCCTCAATGGAAGGAAGTCAGTGCCATAGGCACCAATTCCTAGAATTTTGAGATTTAACACTTGAGCATTCTTTGCATCCAGAATATAACGCTATGAGCTAAAGTCCTAACTATCCTACCGTTACGACGGGCCAGAAGGGCCTTTGTTTCAAAATATTAGAAACTGACTACATACCCTACACTCTGGCAGGCCGGGGCGTTGTGGTGATACCTACGGAGAGAGCGGGTTAGTACACATAATAGACAAAAAATACAATATTGAATGCAAAGTTGCTCACATTTAATGCAAAGAGTCGAAAGTGCATTAAAAATAATGCGAGGAATGGTCACACAGAAACAAAGTCACCTGGATGCACTTCGTAACTGGCGATCCAAATCCATGGCTTTTGAGATTGAAAACTAGAGCAAACTTCGCATCCACAAAATAGCACTATAAGCTAAACGCATACCCTAAATATCCTACCGTTACGACGGGCCAGAATGGCCTTTGTTTCAAAATATTAGGAACTGACTACATACCCTACACTCTGGCAGGCCGGGGCGTTGTGGTGATACCTAAGGACAGAGCGGGTTAGTACACATAACAGACAAAAAAATACTGAATGCCAAGTTGCTCAGATTTAATGCAGGTAGCCGAAAGTGCATTTAAAAAAAATGCGAGGAATGGTCACTCAGAAACAAAGTCATTTGGATGCACTTCGTAACTGGCGATCCAAATCCATGACTTTTGAGATTGAAAACTAGAGCAAACTTCGCATCCACAAAATAGCACTCTAAGCTAAACGCATTTCCTCAATATCCTACCGTTACGACGGGCCAGAAGGGCCTTTGTTTCAAGATATTATAAACTGACTACATACCCTACACTCTGGCAGGCAGGGGCGTTGTGGTGATACCTAAGGACAGAGCGGGTTAGTACACATAACAGACAAAAAAAATACTGAATGCCAAGTTGCTCACATTTAATGCAAATAGCCGAAAATGCATTAAAAATAATGCGTGGAATGGTCACACAGAAACGAAGTAACCTTGATGCACTTCGTAACTGGCGATCCAAATTCATGACTTTTGAGATTGTAAACTAGAGCAAACTTGACATGCACAAAAAGTTAAATTAATGCGGTGACTAACTTAACGCTAACGGACTGATATGACGGGCCATAAGGGCCGGAATAGATTCTAAACTGACTAACTTTCCCTACTCTCTACTCTGCATGCGATGTCGTTGGAGCGCGAAGGAGTTTTCACTCATCTGTGGAATAATAAGATTAAAACAGCATAAAAGTAAAAACATTCATATTTAAACACATAATTAACATCAACAAAAATAGGCACAACCCAATACTCTCATGATAAAACATAGACAATATGTAACATCAACAAAACAGGCACAACCGTAATGCACTCATGATAAAACATTGATGATAACATTGAGGACATCAACACGCACCATATACGTACAACACACCATATGCAAACATATTCCTGCCTAGAGTCATGACTCGCTATACAAGAGGCCTCTTGTCTAAAAGTTGGTGGACTACTCCACCATAGTATGAAATCAAATCAGGGCCCCGACACTTATCGGGGTCATTTTACCATTAATCACACTTGGTTTCCCCAAATACCTTCATACACACCAGACATCGTGATCACGTATGTCTGGAAATGGAGCAATTGGCTCCTAAGAAAATAAATAATTAACAAATATTCACATACACCCATTTTACCCACGTTTGCATAAGCCTTCTTTACCTTTTAGATCGTAGGACCTGAAACAAATAAAGTCTTGTCATAATATTGTAAACCCATGGCCAAACCGAATAGTTCTCCTAATGTTGCGACTGCACACTCCTCTGTTTTGGGCTCCCAAGCAGGATCCTCACCATAACCCCTCCAGTCACCTTCCAGGAAGCGATTTTCCAATCGGAGCTCACCATCCTGTGAATACAGGAAAAAATTTTTGAATGAAAGATAAGTGGTCCGAAAAGCAATCTATAATGTGCAAAAAAATACTTATATTTTTTCATATATTATATATGTAGTTAACGTTCCTTTTACTTAAATGATAGAAAGCTTGCAGCGAAGAATAAGGATTTGTGAAAGAGGAAAGAAGTGAAGATTGACTATTTTTTTATGCCTAGGACATAGCACACTCAGCATTGTTTAAAACAATTATTTTGAATTCCAAGCAAATAAAAAGCTGCAGACACCCGCCCAATAAATAAGAAATCTCCTACGGAGGCGTTGTAAAAAAATGATGAAATAGAAAGATTATTGTCGGCACGAGACATATTGATTTTCATGGCGTAAGTAAATAACTGATAACATATACTTTAAGTATTATGATTTATAATAAAAAGTATACTTTAAAATATACATAGCTTTGTTGCAAAAATGTATTATAATTAGTCATTGAAATCAAAAAAATACCGTGGGGAAGGGTTAATATTTCCTACTTCTTTGTTAAATGCTTAAAAATTTTGTTTTTTAAAGGAAGAGTAAATCTTTTGAAGATTATGCCGTGAGTTTTCTGGAAAGTGAAATACCGTGAGAACTTCAGGGTTAAAATCTTTTTTATAGCTCCAGAAAAAAATTACTAGGTAGGTAACCATGTAGCTGAATGTGACCTTATCAACTAACGTATTTCCAAGTAGTAACCTAGTTTCATGTCAAAAGTGCATGTTTGGTGATCTTCACCCGTTATTACACACCCCAGTTAACATCCGAGTTCAATTAGGTATTTTCGTAAAGACGGTACGTAAAAGCTGCTGCGGTAGACTACATAAAAGTACCTAGTATGTAGGTATTAGATAAGCCTTTAGCATAGATATATAAAATTAATGGATAATTATTAGCTCATTTCATCTACTTACTCTGGAGAATACCGAAATTCATTCATTCGATCAAAAGCTTCAATTAAATCATTAGATCATCGAAACTTCGGAGGTGTAACACCTCGTAAAGAGAATTGACCCAGGCCAGTCACTGAGAAAACGTGATTCCTTTTTTATACAGGATCTTGCTATTGTCATACTTTAAATAAGTAAAAATAATTCAAAATTCTGGATACTAGGTTATGTTTGCAATGAGTGAGTATATCACCTATATAAAAAAAAGTCGGTGCATTAAAATGCACGATTTTAAGTTTTTGATTTTTCCCCTTCTAAATAATATTGATATCCACATAGAATTAATAAATAAGGTTTACAAGTATCAAAATCGGCTTGTAATATCTCTATACAATATAATATCCCTAAGCTGTAGCTAAATGAACATGCTAATATTTCCTCTCATCTTGCATAATTAAATTCGATAACTAGGGAACTATTTTTTGATATGATGCCTCTTTAGAATATATTGAATGACAAAAAGTTTAAATCTGTTCTATAAAACATATTAAAAATACAAAAATAGTTACTAACGAAAAGGTGGGAGAAAAAATAAGATCTGAAAATCCTCAAATCATGACGGGACGACTCAATCGGCTATATATTGAGACAAAGTGGATTGATGAATACAATTGTGGAAGAAGAGTGAGTAAAAATAATGGAAAAGAATGACCTTGATTGAGGTATTTGGGGAGCAAGCCGTTAGGGACCTGAAAGTGATGAATAATGTAAAAATAAAGAGGTTGTCTTATAAAATAACCGTACGAAAGGCTGCGTCATGCCATTAGACTTTTTGGCCTGTGATGATGATATAAATGCAATGCACAAAGAATACTACATAAATTACTTAAATACTTCGCATAAAGTTTTAGCGGTTTGGATAGTGGTTTCTATAAGGAGCATGCGGAGACTATTGAGGAATAATTAGAGGAAAAACAGAAAAGTACGTCTGTAACAACAGCAGTATTCAGTCCCCGAACATGTGCCCATTATTTTCTATGACCCAACTAGATATATAACACATATCTGAATAAATAATGTACTCAAAACCTTCTAAACTTTCATGAAACTCACAAAAATAACAGACTTAAGATTGCTATCATGGAGAAAATTTTTTAATGTGAACAAAAACAAATGACGCCAAGAAAGATCGCGTACCATTTTTGTGTGCTCGCAGATTAAGTCTGTCTGTAAATAAATTTTCTGTTGTTTGGATGTTGAGCGAGATAAAGTGTTTTTCCGTCTTTTGTTGCAAGCAAAGCCATAGTACATATCACAATTAATCGCGTTTCACTGCTTCTGTTGACATACTAATGATTGCACAGTGTCAAGGTAAACCCTGTTTTTGTATCACATAGTTATTTATTAAGGATGTAAAGCACAGCATATTTTTTCAGAGTAGAAAAGGAAAATAAAGGGAAATTTATATTTTCGGAAGTCACCAACTTTTCCTATAGGAACAATAATGAGTTTGATGCTTGGATTGACTTGACCCGTACAGGTCTTTCATTTCATCCTTTGCTACAGAAACTTTCCCACGAAAGGTTCAGAAGAGGGAAGTAATTAAATACATTGTCAGAATAAACAGTTAAAAATTGGATCTCGAGGACAAAATGCTAGCAAAAAAGACTTTAGTCGCGAGGAAGAGGCAACTTACAAGATAGGAAGTCTAATGGATTGCTTTATCAGTAGGTACCTTCTCATGTTAAGGCATTTATTTCATGCATGTTAACAATATGAACAACTAGGAAACACTAACAACAACCTTGGAATTCAAGAACTCCAATTTATCCTAAGAAGCATTACGAGTCCGCGAATGTAGACAAAGTTGGTGAAACTCATTTCTAAACTAACGGCAGCCAGTCATGTAAAAAGCGGAATAAATACTTTTCATTGCCTCGCACTACGTGCGAACGGGGTACTTTGTAGATGCTGTTACCGTGCGAAAATGTTGTTAAAAATCTTGAAGTGACACTGCATTCTGTGCAGTTTGATTTTATTTATTGGAAGACAGAGATAATGAATACGGAAGAAGTACCTATGTATATTCATCAATTTTGGTAAAAATCTTGAAATGACCTTGTATCCTGTGCAGTTTGAATTTATTACAGGAAGATAGAGATAACGAATACGGAAGAGGTATGTCTATTCATTAAAAGTCGAAAAAAATTGGTTTAACTTACAGCCTCAAAGAGCAAGCCATCGATAAGTATAGAATATCATCAACAGGAGAACACTTAAAAAAAAAAGTAGTAACTAAGCCACGAAACGAAAGTCCCATATATCCTGTCTCTTCAACCAAGTCTAATTCAAACCTGTGTTACAAAGACCGTCACAGAAAGATAGCTAATCTCAAATTGCTGGATAACCTCAATGTGTCAACTAGATTCGGGTATTTAGATTTAAGTTTCTTCCTGTAGCTAACTATTAAATCATTGCTGTAACGTCTGGCAAATATTACGGGAGAACACTAATTTAAATAAAGAAAACGCTGACTATCATACTCTCCTTTATTCTTGGTTGGTTGGTCGTTCTGGAGAGGCGACCGACAGCTGAGGTCATTTGGGCCATTCAGGATAGGTATGTAATTAAGTAGTGGCAGGAGTTTTCAGGAAACGGAGGAAGGGTGGAGAGAAACCGGGCGTCGGCATTATCCAACTCTTAACGAAAGACGCCAAGGGGACCACGGCTTTACGTCCCATCTGACGGAAGGAGTACTGAACTTGAAATGCCCTCCACTAGGAACTCAAGTGGGGACCGGTTTTACACTGAAAAAAATCTGCCAATGCCGGGAATCCAACCCGGGGCCCTCGAGATGGGAGGCTAGTACTCTAGCCACCACACCAACCCGATCCCCTCTTTATTCTTTCTCTCTTCAAAACCATCAACAACCCAACAATCCCCCCGCTTCACTCCCCCAGAAACCCACCAACATCTCCCAAAAACCAAAACAAATATCAGACGTTACAATGTTAATTAATGTATAAAATCAGCTTTATTAACATTTATCATCCGTAGCTTGCACTCACACACTGATATTCATAACTTATATTTGCGGAAATATTGGAAATATATATTGATCTCACTAACATATTGCATGAAATGAAAAGGGAAATCAACCAGTGCTGAATGCCCATCAACAAACCTGGTGTGAGGCAGTAGCAATTGAGGCTTGCGATTTTAATAGTTAGAGAAAAAAAAATAAAACGTTTCCGCTCTCTTAAGTGAAATTTAAAAAAACTACAGCAGTGTGTGCGTTATCGAGATCCGTGATCAAACCTGAGGACTTTCAAAATATTCGCCGGTGAAAACAGCTGAAAAGTATTGAAGATCAAACGGACGAGCCAGATATCCCTCACTATATGCTCCTTCACATCAACCTGAGATAGATGTGATTCATTCGATTCAATGATCAACACAAACGACCATATAGGGTATCAGAATGTGTAAGGAATTGAATGCGTGATAAAAGTCAGATGGCTTAACTGTACCAGGATAATTTACTACGGCTTTTTCTGCACTCGAATCTCTTGACTTAAACACTAGATGAAATATCTTTTAACCTGTCTTTACTAAAGTGATTTGGAGTGTGTGCAGAACTTCAACCCCCACGAAATGCCTTGTTGGAACACCCAAACTCAAAATACCCATGATATTTCGCAATGCACTATCAACAATTAGCGTCTTTTGAATGAAATCAGATCAATATTTATTCAAATGGATAAACCAAGACCATTTATGAACGCTGAAAGAAATGGTTCGTACGGAATTTCATTGAACAGAAAAATAATGCAAGTGACAAGCACAGATAGCAAGTAAAATATATCAATTAGATCAGATATATGTTAAGGGTATTGGTTCTACAACCTCACCTAACACGTCAATATAAATTTAGAAAAAATAACAGGCCGATACACACACTGTTTTCAGTCCAATCTCTTGTAGTGCTCGCGTCTTGTAACTGTTGTAACAATCTCTTTACACCCGTTTATAATATCCTAGAATTGTAAATCTTTCGTAGGCCCTTGTTTCAAAATTAGAAAATTAACGCGTGATGCCTGATCATTTGAAGCAAATCAACAACAATAAATTAATGACACGAAGATCGAAAGCGTTGAAACCATAAGGTATTTAGGTGTAACAATCACCAAAGATTTAACGTGGGAAAGACACATCAGGAAAATATTTGGCCGAGCGGAGAAAAAGCTAGGATTTATAACACGAGTACTTGGGAAATGTGATGAGAAGACAAAAGAGCGATGCTACTTTTCACTAGTTAGGCCCCACCTAGAGTATGAAGCCAGTGGGATCCGAATGAATTAGGTTTCATCAGAAAACTAGACAGTGTGCAGCGTAGAGCAGCTAGGTTCGTTAAAAGGTGTTACGATAGCGTGAGTACTGTATCAGAATGATTACAAGTATTAGGGTGGGAATCATTATCAGAGCGTAGGTTAAAGTACAGATTAAATCTATTAGAGAAATTTAAATCGGATAGCCTTACTGAAGATGTAAGGAACATATCAAAAACACCAGCGTATTATGCTAGATTCCACCTGATAAATAAGATTAGAGAGATGGATTGTCGCACTGATAGATTCAAAATGGTATTTTTCGCCCGTGCTATAAGAGAACAGAATAGGCAGCATAGGAAAGGGATAGGTAGGGGAAATATTTTAGAGTAGTCTGTAGTGCATGATGCATCTATTCATCCCTTAAATACTATAGTTACTAACAATCTAGTTTCATGAGACCCTATAGCTGCTTTTTTGCATGTCGGTAGTGCATGTTTGGTGATCTTTACCCCCTGCCACACACCCTCGCGGTGGCTTGCAGGGTATAGTGTATATGTAGATGTAAAACTTAAATGCATATTTCTGAATTTTTGGAATCGTGGTCAACGCCGGGCATATTAAGTGGTACGGCAATAGAAGAATCTTAATTAAATAAAAAATTATGATAAGCTATAAACTGGAGAGGGTCCACGAAGGTAATGCATTTACAAGGAAATCGGATCGCGAAAAATAAACCGTTCACAAACACAAATGAATTTCAATAAGTCAGAATATGAAGAAACGCACATTACTTTCAAGTTCAGATTCATTAATAGCAACCCCGGATTTAGATTAATTTCTAACAAAAAGTAGGGGAAACATACTTTGATTTCTAAATATGCGTTAACGGGCAAGCTTTAAGACGAAGCTAGAATAATCCGAGTCGTCCGAGAAGTTCTCGACACTCCAATCAATCCATCTGGATTTTCGGCGGGAAAGTGGTGGAGATCAGAGAACAAACACTAGTTGACCAGAAGTACAGAATCACAAAACATTACCTAACTTTATGTTAAAATAAAATCACTCGAGAATAAAAAGCATTAGCAACCAAAATGACTTACCATCTCCACTCCTGAAGGGCGTTCCTCAACAGCCTGTTTCTCGAATTCACAGTTTTCATCGAGTCCTGCGTGATCGATGATGAAGTTCCAGAATTCCGTCGCTCGTAACTGAGGGAACTTCTTCCTGAAACAAATTCACACAGTTAACAGATGCATGAAGATTCAATCTTAAATATCGCTCTACCTACTGCTGCTGGAAATATCAGAAAATTAATGGAAATAAAACATGTGTTATATACAGCGGCGGATTACTAAGTAAAGAAGAATTTTTAATATCAGTTAATGTTATATCTCCCGGAATATATCGTTATTCCTCCTAAATCCAGTCATTATATATTACAAATCATTTCTAACTTTTCTAAACTACGATGAACCTTGGCATAAAATCACTGGAAACTCAACGAACATTAATAATTCCAACTATCTTAAAGCACAACTCTCTTGAATAAGGGGAGAAACTCACCTGTCCTTCTTTTGCCGCGTCCCGAGGAGTACTGAGGAATGGAGGTATAATCACGGGATTGTCACGGTTATGCGTGACGTCACACGATACGTGACCACCAATGTGCCATGAGAATTGGTCGTGATTCACAGTTTTGAAAACGATTAATAACTATCGCAGTTTAACTTTTTTTTTCGACATTTCTAAAAAATGGATATTTATTTTTTATACTAATATTTTATTTTAATAGGTACTTTATTTATTTATAAAAAATTGTTGGCGCCAACTGCCATTACTTCCGTAAACTATCCGTTTTGGCGGGAAACAGTGACACAATACGCGCTAAACGCTTGGAATTATCTACTACCTGAAAAATATCTTTGCAAAGCAATTAATTCAGATCTACCGAATCTTCAAGTTAAATGACATCTGATCCCTGACTGCCAGAATAATGGCGATTATTGAAATAGTTGCATAAAATAGTTTTCACATTAACATTCCCACTATATTTGAGTACGAATTCCAATAACCTTGATGATAGTTAACAGTCTGATGAATGAAATTCTTGAATAGTACCTCTGAATAGTATCGAGCATTTATTAGGTAGCTAGACTTCCAAGCAAACGTTAGTATTTCGAAATTGATACCTTCCTCCTGCACAGCAAAATTCGTTGGCATCGATTCCTTGATATATCCCCTGCCACACACCCTCGCGGTGGCTCGCAGGGTATTACTTAGATATGGATGAATACATCAGCAATGGAAATCATATTTGTTCGTGATTAGCTGCATAATCATAGAAAATGGAAGGAAAACAAGCGTGTACTTACATTTCCGAGAATCGAGAACTCTTGAAGAAGTCGTGTACGCCATACTACAGCAAGGGCTGCCTCACAACAGCAACAGCTTACGGTTGAATTTTGTTTGTAAGGTAGGTAAGGTTTGGTAATTTACAATCACGAAACGTGTGAACGCGTCGCAATACTACTCGGTCACTAATCACGTGATTCACTCAACTAAACCACTATTCCCATCTCGCTGCAAGGTTAGCCCAGTTGCATGTCAATAGTGCATGCTTGGTGAGCTTCACCCCCTGCCACATACGCTCGTGGTTGCTTGCAGGTTGTAGCGAAGGTATACATCTAGGATCACTGCATAGTTCTTGATTTGCACTCTTACAAATTGCACTGGAATGCACTCGGACACTGAACCAAATCTTGAGGAGTTTCTATTCTCCAATAGGCTTCTTTGTGTGCGGGATTTGGCGAACAACATAATCTTCTCGGGGATAGTTTAAGAAGACGACACTGGTAAATATGATGTCGCCAGTCTTAAACTTTATCACTCACAGAAATTAAAACTTTAATTACTTGTAAAAGACTTTAAACGAAAAGCAGCTTCGTATTACAAGACGGAAACGCCTCCAAGTATTCTCGCACATATTTCGCACCGCTGCTCAGCTGATCGGGACGTGTACTTGCCTCGCAAGAAGCAACTAAGGGACTGAAGGGAGCGATAGCTTCGTTCTCGACCTTGGATGGCCACGGGTTTCACTGACGCTGAAATGATTCCTCCTCGCTTTCACTATCAGGGTCGAGAGCGAGGCACTTGAGAAAAAATAACGTGATCGAATGCCAAAAAGGCGGACCTCGTCTGAGCCAATTCATGCTTCTACAAACAATCAATGAATCAGGCTTAGTGCAACGAGTATCTAATATAAGTTCAGCTTGAAACGTAATGGATGTATTGAGTGGAATGTATACATCTACATAATACCCTGCCAGCCACCATAAAGGTTTTATTATTAGCTATATTAATACTATTCCTTTTTAATGCATGATATGTAGTGCATGATTGGTGAGAAATCAACCCCTGCCACACACCCTCGTGGTGGCTTGCAGGGTATTATGTAGATGTAGAAATGTGTGTGCCAGGGGGTGAACTCTCACCAAAAATGCACTATATATAATGCATAAAAAAGGATCAGTACTTGTATAGGTACTGTTCAAAACTACGCTATTTAAAAAGATTAAAATAGCAAAATATTCATGCAAAAACATGCTGTTAGTTGGGTTAGCTATAAGTCCTTCTACCAACATGCAGCTACCAATGTTATCCATTGCTACACTCGTACTGGATATATCTACCGTTATTCATATCCCTAATAGTACGAGGAAAAAAGGACATTTTGAATCTATCAGTTAGGCAATCAATTTCTCTAATTTTGTGATTATGGTCCAGTTTACCATAGTAAGTTGGGGTCCGCAAAATATTTTTAACATCATCACTGAAAATATGGTCTTAGAATTTGTTTAAGAGATTGTCTAAATTTCAACCTGCAATCTGACAATGATTCTCAATTTAATTCATTTAATGGACTAGGTACGCTAGTAAGGTTTATATACCGTCCCTTTACAAATCTTAGTATAGAGTGTATTGAGAGAGCGAGTGAATATTGAGCATGTGAATGCGTCAGGGGCCTTATGAAATGAATGTATTTTGTTACACATTACAAAATAAGGTATTATTTTCTCGATTTGTCAGTAGTCAGCTGCTCCAGGGTACATATACAGCCACACAATACCCTGAAAGCTACAAGAGGGGTGTGTGGAATTGAGTGAACCATCATAAATGCATTTGAATTCTAAAGAGAATTAAATTTACACTTCCCATTATGATAGCATCTGAAAATACTAGTCAATGCATTACTTGCATGAGACGTACAATGCTAATTATTTGAGGAAAATATTACAATTGCATTCACGAGAACCTTGTTACTAAATTTGTATGTGTCCAAAAGGTGTAATAGTTATTGAGAAGTCAGGAATTTTTATAACAGCAGTAATTAAGTAACTACCATTTTCTATAACACGCATTTGAGACTTATGTTGCAACATGACCATGCTGAAATAATTAGCTCACACTATTCTTCTACATCAAAACATTCAATATCTATTCTAATTTCCCTATGTACCTTCAACGTAATCTATTCCTCTCTCAAACATTATTGATGTGCAGTAGCTCGTTGGATTAAACACAACTCGAGCTATAACGGGAGCATAAACACCGGCTCATGAACTATCCTGTTCACTACATCCTATAGGTACTTTATAGCTCTGGTGGTGTCGTGATCCTGAAATTATAGATCCTTAAGGCCGTTTTACACGGTCATTGATACTGCGCAGGCTGTTGCGAGAACACTTGCGCAAGAAATATTGCACTGTGTAAAGCGACGACTTGCAAGGACAGGCAGCACCACTGCGCGAACGCTTGCGAGCAAATTAGAACATTATAATCTGATACATGTGTTCGCGCAAGTTTGAAGTTAATTTCTCTCACTAGATGGTGCAGATGTAGCGGCAACGAACTGCCTGGGGAATTCTAGCAATTAAAAATAGGTTGTTGACGATTGAATTGGGTATTTTTTTTGCATTCAACTCCGTAGGCAGTGAATAAAGTGCAATGATGATGAGCTGGGCAATTAATCTCGTGGAAGCTTACATTTCGTGCGTAAAGGAAGAACCTGTTAACTTGGCCCAAATCTGTTTGTTCGGTGCAAATTTTGGGCTGAGTATACGGGACTAGGGTCTCCGATATTATGTTTAGACTATGGCTTAAAACATATTTTAAAGTGTTGGTAATTTATCGCATTTAATTGGTATAATTAATCTATTTGGTAATTTATCGCATCTTTATTGTCCAATTAATCGCTACTTCACAGATATTAACGTTATGCGATATAATGACGGTATTACCGCTGCTGAATGGTATATTGTCACTAACATAATGCACCGACGATGGCATCGTGTAAAGCTGTCAAGCAAGCGTCCTCGCAATTCTCTACGCCACGGACTTTCGCAGAAGACTGCTCAAACGCATCAACATCAACCTGCACAGTTTCAATGACCGAGTAAATCGGCCTTTACTGGGGAGGCTCCTTGCTTCGGTGGGATATGTTGGTCGCCAGCCTCAAAGGGAAGCAAGGGATTCTAAGTCTAGACCCAAGGCCCGAATTAAAAAGCGAGGTAAATGAGACACCAACCTCTTTTGACCACCGTTTTCCGTGAAGAAAGCCTTGACTCCTGCTAGTTTTACCGCTGTACTCAAATATGGGTCTAAAATAGGGTTAGCCGAGGGGGGTTAGCAAGCGCGGTGTTGTGAGTCGACCCTTGGAATCTCCCGCCCAGCAAAGCATTAATTGTTATGCACACCTTGACCTTATGGACTCGGTTTCACTGACGTCACAGTCAGCACCACGTTACTTGGCGACCGGTGCGTCAACTAATCCTGCCGGAAATGGTTTAACGGTGAAGGTTTAAAAGGTACATGCTGCCATACGTGAAAGTCAAGGTGGGAAGAGAGTTGTCGTAGAATTGTTAGAATCAGGTTTTAAACTGCTCCAACTTGTAAAGGTTAACGTAGCGTACACCTAATCCTAAAACAGGAGAGCCCTTACTACAGGATTGGAAGCCGTGTCCCTTAGATTGCCAAGCCATAGCCGGGTGGATGATTCCTGTCGAAATTCGAACTTTGTCAAGATCGATGTGTAATCATTTAAATTTCGACTTTGGCCAACTTTATTTAGGTACTGTGTAAAGCGAGCAAAGGTATAAAACTAAACAGTCTGAAAGACAACGGGATTGCAGAGTAATAGAGATGAATCATTGTCGATATTAGCTAATTCCCCGAAGTGAAGTCTCATTCACTTCTACTGCAGCAGTTAAAATTAATTTCAACAACTAAGCAGCACTGAAATTTTGGAAAAGAATTAATGTTTGGTGGTGTTAACCCCCTGCCACACACCCTTACGGTGGCTTGCAGGCTATTACGTGGATGTAGATGTGTTAACGTCAAAAACAATTTATCGTTTACAACATGCTATGCTATTTACAGACCTATCATTCCACTTAACGGCGCTCCGTGGTCAAAATAACTTAGCCATACTGTCCCCAACGCCCCTGGTGACAAAGAAATCCTTTAGGATAATTTTATGAGCGTCTTTACTTACGCTGACATTGACATATTAATATTTATATCAACACAAATGTAGCAGAGGACTAGGACGAGAGTAGTTTACAGGGGAACAATGAGTATCAAAGGCAAACAATATAAAAGAAACTAATCTAATGTAGATCAAGAACAAAGAGGTTTATGCATAAAGTCTTATTAAACAACTTTTTAAGTAAAATGCTTTGCAAATCATTAGAGGAGGATCTGACATATTTTAGTCTCATGATAGAGAAGTGACTTCAGGAAGCGACCAAAAGTCTAATCCTAAAAGAACGGAGACGTTGACTTTGTTGCGAGCAGCGTGAATAAGTCATGCATGCTAAACCTATTTTTTCATAAGCGCGTACATAAAAAAAAACAATGAACCAGACGAGATGACACCAACACCAGACGAAATTTCACTGTAAAAAGTTGATCTGATTTTCAGTGCGATCTGAATTTAAGCGCTGTCTGGTTTAAAGCAGGAACACGGATGCAAGGTGCAGAAGAGGCAGGAACATGGATGGTTAGTACAGGAGCAGTTAAGCAGGAAGCAGAGAAAGCAGGATTCTGGATGGTCTGATTTTCAGCCGTTCACCTGCCTTATTTTTAGACAAGATATTACTGCTGAAATTCAACATACCCAGTCTTAAAATTGTTGCATCTGAAATTCAGATCGCTTTTGTACCTTAAAATCAGATCTATTTTTTACAGTGTTGGAGCGAAGTAATAATTTCATAATCACGGATCACTAAACTCCTCAATAACATTGAGACCAAAAAATCGAACTTGAGTTTTAGGTGTTCCTAAGGTTGAGGATACGCAGTGGGAGTCACGCTACATCTACATAATCCCCTGCGAGCCACCACAAAGGTGTGTGGCAGGGGGTGATTTCTCACCAATCATGCACTACATATTATGCATAAAAAAGGAATAGCATTAATATACTAGTCAGAATAGAAATACTTAGTCACGCTAATCACAATACTTACCCAGGAAACTCATATCACAAGAATTTTGGATCCGATTAAAATAAACTTGAATTCATTAGACGCGTAAGTCGGAGGGTACACCTTACAAACTAAGGAGAGGTGTTTCTTCGCGTTCGTTAAGGCCAAGGTGGAATATGCCTGTAGTAGTTTCGACCAGTAGGGAAACGGAAAAAATGAGGGAATATCTCCAAGGTTGGTAAATAGTTAGTATAAGTTAGTGAACTATCGAATTTGTTGCTAGAGAAATTACGATGGGAGACAATGCAAGCGCGAAGGCATCAATCAAGAATATAAAGGCCGACGGATTTTCCTCCGAAACCAAAAGATTTCAAACAATTGCCGGAGAGATTTCGTGTTACATTATGACGATATTAAACGAAAATAAGAAGTCACACTTGAAAATGACATTGAGTGCTTGAACGCGTGGTGATTCTCAAAAAAGTGGACAAGTACGACTACTTATTTTCATTTTACACCAAGAGAATTAAGGTCCCATACAACATTGGTGGGAAGGATCATTCAAATATAGGATAAGAGGGTAAACTGAACCACAGACAGATTAAAATATTCTCTCTTCCCACGTAAAATTTCTGTCCCTCTCAGCATCAAGACATGTCACATCTAGACGTCTTTAAAAATTGAACTTAAACGCGTAAACTGAAAATACATTCACTTTCGTTTTACTCAACGGATTAATAAAGATTAAGGAATAAACCAGAAACATGACAGATTTGAATTGTGATTTTTTTATGAACTGAGCACGTCTGAATGAACCATTTTAATATTTACATCTACATATACACTATACCCTGCAAGCCACCGCGAGGGTGTGTGGCAGGGGGTGAAGATCACCAAGCATGCACTATTGACATGAAAACAAGCAACTGTAGGGTCTCATGCAACTAGATTGTTAGTATCTATATTATTTAAGGGGTTAATACATGCATCATGCACTACAGACTACTCTAAAATATTTCCCCTACCTATCCCCTATCCCTTTGCTATGCTGCCTATTCTTTTATCTTGTAGTACGGGGGAAAAATGCCATTTTAAATCTATCGGTATGACAATCTATCTCTCTAATCTTATTTATCTGGTTGAATCTAGCATAATACGCTGGTGTTTTTAATATATGCCTAATATCTTCAGTAAAGCTATCCGATTGAAATTTCTCTAATAGATTTAATCTGAACTTTAACCTACGCTCTGATAATGACTCCCACCCTAATTCTTGTATTAATTCTGATACACTACTCAACCTATCGTAACACCTTTTGACGAACCTAGCTGCTCTACGCTGCACACTGTCTAGTTCTCGAATCAAACCTAATTCATTAGGATCCCATACACTGGCTGCATACTCAAGGTGGGGCCTAACTAGTGAAAAGTAGCATCGCTCTTTTGTCTTCTCATCACATTTCCCAAGTACTCTTTTTATAAATCCTAGCTTTCTCCTCATTCGGCCGCATATTTCCCGGATGTGTTTGCCCCGCGATAAATCTTTAGTGATTGTTACACCTAAATGCCTTATGGTTTCTACGTTTCAATCTTCGTGGTACTAATTTTATAGCATCGTTCTATCAAATAATATCTTCTTTAATACATGCTCATCGTATTACTCAAATTGTTCCTTGCATGTTGGATGATAATTGAAGTTTGTGGAGCACGTTATTAATTCTAAATCCTATAGTATGCGTAAAAACATTTCCAAATATGTGTATTCTATGTGTGTGTATCTGTATATCTGTGGTGTATCACATGATAGACGGTGATTTGCATCCTGCCATACCCTTGAGGCTGCTAGCAGTAAATGTGGATACCTTTATCCTCCGTCAAGTTACGACCTCTGTATTGGTGAGGAGGACTTTGTGAAGTGGATTTCGTGTGGTTGTAGTGGCTATAGCTTTCCATCTCAAGGGTACGGTTTCGAATCCCGGCAAGGAAAGAGATTTTTCATTGGTCAACCGATGCTCATCATCAGTGACATCATCATCAAGGGTCAACAATCCTGGGATTGGTTTGACGCAGCCCCCCACTCGATTCTTCTCTCAGCCAACCCATTCATATAAACATTATTCCTCTCTTTTGAATCATTCAACAAGATGCTCCTTAAATCTACTACGAGGTCTGCCCTTTCCTTTCTTCAGGCCATGCTGCCTTAAGATATGGCGGATTATGGTTCTCTTCCAATCCTTTTTTTAGAGTCAGTTTTTTAGAATCCTTTTTTCAGCAGACTCTTCTTAGGAGTTACTCATTACCTACGGGGTCGATCCATTTTATCCATATCATTCTTCTTCAACACCACATTTCGAACGCTTCCACCCTTTTCTTCTCCTCTTTATTAACTGTTAATTCACCTTCAAAGAACTTAAAGGTATGTAAAATTTATTCCGTGTATCTTTTTGGCGTTAAACTAAATTGTAAAAAAATTATATTGTAAAACATTTGGCATTGTAAGCATCCTGTAAATAATATTACCTATATTAATTGGTGGTTCATCCCATTTCAGCGCTGAAGAATTATAAAATATATTTTCCGAAATATAAGCGAAAAGTTAAAAGGTCATTCCACATTCACAAGGATTTAAATTCCCGAAAAACCATCCACATAAAGATTTGCCAGAATAATGAACATGATATGTTCATTTAGGCCGTAGACCACAAATATCATGAATACAAACGGGAAATTGGTAAACGAGTAATTGGTGCCTCCAAAACTCGAAAAAGAGTTAACCGTACAATATAACGCCACAGTACGGCATACGTTACCTGTTACGAGGCGCGCTACGACCCAGTGGGTAAGCCGTTTCACATTTGCTGAGCTTATTATGACCTTCTTTATTGTGACATAAACGTATTTATATAAATCCCATAAAAGGATGAAATGGTTCCATTCAGAGATACAAAACCAAAACAGATTTCATCTTTATTCTTTGAGAAAGGAGATCGTGCTGGTGCTGGACTCCAAGACATGTGTTAAAATCATGCCATCACGTAGTACACCGAAGGAGCTCTAATCCTTTCTTCATATCGATAAATACGTAGTTTTTTCAGTCTTAAGGTATTTAAAAAATATAACTGCGATTAACGTCGCGTATTCAAAGTAGCACCATAAACGTCGTTCAGATGTCGGCTTGGATCGTTAAACTTTTATGTACGTAAGCACATGTTGTATTTAGCATTATATATACAAGCAGAAAATTTTGCAATAAAACAACATCAAAAAATGGGGCAGTGTAAAAAAATCAATTTGAAAATGGAAAACCAAGACTCAGTTCTTGATTCAAGAGCCTCTAAAGTACTTATAGTACTGTAGCACATCAATGGTCAAATGTTCCAAGCTAATTAATGGTAAAAATAGCGACCATATTTATGTAGAATCAAACAGAGTATATAAGATCCTCTTGCACCGTACTTATGGGTACTCTTCTTTTCATCAATATAATGTTGGTAATTTTAATTTGTTTTAATCAATCATGATATGCCTTTTATGACTTGAGATAAATTCACACGCAAGAGTAGAAATAATATTCATTAAGTACGGAAAACGACCAAAGTGGAAAATACTCGAAAAAAGTATAGGTTAGAAATAGTTTGAAATTAACATCATTTACTTTCTAAACCTTTGAGTCGTAACATCAAAGTTCGAAGCATTGACATGGTGGAAGGTTGTCATGATATCTTTTAATGAGTACTCCTAGTCACTTTCACAGAATTTTATTTCACAATCGACCGGTTTCGGCATGACGCCATCTTCAGGTTACAACAACTACCTGGAGATGGCGTAACTGCCGAAACCTGTCGATTTTGAAATGAAATTCTGTGGAAGTGACTAAGAGTACTCATTAATAGACTTTGAGTCGTCTATAAATTTAAACCCAAGGGGCTGGTTCAAAAGCAATATCTAAGTGGCAAAATTTAAACTGTAATGCAGCTGTAAGTCTTGTTCGATTAACGGAAACCATAAAAAAGCCAACAGAATTTATCCTTATTATAATGAGAATCCAGATTGTATGTCACCGTGACTATTAAATAGTATAACTAGTAGGTATAATAGTGTAACTATCGTTATAAAGACTCAGGTTTATAATCACAGTATCCACGTAGTATTCGAAAGTAGTGTTGGGCAAAATTTTTCCATAATCGATTAATCGTATCATATGATAAAATTGAGGCATAATCGATTCAGAAAAAAAATCGGGTTGAAATAATCGGTTATGCAAATAATCGGTGAATAATCGTATGATTCTTGAGAATCGTTGAAGAAACATACGATTCTAGAAAATCATGCAATTATTATCCGATTCTTTTGTGAGCGAAATAATCGAGTGATGAACGAAATGCGCACCTCGGTGAATAATCGTATGATTCTTGAGAATCGTTGAACAAACATACGATTCTTGAAAATCATACGATTATTACCCGATTCTTTTGTGACCAAATTAATCGAGTGATGAACGAAATGCGCACCGATTTTGGAATAATCGACGATTATGTGATGAGTTGAGAATCGGCACAGATTCATAAGGCGCATACGATTCTTTGCCGATTATTTGAGCAGAATCAAATGATTTGAAATAATCGTGTCGTGGACGTCAAGGATGCGCAACATAAATCGGCGCGAGCTGATTCTCGTAAATAATCGACGCTCGTGGATCATGGAATACATGGAATATTTTAAAAGAATCAGTAAATAATCGTATTATTCTTTGATCTGAATAGCAGAGATTTAAATAATCGTGTTTTGAAGGTGGTTGGTGCGAAACGTCAAGCGATGAGCTTCTATTTCTGTGTATAATAGACGCTTGTGGGGTTGATTGATCTTAATTATTACAAGAGTAATTTTATTTATATTGGTCAGAGTGGTAAACTAAAAATTGTCAAAATGAAAACCAATCAATAATGAAAATGCATACTACTTCTACATAAGGACAAGCTAGTACCAAAAATGATCATTTTGCAGCAATTGCAGTTATTATAAAAATATTCAGCAAGGCTCTTTGTTATGATTTATTTAGTATGTTTTCTTTAGGAAGAGTTGTTCTAAAGTATTTTTTAAAATTTCATATTGATGTGACAGATTTTGTTGGATGGTAACTTATTGTAGATGACTGAGGCTGGGTGATTTAGACCATGTTGTGATAAGGTCATTGAGTACTGAGTTAATGAGTATTCATTTTAGCGAGTGTGGTTCGAGTGTTCTTCTTTATGATTTGGGAAGATTCAAGGGTTGTTTCACAAATAAGGCAGCTGCCTTACTAGTGTAGATGGATGGACCTGTGGGAATGCAGTGTTTACTAACATGGGGCCAGTTACGTTATCTTAAGCAGCTTGCTCAATTACCTTGATTTGATCACTAGGTAGGCTTTTCGATGCCCTAAAAATCATAGTTTATATTTCTATGTTAATGGCGACATTAGTGAAGAGCTTGATGTAATACTGGCATGGAAGATTGGTTTAATGGAACAAAAGATAGACCAGAAGCTTAGGGGATGTTGGTTTTGGAGGAGGATGGAGAAGACTATGGGTAGAAAGAAAGTCTAGAGAGGAAGCTCTGGAGATCTTGGAGGAAAGAATGTTCATGGGAGTAATTAGACAAGGGCAAAGTAGCTGAATGGAACTAATGTTTACGGGGGATGGGTTTTAACTGTCATTAAATGAATAATGCAGTGTAATTAAAGAAGGGAGAAAAAATAGATCTATTGAGCAAAAATTTGTCTTTCATTCGCCCTGCACTCACCGATCACGCTGATTCTTCATTAGATAATTATACTTTTAATCATAATATTTTCTCATATTTATTTTTTTCATCCTTCCCATTACTAATAAGAATAGTTTTCCAGACACCATATATATCCTTAACGCTCGCTGAGTACGCCCACTTTTAATTTGTTTCTTCTCCCGCCGATTCCATTGAAATAATCGATTATACCATAGGATCGGATCTTCATAATCGATCCAATAATCGAAAGAATCGGAAGAAAATAATCGAATAAGAAATAATCGATTATTTTTACCCATCACTATTCGAAAGTACTCCAATGTTTTCTAAATTTGGAATAATTTAATAGTTTGCAAGTTTTTAGCCCTTTGCAATCAGTAGAGACAGGGTAATTTTTGTTTCCATCAGCAACGCAATCATACAGGCAAATAAACGACGCGCGCGCCTCTATTAAACACCCTTAAATACGGTGCAAATCAACTTTTGAAAATGGACAATATACAATGACGTATTAATACCAATTGCTCTGTTTAACACTGCTGTCGAGCACATTTATCCCTCAACACTCATAGTTTTTTTATACCACGTAATCTCATGATGTTTCAGGACTACTTGTCCATTATAACACCATCAATGTTCTCCAGGAAAATTATAGCAATCAGAAATGCATAAAACCAAAATGAATATAGATGAAATGAAATTTATATGCTGATTGTAGTATATCACATAGGAAACACCGGAGGACTTAAAAATAATGAAATATTAAAACATGAGCAGTACTAAATAATTTTAATGTGTCATTCACTTGTGCGCCATTTCACATAAAGACCGACAAGTTTAGATTAAAATAAAGTCTCACGTCCATCAGGTAATTTTCTAGCATCCAATTATGAAAAAAGGCTATATTTTTGCTAAATACTTTCACAAGACCTTTACGTAATTCCAATGTCATTCGTAAAACGTTTTCCTCTTGCGCGCAGTCATTCACAATGTGAATCAAATTAGAGGAAAACTCAATGAAAATAATCGTCAATTGGATTTCTCTTATATCACTCTGACAACAGAGGGGAATTCCGCCATGCAAAAAACATTAACAATAGCCTAGAGAAGATATGTATTTAATATAAAATTTGCCGCCTGTACTACACGTACAGGGGAGAAAAATATTATACAAATAAGAGATAATACATTTAAAAAATGTAAAATGCAATTTCCACGTAGTTTTCGTTCAACAAGCTGGATACTAGACATTTCTCTTGTCTGTTATTGAGCTGAACCGTAGGTTGGGACATTTGCTTCACATACTTGAAGGAACGGCCGACGTATGGAGTAAATAATTACAGCACACAAACAGGGAAAATGTAACAATTACAATAATAGCCTATTTTACACGGATCATTGATTTCCGCAACGAAAATCGCTTTAAGGAGTATATTAAACACGTGATGCACTCCAAATCACTTCTTGCCCTTCCAACAGTAATTATATTTGTATAGACGCCTCTAGCGGCCGGGTCTCGAGTTATGACTTTTCAGGGACTGCCTTGAAGAGTGCTCTCATGAACATACAAACCGTAAAAGTTAATCCTCACATCTACATCTAAGAGAAGACATTTATAATATTTACCCAATTTATTATATCATGTTGAAAAAACATTAAATTACCATATATTATTTTTAGAGTTCATAATAAAATTATTGATTGTTTTAGCAATCAGTCTTCAAATAGAGAAATGAAAAAAAACGCATGTAGTCATGTAGGAAAATAAAAACATCACTTACACTAGTTAAAAATAACGAATAAAGGTCGAGAATAAGTTGTATTTCCTCGTTACGAAACTAAAAACGATTTATGATTAATAGATTGTACTACACGAGTAGAATAGGTAGAAATTAGTTAACAAAATCTGAGAGCTACGAACAATTGAATGTTGTGAAACACAGAAGAATGAGGAATTTATTATAGCAATACGGAAATGAAACTTCATGTACCTTCCTTTCTACGCCAGCGGACTATAACGAAGTGTCTGATAAAAACAAACAATGAGCCATATGTAGGATATTCGAAGCCTGCCACGTGAACGGTGGTGAAATTGAAATTAAATGTAATGCGAAAAAAATCTCCTGGACCGGGAATCGCACCACGGACCTTTGGCGTTCCGGGTAACAAAGGGCAATATATCCAACAAAAACAAATGCTTGCACAGCATACACAACATGAGCTACGGGGGTTCGTCTGGATACTAACAATACACGTAATAATCATCAGCATACCACTTGATTTCTTTTCAGTACATCGCGTGTCTCCATATCCTCTCCCCCTTCATCGATTCACGTGATTAATAGACGCGCACTTTCCTCGGGACAAGGTATCTTGAGAATTACATCGGTTATCTTACGACTTGAAGAAAATAATGAGCAATTACTGAACACTGTAGAAAGCTTCTGCCTGTGGATACTATAACATTCCCGACAATACCACCTCTACACTACGACGCCGCGCCGCGACAAACAGAAAATACAAATTCACTTTTGGTGGCGTGCAACGTGTTATCTCTAAAAAGTCATTTTATAATGCATCATCTCCATTAAAATCAACATTCAATGAGTTGTCCAATTTATCCATGCCTACAAATTTCCAAAAGATTGTAAAAACTAAATTAAATCGTTAATATTTTAACTACCACTTAAATATTATGTCTACTTCAAATTAAAATCTAAGGATATGAGCTCTACGGTCTCTTAAAGTGACAAATAAAATAAAATTCTCCAATGGCCGTAAAATTGGCAACTATCGTAAAGGACAATTGCTGTGTTGGTTCGCGGGAGGGTCAATTCCACAGCGGTGACCAACCACAGCCTCTCAACCAGAAAACCCTCCTGTGGTGGTTTACGGGAATTTTACTTCCTCGTCAGCGACACAACCGCAGACACACACACTCAACCCAATTGGGATCCTTCACAGGGCTGATGGGAGCCTGGTCATGATGCCTGGGTTATGAACGCAAACACACTCACAAGAACTCAGAAAAAACACTCACTCTCACGCTCAAATGGGCACACCTACTGGGAGAATAGAGCTAAAAAAGAGTGTATCCGATGCACATCCTCGTTTGAATAAAAAGTAATTTAATTTACGTCGGAAGAGTATGTAAAGGTGTTTCAATTTTAGAGGTCAATTCAGAAACAGACCCAAGAATTACAGAAACAAAAAAACAAGACCAAATAGGTTTGAATTCCATGTTCTAGAACTGGAGGGATAGAATTTGATGCTTTATGTAACTAGGTTCCCGTACATAACCCTTGATTTAACTTTGAATTTTGTACCATGCATCCAAAAAATAACTCACAAAATAAAAATCAAAGCCATAATTAAAAACAAACATATAATGATACTTTACAAAATTTTGCACAAGCTTTTTTCCTCGCTACGATTCATACCTAACAACAACAACATAATTTCTTTTTATTGATATAAAGATCATTCGTACATGATATACGATGCATAAATGTTGATACACACAGATGTAGCATATAAAATATCATTAAAGTTATGAACTTTTGTCACTAGGTAGGTATTCATTAACCACATGATGTAAATTTTACAATACAACAAGGTAAACTTTGTAATTAGATTACATGTAAATCTTATAAATATGTACAATATAAGTCCTCCTGAGCCCCTGGCTCGTCAGGAGGTGCTTGTATAGGCAAAAATAGTTAAATACAGGCAAGAATAATAGTTCACAACAATATGTGTAAAAACGAACATTGCATTTGTAGAACAATATCACTTGAATACATTCAGACAATACGTAAAATTTAATATAAGTTCACAGAAAAAAAATGTAAATTACAAACGTGATTATTATATTATGCCAGTACATGCAATACAAACAATGAGCAAAAAATTTGAGGATCCACACCAGACAAATTTAAATAATACTTGAGCAAGGGAAGACAACAATAGCGTACTTTATTACAAATAACGTTCAATATTCGTGACATAAAAGTGAAAATATGCTAAATGATGAAAAGGAGTTGAAAAGACTTTCTCAATACAAAATTAGTAAGATTCCATGCATCCTTGAAAACATTTGTATTGGTAAAGGAAAATATTTGATGCTACCGGGCGTAAAAAATGAGAGCTTTTTCTGAAATATCCACTGCAAAAACTTATATTATACGAATTATATATGGCATTGTATTGTGATGTAGCTTGGCTTCACTTGATCGTTTAAAATATAATTGAGGCTTGGCTTCCATTTGTTTCTCATTTTATCGCCCGTGAATCTGTCAAGGCTGCTGCTATGAGCCAAAAAATTGAAATCATACTTAACCTACATCTACATTTACGTAATCGCTCAGCGTGGATATTATACACAAAAGTTTACAAGTGGTGAAGTGGTAGTAAATGATAGAAGAAAAAAAGTGAAGAATAAACTACCAATATATTAGGCAGTATAAATAGGGCCATCGTGAAAATGGAAAAACCAAGAGTAAAATCCTGAACATGCAAGGAATGTGTAGAGTAACTGTCCTAAATTTTCTAGAATAAACCATTGTAAAAATGGTACCTATTTGTAATTGGTGCAGCGATAAAATCTATGTCGTACCGCTTCCTATTTCAGAATGTTGTACAGTATAGTTTAAAATATTTCACGGATTTGATACTAAATAGATGTTTACCCCAAAAAATGAAGTCTTAATACGTAAGGGAATGTAACTATGGAATGCATAATTTAAAAATGTGCAGGTGTGCAATCACCATTCGTATGTTTTAATCTCAGTTTGTGAATATACCTAGCGTACAGTGAAGAGCAAAAACCTGTATAAAACTGAGAACACGTCACCTACATCTACATAATACTCTGCAAGCCACTGCGAGGGTGTATGACAAGGGACTTTTAGGGAATGTAGGACATACCTCTAATTCAAAGAATTAGGGCACGAAAGGAAACATTAACAGCTACAATCAGACAGTTTAAAACGAATGTAAAATACATTCCATCTCGTGGGTTGGATCAAAACAAGCTCGTGATGGCTATTAACAAATTGAAGGTGAATAATAACGACTCTAACATAAGCAACTTATTAAAAATTAGGAGACATTCATACTGCTCCAAAAAAAATGTAAAAAGAATGGCGACTAAAGGAACCAAGTTTGTTACATAATATGATTTATTCTGCTTCTCACAGCAGGTACTATTAATATTAAAAATTAACTCAGCTATGTATGGTAAACTTCATGTTATCTAACCCATACATTACATAAATATGCCTTGAAATGCATATAAAAGTGCATACGCGAAAACAGGATGAGTCATAGACTACGGTATGCGAGGTGAATATGTTAGAAAATATCAAATTAGATATTAGAGAATAGAAAGCATCCTAACAAATCAACCAACATGAATATCGTGATCCTACTCGTAAATCATCAATTCAAAAAAAGTGAATCCAGCATTTAAAATATTCAGGGATACAGAAATAAGAGAGATGGAATAAAATTTAAATACGCTATTATGTGATTAAATGTGGCTATTACTGTTCCTATAACAATAAAAAAGAAAGAATGAAAAAAACATCGAAATATCAAGTCTAACAGACAAGAGGTCTAAGAAGTGAATGTATCATTACGGAATCCAATGTAAATCTCTTCAGGCGTATAATTGACGTGGAAGATCATAGAAGACATGCGCACTTCGCAAGGTCACGGGTATGCGTAGAGTTAGGAGGGAAGGATGAGATGAGAAAGAAAACCTTTTTAGCAATAACAAAACTTTTTAGAACGATACCCAAGTTTTTCCGCTCGCTGAGGCATTGTAGGCGCAGGTAGTAATGGCGAAGGGGGCTCCAGTGCAGTGGCCAGTATTTGCTAAATAGACTCTTCCTAGCCCAAAATTACCAACTGAGACTCTACCACTACCTTATAGTTAAAAGTAAAATTTTTACAGTAAAAATATGTAAAAAACCTTAACTCCTAATTGGCTCATTCACATGTCATTCACACACAGGCGCTATTCCATGCCGAACCCAAGAGGTCGCGCCACCGGCTCGTTAACCTTTATTTAACGTGGCGTTTCCCCCTGCGTTCCCCTCCGGGCTGCGCAGAGGCCTATTCCACGCATTCACTCCCAGGGCCAGGGCAAGACGCGACGAGATCAAGCGGACTAAAAACTAAGCATATACGATATTAAACCCTATCCTCCCAATCTAAAATCCACCCACCCTCTAAACTAAATATACTGCTAAATTCCCTAATCCTACCTATTTCATTCGCATACCTATCGGCGCTGACCCTGTTCATCATCATTCATTCTCCAATCAACAAAACTAAAAAATACCATTCACACATACACCTGCAAACGAAAATACAATAAATTGAGGAAAACCTGTAATAAATACATTATTTTAAAAAAACATTAAAAGAAGGTAAAATTAACCATCAAAAATAAAACTAATAATCAGTGACAAATACGTTAACAACGAAATACTCTTAAGATATAAATAGAATGGTAGCGCATAATGGCGCTAAGAATGTGATTCCTACCTAAATCAAAAACTAAGAGCCGGTGCACACAGCAAAACAGTAGTTCAAATGCCAAACCTGGATTGACCCGGGTGAAACGACAGATATTCCAACCCCTACACACTATAAGTGCTAAAAAGTGGGATCCCTGCCTAGTTAAATACGTAAAAGTAGCGCATAATGACGCTAAGAATGTCAGTTCTACCTAAATCAAAAACTAAGAGCCAGTGGACAAGGCAAAACAGTAGTTCAAATGCCAAACCTGGATTGACCCGGGTCAAACGACAGATATGCCAACCCCTACACACCTTAACTGCTAAACGGTGGGATCCCTGCCTACTTATAAACAATAAGAGCTCGTACACAAAGCAAAATACTGGGAATAAAAACAGGGAATAATCTGAAAATATAAATGGTATGATAGCGCATAATGGCGCTAAGAATGTGATTCCTGCCTAAGTGAAACACTAAGAGCCAGTGCACCAGGGAAACCGGAAGTCAACTACCAAACCTGGATAGACCAGGGTCAAACGACAGATATGCAAACTCCTACATCAATAAATACTAAATATTATATAATAACATAAACAAGGAAATAAATGTCGATATATAAACTACAAAAATCACATAAAAACCTTAGTAGTCCGTAGTCATGGCCGCTCTCTCTCCTTTTTGGTCCACTGTCACCGCAAGGATATGGGAAGGGTAGGAGGAAGGAGCATAAAATATACAGGCATACTTTTACATAAAACTCAATACAATTGTCTCTCTAGTCCTCTTGATGACACCAAATGTTGAAATCGGCACTCATTTGCACCACACAATCACCGCATTGACACAATATTGACACCACACTGACACCACACTGATCCTGCACTGACACCACACTGACACAACACTCACTTTCTTCTCACTCACGTCTTGGCAGGCCGGGGCGATGTGGAGTAAGCTAAGGAGAGAGCGGGTTAGTTCACACAAAAACAATAAATGGATGCAAAGATGCTCGCATTTAATTCAAAAGTCCAAATAAATCATTATAAAAATGCCGGAAAAGGACGCCACTGACATCTGCCCTCCTCAATGGAAGGAAGTCAGTGCCATAGGAACCAATTCCTAGAATTTTGAGATTTAACACTTGAGCAGTCTTTGCATCCAGAATATAACGCTAAGAGCTACAGTCCTAATTATCCTACCGTTACGAGGGGCCAGAAGGGCCTTTGTTTCAAAAGATTATATACTGACTACATGCCCTACACTCTGGCAGGCCGGGGCGTTGTGGTGATACCTACGGAGAGAGCGGGTTAGTACAAATAAAATACAAGAAAACTAAATATTGAATGCCAAGTTGCTCACATTTAATGCATATAGCCGAAAGTGCGTTTAAAAAATGCGAGGAATGGTCACACAGAAACGAAGTCACCTGGATGCACTTCGTAACTGGCGATCCAACTCCATGGCTTTTGAGATTGAAAACTAGAGCAAACTTCGCATCCACAAAATAGCACTATAAGCTAAACGAATTTCCTCAATATCCTACCGTTACGACGGGCCAGAAGGGCCTTTGTGTCAAAATATTAGAAACTGACTACATACCCTACACTCTGGCAGGCCGGGACGTTGTGGAGTAACCTAGGGAGAGAACGGGTTAATACACACAAAATACAATTAATGGATGCAAAACTGATCGCATTTAATTCAAAAGTCCAAATAAATCCTTATAAAAATGCCGAAAAAGGACGCCACCGACATCTGCCCTCCTCAATGGAAGGAAGTCAGTGCCATAGGCACCAATTACTAGAATTTTGAGATTTAACACTTGAGCAGTCTTTGCATCCAAAATATAACGCTAAGAGCTAAAGTCCTAACTATCCTACCGTTACGACGGGCCAGAAGGGCCTTTGAGTCAAAGTATTGGAAACTGACTAACTATCCCTACACTCTACTGGCAGGCCGGGGCGTTGTGGAGTTACCTAGGGAGAGAGCGGGTTATTACAAAGAAAAAAACAAGAAATCAAAGGTTGAACGCCAAGCTGCTCATATTTAATGAAGATAGCCGAAAATACATTTTATAAAAATGCGAGAAATGGCCACCCAGAAACTCAGTACAGCTGGATGCACTTTGTAAAAGGTGATCCAAATCCATGAATTTATAGTTTTAATTCTAGAGCAAACTTGGCATCCACAAAAAGTTAAATTAACGCGGTGACTAACTTAACGCTAACGGACTGATAGGATGGGCCATAAGGGCCAGAAAAGATTCTAAACTGACTAACTTTCCCTATTCTCTACTCTGCATGCGATGTCGTTGGAGCGCGAAGGAGTTTTCACTCATCTGTGGAATAATAAGATTAAAACAGCATAAAAGTAAAAACATTCATATTGAAACACCTAATTAACATCAACAAAAATAGGCACAATCAAATACTCTCATAATAAAACATTGACAATATGTAACATCAACAAAACAGGCACAACCATAATCCACTCATGATAAAACATTGATGATAACATTGAGGACATCAACACGCACCATATACGTACAACACACCATATGCAAACATATTCCTGCCTAGAGTCATGACTCGCTATACAAGAGGCCTCTTGTCTAAAAGTTGGTGGACTACTCCACCATAGTATGAAATCAAATCAGGGCCCCGACACTTATCGGAGTCATTTTACCATTAATCACCCTTGGTTTCCCCAAATACCTTCATGCACACCAGACATCGTGATCACGTATGTCTGGAAATGGAGCAATTGGCTCCTAAGAAAATAAATAATTACCAAATATTCACATACACCCATTTAACCGACGTTTACATAAGCCTTCTTTACCTTCTAGATCGTAGAACCTGAAACAAATGAAGTTTTTCCATAAAATTGTAAACACATGGCCAAACCGAATAGTTCTCCTAATGTTGAGACTGCACACTCCACTGTTTTGGGCTCCCAAGCAGGATCCTCACCATAACCCCTCCAGTCACCTTCCAGGAAGCGATTTTCCGATCGGAGCTCGCCATCCTGTGAATACAGGAAAAAATTTTTGAATGAAAGATAAGTGGTCCGAAAAGCAATCTATAATGTGCAAAAAATACTTATATTTTTTCATATATTATATCTGTAGTTAATATTTCTTTTACTTAACTGATAAAAAGCTTGCAGTGAAGAATAAGAATTTGTGAAAGAGGTAAGAAGTTATGATTGACTACGCTTTTTTATGCCTAGGATATAGCAAACTCAGCATTCATTAAACAGTTATTTTGAAATCCAAGCCAAAATAAAAATGCCGCGGACACCTGTCCAATAAATAAGAATTCTCCTACGGAAGTGTTGTAAAAAAATAATGAAATAGAAAGATTATTGTCGGCACGAGACATATTGATTTTCATGGCGTAAGTAAATAACGGATAACATATACTTTATGTAATATGATTTATAATAAAAAATATACTTTAAAATATACATGACCTTTTTTTCAAAAATGTATTACCTATATTTAGTCATTGAAATTAAAAAAATAATGTGGGAAATGTTTAATATTTCCTACTTCTTTATCAAATGCTTAAAAAAATTTTTTTTAAACGAAGAGTAAATCTTTCGAAGATTATGCCTTGAGTTTTCTGGAAAGTGAATTATAAATACCATGAGAACGTAAGGGTTAAAATCTTTTTTGTAGTTCAAGAAAAATATGACTAGCAAGTAACCATGTAGCTGAATGTGACCTTATCAACATATCCATATTTCCAAGTAGTAACCTATTTTCATGTCGAAAGTGCATATTTGGTGATCTTCACCCGTTATTACACACCCCAGTTAACATCCGAGTTCAAGTAGCAACTTTCATAAATACGGTACTTGAAAGCTGCTGCGGTAGACTACATAAGAGTACCTAGTATGTAGGTATTAGATAAGCCTTTAGAATAGTTATATAAAATTTATGGACATTTGTTTTTCTCATTTCATCTCCTTGCTCTGCAGAACTGTAAGAATACCGAAATTCATTCATTCGATCATAAGCTTCAATTAAATCATTAGTTCATCGAAACTTCGGATGTGTAACACCTCATAAAGAGAATGGACCCAGGTCAGTCACTGAGAAATCGTGATTCCTTTTTTCTAGAAGATCTTGCTATTGAAATACTTTAAATAAGTAAAAATAATGCAAAATTCTGGATACTAGGTTATGTTTGCAATGAGTGAGTATATCATCTATATAAAAAAAGTCGGTGCATTAAAATGCACAATTTTTAGGTTTCGATTTTTCCCCTTCTAAATAATCTTTATATCCACAAAGAATTAATAAATAAGGTTTATGCGTATCAAAATCGGCTAATAATATCCCTATACAAAATAATATCCCTAAGCTGTAGCTAAATGAGCATGCTAATATTTCCTCTAATCTTGCATAATTAAATTCGATAACTAAGGGAACTTTTTCTTAATATGATGCCTCTTTAGGATATATTATTGAATGACAAAAAATTCAAATCTGTACTATAAAACATGTTAAAAATACAAAAATAGTTACCAACGAAAAGGTGCGAGAGGAAATAAGTCGTCTGAATTAAGTCGTTTTGAATTTACTAGGAATAAATCTGTTGATCCCAGAGCGCATGATATTAATGAACGACTTCCATGAATCATTGGTACAAGCCTTTCTGGAAGACTTTTCGAAATCCGATAAGGAATCTCTTAAATAAATTTTAAAGTTAGCAAAGTCTGGTCTTTTAAAAATGTAAATCTTTCTTTTTTGTTTAAAATTTTTATCTAAAGGCAACGAGAGTTTTGCAGTTATAACTCTGTGGTCACTAATTCCATCAACCGTGTCAATCATTGTCACATGTTGAGGGATATTGGTTGCCAGTAAATCAAGAGTGTTGTCCCCTCTATTAGGTGCTGTAGCTAATTGTGTCAGGGAGTTATTGGAGAACACATCTAATAGAGTCTCACAGATGTCCTTGTCCCTTCCTCCAGCTTTGAAGCAGTATGTTCTCCAGTCTATTGATGGTGCATTGAAATCTCCACCTATTATTATATTACGTTCGCTGTTACGGGACGTTATAGTATTTATCTGGTTTCCCAGTTCTAATAATGACTCAACATCAGTGTTTGGGGGCCTATAGAATGCGCAGACAGATATTGATCTGGATTTAGGGCATGTTCATGAACACCAAACAATTTCTAAGGGGTTGTCGGAAAAATATAACTCCTTTGCTAATGATTGAGTTCTTGACTGCAATGAAAACACCACCACCTGCTCTGTTATGTCTATCTTTTCTATATATATTAAAAGATTTGGGGAATATTTCTGAGTCAGGAATGTCATCCGTCAGCCAACTTTCAGTTCCTATAATTACATCTGCATCAGTAGTATGAATAAGGTGATTGAACTCCGGTATCTTGTTTTTAAGACTTCGGCAATTAACTACCGCAACGGAAATATTTTCGCCTCGACTATTATTAAGGCTACAAGGGAGAGTTGTAGTCATGTCTGAAGTATTTTGAGGTTCAATTCTGCTTTCATGAAAGTTAATCGATAAAGCGACTGGCAACGAGAAGTTATTTACCCCACTACATGACCTACTCTCTACCCTACCATCTACCCTAAAAAGGCCTGCAATGATCTAATATCCTATCCGCCACGCGTTTGGCGGCGTCCGGAGTGTAATGAACTCCAGAGCGGTTTAAAGGGTGTCTACACGACCGAAGCGACGGCTGAAGGTCAACGAAGGAGGCTCCAATGTCCTTACAGAAATCATAGAATCATAGAATATCATCAACAGGAGAACACTTAAAAAATAGTAGTAATTAAGCCACGAAACGAAAGTCTCATACATCCAGTCTCTTCGAGCAAGTCTAATTCAAACCTGAATTACAAAGTTCATCACAGAAAATATAGCTAATCTCAAATTGCTGGATAACCTCAATGTGTCAACTACATTCGGGTATTTAGATTTAAGATTCTTCCTGTAGCTAACTATTAAATCGTTGTTGTAACGTCTGGCAAATATTACTGGAGAACACTAATTTCAATAAAGAAAACGCTGCTTATCAGACTCTCCTTTATTCTTCCTCTCTCCAAAACCATCAACAACCCATTAATTCCCCTGCTTCACTCCCCCAGCAACCCACCAACATCAACCAAACAAACAAATTAAATATCAGACGTTACAGTGTTAATTAATGTATCAAATCAGCTTTATTAACATGTATCATCCGTATTCCACACTCACATAATGATATTAATAACTTATCTTTGCGGAAATATTGAAAAAAAATATATTGATTTCACTAATATATTGCATGAAAAGAATAGGGGCAAACCAGTTTTGAATACAACAAACCTGGTGTGAGGCAGTAGCAATTGAGGCTTGCGATTTTAATAATTACAGAAAATAAAATAAAACGTTTCCGCTCTCTTAAGTGCAATTGAAAAAACTACAGCAGTGTGTGCGTTATCGAAATCCGTGATCAAACCTGAGGACTTTCAAATTATTCGCCGGTGAAAACAGCTGAAAAGTATTGAAGATCAAACGGACGAGCCAGATATCCCTCACTATATTCTCCTCCCCATCAACCTGCGATGAATGTGATTCACTCGATTCAATGATCAACACAAAAGAACGTATAGGGTATTAGAAAGTGTAAGAAATAGAATGGATGATTAAAGTCAGATTGCTTAACTCTACCATGATAATTTACTACGGCTTTTTCTGCACTCGAATCTCTTGACTTAAACACTAGATGAAATATCTTTTAATTAGTCTTTACTAATGTGATTTGGAGTGTGTGTAGAACTTCAACCCCCACGAAATGCCTTGTTGGAACACCCAAACTTAAAATACCCATGATATTTCGCAATGCACTATCAACAATTAGCGTCTTTTGAATGAAATCAGATCAATATTTATTGAAATGGATAAATCAAGACCATTTATAAACGCTGAAATAAATGGTTCGTACGAAATTTCATTGAACAAATAAAATAATGCAAGTGACAAGCACACACAGCAAGTAAAATATATCAATTAGATTAGATATATGTATGGGTATTGGTTCTACTACCTCACCTAACACGTCAATATAAATTTAGAAAAAATAACAGGCCGAAAAACACACTGTTTTCAGTCCTATCTCTAGTAGTGCTCACCGTCTTGTAACTGTTGTAACAAGCTGGTTACACCGTTTATATTATCCCAGAATTTTAAATGAAACGCAGGCCTCTGTCTCAAAATTTGAAAATTAACGCTTGATGCCTGATCATTTCAAGCAAATCAACAACTACAAATTAATAACACGAAGATAGAAAGCGTTGAAACCATAAGGTGTAACAATCATTAAAGATTTATCGTGGGAAAGACACATTCGGGAAATATGTGGCCGAGCGAAGAGTACGCTAGAATTTATAAAAAGAGTACTTGGGAAATCTGATGAGAAGAAAAAGAGTGATGTTTCTTTTCACTAGCTAGGCCCCACCTTGAGTATACAGACAGTGTATAAGATCCGAATGAATTAGGTTTGATCACAGATCTAGTCAGTGTGCAGCGTAGAGCAGCTAGGTTCGTTAAAAGGTGTTAAGATAGTTTGACTAGTGTTTCCGAAATAATACAAGAATTAGGGTGGGAATCGTTATCAGAGTGTAGGTTAAAGTACAGTTTAAATTTAATAGAGAAATTTCAATCGGATAGCTTCACTGAAAGTGTTAGACACATATTAAAAAACCAGCGTATTATGCTAGATTCGACCAGATAAACAAGATTAGAGAGATAGATTGTCGTAGTGATAGATTCAAAACGTCTCTTTTTCCCTGTATTTAAAGAGACCAGAATGGGAACCATAGCAAAGGGTACAAAGTATGGGAACTATTTTAGAATAGTCTGTAGTGCATGATGCTTGTGTTAATCCCTTAATTACTATAGATACTAGCAATATAGTTGCATGAGACCCTATAGTTGCCTGTTTGCATGTTGGTATTGCATGATTGGTGATCTTCACCCCCTGCCACACACCGTCGCGGTGGCTAGCAGGGTATCGTGTAGATGTAGATAATGAACTTAAATGCATATTTCTGAATTTTTGGAATCGTGATCAACGCCGGGCATATTAAGTGGTACGGCAATAGAAGAATCTTAATTAAATACAAAATTATGATAAGCTATAAGCTGGAGAGGGTCCACGAAGGACCCTCTCCAGCTTATTTACAAGGAAATCGATTCGAGGAAAAATAAACCGTCCACAAACACAAATGAATTTCAATAAGTCAGAAAATGAAGAAACGCCCATTACTTTCAAGTTCAGATTCATTGATAGCAACCCCGGATTTAGATTAATTTATAACAGAAAGAAGGTGAAACATACTTTGATTTCTAAATATGCGTAAACGGGCAAGCTTTAATACGAAGCTACAATAATAAGAGTCGACCGAGAAGTTCTCGACACTCCAATCAATCCATCTGGATTTTCGGCGGGAAAGTGGCGGAGATCAGAGAACGAACACTAGTTGACCAGAAGTACAGAATCACAAAACACTACCTAACTTTATGTTAAAATAAAATCACTCGAGAACAAAAAGCATTAGCAACCAAAATGACTTACCATCTTCACTCCTGAAGGGCGTTACTCAACAGCCTGTTTCTCGAATTCACAGTTTCCCTTATGAGTCCCTGCGATCGATGACATAGATCCAGAATTCCGTCGCTCTTAACTGGGAAAACTTCTTCCTGAAACAAATTCACGTAGTTAACAGATGCATGAAGATTCAATCATAAATTTTGCTGTACTACTGATGGAAATATCATGCAATTAATGGAAATAAAACATGTGTTATATACAGCGGCGGATTACTATCTAAAAACAAATATTTAATATCAGCTAATATTTCTCTAAGTCCAGAAAAATAAATTACGTATCGTTTTTAATTTTTTAAAACTACGATGAACCTTGGCATAATATCACTGGAAACTCAATGAACATTAATAATGCCAACTATCTTAAAGCACAACTCTCTTGAATAATGGGAGAAAACTCACCTGTCCTTCTTTATCCGCGTCCCGAAGAGTACTGGGGAATAGAGGTATGATCACGGGATTGATGTCACGGTCCGGCGTGACGTCACACGAGACGTGACCACCAATGTGCCATGAGAATTGGTCGTGATTCACAATTTTGAAAACGATTAATAACTATCGCAGTTTAAAAAATTTTCTCGACATTTCTAAGAAATGGATATTTATTTTTTATACTAATATTTTATTTTAATAGCTACTTCATTTATTTATAAAAAATTGTTGGCGCCAACTGCCATTGCTTCCGTAAACTACCCGTTTTGGCGGGAAACAGTGACACAAAACGCGCTAGACGCTTGGAATTATCTACTACCTGAAAAATGTCTTTGCAAAGCAATTAATTCAGATCTACCGAATCTTCATGTTAAATGACATCTGATCCTTGACTACCGATTACAATTTCCTGTGCCGGAATAATGGCGATTATTGAAATAGTTGCATAAAAAATGTTTTCGCATTAACATTCCCACTAATTTTGAGTACGAATTCCATTAACCTTGATGATAGTTAACAGTCCGATGAATGAAATTCTTGAATAGTACCTCTGAATAGTATCGAGCATTTAATAGGTAGCTATATTTCCAAGCAAACGTTAGTATTTCGAAATTGATACCTTTCTCCTGCACATCAAAATTCATTGGCATCGATTCCTTGATATATCCCCTGCCCCACACCCTCGCGGTGGCTCGCATGGTATTACGTAGATGTTGATGAATACATCAGCAATGAAAATCACCTTTGTACGTGAGTAGCTACATAAACATAGAAAATGGAATGGAGAGCAAGCGAGTACTTACATTTACGAGAATTGAGGACTCTTGAAGAAGACGTGCACGCCATACTACAGCAAGGGCTGCCTCACAGCAACAATGGCTTACGGTTGACTTTTTTTGGGTAGGCATTTACGATCACGAAACATGTGAACGTGTCGCAACACTACTTGGTCACTAATCACGTGATCCACTCAACTAAACCACTATTCCCTTCTCACTGCAAGGTTACCCTAGTTGCATGTCAATAGTGCATGCTTGGTGAGCTTCACTCCCTGCCACATACCCTCGCGGTTGCTTGCAGGTTGTTGCGAAGATGTAGATCTAGGATCACTGCATAGTTCTTGATTCGCACTCTCACAAATTGCACTGGAATGCACTCGGACACTGAACCAAATCTTGAGGAGTTTCAATTCTCCAATAGACTTCTTTGTGGGCGGGATTTGGTGAACAACGTAATCTTCTCGGGGATAGTTTAAAAAGACGACACTGGTAAATATTATATAGCAAGTCTTAGACTTTATCACTCACAGCAACTAAAATATTAATTACGAGTAAAAGACTTTAAACGAAAAGCAGCTTCGTATTACAAGACGTAAACGCCTCCAAGTATTCTCGCACATATTTCGCACCGCTGGTCAGCTGATCGGCTCGTGTACTTGCCTCGCCAGAAGCAACTAAGGGACTGAAGGGAGCGATTGCTTCGTTCTTGACCTTGGATGGCCACGGGTTTCACAAACGCTGAAATAATTCTTCCTCGCTTTCACTCTCACGGTTGAGAGCGAGGCACTCGAGAAAAAAATAACGTGATCGAATGCCGTAAATGCGGACCTCGTCTGAAATAATTCATGCTTCTACAAAAACCAATGAATCATGTGTAGTGTAACGAGTATCTATCAAAAGTTCAGATAGAAACGTAATGTATTAATTGATTGGAATGTATAGAGAGTATTGAGTGAGCAAATGAGTATTGAGTATGTGAATGCGTCACGGTATTTTTTGTCTTATGGCTTATGAAATAAATGTGTTTTGTTACACATTACAGAATAAGGTATCATTTACACGATCTATCACTAGTCCAGCTGCTCCAGGGTACATCTACATCCACAAAATACCCTGAAAGCTACTGGAGGGGTGTTGTGGAATTGGGTGAACCATCAGAAACGCATTTGAAATCTAAAGAGAATTAAATTTACAGTTCCCATCATGCTAGCATCTGAAAATACTAGTTAATGCACTACTTACATGCAACTGAGACGCACAATGCTAATACTTTGTGGAAAGTATAACATATGCATTCACGAGAATTGAGTTACTAAATTTTTATGTGTCCAAAAGGTGTAACACATATTAAGAAGACAGGAATTTTATAACAGTAGTAATTAAGTAACTAACATTTTCTATAACACGCATTTGAAACTTATGTTGAAACATGACCATGCTGAAATAATTAGCTCACACTATTCTTCTACATCAAAACATGCAGTATCTATTCTAATTTCCCCATGTACCTTCAACGTAATCTATTCCTCTCTCAAACATTATTGATGTGCCGTAGCTGGTTGGATTAAACACAACTCGAGCTATAACGGGAGCATAAACACCGACTCATGAACTATCCTGTTCAGTACATCCTGTAGGTACTTTATAGCTCTGGTGGTGTCGTGATCCTGAAATTATAGATCCTTAAGGCCGTTTTACACGATCATTGATACTGCGCAGTCTGTTGCGAGAACACTTGCGCAAGAAATATTTGCGCCGTGTAAAGCGACGACTTGCGAGGACAGGCAGCGCCACTGCGCGAACGCTTGCGAGCAAATTAGAACATGTTCTGATCTTATGGATGCGGTCGCGCAAGTTTGAAGTTTATTTCTAACACTAGATAGTGCAGATGTAGCGGCAACGAACTGCCGGGGAATTATAGCAATTAAAAATAGGTTGTTGACGATTGAGTTGGGAGTTTTTTTTTGCACTCAACTCCTTAGGTAGTGAATAAAGTGCAATAATGTTGAGCTGGCGATTAATCACGTGGAAGCTTAAATATTGTGCGTAAAGGAAGAACCTGTTACCTTGGCCCACATACGTTCGTTCGTGGTGCAAATTTTGGGCTGAGTATACGGGACTAGGGTCTCCGCTATTATGTTTAGACTATGGCTTAAAATATATTTTAAAGTGTTGGTAATGTATCGCATCTTTCATGTCCAATTCATTGCTACTTCACAGATCTTGACGTTTGAATGGTCTATCGGCACTGACATAATACACCGACGATTGCACAGTGTAAAGCTGTCAAGCAAGCCTCCTCGCAATTCTCTACGTCACGGACTTTCGCAGACGACTGCTCAAACGGAATCAACATCAACCTGCGCAGTTTAAATGACCGTGTAAATCGACCTATACTGAGGAGGCTCCTTGCATCGGTGGGATATGTTGGTCGCCAGGCTCAAAGGGAAGCAAGGGATTTTGAGTCTCGTCCCAAGTCCCAAGGCCCGAATTTAAAAGCGAGGTAAATGAGATACCAACCTCTTTTGACCACTGTTTCCCGTGAAGAAAGCATTGACTGCTGCTACTTTTACCGCTTTTCTCAAATATGGGTCGAAAATAGGGTTAGCCGAGGGGGGTGAGTAAGCGCGGTGTTGTGAGTCGACCCTTGGAAACTCCCGCCCAGCAAAGCACAAGTGTGATGCACACCTTGACCTTATAGACTCGGTTTCATTGACGTCACAGTCAGCACCACGTTATTTGGCGACCGGTGCGTCAACTAATCCTGCCGGAAATGGTTTAACGGTGAAGGTTTAAAAGATATATGCTGCCATAAGTGAAATTCAAGGTGGGAAGTGAGTTGTCGTAGAATTGTTAGAATCAGGTTTTAAACTGCTCCAACTTGTAAAGGTTAACGTAGCGTACACCTAATCCTAAGACAGGAGAGCCCTTGCTTGAGACAGGATTGGAGCCCGTGACCCTTAGATTGCCAAGCCATAGCCGGATGGATGATTCTTGTCGAAATTCGAACTTAGTCAAGAACGATGTGTAATCATTTAAATTTCGACTTTGGCCAAATTTATTTAGGTACTGTGTAAAGCGAGCAAAGGTATAAAACTAAACAGTCTGAAAGACAACGGGAATGCAGTGTAATAGGGATGAAACATTGTCAATATTAGTTAATTCCCCGATGTGAAGTCACATTCACTTCTGCTGCAGCAGTTAAAATTAATTTCAACAACTAAGCAACACTGAAATTTTGGAAAAGAATTAATGTTTGGTGGTACTCAACCCCTGCCACACACCCTTACGGTGGCATGCTATGTATTACGTGGATGTAGATGTGTTAATGTCAAAAACAATTAATCTTTTACAACATGCTATGCTAGTTACAGACCTATCATTCCCCTTAACGGTGCTTCGTGGTCAAAATAGCTTCGTGGTCAAAATAGCTTACCTACGCTGTTCCCAACGCCCCTGGTGACAAAGGAATCCTTTAGGATAATTTTATGAGCGTCTTTGCATTCGCTGACATTGACATATTAATATTTATATCAACACAAATGTAACAGAGATCTAAGACGAGAGTAGTTTACAGGGGCACAATGAGGAACGAAGGCAAGCTATATAAGAGAAACTAATCTGATTTAGATCAAGAACAAAAAAGTTTATGCATAAAGTCTCATTGAACTACTTTTAAAGTAAAATGCTTTGCAAATCATTAGAGGAGGATCTGACATATTTTAGTCTCATGATAGAGAAGTCACTTCAGGAAGCGACCTAAAGCCTAATCCCAAAAGAACGGAGACGTTGACTTTGTTGCGAGCAGCGTGAATAAGTCGTGCATACTAAACCTATTTTTTCATAAGCGCGTACATAAAAAAACAATGAACTAGACGAGATGACACCAACACCAGACGAAATTTGGAGCGAAGTAATAATTACATAATAACGGATCACTAAACTCCTCAATGACATAGAGACCAAAAAATCGAACTTGAGTTTTAGGTGTTCCTAAGGTTGAGGATACGCAGTGGGAGTCACGCTACATCTACATCTACATAATACCCTGAAAGCCACCACAAAGGTAGGTGGCAGGGTGTGATTTCTCACCAAACATGCACTACATATCATGCATAAAAAAGGAATAGCATTAATATACTAGTCAGAACAGAACTAGTCACGCTAATCCCAATACTTACCCAGGAAACTCATATCACAAGAATTTTGGATCCGCTTCAAATAAACTTGAATTCATTAAACGGGTAAGTCGGAGGGTACACCTTACAAACTAAGGAGAGGTGTTTGTTCGCGTTCGTTAAGGCCAAGGTGGAATATGCCTGTAGTAGTTACGACCAGTGGGGAAAAGGAAAAAATGAGGGAATATCTCCAAGGTTGGTAAATAGTTAGTATAAGTTAGTGAACTATCAATATTGTCGCTAGAGAAATTAGGATGGGAGACAATGCATGCGCGAAGGCATCAATCAAGAATATAAAGGCCGACGGATTTTCCTCCGAAACCAAAAGATTTCAAACAATTGACTTTTGCCGGCGAGATTTCGTGTTACATAATGACGATATTAAACGAAAATAAGGAGTCACACTTGAAAATGACATTGAGTGCTGGAACGCGTGGTGATTCCCAAAAAAGTGGATAAGTACGACTACTTATTTTCATTTTACACCAAGATAATTAAGGTCCCATACAACATTGGTGGGAAGGATCATTCAAATATAGGATAAGAGGGTAAACTGAACCACAGACAGATTAAAATATTATCTCTTCCCACGTATAATTTCTGTCCCTCTCAGAATTAAGACATGTCACATCTAGACGTCTTTAAAAATTAACTTAAACGCGTAAACTGAAAATACATTCACTTTCGTTTTACTCAACGGATTAATAAAGATTAAGGAATAAACCAGAAACATGACAGATTTGAATTGTGATTTCTTTATTAACTGAGCACGTCTGAATGAACCAATTTTTTAATATTTACAACTACATGTACACTATACTCTGCAAGCCACCGCGACGGTGTGCGGCAGGGGGTGAAGATCACCAATCATGCACTACCAACATGCAAGCAAGCAACTATAGGGTCTCATGCAACTATATTGTTAGTATATATAGTATTTAAGGGATTAACAAAAGCATCATGCATAATAGACTATTCTAAAATAGTTCTCATACCTATCCCTTTGCTATGGTTCCTTTTCTGTTCTCTTATAATACAGGGAAAAAATGGCGTTTTGAATCTATCAGTACGACAAACTATCTCTCTAATCTTGTTTATCTGGTTGAATCTAGCGTAATACGCTGGTGTTTTTAATATGTGCCTAACATCTTCAGTAAAGCTATCCGATTGAAATTTCTCTAATAGATTTATTCTATACTTTAACCTACGCTCTGGTAATGTTTCCCACTCTTCTTGTATTAATTCTAAAACGCTACTCAACCTATCATAACACGATTTAACGAACCTAGTTGCTCTACGCTGCATACTGTCTAGTTCTCTGATCAAACCAAATTCATTCGGATCCCATACACTGGCTTCATACTCAAGGTGGGCCCTAACTAGAGAAAAGAAACATCGCTCTTTTGCCTTCTTATCACATTTCCCAAGTACTCTTTTTATAAATCTTAGCTTTCTCCTCACTCGGCCGCATATTTCCCGGATGTGTTTGCCCCGCGATAAATCTTTAGTGATTGTCACACCTAAAGACCTTATGGCTTCTACGTTTCAATCTTCGTGGTACTAATTTTACAGCATCGTTGTATCAAATAATATCTTCTTTAATATATGCTCATCGTATTACTCAAATTGTTCCTTGCATGTTGGATGATAATTGGAGTTTGTAGAGCACGTTATTAATTCTAAATCCTATAGTATGCGTAAAAACATTTCCAAATATGTGTATTCTATGTGTGTGTATCTGTATATGTATCCCATGATAGTTGGTGATTTGCATCCTGCCATACCCTTGAGGCTGCTAGCAGTAAATGTGGATACCTTTATCCTCCGTCAAGTTACGACCTCTGTATTGGCGAGGAGGACTTTGTGAAGTGGATTTCGTGTTGTTGTAGTCGCTATAGCTTTCCATCTCAAGGGTACGGTTTCGAATCCCGGCAAGGGATCAGATTTTTCATTGGTCAACCGATGCTCATCATCAGTGACATCATCATCAAGGGTCAACAATCCTGGGATTGGTTTGACGCAGCCCCCCACTCGATTCTTCTCTCAGCCAACCCATTCATATAAACATTATTCCTCTCTTTTGAATCATTCAACAAGATGCTCCTTAAATCTACTACGAGGTCTGCCCTTTCCTTTCTTCAGGCCATGCTGTCTTAAGATATGGCGGATTATGGTTCTCTTCCAATCCTTTTTTTAGAGTCAGTTTTTTAGAATCCTTTTTTCAGCAGACTCTTCTTAGGAGTTACTCATTACCTACGGGGTCGATCCATTTTATCTATATCATTCTTCTTCAACACCACATTTCGAATGCTTCCACCCTTTTCTTCTCCTCTTTATTAACTGTTAGTTCACCTTCAAAGAACTTAAAGGTATGTAAAATTTATTCCGTGTATCTTTTTGGCGTTAAACTAAATTGTAAAAAAATTATATTGTAAAACATTTGGCAATGTAAGAATCCTGTAAATCATATTACCTATATTAATTGGTGGTTCATCCTATTTTTAGCCCTGAAGAATGATAAATATATTTTCCGAAATATAAGCCAAAATTTAAAAGGTCATTCCACTTTCACAAGGATTTAAATTCCCGAAAAACCATCCACATAAAGATTTGCCTGAATAATAAACATGATATGTTCATGTAGGCCGTAGACCACAAATATCATGAATACAAACGTGAAATTGGTTAAACGAGTAATTGGTGCCTCCAAAACTCGAAAAAGAGTTAACCGTACAATATAACGCCACAGTCCGGCATACGTTACCTGTTACGAGGCGCGCTACGACCCAGTGGGTAAGCCTTTTCAAATTTGCTGAGCTTATTATGACCTTCATTATTGTGACATAAACGTATTTATATAAATCCCATAAAAGGATGAAATGGTTCCATTCAGAGATACAAAACCAAAACAGATTTCATCTTTATTCTTTGAGAAAGGAGATCGTGCTGGTGCTGGACTCCAAGACATGTGTTAAAATCATGCCATCACGTAGTACACCGAAGGAGCTCTAATCCTTTCTTCATATCGATAAATACGTAGTTTTTTCAGTCTTAAGGTATTTAAAAAAAGATAACTGCGATTAACGTCGCGTATTCAAAGTAGCACCATAAACGTCGTTCAGATGTCGGCTTGGATCGTTAAACTTTTATGTACGTAAGCACATTTTGTATTAAGCATTATATATACAAGCAGAAATTTTTGCAATAAAACAACATCAAAAAATGGGGCAGTGTAAAAAAAATCAATTTGAAAATGGAAAACCAAGACTCAGTTCTTGATTGAAGAGCCTCTAAAGTACTGATAGTACTGTAGCACATCAATGGTCAAATGTTCCAAGCTAATTAATGGTAAAAATAGCGACTTTTTTTACGTAGAATCTAACAAAGTATATAAGATCCTCTTGCACCGTACTTATGGGTACTCTTCTTTTCATCAATATAATGTTGGTAATTTTAATTTGTTTTAATCATTCATGATATGCCTTTTATGACTTGAGATAAATTCACACGCAAGAGTAGAAATAATGCTCATGAAGTACGGAAAACTACCAAAGTGAAAAATACTCGAAAAAAGCACAGGTTAGAAATAGTTATAAATTAACATCATTTACTTTCGAAGACTTTGAGTCGTAACATCAAAGTTCGAAGCATTGACATGGTGGAAGGTTGTCATGATATCTATTAATGAGTACTCTTAGTCACTTTCACAGAATTTTATTTCACAATCGACCGGTTTCGGCATTTACGCCATCTTCAGGTTACAACAACTTCCTGCAAAGCAAAAAAGGCGTTTAAACATTTATAGGCTATTAAAAACACTATTTATCAACATCCGGTTATCAAGGGTGCTGTAGTCCAGTGGTCAGCGTCCGGGGCTGCGGTGAGGAAGGGCCGTGTTCGATTCCTGTCGACGAAAAAAATTTTTATGCTTATTTCCTTTGTTTTTCCTTCGTGGATTTCGATTTTAAAATCTAATTTTTACTTTTATATTAAAAATTTTTTTTAAATGAGTGGAAATATTTTTTTTCGCGAATACCATAGGGCTTATTTTTTTTTCTTTCGCGCGAAGTCTACGTAATTTCTTTGTTTCCACATGCTTTCACCACGCAGACTTGATTTGTTCTTTCATTTGCAAGACCTCCTGATGATATCATAATTATACAATAGTCTAAATAATTGTTACATCATTATTTATAAGACCCACGATGACATCCCCGTTTTCTTGTTTTGTCGTGATTGAAAAAAGAGGGGAAAATGTGATCAGCTTATCTACTAATTTCTGTAATCGAATCACCATGTCTCGATCTAAAGACATACAAATAAATACATTGTAATAAAGCTCGTCGAGAAAGGCTCGTGTTATAAATGGCGAGAGTGACCACTTGCAGAAAATTTCCATGAGCCAATAATTTAAATTAATTTCTGGTAGCGCAGGAAGGAACCCCTTTCCCAGCGCATCGGTTCGACCATTTAACGGTTGTTTTCCGAAGGCATTATTGGTCTTCTCTTCGACCCTTCCTCCAAAAACCCTCGCCAGGGTTAGAAAAAGAGTGCATTTCGTTGCATGTTTAGTTCACCGTCAACATTTGAACCGCAAGGAGCTGTGATTCTCAAGCAGTTGTGAGTCTGCGATTTTTCTTGTCGGAGTCGTGAGTCTTCAGTTGCCGACAGGATATTTGGCTTCATAAAATCCTGAATTCAGGTATGCAATTTGAGTTTTAATTCGCAATACATTTATCTCAAATTTAAATAATCTAATGATAAATTAAATTAATGAAGAAATTTAATTGGTGTGCATCTGTATAGCAAAGTATAATGTAAATTACAGCCTCCTCCTACTTATGGATTCGATACCTGGAACATCTTCCGAAAGAATTATTTCTACCAGTAATGAAGATGGTCAGGAAAATCTCACCTTGCTTTCTGAAGCCTTCCGTCATTGTGCCTTTCTCCTGCGTGAAGATGGATATATGTATTTTGGAGTCTGCTAATGGAGAGCCTTCCCCGCGCTCCGGTAGCAGTAGGCGAGGAAATGTTTTCCATAATTTTGGAAATGATGGATGAGATGGATTTTGAAACGGTTGACGAACTAGTGGGAGAAGATGACCCCGAAGGTATGAAAGAATATTTGGAATTATCGTCTGCTTCGACGGAGAACGACAATGGGGGAGAGGAGAAGACGTCGTCTTCGAGTGACGTTAACGTCGGACCTTCACCAAAGAAAAGACGCAGGGGCCCCTTGGAAACGAAAATTAAAGCGGTTACTGTGGCTAAACTCAATCCTCGGTGGTCATTGAAGTCACTTCGCTCCCGTGTGACACAACGGTTAACACGCCTTGAGGAACTAAAATCCTGGAAAAAAATATCCGTATGGAAATTTTCTGCATGTGGTCACTCTCGCCATTTATAACACGAGCCTTTCCCGACGAGCTTTATTACAATGTATTTATTTGTATGTCTTTAGATCGAGACATGGTGATTCGATTACAGAAATTAGTAGATAAGCTGATCACATTTTCCCCTCTTTTTTCAATCACGACAAAACAAGAAAACAGAGATCTGTCTTCGTGAGTCTTATAAATAATGACGTAACAATTATTTAGACTATTGTATAATTATGATATCATCAGGAGGTCTTGCAAATGAAAGAACAAATCAAGTCTGCATGGTGAAACCATGTGGAAACAAAGAAATGACGTAGACTTCGCGCGAAAGAAAAAAAAAGAAGCCCTATGGTATTCGCGAAAAAAAATATTTCCACTCATTTAAAAAAAATTTTGAATATAAAAGTAAAAATTAGATTTTATAATCGAAATCCACGAAGGAAAAACAAAGAAAATAAGCATAAAAATTTTTTTCGTCGACAGGAATCGAACACGGCCCTTCCGCACCGCAGCCCCGTACGTTGACCACTGGACTACAGCAACCTTATAGTTGATAAATAGGGTTTTTGTATAGCCTATAAATGTTTAAACGCCTTTTTTGCTTAAACTACTGGATATATACGCCCATATGTGGGGTGATTCGTGAACAGCATCCGGAGTTCTATATGCATACGAATTTTCATCAAGATCTGCGACCCGGTTATCGGACACTCCCCTCCTTAGTCACTTTCACAGAATTTTATTACACAATCGACCGGTTTCGACTACCTGGAGATGGCGTAACTGCCGAAACCGGTCGATTATGAAATAAAATTCTGTGGAAGTGACTAAGAGTACTCATTAATAGACTTTGAGTCGTCTATAAATTTAAACCCAAGGGGTTGGTTCAAAAGCAATATCTAAGTGGCAAAATTTTAACTGTAATGCAGCTGTAAGTCTTGTTCGATTAATGGAAACCGTACAAAGCCAACAGAATTTATCCTAATTATAATGAGAATCCAGATTGTATGTTGCCGTGACTATTAAATAGTATAACTAGTAGGTATAATAGTGTAACTATCGTTATTAAGACTCAGTTTTATAATCAAATCATCCACGTAGTATTTCGAAGGTACTCCAATGTTTTCTATATTTGGAATAATTTAATAGTTTGCAAGTTTTTAGTCCTTTGCAATCAGTAAAGACAGGACTTTGCAATGAGAAGAGACAGGGTACTTTTGTTTCCATCAGCAACGCATATAATTGGGATTGTATTAAATATCCAGTTGATTTAAAAGACATATCAAAATTTGAACTGATCTCCATAATCTCCGTTGCGCATAACGCAACGCGTTTAATTGGGATTTTATTAAATATCCAGTCGATTTAAAAGACATCAAAATTTGAACGGATCAACAATGTATCCATAAATGTTTTTGAGCTAACAGATAAGAATGATGTATATCCTTTGAAGATTGTTGATATGGAACTTAACGATCATTGTGACCTCTTGTATATAACAAACGAAGAAACGGCACACTATTGTTGGATAAAAATCTTAGAACGGTTGGTTCATTCTCAAATTTTAAAAGACACAAATCCTATATTCATTTGCAAACGCTGCCTTACTCATTTTCGTAAAGAAAATAAACTCCTCGAACATAAGGAACTGTGTAAAGGAGTAGGTGCACCAAGTAAAATAGTGATGCCCACTGTGGAAAATAACACATTAAAATTCACTCACATGAATCATTCCTTTAGAGTACCTTACGTTATCATGGGTTGGGCGTGGCTGTTAATGACGTAATGTGACGTCATCATTGTGCCAGAAGTCCGTTTTCCCTTCTACTCATTCAGGCAAATAAACGACGCGCGGCGTCTCTATAAAACACCCTCAAATACGGTGCAAATCAACTTTTGAAAATGGACAAAATACATTCACGTATAAATACCAATTGCTCTGTTTAACACTTCAGTCGAGCACATTTATCCCTCAACCCTCATAGTTTTTTTATACCACGTAATCTCATGATGTTTCAGGACTACTTGTCCATTATAACACCATCAGTGTTCTTCAGGAAAATTATAGCAGTCAGAATTGAATAAAACCAAAATGAATATAAATTAAATTTATACTCTGACTGTAGCATATCACATAGGAAAAATCGGTGGACTTAAAAATAATGAAATATTATAACAAGGGCAGAAAAAATAATTTTAATGTGTCATTCACTTGGGCACCATTTCACATAAAGAACGACGACATGAAAAATATGAATTCCCAACACAAGTTTAGATTAAAATAAAGTGTCACGGCCATTAGGTAATTTTCTAGCTTCCAATTATATATTCCAATGTCATTCGTAAATCTTTTTCCTCTTGCGCGTAGTTATTCATAATGTAATAAGTGAACCAATTTAGAGGAGATTTCAATGAAAATAATCGTCAATTGGATCTCTCTTATCGGTCACTCTGACAACAGAGGGGAATGCCGCTATGCAAAAAACATAACCAATAGCATAGAGAAGATATGTATATAATATAAAATTAGCCGCCTGTACAACACGTACAGGGGAGAAAAATATTATATAAATAAGAGATAATGCATTTTTTAAATGTAAAATGCAATTTCCACGTCGTTTTCGTTCAACAAGCTGGATACTAGACATTTCCCTTATATGTTATGGAGTGGAACCGTAGGTTCGGACATTTGCTTCACATACTTGAAGGAACGGCAGACGTATGGAGTAAACAATTACAGCACACAAACAGGGAAAATCTAACAATTACAATAGTAGCCTATTATACACGGATCACTGATTTTATTTCCGCAACGAAAATCGCTTTAAGGAGTATATTAAACACGTGATGCACTCCAAATCACTTCTTGCCCTTCCAACAGTAATTATATTTGTATAGACGCCTCTAGCGGCCGGGTCTCGAGTTATGACTTTTCAGGGACTGCCTTGAAGAGTGCTCTCATGAACATACAAATCGTAAAAGTTAATCCTCACATCTACATCTATGAGAAGACATTTATAATATTTACACAATTTAGTATATCATGTTGAAAAAACATTAAATTACCATATATTATTTTTAGAGTTGATAATAAATTTATTGATTGTTTTAGCAATCAAAGTCTTCAAATAGAGAAATGAAAAAAAACGCATGTAGTCATGTAGGATTATAAAAACATGACTTACACTAGTTAAAAATAACGAATAAAGGTCGAGAAAAAGTTGTATTTCCTCGTTACGAAACTAAAAACGATTTATGATTAATAGATTGTACTACACGAGTAGAATAGGTAGAAATTAGTTAACAAAATCAGAGAGCTACGAACAATTGAATGTTGTGAAACACAGAAGAATGAGGAATTTATTATAGCAATACGGAAATGAAACTTCACGTACCTTCCTTTCTACGCCAACGGACTATAACGAAGTGTCTGATAAAAACAAACAATCAGCCATATGTAGGATACTGCAAGCCTGCCACGTGAACGGCGGTGAAATTGACATTAATTGCAATGCGAAAAAAATCTCCTGGACCGGGAATCGAACCACGAACCTTTGGCTATCCGGGTCACAAAGGGCAATATATCGATCAAAAACAAATGCTTGCACAGCACACACAACATGAGCTACGGGGGTTCGTCTGGATACTAACAATGCAATCATCAGCATACCACTTGATTTCTTTTCAGTACATCGCGTGTCTCCATATCCTCTCCCCCTTCATCACTTCACGTGATTAATGGACGCCCACTTTCCTCGGGGCAAGGTATCTTGAGAATTACATCGGTTATCTTACGATTTGAAGAAAATAATGAGCAATTACTGAACACTGTAGGAAACTTCTGCCTGTGGATACTATAACATTCCCGACAATACCACCTCTACACTACGACGCCGCGCCGCGACAAACAGAAAATTCAAATCCACTTTGTGTGGCGTGCAACATGTTATCTCTAAAAAGTCATTTTATAATGCATCATTTCTATTAAAATCAACATTGAATGGGTTTTCCAATTTATCCATGCCTAAAAATTTCCAAAAGATTTTAAAAACTAAATTAAATCGTTAATATTTTAACTAATACTTCAATATTATGTCTACTTCAAATTAAAATCTAAGGAGATGAGCCCTACGGTCTCTTAAAGTGACAAATAAAATAAAATTCTCCAATGGCCGTAAAATTGGCAACTATCGTAAAGGACAATTGCTGTGTTGGTTCGCAGGAGGGTCAATTCCACAGCGGTGACCAACCACAGCCTCTCAACCAGAAAACCCTCCTGTGGTGGTTTACGGGAATTTTACTTCCTCGTCAGCGACACAACCGCAGACACACACACACTCAACCCAATTGGGATCCTTCACAGGGCTGATGGGACCCTGGTCATGATACCTGGGTTATGAACGCAAACACACTCACAAGCACTCAGAAAAAACACTCACTCGCACGCTCAAATGGGCACACCTACTGGGAGAATAGAGCTCAAATAGAGCGTATCCGATGCACATCCTCGTTTGAATAAAAAGTAATTTAATTTACGTCGGAAGAGTATGTAAAGGTGTTTCAATTTTAGAGGTCAATTCAGAAACAGGCCCAAGAATTACAGAAACAAAAAAAAATAAGACCAAATAGGTTTGAATTCCATGTTCTAGAACTGGAGGGATAGAATTTGATGCTTGATGTAACTAGGTTCCCGTACATAACCCTTGATTTAACTTTGAATTTTGTACCATGCATCCAAAGAATAATTCACAAAATAAAAATCAAAGCCATAATTAAAAACAAACATATAATGATACTTTACAAAATTTTGCACAAGCTTTTTTCCTCGCTACGATTCATACCTAACAACAACAACATAATTTCTTTTTATTGGTATAAAGATCATTCGTACATGATATACGATGCATAAATGTTAATACACACAGATGTAGCTTATAAAATATCATTAAAGTTATGAAATTTTTTCACTAGGTAGGTATTCATTAACCACATTATGTATATTTTACAATACAACATGGTAAACTTTGTAAATCTTATAAATATGTACAATATAAGTCCTCCTGAGCCCCTGGCTCGTCAGGAGGTGCTTGTATAGGCAAAAATAGTTAAATACAGGCAAGAATAATAGTTCACAACAATATGTGTAAAAACGAACATTGTATTTGTAGAACAATATCACTTGAATACATTCAGACAATACGTAAAATTTAATATAAGTTCACAGAAATAAAATGTAAATTACAAACGTGATTATTATATTATGCCATTACATGCAATACAAACAATGAGCAAAAAAATTTGAGGATCCACACCAGACAAATTTAAACAATACTTGAGCAAGGGAAGACAACAATAGCGTACTTTATTACAAATAACGTTCAATATTCGTGACATAAAAGTGAAAATATGCTAAATGATGAAAAGGAATTGAAAAGACTTTCTCAATACAAAATTAGTAAGATTCCATGCTTCCGTGAAAACATTTTTATTGTAAAATATTGTGAAGGAAAATATTTGATGCTACCGGGCGTAAAAAATGAGAGCTTTTTCTGAAATATCCACTGCAAAAACTTATATTATACGAATTATATATGGCATGGTATTGTTATGTAACTTGGCTTCACTTGATCGTTTAAAATATAATTGAGGCTTGGCTTGTTTCTCATTTTATCGCCCGTGAATCTTTCAAGGCTGCTGCGATGAGCCAAAAAATTTAAAACATACTTAACCTACATCTACATTTACTTAATCGCTCGGCGTGGATATTATACACAAAAGTTAACAAGTGGTGAAGTGGTAGTAAATGATAGAAGAAAAAAGTGAAGAATAAACTACAAATATATTAGGCAGTATAAATAGGGCCATCGTGAAAATAGAAAAACCAAGAGTAAAATCCTGAACATGCAAGGAATGTGTAGAATAACTGTCCTAAATTTTCTAGAATAAACCATTGTAAAAATGGTACAAATTTGTATTTGGCGCAGCGATGAAATCTATGTCGTACCGCGTCCTTTTTCAGAATGTTGTTCCAGTATAGTTTAAAATATTTCACGGTTTTGATACTAATTAGATTTTACCCCAAAAATTGAAGTCTTAATACATAAGGGAAAGTATCGGAGGAATGCATAATTTAAAATGTGCGAGTGTGCAATCACCATTCGTATGTTTTTATCTCAGTTTGTGACTATACCTAGCGTACAGTGAAGAGCAAAAACCTGAATAAAACTGAGAACACGTCACCTACATCTACATAATACTCTGCAAGTCACTACGAGGGTGTATGACAAGAGACTTTTAGGGACTGTAGGACATACCTCTAATTCAAAGAATTAGGGCACGAAAGGAAACATTAACAGCCACAATCAGTCAGTTTAAAACGAATGTAAATTACATTCCATCTTGCGGGTTGGATCAAAACAAGCTCGTGATGGCTTATAACAAATTGAAGGTGAATAATAACGACTCTAATAAAAGCAACATATTAAAAACTAGGAGACATTCATACTGCTCCACAAAAAATGTGTAAGGAATGGCGACTGAAGGAACAAGATTTGTTACATAATATGATTTATTCAGCTTCTCAAAGCAGAATGACTACTAATATTAAAAATTTACTCAGCTATGTATGGTAAACTTCATGTTATCTAACGCTTACATTACATAAATATGCCTTGAAATGCATATAAAAGTGCATACGCGGAAACAGGATGAGTCATAGACTACGGTATGTGAGGTGAATATGTTAGAAAATATCAAATTAGGTATTAGAGAATAGAAAGCATCCTAACAAATCAACCAACATGAATATCCTGATCCTACTCGTAAATCATCAATTCAAAAAAAGTGAATTCAGTATTTAAAATATTCAGGTATACAGAAATAAGAGAGATGGAATAAAATTTAAATACGCTATTAAGTGATTAAATGTGGCTATTACTGTTCCTATGACAATAAAAAAGAAAGAAAGAAAAAAACATCGAAATATCAAGTCTAACAGACAAGAGGTCTTGGTACTGAATGTATCATTACAGAATCCAATGTCAATCTCTTCAGGCGTATAATTGACGTGGAAGATCATAGCAGTCATGCGTACTTCGCAAGGTCACGGGTATGCGTAGAGTTAGGAGGGAAGGATGAGATGAGAAAGAAAACCTTTTTAGCAAGAACAAAACTTTTTAGAACGATACCCAAGTTTTTCCGCTCGCTGCAGCATTGTAGGCGCAGGTAGTAATGGCGAAGGGGGCTACAGTGCAGTGGCCAGTATTTGCTAAATAGACTCTTCCTAGCCCAAAATTACCAACTGAGACTCTACCACTACCTTATAGGTACAAGTAAAATTTTTACAGTAAAAATATGTAAAAAAGCCTAAATCGTAATTGGCTCATTCACACATGTCATTAAAGCACAGGCGCTATTCCATGCCGAACCCAAGAGGTCGCGCCACCGGCTCGTTAACCTTTATTTAACGTGGCGTTTCCCCCTGCGTTCCCCTCCGGGCTGCGCAGAGGCCTATTCCACGCATTCACTCCCAGGGCTAGGGCAAGACGCGACGAGATCAAGCGGACTAAAAACTAAGCATTACGATATTAAACCCTATCCTCCCAATCTAAAATCCACCCACCCCCTAACTAAATATACTGCTAAATTCCCTAATCCTACCTATTTCATTCGCATACCTATCGGCGCTGACCCTGTTCATCATCATTCATTCTCCAATCAACAAAACTCAAAAATACCATTCACACATGCACCTGCAAAAGAAAATACAATAAATCGAGGAAAACCTGTAATAAATACATTAATTTAAAAAAACATTAAAAGAAGGTAAAATTAATTATCAAAAATAAAACAAATATACAAAGATATAAATAGAATGGTAGCGCATAATGGCGCTAAGAATGTGATTCCTACCTAAATCAAAAACTAAGAGCCAGGGCACACAGCAAAACAGTAGTTCAAAGTCCAAACCGGGATTGACCCGGGTCAATCAACAGATATGCCAACCCCTACACACTATAAGTGCAAAACAGTAGGATCCCTGCCTAGTTAAAAACACTAAGAGCCCGTGCACAAAGCAAAATACGTAAAGGTAGCACATAATGGCGCTAAGAATGTAAGTCCCACCTAAATCAAAAACTAAGAGCCAGTGGACACGCCAAAACAGTAGTTCAAATGCCAAACCGGGATTGACCCGGGTCAATCAACAGATATGCCAACCCCTACACACTATAAGGGCAAAACAGTAGGATCCCTGCCTAGTTAAAAACACTAAGAGCCCGTGCACAAAGCAAAATACGTAAAGGTAGCACATAATGGCGCTAAGAATGTGAGTCCTACCTAAATCAAAAACTAAGAGCCAGTGAACACGCCAAAACAGTAGTTCAAATGCCAAACCGGGATTGACCCGAGTCAATCAACAGATATGCCAACCCCTACACACTATAAGGGCTAAACAGTAGGATCCCTGCCTAGTTAAAAACACTAAGAGCCCGTACACAAAGCAAAATACTGGGAATAAAAACAGGGAATAATCTGAAAATATAAATGGTATGATAGCGCATAATGGCGCTAAGAATATGATTCCTGCCTAAGTGAAACACTAAGAGCCAGTGCACCAGGCAAACCGGAAGTCAAGTACCAAACCTGGATAGACGAGGGTCAAATGACAGATATGCAAACTCCTACATCAATAAATACTAAATATTATATAATAACACAAACAAAGAAATAAATGTCGATATATAAACTACAAAAATAAACGCAAAAATCACATAAAAACCTTAGTAGTCCGTAGTCATGGCCGCTCTCTCTCCTTTTTGGTCCACTGTCACCGCAAGGATATGGGAAGGGTAGGAGGAAGGAGCATAAAATATACAGGCATGCTTTTACATAAAACTCAATACAATGGTCTCTCTAGTCCTCTTGATGACACCACATGTTGAAATCGGCACTCATTTGCTCCACACAATCACCGCATTGACACCACATTGACACCACACTGACACCACACTGACACCACACTGACCCCGCACTGACACCACACTGACACTACACTCACTTTCTTCTCACTCACGTCTTGGCAGCCCGGGGTGATGTGGAATAAGCTAAGGAGAGAGCGGGTTAATACACACAAAAACAATAAATTGATGCAAAGATGCTCGCATTTAATTCAAAAGTCCAAATAAATCCTTATAAAAATGCTGGAAAAGGACGCCACTGACATCTGCCCTCCTCAATGGAAGGAAGTCAGTGCCATAGGCACCAATTCCTAGAATTTTGAGATTTAACACTTGAGCATTCTTTGCATCCAGAATATAACGCTAAGAGCTAAAGTCCTAACTATCCTACCGTTACGACGGGCCAGAAGGGCCTTTGTCCCAAAAGATAATAAACTGACTACATACCCTACACTCTTGCAGGCCGGGGCGTTGTGGTGATACCTACAGAGAGAGCGGGTTAGTACAAATAAAAGACAAGAAAACAAAATATTGAATGCCAAGTTGCTCACATTTAATGCAGAGAGTCGAAAGTGCATTAAAAAATGCGAGGAATGGTCACTCAGAACCGAAGTCACCTGGATGCACTTCGTAACTGGCGATCCAAATCCATGGCTTTTGAGATTGAAAACTAGAGCAAACTTCGCATCCACAAAATGGCACTATAAGCTAAACGCATACCCTAAATATCCTACCGTTACGACGGGCCATAAGGGCCTTTGTGTCAAAATATTAGGAACTGACTACATACCCTACACTCTGGCAGGCCGGGGCGTTGTGGAGTAACCTAGGGAGAGAGCGGGTTAATACACACAAAAAACAATAAATGGATGCAAAGCTGCTCGCAATAATTTCAAAAGTCCAAATAAATCCTTATAAAAATGCCGGAAAAGGACGCCACTGAGATCTGCCCTCCTCAATGTAAGGAAGTCAGTGCCATAGGCATCAATTCCTAGAATTTTGAGATTTAACACTTGAGCATTCTTTGCATCCAGAATATAACGCTAAGAGCTACAGTCCTAACTATCCTACCGTTATGACGGGCCAGAAGGGCCTTTGTTTCAAAATATTAGAAACTGACTACATACCCTACACTCTGGCAGGCCGGGGCGTTGTGATGATACCTAAGGACAGAGCGGGTTAGTACACATAACAGACAAAAAAAATACTGAATGCCAAGTTGCTCACATTTAATGCAAATAGCCGAAAGTGCATTAGAAATAATTCGTGGAATGGTGACACAGAAACGAAGTAACCTTGATGCACTTCGTAACTGGCGATCCAAATCCATGACTTTTGAGATTGAAAACTAGAGCAAACTTGACATCCACAAAAAGTTAAATTAACGCGGTGACTAACTTAACGCTAACGGACTGATATGACGGGCCATAAGGGCCGGAAAAGATTCTAAACTGACTAACTTTCCCTACTCTCTACTCTGCATGCGATGTCGTTGGAGCGCCAAGGAGTTTTCACTCATCTGTGGAATAATAAGTTTAAAACAGCATAAAAGTAAAAAAATTCATATTTAAACACATAATTAACATCAACAAAAATAGGCACAACAAAATACACTCATGATAAAACATTGACAATATGTAACATCTACAGAACAGGCACAACCATAATGCACTCATGATAAAACATTGATGATAACATTCAGGACATCAACACACAAGTATACCATATGCAAACACCATATGTAAACACCATATGCAAACATATTCCTGCCTAGAGTCATGACTCGCTATACAAGAGGCCTCTTGTCTAAAAGTTGGTGGACTACTCCACCATAGTATCAAATCAAATCAGGGCCCCGACACTTATCGGGGTCATTTTACCATTAATCACACTTGGTTTCCCCAAATACCTTCATACACACCAGACATCGTGATCACGTAATGTCTGGAAATGGAGCAATTGGCTCCTAAGAAAATAAATAATTACCAAATATTCACATACACCCATTTTACCCACGTTTGCATAAGCCTTCTTTACCTTTTAGATCGTAGGACCTGAAACAAATAAAATCTTGTCATAATATTGTAAACCCATGGCCAAACCGAATAGTTCTCCTAATGTTACGACTGCACACTCCTCTGTTTTGGGCTCCCAAGCAGGATCCTCACCATAACCCCTCCAGTGACCTTCCAGGAAGCGATTTCCCAATCGGAGCTCACCATCCTGTGAATACAGGAAAAAATTTTTGAATGAAAGATAAGTGGTCCGAAAAGCAATCTATAATGTGCAAAAATACTTATATTATTTCATATATTATATCTGTAGTTAATATTTCTTTTATTTAACTGATAAAAAGCTTGCAGTGAAGAATAAGAAGTTGTGAAAGAGGAAAGAAGTGAAGATTGATTACGCTTTTTTATGCCTCGGACATAGCACACTCAGCATTCGTTATAACAGGTATTTTGAAATCCAAGCCAAAATAAAAATGCCGCGGACACCCGCCCAATAAATAAGAATTCTCCTACGGAGGTGTTGTAAAAAAATAATGTAATAGAAGGATATTTTCGGCACGAGACATATTGATTTCCATGGCCCAAGTAAATAACGGATAAAATATACTTTAAGTAATATAATTTATAATAAAAAATATACTTTCATATATACATGAGCTTTGTTGCAAAAATGTATTATAATTAGTCATTGAAATCAAAAAAATACCGTGGGAAATGTTTAATATTTCCTACTTCTTTGCCAAACGCTTAAAAATTTTGTTTTTTAAACGAAGAGTAAATCTTTCGAAGACAATGCCGTGAATTTTCTGGAAAGTGAAATATAAATACCGTGAGAACTTAAGGGTTAAAATCTTTTTTATAGCTCCAGAAAAAAATTACTAGGAAGGTAACCATGTAGCTAAATATTACCTTATCAACTAACGTATTTCCAAGTAGTAACCTAGTTTCATGTCAAAAGATTTGGTGATCTTCACCCCAGTTAACATCCGAGTTCAATTAGCTATTTTCATAAACACGGGAACGTAAAAGCAGCTGCGGAAGACTACATAAAAGTACCTAGGATGTAGGCATTAGATAAGCCTTTAGCATAGATATAAAAAATTTATGACTAATTATAAGCTCATTTCATGTACTTACTCTGGAGAATACCGAAATTCATTGATTCGATCAAAAGCTTAAATTAAATTATTAGTTCATCGAAACTTCGGATGTGTAACACCTCATAAAGAGAATGGACCCAGGTCAGTCGCTGATAAAACGTGATTCCTTTTTTCTAGAAGTTCTTGCTATTGAAATACTTTAAATAAGTAAAAATAATGCAAAATTCTCGATACTAGGGTATGTTTCCAAGGAGTGAGTATATCATCTATATAAAAAAAGTCAGTGCATTAAAATGCACAATTTTTAGGGTTTGATTTTTCCCCTTCTAAATAGTCTTGATATCCACAAAGAATTAATAAATAAGGTTTATGCGTATCAAAATCGGCTAATAATATCCCTATACAAAATAATATCCCTAAGATGTAGCTAAATGAGCATGCTAATATTTCCTCTCATCTTGCATAATTAAATTCGATAACTAAGGGAACTTTTTCTTGATATGATGCCTCTTTAGGATATATTATTGAATGACAAAAAATTCAAAAATCTGTACTATAAAACATATTAAAAATACAAAAATAGTTACTAACGAAAAGGCGCGAGAGAAAATAAGATCTGAAAGTCCTTAAATGATGACGGGACGACTCAATCTGCCATATATTAAGACAAAGTGGATTGATGAATACAATTGTGGGAGAAGAGTGAGTGAAAATAATGGAAAAGGAAGACCTTGCATGAGGTATTTGGGGAGCAAGCCGTTAGGGACGTGAAAGAGAGGAATCATGTAAAAATAAAGAGGTTGACTTATAAGATAATCGTGTGAAAGGCTGCGTCATGCCATTAGAATTTTTGGCCTGTGATGATGATATAAATGGAATGTATAAAGAATATTGCATAAATTACTTAAATACTTCGCATAAAATTTTAGCGGTTTGGATAGTGGTTTCTATAAGGAGCATGCGGAGACTATTGAGGAATAATTAGAGGAAAAACAGAAAATTACGTCTGTAACAACAGCAGTATTCAGTCCCCGAACATGTGCCCATTATTTTCTATGACCCAACTCGATATATAACACATATCTGAATAAATAATGTACTCAAAACGTTCTAAACGTTCATGAAACTCACAAAAATAACAGACTTAAGATTCCTATCATGGAGAAAATTTTTAATGTTAACAAAAAACAAATGACGCGTAAAAAATCGCGTTTTTGTGTTCGTAGATTAATTCTGTCTGTAAATAAATTTTCTGTTGTTTGGGTGTTGAGCGAGATAATGCGTTTTTCCGTCTTTTGTTGTAAGCAAAGCCATAGTACATATCACAATTAATCGCATTTCACTGCTTCTGTTGACATATTAATGATTGCACAGTGTCAAGGTAAGCCCTGTTTTTATATCACATAGTTATTTATCAAGTATTTAAAGCACAGCATATTTTTTCAGAGTAGAAAAGGAAAGTAAAGGGAAATTTATATTTTCGGAAGTCACCAACTTTTCCTATGGCAACAATAATGAGTTTGATGCTTGGATTGCCTTCACCCGAGAAGGCCTTTCGTATCATCTTTTGCTACAGAAACTTTCCCAAGAAAGTTTCAGAAGAGGGAATTATTTAAATGCATTATCAGGATAAACGGTTAAAAATAGGATCTCAATGACAAAATGCTAGGAAAAAAGACTTCAGTCGAGAGGAAGAGGTAACTTACAAGGCAGGAAGTTTAGTGGATTGCTTTATCAGTAGGTACCTTCTCGTGTTTATTTCATGTATGTTAGCAATATGAGTTATTAGTTATATTCACGATAATTTGGAGTGTGAGTAGAACTTCAACCTCCACGAAAAGCCTTGTTGGAACACCCAAAATTAAAATACCCATGATATTTCGCAATGTACTATGAACAATTAGCGTCTTTTAAATGAAATCAGATCAATATTTATTCAAATGGATAAACCAAGACCATTTATGAACGCTGAAATAAATGGTTCGTACGAAATTTCATTGAACAAATAAAATAATGCAAGTGACAAGCACACACAGCAAGTAAAATATATCAATTAGATTAGATATATGCAAAGTGTATTGGTTCTACTACCTCACCTGACACGTCACCTTAAATTTGGAAAAAATAACAGGCAGAAAAACACAGTGTTTTCAGTCCTATCTCTTATAGTGCTCACCGTCTTGTAACTGTTGTAACAAGCTGGTTACACCGTTTATAATATCCCAGAATTGTAAATCAAACGCAGGCCTCTGTCTCAAAATTTGAAAATTAACGCTTGATGCCTGATCATTTCAAGCAAATCAACATCAATACATTAATAACACGAAGATCGAAAGCGTTGAAACCATAAGGTATTTAGGTGTAACAACCAATAAAGATTTATCGTGGGGAAGACACATAAGGGAAATATGCGGCCGAGCGAAGAGAAAGCTAGGATTTATAACACGAGTACTTGGGAAATGTGATGAGAAGACAAAAGAGCGATGTTACATTTCACTAGTTAGGCCCCACCTTGAGTATGAAGCCAGTGTATGGGATCCGAATTAATTAGGTTTGATCAGAAAACTAGACAGTGTGCAGCGTAGAGCAGCTAGGTTCGTTAAAAGGTGTTACGATAGCGTGAGTACTGTATCAGAATTATTACAAGAATTAGAGTGGGAATTATCATCAGAGCGTAGGTTAAAGTACAGATTAAATCTATTAGAGAAATTTCAATCGGATAGCCTTACTGAAGATGCAAGGCACATATCAAAAACACCAGCGTGTTATGCTAGATTCCACCTGATAAATAAGATTAGAGAGATAGATTGTCGCACTGATAGATTCAAAATGGTATTTTTCGCCCGTGCTATAAGAGAACAGAATAGGCAGCATAGGAAAGGGATAGGTAGGGGAAATATTTTAGAGTAGTCTGTAGTGCATGATGCATCTATTAATCCCTTAAATACTATAGTTACTAACAATCTAGTTTCATGAGACCCTATAGCTGCTTTTTTGCATGTCGGTAGTGCATGTTTGGTGATCTTCACCCCCTGCCACACACCCTCGCGGTGGCTTGCAGGGTATAGTGTACATGTAGATGTAGAACTTCAATGCATATTTATGAATTTTTGGAATCGTGGTCAACGCCGGGCATATTAAGTGGTACGGCAATAGAAGAATCTTAATTAAATAAAAAATTATGATAAGCTATAAACTGGAGAGGGTCCACGAAGGTAATGCATTTACAAGGAAATCGGATCGCGAAAAATAAACCGTTCACAAACACAAATGAATTTCAATAAGTCAGAATATGAAGAAACGCACATTACTTTCAAGTTCAGATTCATTAATAGCAACCCCGGATTTAGAATAATTTCTAACAAAAAGAAGGGGAAACATACTTTGATTTCTAAATATGCGTTAACGGGCAAGCTTTAAGACGAAGCTAGAATAATCCGAGTCGTCCGAGAAGTTCTCGACACTCCAATCAATCCATCTGGATTTTAGGCGGGAAAGTGGTGGAGATCAGAGAACAAACACTAGTTGACCTGAAGTACAGAATCACAAAACACTTCCCAACTTTATGTTAAAATAAAATCACTCGAGAATAAAAAACATTAGCAACCAAAATGACTTACCATCTCCACTCCTGAAGGGCGTTCCTCAACAGCCTGTTTCTCGAATTCACAGTTTCCCATATGAGTCCCGCGCGATCGACGATGAAGTTCCAGAATTCCGTCGCTCGTAACTAAGAGAACTTCTTCCTGAAACAAATTCACATGGTTAACAGATGCATGAAGATTCAATCATAAATTTTTCTGTACTACTGATGGAAATATCAGACAATTAATGGAAATAAAAAATGTGTTATATACAGCGGAGGATTACTAAGTAAAGAAGAATGTTTGATATTAGTTAATGGTATATCTCTCGGAATATATCATTATTCCTCCTAAATCCAGAAAAATAAATTACGAATCGTTTCTAATTTTTCTTAACTACGATGAACCTTGGCATAAAACATCAGTGAAAACTCAACGAACATTAATAATGCCAACTATCTTTAAGCACAACTCTCTTGAATAAGGGGAGAAAACTCACCTGTCCTTCTTTTGCCGCGTCCCGAAGAGTACTGAGGAATGGAGGTATAATCAAGGGATTGATGTCACGTCTGGCGTGACGTCACACGAGACGTGATCGCCAATGTAGCACGAAAATTCGTCGTTCACAATTTTGAAAACGATTACTAAATATCGCAGTTTTAAAAATTTGGTTGACATTTCTTTTTATGGATATTTTTTTATACTAATAATTTTTTAAAGTAGCTACGTTATTAATTTATAAAAAAATTGTTGGCGCCTTCTGCCATTACTTCCGTAAACTACCCGTTTTGGCGGGAAACAGTGACACAAAACGCGCTAGACACTTGGAATTATCTACTACCTGAAAAATGTCTTTGCAAAGCAATTAATTCAGATCTACCGAATCTTCAAGTTAAATGACATCTGATCCCTAACTATCGATTACAATTTCCGGTGCCAGAATAATGGCCATTATTGAAATAGTTGCATAAAATAGTTTACACATTAACATTCCCACTATATTTGAGTACGAATTCCATTAACTTTGATGATAGGTAACAGTCTGATGAATGAAATTCTTGAATAGTACTTCTGAATAGTATCGAACATTTTATTAGGTAGCTAGACTTCCAAGCAAACGTTAGTATTTCGAAATTGATACCTTCCTCCTGCACAGCAAAATTCGTTGGCATCGATTCCTTCATATATCCCCTGCCACACACCCTCGCGGTGGCTCGCATGGTATTACGTAGATGTTGATGAATACATCAGCAATGAAAATCACCTTTGTACGTGAGTAGCTACATAAACATAGAAAATGGAATGGAGAGCAAGCGAGTACTTACATTTACGAGAATCGAGAACTCTTGAAGAAGACGTTTACGTCATACTACAGCAAGGGCTGCCTCACAACAGCAACGGTTGAATTTTGTTGGTAAGGTAGGTAAGGTTTGGTAATTTACAATCACGAAACATGTGAACACGTCGCAATACTACTCGTTCACTAATCACGTGATTCACTCAACTAAACCACTATTCCCATCTCACTGCAAGGTTACCCCAGTTGCATGTCAATAGTACATGCTTGGTGAACTTCACCCCCTGCCACATACCCTCGCGGTTGCTTGTAGGTCGTTGCGAAGATGTAGATCTAGGATCACTGCATAGTTCTTGGTTTGCACTCTCACAAATTGCACTGGAATGCACTCGGACACTGAACCAAATCAAGATCAAATTCAATTCTCTAATAGGCTTCTTTGTGGGCGGGTTTTGGCGAACAACGTAATCTTCTCGGGGATAGTTTAAAATGACGACACTGGTAAATATTATATAGCCAGTCTTAGACTTTATCACTCACAGCAACTAAAATATTAATTACGAGTATAAGACTTGAAATGAAAAGGAGCTTTGTTTTACAAGACGGAAACGGCTCCAAGTGTTCTCGCACATATTTCGCACCGCTGGTCAACTGATCGGGACGTGTACTTGCCTCGCAAGAAGCAACTAAGGGACTGAAGGGAGCGATAGCTTCGGTATTGACCTTGGATGGCCACGGGTTTCGCAAACGCTGAAATGATTCCTCCTCACTTTCACTCTCAGGGTCGAGAACGAGGCACTCAAGAAAAAAACGTGATCGAATGTCGGAAAGTCGGACCTCGTCTGAAATAATTCATGCTTCTACAAAGAACCAATGAATCATGTGTAGTGTAACGAGTCTCTATCAAAAGTTCAGATAGAAACGTTATGTATTAATTGATTGGAATGTATATAGTGTATTGAGTGAGAAAATGAGTATTGAGTGTGTGAATGCGTCACGGTATTGTTTGTATTATGGCTTATGAAATAAATGTGTTTTGTTACACATTACAGAATAAGGTATCATTTACACGATCTATCACTAGTCCAGCTGCTCCAGGGTACATCTACATCCACACGATACCCTGAAAGCTACAGGAGGGGTGTTGTGGAATTGGGTGAACCATCAGAAACGCATTTGAAATCTAAAGACAATTAAATTTACAGTTCCCATCATGCTAGCATCTGAAAATACTAGTTAATGCACTACATACATGCAACTGAGACGTACAGTGCTAATACTTTGCGGAAAGTATTTCATATGCATTCACGAGAACTGTGTTACTAAATTTTTATTTGTCCAAAAGGTGTAATACTTATTGAGGAATCAGGAATTTTTATAACAGCAGTAATTAAGCAACTAACATTTTCTATAACACGCTTTTGAAACTTATGTTGCAACATGACCATGCTGAAATAATTAGCTCACACTATTTTTCTACATCAAAACATACAGTACCTATTCTAATTTCCCTATGTATCTTAATGTAATCTATTCCTCTCTCAATCATTATTGGATTGCAGTAGCTAGTTGGATTAAACACAACCCGAGCTCTAACGGGATCATAAACACCGACTCGTGAACTATCCTGTTCATTACATCATATAGGTACTTTTATAGCCCTGGTGGTGTCGTGATCCTGGAATTATAGATCTTTAAGGCCGTTTTACACGGTCATTGATACTGCGCAGGCTGTTGCGAGAACACTTGCGTAAGAAATATTGCACCGTGTAAAGCGACGACTTGCGAGGAACGGCTGCGAGGAGACTGCGCGAACGCTTGTGAGCAAATTAGAACATGTTCTATCTGATACATGTGTTCGCGCAAGTTTGAAGTTAATTTCTCTCACTAATTGGTGCAGATGTAGCGGCTACCAACTGCCTTGGGAATTTTAGCAATTAAAAATAGGTTGTTGACGATTGAGTTGGGAGTTTTTTTTTGCACTCAACTCCTTAGGTAGTGAATAAAGTGCAATAATGATGAGCTGGGCGATTAATCACGTGGAAGATTAAATTTCGTGCGTAAAGGAAGAACCTGTTACCTTGGCCCACAGCCTACGTTCGTGGTGCAAATTTTGGGATAAGTATACGGGACTAGGGTCTCCACTATTATGTTTAGACTATGGCTTAAACATATTTTAAAGTGGTGGTAATTTATCGCATCTTTCACGTCCAATTAATTGGTACTTAACAGATCTTGACGTTATGCGAGATATTGACGGTATTACCGCTACTGAATGGTATATTGTCACTGACATAATGCACCGACGATTGCACCGTCTAAAGCTGTCAAGCAAGCGTCCTCGCAATTCTCTACGTCACGGACTTTCGCAGACGACTGCTCAAACGGAATCAACATCAACGTGCGCAGTTTCAATGACCGTGTAAAACGGCCTTTACTGAGGAGGCTCCTTGCATCGGTGGGATATGTTGGTCGCCAGCCTCAAAGAGAAGCAAGGAATTCTAAGTCTAGACCCAAGGCCCGAATTTAAAAGCGAGGTAAATGAGACACCAACCTCTTTTGACCACCGTTTTCCGTGAAGAAAGCCTTGACTCCTGCTAGTTTTACCGCTGTACTCAAATATGGGTCTAAAATAGGGTTAGCCGAGGGGGGTTAGCAAGCGCGGTGTTGTGAGTCGACCCTTGGAATCTCCCGCCCAGCAAAGCATTAATTGTTATGCACACCTTGACCTTATGGACTCGGTTTCACTGACGTCACAGTCAGCACCACGTTACTTGGCGACCGGTGCGTCAACTAATCCTGCCGGAAATGGTTTAACGGTGAAGGTTTAAAAGATATATGCTGCCATAAGTGAAATTCAAGGTGGGAAGTGAGTTGTCGTAGAATTGTTAGAATCAGGTTTTAAACTGCTCCAACTTGTAAAGGTTAACGTAGCGTACACCTAATCCTAAGACAGGAGAGCCCTTGCCACAGGATTGGAACGCGTGACCCTTAGATTGCCAAGCCATAGCCGGATGGTTGATTCTTGTCGAAATTCGAACTTTGTCAAGAACGATGTGTAATGATTTAAATTTTGACATTGGGCCAAATTTATTTAGGTACTGTGTAAAGCGAGCAAAGGTATTAAACTAAACAGTCTGAAAGACAACGGGAATGCAGAGTAATAGGGATGAAATATTGTCGATTTTAGCTAATTCCCCGATGTGAAGTCACATTCACTTCTGCTGCAGCAGTTAAAATTAATTTCAACAACTAAGCAGCACTGAAATTTTGGAAAAGAATTAATGTTTGGTGGTACTCAACCCCTGCCACACACTCTTACGGTGGCTTGCAGGGTATTACGAAGATGTAGGTGTGTTAATGTCAAAAACAATTAATCGTTTACAACATGCTATGCTTGTTACAGACCTATCATTCCTTTTAACGGTGCTTCGTGGTCAAATAGCTTACCTTTGCTGTTCCCAACGCCCCTGGTGACAAAGGAATCCTTTAGGATAATTTTATGAGCGTCTTTGCTTACGCTGACATTGACATGTAAATATTTATTTCAACACAAATGTAACAGAGATCTAGGACGAGAGTAGTTTACAGAGGCACAATGAGGAACGAAGGCAAGCTATATAAGAGAAACTAATCTGATTTAGATCAAGAACAAAAAAGTTTTTGCATAAAGTCTCATTGAACAACTTTTAAAGTAAAATTCTTTGCAAATCATAAGAGTAGGATCTGACATATTTTAGTCTCATGATAGAGAAATCACTTCAGGAAGCGACCTAAAGCCTAATCCCAAAAGAACGGAGACGTTGACTTTGTTGCGAGCAGCGTGAATAAGTCCTGCATAGTAAACCTATTTTTTCATAAGTGCGTACATAAAAAAAACAATGAACCAGACGAGATGACACCAACACCAGACGAAATTTGGAGCGAAGTAATAATTTCGTAATAACGGATCACTAAACTCCTCAATAACATAGAGACCAAAAAATCGAACTTGAGTTTTAGGTGTTCCTAAGGTTGAGGATACGCTGTGGGAGTCACGCTACATCTACATCTACATAATACCCTGCAAGCCACCACAAAGGTAGGTGGCAAGGGGTGATTTCTCACCAAACATGCACTACATATCATGCATAAAAAAGGAATAGCATTAATATACTAGTCAGAACAGAACTAGTCACGCTAATCCCAATACTTACCCAGGAAACTCATATCACCAAAATTTTGGATCCGCTTCAAATAAACTTGAATTCATTAAACGGGTAAGTCGGAGGGTACACCTTACAAACTAAGGAGAGGTGTTTCTTCGCGTTCGTTAAGGCCAAGGTGGAATATGCCTGTAGTAGTTACGACCAGTGGGGAAAAGGAAAAAATGAGGGAATATCTCCAAGGTTGGTAAATAGTTAGTATAAGTTAGTGAACTATCAATATTGTCGCTAGAGAAATTAGGATGTGAGACAATGCATGCGCGAAGGCATCAATCAAGAATATGAAGGCCGACGGATTTTCATCCGAAACCAAAAGATTTCAAACAATTGACTTTTGCCGGCGAGATTTCGTGGTACATAATGACGATATTAAACGAAAATAAGAAGTCACACTTGAAAATGACATAGAGTGCTGGAACGCGTGGTGATTCTCAAGAAAGTGGACAAGTACGACTACTTATTTTCATTTTACACCAAGATAATTAAGGTCCCATACAACATTGGTGGGAAGGATCATCCAAATATAGGATAAGAGGGTAAACTGAACCACAGACAGATTAAAATATTCTCTCTTCCCACGTAAAATTTCTGTCCCTCTCGGCATCAAGACATGTCACATCTAGACGTCTTTAAAAAATTCACTTAAACGCGTAAACTGAAAATACATTCACTTTCGTTTTACTCAACGGATTAATAAAGATTAAGGAATAAACCAGAAACATGACAGATTTGAATTGTGATTTTTTCATTAACTGAGCACGTCTGAATGAACCATTATTTTAATATTTACAACTACATCTACACTATACCCTGCAAGCCACCGCGACGGTGTGCGGCAGGGGGTGAAGATCACCAATCAGGCACCACCAACATGCAAACAAGCAACTATAGGGTCTCATGCAACTATATTGTTAGTATCAATAGTATTTAAGGGATTAACACAAGCATCATGCACAATAGACTATTCTAAAATAGTTCCCATACCTATCCCTTTGCTATGGTTCCTATTCTGTTCTCTTATCATACAGGGAAAAAATGATGTTTTGAATATGTCAGTACGACAATCTATCTCTCTTTAATCTTGTTTATCTGGTTGAATCTAGCGTAATACGCTGGTGTTTTTAATATGTGCCTAACATCTTCAGTAAAGCTATCCGATTGAAATTTCTCTAATAGATTTATTCTATACTTTAACCTACGCTCTGGTAATGTTTCCCACCCTTCTTGTATTAATTCTGAAACGCTACTCAACCTATCACAACACGTTTAAACGAACCTAGTTGCTCTACGCTGCATACTGTCTAGTTCTCTGATCAAACCAAATTCATTCGGATCCCATACACTGGCTTCATACTCAAGGTGGGCCCTAACTAGAGAAAAGAAACATCGCTCTTTTGCCTTCTTATCACATTTCCCAAGTACTCTTTTTATAAATCCTAGCTTTCTCCTCACTCGGCCGCATATTTCCCGGATGTGTTTGCCCCGCGATAAATCTTTAGTGATTGTTACACCTAAATACCTTATGGTTTCTACGTTTCAATCTTCGTGGTACTAATTTTATAGCATCGTTCTATCAAATAATATCTTCTTTAATACATGCTCATCGTATTACTCAAATTGTTCCTTGCATGTTGGATGATAATTGAAATTTGTGGAGCACGTTATTAATTCTAAATCCTATAGTATGCGTAAAAACATTTCCAAATATGTGTATTCTATGTGTGTGTATCTGTATATCTGTGGTGTATCCCATGATAGACGGTGATTTGCATCCTGCCATTCACTTGAGACTGCTAGCAGTAAATGTGGATACCTTTATCCTCAGTCAAGTTACGACCTCTGTATTGGTGAGGAGGACATTGTGAAGTGGATTTCGCGTGGTTGTAGTGGCTATAGCTTTCCATCTCAAGGGTACGGTTTCGAATCCCGGCAAGGGATCAGATTTTTCATTGGTCAACCGATGCTCATCATCAGTGACATCATCATCAAGGGTCAACAATCCTGGGATTGGTTTGACGCAGCCCCCCACTCGATTCTTCTCTCAGCCAACCCATTCATATAAACATTATTCCTCTCTTTTGAATGATTCAACAAGATGCTCCTTAAATCTACTACGAGGTCTGCCCTTTCCTTTCTTCAGGCCATGCTGCCTTAAGATATGGCGGATTATGGTTCTCTTCCAATCCTTTTTTTAGAGTCAGTTTTTTAGAATCCTTTTTTCAGCAGACTCTTCTTAGGAGTTACTCATTACCTACGGGGTCGATCCATTTTATCCATATCATTCTTCTTCAACACCACATTTCGAACGCTTCCACCCTTTTCTTCTCCTCTTTATTAACTGTTAATTCACCTTCAAAGAACTTAAAGGTATGTAAAATTTATTCCTTATATCTTTTTGGCGTTAAACTAAATTGTAAAAAAATTATATTGTAAAACAGTTGGCAATGTAAGCATCCTGTAAATCATATTTCCTATATTCATTGGTGGTTCATCGCATTTCAGCCCTGAGGAATTATAAAATATATTTTCCGAAATATAAGCGAAAAGTTAAAAGGTCATTCCACATTCACAAGGATTTAAATTCCCGAAAAACCATCCACATAAAGATTTGCCTGAATAATAAACATGATATGTTCATGTAGGCCGTAGACCACAAATATCATGAATACAAACGGGAAATTGGTAAACGAGTAATTGGTGCCTCCAAAACTCGAAAAAGAGTTAACCGTACAATATAACGCCACAGTACGGCATACGTTACCTGTTACGAGGCGCCCTACGACCCAGGGGGTAAACCGTTTCACATTTGCTGAGCTTATTATGACCTTCATTATTGTGACATAAACGTATTTATATAAATCCCATTAGAGGATGAAATGGTTCCATTCAGAGATACAAAACCAAAACAGATTTCATCTTTATTCTTTGAGAAAGGAGATCGTGCTGGTGCTGGACTCCAAGACATGTGTTAAAATCATGCCATCACGTAGTACACCGAAGGAGCTCTAATCCTTTCTTCATATCGATAAATACGTAGTTTTTTCAGTCTTAAGGTACCTATATAAAAAAAATATAACTGCGATTAACGTCGCGTATTCAAAGTAGCACCATAAACGTCGTTCAGATGTCGGCTTGGATCGTTAAACTCTTATGTACGTAAGCACATTTTGTATTTAGCATTATATATACAAGCAGAAAATTTTGCAATAAAACAACATCAAAAAATGGGGCAGTGTAAAAAAAATCAATTTGAAAATGGAAAACCAAGACTCATGCTTGATTCAAGAGCCTCTAAAGTACTGATAATACTGTAGCACATCAATGGTCAAATATTCCAAGCTAATTAATGGTAAAAATAGCGACTATTTTTACGTAGAATCAAACAGAGTATATAAGATCCTCTTGCACCGTACTTATGGGTACTCTTCTTTTCATCAATATAATGTTGGTAATTTTAATTTGTTTTAATCAATCATGATATGCCTTTTATGACTTGAGATAAATTCACACGCAAGAGTAGAAATAATGTTCATTAAGTACGGAAAACTACCAAAGTGAAAAATACTTTTAAAAAAAAGCACAGGTTAGAAATAGTTAGAAATTAACATCATTTACTTTCGAAGACTTTGAGTCGTAACATCAAAGTTCGAAGCATTGACTTGGTGGAAGGTTGTCATGATGTCTATTAATGAGTACTCTTAGGCACTTTCACAGAATTTTATTTCACAATCGACCGGTTTCGGCATTTACGCCATCTTCAGGTTACAACAACTTCCTGGATTAATAGACTTTGAGTCGTCTATAAATTTAAACCCAAGGGGTTTGGTCAAAAGCCAAATCTAAGTGGCAAAATTTAAACTGTAATGCAGCTGTAAGTCTTGTTCGATTAATGGAAACCATAAAAAAGCCAACAGAATTTATCCTCATTATAATGAGAATCCAGATTGTATGTCGCCGTGACTATTAAATAGTATAACTAGTAGGGATAACAGTGTAACTATCGTTATAAAGACTCAGGTTTATAAACACAGTATCCACGTAGTATTCGAAAGTAGTGTTGGGCAAAATTTTTCCATAACCGATTAATCGTATCATATGATAAAATTGAGGCATAATCGATTCAGAAAAAAAATCGGGTTGAAATAATCGGTTATGCAAATAATCGGTGAATAATCGTATGATTCTTGAGAATCGTTGAAGAAACATACGATTCTAGAAAATCATGCAATTATTATCCGATTCTTTTGTGAGCGAAATAATCGGTTGATGAACGAAATGCGCACCTCGGTGAATAATCGTATGATTCTTGAGAATCGTTGAACAAACATACGATTCTTGAAAATCATACGATTATTACCCGATTCTTTTGTGACCAAATTAATCGAGTGATGAACGAAATGCGCACCGATTTTTGAATAATCGACGATTATGTTATGAGTTGAGAATCGGCACAGATTCATAAGGCGCATACGATTCTTTGCCGATTATTTGTGCAGAATCAAATGATTTGAAATAATCGTGTCGTGAACGTCAAAGATGCGCAACATAAATCGGTGCGAGCTGATTATCGTAAATAATCGACGCTCGTGGATCATGGAATACATGGAATATTTTAAAAGAATCAGTAAATAATCGTATTATTCTTTGATCTGAATAGCAGAGATTTAAATAATCGTGTTTTGAAGGTGGTTGGTGCGAAACGTCAAGCGATGAGCTTCTATTTCTGTGTATAATAGACGCTTGTGGGGTTGATTGATCTTAATTATTACAAGAGTAATTTTATTTATATTGGCCAGAGTGGTAAACTAGAAATTGTCAAAATGAAAACCAATCAATAATGAAAATGCATACTACTTCTACATAAGGACAAGCTAGTACCAAAAATGATCATTTTGCAGCAATTGCAGTTATTATAAAAATATTCAGCAAGGCTCTTTGTTATGATTTATTTAGTATGTTTTCTTTAGGAAGAGTTGTTCTAAAGTATTTCTTAAAATTTCATATTGATGTGACAGATTTTGTTGGATGGTAACTTATTGTAGATGACTGAGGCTGGGTGATTTAGACCATGTTGTGATAAGGTCATTGAGTACTGAGTTAATGAGTATTCATTTTAGCGAGTGTGGTTCGAGTGTTCTTCTTTATGATTTGGGAAGATTCAAGGGTTGTTTCACAAATAAGGCAGCTGCCTTACTAGTGTAGATGGATGGACCTGTGGGAATGCAGTGTTTACTAACATGGGGCCAGTTACGTTATCTTAAGCAGCTTGCTCAATTACCTTGATTTGATCACTAGGTAGGCTTTTCGATGCCCTAAAAATCATAGTTTATATTTCTATGTTAATGGTGACATTAGTGAAGAGCTTGATGGAATACTGGCATGGAAGATTGGTTTAATGGAACAAAAGATAGACCAGAAGCTTAGGGGATGTTGGTTTTGGAGGAGGATGGAGAAGACTATGGGTAGAAAGAAAGTCTAGAGAGGAGGCTTTTGAGATCTTGGAGAAAAGAATGTTCATGGGAATAATTAGACAAGGGCAAAGTAGCTGAATGGAACTAATGTTTACGGGGGATGGGTTTTAACTGTCATTAAATGAATAATGCAGAGTAATGGAAGAAGGGAGAAAAAATAGATCTATTGAGCAAAAATTTGTCTTTCATTCGCCCTGCACTCATGGTTCACGCTGATTCTTCATTAGATAATTATACTTTTAATCATAATATTTTCTCATATTTATTTTTTTCATCCTTCCCATTACTAATAAGAATAGTTTTCCAGACACCATATATATTCGAAACGCTGAGTACGCCAACTTTTAATTTGTTTCTTCTCCCGCCGATTCCATTGAAATAATCGATTATACCATAGGATCGGATCTTCATAATCGATCCAATAATCGAAAGAATCGGAAGAAAATAATCGAATAAGAAATAATCGATTATTTTTACCCATCACTATTCGAAAGTACTCCAATGTTTTCTAAATTTGGAATAATTTAATAGTTTGCAAGTTTTTAGCCCTTTGCAATCAGTAGAGACAGGGTAATTTTTGTTTCCATCAGCAACGCAATCATACAGGCAAATATACGACGCGCGGCGCCTTTATAAAACACCTTCAAATACGAGTCAAATCAACAATTGAAAATGGACAAAACACAATAAAATATAAAAATCAATTGCTCTTTTTACAACTCTAGTCGAGCAGATTTAACCCTCAACCCTCATAGTTTTTTTATACCACGTAATCTCATGATGTTTCAGAACTACTTGTCCATTATAACACCATTAATGTTCTCCAGTAAAATTATAGCAATCAGAAATGCATAAAACCAAAATGAATATAGATGAAATGAAATTTATATGCTGATTGTAGTATATCACATAGGAAACACCGGAGGACTTAAAAATAATGAAATATTAAAACATGAGCAGTAATAAATAATTTTAATGTGTCATTCACTTGTGCGCCATTTCACCTAAAGACCGACAAGTTTAGATTAAAATAAAGTCTCACGTCCATCAGGTAATTTTCTAGCATCCAATTATGAAAAAAGGCTATATTTTTGCTAAATACTTTCACAAGACCTTTACGTAATTCCAATGTCATTCGTAAAACGTTTTCCTCTTGCGCGCAGTCACTCACAATGTGAATCAATTTAGAGGAAAACTCAATGAAAATAATCGTCAATTGGATTCCTCTTATAAATCCCTCTGACAACAGAGGGGATTTCCGCCATGCAAAAAACATTAACAATAGCCTAGATAAGATATGTATATAATATAAAATTTGCTGCCTATACTACACGTACAGGGGAGAAATATATTATACAAATAAGAGATAATACATTTAAAAAATGTAAAATGCAATTTCCACGTAGTTTTCGTTCAACAAGCTGGATACTAGACATTTCTCTTGTCTGTTATTGAGCGGAACCGTAGGTTGGGACATTTGCTTCACATACTTGAAGGAACGGCCGACGTATGGAGTAAAGAATTACAGCACACAAACAGGGAAAATGTAACAATTACAATAATAGCCTATTTTACACGGATAATTGATTTTATTTCCGCAACGAAAATCGCTTTAAGGAGTATATTAAACACGTGATGCACTCCAAATCACTTCTTGCCCTTCCAACAGTAATTATATTTGTATAGACGCCTCTAGCGGCCGGGTCTCGAGGTATGACTTTTCAGGGACTGCCTTGAAGAGTGCTCTCATGAACATACAAACCGTAAAAGTTAATCCTCACATCTACATCTAAGAGAAGACATTTATAATATTTACACAATTTAGTATATCATGTTGAAAAAACATTAAATTACCATATATTATTTTTAGAGTTCATAATAAAATTATTGATTGTTTTAGCAATCAAAGTCTTCAAATAGAGAAATGAAAAAAAACGCATGTAGTCATGTAGGAAAATTAAAACATGACTTACACTAGTTAAAAATAACGAATAAAGGTCGAGAAAAAGTTGTATTTCCTCGTTACGAAACTAAAAACGATTTATGATTAATAGAGTGTACTACACGAGTAGAATAGGTAGAAATTAGTTAACAAAATCTGAGAGCTACGAACAATTGAATGTTGTGAAACACAGAAGAATGAGGAATTTATTATAGCAATACGGAAATGAAACTTCATGTACCTTCCTTTCTACGCCAACGGACTATTACGAAGTGTCTGATAAAAACAAAAAAGGGCCACATGTAGTATATTCCAAACCTGCTTCGCGAACGGTGGTGAAATTGACATTAATTGCAATGCGAAAATAATCTCCTGGACCGGGAATCGAACCACGGACCTTTGGCTTTCCACAAAGGGCAATGTATCGAACAAAAACAAATGCTTGCACAGCACACACAACATGAGCTACGGGGGTTCGTCTGGATACTAACAATGCACGTAATAATCATCAGCATACCACTTGATTTCTTTTCAGTAAACCGTGTCTCAATATCCTCTCTCCCTTCATCACTTCACGTGATTAATGGACGCCCACTTTCCTCGGGGCAAGGTATCTTGAGAATTACATCGGTTATCTTACGATTTGAAGAAAATAATGAGCAATTACTGAACACTGTAGGAAGCTTCTGCCTGTGGATACTATAACATTCCCGACAATACCACCTCTACATTACGACGCCGCGCCGCGACAAACAGAAAATTCAAATCCACTTTGGGTGGCGTGCAACATGTTATCTCTAAAAAGTCATTTTATAATGCATCATTTCCATTAAAATCAACATTCAAAGGGTTGTCCAATTTATCCATGCCTACAAATTTCCAAATAATTGTAAAAACTACATTAAATCGTTAATATTGTAACTACTACTTGAATATTATGTCTACTTCAAATTAAAATCTAAGGAGATGAGCTCTACGGTCTCTTAAAGTGATAAATAAAATAAAATTCTCCAATGGCCGTAAAATTGGCAACTATCGTAAAGGACAATTGCTGTGTTGGTTCGCGGGAGGGTCAATTCCACAGCGGTGACCAACCACAGCCTCTCAACCAGAAAACCCTCCTGTGGTGGTTTACGGGAATTTTACTTCCTCGTCAGCGACACAACCGCAGACACACACACACTCAACCCAATGGGGATCCTTCACGGGGCTGATGGTACCCTGGTCATGATGCCTGGGTTATGAACGCAAACACACTCACAAGCACTCAGAAAAAACACTCTATCACACGCTCAAATGGACACACCTACTGAGAGAACAGTGCTCGAAAAGAGCGTAGTCAATGTGGAAGGACAAAAGGAGGATGTGGGTCGATTACGCGTATTTCGGCCACAAGGTGGACCTCTTCAGCGAGCTGAAGGGAGAGCACTTGCAACACAGGGTAGTAAGTGAATTATCACTAATTCACTTGCTCACACACTCAAATGGGCACACCTACTGGGAGAATGGAGCTCAAAAAGAGCGTATCCGATGCACATCCTCGTTTGAATAAAAAGTAATTTAATTTACGTCGGAAGAGTATGTAAAGGTGTTTCAATTTTAGAGGTCAATTCAGAAACAGGCCCAAGAATTACAGAAACAAAAAAAAATAAGACCAATTGAGGATTGAATTCCATGTTCCAGAACTGGAGAGATAGAATTTGATGCTTTATGTAACTAGGTTCCCGTACATAACCCTTGATTTAACTTTGAATTTTGTACCATGCATCCAAAGAATAACTCACAAAATAAAAATCAAAGCCATAATTAAAAACAAACATATAATGATACTTTACAAAATTTTGCACAAGCTTTTTTCCTCGCTACGATTCATACCTAACAACAACAACATAATTTCTTTTTATTGATATAAAGATCATTCGTACATGATATACGATGCATAAATTTTGAAACACACAGATGTAGCTTATAAAATATCATTAAAGTTATGAACTTTTGTCACTAAGTAGGTATTCATTAACCACATTATGTAAATTTTACAATACAACATGGTAAACTTTGTAATTAGATTACATGTAAATCTTATAAATATGTACAATAAAGTCCTCCTGAGCCCCTGGCTCGTCAGGAGGTGCTTGTATAGGCAAAAATAGTTAAATACAGGCAAGAATAATAGTTCACAACAATATGTGTAAAAACGAACATTGCATTTGTAGAACAATATCACTTGAATACATTCAGACAATACGTAAAATTTAATATAAGTTCACAGAAATAAAATGTAAATTACAAACGTGATTATTATATTATGCCAGTACATGCAATACAAACAATGAGCAAAAAATTTGAGGATCCACACCAGACAAATTTAAATAATACTTGAGCAAGGGAAGAAAACAATAGCGTACTTTATTACAAATAACGTTCAATATTCGTGACATAAAAGTGAAAATATGCTAAATGATGAAAAGGAGTTGAAAAGACTTTCTCAATACAAAATTAGTAAGATTCCATGCTTCCGTGAAAACATTTTTATTGTAAAATATTGTGAAGGAAAATATTTGATGCTACCGGGCGTAAAACATGAGAGCTTTTTCTGAAATATCCACTGCAAAAACTTATATTATACGAATTAAAAAATGGCATTGTATTGTGATGTAGCTTGGCTTCACTTGATCGTTTAAAATATAATTGAGGCTTGGCTTCCATTAGTTTCTCATTTTATCGCCCGTGAATCTTTCAAGGCTGCTGCGATGAGCCAAAAAATATAAAACATACTAAACTAAATCTACATTTACGTAATCGCTCAGCGTGGATGTTATACACAAACGTTTACAAGTGGTGAAGTGGTAGTACATGATAGAAGAGAAAAAGTGAAGAATAAACGGCAAATATATTAGGCAGTATAAATAGGGCCATCGTGAAAATGGAAAAACCAAGAGTAAAATCCCGAACATGCAAGGAATGTGTAGAGTAACTGTCCTAAAATTTCTAAAATAAACCATTGTAAAAATGGAACCTATTTGTAATTGGTGCAGCGATAAAATCTATGTCGTACCGCATCCTTTTTCAGAATGTTGTTCCAGTAGAGTTTAAAATATTTCACGGATTTGATACTAAATAGATGTTTACCCCAACAAATGAAGTGTTAATACGTAAGGGATGTAACGGGGTAATGCATAATTTAAAAATGTGCAGGTGTGCAATCACTATTCGTATGTTTTTATCTGAGTATGTGACTATACCTAGCGTACAGTGAAGAGCAAAAACCTGAATAAAACTGAGAACACGTCACCTACATCTACATAATACTCTGCAAGTCTCTACGAGGGTGTATGACAAGGGACTTTTAGGGACTGTAGGACATACCTCTAATTCAAAGAATTAGGGCACGAAAGGAAACATTAACAGCCACAATCAGACAGTTTAAAACGAATGTAAATTACATTCCATCTCGTGGGCTGGATCAAAACAAGCTCGTGATGGCTTATAACAAATTGAAGGTGAATAATAATGACTATAATAAAAGCAACATATTAAAAATTAGGAGACATTCATACTGCTCCACAAAAAATGTGAAAGGAATGGCACCTAAGGAAACAAGTTTGTTACATAATATGATTTATTCAGCTTCTCACAGCAGGTACTACTAATATTAAAAATTAACTCAGCTATGTATGGTAAACTTCATGTTATCTAACGCATAATTTGCATAAATATGCCTTGAAATGCATATAAAAGTGCATACGCGAAAACAGGATGAGTCATAGACTACGGTATGCGAGGTGAATATGTTAGAAAATATCAAATTAGATATTAGAGAATAGAAAGCATCCTAACAAATCAACCAACATGAATATCCTGATCCTACTCGTAAATCATCAATTCAAAAAAAGTGAATCCAGCATTTAAAATATTCAGGTATACAGAAATAAGAGAGATGGAAATAAATTTAAATACGCTATTAAGTGATTAAATGTGGCTATTACTGTTCCTATAACAATAAAAAAAGAAAGAATGAAAAAAACATCGAAATATCAAGTGTATCAGACAAGAGGTCTTGGTACTGAATGTATCATTACAGAATCCAATGTCAATCTCTTCAGGCGTATAATTGACGTGGAAGATCATAGCAGACATGCGCACTTCGCAAGGTCACAGGTAAGCGTAGAGATAGGAGGGAAGGATGAGATGAGAAAGAAAACCTTTTTAGCAAGAAAAAATCTTTTTAGAACGATACCCAAGTTTATCCGCTCGCTGTAGCATTGTAGGCGCAGGTAGCAATGGCAAAGAGGGCTGCAGTGCAGTCGCCAGTATTTGCTAAATAGACTCTTCCTAGCCCAAAATTAACAACGGAGTCTCAACAGCTACCTTATAGGTACGAGTAAAATTTTTACAGTAAAAATATGCAAAAAATCCTAAATTCTAATTGGCTCTTTCACACATGTCATTCACACACAAGCGCTATTCCATGCCGAACCCAAGAGGTCGCGCCACCGGCTCGTTAACCTTTATTTAACGTGGCGTTTCCCCCTGCGTTCCCCTCCGGGCTGCGCAGAGGCCTATTCCACGCATTCACTCCCAGGGCCAGGGCAAGACGCGACGAGATCAAGCGGACTAAAAACTAAGCATATACGATATTAAACCCTATCCTCCCAATCTAAAATCCACCCACCCTCTAAACTAAATATACTGCTAAATTCCCTAATCCTACCTATTTCATTCGCATACCTATCGGCGCTGACCCTGTTCATCATCATTCATTCTCCAATCAACAAAACTCAAAAATACCATTCACACATACACCTGCAAACGAAAATACAAAACATTGAGGAAAACCTGTAATAAATACATTAATTTAAAAAAAACGTTAAAAGAAGGTAAAATTAACCATCAAAAATATAACAAATTATCAGTGACAAATGCGTTAACAACGAAATAATCTTAAGATATAAATAGAATGGTAGCGCATAATGGCGCTAAGAATGAGATTCCTACCTAAATCAAAAACTAAGAGCCGGTGCACACAGCAAAACAGTAGTTCAAATGCCAATCCTGGATTGACCCGGGTCAAACGACAGATATTCCAACCCCTACACACTATAAGTGCTAAAAAGTGGGATCCCTGCCTAGTTAAATATGTAAAGGTAGCGCATAATGGCGCTAAGAATGTCAGTTCTACCTAAATCAAAAACTAAGAGCCAGTGGACAAGGCAAAACAGTAGTTCAAATGCCAAGCCTGGATTAACCCGAGTCAAACGACAGATATTCCAACCCCTACACACTATAAGTGCCTAAAAGTGGGATCCCTGCCTAGTTAAATATGTAAAGGTAGCGCATAATGGCGCTAAGAATATCAGTTCTACCTAAATCAAAAACTAAGAGCCAGTGGACAAGGCAAAACAGTAGTTCAAATTCCAAGCCTGGATTGACCCGGATCAAACGACAGATATGCCAACCCCTACACACTATAACTGCTAAACGGTGGGATCCCTGCCTAGTTATAAACATTAAGAGCTCGTACACAAAGCAAAATACTGGGAATAAAAACAGGGAATAATCTGAAAATATAAATGGTATGATAGCGCATAATGGCGCTAAGAATGTGATTCCTGTCTAAGTGAAACACTAAGAGCCAGTGCACCAGGGAAACCGGAAGTCAACTACCAAACCTGGATAGACCAGGGTCAAACGACAGATATGCAAACTCCTACATCAATAAATACTAAATATTATATAATAACATAAACAAGGAAATAAATGTCGATATATAAACTACAAAAATCACATAAAAACCTTAGTAGTCCGTAGTCATGGCCGCTCTCTCTCCTTTTTGGTCCGCTGTCACCGCAAGGATATGGGAAGGGTAGGAGCAAGGAGCATAAAGTATACAGGCACACTTTTACATAAAACTCAATACATTTGTCTCTCTAGTCCTCTTGATGACACCAATGTTGAAATCGGCACTCATTTGCACCACACAATCACCGCATTGACACAACAGTGACACCACACTGACCCCGCACTGACACCACACTGACACCACACTCACTTTCTTCTCACTCACGTCTTGGCAGGCCGGGGCGATGTGGAGTAAGCTAAGGAGAGAGCGGGTTAGTTCACACAAAAACAATAAATGGATGCAAAGATACTCGCATTTAATTCAAAAGTCCAAATAAATCATTATAAAAATGCCGGAAAAGGACGCCACTGACATCTGCCCTCCTCAATGGAAGGAAGTCAGTGCCATAGGAACCAATTCCTAAAATTTTGAGATTTAACACTTGAGCAGTCTTTGCATCCAGAATATAACACTAAGAGCTACAGTCCTAACTATCCTACCGTTACGACGGGCCAGAAGGGCCTTTGTTTCAAAAGATTATATACTGACTACATACCCTACACTCTGGCAGGCCGGGGCGTTGTGGTGATACCTACGGAGAGAGCGGGTTAGTAAAAATAAAAGACAAGAAAACAAAATATTGAATGCCAAGTTGCTCACATTTAATGCATATAGCCGAAAGTGCGTTTTAAAAAATGCGAGGAATGGTCACTCAGAAACAAAGTAACCCTGATGCACTTCGTAACTGGCGATCCAACACCATGGCTTTTGAGATTGAAAACTAGAGCAAACTTCGCATCCACAAAATAGCACTATAAGCTAAACGCATTTCCTCAATATCCTACCGTTACGACGGGCCAGAAGGGCCTTTGTGTCAAAATATTAGCAACTGACTACATACCCTACACTCTGGCAGTCCGGGGCGTTGTGGAGTAACCTAGGGAGAGAACGGGTTAATACACACAAAATACAATAAATGGATGCAAAACTGCTCGCATTTAATTCAAAAGTCCAAATAAATCCTTATAAAAATGCCGGAAAAGGACGCCACTGACATCTGCCCTCCTCAATGGAAGGAAGTCAGTGCCATAGGCACCAATTACTAGAATTTTGAGATTTAACACTTGAGCAGTCTTTGCATCCAAAATATAACGCTAACAGCTAAAGTTCTAACTATCCTACCGTTACGACGCGCCAGAAGAGCCTTTGATTCAAAGTATTGGAAACTGACTACATACCCTACACTCTGACAGGCCGGGGCGTTGTGGTGATACCTAGGGAGAGAACGGGTTATTACATAGAAAAAAACAAGAAATCAATATGTTGAACGCCAAGTTGCTCACATTTAATGCATATAGCCGAAAGTGCATTTTAAAAAAATGCGAGGTTTGGTCACACAGAAACAAAGTCACCTGATGCACTTCGTAACTGGCGATCCAAATCCATGATTTTTGAGATTGAAAACTAGAGCAAACTTCGCATTCACAGAATAGCACTAATAGCTACACTTAACTATCCTGCCGTTACGATGGGCCAGAATGGCCTTTGTTTCAAAATATTGGAAACTGACTACATACCCTACACTCTACTGGCAGGCCGGGGCGTTGTGGAGTTACCTATTGAGAGAACGGGTTATTACATAGAAAAAAACCAGAAAACAATATGTTGAACACCAAGTTGCTCACATTTAATGCATATAGCCGAAAGTGCATTTTAAAAAAATGCGAGGTTTGGTCACACAGAAACAAAGTCACCTGATGCACTTCGTAACTGGCGATCCAAATCCATGATTTTTGAGATTGAAAACTAGAGCAAACTTCGCATTCACAGAATAGCACTAATAGCTACACTTAACTATCCTGCCGTTACGATGGGCCAGAAGGGCCTTTGTTACAAAATATTGGAAACTGACTACATACCCTACACTCTACTGGCAGGCCGGGGCGTTGTGGAGTTACCTATGGAGAGAACGGGTTATTACATAGAAAAAAACCAGAAAACAATATGTTGAACACCAAGTTGCTCACATTTAATGCATATAGCCGAAAGTGCATTTTAAAAAAATGCGAGGTTTGGTCACACAGAAACAAAGTCACCTGATGCACTTCGTAACTGGCGATCCAAATCCATGATTTTTGAGATTGAAAACTGGAGCAAACTTCGCATTCACAAAATAGCACTAATAGCTACACTTAACTATCCTGCCGTTACGATGGGCCAGAAGGGCCTTTGAGTGAAAGTATTGGAAACTGACTAACTATCCCTACACTCTACTGGCAGGCCGGGGCGTTGTGGAGTTACCTAGGGAGAGAACGGGTTATTACATAGAAGAAAACAAGAAATCAATAGGTTGAACGCCAAGCTGCTCATATTTAATGAAGATAGCCGAAAATACATTTTATAAAAATGCGAGAAATGGCCACCCAGAAACTCAGTACAGCTGGATGCACTTTGTAACAGGTGATCCAAATCCATGAATTTATAGTTTTAATTCTAGAGCAAACTTGACATCCACAAAAAGTTAAATTAACGCGGTGACTAAATTAACGCTAACGGACTGATAGGATGGGCCGTAAGGGTCGGAATAGATTCTAAACTGACTAACTTTCCCTACTCTCTACTCTGCATGCGATGTCGTTGGAGCGCCAAGGAGTTTTCACTCATCTGTGGAACAATAAGATTAAAACAGCATAAAAGTAAAAACATTCATATTGAAACACATAATTAACATCAACAAAAATAGGCACAACCAAATACACTCATGATAAAACATTGACAATATGTAACATCAATAAAACAGGCACAAACAAAATACGCTCATGATAAAACATTGATGATAACATTCAGGACATCAACACACAAGTATACCATATGCAAACACCATATGCAAACATATTCCTGCCTAGAGTCATGACTCGCTATACAAGAGGCCTCTTGTCTAAAAGTTGGTGGACTACTCCACCATAGTATCAAATCAAATCAGGGCCCCGACATTATCGGGGTCATTTCACCATTAATCACACTTGGTTTCCCCAAATACCTTCATACACACCAGACATCGTGATCACGTAATGTCTGGAAATGGAGCAATTGGCTCCTAAGAAAATAAATAATTACCAAATATTCACATACACAAATTTTACCCACGTTTGCATAAGCCTTCTTTACCTTTTAGATCGTAGGACCTGAAACAAATAAAGTCTTGTCATAATATTGTAAACCCATGGCCAAACCGAATAGTTCTCCTAATGTTGAGACTGCACACTCCTCTGTTTTGGGCTCCCAAGCAGGATCCTCACCATAACCCCTCCAGTCACCTTCCAGGAAGCGATTTTCCAATCGTAGCTCACCATCCTGTAAATACAGGAAAAAATTTTTGAATGAAAGATAAGTGGTCCGAAAAGCAATCTATAATGTGCAAAAATACTTATATTATTTCATATATTATATCTGTAGTTAATATTTCTTTTATTTAACTGATAAAAAGCTTGCAGTGATATATGAGAATTTGTGAAAGAGGAAAGAAGTGTAGATTGGCTACGCTTTTTTATGCCTAGGATATAGCAAACTCAGCATTCATTAAAACAGTAATTTTGAAATCCAAGCCAAAATAAAAATGCCGCGGACCCCCTCCCAATAAATAAGAAATCTCCTACGGAGGCGTTGTAAAAAAATGATGAAATAGAAAGATTATTGTTGGCACGAGACATATTGATTTCCATGGCCCAAGTAAATAACGGATAACATATACTTTAAGTAATATGATTTATATTTAAAAAATATACTTTAAAATATACATGAGCTTTTTTTGAAAAAAATGTATTATATTTAGTCATTGAAATAAAAAAAACGGTGGGAAATGTTTAATATTTCCTACTTCTTTGTCAAACGCTTACAAATTTTTTTTTAAACGAAGAGTAAATTTTTCGAAGATTATGCAGTGAATTTTCTGGAAAGTGAAATATAAATACCGTGAGAACTTAAGGGTTAAAATCTTTTTTATAGCTCCAGAAAAAAATTACTAGGAAGGTAACCATGTAGCTGAATGTGACCTTATCAACTAACATATTTCCAAGCAGTAACCTAGTTTCATGTCAAAAGTGCATGTTTGGTGATCTTCACCCATTATTGCACACCCAAGTTAACATCCGAGTTCATGTTGCTATTTTCATAAATACGGTACTTGAAAGCTGCTGCGGTAGACTACATAAAATACCGAGCATGTAGGGTTTAGATAAGCCTTTAGCATAGATATATAAAATTAATGGATAATTGTTTGCTCACTTCATCTCCTTACTTTGCAGAACTGTAATAATACCGAAATTCATTGATTCGATCAAAAGCTTCAATTAAATCATTAGTTCATCGAAACTTAAGATGTGTTAAACCTCATAAAGAGAATGAACCCAGGCCAGTCACTGGGAAAGCGTGTCCTTTTTTTTTAGAGAGGATCTTGCTATTGAAATTTTTTAAATAGATAAAAATTATGCAACATTCTGGATACTAGGTTATGTTTGCAATGACTGAGTATATCACCTATATAAAAAAAAGTCGGTGCATTAAAATGCACGATTTTAAGTTTTTGATTTTTCCCCTTCAAAATAATCTTGATATCCACATAGAATTAATAAATAACGTTTACAAGTATCAAAATCGGCTTTTAATATCTCTATACTATATAATATCCCTAAGCTGTAGCTAAATGAACATGCTAATATTTCCTCTCATCTTGCATAATTAAATTCGATAACTAGGGTACATTTTCTTGATATGATGCCTCTTTAGGATATATTGAATGACAAAAAGTTTAAATCTGTACTATAAAACATATTAAAATAACAAAAATAGTTACTAACGAAAAGGTGGGAGAGAAAATAAGATCGGAAAATCCTCAAATCATGACGGGACGACTCAATCGGCTATATATTGAGACAAAGGGGATTGATGAATACAATTGTGGAAGAAGAGTGTGTAAAAATAATGGAAAAGAAAGACCTTGCTTGAGGTATTTGGGGAGCAAGCCGTTAAGGACGTGAAAGAGAGGAATCATGTAAAAATAAAGAAGTTGACTTATAAAATAACCGTACGAAAGGCTGCGTCATGCCATTAGAATTTTTGGCCTGTGATGATGATATAAATGGAATGTAAAAAGAATATTGCATAAATTATTTAAATACTTCGCATAAAATTTTAGCGGTTTGGATAGTGGTTTCTATAACGAGTATGCGAAGAATATTGAGGAATAATTACAGGTAAAACAGAAAAGTAAGTCTGTAACAACAGCAGTATTCAGTCCCCGAACATGTGCCCATTATTTTCTATGACCCAACTCGATATATAACACATATCTGAATAAATAATGTACTCAAAACCTTCTAAACGTTCATGAAACTCACAAAAATAACAGACTTAAGATTCCTATCATGGAGAAAATTTTTAATGTTAACAAAAAACAAATGACGCGCAGAAAAATCGCGTTTTTGTGTTCTTAGATTAATTCTGTCTGTAAATAAATTTTGTGTTGGTTGGGTGTTGAGCGAGATAATGCGTTTTTCCGTCTTTTGTTGTAAGCAAAGCCATAGTACATATCACAATTAATCGCATTTCACTGCTTCTGTTGACATACTAATGATTGCACAGTGTCAAGGTAAGCCCTGTTTTTGTATCACATAGTTATTTATTAAGGATGTAAAGCACAGCATATTTTTTCAGAGTAGAAAAGGAAAATAAAGGGAAATTTATATTTTCGGAAGTCACCAACTTTTCCTATGGCAACAATAATGAGTTCGATGCTTATATTGCCTTCACCCGAAAAGGAAAAAATATCACCTTCCCACGAAAGTTTCAGAAGAGGGAAGTATTTAAATGTATTATCAGGATAAACGGTTAAAAATAGGATCTCAATGACAAAATGCTAGGAAAAAAGACTTCAGTCGAGAGGAAGAGGCAACTTACAAGGCAGGAAGTTTAGTGGATTGCTTTATCAGTAGGTACCTTCTCGTGTTTATTTCATGTATGTTAGCAATATGAGTTATTAGTTATATTCACGATAATTTGGAGTGTGAGTAGAACTTCAACCACCACAAAAACCTTGTTGGAACACCCAAAATTAAAATACCCATGATATTTCGCAATGTACTATGAACAATTAGCGTCTTTTAAATGAAATCAGATCAATATTTATTCAAATGGATAAACCAAGACCATTTATGAACGCTGAAAAAAATGGTTCGTACGAAATTTCATTGAACAAATAAAATAATGCAAGTGACAAGCACACACAGCAAGTAAAATATATCAATTAGATTAGATATATGTATGGGTATTGGTTCTACTACCTCGCCTAACACGTCAATATAAATTTAGAAAAAATAACAGGCCGAAAAACACAGTGTTTTCAGTCCTATCTCTAGTAGTGCTCACCGTCTTGGAACTGTTGTAACAAGCTGGTTACACCGTTTATAATATCCCAGAATTGTAAATAAAGCGCAGGCCTCTGTCTCAAAATTTGAAAATTAACGCTTGATGCCTGATCATTTCAAGCAAATCAACAACAATACATTAATAACACGAAGATCGAAAGCGTTGAAACCATAAGGTATTTAGGTGTAACAACCAATAAAGATTTATCGTGGGGAAGACACATAAGGGAAATATGCGGCCGAGCGAAGAGAAAGCTAGGATTTATAACACGAGTACTTGGGAAATGTGATGAGAAGACAAAAGAGCGATGTTACATTTCACTAGTTAGGCCCCACCTTGAGTATGAAGCCAGTGTATGGGATCCGAATGAATTAGGTTTGATCAGAAAACTAGACAGTGTGCAGCGTAGAGCAGCTAGGTTCGTTAAAAGGTGTTACGATAGCGTGAGTACTATATCAGCATTATTACAAGAATTAGAGTGGGAATTATCATCAGAGCGTAGGTTAAAGTACAGATTAAATCTATTAGAGAAATTTCAATCGGATAGCCTTACTGAAGATGCAAGGCACATATCAAAAACACCAGCGTGTTATGCTAGATTCCACCTGATAAATAAGATTAGAGAGATAGATTGTCGCACTGATAGATTCAAAATGGTATTTTTCGCCCGTGCTATAAGAGAACAGAATAGGCAGCATAGGAAAGGGATAGGTAGGGGAAATATTTTAGAGTAGTCTGTAGTGCATGATGCATCTATTAATCCCTTAAATACTATAGTTACTAACAATCTAGTTTCATGAGACCCTATAGCTGCTTTTTTGCATGTCGGTAGTGCATGTTTGGTGATCTTCACCCCCTGCCACACACCCTCGCGGTGGCTTGCAGGGTATAGTGTACATGTAGATGTAGAACTTCAATGCATATTTCTGAATTTTTGGAATCGTGGTCAACGCCGGGCATATTAAGTGGTACGGCAATAGAAGAATCTTAATTAAATAAAAAATTATGATAAGCTATAAACTGGAGAGGGTCCACGAAGGTAATGCATTTACAAGGAAATCGGATCGCGAAAAATAAACCGTTCACAAACACAAATGAATTTCAATAAGTCAGAATATGAAGAAACGCACATTACTTTCAAGTTCAGATTCATTAATAGCAACCCCGGATTTAGATTAATTTCTAACAAAAAGAAGGGGAAACATACTTTGATTTCTAAATATGCGTTAACGGGCAAGCTTTAAGACGAAGCTAGAATAATCCGAGTCGTCCGAGAAGTTCTCGACACTCCAATCAATCCATCTGGATTTTCGGCGGGAAAGTGGCTGAGATTAGAGAACACACACTAGTTGACCAGAAGTACAGAATCACAAAAACACTACCTAACTTTATGTGAAAATGAAGTCACTGGATAATAAAAAACATTTGCTTTATACTGACTTACCATCTTCACTCCTGAATGGCGTTCGTCAACAGCCTGTTTCTCGAATTTACAGTTTTCCTTATAAGTCACGCGTGATCAATGATGAAGTTCCAGAATTCCGTCGCTCGTAACTGGGGAAACTTCTTCCTGAAACAAATTCACATATTTAACAGATGCATGAAGATTCAATCATAAATTTTTCTGTACTACTGATGGAAATATCAGACAATTAATGGAAATAAAAAATGTGTTATATACAGCGGAGGATTACTAAGTAAAGAAGAATGTTTGATATTAGTTAATGGTATATCTCTCGGAATATATCATTATTCCTCCTAAATCCAGAAAAATAAATTACGAATCGTTTCTAATTTTTCTTAGCTACGATGAACCTTGGCATAAAACATCAGTGAAAACTCAACGAACATTAATAATGCCAACTATCTTTAAGCACAACTCTCTTGAATAAGGGGAGAAAACTCACCTGTCCTTGTTTTGCCGCGTCCCGAAGAGTACTGAGGAATGGAGGTATAATCACGGGATTGATGTCACGTCTGACGTGACGTCACACGAGACGTGATCGCCAATGTAACACGAAAATTCGTCGTTCACAATTTTGAAAACGATTACTAAATATCGCAGTTTTAAAAATTTGGTTGACATTTCTTTTTATGGATATTTTTTTATACTAATAATTTTTTAAAGTAGCTACGTTATTGATTTATAAAAAAATTGTTGGCGCCTTCTGCCATTACTTCCGTAAACTACCCGTTTTGGCGGGAAACAGTGACACAAAACGCGCTAGACACTTGGAATTATCTACTACCTGAAAAATGTCTTTGCAAAGCAATTAATTCAGATCTACCGAATCTTCAAGTTAAATGACATCTGATCCCTAACTATCGATTACAATTTCCGGTGCCAGAATAATGGCGATTATTGAAATAGTTGCATAAAATAGTTTTCACATTAACATTCCCACTATATTTGAGTACGAATTCCATTAACCTTGATGATAGTTAACAGTCTGATGAATGAAATTCTTGAATAGTACCTCTGAATAGTATCGAGCATTTATTAGGTAGCTAGACTTCCAAGCAAACGTTAGTATTTCGAAATTGATACCTTCCTCCTGCACAGCAAAATTCGTTGGCATCGATTCCTTGATATATCCCCTGCCACACACCCTCGCGGTGGCTCGCAGGGTATTACTTAGATATGGATGAATACATCAGCAATGAAAATCATATTTGTTCGTGAGTAGCTGCATAATCATAGAAAACGGAAGGAAAACAAGCGTGTACTTACATTTACGAGAATCGAGAACTCTTGAAGAAGTCGTGTACGCCATACTACAGCAAGGGCTGCCTCACAACAGCAACAGCTTACGGTTGAATTTTGTTTGTAAGGTAGGTAAGGTTTGGTAATTTACAATCACGAAACGTGTGAACGCGTCGCAATACTACTCGGTCACTAATCACGTGATTCACTCAACTAAACCACTATTCCCATCTCGCTGCAAGGTTAGCCCAGTTGCATGTCAATAGTGCATGCTTGGTGAGCTTCACCCCCTGCCACATACGCTCGTGGTTGCTTGCAGGTTGTTGCGAAGGTATAGATCTAGGATCACTGCATAGTTCTTGATTTGCACTCTTACAAATTGCACTGGAATGCACTCGGACACTGAACCAAATCTTGAGGAGTTTCAATTCTCCAATAGGCTTCTTTGTGTGCGGGATTTGGCGAACAACATAATCTTCTCGGGGATAGTTTAAGAAGACGACACTGGTAAATATGATGTCGCCAGTCTTAAACTTTATCACTCACAGAAATTAAAACATTAATTACTTGTAAAAGACTTTAAACGAAAAGCAGCTTCGTATTACAAGACGGAAACGCCTCCAAGTATTCTCACACATATTTCGCACCGCTGGTCAGCTGATCGGGACGTGTACTTGCCTCGCAAGAAGCAACTAAGGGACTGAAGGGAGCGATAGCTTCGTTCTCGACCTTGGATGGCCACGGGTTTCACTGACGCTGAAATGATTCCTCCTCGCTTTCACCATCAGGGTCGAGAGCGAGGCACTTGAGAAAAAATAACGTGATCGAATGCCAAAAAGGCGGACCTCGTCTGAGCCAATTCATGCTTCTACAAACAATCAATGAATCATGCTTAGTGCAACGAGTATCTAATATAAGTTCAGCTTGAAACGTAATGGATGTATTGAGTGGAATGTATACATCTACATAATACCATGCCAGCCACCATAAAGGTTTTATTATTAGCTATATTAATACTATTCCTTTTTAATGCATGATATGTAGTGCATGATTGATGAGAAATCACCCCCTGCCACACACCCTCGTGGTGGCTTGCAGGGTATTATGTAGATGTAGAAAGGTGTGTGCCAGGGGGTGAACTCTCACCAAAAATGCACTACATATAATGCATAAAAAAGGATCAGTACTTGTGTAGGTACTGTTCAAAACTACGCTATTTAAAAAGATTAAAATAGCAAAATATTCATGCAAAAACATGCTGTTAGTTGGGTTAGCTATAAGTCCTTATACCAACATGCAGCTACCAATGTTATCCATTGCTACATTCGTACTGGATATATCTACCGTTATTCATATCCCTAATAGTATGAGGAAAAAAGGACATTTTGAATCTATCAGTTAGGCAATCAATTTCTCTAATTTTGTGATTATGGTCCAGTTTACCATAGTAAGTTGGGGTCCGCAAAATATTTTTAACATCATCACTGAAAATATGGTCTTTGTTTAAGAGATTGTCTAAATTTCAACCTGCAATCTGACAATGATTCTCAATTTAATTCATTTAATAGACTGGTTACGCTAGTAAGGTTTATATACCGTCCCTTTACAAATCTTAGTATAGAGTGTATTGAGTGGGCGAGTGAATGTTGAGCATGTGAATGCGTCAGGGGCCTTATGAAATGAATATATTTTGTTACACATTACAAAATAAGGTATTATTTACTCGATTTGTCACTAGTCCAGCTGCTCCAGGGTACATATACAGCCACACAATACCCTGAAAGCTTCAAGAGGGGTGTGAGGAATTGAGTGAACCATCATAAATGCATTTGAATTCTAAAGAGAATTAAATTTACACTTCCCATTATGATAGCATCTGAAAATACTAGTCAATGCATTACTTGCATGAGACGTACAATGCTAATTATTTGAGGAAAATATTACATATAAATTCACGAGAACCTTGTTACTAAATTTGTATGTGTCCAAAAGGTGTAATAGTTATTGAGAAGTCAGGAATTTTTATAACAGCAGTAATTAAGTAACTACCATTTTCTATAACACGCATTTGAGACTTATGTTGCAACATGACCATGCTGAAATAATTAGCTCACACTATTTTTCTACATCAAAACATGCAATATCTATTCTAATTTCCCTATGCACCTTCAACGTAATCTATTCCTCTCTCAAACATTATTGATGTGCAGTAGCTGGTTGGATTAAACACAACTCGAGCTATAACGGGAGCATAAACACCGACTCATGAACTATCCTGTTCACTACATCCTGTAGGTACTTTATAGCTCTGGTGGTGTCGTGATCCTGAAATTATAGATCCTTAAGGCCGTTTTACACGGTCATTGATACTGCGCAGGCTGTTGCGGGAACACTTGCGCAAGAAATATTGCACCGTGTAAAGCGACGACTTGCAAGGACAGGCAGCACCACTGCGCGAACGCTTGCGAGCAAATCAGAACATTCTAATCTGATACATGTGTTCGCGCAAGTTTGAAGTTAATTTCTCTCACTAGATGGTGCAGATGTAGCGGCAACGAACTGCCTGGGGAATTCTAGCAATTAAAAATAGGTTGTTGACGATTGAATTGGTTTTTTTTTGCACTCAACTCCGTAGGCAGTGAATAAAGTGCAATGATGATGAGCTGGGCAATTAATCTCGTGGAAGCTTAAATTTCGTGCGTAAAGGAAGAACCTGTTAACTTGGCCCACATCTGTTTGTTCGGTGCAAATTTTGGGCTGAGTATACGGGACTAGGGTCTCCGATATTATGTTTAGACTATGGCTTAAAACATATTTTAAAGTGTTGGTAATTTATCGCATTTAATTGGTATAATTAATCTATTTGGTAATTTATCGCATCTTTATTGTCCACTTAATTGCTACTTCACAGATATTAACGTTATGCGATATAATGACGGTATTACCGCTGCTGAATGGTATATTGTCACTGACATAATGCACCGACGATGGCACCGTGTAAAGCTGTCGAGCAAGCGTCCTCGCAATTCTCTACGCCACGGACTTTCGCAGAAGACTGCTCAAACGCATCAACATCAACCTGCACAGTTTCAATGACCGAGTAAATCGGCCTTTACTGGGGAGGCTCCTTGCTTCGGTGGGATATGTTGGTCGCCAGCCTCAAAGGGAAGCAAGGGATTCTAAGTCTAGACCCAAGGCCCGAATTAAAAAGCGAGGTAAATGAGACACCAACCTCTTTTGACCACCGTTTTCCGTGAAGAAAGCCTTGACTCCTGCTAGTTTTACCGCTGTACTCAAATATGGGTCTAAAATAGGGTTAGCCGAGGGGGGTTAGCAAGCGCGGTGTTGTGAGTCGACCCTTGGAATCTCCCGCCCAGCAAAGCATTAATTGTTATGCACACCTTGACCTTATGGACTCGGTTTCACTGACGTCACAGTCAGCACCACGTTACTTGGCGACCGGTGCGTCAACTAATCCTGCCGGAAATGGTTTAACGGTGAAGGTTTAAAAGATATATGCTGCCATAAGTGAAATTCAAGGTGGGAAGTGAGTTGTCGTAGAATTGTTAGAATCAGGTTTTAAACTGCTCCAACTTGTAAAGGTTAACGTAGCGTACACCTAATCCTAAGACAGGAGAGCCCTTGCCACAGGATTGGAACGCGTGACCCTTAGATTGCCAAGCCATAGCCGGATGGTTGATTCTTGTCGAAATTCGAACTTTGTCAAGAACGATGTGTAATGATTTAAATTTTGACATTGGGCCAAATTTATTTAGGTACTGTGTAAAGCGAGCAAAGGTATTAAACTAAACAGTCTGAAAGACAACGGGAATGCAGAGTAATAGGGATGAAATATTGTCGATATTAGCTAATTCCCCGATGTGAAGTCACATTCACTTCTGCTGCAGCAGTTAAAATTAATTTCAACAACTAAGCAACACTGAAATTTTGGAAAAGAATTAATGTTTGGTGGTACTCAACCCCTGCCACACACCCTTACGGTGGCTTGCTATGTATTACGTGGATGTAGATGTGTTAATGTCAAAAACAATTAATCGTTTACAACATGCTATGCTAGTTACAGACCTATCATTCCCCTTAACGGTGCTTCGTGGTCAAAATAGCTTCGTGGTCAAAATAGCTTACCTACGCTGTTCCCAACGCCCCTGGTGACAAAGGAATCCTTTAGGATAATTTTATGAGCGTCTTTGCATACGCTGACATTGACTTATTAATATTTATATCAACACAAATGTAACAGAGATCTAGGACGAGAGTAGTTTACAGGGGCACAATGAGGAACGAAGGCAAGATATATAAGAGAAACTAATCTGATTTAGATCAAGAACAAAAAAGTTTATGCATAAAGTCTCATTGAACAACTTTTTAAGTAAAATGCTTTGCAAATCATTAGAGGAGGATCTGACATATTTTAGTCTCATGATAGAGAAGTCACTTCAGGAATCGACCTCAAGCCTAATCCCCAAAGAACGGAGACGTTGACTTTGTTGCGAGCAGCGTGAATAAGTCCTGCATACTAAAGCTATTTTTTCATAAGCGCGTACATAAAAAAAAACAATGAACCAGACGAGATGACACCAACACAAGACGAAATTTGGAGCGAAGTAATAATTTCATAATCACGGATCACTAAACTCCTCAGTAACATAGAGACCAAAAAATCGAACTTGAGTTTTAGGTGTTCTGAAGGATGAGTTTACGCAGTGGGAGTCACGCTACATCTACATCTGCATAATACCCTGCAAGCCACCACAAAGGTGTTTGGCAGGGAATTTTTTTCTCACCAAACATGCACTACATATCATGCATAAAAAAGGAATAGTATTATTATACTAGTCAGAACAGAACTAGTCACGCTAATCCCAATACTTACCCAGGAAACTCATATCACAAAAAATTTGGATCCGCTTCAAATAAACTTGAATTCATTAGACTCAGTGATTGGGTACGCCGTAAAAACTAAGAAGAGGTGTTTCTTCGCGTTCGTTAAGGCCAAGGTGGAATATGCCTGTAGTAGTTTCAACCAGTGAGGAAAAGGAAAAGTGAGTGAATATCTCCAAGGTTGGTAAATAGTTAGTATAAGTTAGTAAACTATCAATTTTGCCACTAGAGACATGGAATGGGAGACCAAGCGCGAAGGCATCAATCCATACTATAAAGGCCGACTGTTTCCTCCTACACCAAGAGAATTAAAAAAAATGACTGTTGCCGGCGAGATTTCGTGGTGCATAATGACGATATGAAACGAAAATAATAAGTCACACTTAAAAATGACATTGAGTGCTGAAACGCATGGTGATTCATAAAAAAAAGACAAATATGACTCCTTATTTTCCTTTTGCACCAAAAGAATCAAGGTGCCATACTAAATTGGTGGGAAGGATCACTCAAATATAGGATAAGAGGGTAAACTTAACCACAGATAGACTAAAATATTCTCTCTTCCCACGTAAAATTTCTTTTCAACTGAACCACAGACAGATTAAAATATTCTCTCTCCCGACGTTAAATTTATGTTCCTCGCAGCATCAAGACATGTCACATCAAGATGTGTTCAAAAAATTAAGTTCCCGTAACACGAACATGCAGCCACTTTCATTTTACTCAAGAGATTAATAAAGATTAAGGAAATAAACGGGAAACATGACTGATAATTGGATTGTGATTTTTTTATGAACTGAGCACGTCTGAATGAACCATTATTTTAATATTTACATCTACATGTACACTATACCCAGCAAGCCACCGCGAGGGTGTGTGGCAGGGGCTGAAGATCACCAAGCATGCAGTACCGACATGCAAACAAGCAACTATAGGGTCTCCAGCAACTAGATCCTTAGTATGTATATTATTTAAGGGATTAATACGTGCATCATGCACTACAGACTACTCTTAAATATTTCCCCTATCTATCCCTTTGCTATGCTGCCTATTCTGTTCTCTTATAGTACGAGGGAAAAATGACATTTTGAATCTGTCAGTAAGACAATCTATCTCTCCAATCTTATTTATCTGGTCGAATCTAGCATAATACGCTGGTATTTTTAATATATGCCTAACATCTTCAGTAAAGCTATCCGATTGAAATTTCTGTAATAGATTTAATCTGTACTTTAACCAAAGCTCTGGTAATGATTCTCACCCTAATTCTTTTATTAATACTGAATCGCTACTCAACCTATCGTAACACCTTTTAACGAACCTAGATTTTCTACGCTGCACAATGTCTAGTTCTCTGATCAAGCCGAATTCATTCGGATCCCATACATTGGCTGCATACTGAAGGTGGGGCCTAACTAGTGAATAATAACATCGCTCTTTTGTCTACGCATCACATTTCCCAATTACTCTTTTTATTAATCCTAGCTTTCTCTTGCTCGTCCAAATATTTTCCTGATGTGTCTTTCCCACGTTAAATCTTTGGTGATTGTTACACCTAAATACCTTATGGTTTCAACGCTTTAGATCTTCGTGTTACTAATTTTATAGCATCGCTCTATCGAATTTTTCCTCCTTTAATGCATGCTGATCGTATTACTCAAATTGTTTCCTTTCATGTTGGATGAAAAATGAAGTTTTTAGTGCCCGTTATTAATGCTAAACCCTGTAGTATCCGTAAAAACATTAGCAAACGGGTGCATCACATGTGTGTGTATCTGTGCATCTGTGGTGTATCCCATGTTAGTTGGTGATTTGCATGCTGCCATACACTCGACGCTTCTTGCGGTAGATGTGGATACCTTTATCCTCCTACAAGTGACGACCTATGTATTGGTGAGGAGGACTTTGTGAAGTGGATTTCGAGTTGTTGTAGTGACTATAGCTTTCCATCTCAAGGGCGCGGTTTCGAATCCCGGCAAGGGATGAGATTTTTCATTGATCCACCGATCCTCATTAGAATGCCACTATTAGCAGTCCTTAAAGTTCAGAACTTCGTACGTCGGAAGTTGTGAGTGGACCCTTTGATGTCTTTAGTTAAGATGAGAGGAATGCCGGCGCCATGTTTCTTTCTACTTACAAACCTACCTCTACTCACCTGTGCGACGCAAACTTCCCTAGTTTCCACTAGGTTGCTTTGATAAATATTTGAATTAATATACAAGTATGAGCACAGAATGAGTGTTCTATCATCATCTTCATCTTTATAAACAGACTACACTGAAAATTAACGTTAAGATGCGTGGCAGGGTGTGAATCACCACCAATAATGCACTACATCAACATAAGTTTTCGGGTGTCCCACAAGGTAGTGTGATAGGTCCACTCCTATTCCTTTTGTATATTAATGATATCCAAAAGGTGGTAAAAAGTAAGCTTCGTCTATTTGCCGATGACGTAGTAGTGTACAGGGAAATTCTATGCCCGAACGATAAAGAATATTTAAATATTGACCTACAAGCAATTGAAACTTGGTGTGATACATGGCAGTTAGAATTAAAATTTAAGAAATGTGTTGTAATGAATTTTTGGAAAAAGAATAGCTCTCCTCCTACCACTTACAAAATAAGTAATAATGAATTAACAAACGTGGAATCCATTAAATATCTTGGAATAAGACTGACAAATGATCTTTCCTGGGGTAAACACATTCGTGAAATAATGGGTCAAGCGAATCGCAAACTGGGTTTCATTAAAAGAGTATTGGGTAAATGTGACGATCATGTACGAGAAATCAGATACTTTTCCCTTGTTATACCTCATTTGGAATATGCTGCCAGTGTATGGGATCCCTACGAAATCGGTGTAAGTAATGAACTTGAACGTGTGCAGCGAAGATCAGCAAGATTTGTAAAGGGACGATACGATAATTATATTAGCGTAACCAGTCTATTAAATGAATTGAAATGGGAATCATTGTCAGATCGCAGGTTGAAATTTAGACTTAATCTCTTCCACAAATTCCAAGGCAATATTTTCAGTGATGATGTTAAAAATATTTTACGAACCCCAACTTACTATGGCAGACTGGACCATAATCATAAAGTTAGAGAAATTGATTGCCGAACTGACCGATTCAAAATGTCCTTTTTCCCTCGCACAATAAGAGATACGAATAACGGTAAATATGTCCTATCGGAGAGTAGCAATGAATAGCATTGGTAGCTGCATGTTGGTATGAGTACTTAAAGCTAACCCTACTAACAGAATGTTTTTGCATGTTTGCTTTGCAATTTCTATCTTTTTTAAATAGTGTAGTTCTGACTACTATATTAATACTATTCCTTTTTTATGCATGATATGTAGTGCATGTTTGGTGAGCAATCACCCCCTGCCACACACCCTTGTGTTGGCTTGTCTTGTCTTGTCTTGTCTTGCGCTTTATTGCGCTTGCAGGGTATTATGTAGATGTAGATGTAGAAGTTACAGGCATGCACTTAGGAACATAAGAACACTTGATAGTGTAGATGTCTTGGTCATGCATTAACCAGTCACGTGCAACATATTCATCAGTTTCTAAGATGTAATCTGGTTATCCGGTTTGGCATTTGCTGTCATGCAATGATTTCCACTTAAGAAGTTTATCCATCTATATTAAGGTACATTTAAGAAGTATTGAGAATCAGCTATTATATCATTTCTTTTGTCAAAATTCCTTTTCTTCAGCTCATTCGAAGCCTATAGCGATGAATAAGGTATTAACGGATTGTATGTTTCACCGACCCCTGACATAGCTTACTCACTTTCTATATGTTCTGGTTTTGAGGACTAGTTTCACCAACGATGATAATTGTTTTACTGCGGTTAATTTAGGAATTAACCGTGTTAATGTGACTTTCCTGTTTTAATAGTACTCTTAACTCAGTTTTGTGGCATTATATCCGTTAATATTTTTTCAGGAAGAAGCTTATTATCCGACATAATACTGTTAGATGCAATAATGCGCGCAAACGACTTCATGGACTTTTGGATATTGATGATAAATTTGAGCTAAAGTACCTGAAAGCTAAGATTTCATTTATTTATAATGTATATACGCAAGATGATGAGCACAACAATAATTTTTTTTATTGTAAATTTTATTGTGCTAATTTTCTAAGTACTGCGTATCATCTAGGTGGTAGGACGAATTGGTTTCTCGAATATCATTATTCTTTAGAGTTAAATATTTTAATTGATTTTTATTATTTTCCCTGACGAAAGGTATCACAATGCTCTTTGTAGCCACACAATTAGTGCTCCACAATAAAATACCTTGAGATCGTAAGCTGTTCAATTAGCTACAGCGAATGCACTATAATAATGCACTCCGTCACATTTATCATATTACTTGATTTGTATTTGAATGATTGAAAACTGCTTACTTCCTTTGTTTTTCAGCGTGTACGGATACGGAATTGTTGACAAGTGAGTGATATTAGCCATAAATGAACAAATGGGCCGAAAAATTTTATTTGGCGTTAGAAAAGAAGTCTTCGCAATGACACCAATGGCAACGATGAAGGAAATGTTTAGTTTTAATAGAACGAAAGGTATTATTACGGTTACTGTAAGCTTTTGAGACGCTGTAAATTAAGACAATTGTCATCGAAGTCCATACCAATATTTTATTTCTGTATACATTATAAGAACTGCGAAAACAACAGTTATATTATTGTAATATCTGCTGGAAGATGTTTAGTAGAAATAAGAAAAGCGGGTATTGAAATAACTTACAAGCATATAGAAGATATTTAATATGGGATAACTAGATGATTAAAAGATACACGTAGAAGATAATTTACATATTTTGTGGACATTTAGTTAGTAATTTGTGCTATATGGATCCAATAAAAATGTGTTTAGTTACAATAAGTACGAAATTAGATCAGCAGAATTAAAACTCGGTTAGGCGATTTCATTGTTTTGTAGACGTAAGGAACATGAGAAATTTACTAATCTAAACGTTCTGAGAGAAATCTCGGTTTCAGACAACCGAGATAAAATGTCGGTGGTGGGAAGCAAGCAACAGATTATCGAGATAATAATTTTAATGGAGACAACCTAAGTATTACCGTCGTTGGTGAAACTTGCCCTTGTAGTGGGGGAGTTAGTGAGAGGTACCTTGCATTTTGTGATTAAAGAATGCCACTTTGCACACGTGTTCCTGGGACCACATAGGACCATTTAAGATGTGTAGCCACTGCCGGCAACAGTGCAGGGGCTGTGTATTGCGGGTTGAATATCTCACCGGCGCAGTACTGTTTTTTTGGTGATACACGACTATATTGCGTGATTTGCACGCAGAAAGGATGGTTTCCGCGTATATCTGACGCGTATTTGACGAATATGAATGCACAAATCAAGCTAATGATTAAACAATTTCCACGTGACAGTCGAAAAGCCGTTCTTAAGTATGCGAGTCCGCTGGCTGCATATTCTGCAGGTAAATGCCTAACTCTCGTGCTCCTTACTGTATCTTATGGTGCCGATTCCCGCGGCAAACCTAAAAAAAGAAAAAATGTTTACGTACCACATCAAATATTGAGTCTTGTACCCATGGGCGTAACCACGGTGTGGCAGGATGAGGCGCTTGCCCCCCCACCCCCCCTGGCTCATTAGTCAAATGAAAAATTACAGGTCAACTAGCTGAAGGTGCCCGTTGATATTCAACGAGAAGGAGAAGTATGATAAATACAAATTGTATTAAGAAATCTTAACATTTTTCATGAAGGGGCAAAAACAAACGTGTGTTATGGAACGGTTATGGAACGCTAACTTATTTTTGACCCCCCGCCCTCCCCCCTGGAGATCATCCTGGCTACGCCACTGGCTGTACCTACCCTCACAGAAAAACACCTAGCCTGCTTCCCCAGGCAGTCTGTGCTGCATAAGAGTGATAGCTGTTCCATGGAAAGCAGTTTGCGTTGTGGCCGATGACGTATTACGGTCGACATTATCGACAGCCGCAGTGGTGAATAGGCCTTTCTTGATTTTTGGGGGACAGACCACAACATCCCGATGGTAAGTCGCGCACACCTCATTATCTCTTTCAGTAATGATATATACTGCAGTCGGTGATAGGAAATACCCATACCTAGCCGATACGTGCTGTCGATAAGTCCCTTCTTGCGAGTTTCTGCATAAAGTTTCGTCGCTAGGTAAACAGGGGTAGCAGTCTCTTGGCTTCTGTTGTGTCGCTTTGCCTCGCCCCTCTTGGTATTCTTGACTGAATGGTAGAATATGAGCTCTGCTATACGATTTGCCTCATCGTGATCACTGTGGGCAGGCTTTGATGCCGAGGAAGGGCCGTTGATAATCATTCTCAGCCAAGCTACTAGAGACGCAGGTACACCGCCTTTGCAGCTACCGTCTTCAGTATTCCCGCCGAACATTTCAGATCTCATTATCTTCGCAGCTTTACATAAAGTGGCACCATCTGCGTCAAAATCTCGGGCAGCCATAGAACGCGCTGCAAAGTTGACATTTTCCCTGAATGTTATGAGACTTTCCAATCCTTTCCGGTCGCAAGATTGTAGGTAAGGACATTCCTCCAATAATTTGTCCTTAAGTCGCGTTGAATGTACGTCGTAGTTATACCCAAGCTCTCGTATAGCACCTGTCTGTAGCTTCGCAAGATCTACCATGCTGAAGACTGCATTATCTCCGGCCGTTTCGCGAGTTTCGTTGATGTAAGCTACGAGACCCGCGAAAGCGATGCTGCGAATCTGGCGCCGTGAGTTGTTAGCACTTGAGTCATTCTTTTCACTGGCTCTTCTCCTGTTTTTGTACTCAGTGAGACACATATTGTGGTATTGTGCCTCTAATGATGTTAAGTCACAGCGTTGAGAAATTTTTGCTAAAACCTTTGAATCTTTGAGTGCAGTCAGTAATAGTTTGACAGCAAGATGTCATCCTCACGTTACTCAGGTTATTTAATCTGGAGCCCGGCAAATCACAAAAGAGGCAGGTTTCTTGTTTGTACTCGGTAGAGTGGCACCTTCAAGTTTAGACTGGTGACGCATGCGAAGGACCTGCCTCTTGTCTCCTCTTGTTAGTTCTCTCCTGAGCTCTCTGAAGTTTTGTGCTGTTGCACTCTAAGTAACATGATTTGTGCCACGATGCCTTGTTTTCAATCATAGTTTTCTTTAAACCTGCGTTGCTGTTCAGGGAAGGTCCATGTAAATGTCCAGATCAAAAGGAAGTTCTCCTATCTCGTAGAAAGCAAGTAGATTTTTCGCTAGTGACTCATAACCTTCATCTATTGTGGACCGTGTATTTTTGAAGGATTAATCAGCCTTTCATTTGTGTTGATTTGACACCGCATGCAGCGTTCCCACTCGATGTCTGACATGATACAACTATGCAAATAACACCCAATCCCCTTCAAACTTAAAGTATCCTCCACCTTAAACTTAAGGAAAAAAGAAGGCATGATTCGTAACTGTCACCATCAACAACTAATACCATCCAAACGCCACACTTAAAACCTCTGTGAATAGTAAGAATAATGATCGTTATTACTTACATGTACGAAGTAGATCTTCACAACACATACACAACACTATAGCGAAATATCCATACAAACACCTAACTTATAAACGCACACTATCGCACACGCTGAACTTACAGCTTATTGTCCGTCAACACCACTTTTCTCACTCAAAACACGACTGGACGTTTGTGACTTCCGACGGCGCTACTACAGCGCAAGCGTCCGGCAAGCCCAGCGTACGACATGGGCGCTAGGTCCTCTGAGTATTGTTACTGTGTCTTAAGTATATAAAATGTATACTTTGAGCGACAGAACACTTAATTTGTTCATTCATATTCGTCATAAACGCGTCAGATATACGCGGAAACCATCCTTTCTGCGTGCAAATCACGCAACATAGTCGTGTATCACCAAAAAAACAGTACTTCGCCCGTGATATACGCAACCCGCAATACACGGCCCCTGCACTGTTGCCGGCAGTGGCTACACATCTTAAATGGTCCTATGTGGTCCCAGGATCACGTGTGCAAAGTGGCATTCTTTAATCACAAAATGCAAGGTACCCCCTGAAATAGGACATTAACGCCCCCACTATTGTTGCAGGTAATGAAGAGGAAATTACACGTGAATGATTGGCATTATTTTCTGCTCTGTGATTAAAATCAAAATCCTTCATCGAGTTAAACATGTTTACCTGAAGACATTTACTTGAAATTATAAAGCACGTAAGGTTTCACATTGTCCAGTAGCTGTGTTCATGTTGATCAGGCGCAAGCGTTGGATCCATCAGCTCCATGGATTTTTTCAACACGTAGAAAATTTATGTATTTTTTTATTTTCACATAACATTTTAACCGTTCTTTGAAATGCCATAGCTGGCTGAATCTTCAAAAAAGTTTTGATAGGAAATTAATTAAGAAAACAAATGAAATTAATAATATTCTAACTTTAAAATTATTGTATTAATGTGTATGAAATATATTTATTTTCATGTGAAGAAGTAAAAAAATCGCATCAAGGTATAACCATATAACAGTCTATGACCACAGACTATTGCACTTGTAACGTCGGGTAAATATTGCGGGAGATAACTAATTTCAATAAAGAAAATGCTGCTTATCAGCCTCTCCTTTATTCTTTCTCTCCACCAAACATCAACAACCACAACAATCCCCCCGCTTCATCCCCCAGCACCCCACCAACATCTCCCAAACAAACAAAACGTTAGACGCATCAGACGTTAATCAACGTTTACTCGAAGCAGTTGGCTGCTATGACAGTTGCGAGATGCGCGATGTATCTATATCGCTACTGCTATGATGCGTCTGCGTTAACTTCTATGCAGCTTAAAGCCGCTATTTAGGCGTTGCCACAACAAATTAAAAGCGTTTTATTTCAACAGTGATTGATGCTTAAATTTTCATTAAATTCATCAAGAGATAAAGTCCATTGACGGTTATATTTTGTTCCCATTCTTTAAAGAGTAGAATCTCCCCTTTTGGGGAGGGATGTCCTTGTTATTACATCCAAATTCCGTAGTATATTGCTTTACGTTGGCGATTGTTGCGATTGTGTTGGATACATTTCCGCTGGAAAGTAGACGGGCTTCAACTTTGCTAATAGCTCGAACGTGGATCGATAGTGTTCGACATGTGTTCAGTATCGACCTGAACTCGCATTGCAGTTGCTATTTACACATGCGAGTAGGGCTTAACAGTTGTTAGCAGTTGACTGTCTAAGCAGTGAACTGCTACGTGTAAACACACCTTTACACATTATAATAATTTCATCGCTTTGGTTGACAAAAATTTATCGAAGTTCAATCTACTGAGTTTAAAACCTCAAATCTGTTTTAAAAATACCATTTCGACGTACTAATGAAATTTTACAAGAAATAGCTCTAATATTATGAAACGTACAATTTAATTTTTTTTAGATTGGGCACCAAAATCTAAGAATAAATATCGAAACATGATACAACATGGTTGCCCTGATGGACAACATGGAGTCCCTGATGATGAAACGTGAGTGTTGAAACCGGTTGGTTATTAAAAACGTGTGGAAAATTACAAAGTTCATTCTTATTTTCAATCAACATGGTTGCCATAAATTTGTTGCTTTTTGCAGCGTTTTCACCCGTCCCCTTTTTTTCTGATTCCCCTCTTTGGGTATGCTACTGCTCGGCTTACAGTGGACTGAAATATAAAAAACCAGGCCAAAATTTCATTTTTTTTCATTTCGAAACAATTTCAAAATGGCGGTATAGCTCGCTCGTTCCCGCCGGCAACCGGGAATACATCGTCGAGGCTAGTATTCTGATGTGCTATCGTGTCAAAACACTTCGCTATGTTTATTTTCAAGATTTACCATTCGAAAAGACCCTCCATAGATATTTTGATTGCGATACTAGAGGCAGAGATTCCTTCGATGCGATGCAGACCACAATATCGGATGCCAATGTAAGTACTAGTCCAAAGACCGCTTTTTTCTGGAGCGTTTCGGGACCGAACGCAAATTTCCATGCACATATTTTACTGCGCTCTTAAGAAAATATGTGTCCTTCTGAGATAGCGTGTATTGCCTATCAGACTAACGAACGATCTTGAGGACACCAGACAGTTGTGAACATCATCAAACATGCACTATTGACGTGCAACTACGCTACCATATGATAACATGCTGACTATCCTTCGGAGAGAGAGAGAGCCAACATTTTTGGTGTTCACTCAGTGTTCTAACCGGACCATGTGAAGTACAACTGCAGAGCACACGGCATCGTATCTAGCGTGTCTGCTGTTCCATCTTCTGCAAGGGATATTTACCGTACTCCATCTACAAGCATAGTTTTAACGTTACTTCTTGCCATTCTCAGTTCAAGGATGGAAACGAGAACGATGTCAGACAACGTTTTGTTTATTAGCTCCGTTGTACCTCGTCATTTGCTAAGTGACGAAAGATGTCTTATTTGAACATATTATTGCAATCTAATTTGTTTTTGATCTGTATCTCTGCAAAAATTCTCCGATATCTTGTCCTTTACACTCATTTACATCTACGTAATACCCTGCGAGCACCCGATAGGGCGTATGGAAGGGGGTGAGGCATTATAACATTTTGGTTTTATTCAAGTACTTGCGTTTTCCTCTTCTCTCTTGCTGCACACCAATATCTAAGCCATCTTTTTGTTGATTTTCTGGGGATATATGGTCATTATCCTTTCCATGTATATTAGAATCTTATTCAGATCCCAGTCTCCACAATAAGTGCTATGTCATCGAAGCAAGCTTATTTTTTCTTCGTGTATATTCACTCCAGAAGACTTCTCTTCGATTTTATCGATTGCTCTCTCGATGTAAACATTAAAAATTACGGGAGACAGTGCACATCCTTGTCTCACTCCTTTCCTTATTCTTGCCTCTTCACAGCTGGGTCCAGATATAATCACAGGTACTTGATTTTTATACAAACTGTGGATAATTCTTCGGTCATTTTAGGACACTCCAATTCATTCGAAAATTCTAAGTATTGAATTCATATCCACGTTTCAAAAAGCCTTCTCTGAATCCACAAATGCGATGAACGTTGGTTTTTCCATCTCCGTTCTCTTCTCTATGAGCAGTCTGAGGGCCAAAATATTGCTTCTCTTGAATGTACCCTTACTTTTCCAGAATGCGATTTGATCTTCATCCAGAAACTCCTCTGATATTCGTACTATTCTTCAGTACATGATCTTTGTCAATATGTTAGACGCATGTTTCTACATGCCTATTGTCCTAACATTTTCACATTTCTCCGCTGTCTTCTTTATGGGAATATGAATGATTCCAGGTATTCTTTCCATCTCTTCACTTTGTCTTCATTTTCAATGAAAAGTTCTCCATTCCTGTCTCTTATGGCATTGCATCTTGCAACCTTGAAGAGGTTTCTCACTATCCTATTGGCAGCTGACACCTTTTCAAGTGCATGGATGTTTTGGTCAGTCATATGAAAGAGTTTGTGAGCAAATTCCGCCACGCGGCTAGCGGCCAAGCTTTGAACCCAGAAAATATGTTGGCACCATCTGTGTGGTAGAGAAAATTTGTGGATAACGGTAACACAAGATGTAAAAAATATTGCAGATTTTAATGCGAGGATCCACAGGAAAAATGTTCGGCACGGAATAATTACGGCGACAAGGTTGAAGTTTTGGCTATATTTAGGGCCCTACCATTTTTACTATGTAAAACAATTCTCGACAAATGCGTGTAACTGCTTAATACTCAATTACGCCAGCGATATTCTCGCGAAGCGTCGTGCGGTAAACACGTTAGAAATTTCATGGTTCTCACTTTATGTGGCTCCACCGAATAATGAAGTAGATTTTCTGGCCCTTCTATCGATTGGAGATAATATAATTTGACCTTTAGATAATATATTCGAAGAAAAAAGACACTGAAAATCAGATATTTTATACGTGGCTATACGGCAGATCATGGCTCTTGCAGTAAAATTTGCAGATTAATAATGTTTATTGAAATGTCGTTTCGACGAAAAACTAATAAAAGTGCGCAATTTTATGTAGAATATGGCATTATAAAATAGTGTTCACATTATCACACTTGTTTAATTGATATTATTAAATGTTTTCTCGAAAAAAAGCAGAAAAGCCTTAATTACATGAAATTGGCGCTACAGTATATTGTTGTCATTGGCAACGGTACCTGTGACGGATTGTGCTTACAAGCCTATTTACTAACTTAATTTAGGAATATGCCTTACCAAGGTGCTTCTTATATTTTTTATGTAATGTAAATATTTCATTGATTATTGATATGGTGTAATTAATACCATGCTTCCAAAGCGTCATTGTTGCCAAACAGTAATCAAAAATATCAATATTGATAAAATTCAAAAGAACGAGTTTTATAGGCAAGGGAATAGTTTAAAGCTAAGTAAGAAAATAATTAACCTATTTTAGAATACGTATTAGCGGGATTGAGCATGTATTCTCACTGGTAAATTAAACGTGGCAACAACACATCAGTTATGTTTCGAAGACAAAATGAGTTAAAAGATCTTGTAAAAAATAGAATTCGACTACAACGGGCTATATAATAGCATACTCATACAATTACTGAGTATGCGTATACACCCTATAGATGATTTTCCATATAGGTGTTTTTCTGGATCGGTATTTATTCATTAAATAACATAGCTCTTTTACGGGATATTGAATCGCGGAGTCACGGTGGAACCTCCTTAATATTTTATTTTCAGTCCCTTTCTCTCTCTTCTATAATGCAGTTTCGACGGCAAGTTTACAGGATGAAATTGCGAGCATGCGCAGTAAGAAAAAAAGGAATTTTTCGTCGTTGAAAGTTTCTTGGCCTAGTCAATGCACACGAATTCGTTACGAAACTGAAGTTCCATTGCATGAGCAATCACAAAATGTCACTGCTACACAAAAAAGATTTCTTACTCGCTAAGTGGATTCCATTTAACTATTCAAAACAATTCGCGCTATTAATTTTACGCAGTAGAATCAGTTCACCAATATAAAGGAACACGATTTCGTTTAATCATCATTATCAATACACTAAAACATATTCACTGATCATTCAGCGAGTATTCCTCTAGAGTTCGAACTAAATAGGATCAGTGTCATACCTATATACTTGGAACTGGACCGCCATTCCTATATCCACAGATATTATTGTAATGTTTATTAATTTTTGTTGTTTTTGACGACGAAACAATTACACTAATGTTATTGACTTGGAGAACTACCCGTTGTTTCAATGCATATTATGCCTTTAATTTTCATTCACCGTATTCGTGCTTGAACATTCGTAGTGAAACCAACTCTGTAACGGAATCAAATGCGCTTATTAGATGGTTTTTATGTTAATAATGGGTCGTTTGAACTCCCGTAGCATGTTTTAACTTATTCTGTACTTTTTTTGTTTTTGCAGTTGTTTTTCGGTTGGCTTTTGTTTCGCTTGACCACGTCATATGGCTCGCCGACCATTGTTGAATTCGTGCGACTGAATTACCATTGCCGGAGGAAATCGAGCTGGGGATGGCGACCCTTGAGACTTAGGTCTGTCGCTCAGGACTGCAGAAAAAGACAAAATATACGTGCTATTAAAGATAAAGATTTACGTAACATAAATACAGTCCTTAGCAACCAAATTGTAGACAAATTCACCTTCAAAGAACTTAAAGGTATGTAAAATTTATTCCGTGTAAATTTTTGGCGTTTAACTAAACTGTAAAAGAATTATATCGTAAAACATTTGGCATTGTAAGCATCCTGTAAATCATATTACCTATATTCATATGTGGTTCATCCCTTTTTAGCCCTGAAGAAGGACAAAATATATTTTCCGAAATATAAGCCAAAAGTTAAAAGGTCATTCCATTTTCACAAGTACCTAAACTCCCGAAAAACCATCCACATAAAGATTTGCCTGAACAATGAACATGATATGCTCATTTAGGCCGTAGACCACAAATATCATTAATACAAAGGTGAAATTGGTAAACGAGTAATTGGTGCCTCCAAAGCTCGAAAAAGAGTTAGCCGTACAATATAACGCCACAGTCTGGCATTAAGAGGCGCGCTGCGACCCAGGGGGTAAACAGTTTCACATTTTCTGAGCTTATTAAGGCCTTCACAATTGTGGCATAAACTTCATAATATAAATCCCATAAAAGTATGAAATGGTTCCATTCAGAGATACAAAACCAAAACAGATTTCATCTTTATCCTTTGAGAAAGGAGATCGTGCTGGTACTGGACTCCAAGCATGTGTTAAAATCATGTAATCACGTAGTACACTGAAGGAGCTCTAATATTTTCTACATGTCGAGAAATACGTAATTTTTATCAGTCTTAAGTTAGATACAAACAATATAACAGCGATTAACGTCTCGTACTCAAGTAGTACCATAAACGTCGTTCGAATGTTGGCTTGGATTGTTAAACTTCTATGGATGTAAACACATTTTCTATTTCGCATTATACAAGCAGAAAATTTTGTAATAAAACAACATCAAAAAATGGGGCAGTGTAAAAAAAATTAATTTGAAAATGGAAAAACCAAGACTCAGTTCTTGATTCAAGAGCCTCTAAAGTACTGACAGTACTGTAGCACATCAATGGTCAAATGTTCCAAGCTAATTAATGGTAAAAATAGCGACTATTTTTACGTAGAATCTAACAGAGTATATAAGATCCTCTTGCACCGTACTTATGGGTACTCTTCTTTTCATCAATATAATTTTGGTCATTTTATTTTGCTTCAATCATTAATGATATGCCTTTTATGACTTAAGATACATTCACACGCAAGAGTAGAAATAATGTTCTTGAAGTAGGGAAAACTACCAAAGTGAAAAATACTTGAAAAAAGCACAGCTTAGAAATAGTTAGAAATTAACATCATTTACTTTCTTAGACTTTAAGTCGTAACATCAAAGTTCGAAGCATTGACATGGTGGAAGGTTGTCATGATGTCTATTTATAAGTACTCTTAAAATTAGTCACTTTCTCAGAATTTTATTTCACAATCGACCGGTTTCTGCAGTTAAGCCATCTTCAGGTTACAACAACTACCTGGAGATGGCGTAACTGCCGAAACCGGTCGATTTTGAAATAAAATTCTGTGGAAGTGACTAAGAGTACTCATTAATAGACTTTGAGTCGTTCATAAATTTAAACCCAAGGGGCTGGTTCAAAAGCAATATCTAAGTGGCCAACTTTAAACTGCAATGGAGCTGTAAGTCTTGTTCGAATAATGGAAACCATAAGAAACCAACAGAATTTATCCTTATTATAATGAGAATCCAGATTGTATATTGGCGTGCCTATTTAATAGTATAACTATCGTTATAAAGGGACAGTTTTATTATCACATCATCCACGTAGTATTCCGATGGTGCTCCAAAGCTTTCTACATTTGGGATAATATAATAGTTTGCAAGTTATTAGTCCTTTGCAATCAGTAAAGACAGGGCCACGCCAGTGACACTCGGGGGGTTTGTTTGGCTCATTCTTGAGGCCGTGGCGGATTAGCGAACTACGTGGCGCTGGTAGTCACCTTGTCCAGAAAACTCCGTCTGCAGGGGAAATCTAATGTAAACTTAGAAGTAAATGAATTCGTATTCTAATGTTAATATCGCGTGGAAGTAATTTTCCGTTACTTTATTACTATTAAGGGATGTCAGTCTCTCCAGTACCTATTATTGGTCGAAATACTAGCATTCAAAAGCTTTCGTTGACGCTTTGGAATCAGACGGTCTTTACAAGACGAAGTATAATTTCCCACTCATAAGCATCAATATATACGTACCTATAGGTACGTATACGTACTGTCTATGAACAGAACGTGCGAATTAAATCTGCTCCCAGTTGTTATTGACTGCCCCATTGACATTACCTACCTAGTCTTTCGGTATTTTTCGCAGAAAGTGCTAACCGCAAGTGAAGTGTCATGATACCGCATCATCAATACTACTTTTCTAATTCCGTTACCACTGCCAAAGCCCCCTGAATAGGAACCATGCCACCTAAACTAATGCACAATGCTGTACATTGTGAGAAACTAAAAAGATACTAAGTCACACAGATAATACAAGGTACAGTTGAGCATCATTATCCGGCACATTCGGGACCGTAGTGATTTTGCCGTAGTGATTAGGGATTTTGCCGGACTATGGGTCATGCATGGCAACTAGTTTATTTCTGACGTCCGGGATGTTTTCATTGAAAGGAGTGAATTATTTGCAACAAAATATTTGCCATTTACTGAAAATTATTTTAAAAAGAGTAACTGATAATTATCAGAACGAAATGGTTTCTTAATACACAAAGTTATTATTTAAAATTATCGACGTTGCGAAGTGAGTGATAATAAAGGAATCTAAGCATATTGCATATTTCACATTACACATTTGCACATGTAAAAGTTTCATATTGTTATTAGAAAAGGATATAAAATTTGATATTTCTTATGCTTTGCGTAACATAATTTCCTACCGCGCTTGATTTGTTATCAGCTGATTCAGCGCGATGTCAACGCGTGGGTGTCGTGTGTACGTCGCCGCGGGTGACCAGACTGGATTATTCTTTAAAGGCCATCATCGATCTTCCTTCAACAATTTCAGGCTGATCATCTTCATCCCCACTCGGATTTATTGTTATTAATTACCATTTCAATGATTTCATCATCTATGATATGTTGTGTGGTGAGAATATCGTGGCCGCTAACTATCCTTTCGTCTAAATGTACCAATTCTATTTCCTTTAATTCAGGGTTATGGATGATGTTTGCAAACTCCATCATCATATTTTTATCCTCAGAAAAATGAAATTTTTTAAATCCACTCTTATTTCGTCTATATCAATCCTTAAAGCAGGCCACAATTTAAACCACGCGTGTTTTAGAACGGACAGGGAAATGCTATTGCCTGCTCGTGAAATTTCCCGAATCTCGTCTTTTGGATTGATCACGTCTATTTCTGAATTACTTTATCCTGCTCCATTAGCATTTGGCCAGAAATTCTAACTAAGCCCTTCACTTCGACGCAATCGAAACCAGGCTATCTAAATCAGCACTTAAATCTTCTTTCATAGTTTTTCTCTCTGTTGTCTACTTCTTCGTGTCATTTTAACAGTAAAGTTTTGATGATTTTTCACTTTCAGCTTCATAATGTGTTATAATGTTGAAGATCCAACTCATGTCAGTATGTTTCAGTCGCTTTACTAATGCAACGGCGTCAAAATTTTCTACTTCTTCGTGTCACTTTAACAGTAAAGTTTTGATGATTTTTCACTTTCAGCTTCATAATGTGTTATAATGTTGAAGATCCAACTCATGTCAGTATGTTTCAGTCGCTTTACTAATGCAACGGCGTCAAAATTTTTCACAACTTGCACTTTTTCTGCGTTGGTTAACGTTTTGTGCTGTTGCCACAACTGTATGGATGAGACATGTTTTGGGTGAAACATAAGAATACAACCAATAATTTTATCAAATTACGTCTAGTGGTCAATCAAAAATGCGCGCGCCATTGAAAGTGGCCGATGTGTAAATTAGTCCGTCTCGGCGATGCCTTCAAATTTATATGTTTACTTCAAGTTCCAGAATAATGCCAGTGTACACGAAGTACCAGAAATTAATATGTTTAAATTATTCTGATTCTCGAAATGGGAAAATTAACGTTAAGAATTGTATCTTGGTATTAATATAAGAATAATATCTCTTATGAAGCAATGTTCCGGTTTTAAATGTTTCGGCATTTTCCACTAACAAGTACCTGGTTGCAAGTCATGGCAAAATTGCCGGATTAGGGGTTCCCGGATTAAGGGTGCTGAACTGTAATTGCATATAGATCTATATCTATATATAGTTCGAACTATTAAAGGAAAACAAATTCAAGAATCAACATTCATTTATTAAGCAAATACAAAAAAAATTAAGTCATACAATGTCAAGTAAGATTGTTGGAGAGCATGATAAAACTTATTTGGCCAAACAAATTTAGTAAAATTTTCACTGCAACAGTGACACAAAATTCCAAAAACATCTACAAGAAACACAAATCTGATGTGATTCAAAAGGATTCCAGCCAGAAACTGTCGCTCCTTATTCTAGAGTATGGGAAATTAAAAGACAAAGGTTTCCAGAAATTTCTTCGAATAAGGACCAATGACACTTGCAAGTACACCCTGGAAAACTATTAAAAAACATGTTCAGGGTTACATAAATTCAAGCACAGCGGCGTCGGAAGTGGGGGGCAGGAGGTGCATTCGCCCCCCCCCCCCGCCCACAATTTGCCCCGGGCCCTTGAGTAATGAGTCTTCATTAATAAATTAATTAAATTTCACTTGTTTCCAGCTTGGCTTTACCCTTCTGATGCATATTCAGCCACCTTCATATGCACTTTTAGCGGAATTCTACTCTCTACCCCCTCCCATCCGCAAAAAATGCAGGCCTTTTTCTTAAACCCGGGCCGGGCTTCAAGGTTGGCTCCTCCCAGGGAACAAGTTCCGACGCTAATTAAAACTATGAACAACTTGAAAATAAGAGCGTATGCTTTCCCGGCGAATTGAATGAATAAATTCCTCTCGGGTTCTCCCCCGGGTAAGTTGGTCCATGGCCGACGTTTCGGTGCTCGACTCGTGCACCGTCATCAGGGCAGATGACTCTCATCTGGAGAAATTTCTTTATGAAAAACTTATCTCTTCAATGATATTTCCATTGCCGTTTTCAAGAAATATTTTCCCTAGAATGTCCTGAGGTGCAAAGTGCTTTTCGCAGACAACCTGTCTTGCCCTCAATACCAAATCCTTCCTTGGAATAGCAGCTTACCATTTGGCACGCTTCTCGGGATCTTTCGAAATGGAAAAAAAGACAATGATGACTTTTTCGACCCGTATCCTTCCTTGCAACCCGGAGCCACGCAACTGCTCGGTACTGTGAACACCTGCATTATAAATGCCATTTTATGCTCGGTATATTCAAAATTAAGTCACATATCGGTATATAATTAACATCTATACTCACCGATGAATCAGTTACAATCCAAGGAATACTGAAATCCACTCATGGACAAAGATTTTCTCACTTTTCTACTCGAGCACCGCATAACTCGCCTCACTCGCCATGTATTCCTAGCGGAAAACATGGGGTATGTACTACCAGCGCCACTAAGCAGGAACTACTCTCTCAGCCTCAAGGGTCTGCCAGCTCAGCCTGTAGGGTAATATAGGGAGTTGCCGGACCTGTATATACGACCGTGGACAGGGCTTTGCAATCAGCAGAGACAGGGTAATTTTTGTTTCCATCAGCAACGCAAATATACAGGCAAATATTCGTTGCGCGGCGCCTTTATAAAACACCTTCAAATACGAGTCAAATCAACAATTTAAAATGGACAAAACAGAATCAAATATAAAAATCAATTGCTCTTTTTACAACACTAGTCGAGCAGATTTATCCCTCAACCCTCATAGTTTTTTTTATACCACGTAATCTCATTATTGTTTCAGCACTATTTGTCCATTATAACACCATCCATGTTCTTTAGGAAAATTATCGCAATCAGAATTGAATAAAACCAAAATGAATATAGGTGAAATGAAATTTATATTCTGATTGTAGTATATCACATAGGAAACACCGGAGGACTTAAAAATAATGAAATATTAAACATGAGCAGTAATAAATAATTTTAATGCGTCATTCACTTGGGCACCATTTCACATAAAGAACGACGAAAGAAAAAAATATGAATTTCCAGCACAAGTTTAGATTAAAATAAAGTCTCACGGCCATTAGGTAATTTTCTAGCATCCAATTATAGGTATAAAAAAGGCTACTTTTTTGCTAAATACTCTCACAAGACCTTTACGAAATTCCAATGTCATTCGTAAAACGTTTTCCTCTTGCGCGTAGTCATTCATAATGTAATAAGTGTACCAATTTAGAGGAAAATTCAATGAAAATAATCGTCAATTGTATCTCTCTTATCAATCACTCTGACAACAGAGGGGAATTCCGCTATGCAAAAAACATTACCAATAGCATAGAAAAGATATTTATATAATACAAGCTGACCCGGCCACGCGTTGCTGTGGCACAATCTGGTTAAATGGAAAGTGCACGTTTATAGTATGTTTAATTTCACAATTCTTATGGGTATACAATGTATCTCAGCTGATCGATTGTTTTGCAGCTGGACACGCATATTTGTATATAATTTTAACGTCTTTACATGTCGTCACAAAGTAGAATATTTCAGGCCAGCATTTATTTCATCCGCTAGTGTCAATCGAGGAATTACAGGTAATGTTTGCCTGAAATGTCGTGCAAACAATATTAATGCGTTCTCAAACGGTCTCAGGATTCAACGGAAATCTTGCAATGATCGATCCAGAGCCTCGAGCGATGCTTTGTGCACCATTGTGCATTCATCCCAAGCAATAAGTTGGCATTTCTGAAATATTTGTCCCATGCCGGATGATTTGAATATGTTGCACGTGAGTGTTTCAATGAATTGCAAGTTCGATGGGATGCACATCCCGTCTCCAGTGTCGATATTGTATTCTCGATATTGTACAAACCTTCATGGAGTGAACAAAACAACTAACCAAAGCTTCATGGAAATTGGATGAATGTTGTGGTAATGCATGAAGTTATCAATATTGTATCGATACAGTATCGATATTGTAATGATACTTTATAAAACTTTGATAAAAAACACCTAAATAATTTCACCTCAATTTTGTATCAACAATGTATCGATGCATCCATATTTTATCGATATTATATCGATACAGTATCTACATTGAATTATCGATTTTGTAGAAACCTTTGCGGAGCGTACTCAATAACTTTCCAAAGTTTCATGGCGATCCGATGAATGGTGTAGTAATGCATAAAGGCCAATCACATTATATACATTCGATACAGTATCGATATTGCAACGGTACATTACTTTTAAAAAACTAAATAATTTCATCTCAATTTTGTATCAATAATGTATCAATTTATCGATACTTCAGCGATATTATATCGATAAAGTATCGATATTGAAATATCGATTTCGTAGTCCTCTTTTCGGGAATGTACTCAACAACTTCCCAAAGTTTCATGGCGATCCGATGAATGGTGTAGTAATGCATCAAGGACACACACACACACACACACACATACATTCATTTTTATATATATAGATAAAATTTGCCGCCTGTACTACACGTACAGGGGAGGAAAAATATTATATAAATAAGAGATAATACATTTTTTTAAATGTAAAATGCAATTTCCACGTCGTTTTCGTTCAACCAGCAGGATACTAGTCATTTCTCTTGTCTGTTATTGAGTAAACCGTAGGTTGGGACATTTGCTTCACATACTTGAAGGAACGGCCGACGTATGGAGTTAATAATTACAGCAAACAAACATGGCATAACAAATAAAATTAAGCATATTATACACGGATCATTGATTTTATTCCGCAACCAAAAGCACATTAAGGAGCATATTAATCACGTGATGCACTTCACGTTACTTCTTGCCCTTCCAACAGTAATTATATTTGTATAGACGCCTCTAGCGGCCGGGTATCGAGTTATAACGTTTCAGGGACTGCCTTGAATAGTGCTCTCATTAACATACAAACCGTAACAGTTATACCTCACATCTACACCAAACAAAAGACATTTATAATATTTGCACAATTTAATATATCATGTTGAAAAAACATTAAATTACCATATATTATTTTAAGAGTTCATAATAAAATTATTGATTGTTTTAGTATTCCAAGTCTTCAAATAGAGAAATTAAAAAAAACTCATGTAGTCATGTATGAAAATAAAAACATGACTTACACTGGTTAAAAATACCGAATAAAGGGCGAGAAAAAGTTGTATTTCCTCGTTACGAAACTAAAAACGGCTTATGGTTAACAGATCGTCCTGCACGAGTAGAATAGGTAGAAATTAGTTTTTAAAATCTGAGAGCTACGAACAATTGAATGTTGTGAAACACAGAAGAATGAGGAATTTATTATAGCAATACGGAAATGAAACTTCATGTACCTTCCTTTCTACGCCAGCGGACTATAACGAAGTGTCTGATAAAAACAAAAAAAGAGCCACATGTAGGTACGATACTCCAAGCCTGCCACGTGAACGGCGGTGAAATTGACATTAATTGCAATGCGAAAATAATCTCCTGGACCGGGAATCGAACCACGGACCTTTGGCTTTTTACAAAGGGCAATGTATCGAACAAAAACAACAGCTTGCACAGCACACACAACATGAGCTACGGGGGTTCGTCTGGATACTAACAATGCACGTAATAATCATCAGCATACCACTTGATTTCTTTTCAGTACATCGCGTGTCTCCATATCCTCTCCCCCTTCATCACGTCACGTGATTAATGGACGCCCACTTTCCTCGGGGCAAGGTATCTTGAGAATTACATCGGTTATCTTACGATTTGAAGAAAATAATGAGCAATTACTGAACACTGTAGGAAACTTCTGCCTGTGGATACTATAACATTCCCGACAATACCACCTCTACATTACGACGCCGCGCCGAGGCAAACAGAAAATTCAAATCCACTTGTGGTAGCGTGCAACGTGTTATCTCTAAAAAGTCATTTTATAATGCATCATCTCCATTGAAATCAACATTCAATGAGTTGTCCAATTTATCCATGCCTACAAATTTCCAAAAGATTGTAAAAACTAAATTAAATCGTTAATATTTTAACTACTACTTCAATATTATGTCTACTTCAAATTAAAATCTAAGGAGAAGAGCTCTACGGTCTCTTAAAGTGACAAATAAAATAAAATTCTCCAATGGCCGTAAAATTGGCAACCCTTGTAAAGGACAATTGCTGTGTTGGCTCGCGGGAGGGTCAATTCCACAGCGGTGACCAACCACAGCCTCTCAACCAGAAAACCCTCCTGTGGTGGTTTACGGGAATTTTACTTCCTCGTCAGCGACACAACCGCAGACACACACACACTCAACCCAATGGGGATCCTTCACGGGGCTGATGGGACCCTGGTCATGATGCCTGGGTTATGAACGCAAACACACTCACAAGCACTCAGAAAAAACACTCACTCGCACGCTCAAATGGGCACACCTACTGAGAGAACAGTGCTCGAAAAGAGCGTAGTCAATGTGGAAGGACAAAAGGAGGATGTGGGTCGATTACGCGTATTTCGGCCACAAGGTGGACCTCTTCAGCGAGCTGAAGGGAGAGCACTTGCAACACAGGGTAGTAAGTGAATTATCACTAATTCACTTGCTCACACACTCAAATGGGCACACCTACTGGGAGAATGGAGCTCAAGAAGAGCGTATCCGATGCACATCCTCGTTTGAATAAAAAGTAATTTAATTTACGTCGGAAGAGTATGTAAAGGTGTTTCAATTTTAGAGGTTAATTCAGAAACAGGCCCAAGAATTACGGAAACAAAAAAAACAAGACCAAATAGGTTCGAATTCCATGTTCTAGAATTGGAGGGATAGAATTTGATGCTTTATGTAACTAGGTTCCCGTACATAACCCTTGATTTAACTTTGAATTTTGTACCATGCATCCAAAGAATAACTCACAAAATAAAAATCAAAGCCTTAATTAAAAACAAACATATAATGATACTTTACAAAATTTTGCACAAGCTTTTCTCCTCGCTACGATTCATACCTAACAACAACAACATAATTTCTTTTTATTGATATAAAGATCATTCGTACATGATATACGATGCATAAATGTTGATACACACAGATGTAGCTTATAAAATATCATTAAAGTTATGAACTTTTGTCACTAGGTAGGTATTCATTAACCACATGATGTAAATTTTACAATACAACAAGGTAAACTTTGTAATTAGATTACATGTAAATCTTATAAATATGTACAATATAAGTCCTCCTGAGCCCCTGGCTCGTCAGGAGGTGCTTGTATAGGCAAAAATAGTTAGTTAAATACAGGCAAAAATAATAGTTCACAACAATATGTGTAAAAACGAACATTGTATTTGTAGAAAAATATCACTTGAATACATTCAGACAATACGTAAAATTTAATATAAGTTCACAGAAATAAAATGTAAATTACAAACGTGATTTTTATATTATTCCAGTACATGCAATACAAACAATGAACAAAAAATTTGAGGATCCACACCAGACAAATTTAAATAATACTTTAGCAAGGGAAGACAACAATAACGTACTTTATTACAAATAACGTTCAATATTCGTGACATAAAAGTGAAAATATGCTAAATGATGAAAAGGAATTGAAAAGACTTTCTCAATACAAAATTAGTAAGATTCCATGCTTCCGTGAAAACATTTTTATTGTAAAATATTGTGAAGGAAAATATTTGATGCTACCGGGCGTAAAAAATGAGAGCTTTTTCTGAAATATCCACTGCAAAAACTTATATTATACGAATTATATATGGCATTGTATTGTGATGTAGCTTGGCTTCACTTGATCGTTTAAAATATAATTGAGGCTTGGCTTGTTTCTCATTTTATCGCCCGTGAATCTTTCAAGGCTGCTGCTATGAGCCAAAAAATTGAAAACATACTTAACCTACATCTACATTTACGTAATCGCTCAGCGTGGATATTATACACAAAAGTTTACAAGTGGTGAAGTGGTAGTAAATGATAGAAGAAAGAAGTGAAGAATAAACTAATAATATATTAGGCCGTATAAATAGGGCCATCGTGAAAATAGAAAAACCAAGAGTAAAATCCTGAACATGCAAGGAATGTGTAGAGTAACTGTCCTAAATTTTCTAGAATAAACCATTGTAAAAATGGTACCTATTTGTATTTGGCGCAGCGATGAAATCTATGTCGTACCGCGTCCTTTTTCAGAATTTGTTCCAGTATAGTTTAAAATATTTCACGGATTTGATACTAATTAGATTTTACCCCAAAAATTGAAGTCTTAATACATAAGGGAAAGTATCGGAGGAATGGATAATTTAAAAATGTGCGAGTGTGCAATCACCATTCGTAATTTTTTATCTCATAGTTTGTGAATATACCAAGCGTACAGTGAAGAGCAAAAACATGAATAAAACTGAGAACACGTCACCTACATCTACATAATACTCTGCAAGCCACTGCGAGGGTGTATGACAAGGGACTTTTAGGGAATGTAGGACATACCTCTAATTCAAAGAATTCGGGCACGAAAGGAAACATTAACAGCCACAATCAGACAGTTTAAAACGAATATAAATTACATTCCATCTCGTGGGTTGGATCAAAACAAGCTGGTGATGGCTTATAACAAATTGAAGGTGAATAATAATGACTATAATAAAAAAACATATTAAAAATTAGGAGACATTCATACTGCTCCAAAAAATTGTGAAAGAATGGCGACTAAAGGAACCAAGTTTGTTACATAATATGATTTATTCAGATTCTCACAGCAGAATGACTACTAATATTAAAAATTAACTCAGCTATGTATGGTAAACTTGATGTTATCTAACGCATGCATTACATAAATAGCCTTGAAATTCATATAAAAGTGCATACGCGAAAACAGAATGAGTCATAGACTACGGTATACGAGGTGAATATGTTAGAAAATATCAAATTAGATATTAGAGGATATAAAGCATCCTAACATTCAACCAACATGAATATCGTGATCCTACTCGTAAATCATCAATCCAAAAAAAGTGAATTCAGGATTAAAAATATTCAGGTAAACAGAAATATGAGAGATAGAATAAAATTTAAATACGCTATTAAAGTGACTTAATGTGGCTATTACTCCTTCTATGATAATGATAAAGAAAGAATGAAAAAAACATCGAAATATCAAGTCTAACAGACAAGAGGTCTTGGTACTGAATGTATGATTACAGAATCCAATGTCAATCTCTTCAGTCGCATAATTGACGTGGAAGATCATAGCAGACATGCGCACTTCGCAAGGTCACGGGTATGCGTAGAGATAGGAGGGAAGGATGAGATGAGAAAGAAAACCTTTTTAGCAAGAAAAAATCTTTTTAGAACGATACCCAAGTTTATCCGCTCGCTGTAGCATTGTAGGCGCAGGTAGCAATGGCGAAGAGGGCTGCAGTGCAGTGGCCAGTATTTGCTAAATAGACTCTTCCTAGCCCAAAATTACCAACTGAGACTCTACCGCTACCTTATAGATACGAGTAAAATTCTTACAGTAAAAACATGTAAAAAATCCTAAATTCTAATTGGCTCATTCACACATGTCATTCACACAAAAGCGCTATTCCATGCCGAACCCAAGAGGTCGCGCCACCGGCTCGTTAACCTTTATTTAACGTGGCGTTTCCCCCTGCGTTCCCCTCCGGGCTGCGCAGAGGCCTATTCCACGCATTCACTCCCAGGGCCAGGGCAAGACGCGACGAGATCAAGCGGACTAAAAACTAAGCATATACGATATTAAACCCTATCCTCCCAATCTAAAATCCACCCACCCTCTAAACTAAATATACTGCTAAATTCCCTAATCCTACCTATTTCATTCGCATACCTATCGGCGCTGACCCTGTTCATCATCATTCATTCTCCAATCAACAAAACTCAAAAATACCATTCACACATACACCTGCAAACGAAAATACAAAACATTGAGGAAAACCTGTAATAAATACATTAATTTAAAAAAAACGTTAAAAGAAGGTAAAATTAACCATCAAAAATAAAACAAATTATCAGTGACAAATACGTTAACAACGAAATAATCTTAAGATATAAATAGAATGGTAGCGCATAATGGCGCTAAGAATGAGATTCCTACCTAAATCAAAAACTAAGAGCCGGTGCACACAGCAAAACAGTAGTTCAAATGCCAATCCTGGATTGACCCGGGTCAAACGACAGATATTCCAACCCCTACACACTATAAGTGCTAAAAAGTGGGATCCCTGCTTAGTTAAATATGTAAAGGTAGCGCATAATGGCGCTAAGAATGTCAGTTCTACCTAAATCAAAAACTAAGAGTCAGTGGACAAGGCAAAACAGTAGTTCAAATGCCAAGCCTGGATTGACCCGGGTCAAACGACAGATATTCCAACCCCTACACACTATAAGTGCCTAAAAGTGGGATCCCTGCCTAGTTAAATATGTAATGGTAGCGCATAATGGCGCTAAGAATGTCAGTTTTACCTAAATCAAAAACTAAGAGCCATTGGACAAGGCAAAACAGTAGTTCAAATGCCAAGCCTGGATTGACCCGGGTCAAACGACGGATATGCCAACCCCTACACACTATAATTGCTAAACGGTGGGATCCCTGCCTAGTTATAAACATTAAGAGCTCGTACACAAAGCAAAATACTGGGAATAAAAACAGGGAATAATCTGTAAATATAAATGGTATGGTAGCGCATAATGGCGCTAGGAATGTGATTCCTGCCTAAGTGAAACACTAAGAGCCAGTGCACCAGGGAAACCGGAAGTCAACTACCAAACCTGGATAGACCAGGGTCAAACGACAGATATGCAAACTCCTACATCAATAAATACTAAATATTATATAATAACATAAACAAAGAAATAAATGTCGATATATAAGCTACAAAAATAAGCGCAAAAATCACATAAAAACCTTAGTAGTCCGTAGTCATGGCCGCTCTCTCTCCTTTTTGGTCCGCTGTTACCGCAAGGATATGGGAAGGGTAGGAGGAAGGAGCATATAATATACAGGCATACTTTTACATAAAACTCAATACAATGGTCTCTCTAGTCCTCATGATGACACCAAATGTTGAAATCGGCACTCATTTGCACCACACAATCACTGCATTGACACAACAGTGACACCACACTGACACCACACTGACCCCGCACTGACACCACACTGACACAACACTCAATTTCTTCTCACTCACGTCTTGGCAGGCCGGAGCGATGTGGAGTAAGCTAAGGAGAGAGCGGGTTAATACACACAAAAACAATAAATTGATGCAAAGATGCTCGCATTTAATTCAAAAGTCCAAATAAATCCTTATAAAAATGCCGAAAAAGGACGCCACCGACATCTGCCCTCCTCAATTGAAGGAAGTCAGTGCCATAGGCACCAATTACTAGAATTTTGAGATTAAACACTTGAGCAGTCTTTGCATCCAAAATATAACGCTAACAGCTAAAGTTCTAACTATCCTACCGTTACGACGGGCCAGAAGGGCCTTTGATTCAAAGTATTGGAAACTGACTACAAACCCTACACTCTGATAGGCCGGGGCGTTGTGGTGATACCTACGGAGAGAGCGGATTAGTACAAATAAAAGATAAGAAAACAAAATATTGAATGCCAAGTTGCTCACATTTAATGCATATAGCCGAAAGTGCGTTTTAAAAAATGCGAGGAATGGTCACTCAGAAACGAAGTCACCTGGATGCACTTCGTAACTGGCGATCCAACTCCATGGCTTTTGAGATTGAAAACTAGAGCAAACTTCGCATCCACAAAATAGCACTATAAGCTAAACGCATTTCCTCAATATCCTACCGTTACGACGGGCCAGAAGGGCCTTTGTGTCAAAATATTAGAAACTGACTACATACCCTACACTCTGGCAGGCCGGGGCGTTGTGGAGTAACCTAGGGAGAAAACGGGTTATTACACACAAAATACAATAAATGGATGCAAAACTGCTCGCATTTAATTCAAAAGTCCAAATAAATCCTTATAAAAATGCCGAAAAAAGACGCCACCGACATCTGCCCTCCTCAATGGAAGGAAGTCAGTGCCATAGGCACCAATTACTAGAATTTTGAGATTTAACACTTCAGCAGTCTTTGCATCCAAAATATAACGCTAACAGCTAAAGTTCTAACTATCCTACCGTTACGACGGGCCAGAAGGGCCTTTGATTCAAAGTATTGGAAACTGACTACATACCCTACACTCTGACAGGCCGGGGCGTTGTGGTGATACCTAGGGAGAGAACGGGTTAGTACACATAATAGACAAAAAATACAATATTGAATGCAAAGTTGCTCACATTTAATGCAGAGAGTCGAAAGTGCATTAAAAAAATGCGAGGTTTGGTCACACAGAAACAAAGTCACCTGATGCACTTCGTAACTGGCGATCCAAATCCATGACTTTTGAGATTGAAAACTAGAGCAAACTTCGCATTCACAAAATAGCACTAATAGCTACACTTAACTATCCTGCCGTTACGATGGGCCAGAAGGGCCTTTGAGTGAAAGTATTGGAAACTGACTAACTATCCCTACACTCTACTGGCAGGCCGGGGCGTTGTGGAGTTACCTAGGGAGAGAACGGGTTATTACATAGAAAAAAACAAGAAATCAATAGGTTGAACGCCAAGCTGCTCATATTTAATGAAGATAGCCGACAATACATTTTATAAAAATGCGAGAAATGGCCACCCAGAAACTCAGTACAACTGGATGCACTTTGTAACAGGTGATCCAAATCCATGAATTTATAGTTTTAATTCTAGAGTAAACTTGACATCCACAAAAAGTTAAATTAACGCGGTGACTAACTTAACGCTAACGGACTGATAGGATGGGCCATAAGGGCCAGAAAAGATTCTAAACTGACTAACTTTCCCTATTCTCTACTTTGCATGCGATGTCGTTGGAGCGCCAAGGAGTTTTCACTCATCTGTGGAACAATAAGATTAAAACAGCATAAAAGTAAAAACATTCATATTGAAACACCTAATTAACATCAACAAAAATAGGCACAACCAAATACACTCATGATAAAACATTGACAATATGTAACATCAATAAAACAGGCACAAACAAAATACGCTCATGATAAAACATTGATGATAACATTCAGGACATCAACACACAAGTATACCATATGCAAACACCATATGCAAACATATTCCTGCCTAGAGTCATGACTCGCTATACAAGAGGCCTCTTGTCTAAAAGTTGGTGGACTACTCCACCATAGTATCAAATCAAATCAGGGCCCCGACATTATCGGGGTCATTTCACCATTAATCACACTTGGTTTCCCCAAATACCTTCATACACACCAGACATCGTGATCACGTATGTCTGGAAATGGAGCAATTGGCTCCTAAGAAAATAAATAATTAACAAATATTCACATACACCCATTTTACCCACGTTTGCATAAGCCTTCTTTACCTTTTAGATCGTAGGACCTGAAACAAATAAAGTCTTGTCATAATATTGTAAACCCATGGCCAAACCGAATAGTTCTCCTAATGTTGAGACTGCACACTCCTCTGTTTTGGGCTCCCAAGCAGGATCCTCACCATAACCCCTCCAGTCACCTTCCAGGAAGCGATTTTCCAATCGGAGCTCACCATCCTGTGAATACAGGAAAAAATTTTTGAATGAAAGATAAGTGGTCCGAAAAGCAATCTATAATGTGCAAAAATACTTATATTATTTCATATATTATATCTGTAGTTAATATTTCTTTTATTTAACTGATAAAAAGCTTGCAGTGAAGAATAAGAAGTTGTGAAAGAGGAAAGAAGTGAAGATTGATTACGCTTTTTTATGCCTCGGACATAGCACACTCAGCATTCATTGAAACAGTTATTTTGAAATCCAAGCCAAAATAAAAATGCCACGGACACCCGCCCAGTAAATAAGAAATCTCCTACGGAGGTGTTGTAAAAAAATAATGATATAGAAGGATATTTTCGGCACGAGACATATTGATTTCCATGGCCCAAGTAAATAACGGATAAAATATACTTTAAGTAATATAATTTATAATAAAAAATCTACTTTCATATATACATGAGCTTTGTTGCAAAAATGTATTATAATTAGTCATTGAAATCAAAAAAATACCGTGGGAAATGTTTTATATTTCGTACTTATTTGTCAAACGCTCAAAAATTTTGTTTTTTAAACGAAGAGTAAATCTTTCGAAGACAATGCCGTGAATTTTCTGGAAAGTGAAATATAAATACCGTGAGAACTTAAGGGTTAAAATCTTTTTTATAGCTCCAGAAAAAAATTACTAGGAAGGTAACCATGTAGCTAAATATTACCTTATCAACTAACGTATTTCCAAGTAGTAACCTAGTTTCATGTCAAAAGATTTGGTGATCTTCACCCCAGTTAACATCCGAGTTCAATTAGCTATTTTCGTAAAGACGGGAACGTAAAAGCAGCTGCGGAAGACTACATAAAAGTACCTAGGATGTAGGCATTAGATAAGCCTTTAGCATAGATATAAAAAATTTATGACTAATTATAAGCTCATTTCATGTACTTACTCTGGAGAATACCGAAATTCATTGATTCGATCAAAAGCTTAAATTAAATTATTAGTTCATCGAAACTTCGGATGTGTAACACCTCATAAAGAGAATGGACCCAGGTCAGTCGCTGATAAAACGTGATTCCTTTTTTCTAGAAGTTCTTGCTATTGAAATACTTTAAATAAGTAAAAATAATGCAAAATTCTCGATACTAGGGTATGTTTCCAATGAGTGAGTATATCATCTATATAAAAAAAGTCAGTGCATTAAAATGCACAATTTTTAGGGTTTGATTTTTCCCCTTCTAAATAGTCTTGATATCCACAAAGAATTAATAAATAAGGTTTATGCGTATCAAAATCGGCTAATAATATCCCTATACAAAATAATATCCCTAAGATGTAGCTAAATGAGCATGCTAATATTTCCTCTCATCTTGCATAATTAAATTCGATAACTAAGGGAACTTTTTCTTGATATGATGCCTCTTTAGGATATATTATTGAATGACAAAAAATTCAAAAATCTGTACTATAAAACATATTAAAAATACAAAAATAGTTACTAACGAAAAGGCGCGAGAGAAAATAAGATCTGAAAGTCCTTAAATGATGACGGGACGACTCAATCTGCCATATATTAAGACAAAGTGGATTGATGAATACAATTGTGGGAGAAGAGTGAGTGAAAATAATGGAAAAGGAAGACCTTGCATGAGGTATTTGGGGAGCAAGCTGTTAGGGACGTGAAAGAGACGAATCATGTAAAAATAAAGAGGTTGACTTATAAGATAATCGTGTGAAAGGCTGCGTCATGCCATTAGAATTTTTGGCCTGTGATGATGATATAAATGGAATGTATAAAGAATATTGCATAAATTACTTAAATACTTCGCATAAAATTTTAGCGGTTTGGATAGTGGTTTCTATAAGGAGCATGCGGAGACTATTGAGGAATAATTAGAGGAAAAACAGAAAATTACGTCTGTAACAACAGCAGTATTCAGTCCCCGAACATGTGCCCATTATTTTCTATGACCCAACTCGATATATAACACATATCTGAATAAATAATGTACTCAAAACGTTCTAAACGTTCATGAAACTCACAAAAATAACAGACTTAAGATTCCTATCATGGAGAAAATTTTTAATGTTAACAAAAAACAAATGACGCGTAAAAAATCGCGTTTTTGTGTTCGTAGATTAATTCTGTCTGTAAATAAATTTTCTGTTGTTTGGGTGTTGAGCGAGATAATGCGTTTTTCCGTCTTTTGTTGTAAGCAAAGCCATAGTACATATCACAATTAATCGCATTTCACTGCTTCTGTTGACATATTAATGATTGCACAGTGTCAAGGTAAGCCCTGTTTTTGTATCACATAGTTATTTATCAAGTATTTAAAGCACAGCATATTTTTTCAGAGTAGAAAAGGAAAGTAAAGGGAAATTTATATTTTCGGAAGTCACCAACTTTTCCTATGGCAACAATAATGAGTTTGATGCTTGGATTGCCTTCACCCGAGAAGGCCTTTCGTATCATCTTTTGCTACAGAAACTTTCCCAAGAAAGTTTCAGAAGAGAGAAGTATTTAAATGCATTATCAGGATAAACGGTTAAAAATAGGATCTCAATGACAAAATGCTAGGAAAAAAGACTTCAGTCGAGAGGAAGAGGTAACTTACAAGGCAGGAAGTTTAGTGGATTGCTTTATCAGTAGGTACCTTCTCGTGTTTATTTCATGTATGTTAGCAATATGAGTTATTAGTTATATTCACGATAATTTGGAGTGTGAGTAGAACTTCAACCTCCACGAAAAGCCTTGTTGGAACACCCAAAATTAAAATACCCATGATATTTCGCAATGTACTATGAACAATTAGCGTCTTTTAAATGAAATCAGATCAATATTTATTCAAATGGATAAACCAAGACCATTTATGAACGCTGAAATAAATGGTTCGTACGAAATTTCATTGAACAAATAAAATAATGCAAGTGACAAGCACACACAGCAAGTAAAATATATCAATTAGATTAGATATATGCAAAGTGTATTGGTTCTACTACCTCACCTGACACGTCACCTTAAATTTGGAAAAAATAACAGGCAGAAAAACACAGTGTTTTCAGTCCTATCTCTTATAGTGCTCACCGTCTTGTAACTGTTGTAACAAGCTGGTTACACCGTTTATAATATCCCAGAATTGTAAATCAAACGCAGGCCTCTGTCTCAAAATTTGAAAATTAACGCTTGATGCCTGATCATTTCAAGCAAATCAACATCAATACATTAATAACACGAAGATCGAAAGCGTTGAAACCATAAGGTATTTAGGTGTAACAACCAATAAAGATTTATCGTGGGGAAGACACATAAGGGAAATATGCGGCCGAGCGAAGAGAAAGCTAGGATTTATAACACGAGTACTTGGGAAATGTGATGAGAAGACAAAAGAGCGATGTTACATTTCACTAGTTAGGCCTCACCTTGAGTATGAAGCCAGTGTATGGGATCCGAATTAATTAGGTTTGATCAGAAAACTAGACAGTGTGCAGCGTAGAGCAGCTAGGTTCGTTAAAAGGTGTTACGATAGCGTGAGTACTGTATCAGAATTATTACAAGAATAAGAGTGGGAATTATCATCAGAGCGTAGGTTAAAGTACAGATTAAATCTATTAGAGAAATTTCAATCGGATAGCCTTACTGAAGATGCAAGGCACATATCAAAAACACCAGCGTGTTATGCTAGATTCCACCTGATAAATAAGATTAGAGAGATAGATTGTCGCACTGATAGATTCAAAATGGTATTTTTCGCCCGTGCTATAAGAGAACAGAATAGGCAGCATAGGAAAGGGATAGGTAGGGGAAATATTTTAGAGTAGTCTGTAGTGCATGATGCATCTATTAATCCCTTAAATACTATAGTTACTAACAATCTAGTTTCATGAGACCCTATAGCTGCTTTTTTGCATGTCGGTAGTGCATGTTTGGTGATCTTCACCCCCTGCCACACACCCTCGCGGTGGCTTGCAGGGTATAGTGTACATGTAGATGTAGAACTTCAATGCATATTTATGAATTTTTGGAATCGTGGTCAACGCCGGGCATATTAAGTGGTACGGCAATAGAAGAATCTTAATTAAATAAAAAATTATGATAAGCTATAAACTGGAGAGGGTCCACGAAGGTAATGCATTTACAAGGAAATCGGATCGCGAAAAATAAACCGTTCACAAACACAAATGAATTTCAATAAGTCAGAATATGAAGAAACGCACATTACTTTCAAGTTCAGATTCATTAATAGCAACCCCGGATTTAGATTAATTTCTAACAAAAAGAAGGGGAAACATACTTTGATTTCTAAATATGCGTTCACGGGCAAGCTTTAAGACGAAGCTAGAATAATCCGAGTCGTCCAAGAAGTTCTCGACACTCCAATCAATCCATCTGGATTTTCGGCGGGAAAGTGGTGGAGATCAGAGAACAAACACTAGTTGACCAGAAGTACAGAATCACAAAACACTTCCCAACTTTATGTTAAAATAAAATCACTCGAGAATAAAAAACATTAGCAACCAAAATGACTTACCATCTCCACTCCTGAAGGGCGTTCCTCAACAGCCTGTTTCTCGAATTCACAGTTTCCCATATGAGTCCCGCGCGATCGACGATGAAGTTCCAGAATTCCGTCGCTCGTAACTAAGAGAACTTCTTCCTGAAACAAATTCACATGGTTAACAGATGCATGAAGATTCAATCATAAATTTTTCTGTACTACTGATGGAAATATCAGACAATTAATGGAAATAAAAAATGTGTTATATACAGCGGAGGATTACTAAGTAAAGAAGAATGTTTGATATTAGTTAATGGTATATCTCTCGGAATATATCATTATTCCTCCTAAATCCAGAAAAATAAATTACGAATCGTTTCTAATTTTTCTTAACTACGATGAACCTTGGCATAAAACATCAGTGAAAACTCAACGAACATTAATAATGCCAACTATCTTTAAGCACAACTCTCTTGAATAAGGGGAGAAAACTCACCTGTCCTTCTTTTGCCGCGTCCCGAAGAGTACTGAGGAATGGAGGTATAATCAAGGGATTGATGTCACGTCTGGCGTGACGTCACACGAGACGTGATCGCCAATGTAGCACGAAAATTCGTCGTTCACAATTTTGAAAACGATTACTAAATATCGCAGTTTTAAAAATTTGGTTGACATTTCTTTTTATGGATATTTTTTTATACTAATAATTTTTTAAAGTAGCTACGTTATTAATTTATAAAAAAATTGTTGGCGCCTTCTGCCATTACTTCCGTAAACTACCCGTTTTGGCGGGAAACAGTGACACAAAACGCGCTAGACACTTGGAATTATCTACTACCTGAAAAATGTCTTTGCAAAGCAATTAATTCAGATCTACCGAATCTTCAAGTTAAATGACATCTGATCCCTAACTATCGATTACAATTTCCGGTGCCAGAATAATGGCCATTATTGAAATAGTTGCATAAAATAGTTTACACATTAACATTCCCACTATATTTGAGTACGAATTCCATTAACTTTGATGATAGGTAACAGTCTGATGAATGAAATTCTTGAATAGTACCTCTGAATAGTATCGAACATTTATTAGGTAGCTAGACTTCCAAGCAAACGTTAGTATTTCGAAATTGATACCTTCCTCCTGCACAGCAAAATTCGTTGGCATCGATTCCTTCATATATCCCCTGCCACACACCCTCGCGGTGGCTCGCATGGTATTACGTAGATGTTGATGAATACATCAGCAATGAAAATCACCTTTGTACGTGAGTAGCTACATAAACATAGAAAATGGAATGGAGAGCAAGCGAGTACTTACATTTACGAGAATCGAGAACTCTTGAAGAAGACGTTTACGTCATACTACAGCAAGGGCTGCCTCACAACAGCAACGGTTGAATTTTGTTGGTAAGGTAGGTAAGGTTTGGTAATTTACAATCACGAAACATGTGAACACGTCGCAATACTACTCGTTCACTAATCACGTGATTCACTCAACTAAACCACTATTCCCATCTCACTGCAAGGTTACCCCAGTTGCATGTCAATAGTACATGCTTGGTGAACTTCACCCCCTGCCACATACCCTCGCGGTTGCTTGTAGGTCGTTGCGAAGATGTAGATCTAGGATCACTGCATAGTTCTTGGTTTGCACTCTCACAAATTGCACTGGAATGCACTCGGACACTGAACCAAATCAAGATCAAATTCAATTCTCCAATAGGCTTCTTTGTGGGCGGGTTTTGGCGAACAACGTAATCTTCTCGGGGATAGTTTAAAATGACGACACTGGTAAATATTATATAGCCAGTCTTAGACTTTATCACTCACAGCAACTAAAATATTAATTACGAGTATAAGACTTGAAATGAAAAGGAGCTTTGTTTTACAAGACGGAAACGGCTCCAAGTGTTCTCGCACATATTTCGCACCGCTGGTCAACTGATCGGGACGTGTACTTGCCTCGCAAGAAGCAACTAAGGGACTGAAGGGAGCGATAGCTTCGGTATTGACCTTGGATGGCCACGGGTTTCGCAAACGCTGAAATGATTCCTCCTCACTTTCACTCTCAGGGTCGAGAACGAGGCACTCAAGAAAAAAACGTGATCGAATGTCGGAAAGTCGGACCTCGTCTGAAATAATTCATGCTTCTACAAAGAACCAATGAATCATGTGTAGTGTAACGAGTCTCTATCAAAAGTTCAGATAGAAACGTTATGTATTAATTGATTGGAATGTATATAGTGTATTGAGTGAGAAAATGAGTATTGAGTGTGTGAATGCGTCACGGTATTGTTTGTATTATGGCTTATGAAATAAATGTGTTTTGTTACACATTACAGAATAAGGTATCATTTACACGATCTATCACTAGTCCAGCTGCTCCAGGGTACATCTACATCCACACGATACCCTGAAAGCTACAGGAGGGGTGTTGTGGAATTGGGTGAACCATCAGAAACGCATTTGAAATCTAAAGACAATTAAATTTACAGTTCCCATCATGCTAGCATCTGAAAATACTAGTTAATGCACTACATACATGCAACTGAGACGTACAGTGCTAATACTTTGCGGAAAGTATTTCATATGCATTCACGAGAACTGTGTTAAAAAATTTTTATTTGTCCAAAAGGTGTAATACTTATTGAGGAATCAGGAATTTTTATAACAGCAGTAATTAAGCAACTAACATTTTCTATAACACGCATTTGAAACTTATGTTGCAACATGACCATGCTGAAATAATTAGCTCACACTATTTTTCTGCATCAAAACATACAGTACCTATTCTAATTTCCCTATGTATCTTAATGTAATCTATTCCTCTCTCAATCATTATTGGATTGCAGTAGCTAGTTGGATTAAACACAACCCGAGCTCTAACGGGATCATAAACACCGACTGGTGAACTATCCTGTTCATTACATCATATAGGTACTTTTATAGCCCTGGTGGTGTCGTGATCCTGGAATTATAGATCTTTAAGGCCGTTTTACACGGTCATTGATACTGCGCAGGCTGTTGCGAGAACACTTGCGTAAGAAATATTGCACCGTGTAAAGCGACGACTTGCGAGGAACGGCTGCGAGGAGACTGCGCGAACGCTTGTGAGCAAATTAGAACATGTTCTATCTGATACATGTGTTCGCGCAAGTTTGAAGTTAATTTCTCTCACTAATTGGTGCAGATGTAGCGGCTACCAACTGCCTTGGGAATTTTAGCAATTAAAAATAGGTTGTTGACGATTGAGTTGGGAGTTTTTTTTGCACTCAACTCCTTAGGTAGTGAATAAAGTGCAATAATGATGAGCTGGGCGATTAATCACGTGGAAGATTAAATTTCGTGCGTAAAGAAAGAACCTGTTACCTTGGCCCACAGCCGTTCGTTCGTGGTGCAAATTTTGGGATAAGTATACGGGACTAGGGTCTCCACTATTATGTTTAGACTATGGCTTAAACATATTTTAAAGTGGTGGTAATTTATCGCATCTTTCACGTCCAATTAATTGGTACTTAACAGATCTTGACGTTATGCGAGATATTGACGGTATTACCGCTACTGAATGGTATATTGTCACTGACATAATGCACCGACGATTGCACCGTCTAAAGCTGTCAAGCAAGCGTCCTCGCAATTCTCTACGTCACGGACTTTCGCAGACGACTGCTCAAACGGAATCAACATCAACGTGCGCAGTTTCAATGACCGTGTAAAACGGCCTTTACTGAGGAGGCTCCTTGCATCGGTGGGATATGTTGGTCGCCAGCCTCAAAGAGAAGCAAGGAATTCTAAGTCTAGACCCAAGGCCCGAATTTAAAAGCGAGGTAAATGAGACACCAACCTCTTTTGACCACTGTTTCCTGTGAAGAAAGCCTTGTCTGCTGCTAGTTTTACCGCTTTTCTCAAATATTGGTCGAAAATAGGGTTAGGCGAGGGGGGTGAGTAAGCGTGGTGTTGTGAATCGACCCTTGACCTGACTCCCGCCCAGCAAAGCAGCAAGTGTGATGCATACCTTGACCTTATGGACTCGGTTTCATTGACGTCACAGTCAGCACCACGTTACTTGGCGACCGGTGCGTCAACTAATCCTGCCGGAAATGGTTTAACGGCGAAGGTTTAAAAGATACATGCTGCCATACGTGAAAGTCAAGGGGGGAAGAGAGTTGTCGTAGAATTGGTAGAATCAGGTTTTAAACTGCTCCAACTTGTAAAGGTTAACGTAGCGTACACCTAATCTTAAGACAGGATAGCCCTTGCTACAGGATTGGAACCCGTGACCCTTAGATTGCCAAGCCATAGCCGGATGGATGATTCTTGTCAAAATTCGAACTTAGTCAAGAACGATGTGTAATCATTTAAATTTCGACTTTGGCCTAATTTTTTTAGGTACTGTGTAAAGCGAGCAAAGGTATAAAACTAAACAGTCTGAAAGACAATGAGAATGCAGAGTAATAGAGATGAATCATTGTCGATATTAGCTAATTCCCCGAAGAGAAGTCACATTCACTTCTACTGCAGCAGTTAAAATTAATTTCAACAACTAAGCAGCACTGAAATTTTGGAAAAGGATTAATGTTTGGTGGTACTCACACCCTGCCACACACCCTTACTGTGGCTTGCTATGTATTACATGGATGTAGATGTGTTAATGTCAAAAACAATTTTTCGTTTACCACATGCAATGCTAGTTACAGACCTATCATTCCCCTTAACGGTGCTTCGTGGTCAAAATAGCTTACCTATGCTGTTCCCAACGCCCCTGGTGACAAAGGAATCCTTTAGGATAATTTTATGAGCGTCTTTGCTTACGCTGACATTGACATATTAATATTTATATCAACACAAATGTAACAGAGATCTAGGACGAGAGTAGTTTACAGGGGCACAATGAGGAACGAAGGCAAGCTATATAAGAGAAACTAATCTGATTTAGATCAAGAACAAAAAAGTTTATGCATAAAGTCTCATTGAACAACTTTTAAAGTAAAATGCTTTGCAAATCATTAGAGGAGGATCTGACATATTTTAGTCTCATGATAGAGAAGTCACTTCAGGAAGCGACCTAAAGCCTAATCCCCAAAGAACGGAGACGTTGACTTTGTTGCTAGCAGCGTGAATAAGTCCTGCATACTAAAGCTATTTTTTCATAAGCGCGTACATAAAAAAACAATGAACTAGACGAGATGACACCAACACCAGACGAAATTTGGAGCGAAGTAATAATTTCATAATAACGGATCACTAAACTCCTCAATAACAAAGAGACCAAAAAATCGAACTTGAGTTTTAGGTGTTCCTAAGGTTGAGGATACGCAGTGGGAGTCACGCTACATCTACATCTACATAATACCCAGCAAGCCACCACAAAGGTAGGTGGCAGGGGGTGATTTCTCACCAAACATGCACTACATATCATGCATAAAAAAGGAATAGCATTAATATACTAGTCAGAACGAACTAGTCACGCTAATCACAATACTTACCCAGAAAACTCATATCACTAGAATTTTGGATCCGATTAAAATAAACTTGAATTCATTAGACGCGTAAGTCGGAGGGTACACCTTAAAAACTAAGGAGAGGTGTTTCTTCGAGTTCGTTAAGGCCAAGGTGGAATATGCCTGTAGTAGTTACGACCAGTGGGGAAAAGGAAAAAATGAGGGAATATCTCCAAGGTTGGTAAATAGTTAGTATAAGTTAGTGAACTATCGAATTTGTTGCTAGAGATATTAGGATGGGAGACAATGCAAGCGCGAAGGCATCAATCAAGAATATAAAGGCCGACGGATTTTCCTCCGAAACCAAAAGATTTCAAACAATTGACTTTTGCCGGAGAGATTTCGTGTTACATAATGACGATATTAAACGAAAATAAGAAGTCACACTTGAAAATGACATTGAGTGCTGGAACGCGTGGTGATTCTCAAAAAAGTGGACAAGTACGACTACTTATTTTCATTTTACACCAAGAGAATTAAGGTCCCATACAACATTGGTGGTAAGGATCATTCAAATATAGGATAAGAGGGTAAACTGAACCACAGACAGATTAAAATATTCTCTCTTCCCACGTAAAATTTCTGTCCCTCTCAGCATCAAGACATGTCACATCTAGACGTCTTTAAAAAATTAACTTAAACGCGTAAACTGAAAATACATTCACTTTCGTTTTACTCAACGGATTAATAAAGATTAAGGAATAAACCAGAAACATGACAGATTTGAATTGTGATTTTTTTATTAACTGAGCACGTCTGAATGAACCATTATTTTAATATTTACAACTACATGTACACTATAACCTGCAAGCCACCGCGACGGTGTGCGGCAGGGGGTGAAGATCACCAATCATGCACTACCAACATGCAAACAAGCAACTATAGAGTCTCATGTAACTATATTGTTAGTATCTATAGTATTTAAGGGATTAACACAAGCATCATGCACAACAGACTATTCTAAAACAGTTCCCATACCTATCCCTTTGCTATGGTTCCTATTCTGTTCTCTTATCATACAGGGAAAAAATGATGTTTTGAATCTATCAGTACGACAATCTTACTCTCTAATCTTGTTTATATGGTTGAATCTAGCGTAATACGCTGGTGTTTTTAATATGTGCCTAACATCTTCAGTAAAGCTATCCGATTGAAATTTCTCTAATAGATTTATTCTATACTTTAACCTACGCTCTGGTAATGTTTCCCACCCTTCTTGTATTAATTCTGAAACGCTACTCAACCTATCATAACACCATTTAACGAACCTAGTTGCTCTACGCTGCACACTGTCTAGTTCTCTGATCAAACCAAATTCATTCGGATCCCATACACTGGCTTCATACTCAAGGTGGGCCCTAACTAGAGAAAAGAAACATCGCTCTTTTGCCTTCTTATCACATTTCCCAAGTACTCTTTTTATAAATCCTAGCTTTCTCCTCACTCGGCCGCATATTTCCCGGATGTGTTTGCCCCGCGATAAATCTTTAGTGATTGTCACACCTAAAGACCTTATGGTTTCTACGTTTCAATCTTCGTGGTACTAATTTTATAGCATCGTTGTATCAAATAATATCTTCTTTAATACATGCTCATCGTATTACTCAAATTGTTCCTTGCATGTTGAATGATATCTGAAGTTTGTGGAGCACGTTATTAATTCTAAATCCTGTAGTATGGGTAAAAACATTTCCAAATGTGTGTATTCTATGTGTGTGTATCTGTATATCTGTGGTGTATCCCATGATAGACGGTGATTTGTATCCTGCCATACCCTTGAGGCTGCTAGCAGTAAATGTGGATACCTTTATCCTCCGTCAAGTTACGACCTATGTATTGGCGAGGAGGACTTTGTGAAGTGCATTTCGTGTGGTTGTAGTGGCTATAGCTTTCCATCTCAAGGGTACGGTTTCGAATCCCGGCAAGGGAAGAGATTTTTCATTGGTCAACCGATCCTCATCATCAGTGACATCATCATCAAGGGTCAACAATCCTAGGATTGGTTTGACGCATCCCTCTACTCGATTCTTCTCTCAGCCATCCCATTCATATAAACATTATCCTCTCTTTTCAATCATTCAACAAGATGCTCATTAAATCTACTACGAGGTCTGCTCTTTCCTTTCTTCAGGACATGCTGTCTTAAGATATGGCGGATTATGGTTCTCTTCCAATCCTTTTTTTAGGGTCAGTTTTTTAGAATCCTTTTTTCAGCAGACTCTTCTTAGGAGTTACTCATTACCTACGGGGTCGATCCATTTTATCTATATCATTCTTCTTCAACACCACATTTCGAATGTTTCCACCCTTTTCTTCTCCTCTTTATTAACTGTTAATTCACCTTCAAAGAACTTAAAGGTATGTAAAATTTATTCCGTGTATCTTTTTGGCGTTAAACTAATCTTTAAAAAAATTATATTGTTAAACATTTGGAAATGTAAGCATCCTGTAAATCATATTACCTATATTCATTGGTGGTTCATCCCATTTCAGCCCTGAAGAATGATAAAATATATTTTCCGAAATATAAGCGAAAAGTTAAAAGGTCATTCCACTTTCACAGGGATTTAAATTCCCGAAAAACCATCCACATAATGATTTGCCAGAATAATGAACATGATATGTTCATGTAGGCCGTAGACCACAAATATCATGAATACAAACGTGAAATTGGTAAACGAGTAATTGGTGCCTCCAAAACTCGAAAAAGGGTTAACCGTACAATATAACGCCACAGTCCGGCATACGTTACCTGTTACGAGGCGCGCTACGACCCAGGGGGTAAACCGTTTCACATTTGCCGAGCTTATTATGACCTTCATTATTGTGACATAAACGTATTTATATAAATCCCATAAAAGGATGAAATGGTTCCATTCAGAGATGCAAAACCAAAACAGATTTCATCTTTATTCTTTGAGAAAGGAGATCGTGCTGGTGCTGGACTCCAAGACATGTGTTAAAATCATGCCATCACGTAGTACACCGAAGGAGCTCTAATCCTTTCTTCATATCGATAAATACGTAGTTTTTTCAGTCTTAAGGTATTTAAAAAATTATAACTGCCATTAACGTCGCGTATTCAAAGTAGCACCATAAACGTCGTTCAGATGTCGGCTTGGATCGTTAAACTTTTATGTACGTAAGCACATTTTGTATTTAGCATTATATATACAAGCAGAAAATTTTGCAATAAAATAACATCAAAAAATGGGGCAGTGTAAAAAAAATCAATTTGAAAATGGAAAAACCAAGACTCAGTTCTTGATTCAAGTGCCTCGAAAGTATTGATAGTACTGTAGCACATCAATGGTCAAATGTTCCAAGCTAATTAATGGTAAAAATAGCGACTATTTTTACGTAGAATCAAACAGAGTATATAAGATCCTCTTGCACCGTACCTATGGGTACTCTTCTTTTCATCAATATAATTGTGGTAATTTTAATTTGTTTTAATCAATCATGATATGCCTTTTATGACTTAAGATACATTCACACGCAAGAGTAGAAATAATGTTCTTGAAGTAGGGAAAACTACCAAAGTGAAAAATACTTGAAAAAAGCACAGTTTAGAAATAGTTAGAAATTAACATCATTTACTTTCTAAGACTTTGAGTCGTAACATCAAAGTTCGAAGCATTGACATGGTGGAAGGTTGTCATGATGTCTATTTATAAGTACTCTTAGTCACTTTCACAGAATTTTATTTCACAATCGACCGGTTTCTGCAGTTACGCCCTCTTCAGGTTACACCATCTACCTGAAGATGGCGTAACTTCCGAAACCGGTCGATTATGAAATAAAATTCTGTGGAAGTGACTAAGAGTACTCATTAATAGAATTTGAGTCGTTCATAAATTTAAACCCAAGGGGCTGTTCAAAAGCAATATCTAAGTGGCAAAATTTAAACTGTAATGCAGCTATAAGTCTTGTTCGAATAATGGAAACCATAAAAAAGCCAACATAATTTATCCTTATTATAATGAGAATCCGGATTGTGAATATTATATAGTATATCTAGTATAATTGTGTAACTATCGTTATTAAGACTCAGTTTTATAATCACCTCATCAACGTAGTATCCCGAAGGTACTCCAATGTTTTCTAAATTTGGAATAATTTAATAGTTTGCAAGTTATTAGTCCTTTGCAATCAGTAAAGACAGGGCTTTGCAAACAGTAGAGGCTGGGTAATTTTTGTTTCCATCAGCAACGAAAACATACAGTAGGGATGCCACATCGGCTAAAAAACATCGAGAGGTCAATGTTTCGACGTTTATAAAAGTACACACCACTCACTCATTATTCATCGACAAAAAACATCGATGTTTCGATGTATCGAGTTTTTATGCCTTCATATCCGAGGTTAGGTATTATCATAGAGGTATAATGTATTAGGTATTATGCATCAGATCACTGTTTTATAATGAAATAAAGATGAGTAAACAATACAATAAAAAACAAACAACACAATAAAGTGGGTGTACCTGTTCCCTAAAATTATTATAAGCTTGGTAGTATAAAAAAATCAAATGGGTTTAAAACGTTTAAACCTCCCAGTATCGGTAAGGAACACTCTTTGCTTAATATGCAGCGACCCCAACCTACCCCTGTTATCTTGTACCACCAAGTTGAGAGCTGATACAACCCTCTCAGAAGGTGCTGATGTAGGCATGGCGGATCATGTTCTTGGAAGGCAACACTGGGATGAAAACATGAACCATTTTATACCTTCACTTGTTTCCCTGCACGCGAACGATAGATGGTGTAATTAGAGAAGGTTCGTTCGTATTCTTAAAAGGCTTATGATAATCAGAAAAACGAATTATTAGTCAACCAAAAACATTTATTACACCGCTCGTTTCCTAAAACATCGCTGCGATGTTGAGTGTTTTGAAAACATCGAGTCGATGTTCCATCGATTGTCTTACCACTCGATGTTTTCGATGTATCGGCAAAAAACATCGAGTAGTCCGATACATCAATGTCGATGTGACATCCCTAACATACAGGCACATATACGACGCGGGGCGCCTTTATAAAACACCTTCAAATACGAGTCAAATCAACAATTGAAAATGGACAAAACACAATAAAATATAAAAATCAATTGCTCTTTTTACAACTCTAGTCGAGCAGATTTATCCCTCAACCCTCAGTTTTTTTATGCCACGTATTCTCATGATTGTTTCAGGACTTCTTGTTCATTATAACACCATCAATGTTCTTCAGGAAAATTATAGCAATCAGAATTGAATAAAACCAAAATGAATATAGTTGAAATGAAATTTATATTCTAATTGTAGTATATCACATAGGAAACACCGGAGAACTTAAAAATAATGAAATATTAAAACAAGAGCAGTAAAAAATAATTTAATTAGTAATCAGTAATAACAATCTGTCATTCACTTGGGCACCATTTCACATAAAGAACGACGAAATAAAAAAATATGAATTCCCAATACAAGTTTAGATTAAAATAAAGTCTCACGGCCATTAGGTAATTTTCTAGCATCCTATTATAGGTATAAAAAAGGCTACTTTTTTGCTAAATACTCTCACAAGACCTTTACGAAATTCCAATGTCATTCGTAAAACGTTTTCCTCTTGCGCGTAGTCATTCATAATGTAATAAGTGTACCAATTTAGAGGAAAATTCAATGAAAATAATCGTCAATTGTATCTCTCTTATCAATCCCTCTGACAACAGAGGGGAATTCCGCTATGCAAAAAACATTAACAATAGCATAGAATAGATATGTACCTATATAATATAAAATTTGCCGCCTGTACTACACGTACAGGGGAGGAAAAATATTATATAAATAAGAGATAATACATTTTTTTAAATGTAAAATGCAATTTCCACGTCGTTTTCGTTCAACGAGCAGGATACTAGTCATTTCTCTTGTCTGTTATTGAGTGGAACCGTAGGTTGGGACATTTGCCTCACATACTTGAAGGAACGGCCGACTTATGGAGTAAACAATTATGGCAAACTAACAGGGCAAATGTAACAAATAAAATTAAGCATATTATACACGGATCAATGATTTTATTTCCGCAACCAAAATCGCTTTAAGGAGGATATTAATCACGTGATGCACTCCAGGTCACTTCTTGCCCTTCCAACAGTAATTATATTTGTATAGCCGCCTCTAGCGACCCTCTCATGAACATAGAAACCGTAGCAGTTAGGTCTGACATCTACATCTAACAAAAGGCATTTATAATATTTACACAATTTAATATATCATGTTGAAAAATCATCAAATTACCATATTTATATTTAGCATTATATTTTAAGAGTTCGTAATAAAATTATTGATTGTTTCCGTAATCAAAGTCTACAATTATGGAAATTTAAAAAAACGCATGTAGTCATGTAGGAAAATAAAAACGTTTCTTACACTAGTTAAAAATACGAATAAAGGTCGAAAAAAAGCTGTATTTTTCGATAAGAAACTAAAAACGGCTTATGGTTAACAGATTGTCCTACACGAGTAGAATAGGTAGAAGTTAGTTTTAAAAAATCTGACATGAGAGCTACGAACAATTGATTGTTGTGAAACACGAGGAATGAGGAATGTATTTAAGCAATACGGAAAAGAAACTTCATGTACCTTCCTTTCTACGCCAGCGGACTATAACAAAGTGTCTGATAGAAACAAACAAGGGGCCATATGTACGGTACTCCAAGCCTGCCACGTGAACGGTGGTGAAATTGACATTAATTGCCATGCGAAAAAAAATTCCTGGACCGGGAATCGAACCACGGACCTTTGACTATCCGGGTCACAAAGGGCAATATATCGCACATAAACAAATGCTTGCACAACACACACAACATGAGCTACGCGGGTTCGTCTGGATACTAACAATACACATAATTCATCAGCATACACCTTCATTTCTTTTCAGTTAACCACGTCTCCATATCCTCTCCCCCTTCATCACTTCATGTGATTAATGGACGCCCGCTTTCCTCGGGGCTAGGTACCTTGAGAATAACATCGGTACCTTACGATTTGAAGAAAATAATGAGCAATAACAGAACACTGTAAGAAGCTTCTGCCTGTGGATACTACAGCATTCCCGACAATACCACCTCTACACTACGACGCCGCGCCGCGACAAACAGAAAATTCAAATCCACTCCGGATGCACACATCATCTCTAAAAAGTCATTTTATAATGCCTCATTTCTATTAAAATCAACATTCAATGGGCAGTCCAATTTATCCATGCCTAAAAATTTTCAAATAATTGTAAAATCTACATTGAATCGTTAATATTTTAACTACTACTTCAATATTATGTCTACTTCAAATTAAAATCTAAGGAGATGAGCTCTACGGTCTCTTAAAGTGACAAATAAAATAAAATTCTCCAATGGCCGTTAAATTGGCAACCCTTGTAAAGGACAATTGCTGTGTTGGTTTGCGGGAGGGTCAATTCCACAGCGGTGACCAACTACAGCCCCTCAACCAGAAAACCCTCCTGTGGTGGTTTACGGGAATGTTACTTCCTCGTCAGCGACTCAACCGCAGACACACACACTCAACCGAATTGGGAGTCTTCACAGGGCTGATGGGACCCTGGTCATGATGCCTGGGTTATGGACGCAAACACACTCACAAGCACTCAGAAAAAACACTCACACACTCAAATGGCTTAAATGGAGAACAGTGCTCGAAAAGAGCGTAGTCAATGTGGAAGGACAAAACGAGGATGTGCGTCGATTACGCGTATTTCGGCCACAAGGTGGACCTCTTCAGCGAGCTGAAGGGAGAGCACTTGCAACACAGGGTAGTAAGTGAATTATCACTAATTCACTTGCTCACACACTCAAATGGGCACACCTACTGGGAGAATGGAGCTCAAGAAGAGCGTATCCGATGCACATCCTCGTTTGAATAAAAAGTAATTTAATTTACGTCGGAAGAGTATGTAAAGGTGTTTCAATTTTAGAGGTCAATTCAGAAACAGGAAACAGGAATTACATAAACAAAAAAAAATAAGACCAATTGAGGATTGAATTCCATGTTCTAGAACTGGAGGGATAGAATTTGATGCTCCGGCTGGCGTGCGACACATCATATCAAAAAGTTATTCTATAATGCCTCATTTTTATGAAAACATTCAATAGGCAGTCTAATTCATCCAATCCTACAAGTTTCCAAATGAATAAATAATTGTAAAAGATTATATTAAATCGTGAATATTTCAACTACTCCTTCAATATTATGCCTACTTCAAATTAGTATAGATACGTTTCATGCCTACGAATAACGGATAAAATATAATTTAATTTACTTTGGATGACTATGTAAAGGTGTTTAAATTTTAGAGGTCAATTCAAAATCAGGCTAAAGAATTACAGAAACAAGTAAAAACAAGACAAATTGAGGATTGAATTCGAAGTTCTAGAATTTGATGCCTTATGTAACTCGGTTCCCGTACTTAAACAATGATTTATCATTGAATTTTGTACCATGCATCGAAAGAATAACTCACAAAATAAAAATCAAAGCCATAATAAAAAAAACAGTTAATGATACTTTACAAAATTTTGCACAAGTTTTTTTTCCTCGCTACGATCCATATCTAACAACAACAACATAATTTATTTTTATTGGTATAAACATTATGTAAATACATATATATGTATATAAATACATTAAACGTACATGATATACAATGAATCAATGTTAATACACACAGATGTAGCTTATAAAAATATCATTAAAGTTATAAAATTTTGTCACTAGGTAGGTATTCATTAACCAAATTATGTAAATTTTACAACACAGCATGGTAAAATGTGTAATAAGATTACATTTAAATATTATAAATATGTACAATATAAGTCCTCCTGAGCCCCTGGCTCGTCAGGAGGTGCTTGTATAGGCAAAAATAGTTAGTTAAATATAAGCAAAAATAATAGTTCACAACAATATGTGTAAAACTGAACATTCACAGAAATAAAATGTAAATTACAAATGCGATTATTACATTATGCAATTTTAAACAATACAAACAATAAACAAAAAATTTGACGATCCACACCAGACAAAATAATACTTGAGCATAGGAAAACAAAAGCGTACTTTAATACAAATAACGTTCAATATTCGTGACATAAAAGTGAAAAGAAAGTAAATGATAAAAAGGAATGGAAAAGACTTTCTCAATACAAAATTAGTAAGATTCCATGCTTCCTTGAAAACATTTGTATTGGTAAAGGAAAATATTTGATGCTACCGGGCGTAAAAAAATGAGAGCTTTTTCTGAAATTTCCACTGCAAAAACTTATATTATACGAATTATATACGGCATTGTATTGTGATATAGCTTGGCCTCACTTGATCACTTAAAATATGATTGAGGCTGGCTTCCACATTATTCTCATTTTATCGCCCGTGAAATTTTCAAGGCTGCTGCGATGAGTCAAAAAATTTAAAACCTACATCTACATTTACGTAATCGCTCAGCGTGGATATCATGCACAAAAGTTTACAAGTGGTGAAGTGGTAGCACATGATAGAAGAAAAAAGTGAAGAATAAACGAAAAATATATTAGGAGTATAAATAGGGCCATCGTGAAAATGGAAAAACCAAGAGAATGGAAAACCCTGAACACGCAAGGAATGTGTTGAGTAACTGTCCTAAAATTTCTAAAATAAACCATTGTAAAAAAGGGCACAAATTTGGTAATTGGCGCAGCGATAAAATCTATGTCGTACCGCTTCCTTTTTCAGAATGTTGTTCCAGTAGAGTTTAAAATATTACACGGATTTGATACTAAATAGATGTTTACCCCAAAGATTGAAGTCTTAATACGTAAGGGAATGTAACGGGGGAATGCATAATTGAAAAATATGCAGGTGTGCAATCACCATTCGTATGTTTTAATCTCAGTTTGTGAATATACCTAGCGTACAGTGAAGAGCAAAAACCTGAATAATACTGAGAACACGTCCCCTACATCTACATAAAACTCTGCAAGTCACTACGAGGGTGTATGACAAGAGACTTTTAGGGACCGTAGGACATACCTCTAATTCAAAGAATTAGGGCACGAAAGTAAAACATTAACAGCCATAATCAGACAGTTCAAAGCAAATGTAAATTACATTCCATCTCGTGGGCTGGATCAAAACAAGCTCGTGATGGCTTATAACAAAATTAAGATGAATAATAACGACTCTAATAAAAGCAACATATTAAAACTAGGAGACATTCATACTGCTCCACAAAAAATGTGTAAGGAATGGCGACTAAAGGAGCCAAGGTTGTTACATAATATGATTTATTCAGATTCTCACAGCAGAATGACTACTAATATTAAAAATTAACTCAGCTATGTATGGTAAACTTGATGTTATCTAACGCATGCATTACATAAAAATGCCTTGAAATGCATATAAAAGTGCATACGCGAAAGAAGGATGAGTCATAGACTACGGTATGCAAGGTGAATATGTTAGAAAATATCAAATTAGATATTAGAGAATAGAAAGCATCCTAACAAATCAACCAACATGAATATCCTGATCCTACTCGTAAATCATCAATTCAAAAAAAGTGAATTCAGCATTTAAAATATTCAGGTATACAGAAATAAGAGAGATGGAATAAAATTTAAATACGCTATTATGTGATTAAATGTGGCTATTACTGTTCCTTTAACAATAAAAAAGAAAGAATGAAAAAAAACACCGAAATATCAAGTCTAACAGACAAGAGGTCTTGGTACTGAATGTATCATTACAGAATCCAATGTCAATCTCTTCAGGCGTATAATTGTCGTGGAAGATCATAGCAGACATGCGCACTTCGCAAGGTCACGGGTATGTGTAGAGTTAGGAGGGAAGGATGAGATGAGAAAGAAAACCTTTTTAGCAAGAACAAAACTTTTTAGAACGATACCCAAGTTTTTCCGCTCGCTATAGGATTGTAGGCGCAGGTAGTAATGGCGAAGGGGGCTACAGTGCAGTGGCCAGTATTTGCTAAATAGACTCTTCCTAGCCCAAAATTACCAACTGAGAATCTACCACTACCTTATAGGTACAAGTAAAATTTTTACAGTAAAAATATGTAAAAAATCCTAAATCGTAATTGGCTCATTCACACATGTCATTCACACACAGGCGCTATTCCATGCCGTACCCAAGAGGTCGCGCCACCGGCTCGTTAACCTTTATTTAACGTGGCGTTTCCCCCTGCGTTCCCCTCCGGGCTGCGCAGAGGCCTATTCCACGCATTCACTCCCAGGGCCAGGGCAAGACGCGACGAGATCAAGCGGACTAAAAACTAAGCATATACGATATTAAACCCTATCCTGCCAATCTAAAATCCACCCACCCTCTAAATATTCTGCTAAATTCCCTAATCCTACCTATTTCATTCGCATACCTATCGGCGCTGACCCTGTTCATCATCATTCATTCTCCAATCAACAAAACTCAAAAATACCATTCACACATACACCTGCAAACGAAAATACAATAAAATGAGGAAAACCTGTAATAAATACATTAATTTAAAAAAAACATTAAAAGAAGGTAAAATTAACCATCAAAAATAAAACAAATTATCAGTGACAAATACGTTAACAACGAAATAATCTTAAGATATAAATAGAATGGTAGCGCATAATGGCGCTAAGAATGAGATTCCTACCTAAATCAAAAACTAAGAGCCGGTGCCCACAGCAAAACAGTAGTTCAAATGCCAAACCTGGATTGACCCGGGTCAAACGACAGATATTTCAACCCCTACACACTATAAGTGCTAAAAAGTGGGATCCCTGCCTAGTTAAATACGTAAAGGTAGCGCATAATGGCGCTAAGAATGTCAGTTCTACCTAAATCAAAAACTAAGAGCCAGTGGACAAGGCAAAACAGTAGTTCAAATGCCAAGCCTGGATTGACCCGGGTCAAACGACAGATATTCCAACCCCTGCACACTATAAGTGCTAAAAAGTGGGATCCCTGCCTAGTTAAATATGTAAAGGTAGCGCATAATGGCGCTAAGAATGTCAGTTCTACCTAAATCAAAAACTAAGAGCCAGTGGACAAGGCAAAACAGTAGTTCAAATGCCAAGCCTGGATTGACCCGGGTCAAACGACAGATATTCCAACCCCTACACACTATAAGTGCTAAAAAGTGGGATCCCTGCCTAGTTAAATATGTAAAGGTAGCGCATAATGGCGCTAAGAATGTCAGTTCTACCTAAATCAAAAACTAAGAGCCAGTGGACAAGGCAAAACAGTAGTTCAAATGCCAAGCCTGGTTTGACCCGGGTCAAACGACAGATATGCCAACCCCTACACACTATAACTGATAAACGGTGGGATCCCTGCCTAGTTATAAACATTAAGAGCTCGTACACAAAGCAAAATACTGGGAATAAAAACAGGGAATAATCTGAAAATATAAATGGCATGATAGCGCATAATGGCGCTAAGAATGTGATTCCTGCCTAAGTGAAACACTAAGAGCCAGTGCACCAGGGAAACCGGAAGTCAACTACCAAACCTGGATAGACCAGGGTCTAACGACAGATATGCAAACTCCTACATCAATAAATCTAAATATTATATAATAACATAAACAAGGAAATAAATGTCGATATATAAACTACAAAAATCACATAAAAACCTTAGTAGTCCGTAGTCATGGCCGCTCTCTCTCCTTTTTGGTCCGCTGTCACCGCAAGGATATGGGAAGGGTAGGAGGAAGAGGCATAAAATATACAGGCACACTTTTACATAAAACTCAATACATTTGTCTCTCTAGTCCTCATGATGACACCAAATGTTGAAATCGGCACTCATTTGCACCACACAATCACCGCATTGACACAACATTGACACCACACTGACCTCGCACTGACACCACACTGACACAACACTCACTTTCTTCTCATCACGTCTTGGCAGGCCGGGGCGATGTGGAGTAAGCTAAGGAGAGAGCGGGTTAGTTCACACAAAAACAATAAATGGATGCAAAGATGCTCGCATTTAATTCAAAAGTCCAAATAAATCATTATAAAAATGCCGGAAAAGGACGCCACTGACATCTGCCCTCCTAAATGGAAGGAAGTCAGTGCCATAGGAACCAATTCCTAGAATTTTGAGATTTAACACTTGAGCAGTGTTTGCATCCAGAATATAACGCTAAGAGCTACACTCCTAACTATCCTACCGTTACGACGGGCCAGAAGGGCCTTTGTTTCAAAAGATTATAAACTGACTACATACCCTACACTCTGGCAGGCCGGGGCGTTGTGGTGATACCTACGGAGAGAGCGGGTTAGTAAAAATAAAAGACAATAAAACAAAATATTGAATGCCAAGTTGCTCATATTTAATGCATATAGCCGAAAGTGCGTTTTAAAAAATGCGAGGTTTGGTCACACAGAAACGAAGTCACCTGGATGCACTTCGTAACTGGCGATCCCACTCCATGGCTTTTGAGATTGAAAACTAGAGCAAACTTCGCATCCACAAAATAGAACTATAAGCTAAACGCATTTCCTCAATATCCTACCGTTACGACGGGCCAGAAGGGCCTTTGTGTCAAAATATTAGAAACTGACTACATACCCTACACTCGGGCACGCCGGGGCGTTGTGGAGTAACCTAGGGAGAGAACGGGTTAATACACACAAAATACAATAAATGGATGCAAAGATGCTCGCATTTAATTCAAAAGTCCAAATAAATCCTTATAAAAATGCCGAAAAAGGACGCCACCGACATCTGCCCTCCTCAATGGAAGGAAGTCAGTGCCATAGGCACCAATTACTAGAATTTTGAGATTTAACACTTGAGCAGTCTTTGCATCCAAAATATAACGCTAAAAGCTAAAGTTCTAACTATCCTACCGTTACGACGGGCCAGAAGGGCCTTTGATTCAAAGTATTGGAAACTGACTACATACCCTACACTCTGACAGGCCGGGGCGTTGTGGTGATACCTAGGGAGAGAACGGGTTATTACATAGAAAAAAAACAAGAAATGAATATGTTGAACGCCAAGTTGCTCACATTTAATGCATATAGCCGAAAGTGCATTTTAAAAAAATGCGAGGTTTGGTCACACAGAAACAAAGTCACCTGATGCACTTCGTAACTGGCGATCCAAATCCATGATTTTTGAGATTGAAAACTAGAGCAAACTTCGCATTCACAAAATAGCACTAATAGCTACACTTAACTATCCTGCCGTTACGATGGGCCAGAAGGGCCTTTGAGTCAAAGTATTGGAAGCTGACTAACTATCCCTACACTCTACTGGCAGGCCGGGGCGTTGTGGAGTTACCTAGGGAGAGAACGGTTTATTACATAGAAAAAAAACAAGAAATCAATAGGTTGAACGCCAAGTTGCTCATATTTAATGAAGATAGCCGAAAATGCATTTTATAAAAATGCGAGAAATGGCCACCCAGAAACTTAGTACACCTGGATGCACTTTGTAACAGGTGATCCAAATCCATGAATTTATAGTTTTAATTCTAGAGCAAACTTGACATCCACAAAAAGTTAATTAACGCGGTGACTAACTTAACGCTAACGGACTGATAGGACGGGCCATATGGGCCGGAAAAGATTCTAAACTGACTAACTTTCCCTACTCTCTACTCTGCATGCGATGTCGTTGGAGCGCCAAGGAGTTTTCACCCATCTGTGGAATAATAAGATTAAAACAGCATAAAAGTAAAAACATTCATATTGAAACACATAATTAACATCAACAAAAATAGGCACAACAAAATACACTCATGATAAAACATTGACAATATGTAACATCAATAAAACAGGCACAAACAAAATACGCTCATGATAAAACATTGATGATAACATTCAGGACATCAACACACAAGTATACCATATTCAAACACCATATGCAAACATATTCCTGCCTAGAGTCATGACTCGCTATACAAGAGGCCTCTTGTCTAAAAGTTGGTGGACTACTCCACCATAGTATCAAATCAAATCAGGGCCCCGACATTATCGGGGTCATTTCACCATTAATCACACTTGGTTTCCCCAAATACCTTCATACACACCAGACATCGTGATCACGTAATGTCTGGAAATGGGGCAATTGGCTCCTAAGAAAATAAATAATTAACAAATATTCACATACACCCATTTTACCCACGTTTGCATAAGCCTTCTTTACCTTATAGATCGTAGAACCTGAAACAAATGAAGTTTTTCCATAATAATGTAAACCCATGACCAAACCGAATAGTTCTCCTAATGTTGAGACTGCACACTCCACTGTTTTGGGCTCCCAAGCACGATCCTCACCATAACTCCTCCAGTGACCTTCCAGGAAGCGATTTTCCAATCGTAGCTCACCATCCTGTGAATACAAAAAAAAATTGAATTAAAGATAAGTGGTACGAAAAGCAATCTATAATTTGCCAAAAAATAGTTATATTTTTTCATATTTTGTATCTGTAGTTAATATTCCTTTTACTTAACTGATAGAAAGCTTGCAGTGAAGAATATGGATTTGTGAAAGAGGTAAGAAGTTATGATTGACTACGCTTTTGTATGCCTCGGACATAGCACACTCAGTATTCATTGAAACAGTTATTTTGAAATCCAAGCCAAAATAAAAATGCAACGCACACCCACCCAATAAATAAGAAATCTCCTACGGAGGCGTTGTAAATAAATGATGAAATAGAAAGATTATTGTCGGCACGAGACATATTGATTTTCATGGCGTAAGAAAATAACGGATAACATATACTTTAAGTAATATGATTTATATTTAAAAAATATACTTTAAAATATACATGAGCTTTTTTTGAAAAAAATGTATTATATTTAGTCATTGAAATAAAAAAAAAGGTGGGAAATGTTTAATATTTCCTACTTCTTTGTCAAACGCTTAAAAATTTTGTTTTTTAAACGATGAGTAAATCTTTCGAAGACAATGCTGTGAATTTTCTGGAAAGTGAAGTATAATTACCGTGAGAACTTAAGGGTTAAAATCTTTTTTATAGCTCCAGAAAAAAATTACTAGGTAGGTAACCATGTAGCTAAATGTGACCTTATCAACTAACGTATTTCCAAGTAGTAACCTAGTTTCATGTCAAAAGATTTGGTGATCTTCACCCGTTATTACACACCCCAGTTAACACCCGAGTTCAATTAGCTATTTTTGCAAAGACGGTACGTAAAAGCAGCTGCGGTAGACTACATAAAAGTACCTAGTATGTAGGCATTAGATAAGCCTTTAGCATAGATATATAAAATTTATGAATAATTATTAGCTCATTTCATCTACTTACTCTGGAGAATATCGAAATTCATTGAATCGATCAAAAGCTTCAATTAAATCATTAGTTCATCGAAACTTCGTAGGTGTAACAACTCATAAAGAGAATTGACCCAGGCCAGTCACTGAGAAAACGTGATTCCTTTTTTCTAGAGGATCTTGCTATTGACATACTTTAAATAAATAAAAATAATGCAAAATTCTGGATACTAGGTTATGTTTGCAATGAGTGAGTATACCATCTATATAAAAAAGGTAGGTGCATTAAAATGCACGATTCTTTGGTTTTGATTTTTCCCCTTCTAAATGAACTTGACATCCACATAGAATTAATAAATAAGGTTTATATGTATCAAAAACGGCTTGTAATATCCCTATACAATATCTTATCCCTAAGCTGTAGCTAAATGAGCATGCTAATATTTCCTCTCATCTTGCATAATTAAATTCGATAACTAAGGGAACTTTTTTTTGATATGATGCCTCTTTAGGATATATTGAATGACAAAAAGTTTAAATCTGTACTATAAAACATATTAAAAATACAAAAATAGTTACTAACGAAAAGTTGCGAGAGGAAATAAGATGTGAAAGTCCTTAAATGATGACGGGATGACTCAATCTGCCATATATTAAGACAAAGTGGATTTATGAATACAATTGTGGAAGAAGAGTGAGTAAAAATAATGGAAAAGGAAGACCTTGCATGGGGTATTTGGGGAGCAAGCTGTTAGGGACGTGAAAGAGAGGAATCATGTAAAAAATAAAGAGGTTGACTTATAATATAATCGTGTTAAAGGCTGCGCCATGCCATTAGAATTTTTGGCCTGTGATGATGATATAAATGGAATGTAAAAAGAATATTGCATAAATTACTTAAATACTTAGCATAAAATTTTAGCGGTTTGGATAGTGGTTTCTATAACGAGTATGCGAAGAATATTGAGGAATAATTACAGGTAAAACAGAAAAGTGCGTCTAAAACAACAGCAGTATTCAGTCCCCGAACATGTGCCCATTATTTTCTATGACCCAACTCATTATGTAACAAATATCTGAATAAATAATGTACTCAAAACCTTCTAAACGTTCATGAAACTCACAAAAATAACAGACTTAAGATTCCTATCATGGAGAAAATTTTTAATGTTAACAAAAAACAAATGACGCGCAGAAAAATCGCGTTTTTGTGTTCGTAGATTAATTCTGTCTGTAAATAAATTTTCTGTTGTTTGGGTGTTGAGCGAGATAAAGTGTTTTTCCGTCTTTTGTTGTAAGCAAAGCCATAGTACATATCACAATTAATCGCGTTTCACTGCTTCTGTTGACATACTAATGATTGCACAGTGTCAAGGTAAGCCCTGTTTTTGTATCACATAGTTATTTATTAAGGATGTAAAGCACATCATATTTTTTCAGAGTAGAAAAGGAAAATAAAGGGAAATTTATATTTTCGGAAGTCACCAACTTTTCCTATGGCAACAATAATGAGTTTGATGCTTGGATTGACTTCACCCGAAAAGGTCTTTCGTTTCATCTTTTGCTACAGAAACTTTCCCACGAAAGTTTCAGAAGAGGAAAGTATTTAAATGCATTATCAGGATAAATGGTTAAAAATAGGATCTCAATGACAAAATGCTAGGAAAAAAAACTTGAGTCGAGAACCTTCTCGTGTTTATGTCATGTATGTTAGCAATATGAATAAGTTTAGAATATCATTGACAGAACACTTAAAAAAATGGTAGTAATTAAGCCACGAAACGAATGTCCCATATATCCTGTCTCTTCAAGCAAGTCTAATTCAAACCTGAGTTACAAAATTCGTCACAGAAAAAATAGCTAATCTCATATTGCTGGATAACCTCAATGTGTCAACTAGATTCGGGTATTTAGATTTTAGTTTCTTCCTGTAGCTAACTATTAAATCGTTGTTGTAACGTCTGGCAAATATTACGGGAGAACACTAATTTCAATAAAGAAAACGCTGCTTATCAGACTCTCCTTTATTCTTCCTCTCTTCAAAACCATCAACAACCAAATAATCCCCATGTCCTACCCCCACTCCCCTAGCAACCCACCAACATCTCCCAAACAAACAAAACAAATATCAGACGTTACAGTGTTAATTAATGTATAAAATCAGCTTTATTAACATGTACCATCCGTAAAGCCCGAATCACACGATCTTTTTTCTCGTCCCTTTAAAGGGATCATTTAATAGATATAGCTTTCAGGGACCGCAAAAATGATTGCTTAAGGTATCATTTCGTCGCTCACACGATCATTTTTACCGTCCCCTCTCGTATCATTTCTGTTCGCGAGATATGGCAAACAACAAAAAAGGACGTGCTCAAATGACGGAAAAAGGGATAGCGATCCCTAATCATTGCCGCTATCCGTGAAGTGATCAAGTCAGACGATAATTTTTAAGCTATCATTTGAGCTATCGTTTGAGCTATCCCTGAAAAGGGACGTAAAAAATGATCGTGTGATTCAGGCTTAACACACACTCATACAATGATATTCATAACTTATCTTTGCGGAAATATTGGATATATACATTGATCTCACTAACATATTGCATTAATAGAAAATGGGCAAATCAACCAGTGTTCAATGCCCATCAGCAAACCTGGTGTGAGGCAGTAGCAATCGAGGCTTGCGGTTTGAATAATGAGAGAGAAAAAAAACGTTTCCGCTCTCTTAAGTGCAACTAAAAAAATTCAGCAGTATGTGCGTTATCGAGATCCGTGACCAAACCTGAGGACTTTCAAAATATTCGCCGGTGAAAACAGCTGAAAAGTATTGAAGATCAAACGGACGAGCCAGATATCCCTCACTATATCCTCCTTGACATCAACCTGTGATAAATGTGACTCATTCCATTCAATGATCAACACAAAAGACCGTATAGGGTATCAGAAAGTGTAAGGAATTGAATGCGTGATAAAAGTAAGATGGCTTAACTGTGCCCTGATAATTTAGGTACTACAGCTTTTTCTGCACTCGAACCTCTCGACTTAAACACTAGATGAAATATCTTTTAACCAGTCTTTACTAATGTGATTTGGAGTGTGAGCAGAACTTCCTCCACGAAAAGCCTTGTTGGAATACCCGAAATTAAAATACCTATGATAATTCGCAATATATCATGAAAAATTAGCGCCTTTTATATGAAATCAGATCAATATTTATTGAAATGGATAAATCAAGACCATTTATAAACGCTGAAATAAATGGTTCGTACGGAATTTCATTGAACAGATAAAATAATGCAAGTGACAAGCACAGACAGCAACTAAAATATATCAATTAGATTAGATATATGCAAAGTGTATTGGTTCTACTACCTCACCTGACACGTCACCTTAAATTTGGAAAAAATAACAGGCAGAAAAACACAATGTTTTCAGTCCTATCTCTTGTAGTGCTCGCCGTCTTGTAACTGTTGTAACAAGCTGTTTACACCGCTAATAATATTCTAGAATTGTAAATCTTTTGTAGGCCTTTGTTTCAAAATTATAAAATTAGCGCGTGATGCCTGATCATTTCAAGCAAATCAAAGCAACAATAAATTAGTAACACGAAGATAGAAAGCGTTGAAACCATAAGGTATTTAGGTGTAACAATCACTAATGATTTATCGAGGGGAAGACACATCCGGGAAATAAGCGGCCGAGCGAAGAGTAAGCTAGGATTTATAAAAAGAGTACTTGGGAAATGTGATGAGAAGAAAAAGAGTGATGTTTCTTTTCACTAGCTAGGCCCCACCTTGAGTATGCAGCCAGTGTATAAGATCCGAATGAATTAGGTTTGATCAGAGATCTAGTCAGTGTGCAGCGTAGAGCAGCTAGGTTCGTTAAAAGGTGTTAAGATAGTTTGACTAGTGTTTCAGAAATAATACAAGAATTAGGGTGGGAATCGTTATCAGAGTGTAGGTTAAAGTACAGTTTAAATTTATTAGAGAAATTTCAATCGGATAGCTTCACTGAAAGTGTTAGACACATATTAAAAAACCAGCGTATTATGCTAGATTCGACCAGATTAACAAGATTAGAGAGATAGATTGTCTTACTGATAGATTCAAAATGGCATTTTCCCCCAAACTATAAGAGAACAGAATAGGCAGCATAGCAAAGGGATAGGTAGGGGAAATATTTTAGAGTAGTCAGTAGTGCATTATGCATGTACTAATTCCTTAAATACTATAGATACTAACAATCTAGTTGCATGAGACCCTATAGTTGCTTGTTTGCATGTTGGTAGTGCATGCTTAGTGATCTTCACCCCCTGCCACACACCCTCACGGTGGCTTGAAGGGTATCGTGTCGATGTAGAACTTAAATGCATATTTCTGAATTTTTGGAATCGTAGTCAACGCTGAGTGTATTTAGTGGCACGGCAATAGTATAATCTCAATTAAATAAAAAAATGATGATGAGCTCTGAACTGGAGAGGGTCCACGAAGGTAATGCAATTACAAGGAAATCGGATTGCGTACAATAAACCGTTCACAAACACAAATGAATTTCAATAAGTCAGAAAATAAAGAAACGCACAATAATTTGAAGTTCAGATTCATTAATAGCAACCCCTTAATTTTGGATTTCGATCAATTTCTAACGGAATGAAGGTGAAAAACATACTTTGATTTCTAAATATACGTAAACGGACAAGCGTTATGACGAAGCTAGAATAATCAGAGCCGTCCGAGAAGTTCTCGACACTCCAATCAATCCATCTGGATTTTCGGCGGGAAAGTGGCGGAGATCAGAGAACAAACACTAGTTGACCAGAAGTACAGAATCACAAAACACTACCTAACTTTATGTTAAAATAAAATCACTCGAAAATAAAAAACATGATCAACCAAAATGACTTACCATCTCCACTCCTGAAGGGCGTTCCTCAACAGCCTGTTTCTCGACTTCACAGTTTCCCATATGAGTCCCGCGCGATCGACGATGAAGTTCCAGAATTCCGTCGCTCGTAACTGGGGAAACTTCTTCCTGAAACAAATTCACATGGTTAACAGATGCATGAAGATTTAATCGTAAATTTCGCTGTACCTTGTGCTGCTGGAAATATCAGACAATTGATGGAAATAAAACATTTGTTATATACAGCGGCAGATTACTAAGCAAAGAAGAATATTTAATATCAGTTAATATTCCTCCCAAGTCCAGAAAAATAAATTACGAATGGTTTCTAATTTTCCTTAACTACGATGAACCTTGGCATAAAATCACTGGAAACTCAACGAACATTAATAATGCGAACTTAAATCTTACAATTACAAGAGCACAACACACTTACATAAGGGGGGAAAACTCACCTGTCCTTCTAATGCCGCGTCCCGACGAACACTGAGGAATGGAGGTATTATCACGGGATTGATGTCACGGTCTGGCGTGACGTCACACGAGACGTGAGCGCCAATGTACCATGAGAATTCGTCGTGATTCACAATTTTGAAAACGATTATTAAATATCGCAGTTTTAAAAATTTTCTCGACATTTATATTTATAGATATTTATTTTTTATACTAATATTTTATTTTAATAGCTACGTTATTAATTTATAAGAAATTGTTGGCGCCAACTGCCATTACTTCCGTAAACCACCCAATTTGGCGGGAAACAGTGACTCAAAACGCGCTAGACGCTTGGAATTATCTACTACCTGAAAAATGTCTTTGCAAAGAAATTAATTCAGATCTACCGAATCTTCAAGTTAAATGACATCTGATCCTTGAATTCCGATTACAATTTTCGGTGCCAGTATTAAGGCGATCTTTGAAATAGATGCAAAAAAAATGTTTTCAGATTAACATTCCCACTAAATTCGAGTAGGAATTCATTAACTTTGAAAATAGTTAACAATCTGATGAATGACATTCTTAAATAGTACCTCTGAATAGTATCGAGTATTTCGTAGGTAGCTTGACTTCCAAACAAACGTAAGTATTTCGAAATTGATACCATCCTCCTGCACAAGAAAATTCATTGGCATCGATTCCTTGATATATCCGCTGCCACACACCCTCGCGGTGGCTCGCAGGGTATTACGTAGATGTGGATGAATACATCAGCAATGAAAATCACCTTTGTACGTGAGTAGCTACATAAAAAAGAAAATGGAAATAAATCAAGCGAGTACTTACATTTACGAGAATTGAGGACTCTTGAAGAAGACGTGCACGCCATACTACAGCAAGGGCTGCCTCACAGCAACAATGGCTTACGGTTGACTTTTTTTGGGTAGTCATTTACGATCACGAAACATGTGAACGTGTTGCAACACTACTTGGTCACTAATCACGTGATTCACTCAACTAAACCACTATTCCCATCTCACTGCAAGGTTGACCCAGTTGCATGTCAATAGTGCATGCTTGGTGAGCTTCACTCCCTGCCACATACCCTCGCGGTTGCTTGCAGGTTGTTGCGAAGATGTAGATCTAAGATCACTGCATAGTTCTTGATTCGCACTCTCACAAATTACACTGGAATGCACTCGGACACTGAACCAAATCTTGAGGAGTTTCAATTCTCCAATAGACTTCTTTGTGGGCGGGATTTGGTGAACAACGTAATCTTCTCGGGGATAGTTTAAAAAGACGACACTGGTAAATATTATATAGCCAGTCTTAGACTTTATCACTCACAGCAACTAAATTATTAATTACGAGTAAAAGACTTGAAATGAAAAGGAGCTTTGTTTTACAAGACGTAAACGCCTCCAAGTATTCTCGCACATATTTCGCACCGCTGGTCAGCTGATCGGGTCGTGTACTTTCCTCGCAAGAAGTAACTAAGGGACTGAAGCGAGCGATTGCTTCGTTCTTGACCTTGGATGGCCACGGGTTTCACAAACGCTGAAATGATTCCTCCTCGCTTTCACTCTCAGGGTCGAGAGCGAGGCACTCGAGAAAAAAATAACGTGATCGAATGTCGGAAAGGCGGACCTCGTCTGAAATAGTTCATGCTTCTACAAGAAAACCAATGAATCATGTGTAGCGTAACGAGTATCTATCGAAAGTTCAGATAGAAACGTAATGTATTAATTGATTGGAATGTATAGAGTGTATTGAGTGAGAAAATGAGTATTGAGTATGTGAATGCGTCACGGTATTGTTTGTATTATGGCTTATGAAATAAATGTGTTTTGTTACACATTACAGAATAAGGTATCATTTACACGATCTATCACTAGTCCAGCTGCTCCAGGGTACATCTACATCCACACGATACCCTGAAAGCTACAGGAGGGGTGTTGTGGAATTGGGTGAACCATCAGAAACGCATTTGAAATCTAAAGACAATTAAATTTACAGTTCCCATCATGCTAGCATCTGAAAATACTAGTTAATGCACTACTTACATGCAACTGAGACGCACAATGCTAATACTTTGTGGAAAGTATAACATATGCATTCACGAGAATTGAGTTACTAAATTTTTATGTGTCCAAAAGGTGTAACACATATTAAGAAGTCAGGAATTTTATAACAGTAGTAATTAAGTAACTAACATTTTCTATAACACGCATTTGAAACTTATGTTGTATCATGACCATGCTGAAATAATTAGCTCACACTATTCTTCTACATCAAAACATGCAGTATCTATTCTAATTTCCCTACGTATATTCAAAGTAATCTATTCCTCTCTCAAACATTATTGATGTGCCGTAGCTGGTTGGATTAAACACAACTCGAGCTATAACGGGAGCATAAACACCGACTCATGAACTATCCTGTTCACTACATCCTGTTGGTACTTTATAGCTCTGGTGGTGTCATGATCCTGGAATTATAGATCCTTAAGGCCGTTTTACACGGTCATTGATACTGCGCAGGCTGTTGCGAGAACACTTGCGCAAGAAATATTGCAACGTGTAAAGCGACGACTTGCGAGGACAGGCAGCGCCACTGCGCGAACGCTTGCGAGCAAATTAGAACATGTTCTGATCTGATAGATGCGGTCGCGCAAGTTTGAAGTTTATTTCTAACACTAGATGGTGCAGATGTAGCGGCAACGAACTGCCGGGGAATTATAGCAATTAAAAATAGGTTGTTGACGATTGAGTTGGGAGTTTTTTTTTGCACTCAAATCCTTAGGTAGTGAATAAAGGAAATAATGATGAGCTGGCGATTAATCACGTGGAAGCTTAAATATTGTGCGTAAAGGAAGAACCTGTTACCTTGGCCCACATCCGTTCGTTCGTGGTGCAAATTTTGGGCTGAGTATACGGGACTAGGGTCTCCGCTATTATGTTTAGACTATGGCTTAAAATATATTTTAAAGTGTTGGTAATGTATCGCTTCTTTCATGTCCAATTCATTGCTACTTCACAGATATTGACGTTTGAATGGTCTATCGGCACTGACATAATACACCGACGATTGCACAGTGTAAAGCTGCCAAGCAAGCCTCCTCGCAATTCTCTACGTCACGGACTTTCGCAGACGACTGCTCAAACGGAATCAACATCAACCTGCGCAGTTTAAATGACCGTGTAATCGGCCTATACTGAGGAGGCTCCTTGCATCGGTGGGATATGTTGATCGCCAGCCTCAAAGGGAAGCAAGGGATTCTGAGTCTCGTCCCAAGTCCCCCTCAAATATTAACCCCTCAAATACTATAGATACTAACAATCTAGTTGCATGAGACCCTTTAGTTGCTTGCTTGCATGTTAGTAGTGCATGCTTGGTGATCTTCACCCCCTGCCACACACCCTCGCGGTGGCTTGCAGGGTATCGTGTAGATGTAGATGTAGATGAAGTCCCAAGGCCCGAATTTAAAAGCGAGGTAAATGAACCACCAACCTCTTTTGACCACTGTTTCCCGTGAAGAAAGCCTTGACTGCTGCTACTTTTACCGCTTTTCTCAAATATGGGTCGAAAATAGGGTTAGCCGAGGGGGGTGAGTAAGCGTGGTGTTGTGAGTCGACCCTTGGAATCTCCCGCCCAGCAAAGCAGCAAGTGTGATGCACACCTGGACCTTATAGACTCGGTTTCATTGACGTCACAGTCAGCACGTTACTTGGCGACCGGTGCGTCAACTAATATTGCCGGAAATGGTTTAACGGTGAAGGTTTAAAAGATATATGCAGCCATACGTGAAAGTCAAGGTGGGAAGTGAGTTGCCGTAGAATTGTTAGAATCAGGTTTTAAACTGCTCCAACTTGTAAATGTTAACTTAGCGTACACCTAAGTCTAATCCTAAGACAGGAGAGCCCTTGCTTGAGACAGGATTGGAACCCGTGACCCTTAGATTGCCAAGCCATAACCGGATGGAAGATTCGTGTCGAAATTCGAACTTAGTCAAGAACGATGTGTAATCATTTAAATTTCGACTTTGGCCTAATTTATTTAGGTACTGTGTAAAGCGAGCAAAGGTATAAAACTAAACAGTCTGAAAGACAATGGGAATGCAGAGTAATAGAGATTAATCATTGTCGATATTAGCTAATTCCCCGAAGTGAAGTATCATTCACTTTTACTGCAGCAGTTAAAATTAATTTCAACAACTAAGCAGCACTGAAATTTTGCAAAAGAATTAATGTTTGGTGGTGTTAACCCTCTGCCACACACCCTTACGGTGGCTTGCAGGGTATTACGTGGATGTAGATGTGTTAACGTCAAAAAGAATTTATCGTTTACAACATGCTATGCTAGTTACAGACCTATCATTCCACTTAACGGTGCTTCGTGGTCAAAATAGCTTACCTATGCTGTTCCCAACGCCCCTGGTGACAAAGAAATCCTTTAGGATAATTTTATGAGCGTCCTTACTTACGTTGACATTGACCCATTAATATTTATATCAGCACAAATGTGACAGAAGTCACAGAGATCAAGGACGAGAGTAGTTTACAGGGGAACAATGAGGAACAATGGCAAACAATATAAAAGAAACTAATCTAATGTAGATCAAGAACAAAGAGGTTTATGCATAAAGTCTCATTAAACATCTTTTTAAGTAAAATTCATTGCAAATCATTAGAGGAGGATCTGAAATATTTTAGTATTATGTTAGAGAAGTCACTTCAGGAAGCGACCTAAAGTCTAATTCTAAAAGAACGGAGACGTTGACATTGTTGCGAACAGCGTGAATAAGTCCTGCATGCTAAACCTATTTTCCCTAAGCGCCTACATAAGGAAAACAGTAAACCAGACGAGATGACACAAACACCAGACGAAATTTGGATGGAAGTAATAATTGCAGGAACACGGATCACTGAACTCCTCTATAACATAGAGACCAAAAAATCGAACTTGAGTTTTAGGTGTTCTGAAGGATGAGGTTACGCAGTGGGAGTCGCGCTACATCTACACCTACATAATACCCTGCAAGCCACCACAAAGGTGTGTGGCAGGGGATTTTTTTTCTCACCAAACATGCACTTCATATCATGCATAAAAAAGGAATAGTATTATTATACTAGTCAGAACAGAACTAGTCACGCTAATCCCAATACTTACCCAGGAAACTCATATCACAAGAATTTTGGATCCGCTTCAAATAAACTTGAATTCATTAGACGGGTAAGTGGGAGGGTACACCTTAAAAACTAAGAAGAGGTGTTTCTTCGCGTTCGTTAAGGCCAAGGTGGAATATGCCTGTAGTAGTTTCGACCAGTGAGGAAAAGGAAAAAATGAGGGAATATCTCCAAAGTTGGTAAATAGTTAGTATAAGTTAGTGAACTATCAATTTTGCCACTAGAGACATGGAATGGGAGACCAAGCGCGAAGGCATCAATCCATACTATAAAGGCCGACTGTTTCCTCCGACACCAAGAGAATTAAAAAAAATGACTGTTGCCGGCGAGATTTCGTGGTGCATAATGACGATATGAAACGAAAATAAGAAGTCACACTTAAAAATGACATTGAGTGCTGAAACGCGTGGTGATTCATAAATAAAGACAAATACGACTCCTTATTTTCCTTTTGCACCAAAAGAATTAAGGTCCCATACTAAATTGGTGGGAAGGATCACTCAAATATAGGATAAGAGGGTAAACTGAACCACAGACAGATTAAAATATTCTCTCTTCCCACGTAAAATTTCTTTTCAACTGAGCCACAGACAGATTAAAATATTCTCTCTCCCGACGTTAAATTTATGTTCCTCGCAGCATCAAGACATGTCACATCAAGATGTGTTCAAAAAATTAAGTTTTCGTAACACGAACATACAGCCACTTTCATTTTACTCAACGGATTAATAAAGGAAATAAGAGGGAAACATGACTGATAATTGGATTGTGATTTTTTTTATGAACTGAGCACGTCTGAATGAACCATTATTTTAATATTTACATCTACATGTACACTATACCCAGCAAGTCACTTTGAGGGTGTGTGGCAGGGGGTGAAGATCACCAAGCATGCACTACCAACACGCAAACAAGCAACTATAGGGTCTCAAGCAACTAGATCCTTAGTATGTATATTATTTAAGGGATTAATACGTGCATCATGCACTACAGACTACTCTTAAATATTTCCCCTACCTATCCCTTTGCTATGCTGCCTATTCTGTTCTCTTATAGTACGAGGGAAAAATGACATTTTGAATCTGTCAGTAAGACAATCTATCTCTCCAATCTTATTTATCTGGTCGAATCTAGCATAATACGCTGGTATTTTTAATATATGCCTTACATCTTCAGTAAAGCTATCCGATTGAAATTTCTGTAATAGATTTAATCTGTACTTTAACCAAAGCTCTGTTGATGATTCTCACCCTAATTCTTTTATTAATACTGAATCGCTACTCAACCTATCGTAACACCTTTTAACGAACCTAGCTGCTCTACGCAGCAAACTGTCTAGTTTTCTGTACAAACCTAATTCATTAGGATCCCATACACTGGCTGCATACTGAAGGTGGGGCCTAACTAGTGAATAATAACATCGCTCTTTTGTCTACGCATCACATTTCCCAATTACTCTTTTTATTAATCCTAGCTTTCTCTTGCTCGGCCAAATATTTTCCTGATGTGTCTTTCCCACGGTAATCTTTGGTGATTGTTACACCTAAATACCTTATGGTTTCAACGCTTTAGATCTTCGTGTTACTAATTTTATAGCATCGCTCTATCGAATTTTTCCTCCTTTAATGCATGCTGATCGCAAATTGTTCCTTTCATGTTGGATGAAAATTGAAATTTTTAGTGCCCGTTATTAATGCTAAACCCTGTAGTATGCGTAAAAACATTAGCAAACGGGTGCATCACATGTGTGTGTATCTGTGCATCTGTGGTGTATCCCATGTTAGTTGGTGATTTGCATCCTGCCATACCCTCGAGGCTTCTTGCGGTAGATGTGGATACCTTTATCCTCCTACAAGTGACGACCTATGTATTGGTGAGGAGGACTTTGTGAAGTGGATTTCGAGTTGTTGTAGTGACTATAGCTTTCCATCTCAAGGGCGCGGTTTCGAATCCCGGCAAGGGATGAGATTTTTCATAGATCAACCGATCCTCATTAGAATGCCACTCTTAGCAGTCCTTAAAGTTCAGAACTTCGTACGTCGGAAGTTGTGAGTGGACCCTTTGATGTCTTTAGTTAAGATGAGAGGAATGCCGACCCCAGGTTTCTTTCTATTTACAAACCTACCTCTACTCACCTGTGCGACGCAAACTTCCCTAGTTTCCACTAGGTTGCTTTGATAAATATTTGAATTAATATACAAGTATGTGCACAGAATGAGTTTTCTATCATAATCTTCATCTTTATAAACAGACTACACTGAAAATTAACGTTAAGATGCGTGGCAGGGTGTGAATCACCACCAATAATGCACTACATCAACATAAGTTACAGGCATGCACTAAGTAACATAATAACATAGTGTAGATGTCTTGGTCATGCATTAACCAGTCACGTGCAACACATTCATCAGTTTCTAAGATGTAATCTTGTTATCCGGTTTGGCATTTGCTGTCATGCAATGATTTCCACTTAAGAAGTTTATCCATCTATATTAAGGTACATTTAAGAAGTATTGAAAATCAGCTATTATATCATTTATTTTGTCAAAATTCCTTTTCTTCAGCTCATTCGAAGCCTATAGCGATGAATAAGGTATTAACGGATTGGATGTTTTACCAACCCCTGACAAGCTTACTCACTTTCTATATGTTCTGGTTTTGAGGACTAATTTCACCAACGATGATAATTGTTTTACTTCGGTTAATTTAGGTATTAACCGTGTTAATGTGACTTTCCTGTTTTAATAGTACTCTTAACTCAGTTTTGTGGCATTATCTCCGTTAATATTTTTTCAGGAAGAAGCTTATTATCCGACATAATACTGCTAGATGCAATAATGCGCGCAAACGACTTCATGGACTTTTGGATATTGATGATAAATGTGAGCTAAAGTACCTGAAAGCTAAGATTTCATTTATTTATAATGTATGTACGCAAGATGATGCGCACAACAATAATTTTTTTTATTGTAAATTTTATTGTGTTAATTTTCTAAGTACTGCGTATCATCTAGGTGGTAGGACGAATTGGTTTCTCGAATATCTTTATTCTTTAGAGTTAAATATTTTAATTGATTTTTATATTTTCCCTGACGAAAGGTATCACAATGCTCTTTGTAGCCACACAATTAGTGCTCCACAATAAAATACCTTGATATCGTAAGCTGTTCAATTAGCTACAACGAATGCACTATAATAATGCACTCCGTCACATTTATCATATTACTTGATTTGTATTTGAATGATTGAAAACTGCTTACTTCCTTTGTTTTTCAGCGTGTACGGATACGGAATTGTTGACAAGTGAGTGATATTAGCCATAAATGAACAAATGGGCCTAAAAATTTTATTTGGCGTTAGAAAAGAAGTCTTCGCAATGACACCAATGGCAACGATGAAGGAAATGTTTAGTTTTAATGGAACGAAAGGGATTATTACGGTTACTGTAAGCTTTTCTTATTTGATACATGCGTTCGCGCAAGTTTGAATTTCATTTCTCTCACTAGATGGTGCAGATGTAGCGGCAACGAACTGCCTGGGGAATTCTAGCAATTAAATAGGTTGTCGACGATTGAGTTGGGTGTTTTTGTTGTTCTGTTCGTTTGCAATCAACTCCTTTGTTAGTGAATAAAGTGCAATAATGATCAGCTAGGCGATTAATCACGTGGAAGCTTAAATTTTGTACGTGAAGGAAGAACCTGTTACCTTGGCCCACATCCGCTCGTTCGTGGTGCAAATTTTGGGCTGAGTATACGGGACTAGGGTCTCCTCTATCATGTTTAGACTATGGCTTAATACATATTTTAAAGTGGTCGTAATTTATCGCATCTTTCATGTCCAATTAATTGCTACTTCACAGATATTGACGTTATGCGATATATTGACGGTATTACCGCTACTGAATGGTATATTGTCACTGGCATAATGCACCGACGATTGCACGGTGCAAAGCTGTCAAGCAAGCCTCCTCGCAATTCTCTACGTCACGGACTTTCGCAGACGACTGCTCAAACGGAATCAACATCAACTTGCGCAGTTTAAATGACCGTGTAAATCGGCCTTTACTGAGGAGGCTCCTTGCATCGGTGGGATATATTGGTCGCCAGCCTCAAAGGGAAGCAAGGGATTCTGAGTCTCGTCCCAAGTCCCAAGGCCCGAATTTAAAAGCGAGGTAAATGAACCACCAACCTCTTTTGACCACTGTTTCCCGTGAAGAAAGCCTTGACTGCTGCTAGTTTTACCGCTTTTCTCAAATATGGTTAGCCGAGGGGGGTGAGTAAGCGCGGTGTTGTGAGTCGACCCTTGGAATCTTCCGCCCAGCCAAGCATTAAGTGTTATGCACACCTTGACCTTATGGACTCGGTTTCACTGACGTCACAGTCAGCACCACGTTACTTGGCGACCGGTGCGTCAACTAATCCTGCCGGAAATGGTTTACCGACGGAGGTTTAAAAGATATATGCTGCCATACGTGAAAGTCAAGCTGGGAAGAGAGTTGTCGTAGACTTGGTAGAATTAGGTTTTAAACTGCTTAAATTAGAATTTAGTTTTAAACTGTTTAAAGTTTAACTTAGCGTACACCTAAGCCTAATCCTAAGATAGGATAGACCTTGCTTGAGACAGGGTTGGAACCCGAGACCCTTAGATTGCCAAGCCATAGCCGGATGGATGATTCTTGTTGAAATTCGAACTTAGTCAAGAACGATGTGTAATCATTTAAATTTCGACTTTGAGCCAAATTTATTTAGGTATTGTGTAAAGCGAGCAAAGGTATAAAACTGAACAGTCTGAAAGACAACGGGAATGCAGAGTAATAGAGATGAATCATTGTCGATATTAGCTAATTCCCCGAAGAGAAGTCACATTCACTTCTACTGCAGCGGTTAAAATTAATTTCAACCACTAAGCAGCACTGAAATTTTGGAAAAGAATTAATGTTTGGTGGTACTCAACCCCTGCCACACACCCTTACGGTGGCTTGCTATGTATTACGTGGATGTAGATCTGTTAATGTCAAAAACAATTAATCGTTTACAACATGCTATGTTAGTTACAGACCTATCATTCCCCTTAACGGTGCTTCGTGGTCCAAATAGCTTACCTACGCTGTTCCCAACGCCCCTGGTGACAAAGGAATCCTTTAGGATAATTTTATGAGCGTCTTTGCTTACGCTGACATTGACATATTAATATTTATATCAGCAGAAACGTAACAGAGATCTAGGACGAGAGTAGTTTACAGAGGCACAATGAGGAACGAGGCAAGCTATATAAGAGAAACTAATCTGATTTAGATCAAGAACAAAAAAGTTTATGCATAAATTCTCATTAAACAACTTTTAAAGTAAAATGCTTTGCAAATCATTAGAGGAGGATCTGACATATATTAGTCTCATGTTAGAGAAGTGACTTTAGGAAGCGACCTAAAGCCTAATCCCAAAAGAACGGAGACGTTGACTTTGTTGCGAGCAGCGTGAATAAGTCCTGCATACTAAACCTATTTTTTCATAAGCGCGTACATAAAAAAAACAATGAACCAGACGTGATGACACCAACACCAGACGAAATTTGGAGCGAAGTAATAATTTCATAATCACGGATCACTAAACTCCTCAATAACATAGATAACTTGAGTTTTAGGTGTTCCTAAGGTTGAGGATACGCAGTGGGAGTCACGCTACATCTACATCTACATAATACCCTGCAAGCCACCACAAAGGTGTGTGGCAGGGGATTTTTTTCTCACCAAACATGCACTACATATCATGCATAAAAAAGGAATAGCATTAATATACTAGTCAGAACAGAACTAGTCACGCTAATCACAATACTTACCCAGGAAACTCATATCACAAGAATTTTGGATCCGATTAAAATAAACTTGAATTCATTAGACGCGTAAGTCGGAGGGTACACCTTACAAACTAAGGAGAGGTGTTCTTCGCGTTCGTTAAGGCCAAGGTGGAATATGCCTGTAGTAGTTACGACCAGTGAGGAAAAGGAAAAAATGAGGGAATATCTCCAAGGTTGGTAAATAGTTAGTATAAGTTAGTGAACTATCAATATTGTCACTAGAGAAATTAGGATGGGAGACAATGCAAGCGCGAAGGCATCAATCAAGAATATAAAGGCCGACGGATTTTCCTCCGAAACCAAAAGATTTCAAACAATTGACTTTTGCCGGAGAGATTTCGTGTTACATAATGACGATATTAAACGAAAATAAGAAGTCACACTTGAAAATGACATAGAGTGCTGGAACGCGTGGTGATTCTCAAAAAAGTGGACAAGTACGACTACTTATTTTCATTTTACACCAAGAGAATTAAGGTCCCATACAACATTGGTGGGAAGGATCATTCAAATATAGGATAAGAGGGTAAACTTAACCACAGATAGATTAAAATATTCTCTCTTCCCACGTAAAATTTCTGTCCCTCACAGCATCAAGACATGTCACATCTAGATTTCTTAAAAAAATTAACTTCCCGTAATACGAACATACAGTCACTTTCATTTTACTCAACAGATTAATAAAGATTAAGGAAATGAACCGGAAACATGACTGAGATTTGAATTGTGATTTTTTTATGAACTGAGCACGTCTGAATGAACCATTTTAATATTTACATCTACATATACACTATACCCTGCAAGCCACCGCGAGGGTGTGTGGCAGTGGGTGAAGATCACCAAGCATGCACTATTGACATGAAAACAAGCAACTATAGGGTCTCATGCAACTAGATTCTTAGTATCTATATTATTTAAGGGGCTAAGACATGCATCATGCACTACAGACTACTCTAAAATATTTCCCCTACCTATCCCTTTGCTATGCTGCCTATTCTTTTATCTTGTAGTACGGGGGAAAAATGCCATTTTAAATCTATCTGTACGACAATCTATCTCTCTAATCTTATTTATGTGGTCGAATCTAGCATAATACGCTGATGTTTTTTATATGTGCCTTACATCTTCAGTAAAGCTATCCGATTGAAATTTCTCTAATAGATTTAATCTGGACTTTAACCTACGCTCTGATAATGATTCCCACCCTATTTCTTTTATTTATTCCGAAACACTACTCAACCTATCCTCACACCCTTTAACGAACCTAGCTTCTCTACGCTGCACATTGTCTAGTTCTCTGATCAAACCTAATTCATTAGGATCCCATACACTGGCTCATACTCAAGGTGGGACCTAACTAGTGAAAAGAAACATCACTCTTTTGTCTTCTCATCACATTTCCCAAGTACTCTTTTTATAAATCCTAGCTTTCTCTTCGCCTGGCTACATATTTCCCGGATGTGTCTTCCCCGCGATAAACCTTTAGTGATTGTTACACCTAAATACCTTATGGTTTCAATGCTTTCGATCTTCGTGTTACTAATTTTATAGCATCGTTCTCTCGAATAGTATCTTCTTTAATACATGCTAATCGTATTACTCAAATTGTTCCTTGCATGTTGGATGAAAATTGAAGTTTGTAGAGCACGTTATCAATTCTAAGTCCTGTTGTATGCGTAAAACCATTACCAAATGTGTGTATCCCATGTGTGTGTATCTGTATATCTGTGGTGTATCCCGTTAGTTGGTGATTTGCATCCTGCCCTTAAGGCTGCTAGCAGTATATGTGGATATCTTTATCCTCCGACAAGTTACGACCTATGTATCGGTGAGGAGGACTTTGTGAAGTGGATTTCGTGTTGTTTTAGTGGCTATAGCTTTCCATCTCAAGGGTACGGTTTCGAATCCCGGCAAGGGAAGAGATTTTTCATTGTTCGACCAATCCTCATCATAAGTGACATCATCATCAAAGGTCAACAATCCTAGGATTGGTTTGACGCATCCCTCCACTCCATTCTTCTATCAACCAACTCATTCATGAACACATAATTCCTCTCTTTTAAATCATTCAACAAGATGCTCCTTAAATCTACTATGAGGTCTGCCCTTTCCATTTTTCCCGTTCACATTTTCCTTGACGATTGTCTTCTACAGGTCATGCTGTCTTAAGATATGGTCGATTAAGATTTTCTTCCAATCCTTCTTTTTAGAGTTTTCTCTTCCTTCTTTTTAGGGCTAGGGCTCCTTCTTTTTAGAGTTTTTAGCAGACTTCTCCTACTCTTCTTAGGAGTTACTCATTACCTACGGGGTCGATCCATTTTATCTTCATCATTCTTCTGCAACACCACATTTCGAATGCTTCCACCCTTTTCTTCTCCTCTTTACGCTTTTACACCCAACATATTTCACGCTACCATACTTAAATTCTAAATATGAAGGTCATTTTACACGCACAGTCATGGATTATTTATTCCATTACTCTTCAGGGAAAACGAACGCTCAAGCTATCATACTGTGGAATTTACCCTCCCGAAAACCAACACAGCAATTTTTTGTTGAGTACCTTGACGAAGGTTGCCAATGTTTATGGCCATTGTAGATTTTAAATTACATTTGTCACTTCAAGAGGCCATAGAGCTCATCTCCTTGGACTGAAAAATTACATTTTAAACCCTCCCGTCCTTACATGTATTCCTCTTATTTCATTGTAATAATACAACCAACCTTATTTCAAATCAGTTTTTTAAAAAGTTTTTTACGTGTGCAGAAAATAAATATATTTTTTCTAATAAAAAAATATTGTTTCTTGCATGGCATACGACCTGAGGGTGACATTGACAGTGGTAAACTTCTGAATTTAAGTGTCTATATCCCTGTGAATATGGTTTCTCATTTAGGGGGGAACCTTCTTTATTTAAACAGAGATATTGAAATATTTCGGGAGAAACTGTATTCGAACGCGTCAGATTTTCCTCCTAAAGTCATTTTGAAATGAAAATAAAAGTCCAATAGAGAAGTACAACTTCCTCATTTGATTTCCCTACCCTCTCATTACGACATCAAAGCTGAGAAAACCAATTATGTACGTGGAGTAGTTTCGGATAGAAACTTTTCAAGGAAAGTTTTAATGAATAAACCAGGTTCTCGCGATAAATCTACTACCATTTATTACGAGTAAATTCCCTTACATGAGATGCAAAACCCTGAATGACTGGTCAAAATAATGGATGTTTCATCTTTCTAAATTATACCTCAAAGATATACTTACTGCGTTTTGGTGAACTTTCTAGAAAATTCTAGAAAAATTATGAATGGAAAATGAGTGAAATTATGTTTCTACTATCAATTTATATGTTTTCATAGGAATCTTCAAGCTCTCAGCGCAATTTTCATGCGTGCTATTGCCATCTTCAGAGTTAGAAATGTTAGTTTTTAAATGAACGTGATCTGAAGTCTTTTAATGTAAAAAAACAAACCTAATATTGGCATTATCGAATACGTGAGTTTCGAATCAAACTTAAAGCCATATGAGTGAACACTTTCTACTCCATGTCTTTCTATTCTCTTATAAAGATACTGGGGGTTTAGTCCACGACTTATTTTTAGTGCATTTATTAAAACTTAAGAGAACCATCAGTGGTGTTGTGATTTTATTTATTGTATTTTAACTATTGTTAGGTTTCTATGGTTGTAAAATAGTGTAATTAAGGTTTTTCCATGTACTTTGTTGGAGCAAGCGACGCATATAATTATATCAACTGTTGAAGAGTTTATCTAATCCCCAATTCGTACTAATGTACGTAATATCTTGCAAGCCGATAAAAATGTTTGGCAGGGGGTGAGCCATCCCCAAGCATGCAAAGAAGTACTACTCCGTGCATACAGCTGTGAGACACAATATTACAATCCGAGGAAAATATTGCAGATGCGATGAATATAACCGTGAAATTTTAGCTATAAACGGCATATAATTGCTGTTTTATACAAGGTTATACTTTTGCTACAACACCTGTTGTGGTAGGAAAAGATTTAAAAAATGGTACGTCACACACTTTATTTATGCCTATCGACATTCAACGTCGTTACCAAAGTTAGTGCAGATTAATCAAGGTCAATATTTTGTGGCTGATTGATCAAGGTTAATGTTAATTATTAAGGTGATATTAACATTCGATATCGTTATCAAGGTTAATTAGCTTGATAATGACAATGAATTTCGAAACCATGTTTGACAGAACTAAAGTAAGGAACGTGCCAAAGTGGAAAGTACCCTATGAATTCCCGTTTTGCCTGGCTGTTCTATGTTTTTCCATATTTATCTTTAATGTTGCGGCGAATCAGGTAACATAGTTTCAATGTTCAATTTTTCCTGCATCAGAGCGATGTTAACCCTCACAAAATGGTAGCACCTTCTTAAAAAAGCACTTCTGCTCATCATCAACACAACTAAGAATATTGGCCAATCATGGAGTATTATCCCTTTAGGCAAAGGATTATTTCATCAATTATTTCCTAGTTTAGTTGAGTCATTTGTTTGTACTGATGCTGGTGTTTATTCGACTAATGTTGGTGAAAAAGGTAATCGAATATTATTGTATGTAATATAAAAATTCTACTAATTACGCCACAATATGTAAAACAAGGGGATCGGGTTGGTGTGGTGGCTAGACTGGCCTTCCATCCCGAGGGTCCGGGTTCGATTCCCGACAGTGGCGGATTTTTCTGTGGTGGTGCCTACTCGAGTGCCTAGTGGAGGTTAAGTACTCCGTTCGTCGGATGGTACGTTAAGCCGTGGTCCCCTTGGCGCCTTTCGTTAAGAGTAGGATAATGCCGACGCCGGGTTTCTCTGCACCCTTCCTCCGTTCCCTGAATGTTCCTACCATTACCCAATTACTCACCTGTCCTGTAGAGTAGAATAGAATATTGACTTATTCAGCTCCATGTATCGTCCATAGAGCAATGTAATATTTTACAAAGTGAACGGACATACGTAACATTGATATATTTCGTATCAGATTACAAAAATATTGGCAAGAATAACAAAAAAATAGGGCCTTGGTTTATGAAGGTAAAAGAATACCAGAAAGTTACATAGAGACATACTAGGTAGTGATGGGCAAATTCGGTCTTTTGAGAGATCTCGGTCACGCCTATCACTCCCACTTGTGATTCGCTCTTGAGCTTAAGGTCAGGAGTGAACGATGTTCCAGCTAGTGATCTGTTCAAGTTGCCTACGATCAATGATCTCTCAGCAAAGTCGCGAGTGATAAAAAGATGTGGTCATTCGTGAATTATATACAGTAAGCATGACCGATGTGTACAGCTACCTCGTTTAGTGCCTGTTTCCGTGGAGTTGTGGGTAATTCTGGGAAAACAATTGAAGGCACAATTATGTAATGCGTTCGAAGGTTTGTTTTGTTTTTACACAATGCTCTTGGTTTGTGATTTTAAGTATAGTTACGAAGAATATTAGAAATATCCCAATTGATTACAAAACTATTGAAGAGTGACATATTTTTGGACCAAAATCAGTGAAAGGATAAATTGATTTGTGTACCTAAGCAATGTAGGTATTATAGATAGATATTAGTGTATAGTTTTTTCATTATACTTCTTTCAATAAATTTCGCCACCTCAGAGTCATCTCTTATTATATTATCTCATTATTTTATTGGAAATGAGATTGTGTTGACTTAATTTATCACGACCAGGAAGTTGGCCCACGGTTACTCCCGTAGTTTTCCCGTAGTGATTTCACCATTAAAAATCGTAGAATTATGAATTTGCTACTTTTGGAGGATGAGTACTTCAAAGTTATGAAACTGTAAAGTAGTTTTTCCATCACACGGAGTACTATCCGGGTGCACTATTGCACGGAGTACTATTGCACGTACTTTCTCGGTATTTTTATAGAATTAAATGTAGTTACCCTGATTAGTTAGTGTGTGCCAACTTCATGATGCCTAATTAATCCTATTTTGGGCCAGAAATTAGTAGTATCAGAAACTATAGTTTGTCATTGGCTAGGAATTTAAGGTTAAAGAATTAAAGTAACGATCAAGTAACTTACGCATATCACGTTAGACAAATCAGTCAATATTTATTTGGCCGGTCTCAGATCTCATGATCGATACTTGATGTCATAAAATCATTCCTTTCGTGATCCGAAAAGATGAGCTCCTCGGTCATTGGAGAGATCCAGTTCATCGATCTATCTTGTAAGAGAACTTGATCTCGGGATTCGATCACTCACGATCGAGCCATCACTAATACTAGGTATTCAGATATTACCAGGCTCATTTGTTAAGCAGGGTCTGATGCAGTTTATATTTGAATGTGTGTAAGTACCCCAATCTTTTAAGATGTAGGGGCAGGGAATTCCAGTATTTAGACGCGGTAATTAAGAAAGAATTAAAGTACACATCCTGTACGGCACAAATGACCTCAGCTGCCGGTCGTCTCCCACAAATAACATAACATAACCGACGGTTTCAAACGCAACCCTCCTGAGAGATGATTGGTTGATCGTTTAGCGCCGTCATTCGGAACCGTAAAAATTTAAAAGCATAGGAAAGAATACCAATAACAATCTCTACTCACAATTTTACAGATGTTGCAACACAGATAAATTGACTTTCTTATTTTTCACTCAACAATAATTATTATTTGCCAATGTTGCAACATCGTAGTTTAGTCCTTGTAGCGGTTCTATTCATCCGCAACGTTGTCTAATTAGGTATTCTTGTTGAGAGGATCGGGCGTCGCCATGACTACGGTGCCGTAACTTTGGGACCATTCGGTTTCCTCAGTGACTCTGTTGTCACGTACTGCATTGTGTCTCGTCCAACTTCCTGGCCTCCTCTAATCGGAAACGCATTACGTAATTGCCTAATATGTCGCCTACTCAGAGGCTTTGCGTAGTACCCCTTTCCCTATCCTCTCTCTCTCTTTAAGGCAAGACGTTCGCTTATCACCTGAGATTTCCTCTCCGGGAAGTATTTCAGCGTCACTCCTGTGATTACCTTGATTCCATCACGTTGGACGAAAATTAAGACAATTACATTACCAGTACGGATTCATTAAAAGTGTCCTTCTTCCTGTATACAGAAAGAGTTCAGATTGAGAAACACAATAGCTGAATATTATTAATCCTAATAAGAGAGACACAATAACTGGATATTATCAATCCTAATAGTGATATATTTCGTGCTCAAAATGTCAGCATTTTCATTAGCCAATATATATGTTAAATAACACACGTTAAAATTATCCTATGATACAAATTTTTCCTGAAATTCACACAAATGTGTCCTCTAATAATAGCAAAAGCTAAAAAATAAAATTAACTTGGTTGTATTTCAGCTCAATTTGTATAAATATGTGGAATGAAATCAAATTTATATTATTTTTAAGCATGTCGATATTTCACAAGGTGAACTTGCAGGCTATTACTATGATGACTTTCACATTCGTACGTATTATAAAAATCATCTACCTTTCTTAATTTTAATTAAAACTAAGGCTTACGCGGTGATTATCATTAATAGTGGCCCTCGGGCGTTCCTCAGCGTCATAGTGATATTTAGCGACAACAGTTTTTCCAGCCATACTGCTGGCGACTTCAAGTCTTAAGTGATCTTGCTTTGATTCTTGGCCATCATATAAATGAGAACCCTAGGTTGCCCCTAGTTGGTCAAGATGGTTGTCTGGTCAAAAAATTAAACAATCAGCAATCATGACCGTTCAATGTGAATACTCTTTTTCAGCAAAAAGAGTATGAACGCCCTTCCCGTTGTAATTTTCCTTTATTTATGTGTTTTATCGCTTCCCGCATAGTAACGAGTCTAGTTGCAAATCAATTTTGCTTTGTAGAAGTCCACCATTTGGTCAGGTTTAGACAAAATGTGCTCCGAGACAGTGGAAAGGCTGAACCGTTTCTTGTAGCTTGCATCTGGTTGCAGAATTCAGATTTTAGTTGCTAGAACTGCTAAGGCTATATCACGAAATCTAACTTTCTCCTTAAAGTTACCCCTTAAATTCAGGGCATCCATGTCCGTGGTGGTATTCTAACCCGCGACTGACAGATTGGCAGGCTAGTGCGTTATCAATCTGATACCGCAACCGAAATTAACGTTTTTTTTATTGCATTATAATTCGGAAGTCCCGATTTGCTCTGCCATTTACCATAAGGGTGGCTTGTGGGGTACACCATAGTCGCATGTTGAGGCTAGCAATTCCCCCATACTACCAGGCCTCGCCGCTTCCTTTTTCTCTGACATATTTGAGTGTGATAGAGCGACAAAGAAAGGGCTCAATTCCTCCAATTTTTTGTGTGGTTTTCAAGCCTGTACCCGTACTTAGAGGTACTGCAGAGCGGAAGGAAAGGTATTAAGATAGGAATGAAAGAGTAAGGAGGAAGGGTGGAGAGAAAGCCGTCGTGGGCATTAGCCTGCTCTTAACGAAAGGCGTCAGCTGGACCATGGATATATTAAGGGTGTTGGATACCTGGAGTAAAAGTACTTTATCGAGGTTCGGATTTTTTGTCAACACTTCTGCTGGAATAAAGGCATTAACTTCTAAGTTTCCACCATTTGATGCTAAAAACATGCCACTTTGTTACAAATGTTACAAAGATTGACGAAATTGGAAGACCGTTTAATCAAGACGGTGCGCCATCTCGACAATGCGCCGAACTAGAAGCAGAGAATGTTTTACCCTGTCCGTAATAGCTGTGATATTATACACCATGTGTGTGCATAAAATGGTGTAATTTCAAAGATAAAAGGTTACTGTAAGTCATAAACGTTTTTATGACCTCATATTTTCTCTCGTATTCAAGGACTGTTCCCCTAAAAGTGGGTGATTTTTTGGTCTATTTACTCTAATTTTATTGATTTTTCTTTCCAACATACTATTTGTAAAGCGTTCCTGTAAACATTTGCGTCATACCTGCATCATTCAGGAACCAAATGGTGAATATCGGAACTTTTATAATAGTAGCAGAAGACGTAGCGAGGGAAAAGCCTAATGTCCGAAAACGCATTTTTGAGGAATAAAGCCATCCTAATGGTCCAATGTTACTGACGGAGAAGTGCACTCGAATTCCCTCCAATCAAATGGAGGTCGGTTCATCATCAATCATCAGTCCTGAGATTGATTCGACATGCAGCCTTCACTCAATTCTCCAATTTCAGCTAATTTCTTTTCGCGTATTTCTTCTCTTTCACACCTATGATCATTTGTTCTGTATGTCTCGAACGAGGCCTTCCTCTGCTAATCCTCCCGTTGACTTGTCCATCGACGATTGTCTTCATCAGGCCATCGGTTCTCATGATGTGGCGAATTAAGTTATTCCGTCTTATTCATAGGTTATTCAGCAAACTTCTCTTTTCTCCCAGACTTCTTCCTTTTTCACTCGGTTGATCCATTTAATCTTCATCATTCTTCGGTAGCACTACATTTCGAACCCTTCCACCCTTTTCTTCTCCGATCGTGTCATCGTCCGTGCCTCACTTCCTTAAAGAAACATGTTCCAGTTGTAAATTCTGATTAATTGTTTCCTTATCTGTACGCTCGAATATGCAGTTTTAAGTAGATTCTTCTTCTGCTAGATTATACTTTCCGACTAGGCTATTCTACTCACTATTCCTTTCTTGCTTCGCCCAACGCTGGTTACTCGGCTTCCCAGGTAACAGAACACTTTCACCTCCTCAAGTTTTTATTTTCCGAGTCTTGGCCACTTCTCTCCAGCAGTAGGGGTCGATTATCCATTGAAATACATCTCCCACTGCCGGGAGTTGATCTCAAACTCAAAGCCTCAAGGTTGGGAGTCTAGAACTCTAACTACAATCGCAATTTGATTTCTACATATTTTAATTTCTGCAATTCATGAGAATATAAATCAAAATCGGAGTGTTTAAATCTCGTAACTTCTTTATTCACAAATTTAAAAAGTAGTGAAAGAAAAAATATTCGCGGGTAACACGAGCGTTCTTATGCCTGTATGTGCATTAATTCAGTCAAAGTGATTACTCTTTGTGTTTGCGCTGCGCGCTCTTTGATTTTTCCCTCACTGATTTTGAAAACGTTTTCCACTCTACGCTCGCTCTGCCCTCTGTAGGGAAGGGCGGTCGTGAATTGACGAACGGTGCGCAACAACATTTATCCTCATTAGTCGTCGGAATCGCAGGTAAACATTCCCATTCTATTACGGCCCCCATTCGGGGCCAATTAGCGAAGCTAGTTTTTATGCATCAAAATTATTCTGCATCCATTTCCATGAATAAATATCGACTATTTTCTCACCCCGCGGACATCGCTTTGTCCTCTCTCCTGAATTGTGCGTTTCTCTTGTTTTCCGGATTCGCAGACTTTTGACGTGAAAGTTGATATTACGTCCTTCTGCGCAAATTCCAATATGCAAACGTGTTTACCCATGAAGCATTAAAACCTTCCGCAATTGCAGCTCAATGCGGATCTTTTAATTCCAGATGATGGAAACATCTGTTTCGGAATTTTATATGAGCGGGATTTTTGGATCAAACTATTCCAGACTATTTTGGCATTCACAAAAAATTTCCATCCAAAGTCCACGCAATCGAGGACAAATATAGCGTTCCTCTTAAACCAACGTCAATTCTGACTGGTAATTATACATTACCCTGAAAGACAGTGCTTACAGTGTTGTTTATAAATTGTACAAATTTTACAATTTCTGACTCCTCCACTTTTTTTACTCTTATATCTCGAAAATAAATGCATAATTAATATTGAAACATCACAAAGAGTCCAGCTCAATTATGTTATGGCATGTACATTTTTGTGAACAAATTTTTGAACTAGGAAATAGCTTTCCCTGAACCTTTTCTTATTTTTATACCTTTTACCATCATATCGTTATGGTAGTTCGCAGTGAGAATTTTTCATCCGTTTCTATAGACGGAGATGCTGTTCCTAATGAATCGAAATTGGAATTTTAAAATAGCATAATCTATGATCGATGGAGAAAAATTTAGCGCATTAATACATAGTAACTGTGTATAAATCCATTAAAAACAAAAATTTAGTGAACTACAGTAATGAAAGAAACAGAGTTTTAACAAACGGGAAATAATATTTTGTGATTAAAAAGCTTTTGAAGTTATGTTTTTTAATTAAATATTTAAGAATTAAAATTCAGTAGTACTTTAGACATTAATGTTATTTTCTTTGATGTCGTCAGCAATACCTAAAACCTGTTTCGTCGGCATCCGTTTTTATTTTATGTATTATGATTGACATTCATTTTACTTAAAATCTCTTAGAAAGTATTGTGTATGGCACCTTGGTGTTGTGCACAACTGTCCTCAATATTACTTCTTGAAAATGGATTACCTAGGCTTCAGCAACCGCATTGATCGTCAAGGACAGGGATTGCGGCCAACAAAATATTTACAAACTGTTCCAGTATTTTACAATAGTTCTGGCAATTTGATTTGGAAAAAATAATCAATAACCAGAATAATAACCTTTATCTATTCTTCCTTCTTGCAGTACTCGGCCCAATCTCGCATGGTTATTTTTTTCTAATTTAATTTTGCAAAAGTATTATATCCGGCAAGTGATAAGAACGAACTCAACGGGCATTTCTTATTTGTGCGTTGTGGAATCAAATAAGGCAAATTTTTATCCTCTCAACGAATTTTTACGAATACATGCTCTGGTTCATTCGATAGTTAGTACCAAAATACGCTAGATTACGTAATTTGATGCACATACCATCGACAGTTTTTGAGAAAGGGTATAATTTTTATGCATACAGATAATACGCGATCAATAATAAACACACAGTGTATCCCTATAACCTGAAATCAGAATGAAAAAGTCATTCTTAGCTTACATTTTCAGAGATTATAGCGCGAATGGCAGGGTTCACAATATCCATGAAGCTGCTGACATTTTCATCTCTGGTGACAGTAATGTGAATTCCTATCCTCTGTTGGTCATTACAGAACATGTATTTATTCCCTGTGAGCATACTGGCTAGACGTCTGTTCCTGGTGATATAAGCGAGACCGGAATGCAGCCAATCAGAGCGCATGGTAATAAAAAGGCCGAGTATATAGCTACATGTAATTTGCAATGGCACAATCATTCCATTCCACGATGATTTCGTCCCACTCGTCCTTTCTCGCAATTACTATGGCTGCACCAGGCAACATGGAGGCTGCGATGTTGTTAATCCCCTAACGTATATCTCTCCGAACCTCTCTACTACGGGTTTTAAAATCTCGACTGTGGGAATGATCCTAGAAGGTAAGGTAAAATTTATCCTCTATATGATAGCTTGAGCGTTCGTTTTCCGAGAAGAGTAATGGATTAAATGATCCATGACTTTGTGCGTATAAAATGACCTTGAGCTTTAGAATTTACATATTATACTGTGGAAGAATTTGGGTGTAAAAGCGTAAAGAGGAGAAGAAAAGGGTGGAAGCATTCGAAATGTTGTGCTAAAGAAGAATGATGAAGATAAAATAGATCGACCGCGTAGGTAATGACAAACTCCTAAAAAGAGTGGGAGAAGTCTGCTGAAAACTCTAAAAATAAGGAGCCGTAGCCCTAAAAAGAAGGAAGAGAAAACTCTAAAAGGAAGGGCTGGAAGAGAATCTTATTCGGCCATGTCTTAAGACAGCATGACCTGATGAAGGCAATCTTCGAGGGAAAGGTGAACGGGAAGAATGGAAAGGGCAGACCTCGTAGGAGATTTAAAGAGCATGTTGTTGAAGGATGTAAAAGAGAGAAATTATGTTAATATGAATGGGTTGGCTGATAGAAGAATGAAGTGGAGGGCTGCGTCAAACCAATCCTAAGATTGTTGACCGATGATTATGATGTGTAAAGAGAAGATTTAGGATTCTTATAGTCGTTGTAGCCAACTCTTTTTATTTGAGGAGGCATGAATAAAATACCCCGCGGTGGAATGAGTAAAAGAGATATTTTAAAAGGATATAAAAGGCAAAGATTGTTCTTGAACGTAATATTCGAGAATGACATTCCACTTATCAGGAGAGAACGGAATAACTTCCTTCTTTCTTCCAGAGGTCAATGGCGTGGTTTGGCCGTGTAATGGGGGTAGGGGTGTGATGCCGGTTGGAGTGGGGGGAAAGGGTGGAGACGGAGGGGGAAGGACTGCGGTGGCAATGACCTTTAATCCCTCCCCCCTACCTGTAGAGGATGCCGCTGCGACAAAGGATACGTTAGGGGAAAATGTGCTGCGGAGATGTCTTTATCCTCTAGATGCGCATTTTTCTGTCTCGGAATTCAAGTTACCGGTGTTTTAAAGGCCAGTAGGGTTGTAAATAGTTCCTCACAGGGCTCACTTCCACTATGCCTAATCCTTTTCTAATTTTTGAAAAATCTTTGGAAAATTAACTAAAGAAGTTATTTGTATACCAATAACTGTTCTTTTTCATCATCATTAGTCAACAATTCTGGATTCGTTTGACGCAGCTCTCCACAGAATTATTCTCTTGGCTAATCTCTTCATATTTACGTATTTTTTTACATCCTTCATCGTTTGTCATTTTTATCTCAAACTAAGCCTTCCTCTGCCATTCTTCCCGTCCAATTGCCCTCACGCCTCATTATGTTGCCAATTAATTTTTCCCTTCTTCTTAGGATTTTCAGCAGTCTTCTCTTTTCTCCTACTCTTCTTAGGACTTCCTCGGTACTTACTCGGTTGGGCCATTTAATCTTCATCATTCTTCGGTAATACCACCGTTCGAATGCTTCCACCCTTTTCTTCTCCGTTGCTGTCATCGTCCATACCTTACTGCCGAAAAGAGACATACTCCACTTGAACGTCCTGATGAATTTTTTCCTTACTTCTACGCTTCTATTCCTAGCTGTAAGTAGATTCTGTCTACTTACAAACTGTCAATTTTACTTTAGTAAGTAGATTATTCAAGATCACGAACTAGCCGTGAAAACTTTAGCGGCGTTACCTGCTGAAATTTCACTAAAGCAAATATTCCACAATGAAAAAGTCATTCGCCTTGACTGAGACTCGAATCCAGACCCCCTGATTTCCGGCCAGGTGCTCTACCAGTAGAGCACTGGTAGAGCACCTGGCCGGAAATCAGGGTGTCCGGGTTCGAGTCCCGGTCAAGGCGAATGATTTTTTTTCTCTGTGGAATATTTGCTATGTAAGTAATTCTTATTTTGATAGAATGCCCTCTTTGCCTGGGTTATTCTACTAACCATATACTATTTATTGCTTCGTTTAACGCTGGTTGCTCGGCTTCCCAGGTAACAGAACTCTTTCACCTACTCAATGTTTTGTTTTTCTAGTTTAGCATTAGTCTTGTTCTCTTCTCTCTTGGTCAAGGGGTTGATTATTTAATGAAAAATATCTCCCAAGGAGACGCTCCGGTTGGGAGGCTAGTATGTACAATAGAATAGAATGGAATAGTATTTATTTCAAGAACCTAGTCCTTCGGACTCTAGGTTCAACATATGTTACAGTTATGAAATAAATGCACTCTCCCAGTTAAAAAAATTGCAGAGGTACATTTTCAAACAGTACAGAAGGCCATTACAGAAATAAAGAGTGACATATATGAAATAATGAGTGAATGGTTGGCCGGGGTACCAAAAAAAATAACAATCCTCGTCACCTACCTCCATCGCACCAACCTCCACCCTAATAAGTATTACTTCCTGGGTGCAACTTTTAAGTTTACACATTTTGGAGGTATTTTATCGTACACTTGCTAATATGCCAGAGGTAAAAAATTACTTACACCATTTCTCATCACTTAACAAATACTAGTACAAATACTAGTAGTTTACATATTTTGGAGATATTTTATCTAACACTTGGTAATATGCCAGATGTAAAAAATCACTTTCACCATTTCTCCTCACTTAACAAATATAAGTACAATTGTTCTTTGATTTTTCCGTTAGGTGCGAATCTAATTTCCAATGGTATTGTATTCCATAGGCAGGTTGCCTGTACCAGAAATGAATTACTGTAAGAAGTAGTTCAGTGTTGTGGTAAGTGTAGGTTGTCAAGCGGGGTGCGTGTAACTCTTTGTCTGATTTCTCCTGAGAACGTAAATTGTGTGTATAGATATTGGGGTGTTTTAGTAATTAGTATTTTACGGGTCAAATTTGCAATGAAGTATGTTCTTCTTGTCTTAGCTTTGAGTAGTTTTGCTTTCTCGTAATGTATACTAATGTGATTATATTTAGGGATGTTGTAGATAAACCTAAAACATGCATTCATGGTTTTCTGCACCCTTTGGTTTAATTTATCGCTAAGGTCATTGTATACTGCGCAGCAGTAATTAAAATATGGGTGTATTAGTGTAGTGACCATTTTCTGTCGAATTCCACTATAATTATTAACAATAACCACGATAGTAATTTGACCTTCACGTTTTTAAAGTTCTGCAATGGGAAATATGCACGTTTTTCGTTCTGAGACACCTCCTTTAATTTCACTCGACGCCTTGGCCGTCTGATCGGATTAAAGGAGTGGAGCCCTAGCGTAAATATTTGACTTCTCCGAAGAACAGATCTTGAACAGCTGGAGCTATTATCTCGATTTTCCACCGCGAGCGGAAGTAATTGATGTGTTTGGCTGGCCAGTGTTTCGAGAGGGGTTTGGCCCGATCGCGGATTGGCTGCTCTCTTTTGTCTCTCTTCCGTCTTCCGCTCCAAGAGGTGGTTATGGTGGTGGAGTGGAATTGCGGCAGGACTGCAGGGTGTTGGTGGTGCGGGGTGCAGCGAAGCCGGGAAATCGATATTCATTCCTCTCAGTGCGTTGCCCCGCGGCAGCGGACGGCGCTGGGTTCAAAAAGAAAGGGCAACCCTGATGACATCTCTCCCATCACAGCACCAATATAGATGTTCCTTAAATATTAATACCATTCTTTAGAAAAAGTTTTCAAAATCCAACATCATGATTATCAATCAGCAATGGGGAATATGCATGAAATTTGTTTCTCGAAGATTAATGATGTGCTTGATGCGAAATTTTCTCATCAATTGAAATATATAAGCCAAATTTTTCTACGCCCACCACACAAATTATTAAATGAATTTAAAATGTTCCCGGAAATTGACGAAAGTTACTTGACCTAAAATGTCTTCTGACGTCACAGCACGGTATAGGTTCCATATTGCTACGGAGATACACATTTATTTTTAAAAGAAAACGAAGTGAATGTATTTTTCTGAGGTTTTTAGCCGTTTCTCGAACGAAACGATGACTGATAAAATACTTAAAAAAGCACATTCCGACAATTTCCTTTGGTTGACTCCCTTATGGCGGCGTTCTTCTTAAAAAACCAGCGTTGCATAGACGTAGTAGAAATTCTTGGGCTCTAAACAGGCATTGTATAATTAATGGACGATTTGCTCGTTACCATCCATACTACGTAAATAAAAATTCGAAATACAATCGTTTATTGTATTAAACAAATGAGATAAGTACATACGTTATCGCCAAGTATTCATTTAACAACTTACCTCCACGCATAAACAGATAAACAACGCCCATAGTAATACCGTGCCGTGACGTCATGCGATGACGTCGTGTTTTTAAGCTGCCGAAAAGGTACAATTTTCAAATCTTTGTTACGCAACCTAATACTTCAGCAAAAATTTCGCCAAGCACATTTTAGCTAATAAACTTCACATTCAAATAATTATAAAAAATAGTGCTAGTTATAAAAAAATAGTCTCGTGTGTTGATGATGTAAGTACTTATAATGAGGTTTTCTCACAAATTTAAATATATAATCCAACATTTTATTGCTAGCCACAAAGATTATTGAATTTCATCAAAAGTTTCCGAAAAATTAACTGAAAAAAATTCCCTGAAACGCCTTTTGACGTCAATGCACGGTTTAGGTTCCGGTATAGCTAGGTAAATACGTTAATTTTGGAATGAAATGAAGCAAATATATTATTTTGAGGTTTTTAGCCGTTCCTTGACTGAAAAAATAACCGTAAAGGGATTATAGAAAAGCGCAATTAGGTTGACTCCCTCATGGTGGCATCCCTCTTGAAAAAAGGTTGTTGCAGAGATTCGTGGAGTGAAAACAAAAAGGATAATATAACTGGGTATTATATGTATTTTAAGGACATATTTCTCATTACGATCTACATTATTTAATTAAAAATATAAATATATCAGCTTATTGCATTAAAAAATTGAGATATATGCTAACGTTTTCGTCAAATATTCATTAAACAACTCACCTTCACGCACAAAAGATAAACAACTCCCATAGTGATACCGTGTCGTGACGTAATGCGGTGACGTAGTGTTTTTCTACAGCCAAAAACGCACACTTTTTAAAGAGAAATTTCTTTTTAACAAAACTTGATTCTTCAGCGAAATTTTCGCCTCGTACATTTTAACTGATAAATAACTCATTCAAAGAGATGTAAGAAATAGTTCATGTTCCCAATTCTTCACCATCTTCTAATCTCTTCATATTTTCGTATTTCTTTTCTTTCACATCATTCAACACTTACTCCATGTATCTCAGACGAGGCCTTCCTCTGCTATTCTTGCCGTTAACTTATCCTTTGACGATTTATTTCATGACTTAAGATATGGCCGATTAAGTTCTTCTTAGGATATTCAGAAGACTTTTCTTTTCTCCCACTCTTCTTAGGACTTACCGGTTACTTACTCGGTCGATCCATTTGATCTTCACAATTCTTCGGAAGCATATCATTTCGAATGTTTCCACCCTTTACTTCTCCGCTGCTGTCATCGTCCATGCCTCACTGCCGTAAAGAAACATGCTCCAGATGTGTTCTGATGAATTGCTTCCTTACTTCTAAGCTTGTATTTCCAGCTGTAAGTAGCTACCTTTTTGGTAGAATAAAAAACCAAAATTAATACAGCTGATTAATAAAATGCCAACCTTAAATAGAGACGTTAAAAGATGGTTGTTACAAAATCTGACGTAGGAGTTCATGAGACAATTGTGATTCCTCTTCTATATCTACATCTACACGATATCATGTATGCCACCGCGAGGATGTGTGGCAGGGGTTGAAGATCACCAAAGTTCTTACTTCTACTATTAATCTTAAATCACTCTTATGCATGTCCAAATAATAACAGCATTAGTAAATACTTACTAGGTGGTGATTCAACGATGAAATGCTATCGCTTGGATACTGCATTAACAAGACGAGAATTTATAGAATGAGTATCTTTTATTTATTTTTTAAAGTAATGCCATAGCATGTTAAGTATAATTGTGCTTATTCTTTATTTCAATCCAAATCCGGTCACCCTTATAGCAAATGTCTCATGCTAAAAACCTTTATTTTAGAAGGACGTAATGTGGAGTTTTAATAAAGGAATACTTTTAACCCTTTAACGCCGAGCGTGACCATATGGTTACGGTAAGAAGTCAATTTTTAATCACGAAACAGTAAAATGTCGCAGGGCCGCTGTCTTGCGTATACGCTTTTACATTGTAGCGAAGGGTATTTGGAAGCATGATAGGCAGTTTTCAGACCACTATCATAACTTTTGGTGCTGTAAAGACAGTGAGATCTTTCTCGTGCCCTTGAAGCTCCTCCTAAGGGATTTTCGTCTTGTGTAAATATGGTCTTACTGTTAATACTATTGCAAATGTATGTATTTTGTTTAATAATATTAGCATATTTAGGTTCATTTTAATGTATTTATATATTATTTTATTTGTGTTTGCTATAGAAGATAATTTATAAGTAGTTTTTCACAGGTGTGACCATATGGTCACGCTAGGCGCTTACGGGGTCAACTGTTTTGAAAATCGGGGGTCACTATTTTCTTATATTTTTCTGCATATGAAAATATAATCTGTCCTAATTTGGATGAATCTATATACTTGTGTAAGTTTCAACCTTATTTTTAATTAGATAAGTTTATATTTTTGTAGAGACTTGACATTGCTAGTAGTTCTTGACATTTTGGAGTATGAGGATGTTGACAAAATGTACATTGAGCCTCCAGATGTAAATGACCTCACGGACGAAGGCTTAGCCGATGAGAATGATGATAGTTTGTTTGATAATCTAAGTGGCTGACAGCTCCGGTGCCCTGCGGAAGTTGTACTGTCCAAAGCACCCCCGTTAATCTTCCCGGGCAAACCATTGACTGCGTTCTGAGCCATCTTAAATCGCCTACCGGAAGTCGGAACTACTTTTTTATTTTTTAAATATTTTTTTTTCCCTACCGGAATCGGAACTATTTTTTTATTTTTTACATTTTTTGTAGCTCGTCTGTAATTGGTTGGGGAAGCGAACGTTGGCATTCAAATATGTAGCAACGCATTAGTCAACACGCAGAGCAAGATGGTTGTGTGTTATTCGTGGTGTTTTAGTTCCTGATTGTGTTGTTGTCGTTTACTGTAGGAGAAAGTGTATCAAGAATGTTTATGTGACGTGTGCTTTGTTAATTCTGAATTCATATCTTGTTATGGTCAGTTTGTTTAAACGTAGTTAGCACGATTTATGCCCCGTTTGGCATAGTGAAAGTGTGGAAGCGATTGCTGATGTGCTGAAAAGCTAATGTTAACTTTCAAATAACCGTCATTTTGACGAAGTTTTTTCGACTAAATCTCGCTACTGTCTCATGACCTTGTAAATACTTGCCAGCTAAAGGTTAACGTTAATAAGGCGAGTGACATAAACAACAACATTATAGCAATGATCTTAGTTGCTTTGTGGAGGTGGTCTGTGTAAAGTGTTTGTGGACATACATAGGTTGGCTTTCCTTCGCCACTCACGAGTTTCTAGGCAATGGATTGTCCCTGATGTCTTCTTGCTGGTCGTAAGTGCCAAGGAAACATTTCGACATACATCGCATGTTCGTAAAAGTTTTGCCTGTTTCACTCATCATAATGTGTAAGTCTGCTGCTTTCTACCTTCGTCCTCCAATTGTATTATCCAGGTATTTTTTTGTGAAGCACTTAATTGTATTTGGGGAGCAATACACTACTATTAATAACGTTCTGATGACCCGAGTGACTTCCTTAGCTCTTAGGGGTGTGTGTTCGAACCACAGTTCACCTGGACTGTGTTAAAGAAATTTTCCTAAGTATCCTCATTTAAATTACATTAATTATGTTCCTAAACTCTTTATTACTGAACCTCGTTGCAAGACAACATTTTTTAAGGGTAGGATTCACCTCCTTGACGATGTATTCAAACTCCTGTCGTTGAAGGTTTCACATGTCCTTGGAAAATTTAGTTCCCATCCTTGTCTGATTTAGTTATTTGGTTGGTTATGTCGTAATTGCTCTATAATGACCTGGGAAATAGCTTTTTTTTCAAAATGTATACTTTTGTATCAGTATTGGTATTGTAAACTTATGTGCTATTAGTATTAATTGATTATATCCTACACGGTGTTTGTAAATGGGCTTGTTTTGTGGGGTTGCCTGTTTGAATAACTTCAAGGGATATTCCTATCGAGGCTAAAAATTATGATTCATTACAATTTATTAGTTATCGGGGGTTAGGAAATGTATGGTCCTCAAATCAAAACATTGTTTTGTCAGAGCTGATTGCTCTGCAGAAATGAGTTTATGCTTGAGTTTTATCAAAGCTGTGTTTAACCTGTTTTCATTGTGATGTGGACCTCATCACTGAAGTTTGTGCACCTGTGCTAGTGTGTGCATCTGTGTTATTAATCCTAAATGATGGCAAGCTCAGGGCATTAATTAACTTCGGTCCTGATATATTTTAATGCAAATTTTTCCTGGATTTCATAGCAATTCATCCAAATTTCTGTAGTTTCAAGGCATATTGGCCTGGTAGTGTAGATACGTAACTTATTTGTTTATGTCCATTGTTATGAACCTGTCATTGATGAAGGATCACTATGCCTTTATGTCAATTGAGAATTCTGTGCCATTGAGCCATTCTGTGCCCCTCCATGTTTAATTGGAATAGATGTTATTACAGTTAAATATTAATTTTAATGCCTTTTATGTTGTTGAATTAACTAGCATGCAGTTGATGTGAATTCACTGTTAGCTATGGTAACATTTTTTATTAAATCAAATCTGTTGTAAGTGAGTCACTTGCTGTATCATTGATATTTTGTGGGACTTGTGCAGATCTTAATGAAAAATTATTTCTGTTTCTGACAATTAATCGTTTACATAACAGGCAGGTTTTTGTAATGGAGGCTGCAGATGGGTTACTGAATAAAAATGGCTTATTTATATTTTGTTACCTCTATCTTGAAAAATGACGATTGGTCAAATCGTGATTTGACCAATAGATGTTCACTGGTGTATTTGTAATTTTTGCCAATCAAATAAACTTCTTCTTGTACAAAAGGTACAAATTTCTATTTCTTTTGAATATGAATTCCTGTCCACGTATTTATTTTCAGAGTTTGCGCCTTGTCATATACATCTGGTGGCGATATTTAATTTCCATCGATGAAGACAATGCAGTATTTACTTCGTGTATGAAGTAGAACGGTCTTGGAATAGTAAACTTAGTGCAAACTGCCAAGAATTTAGTGATAAGTGTGGCTTCTCAATTAGTAATTAGCCGTATGTATGCGAAATTAGCAAGTTGAGCTTGGACTTTTTCCTTATTTAATCAATCATGCACTGTTTCCCATTCAGGGTTTCTGTACTTAACGCCGAAAACTTGATTAAAACGAAAAAATTAACGGACTTAATAGTATCAAGAATATATGTTATAGTAAAGAAGGAATGATGAATCTGTACAAGTTCTGCCATCTAGCGGTTGTATGTGGAACTGCGTGCTCCATGGCTGAAATTGCCTTTAAAATCTCAGCTAGTTACGGTAGGCATTCTAAGATGTGCTATGTGTCGACACGTCACGTTTTGAGTTTCACCTCCAAATCTTGTCAAACTATTTTTTCATTGAGTTGACCGCCCGTGGTCCAAAGCATCAACGACGACAGCTATCCCAGATCACAAGGTGGTCACAAAAAGTATGTTCATGGCGAAGAAGAGAAATAAAACATTGGTCCATCGGGAATGGAATACAGTGGAACTGCAGAAAACTATCCCTTTTTTTCTTCATCCAGAATATACCAAAGAATGCGATTTGATTCCAGTAGAATTATTTGAATCAATCATTGACGGCAATATGGTTCATTTTCTTTGTGCCGAATCAAATAGATACGCCCGTCAAAAAAAAATGTCCACACCCAAATATATGCATAGAAGAGATGAAAACTTTCATTACTACATTGCCCTTGTTTGAATACAACAAAGCGCCTTCTAAAAGATAGTTTTGGGAACCAAAAAGAGAAAATCACAATGACCTAATTTGTAATGCTATGCGTAGAGATATATTTCTCAAAATGTGCTGTTTTGATCACTGCCAAGACAGTACGATATCGGATCTAAATGATGATACGTAAGTTGAGGCTCTTCTCTGATATATTCCCGGACAAATGTATGTCTAACAAGGGGAGTGTCCGAGTATCGGGTCAGGGATTTTGACGAAATTTGCTAGGCAGGAAGTCCTTGATTAGTTATTCACGAATCACCCCCCATATAGGGTTATATATCCAGAAACTTCGTCAAAAAACGAGTTTGAAATATTGTATTGCCAATATAAAGCCAATAATTAGCCATGTTCAATCAGTGCAGTTTGGGTTAGGGGTAAAGTACTCGCTTCACAAAGTCGACGTCCCTGGTTCGTGACTTTCCGTCACCAATTTTTTTTCATCGCAGTTTCGTTGTACGACTGTCCCTGGTTTTACATATTTTTAATCTGTTTACCCGGGATGCATTTTAACTATTTTACGTACTAATTACGTAATTTTAGCAAATTTCGTAACTAGAACGTTAAATAGTTAATTACGTTATTTACCTTAATTACGTAATTAGTACGTGGCGGAAATACGTCCGCACGCCCTGTCGTTTTTTGATTACGAAATTAACGGAAGAGCATGAAGTGATATCGTGATTTTTAATTTCCGTGTCTTTGGCCACGCAGTCCCGACGCACGTAGAACATTTGTTCTAATTTGCCTGGTGCCGTGATTTTCCAGCGCTGTGCTTTTTTGGAAAACTAATCGCAAGAGAAAAAAGAACTTAAGCTTTGCAATCATATAATTATCATTATAAGTATCTACCGAAATGTTCGGGTAATCGGGCGAAATGTTCGGGTGGGAGAGAGTTTCGAACCAAGGACGTTGCTTGGAAACTGATAAAATACCAGCGCACAGTGGGGCCAAATCGCATTTTGCCGGACAAAAGTCCAAAACTGCTTTTTATGAGATAACGTCTTGAAATTTGGGACATACACACACAAATGATTGCTGATTATAGAATGGTAAGTCATTTTTCATAGGTATTACCCGTTACTTAGATACAGAGGCTCAAACACGACCAAATTTCGAAAAAAGCGCCCGCTCTCATTTTTCTTCGAAAATCTTAAAAGTTGAGCAGATATAGGAGTAATTAAAGGATTTTTATGAAATAAAAAACAATACCAATTGTGAACAGGGTACTTTGCCTATACTATGCATAAGTTTCAGACATTTTTGCCAATATTTTAGTGCCATTACGTCACAAAATGGCGGACCCTTTTTTTAGACAAAATTTTACATAAAGTAGACAATATAATCCTTATTCGGAAAATGGTCTCTGGGATACTTCATCAGAGTATAAATTGAAGATATTTCTAGGTTATTCCGTAAAAATATTTGAAAAAAGTTTGCGACGCCGAGAATAAACTCGATTTTTCGATCGCGCGTCGCGGCCCGGCTCCGCGCAGCGGGACCTGGAAATACCGAGACTCCGTTGGATTGTTCATGTTGTGTGGACAATAACTCCACGAATTTAACTTTTTCAGGCTTTGCATGCTGTCACTGATTTATAAAGATTCTATACTGAAGATTTTTCGAGGATCTCGGTTCGAAACAATGGATCAGTTTGTAGTGTCCACATGTTCTTCAGTGCACTCCATTCAGTTCACTCTTAACTGAGGTAAATTTGTTATTTGAATAATTTTCGGAATAATTTTCAATCACAACCACTCTTAGTAGGGCAAGGAGAGTGCTTTCAAATGTAGGAAAAGATATGATGTGGTGACGGAGATGTCACCTGAGGAGGTTTTGTCCTTACTGATCACTAGGGGGCTGACTTATAGTCAGTATAATACACTTACAAGCTCCGTTCTTAGTCATGGACACGAGTTGTATCCCCGATGCGGATTACCCCGATGGAATAAGTATAACGGAAAACACGTGCGAAGTGAATCTTCAATATTTATTCTATCACACGGTCTCACGGGTACTGTAGTGTGAATCTACAGCGCAAACCTCCAGCGATGAAGTTAACTGCACTTTAATATGCAAGTACGGATTTGATGGAAGTTCGGGCCACGCCCAATATAAACAACTGTGGGAACGAGCAGATGCGTTAGATGAATTTTTATTCATGAGATCCCTAGTGCCTTTTACTTTGGTAAATGATTCTTCAGGTAAGAGATTCAAGCGTATATATTTTATCTTTGGCTAATCCGCATATAGAACAAACGGGCAATATTAATACTTTCCCTGTTTTAACTGTGATTATCTGGGCAAATCCGTTGTCGTCGTCCTTTATATTTTGCTGGCCCATTCGTCTTCAGTGGCTCAAAGAGACGAAGGAAATTGCCAAGACAAAAAATAATTATTTGCAAAGACAGATTGACGATTTATAAAATTGGATTTCGGTATGTTATTCATTGTTCTATATGCCGACCACGGTCCATGAAGTACTCATACATGGCGCGACTTTTTCGAAAGGGGAAATTCTTCCCTTAGGCCAGCTATCCGAAGAGGCGATGGAGGCCCGCAATAAGGACGCCATGAAATTTCGAGAAAGATTCACGCGGAAACACTCCAGGACGGCCACCATTGAGGACCTATTCAAAAGACTTGATCACGTTTTATCCGTTGCTTTCCTCCACCATATCATTGACTGCGAAGACTCATAGGAGCCTTCCGAAGGGATTACGAGAACTATTACTAATAGAAGACAAAGAAGAAGCATAGAATCAAATTGAGATGATGGTTACGATTTGTCCGAGGACTAAGAATTTTGCTTGAAACGAACAATCGGCAAAGAAAGTTTAGTCAAAGGTGTTGTAGTGACGAATTCGTGGGGATGGGTGAGTGGTTAAGGAAAGGGTAGTGAAAAGGCGATCGCATTGTCTGGAGCCCGCTACCAACCACCCTTTCCTTAACCACTCCCTTACCCACCCTTGCTAATCCCTCGTTTGAACACCGCCGACCTAACTTCCTCTACCGACCCTCCACCCTCCTTTCATTTTCTCCGGGTATTCCCTTCTTGGGTTTTTCCCTTCATTGCCGCAAACAGACCTCTTCTCACCCTTATCTCTCTCTCAAGGAGTGCATCGGTACACGTACGAACAACCCATCTCCTCTAACTGTTTTTTCGCCTTCTAAACCATTCCCAAATATAAACATGGTTTGTGCTTTCAGTAATTTGTCAACTACCTGAAGAGGACACGGTGAGTTAAAACTAAGGATGCTCTGAGGGTGAAAGTCATTTGGGATAATGATATTTATGTTCTTTTAAGTATCTTACAAGTAATGTCTTACAAGGATGCTCTGAGGGTGAAAATCATTTGGGATAATGATATTTATGTTCTTTTAAGTATCTTACAAGTAATGTCTTACAAGGATGCTCTGAGGGTGAAATCATTTGGGATAATGATATTTATGTTCTTTTCATTATCTTACAAGTAATGTCTTACAAGTAATGACATTTCATTTATATTATTGAATTGATTTTATCGGTACTGAGAATATCAAAATGAATTTAAGTTATTCTCGGTTATTGCCATCCTCTTTTCAAATTACTTTCTCTTTTTAAACCATAAGTAAGAGATGGCGCAGCAAATTCTATGCAAAACAACATCAGTTTTCCATTTTTGTTTAATATATTATTCGTCGAGAGCATTGCAATTTGACATCATTACATTGTGTAAGGAGCATTACGAAATAAAAATGCAAAACCACTGTAATCTCAAGTTTAAATGAATCCATCCCTCAAACCTAATGATCCAGTATCTCACTCAATACAAACAGATGATAATGCGCACAACAGAGCTTTTTGTAAACACTCATGAAATCATGCTGATTTTAAACAGAATATTGAATTGTAATAATTGTAAGAAGCTATAAGGAATGATATTGTGAAAATGATTCCCTTTAGGTAATCCTTCAAATGAAATATCTATTTTCATATATTGTCAGTTCCAAGTTACTTATAGGAGAGTATCCACTAATATTATTTCTGACGCATCAAAGAGTCAGATAACAAAGAGCAACAACAAGTTGTAATTTGCAAAGCAGGCATGTTTTTTTTAAGACTGCATATTGTCATAAAACGTTCCGTTTTGCGCCACCCTCCTCGGGTAGTAAAGGCGTAGGATGTAGTTCGGGGTGGAGGAGTAGAGGGTAAAGGGAAAGAAGGGAATCCCAAATGTTGCCTTTTTATGGGGAACATGCATGGTTCCCCGAGGACCGGCATTCTTGCTCAAGAACTGAAAGACGCTCATAATTTTCAGCATGATTCCGAAAATTATCCAAATAAAAAAATTACCGCAGTTACGAGTGCACTAATCCATTTTCTAGAACCAATATCCTTGAAAAATCTTCAGTATAGAATCTTTATAAATCAGTGACAGCATGCAAAGCCTGAAAAAGTTAAATTCGTGGAGTTATTGTCCACACAACATGAACAATCCAACGGAGTCTCGGTATTTCCAGGTCCCGCTGCGCGGAGCCGGGCCGCGACGCGCGATCGAAAAATCGAGTTTATTCTCGGCGTCGCAAACTTTTTTCAAATATTTTTACGGAATAACCTAGAAATATCTTCAATTTATACTCTGATGAAGTATCCCAGAGACCATTTTCCGAATAAGGATTATATTGTCTACTTTATGTAAAATTTTGTCTAAAAAAAGGGTCCGCCATTTTGTGACGTAATGGCACTAAAATATTGGCAAAAATGTCTGAAACTTATGCATAGTATAGGCAAAGTACCCTGTTCACAATTGGTATTGTTTTTTATTTCATAAAAATCCTTTAATTACTCCTATATCTGCTCAACTTTTAAGATTTTCGAAGAAAAATGAGAGCGGGCGCTTTTTTCGAAATTTGGTCGTGTTTGAGCCTCTGTATCTAAGTAACGGGTAATACCTATGAAAAATGACTTACCATTCTATAATCAGCAATCATTTGTGTGTGTATGTCCCAAATTTCAAGACGTTATCTCATAAAAAGCAGTTTTGGACTTTTGTCCGGCAAAATGCGATTTGGCCCCACTGTGCAGCGGTAAGAAATAATTTTAAAGAATTAATGTATTGCACATTTTCAGGAGCATGATAGAATCACCCGAACATTTCGGTAGATACTTATAATGATAATTATATGATTGCAAAGCTTAAGTTCTTTTTTCTCTTGCGATTAGTTTTCCAAAAAAGCACAGCGCTGGAAAATCACGGCACCAGGCAAATTAGAACAAATGTTCTACGTGCGTCGGGACTGCGTGGCCAAAGACACGGAAATTAAAAATCACGATATCACTTCATGCTCTTCCGTTAATTTCGTAATCAAAAAACGACAGGGCGTGCGGACGTATTTCCGCCACGTACTAATTACGTAATTAAGGTAAATAACGTAATTAACTATTTAACGTTCTAGTTACGAAATTTGCTAAAATTACGTAATTAGTACGTAAAATAGTTAAAATGCATCCCGGGTAAACATATTAAAAATATGTAAAACCAGGGACAGTCGTACAACGAAACTGCGATGAAAAAAAATTGGTGACGGAGAGTCACGAACCAGGGACGTCGACTTTGTGAAGCGAGTACTTTACCCCTAACCCAAACTGCACTGATTGAACATGGCTAATTATTGGCTTTATATTGGCAATACAATATTTCAAACTCGTTTTTTGACGAAGTTTCTGGATATATAACCCTATATGGGGGGTGATTCGTGAATAACTAATCAAGGACTTCCTGCCTAGCAAATTTCGTCAAAATCCCTGACCCGATACTCGGACACTCCCCTTGTAAGTTTAGAAGTGAACAGCATTTAAGTCATGGTGCCGTAATTTGGCCGTCATGTATGTAAATAATTCATCCGAGGATCCGATTTGGCTATAAGATTTGGTGCATCAAACCTCCAGCAGGTTATCTAATGTCATATGATTTTTCCAGGGAAAGTACCTATTCTAATCCTAACACTTAGTATAAGAGTGATTTTGGTAAGGCTGCAACACCCATGCTCAAGATTTTAGATAAGTTTCCTGAACAAATGAAAGTACTGCCATTTCAGCTATACTTTGACATTTTTTACTGTATTTCCTCTCCTCACTCACCTGAAAGAGCGAGGATATGGAAGTACAGGAACGATTCGCGAAAACCGAATGCCTAGTGATGTCCCAATTACTCCGGTAAAAACTATGAAGGAGATGAAAAGGGGGTCTCTTCATAAGATTACAAGCAGTGAGAAAATCTCAATAGTATGCTGGGTTGTCAACTCAGTTGTTGCAATCAAATCGACGCCGTATGGAGAAAATTTTACGGCTGATGTGAAACGATGGGAGTGGAACAGAGAAAAAGAATTCTCATTCCCGGTCATCGCACATTTGCTGAGTACAACAAATTTACGCGAGGTACTGATCGAATGAATCAGAACATAAGCTACTGCAGGATTGGCATTAGGAGTAAAAAGTGGCGGTGGCCTCTCTTTACGTGGACGATCGACGCTACCACACACAATGCATGGATCCTCGCCAGAAAAGCTGGAAATAAAATGTCTCAGCTACAATTGAGAAGAGAAATTGTTGAGACACACCATACAAGGTACCAAAATGCTCCTAAGAGTAGAGGAAGGAAGCCAGTTACTAACAGTTCAATCCAAGCCAAGTTGTAGACAGTGTGGGATTGGATGGTCCGTCCGTCCGCTCCTTTAGTCTGTCGATGCGGGAGTGGAAAATGATGATTGTGTGCGTTATGTGAATCCTCGACATGCTCAGAATGTATTAAGTGTAACGCTAGATTGGGTAATGACTGAATTTCACACAAAATAACACCACGATAAGAGCTAAGTCATTCAGTAATTTAGAAGCTTTTTCAATGAATTTCCTATGCTATTTTAAAACTTGCACTTTGCTTAATTGTTTTTATAATTTCATTGTTCGGTAGTTTTTTTTCATATTCAGTGACTTCGTAATGCGCACCAAGTTTTATTGGGTATTTTCTTGCATTTCGAAATGTTCTAATTGAATTAAAAATGAAAATATTTGTGCATTTGTTTAAAAGCAAGCTTATAATTATCAATAAATCACTAATGATTTAAAATTATAAGGTTTCTCGATGTTTTTGTGTAAGATGAATAAACCTTAATATGATAAAATAAAACTTTTTCATTTTGAAATAAATTGACCTCACAACCGCCTAGCGTGACCATATGGTCACACCCCATAACTCAGCCATTTTGAATCCTATTGAGCTAAAACTTTGTGATATTAATACTTAGGTGCTGTAAATAGTTATATGTAAAAATCAAGAAAATCGGACAAAAAAAATTTCCTCGGCGTTAAAGGGTTAATAAAGGGAAACAGGCCAATTCCGGGTGTTCGGCGTGGGTGTCTCTCCAAGGGTTCGGCAACCAGCCCCTTCGGTGGAGAGTACCCTTGCTCAGCCACGTATATGCCCCGAATTCCACATTGCATATAAATTATTACTGTACATGATAATAAAATTTTTACATAGATGCATTGATTTTTGTAAAAAGTTACTGCCATTTAGGATGGGTTTAGATGCGGTATCCCCAACTATTCTTCGCATTGCATTTAGTGAATAACTAATTCCCTAGAACATAAGTCGACAAACTAAATGCTCGCGAGCCCCACGTGGCTCTTTCTGGGTGCGTATATCTGGCTCGGAAGTAAAACCACAAATGAAAATAAAGCTATCGTAGTTTCATCTAAACTTTGCCATATTTAAATTTAAATGTTACAATTTACACTTGAATATATTGGAATTTTAATGAGAAACTATCAAATCTCAATGACTGATTCCGACCTGGGATCCTATTTTAATTAAAAACACCTTCTCCAAATCGAATATTATCAAATTTGCTCTCAAAATGCAATCTCACTGCTCATTTAAATCAACGAGAGCATTTTTCAAATGATTTTATCATTTTGATATTTATAATTAATTTTATAGCTTGTAATTATATAATCTTAAATTTTAATTGATTAAAAAAAAAAATATATATAATGGCGCTCTAAAACATGTGAAGGTATTTTAAGGGATGCGTTTGACTCTTACGCCTCGAAATGTTGCCGACTACTCCTCCAATTAATTTAAAATTTTAATTAACTAACGTTTCATCAAAGCCATTTATAGCACAATTGATTAAATATAGGAAACATCTGGAGCTAAAGTTTTAATTGCAGCTCATAAATTGCGAAAGGTTGTAACACAAACAAAGCCGCGATAGCACTTGAAATTAGTTAAACATTTTTAAGGTACTTCATGACCGGGATTTATCTATGATTAGCGAACGTTTCTGTAGTGCGGTTTGCATCGATTACTCAATGATTTGCTTCTCCAAAAGGCTGCCTTTTACATTATCAGCTCTGCTTATCTTCTCTGTCCGCTTATTTGACATCGCACTGGGAGAAAAAATACCAGAAGGTATTGTCAATGAGTCAGGTTTGTTTTTCGTACATCATCATCCATATTTCAATCCTAAGATTGGTTTGCTGCTACCCTCTATTCTCCCCTATTCAGTATTAATTGCCTAACCCTCTGATATGTTTAAGGAGTGGAAAGTGTTACAGCCTTCGCAATTTCGTTTTTCGTCTGTTGCTCCGTAAAATGTACTTGGTAAAGAATTTGTTCACCAACGTGAATTTCATGAGGAACTATTATCTCTGATGTTAATAATAATAATGTAATTTATTGTTCACGGATTTACATAGGATATGAACATATTTTCTTAAGTTATATTTGAGCTCAAAATACAATTAAACTTTGTGTGCAAAGCACCAATTCAAGAAAAAAGTATTAAAATTTGATATTGCAAAAAACCAACATGCCAAATGTATGAATAAACATCGTAAACAAAAAAATAACACAAAATTAAATATGGGATACGAAGCAACTACACACCAGGAAATAAGTGTTAAATTATTATTGTATGTAACGAAATAAGTATTAAATTAAGTTCAGACAGTGAAATAAGGATTAAATATTTTCATACAATAATTTTGAAGTAATTAATTAAGATTAAGAATTTGACAGATTAACAATGGAAAATATAACACAGTATTACAGCCCATACATGCTGATTAAGTGTGTATATAAGTATATAATTTCTTTTTAAATTGAGGCAGCGATGAGGAATCTTTAATAGATTTAGGTAGGTGGTTCCAAGTTTGAGAGGTGGCAACAGTAAATGATTTCTGAAATGTGGAGGTTCGATAATGTGAGACATGCAGGTAGTTAGGGTCGGCTCTAGTAACTATATTTGGCAATATGGTTCTCTTGGGATAAAAATCAATTATGTACTCTGGTCCTCATGTTTAAGTTGTGATACTTAATAAAGAATTTCTGGAGTGTGAGTGTGAATCATATTAAATTCATTTTATGAAATCATTTATACATATTTTGGTGATTGCAGTAGGCAATTGTGGACTTTCATTGTTTTAAATGCGTAGTTTTCACTTAAAATTTCAGTAATTACACTTCTTCTTCATTTAAACTTAAGAAATACCCTGTGAGTCAACGTGAGGGTGTGTGGTTGAGGGGAGGGAAGTATGAACGTCCAACTAAGATCTACCATGCAGTGCTAACCATGCAAGTAAGGAGCTGCCACTGTACAGACTGCTGTAACAATATTTAATCCACCATTTGCTATGCTGGCTATTTTGCTTTCTAAGGGCACGCCGAGAAAATGGCATTTTAAATATATCAGGGTTACAATATATTTCTCTAATCTCATCTGTCTGGTCAAATCTAGCATAACTCGCATAAGTTCTTAATTCAAATGTGTTCATTTTATCTCTTCATACTAAGCAAAATGCCTTTCTCTTCCTCCCTCTTCATCTCACCTTCCAAGCTTTTTCCCTCCAATTCAGCTTGCCCTACTTACCTTCCCACTTTTCTTCTTCTTAAATTCCGCCAACATCTTTCTTTTAACTCCCCACCACGCTCCACACTTCATCTTTAGTCCTCATGTTCATCCATCTCACCCTTTCCATTCTTCTCTCACACAAAGATTTAGAAAGGCATCCTTGCCTCATCCAAAAACTCAAAACTCTTCGTTTGCCTTCTTCTAATGCGTTCTATCACCAATCCGGTCAGAATTTCTCTTCTGTTGGTAAGTCACTGCTTACTCGGAACAGCAGCTCGTTCGGTGGGTGTCACCTTTTGCTTATTTTAATTTTTGATTTATGAGTGAATGGCTCTGGTTAGAAGGTTAATGTTTTCACTAAAATTCATTTTTAGTTTCCGTCTAACGATTTTGTATACAAATAGCGATTTTGGTTCCGATTAAACGCCTCTATTCTACCAGAATAATGAAACTCCATCCTGTTCTTACTAATGCCTCTTTACTTTTATATATAGGTTTGACTTTTATTCCCCAGACTCTTGTTGATATAATTGGATTATGCGTCACCTTCATCCTAAATCTGATGAGCTGCATCCCAACGTTCCTTTCACCGTGTGGTTTGCTAAAACTGAGTCGTCGCCTACTTAACCGACTCAATTGATCTGGTTCAAAATACCCGGCCGTTTGCTGCCGATTTAAATATGACCGAGTTAAGCCAAAGTCTTAAGGCGTAAGCCGTAGATTATCGATTTTGCAATTGTCAACTTAATAACGATGAAAGGTATCCCATTTTGCGCTTTTGAAATTGAAAAAAAAATTATCGCATCGTATATATTGTTATTACTTTTCTACTGACTAAATACTGCAGAGGTGTAAATGAGTCACGGGCGATTTAGTGAGTTTTTTTAAGCAAAATGGATGCATGACCCCGCCCCGTAGGCCATAAAACTGCCTACACAATACCTTTGAGCTACCGCGTGGGTATGTGGCAGGGGGTGAACCGTCACCAGTATCTGCACTGTGACATTGAAATAACACTTATTACCATGCAAATATGCCAAAGAAAAATTCTGCCCCGTTTGGATACGACGTACTGTGGGAGAAAAAAGTTTCCCAACAAATGGAGCGTCGCCACTATCACTCTGAGAGAAAATCGCATTCATTTCTGAAGGTACAATATTCTTTGGTTTCGGCCACCACGAGGGAAGTTCAAACACGGTAAGGTGATAGACTAATTGCCCGAGTATGTGACGGAAGACCGAAAGCTTGCCTTTCCCGAGCTGTAAACGCGATGGCGTCCAGAATGGACGTATATTATTCCTCAAATGTATTTTAAACGCTCTATTTAACTATCTCGTACTCGCCGAACTTTCCTCCGAACGCCGAGCCTTTCTGCCGAACTTCGCTTCTTCCTCACACTCTGGCAAGGTCCTTGAATTCACCCGGTGTTCGCCTATTCGCTTTCTTATATTGCATTATTAAGTATCTATGTTGAGAACTGCCGCAAATTACTGCTTCGAACGTATGTAATTATTTAGCGAAGAATGTAACATATTCTAAGACAGTTAACAGAGGACCTCAATGATTTTTCTTTAGTAAATGTAAATGCAAACTTATGTTCAATACACCAATCATGGCGACAGCTTCACTTCAGCTTGGTGGAGCCCTTTGTTCCACTTTGACATTTGGTTTTCATTGAGCCGGCAGGACATACAACTTGCTTCACATTTCAAAACTTGTCTTTCACTGTAGAGTCCTGAGGGAAACCACGCGTATATTGGCTGAACACTGTGGCCAAACGCTGTTGATAAAGTAGGGTATAGATTTAAATTATATCATTGCTATTGTTAAAATCTCGTTTCTTATGCATAAAGTATGAAGAATTTTGGATTGAGGAAAGTAAACTTTTGACAGACTTAAAGTAAATGCCCTAGGGCTGAGAAATCGGAGTGATTTCGGTGGTATTACTGGAGTGTATTCTGGTGATAATTTGTATGTTGGTTGGGTGAAATTATCCATGAATCCTTCATTCAAAAGAGGAATATTGGTTTGTACAGCTCAAGAATTAATGACCAAAAGGAAATTATTGTTGTTTGCGCACAGGATAAGCTCTAGGTCAAAATACAGCTCATATGTATTGCTTAATAGCTTCCCCGACTATGAGCGTGTAACAAAAATGTTGAAAACAGTCTCTTTAACTTCAATTTTCACTTTTGAGCCAAATCTCACGGACACCCTTTGGAAACAAATACCCCGAGCAGAAGTGTTCTAGAGCAACATATTCGGTATTCAGCTGTATTGGAATTTGACTTATTTGGCCGATACACACTTCCTTAGTTATTTTTTCCACAGTAAGAAATCGTTCGCTAAATTTCTGCTTTATAGATACGCCCCTTATAGCTCACAAATTCAGTGTAATGTTGTAGAACTATTTCTGGCTTTGGTATTAGAAGAATGTTCTTAGTTGTTTATTCTTGTGGTCACATTTGCCCTTTATTCAAAAATTTATGATTAGTCCACAAGAATTGAATGGAATTAGGCGATACTTTGTGAAAAAGTGACATGGTGTAATAAAGACTTGAAGATGTATTTTTCACACTTATTATTGAGTAAAACCCTACCGGTTTCCACATTTTCGTGTCATTGTATCTGAGTACCTGAGTGTCGAAACCGGTAGGGTTTTACTCAATAAAAAGGGTGAAAAATACAGCAACATTTTCTTACACTAGTCCACAACACTATAATATAGCTTTGGGGGATCTATCTATCAGGTGGGATTTTTTCACATTTGGAGAGAATTGCACCGAAGAAGACTTTGCTTCGACTGTGTGATCAATATTATGACGAAAAAGTCACCTCCATAAGAAACTCCGTCGATTCTGGATATCTGACAGTCTGTTTCGGTGACGACTTAGTGACCAGAGAATTTTTTACTGCAGAAGATGATCCAGCGAGATATTCCATAATGAGTAATTAATTAAACACATACGATGAAAATCATTGAAAAACTATGACCTTGAAAATGTTTGAGCTGATTAGTTGCATTAAGAAGACAATGAATATAATAATTCAAGTGGAGTTAACATTTTCTCGAGCGATGTATTTTCAAATTATCAAAAATGCACAACGCTGGAAAACGAAAAGAAAGTTGGAAACCCATTATCATACTGTTGTAGGCCACAAAGAGTCATCATGCGGCCTAAATATTGCACATTTCATGGCCACTATGGATGAATGAAAGAATGATGATCTTACTACTCAATATTTTACGACCCCAACACGTAGATACCTCGACAGTCGCAGTATTCGGTAAGCAAAATAGAAAGGCATGGCAATAATCCCAGGCAAGTGAAGTGAAATAATATTCTTGCTCAAATTCAATTCAGGGAGGGCGCAAATTTTTCGGGAAGCCGTTAGACGAGCAGGCAAAGAGCTGGACATAAAAACGGTTTCTCTACCTACTCTCCCGGAGAATTTCCCTTAAAGCAGCGAAATACAGGTTCCGAAGCAGAGAATAACAAAAAGTGATTGCAGTAGTAGAAGATATAACCATCTACCTATCATGAGATCAGTTCCAAATTCGCTTGAACGGCAAAACATAGGTTTCCATGGCGAAAGAAAAGGGGGTCGAGGGTAAAAAACAGGATACTATTCCTTTAACGTGTCTTGGATAAAAACATGTATCTAGTGCTTACGTAAAATAAAAAAGTGGTGAACGAAAAACATTCGCCATCTTCAGGTCTCGAATTGAAAACTTCGTATTACCAGTCAGTTACATTGCAGCTCGACCACTCTCTACTGATATTAACGGAACGATTCAATGGTTTATATGGACGAGGAAAATATTCAAGCTCGTCTTTTGTTAACATTTTCATGTGGGAGAAAGAGAACGAAGAGGCGGACACCGAGTGAATCCCAGGACCTTGCCTGTGTGCGAGACAAGGAGCGAGACCTAAAAGAAAAAGGTAGGAAAGACGGAGAATGCGGAGTGAAGTTCGGCGAGAACGAGATAGTTAAATGGAGTGTTTAAAATGCTTGCAAGTAATAATATGCCTCCGTTCTGGACGCCATCGCGTTTACAGCTCGGGGCAAGCAAGCTGCAGCCGGTATTCCGTCACATACTCGAGTCCTACACCTTACCGTGTTTGAATTTCCCTCGTGGTGGCCGAGACCAAAGAATATTATACCGGTAGAAAGGAATCCGATTTTTTCTCATGTCAGAGCGATAGTGGAGGTGCTCCATTTGTTGGGAAACTTTTTTCTCCCAAGTACATGAAACCTATTGTCAAAATGCTACCACCCTTAGGAAAATGCTAAATCTTCAGCCACGAGAATACTTTTTTTGGAGGAAATTTATTAATTTTTGGAGGAGGAATAATTCAATAGAGCTATCCTATAAAATTGGTAACTCGAAATTTGAAAGCATTGAAGCCATAAGTCACAAGGTGTGGCAATCACTAAAGATTTATCGTGGGAAAGACACATCCGGGAAATATGCGGCCGAGCGAAGAGAAAGCAAGAATTTATAAAAAGAGTACTTGAGAAATGTGATGAGAAGACAAAAAAGCGATGCGACTTTTCACTAGTTAGGCCCCACCATAAGTATGCGGCCAGTGTATGGGATCCGAATGAATTAGGTTTGATCAGAGAACTAGGCAATGTGCAGCGTAGAGCAGCCAGGTTCATTAAAAGGTGTTACGATAGGTTGAGTAGCGTTTCAGAATTAATGAAAGAATCAAGGTGGGAATCATTATCAGAGCACAGGTTAAAGTACAGATTAAATATATTAGAGAAATTTAAATCGGATAGCTTTACTGAAGATTTTAGGCATATATTAAAAACACCAGCTTATTAATCTAGATTTGACCAGATAAATAAGATTAGAGAAATAGATTGTTGTACTGATAGATTCAAGATGTCATTTTCCCCCGTATATTTTGAAGTAGGCTGTAGTGCATGATAAATTTATTAACAACCAATCCCGTAATTACTTGTAGATACTAACAATCGAGTTCCATGAGACCCTATAGTAGCTTGTATGCATATCAATAGTGCATGCTTGCTGATCTTCACCTCCTGCCACATACCCACGCGCTGGCTTGCAGGGCATCGCGTAAATGTATATGTAGATGTATATGAGAAACTCGAAATGTTGGTCACAAATGACACCAAACTGTTAATCAATGCAAAGTAATATAATAGTGTCTAATAAGGTATTCAGTTTTTTTAAATAAATTAAACTATAAATTTGAATTTCATAGAACATATGTGCCATGAGCATGCATATGCTCAACACTCGGCGAACCATGTCAGCATACATCGTATATGCAGTCTAAAAAAAGATTCCGTGTTCTGATTTTAATTGTTTTCAAAGTTAACTAGTGTCCTTTGATTTTGCTTCCTCGCTGTTTGCTCCTCAAATCACTCCTAGGATTTTTGACCGATGATGATGATATTCCGGCTCTCATCTCAGTTCCCAGCGTCATGCTGAGAAGTAACAACACCTTTAGAGGCAGAATCTCGAAATCAATTGGGCTCGTTGTAGGGGTATTACGAAATAAGCAGTAGAAGCGAGACTGTTGTCGAAGTGACAGTAGAAGAATGACATTGAAAGTAGAGACTGCATGATGCATTTGTTAACATTACTAACTCATTCATGGTAGGTAAATACAAATAAATACCATTATAACCAATAATCTCTTTATTATTACGTAGATATTTACCTTCTAGCGGAATGTGACCCTGTTGTCTATCATGTTTATATGTAGTAGCCTAGTTGCATGTAAAGGTTTGGTGAACTTCACCCCCTTTCACGCTCCCTTGTGGTGGGCTACAAGGTATTGCGTAGATGTAGTGCATGATGCATGTATTGAAAACCAATAATCCCTTTATTACTATGGAGATACTAACCTATTAGTGGCATGTGACTCTATTATGTCTCTCACTGTCCACTCTCCTAGCGAGCCAGGTTCGAAGTTGCACGTCAATAGTGCATGTTTGGTGATCTTCTCTCCTTGCCATACACCTTCATTGTAGTTTGCAGGGTGTTGAGTAGATGTAGTTGAGATGCTGAATATGGTCCCAGGTCTACATCTTATCTACATAATACCCTGCAATCCACCATAAAGGTGTGTGGCAGCGGGTGAATTCTCACCAAACATACACTACATATCATGCATAAAAAAGGATTAGTATTTATGTACTGTTCTACACTACACTATTTTAAAAAAAGATAGAAATTGCAAAGCAAACATGCAAAAACATTCTGTTAGTAGGGTTAGCTTCAAGTCCTTACACCAACATGCAGCTACCAATGTCATCCATTTCTACACTCCTACTGGATATATTTACCGTTATTCATATCCCTAATTGTACGAATAAAAAAGGACATGGTCCAGTCTAACATAGTAAGTTGGGGCTCGCAATATATTTTTAACATCATCACTAAAAATATGGTCTTGGAATTTGTTAAAGAGATTAAGTCTAAATTTCAACCTGCGATCTGACAATGGTTCTCAATTTAATTCATTTAATAGACTGGTTACGCTAATAAGGTTATCGTACCGTCCCTTTACAAATATTGCCCATCTTCGTTGCACACGTTCAAGTTCATTATTTAGACTGATTTCGTAGGGATCCCATACACTGGAAGCATATTCCAAATGAGGTCTAACAAGGGAAAAGTAGCTGATTTTTCGTACATGATCGTCACAATTTACCCAGTACTCTTTTGACTAATTGGAGTTTACGATTCGCTTAACTAATTATTTCACGTATGTGTATACTCAAGGAAAGATCATGTGTCAGTCTTATTCCAAGATATTTAATGGCATCCACGTTTGTTACTTCATTATTACTTATTTTGTGAGTGCTAGGAGGAGAGCTATTCTTTTTCCAAAAATTCATTACAAGATATTTTTTTAAAGTTTAATTCTAACTGCCATGTATCACACCAATTTTCAATTACTTGTAAGTCATCACTTAAATATTCTTTATCGTTTGGGCATAAGATTTCCCTGCACACTACTGCATCATCGGCAAATACACGAAGCTTACTTTTTACCGCCTTATTGACACTGATTTTCAATATGTGCATCATCGACTACATCTACGCAATACCCTGCAAGCCACAATGAGGGTGCGTGAAAATATGAAGTTCAAACGAGCAAATTTTCCGCGCGTGCATAGGAGTCGGCTGTGACGATTTCGTACCCTGAGTGTTTATTTCAGGGGGGGGGCACCATTATTATTAGTATTACCTCACCTTCTCCCCCTATCCCCCCCCCAATTATCCCCTCCTCTCTCCCCCAGGGACGATGCGCAGACGGCGGCGGCTAACCTTCCGCAATGGGCGACATCCTCCTTAAGCTGAATAAAACGACCGAGGTCACTCTCGAGTTCAAAAAAAAATAAGAAAGGAGCAAATGTCGGCGGGGTCAGGGGTCGACCCTCGGATCGTCGTCCTCCCCTCTTTTAAAAGTTTCACTCGCGCCACCTGGGGGGTTATTTTGTAATCTCACTTTCGTGAGAATACGTCATAAAATGTCACTTTTTCGCAGTTAAACTCCGCCACCCAGGCGGCGTGACCATCTTCGGATCTCACGCGGTGAACTACGGGTCATGTACTGGTCTTTTAGACGATTCATCCGCTCGATCCGATTCTTTAGACTCTTGATCCTTTTCATTATATCCGCCTGCCGTTAGTTCCCATCTCATCTTCGAAAAGAACGTTAAATGGAGCCACCATCGTTTCCACTTGAAGCTTGAGTTGGAAAAAAAGCAAGAGCGGGAAATATACGAACGATTTTAAATTTCATTGTTGGACCTTGTATAAGGAAATTATAGTACATAAATTATCTTGACAGTTCATCCGAATAATTAAAATGATAGGGACAAACAATTTTTCACTCACCTTCACCGCATTCCTCCATTTTTGAAGAAAGCGGTCGCCGTTTCCAGGCACTCGTTTGTTTATTCAAAGTTGACGAGATCGGCAACAGATAGCGCTACCGATAGGAGCTTCGACAATTCACGAACCGTTCATGAGCCGATCATTAAGAGACCGAAACGGATCTCCCGCCTTCCCGCAAAGAGTCATTAAAAAGGTGAGATTACAAAATAACCCCCCTGGTGTACGTCTACATTCCCGTGATCTAAGTATATTTTCCCCTCATAACATTGCGATATTTACGTTACAGCCCTGGGGCAAAAGTATTAATCGTCATCTCGCGTCACCGCTAACGTTCCTATCACTCAAACTCCACTATACGTATTCTTGTATTAAAATAAATGTGAAATCAAGAAAGCTGACGACTCTCTGTGCTCTTATAATGGTTGGAACTTGAAGTATTTACTAGCTTTCTTAAGCGTAACAATATTAAGATAGCTCAAGCGTGTGTGTCTGGTGAAAAGTTAAAAATGGAGCATTGCAATATATGGGGCGGAAACGTGGGCTTTGTGAAAAGAAGACGAAAATAAACTTGGGGCTTTTGAGATGCGGGTGTGGAGAATGGTGGAGAAAGTAAAGTGGGTCGAAAGGAGGACGAACGATGAAGTGCTAGAATCGGTAGGAGAGGAAAGAAATTTGATAGATGAAATTAAGGGAAGGCGTAAGGTGTGGATGGGAAAGGTAATAAAAGGGGGTGGTGTTTTCAAAGAAGTGGTTGACGGAAGAACGTTGGGTAAGCGGGGAAGAGGGAGGAGAACAATAGGTACCTTGGAAAGAATGATGGGAGGTATGAGGGGCTGAAGAGGGGCATCGTGTGAAATTTAGGGGTTGAGAAGAAATACATGCCCATTTAAACCTACCTTCACCGGTAGAATACTAATAACTAAGCATTTAGGTAATGAAGATTCATGATCAAGCTCAGGATCAAGCAAGCTTCACCGGCTCTGACTTGGATGTCTAGATTCTATTTTTAGCTGTAAATTAAGTGCTGTCAGCAATTTCTCTAAACTGGATTGATGGTCTAAATTCTATCTAGGATGGTCTATCTAGGAAGAATCATTACCTAATTGTGTTACGGAACAACTCAGAAGGGTCTGGGACACATTATGCAAAGTGTGAGAAAGAATCTGTGCAAAAACTCAAACAGAGATATTATTTCTCACTTGTAAGGCCTCATCTAGAGCCTATATATAGCGTTTCATATACATCTACACAATAGTCTGCAAGCCACCATAAATGTGTGAGGCAGGGGGTGATTTCACAACGAAAATGCATTACATATCATTCATAAAAAAGATGAGTAATAATATACTAGTCGAAACTTTAAAAAAGATAAAATTAGCAAAGCAGGCATGCTGTTAGTTGGGTTAGCTTAAATTTCTTATACAGGCATACAACTACCTACACTATTATTGGATAAACTTGTTTTTATACCATTAGTTAGTTATATTTACAGCTAACATGGTTTCGGATACAACGAGAGATCTTAATTGTGTACAGAGGAAAGCAGCACCCCTTATACTAATCTCCATGAAAGTACATTTACATCCACGCAATACCTTTCAAGCCACCGCGAGGGTGTGTGGCAGGGGGTGAAGATCTCGAAGCATGCACTATAGACATGCAAACAAGCTACTATATGGTCTCAGGCAACTAGACTGTTAGTAACTTCATAGTAATGTGGGCGTTTACTCGGAACCGAAATCGCAATTTTGTACACGAAATCGTTAGATGGAAACGAAAAAAGAATTTTAGTGAAAAAATTAATCTTCTAATCACAACCATTCACTCATAAATCGAAAATTAAAATAAGCAAAAGGTGACGCCCACCGAACAAGCTGCTTTGAGACCATCGACGTCATTTTCCTCCCGTCCTTGATTGCTTTTAGGGGAAGGGAAGGGAGTGGAGGGGGGTTCTCGGAAGGTCTGATTGCACAGATCCAGTCGCAACTGCTCCGATTGGCAGAGTTATCTGTGTCCCCCCCATTGCGATAAGGCAAAGCAGATTCGCGGGATCAGTTATGATTGGACGAAGTCAATATACGTCAGAGGTTGCACCACGCCCACTTTTCCGAAAGGGTTAAAAACATCAGCTAATCGCCGCTTATAACTCGGGAAATAATTGACGGATCAAAAAACGGAAAAATACGGGTCTTTTTATTTTGCAAACTCTATCAGATACGGCAATAAAAAACATGGTAAACGGTATGGTAAATTAAGGGATTGGTTGTTAAATACATGCATCATGCACTACAGACTACTCCTAAATATATTCCCTACCCATCCCTTTGCTATTCCGCCTATTCAGTTCTCTTGTAGTGCGGGGAAAAATGGCATTTTGAATGCAGCACGTGCAACCAGATGGTAATAACAGAGCATTGTGTAGATGTAGATGAAACACTATATGTAGGATCTAGATGAGGCCTTACAAGTGAGAAATAAAATCTCTGTTTGAGTTTTTGCACGTATTCTTTCTCACAATTTGCATAATGAGTCCCAGCCCCTTCTGAGTTTTCCTTAAAACAATTACGAAATGATTCTTCCTAGATCGACTAGAATTTAGACCATCAATGCGGTTTTCGACAAACTGCAGACAGCACTTACCAGATAACCAGTGATCACTTCATCACTACGTATGAAGTGATCACTGGTTACAGAAGCATTTCTCTAAATATAATTATCTGTGTTTCCCTAGTATTTTAAGTTAGTAATGATTAAAACATGCTTCATCCACTGTATACCACAAGTTTATGCGTATATGTAGATGTGAATGACCCAAGCACCAACCCAAGCATTGGTACCATCGGTACCAATCTCGATTACTCGTAGAGATTGGTACCGGTTGGAATCGATTGCTACCGATAGATTTAAAATACAATTTTTCCCCATACTATTAAAGAACATAATAGGCAGCATAGCAACGGGATAGGTAGGTGAAATATTTTTAGAGTAGTCTGCAGTGCGTGATGCATGTAATAACAACCAATAATCCCTTTCTTATTATGTAGATACTAATGATCTAACTGCATGTGACCCTGTTATCTGGCATGTCTCCATTAAATATCCTAGTTGCGTGTCATTTGTGCATGTTTGGTGATCTTCACCCCCTGCCACACACCCTCGCGGTGGCTTGCAGGGTATCACGGGGATGTAGATTTAGAGGTAAGCGTGGAAATTGTAGCTACCATAATACAATTATTATTCCTAAATTTTCCCTATTCGATGCCAAAAAGTTTGGGAACCATTTGTCTAGTCTACTGATCTCGCAAAGTTTTCTCACGTGGTGCTTCTTGCTTTTCCAAATTGGCCGTGAAGGTGGCATCACGATATGAAAGAATACCCAGAAATGAATTATTATTTCTGTCCGAGATGAGGAACAGTATGTTTTCCATTTGATTAAATATTAAAGTACTGAAATGTATAGCCTGTAATAATTACCCAACAATATAAGTGTTTTAATCAAACAACAACAAGTAATGATGACAAAAAGTGTGACTTCCTTGTCTACCCCTCACTTGTGACTATTTCGTGACAGCAATTGTGATTATAATATGTGATTGAGATCAAATTTTTAGGGGACTAGTCATACGTCGTTACGTCAACGTTCCAAAGCCCTCTGTGTGCACTGCTTAGGCTGCTATTTTATTGTGATTGTTTGAACAGCCAACTTTGGACCAACGGTGAAAAAAGAGGAGACCAGCAACATAGCACGTAAAACAAGACACGTATTGACTTATTGGACCACTACTCTCTTTAGTCAGATTTGCGACAACAGTGCCTGCAACCTTCCTCTTTCTTTGAGCTTTTAAAATGATGTATCATCCAAATTCCAAATTATTTTAGAATTCTCAGATAGATATAGCTCTTTAATTGTTTCACTAAAGAAACCGAAATATTTGTAAAGGAAAAATAAGTAACAAATTTCTCTATCTCTTGGCTATGAGCGTCCGTCATGGGCAGGAAGTGTAGGATCACCAAATCGCTACCCTCGCGGACGATGTAATGTGTTTGCTTTTCAGCGAATTAATTAGGTAGGAACTCCATTTTCATTTAGATTCTTCATTACTTTTTAATTTTCACAACATTACTCCCAAAATTTTGTTATGATTAGTTTTTTACCTGAAACCCTGATTATATATATGTGAATATTAAACAGAGAAAAACACAGAAAATAAACACACACGTATTGTAGAATATTTCGGTGGTCGCAGCACATATTATTAGTGGTGGTTTTTTTATACTGGATTAACCAAACATCACCGGATCAACTGTCTTTGAACAAAGGGGGAATATTATTTTTCTCTCATATTCCGCGAAAACATCTTAATTTCCGTTCTTGATAAGCTAAAACCATATTTGTCAAAAGCTCATTCTTTGTGCTAATTTTTTTTCACCTGGGGGCTTCTCAAATATTTAGTGGCTTCTTTCCTCGCTGTTGTTTAAGATGACCATGCATTGTAGCCCTTGATTGGTCAAAAATTTTTACCTTGCATTCAGAGATTCTTACTGACTGTGAAGATCAATAAGAAGAAGTCTAAGATAATGGTGTGCATCAAGAGAGAAGAGGCTTGAGGAAAGAACGTTGGGTAAGCGAAGAAGAACGGGTAGCTTGGATAGAATGATGGGAAGTTTGAGGGGCTGAAGGCTGTGTGAAATTTATGGGGGGGGAATTAAATGTACATTTCGACCTACCTTCACCGGCAGAAAAATTTATAATATTGGTAATTGTAAACTATAATAAGATTCAATTTTTTGTATTGAGTGTTTACTGCCTCACTGACGTAGCAGATTCACATCGGAAACCACTTTAGCGGCGAAAATTGGCAACATTGCATCTACTTGACATACCGCTATAGCTCACCTTATACTTGCATCTCTGCAGTTCAATACAAGCCGTAGCCGCACATGTTGCCCCAGCCCACCTTGCATTATCGTGAGGGTAATTTGTAATGCAGAGTAACAAATTGTTAATACTAAGCATTATTTGAGGAGCACTATAAGAAAAATCATGGAAATATCATCGTAATCTAACCCATTGGAACAAATAATTGCTTGACTCAGCTCTCCTTTTATATAAGGCTATCGGATAAGCTATTCATTTTGAAATATTTAGTCTCCCTTATATGCTCAAAGGTTCACTTATTGTATCTCATACAATGTCTTACTTCGCAATTGTTTCCATTCCGTTATCCGTTATGAGACCTAATATTTCAGTTCACAAATGCCTATTTTATCCACTCTATAGTAAAGGCCAAACTCTTTACTAAAGGGTCAAAATTGACTTTCTAATTCCCTGACTTTTCATAAATATATTGCTGGATCTTTATCTTTGAGCTCATTCATTTATCCTTAAATTCTTCAGTAGATATTCAGAATTTCCGATTTACTTGTCGTCAGGCATGTGTTGCTGAAGTATTTGAATTTTGTTTCAATCCTGGTGCACGATAGTCCATCTCACTCTTATCTTTTTTTCAGTGTTCCAATGGAGCGTAATAAATGCTGGATGAGATCGAGTGTAGGCGTGTGTGTGGGTGTGTGCGTGAATCGATGTCGAGATCAATTAGAACCGACTTTCAAAGCCACAAAAGTGACCTTTATCGCGATTCCAATTTCCGATATTATTTCCCTTTGAGATAGCTCCATCATGTTCCTTGGAAACTTATAAAAGGCGGCGTAATGTTCCGCTGTGATCTTTATTTGCTACCCTAGCGGTGTGCACAAACATGTAGTGTGTTTGATTTTCAGCGAATTAATTAGGTAGGAACTCCATTTTCATTTAGATTCTTAATTGCTTTTTCAATTTCCACAACGTTACTCCCAACATTGCATTATGATTAGTTTTTTACCTGAAACCCTGGTTTATTCACAGGTGTGAAAATTAAGCACAGAAAATGAGTACTCATACTTATTATAGAATATTTCGGTGGTCACAGCCACCTGAGTCAAAATTCAACCCACCTATATCCCCTCTGATAATCCCCTCTCCTACTCTACCCTGCAAAGAATACTCCTAGTTCCTAAGAGGAATAATTGTGAGGAAATGAATATATCAGCAGATAGAGTAATCTGGGGAGTGGATTCGTCAAACCAACCCATTGATGACAAGTGGTGACGATTAAAATCAGTTTAATATCAGCGTAAGATAAGTAGTTGTTAAAGTAATTTAATTGTACTTGGGCTTCAATATATGTCAAAAATTCTTAATTTATAGTCGTGAATTCAGAAATAATTAATTTCAATTAAATTTTTAAGTGCAAATTAAAAGTCTACTCAAGTTTTAAATATGCCTATGTCTCTAGGAATGGAAAAAATTAGTCAATTGTATTACATATAGTTTTGTCGTGGTAGGTATGTATTAATATTTGGGGATAAGATCGAAAACTAAAGAAATTAGCACCCTTAGCGGACAGAAGGTGTGGCTAGTTATTGGTAGGATTTCTTTTTTAAGAATGAGGTAACGTCTGAGTACAACCCAGATCGGCATCATGTCTATCTTAACGTAAGGTATTTGACACAAGATACACAAGAACTGAACATAAGATATCTTAACACAAATCCCACATACTAGTTTATCTTCTTCCATAATGTTTCTAGAAGATTCACTATTTTGGTCAAGGCATTCAACCGACAGGTGTTTTCATAGGGCTCCAAGAGGGTGGATTGAAAGAAGGGTGGAGAAATCGATATAAGCCGGTCATCATCATCATCGGTCAACAATCCTAGGATTGGTTTGACGCAGCCCTCCACTCGATTCTTCTATCGGCCAACCTCTTCATATTGACGTAGCTCCTCTCTTTTACATCCTTCACAACTTGCTCCATATACCTCATACGAGGCCTGCCTTTTCCATTCTTCCCGTTCACTTTTCCCTCGACGATTGCCTTCATCAGGCCATCGTGTCTCAAGATGTGGCCCATTAAGTTGTCCCGTCTTCTTTTTAATGTTTTCAGTAGAGATCTCTCCCACTCTTCTTAAGACTTCTTCGTTTGCCACTCGATCGATCCATTTTATCTTCATCATTCTTCGGTAGCACTACATTTCAAATGCTTCCAGCCTGGACTTCTCTGCTGCTGTTATTGTCCATGCTTCGCTGCCATATAGTAGGATGCTCCAGATTTATGTTCTAATGAAATGTTTCCTCACTTCAACGCTTGTATTTGCAGCTGTAAGCAAAATATTCTTCTGGTTAAATGCCGTTTTTGTTTGGGCAATTCTACTGGCAATTTCTGCAACAATAAATTCCTCTGTATGGTATTTCATTCTTCAGTATTCTCGACCTAACTTCCTATTGAATAGATGGAGTACTTAACTTGAATAGCTCTCAGAATAGCACTCAAATGGGGACAAGTAAACATCTGAACACTCCATGTCATTGCTTAGATTGCAACCCGGGCCCTCGGAATTCACTCCAGCCAACAAATCAACGTAATGCTCCAAATGCACCAGTAGAAACTGTTTCTCGTCCCGTCCGCTGGACGTAGCGATGCATTCGGTTGAAATGTGGTCTGAGATTCCTCCACAAAATCCTTGATATTGCCGTAATTTGAACCCAATTACTTAGGATGATGTGCCAGCTCTCTAACGGAAACCTCAATACGATTCTCTTGCTCTTTTGTTGGGTTGTTCAAGTGAAATATAAAACTGTATGCACAACATGGTAAAGAGAGTTAGATAATTTGAACGTCTTATACAGTTTACAATACCTCTTGTTAGTTAACTACATCTACATAATACCGTGCAAGCCACCATAAAGGTGTGTGGAATTGGGTGAATTCACACCAAACATGCATTACGTATCATGCATTAAAAGGATTAATAATTACATTCAAGTCCAAACATAACACTTTAAACAAGATAAACCGGCAATAACATACTGTTAGTTGGGTTAGCTTAAAACCTTTAAACAAACATGCAACTACCTCTGCTATCCATTGATATACTTATATTTATACTATTGGATGCCATTACAGCTAAGTATTCATATCCCAAATTGTATGAGGAAAGAAGGATATTTTGCTTCTGTCAGTTCGGCAATCAGTTTCTCTACTATTATGAGTATGGTACAGTCTGCCATAGTGAGTTGGAGTTCGCGTATTTATTTAAACGCCTTCATTGAAAATATTGTCAAGGAATTGAGTTAAGACATTAAATTGGTCTTTCTGGGCAGGTTGAAATTTTCCGCGGAAAATTTCAACCTGCGGTCTGATGATGATTTATTTGCACCATTAAAAGCAACATACATGTCTCCTGCCGACAATAATCCTATCTTCTCCATTGTTTATTTACGACATCTCCGTGGAGAATTTTTTCTTTCCTCACGCTGAAATTTAAATTTTTTGCATAAATTATAAATAAACGAAGTAGTTTTCGTAAACGTAATATGCAATGTAAGAAGCCGGTGAAAAATTCAAGGCACTGATATCTAATTATAGATCTTGAATCAGCTAAGAAAACGGGTTATCGACGACAGAATAACATAAAAAAATAATGAAAAATAATTTCATTGGAATGAGTCTAAGATTGTAGGCTAGGAGAATAACTCCAATGCCGCTGTTTAAGACGAGACATTTCCTCATTAAACGCAGTGACGGAAAAACTGTTTTCATATTTCCCCCCAATTTCAGTGCGAATTGACGACTGCGAGTTGCGCGCTTGAAGGAAATTGATAAACGCAGTTAGTCGGGAAGAGGTAAACACGATTTTGACGACCGCTTGCGTTGACTTTGAAGGCAGACCCTTTCTTTGTTCAGGACGAGGAAGTACCTCACGAAGTTCCACTCGAGCCAAATTGAGTCCTTTCGCTCAAATTGGAGTATTCCATGCCGTCGCACTTCCAAGATGGAGGACTCAGTGTTGGGACTAGTTTCACAGAAACAAATAGCACCGGCATGTTGAACAGTAAGGTCTCCTCAGAGCACAATCAAAATAAACTAATCATGCACACTTCTATGACTTTGTGAGTGAAAACATAATGACATCAGATCTAAAATCAATGAGATCGCCATGTATACCAACATGTTCCTCCAAGATAAATCGCTTTGTTGAAACTAAGTATCAATTTTTATTTGCGTTTGAATTAAGTTAGTTAATATTCCTGCTATTAAGGAGGTTGATCCGAAAAGTGAAAGTCATGTCATTTTTTTTATATTTTCAGCACTTATAGAACTTAAGTTCCTCTGCATAATAAATTAAAGATAATTATAACAACCCATACTCCTTTTTGCACAAGTTGCATTTGAAATGTTATACGATTAACGGCGAGAATGGCCATCACATGGGAATATAACGTATAAAAATACCATAGTGACATGTCATTTTTGCAAAAAACTGATATTTTATGCGTAATTTCACAAGAAATAAAATGACACGAAAAGAAAGGCATCAACCTACCGTATTTTTCGCTAAATCCACCAATTTCTGCGCTTATAGCAGACGAAATGCGTAGATGTCTTCAAGTGGCGCTGCGGTAGCTCCAGCCAAAATGTATGGCGTATGAATAATATCATTACTAATGAGATATTAAAGTATATTTCAGAAAAATATTATAACATAACGTTTGATAGTAGTATTCTGCTGTTATACATTAGTAAATTCATTGAATACATGAATTTATTTCTTTAAAGTAAGTGCTGGATGACTCCATCGTCTGGCTGATTAAAATTATCATAAAAAAGACTTTCCATCGTATTTCTTGTGATACTTATGACTTTCAATAGCTTAGGTAATTTTGTTTGTGAAGTAAGGATCACTTAGCAGGCATATACTCGTACTTAAATTAATAAGATTCCTCAGACAACTTGACTCAAGCAGTCGCGAGCCAACCTCCTTAAAACCGGTTAGCCGGTTGTGCAACCGTGGCCAATAGGAGCTCACCTCGCGGTCACGTGCTGTTTGTGTTTACATATCGCGATCATTTCATTGTTGCCATTTCAACTACGTCCTAAACCTTAAAAATATTCAGAACAGGATTTAAAAACAGCATTCAACTCTCTTGCATCATCTATTTTTTTGTGAAGGATAAACCATCTGCGACATGTACTCAACAAGAGAAATTCCAAGGGACTTCGAGAAAAACATCATCATTCCTATTCCCAAAAAGAAGAGAGCGGAGAAATGCGAAAATTTTAGGACAATAAGCCTGACGACACATGCATCGAAGATACTGAATAGGATCATCTACATCTACACGATACACTGCAAGCCACCGCGAGGGTGTGTGGCAGGTAGTGAAAATCACCAAGCATGCACTAAAACATCTACAGAAGAATAGAACGAAAAGCAGAGGAGTTCCTGGATGAAGATCAATTCGGATTCAGAAAAAGTACGGGTACAAGGGAAGCAATATTGGCCCTTAGACTGCTCATACAGAAGAGAATGGAGAAGAACTAACCGAAGTTCATTGCATTTGTGGATTTAGAGGAGGCTTTTGACAACGTGGATTGGGATTCAATGCTTGCAATTCTGAAGGAAATTGGAGTGTCCGACAATGACCGAAGAATTATACACAGTCTGTATACAAAAATCAAGTAGCTGTGATTAAATCTGGACCCAGCTGTGAAGAGGCAAGAATAAGGAAAGGAGTGAGACAAGGCTGTGCACGGTCTCCCGGAATTTTTAATGTTTACATCGACAGAGCCATCAATAAAATCAAAGAGGAGTTTTCTTGAGTGACTATCCACGGAGAAAAAATAAGCATGCTGCGATTCGCCGATGACATAGCACTCATAGCAGAGACAGAGAGGGATCTGAACAAGATTCCAGCACCCAGGGAAAAGACATAGGCCAGATATCAGCTGAAGATAAATAAGAAGAAAACTAAGATATTGGTATGCAGCAAGAAAAAAAAGAGGCCAAAACCAATGTCAATCTAGGAAACAAAATCTGGAAGAGGTGACAGAGTTCTGTTACCTAGGAAGGGGAGTAACTAACGATGGACGAAGTTAGAAGGAAATAGTAAGTAGAATAGCCCAGGCAGAAATGGTATTCTATCAAAAGAATAATCTACTTACAGCAGGAAATACAAGCGTAGAAGTAAGGAAACAGTTTATCTGAATATACATCTGGAGCATGTTTCTTTACGGCGGTGAAGCATGGACGATGAGAGCAGCGGAGAAGAAAAGGGAAGAAGCATTTGAAATGAGGTGGTGCTACAGAAGAATGCTGATGATTAAATGGATCAACCGATCAAGTAATCAGGAAGTCCTAAGAAGAGTGGGAGAAAAGAGACGTCTGCTGAAATCTATAAAAAGAAGTATGGACAACTTAATCGGCCATATCTTGAGACATGATGGCCTGATGGTGGTAGTCGTTTAAGGACAAGGAAATGGGGAGATAGGAGAAGGCAAGCCTCGTATGAGATACATGGAACAGATAGTGAAGGATGTAATAGAGAAGAATTACGTCGCAATGAAAAGGTTGGCCGATAGAAGAATCGAGTGGAAAGCTGCGTTAATCCAATCCTAAGATTGTTGATCAATGATGACTATGATATTATAATAGCATACATTTTATCATGGTGAGATTAAATGTACTTAATTCGTTTGTATCTTGTATTTGAGGCATAAATCCTGCATTTGCGGCGGCATAGGAACAAAATGTAAACAGAAACAGCACGTGACCATGAGGCAAGATCCTATTGGCTGCGATTGCACAACCGGCTCGTTATATAAGCGGTCAGGGTGATTGGAACTGTTTCACCAACCGTATCCAGCAACCGCTTTGTGATGTCTAGCATTTAGGGCTGGTTCACACGAAGCCACTCACAGTCAGTCATTGATCCCAATGGAAGAACGGAAGAAACTCATCGAACTTTCTCCCAAGGCACCTCGTCTCTACGGGCTGTCCAAGGTGCACGAGGCAGGCATACCACTATACCCAATTGTCAGTGCCACAGACTCGGCAACGCACAAGTTGGCAAGACATCACGACCATTCTAAAACCATTAACGAATAGGACATCCACCTTTGTGAAAAACTCCGCGCATTTGTGTACATCTGTTTTAGAGAACACAAACTTATATATTTCAATCGACGCTAATGGAGATATTACGACATTTTCCTTTTTATGCGTGAGGCTGTTCATAGGGGTGCTTATAGAGAAGAGAATGGAGAAAAACAAACTGACCTTCATTGCATTTGCGGATTTAGAGAAGGCTTTTGACAACGTGGATTGGAATTTAATGCTTGGAATTTTGAAAGGAATACTGAGTAAGGAGTAAGGAGTGTCGTACAATGACCGAAGAATTATCCACAGTTTGTATAAAAACCAAGTAGCTGTGATTAAATCTGGACCCAACTGCGAAGAAGCAAGAATAAGGAAAGGAGTGAGACAAGGCTGTGCACTGTCTCCCGTAATTTTTAATGTTTACATCGAGAGAGCCATCAATGAAGTCAAGGAGAAGTGTTCTTGAGTGAACATTCACGGAGAAACAATCAGTATGCTACGATTCGCTGATGTTATAGCTCTCATAGCAGAGACAGAAGGATCTGAATAAGATGCTAACAACCACGGAAAGAACAATGGCCATACATCAGCTGAAGATCAATAAGAAGAAAACTAAGATATTGGTGTGCAGCATGAGAGAGGAGGCCAAAACCAACGTTATACTAGGAAAACAGAAACTGGAAGAGGTGAAAAAGTTCTGTTACCTGGGAAGCAGAGTAATCAACGATGGACGAAGCAAGAAAGAAATAGTAAGTAGAATAGCCCAGGCTAAGAGGGCATTCTATCAAACGAAGAATCTACTTACAGCTGGATATACAAGCTTGGAAGTAAGGAAGCAATTCATCAAAACGTATATCTGGAGCATATTTCTTTATGGTAGTGAGGCATGGACGATAACAGCAGCGGAGAAGAAAAGGGTGGAAGCATTCGAAATATGGTGCTATCGAAGAATGATGAAGATAAAATGGATCGACCGAGTGACAAATGAAGAAGTCCTAAGAAGAATGGAAGAAAAGAGATGTCTACTGAACACCTTAAAAATAAGACGGAGCAACTTAATCGGGCAGGTCTCGTATGAGTTACAAAGAACAGGTCGTAAAGGACGTGAAAGAAAGGAACTACGTGAATATGAAGAGGTTGGCCGATAAAAGAATCGAGTGGAGGGCTGCGTCAAACCAATCCTAGGATTGTTGACCCTTGATGATGATGATGCATGATATAGGTAACGCATTTTGAAATGAAAGCTGTAGCCTAGTTATTCCACATAAACTTTATTTATAATCTAGCTTTCGACTTGTAAAGTCATCATCAGGTACGTGCATAACAAGACTTGTGGCTTTATTTTTGAGCAGTCTTCTTATGCATGTACTTGGTTATAAGTACCTGACTTCATAAGTTGAAACCTAGGTTTCGTGGCAAATTTTGGAAATGCCATGAAGTTTCGCTTGACACAACCAATACGTGACGTATGTTTGGCGTGAACTCACCCCCAGACATACACTTTTATGGTGGCTTGTAGAGCATTGTGTAGGTGCAGATGTAGATGAGCTAAAAAAAAGTTCGAAACTTCGACGCTGGTCGCACTTTGTCGTGGAGGAACTTTTAAAGTATGAGTCAACATGGAAGCCATATCCGGGGGCTATCTTTAAGTTTCAATGTTAGTATGTCTAGAACAGGGCAGAATAAGGGTCATGTAGAGGCTTCTGTCCGCACCCTGAGCTTCCGTGACAATGCGTGAACCGAGGAGGGGATGGGTTTCAAGGCGAAGCCCATTCAGAAAAGGGTTCGGCCCCTAGCTAAGCTTCCGACATCCTTAATTTCCCCGCCCTCGATCGAGGGATAAAAGGCTCCCGAAAACTATAATCGGAGCGTAATGGCTTTCACCTTGAAATTTTATTTCTCTTTTCTTACGAACTCCTTGGTCTTCTTTCTTGTGTTTCCCCTGACACAGGAAGGGAGGATGTTAAGTCGTACCAGCGCTTGAAACGAAACCAGATGCACGAAGAAACCAGTCTATTAGAGTGAGATACATTTCTCTCTTTATAAAATAACCATTTCCTTCTCTCTGCATACGAAATGCTTATGAAAAGTGACTGCAAAGCAGACAGCAGGCCTGCTAGTATATCTGTTACGGCAGCAGGTCTGCTAGTCACCTATTTAAATGTAAATATTATTATGTAGGGGTGGTATTCTTGGGTAAAGTGAAATTAGTGTCTACTTGATACCCATGTAATTAACTGTGTAATAATTTGCAGTACTAGGTATGTACCTGCTATCAGCAGGAATTGGAAATTATTGTTAACGTTAACAATTGCTCTGTTTGGGAACAATTGATGTGCAATATGATGGTAGTCATTTTTACCACCACAAATGACGCTATTGACAAAGAACATTGCTTGCCAATGAATACTGCCCGTATATTTTGTGCATTCGACGAGTCGTATTTGGTAATCACAATTTGATTTCGATCCAAGCCGTTCATCTGTCAATATGTTAACGAAGAACCTAGGCAATTCTCAAAAAAATTTTATTTTATACAGTTTTTCGTGAAATGGTTGAACCTCAAACCTGTGCTTATGCAAACGAATAAAATATTTAAGGTAGGCGAAAAATAGAGGAAACAATAAAGGAATAGACTCCACAGTAAGGTACTTTTGAGTCCAGTAACTCCTGTGGAGTCCACCGAGTTCTTTCATTTATCCGTGGCCGAAACATTTCTATGAATCGATTATTGCCTACATTCACTCTGGTCTTCCTCAGATGTCTCGTCACTTGCATACCGGAAAATTAAGTTAATAACACTTGGTCATTGATATAAATATTTAAAAAACATGCCTCCTTACTATAATCTAACAGTAATCCTCTTCGAAACGTTCGCCCATTCCTTTTCTCCTCCCCCTCCCCAAAATCTATTAAATCGCTTTAGTCTTTTGTCGAGTGATTGACATGAAATAGTCATGGAAGAGTATATACAGAATATACAAGACACTTTATTTATGTCGTCTTTTATAGCACTAATTCTATAAAATACTTTTTAGTAGTTATTTATTTGGGTATTTAAAAGCAACACAAAAGTCTTATACCGACAATGATCCTTTTTCTCCGTTGTTTATTTATAGCGTCTTCATGGAGACGCTCTTCTTCCATTGCACTTAAATAGGTCTTTTAGCTTAAATTATAAATAAACAATGCCTTATAACGTTTCGGCAATTGACCTAATATGTGACATCAGAAGTCGGCAAAAATTCAATATGTTGTTATCATATTTACCAATGAAGGCTCTGGATTAGTTCAGAAAAAGAAATGTAGATGGCAGTAATGTATAAATGGGATGGATGATAACAATCTGATTTTGATCTTTGATTGCTTGTGAGGCGTACGAATGTTGAAGATTCATTTTTGTACAAGAATTTCAAGAGACGGAGTTAATTTCTTGAATTAAGGCATTTTGGATAGCTAATGGAGTTCCGTGAAAAAAGCCTCTGTTCACATTTCATGCTTAGCTCGCATAAGTAAAACTTTATAAACGTTACCATAACATGATGTCTTTACTCTGAACCAAAGTCTTCGCGTAATTCATCATGTCTCCAAATAAGGAACAGCATCTCAAAGACTCAAATTCTAAGCCAAATTTTTTTACGTCAACCTCATGAATCAATGAATGTTATGGAAATATTCCCGAAAGTTGATTAAAATCACATGACGTGAAACTCCTTCTGACATCACTGCAAGGTATATGTTCCATGTTGCTACGGAAACAGACGTTAGTTATTTTAGAAGAAAACGAAGCGAATATATTGTTTTGAAGTTTTTTGCCATTCTTTGGTCGAAACGATGACTGAAAAGTGATTTTAAAAAGCAGAATCCGTCAATTTGTTTTTGGACGACTCCCTTACGGTGGCATCCTTCTTAAAAAAACAGCGATTGATTTTTCACAGTAGAGATTAGAGATTATTGTAGTGGAAAACAGGGCACTATACGGGCATTAATTATATTTTATGGACGAGTTTATAGTTACGATTCACAACTTTTAAATGAAAAATCGAAATATATCAGCTTATTGAATTTAAAAAAAAATGAGATGATTATATCGTTGTGTTATTAAAGCGAGAAAAACGTGCAAATATAGTCATATTTTTGCAAAACAACTTAATTCTTCAGCGAAATTTACGCCAAACACGTTTCAGCTTATAACCTTTGCATTCGAGGAGTTATAAAAATATTGCAACCTCCCTATTGACCCTCACCCTGGCGTTGCAATTCAATGGATTAAACTTGCCTAAGGTCATCGTATGTCAGCCCTTCATTGTTCCTCGTCTGTCTATTGTCAAGTCGGAAACAAATTAAGAGGTTTACGGCCTTTGTAAAGATGAGAAGGCTCTTTTTTTTCTATTCCTTGACCAAAGTGTAAAAAGCCGTTCCCACTGTCACGATGGACCCTCGTTAATTTTACCCTCTTTCTAGATTCAGGATAAGTGACACATCTTCTCTCGATTTTTCCCCGTTGATGCCACTGGAGTTCCGCGAAATTCCCTTCAATTATTTCCTCCTGTTTTTTTTCCTGCAAACTTTTTTCGCTAGTTGTTTACCCAACATGTGCTCCAATATTTTCTTTCCTCCGCGAGAAGAACGACCCTCTTTGAATCTCAAATTGCCCTCCTCGGATGCGGCCGTTCTTTGCGGATCTATTTAGCATGGGGGTGTGCATTTTTTTCCAACCCTCAACAGCAGCAAAGGCTGTGTTCCCTCTCTCACCAACCACCTCAATCTGTTTTATTTTTAGTTACGACCTGCTGCTTTTTTTCTTTAAAGGTGGCATCATCATCTCCGCTGGGGGCGGAGTCGTTTCGCCCTTTGATCATCCCCCTTGGCACCACGATCGCCTCTCTTACACCCCCTAACAACCCCCAACCACCCTATACATCCCCCCACTTGGCGCAATTTCGAAACGCTTTGATGTCATTTCTTTACTTTGCCTTTGAGTGAAACATCCTCTCTCTCCGTCTCCCTTACACAAACGCACACCCTCTTATGTATAACAAACGTATTTAATCCGCTTCCTAAACTAAGAATTCCCTGAAAAAGGCATGATATCCGCGTGTTCCTTTAATATTTTCGTGAGGGAAAGTTCAATTAGATTCATTGGAAGTAATCGACAGCTAAGGACATTTGCCCCATTTAAATAACGTGTCGGTAGGAACATCTATATAGTACCCTGCGTACCTCGAGGGTGTGTGGCAGGGGGTGAAGATCACCGAACATGCCCCATTTACGCGCAACTAAAAGCTACCAAGACCTACTTGCATACATGCACCTTGCAGTCATGCAATTAGACGTGCAACTCCCTAATATCAAACGACTAATAGCTGCCATTACAGAATACTCTAACAATATTTTACCCTCCTCACCCTTTGCTAACGCTGCCTATTATTTTCTCTAATGGTACGCGGGAAAAATGACATTACAAATCTATTAGTGTGACTCGGATACTACACAGAAACATACTAGATAATAGTCACATGCAGCTGTATGGATAGTATCGACGTTATAGTGAAGGAATTATTGGTTATAATGGCATTTACCTAAATGTATTTATATGGATTCACCTATGATGCATGGGTTATTAATGTTAATACATGCATCATGCACTGCAGACTACTCAAACAATAGTTAACCTACCTATCTCTTTGCTATGCTGCCTCTTGTATTCTCTGATGGAACGCGGGGAAAATGGCATTTTGAATCAATGGTAGGACAATCTATATCTCTAACCTTATTAGCCTTGCATATTCTTGCATAACACGCAGGTTTTTTTAAAAGTGTATCTAATATCGTCAGTAAAGCTATCCGTTTTAAATTTTTATAGTAGATTTGATCTGTACTTTAACTTACGAGATGATAATAATTCCCAACCTACTTCTATTAATGCCGATACACTTCTAAACTTATCGTAATACATTTGGAAAAACCTAGCTGCTTTACGCTGTGCACTGTCTAGCTCTCTGATCAAGCCTAAGTTATTTGGATCCAATATATTGGCCACATATTCAAGATGCGACTTAACTAGTGAAAAGTAACATCACTCTCTTGTCTTTTCGTCACATTTCCCGAGTTCTCCTTTAATAAATCCTAGCTTTCTATTGGCTTGGTTGATGTTTTCGGGATGTGTCTTCCCCACCGTAAATCTTAAGCTAAAGCTGTGCACTGTCTAGTTCTCTGATCAAACCTTAAGTCATTTGATTCCCATGCACTGGCCACATATTATGAATGTTTCAGGGAACGGAGGAAGGATGAACCATTAGCCTGCTCGTTACTAAAGGTCTTAAGGGGTCTAGCACTTAACGTCACATCCGACGGCAAGGTAAACTGAACTTTAAGTAATTTCCAAACTGCACTCACATTGAAGCAGATATACAACAGCTGTAACTCGAACTCATGACCTCTGGATGAGATTTCAGTACTCTACTGAACTAAACTAGGAAAACAAAAAATTGAAGAGATGAAAAAGTCCTGTTACTTGGGAATCCGAGTAACCAACGATGGACGAAGCAAGGAAGTAATAGTCAGTAGGATAGCCCAGGCAAGGAGGTCATTCTACCAAAAGAAGAGTCTACTTACAGCTGGAAATAAAAGCTTAGAAGTAAGGAAGCAATTCATCAGAACGAGCATCTGGAGCATGTGTCTCTACGGCAGTGAGACATGGACGATGACAGCAGCTGAGAAGTCAAGGTTGGAAGTATTCGAAATGTGGTGCTACAGAAGTATGATGAAGATTATTAACCGACTAAGTAACGAGGAAGGCCTAAGAAGAGTGGGAGAAAAGAGAAGTCTGCTGACAACTCTAAAAATAGGAAGGTCCAACTTAATCGGCCATATCTTGAGACACGATGGCCTGATGAAGACAATCGTCGAGGTAAAAGTGAACAGATAGATTGGAATTGGCAGGCCTCGTATAAGATATATGGAATAGGTTGTGAGGGATGTTTTAGAGAAGAATTACCTCATTATGATGGGGTTGGCCGATAGAAGAATCGAGTGGAGGGCTGCATCAAATCAATCCTAGGATTGTTGACTCATGATGATGATCTTCAAATGAGGAAATTAGATCATCTATCAATAGTTTCCTTGAAAAGCTTCGAGAAAAATAATGAAAAATTATTAATTAATGATCTTCACAAATCCTAAGTGACTCAGGTCTGACAAAGGGGTTAACAGTTTTGTACGTGTACAAGGTTCTCAGCTCTCTAATTAAACTCGCCGCTTCTTTTTCTGACGGTAACGAATTGGTGTTGAGAGCCTTTGTCCTAATTAGCAATGCTTCAGCGAGTCTTGACGCTCTCTGAGATGGATTACTCTTCTGACGGAGGGAGTTTCGAGGTTCACTAGTTGGCCTAATTATACGGCTTTCCTTGAAATATTCTTGGATAATGACTTTTTTTCGTCAACTGGGGAATAGGTATTGAATTTACCTACGCCTTGCAATAAAAAAATTCTGTTTGTGACTTCCAAACTTAGGAATAGGGCTGCGTGATGTGCTGTTTTGAATATCGCACGACGATATCATTCTGATATCGCGGATTCGCCGATATATCGGTTTTGCGATATAAATAGGAAATATCGTGATATGGACATATCGGGATATGGACATATCGGGAAATCGACACATCGGGATACCGGATATCGACTTATAATATATTAACTTAAGGCGAAAGAGCATATAATTTTAGACAATATAGGTTCTTTTTAATTTTTTGATACGGCCCCTATGAGCTTAAAAGGTATTTTTCCTTGGTCGAAGAACGGTGAAAATTTTTTAAATTCCGAATTATGGTTTAAAAAAAATAATTTTGTAAACAAATTTGAATTTTTCTTGTTGAATTCGAGTTTTCAGTGATGAAAGCGCACCATGGCCATTCCATTCCCTACATCCAAATTTTATGATAGAAAAGTTATAGTTAATAACAATAACAAATTAAACAATTTAAAATATATAATCAACGATTGGGGAAGTATAATATTTTATAAGGAAGAGACCGTTTATAGCACTCCAATCCGATCAACCATTACCGAGAAATTGCGCTAAATAGATACATTATTAAGGGTGACAGAAAAAAATACCGGAATCAGGATTACGTCATATCGGGATATCGGGATATCGGATATCGACATATCGTGATATCGCGTTTCAAAATATCGACTCCCTATATCAAGTGCATATCGAGTATCGTCGACGATATATCGTGGTATCGAACAGCCCTACTGAGGAAGCAAGAACCTTATGGATTGTGGTGATATTGATTAGGTAGATGAAGGCTTAATATGCTCAGGATAGAAAAAAATCAGCCAATGCGCTAGGAGACGCAGAGAGAGTTTAAAGAGAACGAGTTTTATGACATCCTTCTTCTGCAGCAGGGCACGATGTCTAGGGGATCTACATCTACGTAATACGCTGCGAGCCACCACGAGGGTGAGTGGCAGGGGGTGATGATCACCAAACATGCGCTTTTGACATGCACCTAGAATATTTAGTGAGGACATGCTAGATAATACTGCCACAATCAGCTATATGACTAGTATCTTCATAATAAGAAAGGGATTATCGGTTTTTATTACATGCATCATTCACTACAGACTACTCTATTAATATTTTCCCTTCCCATCCCTTTGCTACGCTGCCTATTATGCTCTCATATGGTACGCGGGAAAAATGACATTATAAATCTATCGGTACGACAATCTATCTTTCTATTCTTATTTATCTGGTCGAATCTAGCAATATACGCAGGGTTTCTTAACGTATATCTAACGCCATCTGTTTACCAATCGCTTTAGAATTTACTTAGAAGGTTTAACTTAAATTTTAACTGCGTTCTAGTAGTACTATTAGACTCGTAACACTTATACATTTATCATAACGGCCTTTAACAAATCTAGCGGATCTCCTTTGCACACGCTCAAATTCTTTTATCATACCTTCCTCGTACGGATTCCATATACTAAAGGCATACTCTATATCTTCCGGAAATATGTTGGAAAAGAACGCTGGAATTCAGAACCTATCGTAAGAATGTTGACTACCGAGTGTGAAATGTGTCTGGTGTGTCGGGTATCCCAGTCGGACTTTTGTAATGATATGAAATGCAATTTTTGCCTCGAATGTGGTTTATGTTTTTCTTAAACAATTGAATTGAAAATCTCCCGCACCGAAGTATAAATGGACGTTATCAATATTTGGATAGCAGAGAATTAATTTTATTTATAGAAATTTTGACGTCGGAAACTCAGCCAGGGAAACTTGGTATATTCATTACTTAAAGAGAATATAACCCAACGTTTAATGGACAATTTTGTATGCCAGTAGGGAATAGAGTGATGACTGGAAAGAACCAGCGGAGCAAGAAATTTGTGGAAGTGGTGTATCGGTTGAAATAAAGAGAAAAGAAGATATCTCTTCTAGTTTTGGTAAAAATAATTCCATACTTCTTGTCTTCCTGTGCTTCTTTTTACCACTCCTTACCTAGTCATTTTCTTTTTGCTAGCATTTTCAACTTGCTCTTAGGTTTGGCTATCTGTCATGTGCAGTCAACTTTTATCGTAGATAAAACCACTGTTGATTTCACTAGATGATCCCAGCCTTCCCCTCCCTGTCCCTGGAGAAGCATCTTTCTTGCCTGTCGGAGCAGTCAGCTTTCCTTACATCGAGTCCATCTTCACGACTCCCATCACCCCACCATCTACCCCTTCTCCATCCATCCGCACCTTCCCCTTGTTTCTCCCCTCTGCTATCAATTTCAGATTCCCTAAAACCTTTGATACGCCAGCTGAGTATTTTAAATTCTCAGAGCTCCAGTATGGTAGTGAACATTTTATGCAGAGGGCGATTATGATTGTAGTGTTGGCTTAAGCATGTTAAAAAAATACCGTCAGCAATAAATATTTATGCAGTTGGAGAAAAGAAGCAGGACAAATGTTAAACCAGGAAAACAAAAAATCGAGGAGGTGGAAGAGTTCTGTTAAGCCTGGGAAGCCGAGTAACCAGCGATGGACGATGTAAAAGAAGATTCTGCTTACAGCTGCAAATACAAGCGTGGAAGTGAGGAAACATTTCATTAGAACAAACATCTTAAGTATTCTACTATATGGCAGCGAATCATGGACTATAACAGCAGCAGAGAATTCAAGGTTGGAAGCATTTGAAATGTGGTGGTACTGCAGAATGATGAAGATAAATTGGATCGATCGAGTTACAAACGAAAAAGTCTTACGAAGAGTGGGAGAGAATAGATGGCTACTGAAAACCTTAAAAAGAAGTCGGGATTATTCAAGAGGCCACATCTTGAGACACGATGGCCTGATGAAGACAATCGTCGAGGGAAAAGTGAACGGGAAGAATGGAAAAGGCAGGCCTCGTATGAGGTATATGGAGCAAGTTGTGAAGGATATAAAAGAGAGGAGCTACGTCAATATGAAGAGGTTGGCCGATAGAAGAATCGAGTGGAGGGCTGCGTCAAACCAATCCTAGGATTGTTGACCGATGATGATGATGAATACACATTTATGAATTCATATTTCTGCAGGAATTTGTTTAATGCCAAACCCTTTTAAAAAACATGCTGCTTCCTGGCCTATTATTATATATGTACGCGAGTATTCCTATTTAAAATCAGTTTCACCAATGAGCAAGAGACATTTTTGAGTACATGTACGGAAATGACTTATCTTCTGCCAATCGCCCTCTAGAATGCTTATGGAGTGTTTTGCAGTTGTTAATGCTATGAAAATAGACTAAAAATATGAACTCTTGGGTGAAACTCAGTGAGCTTTTCTGTCTATTAACCCATCTATTCGTTTCTGTGAAATTCAAAAATCTTGAGTAGAACCCACGAAGTTAGGCTTGGAAGGCGACGCGATTCCTCTGCTGCTTCCGAGGCAGTTAGGTAGAAAGAGAGAGAGACAGATTTTAGGATAAATACATAGGGTTGGATTGAAGGAAGTATTTATTCGCATAGAGCCATTTTTCACTTTATCCGCGGTTGTTTAATAACAACATCCACGTTTCACCTTTAAGTTATCTTCGGCTGGGATACAATTGTACACATGAGGTGACAAAATCTTCACCTACAATTTGCAAAGTACTGGGATATCTTTAGTATCCACATTTAGCGGAAGGTACTATTGTAACTTCCTGTAATTAAACTAGACACCCTCAAATAAATTTGTAGATAGACCGAGTAAAACTGCAGCATAAGAGTCACTTATTCTCATCTGCAAAAATTAACGACACATTAATGGCTAATATGAATTAAACCAAGAAATCTCGCAAGGTTTGTTAAATTTTGAATATGTTTCTCGGGCTTGCGACCGGTTGATAGGCTCCATTACTGCCCAGTTTAATTTTATTTAGAATAAGAATTTAATTTAATACGAATTGGCAGTAATGGAGCTTATTAACCGGAAGTAAGCCCGAGAAACATTTCTTCATAATATTCGCCGGGAAAATATCAGATCTTAAATAAGAATTTGTTTCGTGTGACCACTTTTTTATGGACGTTATTAGCATTGGTTTCGCACTTTTGCCGAAAAAAACGTATTTTGTGATATAGGTACTATTTTAATATCGACGTTTTGATGAATGGGTGAGAGACATTTTTGGGAGAGACCTCGGATGGGATAGAGTGAGAGAATTTTTTGGCGTTTCAAAAATCAGTGGAAATGTCGTTATTGTGCATTTCGGTGGCAAACTCCAGTAATTTTTTAAAATTTAAATTGAGTAATGAGTATGCACCATAGTTTTTAGATGCTGGAATTGAATTCCATATAATGTCATAGATTGGAATACCGTCTCGGGAATAGGTGCTGTGATCGTCTCGTCCGTTAAAATTTGTTACAATGCTTCTAGGGTATTTTATAAAAACACACTGTCTTGATAATGCTTTTGTGCGCAGAATAAAAGCAAAGAAGCCACTTGCTAATGTGGACGTATTCTTATGCTTGTCATCGTGAAATTCAACACATGCATCGCGCGCTCTTTCAACGGGGGACTCCCTGTATGAAAGTGTGATACTTATCTTCATATACATCTACATAATACCCTGCAAGCCACCATAAAGGCGTGTGGCAGGGGGTAAATTCTCACCAAACATGCACTACATATTATGAAGTGAAAAGGATTAGTATTAATGTTTTGTATAGTAATAAGGGATTGATTTTTAATACATGTAATATACACTACTCTAAAATATTTCCCCTACTTCTATCCCTTTGCTATGCTGCCTTCTGTTCTCTTATATAAGGGGGAAAAATGACGTTTTGAATCAATCAGTACGACAATCTTGTTGTAAGAAGGTTGGAATATCTTCCCAGAGCGAAAGATGTTATGATGTGAGATTCCGCCTTGTGATGTTAAAGACCCTCGTTGCTTATGCCGTGCAGCCTACCATCAATCTTCGTACAAAAAAAAATATCCTCGTGGATTTAAGTGAATCTTCGCTCCGCTATCAGTTATGATGATGATGATGATGTTGATGTCGAGTTGACTTACTGCCCCCCCCCCCCCCCGCACTAAAGTAAGCACGCTCCGTGTCCTGTTTGCGTCTTTCGCGGCACTCGTCGCTGAGGATTTTCGCGGGCCTCCTTGGCAGACGTGAAATCCCGGTCTCCCTTCCTTATTCTTGGCACGTCGAGGCCATCCATCTCCGAGGAATCCGAAGGAAGAAAATTCCACTCCCGCGGATCTCCGAAGCCACAAAGCAAAATTCTCCCTCCCAAGAAAAGGCGATCATCCGACGACATGCTCTGTGAATCGTTTCTCTTTTCTTTGAGACGTGAGTAAATGGTACATATGTTAATGAATTTTCTGTTGCGGTTCAACACTTAAGAGTTCAACAAAAACCGCTATCTTGTTGATTGAATTGAATAAGGCGATACTTTGTGAAAAATTGACATAGTGTAAGAGAAACTTAACTTTGTATTTTTTCACACTTTTATCCGAGACACCCTACCGGTTTCGACACTCCCATGTCATTGTCAAGGGTTCTTGTTAATGTTAAAGATATATTTCTCAAACTGCGTTTACCTCTACATCTACGGATTTCTCAGAAAGTCACCTAGATGTGTTTGGTAGGGATCGTGTACTCACCTAATATGCATTACGCATAGATATTTATTTTAAGAGGTACTATGGTAAATATTAGACAGAAGTGTTACCTATAGTTCCACCAGACCTGTGTAGCTAAAGTATACTTAGAAAAGTAATAATCATTGATTGGTTAGGAATGTCTCAAAATATATTAATTTATTAATTCTGAATCGTTTTAAGGGCCAGATATAATGAGTGTATGACCGAAGATTTATCCACAGCTGGTATAAAAACCAGGTGGCCATAATCAAATCAGGACCCAGCAGTACGGAAGCAAGCATAAAGAAAGGAATGAGGCAAGAATGTGCACTGTCTTCCGTATTATTCAATGTCTACATCGAGAAAGCCATCCAAGAAGTCAAAGAAAAGTCTCCGGGAGTGAATATCCACGGGGAGAAAATCAACATTCTACGATTCGCCGATGACATAGCAGTCATGGCAGAAACAGAAGGAGATTTAAAGAAGACACTAGGAAATACGGAAAGAACAATGATCAGTTATCATCTGAAGAACGTTAAAAAGAAAACTAAGGTATGCAGTAGAATAAAGGAAGCCAGGACCAATATTAAACTAGGAACACAAAAAATCGAGGAGGTGGAAGAGTTCTGCCACCTGCGAAGCCGAGTAACCAGCGATGGACGAAGTAAAAGAGAAATTGCCAGTAGAATTGCCCAAGCAAAAAGGGCATTTTACCAGAAGAAGATTCTGCTAACAGCTGCAAATACAAGCGTTGAAGTGAGGAAACATTTCATTAGAACATGCATCTGGAGTATTCTACTGTATGTCAGTGAAGCATGGACAATAACAGCAGCAGAGAAGTCCAGGCTGGAAGAATTTGAAATATGGTGCTACCGAAGAATGATGAAGATATAATGGATCGATTGTGTGACAAACGAAGAAGTCCTAAGAAAAGTGGGAAGAAAGAGAAGTCAGCTTTCAACTCTAAAAAGAAGAAGGGACAACTTAATCGGGCATATCTTAAGACACGATGGAATGATGAAGACAATCCTTGAGGGAAAAGTGAACGGGAAGAATGGAAAAGTCAGGCCTCGTATGAGGTATATGGAGCACAAAAAAAGAAAAATTAGAAACAGAAGGTGTATACTTGCTGAAATACGGAGCATGTGATAAGGTCTACGTGGGTGAAACAGGGTGGACAATTAAGCAGAGAGTCAAAGAGCATAGTGCCACCATACGCCCAGTAGGGCACCAAGAGAAGTCAGCATTCACCGAGCATGCAGCACAAGGCCACGGCATCAAAATCGAGAAGCCGATAATCCTGGCCAAGGGCAGGCACTTCAAAACAAGGAGTTTTAGGGAAGCCCTGGAAATAAGGAAACACCCCAGGAATTTCAACAGAGACCAAGGGCAAGCGATCAGCAGCTCCTGGCTCCCTGTTATAGCCAAAAATAAGGAAAGAACAATCCAGAATTTTCCACAACACCCTTCTCCTCCCCCCCCTCCCTCCTTTCCCTTCCCCCCTTCCCCACCATGAGCATATAAATTGATTCATAATGCTCTGGTCACTCATTAGCCCTGAGGAGGTCTCCGGCAAAGGAGAAGAAACGTTGGCTACTTTTTAACTAACAACGCGGATAACCCCAAAAACAGTTATTAGTTATATGGAGCAGGCTGTGAAGGATATAAAAGAGAGGAGCTACGTCAATATGAAGAGGTTGGCCGATAGAAGAATCGAGTGGAGGGCTGCGTCAAACCAATCCTAGGATTGTTGACCGATGATGATGATGATAGTATTATGAAAATGTTTCAGGTTCACTGATGACTATTCAACCTACAGTTTATAAACTTAACGAGCAGGGAAGCGCTTATAAATAGAGAAACAAGTCTTCTTGAAAATATAAAAAAATCCTCAAATTGAAAAAAACGTTCCTGTTCTTCTAAGATTGGCGGATCCATTAATTGGCGGAACGCACTGATAATGCAATTCTCGTCAACCATGAGGAGTGGCTTTAATTATAATTTTTGTCTCTTGTGCCTCTAGGGATCGAGAAAAATGCCTTCAACACTCAACATGCAGGAGTCTCTATTATTTCTCACTTGAGTGGTAAACCAATATTGACTGGCGAACTTTATCAATAAATTGATTTACCGTAAAAATTGACAATTATTGTGGACCTATATTGGAAGATTTAAAGATTCGTAACGCTTTAACCCCAAAGGTTATATTAGGTGGGTTCTTCTCAAAATATTAACTGTTTCTAGTGTGATGTCGTGGAGCATAACAGAAATTGAGGCAAATGAACAAGCCTTATTTATCCATGGTTTTATGTTAAGTATAGAATTAAGCCTGATTGATAATGACAGAGTTGGCCAATCCAACCACTAAACTCCAATGTTGAATGAAAACTGCTCATCAGGATGGGGGAGACAATATCCTCTCCAATGTTGTATCACAGGAATTTATTACGGCAATAACTAACATAATGGGTTGAGTTGTCCAATAAAGGCATCTCAATGATTCAAAATTGGACTTGTGTTCAATGTGGAACGTTATACCCCCTAGAGTACGGCGCTGTTATTTTTTCCATCAGTGATAAATGGTTTGAATATTTTAAACAAATATTTTACGTGATTCAAAACTCCACATATTATATCCCTTCTTTTACAAATTAATATTTAGTTAATTTTTCTTGCCTGTACCGTGTATGTACCTTTTAACACCTCGAAAATTTAAAATACATGCTTCCATTGGGACCTTCATTTTCTCAACTGACGACATTGTTTCCATTCTCTTCTCAGTTTTTTCACGAGAGGGTCCATAAACTACGGAGATCAACTGAGCGATGATCGTGTCGGAGGATTCCTTATCACAAGGTAAGTTCTTTGGGAATTAATTGGCATGACCTTTTCGATTCACTATTCCAAATTTAGTCACATAGTTTGCCACGAGAAGACGTTCTGCGCGGGAACTCCTACCCAACCGTACTAGTGTATTTTTATTCGCTTTCTTGTTCCCTAATCTAAAAAAAATTGACTGCGTAAAAAGATTCCCTTTAAAAAGATGGCCTTACGATATTTTTTCAATCAGAATCTGATATGAAGTGTGAATTGAAAAGAGCAATATGAATTTTGAATCAGAGTATGCGGATATCGGAATTGATAATGCTTTAGTCAATTTTTCCTACACATGTGAGCAATATAGGTATTAGCTTCTCCAAGGAGGAGAGAAATGAGATTAAACGAAGCAACAGTTTCTCTATTACTACAAACTTCAATATGATTTCAGACACGCTTATTCGACCAATGATCGTACGGAATTGGAGAAATGTTTTCACGCATCGTGCCTTTGATACTGAGCAAAGATCAGTAAAGACTGATGGATTAGACATTTTCTAGGTGAAATATAGAGTAAAAATCACAAATATGAAACTTTGAAGTACTTCTTAAATATTTATATAAAGGGTAATCTCTTCTAATGTTTAAATGTTTGATTTAATACATAAAATGCTGTAATGAAATTTGGAAAGTTAATATACCGTGAGGAATGCATAAAAATTCACGGTGTACCATAAGATTTTATTAAATCAAGTTTTGAGTAATATACACTATATAATATTGAGATATCTGAAATATGCATGAAAGAAAAAAAGGCAAACTGTTACCCGTATTATTTTAGCTCTGTGTGGCGCTCAAGGTAAGAAATTTATTGTTCACAAAATGTCGGTAAATCTCCATTTAAAACATATAATTACGACCTTTAGTGTTTGCGCCAACCTTTTATGTATTAGAGCGTCTTCAAACCTTCCTAAAACGTTCTGAAAGCCTATGACCGCGCCTTCGGGGCTACGAACGCCAATTCCTCAGCCTTTTCTACCGAATATACGATTATTAACGTTCACCTTTACGCCAATTTCTAGAGCTTTTTAACGGCAGCTATACAAAATAACCTATTTCGGGGATTATCGAGCATTCTCGTGAAAAACGACATGCTGATTTCGATTATCGAAGCTTCCAAAACGTTGGGAATTTGAAAACGCCGGCTAAAGGCCATTAAAATATCCATTGCCATAACAATTTCTGGAGGGTTGTGGTTGTTTTCGTTGCAACATGGTTGCTTGTGTATTTGAAATGCATCGAGTTTGAATCACCTTTACTGGGAGGCAATACATTTGGAATGTCAGACGTTGTAATTTTCTTTTTATAAATATGTCTAAAGCTTTGCGAGGTTGTCGTTATATGTCGTTAAATATATATCATGTTGAGATGACATGCAGAGGAAATCGTGTATTGGAATCTGTGCAACATTTGGAGATGGTGCTGGATGTGTTTTCAAGCAAAATCACGCTACAATGAACCCTTCGGGCAATGAAACATCAACTCCTAACTTACGTAGTTATTGTAACGCATGAATCTTCTACAGAATATTGCGTAGTTTACGTGAAGAGGCCAAATGGTAGGTGAAACGGGAAAATAGTTGCCAGGTTGGAGTAAAAGATTTTATACCTCTCCGTGATTGGTTACATTTCAAATGTGGGTACTAAAATATTTGTATGCATGCATGTTATTTTTATTATCGAACTTCTCATTACTTCTACGAAAAATATGAGCAAAATCCTAATTAAACATGTTTAGATCAAGGAATGAGGAGAACTTTAAGCGATGAAATCTGGAAAGGTGATTTTTGTGGAGATGAAGTAATCCCAGCCTAAGTATCCATTTAAGTGGGTACAAATGGGCATCAGAGGAGCCGTATTCACATCTACATGTATACGATATCCTAAAGTACACAGAGAGGGTGTGTGGCAGGGGGCGAAGATCACCAAAAATGTACTATTGACTCAAAACTAGTGTAATACAAAAGTAACTTTACTGGGAGGTAATTAATTTGATTTGAAAAGTACATCTTCAGGATTCACTTGGTGGAGCATTATTTTAACAAGTAGGGGAAACACTTGGTAAGGTTTCACAGACATTTTATAGACACCGATCAAGATATATGTGTATAGAAGTTCGTATATGTGACTTGGCCGGATGGGGAGGGAAGGTGGGGGGAAATGCTGTGTAGGAAAGTTGAGCCAGGTCGGAGAAGAGAAAAACGGTAAGATCCAGAAGGGAGAGTGGGACGGGAACACGTATTCATTTAACAAAGACGTGCCGATTTTAGCAGCTGACACCATCTCCAGTTGTTCAAAGAAGTTCAACTAGTGAACTTTGCACTGGGCGTGTAAAACCTTATGGATGAAGTCACTGGTGTGGTCTTCTTCAATCAAATACTTGACGAAGAGAGAACTATAATCAACTTTCATTATACAATTTTGGCCTTTTTTCACACGGGTATCGATAGTACGTCCAGTTTGACCAATGTATGTAGCATAACAATAATTGCTATTACCTTTTAGCATACATATTCCCAGTTTTATCTAGGATCACATATTTACCTTTAGAATTAATAATGAACTACCCTATATTATGGGGTTACAAAATTATATTCTAAACTTGTCATTCGGAACACACTCCGGGAAATTTAGGGTAAATTTCTTAAAATTAGGAAAATTTTAAGAACAAATGAAATTTTGAACCAGTGTTTTGCTGTAATCTCATATTGAGGTTCATGTAAATCAGTAATTAAGTGAAGAGCTAGTTTAGTTTCTAGACGCACAATTTTGTGTATTAATTTGTAGTTGTACCCATATTTATAAGCAATATTTTCAATCGTGTGTAATTCAACATTATAATAATGGATAGAATTAGGAATGGATAATATTCTATTTACGATGGAATAGAATGCTGATAGCTTATGCAATTGTTGGTGGCAGGAGTCAATAGGGATTATTGCATCGAATTAAGTTAATTTTATAAAAATGAAGGAGGAATGATGATCATTGGTAATGTTAACTTTCAAGTCTAAACAGTTTAAAGCCTTACCACGAACCTAAAGGGTAATATTGAAATAATCATCTGAGGTTTTTAATAGATTTTTTTAAATGTTTGACTAAATCGGGCTTTCATTCAATATACATAAAATAATGATTAAATAAATGAATGAATTTTTGTATGAAAATTATTGTCAACATATTGGTTTAATTTAATTGAAATTAATGTAACGATTTAATTTAATCAAATACACTTCATTAGATAAAAGTGTGTGATTAGATGTAAAAAGTCGCTTCCCTAGGTTGCACATAAAAATATCAGCTAAAATAGGAGATAGTGGTACACCCCGTGGTTTATTTATATGTTCTGATACACCGTGGTGAAATAAAATTTTATGGATATTATATTATTGTAGTTCCTGGCAGTCAATTACTCAAGATACCGTAGAAAACGTAACTCATCTATGGGCACGTAATACGCATTCATTTGCTGAGAACTTTGGTACCTCGCTAGGTTACTTTAAGAACTAAACCCAAAGATGTCACATATACTAAAAGGTACATACGTTACCACGGTATAGGTCTAAAATATACTAAAAGGTATATTTTAAACCTATATGTGGTTACGTTTGCACATAATTCTATAACACACAAACATTTTTCTCTATTTAACTACCGCCACGTTAAATAAATATCGTTGTTCAGTATCTGGATATCAATAGAAGCAGATAAATAGATAGAAGAGATTTATTTAATGCTCTGGGTTCATACTCCTAAAAGCAACAACTGTATAATGTGAATGACATTTGAATAGATATTAAATAAAAACAAAATGAAAAAGTAATGCAAAAATAACATAGAAACAAACATATTAACAGATGTATAATGTACATGACATTTTGAATTGATATTACATAAGAACAAAATGAAAACGTGATGGAAAACTTACATAGAATCAAACATATCGATTACATGCTAAAAAAAACAAACTGGTTGTAACATTTAAGTAAAAATAAGTTGTTTGATTTCTGCTGTAACAGGTAACTATTACATTTCAACTTGAAAAGTCCGCAGTCCATTCCAGTGCCAAGCATCAAAAGTATAATTTACATGACATTTTGCATTTGTAATAAGGAAAAACAAAAATAAAAACGTAATATAAAATGTATCATAAATAACAGACAATAATTACATACTCATAAAATAACGGTGACATTAAAGTGAATATAAATAATTTGATTACTGCTGTAGCAGGTAATTAAAACATTTGTACTTGAATGATTCCACAGATGTACAAGTTTTTATTTCGTTAGGAATTGCATTCCATGCCACGGTAGATCCGATAACGAACGATTTAGGGAACTTTGTAGTTCTAAGTGATGGTAAATAGAGATTAGATGGTTCACTCCGTGTTATCATGGTTCTGGTTGTAGGCGCATGCTGAAAGAGATCAAGTTAATATTTCGGTGTTTTGTTTTTGAACTGGGAAAATTAAAGGAAACTAAGAAGGTATTTCCGCCGAGAGGAAATATCCAGCCAGTTATGTTTTTCCCTGTGGGGGGAAGTGTGCTCAACCCAGCGAAAGTTTAGGATTAATCTAACACATGAGTTCTGTAACCGTTGCAATTTCAGATTCAGTTCGCTTTTCAGATCTCCGTAGTGGATTTGGAGTATAGGATCGGATATGGAGTATAATGAAAATAATTTGGTGTTCTTTGACGGTTATACTTCGGAAATAACTCCATATATTCAGAAAAGTCGCCGGCATCCTCTAATGGAGTATAATGAAAATAATTTGGTGTTCTTTGACGTTTATGCTTCGGAAATAACTCCATCTATTCAGAAACGTCGCCGGCATAATCTTATTATGTCGCCTGCGAAGGGCCACGTACCAGCAATACAGTTTTGAAAGAAGGGTTGCATCACTGCAGGCGTTTCACCTGATCACATTACCGTGTTATGTATCTTTGAATGCCAAGTAGGAATGCGTAGAAAATGTGGGAATTGAACTCTATATGTGTTGGATATGAATACATCAATTCCTAATGTAAACCTTATAATTGTTTTAGCATAATTGGCCAATAAACGGTCTTTGTCCTCCGGCACAAGAACATCTGCATTCCTTTAACATCAATCTCTCTGTAATGTTCCTTGAAATGGGGGATCCTTGGAGGTGATATGAACCTACGTTATGCAATACCTTTTTTATGCCTTTAACTGATGTAACTATTTTTTTAAGAGCTTGAATTTGGGAGAGCTAAATTCCCAACCTATCGATTTGGTTTTATTTTTGAATCTACGCCAAAACGAAACCAACATAATACTAGCCCAGGCGCAGAATATGTATGTATCTTAGCCGATAGAATTGATACCATTCGTCTGGTTGAATCAGGAGAAAGAACCCAAGGGTACTAAAATAGGATACATATTGCCATGGTAGGCTCGCCTTGGTGTTTTCGTGACTTCTAGACCTGTACTGGTGGGAGTATTGAATGTTGCCCCTCGTGATGCCACACATACTGATTAGGCCAAAGAATAGGACCTGGACAAAAGCACGTACAATACTCACAGCGTCTGCTCCTCAGTAAAATAGCCATCTAAAAAAGTCTGTAATCCCAGTGAGCTACGTTTCAAAAAATATTTGGTTTCAATTGATGATGTTCGTAAAAACATTGTTTTTTCCCAAGACATATGGGTTGACTTTATTTTAAAGGCGTACTAATCTAGAAATTTTAAAATCAGCTTTTTGAAGGGATGTAATTTATTACAAATCGCTGATTTTAAGTAGCCATTTGGATGAACCTATCCGTTAATAATAGTTGGGTGAATTAACTGAGGCAGGAGTTATTTAGTAAATGAATTTAGGCTTGAGCAAAATCCGTTGCCCTTCGCAAAAATATTACGAAAGACGCATGAAGTCTACAGTATAAAAACCTCCCAATGCACCACCATGCCGTCAAATACCATTTGTTCACGCATTAATAATACTTTTATTCAATTTTTCCTCTCATTTTAGTATATCAAGAAATATCTTTATTGAAATTATTATTTAATTATAATTTTAAAAAATCATATTTTATATTTATTATAATATTTTATATGAATGACATATTTCATAGGCTAGTATCGCACAAAATATATTTGTTAATAGACTAAAGTGTTTGCCTAGTTTGAAGCCACCCTCTGCAACATAAGCTGTGGCAATTTTCAGGGTGCTATGTATACGCGGATGATGGGGTCTAAAAGGGTGTGAAATTCTCGAAAATTCTTTTAATTCTTAAGAAATAAAATCATCTCTTTGGTGAAAACATTGGTGAAATAGTCACGAGCATGCCTGCGGCCATTTTGTGCATAACCTTGTCATGGCTTGCAGGTTAAATATTTCATCCATTTGCTGTAATGATCGTATTTAAAATATGTGCAAGAAATTACAGATGGTTCATATTAATTTTTAATATTTTGATGTCATCATATACATTTGGGTCAAATTGGTTTTCCGGCTTTAGTACCACATTCCCAGTTTGATGTCTTCGTTTCAAATTCAGGGAGTTTGAGAGATGTTCCTCTGGTTTCTATCTATTTCCTTGTTCAGTAAATTTAATTTTATGGTCCTAATGAGCATATCAGTCCATGTATTCTGTTTCAATCCTTATCATATAAATATTTCACACGCCAAATGCTCGAGTTTCTACTTGGGTTTGAGTGCAATGGCATTGATATCTCTTAAAATAGCAGTATAAATGCAATATAGGGTGCAATTTCCTCCATTCAAATCGTTTCGTAGGCCAACTCTATATTTTCCGTGATAATTTGAGCATCGCTCCCTTCATTGATATGACCCGCACGTTCCAATACTCAGACAGATACACACCTTTCGTCCAACTTCGTGACTGGAATCGCATCTTTCCCCATTTTTTTTCCTGAGGCCGCTTCATACTTCGAGCATTTTATTCCTTGGTCGCCTTAAAATGGCGCATACTAACTTTGGTGCAAGAACATGAGTCCAAGAATGAATTGAAAGTATTAATGAAATCTACGGCGAACAATTCTTAACAATAAATTGCGTCTATTTATGAAAAAATGTTGCAACCATTAGTAGATGATATTCCTTGAGCCGGCAATATGTATATTAGGTTATATTCAGAACCTCGTGCTACATATTCCATATCCACTGGTACCACTTCATTCAAAACATTTTTGCGAGTCTTTTTGTCCTATGCTTCACCAGTAGTGATTCAATCCTTAGTCCATTTTCAAGCTTCTAGGCTCGCACTAAAAACCATAGTATGTACTCTCCACGCGAAATAAATAAACTCGAGTTAGAGGCTTTTATGCTTCAAAAACCCAATTAGTATATGTTTTTGCAAGTTAAATCAACACTAGTACATAATTTATTTCCATTTTTTACGATTGTTAATGATTTTTCTAAATAATTATGTTGAGGAATGTTCCTTCGTTAAAAATGAAAAATAGCTATCGTTTTGAGAGTTTTGAAGGTAAGCGTGAATTTCATAGTTTATTATTACAATTTAAAATGAAGAAATGCATGAAAATTTATATAAAATATGACTTATACTTTTTGCATTATGTGCGTTAACTTTCTAATGTTTATCTTTATTCATTTAGTTCATTATTAAATTTTCGAGTTATGATTTTTTCCGTAGTTATGCAACTTGGAACCGCGTAATTATCTCCATCATTTTTCATTTGAAATTTTTACCATTTCGCGTTTGTATTAACGTCTTAAAACTTAACACACCACAAACTTTACAACGCATTTGAGGTATTTTGAAAACGACTGTGGAGCAAAGAGAATGCTTATATTGGCGAGGTCGTACAATCTAAGCTCTTCGCAGGAGCCCTTGAAATTCTACGTACATCATGACAAAAGTACAGCTCATATTATATCTAAATTTCCCTCCACTAGTGGGTTTTACATTTTTATTATAAACTATCAAAGTGGCGCTTCCTCCACCACTCTCGATGAAATGGTCATATTTCACTATAGCATAGCTCAAATTAATCATAACCAATTTATCGCGAATATTAGTTAGTCATTCCCCATTGTCCTCTTCGGAACAACGTTGTATACTCATTGTTTGGGACCTGATAATTTGGATACTTACGGTATATATACAGAGTAAATGAGTGCGGAGGTTCAAAAGTCATTGCAAAATTCCATTATTAATAATGTTCAGAGGGTTGTGGTGACCTAGTGGGTAGAGCAGTGAGCTACCAGCTGGAGGGTCCCGGGTTTAAATCCCAGTCAGAAGCCTTTGTAGAAGCATCCACCTAAAATCCTCGTAAATCGATTTTCTGCGTGTCAGAAATTCGCTTCCTTCAGAAGTAAGAAATCGTAGTTTGCCCAGGGAAAGGAACTGGCCCCCTACCCTAAATGTGTGACTTTGGCAAGCCAACGGCTTAGTATTGGGTGAGATCTACCTTCACCTATCAAAAACCAACCTTCGGTTAAACACTCATTAAAATAATAATTTTCTGTGAGATGGTCTGTCTTTCAGCAGAACAATATGGAAGCGTAACAAAATATCAGACCGTACACAATTGGTTCCTGACTTCAATGATATTTTTTCTTGGACAAACGGCTATTGCTTGGAACATTTTAATTGTCAGAAATACAAACCGTTCGTCACCAGTTAACAAACTGGATATATTCAAGATAATCAAATATTACTCTCTCAGATTTTGTCTTGAGAGTTAGAAGTTTGGCGTTCTTACCTCTCATCTTGTTTTTTTAGGTTTTAGTTTTTTAGGTCTTAGGTTTTCTGACCTAACCGGTGAATTATATAAGAAGTTGCAAGCACTGGAAAATTCTAAAATTAGATACATATATGATATAGATATCCAGGAGCATTTCACTCTTTTTTACACTAAGTTGCAGTGGTTGAAACCTCAACTGAAAACAAATTTCCAGTTATCTGTGTTTGTATACAAAAGTTTGTCATGTAAAACATCTGATTATCTCTATGAAATGATTATACGTAACCAGAGTGAAGCTTGTAGAACAGTAGGAGTTGGAAGACGATTTAAACTTCCAAATTGCAGAACTATGGCGTAGCAATTGTCAACCGTAAACTCTGCTATAAAAATATGGAATAATATACCGGACGACATTATTAACTGTGATACTGTAAATCAACTTAAAATTAAAATGTACTCATATTTTCTTGAAAAATACAATTGTAATTAAAATTTATTGTAATATCATATAATAATACAACATTATAATCTATAAATTTTTTCTACTATGTAAATTTATCATTTAAATCCAGGTTATCCTTTTCTCTTTATTACGGTCAAATGTTTTATAAAATTTAATATTAGGTAATCTTTAATGTTGTAAATTGTACAATCACATCACTGGCTTAATTTATTGAGTTACTTTATCCATTTATCTTGTTATTCAGTTATCGTTCCGCAGTTGTTAATTTCTGAAATGGTTAATTAATTTGATTTTAAGTGTAATGTCATATCTCTTTCTGTATTATTGTCTTTTGATTGTATACATGTAGTTAGGCAAGTACCTAATTCTGTTTTCACAGCAGAGTCTAATGGTATAAAATGATTAAAGTCCCATAGGTAAAGGTCCTAGAACAATAAAATGTATTATTATTATCTTCACGAAACATACCACGGGCACAATTCCGCCTTCACAGCATCCAATCAAACATGATGATCCCCCACCCTTTTACCCTCAAGTTTCGTTTTTCTTACATCATTTTTATTCGTCTCAATCCTTGTTTAGTCACCATATTGAGCTCGTCATCTCCACTCCACTCTTTCCGCAACCTCGGGTCGATCCGATCAGGATCGGAAATCTGTCCTCGACGTGATCCTGCATTTACCCTGGGAGGATGCTTTTATGCTCCCTCAGCCGTGTCATCCGACATTCCTTCTCTTGCATTCATTATCTATTCCTTCGGAAGTGAACTTCCTCCAGAGCCCCCGAGATGTCTGGTAGCGAGTTCCAACGGAGACGACTCACAGCTGAAAGAGGGCTGACGAGATGAGAGAAAACACCACACGTCCATTTTTTGGAGGCCAGATGCTACAGGGAAAAAAGTAGAGTATACATCACCACTGATTGTCCAAATCTCCCCATCATCTTACTATCAGGAGTTTTATTGCTGTTTGAATAGGATCTCTCTACCTACATTGAATCCTGCAAACCACCACCAAGGATTCTTAATCACAGAAGAAAATATTTGCTAACCATGCAAGAAGAGAAAGATACATCTCTTCGGATCCTGGTCAACTTTTTGGTAGACAACATTTCATGATCCAACATGATCTTTAGTTGTCATTTGCAAAATCTTCACGTTACAAGCGTTCATGGCACCTTAACAAATAAATTAATACTTAATATGAGGAGTATTACATGAGTACTCTTATCTCAGATGTAGAGTAACCAGCGATGGACAAAGCAAGAATCAGTCAGCGGATTGAACCAGGTGAAGAGAGAATTCTATCAAAAGAAAAATCTACTTGCGGTTGCAAACACAAGCGTGGATATAAGGAAACATTTCATCTACATCTATCTACATCTACATGATACCCCGCAAGCCACGGCGAGGGTGTGTGGAAGGGGGTGAAGATCACCAAGCATGCACTACCGTCATGCAAACAAGCAACCATAGGGTCTCATGCAACTAGATTGTTAGTATCTATAGTATTTAAGGGATTCATACATGCATCATGCACTACAGACTACTCTAAAATATTTTCCCTGCCTATCCCTTTGCTATGCTGTCTATTCTGTTCTCTTATAGTACTGGGGAAAAATGACATTTTGAATCTAACAGTACGAAAATCTATCTCTCTAATCTTATTTATCTGGTCGAATCTTGCATAATACGCTGATGCTTTTAATTTTTGCCTCACATCTTCAGTAAAGTTATCCGATTGAAATTTATCTAATAGATTTAATCTGTACTTTAAGCTGCTCTCTGATAATGATGCCTAACCTAATTCTTGTATTAATTCTGAAACACTACTCAACCTATCGTAACACCTTTTAACGAAACTCGCTGCACACTGTCTAGTTCTCTGGAGAAACCTAATTCATTCATTCGACAGTTGACTGCCAGCAGTACACAACCAATCTCAATGATATTTTGCCTGTTATGATCTCCGCTATGCTTCCAGTGAAGAAAGACTTTTCACACAATCGTCCGACAGTCTATCTATCTTTTCTCGTTTTTACTATGGAATCGATCTTAATACGCGGACGAGCCCATAATATTTGTAACACCATCTGAAAAAAATTGGCTACAAATTTATTCCCAAAAATTCAGAATTACTTGTAACTTACGGTCTTTTATTTAAAAATTTTCCAATTTAAACCTGAACAGATACGGCTCAGGTGCCGGAATCGGCAGTATATGCCGGATAAATAAAATTGTGTGATACGCAAAAAAAATGTCACATGTTCTGTTTCATAGAGGTAATTCGTGCCCCTTGGAATAGATTCATAGCTGTTATCATCCCTGTCTCACGTCCTTAAAGAAACATGTTCCAGATCTATAACGTAAATGAATTCACTTAGTAAAATTCAACACTTTTAGTAAAACCGACCTAGGTTTCGACGTGTAGTCATTATCAAGGTTATATATATAATAACTTCATAAATATATATTTAATAATATATAATACCTTGATAATGACTCTATAAGTCGAAACCTAGGTCGGTTTTAATAAATGTGTGGAATTTTACTAAGTGAATCAATTTATGTTATCAATATGTGGTTCCATGAGGTCAATCCTAGCAATTTTTTATATACTCCAGATTATGTTTTGATGAAATTTTTCCTAACTTTCACAATTGTATTTCCAGCCACATGTAAATTCTTCTTTTGATTGAATTCCCTCTTTGCGTGGATATTTCATCTGACTCTTTCTCTCCGGCTATTTCGTATAGCCTCTCTAAACGGATATTGCGGTTTTTATGAATAATATTTCGTTTGATTCAAAAGAAACATCGGTGAACTACCGAAGCTGCGAACGCTGAAATACGTGCAGAACCTAATTAGGTAACTGTTAAACAATGAGAAATCTTAATCCCTGCCAAGATACAAACCCTGATCCTCGGTATGGAAGACCAGCACTCTAGCCAACAGAGCGAATCGATCTACCACTTTGGTTTATCTGTAGCAGTTTAGAGCGTTGTACCTACTTCAACTTATTTCGCCAGCGTTTCGTTCGTTTCCAGGAGGAACACTAAAATATTAATTCACTTCCTTAATTCTCCTTATTCACAAGAAATGATGCAGTGGTCCCAGAGTGTCACGAAAAAATTTGTTTCCTTACGCCCAGAGGAGAGATGGACGAGTGAAGGAAGGAGAATGCACTCGGGAAAATGGAATTGTGCAAAACTGCCACCCTCTCTCTTGTCGGAACGAGGGAGAAATAATATCCGAAACGAACCCTAGAGTGGCTGTGCGCCCCGCCTCTCTCGATTGTTTGTTTGTTTGCGCCTCGCGGCCGTCGTCTGCATTGCGTGGCGGAACCGGAAGTTGTCCGTGCACTCACATTCGTTTGTTTTGAGGCAGAGCGTGGATGTGAATCGCGTTTTTTCGCTCCTAGCTTGTGCTATTTTTCCCGCTGATGTATCTACTTCCCGCGAGTGCTTACCTATTCTTTCCGAGTGCCTTATGGGCAAGAACAAGGCCTTATTCCATTTATTTGTGCCGTAGGTTTCAGCGGAAGATAGTGTCCTCATCTAATAGCGAATTTATCTAGCAATGAATGTGTGATAATTTAGATTTTATCATCAGTATTCATCATTCCTAGAATTGGTCTAGTCCACTCTCCACTCGAGTCTCTTATTGGCCAACCTTTTCTTATGGAAGTGATTCATCTCTTTTGCATCCATTACTGATTGATCTGTGTATCACACAAAATGGAATCTTTTGCCATGCCTATTTTCCTGTTTTCCTATTTTCCTCGACTTCTGTTTTTATCATGCCATAACCTACATCTATGCAATAACCTGCAAGCCACTAAAAAGGTTTGTGGCAGGGGAAGAATTCTCACCAAACATGCACTACATATCATGCATGAAAAAGGATTAGTATTTATATACTGTTCTAATCTTCACTTTTTGAAAAAGATAAAAATAACAAAGCAAACAAGCAAAAAAATACTGTTAGTTGTGTTAGTTTTAAGTGCTCATACCAACATGCAGCTACCAATGCTATTGCTATACTCGTATTGGATATATTTACCGTTATTCATATCCCTAATTGTACAAGGAAAAAAGGACATTTTGAATCTGTCATTTCGGCAATCGATTTCTCTAATTTTATGATTCTGGTCCAGTCTACCATAATAATTGGGGTTTGCAAAATATTTTTAACGTCATCACCGAAAATATTATCATGGAATTTGTTCAAGAGATTAAGTCTAAATTTCAACCTGCGATCTGACAATGATTCTCGATTTAATTCATTTGATAGCCTGGTTACGCTAATAAGGTTATCGTACCGTCCCTTTACATGGTGGTGCTCCGTGGTCTTTTTAAAATTTTCATATGATTTTCTGTATTCACCATCTTTTTCTAAAGCCTCTTCGTTAGTTACTCTATGTTATCCTCTCCACACTTTAGTAATGACACATTTCAAATACTTGTAGTGTTAGTATGTCTACCGCTATTGTTGTCCATTCCCAACTTTATGAAGTGCTAACGGAGCGTTTTTATTACTTCCAAACATTTATTTTCTATTTAAAGCGAAGGCACAAGATTATGTTTTCTTTTCCTACCAATAGGTAATCATCAATCAAATCTGGTAAACAATATACGTATTCTCTTCTTGCGAGTGGTGAGTGAAGTTTTTCGAGTAAAAATTGATAGAAACATGCTTTACGCAAACGAATTCAATTTGCTGCTGCATCACAATTATATTATTGAGCGAAAATGCCGATAATTGGAATCTTTTATGCGCCATAAATACATGTAATTTTCTGAAAAATTGTTTTTAATATGTCATCGTTAAACTGATCGTTAAAATCCCTTATCATTATCATTGACGATATCGCTAAACTATCGTTTTGAAAAATACATTTTTAATATTTTATCGTTATATTGACTAATCGTTAAAATATGTTATTATTATTGTTTAACCATCGTTAAATATGTTATCGTCAAAACTTATACCTAATTAGAAATTTATATGGAGTTAATTTCATTTTTAGGGAAGTTACCCCTCTGGGAAGTAAAAGTTAGCTTTAAAGAGGATGGAAACTTAAAACCAAACCATTTGTTTACATGGGTTTTGTGTATAATCTAATGCTGACGCAGTATACTTCGGATACCATTTGTCATAAACAAGTAAATGCGGCGGTGAAGTCAGTCAGCCTGTCGATCCCTGGGTCAAGGGTTAAAATCCCGCCTAGGGAGGAATTTCAGTTCTCGGGGCATGGATATCTGAAATATTCAATCTTTTAATTGTAAAAAGGACTTCAATGTCCTAATTTCACAGATTAAATAAAGACAGGTTTATAATTCAAGGTTATTTTTACGGTTTGGAAACATTAAGTGAAATTAATTGCCCTCCATATCAAAAAAGAAGCATCTATTGCTTTAATTCACAGACATTTTATTTTTCAGGCTTAACATTGTACTCTGCAAGCCTCTGTGAGGATGTGTAAAAAGGAAAAATATTTTTATGCATAAATTATTGAATGTCGGGTGTGGAAAGTGTGCCATTATTAAAATTTCAGGAGAAGACTAAAACAAATATGCCCGAGGTAGACAACTATTCGTAATAAAATAATCTAACAAAGAAATATTCAACAAATTCTAATCATCTACTCAGATGAAAGTTTGCGACGGTTTATATTATTAGGCTTGTCTGTTACGATAGTGTACAAAAAATAAAGTTAAATCTTTAAATACACGTCCAATAATGAGCTTAGTTCTATCACTGTATTTTGCTAAATACGAGTACATAAGCATCTTGAAATGACTTTTTGACTGCATTCCCTCCACCATCAGTAACCGTTGGAGTATTTCTACGACGCCGAGGATATATGATGACTGGTAAGAGATTTATGGCTGTAGATATTGGTAAGCCCCGGATGGATGAACTACCTTGCATGGCGTAGCCGAAAAGCCGATAATGGCTCGAATATCATATTTCGGGAAGTTGGACTCGAATATTCCATGAAGTTAGTTCCTTCCGCATCGATTTTTTTGCGTCATCCCATGAGAGATGCCTTTGGAAGTCTTCCTGCTTATTCTTCTTCTCCTTGATACTCATGAGAGATGTCTTTGGAATCCTTCTTGCCGCGATCCATTCTGCTAAGTCATGAATCCGATTCTCATTTTTTTTATATGCCCGGGTCATTTTCTTTTTACAACAACCTTCACATTTGGATATTCAGGGTATGTATTATGTACCCATGAACTTAAGAGCAGTTCTTCTTTATAAGGCAGTCTGTATCTTCTTTATGCAAGCGTAAGCTTGGAAATGAAGCCATAAAAATAACTTGATGGATTTTTGAAACCTTTTAGAAAAGTCAAGAAACCGATATCAAATAATATATGATCTCGTTCTTTCTCGGCGAATGATATTGAACTATTTGATAATGATATCAAATAGTTTATCAGTTTTCCATGGTTTCAATAGATCTGGCTTCACATTTCCAAGATCCAGGTTTAAATTCCAGAAAGAGTATAGATTTTGTTTTGATTTGCCGCTTATTGATTGAATTCTCATGTTCAGTGAATGAGCCGTAAAGTTTTTACCCTTAGGCGCCATTCGTTGTCATTCGGTAAATATCGAAATTGGGTTTCTCTCAAATGTCCACCCGTTCCAAAATATCTTACCTGCACGCCATCCGTGACATTATAGCTAACGTTTAACATCATTTCAGTAGATGTCTGGTTACTTCATACCCATTATTTACCGCGGTGAACTAGCATTTCATCTCTCAGTAACATATAAGGTCCACCGGAATTGTGCCTTTAACAGGTCTTTCTCAGTAAGCGGCAGCAAATTATGGAATTCATTATCTATAGTGAAATATGTAGATTCAAAAATAGCCAAATATTTGAGTAAAGACTCAACTATCTGTTTGAAAAACAAAGAGATACTATCGAATGAAATAATGAGAGCTTACTATCGAATGATGGCCTTACCATAATAAATGCATTTAATGCATTGTTCACATGGCATTTTTGTACACATTTTCGTTTTTGTATTAGTTTATGCATTGTCTTGTTTTCATATTGAGTTTTATATATTATATTTTTAAATGTTTGCACTACCTTTAAAAAATTATTATTTAGTAAAATATGTATACCCGCTAAATATTGTAATGTATGCATTACTATGCGGACGATTTTTCTCATGCTAACTAATTGAATGCTCATATGAGGCTGTGTAGCCTCGGAGATTATTTTCAATTTCGTAAAAAAAATGTGTTGTAAATATGAAATAAAATATTTTCTTCTGCTTTTTAAGTAGTGTATGCGTAGAATAATAATTTTTTGTATGCCGGCATAGTAGTTTAGACTAGAGTACAATAAGTAGTAAGTGCAAACGTAGTCACTCTGATGCATGGCAGGTGACGGTTCATCCTCTGCCACACACCCTTAGGGTGACTATTATTTAGATTCAGACCACACCAATGTATTTTCCGTATCCTTGAGAATGCGAATGCCATCAGATTTCGGTCACATTCCCTAGTAACAACATAAACAAGATAAACAGGTACATGTGAAGTATTTGCAAAATTAGGACATTTCATTTTCAATGGCAACAAAAATCAACGAGGTCTAAGTGATACCCCCGGCGTTCTATAATGCTCCTTATCCTTTTCTAAGAGACCTTCTCATAAGTTACGTGAAGCTGCCAACCAGGTATTTTTTTCGTGATTGGTGGAATAGGCTTTCATTTTTTGATGAATTACTACTTTCTCAATGCAGTTACTTATCAATTAATCATTGCCTGTATCATTGTCTGCATCATTTTCCTAACATAAAGAAAGGCTGGACACTCCCATGTCTCTAGTTAATCATAACAGTTTTCCTGATTCCTTCAGCGTCAAATAGTTTTATGCCCTGTTCACACGGTGCGTTTTTCCTTGAGTGATAGCCAGCTGGATTTCGTGCGTGCTGCCAAGCGGGCGACGAAGGCGACCAAGGACCCTAACTGTTCTCTATATCCACATAGATTAAAAAACTACTTTTAGTATTCTATCGAGATACATCGAAATAAAGCATGCAAAATTATCTTATGGAGGATTTTCTACCTAAATAAATCTATGAAACCCGATGCGTTTTCATTTAAATTAAATTGTTTCGTTAAATAAAAAAACAGAATTAATTTTTAGTGCTTTAGCTAGGTGAAATTCGCAGGGGATTATTTAATGTCTTGTAATATTTAATGAGAATTAAGGCACAAAAATACACCATTTTCAATGTGTAGACATAACTTTGATGCATACTTGGCGTGCCTTTGACATATTTCCAGAAAATATTCATAAAATATGATACAACATTTTAAAAATGTAATTTTTCATCATTCATAAATTTTTACTTCGATTTAAATTAGTTATTGTATGTACTGTGAGCTTTATTTTTCATTATTAGCATATTAGTTTAAGATACTCGGTCGGCATTAGTGAATTTAGCAGCACGGTAGCAAAAATTATTTTTGCTGAATCCATTACCTTTCCTTTAATGCCCCTATAATTTTAGACGTTATGCATAATTTAGGGTAAAATGGGATCGCGAACTTTCTTTAAATGCCGAAGGGGAATTTCAAAGGACACAAAATCATAGAATGCATGAGAACTTGATGATCATGAGAAAGTAATTGATATAAGAGAAAACCGTGCTACGTTACTCCAAGAGATGGCTGCGAACCCGTGTCATTTCTTCTCATTCAAATATATAAAAAAATGATAAAGAAGTAACAAAAAAAAGTTGATTACATTACGATCTTAGCAATGACGTATTCAAACATGTGGGTATCAAAGGATTAAAAAGCAATTAAGATGGCATTTATTTTATCATCCCGACCCTTTTGAAAAATGCTTCTGATAAAAATGATTACAGCATTTTCATTTTTTAAATAGATAAATTTTAGAAATTTGTAGAAAAAACACAACATTCTTGCCCATATTTTGTTAAAATTTAAAATATAACAGCTGACGAGGTTATGGAAAATTAATTTTTAAAGTCGACCTAATTGTTAAAAACGGAAAAAAGACTTCAAACTCGATTGCGCATAATATTTTGGTCAACAGTAGGTGCATAGTAGTATATATATTTGATGGTTGTACTTTTACCTTAAAAATCGTTTAGTGTTTTGTGCCTGGTGTATGCCTAACTAGTACCCGTTTTTCTCATTATTTGTTTACATATCGCTTAGTTTTAACCAGCCACCTGGTGCCCTTTTGGATATTATTAGCTCTTGCTATGTCCTGTAGGGTAGGCATGGGCGATATTGATAATTCAATATCGGGATACGATAATGTAAGCATATCGTAAGGTGGCCATAACGATAACTCATATCGTGACGATAAATATCGTCTTATCGTGCCCCGATATTTTATCGGGGCACGATAATATATCGGGGCGCGATAAGATATCGGGGCACGAAAAGATATCGGGGCACGAAAAGATATCGGGGCACGAAAAGATATCGGGGCACGATAAATATCGCTACAAATATCGCGATAAATATCACGATAAATATCGTGATCACCATAAATATCGCGATAAAATATCATGATGTCGCGTCCCGATAAAATATCACGATATGGCGCCCCGATAAAATATCACGATATATTATCACGATAAAAGATCGTGATATCGGAACAAGACAGCCGGTGAGTTGGCCTTCGCATCATCTAGCGTAAGATCACATTATTCTAGCAAGCTGGATAGTTTGTTTGCTGAGTTTGTTTCGATATCTTTAGATCAGTGAACAATACATACACTAATTTACAAACAGCTGTTTTCAGTTCCTTCCAAAATTTGAACATGACGTCACCTATAAACTATCAGACCACTGAAATTGAAAGAGAGAGTGTGAGAGAACTGATGAGAATTTGAATTAGCAGAGAGCAGAATAGTAAGTTTTCAAACGTACTTGCTCCAGCTTAAGCGAAGGCCAACTCAACGGCTGTCTTTTTCCGATATCACGATCTTTTATCGTGATAATATATCGGGTCGCGATATCGTGATATTTTATCTGGACGCGATATCATGATATTTATCGTGCCCCGATATCTTATCGTACCCCGATAAAATTTCGGGGCACGATAAGATAATTTTAAAAACTCAATATCAGATTCGCGATATATTAAAATATCGCGATATTTTACGATATATCGATATATCACCCAGGCCTAATGTAGGGTACTCGGTAGGCGCAGATGTAGAAATGCAGGTGCAGTATTCCGTGATGTCGCAATTCAATGCTGTGCGGGACTCTCTGCTCATCTCCCGAACGGTATTTGCGTGACGGCGACGGCAGATGTCTCTCTCGTAGTTTTCCGCCGCCGATTACAGTGCCTCCCGGGTGAATGCAGCCTCCCGCTGCCATGGCAACCCCGTAGATCACGGGCGGGGAACACATTCGGCCAAACGATAATGGCACCATCTACCGTTCGCCCCGGAATACTATATAAAGCTCAGATGCAACTCCATTAAAATCGTTATTGGGATTCGAGATGCAATTTTACGACGATTCTCTGCGCCAAAACATGCCGTTATTGGAATGGTGACTTCTGTAAGGAACAATATCAAGTTTTTATGCAACAGGAGAAATCTGCAGACAAACTTCCCTCATTTCCAAATTCAGCATAGCACATGGAATGCGCAAGCCCTATAATAGATATTAATGATTAGATATCCACTTTGTATTTGATATCACAGCAGATAAAGACAGATACGTTACCTAAATATACATCTATTGATAATGAATATGCTCCTGCAATTTACCTGCAAAGAGGTGAATCAAGAAATACAAGTCGTCACCAAACACACAAGATGACTGCACTACGAAATGATGTGCCCTACCTGTTTAAGCCCCAACAAATCTCCTGGCCCTGATCAAATTCCCTCCCGCGTATATAGACAGTTAGCATCCGAAATTTCCCCCTACCTTGAAATAGTATTTAAAAAATTACTGACCGAACACGTCGTACTGATGGACTGGAAAGCAGCCGATCTAACACCCATTTTTAAAAGTGGTGATAGGGAGCAGCCATCTAACTGCAGACCTATATCCCTCACATCCATTTCATGCAAGGTCCTAGAACATATAATTGTCAGTTCAGTCATGGGACACCTAGATAGCCAGAATTTATTGTCCAATGTCCAGCATGGCTTCCGAAAGAGCAGATCGTGTGAAACTCAACTTGCTCTCTTTTCCCACGATATTTTAGTTTCTGGCGAAAATAATATTCCAGTGGATGCTATATTTCTCGACTTCAAGAAAGCTTTTGACAAGGTTTCTCATAGCAAACTAATTTTGAAGTTAAAATCTTATGGGTTAGACAGTAACATTGTATCATGGATTAATGATTTTCTGCATGATCGGGTTCAAAGGGTTGTTTTGGACGGTGTTTCCTCACCGGCAATTAAAGTCACTTCGGGTGTCCCACAAGGTAGTGTGATAATGAATATGCTCCTGCATTACTCCTATTCTTTTTGTACATTAATGATATCCATAAGGTGGTAAAAAGTAAGCTTCGTCTATTTGCCGATGACGCAGTAGTGTACAGGGAAATTCTATGCCCAAATGTAGGGTACAGGGAAATTCTATGCCCATTGACGATTTACTTTGGATGGCTTGATGCACATTCCAGCATCACTGGTCTCCAAAAATGCCCCAAAACGGCAATTTGGCACATTTAGGTTAGATGGGTTAGATTATCTCCATTTTCTGAAGTGATGTAGCAATTTTGCGGGCAGATTTGGATTCAGTTTACCAAATGTATGTTGAAGTCCATTTTATATTCTATGACATTACATTTTTTCACCTGTGTAATTAATTATGATTAGAAGGGTGGCTAACTGGCTTGTTTTTTTTATGCCAGCGATGATTGTAATGACCTTAAGCTTCAGTGCCCTTTCATAGAGGCCACCCTCATCACCCAAGGTTATTAATATCCTCTCCTTCGCTAGATCTCAGACGCGACCAACACCATTCGCATGGTGCTTCCACGAGCTATTTCGAGAGAGTTCCTCCTGTCATTAGTGGTAGTTGAAAGCGTTTCATCGTCGTACGCCTCCAATAACTCGCTTCGAACTCCGTCTAGCTGTTGCATTGGTATGTAATTTGACGCGTTCTGTCTTGAGAAAGACATCTTGCTTGATGCTTCCGAACCAGAATTAAAATGAAACTAGGTAACCCGTGCGAAAATTTCGCACTTTCACGCTATCAGGGAATAAGTATGTTAAGGAAACGGTGTAATTAAGTTTTAATTGCATTGACTTTCCAGATGACCGTTCACCCATGTATGTACAATTACTATGTGCATTTCGTACTGTTTTCATTTTAAACCTTTTTTTGAAGCTTAGAATAAAAAATAATGTGTGGGGCCAATATACCTCGAGCGAGTAATCGACATGGAAAAATCGAAACTTTTAAGTCAAATTAATGGGCAAATAGTGAAATTTTAGATTGAGATTGTATTTTTCGTCAGAAGCGGGTGATTCAACATTTAAAATGATACCTCAGTTATCACTGTAGGTGCAGTATTAACGGAGCATATAAGGAATGACAGAAAAAGACCTTTCTGTAATAATATATATGATGCTGGTAGCGTGAAATGTCCTCTGTCAAGGTGACTATCAAAGCTCACGCTTTTCAGTCAAGGGTGAGGGCAGAATATTAGCATCACAATCACAACTAGCAAATTAGGGCTAAATCACATAAAATGAACAATTTACTTCCAACTTAGGGGCTTTCTCAAGCCCGGTTCACACGGTGCGTTTTCCGGGATGGATTTCTTGCGTTGAATGCTGATGGGTGCCGTGCGTGCTCGCTTGCTGGAAACGCTGACAGCTGTCCTGTTGCCCTGAAGGCTAGCTTACTTGATATTGGAGGTTAAGTCCGGTGCTATTTTCCTTGCGTGGTTTGCTGATGGCTATTGTTTCCGGCCAATCATCGTTCAGCTTTGCATCACGTGATCAAAATAAAGGTTCTGCATGGTTCTACTTTTAATAGCATCTCATGGTCGATATTGTGTTTAAAAATGAGTGCAAATCTATAAACTAGGGATCAAGTTGTGGAGCTTATCGAAGCATGTAGAGACGAAACTTGTTTACATGCAGTTCGTAATCGGAACTATCACAGTATACGTCTTTATGCTGAGGCTCTGAGAAGAGCGAGCAAGGAGGATAGCTCCTGCTACGTGTGAACCGACAACCATCAGGAAAGCCAGCTTAGGGGCTTCAGATTACGCATTTACTAAAGATAGTTTAAAAAATACTTTTTTAATGATTAAATGCTGTTCCAGAAATGGTTAACTTAGTTATTTAAAAATCTCAATGATAGCCTAACGAAATTACATGAATTTTACGATATTATGTGCACCTGTTAAACGTTTTACCCCTAGCAAAATACAGGCAGCGTCAATAGCGCAAGGAATTTGGAAAATTCGAATGATTAATGCGAAAATTTAAATCGTAGAATAAATTTTACTATCAATCTCCTCCTACTGATTAAGAGCTTGACAATTTGATTTTGTTTTAAAAAGATAAATATTCTTATGCAGAGCAAAATACGTCCCAGCGGGGAAATATTCCATTATCTCTCAACCTCCGATTTCCAGAAAGGCGGATTAGTTTTCAATTTCATCTTCCGACAATTAGGGGAAATTGCTTCCCAACCAATTATTTATTTTTTCGCGCCCGACGAGAAAGGTCAAAAGAAAAGAACGGCGTTGAGTGAAGTTGATCCCTTTCTCTCTTCAGAGTTCTGTACGTCGCACACATCCCAAAGGATCTAGAGGAAGAGAAGCGAAATAAATGAAGCGTAAAATAGCAAAACCTGGAGAACAGCATCTTTCAGACTTTGTCACTACTGATCTCGGTAATTGTCCCTCGTGATACTAAAGGAGATGAAGAAAAATAGATAACGAGACTAAAATAACTTCACGATTCTCCTTTTTTACAATATATATTTTTTTATCCTTGACGTTCCTTCTTTTATTTTATGCAAAGAAGATTAAAATGGTCACCCAGCTGCAGCCAAATCAGCTGCACGCACAGTAAAAGTCAAGGCGAGCTGAGGACTCCCTCAAGTGATCAAATTCTCAACTAATGGAATATCTCGCACTCACAGAAAGGATTCGGCTCTCACCTAATAAAGATGATTTTATACGATAAGAGGTCGTTTGGTATGAAAGTTGTAAACCCTAAGTAGGCACTAATTTATTGATGATTAATTTTGAATGGGGGCGTTTACTCGTAACCGAAATCATAATTTTGCAGACGAAATCGTTAGATGGAAATGAAAGAGTAATTTTAGTGAAGAAATTAATATTATAACCAGAGCCCCTCGCTCATAAATCAAAAGTTAAAATTTTGCAAAAGGAGACGCCCATCTAACGAGCTGCGTTAAGGATTACTACGTCATCCACCCCCTTCCGTCCTAGAATGCTTTTAGGGAAAGGAAGGGGAGTGGAGGGGGGTTCTCGGAAGGTCTGCTCTCACAAATCCTGTCGCAACCACTTCCATGGGCAGAATCAGCTGTGTGTCCCTTAATGCGATAAGGGGAAGGAGCTTCGCGGTCTCAGTTGTGATTGGACCAAGTGGATGACGTACGAGTCCTTTGCACGCCCACTTTTCCGAAGGTGTTGAAAAAATCAGTTTTTCGCCGCTTATAGCTCGAGAACTAATTGATGGATCGAAGAACGGAAAAATATGTGTATTTTTATTTTTCAAAGTCTATCAGATTCGGCAATAAAAAATATGGTAAGCGACGCCATTGATGTGTTGATGAATTTTAGTATTTTCTTGTTTGAAACATATCTCAAGAGGAAGGAGGCCATTTTAAGGTGCGCCCAAATTAGTAAAATGTAGATTTCATCTACTGTTGATCCAGATGGAAACATCTAATCAGCCAAGGGTTATCAATAAATATCGAACATATCTATTAGATGCGGTTCAAAAAGAAGTCAAAACTCATTATAAGAAATGAAGGGTTGAAATAGAAACAAATTGAAAATATTGGTTACTAGGATTGGAGGAATATTGACGTAGTAATAAGCATAAAGTGGAGGGAGCAACGATGGACGAAGTAAGAAAGAAATAGTTAGTAGAAAGCCCAGGCAAATAGGGCATTCTATCAAAAGACAAATCTACATACAGCTGGAAATTCAAGCGTTGAAGTAAGGAAACAGTTTAACAGGAAATACATCTGGAGCATGTTTCTTTACGGCAGTGAGGTATGGACGACGGGAGCAGCGGAGAAGAAAAGGGTGGAAGTATTCGAAATGTGGTGCTACAGAAGAATGATGAAGATTAAATGGATCGACCGAGTAAGTAACGAGGAAGTGCTAAGAAGAGTAGGAGAAAAGAGAAGTCTGCTGACAACTATAAAAAGAAGAAGGGACAACTTCATCGGCCATATCTTGATACGATGGCCTGATGAAGACTATCGCCGAGGGAAAAGTGAACGGGAAGATTGGAAAAGGCAGGCCTCGTATGAGATACATGGAACAGGTTGTGCGGGATGTAAAAGAGAAGAATTACGTCACAATGAAAAGGTTGGCCGATAGAAGAATCGAGTGGAAAGCTGCGTCAAGCCAATCCTAGGATTGTTTAGCAATGATGATGATGATGATGATGATGATGAATAAGCATAAATGTATATAAGGTGGGGGAGTGTCGTTTGCGAAGGATTCTTTTATTGAAAGCAGATAAATTTTTGCAGGAACCCTTGGTAAAGTATTTATGAGAATGTAGCAAGGAATCCACCATTAAGCACGCAGTTTTTTGGTAATGAAGGATAGGATGAAGAAAGGAAGATGGAAGGAAATTGGAGGTATTTTTTTATTTCGATCGGAGAAAAAACTGATGATAGTAGGATGATCGGATGGGAAATAAATGAGGAGTAGCTATTGTGTAAACCAAGGATATTACAGAATTTACTGGAGACATTGGCATGTCAGCGTATGAGTAACAATGAAGCCAGAATGGGGGTGGTTGGGAAGGTTTAGGTCACACCTACTCCTTACGAAGCATAGCGTTTAATACGGCATCTTTTGGAGACTGCTTGTGCATAAAAATATTAATGACCGTGAAGTAGTTTCCTAATTTCTTCGCAGTGGCGTTAAATAATTTCCAAAGGCTAATTAAAGGGAGATGTTAATTCATTATATTCCCCCATGAATTATTTTATTACTAAGAACAGTCCTAATTTAACCTATTTTAACGACATAAAGACTGCGTGAAGGTTTCTTCCACCAGGTCGATGCCTTCATTTCCGCTAACGTTTCAGAAAACGACTCGTTTCCTATAATCAGGGCTATCTGAATGCCGTGTTCATTTTTGTGGGTGAAAATACGTTCTGCCAATAGGGGAGTGAGATGGCTGGGCGCTCATGTGTCACCTGTTTGGTGGAGCCGATGGCTCGACTCTTTGAGACTTCCTTCTTAGCTGACGGCTCTCCATTATATTTTGGAAGCATTTAGGACAAGGGGACTGTGCATGAAACCGTCGGAATTATCACGATAAGCAACGAAGAAGTAGCGCGGTAAAAACACGAATGGTTTTCGATAGTTGTGTCACTTAGTTGTGATAGGTGTTGCTGAATCGCTCGTTACAATATCAATAATTGTTTTCACTTGAGTTTTTCTCTTCTGCCTCGACTATAGAGCCCCCAGATGAGATAAAACAAGAGTTTAAACAATAAATGAGGCTAAAAGCAGCTGTTTTAACACACCAAATCTGCGAACCATTCGTGTTTATACCACGCGACTGCATGGTAACCTATTCGAGATAATCCCGACGGTTTCAAACACAACTCCCCAGGTTTCCAGATATATGGGGAAGGTGGAATCCAGCGCCACTGTTAAATTTGTTTTTTTTTTTCATTGAGATGCGACTCAATAACAAAAATTCAAGTGTCAGCATGCTAGCCTCTGTTTCTTTGACGAGTTTTAAAAATTCATTCCATTAACTTCTCTTACTAAGTAATGCGTTGTGCGAAAGCAACTTCATCCGTACGATTACCACGATTAGAAATCCCGCATGTCCGTACCTACCAATATGGCGACTGGCTTCTCAAATCAGCTGCGATGTCTCCTCCACTACTTACTAGTCTCCTCAGTTTACGCCAAGCATCGGCCGAATCACAAAACTATAAAAGATTTCGTTCCAAACATCTAGCACTCACTTCTATTGGGAGGGTTACATATTTTATACTACAGACGCTGCTGTTATTCTGCTTATATGATCCAGGAAATGGATTAAATTTATGGATAGAAAGGTGTTTTGGGATGAAAGAGATTTAACACAAAGGTGATATGGTAGCCATTGTTGTCGATTTTCTTGGAGACAGTGTAATTACGGAGTTTGTGAGCTAATATGAACCCTTATACATCCGAACGGAAAGCTCTTGTTGCCAAGTCTGGAAGCGGAGGGTGCGTATTGTAAGATGAATGGGAAACAAATTAAATGGAGAAGATAGATCAATCGGAATCCAAGCTTGAAATGAAATTCCGATGTATGAAGATAAAAACGTATATTGCAAAGGCGTTGGAAGGCATAAGCGACTCACGATTGAATTTAAGGGTAACGGGTGAAAAATGGAGGTATAAAATCAGTATGGTGTACTTGAGGTGTTATTCAGTGAGAAACTGGAGCGCAGTTCCTAAAGCGTAAGATAAATCGCGTCATGTCAAGAAATGCATTGATCCAGGAGGAGAAGATCTGAAAACTTTGTTAAGGGGATTTTCGTTTGGGGCTTCAGAAACTTCCTCGAGGAGGAATAATGAGGCTCAATGGGCAAAGCATTTAAGTAGCATCTGAAGAGATTTGGATGAAGAATATGAGCTGTAAGAAGACGAAAGGAAAGGGTTGTTGAGGAGTTGCTCTTAAGAAATCGATTAGAGTAAAGAATTACTCACGAATAGGTATTCTATATGTATTATAACGTGATAGTTGGTAAAATAACCAGTGAGAATATAAAATGATTTGGTTTAAATTGCCCATTTTCCCGAAATGCCCGCGGGGCATTTACTCGGAACCTAAATCGCTTTTTTGGCCACGAAATCGTTAGAGGGAAACGAAAAATGAATTTAAGTGAAAGAATTAATCTTATAACCAGAGCCGTCCACTCGTACATCAATACAATGAACAAAATCTGACGCTCACCAAACAAGCTGCGTTAAGGATTATTACGTCATCCATCTCCCGTCCTTGATTGTTTTTAGGAAGAAAGGGAGGGGAGTGGAGGTGGGAAGGGGAGGTCTGCATTAAGAGACCCTGTCGCAACCACTTCCATTGGCAGAGTCAGCTGTGTGTCCCTTAATGTGATGACGTGCAAAGTCGGTGACGCCCACGTTTCCGAGTGGGTTAAAAACATCAGTTTTTCGCCGCTTATATTTCGATAAGTAATTGACGGAACGAAGAACGGAAAAATATAGGTCTTTTCATTTTAAAAGCTCTATCAGCGTCCGAAATAAAAAAGGATGTTAAACGACCCAATTGTACATCAGACCGAAATCAACAAGAAGAGAATTAAATAAATTGAAGTTATTTTTTATTATTCATGTTAAATATCTTTGTGTGGTTTTAAATGTTCAACAAATGAGTTAAATGTTTCTAGCATGGACTTTATTCAACCGCAAATAATTACGCATGTACTAATAGGCTACTGTTTGTACCATATGGCATTGGTTTGAAATTGGATTCTGTGTTGCATGCAAAACTGATTAAAATGATCGGTGATATGATTTAACATAACATTAAAACCGTTATTATTGATATTTGAGTCCAACACGTTTGCTTAATATTTGAAGCTATATTGCTGAGACTACTGAATGCCCTAACTGAATAATTCAAATCAAACAAAGAGCAAAACTACCGAAATTTTAAGAGAACTTTTGTTAGGATAAGCCTTATTCCGTTTTTTCTATGCCCTTTCCTCGTTCCATAGGAATTCCTATCTATACTATCTTATATTGCGGTAATGACCTTAGCTTTATATGATATCTTCCTAACGACTAAATCCACTCCAACTCATCCTTAGCATAGGAAATGGTTTCCGACGTGACTTCGTGGAACTGCTTAGTAAATAAAAATTCAAAAACACGCTATGAACCTAATTCCACGTGCATTCGATATAGTTATATTTTGCCTAGTTTTGTTGTCGTGCCTCATTTTCAAGTGACGTTTTGTTTACTGCTTCAGGAACTTCCCCGAAGATAAAATGAGGCACTACACGAAAAGTATTATCTAAAGAGATTTTGGATAGGCTTGAAAATGTTGCATGGCAACCAAGACATAAATAAATAAATAAATTATGTGGCGTCGTGGAGGCCTATAGCGGGAAGAGCGCTAAGATACTGGCCGGAGGGTCACAGGTTCAAATCCGGGTAAGAGTCTTTCTGTACAAACCCAACTAAAATCCTCACGATTCGATTTTTTGCGTTTTAGAACTTCATAGGAAATCGCAGGTGGCCTACTGATCGTTGCAAAATTCCGTCACCCGAGTTTGAAGACTAATATCTAGAAGACGGCTCAATGGATTTTAAAATAAAATACATCATATTAAAGCGTGTTTATTTTCGCGTTGAGTGATGGTGTACACATTTTTTCACCATTTATATTAATTTCAGTAATACGGCGATTTTCAGGAATGCGCGGAACGGAAAATAACGCAGTCTTACTTTTTCAACAGCAACTAAAATACTAATACACTAAAAAATATGAAACTTCGACTGACTACTAATAAAGATCTTTGCTACAATCTGTGAAAAGGAAATTTTAATATCTTGATCCGTGTTGTTATTACAAAGCCGTAAATTCGATCCAACCGTCCGGTACCCGGAAAAAAGCGCTAAAATTCCGTTTCTAAGCACATACCTACTGAAATTAATATAAATGGTGGAAAAATGTGTACACCATCACTCAACGCGAAAATAAACACGCTTTCATATGATGTATTTTATTTAAAAATCCATTTAGCCGTCTTCTAGATATTAGTCTTCAAACTCGGGTGACAGAATTTTTCAACGGACAGTAGGGAAAGGAATTACCCCCCCCCCCCCCTAAGCTGAATGTTAGAATTTTACACACTAATGGCTTAGTATGGGGTGAACTATATCCTTACCTATCAAAAACCAACTTTCCGGTTGAACACAACTTAAATAAATTATATTTTACGCGGAATTACATAGTGCGTTTTTGTTTTTTTAATCATTCTTAGTAATAGAACTACAGCCAGTAATTTACATTCGATCATCATCAAGGGTCAACAATCCTAGGATTGGTTTGACGCAGCCCTCCACTCGATTCTTCTATCGGCCAACCTTTTCATTGTGACTTAATTCATCTCTTTCACGTCCTTTACGACCTGTTCTAAGTAACTCATACGATGCCTGCCTTTTCCATTCTTCCCGTTCACTTTTCCTTCGACGATCGTCTTCATCAGAACATCGTGTCTTAAGATGTGGCCGATTAATTTGTCCCGTCTTCTTTTTATAGTTTTCAGTAGGCTTCTCTTTTCTCTCACTCTTCTTAGAACTTCTTCATTTGTCGCTCGGTCGATCCATTTTATCTTCATCATTCTTCGATAGCACCATATTTCGAATGCTTCCACTCTTTTCTTCTCCTCTGCTGTCATCGTCCATGCCTCACTGCCATAAAGATACTCTTGCCACTCTTTCCTTTACATTCGATGAGACCACAAATTCTGTTTGCTGTTGTTACATGGTCAAGTGTTTTTACTCGCAATCAGCCCGAACTGTCTCGTTGTCATCCATCCCGTAGGATCAACTATATACGGGAGGTACTTCGCCGGATATGTCTTCCATTTTACGTGACATTACGATGAGGTGTCTCGTGCTTATCAAACTTCCTTTTCTCATCCCCTACCCCTTCCCCGTCCTTCATTGCCGTGTCCTTATTGGCTGGGTAGCCCCTTTTTCTTCCGGACCAAAGGAGGAAACAGATTTCATTATAGGACAGCCTCGAAACAATGCCATATCATACTGCTAGGAGAAACACGCCAGGTGGTGAAACAGTCTTTATATTCCGACACGCCCAGATCATATTGCTCATTCACTAACACACGCTGCTCCGGGTTATACGGGGGAGAGTAATCGGAACTTCTTCCGATAACGCGGAAGGAGCTCAAGTCTCATGTCCCCTTAAGTGCATACAGCAGCTGTGTTTCTTGTGGCATGTTGTCCTCAATGGGTTTGGCTTTCTTTTAGTCTTGGCTTCAACTGAAAGGATATTACCGCAGATGCATTTATTAATATATCATAGCTTATGGAGAGCTGTTCAAAGAACACGTAGCCTTCACTACTTGTTTCTCTTGTAACGTTCCTTCTCGCTTTAGCTAAAGTGTGTCTTCAGTGGATGTAGGAGGATTGATTGGATTTGGAACATTATTACGAAAACTTCTTCTCGAAACGCAAGCAATACTTTATAGCTTAAATTACACATTTCACTTCCTACTTATTTTCCTCTCATCTTCTTCTCCAGAAATACCCTCACCCTGACCCTCTGAACCACATAACCCTCAAATGTGACGATCATGTACGAGAAAACAGCTACTTTTCCCTTGTTAGACCTCATTTGGAATATGCTGCCAGTGTATGGGATCACCACGAAATCGGTGTAAATGATGGACTTAAACGTGTGCAGCAAAGATTGGCAAGATTTGTAAAGGGACGATACGATAATTATATTAGCGTAACCAGTTTATTAAATGAATCAAATTGGGAATCATTGTCAGATCGCAGGTTGAAATTCAGACTTAATCTCTTAAACAAATTCCAAGACCATATTTTCAGTGATAATGTTAAAGAAGGATTCGATTCCATGTCTCTTCAAAATTCTGGAGATTTTGCCGGAAACCGTAGACACGTATGGTATTCCGGCCCTTGCCACCGGGTCCTGGCGTTCTTTATCCTCCCGGGCGTCTTCTCGAACGCTGAAGGCCCTTTTAAGGGCCCAAGATATCTCCTCCTTGTTGTAGCCATTCCGGCGGAAGGTTTTTTTTGGAAGAATACCATTCCGGCCATGTACCAAGCTGAGGGACCAATTAGTTAGAGCGAAGGATCCCTGTGGCCTCGCGACTCCCGGAATATACCAGATTCCCTGTGAATGCGGAGATATTTACTTGGGGGAAACTGGTAGGACAATTGCCACGAGAATAAAAGAGCATAAAAGGCATTTCAGGCTATGCCAACCTGAAAAATCTGCGGTGGCCGAACATAGCATCCACAAAAACCATGCTATCCATTGGGACGAGGTGAAGATCATCTCTCGAGAAAAGAAATACTGGGAAAGGATTACGAAGGAGGCCATAGAGATCCGGCTTGCGGACAATAGCATGAATAGAGACGGTGGCTACTCCCTTAGCAACACCTGGCGACCTGTCCTACGAAGCATCCGATTGGCTAAACCCAAGGACCAATCAGAGGGAACTTGAGGCCCCGACACCGCTATATAAGGCGGCCACTTTTCGAGCCACGACATTCAGCCCTGATGATGGAGTACGACTCGTACCCCGAAACGTCGGCAGCCATGGAGGAGATTACCCGGTGGAGCACCCGAGCAGCCTTCACTACCAGCATACGCCGGGAAAGCATCAGATCCTTTTTCATAAATTAGCGCACTTTCAAGGATATATCAACAGAGAGAAAAAGATAATTAATAGATTTGCAATATACGATAATTTAAACTACTTGTGTTGCTTGAAATGTCGTAACGCCTCATAATATGCTTATCTAAACCTAGTTTTTGATTTAGTGTTTTTTTTGATAAAGATTTTGGCATGTTGCACATGTTGGCATGGCAGACACTCGTCGTGATCACTGATGTTTCATTCATGTACAAACATATCTCAAAAGAAAATTCAAAGTAAAGGTCCTCTACTCGTATTAAAAATACCTTTGGACACATTGCCTGAGATTGGATCCTTTGATAGGACGCGTGGAGCATTGCGAGAAAAATTGAACGTCACACTCCGCAGAAAGGAAGGCGCGAGTAAATATCGCACGATTGGAAATCGTTTGTAATTTTTCCCCTCGTGCAGCTGTGCTCTCCGCCGAATGAATGCGATTTTAAGTTAAAATACACGATAAGTAATGGCGAAACGAAATTATTTTTAACATAAACGTTAAGACTAGTTCAATAAAGTTATTAATATTAGTTTAAAAAACATTAGCCCCAGTAAAACAAATGGCAACTGAATCAAATAAACGATCCATTCTATCGTTAAAAATCTTGTTAACAATTATTCTTACAATTTTTGAACACTACTACAACTTGGGTATATTAACGTAGTTGGCGCTGAAAAATGTCAATGATTTGCGATTGCTAAAGGTACGTAAACATCCTCCCATTAACTATAACTTCAGGACCCACTCCGTGAATAATAGATAAAAATCGATGCGCCGTCATCAGTTTAACTAATTACGTCATCGCGTTAGTGCTATTAAATCCTACGAATATTTTCAACGCAAGGAGACACGTTTGGATTTTACCCTTCTTTTTTCCTCGCGAAAGGTCGAACACTTTGAGCCAAGCAAGGGCACTCACTGACCGTGGACAGACTTGTTTTCGTCAGTCTTTTGTTTATCTGATTGGAAGCGGGACAAGGAACAATTGGACTCAATTTGACCGACTTTAACCAAGCAGTATCCTCTCTCGCTCGGCGCCATTCAACTCAACCACGGCGGCAGCAAAGTGCAATTAACGATTCATTGAGAAGTCGAGACGCGCATCTACTTCTTTTTTTTCTATCCGTCGGCATGGAAACGGATTATAAGGCTTCGTGTTTACCGACGACGGACCTGCATGGGGCTTTAAATTTTTTCGTCCTCTTCGCCGCCACTCCTTTTACTCTAGTTCCTCGCTGAGCGAAAAATAGATAATGTACAGCTCATTCTGATCATTGCTTTTTGCAATGGCCCAGGGAAAATTAGATGCATTAAGATTGCCAAATTGTTAAAATTAATAAAAGTGATTCAAAATGGCTACATGAACGGGGTTCATAGGGGAACATTTATTTTGAGTACCGACATGCTTTTATCCGGAAGAGAATATACTCCCTTCCTAACCGATTTTAACAAAACTTAGAAAAAAGTCATCATTTGATGGGGAAATGAAAACTACAAACTTGTTTAGCAGAATATACAATCATTATCGGTGAATTTCGACGTTGTAAAAATTTGAATTTTGCTAAAGCAACTGCACATTTTACGGTACATCTCCTATTAAAGTTACAGATGTTAAAAGGGCTTATTTTAAAGATCTTGAATTTTGAAATCATTATAAGGGATCATATAATAAAATATAAATAATTTTATGAAGTTTACAATAATTTTAAAATTACAAATTCTCGATTTTGATCATTTTTTATTCTTAACATGGTAAGGAATAAAATAAAGACTATCCCACACTTTTTTAATAACCGACCTAGGTTTCGACAAATTTTGTCATTATCGTCTGAATCACAAGGCTTCTCTCAGAATGACCAAATTTGTCAAAACCTAGATCTGAGGCTTCTGAGACAAGCCTTGTGATTCTGATGAGAATAACAAAATTTGTCGAAACCTAGGTCGGTTATTAAAACAAAAGTGTGGAATAGACGAAAAGTTTTTATTTTATTCGTTGCCATGATAAGTGTAACTAAATTCCACAAAGTGACGCCTTCAGTCCTATCTGACATTTTTTTATTTATTGTGGATACAACACTCAATTTAATGTTAAAAATGTTTGGCGGAGGTAATATTTCATTTAAGAAAGAAAAATATTTTTGAGTGTAGGCGTGACGCCCGCCAGTGGACGCGGAGTCAGACTCATGGTCGACCGTACGGTACTGTGGTGTCTTCAAATCTCAGAACACTGTGTCTTTTGTCTTATTCTCACCAATTTCAACTCGTAAATCCCCTTTGCCTGTACCATTCGCCATTTGCTTCTCGTAGAAGTGACCACCTCCCTAGAATACACGAGGGCAGCGAAGACCTTACAGCGATCGGTCTAGGAGAGCAAAAATGACTTATAATCTCGTTTTGGATTTCCAAAGCTTCTGTCTGATTTATTTTTTTAAAACTGATATTTACTTACTACCTTTATTTGCTAAAAGTCGCCAGATCCAAAGGTATTTCTCATCCTCATCTCGAGGCTACGGTTTTCTGCTAAGTTGATGATTTCTTATATCTAGCTTTCGCCATCACTGCAGGGAGCATCTTTAGTAGTACTTCTGATTACCATTCTTCCACTACGATTACTCCTGAAGATTCTATCTGAAATGGTGGTGTAAGCTACAGACAAGAAATTATCTATGCAACAGAAAACCGTAAACTCGAGATAGAATGAGAATTCTTTGCGATGAGAAGCTCCGCGATCCAAGTTTACAAAAGATTAATTAATGATTTACATGGTCCAGAAAATAATTTAATGACACAATTAAGAATAAACTCCCCTCAACGATCAACGATAGCGCCTGTACGGATGTGACCCACAATGCATTGCGCGGCTTAAGTTTTATTTTCCATTTTATCAAAAGAACTGTAGCACTTGACGTGGTCGTGGATCCGTTTATTTCACCCAGATATTGAAATAAAACTGAAAAAACTACAACGCTTTGTAGAATGACTAACAACTAAATGGCGTGTCAACCTAAGTCTCACCCTCATATTGTACAAGTCCTTTCCTTCCCTTTCTTTCTCCCTCACCTGCGTAATTATATTTATTTTCATATAATATTCTCCTCCTTTCACGTTGGGCGCCATTAATGTAATTATCTTTTATTTAATATATCTTAAATTTATTATTTACTGTTTACGTGCCTCCTTTCTGTTATCATACACAATAAATCAGAATCATTACACAAAACAATACCCTCCTAATATCATACAACTACACAATCACTTTATTCCTTCTTCAGGCTCTCACTTTCAACAGACAGGCCATATAACACTGTCCATACATTCCAGAGCCACTTCACTGTTCACTTGACACTCAAATACAATCAATTACCCTCTTAAAATTAAGTACATACAATATTTAGTGAGGAGTGGACCACTTAATTCCTCGAGTACGCTGTGGGAAGTTACGGACTGTATCCTTCAACTTGCGATCGCTGCCTCCGTCTGCAACCCCGATTTCTCCGCCTAGGTGGTTAAAGATCAGCACCGCGTCTCTATTCAGCTGAAATTCCGCAATCCCGTCAGATAATTCCCCGACGTGGATTCAGCTCCCCTTGGGCAGCTTGTGGGCCTCTATGGCTATCGAATATCTTTTTGGAAAGCCACCCGACGTGGATTCCACTCCTACCGGGCTGATTGTTGGCCTAGAAGACCCCGTTTCGCACTCAACTCCCCGTTATATAGCCAACTCTCCCATTGTTTACGATCGGCGAAAATATAACTCCCTTGCGTTTCTTGCCGAGACGACTAACAATTTATATTTCCTTTGTTAAGTACGGCAATTCGCGAATGCCCCGGATCACCGCGCTCATTACCATAATCAGCCATTGTAAAGCCAGGCACCACATTTTCCTATGCCTCTGTATAAAATCTATGGACAAAATTTAAGATGGCGGCCCCTTGAATCCCATGCATAAGATTCCCAATTGGCAAGACATGGCTTGTAAATGACATGTTACACCTGCTTCCCATCCTTCCGGAGACAGTTACTCAAAACATACGCTCACATATAATTTGGGTGATGTCAAGGAGGATACTATCGTTCATTTCTCCGCCCATATTCATCTTCTGAATTCCACCCACAGGGAATCCATCTGACCCCACAACCTTATATCAGCTCCCTTAGCCATTAATAATTCATAGGGATTCTCCTTTCTATCCCTGAGATCGCCGACTTCCTGCAGCTATCTTTTATCATGATATATCCTTAATAAAATTTTCTCAAAACATTAAAAAAAAACGCTGGCCCTAAAGTTTCTGTATTTTCACTCACTCACAATATCTTATCTTTCTAATAACTTCATTTTTTCCTTTATCCGTCATATTCTCATTTTCTCAATTTCCACCCACTTTACAGTACCCTGTAAAAAGTCTATCTGATTTTAAGGTCAAAAGCGATCTGAATTTCAGATGCAAAATTTTTAAGACAGTGTATGTTGAATTTGAGCACTAATATCTTGTCTAAAAATAAGGCAAGTTAAGGACTGAAAATCAGATCAGGTGAGACTTATTTTAAGATAGGCCAATGCTGAAATTAAGACGCCCTTGGTAATAATGCGAGTTGCGTCTGAAATTCAAGTCTACTTTGATGGGATGTCTTATTTTTAGGCAGGTGAAGAACTGAAAATCAGACCAGGTGGGACTTATTTTAAGACAGGCTGAATTTTAGGCTTGGGCTGCCTTAAATTGCGCATGGGCCTATCTTAAAATAAGTCCCTCGTAACAATGCGGATTGCTATTGAAATCAAAGCCTACTTTTATGGGATATCTAATTATAAATACTACATATTTAAACACTTCACACGAGCAGAAACCAAAACCCTAATGTTTCTTTTTTTAATTTATAATACTGTTTTACTGACTAACTCCTTCGATAGAGCAAACGTGAGTCATACAATTTTCATTGAAAAAGATTTCAGGACTGAAATGGGAACACATTAACAATAACTTCAAAGTTAATATGAAAAATTGTACTTTTATTGGAAACAAAGTAATCCATACAAAGTCTTCAATACCAAAGATATGTGCCAGTATCTACCAACCGAGGCAGGAGCAGTCACTTGATAGGGGCGACTATTTTTTTAGTTCTTACAAACCTGCCACGTAGACAAAATAAGGAAGATTAGTCTCAGGATACGTCACTCAGACACAACTGGCTCCCTTCTGCAAACAAACGAAGTATCAACGCCACATTCTTACATCATTAATTCATCGTTCGAAACATATTTCACCTACTTGCAATGAAATTTGACCAGACTTCGAATTTTCCTTCTGTACGCTTCGTAATCCTTGTTGAATTCCATCTCCCTGGTTACGCTCCGCCCATCAGTCTCTGCTATTGGCAGGTTAGTTCCAATTTCGGAACCAACCAAGGCGTGCTTATTTTAAGCCCGGGCGATCTAAATTTCAGATCACAACCATTTTATTTTCAATATGCAGTTGTTAAGTTCTTAAAATAATACGGAGGTGTGTCTGATTTTCACGCATGTTGAGCCTTAAATTTAGACCACTACCGTAAAATGAGACAGCGTTTAAATTCAGATCGCAAATAAAATCATAACAACGTTTTGCAGTGAAGCGATCATGCCCATTACGAATATTTTTTTATATATAGGCTATTACTTCTGTTGGTAGGGAAGTGATTGATCTACGTGTACCAAAGGTGACCTTCTCCAACCCCCTCTGCCCGTTCTATCTCGTCCCGCACTCCTGGGTAGCGGACAACGACCCTGACGAGCACATCTCGCCCATCTGAAACATCACAACTCACAAAAACCAACCTTCCTCCATGCCCACATCTCAAAGGCCTCGAGTCTATTTCGTCCATTTTTATTGTTTTAAGCGTTGTATAATGTCACATAGTCATCATAGACGTCATCATCGTCACATCGTACATACATTGTCATCACATCACACCCGAATTGTTACAGAAAGCTCTATTCTCCTCCAGATTTAACTCAGTTGGTGTATATGATATTTCGATAAAATTTCTAAAAGTATCATCATAAATTGTGCTTCCTGCTCTGCTCAATATCTTTAACTTTTCCTCAATGACTGGTATGTTTCCGTCCTACTGGAAGTCTTCCCTAATTCAACCCACCAAAAAGGTTAATAATCCCTCGTCACCGGTGGACTATCGCCCCATTTCCTTAGTTTGCGCCGCTGCAAAATGACTAGAGGAAATTGTTCACGAACAGATTGTAGAGTACCTCAATGTAAACAAACTGTTTGACCCTATCCAATCTTGTTTTCGTAAGAACTTTTCAACCCAGTCCACTCTCATTAAAGTCACAGACGACATAAGATACGCCATGGACAGAAAACTGTTAACTATCCCGGTATTATTTGATTTTAGCAAAGTATTTGACATCGTAAATCTTGCACTATTACTTCAATAAATGAGAAATCTGAATTTTTCCTGTTCCTCTCTAAATTGGTTCTTTTCGTACTTACATGGGCGACGTCAGTCAGTGAAAGATTCTCATGGAAACCGGTCAAAATGGGTTCCTATTTCATGTGGTGTACCACAAGGGTAGGTACTTGGTCCACTATTGTTTTCATGATATGTTCGCGATCTCCCAAACTGTATTTGAAACTGTGAGTATTTGATGTACGCTGACGGTCTACAAATCTAGTGCCATTGTTACCCTATAGACCTCATGGAAATAATTAATAAGGTGAATGATGACGTCTCTGCCATCAGTTTGTGGGCCCAGGAATATTATTTTGTATTAAGGAGGTTTCACCGTGGCTCCGCGATTCAAAATCCCGTAAAAGAGCTATGTTATTTAATGAATAAATGCCGGCCCAGGAAAAGCCTATATGGAAATTCGTCTATAGTGTGATAGCGCATACACAATTATTGTATGATTATGCTATTATATAGCGCCTTGTTGTCGCATTCCTTCTTTTACAAGCTTTTTTAACTTCGTTTGACTTGACAAACATTATTATCATTGTATATTATTATGCCTGAATCTCGCGATCTTTCTCAGGGATAGCTCAAATGATGGTGACTCCCATCCCATATTTCATCATATGAGTATTTCCGTTCTTCCGTCCCTGTAGACGAACAATAAACCCGAAAGGCAGCCAATAAGAGCACACGGTAACAAATGTAGAATGCAGAGATCAGTGATCAGTCATCTATGGTAAATAACGCGTAACTACGAAACGCGTAAATATACAAAAGTAAAAATTAAAAATTTTAATGTACGATTATTAACGTAGCGTTAAACAAGAATAAAATATTGTACGATTGGATTTTCTGTACGACTTTTGTTACATCATAAACACCCTGCAAACTCGAGTGCCCATAATATTTTGGTCGACAGTACACAATCATTTTAAGCTTATTTCCTGGGTGAAATTCAAATAAGAGCGGTACATAATCACTAAATATTTCGTTTAATGAAGTAATCTAGTATGATAAAGTAAATTTTCTCATAAAAATAAAGAAAGAAACAAAAGAAAAAAGTAAATATTTTATTTTAGTAAGTAGAGTAAGTCCCTATATCGAGTACTCCGTAGTCATTTCAAAATACGGCGGAGAAATACTTGCTTCGTGACCTTAATGAGGCAAAGAGGAAAGCAGCCAGTTTCGTTTAAAATGCCAGTGACGGTGCTTGTATAGATATTATTTGTCTCAAAGATCAATGCAGATGCTCAATGTAAAATTGAGTAAGCTCTGCTGAAACCAGAAGGAGCCCTCACTGCATCGGCAGATTTAACTAGAGAATTAATTTAGTTTTAATTAGAAAAATAAATTATCAAGCAGAATAGGGATAGACATATTCCTTTCTATTTTCCGCCCAATTCCATTTATCTTCCTCTTTAACGGCTGGTGACTTAATATCCCTTACAAAACGTATTTCTACGGTTGTTAGGGTAATGAGTAAAATGAATTTGATGTAGAACTGCAACTTTATCACCTATTTATTGACCTCGCAAAGACCTCGCCTGCTAATCCTAGGGTCGCGGGTTCGAGTCCCGCCTGGGTGGGTTTTTCTCCACCCAGGGCATGAATGTTTGTCAAGCTCTGTTGGTTCTCTGGGAAACCTGATGACAGGCAAATACCTATCGGGATCCCAGGGATATATGGGCCAAAAGAACCGTCCGGATACAAAAAAGAATTACTTCCTGAGTAATGGGTGACATTTTTGTCCTTGCAATTTTTAAGTGAAAATTCGATGAAAATGAAGATTGGTAGACATGTGATCAGCACTTGTAATAAATCCCTATCATAATGCCTTGAATATGTCTGGCTTAATTGTTTTGATTGCCACCTGTACTTTTAAAGTGGCTAAACTCTGCGCAATGAAATTGCAAATTTAAAAAAGTGAAAACTATTCATAAAAGCAGCTTGATTTATCGTTTCCACAAATCAGTTTGCAAGCGTTACCTAATTGATGAAGTTCTATCAACTGAGAAGGTCTATATAATTGGAATAAGTTTGTTTACATATAATTACCATGGCGACGGGATCTATGGGAATGAAACGATGTTGTTCCAGGTGAACACTCTCCGTTAGTTAGTTTCAATCAAGAGTCAAAATAAATATAATCTCTGCTATTCTCCAATTACCAGTATTGTTTATTCAATTGTGCAACGATTGAATTAAATATGCCTGTCATATTGTGATATTTCTACAAGCTTCCTACGTTTATACGAAGGATTTATCTCCGGAATTCACCTTATCATCCGAAAAAATCCCAATATGCCTATATTTAAAAAAAATGAGATGCTTAAAACCTTTTCCTGCTGATAAATGATTCTCTTTGAACGTAAATGTTTTGCAGCACATACATATTCATAAGACGATCGAATCTCAAAACTTTTGCAGAAGAGCTCCATATTATCGCCCTCTAATCAGAATAAACTTCTCGAAAGCGATTCGTATGCAATGTCAAGATAAAGCGTTATTCATTTACTAGAAAAAAGTCTTAATATCCTTAGGCAATCGATTAAAATGACACTGAGTGTATTCCAAGTAAGCCTTTGGTATCAGACTTCGAAGGAAGCCCAGTTTTTTTTCATTCATCTGAATAACCTATAATATAGGCATGTTCTCTCGTTGCTTCTTGTATATAATTCTCTGCGTGCCACCACAGGGGTGTGGCAGAGGGTGTACTTTGGGTGTACTATGGAGGCCAGGAATGGGGTCGTTTACCATTTTTTTTATTGCCGAATCTGATAGAGTTTGTAAAATAAAAAGACCCGTATTTTCCGTTTTTGATGCGACAATTATTTATCGAGTTATAAGCGACGAAAACCTGATGTTTTTCACCCTTTCGGAAAAGTGGGCGTGGTGCAACCTCTGACGTATATCGACTTCGTCCAATCACAACCCGCGAAGGTACTTTGCCTTATCGCAATGGGGGGGACACAGCTGACTCTACCAATAGGAGCAGTTGCGACAGGATCTGTGCGAAGAGACCTTCCAAGAACCCCTTTCCACTCCCTTATCTTCCACGAAGAGCAGTCAAGGACGGGAGGAAAATGACGTCAATGTTATCACAGCAGCTTTTTCGGTGGGCGTCACCTTTTGCTTATTTCAATTTTTGATTTATGAGTGAATGGTTGTGGTTAGAAGATTAATTTTTTCACCATAATTCTTTGTTTGTTTCCATCTTACGATTTCGGGACAACATACTTGTTGTATTGTGTAACCACTATATTAATCCCACAAGTTGCTACATAAAAATTTAGAAGCGATAATAAACCTAAGGGATAAGGTGATAATGGTAAATGTATTGGAGCGGTCTGGAAAGTACTCACTTGTCAGCATTGTTACAGATGGTGCTCTGTGACTGCGAACACTCATGAAGCCGTCATTATTCCGAGTTTTACACCGACTACGTAAGATACAGGAGTTGTTTTTGGCTATTTGGGTGGAAAAACCGCCAAGTTATCTATCTCAGCGCATAAAATCTTATTCCCTATATGCATAGAATTTTACTGTCAAGCATACTAAGAGAGTAATGAAAACAAAACAAACATTTTGATCATATTCCTGATGACTCATTTGGATCAATGATCCATTAAAATGCAATGTTGTTTATACGGCGTCATCCACAGAGTTTTGAAAATTACGTTTCATAAGTCAATGAACGAATCGTTCTCATTTACGAAGATTGCGATTCGGAATTCAACGCGAATAATGAAGCGGTTTCCGCGTAATTCCTACATTCCGTGAAACCATATTACACAAAATATCATCTTATATCGTACATATACAATATTATCTTCACCTGAAGTTTATCTTATGAATCGTAACCCAGGTCGTTCACAATAAATATGTTTCGTGGACCTTAGAAATTGTATTTCTTATGTCCGACTTCATTATCCGATTCCTTCTTGCTCCCGAATGCAAAATAACCTCCAAACAGGGCTTTATTTGAAAAAAAATATTCTATATGCAGCCTTCCAACTTATGCTTATCTTCATGCCCAGGAATATCTTTATTAATTCAGCAATTCAGGGATATATTTTGGCTCCTCGTTCCTTCCAGACGGATATCTCTCCGGTCATATTTTTGCAAGGTGTAGAGGTTTTCGAAATCACGGCCTCGAGGGGTTGGAAGGAGAGGAAAATAGGAGTGGAGGGTGGGAAGATTGGACCATCAATTAATTAACGCCTCCGCCCGACGCGTGAGTTGGCAACCTCGTCTCCAAGGCAACCGCTTGCTTTCGGAGATTCATATTCTTCACCGTGTGACGTTCTAAGATGTGCCCCGTCCCCAACTAAAAGAAATAAGAAGAAGAGACGTCGCTGCTGGAGTGGATGAAGGAAGCGTAATTGCTTGAGCTGCCACGTAGCTCGTCTTCTTTCTCTTGCATTCCGAGAATTGATATTCCGGCGATGGCGTTATTTTGTTTCCAAGGGAACGGCGTCGAGTGATTTCTTAGTCTTATTTTCTAGCTTTGAGGAAATTTCTGACATCTTTAGAACCACAGCTCCACAAGTTGAATATTTTCTAACACAGATATGTTTTCATGTTATTTAGCCTTCAGAGTTATTTGATATTCTTAACTAGAAAGCATATCACTGTGAGGCTACAATTGACCTCATTAACAGGTACTGAGAGTAAAGATCATGAAAGCATATTTTTATTTACCCAAAAGAATTCAAAGGATATTGCCAAAGTGAAAGGCAATTTCAAGCGTTAATGGTTAAATTACGAGCTATTATGTCATCTCGTTCTGTTAATTTCCAGATTGGAAAAAAATGATATTTCTCGGTATTCTCTCATTCTGGACATACGGATTACTGGAACTTCCGAATGCAGCACTCTACCCATCTTTGGAAATACTACATTGTATATACATAATTGGAAGAATAGGTCTGACTTCAAATAATAATGGTAGGTACTTGGCCAGTTCCTAATCCAATAAGGTCCAAAAATACTGTACTCGTGGGAAAACTCGTAATTCTGTTTTCGCCTCATTTATGCTATTTTTTACATTCCCTCTTCGTTCTATCAGCCTCTCTTACACCCTTCACTCTTTGTTCATTTATACATTTATAAACATTGCATTTTGTCCAGTTTCAACGTTCATTTGCGTTGTGCAGAAAAATTATGAAGATTGATTGAATAGATCGATCGAGAGAGTTACGAAGGAGTCCTAAGAAGAATGGGAGAAAAGAGAAGTCTTCTAAAAACCCTAAGAAGGATACGGGTCAACGTGGCAATATCATAAGACACTATGGCTGCAGCTATTCGCTAAAATGAAGACAAATTTTGAAGGACAAGAGGCAGATTAAGTGCTAGTATGAGATATGGCCGCACTATGATCCAAAAGTATAGAAAAGGTGGTCAACATTGAAATTAAATAGTCTCTATATAGACGGCTCACCACATACGGCAAAACAGTTAAACGTAATGGACACAGTACTGAAAGGTTTCCGTAGATGGTGTGGTAAGATTTTTTCGCGTTACGTCACAGACTATATATATCGCCTCTTTTGCTTTCGTTATTCTGGTCGTCTTAAGCGGCACATAAAGGTGCGATTACAAGCAGCATTTGACTGTATTGACAGTCAAATTCTAATAATGACAGTCAACAGACTAACAACGATTAAGCTCCACTCGCATGTGTAAATAGCAGCTCCGATGCGAGTTCAGATCGATACTGGACACATGTCGAACACTATCGATCCTAGTTCGAGCTATTAGAAAAGTTGAAGCCTGTCTACTTTCCAGTAGAAATTTATTCAACACAATCGCAACAATCGCCAACGGAAAGCAATACACGACGACTGATATACTGGGAATGGGGTCGTTTACCATATTTTTTTTATCGTCGGATCTGATAGAGTTTGTAAGATCAAAATACTCGTATTTTTCTGTTTTTTTTATCCGTCGATTATTTCTCGAGTTATATGCGGCGAAAAACTGATGTTTTTAACCCTTTGGGAAAAGTGGGCGTGGTGCAACCTCTGACGTCATTGACTTCGTCCCATCACAACTGACCCCGCGAAGCTACTTTGCCTTATCGCAAAGGGGGGTACACAGCTGGCTTTCCCAATGGGAGCGATGGCGACAGAATATGTGCAATCAGACCTTCCGAGAACCCCCTCCACTCCCTTTCCTTCCCCTAAAAGCAGTGAAGGACTTGAGGAAAATGACGTCAATGGTGTCAAAGCAGCTTCTTTGGTGGGCGTCACCTTATGTTTATTTTAATTTTTGATTTATGAGTGAATGGTTGTGGTTAGAAGGTTTATTTTTTCACTAAAATTCGTTTTCGGTTTCCATCTAAGAATTTTGCGCACGAAATTGCGATTTTGGTTGCGAGTAAACGCCCCCATTTTGATATAATTACAAGTAAATCCCTCCCCGAAGGGGAGATTAATGGAATGGAATTTATTGCTTGAAGAATTTTTTAAAAACTTAAGCATCAATCACTATAAAAATAAAACTTTTTAATTGTCATGAAAACGCATAAATAGTGGCTTTAAGCTGCATAGAAGTTGGTGCAGACGCATCATACTAGCAGCGATATAGATATATCGCTCCTGCATCTCGCGACTGTCACAGCAGTCAACTGCTACGTGTAAACGCAGCTTAACATACGTTTTTGTTGTGTTTTTGCTATTTCCTCATAATGGTGAGATATGACTTTACCTAACGTCTACAGTCATATGGATATGTTAATATTTCTTTCACTATTAAAGCAAACATATTTTGTAACTGGAGGGATTCCTTGTTGCTTCATTAAAAACACATAATCCACCGCTGCAAGGAGCAGACCACAAGAAAGTTGTCGATTGTGCCACTCAAGTCGATTAGGAAAACGGAAGCGATGGAAGCGATATATATCGTTTGTGGCGTAACGCGAAAAATTCTTCCCTCGCCACCTATGGAAACATTCCAGAACTACGTCCAAAGCGTATAACAGTTTTGCCTTATGCGATGAGCCCTCTCTATATTACACATGTGGACTATTTTTAAAAATAAGTTGGGTGCACTAATTGGTGTTGTAGTGAAATGCGCAACAAGTAAACATCTGGCCGCCTAGAACACTGCGAAAGAGTGTGCAGAGTAGTTAGCCACTGAAACGCACTGGAGGGAGGCAGCAGCAGCGTGTGTCAAATATAAATTTATTCCAAGAGTCGTTGACCTCACCAATATATTTTTTTGTGGAATGGCATCGCCAGGTCAAAGTGAGTAAAATGAAAACATTTCTTATAAAAGTCGGATCGCGGTTTTCTGCTTTTTTAAAATCGCACTTAGCTAATGTAAGATTTGCATGAATTTTCACGTGAAAAATTATATTTAAAAATGAGATACTAACGGATCACGGCAGAGAAGGATGTTTAATTCTACTGTATGTTGTGGTTTAGACTCTTAGCTGATGAGAAAATGAATAACCATCTGCCTACAGCCGCCGATATAATATTTAAAACTTCAAACATACAATTTTCCCATCTTCTCCGTCGATTTCTGTCACGTGGCGCTATTACCAGCTGTAAGTAGATTCTTCTTTTCGTAGAATTCCTTCTTTGCCTGGGCTATTCCGCTGGAAAAGAAGAATATGAAATCAAAGTTCATAAAATATCTCTTATTTGCTGAGCAGGAAACATTCTACACATAAATTAATAACTTCGATGATAGTAGTAGTAGGCATTCATCATCATTAGTCATCAATACTCAGATTGGTTTGACGCGGCTCTCCAGTTCTTTTATCGGCTAATGTCTTAATATTTACGTATTTCTTCTCTTTCACATCCTTCATCACTTGTTCCATGTATCTCATACTAGTACTTAATCTGCCGTTCTTTTGCTAGGGGTGGGTGTTTAATGATTAATTTGGTAGTAAGGAGAGCGTTACGCAAGTCGAAGAACAAACTGATGGGTATTTTCAAAGCGCATCACACATGAAAGTGTAGTTTAGTTATTACCTATTCGAGCCACTACTAGGTTGAACTTGATATATTTCACTTCGCTTTGCGTTTGAACTTTCCTTCGCCTCGATTTTAATCTGTGATTCATTGCAGCATTTGGATCTTTTTCCGCGTTCTTCTTTCTTGAGAGAATATGCAAAGACTGCGAAATTCCTACCTCCAGTTGAAGAAAAGAAGTTGAATTCCAGGCAGATGTAACCTCCTGATTTGGAAAGAAGAATGAATGTCAATATTTACTTCGCCGTGCATTTAGTAAATGCATCCATTCAAATGGAATAAATACAGTTCATGGAAGCGAGCTTCGAGTTTCGTGATTCCTTTGTTTTTGTGCGTCAAGTGGGCGAGGCAAACTAGCGGAACGCTCTCTGTTGGCGCATCTCTCAACCAACTGCCCTGCGGCAACTTTGGCTTACTTCGAGGCGGCCCAAAAAACAGTTTTTAGTGCGCACGCCAAGAAAACTTAAGTTGGAAAAAATAACAGAAGTGAGTTACAAAAGAAATAGAAGTAATTTAAAGGTTCTCACCAGAATGTAAGAAACCAAGTGATACGTTGGAGTAAGGATGAAAGTTATAAGAGGTGAAAACAGAAGAACGTCAAAACCGATCTATTACAGACAAAATATTAATTATAACTGATTAAAAAAAAAGATTAGGCACTAAATGAAAAACTCGAGTGACTAAGAGTGCTATGCATGTTATATGTGCAGTGGATTCAGCGTTAAATATGAATCAACAGGATTAACAGGATTTCATTTTTACATTCCATTCTATGGATGGTATTCCATTCCTACAATGATCGAAGAATTATCCACAATTTGTATAAAAACCAAGTAGCTGTGATTAAATCTGGACCCAGCTGTGAAGAAGCAAGAATAAGGAAAGAAGTGAGACAAGGCTGTGCACTGTCTCCCATAATTTTTAATGTTTACATTGAGAGAGCCATCAATGAAGTCAAGGAGAAGTGTTCTGGAGTGAACATCCACGGAGATACAATCAGCATGCTACGATTCGCTGATGACATAGCTCTCTTAGCAGAGACAGAGAAGGAGCTGAATAAGATGCTAACAACCATGGGAAGGACAATTGCCAGACATCAGCTGAAGATAAATAAGAAGAAAACTAAGATATTGGTGTGCAGTTAAAGAGAAGAGGCCAAAACCAACGTTAAACTAGGAAAACGGAAACTGGAGGAGGTGAAGGAGTTCTGTTACCTGGGAAGCCGAGTAACCAACGATGGACGAAGCAAGAAAGAAATAGTGAGTAGAATAGCCCAGGCAAAGAAGGCATTCTATCAAAAGAAGAATCTACTAACAGCTGGAAATACAAGCTTGGAAGTAAGGAAGCAATTCATCAAAACGTATAACTGGAGCATGTTCCTTTACGGCAGTGAGGCATGGACGATGACAGCAGCGGAGAAGAAAAGGGTGGAAACATTCGAAATATGGTGCTATCGAAGAATGGTGAAGATAAAATGGATCGACCGAGCGACAAATGAATAAGTCCTAAGAAGAGTGGGAGAGAAGAGAAGTCTGCTGAAAACTATAAAAAGAAGACGGGACAACTTAATCGGACACATCTTAAGACACGATGGCCTGATGAAGACAATCGTCGAGGGAAGAGTGAACGGGAAGATTGGAAGATGCAGGCCTCGAATGAGTTACATGGAGCAGGTCGTAAAGGACGTGAAAGAGAGAAACTACGTTGGTATGAAGAGGTTGGCCGATAGAAGAATCGAGTGGAGGGCTGCGTCAAACCAATCCTAGGATTGTTGACCCTTGATGATGATGATTCCATTCTATTTGTGTTTCATCACCATGGCAAGGTTGTCATCGTAAAAAAGGTTAACAATAGAACTACGCATTCAACATAAGTTATTGGTGACATCCACATGTAGGTAAATAAAAATAGATGTTTACCACATGCATTCTAACAATGCAGACATCGCGTAGCATGGAGTCAGATCGATGTTTTGAAGAAATTTCAGAATCAGTGATGACCCAGACAGCACACATTCTACCGTATACGCTGAATATACGTATAAAATTGGTATAAACCATATATACTGTAGAAGATACCAGTATACTGTGTATTGGAAATCTACGTATAAAACCTAGCAACATTGTAGCAAAAATGCGTATATTTGGCAGCAAATGTCCTAGCACGATGCGTATACTGTATATAGATGTATCATATAAACAGTATACAAAAAATATATGAATATAGGAGACAGAATGTATACTGTTTACAGAATGTATAAATACAATATTAACTATATGTAGGCAAGTTAATTGCCAAAAATCAATAATGCTTGGTAGGGGACCCCATGATAGGTCGAACTGTAAGAGCCAAGTGAAAAGTACATCAAGCAGCACATGTTATTCACTACGGTTCCTGCACAAATGAATATGTTCCCCAGGACTTTGCTCTTGAAAACATAATTATTTAGAATAAGTAATTTTCCACCAAAATTAATTACACACACATGGTTAGCGGTTATGAGGTCAGTAACAGAACTTTACTCAAAGACATTCATTAATCGATAGAACTTCTTTATTTAATGGATCAAAATATTGAAGAAAAGATTGATTACAATAATTTATTATTTATTATAATAATTTATTAATAAAACAAGAACCAGAAAGGCTATGAAAAAATGCTACGAATATCGATTTATTTCAGGTTTTCATTGGAAGGGATAAAACTTAATCTTTGTGTCCAGGGCTGGTTCTTTGGTTCTTTTCATTCTGGTTCTTTGAGCGCCATTTGTCCTTTCCCTCATCGGTTTTGTACTTAGAGAGACCATTCTGCCATCGACCTTTTCACCGTCAACATATCTACTTCAACATATTATTCGTCAGTTTACACTTTTTTTGCGTTGCATCTGAAAAGGTACAAGATAACTTATATGTAGATCTGGTAATAGAATGGCATATATGTGTTATACATAGAAACATGTTAGTTCCATATACAATGATGTGAAAAATGTAAGCCATAACTTTTTTGTTTCCATATAGAGCAACAAACTGTCAAGAGCATCGTCTTATACCTATCACGAGGCATGACATTAAATTTTTAAGTTCAAAGTTAGCGGACGGACAATAACTATGTAATAAAACTGTTATAAATAATAATGACCTGCAAGGATAAAAAATTATATCGGTCACTAACAAATATCACTTGGCTCATGATTACATAGTAGTTACCGATCAATCCACAATTACTTACCCAGATCCAGACATAGCCATGGATTTATTTCTTGAATGCGGGATACCACTCCAACCGCAACCGCGTCCAGCTACACCAAACGATATTATAAATTCCCAAAAAAAATTATTACGGCTCGCACAAACTTCGGATTAAATTAATGGCAAGACGCTAGCAACGTAAACAAAAGTAGTTCGCTATTTCGTCACCAATGTGGCGCTTCGAACGACAAATTGCAAATTGCGGCCACTTTAAACGACAAAATTGTCACGGTCTCTCCCTATGGTTTTAAGCGGGAGTACAGAGTTATCAATTTACAAACTACGATGGGAGTTTGTATACTCTGTTCGAGAACTATATCTTTGATTTGTGTGCATCAATCTGCGCCCGAATTTTTATTTATTTAATCATTTATTTAATGTGGTATATCATTTCTGGTGATTTATTTGTATGTAATCACCCTATAAGGTATATTAACAATATATGTATATTTTCCGTATACCGTATCATAGCTGTACAAATGTGTAAACATGATGTATAAATCATGTATACTGTATCATAAATATACAGTATATACTATATATACACAAAATATATGTATACACCTCAAAGTGTGCTGTCTGGGGAATAGGTGTAATACTTCTAAATTTAAGAAGTAAGAAATATGACGAGAAATGTAACGGACGTTATGGAGAGGTAAACTTGTGGAGAAAGTTGGGCCCTTAGGGTTGTAATATCTAATGTTTTACGACACCGCAGGTTGCTGTTATGGAAACTAGAAACCTTTCAATTTAACAAAATGGTTTAATCCCAGACTAGCTCAAAATAAATACACTTCAGATATTACACTTTTCAAATACGTCACCGCCTTTCTGATATCTCTCACACAAAACAAATCAAAACAAAATAATACCCTTCTTAGAATACAAATACACAATAATTCTCTTCCTTCTTCAGGCTCTTTTTTAAATAGAAAAGGCAGGCCAAAGACCACTTTAACACTTTTAGAGCCACTTCACTGATCACTGACACTCATATACAAATAAATAACCCTCTTAAAATTAATACATACAGGTTTTAGTGAGGAGTGGACCACTTAATTACGCGCAGGATCTCTGATGATTCCTCGTCTGTCCCCTTGAAGTCAAAATAGCTGCCTCCGTCTGCAACCCCGAGATTTCTCAGCCCAGATAGTTGAAGACCAACTCCTCGCGTCCTATTTGGCTGCTATACCGGAATCCTGTCCTTTGCAGATTTCCCTTGTTTCAGACGACTACGCGACGTGGATTTACCTCCGCAGGACCGATTGTTAAAATTCGACCCCCCTCACTCATGGTGTTTTCAAGTCTGTTTCCGCACTAATAGGCGCTTCAGACCGGGAGGAAAGGTATAAGGATAGGGATGTAAGGGATAGAAGGGATAGGGCTCCCCCCCCTCGAGTCGCTATGCTGTCCCCTTTATATAGCGAACTCCGCCCATTGTTAAAAGTTCGGCCAAAATTAATTAACTTGCGTTTCTAACCGCGACGACTAACAATCGAAATTTGTTATAATCCATAATTGAGTTTGGTTTTCGCTACTTTCCTGACCGCCGCGCGAACTATCATTATCGCCGATTGTAGGGGCAGGCGCCATATTTTCCTATGTCTCTGTAGAAAAGCAATGATCAAAATCAAAGATGGAGGACCCCTTTAATTTCATGCATATAGTTTACTTATAAGTTAAACATGGCTTGTAAACGACATGCTACCGGGCAAAGGGTTTGGGCGTTATGGTAAGGACACGCACAGGGGCAGTTGTGGCTGTCCATTTCCGGCCTTCGTTTCACCCTGTCCGTCATTATATATAATGATCAACTACGGGATAACTATAGAAGATAGAGACTTGCTATTTTCTGTATTTGATTCAAGAGTTGTCATTCCATATATAGATTGAAAATAAATATTTTATTTCTCTTTGCTGGCGAGAAAATATAGCTGAAAGTTGGCTTATTAAAACTTGCTTCAAAGAAAAAAAATAGATAAAAATCAACCTCTAGCTGAAACCTCTGGCGTAAATAAATACATTAATACATTTATTTTTCCTGTTTCCATGTCATAATGCTGTTTTGGTAGACTTTGCAAAGTCTCATTTGAACAGGGGCGTCGGAACTATTTTCGCTGGGAGGGACCAACCTTGAAAAGGGCCCGGCTCCTATGAAAAGGGCCCACATTTTTTTCGGATAGGAGGGGGTAGAGACTAGAATTACGCTAAAAGTGCATATGAAGGTGGTAGAATATGCGTCAGAAGGGAATAGGCAAGCTGGATACAAGTGAAATTTAATTTTTATTAACGAAGACTCATTTCTCAAGGGCCCGGGGCAAATTCGGGGCGCGGGGGGGGGGGGGGCGAATGCCCCCCCCCCTCTCCCACTTCCGACGCTTGAATGACACTTGAATACGAACACGAATTGTCTCAAAGGAATGCATGCAATGCATGTGGGTAAAATTGATTTTGGACTAGCGGTCTCAAAAGTATTTTACCAGCGTTGGTTCGTTTGTGGATCATCCCTGTCAAATTTTCCCCACCTGCGTAATTTTTCTTTTGTATTCCTTTCCAAAAAATCACGCATCTTACCCTAAATTCCTCTTTCATTCTTCATATGTCTATTTCTCCTTTGCACCCAGGAGGGCTGCATTGTTTAAAAAGCTCTCTCATATCTTGGACATAAAATTGCTTATGAGGAATAATATGCACATACGTAAAAGTCAGGCAATATAGGTAGGTGAGAAAAATATTTATAAATGCCTAGTATGTATAGAGGGTTCACCGCATAGGGCAAAACTGCTATACGTTTTGGGCGCAGTACTGGAAAGTTTCTATAGATGGCGAGCGGAGAATTTATCGCGTTACGTCACCAACGATATATATCGCTTCCACCGCTTTCGTTTTTCTAATCGACTCAAGTAGTACAATCGACAAGTATCTTTATTGTCTGCTCCATCTGTTCCTTCAGCGATCGATTATGAGTTTTTTCATGAAACAATAAGGAATCTCTCCTCATCATGGGTGTTTTCAAGTCTGTTTCCGCTCTAATAGGCGCTTCAGACCGGGAGGAAAGGCATAAGGATAGGTATGGAAGGGATGGGGATAGGATAAGGTCCGAAGCGCCATGGATCTGGAATCTCTCCTGTGACAAGATGTTTCCTTTAATAGTGATAGAAATGCTAATTTGCCCATGTTATTTTTGACGTTAGGTAATAGCATATCGCACCATTATAATTAGCAAAACTACACCAATAGCATATGTTATGTGCCGTTCACGAATATTATATTAGGTGCCGTTTAAGTCGATTAGAAAAACAAAAGCAATGGAAGCTACATATATCGTTTGTGACGTAGAGCGAAAAATTCTTCGCTCGCCATCTATGGAAACCTTCCTACACTACGTCCAAATTATGTAACAGTTTCGCCCTATTCGGTGAGCCCTATATGCTAGTATTATATCAAATCATTGAAAGTCGTCTTCCTTTGTGGATTTTTTAAAAGTGGTTCGGTGAAAGAGCACGAATTAATTATTTCATTCAAGAACAAAGAGGCATTCAGTTGTTAGTTCCGCTTAAAACCAGCCGTTCACGCTTCTGGTTTGAGGCAGTATTCCTACCCTCTCAGGGAGCGGACGAAATGAAATTCTAGGGAATCCGTAGACGCATTGAGGAACTCCTTCAAGACCATATAGCACGCCTTGAGGCGTCGCGGTGCCAATCACGGTTTCCGGGAACGCGTCAATCTCGAAGGAAGAGATTCTGAGGCGTCACTTCCATCAGACTCCGATTTATATCTCGTGCATCATGTTCAGCGTCTACTCCCTGGCGTTTATTGCTTTCCGAGGGTATTGAGATGAGCGACGGAGCGGACGGGATCTAAGACTGGCTCCTCACCGCAACACTCACTCGATGCCGTAGATGAAGACGGAAGGTCGTTGAGACGTTGGCGGTTCCCCGCCATGGAACGTCTTGGGAAATTAAATGTGAAGGATTCTCTCTTTAATATTTCGAGGTGCTGTTGAAGGCGATCCTGGGCGTGAATATCTACCTCCCGGATCAAATTGCGTAAATGTCTTTCTCTCCTTATTCCAATGCATTCGAATTGCACAGATCTATAAAAATACTCTAACATTATTGATGGGTTGAATGGCAGATTTCTCAAATTCGATTATCGAATTCTAAAGTTGAATCGTGACTCGAATATCTCGAATTTCGAATTAGTGGAATACTCTAATGGGGAACATGCACTATTTCTTATAACTCTTTGAATGTGAATTGTATTACCTATAATGTGCTTTGCGAAAATATTGCTGAAGAATTAAGTTGTTTTGCAAAGATATTACTCTTTGAAACTTGTACCTTTTCGGCAGCTTAAAAACATGACGTGATCGCATGCCGTCACGGCGTTTTATCTGTTTATGCGTGGAGGTAAGTTGTTAAATGAATACTTGGCGAAAACGTATGTATTTTTCTAATTTGTTTAATGAAATAAACGATTGTATTTCGAATTTTTATTTACGTAGCATGGATTGTAACGAGCAAATCGTCCATTAATTATATAATGCCTGTATAGTGCCCAAGAATTTCAGCTACGCTTATGCAATCGCTAGTTTTTTTTAAGAAGAACGCTGCCATAAGGGATTCAACCAAAGGAAATTGCCGGAATGTGCTTTTTTAAGTATTTTTTCAGTCAACGTTTCGTTCGAGAAACGGCTAAAAATCTCAAAACAATATATTCACTTCATTTTCTGCTAATAATAAATGTCTATCTCCGTAGCAATATGGAACCTACCTATACCGTGCAGTGACGTCAGAAGGTGTTTTAGGTCACGTGACTTTAGTCATTTGTCGGGAACATTTTAATTGCATTTAATAATCTTTGTGGCTGGCATAGAATATTTTGGCTTATATATTTGAATTCGTGAGAAAATTTCGCATCAAGTACATCATTAATCTTCGAGAAACAAATTTCATGCATCTTCCCCATTGCAGTTGAAATGCTAGATGTCTTTCCGTTAATTATTATGCTGCCTGTTGTGCAAAAAACTACATCTTGATCATATTAAAACAGTTGATTCTGAATTTAAAATGTCACATACATGTTAAAATATTTTTCCCACTAAATATGGGCTGTTGTATACGTCAACTTTTATAAGCCTTAACTAGTGACCTGAAAGTGTTAGTACACCTTCTAATGTGCTGTTTTGAATTAATAATATGTAGTTCATCAAAATACCAAATACAGCACGATTAGCATACCTATACCAGATCACGAATATCGAATTTTTTTAGCATAATGGGGATGGAGTTGGTGTTGTGACTTGAGTACTGGCCATTATACTACAGTGACATGGTACATATTTTGTTTTTAAGATATTATCAAGAGATAACTTTAAATTTTTGAATGAATATGCGTTAATAATTACGCATACGAAGAAGACTGAATGGTCCCCGAGTTAAAGATGTTATAGGCGTGTCAGTGGTTGCAAAATTTCATACCTACTTGATTTATCTTTTATTCGTTACACTCACATTGATACACCGTCAGATCACCGAAGTTGAGCAACGATGGGCCCGGACGGAGGTTGGATGGGTAGCCCCCCTCCATACCTCTACCGTGGTGCTCTTGTCCCCTGTCTACAAGTGGTGGGCAGGTTATATGTGGGTTGGCACAATTGACCTAGATAGGTCTAAGTGCCAGGGGGGCTCCAGAAGGCCCCAGAAGTGGTAGATATTTTTCATTAGTACACCGATCCACACTTGAGTGGTATAGGGAGGAAAGTACTTCAGGTTCAGTACTCCATCCTCCGGAGAGTACGTTAAATGAATGACCCCACTTCACAAAGTCGCTAAGAATTGGGTTGACCCAACATCGTGTTTTTCTCTACCGTTCTTCCATTCCCAGAAAAGGGGCCTTCCATCTCCCTAACGCCCCACACACCCTAAATGAGAGTCACCTTAGTTTTTCTTATTTTTCCTATTTTCCTATTTTTATTTAAAGAACAACGGATTTACAAGGATATAATTCGTTCGGCAGCATAGGTAATGAGTTCAGATTTCTTCCCCTATGCACTCTTTCCAAATATATATAGTTTCGGTATATGTCCCAATTCTTACTCAGTCAACTCCGTGTTGTCTAGAGGTTACACACAATCGGTACGCTGAAGAGGGCCACTTTGTGGCTGAGATACGTATACGTTTATACCTTTCGTTCTACCCCTTCTCCCGTTTTACCTTCCCTTGACAAGTGACACATGCCAACATCAGTGTTTGTTTGTGCAAGTGCATCAGTGTTCTGTGTAGAAATACAAGAAGTGTTGTGTTTTTTAACAAGACCTCCTTCATACTCCTTGAAGCTTGTTGCTGACCGTAAGACCTTTCTCAGGCCAGAAGAAACACTGAGGTACTGTTGTCATTTCCTGAAAGTTCCCTTCCCTTTATACCACAAACGAAAGGATCACCTATTACGGCTTGGAGACAATTCATTTCAATAGATACTGTTAGCCGTAAGAGCTCACCGTTTTCACTTGAAGCAAAGGTACTGTCTGCCAGCATGAAAGACGCTGTTTTGGATCCAGCCAACGGCAATATTTTTGTACTTTTCCCCAAGTTAGGCGATGAAATATGACCTAAGCAACTGGTTCACCATTCTGCATGATTTTACCATTAAAAAGTAGCATAGAGGCAAATTTTGAAAAATCAAATCTGTTTGCCACCTATCAAACTATTTACTGTGAATTCTTTTGCCAACAATGGGGATAAGTGCTTTGGGAATCGATCACGAATCTTCGTAGCACACGCATTTGCGTTATCGTTATTCCGTTGTTTTAGCAATTCGGGGAAGCCAACCAATAGCTACAGGTTACTTTCCCTATTCAAGATAGGTAGGTTATTGAACAGAGAAAAGTTTTTTTCGAGGAAAAGAGGAATGTGGGGAGAGAAACCCGGTGTCGGAATTAGTCGTCTCTTTACTAAAGGCACCAAGAGGTCGGCAGTTTAACGTCCCGTCCGACGGACGGAGTACTAAACTTGAAGTGTTCACTCCATAGCATTAGGCTCTCCAATGAAAAAACCTCTTGAACATCCTAAATTCCAATCCGAAAATGAAATGAGAGAACAGCACTCTAGTCACCGAATCAACGCTTATCGTTATTTTTTTAATAATTTCGAGGAAAGCTGAAAAGTGTGACGTCAATTCTATAAATATTGTCCGACGCTTCAAATCATCAATCTCATCAGGATTGTTGTTGTGATGCCATTGCGCCAATGGATAAAGTGGAATTTGCAGAATGTCCTGCATGCTATCAATAGTAATACCTCACTAGGTAGGTAATATCAATAAACTAAAGTGAATATATATGGTGCGTAACTGGTAATATACATCTCCATAATACCCTGCAAGCCACCATAAAGGTGTATGGCAGGGGGTGAATTATCACCAAGCATGCATTACAAACGATGTAAACAAAAAGATTAGTAATAATATACTAGCCTAAAATTCGCAATTTAAAAAAGAGAAAAATAGCAAAGCAAGCATGCAAAAACATGCTGTTATTTGGGTTAGTTTAGAGTCCTCATACCAACATGCAACTACCTATGTTATTCATTGATACACTCGTATTGTATATATTTACCGCTACTCACATCCCTGATTGTACGAGGAAAGAAGGACATTTTGAATCTGTCAGTTCGGCAATCAATTTCTCTAAATTTGTGATTATGGTCCAGTCTGCCATAGTAAGTTGGGGTCCGCAAAATATTTTTAACATCATCACTGAAAATATTGCCTTGGAATTTGTTTAAGAGATTAAGTCTAAATTCAAACCTGCGACCTGACAATGATTCCCATTTCAATTCATTTAATATACTGATTACTCTAATATAGTTATCATACCGTCATTTTAAAAAATCTTACCGATCTTCGCAGCACACGTTCAAGTCCGTTATTTAGACCGATTTCGTAGGGATCCCATACACTGGCAGTATATTCAAAATGAGGTCTAACAAGGGAAAAGTAACAGATTTCTGGTACATGTTCGTCACATTTACCCAATACTCTTTCGATGAATCCCAGTCTACGATTAGTTTGACCCATTGTTTCACGCATGTGTTTACCCCAAGAAAGATCATGTGCCAGTCTTATTCCAAGATTAGTAATAATATACTAGTCCAAACTTCGCAATTTAAAAAAGAGATAAATTGCAAAGCAAGCATGTTATTTATGCTTATTTAACCACTGCCCCGTCTTTTATATTGGAAAATGTACAACCCCCTTATCCCTTAGAATTAACAACCACCGTTTCTCCACAGAATCTTTCCATGATCCCCCTGTCTCTTTACACTCCATGGACCACAACCTTCCGTTTGATAAATTGTTTTACCCTCGCTGTACTAGAAAAACTCCCTGATTCTGCTTCCGATATCGACGTCAGAACACGTGAACTGTCATTTATCTGGGTAATGAGAGGGCGTTTGAAATCCCGGGCCTCAACCTCTCACATTGAATCAACCCTACTCCTTTAATCTCTCTCCTCTTTTCCCCTTCCCCCTCCGCTATCTTCCTTATTCTCAGTCCGACTTCTCTCTAGCTGATGAAGGCGGATGGTCACCGCCGAAACAGTTCTGCAAAACATGTAAATATCCTTTTTTCGTGTCTATGTTTTTATTTATTGTGTATTAGTGACTTATTCCTCGTACGTCGAGTGCCTATACATAAGCTCGAATGAGCCTTTTCTTGACTGATTTATTTATCCTATTGGATATATTTAGAGCTATCCATATCCATAATTTTAGGAGGAAAGAAAGACATTTTAATTACTCACCCCCTGCCACACACCCTTTAGGTGGCTTGCTGGGTAGTCGGTAGGTATAGATACCTATATTTAACGACACGTAAGAACCCGCTGGAGAAGAATCCGTGATGCCGCAACCGTACTGAGTGGGTGAAGTTCGCATTTACTTTTGGTCCGTGATCTTCGCGCCGATTAAAAGACGACGCCCATGAAACTGTAATTCCACGTCAGCTGATGCTCAAGAGGAAGATGGGGTGGGAGGGAGAAGCCATTTGCTCCACTTCGAAATTCCCCTTGGAACCTGATTTATTTGGAAGAGGGAAGCGAGAACGCACTGCTGTGGCGGACGATACCACGCGCAAACTCAGATTTACGCAGAGGAATGTTGCGGCGCGTTAATCAATGCGATCTTCACGTGTCATAATTCCTCGCGCCGTCATATTAAATAAAAAAAGACGATCGTAAGTAGCAGTCTCGTGCAAGAAAATTGCCCGCTGCGCCCATCCGAGGTTCGTTTTTTTAAATATTTTTTTCACCTCATGCTCCTAATACGCTCGTGCATTAATATTCATTTATTCGCGTCAAGGTTTTTGTCTTAATGCCATTACTTTTCCGAACTTGAAGAAACTTCTTAAAGCACATTGGATGCGGAATAGCGCGGCGTGACTGACTTCGTTCGCCTCGCTCTGCTTCGACGGATCCTTCTGCGGCCAGACATTAATCCGAGCGAAAAGCATTGCGTGCATGATGTTCAAAACGCGAAAATCCATCTCACTCACCGCGTAAATGGGATTCGTAGCATCTTGGCGGAGTGACAGGGTTCACATGAGGTCATACTTACCGCCGACAGTCTTGAGATTAATAGCACTGTCTCTTAGACACGCTTAGGAACTCTTTTGTGTCGAGGTTAAAAATTCGTCGGCCATAGAGCTTTTACTAATCAGCAGACGGGATTTAATTAATGAAATGTGTGTTGTGTGCAGTAAGTAAAAACTTATTGTAATTAAAAAAAAGACGGTGAGGTGTAAAACATAATATTTATCTTGTATTGAGAGCAATAATTATGATCGAAGGCGCTGGGGTCAAAAATCGTATTTGGATAAATAGATTTCTTAAACTTATTGTGCAAGTCTCATTGAAACTCTTTAAGAGCGCAGCTACATATTTCGTTAAGCAGATTTTCCACTTTCTTTATTGCCCGTTCCACCCCTTAGCCATAAAATTCTCCAAAAATTTGTTGAATCACGCAATGCTGTCATAGAACCCTCTCTTATTTTCAGAATTATGAAACTGTTCTTTATACATAATTCATTTATTTCTCAGTTATATTATTTATTCAGTAATCATTCTGTTTCAGCCAATAATATTTGGACAGTGAGTGAAATTATTTTCTCTCATTCTATTAATCCTCCCCCGTTTCTGTAAATATTGCATCGAAACAGTTCTCACAACTCTTAAAAATTTCATACCCTATTGACGGCCATGGATGTAAAACGCAGAAGGTAATTATTTTTTGGCTCTTCTTCACATGCCTAGACTTCGGGCTCAAATACTTAATCTAGATCACTGGAATATATTTTTCAGTCTCATGAAAACATTTTTAAATTAGAGCTTACCGTAATGTGTGGCTCCATATGTATTTGGTGAATGAAGTTGGCGTAGCTATAAGACTTGTAAAGTACTTATCAGCAATATTGATTCGAATTATTCTGTATTCTTGTATTATAACCTTTACTTTACTCTACCTCATTTTGCACATCTGCACTCTGTACTTTTGTTCAAATTGGCTCAAAAGTTACCTAACAAAGAGATCATAATGTGTATTCATTAATAATCATTATGGTGATTTTATATATATTACCTCTTGTGTACGTCAGGGTTCAGTCTTAGGCCCTGTATTGTTTTGGTATATATTAATGACCTTCGTTGCCACGACTTTCGTGGTCAGCTTACTGCCTTTGCGAATGATTTTGCACTATGTTACAGTAATTTTACATGGAAACGTCTAAGATATGATATGAAAATGTTTAATGACATTTGTGCCACGACTTTTGTGGTAAGGTTACTGCCTTTGCGAATGATTTTGGACTATGTTACAGTAATTTTACGTGGAAACGTCTAACTAATGATATGCAAAATGACTTAAATTAGTCAAAACTATAGTTTTTTCATAACAAATTACCTATGAATGTACAGAAAACTATATGTTCTATATATATTAATGCACAGAAAACTATATATACAGAAAACTATGTGTACAGAAAACCATATCATTCTTCAGTATTATTTGCCAATCTTGTTATGTCAATTTAAACATTTTTTGGTTACATTTTCTTAATTTTTATATTTTTTTATTTTTATTACGCCTTGCTTTTGATTTTACAATAATTGAATTCTAACACATTGTTTCCGATGGTAGCTTTATTCAGGTTTTCCCCTTGTAAGTTATCTTAAGCTCAAGTTTTTTCATTCATTGTCATATGCATGAGTTTGAGCATTAAAAAATATCTATCTATCTATCAATACTATCGTATGAGTGATGGTTTTGTATGTCTGATATAGAGTTACCCATGTACCTTCTGGTGACCTGCAGATTATTATGTAGAGATAGGTTGCAATTGCATTGGACAGTTATGTAGTAACTTATTGCCTCATGACATACGTCCTATAATGACTCTTTACTCGAGTTCTTTTTCGTCCGACTTCTTATCGACACAAATCATTTTTTTTATCCGTTATTTTTCACTGTACATTCCTAATTATTTACTTCTCTTTAGTGTATTTTACATTTATCTTTCCCTCAACAATTACCTTCGTGTAAGCAGCCTATATGTGGTATATCACTGGAGCAGTACAAATCAGTCATAAACCGAACAGCTAATTGAGATGCTCGGAAGAGTCGGACAAATGATACAATTATTGAAAAAGGAGGAAAAAAACGGATCACCATTATCGGACGCATATTTAAACACGAAGATATCATAAAATCATTCAATGTTCATTGAGTAATTCCTCATAAGAATTCCTAGACAATATGACCAATTATTTTAATGAGAATAGGTTTGCCGGTAGGAGAATTGTATTGATAGCTGTAAAATGAAATCTTACTAATGATTCTGTATATAGATACTTGGCAGACAAAGTCATTCTCAAAATTATCCGGGCTATGGTATGGAATGAAAATGGCGTCAGTGCAACATGCAGGTTGCAAAGGGTTAACCTTGAACCCCTTGATGTGTTGTGAATGGGAACTGAATATCCCATAATGCACCTCTGTTGTGCACGTCTCTCTACTCCTCCATCTTCCCCAGATGATGCGTGGCAGGCGGTGTCAGAATAATAGAAATCAGAGATGCAAAATTTTTAGTTTAGTGGATTGCCATGTTTTGTTCAACAACCGCGGATAACGCAAGAAAGAAAACGACCTTATTTTGATGATTTTGTTTGAAGGTTCCTCTCTCTTATTTTTGTTTGATTCTTCGAATTATTCTTAGCGTCTGGCAGATTTATCCCTTCAAAGAAACAAGGAAATTAACGAGTTGATATTTTTATAACGAACCTCTCAAAATCTGGGCAGAATAACTCGCAAGTAAGAACTCGAAATAAGAAGTAGTATTGAAACTCGGAGTGTATTTTTATCGTGCCCCAGCGTTCATCAAATGAATTCCATCGATTTAATCTCATTGATGATATCTTCCTGGAACCCATGGGAATCGGACCAGCTATCCCTGGCACGTGAATGGCGAACCCCCTTGCCCTATCTCAACCCTATTCATTCGATCCGACCTCAGGGTCAAAGACTTGGGCTGGATTTTTTCTCAACTTCGAATCTTCCGCCGTTGAAAAGGAGATGAACGGTCTCTCCGAATTCGTCGGAAACCTAATCTTTGCAACGATCGCGGAAAACGTGTTGAACTTACCAGGGTCAGAAGCGGTCGTCCTTGCAGGGATCGATATACCCTGGGGATTTTCCTCTTTCGTGGCAAGGCCGTCTGGATCCTCCCGTGGCCGAGAGGGGGAGACTTAAGGAGGTTCCACCTTGACTCCGCGATTCCGTAAAATTCCGTGAAAGAGCTATGTTATTTAATGAATACATACCGATACAGAAAAACGCCTCTATGAAGAAACATATATAGGGTGATAACGCATACACAATAATTGTATGAATATGCTATTATATAGCGCGTTATAATTGCATTCTATTTTTTACAAGCTCTTTTAACACATTTTGATTTCGAAATATGATTGACGTCTTGTTACCACGTTTAATTTATTAAGTGAGAATACATGCCCAATCCCGCTAATACGTATTCTAAAATAGGTTAAATTTTTCTTACTTAGTTTTAAACTATTCCCTTGCAAATTTTGTTTTGAATTTTATTAACACATTCAACCCGGAATATTTCTAGTGTGCAATCGTGAAAAACGGAAAGGTTTTTCCTCCACATTAATTTGGCCAGTCAATTAAATGTAATTATAAAATTAGTTTTAAAAAAATTTTTATAACAAAACTCGATCATTTATTAAAGAAATGAGTTCGCGTTCTTCAAGGAAGTCTTCAGAGAGGTCTTCAGTGAGGTCATCAGAGAGGTCATTAACAGACGCGAATGCGCGTCCTTCGGTGTCTTGGCAACGCACCTCGGACGCGCATTCGCGTCCGTCGGGTTGAACGTGTTAATATTGATATTTTTGAAAACTGTTTGGCAATAATGACGCTGCTACCATTTGGAATAATTGGTATTAATTACACAATATCAATAACCAATGAATTATTTAAATGACATAAAAAGTATAAGAAGGACCTGTTTAAGGTATATTCCTTAATTAAGTTAGTAAATAATCTTGTAAGCACGTCACAAGTTATGTTGCCAATGATAACAACATACTGTAGCGCCACTTTCATGTAACTAAGGCTTTTCTGCATTTTTTCGAGCAAACATTTATTATTACCAATTAAACAAGTGTGGTAAGGCGAGCACTTTTTTCAATGCCGTATTCTACATAAAATTGCGCATCTTCTATCAGTTTTTTGTCAAAACGACATTTTGTATTTACATTATTAATCTGCAAATTTTACTGCAAGAGCCATGCTCGGCCGTATAACCTCAATAAACCAAAATAAAATAGCTGATTTTCAATGTCTCTTTTCTTCAAATATATAATGGAAACGCCTCATTATTTTATTGCGAATCTATAGAAGGGGCAAAACAATGTTTCTCCTGAAAGTTTTACAAAAATGACATCTACTTCATAATTCTGTGGAGCCTCCTTTAGGCGAATCATGCATTCATTGTTGACCGGCGTGGGAAGTTTGAAGCTGAGGGAGAACTCCGGAAATAACCTCACCTAATCTAAGTAGAATGCCATACCATAGCAATTAAATACCAATAAAGTGGAGATGATATTTATATAAATGTGATACCCTTGGTTGCAATTGCTTCTATGTCGGAAAAACCGGAAGGAAAATCAGAACATTTTATATTATATTTTAATATATATATCCATCTATCTATATCTACATAATACCCTGCGAGACACCACGAGGGTGTGTGAAAGAGAGTAAATATAATAATTCATGCACATACATGCAACCGCAGAAAAGAATTGTAGGGAAAATTTGTAGGGAAATTTCCATCAGGGTTGACCAGTGCTTTGGCAGTATCCTAACTCCCTTCTTGCCTACCCTTCCTCCGACCAATCCCTCCCCCCGTCTTCTCCTTAGTCACTCTCTTCACTTATCTTCCTTTTTGGAATTGCTATTTTCCCCCACCCCTTGTGCTCCGTATATACCATTAGAATCCTATGTCAATCAGATTACATTAATGACCTGAAAATGTCGAAATCGGTAAAAAAAGCTGTATTTTATAATATTTAGGTGGAATATAACGAAGTTTGTACGCATATTTGTAAGCAGAATGTGTACTTTGATTGTTTTTTAAATTTGATGACCCGCCCTGATGGAAATTTCCCTACAAATTTTCCCTGTAAATTTTTCCTAGAAAAGTGTATGGTTTTCCCTAGAAAATTGAACCCTCTTTCCCCCTAGAAAATATTTCTAGGGAATAATTTTCCCTAGAAAATATTTCCCTAGAAAATTGAACCCCCATTTTCCCTAGAACTTATTTCTAGGGAAAATTTTTCCCTAGAAATTAGGTACCGTGGAAAATGTTCCTTAGGTAAATATTCCACTCGATAAACAATAGTTCACATTATTATCCAAATAACATAAAACCTAAGTCTAAATATAGGGACGAATAGATACAAATCAGTGGAATAGAGGGCATATATCACAATGAATGATTGAAAAGAACTCAAATTTACCAGTGTTTATTCCTTTTTTAGCAGCATGTTTTCATTTTTCGTTAGCATACACGTTTATTCTTTTTGCCTTCTGCTGGATGGAATCCTCGTATTGCAGTCTCTTCTTTAATTCATTAATGAATGCACCTGAAAATATAATGGAGGTCAATGATGATGGTTATGAAATTGAAGAAATTATGATCATAATTACAAAATACTTCACCCATGCGTGTGAAAACAGTCTCCATTTGAATTCTGTTAACAACAATGTGATAAGCAAAGATAGAATGTTTTTATGAACGAAATCGCCAATTTCAATGATCCACATCAAATAATGGAATGCTCATCATTATAAGAAATGTCTTCATTAACTTACCGAAAATATTCCCAACCTCGAAAAAAGGTGTTCTTCCGAAATTTTCACTGTTGATACTGCTGATTCGCTTGGCTTCAAGCACTGCAACAATGCGGGTTAGCATATATTTGTTTGGTACCAAATGTTATTAAATGTTAGTTGTGACTGTTAACTCAGTGAAAAATGTATACATAACATAGAAGTAACCTTGAAATGGTGAAATTTTATCACTAAATTGATAACGTGAAAGGGAATTATTCAAATAATATGAGAAATTTCTCCTTGATAACGTTTTCCCTAAACCTGAAGACTTTCCCTAGAGCAGTGTTTTTTCTAGGGAAATAATTTCCCCAAGCTTAAATTTTCAAAGGAAAAAAGTTCTAAGGAAAAAATTCCCTAGAGCAGCGTATTTTCTAGGGAAATAATTTCCCAAAGCTTAAGTTTTCAAAGGAAAAAAGTTCTAGGGAAAAACATTCCCTAGAGCAGTGTTTTTTTTTCTAGGGAAATAATTTCCCACAGGAAAAAAATTCCCTAGACTATGAGGGATTTCCCTAGAAAACACATATTTTCTAGGGAAATTTCAATTTTTCCCTTGATTTTCCCTACGTTCTAGGGAAATCCTGTAGGGAAATTTCCAACAGGGTTTCAAAATAACAAGCGCAAATAACACACGACTATGCGTGCGACGGCTGACGTATGGTACGTGAGTGACCGTCAAAAGGATGGTTACGCTATGCGCATTCTACTTTAATACCTACATGGCGTCGCATCGTCACGCGGAGTTCACCTACATTTGAATTTTCGAACTGAAGACGAACGTCAGCCGCCCTAGCAATCACATTTCACCATACAAAATTCCAAAATAATCGGTCAAATTAATCGGGTATACATATCAATATAATCGATATCGTCTCATGCATTAATCGATTCCCATTATTCTATTAATTGACAAAAATAATCTATTACTCTATTAATCGTTATCGTAATTGCCCATCCCTAATTGGTTCACTCGTATTGGATATATTTACCGCTATTCATATCCCTAATTGTACGAGGAAAAAAAGACATTTTGAATCTGTCAGTTCGGCAATCAATTTCTCTAAATTAGTGATTATGGTCCAGTCTACCGTAGTAAGTTGGGGTCCGTAAATTATATTTAACATCATCACTGAAAATATGGTCTTGGAATTTGTTTAAGAGATTAAGCCTAAATTTCAACCTGCGATCTGACAATGATTCCCAATTTAATTTATTTAATAGACTGGTTATGCTAATATAGTTATCATACCGTAATATAGTCATCACTATTAAAAAAAAGACAAAAATAGCAAAGCAAATATGCAAAAACATGCTTTTAGTTGGGTTAGCTTTAAGTCCTTATACCAACATGCAGCTACCAATGTTATCCATTGCTACACTCGTACTGTTCATTTACCGTTATTCATATCCCTAATAGTACGAGGAAAAAAAGGACATTTTGAATCTGTCAGTTCGGCAATCAGTTTCTCTAATTTTGTGATTATTGTCCAGTCTACCATAGTAAGTTGGAGTTCGCAAAATATTTGTAACTTCATCAGTGAAAATATTATCTTAGAATTAAGCACTAAATATCTAAGTCTAAACATTTCCGATCCAATCGGCTGAAAGATATTAACTGAGAATGAATTATCGATCCAATAATATACTAATTCGAACCTGGAGCTAAACCTAACATTTTGCGGGAAGATTTTTCTCCATTAAATATGCATGAGAAATAAAGAGAAATGCCTTTGTGAATTATTTGTACAAGAAGTTCTTTATGTACCTAAGCTTCATTTTTTTTGCTTCCACCTGTTTTTTTAGCTCGTTTAGATCTCTTTTAAAAAAGCGTTAAGTGATCTTTTCTTCTATTTTGTTCAAATGCGTTCATAGCTTTGTGTAGTGGCAAATTTCCCCATCATAGTCGTTCAGTTACAAATATGTTAGCGAGCACTCTCATTATAAAGATTTTAACGTACCAAGCGAAATAATTGCCATTGAAATTCACGTCTATTAGTTTGATTCCAGCTTGATCAAATCTCAGATCTGCATGATTTTGTGATTGAAATGAAAAATGTCTCCAGTTTCTCTTCTGTGTACTGTAGTATTATTATTCTTACTTAACCTTATTATTCAGTGTTAATTGAAAGTTGTCTCGTATTAGCAAATTAAGACGTTATGTAGGAGTTCTGATTCTGGAGGAGGTAAAACAGCTTAAACTTCCGTTTTTGACAATTTAACTGGAGAGTTAAATGCTTCAGCTATATCTCCTATATCATCTAATCATGCAGTCATTAATTCTTAAAGTGTGGTAGTTAATTGATTGTATTGACAAGTGGTATACACACTTCGATTTTGATTCCTAAGATCATTAACTTTCCCTTCATTTTGATAAGATTTATTTCATCACCCTCCGAATTACATGTTTGTGCTAAGCGCATCGAAATTGTTATAATCACCTCACCTGTCATTACACAGTTCCTCCACTTCGTTTTTGATTTAGGTATGCTTCGACAGTAGAATTTCATTCCCCACTTCCATGTTTGTGCAGTGCTAATAACATCTTAGCCGTTGCCATTTTGATAAAAATTTTAATAATTAAAAATCCAATTTTATCCACCCCGTCTCGAAAATTTCTTTCGTCGAAAAGGTGCCGCGGAGACTAATTAACTTTTCCCTCGGCAAAGTAAATCTCCTCCCTCATAACCACCCTTCTTTTTGCTACATTCTTGTCTTATTTGTGAGGAAGAGGAATATAGTGTACCGGTGACTGAAATAAAACGCAGGCAATTAGTTAAACGGAGATAAGGGTAGTTTCCTATTATTATTTTAAGGTCTTTTTGTACCATATTGTCTTGTCAAACGTTTATAACCACTGGAGAGTATATATTTAGCCATTTGAATTTTAAAATGACGTGAAATATTTTTTTTCATTAATTAAGTTAAAAAAGTAAAAAAAAAATCAGTGGCGCGAAGACGTGACGGCAAACTATTGCATGCCCGTAAATTATGCGTGTGACGTCAAACTATTTCCTCTACCTGCTACTAGGTAGTGCTGCGGACGCTTCCAAGCAGACGGTGCACTCCGTTAAAGCGTCTTAACTAGTATCGGAGGCATATTTATTCACTTAATTTACTGTGATTAACTTTAATTTGTTTATTTAAAAGTATACTAGCACGCCTGCTGCCTGCTTTCCAGGCACTTTTTATAAGCATTCAGAATAATATAATAACAAATAATCAAATAAAACAATACTTATTCAACATACTTACGAATCAATAGATAATGCCTTAATGATTTAATAGATGGAACTAATTCCGCTGTGTGTAACTTCTTTCACGTCGTCAATTAGTTAATGCACATTTAACAAAACACGTAAACAAACATACATAGCAACGTGTACGAATGTGCATAGCAACTCTTTTCCCATGTTAAAAGATAGTGAAAACACTCTTTTTAACACTTAAATTTTCACATTTCCGATTCGTTGACAATATTTAAATACGTTGGTTCCATTTGTTCACATTTCTTCTCTAAAACGACACTACTCCCGCATTGATCAGATAAGTATCTTCGGAGTTTACCTCAAATTGATGCATCGAGGTCGAGCGTTACAACATCCTGGGAGGTTTGCAACCCGCACACAATTTTACTTTTTATATTTTTTGGGCGGGAAGGAGGTACAAAGGAAATCTAGGCAGTAATGGAACAGCTTACCCGGTGGAAGACCCGAATAGACTTCACCACAGCTATTCGCCGGGAGAACCTCAAATCTTTTTTCATACTGATATGTTGTGCGCGGACACGTTTTTTCGCCTCCACTTTTCTCAACGCACTTTTCTCCGCCTCCAGAGCTCTCAACCACCGCGAGAAAACACAATAAAACCAACTGGACTGACGGACTAAGGGACACCGCTACAAACTTAATTATACTAATTTTGTTGATTCCTATAAGCCTGACGACACATGCATCGAAGATATTGATAAGAATCATCTACAGAAGAATATTTATCTCAAGCATTCGTTCACATATTCGGATATATACAACGATAACAATAAGTATCACAATGAACTGCTGGGCCTGTATTTTAATAGTAGGTGCCAACTATTTTTATTAAATGAGTAAACGAATAGTTGGCTGAGTGGGGATGGTACTGAGAAGAGGGTCGTTATCACCTCTGCACAGTGATCGAGGAAAGGGTCCGGCTTCCCTTGTGATACAAGATAATTAATGAGTATATCTGTGCGATTCCTTGCCAAGAGTGAGTTCCGTACGGAGGAATACAAGGATATGCTCTTGGTACTAAAGACAAGGGAAGCATTTTTCATTGCAAGGCTCCTGCGCGAAAGGATACTTAAAAACAGCGCAGGTAGCATCTACGATAACATCAATTGCTATTGTCATTTATTAAAAATTGTAATTTCTTTGTCTTGAATTACACTGTGTTCGCTATCATTTTCATATTCCTTGGTTCTTCAATTTAATTTACTTAAATGTTTTTGGTTAACCCGAACCGTGTATCGAATTCCGCTTAAAGCTCTAGCTTGGAAAAGTACAGACAACGCAACCTAAACAGACCTATATACGTAGACATGGGGAAGGTAGTGAGTGAACATGTTCAAAGATTATAATACACAACATGTTTATACCGGAAAAATTTGTTGCCGAGCATTTAAGCGAGTTTTAGCCATCTGATACCATCAGTTGTGATGTTTTATATAGTACTGCAATGTCATATATTTTCCCAATTGCCTCGGTTGTTGGCATCGGTCGATGACAAACATTGTCCTTACTTTATTCCGCTCAACAGCGCGCGAAAGTGTCAAGACACGCGTGCTTACAGGCGAGCCAAAGCGAGCTGGATCTCGTAATTTGGAACGGCTGACAGGGTTGCTATCTCAAGGTCATAAAGCAGTTTTGCGTGAGCATTCCGGGATTCCGGCGAAATTACCATTGCGTAAACAAGTAAACACATTGAACCCATAACTTTTCGTGCTGAAAGATGGGAAAATAAAATAGTAATATATATTCCATTAAAATGCAATGTATTGGTTCGTTATGGTTGAATTACATAGCAGTACGGCATTAAATCGAAGATTTCCTTTAAAGATGGGCGAGAATAACCGAATTTTTCTGTATCTTGTTTTAACTTTTGGGTGTATGCTAGTTCTAGAAGTAGCCTACGTTCGTACGCGCATATTTTATGCGTATCTATTGTTTTTTATCTAATCTAATCTAATGTCTTTTGACGATACCGATACATTTTAGAATAACAAGGCATTGCAATCTATCTCATCCTGAAAATGAAATAAGGAAGACATTACGACGTAGTGTTAAATGCATAATTTTTTCTTTCCATGAAAAAGGGGTTTATAAAAGACATGATTAGAATAGAAATGGTACATGAAATGAAATAAATTTGTCATTTAGCACATCTGAAAAATATCTTGAAGCTTCTAGCGTATACTGACCGTAGCATCAGCAATAAACGCTTCCTAACGCATATGTTACCTCTTCATAGCCTAAAGGTACCATTGTAAATACAAATAAATGCTTAATATATTAATGTAAAATATTTAATTGGAAGTTAAAAAATTATTTAGTGACACGTGCCTGGTGGTCCCGCCAATAACACCAGTGCTTCGTATTCACATATAATTCAAGTAGGTGTGCCTAGTGTGTGTTTTTAGATGATTCATCCCCTGCCACTCACCCCAAAAGGATGAACTGCTAAATATTTTTCAGAAGTGGATGTCTAAAACCGGGCTTAGAATTTTGAATGCTCCTTTCACGAAAAGGTAACGAGAATTTCTTCGGAATGTTAACCTTGTTTTATCATTTTTTTGCGATTAACGTCAACACAGAATTAAAATCCACTAATTAATGTTTATTTTTCTTTCATTACCGGTCTGGAGCTAGCATACTTCCTTCACCCCAACAAGTTTAATTTTTCGGTATCCGTTTATCGTACCGGTCGCCTAGCAACCCCTCGCCGTACATACACGAGTTAATTTTAATTCTCATTACCCCACATGTCCCGGTTGCCGGAAAATCCTTCTGCGGTTCAGACAAGTGAGAATTTATTCTTGCGCGCGCGGATACTGCCAGGGAATTATTACCCTGTGCTGAATTTCATCGTGTTTACCGGTAGAGGGCAGGAATAGCTCGGACGCTTTTTTCCGTCACTCGTCACCTGTTCGCCGTACCGTTTTAATTTCAGAATTCACGACCCAGAATTGGCCTAACCAAGCGTAGGAAGAGATACCACTCGTGTGAACAACAAAAGGAAACCAATTTATCCCCTAGAACTCAGGGTATCGAACTGGAAATGAACCATGGACTCGAACCGGTAGGAACCAATTTTGCCACCCGGAAAAATGGGGTCGTTTACCATATTTTTTATTGCCGAATCTGATAGGGTTTGTGAAATAAAAAGACCAGTATTTTTCCGTTTTTTGATCCGTCAATTAGTTCCCGAGTTATAAGCGGCGAAAAACTGATGTTTTTAACCCTTTCTGAAAAGTGGGCGTATTGCCACCTCTGACGTGTATCGACTTCGTCCAATCACAACTGAGCCCGCAAAACTACTTCGCCTCATCGCAAATGGGGGGGGGGGGACACAGTTGACTCTACCAATCGGAGCAGTTGCGACAGCATCTGTGCGAGTAGATCTTCCAAGAAGACCTCCACTCCCTCGCCTTCCCATAAGAGCAGTCAAGGACGGGAGGAAAATGACGGTAATGTTATCCCAGCAGCTTTTTCGGTGAGCGTCATCTTTTGCTTATTTTAATTTTTGATTTATGAGTGCATGGTTGTGGTTAGAAGATTAATTTTTTCATTAAAATTCTTTTTTCGTTTCCATCTAACGATTACGTGTACAAAATTGCGATTTCGGTTCCGAGTAAACGCCCCCATTGTATTTATTAAATCTCCCCTCATTCATTTAGTATCACCTTTTTAAACTGTTGAAACACTTGACTCAATCTATTTTCCCACTGATTTTCCTTCTGCGCATTCAGTTATCAGGTATTATTCTTAAATGCAAATTCACCCTTGCAAAATGCAAATCCTGCTATCCATCAAGTCCAACTAATTTATTGGTTTTATTTTATTGGTATTATTAAGTGAGGTCCACTTTCTATGATTGCTGTTACTGCGAAAATCATTGTTTTGTTGGCTGTTGTGAGAAAAAATGATGAGATGCAACAGTTTAATAGTATACACTACCACTATTCGAAACAACCGTAGGCTCCCATCGATTTATTTCATTCGATCCCACCTTTAATTCCTCTCACAATCTTACTTTCTTTTCATCTACATCCACAAATACCCTACAAGCCACCTCAAAGGTGTGTGGCAGGGGCTGAATTCCCACCAAACATGCACTACATATCATAGATTTAAAAGGATTAGTAATAATATATAAGTCTAAACTGCAAAATTTCAAAAGATAAAAATAACAAACTACGCATGCAAAAACATGCTGTTAGTTGGGTTACCTTCAAGTTCTTACACCAACGTGCAACTACCTATGCTATGGATTCAATCACTCGTATTGGACATGTTTACCGCTATTAATGTCCCTAATTGTGCTAGGAAAAAAGGACATTTTGAATCTGTCAGTTCGGCAATCAATTTCTCTAATATTGTAATTATGGTCCAATCTACCATAGTAAGTAGGGGTTCGCAAAATATTTTTAACGTCATCACTGAAAATATTATGTTGGAATTTATTTAGGAGATTAAGTCTAAATTTCAACCTGCGATCTGACAATGATTCCCATTTTAATTCATTTAATAGACTGGTTATGTTAATAAGGTTATCGTACCGTCCCTTTACAAATCTTGCCGATCTTCACTGCACACGTTCAAGTTCGTTATTTAGACCGATTTCGTAGGGATCTTTTGTCTGTTTACATTCAGTTATGGCGTGGGGGGTGGGGGGGGGGAGTGGGAGTGCTTGATCCGTTGGAGATTAATTCCGGTGCGTAACTAAGGACTCACTCGAATGTTTCTACATTGCGTTCGGGATTATTCCGTACCGCAATCAATCTCGAACGATTCAAGCACGCACCCCCAGGACAACTTTTCTACTATCTTGGTGCTTTAAAAGCACCCTCGACCATCCGCCCTCTCCAGAATTGCTCTTGTTTCTTTATCAAATATCCTCCATCATTGTTTGTTACCATCGTAAAAGTTCTTCGAGCAATTTCTTTACCTCGCAAGCAAAACGAAACACCTCCTCACTTTACTTAGTTGTGTTAAATCTCGCGTAGCTGAATCACGCATCGAGCAATATTCATCCTCTCCGCCGATCCTTCCGGTTATATGAAAAAAAACTTCTCAGCTCAATTTCACTCCACAAACCATCATATGAACCCGCTTTATCAAGTTGACCGTAGATTTGAAAGATGCGCTAAATATGGCGTTATCTTTAATACATGAAACAGGCACAAAAACAATATTAAGGAGAATTAATGTAGAAAAATATATTACTTAAAGTAATGCACGTATTTTAAATATTGTGACGCCATAGGCATTAGTCTGTGTGAGTGAAGAAATCGGTGTGAGTTGTTGTCCGTTTACGTAGACGTCTTTCTTAGAGCCTTACAAGATTTAAGGACATGGTGTGAAATAAATATCGGTTTCCGCTTGTTGAAATTTATTAATTACTTTCGGTGTATCTTTGGAAATGAGTATTGATTGACTAAATGCCTTCAATCAAGTGCTTTACTAGTTTAGGGAGAACTTGTAGATGATACGAAATTAGTGAGGGATGATTTAATAAATACAGGTATATAGTGATTTTTGAAGGAAGAGAAATGGCTCCTATTAGGGGCCATTAATTTTTCGGAAGATTTTTGGATTTGAGATTGCAAAGACATTAATAAAGAGAGAAAACATCTGTCGGAGAGAAAGACAAACATGAGAAGCATTAAACATGAAAAAGGTGGTAATTAAATTGGTCGGGAATGTTCGGTGAAAGCCAGCAATAATTGGTGGAGGGCTTATTGAGAGGTAGTTGGATTCTGGGAAGAATATTGAGCAAGCACGGACAGTAACGATTGATATTTTCTGAGGACGCTATAATATAAAATGAGAAGAGATATTTATGAAAGTGAGCGATGGATGGTTTATTTTTTTAAAGAGGAAACGGAGAACTAAATTAAGGTCAAAATTTGACTCACAATTTGAGGGACGAATTAAAAGGGATGGAATTTCTAAAGGCCTTCCAATATTCATACAATATTGATGGCCATTACAGATTTATTTTACGATAAAATTTGGTAATAGTTTGATGCAACCTTTATTTATATACGTATATTGGGAATATAAGTAAGTTATGGTTCATGTATATGCATTGCTTGTTAAATACAATATGACCTAGGATAATCATCGATTACATTTCGACAACCCGATTGGACGGTGGACGGTGTTTCCTCACCGGCAATTAAAGTCACTTCGGGTGTCCCACAAGGTAGTGTGATAGGTCCACTCCTATTCCTTTTGTATATTAATGATATCCGAAAGGTGGTAAAAAGTAAGCTTCGTCTATTTGCCGATGACGCAGTAGTGTACAGGGAAATTCTATGCCCGAACGATAAAGAATATTTAAATACTGACCTACAAGCAATTGAAACTTGGTTTGATACATGGCAGTTAGAAGTAAACTTTAAGAAATGTCTTGTAATGAATTTTTGGAAAAAGAATAGCTCTCCTCCCACCACTTACAAAATAAGTAATAATGAATTAACAAACGTGGAATCCATTAAATATCTTGGAATAAGACTGACAAATGATCTTTCCTGGGGTAAACACATTCGTGAAATAATGGGTCAAGCGAATCGCAAACTGGGTTTCATTAAAAGAGTATTGGGTAAATGTGACGATCATGTACGAGAAATCAGCTACTTTTCCCTTGTTAGACCTCATTTGGAATATGCTGCCAGTGTATGGGATCCTTACGAAATCGGTCTAAGTAATGAACTTGAACGTGTGCAGCGAAGATCGGCAAGATTTGTAAAGGGACGATACGATAATTATATTAGCGTAACCAGTCTACTAAATGAATTGAAATGGGAATCATTGTCAGATCGCAGGTTGAAATTTAGACTTAATCTCTTCCACAAATTCCAAGGCAATATTTTCAGTGATGATGTTAAAAATATTTTACGAACCCCAACTTACTATGGCAGACTGGACCATAATCATAAAGTTAGAGAAATTGATTGCCGAACTGACCGATTCAAAATGTCCTTTTTCCCTCGCACAATAAGAAATACGAATAACGGTAAATATGTCATATCGGAGAGTAGCAATGAATAGCATTGGTAGCTGCATGTTGGTATGAGTACTTAAAGCTAACCCTACTAACAGAATGTTTTTGCATGTTTGCTTTGCAATTTCTATCTTTTTTAAATAGTGTAGTTCTGACTACTATATTAATACTATTCCTTTTTTATGCATGATAAGTAGTGCATATTTGGTGAGCAATCACCCCCTGCCACACTCCCTTGTGGTGGCTTGCAGGGTATTATGTAGATGTAGATGTAGATGAACCCGGGAGAGACGGGAACGATACTCGTATTTCAATCTTAAAAAAGTAACAGGCTCCCTATACTAAGCAAAGAGATACAAAGCAATGATCCGCCACCTATATACCTCAAAATCTACCTATAAAATCTTGCCGATTTTCCCTGATCATGGTCCATGTCACACGTCCGGTTAGAAACCGAACGCTTTTGATCGGTTCTAATTTTCCTACCTTAATCCTATCCTAACATCCTTCCCTGATCTTTTAACCTACCTGCCTCGGATTCATCCCCCATTCTGACGACCGGACCGCATGGACATCCCTAATGGAGGAATTGCTTCGAGCTGGTGTGCCTCCTGACAGCCTACGTCTCCTCTGCTTGTCTTCCCATCATCAGCACCTGCCATACACCATCGTATTCTGCCTGCGCCTGCCATTCTCCGTTCCTGACTGCTAGCGAGGGCGGCCTGCAATTGCCGTTTTCGATCGTTCCTCATCCTGCCCTAATTCCTTTCCTATTCCTACCTTAATTCCTTTTCCTAACTTCCTCCCTTCTACTCCTCAGAATGTATTGGTCCATCAGAAGTGAGATCCGCCTGTTTGGATGAACCCATCAGTGCGTGAATTTTCCCAATTCCTAATTTCCTCCTATTTCCGCCTGTTTGGATGAACCAATCAGTGCGTGATTTTCCTAAACTCCTGCCCTAATACTTTTCCAAATATCCAACCACTTTGTACTCCGGCAGAATCAGTCCTACCATCCTAAATCCTAGTCCTTTTCCCAATATCCAGCATTCCCGCATCCCTCCATTATTTTCCTCCTACCACGACTGGCAAGGCCTCGCGGCCGGTACAGCGCTATAGGTTTCCTTTTCACGATTCGATTCGACTGATCATGGTCCAGTTCGTAATTGAAGCCTATACCGTAAGAATCCCTTATACCGGCAGGGTATTCTAAATGAGGTATAACAAGGGGAAAGTAGCTAATATCTCGTGCATGGTCGTCACATGTATCCAGTACTCTTTTGATAAAAGGAGGTATGCACAAACATGCTATTATTTGGGTTAGCTTAAAGTCATTATACCAACATGCAACCACCTATGCTATCCATTCATGGATTTTTATGCATACTGTTGAATATATTCACAACTATTTATTTGTACTAGGAAAGAAAGACATTTAAACCAATTCCTTAACATTTTGTTCTTGGCCCAGTCTACCATAGTGAGGCGGGGTTCGCAAAAGCATTTTTGGCATTTTACGAGAGACGGGATCATGGGAGCGCTTTTGATAGTGTCTCTCGCTGAATTACTAGCGCTTGTCAAGCACAAGTGCAATCAATGGTCAGTGACCGAGCCGATTCCAGAGTCGCGAGCCTCTGGAAATCCGCTCCAGTGCGAAAATAATCTCCAATTACGCGCCCGACGCACTCATAGATGGCCTCCACTCAACTGCATGGGACTGAGGCCGTGCTAAGTCTGCGCAGCGATCACGTCAACGCGTCATTGGACCTTCAGTAGATGTTTCGATGCACTAAAGTGAATCGGAACATCAAATTGGTGCGGTTGAAATATCAAGCGGTGGTGACGAAGATTTGTAAAGGGCTGAAAAATGAACGCCGTGAAAGGAAAGTAATTTTGGAATAAAAAGAGTTTTTTTATCAACCATTATTATTTTAATACCATTACCAGTGAAACGTGGGAAAATCTTTCACACACTCAAACTCCTCTCTAAAGAAAAAGGTTTATTCTTTTTTTTGGTTCGTTGAAATGAAATAGGGAAGAGTTGATATTTCCGTTTATAGTGATATTTCCGATTAACAATGCCCCTTTTTTAGTTATCTATTGGCAAGATTATTACATGTCTCCTGCCGACAATAATTCTTTCTTCTTCGTTTGTTTATTCACTGCGTCTCCATTGCGACATTGTTTTGTTAATGTAAAAGATATGTCTTTTAATATAAGTTAAGAATACGATCTCAGAAGTCGATAAAAATTTTAATTATCAATACCTTATTCATTACCGTAGTCTTTGTTGTAGTGGAGAAAAGAAAGTGTTGACAGCAGAAATTTTATTTGGAATTAATATGCTGTATCAATAGTATTAATATTGTTGGTTTCCATGGGTGTAATGCTAGGTTTTCTGGTATTTAGCATTAACAAACGCCTCTTGACGTCGTCGCCTCATCTGCACTAGATTTTAGTTGGATTATTGGCACTTATTTAAACGCCGTATTCTATTATGCATATGTATATACTATCATAACTCACCACCTGAAGGCTATTGCAGTTAATACAAAGGTGTCACCGGGCGGGTGCTTGCGTTGAATACCAGGGAACTGACATTTTTATTTATTTTTTTTATTTTAATTAAATTCTTTACATTGTAAAATACAGTTGAATTCAGTTTAATTTGACAAAAGAAAAATAAATGAAAAATATACATTTACACTTAAATACATTTACAAATAAAGTCCAATATATGCGTAGTCATATTCTATCATGCTCGATGCGGAGCAAGTAAGGTACGATGTATAAGAAAACCATGGCGCAAATATATAAAGGTCAGTTGATAGGAGAACTGAATGGAGAGCCGCGTCAGACCAATCACAGGATTGCTTAACAGTGATGAATATTACTCTGTATCCGGGGCTTCCCGAAACGCGCACCGAAGTCCTCCAATTAGTGGAATCGATCGACTCGGATCTTAACTCTGTCGAGCGATGCTTGAAGCGGATTCTACGATTGAGCGCTCTTTACAGCGTATGGCAGGAAGTGAACTAAGCTTGCGCATGCTATGTAACCAAAATATATGTTTCCACGTAATAGGGTTAACTGGTAACAATAATGGGGGAGTTTACTCGGAACCGATATCACAATTTTGTACACGAAATCGTTAGATGGAAACAAAAAAAGAATTTTTGTGACAACATTAATCTTATAACCACAACCATTCACTCTTGAAACCAATATTAAAATAAGCAAAAGGTGACGCCCACCGAAAAAGCTGTTGTGGTAACATCGACGTCATTTTCCTCCCGTCCTTGACTGCTTTTCGTGGAAGCGAAGGGAGTGGAGGGGGGTTCTCAGAAGGTCTGCTCGCACAGATGCTGTCGCAACTGTCCTATTGGCAGAGTCAGCTGTGTCCCCCTATTGCGATAAGACAAAGTAGCTTCTCGGGCTCAGTTTTGATTGGACGAAGTCGTTATACGTCAGTGGTTACACCACGCCCACTTTACCGAAAGGGTTAAAAACATCAGTTTTCCGCCACTTATAACTCGAGAAATAATTGACGGATCCAAAAACGGAATAATACGTGTCTTTTTATTTTCCAAACTCTATCAGATTCGGCAATAAAAAAATCATGGTAAACGACCCTACTGGAAAGTGGTGGAGTACGTGCAACGAAATAATTTTAAAAAATGGGTACAAAGAGAATTTGAAGGTGGTTACGGAGAAAAGAATAAAAGGAAGAAGGCGGAGAGAAATGGAGCAAGAAGAAATTAAGAAAGAATAAAGAGAATAACACATGGAATGAGGAAAGATGAAATGCCAACATAGGAATGTAGAAGGGGTGTAAGCTATCGGCTAAAAGATAATTCGGCGATAAATAAAAAAACGGAGAAACATTGCTCAATCAAAGACCCAACATTACCAATAGGATGACAAATAGTAAGTAAGAACGTAAGCTCAGCGTTTTTTATGAACCGCATTTACAACGAATGCCATGAAATCACAATTTTTCTTGCTTACAACTATCATTTATTATGGATACATCACTCTTACACGGAATTATATGCGTTTTTTTGTCCTGTGAACGAGTATTCATTCTTATTAATAGAATGATATTGCAATTTTCCGCGAGAGTAAAAATTTATTTCAACTAGTTTCGATGCTACTACATCATTTCAAGTCCTCATTGCCAAGAAAATTGCAATATCTCTCTATTAATATGGAACGATTCCACAACATCACATCTGAATCTGGTTTGTTTAAGAGCATTCATACGCTTTCCACCAGCTATTATTGATCTATCAAGTCATTTCATCATCTGGGTAGGGATAAAATCTACCAAACGTTCGCTTCATCATAGAAAAGAGGAAGATTCGAGCCCAATGTTCGAAAACTAATTAGAATTAAAAAGATAAAGGATTTCCTAAGAAATCGAAATATAGTTGAATTTTTAGGGAAAATTTAGTTCCATGTTACCGTGCTCCAAGTATTATTTCCCGCTGATAGCAAATAGCAGAAAACCGCGCGTGACGCAACAATACGACGCGACGAGAATCGCTTAAATTTTTCAGGCGGTTGAAACAGATGCATGTTTGAGAACGGTGCGCACAAACGCCACTGTGTGGGTTATCAAAAGAATTTCATTTTTACAGGGGCACAAAAGCTGTTTTTTTTCACCAAGTGGTGAGTGACGTTGTAGGTTATGTGACGTCTCGCATAATACGCTCTTAAATCACACAGTTTAAACGTAGAATAATACCTCCACAAGGACCATTTGGTGGCAAGGGGTTCCATTGCTTTGTGCAATGTTGAAAAATACATTTTGGCGTTTATCGTAGCAACTTTTTTCCACCCAAAATCCTTGTGCTGTACATGCATCTTTAGCTACGCAATTTCTTACCACCCGCCTCGATTCTGTGTGGGAGGGGGTGCATAATCAACGAACATACCCTAGACACATGCAAAAAAAATTGTATTTTTATTTATTTGCTAGAGACCTATTTTTTTCTTAGGTATTCAACAGTCAGGTGAACGTAAATTATAAGTAACGAAGAAAGAATTTAATCAGAAATGATGAGGTGATCATATAGGCATTTTTATTTCACGAGGTAATATTTCATTATTCATTCAAGGGTGGCTCAAGTCTGTATTATGCTTCAAGCATAGAGTTTTTCAGATACATTAAAAGATACATACTGGGAATATCTATTTAAAACATTGTATAACTAAGTCTTTTCCACCTTTGCATATAATTGTAAAATATAATATGCAATACAGAACATTTTCACTTATGTATATATAATACTTCATGTAATTGCTTATTGTCATGTTAAATGCCGACTGGTGTATATGTTTAATTTGTATTGTTTTTCTAAGGTGGCATTGCCACAGAAAATATATAAAATGTATTATTATTATTATTATTATTAAAATATAGGTCAATTTCGCCTATTTGTCCGAGAAGTACGTATTACGCTTACTGCTCAACGCTGAAAGGACATCGGGGACTCTAACTATAGCAGTGGGTTAATCATAAGGTCAATTCTTGTCAATGAAAATTCAAAGTTGCATTCACTTGGATTGCGGTGCAAATTGAGCACACCATGCGATGACTACGATGGTTAAACATTCATCCACCTGCACATATTGTCACATCTAGCACCACAGAGTAAGAGGCTGGAAGTTGTTTGATCTTGAGCTATAAAAAGGGGTTAGTATTACAAGGAGTCTGAAAGAAAAACGAATGATATGGAAGTACTGATCCATTCGCAAAGTATTAAAATCTATTCTGTTGTGGCCTTGGATGCTCTGTAGTAAAATTGAATTTATGTTCTCGAAGTTTATGTCTTGATTCGTCACGTCTATTTATCTTGCTGATTAAGGAGGTTCCACCATGACTCCGCGATTCAAAATCCCGTAAAAGAGCTATTTGTTATTTAATGAATAAATACCGATCCAGAAAAACGTTGCGTTGTAGTTGCATTATATTTTTTACAAGCTCTTTTAACTCATTTTGACTTGGGAACATGACTGACGTGTTGTTGCCACGTTTAATTTACAAAATGAGAATACATGCTCAATCCCGCTAGAGCGTATTCTAAAATAGGTTAAATATTTTCTTACTTAGTTATAAACTATGCCCTTGCAAATACGACTCTTTGTTTTGAATTTATTGATATTCATTTTTTTAAAAAATTGTTTGGCAACAATGACGCTGCTACCATTTTGAAGAATTAGTATTAATTACACCATGTCAATAACCCATGAAATATTTAAACTAGCTACATAAAAATATAAGAAGGACCTTGGTAAGGTATATTCCTAAATTAAGATAGAAAATAGGCTTGCAAGCACGTGCCGTCACAAGTACCGTTGCCAATGATAACAACATACTGTAGCACTTACTTTCGTGTAACTAAGGCTTTTCTCCTCTTTTCCAGCAAACATTTATTAGTATCAATTGAAAAAGTATGGTAAGGCGAGCACTTTTTTACAATGCTTAATTCTATATAAAATCGATATGATATCACCAGTTGCTTCCACATTACGCGGTCACTTGTGATCCATGGTCGACGTTGGAGATCTATCTATCCCTATCGATTTATCCCTACGAAATCGGTGTAAATATTGAACTTGAACGTGTGCAGCGAAGATCGGCAAGATTTGTAAAGGGACGGTACGATGACCTTATTAGCGTAACGAGTCTATTAAATAAATTAAATTGGGAATCATTGTCAGATCGCAGGTGAAATTTAGACTTAATCTCTCAAACAAATTCCAAGACCATATTTTCAGAGATGACGTTAAAAATATTTTGCGAACCCCAACTTACTATGGTAGACTGGGCAATAATCACAAAATTAGAGAAATTGATTGCAGAACTGACTGATTTAAAATGTCATTTTTTCCTCGTACAATTAGGGATATGAATGACGGTAAATATATCCAATACGAGTGTAGCAATGGATAATATTGGTAGCTGCATGTTGGTATAAGGACTTGAAGGTAACCCAACTAACAGCATGTTTTTGCATGTTTGCTTTGCTATTTTTATCTTTTTTTAAACAGTGAAATTTAGAACAGTGTATAAATACTAATCCTTTTTAATGCATGATATGTAGTGCATGTTTGGTGAGAATCACCTACTGCCATACACTTTTATGGTGGTTCGCAGGGTATTATGTGGGTGTAGATAGATGTAGATGTATATCTGACCGTATGCACTTATCTGCTCTGGATTTGGGTGTGCTAGGTACCTTGAGCATTGATGCCAAGAATAATGATGTGGCCTGTTGTCTAAGGCTTATAACGACATGAAATCATTTCCAAGCTTAAAAAATACTCTGCTTTTATAATGAAATATTCGTTCCTCTTTCATCCTGTCTCACATTATGTCACTGCAATAACGGGTGTAACTCCTCTCTCACCTCTATATAGACCGCTTCTGTTTCTATTAATACCATTGTCGACTCCTAATTTCCTCAATAGACTTTATATATCTTGTTCACTGTTGTGGAAGTGAGACATACTGGGTAAGTAAAGAAATCTCATCATCATCATCAAGGGTCAACAATCCTAGGATTGGTTTGACGCAGCCCTCCACTCGATTCTTCTCTCGGCCAACCTCTTCATATTAACGTAGTTCCTCTCTTTCACGTCCTTTACGACCTGCTCCATGTAACTCATACGAAGCCTGCCTCTTCCATTTTTCCATTTTTCCCGTTCTAAAGAAATCTGTAGAACTTTTTCACAGTTATATTTAAAAATTATAAAATTACACTACACGTGTTTCGGCTTGCTGAGCCATCATCAAATCATTTCATTTATTTAAATAATCAGTGTGTAGATTCGAATTACGCTACGGAACACGTGTAGTGTAATTTTATAATTTTTAAATATAATGGTGGAAACGTTCTACAGATTTCTTTACTCGCCCCGTTTATACATCTTGCTATTTCCAAGACCTTCTTTGTCGTCCTTACCATTTACACCGCTTAACTTCTGCGTCCATTTCTCTATCTAAAAGAAACCAGCTTATGTTTAACCTCCATTGTGGATGTCGAGAAAAGGCTAACGAAAAGTTAGCACATTCTTTGTGGAAGGAGATTGGAGGACACTGGATCCTCCTTTGACGCGTTGGTTGATGAGGATGAAGAAAAAAGTGACACGCCGAGGGGGTCAATGTGACGAAGTGGAGGGGGGGGGGGGTCAAGAAAGCTGAAGGAAATGATAGTAGTATGTGTGTGTTAGACCCAACGAGTTTAGGGCGATAATATGATGAAGGTGGCCGAAGATGGAAGATTGCAAAGAAAGAGAGGAAGAGGGTGGATAGGGAACAAGTACTTTGTTTAGAATAAAAAGAGTGCGCTTATTGAGAGGGAGGAATTTCGTGGTGAACGTTGCAAACGATAAAAATGGGTGGGTGGAAAAGTAAGGGAGTTTCTGTTAAACCTGAGACTCCGTCCAATCCTACCGTTTGGACCTCATTTGGAATATGCTGCCAGTGTATGGGATCGAAATCGGACTAAATAATGAACTTGAGCGTGTGCTGCGAAGATCGGCAAGATTTGTAAGGGAAAAACTATAATTATATTAGCGTACCCAGTCTATTAAATGAATTAAAATGGGAATCATTGTCAGATCGCAGGTTGAAATTTAGACTTATTCTCTTAAATAAATTCCAAGACCATATTTTCAGTGATGTTGTAAAAATATTTTTCGAACCCCAACTTACTATGGCAGACTGGACCATAATCACAAAATTAGAGAAACTGATTGCCTTACTGACAGATTCAAAATGTCCTTTTTCCTCGTACAATTAGGGATATGAATAGCGGTAAATATGTCTAATACGATTAAATCATTGTATAGCATAGGTAGCTGCACGTTGGTATGAGGACTTCAAGCTAACGTAACTATCAGCATGTTTTTGCATGTTTAATTTGCTATTTTTATCTTTCTAAATATTTCAGTTTAGACTGATATATGAATACTAATCCTTTTTTTATGCTTGTTATGTAGTGCATGTTTGTTGAGAATTCACCCCCTGCCACACACCTGTGAGGTGGGTTGCAGGATATTATGCAGATGTAGATGTAGACCCTAACCGGTGGAATTCCAAATAATAATCAAAGTTTTAATCACATATTGCTGTGCCGTGGCTTACCGCACTGGCTCCTTTGGACATGTGAGATAGCCAACATCCACCCCCCAATCTCGCCCCCGGGATGGGAGGGGGTGGTCCGGTGCCTAGCAACGGCGGACGTGCTCTCCCGAAGGGGGGGTGGGTGCGGAAATGGGTCACTGGGCCTCGATTGGCCGCGCCTTTAATAACGTCACCCACCGCAGAGGCGCAGGTATCTAAATATTTCTAGTGTTGTTGCTGTTTCATATTCCACCGTGGGTTTCCACGGAGAGCTCCCGCCCTCCATTATTTGGTTCCTGCTTCCTCTTCTGCATTTCCTGCATTATTTCCTGGATGACAGCATGTTTTTTGCATGCTTGATTTGCTATTTTTATATTTTTTTGATGGTGAAGATGCAAAGCGAATGTTTATTGGTGGAAAATCTACTGAGAGTTGCGTAAAGTTGAAGAGAAACCCGGCATCGACACTAGCCTAGTCTACATCTACATCTAAATAATACCCTGCAAGCCACCATAAAGGTGTGTGGCAGGGAGTGAATGTTCACCAAACATGCACTACATATCAAGCATAAAATAGGATTAATATTAGTATATTAGTCTAAACTGCACAATTTAGAAAGATAAAAATAGCAAAGTAGGCATCCAAAAACATGCTGTTAGTTGGGTTAACCTTCAAGTCCTTATACCAACATGCAACTACCAATGTTATCCATTGCTACACTCGTACTGGATATATTTACCGCTATTCATATCCCTAATTGTACGAGAAAAGAGTACATTTTGAATCTGTCAGTTGGGCAATCAATTTCTCTACTTTTGTAATAATGGTTCAGTCTACCGTAGTAAGTGGGGGTTTGCAAAATATTTTTACAATATCACTGAAAATATGGTCTTGGAATTTATTTAAGAGAATAAGTCTAAATTTCAACCTGCGATCTGACAATGATTCCCAATTTAATTTATTTAATAGACTGGGTACGCTAATATAATTATCGTTTTTCCCTTACAAATGGTGCCGATCTTCGCTGCACACGTTCAAGTTCGTTATTTAGACCGATTTCGTAGGGATCCCATACACTGGCAGCATATTCCAAATGAGGTCTAACAAGGGAAAATTAGCTGATTTCTCGTACATGTTCGTCACATTCTTTAATGGGTGTTTTCAATTCTGTTTCCGCACTAATAGGCGCTTCAGACCGGGAGGAAAGGTATAAGGATAGAAATGGAAGGGATGGGGGTCACAGTTTACGATTAGCTTGACCCATTATTTCAAGCATGTGTTTACCCCAGGAAAGATCATGTGTAAGTCTTATTCCAAGATATTTAATGCATTACACGTTTGCAATATAATTATTACTTATTTTGCACGTGCTAGGAGGAGAACAATTCTTTTTCCATGAATTCATTACTGATTTTTTACGAAAGCCGCCAAGGGGATACAGCTTAAAGTCCCATCTGACGGACGGAGTGGTGAACTCAAAGTCTATCCATCCAAAACTTGATGACGAATAACGAAAGACTGCACCTAAAACCATTTTTCTCACCATTTTGTGCACTTTTAGCAATTTTTGACGAAAATTCTATGGCCGTCTTGGTAATTTTCCTGCTTTGCCTATGCGTGCAATGAAAACGTACTGTTCTTTCTGCATGTTCTGAATGCCTGTGCTGCCTTTACTCTTACCTTTATCTTTGTGTTTGACTATTTTTTCCTGAGGAGGTGGTAAAACCCTTACGAGAATTCTTACTTGGCTTACTGACATGGGTTGATTTGGTGATACATAAAACCATGCCGATTACACAGAAAAATTAGAATTTGGCAGGGCGGTGTAACTGAATAGCCTAATAGGTTGGAGTCCGTGGCTCGAATACCGCCTCAGTCAAAAAAATATATATCTCATATCTATTTCATTGACATCAGCATTTCCTTGGCATACTTAATATTTTATTTTGCTCAACACATAATATTTTATTATACTTATTATATTATTCATACTTAATATTTTATTTTGCTCCATAAATTTCCAGCTTGACAGTTACGGACATTTTAAATGCTCCATTATCAAACTTAATTTCACATTTTCAAATATCTTAAACTGATAGATATTGGAGAAATAAGCTGGTAATTAGTGGGGTCTCCCAATGTGCTTGGATTTAAATATTAAAAAGATATCAACCAATTATTAGTACTTGGGGAATTAGCACTTGCGTTAAGAAAAACGAAAAACGAGTGCGCTTTAGAAATCTTGTACATACATGGGTCATTCTGTACCATTTCACCAGATTTTTAAAAAGTTTGTTGCAGCACCATATCAGAAAAAATTCAAATTTAACACACTTACTACTACATGTCTGTAAGGCTCAAAACCAATTTTTGTTAATTTTTTTTCCATGACCTCAAGGACTTACAGGGCCGTGAAGGTCACAGCGCACTGTAAAAATGACACTTTCAGCGAGTATCGGTAATTAGAGTTACTCGGAAGTAGTAGTAGAATGGTTTAGATACAATTTTGATGGTCATAAATTGATCTTTTATTTGACATAGTTTTTAATGACCTTACTATGTAACATCTATGAGAACGATGAGTTCAAAGTTTTGATACAAATAGCTTTTTTTACAACTTTTGCTGTTTATTTTCTTAAAGAGGGGTTGTGATCACAAGATCTATATTTTTGTTATAGAATATTTGGGTACCATATTAAATGTGAGTGTGAACAAAATTGTGTGTTTGTTAAGCCTTTAGCATTTACAAGCTTCCGAAAACAAGAAAAATTGAAAATTTACCATTTTCCGACCCCTGAAAGTGTCATTTTTACAGTGCGCTGTGATCTTAATGGCCCTGTAAGTCCTTGAGGTCATGGAAAAAAATTAACAAAAATTGGTTCTGTTTCTTACAGACATGTAGGTAGTAGTAAGTGTGTTAAATTTGAAATATTTCTGAAATGGCGCAGCAACAAGTGTTCGGTGAATTGGCATGGAATGACGCACATCACTTTTCTGGAAAGTGACACAACGGTTAGGTAATTGATGCGCTCGGGGCTAGATAATGGTAAGCCACGCACTGAAAAATGCTGAGATCTGTACGCCTTTCTTATCTGCTAGACGATGGGAAGCCACTGGCGGAGTATTATTTGATGAAACCAAGAGATGGCAGCACACACCTTGTTGATATATATTGCACCAAGTCACAACACCTAATTTAGGGAATTTTTCGAACCTTCAGATGTCACTCCTGTAAAATTTCCTGAATGCCCCTTCCATTATCTAGCCCCGAGCGCCTCAATTGATAAAAAATGACATCGGAATTTTGTATCGTATTGTACCCAAGAAAATATTTCCCAGTGTTTTGATAAAAAGGGTATGAAAACATTTTCGAATTACAAGGTACAAACCTCTTTACCCTTTTTCGAATGTTTCCCGAGACAAACAATTACATCACCGACGCCATGTCGGGTCTGCGCGGAAATTTTGCGAACTGTCCAATCCAGTCTAATTAAAAAGGCGCAATGAGACGCATTCCTCGCGTTATCGCGTGCGACACTTGAGCCGTTGAGCGCGCCTTTTTAATGAACCAGCACGGGGAAATTTTTGACTCCTTTTATTAGGAAAATCCTGGAGCGAGAGAAGAATTTATTAGGCGATTGCAATTCGCGGGTTATTCTCCTGTTGCTAGCACGGAATGCAGTGGAGGCCGGCTCTGGGGATGAATTATTAAGGCAAGAAAAAGTTACTTGTCGCATTCTCTTTCTCTGTACCCCTTCCACCTTCTGCAATTTGACATAAACAAGCCACGCGCAACAATGGAGGGAGGGGTGACGTCACAGCACGACCTGCATTGTTGTCGAGGCGCTTCGTCGCGGGGTATCTCCCCGGGGGGCCGAGTGGAGCCGCCACGCGCGCCTGGCGGCAGAGGGCGTCGTTTTCGTCGCACTCGCTTCTAATTGGCATTCCTTGAGCGAAATGGAATCGGCGCAGAACGCGTGCTCATCACAAAAAGGTGCGTCTGGGAAGCTTTGTCATCCCAAAATAAAAACTGCAATTAGTAGAGGAGGTGGTCCAAATACGTGCTAAGGTCTAAATATGGACTGGTGAACGAATGAGGTACTAGCAGATGCTGCAATCAAGCGATTGTTGTAAATAGTAACTGCTTATTTCTAAGAAAGAAGAAATGGAGTAGTTGAAATAGCGCTGTCCTCCGTGTTGGAATCTGTGGAGTTTTTTGTTCTTAATCCTCATTACTGAAGACTCGAAAACTTTTTCAGGTAGATGGTTTACAATTTTTTAAAATTTTATCGAATAACTTGAGGTACTTTTGCCATTATTGCATCAAAGCTGACATTTTAAAGTATAATTTGGAGAGGTTGAACAATGCATGTAGCTTTTCCGAAATATATACCGTTCTGTGTAACTCAAACATTACAGTTGGTAAATATGGGCTAGCTAAAATGGTCTAAAAATGGGCCAGCCCATATTTGGACCTTTTTTCAATCTCACGTCAAATTTTTGTCATACCTGCCGTCATTTCAAAATTTTTTTTGGTCGTTCTAATTTATTTATATTGTTTTCATTCCTGAGTGAAACTTTTTAATAATCGCTTATTTTTAATCATTTCAGTCATAGGAATTCCTAATGAGTGCTGATGAGGATGGTTAATAATATTAAAACTATTCCATTTTTTACCTCGCCTTCTAATTCAATACCAAATGATTAGAAAACTCTAAACGCGAAATATGAGCTAAATACCTGAAATAAACTGGGCCCCCCTACCCTGAATGCGTGAAACTCACACGCCTGTGGCTTGGTCCGGGGTGAGCTCTACCTTCACCTATCAAAACCAACCTTCGGCTTGAATCACTGAGTGAGAGTGATACCTCAATAAGTCCGTGCCCTTTGCAGTCTTAGTTATTTTGCGTGAACGACCTTCAAGAGATTAGCCAACACAAAGTCCGGATCATTTTCTTAAGATGCCAAGAACGAAGCCTAAGTATTCTCCAAAAACTATCTGGAAGAAGTGGGACTCAGAGGACATGGAAGATGGTTGCCGTAAGGGAAAAGAAAATAGGAACTCTGACAGTTTCCAAGGATTTGCCCCGCACCACTCTTCAAACTCTCAGCTATAAGAGTGATTAAACACCTACTGCACCAAACGAAGAGGAACAATCTGCCCGTTCCATTTAAAAATGAAGCTGGAGGAAGGGTGTGGGTGGATCTGAACCGTCATAAGGGTCGTCCCTCACTCCGGAAACCATGCAGAACCTCCTACGCCAAATTAGCCTATTTAAACTCCAAGCACAAAGCAATTAAATTTACCATGAAATTAGGCCAACGCAAAATCAACTATTTAGACCTAACAATTTATATGTATAAAAATCAACACAATTTTGAATTTACCGTAAGGACACACATTCCGATGTAATTATCCCGAATAATTCTTTCCACCATCACATTCATAAATTTGCAGCCATCAATTCCATGCTAAATCGGTTAATATCCATCCCCCTCTCGGAATTCTTCTTCCAGGAAGAACTTAAAACTATAAAAAACGATCGCCCAAGAAAACGGGTACGGCAACGATACGGTTCAGAAACTACTAGATAAGAAACTAAGATATAAATCCATTTCACTCGTGTCATCACTAACCAGATTATCCTCAGACAAGCCTAACAAATGGTGTAAACTCCCATTTTTAGGTACTATTACCCACAAAATAGCTAGACACATTCCTGGTGACCGACTCTGAATTGGCTACTACAATCCGTGAACCGTAGAAAAAAATCTTTTCTACTCCAAGGAGAAATTGATAGTTCCGAAAAATGTGGTGTGTATCTACTAGAGTGTGATGATTGTAATGATGTTTATGTTGGACAAACAGGTCGTAAAATCACAATCAGAGCAAAAGAACACAGGAAATAATTATTGAATAATGAGCCAAAATCTGGGTTTGCAAAACATTTTATCGAGACTGGACACCATGGTAATTTTTCACCCAAGATTTTATAAATAAATGACAAAAGTTTTAAACTGGATTTTTTTAGAGAATTTAGAATTTGTTAAGAGACAAGGTGTTCCTAATGTATTGGTTTTAAATGACTCTTCTGAATTTAAATGTTCTCCTTTTACCTCCGTGTTGCACCATGACCGTCCGCAGTCCCTTCCTCTTCACCTTGACCATCGGTGATTAGGAGTACCTCCCCCACCTCTTCTCCCACCCCTCCGTTCTCCCTCCCACTACCCCAATCCACTACCCTACATCAACTCCTTTTGACCCAACATTGCCGATTCAGTGGCTCTTCCCTCCCTCAACCACTTCTCACCTAACCCCCACCCCCAGGAATTTTATATGTATGTGACTTGCACTCCCAGGAACATCGGAGATTGTACCTCTGATGATGACGTGCTAACGTCTAAACCGGTTGGGTTAACGTAAATTCGTGGATTAAGTACAGAGTGAATCATTTCTCCCCTCCTACGCCAGAGCCTTGGGATTCACTACAGAGGATGAGGACGCCCTCTTCATCATTTTAGAGGAAGTCCCAGCCCCCAAGGGAGCAAAACACGGACGGTAGGTTTGCCCGTTGTCCAAAGTAGAGTTCGGTACGTTGTTGGAGGAAATTGGAAAAGGCAGATTGCTGCTCTAGCCTCCGCCGAAAGAGTTGCAACGGTGATCGTCATTGCCTGCATGAGAGCCACCATTTGGGATTCTTCCCCACAAATATGAGTCAAGCGTTGAGAGAGGGTGCTCTACATGGAGCAGTAGTCAGGGTGCATCCATCCGGCTGGGTTCAAAGTAACCTAATCATTATGTATCTGCCCACGCATTCCAAAAACAAACTACAAACACTGGACAAGACTTTCATGAGTCCATTAAAATCATACTAGAGTGAGGAAATCCGCCGGAGACTGTGGAACTTTAGTGGTCCTGTAACACCTTACGACATCATGGAGCTTTGTGAGAAGGCCTACCTCAAAGTGCAAACCTGAGAAATTGCCGTAAAATGTTTAAAAAATGCAGATATTTGGCCAGTGAACATAAATATTTTCAATGAAGTAGACGCCATGGCAACAGAAATAGGAGCTGCGAAGCTTTCAGCTTCTGAACTTCAGCTACAGCTGACTCAAGTCAGCCATTTTCTCAATCTCAAGCCTTCCAACCATCATCATCTCTTTCTTCATCTGGTGAGGACTTTGCTTAAGTTCGTCTAGCCTCCAGGATTCCCAATTCCTGTGAGAATGGAGTTGCTGGGTCATCCAAACAAATTTATCCATCTGACGTCAATCTAGTGCCTACTATTTCGAATAAGAAGTTAAACAGAGATCGAAAATCTGCGAAAGCATGTCTTGTGACACCTTATAGAGATGGATTGCGCATCGTTGGCTAAATCAGAAAAAGCAGGTGCAAGAATAAAATTTTTTCGAAGGTCTGGCAAAGGAGAGGTTGTGAAAACCAGGAAGATTAAACTTGCAAACATAAAAACTTAGCGGAGCGAGAAGAGGGCTAAGAAGAGCCAGTCTTCTTCAGACTCAGGGGAAGATCATGGGGAGCCGATGCTTGATGACAGAGGCCTGGACCTATCTTCAGAAGATCGCCCAGACGGCATTCAAACGACTTGCACCTTCTGCGATGAACTGTTATCTGGGCACACGAGAGGAGAAATGTAAGTTCAGTGTATAATGTGCCAGATGTAGGCACACGTACAGTGCACAGGAGAAGAACAAGAGGCTCATGAGTGTGGTTTCTGCAAATAACAACTCTAGCATCGTTTGAGAGCATATATTTTGCCTTCTTTACCTACCTTTATTATGTTTTCCTATAATTTTATCATTTTTCAGCATTTTGAGTTCATTTTTGTCTTTTTAACTTTAACATTATGAGTGGTCCAATAGCCCATATTAAGACCACTTTTTGAAATTATTCCATTTTGACAAATTTTTGAAATCAAGTCATCTTTCGAATAAAAGTTGAAGGCTTGAAGTGTATATTACCACCCTATCTTATGCATGTTTTTTGTAGGTTGAATTGCAATATTAACATCTTGAAAAATAAATTAAGTTAAAATAGTTTACTTCAAAATAAAACATGTAGTCCATATTTGGACCACCTCCTCTCCGCTTGTACTGAGAACCTAAAGGTGGTTGAACGAAGATGATAATTAACCTGAATGCTATTCGAACACCGCAGAGTCCTCTAGATTGTCAATAATACACAATTTTAATATGGCAATATATAGGACTGTGGGACACCGTGGACAGCTACGCCGTGAGTGGAATGTGCAGCGGTACTATCCAGAGGGCACAGAGAATGGAATCCTCACGAATTGCTGATCGTGTAATCCTCTCTACAAGAAGTTCAGGGGTGACAAGAGGGTGAGGCCCTAGCTTCCTAGAATTCCCTTTGAAGAGTTTCCAACGTACCTCAGTCACCTGGAATGTCCTCAGCTACTTACTATAAATGACGTACCGGTTGGACGATTCGTGTGGATATTATGGATCCAACTTGAAGAGGTGAAAGAGTTCTGTTACGTAGGAAGCCGAGTAACAAACGATGGACGAAGCAAGAAAGAAATAGTTAGTAGATGATCCCAGGAAAATATGGCATTCTATCAAAAGAAGAATCTTCTTACAGCTGGAAATAGGAGCGTTGAAGTAAGGAAACAGTTCATCAGAACTGGAGCATTTTTCTTTACGGCAGTGAATCATGGACATTGACAGCAGCGTAGAAGAAAAGGGTGGAAGTATTTGAAATGTGGTGCTACAGAAAAATGCTGAAGATGAAATGGATCGACCGGGTAAGTAACGAGGAAGCGCTAAGAAGAGTGGGAGAAAAGAGAAGTCTGCTGAAAACTCTAAAAAGAAGAAAGGACAACTTAATCGGCCATATCTTGAGACATAATGGCCTGTTGAAGACTAAAAGGGGAAAAGTGAACGGGAAGATTGGAAACGGCAGACCTCTTATGAGATACATGGAGCAGGTAGTGAAGGATGTAAAAGAGAAGAATTACGTCACAATAAAAAGGCTGGAAGAATCTAGTGGAAAGCTGCGTCAAACCAATGCTTGGATTGTTGATCAATGATGATGATCATGGTTTTATCTGGAGCATGTTTCTTTGTGACAGCGACGATGAATGTCAAAGAGAAGAAAAGGGTGGGAGCATTCGAAATGTGGTGCTACAGAAGAATGAAGAACATTAAGTGAACCTACCGAGTGAGTAACGAGGAAGTCCTATGGAGAGTGGGAGAAGTCCTCTGAAATCCCTAAGAAGAAGACAGGATAACTTAATCGGCCACATCATGAGACATGATGGCCTGATGAAGACTATCGTTGAAGGTCAAGTGGACGGGAAGAATGGCAAAGGAAGGCCTCATATGAGATATGTCAAACGAGTGATGAAGGATTTGAAACAGAAGAAATAGGTAGAAATTAAGAGAATAGCTTATAGGAGAATTGAGTGGAGAGTTGCGTCAAACCAATTCCAGGATTGATGACTGATGGTGATGATTATGATTCTAGTAATCCATCTCTCAACACGAATCATATAAACGTCATTATATTTACCTAACAGTGGCGAGGCGTGATGATTTTGACTAGTCATCGCAGACGCAAAGGGTAGGTCGGCCAATTCGCGGCATGGTTTCCGAGAAACACATATACCAATTCCATGTTTATTCTCCTGGCACCGAATCTTTAGGAAGTATTGCATTAACCCTTCAAGCCCGGAGGAGGTTTAAATGGATTTTAATCCAGTCGACGGAGGAGATATAAATGTTTTGATACCATATGAAGACCTGTGATCAATGACTTTAGGCTTTCAGTTAGTCTTGGAAGCATATTGTCTGATATATGGCAGCCTGGCACTCATTGTTCTACAGCAAATGTTCTATTGTTTGTTTTACTAATTTTCTTTGCATAACAATTATTTTCCTCCGCAATCATTGCTACTAAATCGTTAAGAAAAAAAATTGAAATATTGATTCAATATTTTGCTAATTTTTTGCTCTGCCCTGTGGACCGAAATTACCAATGGAATTTTCTCTTTTTCCTTTATAACTGGAAATGTCCTTCCAAGCAAAATCTGAAGCTTCATCTTCTACCTCATCCAAATCTTCAAACACCAACGCATCAACTTCGGGGCGATCCTTTATGTCATTCTCACTGTTGCTATCAGAACCCAATATTCTTTGCTTAGTCACTTTCAAGCAAGACGTCCTCAACCTGTTGATTACTCAACTCCACCAACATTTTCTTTCCTGCACATGCCATAATTGACGGTAGGTAAGTAACAACCCTGATAAAGAAAAAGATAAAGAAAGACACAAATATTCCTCAGTTTGAAGCGTACGGCTTGCGGAACGAAGCACTTACGAAGTAAGCGATAAAAAGTAAGCCACTAAATTGTTTGTAAGAATAAAATAAAACTCCTATAATATTCCATCCAGAAAGGCGACAGGTTCAACTGACTCTGACTTTGGTAGGTTTACTGAGCTGCACTTCTTGAAAGAACTTGAGTCTCTTCTCTATAATTTGACGGCGTTGAAGGGTTAATTAGGCGATTAAAAAAGTATTTACGCGCAATGGTCACTTTACTCTTATAAATACATATTAATAAAACAAGCAAAACATTCCTACCTTATTTGTACATGAACTCGATTCTCCGAGTTTTTGCAGTGAATTTTTTAATAACAGTTTCGTAGAAGTCTTCTCCACCTTTTATGGTCTCCAAGAGTTCTTTCTCAATTGACAGCAAAGCCAGGTTACTCATACGTTCTTCTCCTTGCGTGGATCTCTTGAAAGTATGTACTCTTTTAAGTGCAGAAAAACTCCTCTCCACTGAGGCAGTTGTGGCTGGTATTGTGCAGATAAGCTTAGCCAAGCGGAACACTTCACTAAAAGCGTAGAGTACCTAAATGCTCATCTTTCAAAAATTGCAATAACGTTCGGGGGCTTTTGTCTTGGAATGTGGAAGTTCTATAGAGCACAGTCAGTTCATTTTTTAGTCCCTGCTGGTCAAAACTGTGTGGATACATTTTATGGAGGTCACACAACACTTTCTCTGGAAAATTCTTTGCTTCTGAAAAAGTTTTGAATTTTCTTGGATTAAAAATTTCAAAAAATTGTAATTTCTCCAATGATGAGAAACGACCCTTCAGGTGACCCAAAAGGTTGTCAATAATTGAGAAGTAAAGCTGTCTATATTTTTCTTCAGGAGTTAGAGTTTTATCGGTTTCATTGATAGCTCGTTTTCTAGAAAAATAGGGAGGTCCTAGCATAGAAACAGTTTTTTCCCACACTGGCTTAAAGCCAATGATCTCACACTTGCTACATTTATCTTCTTCTGTGATTCTATTTGCGGCTAACTTTTTTTTGCATTCAGTGCAATGAACAAACCCTTTTCTGTCAATTATCAGCTGGTTTTCAAAGTCCCGAATAACATTCAAACAAGTCATAATATCAAGGTGTTCACTTTGCAATATGCTGTAAATAATATCAGTTTGCATGAACATAGGGGAAAAAGTGTTAAGGAGAAATACATTTTGGAAACTTTCTAAAAACTTCTTGAAGCCGTATGCTGCACACCTGTCGGCTGCTTTCCACTCATCATCAATATTTTCATGAATATTTGAAAAAAATGTAATGATAAGTTCCCGATATTTTTCTACAGTGTTGACAAGCCTAGAAGTGAAGCACCATCTAGTGGGAGCAAACGATGGGATCGACTTTTTTAAGTACTCTTGAATAGCAAATGATCTCTTACTTGAGTGAGACGAAAAAGTCGAAATTCCACTTAGAGTTGAAAAAAATGCTTTACATTCAGTGATGTCAACCATTCCCTGAGACAAGACTAAGTTTAACACGTGTGCATAGCAGTGAGTAAACAAAGCCATTGGATACTCTTCCTGCACTTTTCTTTGTAACCCTGACAAGTGGCCCGACATTACTGCTGCTCCATCATATGTTTGAGCAATGAGCTTTGTTCCTATATTGTACATTTTTACAACATTGTCCACATGCTTGAATAAACCGTCTGCAGTTCGATCAGCACTAACGTCTGAAAACCCTATAAACCTCTCTTTTACAACCCCATCGATTTTATTTACGAACATCAATACAGTTGAGAGCTGTGACCTGCTCCTAACATCAGACGTCTCATCTAGCATGATGGAAACAAAATCAGAATTTTCCGTTTCCTTCACTATTGTTTCGCTCACAACATTACTAACAACACTAATTAGTTCATTTTGAATATCACTGGATGTTCCTTTAAACACTGTAGACGATTCTAAATGCTCTTTTAGCACTGGATCCCACCTTTTCAAGAGATTTAAAGTTTCTACATAATTCCCTTTGTTCATAGACTCATTCTTTTCGTCGTGTCCACGAAACGGAAGTTCTTGTTTAGCTAAAAAACACGTAACATCAATCAAGCGTTTCAAAATCTCTCGATTCTTTTTCACTTTTTGATTGTGTAAGGTATTATTGATTCTAAGTGTATTGTTCAAGCCTTCGTCAACTCTTTGTTTTCCGAAATTATAATGATCCATAACACTTTGAAGATGACTTTCGGATTTTTCATGACTTTTTGCGGATTTAGTGAGTCCACTTAAATTACAAAAACCACTTGTAACCCAAATATTTTTGTTTGAAATTTTGGAAAATAAAAGACAAGGCCAGCAAAATAATTTTGAAAAATTTTCACTCCCGCACATCCAAGTATGGTACTCGTAGTTCGAAACAGTGAAGTGCCTATTATAAGACCTAGTCTTTTCGGTCACTTTACACGTCAGATTCACTAACGGAGGACACGGACGGCCGCCCTGAATAATAGCCAGCTTCTCCTCAAATGGAAGTGAACTGAAGGGTTTTTGTTTTAGCTTAACAACCAGATCACAGTTTTCTTCCGCACACGCCATTTCACAAAGTGTTATTACTGATATCCAAACAAAATTGTAACCGGCACACAATGATAAAGATAAAACAAAAACACAGTGAGACCACTCAACCGCACGCACCAAAACAAAACCACGTGTCTCGTAGCTTATTAGAGCGACTTCAAGGGGGCCCCTTCCGGACTCCCACTCCAGGCGGCCCTCCCTAACGAGAGCTGCCGAACGTTACCGTCAGAAGACGAACAAGCGACCGATGCGCCAGTTTTAGAGATGACTTGCCTAGCTAATCGCCATAGCCGACTTCATTGGAGGGGATGGGCGAGGGTGGGCGCGGGGCTGTTATTGCGTATGGCGTTAAGCTAGGCAAGTCATCTCTGAAACTGGAGAATCCTCGCCCGCTCGGCGTCAATCGGCCACGTTCGGAAACTCTCGTTAGGCAGGGCCGTCCAGTGGTGGGGAGAAACTTTGCCTCGGACCCCCACTTAAAATTCGTCCTCAGCGTAGTGGGGTATTGACACCGATACAGATTCTCTATAATGAGCGAATCTGTAGCTTAAATTTGGTCTTTTTACGTTGTTTCTTTGACAAAAAGGAACAACTACCGTTGTTCGTATACTCTCAAACAGTTTATGATCTTCTATAAATCCTTCTTTAGTTTTACATTTTGGTTTAGTCATCGGCGAATCCAGAGATGACCGCACGCCTCGCCACTGTTACCTAAATATAATAAACAATTTAACTTGAATTGAAACAAGTAAATTTAAGATGCTGATACCATTTACTACCATTGACAGACTTTGTTCTAGCTAGAGGGTTCAGAAATTGTTTCCATCGAACTGGATAACCAGTGTCTGACTGAATCAAGCGACGGGGAATGCAAGCCGGCAACATCTCACTAGCCTTGTCTGACTCCTTCTACCTTCCTTAGCTCTTTACTTGATGTATTGGTTGACTTGCTTCTATGCTTGGTCATTCCAAGTTTGCTGGTCTGGACCCATGAGGACCCATGGCTTCGTGTATAGATTTCCGTGCATAGGGAAGCTGTAGCAGGTCCATTCATCTCTGAGGCACTCTTCTTTACTTTGGACCTCTTGCCATTGACCTTTCCCTCTGCTTTCTACTTCTCCAAACTACCTGTATTTCTGGAGATTTATATCAAGAAACAGAGGCTAACTCTCATAAGGAGGCTTGTTTTGATTCTTAGATCTTCGAGCACCGATGTATTTGCACGGTGTTCACTGCAAGTGATTCGGTAAACCAGCCGATACATCCGCATCTAAAAACTTTCAATTTTCTTCCTGTTCCCCATTTTTATTAGTCCATGCCTCAGGTTCAGAGGACTGAATTCGTAAGATGAAGTACTATATGTTCTGTTTTAGTTTGATTTTTTTCGTGGTCTGGTCTTTCCAGATTTTGTTTAATTTTGTGGCTGCATACCAGATATTAACTGTTCTCTTCGTGATATCGTGAGAGCGTTCTTTTGTGTTGGATACTATGGAACCTGAGTAGATGAATTACCTCAAACCAGATGTCTCCCTCACATTATCAACGGCTTCAGATTTTCTGCCAATTTTTCTTCAACCTCACTCTGGATCACCCCTAGGGTGACGGCAGAGTAAGTTGTCGAATCGTCGGCGTCATAGCGATACTCCCCCCCCGGATGAAGACCCAAGGGATCGTCATCCATCTCATTATTCTGCCAGTCAGAACCAAATGTCACCATCACCGTCTGATGGGTATTCATTGTTGTTTTCAAGTCAGATTCCCACTTAAAGAACTCTGACACTGTAGGGAAGATGCTAGAATTGAATGGGAAAGGTAAGAACAGCAGAGTTGGTAAAGAAACCTGATGATGGCCTTAAAAAAGGAAACATTGGGTTCAAAATAACCCGGTAACGTAACTTGCTTAAAAAACGCTAGAGCGACGTTTCAAAAGCTTATTACGCCGGCATCATAAGGGAGATAAGCGGCGTTAAAGAAAAATTGGCATAAAATCTGAAGAAATGAAGAAATTATTGATTGGAGGAAGGCTACCGAGAAATTCATGTTCTTGGATCTTGTATAACAGACATACTGGTGAAATTGGATTGGTCTCCACAATATCATCCAAGTAGGGTTCCTATGAAACATACACACATACCTGTGAAGTCCTTTTACCCAAGTTCATGAGGATGAGATCATCTAGTCGTAACTCTTCCCACTTCCCATGAGTTAGGGTGTATTCTACATTAAACTTCTTGAGTGAAGTTTCCACGGAATCTTAGCCGGGTAAGGTTCTTCGGGAAGAACGGTTCAAGGGATAAGTCATCCATCGTACTCAGGGCATTAGGCGTCGTTCTCAGATTTTCGGTTTTCTTTTTGACATCCAAAACCTTGATGACGACGAACGAGTTTTCCCTCGAATCTTCGGTCCAGGAGGATCTAACTCATTGGAGAGCACCCGTAAAATATTCACCCTGATGATATGCCGGGAAAGCACACAAATCCTATTCATATTTTTATGTGATTTTTATCGCTCTCGCTAAGGAAAATGATGCCAATAATGACCCCGTGATTCTGGAGTATACTGCGGCCCAGAATATAAATGTAGGTTATGCAAAACATTTTATTCGAAATAATCCCTTTCGAATTCCCTGGAATGATATGTTCGTTTTAGCGCTCACAACATCCTTGATGCAGTTTACAAGTCAAGTGCGCGGCGTTGGTAATGGCGTACTCGAGCATTTCCTGGAGACCGTTAACAATGATGATTGTTGCAGCTAGGACCTCTCCGAGTGACGGTGATGATGAAAACTCGCTATAAAGTCAGCAGTATCCCAATTAACTGAGAATTACACTGCCGTGCACAATTTTCCGGACACTCGATCGATCGATAGAAATCGGCGAGAAAACACGATAACAACTTCGAGAGTGTTTCAAAAATCGATCAAATAAGTATATTTCCACGATATTCTTGATTCGCGTACGATAGAGCAATTTTTTATGTTTTGCGCGAATGACGTTGTTGTAGCTCACATCATTAAGGTTATCGCAGAGATAAGTCGTTTCTTTCGAATAAAATAGCTTTTTTGCCTTTTAAATATTTTCGATCGGCATGTGATTTTTGTTTCCATTTCAATTTCAAATCCTAGGTATCAACGGGAAAAAAACGGGAATTTTGCTGGGCGCACTATTTATTTAAGGAAAACCTGCTCACGTGAGGGATGGTTTTCCATTATTTGGTCATTAGTTCCAAAGACTTATTACAATTATGGTGGAAGCCTTGCCGTATTGCATCCAAATATGTACATTCATAAAGTGCGTATTAGAACCGAGTTCAAAGTTTTGAAGTTTCCAAGTCTTGAATCTTTCGTTAAGCTATAACGAATTAAATTTTTCGTTATGATAACGTCATTTGTTTCAAGTTATTTGTTTATCAACGTTGATAACAATTATGACATTTTCCTCAGTAACGAAAACGTCAATATTTATTCGGTGTGTAACAAAAGAATCAAGATTCGGGCCACAGGTTTCTTTGTTCATCTATTGTTGTTTGCCTCATTTCTGAGATAAGTCGTTCTGTTTCATTATGTACGTCGTTTCTAGCATAAATATTAAATTGAGTACCTACGTATATTGATAAATTGTACTTGATATGTATATTTATCTGCATTTATATTTTAATAGATTACATTTAATACCATGTAACGTTAAAATTTATGGCATAATGAAACTAAAAGCGAAAGCGCATTTTGTTGACGAAAAAATTTGTAACCCTTATGTGTGTGAAAACGTTTTTTCTGTAATTCTTTAAAGTGCATAATAAATAACATAATAATAATACGAATACTCTTTGAATTAGATTCTTGTCATTGTTTACTACACATTACGTGTTCTGGTGAATAGGACTATTCCTGTTTCCTACCCTTGATGGAAAGAATCTTTGGATATAAGCTTACTCAAAATCGCCTAAAGCACCAGCGCGGTAATGCAAAAAAGCATTGAATTTAACCTCTGTATGATCATTTTTCAAATAGAGTCCATCTAGGAAGATTCATTTAGTTGAGTATTAGATAATTTTGTCAGCATATTACATCTAATTTAAAATATGCAATAGGTACTGTAATTCATGCTGCTTTCTGTCAAATTTTGTCAAAAGTTAAACAAATATCGCCCAATTGACAGAAAATGAAAACTAAAAATTCTAAATGTCCTATGTTCTTTTCGACTTCTACCAAGAGCACCATTTCAGCAATAGGAGTGGTGCTATTGACACCATTTGAAGTATCTGGCATCGGAAGTTTCAATATATGCATAAAATTATTCTGTGAATGTGTGATGGAAATGAGAGTCTGATTGCTACATGAACGTTGTGGAATAATATTTTAAATGAATGTCTCGAAATCTGTAACTGGGTAAAAACACACTATTCGTATATTGGAGTCTGATTTTTTAAAGTGATTTTATATGATCTTGACTAGTCTGGAAATCAACTTGCCCTAAAATTTTCATTTTGTCCTCAATTGAAAATGTCTGTTTTTCACCTCGCCTTTCCATTTTCAAGCAGGATAAATTCTATTTTCCATAGTAACTAATTGAGGGTAACTTTCACTACTAAAACTACCAAATCCCAATCATGCAGGACACACCCACGAATACCATGCATGCCTTGAAACCCGACACCAATTTCATAGATACTCATGCATCCAAGAAAAAAAAGCATTGCATGCGAGTCTCACGTTGATTTGAACATGCAGGTAATAAAAAGAAAAAAAATACTATCGTTTCTGGCATACGTAATATTTTTAAAATATTTTGGCTTCATTATCAAGTGCCCGGAAACTTTTGTACAGCAAAGTGGAAGTCTGCTAGAATTCCGTCATTTCCGACAGTCTTCTAATGGGCCCTTGATGGCTTAAAATCTCACCGGTGGCGATATTTGTAAATACGAATGTTAACGATTTTAGAACGGATAGTAACAACCGCACTTGTTGGTTTTGCAATGCATTCAGATGTATGTAACAACTTCTTATTTCGTTTTTAATTTTCGTTGATACCGGCAATAAAAAGCTTTGAACTCGGTTCTAATACGCACTTTATGAATGTACATATTCGATGACAAGACTTCCACGACTTTTGTAATAAGTCTTTGGAACTAAAGACCGAATAATGGTAACCCATCCCTCACGTGAGCAAGTTTTCCTTAAATAAATAGTGAGCCCAGCAAAATTCCCGTGGTTTTCCCGTTGATACCTAGGATTTGAAATCGAAATGGGAAAAAATCACATGCTGGTCGAAAATATTTGAAAGGAAAAAATTGGCCCTATTTTATTCGAAAGAAACTAATAGATCCACTCAAACTGAGCCAAGGGAAATAGAAAGAGAGATTTGGATAAGTAAAATCCAACGCTGATCAAAGGTATTTAAAAGACCAAACATTGTTCGATCAGTTTGGGTATAAAAAACTAAACTATTGGTATGCAGTCACAGAAAAGAAGCCAGTACAAATGTTGAACTATAAATACAAAAAACCAAGGTGGTGGAAGAGTTCTGTTACCTGGGAAGCCGAGTAGCCGGCAATGTACAAAGTAAAAGAGAAATTTCCAGTAGAATTACACAGGCGAAAAGAGTATTTTACCAAAAAAAGATTCTGCTTACAGCTGCTAATACAAGATTGAAATAGAGGAAACAGCTCATTATAACAATATCTGGAGAATTTTACTATATGGCAACGAAGCATGGACGATAACAGCAGCAGAGAAGTCAAGGCTGGAAGCATTTGAAATGTGGTGCTACCGAAGAACGATGAATATGAAACGGATCGATCAAGTGACAAACAAAGAAGTCTTAAGAAGAGTGGGGAAAAAAAGATGTCTACTGAAAACCCTAAAAAGAAGACGGGATAATTTTATAGGCCACGTCTTAAGACACGATAGCCTGATGAAGACAATCTTCGAGGGAAAAGTGAAAGGGAAGAATGGAAAAGACAGGCCTCGTGCGAGATACATGGAACAAGCGATAAAGGATGTGAAGGAGAAGAAATACTTAAATATGAAGAGGCTGGCCGATTGAAGAATCGAGTGGAGAGCTGCGGCAATGCAATCCTAGGATTGTTGACCGATAATGGTGAAATATTGACATTATGTCGTTTATTGGTTAATTTTCCAGGCACTTTAAAAACACCTAACGATAAATATCTTAGTATTTTATTTTAGGCACATCTTCACATGATGACTATTTTGCCAAAATATTTTTTTAAAGTTTGATAAGCGTAGTATGTACCTTGGGGGGCATGACTATTTTTTTGGCAATTAGAATCTGAAATGCCTGTGCGATTGCTGTGTTTCCTAAAGAGCTTTATTCGACTTAACTGTCAAAGTGTTAATGCTATGTGCTATGAAACATATCTATATGCTTGAAGGCCACGCATAATTATTCTGGTGTCTGGAATGCAGTGTCTCTTTTTGCACTTCCCGCCCTTTTTTTAATGTTAATGCCTCAGGAACGATTTGACGGACGCGAGTAAAATACTTTACATGAATAACTAATTTTTATTTCATATTATTATAAGTATGCAATCATTTTGTTATGCATTAAAGAGGAAAATCTTCTCGAGTAGGATGGTCCTTATTTTCTCCACGTGATTTTCTTCACAAAAAATCTGCGTGTCTATGTGGAAGGAGAACTAAGGACTTGATGGAAAGAGAAGAAAGCGGGTATTGAGAGTGAGAGGGTTGAGAATGAATTTCCCCGGAACATTCCCGAGATTATTCTTCCGAGGGCGCCGGCAATTCACTTGATCTAGAGACCTGCATCGTCCGCGAGCTTTCCGATTAAGCAAGATTTAAATCCGAGAAGAACGTTCATTGCCGAGGGAAAGCAATCATTCCATAAAAGCATTCATGAATACTCCTTCATCAAAACTGAGTTATTTTGCATGGAATAGCCACTCATTTATGTCTCCATTGACAAGGTTGTCTATTTCTATCATATACTTTTCTCCTTTTGTGATTTTTTAAATTCGTATTGCTAGTTCTCAATTGATAAGATAAGTTTTGATGGAGACGAAACACTTCCATGAGGCTTCTCTTTAACTCCACGTACCTCCTGCCTATCACCATTTCATCCTAAGAGCCCGTCTATCTCTATCCAGTTATTAACTATTCTTCCATCTATTACATCCTTAAAAAAATTATCGACCACCTACAAGTATACCATTCAACCATTCTGTCTCCTCCTCCTTACCTCAATTAGCTTCCTTTCCTCGCCTACAATCCCCAGATTCTCATTGTTTTCTTGCATGCCACACTTAAGAAAGTTGTGGCACGAGTCTTTTCTCTTTCGTTACGAACCGAGTATATATTGGCCTTTTTCCTTTACCAACGAAAATTTCGGTAGCCTCGTATCGAATTTCGACCTCAGCAAATTATTGAGCGATTAATTAAATTATTCGCTGACGCTGCGCGAAAAACCTACGTTTCGTTGTTTTTCGAAAAACCTTGTTCTCCAGTGACATACATGACGTGAACCAAAACGAGAACAAGTGACTACGCAAACGAAAAAACATTTGAGATTGGTTAGACTTGTTTCGAGATATTTAATTTCGAAACATATTTTATCACCATGTTTATGAAATGCTTGTTTTCATTTGTAACTGAAAAAATCTCTTATTACTGCCAAGTTGGTCTATTTCCTTTTCCTTCTTTCGACGAAGTGTTTAGGATCCTTCGAATGCATAAATAATGATTCAGTAACATCATGAGAATTAACTTTATTACGAATTTGGAGTCACAATTTAGAATTGAAGACATTCGAGAGAACTGTTTCTAAATTCATTGCATGTGTGATGATACATGATAATTTTGAGTTGCGCATTAAAGTATTATATATATTTCGGTGACTTATTTTCAATCGTGAATGACAATGTTGAGGATGACATATTTACATAAATTAAAACTAAAAGTTGAACTGAACATATTTACAAATGCGCATTAAATGACATTGAAATCAAACACACACGACTAACGCACATTGATGAAGATGATACGAATGTGCGAAGAAAACATATGCATGCATGACATAAGATGAATTGAACATATTTAGACCTCCTAGTACAAAAGCAGACAAGGGAATAGACATTTTGTACCCAACGTATTTACAGGCATGTATGAAAATTCCAAAATATTTACATATTCACATTGCTTAAGAAAATGAAAACAAAGAAATCACCGAAGGTTGTTAGACAGATCATTTAAAGTCATATACCTGGATTGGATTTGAAATGTTTTTTTGTTTCCCTACATCAAATTGGCTCATTGGCTGTCACCCTTTACATCAAACTTAAGGTCTATTTGTCCGCCTCCCACAACGAATTGCCTGAGACTTTTCAACTCCATGCTGTTTCTGTAAGCATTTGCAGAAGAATCGGTTAGCCCCGGCCAGGTCTGCATGTAGGACACCACGGGTACCTTATGGGTCAGCTCGCAATCACCGCCAGAAACCCGTATCAGGCCCTTGCGTACTGGGCCCAGCGTGGGCCTGCTCAGCTTCGAAATTCCGGCCCTCATCTTGAAGCCCCCCTTGGCCGGTGTCTCCAAGGCAGCCAGGTAGACGTCTTCCTCGTGAGACAGGATGTAACGCTTCGTCTCGGGGGTCGCATCTTTCCTTTTGACCGACGGCAGCTGGATGGATACCTCGCCTTCATCGCAGAAGGTCAGGTCGGACGAATGAGCCTCCCTCAGGTGGTTCTTTAACACACTCACCAATGTCGCTGGCCGGTGTTCTCCCCTATGTTCTCCCGTCTGCTCCTCCCAGATGCAGGTGGGCATGATGCACTGGTACGGTCTGTAGCGGCAGAGGACCTCATGGGCGTTGCGCTCTCTCGTTTCCATGCTCGGGGCCTGGCAACCGCGGTCTGCGTAAATGCACGGGAGACGAATCCGACAGGCCGGCGTGGAGACCGAGATGTTTATTCTCCTGTGGAGGGGTTCCCTGCACACAGGGCAGCGGGTCATTCGCATGAAACAGTGCCGGCACATCATGTGGCCCTTGCTACAGATTCTTGGTAGTGAACGGATCCTTTCACGGCACAAAGGGCAGATAAAGTGTGCACCACCCAATCCTCTTGCGCCACCGACTCCCTGTCAGGAGCGCAGGACAATTAAATCAGTTTACTGTTGTTTCACCGGTTTAGATAGGCTACAGTAGGCTACAACTGATATTTCCAGGCTCACACCTTCAAAGAATAACTAAACTTTGTCATGATCATTCCCAAGGGCCTATCAGTCACTGTAATCTTTAATTCTTCGTAATGAACTTTTAGTTGCTCATTGCATGGGAATACGTTTAGCTGCTTTGTTTTTGCTGGCATTATTAGAACAGGTCAGTGATTTTTATTGGTGAATTTAGGTACTCTTGGTACCCCTGGATTCTTTTCCCACACTTAAAAACGTTTCACTTCTGAACCCTAACTTCATCACCCTCTTTATGGTGTCAGAGCACATGCGGAATATTTATTGGTGCTACCCAACATATATCCTTTTCTCTCTCTTTCTTATCCTCTATAACTATTTATCCTATTTTAGTAAATAGATAGACAGCTACCAGCCGTTGTTTTGGATAAATGGATAAGATAATGAGGATAGGAATCGGATAATCATCTTTTGTTAAGGAACTGAATATATGCAGCCCTATTTTTCATATTAGGTATTACTATTGACAATATTGATTCTATTTTTCTCCTCTAAAATCACAGTACTTCATATGATCCAGAAAGTACTTAATAGAATTAAAACCTAGATTTTAGTATATGCATATGGAGATGGGTAAAAATGGATAAAAAGGAAGAGGTGCTTAGTCGTACATTGAGCTTGGTCATAACAAAATTTTATAAAGTAATTTTCCACCTACCTCAGCACTCATTTCGGCCAGATTTTTGTCCTGATTGGGCCTCCCTTCGTCGGCTTTCCTTCCTTTGTCTGGATAGTACTTCACTTTTTCAGTTCAGCGTCTAGATGTCCAGCACGCACGTATTTGTTCTTGAATCGGTGTCAAATGACACAAAACTTTCCGTCTTTTCTTTGCAACGGGCTTCTCCTCCGATTGAATTAGTATTTGGTTCAATCTCTTCGACGTTGAGTATGTATTTCCTTGAAATATTCGGAAAATAACTGCACTCGTTCGTTTTCACTGCTTGGATTGCAATTGAAACGATGGATCTGAGCGCTTCCTAGCAACGGGGTAATTGTTGCCTCTCAACGGTTTTCCGAAGAGCGCTCACCTCGACAATACTCGCTGTGCTTCGCTTAGTTTAAAGTGAAGCAATTAATCAATTATAATTCCTCTCTTATAAGTGGATACATGAACAACAGTAGAATATTGGCACAACAGTTTAATATTTGAGTGTAATTTGCGCAATGTCCAACTGTACGTTTTTCGTATTTTCATCGTTTTTCACCCATTGCTTCTCAAAAATATGATAAAGATGCGTGTTAATTTCATCTTTGGTTATCAATCTTTCTTCTTGATGTTCCGGTAATAAAAATGTTGTCCCCATTTTGAATTTTTACTTATGAAAAGAAATTTCACTAATTACCCTAAGACCCTGACAATCATAAATGACACTGGTTTTGGTAATACATGAGAAGAGGTACAGGGTGACTAGCGAGTGGGGAAACCATGTTTCTATGAGAATTTTTCGTCGGCGTAAAATACACGAGAATAGTGTGGAAGTATCCATGAATGTGGGAATTCACGTCATCTTCAGTCACGGCAGTCAAACATCCTAGAGTGTAGGCATGTTGGTTGCGTAATCCCCTCCGTTGCTCGTCACATTACAAAAGACTAAGAAAAAACGAATCTCCAAATATGAAAATCAACTGCCGGTTAATTCGTTGTACGAATGTGCCGAATTTTAATTTGCATATGATGGTTGAAGGAGTTGCCGGCGAACTCCTAATCATAGATAAATTACCATGATATTTTCATTTTTTTTGTGAATTTGGCTAAAGCTCCTGGAGGTTAAATGAAAATGAACCAGACTAAATAAAGTGTAATTATCCTGAAATGCGATAATCTATTCCAAAATTATTTAATTTTTCATAAAAAACAGCTTTCTTATGGATGATTTTTATAAAAACATCCCCTTATTGACGAAAACAAAATCAGTGAAGAAGATTTCCATCATATTTGGTACAAAAGAGCGAAAAATATCCTTACTTTGCCAAAGTGTTTTGTAAATATACAGCAACGCTTCTTGTTGCATGTAGTTCCTTGTTAGACAAGATACAGGAGAACCATGCAATAAAATATGAATGCATCACATTTAAAAAAAATTCCTTGAAGAAATTATTCAAATGGCTATTTTACTTATTGACTAAAAATTATAACAATCAACAGGTTGTTTTTCCATCCCCAGTTCGATTTCCCTCGGCACTGGTAATTCAGTCGCTCAAATTCAACAATGATCAGTGAGTCGAGGACGTGGTCAAGCGAAACAAAAGCCATCCGAAAAACAATTGCAAAAAACTGAAGCACAAAATAACTTAAAACATGCTATGGAAGTCCAAATGACACATTATTAACATAAAAACCAACTCAGAAGGGCCTATGACTTTTACAGAGATAGGTTTCCTTACGAATGTTCAAGCACAAATACGTTAAATGACAATTAAAGGCATAAAACATATTGAAACAACGAGTAGTTCTATGATTCCATAACTTTTGTATATTTATTTCGTCGTCAACAACAACAAAACGTAAATAAACATTACCTTGATATCTGTGAATATTGGAATGGCGGTCCAGTCCCAAGGAATACATAGATATGGAATTAATCCTATTTTGTAAAATTTGTGGAGGAATACTCGCTAAATGATTAGTGAAGATGTTCTAGTGTAGTGATAAGGAGGATTGATAGAAGAATATTCGGTGCCCTGCTGGTAAAATAGCCGACTACGGTGATACCTAGTGATGGCGGTGGACCCTGATTAAAGCAAGACTCATCGGAAGATAAATGACTGAATATGTCCATAAATACTTCAGACCGCAAAATTATTTGTAATCGTACTGTGTATGAGAGTGGTTTCTTTAATAAATTCTATGAACCGCATACATTCAAATGATTTTTTAACCTACCACGAATACGTGTTAATTTATATTGGTGAACTGCTTGGACTGCATCAAATTAATAGCGCGAGATGTTTTGGATAGTTTAATGGAATCCACGTAGCGGGTAAGACATCTTTTTTGTGTAGCAGTGTCATTATTTAATTATTCATGCAATGGAGCATAAATTAGGTAATGAATGCGTCTGCCTTGACTAGGCCAAGTAACTTTCATGGACGACAAATGTCATTATTGCCAACTGCGCACGCTCGGAGTTTCATTCTGTAAGCTTGCCGTTGAAACTATATCATATGAGAAAGAATAATGGACTGAAAATAAACTATTCAGTGAGAAAAATGAATCTTCTAACGTGTTACGGCACGACACTCCGCGGCAATATCACAAGCGTAATCAGAGTTTTAAGCAATCGCACGCATTTTTCGAGTTTTGTTTTGCATAATAAAAGTGGTAGGGCCCTAATTATAATGCAACCTTGATCCTATGCGTCATTATTAATCGTTACCGATCATTTTTTTGAGGACCCTGGCATTAAAATCCGCCATTTTTACATATCATGTATTACCGTTACCTTAGCACAAATTTTCTCTACCCCACAGTTAGTGCCAACATTTAGTTGGTGGATTCAAATCTTGGCCGCTAGTGGCGCGGAGGAGGTTGCCCACAGACTTTCGCAAATGACTGTACATACAATATCATTTTAGATCGCATTTCTACCCTTATTCAACGTGCTGTCCATTTTTTCAGGGCTCTTACTTCTATCAGACCTTCGCTACTGGTGTCCCTAGAAAACATTAACTCAGTGCACCTGTAAATGCTTAAAATATCACATCTACATCTACATAATATCCTGCAGGCCACCAAAAAGTTGTGTGGCAGGGGGTGAATTCTCACCAAACATGCACTACATATCATGCATAAAAAAAGGAATAGTATTGATATATGTTCTAAACTTCACTATCTAAAAAAAGATAAAAAATAGTCAATCAAACATGCAAAAACACGCTGTTAGTTGGGTTAGCTTTAAGTGCTCATACCAACATGCAGCTGCCAATGTTATCCATTGCTACACTTATATTGGATACATTTACCGTTATTCTTATCCCTGATTGTACGAGGAAAAAAGGGCATTTTGAATCTGTCAGTTCGGCAATCAATATCTCTAATTTTGTGATTATGGTCCAGCCTACCATATTAAGTTGGAGTTCGGAAAATATTTTTAACATCATCACTGAAAATATGGTCTTGGAATTTTTTTTAAGACATTAAGTCTCAATTTCAACCTGCGATCTGACAATGATTCCCAATTTAATTCATTTAATAGACTGGTTGTGCTAATAAGGTTATCGTACCGTCCCTTTACATATCTTGCCGATCTTCGCTGAACAAGTTCAAGTTCATTATTTAGACCGATTTCGTAGGGATTCCATACACTGGCAGCATATTCCAAATAAGGTCTAACAAGGGAAAAGTAGCTGATATCTCGTACATGATGGTCACATTCACCCAGTACTCTTTTGATGAATCCCAATTTTCGATTCTGGAATCATCTGGGATACCGGATATGCGTAGGATTTCCGGAATAAAACGAGACGTTCCTGACATAACAGATACCCTATAAACGCAGCGTGCTTTATTCTATCGGCAGGAATTCCCATCAGTTGAGGCTTCTGGGAATGGAATCCTTTTTTTAAGAAATGAGAATCTTTTAATTGAATTACCTGACCAACCTGATTTAGAGTATTGCAAGAAATATTATCACGAACTTAAATGAGGTAATTAATTTCAACGGTGAAGGTTATCTCACTATGGGTATGATAAAATACAGTTTGGTAAATGAAAAGGTGATTTTATCATCGCATCCAAATTGGTTGTAGAATCAGAACGGGAATTAATACCAATTTGTAGCTTGAAGACGAGGCTAAATCTCTTGATGAAATTTGTTTCGATTTGCGTTTACACACATATTGTAAACATACATTATAAAAGTAATTGACAGAGTATTGTTAGGAGAGAACATTGAAAGAACAAATATTTTCCCTCTCTTGGGAAACAACAGAATTGACTGAAGTTATCAGGGAACAATTGTTTGGGATTGGCAATACAGTTTTCTCGCTAATTTGCAAGTATAAATGTAACACCTAATGAGCAATGCATAAATTAAATATTAAAGTTTCACTTTCTTGCAAGCATAGGATGAAACTACAAGTATTTTATGCCAGGTACTTAAATCTGTGTTCAGGACCTTCCTGGGCAAAATTAGCCAGGTTAAGCTTAACTTATGCCCAAACGTATTTTAAAGTCTGTTTTTATAACCCGATAACACAAAGCAAATTACTGTTTCACTCTAAAGTCAAAATCAATGCACAGCATAATATTGGGGTGTACCTGATAGATTGTGGTGATTGAAGCGCAGTGTACGTGGGTGAAACTGGGAGAATATTTGAGACCAGAATAAATGAACATAAGAACAGTGTTAGATAATCTGATGGGACTTCAATGTACGCTAAACATCTTGAAGGGAGACTAGCCACCGGGGAAACTTTGACCCGCAACTTTTACAAGACAGGATAAAGGTTTTAAACTTGACTCCTTGGAGAAATTTGAAGTTGTTAAATGACGGTGCTTACCCGATATTGTCCTTTAAAATGATTTGACAGATTTTAAATGTTCCCAGCTGATTTTGTATTCCCCATTATTCGCCACAACCCAACATTTTACCTCATCTTCTTTATGTAATCCCCCCCTAACTCCTATGATGTAGCCCCATGCCCCAATTCCCTTCCCATTCTAACCATTAAAACTGTTTGCACCTCAGCCCTCCTTCAAATTCATTCTCATTCCTAAACAAACTTATCCCAGTCCAGTGCACTGTTAAAGGCCTCCTCTGTCATTTTAGACCCTTAATAATAACACTAATGTGTTCAAACCGGTAGCGTCATTGAAAATTTGTGTGGAATATTACAAATTTTTGCTCTTACTTTCAACTGTACAACTTCTATTAACTTTTAATCCTATTTATTTCTGTCATCATCATCATTGGTCATCAATCCTCATAACGGTTTGACGCAACTCTCCACTGAGTCCTTCTATCGGCTAATCTCTTCATATTTACGTATTTCTTTTCCTTCACATCCTTTATCACTTGTTCCATATATCTCGCACGGGGCCTTCCTTTGCCATTGTTCCCGTTCACTTTTCCCTCGACGATAGTCTTCATCAGGCCATAATGTCTCATGATGTGGCCGATTAAGTTCTTCTTAGGGTATTCGGGTCTTCTTCTTAGGGTATTCGGAAGACTTCTCTTTTCTCCCACTCTTCTTAGGACTTCCTCGTTACTTACTCGGTCGATCCATTTTATCTCCATTATTCTTCTGTAGCACCACATTTCGAATGCTTCCACCCTTTTCTTTTCCCCTGCTGTCATTGTCCATGTTTTGCTGGCGTAGAGGAACACGCTCCAGATGTACGTTCTGATGAATTCTTTCCTTACTTCTGTCATAAAAATTATTTTTTCTCAAGCCTATAGCGATGTATTAGGTATTGGTGAATAACATTTACATCGGACTTCAGACATTGCATTTTTAGTGTACATTAAAACACACTGTTTGCTTACAACTTATGAAAAAGGAAAAAAAAATTAAGCGATTAGAAACAAGAACGTTCCTATGGAGACATGGTAAATAATCAACTAAGATAAAGGATTGTTGTCAGCAGACATGCATATTGCTATATTTGTGTACATAAATAAATAATGAGAGGGATTGTGATTTGTATGTACGCTTACATTAATATACTGTCTTCGCCATTCTGTAATTAAATTTCCTTATTTCATTTCAGCGCCCAAAAATACTAAATCATTTTTTCTTGAGAGGAGGTTGAATGTGCAAAGGATTTGCCCACGTTTACTTGTGGGATAATATGCGTGACTGTAGTACATGCTAAGGATGGGCAGTAAGTAATAATCTCAGATTATTCCTCTACTCACCTATTCGTGTTAAAGAGTCACTTACTCGTGCCTTCTTTTCTTCTTACCCCCCTAATCTTATTCCGCTTGCTTGGGCACTCCTTCCATCTCTCCGACCCTTCAACCCCTGATTGAACACGCCCGTCAAATCAACCTCGCAAAAAAACGAACGCTCCGCCGCGCAGAAAAAAATTAATTGGGAAAACGGAGGCTAAACGTCCTTCCACTCCATTCCTCCCCGTGACGTATCATTCCAGTATAAACACATCATCTCCAAGGTGACGGAGATGATTTTGGAAAGAGCGAAGGGTTTGGGAGCGTTATTGAAAGAGTTATTGGTGAGGAAAAGGGAGGCTCTCGATCGATCACAGAAACGAGATAACCTGTTATAAATGCCGTAAATATTAATGCATTGCATTTTCATACATTTTGTATTTCTCCAAAATTCATCTCCATATCCTTTTGGGATTCAGTGAAAAAAAAATATTTTTTTTGAGATTATTCACCCTGCGTTGCCTCTAAATAAAATAAATGGTGACTACTGAACGTTTTGCTGTGAAAATAAATGGTCTTTGTCCTTCGCATGTCACTGAATATGCCAAATTCAATGTCTGCAGCATCAAATGCGCTCATTTGACTGACAAACGAGATTTATTTCAGTAGATGGGTGAATACGTGTGGAAGCGAAGACAACTCTCATTCAGCTATAGTCGCTCCTTCAAAAACAAAGTTCAAGCAGATATTACTTAAAGATTATTTCGAGAATGCTTAGTAAGTTACTCTGCCCACAGTTGCAACATTGGTATAACGAATGGCAAGTCCAACTAACCGCGGTCCAACAAATCACAGATAAAATTAACCGAGAAGTTTTCAATCAGGTCCGCTAATTACATTCAATGAATTGGAAGCATTCGAAATGTTATGCTGCAGAAGAATGATGAAGATAAAATGGATCGACCGAGGGGCAAACGAAGAAGTCCTAAGAAGAGTGGGAGAAAAGAGAAGTCTGCTGATAACTCTAAGAAGAAGATGGGACGTCATAATTGGCCATATCTTAAGACAAGATGGCCTGATGAAGACAATCGTCGAGGGAAAAGTAAACGGGATGAATGGAAAAGGTAGGCCTCGTATGAGATAAATTGATAACAGGTCGTAAAGGACGTGAAAGAGAGGAACTACGTCAATATGAAGAGGTTGGCCGATAGAAGAATCGACAAGGAAGGCTGCGTCAAACCAATCCTGGGATTGTTGACCAATGATGATGATGAATAATTAATGTGTCTTTATTTCTAAAACAATCACTTTGATTTGTCTTTAAGTTGAAGATGAAGACACCGCATATCCATTAATCTAGTAAGAATCTCCAATTTTAACTGCAACACCTCTCAATTTTTGTTCACATTAAATAACACTCATTGGGTGCCAAAAATCGTAGTCTATCCAGCATATGAGATTCACCATCATTTGTATAAAGAATAGTTAAATAGGGTATCTGAGCGATACATTATTCTTCCGACTGCCTAACTTGGGCAAGCTAGGAGTAGAGGGGAAATGGGTAGGAAATATATACTGGGGAAAGAGCGGTAAAATCCGGTTTATCGACCGTGTGCTGGACAATTTCTAATTCCTTTTCATTCTTTTAAATTGCATTATTGATCGTGGGGAAAGTAGCTCCGACCAGTAAACTGCCATTGATATTGAAATTAAACACTTGGGGAGATATTTGAATATGAATTACCTACTACGGCCATTGTATATTTGAATGAAAACAATCTTTTTCCATTTATAAATTTTTTTATATCGCAAGTTTGGGGGAATATGCATGAAGAAATGTAGTGTCCTCCATATTGAATAAATATTCAAATAGATTAAAACAGTTTCGCTTGGTCCTCCCTTTGGAGCATTTGAAATTTTTGGGCCAACATGGCTTACCCGAACTTTAAATTTGCATGATATGGAAAACACAATTTGAGATTGGCAATGAAAAAATATAACTTGGCATGAGAAACATGGATGCGGTGTAGTATTGAAATACACGAAGCAAGTGGACACAATGCTTAATGAATTGGAATGCATTCATGGCCTACTATTTTTTTCGCCGAGTTTCGCCATGCAATACGCGATTAAATACGCATCGTTGTTTTCGATTCTTGTTTTTTTTACGAACCGGATTAATGAAGTTCCACGATTTAAGCTGGGACTAAATAAAATAGCTATGACTCGTTTCTCATAATCTGTGCAGTAATCTCAGTTGGTAGTGTATCTGGGTGGATTTTTTTTTTATCCCACGAAAAATATCGCGTTCATATCCAGCTACGTGTACCTAAATATGGAGAGAAAAATTTTCACCATTGTTAAGGAAGGAATAATTAGTTATATGACCTCATGTATATGGATACATTTCGGCACCACAAAAATTCTAATGTTAATAGGAAAACCAAAAATTACTTTTTTCCTCCGAATAATCGTATCCTGGGCTTTGAAAGAAGTTAAGACAAACACAATTATTTTAACAATGCGTTGGGACAGTTGGATATAATTTAAATGCCATAAATACGGTTTTTACTTCCGATGTTTTAACTATTTTTACCTCTTCAAAATCTTTTTTTTTTACTTAATTTTCCTGACATATTGAGCGTAAATTACATGCTCTTGGGACAGAAATGATTCATTGTCATCCATTTTACTTGACAGTTAACTAAAACCAATATTGTATGAGCATTTGCCACTTCGTTAATTGATATATTTTGTTATAAAATTTATAGTTTTCCAATCCGATATTATGTTTTAATATCATATAGTTATCATTTTAATACGAAATCATCCCTAACCTATTGAGTTTGAATTAGAGTAGTGCAATATTGTCGAGATTCGTGCAGTTAAAAAAATGGAAAAACTACACGATGTTCTGCTGGTTTATTTCAACGTCTATAAATACGGGATAGCAATTACAAACAGCGTATGGGGAATATATCAGGCAATGAAACACGCAGGATTTTCGTGCTAGCTTCCCATTGTAAAATAAATCCTATCGACCAATAGCAGGGCTGGCTCGCTCACGAACATTGCAAGGATATGAAATAGGATTATGATCCCGCAATAAAAAAATTCCATGAAAAAAAGAGGACATGTTATCTTCCCGATCTGGGGCACGGCCATCTCATGAAAATCTGTATCCACAACCGCAATTACTTCGGTGAAAAGTACCGAACCACAAGAAAAAAGGCGCTCGTAAAAATGTTTAAAAACTGAGACGTTTATGTAATTATGATGAGAATATTGCCCGTTTTAACTAAGAAAGAAGATTGCAAGTTTAAGCATTTAATATGAGAGGGCTTGACATTATAATAGTGTCAATTATAATACTATACTAAAGCTATGGATTAGAGTCACTTTCAATAGCACGAGTACTTATTTTACGAAGTGTAACATGAGCCTTTGTTCTTCTACCACATTTATTGAATTGGATGAGAAATGCAAAGCGCATATAAGCCAATATGTGGTGAAGGTTAGTAAATCATGTACTTGATTAGTGAAAATCCGAAAACAATCGAAATTCGGTGTTAATTGATGATGAAGGTAAAATGGATGGACCGAGTGACAAAAAAACCGAAAGAACCGAAAAAACAGAAAAAACAGTAAATTTCAACATAAATTACAAAATGCTCATAAATCTGCAGAACAAAGAGTAAATTGTAAAAATAAGAAAGTTTAAGCATTTTTCCATTAGATACTGAAAGAATGAAAGAAATCGAATAATATTTAATTAGTTTACAGAGGGAAAGAAAAAAACTCTTGCACTGCCATAAATTGAAAAAGTCTTTTTAAACCAATGTAAATACATAATTGGAATCAAACCCGGGCCCTGAGCCTTTTTTATATAGCCTATAGCACCTTTTTAGTGTATACGCTACCATCGTACAAAATTCAGCTCAATCGGTTGAGTAGTTTTTGAGGAGATGCGTAACTTTGAACTGGCAGACAGACACCACTTCACTTTTATATATTAGTATGATATGATTAACCAGATTTTCATTTCCATCACTCTTTCGAAGAACAAATTCGTGTATCTAAAACAATTCCGGTACTAAATAGTTAAAATTGTACCGGTAGCACCATTCCTACTATCGTAATTCTGCTATCGGTGGAAATCGGAAAGAACATAGGACAGTTGAATGATAAGTTTTTTTTTCTGTCACTGTGACGAAATTTGTTTAAAAGAAAGCTGCATAAATTGCAGCTAGTGCTAATCGTTTAAAACATAGATTTAATAAGCTGACAAAATCATTTAGATTGACTAGCTTTGAAAAAGGATTAGACAGAGATATTAATGAACTCTTTTTCCCTTATTGTACCAGTGTTTTTGGCGATTTTAAGCGTCATTACATTCAAAGATTCTTTCCATCAAGGATAGGAAATAGTTATATTCCTATTCACCAGAACACGCATTGTGTAAATAAAACGACCAAAGTTATTTATTAACCTCAATAATATTGCTGTGAATGAACACTCATTGAAATTATAAATATTTCAGCCTGCTCTTCGGTGGAATCGGTGAAATTTTAACTCGGTTGGCATCTGGTGACTATTCTCGAAAGCAATATTCACGTGATGTGATGGAATAAGAACATGAGTCATCAAAACCCATTCTATTAAATTTTCTAACAATTCCATTCTTTTCTATTGAACGACAAATACTCATTATTTTCCGCCAACTTCTCAGCCATAAAAAACTCCCCTTTGCATGTTTTTATTCGGATTAATGTCTCTGAGAGTCGTGTGCGGCGCTCGTGAAAATGCCATTCGTATGGCAGGAGAGGCAGATAACTCGGTCACCATGCCGACGGTGAGTCGGTCGATGCGGGAGGTGGGGGAGCATGGGAGGGGTAAACAGGGCGGAGTTGAATTCGCGGTTTTGACTGCGACTTGGGAAGCGGTGGGAGCTTCCTAGCTTCCCCTGACAAGATCATGGTTTCGTCAATGTCAGCGGAAAACCAACGGGGCTGTCCGTGTTGCGTGTGTGGCAAACCGGCTGTAATCATTATGACCCCAGGTGAAACCTTCGGAATTATCTCGAATGGGTAACCAAGGAGTCACGTGGCATAAAAACACGAATGGTTCGCAAATTTGGAGTGTTAAAACCGCTGATCACAACCTCATTCATTGTTTACACTTGTGTTTTATCTCATCTAGGAGCTCTGAATTCTAGACAGATGATAAAAACTCAAGTGAAACCAATTAATGATATTGTAACGAGCGATTCAGACTCAGACACACCAAATTTTCAAACCATTTGTGTTTGTACCACGTGACTCCTTGGTTACCTATTCGAGATAATCCCGACGGTTTCAAACACAGTCCCCAGGAGAGGTGTTTTTGAAACCGTCGAGATTATTTCGAATAGGTAACCAAGGAGTTTCGTGGTATAAACATGAATGGTTCGCAAATTTTGGTGTGTTTTAATCACTCTTAACATTCCATCTCATAGTTTTCTTTTTAGTTTTTGAAATCCACATCGAGCCATCCACAGAGTCTTCGGGTGAGAAATTCAACAATGAGTGAGATTGCTAAGAGCGATTCAAACACACCGACATATGCCGACCATTCTTGATTGCACGACGTGACTCAACCGTTATCTATTCTAGTTAATCCGACGGTGTGAAAGACAGACCCCTCTGGAAATCAGTTGCTCTATCGCGATTGCAGTGGGTCTTGATTTTTAACGATACTTTTTCTATGCTTCGAGCTCATTTTTTAAGAAGGTTTGCAATTATTGCAAGACACAAATTGAGCTCGATAAATTTTCGTATTTTTCTTCTCCTATTGGTTGGTGCCCAGTTTTTTTTCTAGGTCCACAGCCAATTAAAGCTCGCCAATTATCTTTCCCGATTCTCTGCTCCTAATTGGCCGAATTGGGACCAGAAGCCACCCAGAAAGCAGTTTCAATATATACAAGCAGACGAATCAGTTTTTCATATTTATTTTGTCGTCCATTTATTTTTAGAGAGAGATATAATGATGAGAAATACCATTAGGCATCGAAATTTCACTTTATGAACTAGTTCATACTGCACAATTAGACTCGTCGAAGATTTTTACTCTTAATTATGTTATTTTGAAGTATTATGCTACGCTTGGCCTTGAAAAATAAACTTCTGTTCTAAAGTCACCTCTTAAATAAATTCCAAGATAATATTTTCACTGATGATGTTGAAAATATTTTGCGAACTCCAACTTGCTATGGTAGACTGGACCATTATTATAAAATTAGAGAAATTGATTGCCGAACTGACAGATTCAAAATTTCCTTCTTTCCTCGTACAATTATGGATATGAATAGCTGTAAATATAACCAACACCATAAATACGATTGTATCAATGGATAGCATTCCGTGGTTGCATGTTGGTATTAGGACTTACAGCTATCCCAACAAACAGCATGATTTTTTTGCTTGCTTGGTTGGCTATTTTTATCTTTTTTAAATTGTCAAGTTTACAGTAGAATTTTTTTATTAATCCTTTTTATGGATGATATGTGATGCATGTTTGGTGTAAATGCATCCCCTGCCACACACCTTTCTGATGGTTTGCGGGGTGTTATGTAGATGTATATCACCTGGGTATGTCAAATCACACACCTTTTTACCTCCACCTGACTTTGAAGAAGAATTCGTATGATTTCAGTGCTCAGGAGGAATACTCGAGAAATTAAATACATAAGATTCTGAAGACATAACTCTTGGGTTTCATGGTATTTTGGCCCCTCTGAACGGTCAATCCAAGTACATAGTGCCCTGAATGAGTCGCAACTATCTAAACCTAGGGGTGACTCAACTCCAGTCATGCATTAGCATTGCGTACACGATACCACTGCATGTACCTAACCATATCAAATTTTTTGCAATTATGATACATGCATTACCTTAAAAATTTGCTTCACATGCAATACTGCTGACAATGGGGTCGTTTATTGCCGAATCTGATAGAGTTTGTATAGTAAAAAGACCCATATTTTTCCTTTTTTTTTGATCCGTCAATTATTTGTCGAGTTATAAGCGGCAAAAAACTAATGTTTTTAACCCTTTCGGAGAAGTGGGCGTGGTGCAACCTCTGACGTATAACGACTTCGTCCAATCACAACTGAGCCCGCGAAGCTACTTCGCCTTATCGCAGTTGGGGAGACACAGCTGACTCTGCCAATGGAAGCTGTTGCGACAGGATCTGTGGGAGCAGACCTTCCGAGAACCCCCCTCCACTCCCTTTCCTTCCCCTAAAAGCAGTCAAGGAAGGGAGGAAAATGACGTCAATGGTATCAAAGCAGCTTCTTTGGTGGGCGTCACCTTCTGCTAATTTTAATTTTTGATTTATGAGTGAATGGCTCTGGTTAGAAGATTAATTTTTCACTAAAATTTGTTTTTCGTTTTCATCTAACAATTTCATGTACAAAATTTTGATTTCGGTTCCGCGTAAACGACCCCATTCTAATCTATAACATATAGCATATATAATTCTCAATAAATGAGCTATTGTTGGTTAAGCACAGTTGGGAAAATTTCATTTTAATATTTCCATCCTTCTATCCATCACTATTTTATTTTTGCTTATCTAATACGATGGCTCTTTTAATATTTTTATTATACTCAGAAGAGAATTGTTGCTTAGGATTCTTAATGAAATTTAGTATCAACAATTCTTTCAAACAATATGGACACTACTAAATCTATGATAACACCTTTTTTTTTACAAATTCCGCTGTTTTTTTCTGAAAAACTGTCCTTTTCCGAGCTCTTACTGACTCCTTCAGCATATTCCGTCCTCACAGCTGATCACTTCGGCCGGCATAGCTGCTGCCCTTGCTTTGCTCAATGCAGATCCCACCAGGGAACTGTGGGAAATTGAAGATAATCCGTGAGAAAGCAACGCTTATGAGTTCGGTAACAGCACAATGAGTTAATTATTAATTATGGTGCAACTACTTGCAACTCTTCCTATCCTGGAGAGAAATACGTAAGTCGGGCATTTGCTCACAGGGGCGCGTGGTATTTCTCATCTTGCATGTGATGTCAAGGTTGAACATTTTCTAACTTGGCTGAATCGGTAGCGACGGGAGAATTCACGTCAAGGATCTGAGGGTTGGTTGGGTAGGTCGGAGGTGGTGAAAAGAGGTCAAGTGATGAGATGCAGGAAGTGTTCAGGGGTTGCGGAAAGCCGACTTTGGTGATATTGCTCATTTTATTACTTAATCTTAAAGAGTAGATAGGGGTAAGATGAATGTTTAATAAGGAAATCAAAATTAAAAACCAGGTGAGAGCCTTGATCGTATCTTGGTCGGAAGGATAATTGTGTTTTGGATGTTTGTTAAATCAGTATTTTCGAGGAAAATCAGCGAAGAATATAAATGAAAAAAAATCATCACTCGATCACAGATATAATGGATCAAAATTTTCATATCAAATTCAATATAACGAAAGGATTTTTCCCACTATTATCCTTTCGTGAATTAGGGTTAACATAGGAAACAGTGCTACAGGGCCTTTTGTACTCATATTGGATTCATCAAAAGAGTACTGGGTTAATGTGACGATCGTGTACGAGAAATCAGCTACTTTTCCCTTGTTAGTCCTCATTTGGAATATGCTGCCAGTGTATGTGATCCCTACGAAATCGGTCTAAATAATGAACTTGAACGTGTGCAGCGAAGATCGGCAAGATTTGCAAAGGGACGGTACGATAACTTTTTTGCGTAACCAGTATATTAATTGAATTAAATTGGGAATCATTGTCGGATCGCAGGTTGAAATTGAGACTGAATCCCTTAAACAAATTCCAAGACCATATTTTCAGTGATGACGTTAAAATTATTTTGCGAACCTCCACTTACTATGGTAGACTGGACCATAATCACAAAATTAGAGAAATTGATTGCCGAACTGACAGATTCTAAATGTCCTTTTATCCTCGTACAATCAGGGATATGAATAACGGTAAATATATCCAATACAAGTGTAGCAATGGATAACATTGGTAGCTGCATGTTGGTATGAGCACTTAAAGCTAACCCAACTAGCAGCATGTTTATGCATATTTGCTTTGCTATTTTTGTCTTTTTTTTATTTGTGAAGTTTAGAACAATATATAAATACTAATCCTTTTTTATGCATGATATGTAGTGCATGTTTGGTGAGAATTCACCCCCTGCCTCACACCTTTGAGGTGGTTTGCAGGGTATTATGTAGATATACTCTTTCCGTGGACGAAGAGTGCTGGTGGTAGAGCAAATCACCAAGTGCCTTTTAGGGAAAAACATAGTGACCTCAGAAGTCAATTTTCGGTCCACAAATACGTTAAATTTACTACCTGAATGTATGTGACAGGCAAAGCAGAATCCGCCTTATAATATCTCTCTCTCACTGGTGTCGCTTACGTCATCTGGTCAACTACCATATGCAAAGGGGAAAATGCACTATTTTTTAAAAATTCTAGATGTGAAGTTCATAAGCTAGAATGTGCTTGGAGAAAATTTGTCTCAAGTAATTCTTTGTTGTGTTACAACCCTGAGGAAGCAGTTGCACATGATTTCGCGTTGTAAGTCCGTTGTCTTTAAGTTGTAAACGAGTTGTAACAGACTTCCAACACGTTCACAACGTTGTTACAACGCACTTCCTTTATAACTCAATTCCAACGTAGTTGCACAGCATTTGCAACACGACAAAGTGAGTTGTAAACTTGTTGTGAGTTCATCATTACAACGCACTTTCGTCCACCCTCAACAACGCAGTTACAACACGAAGACAACGCGGTTAAGCGCGTTGTAGGTCTGTGGAGAAAACATACTGGCAACGCACTTTCTAACGCAGCCCGCTATGGATTCGTATCATGGGAAATGTTGTTGTGAAGTTTGTTCTTATGGACTGCCATGTTATTGAAGATATTCTTATTTTTACCTCCTGGAGTTGAAATAACATCAGTTATGTACATTATCAACGGTCATGCAAAAATATATCCACAAAATGGTAATTTGAGAAATGCTTTATGAGCGCAAAGTACCCCAGTGCCTATCTTTTAGTAAGAATAATCACAATCGTATGAATGCCAACCAGCAGCTGTATATATATGGCGACCCGACCAACATTGTTATCTCCACGGGCCGGATAAGAGGGCCTCGCGGGCCGCATCTGGCCCTCGGGCCGTAGTTTAGAAACCCCTGTACTATATTATGCGATCGGCAGCGCACACAACAGTGAAAGGCAAAAAATTAACATGGAGAATATCCGATACACAGACGTAATATAACAAGGTATGTACATTGATATCCTCCCTATTCATTGATATGACATAAAAAACATTTACACACTCAACATTTCTAAAATTATTCTGATTTAATTACTCTATCACATCATACACAGCTTTATATGCAATTTTATACTTATAATTATATTCATAATCCCTAATAGTTCAAACAAAGATCTCCACAGCGATAATAATTTTATTATGCGTTAAAATGCAGACAAAAACAAACCTTCTAGTAATTGAAAATGATCGTAACGTCAAATACCCAGCAGTCGACGTCTTTCTCCCGATCGTGATTCGAAAAGCCTTCGAACGTAAAGTTACACAATTGCGCCTTCAATTGTTTTCAAATAATTACCCGCAACACCACGGAAACTGGCTCTTCACGCTCGAACGTAAAGTTACACATTCGGCCCCCTGCCTACCAGGGTTGGAAAGGAACGAGTCCAATATAACCATTGTATTAAGAAGCTTCGCCAAATAATTAATCATGAACATATACTCATTGAAAAATACACTCAATTACAATTCTTCTTAATTGAAATTTTTATTATTACTCATGGGTGTTTTCAAGTCTGTTTCCGCACTAATAGGCGCTTCAGACCGGGAGGAAAGGTATAAGGATAGGAGTGGAAGGAATAGGTCCGATCTTTTTATTATAATTTCCATTTGTCACGCGTTTAATTAATTTTTCTGATTCATTCAATGTTTGCATTAGTGATTTTACCCCATTGTTTATTAAAATAAATTATCCTGAGCTGTAAAATAAAAAATTAGAATGTTTTAGGATAAAAAATATTTATAATTATGTTCTGACGCAGGCAAATGCCTTACCATATTGTAACGTTACCAAGAAAGGTAAAACAAATGAAAGAAGTGACAAGCGACGACCTCTTGCGGTCGGATCTCGTGGGAGGACGTGTCCTTGATTATATTTATGTTCCTCCTCCTCCAAGGCGACAGTCGGGGGAGGAGTGACAGGCTGTAAGGGAGGGGGTGGGGGAAGTTTGGCGTATGCAGAAACCTGCGGCGAAGACCTTGGACTCCGCATAGACAAGTAAAAAGGGTCACAGTGAGGAAAATACGTCAAAGACGGGGAAAAAGTCCAAGTCTATTAAATATTATAGTCGCTTCTTTAACAGAGCTTTTCCCTTGTCATGAAAATGGGTCCTTGGAAGCTGTTATTGACGTATTGAAGATTCAGGGTTGATGGGATAAAGTTATTGCATTAGCTAATGAACTAGCATTATTTCCCGGTCGTCAAAAGGGCAGTTATTCATTGTTGAACCCTTTTAAAGGATCAGTTGAGTAATCAGTACATAAATAAATAAATATATAAATGTTCGTTCGTTCAGAATCTTAATCTCAGAAAGCTATTCACCGATTGCTTTGAAATTTTGACACAGCGTTGAATTTGAATACGCGCGTCTTTTTATGTACTTATGTTACACCTGTGACAGATAAAAACATGCTATTTAAAAAAAAACAGCTGTTTTGACCACAATGGCAGTGCCACCTGTTAAACATATTTGCAACACTCGCAATACTAAACATTGTTCATCTCAGACAGCGTGCTTCTTGACAGTTTCTGTCTCATAGCATTTTCAATGATTCCGATTGCATAGTTGTTTCATATATTTTTACTATTTTCATTGCTTTAAGTCGAATACAGTTCGTTTAAAATTGTGTTCAATTTGATCAGTTTCGATTAATTTTTATTTTTATTTAATTAACATGTGATAGGCAAACACATGCTTTATTGCAATTGAAAATCAACGCGCCAACTATCATGTTGCGAACTATCAACCAGCCCAATTTACAACGGCTCGCGGCTAGCAGTAAAAAAATTAATGAGCATAGTCGTAGAAGCGATAATATTGACGGGACCTTTCAAAGGCGAAGATGTCGTCATGCCTATGATTCCAACGGATATGCCATTTCAATTTCAGAGATTGCAATTCTCACTTCGATTGGCGTTTGCAATCACCATCAACAAAGCTCAGGGTCAATCGTTAGAATTGTCAGGTTTCAATCCAGACACGGATTGCTTCTCACGTGGACAATTTATGTTGCGTGTTCTAGAGTCAATAAAGCAGACAATCTCTATACAGACCATGAAACAACAACAAATATTGTATACTGTGAGTCACAGCAACGCGTGGTTGGGTACAGCTAGCTTGGAAAAAGATATTAATATAATAAAATATAATTAATGAAGTTCTCGAGAAAAAGGATAGCTAAGCTAAAGTTGAAAGTTGTGATTTGGAGAAGGGGGAGATCTTTTACACGAGCTGATGACGATTTGGATGCAACCACGTTTGGTGGCATGGAAAATGATAGGTAGAAGAAAAAAGGCGTTTTCCAAAGAAAGGAAGCCATGGCAAGAATTTAAGTAAACACGTGATGAAAGGATAGTAAAATACTTTGATACGGAGCAGGGACTTGTGTGGTTGGATGAGACGAAATAGGAATGAAGCAAAATATGTAACTGAGGGATCTACATCTACATAATACTCTGCAAGCCACCATAAAGGTGTGTGGTAGGGGGTGAATTCTCACCAAACATTCACTACACATCATGCATGAAAAGAATTAGTATTTAAATACTGTTGTAAACTTCACCGTTTAAAAAAAGATAAAAAAAGCAAAGCAAAAATACATAAACATGCTGTGTTGGGTTAGCTTTAAGTCCTAATACCAACATGCAGCTATCAATGTTATCCATTGCTACACTACAAATTCAAAGCTCGCGAGATAGCCGCGAAAACTTTAACGGAGTTACCCGCTGAGATGCACGAATGCAAGATATTCCACAGAGAAAAAATCATTCGCCTTGACCGGGACAAGGACTTTGACGGGGGGTCCCGGTCAAGGCGAATGATTTTTTCTCTGTGGAATATCTTGCATTCATTGCTACACTCGTATTGGATATATTTACCGGTATTCATATCCCTAATAGTACGAGGAAAAAAAAACCAGTTTGAATCTGTCAGTTCGGCAATCAATTTCTCTAATATTGTGAATATGGTCCAGTCTACCATAGTAAGTTGGGGTTCGCAAAATATTTTTAGCATCATCACTGAAAATATGGTCTTGGAATTTGTAAAATAGATTAAGTCTAAATTTCAACCTGCGATCTGACAATGATTCCCAATTTAATTCATTTAATAGACTGGTTACGCTAGTAAGGTTATCATACCGTCCCTTTAAAATTCTTGCCGATCTTCGCTGAACAGGTTCAAGTTCATTATAGAGACCGATTTCGTAGGGATCCCATACACTGGCAGCATATTCCAAATGAGGTATAACAAGGGAAAAGTATTTGATTTCTCGTACATGATCGTCACATTTAACCAGTACTCTTTTGATGAATCCCAGTTTACGATTTATGTAATGGAAAACAATGAGCAACACGAGGATTGAGGGAGTAACTTGAAGCAGAGAGTTGAAGGGAAAACAGATGATGGAAACTATCAAAACTTGAAAAACTATGTACAATTTTAGGCACTGAATATAATTTGCATATTGATGATATTACCTAATTATTATTTCATTCATTGGCAAATGCCAAATGTGTTGTTGAAAGGCTCCTTAGTGAATAAAATTAACCCTAATACGGGATAGGTGAGTCTCTCGAACTCATCGCAATACATTTTTTTCATTTGCTTTTATAATTGAAATGGTAGCTTAACGTGAGTTTTTGACTTCTTCTCATGTTTTTCGTCTATATTGTGTTCATTCAACTTTATTTCAGTATTAAAATAACTTTGTAATAAATCATTTTCTTGAATTATAACAAGTCCGGGCAAGGTGAGTCCGTGCGGCTCGTGATGCTTCCTGCTTTTCCTCTGTGCACACCTTCCCACACAGCTATATCGAGTTCTGCACAGAAATGATGACTTACTATAACCAGACTAAGGGAGAAGTTGACCCAATCCAACTCGTTCGCGAGTACGTGTGACAGAAAAACCTATCGCAGGCCATTCGCCAATCTTATTAATTAGATATTTGTGTAGCTGGGGCATGCATAGTGCGGTGCACACAAAATTCAAACTGGAATGAGAATAAGCTGAATGAGAGAGGAATATATTTATCCTTAGCCTTGCAGACGGTCTTATGAAAGAGGATATTAAATCCCGGTCATTGATAGGTCTAAAGAGACCGACACACTGTGGGTTGAAATCGAAAAAATATGGACAAAAATCATATCTTCCCTATTTTTATAGATAGAACAAGTAAATCTTCCCAACTATTTTTGTTTAAGCTTCTTAACATGAATATTATGATATTTTGCCAAAAAAAATAATCCGGGCTCTTTTTTTAAACAAATTAGTCGAGACAGAAAAAACCCAAAATCGACTAGCCGTACCGCTGCAGTATAGAGGGATTATTTTATTTTAATAGATGGTTTTTAATGAAAAAGTTTGCCGTTCCAAATATATTTTAATTTTTTAAACAAAATATTTCTTGTTAAAGACAAAATGATTTTTATAAAAAAAATTATCACTTTTTTTAAACAAATTAGGAAAAATCCAGAAATCTGTTAGCCGTACCGCTGCAGTATAGAGGGATTATTTTATTTTAATAACTGGTTTTTTAATGAAAATTTTTGCCATTCCAAATAAATTTTAATTTTTTTACACAAAATATTTCATGTTAAATACATAAAATGATTTTTTATAAAAAAATGATTCGGGGCATTTTTTAAACAAATTAATGGAGACTGAAAAATCCAAAAATTGACTAGCCGTACCGCTGCAGTATAAAGGGATTCTTTTATTTTAATAACTGGTTTTTAATGAAAATGTTTGCGTCCAAATATATTTTAATTTTTTAAACAAGATATTTCATGTTAAATACATAAAATGATTTTTATAAACAATATTAATGAAATAATTAATTAACAGAAGACATCAGGGTTATTGATTTTACTGTCGTTACATACACAAGAAACTACTTCATAACCATTTTAAATCTTGAAAGAGATAGTATAAAAAATAAAGCACGTAAAATTATTTATTACAAGTGATATAACCCGAAAAATTAATTCATCAACCCAATATAAGTTATCATCGGATTCCAAATCGTCACTGTCCTCATCCAAAGTTAGCCCCTCTATCACAAGCGAATCTTGTGTTTCTTTCGAAACATTTCTTTTTACATTTCTAGAAATAAAACTTCCTTATATTAGGGGATCCGAAGCTGGGAGGTGCCTTCGGAAAAGATCCTCCATTTCAGCCTAACCGGAAAATTTTCTCGTATGGTGTGCTCGGTATCTTCTAATATCTGTATGCCGAGATTCCAAAGCTTCCTCCGACAGCTGGCCATTAGGAAGCACTGCTGCCTTTGCAATTGATGCTCCATGAAATAGCACCTTGGTCTTCGTGGGCAGCACGTAATACCACGGATACAATTTCACGCAGTCGGTGAAATTACCTTAATTTATTTCATGCCCAGAATATAATGCTTTCAAAATTGTGGCAAACCTTGTAATAAGTTTCCCGTTTATTTCCACTTCCATTGAAAATCACGTCATGAATTTGTTTTCTAGTCACTTTAATGGGGTCTATTTCTCTCTAATGCGGCATGTCAATAATCTGAATCACCGGAGAAAAAATCAAAATCGGGATAAAATCCCTGCGTAATACACACATAGTCACTGAGACATTTGTCTAGGGAAACTTACCTTTTTATCGATCCGTAGTATCCTCTAATTTGGCCTCTACGTTGAAGTTTCACGCTCTGGGGAAATTGAACTTAGGAGAACTCTTGGTTTTCGGATTCCGTGGTACAAGCACTGAGATCTTTTCGCACTCACGACGACAATCTGACTAATTTTCTCAGTAAAATCGTGAACAAGAGAATTTTTTCAACCAATTGGAAACAAGCATTTGTAGAAAAACCAATGTTAGCTACGTCGTAGAATTCGTCCGCGCACGTGTCCAACAGAAGTGATCCTAGAAAGTGCAAAAACCCCTTTTCAGGGACGAGGCAATAAAGAAATAAGCGGCATTTCCACAAACGAGCAACGAAGAATGTTATCTTTACCTACGCACAGCCGTACAGGGATGAGAGCTCTCAAACGCAAGATAAAAATGAAAAGACTAAAGATAGGGCTGACGAGCGCCAAGGGGATTATCGCGGTCGGCCGGGTAGTGACCGCGGTCACTGCTCTATCCTTTCCTTTTTCAAAGGTTTGAGCGGCTGATAGTTAAAAGGCTCAGAAATGTGTGAGAAGTAAAATGTGTGAGTGCATAGTGGCAAAAATTGGGTTTTCCAAGGATGAGAAAATATTTCCCTATGGGGAAATATTTTCTCATCTCATCAAAATAATTTAATTGGTGTACTGTATTACTTGAGTAAGCAGTAAATCCCTAGGTTATGTGAAAACTAAAAACTATCATTGTGAAATATCGTAAACCAAAAAAATAATTCCAGGCCCCGGGTGGCGACGTCGGGGTAAAGCCTGTGGCGGGTTCGAATAGCACTGCGCTAACCCTGGCGGTCGGACGGGTCGACGGCAAGGAGTGTCAAAGTCGGCGGCCTGTATAAATACGGCGGGTGAACAGCGGGCCAGGGTATTCGTCACCCGAAATGTTAACAGGCACAACCAATCTGTAATAGTGTAATCATTTGTAGTCAAGCTGTAAATAAACGGTATCCCAGTGAAAGCGGCGGATTTCATTGCCTACCAATCCATGGTGTCAGGTGTGGGGTCGTCTGTCAATTCGAGGGTCGCGGGTTCGAATCCCGGAGGATTTTCACTTCCAGGGGCTTGGATGTCTGTTCTTGCATAGTTTTTAATAATTGAAATTCCAAAAAAATACCATCTGCGTTTGTTTCGGGTCAATGGTAAATAAATAAATAAGTTAAAAGAGTCTACTAGACTCACCTACTTCTAGCCGGTTAAGCCACAGCTTGCCCGTATTAGGGTTTAATGGTTATAGTTATAAGGACATGATTAACACATGTCCTTATAATGGGAATGCCTAACGTCAATAAAATGGAATCATATTTATAAGTATACTTCGAAAATTCCCAATTCTTACCCCTTTATTATGTTATAAGGTACATGTTAAGGAACTTGACAGACTTAACAGGAATGGATTATTTTTACCTTTTTTTGGAGTTTAATCTATTCATGACTTTGACTTCCACGATTACGAATAAATGCCTTTAAGTTATTCATTCTCTTTTGATGCATCTTGATGACTAATTGGCACACCTAGCTGACCGAAGTGACGTTCAACTATTTTATGACCGAAAATCAATCGGAACAGACCAGCATCATGTTGCTTTCTTGACAAAGTAGTTCACACGTTTCAACGGAGAGTCGCGACTCGGAACATTTTTTTCCAAAAAGATTTTATCATGAATTTTCGTCGCGACCTGATTCCCTGAGGGTAATGTCCATGCATATGCACACGGACGTGCATATAAATGCCGCTTGGATTAATACTTCAACTCGCCGGTCCAAGCCCTTTCGTGCCCCTTGAATAATAAGCAAGGGCCTTTTTCATGGATCCTATGGGGCCCTGAGGTGGGCTTTGATTCGAGCAGCGTCCTTCATCCGTAGCGGATTCAGCAGGTACATCTACATCTACATAATACCCTGCAAGTCACCATACAGGTGCGTGGCAGGGGGTGAGGTACAACTCAGCCAGGTATCACCAGTCACGAATACCTCCTAATCTCGCGAGACTCCATCAACAATTGGAGTGGTGAAACCTTTTCAAATCCAAAACCCAACATTCATTACTCTGAGATGCCATCAGATTACACTGAATATTGTAGATCACAAGCTTACAGGTACTTTTTTCAACAGTGCATTTTTGACTATTAGGATTCGTTGCGACATGGGAGGAAATCAATTACGCTTAACATGCTTTACAGTTACCTCTTGTCCGTGACCCAATGTACTGTACATATATGCAGATATGCAAATGCAACCATTATTGTTTAGCCTGATGATTTTCATTCTGTCTTTGATCGGGGTATCTAATATATCCGCTTGCGGCGAGTGGAAATATTATTACCTATATGTTCTGAATTTAAGAGTTCACCATCACCATAAGTTATCAATGCTAGGATTGGTTTGACGCAGCCCTCTACCCCATTCTTTTATGGGCCAACCTCTTCATATTGACGTAATTCTTCTCTTTTACATCCTTCACGACTTGTACCCTATATTTAATACGAGGCCATCCTTTCCCATTCAACCCGCTCACTTTTTCCTCGACGATTGCATTCATCAAGCCATCATATCTTAAGATATGGAGTCTTCTTATCAGAAGAAGAGTCTTCTTATTAGAGTTTTCATTAGGCTTCTCTTTTCTCCCACTCTCCTTAGGACTTCTTCATTTGCCATCCATTCGGTCCACCAACTTTATCTTCATTATCCTTCGATCCTTCTGATTTGAACTAATTGATCCATTTCAGTACGATTTAGGTCTCATTATACTACTAGCATCTCTGAAAAAGCAGCAATCCGCCATTAGGAGATTTGACCTTCAGCCTACGATCGGAATATTTCAATCTCATCATTCCAAGCGCCCTTCTGTTATCGGAAAATCTTGGTGAAGCAGCAAAGCTCTCTTTTCTGGAGAGAAATTCCATCTCCGATGTGATTTTGGCGAGTTTTCCGATATTGTGCGACACATCTTGGCTGGATAGTTATCGGGTCTCAGGCTAGAGGCTCAATCAAGGCGGTTAAACCTCCTTGGGCTCAATAACCAAGGAAACAGCCCCGAGGATGTTAGCTAAATAAAATTGGTACGTGAATATGTTGATTCATCCCAGCATGATTTTTCTATATATTCGATATATGTACTGATGCAGATTTTATGCAGTTTGATTTTAATTTACCTGTTGCTTTTCATTTAGCAGCTTACCCACCAAATATTTGAACGCCGTAATCATTTCTGCCTTGTTAACAACCAACTAATGAGGTCATGAACGGTATTACGGATAGATAGATTTTTTTATATTTTAGCATTTAACCATGACTGTATGAAATACTAATATGTGTTCTGCATGTTTGCTGTACCTTCCAAATTTTTCATTACATGTTGGATGAAAAGAAGAACTGGTGATTTGTGTCCCATTTGGTATGTATAGAAATCTATTCTTATGTAATTAGCTTTATTTTTAATAATTACTTAGCTTAATTAGCATAATTAAACGATGGGGGTCAAATTGGCTTAGTGGGTAGAGCACTGAGCTACTAACTGTAGGGTCTCGGATTCAAATCTCGGGCAGAATCTTTTCTGGACACCGCCCATAAATTTCTCTCCATTCGATTTTCTGTGTGTCAGAACTTCGTAGGAAATCGGAGGTGGCTGAGTTTGAAACCGTCGGGATTATCTCGAATAGGTAAACAATTGGAGTCACGTGGTACAAACACGAATGGTTCGCAAAGCTGGTGTGTTAAAACTACTCATTGCAACCTCATTCTTCGTTTCCAATTGTGTTATGCCTCATTCTGGGACTCTATAGTCGAGACAGATGAGAAAAGTTAAAGTGAAAACAACTAATGATATTGTAGCGAGCGATTCTGACACGCTAAACCTGCAAACCATTTGTGTTTATACCACGTGACTCCTGGGTTACCTATTCGAGATAATCTCGACGGTTTCAAACAACCCTGGGAACAACCCCCCTGGGAAAAGAACTGGCACCCCTAACCGAAATGTGTGAATTTCACATGCCAATGGCTTATAACGGGGTACCCTCACCAATCAAAAATCAACCAACGGGTTGAACACTAGTTTTTTTAAATGAGTACACATTGTGTCCGTTTGGTGATAATTTACCCCCTGCCATACACCCTTGAGGTGGCTGGCGGGTAGTCGGTAGATATAGATAGAGTGAGTGTGGGTATAATATACGTGTGAATGGAATAGGGGAAAATTGAGAAGCTTAGGCTCAATCTCTTCATGGAACGATTCAACTGACAGATCCGACAGACCGAGTCCGTGGAGGCATATTTAATGCAATAAAACATGTGACAGTGTCGGGACAAGGGGGGTTATTTTGTAATCTCACCTTTTTAATGACTCTTTGCGGGAAGGCGGGAGATCCATTTCGCTCTCTTAATGATCGGCTCACGAACGGTTCGTGAATTGTCGGAGCTTCTGTCGGATCTGTTGCCGATCTCGGTGTGCTGAAGTGCTTCGCGTTGTGCAAATTCCAAAAATACAATTTAAAATCTTTTTTATCTTTATCGCTCTTTCTTGTTTTCCAACTCATGCTTCAAGTGGAAACGATGGTGGCTCCATTTCACGTTCTTTATGAAGATAAGATGGGAACTAATGGCAGGCGGAGATAATGAAACGGATCAAGAGTCGAAAGATACGGATCAGAGCGGATGAATCGTCTAAAAGAGCAGCACATGACCGGCAGTTCACCGCTTGAGATCCAAAGATGGTCACGCCGACTGGGTGGCGGAGTTTAACTACGAAAATGTGACATTTTATGACGTAATCTGACTAAAGTGAGATTACAAAATAACCCCAATCCAGAGCTTACAGGATTGGAGACCAGTACACTAACCATCATGGCATCTCTATCCCTATTTACGAAATGATTTTTGTGTGCGAGTAATATTGTGAAAAAGGAGTGGTGCTATTCCCTAGTCGCCGAAATTCACCCTAATTATTTTTTTCTTTTCACCAGTCTTAAGTCTCTGTTAAAAACTCCATCGCGTAATTGCAGGTTAGATCTCAGAGATGAAAAATTAAGCAATAAGTATCACGACGGAGTTGTGTGATCATAAATATTTTTCAAGCGCTGTTTTCTACTGTTGATTCATACCCTGCCACAAACCCTTTAGTTGTCTTGCAGGGTACTCTGTAGATGTAGTTCAGTTTAATTGCAATCATATTGGGATGATTCAGTGTCATTAAGAGGATGTCATATACTCGCTCTTAAAAAATTCACTCCGTGAAATCAAAGAAGTAATATTGTAGGAAACCTCATATCCGATGAAGAAGTACCATTACTTTCGAGTCATGGCCTTTTTCAAATACATGTGTAAAAATGGGTAAGTACAGTTATGACGTCAAATCGAATCCACATTGAAGCTTGTGTGTGGTTTCGATTGACGTAAGGGGGTTTACGTCACATCCGGGCGCAGATGAGGTGTTGATTCCTGGATACATTTGCATGCTAATGCCTGCCATCTCCCGGCATCCAAATTACTTGGGACCGTGTCATGGGATGTCAATCTCTGTGGGATCCTTGGAGGTTTTCTGAGATGAGCAGGCAGGAGCTCTCTCCTTTTTCATTTACTAAACTTCCCGAGGAGTTATTTCTGCTTGTAGGGATTCATGACGACCCTAAATAAAAATGATTATAAGAACTAGCATACCCCATGAGATTAAAATCTTAAAAAATCTGCCTTTTAGTTCAAGTTGTTTGGCAACATTTAATTTCATCCGGTTACATGCATTGAAAATTCACGGATAATCCATTGGGGGGGTATATTTTTTAATGATTTCTTATCTTGTCACAAGAAATAGGTGCCGTAAATCAGGGTTACTTGGACCCTGAGGGGTTACTTGGACCCAAATTGATAAAGTGATTGAAGTCTTTCCTGGTACTGCTTTATTGTAATATTCGACGTAGTTCTTAGGTCATCCATTAGGTACAAGCACTGTGCACCAGCCCCTGGTACACCCATAGTAGTTCCACGAGTTGCCACTAGGGTATAATAGAGGTTATTGTATCGTTATGACACGTGTTCCATTTTTCTCGCGTCTCCAACGTGTGGACAATCGTTTATTTGGATGAACTAAGTGCACAGTTTTGTTCCTTAAACGCTGTTTTATGTAATTTTATTGCAAATGTTTACATATAAGTCATATTAAAAATGTTATATATCAAAAAGTAGGCAGGTCTACTCATAACCGAATGCAAGGGTTACTTGGACCCACGACCGGCTTGGGTCCAAGGAATCCCTAGATGCATATATTCTTATAATAAACCAAAATAAAATACCTGTTACAGATTGTAACAAGTTATTTTAAATTTTTACCCAATACAAAGTTTGTCTGCAACTATTTGCATTTTTTACTAACAGGTTTAAGACTCACTATGCCGTCTAAATACAAAAGACTGCTATGGAGTCGAAAGTACAAATATTTTGCCGATGACCATCTTGAACAACGCCTAAACGCCGTTAGATCAGGTGCAATGTCCCAAAGGCAAGCAGAAAATTTTTATAAATCAGCAGAACAACCATAAAACATAGGTTAAAAACGTTGAGGCAGGTTGAGGTTCTGTGATGTTTTCGAAGCTCTTCTTTTTTATAATTTTTTTGTGTTATTGATTTATTTTACGAAAAAAATAATTCTTTTAATACATATTTAAGTATTATTTACATATCCCACATCTTACTTGAACCAAAGTTACCTTTATAATTCATTTTCACAGGGAAATAGAACATGGGTTCAAGTAACCCAACCGCAGGAGTACTTGAACACAATTTCATTTATTTTTTTTCAATCATGAAGTACAATAATATGGTACTAATTGTCATAATTAGGAAATATAGATCTTGCAGATTATGAGATATGCGGTTATCAGAACCAGTCTTTTTTATTGTGGTTTTAAAACAAAATATACAAAAAATAGGTAAAAAGTGGGTCCAAGTAACCCAGGTTTACGGTGACTAAGGTGTTTCTTTCGGTTGAAAATCACAGTGAGCTCGAAACAAACCCAAGGCTACTTTGAAAAAAATCATAAATTCAAATAAATTACTGCCATCAACTCATTTCTGGATAAATTACTCACGTTATCATGTTTTGGTAAAGAGCAGTTCAAAAAGTTGATTTCAAGGTAAAAACCTTCCTTGCTCTGTGACTCTTATTCCTTTTGTCATCAATCTAATTTAAAAGTAAAAATTGTGCACTTAAGTTATGTTATTAGCAATCCTGAAAACGGCAAATGGTTTCTTATTTAAATGTTTAATTTATCGTTATATTTTGTAACTAATGCTGTCCTATACAATTATGTAAAAGTTCATATGAGTCATTACGTATTACCCTGTTGATTTTAGGGGTTTTGTACGTAAAGCATTGAACTAAACGTTGATTAATTTTTAAAAAAATCTAATTATTGCTGGAATAGGTATGACAATAGGTAATAGAATATCTTGATGCATACATCTCTAGGCTTGATTCTTCAATCCATTCAACCAATTCCTATCCTATTCTTCTCTTTTAAATCATTCACCACTTTTCACATGTATATCTCATACGAGGTCTTTCTTTCCTATTCACCCCATGCAATTTCCCTTCCACGACTTACTTAATGAGGCAATGCATGATTTAAAACGTGCCGTATGTGTTTTTCCAGTCCCTTTCTCAGAAGTCTCACGGGATATATTATTTCTCCTATTCATTTTTTTTAATGCTATTAGTTTCTGAGTCTATTCATTCAATTTTCACTCATAACCCTTTGGCAACACTTCACTTCCACCGTTGTTACTAACCAGTCTCATTTCAAGAGCGCACTGAAACGTAGGCGTTAATTACAAGGCCGAGGGCAAGACGTCATCCCGTGGGTGAAAGGTGAGGTAGAGGTAGAGGCCGCGAAGGCCAGAGAAAACGTCTTCCGTCAAAGTTGAACGTGGATTGTAACCAAGGCTGCGGGCGTGGGAATCTTGCAGTTCGAGGAGTGAAATCCGTTTATTCTATCGAAATGTTGCAGCACAATAATCTGCATATTAGGGAGATAACATTGGTGAGTTGGTTTAGTACTGACGTCCTAACTCAATGAATTAATTTTGCATTCCGGCAAAGGCAAGGAATCTCCAAGTATCTCCTTTCCCAGCTGGTGGGCCGAGTTGAAAGCACAGATCATGTTCAGTACAGCTTCCTTCAAATGGGACGTTAAGCAATATAAACTAGGGATGGGTCGGTTCCACTTTTTTTCGGTTCCAGTTCCGGTTCGGTTCTTAACTTCGGTTCTCGGTTCCGATTCTCGGTTCCGGTTCTTAATTTACCACTTACTTTGCATTGCTCAATGGTAAGATAAGGTAATCAATAATCATTTTCAGAGACTGAATTAGAATAATTCGCGACTTTGAAGCATCTAAGTACACTATTTCACCAGGTTTTAATGTGAATCCTCCACTTTCGGAGTGTGAGTAGGTTTCAAACTGGTTTTCGCGCCAATTATTTCGGTACCGATTATTTTTGGCCTCGGTTCCGGTTCTAAGCTCAAGAACCGGTGGAACCGAGAACCGAAGAACCGAACCGACCCATCCCTAATATAAACCTTAACGCATTTTGTTAAGAACAGACTTAGCTTCTCGCACCAAGCTTATCCTTTTGTCCCGTTCAAATATTGCCTATTTAATCATTTTATTTATTCATAGAGTTTAACGTATGCCTAACAAAATAATTACAGGGCAAACAAAACAAAAAAAACAGAAAATACAAAACACATTGGAATCGATTGAATTTTACAGAAATCTCTAAACATATCATTTATCAATTTAAAAAAGAGATTCCTTTGTTGGCATGAATCAATTTTATCACAGTACATGTTAAAATATCGGGGGATCAATGGGATCCTAATACCAGCGTATCCTTAATAAGACCTAAATACGACCTCCAATGCTTGTCTCATGCTCCCAGTAACTCTTATTGTTAGTTTTACAATTTTTTCAGGAAATAATTGTATTCATCATGTTAAACCTTCTGACATCTGAATTGGAAACGGAGAGTTCTTTCAAGGAAGGCAAATTGAAGTACAATTTTTCTGCTCTTGAACTTGGACATTCGAACGTAACCGATCCAAATAATCCAATCGAACGTAAGAGTAGGCTAATGCCGACGCCGGGTTTCTCTCTACCCTTCCTGCGTCACCTAAATAACTCCTACCAATACCCAATTACCCAACCATCCTAAAATGGCTCAAATGACCTCAGCTGTCGGTTGCCTCCCCTGAATAACCAGCCAACCAACCAACCAACCTTATTATTTCCCTACACTTCGAATGTAAAAAAAATCACAAAATCAGTGATGGAAGTCAGCTAATGTACATGGGTGGGCGGTAAAGGCTCTTTTAATGAGATTTTGATTTCATCTTGACAATGACTAGTGGAAACGGTAGATTCACATCAGAGACTTAAAATCATTACTTGAGCGTGTCATGCGCACATCTAAATCTCAATGTTGAAGCCATGGTTGTCCCGTTCTGTTTGAATTTCCGGTACACGCTTAATGTTCATTTCTTAATTGCTTATTTTATTTTTTAATAAAAACTCTATGAACAATTTTGGAGGGAACAAACTTAGTCTGTTATTGTGTTTCTGAAGTGAAGTCATCAGGGAATTGTTTGTACAGATTGTCAGAAATATTATATGGATGTGAACGCATTTGCAATTTACAACAACTCTAACAAGTTATTTATTTGCAATATTAAATTCACCATAAAAAATCTCCTGCGGACAACAAACTTTTGTTATTTGTTGTTTATTTATGACGTATCTATGGGGTCGCTCTTGTTTCGTTAGGTTAAATGATTTTACTTTAACTTACATTATGAACAAAAGTGCGATTTAACGTAAACTAACTGCGAAATGTCAGCATTAGGTAAACTATCCTCTCCACTGCTACCATATTGATCGCCATAGGCTCTGTATAAGTTGAGGAAAATGGATGACAACAGATATAATATAAAAAAAATGATAATACATCGTGCATAGTCCCTAGCGCAAATACCTACCACGGTATTTTCTTTATCTTAATACCAGTTGGGCTGTTTCACACAGCTCTCGACTCAATACTCTTATCGTCTCCACAGAAAACTTCGTGATTTACCCGTAGTAATTACAAACTTGCGTTGAGTCAAGACATCAGAGGCATTGTTCTCTTACCGATTAAGTTTAACTATAACTTTGCAGTAGTTACCTCGACCTAATTTAAAATAAAATTCTAGGTATACGTTCTAAAAAAAGGAATCGTAAAATGACATAGAAGTGAAACAAGGGACCATCGCTCTTAAGGAGGTTCCATCGTGACTCCGCGATTCAATATCCCGTGAAAGAGCTATGCTATTTAATAAATAATTCCGATCCAAAAAACACCTATATGGAAAATCATCTGCAGGGTGATAACCCATGCACAATAATTATTAGAGTATGCTATTTTATAGCGCGTTATAGTTGCATATTATTTTTTTACAAGCGCTTTTAACTCATTTTGACTTCGAAACATGACTGACGTGTTGTTGCCACGTTTAATGTACAAAGTGAGAATACATGCTCAATCCCGCTAATACGTATTCTAAAATAGGTTAAATATTTTCTTCCCTAGTTTTTCACTATTCCCTTGCAAATACAACTCTTTATTTTGAATTTTATTTATATTCGTATTTTTTAAAACTGTTTGGCAACAAAGACGCTGCTACCATTTGGAAGCATTGGTATTAATTAAACCATATAAATAACCAATGAAATATTTAAATTAAATAAAAAATAAAAGAAGGACCTCGGTAAGGTATATTACAAAATTAAGTCGGTAAATAGGCTTGTAAGCACGTTCCGTCACAAGTACCGTTGCCAATGATAACAACATACTGTAGCGCCACTTTCATGTAACTAAGGCTTTTCTGCTTTTTTCGAGCAAAAATTTATTAATATCAATTAAACAAGTGTGGTAAGGCGAGCACTTTTCTACAGTGCTAAATTCTACACAAAATTGCGCATCTTATATTAGTTTTTCGTCAAAACGACATTTCTCTTTACATATTTTAATTTGCAAATTTTACTGCAAGAGCCATGCTCTGCTGTATAACCACGTACAGAGTAGCTGATTCAACGTCTCTTTTCTTCAAATATATCATGTAAAGGCCTTATTAGGCCTTTTGGCCTCAAAGGGCCAACAAATGATGTGTACTTAAATTTTCACAAAAACGACATATACATCATAATTCGGTGGAGCCACCTTAAAAAGACTCCTTCGCTGCGAATTTCCGCGACTCTTATTTTTTCGCCTCATCTCTTGTTTCATTTGTTTATTTTTCGCTGTGCGCGTGCTAGACGGAGACCGACCCTGTTTCCTACTTTTTCCGCCCAGATGGAGCGCGCGGGCACGGTCATTTAAAGAGGCCGAATCAATGCCGGTGGCCTTATAGGGACGCTTAAGGACATTGACCTTCTCAATAAATCTTCTGCCTCATCGATCGGATAACACACCCCCCTGGAAAGGGAAGAATGGGGATAACTTCTGCCAATCTCACGGAGCGAATCGAACTCCTTCCGTATTCCAGGTTTTAGGAGTTAGCACAATTTGTATCGTATTACAAGTGATGTGGAAGTGAAAAAATGTCCTTATGTGGTATTTTATGTTTTATTCAGTAGATGTGAGATATTAGCACACTGTAAAAGTTGATCTGATTTTCAGTGCGATCTGAATTTAAACGCTGCCTGATTTTACGGTGGTGTTCTAAATTTAAGACTCAACAGTCGTGAAAATCAGACACACCTCCGTCTTATTTTAAGAACTTAAAAACAGCATTTTGAAAATAAAATGGTTATGATCTGAAATTCCGATCACCCGGGCTGAAAATAAGCTAGCCTTGGTTGGCTCCGTACTGGACTCCGCTTGGTTGGTTACTAACCCTTTTCAAGCATGATATATAATATACATTTTTGGTGTGAATTCACCCCCTGCCACACACCTTCACGGTGGCCAGCAGGGTATTATGAATATATTTGTGAAACGCGCCTTTAAACTCAGGGACTGATAATGAAAGCGAATTTTAAGCATGAAATTACTTCTCCGAGCATTTTGCATTACATTACATCTTCACATGTATTTGTAAGTAATGGACGTGGATGAGAACGACAGGAAATGGTAGTACACTCAATGTAAACACTGTAAAAAGTTTATCTGATTTTAAGTGCGATCTGACTTTAAACGATGTCTAATTTTGCGGTAGTGTTCTAAATTTAAGACTCAACAGTCGTGAAAATCAGACACACCTCCGTCTTATTTTAAGAACTTAACAAGAGCATTTTGAAATCGAGATGGTTATTTTCTGAAATTCCGATCACCCGGGCTGAAAATAAGCACGCCTTGGTTGGCTCCGTAATTGGAGATAACCTACCAATAGCAGACACTGATGGGTGGAGTGTAACCAGGTAGATGGAATTCAACATGGATTACGAAGTGTACAGAAGTTAAATTCGAAGTCTAGTCAAATTTTATTGTAAGTAGGTGAAATATGTTTCGTGAGATGAATTAATGGTGTGAGAATGTGACGTTGATACTTCGTTTGTTTGCAGAAGGGAGCCAGTTGTATCTGAGTGACGTATCCTGAGACTAAACTTCCTTATTTTGTCTACGTGGCAGGGTTGTAAGAACTAAAAAATAATCACCCTCGCCAAGTGACAGTTCCTACCTTGGTTTGTAGATAATGGCACATATCTTTGGTATCGAAGACTTTGTATGGATTATTTTGTTTCCAATAAAAGTAAAAATGTTCATATTATCTTTGAAATTATTGTCAATGTGTTTTCATTTCAGTCCTGAAATTTTTTTCAATAGAAATTCTATGACTTACGTTTGCCTATCGAAGAATTTACTCAGTAAAACAGTATCATCGAGTAGAAGTATGAAACGTTAGGGTTTTGGTTTGTGTTTAAATATGTAGTATTTATAATTAGACATCCCATAAAGGTAGGCTTTAATTGAAATAGCAACCCGCATTGTTAAGTGGGGCTTATTTTAAGATAAGCCCATGCTGAATTTAAGACAGCCCTCGTCTTAAATTCTGCATGGGCCTGTCTTAAAATAAGTCCCACCTGGTCTGATTTTCAGTCCTGCACCTGCCTTAAAATAAGACATCCCCTCAACGTAGGCTTGAATTTCAGTAGCAACACGCATTATTACCAGACCATGGGTGTCTTAAATTCAGCATAAGCCTAACTTAAAATAAGTCACACCTGATCTGATTTTCAGTCCTTCACCTGCCTTATTTTTAGACAAGATATTAGTGCTGAATTTCTACATACACTGTCTTAAAAATTGTTGCATCTGAAATTCAGATCGCTTTTGTACCTTAAAATCAGATTAAATTTTTACAGTGCATAAAACAATCTAAATGCTGCTGCAATACCTCACGAATATCAGATCGTATTTTAATAATTTGAACTAGATATTTTTATATAATTCTCCCTCAACTTATTTCCCGGTTGTTTTAAAATTTGAAAAATCTGGTATATGACGCTACTGAAAAATCTGAGAATTTTTGTTATTATATTGCATTCGAGCTGTGAAAGTAAATGGTTTTAAAGCTTGAGAAACAAGCGGTAAACGCATAATAAAGGGAGAAAGGTCGCGACTTACCTACTCTTTAAAATGTTTCAAGGAGCCGCCTTGGTTTTCGGCGAAAATCGATTCGGGAGAGTTCAAAAGGCGGATTGTATTAATCAAATCGCTTCATTCATTATTCAATATGATAGTATTCAATATCTGGATCAGGCTTCATTTAACCACCAGGATTTGCCAACAAATGGGGGAAATAGGGTAAGTTATACAACATTCTTCCGTTTTTTTTAGTTCTCGTAATGGAGAGAAAGAATCTCGCGTCACAGGCGGCGAGAAAAAAAAAGGATTTACCAGCTCATACCAAAAGGACATTGATTTTTTTTTCGTGATTTACGAAACGTTTCTCGGTGTAAAGTGAAGTCAAAAGAAACCCTTATTCTCTCTTCCACCAGTGATATCACATCGCCCAGTTTAACGCCATTAGCATTAGTGAATTGGAATATTTTGTATCCGGAAATCACATTTCTCTAGGTGTGAGACTCGGTAAATATTGACATACCTATATTCCGTCGTTCTTGATATTAGAAATCTGCATCTATATCTACGTAATACCTATACTGCGAGTCATAGTTAGGGTGTATGGCAGGAGGTGAAAACCTCCATACATCCACTACTGACATGCAACTCCCTCCGCGGAAAGGTCGGTCGCAGAGACGGCGAATGTGACGTCACTATGTTAAGTGGGTTGCATTTCGCCTATTTATTTAATCGCTAATATCTCGACTCGTGGGTAACGAGGGCACGTAAAATTTCAAGGAATTCATTATTTCACTGTAATCTATGAGTCAGCCAAATTTGATTCAAATCGGGGTGTAGCACTTCGTTAATGTTCCTTGTAAGAGCTACATTCATACTTCTGCTTGAAAAAAGGTAGGTATTAGAGTCACATGCACCTAGACTGTATGTGCTTACAAATTTACAAATTGGTTGCTGGTTAGATAGATCAAGTTAACCGAGAATATAATGAGCACAAAGTGAATTAAGAGCATTGAGAAAGATTTTACTTGACAACGGTTAGAGTAAGAGTGATATTGAGAGGGCCATCAAGGGAGAAAGAAACGCGGAGGACGTAGAAGTCACCGCTGGAAGAAATCGAACCATCGAAAAAGGCTTTCCTGCCATGCAACCGAGGGGTGACCGACCGGGTTGCAAGGATTTGGGCCAAATACAATATAAAAAGTATATTCAAACCCAAAAGTAAACTCCGGAATGCTATACGCATCTACATCTACATAATACCCTGCAAGCCACCATAAAGGGTTGTGGCAGGGGTTGAATTCTCACCAAAGAAGAACAACATATCATGGATAAAAAAGGATTAGTATTTATGTACTGTTCTAAATTTCACTATTTAAAAAGGATAAAAATAACAAAGCAAACATGCAAAAACATGCTGGTAGCTTCAAGTCCTCATACCTAACATGCAGTTACCAATGATATCCATTGCTACACTCGTATTGGATAAATTTACCGTTATTCATATCCCTAATTGTACCAGGAAAAAAGGAAATTTTGAATCTGTCAGTTCGGCAATCAGTTTCTCTACTTTTGTGATTATGGCTCAGTCTACCATAGTAAGTTGGGGTCCGCAAAATATTCTTAACATCATCACTGAAAATATGGCCTTTGAATTTATTTAACAGAATTAGTCTAAATTTCAACATGCGATCTGACAATGATTCCCAATTTAATTTATTTAATAGACTGGTTACGCTAGTATGGTTATCGTATCGTCCCCTTATAAATCTTGCCGATCTTCGCTGCACACTTTCAAGTTCATTATTTAGACCGATTTCGTAGGGATCCCATACACTGGCAGCATATTCCAAATTATACCTAACAAGGGAAAAGTAGCTGATTTCTCGTACGTGATCGTCACATTTACCCAATACTCTTTTGATGAATCCCAGTTTACGATTAGCTTGATCCATTATTTCACGTATGTGTTCACCCCAGGAAAGATCATGTGTCAGTCTTATTCCAAGATTTTAATGGATTCCATGTTTGTCAATTCATTATTACTTATTTTGTAAGTGCTAGGAGGAGAGCTATTCTTTTTCCAAATAATTCATTACTAGACATTTAAAAATTTTTAATTCTAACTGCCATGTATCACACCAAGTTTTGATTGCTTGTAGGTCATCATTTAAATATTCTTTACCGTTTGGGCTTAGAATTTCCCTGTACACTACTGCGTCATTGGCAAATAGGCGAAGCTTACTTTTTACCACCTTATTGATATCATTTTACGCAGTGTTAAAGGACGCGATGAATTGGAAAAAGAGGGGGTCTACAATATTAAATGCCAAACTTGCCATAAAGTATATGTATATTGGTGAGTCGGGCCGCACCATCAAAACCAGGTGTAAGGAGCATCTCGCTGCCATTAGACTCCAGAACTCTCAACGCTCTGCAGTCGCCGAACACGCCGCTAATGGGCACACTATAGATATCCCCGGCGTGAAGGTCTTATCCAGAGATAAATATTTCCGAACTCGCGTCATTTGAGAGGGGATAGAGATTCAAAAGAAGAACAACAATTTTTTAACAGGGACCAAGGCCAGAGAATAAGCAATTCATGGCTTCCTGTTTCCAAAACTCAGAATGTTCGAGAGAAATAACCCCACCCCCTCCCACCCTCCAGCCTCCCCCCAGGCCTCCAGCTCACCCCCCAGGCCTCCAGCAGCGGAGGGGAAACATAGATGGACAACCACGACGTCGCGGAGAAACCCAAAAAGCCACATCACTATAAATCAGCTTTGATTTTACGTAAAAGGCATCATCATCATCATAAGTCATCAATCCTCATATTGGTTTGACGCAGCTCTCCATCGAGTTCTTCTATCGGCTAATCTCTTCACATTTACTTAATTTTTCTCTTTCACATCTCTATCACATGTTCCATGTATCTTGCACGAGACCTTCCTTTGCCATTCTTCCCTTCCACTTGTCCCTCGACGATTGTCTTCATCGGGCAATCATTTCTCATGATGTGGCGGATCAAGTTGTCCCGTCTTCTTTTTAGAGTTGTCAGCAGGCTTCTCTTTTCTTCCACTCTTCTTAGAATTTCCTCGTTACTTACTCGGTCGATCCATTTAATGTTCATCTTTCTTCTGTAGCACCATATTTTGAATGCATCCACCCTTTTCTTCTCCGCTGCTGTCATAGTCCATGCTTCGCTGACATAAAGAAGCACGCTCCAGCTGTACGTTCTGATAAATTGTTTATAGAAGGTTTAGCCTACTTTTAACCTTCGTTCTGATCCTAGTTGTTCTATTAAACTCGCAATACTAATACAATTATCATAACGGCCTTTAACAAATCTAGCCAATCTCCTTTGCACGCGCTGTACTTCCTTTATCATACCTTCCTCGTACGGATCCCATGTACTAGCGGCGTATTCGAGACCTGACAAGTGTAAAATAGCTTTTACCCTCTCATCGCATTTGCCTATAAACCTTTTTGCGAATTTTAATCCACGGTTTGCTTCACCCTGGCGTGTTCCCAGACATAACCTAAGTATTAATAGATTCTGGGTTACGTATTTCATTTTTTTTGACGTCATAATTATTTCGCAGAAAGCTATCCTTTTTCCAAAACTTCATTACCGCTTATTTCATCAAATTTAGTTCTAGCTGACAGCTAATAAACCAATCATCAATTGCATCTAAATCCTTTGCTAAAGGCTGAAATGGGGGTCTATACTATAACCTACTCAGTAAAATGATCGAGATCTAGAACTTTGATCGCTATATCTCGATTGCGAGCCTTTACTTCAGTATTCAAATTCGAACGTATAAAGTTGCCCAATTAAAACTGGAGTGGTTGTGCAGCTTCCGATTCAAGGGCAATCTTTTTTTTTGTTACCCTTTGATTATTTTACTGAGACTTCGAAGACTAGCGTCAGCGTTCCTAAAACTCATTTGTGAGCTTTGTACCCAATTTATAAGCCTTTGCAAAAAAGAAACAGTTGATTCTTACGCTCTAATACACCATAAGGAGGAGTTAGAGGAGCTCGTACTAGGCCTGTTGAAGAGGCGGTATTTTCGAAATTCGACTTCGGCATGGAATTCCCAAATGGGGATACACTCAAGTGTGACTGAATGGGGAATTGCAGCACAAAGCCAAGCGGCGAATCGGAGTAAAGATATATCATTAGAACGGAGGTTCAATAGCTTCAATACCATCGCCACAAGTACGCTTGACACGTTCTATGGAATTCGGGAGTGATATTAAAGGGGGAATTAGGGGAAGAAGTGGAGTTCCATCGGCGAGGGTCCGTAACCAAGGATTACGCTCCTTTCACCCGTCTCAACTGCGTTTCTCTGCTTGCCCAGCAGTTCTCTTCACTTCAGCTTGTGCCCTAACTCCTTTCAATCTGTTTCAAGAGTCCTCTCCTCCCTTCCCTAGAATTCCGCCTGGACTCCACCTCGGCTACAACAAACCGTTGTCATTAATTATGATTAAGCATAAAGAAAAAGAAATACTTACGCAAGAGGATAGAGCAAATCATTATTTGCTTCCTCATTTCCAGCAATTTATTAACTTCCTCCTCTCCAGCAATATGCAGCTCCACCTCCCTCACTTTACGTCCATCTATCGTGAATTATTAATTTGTTTGCATAGAATTTTCTTCTCAAAATCACCCTGTAGCTATCTCACCCTGATCTTATACAGCCAATGATTTCCGTGTAACTGGACGACGTTACAGTCTGGATCAACCCTGATGGAAATTTCCCTATAAATTTTCCCTAGAAAATTGAACCCCCATTTCCCTTGAAAATATTTCTAGGGAATAATTTTCCATAGAAAATTGAACCTAGGGAAAAATTTCTAGGGAAAATATTTCCCTAGAAATTAGGTATCGTGGAAAATTTTCCTTAGGTAAATATTCCACTCAATAAACAATATTTCCCATGATTATCCAAAAAACATAAAACCTAAGTATAAATGTAGGGAAGACTTGATAAAAATCAGTTGAATAGAGGGCATATATCACAATGAATGATTGAAAAGAACTCAAATTTACCAATGTTTCCATTGTCAATCCATTCCATTCCAATCAATGTCGCCATTTGAATTCTGTTAACAACAAGTTGATAAAAAAAGATAGAATGTTTTTATGAACGAAATCGCCGATTTCAATGATTCACATCAAATAATGGTATTCTCATGATTATAAGAAATGTCTTCATTAACATACCGAAAAGGTTCCCAACCTCGAAAAAAAAGGTGTTCTCCCGAAATTATCACTGTTGATACTGTTGATTAGCTTGGCTTCAAGCACTGCAACGATGCGGGTTAGTATATATTTGTTTGGTACCAATACCATACACCTTTTCATTTCATACCATATTTACCAATGGTCTCTGTCCTACGTCTCATTTTTCTACTAGAAGCCTCTTTCGCCAACTAATTCTCCGGAAAAATATTAGGCATAGTGTAACATTCCCCGTTCTTATATGTTTGTTCAACACAGAGAATGTTACTAACCTTTCCTTCTATCTCCGATCCGCTCTGCTACGGGAGATTCTGGGTAGCCTTACTAAATATGAATTAGAAAGATCGAGTTTTGTATTTAACGAACTATTTATTTATCACTGCCCTGACTCACAGGTAATTGCACTCTATGTACCCCACAAACAAATATATACACCATTCACTTAAATCACACACATATTATATATCCCACAAACAAAATAATACACCCTTCACTTATGAATCACTTGCCCAACACATAATGACTTTCAATTTGGGCATGATACAAAACAAATCAAAAACGCACAATATAGGGAGAATTGCTCCCTTCCAAATACCTCGCTTCAGGTGTCGTAAGGTTAGAGATTGTCGTCAATTTTCAGCACCACCACCCCACGCTCGTTGTCTCTCTCTCCCGCCTTGACTGCCTATTAGCGGTGATTCGTTCGGCTGCTCCCTGCTATATAACACGACTACTGGCTGCTAGTGGTTGAATTTAATGCTCTCCCCTCCGGATCTCACAATGCACGCTGCACCATTTTAATCATTTACGTTGCCAATTTATTTTGCACAACACTGGTTAAGGTAAACTTCTTCTCTTGTGAATCTGCTCTCCAGCATTACGACCTGCGGCACTCGGGGTTTTTAGACAGGGCTGACGCTTGTTGTGCGCTGGCTTATATAGCGGTTTGCTGAGGCATTGTCGTCCTTCCAGAAGCTCCGCTATTGTCGCACTTTCCGCTTATCTAGAATGTTCTAAAATCTAGCGTGGTTCCGGTTCTTACCTATTGTTGTATCTCGCCGCGTGGTGTCCAATATGGAGGAAAGCGCAATATTGCAAAACTTTAAATATAGATAAATGGATGTGTAGTTGAACTATTGGCGTTTTAATTAAGACAAATTAATACACTGGAACAGTCTGAACATGTTAAGGAAATTACCTTACATTAAATTACAATTCCACAAAATTATTTATTATGCCGATCGATTTCGACGTCTGAGCGTCATTGTCAAGGTACATCTTGTCGAAATCATAATACATAATAAATCATTTTGTGGAATTGTACAAAGTTAATTTTCTTAACATGTTCAGTGCAACTAAATTCCACCAAGTATCGCCTGCCTCCATTGATGTTGTTGGAACAGTCTGCGTCACCTTCTGTATAATTTGGCTGCCGTGGCTTAAAATATATACACATATGTTTTCGTGCGATCTTGCCTCAATGTGAGTAAGTTACAATAGCTTACACTTAATGTAGTTGGAGAGATATTTTAAATGTTTATAGAATACGAATAAATACTGACGGAGATATTTCCAAAATTACAACCGATATAAAAAAAATTTCATGTTACAATGTTAAACATAATAATTTTGACGAAACAATTGATAGTTTACTTCGTTTATCCACGTGGTTTTATTCCTCACGACCTAAGTTTTGTTGCTCAACAACACCAATTAGGTGTCACATTCTTTCGGAGAATTCCTCAACATCAGGATCAACACCATCAAATAATGATGTAGCTGAATAATGAAACCTAGTTCGTGGCGAATAAATCCATTTGGAAAAACTAAGTCAGATCTCACTAATTCACTACGAATCGTTTCCATAAAGTTACGCCTGATGCTCAGATAACGTAACCATGATTATTATCATTCATTTTTTGCAGTCCGACCTAAAACTTGATGAGTGTACAATGAAGTGCATGTATGCTTGAATAAAACAAATGCGAAAAGCTGTGAGGGATGTCTACACTAAATAATTTTCGATTAGCTGTCAGTGACAGAGAGATAACTTAGGTACCTGCATTTTGTTAGTTTATTATTCAGGAGAGGCGACCGACAGCTGAGGTCATTTGGGCCATAAGGGATATGTGAAAAATTGGGTAATGGTAGATCATGTGAACAATTGGGTAATTATTCTTGGAAATGGAGAAATGGTGGAGAGAAACTCGGCGTCGTCATAAACCTACTCTTAAAGGCAGGCGCCAAGGGGACCACAGCTTAACGTCCCATCCGACGGACAGAGTACTGAACCTGAAATGCCCTCTAATAGGCACTCAAGCAGGGACCGGTTTACCATTTAAAAATATCTCCCACTGCCGGGAATCGAACCCTGGCTCTCGAGATGGAATGCTCTAGCCACCAAACCAAACCGATCCCCCTGAATTTTGTAGCATTCGAAAAAAGGTTTGTATAGCTGAATCGTATTTGCTTTGACTTCCATTTTTTCTGCGTTATTGCACAGAAACGAGATCTCATCATGGCATTCAATAACTGAGTCGTTTCTTACCAGGGCAAACAAGGTATTCTTCAGAACACTAAGTTTACTATGGAAAACGATGCATCTACTCCTTACTCTCGAAAATGCGGAGAGAAATACGATCCTCCCAAACCAATAGAAAGCGATATCTATATTTACTAAAGGTTGATATATTTCTTTTCGTTTCGCATATTTTCTGCCTTATATAATTGGAATTTTACACTGTATGCTTTGAGTAGCGTTCTATATGCGACGGTATGCGCATTTTTGTAAATAATGCTTCATTGCATGCTTAATAGAGCTATTAATAAATACATTAACACCGAAAGTTTTATCAAATTTGGTAAAGGAAATCAATGCCTTTTTTACAACAGAATGGGGAACAAGCACTTTTTTTATAACTCTTTGAATGTGAAGTTTATTAGCTAAAATGTGCTTTGCGAAAATTTTGCTTAAGAACTAAGTTGTGTTACAAAAAGACATTACTCTTTGAAAGTTGTGCCTTTTCGGCAGCTTAAAAACACGACGTCATCGCATGACGTCACGGCACGGTATCACTATGGGCGTTGTTTATTTATCTATGCGTGGAGGTAAGTTGTTAAATGAATAGGTACTTGGCGAAAACGTATGTATTTTTCTCATTTCTTTAATGCAATAAACGATTGTATTTCGATTTTTTAATTACGTAGTATGGATGGTAACGAGCAATTCGTCTATCATATAATGCCTGTGTAGTGCCCAAGAATTTCTACCACATCGATGCAATCGCTGGTTTTTATAAAGAAGAACGCCGCCATAAGGGAGTGAACCAAATACAATTGTCGGAATGTGCTTTTTTAAGTATTTTTTCAGTCATCGTTTCTTTCGAGATACGGCTAAAAACCTCAAAACATTATATCCACTCGTTTTCTTATAAATATAAATATCTATCTCCGTAGCAATATGGAACCTATACCGTGCAGTGACGTGAGAAGTTGTTTCAGGTCACGTGACTTTCGTCAATTTCCGGGAACATTTTAATTGCATTTAATAATCTTTTTGTCTGGCATAGAAAATTTTGGCTTATATATTTGAATTCGTGAGAAAATTTCATCTTCAGGAAACAAATTTCATGCATATTCCCCATTTAGAAGATACGACATTCATCATGCCTTGTAAATATTTCTTTTGGACATCATACCTCGGATCATCAATAAACGTGGAGGCAAATAGACGTTGGAGATGTAGGTATTCTCTTTCGTGCGAAGGGCACGGTGAGTTTTCCTCCCGTTTCCCTTCGGAGTAGAAGAACGAGACTTGGCCAAACAAGGCGACTGTGAGAGCGAATGAATGTGTGCCGCCATGATTCACTTTCATCCGAAGGACATGAACACAGTCTGGCCAATTACTGGAACAGCCTGCTCACCTGCACATCAAGTTCCCTCAGCTAGCATAGGGGACACTTATGAGATGAGGTTTGTTTCCGTAGTTGGATAGTGTGTTTCGGAGCATAAAGCAGCTAGGTTTGTGCAAATTGATTTGTGATAGGTTCAGCAGGATGTCAAAATAGTTAAGATACTAATACTGGCAATTTCAACAAACGTTTGTCCCTTAGGGTCTCAGATTTTGATGAAAATTGAAGTATGGGTACAAAATCAACTCAAACTGAATACCCTCAAACTGTTTTGTGGAAAAAAAAATTTGAGCGAATTATGCATATTTTAATTTTTTCGCATTTTTAGCAAAAATCCGAGCCTTAAATCATATTATCACTTATATATCCGCTTGTAATTGTCATGCAGCATTGAGTAATATCTCGTATTAAAGCTAAATAGTTATTGAATGTAAATATATTAGTAAAAAATTATTTTCTCCTATAACCTAATGTTGTTAATTACTAATCTTTAAAACATTGTTAATAACCTTTTCTCAAATATTCCATCTCAGAATCGGCCAAAACATTATTTCCGTTATGTAAACATACCCAGATAACTATTCCAAAAATAAAATGTAGTGAAAATTCATAAATGCATTTTTATAAATATTTAAACATTTACAATTTTCTATCACGTGGCCCGTCGGCTCCTCTATTTGCAGCAGACACGCGATGCAAGCCTAATAATTTCCTAATTGCTCAAGGTCGTGGCTATATGAGATAAAAATATATTTTTAACTATAAATGTTAACAACAACTGTTATTTGTTCTGTTAAATGGATGTTTGCAGAAAAATTTACCATTGAGCCCCAATTAAGTTTCCAGGCGGATTAACTTTTATATGAGCTAAAAATCTGTGAAAATTAATATGAAAATACTTTTTAAGAACCTTTAAGTATAATTTATTCATGAAATGAAATGAAAGTAAATTAAAATTAAGGAAATTTTGCATCATTTTTTCTAGCAGAAAAATTTCTTCGTTTTTGCTATCTTACTCTTTTTATCTCTATAGACAAATGTAGATAGCTGATCGTAAGTCACCGTGGATTCTGCATCTGTTACAGAAATAGAAAACGGCTTCCTTTTTTGTTAAATTTGCAGCAAAACATTCTATTGTAATTAAGGTCATAAATATTAAATTAAACACATAGGGTACTGGGATATAAGATTTTAAATGTACATATTTCGTGTTCAGTGCATTAAACCAAAAAACTAAGGATGGGATTAGGATAGATTTTATATTTTTTCTATTTTTTACGTCTGAATGAATTTATAAATGTTACATACATGTTTGTCATTTTATGCTGATATTTCCTTGAATACTGAACTTAAGCAGTTTGTTTGATCCACGTGATGCGAGTAAGAATCCTTTGAAATTTATTTTCTTATGTGCTTGGTTCATTATGGGTGATTGTAATTCAATGCCATACGCCCTCGCGGAGTCTCGGTGGTAGATCGTGATGTACCCTGAAACCCACTGGAAAGGGTTTGTGCCAGAGGATGCCTTCACTCCATAAATCAACGAATTAATAATCACATTGTAAGAATCTTCAGCACTGGTTTTACTGCTCTGCTGAAAGAAATGGGCAAGTGGGTCATCTCAATGGTGGATCATCACATAAACGATTTGGGTACTGTAGTTAGTAGCACGTTTAGACTTTTTGCAGACAATGCGGTAGTGTATAGGGGTATATCAAAATTAGAAGACAGAAAATCACTTAGCAAGAATTTAGATGCAATTTAAGAGTGGTGCGACAATTGGCAGTTAGAAATAACCTTAAGAAGTGTGTAGCTATCAATTTTTGGAGGAGGAATAATTCGATAGAACGATGCTATAAAATTAGTAACACGAAGATCAAAAGTGTTGAAACCATAAGGTATTTAGGTGTAACAATCAGTAAAGATTTATCGTTGGGAAGACACATCCGGGAAATATGCGGCCGACCGAAGAGTAAGCTAGGATCTCTAAAAAGAGTACTTGGAAAATGTCACGAGAAGACAAAAGAGCGATGTTACTTTTCTCTAGCTAGGCCACACCTTGAATATGCAGCCAGTGTATTGGACCCTAATGAATTAGGCTTGATCAGAGAACTAGACAGTGTGAAGCGTAGAGCAGCTAGGTTCGTTAAAAGGTGTTACGATAGGTTGCGTATTGTTTCAGAATTAATACAAGAATTAGGGTGGCCATCATTATCAGAGCGTAGGTTAAAGTACAGATTAAATCTATTAGAGAAATTTCAATCGGATAGCTATACTGAAGATGTTAGGCACATAATAAAAACACCAGCGTATTATGCTAGATTCGACCAGGTACATAAGATTAAAGAGATAGATTGTCGTAGTGATAGATTCAAAATGGCATTTTTCCGCCATACCATAACAGAACAGAATAGGCAGCATAGCAAAGGGATATGTAGGGGAAATATTTTAGAGTAGTCTGTAGTGCATGATGCATGTATTAATTCCTTAAATACTATAGATACTAACAATCTAGTTGCATGAGGCCCTATAGTTTCTGTTTGCATGTCAATAGTGCATGCATGGTAATCTTCACCCCCTGCCACACACCCTCGCGGTGGTTTGCCGGGTATCGCGTAGATGTAGATCATATTGGAGGAAAAGGAGGAGTCAATAAAAATAGAGAAGAGGAAATATAATAAATTTAGGCAAGTGATGTTTGGCCGCTTTATAAAAATATTCTCTAAGCGTTGGCATAACATATGATTTGCACAGTTTTTATATCTGTGGTTTTTTTTAAATTTCCTCCTCCGCTGCAATAATAGCTGAATGCGACTTCTTACAATGGAACACCGGCTCAATTTTTGCAACTGCATCCAGGATATCGTCGATAATTATCGATAGTCTCGTCCCATTCAATTTGAGTGGATCCAGTTGAGACTGCCGTAGATTCATTTATTTGCGACATCACGGCAATTATGTCGTTCAGAACAGCGGTCTCAAAACTGAGGTACGCGTAACGATACCACTCTTGCTATGGGGGCGTTTACTCGGAACTGAAATCGCAATTTTGTACACGAAATCGTTAGATGGAGACGAAAAATGAATTTTAGTGAAAAAAAATCAATCTTCTAACCAAAGCCATTCTTTCATAAATTAAAGTAAGCAAAATATGACGCCCACTGAACGAGCTGCGTTAAGGATTACTACGTCAACCTTACCGCCACTTATAAACCATTTCCATTGGCAGAGCCAGCTGTGTGTCCCCCATTAAGATAAACCGAAGTAGCTTCGCGGTCTCAGTTCTGATTGCACGAAGTTGATGACGTACGAGTCCTTTTCACGCCCACTTTTCCGAAAGTGTTAAAAGCAAGTTGTTCGCCGCTTATAACTCGAGAACTAATTGACAGATCGAAGAACCGAAAAATACGGGTCTTTTTATTTTAAAATCTCTCTCTCAGATTAGGAAATATAAAAAGTATGGTGAACGACCCCCGAAGAAAACGACCTGAGAAAATTAATCATGAAAATGTAATAATTTCCATAAAGATGGCAATGACAGATTATAAACGTAACATTATGATGATATAAGATTTAAAAGAGTACAAATCACCATGTATTTATAAGGAGGTAGTATACACTAGAATATTATGTACCTAAGACTTGAAAGTTTTTATCACTGTAATATTTTTAACCTTAATTGGTAAATATTCCAAAGATTCGATGCTACAACTTGGAAAGATTTTTGGAAGCATGTTTCCCGATGAGAAGTGTAGTAAATAAAGTTGGAATCCAATCTAGATGTGGTTTTGGTGGCTTTAGGTATAGTTTTAAAGAGATTAAATAAATATTCAGGATTTTTAAAATGAAATTAGGCATGGAGGAAGGCAGCAATAAAATATTTACGTCGTTTTTTAACGGTCAGCCAGCCAATATCACATTTAAACCTCTCTTAATATTAATACTAAGATAGATTTAAATGTGTACACATCATCTTCAGTGAATATCCTGAAGATCTTCACTGAAGATAATGGGCATATATTAAAACCTGTCGTAATAAAAATCTTTAACAGTGGTAAAAGTATTTATAGTCATTATTGAGGTCACTTATCCAGCGGCGTCGGAAGTGGGGGGCAGGGAGTGCAGCCTCCCCCCCAGACTTTGCCCCGGCCCTTGAGAAATGAGTCTTCATTAATAAAAATTAAATTTCACTTGTTTCCAGCTTGCCTTTTCCCTTCTGACGCATATTCTACCACCTTAATATGCACTTTTAGCGGAATTCTAGTCTCTACCCCCTCCTATCCGCAAAAAAATGCGGGCCCTTTCCATGGTTCCGACGCTCCTGCACTTATCCTTTGTTAGTGAGGATAATGATATCAGAGCTGTTCTCAGTTGTTCTTGGCGTGAAAATAGCGAAATAAGAGCGTATGCTTTCCCGGCGAATTGCTTGAAGAAATTCCTCTCGGGTTCTCCACAGGGTTAGTTGGTCCATGGCCGACGTTTCGGTGCTCGACTCGTGCACCGTCATCAGGGCAGATGATTGTCGTTCCGGAGTCAAGTCAAAAGATGCTTATTTTCCCCAATAACTAGTACAATATATATCTCATAACAATAACAATAACAAACAATTACAAATAAACAATATTGGGGAGCTCTGCTCCAGGATTTAATTATCCTCTTCAGGGTTTGGATGTATCTTTCAATCGTAATGTTTTCCTCTTGCTTTCATCGTATTTGTAATGTGTAGTTTGGTTTACGGGAGTGCCTAATGGTCCGGCATTTGCCCGAAGTGCAGGGAAACCCGTAAAAACCTCCACGGACCTGCGTAACAATAATAACACTGTTCTGCAAAAAAAAAGTTCAAAAAATGCTCGGATACAATTTAGGGAGTTTCTGGCTAATTTGGGTTCGCTGAATCTGAAAATGACCTCCGTTTTTTTCTATCACCCTCCATTTTTACGAGCAACCCCTAAATTGGGTAAACCAACCCCGTATCTAAACTTATCGCTTTTCGAGGGACTTTGACTAATGTTATCTGCTTCTGATTCAAAAAACTGACGTTTTGAGGCTATCAGGGTCATGAAAGAGACAAACTTGACTGAGGCTGAAAATATTTAGGGGGTGAAAATCGAAAAAAACCTTAAAAAACCATTGAAATAACCATTTTTCTTCGCTTTTTATTGCATATGATATGGTAGCTAATAGAAAAGTTTTTAAGGGATGAATACGCTGTTCACCCCCCCCCCCTTTTGTAAAGGATTAATATTACATAAAATATAAGAGGGGAAGGTGGGGTATAGGAGGTGGTATAAAGAGCGGTAACAGATTGCTATTTTTGCCAAACTGACACTATGTGGTTTTCAAAAAAAAAAAAACAAAGCTCAAATGATTTATCCGAATGTACCGTCAGCAATTCGCCCGGTGAAGCATAGTGATGCTCTTCCTATCCCTAAAGCTCCAGCTACATACACCCTCGATGATTCTGATGTCTTAATGAACGAAGCTATACCGGAAGTGGAAGCAGGTCCTAGCCGCCGAGATGAAGATTACAGCCCTGATGTGGAAGAACCCCAGACTAGTCAAAAAAGGGCACCTCATCCAATAACACAAGAGAAGCTAATTGATCTAATACGAGATTTAGATTTACCAAAGTGTAAAGCACAACTTCTTGGCTCGCGTTTACAGCAGTGGAATCTTTTGGCCGATGGTGTGAATGTTTCTTATTACAGAGGCAGACAGTCAACCCTCACTCCATTGTTTTCAACGGATGGTGAAAATTATGATCTGATTTACTGCACTGATATTGAAGGACTGATGAGAGAATTAGCAATTACGTATGATCCAGATCAATGGAGGCTATTCATCGACTCGTCGAAGACAAGTTTAAAGGTTGATTTACTGAACAACGGCCACGATTTACCTTCGGTTCCTGTTGGATATGCCACTGTTTTAAAGGAAACATACGAAAATTTGGAAAGAGCTCTGGAAAAAATCAATTACGTAAGGCACCAATGGTATATTTGTGCAGATTTGAAAGTTGTAGCTATTATTGCAGGATTACAAGGAGGCTACACAAAACATCCCTGTTTTATTTGCGAATGGGACAGCAGAGCATACGCGAAACATTACAAGCAAAAAGACTGGCTCTTGCGTCAAAGTCATGTGATCGGGGAAAAAAATATCTCTAACAAGGCTTTAGTGGATCCAAGTAAAATCCTTATTCCTCCCCTCCATCTAAAATTAGGCCTCTTTAAGCAATTTGTGAAAGCTATGAATAAAGAAGGGAAAGGATTTGAATACTTGAAAACGAAATTTCCGATGATCAGTGACGCGAAATTGAAAGGTGTATTCGTGGCACCTCAAATCAAAAAACTCTTTAACGACGAAACCTTTGTTCAAAGTTTAGGTAGAAAATCAAAAAGAGCATGGCTGGCATTCTCCAACGTTTGTCACCATTTTTTGGGTAACAACAGATCAGCCGACTATCGAAAACAAGTTCAAGGGCTTCTGTCTTCATATGAGTCACTTGGATGTAATATGTCACTGAAGGTCCACTTCTTGCACTCTCATTTAGACTACTTTCCAGCAAACCGTGGCAAAGTGTCAGACGAGCAGGGCAAACGCTTCCATCAAGAAATCGCGAACATGGAAAAAAGGTACGCTGGCAAATGGACACCGAGTATGTTGGGAGATTTCTGTTGGGCACGCATCATCAGAGAAGTTCCAGAGGAGCAGTACAAAAGGAAACGAACAACCCATTAGGTAAATTTATACAGCTTCACTATTTTTTTACATTGCTTTGAGGATTTTTACTTGGAAAAAATCACTGAATTGTTTTCTTACTTCACAAGTACGTAATCTATAAACAAATTTAATTTTTGTATCCAGATTTTTGAGGCAGCTCTTTATACCACCTCCTATACCCCACCTTCCCCTCTTATATTTTATGTAATATTAATCCTTTACAAAAGGGGGGGGGGTGAACAGTGTATTCATCCCTTGAAAACTTTTCTATTAGCTACCATATCATATGCAATAAAAAGCGAAGAAAAATGGTTATTTCAATGGTTTTTTAAGGTTTTTTTCGATTTTCACCCCCTAAATATTTTCAACCCCAGTCAAGTTTGTCTCTTTCATGACCCTGATAGCCTCAAAACGTCAGTTTTTTGAATCAGAATCAGATAACATTAGTCAAAGTCCCTTGAAAAGCGATAAGTTTAGATACGGGGTTGGTTTACCCAATTTAGGGGTTGCTCGTAAAAATGGAGGGTGATAGAAAAAAACGGAGGTCATTTTCAGATTCAGCGAACCCAAATTAGCCAGAAACTCCCTAAATTGTATCCGAGCATTTTTTGAACTTTTTTTTTGCAGAACAGTGTAATTAAGGAATAGTAAACATTATAAAATATTGACATCGTAACAATAACAGGTAAATATTTTTGAAGATTAACATGATAAAAATAAATATATATATATATATATATATATATATTTATTAATAAATTATATTTCATTATATTTATATTTCATATATATATATATGTATAAATTTTCGTTATTAAATATACTTCTTTTGGCTAGTTCAAGTTCAAGTTCAACAAGCGTTTATTGGCCAGAATAACGATACATAAAATCTATAAATTAATCAACAATAACATATAAAATAACAAACAACAAAAACTGGCCTAGCCCCGTTCTAGGATTTCTCCTCTTCGGGGTGTGTGACAAAATTTTACTGGGATTAAATGTATGTGTTGAGCTTTCTTTCTCTCTTCGTCGGGAGCGGAATTGGTCCGGCATTCGCCCGCGCACGAGGGGAAACCCGCAAAACCCTCGTGGGACCACCGAATAAACTTAATAACAAACAAAACATCGGTAGAATTTGAAAACTTAACAATTTGTGCATTAGGCTCTGCAATATGGATAGTTCTTTGGCAGGATCACTGGATTAGGGCACATCAGGCGATGTGCGCAGTGTAGAACAATAGAATTTCAAAACTTAACAAAACTTAACAGTGGTATATATATGTCTCTGAAATAGGGATGGTTCACTGGTAGGGTCACATGTTAGGTGATAGGCACATCAGCCGATGTGCGCGGTGTTGCGGGTGGTACTGGAGAAAACACTGGAATTGTCACTGGGGCGGTATCACTGGGGTTGTTCACTGGGTCCCGGTCTGCATGGTGCGGAGTCCTCTTCTTGTTCCTGGGTTTCCTCTTCTTGATCCGGAACCGTGGTAATTTGGGGTCAGGCCGAAGAGGTGTTGGCGTCTGGATGCTGCAGCGAATCCTATGAGCTGGAAGAGATGTGTCTGGATAATACTCCTGTAGTTGTTTGCTGATAATCCTGGCTGATGACTAGGGTTTTGGCCACCTTATGTATTCTTGCCAGGAGGTGAGGTGCCACACGATTGGTCGTCGTGGTGGAATGGTTCCTTGGCAGCCAATCCTGCGTCAGGAATGCTCCTTTCTTTTCTGATCGCGTTCAGCACGGTTTTCCATGTGCTGCTCATCATGAAACCTAAGTCACGGTTGAAATTCTTGGTTTCTTGCCGGATCTCGATGGCTTCTTTTAACAGGCGATCCCGATATTTTGAGGAGTGTGTCAAAATTTTTGCGTCGTCAAACCGGATGATGCGTTCGTTGTTGATGTCATGTTCGGCAAGTGCTGACTTCTCTAGTTGTCCAAGCCTCAGATGCCGCTTATGCTCATTCAGTCTTGTCTCAATAGTGCGTCCAGTTTCCTCGATGTAGATGCCACCGCATTCACACGGCACTCGGTAGACGCCGGGAGTTTTGAGTCCTGTGGGCGAGGTGGTCTCTCAATTTGGGTGGGGGAAGGTGGATGGTGTCGATGTCAAATTTCTTTAGTATCCTAGATACTTTCCCGGAGACAGAGGAAACGTACGGGAGGCATGCTCTAGCATTGGTCTCATTCTGCTCTTCGTTGGCCTTGGGCGATTTCGGATTGAAAGTCCTTTTTAGGGCCACAGCAATTTGGTGTTTGCCGTATCCATTTTGCCGGAAGGTCTTCTTGAGGCGCTTCAGTTCTTCAGGAAGGCTCATCTCGTCACAGATAGACTTGGCTCTGAGGAATAGTGAAGATAGCACCGCCCACCGTTTGGAGGGGTGGTGGTGGCTCATTTAGGTAGAGGTCTGTGTGGGTCGGCTTGCGGTAAACACTATGGCCAAGCTGCCGTCCTCCTTACGGTTCCGTCCAAGGTCCGTGGTTCCGTCCTGCCCTGATGACGGTGCACGAGTCGAGCACCGAAACGTCGGCCATGGACCAACTAACCCGGTGGAGAACCCGAGAGGAATTTCTTTAAGCAAAGAGCGCATTTAGGGCCTGAATGTGAGATTATTTCATCAATTTTCGCTACCTAAAGATTAATCGATGCGTGAGAGTCCATCCCTCTGTCTGGCTCCGAGTGACCCTTGCGCGCAGCTGACCGTTAGGGTCTCCCCATGATCCCCCATTACCCTGGACGTGCGCGTGCATGAATTAGTGACTTCGGACTCTATTACCATGTCGAGAGTGGGGAGGGGGGTGAGAGGGTACTGTTGGCATGGCAAAAGGGGCGTGGCTTACAGTGAGGGGGGGGGGGTATGAGCCGTCGTGGCCCAGCAGGGCGGGCCCAGCCAGACCGGAAGTCATCAATCTCCCGGCAACAGCGCCGTGTCGCGGCCACGGCAATAATCGCTACCTTCGCCCCTCTCCACCGCGAAACAAAGTGTTTCCATGGATCAACCCTCCGAGCAGTGCTCACGGGATTTCGCATCTCACGGTTGATACACGACCCTCCTCATTTCTTCGCCCTTACTTCTTTTCTTCCTTTCCCGAACCCGGCAGAAGAAGCCGCCGCAAGGCTCCCAGGGTCGCCGACCCCGAAATACTTTGCATCCACGGTTACCCTACTCCTTCTGCACGTTTTGTGATCAAACTCACTTCTTGATCTACTGCAAGGAGAGAGAGTGATGCAGGTCGAACTTTAAATCACGGACTGACCTCCACTCTCATTAGTGAACACCTGATTATATTTCAAAAGCCTGCACGTTCCCCGTCTGCACCTTGAATGGATACAGGATGAAGAACAGAGAAACATCATTCTTATGTGATTTATTTATTACTGGTCTATAGTTTGTGTGAAATTTTCTCGGGTTATCCACCGGATTAATTAAGAGGACAATTCAAAAAGAAAATAAATTACCAGACGCCGAGCACAACAATAACCGTAATAGCCGACGGATAGGCATAATTACAGAGTTAAAAACAAATCAATAACTCACTAATACCATGGCAGAAGATGCCAGATGATGGTGTGAGAGTTTGTCGCCAAAACGTTGGCTATAAATGCACTCACCTGGTGGATTCCTGATGAATATTTATCATAACACCATCGTCCTTCATCAAGGCCAGTTTCATATCCGATACTGAGTTGGAGGCATAGCTAACTCCATAAGACAAGTTTACTTTCACCCCTTCATGATAAATGTTTACATTTCTTAATACAATTCACATTTATTACATGTCTACCTCCCGTTGAATGTCAACGGTAACCTTCAGATAGTACTTATACAACTGAGCAAACTTGATTTTTCCACAATTTTATTTTTCATCCACCACCCAGGTTTCGACTGTCAAGTCATCATCAGGTGTATTGAGCTGTGTGCTGCGTCCACCTCTATCATTAGCTGCATCAGTAGTAGCTGCATCACCTGCTGTGCGTAGTACACCTGATGATGACTTAACAGTCGAAGCCTGGGTAGCGGAGGAAAATAACTTTGTGGAAAAATCAAGTCTATTCATTTATATTACAATGAATCGTTTTCACTATGTTACGCCCGATAACACCATCTGCATCCTCCTTTCATACTTAAAGTGGCTTTTTTGTTCTTGAAAAGCGCATTGCTTTTGTATTCTTCTGGTTTACATCTACATCTACATAATACCCTGCAAGCCACCATAAAGGTGTGTGTCAGGGGGTGAATTCTCACCAAACGTATATACTACACTCTACGCACTACATATGCACACATGCATAAAAATGGAGAAGTATTTATATGCTGTTCTAAACTTCACTAATAAAAAAAGATACAAATAGCAAAGCAAACACGCAAAAAAGTGCTGTTAGTTGGGTTACCTTCAAGTACTTACACCAACATGCAGCTACCAATGTTATCCATTGCTACACTCGTACTGGATACATTTACAGTGCATTTTCCCCTTTGCATATGGATGTTGACCACATGACGCTAGCGATATCAGTGAGAGAGAGATATTATAGGGCGGATTCTGCTTTGCGTGTCACATATATTCAGGTAGTAAATTTAACTTATTTCTGGAATAATGAAAAAGAGACCGAAAATTGATTTCTGAGGTCACTATGTTTTCACTTTCCCTAAAAGGCACCTGGAGATTTGCTCTACCACCAGCACTCTCCGTCCACGGAACCAGTACATCTACATCTATCTACATCTAAATAATACCCTGCAAGCCACCTCAAAGGTGTGTGGCAGGGGGTGAATTCTCACCAAACATGTACTACATATCGTGCATAAAAAAGGATAAGTATTTATATGCTGTTCTAAACTTCACTAATTAAAAAAAGACAAAAATAGCAAAGCAAATATTAATAAACATGCTGCTAGTTGGGTTAGCTTTAAGTGCTCATACCAACATGCAGCTACCAATGTTATCCATTGCTACACTTGTATTGGATATATTTACCGTTATTCATATCCCTGATTGTACGAGGAAAAAAGGACATTTTGAATCTGTCAGTTCGGCAATCAATTTCTCTAATTTTGTGATTATGGTCCAGTCTACCCTAGTAAGCTGGGGTTCGCAAAATATTTTTAACGTCATCACTGAAAATATTATCTTGAAATTTATTTAGGAGATTAAGTTCAAATTTCAACCTGCGATTTGACAATGATTCCCATTTTAATTCATTTAATAGTCTGGTTACGCTAATAAGGTTATCATACCGTCCCTTTAAAAATCTTGCCAATATTCGCTACACTCGTTCAAGTTCATTATTTAGACCGATTTCGTAGGGATCCCATACACTGGCAGCATATTCCAAATGAGGTCTAACGAGGGAAAAGTAGCTAATTTCTCGTACATGATCGTCACATTTACCCAGTACTCTTTTGATGAATCCCGGTTTACGATTAACTTGACCCATTATTTCAAGCACTACAGGAACAGCACCCCAGGAAAGATCATGTGCCAGTCTTATTCCAAGATATTTTATGTATTCCACGTTTGAAATGGATTCCACGTATCAGTATGAAGATAAGGAAATAAAGAAAGAGCATTACTTTTACATTGAATAAAAATTGGGCGGTAGAGGTAGATATAGAGAGAGAGGTAGAGATCACATGTGCCTCGCATTGAGTTCGCTACGCATCTGACAACGAATACGAAATCAATGGCAGCACCTGCCACTCGCCCTGGCGCGTCCCGTTAGAGTATGACGGAAAAACCTTCAGGTTGATTGGCGTTCCCATTCCCATCACTGATTGTTGGCAGTGTCTTACGACTTCTTTCTCTCTCTTGGACCGAATATAGAATACTCCTCTTCACGGCGTAATGGCGCAGGATGTCGACTTAAAGACGAATTACGTGAACATCAAAAAACATTTTTCCGAAACGCAATGCGCGTCATATTTCCTAATAGGACATAGCCTGGCTCCAGCCACTACCCATCCACATGGATGGCTACCCCATTCAGTGGATGCATTCCGCTCTAGGATACAAGATATAATCCCAGAAATGGAGTTTTGCCTCCCCACACTCTCCGCGTCTAAATGACCATCCTTTCAAAGATTAAAATTGCCCGTTTTATTTCCACGTGTTCCGCTAGTTGCTTTGGCCACGGATTTTAATTAATTTCCCTAGTACTACAAATTTATGTTCACCACAAACTTTATATACTTAAATAATCGATTTCAAAATAGAAACTTGCTTTTGATGTTTTGAGAAACAGGTAAGGTGATACAAAAATTGATAAGTATTCACCGATTCGCGATTAATTTTCGTAAAATATTCAGTTTTGTAAAATAACCCTCCTTCTCTTAAAATTCGATCAAACATATGAGAAATTATGATAAAAAAGTTTACACCTCATAAATTGAAGTTATTGAATACATAGGATGTTCAAAATCGTTTGGTACATTATAAAATTATCGTCATTCACAGTAAAAGGGGAATCTGTTTTTCAATACGAGATGAATACAAACGCAGTCTGATTTTACGGCATAGGTATAAATTTATGGACCAACACGCTTGAAAATCAGGTACACCTCGATGTGTTTTTAAAAACTTAACAACTGCATATTGAAAATAAGGTTGTTGTGATCTGAATGTCAAATCATCCGGGCTGAAAATAAGCACACGCCTTGGTTGGCTCCGCAGTTTCGGCCAGTCTGTCAATTGTAGGAACGAAGGGGGGGAACAAATGAGCACCGCAGCGCACTATGCTTCGTATTGTTTACCGATGTTACTTTTTAAAAGTTATCGACTAGAATGTTAATTTGATGTGTATACATTTGTGTATTTAGTTTAATCAATGTGAATAGTGGAAATCGCATGAATCAGAGTTCTTGGATATTTATCCATTCGATCACTTACGGATGAGTTAGGGTTGGAATCGCCACTTTGAATGTAGCCATAAACGACAATTTTAGTTTATTTACAGACACATTCGAGTGTATAGGCAGCAATCTACGTAGGTCTGCTTCCTTTTTAATTCTACGCAAAGGCTCATCAATTGTTCTTCTTGAATAAATTACTCCTAAATTAGTGTTGTTATAATGTTTTTTTTAACTAGGAAAACAAAAACTTGATGAGGTGAAAGAGTTCTGCTACCTAGGAAGCCGAGTAACCAACGATGGACGAAGCAAGAAAGAAATAGTTAGTAGAATAGCCCAAGCAAAGAGGGTGTTCTATCAAAAGAAAAATCTACTTACAGCAGGAAATACAAGCGTAGAAGCAAGGAAACAGTTTATCAGAACATAAATCTGGAGCATGTTTCTTTACGGCAGTGAGGCATGGACGATGAAAGCAGCGGAGAAGAAAAGGGTAGAAGCATTCGAAATGTGGTGCTACAGAAGAATGCTGAAGATTAAATGGATCGATCGAGTAAGTAACGAGGAAGTGCTAAGAAGAGTAGGAGAAAAGAGAAGTCTGCGGACAACTCTAAAAATAAGAAGGGAAAACTTAATCGGTCATATCTTGAGACACCTTGGCCTAGTGAAGACTATCGCCGAGGGAAAAGTGAGCGGGAAGATTGGAAAAGGCAGGCCTCGTATGAGATACATGTAACAGGTTGTGAAGAATGTAAAAGAGAATAATTACGTCTCAATGAAAAGGTTGGCCGATAGAAGAATCTAGTGGAAAGCTGCGTCAAACCAATCCTAGGAAGGTTGACCAGTGATGATGATGATAATGTTTTTGTTTTTAATCAAAATATTAATATGGCAATCCCATATAGCGCATTTCAGAAAGAGAAATATCACTACAGGTGAGATGTACGTGTGCTTAATTTGACTAAACGAGGAATTCCTTTTAAAGTTAATTGGGATTTGCGAAAATAGACATGTCTTTGGGTCCTTAAAACAGAGCAATAAAAGAGTTTAACCAGGATATATAAGCGTGCAATTACTTCCGAAATAGTATTGAGGCCTTTTTAGAAATTTTCATTCGTCTGTGTGTACTCCTCTCAAACAGACCTCAGCAATTTCGTCTACCACGGTTATCACCGGAATACTGCAATCCTCTCCCATGTACAATCAAATTGAGGTATGCCTGTGTCAATGTTTGTTCAGTCTAGAGTCAAACGATTTCTGCCGTACCAGTTTCGTGCGGTGATAGGCAAATAGCGTGAGAAAAATACACACGGTTTTGCCGATTCTATCTTTATCTTTAACCTTTTCCCCCATTTGGTTCTTGAAGTACATACGCCAATCATATGCTAAAAGGCTCCTCGTTAAATCGCCTACTTTGAAATTAAATCGGTTTTATCAACACGTTTGTTTACACGTTGCTAACGCCGACTTCATTTGTCACTTTTTAAATGAACGTATAAGATATATTAATTCCAAATGAAACTTAAGTGCCTATATCCACGGAATCGCGGTTATTTCCGTGGCCAAGGCTATTACCCAATATTTTTATAGGGCCAACTATATCTATATTTAGCATTTGCATTGATTTGAGAGCCTTAAATTTCGTGATCAGACGCTGGTAACCCAATACTGATGATCCCTCAGACTCGGAAATATTAATTTTTATAAGTATAGCCCATTCTGTCTGTAGATAAAAAAATTATGCTGCGTTGGTTGGCACATATTCACACTTTTCAGTTCATATTCAGTTCGTATTCACACAACAGTTATTTATTTTGTGGAATTTAATATTGCGTATTTATTTCCCCTGACTTTCTTGAGCGGTTAGGCACACATAATCTCAACATTTTTTGTCCCTATGGCTTACCTTATTTATTCATCCGTTGCTAAGGGTCTGTAGAACTTGACGACCAAAAACCAATGAGAATCTGCTCCCGTCAAGTGTACCCTTCCCCTAATTTTCCATGTCACGTTACACAAAATATTGAATCAAGATAAGGATGCTGTTATGAAATAAACACTATTAAAACCCTTTTCCACTTGCCCTGACCTCTCGAAGCGATCCCTTCCTCACCCCACTCCCTTCCATTCCGGCCGGTAAAAAATGGAATTAATTGTTACGCGACCGCAACAATGGTCCCTCGCCAACCCCCCAGAGGCGCAGGCAGTAAGTAATTCCGGAGAATAGGGTAGTTTCCTATTATTTTTTTATTGTCTTGATCGAAAGTTTATAACCTCTGGAGTACGTGTTTTAAGCCGTTTGATTTTTAAATGACGTTAAGTATTTTTCCTCATTAATTAAAAAGTGAAAAAAAAATCAATGGCGCGAAAACGCGACGGCAAACTATTGCATGCCGGTTAATCCTACGTGTGACGTCAAACTATTTCCTCTACCTGCCACCAGGTGGTGCTGCGGACGCTTCCAAGTAGACGCTGCACTCCGTTAAAGCTTATGAACTAGTATCGGAGGTGAATTTATTCCGTTAACTTATTATAATTAACTTATATTTATTTATTTAATATAACTTATGCAGTTGATTAATTTAAAATCAGTTAGTATTCCTTTTACAAGCATATCGTGAAGTTCGCCCATCGCCGCACGACCTTCACGCCATGCTTCGCCGTAGCAGAATACTCCACGAGCAGGATATCCTTGAGCCTATAAAACCACTATTAATTCAATGTTTAACAGAGAAGATTTTTCGAGCGTTGATAGCTTTCACAGGCTATTACTAATATATTGCCACTAGAGCTGAGAGACCCTGAAATACAATGGTAAGTTCAGGAGACAAATTTTCCTATGCCTCGCAACGTAAACTACCTACCTGTTACGTCAGCAAGAAGTCAGCGCACCCCGCCATTTCAGAGCCTTTTCAAATGGCCTTAAAATTAACATTTAATTCTGTAGTAAACTGGGATTTCTCAATACAAACTTTTTGCGTAAATTAAATACATTTATGGCAGGGCACAAATCGCAATTAATGAAGTCTGTTTTCTTTGATGAAGGAAATTACCCAATTCATCCTCACCCGGTTGCCATGGATTCACGAGCTCTCTGAGAGACGAGGTGGTTCCCATGGCGTCGCACTTTCCGGCGGTCCCCTCAGCTCGTAAATAACGAGGCGTCTTCCGGATCCCCACTCCATCGCGACAATGAACAACCCTGCCTCTCGGAAATTGCCCCCATCTAATCGGCTTTTGTCTCGATGATCCGGAATGACTCTCTTAGCGACTGAAAGGCTTTAGCGGACGCATGGCAAACACTCATCCCACTTTAGGCGATGCCTCTGACACTCACAGCTACTTCACAAATAAGGAAGGTGCATCACGTAACGATCGATATCATACAGTATCGAACACGTTGGTGTATAACGATTCATTACTATCTTTTTTAACAAAATCAGAGTATCTACATCTACATAATACCCTGCAACCCACCATAAAGGTGTGTGGCAGGAGGTAAATTCTCACCAAACATCATAGTATATCGGCTGTATCAGAGGTGGGCAAACTTATGAGTTGAAAGAGCCAAACCTGTATCTCACAGTCATTTATAAGTTTTTCAAGAGCCATTATTGATTGCTCAAAATCAATTAAATTTTAAGATAATATTATTATTACAAGTAACAGTATTAATTGTTACTCTATTAAATGTTCATATAATAGCTCAAAAAATACTCTCCTTAGTTTTATATGAGCAGTGAGCTTACATTTCCTAAGAAATTTTACTTATTTACGATTTGTAAATAGTTTGTGATTTGACACACCATTCCGTCGGAATTAGTCATTGAAACTGCGTTATTTATATTTACTAATTTAAATATTTTAATTTTAAATTAAGGAGGTTCCACCGTGACTCCACGTATCAAAATCCCGTAAAAGAACTATGTTATTTGATGAATAAATACCGATCCAGAAAAAATGCATAAGTGGAGATTCATCTATATTATGATAACGCATACACCAAAATTGTATGAGCATACTACTATACAGCATTTTGTAGTAACATTTTATTTTTTTAAGCTCTTTTAACTCATTTTGACATTTGAGGATGGTTGACCTGTTGTTGCCACGTTTTATTTCCAAAGTGAGAATATATATGCTCATTTCTGCTATTACGTATTCTAATATGGGTTAAGTATTTTCTTACTAAGTTTTAAACTAACCCCTTGTAAATAAAACTCTTTCTTTTGAATTGATTTATAATAATAATATTTTTTATATATTTGCCAAACATGACGCTGCTACCATTTGGAAGCATTGGTATAAATGACACCATGTCAGTAACAAGGCTCGTAAGCAAATTCCGTCGCAAGTTCCGTTGCCAATGTAAACAACATACTGTAGCACCGCTTTCATGTAACTAAGGATTTTCTGCTTTTTTTAGAGCAAACATTTATTATTATTAATTTATCAAGTGTGGTAAGGCCAACAATTTTTATAATGGTAAATTCTACATAACATTGCGTATATTACATATTAGTTTTTACAACTGCTGCAACAACTGCTGTACGCACTGAAGACGCACTGCGATAAATGAAAAAAATATTTTATACCCGGGGATATTGCCACTCGTATGATATATTTGTTGTTTCTATGCAAAGAAAATTGACGTATATATAATCCCTCAAACCTGACCATGTCAGTGCAATATCTTAGAGCAGAAATTGATGGTCGGAGGGTTGTTTGGTAGATTCCTAGGGTCTGGGTTCGATTCCCGGCAGTGGCAGATACTAGTTCATTAATTCATTGGCTCCTATTTGAGTGCTGTGTGTTGAACACTTCGCCCATGCTTCGCTGCCATATAGTAGAATACTGAATAGAGTATTAAGAGGGCAGGAGAAGTTCTCGACCAATCAGGAGGCGCCCTTATGAAGTTTGGTCGATGGGCCAATCAGGAGACACCTGGCCCCGGGAGAAGGATATATGAAGAGGACAATTTTTGTAAGCCCTGAAGACGACGACAGAGTCGGGAATCGAAAGGTCAGCAGACATGGACGCAATAACCCGATGGAGGAACCGAGAAAATTTCACGCAGCAGATACGCCGGGAAAGCACCAAATCTTTCCTTATATATTAGAATACTCCAAATGTATGTTCTAAAGAAATTTTTCTTCACTTCCACGCTTGTATTTGCAGCTGTAAGCAGAATCTTCTGTTGGTAAAATGCCCTTTTTGCCTGGGCAATTCTACTTGTAATTTCTCTTGGACTTCGACCATCGCTGGTTAATCTGGTTAAAGCCTGGCTTTCCAGGCTTAACAGAATTCTTTTACCTCCTCGATTTTTTTCTGGTTTAAAATTAATCCTGGATTCTTTTCTCCTACTGCATACCAATACCCTAGTTTTCTTTTCATTGACCTTCACGAGATATCTGGCCACTGTTCTTTCCTTATTTCCTAGGGCCTCCTTTAAATCTCTTTCTGTTTCTGCCATGACTGCTATGTAGTGGGTGAATCGCAGCTTGCTGATTTTCTCTTTAAACAGTAGATAGGGCAATGCTGACACGTTGGATTCCTCACCACTCTTACTCCTCTCCTTGCTAAATAACATCGAGTGTTTAAAAAAGAAAATGAGGCTAAAGCTCAGTTTTTGGGAGTAATCTATTAGATATGTATGGGAAATGAGCCACATTTGCCGAATTCCTTTTCTTGCGCAATCATATTAATTTGAAGCATAATTTAATGTTTTTATGGGTAAGTTAAGCCGTTTACATCTATGTAATTTGGCAATAGCCTGAACGGAAATTAAAGCGAGTATTTACTTCGATCTCAACTTCCTGCATAAAGTTTGTGATGAAAGTAATTAACAGGTGGTGAAATCATCGGTCAATACTGTAATAGCACTTGAATTATCATTTATTCAGATTCACTAGCGCCATTCACCGACTGTCTGTTGAATTTTATTTCTATTTATACATTTACTTACCTGCTAATGAAAAATTTTAATGCTTAAATGTAGTTTATCCGCATGCATATTTAATTTCCGATAAAATGTGACCTAAATATATTGCACTGAATATGTTAAGAAAATTAACTTTGTAAAAATGCACAAATGGATTAGAATAATTTATAAATCATGTTGCGGAATTGTACAAAGTTAATTTTCTTAACATGTTCAGTGCAACTAAATTCCACCAAGTATCGCCTGCTCCCATTGAAATGAAACATATTGTGTTTGTATTGACTTAAACATATTGCGTTTGCTGTTATAAATGCATCACATTGCATGCAATTGGATATATTTTACATCCTTGTTTAATTTAATCTAATCTATTCTTGTTCGATTCAAAACAAAAGTATCCATGCACATATACATAGCTGGGCAAAGTTAATGCAAAAATTAACTTCGTTAATGCATTAAAAGCTAGTCAAAAAGTTAACTTCGTTAATCGTTGAATCGTTAACTTGATGAAAATTTAACGCGAGTTAAAGTTATCCGTTAAAGTTAAAAATCTACATGAAGTTGTAGGCAATTTTGAATTATATGCCACTTAACATTTAGGTATTTTAAATGTCAATGAATGTAATAAGAATTTCGTGGTCAAAACTACTTAATAAACAGTGAGCCGTACGTACGCCTAGTGAGCCCCCCCCCCCCTCGTTCCTCCGGGGTGTGGTTCCCGCGGTGCTGCGCGAGGATGAGCCGTCCAGCTCGCCCGTTAGCGAGCCCCCCTCCCCCCCCATTCCTCCTTCCTGGGGGAGTCGGGAGCGGTGCTCCTGGGCCGAGGGCTTTCGGTCTTCTGGTGGAATATGGCACCCGAGTCCGATGGGACGTCCGGTATTTAAGTGGGAACGGAGTCCGCGCTCGGGGGAGTCTTGCCGTCGAGCTTATGTTGCCGAGACGCCTGAAGGAGCTCCCCCTCGTCAACGGCACGACGCGACGCCTCTGGTCACCGTCATCGGCTGCCCGGTCCGAGGCAGGTATCGCCGCCTCACCTTCCCCCTTCATTCCCATTTTTCCTCTGGTTCTCGCCATCTTTACCATCACCCTCCTCTGCTCCGGCCTTAGCGTGCTCCTGTGTTATTTAATTTGATTAAATTTGTTTAGCCTACGCGAGTCTTTTTGTTGGTCCCCCCCCCCCCCACGGACCCTTGGTCGGTCCAACAGTAACTTGTCAGTAACAGTAACAGTTACTTGTAATGCACCGCTACCGGTAGCTGTGATACCAAAAGATTCACCAATATTTTGCTGGCGTAGTTTTGTGCCATTAGATGGTGAAAAAACTATTGCCAGTCCTATTGACATAAGAAGATTCCACAGCTCTTGAAGAAGCCTTAGGTTTTCGTTTTCCCGCGAGTTGATCCTGCCTTTACTTTTTCTTCAAATTGAACGTATTTAGATGCATACGTCTCTTCATGTCTTGTTTATAGTTTTGGGTGGAAACGTGAGCCTTGACTGCGTAAATTGTATCTGTAAAAGTTACGTAAAAGTCTGTATGCAGTACAAACGCTGAGTTCTTTAGATTGAATTCTCAACTCAATTCCATCAAAAAGTTATTACATGGCAATCCAGATGGCTCTGAACAAAAGTAACGGACTTAAATTAACGAAACGAAAAGTAAACGGAAGTTAATAAGACCGTTAATAGTTTTTGGATTTAAATTAAAAGTTAAATCGTTAAGCAATATGTTAACTTCGTTAATTAACGATTAACGGATTAACGCTTTTCTGCCCAGCTATGAACATATATAAAGAATACATGTTTATGATCTATATTTGTCCTAATACTTCTAGTCTTTAATTATTCATGGTATCCAATCATCAACTGTTTTTTGCAGTTTAATTCGACGCCTGCTTTGCTACTGACCGGAACTGCAACATGTCACTGCCAATTAACATCTCATTTTCCTTAGCTACTTTCGAAGACAACTGATTACTGGTACTCGCTCACGTGATTTCTTTAATTTCCGTCTTACCCACATTGATATAACATTCTGTTCGAGCTATATTTTTACTGTACACCTCCATTCCATTGTAGTAAGTAATTCAAATAACATATTATACTTATGCTGGGTCTGACATTGACTACACTCACAATGGCCTGCTGATTGAAATAACCTGCGCTCGCATTTTAGCCCTTAATGTATTGCTAGAATCATTATTTCAATGATTAAATTCTTCTCGGTATTCATGCAGGTTACATTATCCATTTTGATGCTGATTTTATTCTTGAAAATGTATTTTTTACGATTAGCTAGTGTATTTTATTGATGCTCCATCTGTTAGTTAACGGGTACTTGAACGGGATGGCCTTACAAAAGTTCTCTGTGTAGTCTCCTCTCCCATTTACGTACCCCCCTTAAGGGATGCTGATTGAGAGTCGTTTATATGTACGAGGAATTTTCGCGAAAATTTTTATCCGAAGCTTTAATATTTTCCTCCGGGTTGCGTTTCGCCCGAGAGAAATTCCTGACTCTAATGGCTCTCTTGTGAGGGAAATATTTTTTTGCGAGTTAGGATCCCATGCGTAATTTTCTTATGAGAGGAGAGATATTCGGAAGGAAATTTTAAGTTTCCCCTCGATTCAACCCTGGGTATTTTTTTTCGGAAAATTTCCACTTGGCGGATTGAAAAGAGAGCTCATTTCGTGGAAGACTTGATTCGAAACTTATTAATAATTGGTCTGGCCCTTTGGGAGTCTACTTTTTCAACGATTTTTCCATTCCCCGACGTCGCGTCAAATCTTCAGACTATTATATTCCTCCTTCGCCAGGTGCGTCGTATTCTGCATGGCTTCTGTCAGCCGTGCTTATCGTAGCGATGCCGTGAGACATGGTTCAAGAGACGAATGAATTGCGTCGACGAAATAAGCCGGCGTAAACCTCCAAGGAGTGTAGGGTGAACAGATTTTGCGAAACATCTTGAAGTCAGCCATCTATGTCTGGTCTCTTTAACCCTTTCGCGCCGGAGTTCAACGCAGGAAAATGCTTGCCTTCTCACGGGTTCCTCTAGAATATTTTTCCACTCCCTGTACGGAGCTCTCTTGAAGCAAGGCTTCGAGCAGGTATGTCTTTCCCCCGCTTTGGGACCGGACCCAGCGGGGTTCCCGACCCTTTCCTCGGCCACTGACCAGAGATTATCTTCGCCCTTTTCCAAATGAGAACCCACCTCGGCTTCTGTCCGCGGTCAACTATTTTTAATTCAGTGATTTTTGTTAAATAAGTAATAGTAAGACTTTAACTGGGGGTTAATACACAAATGAATTCCTGTTGTTATAAATACCATTTAGAGATTTTAAACGAAATTCTAATGTTAATATTAAGATATTTAGACAATAGACATAATATCAATGGTTACAATAATAATTATTTCTGTTGTTTCGCAATAGAAGACGTCCGCGCATAATCCAACCATACCCGTGTTTTATATAAAAGCACATGCACTTTTTGGTGCTATACCTTCATCAGGAAATATTTTTATGTAAATATATTCGCAATGGTAGCGCGAGATAGATTTTTCTGCCTAGCAATTATTTATTGTATCTCCCAATATTCCATCACGCACGCATGCGGTTTTCTTCTAGTTTTAACATAAATGATTACAACATAATTATCACTCTTAGCCACATTACACAGAATAAATTTGAATGCTGAACACCAAAAAGATTCAGTTACAAGAAAGTAAACTTTATTGACTGCTAATAAATTAGCATAAACCATACCCTTCAGCGGGATTTTCAACCTATAATGTAGATATAATAGATTTCGCGGTATGTTGTGTGGTATTACCATTACAGTTGTTTTCCAATATATGTTCATAAACAAGTAAAACGGAGAGAAAAATATCGGTACTACCTTATCGTCAAATCATAAAAAAACATACGTCTTTGTTCCTTATTGCAATGAAAAATTCTCCAAAATCGATTTGAATCTCATTGACAGGTGAACTCTGTTAATAATAACGTTAGAGTTCCGTTTAAAATTTCTAGAGATTCAAAAAAACATAAGGAATTAACTTCTGGAACTCAATTATGCGATTTAGAAACAAATATGATTTTGGTTTTTCAAATGCATAAACAAAAAAGTGACCGCGAACAACTGCCGAGGGTGAGGCTCGCGCTGTGAAGAAGGGTCGAGATAATCCCCGCCTCGAAGCCGAGGAAGGGTCTTCAGACCCGCGAGGAAGGGTCCTTTATGACACCTTGGACCTTTTCTGCCTACCTGACCCCAGCGACGTTTTAAGACGCCCTTCGTTCTCTTGCGTAGAAAAATCTGCGGCGTTTATAAACGGCCTTCGTTCACAGGAGTGAAAAATCTGCGGCGTTTATAAACGGCGTTCGTAGCGAAAGGGTTAAGACACCCGTCGAGGGAAAAGTGAACGGGAAGAATGGAAAAGGCAGGCCTCTTATGGGACAAGTTGTGAAGGATGTAAAAGAGAATAATGGGGAACATGCACTATTTTTTGTAACTCCTTGAATGTAAAGTTTATTAGCTAAAATGTGCTTGCCAAACATTTTGCTGAAGAATTAAGTTGCGTTACAAAGATATTACTCTTTGAAATTTGTACTTTTTCGGCAGCTTAAAAACGGAGGAGGAAAATTGTTAAATGAATACTTGGCGATAACGTATGTATTTATCTCATTTGTTTAATGCAATAAGCGATTGTATTTCGATTTTTTATTTACGTAGTATGGATGGTAATATGCAAATCGTCCATTAAGTATATAATGCCTCTTTAGTGCCCAAGAATTTCTACTACGTCTATGCAATCGCTGTTTTTTTAAGAAGAATGCCGACATAATGGAGTCAACCAAAGGAAATTGTCGGAATGAGCTTTTATAAGTATTTTTTCAGTCATCGTTTCTCTCGAAACGGCTAAAAACCTCAAAACAATATATTCACTTCGTTTTCTTTTAAATATAAATATCTATCTCCGTGGCAATATGGAACCTATACCGTGCAATGACATCAGAGGGCGTTCTGGTCACGTGAATTTCGTCAATTTTCGGGAACATTTTAATATCATTTAATAATCTTTGTGGTGGGCGTAGAAAAATTTGGCTTATATATTTAAATTGGTGAGAAAATTTCGCATCAAGTACATTATTAATCTTCGAGAAACAAATTTCATGCATATACCCCATTACGTTCATATGAAGAGGTTGGCCGACAGAACAATCGAGTGGCAGGCAGCGTCAAACCAATATTAGCACAGCAGCTTAACAGAGCATATTCGGCGGGATGCTTGACTTAAACCATTAAAAATGCAATCCCTAGCCTGTTTCATACAATTAACTTACTCATTATCCCGCCCACGTTTTATGACTGTTTTCCTGGCTATGTTTTCTCAAATTCAAAGCTCGCGAACAAGGAACGAATACCTTTGCGGGATTCATCATTATCATGGGTTAATCCTCTAATCATAGGGTTGGTTTGACGCAGCCCTCCACTCCATTCTTCTATCGGCCAACCTCCTCATATTGACGTAGCTCCTCTCTTTTACATCCTTCACAACCTGTTCTATGTATCCCATACGAGGCCTGCCTTTTCCATTCTTCCCGTTCACTTTTCCCTCGACAATCATCTTCATCAAGCCATCGTGTCTTTAGATGTGGCCGATTAAGTTGTCCCTTCTTCTTTTTAGAGTTTTCAGCAGACTTCACTTTTTTCCCACCCTTCTTAAGACCTATTCTTAACGACGTTACCCCCTGAAATTGCACAATAGGAGAAATTCCACTGAGAATAAAACTCGTCCGCCTTGACCGGGACACGAATCCGGACTCCCTGTTTTTACGACCACGTGCTCATCCACTTGAGCTACCAAGACGTTCTCTTTCACCGAGGAAATTTTAACGCCTTTTCTTGATGACTCAATTTTAAAGACCCACCGGCAAGTTAAATTTAATTCTCAGAGATCTTCTCCGTTTATTTAGACCAGACGTCCTTAATTCTCCCTCAACCAATTTTTGAACCCAAAATGTTAAAAACGTATTACTTGGCCTCGTAGGAAGTCAAGAATCTCAATTTAAGCCCACGGGGGCACACATTTTCTTGTCCTGTCGGAAATTGTTTTAGATGGTCCATTATGTCGATGTGATTTCATAATGGTTCGTTTCCTTCTTATTTGAATCAAATTTTAATCAAAAGAAAGTTCTCATCTTAAGTTACTTAGCTTGCATGGGAAAGGAATGTCAATAATACAAATTCGCCATGGCAACCACGTGAGAAAATGTTTGAAGCAACTAAATTTTGCGCTTAACATTTTAGAGTTTCCCGAAGACATGTGAAATCATGCAAAAACGTAATTACCGTAGTCTAACATAAGTAACTATCTCCTTAGTATCTTCGATCACGTGCATCTTTTACTTTCCCTTATTGCACCAGGAACAAATGGCAATTTAAAACTTTCTTACTTTTTTCCTCTCCTTGTATTTTACATCCAATATTGTATCTACCAATGCGATAGAGTCATTACAATATTTAAAACAACTTTAAAAAGGCAATTCACCGCAAATTTATGCTGAATGCATATTACCAGATTCTGTTCATATCATACATCTACATTCTACCCTGCCAGCTACCATAAAGGTGTGTGGCAGGGGGTCAATTCACACCAAACATGCATTACACTTCATGCATAAAAAAATATTGGTAATAATATACTAGTCTAAAGCCAGTTTCACACTATACTTGATGCAGCCCAAGACCTAGTGTGCTGGCCACTACTTGATATTGAGGACGGAATCTAGTATGATTGGAACCATCCTGGGAGGTTACACACGATAATTGACCTTGTGCTTACAATTGAAACGGTTATTCCATATGATTCCATACTAATTAAAAAAAAGAAGTTCACACAGCGTCTGCAACGTGACTTGATTGGTCGATGTACTGGGTAGTGCTGGGAGCTACTAGAAATCTAGTACCGCATCAAGTATGAAATCCAGTAGCTCAGCGTGTATGCTAGCGAGCAATCTTGCTAGCCAGCGTACTGGATCTATTCACACGATACTGGAAAGCTATCATAATTGCTAGCATGCTAGCTTGCTAGTTGCTACTTGGCCTTGTACTGGATCAAGTTCCGTGTGATACGGGCTTAAACTTTGATTTTTCCCGATATCCTTCCCGATAACACAATAAACTTCGCTTTAAAGTGTGCCATGTGTATTCATTTACAGTTAATTATACAGATACAATAATCAAATAAACAAAATAAGTATTCAACATACTTACGAATCAATAGATAATGCCTTAATGCCTTAATAGATGAAAATAATTCCGCTTTCTGTAACTTCTTTCACGTCGTCAATAAGTTAATGCACATTTAGCAAAACACGTAAACAAACACACATAGCAACGTGTACGAATTTGCATAGCAATTCTTTTCCCATGTTAAAAGATAGTGAAAACACTTTTTTTAACAGTTAAATTTCCACATTTTCCGATTCGTTGACAAATATTTAAATGCATCTGTTCCATGTTCCCATATTTCTCCTTTAAAACGGCACCACTTCCGCATCTGTCAGATAAGTATCTTCGGAGTTTACCTCAAAGTGATGCACCCAGGTCGAGCGTTAAAACATCCTGGGAGGTTTGCAACCCGCAAAGATTTTTACTTTACATATTTTTTATTATCAATGCAGGGATACCTGAAGAATGCATGAGAAACTGAGTAACTGGATGAGTGAAGTATGGTTTTTCCAATGAGTGCACGAGTATCAGAATGAATGCATGTATATCAACAGAGTACACTGTCCGGTCCATATACGAATAAGTATACATGTCCAATATCCATTGTCTATTTAAGCAGTACTTTAACAATTTGAGTATGTGTACAGTGAACTTTTGGTGAGTCCCCCCCCTATTAAACACCTTCCAGGTGGCTTACAGAAAAATTAGTATCTGTAGCTTCCCATGGATTCATTCATCCAGTGACTCCTGTTGTACTCATCGACGTATCCTTGTACTCATGTATTGGCCACGCACCCTTACATACCATTCGAGAACTTACCAATATCTATTAATACCTACTGACTACCCTGCAAGGTACCTCGAGGGTGTGTGGCAGGGGGTGATTTTTGCACCCAACATGCACTGCGTACGTGCAACGAAGTTGACATGTACTGCCTTACAGAGAAGAGATCTCTATATCGTGCAGGACACACGTTATAAGTTCTACTTTCCTTCTAAAATGCAAGGAAATATTTGAGAAGTAACACAAACATGAATTATGCATAGATATTAGTAATTCACGCAGCATAACTATGAATGAATAGACATGGCACACTCCTCGCGACATACCGTGACGAAATATCTCGCCGAAGCGGCGTAGGCGTTGCTCACGCCCCGATGCACGCCTCGAATCACGTGTCGCTTCACGATGCACGCAACCGCCCGTCGCGAGGTGCAACTTCCGTGCGGATTCACACGTCTCAACTTGGTCGAGCACGTCTCTTATTCTCACTGTCGCATATGTTGCCGTGGAGATTCGCGGGTCGCCATAGTGGAGGGCGCTTATGTCTGCATCAGGAAGTCACTCACGAAGCCACTTCGGGGGTATGGCTGGCAGGGTGTGAATCATTAGAATATATGTACGTGCATTGAACTAAATTATTCGCCAAGGTTTAACAAGCAAAAATGTTTCAAATAAAGTAATTATAAGTTAGGCACATGCATTTTACATATGGGAAATTGAGTGCTTATATACATCTACATGTACGCAATTCCCTGCAAGCCACCACTAGGGTGCGTGGCAGGGGGTGAAGATCACCAAGCATGCACCATTGACTTGTAAACAAGCTACTTCAGGGTCTCATACAACTAGATACATTCTACTTCGAGTCCTGGAGAAAATTTTCATGGGACAAAATTACGCAACCAGCAGACGCATTCCTGTTGGAAGCACAAAGTGTCCGGTTCATTTGTAGAAAAAAGAATTTGGGCTGATTATATAAAGTGCTTTGACTTTATGTATATACTGCGAGTAAATATTATTTTCATTCTATACTCAGTCATTTGTTTGTATTTATTACATTATTTTACATACGCAGGCAGCACGCAAAGCTTTTGGTCATTAAAAAATAGTTGGCGTATAAAGGTGTATAAAACGTAGTTTATTTCAGTAACATATTTCTACCAGCATTTTATGGCGTCATTTCTGAACAGTTATTATTCATTGCAAGATAGATTTGTGGAGACGTTTACTCATTCAGATACGAATCTTATATTTGTCTTACTTACACGATCTTAGGTTAAATAGTTCGATATTGCCTTAGAGATTATTGGCAGAACCTGTAACTTAAATCTCTTACCACTACTCGTAGCACATCAGTAGAAATCTTTTTGATCATGTTTTAGTAATCAACTCAATCATGATGTTTCCATTCAGTAAATATATATTATATCATTTGAAATTTGATCGACTTCGAATTTATTTAAGTAGTGAAACCATATTGCCACCTACGCAGCGATCAAATTTCCTTCCAAGTTCTTATATTGACTTTTTTGACACAAACAGACCCGTATTATATTCTAGATTCTATAATCATCCAGGAAATTACGTACGTTCCGTCAATATGAAATCAAGAAATGTGTCAATCAATTTATTTCATTCATTCCTACAAGAAGAAATATTAGGAGTTAATTCAGGAAAATGAAGTGTTAACAGCTGGTGACCTAGCATAACCTGCCAATCACACTTGTGGTAGTTCGTAGAGTAACAAGTAGATGTAGCACTTTTTCCACATAGCCCCCTCACGTATTCAAACACTTTTCCATTGCGTGATTTTTTTGTCATCCATTTCGTGTCATGACGGGAACGGGTAGAAAGAAGTTGTAATCATTTGGCGACAGCATAATGTACGAAATAACAGCAAAAATAATTAAATCCGGCCATGAAAAGTTTTTGAATTTGAGTTGGCTACTATGTAGGTTACTAGTTTATGACTTCATGCAAGTATAAAATAATTTCACATTAAAATCAAGCCTTGATTTACTTGATAAAAAACACTTCCTAACTATTTTGGCGCCACTTGTAATGATTCCTTATGTTGCCATGAGAAGCCTGTTTCCTATAAATGCGTCCTGTCGACTTGCTTATTCCACTTGAAAAGTCTTTTACTTCAAGGCGAAACGGAAATTGGAGTGTAAAAAATGTCAACCACGCTTCACTTTGTGATTGCGAGAGTGCTGTAAATATTAGTTCCTTGTTTCCCCCCCAGGAGAGAAGTCATTTGTTCCCTCAAGTGCGGCAGCCCTGCTTGTGATTTTATTGGGAGAGAAGTTCCCTGAAGTTCAAGTCCACAGAGCTCAAGAGGTTTATCGAAGTTCCGCTACTTACCTGAAACTCCTTTGGCGAAGAGAGTAATGGGTTTATTTGACAAGCAATAAAGTGGCCCTAGACATGCCGTAATGCGCTCTACTAAGTGAAATAATTAATATCCGACCTCAAGAAGCAAAGAGGAACTGTACCAGAGGAAACCCTTCCTGGGAAAATTCAATTGACCCAATTTGAGTACATTTTATATTCATACGAGTGTAAAACGCATAAAACAAGGTTACCCTTCCAACTAGACCCAACAAACTTAAATCCTATCATCCTTTCACGACACTTTTTAATAATTTGACAAAGCAATCCTTATTTTAATATCCATCCATGACATTAATTAATGGTTATAAAAGATAACCCCTTAAATTTGAAGAAATAAATGCCGTTAAATGAAAAAATACGATGTTTTGACCCATTGATATGAAATTTAAGTTGCTAAAAAGTTTTATTGCCATTAATGAACTGTTTTTTACAGGAATTTATAAGAATATGTGATATATTTTGATGCAATATTCATTAACACACGCGGGTGCCATTCCTTCTTTATGAGCCATAAGACTATGGCTCATAAAGAAGGAATCGGATTTAAACACAAAAAAATTTTACCGTTCAAAGAAGCAGCAGCACCTTGCAACCTTTGATGGCCGAAAATGGTCTCCATATTATTTGAAAAAAACAAGCATATTTTTTTTTGTTTTTTATATTTTTTACTTAAGATAGGTTAACGAAAATTTTCTAGGGACCTCCTAAAGCCAATGCGAGAAGAAAAAATGAAATTTCCATTCGGTAATTATCATTATAACTCCAAAATTTGTTGATTCCTTTTGGGGTTCAAATATTTGTAGTCATCACCTCTATGAGTCAAAGCGTTCCCCCTGCGTTTATGTCTCATTTAATGATAGCTCAATTGTCTGGATAAGGATTTTGTTTACTGATCTGTACTATAGTGGAACAGATTTGCTCTCGGGTGGGAAATGAAAGACAATAATGTTTGTGAGACATTCCGCGACGTAATGGGGTTAAAACGTCGTACCGTATCCAACCCGGAGTGAGACATGCAGCCCTGCTTGCTCCGGAACTCCTTAAAGGAGTGGCTAATGACTCAATAAGCATTGTTCAGCCGTTTTGAACTAAATGCTAAACTCTAAAGAGGTATTAAATATCAATGGTTGATTTTCCCGTTTCGATCCACAACATTTAAATAAAAAAATTGATATACTTAAGTTGACTGCATTAAACAAATGAGATAAATAGATACGTTTTCACCAAGCGTTCATTAAACAATTCATTACCCCCACGTACAACAAAACAACAAATAAACAACAACCATTGTGGTACCGTGCCACGACGTCAGTGGATGACGTCGTGTTTTTGAGCTGCCAAAAACGTGCAATTTCTTCAGAGCAAGATCTTTCTCTTCTTATTAAGATTCTTAAGAGATCCTTGTAACAATTTTCAACAAGTACACTTTAGGTAATAAACTTCTCAATCAAAGAGTTATAAAAAAATACATGTTCCCATTTCACTGGGTGCAAACGATGTCTCTGGTAACTCCACTTGGAATATGCTACCAGTGTATAGGATCCCTACGAAATCAGTCTAAATAATGAACTTGAACGTGTGCAGCGAAGATCGGCAACATTTGTAAAGGGACAATTCGATAATTAATTAGCGTAACCAGTCTATTAAATAAATAAAATTGGGAATCATTGTCAGATCGCAAGTTGAAATTTAGACTTAACCTCTTAAACACATTCCAAGACCATATTTTCAGTGATGATGTTAAAAATAATTTGCGAACCCCAACTTACTATGGTAGACTGGACCATGATCACAAAATTAGAGAAATTGATTGCCGAACTGACAGATTCAAAATGTCTTTTGTTCCTCGTACACTTAGGGATATGAATTACGGTAAATATATCCAAGACAAGTGTAGCAATGGATTACATTGGTAATATACATGTCGGTATGAGGACTTAAAGCTAACCCAACTAACAGCATGTTTCTGCATGTTTGCTTTGCTAATTTTTATCTTTTTTAAATAGTGAAGTTTAGAACAGTATATGATAACCTTTTTTATGCATGATATGTAATGCATGCTTGGTGAGAATCCACCCCCTTCCATACACCTTTATGGTGGCTTGCAGGGTATAATCAGATGTAGATGTAAATTGACACCCAACAGGAAAATTAGAGAGACCCGTGATCGAATCCGGGTAGGGTGGTTGACTTTTTCTACATGGAAGTATTTTCATCTGAATAATGTGCTTAACACAACTAACTTAGGATCTCTGGACCATTGTACGTTTATGGACATTTGAATTAATGTGTTTGGGATTGATGAGTAAATTACCCATTAATAATTGTTATATTCTTTGGCAGATGCTTATAATTTCGTTGTACGTACCTTTCAGAGGCATATTTAGCATATTTCTATAAATTAGTAATATTGTACATTTTAGTGAATTCAATGTGGTGATTGATCGGTGATTATTAACAATGAGCCCCTAACACGCAACATTAAGGAGGCTTTCAGGGCATTTCGGCAATGTCGATCAACTCAAATTATTATACAAACCACCCAAGCAACTAACTAGCATCGGTCATTCAGGGTAATATTCCTTTATCCAGATCATCATACATTTAAGTCCGTTTTGTAGAGTTTTGTCTGATAGGTAGATAAAAATCAAGTAGATGAGGAAAAAACTAGCCACTTAACACTGAGGTATCAAGTTCAAGTAAAGAAGAAACTCTTTCAGTTCAAATGACCTACTCAATATAAAATATTAAAGTCCAGCCCACTTACATAGTTCACTGTTTTACTGGAGTGCTTATAAAAATTTCTTACATATCGCAAAACGTTGTTATTCACCTCCATGCTTTCTCCCTTATGAGCTCCTTTCTCTCCTCAGTCCTGCTTGAAACCAATTCCATTTTTTTTCTCCTCTGCTTAAATCGACTGTAGTGAGTGCGTCCTTGTCCCTCACAAGAAAAGGCTTGACTTTCTCTGCTATACGTTTTCATGAAAAGTTACCGCTCGTGGCATTTGTAAGGAAATAAAAGACTTTCATGGTAATTAACAATCGATTTGCCTCTACAGGTGTTTTAGTGATCCTGGTTCTCGTCTCGTTATTTTTAACCTAAAAGCATTCGAGGCACTGATTTTTTATCAAGCTGTTTTCCTATCTCAGGTCACTGATACGTAAAACATTCCTCACATTACGTTTTATTTTTAAACTTCCACTTTATCGAATAGGAATACATTCTAATTATCTTCATACTTTTATACCCTGAAAAGACGGAAGGCACGGCTAAATTATGTTTTCAATAAGTGCGTCTCCGTGGGCGTTACTCAGGAAATATTTTAACCAAACTGGCTCTTCATCAGCAGAGTACGGAAGTAGAAATATTAAATGGATTCAGGCTCAACTTTGTGGAGTTTTATGTTTATTAGATAAGGCAATAATTCATATATAAATTTCACGAGAGCTTATTAACATGACCGGCTCCTGGAATAGCCAACATCTTCAGGTAAAAGTACACAGGATTAAGGCGCTGCAGCCTAACTTCCCCTTAGCCCCTCTTCTTTTTCCCATATCTCTCGTTGTGCCGGCAGTTCAGGTGTGATGACTCTTGGGCAGAAGTGCGGGCTTAGGGTACATTCAAATATAATATCAACATGATTTTAACTCATTTACTCAACAATTAATAAGTTTATTCATTTTGGGTCAATTTAAAAAAAAAGTCCCTTTCAAGTATTTCATTCGCTTCGCATGGAAATAACTCCAGTCAAATAAAACCATGAAGGAAACAATTCACAAAAATATAAAATAATATTCATGAAATCAATTCCACAAACAATCTCGAATAACGCTTAGGGAATGTTCAATTAATAATCTCAATTTTCTGAATGGTTCAGGACTCCACTTATCCGTTTCGGGATGTCTGTACATTCCCCATCTCTCGAACCAGCCAACCCTGGGTAGTTTGTCTCCCTCTGATGTACTCTTCTCTCTGCGTCAGCTCCACTTTCTCAGTACTCCAGCACCTAAAACTCTGCCTTCCCCTTGGACTACTTTGCATTCCACCGTCTGGACTTCCAGAATCGTCGGGCCCAGCTCCCACACGCTTCCGTTCACTTTCAACTCCTCCCTCACTATCCACCCTCACTATCCAACCTCACAATCGTCCCTCACTATCCTCCCTCACTATCCTCCCACACTATCCTTCCTCACTATCCTCCCTCACTATCCTCCCTCACTATCCTCCCTCACTATCCTCCCTCACTATCCTCCCTCACTATCCTCCCTCACTATCCTCCCTCACTATCCTCCCTCACTATCCTCCCTCACTATCCTCCCTCACTATCCTCCCTCACTATCCTCCCTCACTATCCTCCCTCACTATCCTCCCTCACTATCCTCCCTCACTATCCTCCCTCACTATCCTCCCTCACTATCCTCCCTCACTATCCTCCCTCACTATCCTCCCTCACTATCCTCCCTCACTATCCTCCCTCACTATCCTCCCTCACTATCCTCTTCGTTTATTTCATTATTGTCCCCTCTCGTATCTACCGACGCTCTTCCCACACTCCATCTTTCCTGTTGCCGAATTGTTTATTTCTTTGTTCCCGTGACTTGGGACGCGTAACTATCCACCTCCCGTACGGGGATCCGTGCATGTTAATAATGGCGGCCTACTACCACTGACAAGGGGAGTGTCCGAGTTTCGGGGCTAGATGCTGACGAAATTTGCCAGGCAGGTAGTCCTTGATTATTTATTTACGAATCACCCTCAACATAGGGTTATATATCCAATAACTTCGTCAAAAAACGAGTTTGAAATATTTTATTGTTAATAGAAAGCGTATAATTAGCCTAGTGTTATCAATGGAGTTTGTGTCAGGGGTTGAAGTACTAGCTTCAATGTGCCGAGGTCCCTGGTTTCGAGACTCTCAATCTCTATTTGTTTTTCATCGTAGTTTCGTTGTACGACTGTCCCTGGTTTTACATATTTTTAACCTGTTTACCCGGGATGCGTTTTAACTATTTTACGTGCTAATTACGTGATTTACTAAAGTTACGTAATTAGTTCCAAAAATAGCTAAATACGTTATTTACATGAATCACGTAATTAGTACGTGGTGGTCTCGAAAATACGTCCGCACGCGCTGTCGTTTTTTGCGTACGAAATTAACGGAAGAGCATGAAGTGTGATCGTGATTTTTAATTTCGACGCATACCTTTTATTGATAGAAGAATATCAATGCTTCATTATCTTATCTCTTCCTGAAATAGCCCCATATCTAAAAATAATATTCAATAAAACACTAAAGAACCACACAGTACCCAAGGATTGGAAAGTAGCTAATATTACACCTATTTTTAAAAGCGGTGATAGGGAAGACCGTAGTCACTACAGACCCAATTCACTCTCGTCAATCTCTTGCAAAGTATTTGAGCACAGAGTAGTCAGTTCAATCATGGGGCATTTAGATAGCAAGGGATTACTCATAAACAGTCAACAGGAGTTCCGGAAAGGTAGATTTTGCGAGACACCATTAGCTTTATTTGTATACGATATTTTAGTCTAAGGCGAAAACACTACTGAAGTTGCGATATTTTTAGATTTTAAAATGGCATTAGTTATTCCGCCTTGGTTTATAAGAAATAAGGCCATAAGGAAGTTCATTAAACTTCAAGCCTCTCTTTATCAACTAAAAGTCTACCAAAAACTTTCAAAGGTAGTTCGGCCTGAAACGGTAATGAAATATTTATGCATGCATGGGATTTTGTCCCCTCTGAGCATTTGAGATACAAAAATTCTGAATATGCCGTTCTCCCTCCCATATCCCCATTTTAGATTAACCTGATGAGATCTTTCAGGTTATGACTCAATAAGAGGAAAATTAGCCGGCAACGAAAAAATTGATAATCTCCTGGTAGACAGTCCCCGGCTGGGAATTAGGAAACAATACCACTGCGAAATCTTAGCGTTAACAATGGGGTTGTTTACCATATTTGTTATTGCCAAATATGATAGGGTTTGTACAATAAAAAGACCCGTATTTCTCCGTTGTTTGATCCATCAATTATTTCCCGAGTTATAAGCGGCGAAAAACTGATGTTTTTATCCCTTTCGGAAAAGTGGGTGTGGTGCAACCTCTGGCGTATATCGACTTCGTCCAATCACAACTGAGCCCACGAAGCTACTTCACCTCATCGCAAAGGGGGGGAACACAGCTGACTCTGACAATAGGAGCAGTGGTGACAACATCTGTGTTAGCAGACCTTCCGAGAACCCCCCTCCACTCCCTTCTCTTCCCATAAGAGCAGTCAAGGACGGGAGGAAAGTGACGTCAGTGTTATCACAGTAGCTTTTTCGACTGGGGGTCACCTTTTGCTTATTTTAAATGTGGATTTATGAGTAAATGGTTGTGGTTAGAAGATTAATTTTTTCACTAAATTCCTTTCTACGTTTCCATCTAACAATTTCGTGCACGAAATTGCGATTTCGGTTCCGAGTAAACGCCCCCATTATAACACTTGCATTCTACATCCGAACCAACACAAGAATTTTCTCTGCTGTCAAATCAAGATCATGGCATAGCTTAACTTCGATAAGGAGTATAACTCCCTTTGATTGAGAGCTCCTTATAAAAATAACATTTACACAGCCTTTGATGGATCTCCGAGTCGGGATTTCCCTCCGTGTCACTTACGACTCCTTCGTCTGAAAACACCTCAGGCTCCGTGTCTCAGGATCCTCGGGACGGAAGATTTAAGTCGCAGGAGACTTCTCCATTTTTAACATGCGTGGATCCGGGTCGCGCAGGGGAATATACCGGGAAGCCACCCCGCTCCGGCCCGGAGGCACTTTCAAAGGTACGACAGAGAATGAGAGCAGAGGCTAATTTTGCCGGTGAGGTGACTTCGGCATGAACGGGGGTCACGTGGTGAAGGGGTGGGAAGGAGGGACTCTGCTCCTAGACGGTTTTCCCTGATGGGGGGAGGATTCCCAGAATCCTTAGCGCCAGAGCCAGGGGATGCTCGAGAATTATCTACTCCATACTAATCCGGCTGGATAATTTCTAATGTAGGTCAGTTCTATATCTACATAATACCCTACAGGTCACCATAAAGGTGTGTGGCAGGGGGGTATGGAGTTGGCCGGTGCTCAAAGCGGTTCCAATGATGGGGATGTCATAGATCTCACAGGAATAATTGTATTGTAAACAATTATAGATGGATACATTTATTTGTTCCAGGACATTATTTTCCCTTGAAAAATATACATAAAAACATTTACCTAGTCTCATTACAACATCAACAGGGTAATATTAAGATTAGAAAATGAGTAGCTGTCTAAGCATCGACAATCGTAGAAATCTTAGCAATCAATACAAGGTGTCAATGATTTAACTATAATGTTATAATACAACCAATTTAACAATAAATAGTATAGTACCGACAATCATAATAGTACCGAAAAAACTTAATAGCGTATACATTTACTTATTATGTTTATACATACATAAAGTATTTTATTTACATTGCATAAGATGTGAGTGCAACCGCTTTAAAAACATATAAATGTTTTCGGAAGACCTTATCCCATTGTGACGTTTTTTTTATGCTGGCGCTCGACTGCGCCCACTGCTCCTTTTTTTTCGTGTTGTTTCCGCGGACGGCCGCGGAGTCCGCCGTTGTTGGAGGGGAGGGGAGGAGGCTGCCCCCCCTCCAGCCCCGGGAGGAGGTGGGATCGTCGGGAGGCCGGAATTCGGTGGGGAACGCGCGAGGGGCAGCTGTCGTTCGGTCAGGCCGATTAGGACTTCGGCGTTAGGGTTTTCTCTTGCGTTTAGAATCGGCGGTAGCCTTACTACTTTCCGTTTTTTTTCCTTTCCTTTATTTCCCCTTGCATTACTTGTCCTGTTTTCCTTACCTCTCCTGATTCTCGGTGATGAACAGGTGCTCGAGCCAACGAGCAGTTGCCGGACGCCACCTAGTCTGAGAGAATCACATATCTTAAGATATCTTATTCTTATTCCTACCCTCATCCTTGTCCCCCCCCCCTTCCGAGTGTGGGCGGAAGAATCCAATATACATACCCACGCTGGCGCCCAGCATATCGCCGACCGCCCTTGAGCTCTCCCGGGGATTATCTCACACCATCAGGTAGTGAATTCCATAACCTACAAGATGTTACATGAAAAGTGTGAAATTACAGTGTTTTGTGTGCTAAACATCCCTCTTGTGTTCAAAATCCGCTATCGTTTCTTTACATATGTATCTTTCTCCACTCAATTTCAGATTTCAAGGAGTTTGGAAAGAACTTGCTTTCATTAATTCACCTTTTCTATCTCCTCCGAATTTTTCTCAACTTCACTTCTTTACCTGCGTGCTTTACTTTACCAGCCTCTTCTTACCTTTTCCCTTCTCTGCTAAACCTGCATCTCGAAAATTACATCCCTCCACAAGTTTGGCAATAAAACAACGCTACGCTCATTAATAAATTCCTATCGCCTTTACAGCTAACGTCATTCCCACCTGATCTCTTCCCCTTGAAGGATCATATCTTGCAAACACCATCATTTATCTCATGTGACTATTTCGTAACCTTGTTCCATCCAAATAATATACATGCATCCTAAGAAAAGTGAAGTTTTTCTGGGTCTAATTTATACGCACCTATTGTCAAAATTGTTTTTTCCAATGCAATGTCATGAGTACCAATACTAATCAATCAACATCTGTTAAAAGTAACTTGGCTGCCGATTTCAATCATAATTTGGTGCATCATCGAGCTTGAAAAATACCTAAAGGGGGAGAGAATCAAGTTCCTTTTATGCTTATTACAGAGAGGGAGTGGTTTTCGTGGAATGCTATCAAGCGCGATATGATTTAGAGTGATAGGTTGAATTTCAGAGGAGCTGTAAATGGAAGACAAGGGTTGGACAGAGGGGATGAGGATTAGAGGCGCCGGAAATGCCATCCCCTGAGGCAGGAGGGCAGGCCGGAAAGGGGTCACGAGGTCACGGGAAACAAGGGGTTGGGGGGAAGAGTCACGGCCGTTTGTCCGGCACGATCTTTTTCTTTCCCCTCGTTTTTCTTTCCGGGTCGTGAAGGTCTCGCGCCGTCGTCGCCTGACAAGGGAGGAGGAATTTCCGAGGCATTTGTCGAGGCGTCTTTTGAAGGCCGAGTGGCGAATAATTCATGGCCACAGGAGATACCATCGTGTACATCCAGCGAAAGGTAAAAATGTCATAATTTTAGCGCTCGCTACTTACCCAGCACCTGCTATGCAAGGAAACTCGCGAGTGTGGGGCAGGGGGTTGAACATGGCCGATTAGGTTTTCCCTTGTTCTTTTTGTAGTTTTCAGCAGAATTCTCTTTTCTCCCTGTTTACCGATTAAAAATTGTGTGGTTCAATGGATGATGGATGGACTTTAAGCCAACCCAACTAACAGCATGTTTTCGCATGCTTGGTTAGCTATTTTTATCCTTTTTAAAAAAGTGAAGTTTTGGCTAATATATTATTTCTAATGCCTTTATTACATATGATATGTTGTGCATGTTTTGTGTGAAGGGTATTATGTAGATGTAGATGTACCTTTATTTCCTGATTCCGGATATTACTACCATTATTTCTTAAGATCATCATTGAATCACCAGATGTATACTTAAGCACTAAAACCGCATCGTAACTACTTCGAGAACATGTACGACAATACTTTAGAATCTGAAGCTTACATTGTAAGGTATTACAAGCTAATATTTGTGACTGTTTTCACCTCATAACCCGGACGATTTTTTTCGTGTGAGTTATTTCGAATTTTTCATTATCGTCTTCATAAGGAGAGTAGTTTTCCTGCTTATGCCTTCCTTTAACTTAGACATCAGTTCGGATGGAACATGTTTCCTTCACTTCATTCCATTGCTTTCCTCAGACTGAGACGAAAAAATCAGAGTCGCACTTCATATGTTGATAAGGTAAAATTCAATATACTCCTGAAGACATAATTTAGGAAGAAGTTCTGAGAATGGAAAGGAAAAGGACTTGAGAAATCTGGGAGGAGACAGAGAAGGAGAGTGGAATGAGTTAGTGGAAGGGGCACAGTCCTACCTTGATTTGCTCAAAAACTCTGACGCGCAGAAAATCTCTCATTTTGGCTTCGGTTGGTCGTGTCCACAGAGCGGTCAGCAGAGCGACATTTATCCCAAATGGCTACAAGGTCGTATGAACATGAATTGAACAATATTTTTATTTTAATGAACGGATACAGTCTAAAATTTTGGATTTTACTTCGTGCAACCTCCAGACAGCCTTTGTGAAACTCGCTCTTTAAAAAGAAGCGCACATACAAGGACATCAAAAGCCGAAATATGTACCTTGAAAATAACATTTAATGTCAAAATCATTGTCGGTAACAATAAAAAAGTGACCATTATTTTCAAGAAAAAACAAAACTTTACGTCGGTAACAACAAAGCTTGAAATTCAATAAGCTACTTTTTTCCTGAAATAAACGAAACTAAATTTTACTCGAGTTTATTAAAATACGACGTTGTACAGTGGGCATTTCCTGATGGAATTATGTTCTGTAAATACAAGTGCGTTGAGGCACATTTCATATGTCTCACAAGCAAAGCTTAAGTTCATTTTTCTGTTGCGATTAGTTTTTCCAAAAAAGCACAACGTTGGAAAATCACGGCACCAGGCAAATCAGAACAAATGTTGTTCGTGCGTCGGGACCGTGTGTCCAAAGATACGGAAATTAAAAATCACGATCACACTTCATGCTCTTCCGTTAATTTCGTACACAAAAAACGACAGGGCGTGCGGACGTATTTCCGAGACCACCACGTACTAATTACGGGATTCATGTAAATAACGTATTTAGCTATTTTAGGAACTAATTACGTAACTTTAGTAAATCACGTAATTAGCACGTAAAATAGTTAAAACGCATCCCGGGTAAACAGGTTAAAAATATGTAAAACCAGGGAGAGTCGTTTATTCATCTAAAAAATTAACGACGGTATTAAAAAGGTTTTATTCATCTAATGGCTCTTTCTCTACACTATTTCTCTATTCATATCTGCGGATTACGTACCTCTGTTTTAAGTACCTTTATTCTCGCTTCTCTACCCACGATAACGGCCTTCTTTGCCCCATTTTCCCTTCATTACCTTATCTCGTCTCTTAATGGTCCTAATTACATTTCCACTTTCACCTTTCCTTACTTTCCCGACATGTTCATCACTCCGGTCTCTTTTTCGTCCATTTTCCATTCTCTTCCACGTCCTTCTCAATACTGATTATTCATTACAATCAATTTGCATAGTTTTCTTACATTACATCTACGCAATACACAGCGAGCCACTGCGTGTGGCAGGGGGTGTAGATCACCAAACATGCGCCATTTCCATGCAACCAAGAGCTGTCATGCAATGCTGTCCATACACTTTAAGAGTCCTTTCTCTTATCATCACATTTCCCAAGTACCCTTTTGACGAATCCTAGCTTTCTCTTGGCTTATTGGCTATTCGCATATTTCCTGGCTGTGCCTTCCCCACGATACACACCAGTTGTATTTAATTTTACTTTCGTGTTTCGTTTATCAAGTACTTTCGTGTTAAAATCACCATGGAGATTTAGTTGTCATTTTACTTATAGAATACGATCACTAATGCTACTTTATTGGTTAGTACCACTTTAACCCATTGCGATGTGACAATACATAAGTAAAAGCAATCTAAAATATTCTAAGTAGTACAATTTATATTGATTCCCTTGACATTTGAAGGACGGAGAACATAAAGCATTTTCTTTCACGAGCGCCATAACTCCTTCTAAAAAAATATGCTCTAGCTTGATGGCTAAACCATCGGTCCATTCCCAATCAGGTGACAAATATTTGAGATAATGTTAAGAGAAGCGAACTATCCGGAAGAGGGGAAAGGAAGGATGAGTATTCTGGGTGATATTCGACAGAATATACGAGGAGCTTAATGAGGGATTTAAATCAAGAAAACATTCCTTGCTCCGACATGTATACATTTCTACGACTTTTCATGAACATTCCAATTTCAGCCGCTAACTTGCGAGAAAATGGCAAAAACACTCACCCCTCGAAGAGAATGACACTCGATTTCCCAAATAATTACAACTCTCCTTCAGCTATTTATTCTTTTTACCCGCAACAAATGTTCCGATTCCGTATTAAAGTCTTTTCACGCGATATTGTTCTCATTAGAAAGCACTACTTGGATGAATGGCCGCTTCTGGTGAGTTTCGCTGGAAAGAAAAAATTGAATGCTCAAGTGCGCCTGTGTGTTGCGAACTAATTTACGGCGTCTCATTCTTGAAATTCCATTATGCCTTGAGGATAATTAAGACCTGCTCCGCGAGTCTGAAACACTGTTTGCTTCGCCGAAGGAAAGAAAACACGAGTTTCGCCCTCCGGGGTGGATGAAATGGCGAGTTCCCTCTGTCCGGAAATGAGTCGTAAATGAGGGCGAAATTAGGGGAAATGAGATGTAGTGCCTTTAATTAGTCCCCCAGCAGTTTTACACGTGCTCCGTGCCGGCAATTAAGCGAAGTGCTTTGTGCGATCTTAGAGTAAAAGCTAAAGACGGGCCGGAATACTACCTATCTCCTCTATCGTACATTCCTCGAAAAACTGAGAATTACTGCCACGCTACACGTTAAAAAGATGTCCACTGGGGTGGAGTGAAAAAAGTCAATATTTATTTTTTCGGAAACGGGTACCTACCTTTCAATGACTGTGTATGAGACCTAGTAACAATTCTGTAAAATATTTCATTTTTACATCGTCATCTTGAGTCTGCACATTTGGCTTAAAGTTCGAAAATTTTTGAAATTTTTGTGAAAAAGAAACTGGCTTTAAGACGTATCATCAAGGTTCGATCTAGAGAACAATCCAGTAAACCACTAAGACGGTTTGAAATCCCGAAAATAAATTTTGGAGAATCAGAATATGTCGAGATGATTGTTTGCAATGATGTGGAAGTGGCAGAACCAACTCTCACGAGTCATTTGACCAATCAGGATTTGCAAAGGTTACTGGAAACCGAGAGTGTAAACAAAGCTTCTGAGTGCACTCTTTTTGAACTCCCATCACACGCTCAAGCGGTAGAAAGAGCCGTCAAAGAAATCACTTCTTCCTCAAAATTGGTCTGTGATCAAAAGAAAAGAGAAAGCTTAATCAAAACTAGAATGTTTGATAGAAATATCCGTCTAATATATGACACAAAGAAACAATTTACCTGTTGAAGACTTTTCTTAAAGATGTAAATACATGCTCACATGGTTGGGTGGTTGGGAGGGCATTGGTGGGACTCGAAGTGCAACCACCTCCCCAGGGTGAGTTCTGGGTAGTTTAATATGAATTAGCGAAGAGTTTCACAATGCAAAGTTGATTAAAGAAAGCTATATGACAAGTTTTGATCTCATTATAAAAGGATATCAGAAATTATAAAACGTTAAAAATATCATAAATTTACGAATATTTGGATAAGTTTAACCCTCATGTGCAGACTAAAACCACCGCCTAAAATATTTTTTAAAATCCTGTCTTTATTTAAGGTCTTGTTCAAATATTTAGTGAGTACCCGTCAGGGTTTTTTTTGTGTCAAGTACTTAAAAAAATTTGTAAAAATGCAAAATATATAAAATTTTCAAACTTTAAGCCAAATGTGCAGACTCAAGATGACGTTGTAAAAATTAAATATTTTACAGAATTGTTACCAGGTCTCATACACAGTCATTGAAGGGTACCTATTTCCAAAAAAAATATTGACTTTGTTCACTCCACCCTACTGTCCACGGCTGCACTCACTTCGAGTGCGTGACAGTGAAGGTTCTTTTATTACATATATTTCTCTCTCTGCACAAGTTAAGGTCCAAGTCACCCCTGGAGAATCATGCGGGTGCAATTCACTGCGACCGCAAATTCGTAAATAACGTCTCGAGGGATGAGATCCACTTTTTTCAATTGAAAATGCGTTGACTCTACGTCGACGTATTACTTTTTAATGAAATCGTTCAAATCCCTATCGCACAAATTCAAAATTAGCTGGGTGAATTTATAACCGGATTGCGGAGTAGGTTAGGTGAAACGGTCGCCTCAAAAGCCCTCCATGCATGTCTGAAAATGTACTGTAGGATATTTCAATCCTGCCGCGTGAACGGCGGTGAAATTCACATTAATTGCCATCAGAAAAAAATCACCTGGACTAGGAATCGAACCACGGACCTTAGGCTTTCCGGACCACTGCGCAGACCACTACGCTACCCAGGATGCTTAATGGGGAACATTCACTATTTTTTATAACTCTTTGAATGTGAAGTTTATTAGCTAAAATGCGCTTGGCGAAAATTTTGCTGAAGAATTAAGTTGTGTTACAAAGATATTACTCTTTGAAAACTGTACCTTTTCGGCAGCTTAAAAACACGACGTCATCGCATGACGTCACGGCACGGTATCACTATGGGCGTTGTTTATCTGTTGATGCGTGGAGGTAAGTTGTTCAATGAATACTTGGCGATAACGTATGTATTTATCTCATTTGTTTAATGCAATAAACGGTTGTATTTCGATTTTTTATTTACGTAGTATGGATGGTAACGAGCAAATCGTCCATTAATTATATAATGCCTGTTTAGTGCCCAAGAATTTCTACTACGTCAATGCAATCGCTGTTTTTTTTAGAAGAACGCCGCCATAAGGGAGTCAACCAAAGGAAATTGTCGGAATGTGTTTTTTTAAGCATTTCTTCAGTCATCGTTTTTTTCGAGAAACGGCAAAAAACCTCAAAACAATGTATTCACTTCGTTTTCTTTTGAAAATAAATGTATCTCCGTATCAATACGGTATATATATGATGTCCGTGGTTCGATACCCGGTCCAGGTGAACTTTTTCTCATGTCATTTAATGTGACAATGTATGTACTGATCGATGTAAATGTGCTCCTTAGCCATCGCTTACACTTTTTGTTCCCCATGCGTATTTCGCGATCAGTGATAAGTCTTGATATATTCCTTCTCCTCTCCCTTCCCAAACAACCCCCCCACTTCAACCTTATTATCATTTATTTAACCCTCCATCTTAATCTTAAATTATTCGAGGGGGTGAATACCTCTGAAGCATGGACGATAACAGCAACAGAGAAGTCAGGACTGAAAGCATTTGAAATATGGTCCTACCGAAGAATGATGAAGATAAAGTGGATCGACCGAGTGACAAACGAAGAAGTCTTAAGAAGAGTAGGAGAAAAGAGATGCCTTCTGAAAACCCTAAAAAGAAGACGGGACTGTTTAATTGGCCACATCTTGAGACTTGATGAAGACATTCTTCGGAGGAAGAGTGAGTGGGTAGAATGGAAAAGGCAGGTCTCGTATGAGATGTATGGAACAGGTTGTGAAGGATGTAAAACAGAAGAATTACGTCAGAATGTAGAGGTTGGCAGAGAAAAAGAATCGAGTAAAGGACTGCGTCAATCCAATCTTAGGATTGTTGACCCCTGATGATGACGATGATCTCTCTGCGGCTGCGACAATCGGAAGGGGAAGTACACTCGGAGCTTAAAAAATCTTTTATGCGCATGCGCACTTGAGGAGATTGATCCTTCATGTAATGGAGTTAGCGAAACACAGATTAACAGGTAAAATACATCTACAGAGTACATTGCAAGCGAACCGCTAGGGAGTATATAGCAGAAAGGGTCCCCAATATTATGACCTGCTAGCATCAAACGGTGAGCGATACAATTGGAGTCATTTCAGATTAAGGCCCGGTTTGATAGACGATTTGCAATGTGATGACTCAGCTATCTCTTTTGAAGGCAATAAGACACCGAGTCAAGGTAAAGCATTATTTTGGATACTCGGTAACCTCCGCAAAAGTATCGCACATTAAACCCCCCCAACACCCAAAACAATGGTTCAGTCTTTTGCTTGGTTGTTCAAATAAAATAGCTAAATCAAGGTATGTATGTACCAAATAGCAAATAAAGGTTATTAATGTAATCGTATTTACAATATTTCTTATTAGTTATTTATTTGCACGATTAAATTCAACAAATATGTCTCCTGCTGACAATAACTCGGTCTTCTTTGGTGTTTATTTACGTCTCCATGAGACGACCTTGTTTCCTAGCGCTGAAAGATTTTACTTCTAACTATAAACAAAGAATGTGTTTTAACGTGAACTAAGAATAATATATCATAATTCAGTAAAACAATTCAATCCATTTATGCATTAGTCATCGCTTTTTTATTAGTTGATAAAAAGCTGTAGTTTTTACAACAAAAATATTACTTAGAGTGATAGGTATTTTTGGCTGATTTTGGTGGAATGAAACATTCCCAAATGTTGCCCTGAAGCCGGATTAACCCTTATTATTACACAACCAAAGATGTTTCTCATTTCCTACTATGCCATGCGATGATTCTCTTTTTTCTTCCTCTTCCACCCTCATTTTCCACTTGTCACGTCCCTTAAAAGACCCTCTCCCCTAATTAAAGCCTGTCCCATATAGCCTCGCTTTGCCTTTTCCTCAGTCAACTTCCTCTCCTCCCACTTCATCCTATCTTTAGCCCTTTCTCGTTTGTCATCCTATTTGTCCACTTTAACATCTCTCCGTCCTTCTTCATGCTCACATCTCAAAAGCACTAAAAGATTTAGGCACTAAAAAGGTCACGCTATACACGCCGCCACCAAAATACTAATGAAATAAAATACAATGATGAAAACTTATTCCTTTAAAATTGTTATTAGTGGGAGTGCATCCAGTTTTACGAGGACGTGCTAAATCTTAATTAACTACATCGCTCCATCGCTTCGGTAAAGTTTGGTAAAAATATGACTATATGGTTGGTATTTTAATCCAAAAGTTAATATCTCGGGAGACCTGCATTTACGTAAAACCCTTAAGGCTATTTTAAAGGTGTGTGGCAAGGAGTGAATTCACACCAAACAGCTTCATCCATCACCTATATGTAGAGGTCCAGGATAATGGTTTTATAAAAATGCAAAATTAGTATTAAGAACCTCAAAATTAGTTAAATATAGTTTTATGTTTATAAATACTTTTTCCGGTGCAAATGAGATTGTAAAAAAACAAATATTTACAATCTTTTTACTTTACCTTCCGAGAGAACGAAAAATAATACGTAAGATATGAACACCACACTTAGTTATTGTACTTAAATATAAACTAGCAGACCTGCGACCTGCTTTGTAGGCAGTTTATTGGTTAACCTACCTCAAGAGATCGATAGAAGGCCAATTATTAAAAACATTATTAAAATTTGCAAATCCGTGATGACCTTGCACTATATTCTGAAACCCCAATTAGATTGATAGAGAAACACCACTTTTAAAAGAAGGCTTATGAAATATTTAGTGCATAAAGGGGTAGAAAGCTTTTTTGCCAATTGAGAATAAAGTATCTTCAAGTTTTTAATTCATACTTCACTTTAATCACTTGCGAAGAATGAAAATAACCACCGTTCCACGCTTAATTCCATAAATTATGTTAATTTCATGCATGAAACCTTCTCCTAACTTCTAAGGAGTAATTTTTTAAACCACTCAGTATAATATAATAACAAATAATCAAATAAACAAAATAAGTATTCAACATACTTACCAATCAATAGATAATTCTTTAATGCCTTAATAGATGAAAATAATTCTGCTTTCTGTAACTTTCTGTAACTCCTTTCACGTCGTCAGTTAGTTAATGCACATTTAGCAAAACACGTAAACAAACATACATAGCAACGTGTACGAATTTGCATAGCAACTCTTTTCCCATGTTAAAAGATAGTGAAAACACTCTTTTTAACGCTTAAATGTTCACATTTTCCGATTCGTTGACAAATATTTAAATACGTCTGTTTCATGTTTTCATATTTCTTATTTAAAACGATACCACAGAGTATATATAGAGAGGACAAAAGCGCTCGCTTCCATTGAAATGTTGTAATCGGGAATGCGCGCGGCGGCCATGTTCTCAGTAAGTTAAAACGGGCGGGATTTCAAAAATGCGTTATGAGTAGGCAGCGTTGAGTGCAGAAGCTGGAAGAACGGAATTAGATAGCACCGATGTATCACGCATGCATATATCCATTCCCAATTCCACTAAATATGTTGACTGCAACTGGCTGCAGAAAAAGTGTCTGCGTACGTTTAAACCTAAAAGGAAAAAAGTAGCCATTTGGAGATAAAACGCATTTAAATTGTTGTCCGAATAACTTCACTGGGGAAAAAACAATTAAGCACCGTAGAGTACAGTTCTAGCGTTAAATCTCTATTGTTAACCTTCATGATTAGTTATATTCGTAAGCATTAAGAAAGTAGACGGCGCATACTAATGAGATCCATCGACAACCAGTTTATTTCCACCAGCTACTGGCGAAACCAATCAGTAAATCGTCAGTTTTCAAGAGCTACCAGAAAATGAAGAAAAGAAACTCACATTTTGGTCATACAAAGGCAAGTGATGTATAACTAACTGAAAGGATGGTAGAAACCAAATTTAGAACAAAAATTTCAACATAAATTACAGCAAAATATCTAAATTAGGCATTAATAAAAGATGCTATTTTCCACATACCTGACACCAGCATAAGGATTCATTCGGAACTACATTGGGGAATATAAAAATCAGTTGTAATAAAATATTAAGAATTATGAGCAAAAATATTTATTTATATAAACATGACATTTCCAAATATTTTACAAAGATGAGCAGATGACAAAAAATAAGGTGAAATAATGAATAGCACAAACAATTATTTATTGAAAACTTGAAATTACTCATAAAATGGACAAGGTAGAATAAATTAGGTGTCTTATTAAGGGCATTATTGCACAGGGTACACAAGCCCAACATTTCAAAGAGCCAATATTATGAAACAGAATCAGGTGTACATATAAAAATGTAAATTATTGTCCCCAACGTGTTGACGTGACTTATTAAGGATATTATTTCACAGGCTCCACTACCACAACATGTCAATGATTGGCAGTATTGCACAGGCTTCACCACCACAACATTCTTTGGAGGCTTTCTCGAACTCCCAACAAGCGGCGGCGGGTTTGGCACACTGAACTTGAATGGTACCGCATGGGCATGAAGCCTGCTCTTTAAATAATTTAAGAACATAGAGTCCTCAAAGTGCTCGCTACATAGTCTGCAATTCGAATGCAAATAGCTCGCACTTTTCCCCTCTAGGTCCTGGCGCCGAGACCGAATTATCCAATCCTTGCATCTTCACAAGGCGTGAGCACATTGCACATGCGAAATGTTCACAAGGAAAGTAAAAAATGAGATTAATTTCCCATGCAGCAATTTGAAACTTTAGGGAGAACAAAAAAATTCAATAACTACAGCATTTATGAAAGTAATAGAGTCACAAATGCTTACCTGACTGAATCCTTTGGGAAACGGAAGAAACTAAAGGTGCTGTTTCGCATTCCGGAATTATTACGGCAATTAATTGCCGAGCACCATGCAAATCCACCTTTTTTGGTGCCCTTCTTCTCTTCTTCATCCATGATAGAGGACTAAAAGATGAAAGATTCACGAAATTCACAATATGGCACAAGTAAGTTGGCTACAACTTCAACCTAACCTCCTCGCCGAAACACTGTATCCGCCAGGTTAACTTACTGAGAACATGGCTAAAATGCGCACGGGTGATTACACCTTAAAGCGCCCTCTGTCCTCTCTGTATACTCTGTGACAATACCACTCCCGCATCGATCAGATAAGGATCTTCGGAGTTTACCTCAAATAGATGCACCGAGGTCGAGCGTTAAAACATCCTGGGAGGTTTGCAACCCGCACACACGTATACTTTTTATATTTTTTGGGCGGGAAGGAGGTACAAAGGAAATCTAAAACTAATGATATGTTATGCGAGGACACGTCCTGCATTCAACGCACTTTTTTCCACCTCCAGAGCTCTCAACCATCGCGAGAAAACACAATAAATCCGACTGGACTGACGGACACCGCTACAAACCTAATTATACTAATAGTAATAAATTAAAACTGTTGAAAGTATTTGACTCCTGTCGGAGTATCCCTCCGGCAACAACAGCTGTAGCTTATCCGAGCTTATGTGTCACTAATTATTTGTTTTATTTATTTTAGGCATTTCCTCACTTTATGTACTCTTAAATTTGAGGCTTTGCCTCTCACCTGCCTCCTCCGGGACTGTGATTTTTCTAATACATCTCTTCTTTTTTTCCAGGTAGGGTGAAGCTACAAGCTGGAACCATGCTACCGACTATAACACATGGTAGGCGAGTCTTAAAATAATTGATTGATACATTACTTTGCCCTTCCTGGTTCAAATTCGAGAGGGTTATTTTTCAGTTTTAGAATAGAGGCCGTCGTATAACGTCATGAAACAAATGAGATGAGATGCTAATGAAATCATAGTATCTAGTGTCACGGAGTAGTAACTCCTATTCATTAACTGTGCGTTTTGGTTGTTTTCATTTTCATATATCGAGTAAACGGGTAACTGATAATTAGTGTTTCCGCGGAAGCTATTTTTTAATATGGGCTGATTTTCTTGTTTACTCTGATTAATTTAAAGCTTAATCATTCATTCATGAAGATGGCCATTCATTAGGTTTTTCATGTTTATCACTCTTAGTGGTGTACACATTGATTGGATTGTTCTAATGGTTTCAAAATTTATTTAATCTATACAGAGACTGCCCGCTAAATTTGCGGAAGTATGCGATTTCATTGCGAACATCGATATCATTAACATTTACTAGGGTTCTGAAGACAACGAGGGTATATCATATACCAAGACAGTCAGCTTTATCTATTTGCGTGTACCGGAAGTAGTTGTATTTCATGTTGAACTAATTAGAACTTGGTTTTTGGTGACTAGAATTAGGACTAATTGGTGACTATAGACTCATTATTTATTTACAGCAGCAGCATATTGAAGTGCTCGGATTCATGTGAAATATATTCCAAATATTGACAACTATGTGCCTTATATACACGCTTTTCACCTAAGAGCCAAAAAGTAGGTAGTTATTTCTTCTGAGCCGCATATTAACGCCATCTCTATGAGAGCCTATGATATGATAATATGACGTCATCGGAATAGTCTTTTTTTTTTCTTGCTTTCATTTTCGTATTTCGAGGGAACGAGCATTTGAAAATCAATGTTAAACAGAAGCTGTTTTTCAATCCATTCCAATGTTTTTGGATACCCGGAATTTTCCAACACCCGAGGAGGGACCCAAAAGAAGCTAGAATCGTGCTGCAGAACGCGTTTTATTTTTTTTGTAAAAGTTTTCAGCTGCTAGGAGTATGCAGTCCTAACCATTCTTTAGTCATTTAGATATACGGAAACTTTAAGAGAGGCCGTGCACCGTCTCTGAGACACTTGTAATTAGCTGCTGCTTTGCACACGTGGGGTTTTTTTTTTTTGGCGCGGCGGATTCCCGTGAACAACGCGCGGTCGTGAAATTTCGTTTCCTGCCCGGGAAAAACGAAGTAGAAACGCTAGTTATGCTGAAAACAGCTTACATAGAGTATGCTATAGAAAAACCCAAGCATATGAGTGTTTTTTTTCGTTTCAGAAGAAGATAAATGTCAATTGACTATCTTCCTCGCATCGGGCGTTCATCAACCGACCGATGGCAATGTCGGAAAAATTAACGAACTTGGGCAGAAAAATCAACATCTGACCTTTGATGAATTAACTGGATTGTCTGGGATATTTTAGAGCTCAAATTTAGCAAATTTTGACAGAAGATTTGAAAATGAGAAGAATGGTGACCAATTTATGCCTCGCTTGCTGACGTCAAAGCGAAACGAGATTCGCTTGGGATCCTTCCGAGAATTGAAGCAACATGACTCCATCGCCCCACCCTCTTTACTCGCCTTAATTTGGAAGCTTGAGAATTATTTTCGTTCCCCCGAATGAAAAGGCAATTGAAAGGAAATTGTTTTGGAGCAGTTATTTGCATGTTGAAACAAAATAAACGATGGAGGCCCTGAAAGGCATCGGAGAAGATGACATTAAAAAATGTTTTGAAAACTGGAAGAAAAGGTTGGTCAAATGCAATCACTCAAATACGGTGTACTTTTATAATTTTTATACTTTTAGAATTTATGATCGCAGGTTGAAATTTAGACTTACTCTGTTAAACAAATTCCAAGACCATATTTTTAGTGATGATGTTAAAAATATTTTGCGAACCCCTACTTACTATGGTAGACTGGACCATAATCACAAAATTAGAGAAATTGATTGCCGAACTGACACATTCAAAATATCCTTTTTTCCTCGTACAATTACGGACATGAATATCGGTAAATATATCCAATATGAGTGTAGCAATGGGTAACATTGGTAGCTGCATGTTGGCAAAAGGACTTGAAGCCAACCCAGCTAACAGCATGTTTTTGCATGCCTGCTTTGCTAATTTTTATCTTTTTTAAATAGTGAAGTTTAGAACAGTATATAAATACTGATCCTTGTTTATGCATGATATGTAGTGCATATTTGGGGAGAATTCGCCCCCTGCCACACCACGTTATGGTGGCTTGCAGGGTATTATGTAGATGTAGATATACTTTGAACGTGACTAATTTTAGTATGACAATAAAATAAATACAGCTGCTTCAAATTGCGGAATTCCGGTTCCCTAGGGTACCCCTTCGTAGTATAGATATCGCGTCATGAGAGGCATCCTTTATCCTTTGTACTTTTAAAATTTATGATCGCAGGTTGATATTTAGACTTAATCTGTTAAACAAATTCCAAGACCATATTTTCAGTGATGATGTTAAAAATATTTCGCGAACCCCAGCTTACTATGATAGACGTCAAGGTCAAGGTCGACGTTGCACCATTGTGGTAACACATCGTGAGATTAGGTGCCAATCAAATCATAGTACCCTTTGTTACGTTGTAGGGACTGCAGTTTCGAGGCTCAAAGCATCAAAATATAAAAGATTATGAAAAAGGAAACCGTCTGGCTAGAATATTTTAATCTGACCGCAAAATTGACGGCACGACACTCCCCAGTAAAGGAGGTGAAGCGATAAATGATGACTTATCGCCAAAGACGATGGATTTTTTTCAGAGCCGAAAAAAATGAGCCAACGAAAGCGCCTTCTCTCGGCACTATGTAAATTTTACCGCACCTTTAATAAATGTGGTGATTTATTTCGGTCCATTTTTAACTCCATTTTTCACAGTTCGGATATTCAGATAAGTCGTCACAGAAGAAATTTACAGAATACTCTACGCGAAATGCAAAGTAAAGTATCGAGCATTGGGTCAATTAAATACACAAGCGTCGCCAACACTGATGCCTACGTGCCTAGAAGGGAAAGTACCCGGAACTTAATTGATCATGCAAACGGCCAGTTGTGATTGGTAAAATGGAATTTTGATTATTTGCAGAGAAAGACAGTTTTCCCTCGTTTGATCTGAAAAAGCGATCTTTTGAATGGAACTTTAAGGAGATTAAATTGATATTATTATTAGTTTTCTACTGGTGAGGGTAGGTCTAAATGGACATTTAATTCTTCCCACCCCCTAAATATCACACGATGTCCCTCTTCTTCAGCCCCTCATACCTTCCCATCATTCTATCCACGCTACCCATTCTTCTCCTCCCTCTTCCCCGCTTACCCAACGTTCTTCCCTCGATCACTTCTTTCAAAACCCCATCTCCATTTATTACCTTTTCCATCCACACTTTCTGCCTTTTCCTAATTTCATGCATATAATTCCTTTCCTCTCTTACCAATTCTGGCACTTAATCGTTCATCCTGCTTTCGACCCACTTTTCTTTCTCCGCCCTTTTCCGCACCCACATCTCAAAAGCCCCCAGTCTATTTTCATCTTCTTTTCGCAAAGCCCACGTTGCCACCTCGTGTAGTGAAACTCTTTACATTAAACTTTTCAAGTGTTTTCTTTACTTCCCTTCTCAGTGCCCCGGTTATTAATTCACGCCTCGGAGTAAAAGCTTCTTTTGCCAGTGCGATTCTCCTTCTCACTTCCATGCTGCTATACCCTTTTTCCTCCAAAACATTACCTTCATAGCTGAATTTCTCCTCCTGGTCTAGCTTTTGACGTCTTACTTACAAAGCTTTTTCTGTTTTTTAAAATCGCATTGGTGGATTTGAAAAAAAAAAGTGTAGAGGACATATGATAATTTTTTTCAGAATTCGCACTTACTCTCGGCGTTTGATGAGCAATAATGGAAATTTGATATGATAATAATATCAATTACCATTGATATTATTATCATATCCCATACCCCATATCATACCCCATGATAATTTTTTCCAGAATTTGCACTTACTCTCGGCGTTTGATGAGCAATAATGGTAATTTTTATCAGATCGCAGATATTACGCTCAATTTGATCAGAAGAACGAAAACAGAGACATAGCGACTGCCTATTGGAGAGGTTAGGAAAGAAATAGAGCATCAGGTCAGCATGCTGCGCTAAAATGAAACCTGGAGAGTGCAGTGAACTTTAATGTGCGGAATTTCAGCGCTCAGTTTTTTTTCGATCTTCATGACAAGTTCCACCAAGCGACGCTAGAGACCATTTCCTTTCTGAGACACTTGAATTTCCTTTGATTCCACGAACAGCAATATTAGTCATAGTAAACTGACAGGCAGGTTAAATGTGGGTACATGTAGAGCAGTCCAAAGTGCATCTGACAGGAGTTATTATGTGTAAAAGTACATGCTATCTGCACCCATGAATTCTTAGTGTAATAATTATCGCAGTGAATATGAATAAATATTCAATATTTAGGAAAAACACATAAGTTGTACGTTTTTAATCGTTTAACGAAATATGTTGTTGTGGTTGCTATGTTAATAGGCGCGATCAGAAATTTAGGTTATTAGCGCCTGTCTGAATTATTCACTATTAAGCCCTTAATTCGCTGCTGTTCCATTGTTTTTTCCTATCTAGTTCGGACACTCAAGTGTTTTAAAAGAACAACAAATTTAATGGGAGATAAAATTAAATTACAACAAATGTTTAAATTTCAATAAATGAAACAACCTTGCGACGAATCTACAATTCCGCTAAAATATGACGGTTGCATATTTTAGTATTATTTTAGTATTACTAATACATTTTTTTAATTTAAAAATATTTAATACCATACCACTCACATTATATCTTGTGCTACACCTTCGAGGTGTCACTTTTCTCTATAGAAGGAAATGTTGTCTGTTAAAAGTAGGCAAAGGGCTTCTAAGTCCTCACTCAACCTGGATGTGTAAGCTGAAAGGGCAAACTCCCATTTCAAAGGCATTTCCTGATCTGAGGTTCAATGACCTCTGAATCTCATGACCCACAACTGCTCAATTCAATTGCATCACGGGTACAAGAGACCAAATGCTGCATTCACTCATTCAATCTGATTTTAGCGGTTTTCGGGCTGGGAGATGGCTGATGACTTGTTATCGTCTCTGCGCCATCAACTTCTTCGGGCGTTTCACTTGTTTCAGCGGTTTCATAAAGATGGCGCTTCCTCGTCGTTTATTTCTCGAAGGGGTGTATCGCCACAAACCCACTTCTTCCTCCCTCCCCGCGCCCTTCCTCCTACCCGCTAAAGTAGTTAGGGCCTCCCGGAAGCCTTAAATTATTCATCCCGCAAGCGTTCAATTATTTATGAGCCATTGTCGGGTCGGGGCGCTTGGATAATTCTCTCCTCACTTGTTCCGCGCGTTCCCATGGTCACCGCGCGCATCGCTTCCCTCTATGGGGATGAGTGGCAGAATTCCTCGGCAGGAAATATTTTCATGGGGACGGCACGATAGTAATAATAATAATAATAAAAGGTCGAAAAGATACGATAGTAGTAATAATAATAAAGTAAAAAAATTGGGGCGAGATTGAGACAAAACTGTCCCTTCTGCCATCTAACCCCTCGTCAAAATAAATATATAATCATATAGTGGTCAAAACCTAAAACAATTACAATCTGAGGTTAAAAAAAATCAGTAAAGAATACACTTATAGGAATTAAATAATGATAAATTAATACAAAAGAAATATATACATACAATATATCAATATTACATATCAAATGGTGTGTGAAAGAATTTGCAATGTGGTAAAAACGTGAGGAATATTATGCTTGCATCCTTTACGCAAAACCCCACTGCAGGAAAACACCCACACTAGATGGGGGGGGTGAAAAACCTGCAAAATCCTACTGATAGTTAAGCTAGTGTATAATAATAACTCAAATATAATAGTATGTACATAGGAAAATTAGTAGATAAAATATAAAATTGAAGAAAAGAAAAATTACAAAAGTGAAGAGAAAGAAAGGAAAAAAGTTAAAAGGGAATTAAGGAAAAATTGCTAAACAAAAACAAACATGATATGATGTATCAACATGGTATTGAATATGCGCCGTTTATCTTGCCATCCGTGTTCTCATCTATCATATGCATTGAGAGAGTGCCCGTGACGTGTGATGCTCATGTGACTCATCTGTTGAACTTTGAGAAGTGTTTTATGTAGCGCCCTTTTAAAAGATGGAAGTGATGGAGAGTTTCTTACGGACAAGGGTAGTTTATTCCATTCACGACATGCAGTGACAATGAATGATTTATTGAAGATAGTAGTCCGGTGGAGAGGTATTACCAGCTTATGATTTCCTCGCGTATTTGATTAGTGGACATTTTTCAGTTTCTTGGATTCTTCAAAGAGGTAAGAAGGCGTTTTAGAGTTAGGAATTTGATAAAGAAGAGAGAGGGTGTGAAGTTGTCGTCTGTGACTAAGTTTTAACCAAGATAGTTCATTTATGTATTGGATGATGTGATCTGATACCTGTAGATTGAAAATGAACCTGATGCAAGCATTCAGAGACCGTTGAAGTTTTAGTGACAGTTCTTGTGATAGATCTCGATAAACTGTATGGAACGACCATGATAGGTTTTCATCTACCAATATTCCCAAATTTCTAACTGCCTCGCAATAAGGAATTGGATCACCATTTATTCGTAAGGGCGGAAGCTCATATTTTTTAATTGATCCAAGAATTCTCGGATATCCAATTATGATGGCTTTTGATTTGTTAGGATTAATTGTTAAGAAGTTGGTTTTTCTCCAATTATTAATTTCTACGAGACCATTATTGATGTTTCCAAATTTTATTACGTAAGTTGTCAACAGTTGAGTTTAGATATATTTGAAAATCGTCAGCGTAAAGATGGTGTTTGCAGTTTCTGAGTGATAATGGACAGTCGTTAATATAAAGAGAGTATAAAAGAGGTCCGAGGATAGAACCTCGAGGTACTCCTAAACGATCGGCAAATAGAGTATTATATTTCAAAGCTAGTACCCTTTTTCGAACCTTAACCGTACCAACCTAAAGAAAAACTACAATGGCCGCAATATTTGACGCACCCAACGGGGTGAGAAGGGGTAGGAGAATTTGGCCGCCCAAAAAAATTCACGCAAACAGGCATACAGTCATGCACTCATTAAGGTCCACTCCACCCGTGGTGGCTTGCGGAAAAATTGATTTCTCGCCAGTGACAACCACAGACTACATGCGCAAACCCCTTAATGATTCCTTCCCACGGATTTCAGAGGACCTCGTCAAGGAACACTAATAATTGGGTGTCTACAATCACTCCTTCTGGAATTGTTTACGGGAAGTTCTTTCCACTCCAGGGACAACTCCAGATTACATTCACACACCCGATTGTATGCCTTACACGGGGTGTATATGGGGCCCCGATTGAGCGATACAATCAATTGGGTATTCAATCACTCCCTCAGGGGCTGTTTATGGGAAAAGTATTTCCGCGCCAGGGACAGCCTAAGACGATCTCATGCACCCAGTGGCGTCCTGTTGGAGTTGTTAGGACTCACGAAAGGATACGACACTTAAGGGAATCTACATCTACACGATACCCTGCAAGCCACCGCGAGGGTGTGTGGCAGGGGGTGAAGATCACCAAGCATGCACTACTAACATGCAAACAAGCAACTATAGGGTCTCATGCAACTAGATTGTTATTATATATAGTATTTAAGGGATTAATACATGCATCATGCACTACAGACTACTCTTAAATATTTCCCCTACCTATCCCTTTGCTATGCTGCCTATTCAGTTCCCTTATAGTACTAAGGGAAAAATTCCATTTTGAATCTATCAGTACGACAATCTATCTCTCTAATCTTATTTATCTAGTCTAATCTAGCATAACACGCTGGTGCTTTTAATATGTGCCTAACATCTTCAGTAATGCTATCCGATTGAAATTTCTCTAATAGATTTAATCTGTACTTTAACTTACTCTCTTATAATGATGCCCAACCTAATTCATGTATTGATTATGAAACACTACTCAACCTATCGTAAAACCTTTTAACGAACCTAGCTGCTCTACGCTGCACACTGTCTATTTCTCTGATTAACCCTAATTCATTAGGATCCCATACACTGGCTGCATACTCAAGGTGGGGCCTAACTAGTGAAAAGTAACATCGCTCTTTTGTCTACTCATCTCATACTACTCACACACATGAATACTCACTCACACAGTGCAATTAGTCACATGCACACACTCACCCAGGTATCTCTGAGGAGAAACTCCGGGAAACTTATCACTCAGGGCTAGGCTCACGATGAGCAGAGTCAAACTATACCGGCTGAGGCCTATGTTAATTATTAACGGAAAGGAAGGGGAAATGGCTTAAAGTGTGAGGCGAATAAGCGTATTTCAGCCACAAGGTGACCGCCCTCTTCAGCGCACTGAAGGATGATGATTCACTTATAGCGCGAAGGTCGACGTGACCTTACCGTGACACTCGTCCCTCGACCTTCAACCTGTGTGATAGTTAATATTTATAAAATGCACACTCTTTATCTTGCATTCTTCTATTTTGGGTTTCCGGATACTATATGCAGAACTTCATGATATCTCTGTATTGAAAATGAAACTGATGCAAACATTCAGTGAGCGTTGAATTTTTAATGGCAGTTCTCGTGATATATCTTGATGAGCTACACCAGGATAGTCAAAATGCAGTAAAATTAATACCGATACAAAGTTTGCCTTCATAAACGTGGGGATCACACATTTCAATCTGAGAAGAGGAAATAATTATTTATTGGCGGTTTTGAAGATATTGTTCATATGATACGACCATGATGGGTGTTCCTTTTACATAATTCCCAAATTTCTGGAAACTGGACGGCCGTGTATTAGTAAGACCTCGAGTTCATCTTTCTTAATTGATGCAAGACTTCTTGGATACCCCATTATGGTGGTTTGTGATTTGTTTGGATTTATTGCTATGAACTTGACATTATAGCTTCCATTATAGATTTCTGCAAGATTGATGCTTAACAAATTGCATATGAGTTTTTAACAGTTAAGTTCAGATATACTTGAAAATCGTTTCCGTATAAATGATATTAGCATCTTTTGAGGGATAATGGACAGCTGAAAGAACAGCTGAGGACCGAGGATACAGCTCAGTGGTACTCTTCGAGTTATATTATCCCACAAGGATCATGAGCCATTTTTGATCATTTCTGTTTCCAGTGATATAGTGTGATATAACCCAATCAATTTCAAGAATGTTTGAATGAATACCATCCTCAAGAAAAGAAATTAATAAAGTCACTAGCAAAATTGGTGGTTCAATATTACGGATGGCTAAGTTATATTAACATTACGTTGACACCACTGAAACAACCTCTGCTTCAAGAACCACCCGGTATCAGATATTCTGTTCAGTCTTATCACCGTTAGAACATTTATATTGGTATGACTATTTCACGTCTCAGTAGTTTTTTTGAAATATTCTTCACCCCCGCGCGACGTGCAAAAATTCACACATATGGCGTAAGAGGGATATGGAATATGTTTTGCCTGGATACAGCGTGATAGCCCAGTGAGTAGAGCCTTTGGCTTCTAACCAAATTTGTGTATTTTTTTCAAATCTGCGAGATTTGTCTCTGGACGCGTCCTGTTAAAGCCAAGGTTTTCTGATTACAAAACCTTGCAGGATAACCGCAGTTGGTCTAGGGGAAGGAACTCCCCTACCCTATCCTCTTACACTGATATTTTTATTTAACTCGCCGATGGGCTTAACACACTGAACTTCGAATAGATCACTTTATATTGATATTTCCATAATGCGATGCTGCTGTAGTTCAAAGGATGGTTCTTGGGCCCACTTTTGTGGCATGAAATATGTAGTTTCATGTTTTCAAAATAGGTAACGAGATATGATAGCCAACTTTGAATGGAGGAAGTGATATCGGGTAGTGCCGTGAAGTTGAGTACCTAGTTGTTTCTCTTATGGAAACGAGTTGGGTAAGAATACCATTGAAATAATATTCATCGACAGTTCATGCGCCGTCCATTTAAGACATAAATGACTAAAATTAATGTTCAACCCAATTTTTTGCTCTCGATAGGTGAGAGTAGAGCTCACCCCGTTCTAAGCCATCAGCGTGTGAAATTCATACATTCAGGGTAAGGGGGAGAGCTCCATTCCCTGGGTTTAGACCCTTTACGTACGTTGAACTAAATTACTTGTTCTTAGTTCTCTTAGTTCTCTAGAAGTCTGCGCTTTAACGAGGGCAAAAAGGTAAAGTAATCAGTGCTTACGGATAATGAGACCGATTATTCGTCACGATATATCAACAGAAACTCTAGTTTCCACTTTGCAATGTGGTTGCAATGTCATGGTCTTAATCACTGCACCAAATGCGTTTTTAATGATTGCTTGCTGACATTACACCGAGTTTTCATATCTTTGTCATCCATGTTTTTGTAAATGCCCTAATAGAACAGTCGCTTAATTCGCCGTTGCTGCTTTCTCGAGAAAGGAATTTCTACTTACGGAACGAAGACGCCTACCTGAACGAAGCAGCACTTGGGGTGAGTTGAGGAAACTTAATGAGGATTGTCAGGAAAAGGTTATCGATTGCAGATAACATTTTGAAATCATCAGAATAATTCTCTGCGTCATCTGAGAATGAGAAATAACCGTTAAAGTCATTATACTATCTGTTATTATTTGGTCAAATAAATAAACGATAAAATATTTAAACAAGGATAAATTGAAGTACTAGTGTAATTCAGGGCCAGTGATGTGCCAAATAGGATTTTTCTATACAGTATGCCTGTATTTTTACGAGAAAAATTTGGGTTGTTCAATTTATTGTAAACATGTGCACGATAATATTTGTCACGTTCAATATTTTTTCTTAAAAAACAATACTCAAGTAGTATAATAAAGGAAAAAACGATAAAAGAAAATTGTAAAGGATATTTAGGTATTCGTCGTCTCAATAGAGTTCTTAAATTTTTTAAGATAAAAAAACAGAATATTTGATGCTATAAAACAACTGAGTTTAATACTTTGAAAATTTAAAATTACTTATAACTCAAGTGGAAATATGTGGAGGCAGCAAAAACACTTGGTAAGTATGCTGATTTTTTTTATTTCTAGAGTTATTAGCCTATCATCCATTCCAAGAAAGTGAAAGAAGCTCTCTATACAAATGTTGTAACTTTTAAATATTTAAACATATATAATTCCTATCCTTAACACGTTAGGATATGTCCGATTACGATGTCCCGTCTTCTTGTTGGAGTTTTCATCACACTTCGCCTGTCTCCCACTCTTCCACAGCCTTTTCTTCCGCTATCCAGTAAACCCATTTCATCATCATTCTCCAGTATTACTTCCCGGTTTTAAGTGCTTCCATCTAGTCTTGCCTTTTTTTACGGTCGATATCATCCATGTCTCTTTGCCGTGACGAACAATACACGATACAACACTCTATCAGTACGTAAGTTCTGATGCTTACGTGTTCTCTTATTTCCGTGTCGGTACTTCCAGCCTTGATCTCATTTACTTTTAGGTCAAATTCTCTCTAAGTTTGAGACATTGGTAAGTAATTATTTAAAAACATAATTTCGATGCATTTCATGGGAGTACCTCTGCAAAATTTGCAGTAAAACATTTATGAAAAATTTTAAAAATTCAAGGCTGCGAACCTATACATACATACAGGTCTCCTCTTGCAACAATGGGGGACATGCAATATTTTTAATAACTCTCTGAATTTAAATTATACTAGCTGAAATGTGCTTTGCAAAAATTTTCCTGGAGAATGAAGTTGTGCCACAAAGATATTACTCTTTAAGATTTGTATATTTGCGGCATCTAAAAAAAAACACGTCATCGCATGACGTCACGGAACGGTATCATTATAGGCGTTCTTTATCAGTTGTACGTGGAGTTCAATAAATGTTGTTTAATGAATACATGGCGAAAACTTTTGCATTAATCCAACTTGTTTAATGCAATGAACGAATGTATTTTGATTTTTTATTTGAGTACTATGGATCGTAGCGAGCAAATCGTTCTTAAATTATATAATAGCTGTATAGTCCCCAGTTTGTTTTCACTCCAACAATAATCCCTGCATCGTCAAAGAAATCGCCTTTTTTTAAGAATAATGACACCATAAGGAAGTCGACGAAAGACAAATTGTCGGTTTCTGCTTTTTTAAATCCCATTTTCATCACTTTTTCGATCAAGAATCGGCAAAAAAAAACTCAAAAGAACACATTTGCTTTGTTCGCTTCTAAAATAAACGTGTGTCCGTAGCAACATAAAATCTATACCGTGCAGTGACGTCAGATGGCGTTAGGTCACGTGACTTTCTTCCATTTTTCGGAACATTTTAGTTCAGCATTTAGTAATCCTTGTGGTTGACATGCCAATATGTGCTTATATATTTGTATTTGTGAGAAAATTTCGCAGCAAGGTCATCATTAATGCACAAGAGAAATAACTTTCCTGTATATTCCCCATTCAGCGTTTGTTTTTTTTTCTTTCACACGATATTATCTTCATCATCATCGGTCAACAATCCTAGGATTGGTTTGACGCAGCTTTCCACTTGTTTCTTCTATCGGCCAACCTCTTCATATTGACGTAATTCTTCTCTTTTACACCCTTGACAACCTGTTCCATGTATCTCATATGAGGCCTGCCTTTTCCAATCTTCCCGTTCACTTTTCCCTCGGCGATAGTCTCATCAGGCCATCATGTTTCAAGATATGGCCGATTAAGTTGTCCTTTTTTCTTTTTAGAGTTTTCAGAAGAATTCTCTTTTCTCCTACTCTTCTTAGGACGTCCTCGTTACTTACTCGGTCGATCCATTCCAATGTTCAGCGTTCTTCTGTAGCACCACATTTCGAATGTTTCCACCCTCTTCTTCTCCGCTGCTGTCATCGTCCATGCCTCACTGCTTTAAAGAAACAGATGTATGTTCCGATGAATTGTTTCCTTACTCCTACGCTTGTATTTCCAGCTGTAAGTAGATTCTTCTTTTGATAGAATGCCATCTTTGCCTGGGTTACTCTACTGGCAATTTCTCTTTTACTTCGTCCATCGTTGAATACTCGGCTTCCTAAGTAACAGAACTCTTTCACCTCATCAAGTGTTTGTTTTCCTAGGTTGACATTGGTTTTGCCCTCTCCTTTCTTGCTGCACACATATATCTTAGTGTTATTCTTATTTATCTTCAGCTGACATAATTGTCCTTTCCCTGGTTACTAGAAACTCGTTCAGATTCCTCACTGTCTCTGCTATGAGTGGTATGTCATCAGCGATTCGCATCATGTTTATTTTCCCTCCTTGGATAGTCACACCAGAAGACTGTTCCTTGATTTCATTGATGGCTCTCTCGATGTAAACATTAAAAAATACGGGAGACAGTGCACAGCCTTGTCTCACTCCTTTCCTTATTCTTGACTTTTCACAGCTGGGTCCAGATTGAATCACAGCTACTTGGTTGATATAACCTTAGCCGTTGGAACATTTGAAAACTCGTCTAATACCATCAATTATTTCAATGTCTTCATTTGGTTGTCGCGGAAGTACTTCCCGCATCAAATAATAGATCTCCTAATTCCCGGAAGTGTTCGTATTCTTCAATGGAATCCCATTAATAATGGTCAATGTCTCTTATTCACATTTTTCTTTGAATGAATGGTTAAGGCACGTCCTTTCCCCTTGGATACATAAAGTTAAAGATGTGTCTATCAATAAACTCATGTCTTAACGGTACCGTGATCGACGACTCTCTAATGAGGCACTCAAGTCTTCATTTCCTCTTTTCTTCCTTGTGCTCCATTGAGTAGGCGTTTGAAACATGCACTATAGTTCTCGTCGCACGCTTAATGACCGTCATCTGTATCTGTATTCACGTTCCACGATGATGCCTACGAAAATGAGGTGACGAGAAATATAGTCGTCGATAACATTGCCGTCGCCAATATTGCGAACGTTTGCACTGCTCTGAACGATCGAGAATGGGCTGTTATGTTCGTATCAATAACTGTCATTGGCCAACATTGGCTGATGTTTTTCTGCTCTGTTGGAGCTATACGGTGCAAAATAATATTGGTTGCCACTACAGTTAGGTTGGCGCAAGCATTTTAGCTCGCTGCCAATAATTGGCATTCCAACATATCATATTGCAGTTGGAACTCTTCTCTACGATTTTATTTTCTTACAGAACCTTGAGTATTTAACCAGATAGTCAATCTATCTCACCGGCTAGATAGAAGGATGAGGTATTTCAACACAAGTCCGGAAGTATTTAGCATAATAAGCTTCGATTCGCGTTGTACGAGTAATCCTTGTGGAATTATCATTCCGAGCGATTTTCCTGTGAAACATGCTACGATTCGCCAACGATAGAGCAGTCATGGCAGAAACAAAAGGAGATTTAAATAAGACAATACGAATTATGTAAAAGAGAATGCCAGATACCACCTAAAGGTCAATAAAAAGTAAACTAATGTATTGGTATACAGTAGGATAAAAGAAGCTAGGACAAATTTTAAACTAGGAAAATAGGTGGAAGGGTTCTGTTACCTGGGAAGCCGAGTAACCAGCGATGGACGAAGTACAAGAGAAATTGCCAGTAGAATTTTCGAGGCGGAAAAAGGCATTTTACCAAAATAAAAATCAACTAGCAGCTACAAATAAAGTCTTGGAAGTGAGAAAAGATTTCTTTAGAACATATAGTTGTTGCATTTTACAATATAGTAGCGAAGGATAGACGATAACAGCAGCAGAGAAGTCGAGGCTAGAAGCATTTGAAATGTGGTGCTTAAGAAGAATGATGAAGATAAATGTATCAACTGAGTGACAAACGAAGAAGTCTTAAGAAGAGTGGGAGAAAGGAGATGTCTGCTGTAAACACTAATGAGAAGACGGAACAACTTAATCAGCAATCTCTTAAGACACTATGGACTGAGAAAGACAATCATCGAAGGAGAGTTGAACGGGAAGAACGGCAAAGGAAGGTATCATATGAGTTACGTGGATAATTTCTGATTCAATCCAAAGTGGATTTTTTTTCGCGTGCAAATTCAGCTCGAAAATTCTTTATCGCCCCCCACTTGTTACCTCTCGGCCACCCTTGAAGGGCAGCCGCCCGTAAGAAGGTCACCGTCCAAGACGTCGCCATGCCTTTGCGTGAGAGGGCAATCTTGAACCAAGGAAAACCCTTTATTTTCTTTTTCAAGTACGAGGAAGCATATGCCTGTCGCAAGAAAGAAACGCCGTCAATTAACCATTATTATCTGGAACCCATCTCGGTGGGTAATACAATATTTTTTTTTTCATTTAAAAGTTCCCTTAACGTCTGTTTACACGTCGCTCGGACGTCTCCATGGGAGCACTCTGCCGCGTATATTAAAATGCATTGTAACATACGAGAATGAATGGTATGCAATTTTTTACATTCTCTATACCACCTCGACGGTGTATGGCAGCGGGTGAATAATCGCGTTAATTGCACCTATTAATAGAAATATGCCAAAGATTGGATAAGTAAAATGGAGAGGAAACACATAAAATGACATTGATTTTAGCAGAAAATTGACCTTGGCTCGGTGGTGTAGTGGGTAAACATGCCGAACCGGATATTTAAGGCTCTTTATCAGATTCAGCAATGAAAAATATGGTAAACGACCCCTTTCATAGGGTTTTTTTGCTTGCACTGAAATCTTTCGGTGGTGCGCTAACTGCTGTATTCATGAGCTGGTCGATTAATTACGTGGAAACTTAGAATTCCTTCGTAAAGGAAGAGGCCCTTATCTCGTTAAAACGTGGCCCACATCCATGCGTTCTCTGTGCCAAGTGTGGGCTAAGTATACTGAACAAGGGTGTCGACTATTCTGTTTAGAATATGACTTAAAACATTTTAAAGTGATGTAATATATTGCCTCGTTTACGTCATTGTAATTGTTTACGTCATTACGTAAGTGTTACCTAATAGATCCTGACCTTATACGATATATTTACGGTACAACCGCTACTTGATGGTATACTGTCACTGAAATATTGCGTTGACGATTACACAGCCTTCGAGAAAGCGTAGCTCGATATTTTCCGAGCCAAAAACTTGCTCCAGACGATTGCTCAAACATAAGCGACAACAAATCGAGCAGTTTCAATGACTCCGTGTAATAAGGCCTTTAAGCTATCTTGGGAGATGGATCTTTAAAGCTGTAACCCTTTCACCGATTGTTTAGGTCTTAACTCTGATTACATCTGGTGGATTTTTTCTTTTCCCTTGTTTTGTCGTCATTCAGGTTAAACCTTACCGTGTCATAGTGGTACGAAAACCCTAGAAGGTGGCCAAAATGATCAACAGTTATGCGGTCTACATAAAACTTATTGTCCCCTTGCTTTTGAGGTCACTAAAAAGGAATCTAAATTATTATTTTAAAAAACTGAAATTTTCTTCAAATATTGTTGCAAAAATATGTTTTAGTATAATTCCAGTTGAAATTCAATCTAGATATGTGTTTTTGAGGTGGCTGAAAACCAATCTGAAAACTTAATTTAAAAGAATTATTCTCTTAGCAAATATCGTTGCAAAAATTAGTCAATTTTTAGTATAATTATCGTTGAAATGCAATTCATCCTGTTTTTAGGGTTTTCTAACCCCTGTGCGTTGACGAACAAATTTCTTAGTGACTTATATAATTATTATTCGTAGTTATATATATGAATTTACGGTATTTTTCTACTGTCCGCGCCAAAATCTTATAGACTCGAGTTTAAATCTAAATAACTCCGAAATCATTAATGGGGTTTTCACCTTATTTACATAGTAATTTAGATAATTTTGTTGTTGGCTAACTACATTGTTTGAACAATTTTTTAAAAACGTATTTTCGACGTGTTTCTTACATTAGAGTAGAAAAAGGGCCCATTTTTTAGCTCTACGGCGCCATGCGTCAATTTAACGTCTAATAACTTCCAAGAAAAGCGTTTGACTAAAATAAATTTCTATTACAAGGTGAATTATATCTTTATTATTACGTCTGCGAAGTTTCAAGGTTTTAACTTTAGTACTTATTGGTATGCTATTCCATTTAAAACCGCACTTTTTATCGGCAACTATGCATCCTGGCGCCACGAGATTAATACTGTCATCTTCCTCTTTAAATTTACAGAGGGAATCAGATATTACAATTTAGCTGAAGTTAGCACCTTATTTTATACCGCGCAGCGTTGCCGGCGGAGTGTCCTGCTCTGTACTCGTGCGTTTTTTCAGGAAACAAAATTCGATATAAAAAAAGGTGCTAACTTGGAAGTTATTGGACATCAAAGTGACGCATGGCGCCGTAGCGCTAAAAAAATGGACTCTTTTTTTACTCTAACGTTAGAAACAGGTCCAAATTTTGTTTTTAAAATTTATTCTAACAGTGTAGTCAGTCAACAACCAAATTATCTTAATTACTAAGTAAATAACGTGAAAATCCGATGAACGGTTTCGGAGTTATTTAGGTTTAAACTCGAGTCTACAAGATTTCAGCGCGGACAGTAGCGAATGTTTCGTGATGGTTCACTTCTGTCATAAACCCTTGAGGTTGCTCACGGGTTTCTATTTAAGTAGTTGCAGCTCCTAAGACTTAATGTGAATGGCTTTGCTAGGGCGGACGGAATCGCTATTAGCTTCCCGCCATAATTGTCTTTCACAATAGTCCTAAGCTACATTTAAATCATTTCCTTACAGACAAAAAATAAATTTGCCGAGGAAATCCAAATTAGAAGAGAATAGTATATGAAGGTAACACGAATGAAATGAATGATTGAAATATATTGAGCTATTTACTCCCTATGATTGAATCAATATGTTTGAAAACCATTAACTTGCTGTATTTGCGTACATCTACATCTACATAATACCCTGCAAGCCACCATATAGGTGTGTGGCAGGGGGTGAACTCTCACCAAACATGCACTACATATCATGCATAAAATTTGTGATTAAAAATTAAAATAGCAAAGCATACTTGCACAAACATGCTGTTAGTTGGGTTAGCTTTAAGTCCTTATACCAACATGCAGCTACCAATGTTATCCATTGCTACACTCGTACTGGATACATTTACCGTTATTCATATCCCTAATAGTACGAGGAAAAAAGGACATTTTGAATCTGTCAGTTCGGCAATCTATTTCTCTAATTTTGTGATTATGGTCCAGTCTACCATAGTAAGTAGGGGTCCGCAAAATATTTTTAACATCATCACTGAAAATATGGTCTTGGAATTTATTTAAGAGATTAAGTCTAAATTTCAACCTGCGATCTGACAATGATTCCCAATTTAATTCATTAAATACGCTAATAAGGTTATCATACCGTCCCTTTACAAATCTTGCCGATCTTCGCTGCACACGTTATTTAGACCGATTGGGTAGGGATCCCATACACTGGCAATATATTCCAAATGAGGTCTAACAAGGGAAAGGAGCTGATTTCTCGTACATGATTGTCACATTTACCCAGTACTCTTTTGACGAATCCCAGTTTACGATTCGCTTGACCCATTATTTCACGTATGTGTTTACCCCAGGAAAGATCATGTGTGCGTAATATGGTAAGAAGTTGTTTCTATTGATTATGAGCATCTTTATTTTTGATTTCCTCCAAGGTCTTCTTTTCAGTTTACCTTTTTGTGATTACCACAGGTACCCACAGCCTGCACGTAGTTCCATAGTGTGCTGAGGTTAGGAATTCCCTTTCGAATGAAAAGTTATCAGCTCGAGTGCGAAAGAGCGTCGAAAGGATCGATTAATGTCTCCAAAATCCGTTCCCGAAGCAAATATATTACCTCTGCTGCTGGGAATTAAAAAGCTAAATACTTATAAATAATTTTTTTTAAAGTAGCACTCTCTCTAATGGATTCGGGTGTTTCGCGGTTGCTGATAGGAATGAGGAAAAAAAACACGCTAAGCGATCGGCGATTATTTTTTGTTGGAATGGAAATTCTCGCCGCGGAATACAGGCGTCGTTCTCGGCAGGGGGTAATTTTTCACGCGTAAATTCTAGGATTACGTTTTGTTGGGGTATATCGGTGTGAATTCGGTAACGTTCGAAAATAACTAGAATTTAGTTTGCCAGTGAATACAATTTTAAATGTGGAGCTTTTAAATCAGAGTGAAACGAAAAAATAATTAAAGAATATAGTGTAGTGGGATTTTTGAGAATAAATTAGTTAGGGTTAAATTAGTATTTGAAATCAATCGTACAAAGCGAATAATTTAGATTTTCGAGAAATATGCTCTAGTGGAATGTGTGCAGCACTTTAGATGGTTGGAGAAGAATTTCTCCAAAGGTGAGGGTGTTGAGAACGAAAATCAAGATACTAGTTAAAGTTAATGGAGAGTGGAAATGTATGTTGGAAACGCGAGTGATGACGATCTCCTCCATTTAACTGCTCCTGATGGAAGTGGCCTACCCTGTTATACCTAACTCGTTTCAGAATAGGAACAGTGCCCTAAAGTGCTCACAACTGTTTACAGCAGAGAAAATCCAACCTCATTGTGAAAACGGTGACTATTACTTTGAAGCATTCACTGACGGAGTGTGTGAAGAAAATAGATTCACGTAAGAGGTTCAATATTCAAGGAAATATTAGACTAGGTCTAGGTGAAAACACGGAAACTATAAGTAAAGTTTTTAAGTTCTTACATGAAGTAACAATTTAAGATAGGCAATATAATTTTAGCATTTCAACATTACCAAGCTGGATATTTTCTGCTTGATTATGTAAATATACATATGTGCCTTCTAATACCATTCAATGCTTTCAGAATCCAGCGTAGTACATAATTACACTTTTTGAATCGTCAATGTCATAAAAAAAAAATCAGGTGGCTGAGATCTAATATGGACCCAGTAGTAATGAAACAATAGTAAAGAAAGGAGTGAGACAAGACTATCTCCCATATTATTAAATGTTTTCACCGAGAAAGCTATCCAATAAGTCAAAGAAAAGTCTTCGGGGGTGAATATCAACGAGAAGAAAATCAGTATGCAGGAATTCGCTGACGGCGTAACAGTCTCAGTAGAAACAGAAAGAGATTTAAGGAAAACAATTTGGAAATGCGGAAAGGGCAATTGCAGAATACCACCAGTAAAAAGGCGCAGGTTGAAAAAAAAAAAATTTTATCAAAACAAGATTCTCATTACACCTGCAAATACAAGGCTGGAAATAAGGAAACATTTCAGTAGAAAGTAAGTATTGAGGATACTTCTTTAAGGCAACGTAGCATGGATGATAGAAGCAGCAGAGAAGTCAAGGCTGGAAGCATTTGAAATGCGGTACTACCAAAGAATTATGAAGATTAAATGGATCGATCGAGTGACAAACGAAGAAGTCTTAAGAAGAGTGGGTGTAAAGTGAAGTCTGCTGCAAAATGTAAAAAGAAGACGGGAAAACTTAATCGGACACATCTTAAGACACGATGCCGTGATGAAGGGGGTGATTCATCATTGGAGGTTCATCCCATTTTAGCCCTGATAATGGAAAATTATAATTTCCGTAACTTCGGCCAAATATGTAGTTCCATCTCATCATTTTCGTAAGGACCTTAACTCCTGGTAAAACCATTTATATATTTAAAAAGATCGATAAAAAGAAAACTAAGGTATTGGTATGCAGTAGGAGAAAGAAAGCCAGGACCAATATTAAACTAGGAAAAGAAAATATCGAGGAGGTGGAAGAGTTCTGCTACCTGGGAAGCCGAGTAACCAGCGATGGTCGAAGTAAAAGAGAAATTGCCAGTAGAATTGCCCAAGCGAAAAGAGCATTTTACCAGAAGATGATTCTGCTTACAACTGCAAATACAAGCGTGGAAGTGAGGAAACATTTCATTAGAGCATACATCTGGAGCATTCTATCATATGGCAGCGAAGCATGGACAATAACAGCGGCAGAGGAGTCCAGGATGGAAGCATTTGAAATGTGGTGCTACCGAAGAATGATGAAGATAAAATGGATCGATCGAGTGACAAACGAAGAAGTGTTAAGAAGAGTGGGAGAGAAGAGATGTCTACTGAAAACATTAAAAAGAAGACGGGACAACTTAATGGGCCACAATTTGAGACACGGTGGCCTGACGAAGACAATCGTCCAGGGAAAAGTGAACGGGAAGAATGGAAAAGGCAGGCCTCGTATGAGGTATATGGAGCAGGTCGTAAAGGAAGTGAAAGAGAGGAACTACGTTAAGATGAAGAGGTTGGCCTATTGAAGAATCGAGTGGAGGGCTGCGTCAAACCAATCCTAGGATTGTTGACCGATGATGATGATGATATTTAAAAAGAGGTCTGGATATTAGCTTACTATTAATTAGCAGCCAAACTCGCATTTGAAGCATCTAATATATTTAAGACGTGTTTGTTCGCATTGGTTTGTTTGTATGTGTAAATAGGAAATAAATTTCGGTAAAAATTGACCTTACCTGGCAGACGAAAGGCGTTCGATCCCTCAGTGACGTCACTGCGGAGGGGAGGGTTGTTATCTGGAGATTTATGACGTAAGAGGAGTGGGGAGGGTGAAGCAATTACCATGATCCCTGGTAATCCGGCGTTGTCACGTCTCGGCTGCTAGGCAATGCATCTCAACGGGGAGGACAACGTTATCCCTAGCGGGCAAGATTTATCGACAGGGGAGATTCATAAGGGGCGTCGGGGTTCCGTAATTCGCTGCTGCCGGGGCTCCGCCATCCGATAAAAGGGCCCCTTTAAGGTCTTTTATTGCTTGCTAAAGTCCCCTTACAATAACCCACGGAATCTTTGTACTCTCTTACAGAAGACGAGTTGCCCAATCAGTGTACCTACGTTCGGAATTGCGATCGTTTGCCGAAACGTCTGGAAACGTAAATCTCTGTTTGTGTCGAACGTTCTTCCCTCAATATTGGACCCAAGACCCATGAGACGCTTTCCGCTTCCTTATTCTAGGATTTATAAAAAGAGCACTAGGGAAATGCGATGAGAAGACAAAAGAGCGATGTTACATTTCACTAGTTAGGCCCCACCTTGAGTATGCAGCCAGTGTATGGGATCCGAATGAATTAGGTTTGATCAGAGAACTAAACAGTGTGCAGTGTAGAGAAGCTAGGCTTGTTAAAAGGTGTTACGATAGGTTGAGTAGCGTTCCAGAATTAACAAAAGAATTAGGGTGGGAATCATTATCAGAGCGTAGGTTAAAGTACAGATTAAATCTATTAGAGAAATTTCTATCGGATAGCTTTACTGAAGATGTTGGGCACAAATTAAAAAAACCAGCGTATTATGCTAGATTCGACCAGACGAATAAGATTAGAGAGATAGATTGTCGTACCGATAGATTCAAAATGGCATTTTTCCCCCTACTATAAGAGAAGAGAACAGGCAGCATAGCAAAGGGATAGGTAGGGGAAATATTTTAGAGTAGTTTGTAGTGCATGGTGCATGTATTAACCCATTAAATACTATAGATACTAACAATCTAGTTGCTTGTTTGCATGTTAGTAGTGCATGCTTGGTGATCTTCACCCCCTGCGACACACACCCTCGCGGTGGCTTTCGGGGTATCGTGTAGATGTAGATGTAGATTCTAACGAATCCATTTTAAAAGGAGGCAAGAAGGGAGGATTGTTGGGTACGACCCGCCAACCCATTTCGTTAACATCTTTTTGTTTCATTGATGGCATGTAAGTCATATTGAAATTTACGTTGTTTAACATAATGCTTACTGAACAGAAACCATGCATTTCATGCCAAGCGTCATCGTAAACTGTAATGCGAATATTTCTCATACACCCCGTCATTCCATTTCTGTGCTTCTGGTTACCAAATGACCGCATGCGAACTGTCGCGTTTACGAAAAATAAGTTACGAGATGTCCGTTTACGAGAAGTAGGTTACGAAATGAATACGGCTACGGGTAGACGTGGAACTAGAATATTATCCTCCCATCTTGGACGTCAAGGTTCGAACCTCGGCTGTGGCTGATATTTTGTAAGAGATATCACTGCTGTGTGGGGGGAACTTCAATTTATATTACTCCGTCTATCGGATGGGTTGTCAAACTGTAGACCTCTTGGTGCTTTTAGTTGTAGGGGTGGCCGGTACCTCACACAACATATTCTTAACATACGCGGATTGTGTATACGTTTAAGTGTACCGTTCACAGTGGTCATTCCTCCCTTACCCCAGCATTAGCATCGTCTACATACGAGTTGCTATAACTCAGATTCTCCAAATGCAAATTATGGCATGCCCTGTTATGCTATACAAACTTTTCGAACGAGTCACATATTCTTTCAGTCCACTCCAACCTTATTCCAACGAATCCATTTTAAAAGAAGAGATGGAAGGGAAGATTCGGTTATTCCAGCAGTTACTATTTTTGTTGGTGGCCGAGTTTTGGTTCAAACATCGCGGTGCGTAATCCTGTCACATTGAGGGTTAAGGTAATTGATTAATTTGGCACAAATCGCCATTGGAAACAAATTTGAATAATTTTATTCAGGGTGCAGACATTGATGTTCTATTTAAACCATTGTTGTTGGGTGGTTAGGTACCTATTCCTGTGGTTGGATACTCCAAATTATGGTATTATACTTAGATTATAAGCGTAACTAGTCTATTAGAAGAACTTAAATTGGAATTATCAGACCATATGCTGGACTATCGGTTAAATCTCTTAAATAAATTCCAAAACGATATTTTTGCGGAGGACGTTAAAAATATTTTTCAAGCTCCGACTTACTCAGGCAGACTGGACCATAAATATAAAATTAACAATAATAATGATTTTTATTAATCTAGGAGTATCACTCCTTTGTAACAGAAATAATGATTAATTACACTATAAATTAAACGTAAAATAAAAATATTCACCTTAATCATTGAGTACAAAATACATATAAAAAATAATGTGAATGACTGATCAACAACAAGAAAAAATTGATATATTCAATTATCATAAAATATGTGCATGTATAAATATCGTGGTTACAATTTTGGATGAATAATTAAAACGCAGATAATCCTCTTCCTGCATATTTCCTGAGTTGCGCTGTATGTAAAATATTTTGGCAAACCATTCCACAACTGGGAAGCTGTCACAGTGAATGATTTCTGAAATGAGGTTGTCCGAAACTGAGGGATACACAGGAAACCAGGGTCTAATCGAGTCACCACATTTAGGGATTTAGAGTTTGATGGAAAAAGTTCCATCCAACGCTCGGGACTCCCGTGTTTAATAAGGTCGATCATTAAAAAGGCTATGTTAAATTCTCTCCTTGATTTAATGTCAAGCCTGGATAGCGTTTCGAAATGCTGAAAGATATGTTCTTCTCTCCGTGAATTAAAAATATATCTCACGCAGAATTTCATAAGGCGCAGTATATTTACGCTCAAGGCCACAGTTAAATCATGATACACATAGGGAGCAATAGTCTAAGGGAAAATCAGAGAACGAAAAAGTTTTTTATGGTTAAAGGGGCAATGGATTTTTATGAATTTTCAATTGGTGCAAGGCTGCATTCACTTTATTAGATATGATCAGTGCATGCTCTTTCCAGGAAAGATTCCTGTTTGACATGACCCCTAAGTTTTCCACTATATTACTGAAGGGTATATACGCATACTGAACCATTTATTTTAAATTTCCTTATATTTCCTAATTATTTTAAACTGCCTAATTCCCTAATTTTTATTGAAATTGCCGAAATCGATAACCAAGCTGACAGATTTTTCTTGTTGGAATGTCTTTCTTCCCTACTACTATTATGGTTCTGAATATATTTAATATTATAATAATGGACACAAGATTCAAATCTGTCTTTGTCTTGTAATTGACAAGACAGATTTGTCTTGTCAATTACAATGCTTTTTCCCTATTATTATTACGGTTCTGGATATATGTAATATTATAATCATACAATAATGCAAGAGTAGCAGCAGATAGTCTTGATAGTTGCATGCCGCTATAAAGACTTTTGACTAACCTATAATCACCCTTGTGTGTGCTTGCTTTGCACTTTAAATCTTTCTTTCATGTTCATACTTATACGTGTTTCAGGGAATACATATATTTATACATGCTACAGACTAAAATATTAATCCTCTATAAGCATGATATATAGTGAATGTGTGGTGAAGTTTCACCCCGTAACTCACTCTTTTACGGTGGATTGCAGGGTAGTATGTATGTGTACTTGCTGTAGCGAGTCTATGGGTTTACTGAGAAACTATTTAATATCAAAAAGGTATATATTACACAGACGACTCTCCTCTTTATTTATATTTATCCACGACTTCAGGAATCATCAGAAATATTTCCTCGAGAGTGCTCGGAGTGGAAAAAAACATAGTTCGCCGATCCCCAGTGATGCAAGTCGTATCTTTTCATCAATCCTGCCAAACATTATACTTCTTACATCAAGCACCCCTTTTATTCGCATTGCCTGCTTTCTTGACGTTTCCTTTCCTCTCTCTCTTCCGTTTCCTTCCTCAAAGCGTATTCCATCTAATTAAGTAACGCTGTTCCGATAAAATAAACACCGCATTGTTGATAATTTCTATCCGACTCCATTCGAGGAATCTCTCTCTCTCGGCTATTGTCTAGTCTCATTTCACCGCATTCCTGGAATACCACCCCGATATATGACAAAACTCCAAAAAATTGAATGTATAAAAAAGGAGTTTGAAGCCATAAATGTAAGCAATGAAGAGAGTTGCTCTTTTTATCGTAGATTTGAAATTTGTAAATAACTCGAGTTTGTTGTTTTGCCATTTTTAAGGCTTTGTTGCAATGCTTTGCGAAGCAATTCTCTCTGCCGTGTGTCGTAAGGGAATTGGAAATGATGATTTGCGAAGTGATAAGAAGCATTTTTAAATGGCTTTAATGCTTCACCACTTATTATTTCTTTATTAAACTCTTCCCCTTGTTAATTTCCATTTCTCTCCTACCATCTTTAATACCTCCTCTCAATGCAATTTATAATCTCCATACTTCTTATCTACATCTATGCGATACCTTTTAAGCCACCGCGGGGGTATGCGGCAGGGGGTGAAGGTCACCAAATATGCTCTATTGACATGCAAATAGGCTACTACATGGAAACATGGTATCGAATAGGTCACGTACAGCAAGATGGTTAGTATCTATATAGTAATAAATGGATTATTGGTTGTTATTACTTGTATCATGCACTACAGGTTAGGTACTCTAGAATATATCACCTACCTAACCCTTTCCTATGTGTTTAAATGGTACAGGGGAAAATGACATTTTGAATCTATTCTTGCGACAATCTATCTCTCTAATCTTATATATCTGGTCAAATGTATTATATTACGCTGAGGTTCTAATTTAATATCTAACATCAACAAAGTAAAGCTTAAATTTTTGCAGTAGATTTAATCTGCACTTTAACCGACGATCTGATAATGATTCCCAACCTATTTCTTCTATTAAATCTGACACATTACAAAAACTATCGTAACACCTTTTAACAAACCAAACTCCTTTACACAGCACATTGTATAGCTCTCTGATCAAACCTAATTCAATCGAATCCCATGTACTGTGAATATGATCATATACTAAAATACTTTTTAATCCTGCAATCAAATTAATGTCGATTAGCGAGATTATATTAGACATTGTTGGCCTCTTAATTTATTGCTAGGACACCTCTGTTTATGGCAAAGATCAAATCCAAAGAAATAGTCTACTTATTTGCAGATGTTTGATTTATTGGTACAAAGATCATTATACATTATTATACGTACATTATATATGATGCATCAATGTTGATACGCACACATGTAGCTTATAATAATAGCAATAAAGTTATAAACTTTTGTCACTAGGTTGGTATTCATTAATCAAATAATGTAAATTTTACAATACAACATGGTAAAATGTGTAATAAGATTACATGTAAATGTTATAAATATGTACAATATAAGTCGTCCTGAGCCCCTGGCTCGTCAGGAGGTGCTTGTATAGGCAAAAATAGTTAGGAAGAGGAACACACGTTAGTTGATTAGGTACAATTGATCATTTCTCTTATTATCAAGAAACTAAATTACACACTTGTTATCAGTTAAACATATATGCAGAAAAATAGCAATCCGTTTCATTAAGTTGTCACTGATTTTCAAGCGATAGTTTCTTACAATTTCTATTTTATTCTGAAATTGTAGTTACGTTTGGTTTACTAACATTTACATAGTTGAGTAAGTTCGGTATCGTTACTCATAGCATTCTATCTCCTTAATTTGTGTATGGAATTTCATACAATTCTGTATGTCTTAACTTCATTGTACATTTCATTTCTTTTTTATCCCTGTATTAATTATTATAATAATTTGCTGTTATGAGTATACACTCAAAAACTTTGTTTATGGGCAGTACACTTATGTCCTTATAGATCAAATTAATATCTGGTATCTCCGCATAATCTCCTAAATTGTATTAACATCTGTATATTAAGACTTTTCAATCTAAAATTAAAAATGAACAAGATCATGGAAACCCTGTTGGGCCGAATCATCGAACCCTAGGGCTTTGTACACGAACTGCTCGAAATTTTCCGAAACCCGTTTGTGAGCTGGGAAACGTCAAGAGTTTCCACAAATCAAAAATTGTCAACTCTCCGAATTCTGAAGCAGTGGAGTTGTCGGCGGTGACGGAATGTCGTCCTCTCATCCCGAATAAAGTCCGCATTGTTGAGAATTCCAATCCGATGCCTTCCGAGGAATCTCTCTCACTCGGCTATTCTCATTTCACCGCATTCCTGGAATAACGCTTCGGACATGGCGAAACCGCTGACTTGCACCTGGGAGAAGAGAAGTGGGAAAAATTCAATGAATGCTTCCCGTCATTCCTCGCGCGACGTGTGAAAGGAAGGTCAGCCATTCTCGTTTTTTTATCCCAATGCACAGTACTCACCAGGAAGAGGGTTTAAACGCAAGGAATAACACTAATCGAAACTACAAGTATTGGCATCAGGAATAGTGAGGGCGTTGTGGTGGTTGGTTTCGGCCCGATTCATAGAAACGGCCTCCACTCCAAACACTGTCGAGTATATATTTCTGATGAATCCTGAATTCGTGGATAAATATAAATGCAGAGGAGAGTCGTCTGTCTAATATATACCTTTTTGATATTAAATAGTCTCTCAGTAAAAAGGCAGAAGACTTCACACGAATCTTGTCGCGCCACGAAAACTGTCACGGATGCATCGGCAGTGCTCGGCTTGCACGAACTGCACGTGATTTTCGTTTGCGTCCAAGCAAGGATGAGCCACGAGGAGGAGATTAAAGAGCCGCCAATCAAATTAGTCGCGGCTGTCACGAGCAAGGTGGCGACCTCAGTGCTTCATTATCTTTCTTTCTCTCTCTCAGAGATGAATTCCTTTTAGCGCTTCTCTTGCCAGAATTTCGTCATCAAACACGCGAACGAACTCATGCTTGATAGCGTGCGACCGAGCGTAAATTGGGGATTGGGCTGGTGTGGTGGCTAGAGTACTGGCCTCCCATCCCGAGGGCCCGGGTTCGATTCCCGGCAGCGAGGATTTTTCAGTGGAACACCGGTCCCCACCTGAGTGCCTAGTGGAGGGCATTTCAACTTCAGTACTCCGTCCATCGGATGGAACGTTAAGCCTTGGTCCCCTTGGCGCTTTTTGTTAAGAGTAGGCTAATGCCGACGCCGCACAGTGGTCCGAAACCGAAAATACCTGGCCAAAAGTCAATTTTTCGACTTTTTGCAAGGAAACTTTAAATGGTGTTTCCGTATTGTAGATGATATGGCCTACAAAATAGGGTACTAAATTGGTCTTTCTATTTCACACATTTATGTGTATCACTCGTGAAAGTTGGGTAAATCAAGGGTTAAACGCCCGTCGCGTTGAATATGCCAATTTTTGTGAAGTTCACCTTGATAGTAGAAGGCTTTAAGTACATAAGTGTCCTTCACTAATTTTTTCACGGAATTTCGATATCTCATAGAATAAAAATCCTGTAATTTTGTTCCAATTGAGTGCTTGGTAGACCATTTAAATTTTTTAAAAATATTTATCTATCTTTTAGTAATTTTTTTAATAAATGCATCATTATCGTTTGGTGCTCCTCTTTGCTCCTCTGATATTTTCACATAGAATTGAGCAGAAAAGCCAATTTAACATGATGAAGAAAAAAAATCTTGCTTATACTTGCTTATCTGACCTCCAGACGGTTTTAAGTTGAGCGATACAACGCTCCGCTCCGCATCTTCGGCCCGCGGCGGCGGCGTCCGAGCTGCTGCGCAGTGACCCAAGTAGTTTTATCGATAGTTACTCTCGTGGAATGCTACCGTTTTTTCATCTTCATACATAATTAGCACTGCTTTGGGCTAAATTATATTCTTTTCTCACGTATTGGATATTCCTCAAAACCCAAAGTTCATCAATGAGGTCTATCTCTGTTTTTAATGAGGGTCGGTTTACGTGCTAGCATATACCTTGATACCATGACACGAATTATAATCCAAACGAAAAGCTACAGATGTTTACTCAGCAATTAATTGTTGCTTTGTATTTCTATATTGTAATATTTCTATTACGTCTGAACCACCCTGTCCACCACTCGCTTCTGGAAATAGGATAAGGCTTTCCACAGAGCAAAAGAGTTTCAAAATACCCTTGCTGTTTCTCCGCCGCCCGAAAAAGATATTTTGTCTGAAAAGGGCAGCTTTCGGTTGCACTTTTATTGCCTTCAAACCGAAAAAACCCAGCCGCATGCTCTTCATTGAGGATGGTACGAATTGCTCTCAGGCCACCAAAGCAGAACTCTTTCTGCAAGTGCGTTAAGATTTCTTGGAATACTACAGAACGAGGATAACGGTCACCACCCACGAACTCTGCCGTAGTTTTAAGCACTGACACTTTGAAAGCGTTCCAGGCCTCATTTATACTCAGTCCCTTGCATAGAAGCGTGTTCTGATCTCCTACGCGCAGAGGAAAGCTTCTTCTCAGAGGAGAGAAACACTTCTCCTGCCTGACATCTAACCATCAATATACGCCAGAAAAGAATATATAAGTTTATTCCCATTCCTTGTTCCAATTTTAATTCATCATTCTTAGTTTTGCACTTTTTATTGATTTTATTTTTATTGATTGATATCTTTTGTGGTTGGCATAGCATTTTCTTATATTTGGTTCAACGTTCTCGTTTCAGTCCTAAAAGATTATATATTAAGACTTGTAATGGATGTCATGTAGATAAAGAAACTTGAGTTGAACGAGAAATTTATGGAGCGAAAGAGATATTCTTTAGCTTAAAAGAAACAATACGTTCTGGAACAATTGATTGCTAAATTGAATCTAAACGGAGATGTTGCTGCCAAAAACATTCTGATGCGCTGCATGCCGAAAATTTTTCCCCCAAGTATCTGGAAAAGTGGGAACAAAGCTCGCGTGCGGTTAAATTTTTCAGGAAAAAGTTCAAAAACTGGTTATGGCTGGAGTTTAAACTTCCGTCATGTGAATGTCTTCCCAGTACGCATGGTAAGAATCCATTATTACAATTACGATTAATGGAGAAGACGTCCATATTTTATTGGTCAGTAATAAAATAATATTTTGCATTTTCGCAAGAGTGTGCTGAAATAGGGCGACGGCCAAAAAAAATATATATAGGAGGAGTCAATTCGAGGAGTCAAGCGAAAGAGAAAAGAGAAGAAGAACTCAGAGTCAGCACGTTGCCAGCAAGTTAGCCCTTACTGCTTCAATGAACTATCGCAGCAAAGGCCTTGAAACGGCTGCAAAATTAATCAAGAAACAGATCTAAATGTTCGACTCTGCGCACGGTATTACATGCCATATACTGTGCATAATATTCTGATCCACTTAGCAGCCATTACCAAGGAATCATTTATTCAAATTGTACACTTCTCAGAAGAAGACTCATAAAGGCAAATAATAAGGACATAAGAAGATGCCGGGAGTATCACACGGGGAAATTGCCTAGGTTGGCAACAAATGAAGATTTATTCCAGACATCATTGTGAGCCTCAGATCGATTAATTTCAGTATCAGGCGTGTTGAAGAAAACTGAGGTAAACTTAGCAACTGAAGTTAAAAATCTTCTTGCCCTGGCTGATACGCACAGAGACAATGAGTCCGATATAGTGATGCCGGAATAAAACTTTTATTAGATAAAAATGATTAGGTATGCCAAAGTAAAAATGCCTACCTATATGAAAGCATCAAGTTTATCTTTTTTCCAAATTTTCCAGAAGTTATATATCACTTATATCATATTATTTAACCTAAATTAGAGTATTCAATTATTCTAAATAGGTAGCAAACGCGCAAGCCGGTAGCTGAAGGTCGTGGGTTCGAATCCCGTGAACGACAGGGTTGAAGCATTGCATGGATCTCGAAGTACTATGCATTTACTAATTACGTAAATATTTTGGACAGATATGTTCTAAATAGTTGTGGGTCCTTTGTGCCCAGATAATTACTTCGTAGAATATTTGGAAATTGTTTAAATAATTATATCTCATTAAAATGTTAACATTTAGTGATACATAAAAAATAACTTCAAAATCGGATTCAGCAGGTCAATTACCTAGGGATTCAACTATTTTACTTTGTAAGTACGTTGATATAACGACGGTATTAATTTTGGCCAATAATATCCCATTTGGGACCACTGTGCGCCGGGTTTCTCTCCACTCTTCCTCCGTTCCCTGAAAACTCCTACTACTCCCCTCGAGCGTAAATTCCCATGCAGAATCAGTTTACTCGTCAACAATGGACATTTTCTTTAACACAGTGGATTACTCCGTGCACTTTTCTAATCCGATCATCAAAAAGATTTGTTATTGAAATTGAATATTGAAAAGTTATTTGAAAGCTCGCGAACTAGACGGAAAAAATTTATCGGATTTACCAGCTGAAATTGCACAACAGCAGATACTCCACAGAGAAAGAAAATAAGAAGAGAAGAAATAGAATATCTGCTACTGCGCTATTGCAGCGGGTAACGCTGTTAAAGTTTCCGCGGCTAGTTCGCGAGCTTTGAATTTGTTATGAGTACCTTAGTGTTTCACCGTCGGCTTTAACCTCGTGGACGGTGGAGCGCCATGCCTACGACTTAGACTGCTTTGTGACATGATATCTGGCAGTCCGTGAGCATCTTGTTCCTTTAAAGTACTATAATTTCCACTTTGTAGCTCAACTGGTAGAGCACCTGGCCGGAAATCAGGGGGTCCGGGTTCGAGTCCCGGTCAAGGTGAATGATTTTTCCTCTGTGGAATATCTTCTTTTTTAAAAGATACAAGGAGAGCAGATGAAAGTGTAGGAAATGTTTATCCTTTAAAACACTTGTTCTCATTGGGTGTACCATTTCAGATGAAACTTTTCTTTATTGATAAAAATATGGACTGGAAAATGCACTGCCAAAGCATTAGAAGTAAGTGCTTCAGGAACCTTCATCAACTGATTAGAGCCAAAAAGCAACTTCCCTTCAACATCCGGAAGTCAGTTTTAAACGCAATAATCTTTCCACATTTCGACTATTGCTGTAGTATAATATATAATATAGACGAGGATAATAACCGCAGACTTCAAGTAGCAATGAATGCTTCAGTACGATTTATATACGACCTTAAAAGTTGGGAGCTTATAAGTGAGGCATACATAAATCTCAAATGGCTAAAAGCACGCGAAAGACGAGTCTATTTTACCCTAATAACGGCATATAAAATTCTTAAGTCTGGAGGTCCCCCTTATTTGTTCAACAAATTTGTCTTTAAAAGAAATGTACAACAACGTTCTACAAGAACTCATCTCTCCGATCTATTGATCCCACATCATCGTACAGAGATGTATCATAGATCGTTCAGTGTCTATTTCCCGATTATGGAATTCACTGTCTGATGATGCTGAAGCATGTAAATCCATCCCACGTTTTAAAAGAAAAGTTTTCGAATTGATAAACTCCAACATGTTGAAATGAAAAGTGAAATTAATTGTTGTTTTTTTTTATTATGATCTATTATATAATATTAAGTACACATTTTCCGACTCATATATCGACAGGGTTGAAATATTTAGTTTCTTTTTCTTTTTTGTTTTTTCTATCCACTATAAATGAAAAATTGACTATTATTTATCAATGTAATTAATACAATTATTTTTTTGTATCCACTGCAAATAAGTTCGCATCAGCATTTATAGTAATGATGCCTTTATGTATTACCCCATTCATATGGTTCTTTCTGTTTTATGTTAAATGTTCTTTGAAACAGGCGGAAATTTTGTGTATTTATTTAATGTGTATTATTTCAGGATCTTTGAGTTGGATTTTTCAGTTTTTCATTTATCAATGTCTAAAGGACCAATGATTCCACTGCAATAAATGTTTATTATTATTATTTCCTGTCGTTCTCATCCACGTCCATTACTTACAAACACATATGAATATGTAATGTAATGCAAAATGCTCGGAGAAGTAATTTCATGTTTAAAATTCGCTTTCATTATCAGTCCCTGGGTTAAAAGGTGCGTTTCACAAATATCTTCATAATACCCTGCTGGCCAGTAAAGGTGTGTGGCAGGGGGTGAATTCACACCAAAAATGTATATTATATATCATGCTTGAAAAGGGTTAGTTACCATATTCTAATCTAAACTTAACAATTTAAAAAGATACAAAGTGCAAAGTAAGCATGATAAAACATGCTGTTAGTTGAGTTAGCTTAAAGTTCTTATACTAACATGCTACCTGTGCTATCTGCAACTACAAATGCTATGAGATGATACACTTGTAAATTAAACATATTTATAGCTATTCATATCCCTAATTGTAAGAGGGAAGAAGGGCATTTTGAATATGCCGGATCGGTAATTAATTTCTCCAATTTTATGATCATTGTCCAATCTACCATAGTAAGTTGGAGTTGGAAAAATATTTTTCATGTTATCAATTTTCTTGCACTACGACGCTAATCAAATGCAAAATTGCAGAGTGTATCATGGACGAGATGCAAATATTTTTCCGACAGCTAAGAGTAATTGCGCCATTAAGTATTGCTTGGTATTTTGAAAAAAAAGAGGGAGGTAGTTATATGAAATGGTCTCTACTGGGGCGAGATTAAGACGAAACTGTCCCTTTTACCATCTAACCTCTCGTCAAAATAAATGCATAAAACATATTTTGTCATGACACGTACAATTAAAATCTGAGAAGATAAAAACATAAAAAGATATGCAATCAATTACATCCGGCTTCACTTCCTACCTCACATACCTGTGTAAAAGTGCATGTTTTTTTACTTGATTATGGTTATCAAAAGATGTGATTGAAGGATTTCAAGAATAATAAACGAGCAAAATGTATACATGTACACTAGGGTGGTCCAAAAAAAAAATTTTTTTAAACACCCGCTCCACATGTTTACCCCTGTTTCAATTGGTGTTAGAAAGCTATGAAAAAAAATTCAGGCAAATTGGTTAATATTTAGAGGTCCCTATGATTGAGCACTTTTTGGATGAATGCAGATTTTTAACTAAAACAATAGTTTTTTAATGAAAAAAATTTAATGGTGATAGCTGAATACATAAATAATGCTAAATCATCATGATGCATTTACTTTGACCATAAATAAGTCTCTGAAAAGGTAAAAGGTATGTTCAATACAAGATTATAATATGTTTTTTTCACTAAGCCCCTTTACCATCATCATCGTCAGCCATGAGTAATGCCTTCTTACAAGTTGATTACTTGTTGATTACTTCTAACAAGTTGAAGTTCGGTGTGATTTAACAATCCGAAGAAGATACTGAAACTGGCCTTGAATCTTGGTTATACACATATTGAATGTTTGTATCAGGGCAATGCCCCTTTCAGCACAGTCATTAACTACTTTTATCTTGTGAACAGCCTGTTTGAGTTGCATGTAATCGGGATATGAATCCCACAACTTAGGTTCTTTACAAAGAAATGAAGCAGCCTTTTCATTCCCATCTTTATGGAGAATGTCAAAGAGTTCTGCAGTTCACTGTGTCACATATGTTTCCAGAGGAGTGTCATGTTGAAATGTTTTACTCTCAACTCTCTTAAGAGCCTTGGCTTTTGGTGGGCGCTGTAGGTTGGTAACCATTTTAACTTTGGTAGAGTCACAGACACGGGAATCAAAGAGGGGAAGTCCAACCAAATGCTCTGAAAAGAACCACAGATGGCAGTGAAAAGCTACCAAAGCAGCCTTCTTAATATTGCAGTTGGGATAAGCTTCAATTTATTTTTAACTAATCGCGTCATTCATGACAGCTTTCTCAGCTTTGGGGGCCTCATTCCAATGTCGACCGTAGATGAGAGCTACATACAAGCTTACTTCAGTGATTCCTTTTTTTTCTCCAGCTGTAAGGGGGAACTGATCTCTAAATAAGTAAATTTTAAGGGAACAAATAGCCTTTGCCATCCAACATGCATTGTGCAAACCACCTGGTGCTCGGAATTTCTCTTTGGATCAATTAGGACTTTGACCACTAAGAAAGGTATAACACAACTTTAAAAGCTCGAGGTAATCGTTTCTAGGCTACTTTGACTTAATTGGGTCTTCTATAATAGCAGCATAATATCCCATCATTTCTCCTCTTAATATTTTGATTTCATTGGAATCATACAGATCATCACTGCCTTGAGAATATATTAGCTTGTCGATATGAGGCCATTGTTTCTGGAAATGCTTAAATATTGCGACATCTGGACCCCCACTAACTCCAAATGCTGTGGTAAAAAAGAAGACAACATGATTTAAAGTACATGGTGGCTGCATGGAATCCAAACAAGACTAGTTCCTAAACTCTCCTCGAGAATAGTACATGCTCCACTCTTCAGGCCTGTATTGGCAGCTGTTGTGTCAAATACTAGAGCTCGCACATTTTGTTGGAGTACAATTTATTAAGTTTTCTTTCAATCGCATTTATTCTTTGAGTAGGAATTCTTGCCATACCCCAAATTTTCAGTGCATCCTCAACGATGGCTCTTATTCCTTTTTTTAAGCCCAAATTTTGGTTAATGTGGTGGAAAACAAGTCGTTGTAACATGTTTCGTTTTGAAAGTCTAGATTTGGGCAGAGACTCAGTAGGCTTTCCATTCAGCCACATCTGCCTGCAACCAAGAGATTTAATATGGTAGATATAAGATCTACCATATTAACCTTAGCAAACATGCGCTCCAAAAGTTAGGTAGGTCTGGTAGGTACCTACTCGATACGTCAATTTAAATATTCATTACTCTACCTTTATATTGTGTGCTTCATTCTAAAATCTAGGTATTATTAATTATATATATCTTGTGTTGTATTAGAATATAGATTTACTTAGTATGACAATGACACTGACAGCTGGCACAGAATGGCCGCCTGTCAGTTTGATGAGAATACCAAGGTAATACTATAGGTTCTCTACTGCTACTGCTTTCTAGTGTTGTTCTACGGAAATATTTTCTCAGTAAACACTGGAACGTGCTATTATCTATTGAGAAATGATATAACTAATTAAAACTTCTTGTCTATTTACAGTGCATTGGAATAGTCCAGTAATTTTCTAACAGGAACCTGCAAATGGCAAACTTTAGAAGCGATTACTAAAAATATGCTTATTTCTTCAAAACGTTCAAATCATAGGGACACCTAAACATCATCTTATTGATCCAAATTATGGCATGGTATTTCAGTTTACCTAGTGGAACAAGGGCAGCAATGTGGAGATGAACATTTTTAACTTTTATTTTTTTCTTGCGATTTTGGACCACCTTAAAATACACCCTATATCAATATTGAACATCAAATAAGTTATAGTGCGTGTAAGTATTCACAATTGTAGAAAAACCTGTTCATGTGTGAAAATTAAGTTCAAGAGCAAGAGGATTTCCGTGAAAGTGGACGAAGAGAAGAAAATCTGCAAATTATTTGGGAACATTTATTAGAGCTAAGCTCTACAAGTTGTACCCGGCCACGCGTTGCTGTGGCTCAATCTTGTTAAATGGAAAGCGCAGTTTATAGTATGTTTAATTTCACAATTCTTATGGGTATACAATATTTTTTGTTGTTCCATTGTCTGTGCAGATATAGACATTGTCTGGTTTGCCGACTCTGGAACACACAACATACACGTAGAACACGCAACACACACGCAGTAAAATACACGTACATGTAGGAAGCAATCCGTGTCTAGATCTAAAACGCCCTAGCTATAAAGATTGACCCTGTGCTTTGTTGATGGTGAATGCAAATACCAATCGAATTGGGAATACAATCACTTAAATTGAAATGGCATATCTGTTGGAATCATAGGAATGCAAGGAATGAGGACATCTTCACCTTTGAAAGTTCCTGTGCAGATTGTGGATTCTACGATGTTGCTCATTAATTTCTTTACTGAAAGCCGCGTGCCGTTTCAAAGCTTTGGCTGGTTGATATTTAGCAACATGATAATTGGCACGCCGATTTTCAATTGCAGTACGTGCGGTGGTATCCCTGGCAGATCGAGTAAATTCAAAAATTCCGTTCGATAACCAATTGCCTCATCTGCTTCCACACAGTGTCGACGGTCTTGAGCATATGTGCCTGCGTCGCTTTGAGTGTTAGACTGAATAATATTGTTAAGTTCGTAGAAGTCTTTGTTCTTGGCCGCAAGAATAGCTCGTTCACTTAGCCAATCGTGATCCTTATAATTGATTTGAATATTGAGAAATACTTTTTCAACCATTTCTTCTTTTGACGTTACTAAATTGCAAAAGTTATGAGGCAATGAAATTTTTCCTGAGACCAGATCAGACCTTTCCGTTCCCAATTTCCAGTAATTTATGTGAGTATATCAGCTGGACACGCATATTTGTATTTAATTTTAACGTCTTTACATGTCGTCACAAAGTAGAATATTTCAGGCAAGCATTTATTTCATCCGCTAGTGTCAATCGAGGAATTACAGGTAATGTTTGCCTGAAATCTTGTGCAAGCAATATTAATGCGTTCTCAAATGGTCTCAGGATTCCACGGAAATCTTGCAATGATCGATCCAGAGCCTTGGGCGATGCTTTGTGCACCATTGCGCATTCATCCCAAGCAATAAGTTGGCATTTCTGAAATATTTTTCCCATGCCGGATGATTTAGATATGTTGCACGTGTGAGTTTCAATGAATTTCACGTTCAATGGGATGCACATCCCATATCCAGTATCGATACTTATTGTATTCTTGATATTGTACAAACCTTCATGGGAGTGAACTAAACAACTAACCAAAGCTTCATGGAAATGGGATGAATGTTGTGGTAGTGCATGAAGTTATCAATATTGTATCGATATTGTATCAATATTGTATCGATACCATATAGATACAGTATTGATAGTGTAATGATACTTTCTTTAAAAAACTAAATCATTTCACCGCAATTTTGTATCAATAATGTATAGATTTATCGATATTTTATCGAAATTATGTCGATACATCATCGATATCGAATTATCTATTTTGTATAAACCTTTGCGGGAGCGTACTCATCAACTTTCCAAAGTTTCATGGCGATCTGATGAATGATGTAATAATGCATAAAGGACAAACGCATTATATACATTCGATACAGTATCGATATTGTAACGATACTTTCTTTTTAAAAAAACTAAATAATTGCACCTCAATTTTGTCAATAATGTATCGATTTATCGATACTTTAGCGATAATATATCGATGAAGTATCGATATTGAAATATCGACTTCGTAGTCCTCTTTTCGGGAATGTTCTCAACAACTTCCCAAAGTTTCATGGCGATCCGATGAATGGTGTAGTAATGTATAAAGGACACACATACATTCATTTTTATGTATCTTTATTCCTCCCTCTAGTGTTGAGTCAGAAAGTGCTTTTTCATCAGCGGGTATGCTTTGCAATAAATATACAGGTCATGAATGAGGGACAAGAAATCAATACACTTTGTGTTTTTTAAGGCAATATTTTTAAACATTGTAAGTAACTTTTCAGTGATGATAATCTAATTCTAGAATTTCTGTTTGATGTTTTAAAAGTCTACAATTTCTTTCAAGTTCAGAGCAATTGATATTGATTTTGGTGAGTTATTTTTATTTATCTGCCAAGAAAAAATGTATTGTTTTTGGTTTTGATAAAACGGATTCTTCAGTGTCATTTTGCCATTCATCCAATTTTAATACCATGGATAAAACAGTAAAAAACACAGCGTAAAAAAAGGCACGACCCGGGTCTCAATGCTTCAGCATCATCATCATCAGTGAAGTTACTTCCCTGTTTCGCAACTTTGTGTGGTATTGTTTCACAGTAATTTTAACTTTGTTGTCAATCGATGTTGCTTAAAATTTGTGTAATTTAAATGTTGATTACATGTATAGGTAAATTTGGTATTTTAGTTATTTTTTAATTTTAATTCCATATGTGAATGTGATATTTTACTTTAATCCCGGAATTGAGTAAATCACAATCCCGTAACCCGGGATTGAAAAATCTCTACGGGATTGCAATCATCAATTGCAGCAGTTCACAAAAACCGTAACCAACAACCAATAGTGATATACCACCTTAAGGAGGTATAGTAACGGAGCGGAGTATCTGTTGCAAGTTTCGAATATTGGACCTAAGGGAGTTATGTCAAAGGGAGATGTTGTGATGGAGAAGAAAATTTAATTTGCTTATGATTTCGGATCAAACTCGAGGAGTTCGTCTTCTGCCTATTACTGAACTTATCTGGATAGCTCCCCCAAGATTGGTGCATATTTCCATGCGCTCCCAGCTTATGCTAGAGTTCATATTTTTTACTGATATTAGCAGCAATTAATCTTGTCAATCATCTTGTGGTCAAAACACTTATTTGTAAGAATTCTCATTCCTCTCTTCTCTGCGTGATTGATATTCATCCCACAGGTTACATTTTTTATTCAACTACATTCTCAACTCATTCGAGCTAAACATAAATTTAGAATGTAAATATGCAATCCAACGGGTCATTTCCTTTGATAATTGGTCGATTATTAAATGAGATGGGTAAATACCTAATCTGAAAATCTCTGCAAATAATTTTAAAATAAATGTTGTACTCATAGCGATTAATTGTTTGTATTATTAGGTCTCCATTTAAACTATTTTTTTCCTGCACGCCACTATCCTCGTAAATTCGATGACGTTACTTAGTCGGCTACTTTGCTAAAATTTTTTTCATTTGTAACTCTGACGGTTATACTGTTGTTCTTTTCAAATTCATGTTGTACGTCATTTAAAGCGGATGATCATATGCTTTTGTCTGACCTGATGAAATTACATCTGGTGCTTTCTCATTAGTTGGAATTAGACCGATCATTCCGCAGTGTATTTATAACTTTAGACACGAAAATAATGTAAGGCAACGGGGTATTAATTGGCTGACCAATTTTTCCAATCATTTATAGCGTGAAAATGTAATTAAATCATTGTTTAAATTGTTGAGATAAAATGATGTTGATAGCGTAAAAGACTTCACGAACACTAGAAATTGTACGCTCAACTACATTAGTCTACACTTCGTGTTAGTGGGTACTATCTATATTCATGGTACTAATGGTATTATGAATATGGATAGTACCCATACTATGGATAGTACTCATATTTTAGCTAATATTCCGATTAAGTACCACCATCAAAATTACGATTATAGTGGCGTGTAGGAAATAAATAGTTTAAATTGAGACCTGATAATACAAAATCTTAATCGCTAATCTTAATCACATTTATTTTTAAATTATTTGCAGACATTTCCAGATTATTTACCCACATAAAAATTGAAGACATAAGGCGAGAATTAGAATTACAACCGGTAACAGAAGTAGCAATAAATTAAAGAGAAAGATAGAAAGGGCATGTTGAGCGCATGCCTTTAGAAAGGATTCCTAGAAAGGTCTGAGATTATAAGCCTTTATGGAGAAGAAGTGTTGGGAGACAGAGATTGCGACGGTGAAGCCGAAAAAAGGAAAGTGCTTTAACCTAGAAAACCAGAAGAAAAAGATACAATTATATGGTTGATACTGTAATAATTTGATTGATCTCCAAATTCATATATCTAATCGTTTGAGAAAAACAAAAATAGATATTTTGTTTTGAGTGAGAAGAAGTAAGCACTATTGGGGCATAGGTAGACTCTAGATGCAGTGATGTTGATGATCTAACTATGTTTAAATATTTCTTCTAGAAAGAGCTTAAGCCTTCGCCTTAGAAATTTCTCATTTTTGATATAATAATTTTGAATTCAAAATAGGAATCGTCTTCCTGACAATGGATCTGTCTATCACGTAAGCATTACACACTTGATTCATGCGATAAAAAAATTAACCATTTCTTAAGACAAGATAGCCTGATGAAGACAATCGTCGAGTGAAAAGTGAACGGGAAGAATAGAAAAGGCAGCTCTCGCATGGGATACATGGAGCAAGTTGTGAACGATGTAAAAGAAAGGACTTACGTTGATATGAAGAGGTTGGCCGATAGAAGAATTGAGTGGAGGGCTACGTCAAACCAATCCTAGGATTGTTGACCCATGATGATGAAAAAAATAAGTGATTAATTACTGTTTAAATTAAACCTAAGTTTTAGCCATGTGTGAAAATGGTTACTTCATTTGATGAATAAATCACATTTTTCTCAAAATGACAGAGTATCGAATTAAAAATGCTTACTAGTTAGCTACGTTTGAAAAACATCAGTATGGGGAGAGAGTGACCGAGATTATCAAAAATTTTATGGGCCATTAAATGCACTACGCCCATGTTAGATAAGGCAAGAGATAAAACGGAAACCAATTTAGGACTATATCATTCACCGCTGTAAGTAAACGGCAATAGCCAAGCAAGCAAGCGCTTAACCCAAAAAATATCCTCTCATTGCAACCATTTGTCTGAAAGAAGTCGTTTCAGTCGTAACTTTGTGGAAGTTTCTAATATGCATAATGAAACTCAATAGTAATATAGCATAGGAACTCCTATATAATTGTCAATAATAACTCAAAATTTGCAGAATATTTGTATTGTAACGGTCATTTTAGCAATTTTAAATGTGAAGTTTTACACAGTGGTATGGACAAAGGCTATAAGCTGGATTTTTTAGAACAATTTGAGATTGCTAACTGTGAAAGTGTTTTATGTAATGACCATGCAACCTTCTCCACCCATTCACCCCTCTTAAAAATTACTCCCCCCTCTCCCCACAACCTTCGACCCTCCAGCTAATTTCCTTGCTTTAGTTGTGAATATTCTTCCACAGCCAGCAGCTTGCAATGAATCACCTTCCATTCCCGTTTCACCCCAACTAAACTCACCCTACTCACCCTCACCCCCCCCCACCCACCTTTCTTTCACTTTCCCCTCCCTTCCCCCTTTCCACCTATATATACCTAACCGCCACATGAACATGTACCTTGAAAATGGCACTGAGTTGCCGAAACTCGGGTCGACCATCATTAAAATAGTGTGGAGTATTGAGTTTCATTATGCACATTTGTCTAAAGTTCTCTGTTGTGGAAGAAAAATTTAATTACTCAATAAAGATGAATGGATTCCTTCGGCGTATGTAACAGACTATTTTTTTTCATACGATACTTTCCTCAGGGTCTTTTCTCAGGACCGTGTATAAAAACTTCTCTAGTATTCAAGAACTAGCAATCTAAACGTGACGTTAAAAAAATTACGAATTCTAAAAAAACCCTGTATTGGAATTGGACCCTTATGCTCGGATAGGTTAAAAAAATAATGACAATATCTTCCCAAAGAACCGTAGCGTACAGAGTCCCGCGCAAGGGGTATTATCATTCTAGGTCATGAAATAAAGACATCACGGAAAAGTCTCGAAGCGCACCAATAAATTCCTTGAGTGGATCCGAAGGGAAAAAAAGAAGTTTCAAGTTCCGGGTTCCGCAGGAGACAAAAGTGGAACGGGATACAGCGTTGACGCAACTCGGAAAACAAAACACACACACGTTCCATTATTTTTTGAGGAAACATTCGGAAAATGTCATACAAACATTCCGAAGTTTCCATTTTTCCAATGAGAAGCGAGAGATCTAGGGAACCCCGAGCAGTGAAAAAACTGGGGCACTAAATACTTGAGCGATTTCGGGAGCAGAATTTTGTAGATTTCGAGCGACGCAGAGGATGATGGGAGGAGCAGAGGGTGCAGAGGATTTAAATCGCTTATCGTGGAGGACGAAATGTTTCGGAACTGGAGCAAGCAAAAGCTGCCTTGAAATAACAGCACTTGCTGAGCAAGAAAACAGTGGAGGAGAACGTGTTATTTGTTTCGATCGCGCGTGAAACATGTAGCAAGAGTATTTTCCGCGGTTTGGGATCTTCCATTTCCCTAGGCGAGCTGTTGCATGATTATACATGGAATGCGTAATTTACTAATAAAGAACGGGACAGCAGAAAACTTCATACATTCCACACTATATATTTATGTAAAATTGGTCTTACAATTTCGAATGTATTGGACGTTAGATATATAATGTTCACTTTTCTTCTTTCGTGTAACTATGAAAGTTCATAATATTCTCCCGCGTTATTAAAAGCCGTTATATTATGAAAATAGAGCCGAATGTACCATACTAAAAAATGTATCGTGTAAATGGCTGAATTTTATGCGATAAATGGGTCGAATTGTAAAAGCGAATATAAGTTAGTAGGAAAGTCATTTATCATTCGAGTCTCGCAACCAACTGCCAATCATAGGTAAGTAGAGCATTTAAAGGAAATACCGATGGTGGAACTGGTATCAATAAAGTGCAATATCGTGCAATGTGGGCCTTTACTCGGAACAGAAATCGATATTTTGTTCACGAAATAGGTAGATGGAAACAAAAAATGAATTTCAGTGGGAAAATGAATCTTCTAACCGGAGCCATTCACTCATAAATTAAAAAAATTAAAATAAGCGGAAGGTGACGCCCACCCAAGGAGCTGCTTTAAGAATATCTACGTCATCCACCTGGCTGTGTTGAGGAAGAACGGGAGGGGTGCGGAGTAAGGGAGGGGAGGTCTGCCTGAAGGGATCCTGTCGCAACCGCTTCCATTGGCAGATGGGGACTGTATGTCCACCATTGCGATAAGGTGAATGAGCTTCGCGGTTGTGATTGAACGAAGTGGATGACGCATGAGTCCTTCGCGCGCCCAATTTTTTCGAAAAGGTTAAAAACATCAGTTTTTTGCCGCTTACAACTCGAGAACTAATTGATGGATCGAATAACAGAAATACACGGGTCTTTGAATTATAAACTCTATCAGATTTAGCAATAAAAAATATTGTAAACGACCCCATCCACTACATATCATAACTCCAACCGATTCTTCGTCTCATATGAGAAAGGATCTTTCCATCACCGTATTTCCATTCCGTAGGTATCATATGAAAAGCAGGCTTCGAAAGAAACACGTCTACACAATGTAAACAAGCGATATCTTCTGCGATTGCGCCGTTCATAAATGGAAACGGAGAGTTGGATATTACGAAAGGGTTCATTCAAGACTTTCAGTATTCAATTTTGAGTATACTGATATGAGTTAGATTTTCAGCGCTGAAATGAATGTCGTGTAAAACTGGCTAACGGTATAATGAGATCGTCATTTTAACCAGTAGTCTATTTTAATGTTGAGTAGGTTCATATAGGCTTCAAATACTTCTATGCAGTGCCATACACCAATCTTTCCCCTGATGGGTCCAATTTCTGCTATGAACTTTTTCCCCCACCAAGCGTTCTGACTTCCTTGTTTATCTTCCCACCCAATCGTCTCCATTCCCTTATACCAAAAGCCGCCAATGCTCTTTCCGTTTATTTCAATAATGCTCACGGTTAGGAACCATAAAGCCTCATTCACACGATACTTGATCCAGCACAAGACCTAGTAGTGTGCTAGCCACTACTTGATGTTGAGGACGGAATCTAGTATGATTAGAACCGTCCTGGGAGGTTTCACACGATCATCGACCTTGTGCTTGCTATGAATCGGTTATTCCATATAATGCCATACTAATTAAAAAAGAGAAGATAGCACAGCGTCTGTAACGTGACGTGATTGGTAGATGGCCACTGAGTCCTACTGGGAGCTAGTAGCAAACTAGTGCCGCATCAAGTAGGAAATCAAGTAGCTCAGCGAGTACACTAGCGATTGTGCTTGCCAGCCAGTGTACTGGTTATATTCACACTATAATGGAAAGCTAGCATGCTAGCGAGTATTAGACACTAGATTAATCACAAGGTCTGGGACCTTGTGATTAATCTAGTGTCGTGTGAAACGGGCTTGAGATACTAATTACTTATCACACACCCCTCTGTTATATTTTTTCAGGGCCCTTACTCATTGATCCGCCTATCAGCTGTTCTTTCGTACAAGTAAACGCCTCTTTCTGGGAATACATTCTACATTGCGTCGCAAAGACCCATTTTTTCCACCATGCTAGCTAAGTAACTGAATTTTTTATTAAGAATTTCTTACTTTGATTCTCTACCTAATTTCTCTAATAATTTTGATATTTTTCCAAATCTATCTCAATACATTTTAACAAACCTAGCTCCTCTACGCTGCATCTAATTCTGTGATCAAACCTAATCCATTTGGGATTCATAAGATTTGAATTTTTGAGTTACGTAATCCTGCAAATAACCTTCTGTATTCTACGTTTTCCCGAGAAATTTTTGTCCTTGTAGCGTAGTTTTAATCCTCAGTTTCTCTCTTAAGAATATTACGACCTTGGTTATATTTCTATTGATCTACTTGCTGTACTCTTGAAGCACTTCTTCCTTCGTACCCATCTGGGTCTGTACGCCCTCTCGATTTTCAGTCAAGATAGCTATGCCATCAGCCAAGAGAATCATGTTAATTTCTTCGCCGTTTACTTATCCAGCTGCATCCTCTTCTTTCCGCTTGTTTTATCGTCTTCTCTAGCATGTGCATTAAAGAGCGCTTCTGAGAGATACCATTATATGCGTCTTCAGTGGTACTTTTCATACATGGGACTGAAATTTAATAATCAATCTTCAAATAATATTTAAGGGGTAACGAACAGTAAAATTTTCCTTAGATTGGTGAAACAATGGTTAATCTCATGTTACAATATAGAAATTGTCCTTCTTTGGCATAAATTGTCTTTGGTGCGAAGTTTTCCGCAGCGTCGTTCAGATGTTCTCTGCATATCGGGTTCTGCGTCCACATATGTTGACTATAGGGGTGACAACAGTTTCGCTAGCCGTCCTACTAGCGTCTTCAGGTCGAAGGTCCTGAAGGAAGGGTCGAAGAACTTCGACCTGAAGACGCTAGCAGGATGGCTAGCGGAACTGTTGTCACCCCTAGTCAACATACGCGGACGCAGAACCCGATATGCAGAGAACATATAAATTGTCTTTTTTTGCTGAAGTGTCTTTTTTTGCGAACAATCTTTTAATATTTATTCAAATCGAAGCATGTGAAACTGAATCGACGGCGCCAGAAAAACAGATACATTGCCTTGTAGCGTTTCTAACTTACTAATTTATGAACTGTAAAAGTAATGTTTCATGTAAATTGTATTGGAAGGATAAATTATTATTTGCAGTAGTCATTTTCGGGAGCAGCTGCGTGTGCCGCGTTGTCGACCAAACTTTCGCGTCCTTTCCAGGTCGCATCTTCAGGGTGAATTAAAATTATTGAACTTCTTCCTGGTATTTATTGCGAATTATTATTATCGTTCCCACTCCTCCGTTTCATGCCGTGTATGCCCGGTGACGTCAGTCACTTGGGGAGAATTACAGTTGACCACTTTCCCCCTCCCTATAAAAATAAAATATTATTATTATTATTATCAAACGTCGAGGTAATTACCTTCGCCACTTCGGAATGTTCCCATTTCTGCACTGATTCTGGATGATGCTTAAACGTAGTTGATTGCATCTCGCCCGGGTGCTGCATCCTTCTGGTTGCACCCAGGATACGTTGCGAATAAAAGCATTGCTGCGAAAATCGTAATTTCATCCGAGCCGCGGCGCTGGCATCGCTCCAGAAATTCGCGAAACGATCTAGCCCGCAAATGTTATACCGTTTCCAAGGATACCATATCCCTTCCTCCCTCTCCTAACGGGTAGTACAGAGAAGGACCACGTGGAGGCGCCCTGGAAGCACAAACTACATGCACAGCGGAGTGTATTTGTCGTCCGTTTGAGGTCCACTTTTTTCCGAATGCCCGGCCATTTATCACGGTCCGATCAGACCGTTATCCCAGCGTGTATTCACTCGCGCGTGCGTTGTGCCCAGTCCAGCGTAGTCTGCGGAGGAGGGTGGAGAATTGCCAATTAGGCGCGAGATTGCAGATTGAGATAGGGAAGCGATTTATTTGCGCCAGGACCATGTCCTCCTACCGCAATGCATTGCGAATTAGAACAGTAAATGGCTAGCATACTATTGAACGTTCCGCCGCAAGCGATTTTATTGGATACATGAATGCCAGAGTCCGCAGGAGACTATGCAATGTTCTACCATTGAAAGAGTAGTGGTAATTTTTTCGTCCTCTGTGAACATAGATTTTAGAAAATAAAACTAAATTGTCTATGAATAATTGATATTGTAATGCCTCCCATGAAAATGGTTGTAAAATAGTGAGACTCTATATGGGAGATGTACAGAATGTACAGATGCATCTATGAATGTACAGAATACTTGAGCAATTAGGAAATTTTTAGGCTTGCATTGCGTGTCCGCTGCATGTATTCCTAGGGGGGAAACCGACGGGCCGCGCGTGAGAAGATTGTAAATGTTTAAATATTTATGAATTTATGAATTTTTGAATTATGAATTGCCACTAAATTTTATATTTGAAATAGTTAGCTGGGTATGTTTAGATTACGGAAAAATAATTTCGGCCGATTCTGAGATGGATTATTTGAGAAAAGTTTATTAATAATTTGTTGAACATTAGCTCGGATTTTTTCTAAAAATGCGAAAAAATTAAAACAAGCATAATTCGCTCAAAAAATTTTTTTTCACGAAACTGTTTGAGGGTATTCAGTTTGAGTTGATTTTGTTCCCATACACCAATCAAAATCTGAGACCCTAAGGGACAAACGTTTGTTGAATTGAGGTGGAATGACCCATATAATAAAAGATTGGCACATAATGATATAGTTTGCTATATATATATAGTTTTCTGTATATATAGTTTTCTGCACATTCATATATATACATATATAGAACATTTAGTATTCTGTACATTCATAGATGCATCTGAACATTCCGTACATCTCACATATAGAGTCTATCTCACTATTTTACAACCATTTTCATGGGATGCATTACAATATCAATTATCCATAGACAATTTTGTTTTATTTTCTAAAATCTATGTTCATAGAGGACGAACAAATTACCACTACTCTTCAATAGTAGAACATTGCATAGTCCCCTGCGGAATCTGGCGTTAATGTATCCAATAAAATAGCTTGATTTTGTTCCCATACACCAATTTTTATCAAAATCTGAGACCCTAAGGGACAAACGTTTGTTGAATTGAGGTGGAATGGCCCATATCAATTTATACATATTTTTTGGTTACATTTTGTTAATTTTTATATTTTTTATATTTTTATTACGCCTTGTTTTTGAATGTTCGTACTTTAATTTCAGCACTTTTGTTTCTGATGGTAGTTTTTTTCAGGTTTTCCCTTGTAAGCTACCTAAAGCCCAAGTATTTTTTTATTGTATAATTATGAGTTTTGAGCATTATCTATCTATGTCGTTGGGAAATATAACGATATTAATGTGTGCCATTTTAATAGTAGTGATAAAAGAGGTATTCATCCGCTAGCGGGATGAATTATTCATTGACCCATTCCGGCCACATGAATTATGACACATTGGGCATACAGATAGACTATCCTGTTATGAATGACTCCGGTTGGGGAAAAATATATGTACTTCTGGTTGGAAAATTTGCGTATCTGAGGTAATTAATGCTGTAAATGGTTCTATAAAATTACTGGAAATTCAAATATCAGAGCTGCCTTACTTCTGCCGGCCACAACTAGATTATCAAAATCATCTACATGTACATCTACATCTACACGATACCCTGCAAGCCACCGCGAGGGTGTGTGGCAGGGGGTGAAGATCACCAAGCATGTACTACTAACATGCAAACAAGCAACTAAAGTGTCTCATGCAACTATATTGTTAGTATCTATAGTATTTGAGGGGTTAATACATTCATCATGCACTACAGAATACTCTAAAATATTTCCCCTACCTATCCCTTTCCTATGCTCCCTATTCTGTTCTCTTATAGTACGGGAGGAAATGCCATTTTGAATATATCGGTACGACAATCTATCTCTCTAATCTTATTTATCTGGTCGAATCTAGCATAATACGCTGGTGTTTTTAATATGTGCCTAACATCTTCAGTAAAGCTATCCGATTGAAATTTCTCTAATAGATTTAATCTGTACTTTAATCTACGCTCTGGAAATGATTCCCAACCTAATTCTTGTATTAATTCTGAAACGCTACTCAACCTATCGTAACAATATCGTAACAGTATCGAGTCAACAATCCTAATTGTAAGATTTGCCACCACCAGCCACTTCATATTGATGTTATTGTTTTCTTTTACATCTTTCACTACTCACTCTATTTACCTCATGGGAGACCTTCCTTTTCCGTTCTATATTTCTAGATAGTATCAGAACCAGTAAACAAAAGGTAAAAACAATCTTAGAGACGTGATATTGTAGCTAATATTTACGTTGCCACATTAACCACTGGCAGCATTTTTCGTATTGAAATATAGATTAAATTTTTTATTGCATTAGACCCAATCCCAGACTTGAAGATAGCAACCGTTGTTGTCACAATTTAAAAGCTAGGGAGATAGGGAAATTGCCTTCTCGCAATGTGATGAGTTTCCGGCAGGCGGCGTTAGTTTCGTCTCAATGGTTCCCTCATGAAAATATGCGGAGAGTCTGGAAACTGGATACAGACAGACTTCCGTAGAGAGAAAATTTAAATAGATTGATGAAGGGAACGTAACAAACATTGTGTTAACAGGGATGCAAGGAGCAATGGAATTTGCCAGGCTGGTATATCCATAGAGAGTTCTCAATTCCGTCAACGCTCTTGTGCAGCACTCTTGCTTTTGAAATGAGAAAAAATACACTTGAGAATTTAAACTTATGCTTAACCCATTGGTTAAAAAATATATTTATATGTTGTTTGTGATTATTAAGATTCACATAGTTCGTACATACTCAACTACCATTGATGCTTCCTATTAAGTTGAACGAATCTTCTAGTTACGTTCATCATCATCATCGTCATCGGTCAACCCCTTCATACTGACGTAGTTCCTCTCTTTCACGTCCATTACGACTTGTTCTATATAACTCATACGAGGCCTGCCTTTTCCATTCTTCCCGTTCACTTTTCCCTCGACGATTGTCTTCATCAGGCTATCGTGTCTCAAGATGAGGATAAAGTGTAAATCCATCGAGATAATAAGAAAGTTTAAACATTTTCCCATTAAATATAGAAAGAATCAATATCAATTACCATTTAGTTTTTTTACTGAAAGCGAAAACGAAAGAAAAAACTGTTGCGCTGCCATAAATTGAAAAAGTCAATTTAAACCAATGTAAATACCTAATGGGCGCCAGGTATCGAACCCGTGCCCTGAGCTTTTTTTCATATAGCCTATAGTACCTTCTAGTGTTTACGCTGGAATCGTATGAAATTTCAGCGTAATCGGTTAAGCAGTTTTTGAGGAGATGCGTAGCGAATAGACAGACAGACACAATTACATTTTTATATATTAGTATGATTCAAGTGCTTTTCAATCGTGTTCATCTAATTTCAGTTCCGGCGTCAACAGTGGGGGACTGTTGCTGGGGAGGGAAGAAGGAGTAGCTAATGGAATGAAAATGGGGACCCTGAATGTTTTCATTTCTTTTTTCACTGCTGTTCACTTCTCCCCTTCGGAGGAATGGCGAGCTGTTAATGAGGAAAACGGCACTAGAGGGTGCGGAGTAGGACACCCCTAGCCCGAGGGAAACTGAATTATTTCCGCACTTTTGCAACGAAATTTACGGAGAAATGGTGTTCGCGTAGATGTGTCGATGGAGTCATTTCGAGAACGCGAAAGTGTTCATGAAATGGGTGGTTTAAGTGTGAATGAAAAATATTTATGTATTTAAAATTTCACCTTAAGGTGGCTCCAGCCAATTATGAAGTAGATGTCATTTTTGTGAAAATTTCAGGACACATCATTTTTTGGCCCTTCCATCGATTGGCAATAAAATTATTTGGCCTTTCCATAATATATTTCAAGAAAAAAGACGTTGACAACCAGATATTTTATACGTAGCTATACGGTAGAGCATGGCTCTTGCAGTAAAATTTGCAGATTAATAATGTAAAGAGAAATGTCGTTTTGACGAAAAACTAATATAAGATGCGCAATTTTATGCAGAATTTAGCTTTGCAAAAAAGTGCTCGCCTTATCACACTTTTTTAATTGATATTAATAAATGTATGCTCGAAAAAAAGCAGAAAAGCCTTAGTTACCTGAAAGTGGCGCTACAGTATGTTGTTATCATTGGCAACGGTACTTGTGACGGAACGTGCTTACAAGCTTATTTACTCACTTAATTTAGGAATATACTTTACCAAGGTACTTCTTATATTTTTTATGTAATTTAAATATTTCATTGGTTATTGATATGGTGTCACTAATACCAATGCTTCCAAATGGTAGCAGTGTCATTGTTGCCAAACAATTTTCAAAAATACGAATATTAATAAAATTCAAAACAAAGAGTTGTATTTGCAAGGGAATTTTTAGTTTGTTTAAAACTATGTAAGCAAACATTTAACCTATTTTAGAATACGTATTAGCCGGATTGAGCATGTATTCTCACTTTGTAAATTAAACGTGGCAACAACACGTCAGTCCGAAGTCAAAATGAGTAAAAGAGCTCGTAAAAAATAGAATGTAAATACAACGCTTAAAAAAATACAATACTCATACAATTATTGTGCATGCGTTATCACCCTATAAATGATTTTCCATACAGGTGTTTTTTTCTGGATCGGTATTTATTCATTAAATAACATAGCTCTTTTACGGGAGAATCGCGGAGTCACGGTGGAACCACCTTGACGTCCACTAAATATCGCCACTGAGTAAAACTCGGTTTAAAAATGTTATTTTTTTCTATTTTGACCATGTTTCATTTATTTATACTTATTATTAATTACAATTCATGGTTGATCAAACGTTATGGGGAATAGTACTGAAATTGACGCTTCCGATGCTATATTTCAAAGGAGCAGGAGTATGGAACGGAATGAATTTCGCACCATCTTTAAAAATGACTGCATTTACGAGGGATCATGATCGCGTATATCTGACGTGCCGACTGAATATCAGGGATGTGACCCGAAAGTGCACGTTACGTTAAGTGCCGTACCTGGGAGGCACCCGACCTCAGAGTCCAAGCCTCGGCTTGGAATGAGACCGAACCCTTCACCACGGGTGGTTTATAGCACCAACTGATCTGGCAAACTATAGTTTACAACTTCTTAAAGTTAAACAATAATCGCACAATGTGGTCGTTTACCATATTTTTTATAGCCGAATCTGTAAGTTTTTAAAATAAAAAGACCCATATTTTTCCGTTTTTTTATCGGTCAATTAATTCTCGAGTTATAAGCGGCGAAAAACTGATGTTTTTAACCCTTTCGGAAAAGTGGGCGTGGTGCAACCTCTGACGTATATCGAATTCGTCCAATCATAACTGAGCCCGCGAAGCTACTTTGCCTTATCACAATGGGGAGACACAGCGGACTCGGCCAATGGGAGCGATTGTGACAGCATCTGTGCGAGCAGACCTTCCGAGAATCCCCCTCCACTCCCTTCCCCTCCCCTAAAAGCAGTCAAGGACGGGAGGAAAATGACGTCAATGTTATCACAGCAGCATATTCAGTGGTCGTCACCTTTTGCATATTTTAATTTTTGATTTATGAGTCAATGGTTGTGGTTAGAAGATTAATTTTTTCACTAAATTTCTTTTTTCGTTTCCATCTAACGATTTCGTGTACAAAATTGCGATTTCGGTTCCGAGTAAACGCCCCCATTATGTTCATCTTTGTGTTGTACTATTCACGTTGATGAAAATGGATTTTAAACACAGTTATATGATATATATTAACCATTTTACGTGCATTAGTAAACAGATTAATGTACATTATATTGCTAAAGCATGTAAATTGGTTAATATCTATCGTATGACTGCGATGAAAAAACCATTTTCATCAGCGTGACTAGTGCAACACAAAGTCGAACACAGCTTTGTGATTTATGCTTAACTTTAAGAAGTTATAAACTATGGTGTGACTGGTCAGTACGTGCTATAAACCACCCGTGGTGAAGGGTTCGGTCTCAATCAAAGCCGAGGCTCGGACTCCGAGTTCGGGTGCCTCCCAGGTACGGCACGAATCGTAAAATGACTTTGCGGGTCACATCCCTGCTGAATATAGATTCGGCGACGTCGCCCTTGCTGGGCCGATATGGAATAGCGTTGGAGGAAATAATCCCTGTAGACCAAACCGCTGCTCATGTGGCAAGGGAGAGAGAAGATATGGTGGTTGATGGGGAAAGCCTATTGATCCGTAACCATGGGAACAATCGACGAATCATTTTCACGAGAGCAGCGGCCTTTTTGAGTCACGATATACATCAGAGACAGTAAATATCCGAGTGGTGCACGTACCTTGTGTCCCCCAACCTAATGATTTCATCCCCTAAAGAGAGAGAGGCACCTTTCTTATCCCCCCAACCCCCTCAAAATTCTATTCCCGTATCCCTAGCGTCTAATTTTAAGCGACGAATTAGCCGATCAAGGCCACATCTGGCCTTGACCCGACGCGTTCACTTCGCGGCTATCACGCCCAGAGCCAAAATACAGCCTTTTTTCATCCCCTTTGGAGAAATAACTCCCTATATTTAGTCAGCATCCATTGTTCGAGGGCAAGGACGTGTATTCTTAGAGTCCAGATGTCACCGCGGTCGTGACGTCTAAACCCATGAATCAACGGCCAATTACTACAACAATGGAATGCGTCCGCAGCGTGATTTTTAAGAACGTGTGTCATAAGGCTTTGGGTTTCCATTTGACCCGGGTGTCGTTTGATTCAACATGACACCAATGGCGTTAACACTTTTGAGAGAATTGCCGCTTATTATGATCCATTGCACCGGGAAAAAAATATTATGTCTGCCGCATTCATCATCATCATTGGTCAACAATCCTAGGCTTGGTTTGACTCAGCCCTCCATTCGATTCTTCTATCGGGCAATATTTTCATATTTACGTAATTTTTCTCTTTTACATCCTTCACAATCTGTTTCATGTATCACATACAGGGCCTGCCTTTTCCATTCTTCCCGTTCATTTTTTCCTCGACGATTGTCTTCATCAGGTCATCGTGCCTTGAGATATGGACGATTAAGTTGTCCCGTCTTCTCTTTAGAGTTTTCAGCAGACCTCTCTTTTCTCCCGCACTTCTTAGGACTTACTCGGTCGATCCATTTAACCTTCATCATTCTTCTGTAGTAGGTACACATTTGAAATGTTTACATCCTTGACTTCTCTTCCGCTCTTATCGTCCATGCTCTCGCTACCATGTAGTAAAATGTTTCAGATTTATGACTAATTAAATGTTTATGGATATTGTCTTTATTTATGCTAAATTAATCAAATCCCAGTCAATCGCAGCGTCATAATACACTCATCAATTATGTAATGTAGGCAACGCAGTTTGAGCACATGAGATAAACATTTCTGATTCTCATAACACATGTTGGATGCAGCCTTGTAAACCTTATGCAAACAATATATCAATGAGATGCTACAAGTACTTAAAACAATTAATAAAATTTCCCTCTTAGTTCCTTCGTATGTATATTACTATGTGTATTCCTTTGAAGTTCATGTTCATTTAGTTTAAAGTTCCTTCTTAAAGCCTAAAGCCAGTTTTTCTTAGTGTTAAAAAGCAATTTATTAACGTTGCACCTACCTAAATCATGATGACCATCTACAAATACGGAATACCCTCGAGGCACGTAGAGGGTGTATGGTAGGGGGTGAGTGCATTATCTGGATGCACTAATGATGATAACACTGCATAAATTGGAAAACTTACTAGCTGAGCATTCACCAGATACGTGTAATTATATGATTATAATTATCAAGAACCTACACTTCTATCACCTATTTTCTATCCAGTTACTACGTTGCATAGCATGTTTTCTTATGGTTTGCGGGAAGAGGGCATTTCAAGTCTACCCACATGACTGTCTCTCTCTTTTATCTTGTTTTCTGATGGAATCTAGCCCAAAATGCGATTGTGTTCTTAATTGATTGAGTTCAACTGGCAAGCTGGTAATACAAATGCAATTACATATCATGACCACCTTTTACAAATCCCACCGATCTTCTTTGAACTCTTTCTATTTCCTTTATCAAAACTGCATCCTATAGATGGAATTTTTAGTGTAGTAAAGTAAATTAAATGGGAAGAGGTAGAATTGGAATCTATCCTTCGCTTTCTCATCCTATTACCTATATCCCTTAATACGAATCCTAATTTATGTATGAAAAATTCTATAATTTCCAGGCTATGTTTCCCAATATATTTATTATGTCCTGGTGATAATGAGGTATCTGATATTTTCGTACCCATTGGATATTTTACTTTGTTTGATGTAAGTAGAGTCTTTCTTCCGTGAGTCTTTTCTAAGAGTGAAGTCTTGATTACATGGACGATTCTCAACTCCTGCCACACACCGTCGACTTTGTTTTGCCTGCCCGGCAAAACTAGGTACTAGAAACCTAAAAATGTTTAATGGGTAGGAATGCATTTTCACTAACTATTAAACCATATATGGAGTTGAAATACAAGTATTATTATTAAATGCAAAGTTTTTCTCCACATTTTTCTGAGAAACGAAGTCAGCTGATAACACCTTTCCTCAGTTTTCTTTATAGACCTCCCCCTATAGATGTGTTTTCGATGACGTTCATTGATTTCTTAAGATTCTCCCACCAGTCTCCAGCTGAGTAGATATTCAGAAATGCATCAATTGATTTCAAAGTATAAGAGCGTCTCCGTACAACGCATTTGAATGAAAAAAGTAAATTCGAGCATCTCGATAGATCATAAAAATAAGTTATTAATATATTTGAAATGGAGATTAGATTTGATAATCAATGATATCTCTAAAAGGAGAAAAGATTTTTTTTCAAGGGTAAAAATTCATTTTCACTGACTATTAAACCATGTATGAAGTTGAAATGCAATTATTTCTAGTGAAAGCAAAGATTTCACCCCACGTTTTTCTATGAAACGAAGTCAGCTGATGACTCCCTTCTTCAGTTTACTCCGTGGGCCTCCCTTTATCGCTACCTGGATTACTTTTTCTCAAACACATTCGGTACTCCTTAAATGGACCAGGTTTCGAGTCCTTAAGATGCAGATAATTTTCCAGTGAACCCTGATTGGGTGCTCTCTCCTTTGGACTTTAAAGTTCAATACATAAGTCCGTCGGATGGGACGTAAAGTGGTATATTTCTTGGCGCCTTCCGTTAAGAGGAGACTGATTCCAATGCCAAATTTCTCTGCTTTTCTTGCGCTCTTCACATTCCTACTTTTTCCCGATTACCAACCTATTATCAATGCCACTATTGATCTTAGTTGTCAGCCATCTCCCCTAATAGCAATAACAACATATCAACAGTACCAGGAAACTATACTCTTGAATTTGCTCTCTGATATTTAGGGTCAAACCCGCAAAAAAAAACAAATTTGAAATTTAGTTTTTTACGGGTTTGAAAACTTCCGGAATGGCGATTTAATGCCGTAGACTCCGCATTCCGAGAAATTCTGTTCTAAGCTGCGGCAAGGATATCGCATTTCGGAAATAGTTCCCAAGGACAAGTGCATCACCTTAAAGCATCCGAGCTCACCAACTTCAAAAGGTTTGTCCTCCGTTCCAGCAAACATCTCGTTCCGCGATCTATTCTTAGTCGCCAATGTGGTTCGCGCACATTGAGGAAGACGTTGCCAAAAACAGAGGCGAGGTTATTAGCGTATTTCCCTGCGTAACAAGATGAGTGCCGGTGAAAGAAATTTAACCGTTTAGCGCTTAACTATCTTTCCCACCCGAATTCAAGATTGCAATCCTCCCGAAATTATGAATAAAACAATGAAAACGCAAAAGATGAGAGTAAAATCAAGTAAACCATGTTATTCCAAAAATTTATATGGTACAGCCTGACCAGTTTCAAAATGTTTGAGTCATTTCCAAAGGGACAATGCTCGGATCGTACTGTACCCAATAAATACTGTGGAATAAAAAGGTTATCTTGAAAATCCGTGGATGTTTAAGTGGGTTCAGTGAAAAATCAAGTTTCAAATAAACTAAGTTTATCAAACTCTAAGACCGCGAACTGGCCACGGGAACTTTAGCGGCGTCATCCGCTGAAAATTGCACTGTAGCAAGGAGTTCCACAGAGAAAAAATGATTCGCCTTGACCGGGACTCGAACCCGGACCCCCTGATTTCCGGCCAGGTGCTCTACCAGTTGAGCTACCAAGACGTCCTATTTCCTCGTGGACAGTGGCGCCTTGCGCACGACTACGGCTGCATTGTGACATGATATGTCCCGCAATCCGTTAACACCTAGTTCCTTTAATCCTCGTTGATTTCCTCAGAGAAGCAAAGGTGACGCCCCCTGAAAAAGCTGCTGTGATAACTTTGAAGTCATTTTCCTCCCGTCCTTGACTGCTCTTATGGAAGGGGAAGGGAGTGGAGGGGAATTCTCGGAAGGTATGCTCGCACAGATGCTGTCGCAACTGCCCGATTGGCAGAGTCAGCTGTGTCCCCCCCAAATTTGCGATAAGGCAAAGTAGCTTCGCGGGCCTTCCAAAAATTAAAATTAGAAAAAGGGCGTCACCTTTTTCTAATTTTAATTTTTGATTTATGAGTGAATGGTTGTGGTTAGAAGATTATTTTTTTCACTATAATTGTAGTTTTGTTTCCATTTAACGATTTCGTTAACAAAATTGCGATTTAGGTTCCGAGTAAACGTCCCTATTGTAGGTCAAAGCAAGACTGTCAAAAAAGCGCCAGTTTTCCGATATGAATCTCGTGATTCGTGCTCGAGGTATTCATGAAACTATTTATTGCATAATATATTTGACTTCAAAACAAGTCGAGTGGTCGGTACAGCGATTCAAATTTAAGTACAGACGTGGTGATCTTTACTTTAACAGCTGTAGCACTTCAAGAAATAATTGACGGATCAAAAAACGGAAAAATACGAGTCTTTTTATTTTACAAACTCTATCAGATTCGGCAATAAAAATATGGTAAACGACCCCATTTGCTTTATTTGGGTTTTCGGTGAAGAACAACAGTGACCCATATATTAATGAGTGTTTTCGGTTCATGAAGTCGACCTCTACAGCTTTGATGCAATACAAGTACTTAAAGTTGGATGCAGTGAATATTTAACGACTTTTCTCACTGCAAGCATTCCGAATGATATTCAGGTCGCGGGCTTTAGCATCCGCTTTGGTTTCGCTCAGCAGTCAAGGAGCCGTTAAAAAAAGAAATACTCCCGTTTTCCGTCAAGCCATTCGTGAATTATCTGAAAGACGCAGCCTGTAAGAATTCGGTGGTGAGGAGAGGTCGGATGCGGAATCTTTTGAAAACATAGAGAGGAAACTTCAAGTCGTTGTGAATTTATAGGCATGGATTTAATGGCCTCATCAACATTGGCTCGGGTTGGCGCAGCGTTTAGAGCTCTGTCCTCTCACAGAGAGAACCTGAGTTCAAATCCCGGCAGTGAAGATGTTTTTCAAAAGGAATATACTGCCAGTATATGTTGTCGTTACGAAATCGGTCAAAATAACGAACTTATCGTGTGCAGCGAAGATCGGCAACATTTGTAAAAGGACTATATGAATAACTGTATTATTGTAACCAGTCTATTATATAAACTAAAATGGGAATCATTAACACATCGTTAGTTTAAATTTAGACTTAATGTCTTAACTAATTCAAATACAATAATTTCACTGGTGACGTTAAAAATATTTTGCGAACTCCTGCTTACTATGGTAGACAGGGCAATGATCATAAAAGTAGAGAAATTTATTTCAGGACCGACGCATTCGAAATCTCCTTCTTTCCTCGTACAATTAGTTACATGAGTAGCGGTAAATATTTCCAATAGTGTAAATACAAGAGTATCAAACGATAGTATTCGTGGTTGTATGTTGGTTTAGGGACCTCAAGCTAATCCAACAAAAAACATGTTTTCGCATGCTTGGTTTGTTATTTTTATCTCTTTTTTTATTGTGAAGTTTAGTATCTAATTACTAATACTTTTCATTCATGATATGTAAAGCATGTTTGGAGTGGATTCACCCCATATCACACTCTTTTATGATGCCTTGCAGGGTACTACGTAGATGTAAACGACGCTTTGATGGCTTAAAGTATTCGTAAACAAATCGAAATTATTTCTCAAAGGTTTGACCTTTTAAAATCAGCATGCCCTTCTCTCAAACCTACATTAACTGCTTAACAACCTTGAGAAATACGATCTATTCTTGAAGTATGAATTGTGGAACCTTCTCTGCGATACATCTACATAATACCCTGCAAGCCACCATTAAGGTGTGAATTCTCACCAAACATGCACAATATATTGTGCATAAAAATTAGCAATAATATACTAGTCTAAACTTTCATTTAAAAAAAGATAAAATTTACAAAGGAAGCATGCAATATTATGCTGTTAGTTGGGTTAGCTTAAAGTCTTTGTACCAACATGCAACTACTTATGCTCTCCATTGATGCACTTGTATTGGATATATTTACTACTATTCATATCCCTAATTGTGCGAGAAAAAAACGACATTTCGAATCTGTCACTTCGGCCATCAATTTCTCAAATATTGAATTTATGGTCCAGCCTACCATAGAAAGTTGTGGTTCGCAAAATATTTTTAACGTCATCACTGAAAATATTACCTTGGAATTTATTTAGGAGATTAAGTCTAGCTTTCAACCTGCGATCTGACAATGATTCCCATTTTAATTCATTCAAAAGACTGGTTTCGCTAATATAGTCATCGTACCCTCCCTTTACAAATCTTTCCGATCTCCGCTGCACACGTTCAAGTTCATTATTTAGACCGATTTCGTAGGGATCCCATATACTGGCAGCATATTTTAAGTAATGTCTAACACGGGAAATGTTGCTAATTTCACGTACATGATCGTCCCATTTACCCAGTACTCTTTTGAAGAATTCCAGTTTTCGATTATCTTCACTCATTATTTCACTATGTGTTTACCCCAGGAAAGATCATGTGTCAGTCTTATTCCAAGATATTTAATGGATTCAACGTTTGGTAATTTATTATTTGGTGAGTGTTAGGATGAGGACAATTCTTTTCCCAAAAATTCATTACTACACATTTAAAAAAATTTAATTATAACTGCCGTGTATCATACCATTTTACAATTGCTTGTAGGTCACCACTTAACTATTCTTAATCGTTTGGAATATCCTCGTATACTACTGCGTCATCGGTAAAGAGACGAAGATTACTCTTAACCACCTAATTGATATCATTTATGTAGTGAAGGAACAGGAGTGGACCCATCACACTACCTTGTGGCACACCGGAAGAGACTTCAATTGGAGGTAATATCGTCTCCAAAACAACGAATAATTATATAATACGATAATTGCACCTCAAAATTTTACCACAACATTATGTTACCAGCACTCAGCATTCCCTTTACCCCGAGTACCTATTCTATCGACGTACTCTCCTTTCTCCTAGCCTCTGACAACAATCATCTCTCCTCTCCGAACATGATCTAACCTTTTTTTCCGTCTTTTCGTCCATCGCACTTCCTCCACACCAGTATTTCTAAAGATCGCAATCTTTTCTCGTTCACCTTACCTAGTATCCAGATACATACGAAGTGTCAGTTGGGTTGGTGCACTGGCTGGAGTAATCTCATCTCACGCCGAAGACATGGGTTTGAATCCCGACAGTGGCACATTATTTTCATTCACAAACCGGTATCTACTGTACTGTATCGATAGAATTTCAAGTTTAGTACTCCGTCCGTCGGATGGGACGTTAAGGCGATGTTCCCTTGGCGACTTACTTCAAGAACAGATTAATTCCGACGCCAGGTTTCTATCTACCCTTCCTTCCTTTCTATCCATTCCTATACTTTCACTTTTTCTCCCAGTCAACAGTGCCTGCCTTTAAGTGGCGCGACAGGATTGTAACCAGATAAATGTACACATATTTTTAAATGGCTTGTTAATGTTCCGGGTGTATATCTAAGAAAAGATTTCCCAACCGCGAAGTAACATATGTATAGTTCATGTACCTATCTGGTGCATGTTTGGTGATGTTACACCTCCTGCCACAACCCTCCAGATAATGTAGTGTACTATGCAGACTTCAATGTGTATTACGCTACGACAAAGCATCGTACAAGAATTATGCCAGCAAATTCCAACTTTCGGCCGCATTTTGCCTATTCCTCAGCGAAACCAGTCATCAATATTAGCGGCGCAACATCACCGCGAAACGTGGGGGAGAGGGGGTGTGGCAAACTCTTTGAAAAATCTGTAAAAGCGGGCGAAGGGAGTATGGTAAGTAATGGGGTTGCATAACTTACAGGGTGGACCCTATACTGGTATACACAGTCTACGGGAAAAGGTTCAAGTTGAAAGATTTATATCTCAAAAACAGAAGAAGCCATGTTCATACAGAGCATATCAACGTGTAGGTAATTTAGTCTTTTGTTTAATGCAGGTAATACTTTTTTAATAATTACTTTTGTGGCATCTCTTTGCAGTAGGGATGAAACATTGCACAATTTTTTCGAGTCGCAGAGGGCAGTGTCATTTAGGCGGTTGTCATAACAATATGAAATGCACAAATGAAAGGGAATTTCGATAGAATATGAATTGTACTTTTGCCATGATGTCCTATGATTTTAAGATGATTAACTTATATTCGTTTAAATTATTCTAGCAAATTCAGGAAACCGGGTTTTCCCCGTAAGTATCCAACATTAGAATCACGCGAACACCTTCGTCTTCAATTTAAAATTGCTAATGAAAATCCATTAACATCATAACCCTTGACCATGACGCAACACTTTTAAAATGATTTACTTATATTCGTTTAAATTATTCTAGCAAATTTAGGAAACCGGGTTTTCCCCGTAAGTATGCAGCATTAGAACACGTTCGTCTTCAATTAAAAATTTCTAATGAGAATTCATTAACGTCATAACACTTGACCATGCCGCAATACTTTATTTCAATTTTATATTTTTTGAAAACGAGTTTAGAGCGAAGGCGGAAACGCCGAACAACGTATGCGTAGAGTAGAATGATCTCGAGTTCAGTATTGATGGCAGAACTTCAATTTTTGCCGCTATTTTAACACGCTTCATACGTGGATTTTTGACTACTGTTCGAAGAATGTTGAGCTCTTCAATTAATAATTTTCTTTTCGTCTCAGACGTTCCCAAGGCTAATTCTAAGCAGTTGTACCACATTTAATGTCGGGAAGTATTGGTGCTCGCGTTGTTTTGATACCTAGCAAGGCCGTCTCGATATACAGGCCTGCTAAATGGGGCAAAAAATCTCTTTTACGTCACCAAATAAATCTGAACCGAAGGTCTTGCTCAATTGTTTACCTGCTTGTTAATAGGAATTTTACAGTTTACATTTGTTTGTTCATGGTTGGGAGAGTGAAACGTGCTGTTTTATGTGTATCTATTAGTGTTTTGTAGTAGTAGTTAGCGTTAGCATTTGAATATTTTTTCGATATTACTATTTTATGTTTCTTTGTGGTTTTGGAATCCTAAGACTATGAAGTTTATAGCGGTAAAACAAAGTTAGACAGGTAACTAGCATGCCTATTTCATTCATGCTTGCAAATTTAAGACTATGTGCACAGATATGGATATTTAAATGAATAGTTTATGTTACTCTGCAATGGAGAAAAAAGTGCTTTCACCTTCTAAATTGTAGTTGCGAATAAGAACAAAACTTTGTAATTACCCAGACAACTATTGTTAACCCGACCGGTTTCTGCATATTCGTGTCATTATCAAGAGACCAAAATAACACACAGTAGAAAGGAGGCCTTGGAGTGGGGGGAGGATGGATGTGTAGGAAGGGGGAGAAGTTAGAGGGACGCTGAGGTGTAAATAGGTCGGAGGTTAAGATGGGAAGGGAAGTGGGGCATGGAGATACATTATAGGAGGCAGGGGAAATCTACTCAAAAGATTAGACCGAGTATTGGATTGTGTTGAATAATGGGGCATACTACGAAACATGAAGTCAGAGGGGAGCATTTAAAATCTGTCAAGTCATTTGAAAGGATAATACCAGGTGAGCATACCCCCTCGCCCCTAGTCCAGTGCACTATTAAAGACCTCCTAAATGATATGTCATTTTAGTCCCTTGATAATGACACGGATGTGTTGAATGGGCTCTTAAAAGTTTTCTAGAAAATTACAAAGTTTTGTTCTTATTCTCAAATATGGAAAAATTCCACCAATTAAAGGTCGTTAATGTTGCTATGTTTATACATGGTAGTTAATTTGATAACCGTTCCAAGTTTTCCGAGCAGCTTAATAGTTGGTTATACGTTTTGGAAAGCAAATAATTTATTGGTTTAATCTATTTTATTTTACTTTGTTTAAAGTTTTTCATCCTCCCCGTTGAAATTCGACGGGCTCCTTCTGCTAGTAACTATGTAGTTATCGATGCTACACGAGAAGCATCAAAATTGAATTGTAGAAGAATTATTAGAATACATTGGTTTGGCAGCGGGTGTGCAAATTTCTAATAGGAATTTGGTCATCATCATCGGTCAACAATCCTAGGATTGTTTTGACGAAAACCCTCCACTCGATTCTTCTCTCGGTCAACCTCTTCATATTGACGTAGCTCCTCTCTTTTACATCCTTCACAACTAGCTCCATAATTCTCATACAGGGCCTGCCTTTTCCATTCTTCCCGTTCACTTTTCCCTCGACGATTGTCTTCATCGGGCTTTCGCGTCTCAAGATATGGCCCATTAACTTGTCCCGTCTTCTTTTCAATGTTTTCAGTAGACATCTCTTCTTTCCCACTCTTCTTAAGACTTCTTCGTTTGTCACTCGATTGATCCATTTTATCTTCATCATTCTTCGGTAGCACCACATTTCAAATGCTTCCAGCCTGGACTTCTCAGCTGCTTTTATTGTCCATGCTTCGCTGCCATATATTAGAATGCTCCAGATGCATGTTCTAATGAAATGTTTCCTCACTTCCACGCTTGTATTTGCTGCTGTAAGCAGAACCTTCTTCTGGTACAATGCCCTTTTCGCTTGGGCAATTCTATGGTAAAAGACAAAAATTGAAAATAGGAGTTTGGAGCGAGTGACGGAAGATAGGAAAAAGGGTAAATTTTAATTTAAGGTGAAGAGGGTTGTTAATTGGAGATTCGAGGACTTAGATGGGTCAAGCCAATTTTGATATTGATCCACAAACAAGGCGATGATGGGATCGTTCTATCCGCTAATTAAAGGACGATAGGAATATTTCAAGACAAAGGCTCTGTTGCGAACCGAGTGAGGATTTTGCTGTTCATTAACGAGACCTTTGGAAGTGATTTTCAATTTCGCCCGACCTTCCCTCCTTCGAAATGGGAGTTATCTGAGAGGGAGTGGCGTCAATGATTTCGTCCAGGCCTGATTCCGTGGAAAGCCTCTTTGGAGGAAATCCCCGTCGGAAATCATTGAGGCACCATCTTCCATGCGGGAAGCGTTTATCGGAAAGCGCTGGAATTCACGGGAAAGAAAATCGTCTCGATCCAATATGTTGGAGTTCAATACGCCCTACTTGAATGTGCTGGTAGGCAAACTCTACTCTCGCCCATGAATCCAATCTTGAAGCCGCTAAATTTTTAAATATCTTCTTTTTACACAAAAGGCGAACAGCGAAACATGGACAATAGGTAAGCGCCCAAATCCCTTGTCCTATCCCTGTCCTCCCGTAATTATTTTTGCTCTCCCACTGTTTTCGTCCCGGTTTCTTTCCTTTTAGTTTTAACCAAGTACCCGGCTCGTGTAGGCCTGCCTCCCCGTCCTATTTTTCTTTCGGTGCGGCAGTTTCGGCTCCGAGTGAGTACATTTTTTGGTGCCGAAACCCGGGATCCTTTTTCTTTAACTACGAGGATTTTTCTTTTTCTATTTTTTTTCGTTTCCGTATTATTTAATATGGGCGGGACGGAAGAAACCAAGAAGGGGGTACCTCTGACGAGGGAGCAGTTTGACTCTCAGCTAAAGCTTCTTCGCTTCAAGCGGGACCAGTTTAATGCAACGATTTCGGTTGCATATAAATTAGCCAAGGAGTTAAACGATTCGGGAGCGGAAATCTCCATTCATCCCAAATTAGATATGTTTTGCGCTCGTGCGGCTCACATTCAGGATGTCTACGTCAAATTTCAGAGTGCTAAATTTTTAAATATCTTCTTTTTACACAAAAGGCGTACGTCCATGCATAACGTAATAGTGAATTGGTGAGAAAGGGGATGGTACATACAACGGGTAGGATTCGGAAGTGGCAGGTAATGGGGGGGGGGGGGACCAGCCTCCCGTTATATTGGTAGAGAGTTACATATTAAAATGTATTTTTTTATTCCCGTAGTTGGGATTACAGAAGAGGATTCTGCTTACAGCTGCAAATACAAGCGTGGAAGTGAGGAAAAATTTCATTAGAACATACATCTAGAGCATTTTACTATATGGCAGCGAAGCATGGACAATAACAGCAGCAGAGAAGTCCAGGCTGGAAGCATTTGAAATGTGGTGCTACCGAAGAATGATGAAGATAAAATGGATCGATCGAGTGACAAACGAAGAAGTGTTAAGAAGAGTGGGAGAAAAGAGAAGTCTGCTGAAAACTATAAAAAGGAGACGGGACAACTTAATCGGCCACATCTTAAGACACGATGGCCTGATGAAGACAATTATCGAGGGAAAAGTGAACGGGAAGAATGCAAAAGGCAGGCCTCGTATGAGGTATATGGAGCAAGTTGTGAAGGATGTAAAAGAGAGGAACTACGTCAATATGAAGGGGCTGGCCGATAGAAGAATCGAGTGGAGGGCTGAGTCAAACCAATCCTAGGATTGTTGACTGATGATGATGAGTTGGGATTAACGATTTAAAAAATTAACAATTAAAATCAATCGCTAAATATTTAGTTAACTGTTAAATTTAATCGAAACTTTTTAGAAGAGTTAACTTTTAACTTTTAATCGTTAAAATTATACATTATCTGATACAAACATAAATTCAGTAAAATTTTTTCGTTACTTTTTGGCAAATGTTGACCTGTTCCAATTTTTGTCGCTAAGCCTGCCCAACAGACAAATACGAAAATAAAACGGTATCTAAGAATACAGGAGTAGTTGTGTAAGAATGTACTGGAAAGGCCGAGATGAATACATTCAAACAAAAGCGGGGTGGAGGGGAGTGACCGCCAAAGTTTAGGAAGGCAGCCTCAGACGAGAAAACATGAAGCCACCTGAAGACAATGTCCTGGAGGGGTCGTATGCCTTACTCGGTGACATCATGTCGTCAATAATACATAGTTGAAGCCGAGAAATAATGGCCACCTAAAAACCTATGACGGACAACGAGGGGCGGGAGTTCATTCGAACTAACGTATCTGTTACAATGCACCAGTCTACGCATGCCTTACTCGGCGATATAGTGTCGTCAATATATCAGCCCCCAGTGAATCGCGAAAGAGCATGCACACTCCCAGCATCTACTGTAACTCTATATGACTAAGTCCTTCCCACTGCAATTTTACTATTGTGAAGGGATACTTTACATTGCAATGTTGGGATCGATCGGGATCGATCGATTAAAAAAAAACTAAACTTAAAGTATTTTCTACCGCTCAGAACAATCTTTTGCGGCAAATTGCATGCGCACCATGGCTCGCCACATATTCTTACATTCACGACAACTTAAAATCCCGGAATTGGAACTCCACTTCAGAAAAATCACGGAATCCTTTCATCAGAAACTAGAGAACCTGACCAACAACACTCTGGACACTAAATGGAATTACAGCGAAAATCCCCGTTTCGAATATTTTAAAACAAATGGACACGGATGGAAGAAACAGCATTGACAGTTTTCAGTGTTTGATTTGTTTGTCAAAACAAAAAACTATCAAGGCCTCTATCACCATAGCATCCAATTTGCCAAAGTAACTTTTAACGTAAAAGTTAAATTTTTTTAACTTTAACTTTAATCAGTTACTTTTTCATAAAAACAACTTTTAACTTTAACTAGTGACTTTCTACAGAGATTAACTTTAACAGTTAATTGTTTTGGTAACTTTCCCAACTATGTTTATTTCTCTTGGTGACAATACAGTTCCATCAGGTTGGTCAGGCATTAGCCTGTCGACGGGATATAAATTATAGAAATATTTTATGCTAAAGGATTCTACTTAAATGTATTGTAAAATTTGCTATTCAGGATCATTAATTCTAACATATATTACAATATTGTACAATTAAAAAAAAACATGAAATGCATCAAAGCCATTATTTTAACGATCAGCAAAGAGAAAAAATATGATTTTGTATTTATATCAGTACAAGTTCATGAATAATTTGGTAAAGCTTTTTAACACACAATGACTTAAATACTTCAATATTATCCGAATATATTACACTGCAAATTGATAGATATGGAATAACATAACAATAAAGCCTTTCTCCATATTTTTAGTAATTCTTGGTACTATATTAAATTTCTGTTTCATATTTTAATTTGTTTATCTTCAAAGTCTAAAATCAGCAAGAGTTTTGTGATGTTTATGCGGATGAATGAAGTGTAACAAAAACTTGGTTAAAAAAATTAAGCTATTAAAATGCATCTCATGAATTTACAAATCTCCATATTACAACATTTTTAACATAGACTTTTGTATCACATTGAATTTAATCATATAGAAATCAGACGCATTTATCTGTTATCCAAATAATAATGAGTATGAAAAAATATAAATAGAATTGGGAAATAATTAAGGTAGGTATGTGTGACGAATGTCTCCTTTACCGTTCACAAAAAAAAGAGTGGAATCATTGGCAGCACTGCGTCATTTAAGTTGCAGGTGTGTTGTGAGAATGTGAATAGCATTGTTGGGGGAAGGCGGTGTTTATAATGAGCGTTCGTTAATATTGGTAGACCTGCTAAGGAAGAAAGGGTACAAATGGGAACATTTTTTGATAAATTTCAAGGTCTTCAAAGCCTATTCCCTTACGTGAGCGATATATCCTTTAAATTTTAAATGTAAAGCGATGTGTCCTTTAAATATACTTAATAAAATGTCTTTCCAAGCATTGTTAGGGCACTATTGTCTCCAATTAGCGTTCAGCTGATTGAACATTATTTTCTAACAAATCCCATTTTGTGCTGTTTAAAAGAAGTTATTTATTATGCATTTCTAAGAATGGCATTGAGATGGCACTCATATTTTGCATGAAGACACACAAGTTGCCAGTGTAACAACCTGTAATAATTTACCTCCTTCCCGTTGAAGGTGGAAGGGTTCTCTCTGATAATTCTGCATAAATAAAAGGCAGCAATACGTGGTATCTGCCCTCACTAACCCTCACTGAGGGAGTTAGTGCTATTATCACGACTGCAAACAGTTGTACTACAAATAATATATAATCAGCGACATACTATAGGCACAGTGAAAAGTACAACTTGGTGAATTAAACGAATTAAAATGGGAATATTTGTCAGAATGCAGGTTGAAATTTAGACTAAATTAATTTCAAGATAATATTTCTAGTGATGACGTTAAAAATATTTTGCGAACCCCAACTTACTGTGGTAGACTAAGCTATAAATTGAAAATTAGAGAAAATGATTTGCGAACTGACAGATTCAAAATGTCCTTTCTTCCTCATACAATTAGGGATGTGAATAGAGGTAAATATGTCCAATACGAGTGAATCAATGAATAGCATAGGTAAGCTACAAGTTGGTATAAGAACTTGAAGGTAACCCAACTAACAGCATGTTTTTGCATGATTAATTTGCTATTTCTTTTTTTTAAATAGTGAATTTTAGACTAGTATATTAATACTAATCCTTTTTTATGCATGATATGTAGTGCATGTTTGGTGAATATTCCCCCCTGCCACACACCTTTATGGTGGCTTGCAGGGCATTATGTAGATGTAGATGAAGCAATTCCACACAATTTTTAATGGTTACGACCGGTTTCGTCGAAGAGCCGACATCATCAGGGGGGAGTGAGGGGGGACGGGGAAGGGGGTGGGGGAGTAGGATCTGACCTTAGCTTGGGGGGGTGGGGGCGTTGACGTGGGGATCTTGTGGGTTCAAATGGGGTTGGGCAGGGCAGGCTTCTTTTGGTGAAGGCAAAATCTAGGAGGGGAGAACGTGTCATAGAAATTTTTTCATTTACCAAAGTTGTCCACTCATAAAACTTCTTCTTATCTGAAACTGCTCCCAGGCTTCGAGCCTCTTTCCATTCCTTTCTAGGTGGAATATCTCAGGGTCGAAGTTACTGGAGTGCTCCTACTCCCACAGGTGCTTAGCAAGGTGGTACTGATCCGCATGGCCACTGGTAAAGCACCTCTTGTGCTCTCGTGTCCTCACCTTGAAGGATCTGCCAGTTTGACACACGCAAATGGCATTACAATCACTACATTTCAGTTTATAAACCCCACTTCTATCCAATAATTCTATTTTATCTTTCGTTATATTGATAATTGATTTCAAGGTTCTCTTTTTGTAAAAAGACACTTTGTGCTTATCTTTTGGAATAGCTCTGGCTAATTGGCCTGAAATTTTCCCAGGTACGATAGTTTGCACCATTTTCTATTTTCTATTTCTACATCTAATCTTCGACTGTAAAGTAAACTCTGCGCACTAAACAGACGTTTCTTCCTCAAAATACTGTTAATGAGGTCGGTGTGGTAACCGTTGTTTCTCGCTATTAATTTGATCGTAGAGAGCTCATTTTCATAATTATTCTCTGAGAGTGGTATACTCAGCAGTCTATAAATCATGGAATGAAATGCCGACATTTTACGTGCAACGTGATGGCGGGAATCGTGGCGATTAACTTGATCAGTCACCGAAGGAGATTTAATTCATATTAGTGAAAATCTTGTAGTTGTCTCTTTTAATTGAGAATTTCAAGTGTTGCGTAAACAAGCTTTCCTTCCTTGACGAATCATTTCATTCTTTTCGTCATTAAAATTAGGATGTTGATAATTAGTTCATTACTTAAACAGTGACTACACATAAATTAATTGATTACTGGTTAGGGAAAACATTTTTTTAAATACATTTATCGCTATTTCCCTATCATACACATGTTAGTAATACTTAAATATCGATCATGCACAACAGACTACTCGAACAATATTTCGCAATATGCCTATTGTGCTCTATTATGGTACGCGGGAGGGAATGACGCCATGTTGGGGGGTATGGAAGGTTACGGAAGGATATTACGTTCTTTTTAAGGTTATATATTATACGTCAGAACACTTAAAGCATTGAAATATTGTTTTATGACGATTTTTGTTCAATATTACTGTATTTTGATTTAGATTCGCATCTTTAAACCCTGATTTCGGAACAAGCTCGGCTTTTCCGCGCCATTAGAAGTGTATTCTTTCGTGCTGGACTTCGTAAATATCAATAGAGCAAAAAACGGATTCGTGTTCTCCAATGGGGGCGTTTACTCGGAACCGAAATCGCAATTTTGTACACGAAATCGTTAGATGGAAACGAAAAAAGAATTTTAGTGAAAAAATAAATCTTCTAACCATAACCATTCACTCATAAATGAAGAATTTAAATAATCAAAAGGTGACGCCCACCGAAAATGCTGCTTCGAGAACATTGACGTCATTTTCCTCCCGTCCTCGACTGCTTTTGGGGGAAGGGAAGGGAGTGGATGGGGGATTCTCGGAAGTTCTGCTCGCATAGATGCTGTCGCAATCGCTCCCATTGGCAGAGTCAGCTGTGTACCCCCATTGCGATAAGGCAAAGTAGGTTCGCGGGCTCAGTTGTGATTGGACGAAGTCGATATACGTCAGAGGTTGCACCACGCCCACTTTTCCCAAAGGGGTTAAAAACATCAGTTTTTCGCCGCTTATAACTCGAGAAATAATTGACGGATCAAAAAACGGAAAAAGCGCATCTTTTTATATTACAAACTCTATCAGATTTGGCAATAAAAAAATATGGTAAACGACCCCAATCCTTCTCACGGAGCTGCAATGGGAAGAGAAAAGGAGAGGAAGAGGAAACCATTCAGTTGCCGAGACGCGGGAAAAGGTCACGGAAGGGCAGGATGTATCGTGAGATTGGCTGGGAAGCGCTGCCAGGGTTTCGATCGGTTGGCATGATAAATGGACTCCCTCCGTGGGGGCGTAAATATAACAGCATAAATCGGATCAGGAGGGAAAACGGCTCTCATAACTCTCATCGATCCCAATGCAAACGGACGAGCGGCGATATCCACTCCATTTGCTCGATTTCGCGTTTCTTTCATCCTCCTCGACATTTTAAAAGACTTTGCGAAGGATATCTCAGTTCTCCCCTTTAAGATCAATGATAAATTCAATCAAAATCTTTTTAGTAAAACCTGAAATTAATTTTTTTCAGGTATCGAATCATGCACCTGCTGAATCCGCTTCAGGAAACTTGGAAGAAACTTGATATCTTACGTACTGAAATAACTGTGGGAAAATATTTACTAGTACTTGTAAAAATTATGTTTCATGGAGTTCCAGCTGGTTAGATTGTATCCTGCTAACTGACCTTGAACATTATTCTTAAGAAGGTCCTACATGGTACAATTTTTTGTACAAACGCTTGTATCAGGAAAATTATGCCTAGTAAAGCGGCAAATTGTGTGAACGCTTGTGAAATACTTCCGTGCTGAACGGAAAATAGGAACTTGTTCTAATTCCATTCAGAAAAAACGCACAATTTCATTTAGTTTCATACATTCGTTTGTACAATAAAATTTAGCGTGTAAAGTGGTCTTTAGACAAACATAACTTCCATGCCCGATGCCGTATGTGAAGTAACTACTGTTGTGTTGATAGGCAAGCTCGTTATCTCTACTTAGCCAAGTCAATTAGCGAGAAAAAACTAGACTAAATTATTTAAGTGAATTATGGTTAAATTCGTATTACCACATTATTGGACTATCAAATGGAAACTTTAAAATGACATATGTGGATTTACTGTCAAAAGATAAAATTCCGGTTTTGAGTAGCTGCATGTAAACCCTTTGGTTTAGAACCTAATGTTTTACTCTGTATAATGAGAGTATCTCTTTAGCACAGGAGATATCTTAAAGAAAATTTCATTCGAGCAGAAAGCATAATCTAGTTCGATATCACCATTTGCATTCATTATACTTGCAATAGCACAGTGGTGAATCACTAACGAAAACGTGAAGGTCACCTTGTGGCACCAAAGTTAACTGTATCAACATTTGAATTAATGAAAATAGAATGGAAAAATCACGTTCCTAATATATAGGGAGCGGTTAAAATTCCGGAGGTAGATTCATCAGGAAACATTTTAAAGCTTAAGGATTTACTTCCTTGAAATGTTTCTCAAGAAAATAATTATAACTTTGTACGTTCCACACTTGATATTTTGCGACCGTGGTTTTGCCACTTTCAAGGCAGGTACATATTTCACGTGGAAAAGCAGGTCAGCGTTTTGGCGTCAAATTATTTTATTAATTTATATTATGAACAGCCTACCTCGATATCCAATGTGAATCACATTCCAAGTCCACTACATATCATGCATAAAATTTGTAATTAAAAATTAAAATAGCCAACCATACATGCTAAAACATGCTGTTAGTTGGGTCAGCTTTTAGTCCTTATACCAACATGCAGCTACCAATGTTATCGATTGCTAAACTCGTACTGGATACATTTACCGTTATTCATATCCCTAATTGTACGTGGAAAAAAGGGCATTTTGAATCTGTCAGCTCGGCAATCAATTTCTCTAATTTTGTGATTATGGTCCAGTCTACCATAGTAAGTTGGATTTTGCAAAATATTTTTAACATCATCACTGAAAATATGGTCTTGGAATTTGTTTAAGAGATTAAGTCTAAATTTCAACATGCGATCTGTCAATAATTCCCATTTTAATTCATTTAATAGACTGGTTACGCTAATATAATTATCGTACCGTCCCTTTACTAATCTTGCCAATCAAAAGCGTTTCTTTCAACCACCCCTCTGTTCCTTTAAAGATCCCTTCGTCCAAGTAATCGCCCACCTCCCCTAAAATGTCGCAATTGTCCTACGCGAATAGTTTTTTTAATTTGCACGAGTATTTGTGTATTTTGCTCGACAATAGATTTTTCAATTTTAAAATTCACCGTGACACTTAATAGTAATAAACCTAAGACAACTAAGCAAAGTAGCAGTGGTGGCCGTTGAACCGAAAAAAAACTTTCTGTTCAACGTATTACAATGAACAGGCATTATTTTCATGAAAGTGAACGTCGGTAAAAAAAGCCATTGTAAGTATTATCACAACTTTGAGAATCATTAAGAAATGATCCGTAATTGAATACCAAGTAATAAACCATCCTCAATTCATTGCACTAAAGAAGCAAATGCTGAATATTAGTTTTTCATGTTTTTAATACTTAGGGTTTACTCTATTTTTTTCATCAGAACGTAGGTTCAAAATTTAGACTTAATCTCTTGACAGCTATTGTTCCTCTGGAGTGCCTACATTCCATTGATTTGTATAAATTGTCAAACATAATATTGTGAGTTGATTAAGGGAATAAATAAATTGTTATTATTATTAACTAAAAACAATAAAATATTTTCACTGATGGCATTAAAATATTTTGCGAACCCCAACTTACTATGCCAGACTGGACCATATTCACAAAAATAGAGAAATTGATTGCCGAAATGACAGATTCAAAATGTACTTACCTAATGTACCTACAATTAGGGATATGGATAGCAGTAAATATATTCAATACTGTAAATATAACTGAATCAATGGATACCATAGGCGGTTGCATGTTAGTATAAGGACTTTAGGCTAACCCACTAACAGCATGTTTTTGTATGCTTCCCTTGCTATTTTTTCTAAATTGTGAAGTTTAGAATGTAATTACTAATCCTGTTTATGCATGGTATGAGATTCATGCTTGGCATGAATGCACCCACTGCCGCACACGTTAATGGTGGCCTGCAGGGTATGACGTAGATATAGATGAAGTGGTGCATGCTTGGCGATCTTCATCTCCTGCCACATACCCTCGTGGTGTCCCGCAGGGTATTACGTAGATGTAGATTTCTGCGCATAGCAGAACTCCACAGGCATGGCGATAAGATGCTTTATTCCTGAGCTACGTCTCGGGTGGCATTTCAACGTAAAGACAGCACGGCAGATTCTCCATGGGTTGCGCATCAAACGTGTGCCAGCCAATTGCATCTACATCTACATAATACCCTGCAGGCCACCATAAAGGTGTGTGGCAGGGGGTGAATTCTCACTAAACAAGCACTACGTATCATGCATTTAAAAGGATTAATATTAATATAAAAGTCTAGACTGCAATATTTAAGAAGATAAAAATAGCAAACTACGCATGCAAAAACGTGCTGTTAGTTGGGTTAGCTTCGAGCCCTTATACCAACATGCAAATACCTATGCTTTGGATTTAATCACTCGTATTGAATATATTTACCATTATTCATATCCCTAATTGTTCGAGGAAAAAAGGTCATTTTGGATCTGTCAGTTCGGCAATCAATTTCTCTAATTTTGTGATTATGGTCCAGTCTACCAAGTAAGTTGGGGTCCGCAAAATATTTTTAATATCATCACTGTAATATGGTCTTGGAATTTGTTTAAGAGATTAAGTCTAAATTTCAACCTGCGATCTGACAATAATTCCCATTTGAATTCATTTAATAGACTGGTTACGTTAATAAGGTTATCGTAACGTCCCTTTACACATATTGCCTCTTCGCTGCACACGTTGAAGTTCATTATTTATACCGACTTCGTAGGGATCCCATACACTGGCAGCATATTTCAAATGAGGTCTTACAAAGGAAAAGTAGCTGATTTCTCGTACATGATCGTCACATTTACCCAGTACTCTTTTGACGAATCCCAGTTTACGACTCGCTTTCACGTATGTGTTTACCCCCAGGAAAGATCATGTGTCAGTCTAAATTATGGGCTCCTTGAACAGCGGTCTTCTCTCAGGCCGACAAAGCGACTTCTTTCGCAAGTGGTTGTGGGAATCCCTCGCGTTGCATGTCGGGAGATAACGGGATGACTTCGAGACGCGGAGGAAATGCTTCCGCCCTCTCTGCAATTAGATGTACGGCATCAGGTGAGAGGACTCTCGTTTTGTGACGTCACTTCCTGCGTTCCCTCCTCGATACCGGATTCGGAATTTCCGCCCTTTTCCCGGCATGCCTCAGGGCGTAGCGGTTGGATTCCGACGAGAGAGCTTCGGGTTCAAACCCAAGCGGATACCTTGGGGGCACGTTCAGATGTTTCTCTGATGCTCTGGATTCAAGGTGTTTCCTGCGAAACCTCAGGTGGCTTACAGGAAGGAAGTGCAATTAGCAGCTTAACCCTTGTTAGAGGAATGTCTGGCGCCTTGGTGTTTATCAATTAGAGAGGATATCCTTTCTGGCACTTACAAAGGGCCTCAAGGTGAAGACTGGTTGCATCAAGGATGTAAGAATGTAGCTGAGGAGGCATCGATTAGCTTAGTAGGTACGATATATCTATATCTACGACATACCCTGCAAGCCACCTCGAGGGTGTGTGGCAGGGGGTGCATCTACACCAGGAACAATGACATAACAAACAAAAATGAACACTACAAAGCAAACACTACACCTTTAAAAGTAATTGGGGAAAAAAGAAGAAAAACTACAAAACCCAATCATGCAGGACACAACCATGAATATCATGCATGCCTTGAAACCCGACACCAATTTCATAGATACTCATGCATGCAAAAAAGGCATTGCATGCAAGTCACACGTTGATTTGAACATGCAGGTAAAAAAAAAAACTAGCGACCTACTCTAAATATAACCTCTATAATTATTACCGATCTACGCGATGTTTGACTTTCTGATCACGAATCGTACGCGGAAAAAATATATATCAAAGCTAGGATTTATGGTTGGTTAGTTATTCAGGGGAGGCGACCGACAGCTGAGGTCATTTGCGCCATTTAGGATAGGTGAATAATTGGGTAATGGTAGGAACATATCAGGGAACGGATGAAGGGTGGAGAGAAACCTGGCGTCGGCATTAGCCTACTCTTAACGAAAGGTGCCAAGGGGACCACGTCTTTACGTCCCATCCGACGGACGGAGTACTGGACTTGAAATGCCCTCCATTAGGCACTCAAGTGGGGACCGATTTACCACTGAAAAATCCGCCACTGCCGGGAATCGAACCCGGGCTAGGATTTATTGAAAGAGTACTCGGTCAATGTGTCGAGAAGACGAAAAACGGATGTTACTTTTCACTACCTTGAATATGCAGCCAGTGTATGGGACACAGATGAATTAGGTTTGATCAGAGAGCTAGACAGCGTGCAGCGTAGAGCAGCAAGGTTTGTTAAAAGGTGCTATGATAGGTTTAGTAGTGTATCAGAATTAATACAAGAATTAGGTTGGGAATCATTATCAGATCGTAGGATCAAGTACAAATTAAATCTCCTGCAGAAATTTAAAACGGATAGCATTACTGAATATGTTATAATAATTTTAAAAAAACCCTGCGTATTACGCTAGATTCGACCAGATAAATAAGATTAGAGAGATAAATTGTCATATCGATAGATTCAAAATATCATTTTTCGCCCGTGCTGTAAGAGAACGCAATAGGCAACATAGCAAAGGGTTAGGTACGGGAAATATTGTTGGTGTAGTCTGTAGAGCATGATGCATATATTGACATTACTAACCAATGAATGGTGCCTAAATACATATGAAACGTTTAAATAAATGCCATTATAACCTATAATTCCTTTGTTACTATGTAGATACTCTAGCTGCATGCGACCCTATTATACAACCTAATGTTGCATGTCAAGAGTGCATGTTTGATGATCTTCACCCCCTGCCACACGCCCTTGTGGTGACTCGCAGGTTATTACGTGGATATATATACATAAGATGTTTCAATGTAGTGGCCAAATTGCATAACAATAGTGCAAGCTTAATGATTTTCACCCCCTGCAGCACACCCTCGGGGTGGGTGACAGGTTCTGAGTTTATAAAACTTACAAATGCTTATGTTCTTAAAATTTTATCCATTTTGAGTTTAAAGGCCTTTCTGTACACATTGATCAAGCAAACACTTCGGTTCAATAAAAAAGTTTTTTTACACATGATTCCATGATTTATGTTTCTTGCTGTTGAAAATTGACAGAGAAAAAGAGATTTTCTAGACTTGGATTAAAATCACACTTATATTTTACCAGCCGATACTCAGGTACTCAGGATTCCACTTTCAAGGGTAAATTTTTTAGGAAAGGAAATTTATTTCCTTTGTTAATTTTCAACACGCTTGCAGTGAATAACGTCAGGATAAATTCTTGCAAGTTTCTTCGTGTTCAGATGGTTACTTGGAAATATTGAAGTAAGTAAACGAAGGGTCACGAATAACATAGGAAATATTTTTCTTCGCCTGAGATAGGGATGATTTTTTTGTATTTAAAAGCGTGGCAATGTGGGGACGGCGACCTAATTCCCACAAGTGCACGACGGAGCGAAAGCGGGCAGATATCGATAAATCCTCGGTCCCTCTTAAAGATTCAGAGAGCTGCCGGAGAGACTTGTTGCCGGTCAAGTCGCTGTATCGCCACGACAACCCAACCACGCTCAGTATTTATCCCTGCTTCCGTGTGCTTAACGTATTAGTGCCTATAAAACCTTTATCTCGTTGCACTCCATGGACCGCTAGACTTTAAATATTAAATTTATCACGAGACCCTGCGGGTTCGGGCGCTTCTTAAATAATTCCCTTTCATAAACCGAAGGGTTTAATGCGTCATGCCCTTCAATTCTATCTAATAGCATGTTTGTGCATGCTTAGTTTGCTTTTGCATACTTTTTAAATTGTTCTGTTTCGACTAGAATACAGATACTGACCCTTTATAAGTCTGACAGGTAAAGTGTAGGTTTAAAAACTTGGTATCATCCATGGAATTTATTTCGTCTTACAATGTGCTTCAACGTAAAAGCGTCATCTTCAGTTACAGTAAACAATTACTGTACCTGAAGATGATGTTGGAACATGTTGCAAAACCAAATAAATTATGTGGTTATTACAGAGTAGTGTATAACCAATATTACAACTTGGTGTTTATTATATACAGTATTGTAGTTATAATGGTTTAACATAGCACTGAATAGTACTAAACAAAAACATGCATTCTAGAACATTTATGCATGCAAAATAAGTGATTTGTCGACTTTCTCCAATGCAGAACTAATACAATTTGCTAAGATTTAAAATATTTTTTCAGAAAATCAAAAATACGTAAACTTAGTTATAAATTTTCCTTTAGAAAGTTAGTTGCGTGTATTCGGATTTAATTTAGGTTAGTTTGTATAATCCAAAATATCCGTAAATAATCAGATTTATCCTCACAAAAAATAGGGGTTGCAACCTCCGAGTATCGTAATGGTGTTAAGCGAATCGTATTGTAATTACAAATTATGCATACATTTTTACTGAATTTTATCACTTATGCAAGCAAAGAATAGTCGAAAAATTAATTTTATGGGTGAACTTTAGGAGTATTTTTCACCCCTTAAACCGGCTTCTCCACAGATAAACCAAGATATGCTTCTCTTAATTTTTCTTTCCCGACAAAATAAGTTATGTTTAAATAAAATCGGGGAGACACACCTGAGATACATTTCTTGTTAGTCAAAGTTCGGGATGAGGTTCCACCATATCTTGCCAGATAATGTTGAATAATGCGGAAAGCATATTTGGTGTTAATTCACCCCCTGCCACCACCCCCCCTGCCACATACCCTCGCGGTGGCTTGCAGGGTATCGTGTAGATGTAAATGTAGATATTGGTGTTGGCTTTCAAGGTATTATGGAGATATAGAAACTCATAGGTATCTCTCCTAAGGTACGTAGTATACGTAAACTTTCAAGAAAATAAGTAGTGCATGATTATGCCCTCTGCCACACACTCTCGGGGTGGCAGGATATAGGTCAGGGTATAGGTATAAGGCGCCCAATTCCCTTATCGGGTAACTTCTTCATATTTTCATATTACTTCTCATTCACTTCTTTAACAGCCTGCTCCAAACATCTCATACTAGCACTTTCTTTTCCAATCTTCCAGTTCACTTTTCCCTCGACGATTGTCTTCATCAGGCCATCGTGTCTCAAGATATGGCCGATTAAGTTGTCCCGTCTTCTCTTCGGAGTTATCAGAAGACTTCCTTCTCTACTCCTCTCTTTAGGGCTTTAACTTTAGTTACTCGTTCGTTCCTTTCTATCCATCTAGTGCTAATATGTTTTGTGTTTAGTGCATTATTGCTGTACACGCCATTAGCATGGGTATACAATCGTACCATTAATTTGGCGCAGCTCTCCATTCAGTCATACAATTAGCTAACCTCTTCATATTTATGTAATTCTTCTCTTTCACATCATTCACAACTTTTACTACGTCTTTCTTGCAAGACCTTCCTTTTTTTCCATTCACTTGTTCTGATGAGACAATCTCTACCTGATCAAGACAACCGACGATTGTATTCAGCAGGCCATCAAGTTATAGGTGATGAAATTGTCCTGTCTTCTTCTAAGGGTATTCAGAAGGTTTGCCTTTTCTCTCATTCTATTCAAAACTTCTGATCATCATCCACAGTAAAACAATCCTAGGACAGGTTTTACGCAGCCCTCCACTCGCTTTTTCTATCGGCCAACCTCTTCATATTAACGTAATTGCTCTCTGTTAGATCCTTCCCAACTTATTGCATATATCTCACACAAGGGAAAGACACATAAGGGAAATATGCGGCCGAGCGAGGAGAAAACTAGGATTTATAAAAAGAGTACTTAGGAAATGTGATGAGAAGACAAAAGAGCGATGCTATTTTTCACTAGTTTGGCCCCACCTTGAGTATACAGCCAGTGTATGGGATTCTAATGAATTAGGGTTGACTAGAGAACTAGACAGTGTGCAGCGTAGAGCAGTTAGGTTCGTTAAAAGGTGTTACGATAGGTTGAGTAGCGTTTCAGAATTTATAAAATAATTAGGGTGGGAATCATTATCAGGACGTAGGTTAAAGTACAGATTGAATCTATTAGAGAAATTTCTATCGGATAGCTTTACTGAAGATGTTAGGCACATATTAAAAAAACCAAAGTATTATGCTAGATTCGACCAGATAAATAAGATTAGAGAGAGAGATTGTCGTACCGATAGATTCAAAATGGCATTTTTCCCCCGTACTATAAGAGAACAGAATAGGCAGCATAGCAAAGGGATAGGTAGGGGAGATATTTTAGAGTATTCTGTCGTGCATGATGCATTTGTTAACCCCTTAAACACTATAGATACTAACAATCAAGTTGCATGAGACAATATGGTTGCTTGTTTGCATGTTAGTAGTGCATGCTTGGTGGTCTTCACCCCCTGCCACACAACCTCGCTTTGGCTTGCAGGGTGTCGTGTAGATGTAGATGTAGACCTCATAAAAGCCTGCCTTTCCCATTCTTCCCGTTCACATTACTCTCGAAGATTGTCTTCGTCAGCCCACCTCGTCTTAACACTAGAACGCCCACAGGGGTCATTTTGACCCCATCGTGTTTTTAAATGTATTTTTTTATCTCATTTTTTAAGAGAACAGAATTTCTTCTCGTGACTTTTAATATTTTTATTAGGTGTTCACTTGCATAAATTTTTACCTTCCTAAAATAATCCATTGAGGAGTTAAATTATATTTTACCTTGAACGCCCAAGTGGGGTCATTTTGACCCAAGGGTTCATTTGCGCGCTTTATCTCTGCTAAATGTCCTTTTTTATTTGCATTTTTGTATAATTCTGCTGCATATGTGTTTACTGCTCTCTCGTCTTATCTTTTTCATTCGGTTACTTATCTTCCAAGTTCGTATCAGTTTCCAAAAAAGTTTTACTTCCTTTCCCCATCACGTCCTCACTTTTCATTTTGCTTACATGTGGAATATTTAGTAATTACTTAGCTGATATGATCATACATCGTCAATCTCTGTGGTGTGCGGAGAATGCAATTTTGTTTACCCGTTTCGCACGAATTTATCAACTTAATTGACTCCAAATCTAATTATTTCTCTTCGGATGACGAGTGGAGAATAAAACTCATTCTTACATTGGAAAAGAAAAACCACTTTGCACATTCCACACAAAGGTTTTATTGATTTCTACCATAGTTTAGACAATATATGTCATTATCAAAATCGATAATGGCATATATTGTAGAAACCAATAAAACCTTTGTCTGGAATGTAAAAAGTGATTTTTCTTTTCCAATCGAGTGATTCCACAAAGTAAAGCCTCAAACTTTGAACTCGTTCTCACAGTGACAGCAAGTGAAGTTTGTGTATTTGTTGTCCATTGTTCGTGGCTTCGCGGAATGAATTTGCGGTGTGATCGGTATTTTGAAGATAGCTTTGATCAAAAATTTCTCAAAGACCAGCATAGTGTTCTGCTGACATTCTTGATGAGCTGCATAAGATTCATTAAGATGAGCCAATGGTGGATAGTGTTCATTTGACAAATCCGACGGCAAGCTGACATATGAAACTTGTGAAGAATAAACAGAATCCTCAGAATGTGACGATAAGTACCCATTTGATGAACTCAGTAGAGACACTAGGAAGGGTGGATCTAAAAGTAAGCTCAATATTTGATATAATATTCATTCACTATTTTCAAGGCACTCGGGGTCAAAGCGAAAGATACCCTCCTTGGAATAATCAGAGATAGCTATGACAGTGGAAGGCTACCAGAGAATTTCCAGAAGAATGAAATTAGCAGGAAAAAATGAAGAACACAGAACCTTTAGCCTGGTGTTACACTCATACTTACTATGATTATTAGCAGAAGAATGGAAGGAAATATCGAAGGGAATCTTTCGGAAAATCAATTCGATTTCAGGAAAAAACAAGCAGCTAGGGAGGCAATACCCAGCTGAAGGAGGCTGAGAAAATGATACACGTAAACAAGCTGCTGTATGTGGCATTCGTGGACTTCGAATAGGCCTTTGACAACGTGGAATAGAACAAGATCTTCAAGATACTGGAAGCCATTGGAATGGATTACAAGGATAGAAGAAAAATCTACTGGCTCTACAAGAACCAGGTCACCACAATGCAAATAAAAGACGGAAGGAAGATAGAAGCCAAAATAAATGAAGGAGTCAGAGAATGATTCAAACCTCTCCCCAGTGTTAATCAATATAATTATACATGGGAGAAGCAATAAAAGACGCAGAGGAAATTGGTATCAAGGGCAACAAGGTGAATGGCGAAGAAATAAACATGCTCTGGTTTGCTGATGACATCGCAGTTGTAGCGGAAAGTCGAGGGAACTTGCAAGCATCCCTGACGACTATGCACTAAGTACTTCAATAATATAATAAGAGCAATACTAATAGGAAACTAAAACCCTAGTGTGCGGAAGAGAGAATCAAGGGCAAATACCACAATTGGAGGAGTGACTTTGGAACAAGTGAAGTACTTCACGTACCTCGGTAGAACTATCACTTGGGATGGAAAAAGCTCAACGGAGATCAAGCGCAGAATAGCACAAGATAAGGAGGCGTTTATGTAGAAGAGACAGCTACTGTGCTCAAAGAACCTACGGCTGCAAACAAGGAAGCACTTTATCGTATGGAGCGTGGTAATCTATGGATCAGAGACATGGAAAATCGGGAAAGCAGGCCAGCGAAGAATTGAAGCCTTCGAAACATGGTGCTCGAGGAGAATGTTGAAGATTAAATTGACTGATATAGTGAGGAATGAAGAGGTGTGCAGAAGAGCAGATGAAGATGGACATACCTTGAGGCACAATGAATTAGTTAGAAATATAATAGAGGGGAAGATCGAAGGGAAGGTCCCACAAGGAAGACCAAGGGGCAAGTATCTAGAGCAAATAAAGCAGGACGTGAAAGAGAAAACATACGAGGGCGTTAGGCAATTAACACTAAATAGGGCGTAATGGAGGGCTGCAGTAAACCAATCATAGGATTGAAATACTGACGATGATGAAAACTAATTTCATTAGGTTACTCAATTTTTTTACATTTTTTCAGATGGTATTTTTAATTTTGGAAGGACAAACCATTCATCATAAAACAGTGTACATTGCAAAAACAACAAATAAATACGTTTAAATAAAGTAGGTGACATTTGTTTTTTACTGAGTGCCATCATTTTAGGCAAGAAAAAATGAAATTGAAGAAAAACGAGAAAATGATTCCAACTTTCAAAGTTGATATTTCAATAAATAGTTATATTGAGAAAAACATTGCTGTAATGAACTGATAAAATCAATAAATGTGAAGAACTAGGGCATTATTTAATGAAAATACACTAAAAATGTAAACATATAAATGCTTTGTGAAAAATTAACTTATTAATTACCGGGGGTCAAAATGACCCCATTTGGGCGTTGAATGATGTCGAGAAGTCCGGGCGTCCTAGTGTTAAAACATGGCTGATTAAGTTTTCCCGTCTCCTAGGTATATACAGTTTTCAGCAGACTTAAGCAGGCTTCTCCCACTCGTCTTAGGGCTTTTTTCGTTTGTCATTCGGTCAATCCCTTTTATCTCCGTCACTCATCTGTGGCTCCACGTTTCGTATGATTCCGGCCTTGCCTTTTCTGCCGCTGTTATTGCCACACTGCCATAAAGAAGCATGCTCCGGATGTATGTTCATCTACATCTACATAATACCCTGCAAGCCACCATAAAGGTGTGTGGCAGGGGGTGAACTCTCACCAAACATGCACTACATATCATGCATAAAAAAAGTATTAGTACTTGTATAGGTACTGTTCAAAACAACGCTATTTAAAAAAAGATAAAAATAGCAAAACATGCATGCAGAAACATGCCGTTAGTTAGGTCAGCTATAAGTCCTTACACCAACATGCAGCTACCAATGTTATCCATCGTTACACTCGTACTGGATATATTTACCGTTATTCATATCCCTAATAGTACGAGGAAAAAAGGACATTTTGAATCTGTCAGTTCGGCAATCTATTTCCCTAATTTTGTGATTGTGGTCCAGTCTACCATAGTAAGTTGGGGTCCGCAAAATATTTTTAACATCATCACTGAAAATATGGTCTTGGAATTTGTTTAAGAGATTAAGCCATAATTTCAACCTGCGATCTTACAATGATTCCCAATTTAATTCATTTGATAGACTGGGTACGCTAGTAAGGTTATCGTACCGCCTCTTTACAAATCTTGCTGATCTTCGCTGCACACCTTCAAGTTCGTTATTTAGACCGATTTCGTAGGGATCCCAGTATACTGGCAGCATATTCCAAATGAGGTCTAACAAGGGAAAAGTAGCTAATTTCTCGTATTTGATCGTCACATTTGCCCTATACTCTTTTGATGAATCCCAGTTGACGATTAGATTGCGGCATTATTTCACGTATGTGTTTACCCCAGGAAAGATCATGTGTCATTCATGCTCTGATGAATTGAGCCCCATTTGCGAAAAGGTCCTCAGGGTTTGTCTTGGTTCATCACCATGTACCATCACCATGTCCTGGACGTACCTTGGATTATCATGTAGGCAGTAGTATTTTTTGCAGAGGCCCACATGGATTTCCATTGCGTCTAGAGTGATGACATTTTCCTATCGGCTGAGATACTTCATTTGGATGGAGTATCCCTTTTGTCCTTTACACTGCAATCACATAACGTCATCCTCTCAACCCTCTTATTTTCTTCGGATTGACGTATCCATACTCCATTTTACCCAACATAAAATACCTTTACTATCATATTCTCCACTTGCACAGCATTCTAACTTCAGTAACTGCCTTTGTTATCCCATTGTCTCAGTGACAAATCAAATTAAATATCCCCAATGGCCGTAAAAATTGAAAATCCTCGTCAAGGTACACAACAACAAGTCTCAGATTACATTTTCCGTCTAGGTAGTCACACTCCTTTATTCTGATTTCCGCCAACTACACTCTTCTTTCTCTCGTCTTATCTCCTCAGCGTCCTGGTCTGCAATCCGTACAGTTCCTTGCTCAATATCAAGGCCTTCAACATTTTCTTTATATCTTTTCTCAAAAAATTTCTTTATATTTTTTCTCCAATAAATCTCCAGGCAAATTTTTACAATAAGAATTCCATTTACATAACGCCATTGTACACTTACGTTCAAAATGATGCATAAATACAAAAAATGCTACTACCAACGTAAGAGTTGTCGTTCACTATGCGGAAACGTCTTATAACACCTTCCAACACCGGAGGGAGACACTGTTTCTTTGTGTAAAATTTATGGCAATTTACGAATGAGGTTCGGGGGGCTCGGGATGGAAGTTATCTGATTAACCTGTTTGTAACTGATTTTATCCTAATTTTATTTTAAGCTTTTTGTTATGTTTTTCTCTTTATTGAATCCCAATTTTATTTTCAGATGTTTCCTTTGTTCTCCTCTTTATTTAGTATTTATTCTACATGAACCATCTTTCGCACACCTTTTCGTAAGCGTCTAATGTTGCAAAAGATTGAAGATGTCATTCTTTTTGAGGAAGGTTTTTTCAATAAATACAACACAAAACTAAACTTGAAGAAAGAAACTATATTGCACGACTAGAGAACAAATCAGCAACTACAATTAGTTACAACAAAATCAATAAAAACTTTGTACATAGTGACTGGTCCATGGTGACCTAATTTATTTCATCACTCCCTCCCAAAAATAGGATTCTAATGGACCTATTTTTTCGTGAAAGGTCCTCCTGGAAGGCTCTTGGTGAATACATCTACATTCCCAGAAATGTGTCCAATTTCCTAATAGTTATTTTGAACTCCTTTTTCAGATTCAAAAAGAACATATCAATTTCATGTTTATCTCCAACAAGAATCCCATCATCCACATAAGTGGCCAACATCAAGTTTCTCTCGAAATCTTCTCTCTGGAGACTTTCCTCGTACTCTTGCGGAGACATGAGCACACTCAATCTCCTTTCCATTAACATCCCTTTTCCTTTCGTCCCACCTTTCGAAGCGCCTATTAGTGCGGAAACAGACTTGAAAACACCCATGATACTCTTAGGGATCTGAATATTCGAGATTATATTCAATATTATTAACAGATATTTATCAATAAGTATCGCTGGTATTTACATGTTGGTAAAAAGACTTTTAAGTAACCCAACTGGCTGCACGTTTGTGCATATTTATTTTGCACTTTAAATATTCTTTATATTTTATAGGTCGACTAAAATATGTCTAACAATCCTCTTTAAGTAGTTGGAAAAGTTATATGGAGTTGTTAGGTCGTTTTTGATGAACACCAATTTGCGCCAACATTTCGCCTCTTTATTACGGCTTCTTCAGGGCTATTTAGTGCAAAATGTAAGTTTTTACATTTCCATTGCTTTTTAACCGACTTAGATCAGAACAGAAAGAGAGAAAAAAAAAGTTTACGGAGCAATCTTGTTACATACCTTTCGTGACAAATTTTTTAAACAACAACAACAACAATGTTAAGCTTCTTGGATGCATAAATTCATCACAAACTTTTTATATGAAAACCGAAACCAAAATTTAAAATTACCTATTACATAAACAATTTTTATTTGTATATTTACGTATTTTTTAAAATAACAAAAGTGAATATTGAATGAATATTAATTTACAAGTTAATGTTTTTGTTGAGTAAGATATTTTTATGTTTTTGATATAATGTTATGGTATATTTTACTTAAATTTTGTATTAAACGAAAACAACAAAAACGCCCAAACAACTCCATATAACTTTTCCATTGGGTACTACATAAATAAAGTGGTCGATAATAATACTTCATTATAAGAAATCCTCTTTAAGCATGATAGGTAGTACTCGTTTGGTGAAAATTCAACCCCTGCCACGCACCTTTATGGTGGTTTGCAATCTATTACGCAGATGTAATGTTGATCGTTATGTCTGGGTTCATGTAATGATGAACTGATGAAGGAAAAAAATTGCTACGCTTGGTCTCGTGAACTAGTGGGTGACCATTTGTGCTGGCGCACAGTGGGCTGAAATCGAAAAATTTTGGCCAAAACCCTCTGCAACCTTATCCATTTGCAAATGTTGGCAATATTTTAAGGATTATTTATGTTTTAGACGTCATGAAACGTATTTAGGTAGATTTGGAGCATAATGTCAAAAACAAAGGCAATAAGACGCAAAAATGTAACTATATATGTGCAGGTTGCATATATCCAGGGGCTCGCTAAAATTTTACGTTCGTGATAATGGCGGAAAGAAAAAGTATTTTAGATTTATAGAAACATTTACTTTCAAAATCTGGTGAAAATAATTTTGTTGCGTTTTTGAAAGTGTTTCAAGGTCTTAAAACATGAAATTCTGACAGATAATAAAATTAATCGAAGAGGTCTAATAAAAGAGAAAACTTAATAGCTTAAGAGGCTTATATTGCTGATCTCTCCAATGCCTTCTCAGTACCCTTCTTCATTGGAATCAAAATCTTCTGAGTAAGACATTTCTTCATCTCCTTCACTCCTATGCTCAAGCAAGAGAAGATGTTTTACTTCCTCTGGTATGTTCCTGGTCACCTTACGAGGGACTCCCGCAGAACAGGAAATAAGGGGATCTGACGTTAGGAGCAGTCTATGAAAGAGGTCATGATTCGTGGTCAGCCTAGACATTTTCCTCGTATGGTGTTCCCGATATCTTCTGATATCCTTATGTCGTGCCTCCAAGGCCTCTTCAGAGAGCTGACCAATCGGGAGAATTGCGTGCTTCACGATGTCTGCTCCATGAATGAGCACTTTATGGACAGTTGGTGGCATGTAATACCACGGATATAATTTCACATATAATTTAGCTGTATCACGGCAATACTTTGAGAATACCTCATCGTTTATTTTGAGCCCACTTGAAATAGCTCTCAAAATAATTGCGAAGCGGGTAATGAGTTCCTCAGCAATCCCTGTAACAGATATAATTGCGATAGGTGACTCACAGTTTTACATGGTGAAACATGAAATCACTATATAAAAATAAAAAAATACCTCCAGTTACTGCATTTGGTTAAAATGAGTATTAATTGAATGCTTTAATTTACACGTGATATTAATAGACGACTCACGGTTTTATACGGTAAAAGTAATGGAATCACTGAATAATTACAAAAATATATCCTCAGCTCATGCAAATAATACCAAAGCTAAGGCTCTCTTTTTTAAGGAAAATACCTTTTGATCTCAAGCTTTGCATGGATTTTTTTAAAGGAAAAAGTGGGCGCATGGCAAATCTCTGACATAATATTTCTATGAACTATTATACTGATTAATTACCAGAAATTTCCGCGGACAGCTCTGGGTTAGCGAAATAGCGTCTTGCTGTGTTTCCGTCATTTGTAGTTCCACATCCTGTCTTAGGCAAGTCCACAACTAGGCCCATTCTGGAAAGGAAGGCATATTGCACGGCCTTTTTCCTCTTTTCCATTGATAGTTTGCTTCCATCTACGGACTTCACCTGTCATTAAACAAGCATAAATTTTAGTGAGGAGTTCTGGCTTTTCATTTCTTCACACAGCGAATTATAAAAAGATATTATATAGCACTTACCTTCCACTTTTTTATGTCTAAGCGGTAAGATATATGAAGAAGACACTCAAAAAACCTTATGTAGCAGTGAAGTATAGATAAACCAAATGAATATTTTGATTCATCGACGTTTATTTTCCTCATCCTCTTTATATTATTCATCTCTGAAATTTTTGCGCCGCAGATGTAGCATTTCATGTAGCTGGATTCATTCAAAGCACTGCACACCTGTAAAACACAACCGTAAAGTGTAATTTTTCCATGATTACGGTACAAAACATTTATCTGGAAGATAAATAGAAAGAAAATCTATAGAAAGCACTTACCTTTCCGTCAATCATAGTGAGTACTAATTCGAATTTCATTAAAATGCTGCCAATATTTATGCATTGAAGATTCTTTATTTGTTCTTTTATGTTCCTCTCTTCAGCTAATGAAATCTCTTTTGTTTCCTGGATCCACTGAATCCTTATAGGCCTGCAAAATCTAGTGGATGACGGGCGAGGATTTGACCATATGGGTTCACCTATTTTAAAAAGAAGGGCATGTTAGTAACAGCTATTATTTTCAATATTCGGTCGAAAATGTCCAATTTTTGTTTACCTGATGCTGAGTCCAACAGTTGAAGTGGCACGAGAGAGGTAGCCAATAGGCTGTCATCTTTCAGATGCGATTTCTCCCACATTTGTTTATAAATAAAATGGCCAGAGCTTCCATCGAAACCCCATTTGCATATTAATGTACATGTCTTACTGGTACAGTTCTTGCCAGACAGTGCGACGCAAGACAGAATCCTTGCGGCGGTATGATTAAGCAGCGACTGTAAATCAACTTCACACTTATCCTCTGCAATTGTTACTCCTCCAGGGTAAGCTACCCTTTTGGCTGCTCTAACCCTCTCATAATTTGGATAAATATTATGGCCATGGCTTTTTGCTGTTTCTCGAATGAGCAGGTATTGATTCTTTGTGAAATGCCCAGTTACAATAAGGGAAACAGCTTCCTCTTCCGATAGCTCCCTTTGTGGTGCAACTCTTGCCTTCCATTTGGAAAGCATTCGCTTTCCTCTTGTTGGCGTTGTAGTTGTCACTTCTTTAAAAATCTTTGCTGCAGCATTGTCTCCAGCAGAGCGTAGTTTCATAGAAGTTGCAGCACTTAACGCCTCAAGCGATGTGGTACTTCTCAACTGCTCTACTTTCCTTCGCTTGGACCTATCACTCGCGCTATCAAAATGTGTTTTTGGCCTTCCACTTGGAGTAGTTTTAGACAAGCCTAAAATGCGGGTAAATTGAGAAAAAATAAGAACAGTAACCAAGGAAAACAAAGAATAAAATATTAAGTTAGCCATTCCCCTCGGCTAATTGTTCCCCATAATTATAGTACTCACCTGAGGCAGATGCACTAGGGAGATATTCAAGCACGGCGGGGGCAAGTTTTATCTCCTGGTTCAACCACTCACTATGTCTCTGCCGAAATCTAATGTCTGTTCTAGAACACTGATCCCACTTCCGAAAATATTGATGAAAAAATTCTTTTTGAATGAAAGCCGCAAGCAAAGATTTCATTGTTTCGTCTCCTTTCAAGTTGAGTTTTTTGTATAAAAACTCTAAAACTGATGACTTCTTCTGGTCCATTGACTCTCCTTTTCTCCCCAACAGCACATCATGTAAATCTTGGCGGGTCACTTTCCTTAAATCCATAGCTGGGGAATAACTCAACGTTCTTCGACACTTCGACACACATCAACGAATGCTGAAGGGAGACTGATATCCGGCACTCAGCCACAGATTTACGGGAAAATTCGAGCCAATAGCAGAGAGGCAGAATTTTTGGAAAACCCAATTCGTAGAGTTGTAGCAGATGTTCTTTGCACGTGTTATAACTAAGAAAACAAATATGAGTGAGTGGAGTAGCCGCCATAGGCAAAGGGTTCATGGGGTGCCCGAGTACCGTTAGGTTTATTGCTACCCGAGTGTCACGCGGCATGGACTTATGCTCCTGGGATTATAGCAATGTGCTAAAACGTTTGGGCAGGGTTTATCTCATAATGGCCATGGAAAGAAGGGCTAGGAAACAAAAGGTGCATGAGCGCTGGGTAAATTCCGGGTTCTCAAACAGTAACGGAAATATCCCGATTTTCCTACCTAGTGCGTCACGCCAAGGGTACACGGGAGCCACTCCACTTCGTTTTGCGTTATCGAAGAAAAAAAGAAAGGGGGCAAATAGGGGCAAGATTTTTCTTTTCGATCAAATAAAATAGACTTCAACCTAGCTGCTGGTGTAAATATCTCAGGATCGGCAAAGAGCGGTAAGTACTTTTATCACTGCACTATGTAAAAATTTAGCGAAAAAATGTAAAATATTAAATAAAATATACAATCTTTAAATTTAGGTGATTTGCCGAATAATATAGCTCATTATATTCTAAAAGGATGGTACTAATATAAAATGTCTTTGAAAAGATTCAATTTTGCACTGTATTCTATCAAAAATAGAACAAACTTGGAATTATTTTGGTAAAATCGCAACTTCCAAGTTTCACGCATTTTTCTTCATTTTTGACAAGCTGTAAAAATATAATAAACAGTGATAAAAAAATAAGACCTTCAGTTTTAAATAACGTGAACCTTCTAAAACATGGATAGGTCATTCCCGGCTCGAAATAAAAAAAGTCGAATTTTGAGGTTTTGGCCAAATTGTTTCGATTTCAGCCCACTGTGTGGCGGTAGTGGCCGAGTGGACGTTCACTCTAAGGAGGATATATTGGTGCCCAGTTAGCTAAATACGCTTGAGCCAGCTAGAAACAGAAAGCAGGCCATTCCTAAGTTCTCCATCACTCTGTCAGAAGTGAGGGCGGATCAATGATTAGCTGTGTTCCGACCCTTATCTGGCCAATTAACGTCCTTCAGAGGGTGACTCCCTCCGTGCATCATTACCCGTGATGCTACTCCCTTTCGGAATCGATGAATTTAAGAGATTTGACTCCCTCTCATGCCGGGGAAAGGCTTTTATGCATCTCTTTAAGATTCATAAATCAGTTCATGCTACTTAGATTCTTATAAAGACCTCCGAACATTTCTCTTTGTGACCGCTTGCAAAGAATGCTTTGAATCATTCTCAATATATGACTGGCCCATATACGATGAACAAATTCACTTTTGCAAATTACAGGGTCAACAATACAATATGACACTACCTGGATTTCAATTCATCATTATCAGGCGCATAAATGACAAGAGTGAACGTTTATTGCGTACTAATGGTTATATATTGCGTAATATTGGGTAAATGTGACGATCATGTACCTACGAAAAATCAGCTACTTTTTCCTTCTTAGACCTCATTTGGAATATGCTGCCAGTGTATGGGATCCCTACGAAATCGGTCTAAATAACGAACTTGAACGTGTGCAGCGAAGATCGGCAAGATTTGTAAAGGGACGGTATGATAACCTTATTAGCGTAACCAGTCTATTAAATGAATTAAATTGGGAATCGTTTTCAGATCGCAGGTTGAAATTTAGACTAAATCTCTTAAACAAATTCCAAGACCACATCATCAAAAGAGTGATGATGTAAAAAATATTTTGCGAACCCTAACTTACTATGGTAGACTGGATCATAATCACAAAATTAGAGAAATTGATGGCCGAACCGCCAAATTCAAAATGTCCTTTTTTCTCGTACAATTAGGGATATGAATAAATGTAAATATATCCAATACGAGTGTAGCTATGGATAACATTGTTAGCTGCATGTTGGTATAAGGACTTGAAGGTAACCCAACTAACAGCACGTTTTTGCATACGTAGTTTGCTATTTTTATCTTTTTATCTTTTTAAATATTGCAGTCTAGACTAATATATTAATACTAATCCTTTTAAATGCATGATATGTAGTGCATGTTTGGTGAGAATTTACCCCCTGCCACACACCTTTGAGGTGGCTTGCAAGGTATTATGTAGATGCAGATATGGTTGGAGGAGGGGGGTTTGCATGGGTCAATGTCCGACGGGATGGTAGAGGGGGGGGGGGGCAGTTTTGAGGTGTGGGCTCTTTGAGGAAGAAAGTCGACTCACGGCTTTTAGGATTGGGGAAGAAGCGAGGATCAGACATTTATTAAATATAATACAATTTGGATCGTTCAATCTTTTTAAAATGTCGAGTTGCTCCAAAGAGTTCAACTCACGTCTATTGCCACAGAATACTAAAATACCTACTCACATTAAAGTCACAAAATTGTCCTTAAGTTAACAAATTCTTTGACAAATTGCTTTTTTCCACTTGATTTTTGAATGCTCTTAAGTGTTCTTTGGTACCAGATTCAACGTTTCTGGGAGTTTGACCCACATATATTCCGAGGCACGGTCACCTCACTTGAGTGCATAAATTCCACTTCTTTCGCTTGTTGTTCACTCGTTTTAGCACTTACTGAGGGAGGATTTCGAATTTACAACGAGTTTGTAGGAAATCCGAAGGTCCTCTTTGAGAAACTTGTTTACTATTCTGTTCGTTATGTTACTTAAGAATCTAATTTAGCACAATCTATTCTTTTCATCGCGTGAATGTTCACTTAGCGGTAGAAGTTCAAATGCTTGTTGGCGACATTTTTTGGGTACCAGTTTTTCAATTAGTTCCAAACGGTACCCGTTGACAGCTGCAATTAGCTTGATGGTGGTTAGTTCTTTTTGAAAAAGTTCTCGAGATAGAGGGACATTCACAATGCGGTGAATGTAGGAGTGGAATGCCATATACCATATCTTTCTCGCATACGTGCAAGTGCCAATTCATCTTGGTCCAGTGTCATCATTCTGAACTTCCATCCTATGAATGTGTCTGTGTGCGTAGATTTTCATTAATAGACTACATTTTAAGTCGTGGCGGTACGTTATCATTGCATTTTATCGTAAGGTTTGGTACCCCCCGAAGATTATGGGATAATAAAAATTGTTTAGTTTACCGTGCCGATAAAATAAAATTTTTAATTCACACCAAAGGCCAACACGATGTTTCTCGCGTGGGAATCTAACACTGAACTTCTAAAGGCGGAACTATTTTCGGAAAATGTCACGCAGCCAAAACTGCTCGATTTCAATTTCCACTCCTTCGATCCGTGAATGATTGACAGTAAAAAGTGATAACAATAACGTATTTTTAGTATCCTGATGGAATGGTAGCTACTTATTTGGTATGGCCAGTGGTTTCCAACCTCTTTTACTTGCGTATCCCTCGGCAGTTCACTCTTTACCCCTCATCCATGAGCTACCCCATAATAATTTACTCTTGCGGAAATTCTGCACGTTCCTGTTACTATTCATGAATTTTTACTGGACTTGTACATTTTATTCCCTCTGAATCTCTCTGTTCCGAGGATATTCACTGAACTAATTACGCCGTTATGATATTTGGGACTGATATCGGAAATCCATGATAAAAGGAACTCTCAAGAAGTGATTTCAATAAGTACAACATATCCGATCTAATGGAGGCAACTGGCAATGTCAGATTATCCAGAAAAAGGAAGGGGAAAAGATATTCTGGATTGCGTGAAGGACGGCATAAAATGTGAAAAAGGGTAAACAGTGACCCTAGTATATATACTGGTCAAGTCTAATCTTCGATCCCATTTTGACTTCAACGTCATCGTCATCATCATTAGCCATAAATCCTCAGACTGGTTTGACGCAGCTCTACACTGATTTATTCTACCGGCTAATCTCTTCATATTTACGTAATTCATCTCTTTCATATCCTTTATTAATTGTTCCATATATCTTGCACGAGGCCTTCCTTTGCCATTCTTGCCTTCCGCTTGTCCCTCAACAATTGTCTTCATCAGACCATCATGTCTTAGATGTGGCCGATTAAGTTGTCCCGTCTTCTTCTTAGGGTATTCAGAAGACTTCTCTGTTCTCCCACTCTTCTTAGCACTTCCTCGTTACTTACTCGGTCGATCCATTTACCTTCATCATTCTTCTGTAGCATCACATTTCGAATGTTTCAACCCTTTTCTTTTCCACTGATGGCATTTTCCATGCCTCACTTCCACAAAGAAACACGCTCCAGATGTGCGTATGACTTCAGCGTAAGGAAGGTTAATATTGACAGTCGAGATCGGCACGGCGTTGATGAGAGATGGGTATCGGAGTTAAATGGTGGATAGGGGTTGGAGGGAGAAGGGGGGTGAAGGGAGGCGGAAGTAAAGCGATCAGCTGGGTTCCTTCCTGCGTCTGTGTGCGGGCTCACGTGCTCCAAGAGACAGCGAGACCCCTTCTTAAGATGTAGGCTGCGACCAAACGTCTTGCAAGAGAGATTTATCGACTCGCCTTAGGCCTGCCCTCGTAGCCTTTACGTATTCCTTCTCGGCCTTTTGAAAAAATATGGTCCCCTCATTGTGAAAACGGTAGCTGTCGACACCCGACGTGATTAGTATCACTAAAAAGACATTCGAATTGGAAGCGTTTTCAAAGAATGAGAATGAAAAGAGGGAAACCCGGCGACGGAATCAGTTTAATCTTTATGGAATATGCCGAGAGAATTTTGTCTTCTGAGAGTATTGCTGCAGGAGTGTTCGACGAGTGATGCCCAATCAATAGCGGCACTTATTGTCCGGTTGGCCAAGCCTGAGAAACTGAAAATCGCAAGTTCGAATCAAACTTAGGATTTGTATGCTGTGTTTGTCTTAGGATTAAGTTTAGGAAAACCTAAGTCGTATGTACATCTAGAGCATGTTTCTTTATGGCAGTGTGGCATGAACAATGGCATGAGCGGAAAATAAAAGGGTGGAAGAATTCGAAATGTGGTGCTACTAACAGCTCAATGAAAGAAAAAGACTGGCAATTTTCCACAAGAATAAGGTTTTTACTCGACCGGTTTCGGTTTCGAAAATTGCCATTCTTTTTCTTTCGTTATGATATTCCACCAAATCAAGACTGAAACAACTACCTTTATTAAGAACTCAATCTTCACAGATTAGGAATCGGGTGTAAATATAAAATCTGAAATACTCGATTGCACGAATCGCCCAAACTTAAACTTACTGCATGTGTTATTTCTAACACATCGTATACGGTCATGACTAGCGAGACTAGATAAACAAACGTACTTCAGTGAAATCCCGATTATACAGGCTACGGATTATCTGTGCATCGCCAATCTATTTAAATTATCGGCAGTGGTCTCAGAGTTAAGTAAACATTTGTTATATTCCTCCAATCGTGAATTTCACTGCGGTCCTCTCATCTACATCTACATAATACCCTGCAAGCCACCTCAAAGGTGTGTGGCAGGGGGTGAATTGTCACCAAATATGTCCTACATATCATGCATTTAAAAGGATTAGTATTAAAATATTAGACTAGACTGCAATATTTAAAAAGATAAAAATAGCAAACTACGCATGCAAAAACGTGCTGTTAGTTGGGTTACCTTCAAGTACTCATACCAACACGCAGCTACTAATGTTATCCATAGCTACACTCGTATTGGATATATTTACCTTTATTCATATCCCTAATTGTACAAGGAAAAAAGGACATTTTGAATCTCTCATTTCGGAAATCAATTTCTCTAATTTTGTGATTATGGTCCAGTCTACCATAGTAAGTTGGGGTTCGCAAAATTATTTTAACATCATCACTGAAAATATGTCCTTGGAATTTGTTTAGGAGATTAAGTCTAAATTTCAACCTGCGATCTGACAATGATTCCCATTTTAATTCATTTAATAGACTGACTACGCTAATTTAGTCGTACCATCCCTTTACAAATCTTGCCGATCTTCGCTGCACACTTTCAAGCAATCTGATCCGATGCCTTATACACGCCAGGCTTCGTGCCGCCACCCGAGGCTTGCGAACATTTAATTGCGGCCGGCACAGCTCTTCTACTGGATTCTTTTCTGTCATCACATGCTATTATTTGCAGCGAGGATTTTTTCATTAACAGAAAATTTATTTTATGTTTTTTATATTTTTTAAGAAAATTGTTCACATACAGCAGTGTTGCCATTTTACAGCGACGTATATAACTAGACACATAATGAGAGACATACATATAAACATCCACAAGACCAAAGTAAGAATTATATCAACAAATAAAGTACAAAGTAAAGCAACAAAATAAAGACAGGATGGAAGATTCCAGTGATTTTTGAGAAATATGAAATAGGGCTAGGTTAGTAAATGCGATTGAAGATAATAAGAACGGATCGACGTTGGCGGGAAGTGAATTCAATAGGGAGGAGGAGAGCCGGAAGAGGAGCGAACGTTTTCTTAGCGATAGTCTAGGAACGGGTAAATGGAGTAAGGCATGAGTACGGATAGGTCGAGATGAAACTCTGAACTTGATGAGAGATAGGAGTTCTGGGATGTCAGTAAGGGAGTTCAATATGTTGTAAATCAATTTTAAGTCGGTTAATTATTGTGTTATTTCCTTAGGGAGTTCATTTATTTTAGCGGCGCACCGGAGAGAAATGTATCCGGGCAGAGCCAAAAAAGTGGATTATCCGCGTTTCCCGATAATCCGTGCACCCTTTAAGAGGCATCAGAATGAAAAATTGGATGTTTACTGTAATTAAAAAGTTGCGTGAAATGGTTACGTCTAGTAAAGATTTCTATCATTGTTCCTCCACTCGTTTCCTCAAAGATCGATATATCCTCGAAATATTCCTCATGCACCTCAACATTTGTGATAAATTAATGATATTTTAGAATTATTCCGAGTGATGTACTGTTCTCCGACTCTGAACCGGTGAACTTCTCCGATGATTACATTACCTACTCAGCCTAGCGACATCTACATCTACACGATATTCTGCAAGCCACCGCGAGGGTGTGTGGCAAGGGGTGAAGATCACCAAGCATTCACTACCGACATGCAAACAAGCAACTATAGGGTCTCATGCAACCAGATTGTTAGTATCTATAGTATTTAAGGGATTAATACATGCATCATGCACTACAGAATACTCTATAATATTTACCCTACCTATCCCTTTGCTTTTCTGCTGCCTATTCTATTCTCTTATAGTACGGGGGAAAAATGCCATTTTGAATATATCGGTACGACAATCTATCTCTCTAATCTTGTTTTTATGGTCGAATCTAGCATAATACGCTCGTGTTTTTAATATTTGCCTATCATCTTCAGTAAAACTAACCGATTGAAATTTCTCCAATAGATTTAATCTCTACCATTAAACTACGCTCTGATGATGATTCCCACCCTAAATCTTGTGTTAATTCTGAAGTTATTATTGAACTAATGGCAATAAGAGTCTCGTCTACCCACCTTTGTGGACCGGGTTCGAACCGGATAGAAATTTCATTGGAAAAGGTGTGTAAAGCTTGGGATAGAAGTCTTCACCAACATGCATCTCATCGTGGATTGGAATTTTTTGGATTGGAGTACTGAGACAATGTGACAATCATGTACGAGGAGTTAGCCAATTTTCCCTTGTTAGATCTCACGTTGAATAGGCTGCAGGTGTATGGGATCCCTACAAGAGACGACTAAATAACAAACTGGATCATGTGCAGCGATGATAGACAATATTTGTAAAAGGACGGTAAGATAATTAAGTAAGCATAACGAGTCTATGAGAAGAATTAATATGGGAATCTTTATCAGAGCATAGGTTGAAATACAGACTTGAACTCTGGAATAAATTCCTAGACGAAATTTATACGGATTACGTCAAACACATTATGCGAAATTCTAGTTACTATTAAAGACTAAAATTTACACATAAAATTAGGGAAATTCGTTTCCAAACCGGTACATTAAGGATGTCTATCCTTACTAGGTTTACTATTACGTTAGGGTTAGGGTAGATTAGGTTAGGTTAGGTTCTCGTAGTTGGATGTCATTTGGAGAGCAATCCAAGTTCAGTACTCCGTCCGCTGTATGGGACATTAGGCTGTGTGTAATTTTCAATCATTAGTTAACCATTAGCTAACCATGTCTACAGTATTAAATGCACTTGGAATGCAAGCATGCAGTTTGCATGTATTGGTATTGTTGAGATATTTTACTGCACTCTGCAAGCAACTAACATTACATCAGTCTGTTTGTTACCATTCATTACAGCGGATATACCACGTTTATCCACGGTAATGAAGATATTCTAAGTTCCTCACTACCAGATTCTATCTATCCTTCTCTCTAGCATTTTGTGACCATAATATACGATGGAGTTCTCAAGTATTTTCAACTACATCAGAAGAGAGAGCGGATTTCAATTTGCTAAAAAAAACTGTGAGTGTAAATCTAATAGCTAATTGCAATTCTCACTCAAGAATCTTATTTTTGTACGAGTGCCATAAATGTCTTCGGTGCGAGCTTCAGTTTTTTAGACACACGACATCATTCTCACTAGATGTTGGGTGTTAGATTCTACGGATAATTTTGAAGGAATCAAGCTGAATTGATTTTAGTGGTAGATACGGAGTAGCTTAACTTTAAGCATGATGTTAGTAAAAACAAGTGAAGGAGTTGTTATTAAGTGCTAAAGAGATTAAATTGAAATTAAGTTTGCTGTTTTGACAGGAGAAAAATATTGAAGTTCAAGGAAGCAATTCGAAAGATGTGAATTTAATGGAAGAAACTATAAATACAGGAAGAAAGTTTTGAGTCTATATGAAAATCTTCAAATTTTGAAGGCTCTACTTTGAGGAATGATGGCTCAGTGAAAGAAATAATGCACTTAGAAGAAACAAGAAATAATTACTTATTCCACAAATTTATTTCAAACCCAAATGGTTTCGATGTTAGCACGTCACCTTCCCTTGTAGATCCCTTGAGATTGAGATTGTCCCTTGAGATTTTATCCTTGAAAATGACGTGTTAACATCGAAACCGGTTGGGTTTAATATAAATTTGTGGATTTGGTTCCAATTTTATCATTTCTCCCATTGTTATGCAGTTTTTGCAGTCTAGTTTTTAACCCTGGAGATTGAGGCAATATGGAGGAGTGGAGACAAGGTTTTTGAGTCTCAGATTAAGAAAACGAGAGAGAAATCGACTGAACGGAGAGGAGGGCAAAAATAAAGTCCTATATCTGGCGGAAAGGAAGGTGAAATTGGCATGAAAATTAGGAGGGAGAAGTGGATGGATTTCGAATCAAGAGGAGATGGGATTTTGAGGACTGCGGTTAAAGAGATAAGATTAGATGATGAGAAGAGAAGGGTAGAGAAATGAAAAGCATCATGGAAGTCTTAAAGGGAGATATGGTGGGGATTTGTAAGGGAGAAGAGTTTCAGTGAAGTGGCATAGTAAGAATTTTTCTGAATGGTTAATTAGGCAAAGATTCTCAAGAGAATTATCGAAAGATGATAAATAATAAATAACGCATATTAATTTCAATATGTATTCAAAATTGTACACAAAAATAGATTATACTAGATTCCACCATATTCAAATACGAGTTTATCAATGGATAGCATAGGTAGATTCATGTTGGTATAAGGACTTTAAACTCACCCAACTAACAACATGTTTTAGCATGCTTGCTTTGCTATTTTTAACTTTTTTTTTATTTTAAAATTTAGACTAGTATCATCATCATTGGTCATCAATCCTCAGATTGGTTTGACGCAGCTCTCCACTGAGTCCTTCTATCGGCTAATTTCTTCATATTTACGTATTTCTTTTTCTTCACATCTTTTATCACTTGTTCCATATATCTCGCACGAGGCCTTCCTTTGCCATTCTTCCATTCACCTGTCCTTCAACGATTGTCTTCATCAGGCCGTCATGATGTGGCCGATTAAGTTGTTCCGTCTTCTTCTTAGGGTATTCAGAAGACTTCTTTTTTCTCCCACTCTTCTTAGGACTTCTTCGTTTGTCACTCGGTCGATCCATTATATCTTCATCATTCTTCTGTAGCACCACATTTTGAATACTTCCACCCTTTTCTTCTCCGCTGCAGTCATCGTCCATGCCTCACTGCCGTAAATAAACATGCTCCAGATATACGTTTTGATGAATTGCTTCCTTACTTCCAAGCTTGTATTTCCAGCGGTAAGTAGATTCTTCTTTTGATAGAATGCCCTATTTGCCTGGGATATTCTACTCACTATTTCTTTCTTGCTTCGTCCATCGTTGGCTACTCTGCTTCCAAGGTAGCAGAACTCTTTCTCCTCTACCAGTTTTTGTTTTCCTAGTTTAACGTTGGTTTTGGCCTCTTCTTTCTTGCTGCACACCAATATCTTTGTTCATTTCTTAATGATCTTCAGATGATATCTGGCCATTATCCTTTTCATGGTTATTAGAATCTTATTCAGATCCTTCTGTGTCTCTGCTACGAGTGCTATAGACTAGTATATTATTACTAATACTTTCTTATGCATGATTTGTTATGCATATTTGGTGTGAATTCACCCCCTGCCACACACCTTCATGATGGCTTGCAGGGTATTATGTAGATGTAGATAGATATTCATGCAAGAAAAAGAATTCTCTTGGTTTATTTTCAAGTGACTGTATTCGCTGAGAGGCCAATTTCATGTTTGATGTAATGGGTGTGGGATACATTTGATCACGAGTGAACGAAATCACTGGGGTGTTTTTCCGGGAAATAACAGTGTGATAAATACCAAAGATATGTATTTGGCTTGAGAAATCTTTGTTAAAATGGGCTAACAGTGATCCTTTGATAAAAGTTGTATGGAAAGGTTGGTTAGAAATTTTCTTGGAGCTTGTTGCTGTTTGCGAAATATTTACCTTTCTATTTTGTGATGTGAGCATGGCGAAGAATGGAGAAAGTACGTAGGGTGGGAAGGAAGGCGCTAAAGATGTTCTTTATATGGTTTTTTTTTGGGGAGGGGAGGTCACTGGGGGGAATTGGAAAGAGGCCGAATATACGGATGGGGTGAGTCGTAAAAGGTGATGATTTGTTGAAGGCCGTTTCGGGGGGAAGAATTCCAGGGCAGATGGGCTTTCAGGATGACGCAAACGGAATGAGGACATGCGTCAAACCAAAGCAAGAAGCATTATAGGGAATAAAATGTCCATAAATGGTCAAAGAGAGTTAAATGCCCCATGAAAGCCTACAATGAGCTTTGTAAATCATCCAACCCAGTCTATGAATATATCTGGAGAAAATCACAACTGCCTCTAACCATCCTTAAGGCCGTTTTACACGGTCATTCATCTACATCTACATAATACCCTGCAAGCCACCATAAAGGTGTGTGGCAGGGGGTGAACTCTCACCAAACATGCACTACATATCATGCATAAAAAAGGATTAGTACTTGTATAGGTACTGTTCAAAACTACGCTATTTAAAAAAAGATAAAAATAGCAAAACATATATGCAAAAACATGCCGTTAGTTGGGTTAGCTATAAGTCCTTATACCAACATGTAGCTACCAATGTTATCCATTGCTACACTCGTACTGGATATATTTACCGTTATTCATATCCCTAATATTACGAGGAAAAAAGGACATTTTGAATCTGTCAGTTCGGCAATCAATTTCTCTAATTTTGTGATTATGGTCCAGTCTAGCATAGTAAGTTGGGGTCCGCAAAATATTTTTAACATCATCACTGAAAATATGGTCTTGGAATTCATTTAAGAGATTAAGTCTATTTCAACATGCGATCTGACAATGATTCCCAATTTAATTCATGTAATAGTCTGGTTACGCTAATAAGGTTATCGTACCGTCCCTTTACAAATCTTGCCGATCTTTGCTGCACACCTTCAAGTTCGTTATTTAGACCGATTTCGTAGGGATCCCATACACTGGCAGCATATTCCAAATGAGGTCTAAAAAGGGAAAAGTAGCTGATTTCTCGTACATGATCGTCACATTTACCCAGTACTCTTTTACGAATAAATATCAACGTCATTGATACTGCGCAGGCTGCTGCGAGAACACTTGCGCAAGAAATATTGCGCCGTGTAAAGCGACGACTTGCGAGGACAGGCAGCGCCACTGTGCGAACGCTTGCGAGCAAATTAGAACATGTTCTAATTTGAAGTTCTTGAAGTTTATTTCTCTCACAAGATGATGCAGATGTAGCGGCAACGAACTACCTGGGGAATTCTAGCAATTTAATAGGTTGTTGACAATTGATTTGGGTGTTTTTGTTTGCATTTAACTCCTTAGGTAGTGATTGAGGTGCAATAATGATGAGCTGGCCGATTAATCTCGTGGAAACTTAAATTTTGTGCGTAAAGGGAGAACCTGTTACCTTGGCCCACATCCGTTCGTTCGTGGTGCAAATTTTGGGCTAAGTATACGGGATTAGGGTCTCCACTATTATGTTTAGACTATGGCTTAAAACATATTTTAAAGTGGTGGTAATTTTTCGCATCTTTCACGTCCAATTAATTGCTACTTCACAGATCTTGAGGTTATGCGATATATTGACTGTATTAACAATACTGAAGGGTATATTGTAATACTGACATAATGCACCGACGATTGCACCGTGTAAAGCTGTCAAGCAAGCGTCCTCGCAATTCTCTACGTCACGGACTTTCGAACACGACTGCTCAAACGGAATCAACATCAACTTGCGCAGTTTCTACTACCGTGTAAACGGACTTTATAGCCGAAGAGAATGATTCGGGGAAATTTCCTTCACAGTTTGAAATCAAGTTGTTGAAAAGTTAAATATGCATAATCGCACAATATAGTACATTAGTGTAGTAAAACGAACTTATCGCTATGATAAGTAGGTTTTACATAGTTTAGTCTTTTATATATGTCTGCATAAACCACTAAAGATGAACGCGTGCAGATGTAACTGTTTATTATGGTCTATTATGGCACGCAGCAGCTAGGAATATATGTTCGTGATTACAACTAAATCTACATAATACTCTGCGAGCCACCAAAGGTGTGTGGCGGGGGGTGAATTCACACGAAACATGCATTACATGTCATGCATAAGAAAGGATTAGTAATAAATAATATTCTAGTCTAAACTTTATAATTCAAAAAAAGATAAAAATAGCAAAACAAGCATGCAAAAATATGCTGTTACTTGGGTTAGTGAAAAGTCCTTATACCAACATTAATCTACCTATGCTATTAGTTGACGCATTCGTATTTACGCTATTGGATATATTTAGAACTATTCATATCCCTAATTTTAATTAAGGCAGAATCTGCCCGGATATGTGCTATTTTGAGACTGGTGGTTTGTATTGCTTTTGATTTCACCGTGGAGACTTGATAAACTAGTTTTTAAGAGTGAAATTCGAAGTGCAGTAACTAGTTACATGATTATTTACCCGCGGATAATGTATTCAAGGTGTGCCTTGAAGCCCATTCACACACCCTAATCGTGGATTTCAGGGTACAATCCTGAGGTGTATGCATCAGTTCTTGAGGATCTAGACGGTCATTTTTTTTCATCTCATGCGGCTGTTTTTGGATCGTGAAAATATTTCAGCGACATTAATAACGACTCCCCTTGTTTCTCTTCGCATGATATTTTTATGGTGGAGTTAACTCATGAATCATCTCTCTGTTCGTATATCATCATATATACTAAGAAGTCGTCGGAAACTATAGGGAGTATTTTTCTCAACCGTCCTGGACGGTTTAGAAGATGAACCAGCCAGTGAGAATATACGTATTTTCCATCGAACTGGAGGTGCGCGTATGTGGAAGCTACGAGTAGGCACAGCCCAGTGAAGCAAAGCGGTCGGCTGCCAGCACAATTTATCATTTACTGCTTTTTTTCCCCTCCTCCGTCGACCTACTCCAGCTTCGGCATCCTCAGAGCGAATCCCGAGAGAACGGTGATGTATCGCGTTTGTGCCGACGACCATACACATAAATTTATTCCTCTGCTCACTTCAAAATGGTCTTCCCGACCTAGCAGAAAGACACAGGTATATTGACCCTCTATTCTTCCCTTCTCTTTTCACAAGGAGACATCTCACAATGGCACAGCGTTATATCCACGGGGGCAAAAAGAAATAAAGATGAAGACATGCGTCAGGAAGAGGTAAGGAATAACGTAGTGTTGAAGACAGAAATCTCTTCTGCTACATTCCTTGGTCAGTAACAAATCTGGTTTACTTCATCTAAACCTACGCAATACCCTGCAAGCCACCGCGAGGGTGCGTGGCATGAGGTGAAGATCACAAAACATGCACCATTGATAGCAAGGAGAAAATTTCACTTTGTAAAATTCCACAAGTTTACTCAAACACCGACCTAGGTTTCGATTGTAGTACAATCATCTTCAAGGTCATCTGAATTGTAACACAATCATCTTCAAGGTCTTCTGAATTGAAGTACAATCAACCTCTAGGTCTTCTGAATTGTAGTACAATCATCTTCAAGGTCTTCTGAATTGTAATACAATCATCTTCGAGGTCTTCTGAATTGTAGCACAATCATCTTAAAGGTTTTCTGAATTGTAATACAATCATCTTCAAGGTCTTCTGAATTGTAGTACATTCATCTTCAAGGTCTTCTGAATTGTAATACAATCATCTTCAAGGTTTTCTGAATTGTAGCACAATCATCTTCAAGGTCTTCTGAATTGTAATACAATCATCTTCAAGGTTTTCTGAATTGTATTACATTAATCTTCAAGGTCTTCTGAATTGTAGTATATTCATCTTCAAGGTCTTCTAAATTGTAATACAATCATCTTCAATGTCGTCTGAATTGTAGTACAGTCATCTTCAAGGTCTTCTGAATTGTAATACAATCATCTTCAAGGTCTTCTGAATTGTAGTACAATCATCTTCAAGGTCCTCTGAATTGTAGTGCAATCATTTTCGAGGTCTTCTGAATTGTAGTACAATCATCTTCGAGGTCATCTGAATTGTAGTACAATCATCTTTAATGTCTTTTGAATTGTAGTACAATCATCTTCGGGGTCTTCTGAATTGTAGTACATTTATCTTCAAGGTCTTCTGAATTGTAGTACAATCATCTTCAAGGTCTTCTGAATTGTAGTACAATCATCTTTAAGGTTTTCTGAATTGGTGTACAACATCTTCATTGATTATTTTACAATCGAAACCTAGATCGTCTGAATAAACTTGTGGAATCTAACAAAGTGTTTTTTCTCCTTGCTACCATCATGCGGTTCCACCAAGTAAAGCCTGAGGAATTCCTTTTTATGCGCTATTGACGTTCAACTAGACTACTACATGGAAACATGTCAGATAATAGGGTCACATGCAGCTTGATGGTTTGTATCCACAGACTAATAAAGGCATTGGTTATTAATACATGCATCATGAACTACAAACCACTCTATCATCCATTTCACCTACCTATCCCTTTGCTATGCTGCTTATTGTATGCTCTTATAGCACGGGGGTAAAATGACGTGTGATTCATAATAACACAGTCATCATCATAGGGTTTCGGTCGTTTATTGTTGAGTTATTGGGCAGCTTCTACTTGACCGTTTCCATTACTGTGAATATCCTGCCTTCAGCTTATCTTGCATTCAAAAATGGTTCGACCTCGTTGCTTGAAATCTCTCTCCGTGACTCTTCACATTCTGTAACTTACTTCTTACTTACCTTACTACCCAACACCTCTATCCTTTCCTTCCCCTCTCTCCCCAAATAGGATGTTATTTTTTTCTTATTTGAGAAAATAATTCTTCCAAGGCTCCTCCTCCTTCCCACTCCTCCAAGGCCTCACAACCTCCGCAACTCAATTGCCTCTCAATATGCAAAGAAACCACTTCATCAACCTCCTTATATTGTCTTACCATGAATTTTTTCATATCCTACCTTTACTCATTTTTATGAAGCGTGTCTTCCATCTGAAAATCATCATCTCCATATTGGTCCATGATATACACTTATTTTTGTAACTAATGGCCAAATTTCGTCCAATAAATTCGTATTCCAAACTGGGAGCAGATTTACGGTGGGCGACCCAATACCCTGGATATATTGATTCCTTCCAATAATCAATACATCTCGAGCCAGCGTGGGAATCGGGTTGGTAACAAAGTGGATATGATAGTGACCTTGCATCCATGGATTTCTGGTTCATATCCCGGTTGCGGCAGAAATTTTATACAGTAAATATATCAGTCTCTACTTGAATACTATGTTGAGGACAATGGGGTCCTTTACCATATTTTTTTATTGCCGGATCTGATAGTGTAAAATAAAAAGACCAGTATTTTTCCGTTTTTTGATCCGCCAATTATTTCTCAAGTTATAAGCGGCGAAAATTTGATGTTTGTGACCGTTTCGGAAAAGTGGGCGTGGTTCAACCTCTGACGTCATTGACTTCGTCCAATCACAACTGAGCCCGCGAAACTACTTCGCCTTATCGCAAAGGGGGGGGGGGACACACACACCTGACTCTGCCAATAGGAGCGATTGCGACAGCATCTGTGCGAGCAGACCTTCCGAGAATCCCCCTCCACTCCCTTTCCTTCCCCTAAAAGCAGTCAAGGACAGGAGGAATATGAGGTCAATGTTATCAAAGCAGCTTTTTCGGTGGGCTTCACCTTTTGCTTATTTTTATTTTTGATTTATGAGTGAATGGTTGTGGTTAGAAGATTAATTTTTTCACTAAAATTCGTTTTTCGTTTCCATCAAACGATTTCGTGCACAAAATTGCGATTTCGGTTCCGAGTAAACGCCCCCATTCATTTCGTCCGTCGGATGGGACGATAAAACATCGCGTACCCCTCCACTACTTCCGTATCGAGCAGGCTAATTTCGACACCGGGTTTCACTCCCCCCTTTCCTCTGCTCCCTGAAATATTCCTACGTCACCGTAATACCTTCAGTGCCACCGCGAGGGTGTGTGGCAGGGGGGGTCAAGGTCACTAAACATACACTATTTATATGCAACTCTGAGATGTAGTGAAACAACTTTATGCAAACATATATTAGATATAAGGGTCACGTTCAACCAGGGGGTTAGCAGGTACGTAACCAGAAATTTGCTTCGGGGGGGGGGGAGGGGCTAACTCTAGTGCAGCGTAACTTGAAACGAATCAGCCTTGCCCGTTCGGTACCAACATGCTACAAATCTCTTCCCTTAATTTTCAGTACGTGGTATTTACTTTCACTGTGCCCATTCTTACCTCTTTTCACTGGTAAAGTTTACTGCTAAACTTGATATGAAGCAGTTAATAACACTTGAATTAAACGTAGTGTAATCAGGATTATCATCAGCAATCAGAACAACAAAATTATTGGGAAAAAAAATGTCTGGGGTGGCTGAAGCCCTAGAAGCTCCCCCCCTTGCCTGGTGGTTTGTAACTGCACATTAATGATTTGATTACTATTTAGAAAAACATTTTCCTAAATATATTTATCGGTATATCCCTATCATGAATCTGACATTAATGCTTAAACATGCATCATGCACTTCACACTACTCTAGCCATTTTTACCTACCTAACTCTTTGGTTTTGATTTTTTATAGCTACTAATTATACCGTGGCATAATTGTTTAAGGGTGTTTCTTAAACCAAGTTTCTTAAATCATTACCATCATGTTAGGTTTAAATTATGGGGCCTGAATATATTTTTCTGACACGGGCTTTTGCTAGATTGTTTAATAAAGAACCTACGCTCATCTCCAGAAAAAATAACAATCTTCAACATATCAGTGAACAAAAAGCACGTAGGCTTAATTAAGTAATGGGTATAAAACAAATGCAACACACGTATGTTACGTAATGCTTAAAGGGAAGAGGGGTCGATCCAACTGTTACGATGCACTATCGACTGTGACAGGAGAGAGTCCTGGGCCTCGATCATGGATCTTCATAAGGCGTTATCGTTATCGTTATTTTTTGATCTAATTTATATCAGAGAGAACGTGATATCGGTGCTTTATTTTTCGCGCAGCACTTCAAATCGCTTATCACAATCAGTGGAGCGAATTTTATAGACGCTTACTGTTAACCCTGCGTTACTCTAGGGGTAAGCGTTAACGATAAAGATTGCGATGACGCGAAAGATTCATCAGTGATTCCCCCTCTGAGGCGAGCTTTCTTTAACGTTGGGCATAATCATATATTAATTCCTTTCCCATGCCATTGTGACATAAACAATAATCTGTGAATAAAAATATTATTGGGATACAAATAATGTCTTTACGATAAAACTCTGTTTCATTATTCACAAAAAGAAAGGGCTCATTGGCAGCGCTGCGTAATTTAAAAAGGGCTCTTAGAGAGTGTTTTTGGGGAAGAAAGGTTAAAAAAAGGTGGAAAATCAGCGTTAATCTTAAGACATGCAGGGGATCGATATATCGGCTTCCCGTATTGTCCTCAAGACGATCTGGTTTCATATACATATATCGGCTCTTGATAAAAGTAGTTTTTTTAAACACTGTTTTATTAAATAACTAAAGAGTATAGTGATTCGTGGAAAAAATTTATTTTAATGTGCAATAGGTACAAAAATACATGTTTGAAATCTCGAACGCCTATGTTAGATGCTAGGCTAGCAAATAAGTGTTTTTAGACAGGGATTTCATCTTTTCTAGATCTCGGTTGTGAGTTCTTTGGCAGGGAAAAATGTAAATGCCGTGAAAGCGAAAGGGATAAGTAATATATTCCCCCTAACTAGAATGCTTACCATTAAAATATCTTCCTTTCACTGCCATGACAGAAATGCCGACGGCAATTCAAAACATTTTAATTGTCTTACTTTGCATACCCACTCGTTTAGATCTCCCTTTCTCATTCTCTCTCTCTCTCTCGCTCTCTGAATTCTTTCTCAATTTTCTCGACATAGACGTTATAAGTTATGAAGGGACAATACACCTCATCCTAAGACTATTTCTCATTTTATCTCGCATATTCATCGCTGGGCTCAAATTTTATCACAGCAATCTATTTGTTTTAATGTGGATCATCCATTTGTACGATAGCCGAGAACAATTGATATACGACGACAATGTGAAACATGAACTATTTATTCTAACTCTTTGAATCTGAAATTTATAGCTGAAATGTGCTTGGCGAATATTTCGCTGAATAATTAAGTTGTGTAACAGAGATATTATTGTTTAAAATTTGCAGGTTTTCGGCGGCTTGAAAACACAATGACGTCACGGCACGGTATCACTATGGGCGATGTGTATCCGTTATACGTGGAGGTAAGTTATTTATTGAATACTTGGCGAAGACGCTAGTATTTATCTCGTTTTTTAATACAATAAACGAATGGATTTCGACTTTTTTATTTGAGTAGTATGGATGGCAACGAGCAAATAGTCCATAAATTGTACTTGAACTGTGTAATTCCCAGTTGGTTTTCTCTCCAAGAATCTCTACTATGAAAAAGCAATCGCTGGTATTTTGTAAGAAGGATACCAACATAAGGGAGTCAACCATAGGCAAAGGTCGGATTCTTCTTTTTTTAATCCCTTTTCAATCATGGATTCCATCAAGAAACGGTTTAAAAGAAACCTCAAAACAACATATTCCCATCCTCTTCTTGTAAAATAAACGTCTTTTTCCGTAGCAACGTGAAACCGATACCGTGAAGTGACGTCAGAAGGCGTTTCAGGTCACGTGACTTATGTCAATTTTCGGGAACATTTTAAAAGCACTTAATAATATTTGTGGTAGGCATAGAAAATGTTGGCTTGTATATTAGTATTTGTGAGACAATTTCGCATCAAGTAAATCTTTAATGCACGAGAAATAAATATAAATAATATTCCTCATTGCTTTCCTTGCAAGCCCGCCACTCACTCGTGAAAGCAAAAGGATAAAGTTTGAGAAATTCGCCGCTTGCTCGCTTGTGAATGAGATTGCTTTTTTTCTCTCTCGCAAGATTTATTCCCGCCAATGACGTCATCGGAGTCTGGGAGCGAATGGGTAGCCTCCGTAGTCAATGCAGCGCCACGGTGGAACGGCGGCAAATGACGCCCGTGACGCAACAAGCGTCATGTCCCCACTCTCCCCCTTTCTTAGTCAAAAGATTCAAGCCGTTGCGGATGATAAGATATGCGTCCTTCCAATTTTGTTTCCCAAACTGTTTTTTAAGCTATCAGCAAACACCATTCAGTTAACGACCTCTCTGTAAAGCATCTAATAATTCTTTTCCTTTCGTCAACATTACTAGGGTCCGTACAGAGTGAATTTTTTAACATTTCCGATATGGAACGGTTGCACATAGTTGAGTCTGAAACTATTGGTCATATTTTCTAGGGAAATTCTGATTTTTTTTAAATATCCCGAGTCAATTTATTATGATCCACTTTTTTTTTAGTCCTTCAGGAAAATATTAATAAAAGACTTTTCTCTTTTTAGTTCCAATTTCGGTAACAATGTTGATAATAGAAATCATTCGTGTTACAATTAATTGAAATAAAAATACAATGGCATTTTTCCATTTCTTACATTTTACTTAATTTAAATAAAATCAATTTTAAAGTTTCTCAATGTTAGAATTTATCATCATCGGTCAACAATCCTTGGATTGTTTGGACGCAGCCCTTCAACTCGATTCTTTCATCGGTCAACCTCTTCATATTGACGTAATTCTTCTCTTTTACATCATTAACTACGTGTTCCATGTATCTCTTACGAGGCCTGCCTTTTCCATTCTTCTCGTTCCCTTTTCCCTCGACGATTGTCTTCATCAGACTATCGTGTCGTAATCGTGTTGAAGTATTTTTTTTTGTAGTGCAACATGTATGATACTTGTGTTTTTGACACGTCTCGTTTTTTTCAAAATGTTCTAGGTTTTTTAAGCAAAAACGTCGGACGCCCAGGAAAGCAATGTTTAATCCTTGGTGAAAGATATCGTGGGTGTAGATATAGAAACCGAACTTGTAATGGATTTTGCGACCGAAAATGCCGTTATCAGGGCGTGACGTCTTTCTGCGTACTCTGCGTCGTGGGCGTCACCCTAGGAGCGTGGGACGAAGTCTGATGTATTCACACATTCACGAGAAATCCTCTGAAATAATTTCTTCGAAAGGTTCTCCTTCCTTCGCCTTTCTACAACTTCCTAGGAAAACCCACCTCCCAACTTGGAATTTCCCCGTTTTGAAATCCCTACCGATTACAGGGAAGTCATAAATACTTATCCTAGAACTGCTATTGATATTCACGCAGCTTGGACGATTGGTTTGGGGAAAGGAGAACTAGTTCCAAATTAGCCCCTGAAGAAGGAGAAAAATTTCACTCGTTGGAAAAATGTATGATTACATAAAAGGAAGAGCCTAGCATGCAATCCATTTTTAAGAAATAAAATCTCGTTCTTCCGCCCTTTATTGATTTGTAGAAGGTAACGAGAAATGATAGGAGTAATGCTGGATTTAACCGCTAACCATTACCTCGACAAGAGAAATGATTTATTAAAAGAGAACTCGGGAAATGTGACGAGAAGACAAAAGGGCGATGTTATTTTCATTACGTAGGCCCCACCTTGCATTTGCAGCCAGTACATGGTATATGAATGAATTAGGTTTGATCAGAGAACTAGATAGTATGCAGCGTACAGCAGCTAGGCTTGATAAAAGGTGTTACGATAGGTTTAGTAGTGTTTCGGAATCAGAAACTGATTTGTTTTCCGCATGTTATCTCATGAATATGCTAATTGCATGATATTTAGAGCCTAAGGCCGGGAGGAATTAATTTTCTTTAAGTGTTTTTTCGGTGTTGTTATAACCTGCCATGCGGAAAATGCTATTCAGACCAAGTACCCACTAGGAGATATCTAAGATGAATAACGTGAAGAATTAGGTTGGGAATCATTATCTGATTGTGGGTTTAAAGAACAGATTAAAACGTCTGCAGAAATTTAAAACAGATAGCTTAACTGGAGATGTTAGATATATACCTATTAAAAACATCAGCGTATTATGCTACATTCAACCAGATAAATGAAATTAGAGAGATAGATTGTCGTACCGATAGATTTAAAATGTCATTTTTCCCGCGTTCCAATAAAGGGCACAATAGGCAGCATAGGAAAGGCAAAGGTGGGTGAAATATTGTTGGAGTGGTTAGCAGTGCATAATGCATCTATTAACAACCAACCCCTTTATTTTTATGTAGATACTAACCATCTAGCGGCATGAGACCATATTATTTAGCATGTCTCCGTGTAGTAGCCTATTCGCATGTCAATTGTGCATGCTTGGTGGTATTCACCCCCTGCCATACACCTTCGCGGTGTCTGCGTGATGTAGATAAACATAAAAACCAAATATGATACTTGGCAGAATTTGTATATAGGAGAAGTAGTTAGGGGCAATATAGAATTTTTAATCCTGGGGAAGCGAAGTAGAGTGAGGAAAAGAAAGGGTATATTCGATTTAAAGAAGAGGGTTTGGAAACTTGCTGATATGAAGAAATCAATAAATTAACGAAGAGGCGTTCATGTTATGCTGAGAGAGCAAATTTCTTCGTAATCCAACCGAACATGTATGACGGTAATAAAGTTATGCCTCACATCTATTTTTCCAGCCCACTATGTACACTATGTACCTCCACACCTTAAGCAATTATTCAGCGCATGAATTCGGTAACAACTGATATGTTTTCCGCATGTTATCTCATGAATATGCTGATTGCATGAGATTTAGAGCCAAAGGGCGGGAGGAATTAATTCCCTTTAAGTGCTTGCTTGGTGTTATTATAACCTGCCGTGTGGAAAATGCTATTCTGACCAAGTACACACTTGGAGATATCTAAGGAATAACCAACCGTACGTTCAACGTGTACGTCGCACCCTGCGAGGCATCTAGGGTTAGTGTGTGGCAGGGACTGATTAACATTCGACAAAGGACTAATTGCATGAGATTATGACACACAACACAACTACTTAATATAAATGTGTTAGTTGTATTATTAACTAGGCATGAGAAACTAAATAAATGCAACTTTATCAGGGGTTACGTGGTGAAGCAGCATTTCCAGACTTAAATTAAACACATGATTTTTAGTTTCCACTCAATTTAGTATTAATACACACCTTTACAATAACAAATAGTAACAATACACACCTTTATGGTGGCTTGCAGGGTATTATGTAGATGTAGATGTAGTATATAATAATACACTATACGTGTTTCAACGACTTAGGCGTCAACATCTACATCTACATCTACATAATACCCTGCAAGCCACCACAAGGGTGTGTGGCAGGGGGTGATTGCTCACCAAACATGCACTACATATCATGCATAAAAAAGGAATAGTATTAATATAGTAGTCAGAACTACACTATTTAAAAAGATAGAAATTGCAAAGAAAACATGCAAAAACATTCTGTTAGTAGGGTTAGCTTTAAGTACTCATACCAACATGCAGCTACCAATGCTATTCATTGCTACTCTCCGATAGGACATATTTACCGTTATTCGTATCTCTTATTGTGCGAGGGAAAAAGGACATTTTGAATCGGTCAGTTCGGCAATCAATTTCTCTAACTTTATGATTATGGTCCAGTCTGCCATAGTAAGTTGGGGTTCGTAAAATATTTTTAACATCATCACTGAAAATATTGCCTTGGAATTTGTGGAACAGATTAAGTCTAAATTTCAACCTGCGATCTGACAATGATTCCCATTTCAATTCATTTAATAGACTGGTTACGCTAATATAATTATCGTATCGTCCCTTTACAAATCTTGCCGATCTTCGCTGCACACGTTCAAGTTCATTACTTAGACCGATTTCGTAGGGATCCCATACACTGGCAGCATATTCCAAATGAGGTCTAACAAGGGAAAAGTAGCTGATTTCTCGTACATGATCGTCACATTTACCCAATACTCTTTTAATGAAACCCAGTTTGCGATTCGCTTGACCCATTATTTCACGAATGTGTTTACCCCAGGAAAGATCATTTGTCAGTCTTATTCCAAGATATTTAATGGATTCCACGTTTGTTAATTCATTATTACTTATTTTGTAAGTGGTAGGAGGAGAGCTATTCTTTTTCCAAAAATTCATTACAAGACATTTCTTAAAATTTAATTCTAACTGCCATGTATCACACCAAGTTTCAATTGCTTGTAGGTCAATATTTAAATATTCTTTATCGTTCGGGCATAGAATTTCCCTGTACACTACTGCGTCATCGGCAAATAGACGAAGCTTACTTTTTACCACCTTTTGGATATCATTAATATACAAAAGGAATAGGAGTGGACCTATCACACTACCTTGTGGGACACCCGAAGTGACTTTAATTGCCGGTGAGGAAACACCGTCCAAAACAACCCTTTGAACCCGATCATGCAGAAAATCATTAATCCATGATATAATGACATCAGTGTGATGATGACGCCCGAGGCGTTGAAACACGCATAGTGTATTATTATATATTAAATTAAGTGAACAATACAACTCTTGTGTTTAATGTAAGCGTGCAACTAAATGATCAGTATGTACGAAGGAATATAATACATAATTATTTGTTGGCTAGGCATTCATCAAAATTTCTCAATCTATTATTTCTAATAGGCCATGAATAAAATGTAATAATATAAATGCGATGTCAGTAATAAATGCATATATCGATGCATTTTTCATTATTTGTATTACTTCAGAAAAAGAGGTTTTGACGACGGAAATAATCTATGGGATAAGTATGATGTCTGCGTAGAGAGATGAATGAATAGAATTTTGTGTACAATAAAATTCCAACAGAATACAATTCCAATACCATCCAATTTCCATAAAATACAATTAAAATGAATGAATGCAATAAATACCAGTTTAATGAACATTATGTATAACAATAGGCTAGCAAACATTGCTATGAAATGAATGAATAAATACATTTAAAACTGATTTAATGTAGTAAATGAAAGTACATAAGCACGTCTTGGTTTACACTAGTGAGTAGATACTGCAGATGAACTGTAAAGTAGCGTTACAAGGAGCATGGAAAACTTCTTGCTATTCCCTCCTGTTCATGAATAGCTGTTCTTATGATCAATGTTCACATCCCAGGGCGTGATACTGAAATGCCTTACCGTATAAATCAAATTCCCGTTGCTCGATTCTAACTTTGCTTATGCCCACATCTGTTATACTGGGCATTCGTATTGCCTACATCAATCAATTGATGAAATTGAACGTGCCTCCTTTTGGCAGGGAGATACAAGGCATATTATTTGAAACCCCAGACTCCGGGCATCGTTTACCGCTTTCCGAGAGAGAGGCAATGTATATCATGCCGCTGGAAATTACATGAGCCTCTGCATCCCTAATAGAGCGAAACAAAATCGATTTCGCTCAACCTAACCGACGTTCAATATCGACTTTCGCGAGAAACGTTCATGCATACGTGTGGAGCTCAATAGCCGACTAATAGGTGTGCATACGCCCGAAAATAGGATTTACGATCACTCTAGATTGCAGCTAATCGATTTTTGGTGGTAAATTTAGCCTTCGCACCCAAGCAAACATCTTTCAAGGCTCCTTCGTGAGCATATAACAAGATAAGTTTGATATACTCTCTCTCAATTTATACCCTTGAAACTTTAAATACCGTCGTAAACGGATTCTCTGATGTTAACTAACCGCCGCATTTCGACGTTGATTATTGAGCCCAGTGATTTTTTCAGCGGACATCGCAAAATTTCAGCGGACGCTTCTGAGTTCACTAGACCTTGTGATAGAGAGGACAGACTAGGTTAATTTTGATTTTTGAGGTAAACAACACAATCTTCTTCAACTCTTTCAGTTACATCTCAAGAGTTGTTATCCATAGTAATAAAGAGATAGAAAAATTGTGAATTCCACTGGTTTATTGTAGGTACTACCGGTTTCAGCCGTTAGGTCATCATCAAGTACATACTTACTTCTGTACTTATGTACTTGATGACTTACTTATTTACTTGATGATGGCCTAACGGCTGAAACCGGTAGTACCGACAATAAACGAAATATCTCTATATTACTATGGAAAAATTCCACTAAATAAATACACAGTACCTACCTAAGTTTTAGTTGTTATCCATAGGTCCATTATCTATGTCTACATCCACACAATAACCTGAATGCCACCGCTAGGGTGTGTGGCATGGGGTGAAGATCGCCAAAAATGCAATATTTACATGCCACTAGTCTACTACATGGAAATTTGTTACATAATAGGGTCACATGCAGTGAGATGGTTAGTATCTACATAGTATAGAGAATTATTGGTCATAATGACATTTATATAAATATATTTATCTGTATTTACCTACCATGCATGGGTTGTTAATTTCAATACAAGTTTCATGCACTACGGACTACAATAATAATTATTCACCTGCATATCCCTTTGTTATGCTGCCTATTGTGTTCTCTTATAGTACGAGGGGAAAATGACATTTTGAATCTATCGGTACGACTGTATACCTTTCTAATCTTGTTAATCTGATTAAATCTAGCATAATACCCTCGGGTTTTAAAAATATACCTAACATCCTCGGTAGAGCTATCCGTTTTGAATTTCTCCAACAGATTTAAGTTATACTTCAACCTACGATCTAATAAAGATTCCCAACCTAATTCTTCTATTAATTCTGATACGCAACTAAAGTTATTCAAGGCATATTCATGATTGGAATGTTCATCATCTCGTTTATAAGCATTCACTAATCATAAAAATGGTTTGACGGTGAAGGGCGGAGACCACAGTGATCGGATTAGCTCATTCCATTTCATTACAATAGTTGTAACAATAACCTTAACAGCTGTAGTGCTACGATGTGGAAGTCAGGTGCAGTCAATTATTCACTATCCCGAGGAGTGGAAACTTCTTTCTCCACTCTTTCCCTCTATCAAGAAGAGATGTCACCCTCTCGAATAAAATATTTCGGGGGTAAATGGGGGCGTTTACTCGGAACCGAAATCGCAATTTTTTGCACGAAATTGGTAGATGGAAACGAAAAAAGAATTTTAGTGAATAAATTAATCTTCTAACCACAACTATTCACTCATGAATCAAAAATTAATATAAGGAAAAGTTGAAGGCCACCGAAAAAGCTGTTTCGATAACATTGACGTCATATTCCTCCCGTTCTTGACTACTTTTAGGGGGAAAAAAAACCAGCTATGGACGAAGTAAAAGAGAAATTACCAGTAGAATTTCCAAGGCGAAAAGGGCATTTTACCAAAAAAAAGATCCTACTTCCAGCGGCAAAAACAAGCGTGGGAGCAGTGGCGGATAGTGGCCTATCTATGGGAGGGGCTAAGGGGGCTATTGCCCCCCATGGGATCGAAATATTCGGGGGAGACCCCCCGAGGGCTATTGCCCCCGGCTTGCCCACCCCTTGATGCAAACATAGATGCGACAAAGGTGGCGGCAAACCGAAGGGTAAGGGGGAATACATAACGCAATGATTGTAACGTACCAAAATCGTGTAAAATATGCCTTAAGTTTATAACTATTTTGTATGTATTTTAATTCGTTAAACTAGGTAAATTTGCCGGAAAATATAACTAAATGCATATACAAAGTCGTACTCTCCAAAATTTTCATTTTATTTAGCGCTAGTTTCGACCCAATGGGGGGAGGGGAGACCTAGCACCTTAGCCCCCTCCATAGATCCGCCACTGTTAGTGGAAGGAGGAATCATTTCATTACAGCACACATATTGTAGCCGGTCCCGCTTGGACGCGGCGACAAGTCGAAGGGAGTAGGTCGAGGGAGATCGTTCTTGTTAAATTTAGGTGTGAATTTTGTCGGATGAATGCGGTTCTTTATGTGAGTGTGATTCCCCCCCCCCCCCCCCAGCCCCCCAGTTCCCTCCCCTTCCCCAATCCCTTTCTTTTGCGTACGGAAGACGGGATATCAGCAGCGGTGACCTTCCCCCTACTTCCCCCCCCCCCCCCCCCCCTCAAGTGAGTGTCCTCAAGTAAGCAGCGGGAGATGATTAACTGAGTCGAAGCTTCAAAGTGTGCAAACTCACTCCATCCCCCACCTTCATGCGTGTGCAGTGGCAACACCACCTAATCTAGGTGGTGTTGGCAGTGGTCACCCCCATAAGGTGGCTGGGTCGAAAGTTACAGGTGTATAGATTTTCTTCATAATTTCAATATTTGTTCCTTTAATTATGCTCTAAAATTCTACGATAAAATTTTTTGGGGTTTTCAGTGTATTTTTTGAGATATTTAAGGTTTTTTTAACATGGGGCCTGATGGCGCACCCCGCTTCGTAAGGGTCAATTATGTATTATTGACGTTCCTACCATACAGATTTTCTCCAAAAACTGAAATGATGTGGAAATTAGCCAACAATTTTTATTCTGAGAAAATCAACCAGTGTTATCGACTTATTTCCTCCGTATATACGAAATAAACAAAATATTTCTTAAATTTTCAAGTATCGCGCGCGAAGTTTTGAGGTGCATTTGGCAACGTGGAATCAGACGTGGAAAAGCGAACGCGCGAGAAACCACAACAAATCACACCACAAAAGCCAAGAATATTACAATGTAGTCCCCTTGACAGAGTTCTTGGCATACATTAAAGAAGAAAGAAAAATTCTCTTCTTTAATCTATGGTTCTTGAGAATAGACGAATACGACACCTACCGTTACGACCGCTGTAACACAGAAACAATTGCCTACACAACAGCAGTGCCGAATTTCAGAATGTGCGTTGTTGCCGAGTATAAAAGAGAGATTAAATAAATGGTTTAAATAAATGCTATAAATTTTAAAGCATTTAATCACAATTATTTCGTCACTACAAAGTATGCGGATACCCATAGCACAAAATTACATACTTTTTCAATCCATACATTAAAACCAACATCTCCAAGGTCAAAGGATATGCACAGAGTGACAACGTTCAGGTTGCCAGAAACCGAATCAAGTCAAGTTTTATGTTATGTTTCATGTGAATAATTAAATTAAAAAGGACAATGTTTCAATATGACTTGAGAATTTGAGGCATCCGGTTAAAATGTCGAGTAATTTAATCACCTCCAAGCAATTTTTTAGTGCCTTTGAAATTATATGAGCACTAGTTCTCAACGACTCACGATTACCGAACCAGCCACCTTAAGCTGCGTTTTCATGTGGCCGTTTTTGTGTTGCGTTGACGCTGCGTTGTGCGGCAGGAAAATACCCCGTTTTCATGTCACCGGCAGCGCCAGCAGCAACGCACGAAAACATATGACGGTGGTAAACCGTGGTATAGGTGATAATCCGTAGCGAAAGAATCACGTGACGAACAAATGACAGGCAGAATGCGTTGTTCCTCGCTCTGACGCAGCTGCGTCAACGCAGAAAGTTGAAAGATAACCAACTCGGACGGCAACGCAGGCTGCGTTGGCGTGCTCGCTTCTGATTGGTTGGTCAACGCAAAAACGGCCTAATGAACGGGTGTTTTCAAGTCTGTTTCCGCACTAATAGGCGCTTCAGACCGGGAGGAAAGGGTATACGGATAGGAATGGAAGGAATGGGGGAGCCCGGCCTCATGAAAACGTAGCTTTAGGGTGGCTTTATAGCTCGGCGGCGGCGGCGCTTACGATGGATTTCGCCGCGGAAGGAAATATGTGAACCTTAATAGCTCAAGCGGCGCGGCATGAAAAAAGAAGATCGCAATGCGTTGCAAGGCACTGGAACTTGTCGCCTTGTGCCTCTGACCACGGTTGGATCTGACTTGTTGAGTTTCATCTCCTTTTTTCCTCGTGCATGGGCATTATTGTTATCAATAGTTTATTTTAGTTGCGGATAGTATAGTTAATTTTAGTATGGGAATAGTTTAGTTCATTTCAGTTTTTTTAAACCAGGACCTTCAGCAATATATTAATAATTTGCGGTGTATTACTTATAAAACTTTGAGATGGGATGCATACTGTAACGAAACATTAAACGACTATGAGATACTATTCCATGTGTGTACGCGCAATGCAATAGTTACATTTTCACTAAACTCTTATTTCTGGGATAGCTGTGAATCCTCTTCTTCGATTATAAATTTAACACTTCAGAACAACCTTTATATTCGTAATACATCTCATTCGCGCTCATGAAAGTGCCCAATGGAAGACATCCAAGAATGCTGGGCGATTCGAATTAACCGGGCCTCCCTCTTCTTGCCGCTGGGATTCAGCACGGCTGAATATTTGCGGCAGCCGCTAGCCGTTTAAGCGCTAGTCAGCGACGCTCAACGGTCTGACGTCATGATTTCCAAAGGCGTGTTCTCATTGGCTGATTTCTGCCGCTGGAGTTCTGCCGCCGAGCTATAAAGCCCCCCTTAGTCAAGTGGGCCATCGCATCGCCAGTATGTGGGCAAGGTCCCCCCCTCTACGCTGGAGGGAAGACAGCTTAAAAAGGGCAGCCGCCCCGGGTTATGGGTTGTTGTTCTTCTGGTGGCTCATGAGTACTTGCTGGACGAACGTGAGGCAGCAGACATGGAGTCGAGGACAAAGGGTGCGAAAGGAGAAGAAGCAACAAGGCTGGAAACGGAGATTGCCGGAAGGGAGAGGTTAAACGACCTTAGGAGATTGAAAGGAAAGGAGTCGCGACCCATGTAGACAGTGGTTCCAGCAGCCTGGCCGTACAGAAAGTGTCGCCGCTCGCAAATCATACGCCCTGCAGCAGCGTCTCAACTTGCCACGGTAAGTACTGCTCTAGTCCCACCAAACCCACGGCCACAGCAAAAGCCAAGTTCTTATACATCTACACGATACCCTGCAAGCCACCGCGAGGGTGTGTGGCAGGGGGTGAAGATCACCAAGCATGCACTACTAACATACAAACAAGCAACTATAGGGTCTCATGCAACTAGATTGTTAGCATCTATAGTATTTAAGGGGTTAATACATGCATCATGCACTACAGACTACTCTACCATATTTTTCCTACCTATCACTTTGCTATGCTGCCTATTCTGTTCTCTTTAAATACGGGGAAAATGCCATTTTGAATCTATCGGTACAACAATCTATCTCTCTAATCTTATTTATCTGGTCGAATCGAGCGTAATACGCTGTTTTTTTAATATGTGCCTAACATCTTCAGTAAAGCTATCCGATTTAAATATCTGTAAGAGATTTAATCTGTACCTTAACCTACGCTCTGATAATGACTCCCACCCTAATTCTTTTATTAATTCTGAAACGCTACTCAACCTATCGTAACACCTTTTAACGATCCTAGCTGCTCTACGCTGCACAATGTCTAGTTCTCTGATCAAACCTAATTCATTCTGATCCCATACACTGGCTCCCGTACCCTCCCTTGCCCCTTACGGAAGAAAGTACAAGAAAGTACTTTGAGAAATCCCGTTCATATCATTTTGTTTCCCCATTGCTTCCCAATCCCTGTAAGTACATGTGTGAGCGTGCGTGTGGAACATTTCTTGCCATCATTTTGTGTTAAATTTGATCGAAAGCGCTAATCAGGTGTCAGTGCTCGATGTGATTAAGTGGATTACAGGCTCTGGAAGTGGCACTCAGTCTTTCTAAAGTAATATTGTCAAAAAAGTTCTAAAATCCCAGTGACATTTGAATACGCACACTGTCGTGCTCGGAAGGGATCAGTCATTTCGTCATTATTCTCGGAAATGTTTGCTGATTAGTCTGTAATTTTTAAGGTGTAATATATTCTTTCATATATTATATATCACACACTTATTACATAAAACATGCACAGACAATAAAATTTCCCTCACGAAATGTACTCAAAAATTATTCAAACACAAACAAAATACACTTCTCTTCAGGCTTGCACTTAACAGGCCATACACTTCTCACTTTCTTTTCTTTTCAGCCACTTCTTAAATCAAATCAGACACCAATAATCTATCTTTCCTCCCAAATGCTTATTCATCCACACAGACACCAACTAACTCACAAATTACAACCTGCCCCTTCCTTAAGCACGCATCACTTTTGCGTCTCCACACCACCGCGTCTAACACACAACTCCCCGATTCTCCCTCTCCCCTATTGTTTTCTTAATTACCAACGCTTCTGCCTATTGGCTCCAGCGTCACCTAGAAACATATGTTTACCTCCAATTTTTCCCCATTTGCATTGTTGATCTTGGCGACTGATTTGTTACGGTGGTTCAAATGGTTTTGTTCATTTTTCATTAAATTGCTTTCCATGTACCTACTAGTTCAGAAATTAGTATTAGGGTTTTGTTTTCTTGTGTGTTCTCCTTTCATTGTTTTCGTCCATTTGAAATGCCCCTGTCATTCAGGTGCAACTGAATTGTCAAACTGTCAGTCCTGGTTTTCGGAACGATCTTTTCTCGTATCGAACTACCGTTTTCATGTCTCCGCGAAATAGTCGAAAGGAAGACCGTGAGCTCGCGTCATTTATTTTTCTACGATCACGACCGTCGGTCACGCATCCAGTCAGGAAATTCACCCCAACCCAGGGAATCTTATTGAACTCCGAAGAGTTACGGAAGCTCCACCGAATTATGAAGCAGATGTCATTTTTGTGAAAATTTCAGGACACATCATTTTTTGGCCCTTCTATCGATTGGCAATAAAATAATGAGGCCTTTCCAACATTTGTATGGAGAAATAAACTTTGAAATTTAGCTATTTTGCACGTGGTTAAATGGCTGAGCATGGCTCTTGCAGTAAAATTTCCAGACTAAAAATGTATAGAGAAATGTCGTTTTTACGAAACATTAATAAAAGAAGCGCAATTTTCTGTAAAATTTAGCATTGTAAAAAAGTACTTGCCTTACCATACTTGTTTAATTGATATTAATAAATGTTTTCCCGAAAAAAAGCAGAAAAGCCTTAGTTACATGAAAGTGGCACTACGGTATGTTGTTATCATTGGCAACGGTACTTGTGACGGAACGTGCTTACAAGCCTATTTACTCACTTAATTTAGGAATATATCTTACCAAGGCCCTTCTTATATTTTTTATGTCATTTAAATATTTGATTTGTTATTGACATGGTGTAATTAATACCAATGCTTCCAAATAGTAGCGGTGTCATTGTTGCCAAACAATTTTACAAATACGAATATTAATACAATTCAAAACAAAGAGTTGTATTTGCAAGGGAATAGTTTAAACCTAAGTAAGAAAATATTTAACCTATTTTAGAATACATATTTGTGGGATTGGGCATGTATTCTCACTTTTTAAGTTAAACGTGGCAACAACACGTCAGTCATGTTCCGAAGTCAAAATGAGTTAAAAGAGCTCGTAAAAAATATAATGCAACTACAACGTGCTATAAAATATAATACTCATACAACTATTGTGCATGTCCCTATAAATTATTTTCCATACATGTGTTTTTCTGGATGGCTATTTATTCATTAAATAACATAGCTCTTTTACGGGAGTTTGAATCGCGGAGTCACGGTGGAACCTTCTTAACGTTCACGAAATTTCGCCGCTGAGTAAAACTCGGTCTGAAAATGTTATTTTTTTCATTGCGACCATATTTCATTTATTTATACTTATTATTAATTACAATTCTTGGTTGATCAAACGTTATGGGGAATGGTACTGAAATTGACGCCTCCGGTGCGATAATTTAAAAATTCATTTGTTATTTACATAGTGTAATTAATACCAATGCTTCCAAATAGTAGCGGTGTCATTGTTGCCAAACAATTTTACAGTTACGAATATTAATACAATTCAAAACAAAGAGTTGTATTTGCAAGGGAATAGTTCAAACCTAAGTAAGAAAATATTTAACTATTTTAGAATACATATTAGCGAGATTGGGCATGTATTCTCACTTTGTAGATTAAACGTGGCAACAACACTTCAGTTATGTTCCTAAGTCAAAATGAGTTAAAGAAGCTTGTAAAATACATAATGCAACTACGATGCGATGCATAATAGCATACTCATAGAATTATTGTGTATGCGTTATCACCCTATGGATGATTTTCCATATAGATAGGTGTTTTTCTGGAACGGTATTTCTTTATTAAATAATACAGCTCTTTTCCGGGAGTTTGAATCGAGGAGTCATGGTGGAACCTCCTTAAGCCAGTGCACTTCCTCCCATCTCCCCTCCCCCTAACCCCGGAACGTGGGTACCGTCCCATTCTTTTGTTGCGTCACCCATTCTGGTGGACTATGCGACTGGCGCCCAAATTCGCTTTGCATCCCTCGGCTAAAAACTCTTCCCCGTCCCCTTTTCCCCTCTCTCTGGCAACAGAAACGGGAGAAAGAGGAAGGGCACATTATGGAGCATTTTACTGTATGGCAGCGAAGCATGGACGATAACAGAAACAGAGAAGTCAAGGCTAGAAGCATTTGAAATGTGGTGCTTCCGAGGAATGATGAAGATTAAATGGATCGACCGAGTGACAAACGAAGAAGACTTAAGAAGAGTGGGAGAAAAGTGATGTCTATTGAAAACCCTAAAAAGAAGACGGGACAACTTAATCGACCATATCTTAAAGGTCGCTTTACACGATACGATTTTTTGTACAATTTCTTCTACAAACTCTTGTATGAGGAAATTGTACCGTGTGAAGCGGCAAATTGTACGAACGCTTGTGCGATTGTCTGAATGACTGAACGGGAAATATAACCTGTTCTAATTCCATTCAGGCAAGCATACAATTTCGCTCCGCTTATAAAAGAGGTTGTACAAGAAATTGTATCGTGTAAAGCGGTCTTAAGACACGATGGCCTAATGAAGACAATCATCGAGGGAAAAGTGAGCGGAAAGAATGGAAAAGGCAGGCCTTGCACGAGATATATGGAATAAGTTGTGATGTAAAAGAGAAGAATTACGTCAATATGAAGAGGTTGGCCGATAGAAAAATCTAGTGGGGGGCTGCGGCAAACCAATCCTAGGATTGCTGACCGATGATGATCTAAATCTCCATTAATCGGATTTAAACCAGTGAATCATGCCAAACCCCTATCGTGTAGAAGTTTCTTCCCTAACTTCCGGGCAAACTGTGGAAGTGCATCAAGGGAAACTCATGTCAAAGTAAATTTACAGTATTTTTCACTGTGTTTTCGAATGAGCGGATAGGTGGACTTCACTTTGGCCTCGTGCTTCGGACGGATCTAGAAAATTTCAATGCTGAGGAGAAGATTAATCTGGAAATGAAAATGCAAGAACAGTTACCGACTAACATTCAGGCGCAACTATGCTCGGGCAATGCAATTTAAGTCGCTAGGTGAAACTTAGGTGAAACTTTAATGCGATTCACTTGCCTGCAGTTGTCACATCGCAACTGGACTTGAGTTTAGTCCTCGGCCAGAGATCTACACATTGAAACGGAATATACTAGCTTCGAATTTCATTGGAAGATTTAGTCCATATATTTTTACCTGTTTTGTGGGGGTGTTTAACAGCTAACTTCAGCTCTAACCGACAAATCGTGGCAAGTAAATGTTCAAACTAAAAACGACTGAAAAGAAAACGTTCTAAAATTTCATTCTTAACGTTGATAGATATAGTAATCTGTTTGAAAGTTGTTTGGAGTGGAAACTGAATGTTTTATCGAAGATTACCCTGATGAAGAAAAATAGTAAAAATAAATTTGTAAATTAGCTAACGAAGACGAGTTTCGTCAATTACTTTTTCCCAACCAGAAGAATCAAATGAACAGGACTAGTCTTCTCGGTGACTTCATCACATTATTTGAGAAAAAACAGCTTTTTCTCTTCGGTGATTGCAATTTTCTACCAGAAACTCGAAAACTAAGACGGTTTGGATAATTTCATTTGTGGTTAAATACCCGGAAAGAGCAAACTCCACATCTCTTACTTGTAAAAATTATATTTGGTATTTATGTTAACAAGCAGTTGAGTCCAACATTATTACAATATTTCTCGTAAGGTAAGACAAAAGATTAATCGGGAAATAAAAATAGAAGAACTATTACGGACCAACATTCAGGCAGAGCTACAGGTTATGTTCGGGTGATACGAGTTGTCACTTCGCAATGGAACATAAGTTTAGTCTTCGAAGGAGATCGACACATCGAAACGGAATTTAGATTTCGCCGAGATTCAAGATTACTTTAGGTAAACTTCTTTTTATTTGCCGTCACTGCAACTTCTTTGAAATATCCCTGAAACTTTAAAAGTGACAGGGATGAGTGACAGTGTATTTCGGACCCTGTTCCTTACTGCATAGCATAATACATTTTGAAAACAAATTGGGACAGTAATTTTAGGAGGCAGGTAACATTAAAATGATATGAAAGTGAATTAATTGATGACATTGAATACTCTCTGATGTTGTTTACATGCTTTAACATTTGCAATATTGCTGTGAATCCTTCTTAGGGAGCCGTTTGAATTAAACCATATTTATTTAATCAAGCTGCGTCATATTAACAAGTTATTAAAAGGCCAAAATATTTGGCCTTTATTTCCAGTGTATAGTCTGATCGATAGGATATTATAGAGTCCTTAAAATTTCAACCGATTCCGTTCAATGAAAGTATACCAATAAAATATAAAATCAAATATTTCCATTTATATCTAATATTCAGTCATTTGTTGACACTTTATGATTTCGGAATCCCTGTCGCCTTTAAGTAGCTGTCTTTGCGATTCCATTTATCGCCTGTCCTTTTCGACGGATTGCGGTGTCAGCGATGGCGTTCGGTTTTTGCCAGCATCGTGATGACCTCGGGGTGGAATGTCCCTTCCAGCGCTATCTCTGATGCGGCGTCTTTCTCATTGACGTCGTATTTCGAGGCGTCGCGACGCCTTAATCGAGAAGAACTCCACCTCTCCCAGAAATATCCTGTCTCTGACGAGACCCTCATGAAAATGGATTCTATTATAATTGCAAAAAGGAATGGTTCCCTACTCACTGTTTTTTAAACGAATTATTTCCGACTCATTGTTTGTAAAATGAATCGTTAAAACATCTTGTTATCCTACTGATTAGTTTGGTACAGTGCGTGGTTCCCTGTTCTTCATTTTACTTGTTGTCTTTAAACGTCTTGTTACTAAGAATTGAACCAACTGAATAGATAAAATGCATTCTGGCATTCAATTACTTTAATAGTAGGTTGACCTGGCATAAAAACGGCAGATAAATGATTACTGACAATGGCACCAAAATATTCCGAGCTGAATCTTCACCCCTATATGCTAATGGACTCGGCAATCTAAAGTGTTTAACCCCCTTTTTTCACCTTCTGTATGGGAAATTGCTAGCACAAACTAATTTCATTTCTCTTAATGCGTTACAGAGCTTCTTCATCAACTACAAAATAAGGCATGTCGGTTGAAACCCATCGTTACCACATGTATTAATTAGAGTGGGCAGAGCGAAATCATTTTTTTTTTAATATGATCGGTGTTTCACCAAAAACCATGCATTATACATTTAATTCCCCTACCTCACCAGCCACATGTAAACTCTTCAACGTTGCCATTCAGTATTCCGTACAATGGCTTTCAATTTTTCTCTCAATTTCCCATTCATTGCAAAATTCATTGCAGTTCCCCTCCTAGTATTCTGTGAGTTCTCTGTCCGTCTACCTTTCTTTTTATCCAATAATTTCTTTCCATCCTTTTCCGGGTTCTCACGTTACATATTTCCCTTTTCTCTACAAGTTTCCCTCCGCCAGGTCCATGTTTCTGAGCCACACAACGCTAGGTTCCAATTTTACGTTTTCACTTAGCCTCACATCAATTATTTCCCTCATCTCTCTAAGAACATCTTCCAAGTACCTCGAAAGCCGCATTACTCAAGATCATGCTTAAAATTTCCCCACCAAAATACCGACCCCTAGTGATTGAATTGCCCTCTTTTCCCGTTAACTTTTTCTATAGTAATGCCAACTACGAAACCAGCATTTTGATTTCCTTTGATAGAGTAATCTGTTGTATTTTAGCGAACTTATTTTTATTAAATTTCAAATTAGTACCTAATATGAATTCTATGGTAATTCTATGTACTATTTCTGTTGCCAGCATTCTATTTTCTTGAGTAATACAAACTCTATAGCGATGAATAGGCTTGGCATCAGTAGATATCATTTTTAACAGGCTTCTGACATCGCATACTAAATTTACGTAAGAATATATTTTTTTTGAAAATTTAAGTTGCAAAGAAGGTCTATTAGCCCCTAAGGAGACGATTCGTCGTAAGTAAGAAGCGAAGAAGAATGGATTATTGTCGGAAAGTATCTAAATATAATGTAAATACGTTCTTATCAATGAACTACCTTAGTTACTCTCTCTGTATATTCTTTCCTGAATGATTACCATGTTCATTTCAACAACCCAGCAAAATACTAATTCATATATTTGTGAGAGGAAGGGAGGATGAATGAAATAATATTTCGCCATAGTTTTCCCGCAAGTGTAATGATTTTAAAATTTCATATCATAATAATGAGGAGGTAATTAATATTTCATAAATTCATCTCAATGGAGTGGGAAGGGATCTATAGACTTAGGATGTTAATCCTTTATATAGTGAGATAAATACGAGATATCGAATGCATAATTGTAAGGTAGTTGTAAGGCAGGAAGCAGTAGCTTATGTTCGAAGCAACAGATGATCACAGACGCGAATAGCTTTTTCTTTGGATTTCTTACTGTGGTGAAATGACCTCAGCCAAATCAGATATTTTGTAAACTATATCCAATATTTAGCTACAATTTTGCTATCCGTGTGTCTAAAGAGAAAGGGAAAAAATCCTGTGTTATCGCTATCATAAGTAATAAAGCTAAAAAAAGTATGTTCCAAAACATTAAGAGGATATTTTCATTGGATGGGTGTTTAGATGTGCTATGATAAAATTAGTGGTGTTTCAGTCATGGATGAGAATTTGCGAGTATACAGATAAACACCAAATACCCAGAGGGCCAAATACACATTTCTACCTAAAAAATGGATGCTGTAGAAAACGGAATAGATCCTGTGTGTATCAATGGGGTCGGTTACCATATTTTTTTAATTGCCGAATCTGATAGAGTTTGTAAAATAAAAAGACCCGTATTTTTCCGTTTTTTGATCCGTCAATTTTTTCTGGAGTTATAAGCGGCGAAAAACTGATGTTTTTAACCCTTTCGGAAAAGTGGGTGTGGTGCAACCTCTGACGTATATCGACTTCGTCCAATCACAACTGAGCCCGCGAAGCTACTTCGCCTTATCGCAATGCGGGAGACACAGCTGACTCTGCTAATGGAAGCTGTTGCGACAGCTTCTGTGTGAGCAGACCTTCCGATAACCCCCTCCACTCCCTTCCCTGGCCCTAAAATCAGTCAAGGACGGGAGGAAAATGACGTCAATGGTATCAAATCAGCGTCTTCGGTGGGCGTCACCTTTTGGTTATTTTTAACTTTTCATTTGTTGGAAGATTAATTTTTTCACTTAAATTAATTTTTCGTTCCCATCTAACGATTTCGTGTACAAAATTGCGATTTCGGTTCCGAGTAAACGCCTTCCATTACATGAGAGTGTCTCGTAAACATCAACGCTGCCAATCCGATTGTTTCCTCACTTGCGCCACAAGTCCTTGACCTACTGTTGTGGCCACAGGTGGCCGCAGTCTCTTCGTTAGACAAGCGTAGTTTATTTTTTCCCGCCCTCGTGAAGATGCTATCGACATTCTCCCTCCGCTAAGTCGGACTCGCTCGGATGCTTCAACCGAGACGCTTGTGTTGATGGGAAGAGCGGGCGCGCCCGGTCGTTTGCATAAGAGGGCAGTTTGATAAGTCAGTGACTTTTTGAATTTCCCGCGCAGTAACTTGAAACGCAACTGTACTGCGCTCAGCTGCTTTCTATTGATAAACTAGTATAAAATGTTGAGTAGGCTGCGCCGTTTAGTTTGTGTTTGACAGCCATTTAAAGCAGACAACATCGTGAATTTTAACAAAAATGGAAACAAGTGAATTTAGTGTGCTGATTAAGCATTAATTTTTGCGTAAAAAACCATCACCGAAACCAAGGAAAGGCTTGATAAGTACTATAAATAGATAGATAGATATATTTATTTGTTCCAGGACATTATTTTCCCTTGAAACCTATACATAAAACATTTCCATAGTCTCACTACAACATCAACAGGGTAATATTAATATTAAATCCTACCAGAAACGGAAGTAAAAGAAACGCCGGTTAGACAGCCAAATTGGCTGGGAGACAGGAAAAACGACGAGAAATTTGGCGTGGTAATATTAATATAAGAAAATGAGTAATTGTCTAAGCATCGACAATCTTAGAAATCTTAGCAATCAATACAAGGTGTCAATGACTGAACTATAATAATATAATACAACCAATTTAACAATAAATAGTATTGTACCGACAAATATAATAGTACCGACAAAAACTTAATAGCATATACATTTACTTATTATGTTTATACATACATAAAATATTTTATTTACATTGCATAAGATGTTAGTGCAACCACTTTTTAAACATATGAATGCTTTCGGAAAGTAACATTACACGACATACACACCGGCTATACACTACACAATAGGAAGAAAGAAAGTTCCCTCGCAAACTTCTTAGCTACATTAGCAAAAAGCACCATATACAAATGCTTCACTGCCGTAAAAAAACAGGAGAGGACGACAGCACACTACTGCACTTACTTTAAAAAGTCCCTTACAACAAGACTAACCAGAAAATACACCAACAACACATCTATAAACAACACTGAGAGATTTCAACGCTTCTGGTGCAGCGGTGGATACCTGAGCAGCATAGATGAGGAAGGAACGCTGCACATCAATGAAGCCTTCCGGCCAAGGAAACCGGGAGAAGAAGACGAGGTTGTAGACATAAATGACGACGACGAAGACGAAGATGAAAATGACATGATAGAAAAGGCCATATAAAAAGAAAAAAGGGGTAAAGGCATATGCAGAACGGGGTTCCATATGCTCGGAGGGATAGGGGTCCAAGGTTGCGGTACCCAGCCCCTTAGGCGGACCCTCCTAACGGGCGGAACCCCCGGACGCGAAACATATACAAAATGAAAGTGAAATGATGACCAAAAATGAATGAATGAAATGAAAGTCTAAATAAATTGAGGTGAAGACGGAAAGTTAAAATACCCTCCTAGTAGATACCGCCCTAGATAATAATAATAATAATAATAAGTGTTGGCAAAGGGGCGTTCCTATTCCAGGCGGCGAAAAGGGCAGCAGACGGCCTCGGTTTGGACTTGGACCTTACTTCCAGCGGAGAAGCGTGCGAAAAATCAATCTTGTCGCTGGAGGCGGACGTGTTAAAGCTCGAAATAAAGAATGCGGAGCAAAAGATCCTGCTCCGCAAGCATACCGAGAAGCCCATGCATGGAAGTTTCTATCGAAACTTGGAAACGCATGGGCTATCGAAGGAGCTCACGTTCGCCTTCCTGCGCTCCGCAGGTCTGAAGTCCGAGACCGAGGGATTCGTGCTTGCGTGCCAGGATGGTGTCATCAACACCCTCGTGTACCGTCGCCTCATCTTTGGGGCAAACGTGACGGACACGAGATGCAGAGCGTGCCGAAGGCAGCCGGAGACATTAGGTCATCTACTCTCCGGCTGCAGCTTCTATGCGAAGAACGCATATATAAACCGGCACAACTCAGCTCTGCGGGTGTTGTATTACCATCTAAGACACCATTACGGCATAGACGCGAATCCGGTGCTGCCTTACGTCCCTGGAGACATCGAGTCCGTCGTGGAGAACGATAAGTGTAAGATCTGGTGGAATTATTCCTTCTCCACCTCCAGGCAGTTGGAGGCGACGAAGCCTGATATCGTTCTCCTCGACAATCTCTCTCATGCCATGTTCGTGATCGAGTTTTCGGCACCGGCCGAAACGAACATGGCAGCGAAGGAGATTGAAAAAAGGACTAAATATCAAGATCTGCTGTGCGAACTCCGGCAAATGTACGCGGGCTACTCTGTGAAACTGGTAGTCCTCATCGTGGGCGTGCTTGGTGGTGTCAAGATCGCACTGGTCGAAAATCTCAAGTGCATCCCGGCGTGCAGGGCGCGAGCGGATGCACTTGCAATTGCAATGCAGAAGGCTGTCCTTCTCAGGTCTCTCCGCCTGCTTCGTGCGCATGACCCTAATGCCGGGTAGCCACCTATCCACCGGTGGCGGACGTGGCTACCCCTAGGCACGACCCCTCTCGAGTCCCCGGCAATTATGACGGCAACGAAACCTGATGCTAGCCGGAGACTCGGAGGTGGATGTTACAAAAGTAACAAATAATAATAATAATAATAAAACATTTACTCATTATGTTTATACATACATAAATTATTTTATTTACATTGCATAAGATGTGAGTACAACCGCTTTTTAAACATATGAATGCTTTCGGAAGACCTTATCCCATCAGGTAGTGAATTCCAAAACTTACAAGATGTTACATGAAAAGAATTACCGAGCACATTTGTGCGGAAATTTGGTATTAATAATACCTCAGTATTACGTGTATGCCATTTACGCGTGTTAGCATTAAAGATAACTTTTTCAAACAAATAATTTGGACACTCAGTTTTAATTAGCTTGTACATTAACACATTTATTTGATATTCTCGTCTCTTTTCTATCTTCAACCACCTGAGTGTGTCATAATGTGGTGTAAACTGTTTATCGTAAGGAATATTGAATATCAATCTTATTCCCAGTTTTGTAACCTGTGAAGTTGCTGATTTAGCTCCATAGTAACATCGGTATAGGCGAGTGAACAGTAATCAATATGAGGCATTATTAGGGTATTAAACAATTTGATTTTCAGGGAAGTTGGAATTAGAAGTTAGAAGTTGGACCTATAGGGACTCTGCACCATCAAATTCAATGGTTAAGAAGTGGTTTACTGAGTTCCTTTGTGGTCGTACCGGCGACCTGAACGTTCATGTCACCCAAAAGAGGTTGTCACGCCATAAATCGTCGATAAAATCCATAGAATGATATTGGACGATCGGAGAATGAAAGTGCTTTAGGCGGCTGAGGATTTATGCTTCTCAACTGAGTGAGTATATCACATTTTACATGAATATTTGGATATGAAGAAGCTATCCTCGCAATGGGTGCCGCGATTGCTCACACTCGACTATAAGCGCAACCGTATGCCCATTTCAAAGGAGGGATTGGCAATGTTCAGCCGCAATCAGAACCAGTTTTTGCGCCGTTTCGTTACTATAGACGAAACATGGATCCATGACACCACATCAGAGACCAAGAAAAAAATCAAAGCAGTGGATTCCTTCGGGTGAGCGGGCACCAAAGAAGGCCAAGGTCGGTCGGTCGGCCAACAAGTTCATGGCCACAATTTTTTGAGATACACATGGTATCATTCACATTGATTAGCTTGAATAGGGTAAAACGATCACCGGCGAATATTATTCAGAGATGTTTTGGACAGATTTGATATTGATTTAAAGCGGAAACGACCACAATTGGCAAGGAAAATAAGTGCTGTTCCATCAATACATTGCACGGGTGCACATATGTTTAGTCACCACGGCAAAAATCCATAAATTGGGCTACTAACTGCTACCCCATCCAGCACATTCTCCAGATATCCCCTGCAACTATTTCCCGTTTCAAAACATGAACAAATGGCTGGGCAGGAAGAGATTGGGGTCAAATGAAGAGGTCATCACTGAAACAAACGCCTATTTGAGAGCCTTGAGAAAACCTATTATTTGGAAGGAATAAAAAAATTGGAAAATCGCTGGACTAAATGTATAGAGCTAAAAGGAGATAAAGTTGAGAAATAAAACGCTTATTTGCCGAAAAAATATATTTTATTCAAAAAGTCATTGACTTATCAAACTACCCTCGTAGATGAGCAAGATCGAAGCCGCTATGCCTGACTCACATTTAGGACTTCAAAATAAACATGAATTTCCAAGATAATCATGTATACATTGGATCACGAAAACCAGGTCATACTTGTCCTGAAGCAATGGCATCGGATCGCTTACCGTTTGAATAAATATTTACGCACTTATACTGTTCACTAACTAGATTATTATATCACAATAAATTGCCACATCCTTGTAGCCATTCGCTGGTAGTACTCATGTTGTGACGTTTGACTTGATAATTCATAGCAATGAAATTTCTCCCTTTCTTTGATTCGTCATATTTTCTGAAAAATGCTCTTTCTATAGCTCCACTCATATTGGTCCTCCAATCCATATTTAGAGATTTCTCTTCAAGAATCCAAAACTTTGCAGCCAACATTTTTCATGGAGGATCGCATCACGCGATATACGATGCATGTACTTAGCTAAATGCATCCACAGGGCTCAATGTTAGACATACCAATTTTTTCACGAACAATTCCAAACCAGCTTCGTTTTATTTATAATCGTAGGTGTATCATTTTGTATTCCTCGTATCTCGCCAGCATCTCTTTTTTGTCCATATCAGCATCTCTATAGTGGTACATGATTAATCTTCTGCTACATCTATACAATACCCTGTAAGCCAGCATAAAGAGGTGTGGAAGGGGGTTGACTCACAACAAACATGCAGTACATATCATCCATAAAAAGAATTATAATTACATTCGAGTCTACACATCACAATTTGAAAAAAGATAAAAAAAGCAAAGCAAGCATGCAATAACATGCTGTTACTTGGGTTAGCAACTGGGTTTGGGTTACTTGGGTGCTTATGCAACCAACTATTAATGCTATCCATTGATAGAACTTGTATTGATGATATTTGATATAATTACATCTATTAAGATAAAAATAGGAAAGCAAACATGATAAAACATGCTGTTAGTTGGGTTAGCTTTCTACTCCTCATACCAACATGAAGCTACCTATGCTATACATTGCTACACTCTGATTTGACTTATTTACCGCTATTCGTATCCCTAATTGTACGAGGGAAAAAGCATTTTGAATCTATCAGTTCGGCAATCAATTAATCTAATTTTGTGATTATGGTCCAGTTCACCATAACAAATTGGGGTTCGCAAAATATTTTTAACATCATCACTGAAAATATGGTCTTGGAATTTATTTAAGAGATTAAGTCTGTATTTCAACCTACTGTCTGATTTTGTTTCCCATTTTAGTCCACCTAATAGACTGGTTGCTCTAACATAATATTCATACCGTCCCTTTACAAGTCTTGCCGATCTTCGCTGCACACGTTCAAGTTGATTATTTAGACCGATTTCGTAGGGATCCCATACATTGGCAGCATATTCCAAATGAAGTCTCACAAGAGAAAAGTAGCAGATTTATCGAACATGATCGCCACATTTACCCTATACTATTTTGATGAATCCCAGTTTACGATTAAATTGCCCCATTTTTTCACGTATGTGTTTACCCCAGGAAAGATCATGTGTCAGTCTTATTCCAAGATATTTAATGGATTTCACGTTTGTTAATTCATCATTATTTATTTCGTACGAGCTAGGAGGAGAAAAATTCTTTTTCCAAAAATTCATTAGCACACATTTAAAAAAATGTAATTCTAACTGCCATGTATCACACCATTTTCCAATTACTTGTAAGTCATCATTTAAATATTCTTAATCATTTGGGCAGAGATTTTCCCTGTACCCTACAGAATCGGCAAATAGACGAAGCTTACTTTTGACCACCTTATTGATATCATTTATCTACAGAAGGAACAGGAGTAGACCTATCACACTACCTTGTAGGACACCTAAAGTGACTTCAATTGCCGGGGAGGTAATACCATCTAAAATAATCCTTTGCACCCCGTCATGTAGGAAATCATTTATCCATGATATAATATTACTGTCTAACCCATAAGATTTTAATTTCAAAATTAGTTTGCTATGAGACACCTTCTCAAAAGCTTTCTTGCATCCACCGGAATATTATTTTCGCCAGAAGCTAAAATATCGTGGTAAAAGAGAGGAAGTTGAGTTTCCCATGATCTACTCTTCCTGAAGCCATGCTGACAAGTATTGGACAATAAATTCTACCTATCTAGTCCTATGACTGAGTTGACAATTATATGTTCTAGAACTTTGCATGAAATGGATGTGAGGGGTGTAGGTCGGTAGTTAGATGGCTGCTCCCTATCATCACTTTACTGAATATGTCAGGTAGGGAATCAATTTCTCTAATATTGTAGTTATGGCCCAATCTACCATAGAAAGTTGGAGTTCGCAAAGTATTTTAACGTCATCAGCGAATATATTATCCTGGCATTTATTTAAGAGATTAAGTCTAAATTTTAGCCCACGGTTTGACACTGATTCCCATTTTAGTTCATCCAACAGACTGGTCGCGCTCATATAGTTATCATAACATCCTTTTACAAATCTTGCCGATCATTTTTGCATACGGCTTATATTAAACCCGTAATCGACGGTCCAACGGTTACTGTAGACTTCAGTGGACATAAATTACAAATCGTTCATAGAACTCATGGAAGCAATATTTCCAGAATCAATGACTTATTAATAAAACCCTATTACCAGTACCTACTCTATATCTCCTTATAGTGAGCAAACAAATTCAAGTGATCTTCGTAACTAGAAAAGGCTTTCAGTCTATTTTTTCCATTCTTATTGCTGCCGGAAGGTATAGGTTATCGATTACTACGCCCCAGTCAAAACGTGAGGTGAAGACGTTTGACCTGGCCACTTCCCCTGGCCGTAGTAACACGTCGTCATGGCAACCCAAAGGTCACGAGTTCGTATCCCGCTTCGGGATTGGTTGCTGTAATTCTTTATGTAGAATTGGTTAATTTTCTGGAGTAGTTTGGTCGATAAGAGAAAACACCAATTTAGCCGACGTTTCGCCTCTTTATTGCGGCATCATCAGGGCTATTTGATACATAATTGAAGTTTTTACACTTTCATTAATTTTTACAGTCTAGGATCAAAATTTAAAGAGAGGAAAAAAAAATGATTACAGAGAAAATCTTGTACATACCTTTTGGTGACAATTTTTTATAAACAACAACAACAATGTTATGTTTCTTGGTTACAAAAAATCGAAAACAAACAAAATTTTTTAAAAATTATTACATAAAGAATATTTATTTGTGTATGTATCTTTTACTTAAAAAAATATATATATATATATTTTAACAAAATTGAATATAGAATGAATATGAATTTACAAGTTGATGGTGTTGTTGAGTACGATATATTTATAAAGTTGATATAATGTTATGATAAATATAGTGGTCAATAATATACATCATTATAAGTAATTCTTTATACTTGAGATTGGGTTAGACGATTCCACTACATAATAAGTATATGTAGCAGCTAAAAAGTAATTATCTGACTACTCCATTTTTACCTTTCGTACGTTGCATTAAATTTCCGTTCGTCCATTTGCGATATATTCTATCTTCATCTCGTCTTTGGCTCTAATTCTTTTGCTTGTTCTTCAAATAAGTGGAAGACTTCAAATAGCTACTTGACTATCTGTCCCCCCATTATTTAATCCTAAATGGTTTGCTCAATTATCACCAGCGCATACAGAGAAAATTAAATTAAGCATAGTTCTTCAGGGACAATGAAAATTATACCTAAAGTAATATTTCGCTACTGGGACTGTCATCTCCGTCACCTCTCCCGACATCAGCTACACCTATCTACATCTGCATAATACCATGCAATCCACCATAAATGTGAATGGCAGGGGGTGAATTCACACCAAACTTGCATGCCATGCATGAAAAGGATTAGTAAATATATTCTAGCATAAATTTAAGTGTTAAAAAATAGCAAAGCAAGCAAGCAGAAAATGCTTTTATTTGGTTTACCTTAAGGTCCTTATACCTACATGCCGTGCTACCTGTGCTATTCATTGGTACACTTATATTTATACTATTGGATATATTTACAGATAGGTATTTATATCCCTAATGGGGAACATGCAATATTTATAATAACTCTTTGAATGTGAAGTTTATTAGCTAAAATGTGCTGGGCGAAAATTTTGCTGAAGAATTAAGTCGTGTTACAAAGATATTACTATTTGAAAGTTGTACTTTTTCGGCAGCTTAAAAACATTACATCATCGCATGACGTCACGGCACGGTATCACTAAGGGCGTTGTTTATCTGTTTATGCGTGGAGGTCATTTGTTAAATATATACTTGGCGATAACGTATCTATTTATCTCATTCGTTTATTGCAATAAACGGTTGTATTTCGATTTTTTTTATTTACGTAGTATGGATAGTAACGAGCAAATCGTCCCTTAATTATATAATACTTGTTTAGTGCCCAAGAATTTCTACTACGTTTATGCAATCGCTGTTTTTTTTAGAAGAACGCCGCCATAAGGGGGTCAACCAAAGGAAATTGTCGGAATGTGCTTTTTTAAGTATTTTTTCAGTCATCGTTTCTTTCGAGATACAGCTAAAAACCTCAAAACAATACATTCACTTCGTTTTCTTTTAAATATAAATGTCTATCTCCGTATCAAAATGGAACCTATACCGTGCAGTGACGTCAGTAGGCGTTCCAGGTCACGTGACTTTCGTCAATTTTCGGGAACATTTTAATATCATTTAATAATCTTTGTGGTGGGCGTACTTTTGCTTACATATTTAAATTGGTGAGAAAATTTCTCATCAAGTACATCATTAATCTTCGAGAAACAAATTTCATGCATATTCCCCATTGTACGAAGAAAGAAGGACATTTTGACCCTGTCAGTTCGGCAATTAATTTCTCTAATGTTATGACTATGGTCTAGTCTACCATATTAAGTTTGAGTTCGCAAAATATTTTTAACGTCATCAGTGAACATATTGTCTTGGAATCATCACCATTTCAACGCTTTTCAGTTCATCCGGAGGGATTTTCGCTGACACAAACGAGGAGGGATTTTTGCTGACGGGATTGCTTTTGGCTTCGACCGCATCAGCAATTGTGAGAATCCGCAAAGGGTGAGAAATATACGAAGACATCGCGGCAAACGTCGTTTCTCTGATAGTCGTGTATGGCACCACATTCGCCATTTCTTACCACGCGTTCTGGCATCCGTTGCATTTCTAAATCTCCAATGTCTTCAGAAATGGAAAATAATCCAATCTCGAATGACCAATCAAGGGAATGGAATCCCTACCATTGCCCATGTCTTGGAAAATGGCATTGTTCTATCGTTCGTCTCTGGCTTATCATTGACCCAACCCCTGATTTTGTACTGTAAAAAATGTTGACGCAAGTTTTACCTATCTCTTCTCATTTTTTCCGGCATGAAAAAGTTGGTCAAGGTTTGCTAAGGTTTTTGTTTCGTAAGTATCTTCGTGATCAAAATGTGAAAGTTCATTTAGGTAAAGGCTTTGTCCCCTAACCTTTTTCAAAACTTTTTTATCGATAAGCGCCAAAATTGATTGCATTACATGATGAGAAATAGCCATTGTAGTTGTAATATTATGTGAATACCATTTTTTTAGGGATGGGTCGGTTCCGGTTCGGTTCTTAACTTCGGTTCTCGGTTCCGATTCTCGGTTCCGGTTCTTAATTTACCACTTACTTTGCATTGCTCAATGGTAAGATAGGGTAATCAATATTCATTTTCAGAGACATACTACTTGAAAAAGAATACTTCATTATATTTTTGTGTATAGTCATTTTAACGACTGAATTAGAATAATTCGCGACTTTGAAGCATCTAAGTACACTATTTCACCAGGTTTTAACGTGAAGCCTCCACTTTCGGATTGTGAGTAGGTTTCAAACTGGTTTTCGCGCCAATTATTACGGTACCGATTATTTTTGGCCTCGGTTCCGGTTCCGGTTCTAAGCTCAAGAACCGGTGGAACCGAGAACCGAAGAACCGAACCGACCCATCCCGAATTTTTTAAAATCATTTTTAATTCCGATTAACAAATCTTGTAAACTCTACACTTCATACTAGGGTGAGAATTGGTCACATAATCGCGAAAATGAAGAGAAATCTATATTGACGTGAATGTTTTCTCCAAACCATTTACGCACTACGTAAATCTCAGCCTTTACTTGTCCCTGATCTATCAATGCACTGACAACTAGATTCACATAATACCCTTCAAGCCAACAAAATGGTGTACGGTAGAGGGCGAACCAGCACTAGGCATGCAAACCAGATTTTCATATTTTAATTGGGAGCTGAAATCCACCCCCTACTACAACATATATGCATCCACGAAGAATCCTGGCCAGCCAGCGCAAAGGTGTGTGGCATAGGGTAATTTCGTGACAGTAATGCACTACATCTACATCTAAGTAATTCCCTACGAGCTACTTAGAGGGTGTGTGGCGGGGGGTGAAGATCATCAAACATGCACCATTTACAAGCAACTAAGAGCTACCATTCAATGTTAACAATTCAACTAACTTTAATCGTAACTATCTTTATTCGTGCACGATGCGTTGGTGTACGGCGGAAACAGCATTGAGGATGATGCGACATTTTTATATCTTAAAATGACATTCGATAAAGTTACTCATATTAAATTAATCGTGAAGTTAGTGAGTTTTGTTATTTATGAAGTGTTATGGAGTTAGCCACTGTAGGATAATATGTCTGGTTCTATTTCTTTTATGAATAAATGATTTAGATACCGTAGTTAGTAGTACCTAAGCTTATACTTTTTACAGATCACGGGGTAGCGTACGGGAGTATATAAAATGAAGAAGATAGGAAATCACTAACAGAGATGCCACAAGCCAAGAGAAAGCTTACATTTACCAAAAGAGCACTTATAGGGAAAATTGACGAGAAGACGAAAGAGCTATGTTACTTTTCATTATTTAGGCCCCACTTAAAATATGCAGCCAGTGTATGGGATCCAAATGAATTAGGTTTGATCAGAGAACTAGAAAGGGTGTAGCGTAGAGCAGCTAGGTTTGTTAAAAAGTAATACAATATGTGTAGCAGTGTATCAAAATTAATGTAATAATTAGGTCTGGAATCATTATCAGATCGTAGGTGAAAGTACAGATTCATCAACAGGCACTCAAATTCATTGCAAGGAACTGTACTTCCGGCTTTAATAATGAGTAAAATAATTTCAAATTGGAATCAAAGCAGTTTCCAATTACATTAAGGTTCAAATAATGTTGTAAAGATGCTGATGAAACGCCTCGTGCGGAGCAAAGATTGCACTACATTAGGGGATACACAAGAAGAAATTCATCAGCAATTACTCTATATTTTTTACACACCTAGCCTTATCCGAGTTTGAAAATAAGCATTTACGGGCTACTATACGTATTCGTTATTAGGTTGTAACGAACCGGCGTGATAATTTAAAGGAAGCGTGTTCAAATCCCTACTAAATGTGTCGTGTTTATCTTAGTATTAAGTACGTTCAGATCATTAAAACCTTAGGATTCGTAGTGCCTAAAAACGTAATAGTACCTACTGTGCTAACTATCAATCCTATCGCTATCGCTACCTTTCCTAATTAATTTTCCTAGCTTCGATCACATCTGTAATCGTATTGAGAAAATGCAGCTAAAAATTTGTATTCTTTTTAATTTATTTATTTTGTCTCAGTGAAATATCCTATCTATTACGAACGAGCTTTATTATTTTTAATAGCATATGCATTTTAAATTATTAAATAGTGTGAATATTAGTATAATCTGCATCCAATATTACGCAATATTCATTAAGTCTCCGCGAGGGTGTGTGGCAGGAAGTCAAGACCACCAAACATGTACCTACTATTGGCATTCAACTAGGCTACTCCATGGAAATATGTTAGATAATAGATTCACATGCAGCTAGATGGTTAGTGTCAACATATTAAAAAATATTGATTGGTTATAATGGCTTTTTTCTAAATATATTTGTCTGTATTTATCTATCAATCATGGGCTAATTAAGTTTAAATAGGTATTTATCTTGCACTACAGACTAATCTGAAATATTTCAAGCACGCATAATATATTAAATGATTTTATAATAATATAAGCAAATTATAATTGAACTAAATAGATAAACTAAAGCAATGTCTTTCAAACATTGTGGCCATATCCAGGCACTATTTTCCACTCGAAGCTGCATAAGTTTGTCTCGATCGAGTTGACCTACCTGCCGGATCTATTCACGGGAGGTCACGCCGGCTGGGTGGCACGGATACAGACGCGACGCAGCCTTCCTCGTCACCTTCCTGCACGGAATAGGTGGCTCCAATCGATAGCAGCCAACCCCTTCCCCCTTCCCCCCCCTAACCCTAGGCCGGCGGGAGGCCCGAATGATCCTCCGTGCGTTGCCTAGACTACGGCTCCTGTTCCGGCCCTTCCCCTGATGCACGCCCCTGCGGTTGCAGCGGGCGGCCCTGAATGCGTTTCGGAGCATCTCGGAGACGGAGAGATCTTCCATTTCCCCCTCTCGGACTGGGCCCCAAAACGTCCTGCGACCGCAATCCAATAAAAGGCCCTTTTATTAATCTTGGCTCCTTCCAGCGATTGGGGCCTCACTCTTAAAGCATTCATGACGGAAAGGTTTGCCGTAACAATCCCTGTCAATTTTTATGTCCATCCATATGCATTTTCCTATGTACATACTATTATATTTGAGTTATTATTAATCACTAGCTTTACTATCAGTAGGATTTCGCAGGTTTTTCACACCCCCTTCTTGTGTGGGTGTTTTCCTGCAGTGGGTTTTTGCGTAAAGGATGTAAGCATAATAATCCTCACGTTTTTCCTACATTGTAAATTCTTTCACACACCATTTGATATGAAATATTGATATATTGTGTGTATATATTTCTTTTCTATTAATTTATCATTCTTTAATTCCTATAAGTGTATTCTTTACTGATTTTTTTTTAAACCTCAGATTGTAATTGTTTTAGGCATTGACCACTGTATGATTTATATAAGCTCAATTGTTGAAGTCTCAACTTTGTGGAAATACATTTTCAATTTAGAAAAAGGTACAATGTTTTTTCCACTAAAATGGTATTTATTTTGGTACATTAAATTTGGTACATTTGGTAAATTTATTGGTACAAGCCAGCTTTCAACGCTACGGCGTCATCTTCAGGTACAAAGTTTGTCATACACGGTAGTTGTATTTATACCGTGTATACCGTAAACGTTTGTACCGTGTATGACAAACTTTGTACCTGAAGATGACACCGTAGCGTTGAAAGCAGGAAAAAACATTGTACCTTATTCTTAATTGGATATAAGTTATGTATTTATTTTGACGAGAGGTTATATGGCAGAAGGGACAGTTTTGTCTCAATCTCGCCCCAATAAAAACCTTTTATTATTGTTATTATGCAATCAGTCGAGGTTTTGACGTCAATATTTCGTCTTCTGCGAGTCTCAGCAGTATCGAGATCTTCCCTGAATCGCAATCACGTGACTCGATAGGGCACTGAGTGCAAATGCACGTGCATCACGAATTCCGTTTGATGCATGAAGGGATGCTCCTTAAACATTCTAATGCATAAAGTATAGAATTGTGTGGAAAACGTTCTGAATGCACGCATGATTAGACGGAAAATAGTTACTGTTCTCTCTCTACACGTTCATCCCTGCAACTCCACCACTATTTGATGCTACTTCAAATTTTGCAATTTATTGCTTCGCGTAAAACTCTGTTGAAATTTTTCTGAGTAGCTTACTAGATCTCATTGTGTGCAGCGAAGATCGGCAAGATTTGCAAAGGGACGGTACGATAACTATATTAGCGTAACCAGTCTATTAAATGAATTAAAATGGGAATCATTGTCAGATCGCAGGTTGAAATTTAGGCTTAATCTCTTAAATACATTCCAAGATAATATTTTCAGTGATGACGTTAAAAATATTTTGCGAACCTCAACTTACTATGGTAGACTGGACCATGATTACAAAATTAGGGAAATTGATTGCCGAACTCACAGATTCAAAATTTCCTTTTTTCCTCGTACAATTAGGGATGTGAATTGCGGTAAATATGTCCAATACGAGTGAATCAATCCATAGCATAGGTAGTCGCATGTTGGTATAAGGACTTGAAGGTAACCCAACAAACAGCACGTTTTTACATGTTTGCTTTGCTATTTTTATGTTTTTAAATAGTGTAGAAAAAACTAATATATGAATACTAATCCTTTTAAATACATGATATGTAGTGCATATTTGGTGAGAATTCACCCCCTGCCACACATCTTTATGGTGGCTTGCTGGGTATTATGTAGATGTGTAGACGTAGATGTATGTTATCAAGTCTGTATCAGCACCAATAGGTGCTTCAGATTATGATGGGATTGAAAGGGTGAGGAGAATGGATGGAGAGAAACCCGGCGTCAGCATCAGCCTTATCTTGACGAAAAGACACCAAGGGAACCACGGATTAACGTCCCATCCGACGAACGGAGTACTGTACTCAAATGCTCTCCATGGAACTCTAAATTAGGGCCAGTATAAAAATGATATGTTTCTTCCACAGCCGGAATTTAAACCCGGATCCTCCTGGAGAGAGGCCATTTTTCTAACCAGTTCACCTATCCGACCCCTATCGATAGGTATGAAAATGCTCGGCAGGTTAAGGTGGCTGGTCGGGTAATCGTTAGTCATTGAGAAATTTAGTTACTTAAATTTTAATGCTCGTTTAAAATTTCAATAATAGGTCGCAGTTACACTATATTCAGTAAGAATGACTAATGTCTTAGGTACAATCTGAAATATTGTGCTTTAACTTTACACATTGCCATAAAAATTTGCTTAAATGCAGACTTGATTCATTTCTAAAGTCATTCTTGCGAAATTAATTTTTCGAAAACAGTTCTCACCCATGGCCATAGAATTCAAAATAAGTATTTTAATGAAGATACATTGTCACTCGAATGCGAACTAGTATTAAAATATGTTTCTATAAATTATTTAATCTTTCGTTTTTAATCCGGCAACAGCGTCCATTCTGCAACACGCTGTAGGCAGTTGTTTGTTACAGTAGTCGTGACGACAGGTGTCACTTACGTCGTTGTTTACATTAGAGACCATGTGCTTCTTTGGTGGTTTCTTGTGGTTTGCAACGCTGAATTACTCGTAAGATTTAGGTGGTTTCACGTGGGTCTGCCCAAGTTAGATCTGTTCGTCATGTCTACTTCTTTTCGAAGAAAGGGAAAGCTCATTTCCCAAAAAAAATATAATAGAGTAAATCAGTCGCTCTCCATGAAGGTAAAGTGGGAAGAAAAAGCTTCAACTGGAGCACACAATTCGTCTACGCAGCTTTTTAACGTCGAAGGTAGCCGTTTGATTGATATTGCATTTGTTGGCGAGCAAATGGAGTGCGCTATTTGCAATGCAGCTTCTCTACTCTGCTAAACTCTAAACTGCTCTAGACCTACAGGTACCAATATGAAATTAGCGGGGGTATTTTCATATTTCAGCAAAGCTTTTGACAATATCACTAAAAGAATTTACGTTGTACACTGTATGAATCTGGAAACCAAAAATAAATGAAAGTGATGTGGTTTTCAAAGGATTAAATTTAAGAGTAGGAGGCCATAAGTTAGAGCAGGAGGAGAAATTTCATTACTTTGGTAGCATGTTGTAGGAAATAGGGTATAGTACGTGTGAGGTTCATTGGAGAAAAGCATTGGCGAAAGAGGCATTTACTCCTAGTAGAGAGCTTATTACAGGAGTCTTGAGTAGGGATGTTAAGAAAAGACTGGTGAAGAGTCTAATATGGAGCGTAGCACTCTATGGTTTGGAAACATGTGCTAGGATGGAAAAGGTTAGGTGGGTGGATAGGAAGACAAACGAGGAGGTATGGGAGATGAAATTCATGACCTTTGTCACAAGTGGGCATCAGGAATAGGCACCATTATTCATTATGCATCATAATTCACTTGAAAAATAAATACAATTGTAAGCTAACAAATTTTCAGCATTGCTCTCGTACAGGTTCTACTGTGAGGAGGAGGTATCCACATGTGTATATTGAGTGGCAAGGTTTTCTTAGTTATCAACTGTAGGAATATTTAAGGCGTTAAATATGTTCTTTGGAGTAAGTATAATGACGATGACCTCAGGAATTAGTGAGAGAGACATGAGAATGATTCCCACAAATAGTGCAAAGGAAAGATGGAGTTCAGAGAAGAAAGTACATTTTTTGAGATCATAGGTACAAGTTCATTTCATACTGGTAATGCCTCATTTTATTGTAAATTTTCCATAAAAGTGGATCGCCTTCTTCCACCTAACACGATCAACTGTCACGTCACCTCAAACCAGGGAAGTTAAATTCTTAGTACTCATGGATTGGTATACTTGTCAAAATCTTATTATCTTGAAGTAATAAATGAAATCGAAATAATTTTATTAGGGAAGTATTTTTCTAGTTAGATCGCAATGTCATTAGTGCTCTACAATAATTGGCAACACAATTCACTCGTTTGAAATATTCTACCTAAATAAGAAGAAGCACCTAAGCCCATCGACACCACTGGAAATTGTATCTAGAGTATGTTTGAATAATATCAGGGAAAGGATCAAGAAATAAGCGATCTTCTATGCTACTCATCACAGATCCTCAATTGCTCTTCTCATCGCCATATCGGCTTCTGCATTTGAATCTTAAAATCATTACGTTTTACTCCCCATAAATACTAAATTAGTCCACTGTTTCTATAACTTTAGATAGGACTTTCAGTTTATGCGAACTTCGTATTTTTTTTTAACTTCCTGATAATATGCTAATACGCTATTACGAGCAAATATTTACCATTGACCCATTGGGGAGTAATGTTCACAACCGCGATAACAGCATTTGACTTTATGTTATCAAAAGTGCTTTGGTTTATATTGCATATAAAGTAATTTTACAACAGATTTTCTCTTCACAATTCGTCTGATTAGCATGTCCCGTACCTTCGTGCGCCACGTTGCCAACTTTACACCACATAGCCGCACGCGACATTTGAAATTCTCGCATACATATTTTTTAATCGTACTTACGAAAAATTTCAGTCCATAGTATTAAATGATATTTTCAGAATAGATTTTAATTTATTAGAGCTACATTATATCAGTTTTTGGTAAAAATCTGTTCAGTAGGAATGGAGAAAGTGCGTAATTTATCCTATTGGAATAGAGAGCGCCATAAGGCTCCATGTTAAAAGAATCCAAAATATCGCAAAAATTATGTCGATGATCCCCCGTTTTTTATTCGATATTCCATAGAATATCCAAAAAGGAACATATTTGTAAATTTTTAAGAAAATCTGTTCACTTTGGTTTTTTAGACCAGCCACCTTAAGTGATCTTTGTTTGATTCCCAGACCAGTTTTTTTTTTCCTTCGGAAATATTCAGTACACTTAAATGCCATATAAAGAGCCAGTTTAACTACGAAAAAGTGAGATTACGTCATAAAATGTCACTTTTTCGTAGTTAACTCCGCCACCCAGGCGACGCACTGTGGTCTGAAATCGGAAATAGCCGGACAAAAGTCCAAAATTGCTTCTTTTGAGGTACACACTTGAAACTTGTCATAAACGCTCAGAATTAATCACTGATCATAGAACAATAAGCCATTTTTGGATGATCTCATCCGTTTTTGAGGTACAGAGGCCCAAACTTGGCCAAGTTTCCAAAAACACACCCGATCTTGTTTTTCTTCAAAAATATTTGAAGTTAAGCTGCTGGTGGAGTTTTGGAAGGAGTTTTATGAAGTAAAAAACATTATATTCCGGTAATATGGTACTTTATCTATATTATCTGTTAGTTTCGAAGATTTTGGTTAATATTAGTGTGGTATTACGTCACAAAATGGCGGACCCTTTTTCCGGGTAAAATTTGACATAAAGTAGACAATATCTTTAGTTTAAGAAAATTGCCACCGCAATAACTTTCATGAAAGTATTAAGTAAAGATATTTTAAGAATGTAAAGCAAAAATCTTGGAAAAAAGTTTGCGGCTGCGAAAATGAACGCAATTTTTCGATCGCGCTTCACGGCACGGCTCCGCGACGCGGGGCTCAGAGACTCGGTGACTCCGTTGGATATTTCAAGTTGTTTGGAACTAATTATTGAAAATTGTCATTTTAACCATGGTATAAAGTCTCTATTGACCTGAAATACTATATTGAAGATATTATGAGGATATTGGATTGATCGAATTGATCACTGAACGCGTGACTCTGGTATACATGCTCTGGTTTGGATACTTTACGGATTCATGCCGCATGTTGGAACATCTTTTGGTGTAGAATTTAAGTTTTCACGCGAAGGGTACCCTACACATTTACCAGGAAAGGCAACAGTCAGAGATTCTTTTTCTACTCCTTACCCTTTTCACACTTGCCGAGGAGGAACGTGCGAAAAGGGGCTTTTTATGACACCGCGCAGCCTTTGACGGTATTTAACGGATATTTCCGAAGGGGTTTTTCCTTTTCCCTTCAAAAACGCATTTTAGCTGGCAGTTCTTATTTGGATTCGGTGGATGAGTGTTGTGCCTGTAGTGATTTAGTGATTTGCTAAAATCTGTGTGTGTCTAGTGAATTGATTCGTCATTGAATATATATCATATACACGTACATGGAATATACATATATATCATTGAATTAGTTTCGCTGTTTATTTCCTGTGTTGGTCAGCGGTGTTTCTGGTTTACTCAATAGTCTTTCTTTTTCAAGGTTAGTATTTTGAATATAATTTTCAGTATCGCTATTTATCGCCGCGGCGTGACCATCTTCGGATCTCAGACGGTGAACTGCCGGTCATGTGCTTGGTGTTTTAAACGATTCATCCGCTCTGATCCGTATCTTTCGACTCTTGATCCGTTTCATTATCTCCGTCTGCGATTAGTTCCATCTAATCTTCATAAAGAACGTGAAATGGAGCCACCATCGTTTCCACTTGAAACTTAAGTTGGAAAAAAAGCAAGATTTTAAATTGTATTTTTGGAATTTGCACAACGTGAAGAACTTCAGCACACCGAGATCGGCAACAGACAGCGCTACTGACAAAAGCTTCGACAATTCACGAACCGTTCGTGAGCCGATCATTAAGAGAGCGAAACGGATCTCCCGCCTTCCCGCAAAGAGTCATTAAAAAGGTGAGATTTCAAAATAACCCCCCAGACACGTTTAAATCACCGATTCCCGTCAGATCGACGAAGTTAAGCAACGTTGGACCCGGATGGAGTTGGATGGGTGACCCTCCTCCATACCTCTACCGCGGTCATCTTGTCCCCTGTCTGCAAGTGGTGGGCAGGTTAAATGTGGGTCGGCACAATGGATCTAAAGAGGCCTAAGTGCCAGAAGGGGGCTCCAGAAGGCCCCCGCCCACCCCTCAAATTTACATTTAAATGCCTCGCGTATCAACATCGTATGTATCTAACGGCGTCTCTATTGGGGTAAGTTCGTTCCTTTCACCATGCACAGGGAACATGATACTAAGGTTTCTCGACGGGGCCGTAAATGAGGGAAATAAGATCGAGTTTCACCAGCGTCATCTCTTCGTAAATAGCCCAGACATCCCTTCCTCCAAGAGATCCTCTCCCGTCGTCTGCGAAGCCGCAACCCAGAGCCCTCTTACAACGGGATTCCTCTTGAGGGGGGTGTAATAATTAGAGACTGGATATCCGACCGTGTGATATCTCCCTCCACCCCACCTTTTCGTTACCGAACGATAGCGCGTAATTCGAAGAGGCAGCAACAGAGAAGCAACATGACGAGGGTTCTCGTTTTAGGCGGAGGCGACCCTTAATGATCTTCCCCAAGGAAATCTCAACTGACGGTTGAAGGGCCTCGATGGGATCTCAACCTACCGTTCGACTTTTGAGGATATTATTTTACCTCGCCGTTGTATCAGTTCCAAGAGGCAGGTCACTTATGTCGCTCTTGTGCTCATGATAGTGAGGCATTAAACAAATTTTCGCAGCCTTTGTTCTGGTTCATGTGTGTTTTTACTTTAAAATTTTCACATAATATACATAATAAACGATCATTGTATACATGGGCCCAAAGGTTTATAATTTGTTGCCCGAGGAAATAAGAAATGTAAAAAATTGTAAAAAAATTTAATTTAGCCAAGTCGTGGATACCGACTGGCTAATGATAATGTTGTAATTCATTTGATTTCATCAGATTTTGTTTTCTCCTTGCATAAAAAATCACTCGTTGGTTTGTAGTTATACTCAAATTAGTAATGATTAAGATGTAAATGGCTTTTTTGTTTATTGTTACTTTTTTATGAAACGTTCAATTTCTAAGATCAATTTTGTATGAAAAATTAGAAACGTTATCGACGAATTATACAATGGGAAATAAGCATGAAATTTGGTTCTCGAAGATTAATGATGTACTTGATGAGAAATTTTCTCACCAATTTAAATACATATAAGCTAAATTTTTCTACGCCCACCACAAAGATTATTAAATGATATTATAATGTTCTCGGAAATTGACGAAAGTCACGTGACCTGAAACGCATTCTGACGTCACTGCACGGTATAGGTTCCATATTGCTACGGAGATAGACATATATTTTTAAAAGCAAACGAATTGAATATATATTGCTAGGAGGTTTTTAGCCGTTTCTCGAACGAAACAATGAAAAAATACTTAAAAAAGCTCATTACGACAATTTCCTTTGGTTAACTCCCTTATGGCGGCGTTCTTCTTAAAAAAATCAGCGATTGCATAGACGTAGTAGAAATTCTTGGGCATTAAACAGGCATTATATAATTAAGGCACGATTTGCTCGTTACCATCCATACTACGTAAATAAAAAAATCGAAATACAATCGTTTATTGCATTAAACAAATGAGATAAATACATACGCTATCGCCAAGTATTCATTTAACAACTTACCTCCACGCATAAACAGATAAACAACGCCCATAGTGATACCGTGCCGTGACGTCATGCGATGACGTCGTGTTTTTCAGCTGCCGAAAAGGTACAATTTTCAAAAATTAATATCTTTATAACACAACATTTCTTCAGCAAAATTTTCGCCAAGCACATTTTAGCTAATAAAATTCACATTCAAAGAGTTATAAAAAATAGTGCATGTTTCCTATTATGAAGGTTGCTTCAGCACAGGTTCTCCTTCGAGGCAACCTAGCTTTCTTATTTTCTTATTGTAATGAATTCAGTATTTTGTATTGTTTTTTGAAAGCAATAAAAATTCACTTACTTACTAATACCTACCCTACAAGCCACCGCAAAGGTGTGTTTAAGGGTGAACCATTTTCAAGCATCTTGTTGATGGTTCACCCTTTATCTTTCCTTTCACTCTTTTATTATAAATCTTTTACACGTACCACTATGCAGGCATGAAAAATATACTACTCCGTTCGTACACTACTTCATGAAACTAAGAGTTACAACTATACCACCCCGAACAAAATATTAGACATCTAGTTTCTAGACATGTGAAATGTTAGTTAATGCAAAGTAATGTAATAATGAGTGACTAATCAGACTTCTCTATTCATACATTACAATATTAACTTATATATACTAGATAATGCATGAAATTTTCCAACTTTTAATAGAAAGTGGAACGTATTCAAGAAACTATGATAGAGGAAAATATAATATCATACGTTCAACGAGTCAGTAAAATATGCATGCACGCACTGTATTCATAACAGCCTTCCCAGCTGGGATTTAAACCCGTGGCCTCATAAATAGCATGCGATTGCTTACTTTGCCACCACCAAAATCAGCAAACGACAATTTTATGTCATAATGTTTTCAGAAACAAATCTATCGGAAGAAACCGATATTGATGATTCAATAATAGGGATTGATTGTAGGATTGATTGATAGGATTTAATATTTCAGATATAATGATTGAATGATTTTCGGAATGAATTTGATTCGAAGGTAATTTACCCTTGTCTTTTTTGTTTGTGTGATTTATGTTCAGGAAATAAAGAGAAATTATTTCATGCATATTTTTTTCTCGTTCGCGAATGAGGATATTGAAGGTGGGAAAGGTTGCATACCGGAAATGTATCTGGTGAGACTGCGTTTCCGTTGAACATGAGGTCTGCCGTGAGACTTAACGCGCCATCCCTAAGAATTCGTCAATAATTGCACAATCTTGGCACTGGGTGCTTTATAGTATCGCATCTTAGCGAAAGGTACATTGCGCCTTCATCAGTGCCTCTATAGTTCCTTGTGCATATGCTGATTAATATTTTTTCGATTCCGTTGACTTAGAATGAAATATATTGCCCTCGTACAACTAGGGATATGAATAGCTGTAAATATGCAATACGAGTGTATCAATGGATAGAATAGGTTGGTATAAAGACTTTAAGCTAACCCACTAACAGCAAGTTTTTGAATGCTAGCCTTGTTATACGTACTTACCTTTTCGAAATTTTGAAGGTTAGACTAGGGTATTATTACTAATCCTTTTTATGTATGATATGTAATGCATGTTTGGTGTGAATTCACCCTCTGCCACACACATTTATGGTGGATTTCAGGGTACTATGTAGATTTAGATGAAACCGTAGACACCTTAGAGACTTTAGCTAAAATTCAGGCTGATATCTTTTTACGTAGTGAAGTTTAGACTAATATATCAATATTAATCCTATTTTATGCATGATATGTAGTGCATGTTTGGTGAGAATTCACCCCCTGCCACACACCTTTATGGTGACTTGCAGGTTATTATGTAGATGTAGATATTTATTTTGAATTTTGGTGAACGGGATGAAAATTTAGTCCTCAATAATAACAGCTTAAAGAATTAAAATAAGTTTTTTTCTCATTTTGAAGTCCGATCCCTTTACTTTCTGCCATTTTTATCAGCCGATTGACCAGATGTATATGGGCATGGGACTAAAATTGTCAAAAGATGTCCTTTGAACTCAAAACGTTAACATGCCTAGATAAAAGGCACGCACCTTATTTCGTCATCCCCCCTCCCCGTAGTCTCACCCGCGCTTAACGGAGCCAGAGATTTGAATAGCATGCGATACGGTTGAAGTAGAGCATATGAGCTCTGAACTAGATAGCTAACAGAGAAGAGCCACTAGACTCGTATTGAGAGTTAGTACAGATACTACGTTAGGTTTAACTATTCAACCATAATATAAATAGATTCCGGGTTGGAATATAATCAAATTGTAGGATGAAGTGCATCATAATTTTACTGAAAAAACTTAAGGTAAATTGCTTTATTGAAGTTGATATATCAAATTCCTGACCTTTTATGTAAATCTGGATTTTAAAAAAATAGATTTAGGTAGGTATATATTTTTTTATTATATTATATATTGTAAGGTATAAGGGTTGAAAATATCGTGTTTCGCTTACATTAAGGGACATGGGCAAATGTGATGTATATGCGAAGGAGATCTTTAATTAGGAAAAATGAGTGCGTGTCCTTGCGAATGATCTCCCTGGTTACTACATTAGTGAATATGGTAACAAAGAAAGTTCTTGCCCTTTCCTTGTCTTCCGAATGAATTATTCACGGTTCTTCATCCGGGATAGGCTCTCCATGTTTACCGTTGTTTTTATGAACAATTTGCTCATCATCTTCATTACCCTCTAGATGATGAGATAGTCATTCATCGGAGATGAAGAGCATAACCCAGAAGAATTTCCTTGAAATAATGACGTTTCTTTAGCTTACATTTTTGCGGGAAGCTTAATATTTTCAGTAAGAAACATAATAAAAAATAGAAAGAATAAAAAATATTTGCAGTGTTATGAGTAAAACTTATAATGAATCTTTAATCGGAACGGCATTCAATACAAATGATAATTCCATTCAATTATATCGGCGATTGTCTCATTCAACTCATTATCGCCCAAATCTCCTTTCCAATTCATAATTGTTTTCCTCTTTTGATTTTAAAAATGTTTTAAGGCCTTTTATATTAAAACAGGAATTTTATACCTATAATTTCAACGCCTATTTTATAATTTGATACCTCTGAAGCAAATACTCGCTGCGAATTATTTTTATTTCACACGTAGTAAACCTTTTAGTTTTGACACATATTATTTAATAAACTGTTAATTTATCACAAAAATGAAAAGTAGAGTTTTCAGCATCATTTTTCTCTGATGTATTCATGCAGATAACGTAAACTTATCAAAACTAATGGGAGATTCGAATTAAAAAACTTCATCTACAAGGTAACGAAGAATACGGTACTAAAAGCTAAGTAGAAAAATTACACTGAAGGACTTCTTTTGGTTTCGATTCATCGAGCATACCAGTTATTGTTAGAATATGCACAAAGCTCATTGGAGATAATTTCCCGAAAGGTTTATTAGGACCAGGTGACTAACAATCGAGGTCATTTTAAAAAATAAGTGGATTATTTCATGGAGTGAAGGAAGATTAAAAAAGAAACGTGAAGTCTCGCTTGAGGGATGTGTTGAAAATACCCTTAGTAAGAAGTAAAATGCAATTACAGGTACTTACTAATTTCTGTGTCCTAAACTTGAAATACTCTCCACAAGACCCTTGAAGAAGATCGGCAAATTTGATGAAAAATTGCTTATTATCGAAGAGGAAACGAAATTGCAAAACACCGCATTTTAAAACACAATTTTTAAACGGCCTAGGTTTCAATGACATTGCATCATCTTCAGGAAAAATTGCTGTTCCGGGACTTGAATTAATGACTCACTGAACGGGAGACGAGTACCCTGGCCATCAAACCAACCGGAAACTTGAGTTCTTCGCCCGACTGAAGTGTAGCACTCCGCACTACTGATGGAACGTTAAAATTTGGACCTGCTGACGATCAGAATAGGTGACTTCGTTCATCAGTATCGTTAACATCCATTTGTATATCATTCCATTTAAATCACCTATATCTTCAACCAACCTTAAACAGTAACAAAGGCCTCTTAGTGATCATCCTAAGGGGACATTTCAATTTCTGATTTTCCCATCATTTTATCACCCCCCTCCCCCCCCTTATAACGCTCCATAACTTTCCACTGGACCCCCCCTCCCCCATCTTAGTAACGCTATTAGAGGTCTTCCTCTTTTTGTGGATGATAGATGAAACAGGATTATATAGTTTACACCTTTGTAAATTCCTTAATTGTTTATTAGTGTCATTATTACTCTATTGATATTTATTTGTATTTTGATTATTATTTTAGGAAACTAAAGTTTATGCAATTAAAAGGGGTTATATGCTGAAATATTTCGATGTAATTCTGGTATTTATTAATGACCCAGTGGGGAGAGACCATGCAAAAGACATTCATGAACTAATTCAAAAGTAGTCCACCACTGAACTATCCTGAGCATACATCCATAGAATGTTCATTGAATGTTCAAGTGTGAACTATTCATTTGAAACTGTTCATAGATCGTTCATTGAATGTTCAAGTGTGAACTATTGATTTGAGGCTGTTCATAGATCGTTCATTTCCAGTCCACGAAGTATTATTCAAAAATGCACCCATGCTAGGTTAACCTCAATTGGCAATTTAAGAACACTTTAGTCATATTACATATATCGGTTAGGCATGAAAAATTGTAGTAAAGCCACTGCAGGGTAATACATTAGTAGTATTTGAAAATTGTGAGCAGTAACGATGTCTATCTATTTACTCACCGCAGTGAATTAATAGATTATGTTCAACCGGAACGTATCAGCACCTTGCTATTACCAAGCTCATATTTCGCAGATCCATTTCTGTAGGATGTATCTGGGCACATTAATTTTAAATATAGGATTCTTTTAAGAATTATGAAATATTACACGAAAATGGTTTCACGAGAATATTTTCTTATAATATACCTTCATGCTTCATATGTTAATCATTCAAAAACAGTTCAGCCGCAATTCATTCAAGTTACACATTCTATGAAGTATTCCAATGAATGTTCTTTGCACTATCTGTGAGTGCCATTTGAACGTTCATTGAATGTCCTTCTTGAATAATCTTTGAACGTTCAAATAGTCTTGACTGAACGTTCTTTGAACATCTTTTGGACAGTTAATTCCCCACTGGGGAAGTGCTTAATAATAGCATGAGAATAAATTGTAATTTCCACGTTCCTAAGAGAATAAAGGCATCATCTCAGTGCTATTTCAAAGACCGCGAACTGGCCGCGGAAACTTTAGCGGCGTCACCCGCTGAAAGTTGCACTATAGCAAGATGTTCCACAGAGAAAAAATCATTCGCCTTGACCGGGACTCGAACCCGGACCCCCTGATTTCCGGCCAGGTGCTCTGCCAGTTGAGCTACCAAGACGTCCTCTTTCTCTGTGGAAATCAACGAGGCTTAAAGGAACTAGGTGTAAACGGACTGCGGGTTGATTTCCACAGAGAAACAGGACGTCTTGGTAGCTCAACTGGTAGAGCACCTGGCCGGAAATCAGGGGGTCCGGGTTCGAGTCCCGGTCAAGGCGAATGATTTTTTTTCTCTGTGGAACATCTTGCTTCAGTGCTATTTGTTTTATCAGGGGCGTTTACTCTACAATACTCAACGCCCTGGTTAAAAATCATAAAAAAACGGAAAATTTTAAATGTAGATTGAAGAACTATTGGAAACAGAATTTTATTCATCAAAGGATGTTTAGAGTAAAGAAATATATGGCAATTCTGTGAATTTCTCTGCATATGTAAAAAAATGTAAGTCTATAAAATTCATATTTATTAGCATTTCATACTAGTGTTAAATTGTGCATTGTACAGGACTTGAATAGCATTTGCATGATGATGGAACATCACGGTATTATTATAAACTTTCTTCTAACGTAAAGCAAGATTTTGCCCCTTCTTGGTCGATTTTGGATCGTAAAAATTGTCCAGATTCCTCCGTGTAGCGTTACGTCATTCATGGACGTCGCCTAGGAACCAGATGCTATTCGCTGATTTCCTATCACGCGTCAATAATCGTCTTGGACCACTGCCGTAACCGAATGTCGTTATGGCGAGGAGTGGAGGATGAGTTAAACGTCGATCCCGTGTCTCTCTTTAATTAATCAACTTCGCGTCGTGTTCGGGTGAGAGGGTTTAAGTAGTTCTTCTTCCCTTCGACGGGGATTAGAAAAGTTTGGCGCGACTTCCTCAATAGCTGCCGTCCCCTTCAAGTTGGAGGGAAGTGACAGCGTCTTGCAAGCGAGTGAAAAGGCGAACAGGGCTTGGGACTTGGTTTGGGGAGAGGCTTGAGGTTGCAACGTTGAAAGAACTGCGCCTTAATTCCGTCACCATTTATAATAACGTAGTTGCAGCGTAAATTGGCTCTTGGGGCGTGCCTGGAAACTAATGGTAACTTCCAAAGGTCCTCCCCCACTTCACAAACGATTTTTTACCAAGTTCTGCATATTTTATAAACGCATACTTAGAATGCTAATAGTTCAGATTCTTGGCAACATAGAGATCGTTCATTGTAAGAATTCGTGCCTCAAGTATTAAGTTCAGAAAGTCGAGAAATCGCATATTTCTTACTATTTTCTTGAAAGGTTGCCAAGTGGCATTTTTCGGCGTATCAGACGTGCGAGCTAAATTCCAAATTCTCAGTGACGCACGGATCTATACACTAGCGATGCAAATACGATAAGTGCCTCAGAAAATTCCTGACCGGAAGCATTCAAATTATGGTATTTTAGAAGAATCAAGGCGTCCTTAAATGCCAAGTCAAGAGGTATTTGTGCCGGTAGAAGTACGATGGGCTGGAATAAAGGTTTGCATGGTGTGAGGAAGATGAAATTTCAGGGCGCGGTGAGGAGGAAAGAAAATATTGGTAACCAAAGTGTTCCTCCAAAGTGTTAGATGAGTTTCCTTTTTGGAGAGGAATCCTCTCGTACTTAGAGGGTCGTATTCAGTATATAACTCCCTTTACATTAATAATGATTATTCTCAAGATTTCATCTACAATTATGAGGATCATTCTAAAAGAATACTCTTATTTTAAAAGAAATCCCATCAAAATACCCTCTACTATCAGGAGAAATCCTCTCAGAAAGTCCTCTTATTTTATAAGAAATCGTAACCATTATTCCTCTTATTTAAATAACATTCATCTTATTCCTAGAAATAGGAAATTAAAATACAAGGTAACTAAAGAACAGTTCATGTATTTAAAGTATTTGGAGCAATATTCAATGGAAAACACTATGCCTAACATTGCATTAAGTCTTATCAGTATGGGCAAAAATACGATACAGTCAAATGTACAAAATGTCATTATTAAGAAGAAACATTATTTACTCTAATAGAAAATAAAAAAATGGTACGACTTGAAGGGGGTAGTTAACATTTTGATTCCATTTCTAGGAGCCGTTACCATTTTAAACGATTGAGTGTAAGCCAGTTTTTCCTGCAACAGACATTCGCACCTCCCAGTTTCGACTGTTTCGTATGCATAATAATGAGGGTTGAATCATGTCGTTTTCGGAAGACGAATTAACAAAAAAAATCAGAATCTGTTGGTACGATGCATTTTAAAACACCCAAGTATGGCATTTGTCTTCTGAAGCCTAACACAAGAGCTGCCTTAGTCTCATATGTAGTCACTCTTATTATACATCAGCGTACTGGTATGCACTCCTTTCAACAAACAGTCAAGGGTAAAACATTAAAGTCATAAATTTCACAAAAAGTCCAGGTCTGATGGCGATTAGCCTGGGCAGCGAATTCTAAGTCAGCAAAAATCCTTTCTTTCCGATTCATATCGCGACATCTTACTTTTAGATTACTAATCTTGGATTGAGCGGGGTATTAGGAGAGGAACTTCATCTTAAAAGAAAACATAGATCCTCTAAAGGGAATTCACATTATTGCCAAGAGAAGAAATTCACCTGGAACGGGAATCGAACCACGGACCTTTGGATTTCCGGGCCACTGCTCAGGATCCTTAATTGCCATGGGAATTAAGGATCCTAGGTGGCGTAGTGGTCGTGGAAAGCCAAAGGTCCGTGGTTCTATTCCCGGTCCAGGTGATTTTTTTCTCTTGGCAATTAATGTGAATTTTGCCGCCGCGCGTTCACGCGGCAGGCTTGAAACATCCTACACTCTAAAGGGAAGACTAATATTTTTTACAGCAAGAGGAAATTCTGAGGGGGTTTGAAAAGGGGAACAGTCCTCTACATTTCAGAATACCTTTATTTCGGTGTAGAAGGTAAAGTCGGTGGATAGATTGTGATGATTAGGAACGGTGGAATACTTGATATGGAATACACCAATAGTTGAAGGTATAATGCTGGGTAAGCGAGAAAGAAGTAAGAGGTCGTTTTTGGATTATATGTAGAGATGATGTAGGAGATTTGATGATCTGGAGAGGGAGAAATGCAGTTGGGAGAATATGCTTATAAGAATGGGGAGACTCCAAAGATGGAGCGAACCAGTAGAAAACCAAGTATAATAATAATATAATATAATAAATATAATAATTTAATCCCATTATAATGCAGAAAGTCACAAGTCTTCCATTTAAACACTAAAGGTGCCAGGGTGGATATCGAACCCCAGTGTTAAAGATTTTAAAATTATTGAGGAAATGTTTTCAGGCGTGATATGGTGGGAGTTATTTACCAAGGAAAGTAAAAATAGCTCAGTAAACTCCACATAATATTCAGTAATTTCCACATTTTTAAATTATCGAATCTGATAGTTTATAATATAAAAAGGCCTGTATTTTCCCGTTTTTCGATCTCTCGTGTCGTTCTCGAGTTGTAAGCGATTAAAAATTGATGATTTTAGCCCTTTCGGAAAAGTGGGCGTGTATAGGACTTGTACGTCATCCAATTCGTCCAATCACAACTGAGACCGCGAAGCTCCTTCTTCTTATTAAAATGGGAGACACACAACCACTTCTGCTCATGGAAGTGGTTGCAACAGGATCTGTGCGAGCAGACCTTCCGAGAACCCCCCTCCACTCCCTTCCCTTCCCCTAAAACCAGTCAAGGACGGGAGGTAAATGACGTCGATGGTCTCAAAGCAGCTTCTTCTGTGGGCTTCACCATTTGCTTATTTTAATTTTTTATTTATGAGTGAATGGCTCTGGTTAGAAAAAAATGTTATGGCTAAAATTAATTTTCCGTTTCCATCTAACGATTTCATGTACAAAATAGCGATTTCGGTTCCGAGTAAACTCCCCATTTTATTCAGACGGCCAGATTTCCGACACCCGGAACTCGGAAAGTGTCGAAACCCGGGTTAGAATTCTCTGTGTAGTTTGCTATTTTTTTTAATAATCTCCACCAATTTTTCAAGTCCCCCTTTTACCTTACTTATTCCCCCCACCAGACTAATCCCTCCAATCCCCGCCCGCAACACGAAAACCGCCTTGCGCCCTTCCTTTTCCACCCAATCGTTCGTAAAATACCACCCCTCCTTAAACCCATCCATTTGGCAAATCCTTGTCCCGCAGACTGCCGCTGGGCGGCGCGCCGAGAGGACCGAACAAATGAAGGGGGAGGCGCGCTGACGCGGGGGCGGGCGGTCGCCGTGGCAACGGGGGGTGGCGCGGGCGTCGTCTGCGGCGCGAAATGAAATTTCATGTCGCCGAAAGAAGATATTAATAACATCTCGATCGCGCCGACGACGTCAAAATCCCGGCAAATTATTGTGTCGCTAGGGGGAACCGACCGTCGTCTAGACGACTCCTAGGAATCCAACTGCGTCCACTCACGCACAAATTTCTCCTGCGCATAATGCAGAAGACAAATTCCTCGCTGAGGGGGAGAATTGAAATAGTCCTTTGGCTCAAGAGTTGCCTCAAGCGCAGAAGAAGATTACTTTACACTAAATTGGGTTCTGAAGAGAAGCACTTGTTTTGAGAGCCCCTGTATGGTTTATGAGTGTTACTCAAGAAAAAGCCGGCTATTATTTTGCCCTTGTAGATCTGTGGAGGACATAATATATCCCTCTACAAGTTACAATGGAGCATCTCGCTCTCCTATCTGAGTTTTGGTTCATATCATCATTACCATCATCATCATTGGTCAACAATCCTAGGATTGGTTTGACGCAGCTTTCCACTCGATTCTTCTAACGGCCAACCTTTTCATTGTCTCGTAATTCTTCTCTTTTACACCCTTCACAACCTGTTCCATGTATCTCATACGAGGCCTGCCTTTTTCAACCTTCCCGTTCACTTTTTCCTCGACGATAGTCTTCATCAGACCATCATGTCTCAAGATATGGCCGATTAAGTTGTCTCTTCTTCTTTTTAGAGTTTTCAGCAGACTTCTCTTTTCTCCCACTCTTCTTGGGACTTCCTCGTTACTTACTCGGTCGATCCATTTAATCTTCAGCATTCTTCTGTAGCACCACTTTTCGAATGCTTCCACCCTTTTCTTCTCCACTGCTGTCATCGTCCATGCCTCACTGCCGTAAAGAAACACGCTCCAGATGTATGTTCTGGTAAACTGTTTCCTTACTTCTACGCTTGTATTTCCAGCTGTAAGTGGATTCTTCTTTTGATAGAATACCTTTTTTACCTGGGCTATTCGTCCATCGTTGGTTACTCGACTTCCTAGGTAACAGAACTCTTTCACCTTTTCAAGTTTTGTTTTCCTAGTTGAGTTTTGGTATCGATAATATATTTTCAAGTCTTCAATGGGGAAATGGGCATATTTTTTTATAACTCTCTCTATTAGAAGTTTATTACCTAAAATGAGTTTGGCGAAAATTTCGCTGAAGAGTTAAGTTGTTGTACAAAGATATTACTCTTCAAAAATTGTAAGTTTTGGACATATTAAGAACAACATGTACGTCATCGCATGACGTCACGGTACGGTATCACTATGGGCGTTGTTTGTGTGCTGTACGCGGAGGTAGGTTGTTCAGTAAATATTTGACGAAAATGTACGTATTTTCTCATTTGCTTAAATTTGCTTGCAATAAATGAATGTATTTCGATTTTTTATATAAGTAGTACCTATGGCTGGTAACGAGCAAATCGTCTTTTAATTATAAAGTACCAGTAAACCCCCGCCAGTGAGCGGGGTAAATCTCTCGCCTGTGGATCCCAAGGTCGCGGGTTCGAATCCCGCCCCGGAAGGATTTTCACTTTCCGGAGTAGAATAGAAAATAATATGTTTTATTTATGTTCTGGGTACAACGTCCCTTAGGGCAATACAAAAGTTACAAAAGTGGTGTGCATATATCTTTATATTTAAGACAACAGAGAAAAATAGAAAGAATATTGATAAGTAAATACATCAGTCTCTTTTTTTCAACAAATATATAAGTAGGTTTCTCAATCAGAAACCAAAGTACAAGTGTGAGAATATCAACAGTCTTTAGCCACATTTCCGTATGTATGGAAATGAAGGTAACCTGACATTACACACAACAAATGAATGTGGGACAGGGCTACAAAGTGTAAGATTAAGTACTCGATACAGAAATGTCGTCAGGGAAATATGTCAGGCATCGCCAATAAGTGACAGATAATTATAATAATATTAGGGGTGGATTTCGAAGCAAAGAGTTATATAATGGTGTTTCAAATAGAGACAAAGATTTTCGAGATTTTATTGAGTTTGGTAGCGAATTCCATGTTACTGCAGATCTGACTACGAATGATTCGTGGTATTTAGATGTGATGGACAGTAGAGGTGAGATGGGTCGCTTCTGGTGGGCGTGCTTCGAGATACAGGTTTGCCTTTGAAAAGGTCGTACAGGTAACTTGGCTCTCTCCTGGAGAACAAAGAGAAATGTCCCAACCATGTAATGACGTCTAGCTTCCACACTGAGCCAGGCTATTTTTTTCTCTGTGCGGAGAAATGTGCGAATCAGGTCGAATATGAAACATAAATCGAATACAGGAGTTCTGTAGGCGTTTTTTTATGGATGGATATCGTCGAATCTGTTAATTTGACTTTGTGTCCTGAATTCGCAGATTGATATAAGACAAATATAAATAATTAATAGATATAGTGTCCAAGAACCTCTGCTACTACAGAGCAAGCGCTGTTTTTTTCAAGGAGGAATCCGCCGTAAGACAGTCAACCAAAGGCAAATTCACGGATTTGACTTTTAAGAATCCTTTTCATTCAGTCATCGTTTCGACAAGGAAACGGCTAAAAGCCTCAAAACAATATATTCGCTTTGTTTTCTTCCAAAATAACAAAAGTCTGTTTTCGTAGCAACATGAAACCGATACCGTCAGAAGGCGTTTCAGATCACGTGACTTTTATCAATTTTCGGGAACATTTTAACAGCATCTTTGTGGTCTGCGTTGAAAATGTTGGGGGAAAAAATATATATATGTAAACTGGTGATCAGGTTTCGCATCAAGTGCACCTTTCATTTTCACGAGAAATAAATTCCATGCATAATCCCCATTCTCCAATGCAAACAAAAACAACTGTGGTTTATTCGGCGAAAGATTTATTTTTAATTAAAAATGCATAATTAAATAATGATCTCCGCTTTCTTTTAGTTCAAAGGAAGCCTCCCACCTTTTGTAGTGAGGGTAACTAGATTTTACACCCGTGTTCTTCTTCCCGTATTCGACGTACTCTGTCTTTCATCTCCCTTCTCATCCAATGTGCTCTTGCAAGTAGCCATAATAACATCACATGCTAATCATGGAACGTTTACATTGAGTTCTCTCACAAGACATTACCCAGTCTGCTTTGTTGCTATAATATCTTCCTTCCCAAATCATCATTCATCGACGATGCTTATATTATGAAATATTCATGAGCACGATTCGCTAGTAGCAATTAATTTAAATTTCAATCCCCGTGCGTGATTGGTGGTCGTTATTTGGAAGTCGTTGCCAATTTTTCAGCTGAATATCCCGCCTTTCACATTTTTAAAGCGATTACGAAAATTGCTTGGCGTTCTCGAGGTCGACTAAAGTTCGCTCAAGAGAGTGTAACTAAGAAGTAGTGAATTCAGCCATATTAATTCGGTTCAAAAGAATTTCGCTATTATTCACTGCTTCAATTTATACAGAAATATTCATATTACAGGGATAGAATGAGATTTTCTTTTATTCAATGGGCAGTTATTTTCTCTTCAAAGTCGTATTTCAAATGAATAAGTGTTAGAATTCATTGGAAGGAGCAATTCCCCCATTCTATTTCCTTCGTCTATCTCGTAGTCAGAGTATTGGATTCATACAATGCCTCGCTTCATATTAATTTCTTTCGTAACTTTTTCCTCAAAGAGGGCTCAAGTCCCTAGTCTGAAGTTCTCCTTTGTTGGCTTATTCCCTCTTAAACTCATAGCTATATTTCCTTCGTTTTCACCGTTGGGGAAGGTGATTGACAGCTGTGGTAAATCCTAGCCTTATCCTGACATAATTAAGTTAAGTACGAGATGTTGTATCATGCTAATACAAAATACACACGTGTGATGCGTATATACACGTTGTTTTTCAGATCAATTTTCTATTAAGCTGAAAGCTACCTCCCATTCTGTAATCTGCATTTATAATGCCTAAAGTACTCTAGTACATCCCGATAAACATTTAACATATATTGACCTCTCTGCGTTACGTTCGTGGATGCAGAGCCGGAATGAATGAATCGATCGAATGATAATCGATAGTTATTGAATGACACGGTATCATTCGTTGCCAGATTTCGCTACCCAAGGAATTTATCCTTAGAAGTACGATATCTTCAGTCCTAAATATCTGACAAGTCTTCCTCGTAGCTCAAAGGGGGCGTTTACTCGGAACCGAAATAGCAATTTTGTACACGAAATTGTTAGATGGAAACGAAAAAGGAATTTTGGTGTAAAATATAATTTTCTAACCACAACCATTCACTATTAAATCAAAAATTTTAATAGGCAAAAGGTGACGCCCACCGAAAAAGCTGCTTTGATAACATTGACGTCATTTTCCTCCCGTCTTTGACTGCTTTTTAGGGGAAGGGAATGGAGTGGAGGGGGGTTCTCGGAAGGTATGCTCGCACAGATACTGTCGCAATCGCTCCTATTGGCAGAGTCAGCTGTGTCTCCCCCATTGAGATAAGGCGAAGTAGCTTCGCTGGCTCAGTTGTGATTGGACGAAGTCGATATACGTCAGAGGTTGTACCACGCCCACTTTTCCGAAAGGGTAAAAAACATCAGTTTTTCGCCGCTTATAACTCGAGAAATAATTGACGGATCACAAATAAGAAAAATACGAGTCTTTTTATTTTACAAACTCTATCAGATCCGTCGATAAAAAAATATAGTATACGACCCCATTACGCATCAAAATAAATTGTTCGTTAAGCCGGTGTCCCACCGTCAGATTTTCATCAAATATTTGTACACAAATTCGATGACTGACAACGCGATCAAACAACTGATATTGACCGCCTGCGTTTACGGAACACTCTTCGAGCGACCGTAACGGTGTGTGGCAGGGGGTGAAGATCACCAAGCGTGCACTACTTGTTTGCAACTTTGTGATACAGAGCTACAACTTCATGCACACACGTTAGATGTAAGGGTCACGTAGTAGGCGGTTAGTTGCGGTGACTAGTTTGTAAATGCATATTAGTGAATTTCTTACTGGTTAGAAACACGTTTTCCTTAATACATTAATTACATTACCCGCACTCAAGTGGGGACCGGTTTTGCACTGAAAAATCCGCCATTGCCGTGAATCGAACCCGGTCCCTTGGGGTGGGAGTACTCTAGCCACCACGCATACCCGATCCCCTGGAAAATCGAGTGGAGGGCTTCGTCAACCCAATCCTATTGTTGCTGACCGATGATGATGATGATGATGCATGTTCCTATTTGGAATGCTTTTTATAATCAGCGTGAAGGGGCATTTTGCCATAAGTAGTTACAAACTCCGAGCGCGATGACCAAAGTCATCCTAAAATTAATAAGCCAACCAATTGACTCTCATTCTTTGGCTATCAAGTGAGCGTAGCGTTCGAAACAAATTTTGTGAACTATTGCTGTAGAAGCCTGAACAAAATGGAAAACCCCACCATGAATGAACAATGCGATCGTTGTCGAAAGTTAATTAAATTCTTTTCGCTATCCACTTAAATATTAAAAGCGTGGGTAGTGGGTGTTTATTCTGAACTACCCTTCATTGAATTTCGAATAACACCCATGAATCATTAATTAACTTCGATGCATGTAAATAAAGGCTAAGCGTAATATGATATTTTGCAGGTGTCAATTTATTTTCTTCCCAAAATCACAAGGATTTCTTAGGAACGGAGAATCAAGTTTGGTAATACGCCATCGCTTTGACTGTATCAAATAACAGGGATTTTGTATGGTGTTGATTTAAATTAATAATCAGAGGCATTGTAAACATATTTATAGCCTCTGGTCGTAATTTCACGAGTTAATGAATATGTAACTTTATGGTTGAAAGGGGATTTAAATCTTCGCAGGCTTACGCAATAATACCACAAACAACTAAAATTAAAAAATAATTTGAATGACCTCCCATATTGTTTTAAATTAAATTATTCAAAATATTTACATTTAATGTCTCAGTTTCATTTTTCCTTCTTCCTGCAGGTGATTTACTCACACTAAACTTCTGCCATACACCTTTAATTTGAACTCGAACTTTAATTCAAGCGTTGAATTCAGAAACACTGTCATCAAACAGTATCCAACCCTAAAGGCCTCAAGATTGTTCTTAAGATTCATCTACATCTACGCAATACCCCGCGAGCCACCGCGAGTGTGTGTGGCAGGGGATGAAGATCACCAAACATGCACTATTGACATGCAACTAGGCTACTACATGGAAACATACTACATAATAGGGTCTTATGCAGCTTCGTGGTTAGTAACTAATAAAGGGCTTGGTTATTAACATGTGCCTCATGCGCTACAGACTACAATACAAAATGTCGCCTACCTATCCCTTGGCTATGCTGCCTATTGTGTTCTCTAATAGCATGGGGGAAAAATTAAGGGTAGATGTACTCAAGTGGGGACTACCGAAAATTTTGAATTTATCGGAACGACAAACTATCTCTCTAATCTTATTTATCTGGTCGAATCCAGCATAATACGCAGGTGTTCTTAATAATATCTAACATCTTCAACAAAGAAATTCGTCTTAAATTTCTGCAATAGATTCAATCTGTATATTAATTTACGATCTAATAATGATTCCCAAGTTGATTCCTGCATTAATTCTTACACATTACTAAACATATGGTAATACCTTTTAACAAACCTTGGTGTTCCACGCTGCACATTGTCTAGGACCCTGATCAAAACCTAATTCATTCGGGTCCCATAAACTGGCTGCATATTCAAGGTGGGGCCTTACTGGTGAAAAGTAACATCGTTTTTTTGTCTTCTCGTCAAATTTTTAGAGTAGATTAAATTAACTTGATAAATTCAAAGCAAACGCCGTCCAATGTGGTTCTGCAGTTACATATTCCTAACCCCAAAATACATGGACAGGACAAGCAAAAATTAGGAGATATCACAACGAACGCGCCGAGATATATAAGAATTCCTTTTTCTCCCTCATAATACATGACTTAAACTTCAGAAAAGTATAATATATTTTCAAAAGCATTACGCCCCCCTTTCAATTATCATTTTACAATTTTTTTCTTCCAGGAAAATGTCTTTCTCGCAGATACTGGTCTCTTACTTCCTGCCATATGCCCTAGCAATGTTCACAGGGGAAAATATGTAAATGAAAATAAAGAAAGTGTTCAACCGGATGATTGGTTTCTGATAGGTGAGAGTAGAGCTCCCCCACACTAAGCCATTGTCGTGTGAAATTCACACACAGTCAGGGTAGGGGACCAATTCCTTTCACTGGGCCACCTGCGTTTTCCTACAAAGTTTTGAGACGTAGACAATCGAATGGCGGGGATTTTAGGTAAGGGTGTCCAGAAAGATTCCATACCGGGATTTGAACTAGGGTTCCTCTGGTCAGTAGCTCAGCGCTCTACACACTAAGCCACAGGAGAAATTGAGAAAGGCAGCGATGGTGTAAGGGTGAGAATCGAAAATTAAGGGAGTTTGGATTAAGTGTTTGGAAGCTGAGACGATTGTCTTGGTTTTACCTTACCAAAGACAGCAAGGATGTAATTGGTGATGTAGAACGAGCAGCACTTGCTTACCATTCCGATGGCTTGGGTTCGAATTCCACCACTTCCAGAGATTGTTCATACGTTGTCTTTAAAATCTCGTTAGATTTTGACCTTAGAAATCAGGTTCCTATATTACCTAAGGATGACCAGAAGTAAGAAGTTGAGCCGATCGACCATTCGTGAGCATGCCTGGAGTGAGCCAATGAAATTCGATTGGTCGACAATAAAAGCAAAGAGCAAAATCAGTAAGAAAAGAACATCGCTGTTGTCGCAGATTCAAAAGATAACCAATTAATATTACAAAAATGTCGAATTTCAATCAAGGCAACCGTTACAAAATATGATATTCTGATATTTTCAATATCAATCGTGGGAGATGTTGTTGAGAAAACAGCCAATCGTAGCGGTATTGTATTATTATTTCATTTATTTCCGAGAGCCATTGACCCATAAGGGAGGCAATTACAGTAGGTTTACATTAATCGACTCAATAATTGAGAAAAATAATTAAACAATCTAATTTCGCATAAAAGGAAAACAAAACTTATAGACAAGAACATTTTGTGCGGACGGTTAACAGATATCGGTTAACAGATATAACTTAATAAGGTTATGCATTCAATTTCATACAATCATTACAATGCATTAGTTAACCAGAATATCTGTGTACAGAGCATTACAAAATGCAAAGAATAGGTACTTCAGTGATACATAAATACTTAAAGAGATTGTAAAATCTTGATCAGTAGATTTTCCTCAGTAATTATTACACATATAATTACCCTTATGCTGTAGCTTATATAGCTTATTTTTGAATTGAGTGAGAGTTTTGGCTTGTCTTAATTGAATGGATGGAGAATTTTCATAAATGGCTTAAAATCTGTAGTTGATAGAAAGTGATGTCTTGTCTACAATTATGCATAGTTTATAGGGAAATATGGAACAAATACGTCACACCGGCGCTAACAAGGGACGTAAAAAAATTTATAATTGGTTTGTTACTGGGTAGCTTGAGTTATCCATACTTATATATAAAAATGTAATGGTGTCTGTCTGTCTGTCTGTATGTCTGTCTGTTGCTCAATCACGCAAAAACTACTTGACGGATTGCTCTGAAATTTGGTATGTAGATAGGAAATGTGTCTGGGCAGAACGTGGGCTATGTTAAAATACCCTCAGGGTCCCCAAAAGCCCCTGGATGGGCCCTTAGATGGATCCTCGTGGTCCCTGGCATTGAGTTCGGTGCAGTGGCCTCATTTTATGCATATTTAAAGTACTTTCATTCAAGAGAGAGGGCTGAAATTTTTTTTATCGGATGGTTGAATAAATTAAGTTTCTAATTACTTCAATCAATTTTCTATTACTCTTAGTATTTGTCTTAAAATCATATTTTATGCGGAAAAATCTCACATTTTTCTCTAAAATCAACAATAACATATTTCCTTGACAACCAGAGATCGGTGTGAATATCCTTTGATTTTCAAAGGACATTCAAGCCTCTAGCATTTAAATATCACGTTTTTCTGCAGGCTCATGATAACACGTAGAAATAAATTCTATATAAGACGGGCCCAGAGTCCCAAAGTTCCCATGTTTGATGTTTCTTAAGGTTTGAAAAGGAAGTTAAAAAAGAGAAACGAATAACGGTCACAGCCTCGTGGCGTTTCTCGGGTAATGTTATGATCCGTAAAAAAAGTTTTCTTCCTAGTACGAGAGACGGGCCACATAGAATATGTATAGAGGTACTTTGTGTTCTCGCTGTATGACCGTTTGGTTGGTGCACATAAACGTGATTTGAGTCGGCAGATTAGGGAAATATGAAAATAGCTAAACAATGATCTCACGATAAGTAGAGAATTATGTAGTTCTATCTATCATGAGCTGTTCGGCAATGCGGATTCGCAAACCCGTTCTTTAATTAAAGGGGATAAAACCATAATTTATGCTTGGTACGTAATCATTGTAAAACCTTTGATGGATCACTTGAAAGTTTTGAAAAATCGAAAAGTAAAGCATGAGGTTTTAAAAACGACGTATTCAAGGTGAAAGCTTAAAAACGTTCCAGGTTGTCTTTCATATTCTCTAGATATTTTCATGTTTTACATGACTCTTTTCATATTCCTAGACTTTTCCCGGTTCTCCAGGTTTATCGGACCTTTTGCAGTTGTGCTGTCTGTATAAAAATAGTAAAAATCAGAAAATATATTAAGCTAGAAATATTTTAACCTGCTAAACGAGCAATTCGCAAGGGCTCTTCGTAAATAAAATCTAAGATAAGAAAGCAAGATTTCCTTCTCTACAAATAGAACTACATCATTATTTCTAACTTTTTTCGATCAATCCAATGCATATTACAACAAGTACTATACTCTTCAATATATATTCTCAAAGTAGCTCTCATTTGGGCACTGTATGTATATCGGAGAACTTTTACGTAGTAAACGATAAAGGAATTAAATAATTAAATAATCGTAGGAATGAAATAGACTACGCATGCAATTAAATATTTTTGGATTTTCCGTGCATGAAAGAGGACCAACAGTCACTCATCTCTCCGTGCACCTGGAAAACGGTCAGCGTGTCTACTACAACGACCACTATGTACAACATAGGTCACCAACTCCTCAAATGACCGCGCTAACAGTATTCAATAGACAGTTGTTTTCTTTCAAAATAAGTTCAATATTTTTCACACCCGTTGAATTTCAACGGGTAGCTTCCGCTAGTATTTGGATAAATGCACGTTGGTGAGCCTCTGAAAAGAGAGTACTTCCTCCTTAAATACATATAGCGAAAAGAAAAGAGTATTATTGAATGTAGAAACTATAAAATACCTAGGTTTTGCTATCTCACAAGACATGGCGTGTGTTCATATCTTTATGCCGATTTGACTTGCCGCCGATTTTTAGTTTTTTTCCGCCAGGGGTCGTGAGACGTTTAGCGCGCCTCTTTTTTTTGTGTGTCCCTTTTGGGAGGAGAACCATAGGAATCAGTTCACCTCGTGTCTTCGCATGAAGAGTGTCAAAAACATTCACTAGTGCTACCCAACGGTGACCAGCTCAAGCCGTTTGTGCCAAACGAGATGCAAAGAACCTTTGGAATTCAGCTGTGAGACGAAAGGTGAGTTTCTCACCCTGCAGGGCGGATAACGGCATCGTCCCATTAATATTGAAATTTAACTCAAAGACCGTTAACCTTGCGTGAACATTTTTCGTCCTTCGGGCCGGAATAACCATTATTTTCTTGCGCTGAATCTTGTAAATCATTGTGCAATTCCTTATATGTTCAATCACTACAGCATAACTCATTGGAAGGGCAGTTGCATAAATCTATTAATACTTATATGTAAGATTAGCTATCGTTATTTTTCTCTTTGACTGTATTTGTGTTCACTTGCTTTGAGGTTAAAAATTCTCTGCATGTCACGTGTTGTACATCTACATCTACATAATATCCTGCAAACCACCTCAAAGGTGTGTGGCAGGGGGTGAATTCTCACCAAACATGCACTACATATCATGCATAAAAAAGGATTAGTATTCATATATTAGTCTAAACGGCAATATTTAAAAAGATAAAAAAAAGCAAACTACGCATGCAAAAACGTGCTGTTAGTTGGGTTACCTTCAAGTCCTTACACCAACATGTAACTACATATGCTATGGATTGAATCACTCGTATTGGACATATTTACCGTTATTCATATCCTTAATTGTACGAGAAGAAAAGGACATTTTGAAACTGTCAGTTCGGCAATCAATTTCTCTAATTTTGTAATTATGGTCCAGTCTACCATAGTAAGTTGGGGTTTGCAAAATATTTTTAACGTCATCACCTAAAATATTATCTTAGAATTTATTTAGGAGATTAAATCTAAATTTCAACCTACGATCTGACAATGTTTTCCATTTTAATTCATTAAATAGAACGTATCGCGAAATCATATCATAACCTCAGATACTTGGTAGTTTCTATCAATCTTGGAGCTTTTCATAAAATGCCAACTTACCACGAGGAATCCCTTCGGGGTGGACTCAAGGGAATTGTAGACGCATCGTCTAGTAGCTTATCCTGTTAGAGAACACACCCACAAGGTATCTCAGAATGTTTTATCAAAAAGGGAATTATTTCCGTTGTTTAGTAGTAGGTATTTGCATGTCAGTAGTGCATGATTGGTTATATACCCCCTGCCACACACCCTCGCGGTGGCTTGCAGGGTATCGTGTAGATGTAGGTATTCCAAATTATATGGGAAGACCACAAGGTGTTTAGTTCTTCAACACAGGATACACTAGGAGCAACTATTGTTGCGGGGCTGCAAGTAGAATCGTCGGAATTTGAATTGAATGCCACAGTTGAAAATGAACACCATGAAATACGAGCTATTGCCTCTGACGTGCTTCCGAGACCTGATTAGAAAGCGGAAGGATCAAGCGGGGGTCAGTCCTCCGCGTCAAATACAGCACGACTTCCGAAGATAAATATTCCGACATTTGATGGTGACTTAGCGAAGTTAAAGCAACTTTACGATGCATTCGACAGTTTGATTCCTTCTAATTCTAGCCTACCGAATTTGCCGCTGATCAAAAGCAACTATGTGATTGCTTGGCAGACCTTGGTGAAACAATACAGTAAGCCATTACTAGTGACAAATTATTGGGAGAAATTATTTTTTAATCTCTCTATATTGCCAAATGATGTGTTGGATATTTTAAAAGGATTTATTGAATCATTTTCTGAAAATTTTTATGCATTAGAATCAGTGGGGATACCTACGGGCATGGTCCTGGCAGCTCTGCGCGCTCTTTCTCAAAAGTAAATGTTAATCAATACTGATTAACGAAGCAATTCCTTTAAGGTTTTATTAGTGGCGATGAGCTCAAGAGCAAGAAGAATGTCCAGACGGCGATTTTCAGGGATACGCGGAGCGGAAAACAACGCAGTCTGTCTTTTTCATCAACAACTAAAATACAAAGGCATTAAATAATATGAAACTTCGTGTGAGTATTAAGAAAAATCTTTGATACAATAAATTAAAAGGAAATTTTGGTATCCCGATCCGTGTAGTTATTACAAAGCCGAAAATGCGATGCAACCGTCCGGTACCCGGAAAAATGCGCTAAAATTCCGTTTTTAACCACACACTCAAATTATTACGAACAGTGAAATATTTTGTGTGCCATCACTAAACGCAAAATTAAAGAAGCCTTAATTTGGTGCTCTTTATTTAGAAACCCATTGAGCTGTCTTTGAGTTATTAGCCTTCAAAAACCTGGGTGAAAGAATTTTGCAACGAAAGTAATTTGTCCCAAATTATGTGTTTTCATGTGCTATCCTAATAACTTAAGGGCATTTTACCAGAAGAAGATTCTGCTTACAGCTGCAAATACAAGCGTTGAAGTGAGGAAAAATTTCATTATAACATGCATCTGGAGCATTCTACTATATGGCAGCGAAGCCTGGACAATAATAGCAGCAGAGAAGTCCAGGCTGGAAGCATTTGAAATGTGGTGCTACCGAAGAATGATGAAGATAAATCGATCGATCGAGTGACAAACGAAGAAGAGTTAAGAAGAGTTGGAGAGAAGAGATGTCTACTGAAAACGTTAAAAAGAAGACGGGACAATTAAATGGGTCACATCTTGAGACACGATGGCCTGATGAAGACAATCATCGAAGGAAAAGTGAACGGGAAGAATGGAAAAGGCAGGTTCGTATGAGGTATATGGAGCAAATTGTGAAGGATGAAAAAGAGAGCAGCTACGTCAATATGAAGAGGTTGGCCGATAGAAGAATTGAGTGGAGGGCTGCGTCAAACCAATCGTAGGATTGTTGACCGATTATGATGATGAACCTAATAACTAGGCAAGGATACTAGAAAACAGTTTGAATTAGAGGGAAATAATGCTGAATTTCCCTCAATTCTTCACTTGTAGATTTTATGAAAAATAATTGAACATCCTCAGATCCTCTATTGAGAACACCCACGTATATAAGAGAAATACCTTCAGGCGTAACTTTGTGGAATTGAATCATCATGAAAAATTAAAATGACTTTGTATATTCCACACTTTCGAAGTGTGGAATATACAAAGTCATTTTTATTTTTTCACCCACGTATAGATTTGACCAAGAAGATATGGAGATATGTTCCGTATAGATAGCTTTAAAATGTCTTCCTTCTCGCAAGCAACGAGAGGTCATAATACTCAATATAAAAGGCAGCTAGATGGATGTAATGTAGGCAACGCAGTTTGAAGTGCACCATCATAGATCTTAACCCATACTAACTTCATTTTTTCAAGCAAGAATTGAATGGCTCTCGGGTTGTCACCGCGTTTGTTGGCTTCATTTGACAACAACGGTTTCGCCTGCATTCCAGCTGACGTCTTCAGGTCGAATTGTTGAATGCTCTAATTTTCGCCGCTTATTTTTTTCACTACTCATCTCATAGCTGCTCCCTGATTGGCTGGATGGCGCAGGATCCTTTTCCTCGCACTGAGCAGCGGTTATGTCATTTCGATTGTAATGGGGTCGTTTACCATATTATTTTAATTGCCGAATCTGATAGAGTTTGTAAAATAAAAAGTCCCGTATTTTTGCGTTTTTTGATCCGTCTATTATTTATCGAGTTATAAGCGGCGAAAAACTGATGTTTTTAACCCTTTCGGAAAAGTGGGTGTGGTGCAAACCTCTGACGTATAACGACTTCGTCCAATCACAACTGAGCCCGCGAAGCTACTTTGCCTTATCGCAATGGGGTGGGACACAGCTGACTCTGCCAATAGGAGCGATTGCGACTGGATATGTGCGAGCAGACCTTCCGAGAACCCCCCTCCACTACCTTCCCTTCCTTGAAAAGCAGTCAAGGACGGGAGAAAAATGACGTCAATGTTATCACAGCAGCATTATTGGTGGGCTTCACCTTTTCTTATTTAAATTTTTGATTTATGAGTGAGTGGTTGTGGTTAGAAGATAATTTTTTCACGAAAATTCTTTTTTTGTTTCCATCTAACGATTTCGTGTTCAAAATTGCGATTTCGGTTCCGAGTAAACACCCCCATTGCTTGGTGCTTTCACTATTTTGATGGCCTCTCTTAGCAATCTGAGAAAATAACGTTTCTCTTCAGCTGTTTTCTCAAAGTCTTGTGCCCTGGTTCACTCGATGCATGCTAGGAGACGGCAGATAGTTGCATTTTTTTCCTCCTTAGCTCTCCGGTGTTCTTCCAGTCTTACAGCCACCGATCTGCACATTTCGCCAATATAAGTCTTCCCGCAGGAGCACGGTATTTGATAAACTCCTTCCTTCATGTTTTGTGGGATGCTGTTCTTGGGCATCTTGAGCCTGTCGGCTATCTTCGTCAGACAATGGTATCTTGTGCCCGACCTGAAGACACCAGCTGGAATCCCTGCGAAACCGTTATCGTCGCCAACTGAAGCCAACAAACGCGGCTGAAACCCGGTAGCCGTACAGAGTCATGCATTCTCTTAAGATAGAGCAATACATTTGGAAGTGCCTGATGGAAAAAAACTAGTCAAACGGCCAATGAAAATGCGCCCACTTGAACATCAGAGCGCAGAAGTAAATGGTACATAAGACGGTAAAAATCTGCTCAAAAACACTTGAGACCTGAAGACGCGAACTGAAACGTTGGCGAATCTGTCGTCACCCCAGAATGGACACACGCGGAAGAAATCCCGAAACGAATGGATTCTCAAGATAGAGCAATAACCTGTAAAATATTAATTGATGTACGAGTACTGGGACGGAGATTTTAATTTAACAGGAAATGAATAGTTGGCAATAGGGTAGTTGCCTTCATCAAAGAAAACAGACTTCATCAATTTGTTATTTGTGCCCTGCCATAAATGTATTTCATTTACGTAAAAATTTTGTATTGAGAAATCCCTGTTTACTACTAGAGAATTAAATGTTAATTTTAAAGCCATTTGAAAAGTCCCTGAAATGGCGGGGTGCGCTGCCTTCTTGCTGACGTAACAGGTAGGTAGTTTACGTTGCGAGGCATAGGAAAATTCGTCTCCTGAACTTACCATTGTATTTCAGGGCTCCTCAGCTCTAGTGAATATGTATTAGTAATAACCTGTGAAAACTGTCAACGCTCGAAAAGTCTTCTCTGTTAAACATTGTATTAATAGTCGTTTTATAGGCTCAAGGACATCCTGCTCGTGGAGTTTTCTGCTACGGCGATGGGCGAACTTCACGATATGCTTGTAAAAGGAATACTAACTGATTTTAAATTAATCAACTGCATAAGTAATATTAAATAAATAAATATAAGTTAATTATAATAAATTAACGGAATAAATTCACCTCCGATACTAGTTCATAAGCTTTAACGGAGTGCAGCGTCTACTTGGAAGCGTCCGCAGCACCACCTGGTGGCAGGTAGAGGAAATAATTTGACGTCACACGTAGGATTAACCGGCATGCAATAGTTTGCCGTCACGTTTTCGCGCCATTGATTTTTTTCACTTTTTAATTAATGAGGAAAAATACTTAACGTCATTTAAAAATCAAACGGCTTAAAACACGTACTCCAGAGGTTATAAACTTTCGATCAAGACAGTAAAAAATATTAGGAAACTACCCTATTTTCCACACTTTATTTTCTCTCTACCGGTTTCATAGTTTGCATGTCATTATCAAGAGGTTCACTTAAACCTAGGAGCTGTCACTGTCATATTTAGTATGCCATGACTTGGGAGGAGGGGTAGGGGAAGAAGGAAGTAAGGGATAGGTGTTTCCACACTTAGGGCGATGGGCCAGGGTCAAGGATTCGGCTTCTTGATTGAGGAGTGGGGTGACTCGTACAGAAAGGCAACAATTCATAGGCCTCATGTAGCAACGTTTCTCCAAGCAATCTATGACATGCCCTGATTTCAAAATTCTCCATAAAATCCAAATGTTCACCTTTGGCACAATTATGTAAAACATTAGGAGTAAAATCAGAAAAACAATCGTTATCGATGAAAAGTGATTTCTTATGTTCGTTAATGTTTGCTTTAAATATCCTCCCAGCATTTCCCATATAAACACAGAGTCACGTGTTATTCATTTTATCATAGAGAAACAACTTTTGTCAATGCATATTATTAAAACCATCTTTGTAGTTAAACAACATTTAACCACGAAAGAAAAAGACGCAATTTTCCACAAGAATAAGGATTTTACTCGACCGGTTTCGGTGTACAACACCATCTTCAGGTCCAACATCTTCAGATCCACCGTCTTCAGGTGTTGTACACCGAAACCGGTCGAGTAAAATCCTTATTCTTGTGGAAAATTGCCAGCCTTTTTCTTTCGCTATGATTTTCTAGCCTGAAACAACTACCTATATAACATTTAAGCAATACTCAAGTAGTTATGAAAATATAATTTCACATTCTGTTTGGTAAATCGTTTACACAATTAATTAGAGATATGAACAAAGGGTACTTTAGCCCATTTGAATGTTGTACGGGAAAAGGTAGAGAGGTTTGTTGATGACATCGCGGCTTGTTTCTTGATTTCTCGGGAAGGGAATTTACTTTCCTCCCCTACGCAGGGAATTTTCTCTCCTTCAGGGTTCAGGTTCCAACATAGGAATCGCTCGCGAAAATGAGGCAACGTCTCTTTACCCGGAGACTTTTCAATCCATTTCACGGGACTGCTGGCTTACGAAGGCATTCCGGCCCTATATTTGTTCGCTCCGGACAGAATGAGGCCACTTAACATCCCGTGGGTCGGACAGGATAAAGAAGTTAATGAATAGCCATAGAGATGGGCACAATGGGGGCGCGTACTCGGAACCGAAATCGCAATTTTGTACACGAAATTGTTAGATGGAAACGAAAAAAGAAATTTTGTGAAAAAAATAATCTTCAAACCACAACCATTCACAAATAAAAATTCAAAAATTAAAATAAGCAAAAGGTCACGCCCACCGAAAAAGCTGCTTTGATAACATTGACGTCTTTTCCTTCTGCCCTTGACTGCTCTTATGGGAAAGCGAGGGAGTGGAGGGGGGTTCTCGGAAGGGCTGCTCGCACAGACGCTGTCGCAATCGCTCCTATTGGCAGAGTCAGCTGTGCCCCCCCCCCTCCTTGAGATAAGGGGTAGTAGCTTCGCGGGCTCAGTTGTGATTGCACGAAGTCGATATACGTCAGAGGTTGCACCACGCCCACTTTTCCGAAAGGGTTAAAAACATCAGTTTTTCGCCGCCTATAACTTGAGAAATAATTGACGGATGAAAAAACGGAAAAATACGGGTCTTTATATTTTACAAACTCTATCAGATCCGGCAATAAATATATGGTAAACGACCCCATTAAGGATAAAGTAAGTTTTTCCATATAATTGAATGGTTAGTGAAAGATGGTTAATCTGCATTTATTCCACGTGTGCAAATTTACCCTTTGCGTGAGGAATCGAATACTCCAGTTTGATGAGTTGATATTTTTTTCGAATAACGACGATTGTTCTTCGACAGGAGGAAACAGTTTGTGACCGTGATTTTAGAATTGATTCACTACATGACCAGGGGGACGATATGTCTTTGAGGCCAATGCATATGGGTTTCGTGACCCTAGCGCCAGTTGCTACGCCGTGGCAAAGGGTCGATCAGGAGACCACGAGTTTAAAATCGAGAGACCGGTGCTAGGTTTGAATCTTGATGCAGACACTGCCTCGATTTTCTCTCGATCAACGACTGCAATTACAGTTCTCTAACTACATACGTTGTTTAGGAATAAAATTTCCCTATTAAGACGAAACTTTTAATTTTTCCTTTCAGATATTACTGATTAGGTATTCTCGATTGCGGGCTGCAAAGGGTCAGTTTTTTTATAGAAAACCGATGTAACTACCCTGAGAGCACGCTAAAAATTTTAGACGTCTAAATTTGGTCTATTTAACGTCTACGGATGACTTTACTGATTGAAGGTTGCTGTAGACCAAGAATAGACCTGATGTAGACACGATAATAAAATCCTAATGACGGACACGGTCGACGAAATTTGAAACCAAACATTACCAACTAAAAAATATGCCTATAACATTATATGTTGTAAATAGTTCACCATGAGACCCGTTTAAATAATTATAAAAAACGTTATTGTTGGTACATCGGCAAACATTATTTCGTCATTATCAGTCCATTACCGCGCAAACAATATCATCCGGTATAAATTCCTCTCATGTGGCCAAGTTGCTTCGGAAGTTTTCTTTTGTTAGAAATCGTGCCCGCCCATGGTAACGCAATAAACACGTAAACCTGTGCCGAATCGCATTGGAGTGTAGTTGAAATTTATTATCTCAGTGTTTTTTACACACTCTAGTTACACAATATACAATTGTCTTATTCATTCTTGTATTCTAAAGAATAATCTGGTTCCGGTTCATCCACTAGGTACTTGTGTACTGAGGCTTTATCGTACTGGTATATGCTATTTTGAAATTCAAGGCTATTGAAATATGTCTGCTAAGAAATCCGTTTTTCTTTCTGTAGCATCCGCGTTTTATTGTCTTTACAGATTTCCTCAACCGTAGAATACTTGTTTTCCGAATTTATCTGTAACGTAACGAAGTTGTTAAAAAATACGTCGTTGAACGAATGATCCTTGAAGTTTCAATGTGTGTTGCCTTACTGCTAGCAGGTATGATATTTTAGTGGGGCATTTGGACCTTTTTCATTTAATTTATGCCAAACGGGGTTCCATTTTGTTTGGTATGCAATATATTGCGGAGTGAATAATCGTGTTTGGCAAAAAAATAATTTGATATCAGAAAACTTTCTTTTCGTTTAAAATGTTGGTGACCCATGGACATTGTCTTAGAAAACGCTGAGAAAGTGCCATTGATTGTTTGTTGAGGTGCTGTTGTGTAAATTTTGTATAGTTCATTTACATTGGCCTTCTGGTAAATAAAGGTATACATTATTATATTTTTGTTATATGTTGATGGTTTCTGGCGTAATTCCTGTAGAATGGTTGGTTTTGGTGTTTTACGGGCATTTTTGTTGAAGCTGTTTTTCCGAATGAAATAGATAAATTGTTTTTGTGCACAGATAGTTACTGTGCTACCTAAGTTTCGACTACGCAGCGTAATTTTCAATTTACCCGATGATGTGTCGTAGAAACGTATAGTTAGTATATTAAATATTCTGCATGGAAAAGCAGAGTTTACTGCCTTGTTACATTTTTGTGTTGATATCGCACTACTATGAAAAATATTTTACATTTAAATCCAGTAAGCTGAAAACCTACATTAATGGTTACCAGCAGACCATAAATGGTGGACATTTGGACCTTATTTAGGCCGCATGAAAACGTAATGCAAACCAAAAAAAGACGTTTACACCAGATACGAAGGAAACCTTTTTTCTACCACATATAGTCTGTTTACTAAAATAAGACGTCTACATTAGGTCTACTGCAAACCTTATGGTTCGCTGAATACCAGATGTAGACGTTAAAATTAGGTTTACATTAGGTCTACGGCAAACTTTGTACTCTCAGGGTAGTCTAGTTCAGCTAGAAGGTAACAACCAGAAATGTTGGAATGATATAACATCGCATATAATGAAACAATAATGAGTTTCCCTACCACAAAACTACAAAGCCTTAGAAAACCTTGAACGCTGAAAAAAATAATGAAGGTAGTTCAAATAAACATTCACAATTGTACAAGAATCAGATGAATAAAACAAAATGTGTTAAAATCAAAATTAAATATGGGATTTATTTTCTTTAGCATTAAATTGTAATAAGAAAATATTATATATGTAGTCTGATCCTCATAGTTAAAAAATGTTGAATTAATTTGATATGTTCTATGCTTTTTGTATGTCATTCAAATTCATTAGCATGTGCTTTGAAAAGTTTGCATAAATAGGATTTGTTCTTTGCTCTTTGTTTGTCATTCAAATTTAATTTAATGACATGGGACCAAATCTGTTGACCGCATTCAAATTAAATTTGAATGACAAGAAGCCTAATTGTTCTGTCATTAAAATTAAGTTTGAACGACAAACAAATACCGAAGAATATGTCATATTAACGCAATGTTGTTAAAGCACAAGCGAAATATGAACGGATGACCACTACTCATTTCAAAACAATTCAAGTTAAAAGGTATGATACACGGCCGACATCAAAAACACACTCAACTTCCATTATCTACATCTACATAATACCCTGCAAGCCACCACAAAGGTGTGTGGCAGGGGGTGATTTCTCACCAAACATGCACTACATATCATGCATAAAATAGGAATAGTATTAATATACTGATCAGAACTTCACTATTTATATTATCATTATATTTGGAACAGCAATCCGTGAAAGGAGATGTTTCAGGTACTTAAGCATAGTCTTCCATGCGGAAATGTGTACCCCAAACAAACTAATTCTCGTACTTTGCTAACTGCCTACTCAGATGATCCCACCAGAAGCGAATTTTGACCTTATCTCCTCCCTGTGCTGAAGTCAAATTATCGTAACTTACTAGAATCATGCGAATTCTTGAAATCGCACTCTTTGCTTGTATTAAACCAAACGTCTACGACTGCGGAAATAAAGGCAAAATAGAAAGTAAGAAAACCACTCTGTATCCTTATAATCAATAGGGTCTTGTACTCGGAACCGAAATCGCAATTTATTACACGATGTTGTTAGATGGAAACGAAAAACGAATTTTAGTGAAAACATAAATCTTCTAACCACAACCATTCACTCATAAATCAAAGATTAAAATAAGCAAAAGGTAATGCCCACCGAAAAAGCTGCTGAGATAACATTGACGTCATTTTCCTCCCGTCCTTGACTGCTTTTGGAGGAAGGGAAGGGAGTGGAGGGGAGTTCTCGGAAGGTCTGCTAGCACAGATGCTGTCGCAATCGCTCCTATTGGCAGAGTCAGCTGTGTCCCCTCCATTGCGATGAGGCGAAGTAGGTTCGCGGGGTCAGTTGTGATTGGACGAAGTCGATATACGTCAGAGGTTGCACCACACCCACTTTTCCGAAAGGGTTAAAAACATCATTTTTTCGCCGCTTATAACTCGAGAAACAATTGACAGTTCAAAAAACGGAAAAATACGGGTCTTTTTATTTTACAAACTCTATCAGATCCGGAAATAAAAAATATATGGTAAACGACCCCATTGAGTGGCAATGGTAGAATTATATTTTAAGACGTTTCTTCTGCTAGTATCACCTCGTCCCGTCTTCGACTTAATTTCACGCTAACAATAACACAAGACCCAAGCCCCGAGGCAGGGTTACAAACTCGCAACCTTATGTTTCTCTGGCACCCGCGTCATCAAGTGGTCTACCGTTATCGTCAGAGTAAATTAAATTTACATGATTCTTAACATCAATCTCGCACACTCATATTTCCGCGTCACGCTTAAATGTTAAATCTCAGGGTGTTTTAATTCTAGATTACTCATATCACGGGAAATTTCACCACGCCACGTCCTACCGTGTTTGAAATGTTAAGTAGTGTATCGTGACTTGTTATTATGTATATGAATAAACGCAAGAGATAGGGTTTAAACTCAATCAAAGCGTTCGATTTCTATATTTCACTTCAGAATTTGTTTCATATTTTTTTGTAACTCTTAAATTTTCACGGAGGAATATATTTTCTACGGTTTTGCATTAAATATATTTCTAATTCTTTTCAAATGGCTGCATTTTTCATGCTAACAGATTGTCAATCTATATAATCTGTGGTTTAACGTATTCTTTTTCTTCATTGACAGGTGCTGGAAGATCCTACACTTGCAAACTAATCGATGGAATGCTGATTAGCAAGAAGATGTACAGTAACGTTTCAAGGAAAATGCTAGATTGGAGTCTCAGGTGAGTACGAAATTTCCAGTGCACATATATACTCTTGCAATCAAAATAATTATGAATAGGGGTAAGGAATCTTCAATTTTAAAAACATCGGCCCAATCTGGGCAGGAGGAAAATGTTGACATTCTCTGAAGACCAAGGCCAAGGTCCGGGCGCGAGCAGGTCGTAACTTTAGATGTTGATGAATCCCACCTCACTCTCTTTCAGGAAACAAAACGATTCCTTTTTCGTTACTTGTAGAAGACGTGATATTTTTAATGGCATATTTTTTATTGCCGAATCTGATAAAGTTTGTAGAATAAAACTACCAGTATTTTTCCGTGTTACGATCCGTAATTTGGTTCTCGAGCTATGAGCGGCGAAAAAATGTTTTATTTTAACCCTTTCGTAAAAGTGGGCGTGCAGAGGACTCGTACGTCATACACTTCGTCCAATCACAACTGAGACCGCGAAGCTCCTTTGCCCAATCACAATGGACACAACTGAGTCTGCCAATGGAAGGGGTTGCGACAGGATCTCTTCAGGCAGACCTCCCCTCCCCACCTCCGTTACCCTCCCGTTCTTCCTCGAAGCAGTCAAGGACGGGAAGTGGATCACGTAGATATCTTAAACGCAGCTCGTTCGGTGGGTGTCACCTTTTGCTTATTTTAATTTTTGAATTATGAGTGGATAACTCTGGTTGGAAGATTAATGCTTTCACTAAAATTCATTTTTCGTTGTCATCTAACGATTTCGTGTACAAAATAGCGATCTATGCTCGAGTAAAATCCTCCATCAATCACCAGTGCCGTCATAAAATATGTATTTTGGAAACGGAGCTAGCAGTTTCTTATAATGGGGCACATGCACTATTTTTATAACTCTTTGAATGTGAAGTTAGCTAAAATGTGCTTGGCGAAAATTTTGCTGAAGAATTTGGTTGTGTAACAAAGATATTACTCTTTGAAAATTGTACCTTTTAGGCAGCTTAAAAACACGACGTCTTCGTATGACGTCACGGCACGGTAACGCTATGGGCGTTATCTGTTTATGCGAGGAGGTAAGTTGTTAAATTAATACTTGGCGATAGCTTATGTATTTATCTCATTTGTTTAATGCAATAAACGATTGTATTTCGATTTTTTATTCTCATAGTATGGATGGTAACGAGCAAATCGTCCATTAATTATCTAAGGCCTGTTTAGTACCCAAGAATTTCTACTACGTCTATGCAATCGCTGTTTTTTTAAGAAGAACGCCGCCATAAGGGAGTCAACCAAAGGAAATATCGGAATATACTTTTTTAAGTATTTTTTCAGTCATCGTTTCGTTCGAGAAACTGCGAAAACTCTCAAAACAATATATTCACTTCCTTTTCTTTCAAAAATAAATGTCTATCTCCGTAGCAATATGGAGCCTATACCGTGCAGTGAAGTCAGAAGGCGTTTTAGGCCACGTGCCTTTTGTCAATTTCCGGGAACATTTAAATATCATTTAAAAATCTTTGTGGTTGGCGTAGACAAAATTGGCTTGTATATTTAAATTGGTGAGAAAATTTCGCATCAAGTACATCATTAATCTTCGAGAAACAATTTTCATGCATATTCCCGATTGATAACTCTCTTATGCTCCCAATAGTGATTATGAATAATATCTATTTCTCTGTATCTGATCACTATGGCAATTTAGCACGGTCTCGAACGCCCTCTGATTTTGGAAAAAGCGTTAAAAGCGGACAAAACGAAATTCAGTATCGCATTCTGCCGCTGCAATTTGTCGTTCACGTCAATAACCTTTTTATTTATAATACGATAACATTTGGTCCACAAGATGTTTTGGATATTTTTGAATTTCTGTAAACGAAATATTAGTTTTACTTGTTATGGAATCGCAACAAATTAATAAGTATAATACTCTTTTTTCTATTACTTTTTTCATCTTTGCTCCTACTCACTTAGAAACCTTCAGCCAAAGATATAATCAATATTCGTCCCATTCCTGAAATGCCGTTCCAAGGTGCGCAGCTGCTCGAAAAATGAGGAATATGTTGACATTATAGACTGCCGAAACTGAAATTGAAAAATTACCTTGACAAGCTTTCCTCAACCTACGTCGGCAGCACGTCATCGTCCGTCCGTCGTGATTAGCTTCATTGCGTTCCCATTCTTCTAGCTTCAACAACGCCACCGTCCGTTTCCGTCTCGTCAGAAAACGTTCAGCATAATCCCGGCCTAACACGGTCTCACGTTACGCGCTGGTTGTTTCCGTTTCCGTTCTCCCACCCATGCGCCCATCTCTTCACGTTTTACGGTAAACGATCACGTCACCCGTTTAGCCCGGGTTTACGATGAACGTTTTCTGACGTGACGGAAACGGACGGTGGCGGTGAACGGCAACGTAGGAGCTCAATTGTTGGTGGCATGTCACGATCGACGGCAGATTGGAAACAATGCCGTTTTCCAATATGGCAGTGTGGCGAACAATCATCTCTTGGGTTCGAATTGGTGTAAAACCGTAAGTTTGTACCTTTTTCTAAAACTTTTCTAACGCGAGTAGGGTGTGAATATAGCAGGTTCTATTGTGTGAATTTCATCGAAAAAGAACGATTTTCAGTGGTCGAAAAAAATGTTTGAAAAGTGTCACCTTCATCCTAGCATTTACCCTCACTTGATTTTCAAGTCACTCGTGATTGGCTGAAGGAAACCAACGCGATGGCAAAGCTGGATCTTGACGAGTTTTCCACAACGTACGTCGGCGGCACGTCATCGTCCGTCCGTCGTGATTAGCTTCATTGCGTTCCCATTCTTCGAGCTTCAACAACGCCACCGTCCGTTTCCGTCACGTCAGAAAACGTCCATCGTAATCCCGGCCTAACACGGTCTCACGTTACGCGGTGGTTGTTTCCGTTTCCGTTCTCCCACCCATGCGCCCATCTCTTTACGTTTTCCGGTAAACGATTCTCGTCGCCCATTTACGTTGATTGTGTCCAGAGCCTTTAGGCGTCAAAGTCAAAGGTCGATAGATAGGTACTCATCGACCTTGAGAAAGCATCGTCGGTTCTTTGAGCGCACGGCATTCTAGGAGGAGAGAATGAATTACGCCGGGAGTGTGAATGGGGAGATAAGAGAAGGAGTGATTCTTCATTCTCTGTTGAGTGTTCTCGAGGCTCGCCGTTGAGTTTCTTTGTCTGTGCCGAGAAAACCTTCGACGCGGAGGAGAAAGTCAACGAGATTAAACTCCGTCATTTGCAGACAAGAGCCGAGTTTGTGGCGTAATGGGTGCTTTAGGACGGAATCCTTCGCCAGCCGTCGCGTGATTGGTTCACCTCAAATATAGGCTGAAAATTATGTAGATGATTTGAAGGCTTTAATTCGCTGTCTTATAAAGCGTGTTTTATAATAGCAGATAGAGTACATAGACATCTATTTGAAAACTTACGAATGATAGCTTCCGTTTTAACGCATGGGATTCATTTTCGGTATTTTACAATTATTTATATTAGGGATGTGTCGGTTCGGTTCTTCGGCTCTCGGTTCCACCGGTTCTTGAGCTTAGAACCGGAACCGGAACCGAGGCCAAAAATAATCGGTACCGAAATAATTGGGGCGAAAACCAGTTTGAAACCTACTCACACTCCGAAAGTGGAGGCTTCACATTAAGACCTGGTGAAATAGTGTACTTAGATGCTTCAAAGTCGCGAATTACTCTAATTCAGTCTCTGAAAATGATTATTGATTATCTTATCTTACCATTGAGCAATGTAAAGTAAGTGGTAAATTAAGAACCAGAACCGAGAATCGGAACCGAGAACCGAAGTTAAGAACCGAACCGGAACCGAAAAAAAGTGGAACCGACCCATTCCTAATTTATATCCATTTTTGAAGATTCTGAAAGAAGGGAATTCTAGAAATGGTAAATGTCCCAAGACAAGAAAATCCAAATGCCAAATTAATTATGGAAAACGATATCTCCATAATTTGGCATTTGGATTTTCTAGTCTTCGGATATTTTCAATTAAGCCAAATTAGAAGCTCTCGTTATTTCATCTAGAAATGGAGATTTAAAAATAAAATATGTTACAAATGCATATAATTGGAATCTGACTGAATTATGTATTGATCACGGGCCCTTATAGATATGAGTCGTGCAATTGTGTGTTAAAATCATTTACACGTTGATGGCAAAAGACAGGGGTTTGTGTTACTTGAATGTTTACCGTATACCTCTTCCCTACCAGTGAGTAAATGTCTTGCTTGACTCCGTTTCTCGCCTATTCATTCTATATTCGGGAATTCTGCGTTTTCCATCCGATGAGTTTCGATGAAAGATCATTTCTGCCCATAGCATGTTGGAGTAACATATCCAAATTGTTATAATATAATCATAACATGTTGGAATAATATTAAAAAAAGATGGCAGCATTGAAGTGAGAAGGGGAATTGCGTTGGCAAAAGATGCTTTCACTCGTAGGCAAGAAATAATGACCGGGGCTTAAAGTAGGGAAGTAAAGAAAAGACTGGCGAAAAGTTTAATAAGCAGCGTTGTAATATATGGGGCGGAAACGTGGGCTTTGCGGAAAGACGATGAAAATAGACTTGGGGCTCTGAATTTTGGGTGTGGAGAAGAATGGAGAAAGTGGGTCGAAAGGAGGACGAACGATGAATCGGTAGGCGAGGAAAGAAATTTAATAGATGAAATTAGGAGAAGGCAGAAGGTGTGGATGGAAAAGGTAATAAAAGGGGATGGTGTTTTGAAGGAGGTGATAGAGGGAAGAGCGTTGGGTAAGCGGGGAAGAGGGAGGAGAAGAACGGGTAGCTTGGATAGAATGATGGGAGGTAGGAGGAACTGAAGAAGAGGGACATCGTGTGAAATTTAGGGGGTGGGGGGAATTAAATGTCCATTCAAACCTACCTTCACTGGTAGAAAAATAATAAGAATAAACCCTATACCCTGCTTATAGGGCATTTCACCCTGATGATGCGGCCTGCAATGGACGCGAAAGCTCGGACGGCATAGCTCCAAACGCGGCGGCTCCCGAAACAGACAACTGGAAATTAAAATGGGACTGCTTAAAATGTACACTCCAGAAGTTATAAAATTTGAGCAAGGTAATAAAAAAATAATTGGAAACTTCCCCATTTACAATAGTTTTAATTGCAATTTTCTTCTTTTGAAAACGAAAAGCCTAATATTTTTTTCATCGAAATACGTGAACTTTAGTGGATTTCATTAATCGCTTTAAAAGTACCGATGCTTTATATTCTTCTATCAGTTTCGATATAAAAAAATTAAGCTTCATTGTAGGGTTGACTCAGGATAGCGCTTCTGTTACTCCCTTAATTCATTCACTTCAATTAACCCAGATTTCCTTCCCTTTCACCGTGTTATTAATCCTAATCTATATTTCTGTAAATTAGTCCCAAATAACTGTGTGCTTATACCTATACGCTTGCTTTGGCTTTCGAGATATCTCTTATTACTAAACCTGAAAAGCGTGAAGCGAGTAAAAGCGAGGGGAGTTGGCTACGAGGTTGAAAGGGAAGCTTCGTAGGAAACACCTCATTAGGGCTAATACCAGAAACATGTTATTTTACGGCAGTGAGGAATAGATTTTAACAACGGTGGAGACACAGCTGTAAGCTTTTGAACAGTGATTTTTCGTTCAATTGATAGATATCTAATGGATAGAGCCAGGTTAATGATAAGCCTATAGGTAAGGGGGGAAGAAACGAAGTCGGATATTTTGGGAAAAAGACAGGAGAAGAATTACGGGCTTATATTGTGATATTATTGTCTGATAATGGCAGTTGAAGAGGTAAGAATGACGGGGAAGATTAGAAAAGAAGTTTCACGGATGAATTAGTGATGTGCGTTAAAGGGAATAATGATATTAACTTGAGAAGTGTAACCGTTGGAAGGAATGAATGGTAGACCGCGTCAAGACAATCTCATCATCATCTCATCCTCACGTTTTTTCCCACAACTGTAAATATCTTTTACACATACATTTAATTTTATCATTTGCATCTTGTTGATTTTATATGGTTTTCCTAATCGAAACCTTATATTCATTATTTTCATATTGTATAACTATATTAATTTTTTTTCATTGTCATATTATCTTACTTATTTTTTCCTCATTGTAATTTTAATTATTTTTCTATTGTAATTTGATATATTTTTAGAGTATTTAGAACAACGTTTATATGTATATATATGCTATATTTCATGAATTGACGAGGGGTTAGATGGAAGAAGGGACTTTTTAGTCTCAATCTCGCCCCAATAAAGACGCTTATCCATCTATCTATTAGTTGGAAAAGCCGCAAATCTATCATTGATGAGCAGCGATTAGTATGAGTACCTAACTTGCCTTTTTCTTTCCGGATCTTAAGTGTTACTTCTTCCACAAAAGTATCCTAAGCGATCCCCACCCCTATCCAAGTGTCCTGATCTCTGGCTCGTCGTTCCTGCAAAATGCTTTTAAGTTGTGCGAATACTCGAATACCTTGAACACTAGAATGTGTTCGATGATCTCGAATAAATATACTAAAAGAATTATATTCGAGATAATTACGCTATTTAATATATATTTCTCTCTAATCTCGAATAACTACATCATAAGTTTCGCGAGAAGACGGCGTAGATAAGAGTCTGTTGATGGGTTTTGCCTCGTAATTTATGGTAGAAAAACAGCAATTTCAGCAAGTGGCATCCCGGAAAAACTGTTGTTTTTTCGCTATAAATAAGGCGCCGGCATTAGTCACCGCTAGTCACGATTCGAAATTAAGAAAAAAGAATAACGTTTAGATTTTCATTTGCAGTTTTAGTATTTGAGGCATTAGAAATTCGACAGTGCGAATATTCGAGTCGTGATTTAATATTCGTATTCGAACTCGATAAATCCTCTATTCGACTCATCTCTACTTTTTAGGCTTTACTTCTTTTCCTCTCTACCGTATATTTATTCCTCCAACCTTTCATGTCATCGTGATTCTCTCTGTGGAGACTTCTGATCCAATACTTGTTGGTTTGAGGGTCCCTTCTCGGAATTTCCTCTCCGGATAACTTACCCTATGCTCCTCCGAACGAATGGGTGGATGAGGAAAGCGAAGTTTCACCCGTGGCCTCGTGTGAGTGTTGAAGCAAAGGCCGTGGAAACCGCAGCACTGGGCCTGAAGGGATCAAGTTCAGGACAGACCGAAGTCAAAACCGCGCTTCAAAAGTCAGTCCCCATCACATATCACCGCGGCTCATTGCTGCTCTGCTATCTTTCAACGCGGAAGTTTAATAACATCGCAGTGGCCCCTTCAGTTGTTTTGCGGTGACAAAATTACCGCAGCCACATATTCCACGAGGGTTTCCGCAGTCAGTGACAGGTGGAAGAGGGGGCCGGATTGTGGCCTCAACCTGCCCAGGTAAAATAAAGCGCAAGACAAGCGCAAGCTTGTCGTCGCCAGGCAAACATGGGACTCGTCAGTGCCAACGCCTCCTAAGGGATTGCTCTGTACACATCACGGTTGAATTGATCACGTAAATAATTCAATGAGAGAGACTTGCGCAGGAGTAGATTTGAGATGTCTTTCTGAGCACGAAAAATAAGGGATCACTAAAGACTTATAAATAAACGGATAGGTAGGTTTAATAAAGGTCTGGATTACCGTTGGTCTGAGCCAGTTCTTGCATCTACTAACGTACGACTAATGCGCTTTTGCATACGTAATATAAAAGTAACTTAAGTAAGGGGATCGGGTTGGTGTGGTGGCTAGAGTACTGGCCTCCCACCCCGACTTGGCGCCTTTCGTTAAGAGTAGGCTAATACCGACGCCGGGTTTCCCTCCACATCTCTTCCGTTCCCTGAAAACTCCTGCCATTACCCAATTATCCACCTATCCTAAATGGCGCAAATGCTGACCTCAGCTGTCGGTTGCCTCCCCTGAATAACCGAATAACCAAAACTTAAGTGAATGCTTAAATCAGTCGATTAAAGTTCTGTCTCTTCGAGTATTGTACAAGTTTCGCACACGCATCTTCGTATATAATCGAGTACTGTAAAGAGATTTTTGAATTTTTGAAAGGCAAAACTTGAAGAACCAGGACACATTTTCATTTTTCATCAATGTATTTATGCTTTTAGTGCATCGTTACATTTATTTTCCTGTTTCCCATCGAGTTCAGTAAGGTTTCACTCCCTAACCTGATGTTCTTGAATTTTACGCCCGGTTGGAGAAAGTACTTGCAACCTTCAAAAATTAGACCTACCTTCGGGTAAAAATTGTGGTATGAAAAGTGAAGTGTGGTATGAAGTGAAAATTTCGGTAGATTTTAAATACGACTTCAACTTCTAAGTTCTCGAACTAGCCGTGAAAACTTTAGCGGCGTTACCCAATGAAATTGCGCAATAGCAGACATTCCACAGGGAAAAAAATTATTCGCCTTGCCCTGGACTCGAACCCGGACCCCCTGATATCCGGCCAGGTGCTATACCAGTTGAACTACCAAGGCGTCCTCTTTCTGCTATTGTGCAATTTTAGCGGGTATCGCTGATAAAGTTTCCGCGGCTAGTTCGCGAGCTTTGAATTTGTTTTGTGTAAACACCTTAGTGTTTCAGCGTCGTCGGCTTTAACGCTTGCTTTAACGCCGCGGACGGCGGCGCTATGCCTACGACTTCGGCTGCTTCGTGACATGATATCTCTATTACTCCGTGAACATCTTGTTCCTTTAGAGCCTCTATAATTTCTACGGAGAAGAGGACGCCGTGGTAGCTCAATTGGTAGAGCACCTGGCCGGAAAACAGGGGTCCTGGTGCAAGAACCGGTCAAGGCGAATGATGATTTTTTCTTTGTGTAATATCTGCTATTTTTAAATACGGTGTCTGGAGAATGATATAGAAGGAGAGGTCTATGGAAAGGAAGACGGAAAAAAGGAATGGAAGAGGAGGGAATTATAATAATGATCTTTATTTAATTTTGAAAACTCTAAAAAGAAGAAGTGACAACTTAATCGGCCATATCTTGAGACATAAAGACTATCGTTTGAGGAAAAAGTGAACGGGAAGACTGGAAAAGGCAGGCCTCCTATGAGAAACATGGAACAGGTTGTGAAGGATGTAAAAGAGAAGAATTACGTCACAATGAAAAGGTTGGCCGATAGAAGAATCAAGTGAAAAGCTGCGTCAAACCAATCCTAGGATTGTTGACCAATGATGATGATGTTTAATCTTTTACAATTCTGTCCCGTAGAGCACGAAGGAAAAAAGTGCATAAATTAATTGTAACTGTTCAGCCTTTCACAGGATATTTCCTTAAAAAAATTGCTGTCAAAGTATAAAATTGGTTTGATGTATAGGTATTAAAAACATTGTATATAGTTACATTTTACAAAAAGTGATGAGCACAACAATACATCGAGTTTCAAAAAATAAAAATCGAGATTAGTTTAAGGAGCAGTCAAGATAAATTCAAATGTTTTTGCTTTAAAAATTTTTAGATTCTTACAGATTTTACACTGATTACCAGTGAGCTCCATAATTTTGCATGAAGAAATTGCAAATTGATTTTCTTACATATTAGTCCATAAAGGTGGTATATAAAGAGTTTTAGTCTTTCGAGCAATGCGTTTTTCAGAGTTAACATTCAATTTTAATTGAGCCTACAGGTAGGACGGTAATTGAGTTTTAAGCATTTTATGCATGAACGTCGCCTTTATTATATATTGTCTTTGCTTTAGTCTAGGACAGTTCAATAATTTACAATATGGCATGACAGGCTCACCGGTTTTAACATCGAAAACAAAGCGAATACAGGCATTTTGAAGTCGTCGTAATTTCTGATTTAAGCCAGAAAGTAACAAGTTAAGTCAGTTATGTCAGAATACTCTATTCAGCAATGATGAAAGTGAGGAAACAGTAGCACTTGTACTGTTTTCTGCCGTAATCTAACTGGTATTAATTGCCTAAAGTTCCTTAATGGACAAATTGTTTTGTATGTTTTGTTTTATATGTGACTTACAAGATCTTTCGACGCTAGTGTTTTATTTATGATTATACCAAGATTGTTAAAATAGTTAGAGAAGTCAATTAACGAATGCAGTGGGAAGGAGAGATACCAGAGGAATTAAGGAGGCTCCACCGAATTATTTCATTTTTGTGAAAATTTCAGAACACATCATTATTTGCCCCTTCTATCGATTGACAATCAAATAATGAGGCCTTTCCATCATGTATTTGAAGAACAAAGACTTTGAAAATCAGTAATTTTATGTGTGGTTATAAGGCAGTGCATGGCTATTGTAGTAAAATTTCAAGATTAAAAATGTAAAGAGAAATGTCGTTTTGACGAAAAACTAATATAAGATGCGCAATTTTACTTAGAATTTAGCATTGTAAAAAAATGTATGGCCTTATCACACTTGTTTAATTAAAATTAATGAATGCTTGCTCGAAAAAAAGCAGAAAAGCTTTAGTTACACGACAGTAAGCGCTACAGTATTGGCATCGGTATATTGGCATACAGATTGGCATCGGTACTTGTGACGGAACGTGAATACAAGCCTATTTACTCACTTAATTAAGGAATATAACTTATCAAGGTCCTTTTTATATTTTTATGCAGTTTAAATATTCTCATTGGCTATTGACATGGTGTAATTAATAACAATGCTTCCAAATGGTAGCAGCGACATTGTTGCCAAATAGTTTTCAAAAATATCTGCATATATTAATAAACAAGCTGTACCCGGCCACGCGTTGCTGTGGCTCAATCTGGTTAAAAGGAAAGCGCACGTTTATAGTATGTTTAATTTCACAATTCTTATGGGTATACAATATTTTTTGTTGTTCCATTGTCTGTGCAGATATAGACATTGTCTGGTTTGCCGACTCTAGAACACGCAACACACACGCAACAAAATACACGTACATGTGAGAAGCAATCCGTGTCTAGATCTAAACCGCATAGTTCTAAAGATTGGCCCTGAGCTTTGTTGATGGTGAATGCAAATACCAATCGAATTGGGAATAAAATCACTTAAATTGAAATGGCATATCTGTTGGATACATAGGAATGCGAGGAATGAGGACATCTTCGACTTTGAAAGTTCCTGTCCAGATTGTGGATTCTACGACGTTGCTCATTAATTTATTTACTGAAAGCCGCGTGCCGTTGCAAAGCTTTGGCTGGTTGATATTTAGCAACATGATAATTGGCACGCCATTTTCAATTTCAGTACGTGCGGTGGCATCCCTGGCAGATCAGTAAATTCAAAACTTCCGTTCGATAACCAATTGAATCATCTGCTTCCACAACATCGTCGACGGTCTTGTACATATGTGCCTGCGTCGTTTCGAGTGTTAGACTGAATAATATTGTTTAGTTCGCAGAAGTCTTTGTTCTTGGCCGCAAGAATACCTCGTTCACTTAGCCAATTGTGATCCTTATAATTGATTTGAATATTGGGAAATACTTTTTCAACCATCTCTTCTTTTGACGTTACTAAATTGCAAAATTTATGAGGCAATGAATTTTACCTGCGGTCAGATCAACCGTTTCACCTTTCCGTTCCCAATTTCCAGCAATTTATGTAAGTATATCTCAGCTGATCGATTGTTTTGCAGCTGGACACGCATATTTGTATATAATTTTAACGTCTTTACGTGTCGTCACAAAGTAGAATATTTCAGGCAAGCATTTATTTCATCCGCTAGTGTCAATCGAGGAATTACAGGTAATGTTTGTCTGAAATGTCGTGCAAGCAATATTAATGCGTTCTCAAATGGTCTCAGGATTCCACGGAAATTCTGCAACGATCGATCCAGAGCCTCGAGCGATGCTTTGTGCACCATTGTGCATTCATCCCAAGCAATAAGTTTGCATTTCTGAAATATTTGTCCCATGCCGGATGATTTGAATATGTTGCACGTGAGTGTTTCAATGAATTGCAAGTTCAATGGGATGCACATCCCGTCTCCAGTGTCGATATTGTATTCTCGATATTGTACAAACCTTCATGGAGTGAACAAAACAACTAACCAAAGCTTCATGGAAATTGGATGAATGTTGTGGTAATGCATGAAGTTATCAATATTGTATCAATGCAGTATCGATATTGTAATGATACTTTATAAAACTTTGAAAAAAAACACCTAAATAATTTCACCTCAATTTTGTATCAATAATGTATCGATATATCCATATGTTATCGATATTATATCAATACAGTATCGATATTGAATTATCGATTTTATAGAAACCTTCGCGGAGCGTACTCAACAACTTTCCAAAGTTTCATGGCGATCCGATGAATGGTGTAGTAATGCATAAAGGACAAACACATTATATACATTCGATACAGTATCGATATTGTAACGATACTTTATTTTTTTAAAAACTAAATAATTTAACCTCAATTTTGTATCAATAATGTATCGATTTATCGATACTTAGCGATATTATATCGAAAAAGTATCGATGTTGAAATATCGATTTCGTAGTCCTCTTTTCAGGAATGTACTCAACAACTTCCCAAAGTTTCATGGCGATCCGATGAATGGTGTAGTAATGCATAAAGGACACACACACATACATTCATTTTTATAAATATAGATTTCAAAAAATAAACAAAGAGTTGTATTTGCAGGGGAATGGTTTAAAACTATGTAATAAAATATTTAACCTATTTTAGATAGCGTATTAGCGGAAATGAGCATATATTCTCACTTTGTAAATTAAACGTGGCAACAACACGTCAGCCATGTTCCTAAGTCAAGTGGAGTTAAAAGAGCTTGTAAAAAATATAATGCAGCTACAACGCGCAATGTAATAGAATACTCATACAATTATTGTGTATGCGTTATCATACTATAGATGATTTTATGATATAGGCGTTTTTCTGGATCGGTATTTATTCATTAATTAACAGCTCTTTTACGGGATTTTGAAAAGCGGAGTCATATTGGAACCCCATTAAGAACACACAGAGTACATGAAAAATAGTAATGAAGTAAAGGGTGACGGAAGGATAATTTAGGGTCAGAAGTGAAGGTGATGGGTGCAGAGGGAGGTGACTAACAGGCTGTAGAATAATGAGATGGAGGAATTCCTCAGCACCAATGAAGGATAGCAGTAAACATGGGGTGCGAACCACCCCACCACAAAATGATTTCGCCCTTTGTTGGGGTTGTGTAAATAAAGTATTCAGCGAAGTGTACATACATACAAATTAGCTAGCAATTTGAACGTTGTAAAAAATTTACAACAACTGTAAATTGTTATTTATTTGCACGATTAAAAGCAACACGAGAATGAGTATTTGTCCCAGGGTGTTTAGTGCTTATTTGTCTGACTACAAAGTCTTCCCCATGCCTGAAACAATAATGTAATGTAAATCATAGAACATCTCTACACCTACGAATCCATCGAAAATATCGTATAAATTATATTATATGTAATTAAGATGAAAATACCATCTCATGTTTGGTGAACGTAATTTTTTTAGCTTTATTACTAATGGTAAACAGGATTTCGTACCCTTTCTCTTTAGGAAAACGGATGGCAAAAAAGTAGATAAATATTGGATATAATTTCCAAAATTGCTTGTTTTGGTACGGAAATTTCACAATAGTACCTAATCTACGGAATATTTGATTCGTGATCACTCTCTGCTGCTTGCTGTTAATTCCAAATATTAACTAATGCCTTAGCACTTTACATTTATTCGTTTGATAACTCGTATTTATTCAATAGAATAACATCCCAAGCCTAGACATCTCTTCTCACTCCATCAAGGTGAATTTATGGAAATATTAATTACTTTCTCATTATTAAGATGTTATTTACATTGAGCAACTGTAAACTCGTGAGAAATATTCGCATATTAACCTCTATTCCCGGCAAAAAAAATAGAATTCAGCCTTTTGTGGGGTTGTTAAAATGAAATAGGTAAATTATAATATACAAAGTATCAAAGACAGCATTTAATTGTGAACGTATTTACAGATTGTGATTCCTTTTAACAGTAATTTATTTGCACGTTTAAAGCAACAGTCAAGTCTCGTGCCGTCAACAATCCTTTGCTCTTCGCTGTTTATTTACAACGTCTCCATGGGGATATCTTTTTCTGTTACAGCTCGTTACGCTAAAAGGTTTTTATTTTAACTTAAATTAGGAGCAAAAATTGTGTTTGAACGTAAGCTAAGTAAAGGATGTCAGAAATTGGTGAAAAAAATCCTATCCACTGATATCTTGTTCATCGCTACACACGTTGTATTAGTTGAGAAAAGGAGATATTGACAATAGAAGTAAAATATTGAATCAAGTGCAAGATATATTGCTTCGTTGGTTCATATTGCTCATGCAAGCGGGTGGGAAGCTCGCTGCCTTTTGCGATATTGTCTCGCAGAAGAGATAGACGGTACTGCGAGTCCTCAAGTGTCCACTAGCGCGAATCCAGAGATGGTGGAAGATTGGTGATTTGGTGGATGTACCCTTTTTATCATTCTTGCGTTGATGCCATGGGAACATCAATATATGTATAGAAACCGGCAAACAACTTTAAAATTTTAGAAATAAATGATCAACCTGAATGTATGTGACCCCATGTGGAACAAAGAGAGCTGCTTGGAATTAATTTCGGTCTCCCTGTTTCAAAAAGTTCCCTTCCTCCCCTGGGTTTGAAGAAACTGCGATGCCGTGACCTTTTCTCTTTTCGATAATTTATTTCTTTTCTACGGTTTCAGACCCTCTTTATCAAGGAATATACAGCTATGATCCTCTCACTTCAGTATTTCACACTACAATCACCCCTTCTCTCTTCTATCAACAGCCGCTTAACAACCTTTTTCGCAAAGCAAATATTCAACAATGGGGAACATGCATTATTTTTTATAACACTTTGAATGTGAAGTTTATTAGCTAAAATGTGTTTGGCGAAAAATTTTCTGAAGAATTAAGTTGTGCAACAAAGATATTACTTTTACAAAATTATACCTTTTCGGGAACTTAAAAACACGACGTCATCGCATGACGTCACGGCACGGTATCACTATGGGCGTTGTGTATCTGTTTATGCGTGGAGGTAAGTTGTTAAATTAATACTTGGCGATAACGTATGTATTTATCTAATTTGTTTAATACAATAAACGATTGTATTTCGATTTTTTATTTACGTAGCATGGATGGTAACGAGCAAATCGTCCATTGATTATATACTGGCTGTTTAGTGCCCAAGAATTTCTACTACGTCTATGCAATCGCTGATTTTTTTAAGAAGAACGCCGCCATAAGCGAGTCAACCAAAGGAAATTGTCGGAATGTGCTTTTTTAAGTATTTTTTCAGTCATCGTTTCTTTCGAGAAACGGCTAAAAACCTCGAAACAATACATTCACTTCGTTTTCTTTTAAATATAAATGTCTATCTCTATAGCAATATGGAACCTCTACCGTGCAGTGACGTCAGAAGGCGTTACAGGCCACGTGACTTTCGTCGATTTTCGGGAACATTTTAATATCATTTAATAACTTTTGTGGTGGGCGTAGAAAAATTTGGCTTATATATTTAAATTGGTGAGAAAATTCTGCATAAAGTACATCTTTGATAAACAAATTTCATGCATATTCCCCATTAACTAAAAGCATTTCATTTAATGAGGTTCCGCTATGACTCCGTGTATCAAAATCCCGTAAAAGAGCTATGTTATTTAATGAATAAATACCGATTCAGAAAAACACCCATATGGAAATTCATCTATAGTATGATAACGCATACACAGTTATTGTATGAGTATGCTATTTTATAGCACGATGTAGCAGTATTCTATTTTTTACAAGCACTTTTAACTCAATTTGACTTCGGAACATGGCTGACGTGTTGTTGCCACGTTTAATTTCCGAAGTGAGAATATATGCTCATTCCTGATATTATGCATTTTAATGTGGGTTAAATATTTTATCATTCATGTTTAAACTCTTCCCTTGCAAATACAACTCTTTGTTTTGAACATTGTAAATGAAACGACTTTGCACTATCCGCTTTCAGCTTTATAACTTCCCCGATCGATTTCGACGACTCAGCGTCATTTTCGAGGGGGGGTCAGTCTGTCAGAACATTTCAAACCAGGGCATTATATAGTTACGCTGAGGAGTGGGGGAAGGACTCAAACTGAGGGGGAGGGAGAGTATTGGATGGGAGTGAGAGGGGTGGTAGTGTGAGTGAGGGGGAGAGGGAGTTGGGTACCGTCAAGGACAGCAGTGGGGTCACAATTAGTGGTGAGGGTATTGTGGCGGGAATTAGGGTAGGCGAGCAAGTCAGATTTTAAAACTGTTAAAAACATCTGCGAGGATTTAAAATTAGTTAAGTCGTTTAAAATACATACATCAGGTGAAATGGAATGTCTTAAAATTTCAATGATTTCTAAATAATTTAGCTTAAAACTTTTTTCACGTGAATGCAAAATTTTTACGTCGAAAGTCGAAGGATTTCTTTTATATGACAATTTTAATCAGCTCGACGCTGGAGTCAATTCAACGTTTACTTTAAAGAAATAAATTCATGTACTCAATGAATTTACTAATATATAACACCAGAATATTACTATCAAACGTTATGTTATAATATTTTTCTGAAATATGCTTTAATATCTCATTAGTAATGATATTATTCATACGCCATACATTTTGGCTGGAGCTATGGCAGCGCCACTTGAAGACAACTGACGCATTTCGTCTGCTTTAAGCGCAGAAATTGGTCGATTTAGCGAAAAATACGGTGGGTTGGTGCCTTTTTTTTCGTGTCATTTTATTTCTTGTGAAATTACGCATAAAATATCAGTTTTTTGCAAAAATGACATGACACTGTGGTATTTTTAAACGTTATATTCCCATGTGATGGCCATTCTCGCCGTTAATCGTATGTAATTTCAAATGCAATTTGTGGAACAAGGAGTATGGGTTGGTGTAATTATCTTTACTTTAATAGATAGGGGAACTTTAGTTCTAAAATTGCTGAAAAAAAAAATTACATGGCTTTCACTTTTCGGATCAGCCTCCTTAATCTCCTTCCAGGCTTGTAGTGGATTGGGGTTGGACTTGCGGTCGACTGGAGGGAGGTTTACGAACTGGCGCAGCTCGATTGGCACTCCACCAGCCCGATCCTGATCAGCGTTAGCCTTGGAGCGACGCACTCGCTCGTAAAGGGAGGCCCAAATATCGTCGTCTGAATCGGGTTGGTCGTGACTGCTCTTCTGCTCCTCCTGACCACTCTCAAATGCAGATCGATGTGACCACCGGCCCATGTGACTGTAATCTCACGGGAAACCAATGGTGAATGAAATAGCACGGCGAGGCAGCAAAATTCAAATGCTTTAGCAAGCTCAAGGCGCGTTTACACGTAGCAGTTGTCTGCTATGACAGTCAACTGCTAACAACTATTAAGCCCCACTCGCATGTGTAAATAGCAACTGCGATACGAGTTCAGGTCGATACTGGACACATGTCGAACACTATCGATCCTAGTTCGAGCTATTAGCAAAGTTGAAGCCCGTCTACTTTCTAGCGGAAATGTATCCAACACAATCGCCAACGGAAACCAATACACCACGGAATTTGGACACAATAAACAAGGATATCCTTCCCCAAAAGGGGAGATTCTTCTCTTTAAAGGATGGGAACAAAAGATAATAGTCAATGGAATTTATTGCTTGAAGAATTTCATGAAAATTTAAGCATCAATCACTATTGAAATAAAACGTTTTTATTTGTTGTGGCAACGCCTAAATAGCAGATTTAAGCTGCATGGAAGTTGGTGCAGACGCATCATAGCAGTAACGATATAGATACATCGCGCATCTCGCGACTGTCATAGCACTCAACTGCTACGTGTAAATGCTGGTTACAAATCGAAAATCGATCGACTAGAATCGATTTTGATCGATTTTTCAAAACAGAAAGTCGACTTCGATTATATCTAAAATCGGAGTGTGATAATCGATTTAAAATTAAAATCGAAATCGATTTTCCAATCCTTACGCCGAACCGCGCTAACCTCACTCCCGATGAGTAATGAATGACGACTTTCTCCACACCTACGCAATACCCTGTAAGCCACCGCGTGGATGTGTGGCAGGGGGTGAAGAAACCAAACAAGCATTATAGACATGACTGAAATTTTATTAGTTATTCTATCCTCGCTGAGCCTTTTTCTTCTTCAGCAGCCTTCAAAAGTCCAATTTCAGAATTTTCAATATTGTTCGCTCGTCATGACTGTGGTAGACTTGGGAATTTTCCATTCTCCGTCAATCTTTTCGCTACATCATCTGCATATACATAATACTCTACAAACCACCACAAAGGTGTGCGGCAGGGGTTGAATTCTAGTGAGTAAAAATATTTCCAGAAGAAGATTATGCTTGCAGCTGCAAATACAAGGGTAGAAGTGAGGAAACATTTCATTAGGACATACATCTGGAGCATTCTAATATATGGCAGCGAAGCATGGACAATAACAGCAGCAGAGAAGTCTAGGCTGGAAGAATTTGAAATGTGGTGCTACCGAAGAATGATGAAGATAAAATGGATCGATCGAGTGACAAACGAAGAAGTGTTAAGAAGAGTGGGAAGAAGACATGTCTACTGAAAACATTAAAAATAAGAAGGGTCAACTTAATGGGCCACATCTTGAGACACGATGGCCTGATGAAGACAACTGTCGAGGGAAAAGTGAACGGGAAGATTGGAAAAGGCAGGCCTCGTATGAGGTATATGGAGCAAGTTGTGAAGAATGTAAATGAGAGGAGCTACGTCAATATGAAGAGGTTGGCCGATAGAAGAATCGGGTGGAGGGCTGCGTCAAACCAATCCTAGGATTATTGACCGATGATGATGATGATGAAAAATATTCTAATCCAAACTTCATCTACTCCAATCACCCTCCACTTGAAGTGGTGGAGTTCTACTTTACTCAAATGCTTCACACCTGTGAGGTAGTCCTACAATAATTTCAACTCCCGTTAACCCTACCGTGAGCGGATGTGGTGAAACCTGGAATAGCCATACACCTAATGCTCCACAGTTTAACGTCCCATCCGACGGACGGGCAGTGAAGTAGAGGTGTTCCTCACACACACTATCCAGTGAGGAATAGTCCACAAATGAAAAATATCATTACCCCTGCCAAGATTCGGACTCCAGACCTCGGCATGGGAAGCAAGTACTCTAGCCTCCGCAAGGACTTCGTGTAAACTTATTATCTTTCATTTGTAATGGCTGCCAGGTGATGGTACACCAGAGTCCTCTACACGGCGGCTACTCAACTACAAAGTCTAGTTGGGTAGCAGCCATGTAGAGGACTCTGATGGTTCACCTCCAACACAGCCTTGCGGTGCCTTGCAGAGCCAGTCTCCGCAAAAACCTTGTCCATGCCTACAAATGGAACTAGATTTTTTCTACTTTATACACATATTTCTAGGCTCTTGTAGGTTTGCTAACCTTATTCATTATTTCCCGTAAAAAAATTTGTGTTTCCCTTTCATCCTGAATTTTCCCTTTCACTTCCGTACATGGCTTTTTCATTTGTCTTTTTTTTATTTTTGCACTCACTTATTAATCGCCTGTTTTACTGTAAGTCCCTCTGTATTTAAACAGAAATTTCCTGTAATTCGTCAAGATAAATACGGTATCTTCCATATGTACGCTTCCTCGTTTATGCTATTTTTTAATGAGATTGTCCTCAGCGGAAAAGACTTAAATATTAAATAGAGCTTGACATTTCGTTAAAAGTTCACATCTTTTCAGGAAATCCGCAAAATGTTGAAGAGAGTTACTTGAAAATGAAAAGTCGAAAAGAAAAAATATTTTATTATTTTACTTTCAATAGAACTAACTTTGACAATATTGCCAAATTGATGCTACGCAGGGGAAGAAATCACCGTCAACTCGGGACTTAGAAAATTTTCGGCTCTGAAGTGTTAACTTTTTTTTGGAAGTGCCTGTACTTTCATAGATTACTCATTATGAGTGTTTCATGTTCACCAGCATTTTGTTCTATTCAGCGCGTCAAAGAAAATAGACAATGGCAAACGAAATGAACATAAAAATGTTTAAACATTTTGATTCATTAAAGCAAACAAAGCTATTGGTTTTATTTTGTGAAGACCACTACCTCGATACAAAAATTGTCCTCTCACCGCTGAACAGTGTCCCGAAATGGCCTCTGAAATTTAAAAGATATATCAGTATCTATGGTGTCGGCTCATTCCTTGACGTCCGTCAGTATAGTAACAGGACCCCTTTCCATATCACTCATTAATTAATTATGCATTTTAAGCAGGGATGTGATCCGAAAAGGCACTTTACGTTTCGTGGCGTATCTGGGAGGCACCCGAACTCGGAATCCGAGCCTCGGCGTTGAAGGAGACCCAATCCTTCACCACGGGTGGTTTACAGCACCAACTGACCTGTCACACTATAGTTTATAACTTCTTAAAGTTAAACATAAATCGCACAATTATGTTCATCTTTGTGTTGTACTATTTACGTTGATGAAAATGGTTTTTTAAACACAGTTATACGTTATATATTAACCATTTTACGTGCATTAGTAAACCAAGCCAGTTTAATGTACATTATATTACTAAAGCATGTAAATTGGTTAATATCTATCTTATGACTGCGATGAAAAAACCATTTTCATCAGCGTGACTAGTGCAACACAAAGGCGAACATAGCTTTGTGATTTAAGCTTAACTTTAAGAAGTTATAAACTATAGTGTGACTGGTCAGTTGGTGCTGTAAACCACCCGTGGTGAAGTGTTGGGTCTCCTTCAACGCCGAGGCTCGGACTCCGAGTTCGGGCGCCTCCCAGGTACGGCACGAAACGGAAAGTGCCTTTTCGGATCACATACCTGATTTGAAGTCTGCTCTTGGTCCATATACCATGAGTCCATACCATACCTTCAATGACTCCTTACAAATCAGTTTCCGCCCTATTTCCAAAATTTATCTCCATTTCTCACATGAATATTGTAAGTTGGTCCTACTGTTTTTTTTTAATAGTTCCAATGTGTCAAGACGCATGACATTTGAATAGGCTCTTGTTATGAGGGTCCCTTGATGACGCCAAGACAGCTGCCCTCCCCTCCACTCGGAAGGAAATGCGATTCGGGGTGAAAGTGCGGACTTTCGAAAATTTCGAACGTTCAGGAACATCCTTCCCCCTCCCCTCTCCTGCGTTGCCCTCCTCGGCCCCACGTGACATCCACTAAGGGGAGGGGTGGGTCTACTAAAAGGTCACGCGCAATAACAATTCACATTCGAGTCGGGACGACTGGAGGCGGTCCTCTTTTGTTTCGCAGTTCGCTTGCATTAGACAGAGAGCGTGCCGACGCGATCGCCGGTCGCGACGACAATTGAATTCGGCAAAGCGAAATGGGATTTGAAGGAGGCAGTGGATCCATTACGTTCCACCCAGTCCTTTGAGGGCTGACGTTTCGATATATTCCACATCTGCCTTTTACTCCCATTCCCCCCTCTCTCTTTGAAGCGGCAGGTTCACCTCAGTTTTCAACTTTGCCGCATTCATCAATCGGTAATACATCGCCCACTCTGCAAAAACTTACTACAGCGCGTTCGCGTGACTTAAAGCAAACGAGGAATTCCATCGTTTGAAGTGTGAAGTTAAAAAATTTCTGCCATCAAAGATACCATGCGATTAGTAAAATGAAGGCCCCAAGTCTTAAACTGGGATTCATCAAAAGAGTATTGGGTAAATGTGACGATCATGTACGAGAAATCAGGTACTTTTCCCTTGTAGGACCTCGTTTGGAATATGCTGCCAGTGTATGGGATCTCTACGAAATCGGTATAAGTAAATAAATTGAACGTGTGCAGCGAAGATCGGCAAGATGTGTAAAGGGAGGGTACGATAACCTTATTAGCGTAACCTGTCTATTAAATGAATTAAATTGGGAATCATTGTCAGATCGCAGGTTGAAATTTAGACTTAATCTCTTAAACAAAAACCAAGACCATATTTTCAGTGATGATGTTAAAATTATTTTGCGAACCCCAACTTATTACGTTAGACTGGACCATAATCACTAAGTTAGAGAAACTGATTGCCGAACTGACAGATTCAAAATGTCCTTTTTTCCTCGTACAATTAGAGATATGAATAACGGTAAATGTATCCAATACGAGTGTAGCAATGGATAACATTGGTAGCTGCATGTTGGTATAAGGACTTGAAGCTAACCCAACTAACAGCATGTTTTTGCATGCTTGCTTTGCGATTTTTATATTTTTTTACATGGTGAAGTTTAGAACAGTATATAAATACTAATCCTTTATTATGCATGATGTAGTACATGTTTGGTGAGAATTCACACCCTGCCACTCACCTTTATGGTGGCTTGCAGGGTATTATGTAGATGTATATTGATGAATGGACGACTATTTATAAGAAATTACTCTATGAAACCCGAGAAGCTAAAGGTAGCATCAATACTGTCAATCTTAACGCTTATTACCGGCATAGTTCTCTGCGAATATTTCGAAAGTTAAGTTGTATTAATGTCTTTATTTTATATTAATTACATTTTAATAAGGAGTGATTTGTGAAAATAAACAATAAAATAACATGCTACGATTATTATGTTCGCATGCTTATTAAAAGCATTAATAGTTACTTCCATACAAAATGTAGCGTGGATAGTTTTTGCAACATAGCGTATTGGAGTTACTTTCCTCGCCAAAATCTTGTAGACTCGAGTTTAAACCTAAATAACTCCGAAACCGTTCATCGGATGTTCACCTTATTTGCATAAAAATTTAGATAATTTTGTTGTTGACAAAATACATGGCTAGAATTATTTTTAAAAACAAATTTTGGACCTGTTTCTTACGTTAGAGTAAAAAAAGGGCCCATTCTTCAAAGCCACGGCGCCATGCGTCACTTTAACGTCTAATAACTTCCAAGCAAAGCGTTTGACTAAAACAAATTTTTAATGCAAGGTGAATTGTATCTTTATTATTACGTCTGCGAAGTTTCAAGTTTTTAACGTTGCGTTTTTTCTGCACTGCGTTTTTTCGGGAAACATATTATTCGATATAGAATAAGGTGCTAACTTCAGCTAAATGATAATATCTGATTCGCTCTGGAAATTTAAAGAGAAAGTTGCCGAGAAAAAGTGCGGTTATAAATGGAATAGCATACCAATAATTACTAAAGTTAAAACTTTTAAACTTCGCAGACGTAATAATAAAGATATAATTCACATTGTATTAAAAATTTATTTTTGTCAAACGCTTTCCTTGGAAGTTATTAGACGTCAAAGTGACGCATGGCGCCGTAGTGCTAAAAAAATGTTCCCTTTTTTTATTCTAACGTAAGAAACATGTCCAAAATTTGTTTTTAAAAATGATTCTAACAATGTATTCAGTCAACAACAAAATTATCTAAATTATTATGTAAATAACGTGATAATCCGATGAACGATTTCGGAGTTATTTAGGTTTAAACTTGAGTCTACAAGATTTTGGCGCGGATAGTAGATGTACACATTCTAGAGAGTCGAGCGACAACTCAATAATTTTGTGTCTTAAGACATAGGAAGGTTAATTCGGTAGAGATAGGACTTTCTCGAAGAAAGAAGGGTGTAAACCCAGCTTTCGGCATTAGCTTTCTCTTGATGTTTCTTTGCTTTGATTTTTTTTTCGCCCAAGATCCCACGGTTCAAAGTCTCCTCTGGCAGACGGAGTGCTGAACGTGAGTGATTGCTGTCCACACTGCACCCGGGAACCTGTATATCATTGAAAATTCCCCGATACAACCTATATTCGAACCCGTGCTCTCGGGACTCTACCGTTTAATTAGATTCCTATCACCATGGATGGAGAGTTGGTCGGTAACCTGCCGGCCTAGCAGCCCAAAGGCCTTGGTTCGAAAACCATCTCGGACATGGAATTTTTGGTTTAAAGGAGCCAACTAGAAGGTGCGTTGTAACATTTACCGTTGGAACATCAAAAATATAGTATTATTGTTATTATTGAGTGTATGCTCCAGTACTTGGTGATTTTAAAGCCCAATCGGGCTTAAGTGATGGTTTTTGTAAAGCAGTTCCTATATGGGTCAATAAGGTCAAAGTACGCCTGTCCTAGTACTTGCCGAAAATTTCCAAACCCGATTCTCATAAATACGGTATTTCCATTTATTTTTATATTGTCTTGATCAAAGGTTTATAACGTCTTGAGTGCAGTTTTTAAGCTGTTATATTTTAAAAGTACATTCAGTATTTTTCCTCATCAGTAGAAAAGTGCAAACTTCAACGACACGTAAGCGCGATGGCAAACTATTGCATGCTGGTACATTGCATACGTGTGACGTGACATTCTTTCTTCTGCATGCCACTAGGTGGTGCTGCGGACGTTTCCAAGAAGACAGTGTACTCCGCGAAAGCTTATTAACAAGTGACTGAGGTGTATTTATTCAGTTAATTTGTTATAATTTACTTAAATTTATTCTATTTAAAATTATTTATTCAGTTCAATCGTATAAAAAGAGTCTGTATTCATTTTACTAAGCGCACCGTGAAGTTGGCCCATAATCACACGAACCTCGCTCCATGCTTCGAAGTAGCAAAGGACTCCACGATCAAAATGCCCTGTAGCATATAAATTGATTATTAATACCATGTTTAACGGAAGAGAGTCTTCTAAATTTGATATTTTTCATAGTCTATTATTAATACACATTCACTAGATCTGAGGGGCTCTGAAATGCAATGGTAATTTCAGAAGACGAATATTTCCTATGCTCCGCAACGTAAATTATGTACATACCTGTTACGTCAGCAACAAGGCAGTGCATCCCACCATTTCTGAGCTTTTACAAATGGTCTGAATATTAACATTTAATTTTTTGTAAACTGAGATTTCTCACTCCAACATTTTTGCGTTTAGTAAATACATTTATGGTGGGGTAAGAATCGCAATTTATGAATTCTGTTTTGTTTGAAAATGAAGGAAACTACCCTGTTACGTTTAGAAGGGTGTAATTTGTTTTCGTATTAGTTTCGATTAGTCGGAGGGCAGCAAAATACCATCAAACTGAGAATGGGTTCTTGTGATTGGTAGAAATTGACATTCGCGGGTCAAGTATTTAAAGACAAGGCGAAGTCGTCGGTGAAGGCTGAGGAGATGTTCAGTGAAACCGACCTTTGTGTGTCGTAGCCTTGGTGTTCCATTTGCAGAGTGCATGTCTTCCAGAGGGTTTACTTTGTCGGGGAATCAAACCCAGCGGCAAATAGAGCGGCTTCTTCTAAGTCCCCACTTCTAGGTGGCGCTCCGCGGTGAATGAGTGCTCACGCAACCCCATAGGCAACCAAGGGCGGTGATAATTCTGTAGTACGCCTAGATTGCTATTTAAACAGAACACAATTGAATAAGTAGTTAAAAACATGCGTGCGAATAAAATACTTAATGTATACACTGAAATATCATTAAAAAACGTCCCTGATCAAAGACTGAGGGAAACATAATTTCTCAGATGAAGGTAAAAACCTAAATGTTATCGTTTCGTAATATTATGTGCACCAGCGAATATTTTACCGAACCACGGAAGCAACTCAAAATTTTGTGCCATAATTTTGATAAACAATCCATGCAAGCATATCTCGGGAAAATATTTAATGTGCACTTCTAATACAAGACTGTTATCCCCAAAATATTTAATGCATGACAAATAAGATTTTAGAAAAGCAAAACTTTTCGAGTGCTGGTCACTCAAAGTTAAATTTATCTTCATTTCTTAGTGACTCTGGTTTTCTAAGGTTTGAAAAATTCTTCAATATACCTCAGGAACAATTCTTGATAGTAAGATTAATTCCCACCACCAAATGTTACTGTTTTTTTCATTTTTCATTGGAATATAGAAATGGCTGGAAACAGATGTGCCATGGATCAAAGATCAATAGAGATCCAGCTATTTTCCACAATGTAGTATGGAATGGGAAATTCAAATGAATGTACGAAATACTATATGATAGAGTGAAGAAGCAGTAAAAATCAGTAAAAACATCGGGAATTTAATAATTAAATGTCTATGTCTGAAGAAGCAAAGGGTTATCGAAAGAGAAGCGCACACATGGCGCCTGCGTCATTTACATAAAGCCCGGTGGCTTACCCCCGTAAGCCACCGCAAGGGTGTATGGCAGAGAATGAACCCTCACCTGCCATGTATTTTCAATTAGTGAATTTGAATTATCAATCAGAGTGAGGTTTGAACCTATCACCATACAATCATAGAAACAAATACTATTCGGTGAATGAAACATTTAATGCAATTAAGTGAGACAATGCTATCACCCCGTGGAAAATATTTGACGTGCGTCAACGAGACACGTGAAATGTTACCTAAAAATGGCACTAAATTGTTATTTTATAAACTGCAATTAAATAGTTATTAGTTGTCAGTCATTTCTATAATAAATTATAATAATCATTTATATTTTCTAGAACATGAATTCTCTTTTTTCTTTCAGTATCATCAACTATTTTCAGTGTTATGTTGTGTTCAGTGTTAACTAACTTTCAGTGTTATCTGGGAAGCCGAGTAACCAGCGATGAACGAAATAATAGAGAAATTGCCAGTAGAATTGCCCAAGCGAAAAGGGCATTTTACCAGAAGAAGATTCTGCTTGCAGCTGCAAATACAAGCGTTGAAGTGAGGAAACATTTCATTATAACATACATCTGGAGCATTCAACTATATGGCAACGAAGTATGGACAATAACAGCAGCAGAGAAGTCTAGGCTGGAAGCATTTTAAATGTGGTGCTACCGAAGAATGATGAAGATAAAATGGATCGATCGAGTGACAAACGAAGAAGTGTTAAGAAGGTTGGGAGAGAAGAGGTGTCTACTGAAAACATTAAAAAGAAGACGGGACAACTTAATAGGCCATATCTTTAGACACGAAAGCCTGATGAAGACAGTCGTCGAGGGAAAAGTGAACGGGAAGAATGGAAAAGGAAGGTCTCGTATGAGGTATATGGAGTTAGTAGTAAAGGATGTAAAAGAGAGGAGCTACATCAATATGAAGAGGTTGGCCGATAGAAGAATCGAGTGGAGGGCTGCGTCAAACCAATTCTAGGATTGTTGACCAATTATGATGAGTTTCAATGGTCGGGTAATCAATGAAAACAGTGGAATATCAAGAAATTTTTATTTTTTTGTTATTAACAGCAATGCCTCCGGACACGACATAAAATTTGACGCAGCCGAAATCATCGCCAAGGAAAGAAGATATTAACTTAGGCTGATAAGGGAGTCCATAGAGATCACCAAAACGCCAAGAAACTTCAACCAGGAAGACGGATACCATCTGACTAACGCTTGGAAGAGACTGTTCCAGAAACCGGCCAATCACAGCGCAGCAGCGAGAGAACGAGGGCTATATAAACGCAGCCAAAATGCCGATATCGGCACTTCGACCTGAAGGCGCCTGGTGGAATCCCGGCGAAACTGTTGTCAACCCATGGCTACCAACGCAGCGCAAACCCGGAAAATGGAGAGATCCACGAATCCAGAAAGACACGGAAAACTACGATCCAACTATCCTAGTATTATTGACCGATGATGATGTTGTCATCAACTAAATGTCATTCACAACATTATTGTAAATTGCCGTAAGTTTCTCAAACCTAATTTAAGGTATTGAATCTGAATGGCGATATTTAGGGATACTGGTTCGAGTCCCAATGAAGACGCTTAATTTTTCCTCTGTGAGCTTCAAGTGTTGTTGTGCCATTAAGCCGACAATTCCGCTAAATCTTATCGCGGCCAGTTTGCAATCTCTTTAATGTGTTGTATTGAGTCTTCCGTTACCATAAACGTCCGATATTGATTCAAATGCTTTTCAGCTGCAACGGCTACAGTTGTCTTTTATATGTATTTGGGTTGAACTGATGTGCCACAGGTGCTTGCAATAGAAAATGCATTGTTCTGAATGTACTCCCATCTACCAAAATAGGCTGCAATACCTTCGGTTGATAAATAGTACCTCCGCTTGGGGGTGATATAGTAGCGCAGAGAGGGTTAAGGGTACGACCCCCAACGGGAGGTCCTGGGTTGAAATCTGTGAGAGACCATTTTGGACAAATGTTGCTAGCATACAAAGGTACCTACTTAAGGGAAATTCCAGGCTATTCATGAATTAAAGGAGCTGGTCTCTGGATCTGAATGGAATAATTTTTATAGTTTTGCTAGATACAAAGGTACCTACTTAAGGGAAATTCCAGGCTATTCATGAATTAAAGGAGCTGGTCTCTGGATCTGAATGGAATAATTTTTATAGTTTTGCTAGATACAAAGGTACCTACTTGAGGGAAATTCCAGGCTATTCATGAATTAAAGGAGCTGGTCTCTGGATCTGAATGGAATAATTTTTATAGTTTTGCTAGATACAAAGGTACCTACTTAAGGGAAATTCCAGGCTATTCATGAATTAAAGGAGCTGGTCTCTGGATCTGAATGGAATAATTTTTATAGTTTTGCTAGATACAAAGGTACCTACTTAAGGGAAATTCCAGGCTATTCATGAATTAAAGGAGCTGGTCTCTGGATCTGAATGGAATAATTTTTATAGTTTTGCTAGATACAAAGGTACCTACTTGAGGGAAATTCCAGGCTATTCATGAATTAAAGGAGCTGGTCTCTGGATCTGAATGGAATAATTTTTATAGTTTTGCTAGATACAAAGGTACCTACTTAAGGGAAATTCCAGGCTATTCATGAATTAAAGGAGCTGGTCTCTGGATCTGAATGGAATAATTTTTATAGTTTTGCTAGATACAAAGGTACCTACTTAAGGGAAATTCCAGGCTATTCATGAATTAAAGGAGCTGGTCTCTGGATCTGAATGGAATAATTTTTATAGTTTTGCTAGATACAAAGGTACCTACTTAAGGGAAATTCCAGGCTATTCATGAATTAAAGGAGCTGGTCTCTGGATCTGAATGGAATAATTTTAAACGCCGATTGGCTCAGAAAGCATTGAGCTTTAATCTCACAAACCAGGACAGAATTTGGGTTTCTTCTCTCAAGAAACAGTCTCCGCTGACACATAATGTGAGATCTCCTTGTTGTTAAGTGCAGGGTCTTAGGTGCTTGTAGATTTCCAAATATGATATCAATTATATATCTCCATCTCCATGTGCAGGCAACTGCTCTTGAAACATATATCACCAACCATTTCTCCTCTGATGACGAAAATAACTTATCTAGGTGTTACTTGTCAGTGAAAAAAAACAGTGACAAAACGATAATACTGTAAACAGAGACGCGAAGTTTTCGGTGAAAAATTGAGAATCAATTTTTGGCCGACATCGATCTATCGAACCAACTTGGCAGTAGTATGGTATTATGGTAATCACAGTATTTTTCAAAATTTGCATCTTTCCAAGGAACGAACTCAATCATTTTCTACGCTGACGTCCTCAACTTTAAGAGGGCAATTAGCCCGACAAGTGGCGGACACGAAAGCAATGAAAATGTTTGAGTTCGCAAAAAAGTGCGTGTATTCACACATACAATGTCTAAATACAACCATCCTCTTGAGAAAATCACGCGTTAAATGGTGTCTAGAGTACTCAACTACCATACCAAGGGCTCTAGTCCAACCGCTAGCGTTTTTGCCATAAATATCATTGTCTCCACGTTATTGTTGCTTGGAGCGCACTTCAAGTTCAGTACTCGGTCCTTTGAATGAGACGTGAACCCCTTGGCGCAGTTCGGCTAATGCCAACGTCGAAATCCTCTCGGGGCTCCTGAAAAAATCCTCATAGAACAGGAAGGGTGTGTTTGAAACCGTCGGGATTATCTCGAACGGGTAACCAAGGAATCACGTGGTACGAATAGGTACGGTTCCCGAATGTTGGTGTCCTTTAATCGTTCACTACAATCTCACTCATTGTTTTTACTCGAGTTTTTTTTTCATTCGGGGGCACTATTCTCGAGACGGAAGAGAATAACTTTGGAGAGAACCTATGAGTTAGATTGTAAAAATGGATCAAAGGCATATAAATTCGCGAAATATTCCTGTTTGTATCACATAACTCCTTTGTTACCAGTTGGTGATAATCCCGACGATTTCAAACAAGCACCTTCTGGAGGGTTGTGTTTGAAACCGTCGGGACTATCTCTAATAGGTAACCAAGGAGTCACGTGATACAAACACGAATGGTTTCAAAATTCAATGTATCTGAATCACTCTATACAACATCATTAATTGTTTTCACTTGAGCTTTTCTCATGTATTTCAACTAAAGAGCCACCAATTGAGATAAAACAAGTATAAAAAATGAATGAGGTTGTAATCAGCGGTTTTAACACACCAAATTTGCGAGGCTTTCGTGTTTATACCATGTGACTCCTTGGTTACCTATTCGAGATAATCCCGACGGTTTCAAACACACCACTCCTGGGCCCGAAACCCAGTGGCTCGGGCGCCAATTGCGACTCTTTGAGCACAAATATTCCCTTTCTGCTGATTTTCTGAACATACACAAAGCTAAAACTGAAAGAGTAAATAAAACTATTACAATTTTATACCTACGGTATAAAATTGATTCATTTATCATACCATTATTATTAATTTCGATTACTTTTAAGCATATATTCATAGCCCCCGAACAATTTTATGAATTGATGCAAAGGAAAGATCTACATATACATAATACCCTGCAAGCAACCATAAAGGTGTGTGGCAGGGGGTGAACTCTCACTAAACATGCACTACATATCATGCATAAAAAAAGGATTAGTACTTGTATAGGTACTGTTCAAAACTACGCTATTTAAAAAAAGATAAAAATAGCAAAGCACACATGCAAAAATATGCCGTTAGTTGGGTTAGCTATAAGTCCTTATACCAACATGCATCTACCAATGTTATCCACTACTACACTCGTACTGGATATATTTACCGTTATTCATATCCGTAATAGTACGAGCAAAAAAGGACATTTTGAATCTGTCAGTTTGGCAATCAATTTCTCTAATTTTGTGATTATGGTCCAGTCTACCATAGTAAGTTGGGGTCTGCAAAATATTTATAACATCATCACTGAAAATATGGTCTTGGAATTTGTTTAAGAGATCAAGTCTAAATTTCAACCTGCGATCTGAAAATGATTCCCAATTTAATTCATTTAATAGACTGGTTACGCTAGTAAGGTTATCATACCGTCCTTTAACAAATCTTGCCGATCTTCGCTGCACACGTTCAAGTTCGTTATTTAGACCGATTTCGTAGGAATCCCAAGATCTGGCTCGAAGGATTGCCTAGCCCTGACTCGCATCAGTTTCCTAAATTTGCGTATAAATTTTATGCATGCAGTGATTTGTAAGAAGCACACATTTCTGTCATAGATCTTTCATGTGAAATTCATCACTTTGGTCATCTGTAAGTATGTTTGCATAAATTGAAAACGAAAAAAAATTACCGATTTGGATGGATGAAGGATTTGGAAGTAGATGTACAGTCAACCATTAATGCGTTGCTTCAGAAACCGCGATAGACTCGTTATTTTTAGGGATGGGTCGGTTCGGTTCTTCGGTTCTCGGTTCCACCGGTTCTTGAGCTTAGAACCGGAACCGGAACTGAGGCCAAAAATAATCGGTACCTAAATAATTGGCGCGAAAACCAGTTTGAAACCTACTCACACTCCGAGAGTGGAGGCTTCACATTAAAACCTGGTGAAATAGTGGACTTAGATGCTTCAAAGTCGCGAATTATTCTAATTCAGTCTCTGAAAATGATTATTGATTACCTTATCTTACCATTGAGCAATGCAAAGTAAGTGGTAAATTAAGAACCGGAACCGAGAATCGGAACCGAGAACCGAAGTTAAGAACCGAACCGGAACCGAAAAAAAGTGGAACCGACCCATCCCTAGTTATTTTGATTTTTTTTCCCCATTTTTACCGCAAATTCTATGCTCGCATTGGAAGAAGACCGAAGCTCGGAATCCAATCACTAAGCGAACTCCGTAACGACCGTAAAAGTCTCTTCCAACTCGACCGAGGGACAAAGAGTGTGGGGGGGGGGGGGGGGGAAGTAATCGAGCAAAAACAAGAGAGTAACGATGAGAGATGAAGTGGAGAGTACGCGCTTTGATCTGTGTGCTTCTCGCGTTCGTCGAAAGAGCGCGCTGCGACTCGTCTAATTTTTCGCCATTACACGCACCCTTCCTCTTCTTCTGTTTTTCGACCGCACTCTTTATCCCTACCTTCTCTCTATATTTTCCCCACGGGAACTGGGGCGCCGCCGAAACCAATCATTCCGTGCGGGAACGTGTGCGTTCAGTGCGCCGGTGATTCTTTCCTTGTTTTTTTTCTCTTCTTTTCGAGCTTCTTTTTTTTTCTTCCTTCCGGAGATACTTCCCTGGCGACGTGTTAACTCGCAGTTCATCCCTCCCGATGGGAAAGGGACACATGGTGGCCGAGAGAGGTCATCCGAAACCAATCAATAAGGAATGTTTTCGCGCACTCCGATAGCCACTCGGAAATAATAATCTCCTGGCTCGACCAGTCGTTAGCAACGCCAGCTGACAAACGAACAGTTGAGTGATACGTGCCCTTACGTGATCAATCAAACAGTGCGGTTAACGGCGTGGAGCGACTATGTCGGTAAATTGCCTCAAACACTCTGTTTTAACGGTGTTTTTGTTAAAAGCAGTCTAGGGCTCCACGCAATGGTCTATGGAAGGACAGAGGAAGAAGGTAGTTTGTAAAAAAAACTCACGGACGACAAGAGATAACAGCTTTTTCCAAAAGAATCTTCTGAGGCATTTCATAAATCAAATGAAAAAGGTGGACAAAAGACAATCATGGAAGCGAAAGATAATGGAAAGACCATCAGAAGGCCTTGAAAGGAGGAAAAAGACACTTTATTAATAAGGTCAGCTACCGAATGCTACCGCAAAAGAAGTTGTTTGTTGACATAGTGACAGCTGAACTGCTCGTTATAAAAGACAATGGTGCTTAATCAGTCCCTCTGCCTTAAGGAGAGGTTTTCATGCGCAACTCTCCGTCCGTCTGATGGTACGTTGAGCCGTGGACCCCTTGGCGCCTATCGTTAATAAACCACCGGTGACAACAACACGTTGATCTCCACTTTTACCTTTTGATCCCATCCAAACACATCTCCTTTCAGTCTGAGTCCACTTAGAGCGTAAGATAGATATCAACAACCCCGTAGATACGCAAGACCGCTCCGCTTCCATGGAAACATAACTAAAAGCTTTGATCACAACCAAAGAAAGGATGGAGCCGGAAGAGAGTATCAAGCTACGCAGTCTTCCTTTACGACAGTGCTCCATTCAGATATTTTTTCTATTTAAACGCATCAGTTTTCTTCTTCGCCAACAAGCAAACATTTCACCAGGTAGGGAACTTGAACACGCGTAAATTTCCCTGATATTTTTCAGACGATGAGAGTTAAAAAATGTACCGAATTCTCCAATGAACAGATATGTATGAATCGGTACGACGTTATGTTCTCCTTAGTTCAAATCAGGAATTTTTATTTGTAGACAAATTTGTAGATAAAATTTGGTGTCATTCAGTGGCCGTGCACATGTCAGAACAGCAGAAGGGACACCAAACCTTTACGAGCTTATGAACCGAAGGAGTCATATGTTTCTTCAACGAGATCGATGGTTTGTAGAAGGGAGAGGAATGAGTAACGATCAAAACCAATGTCATCTATTCATAGAGGGTTTCTCCAAGTGCTTAAAATCTGTCCTGCTGCGAAACAGAAGTCCCTATCAAGTATTTCAGTCCTCTGAGGAAAATTTCCAAGAGTATGGACATCATGCTGGAAAAACTAAGGCACGGAGACGAAAAGTGGAAGGTCATCGGAGATTTTAAGATGAGAATATACCCCTAGGGCCTGCAAGGCGGCTGGACGAAGAATATGTGTTAATTACGTTAATGAATTCACTTAGCGAAATACCACACTTTTATTAAAACCAACATAGGTTTCGACTTATGCAGTCATTATCAAGGGTCTTGATAATGACTGTATGCGTCGAAATCTAGGTCGGTTTTAACAAAAGTCTGTGGAATTTTACTAAGCGAATTCATTTACGTTATCAATATGTGGTTCCACGAAGTTAAGCCTAGCAACTTGTTATATATTCGTGAAGAATATTTGCTTTATTTTGTTATGGGATACCTGGACCGACTACCAACATGTGAAAAAATTAATTGGCGTTCGATACTAGAGGTTACAGTAATAAGAAGAATTTTAAGTCACAGACGTTGGTCAATTCAACCAAAATTTTAATGCCACCACAAGATATGAAGCTAGACCTTAAGAAACAATTTTTAAAGGGACTGGACCAAATATCCGAGCCATTTCAATTCCTTTGAGAGAAATACCCTGAGTTGTCGGAAGCTACAGTTAATTCAGGCAGCTTTCTGGGACCTCAGATTAAATAGGTCGTGAAGTCCGAAGAGTCCTTAGAAAAGCGAGGAAGAGGAGGCAGCCTAGATAAGGTTCATCGCCGTTACTGAAAGCTTCCACCTCGGATATGACTATCAGGCCTTGATCAAGAGGGTTGTGAACAATTTTGGCAAAATGGATGCCATCTCTTAAAACGCAAGTGCTGGATTTTGAACTTAAGAACTTTTAGGGACTTGATTCCATAATTATGATACATTGTCACTTAAGATTACATTACAAGTTGTCAAATAAAATTTTTTCACCAATTCAGTAGAATTTCAAGACTGCGTAATTCTTTGTTTTACGAAAAAGTGCAGAAAATACAAAACTATTCACATAATTTTTTCAAATAAATTGTGTTAATTTTCTGTCACTCCGTGGCAGTTCTACTATGTCCCTTCTAGTATACAAAGAATCACTCTGGCTCTTTCAGGAGGAGAGAATTTATTTTGGCAGTCCGGAGCAAACTTGATGTTAAAAATTGGAAAAAAGCATTAAATATCAATGCCCTGACTGAAAAAGTAAATCAGGACCACTATACCTTTGACTTTCATTCTTGAGCAAAAAGAACCAGTCACACAAATGAGGAACCGTTACAAAAATCTTCCTGGCCGGTGTTAAGCATGATTGGGTTGTATCTCTCCTCGAATTAATCATTATGGTGCCATTCAAGATACGACCTAGAAGTGTAAAAAGATTTTCTACCCTTCTCACCAGCTTTCTTAATAGTGACTATACCCTGACTTAGGTAAATAACAACGAAAATTGCTTAATAGTGTCAAATAAATTATCACCACATGTACTTCAATTTAATCTATTATAGTATTCTTACAGCTGGAAATACTAGCGTAGAAGTATGGAAACAATTCATCAGAACATACATCTGGAGCATTTTTCTTTATGGCAGTGAGGCATGGACAATGACAGCAGCGGAGAAGAAAAGGGTGGAATAATTTTAAATGTTGTGCTACAGAAGAATGATGAAGATTAAATGGATGGAAAAGTAAGGAGGAAGTCCTAAGAAGGGTAGGAGAAAAGAGAAGCCTGCTGAAACTCTAAAAAGAAGAAGAGACAACTTAATAGGCCATATCTTGAGACACGATGGCCTGATGAAGACAATCGTCGTGGGAAAAGTAAACGGGAAGATTGGAAAAGGCAGACCTCCTATGAGATACATGGAACAGGTTATGAAGGATGCAAAAGAAAACAATTAAGTCAATATGATGTGTTTGGCCGATAAAATAATCGAGTGGAAGACTGCGTCAAACCAATCCTAGGATTGTTGACCGATGATGATAGTATTCTTGTATTAATACATTTCCCTTACAGAACTTTCACCGAGCCCTTTTTTGTAGCACAATGTTCGTACAGAAAAAATGAAATTAAGGTTTGAGAGAGTGTTTGCTGACCCGGTGAAATTGATGTGTCAACTCTGCCCTCAGCGCTTGCTGTTAAGACAGGATTGGTTTGACATTTGGTGAAAAGGCACTCGCATAGAAAACTGCCGTCAATGTGATTCCGTAACGGACTGAGGCCGGAAGAATGGAGCTCAAGGTCCGGTGGTAGTTCCGCACATTGATAGTCATTTTTCCCCGTCGGATGCCGTAATTACAACGCGTGCCGCCAGGGGGTTCTGTCAGCCCCCAAGCGAGGGAAGAATGCCCGGGGCAGCGCGTGTGCCGGCGGGCCGCAACAAAGGAAATAAATGAGCGACGGAAAAAAATTGGCGCAGCGTCAGCGTCGAAGTTTGTGCGTTGGCATGCGTGCGAAAATATTTTTTTCCGTTAAATTTCTCTTATAATTTTATTTATTTATTTTTTAGTTGATTCTTGACATTTTTTTGGGTGTATCCGTTGTGCGGAAGCGTTTCCGTGGCTCTGTCCGGGTCGCGAGGCAGGCGAGGGAAAAAGCAATTAATCTGGTTGAGGGGGAGGGGTTGCCAGGGCTCCCCTCACCCCTCTGCGGGGGTTTAAACCACCCTCCCCCACCCACCCCAACCCAATCGATAGCGACACGCACGCACTCCTCGTATCCTGCCTCGGTCGGTCATCGACAGGCAGAAAGCAATGCCCCTAACCAAAATGACGCTGCGATAGGTCAAAGGGCATACATAAGTGCCTGCACAGTCAACCAGACTACATTTAGATCCAACTAGTCTCGTGCTATCTTATTAAACTAGGATTAGCAAAGACTCCAACTAGTCCTAGTAAAGACGAACTTTAAAAGCTTTTTCTCACGATTTTTTTCTCTTAACTCTCTCTTTCATTTTCAATAATTGTGAAGATGTTTTTTGATGTTGTGAAGATGTTTTTTCGACAGCTTTTCGACGTCCTCTACATTCACCGATAAATGTAAACTTTATAATTTTCACAAAATGTATCACTGTACTTCTGGTTTCAGCGCTTAGGTGCCATACCCCGGGTATGTGAACCTATGCGCTGAAACAGGTGGTACCTATCTTAATAAACATTGATATTCCTCATCATCATCATCTTCATTGATCAACAATCCTAGGATTGGTTTGACGCAGCTTTCCACTCGATTCTTCTATCGGCCAACCTTTTCATTGTGACGTAATTCTTCTCTTTTACATCCTTCACTACCTGTTCCATGTATGTCATACGAGGCCTGCCTTTTCCAATCTTCCCGTTCACTTTTCCCACGACGATAGTCTTCATCAGGCCATCGTGTCTCAAGATATGGCCGATTAAGTTTTCCCTTCTCTTTTTTAGAGTTGTCAGCAGACTTCTCTTTCTCCTACTCTTCTTAGCACTTCCTCGTTACTTACTTGGTCGATCCATTTAATCTTCAGCATTCTTCTGCAGCACCACATTTCAAATGCTTCTTCCCTTTTCTTCTCCGCTGCTGTCATCGTCCATGATTCACTGCCGTAAAGAAACATGCTCCAGGATATACCTCAAAATTAATAAATTTGATGAAGATTACAAAGTTTGCATTTATTCAGTGACGTTGAAAGTTGAACGTGAAACCACAGAGTTTCTGTCATCTGGGTGATTCCATTTTAAATCGACAAATTTTTCAGAAATGTCTTGCTTCACCACCTCAGATTTCAACTAAAATTGGTGCATAGATACTGTCGACCTTCCTCAGCCAAAAGCTGTTTTCGTAGAAAATAAATTCATCACTGAATTATAGTAATTGCGTTAACGCCTGAAAATCGTATTTTTACACTATTTTTCTACAGGCTGCAGCATACTGTTTTTACGTGATATACACATGTAAAAGGTGTCAATAGAAATAATATGAAGTCAGTATGCTGCTAGAGGAGTTTTCAATTGACTTTTCGCAAGAATAAGTGTCTTTTTGTCGCTATAAATGCAAATTCCCAGAATTCTTTTTTGTCACAAGTATGACCTAAAATTTCACCAATTAATAATTTTGAAAACGGGCCAGTTCTTCTCACCGTAGCACTCATACGTAACTAGGTAATGAATATATGAATATACATGGAATGTGAGCATTTCTCACTGAGAAAAGATCACTTGAATTTGAGAATTTTGAAAAAAAAATGGTTTTTCGGAGCTAAAAAATTCCATGTGGGATTGGGTTTAAAAATTATACAACCATTGTTGTAGAAAGTCGTAATGTTTTTCTTTTATGTAAAAATAGAAATGTTTTGTGTATGTGTGGGGTTTGGGAGATATAGTCTATGTAAAAACAGTGTTCAATTCCCACCGGCAAAGGGCCTACACAGACTCACAGTCCAACAGTACTATATTTTAACCATCATTAATCCTCGTGGGATTGGGTTTAAAAATTATAAAATCATTGGGTTAGTAATTTTAAATATATTTATTTTAGGTAAAAAAAGAAATGTTTCGTTTTTATGAGGTGTTTGGGAGATATAGTCAATATAAATACAGTGTTCCAATCCGACAGGCAATGGGCGTAAAACAGACACATGCATTCCTACAATACCATTTTTTTAATCCTCATTATCTCGCTTGCACCGATAAAAAGTATAATTAGTGGCACTGACATTTTGTAGTACGGACAGAAATGTATGCATGGACGAACAGTTTAAGATGTAGATCTACATTGTTGAAATAGGAATCTTGATCACGAAGGAAAGTTGAAACACTCAAAGAAGGAGCAGCGAATACACTCAAATCGATGATCTCTTGGATGGAGCTGCTGAAGAGTTTGGCAGCAGTTTGGTGGATAAATCATTCTGGGACTGAAAATAGCATGCAGCATTTTAATTCATACTCTCAATTCCTCTCATTTCAAAGGAGTATAATCCCATAATTTGCCATGGACATCATATCACTATGATGACAATATTTCATGCATTTGGGCTGCTCATTACATTATTTGCGGGGAGTTTCAGATCGTACGAATGGTTTAATTTCACTAGCTAAAACGTGCATGCATGAATTTGCTTTGACTTTATGTAGGTTTTTGTAGGATGAGGAATCTAAAAGGAGGTTCGGACCAATGGGAGCTGAGATTGCGCATCAATCCAAATAAATGTTCTTACGTAACAGTATTTAACCTTCACCGAATCATTTACTCTGATGACGATTTATTACTTCTTTTACCAACATTCCTATTTCTCAACTAACATAAAGCGTACAGAAATGGAGATATGATATCAATGAACAGGATTTTTACTGACTTCTGACATCGCAAATTGTTTACGTTAAAACACATTGTTTGTTTTTAGCTGTAAAAATCTTATAGAAGAATATCTTCATGGAGACGCCGTAAATAAACAACAATTATTTTCGGCAGGAGACGAGCATGTTGCTTTTAATCGTGCACAAAATAACTAATAATAGTCATGGTTAATAGTCAACACATGCAAATCAATGAACTGTCTTCCTATTTTGTGTATAAATAAACTGCCAAATGATTTCTAACAACCCAACAAAAGACAATCATTTTGTTTTAAGAGGAGGTTGAATGTGCGAAATTTTCGTTTATTTTTACTTGTACTTACTGTACAAAGTAGCCACTTTTTGAGGAAACATGACCTCATAGTTATTTGATTTTTATGAGACTGATAAGATGCATGTTATTTTGGCGACTTAGTAATTAAAATAATCTATCAGCGTCAGACTAATAATAGGTTTAATAGGATGTTTACTATAATACTTAATGAAAGAAAACAATTTCTGTATTCCACACTATAAGAAAAATATTACAATCTCAATAAATATACTGTGGAATACATAATGTTACTTTTATTCTTACCAACTTCATGTGATGGAGGATCAGTCAACTGTTTGTACCCTGCAATTTATGCAACATCTTTTGGACTGCAAGTTAAATTTGAGGTGGCAATTCTGTCTTTCGCTAACTCCGAGGAGTCAATTAACTAGTTTCACCAACCTTGGCTGCATTTTGAATTCTTTCTTTCGTGCACACACGACGTATGTTAATTGATACGCTTCGCCCACCGTTATGCTTTTGGTAAGCTATTCCCTGATTAAAAATAAATGTTTCCTTTCCAGATAAGGAAGTAAAAAAAGTCCCTTTTCAAAAATCACCACCAAAGTCATATATTACGCAAGGTTTTTATCGTGAGTGGGTCGTACGTTGCTTCCCTGCGACACGAAAGGTTTATTGAGACCCGGACGCGATTTATTTCTGTGTTCGTTAAAACTTGTTTCTATTCCTATATCAATGGAAACAAATTTTATCCAGGTGGACTCTCTTTTGATCACTATCCTGATATTCATTAACTCTGGGGATTCCTTAAAAGTAGTTTGCCAGAGTTTTTGTATTCACCCAAGTTTCAAATCGAGTCGAGGCAACCGACTTTAAGGCGTTTTGGCGCATATACTTATATATCATCTCCCTTGTTCTTTCACCCGAACATCCGTTCCATTCTCAAGCCCGAAACTTCACAGTGGATTCCAAACGCTCATTTCGAGTTTAAAAAGGTGAATTTCGTGTAAAAGTCCGGAATTCATGACAAAATCCGGAAAAAAATAAATCCTGGGACCCTATAATTATAATCCTGAACCTTAAAGTAATTTTGGGTTTATAGAATTAAGGAGTAGATAATGAGTCAATATTTTTAATATTGCGCTTTATAGCAGCCAATTTTTTACCTTAAATTCAATTATATGCGGGGTTTATCTAATTTTATCCTGTGGATTAATGGTGAATAGACTAGTGCTGAATGTGATACACTTCTGCATTGCACGAGAATCTGAATGGTGCTGTGGGTCTCTCATTCCGATGTCCTGGGTTCGAATTCCTGCAAAACCCTGAGATTGTTTGCTGGTGTACCGTTCCTCAATTGAGTGCTTTGTGGAGAGCGTTCTAGTTCATTGCTCCGTCCGTCGGGTGGGACGTTAAGCTGTGGACCCCTTTCCACCTCTTGCTAAGAGTAGGCTGATTCAGACTCCAGGTATATCTCTACCATCGTTTCCTAAATTATCCCTGACCCTCCAATTACTTACCTGCCCTAAAATTACCCAAATACCTTCAGCTGATGGTCACCTACCCTGAATAACAACTAATACTTGTGCCTTTCCCCTGAAATCAATATTTGTTATTTGATTTATCACCATGGAAATTGATGTCAATGAATTTGAATTACTGACTATATGCAACTTCAGAAAAGTGCTCGTGGTATTTGTTATTCATTACTTATTTTTTTAGAAGATGTCTTTAATGCGTATGTACATTATTGGTCCTTCCACACCACGTGACTTGCCAGAAGGTTCCAAAATATTCGTACAAAGTTACATGTTACAAATTTCTTAGACATGTTAAATTAGAATACATAATTACATTTCATTTGACATATTTTCAAAGCAATTTCAAGTAGCCCTTGAATAAAAAAAACAATTTCATTTGACTTTACTAACAATTAGATAGATTGACTTTACTTTAGATATTACTTTTCTCAATGTGGACGTCAAAATAGAAGCAACCTTTACTATTATATTGTATATTAAGAATCAATGAGACAATAATATTCCATCAGTAGTAATAAATCACATAACTTTGAATGCGAGACTCAATCTATGGCTGACTTTTATTTATTTCCTCTTTTACTGCTTCTTCTATTGGACGAAATTCAGCTAGGTAGCTGGAGACCACAAACTTGACCTGGATGAAACTTTGCTCTAAAAAATATGTTTGATGTTCTAGCTAACCTTCAACACTGAACATTTTTACTGCTTCAGACTGCATCTTTTGGTAACAGTTAAAATATACGTCTTATTTCTTCATTTTTTATACTATGCAATACTTATTTTTGTATTTAAAAGAAATTGAAAATACCATCACATTGGTCATCACATTATTTTCAAATAATACTGGGATGTGAAATACTAAACAAGAGGATAAAATTTTAATTTTTAGCCCTGAAGAAGGAAAAATACTATTTCCGAAGCGTCGGCAAAAGTTAAATATTTTTCATTTGTAAAAAAGAACCTAAACTCCCGAAAAAAACATCCATATATTTAATAAAAAAGAGGTCTGGAATTCAACTTACCAACTAAAATTTAATGACATTAATATACGAAGAAAAATTTCCTTGTAGATTCATGTGCTAACGATATTTTTTTATAAATTAACTCATTTGAAACACTTCATTAAACCACTCTCAACATCAATAGATCCAGGTTTCTTATAAATAGCCTTATAAGTATTTGGAAATGAATAGTCCAATAGGCGAGGGCTTTTCGAGTCATTGAATAGCTTGGGTCTAAATTGAGTTCCAAGCGAAGGAACACCGAATATTCCCAGAAATAGGTCACGAGAATTTTCGTCTGTCGCCGAGTCACTCCCTCTCACGGACAAATTGGGCCCGTGGGCGGGGAAAAAAAGGAAATGCGGAAATATGAGGAGAACTTAGTGGAAAGAGCCAGAAGTCATTCATCCATTTTGGAGCCAGCGGTAAGAACGATAACGAGATTGAACATGGCCGGCGCCCTTCCACGAAGCGCGATTCATTTACCAACACAGAAAAATCTTTCACCCTTTCTGGAGAAATCACTCTTATCCCCGAGAAATCCCTCTTTCATACGCTGAGGACTTATAACAGATCCGAGGCACCCGACCCAATGAAGAAGAACCGGTGATTTTTTCCCCTCCCACCTTTCCACGAGTCTCGATCGAATTTTCCACCTGGATTTCTTGGACAGCACAGGCAGTGAGTGATTTGATCTCGTGATTTTAGAGAACTCGTATTTGTTTTTCGTCGCATAACAAGTACTTCCTTCTCACTGCGATGAATAGCACGGCTTCCGCTGGAACGTGGATGAGCTGTATGACGCACGGAGAATATTTAATACATCCCTACGTACTAGTAAAATTCTTTAAAGCAAAATTTTAATCTACATCTACACGATACCCTGCAGCCACCGCGAGGGTGTGTGGCAGGAGGTGAAGATCACCAAGCATGCACTACTAACATGCAAACAAGCAACTATATTGTCTCATGCAACTTGATTGCTAGTATCTATAGTATTTAAGGGGTTAATACATGCATCATGCACTACAGAATACTCTAAAATATTTCCCCTACCTATCCCTTTTCTATGCTGCCTATTCTGTTCTCTTATAGTACGGGGGAAAAATGCCATTTTGAATCTATCGGTACGACAATCTATCTCTCTAATCTTATTCATCTGGTCGAATCTAGCATAATACGCTGGTTTTTTTAATATGTTCCTAACATCTTCAGTAAAGCTATCCGATAGAAATTTCTCAAATAGATTCAATCTGTACTTTAACCTGCGCTCTGATAATGATTCCCACTCTAATTCTTTTATTAATTCTGAAACGCTACTCAACCTATCGTAACACCTTTAATCACATCTCTTCCAGTGAATTGTATATTTTGCGAAAAGCTAATTTAATAAACAATATTACTGTTCGCGGGGATCGGATTGGTGTGGTGGCTAGAGTACTGGCCTCCCATCCCGAGGGCCCGGTTTCTATTCCCGGCAGTGGCGTATTTTTCAGTGGAAAACCGGGCCCAACTTGAGTGCCTAGTGAAGAACATTTCAAGTTCAGTATTCCGTCCGTCGGATGGGACGTTAAGCCGCGGTCCCCTTGGCGCCTTTCGTTAAGAGTAGTCTAATACCGACGCTGGGTTTCTCTCCACCCTTCCTCCATTCCCTGAAAACTCCTACCATTACCCAATTATCCACCTATCCTATATGGCGCAAGTGACCTCAGCTGTCGGTCGCCTCCCCAAAATAACCAACCGACCAACATTACTGTTCATAAATATAAGTATCAGGATGAATCTATGAATTACTCCTTCGATCTTTATAATGAAGTTTGATATTCATATCAAGTTGATATCATATTGATGGTTACAAATTAGCTTTTTAATTCGCGGATATAAAGGATACTTTCCTACCCCGTTCGTATTTTTTTTGGGAAAATGAATTTCGATTCAGATAATTAGTAGCCTAGGAAAGAGGTGATGGTGCATTAGATTTAATTGTTTCGAGTTTGGAATATTTCTACCATATAAACATCAGTCTATCATCAATATCAAAGTGCGATTTCGAAAACACAATCTTGCGTATTGATCGTTTGGTTTTCAAAAATCTTTTAATGAAACCGCTAGGGACCGTAGAAATTAATGTATTGTCATAAAATGCGAATACATTTTTATACACAATGTATCTGATACTTGCTTTTTGTATTTTTTGCAGTTTCATACAGTTTTTTACAGTTTGTTCTTTATTTAAATCTGTATACGCTAAATGTAAGCACATAATTACCGCCAAGATTCAAACCCGGCTCTTTGCACATACGGGAACAGTTTTCCCGGGTCTTTCATGGTGCTAGAAACACAATGCAGTTTACGGCGTCTCTCTAGGGCTGTTTCTGAGATAAAGGGGGGTGATGGACAGACAGAAGGACGGACAGACGAACACTACGCAAATCATACATATCTAAGATATACTATCTAGAATATTAAAATACAATTAATCGAACCACGACATTAACAGAAGATGGTCAGTGAGCAGGTTGAAATAAAATGGGAGATGCTGGAACTGATTCATTTCTAGTCCGTGGTAACCAGTCGTGGATTTGCCCCTTTTTGAAGGTTACGTCAGGCCGTGATGCCTTCCAATTATGTTTGTGAATGCAAGTTCGCCGGTTGAATGGTGTATGGTGCTCCATTCCGCTGGGAGCCGGGCACCACTGCGCTAGACCACGCCTCGGACAGACAGCGCAAGCACAGGCCAAGTTGCTGTTATCATTTGGGTGAGGTGTTCCACAACAGGCACCATTTTCTCCAGAGAGGATAGGTGAGTTTCTGGATAAAGGTACAAGTTCAAGGGCAGGAACGGAGGAAAGTTAGAGATAAACCCGGCATTAGCCTGCTCCTAATGAAAGGCGCCAAGGGGACCACGGCTGAACGTCCATTCCTGCGGACGAAGTACTGAGCTCGAGGTGTAACACACACATCACTCAAGTAGGGACGGGTGTAAAAATGAAAATTCCTGCCCGTGCCGGGATACGAACCCGGGGTTTGAAGGCAGGTTAGTTGAAGAGAGTGTAAGATGCAACAAATCACATTTATGTGCGTTCTCTTGAAAATTATATATTTATTCAGGCATTTTGAAACCCCCACACCAACCATATCACCTATAGCCGAGCGATAAGCGCAATTGAAATCAACGTCTGTTCTGTTTTCACGGGAAAAGAGTGAGTATGCAAGTATTGTTCTACGTGTATGTTCTATTGGACCCAAACTCCATTTGCCTCCGGTTCAACCGCAGCTTTATCACTTTCCTCATATCAGTTTTCCTCGAGGGAGTGGCATGCATGTGGCTTGCAAATTTAGTATGTAGTTTTACCAACGATAGAATAGTGATTCCAATCCATTTAGTAAACGGCAGGAAAAGACCTTGCTACCCATCCCTGGGGTCGTATGAGAATAATTGACTTTTTTAAAAATAGTTTCTCGATTTTATTGATTGCTTTAACGACTTCGATCATAATTGGTCAGTAATTCAATGTTTGATGCAGCCCTTCACTCGATTCTTCTTTCAGACAACCTTTCATATGGACGTATTCTTCTCTCTTTCACATCTTTCATCACTTGTCCTACATATCTCATACTAGGCCTTCCTTTGATGTTCTTCCCTTCCACTTGACCCTCGACGATTGTCTTCATCAGGACATCATGTCTCTGGATGTGGCCGATTAAGTTGTACCGTCTTCTTCTTCTTTTTTCTCCCACTCTTCTTAATCTTCTTCATTCTTCTGTAGCACCACATTTCGAATGCTTCCACCCTTTTCTTCTCCACTTCTGTCATCGTTCATGCCTAACGCCGTAAATAAACATGCTCCAGGTGTAGGTACATTATATTTGTATAAGATCCCAGAGAGGGATTTGAATAAGACTCTAGTAACCATGGAAAAGACAATGGCCAGATATCAGCTGAAGATAAATAAGAAGAAGACTAAGATATTGGTGTGCAGCAAGAAAGAAGAGGCCTAAACCAATGTCAAACTAGGAAAAAAAACTTGAAGAGGTGAAAGAGTTCTGTTACCTAGGAATCCGAGTAACCAACGATGGACAAATCAAGAAAGAAATAGTGAGTAGAATAGCCCAGGCAAAGAGGGCATTCTATCAAAAGAATAATCTTCTTACAGCAGGAAATACAAGCGTAGAAGTAAGGAAGTAGTTCATCAGAACATACATCTGGAGCATGTTTCTTTACGGTAGTGAATCATGGACGATGACAGCAGCGGAGAAGAGAAGGGTAGAAGCATTCGAAATGGTGTGCTATAGATGAATGCTGAAGATTAAATGGATCGACCGAGTAAGTAACGAGGAAGTGCTATGAAGGGTAGGAGAAAAGAGAAGCCTGCTGACAACTCTAAAAAGAAGGGACAACTTAATCGGACATATCTTGAGACACGATGGCCTGATGAAGACTATCGCCTAGGGAAAAGTGAACGGGAAGATTGGAAAAGGCAGGCCTCGTATGAGATACATGTAACAGGTTGTGAAGGATGTAAAAGAGAAGAATTACGTCACAGAAAAATCGAGTGGAAAGCTGCGTCAAACCAATCCTAGGATTGTTGACCAATGATGATGAAGATTTTCAGGGTACAACATTCAACTGTTGATTTTATTGACTTTTTCTATCATGTTTCCCATTCAAACTTGAATTTTTATGAGAATTGTTTAAAGTTACGTCTCACATGTTGATTACGTGCTGTATTCTACTTGATGCTGCTTAAATTTTATGTATCATAGAGGTACAGGCGGCGATATAGTAATTGACAATGGTGCTGTATTTCGACGAAATGAACGCCTACTATCGAGAAGAAAGTATTGATACTCGAGTATAGTAAGATTAAATTTTCTAGCTACCATCAACCTAATGCCTTTAAAGTGATGGACTTTTTATGTGAGCGCTCCATTGGAAATGGAAAAAACTAGCACTTTTTTGTTCAACCCATGACAACTTTATAACAGAAAACAACAAAAGCTTTAACTTTAAATAGTTAAATACGGAATATAATACGCTTAATTTTGGCGTAGCTCGTTTTAATACGAGACTACGGGTAGACTTTTTATTTAGACCTAAACTCGATATTTATATATATACCTTTTTACCCGATTGTAGTGTGGAGTCACCCTCTGCCACATGCCCTTTGTGTTGCTTTGCGCGATATTACGTAAATGTAAATGATACTCGCATCACTGGAGCTTCTTTTAAAAGAGCTCTTTCTCAGCACAGCATACGCTCAGCAGAATATCTCAATATTCGAGTTTTCCTTAGTGGAGAAAATAAAAATTAAAAAATAAATCTTTCCAAATAAAGATTACGAAGAGTAGATTGTGTCATGATTTTTTTCCATTTTTACGCAACAGTCGATATATTGGATGTCAAGAAAATCGCTCGTTACGTGCTCAGAAGAATCGAGTCGAGATAATTGTCTTGCAGAGCGGAGTGGGGGAGGAACTAAATTTTCTTTGTTTTTTCGATTCTGGGTCACTCCCATTCGACGGGATCTAGGTCGCGGATTCGAGATAGAGCAGATATCGAGACAATGCTCGAACATCGGGGCAGACGAGTACGTCGCGCTCTGGTCGCTCCGGATTTCAAATGGAGTCGACCGATTGTGTTTTGTCTCCTTTGTTATTCTACGCACAGCGGTCGTCATCTTCTCTATCCAAGCTTCTTTTTTTATCGCTCTCTCAATGCATAGCCAAATGGAATGTTTCCCATTATTCTTAAATTCTTCATATTCTGCCTCTTACTTATCCCATTTAAATGAGGCTGGTGTTCTTTTTCCATTACTGTCTAGAGTTTTCTAGAAATTGAATCGAGTCAGGTGAAACTTTATGAAAAAGTGACATACCGAAAGAAAAACTTAAACGATGTATTTTTCACACACACTTTATTGAATTCCTAAGCCCTACCGGATTCGACACTCTTGTGTCATTGCCAAGGACACTCTGAAATTCTCACCCTTATTAAATATTTATAAAGAGGGAGGGAGTCATTAACACAGATTTTTACCTATAAGCAGCCAAATTTGGATTCCTCAAGACAAATTTCCATTAAAGAACTACCAAAACTTTCACAATAAAACATGTGGTCCAGGCAAAAGATTCATAGGTTCAAATCTGTGTTAATGACTTTCGATGTACACTTAAATATCTACTTAGCTGAATTCAAAATGTGTATCTTTAGTGTGAACGCAAACATAGCTTCGTATCTAAATATAAACCTGATATAAGTGTGACAACAGTTGGTATTTTCTTAACCCCTGCAATCACAGTGAAGGTTGCAGTAGTAACAACTGCCAAATCTACGAGGAAGATATCCCGTAGGAGGTGTTGTTACCGTTACTGGGTAGAACCCGGTACACAGAATTATTTCCAATCAGAATTTTTTCTCAGTACTTTTTTACTCAGGTACTCGTAGATAGACCCGTCGCTACCCCAATCTCCTCTCCTCCCCTACCCTCAGAAGGCTGCAGTGCTGAGCAAACAGAAAACAGATCCGCTGCTTGGCTGCTCTGCACGCGATTCTTTCGGAATTTTTACGCAGTAATTTATAAATTTCGCATTCATATGATTCAACTTTCCAGTAGCAGACACATAGCCCTTTAATCCATAAAAAAACTAGAGAAATCTAAGGGGTACGTAATTTTGCAAATCGGGTTCAAAAAATTAAACTTTTTGAAAAATTTCAAAAACTTTTTTTTTTTAATCTGTCACTATAATAACATTTTTCAACTTTCAATAAATAAAAAAAGCTTCAATTAGATCAAGAGATATAGACATAAAGCTAAGGGGTTGATTGTAAAAATCTAAAAATAACAAATAGCTGTAACTCGCGATAAACTCAATATTTGGGAAAACGGTTTTTCACGCATACTAATACACGAGCAGGAAACATATGTACCAATTTTTGTGAAAATTGCAGATGGTCGGGGCAAAACTTCACGTTTTCCCGTTTATTGACGTGAAATGATCCGAATACATTCAACAAATATTTTTTCATGACACATATTTCAAGTGTATTGTACTTATTATCATCATCATCTGTCAACAATCCTAGGATTTATTTGACGCAACCCTCCACTTGATTCTTCTATCGGCCAAACTATTCATATTGACGTAATTCTTCTCTTTTACATCATCAACGACCTGTTCCATGTATCTCATACGAGGCTTGACTTTTCCATTCTTCCCGTTCACTTTTCCCTCGACGATTGTCTCCATCAGGCCATTGCGTCTTATTTTTCAATTTCAGAATTATTGAACATGTTTTCTGGAATGTAAATTCTCATATTTTTTTCTCAAGTCTCTGAAAGAAGCCTAGCCCTGTTCTCTGTTGCCCATGTCTAAAAAACTTACCAAATATCGTTCGTAATTAAGTTCAAACATAGTTTCAAAAGTAAAAAACTTAGCCGTTTCGTTACGACTGAACACCATGTCACTCATTAAAAGGAAAGGGTGTATTGTTCTTCTGTGTTCGATGAAAGGAAGGATGTTATTCAGTTCAAATGAAAATGAAATGTTCGCCTTTGTTTGCCTGAGCGTAATTCTGGCAAAAGGAAAGTTGTGAGGAAATTTACGAGAGCAATTATCCGGTATGAAGGACCATTACAATTCTTTCTAAATTCCCATTCTTCCCTGAATGAATACCAAGGTCTGAGCACTCGAGGAAGCAGCATTGTTCCTTGATTCGGCCTTGTCCTTATGGAAAACTATACTTCTTTCATATCGATGAGCTAATAGGGTGGTTTCCCTATTCATTATTTTCTCGAACAAAAGTTTATAATCCATCGAGTAAGTATTTGAAGCCGTTCAATTTAAAAATGACGTCTTGTATTCCCCAGCAGTCGTTCTCTGCACTTCCGGTTGCCAGATGTTGGTTACGAAATGTATGGTTACGACATGACGTGAGACTTGACTTCTCAGTAGCAGGAGGCAGGGAGTGTCGGAGCTGCGATAATGACAATTAATGCCATGTTCATTAAAGGAGACTTTCCGTGCATTGAACATTTTCATAGGTGATTATGAATACGTTTTAGTAGAGCTTAGGGATTGTAAGTTCTGGTGAGTAATATTTCTCATGCCTCGCTATGTAAATTGCGTACCTGTTCACTATTTGGTTTGCCTTGATAATGACACTTTAGTCGTTAAAACCGAAGTCGTTTGTTGCAAAAAAGGTGTGGAATATACAAAATCATTTTTATTTTCGCCATGGAAACATTCCATAAATTAACGCCTGGGGGTATTTCTTCGACTCATACTAGTCTAACCTTTAATTTTTTTTAAAGATAAAAATTGCAAAGCAAGCATGCAATATAATGCTGTTAGTTGGGTTAGCTTAAAATCCTTATGCAACCAACATGCAAATACCTATGTTATCCATTGATACACTCGTATGTATGCTATTGGATATATTTACAGCTATTCATATCCCTAATTGTACGAGAAAAGAGGGACATTTTGGAATCTAACAGTTCAGTAATCAATATCTCTAATTTTGTGATTGGGGTCCAGTCTACCTGTTCAGTCAACCTGTTTCATCCGCCTAATCCGAGGTCCTTTCACTTTTACATTCAGTAGCACGGATAAAAAGTTTTTTAACATTTGCTAAAACGTAATTTTTCAACTAAAACTGCACATCTACATAATAGCCTGCAATCCACCATTAAGATTCGTGGTAGGGGGTAAATATACACAACCAAGCATCCCTTACATATCATTCATAAAAAGATTTTGGATTATATTCCAGTCTAAACTTCGCAATTTAAAAAAAGATAAAAATATCAATGTAAGCATGCAAAAACAATAAAAAAGTTAGTTGGGTTAGTGTGAAGTCCTTATACCAACATACAACTACCTATAGTCTCTATTGATACACTCTTATTTATGCTATTTGATATATTTACAGCTATTCATATCCCTAATTGTACGAGGAAAGAAGGACATTTTGAATCATCTGTCAGCTCGGCAGTCAATTTCTCTAATTTTATGATTATGGTCCAGTCTACCATAGTAAGTAGGAAGTCCGCAAAATATTTTTAACGTCATCACTAAAATGTATTCTTGGAATTTATTTAAGAGATTAAGTCTAAATTTCAACCATGAGATCTGACAACGATTCCCAATTTAATTCATTTAATAGACTGGTTACGCTAATATAGTTATCGTACTGTCCCTTTACAAACCTTGCCGATCTTCGCTGCACACTCTCAAGTTCGTTATTTACGCCGATTTCGTAGGGATCCCATACACTGGCAGCATATTCCAAATGAGGTCCAACAAGAGAAAAGTAGCTGATTTCTCGTAAATGATCGTCACATTTACCCATTACTCTTTTGATGAATCCCAGTTTACGATTAGATTTCCCCATTATTTCACGTATGTGTTTTCCCCAGGAAAGATCATGTGTCAGTCCTATTCCAAGATATTTAATGGATTCCATATGGTATGGATTGTTAATTCATTATTACTTATGTTGTAAGTGCTAGGAGGAGAACTATTCTTTTTCCAACAAGGCTGCCGTAGTCACACCGTTTCTGACCTTTTTCAAATGAACTTAAAATTGGCGTTTCACTCTCTTGTTAGCTGGCATTTTTCAATCCGAATTATTCAGGTATAATGAATACATTTATGGAGGGACTCGAATCGTAATTAATGATTACTGTTTCCTTGATGGATGAAACTACCCTGTTAGCTAGCATTGTACCGATTTAACATCGTTGAGATTGTTCTGCATCCTCACGTATGTTAATTAATTAATAATAATATTTATTTATCCTATAAAACAACATTACAAGCACATATTACATTTCTTTTAAATAAGGATAAATTAGGAATCCCTTCTAGGCATAGCCTGTACTAGGGATACCTCAACATCAAATTACAAGGAGAATAATTGAAAGAAAGAAAAGTGAACACAGACTAGATACGTAACATAAAATTAACAGAAAAAAATAACAGTTTGTCTTTTAATCTCATCCTGTCGCGCATACAGATTATAGTGAGTATTAACCATAATATTAACAAAAAAAACGATTCTGGATTTTCTATATCAAATAACCATTTTTTTACTCTTTTCAAAAATAATTTTAAACTAACTGTGCCTCTTATATTATCTGACTATCTAATAAATAGTTTTAACCCTTTATAGATAAATGAAAGTTTGAACAGGGACGAATTGGGTTTTTGGCAAAATATGCATTGTTCTAATTATTAGGTTATATACATTGGTTTTTGGTTCTTTCGTAGATTTATCACACTTCTGAGGTAGAACAATATCAATACTTTGTAATCGTAAAGATGACGTAACGTAAAGTTGACGATGTGACGTAAAGGGAGTAACTTAAAATCCACAAAATTGGGGAAGGACTGTTCAAATTGACATTTTCTAGCGATCAGTCTCACTATTGCTTTATGGAGAATTAGCAATGGGTTGAGCGAATTTTTATAGGCACTTTCCCAGCAGATTATCCCGTAGTTAGTTTGTACTGCACTAAAGGATTATCAATAATTCTACAATTATTACTTATATTTATCTTTCAGTTGGAGATAGATGAGAATCAGTTTGATTTGCAGCAAGGTAAGTAAAAAGATGTTTTCATAAACTTGGTTGGCAATGTAATTGTGTTGAAGCACAAAATTAAGAGATACTTCACGTTAATATGATGTTAGATTAGATTAAAATTTTTGTGGATTTACTCTTAAGGCCGTTTTACACGGTAATTGATACTGCGCAGGCTGTTTCGAGAACACTTGCGCAAGAAATATTGCGTCGCGTAAAGCGACGACTTGCGAGGACAGGCAGCGCCACTGCGCGAACGCTTGCGAGCAAATTAGAACAAGTTCTGATCTGATACATGCGTTCGCGCAAGTTCGAAGTTTATTTCTCTCACAAGATGGTGCAGATGTAGCGGCAACGAACTGCCTGGGGAATTCTAGCAATTAAATAGGTTGTTGACGATTGAGTTGGGTGTTTTTGTTTGCACTCAACTCCTTAGGTAGTGAATAAAGTGCAATAATGCTGAGCTGGGCGATCAATCACGTGGAAGCTTAAATTTCGTGCGTAAAGGAAGAACCTGTTACCTTGGCCCACATCCGTTCGTTCGTGGTGGAAATTTTGGGCTAAGTATACGGGACTAGGGTCTCCACTATTATGTTTAGACCGTTTAGACTATGGCTTAAAACATATTTTAAAGTGGTGGTAATTTATCGCATCTTTCACGTCCAATTAATTGCTACTTAACATATCTTGACGTTATGCGATATATTGACAGTATTACCGCTACTGAATGGTATATTGTCACTGACATAATGCACCGACGATTGCACCGTGTAAAGCTATCAAGCAAGCGTCCTCGCAATCCTCTACGTCACGGACTTTCGCAGACGACTGCTCAAACGCAATCAACATCAACTTGCGCAGTTTCAATGACCGTGTAAAACGGCCTTTAGGCACGTAGACCTGTTGGGCCAATGTGCCGGCCACCATTCAAAAGATCACCCATAGAGGCCAATAGATCGGGTGTTAGTACATGCATTCATTTTTTGTTAAACTGGGAAAAAGTTGAATAATACAAAAATAATAACTTTATTGAGAACGTGGGATCTACGTCCCCTAGGTTCTAGTGGAATACATAAAACATTTTAATTACAATGTGATGCATTATATTAGATCGTACAGAACTTTGGCCAGGAGTAGAACAGTTAAAATGATTCTGTAAAACAAGGCCCCTGAGGGTCAACAGTATAACAATATCGATTTGTAAAGCATAATATCATATGACAGAACCCTTTAAAATTTCAGAGATTTTATGCGATATCCGTCGGGGTGCATACGTAACTACGCTCACAAAACATGAACAAAAGGTTAACAAAACAAGCAAAAAACCTTAATTTTTTTCTTAAGATAAGGTCGAAACTGTTTGCATTAGAAACTAAAGTACCTTTTTACATCCTTTACATGGCTGAAAAACATATTTTTCAAGATAATACCCTTATTAATTTCAATATCTTAGTACAAAATCCTTCAGGATTTCATCACCAGCCATAATTGCAAGAAAACAAATGACAATATCGAAATATTTTGACAAGTTTTGCCAAGGTAGGATATTTCAAGCCTGCCGCGTGAACGGCGGTGAAATTCACATTAATTGCCATGCGAAAAAATTCACCTGGACCGGGAATCGAACACGGGACCTTTGGCTTTCCGCAGTGGCCCGGAAAGCCAAAGGTCCCGTGCATTTGCATAAAAAACAAAATTAACGACAAAAACAAGAAAAATACTTGAAATACTTACCCGACTAGAGTCAAAACTGATCTGTCTAGGTTAAGTACAAAATTAGTCAGGATTGCATCACCAACCACATTAACAAGAAAACAAAAGACAACAATGAAATATTTACACAGTTTTCACCAATAGATATGCACTTTGAATAAAAAACAATATTAACGATAACAGCAAAAAAAGAAAAAATCGAAATATTTACCTAACTAGGGTCAAAACTGTTGTATATGAGCTAAGATAACTTTTAACTCCTTAGCAAGGCTGGAAATACAAAATACCTTAACTTTGGTAACAAAAACGAGCTTATATAGTTCCAATACGATGGTTGGAGGAAGCCGAGGAATATTAGTGCTTACTAATTAAGGTAAATTCTTTTCTATTCCATCCTCTCTCTATAATTATCCATTTTATTTTCACAATAATTCCGAAACTACGAAAATAAAATGCTCGTTAAAAGGCATATGGTCCAGGTGTACGCCCGAATATAGTTTCGTTACATACAGGCTTGCTTTTCTTGCTTAAAGAACATTTTCTCTCGTAGAATACCTTCTTCGTATGGGATGTCGTAACTAAGAAATTCCTTCTTCCTAAGTTTATCTCTGATCATCATCATCATCGGTCAACAATCCTAAGGTTGCCTAGAGACGCAGACCTCCAATCGATTCTTCCATTGGCCAACCTCTTCATTGTGACGTAATTCTTCTCTTTCACATCCTTCACTACTTATTCCATACATCTCATACGAGGTTTCATGTATCTCATACGAAGCCTGCCTTTTCCATTCTTCCCGTTCACTTTTCCTTCGACAATTGTCTTCAACAGGCCATCGTGTCTTAAGATATGGCCGATTAAATTGTCCCTTCTTCTTTTTAGAGTTTTCAGCATGCTTCTCTTTTCTCCCACTCTTCTTAGCACTTCTTCGTTTGTCACTCGATCGATCCATTTTTATCTTCATCATTCTTCGGTAGCACCATATTTCGAAAACTTCCACCATATTCTTCTCCGAGGCTGTCATCGTCTATGCCTCACCGCCATTTAAGAACACGCTCCAGATGTATGTTCTGATGAACTGTTTCCTTACTTCTACGCATGTATTTCCAGCAGTAAATAGATAATTCTTTTGATAGAACGTCCTCTTTTCCAGGGCTATTCTACTGATTATTTATTGTTGGCTTCCACCATCTCTGTTCATACCAAAATAATAAATGTCTTCTTCCTAGTTCACTTCATTTCCTCCAATATTTCCTTTCAGCCCATCGCAGCGATCGATACCGGATGTTTACAACGCACTCTCCTTCCCCCGAGAGTGTAATCCGAGAGCTCGTCATCCTCACTTGCCCCCGGCATTTGTTTCAACAGAGCTTTTCATAACAAGTAACTGCCAATCAATAATACTTTACGATTCTGTTTTCAAATCTCCTCAATCAATGTGGGCGGATGGGGAAGTGGATGTGATTTACAAGGATGCCAACTGCGCAAGTTTAACGCTTTTATATCACTGGGAGAAGCTTGCCGTAAAAATTTCGCTCACCCATAAAAAAATATTGGGAGTAACAAAGCATAATATGGTAGAGAGGAAGGTTGACGGTAAGGGTTACTTTGCCGTCTCCTTTGAGCGACGGTCGTGGGTTCGAGTCCCGCCCGGATAGCAGTCGTTTAAGTCATCGCATAATGTTTATGGCCTATGAAATGCGGATGGGAAATGGTGCTGACCTAGTATTAGATCACCAATCGCATTCCATTGCTCCAATTGTGGACTGGTGGCCCCACGATTCGGATTTCCTCACATCTTTACGGCGGTAATGAAATAAAGTTAATGGCGTCGTCGTTGGAACCAGATATCTTTTATTTTATCTCGCTACGCAAGCTTCGAAGGAATTTCCTCTTACTTAAAAGGAAGAGGCTTTGCCGTACTTCCGACGTAACGTGAGTATGGTTTTATGCAAGATGACTATATTAATTTCTCCTATACGCCAACAAAGATAGAGCATAGTTTCCAATGTCTACCAAAAGAGGTTCACTGTAAAACTTCAGCGGGTAGCCTCAGGGAACTTTAGAGAATTTTATTAGCCTTTAACTGTTGAGGAACCAATCAAAAAAAGTAGCGTGATTCTCTTCCAGTTATGCTATAAGTAACGAGTATGCGTTTGATCTGAAAATCACGGGCATTGGAGGAAGTAAAGTGAAATAGGAAGAAGGCATTTATTATTTTGGTATGATCAGAGATTAACTAAGGATGAGGGAATTTATTAATTAGGACATGGGAAATGTATAGATTTCGATCTAAGTTTTTCATTTCAGGATCTGTTGGTACATTGAAAAAAAAAGATTTTCGGCTGTTTAAGCCATTATTAATCATGACGTCTTAGTTTATCCCGGACGGAAGCAAGTATGTACCATTTTCCCTTTCCTAGTTAGAACCTTCTATATTCACTGGCAAGAGTGGCAAAACTGACGTCATCATTTTATTTAACATAGATATCGCGACTAGTGATAGGGATTTAAAATATGCTAATTTTCATTCGGAATAATTTCTACCTAAACAGTCTTGGAGAATCATTTGAACGTGTTTTTATAAATATTTTCAATCGTGCTATCAGATTTTAAAAAAATATCAAGGATTCATGCAAGGCCCCTCTTTGTATTTCCCTTGTCTTTGTTGTGTTCCACGACCTAATATGGTTCGTACTTGAATCCTCTTTCATTTTTCTATTAGATATCAAACTCAAAAGTATTTATGGAAAATATGCACAAGGTGCAGGTTTTCAAGAAAGTTTAGGCAGGAAAGATAACATTCCAACATATGCCGCCATATTGTTAGGACAAGAACTTTGACGTCAGAGTTCCTGGTATCTCTCCAGTGAGTATGGAAGAGTGTAAACTAGGAGAGGGGAAATGGTACACATACGCCTCAAATTTCGTTTCAGGCCGAGATAAAGTAACACAGATGTAAGGATATCCGAAAGGCTACTCTCTTCAATGTTCCAAAAGACCCTAAGCATAGCTAATCCATTGCTATCGACATATCTATATGGTTTGCCCAGAATTTTCGGTAGACTTTATCATCATCATCATTGGTCAACAATCCTAGGATTGGTTTGACGCAGCCCTCCACTCGATTCTTCTATCGGCCAACCTTTTCATTGTGATGTAATTCTTCTCTTTTACATCCTTCACAGCCTGTTCCATGTATCTCATAAGAGGCCTGCCTTTTCCAATCTTCCCGTTCACATTTCCCTAGGCGATAGTCTTCATCAGGCCATCGTGTCTCAAGATATGGCCGATTAAGTTGTCCCTTCTTCTTTTGAGAGTTTTCAGTAGACTTCTCTTTTCTCCCACTCTTCTTAGGACTTCTTCATTTGCCACTCGGTCAATCTATTTTATCTTCATCATTCTTCGGTAGCACCACATTTCAAATGCTTCCACCCTTTTCTTCTCCTCTGCTCTAATCGTCCATGCCTCACTGCCGTAAAGAAACATGCTCCAGATGTATGTTATGATGAACTGTTTCCTTATTTCTACGCTCGTATTTCCCAGTAGACTTCAGTAGACTTAATCTTTATAGGTTTCTATATGTCGTTTAACAATAATTTTCGAAAGAATTCCAGGAGGTTCATTTTTAAAGTAAAAAAACATGCTTTTGCACTAATTCTTCAAGTTAAAAAAAATCACCATATCCGCATTGTATGTACATACGGTTATTTTCATACGAAAGTGTAATAGTATTAGAATACAAATGTCATGCACATATCATCTTCCCTCTTGTGCCCCATGGGAATCCACCATCCACTGATAAAGAATAAAAGAGACCATTACGCCATAAATAAATGGGGTGATGGAGGAATAGTAATACGCTATGCACTTATCATTATTAAGAAAACAAAATGCCCACTTTCTTCACCTCTGCAAGACCCCGAGTGATCACTGTAACACGTCCGAATAAGTGGAAAAGAGAGACGAAAAAACGGACACGAGTTGTGGTTGAATTCTTTCAGCAGTAACTGCTTTCCTTCCTCAATTCCTTATTGTTACCAGAGGCGGAGACCGACAACTTGGTTTGTTTGCACCTTTAAACATTAGAGTTTTTCCTAAATAAAATTATTCCGGGGACAGAGGAAGACTGGAGATAAAACCAGCGTCGGAAATATCATTCTCTTAACGCCTAAAGGTCCAGTACTTCACATATAAAGTGAACTTACTATACTTCACTTAAATCTGACGGACGTAGTACTGCATTGAAAGTGCTCTCCACCCAGTATAGTACGAGGGCAGTTTTTTTTTCAACCTCCGATCGCACAGCATAAACGCCAGACAAGCGACAGGCGGGTGGTGTGCACAGTAGGCAACTGCGTATCTCCCGTACCACACGCTCTGTCACTGCCGAGCTGAAGTCGTCAGTCTGTGCTAAGTAGCTGTCACATAAACATGTCCACCTCGATTGATTCTCCCACCAAGTGCGAATTGCGAAGTTTTATGCAAGCAGAAGGGAATAGTGCTGTAGAAATTCATCGAAGAATGAGCCGAGTGCGTGGAGAAAACTTTATGAGTACTGTTGTTGTGCCTGAATGGTGTCGAAAATTTGAAGACATGATGAAGGGGTGGACATTTGATGATGTGCATGATGAAGGGGGTCCAGGACGCAAGTCTGTCGCTACAGACGGCCTTGTTCAACGAGTGGACGAAGTGGTTAGAGAAAACCGTAGGTTCACCATAAGTGCTTTGTCTATGGAATTTACGGAAGTTTCAATATCTTCTCTGTACTCTATTGTTACGGAAAATTTAGGCTTCAAAACACTTTGTGTTCTAAGTCCCAAACATTTTGACCGACAACCACAAAACTCGCCGAATAGCTTCAGCTTTGACGTTCCTTGACCATTATGCCGCTGAAAGAGAAGACGTATTGAAATCAATTGTGACGGGTGATGAGACGTGGATTCAATATGACACACCCGAAACAAAGCGACAATCACGATAATGGATGCACACACATCACCAAACAAACCAAAAAATTCAAACAAACCTTTAACAATCGAAAGGTAATGGCAACCGTGTGTTGGTCCAAAAAGGTGTGTTGCTTGTGGAGTTCATGCAGAAGGGAACAACGATTAATGCCGCTGTTTATTGTGAAACTTTACTAAGTTTTCACTTTACTAAGAAAGCCATTCAAAACAAAAGAAGAGGCATGCTGACTTCTCGAATCATTTTGATCCATGACAACGTCCGGCCTCACAGTGCTGGTGCAATCCAACGGCTCCTTGAGCAATTCCAATGGGACATTTTCGATCACCCGCCACACAGCCCCGACCTAGCTCCGAGTGACGTCCATCTGTTCCCTAAACTGAAGAAGTGGCTAGGAGGGCAGCATTTCCAAACCATCGAGGAGCTTCAAGACAACGTCAAGCCTCATTGTTATTCATTGGCGGCAACATTTTATGAAGAGGGCATTGTAAAGCTTGTCCACAGGTACGACAAATGCCTCAATCGTCAAGGTGATTATGTGGAAAAGTAGCCATAAGTGTACATAACTTTTAGTAGTAAAAACATTTTTTAATTTTCACTTTTTCTTTTATTTATGTCCAATCGGAGGTTGAAAAAAAACTGCCCTCGTATATGTGGGGACTGGTATTCCTCTGAAAAAGTTCATCAAGTACCTACTTAGAACCCGGACTCTCCGGCTGGAAAGTCTACAGGCATTTATATGCATATCCTTTACGTAGATATATTATATACATAAACACTGGCACATATTTAATTTTATTCTCGCAATATACTCCTTGTGTAAACCTTGCGACTTCTGAACGTATAAATGAGTCTAAAGAATTGCCAACTTGTTTTTTTCTTTCGTAAGAGCAAGCAAACATAAGTGGAACAGCTAGCTGTTTAAGCTAAAATCAAGGTGCAGGATATTTCAAGCCTGCCTCGTGAACGGCGGAGAAATTCACAATAATTGCCATTCGAAAGAATTCACCTGGACCGGGAATCGAACCACGGTCCTTTGGCTTTCCGGGCCACTGTGCAGACCACCACGCTACCCAGGATCCCTAATTTGTATGGCAGTTTTACCGAGGTTTATGCGCCGTTTACACTACTAGCTTTTTACTATGGTAAGGCTTACCATGGTAGGAAAATGGCCGTGTGAACGCAATTTGCCGCTAACCCTAGTAAACTTCTCTACCATTATTGAGTTACTATAGTTGGCGCTAGTTACTGGTATTTTAAGGACGTGTGAACGCAAATAATGGTAGAAAGAAGGTTTGTTTCGAGAATGGAAGTGGAAATGGACGTAGAGTGCTTGAAGACAAAGAGACCGGATCGCACGATATGAATTGGAAATGATTCTTAGTTACAACGATATTTATTTAATCTCACTGTAATATATTTAAGTAGTTGTATTACCACGTTCCACTGATTCGGTTGTTCAATAATGGATTTAAATAGTTTGCTTTACCCCTGAATCCTGAGTACTTAAGCTTATATATTTATTTTATGTGATAACCTTGGCGTGAAGAAAATATACATGCAGAAATTAAATAACTAAGAAGTTGCAAACATCGCAGGAAATTCGACTCGTGTTATTTTTTACGTATTCGCTACTTAGGACGGCGTTAAAAGTATTTTCAGCATTATTCCCTTAAATAGCTCCTTTCACAAACAGCAGAGTATGGTAAACTTGGTATATCGAATTTAAAAATACTGAATATTGATAAGAGCAACAAACCGATTATGTATACTTGTATGTATTCTATTTGGATGCATGAACTTGCCTACGAAATGGGTTAACATGAGCTATAACTTATTGAGAGGTGAACTATTGATCATTTCGTATCATGGCGTTCCATGGTTGTTTGCATTTCTTGGTGCGTGATGCCCGTATATAAGCTAAACGAATAAAAATACAGGCGAGGAAACGTTAATAATTTTAAAGCGTAAAGGTATTAGTTGAAATATGCGAGGAAAGAGAGGTAAAGGTTGAGTGTCTTAAATATCTGGAAATTAAAGTCATGAAGGGCGTTCATCGTTGTACAACCTTTACATATTTTTAACGTATTACTCTGGAGCTATTCAAAGCAAATGGCAATTGCATTTAATTTTATATTTAAATTTGATGTTTAGCAAAGTAACTAACACAGAATGCATTGAGGATCTCGGAGATACCACCCACTTATATCATGAGGAAGTAATTTTTAAGAAGAATATTTTGGTTTATTTATAAAAAGGGATCTAGGAAACTGCATTGATAATCTTCGATAAAATAACTGCATCTAATTTGCACATAAGTAAAAATACGCTTCCAATCTTTGCAAGAAAAAGTCCTTCCGCTACCCTACCCTCCATTGTTATTTTGACTTAAATTCACTCGCCAATAGATGTCATTGCAGTCTTTACGATGGTTCTGGGTAGGCTGTGTGAACGCAAGTTAATTTTAGCCGCCATATTAACTATCATTCTACCCTAGTAATGTAAGCGGAGCATCATGCTACTTGATGTTGCCAAAGCTAAAGGTCCGTGGTTCCATTCCCGGTCCAGGTAAATTTTTTCGCATGGCAATTATTGTAAAATCAAGGTGTTAAAAAACTTTTGTATTTGGCTGGTCTACTATCATATGTAACAAGGTGAATAAAAATATTCTTCAATTGGTAGTTGTCAGTAAGGGGATAGATTCATCTTTTAATGGCTATGGAACGAAAAAAAAGCACAATTCATTTGATCACCGGAGAGGAAGATGCCTCTTCAAATCGTTTTGCCACCAGACAGGCACGTAGCCAGGGGGCTTCAGGGTGCTTCAGCCCCACCCCTCGAAATTTTTTCCCAATAATTTTGTTCTGATTTTAGCAGTGAACGTTACTAGTGAGAAGAGATAAGTATGGGCACTGTAAAAGTAAATACCAAGAGCTGAAAACTAAGGGAAGAAATTTGAAACATGTAGGCACCGAATGGGCAAGGCTGATTTGTTTCAAGTGACGCAAGACTTCGACCCCCCCCCCCCCCCCCCCCCCGAAGCAAATTTCTGGCTATGTGCCTGCCACCAGAGAGCGCTGAATTCCCTGGCTCGCGTCTCCAAAGCTCCGACGACCATTTTTCATCCACTTCTCGCGAACGCATTCCCGACAGCGCTGCAAATTTCGAACGCAGAACGAACGCGGAGGATGAAACGCACAGGGCCGGCGGCGGTGCTCTCTGGGTAAGGGCATCAGCAGCACGTGCCCCTGGCGACCGCTGGTGCATCGTTATCGCATTGTTGCGGGCCGTCTGGCCCTGCGTCCCCGAGCTAGCGAAAGGGGAGGGGGAGGTTGCGCCAGTCGCCAGTGTTTTTATTATTTCCGGAGCCGAGCGCACGCATCGAAGCGGCACGCCCGCACCAGAGGGAGCCATTCCTCACGCACGTGCACCAAAGAGGGTTGGGAGGGGGTGTGCTAGTGCATCGGCGATAGCGTCCGGGAATAGCGATTCCGAAGGGCACCAATTTTACGGCCTGCCTCGCCGTGGGGGAAACGCATCGCTTTGCTCTCATCCATTCGCCATTCAGCGACGCATTCATCCTCCTGGCTGCGTTCAGGCCGACCGAGAAAATTTCCGCGCTCCGCAGTCCGCATGAATCCGCGCGCCGCGCGCCAATGGTCCGTCGCGGCAGTTTGTGTCGACGGAGAAATGTCTGCGTCGTTCCCGCGGAATGCGTCCTTCTTTTTTTTGTTCCCCCTCTCTCTCTCTCTCTCTGTGGACGAACGTGCGAATTTGCCGAAAACGTGCTCTTCATCGGTGTCGGGGAGTTCTTTTCGCAAATCCCTGGGCTCCTATTTATGAGATCTTCCTTTCGCCGTCGCAGAATCAGATGATTTCTGGATGGCGTGTAAATGAGGCGAGATTTGAATTAACTTTGTCGAATTCCATTTGTGGATGAATTAGGACACTTATACATGTACAACTACATCTACATAATACCCTGCAATCCACCATAAAGGTGTGTGGCAGGGGGTGAACTCTCACCAAACATGCACTACATATCATGCATAAAAAAGGATTAGTTTTCATGTACTGTTCTAAACTACACTATTTAAGAAAAGATACAAATAGCAGAGCATACATGCAAAAACATGCCGTTAGTTGGGTTAGTTTAAGTACTTATACCAACATGCAGCTACCAATGTTATCCATTGCTACACTCGTATTGGATATATTTACCGTTATTCATATCCCTAATAGTACGAGGAAAAAAGGACATTTTGAATCTGTCAGTTCGGCAATCAATTTCTCTAATTTTGTGATTATGGTCCAGTCTACCATAGTAAGTTGGGGTCCGCAAAATATTTTTAACATCATAACACGAAAGATCATGTGTCAGTCTTATTCCAAGATATTTAATGGATTCCACGTTTGTTAATTCATCATTACTTATTTTGTAAGTGGTGGGAGGAGAGCTATTCTTATTTCCAAAAGTTCATTACCAAACATTTTTTAAAGTTTAATTCTAACTGCCATGCATCACACCAAGTTTCAATTGCTTGTAGGTCAATATTTAAACATTCTTAATCATTTGGGCACAGAATTTCCCTGTACACTACTGCGTCATCGGCAAACAGACGAAGCTTACTTTTTACCACCTTATGGATATCATTTATGTACATACAAATGGAATAGGAGTCATTATCACTATCACACTACCTTGTGGGACACCCGAAGTGACTTTAATTGCCGGTGAGGTAACACCGTCCAAAACAACCCTTTGCACCCGAAGAAAATCATTAATCCATGATATAATGTTACTGTCTAACCCATAAGATTTTAATTTCAAAATTAGTTTGCTATGAGACATCTTGTCAAAAGCTTTCTTGAAGTCGAGAAATATGGCATCCAATGGAATATTTTTTTCGCCAGAAACTAAAATATCGTGGGAAAGTGGCATGTACAAGGTGCTAAGGCTATTCTACCTTCGTAGTGGAAATAACCGTAAAGTCTTGGATAAGCCTCACTCTTATAACCTGAGGACTAACATTTCTTACGTTGTACCCAAACCAAATACATCCCAATTCAAAAGATGCTTTCTTTACTTGGGGCCAAAACTTTTCAATAGCTTGCCACAGAGTATCCGAGATACCATACACTTCAAAACTTTTTTGAAGCAAGTAAATATCTGGCTATTCACGAGAGAATACATAAATATAGAGGTAATCTAGTAGTTGTTCTAAATATTTACCCTTTGTTGTAATGCCTTAAAGCAACCTATAACTGCAATTGTATTATCCATATATAAAGTTCCATAATACTATAAGTAATTCCTTGTATCAGTGTTATTTTATGTTCAATTGGTGACATTTGTTTTGTGAGAATGTAAGCCAGTATTGCTGTATGTGTAATTTGAAGGTGAACTCAACAACAGGCAAAAGCCTTATGGTTCACCTAAAGCTCCAAAATTCTTGTTGTATCATTTTTTGTATTATTATAACTTGCTGGAGCAATAAAATATTATCAATATTATTATTATCATAATTAACTTTAACAAACTCAAGGGTCAGGAACGCAATGGCACGATCTGGATTTCAATGCTCTGGCATCATCATCAGGTGAATAATTGACAAGATGAAACGTTTATTGCGTGCTTACATACCTACAATTGGAGAACGCCCCCCCCCCCCCTCTTTTCGCAGGGGTTCAGAAGAGAAGGGTGTCTCACGGTTTTAGGATTGGGGAAGAAGCGGAGAACGGACATTCATTTAATCTAATACAATGAGGTGGTTTCTTATTATCTTTTCATTGTCTTCATCAAAATTTTATAACCTCTGCAGTATCTATTTTAAGCCCCTCGATTTTAAATGACCTTATGAATTTTTCCTCATTGACTAAAAAGTGAAAACAAATCACCAGCACGAATACAGGACGGCAAACTATTGCCTACCAGTTATTATACGTGTAACGTGACACTCTTTCCTTTCCTTTAATTAATAACACCAAGATCGAAAGCGTTGAAACCATAAGGTATTTAGGTGTAACAATCATTAAAGATTTATCGTGGGGAAGACACTTCCGGGAAATATGCGGCCGAGCGTAGAGAAAGCTAGGATTTATAAAAAAATTACTTGGGAAAGGTGATGAGAAGACTAAAGAGCGTTGTTACTTTTCACTAGTTAGGCCCCACCTTGAGTATGCAGCCAGTGTATGGGATCCGAATGAATTAGGTTTGATCAGAGAACTAGACAGTGTGCAGGGTAGAGCAGCTAGGTTCGTTAAAAGGTGTTACGATAGGTTGAGTAGTGTTTCAGAATTAATACAAGAATTAGGGTGGGAATCATTATCAGAGCATAGGTTAAGGTACAAATTAAATCTATTAGAGAAATTTCAATTGGATAGCTTTACTGAAGATGTTATGCACATATTAAAAACACCAGCGTATTATGCTAGATTCGACCAGATAAATAAGATTAGAGAGATAGATTGTCGCACTGATAGATTGAAAATGGCATTTTTCCGCCGTACTATAAGAGAACAGAATAGGCAGCAAAGCAGAGGGATAAGTAGGGGAAATATTTTAGAGTATTCTGTAGTGCATGATTCATGTATTAACCCCTTAAATACTATAGATACTAACAATCAAGTTGCATGAGACAATATAGTTGCTTGTTTGCATGTTAGTAGTGCATGCTTGGTGATCTTCACCCCCTGCCACACATCCTCGCGGTGGCTTGCAGGGTATCGTGTATATGTAGATGTAGACCTGCTCATACATGGTGCTGCGGTTTCTTTCAAGCGTTAAAAGTTATTAACTAGTGTCTAAGGTATATTTATTTAGTTAACTTTTTTATATTAATTTTTATTTGTTTAATTAAAAGTATTTATTCAGTTGTGTAGTTTAAAAACTGTTAGTATTCATTTACCAAGCATGCCGTGAAGTTGGCCCATCGCCACGCGAACTTCACGCCATGCTTCACATTAGCTGAGGACTCCACGAGCAGGATTCCCTGTGGAACCCATAAAACGACTAGTGTAGTACCACGTTCAACGGAGGAGAGTTTCCTAACTTTGATAGTTTTCATATGCTATTATTAATGCATATCCATTAGAGCAGAGACAGAGAGGGATCTGAACAAAATTCTAGTAACCATGGAAAGGACAATGGCCAGATATCAGCTAAAGATAAATAAGAGGAAGAATAAGATAAAGTTGTTCAGCAAGAAAGAAGAGGCCAAAATCAATGTCAAACTAGGAAAACAAAAACTTGATGAGCTAAAAGAGTTCTGTTACCTAGGAAGCCGAGTAACCAAGGATGGACGAAGTAAGAAAGTAATAGTAAGTATAATAGCCCAGGCAAAAAGGCATTCTATCAAAAGAAGAATCAACGTACTGCTGGAAATAAAAGCGTAGAAGTAAGGAAAAAATCCATCAGGACATACATCTGGAGTATGTTTCTTTACGGCAGTGAGACATGGACGATGAGAGCAGCGGAGAAGAAAAGGGTGGAAGCATTCGAAATGTGGTGCTACTGAAGAATTCTGAAGATTAAATGGATCGACCGAGTAAGTAACGAGGAAGTCCTAACGAGTGTGGGAGAAAAGAGAAGTTTTATGAAAACATTAAAAAGAAGACGGGACAACTTAATCGGCCGGATCTTGAGACACGATGAAGACTATCGTCGAGGGAAAAGTGAACGGGAAGATTGGAAAAGGCAGGCCTCGTATGAGATACATGGAACAGGTTGTGAGGGATGTAAAAGAGAAGAATGACTTCACAATGAAAAGGTGGGCCGATAGAAGAATTGAGTGGAAAGCTGCGTCAAACCAATCCTAGGATTTTTGACCGATGACGATGAATCCACACACCCCTGCCACACACCTTTATGGTGGCTTGCAGGGTATTATGTAGATGTAGATGAATCATTAGAGCTGAGGGGTTCTAAATACAATGGGACATTTTGGAGACGAATATTTCCTATGCCTAACAAAGTAAACTAAATACTGTTCGCGCCAAAATCTTGTAGACTCGAGTTTAAACCTAAATAACTCCGAAACCGTTCATCGGATTATCACGTTATTTACATAGTAATTTATATAATTTTGTTTTTGACTGACTACATTGTTATAATAATTTTTGAAAACAAATTTTGGACCTGTTTCTCACGTTAGAGTAAAAAAAGGGCCCATTTTTTTAGCGCTACGGCGCCATGCGTCACTTTCACGTCTAATAACTTCCAAGCAAAGCGTTTGGCCAAAAGTAATTTTTAATACAAGGTGAATTATATCTTTATTATTACGTATGCCAGGTTTCAAGGTTTTAAAGTTAGTACTTATTGGTATGCTATTTCATTTATTACCGCACTTTTTCTCGGCAACTATGCATCATGGCGCACGAGACTAAAACTGTCATCCACCTCTTTAAATTTCCAGAGTGAATCATATATTATCATTTAGCTGAAGTTAGAATTTTATGTTCCCTGAAAAAACTCAGCTCAGAAAAAGCGCAGCGTTGCCGGCGGAGTGTCCTGCTCTGGGCTCGCGCCTGGGTATTCTACTGACCATCTCCTTCTTATTTCATATATTGCTGGGTAAATTGCTCCTCAAATTGATTTAATCTTCTACATCCTTAATTCCTATATCCCTAGTTTGATTATCTCATCTTCGCTCTTTATACTGCATATCATTGTTTCGGTTTTATTGATTGATATTTCAGCGATATCTTATCTAAATTATATCAGTCATTTCCTATATTTCTCTCAGCATCTACAACATCAGGAAAGCCGTCAGCAAATCGCAGCGTAATCACAATTTCCCCGTGGATGTTCACTCCTTGGAGCCTTCTCTGCGACTTTTCTACGACTTTTTCGATTTAGGCTTAAAAAAATCTCAGAGGACGTACGTACTGTGCACCGGGCCTAATATTTGCTTAGACGTGGAGTCATCGCCTTTTAATTGGCTTTGGATTGGAACGTTCGCTTCGATCTTCGATTATCAAGCCCTAAAATCAGAAATGGGGTTATCGCGACCCACCGTCTGGACCGAATTCATATCCCCATTGTCCGAGACAGCCGTTATCCAAGCTGCAATTGAAACGGGAGTTAAGGGAACACGTGGGAACAATGAATGCATCTGTAGTATTGGATCACCGCCGCCTTCATTCGGGCTATCGGTTACTGCATGCATTATCGTATCTCCCTCCCCTAAAGGTGCGTTTACACGTAGCAGTTGACTGCTATGACAGTCAACTTCTAACAACGATTAAGCTCCACTCACATGTGTAAATAGCAACTGCGATGCGAGTTCAGGTCGATACTGGACACATGTCGAACACTCTCGATCCTAGTTCGAGCTATTAGCAAAGTTGAAGTCCGTCTACATTCCAGCGGAAATGCATCCAACACAATCGCAACAATCGCCAACGTAAAGCAATACATGGCGTCTGATACCGGGAATTTGGATATAATAACAAGGATATCCCTTTCCAAAGGGGAGATTCTACTCTTTAAAGAATGTGAACAAAAGATAATCGTCAATGGAATTTGTTGCTTGAAGAATTTCACGAAAATCTAAGCATCAATCACTATTGAAATAAAACGCTTTTTATTTGTTATGACAACGCCTAAATAGCGGCTTTAAGCTGCATAGAAATTGATGCAGACGCATCATAGCCGTAGCGATATAGATACATAGCGCATCTCACGACTGTCGTAGCAGTCAACTGCTACGTGTAAACGCTGCTTAACGTATCTCCTGGAGATGATTGCTGGTGAGAGCTCGATTGTTCTTTTCCAATAGTTTCACGAATTTAAATCAGTCAGTCGCCCTTCCGTGAACGGTGAGACCTGCGCGTCGTCGTACATTCTTTATATATAAATTTAAAATATTACGAGGTTCATCACAGCTCCCTAACCTTCAACCTTCTGAACCTGATTGAACCATTCCTTCACAAATCCCAACCCTAAGCGAATAACTCTTACAAAATAACCCATCATATTCCCCACCAATCATTACGAAGCAACTAGTCATCCTAAACAAATTTTCCCCATCCATAAATAACTCCCTTAAACAATAGAACCCTTCTCTCTCACCGGATAACCTAAATTATTCTATTCCTAAATGAATAAACCTTTCGAGCTCTCTACCTTAACAAAAAATCCCTTCTTCCCCACCGAACACTTATTATTATCACCTCCTACCTCGACCATAAAGGGCCAAAGCCCGGGATGGTGGTATAGGCATACTGACAATAAGCTGGCTATTAAAGCACGCCGAATTAGTTTCAAACAACAAACAAATTAGCCAATCATTTCCAATGATTCTGGTAAGGTATTCAAGCCTTCCATGCTTTGCGGTAAACTCAGATCCGCATCAACGCCGTGATTGGTCGATGACGGGTCACTAACTGGAGGCCTTGTCAGGAACATCCCACGAAACAATACAGGAGGTGACTTATAATTGATTGGTTCGCGTCAACAATTATTTTCTTGAATGGAAAACGAATGAAAAACTTTAGCGTCCCTCATGGTAAAGTATTTTCTTACATGTTTCACTACGCTGTAGGAGGTTGTGGAAGTTGAACTATAGGGACTGATGGTATCAGCCGTAACTTTATGGAACCTTGAATTCATGATTGGAATGAGAATACTTGGTTGTTCCACATAAAAATTTTATTTCACAACACAACACGACCTAGGTTTCGATAATAAAACGTCATCTTCAGGTGAAGACTCTACAGAACATCAGTATTTATAAAATAGCCCTCGGGAGGGGTGGGCTACAACCACCCCTTCACCCACCCCTCCCGAGTGCTATTTTATAAATACTGATGTTCTGTAGAGTCTTCACCTGAAGATGACGTCTTATCGTCCTAGGTCGTGTTGTGTTGTGAAATAAAATTTTTATGTGGAACAACCAAGTATTCTCATTCCAATCATGAACTATAGGGAGGTTGAGAAATTCCGACAAAGACTCCAAAGATCTTACACCTCGCAGGTGATTTTTATGGATGAAATGATAAAAGTTGATCTCAAATAGATCAGCGGAGTTATAGGCTCACTCAAAGTGATTTAATCTTGGTAGAAATTATTAGAATAGTTTGGAGGCTTTTGTGATGCGGAAGTGAAGGACTATTGGTATAGCGAGATGGGCAGTAGGCAGGGAGAAAGGTGACTAAAAATATGTGCAGAGTACAGTAAGGGATGAGAGTAAGGTATTTGTCGGTGGTAAATTGGAGGTGGCGGACATGGAATAAGTAATAAGAGGGAGGGGATTCCTGTAGGCCAATATGTAAATGGGAAGGCAGGGGGAAGGGAAGAAAGAAAGCTGACATTAAGTTTCAAATAGTTTTGGGAATGAGGGAGTCTGGAAATACATTTAAAAGTAGAGTAGGAAAAAGGCCGTCCAGACACTGAGCTACTCAAAAGAAACAAATACCTAGTGGTCGAGTGTTTGTGGAATTCCATGTTGAATTGAAAACGTAAACGTTCCCCGGTGTAAAATATTTAATTACGACGTATTTCACTAAGATCAAGCATCTTGGAGTACCTGAAGATGCTACAGAGATCCACAGATGCTAGAATGTTGTATAACATGTAATAAAATATTTTACCGTGAGGAGCGCTTTGGTTTTTTTAGTCGTTTTTACTGAAGAAAATATATTTCTATATTTTTTCTCTCTCTCTCACCCATGTGTTTTCTATCGCGGATCCATTTCAAGTAGAGATGTGCGAATTATAATATATTTCTATATTTTCTTGAATGAAAACCAGTCAATTAAGTCACCTCTTGTATTATGTCGTAGGATATTGTAGACAGCGCTTCCGGTTAGTGACCCGTCACCGACCATGCACGAAACAGTACGTGATCAGTTGTTAGTGACTCAGGTGCAGAGTCATTTGGGCTACCAGTTGCTAACCATACAAGAATTTGCTGATAATTTTTTTATTATAATGACAGGTGCAATCTATGCCAGTAGGTCCTTAGAACACGTACGATGAAAGGACCATACCATCCACGATTGATCTAGCTCTTTTTCAGCAGCAAAAAGTCTTCAATTTATATTTTTTCTCCATACGTATGTGCGTATTCGAAAAGGCATGATTTCCTTTCCTCTAAGTTTAGAATAGAAGTGAAATATCATAGCTTTATCAGCTTTAAAATTAGAAGCCATTTTATTAGCGAACAAGAAGAAGAGGGGGAAAATTAGCAGACTTGTGCTAATTCAATCAATTTTCAGTCACTCAACTCGAAAGCGTAGAGCAGTAGCCAATTACTTAATGATTATTCGTTGAGACCACCAACCAGTTTAATTTATTTTGAGTAACTCTGCGTTAAAATGTCCTAATCCGTCATCCATTCTCTAAAGGCGCGTTTACACGTAGCAGTTTACTGCTATGACAGTCAACTGCTAACAACGATTAAGCTCCACTCGCATGTGTAAATAGCAACTGCGATACGAGTTCAGGTCGATACTGGACACATGTCGATCACTATCGATCCTCGTTCGAGCTATTAGCAAAGTTGAAGTCCGTCTACTTTCCAGCGGAAATTTATCCAACACAATCGCAACAATCGCCAACGGAAAGCAATACACGACGACTGATACCGGGAATTTGGATATAATAACAAGGATATCCCTTTCCAAAGGGGAGATTCTACTCTTTAAAGAATGTGAACAAAAGAAAATCGTCAATGGAATTTATTATTTGAAGAATTTCATGAAAATTTAAGCATCAATCACTATTGAAATAAAACTCTTTTTATTTGTTGTGGCCACGCCTAAATAGCGGCTTTAAGCTGCGTAGAAGTTGGTGCAGACGTATCATAGCAGTAGCGATATAGATACATCGCGCATCTCGCGACTGTCGTAGCAGTCAACTGCTACGTGTAAACGCTGCTTAACTGGTAAAAAATCATAATGAAACCGGAAAAGAAGCCACAGATAAGGGTTGATCAATTTCCTCATTAGCAATTAGAATGAAGGTTCATAATATATGAATAACTGGAGGAAAGAAACGCAGGTTTAGCAACAAAAAAAGTTTAAATATGGCAACCGTGCCATAAATCCCCACCAGAAACATATCGAAGAGCAGTCGACACTTGTGGGCTAGCGGCCCTTTCCAATCAAGTCACGACCCGGGCCCTCGCTCGATATTGCCTCCCCACCCACCCTCACCCCTCCACCCTCACCCCTCAACCCACCCATCAAGGCCGCCAACCAACCAGTGCAACTGCGAATGTGGGGGATGGGGAGGCTTAAAAGGAAATGGAAATTTAGTTTGCGTCCCTTCCCCCAGATGGGGACAGCTTAATCAACCGCGACTCCCTCTTCCGCTTTGCGCGAGTTGCCGTCGCATCCAACGAGCGCTTTACGTCGCTCCTTTTTTTTTTTCTTCTACCTCTCTCTCACCCATGTGTTTTCTATCGCGGATCCATTTCAAGTAGAGATGCGCGAATGTTATCCGCGAATACTTACCTCAAGTTCCATAAAATTTTGGATATACGAATTGTCGTATAATTACGCTAAATGAATTCGATATTCGAGATCTCGAAAGATGGTGCTAATTGTACTATATTTGCCGTGTTGATGAACTGCATCATATTTATTCCAAACTGGACAGAACATGATGTATTAACATTTTCTTCAGACTCACTAGGACCTATAAAAGTTAATATATTCAACGGTCCATAATGGGGCCGTATACCATTTTTTTTCACTGCCGAATGTGATAGAGTTTTTTAAAGTAATTCGTAAAGTAAGTCAAAACAATCCTAGGATTGGTTTGACGCAGCTTTCCACTCCATTCTTCTATCGGCCAACCTTTTCATTGTGACGTAATTCTTCTCTTTTACACCCTTCACAACCTGTTCCATGTATCTCATACGAGGCCTGCCTTTTACAATCTTCCCGTTCACTTTTCCCTCGACGATAGTCTTCATCGGGCCATCATGTCTCAAGATATGACCGATTAAGTTGTCCCGTCTTCTTTTTAATGTTTTCATAAAACTTCTCTTTTCTCCCACACTCCTTAGGACTTCCTCGTTACTTACTCGGTCGAACCATTTAATCTACTGCATTCTTCTGTGGCATCATACTTCAAATGCTTCCACCCTTTTCTTTTCCGCTGCTGTCATTGTCCATGCTTCACTGCCGTAAAGAAACATGCTCCAGATGTATGTTCTGTTGAACTGTTTCCTTACTTCTACGCTTGTATTTCCAGCTGTAAGTAGATTCTTCTTTTGATAGAATGCTCTCTTTGCCTGGGCTATTCTGCTAACTATTCTTTCTTGCTTCGTCCATCCTTGGTTACTCTGCTTCCCAGGTAACAGAACTCTTTCACCTCTTAAAGTTTTTGTTTTCCTAGTTTGATATTGGTTTTGGCCTCTTCTCTTTTGCTGCGCACCAATATCTTAGTTTTCTTCTTATTGATCTTCAGTTGATATCTGGCCATTGTCGTTTCCATGGTTACTAGAATCTTGTTCAGATCCCTCTCTGTCTCTGCTATGAGTGCTATGTCATCAGCGAATCGCAGCATGCTTATTTCTCCCTGGATAGTCACTTCAGAAGACTTCTCTTTGATTTCATTGATGGCTCTCTCGATGTAAACATTAAAAATTGCTGGAGCCAGTGCACAACCTTGTCTCACTCCTTTCCAATTATTTCACTAAAATTCATTTTCCTTTCCATCTAACGATTTTGCGTGGAAATTTGCGATTTCGGTACCGAGTAAACGCTCCCATTGAAATTCTGGTGTTCGAGATATTCGAGTCATGATTCGATATTCACATTCGATATTCGATTTCGAGAAATCTGTTCTTCGACCCATCTCTAATTCCGAGCGATACACCGTCCAGCCTTCGCCAGCTCTCCTCAACACTTGAAATCTCCGCTATTGTCCCTTCCGAGAATGGCCTGATCCATATTCTCGGCGAATTTCGACGATCGGTAGGGTTGGTTTGGTGGTAGGAGAACTGGCCTCTCACCCTGAGGGCCCGCGTTCGAATCCTGGGAGAAGATCTATTTTCTCTTGGAAAAACTGCCCATGCGAGCTTTATTTTTGTGGAGAACGTTCGAGTTCAATACTTCGTCCGTCGGAAGTGATGGTAACTCGTGGTTTACTTTGGTGCCTTTTCGTTGTTGTACATCTACGCAATACCCTGCAAGCCACTTCGAGGGTGTGTGGCAGGGAGTGAAGATCACCAAACATGCACTATTGACATGCAACTCGGCTACTACATGGAAACATGTTAAATAAAAGGGTCACATGCAGTTAGATGGTTAGAAGACACCTACATAGTAATAAAGGATTATTGGTTATAATGGCATTTATGTAATTATTAACATCTGTATTTACCTACCGTGCATAGGTTAGTAATCTTAATACGTGCATATACTACAGATTACTCTAGCAATATTTCACCAACCTATCCCTCTGCTATGCTGCCTATTGCGTTCTTTTATAGTACGGGGGAAAAATGACATTTTGAATCTGTCCCTGTTTATTTTCACTTCTTAGTTCACTGCTACTTATCTCTTTTCTAGGGGCTAAGTTTTCAATTCAAGTTTTGAAAATGATGATGCCAATAGTTACTCTATCGATAAAAAATGCATAATTGTTTCATTCCATAATTATCTTGTAAGGGTTTATTTTTCAAATATTTTTAAAACGACAATCTATCTCTTTTATCTTATTTATCTGGTCAAATCTAGCATAATACGCAAGGGGTTTTAATATACATCAAACATCTGTAGTAGAGCCATCCGTTTTAAACTTCTGCACGAGATTTAATCTGTAATTTAATCTAAGATCTGATAATGATTCCCTACCTAATTCTTCTATTAATTCTAATACACTACTAAACCTATCGCCTACCTACCCGATATCGCTGAATTTTTTTAATCGTAGGCAATCATTGTTGCCATGATTTTCCTTGCCCTAGCCGCACGTCGGGCCTGCGCTCAAAGCCCTTCGGCTAAATCCGCAGGGTAAAAACACAGCAGGGGGGAAACATGTTCAAAAAGGTGGGACTGTAGTAAAAAAAAGGGGATGCATAAAAAAAATGCCCCAGTTGTGACAATATATTTCCTGGAATGAGCAGACTGTCGACTGTGAACGGTCACTTGTACGTTCAGGAATAATCGCGTAGGTGTACATGGATTACATGGCCCCGGAAATATTTGAAAATCAGAAAGAACAATTCGAACACGGCCCAGAGACAAGCGACATGGGATGGGCGTTCCTGAGAGTAAATTAACATGTTCTCTCTCAAGGCAAATTGTCATTTGTGATAACTTCCTGACTGAACTACGCATGAAAACATTGCGTTATGGACGACTTCGAAGCCAATTGATTCCTCTGGTCAGTGGCGCACCCACTTGGGGAGGCCCAAAGGGGCCCTGGGCCCCCCACCTTAGCTATCTACAAAGTCCAAATTACTCTTTCATTGACAAGTCACAGTCACATGATCGCAGCAATTTGAAAACTAGGAAAAACTTGTTATATCATTTTACTGTAGTATGGTGGACAAAAGATAAAATAAAGGGTATTTTATATTTTTTGTGACACATACCCAACTTACCATAGGCATAAAAATTTATGACTGTGTCGTAAAATGAAGCAATATACCATGGATATTATAATTATGATTACTCTATGCACTATTTGCTGACTATTCTGCCGACAACGTTTGGTGATTTCATTCGGTATCTAAAGGGATAAATACGATTTCAGACACAATACAAGATGGTTTTCTCTTTACGAATGGGAGCTAAATGCTAATGGAGCAGCTACTTGGAGAATGGGGTCGTTTACTTTATTTTTATTGCCGAATCGAATAGAGTTTGTAAAAGAAAAACATATGTATTTTTCCGTTTTATGATCCGTCTATTATTTCTCGAGTTATAAGCGGCGAAAATTTGATGTTTTTAACCCTTTCGGAAAAGTGGGCGTGGTGCAACCTCTGATGTATTTCACTTCATCCAATTACAACCGAGTCCGCGAAGCTACTTCACCTTATCGCAAAGGGGGTACACAGATGACTTTGCCAATAGGATCGATTGCGACAGGATCTGTGCGAGGAGACCTTCCGAGAACCCCCCTCCACTCTCTTCCCTTTCCCTAAAAGCAGTCAAGGACGGTGTACAAAAGGTACAAGTACACAAGGACGTGAGGAAAATGACGTCAATGTTATCAAAGCAGCTTTTTCGGTAGGCGTCACCTTTTCCTTATTTTAACTTTTGAATTTTTATTAGTGAATGGTTGCGGTTAGAAGATTAATTTTTTCACTAAAATTCGTTTTTCGTTTCCATCTAACAATTTCGTGTACAAAATTGCGATTTCGGTTCCGAGTAAACGCCCCCATTCCGACATGGCTAATAGAGCTGAGACAAATAAGCCAAGAAAACATTCGATGCACCGGAAAATCGATGACTCGATGTTTTCTGTCCGATGTGGCATCCCTAGCCTTCCCCGCCATGCCTATGTAAATGTATGTCTTAAATAATATCTTCTGCCTCCAAGAAAAAATAGAAATAGTGATTTTATTTTTATATCAATAAACTGCCGCTGAAAATTACAATTTAGAACGATATTTTGCCCAAACAATTCTGGAGAAAATCTTTTTCAGAAGTTCATAAATTGAATGGGCAATATGCTTCCGTGCCTTTTGGCAAGCCTTTTTTAACCTTCCATTGAAAAATCGTTTCGTTCCGACAGCCGTTCGAAATAACCCTTGCAGAAAGAATTGGCATATGTGATTAATAATATTAATAAAAATAATCCATGGGATTGGATGGGTTCATTCACAGTGGGGAAGGCCATGCATCGCTGGTGAATGACGGAAAATCATTCGCCAGGAACTATCGTCGTCCGGTTTATTTGCATTCAAATCATTTCTCCCTCTTGAAATTGATTGGTTTGGTATCACCGGCGTGGACCTATAACATTTCCAATTTGGTAGTCCCGGCTTTCATTAATATGACGGTATATTATTTATTGCGCCATACGAGCAAATGATGGGCCTTCTCCACCCTATCACGTGAACATCAGATTTATTTTTAAAATATCCCAGCAAAACTTTTCCCCGCATTTTATTTTAACGAGTATTTTTGAATTATTTTTTTTGCAAAATATTAATAAGAGCGAAAGAAGCCAATTTATTCCCTTGCATACGTTCCGTTCCGAATCTGAAACTCGAAAATTCAATCGATTCTTTGAATTTGAACTTTGGACTTAAATTTATAAAGATACTACTCATTGTCATGGCTGCGTGCTTTTTCTATTTTTCTTAATCTAGGCCTCATAATCATAATAAATTTTGATTGAGCTTTCTTTTATAAAATACTTACACAGGAACAACATAAATAAGTTCATTAAATGTCGACTGTTTCTCCGCTTCAAAATATTGATGACAGGAAATTTTATAGTTACGGTTCGAAGCTAATCTTTCTTTTCATTACACATGTGTGATTAATTTTAACTATTGATTTACTATGGCTTAAAATAAATGCATGCTCAATTATCATTGTTACTGACGTAGAATAGTTAATTTTTATGAAGATATCGGAACGCAAATATATCAGATCTCAGAATAATGAGAATCCTCTGAAACGGTGTCGGGAATAGGGTTGGTGTGGTGGCTAAGGTACTGGCATCCCATCCCGAGGGCCCGGGTTCGATTCTCGCCAGTGGGGGATTATTCTGATTCAAACCGGTTTCTACTTGAGTGCCCAGTGGAGGGCATTTCAGGTTCAGTAATCCGTCGGTCGGATGGGACGTTAAGCCGCGGTCCCCTTGGCACCTGCCGTTAAGAGCAGGCTAATGCCGACGCCGGGTTTCACTCCACCCTTCCTCCGTTCTCTGAAATGTTCCTACCATTACCTATCCACCTATCCTAAATGGCTCAAATGCTGACCTCAGCTGTCGATCGCTTCCCCTTAATAACTAACTAACTAATTGAAACAGTGTCCGTGTGCGCCTGTCACTGGCGGTGTTATTTAACACGGAGGCGCCCACTTGCGGACAGGTGATTTCCTGAACGCAATTTCCTTCATGGCAGTTGATACATCTTCATATTCAACACCGACACAGTCTTCTCAACCTACCCGTCACTTTTGTACGGACCAGAAAAATGAATGAAAATATTCTAAAAATTTCATTCTAAATTCTAAAACTATGCGAACATAGTTCATCTCTGGACACAGTAGCATAAAAAATTCAATGCACAACCCGTATTCCATATGGTTTCCCTTTCATCCGCATCGGCATATTGGCGGTTTTTCGGAGAAAGGTTAAGATAAAAAAACAACATAAATTGATAATACAGATAATTGTTATTTATCTGCTTCTAAATATTCTCAATGCTGACACACTTACGCCGACTACGGTCCCACCTAAGTTACAGTTGAGTCATCCGTTTCGAAGTTTGTAGGGTTCTACAAATTTCTCAGCATCTTTCGCAAATGTTTCAATAAATTAAAATTGTTTCCTGCATACTATTGACTTTATTATGCTGAAATATGAAGTAATTACGGCGAAAAGTAACAGATAGGCAAGCGCGCAAATGTAATAATCTAATTTGAAGGCCCGAAAACAGGCTCTTATTTCAAAAAACAATTTAATATAAATTTCAAAAAAAGTTTGATCCATCCATCTGGAGGTGAAGGTTTATTTATATATCTATTATCTGGAGCATGTCTCTTTACGGCAGTGAGGCATGAACAATGACAGCAGCGGAGAAGAAAAGGGTGGAAGTATTCGAAATGTGGTGCTACCGAAGAATGATGAAGATAAAAAGGATCGACTGAGTGACAAATGAAGAAGTCCTAAGAAGAGTGGGAGAAAAGAGAAGTCTGCTGAGAACTATGAAAAGAAGATGGGACAACATAATCGGTCACATCTTAAGACACGGTGGCCTGATGAAGACAATCGTAGAGGGAAAAGTGAACGGGAAGAATTGGAAAGGCAGTCCTCGTATGAGACACATGGAGCAAGTTTGGAGACAAAAACGTTTTAATCAATATAAATCAACGTATAAATGTACATTCTATGAACTAAATTTTTCTGCATTAAAATTGGTTCTTTCTTAGGAAGCTCTAGATTGTTAAACTCAGGAGTCCCGACTGTTTTAACAGGCCTGTTCCCTCCCTACATGATGTGCAACAAGGGTAGACCAGACAGGAACGCACTACCATCAAGCTCACAATCCTGTAGCTAACTACTTCAGTAATATGTTTACCGCACCGTTTCCATCGGCCAAGCTCTTCACATTGAAATAATTCCTCTCTTTTACATCCTTCATAACTTGTTTTACATGCTTATCTCATACGAGGCCTGTCTTTTCCATTCTTCCCGTTCACTTTTTCCTCGACGATTGCCTTCATCAGGCCATCGAGTCTTAAGATATGGCCGATTAAGATGCCCCGACTTCTTCTTAGAGTTTTCAGCAGACTTCTCTTTTATCCCTCTCTCTTTAAGACTTCTTCGTTTGTCACTAGATCGATCTATTTCATCTTCATCATTCCTAGGTAGGACCTTTAGGACGTGACGTCCAATTCTCGTATTCAACTTTCCTGCTGTCCTCGAGGAGAGAAGAAGGTGAGAATGGGGTCGTTTACCATATTTTTTATCGCCGACTCTGATACAGTTTGTAGAATAAAAAGACCTTTATTTTTCCGCTTTTTGATCCGTCAATTATTTCTCGAATTATAAGCGGCGAAAAATGGATGTTTTTAACACTTTCCGAAAAGTGGGCGTGGTGCAACCTCTGACGTATATCGACTTCGTCCAATCACAACTGACCCCGCGAAGCTACTTCGCCACATCGTAATGGGGGATACAGATGACTCTGCCAATCGGAGCAGTTGCGACAGCATCTGTGTGAGCAGACTTTCCGATAACCCCCCTCCACTCCCTTCCCTTCCCCTAAAAGCATTCAAGGACGAGAGGAAAATGACGTCAATGTTATCACAGTAGCTTTTTCGGTAGGCGTAACCTTTTGCTTATTTTAATTTTTAATTTATGAGCGAATGGTTGTGGTTGGAAGATTATTTTTTTCACTAAAATTCTTATTTAGTTTTCATCTAACGATTTCGTGTACAAAATTGCGATTTCGGTTCCGAGTAAACGCCCCCATTTTCACTGTGATATCTGTGATTCCACTGTGATAGGTTGATATCGCGCAAAGCAAAAGCAGTGGGAAGTGAATAGAGACAGATGATTGCAGAATCGGCTGATACGAGGAGGAAAGAGAGAGAGAGAGCAACAATGGGAACGGGAGAACAAACGGAATCGCGACCCCTTTGTTCTGCAAGAGGAGATAGTATGTACTCCGTCTACCCTGCTCGGTGTTTCTGAGCATCTAGATCAGTAACTTTCCGACGGAGTTGGCCGCCGCCGCCACAATCCACACTCGCCGCCGCCAGCAATTCGCCCCACCACAAACCTCTGATAAATACTGCCCAGAAACCACCCCTTTTTATATTCCCTACCACGATTTCCACAGTGCAAGTGTTTGAATGGCTGAGTGAAACCTCTCACCCCCCAATGGGGGCGTTTACTCGGAACCGATATCGTAATTTTGTACTCGAAATCGTTAGATGGAAACGAAATAAGAATTGTAGTGAAAAAATTAATCTTCTAACTACAACCATTCACTTATAAATCAAAAATTTAAATAAGCAAAAGGTGACTCCCACCGAAAAAGCTGCTCTGATAACATTGACGTCATTTTTCTCCCATCCTTGATTGCTCTCATGGGAAGGGAAGGGAGTGGAGAGGGGTTCTCGGAAGGTCTGCTCGCACAGGTCCTGTCGTAACTGCTCCTATTGGAAGAGTCAGCTGTATTCCCCCCTTTGCGATAAGGCGAAGTAGTTCGCGGGCTCAGTTGTGATTGGACGAATTTGATACACGACAGAGGTTGCACCACGCCCACTTTTCCGAAAGGGTTAAAAACATCAGTTTTTCGCCGCCTATAACTCGAGAAATAATTGACGGATCAAAAAACGGAAAAATACGGTCTTTTTATTTTACAAACTATCATATTCGGCAATAAAAAATTATGGTAAACGACCTCATTGCCAAGGTCGCACCAACCACCAGCGACCTATCCACAACATTTCGGACGCTTCGTCAAATTCTCGACAGCCCTAAGGGCTTCTCGTGTTCACTTACTGACAAGTAGACCGGTGCTTCACCCCTTTCAACCCTCCCCACCCAGAGACTCAGGATCCCCCAATATTTAGCTTGGCGCCCAAAGTCGCATGCGATTGTCCCCTCCCCCCCAGCCATAAAACCCCACGGAAGTGTGACCACCCCAGTCTCCTTGACAAAGGAACTAGAGGTCACAACATTCATACCCATGATTTTCAAACCAAAGTCATGGACATCTTGGAATAAGACTGACACATGATCTTTCCTGGGGTAAACACGTGAAATGGTCAAGATAATCGTATACTTGGATTTATCATAAGAGTATTGGGTAAATGTGACGAACATCTACGAGAAATCAGCTACTTTTCCTTGTTAGACCTCATTTGGAATATGCTGCCAGTTAATGGGAATATTGGTCTAAATAACGAACTTAAACGTGTGCAGCGAAGCTCGGCAGTATGTGTGAAGGGACGGTACGATAACTACATTAGCGTAATCAGTCTATTAAATGAATTAAAATGGGAATCATTGTCATATCGCAGGTTGAAATTTGGACTTAATCTCCTAAATAAATTCCAAGATAATATTTTCGGTGATGACGTTAAAAATATTTTGCGAACCCCAACTTACTATGGTAGACTGGACCATAATTACAAAATTAGAGAAATTGATTTCCGAACTAACAGATTCAAAATGTCCTTTTTCCTCGTACAATTAGGGATATGAATAGCGGTAAATATGTCCAATACGAGTGATTCAATTCATAGCATAAGTAGTTGCATGTTGGTGTAAGGAATTGAAGGTAATTCAACTAACAGCACGTTTTTGCATGCGTAGTTTGCTATTTTTATATCTTTAAATATTGCAATTTAGACATATATTAATACTAATCCCTTTAAATGCATGATATATAGTGCATGTTTGGTGAGAATTCACCCCCTGCTACCTACCTTTGAGGTGGCTTGCAGGGTATTATTTAGATGTAGATGTAGATGACATTTTAACCTATCTAAAGGAGTTCATTAACATTAGAATCAGGAGATACATGTCAACGTTCGGAGAGATTTCCTGCGATTAAACCTTAATTCTGCGTGGTGGAAACGATCATGGGACGGGGGTAAGTGGGAATATAAGTCAAGGTAGCGCATTCTTCGCTATAGTAGGTAGTCTCGTCTTCGTGATACTCATCGAGAGGGCACGCAGGAAAATGCTGCAGGGGTTCGTACGCTCGAGGGGAAATACTTGATTGAGAAGCGACGGATTGGGGAAAGGGAATCCTTAACCCAGCTTGATCGGTGGGCGTCACCTTTTGCTTATTTTAATTTTGGATTTATGAGCGAATGGCTCGGGTTAGAAGATTAATTGTTCCACCAAAATTCATTTTTCTTTCCATCTAACCATTTCTAGCAAATAGCGATTTTGGTTCCAAGTATACGACCCCATTTAAACTAGATCATCGCTAGAAGAGAACCCATTTGCTCCACGAGTGCCGTAATGCGATGTCTCACGCCATTTGCCTTCGTTAGCGGCTTGAGTGGATTTTCTCGTCCAAGGTTTTCATTTGTTTTATTTGCATACGTTCCCGCCTGTCTTTCTCCTAATTACATCCGACAGATCGAAGGACAGAGAGGAACATAGGCGCGTTGGAATGGGACTCATTGGCAAATCCATATTCCGATTAAATCATTGGCGCACTGATAACATGACGCAGAGGAGCCGAGAGGAAAAAAATAGTAGAAAAATAAATATAGATGGAGCGACCGGAAATGAGGAGCTGTTCCCTTCCGCGACCAGGAAATGACGTCACGACAGGTGGCGTCTCTTTACGGGAATGGAGTGGGGGATTGGGGGGGGGAGGAGGGGAGGAATTATCATTTTTCCGTTGACGGTATGGAAATCAGGGCGTCATTTAGAAACATCATGGTTTGTTTTTATCTCCCCGTGAATCGAAATCATTCCCTCGTGCATACGAGCGATAAATCATTTCCGCAACCTTCCGGGCTGTCTGCTCTTTCAAACAGGAGAAATCAGTCGTCGGACGATAGCTTCACGTCCAGTTCGCGCGTCGCAGTCCGGAGAATGATCTCGTCTTTGAAATGTTTCTTAAAACTCTCGAAAAAGGACGTGGAATCATTGCATTCCCTGAGCATTATTAATGTTTTTTTACTACTGTCAAAGTCGTTGAAAATAGTATGCTGTGAATATTTTTGTTGTCATAAGCATCCAATTTTATCATTGTCTAGTGACATCTCACAAAATTTCTGATATTTTGGCATTTTGAGCGTCATGATAGTTGTTTCTCACTTTGCATAGACACTCCATAGATTTTCAATTGAATACATGTGAGTGCGGCCATTTATCAATCCTCGCTTCATCATTTGAGAATATTTCTAATCTCGCAACTTACAAATATTGCTAACTTTTATTTTGTTCTTTTCTCGACCACTTGAATAAATAAATTTTCTCTTCCTCTGGAGATGTTGGCTAATATAGGCCTAGAATACGTTTCCATTTTGTTCCGTTTATGCATCATCATCGCCATTAGTCAACATTCCTGTATATTTTATTTATCCTGTATTCGAGAATCATGTAGAGTACAAAGTTATGTTGCATGACTTTAAATTGGAAACATTGAGTAAAAGAAGAGTAATAAATTATTTACTTTTTTTGCATGATGTAATTAATAAAGGTAATTGTAATAGAATTGGTTGGGAAATTGAACTTTTTAGTCCCAACAAAAAAAGTAAGGCTAAAAAGGACTTTCTATATAAGAAGTGTGAACACTAATTATTGTATGAATGCACCTATTAATAGAATATGTATCTCATTCGATACACTTTCAAGTGAATTAAATATAAACTTACCTAAGGAAATATTTCGTGGACAGATATTGTCGATGTTAGCGACATTATAAATTTGTACAGAATTTTGTAGGTGACATTCAGCCGGCCTTGTCTGTTTTGGTATTTAATTGTACTCTCGGTGTATTAAGTTCTTTTTGTATTATGATTGTAATTGTGATTAATTGAGAAAAAATTTTACCCTATTATTGTGTTTTCATGCTGAGTTAACTTAAAAAATTAAAAATAAATAAATTCCTGAGATTAGTTTGACGCAGCTCTCCACTCAATTCTTCCATCGGCTAATCTCTTCATATTTACTTATTTCTTCTCTTTCTCATCCTTCATCACTTGTTCCATATATCTCGCAGGAGGCCTTCCTTTGCCATTCTTCCCATCCACTTGTCCTTCAACGATTGTATTCATCAGGCCATCATGTTTCATGATGTGGCCGATTAGGTTGTCCCGTCTTCTTCTTAGGGTGTTCAGAACACTTCTCTCCTCTCCCCCTCTTCTTAAGACTTCCTCGTTAGTTACTCGGTCGATCCATTTAATCTGCAACATTCTTCTGTAGCACAACATTTCGAATGCTTCCATCCTATTCTTCTCCGCTGCTGTCATCGTCAATGCCTCACTGCCGTAAAGAAACATGTTTCAGTTACGCTTGCATTTACAGCTGTCAGTAGATTCTTATCGTTACTCGTTGGTTACTCGGATTCCTAGGTAGCAGAACTTTTTCACCTCTTCGAGTTTTTGTTTTTCCAGTTTAATGTTGGCTTTGGCCTCTTCTCTCTTGCTGCACACTAATATCTTAGTATTGTTCTTATTGATCTTCAGCTTATATCTGGCCATTGTCTTTTACAAGGTTATAATATTATTCAGATCCCTCTCTGTCTCTTCTATTAGTGCTATGTCATCGGCGAATAGCAGCATGCTATTTTTTCTCTTTTACGTTAATGCATTTTCTGAAATATACACATAAATGGCTATGAAAATGTTTTCAATTGCAACTAAAAAATAACAACCGCTTTTCCATTGGTTTTAACTTTCTAGGTTTCTCAATTGTGAATATTTTTCCCTTTCCGCAGGTAAATTAAATCGCCTCTTTAATATGTCCGAGATCTTTTCCGGGAGCCTACGACCTCGAGTTGTGAAACCAGTATTATATCCACAGTTTTCTCAGTAAAACAATCAGAGAATAACGGGAGCGTTAACTCTGGACCGTAATCGCTCTAATGTACACGAAATCGTTACATGGAAACGAAAAATGAATTTTAGTGAAAAAATTAATCTTCTAACCACGGCGGTTCACTCATGAATCAAAAATTAAAATAAGCAAAAGTTGACGCCCGCCGAACAGGCTGCGTTGAGGATATCTACGTCATCCACCTCCCCTCCTTGACTGTTTTTAGAAAGACTGGAGGGGAAGTTGAGGGGAGTGTGGGTGGGGAGGGGAGGTCTGCCTGAAGAGATCCTGTCGAGTCCTTTAAATAAATCAAAACAACTGGACAACAAAATATTTTCGAATAGGTACATTTTGACGTGACTGAAATTAGTCAGAATCTTGTTTACTTATTGATAAATTAGGATGTAGTCCAATATGCAATGCCTTTCGAAATAACCCGCATGAAGTCGAACAATAGTTTCCATTGACAGAATCTACTGTGTGTTCCCCATTGCGATTGGACGAATTGGATGACGTACGAGTCCTTTGAATGCCCACTTTTCCAAAAAGGTTAAAAACATCAGTTGTTTTCTCTGCTTATAACTCGAGTTTGACTCGACAGATCGAAGATTTTTGTTTAATAACTTTTGCTATACAACAAAATGTTAGATAGCATTAGACAAAGTTAATTATAGCACGGATTTCTTTTGCTATTTACCCACCCCCAATGAATAGCACAATTTTTGCAATATGTAGCAGAATCGGCTAAATATAGCAATCTTATATAGCACTTTTCAGAAGTGAATTTTTCTACTTTTAGAAAATGTTATATAAACTTGCTAAATGTTATACAAATTTACTATATAGCTGGTTTTGCTACATGGTGTAAACGCGGCTTAAGGTACTTTGTATACCTACGTTTCGAAAGGTAAACTATGTTATGTCCCGACTCTTGTTGCTTCTCTATATTGCTGTAAGGATCTTCTCCAAATTATAGATTTGTAGTGCATGATGCATGTATTAACCCCTTGAATACTTTAGATGGTAACAATGTAGTTGCATGAGACCCTATAGTTGCTTGTTTGTATGTTAGTAGTGCATGCTTGGTGATCTTCATCCCCTTCCACACACCCTCGCGGTGGCTTGCAGGGTATCGTGTAGATGTAGATGAAGCACGGGAAAAGTCGGGTATTTTTACTTTGCAAACTTCATAAGACTCAGCAATTAAAAATCAATGGTATACGACCCCTTAGCAGCAAAAAAATGATCATCCTCTCTTTTTAAAAAATAACTGATACACATCAGATTAAATATAACAATTCGTTGAAACAATGTTTGAATATATAAAGTGTTTCTTAGCCACTGGGTTTAATACTTGTATAGATTAGCACCAATTTGCTTTCAATTGTTGATGATGGCAACCCCAACACAGGTAATCCTCTGGGGTACCTATATTATTATTTTTTCTCAGAGGTGGCATAAAAATTATTATTATTATTTAAAAAACTCGCATGTAAAACCTATCTATTCGAGTATTTAAGTAGTCGTACCCCCCGGAGGTGACCACGTCTGATTCCATCTATATTAATTTATAAAATTGTAGAACATTTTCGAAATATACATTCATGATTGATAATTTAATGGATCTTCAGCTGTCCGCGATAAACCTTAACAGTGTTATTCTCTGATCCGTTATTCCACAGGTAAAACTAATTAGGTACTATATGCCTTGGAAGGAAGTCGTCAGCATCATGTTCTTCTCGAATCATTGGTAACAAATAGTCAATGAGGACGCTTCGTTAGCTTAGTTGGTGAATGCACTCGGCGTGTTTTCTAGGGACATTCGGGTTCGACTCTCGAGCACAACGGATGATTTTTCTCGGTGCAACCCTAACTATATCTGTTCAAGGTCTTAGCAAAGAAAGTGTGCTATTTGTTGTCCTTCAATTTAAAGACTTACTATCGTTACTGAAATGACTTTAAGGAGCCAGTTTTAAATTTTTTCGAAATGGATTTCCAAAATATGTGTACTACATCGTTAGACCCGTTGAGCATGTAATTCAATTTCAGTTTCGGAACGTCGCAATTATACTCAAATACTTTTGAGTTCGCCAAATCTCACGAAGATACGAATAAAATATTATTTGGCTACTCTTGTCTTTTGCCAGGCCCCCCTCAGGCGATAGCGTATTCGAAAATGTCTTCTGCGAAACAAGTGAAAGATGAAGTTAAAGGAAACAAATTCGTCGCCACACCTCGGGGGACTTGCAATAATGTTTGCTGCATTATCCTCGCCCCTTTATTGCATAACACGCCCCCAACGCAGGAGAATGAAATGAAAGTCACGGCGTACGCCACGGTAACTCAGTCGCCATGCCAACGAAATCACGACGACCGCCGCACTCTAGAGAGAATAAACAAGGCTACGAGCGTGTGACAACCACAGACCCTGGATTCCAGGGTTAAATTGAGGATAACATAGTTTTTCCGAAGCAGCAGCTTCTTTGTTCCGACGGAACCGCATTTTCAATGAGACCGCAAAGGACGTTCCGGAAGGGTGGGGGGGAAACGAGAGAAGGCGCGTATGCGGTATACGCAAGTAGGGTATGAAAGGCTTCGAAAAAAAAGAAGGTCGATAAAACAAGCGATGCTGCAAAAAAATGGAGGAAGGGAGAAGTATGAGAATGAGAGGAGGAGAAGGGTTTTAAAAGTCGACAGGAGAGCGGAGAAAGAATTCGAAGAAAAGGCTGCTGAATGAGATGAGGAAATAAAATCCGTAAACACGAGAAGGTGTGTTGCGGCAATCGGCCTCCGCTTTGTTGTGGCGGGCCCGTCGTCAACATCGACTCCTTTAAAGAGATATATCCCTGGAGAGAAGCCAGCTTTCTTTTTCCCTCCCCGAACCGAGCTGTAAACACTGCGGGCGATACATTCGCCGTGTAAAAGGCCTCTCGCACTGTTCATAGGAGTTTTCCTCTTAATCAGGACTAAAAGCCTCGTGGGTGTAGCGATCGAGTCCAATCTTACCCTTCCAATTGATCGAAATCTGTTCTTCTGCCATTATTCTTTCCGACCGACCGACCAACATCAAGCAAAGAACAGCACAATCTCAGGAGGGGTTCATAAAGAAGAGACAGACACTATGCTCAAAGAAACTACAGCTTCAGGCAAGGAAGCACTTCATCAAAACATATGTATGGAGCATGGCACTCTATGGACCAGAGATATGGAACATAGAGAAAGCAGACAAGCGAAGATTTTGAAGGTTTTAAAACATGGTGCTGGAAAAGAATGCTGAGGAATGAATGGACAGATAAAGTGAGGATTGAAGAGTTGTCAATAAGAGGAGAATAAGAAAGGACAATATCGAAAACCCTACTGCAAAGAAGAACCAGATGGATTGGACGTGTCTTGAGACTCAATGAATTAGGTAGAAATCAGTGGCAATGCATGATGATTTTCACTAGTCATCGCAGATGCAAAGGGTAGGTCGGCCGATGAACGACATGTTTCCGAAAAACCCAGATACCCATGACATTTTTTTGTGAGTACCTGTTAAAATAAAGAGTATTTAAAAAACTTACATTGCTTATTATTTGCATTTTACAAATATATTCATCATCATCATCGGTCAACAATCCTAGGATTGGTTTGACACATCCCTTTAAAGACTCAATTCTTCTATCGACCAACCTCTTCATATTGACGTAGCTCCTCTCTTTTACATCCTTCACAACTTGCTCCATATACCTCATACGAGACCTGCCTTTTCCATTTTTCCCGTTCACTTTTCCGTCGACGATTGTCTTCATCAGGCCATCGTGTCTCAAGATTTGGCCTATTAAGTGGTCCCGTCTTCTTTTTAAGGTTTTCGGTAGACATCTCTTTTCTTCCACTCTTCTTAAGACTTCTTCGTTGGTCACTCGATCTATCCATTTTATCTTCATCATTCTTCGGTAGCACCACATTTCAAATGCTTCCAGCCTGGACTTCTATGCTGCTGTTACTGTCCATGCTTCGCTGCCGTATAGTAGAATGCTCCAGATGTATGTCCTAATGAAATGTTTCCTCACTTCCATGCTTGTATTTGCAGCTGTTAGAATCTTCTTCTGGTGAAATATCCTTTTCGCTTGGGCAATTCTGCTGGCAATTTCTCTTTTACTTAGTCCATCGCTGGTTACTCGGCTCCTCAGGTAGCAGAACTCTTCCACCTCCTCGATATTTTCTTTTCCTAGTTTAATATTGGTTCTGGCTTTCTTTCTCCTACTGCATACCAATACCTTAGTTTTCTTTTTATTGATCTTTTTAAATATATAAATGGTTTTTTTTCGCTCTATTCTACTATAGATGATTCTCCTCAATATCTTCGAGGCATGTGTCATCAGGTCCTAAAATGTTCACAGTTCTCAGCTCTCTTCTTTTTGGCAATAGGGATGATGATGTTCTTATCAAAATCCGTGGGTATCTCTCCTGTTGAGTATATATCGCTCATGTTTTTGTACAGCTGAATAAATGTCTTTTCTCCGGCATTTTATATTAGTTCGGCAGGAATATCATCTATTCCCGAATCCTTATTTTCCCTCAGATCCCTTACAGCAGCATCAAATTCTAATCTTAAGATTGAAGCTCCCAATTCATCCTTATCGACTTCATTTTCCTCTTCGATTACTTCCGCTCTAAGTAAGCTTCCATTGTACAACTCTTCCATGTATTCCTTCCATCTCTTCACTTTATCCTCATGTTCAATTAAGTGTTCTCCATTCTTGTTCCTGGTGCTGTTACATCTTGCAGCCTGTTCCTTGAAGTGATTTCTCACCATCCTGTAGGCAACTTCCACATTTCCTTTTGCGAGGTTGCTTTGTGCATCTTCGCATAGATCCTTCATCCACATTTCTCTTTCTTTTCTCGCTTTACGGTTTATTTCATTCCTGATTCTTTTGTAGCCTTCTTCAGTTTCCACATTTTTGTATTTTCTTCTCTCTTCAATCAATTCTAAGACTTCTGTAATCCATGGCTTCGTCTTGACAACTTTTCTTCTCCCCAGAGCTTCTTTTGCTGCTTCCTTTAGCCCGCTTTTGATTTTCTCCCATCTCTTTTCTACTGATTTCACGGTCAAATCCTCTTCTATTTTGTTTTCCACTGCCTTCCTGAAGGCCAGCCGTTGTTGAGGTTCCCTTAGTTTCTCTACTTGCCATACGTTCTTCATTGATTTCTTCAATTATTTTAATTTTAAGTGGCATTTCATCATCACTAAGTTGTGGTCACTGTCGATATCTGCACCCTGGTAACTTTGCAGTTCTTCACCTGGTTTCTGAACCTCTGATTCACTTAAATGTAGTCAATTGGAAATCTTTTTGTCTCCGGGCATTTTCTAGGTATATCTTCTCCGTTGGCGGTTTTGAAACAAAGTATTTGCCACCAACAACTTTTGTTGCGTGCAGAATTCTTTGTCTTTCTCCTCTATCATTCCGCTTTCCCAAGCCATATTTTCCTGTTATTCTTCCATCTTTACCTTTGGCAACGATTGCGTTTCAATCTCCTAAAATAATTAAGTTTTCTTCTCCTTTTAAGTGCTTTATTACTTCCCTGATATCCTCATAGACGTCTTCCACTTCTTCATCTTCGTGGTCTGACGTAGGCATGTAAACTTGTATCACAATGGTATCTGTAGACTTGATCTCAATCTTCACCATTATAATCCTCTCACTGTACTGCAGAAAGCTCTTCACGTGCAGTCCTGCACTCTTCCTGATCATTATGCCAACTCCAGCATTACGATTTTTTGATCCAGTGTGAATAATTCTATAACTTCCACTCCAAATGTCTCCTCCTTCAGACCATCTCATTCCACCGAGTCCTAATAAGTCGAGGCCCATTCTTCGCATTTCCACCATAAGGATCTCCAGTCTTCCATAGGTCCGAAGTGATCGCACGTTCCACGTTCCTACCCTAAAATGAGTATCACACTTGACTGATGCACTATCTCGGGTAGTACCCTCCCGGAGATCCGAATGGGGGACTATTTTACCTCCGGAATATTTTACTCGAGAGGGTTCCATCACGTCATGATAAGAAAGGAAAGAGTGGAGTAGCTGCGACTCCTCGGGATAATAATGTGGTGGTTTCCCCTTGCCTTCCACATCGCAGTACTACAGTCGTTAAAGTAAATGTTACCACGCCTATAGTGAAATGAGTGTCGCTGTACCGACCACTGTGGTCTCCACCTTCACTCATGTGAAGAAGAGCTGCTGCCCTCTCCTCCGGGTGCTAGGAAGCATAATTGTTGGCGGCCTCCCGTCGCAAAGTCACGGCATCTTCACAGGTTTCTGTATCATTTAAAGGCCTATTTTACACAATGATAGACCAATACCACCTCGGAGTGCTGCCGCTTTTTGTCCACGACTGCTTATTCGACGAGTAAACTCGTTTATCTCGCAGCTAACCTCTATATCTAGAGGTCGACCCACCATCCGCAACCCGGTGGACGCACTCGGTGGCTTTAAGCTCAGCCCCAAGATAAATATATTATATATATTGAATTCAAAGACCGCGAACTGGCCGCGAAAACCTTAGCGGCGTTACCCGCTGAAATTGCCTTGCATGACCTTTAAAGCCTCTATAATTTCCAATGAGGAAGATGACGCCTTGGTAGCTCAACTGGTAGAGCGCCTGTCCGGAAGTCAGGGGGCCCGGGTTCCAGTCCTGGTCAAGGCGAATGACTTTTCTCTGTGGAATATCTTGCTAACATTTTATGTATAAAAGTACAGTAATTTACTTCAAAGTAAACAATTGTAAGAGGATTTTTTGTCGAGGCATCGAATATTTTACATCAAATACCGGCATTCATAATTCGATGGAGCCACCTTAGCGTAAACAGTCTAGTAGATAAACTAAAATTGGAATCATTATCAGACCGTAGATTGACATTTAGACTTAATCTCTTAAATAAATTCCCGGACAATATTTTCTCTGGCGACGTTAAATATATTTTTCGAACTCTAACTTACTATTGTAGACTGGACCATAATCATAAAATTAGAGAAATTGATAGCCGAATTGATAAAATCAAAATGTTACTTCCTCGCGCAATTACGGATATGAATAGCTGTAACTACATCCAGCAGCATAAATACAAGTGTATCAATTGTTAGCATAGGCAGTTGTATGTTGGCATAAGGACTTAAAGGTAACCCAACTAACAGCATGTTATTTCAATGTTGCTTTGCTATTTTCATCTTTTTTAAATTGTGACCATTAGACTAGAATATAATTACTAATCCTTTTTATGCATGATAAGTAATGCATGTTTGGTGTGAAAATTCTCCCCCTGCCACACACCTTTATGGTGGATTTCAGAGTATTATAATGTTTTTAGCAGCAACACCGAAAATAAGAGATTGCTACCAAGTGATTTTTAAATTAAGTAACTCTTTGCCTTGCATGTGCTTGCGTCCACAAATGCTATGACCAATTTTACTTCGATGGTATTCTGGTCTGTAGAAGAGCAATTATGTCGCAGACTAAAGGTCATGGGTTCGAATCTCTCCTCCGGCATCAGATGCTCACTTCGCCCGAGGAATAGTTAAGAGTTTAAACTAGGCCATTCTGTTCTATTTAATCATAGCAGTGAGAGAACCTTAGAAAAATCCGAAGATTATGATTGCTTTATACAATTAGATTAAGTAAAGAATTCATTGCATATTCAAGTCGGATTCTTATGATATCAATTTTTCGTTTAGTGGTGGTTTATCATGATAGTACGCTAGCGTTTAGGTTTCTCACTTCCTAAAGCATGTCATTTCGTTGAGGTGAGCGTTTACATTGAAGAAGGATATTCACTAGGGGCAACCTGACGGTTGGCCTGGACATTAAGGATACATTGTGCTCACCAAAGGCTAAGTCCTACTTTGCTTTACACCCAAACACATATACATCATACAATATTAATGTTTCAAATCTTTGACTAGCATGAGAGCAATCAGAGACTAGCCCTTGAAATGGAAAATCGAATAAATACACTGCAAACATATCGATTGAGTGTCGGAATCTAATTCCGTCCTTCATTTAAATGGGAATATATACGTAATGGCGAAGGCGTTTGGCGTAAAATAAAGAATTTTATTATAACTTTTTGTTGCCCAATGGCTTCCTAATTTTTCCGTGATGAATTATATGGGTCATTCTACCTCAATTCCACAAACGTTTGTCTCCTTAGGGTAACAGATTTTGATAAAAATTGGTGTATGGGTTCAAAATCAACTCAAACTGAATACTCTCAAACCTTATTGTGAAAAAAAATTTTTGAGCGAATTATGCATATTTTAATTTTTTCGCATTTGTAGCAAAAATCCGAGCCTTAAATCATATCATCACTTATATCTCCGCTTTTAATTGTCATACAGCAATGATAATAGCTCTTATTGAAACTAAATCTTTATTGAATGCAAATATATCACTAAAAATTATTTCCTTCTATACCCTATTGTTGTTAATTACTAATGTTTAAAAAATTGTTAATAAACTTTTCTCAAATACTCAATCTCAAAATCGGCCGAAACTTTTTTTCCGTAATCTAAACATACCCAGATAACTATTCCAAAATAAAATTTACTGGAAATTCATAAATGCGTTTTTATAAATATTTAAACATTTACAATTTTCTTTCGCGCGGCCCGTCGGCTCTCCCATTTGGAATACATGCAGCAGACACGCAATGCAAGCCTAAAAATTTCCTAATTTCTCAAGGTCGTGGCTATATGTATATGATAAAAATATATTATAAACTATAAACCTTAACAACATTTGTTATTTGTTCTGTTAAATGGATGTTTGCAGAGAAATTTACCATTGAGCCCCACTTTCGCTGCGAAAAAAAATTTGCTAACTACTCCGGCACAATCGATTGAAAACTAATGCTAACTAAAAATGCGAAAAAATTAAAATATGCATAATTCGCTAAAAAAAATGTTTTTCACAATACGGTTTGAGTTGATTTTGTACCCATACACCAATTTTTATCAAAATTTGAGACCCTAAGGGACAAACGTTTGTTGAATTGAGGTGGAATGACCCGTATATATAAATCTTTTATGAACATTTAAAAAAATATTTGGCTCTATGTGGATGTTTTTGATTGCCCAATTGAAGATGAAAAGAGGAACTGGGGTCGAGAGCCAATAGAATGAAAAATGACATTTCTCCGCCCATGGGAAATGGGAATCCAAGGAGTTTTCGGAAAAAGGCGTGGTTAGATGAATGACAGAGAGAGGAGGTTATCCAGGAACTCCTTAAAGATCAGACCCTTCTGCTATCATCCTGAACCAAACACACCGCCATTATGTTTAGGCATTGCAAAGAAGAAGAGCTCTAATAACCAGGGGAAAAGAGTGGATAGCAAGTTATGGATCCTGATGTTTTTTTGGAGTGAAGTAGTATATGAAGCCATATGTTCTCTTCAATCTTTCCCAGGAGTATGAGCAAATGGTCAACAGTTTTTCTCAGTCGCGATAAAACTCTGAAGTTGACAGCGTCAAATTCCAAACCTCAGAATATCCATTTTATTTAAGCTTCTGGCACCAGTTTGCATCTACGAGACTTCTAATGGCGCGCCAAGATGGGAGGTTTCCTCTTTATCTGATCTTTCGAGGGAACCGCAGCTGGCCCAGGGAAAAAGGGAATATTCTCCCCGCTGTAAAAAGAGGATTTCTCACGCCGTTGGACTCAGTACCTGCTACCCATTTGGCAAGCCCGATCCTCTCCGAACAAACCCGAAACGACAATAAGGTTGAAAAACACTGAGTTTCCTTCGGTAATCCTGTCATGTCGGCAAATATGGATTGAATACTTTAAGATGTTAAGCATCCATAATCGTTCAAAATTTTAGCCTTGAGCATCCTTTGCTCTGGAATGCATGCAATGAATATTTCAATGGTATTTACATTTGCTTCATTTGAGTTTTTGGGGGATATTATCAGTGTTCACAGAGAAAATCACGCATATAGTGGACCATAAAATGTTTTGGGAGAAACAGACGGTTAAAAAGCTTTCACGAACATTTCAGTACCTACTCAGATAGAAAAATAAGCGAGAAAATTGGCTTTTTACCATAGTGATAACGCAAAAAAAAAGATCCTGATCATACACCATAGGATACCTTTTATTTGTTAACCTTACTAAAGTAAATGAAATATGCCTCAATCCCTCATGATGGGAGTAAAAATGAGCATTTTAAAATTTTAAAGCTTTGGTCAGGTTATCTCCAATCATTTGCGTACTATCATGTATTCCAAAACATGCTAATGTTCTCAAGATGCAAATGATGTTGTCAGAGGCATCGAAAACTAATTTATATTATAGCTTCTGACATTGCTATTGATGTGTATTCCGTCAGCGATTACCATTCGAGTCTTTACAGCAGAACGAGAGAAATATAATCCCTTTAAAAATTGCACCGACCTTGACTGCATGAGCTCTACTTTGGTATTCAAGCCTGCATTGCACGAATTTCATGCAATGGATACGAATTCTAAATTAGACCACACAGCCTGACCTCCACCTCCATTTCATTTCATGATTTGATCACGGTTTAACTGTTGCCGAAGTTAATTAAGGAATAATCTATTATTTAAATTCTAAACTCTCGGCTATCAAAATGCAAATGAAAAGCCCTAATGAATATTCATGCTGCTCTGATAGATAAAGCTCGTTAAGTTGTAATTAAGATGAAAAAAAGGAGAGCAATGATTTGGGATCAGCTGATGAGAGATCGAAGCGACACATGGGAGAAATGAGGTCAGCAAGGCCGAGGCCAGTGCTTGCCTGCTGCATACCCCAAAGGGGGATTAAGTGCAGCGTGATGTAATTGCTGCCAGAGGCGGCAATCGTGACTCGAGAGGGCTGAAGGGAGAGATCAGGGCCGGCGCGGACCATGGAGATGAAAGGGCCCTTCTCGGAGCCAAGGGGAACCCCTGTGAAATTGACCGTGGAGACCTTGCCCCCTCTCTTAGACAACCCCATCCCGTAAACTATACTTTAAAATTTAGATCAGATCTTTTGAAAAAATTTGATCCTATTTCCCGATTATTATAAATGCTCTTTGGATAATAACCGAAACTATAAACTACCTAAACAAAGAGATAGGATATCAACGTGCATGTATTCATACCGCAGGGCTCACCGCATACGGCAAAACAGTTATATGTTTTGGACGTATTACTGGAAGGTTTCCATAGATGGCGTTGTAAGAATTTTTCGCAGTTACATCACAAACGATATATATTGCCTCCATTGTTTTCATTTGGTAATCGACTTAAGCAGCACATAAAATATGCTATTGTTGTAGTTTTGTTATCTTATTATAATGGTGCGATATGCCTTTACCTAACATCAATAGTCATATGGATAAGGTAACATTTCTCTCACTATTCAAGCAAACATATCTTGTCTCAGGAGGGATTCCTTGTTGTTTCATAAAAACCACATAATCAACCGCTGTAAGGAGTAGACAGAGCAGACTACAAGGCACTTTTTGATTGTACCACTTTAGTCAATGAGAAAAACGAAAGCGATGGAAGCGATACATATCGTTTGTGACGTAACGCGAGAAATTCTTCCCGCGCCACCTATGGAAACCTTCCAGTACTACATCCAAAGCGTATAACAGTTTTTCCCTAGGCGGTGAGCCGTCTACTAATATGAATGACTAAAACCAATTAACTTTTTCCATACATTCTAGTGATGAAGATGAAAAAACACTTTCAAGTATTTCTATTTAAACACAACCACTAAATGTCTAGGAATTGAACTTCATCAGGTTGATCCGAGCCAATGATGCTGAATTAAAATTAATGATGCTGAATTAAAATTAATGGCCCTCCCGATGTTAGAATAGGATGGTTTCCTGTTATTTTTTGTCATAATAGAAAATTTATTACCCCTGGATTACGAATTTGAAACCGTAGGAATCATACATCTACATCTACGTAATACCCAGCGGGCCACTACAAGGGTGCGTGGCAGGAGGCGAACATCACAATAAATGAACTAATTACATGCAACTAGATGATTTGAAAAATCAAAGAAAAAAGTTTTAAGGTAAAAAAATCACCATTGCTATCAAAATTATCAGTTCAGTTGCCTCAATATTCCGAAGAGAATTGATGTGCGGGAGCACAAGTTGGGATAAGTTAACAAATGTTTTCCTGCTTGAATCTAGAAAGAAAAGTAGATCATCAAATCGCGAACGATATTTTTATCGGACAGAGCACGAACATTTATCGGGTAGAAAAATAATATATCTGTATTTTCAACACTTTGTTCTCGGTGGATGAATAATTTGAGCAGTGATTCCCCTTTAAGAATGATGATAAAATCATGATCACAAGATGGATATACTTATAATTTCTTTTATCGTCAGATACCTACTAGTTTGGGAATTCAATGCAATTTTGATAATTCAAATTCCTAGGATCGTCACTCAAGTTTCATTTTAATTAAACTTTCTCGGAACCTCGATTAATAATCTCATCAAGCTCTCGGGATCTCATTAAAAATTGCTTAAATGAGGAAATTTCCAATCCCAAACATTCTCAGTCTAGGAAAACTTACTTGGAGATGTTTACTAATTACTTTATGCCTTTAATTCTTTGCAATGAGATCTGACTACTTTCACGGCTCAAACTTCATTATCTAAGTGAAGTTTTACTATTATAAAAATATATCCTATAGATTTTCGAAATACGTTCAAAAAACCCTATCGATAACAACGACTATAGCGTCATTGTCAAGGGCAAATCATTTTATGAGTCGGTTTTTTGGGATGTAAAAGAGAGGAATTATGTCACAATGAAAAGGTTGGCCGATAGAAGAATGGAGTGGAAAGCTGCGTAAAACCAATCCTAGGATTGTAGACCAATGATGATGATGATGATGTGTTTTCATTATGTTTGACTCATATTCCGCAATGTGTCGCCGAACTACATCAACTATAATATTATAATCAATTGTTGTAGTAACCTACAATAGCTGGAACAATTCATCTTAGAAGCATTTTAAAATAGGAAAGGTTATGCAATAAGGAAATTTATGAAGAATTATTCTGGAAAATTAAAGGATCGCGAGAGAAGGGAGGAAAATGTGAATCAACTCAAAACAAATAGAGCATCTCAAATTAGTCTGTTTTCAGGGAACGGACTAGTTAAATTCTAATATGGAGTTAGGTGCTTACTACTTCAGAAACCTCATCCTTGCGCAAATGTCATGACGATAATAATATGAGGAAATTGTAATTCTTTGGTGTGTGAATGAAGATGAAAATCAATAAGGCTACCTAGATGGGGAAGCAGACGAAATAGAAAGTGTCACAAATGTTGAGGGAATGAGATTTTTCGGAGTAATTAGGAAAAGGCAGCAAAATTGGATGTTGGGTGTTTTGAGAGGCGAAGGAACGTGGAAGAGCGAAGGTCTTGGAGAGGGAATTCGTGGAGGAAACGGGGATCTTTTAGAAATAAATATTAGAGAGCGCCGTCGTTGGTAGGAAATACAAGGCAGAGGGTCCAGAAACCTTAGTAGGGGAGGGTGGGGCTAAAAGGACCGCTTTTTGTTTGCAGCATCCTAGTGGGCGGATTTAGGATATTTTACTTCCGAAAATAGGGCTATCTTGTAGAAATTTTTATGCTCTATAGCTGCTACAAACTTGTCAAGCTGTATGAGCATGGAAAGTATATTTTTATGGCCGTTTTTTGGAAAGTGCACATCCGGTCCATTAAGCCCCACAGTGGGGCTAAATGGACCTTGGGTGGGGCTAAATGAACTACAGCGTTTTTTAAACGAAACTAGTGCTTCGCGGCGGATTTCGAGAAACAGAAAAAGAAGTGAATTGATAAAATAAAATAGCGATTTCGCTAACAAAAATAATTTATTAATATATACGTCGTTTATCGAAAGAAATATGTTCGACTTAATTTTTGCGTGGATTTTCTGCTGGGCGTCAGCACTTCTTTGGAGCTGCGGGTGCACTTTAGCGGGCTTCCGCGGCATCCTGCTCAGCTAATAGATCCTACATGATTTTCTTCTCCGCGAAAGCAAAGAAAGCGCTGGAATGCATGCAAAACACGTGGTCCATTTAGCCTCCACAGCAAACGGACCATTTAGCCCCACAGCAAGTTTTGGCAGTGGCAAAGGCGCACAACAGAAATCAACGAGTTGATCCCCTTAACTCCATTTTTTTTCAAAAGAACACTATCCACTTACCTACTGTACCAAAATTCACAATAAAAACTTCACAAAAACTCTCAGCAATCAAAACCTTCAGAGCACTAAATATTTTGAGTGATCAAATGATAACAAACACCAAAACACAAATGGATTTGCATTACCACAAATGGCGCACAACGTTTTGACGTTCCTTTGCGATGCCAAAATCCATCTGCAGAAAATATTTGAACTCTCTAGCTCATCAAACATGCACGCAAATCGAAATTGAAGAAATAAATTGCGGTCCATTTAGCTCCACTCTCCCCTACAGTAATTATTAGGTCGATGGAGGCAGGTGATACATGGTGGAACTTTGATGCGTTGAACATGTTAAGAAAAATAACTGTGTACAATTCCAAAAATTTATTTAATTATACCGATCGATTTCAACGTCTTTGCGCCATTTTCTAGGTATCAATACCTTGTAAATTAATGGATACATTGAATATCTTGACAATGACTCTAAGACATTGAAATCGATCAGTAGAATAAAATTAAATTGTGGCATTGCACGAAGTTATTTTCCTTAACATGTTCAACTTAGTACAGTACTTGTTCCATTTGTTGCGAATTAAGAAGATTTATTAGATTTGCTGTATTACTAGGAAATTTTAGGTGTGTACTAGCCAAAAACCTATTGATGCTGCTGGAATGCTTGTGATAGTGAACATAATGATACGTCGCGAAATGAATGTGCTCGGGTTACGAATTATACGGTGCCGTTATTTTTTAGGGCGAAAAATGAAACTGATGAATGACGCGCTTGATACTTTCCCCCTCTAATTTCGATAGCGAGCGACAGCACCCTTTGTTATGAAACCTTCCCCCTCGTTCTCTGGTGCGCCATTAACGACTCAAGCAAGTTCATCCGCGCGGTAATTAACGGCCGCCGCCACCCACTTGTATAGTCTCTCTCCCGGAACATTCCGTTTCCCTAACATCGGCCGTCTCTCCCGTTTTCGAGGGGTCGAATTTGCCTCCATATCGAGGGCGTAGACATCTGAGAATTACAATGCTGGCCAATTACTGATAGTTTTTTTCCTTCCGAAAATGTTAAACGAATTTTATTTATTCAAGAGATGGGTCGAATAGCAGATTTATGAAACTCGAATATCGAATCATGACTCGAATATCTCGACAATCGAGTATCTCGAATGCTAGAATTGCAATTGATATGGTAAATGTTTTTCTTTTAATTTATTTGTTGCCTGTTGACGTAAAAAGATACATGTTGATTAAATTAAAACATTTAATTCTGGATATAAAATATCACATATGAGCATCATAAAATATTTTACTACCAATTACGGACTGTTCAATGCATTAACTTTCATAAGTTAATGTATTGAACTCCTGCACCTAACTTGCTTCCATGTAGTAGTCACACTGTAGTACTTACTTGCATGCCAATAGTGTATGCATGTTAATTGTCACCCCCTTCTACACACCCTTGCGGTGACTCACAGGGTATTACGTAGATGTAGATGTCATACTGACAGGCAAATTAGTCCTAAACTATCTATCTTGTTCTACCTAATTCGATCCCCCTGTATCTTCGTTTTATTTTGCTATTGTCCCTCGTGACACTCATGCTATTTCCCCTCAGTTCAGTCATGGGGAACCTAGATAGCCTGGATCTATTGACCAATGTTCAGTATGGCTTCCGGAAGAGTAGATCATGCGAAACTCAATTGCACTCTTTTCCCACGATATTTTAGCTTCTGGCGAAAGTAATATTCCAGTGCATGCAATATTTATCGATTTCAAGAAAGCTTTTGACAAGGTGTCTCATAGCAATCTAATTGTGAAATTAAAATCTTACGGGTTAAACAGTAATATTATATCATGGATAAATGATTTCCTACATGATCGGGGACAAAGGGTTGTTTTGGACGGTGTTACCTCCCAGGCATTTGAAGTCACTTCGGGTGTGCCACAAGGTAGTGTGATGGTCTACTCCTGTTCCTTCTGTAGGTAAATGATATCAATAAGGTGATAAAAGTAAGCTTCGTCTATTTGCCGATGACGCAGTTGTGTACAGGGAAATCTTTGTCCAAACGATAAAGAATATTTAAAAGATGACCTACAAGCAATTGAAAAATGGTGTGAATCATGGCAGTTAGACTTAGATTTTTTTAATGTGTGGTAATGAATTTTCTAAAAAAGAATAGTTTTTCTTCTAGCACTTGCAATATAAGGAATAATAATTTAACGAACGTGGATTATATTAGATATCTTGTAACTATAAGACTGACATGATATTTCTTGGAGCAAACACCTACGTGAAGTAATGGGTCAGGCTAATCGTAAACTGGGATTCATCAAAAGAGTGAGTGAATGTGATGATCATGAACGAGTAATCAGCTACTTTTCCCTTGTTATGCCTCCTTTGGAATACCCTTCCAATATATAGCATCCTTATAAAATAGCTTGAAATAATGAACTGGAGTGTGTGCAATGGACGGTATGATAACTATATTATCGCAACCGTTGTATGAAATTAACTGAAATTGGAAGAATTGTCAGATCGCAGTTTCAAATTAAGGCATAAAATATTAACTAAATTCAAAGGACATATTTTCACGAATGACGTTAAAGATAATTTGCGAACCCAAACTTACTCTGGTAGACTGGTCCACAATCACAAAATTAGAGAAATTGCCTGCCGAACTGACAGATTCAAAATTTACTTCTTTCCTCGTACAATTTGGGATTTGAATAGCTGTAAATATATCCAATAGCCTAAATACGAAGGTATCAATGGATAGCATAGGTAGCTGCATATGGGCATAAGGACTTGTCATTAGTGCATGCTTGGTACATACATTAATGCATGTTTGGTGTTAATTCACCCCCAGCCACACACCTTTATCGTGGCTTGCAGGGTATTGTGTAGATGTAGATATAGACACTTGGAAACATATACCACTCTCTAATTTTATCTTTATGATCGCAATCTCATGAATAAAAATATGAATATTTTCATATTCTGAACGACTTCCGACAAGCGATTAGCGGAATAGGAGGTCGAAGAAAGTTTTCGACAGAAATTTGATGGCTACAGCAGCCATGGACACCATATCGTTTACGTGCTGTTTGGCATGGCAACACAGCATCTGAATGCTACCGTGCGAGCCGACGCACGGTGTGTAAATTAATCCCCAGCCGTGTGGATGGGAATGGTAAGCCACCATTTTTCTTCTCTTTCACATCCTCCATCAATTGTTCCATATTTATCATGCGAGGTCTTCCTTTGCCGTAATTTTCTGTCCTCTTGTCCTTCAATGATTGTCTTCTTCGGGCGATATTGCCGATTGAGTTGTCCCGTATTCTTCTTAGAGTTTGCAGCAGACTTTTCTTTTCTCCCACTCTTCTTAGGACTTACTCGTTACTTACTCGGCCTATCCATTTTATCTTCATCATTCTTCTGTAACACCACATTTCGAATGCTCTCACCCTTGACTTCTCGGCTGTTGTCATCGTTCTTGTCTCAATGCCATCAAGAAACATCCTCCTGATGTATGTTCTGATGAATTCTTTCCTGATTTCTACGCTTGTATTTCCGGCGGTAAGTAGATTCTTCTTTTGATAGAATGCCCTCTTTGACTGGCTATTCTAATGACTATTTCTTTCTTGCTTCGTCCATCGTTGGTTAATCGGCTTCGTAAGTAACAGATGTTACACATCCTCAAATTTTTATTTCCTACTTAAACGTTGGTTTGGGCCTCTTCTCTGCTGCTGTATACCAATCTGCATCTACATCTACATAATACCCTGCAAGCCACCACAAGGGTGTGTGGCAGGGGATGATTGCTCACCAAACATGCACTACATATCATGCATAAAAAAGGAATAGTATTAATATAGTAGTCAGAACTACACTATTTAAAAAAGATAGAAATTGCAAAGAAAACATGCAAAAACATTGTTAGTAGGGTTAGCTTTAAGTACTCATACCAACATGCAGCTACCAATGCTATTCATTGCTACTCTCCGATAGGACATATTTACCGTTATTCGTATCTCTAATAGTGCGGGGGAAAAAGGACATTTTGAATCGGTCAGTTCGGCAATCAATTTCTCTAACTTTATGATTATGGTCCAGTCTGCCATAGTAAGTTGGGGTTCGTAAAATATTTTTAACATCATCACTGAAAATATTGCCTTGGAATTTGTGGAAGAGATTAAGTCTAAATTTCAACCTGCGATCTGACAATGATTCCCATTTCAATTCATTTAATAGACTGGTTACGCTAATATAATTATCGTATCGTCCCTTTACAAATCTTGCCGATCTTCGCTGCACACGTTCGAGTTCATTACTTAGACCGATTTCGTAGGGATCCCATACACTGGCAGCATATTCCAAATGAGGTCTAACAAGGGAAAAGTAGCTGATTTCTCGTACATGAGAATATATTAGGCTGTATCCGAATTCATTTGCCAATAGGAATTAGCCATGTTCCATTAGCCATCGAAGGTTCCCTAATTCCCCGAAGACTAAAGGGAGCACGAATTCGGATGAAAGTTACAGTGTCGCAACCTACGGTGTAACATTTGTACTTTGAAACAAATGAGTGGCAATAACCTGAATTGAGAGGAAGATCTTATGTTCTAATACTAACTTTTGGATGTAAAAGGATGCCTACCGGAGATATTCTGTTTTGAATTAAAATATATATATTTCCCAGCAATAACCACCCTTTAACTTTAGCTCGAGCGTAGACAGAAATTGTTATATTAATATTTAATCAAATACTCGCTGTAGCGGTTAGATTTTCGGTATTTGCGCATACGCCTATCATGACAAAGCCTACATTTCCAGCAGAGAGTAATCACTTTTCGCTTATTCTTTTAAGTAATGCGTTGCTGTTTCCATTTTAACTACACAAACTTTGTTTTGAAGTGCTTCAATTTACGTGCTAATCCATGGTTCCGTCCAAGTAGGTGCAATGTCGTACCTACAGTATATCTACTTAGAAATAGTGCTGATAATAAAATGGAAAGGAACAGATCTGTTGCTGAAATGCCGGTTTGATGATCAAATCGGGACTGGCCGTATTTATTTTTTAAATATCAGCCGTGCTTTATTACAAATAATGTACAAGCAGAAGAGGAAGCCACCGTACGAATTTCAAAAACTCATGTCAGCACCTAGGTGCTCGAAGCTACGACCGCATGCCTCACGTTTATTGTTTTAAAATACCGAAGATTAACTTATCTCACCTATTTATAAAAATATTTCTCTCCTTTGGCGATTTACCACTCCAAATTGAACAACCTATTAAGATATAGATATGAATTATGTTTCGCTATTCACTAGGATTGCTAATTTAATTTAACTTTGTATTTTAAAATTTGAATTTGAATCATTCAGAAGGGAAAAAAACGAAATAATATCAAACTCACACATGAAGTATTTCGTAGGCTCCATTATTAGCAATAAACATCGCGAAAGTAATTGTTTACATTTTGTTACCACAACAACCAATCTTCTATCCTACAAAAGCGCAAAGAATTATTGGAAGGTTTTTAAAGATGGCGTCGCAAAAGGATACACTTCATGCTCACTTCGCTGACGGCAACATTAGATGACTAAATTCGGTGGCTACTAAAACTGATGCCTACGAATTCGGACACCTTACAAGATGGCTTCCTCCCTACGAAGGGAACATTTAGGCAGCTAATTGGTGAATTCGGACACGGTCTTAGTTCTCTTCTTATTGATCTTCATCTGATATCTTGCCAATTTCCCTTCATTGGTTATTAGAATTTTATTCTGAACCCTTTCTGTCTCTGCTACGAGTGCTATGTCATCGGCGAATCGCAGCACGCTTTTTTTTTCTACGCGGATGTTCACTCCAAAAGACTTCTCTTTGAATTTGTCTCTAGCAGTAGCAGAATATGAAATAGTGATAACTCTTATTTAGCGGAGTAAGTTCACGGACGACTTCAAATCACGAGCTGACAAGGGAGGGCATTTCTCCCGAGTCAGCCGACACGCGTTTCAAGACGCTTCCGCCTCGGATTTCTTGAGTTGCCGCTAATGGCCCACCTGCCTTACCTCCCCCTCTCCTCTCTCCCCCTCCTTCTCCTCCACCCCCTCCCAAGACTACGCCTTACATCCCCACTCCCTTTCCTCTCTTCCGCAGCCGTCTTAACCGAATTCGGGGACTCCTCGTCGTGAAATCAGAAAAGGAGGTCTATGCTGGCATTCTTCCTCCTGAGGCGGTGGAACGAAATCCCCGCGCACGTGACGACTTCCTAATTGGCGTAAATGTGTTCCTTTGCTTCACTTGGAAAGAGTCGAGCCGCTGCTGGACGAGATAACACTCGGATTCGTTCGGAGACCTTCGGTCTCAACGGTTTACTCATTTTTTCTCATCCCCCAACTCTGCACCCAATATATTCATCTACATAATACCCTGCATGCCGTCATAAAGGTATGTGGCAGGGGTTGAATTCACACCAAACGTGTATTGCATATAATGCATGAAAAGGATTAGTAATTCTAGATAATAGTAGATTCTAGTTTAAAAGTCCCTTAGTCTTTAAGGACTAAAGCTGGTACTTAGTTTCAGACCCTTTACAATTCTTGCCGATCTTCGCTTCACACGCTCCAGTTAAGTATTTAAGACTATTTTGTAGGAATACCATATACTAGCAGCATATTCCAAATGAGATCTAACAAGGGAAAAGTAGCTGATTTCTCGTACATGATCGTCACATTTCCCCAATACTCTTGTGATGAATCCCAGTTCACGATTAGATTGCTTCATTATTTCACGTATGTGTTGAGGTACCCCAGAAAAGATCATGTGTCAGTCTTATTCAAAGATATTTAATGGATTCGACGTTTGTTAATTTATTATCTCTTATTTAGTAAATGCTAGGAGAACTCTTCTTGTTCAAAAAAACTCATTGCAACACATTTCGATACCATTCTACTAATTTGATACTGTTTCGATCGGCTTCGGCAGCAATCTCTTCCGGGAGATGATTGGTTACAGGCTCATGTGTTTAATCTCTTTAGTTTCATCAACTTTTATCAACGTCCCACAATGCAACAGTGAATAGAATCAAAATTTTTAGCATATGTCATCATAAGCTGTGCGATATGCGATAAGTATTGGAAACGTATCTCAGCGTGATTTGGAAACAGCGTGCAACACGCTGTGGTATAGACTTCTATTTTATGCGATATGATGTGATGTTTGATGCAACGATATGAGGCGATATCAGACGATACATTTGATGTTGTGAGAAGTCATGTGTTACTCAATGTCATTCGATATTACTGATTAGCACCAGTAATCAGAATCAGCATCAGAAATTAAATTCCTTAGATCTGTGAAAGGTTGTACGCATCTGGACCACATAAAAATATGAGGATATAATGCAAGAATTAGGAGTACAGCCAGTAATAGAAGGAGCAATAAATTTCGAATAAAGATGGCAAGAACATATTGGGCGCATTCCTCCGGAAAGGATTCCCAGAAGGGTTTATAAGAAAAGTTTATAAGGGAGAAGAAGTGTTGGGAGACCGAGATTACAATGGTGAATCCGGAACAGGTTAATTGGCTAAACCTAGAAAACAAGAAGAAAATTGATGATTAGCAAAATTAGTCAAGGTGCAAAGGATCCTATTATTTATGATGCGCTTTGGAATCTTGGTGAATCATTGAATTAATCATAAGCTCTCGTCCCAGCCATTCACACCTTGACATCACTGCTGAACATGAGCTTCCTTGCTAAATACATTCCTGGATCTCCTTCTGTGAAGACAATTCTACTGCAAAGTTTAGGCGGATATTTCTGTCTATCCAATAATGGGGGCGTTTACTTGGAACCGAAATCGCAATTCTGTACACGAAATCGTTAGTTAGAAATAAAAGAAGAATTTTAGTGGAAAAATTAATCCTCTAACCACAATCATTCACTCATGAATCAAAAATTAAAATAAGCAAAAGGTGACGCCCACCGAAAAAGCTGCTGTGATAACATTGACGTCATTTTCCTCCCGTCCTTGACTGCCTTTCGAGGAAGGGAAGGGTGTGGAGGGGGGTTCTCGGAAAGTCTGCTCGCACAGATGCTATCGCAACTGCTCCTATCGGGATAGTCAGCTGTGTCCCCCCCATTGCGATGAGGCGAAGTAGCTTCGTGGGCTCAGTTGTGATTGGACGAAGTCGATATACGTCAGAGGTTGCACCACGCCCACTTTTCCGAAAGGGTTAAAAACATCAGTTTTTCGCCGCGTATAACTCGGGAAATAGTTGGTGGATCAAAAAACAGAAAAATACGTGTCTTTTTATTTTACAAAATCTATCAGATTCGGCAGTAAAAATTATGGTAAACGACCCCATTATGACTGCAAAATTTAGAAACTTCCAAAAACTTGAAATAACCAACTCTCGCTTATAAAATTTCCCATTTAAAACATTGCTAACATTGTAGCTTTGAATAAATTTCTAATACCAAAGTCACAGGTTTAGTGGTTCTTCACACACTTTGTTTTTCCCCTTCATAAGTCGCATGGCATTGAGAAGATAGTCGCATAGAACCGGGAGCAGATACGGCTCCACACACAGCTTTAATTACCATGTAGTTACTTGTGAGTTTTCCTGGGCTCTCGTAATGCATGCATGCAAATGAGACCCCCGTATTCTTTGGCGACCTAGATAACTTCGAAGAATTATTCTTGCACGGAGAACATGAAAATTCACTCCAAAACTCTGATTTTGCGCGATTCCTGGAGATTTACTGTCGGGGAATTAGTCGTCGGGAGTTCTTAAGTATCCAAGGAGCGGGGAATTCTTGGCGGAGTGAGGAAATAGAAGGTACAAATGAGTTCGCACGGCTCCTCAACCACATTGAACCAGAGGAGTAAGTTTTACTGAGCGATCCAGCTGACCTCTAGGAATAATTCAGCTCTCTCAGGGAGTGGAAATCAATTACGAATAAAGCCGCAGCAGCTGATATTAAAAAAAAAACAAGTTAATGGTTCGTCAGACAGTTTAATAAGCAAATTCAAGTTCAGCTAATAAGCTAATTCAAATTCAATTCAAAGCACAGTTTAATAAGCAAATTCGTTTTTGGGCTTTCAAATCATTCAATCAAGGTAGTCTATACCTTATCTTTATTCATTTTTAAATTAATAGTATCATTTCAGTCTGCCTCATGATGTAACTCCTTCATTGCCATGAGAGAAATTCAAATGGACTGGGAATCGAACCACGGCCGTTTGGCTTTCCGGGCCACTGCGCAGACCACTACGCTACCCAGGATCCTTAATTCCGTGGCAATTTTACCGAGGTTCAAGGTACTAGATTACTAGGATCTGTAAATTCGAAGCCGATGTGTTTACAGATGACGTTAGATATACTTAACTATATTGAGGACCCTTGCGTATTGACGCTAGATTTGACAAGATAAATAATATTAGAGAGAGATAAATTGTCGTACCGATAGATTTAACATGTTATTTTCCCCCGTACCATAAGAGAACACAAGAGCATTGCAAAGGGATAGGTAGGTGAAATATTGTTAAGGCCCTTTTACACGGTTATTGAAACTGCGCAAGTTAATGTTGATTCCGTTTGAGCAGTAGTCTGCGAAAGTCCGTGACGTAGAAAGTTGCGAGGACGCTTGCTTGACAGCTTTACACGGTTCAATCGTCGGTGCATTATGCCAGTGACAATATACCATTCAGAAGCGGTAATACCGTCAATATATCGCATAAAGTCAAGATATCTTAAGTAGCAATTATTTGGACGTGAAAAATGCGATGAATTACCGCCACTTTAAAATATGTTTTAAGCCATAGTCAAAACATAATAGTGGAGACCCTAGTGCCGTATACTTAGCCCAAAATTTGCACCACGAACGAACGAATGTGGGCCAAGGTAACAGGTTCTTTCTTTACGCATGAAATTTAAGCTTCCCCGTGATTAATCGCCCAGCTCATCGTTATTGCACTTTATTCACTACCTAAGGAGTTGAGTGCAAACAAAAACACCTAACTCAATCGTCAACAACCTATTTAATTGCCTGAATTCCCCAGGAAGTTCGTTGCCACTACATCTACACCATCTGGTGATAGAAATAAACTTCAAACTTGTGCGAACGCATGTATCAGATTAGAACATGTTCTAATTTGCTCGGAAGCATTCGCGCAGTGGCGCTGCCTGTCCTCGCAAGTCGTCGCTTTACGCGGCGCAATATTTCTTGTTCAAGTGTTCTCGCAACAGCCTGCGCAGTATCAATGACCGTGTAAAACGGCCTTTAGAGGATTGTACCTATAGTATATGATACATGTATTAACATTACTAACCATTGCATTATGGGTAAATACAGATAACAGGTGATCTTCCCACGCTTGCGATGGCTTGCAGGGAAGTGCGTAGGTGTAGATGTTATTGTTGGGGAAATCGTCTCCTGGCACTGAACCAGTTATCGCGGCGTCCTTCCGACAATTTTCTTTGATCAACCACTTCCCTTTCTTTCCTTTCCCCAGTCCGAGGGCTTCGGTATCTCTCAAGTTGAGAGAGTTGAGTCAACACTCCCGCTTCCAATCCCACCCGCCCTTCCATACGGACCCTGGCCCCATTCCCTCGCCTAACCCCTGAAAACCCTTGCCGTCCCCCTCCCTGTAAAGCCGGAGGGGTTATAAGGGATTGTGGACAACAATGCGAGCGGCAACAAAGAGATCTTTCGTTCGGGCGTGGACGACCGGCGGCGGCCAGACCAAACTTCGTGCATGGTTGCGTGCATGCGTGCGTGCAAGAATGCATGCCATCAGTAGCCAGCAATCCCTTGATCGATTTGCAACGATTTCCCCCCATTCGTCTAGCAGCTAATCTATTTTCATCTTTATTTCTTTTTCTTCCTTCTTGCATGTCTTCATGAGTATTAATTTACTCATCCACAATGTTCCCAAGCAATTGAGGATAAGTAGAGAAGTGCATGGAAAGAATACTTTGCAGGTATTAAAATGGGTAGAGGGGAAAATTTCGGGTAAGAGGGAGGAAATAGGGTAGTTTTTCTGTTATTTTTAATTCTCTTGATCAAAAGTTTGTAACCTCTGGAGTACATATTTTTAAGCCGTTTGATTTTACAATAAAATTACTAGCAGACCTGCTTTCTGCTTCGCAGGCAATTTTCATAAGCATTTCGTAAGCAGAAAGAAGCAAATTGTTATTTTATAAATAGAGAAATGTGTCCCTCTCTAATTATCCTATATGTTTTAATAAATTTTCCAATTTTTTCTCTACACTATATTTTCATTATATGTTGTCTCCCAGACAGAGAATCCACACTCAACGCCTCAAACCTCAATCTTTTAGCTCTAAACTTGGGAGAGACCAAAACAAAACGGATACAGAATGACTGACCATGACTGACTGCATCACTGGCACGCTACAAAATTAATGTATACAGTAAGTAGTACTTTTCCTCGATAATTGAAAAGTGAAAAAATCAAAGGCACGAAAAAGCGATGGCAAACTATTGCATTCCGGTAAATTATGAGTGTGACGTGACACTCTTTCCTCTGCTTGCCAATAGGTGGTGTGGCGGACACTTTCAAGCTCATTGAAAGCTCATTAACAAGTATCTGAGGTACAATCATTCAGTTTATTTATTATAATTTACTCTTTTTAAATAATTGAGGATTATTTATTCATTTTAAACCGTGTTATTAAGTTAACCCATAATCGCGCGAAGTTCACGCCACGTTTCGTAGTAGCAGAGGACTCTACGAGTAGGATGCCCTCGAGTATATAAAACGAATATCGAAACCATGTTTACGGATGGGATTCCTAGCTTCTATCCCTTCCATCCCTATCCTTATACCTTTCCTCCCGGTCTGAAGCGCCTATTAGTGCGGAAACAGACTTGAAAACACCATGAGTGAGTTTACGGATGGAATGAAATAGATCCCCATGCCTTCCATCCCTATCCTTATGCCTTTCCTCCCGGTCTGAAGCGCCTATTAGTGCGGAAACAGACTTGAAAACACCCATGAAAAAAGTTTACGGATGTGACTTTTCGTACTTTGATTGGTTCTCATCGGTTATTATTATGTAATACATATTCACTAGAGCTGAAGGGCTCTGAAACCCAATGGTAAGATCTGGAGACGAATATTTCCTTTACCTCGCCAAGTATACTATATATCTGTGATGTCAAGATGAAGGCAGTGCATCCCACCATTTCAGAGTTTTTTCAAAGGAAATTAAATTTAAAATTTAATTCTCTATTAAAGTGCTTTTCCCAATCTATTTTTTGGCATAAAATGATTAAATTTATATTGGGTTACGAATTGCGATCAATGAATGTGGGCGTTTACTCGGAACCGAAATCGCAATTTTGCACACGAAATTGTTAGATGGAAACGGAAAACGAATTTTATCGAAAAAATTTCATCTTCTTACAACAACCATTCACTAATAAATCCAAAATTAAATAAGCAAAACGTAACGCCCACCGAAAAAGCTGCTTTTATGACATTGACGTCATATTCCTCCCGTCCTTGACTGCTCTTAGGGGAAGGGAAGGGAGTGGAGGGGGTTCTCGGAAGGTCCGCTCGCACAGATCCTGTCGCAATCGCTCCTATTGGCAGAGTCAGCTATGTACCCCCCCCCCATTGCGATAAAGAGAAGTAGCTTCAATTAGTAGAAGATTGGACGAAGTCGATATACGTCAGAGGTTGCACCACGCCCACTTTTCCGAAAGGGTTAAAAACATCAAATTTTCGTCGCTTATAACTCGAGAAATAATTGACGGTTCAAAAAACGGAAAAATACGGGTCTCTTTATTTCACCAACTCCTTCAGATTCGGCAAAAAAATATGGTAAACGACCCCATTGTATTTTCTTTGATGAAGGAAATAACCCTATTATTAGGGACATTGAAGAAGATATACATGGTATGACGCAAGCCACGACGATGGAGATTTGCTGTCCAGAGGGAAGTCCAAACACTGCGTAATCAAGCATCGAGTAAACAATCCTCCTATCTACAATAACTGCCGTAACTACATTACAGGATTTTACTCACTAACCTGCATCAATTAACCCAATAAACAAACCACATTCTGGTAAAATACAGCTTCTATCGCATGCTTTTTATTGTAGGACACACGTAAAGAGATCAGCTTTAATTTCACTAAAAATAGTCAGTCTATATTTTAACCTACGCTTTGATAATGATTGCCATCCAAGTTTTTCTAATAACTAGAGACACTAACACTGTTATCACAGCAGTCATTCATGAACCTCGCCTATCCTTTTTTTACACGCTCTATTTCTATAACTAAACCTGCCTCACAAGTATCCAGTATGCTAGCAGCGTATTCAAATTGAGGGCTTTCGAGTGAAAAATAGCAACTCTCTTGTACTTCCTCATCCCATTCACCTAACATCTTCTTGACGAATCCTAATCAACGGTCTGCTAGCTTAGGTATTTAACGGAAGTGCTTCCCCCATATTCGCCGATAACGCCATACTCCATATCCACCATTATCGCTTCAGTAGCTTTGTCTTGATATCATCGCTCAAGGGTTCCGCCTGAAGTTATCTTTTTCTGGTAGCGTTCAAGAAATTCTCCTCCTAGGGTGAGTACCCTTTTGCCACTATGCCCATGTTTGGTCAGTACTAGCCAAATGAAAAGCTACCTAAGTAATAAACATGTTCCATCCGTCTAAGCCGAAGTCCTTTCAATTTTGTATTCAGTAGCAGTGATAAAAGTTTTAAGCATGCGCTAAAACGTAATTTTTTTGACTAAAACTGTACATTACATAATGCCCTGCAAGCCACCATAAAAGTGTGTGGCAGGGGGTGAATTAACACAACCAAACATGCATTACACGTCATACGTAAAAAGGTTGAGTGATTATATACTAGTCTAAACTTCGCAAGATAAAAATATCAATGCAAGCATTCATAAACATGTTGCTAGTTGGATTAGCGTAAAGTCCTTATACCTACATCAATACCTAAAGTCCTAAATACCTAATACCTTATACCTAAAGCCCTTATACCCACAATGATATAATGTGGGTGAAGAGAACCGAACCTATTTTCTGTCCAACACCGAATGCCTCCAATATATGAAAAGCGAGAGAAGGAGTTTGGTTTCCAGACAGACCCACTTGAATATCGCGCTGTTAAACATGTCAACAGTTTAAAAAAATCAAGCTACAGTGGATGCGACGCATAGAAGGGGTCGAAACGTTCATCTCGCTTGTTGGCAAACAAATGACGGTTGACGCGATGTTGCCACAACTCTGGCCGTTTCTTCGCCAATGGAGGACCAAAAGAGGAGGGCGATGCATTTGCAAGGAATCGGTCTTAAGTCGGGATGGATCGGGAGTACAAGGGGAAGGGGATTGTTTGCAGTCACCCGGACCGGAAGTAAAAAGGATATAGGGAAAAAACTACAAGTGTGGGAGGGGGCGTGAGGGTGGGTTGTATCCTTTGCGATGTATTCGGGGGAGGGTTTCGAAGGGAGGGTGGGTTGCTATGGGGTGGAGATTTCGGATGAAAGGGGATGAGTCTTGCGCATGACTCAGTGTGTGGACCTCTTTCCCTTTGCTGTCCTTCGGGATGGAAAATGAGGGCCCGGGGTTTGTTTGAAGGGGTGCCGACTCCCAGACCCTCCCCCTGCGACCCTGGGAGGAAATGTGTTTCCTTCGCCTGAGATCCCTACCCCCCACCAATATAATCCCCCAACCACTCTCGTCCCTTTCACACAGATATTCCGTTCCCATTGAGCGATTTCTTGGGGTGATGGGAGATGCCGATCAGTCCTGCTCACACTGTCTACAGTGGCCTGCTCTTAAAGCATTGCGAAGCATTGAAAACGGTTATGACTGCATGCCAAGCAGAAAGAGATAAACGCTTATCTGTGGAATCCACTATATCCAAGATTTGGCGAAGATGCTAACGATGTACACACATTGACAGATTAATGTTGTTAGCCATTCTGTGAAATTCCATTGGCTAGCTCAATTTTCGTTTGAGGCCTAGAAAGTTCGTAACTTCCACAAAAACGTCCATTTGTCAAACAAGATGTCATTGGTGAGGGAGTTGTCAAAGTGTGTCAGCTCGCTTTTATTCGTTAAGACATTACAAATGATTTGCAAAATAAACTATTATCTCGTCCTCGAAACATGATAAAATAACATTTGTTCAGTGACAAGTTGTAAAATAAATGTCTTTACCTGCATAGCTATGGACTTAAAATATAGTTTTGGACTTCTCCGATGATTGGTTGCAAATTTTTTTATCAAGCCATAGTTTTCACTAGGAAACATATATTAATCCCTAGTTAGACATCATTTGGAATACGCTACCAGTATATGGGATCCTTACGAAATCGGTCTAAATAATGAAATGGAGTTTGTGCAGCGAAGATCGGCAAGATTTGTAAATGGACGGTACGATGACTATATTATCGTAACCAGTCTATTTTATGAACTGAAATGTGAATCATTATCCAACCGTAGGTTGAATATTTTGACTTAATCTCTCAAATAATTTCCAAGATAATATTTTCACTGATGAAATAAAAAATATTTTGCGAACCCCAACTTACTATGGTGCACTGGACTATAAACATAAAATTAGAGGAATTGTTTGCCGAACTGACCGATGATTCAAAATGCCCTTCTTTCCTTGTACAATTAGGGATAAAAATAGCTGTAAATATATCAAACAGCATCAATACGAGTGCATCAATGGATAGCACAGGTATAAGGTACTGGTATCTTAGTCTTTAACGTCAGCCTTCATTACTTGGTAAACGTTAAACTTCAACTGGAGATAGGAACAAATGGACATAGGAAAACTGGACATATTCACGTTAGGAGTAAGTATAATAAAATAACATTCAATCATATCTCTTTTATTGAGGGTACCTGTGTACGGCGAGACATTGTGGAAGGACACCATACTCAAATCCTCAACAGTATAGCACCGCTCCACAAAAATTGTATTAGTCGGGTACCTGTACCTAATGATGGCTTAACTGTTGAAACGCATTGTACGTTGCGATAAATTCGTTTCTGGAAAAGTGTTATTTTGCTGAGTGGTTGAAGTATTTGGTAATTTCTACTGTATCCGTTCGTGCTCGACATTAAACAACGGTTGCTGCGGACTCTACATTTGTCCTGGTGAAAAGCGAGGGTTTCTTAATCATGACAGAGTTTCGTGCTTAGTCTCCTATTGCAAGCCTTCGATACTGAATCACTCTTACATATTATAAGCTCTAATATTAGTCTTTTTACGTTGCACAAGATGTTTCTTATTTACTTGATGAATGATGACATTACCATCTTACACTTTCTATCCACTCCACTTTCCTGATTGGTGCACTTCATTTTCACGGTTCCATCTCATAAACGGACATCTCGTCACCGCGACATCTCGTAAACACGACATTTGGTAACCAGACAACTCGTAACTTGCTATTTCGTAAACGCGACAACTAGTATATGGTCATTTGGTAACCGGAAGTGCAGAAATCGACTACTGGGGACAATGAGAAATATCCATATCCAAATTAATAATGACGCGTGGCATGAAATGCATGGATTCCGTGCAGTAAGTAATAGTTTAAGCAACGTAAATTTGAACATAACACACCATCAATGAAACAAAAGGATGTCGACGAAATGGGAATTTTGACACAAAAACATGGGGAGGAAAACTTTTATAATACGAGGGAATAAAGATGGCAGTTTCTACGCCGGCGCACAGTGGGGCGAAACCCCAAAAAGTTGGCCAAAATCAAAAAAATAAAGTTTTTATTTAGGGTTTTTCTAACCATAGATTTCATAGAATAATGTTTGAGCTTTAGTAAAATATGTTTGACAGGTAGATAAGACTGCACCTGTGCGAATAAATCAGTGTTGAATAGACTGTTCAAAAGGTCATGAGTGCCACGGGCGCTAACACAGAAGCAGTAGGTCTACTTCACGTCGACGTTACAACGCAGTGGTTGTACTTATTTCATTTTTGTTTGAAGGACTCAGCTCATGAATGTAATTTAATTTTGAATTTCTTTTGCAGAAATTCAAAAAAATAATGGTAATCTTTGTAATTTTCAAATTTTCCAAGTGATGTTTTTATTTTGAATTTCAAATAAAGAGTTTTTTTAACCAATGAAAAAGTTTAGTGTTGCACGGTGTTGCACCGAAATATTTGTACCTGTTATAGGTGAAGGTGTTAACTAATGGATATTGAAATAATCTACTGCCCCAAGCTGCCCGAACGAGTTATGAAGCTAAAAAACTTGCATCACCGAACTATCCTTGGCTCGCCCATTATTCTCATCAGGCCCATTGTTAGAATATTTTGCTCGTTACTTCAGTAAGAGCGTTGGCAGCCTATCTCAGCTAAGAAATTGCGTAGCTAAGTTATATCTATAGATAAACTTGTGGGTTTAGCTCAATGTTAAAAGTTGCCTTAACTAACGTATCGTAGTTGGAGGAGTGGGACTGGCATGCGCGTTCCGACGCAGATGGCAACGGGCTTCGCGAACTGAAGAGCGCTTTTTTTGAAGTCAACAAAGAATGGCTTCAGGTATTCGTTTCTTTTGCTGAAGACATACCAGCAGAGGTTGTTATTCCAACCACTGCTGGCCGTCCAACTTCTAATTTCACTTCCTCCAGCGAGAGATCCAAACGAAGGCGAACCAAAAGACTACGTTTTGAATCTAGCCCTGATGAGCTGGCGTACGCCACATAGATGGTCCTTCGGGCTGAAGAAAAATTAGATGTAGCGGCAGTGGTCAAAGATGTTACTCAGATCACACCAAATACAGCCAAAAAGTATCTACGTTGTTTTCGCCAGGAGCCTGAAAATACTTTGACAGGAGACTCTGCTCTATCCGACTGAATTTGCAAAGGAAACACGAAAGCACATAATGAATCAAATAGAAAATGTGTGAAATCAAAAAGAAAACCTATTATCTTTTGCATGTGTAGTTAAGAGAAAAAGAGTTATAGTTACGTACAAACTGGCTTTGACAATGATTGATGGCAAAGTCTGTAATGTCGTATCCAACACTTTATCGGCCCAGAAGTATCACCTCTGCAACGCAACATCGAAGAATTTCAATGATATCGAAAATATCTTGACCCGACCCATCAACACGAAAAACTTGGAATATGGATTGTCAACACTCCATGCCTGGATACGCGTGTTTGAATGCTGTCTGCATGTGGCGTACAGACTCGATGTTCAAAAGTGGCAAGTGCGCGAACAGGAGTTGAAAGAGCGAGTCGAGGAAAGGAAGAAGGTCATCCAGGACGGATTAAGATCTCAGCTTGGATTGATAGTAAGCAAACCCAAGCAGGTTCACGAAAGCCGCAATGTCGGTAACACAGCGTGACGTTTTTTTTTCAAAAATACGGCCGTATCTACCTCCATAACTGGCTTAAATACAAATCTCCTTACGCGTTTCCACACCATTCTGCAAGTACATAATTTCAAGTGGGCACAAAATAGATGTGGACATGTTTGAAGAATATGCGCAGCAAACTGCTCGGCTGTTCATTCACCTTTACCCATGGCATACATGCCGACAGCTGTGTACAAACTTCTTTTGCACGGGAAGGAGATCATAGGTAATGCCTTACTGCCTATTGGGCAAATGTCGGAGGAGGCACAAGAGGCGTGCAATAAGCACTTCAAGCGGTTCCGCGAGGATTTTTCTCGGAAGTGCTCGCGGGACAAAAATATGGAAGACGTTATTGTGCGGCTGTTGGCGGCAGCAGACCCAATCATCTCCATCGTAAGGCAGTTACCACAAAAAAAATGAACACCTTGAGTACTGAGGCTCTGGACCTATTAGTGTGCCCATCAACTAGCGACGATCAAAGCGTTCATTGTTCAGATGCCTCTCTGGAATCGGATGATGATTCTGTAGATGATGAGTTATATATTTTTTTATTTATAATCACTTGTGTATTGTTGTACTTTGTGTTTGTGCATTCAATATTGTGCATCACCGTGTAATGACATGTTAACATTTCAATTGCATTCAGTTTATTTCAAGTTTAATTTTGAATAATATGAAATATTGATCCTGTGGATCGAAAATGCTCAGCAGCAACGATTAATATTGATTTTCATTAAGTAGTGAAAATAAATATTTTAAACAATTTCTGTTTTAAAACAACAATTATCAGAAATGCACCGAAAAAACTTTAGAATTCGGATTCTGCAGGTTAAATGTATTTAGGCGCACCATTAAAGTTTATTTCAAATTTGTTCCAACCAATTGTTTTCATAATTTACCTTGTAAAAACAAAAATATCAACGGTACAGCAAAAATAACTTCAAATTCGGATTCAGTGGATCGATAAACATAAGTAACAGTCTTCAAATCCAGAAAATGGGTTAAAATAACAGCAGTATTAATTTTGGCCACCTTTTTGGGATTTCGCCCCACTGTGCGGCGGGACGCCAGGTAAAGCTGTACTCTGATAAAACCGTCATATTCTCAGGAACTATTCGGGGTAGAGACAAACTGCTAACGTTATTCGACGCGGAATGATAAACCTTAGACACTCCCAAGGACTGCAGTGAGGCCGGCGGGCCGCACTGGGCCGTTATTACTACTATGTTGAAACGGTTATATCTCGGGAACTATTCTGAGTGGACACAAAATGCTAACGGCACTCGAAGGGGAATGAAAAACCTTAGACACTCCAAGGACTGCACTGAGGCCGTCACGCGTCATTATTAATTTGGATATGGATATTTCTCATACTCCCCAGTAGTCGATTTCTGCACTTCCGGTTACCAAATGACCGTATACTAGTTGTCGCGTTTACGAAATAGTAAGTTACGAGTTGTCTGGTTACCAAATGTCGCGTTTACGAGATGTCGCGGTGACGAGATGTCCGTTTACGAGATGTCGGTTACGACTTGACGTGATACCATTTCCACTGACTTGTGAGTGAGAAATGTCTTTATCAATAAAGGGCTGTTTATCTGTTCGTATCACACTTTGCGTCTTGAATATTCACATTAGAAGTATAGTAAAATTCCATATTAATCATAAACCTATAATTATATTGAGATCTCACCAGCCACTACATTATAAAGAAATCAGATTCATCTCCGAAATTTGTGATTGTCTTCTCCATCTCTCTCTCCCTCTCATCATCGTTTCTTTGATCCTTTTATTTCTGCGAAATTTTCGCAAAAACGATTTGTAAATAGGATATTTTTGCACTGGTAGTTTACATGTAACTCTATAATATGTAAATGATTATAATTTTCTCTTCTAATTCATAGCATAGTATGAACTGCCAAGAAAATAGGCTCATCATAAAATGGTTTTTTGTTCGTTTGTTATGGGGAGGGGATTGTTTGCAGCAGACAAACAAAGGGTTGATAATAAGGCAAGTAGGGCAGTGAAGAGTCAAATCTCACAGTTAATTAGGGCTGTGCGATATGCTGTTTTGAATATCGCACGACGATATCATTCTGATATCGCGGATTCGCCGATATATCGGTTTAGCGATATAAATAGGAAATATCGTGATATGGACATATCGGGATATCGACATATCGGGATATCGACATATCGACTTATAATATAATAATTTAAGGTGAAAGAGCATATAATTTTAGATAACAGAGGTTCTTTTCAACTTTTTGATACCCATATGAGCTGAAATATAACCATTTTTCCTTGGTCGAACAACGGTGAAATTTTTTTAAATTTCGAATTATGGTTTATAAACAATAATTGTATAAACAAATTTGAACTTTTCTTGTTGAATTCGAGTTTTCAGTGATGAAATCGCACCATGGCCAATCCATTCCCTACATCCAAAGTTAATGATAAAAAAGTTATAGTTAATAACAGTAACAAATTAGACAATGTAAAATATATAATTCACGATTGAGGAAGTGTAATATTTTATAAGGAAGAGACCGTTTACATCACTTCAATCCATCAGCCATTACCGAGAAATTGCGCTAAATAGAAAAAAACACCGGGATCAGGATATCGTCATATCGGGATATCGATATATTGTGATATCGCGTTTCGTAATATTGACTCCCGAGATCATGTGCATATGGAGTATCGTCAACGATATATCGTGGTATCGCACAGTCCTGCAGTTGATGATTGATACCATTGAGGAACTGAAGACTTGACTATAAGGATAAGACCAAAGCTCTGGGTTGTCGGCCGCCAAATATATTCTCCCGGGGTATGAGGTCCAAAAGTGGACAATGGCTCCATGTGAATGCATCTTAACTTAGTAGTTAGTTAATTTCCATATTTCTTCACGGATCTATATTCGGCACCGGAAAATAAATCACCCTCTCCTAAATAACTATAAATAGCCTGAATATGGTAACGGAGGAAAGTAAGTTTACGGTGGAAATTGAGGAAGTCTTTGGATAGAACTCAAGGGAGGAGGAAGGAGGTGATTGAGGGTAGAGTTTTTGGCAATGGGAGAATCGCCTGTTTGGTTTGAATGATGGGAAGGGGTGAAGTTATGGAGGAGGATGAGTTTTGTGGCAAGGAGACAAAAGAAGTGGAAGTGTGGTTGGGAGAGGAAGTTGATTGGAGAAGTCAAGAGCATGTCGAGCGAAAGGGGAGATGTATTATGGATGACGGCACGGAAGGGGAATGTTTAGCTTGGCGGGTAGTGGAGGGTGGGTGGAGAGACTGTTTGGAAGGAGATGTGGGAAAGAACATCATGTGAGATAAAGGTGTATTCTTCTGCTGTAGGGAAACGATGATAAACACTTATCTAATATTAAACGTGTACCTAAACCTAGGTTAGCAGGTACAATACTAACATTCATAAATATTGAGTGAGTGGTCTACGACTCAAAAGGTCAAAGGGCGCCTCAACAAATACTTGCTTTTCAAAATGTGAGTCGACGAAAAAAAATCGCTGTTTCCAACCCAGTTTAAGAGATGTGAATGAATTATTTATGGTGCTCTAGGCTTTCCCATAACAGCAATACAGAAATACATAGATATCTATTGCTGCTTCTCACATAGGTAATAAAAGACATGCATCTACATCTACATAATACCCTGCGAACCACCGTAAAGGATTTGAGTCCCAACAGGGGAAGATAAAGAAAAGAGTATATGTTTCTACTTCGCATAATATTGAGAGCGTAGAAACTATGGAATGGGGTCTTTTACCATGTTTTTTTACTGCCGAATCTGATAGAGTTTGTAAAATAAAAGTACACCTATTTTTTTCGTTTGTCGATGCGTGAATTAGTTCTCTAGTTATAAGGGGTGAAAAAAAACTGATTTTTTTATAACCCTTTCGGAAAAGTGGGCGTGCAAAGGAACCGTACGTCATACTCTTCGTCCAATCACAATTGAGACTACGAAGCTCCTTCGCCTCATCACAATGGCGGACACACAGCTGACTCTGCTAATGGAAGTGGTTGCAACAGGATCTGTACGAGCAGACCCCTCCTCCCTTTCCCTCAAAACAGTTGAGGACGGATGTGGATGACATAGATATCCTTAACGCAGCAGGTTCGGTGGGCGTCACCTTTTGCTTACTTTAATTTTTGATTTATGAGTGAATGGCTGTGATTTGAACATTAATTTTTTCACAAAAATTCATTTTTCGATTCCATCTAACGACTTCGAGTAAAAAATAACGATTTTGGTTCCGAGTAAACTCTCCCACTTGTTGTATGAGGCATCGATGAGTAAGGGATGCCTCCTTCCACATGACGCACTTATCAATATCGGTGACTAAGTGAAGTGTGAGGGGGGCGCACCGAGGTATGCAGATGAGTGTGTCCGATGACTAAAGGGAGACGCTCGGCTTATCAACGGAAGGACCTAAAGGACAGATTATCGTCAGTCTGGGACTCGGAAGCAAGCGAGACGTTGGGCTGGGCCCGCTCTCTCTCCTTGTATGTGCGCCGGGCGCACGTTGTACCGTTTGTGTTCCGTTTTATTAAAACTCTTGTTATTGTTTGGGAGCCGATCCTTTCATTGGTATATTCCATTACCTTTCCCGTCTGATTCTCGCGTATCCGCACTTAACCCTTTGAGGCAACCGCTCGACTCATCGGGTCCTTCTATTTAATTGTCGCCAATATCCCGCGAAGACGCTGGGATACGACATAAATTTCTGGTGTCAGGTGTGTGGGGTAACTGAGTCGCGAATCATTTCGGTTTGATTGGGTGGGATATATCGTAATTGTCCGTCCCGGAGAAAGGAGGAAAAGCTGAGGAAACGCCGAGGGAAACCCATCAGCAGAGTGCAGCCAAGGATCGAGGGAACGCCGAGGGAATACCATCAGCAGAGTGCAGCCAAGAAAGGAGGAAAAGCTGAGGAAACGCCGAGGGAAAACCATCGGCAGAGTGCAGCCAAAGACCGAGGGAACGCCGAGGGAATACCATCAGCAGAGTGCAGCCGACGAGAGGGAATTTCAGATTTGCTGACTTTGTAAGTGAACCACACTTGTTTCCTTTTTCCTTACCTCTCCCATTGAAACTATTTTGGGCAGTTGTGGGTGACAACCTCGTGAGAATGTCAGACAACGAAGAAGTAAGTAGCCACGGTAATTACTGCGGCATTGCCGAAGCAATGAAAATAATAAGTGAACCTTTCAGTGGCAATAAAAGTAAGCTTCGCGAATTTATAGAAAATGTCGACGTAGTTTTTGACCTCGTTGACCCTGCTGTGCACGATAGGCTGCTGAAGTTCGTGAAGGCAAGGATTACGGGCGAAGCGCGCTCCAAGATTTCAGCAAGGGATAACTCAAACTCGTGGCCATTAGTTAGGGCAATATTGGAGGAGAATTACACCACGAGGCGCACCTTGGATTTTTACGCTTGTACGATGTTCAGCTCGAAGCAGGGACCTAAGGAGAGTGTTGCTAGTTGGGGGAGCCGAATGGATTCCATGCAATCCGACCTCCGTGAGGCCGCTATGAGGGTGTCAACGCGTGAGGAAATTAGGGGGGCTGTGAATTTGGTTGACCATTTGGCCAAGGCATGTTTCATCCAAGGTTTGGCAAACGAGCGCATACAGACAATTGTGAGAAGCAAGGGAGAGTCAATAATGCTGCCTACAGCCGTTGAAATAGCGCTGGAAGAGGAGAGTGCTATTTTGTCACTCAAGGAGAGGGGATTGCTCAGAAATCCCCTCGCGTGTGAAAACTGTGAGGAATCGGGCCACATTTCATTGAATTGTTTCCTCAAGGGTCCTAAGTCCATTCACACTAGGGAAATAAAACTTATGGAAGGAATAACTGACCGTGGAAAAGTGGAGAATAGAACCCAAGCGCGACACCCAAATTACTCTGAAGAGAAAAGGTTGAACAAGTCTGCCGGAGGGAGCAAATGCTTCCGATGTGGAAAAATTGGACATTTTGCTAGGGATTGCCATAGTAAGTTTGGGGAGTGGTCCCCTCGTTCGACACAATTAGCGAGAGGAAATAACGACGAAAGAAACGACAAAAGGGGTTGCAAGCCACCCGCCATCAGGCAAATAAATAAGGACAAATTCAGTGGGAATGACAATGGAGATTCAATCACTTTCCAATGCACTGAAAGTGAAAAGGGTGAGGTGTGCTTACTGTTGGACACGGGGGCTGATATAAGTTTAATAAAAGGAGATATTTTAAGGAAAGGCACTAATTATTTCCCAGAGGAGAAAATAGCTTTGAGGGGAATAACAGATGGCCTCATATACACCGAAGGAAGAGTGGAATTAAAGGTAGCGTCCCAGGGGAAGGAAGCCACCTTGGATTTTCAGATAGTAAGTGACTCGCGGCTATCGCTAAACTATGATGGAATCATTGGAAGGGATATGCTCAAGGAGTTGGGCGCCGTGGTGTATGTGAAGCAAAAAAGAGTGCACATGAGGGGACTCATGATAGAAATGGATCAGCGACAAGGAGTAAAGGTTGAAATGAGTAGGAAGGTGACAATTCCCGCCCGATCTGAGTTTGTGGTGAAGATTCCAACTTCATCCTCCGGGGAAGGAATTCTGGGGAAGGAGAAATTGCAAGAGGGGGTGTACTTGGCGGAAGTTTTGACCATCGGAGTCTCTGGGGAATGCATAGCCAGCATAATCAACACCACCGAGAAAGAAGTAGAATGTGAGGTATCCTCAAAACAGTTAGAGGAGATAGAGACTGAAATGCCGGCTAAGGTGTCACATAGGGAGGAAGGAATGACCACACGCAGGGAATTACTCAAGGAGCAGATACGTACAGGCCCACTAAGTAAGGCAGAAATGGAAGAGTTCCTCGAGATTTCTGAATCTTATGATGATGTGTTCTTTCTATCGGGGGATCAACTGACGTGTACACCCGCCGTTTCACACGAAATCTCCACCCCTACAAGAGACCACAGTAACGCCGGAGATAAGAAAATGGCGGACGCTGCTCCAGCCGCAGGTCGTGGAGGGTTCCGTGAAGGATTTGGGCGCAGAGGTGGCGGTCGCGGTGCACGTGGTGCTAGAGGTCGAGGAGGTAGAGAGCCTAGTAGGAGTGTTTGGAACTCACCGATTCTAGTCGTCTCGAAGAAAAGTGATGTGTCGGGGCGCCGAAAATGGACATTTGGGGTGGATTACCGCAATCTATATGACGTCACCGTGGGCGACGCGTTTCCGCAACCAATTATAACGGAAATTCTAGACCAACTTGGTAAGGCGAAATATTTTAACGCCTTGGATCTGGCCAGCGGTTACCATCAAGTACCAATGGAGAAATTGAAAGGAGTAATATATTTAGTATTTGACAAGGCGGTGGATGAGCTTAACTTCTCTGTAGCATATGCTGAGCTCTGTAACTACTTAAACTACCAAAATATTGCCAGGCAGGCACAGAAAAATAGTGAAGAATCTAACAGCGATTTTAGGAAGATACTTCTTAAGCGCTGCCAAACGGAGTTTGAGAAAAATAAGGCCACCGGCCGTGACCTCACAGAGAAGCAGAAGGAAATTGACATGGAAGCCTCGGAAGAGAAGAGGAAAGAACTGAGGCTTCAGATTGAAGAAGATAAGTGGCGAATGAGGAGGAAATCAGTTGGCGTAACCAGGTTTATTGGTGAATTGTACAAATTGGGGATGATTAACCAGTGCATAATGGTGACTTGCATAAGGGAGCTTTTGGAAGCGAGGGACGAGGAAAGTTTAGAATGCCTTTGTGAATTGTTGACTACTGATGGAGAAGTTCTGGAAGAGGCCCTTGAGAAAAAGCGTAATGCAAACTCGCCCAACTTGGGTGGCTTCTTTAATAAAATGAAAATTATTGTGCAAGAAAGGAAAACCTCTTCAAGAGTAAGATTTATGCTCCAAGATGTGATTGATTTGAAGCACAACAACTGGGTATTACGTAGGGATGAATCTAATTCCAATAAAATAGCTCAGATTGCAATGGAGATCCAGCAAGAGAACTTGGAGAGCCAGTTCGCACCCTACCCTATGACATCGAGAGAGAGCATGGGTGGTGATTCGAGTCGGAAGGATGATCGTGGAAAGTCAAGGGATGGATGGTCAGTAGATCCTTCAAAGAGCTTCGAGAGCATCACAGTTGATGCTGGAAAACTCAAGATGAGTGCTCGAGTGGAAATTTATGCTGCAATGCGAGGAATAATGAATAAGTGGACACCTCAAAATTTTGATAAGCTTGTGCTGAAAGTTATGAAGCTGCCTATAGACAGAATGGAGAAATACACAGAAATGACAATTAAATTCTGTGAATTGCATGAAACTGCCAGTTGGATTCACCTCACAGGTTGTTGGAGTCTTATCCATGGAAAGAAAGTGAAATTTCTCAATTCACAGAAAGTATTGCAAATGACTGGCCTGCAAGGACTGCGATGTTTTGTCTACCTGGATGATATCGTTGTGTTTGGAAATGACTATAGGTCACACAATGAAAAACTGAAGGAGGTATTCAAGAGATTACGAGAGTATCAACTCAAGTTGCAGCCTGATAAATGTGAGTTTTTAAGAAGAGAGGTGAACTATCTGGGGCACACAATATCAGACGAAGGTGTGAAGCCGGATCCTGAGAAAACTAAGAGGGTGGAGGAATTTCCAAGGCCAACCAACACTAAGGAATTGAAGGGCTTCCTAGGATTGTGCGGCTACTATCGCAGGTTTATTCCAAGGTTTTACCGTATTGCCGCACCCTCACACGAATTGTTAAAAATTGGAGTGTGTTATGCATGGGAAGACAATCAAGAAGAAGCTTTTCGCAGCCTCAAGAAAAGTTTAGTGGAGGAACCTATTCTCCAATACCCTGATTTCACGCGTCCTTTCATCCTTACAACGGATGCCAGTAATAAGGCCCTGGGAGCAGTCCTATCTCAAGGGGTGATAGGAAAAGATTTACCAATCGCTTACGCAAGCCGCGCCCTCAATAAAGTCGAGACTAATTATTCCACCACTGAGAAGGAGCTATTAGACATTGTGTGGGGGACGCGATATTTCCGACCGTATTTGCATGGCCGAAAATTCATGGTGGTTAGCGACCACAAGCCTTTAACGTGGCTAATGAATGTCAAGGACCCTGGCTCGCGGTTGATGCGAGGGCGAATTAAATTAGAAGAGTATGATTACGAAGTAGTATACAAGAAGGGCGCAATGAACAATAACGCTGATGCCCTCAGCAGGATATGTGCCGTAGATTCTCACCACGCAGACGTAGAAGAAATCAACGGGGAGGAAACGGGTGGAAATCAAATGACCGCAGGAGAAAGGAGAGAGACATTGCACGAGTTCACTGGGAAAGTGAAGAACCAAAGTGCCTACGTTTCACTGGTGTTAACCGCTAATGAACACTTGACGACATTAATTCATGCATTAGATGGTGTGATTCATAGCTACGAGATCATCTTGGACGCTGTTGTAAATGCGCCTAAGGGAGTGTGGCAACCTCAGATAATTAGTCCTGAGGAGGTGATTAATGTATTCAGGAAGGAGCAGCCTAATCTACCTAAGGGCCTATCCCTTCCTTTTCCCCCAAGTGTGGTTCACACCAATGCAATTTTAAAATTGTTAAGATTAGATGTGTTTTTATCAAAAAATTTGTTGGGTTATGTATTATATCTTCCACTAACTAATGATATTACATTTAATGTGTACCATGTTTTACCTTTGCCGACCATTATGAAAGGCACTGCCAATAAGTTCATTTTTATTCAGCCTAGCCAGCCATATTTGTTAGTTGATAAAATGAAAAGGTATTATGTTAAGTTATCCCAAGATGAATTTCAAAATTGTAAGGAGCTAACTCCAAATTGGAGAATTTGTAAACAATTATACCCATTACAGCTATTACAGATCCATGTGGATTGCGAAGCTGCTATGCTGCAGCCCATTAATGAAATCCCTTCACTTTGCGAAAGGAAAGTTACAGAACTGAATCAAACATTGTGGATACCTTCTGGTTCGAATGAATGGATATTTGTTGCACCCCATCCTGAAAGTGTAACTGTTCTTTGTAATGAAAAGGATCCCTATGACATTGCAATACATGGGACGGGGAAACTGACCTTTTTGGGTTTTTGCAAAGGGTACGGTTTAGGGACAATCCTTCAGGGAGAAATGTTAGTACTGACTAATTACACTAACCGGGATTTCATCCCTCCTCTAACCCTGAATTTTGATTGTTGTATGGAGGAGCAGGGAACTACCTGGGCGAAATTGCAGGAACAATTGCCTTTAAGGGGATTAGCCAGACATGTGGAGGATTTAAAAATTGCAAGTATGAAGGTTAATGATATAGAAAAGCTAATTCAACAGACACGGCAAGAGAGCACTCATTTACGTACTCACTCTCATCTCTCTGTGCTGGCATATATTTGTATTTGTTTAATTGTTTTTCTCATTGTATTATATTGTGTAAGAAAATGTTGTTGTGGAAAAGGTTGCAAACATAGGGCAAACGGGAACGGAAATGATTGCAGAGATGTATGTCTCATTTTCAAACCAAAAATTGTTAGCAAATTTCATTTGTCTAATGAACAATTGCCAACCTCTAATAATACGGCTGAAGCTGTTCTTAATGCTGACGCCATGGAACTATCACCAATAGAGCACTCCGAGACTGATTCCCGACCCAACCATTTTGCAAGTGTATCAAATAAGTCTGGTAGAAGATGAAAAGAATGTTATTAATAGTTGTAGAAATATTGTATATAAGAGTATATTGGTAATTATAGATACGCCATTTCCGAGTATGTAAAAGTAAGGTGTATCATGTGTGAACTTTAATTGTATATTGTGTTTTTTTTTGTGATTCTGAAAACAAAAATGTCCTACCGAGAGAAGCTAGTGCCAGTGCCCAATGGACGAGAGAAACAGCAATTCCATGTGTTTCTCTCTGGTGAAGGGGGAAAGTGTTGTATGAGGCATCGATGAGTAAGGGATGCCTCCTTCCACATGACGCACTTATCAATATCGGTGACTAAGTGAAGTGTGAGGGGGGCGCACCGAGGTATGCAGATGAGTGTGTCCGATGACTAAAGGGAGACGCTCGGCTTATCAACGGAAGGACCTAAAGGACAGATTATCGTCAGTCTGGGACTCGGAAGCAAGCGAGACGTTGGGCTGGGCCCGCTCTCTCTCCTTGTATGTGCGCCGGGCGCACGTTGTACCGTTTGTGTTCCGTTTTATTAAAACTCTTGTTATTGTTTGGGAGCCGATCCTTTCATTGGTATATTCCATTACCTTTCCCGTCTGATTCTCGCGTATCCGCACTTAACCCTTTGAGGCAACCGCTCGACTCATCGGGTCCTTCTATTTAATTGTCGCCAATATCCCGCGAAGACGCTGGGATACGACACACTGGCTACCGTGATTGCATACCAATTTTTTTATGTATTCATTTTTAAATGTCCCAAATAAATCCCCTGAAGATAAATAAACACGAAGTGGCATCTACATCTACATAATACCCTGCAAGCCACCACAAAGGTGTGTGGCAGTGGGTGAATTCTCACCAAACATGCACCACATATCATGCATTTAACAGAATTAATAGTAGTATATTAGTCTAAACTGCAATATTTAAAAATATAAAAATAGCAAACTAAGCATGCAAAAACGTGCTGTTAGTTGGGTTAGCTTCAAGTCCTTACACCAACATGCAACTACGTATGCTATCCATTGATATACTCGTATTGGACATATTTACCGCTATTCATATCCCTAATTGTTCGAGGAAAAAAGGACATTTTGAATCTGTCAGTTCGGCGATCAATTTCTCTAATTTTTTAATTATGATCCAGTCTACCATAGTAAGTTGGGGTTCGCAAAATATTTTTAACGTCATCACTGAAATTATTGTCTTGGAATTTATTTAGGAGATTAAGTCTAATTTCAACCTGCGAAATGACAATGATTCCCATTTAAATTCATTTAATAGACTGGTTACGCTAATATAATTATCGTACCGTCCCTTTACAAATCTTGCCGATCTTCGCTGCACACGTTCAAGTTCGTTATTTAGACTGATTTCACAGGGATAAAAGAAAGGCGAAAGAATGGCAAAGGAATCCTCAGAATGAGCAACTCCCATTTTCCCTTGGAATTATGTAAATGGGAACATATTCCTAGTTTCACTAAAATGCCTAATGATGGAGGATTTCATGGAAAACTTTTACCTTGCAGAATTTAACGGAGAAATTTATTTTGCACGGCTGTGTTGAATTTCCAGTGGAAAAACCAATATTACGAAACAAATTTTCTCTAAAAGATACAATCAGAGATGGATTTTGCATAGAGTAAGGCAAAGTAATTTTTGAATCATAATGAAATTTTTAAAACATTGAAAGATAATTGCTATTTATTACCTCATGGTAGAGGTGTTAATTTTCGTATAATTCACTCACTATCTGTATCGTATACCTAAGCCGTCAAAAATATAAGTTGTGGTTGGTAACCTCGTTTAAATAAAATTTCGCATAAAATTTTATGTTTTGCAAAACAAATGACCGCGTACTCGTAAAACACTCGTACAGTATTTTATCTCTTTGGATTTGGGGTTGCATTGCGATATGTTATTAATTTTCCTCACTTACCCCTGACTGACTCTGAACCGTTTCTTTCCATTTACTCACCCAATAAACGTTGAGTTTTATTAAGAGACCTAAGTTTCCCTATCATGATTCTACCACCTTACGCTAAAAGTAGTCTGAACAGTTCTGTCTTGTGAAATCCAAAATCATCAGTTTTTCATTACTAAGCACCGATGCTCCGAAATAAAAGTGACTTTTTATTTTTTTAAATCAAGTATGGGAGAAGTTTCAAATGTGTACATACATTCAAATGTTATCTGACGAATACTTGTTGTTAGCGATAACAACTATGTAGTTTTTGAAGTAGTGATCAGTGTGTCAAGCGGGTCTCTTCTCACCGAGAGATTTTCCTCAAAACAAATTCAAAGTTCAAGAACTGGCCGTGAAAACTTAAGCGGTGCTACCCGCTGAAATTGCACAATAGAAGATAATAGAGAAAAAATCTAATATCCACAGTTTATAAGAAAAAGAGAGAATATCTAATTTCCATATTATATACACAAACATATAATATCCACAGAGAAAGAGGACGTCTTGGTAGCTCAACTGGTAGAGCACCTGGCCGGAAATCAGGGGGTCCGGGTTCGTGTTCCGGTCAATGCGAATGATTTTTCTCTGTGGAATATCTTCTATTGGAAGATTTTTCATTTTCCGGGGTATGGGTGTTTATGTAGGTCATTCAGTTAATTGTAAGAGAAGACTTCAGGGTCATAAGTTCGCTGAACAAATGAAGATTTGTTCAATTTAATAAATTTTATTCAACGAGCAAACGGTCCATTATTTATAATTGACGAATTGATCTCAGGTTGTGGTCAATATATTTTCATGGTCCTCAACATTTATAATCACCTCACCCTGAAAATGAAATTTACAACGTTAACACCATACTTAAGGTATAAAATATTATACCTTTATACTACCTACGGTATTACAAATAATTTCTCTTTACCTTCCACTCTTCCATTTTAATGAATCTTTCCTAGCATATACGCAAATTATACTTGATTTATTTTGTTAGTTATCAACAAAGGAATGATGTTTAACGAACATGAGTAATTACGTTTCGTCGCATGTCTTTCCTAGCATATAAGCAAATTATACTAGATTAAATTTTTTTTCGCTACAAACAAAGCAATAATGTTTAACGATTATGAGTAATTGTATTTCGTCGCATCTGCTTGGTATTTTATCTTCTGTGGAGCTATTTATGCTTCACTTTTTAAATACGAGGAAAAAAGTTGGGGTTAATGTCAAAGGAGGGCCTCGCATAAGATTTATTAAGAAAATAGTGTGGAAAGTAAAGAATGTGGAAGAGAATTATGAAAATATGAAAAGATTATCTGATAGAAGAAACGAGGGGGGAGTGGAATAAAAAAATCTTTGAAGTGATATTGAAGAAGAAACGCCCATTTCCCCTATTTCTAGTTCTCTTAACACTCTCCTAATTACTCTTTCAAAAATGTATTTTTTTCTCGGTAATAAACTTCGTTTTATTTTACAGGATATGAAGAGTTGTGTTACAGAGGACTTTGAGATATCTCTTGGACATAAGGCGCCAAATGAAGGTAAAGTGAAGGAAACTTTTCTTTTTCATTGTAGAATACCGTCTTGAAAAGAGTTATTCCTTATCATAAGCTCTGGATCCGCCCTAGCCTTTTATTTTGCGGCTATGTTAACGCCCGCAAGTAATCATGTATATCAAATCTTTTGTACTGTATGTACATACATCTGATTATTTAAAATAAAATCAGAGATAATGAGGTCAATTTTAACACGAAAATAAGAAAAAGTTACAAATGGGTAGGTTCAGAATTTCTTATATTTCGGAGAGCGATGGTTCGGTGTAATCGGCATCATTGTATGAGTATAAGATTGACAGACTAGCTTTTATTACACAGCAAAAATATTAACTCTAGAAACACATGCTAAATACTTAAATAAAGAGTGTATCTTATATCACAAAGGGTTTAGTGGTTTCCATTATTATTTCCTAGTGTAACCCCTCCGCTTACCGAAGTCCCTGCCGTCAGAGATGTAAAAAAATGTGCAATTTAAAATAAAAATCGAGTAATAGTTATTGCTGTCAATATTTTGTGATCAATTCAATCCCGAAATGGGCACAGTTGAATAATTCTTGATACCAATAGCGATTTCGGGGTGAATTAAAAGGTCAGCGTTTTTGATTCTATGTAAATCAATCGAGGTAGTGGCGTGCCATCGAAATGAACCGTGAAAATAAATTCTCGAAACGTCCGTGAAACATAAAAATACACGACCTCGAAGCCCCATTAATGGAGGGGTATCAAGGTGACTTCAAGGGTTCGCTGGATGAATATCAGGGACAGGCACTCATCGATGTTCAGCGATCAGTCTGAAAGCTACAACATGTATTTAGATGGTGCATATATCTACAGCCATCCTCCCAAAGGATGACCAAGTCATTTAAATTTTTTGTCGGGTAGTGCCCGAAATAAAATTTTTGAAATGCTTTGGCATGAAAGGGAAAGTGTGAGCGTTAAAAATCGGGATTTCATCGGTATGTACTTGTGATTTTAAGCATCTGATCTTAGCGTTGGGACCTCACTCTTACTTCTAATTAGCCAACATCTCAAGAAACTGCATTTACATTTTATTTTGGCGAAAAATAAGGCCGATAGAGCTGTACGTCATGCCAAAATATGTTGTTTGACGGGTAGCGATGTACATAATATCATTAAGTGCATACAGCAAAGATAACGTTAAAGATATTCCCTCTGTTTCGAAAGTTGAAATCAATAGGTAGGTGCCGGTATAATAATAATAAACTGTATTTATTTTGGACGAGATTGAGTATTGGGACGAGAAGTACGTAGTCCCTTCTTCCACCCAACCGTAGTCAATAATGATTACAGTATGTAATAATAATTTAACTTTAATGTTATTTAATTTTTAGAAGGATAACGACACAAATAAATACTCTGTGGAAATATAAATTATGATATAAAAGCAATTTGATATTTACAACATGTGAAAAACAATAAATATAAGACTGACTAACTACAAATGAGGTCATGGAAATAAAGTATACCTGTATGCATGATACACTATGGTAAAATGTGTATGAAAAGATATATTGTGTCGAAATTTACCGTGAAAATAAATTCTCGAAACGTACGTGAAACATAAAAATACACAACCTCCAAGCCCCATTATTGGAGGGATATGAAGGTGACTTCAAGGGTTCGTTGGATGAATACCAGGGGCACGCTCTCATCGATGTTCAGCGACACATATCCTTAACGATAAAATACCCGCATCAAGAAAACACACGCGGGAAGGGAAAAACCTACGAAACCTGCTTAGACATTGCTAATGTTACAAGTGAAACTATATGTTTTGCAAATAAAATTAAAATACGTTAAATGTATCATAATTATAGAACTTATGATTTTTACCAAACAATGGTTTTATAGGAAGCTTGATGCGTGAGGTATAGGTGAAGTTTAATATAATTTATCGTGGAAGTTACCGTCAGGCATAGCCTCAATGTTAAATATTTCTGTGCGCATAAAAATTATCCTTAATTATATCGAAGTGTCTAAGGTAAGTATTTCTTCAGACGCATCTACAACTTCTTCTGATATTAAGGAGGCTCCACCGAATTATGAAGTAGGTGTCATTTTTGTGAAAATTTCAGCACACATCATTTTTTGGCCCTTCTATCGATTGGCAATAAAATAATTTGGCCTTTCCATAATATATTTGAAGAAAAAAGACGCTGAAGATCGGATTTTTATACATGGTTATACGGCAGAGCATAGCTCTTGCAGTAAAATTTGCAGATTAATAATGTAAGGATAAATGTCGTTTTGACGAAAAACTAATACAAGATGCGCGATTTTACGTAGAATTTAGTATTATAAAAAAGTTCTCGCCCCACCACACTTGTTTAGTTGTTATTAATAAATGTTTGCTCGAAAAAAAGCAGAAAAGCCTTAGTTACATGAAACTGGTACTACAGTATTTTATTATCATTGGCAACGTTACATGTGACCGAACGTGCTTAAAAGCTTATTTACAGACTTAATTTAGGAATATACCTTACCAAGATCCTTCTTAAATGTTTTATGCAATTTAAATATTTCATTGGTTATTGACATGATGTAATTAATACCAATTCTTCCAAATGGTAGCAGCGTAATTGTTGCCAAATAATTTTCAAAAAGAACAATATTAATAAAATTCAAAACCAAGAGTTGTATTTGCAAGGAGATAGTTTAAAACCAAGTAAGAAAATATTTAACCTATTTTAGAATGCGTATTAGCGGGATTGAGCATGTATTCTCAATTTGTAAATTAGACGTGGCAACAACATGTCAGTCATGTTTCGAAGTCAAAATGAGTTAAAAGAGCTCGTGAAAAATAGGATGCAACTACAACGCGCTATAAAATAGCATACTCATATAATTATTGTGCATGCGTTATCACCCTATAGATGATTTTCCATATGGGTGTCATTCTGGATCGGCATTTATTCATTAAATAACATAGCTCTTTTACGGGATATTGAATCGCGGAGTCACGGTGGAACCTCCTTAAAGGAGACGTGGATGAACTGAATTGCATCACAATGAAGCAATCGGGATGCCATTCCAACTTACATCTCCCTAGAACAATTGTTGCCGACCCACCGACCCTTTCGTTCGAAGAGAATGTGGGAGGTGGCCGAGAAGGATATCTGGGGCATTGAGGCGCTCCTCGCCGAATCGGAATGATATTTCCACGCCATTTGGGACCGTTTAAATCATTCCGGGAGCGCCAACTCTGAGGCACTGAGACGAAATCCGCTCCATTTCCCGACATTTCCCCTGTTAATTGGAAGAGAGAATTGAGTCCTAAATTCGCAGGTTAAATAAAGACATCTCGAACTATCTATACATGTTTATTCGATCAAGAAGTAGTTTCATTGCAATATCATCATCAAGGATCAACAATCATAGGATTGGATTGACGCAGCCCTCCACTCGATTCTTCTATCGGCCAACCTCTTCATACTGACGTAGCTCCTCTCTTTCACGTACTTTACGACCTGTTCTATTTAACTCATACGAGGCCTGCCTTTTCCATTTTTACCGTTCACTTTTCCTTCGACGATTGCCTTCATCAGGATATCGTGTCTTAAGATGTGGCCGATTAGTTTGTCCCGTCTACTTTTTATAGTTTTCAGCAGACTTCTCTTTTCTCCCACTCTTCTTAGGACTTCTTCATTTGTCACTCGGTCGATCTACGTCGAAAACGTATTGCTATTCTGACGACGTTTAACACATTATAAGAACGCCATCGTAATATCGTACGTCAGATAATTAATATATAATTACTTAAGAATACTTTTAATCGTAGGGTTGAAAGTGATTACATTTCGCAAAAAAGCTAAGATTAGCAGCACGACCTAATTTGGGTAAGGATCACTACCCTACCCTAAATTGAATTTCAGACTAAGCTACAAGAGAAAACCGATCATCATCATCAAGGGCCAACAATCCTAGGACTGGTTTGACGCAGCCCTCCACTCGATTCTTCTATCGGCCAACCTTTTCATATTAACGTAGTTCCTCTCTTTCACGTCCTATACGACCTGTTCTATGTAACTCATACGAGGCCTGCCTTTTCCATTTTTCCCGTTCACTTTTCCTTCGACGATTGTCATCATCAGGCCATCGTGTCTTAAGATATGGCCGATTAGGCTGTCCCGTCTTCATTTTATAGTTTTCAGCAGACTTCTCTTTTCTCCCACTCTTCTTAGGACTTCTTCATTTGTCAATCTGTCGATCCATTTTATCTTCATCATTCTTCGATAGCACCATATTTCGAATGCTTCCACCGTTTTCTTCTCCGCTGCTGTCATCGTCCATGTCTCACTGCCGTAAAGAAACATGCTCCAGATATACGTTTTGATGAGTTGCTTCCTTACTTCCAAGCTTGTATTTCCAGCTGTATGTAGATTCTTCTTTTGATAGAATGCCCTGTTTGCCTGGGCTATTATACTCACTATTTCTTTCTTACTTCGTCCATCGTTGGTTACTCTGCTTCCCAAGTAACAGAACTCTTTCACCTCTTCCAGTTTGTTTTCCTAGTATAACGTTGGTTTTGGCCTCCTCTCTCTTGATGCACACCAATATCTTAGTTTTCTTCTTTTAGATCTTTAGATGATGTATGGCCGTTGTCCTTTCCTTGGTTGTTAGCATCTTATTCAGCTCCTTCTATTTCTCTGCAAAGATAGCTATGTCATCCGCGAATCGTAGCATGCTGATTGTTTCTCCGTGAATGTTCACTTTAGAAGGTGCTTGCATATAGTAAACAATAGAGTTTGCGATTAAAAATAACACCATATTATACTGTAATTTTAACCTTGACTTCATTGACAGCTCTCTCGGTGTATACATTACAAATTACAGGAGACAGTGCACAGCCTTGTCTCACTCATTTCCTTATTCTTGCTTCTTCACCGCTAGGTCCAGATTTTAACACGGCTACTTGTTTTTATACAAACTGTGGATAATTCTTCGGTCACTGTACGACACTCCAATTCCTTTCAGAATTCCAAGCATTAAATACCCATCCACGTCTTCAAAAACCTTCTCTAGATCCACAAATGCAATGAAGGTCGGTTTGTTCTTCTCCATTTCCAGCCTTAGGGCCAATATTGCTTCTCTTGTACCCTTACTTTTCCTGAATCCGAATTGATCTTCATCCAGGAACTACTCTGCTTTTCGTTTTATTCTTCTGTAGATTATCCTTGTCAATATCTTCGATGCATGAGTCGTCAGCTTATAGTCCTAAAATTTTCGCATTTCTCCGCTCTCTTCTTTTTGGGAATAGGAATAATGATGTTTTTCTCGAAGTCCCTGGGTATTCCTCCTGTTGAGTACATGTCGCAGATGGCCTTTTAAAGATGGGCCAATGTCCTCTCTCCCGCATTCCTTATCAGTTCTGCGGGTATATCATCAATTCCAGAAGCCTTATTCATCCGAAGGTCCCTTACAGCTGCGTCGAATTCCCATCTCAATAATGATGCTTCCATATCATCCTTCTCGACTTCGTTTCCTCTTCAACAACTTTCGTGCTGAGATTTTTCCCGTTGTATATCTCTTCCAGATATTATTTACATCTCTTCACTTTGTCTTCATTGCAATATATTTATACATAAATATAATTACTCACTTAAGTTTCTTTAAGAAAGTTGTCGGGTGAACATCCATGGACAAAAGAAGAAATGAATAGTCAGTACAGCACCCCAAGCGAAGAGGGAAGGTATTTCACCGGAAGAAAAAAGTTTACTTGCAGCTGGTAATACAAGTTTGGAAGTTTATTAGAACTTAACGTAAGGAAAAAGTTTATAGGACCTTACACCTGGAGCATGCTTCTTAATTAAGGGGGTGTATCACTCCCGTCTGATCGGCCGCATTCTGACATGACTTTGAAAGCCAAGTAATCGTTAAAGACTTATGTTATTCTCTTGAAATTTTCAGAGTATAACAAATAGACCGAAGAATGATGAAGATAAAATGGATCGATCGAGTGACGAACGAAGAAGTCTTAAGAAGAGTGGGAGAGAAAATACTTCCACTGAAAACCTTAAAAAGGAGACGGGAAAACTTAATAGGCCACACGATGTCCTGATGAAGACAATCGTCGAGGGAAAAGTGAACGGGTAGAATGGAAAAGGCAGTCCTCGTATGAAATATATGGACCAGGTTGTGAATGATGTAAAATAGAGGAGCTACGTCAATATGAAGAGGTTGGCCGATAGAAGAATCGAGTGAAAGGTTGCGTCAAAGCAATCCTAGGATTGTTGACCGATGATGATAATGATGATGTCAATAGGGGACTTCATAGAAGTGTTTTATGATAACTAGTATAAAGTTCTTGCATATAGCAAACAATAGAGTTTGCAATTGAAAATAACACCCTATTGTACTGTAATTTTTAAAATAATGAGGGAGGGATTGTAAGTATACTCAACTCCACTGCTGGAATCAGTGAGCACATAGTGTGATATCGGAGAAAGAATCAGGTGCGGGTGTGGTAGGCTAGGAACGGAGCTGTCTGCTAACGTTAATACGGTCAATGCTTTTACTACTTGTTGTCACTGGTGTTCAAAACAACAGTGCACCGTGAGGGAAGGGAGTTACGGGGGGATTAATTGGGCGAGCAGGGACCATAGGCGACCCAGCCTTCCGTTTTCTATCACCTCCAACATCGTGTTGGATTTCGGGTGATGAGGCTTGCTGAATAGATATTCCAAGAAAGGAGGGGAGGGTTGTATGTCGCAAGAAGGGAGGGGAAATCCACAGACGTTCCTTTCGTTCCCCCAAAGGCTTCCTAGGCACCAATGTTGCCAGCGTGTTTCAGACTCTTCCAAGATTTCAAGACCGTCGCCGACAAAAAGTCTCAATCAGTTGCGACTGCTCGCCACCTGGAGGATTTTCTGCAGAATTATTCCTAGCTAGTGGCTGTGATGCGTCCTCATAATGGCTGTGAGACATAGTCGACAATCGCCGTAGAAAAGACAAGATAAGATGCATCCGAAATGTGGATTGATGAAGATGGAATGAATCGACCAAATCACAAACGAAGAAGTTTCGGGAAGAGTGGGAGAGAAGAGGTGTGATGAAAACTTGAAAATGAAGACTCGACAATCTTAATTTAAATTTAATTTATTTAATCTCGACAAACTTAATCGGTCATATCTTGAGACACAGTGGTTTGATTAAGACAAACATCGAGGGAATAGTGAATGGAAAGACTGGGAAGAGAAGACCTCGCATGAGATATATGGAGCAAGTTGTGACGAATGTGTAAAAGAACATTCATACGAGTATGAAGAGATTAGCCGATCGGAGAATCGATAGGAGAGCTGCTTCGAAACAGTTAGTATTTACATCTACATAATACCCTGCAAGCCACCATAAAGGAGTGTGGCAGGGGATGATTTCTCACCAAACATACACTACACTTCACTTCACTATTTAAAAAAGAACATGCGAAAATATGCTGTTAGTTGGGTTGCGATTTATGACCGGTCATTACGATAAAATTTGATTTCGCATAATAAAGAAGGGCGGAGTGAACATGAAAGAACATATACGTTTAAAGGAACCGTGGCAGTCACCTAGAAGGTGCGTGGTTGGGGGTGAATAATCACCAATAAATAATATTACCCGTACTGACACTAAAAGACAGTCTCTCACTTTCAGAGATTACTCATCAACATTATACGGTTCAGACATTTCAAAGTTTAAGTATTTTTACCTAACATGCATGGATATGTTGTAACGGTATATCGCTATGTCACGAACGTTAAACCGAATGTTGAACGCGCATAGAAGCAATAAAACATCACCGCTCAACAAATTGGAATATCATTGCAGTTTTTGTTTTCCCAGTTTAACGCTGGTTTTGGCCTCTTCTATCTTCCTGCACACCAATACCTTATTCTCCCTCTTATTGATATTTGCCTGATACCTGCCATTGTCCTTTCCATGATTATTAATATCTTATTAAGATCCCTCTCTGTCTGTGCTTTGAACTGCTATGCCATCAGCAAATCGCAGCATGCTAATTTTCTCCTTGGATATTCACTGCAGAAGATTTCTACATCTACATAATACCCTGCAAGCCACCATAAATGTGTGTGGCAGGGGGTGAATTCTTACCATAAATGTCTTTACATATCATGAATAAAAAATGATTAGCATTTATATACTGTTCTAAACTTCACTAATTAAAAAAAGATAAAAATAGCAAAGCAAACATGTAAAAACATTCTATTAGTTGGGTTAGCTTCAAGTCCTTATACCAACATGCAACTACCAATCCTTGTGTTGGCTTCCGCGGGTTGTCTTACTTGAAGATGCTTGTCTTTCGGGATTCCCTCCGCGTTGGTCCATAGTTCCTGGGACAACAGTTTCGCCGGCGTTGCAGTCGGCTTCTTCAGGTCAGTGAAGTGATGTGCAGAGTTTTTTGGCCGTCTTATATAGGAAACTGTTGTCCCAGGAACTATGGACCAACCCGGAGGGAATCCCGAAAGACAAGCATCTTCATGCAACTACCAATGTTATCCATTGCTACACTCGTATTGGATATATTTACCGTTTTTCATATCCCTAGCTGTACGAGGAAAAAAGGTAATAAACGTCTAAACAAATATTATGCTGTAAAACATTTAGTACCCATTTAACATAAAAAGGGATTCCAGTAGGTAAACAACTCCAGGGGGGTAAAACTAAATATTTACCGGCCGTAACGACATTAACAGTACCTCCACACATGAGAATCAACGATCGAGAAATAGGACGCGCGGAGAGTCTTTGAGTTGAACTGAGGGAGAAAGGACGTGTGCGGAAAAGCAAGCCGAAAAGATGCTTCAAGGAGTCAGAGCGGAGGAATAGACGGAGAAGAACTCGCGGAGGAATAAACGTGGGCAAAAGGAAGAAACAGAACTGAGGGAAGAAAGTTGATTCGGCGGCGAAGTTCTGACCAGAGAAATTAGTGGTCGATCAGAACAGGTAGGAGAAATTATCAGTGCGACGACGACTGCGAGCAGCGATAAGTATACGTTAATGATTTCAATTTACACTCAAAAGGGTTCGGAAAAGTCTACGCTTGGAAAATATAAAAGGGAGAAAATGCAATAGAAAGAGGAATATTGAAGTAGATAAACACTGTTCCTAATCCCAATACAGGATTAGTAAACTTTCCAAATGAATCATTATGAATAGAAAATTGAGTGGTAGTAAACAGTAGAACGTTAATCTCAATGATTTTGGTTCTGATTTTTGCGGAAAACCACTTTACACGCATTGTTAAATAATCTTGCAAGTTGTTAATGTCATTGAATCTATTTCCACTGGTAAAACTTATCATTAAATTCATCTATTAAGAGGGTCAGTGGTCACTGTATTTGTTTATGTGGCATTAACGCTGTCTCTCCCAACCGCAAAGCACATCAACTGAACAAGTCGGGGCAGAGACAAGTAAAAGGGTGAGGGGAAGTGAACATAAGACGCATTTGGAATAAGACTGAATGATCGAGGTCTCCACGATTTTTAAGAATTTAGACCCCAGTTGCCAATAACGCGACCATAGGAGCGTTACAATATGTCGGAGCGAAATTAAAGCCATGAGTATTAATTTTCATGCAGTCTTGCAGGTAAGGCCTTTTACACTATGATACCTGTCGTGATTAATTATCCATCGGTGACTTCCACTCCACTAAAATACGCAGGAAGAATGGCATTCTGTAACTTTATGTATTCTATATACCGCTCTGATTTTAACTTAATATTTTAACGACTCAGAGGTTTTTAATATATTTCTAAAATCTTTCTTTACGGTTTAATAATTATTGTTTAGAAAAATAAACCTTCTTAAACTTCTGCTGTAGATTTAGTCTGTAGTAGATTTAGTGAGTAGATTCAACGATCTGATAGCGATGTAATATTACAGGAAGTGCTGATACAATGCTCATCCTATTATAGCAACTTTTTACTAACCTAGTTGGATGCTCTACGCTGCACACTATCCAAATTCGAAATCAACCCTCCCCCATTTCATAAAGGAGACTGTTTCAGGCTTCACATGGTGGAATTACTTCATTATGGCAAGGAAAAACAAACTCAACCTTTCATTGCCACGGGAAAATTTTATGCCCCCATTCCGTTCCCAAATGCAGGAAGTAGGAGGCCGTAATGCTACAACAGGTGGAACTATTTGGCTTCTTGAGTTGCCAAATTTTTTCACCTTCGATGCATCTCGGATGAGAATGAGTGTGTATCACCTTCGGACTCTGAAGAAAAATCCTTTCGGGGAAAGAAACTCTAAGGAGAGAGTTAATGGTGGACTTTGAGTGCAAGCGTTAGGAAGGATAGTGATAAGAAGCGTGGCATTTTACGACGGTTAACACGTTGCGTGCTGACAGTATTTTAGCATCAATTGGACTGAAATTTGGGTAAAATTTTAACTTTTTTTATTTATAGTTAAACAAAGTGCTTGCATGTAATTTGATGTCAGGACCATATTCCTATCTTTTTTTCATAAAATAGCCTCTCCTTTATTTTTTAACCGATTTTTAATTTTTAAAAGTATCCTCCTCTATAGATGATACGTCCGCGCAATACACGTCATTTTTTTTGCTATTTCTCTCCCTTCATGAATACTAAAGAGAAAAAGCCTGCATGTGGCAGAAATATCCCATAAACATAATAGAATATCAAGGTACACCATAACCTTTTCTGTTACCCTGAAATCCTTATCTAGCAATATAATTCGTTTTATTATGTACAATGCAAATGTTACCGATTGTGTCAATGATAATATTTTTCACAATTTTGTCTAATTAGTTATCTCATACGCGAGTTTATATTCTTGTCGGAGGTATTTGGTTGATGTCATAGAATTGCAAGGCAAAAACTTTTCATTATTTATTATAATTAAAATATTTTTAAACTCAAACTATATATTCTAGCAGGTTACACGAAAAAATAAAGTACAAATATAAATAATGCCTTATAATTAAATTCATGAACATCAAATTTCTATTTACATCAAAACTTTTCCTTCATGTGTATGACAACTCACTAACAATAATTTCAAAATAACATGGACGCTGAGGATAATTATCTGGTTCATCCCTTGCCACACACTTTTGTTGTAGCTCGCAGGATATTATGTAACTGTAGATGTAGATGAAGAAGGATGAGAATAAACGAGCGACATTTGAAGTGTGGTAATGGGAGGGATCGAGAAGATGAGGTGAGTGGAAAGGAAGGCGAAGGAGGAAGTGATTGTTGAACAATTGTACTTAAATTTGTTAAGTGAGGAGAAATGGTGTGAGTAATTTTTTACATCTGGAATATTACCAAGTGTTTGATAAAATATCTCCAAAATGTGTAAACTTCTTGTATTTGTACTAGTATTTGCTAAGTGATGAGAAATGATGTGAGTAATTTTTTACCTCTGGTATATTACCAAGTGTACGATAAAATATCCCCAAAATGTGTAAACTTATAAGTTGCACCGAGGAAGTAATACTTATTAGGGTGGAGGTTGGTGCGATGGAGGTAGGTGACGAGGATTGTTATTTTTTTGGTGCCCTGGCCAACCATTCACTCATTATTTCGTATATGGCACTCTTTATTTCTGTAATGGTCTTCTGTACTGTTTGGAAATGTAACTGTGTAATTTTTTTTAACTAGGAGAGGGCATTTATTTCATAACTGTAACATATATTGAACCTAGAGTCCAAAGGACTAGGTTCTTGAAATAAATACTATTCTATTATATTCTATTGTTGGAGAAGCACTTGAAGACTGTTGGAGTGGGAGGAGTTGATTGAATGCCTTATTAAGCGATAGAGTAAACGTGTGGAATGTGCGATAGGGAGTCAGGATACTTTGAAGGTCGCAATAGAGGGAGGATCGCTCGGCAAGAAGGAGGAGAAGAACTGGATGCCTGAATGGATTGAGGAGACGTAGAAAGCAGGCGGATCTAATGAAAGGCCATAGTGTGAAAGGAAAGCCAATACAGCGTGATAGAGGTAACTTTGGGAAACATATAGAAACATGGAATGCTCACATGAGCCTACATCATCAGGTACAAAACAGTTGATAGCTATTACTAAAAACTGTATAAGGAGACTTTTTTTCGAGTCGATTTAAAATTTGTCCAACAGTGAAAAACTAATATTGTTCTACGCGTATTCACGAAGCAAATTATGAAAATTCTGTAATATATTTAAGCTTTTTCTAATCTAATGTAAAAATTGATATTTCTTTAAATTTCATTACTATTCTCGACATGCTTTAAAACAATAAAAATTCGACGTGCATGTAGTGAGTTAAAGTCTATTGCCATCGCAACACGCAGATGTTACGGATTCAACACATAATTGTATTTATCACGTGACTGCTTCAATACATTGCCCTGCAGGTCACACAGAGGGTGTACGACAGGTGGATTCATCACTAACTGTCCACTAGATAACATTGAGTGATATGTATTTCCTCAGTCTATAAGCGAATCATGATAGATTGTCATGCACCATTTTCGTGAAAAACTGATAAGGAAATCTATATTTAATAATAATAATAATAATAATAATAATAAAAGATCTTTCTGGCGGCGAGATTAAGTCAAAACTGTCCCTTCTGCCATGTAACCCCTCGTCAAAATAATTATATAAATCATGTAGTGGTCAATACCTAAAACAATTACAATCTGAGGTTAAAAAAATCAGTAAAGAGGTCAAATTTCCTTATAGGAATTAAAGAATGATAAATTAATACAAAAGAAATATATACACACAATATATCAATATTGCATATCAAATGGTGTGTGAAAGAATTTACAATGTGGGAAAAACGTGAGGATTATTATGCTTACATCCTTTACGCAATAACCCACTGCAGGAATACACCCACACGGGAAGGGGTGGTGTGAAAAACCTGCGAAATCCTACTGATAGTAAAGCTAGTGTCTAAGAATAACTCAAATATAATAGTATGTACATAGGAAAATTAGTAGATAAAATATAAAATTAAAGAAAAGAAAAATTACAAAAGATGAAGAGAAAAAAAAAGAAAAAATTAAAAGGGGATAAAGGAAAAATTACTAAACACCTAACAATGACCTAATAATAATGACCTAAATCTACGTGCAAAGAGATTATTTTATTTCATGGGTGTTTTCAAGTCTGTTTCCGGACTAATAGGCGCTTCAGACCGGGAGGAAAGGTATAAGGATAGGGATGGAAGGGATAGGGCTTCATTTCTTTCAAAAAATGTTTCTTATCATTAATGTGCCTATGCGTTAAAGATGCATCGTTCAAAAAATATATCTTCGTAAGAAGGAGTTTTCATAAATTGAGGCTACATTAATTGTGTGAGAGACATGTAAAGGGGATGATAAATGACTCCGCGCTAGGACTGTGGGGATTTTAGGGGTCGTCCGTTCCGTGCTTTTGGGTCGGGCAGGGCCGGCGCGTGTCCCGACCCCTCGGCACGCCACCGCGCGGGATCGATGGGAACTTGGAGGGGGAGTGCTTCGGGGAGGGGGACACGAAACGAAACACCCCCTCCTTCCCCCCCCCCCTTAGCTGCCACCCCCCTCCCACCACCTCCCCACCCCTTCGCCTCCACGTGCCTCCCCGTCTCGCTGCCTCCACGCCCCTCAGGGCCAGGGGTGCGTACGCCAGGGGTCTCCCCCTGTCAGAATGCTTTGCATCCGGTTGGGAGGATTTTAGGGGTGTGCTCTCTGGGGTGGGGAGAGGGAGGCTGGGGGGGGTGAGGAGAAGGGGCGGATAGGAGGATTATTATTATACTATACACGGGAGGGTGGGAAAGGGAGGATTTTTTTTATGCGGTGTGGGAGGAGAGAGCCGCAAGGGAACAGGATCAGGGTTCTTCCTTATTTTAATGTTGCTCCCTGATGCTCTCCCCAATGTGGATTGGTTGCGGGCAATGGGTTTCGGGACACCTACAGCTAGAGATGGGTAAATTACCGTAATTTTCAATTGAGGCAAATTACCGTGGTAAATTACGGCAATTTTCGAAAATTACCGTAATTTTCCGGTAATTTTAAGTTTTGAGCTTCAAATCCTTATCAGAGGACTCAAAACGAAATCAAAAAGCATTGAGATATAAATGCCGACGCTTATATCAAACATATTACGACGTTTATCTATTACAACTCATTTAAAAAATTAAAACGAAGTTGGCAGCAACACGCAATTTGCCTCTTTTTTGTCACACTATGAGAAATTTTCCATCCAATAACATACCTCTGCGCAATGTGCTTCTGTTATTTTACTCTGAATTAATCACGGACACAATGTAAACAAAATCGTTTTAGCTACGTAATTTATAATATCACCCATTCAAATGGTTTCTTCGTGAGGAAGAAATTTTCTGAAAAAGAACTTTTCTGAAATTTGCCGTTTATTACGGTAATTTTCAGGGTTGCTGGTCATTTACGAAAAATATCGCGGTAGTTTACCGAGTTGCACATCTGTACCTACAGCATGGAAGGTAGTATGGTATGGAACGATATTGTTTCGCATTGCGTTCCTCAGCAAATTTAAAGTGCCAAAATTCACAACTGCCCTAGGAAATTTTTTCATCCCGCCGTAATGGCAGAATGTATGGTACCGTAATTTTCGTACTGCAATTCCTTTCTTCGACCTCCCTTAAAAAGTGTAGGGTGAGCGCCTAAGCATACGACCAATTGGATTTTTATAATAAATTAGCATAACTTCTGTTAGTACCTACTATTAAATTGGACGTTTCTCAGTGCATTGGTTTAACTTGCACTGTCTTAGTGCATTTTACAATAAGTTAATAAGCATTGTTTTTCATTCTTTCTGTTTAATAAATCAAAAGATGAAAACAAAGTGGACTGTATAAATCCGATTGCCGCCGAATGGTACTCACAAAATTCGGAGGCTTCAATGTCATGGCGAGCTGACACGGTGATGATGATGCCGGTTCTTCCTGGACGTCCGAAGCTCACACGTTCCTTCCAACAACTGTCAAAAACCACTGTCCTCGTATCGAGGATCAAAAAAAAGAGAACCTCCTTGCCCTCTTACGGGCAAACACAAAAAATAACAAAAAAGAAACGAAATGCACCACTCGGCGGCAAATACGACTACAATATTACCGATCATAACCCACCCACCAAAATTGGGTGCCAATTTTAAATATAATAAACAAGTAACGGTGAGAGTGCTTAGGGAAATATAAAGAAACCAAACAAAAAACGCGCAAGCTGAACCTGGGAAGATAATGAAAAAAAGGTTAGGAAATTAATTAGGTTCTTCACTCTGAAGGGGGCCTTCATCAGAGACTTTGTACAAATGGGTAGCCCACGGATGGGAATGGTTCAGCACGAATGTTCCCTAAGCAAGCGATATGTACAAATACATGAACAATTCTCCAAAAACTATACACAAAAGGACCAGGACTGGAACAAAATACAAAACAAAAGAACGAAGAAAAAAAATTATTGAACAGGCAGTTTGGTCAGTTTTGAAACTGGTCGTTTAAAAATACCAAACGCTGTTCGGACAGTGCAAACTCGCACTCGTCCATCAGTTCCTTCATGAACATCAATAATCCTAGCCAAAGGCCATTGCAAGGGAGGACTATTCTCCCTTTTAAGGATCACTATATCCCCTCGTTCTAAATTGGGATTCTCCAATATCCATTTTGACCTGGATTGTAACGTGGATAGATATTCATTCGTCCACCGATTCCAGAAGTGTTGGGAAATTCGTTTTACAAGTTCCCATCGGGTTATTCGGTTGATTTTAGCATCAAAAAGGTTTGATTCGGGGATAGCTACTAAAGGTGTGCCAATTAAAAAATGTCCAGGTGTTAAAACTTCCAATTCATTGGGATCCGAGGGTAAAGAGACTAATGGTCTGGAGTTTAATACCGCTTCAATCCTGGCAAATATGGTTGATAACTCTTCAAACGTTAAAATTTGGCTACCCACTATCCTTTTTAACAAACCCTTTGCCGACTTGATATTTGCTTCCCAAAGACCCCCAAAATGGGGTCCCTCCGGGGGATTCATATGCCAAGAGATATTTGTTATGGAGTATTTATCCGATGTTTCATTAACCATTAATAAGGCCCGAAACTGTTTGTTTAGTCCGGTCAAATACCTATTTGCGCCGACAAAATTGGTGCCACAGTCAGTGTAAACATCTGAACATAGACCTCTTCTAGATACAAATCTCTCAAAGGCTGCAATAAATGCCTCTGTTGAGAGACTAGATACAACTTCTAAATGGCATGCCTTGGTTGCTAAACAAATGAACATGCACATATACGCCTTCTGTTGTTTTGCATTCCTTCTCAAGGATTCCTTCACCAAAAACGGACCTGAGAAGTCAATCCCTGTGTGTAAGAATGCACGCGCAGGTTGCACACGAGGAGAAGGCAAGTCTCCCATTAATGGAGAGCACTTGGAGCACAACGCAATTTGAAGCATGGAATGCATTGATAAATCCTCTGCCTGATTACACTTCGGGCAGAGATAATCCAAAATTTAAAACTTAACAAATATTGTAAAGTAGCTGGCCCTACGTGTAAATACACCTTGTGATAATAGTCTATGATCAAGTGAGTCACATGACTATTTTTGGGTAGCAACAATGGATGCTTCCGTTGATAAGGTAAATTCGAGTTTTGAAGACGCCCACCCACCCTGAGACAACCATCTGAATCAAGGAAGGGATTTAAGCGTTGAATTCGAACTGAACAAGGTAGACCTCGTTTTAGTCGATAAATGTCCTCTTTGAAGTGACATTGCTGAGTCATTCGAGTGCAAAGTATCAATGCCGAATTGATTTCATTCAATTTCAGAGATCCACTGATACGATTACTTGATTTAACCCTTGTGTTATTAATAAATCTCAGACAATATGCCACAGTTCTCAACAAATTGGACCACGAAGAGTGGCGCTTGATGAATTCCAAATCGGGCTCAAGAAATACTGTGAAGGTGGAATCAAAATAATTCTTGCTCTCCGATAGTTGATTTATTTCAATTGGTTTGAAAGAACTGATTTTCCAATTAATAAAGGGTTCCGATAGCCAAGCAGGCCCATGCCACCACAAATTTTGATTAATTATTTCACTAGGCAAACAGCCCCTACTTCCGATATCAGCCGCATTATCTTGAGTTGATATGTGATTCCAAGTAATATCAATCGCATTTTCCTTGATTTGTATGATACGATGAGCAACAAAGGTTTTCAATCGATGGGGTGGGGTGGTTAACCATGTTAGGACAGTGCTAGAGTCTGTCCAAGCAAATACGCGAGTTAATTTTACCACTCCCGATATACTCTCAAATACAAATTTTATAAGTTTGGACAACAAGACCGCTCCTAAAAGTTCCAAACGAGGGATTGATTGAGTTTTTATTGGTGCAACTCGTGTTTTAGACAAAACTAAGTGAACATTTCCTGGTTCTTTTAAGTCACCCATTCCCACATACACAGAAGCACAGTACCCTCGTTCAGAAGCATCGCAAAATCCCAGTATCTGGGAGGCGTTACATTCTATATCCAAAAGTTGGTCCTTCCCTATCCATCTAGGGATTTTGACAGCAATCAATGATGGCAACTGTTTCACAAACTCTTCCCAAAGTTTCAAAGTAGAAGACGGAAGTTCATCATCCCAACCCAGTTTTAATTTCCACAAATTCTGCATGAGATATTTTGCCCAGAAAACAATAGGAGCAATCCACCCTAATGGATCGAATATCCGTGCAATTGTGGACAAAATGCCTCGTTTGGTATTGGGTGTTTCACATTGTCGTACATGATATGAAAATGTGTCCGACTTGGCTTCCCAATAGATGCCCAACAATTTGATTGATGGAACTTGATCGTAGTTAAATTTCACTTCAACTTGACAAAGATCAGACGGAAGCCCTTGCAGCACCTCTACTAAATTGGATGCCCATTTACGGACTTGAAATCCCCCCGCATTCATTAGATTATTTATTTCAATGATTAAACTCTTTGCCTCTTGGGGAGAGGCGGTGCCAGTACCCAAATCATCTACAAATAAATCCCGTGAAACAACAGCTGCAGCACAAGGATATCGAAGAGCTTCATCTAGGCACAACTGTTTAATAGTGCGCATAGCTAAGTAAGGTGAAGAGGTGAGGCCAAAAGTTACCGTATTAAGTTCATATTCTTGCAAATCAGAATCTAAATTGGGACGCCATATGATGTGTTGATACGCTCTCTCCTCAGGCCGAAGTTCAATCATTCTGTACATTTTACATATGTCACCTATTAAGGCCACCTTATGCAAACGAAAACGAATAATCAAGGCTGATATGTCTTGGTGAAGTTTGGGTCCCACCAGAAGCATATCATTAAGTGATGTTCCTGTAGTGGTCTTGGTAGATGCATCAAAAACTACTCTCACTCGAGAAGTGGTACTACATTCTTTGTATACAGCATGGTGCGGTATATAATATTTGCCGGTACCCCATCCGACCTGGGACATATGGCCTAATGAAATGTAATCGGATAAAATAGAGTTATACTCATCTCTGCCTTGCGGATTCTCATTCCATCTCCTCTCCAATAACTTGTATCGCCTAATCGCTGTTGCCTGAGAATCTCCCAATGTCGCCAAATGATCTATTTCCTTAAGCAGTAAAGGAACAACATATCTGCCGTTAGGCTTACGATAATGGCAATTAACAAATAATTCCTCTGCTAACTCATCCTGCGGTGAAACAATATGAACCATTGGTGCTTCTTCCAATCTCCAAAAATTTTGCAGAGTTAAATCTAGATCAGAGTCAGCTGATACAAGACAAGTAGAAATGTTAGATGAGTCACGAGGTGCAGAAGACAGCGAGTTTAATGGCCCAATAAGCACATACCCAAAAATCGAAGGCCAGGCTGTGGGAAGTCCGCTTGAACGAACCACTGGCTTATCCAACATAATATCTGAATACATATCTGCTCCAAGTAAAAAATCAACTGGCCCTGGTTTGTAATACTCCGGATCGGCTAATTCCAAGAATTCAAAATGATGGCGTACTCTCTCTGGGACCTGCTCCGTGGGTTGTGTTGAGCTTATCTTTGGTATAACAATGGTATTTAATTGAAGCTCAGGACCCCCTTGACGCGGTCGAATAACTACAGAGGCAGTGCCTTTGGTGGACGTAATCGGAGTAGCGGCTAAACCAAAACAATTGATCAGCGATGATCTGCGAGGAATCCCTAATCGTTGCTGACAATCCGTTGTAATGAAGCTTGCTTGCGAAGCAGGATCAATTAAAACACGAATAGGAATGAATGTTCCCGACTTGCTCCTTGCAAGCGCAAGGCATGTCCCTAACAAAACCATTGAATAATGCAAATTCATCTGACAAGCAGAACATGAAATTGAATTTGACGAGCCATCCACCTCGACTGCAACTGATTCAGAATTTACCCTTTCAGTACTCTTAGGAAATTCTGCAGCCGGTCGATCATTTAAAGACTGTGCTTTATCATTTGTGGCTTGAGATTTGCTGACTACACTGTCGTAACGCGAGTTCCGATTGCATACTAAAGTATGATGTTTATTCTTACATACTTTACAAAGATTTTTGGAAAGGCATTGCTTCGAGGTATGTTTCTCTCCTAAACAATTATAGCACAGCCGTTCTGTTTTCGCCAATTCTCTTCTTTTCGTCATCGGTAGAGAAATGAATCTCTCGCATTGATATATCTTATGATCTCGCGAACAAACAGGACATGACAACTTCTCTACCTGAGCTACGTGAAAATGAGAGGTTTTCTTTGCAAAAGATTTGACTGAAGAACTAGCCTCTTTCAATGATATAGACTGCGCGCTTTCCTTAGCTCCCGATGATCGGAGAACGTTAACGTAGTCGCGACCAAATTTTAAGAGCATGTGAACAGATGGGAAGTCCACTCGATTATTCCCGAGTTCAAAATGTTTTCTAGTGTCTTGATCCATAACTCGAGATGCTAAATAAAACAAGATAAATTCGCCCAAATTAGGTATGTTCATCGTCTGCAATGCATTCACATTTTCCGAAAATGTTTCGATGAACCTTTGCAAAGAATCCAGAGAATTATTCCTCAAACATGGATAGTTAAACAACTTATCTAAGTAATGAAATGCCAACTGGCGTTTACTTTCGTACTGTTGGATCAAAGTTTTCCAAGCTATTTGATAATTTTCAGCGATCAACGGCAAGCTAGTAACAAGCCTGTGGGCATTACCTCGTACGCTCGACACCAGATAATAGAATTTTTCAATATCAGTTAGTTTAGAGTTTAGGTGAACAAGACTATTGAACACATCGAAAAACGGCTTGAAATTCTCAATTTTTCCATCGAAGGAAGGCAGAGTAATTTTAGGTAAACGCGCCGTTCTGTCGTCGGATTCATTCGAAGAGGCGTTATTAGACGCAGCATGTGCTCCCCGCTTCAGAACACGACTTGCTACGGCTCGTATTTCGTGGTAGTATCCTTCTACCTTATCGAATGCCTTTAACTGAGGTGCCTCTTCCTTTTCCAACTCTAATTCAATAATCATTTCCCGCAATTGATCCGATAATTCAACAAAGGACTTATATTGATCATCGAGTAGCAAAAACCTACTCTCAAAAATGTCTTTATCCTCCGCGTTGCCTTCGATCGTCATGGATATTTCGTATAATTTTTCAATAATACGCATATTCTCTTCATATTTGAATTTAGTTAATCGATATCTCCTCATTAGCCTAATATTCTTCTCTTTATCGGACATGATGAATCAACTCCAGTCAAATGTATGTGTAACAAAGTTACAATATGGAAATGACGGACACAAAAACAGAAGAAAACGGCCAAAGAATAACTCAAGATTCAAACGAAATAACAAGGAACAAATATTTCCCCAAGCACTCGCCACGACCGATAATGAATTCCAAAATGATATTCAACAAAATGATTCCAATGTGGATTCATGAAATGGATCCGACCAATTAATCTGCGATGTTAACCATACCGACATCCGGCCCGAAGGACCAAAAAATGTTTAATAAATCAAAAGATGAAAACAAAGTGGACTGTATAAATCCGATTGCCGCCGAATGGTACTCACAAAATTCGGAGGCTTCAATGTCATGGCGAGCTGACACGGTGATGATGATGCCGGTTCTTCCTGGACGTCCGAAGCTCACACGTTCCTTCCAACAACTGTCAAAAACCACTGTCCTTGTATCGAGGATCAAAAAAAAGAGAACCTCCTTGCCCTCTTACGGGCAAACACAAAAAATAACAAAAAAGAAACGAAATGCACCACTCGGCGGCAAATACGACTACAATATTACCGATCACTTTCATTTCCCCTTCTTTTTCTGTACCTAACATTCCGGAAGTTATGCAAAATTTAGGACAGATTGGCATACAGTAGAGCATCAATAAATCGGGCGTCAAAGGATTGTCGATAATCCTGATTCCATTCTGCCGAAAAAAAATCACATAACGTGAATAATTGTGCATCTGCACTTGCTATTTCACAGACTAAAATTTGCTAAATTAACGGTTTTATTCATCCACTCCTCTTCTTTAATCATCAGAGTGAAACATGAACTATTTTAGTAAGTTTGTTTTACGTTGAAGACGTCAACCGGCCCTTTTATTGTTAATTTCAAAAATCCGGACAACCCGGTAATTCGGAAGGGGTCCGGTCCCAATTAACCCGACATTCTACTATAGGTATAAAAATTGCAGTATTTCAAAACAACTTATTTTCCTGTATATCGTAATTGAAAATAGCGATATAAACTATTAAATAAAATACATGTGAGTCATTCCATGTCAAATCGACAAATGGTCCGAGCTTCACCATCTCAGATTTCAACAAAAATTGGTGCATAGATACTGTCAACCTTCCTGAGCCATAAGCCGTTCCCTGTTTCAGCAGAAAAAATTCGCCCCTGGATTATAGGCAGTCGTGCATAGCGTGACCGCCTGAAAAACGTCTTTTTACGCTGTTTTTCTACATGCTACAGCAGACTGGTTTTACGTGATGCACACATTCAAAAGGTGTCTATGGAAAGTTTATGAAGTGTTCTCGATAACAAAGTGCTTTTAAATGGCCTTTTCGCAAGAAGAAGTGCATTTAAGTCGCTGTAAATGTAACTGCCAAAACTCAATTTTTTCACAAGTTTAGTCTAAAATTACACAAAGAAATAATGAAAAAAACGGGCCTGTTTCTCTCACATAAACACTTATACGTGTCTACTGTGTGAATATATTAACAAGTTTAAAATATGAGCATTGATCACTCAGAAAAAATCATTTGAATTTGAGACATTTCTAAAAAAATGTTTTTTTGAGGCCAAAAAAGTCCATGTGGGACAGGGAGTAAAAATTATAAAATCATTGCATTTAAAAGTACTAATGTTGTTCTTATGAAAATACATGAATTTTTATGTGTTTTTTAGCGGTTACGGAGATATGGTTGGTGAAAAACAGCGCTCAATTTCCACTGGCAGTGGGCTTAAAGACACAGGCATTCCAACAATACTATTTTTAACCTTAATTTTATGATGTGGCACAGGGAGTAAAAATTAGATAATCATATTACGGATATACGGGGTAAACCTATAAAAGGTTACGGTGATCGAGAAGAGCGGTCATTACCCGACCTTGCCAATCACACTAAGTATACATTGTTGTCAGTAGTATTGTCACATTAAATGATTACTTACAATTTAACTGATTTAATTACTGGACTGAATCGGTTTCGTGGTAACAATGCTTTTGGTGTGCAATGAATCATCATGTGATTAGCCAATTGTAACCAGTAAAATCAGTTTTCTACGTACACATAGATTTAAGAAGATAGAAATCAAAAGAAATCTTTATGAAGAACGCATGTAAGTACATATAAATATCCTATTTTCTATGTGAAAAGGAATTAATCTTATTTATTAATTTTATGTGAAAAGGAAAATTTCGCCATCAATTATTATTAAATTTTCAGGAGAGAGTTTTACTCATAGTGGGTAAAAAACTATGTGACTAGAGGAACAATTTTTCCAATACTAATTCCTTTACCCTTTCCCGTTCCTTCCTCCTAGCCTCCCCGGATAATCGGTATTGGCTAAATTAAAACTGAATAACGAGGCTGAAGATAATATGTGCCGTCTGTTTAGGCCCATTGCCAGTGGAAATTAACCACTGTATTTCACCAACCATATCTCCGTAACCGCTAAAAAAACACAGAAAAATTCTTTCAGTACCTTAAAGAACAACATTAGTACTTTTAAATGCAATGCTTTTATAATTTTTACTCCCTGTCCCACATCGTAAAATGAAGGTGAAAATACTATTGTTGGAATGCGTGTGTCTTTAAGCCCACTGCCAGTGGAAATTGAGCGCTGTTTTTCACCAACCATATCTCCGTAACCGCTAAAAAACACAGAAAAATTCATGTATTTTCATAAGAACAACATTAGTACTTTTAAATGCAATGATTTTATAATTTTTACTCCCTGTCCCACATGGACTTTTTTGGCCTCAAAAAAACATTTTTTTAGAAATGTCTCAAATTCAAATGATTTTTTCTGAGTGATCAATGCTCATATTTTAAACTTGTTAATATATTCACACAGTAGACACGTATAAGTGTTTATGTGAGAGAAACAGGCCCGTTTTTTTCATTATTTCTTTGTGTAATTTTAGACTAAACTTGTGAAAAAATTGAGTTTTGGCAGTTACATTTACAGCGACTTAAATGCACTTCTTCTTGCGAAAAGGCCATTTAAAAGCACTTTGTTATCGAGAACACTTCATAAACTTTCCATAGACACCTTTTGAATGTGTGCATCACGTAAAACCAGTCTGCTGTAGCATGTAGAAAAACAGCGTAAAAAGACGTTTTTCAGGCGGTCACGCTATGCACGACTGCCTATAATCCAGGGGCGAATTTTTTCTGCGGAAACAGGGAACGGCTTATGGCTCAGGAAGGTTGACAGTATCTATGCACCAATTTTTGTTGAAATCTGAGATGGTGAAGCTTGATATTTCTGAAAAATTTGTCGATTTAAAATGGAATGACTCATGTGTTAGAAACGTAATTATTCTCATTAATACAGGGCAAATTATAAAATATCCCTTTACGATAAATAGCATTGTAATATGTTTTAGTCTGAGTACAAAGAGAGAGAGAGCTTGGGTCACATTAAAACCTAACTCTAAATGGAAAAGAAAACGCTCAGTTACGACTTCGGTGAATAGAAAGAAAAAATATAGGAGTGATTTGTATTTGAACGATGAGATCGTGATAGCAGTTATCCGGAGAAAGGGGTTAACATATAAGGTCATACACACCATTAAGTATCTATACTTACTTGAGATTCTCCATTTACCGTTGGAAGAGGCAGATGAGGTTGAAATGCGATAGAAGCGGACGACATGTACGACTGCGCTCATCATACAAGAAACGAAAAAACTCTTTCATATGTTTCCGATGCAGAATGTCTGTGTTCTTAGAATCCATAAAGAGAATTTGTGAAGACTGTGTCCATACGGAGATGCGAGAGATTTCGTGAAAAAATGTGTTTTTGATCAGCTGCAGGTTTCAACAAAAATAGAAATAAATGTGATAATTGCAATCGTTATTTATTATTCAGCATTCCCATTAAATATATAGAGCATTATTTTTAACTCTTGCAGAATATTAATAATTAAAGACACTTATAGTAAATTGGTGTTTTTTAATTCAATTTTTGAACCTCGCACCAAATAATAGTTTGTCCTGAAAATTGAAGCTGAGAGTCATAAAAAAAATATTTAATAAAAATTATGTAGTAACATTTTATTGATATTTAATACCAGGGACACTATATTAATTTACACACTCCCTGTTTAATACATTGTGGTTTACGAGACCGCACGTCACTGGTTATGTGACAAAAAATTCCCGTCACTAGTTTAAGGGTCAAGGTAATTTAACCACTGCACCCATCCGGCTACCTATACACTGCTCTTTTGTTTTCAATTACGCAGATGAATTGCGAGAGGCGTAAAAATTCGACTCTAGTGGAGCGGTCAATCCGAGGATGTTCCACTCGCCCACCTTCCATGAGCTGCTTCCAAGTCCCTCCTCTCCTCAAGGCCGTCAATAATGATTATGTCTATTGGTGATGATAGCCACCCATGTCCAGCTAGCCTAAATTTAGCGTAACTTTCGAAATTACAGTGGCAAAAAAGAAATGGATAAGTAAGCACTCAAACTATTGCATATTACATTGCTATTACCTTCACTATGGCCAATTTTAATAAACTAATATACAAAGCATTGACAGATGCAACTGCAGATACAAAAATTGGAACTAAATTAAATATGTATAGGTAATAAAATTATTAACACTTTTAGTCAAGTTTAAGAATTATTTTCTGAAAAACTGCTTGAAAAGATTATATTAAACTAAAACAATGTCCGCTGTGCACAATAAGGCGATTAAATATTAAGTTGCACTGAAATTCACCCTGTAAAGCCAGTTACACTATATGTTAAAACGAGTTTTTCTCGAGCCATACTAATTCATTAAATATGAAACAAAAAATTTCAATTTTAAATGCATAAAGTGGGATGACCACGTAATATCCTCAGTTTAGGCTATTTCTGCAGCCATGGACATATGCATTGGATATTACGGGGAAAGTGTAAAGGAATGGTAGGTGTGTAGATGTTTGGGAGATAACGAGTAGGTTATTTTCCTAAGTAGGTAGTAAGGAAATATGCGATACTTATTATGTATTAATCATCTTTTAAAATGGCAAAAAATTAGGTCGCGAAGGAAAATAGTGAATTTGCTCGGTACGAGAAAAGAAGCACAATTCAAATTTAGTGATATAGCCTCAATGGCATGGTAGGCCATATTCTGCGAGTTGTAATATTAAAAATATCTAGGGCAAAACTAAGCATTATACTCATAATGTAGACATGACATTGATTAATAACTGCCAGTATCATAACTAACGACAATCTATCTCTCTAATCTTATGTTTCTGTTCGAATCTAGCATAATACGCTGGTTTGTTTAATATGTGCCTAACATCTTCAGTAAGGCTATCCAATTGAAATTTCTCTAATAGATTCAATCTGTACTTTAACCTACTGATAATGATTCCCACCCTAATTCTTTTATTAATTCTGAAACGCTACTCAATCTATCGTTACACCTTTTAACGAACCTAGCTGCTCTACGCTGCACACTGTCTAGTTCTCTGATCAAACCTAAATCATTCGGATCCCATACACTGGCTGCATGCCAAAGGTGGGGTGTAACTAGTGAAAAGTATCATCGCTCTTTTGTCTTCTCGTCACATTTCCCGAGTACCCTTTTTGTAAATCCTAGCTTCCTCTTGGCTCGGCCGCATATTTTCAGGATGCGTCTACCTCGCGACAATTCATTAGTGATTACACCTAGGTACCTTATGGTTTCAGCGCTTTCGATTATCGTGTATAAAATGCTACAGGAGCGCTCTTTTATTCCTCTTGCAAAAATTATTAGCAACACACTTTTTAAGGTTAAGTTCCAACTGCCAGTGGGACAAGCATCTTGTGCAAGAGGGCTCTAGTTTCCAAGCAAATTGAATGCATGGCGAAAGTTTAATATGTTAGGCACATATTAAAAACACCAGCGTATTATGCTAGATTCGACCAGATAAATAATATTAGAGAGATAGATTGTCGTACTGATAGATTCAAAATGGCATTCCTCCTCCGTTCTATAAGAGAACAGAATAGGCAGCATAGCAAAGTGATAGGTAGGGAAAATATTTTAGAGTAGTCTGTAGTGCATGATGCATGTTTTAATCCCTTTAGGGAAAATATTTTAGAGTAGTCTGTAGTGCATGATGCATGTTTTAATCCCTTAAATACTATTGACACTAACAATCTAGTTGCATGAGACCCTTTAGTTGCTTGTTTGCATATTGGTAGTGCATGCTTGGTGATCTTCACCCCCTGCCACACACCTTCGTGATGGCTTGCAGGGTATCGTGTAGATGTAGATGTAGAAGTGAAGATTAGAGTCTCCGGTCTACTCAGCATCTCCTCGGTGTGCATCAGACGGAGGTGTTCCATGCAGCAAGGGAGGTAGGGGCACCATGTCCGACGCCTTCGCCAAGGAAAGGGATTCTGTGTAGGGGATAGGGTGGGATGATTGATGTGCTTTCGTAGTTTTCTTGCAGGAGAGAGCTGAGAGCTGGTCCGACAGGGTGAAGGGGTTTTGCTCCGGGCCAAAGGGGGGGGGAGGGCAGTGAGTAGGGGATGGGGGGATATGGCAGGGCCATGTGTTGCCGCGACGCAGGCAGAGCTCTCCAAGCGGTCGACAACAATAAACGCACGGAGCAAACGCGAGGGACTAATCTACAGCTAAACAGGACCATGCAGGCCACCGCGAGAGTGTATGGCATGGGATGACCACCACCGTCGTAAAGCAAGAAATTCCGTCGACAGTACCGTAATCGTAACCTGAGATCCATCAAAAGTGTGCTGGGCAAATGTGACAGTCATGTACGAGAAATGAGTAACTTTTCCCTTGTTGTGCCTCATTTGGAATACGCTGCCGGTATATGGCATCCTTTCGCAATAGGCTTAAATAATGAATCTGAACGTGTGCAGCGAAGATCGGAGAGATTGCAAAGGGACGGTATGGTAACTATAATAGCGTAACCAGCCTATAAGATGAACTAAAAAGGGAATCATTATTTCACTGATGTCGCTTATAGCATATCCAATAGTTTTCTTAATACAAGTTTATGTAATAATGGATAGCATTGGTCGTTGAATTTTTACATAAGGACTTGAAGCTAACCTAAGTAACAGCATGTTTTTACAAACTTGCTTTGCTATTTTTATCTTTTTTTATTTATGGCGTTTATACTAGAATAATTAGTAATCCTTTTTATGAATGATATGTAATACATTTTGATTTGAATTCACCCCCTGATACACAAATTTATGTTGACTTACAGGGTATTATGTAGATGTGTTACTGTGGAAGAAGAGAGTTTTTTTCTCGATCTCGAATCTCAATAATTTCTTTATCTATCTATCTATTATAATATGTCCTCATCGCAATATCACTCTAAAAGTGCTCGGAGAATTATAAGGAATTGGCATTCAAGGTCGTTTTTCGATCTTAAGAATTATCCTACAACACATACACATCCATCAAACGACCATAAGGGCATGGAAGTTGTTTTACTTACGATCTTATTGTTAGCACTTGGTTACTTACTTAGAGGTAAGGTGAATTATGGTGAAGGGCAAGGCAAGGGAAAGGTGAATTAATGTGAGAAGAAATACGACATATAATTTGAAACTATCATGAAATGGAATAGCTTAAATTAATACTGAAACATTAGTTGTATATAAGAAATGCAGTTCAGTATTTTAAATAATTAGCTGACGTTCAGGGTCTAATAAGTAAATAAATATAAAACCAATATTATATATCTTAAGTAATTATATCAGGTGTCTACGATCATATCCGTTTCCATCCCTTCTTGTGCGCGTTAAAACACTACCTTTAAATGCATTCCCTTGTACCATATATCTCTGAATTTATCTTTATCATATGATTCGCCGTAAAATTACCGCAAATTCACTGCAACCTTAGGTTGAAATTTAGACTTAAAATCTAAAAAAAATTCCAAGATAACATTTTCTACTAAGAGGTTAAAAATATTTTGCGGACTCTAACTTCCCATGGTACACTGGACCATAATCATAAAATTAGATAAATTTATTTGCGAACTGACAGATTCCAAATGTCGTTCTTTCCTTGTAAAATTAGGGATCTGAATAGCTGTAAATATATCCAATGGTATAAATACAAGTGCGTCAAATACGTTGTTGCATGTTGGTATAAGGACTTTAAGCTAACCCAAATAACAGCATGTTTTAGCATGCTTGCTTTGCTATTTTTATCTTTTTTCTTCGATAGTGAAGTTTAGACTAGTACCTATATTATAACTAATCCTTTTTTATGCATGATATGTAGTGCATGTTTGGTGAGACTTCACCCCCTGCCACACACCTTTATGGTGGCTTGAAGGGTATTATGTAGATGTACTGGGATATTTTATGCCCAAACGATAAAGAATATTTATAATGATGACCTTCATTCAATTTAAAAATGATGAAGTATTATTACTACTCCTTTTTTATGCATGGCATGTATATCTATTCCTGAATGTTTAATTCATTTTGAGTGGGATCTAACCTTTGAGTAGAGACTGCCTATTTCTCCTTCTCTCTGGAGTCCCTCCGTCACCTCACATTGTCGACTCCACAACTTTTATCTTGCACTCTTCGTTTCTCTGCTAGGTCTGTTGTTTATCTCCTTGTAACGCCTTTTCCCTATCTCTGTGTTTACGATTTTTAGGAATAAAATAAATAATAATGGGCTAGGTGTTCTAAAAATTGCAATAAGTTATAATTTCCGTCAGCCATGCCTGAGTGTAACTAAGACAAGTTAGTACTAATGACAGCATTATTCATCTACCCTGTGGGCTGTACTGCCCTTCCCTTACACCTTTACACCTCTGCCTACCTGGTTCATATGTCACCTTTCACGGTCTCCTTATTGCTCGCGGGAAGAAAGACATTTTGATTTCTATCCCTTCAACAGTCTTATTCTCTCCCATCTAGATTTCTTAATCGAGTCGAGCATAATACGCGATGGCGTTCTCAACATATTTCGAATAAAACCGCAGAACAAATCATCTTCAAATTTATTTTAAAGATTCAGTCTAACTTTTAACTCAAGGCACCAAACTACAGTCGCATTATCAGTAGAGAGGCACGTAGAAGATACACATTGCCACCCATTGCTTAAAAAATTTATACGAAATAGAATACGATATCTTCTCCACAGGGAGAGGTGAATCATCCCCCCCCCCCCCTGTTTCTCATGTATTTCACCCACCGTTAGACGAGCCCTAAGAAGAATTGGACCATCTTCGAGTTGAAGAGAACTTTAATGTGAAATATGTGGTGGCAAGCAGAATGGTGTACTAATTCCTACGGTGATATGAGGTGACGTGCGAGGTTACTTTCTATAGCATTTTACTCTATTAACGTCCATCGCCAAAACAGACGGGTTACACACATCAGTAATATTGTGATGAAACCAATGCACTTGTACAAACGATTCACACATTTGACCTCCCCCCCACCAAACAAAAATGATGTAGTCTTTTGTTGGTCTGTTGCAATGAAATATGGCGATGTATAGTAAAATAACAAGATAATTTATTGATGTGCACGAATTAAAATTTTACAATATCTCTTATTTATTTATTTACACGAATAAAACCAACATACATGTCTTCTGTCGTCAATAAATCTTTTTTCTTGATTGTTTGTCAATGACATGTCCATGGTTCTTCTTTTGTTACGCTCAAAGATGTATCTTTAAATGTAAAATATAAACCAGCCAAGTGTTCTAACGTAAATTTAGTTTTCTATGTCAGAAATATGTAAACATTAATTTATAGATCCACCTTATCCATATATTTCGCTATGTTCTTGGTAATAGTGGAGAAAAAGGTGCGTTGACAGCAGTAAAAACATGTAACATGAACGATTAGGTTTTGAAAATATTGATGCTCAATGGAACCAAGTTTGTAAAATACCTCCTAGTTCTTCCTTCGACCGAAAAACGCAATGACGGATACGCATTGGGTAAAGAGTTTCAAATGCAATGACTGTAATCCCTTACGGAATCAAGTCTTTCTATGGGCACTAAAGAAAGAATAATTTTTATTTATTTGTAATCTGCGATACAAGCGTCTCAAAACTTCTCAAACTAACGGGAGGTCGAAAATATGAGGTATTAACCTCTTTGCGGGTTGTTGGCCTAAAGTTTTGATACTTACCCAAAAGTTATTCCAGTTGTCAAACTAAGGAAGGCCTATAATAAGGGACGCCATGACGATGCTATGAAAGCGGCTTTGAGGGAAGGGATTAAAGAAGCGTTCCTTATCTTCACTGCACACCCCTTGCAAACAGCATTTTTTAAAGGGTGGAGAGGCTGAAGTATTTAGCGGGCTTGAGTGGACGGTGGCTGCTGGATTGAGAGAAAAATGGTGATGTGAGGGAGTGTGGAATTCACCTCAATTATTAACGCGCTCGTTAAGTCCAGAAATCACAAAATGGAATATGCATGACAGAGAAAAATGCCTGCTATGTTTCCAAGAGACCGAGCTTAATTACTTAACCGATAATTCATGGATAGCGTCGAGCGAAATTAAATCTGAGACGTAAACTTTCTGACACGAAAGAAAACCGTTCAAACTGCAATGAATAAAGCATTTCCTACGGGGAAAAAGAAACGTGGAACTGAAATTAGGTCCATTAGTTGGCCCAACTCTCTTATCCGATGACCCGGTTTCGCTCCGCTTTCATTGCTGAATATATATATTTTTTTCATTCCAATCAAATTTCTTTTATAATTAGGGTAGCAGTTTCTTTTATAATTAAGGTAAATGCATCATGCTGAGGAAAACGTGCCGCGAATTCAGGAAACTTCATCTTCATTGGTCAACAATCCTAGGATTGGTTTGACGAAGCCCTCCACTCGATTCTTCTATCGGCCAACCTCTTCATATTGACGTAGCTCCTCTCATTTACATTCTTCACAACTTGCTCCATATACCTCATACGAGGCCTGCCTTTTCCGATCTTACCGTTCACTTTTCCCTCGACGATTGTCTTCATTAGGTCATCGTGTCTTACGATATGGCCGATTAAGTTGTCCCTTCTTCTTTTTAGAGTTTTCAGAAGGCATCTCTTTTCTCCCACTCTTCTTAAAACTTCTTCCCTTGTCCTCGGTTGCTCCATTTTATCTTCATCATTCTTTGGTAGCACCATATTTCAAATACTTCCAAACTTCTCTGCTTCTGTTATCGTCCATTCTTTGCTGCCATATATCTATAGTTTCATGCTCCAGGTTTATTGTCTCATCAAATGGGTACTCACTTCCACATTTAATGACATCCTTACTAAAATGGGAATCAGGTATTGCTTCCTAGGGTGTTTCTCAGTTTCGGTCAGATACCCCAGATTAATAACGAGACGTCAATCAGTAGGTACACATGCGTAGGTAGAATATGTAGCATATTCGTTAAGTGGATAGGCGAAATCATTCAGTATGAGATAGGTGCTAGACAATTATAAGTTGGTAATAGGCAATATCTAGGTATCTTAGCAATAGAAATAGCTGAACCATCTCTTCGTTTTTTATATTAGGGTAACCAGTCAAGTAGGTAAACTAAAATTGGAATCATTGACAGATCGCAGGTTGAAATTTAGACTTAATCTCTTAAATACATGCCAAGATAATATTTTAGCGAAGCCGTTAAAAATATATTGCGAACCCCAACTTACTATGGTAGACCGGACCATAATCACAAAATTAGAAAAACTGATTGCCGAACTGACAGATTCAAAATGTCCTTTTTCCCTCGTACAATTAGAGATATGAATAGTGGTAAATATACCCAATACGAGTGTATCAATTGATAACATTGATAGGTAGTTGCATGTTGGTATAAGGACTTGAAGCTAACAGCATGTTTTTGCATGCTTACTTTGCTATTTTTATCTTTTTTTAAATAGTGAAGTTTAGACTAGTATATTATTACTAATCTATTTTTATGCATGATATGTAGTGCATGTTTGGTGAGAATTCACCCCCTGCCACGCACCTTTATGGTGGCTTGCAGGGTATTATGTATATGTGTAGATTTAGATGTAGTTGGAATTATTGACACGATATATTGGAGCAAGAAGGGAATGATCGGTAGAATAGTGCATTTCGCCGAAAGTAGAATCCGTAAGAATCCTTTAGCTGGAAATACCTACAAGCTTGAAAGTTCAATCAAGCAAGAAATCTTTATCGAAACTTACACCTTGAGCTTGCTTCTTAATGGCGAAATGGACAATGGCAGCTGTCCAAAAGTCGAGACTGGATGCGGTGCTATAGAAGAATGGCGTGAATGAAGTGGATCGAACGAATGACGAAGAAGTCCTTAGAAGAGTGGAAAAAAAATAGAAGCCTATCGAAAAATTTAAAGATAAGACAACAAACTTAATCGGCTGTGAGACACGATGGCATGATGAAGGCAGTCATGGAGGGAAAAGCGAACTGGAAGAATGGAAAAGGAAGTCCCTCAATGAGAAATTTGGAGCTAGTAGCTAATGATTCAAAAGAGAAGAATATGAAAAGCCTATCTGACACATACGAGTAACGTATGTGTCAGATAGGCTTATTGTTAGAATTGTTGAAACATAAACTTTACCTTGTAGTTCCACAGTCTTAGAATTGGTGATCTGTCTTGACCATTCACAACGTTCATTTTATAAAGCGTTGAATTAAATGATCTAAAGACGACCTCTCTTTGCGATTGTTACGTAATTGTTTTGGATTTATTCCGCCGCTTCCTTTAGAATATTTTTCGTGGATATACCTACGTTGCCAGGGGTGACCGCATGTTGATTTAGGGACAAAGACGCAGGAGAGATTGTTGTATATTATCCCGAATCATAATTATCATCACTCATCAATTATCAATATCAGTGATCATTACTCATTACCTCATCGGGTTTATTTCCACTAAGCTTGGCTGACCGCTCCAAATTTGTATAGTTCTTCACTTTTGTATCCTTCTTAAACTGATCCATGCGCAGCAAATCGAGCCAAACAAGAAATTTACAAGTGTTTTCAATTCGAAATGGATGTCAAGTACTTCCAAAAAATTCAGCGTCATACGCTTTTATATGAAAGTAGAGCCAAAGTATCTCATATGGCATACGATGCTTTCCTCTGCCATTCCTCCTAATAAATTCTCCTAGCTACTGCCGCCTACATCGGACGTTGACGTTTCAAAATGAATCCGACAAGTTTGTTCCGAGTTATATTCGGAGAGTTCTCAGACCTCTTGTCTCACATACCTCTTCTATTTTAGATGTAAGATACATGCTCCAGATTGTATATGAAAGGACGATGGTGCAGTGTTTCATTACTTTGAGGCTTGTGTTTCCAGCTATAAGTAGTTTCTCATTTGGCAAAATGCCTTCTTCTCTCATGCTATTATTGATGTTTACTTTCTTATAGCTTCGTCCATTACAGCTTGAAAAATCGATAAAATTCGATATTTTATTCGATCAAACTTATGATTCCAATACTTGATGATTGTAATCATGCATTCCGATTTGATAATGGTCTTATTCTTTGCCATTCAAAGGTATATCATCATTTTTGTTTGGTTAACACTTATCCGACGCGAGACATTTCGTCAATATCTCTTATAACTAAACCGGAGCCTTTCTTAGGTTTTATTTAATTATGTCAATAATTAACAATTATGTCGTTTTTAGCTAATAGGAGAATTGAGTGGCGGGCTTCATCAAACCAATCTCAGGATTGTCGACTGATGATGATGAATTAAGTTGTTGGTAAATCGTAAAACTGTCATAAAAAACGGTTTTATCATGGACACATGGTTATCCCTCCACTGTCACCTGACTGTTAGCAACCTTCGGGTAAAAGGCTCGGCTGCTTAGAGCAGTTTTTGACTCTGGGAAAAAATTTTTAGAATATATTCCACTTGTAACCTCGTGTTTTTCAAGGTAACTGAAGATGCCTGTGACTTGATTATCCATCGGCTGAGCGAAAATTCCAAATATGTTATTTTCACATCATATCGACAGCAAATTTCAGCTTCCCCCGATACGTTTTACCTAAACATTCCTCATCAAACTAATAATAATTCAACTCTCACGAAGTGTAAATATTTTGCCTTGCTTTCTTTTTTTAACTGGTGCACTATGTACACGATTATTCAGTTCTCGCAATTAGTGTTTTAAATTTATTTAGTTTTTTTATATTTTCTGCGCACATTATCTGACATGTTTCCATTTAGTAGTCTGTTTGTTTGTCAAGGGTATATGTTTGGTGATCTGCACCCCCTGCCACACGCCCTCGCGGTGGCTCACAGGGTATTGCGTAGATGTAGATGAAACATGTCTCACCCGCATTTATTTTTAAAAGTGGAGTTTGTAGGCGAATTTTTTTTAAACCCCCCCCCCCCCTGTATTCCATTCATCTCAACTGTATCTCAGAAATATAAATCATTAATTGTTTACGTTAAAAGAGTTATCAAATGTGTACACAGGGTAATGATACAATAATGGGGAACATGCACTATTTTTTATAACTCTTTGAATGTGAAGTTTATTAGCTAAAATGTTCTTGGCCAAAATTTTGCTGAAGAATTAAGTTGCGTTACAAAGATATTACTCTTTGAAAATTGCACTTTTTCGGAAGTTTAAAAACACGACAACATCGCATGACGTAACGGCACGGTATTACTATAGGCGTTGTTTATCTGTTTATGCGTGGAAGTAAGCTGTTAAATGAATACTTGGCGGCAACGTATGTATTGATCTCATTTGTTTATTGCAATAAACGATTGTATTTCGATTTTTTATTTACGTAGTATGGATGGTAACGAGTAAATCGTCCATTAATTATATAATGCCTGTTTAGTGCCCAAGAATGTCTACTACGTCTATGCAATCGCTGGTTTTTTTTAAGAAGAACGCCGCCATAAGGGAGTCAACCAAAGGAAATTGTCGGAATGTGTTTTTTAAAGTATTTTTTCAGTCATCGTTTCAAGAAGTTGACGATGTCTGGCTTGACTACGTGGAATTCCTTCATGATGAGGTTATCGGCTATGAAGTTACCTCATCAGTCATCGCTTCGATCGAGAAACGGCTAAAAACCTCAAAACAATATATTCACTTCGTTTTCTGTTAAAAATAAATGTCTATCTCCGTAGCAATATGGAACCTATACCGTGCAGTGACGTCAGAAGGCGTTTTAGGTCACATGACTTTCGTCGATTTTTGGGAACATTTTAATATCATTTAATAATCTTTGTGGTGGGCGTAGAAACAATTGGCTTATATATTTAAACTGGTGAGAAAATTTCGCATCAGTACATCATTAATCTTCGAGAAACAAATTTCATGCATATTCCCCATTGACATGTTTACAGGTTGTTATCATCATGGAACAGTTAATCGAAAATTGCCAACTCTATTTAATCTCTCAAAACGTTCAGTTGAAGCATCAAACATATTCCAGCATTTATCTGTAAGGTAGATTTTTGAAATGAAATTATTTAAACTGAGTATTTCATTTTCTTCTTTTCTTTCTGTTAATAACTTTATTTATAATAATTTAAATAGACTTTTTAAGAAAGTAGAAAATCTCCCTCACGCCCTCCTCTTAATACTACCTTACTTCTTTTCAACCATTGTAGCATGGTTTCAAAGCAAATTTAAAAGAATTCGTTAATATTTCTCGTAATTGTGGAACCGTTGTTTAAATTTCGCTATTTAAAATTCATCGCATTTATTATACCGCAGCACGAACATATGGCGTATATTCATGCCACGGTCTTTCACTATATTGATTTACCAACACATCTGGGTGAAATTCTGTTACATATAACCATCCCCAACCACTAAAAAAGTGACAGAACCTTTTGTAGGGTTAATGTAAGTAAATTCACTTTGTAAAATTCAACATATTTACTAAAACCGACCTAGGTTTCGACTTACAAAGTTATTATCAAGGTCATCAAGGTTATCAAGTCATTATCAATTACACAGTCATTATCCCTCACACCCTTGTCACCTTGCCACACACCCTTGTGGTGGCTTGCAGGGTATTATGTAGATGTATCCTTGGTAATGACTGTGTAAGTCGAAACCTAGGTCGGTTTTAATAAATCTGTGAAATTTTACAAAGTGAATTTACTTACATTATCAATATGTGGTTCCACAAAGTCAAGCCTAGCAATTTGTTATATATTTTTGTAGGGTTGTTGAAATAAAACAGTCAGGGTTGTTCTCGTCTTTATATATAATTGTTTATGCACAAAATAGCAAAGTAATTTTTTAATGTGAACCTATTTACAATTTATAATACCTTTCGATAGTCATTTATTTGCAATATTAAAAGCAACATCTACATCTACGCGATACCCTGCAAACCACCGCAAGGGTGTGTGGCAGGGGGTGAAGATCACCAAGCATGCACTATAGACATGCAAACATGCTACGATAGGGTCTCATGCAACTAGATTGTTAGTATCTGCTTGATTGCTAGGATTGGTTGGTACATGCATCATGCGCTACTGACTACTCTAAAATATTTCCCCTATTTCTACTCATCCCTTAGCTATGCTGCCTATTGTGTTCTCTTATGGTGCATGGGAAAAGTGACATTTTGAATCTATCGGTACGGCAATGGTTGGCGCTTATTGGTCGACAGCGCAATCGTGACCAGTAACGGCTGGTGCGATACGGGTTTTAGTGCATCGCCGTTGTTGAAGCAGAATACAAGGCAATGGATGAGATAGATTCCGGGGGACAGGGATCGATCCTTCGTAACGGCCAAGTGAGCGGGTGTAGTCGACTTCGAAGGGGGCAAGGGGAGGCGAAGGAGGCTGCAGCGTCAAGGACCTTGGGCCGCGCAACTAACCCGTTGTATAAATCATCTCCTCCGCTCTTTCCCCTCTCCCTCCGTACACTAGAAGATGAGTGAATTATCGGCCGTGGCCTTATGCATAGCCCCGATTTCATTTTGCTCATTTTCGCCCGCCCTCGTCTGACCTTTCTCAATTCTAATCTCGCCTTGAGCGTTTATTTTGGAAACATAGCACTCGTGCAAAATGAAGGAGATATCTCCGTTGGAAGTTTTCCGAAGTTGATTTTCGGTTTGCAAATTGTTTAGCTGGGGGGTTGTGTTTAAAAACCGTCGGGATTATCTCGAGTACGTAACCAAGGAGTCACGTGGTATAAACACGAATGGTTCGCAAATTTAGTGTGTGTTAAAACCGCTGATTAAAACCTCTTCCATTGTTTACAATGGGGGCGTTTACTCGGAGCAGAAATCGCAATTTTGCTAACGAAATAAATATATTGAAACGAAAAAAGAATTTTAGTGAAAAAATTAATCTTCTAACCACAACCATTCACTCATAAATCGAAAATTAAAATAACCAAAAGGTGACGCCCACCGAAAAGGCTGCTGTGATAACATTGACGTCATTTTCCTCCCGTCCTTGACTGCTCATATGGGAAGGGAAGGGAGTGGAGGGGGATTCTCGGAAGGTCTGCTCGCACATATCCTGTCGCAATCGCTCCGATTGGCAGAGTCAGCTGTGTTTCCCCCATTGCTATAAGGCGAAGTAACTTCGCGGGCTCAGTTGTGATTGGACAAAGTCCGTATACGTCAGAGGTTGCACCTCACCCACTTTTCCGAAAGTGTTAAAAACATCAGTTTTTCGTCGCTTATAACTCGAGAAATAATTGACGGATCAAAAAACGGAAAAATACGGGTCTTTTTTTTTTACAAACTCTATCAGATTCGGCAATAAAAAATATGGTAAACGACCCCATTGTGTTTCATCTCATTTGGCGGATCTATAGTTGATATCGCCCTATCCTGGTTTATTTCTAGCTCTAACTGCTCTTTTATATTGGGGAAGAATTTTCTATTGTATTCTCCTTTCCAACAGTTGGAGCAATTTTCCTGCCATTTATCTATTATGATTTCCCTGACTATTCTCTTATTTCCGTCCCATCTATTTTCCGCAGTAAGTTCTACCTCGAAAACAGCACCCCAACGTTCTACAACAGTGAGCACTGAACTGTTTAACTGCTTTTGAATTCTTAACTACGAAATCTAACCGAATCGGTAGCCAGGTTGGTTAAAATTCTACTTAGTAACCCACAGATCACAGATTCGAAATCCCCTTCGGACGGGTTAATTGGATTCATCTAAGAATTAAATTTTGTATCAATTTGAGTTAGTTGGTTGGATATGACCTTAGCGTCTGTAACACCTTAAAACTCAGTTCTACCACCACAATTTACGAATTCTTGTCGCATGTCATCATGTTTGACTCGGAGAGAACAAATATATGGATTGACCTAAACTATCTCCTCGGCCGTAATGTCGAGTCGTATCACTAGAAGGAACTGACTTTATGTCGTTTAAATTGTTAGCATTGATTCTGCCGTGCTTTAAAATTTTGAGCTTTTAAAATTAGCGACCGAATATTAATCTTTCCAATTTATATCTCTCGTTTTGTTTTTTTTTCAAATCTTTCGATATACGTATCGATATGTTGAGTAGCCCTGAGTAGTCAGCAATGTCCTTAGTGTTGAAAGCAAACGCCTTTTCCCTGAACTTTTCTAGAATCTTTCCTCTCCATCAAGCACATAGCTAGAGATTTGCTTCGGGAGGCGGTTCTAAGTCTAGTGCAGCGTAACTGGAAACAAATCAGCCTTTCTCGTTCGCTGCCGACAGGTTACAAATCTCTTCCTATAATTTCCAGTGCTAGGTATTTGCTCATTCCTATCTCTTCTCGCTAGTAAAGTTCACTTCTTGCCTTGTTGTGAAGTAGTTCGTTTGCCCGGTCCCAGATCAGACGTTCAACGCATGCATGCATATCAGATTGAAAAGAACAATTATTAGCCACACACATGCATCAACACATGAATTTGGATAAATAAGATTAGAGAGATAGATTGTCGTACTGATAGATTCAAAAAGGCATTTTTCCCCCGTACTATAAGAGAACAGAATAGGCAGCATAGCAAAGGGATAGTAAGGGGAAATATTTTAGAGTAGTCTGTAGTGCATGATGCATGTATTAATCCATTAAATACTATAGTTACTAACAATCTGGTTGCATGAAACCCTTTAGTTGCTTGTTTGCATGTCGGTAGTGATTGCTTGGTGATCTTCACCCCCTGCCACACACCCTCGCGGTGGCTTGCAGGGTATCGTGTAGATGTAAAGATCAAACTAGTGATTGCGTGCTCCGTGGCATTGTGGTGTATTGGCATCCATCTTCATTACAGTGAAATGAAGCTAACCTTCAATTCCTTTTCCAAAAGTCAGATTCGCCACGGAGCTTCAGGTCCATTTAACATAGCCCCGATAATCTATCGATCGAGTACGCTCGTCGATAGTATTGAATCGTTCGATCACGAGATGGAGACAAGTTAATGTGGACGATGCGACGTGGAAGTCGACTGTTCCGAGCATCGTCGGTCACATTTATAGAGTGATTCAATGAACGGTTCTGCTCCACGGGAATCGTTCGCCCGGACGCAAATGCGACCCTGCAGTCGCCAAAGATTCGCCTCGTTTATTTCGTCCTCCCGAACGGAGCGATCTCTTAGGGGCCCGTCCACAGACGGACGGAGGAAAGTTATTTCCCTCCTGATACTCTGATGAGTCAGAGATCACGGAATCGCAAAATGTATCGATCGATTCGCGAGGAGGAAGATATTGCTCCAATGCGCACCCTTTGTTCGATGAACTGAAAGAATAATATATTTTCTAGGTATATCTTCCAGGAGAACTGAAGTCGTTGAGACAAAGAAATCTTTATTCGAAAGGAAAATCGAGACGGAGGTATTTGGTTGGCATTTCCTCTTTGCACGTCAGTCAGTCATCCAGCATCCGTTTTGTTATCTTCCTAGTTTTAAGCTAAAAGAGTGAGGTTTGATGCGTTGAGTGTGGATTCTCTGTCTGTATGATTTCGTAGTAGTTTTGGATTTTTAGCAGTTTGTGGTGCAGAGAAAAATGCAAAAGAAAAATTGGTGTTTTCCCTATCTTTTAACGTGGGAAACCAGTTGCTATGCAAATTTGTTTACGTTGCTAAGTAAACGTGTTTACTTTTTTGGTAAAGGGACAAAAATTGGATTGAAGAAGTCGGAAAGTGGAATTAGTTTCATCAATCAATTTTGTAAGTACGAAAATATTAATTGACCTTTTCGATACGCAGATAGTTAAATAAAACAACTTTTGCCTACCGACCCGATCTTGTGCATGAAATGTGAATTTCAAAGCTAGGCGTTTTGAAGTACTTTTCTAATAGTTGAAAGAAGGTTATAAAACGTTGATTATGTATTAATGTTTATTGCTAAATCAGCAGATCAATTCGAAAATACACCCACCATTTTAAAATTATCAATGGCTGTCCTACACCAAAACCATTCCGTTTTTTATCAATTTAAAATAAAACATTCACTTAGGTATACCTCCACCTAAAAGATTGATATAATTATCTTAAGGTCCTATGACTACTAAGGTTATTTTGCACCTTGATGATAAATGACTACTGTGTAGAGATAAGTTCATGGAACTAGCGCCTCAGCCTACTAGAGTGTGTTTTTAAAAAAGAAAAAAAGGGAACTTTACTACAGCAAATGTATGGAAAAAGGTAAAAATTGCTCCCGATGTGATAGGAGGCGGAATTTTTGCCTTCATATTTGCAGCAATGACTAACCGATCGTCGGAGTGAGACTGTATTCCAAAAATGGTACTCTCCTTAGTCTACTACAGTGAGCGTTGCACAGAGGAATAAAAAATATGAATTGTTTTACTTCAAAATGTTTGTTTGTTTCACAAACTTTTCCAAAAGTGTTTTTTTTTTTCATTTTTTTCCATTTTTCAATATGAAATTCAATATAAAATTTGGAAAAATAAAAATTTCAAATTTTTATTTTTCCAAAAGTGTCATTTTTTGGAAACATATACACACCCGCATTTCCCACTGCACCCACTTGAGCAGTGCAAAAATAAAGTAAAAACCCAAAGTTCACCTCAAGAGCACACCAGACAGACTGCCTACAAAGCAGGCAGCGGGTCTGCCAGTATGAGCATTAATTATCGTATCATACCTCTTTAGTTGCATGCAGCACACACATGGAAATATCGACATCAATTGTTGTAAATCCTGCGATTGGTTTCCTGTAACTCTCCCGTGGCTATTATATAATCTCTTCGTAAATTTAAACAAACTGGATGTCGCCTGGTGTACAATTGAAGAATTTCAGGTATTCCAGAAAACAAATTAAGATAAATCATTCTCGGGTTTCACACATTACACATTCACCGGGTCAGTAATCAGTCATTCACTCTGAAGACGTTGACAGACTTGCCGTCCGTTCTCCCTAACGTTACTCGTGTGAAACCCAAGAATCATTTATCTCACCCGACCTAATAGGGTAGTTTCCTATTATTTTTTTATTGTCTCCATCAAACGTTTTTAACCTTTGGACAGGCACGTAGCCAGGCTTCAGCCCCCCTCCCCCCCCAGAAATTTTTTTCCAATAGTTTTGTTTTTCTGATATTAACTGGGCATGATAATCCGGATTACACTGCGTATAATTCAAGTGTTAAGTTCTTGAAACGTCATCACTAGTTTCATGCATATGTGTGGAAAGTCTTCTTTTCAATCTGATATGTATGCGTACGTTGAACTTATGTTCTGGGGCCGGTCAAATTAACTGCCTCATAACCAGGTAAGCAGTGAACTTTACCAGCGAGAAGAGATAGGAATGGACACTGTGAATGTAAATGACAAGCACTGAAAATTAAGGGAAGAGATTTGTAACATGTCGGCACCGAAAGGGCAAGGCTGATTTGTTTCTAGTTACGATGCACTAGACTTTAGCCCTCCCCCTAAGCAAATTTCTGGCTAGGTGCCTGCCACACTAGTACGTATTTTAAGCCGTTCGATTTTGATTGTAACGGTGTATTACGTTGAATTATTTTAGATTTAACGCTAGCCAAGTAAAAGAGTAGCTTTATGAAAAAACATCCTTTACGAAAAAACGCACTGCAGGAAAACACCAACACACGAAGTTTTTCACGAATGCGTTGGTGGTAATATATTGACATAATATTGACAGCGAATTCTCACGAATGTGAAGCACTTCCGAAATCCTACTGATAGTATAGCTAGTGTTTGAAATAATTACAATTTAAATATTAAAATTATATGTTATTTAAAATAATAACAAATTAAATATGTGTAATAGTATGTACATGCATAGGGAAATTATATTTGATTTGTTTTTAAACAGCGTATGGGATCCTAATGAATTAGGTTTGATCAGATAACTAAGACAGCGTAGAGCAGCTTGGTTTGTTAAAAGGTGTTACGATAGGTTGAGTAGCGTTTCAGAATTAATAAAAGAATTAGGGTGGGAATCATTATCAGAGCGTAGGTTAAAGTACAGATTAAATCTATTAGAGAAATTTCAATCGGATAGCTTTACTGAAGATGTTAGGCACATATTAAAAAAACCAGCGTATTACGCTAGATTCGACCAGATAAATAAGATTTGAGAGATAGATTGTCGTACCGATAGATTCAAAATGGCATTTTTCCCCCGTACTATAAGAGAACAGAATAGGCAGCATAGCAAAGGGATAATTAGGGGAAATATTTTAGAGTATTCTGTAGTGCATGATGCATGTATTAATCCCTTAAATACTATAGATACTAACAATCAAGTTGCATGAGACAATATAGTTGCTAGTTTGCATGTTAGTAGTGCACGCTTGGTGATCTTCACCCCCTGTCACACACCCTCGCGGTGGCTTGCAGGGTATCGTGTAGATGTAGATGTAGAAAAAAAACACTAGCTATACTATCAGTAGGATTTCACAGGTTTTTCATAGTACCCCATGTATGTATGCTCTCGAAGTTTAAGTCACTGTGAGGGACAGGTTTGGCTCTTTTCTCTCGTAAAGTTTGCCTACCCCTGTGCTAGACTGAGGGTGGGGGCAATGGTTCTTCTGCTGGTCCTCGTGTCCTCCATCATGTTCCTCATGTGTGGAAGGCGAGCTCTTTTTTTGAGGAAGCCGAGCGGACGAAGAGGTTTTCCTCAAGGTGGAGGGGGCGAGGTTGTTCCAGGAACCGTCCACATTTTTCCGAGAACTGACCCTCCTAGGTTTCCCCCTGGACCCCCGCCCCCTTCCTCGCCCCTTTGCCGCCCCCGGGGGCCGCGTCAGCCCCTGGCAGAGGGCGGGGGAAGGGACTGTTGATGAGGCGTGCTGGAGAGGGCCGGTCGGTCGGTCGGTCTCCCTCTGGTTCTACACGGCAGGTTCTCTGGCAGGTGGATGCGGGCTTGCGACGAGACGGCAGCGAACAGCAGGTCCCCTTGTGGGCGGTCGTTCGCCGAGGTTGGTGGAAAAGAAAGCTTAGACGCCGTGGTTCCCAACCTCTGTGCCGATGAGCTCGTCGGGAAAACAGCTAGGGATGCCGGAGGGCGTCGGAGTGGTGTAGAGGATAGAATACTGGCCTCTCAACTGGAGGGCCCGGGATCGAATCCCAAAAATAATAATAACAAAAGGTCTCTATTGGGGCGAGATTGAGACAAAACTGTCCCTTCTGCCATCTAACCCCTAATATGGCAATAAGGGGAAGATATAGATAAGAGGACAATGGTGTTTCTACTTCGCATAATATTGACAGCGTAGAAATTATGGAATGGGGTCGTTTTCCATTTTTTTTAACTGCCGAATCTGATAGAGCTTGTAAGATAAAAAGACCCATAGTTTTTCGTTCTTCGATCTGTCGACTAGTTCTCGAGTTATAAGCGGCGAAAAACTGATTTTTTTCAACCCCTTCGGAAAAGTGGGCGTGCAAAGGACTCGTACGTCATCCACTTAGTCCAATCACAAATTAAAACGCGAAGATCCTTCGCCTTGTCACAATAGGGTAGTATTACCCATTCCTATTATTTCCCATTATTTTTTTACTGTATTGATCGAAAGTTTATGACCTCTGGAGTACTTACTTTAAGCCGTTCGATTTTAAAATGACGTTAAGTATTTTTCCTCGTTAGGTAAATGAAAAGTGAAGAAAATCAATGGCGCGAAAACGCGACGGCAAACTATTGCATGCCGGTAAATCATACTTGTGACGTCAAACTCTTTCCTCTAAGTGCCACTTGGTGACACTTCGGACGCTTCCAAGTAGACGCTGCACTCCGTTAAAGCTTATTAACTAGTATCGGAGGTATATTTATTCAGTTCGTTTATTATAATTATCTTTTATTTCTACATTTAATATTATTTATGCATTTGATTCATTTAAAAACATTCCTTTTACAAGCATACCGTGTAGTTAGCTCATCGCCACGCGACCTTCACGCCATGCTTCGCCGTAGCAGAAAAATCCACGATCAGGATGCCCTTGAGCCTATAAAACGACTATTAATACAATGTTTAACAGAGAAGACTTTTCTAACTTCGATAGTTTTCACAGGGTAATACTAATACATTTTCACTAGAACTGATGGGCCCTGAAAAACAATGGTAAGTTCAGGAGACGAATTTTCCTATGCAACGTAAACTACCTACCTGTTACGTCAGCAAGAAGGCAGCGAACCCCGCCATTTCAGAGCCTTTTCAAATGCTCTTAAAATTAACACCAACTTCTCTAGTAAACTGGGATTTCTCAATACAATCTTTTTGCGTAAAATAAATACATTTATGGCAGGGCACGAATTGCAATTTATGAATTCTATCTTCTTTGATGGGGGAAACTACCCTATTGGGAACACACAGCTTACTCTGCCAATGGAAGTGGTTGCGACTAGTTCAATGCGAGCAGACCTCCCTTCCCTTTCCCTAAAAACAGTCAAAGAGGGTAGGTGGATGACGTAGATATCCTTAACTCCTTCGCTGAGCGTCACCTTTTGCTTATTTTAATTTTTGATTTATGAGCGAATGGCTCTGGTTTTTATTTTTTCACAAAAATCATTTTTCGTTTCCATCTAACGGTTACGTGTACGAAAGAGCGATTTCGGTTCCCATTAAACTCCCCCACCCTCCACTATGATATGCTGCCATCACATTAGGGCAGATGAGGTATACATGACTACGGGAATACAAAGGGGTAAGGTTGGTGTAGGAGTCTCTCACCCAGACGGACCGGGTTCGAATTCCAGCAGAAGAAGATATTTTTTCATCGATTAACTGGCCCCTTTTTGAATGTTTCGTGGATTTAAGTGTACTGAACATTCTCGAAAGAATAAAAGAAACCTCCTGGTCCGGGAATCAAAAGCACAAGGACTTACCCTGACGAGCATTTTCACATTCTATGAACCGGGGGTCGGGTAGTGTAGTGGTTAGAGTTCTGGCCTCACACCAAGGATCAGTGTTAGGAACCGTCGAGATTATCTCGAATAGGTAACCAAGGAGTCACGTGTTATAAACACAAATGCTACGAAAATTTGGTGTGTTCAAATTGCTGATTGCAACCTCAATAGCTGATTGTGTTATATCTCAACTGGGGGCTCTTTAGTTGGAATTGATGAGAAACACTCAAGTGAAAACATTTAATGATGCTGTAAAGAGCGATTCAGGCACATCAAAATTTTAATCACATTAACGTTTGTACCACGTGACTCCTTGGTTACCTATTCGAGATAATCCCGACTGTTTCAAACACAATCCGCCAGGAGGGACCATGTTTGAATCCCGGCAGGAGATGATATTTTTCCATCAGTAAACCAGTAAGTCACTAAATCAGTGTTTGAGTGTTTTTTTGGAGAGAATGAGGGCGTTTTCTCGGAACCGAAATAGCAATTTTGTACACTAAATTGTTAGATGGAAACGAAAAAAGAATTTTAGTAAAAAAAATTTATCTTCTAACCACAACCATTCACTCATAAATCAAAATTAAAATAAGCAAAAGGTGACGCCCACCGAAAAAGCTGCTGTGATAACATTGACGTCATTTTCCTCCCGTCCTTGACTGCTTTTATGGGAAGGGAAGGTAGTGGATGGGGATTCTCGGAAGGTCTCCTCGCACAGATCCTGTCGAAATCGCTCCTATTGGCGGAGTCAGGTGTGTCTCCCTCCCCCCCCCCCCCTACCACACTTTGCGATAAGGCGAAGTAGCTTCGCGGGCTCAGTTGTGATTGGACGAAGTCGATATACATCAGAGGTTGCAGCACGCCCACTTTTCCGAAATGGTTAAAAACATCAGTTTTTCGCCGCTTATAACTTCGAGAAATGATTGACGGATCAAAAAACGGAAAAATACCGGTCTTTTTATTTTGCAAAATCTGTCATACTCGGCAATAAAAAATATGATAAACGACCTCATTAGTAGGATGGGGCTTTAAGTTGTGGTCCCCGTGGCACCTTAAGAGAAGGATAAGCCGGCGCCTGATTCTTTCATCTCCATCAATCCTCCGTTTTGGATGACTCCAGCCTTCAGCTCTCAACCGAGCTTTGATTTAGCCTCAAGCGGCGTCGAAAATGTATGAGAATAGTATCTACTGTGTGAGGTCATTGAACAACACTCTCCACTTGGCCCAGCAATGCGATGCGCTGTTTCCGAAGTCACCGAAGGTATCTCGGTTCGACGCCCGGATCCGCCTTCTCCCCACGAATATTTATAAAGATTCCACTTTGACTACACGACCCGGAATTAATGAGTCAGGTACTACTATCCTTCAAACGAAGTCGAGACAATAATCATTCTACCTCCAATATCACATCAAAGACTACGATAAGTCATCTTGAGGCTTTGGTAATGCAGTGCGTATGCAATATTTTTAGTAGTTGTTGCATCTATTTTACGAGCTCTTTTAACTCATTTTTAGTTCGGAACATGACTGACGTGTTGTTGCCACGTTTAATTTACAAAGTGAGAATACATGCTCAATCCCACTAATTCGTATTCTAAAATAGGTTTAATATTTTCTTGCTTAGTTTTAAACTGTTGCCTTGCAAATAGAATTCTTTGTTTGAATTTTATTAATATTCGTATTTTTGAAAATTGGTTGGCAACAATGACGCTGCTACCATTTGGAAGCATTGATATTAATTACACCTTATCAATAACCAATGAAATATTTACATTACATAAAAAATTAAGAAGGACCTTGGAAAGGTATATTCCTAAATTAAGTGAGTAAATAGGCTTGTAATTACGTTCCGTCACAAATACCGTTGCCAATGATAACAACATACCCTAGCGCCACTTTCATCTAACTAAGGCTTTTCTACTTTTTTCGGGCAAACATTTATTAATATCAGTTAAAAACGTGTGGTGAGGCGAGCTCTTTTTCTCAATGCTGAATTCTACATAAAATTGCGCATCTTATATTAGATTTTCGTCAAAACGACATTTCTCTTTACATTATTAATCTGCAAATTTTACTGCAAGAGCCATGCTCTGCCGTATAGCCACGTATAAAATATCTGATTTTCAACGTCTTTTTTCTTCAAATATATTATGGAAAGGCCAAATTATTTTATTGTCAATCGATAGAAGGGCCAAAAAGTGATGAGTCCTGAAATTTTCACAAAAATGTCATCTACTTCATAATTCGGTGGAGCCACCTTAAGGTATATTTTTACGATACATTATTTTGTGAATTTCAACCGGTCATGGTACTGGGCTTGCCCTTTGATTTACACGTACGTATTTTATAAGCAATCGTAAATGTTTCACATCAAGCTCCTCGTACAGAAATTGCCCGTTTTATGTTTTTGTGCATCAGTCCTTCCTCGTGATGATAAACTTATTTGTGCATTCGATTCACATCCTAAGATATTTATTTACGCTCGTTATTTCCGTCGCTTTGCAAGCAGTCTACATAGCGACGGAAATTGCTGAAAAGAACCAGTATTGGTAGTAAGCAAAACAGAAATATGAACTAATGGCGTAGGTTTCTCCTCACCACAGAACCTGCCGGAGACGCGAGAGCTTCGCTCGATCGCCGTGTCGAGGTCGCTCTACCTCGTGGGAGGGGAGGAGGGAGGCGGAAGAGGGGAGGGGACGTCCTCCCTCCCCTCCCCCCTCTTCTTCTCCAAAGAACCGCTCGACTTCCCTCGTCGTCGCGGTAGAAAATAGTCGTCAGACGCGCGTGTGTAATGTGTTTCTTTAATAAAGGAGGAAAAAAAGAAGAGCAGGCTGCGAGGAGTTACTTATAAAAAAAAGGGGAGTCTGAATGAGGGTTTCGGCTTCCAGGAATCTCTGGTGGGGGGGGGTGCATTTTGATGGGGATGGGGGTGGGGAAATAAAATAGGGGGGTGAGGGAGTAGCAGGGGGAAAGGGGAGGAGGGTGATATCCTGGGTGGGGGGAGGAGGCGGCACATGCGCAGTGCGAATGTAGCAGTTGGGGTCAGCAGAGTCACCCCCCGCCACTTCCCTCCCCCTCGCTTTAAATCGCACCCCCCCGCCGGTCTCCTCCCCTCCTGAGCCAGCCCCGAGCCACCCCTTCCCCTGTGCATTTATGTCCGGGTGTGTTCCGATGCAAGGAAACGGGGAACGTGTGGATGAACAGGGCTCGCCACCCCTCCGGTGCAGCGTTCGGTGCTTGGTGGGACAGCTGGGAGCACCATTCCCTTGGTGAAAACAGAAGCGGAACGATAAATGCCGATGGGTGGGACTCAGACGAACGAGGAGGACTATTACTTACGAGATATAATCTTGGAATACGACTGGCACATGGTCTTTCTTGGGATAAACACACACGTGAAATAATCGGGCAAGCTATTCGTAAACTGTGATTCATCATAAGAGTACTGGGAAAATGTGACGATCTCGTCGAGAAATTGGCTTCTTTCCCCTTGTTGGACCTCATTTTCGAATACGCTGCCAATCTTTGGGATCCATCTGAATTAGGCCTAAATAATGAACTTGAACGTGTGCAGCGAAGATCGGCAAGAATTGCAAAGGGACGGTAATATAACTATACTAGCGTAACCAGTCTACTAGATGAATAAAAATGGGAATCATTGTCAGACATTAGGTCGAAATTTAGACTTAAAATCTTAAATAAATTCCAAGATAATAATTTCACTGTTGTTGCTTAAAATATGTCGCGTACTCCAACTTACTATGGTAGACTGGACCATAATCACAAAATTAGAGAAATTTATTTGCGAACTGACTGATTCCAAATGTCTTTCTTTCCTCGTACAATTAGGGATATGAATAGCTGTAAATACATATATCAAATAGTATTTTTAATACAAGAGTATGTAACAATGAATACCATTGGTAGTTGAATTTTGGTATAAGGACTTGAAGCTAACCTAAGTAACAGCATGTTTTTGCAAACTTGCTCTGCTATTTTTATCTTTTTTTATCTATGGCGTTTAGACTAGAATAATTAATAATCCTTTTTATGCATGATATGTAATACATTTTGGTTTGAATTCACTCCCTGCCACACACACTTATGGTGACTTACAGGGTATTATGTGGATGTGTTACTGTAGATGAAGAGAGTTTTTTCTCAATCTCGAATCTCAATAATTTATTTATCTATCTATTACAGTATGTCCTCATCGTAATATCACTCTTAAAGTGCTCGGAGAATTATGCCGAATTGGCATTCAAGGTCAGTTTTCGATCTTAAGAACTATCCAACAATACATACATGTCCTTCAAACGATCATACGTGCATGTAAGTGGTTTTACTTACGATCTTATTGGAAAATAAAAGAATGAAACTTTGTTAGGTTCACTTTATATTTTATTAGGCACAACGAAAATATAAAGGGAACCTAATTAAGTTTCTTTCTTTTATTTTCCATTATGGAAAGATATCACATAGTTAAGCCTGGAGTTATCAGTTATACGAACTTATTGTTAGCAATAGAAGTATAGGTTACTTAGAGGTAAGGTGAATTGTGGTGAAGGGTAAGGCAAGGAAAAGGTGAATTGATGCGAGAAGAAATATATGTTTTCGTGCAATACGACATGTAATTTGAAACCACCATGAAATGCAATAGCTCCAATGAATACTGAAACATTAGATGTATGTAAGAAATGCAGTTCAGTATTTAAAAAAATTATGAAGTTCAGGGTCCAATATACACCTGTAAAATAAGTATAAAAGCAAAATTATATGTCTTAAGTAATTATATCAGGTATCTACGATCATATCTGTTTCCATCCCCTATTGTGCGCGATAAAACATTGCCTTTATATGCATTCCCTTGTAACTTATATCTCTGACTTTATCTTTATCGTATGATTCACCGTACTGCGATGGTGTTTCTTGGGGAACTTTTAAAATAGTTAATGTCTGCCAACAAGCCAGCAGCCTCCACTTTCTGCAGGGTTACCCCGTCTGTACTTCATCTTACGATCTAATTGTGATTTTTCAACCTTATTGATCAAGCACTTTCGTCAGACCCACCACACTCTTTCACAATCCGAAGCATCGCTGGCGATTTCTTGGACGGCTTTGAAAGCGCTATTGCTTTGGTGACATACCGGTTCATGTGATCCATCGGGTTGGAGAGGGGGATGGGGTAGGGTGTGTGGAGGAGCGGAGGGCTTGGGGGAGAGGGGGTTTCGTGTGCTCACGTGTCTTCAGGGTCGACAGAAGCGGCGATGGCGGCGTCAGGATAATTAATCTCACGGCGAATGAGACAATATCTCCCTTTCTTTTAGGGGTCGAGAAGGTGGGGAAGGAAGACCGCTGGCTTGAGCGTTCATTTATCCACGAAGATAGAGACGGCTTCAATAAAACGATTCCTTGTCGAGGCCGCTGCGAATGATAGCACCTTATCACATGTGGGCAAATCAAGAACGAGATATATGCGGCACTGCGTTCATTAGACCCAGATTCAAATGACGAATCGTGGGAAAGAACTCTTATTAAAACGGATATTTGTTATTTCGGCTCAATAAACCATCATTTAGAACACGCAGCGCGCACTTGATAACCAAATGTGATAAAGATGATTTGCGCGTTCTGGATAAAATACAAAAGAGAGGAGCGAGCGAATATTTTTATTCCTCCTACGTCTACATCTACATAACACCCTGCAAGCCACCATAAAGGTGTGTGGCAAGGGATGAATTCACACCAACCATGCATTACATATCATGCATAAAAAAGGATTAGTAAAAATACACTGTCTAAAATTCACAATTCAAAACAGATAAAAATAGCTATGCAAGTTAACGTAACTATAAACATGCCTGTTTATAGTTCGGTTTACTTAAAGTCCTTATATGTACCACCATTCAACTACCTATGCAATTCACTGATAAGCTCGTATTTATGCTAATGGATATATATTTAGCCATTCATATCCGTACGAATGGACATTTTCAATGTCTCTTCGGAAATCAATTTCTCCAATTTTATGATTATGGCCATATCTACCATAGTAAGTTGGAGTTCGAAAAATATTTTTAAGTCATCATTGAAAATATTATCTAGGAACTTATGTAAGAGATTAAGTGTAAATTTCAGCCTACGATCTGACATGGATTCCTTTGGACGAACGGAAAGTTAGAAGCGGTTCATGACCGGAAATCACCCGTCTCTAGAAGGTCGTTTTCCTCACTCACTATTCGAGACCAATGGAAGTAAGTACCGCTATTTCCTCTTTCTTGTCCATCCTTTTCCTCGAAGATTTTCCTTTCCTTGCCCTCCTTTAACGACTGGCGACTTAACAACCCCTGCCCCACACCTCGCGACGGCAACCTGCGTAAACTACATAGTTGTAGATGTGTGAACACCTGCCAGCCAGGTGAACTGTAGAACGACAAGAGAGTGTGGTAGGGATTGTTTGGCTTGAATTGACTGTCGGAAATTACATCTACACCAACACAATACCCTGCAAGCCACCTCAAGGGTGTGTGGCAGGGCCTGAACCATCACCAGGCATACCACTCTGTGCATACACGTCTTCATCTACATCTACACGATACCCTGCAAGTCAGCGCGAGGGTGTGTGGCAGGGGGTAAAGATCACCAAGCATGCACTATTGACATGCAAACAAGCAACTATAGGGTCTCATGCAACTAGATTGTTAGTATCTATAGTATTTAAGGGATTAGTACATGCATCATGCACTACAGACTACTCTAGAATATTTCCCCTACCTATCCCTTTGCTATGTTGCCTATTCTGTTCTCTTATAGTAATGCCATTTTTGAATCTATCAGTACGACCATGTATCTCTCTAATCTTATTTATCTGGTCAAATCTAGCATAATACGCTGGTGTTTTTAATATGTTCCTAACATCTTCAGTAAAGTTATCCGATTGAAATTTCTCTAATAGATTTAATCTGCACTTTAACCTATGCTCTAATAATGATTCCCACCCTAATTCTTTTATTAATTCTGAAACACTACTCAACCAATCGTAACACCTTTTAACGAACCAGGCTGCTCTACGCTGCACACAGTCTAGTTCTCTGATCAAACCTAATTCATTCGAATCCCATACATTGGCTACATACTCTTACATGCAACTGACAGGTACAATCCTACCACACCGCGGAATATAGTAGAAATGCAGTTATGAGATATGTGAAAATGCTGGCTGTAAATGACTAATTATTTAGTCCCTAAAAAGTTATGCAGTATAGTGATCCTCGAACTGTCCTTAGTGTTTCAAGCACAGCTACAAATTGAGAAAATGCTGGATACGTATGTTTCCGAAGAGAAGGGGTAAAGCGTCAACGGTAATTGATTCCAATGATTCGTTTTAAAGCTTTGGACATGTCTACTGTAGCGTCCGATTTCCTGAGAACAAGATATTCCTGGGAAACCACCGGTGACACCAGGAGAGATCTTGAGTGAAGCCAAGGAGAAACACGAGCGACAGAGAGATGCAGCGAGCAAAGGGAAAAATAGCGGAAGCTGTCCGTTTCGTAAGCTTACATCCACCATTCTTGAAGTGACTTTGCGGACACCGGAAGTATGAAGTTAAAAACTTCACACACACAAATGTGGTCTCATTTCCTCTGACTTCAGCATTCCTTGCGTGGCTTCGAAACCAATCAAGGCTGGTCGATTATTGTTCGAGTACAGCCATAATGCAAGTGTTTTTTATTATCTTAATCCTTATTAATTTATTTACTTATATTAATTATTTAAATATTTAAACCCTTTCTAGACATTCCAAACTAAAAAATTCTCGCGATTCGATATTCTGCGTGTCAGAACTTCGTAGGAAATCACAGATGGCCCCGGGAAATAAACCGACCCCCCTACCCTCATCAGTATTTCCATCCTAGGATTGGTTTACTGCATCCCTCCATTCTGCCCTATTCAGGGTTAATTCCCTGACACCCTGATATGACAATTAGAGATACGAATAACGGTAAATATGTCCTATCGGAGAGTAGCAATAGAATTGGTAGCTGCATGTTGGTATGAGTACTTAAAGCTAACCCTACTAACAGAATGTTTTTGCATGTTTGCTTTGCAATTTCTATCTTTTTTAAATAGTGTAGTTTTGACTACTATATTAATACTATTTTTTTTATGCATGATATGTAGTGCATGTTTGGTGAGAAATCACCCCCTGCCACACACCCTTGTGGTGGCTTGCAGGGTATTATGTAGATGTAGATAGATGTAGGTTCTCTCTTTCACGTCCTTCTTTATTTGCCCCATACACTTGTCCCTTGATCTTCCTCGCGGGACCTTCCCTTCAATTATTGTGTGTCTGGAATTGTGCTGTGTGTCTGGAATGTGCCATGGAATTGTGCCATGAATCCTTTGTGGCACAATTAATTAGTACGTTATATAAAAGAAGGGAAAATTGAAGGGAATATGCCGCGAGGAAGAACAAGAGACAAGAGTATACCTATACCATCTACCCTGAATATGTGAATTTCACACGCCAATGGCTTAATACGGGGTGTGCTCTACCCTCACCGATCAAAAACCAATCTTCGGGTTGATCACTCAATTGCCCATTAAGGAAACACACCTGTGCGAATAGCGAAATTTAGACTTCAAATAATCAATCGTCCATGAGAATAGATCTTGTGTACCAGGTATCGCAATTCAGGATAAGCAACCAACCAACCACTTCGTGCCATCGATGAGTGAAGGAAGGTTAGGCTTTCTGATGATCCTAGAATTCTTAAGACTGCAAAAACGATATTGCTACATAACTTAACCCCTAGAGAAGCACGCCCAGGGGGGCTGTGTTTGAAACCGTCGGGATTTCCTCGAACAGGTAACTAAGGAGTCACGTGGTATAAACCCGAATGTGTCGCAAATATAGCGTGTTAAAACCGCTTATCACAGCGTCATTCATTGCTTACACTTGTGATTTATCCTATCTGTGGGTTCTGCAGCCGAGACAGGTGAGAAAAACTCAAGTGAAACAATTAATGCCATTGTGACGAGCGATTCGGACACAATAAATTTGAAAACCATTCATGTTTGTACCACGTGACTCCTTGGTTGCCCATTCGAGATAATCCTGGCGGTTTCAAACACAGCCCCCCAGCGCAAGAAACGATTCCGATATCCTCTCGCCTACCCATGGGCTGCTGGCTGAATAGCGCGCGATCATAATCTGGGTGGGGGGAAGAATTCCAGGGATACCACCCGTCCGCGTCGAATGTTTATCCCTTCCTCTGTGTGTCAGCATGACGAGCCGCTCGCTGACGGCTTGTGTTGGTTGCCGTCCCCTCCCCCACCTTCCCCTCCGCCCCCGCCTTCGCCCAATCCCGTTTCCCCCTCCCCTCCGGCCCCTCCATTCCCCTCCTCCGTTCTACCCCCAACTATCCCCCGTGCTCAGTCGAGTGTGAGCCTTCGGCTGGTGATGTCGTATGCGAGTGATCCTCTCTCTCTCATGGGATACGTGTAATAGGAATATACTACATGCACCTACGTCCCTCTCGGCCAAATTTCCCTAAAATACGTTCGTGAGTCAGTGTTTGAGGAAGGTCTTCAAGGGCGCCTCATACTTCCCTGCTGGCCGCCGTGAGAGTTGGTGAAGGAAGCCAGCCAGTGTGTGTGGTTGGTTATACACCTTCTTCGCAGGAACCTCCAGTTTCAGTGTTACATACTCAAGTACGAAGGGATAAGCGCCTTGAATAAAGGTTTTCGAGCGCAGATACATAACTTGCGTGCGCGGATTCGGTGTTCGTTCTGTTTTTGTTTTCATTTCCCCTGTCCGGGAATTATTTCGTTCATTAGTTCAGTTGGTGTGCTCTGTAACGTATAATATGGATGCTTACGAAGATGGTTTCCGGTCGTGATTGAGGTAAGTGTTGATTTATTTTTTTTAAAAAAACGACATTTGGTAATTTATTCCTTTTGACGATTTCCCTTTGCGAACGGGATGGTTTGTGCGTGTGTCCCAGAGTTATATATGAGTGGATAGCGAACCGATTCCATGTTTGTCCAGAGCCGTGAACTGCCGTTCTTCGAGAGAAAGATCGTGACGTGTCCTGCTCTGAACACGCGTTTGGCTTCTGTGGAAACCAAGTGGACGTTATCGCTTTCCCGTAAGATTTTGCTCGTGAGCCCAGACGTTGCCTCAGTTTCCTTGAGGGAATAATAGAGCGATCGTAATTTTTTCGGAAGAAATTACCATGAACCAATTAGCTAGCGTGTCCGAGTGTATGTGAGTGGATGACGACCAGTGGTATTATTTTTCATTTTCGTCAAGTGTCTCGCGATATTGTGATCTCGCCTGTGTTTCTGGCAAGGCTACTTACCGTGTTATCAGATGTATGAGTTCATGTATGGTGCGTTACTTTCCACTCAGACGTTTTCGTTTATGTGTCTGGCCGTTAATCATCGTTTAGCGTTTCCTGTGTTCGTAACCATTGGCCGTCACCCCCAAAAGTATTTATCGCAGTTCTTTTACTCGACTCTCGTGCCAGCTAGTGTCTTTATCTTAACGTAATTAACTCTTTTACGTCTTCCCGTACTCGATACGTAGAACTCCATACAAGGTCTTTCTTAGTTAATCTTCCCATTCACCTTTCCCTCGACTCTTGCCATGATTGGGCAATTATGTCTCAAGACATGCTTGATAAGACGTACTCAGTCGTCTTCATTTTGTTGTAGTTTTCCTCTAGCGTTTTTCGTTCAATTAGCCTTCTTTGGACGTTAATTACTCGATCTATTTGGCCTGTATCAACATCAAAATATCACTCTATAAACCTTTTTCTACGTTTCTTTCTACCCATTAACGGCCAACATAAAGTGTTCACCTGGTGATACGCTCGAAGCGATTTGCGTTAGCATTCCGTTGATCCGACCTTTCGAATCGCTGGGTGGGCGAATTTGGAATGCGTTTTAGTGTTGGGAGTATGAACGATGTGTTGGTTAAAAAGGAGACGTTCATTTTTGGGGAAACGAAACGTTTTCTTCTCGAAAGATTGTCTGAGTTCCGTTCCTTTACGTCCGCCGTGGCGTATCTCTAGGCGAATGGAATGGCGTCCCGTCCTCGAGGACTAATCCTCGTGAAGTCGTGGTTATTTCGCTTCGCTCTCGGTCTAAAACTCGTGTTCCTTCATAGCCCAGTCCCTACGTCCGGAAAGATAAAAATGGGAAGGAGTGCGTGGCGTTCTTGCACGGTTTCCGGAGATTTCCGTCCTCATGGATGGGCTTCCGAGGCATTTTTGCCACCATTCCCATTTTATTCGTTTAAATTGTAATACGCCAACTCGATTTCGATCGCGATTCGAAAAGGTTTTCGAAAATTCCCGATGCCGGACGAGTCAACGACGAGGGCCCCTTGAGGACGACATTCACGAAACACGTCGAAATCGGTCATCAGATGTTTGTTATCGTTACTTGGCAAAGATGCCTCGGTCGAAGATCGCTTTGAGGTCGTAGTCGAGAGTGTCGACGCTGCGAGCAAGTGTTCTTCAACATCGAAATCTACATCTGCATTACACCTTTCTAGCCACTACAAAGGTTCGTGGCAGGTGGTGAAAATTGCACCTTACGTACATTACATATCGTGAATAAAAAAGGATTAGAAATAAAATACGTCGAAAATTCACAATTCAAAAAAGATCTGAGCTATCCATTGATACCCTCGTAGTTATACTATTGGGATATATTTACAGCTATCCATATCCCTAATTTTACGAAGAAAGAAGGACATTTTGAATCCGTCAGTTCCGCAATCAATTCCTCTAATTTTATGATCATGGTCCTGTCTACCGTCGTAAGTTGGGGGTGGCAAAATTTTTTTATCGTCATCAGTGAAAATATTATCTTGGAATTTAGTTAGGAGATGAAGTCTAAATTTCAAGGGGATAGGTTTGGTGTGGTGGCTAGAGTACTGGCCTCCCATCCCGGGCCCGGGTTCGATTCCCGGCAGTGGTGGATTTTTCAGTGGAAAACCGGTCCCCACTTTCAAGTTCAGTACTCCGTCCGTCGGATGGGACGTTAAGCCGTGGTCCCCTTGGCGCCTTTCGTTAAGAGTAGGCTAATGCCGACGCCGGGTTTCTCTCCACCCTTCCTCCGTTCCCTGAAAACTCCTACCATTACCCAAATATCCACCTATCCTATATGGCGCAAATGACCTCAGCTGTCGGTCGCCTCCCCTAAATAACCAGCCAACCTAAATTTCAAACTACCGTCCGATTCCGATTTCAGTTCGTCAAATAGACTGGTTACGCTAATATACTTAGTTATCGTACTGTCCCTTTACAAGTCTTGCCGATCTTTGCTGCGCACGTAGAAGTTCATTATTTAGGCATATTTCGTAATGATCCCATGTACTGGCTACGTAGTCCAAATGAGTTTAACAAGGTAAAAGAAGCCAATTTCTCGTACATGATCGTCGCAATAAACCATTGCTCTTTTGACGAATCCCAGTTTACGATTAGCTTGAAAGCAGTGATGTTTCCGATTTACAGCTCCGAGTTACCGTTGTGCTTACGGAATGGCCGCAGAGGAATTGTGGTTTGCTCCCGTGAAAGTGCTCTTGGTTGTCGGGGAATGGACTTACCGTAGCGAAAAGATCACGGTGCTTGATCGTGGAAGACTTTAGGGGCGCTGTGTTGAATTTTCTTCATTGATTGCTTTCCCCTGTTGCAGTTTTGAGGAAATTTCGACGACGTCAAGACTGGCTTGGCAAGAGTTGTTTTATGTCCCATCTTGACTCGTTGAAGCGTTTCGTCTTTGTTCCATCTTTCCTCCTCACCGTGTTCTACGGTAAATCAGATAACTGAACTGTGCCTACTCATCCACAACCCCGATTCTCACGCGACAAGTACTGTGGTTTTCGTCAGCCCCGTAACGAAACTTAGATCAGCTGGTGGTAGAAGTTTGGCCCTTCGACCATATTCTCGTCACGCGACATCTATGTAATACCCTGCAAGCCACAGCAAGGGTGTGTGGAAGAAGGTGACACATCACCAGACATGCATTATCGATAAGAGAAAGCACTAGCGTAGGCGTACAAAAAAAACACTTATCCGTTTATATAGTACCTATATAAAATCAAGAGTCACAATACGACACCCCGAAGAATATATCAAGTGTTCATTATGAAGCAGGTGCAATATTGGCCATAAATAATTCTAAATGATGGGTGTAAATAACATATACATGCTTAGTGCATTGCAATGATGTCTCACTGCATCTATACAATACCCTGCAAGCCAACACAAAGGTGTATGGCAGAGGTTAAATTCACACACCAAACATGCATTACATATCATGCATAAAAAGGATTAGTAGTTATATTCTGGTCTAAATTTCACAATTTAAAAATATAAGACTACATTACCTTGCGTGTAGTCAAAGACATTCTACCAGGAAACTGAGTTATCTTAAATGTAGTATAACTTTATAATTTAAGGTCATCATCATGAATGGCATACAGTGCATAAATTGGCCATAACTATTTTTGGTGTCAAGCCAGACATGCCAGGTAATTTCGAATACTGTTACTTACTCATGTGCTATGCATGAGAAGTGTTTTTCAACGGTACATATAATTAATCCTAACATATGTATGGCCCCCCTACTCTGAATGTGTGCAATTCACACGCCAGTGGCTTAGTTCGGGGTGAGCTCTATTCTCGCCTATCAAAAGCAACCTTCGGGTTGAATCACTGAGTGAGTGATATAATGTATAATGAAGTTTCATGCGTGGAAAGGACGAATTTTCCGTCTTGTGTTGATACTCCCGTCACTACTCTGTTATCACGATCGATTTTAATCGGTCGCTCCGTCCCGAGGCTATCATTGGAGCGATAATAATTTTCTTGAGTGGGGAGGCAATGGAGATTTAATTAAGTGCTTCTTGGTTCGTGTTCTTATTCACGTTGGGAGGTCCCGCTCGCCGATTCATTTGCGAGGCGAGAGTTTCGCTGCTATCGGTCCGATAAGCTGCGGCAAAGGCTTTTCGAGGTCGCTCGGGAGCGGCACATTGCGCTTTCGAACGGCAGCTTTTAAGTTAGCTGCTGCGGGTTAAAAATAACCGTGACTTGGTTCAATCCTCCGATATCCGAAGCGCGCGGTGGGGTTCGCCCCGAAGAATATCTACCTTTCTCATCCATATCCTGGCATTTCATTGACTCCGTCTGTTTTCGGATTCGTAAACTGCGCCCGTTTGAAGTACGACGCATCGTTCTTATATTTTCACGACTCACAGTGATTCTCTCCTCGTCTGCCGTCAAATAACTTCCTTAGAGTTCCTCAACTTGTGAAGTAAAGAACAGCATATAAATACTAATCCTTTTTCATGCATGATATGTACATCTACATAATACTAGTGTGTGGCAGGGGGTGAACTCTCACCAAACATGCACTAAATATCATGCATAAAAAATTATTAGCATTTATATCGGTACTGTCCAAAATTACACTATTTGAAAAAAGATAAAAATAGCAAAGCATACATGCAAAAACATGCTGTTGGTTGGGTTAGCGTTAAGTCCTTATACCAACATGCAGCTACCAATGTTATCACTCGTACTGGATAAATTTACCGTTATTCATATCCCTAATAGTACGAGGAAAAAATGACATTTTGAATCTGTCAGTTCGGCAATCTATTTCTCTAATTTTGTGATTATGGTCCAGTCTACCATAGTAAGTTGGGGTGCGCAAAATATTTTCAACATCATCAGTGAAAATATCCTAGCCTATATTCATATCACTGCGTACTCAGGGAAGCTGTCATTAATTATTCCAGCACCTGCTGCGTGCAGATAGATTTGTAGTAAATATGGATGAATATAATTTTGAATCAATCTTCTATGGTGAAGTGTTTATTGCGGTATATGTAGAGTTATCTCTTGATTTAAAATGCATTCTTGGTGTTGATCCGCCTGCCATACACACTTGCGGTGGCTTGCTGGGTATAATTTAGATTTTACCACGAGGCATTAGAATTGAGAATCTTTTACATATTGCCTGCGATATAGGCTACATAGTTTTTCTTATACTATTAGTTCTTTGCCTATTATCTTCTGTCATGGTCGCAGGATTATGGGTATTATGAATTTTTATTTTTTTCGTCTGTATACTCTTGTTTATTTGATTGGATGCGCGTTTATTGCAATCAATCAATACGCTTCAACAGCAAATTTCGTCCTTGAATCTTGCGTTCTCTTTCTCTTGACTGCAATGTATCTTGGTGTGATTTTCCATTATAATTCGATGGTTCTGCTTCTGATTAATGGGTGCTCTAATGGTTAATGTGCTCTACATCTGCATAATACCCTGAAAGCCAGTATAAAGTTGTGCAGCATGGGGTGATTGACAACAAACCTGCATTGCATATCATGTTTAAAAAGGATTAGTAATTACCTATATTCCAGTCTAAACTTCAGTATTTATAAAAAGATAAAAATAGCAAAGCAAGCATGCAAAGAGATGCTGTTAGTTGGATTGGCTTAGTCTTTATACTGGCAAGTAACTACCTAAGCTAACCTTTGATATATGTTTTGATCGTGTGCAGCGAAGATCGGCAAGAATTGTTGAAGGGACTGTACGATAACCTTACCTGTCTATTAAATGAATTAAAATAGGAATCGTTGTCAATTCGCAGGGTCAAATTTAGATTTAATCTCCCGGAGATCTTAAAACCGTCGGTGAGAGTACATTTACATGATACCCTGCAAGTCACCTCAAAGGTGTGTGGTAGGAGGTAGATTCTCACCAAACATGCACAACAAATTATGCATTTAAAAGGGTTAGTTTTAATATATTACTCTAAGCTGCAATATTTAAAAAGATAAAAACAGCAAACTAAGCGTGCTGTTAGTTGGGTTACGAAACGGCTGATGATATCAGGAAAGGAAGCAGAAAAGTCTATTAAATGAATTAAATTGGGAATCATTGTCAGATCGCAGGTTGAAATTTAGACTTAATCTCTTAAATAAATTTCAAGATAATATTTTCAGTGATGACGTTAAAAATGTTTTGCGAACCCCAACTACAATGTTATACTGGACCATAATTACAAAATTGGAGATATTGATTGTCGAACTGACAGATTCAAAATGTCCTTTTTCCTCGTCCAATTATGGATATGAATAGCGGTAAATACGTCAAATACGACTGAAAAAATCCATAGCATAGGTAGTTGCATGTTGGTATAAGGACTTGAAGGTAACCCAACTGACAGCACGTTTTTGCATGCTTGGTTTGCTATTTTTATCATTATGAAAATGTAAAATGATCCCTATTATAATCCCAAACTGAACCCATATGTAAATTATAAAATAACACAAAACGATTCTTATGAGTGTTGCGTAGAATAATTATGCATACATTAATTAACATCACTATATTCAAATTTGTTTCCCTGAATCTAAAATATAAAGCAAACATAATTTACAAAGGAATTTTGGTACAGAAGAAAAATTAAAACAACATCTTCAAATTTATAGTGCATTTTAGACCAAAATATTAATACTTATCCTTTTAAATGCATGATATGTGGTGCATGTTTTGCGAGAATTCACCTCCTGCCACACACCTTTGTTTTGGCTTGAGGGTATAATGTAGATATACATTGAATATCGGTAGGTTAGGAGTCCTCTGAAATTTCGGCAAACCGTTGTTCATTCCCGCTTATCGCGTGTCGTCTCTAAGTGTGCTTAATCGATGAACCGTTGAGACTGCTAGCTCCAGTGTAGTGTTCCCAATGCTCGGCAGTTTTAACTCCCGCCTTCGCATTTTTTTTCCTTCGCCGATGATATCGTCCCAAGCCCCAATTTCCCTCACTCACTCTTTTTCAGAAGAATGCGTTTCTTTACATCTCTCCGTTGTGGCGGCACGGTTTTGAAAGTGGGTCAGTGGTACGAAGTGCGAAACTTGCTCGGAGGTGGAGTGTAGGTTGGTCGCTTGGAAACCTGGCCGGCCATAACTCGAGGCGTGGGGAGACGCTTCATTCGTGAGGATGCGTGATTTCTCCGGACTTGACGGCATGATCCTCCTGAGAATGCCCACCGCCGCCTTCTTGGCCGTTGCGTCGTCTTCGCCCCAGAGATTCTCGTCCCGGTATTGTTGGCAGGGCCCTCTGACGTGTTAGGGCCCTTTTGTGTGTTGCATTCATGTGCGGAGTGTCATCTTCTTTTCATCTACATCTACATAATACCCTGCAATCCACCGTAAAGGTGTGTGGCAGGGGGTGAACTCTCACCAAACATGCACTACATATCATGCATAAAATTTGTAACTAAAAATTAAAATAGCAAAGCATACATGCTAAAACATGCTGTTAGTTGGGTTAGCCTTAAGTCCTTATGCTAACATGTAGCTACTTGTATTGGATATATTTACCGTTGTTCATCTTCCTAATTTTATAAGGAAAAAATGACGTTTTGAATCTGTCAGTTCGGCAATCAATTTCTCTAATTTTGTGATTCTACCATAGTAAGTTGGGGTCCGCAAAATATTTTTAACATCATCACTGAAAATATTGCCTTGGAATTTATTTAAGAGATTAAGTCTAAATTTCAACCTGCGATCTGACAATGATTCCCAATTTAATTCATTTAATAGACTTTTCTGCTTCCTTTCCTGATATCATCAGCCGTTTCGTAACCCAACTAACAGCACGCTTAGTTTGCTGTTTTTATCTTTTTAAATATTGCAGCTTAGAGTAATATATTAAAACTAATCCTTTTAAATGCATAATTTGTTGTGCATGTTTGGTGAGAATCCACCTCCTGCCACGCACCTTTGAGGTGACTTGCAGGGTATCATGTAAATGTACTCTCACCGACGGTTTTAAGATCTCCGGGGTAGAGGTTCCCTTCTTGCACGCATGGATTTTTGGCGACGCATATTTGACCCTCTTGTGTTTCGTGCACTTCGTTCGCCCGTCTCTCTGCGGTACTCGCCGTAAATGGGTTCCTCCTTCATCCCCCGTTGCCTGAGAGAGTAGTCGCTTGCCTCGACGGTAACTCGATCCTCTTCCAGTGCATCCACTTGCCCCGGCCTTGCTGTGTTTCCGTCTCTCGCGTGTTGTCCCCACCGATTATGTCTCCCATCCCTGGGAAACTGGTTTCTTCCTCGGAATCTTGACGAGCGCGAGTAAAGAGTGCGTGTGCCTTACGGCCACACATCATAGGCCTAATGCCCCCACCTCTCTCCCTTCCCGTAATGTGGTGCGCCAACCATGAAATTTGTTTCAGTTTTTCTCTGCGTAGGAAACGTTTAGGGGCCTCATTTCACTTGCACTTTAAATACGTAACCAATTTACCTTCTGCATTATTTGTGGCAAAACTACCACTTCGAGCATGTAGGTTGTCAAGATTATCCATATTGGTCAAGATTATCCATATATGCACTGCCTATTGTAAACTACCGTCTGGGTATTATTTAGATGTATTCAACTGAATGAACTTTAATGAACTTGAACGTGTGCAGCGAAGATCGGCAAGATTTGTAAAGGGACGATACGATAATTATATTAGCGTAACCAGTCTATTAAATGAATTGAAATGGGAATCATTGTCAGATCGCAGGTTGAAATTTAGACTTAATCTCTTCCACAAATTCCAAGGCAATATTTTCAGTGATGATGTTAAAAATATTTTACGAACCCCAACTTAGTATGGCAGACTGGACCATAATCATAAAGTTAGAGAAATTGATTGCCGAACTGACCGATTCAAAATGTCCTTTTTCCCTCGCATAATAAGAGATACGAATAACGATAAATATGTCCTATCGGAGAGTAGCAAATGAAGTAAGTATGAATGAAGCATGAATAGCATTGGTAGCTGCATGTTGGTATGAGTACTTAAAGCTAACCCTACTAACAGAATGTTTTTGCATGTTTTCTTTGCAATTTCTATCTTTTTTAAATAGTGTAGTTCTGACTACTATATTAATACTATTCCTTTTTTATGCATGATATGTAGTGCATGTTTGGTGAGCAATCACCCCCTGCCACACACCCTTGTGGTGGCTTGCAGGGTATTATGTAGATGTAGATAGATGTAGATGAACTGCATTCACTCTCGGACACTGATAAGCCGTAACGTATGCCTCGGCAGACCCACCATAATTGCTGTTTTCTGGGTATTTAAGTCTCAACCGGGTTATTACTTCGATACGCTAAATAATTGCAGATTATGAAGTATTCCCGAATTGTTTTACCGTATACCAAAAAAATAGAGTAAGCAGAAACGGAGGAGATTTTGTAGCTGTGAAGTACCCGTATGGCAGGAGAAGAGAACTTATTTCAGAGCGAAATGTTGAAAGTACCTATTTGGTGTTCCGTTAAAAGTAAAAGTAGTAACGCAAAAAATATATATGTACATCTACATCTACATAATACCCTGCAAGCCACCACAAGGGTGTGTGGCAGGGGGTGATTGCTCACCAAACATGCACTACATATCATGCATAAAAAAGGAATAGTATTAATATAGTAGTCAGAACTACACTATTTAAAAAAGATAGAAATTGCAAAGAAAACATGCAAAAACATTCTGTTAGTAGGGTTAGCTTTAAGTACTCATACCAACATGCAGCTACCAATGCTATTCATTGCTACTCTCCGATAGGACATATTTACCGTTATTCGTATCTCTTATTGTGCGAGGGAAAAAGGACATTTTGAATCGGTCAGTTCGGCAATCAATTTCTCTAACTTTATGATTATGGTCCAGTCTGCCATAGTAAGTTGGGGTTCGTAAAATATTTTTAACATCATCACTGAAAATGTTGCCTTGGAATTTGTGGAAGAGATTAAGTCTAAATTTCAACCTGCGATCTGACAATGATTCCCATTTCAATTCATTTAATAGACTGGTTACGCTAATATAATTATCGTATCGTCCCTTTACAAATCTTGCCGATCTTCGCTGCACACGTTCAAGTTCATTACTTAGACCGATTTCGTAGGGATCCCATACACTGGCAGCATATTCCAAATGAGGTCTAACAAGGGAAAAGTAGCTGATTTCTCGTACATGATCGTCACATTTACCCAATACTCTTTTAATGAAACCCAGTTTGCGATTCGCTTGACCAATTATTTCACGAATGTGTTTACCCCAGGAAAGATCATTTGTCAGTCTTATTCCAAGATATTTAATGGATTCCACGTTTGTTAATTCATTATTACTTATTTTGTAAGTGGTAGAAGGAGAGCTATTCTTTTTCCAAAAATTCATTACAAGACATTTCTTAAAGTTTAATTCTAACTGCCATGTATCACACCAAGTTTCAATTGCTTGTAGGTCAATATTTAAATATTCTTTATCGTTCGGGCATAGAATTTCCCTGTACACTACTGCGTCATCGGCAAATAGACGAAGCTTACTTTTTACCACCTTTTGGATATCATTAATATACAAAAGGAATAGGAGTGGACCTATCACACTACCTTGTGGGACACCGGAAGTGACTTTAATTGCCGGTGAGGAAACACCGTCCAAAACAACCCTTTGAACCCGATCATGCAGAAAATCATTAATCCATGATATAATGTTACTGTCTAACCCATAAGATTTTAACTTCAAAATTAGTTTGCTGTGAGAAACCTTGTCAAAAGCCTTCTTGAAGTCGAGAAATATAGCATCCACTGGAATATTATTTTCGCCAGAAACTAAAATATCGTGGGAAAAGAGAGCAAGTTGGGTTTCACACGATCTGCTCTTTCGGAAGCCATGCTGGACATTGGACAATAAATTCTGGCTATCTAGGTGTCCCATGACTGAACTGACAATTATATGTTCTAGGACCTTGCATGAAATGGATGTGAGGGATATAGGTCTGTAGTTAGATGGCTGCTCCCTATCGCCACTTTTAAAAATGGGTGTTACATCGGCTGCTTTCCAGTCCATCGGTACGACGTGTTCGGTCAGGGATTTATTAAATACTACTTCAAGGTAGGGGGAAATTTCGGATGCTAACTCTCTATACACGCGGGAGGGAATTTGATCAGGGCCAGGAGATTTGTTGGGGCTTATATCTTTAAGTAATTTTTCAATACCATTACAGGAAATGTCAATTGGTTGCATCAACCGCTGAAAGAGGTCAGGTAACACGACAGTTGAATCCCCGGAAGGTGGGTTAAAAACGGTTTGGAAGAAGGAATTTAGCAAGTTAACTTTGTCGAGTGTGTTTGTGGTCATTTCACCTCTATCATTTTTAAGTGAATGGACGGCAGACTTATGGCCTTGCACTTCCCTTACGTACGACCAGAAGACTTTTGGATTTTCTTTCAATTGTTCCCCAAGTGTTTTTCTTTTGAATTCTGCAAATGCATTACTAAGGGCTGACTTTGCAGTGGATTTTGAAATTTTATAATTTTCAATAATTACATTACGCTCATCAGTGGGCATATGTTTACTAATTTTTTTCATTTTAGCATGACATATTCGCTGCCGTCTCAGGGATTTTCTCACTTCGGCATTGTACCACCTAGGTTCAGTGCTTTCTTTTTTGAATTTACAAGGGATAAATCTGTTGATCCCAGAGCGCATGATATTAATGAACGACTTCCATGAATCGTTGGTACATACCTTTATGGAAGACTTTTTGAAATCCGATAAGGAATCTCTTAAATAAATTTTAAAGTTAGCAAAGTCTGCTCTTTTAAAAATGTAAAACTTTCTTTTTTGTTTAAAATTTTTATCTAAAGATAGCGAGAGTTTTGCAGTTATAACTCTGTGGTCACTGATTCCATCAACCGTGTCAATCATTGTCACATGTTGTGGGATATTGGTTGCCAGTAAATCAAGAGTGTTGTCCCCTCTATTAGGTGCTGTAGCTAATTGTGTCAGGGAGTTATTGGAGAAAACATCTAATAGAGTCTCACAAATGTCTTTGTCCCTTCCTCCAGCTTTGAAGCAGTATGTTCTCCAGTCTATTGATGGTGCATTGAAATCTCCACCTATTATTATATTACGTTCGCTGTTACGGGACGTTATAGTATTTATCTGGTTTCCCAGTTCCAATAATGACTCAACATCAGTGTTTGGGGGCCTATAGAAGGCGCAGACAGATATTGATCTGGATTTAGGGCAAGTTAATGAACACCAAACACATTCTAAGGGGCTGTCGGGAAATATTACTGCTTTGCTAATGATTGAGTTCTTGACTGCAATGAAAACACCACCACCTGCTCTGTTATGTCTATCTTTTCTATATATTTTAAAAGATTTGGGGAATATTTCTGAGTCAGGAATGTCATCTGTCAGCCAACTTTCAGTTCCTATAATTACATCTGCATCAGTAGTATGAATAAGGTGATGGAACTCAGGTATCTTGTTTTTAAGACTTCGGCAATTAACTACCGCAACGGAAATATTTTCACCTCGACTGTTATTAAGGCTACAAGGGAGAGCTCTAGTCATGTCTGAAGTATTTTGAGGTTCAATTCTGCTTTCATGAATGTTAGCCGATAAAGCGACTGGCAACGAGAAGTTATTTACCCCACTACATGACCTACTCTCTACCCTACCATCTACCCTAAAAAAGGCCTGCAATGATCTAATACCCTATCCGCCACGCGTTTGGCGGCGTCCGGAGTGTATGTAGGTCCATATTACAGGCCACCGGATGCAGACGTCAATTCTATGATGGAACTAGAGTCAGAGATAGGTACATTACTTTCTCGGAACAATGATAGAGGAATAATAGTAGGCGGAGACTTCAATCTCCCTTCGATAGGCTGCAATGCGTGTAGTTTTATAACAGGAGGTAAGATAAGAAATAAGAGCGTATGCTTTCCCGGGGAATTGATTGAAGAAATTCCTCTCGGGTTCTCCACCGGGTTGGTTGGTCCATGGCCGACGTTTCGGTGCTCCACTCGTGCACCGTCATCAGGGCAGATGAGTGTCGCTCCGGAGGTTTTGGCCGCCTTATGTATCCTTGCCAGGAGGTGAGGTGCCACACGATTGGTCGCCGTGGTGGAATGGTTCCTTGGCAGCCAATCCGGCGTCAGGAATGCTCCTTTCTTTTCTGATCGCGTTCAGCAAGCCATTCGCGTTCCTTAACGAAGCATGAATTTTATGACTGTTATTGGGGTAAGACGCAGCTCTTACGTGTCTGCTACGCAAGCGATGTGAACAGATAAACTCTTCAATTGACTTACGGTAGCATGTGTAATAGTGTCCTCCTTGCAAGTGCATATCATTGCATATGCTACAAATGAAGTAATGTCCTTTGTCATGGCAAAAGAATTGATGTGTTAGCAATCGTGAGGTTATTAAATTTTCAAAGGTCTCTGGGGACTACTGACCCAAATAGTGGTTATTACATATCGAATCAGCGGCCTGTTTTACGAGTCATCCATCGGGTGATTTTCAATATAATGTTCTCGTTCTTTTTATGTGTTTCAAGGATAATGTTTTTCGTTCTCCGTTTGGGCCCTTGTCTCGGTAATCCTGCACCAAACTTTATCTTATATCCGTAGTGGCGTCTTCAAGTTCCATTTAGGTTTTTTTAATGTAATGGAGAATAAATTGTGGAGTAAATGTTCGGGTTGAATGGATGACCCCATGCTTAGAGTCTATTTTAGCTTCCTTGCGAGTCTTAATGATATCATACCTAGCTAATGGGCAGGCTTCCGCTCCGATTGCATCAACCAACATAATTAGTTTCCTAACAGTTGGTTGGGAAGTGATTGATCTCAAAATAGTCGCCAAAACCCCGCTCTTAATATCCCTGGAAACTAAACGAACCAGACCAAGCACATGCCTACACCTCTTAGGCTCGTGACGCGATCACGAATCGAAAAGCCGATTTTTAAATTCTCAACTATACTCTCACGTGTACTACATACGTCATAAAATGTCCATTTTGAGTTCAGAATGCTATATAGATTCTCTCGATATGTTTCGAATTGGTACAGTCCATACAGTCGATACAGACCCTTCTCAGCGTCACACTAAGAAGTTACACCACCTTTTTAGGTAGAATCTGTACACCAATTCGAATTTAGCCGAGAATCAATGACGTTAGCAGTGGAATCGAGGCTGTGGTTCTGAATATTGCTCAAGGTTTCGCCTTCCGCCATCTTCTTTCGCTGCAGTCGGTCGAATTTATTTTGGTTGCTAGGCTGGTAGAAATATTCTCTACTTCGTGGCACCATCACGCCATTGTCCTTTTTCGTTTTTTTACCTCCGATCTTCATCTTTGGGAGGCGTTGTGGAGTTTGTTCTCCGTATACTTCCGCAACGGCTGTTTGCGTCGGCGGCGGCGCTGACATCACCGCGTCCCTCCCAGTCCGTTCGCCGGGTGAGCCCCGACGCGAGCGCCGGGCATTGGCGGCGTCGACTGAGCCGTCGATTCCGTCAGCGGATTCTTCGAATGACTGTACCTACTACCTCGACAAAGCACGATTAAAATGCTGTGCGGTGAGCTACTACTTTGCTAATTATAAACACATTCCTTGACTTTGTTCATCTACATCCACACGATACCCTGCAAGCCACCGCGAGGGTGTGTGGCAGGGGGTGAAGATCACAAAGCATGCACTACGGACATGCAAACTAGCAACTATGGGGTCTCATGTAACTAGATTGTTAGTATCTATAGTATTTAAGGGATTAATACACGCATCATGCACTACAGACTACTCTAAAATATTTCCCCTACCTATCCCTTTGCTATGCTGCCTATTCTGTTCTCTTATAGTACGGGGGAAAAATGCCATTTTGAATCTATCAGTACGACAATCTATCTCTCTAATTTCATTTATCTGGTCGGATCTGACATAATACGCTGGCGTTTTTAATATGTGCCTAACATCTTCAGTAAAGCTATGCGATTGAAATTTCTCTTATAGATTTCATCTGTACTTTAACCTACGCTATGATAATGACTCCCACCATAATTCTTGTATTAATTCTGAAACACTACTCAACCTTTTAACGAATCCAGCTGCTCTACGCTGCACACTGTCTAGTTCTCTTATCAAACCTAATACATTCGGATCCCATTCTGCATACTCAAGGTGTGGCCTAACTAGTGAAAAGTAGCATCGCTCTTTTGTCTTCTCATCACATTTCCCAAGTACTCTTTTTATAAATGCTAGCCTTTTCTTCGCTCGGCCGCATATTTCACGAATGTGTCTTCTCCAACTTGGTTACATACCTATATTCCAATGAAGAAACTGTACCTTTGTAAAAGGTTAGTCTTGTACGTGAAATTAACTACTTTTCCCTTGTTAGCCCTCATTTGGAATACAATGCCAGTATATAGGATCATTACCAAATATGCCTAAACAATGATTTTGAACGTGTGCAGCGAATATCGGTAATATTTGTAAAAGGAAGGTATGAATATTATATGTATTAGCTCATCCTGCCTATCAAATGAACTAAAATGGCAATCGATGCCAGAGCGTAGGTTGAAATTTAGACTTCCAAAAATAAATTCCAAGATAATATTTTCACTGATGACGCTAAAAATATTTTGCGAACTCCAACTTACTATTGTTGACAGGACCGTAATCACAAAATTAGAGCCATTGATTGCCGCACTGACAGATTCAAATTGTCCTCCTTTCTTCCTACAATAAGGGGTATGAATAGCTGTAATTATGTCCAATAGCATAAATACAAGTGGATAACATAGGTAGATGCATGTTGGTATGAGGACTTAAGTTGGTATAGCCCCCATCCCCCTTCCGAGTCTTCCCGGCTTGCCCTTCGGCTGCCATTTTATGTGTTCGGAACTTGGAAAGTCTTTTCCCGATAGACCTTGCGCCCACCGTGAACTTTCGTCATCTCAGTCGGCGACGATTTCTCTTCTGGCTTGGTCCCGTCGCCCGTGTCAAAATCGCCGCCCGTCGTCCCATTTGACCTCCCTTCCCCCCCAACTGTGCTTTTCGGCTTTTATCGCCTTCAGTTATTTTGGGATATTTCTTTTAGAGTTAATCGTGAAAGATGTCGTATCGAGTTCTTTCTTACACGTTTTATTTGCATTTCGGCTTGCCTCATATGACGCGGAAATGTCCTTGTCGTCTAGGGTTGTGCGGTACCTCGACATATCGTCGACGATACTCGATATGCACGTGATATTGGGAGTCCATATTTCGAAACGCGATATCACGGTATATCGATATCCGATATGTCGATATCCCGATATTTCCTATTTATATCGCGAAACCGATATATCGGTATATGGTAGAAGTAAATCTGTTTCACCGTACCGAGCGTTAACTCTTGCCCACCGTGGTTGGAGAAGGAAAAAGGAAAATAGCAAAGTGGTAGGAAGATCAAGGATTTAGGACTAGGAATAATGAGGATCAGGAATTTTTGTAGGGTAAGAATTTAGGATTTCAGGATACAGGATATCTCCATTCTGATGGGCGAATTCCATTCTGATGGATTTAGGAATGATTTTAGGATGCAGGAAGGATTATGGATACTCCATTCTGATGGGCGAATTCCATTCTGATGGCCGAGTTTCATTCTGATGGATTTAGGAATTCTTCAAGGATTTAGGTAGGATTAGGATGCTCCATTCTGATGGGCAAATTCCGTTCTGATGGATTTAGGAATGATTCTAGGATATAGGAAGGATTAGGATAGACCATTCTGATGGGCAAATTCCATTCTGATGGGTTTAGGAATGATTTTAGGATGTAGGAAGAATTATGGATACTCCATTCTGATGGACGAATTCCATTCTGATGGATTTAGGAATGATTGTAGTATTTAGGAAGGATTAGGAATAAAATAGGATTTTTGGACACGGATTTAGGATTAGGACGATGAAGAGGTCGAAGATCTGGATTCAGGATGCTGAGGCTCCCGTTCCGGCACTCAGGTTCTAAGAATTGCAAGGCGAGGACAGGAAGGCTGTCGTCAAGTACGTCAGTTCCGTTCGCCGGGTGGAGATATGTGGGATGGATCCGAGGCGAGGCATTAAGGCGCGTTTACACGTAGCAGTTGACTGCTATGATAGTCAACTGATAAAAACTGTTAAGCCCTACTCGTATGTGTAAATAGCAACTGCGATGAAAGTTCAGGTCGATAGGTCAAGCCCGTCTACTTTCCAGCGGAAATGTATCCAACACAATCGCAACAATCGCCAACGGAAAGCAATACACGACGCCTGATATCAGGAATTTGGATATAAAAACAAGAATATCCCTCCATAAAGAGGAGATTCTGATCTTTAAAGAATGGGAACAAAAGATAATCGTAATTGGACTTTATTGCTTGAAGAATTTCATGCAAATTTAAGCATCGATCACTATTGAGATAAAACTCTTTTTATTTGTTGTGGCAACGCCTAAATAGCGGCTTTAAGCTGCATAGAAGTTGGTGCAGACGCATCGTAGCAGTAGCTATATAGATACATTGCGCATCTCGCGACTGTCATAGCAGTCAACTGCTACGTGTAAACCCTGCTTTAGGTAAATGAAATATTAACTTTGTTTCCTTCCACAGATTTATTTCCTTGGTACGACATGTTTCAACACATCGGTGTCATCATCAGGTACCTGATTACCATTAGGTACCATCACCATTAGGTACCTGGTGATGACACCGTTGTGTCGACACATGTCGTACCAAGGAAATAAATCTGTGGAAGGAAACAAAGTTAATATTTCATTTACGAAATTCAACTTCCACCTAGTCGAGCCTCATACTATGGGACGCTGCTTTAGGAATTTGGGTCAGGGAAGGGTATTTGGAAAAATCATGGTCGGAAAATAGGAACTGATCAAGCGGTCGCTCTCTTGACCAGGGGGGCTGTGTTTGAAACCGTCGGGATTATCTCGAATAGGTAACCAAGGAGTCACGTGGTACAAACACGAATGGTTTCAAAAGTTAATCTGTCTGAATCGCTCTTTACAACATCATTAATTGTTTTCACTTGAGTTTTTATCATCTGTCTCGAATATAGAGTCCCCAAATGAGATAAAACACAAGTGTAAGCAACAACTGAGGTTGTGATCAGCGGTTTTAACACTCCAAATTGGCGAACAATTCGTGTTTTTATACCACGTGACACCTTGGTTACCCATTCGAGATAATCCCGAAGGTTTCAAACACGACCACACAGGGAATAGAATGAATCAGCTGATCTTTCCCTTCGGCTTCCTCGCCACACCCGGGGTGGATGTGGAATAATTTTTTTTTTTCCGCCACGGACGTGTTTCCCAGATGGCAATCTCGTGGATTCGCAATCATTCGCGAGGGTGATCGCTGTGCGAGCAATTTATTTTGTAAAATAGATTTTTTTACGCCCCCTCGTCGCGGGTTGCGAAACTTGACGGCTTTGTTCTCGCGTGAGTTGAGTCTCCCCGTGGCGGTCGAAGCGAAACAGCCACTCGTTTTCTTAAGATGTCCGCTTTGCCTTGCCGACAATTTTTCCTCCCCGTGAACCCTGCAAGACCAGTCGGTGTGTGGCACGGGGTGTCCATTCGGTGAACTACTGTTGTACGTGCAATCCCATTTATAGTATTTCAATGCGGTAAACACATACGTGAAATAATGGGTCAAGCGAATCGTAAACTGGGATTCGTCAAAAGAGTATTGGGTAAATGTGACGATCATGTACGAGAAATCAGCTACTTTTCCCTTGTAAGACCTCATTTGGAATATGCTGCCAGTGTATGGGATCCCTACGAAATCGGTCTAAATAACGAACTCGAACGTGTGCAGCGAAGATCGGCAAGATTTGTAAAGGGACGGTATGATAACCTTATTAGCGTAACCAGTCTATTAAATGAATTAAATTGGGAATCATTGTCAGATCGCAGGTTGAAATTTAGACTTAATCTCTTCCACAAATTCCAAGGCAATATTTTCAGTGATGATGTTAAAAATATTTTACGAACCCCAACTTACTGTGGCAGACTGGACCATAATCATAAAATTAGAGAAATTGATTGCCGCACTGACAGATTCAAAATGTCCTTTTTTCCTCGTACTATTAGGGATATGAATAATGTTAAATATATCCAGTACGAGTCTAGCAATGGATAACATTGGTTGAATCGAGTGGAGAGCCTCGATTGAAGAATCGAGTGGAGAGCTGCGTCAAAATAGTCCTAGGATTGTTGACCCTTGATGATGATGATCGGTTTTCTCTCGTAGCTTAGTCTGAAATTCGATTTAGGGTAGGATAGTGATCCTTACCCAAATTAGATCATGCTGCTAATCTTAGCTATTTATTTTGGGAACCTATACCCTCTCCGGTGTTCAAGATGCGATTCCGTTATGAAACGTACTTTTTACCTACCATTTTCTTTATCTGTTGACAACATATCCTATGTGCTCCGTATCAAGTGTCCTCCCGACTATTCTCTCTCCGCAAATATGCTTTCTAGCTTTCCGTTGGCTCGTCCGCTTATTTCCCGGATGTGTTTGCCCCACTATAGGTTCCGCCGCCAGATAGAACCGCTCTGTGTTCTTCTTTTTTTGCTGACTCGGAAGGGAGGTATTTATGTTTTTCGCAACCTCTTACCGTTGCCGCGCGCGACTGCCTTCGACTGTTTGTGCCGCGTAAGGGGAACAAACCGCTGAGCAAGATAGCCGAGTGAGTGCCATGCCCCCCGAATGGATTTATACTGCACGCAGTCTTCCTCCGTTTGTTGCTCCGCTCACCGTCGTCAAGGCAACTCACGCATTTATATTTAGTTGGGTCTCTAATGCCTTTAGCTTTTCTCACCTGATATAGTCTGTGTACCGCATGGTAGCCATCGACGTCGACCATATTTCTAATTCTTTCTCAGTAGTGCCTAAACTACATATAGTGCAACAACACAGTAGCACAGTACATGCAGCAGAACGTAATCTGTCGTTACATCTTCATCTACGTGATACACTGCGAGCCACCGAAAGGATGTAGGTACACATTGCAGGGGCTGAAAGACAACACATTAATTAGTACTTAATGCTAATTACCTACATGCGCCTGATAGCTTCAGTGCTATGTCTTCATGGAGACATGTAGATGTAATATTCACGTGAATCTATATGGTTACTGGCTACATATTAATGACGTTATAAAGGCATTTCTGTGAATATATTAATCTGCATTTCACTAGCATGCACAGTGTAGTAATATGAAACGTGCTTCATGCTCCATAGCCAACTCTAACCATATTTCCCCAGCTGCCTATTATGTTCTCTGATATTAAACTTGCTATAACTTGACAACCCCCTTCTACATGTACACAGTGCCTTACTAGCAATATAAAGGGTTTTTGGCGGGAGTGTCTGTAAAATAGGCGTGGTACATCATGAGACAAAATGTCCTTTTGTTATTAATAACGTATCCAGTTTTTCCTGCCAGAAAAAACAACTTCGCTTACTCTCTACGCTTTCCAATTTCAACTTCCATGACAATTTCAGTACAATTTGTGCTCACAATCAAAGTTCAGAAAGAATTATTGAATCCTTTTATACTTAATATCTCAATTAAACACGTCATATAAGCTCGTGCATTACGTTATTTGTAAGTTAATATCCCCAGCCAATGACAAATTGCTTCAGGAAAAAAAAACATGAGAAACGCTTCGTTTTATTACTTATTTCTTTGATTAGGGCTCTCTGATTTCCCACTGGAAGGGAGCATTTGCGAGCATCAAGTCAATCTTCGTCATGTAACCTACTATTTTGCGATGCAATTTGTAATATGTTTTTACGCCTTTGTCTTTTAATTGGTTCGGTAACATAGTTACCTCAGTACTTACGATAATTTTATGAGGATCAATATCAAAAGACCGTGGCTTCAAGGGTAACGTCTTCGGCATGGCATTCTACATGACGCCCTAAGTACTTGGCATATTTTAATGATGCCAAGGCACGAATGAATAATTTGGTGCAACTATACCTACGCCCAGGTAGTACACAAGTTTTGGTTGAGGAAAATATTAATACGCCACGGAAGGATTTTTTTTAACAAGACAGTTCATCTTTAGACGTAGGTCGGTCGGTCTGTCGAGTGGATCTTCGGTTTGTGGTTTCCGGGGATGAATGAAGCGTTTCTCTGATTCCTTCGTCTCTGCGGAGAAAACACTCACAGGCTTTTTGAGACTCGAATCGACTCGGAGGAAGAAGTCGAAGGGCCAATGGGGGTGCCCTGTGGTACACATGGGAGGGATCGTGAAAGGAGCCTCTTATCTCTCCCCTCCCATACCATGGAATTCACGCGGTGAGGTGGGGGAAGGGGGAAGTTTCGCCTATTAGCGCTAATAGTGGCGCGGAGACTGTTTGCCCTCCTTGGCTTTCAACGGCGCGGTTGCCAAGGAGTGGAGGGGCGGGAGGTGGTTGCTAGGGGTAACGCGCCCGCGTATGTGTGTGTGATAAACGCAAGCATTGGAGGGGAAGGGGGAGGCGGCAGCCACCCCGCGGCGAACCGCCACGCCGTTTCAGATGTGTCCTCGCCATGAAGCGTTCGTTGTGCGCGGTGCGTTGAGCCAAAGTGTTCAAGCACGCCCGCAACAGACTCTGGACTCCAGACTCTCAGAGCATGATTTTATAACATTCCTTCTGTTCATCGCCCCGGGTAATCGCGCTCTTCTTCCGTTCAAGCTAAAAACAAAATCATAAAATGATAATGAAAGCTTTTACATCCGAATCAGTTTTGTTATAATTCAGTTCTTGGGGTCACAAGCTGTCATTTATAATCTTAAACCCGTGGACAAGTAAGACATACCGTTCTGGCTCGATCTTTGCGTTGTCATGGGTACACAATAGTACCGACCAATCGTCCTGCTCTGTAACCTCCCAAATTGCTGGAAGAACGAGGGTAGGAGTCAATGCCAGATCGTAAGTGGAAAAGCGTATAAAATATCCTGTAAAATTAAAGCGGGTTGCATCTACGAAGAGCAAGTTAAAAAAATATCGTCTGTAATGGTGAGTTGAAAAAGAGCGGAGGGGTGATGTTCACTTAAGTTATAAAATGGTTTGAAAATGAGTTTGAAGATGCTGAAAATGTAATTTTACGCCATAGACAGTAGACGGTAGACAATAGTTATTATGATGATAGCTGCCAGTCAGAAAATTTAATAGGATGGGCAACCATAGCTTAAGATAATTAGTATATTTTAGTAGACTAGTGTAATTCATTAGACATGTTTCCCCGTTCCGTTAGAAAATGAGAATATTCCTGAAATGTATGTTCAGTGCCGGGCCCGCAAGTTTTAAGTATTGTCACGTGCGAAGCAGCATCATTTCCTGGAGAATTTATTGAACCAAACAGATAAAAACTGAGATAATAATTCCTGACAATAATTGTATCCTGGACGATTGTGCATATCGTCGCGTCAACTCAAGCTCGTTTCCTCCAACTCTTTCCGCCAACTTCGCATATTTTAGGTGTTCTCTCGGCGTCTTGGACGCCGAAGTTTCCTTTGCCAATGAAGGGACGACCATTGTCCACCGGCGAGACGTCTGAAGACTGCATTGGGGCGCCGCCGACAGACACGACTCGCACGAATGCGTGCATTAAGAGTGAGAGTCAGGGGATGCATTAGTTACGTGACTCAGAACGTGTCATCGCGTGAGTGTCATCGAAGCAGTTTTCAGTACCTATACTGCTCGGACTAGCGGCGATTTGCGTCTCCGATTCTCCGATGAGAGAATTCTTCATGCCTTCGCGGAGTTTGCTTTGCATCCCGCGTTGACCTTCCTCCAAAGGTCGCCGTTGTTCACGGCAGTCCTCGCGATTGGTGGGCTGGAATTGTTTGAAGAATTATCTTGAAATCACGTATCAGTCCGTGGGTACAGTCCGTACAGTCCAATTATCCAGCGGAGATTTAAAGCGGATTGCTACATCGCAAGTAAGCATGTAGACTACGTTTTTAGAAGAGCAGTTGGATTCACATTTAAGTCGGCGGGTGGTAAGCGGGTGCAGATTGTTGTGGGATTGATTAAAGTTATTGATCAAGGTCCATGTTTTGCAGCGGGGGCGGTTGCATGGCGAAGGTAGTTGGGTGGTCTTCTGGAGGCGTGACAGAGGATCGGTAGATTTTAGAGTAGATACAGTTGTCGGTAGATACAGATGTTCTGTAGGTTTGCAGGTCGTTTGTAGCATACAGAGGTGGGAGGAGGTAGGGAGGAGAGAGGAGGTGGCATCGTTTTCTTTTAGCAGCGGATAAAGTGTTTTGAAGAGCATCTTGCCTCACGAAGTCGTCACATCTTCTTTTAAGGTTTTTTTTAGAAATCTTCTCTCTTTTCCATAGCTTCTCAGGACTTCGTTGGACCTCAGGTGTGTCACTTGTTCGGTCAATTTTATTTTCAATATTCTTTCGTTGGCACCAAATTTCGAACGCTTCCAGGTTTGATTTATCTGCTGATGTTAACATCCATCACTCTTATTCCACGAATAAACTTGCTGCACATGTGTTCTCCGAGAGTTCCGTACTTCCTCGCTTTCAAATACAGCTGCAAGTTGCTTCTTCTTTAGGTGGAATGTCCTTGGTGGAATAGCCGGAGCTATTCTACTGACTATTACTTTCTTAAAGTATTTAAGGTATTCCCGGCGAATTGTCAAAGTAAAAATTTAAGTATTGCGTGGAAGCTGACCTTAAAATGAATATGAAGGTCACGGTGAAGCTGTAAACATACAAATGTGCTTTCCTAACAGTCTTAACCTTCTCCGAATCATTCACTGTGATTATGATGGTGGACTCTTCGAGACGTTTATGCTCGTTAAAGATATCACGCGGGCTGAATTCCGAAAAATATTATTATTATCTTTCTTCGTAGACTTGTTAGACTAGGTACTAAAGATACTCTTTCACCTTCCTAAGTTTTTGTTTTCATAGTTTAACATTGATATTTGCTCCCTTTATAAGTCTCCTTTACTTATCAGGGTACATCTACATCTACACGATACCTGCAAGCCTGCGCGAGGGTGCGTGGCAGGAGGTGAAGATCACCAAGCATTCACTACTAACATGCAAACAAGCAACTATAGTGTCTCATGCAACTAGATTGTTAGTGTCTATAGTATTTGAGGGGTTAAGACATGCATCATGCACTACAGAATACTCTAAAATATTTCCCCTCCCTATCCCTTTGCTATGCTGCCTATTCTGTTCTCTTATAGTATAGTGGGTAAAGTTACCACATCCCTAAAGAGTTCTTTCCTCTTTTGCTGACGGTATAGCGATAGAGATATTGATATGTCGTCGTTTTTATTGATGCCTATCGCAAATTCAATGTCATTATCATCATCATTAGTCATCAATCCTCAGATTGGTTTGACGCCGCTCTCCACTGAGTTCTTCTACCAGCTAATTTATTCATATTTACGTAATTCTTCTCTTTCACATCCTTCATCACTAGTTCCTTATATCTCATACGAAGACTTCCTTTGCCGTTCTTCCCGTTCACTTTTCCCACGACGATTTTCTTCATCAGGCCATCGTGTCTTAAGATATGGCCGATTAAGTTGTCCTGTCTTCTTCTTAGAGTTTTCAGCTGACTTCTCTTTTCTCCCACTCTTCGTAAGACTTATTCGTTTGTCACTCGGTTGATCCATTTAATCTTCATCATTCTTCTATAGCACCGCATTTCGAATGCTTCCACCCTTTTCTTCTCCGCTGCTGTCATCGTCCATGGCTCACTGCTGTAAAGAAACATGCTCCAGATATACCACACCCACATACAAGTGTTTATAGAACCCGGCCACCTTGATGAAGCGGTTGAATAGTAGATTTGCACTTCCGTCGCTGACATCTAATCATTCAGTTTTACAGCCAATAAAAATAAACTAGAGATGTGAGAATACTACCCGCGAATACTTGATTACCTCGATTACTAAAGAGTATTCGATATTCGAGATCTCGAATAATTATGCTTAAAGAATTCGATATCTTGAATGATTATTCTAATTAATCTTTATCTTATGTGTTGATGTAGGTACTTCCTGATGAAGGTTTAAAGCACGCAAAGGATGCAACGTTTAAAGTACAGATTGAATCTTTTAGAGAAATTTCAATCGGATAGCTTTACTGAAGATGTTAGGCACATATTAAAAACACCAGCGTATTATGCTAGATTCAACCAGCCAAATAAGATTAGAGAGATAGATTGTCGTACCGGTAGATTCAAAATGGCATTTTTCCCCCGTACTATAAGAGAACAGAATAGGCAGCATAGCAAAGGGATAGGGAGGGGAAATATTTTAGAGTATTCTGTAGTGCATGATGCATGTATTAGTATAGATACTAACAATCAAGTTGCATGAGGTAATATACTTGCTAGTTTGCATGTTAGTAGTGCAGGCTTCACCCCCTGCCACACACCCTCCGCGGTGGCTTGCAGGGTATCGTGTAGATGTAGATGAATTGTTTCCTTAAGTCTACGCTTGCATTTCCAGATTCAAAGTAGTTTCTTCTTTTGGTGGATTGCCTGAGCTATTCTGCTGACAATTTCAATGGTGTAAATTCGATTATGGAGTGCTCTTTCTGGGTTAAAAACCTTGGAGGTAGAAATGCTGGCTGGAATCCCCTGGAATGTGGGTTTTTCGAGGGTTGGACGAGGTGAGGATGGACAAGGGAGTGCGAAGAGGTGGAGGTGTTGGGTGAGGTGGCCGAGTGAGGAGATAAATGGCCAAGTGACTGGCGCTGACTTGGGAAGAAAATGTATTTTGTGTGACCGGGGTGTGGGTGAGAAAGGTCGTTTCGGCTCCCTCTAGAGGAGGAGTCGGGGACACGACAACCAAGGGGTGGAAATTTATTACCTTCCTACGAATTGGCGCTAAGCCTATCATAACACCTTATGCTCTTCCTAGACGACATATCCAATTGCTCGATGATGTTGGGGGGCCTTCCGGACTTTATTGGTGCATATGATCTCGACTCTCGGTCCCCTCCGTGTACAGGTATTACAGCAATCTATGCTGGGTACGTGGAAGTATTTACTTTTAATGTACTCTGATCTCTGATTGTTTTTGTTTATTAATTTTTCCTTAATTCCCTTTTAACTATTTTTTTCTTTCCTTTTTTTTCTCCTTGCCTTTTGTAATTTTTATTTTCTTTAATTTTATATTTTATCTACTAATTTTCCTATACACATACTATTATATTTGAGTTATTCTTAAACACTAGCTTTACTATCAGTAGGATTTCGCAGGTTTTTCGCACCCCCCGTCTTGTGTGGGTGTTTTCCTGCAGTGTGTTTTTGCGTAAAGGATGTAAGCATAATAATCCTCACGTTTTTCCCACATTGTAAATTGTTTCACACACCATTTGATATGTAATATTGATATATTGTGTATATATATTTATTTTGTATTAATGTATCATTCTTTAATTCCTATAAGTGTATTCTTTACTGATTTTTTTAACCTCAGATTGTAATTGTTTTAGGTATTGACCACGATATGATTTATATTTCTTTTGACGAGGGGTTAGATGGCAGAAGGGACAGTCTTGTCTCAATCTCGCCCCAATAAGGACCTTTTATTATTATTATTATTATCTGTTTCCACCGCCGTCAATACGGTCTTTTTTCTCCCTCATTACTTCGGAGACCTGAATATGCCCTGTCCCTGACACGGTTCTGGTCTTTTCGGCATTTATGTATGCGATTGATCCTTTAAGTAGTTTGATTTACCCCTAAATTTCCAGGAACGGACGACTTAAGTATTTATTGTCTGTGTTAATCTTGCCCAGAAGAAAATTTAATGGCGAAATTAAATAGCTACGGGCTTTAAACAATTCGCCAGAAGTGGACTCGGGTAATGTTTCACGACTTCGCAGTTAGGACGGCGTTTAAAATATATTTCAGCATCATAACTTTAAATAGTACCTTTTACAAAGAGCACAGTATGGAAAACCTTGAGGGAACGGATTTTTAAATGTTCACTTTTGATGAAAACATGAAATTCCCAATGGGATACTTACTGGTATCTGTTATTAAAAGTAGCATGAACTACGAAATGGGCTAACGTGAGCGATTACTTAATGAGTGATGTGCAATCATTCAGAGCGGCGTTTTTCACGGGAGACTGCATTTCTTGGTGTGTGACGCACGCGATCCGTTGATACCAGCGAAACGAATCACATGTACGTGAGGAAGCGTTTATAATTGTAAAAATGTAAAGATAATAGCAAGAAGTATTCGAGGAAAGAAAGGCAGAGGTTGATGGTTTTAAATGTTAGGAAATTAAAGTCACCAGGGTGTACCACAGGGGAGTGTAATTGGCCCACTTTTGTACCCTCTGATGATACGAAGGTTACATTAAGGATAAATGCACTAGCGTTTTTAAAGGAATAATTGTCGTGGGATAGATCGTCACGCATATTTTAGTATCGCACACTTCCGAAAACAAGCACACAAACGTGTATGACAACAGTCAATTCCATATCTGTAACGATGGCGAAGAGCTTAGAAGTCACGTGACAGAGGAACCGAATCCGAATGTATCCTTCTTAATATATACCACGCAGCTTGTCAATTACCTGGCACAATCTTTCTCCTTTGCCTATCTATTTTGGCTTTATCACTCCTCCGAGCAAGTAAAAAAACTGCCGGATAATTCATAATTAAAGCAGATAATGATAAATGAAGGCATGTTGCTGGCTGATCAATACACAGCAATGGGACAAGCATCGATATCAATTACTACAAGTGACATAACCTTCTACTGTCCACGCGGACTAATTCGTCCGCTGATATTTCAAAGCTTGCAATATTGTAATTGTCCTTTTAATTTCCTAAATAGACCTCTTTGTCCGTCAATATAACTCCATAAAAATATTCTTGAACATGTGATTTACAATTTAGAAAAAAATGCATCCATGATTTCTAAATATCAAAATCAAGATAGGGAACTGAAGATTTTTAATTTGCAATCAAGAAAAAAATGTGAAGTGAAGGGCTGACGTTCATTGCAGACGACGAAATGCACCCCGCCTGAAAGATTGGGCGGTCATTGCCACAAAAAAATGGATTCCTTAAGGGACAGAAAGCATAAATAGCCTTGCTTATTTCGATCAAGCGGGCAGTTCTGAGACAAAGGGAAAGCAGTCGAGGGATGGTGAGAATTCGCTTGAAACGAAGCCAAGGGGCCAACCAAACCCAGAGTCTCGAGAACGGCGAGGGCAAAGGCAGGCCACCGACACTAATCAGAAGCAATCTTACGGTCATCGATCATCGGGGGGAGGGGGGAATCGGAGAAGTGAAACGACCTCGAATCGCCAGAGGTCACGACTGCGTGCGAGTGAACGAAAATCTGAATGGGGGCGGGGGAGGAAGAAACGCAAGCAATCCATGCAAACATTGTTATTTTTTTCGCACGGTAGTCAGTGGACCTCAAATATTTCCACTTGCCGGGCGCACAAGACGACGGCAATGGAACTTTTTACGTTTACTCGGAACCGAAATCGCAATTTTATACACGAAATCGTTTAGATGGAAACGAAAAAAGAATTTTAGCGAAAAAATTAATCTTCTATAACCACAACCATTCACTAATAAATCAAAAATTAAACAAAATAAGCAAAAGGTGACGCCCACCGAAAAAGCTGCTGTGCTAACATTGACGTCATTTTCCTCCCGTCCTAGACTGCTTTTCGTTGAGGCGAAGGGAGTGGAGGGGGGTTCTCGGAAGGTCTGCTCGCACAGATGCTGTCGCAACTGCTCCTATTGGCAGAGTCAGCTGTGTCCCCCCGTTGCGATAAGACAAAGTAGCTCCGCGGGCTCAGTTGTGATTGGACGAAGTCGTTATACGTCTTTGACTGCTCTTATGGGAAGGGAAGGGAGTGGAGGGGGATTCTCGGAAGGTCTGCTCGCACAGATCCAGTCGCAATCGCTCCTATTGGCAGGTTCAGCCCCTGTGTGTCCCCCCCCTATGCGATAAGGCGAAGTAGCTTCGCGGGCTCAGTTGTGATTGGACGAAGTCTATATACGTCAGAGGTTGCAACTCACCCACTTTTCCGAAAGGGTTAAAAAAAATCATCAATTTTTCGACGCTTATAACTCGATAAATAATTGACGGATCAAAAAACGGAAAAATACGGGTCTTTTTATTTTACAAACTCCATCATATTCGGCAATAAGAAAATATGGTAAACAACCCCATTAATCACAAAGCATTGATACCTCAACGTGCTACCTACCTTTACTCTCATTCAATGGTTATTCATCTGTTTTCAGACTATAGGTGCATATCCATTTCGCTATTTTTTCTGTGTCGATATTTATGCATCAAATATTTTGGTCTTTTATTTCATTTTGACGCGCGAAGTCGCGTAGAGAATCTCCTTGATATTATAATTGAACAACCGATGCGGTAGAACGTGGTCACGCAATTACTAAAATATATTACACTATGATCAAAGTTATCGGTAAGGACCATTTCCTATCTAAGAAGTGAGATCCCGTCTCTATTCGTTTAACTATACACGACGTTCGTTGCCGCTTCCATTTTCAAAGTAAACCTACCAGTAACAGCGATTACGATTACTTAATATGCCAGTAACTACTGCCAACTTTCGTTCACACGGCCAACTTCTAAACCCTCTTCTTTATCACTTTTAACACTAACCTTCTTTCTAATAACTTGCGTTTACACGTACTTCATATACCCGTAAATACCGAAAACCGTGGTTACTCGACCACGGTGGAAAAGCTTACCAAGGGGGTTGTGTTTGAAATCGTCGGGATTATCTCGAGTAGGTAACCAAGGGGTCACGTGGTATAAACACGAATGCTTCGCAAATTTGGTGTGTTAAAACCACTGATTATAACCGCATGCTTTGTTTATATCTCAACTGGGGGATCTTTAGTTGGAATAGATGAGGAAAACTCAAGAAAACAATTAATGATGTTGCAAAGAGCGGTTCAGACACATTAAATCTTGAAACCATTCGTGTTTGCATCACGTGACTCCTTGGTTACCTATTGGAGATAATCCGGACGGTTTCAAACACCCCCCCCAGGGCAAGCGCCCCCAAATGCCCCCCAGGGCAAGCGCCAACTTGCGTTCACGCGTCCAACTTCCAATCATGAAAAGGCTAACCTTCGTAGAAATGTATTAACGGGGCATTAGTGAGTTTAATTTTGCCTTCCCATCCCACTCAGCTGGACTCTGCCCGAGTCCTTTCACCGTCGACGTCGTTGTGGCAGACACAGCTCCCATCTCTGCACCGCTGCCCTCGCCTGAGCAGCCTCGGCCGACTCTTTATCGCCCGTCTCCTCGCTTCTAAAGGCTCAAGTCAGAACCTGCCTTTCCACCTTCCCCTTTTCTACAATGCTACAGGAGCAGGAAGCAGTGAAGGAAAGCGAAGGCTGGTCGGTATGGGGGGACATTTTTAGGGGTGTGTGTTGTGGGGGTGGCACGAGAAATATAGGGCCGTTCGCTGTCGTCCCTGCCTTAGGAATGCCCCCTCCCCCGCCAGGCCTCAAAGGTCCCTGGGACCCGAACGACCGGCCTGCCTTCCTCCCCCCGAGATCCACCCCAGCCAGACGGGGGACCCCTCTCTCAGATGTCCGTCTGGCTCGGACACACTCGCCTCCGAACGGGAGCCCCTAGTTTCTGGAATCCCTGGTCCGCTTTGGTGGTGCACCTCAGTCACGGTACAATGTGACCGCGAAACCATCGGAACCATTGTGAAACGTCAAGACCAGACGCGGGGGATGTACTGAACGCAGATTATATTCCCCTGCATCACGCCGCCTAAAAAATTTCATTCAATCATCAATTTCTTACTCTACCTTAAAGGTCGTTTTACACGGTCATTGAAACTGCGCAAGTTTGATGTTGATTCCGTTTGAGACCATGTTTACGTTTCGTAGACGACATTGGCAAATGCCTTAGTACTGTTCGGAAAAGAACCGAAAAAAAAACAGTAAACTTCAACGTAAATTACCCATTTCCTTGAGACTTTGAGGGCAAAGTGTAAATCGGTTATAAGAACAAGAAAGTTTAAGCATTTTCCCGGTAACACAGAAAGAAAAAAAGAAATCGATTAACGTTTAGTTATTGTACTGAACGATAGAAAAAATTCTTGCGTTTCCATAAATTGAAAAAGTCAGTTTAAACCAATTTAAAATACGTAATTGGCGCCAGGAATCGAATCCGGGCCCTGAGCCTTTTTTATGTAATCTATAGCACCTTCTATGCGTTCCCTGCAGTATCGCGACCCTTGCAACAGAGTGCAGGTGAATGAGCTGTTCTTTTAACTCCCGTTCACCTCAGCGCAGAAAACTCCGTGTAGTCATGACTAACGCCTTGCGCCCGTCAATTGTTCACGCGCGCGCTCGACTCAACTGCTGTTCGTCCTTCGCGGAAGGTTCCGCATTGTCGCGTGACCTCGGTCCGCCATGTTGGTGACCCTCGGTAGACTTAATGGTTCGCATCGCACTTTTTTTGTATATTCTTACTTGCGATCCTGAGAATTAATATCGCATTGTAAACTGTAGTAATCTGCGTTTATTTCCCATGTCGCTAGCAAAATGCTCAAAATTCATTGGACTGTAGGTACATTTTGTAGGGATGGGTCGAATAGCATATTTTTCGAATTATAATATCGAAAGCGAATATTAAATCAATACTTGAATATTTCGAATTTAGAATACCTCGACTTACAATATGATATGCTAGATGTTACTCTGCAAATTAATTTGCTGCCTAAAAATGTTATTCTGGCTTTAAAATGTGAAATACATAATGAAATAATTTAACTACCAACTATGGACTGTTGAATTCATTAACTTTTATAAGCCTTAGTAAGGGAGCAGAAAGTGTTAATACAACATGTTATGTCCAGTTTTGAAATACTTAATATGATGTACTTCATCAACACGCCGAATATAGCGTAATGTACCTAATTATTCGAGATCTCGAATATCGAATTCTTTCTAGTGCCTATTCGGGTATTCGGCGGTAGTATTCACAGACCTCTAATATCGCGGTTAAAAAATGAATGCCATCAGTCTTCACCAGGGCGGACATTGTTCTGTAGGCGCTTGTCAGGTACTGTCAGGTCGGGCTTTTAATCTCGAGGCTATCTCTGAACGAACTAGCCGTGAATATTTTCTACCCATGTCACAGAACGGCATTCATGACCGTGGAACAGGTTCCCAGCTTGAGGATTTCGTGCAGGAATTCGCGTGAATTCTCCCATGAGACTCTGAATCACTCCTCACTTTTTGTCGGACGTATTGGCTGGCGTACTTCCCTCAAAGAGTCAAAGGAAAGGCATTGCATCTCTATTGTATTCATGAACCTCAGTTTATTAATGAAAAATAATTGGTAATAGAAACGGCTCCAAGCGATAGTGCGTTGGACTACGAACAGAAGGTTTTGGGTTTCAATCTGTAAGAGGTCATCTACATCTACACAATACCTTGCAAGTCACCATAAACGTGTGTGGCAGGGGGTGAATTAGCACTAAACCTGAACTACGTATCATGCATGAAAAGGATTAGTAAGTATATTCTACTCTAAACATCACAAAGTAAAAAAAAGGTAAAAAATAGCAAAGCAAGCATGGTATATTATGCTGTTAGTTGGGTTAGCCTAAAGTCCTTATACCCACACGCAACTACCTATGCTATCACATTTATGATATTGGATATATTTACAGCTATTCATATCCCTAAATGTTGGAGGAAAGAATGACTTTTTGAACATGTCGGATCGGCAATCAATTTCTCTAATTTTGTGATTATGGTCAAGTGTACCACAGTAAGATGCAGTTCGCGAAACATTTTTAACGTCATCAGTGAAAATATTGTGTTGAATGTATTTAAGAGATTAAGTCTAAATTTCAACCTAATGTCTGATGATGATTCCCACTATTCCAGTTCACGTAATGGACTGGTTGCACTAATATAGATAGTTAGAAGTACTTACCTTCCGTATTATGCTGTCTTTTATTGTTCTCGGGAAGAATGCTGTTTTAAATGTATCGTACGGCAGACTTATCTCTTCAATTTTGCTTTCGTGATTGGATTGCGTGTATTAAAGCGGTCATAAAAGGCTCTGTGTATGTAGTCTGTGGTTGTCACTGACGGGAAATTAATTTTTCCAGAGAAAAACCACCGATGGAGTGAAACCTAATATGTGCATGATTGTGTGCCAGTTTCTGTGAATCTTTACTCTTCCTCGCCACGTTGGGTGCGTCAAATATTACGGCCGTTGGAGTTTTTCTTTTCGTTATTACATAGGTACAAGGCAGTAGATCACAACCTTTTCATTGACTTCATCGAACTCTGCGTGCGTAAAAATATTTATCCATGGGTATTTTTAACCGATGTCTTCGATAAAACATCCGTGTAGCTTTTTTTTTGTTTTAGACACGATCAAATGATCTGCTGTGATCGTGCCCGCATGACTATCTATCCAATGGACACAAAGCAATTGAGCATCATTTTCAGGCTGTCAGGGTCATGCCGCAGAGTGCAGCTGTTTTTCTTGCGAAGATGATTTGAGGACGCCGACTCAATCCGTAAACAGCAAGTGTGTCGTTGTCCTCGGGTCGGGTTAAATTTAGCGACCAGATGGAGGGACTTGTGATATTTTTACGCCCAGTTCGGCTGTCAAGGTGCGGTTACTTCGGAGCCGTCCGTTTGGTGGACGTGAAAGTGCTTTCGGGCGATTGCCATCCACATTAACGAGGCAGTTGCATTTCCCGTGGCGTCGCCTTCTTCCTCCACTGTCCGAGGTAGTCTTCACTCCTTCAACATATCTTTCCCTTCGGTCAGATCTAGAGATGGACAACTCGGTAAATTACCGAGGTAAATTTCGTAAATTACCGCGGTATTTTTCGTAAATTACCAACAACCCGGAAAATTACCGTAATAAACGGTAATTTTCAGAAAAGTTCTTTTTCAGAAAATTTCTTCCTAACGAAGAAACCATTGGAATGAGTGATATTATAAATTAAGAAACTAAAATGATTTTGTTTACATTGTGTCAGTGATTAATTCAGAGTAAAATAACAAATGCACATTGTGCAGAGGTATGTCTTTGGTAGGATAATTTCTCATATTGTGACAAAAGAGAGGCAAATTGCGTGTTGCTGCCACCTTCGTTATAATTATTTTTATAAGTTACAATAGATAAACGTCGTGATATGTTTGATATTAGCATCGGTATTTATATATCAATGCTATTTGATTTCGTTTTGAGTCCTCTTGATGAGGATTTGCAGATCAAAACTTAAAATTACCGGAAAATTACGGTAAATTTCGAAAATTGCCGTATTTACCACGGTAATTTACCTCAATTGAAAATTACGGTAATTTACCCATCTATAGTCCGATCGCGTTTCTTATCGTTCGACTTCGCTTTTTACCATCCTCTTCGTTTACATCTGCATAATACCCTTTCAACTACCACCCTGACAGCCATCACATTGATTTCCGAACTGACAGATTCAAAATGTCCTTTCCTCGTACAAATAGGAATAAGAATACTTGTAAAAGCATCCAGTAGCATAAATACGAGTGTATCAGTGGATGGCATAGGTAGTTGCATGTTGGCGTAAGAACATCCTAATTAACAGCTTGTTTTTGCATGTTGATTTGCAATTTTTACCTCCTTAAATTGTAAAGTTTAGGATAGATTATTATTAATAATTATTCCGTTTCATGGATGATATACATGGATATGAATCCATCCCCTGCCACACACCTTTATGGTGGCTTGCAGGCTACTTTTAGATTCAAACTGTCTGTATGCGGGTACAGACCCAACATCAAGCATACACAAATATTTGTGGTTACCTGAGAAACATTCCGGAATATACAGAAAGCAAATGCATTAGTACTGTTCGTATATTTATATCATATGGCAGACTTACATACAATGGGACAACCTAATCGGCCATATCTTGAGACACGGTGGCCTGATGAAGACAATCGTCGAGGAAAAAGTGAACGGTAAGAATGGAAAAGGCAGGCCTCGTATGAGATATATGGAACAGGTCGTGAAAGAGAGCAATTACATTAATATGAAGAGGTTGGCCTATGGAAGAATCGAGTGGAGGGCTGCGTCAAATCAATCCTAGGATTGTTGACCCATGATGATGCCACAAAGTAGATAAGCTTCAGGATTTAATCTCGAATCGGATTAATTTATTTCTCCTCACCCATTGCCCCCATCTCCCTTGGAGGCAAGCAGACACTATTAATAGCGTCTTCAAAGCGAGGCGTACTCCGTTGCTAGGGAGATGACATTCCCGCCGTGATTCACAAACGAAGCCCGTCCGCCGATGTCCGAATCCGTCTCCATGGCGACCCTCGCCGAACCCTCCAGAGATGTTTTTTTTTCCTCCCTTCCCAGATGATACCTAGAATATCTCCTTCGCCGTCGGCGAGGAGTTAGAATGGCTGGACTCGGAAGGAAAGGTTTCTACCCCCTCCCCTTCGTAGCCGAGAGGAGAAAGCCGCATTTCAAGCAAGACGTTGCTTTCTCTCCGCTGAGCCCCTCCCCTCCACACCCTCACACCCCTTCCCCAAGGCGACCCCAACAAACGGCGCGCCGTCCCCCCCCCCCCCCACCTCCTGGGAAGAAGGCGAAGGAAGAACGGACGCCCTTTTATCACACGAAAATAGACACAGGAGAGGGAGGAGGGGAACAGACGAGCGCGCATAAAATGACCGCGACTCGGTATTTTTACGCTGGGCGGATGCGAAGTCGGTCTGAGTGCCCGTGCATGCACGCACGTGCATTGCGAGAACGAACGCGCCAAACCGGAGGAAAATGGGGTCGTTTACCATATTTTTTTAATTGCCGAATCTTTTAGAGTTTGTAAAATAAAAAGACCCATATTTTTCCGTTTCTTGTTTTGTTAATAATTTCTCGAGTTATCAGCGGCGAAAAACTGATGTTTTTACCCTTTCGGAAAAATGGGCGTAGTGAAACTTCTGACGTATAACGACTTCGTCCAATCAAAACTGAGCCCGCGAAGCTACTTCGCGGGCTCAGTTTTGATTGGACGAAAAATTTAAATAGTGTAGTATCGCATTGTCCAGGGCGGCGTGGTTAAGTCCTCGCATGCTAACCTTAGGGTCGCGGGTTCGAGTCCCGCCTCACCACATTTTATACCACTCAGGACATGGATGTGTGTGCTCGTCTGTTGTTGTTAATTGTTAAATACCCCGATGTAATGGCCATAGGTGCTGTTATCATTATCTACATCTACGTAATACCCTGCGAGACACCGTGAAGGTGTGTGGCAGGGGGTGAATTCTCACCAAATATGCACTACATATCATGCATAAAAAAAGGCTTAGTATTTACACACTGTTCTAAACTACACTATTTAAAAAAAGATAAAAATATCAAAGCAAGCATGCAAAAACATGCTGTTAGTTGGGTTAGCTTCAAGTCCTTATACCAACATGCAGCTACCAATGTTATCCATTGCTACACTCGTATTGGATATATTTACCGTTATTCATATCCCTAATGGTACGAGGAGAAAAGGACATTTTGAATCTGTCAGTTCAGCATTCAATTTCTCTAATTTTGTAATCAAAGTCCAGTCTACCATAGTAAGTTGGGGTCCGCAAAATATTTTTAACATCATCACTGAAAATATGGTCTTGGAATTTGTTTAAGAGATTAAGTCTAAATTTCAACCTGCGATATGACAATGATTCCCAATTTAATTCATTTAATAGACTGGTTACGCTAATAAGGTTATCGTACCGTCCCTTTACAAATCTTGCCGATCTTCGCTGCACACGTCCAAGTTCATTATTTAGACCGATTGCGTAGGGATCCAAGCACTGGCAACATATTCCGAATCAGGTCTTACAAGGGAAAAGTAGCTGATTTCTCGTACATAATTGTTACATTTACCCAGTACTCTTTAGACGAATCCCAGTTTACGATTCGCTTGACCCATTATTTCACGTATTTGTTTACCCCAGGAAAGATCATGTGTCAGTCTTATTCCAAGATATTTAATGTATTCCACGTTATCGGTGGTATTGGAAAAATGAATAAATTAAGAAGTGCCCCAGAGTTATGGCAGTAACCTTTCCCTTTTTTAAATCAGCGGAATGCAGTAATTTTCTGAAGAAGTCTGTCGAGAAGGAATAAGGAGCTGAGTTCATAACGTCCACGATAGCCTCTCAAAAGCGCTTCCTCAAGCCGTTTTCGCGAGAGACCAGATTTTCTCTTCGGAATGGAGTGGAGGGCCGTCCCATGTTTGCTTTTCTCGCATTGCAGAGAGGGAGACGTTTAAACTGCTTTCCCACTTTAATTCCGCTAAAGGAACCACGCTATTTGGCCTCGCTGCTAGTGGACGACAGTCATTTGTCAGCGTTTGAAGCAAAACATTATCTCTTTCTCCGATAAAATGTTGGTTTTTAGGTCACAACCTAATCCACCAGTATACCACCCCCTTCTTAACAAGCCATTTTATTTGACGAAAGTATACGTGGAATTCTTCAATGGCGGTTTGTCCGTAAAAGTAAAAAGTCTCCCAATTGCTATTTACACTTTTTAACATTTGCTGATCTGTATTTTTTTAAAAGTAACTGCGACAAGTTACTGATTTATACCCCCGCTATTGTTGTGATACTGTATTTAAAAATAAAAATCTGCTTAGTTACCTTCGACCTACTCTGGGAATATGTTGAAGGGAATCAGTAGAATCAGGGAATCAGTTGGCCGATAGAAGAATCGAGTGGAGGGCTGCGTCAGACCAATCCTATGATTGTTGACCAATGATAATGATGATGTGGGAATGGAAAAGTTCAAAATGGGTAATGGTCATGGATATTGACTGTTGCAAATTAGGTGTCGGGATATAGATAAACTCCATCGTTCGAATTCAATGCTCTGCGAGGGTATTCGCGGATGCATTTTTTAACGGCGTGACAGGGTCACGCTTCCGTGATGAATAAATGCATTAGTTTGGAATAATGAGAGGCTGCTTCGGGTGTCCGATCATTAGCTTGTCGCAGTTGTTTTTCGGAACGCGGGACCGGTTGGCCGTTGACTTCGCCGACTCGCATCGCAATGACCTTGATTGCTCTTCTTCTGTTTCCTCTCCCCCTCCCTCCCATCCTCTGCACAGATAGCAGCACTCTCGGGGTGAAATTAATTCCGCGCCTCGCGGTACCACGAATCTAGCTTCACCCCTCATCCCCCTGGCCTTGCTAACCACCGGAATGTTTCCGGACGACTCCGACAGAATTTCCAGCGATTCCGTCCGGAATTTTAGTTGCGTGGTTAACTGGATCGTGATGCAACGGGAGCGGAATACGTACGTGCACATTTCGTGATATCGATCGCGTCATGCGACAGATTCGTGCGTCGCAATTTGTTCGTGGCAGCGCAACGAAATTCGCTTCATGAATTTCACCGGCACTGTGACCCCTCTCTCCCCCCTACCCTATTTCGTAGTTTCCTGGAGGCGGGTTGCGGATGGAGGATTTCGATAATCGTCCACCGTTAATTATTGTGCAACTAATTTAGTGCAGGATACCTCACTGCAACGGAACGTACAAGGGTATTTTGGGAGGCATTTGTGAAAGGTCGTCGTATATGCTTGAGTCAGATTCCTGAGGTTTGTAGGTTAGTTCGAATGGGAATCGCTCATCTGTCTAATAATCTATCTAAATCTGTGTAATACCCTACCAGATACCACAAGGGTGTGCGGTATTGGTTAAAGATCACCAATCATGCACTACTTACACACAATTACGGGGTACAATGATTCTACTCTGTGGAAACATGTTAGAAATAAGAATCTCTGGTTGGTATCTGCATAGTAATAGAGTGAATACTGGTTAGAAAAGATTTCTCTCGATGTATTTCTCTGTACGTCCCTAGCATATACATGTTAGTAATATTAAAACATATACTACGCAACATCTACTCTCCTTATTCTTCACCTACCTGTTGTTCTTCATAATGAAACACAGTAGTAATCATTATGAATATTAGCAACTTCCACATACATCTACATAATACCCTGCAAGCCGCCATAAAGGTGAGTGGCAGGGGGTGAATTCTCACCAAACATGCACTACATATCAATGATAAAAAAGAATTAGAATTTATATAGGTACTGTTCAAAACTACACTATTTAAAAAAAGATAAAAATAGCATAGCATACATGCAAAAACATGCTGTTAGTTGGGTTAGCTTCAAGTCCTTATACCAACATGCAGCTACCAATGTTATCCATTGCTACACTCGCACTGCATATATTTACCGTTATTCATATCCCTAATAGTACTAGGAAAAAAGGACATTTTGAATCTGTCAGTTCGGCAATCAATTTCTTTAATTTTGTGATTACAGTCCAGTCACATAGTCACGCCTGGAACGATTTCTTATACCTATTATTAGTTTGCTATGCTGCCTAATAAGCTCTCTAACGGTAGGTGGAAATAGTGACATTTTAAATCTATCGGTTCGATATTATCATCTCTCTAATCTTATTTATCCGATCAAATCGTAGGTTAAAATCTTCACAAAATCATTAAGATTGAAGCCGAAAAGTTTTCCTCTGGATCTGGATACAATTCGGGAACATCCGCGTAAAATACCTTTGCCAAAAGACTGTCGAAAATGTCTACAGTAAATTGGACCAACAGTTCTATATCTACATCCATACGATACCATGCAAGCCACCGCGAGGGTGTGTGGCAGGGGGTGAAGATCACCATGCATGCACTATTGACTCGCAAACAAGCAACTATAGGGTCTCATGCAACTAGATTCTGAGTATCTATAGTATTTAAGGGGTTAATACATGCATCATGCAATACAGACTACTCTAAAATATTTCACCTACATATCCCTTTCCTATGCTGCCTATTCTGTTCTCTTATAGTACGGGGGAAAAATGCCAATTTTGAATCTATCAGTACGACAATCTCTCTCTCTAGTCTTATTTAGCTGGTCGAATCTAGCATAATACGCTGGTGTTTTTAATTAGATACTAACCATCTAGCTGCATATGAACCTGCTATCTAGCATGATTCCATCAAATGGCTTGTTTGAATGTCAGTAGTGCATATTTGGTGATCTTCTCCCCCTGCCACACACCCTTGCGGGGGCTTACATGCTAATGCGTGGATGTAGATTTAGGTATTCAAACCTCCCACGGATCTCATTGTGCGTATGTGCTAGCGGTGTATGTACTCAGTGAGGCATGTACTCATAGAGGCGTATTCATGTTCGGATGATTTGAACCTCCTTGCACTGTGTGTGCACGAGGCATGGGCTCCCAACGGGCGGCGTGCCTGCGTGTCGGTTTGCCCTTTCTCCCTCCCCCAACCCCTATATACATATATATCTCTCTCTCCCTCTTCTTGTTCAGACTTGCCGAAGCTTCAAGCATTGTCTCATTCTTATCGCCAACTCCTTATCGCGTTTTTTTTCAGCCAGCTGGATTCGCGTTCATTTCCCTCGCATTTTTAAAGAACTCCGTACTCCACCATAATATTAACAATCTAAAATGACTTGTGCACTTTTCTGTGCCCTTTCTCATATTGCAAGCCGTTGCAAAGCAAGTCTAACCTGTATTATAATTAATTAACATTCTTATATGCACGGAGTACTTAGAAAGTAGCTCATGGTTGTCTTCTCTGCGGCCAATATATAATAAGTCCAACGGCGTGTGAAGATCACACATCAGGATTAGAGGCGTGAGTTCATTCCCGTAGACGCTTGTGGTTTCCCGGAAGGGAAATATGCATTAAATATCATGCATAAATAGGATAAGTAAGTATAAGTTTATTAAAGTCTAAACTTTAATTTGAAAAGAAAAAGATTAAAATAACAAAACAGGCATGAAAGAACATGCTGTTAGTTGGGTTAGCCTAAATTTCTTACCAACATGTAACTATCTATGTTATCCATTGATACATTCGTATTAATGCTATTGTATGTAACTCAGTCAATAAACGCTCATTGGAGCTAATGTGTAGGCACTCGAGGAATGAGGAATAAGTCACTAATACTCAATAAATAAAAAACATAGACACGAAAAAAAAGACACATGTTATGTAGAACTGTTTCGGCGGTGACCATCCGCCTTCATCAGCTAGAGAGAAGTGAGGTTCGAGGACTGCGGATAAGGAAGTATGCTATTGTATGTAGGTATTTAAAGCTATTTATTTCCCCAATTGTACTTGGGAAGGAGGACATTTTGAATCGGTCAGTTCGGCAATCAATTTCTCTAATTTTGTGATTGTGGTCCAGTCTACCATTGTAAGTTGGATTTCGCAAAATATTTTTAACGTCATCAGTGAAAATATAATCTTGGAATTTAGTTGAGAGATTAAGTCAAAAATTTCAACCTACTATCTGACAATGTAACCCATTTTAGTTCATCTAATAGAATCTAGGTTACCGTCCCTTAACAAATCTTGCCGATCCCCGCTGCATACGATCCAGTTCGTTATTTAAGCCTATTTCGTGCCTAAGCCCTTTTAATTATATGGATAACCCCTCTGGCGACGGAGGAAATGAAGTTGTGCTGTTTCTTGCGAGCGTGAGATAGTCGCCTCGCGTGTCCCTGGTTGCCCAATAAGTGCTGGGAATGAAGGTCACGAACCTCTGCCGAAAAAATTTTGACCATAGTCTGCTGCCCTCTCTCTTTTCCTTGAAATTTAAATCGTGGCGTACCCAATTCCAATCAGGCGTCTGTTGTGGGTGGTTTCAGTCGTTATCTTGGTGGCAATTGGTTTCGTAGAGGTCTAGATCATTCGTGATGTATTGTGGCGCGGTAATGTAAAATGAAGTTCCAAAAAAGTATGGCGGAGTGCGTGTTTGGCAGTAACGTTCATTGGGTTGCTGCGAATGCTGCCGTTGTGATTCAAAGATGACTGAAAAACTGTCTAAACTGTCGTTAGCTGCAGTTTATCGATGCAGGTACACAACAGCCCTGACGTTAACATTCAGCTACATTTGCGCATTTTTATGCGAGCCACCGCGAGGGTGTGTGGCAGGGGTTTAAGATAACCAAACACGCAGTATCGATATGCAACATATAGTTATAATGCTACTATAATACGGAAACATGTTAGATGACGGAGTCACGTGAAAGCTAGGTGTAGTATGCAAATAGTAAAAAAGGAATTATGGGTTATAATGACATTCATGTAAATATGATTATTTATTGTTTTACCTTTTGTGCTTGAGTTAGTGATGTTAAAACATTCACTGTAGACTTCTACTTCTGCCTACGTATCTCTTTGCTATGTTGCCTATTATGTTCTCTGACGGTACGCGGGAAAAATGACATTTTAAATTATAGTTACGACAATCTCTCTAATCTTATCTAACAATCATTGCAATGGAGATCATTGTTTTTAGTAGACCTTCGTTTATGACATGCTTCTTGACCTATTCATGCGCAAACTAATATTGTCATGTAACAATGCCTCAGCTTCACGTCACTCAACAATCAGCGACAGCTTCGATGGGATTCAGGGCGCTACCACGAAATAATGAAACTCATCGTGGTTGCATTCACGGTGTTCTCCTTCGAGCAGAGCCGCGTCTGGGCAAGGCGAAGGCAGAAGTCGGGGAGCATCTGCTATCTCCTGCTTGCTGGGCGCAAGAGGCTATCAACTTTCGAGCGGTAATCTTATCTAGGAATGGCCTGCCCCAGCCTGGGTTTGTGTTCGCCTGCGAGAGAGAGTTCCCTCTCGAGTGCGTTCGCGTGGTACGTAAATAATTCGTTGGCCAATGAACCTCTCCGATCAGCCTCCTCCCGTGCTTGCGGGCGCTGAACAAGATGGCCGCCAGAGGACGCAGTGCCCGAGTCACGAGGAGACTCACGGAGGAGGAGTGTCCTTGAGAGTGGGAGGAGGGGGCACAGTTGGAGGGGGAGGAGGCAAGGATGATGGGCAAGAAGAAGTCGCATTATTCAAACGTCTGGGGGGGAGCCGCTCTTTAACTACGGCGCACACTCTCGTGATCTTAATTTATTCGCGGTAGCATCCCCATCCGCTAGCTCCCTGTCTGTCCGTCTTCCGTTATTGTGCCAATCCGAGCGTTACGGGTTAGCAGCGGTGCGGATTTTTGACTGTGGTCAGTGCCGAGATTGGACTCGTGCTAGTGACCGCTTCCTGACCGCTTCTTCCGTGCGTAGTGCATCGACAATATAATGTACCTGCAAGTTGGCGGAGTGAGTAGGTAGCTAGTCGTCAGATGATGAGTAGTACTCGTCCTATGCCGTGCAACTGGCCACAAGCTTGTTGTAGATACATAAAACCTGCGAGCCACCGCGAGGGTGTGTGGCAGGATGTGAAGATCACCAAACATGCGCTATTGGCATGCAACTAGGGTACTACTTTTAAACCTGCTAGATAATAGGGTCACAAGCAGTTTGATGGTTAGTATCAACCTAGTAATGAAGGGGTTATTGGTTGTTAATACATGCATCATGCACTACAGAGCACTATTAACAATATTTCACCTAATTATCCCTTTTATTTAGGGGGAGTCGTGGTGGCCTACTGGGTAGAGCACTGAGCTACTGACCGGAGGGTCCCGGGTTCAAATCCCGGGGCTTTTTGGACACTCCCATCTAAAATCCTCGCGATTCGATTTTCTGCGTGTTAGAACTTCGTAGGAAATCCCAGGGGAAGGAACTGGCCCCCCTACCCTGAATGTGTGAATTTCACACGCCACAGGCTTAGTACGGGGTGAGCTCTACTCTCACCTATCGAAACCAACCTTCGGGTTGAATCACTGAGTGAGTGATCTCCTTATTATGCTGTCTATTTTATTTTGCTCTCTTATGGTACGCCATAAAACATTTAAAATCTATCGGCACGACAATCTATCTCCTCATTCATTCCATTCCTATCCTTATACCTTTCCTCCCGGTCTGAAGCGCCTATAAGTGCGGAAACAGACTTGAAAACACCCATTGAAGTATCTCTCTAATCTTGATAATCTGATCAAACCTAGCATAATACTTAGGAGCTTAATTCATACATAAACATGTGTATATAACGTCATCTGTAAACAAATCAACCTGCGTATCAAATTTTAACCTGCGTTCTGATAGTAATTCCCATCCTAGTTCTTCTACTAAACTCGTTTGTAATTATCATAACGGCGTTTAACAAATCATAGATGATCCCCATGTCTCTGTGTGTTGCGTCAATAGTAAGCTCAGTAAACAATAGATTATCTTTGTCATCAAGAATTTATAATTGCAGCAACCTTGCCAACAACTTTGTTGAGTCTCCTTCTTATGTCCGGGCATTCGTCATTGTTTCAGTTTTTATAGATTTCTAATCACAAGACGTCATCATGTTGATATTCTGAGACTGTCCTTTGTTCAACTCACCCGGGATTGTCTAGTTAAACCTGAGTAGAGTACTTTTCTGAGCGCCGGAACTTGCTGGGAAATATCAAGGGCATAGTGAAAGGAACTGGCTCTCCTGCCGGGATGTGTGACATTTGCAGTGCCGTTGTACTTAGTGCTTGATGACCAACCGGCCGGCTTTAGACTATGGATTCTGATTATTGTAGACTTTATTTCTCATGTGACCTTTGTAATAGGTGCACGAACACAATATCTTCTGGTTTCTAGGTCGGATGATACCTATCTGTCCACCGGCGTGACACATACACCGTCCCAGAATAGCCGCCATTTGATGATACTTGATTTTTAGCAGTATTAATGATCAGTTTCCTATAAAACCCAATGATCTAAGTAATGGTCTCTGTAGGCACTTCTTTCTAGTTGAGAGTGGTTAATTTGAAGGGCATGGTCAAGCAGGACAGAAGTTTTATGTTTTTGCTGCCCTAAATGGTTGTTATTTTCTTGCAGAGTAATATCTATTTTAATCCTGGCATTGCTTCCGAGTCAGAACTTCACCACCAGGTGCAGTTTATCTGCAAGCAGCTCTGAAATCTGCTAAACTTCAATTATTACTTCGAGAACTGGTTCGGAATGAAATAAAATTGTATGGGAGAATAGCCGCTAATTATGACGTAAAGTTTTCCAGCGAGTCTTGCCTGATATCTCGCAATTGGCTCATGTTGGGTGTAAAAATAAAATATGATGTCGTGGACGTGTTTCGAGTGAGCTCTGCTATCGCCGTCCAGACTAACCTTCGGGCTGTTCACTGTGTTTTTTTTTAAGCGAAGTCAGAAGATTAAGTGGGATTTTTCACCACCGTTCGCAAGAATTGAGTGTATTTTTTTAATGAGTCCTAACGACCGAGGGAATATCTTGCGACTGAAGCCGTTTCTCAGGCTACACCACCTCCATATTTTTTTCGCCAGACCTTTTTGAGCCTCGGCATCATCGACAGCGCCTTCATTTATTTTTCGAACGCCCCATATTTTCTTCCCCGGGTGTCATCGTTTGCGCTGGCGTGCAATTGCGATTGGGTGAGTGGGGGGAGTGGGTTTTATAGGAGCGCGTCCGTGGAGACTGGAGGAGTTGTGATTGCTGTGGGTGGGTGGGGGAGTATAAGGTCTCTGCCGCTGGATGCCGACTGCGCCTACCTCCTTTCATTTGTTTTCTTAATCTCCTCCAACCGGCGACCACAATCGCTCTCTCTCTCTCCCTTCGGTGGAACCGGGAGCCATTATCTCATGTCCGAACGCAGCCCTTCGCGATCGCCCTTCGCGTAAATAAGCCCCGCTGCCACACTCCCACGCTAAGATTCCTCCTGCTTTCCAATCGGCTGCCTCCTCCTCCCGCTCCTGCAAAGAGACGGACGGCAGTTCAAGGTGGAAGTGGGTGCCATCGGCTGTCTTTTGTCGGAGGGAGTTGTTAGCGTGAGGTCTTGGTTGGCGATCTGAGAACTTCCTTGGATTCCGTCGTAAAGTCTCTGCGATCACGTGAGTTAGTAGTTTTGAATTTATGAAATGGAAATCAGAACGCATTCCAGTACACATCGTAATGTGTGTGATGATGTGACATCCACGTATGCAAAAACACTTGTTCATCTATATCTACATAATACCCTAGGAGGGATCCACTCTTTCTCATTCCCTATACGACCAACGGAGTATCTACCTCATCTGCAGTCAGTTAAACCCTTTTCATCTACATCTACATAATACCCTGCAAGTCACCTCAAAGGTATGTGGCACGGAGTGAATTCTCACCAAACATGCACTACATAGCATGCATAAAAAAGGATTAGTATTTATATACTGTTCTAAACTTCACTATTTAAAAAAAGATAAAAATAGCAACGCAAACATGCAAAAACATGCTGTTAGTTGGCTTAGCTTCAAGTCCTTATACTAAAATGCAGCTACTCGTATTGGATATATTACCGTTGTTCATCTTCCTAATTTTATGAGGAAAATATGACGTTTTGTATGTGTCAGTTCTGCAATCAATTTCTCTAATTTTGTGATTATGGTCCAGTCTACCATAGTAAGTTGGTGTCCGCAAAATATTTTTAACATCATCACTGAAAATGTAAAACGCCATTAAAATATTTTGCAGACACCAACTTACTATGGGTGACTAGACCACAATCACAAAATTAGAGAAATTGATTGCCGAACTGAGATTCAAAATGTCCTTTTTTCCTCGTACTATTAGGGATATGAAAAACGGTAAATATATCCAATACGAGTGTAGCAATGGATAACATTGGTAGCTGCATGTTGGTATAAGGACTTAAAGCTAACCCAACAAACAGCATGTTTTTGCATGTATGCTTTGCTATTTTTATCTTTATTTAAATAGCGTATTTTTGAACAGTACCTATACTAGTACTAATCCTTTTTATGCACGATATGTAGTGCATGTTTGGTGAGAGTTCACCCCCTGCCACACACCTTTATGGTGACTTGCAGGGTATTATTTAGATGTAGATGAAAAGGGTTTAACTGACTGCAGATGAGGTAGGTACTCCGTTGGTCGTATAGGGAATGTGAAAGAGTGGATCCCTTAGAGCCATTCGTAAGGACTTGACCACGAGTGTCTTCCTGCCCTCCCTCCCCTCCGGGAATTCCCACACCTCCCCATTACCCACTTGTCTTTAATGGCACCGACAAACCCAGTCTTGCTTACCGATACCACGTCCGAAGGAAAGGTATGTTACCCCTTTTTATGTGATCGGTTGGGCCCGTTCCAAGGAAGTATATTAGTCTACGGAAGGTCGGAGGAAGAGACGGAGACATAATTGCTCTCATAATTGTCTCGCAGCATATGGAAATACGAGGGGTGTTCTTCAGATGGTAGCACAGAAGAAACGTTACGGTGGGAAGGTAATCATGATAGGAGTTCTGGGATTGGTTGAGGAAGAAAGGACATTGATTGGGGTAATTAGTAGGAGGCAGAATTGAGTGGAACTGGTAATGAAGGGAAAGGGTGTATTGAGGGACACAGAAAAGAGGGAAAAAAACGAGTTGGGGGAAGGGGAGGAGAATAGACTACTGAAATGAACAAGGAAACTCGAGGAGTAGTTGGATATTTTTAAGGAACGTATTGAGCTTTTCCCAGAGATTGGAAAGTATGACTAATGACCATCGGAACTTGCTTTTATCGGTAGACCACTAATGGTTATTGAGTACAACCCATTCCTACGGCAATGGGGAGTTACATCTACATAATACCCTGAAAGACACCATAAAAGTTTGCGTAAGGGGGTGAATCCACACGAAACATACATGAAAAGGATAAGTAATTATATTCCCGTCTAAAATTCACAATTAAAAAAAAAAGATTAAAATAGCTTATACAGCATTCAAAAACATGCTGTTAGTTATGTTAGCTTAAGGTCCTTGCACCAACATGCAACTACCGATGTTATCCATTGATACAATTGCATTTATACCACTGGATATTAGATCAGTTATTCAATTCTCTGATTGTTCGAGGAAAGAAGAGCATTTTGAATCTGTCAGTTCGGCAATCAGTTTCTTTAATTTTGTGATTATAGTCCAGTCTGCCATAGTAAGTCGGAGGTCGCAAAATATTTTTAACGTCGTCAGTGAAAATATTATCTTGGAATTTATTTAAGAGATTGTCTAAATTTCAACACAGTTCAAAATTTGAGGCTTTACTTTGTGGAACCACTCGATTGGAAATGATCTTGAAAATGATATATATTGTCGAAACCATGGTTAAAACCAATAAAACCTTTGTGTGGAACGTACGAAGTGAATTTTCATTTCCAATCTAAATTTCAACCTACTATCTGACTGTGATTCCGATTTTAGTTCATTTAATACACTGCTTACGCTAATATAGTTATCATGCCGTCCCTTAACAAATCTTACCGATCTTCGCAGCATACGTTCACGTTAGGTCTATTTCGTATGGATTTTATATACTTGCAGCGTTTTCCAAGGGAGGTATAACGAGGGAATAGAAGCTAACTGATTTCTCGTAAATTATCGTCACATTTACCCAGTACTCTTTTGATGAATACCAGTTTACGATAAGTATAAGACAATAATACGACTTGAAGTTTACCATATCTACGCAACGTCCCGCGAGGGTGTGTGGCAGAGGGTGAAAATCACCAACCGTGCACCATTTGCATTTAGGTAAAACGTGTCCGACGTAGCGTGTGTGGCTCCCATGTCGCACGAGACATCGCCGTCGCTGACGAGTGACAGAGTCCGTTTTTGCAACCAAGGTCGTTGCCAGGCGGGGGAGGGATGGACGGAGCCACCCCGGATTAACCCCTCGTCACCCCTCCCCCGTCCAAAGGCCCTTTCTCTCCTCCGCCTCCTCTTGTGTGTCTGGGCACCGCGAAGGGTCGGTCGCCTGCCGGCCCTGACGTGCCCTCCCTTAAAAAACACGGCCCCTCCATCATGTGCCAAGTATCCTGCTGACCATGTGCAGGGTAGAGATCATCACCCCTCGTGCACTCGGTGCATGCGCTATAGAAAATATATCTACATCTACGTAATACCCTTCAAGCCACCATAAAGGTGTGTGGCAGGGGGTGAATTCTCACCAAACATGCCCTACATTTCATGCATAAAAAATATTAGTATTAATATATTGATCTAAACTGCACTATTTAAAAAAAGATTAAAATAGCTTAGGAAACATTCAAAAACATATTGTTAGTTGTGTTAGCTAAAGGTCCTTATACCAGCATGCAACTATGTATGCTATGTATTGATTCACTCGTATTGGACGTATTTATCGCTATTCATATCCCTAATTGTACGAGGAACAAAAGGACATTATGAATTTGTCAGTTCGGCAATCAATGTCTCTAATTTTGTGATTATCGTCCAGTCTACCATAGTAGGTAAGTTGGGCCTGCGAAATATTTTTAACATCATCACTGAAATTGATGGAATCATCCTTGGAATTTATTTAAGAGATTAAGTCTATATTTCCACCTGCGATCTGAAAATGATTCCCATTTTAATTCATTCAATAGACTGGTATAATGTACTGGATAGACTGGTGATATGGTTAGAGAAAGTAATGTTAGGTAGGGATTGAACTTGAAATAATTATATTTGCAATAATTATTTGAGGCAAAGGAGAAGGGATATTGTTACAATTATTGTATCAATATTTCGTTTCGAATTCACAAAGCTACTTTTACATTGGACATGCAAGGATGTTGACATGCGTGACTAGGACTTTGGTCTTTACGCCAGTTACGTGACTTTCATGACGCATGATTATCTGAAACTATCCGCCTGCAGGGTATTAATCATTAGTACCCATCTTACCCACGTGTCATTTGCTAAACGAAAGATAGGTAGCTAAATGATTAGAGATAATGGTTTTCAGGTAGAGATTGAACTTGGAAATTACGAATTTGCAATAATTTTTGACGGGAAAAGAGGAGGATTTTGTACATTCCAATAAATGCTTCAATTTTGAAGATACCTATCTTCCGGGATTTCTGTCTTGCAGATTCATTTTTCTTGGATAGCGGTTTCACTGGCGTTGCAGTCGTCGTCTTCTGGTCAGCTGTGTTCGATGCTTCATTGTTTGTCCGTTTTATATACCTCCCTTGTTCGACCCCGGTGGATGCTCATTGGTCGATAGATTTTTCAGTCAAGCGGCGTGCGGTCTGACAAATCGGTGGAGTATTTTTCATGATTATACGTTTCCAAGTGCTGGAAAGCGTAGTATCTGTCCTCTCTTTCGAAATTCTTTGGTTTCTTGCGGATTCCAATCGCTTCTCGGATGAGTCGCGGAAAATACCGTTCTTCTTTCGCGATTATTTTCGCTTCTTCGAAGTTTTATGTCGTGAGTTAACAATGACGCACCGCGAAAGCCTACATAAGGAAATGCTTCAATACTTAGTTTTCAATCCACAATGATACTTTTATGTTTTCAACATTCGTGACTAATCCTTGATACAAGGGAGGCTACTTTCCTTAGGCCTATGTATCTGGTATTTTTCCCCTGTTATCATCTCTAATTTTTCTCAGGAAGGAATAGATTTGAAATCTCTCTTTAAAGGTGGCAGATGGCACAGTATTTGCCTCAATCTCGTCCCAATGAATACCTTTTTTACTACTGCGCTCGTTGATACCTCTTAACTTGTTTACGAGATTGGCCATACCGTGCGGTAGTTCTCGAAGTATTGCAAGCCTCTACGGGAAACAGATCGGCGTCAAACATTCCCAAATACTTCCTCAATATAAATAGCAATTTTGGATTGTGACCTGATAGAGTTTGTATTTGAGTTCTGTTGAGCTCGTGACCCTGAGACTTTAACAACCACCTTAACTGTTCTTTCCGATATTCTTTACGCTCCAACTCCTGTACTCAACATCTACATCTACATAATACCCTGCAAGCCACCACAAAGGTGTGTGGCAGGGGGTAATTTCTCACCAACATGCACTACATATCATGCATAAAAAAGGAATAGAATTAATTTACTAGTCAAAACTTCACTATTTAAAAAAGACTGCCTATTAAAAGAATTAAAATTCCCATTTTAATTCATTTAATAGACTGGTTACGCTTATATAATTATCGTATCGTCCCCTTACAAACCTTGCCGTACTTCGCTGCACACGTTCAAGTTCATTATTTAGACCGATTTCGTAGGGATCCCATATACTGGCAGCATATTCCAAATGAGGTCTTACAAGGGAAAAGTAGCTGATTTCTCGTACATGATCGTCACATTTACCAAATACTCTTTTGACGAATCCCAGTCTACGATTAGCTTGACCAATTATTTCACGTATGTGTTTACCCCAGGAAAGATCATTTGTCAGTGTTATTCCAAGATATTTAATGGATTCCACTTGTGTTTTTTCATTATTACTTATTTTTTATGTGCTAGGAGGAGAACTATTCTTTTTCCAAAAATTCATTACTACACATTTTTTTAAATTTAATTCTAACTGCCATGTATCACACCAATTTTCACTTGTTTGTAGGTCATCATTTAAATATTCTTTATCGTTTGGGCTTAGAGTTTCCCTGTACACAACTGCGTCATCGGCAAATAGACGGAGCTAAAACCTCAACCTGGCGTTCGTGCGGGGACCGAAATCCTGCAGTACCCTTCTCCCCTTGGCCGCCTGGAGACTGCTGAGGGGTTCTTTCCACCCTTCGCCCCTGACGGAAAAGGTCTTCACCCTCCCCGACCCACCCAAACAACCCTCCTCCCTCACACACCCTTCCCATCTCTCTCTCTGTTTATTATGTTTTTTTTTTTCACCGGGCAACGAGTGGGATGGGGCTTTTTAAGACTTGCTCTACGCGTTGTTGCCACGTCTACCCTTCATAGGCAGCTCGAACCCGACCTCAGTTATTTTTTCCCGGTCTTGTTTCTTTGCGCGGTTGCTGAATCCTATTATGCTCACTGACAATGGGGTCGTTTACCATATTTTTTTTATTGCCGAATCTGATAGAGTTTGTAAAATAAAAGGACCCGTATTTTTCCGTTTTCTGATCCGACAATTATTTCCCAAGTTATAAGCGGCGAAAAACTGATGTTTTTAACCCTTTCGGAAAAGTGGGTGTGGTGCAACCTCTGACGTACATCGACTTCGTCCAATCACAACTGAGCCCGCGAAGCTACTTCGCCTTATCGCAAAGGGGGGATACAGCTGACTCGGCCAATGGGAGAGATTTCGACAGCATCTGTGCGAGCAGACCTTCCGAGAACCCCCCTCCACTCCCTTCCCCCTCCCCTGAAAACAGTCAAGGACGGGAGGAAAATGACGTCAATGTTATCACAGCAGCATTTTCGGTGGGCGTCAACTTTTGCTTATTTTATTTTTTGATTTATGAGTGAATGGTTGTGGTTAAAAGATTAATTTTTTCACTAAAATTCGTTTTTCGTTTCCATCTAACGATTTCGTGTACAAAATTGCGATTTCGGTTCCGAGTAAACGCCCCCATTGTCTGCACTGATAGGTGCTTCTGGATGTCATTATTATGTAAGAGGAGGACTCCTTCAACTCCTAGAGTGGATACCACGAATTAGTCAAACTTCCACCTGGAGGGTTACCTACTCGACAGATAACCCTGTAAGGTCCCGTTTCCACTACTGACATTCTACCACGGTTATTTCAGCCCTCATAACCTACCTGCGTTCCAGTTAGCTACAATGTTACCCTTGTAATCACTGCTTTCGTCACATAGCGGTTACCAGTATTCCAGTCCAAAAGAAAATCGACGATCGTTATAGAAATGCGCAAAGATGGTAGCACATTGAAGTGTGTAAGCACTTGAAGTTTTATTCAAGAATCTATATTGATTGTTATAATCAAATGTTGTCGGGCTTATCGCGTACGCCTAAGGAGCAGGTCCGTCTCCTCGTGAGCAAAGTTTTTGCAATTCTTTTTTTCGGTCATTGCTGGGAAAATATAATTAAATTGTGTAAACCATAGGTAATAACAACTCTGGAGCATCATTGAGCATAGACAAAAATCAAGTATTACGCCAAACAAAGACACCACACCAACTACGTTTTCCTAGATGCACACTCCGCGATCCTTCACCGCTATTCGTGATTCAACTGTTTCCCCATAATTCTTACCAGGATTTTGACTAACTTGCGTTCCAATTACAAAAAAGACACGACGGTAACCACTATTCCCTGATCTAACAAGGGTATCTCAATGCTAGTAGGACTATCTACCATGGTAGGCGTTTTCGAGCGTTTCCATTACTAGCATTGCGCGGGTAGAGAGTTACCGTCGTAGAAATGTCAGTAGTGGAAACGGGGCCTAAGCCACCCCGAAAGGTTTTTTTGATTCATCTACATCTACATAATACTCTGCAGGCCACTATGAAAGTGTGTGGCAGGAGGATTTCCTCTGCCATACACCTTTATGGAGGCTAGTAGGGTATTATGTAGATGTAGATGTTAGGCGGGTTCGTGGTAGGGAGTGAATTATCACCGGAAATGCACTACGTGTATGCACTAGTGTTTCCAGTGGTACTTAATAGGATATGATCATTAATATTATGCCGGGCTGACAGTTTCAATTTTATCTTTTATGCAACTAACTAAGCGACATTGACAAAATACTACAATCAATTTCCCATGGAAATATTCGGTTTCCATGAAAATCACCGGCTTTAGTGAAACCCTCACCTGCCGTTCCTGGGATCGCGGTTGAGTTTATCACCCCTCAGAGAATAGGTGTGTCCTTAGTTATGGTTCTTGGATTACCTTTAATAACTACTTTCACTTAGTACGTAAAAGGGTCGCTTGTCAGTGTATTCATTCTCAACATATACCTACTTCCATTCATTATGGTGTCAAAGGATGTGTATGAGGAAAGATCCCCTGCAACGATGGTCGAGCACCACAATAGGGCAATTTCCTTCATCAAAGAAAACATAATTCATTAATTGCGATGCGTGACTCACCATAAATTTATTCATTTTACGCAGAATCTTTGAATTGAGAAATTCCAGTTTACCATAAAATTAATCGTTAATTTTAAGTTCGTAAGCTCGTAATGAAGGGACTGCGCAGCCTTGTTTCTGACGTAAAAGGTACATCTACATTTACACAATACATTGCAAGCCACCGTAAAGGTGGTTTGCAATGTATTGTGAACGCCCCCACCACTCTTTGTCTAGAAAATAGAAATAGCAGGTTGAATTTTTGACTTGATCTCCTAAATAAATTCCAAGATAATATTTTCAGTGAGGACGTTAGAAATATTTTGTGAACCCCAACTTACTATGATAGACTGGACCATAATCACAAAATTAGAGAAATTGATTGCCGAACTAACAGATTCAAAATGTCCTTTTTTCCTCGTACAATTAGGGATATGAATAGGGGTAAATATGTCCAATACGAGTGATTCAATCCATAGCATAGGTAGTTGCACGTTGGCGTAATGACTTGAAGGTAACCCAACTAACGTAGTTTGCTATTTTTATCTTTTCAAATATTGCAGTTCCGACTAATATATTAATACTAATCCTTTTAATGGTGCATGTTTGGTGAGAATTCACCCCCTTCCACACACCTTTATGGTGGCTTGCAGGGTATTATGTAGATGTAGATAGGTAAAAAAATAATAAAGGGAAACATCTCTATTTCCGGTAGAGTGTTCTGTTAATGTGTGTGCACATCTCCTTATTGAGGCCCGTGGCGCACTCTGAATGGCTTCCTTTGAAGAAACTCGTTCAAAAAATATGTGTTTTTCATCTCTCCACGATTGTGTAACATTTGAAAGAAAATATTGTATTGAGTTCGGTGTTTCCAGATTTGCCGCATGACTTGGTGACTCCGTTTGCTGGCCTTTGGATCTCTGTTAATGGTACTAAGCGTAGAGATGGGCAACTCGATCTATTACCGCGTTAATTTTCGTAAATTACCGTGGTATTTTTCGTAAATAACCAATACCCCTGAAAATTACCGTAATGAACGGTAATTTTCAGGGGTATTGGTTCTTTTTCAGAAAATTTCTTCATCACGAAGAAACCATTGGAATGGGTGATATTATAAATTACGTAGCTAAAACGATTTTGTTTACATCGTTTACATTGTGTCCGTTATTAATTCAGAGTAAAATAACAAAAGCACATTGCGCAGAGGTATGTCTTTGGAAGGAAAATTTCTCATGGTGTGACAAAATAGAAGCAAATTGCGTGTTGCTGCCAACTTCGTTATAATTTTTTTTAATGAGTTATAATAGATAGACGTCGTCATATGTTTGATATAAGCGTCGGCATTTGCATCTCAATGCTATTTGATTTCGTTTTGAGTCCGCCGATAAGGATTTGCAGCTCAAAATTTAAAATTACCGGAAAATTACGGTAATTTTCGAAAATTACCGTAATTCACCACGGTAATTTACCCATCTCTAACAAAGCGTCGTCTAAGATGCAACTACAATTCAGGAGTACATGCCCTTCGGAGTAATACCTCTTTAGAGTTTAATTGGGGGCCAGCCAAAAACGTGTTCTTACACTTACATTGTGCAGCGCGTACTCTTCAGATATATTACGCTTCTATATAGGCGATTGTTTGGAAAATCATTTGTGGTAATGTTTTTATTTTATCTTAAAGTGTCTCTGTCGGTACGATGCGGGTGTCACGATCTCTTTAGGGTGCGTTGAGGGTCCGTTTGGTGTTTCCGTGATCGCAGCACGGGAATGCACGGTGCTGTCCTTGGTCAGATGGTTGCGATGGTGGTTTCACGGATTTCGGTGGTGGTCAGGGGGTTGGCCGTAAAGAGAGAGAGGATTCCCTTCTGTTAGGACCCTGCCGAGGGGTCGCACAGGATCCAGGGGCGTTGACAGGTGCCCGAGAGCCAGGGTTTCGTCGGCACCCCCCCTCAGGGGTGAGCTACCGCCGAGACCGCCAACCCCTCCCTCCCCCTCCTCTCTCCACCCCGTTGCTTGCTCCAATGCACTGGCTCACCCCTTGTGGGGGGGGCGACACGGTCCTCCCCCACTCTTCGGGGACAATCGCAACCCCCACAGAGGGGGTTGAACTAGGAAGACTTGATGGGTGGGTGCCTGTGTCAGGGGACATTCGCTCCTGCCGGGGGGAAGGGGAGATTCGGGACCCTTCTCTGGATTTGGGGCCCTAGGGGTCTAGCAGAGCCCGCCAGCTCGGTTCCCACATTCCTGGGGCCTTGTATGGGCCCAAGGGTACGTTATTGGTGTAGCGACAGTTCTACATCTACATCTGAATAATGCCCTGAACGCCCCCACAAGGGTGCATAGCAGGGGCATCACCAATCATACGTTATGGATCAGGTATAACACTAACTCCAACTCCTGACAGAATGACAATCTATCTTTCTAATCTTATTATCAGATCGAATCTAGTCTAGCATGAATCGAATCGAAGCAGAATCGAATCTAGCATGATACGCATGGGTTCTTTACATATATCTATCATCTGTTATCAAATCAGCTTCGAATTTACTTAAAAGGTTTAACCTAAATTTCAACCCCTGTTCTGATAGTATTTCCCTTCCTAGTTTTCTATTAAACTCGCAACACTTATACAATTATCAAAGCGGCCTTTAAAAAATCTAGCGGATCTCCGTTGCACGCGATCTAATTCTTTTATCATACCTTCCTCGCACGGATCCCATATACTAGCGGCATATTCCAAATGAGGCCTGACAAGTAGCTTCTTTCTCGTACTCTCTCAACGCATTTGCCTAGAACCCTTATTACGAATCCTAATCTACGGTTTGCTACACTAGTTATTTTCCTGATGTGCTTCCCTCATGACATGGCTTCAGTGATTGTGACGCCTAGGTATTTTATAGATTTTATGTTAGATATATTAATTTGTTTGATGCAATAATTATTTTGGGTAAAGGTTTCAGTATGGCAATTCTTTTTTAAGAGATCATTACCCCGCAATTTAATTAAAATTTTATTCATGCTGGGCGATATCATCATCATAAGAGCAATCATTTAAATACGTCTACATGATATCCTGTAAGACCCCGTAAAGGTGTGTGGCAGAGGGTGATTGACAACATACTTACATTACGTACAATACATAAAAGTTATAATTATTATATTATATAGTATAAACTTAACAGTTTCATAAATTATAAGAAAAGCAGTATATATTCAAAAACGTCCTGTTAGTTGGTTTAGTGTAAAGTGCTTATGCCAGCGTGCAACGCTATCCTTTGATGCTCTTATATTTCAACTATTGGCTGTATTTGCCTCCATTCATATCCCTAATTTTACGAGGAGAGAAGGACATTTTAAATCTGTCAGTTCGGCAATCAATTACTCTAATTTTATGATTATGGTCCAGTCTGCCATAGGGAGTTGGAGTTCATTAATATATTTTATATCATCAGTGAAAATATTGTCTTGGAATTTATTTAAGAGATTAAGTCTAAATTTCAACTGTGATCTGGCTATGATTCCCATTTTAACTAATTTTATGCACTGGTTACGCTATTATAGTTATCGTACCGTCCCTTTACAACGCTTGCCGATCTTCGCTGCACTTGATCTTACATCTTGATCTTAAGTTCAAGTTCATTATTTAGACCGATTTCGTAGGGATCTCATACACTGGCAGCATATTCCGAATTAGGTCTAACTTGGGAGAAGTAGCTCATTTCTCGTGCATGATCGTCACATTTGCCCAGTACTCTTTTGATGAATCCCAGTTTAAGATTAGCTTGACCCATTATTTCACGTATGTGTTTACACCGAGAAATATCGTGTGTAATCATTCCTTGTGGACTCTTGTGTTAGGAAGAGAGCTATTTTTTTCCGAAAATTTATTTTTGCCCATTAAAAAAAATTAAATTCCAACTGCCTTTTTAGAATTAAATACCAACTGCCACCAATTTTCAAATGCTTCTAGGTCATCATTTAAATATTCTTTAACGTTTGGGCTTAGAATTTCTCTCTGCACGACTGCATTGTGACACTTTCCTGACGTTTGTCGGAATTTTTCACGAGTCCCACTTATCTCCCGTGTTGCCTTAATCGCCCTCGCGAAGGTCTACCTTGAGAAGTTGTCTCGGGCTTCCCAGATCGATCGCCAAGACACGCATTCATTCTTAATCCCCCCCACCTCCCCAACCGCCGTCTCCGAACGATAGCAGTCATATCCTCCCACGCTCGAAATGCGGTTCGATTTTTCGGTCGACCATCGGTTGGGGGCGCTCGGGGGGGTCAGTGACACCGCGGTCGACGCTATAGGAACGTTCCCGCCATGTGACTTAAGCTACGTTTTCATGTGGCCGTTTTTGCGTTGCGTTGACGCTGCGTTGTGCGGCAGGAAAATACCCTGTTTTCATGTCACCGGCAGCACCAGCAGCAACGCACCAAAACATACGACGGTGGAAAACCGTGGTATAGGTGATAATGCAGCGAAAGTATCACGTGACGAACAAATGACAGGTAGAATGCGTTGTTTATCGCTCTTACGCAGCTGCGTCAACGCAGAAAGATGAAAGATAACCAACTACGTCGGCAACGCAGGCTGCGTTGGCGTGCTCGCTTCTGATTGGTGGCGCAGTGTGCGTCAACGCAAACACGGCCACATGGAAACGTAGCTTACTGCGACGACCTACTCGAAGAGGCCCTTTTACGGCCCCAAAAGGGCTTCCCACGCCGAGCGCGAGTGTCGATGAATGCGGAGTGGAACTGTTTTCGAGTGCCGCTTGAAATTTTAGTGGTGTTTCCGACAGTGAGGAGGCGTTAGAGCCAAGTGGGTAGATAGTGTTCAACGTGATCAAATGATCATCAGTAAACTGAACCTGAAATAATAAAGTAGCCGATGACTTTACATTATCAAACCTTCGACCTTTTTCTAAGGTTCAACGAACCATCTACAAAATACCCTTCGCAAAATATTTTTGACATTTTGCGATCTGACAATGATTTCCAATTTACTTCATTTAATAGACTGGTTACGCTAATTAGGCTATCGTACCGTCCCTTTACAAATCTTGCCGATCTTCGCTGCACACGTTCAAGTTCATTATTTAGACCGATTTCGAAGGGATCCCATACACAGGCAGCATATTCCAAATGAGGTCTAACACGAGAATAGTAGCTGATTTCTCGTACATGATCGTCAAATTTACCCAGTACTCTTTTGACGAATCCCAGTTTACGATTAGCTTGACCCATTATTTCACGTATGTGTTTACCCCAGGAAAGATCATGTGTCAGTCTTATTCCAAGATATTTAATGGATTCCACGTTTGTTAATTCATTATTACTTATTTTGTAAGTGCTAGGAGGAGAGCTATTCTTTTTCCAAAACTTCATTACTAGACATTAAAAAAAATTTAATTCTAACTGCCATGTATCACACCAATTTTCAATGTTTGTAGGTCATCATTTAAATATTCTTTATCGTTTGGGCATAGAATTTCCCTGCACACTACTGCGTCATCGGCAAATAGACGAAGTTTACTTTTTACCACCTTATTTATATCATTTATGTCCAGAACAGGAGTGGACCTATCACACTACCTTGTGGGACACCCGAAGTGACTTTAATTGCCAGTGAGGTAACGTACTAACTTAGAGAGGACGTAATAACAGTAACGTACTAACGTAAAGAGGACGTAATAATACTGCACCCTTTGTGATGTTCACTCCTATTTACACTGCCGTGGTGGTCTGCCAGGGTAAATGCGAATGAATACCCTTGAGGAGGTTCGTTATCATCTGCATTCCGTTCTCTCCCCAACCGAGCGGGTCTGTTCCTTTCTCCGGTCCTGTATTGGTTCTCCTCATGCTCCCTGGAGGGGTCGAGCCACTATCACCCTTCCATATCACCCAGCGTCTTCTGTTGCTCCTTGTTTGTGGTGCAGTCCTCGCTCTCTTCATCAGTCCGAGGGCTGTTGGTCGGCCCGACTTCCGCGTTTCTCGCCCGCGGCGGTCGATAAGGCAGCAGTGGCCGGCCCATCGAGCGCCGAAGGTCAACCGCCGAGCCGGCCAGCGTTGCAAAATGCTACCGACCGCGTTTTCATTTCGCGCAAACAAGCGCGCGTTGCTATGGTGATGCTCTCCTCCGATCAAACGACCCGGTCGGGCTAAGCATTGTTTATATCTCCGCCATCTTGTCCACGATTCATGAGTGAAAATCCGTTGCCTTATGACATCCTTGAGAAGACAAAAGAGCGATGTTACTTTCACTAGTTAGGCCCCACCTTGAGTATGCAGACAGTGTATGGGATCCTAATGAATTAGGTTTGATCAGAGAACTAGACAGTGTGCAGCGTAGAGCAGCTAGGTTCGTTAAAAGGTGTTACGATAGTAGAGTAGTGTTTCAGAACTAATACAAGAATTAGAGTGGGAATCATTATCTGAGCGTAGGTTAAAGTACAGATTAAATCTATTAGAGAAATTTCAATCGGATAGCTTTACTGAAGATGTTAGGCACATTAAAAGCAGCAGTGTATTTTGCTAGCTTCGACCAGATAAGTGACATTAGAGAGATAGATTAGATTCAAAATGGCATTTTTCCCCCGTACTATAAGAGAAAAGAATAGGCAGCATAGCAAAGGGATAGGTAGGGGAAATATTTTAGAGTAGTCCGTAGTGCATGATGCATGTATTAATCCCTTAAATACTATAGATACTAACAATCTAGTTGCATGAGTCCCTGTAGTTGCTTGTTTGCATGACGGTAGTGCATGCCTGGTGATCTTCAACCCCTGCCACACACCCTCGCGGTGGCTTGCAGAGTATAGTGTAGATGTAGATCCCTGGATTTTCACACAGGTTTAAAAGGGACTTCACTCCTAAATTTTTGAAAGCTTACAGCTTGGTACCAGAGTCATATTGCTCTGTAATAATTTCAAACTCTATTCAAGAAAGGGTATGTTTGCATGTTTCACTCATGATTTCATATAGACCGGAAGTTTTTAAATTATTTGTAGAAAAAATTCCTTACCTAATTTTGATAAAAAAAAACCTTTAAAGTTAAGATTTTATTGCGTTGCATTAGTTGCTTCATTCGTTTTAATTGTCTTTTAAGGCCTTTAAAGAAAAGTGGTGATCAATACGCAAGCATTCACAAATGTTCGTTTCAGAACTGGAGGTGTTGTGAACCCAACGAGGCACGATATTCACACATCAGACACCCAATGCTGTGCTGCTTGCATTTCTCCGAGAAGATATGGTGCCCTGAGTTAGCGATACGCGTCTAAAGACCTCAACTGATTTCGAACCCGCGGCCTCCCGTCTTTGGGCCCGTCTCCTGAACTGATTGATGTTATCTTACCTTCCGAAGACGCGTATTGAAGAACATCATTAAATTTTACTGCCTCCCATTTTTTCTCCACATCACTCCTTAATTCTTAATGTGTTTTCGCGAAAAGAATTTCATTTCGTCTTTTTTTTCTGCCTCTCCTCTGCCGGCACGTTCTTTCTTTCAAGACTCACCGCGATGCCGGTTGTTTTGAGCGAGAGGCGGCGTCTTAAATGCTTCCAATGTCTTGGATGAATCCAAGGAGAGCGCTCTTTAAAATTTTTTCCTTGATCGTCTTCGAAAAAATCTTGATGGGCTATCGCTAGTTAATTTCATCAATTATAGAGTTTTTAATTAATGGCGACATTCATCCGGTGGTATTACTTTTCACTGTTTAAGTGATCAAAAAGGTGAATGCTTCTCATTACTCGTTTTATTGATCTTGTATGCCTGGGGTAATAATATTTCAGCTGTTTACCATCTAAAGTTAAGAAATTTTTTAACTGAAGCTTAATGATTTGGTTCTAGTGCTGCTCCTAATAAAGATATATTATTGGTGTTACTTATAATTAACCATTTTTATTTGTCAGTCTATACATGGCGGAACTAAATCATATTGGAGAAATACAGCAAGGTCTTACTCCCACTCTTCACTTACTTCTTTTTTAACGTTACTTTTCTTGCAACTTAGGTAAAAAAGTAGGAATATTTGTTGACTCAATGCAGTGAATAAATAACGGCATTAGTATTAAAGTTTAACATCTCTTGTACACCAACATATTACTCTGCTAGCTACCGTAAAGGTGTGTGGCAGAGGGTGAATTCAAACCTAACATGCATTACATATCCTGCATGAAAAGGATTAGTAAATATATTCTAGTATAAACTTCACGATTAAAAAAAATATAAAATAGGAAAGAAAGCATGCAAAAACATGATGCTGGGTGGGTCAGCTTTAAGTCCTTACTACCTATGCTATCCAATGATACACCTGTAATTATACTATTGGTTATTTTTACAGCTAATCAAATCCCTAATTGTAAGAGGAGAAAAGGACAAAAGTACTTATCCTTTTAATATCATTTTTGGGGCATATTGAATCTGTCGGTCCGTCAATCACTTTATCTTATTTTGTTATCATGGTCCAGTATACCATAGTAAGTTTTAGTTCGTAAAATATTTTTAATGTCATCAGTGAATATATATTTTCTTGGAATTTATTTAAGAGTTCAAGTATAAATTTCAACCTACGGTCTGGCATCGAGTCCCATTTTAATTCATCGAATATACTGGTAACGCTAATATAGTTATCATGTACCGTCCATTTAAAAATCTTGACGATCTTCGTTTCTCACGCTCCACGTATCTATGGATCGCTCGCTGATGTGTTTAACTACTGTGTAGTCATGGTGATTTCGTTGGGACGGCATCTATTGCCGCGCACCCAAGATGCCCCTAAACTCGAGAAAGAGTGGTCTACGATAGATCGCGCACACACGCTTGGCGAGTGAAAAGGCTCGCCGCTCGTGTTACGCAACGCCGCCGGCCGGCAGTGGCGCTGTCGAATCGAGGTCATTGGGTAAGACGACGGGGTGCGGACTGGAAACAAAAACGAAACGAGCCGCGGCGGCTTTCGCGTGCGTGGTGGGATCTCAACGCCTTTGCACTGACGATGGCGGTCGTCCGTCAGCCCAAATGCGGTTGCTAGTGTTTGCAGGTACACGCGCGTTCCTGTAGGACGCCTCGATGGTGTGTGGAAGGGTGTCCATATTATACAAACATGAGTACTCTCTCAGCGATTCAACCCGAAGGTTCGTCTTTGATAGGTGAGAGTAGAGCTCACCCCGCACTAAGCCAATGGTGTGTGAAATTCACACTTTCAGAGTGGGGGGGGCAGTATCTTTCCCTGGGCCATCTTCGATTTCCTACGAAGTTTTGGCTCGCAGAAAATTGAATCGCAAGGATTTTAGATGCGGTGTCCAGAAATGCTCCTGTCCGGGAATTGAACCCGGGACCCTCCGGTCAGTAGCACAGTGCGCTACCCATTAGGCCACCACGACAATGTGTTGATAATACCCAGGAGAGAAAGGTTTCCCAGACCAGGGGGACTGTGTTTGAAACTGTCGGGATTATCTCGAATAGGTAACCAAGGAGTCACGTGGTATAAACACGAATGGCTCGCGAATTTGGTGCGTTGAAACCACTGATTACAACCTCATTCTTTGTTTACACTTGTGTTATTTCTCAACTAGGGGCTCTTTATTTGGGATAGATGACAAAAACTCAAGTGAAAACAATTAATGATGGTGTAAAGATCGATTCGGACACATTAAATTCTGAAACCATTCGTGTTTGTATCACGTGACTTGGTTACCTATTCGAGATAATCCCGAAGGTTTCAAACACAACCCCCCAGGGCCTCGATCATGGATCTTCATAAGACTTGCGCTAGCGTTATCGTTATATTTTGATTTAACTTATGTCAGAGAGAACGTGATCTCCAATCTTCATTTTTCGCACAGCACTTCAAATTGCTTATCACAAGCAGTGGAGCGAATTTTATTGACGGTTACTGTTAACCCTGCGCTACTTTAGGGGCTAAGCGTTATGAATACAGATTGCGATAACGCGAAAGATGAATTCGTGATTCCACACCAGGATTTAAACCACGGACCTTTGGGACTGGAATCCTGGTTAGATTAGTGGTCTGCGTATTTTTGCGGCGAGCCAAAGATCCATGGATCAATTCCCGGTCAAGAAAAAAATCCTTTTCCCTCAGGGACGATGTTCAACTTGCTTGCTGTGCATAACGGCGATGAAAAAATCATAAACCGCTACAACACTTGGGCTGAAATGTGAATAATATCCGGCGGAAGACAGCAGGGCCTCGATCATGGATATTCATTAAGGCGGTCGCTAGCGTTATCGTTATTTTTTTATTTAACTTATGTCAGAGAGAACGTGATATCCATTCTTCATTTTTCGTACTGCATTTCAAATCGCTTATTGCAATCAGTGGAGCGAATTTTATAGACGATTATTGTTAAGCCTGAGCTACTCTAGGGGTAAGCGTTAACGATAAAGATTGCGATAACGCGAAAGATAGATCCGTGATTCCACACCAACTACAAGAATAGGTAGCTGGCATTGCAATATCTTCTAAAGATGTCAAGTGCGTGGAGGTTTTGCTTTTGGTTGGTGTTCAGTTAAGGCTTATCGAAGTGTTCCCATCCCTCTTTCTCCCCTTTCGCAATGATCGACGTCTTTTGTCCGCTGCCCACTCCGTCCTCCCCATCCCCGCCCACCCCTTTTAGGCAGCGTCTCCTGAGACCATCACGTGGACGCCTTGACCCACATGGCGCTCGCTAAAGATTTGGGACACCGCCGCAGTTCTCCATTCCATTCTTCCAATCACTTGCGGTCCTCCCTTCGTTGTCATGGCGACCGCCCCCTCCCCTTAAACCCTTCCTCCCCCCCCCCCCCTCACTCGCCGGTTAGTTTCGTTTGTGCCCGTATCAATGGGGAAGGCCCGTATCAACGTTATTTATCGTCTGGATTTACCGGACGTCCATGTTTTTGTGTTGGATCCTCATCTAGTTCGTCCCCAGCACACAAGTCCCCAGCGTTTGAGCAGTTCGAGAGTCGTGATGCAATGCCTCCTGGTGTTTCGTCTCCTCTCGGCGACCGTTTCGTCATTGCGTCATCACAAGTATTCCGCCAACAATGGTAGGTTTTGCCGACTGCCCTTGCCAGTTGGTACTCAACAATGTAGGTGGTCACTGGACTGATTTTTGTTATCCACTGCGTGGGAATACCCTTTTTGAATCGTCATACATCCACATCTGTCTACATAATACCCTGCAAGCCACCACAAAGGTGTGTGGCAGGGGGTGATTTCTCACTAAACATGCACCACATATGATGCATAAAAAAGGAATAGTATTAATTTACTAATCGGAACTTCACTGTTTAAAAAAGATAGAAATTGCAAAGAAAACATGCAAAACCATTTTGTTAGTAGGATTAGCTTTAAGTACTCATACCAACATGCAGCTACCAATGCTATCCATTGCTACTCTCCGATAGGACATATTTACCGTTATTCATATCCCTAACTGTACGAGGAGAGAAGGACATTTTAAATCTATGAGTTCGACAATCAATTTCTCTAATTTTATGATTATGGTCCAGTCTGCCATAGTAAGTTGGGCTTCGCAAAATATTTTTAACATCATCACTGAAAATATTGCCTTGGAATTTGTGGAAGAGATTAAGTCTAAATTTCAACCTGCGATCTGACAATGATTCCCAATTTAATTCATTTATTAGACTGGTTACGCTAATAAGGTTATCATACCGTCCCTTTACAAATCTTTCCGATCTTCGCTGCACACGTTCAAGTTCATTATAGAGACCGATTTCGTAGGGATCCCATACACTGGCAGAACTGTCATATCTCCTACTTGCTATGCTGTATGTCATCCAGAATTCATTCCATTGATACCTCTCTCTTCCGAACTTGCCCTACATTTTTCCCTCTAACCACGTTGTCCGACATTATCTTTGTCTCTCAAAATATCCACCATCCACTTTATATGCCTTCTAATTTTATCTGCTACCAATCTTCGAATATCTTCCTTACAATTGCTGCCATGCTAAATACTTCCTTGCTATCTCTCTCTCTCTCTATCTATCTATCTAGAGAACGTAAATCTTTACCGTTATTTACTTAATTGAATATGAAGTGTTCGTCGTGGCATTATCATTGAAAATCTCCGATCGTGTTATGCTGATCCTAAATCTCCTTTAGACGAGTAGATGAATAGAGTAAATGAATTCACTCAGGAATTAAATCAGCTCCACATGATAAACACCTTTCGAATATCCTCCTATCTGTTTACTCACGCACGACTGACACTACCCAATCGTTTTACTAGATGTGAAAGTCTCCAAATCTCAGGGGTCATATGTCAGGCATGGTAAGTTTTGTTGAAATATGTACTCGTATATAGGTATATTCTGCTTCAAAGCCTGATGTTGTAATGTCAATTGCATATTTGAAGTGAAGTTTCGAAAAATAGGTTATTTTTTTGACGTAGATTATTGCGTCGATCTACTAAAAGTACATTGTACCTTATAGAATAGAATGTTTGTGTCGAGAGCCACGACCTTAACATGATGTCCATAGAAACCGTCGTTGAAAATAAACTACAGTTTGCGCAACCGAAACTAATATTCTCACGCAAACCTGTAGAATCGTCTTAAAAATATACCATATCTACATCTACACGATACCCTGCAAGCAACCGCGAGGGTGTGTGGCAGGGTGTGAAGATCACCAAGCATGCACTACTATCATGCAAGCAAGCAACTAAAGGGTCTCATGCAACTAGATTGTTAGTATCTATAGTATTTGAGGGGTTAATACATGCATCATTGGAGTTTGGCTCAACACACTGTGGAAATTCATTTATTCGCGATTGAAAAAAAAAAAACGGGGAACATCGTGCAGTCGTTTTCCGCGAATCACCTTTACGAGGAGATAATTAAAAGTATTCTTTTTATACATTATTTAAAAAAATACAATATTATATTTAATATTAAAATATTTATTTACTGTTTAAAATTTATAAAAAAATTTCAAACACTAAAAAGGTTAAAGAAGGCTCTCAGTACCTAACTCCATAGAGGAGTGACCTCATCCCAATGTTCCCCTATATTGAGAAGAAAGACAAGAAGCTCGACGTTGTAGAGGAGCCTATGGTCATCTAGTGAATAAAACATGTTTCCTGAACCTTTCCCATCCTCGGCATAGCCCTAACACCTAAAATTTGAGCCTTCCCTCTTTAAAATAAAAACATTTTTGATCATAACCTCTCATCCTTCCTGATGACTAGAAGTTAACTTCCCCTTACCCCCCTAACACCAGCAAACTGATATTATAATTGACTAAGGTATTCTTCACACACTAATGATGACCTCTAGTATGCGTGAAGCCGGTCTAGTTTTCTTATTAAATTTTGGAATTAACAAAGTTGTGTTGATATTAATTTAAGATAGACACAAAATCGCATCGATAAACAATTTCGTCGACAATTCTTCTTGTCCCTTAACTTGTGGGGAAAATAAGTCATTTTTAAACCTCTCTGTCACTCTATTTATCATTTCTTTTATTTTAATGATCTGCCATAGTGCGATAAAGTTTTTAATGCGTGCAATATCCTGAAAAGTTTGTTTTGTTAAGTAAAATTTTGTAATTTTTCTCCAAACTCGAGTTTTACTATAGCCGATGACTATAGAGACTGGTCCGATGTCTTAAGGCCCTTTTACACGGTCATCGAAATTGCGCAAGTAGATGTTGATTCCGTTTGAGCAGTCTGCTGCGAAAATCCGTGACGTAGAAAATTGCGAGGACGCTTGCTTGACAGCTTTACACGGTGCAATCGTCGGTGCATTATGTCAGTGACAATATACCATTCAGTAGCGGTAATACCGTCAATATATCGCATAACGTCAAGATCTGTTAAGTAGCAATCAATTGGACGTGAAAGATGCGATAAATTACCACCACTTTAAAATATGTTTTAAGCCATAGTCTACACATGATAGTGGAGACCCTAGTCCCATATACTTATCCTAAAATTTGCACCACGAACGAACAGCTGTGGGCCAAGGTACGAGTTCTTCCTTTACGAACGAAATTTGAGCTTCCACGTGATTAACCGACCAGCTCATCATTATTGCACTTTATTCACTACCTAAGGAGTTGAGTGCAAACAAAAACACCCAACTCAATCGTCAAAAACCTATTTAATTGCTAGAATTCCCTTGGCAGTTCGTTCCCGCTACATCTGCACCATCTAGTGAGAGAAATAAACTTCAAACTTGCGCGAACGCATGCATCAGATTACTAGTAGACAGTAGACCATGTTCGCGCAGTGGCGCTGCATGTCCTCGCAAGTCGTCGCTTTACACGTCGCAGTATTCCTTGCGCAAGTGTTCTCGCAACAGCCTGCGCAGTATGAATGACCGCGTTAAACGGCCTTTATACCGGGCAATGACATTTTTTCCGCCTCCCCACGGCAATGGATTGCGTGGGAAGAAGGCAAAGGGTGTTGGGCTTCTGATCGTTATGGATGGAGTTGTGAGGTCGGAATGGGGGGGGGGGGGATTAGGAGGGGGGCTGAAGTATTATCCGCCTCGCGAAGAGGAGAGACCGTGAAAAATGCCTCGGCTTGGTGGAGGTGCTAAGGAAGGGGAGAGGTGGTAGTGTAGCGAGAAGGCGAGGTTCTTTTCCTGACTGGCGGGGCGCGGGATAGAACCTTGGTGGATAAGCGCTTGGGAGCTGCGCATGCGCTGTTGACGCCGCTTTAGTCGCGGAAGCGAGTCATGCTGTTAAAGCAGCGATCGCGGATCCACCCCCCTAACATCCCTTCAGCTCCCCACAAACCCCCTCCAATTTACTTCATTTACTGCCCCGATGCAAATACGTTGCCCTTTTTTTTTAATTTCTTCCACTCCGAGCATCAAATTAACCCCTCAATTTTCCTTGTTTCCACCCAATTAATCTTATCCATTCATCTACTCACTCACATCTGAAAAGCCACCTAGCACCGCATAATAAACGTGGAAATCAAGACTCCGTGCAATATCGCCCAGTGATACGTCTATGTGTACGTAATACCCTGCGAGCCATCGCGAGGATGTGTGGCAGGGGGTGAAGATCACCAGACATACACTGTTTACATGCAACTGTGCATGTAAACCCTCGATCCCGTATACTAGCGGCGTATTCTAAGTGAGGCCTGGAAAGTGTAAAAGCTTCTTTTTCTTACTCTCTGATCACATTTGCCTAGACCCTTTTTGAGAATCCTAATGTACGGTTTGCTACACTATTTATTTCCCTTATGTGTTTCCCCCATGATGGTGTGTCGTGTCTTCAGTGATGGTGTCGCCTACTGTCGGCGCAGAAATTATGTGCACTCGAGTTTGAATACGAATAACAAATTAATAGCTAGGCTTACAGAAAAACTAACCACACCGTGATTTTTCATATTTCATTCTGCATTATTGTATAGCAGTCCTAAGTTTTTAAAACGCATTTTCCAATTTTTACAAGAGTTGTAACGTAAAAAGTGCCGGTTTTAGACGGTGTTCGAGGGAAGCGCCGAATTTAATGACTCGTAAATCAATAATAAGGCGTTTAATTGCAATTAAAGTTTTAAGAATGATAGATATTTGTGTTTTCAATGCACTGTGTACGTTTCCAGTGGATAACTTTAATAGAAAAAACGTTTTTATCAATTTTATAAAAAGTTAGTATTTCAAAACTGGGCTGTCGTAGAATTTACACAGTGCATGGAAAACATATATATCTATCTTTAAATTGGTTGAAATTGAACGCTTTATTATTGATTTACGAGTCATCAAAGTCGGCGAATCGCTCGAACACCGCCCAGAACCGGCACTTTTTACGTTACAACTGTTGTAAAAAATTAGAAAATGCATTTTAAAAATTTAGGACTACTGACATGATGGCCTGATGAAGACTATCGTCGAGGGAAAGTGAACGGGAAGATTGTAAAAGGCAGGCCTCGTATGAGGTACAGGAAACAGGTTGTGAAGGATGTAAAAGAGAAGAATTACGTCACAATGAAAAGGTTGTCCGATAGAAGAATCGAGTGGAAAGCTGCGTCAAACCAATCCTAGGATTGTTGACCAATGATGATGATGATACAATAACACTGAATGAAATAAGAAAGAAATACCGTGCGATTAGTTTTTCTGTAGGCCTAGCTATTAATTTGTTGTTCTTGTTTAAACTCTAATGCATATAGTGAAGAAAAAGTACTTAGTTAATTCCACGATTTATTTTGAATGACTCGACCGGTTTCAACCTTTACAGGTCATCATCAGGAGTGATCAGTGAGTGACTTCCTGATGATGACCTGTAAAGGTTGAAACCGGTCGAGTCATTCAAAATAAATGGTGGAATTAACTAAGTACTTTTTCTTCGCTATGTCTAAATTCCACCAAGTAAACTTGCCGACTATCGATTATATTCTAATGCATATAATTTCTGCGCGAACAGTAAGTGTTTGATGATGACGAAGTTTCGCGTAGCATCCGAAGCTGAGAGTCTCAATCTGCCTCGCTGAATTAATTTATGAAATGCTTGAAGAAAAAGATGGAGAGATTGAATGGAGGTTATGGGTGTGGATGGCTTTACAGGGTCGGTTGGTGTTGTGCTTAGATGAGGTTGGTGGAAGGGGCGGGGGGGGCGGGGGGCGCAAGAAGGGAGGAGGCGTAGGGGTGTCGGTTTCCCTTTTGCCCCACCGACGGAGGAGGGGGAGACTTGGCAACACTGTGTGAAATACTGCCACTCCCTCCTCCCAAGCCCGAAGAAAAAGGCCCCTGCGGTATAAGGGAGGGTGGGTGGGTGGGTCTCCTCTGGAAGGGATGGGAGGTCGATGGATGGATGGGGGAGGGCCCTTTCTCCTTGTTACGTTTTTTGTGGGCCCAGGGAGGGATTCAGGGGATGGATGGATGGGGTCAGGATTTTTCCCTGTGGGGGGGGGGTGAGGCCAGCCGCCTTATATGAGAACTAGGGGCTCTTCAGGATCTATGAGGCGCTGCCGAAACCCATCCGCGGGAGGAGTTAGGGACGTGCTGTTCGTGATAATGCCCCGGCCGCGTCAAGGGCTAGAGCAGGAGTTCCCAAACTGGGGGGGCACGCCCCCCCAGGGGGGCGTGAAGACATGTCAGGGGGGGCGTGAGCGCGAGACCAGTTAAAAATAAAAATCTCTAAGTAAATAAAATCCATACGTTTCTTTAACTAATTTTATGGTGTATTTTTAAAATCAACCTTGATGTTTAGAAAACTTAACAATCCACTTGTGTAAAACTCTTTTGTAGCATAAATATATAGCTTTTTGTCGACGTTTTTCTCTTGTTTTTTTTTCTTATAACAGTATTTCTTAAAATTGAAACTTCTAATGTTGTATTTCGTGATAGTAAAAATACATGTTTTGTTTTCATTGTAATACTTGTATTTTTTTCATATGCCCACAAAATTTACTGTGAAGAGGGACGAGGAAGGTTACCATTTTAACAGGAGGGGACGTAGTACAAAATGTTTGGGAACCCCTGGGCTAGAGTAAGCTATCTAGGTCGCGACATTGCTCGAATAATAAGTTATGTTATTTGTGTTACTATCGTCCCTAAGCTTTCAGGGGTAAGGCAGCATTGAACAGAGAAGAAGAATAAAGGTAGTTGTTTCAGGCTTGATTTGGTGGAATATCATAACGAAAGAAAAAGACTGGCAATTTTCCACAGGAATAAGGTTTTTTACTAGCCATCATGCATGGTTTTTCCCCATTAACACCAACCACCTTTCACCCTCCTCTCAATTCTCAATCCTTGTTCTCTCCAACCCCTCCCTTCCGCCTCCCCCCCCCCTCTCAACCCCCCCCCTCACTGCAATTGTGTATATATACAAATGTCTGAGCTATAATTTTCACCTGATGATGGTATTGTACACCGAAACCGGTCGGGTAAAATTCCTTATTCTTGTGGAAAATTGCCATAGGAGATTCGAATTGGCAAAGGAAGCTTTTACTCGTAGGTGTGAACTAATGACAGGGGCGCTGAGGTTGGAAAGAAAGAAAACACTAGTGAAAAGGTTAATATGGGGCGTTGCACTACATTGGACGGAAACGTGTGTCTTGCGAAAAGAATATAAAAATAGACTTAGGGATTTTAAGATTTGGGTGTGGAGAATGGTTGAGAAAGGAAAGTGGGTCGGAAGGAGGACGAACGATGAAGTGGTAGGAGAAGATGAATATGAAGAAATGAAATGAAGAGGATAAGAATGAATTGGTAGGAGAAGAAATAAAAGTGATAGATGAAATTAGGAGAAGGCGTGGAAGGTGTGGATGGAAAAAGGTAATAAAAGGGGATGGTGTTTTGAAAGAAGTGGTCGAGGGAAGAACGTTGGGTAAGCGGGGAAGAGGGAGGAGAAGAATGGGTAGCTTGGATAGAATGATGGGAAGGTATGAGGGGCTGAAGAAGAGGGACATCGTGTGAAATTTAGGGGGTGGGAAAAATTGAATGTCCATTGAACGGTTGTAAAGTAAGAAAATAATGTACATCAAACTCAATTCCACGTAATTACTCGGAAGTATCATTCATGGATGAAGATGTAGGTAACTCACCCAGTGATAGTGGAAGCTCTATCGAATCGTTAAAATCCGTTATGTTCCCTTATGGTACCTACGTTGGAAAAATGACACTTTTATTCTTTCGGTACGACAGTCCGTCTCTCTAATCATGTTTATGAGTTCAAATCTAGCGTAACACGCTGGGGTTCATATTATCTAACTTACTCATTGAACTTATCCGTCTTAAATTTTTAAGATTTCAATCGAGTTGTAAGTTTTATATGTGTTAATGAATTAACAAACGTGGAATCCATTAAATATCTTGGAATAAGACTGACACATGATCTTTCCTGGAGTAAACACATACGTGAAATAATGGGTCAAGCGATTCGTATGCGAATCGCAATTAACTGGGATTCATCAAAAGAGTACTGGGTAAATGTGACGATCATGTACGAGAAATCGGCTACTTTTCCCTTGTAAGACCTCATTTGGAATATGCTGCCAGTATATGGGATCCCTACGAAATCGGACTAAATAATGAACGCGTGCTGCGAAAATTGGCAAGATTTGTAAAGGGACGGTACGATAACCTTATTAGCGTAACCAGTGTATTGAATAAATTGAATTGGGAATCATTGTCATATCGCAGTTTGAAATTTAGACTTAATCTCTTTAAAAAAAATTCTAAGACCATATTTGTAGTGATGATGTCAAAAATATTTTGCGGACCCCAACTTTCTATGGTAGACTGGACCATAATCACAAAATTAGAGAAATTGATTGCCGAACTGACAGATTCAAAATGTCCTTTTTTCCTCGTAACATTAGAGATATGAATAACGGTAAATATATCCAATACGAGTGTAGCAATGGATAACATTGGTAGCTGCATGTTGGTATAAGGACTTGAAGCTAACCCAACTAACAGCATGTTTTTGCATGTTTGCTTTGCTACTTTTAACTTTTTTTAAATAGTGTAGTTTAGAACAGTATATATTTATTAATCCTTTTAAATGCATGACATGTAGTGCATGTTTGGTGAGAATTCACCCCCTGTAACACACCTTTATTGTGGCTTGCAGGGTATTATATTGATGTAGATATCTTTATGACCTTCTTGTGTTAATGTTCAGAGTTTTCTGTTCTCCAGATGTTAGTTCTCGGGATGGTGAAGGATGAGCGTAAACGCCCGTGTTCTATCAGCCGCTCATGAACGGCTCTCCATTCCCCTTGTTCCCCACCTCCCCCTGACCTAATCCCCCCCCTCCCCCGGGGTGGTTGTCGTGGCTACGGAGTGGGAGTGCCCTCATCCCGCCATCCATCAACTAACTCTCTGAACGCAAGGAACGAGCTCCCCGCACTTCCGCCTTCGCATATTGAGCGCGGTCCTGCCATTTTGCGAGCACCGCGGAACAGCACAGCGCCGTCCGTGTGTGTTTTGTTTCTCATTCATCTTTCATCCGAGGTGAGAAGAGTTCCAAAGAAAAGTTACTGGGCCCAGTTGCAGTTACTCTCCTAAATACTTGTTGTAAGTTATAAGTATCGATTACAGTTTTAAGAAGTAACTAGTTAGTGTTACAAATAGTCAGAATCAAAAGAGAACATCGTGAGACGCTGGTTCATCTACATCTACACAATATCCTGCGAGCCACTTCGAAGGTGTGTGGCAGGGGGTGAAGATCAACAAGCATGCGCTATTGACGTGAAACTAGGCTACTACATTGAAACATGCTACATAATAGGGTCACATACTTCCAGATGGTTAGTATACACATAGTAGTTCAGAACTTGGTTTGATATTCATCTACATATATCTACATCTACATAATACCCTGCAAGCCACCATAAAAGTTTGGGGCAAGGGGTGAATTCCCACCAAACATGCATTCCATATCATCTGCATCTACGCAATACCCTGCAAGCCACCATAAATGTGTGTGGCAGTTTCAATCAATATCTCTAATTTTGTAATCATGTTCCAGTCTACCGTAGTAAGTTGGGGTTCGCAAAATATGTTAAACATCATCACTGAAAATATGGTCTTGGAATTTATTTAAGAGATTAAGTCTAAATTTCAACCTGCGATCTGACAATGATTCCCATTTTAATTCACTTGATAGACTGGTTACGCTAGTATGGTTATCGTATCGTCCCTTTACAAATCTTGTCGATCTTTGCTGCACACGTTCAAGTTCAGACCGACGTTTAGACCGATTTCGTAGAGATCCCATATACTGGCAGCGTATTCCAAATGAGGTCCAACAAAGGAAAAGATTGTTAGTGTGTACACAGCAAATAATGGGTTGGTTGTTAATACATGCACTATGCACTACAGACTACTTTACTAATATTACACCTACCTATCCCTTTGCAATGCTGCCAATCGTGTCCTCTTTTAGTACGGAGAAAAAAATGATATATTGAATCAGTCATTTCGACTTTCTATCTATCAAATCTTTTTAATCTGGTCGAATCTAGCTTTTTAAATTTCTGTAATAGATTTAATCTTAACTAAACTGATGGAAGGTGCTGATACGATCTACGGTCTGATAGGGTATGTATGCAGCACAGGGAAGGAAGTTACTAACCCCTTCATGCCACATTACTGTAAGAATTCCACCCCCAGTTGCGCTCAGTGGGCTGCGCCCTCGTTATCATGACCATCCTTCGTGTTAAATTCTGTGGTTTTGCCGTCGAAGGACTCTTCGGATCGGCCTTCACTCGCTCAGACGCGTACAGGCGAATTCCGTGTTCGATCACCACTTGGTTTTATACCGCCGTCTCCTTTTTAAGTCGTGAAGTTTCCGTAAAAGTAAAATAAACTGCTATATATATACCACACTATTTTTCATTAACCGACCCGGGTTTCGTCTACTCTGTTGACATTTTCACGGACTCTGTAGACCCCGAAAATGCCTAGAGTAGACGAAACCCGGGTCGGTGATTTAAAAATAGTGTGGAATATGCATAGGATATTATTTTACTTTCACGTAAACATGCAGTTCCACCAAGTTACGCTTGAAACTGTGCAGTTTATTCGTGAAATTTTGGTAAACGTTTCGAACGAGCCGGGGAAACCTTCTCCGTGGTCCATTTCTTCTCTCCGAACCAAAGTGAGCTAGCGATGCTGTGTGAACGAGAATTTGGGAGGAGTGACCATCCTCCACCGAAGTCCCTACACCACCTCGGATAACTTCTCCCACAAATCTCTCCCCCCTCCCCCTCTATCTAACCGGTCTTTGTTGCGTCATCGGGGGGCGGGTCGGTTGAATAGGGCCGAGTACAGATCGGGGAAGGATGAGATGGATTGAATGGGCCAGATGCGAGTAGCCGATACGGGATGCGTGATGAATAAGAGTGGTGACCGAGTCTTTCTTACCTCCACGCTCCTTACCCTCTTTCTCTTTTCCTTGCGTGTCGGTGCGTGTGTTCGCCCGCGGAAGCAGCCCCGTGCGTGTTGCACGGAGGGAGAGGACCGTGACTTCAAGGATGGGAGGAGACGGAGAGCAGGTTTAACCCGTGGAACAAAACACATGGCGAAGTCCGGCGGGGAATGGGGACGTTTACTCGGAACCGAAATCGCAATTTTGTACACGGAATCGTTAGATGGAAACGAAAAAAGAATTTTAGTGAAAAAACTAATCTTCTAACTACAACCATTCACTCATAAATCAAAAATTAAAATAAGCAAAAGGTGACACCCACCGAATAAGCTGCTGTGATAACATTGACGTCATTTTCCTCCCGTCCTTGACTGCTTTCAGGGGAAAGGAAGGGAGTGGAGGGGGATTCTCGGAAGGTCTGCTCGCACAGATGCTGTCGCAATCATTCCCATTGGCCGAGACAGCTGTTTCCCTCCATTGCGATAAGGCAAAGAAGCTTCGCGGGCTCAGTTCTGATTCGACGAAGTCGATATACGTCAGAGGTTGCACCACGCCCTTTTTTCCAAAAGGGTTAAAAACATCAGGTTTTCGCCGCTTATAACTCGAGAAATAATTGACGGATCAAAAAACGAAAAAGTACGTGTCTTTTTATTTTACAAACTCTATCAGATTCGCCAATAAAAATATAGTAAACGACCCCATTAGCCGTATCCGAAAACCAAGAATGCTTAGGCAAAGCATTCTTGGTGATGACGTATTGCTGACGTACAATGAAGTATGCTTGGGAATGAATACTTCATATTCGGACGGTCTACGGTAAAGCCTGAATCACACGATCATTTTTTACGTCCCTTTTCAGGGATAGCTCTAATGATAGCTTAAAAATGATCGTCTGACTTGATCACTTCACGGATAGCGGCAATGATAGGGATCGCTATCCCTTTTTTCGTCATTTGAGCACGTCCTTTTTTCCGCCCCTCGGGTCTTTCATTTAACCAGTCAGAGCGCACGTTCTGAAAGAAACGTTTCGCTGCAGCCAAAAGCAGTTGACGATGATGTAAATAATCCATAGGTACGAATTTGTTTACCGTATCTCGCGAACAGAAATGATACGAGAGGGGGCGTACCGTTTCGCGATCTGAGTATGATAACGTCATCCGTCCCATGTGAAAGACTTTTCTCTAAGACCGGTAAAATTGGAAAGGCACGCCCTAGATCATCAGGAAAGCATCTCAATCAGTTGATCTTTCTGAAAAATTTTAGTGAAGCCGAATGGTTCCATGCGGTGATCCACATTAAAGTAAATTGTAAATTTTTACGACTAATAATTCAAGAATGTTTTCTAAGTACATTTTTAGGGATTTTTTATATTATTCAAATATGAATTATCAGCGTTTTACAAATGAATAATAAACACGTTTTTGTACTAACTGCATTTTTTTCAAAAATGGACCATAGATTTTTTCGATTAATCGATCTTTTGGTTCAAATTTCGATTTTTGCTGAAAAGTCGAGCTTTTAATTTCGATTAATAATTGATTGCTCGAAAAATCGATTTTGACCGACATTTTTCCATCACTAAGTTACGACGCCGGCTAGCTAGTTGCGTTTTATGCTACAGTTACTTACTTGTCAAAAGAGATTTACGCGCTATCTTAAAAATACTGGTTAGCATCTGGATTCCCGATTCCTTCATCATTTTATCTTTTCGAATCAGAGGATGAAGAACATTTGTTAGTTTGATTACACCAGCCCATAATGTCAGAAATATGTCCAAAACTTGTTTAAAATCTATCCAGTCAGAATTATCTTTCGCTTTATAATTAAATTATGTTCTTCTTCCAATGTCCCGTGCTCTATGAAAGGAAGTTATTTGAAAGTTAATGCTACACGTGTGTGTAATGCAAGGTATTTACCAAATGTAGTGGGTGATGTGTGAGCGAAAACGAGGGAGAGTGAGAAACGGCGTTTTCTTAGGTGTGAGGAATTGGAATTGCATGAAGAGAGGAATGGACTCTATAGAGGGAATTGATGGTTAGGAAACGAACCAACAGGGAAGTTCAAATCAAATCAAAGTAGGGATACTCAATCAAAACTTATCCTTAATGGTATAAAACTCCTAGAACAAAGGTAATTGGCTATACAAATCATTCTGAGGAACGATCCCTTTGCATTTCAAATGCCCTTGAGACCCAAATCGATTTCAGTCCCGGTTTGCCTTCTCCATTTACGAGTTTCTTTTTTTTTACCCAGCTGCGCAAATCTCTGCTCCTTTGTTTCCCACCTCTGGTCCTGCAGATCGTCGTCCTTCAACCCCCATCCCCACCCAATCTCCCTTTTCATCCCTCGCACGGACTCCTCCCATGGTGCGTTTTGTCCTCGATCTATCGACCTGCGACTATCGAAATGTAATAGTTTAGATACTTGGACTGATATCGTATGAATCATATTCTATCCATCGGTTTGGAAATTTGTACCTTTTCGTTTTTAAACTCGTTAAACTAAAAAAAAACTCGTTTGAACCGTCGATGAGCGATTTGTCGCGGTAATGAATTCACGTAATTACGGTGACACATTCCGTTACCTTTGACCTTCATTATTTAATCCCAGTGTTTCCGATTGAATGGTTCGGAAGGGCGTTAAGAATATCTAATTGGGACATCATCATGTTCTCCTTCTACAAAATAGGATTAGTTAAGAATGTAGACCCCTTGGTTCGCTAACATTCTGAACCCCGTAATAGCATTAAGGGTTGAGGAAATGTGGGAAACTCAGCTAGGGATCAAGTGTGACGTAACTCTTTCTCATCTATATGTGAAAACCTCTTCCCATCAATGGTGTTGATCCGATGAAAATGCGTAAGGGTCACCCTTTCGTTTATATTACAGGGAACTTCGAGGAAATTATTAAGGCCACACAGTAGACAAGTCCACTCACATAAAATTAGAGAAAAACGCTGTATCAGTCAGATTCAAAGATTTGGCTTATCCTCGGTCAATTTGTGATCATAATAACTTTAGGTATTAATTAATTTAAAAAAAATCCATTTAAAGCATTATAATAAAAAAACATTTAACGACGGTAGATAATTACATAAACGTATGGAATCGTTTCGAAAACTACACATTGTAATTTTTACGCTAGAAATACATCTACGTCATACCCTGAGAGCTACCACGAGGGTGTGTGGCAAGGGGATGAAGTTCACCACATATGCACTGTTGGCATGCATCTAGGCTATGCATATCGACCAGATAAATAAGATTAAAGAGTTAGATTTTCGTACTGATAGATTCAAAATGGCATTTTCCCCCGTACTATGAGAGAACAGAATAGGCAGCATAGCAAAGGGATAGGTAGGGGAAATATTTTAGAGTAGTCTGTAGTACATGATGCATGTATTAACCACTTAAATACTATAGATACTAACAATCTAGTTGCATGAGACCCTATAGTTGCTTTTTTTTATGTTAGTAGTGTTTGGTGGTCTTCACCCCCTGCCACACACCCTCGCGGTGGCTTGCAGGGTATCGTGTAGATGTAGATGTGTTTTGTATCGTAAGTATTGCCGTATTATTTTCGCATTTGAAAGTTGCTATTCTTGCTTTGCTTACTATTGCTTCTGGATTATCAAGTGGGGTAAACTTAGCCCCCTCACCGTACCGTATCGTACTGTAGGTATTGGGTGTAATAACAGTTGAAGTGTTTTCATCTCGAAACGGGTTGAGCTCGCTTCTTCGCCTCGGTGATATTTGCACACCCGACCGACCATTGTGAGTCTGTGTGCATTGGTGTGCACAGGTGTTAGCCCAGCTTAATCCGATTATCCGTCCCGCGGGAGAGGAACCTGTCTCACGGGTTAAAGAGGGGATCCGTGTCGCTGTTGGACGACCAGAGATCGCGATGTTAGCGAGGCCAAGGGGCGAGATAGGTGTGGCTATCCAGGAGGCCGACATTCGACTTACGAGGTGCGGACGTGTGACCGGATCCCATGGTTTCTACATCTACATAGTACCCTGCAAGCCACCATAAAGGTGTGTGGCAGGGGGTGAACTCTCACCAAACATGCACTACATATCATGCATTTAAAAGGATTAGTAAATATATACTGTTCTAAACTACACTATTTAAAGAAAGATAAAAATAGCAAAGCACTCATGCAAAAACATGCTCTTAGTTGGGTTAGCTTCCTTATACCAACATCCATTGCTACACTCGTACTGGATATGTTTCCCGTTATTCATATCCCTAATAGTACGAGGAAAAAAGGACATTTTGAATCTGTCAGTTCGGCAATCAATTTCTCTAATTTTGTGATTATGGTCCAGTCTACCATAGTAAGTTGGGGTTCACAAAATATTTTTAACATCATCACTGAAAATATGGTCTTGGAATTTGTATAAGAGATTATGTCTAAATTTCAACCTGAGATCTGACAATGATTCCCAATTTAATTCATTTAATAGACTGGTTACGATAATATAGTTATCATAACGTCCCGTTACAAATCTTGCCGATCTTCGCTGCACAATTTAAAGTTCGTTATTTTGACCGATTTCGTAGGGATCCTATATACTGGCAGCATATTCCAAATGAGGTCTTACAAGGGAAAAGTAGCAGATTTCTCGTACATGATCGTCACTTTTACCCAGTACTCTTTTGACGAATCCCAGTTTACGATTCGCTTGACCCATTATTTCACGTATGTGTTTACCCCAGGAAAGATCATGTGTCAGTCTTATTACAAGATAAATTTTGTTGAGATTGTTGGAGAAATACAGATAACTTTCTGGCCAATAATCACCTCGTAACTAAGTCATCATCGAGGGTCAAAAATCCTAGGATTGATTTGACACAGCCCTCCACTCGATTCCTCTATCGGCCAACCTCTTCATATTAACGTAGTTCCTCTCTTTCACGTCCTTTACGACCTGCTCTATGTAACTCATACGAGGCCTGCCTTTTCCATTCTTTCCGTTCACTTTTCCTTCGACGTTTGTCTTCATCAGGCCATCATGTCCTAAGATGTGGCCGATTAAGAAGATGTTCCGTCTTCTTTGTATAGTTTTCAGCAGACTTCTCTTTTCTTCCACTCTTCTTAGGACTTCCTCGTTACTTACTCGGTCGATCCATTTTATCTTCATCATTCTTCGATAGCACCATATTTCGAATGCTTCCACCCTTTTCTTCTCCGCTGCTCTCATCGTCCATGCCCCACTTCGGTAATGAAACATGCTCCAGATATACGTTTTGATGAATTGCTTCCTTACTTCCAAGCTTGTATTTCTAGCAGTAAGCAGATTCTTCTTTTGATAGAACGCCCTCGTAACTTAAGTAGACCCTTATAATATAGTGGCGCGTGACTCGTATAGCTAACTTGTTTTAATACAGCAGTATCATTGCAGCCATTATTTTCATGTCAGTGGTACATGTATGGTGACCCCCTGCCACACACTCTTGCTGTGCAACTAGATGGTTAGTGTCCATACAGTAACGAAATGATTGCTGGTTTGAAAGATTGTCACTGATAATATTTAACTGTATTTTCCTAGCATGCATAGATTAGTAGCATTAAAGCGTGCTTGATGCACTGCGGACTACTCAAACAACTTTTTGCCTGCCTCTCCCTTTGCTATGCTGTCTATTGTGTTCTCTCATGGTACGCGGCAAAAATGAGTTACTGTTTAAATCTATTAGGCTGACAATCTATATCTCTAATCTTGTTAATCTGATGAAACCTGGTGTAATATGCAGTGAATCGTAATATACTTCTAACGTCATCTGTAAACAAACAGCTTCGACTTCACTTAAAAGGTCCAATCTAAAATGTATCTTAAGTTCTGATAGTAATTCCCTTCCTAGTTCTTCTGATAAACTCCCAAGTTTGTGTCGAGAAACATCTTCCACCAAAGGCTGTCAGCAACGATCAATGTCAACTTTTTGCCTTCCTCAACCTTAGCACGTTCTGAGGGAATAGGTGTTGCCATGCGAGGGGTGGAATTGAATCTCGAATGATAATATTGAATCATATCGCAACAACCTTTATGTATCAACTCCGTGATGGTGATTGCAATACCGAGTTTGATAGTCATTAAATTAGAGATAGGTAGAATAGCAGATTTTTAAAATTAAAGTATCGATTACGAATATTAAATCATTAATTGCATATTTCGAATTTAGAATGCCTCTAATACTGGAATTGAAATTGATATTCTGAATGTTATTCCGGAAATTAATATGTTGAATGTTGAAGTAAAACGCTACAAGTTTTAAATTTTTGAAAAATTAATTTTGGTTTTAAAATGTAAAATACATAATAAAATATTTTTTCTACTAATTATGGACTGCAGAATACATAAACTGTTTTTAAAGCCTTAATAAGTGAACAGAAAGTGTTAGTACACCATGTTATATCTAGTTTTGGAATAAATATGATGCAGTTCATCAACTCGCCAAATATAGTGCAGTTAGCGTAATTATTCGAGATATCGAATATCGAATTAATTTAGCATAATTATTCGAGATATCGAATATAGTATTAATTTAGCATAATTATTCGAGATCTCGAATATCGAATACTTTCTAGTATTCCAGTTTTCGCGGTTGTCGCTCGCGCATCTCAACTTTAAATAGGTTCATCACGGAGTCCATCTTGCGCGTTGGTGCGATTTTCATCTTATTGTTCGTTAACGACAGATGCAGCACCAACTTAAGTGTATCGTCGCTGACGAGGCCTTGAAAATCTCACGAGGGCATCGAACTGAGGGGAGTGGGGGGGGGGGTTTGGAGGGGAGAGGAGAGTGTGGGGGGGAAAGGAACGTTTACCACGCCCGGCCCGAGACTCGCTCGTCTCGGCAAAATAAAAACGTGGAGACCGCGTCGTTCGAAAGCGAAAAGGGACGTTCCTTCAAGTCGGGGAAAAAAAATAACATTCCCGTTCCATAAATTGTTCGGCCCGTCCCTTTTTGAGTGCCCCCATTGTTGCGTAGCGGTCCCGGGGCTTCCTTCAAAAACAAAAAAAAACGGCGATTTTTTTTAAGAGCAAAAGAAATAGAAATTTATCTCGATTTCCGTATGCGATGAGGACGAAACTTTCTTTTATTCTAGGCCGATATCAAGGAAAATGGCTTCGGAATGGGAAAGTTTATAATAACGGTGCAACCCTAATTGAGCGTAACTATTGCCAATGATCTCGTTTTCGTATATGTCTGTCTCTTTTGGGGTGTTTTTTGGAGCCTTTCCAATTTAGCTAAATGCGATTTCCAATTTAGATAAATTTAGACTTAATCTATGTATTAAATTCCAAGATAATATTTTCACCGATGACGTTAAAAATATTGTCACCTCCAACTTATTCTGATAGACTGGACCGTGATCATAAAATTAGAGAAATAAATTGCCGAACCGACACATTTGAAATGTCCTTCTTTCCTCGTACAATTAGGGATACGAATAGATCTAAATACATTCAGTAGTGTTTTTACCTATAACAAGTGTATCAACTGATAGCATTGGTAGTTGCTGGTTGGAACAAGGACTATCAGCTAATCCAACCAACAGTATGTTTTTGCAAGCTTGTCTAGCTATTTTTATCTGTTTTTAAATTGTGAAGTTTAGACTAGGATGTAATCTCCAATTATTTTTGTGCGTGAGATTTAATGCATGTTTGGTGTGAATTAACCCCCTTCCACACACAGTTTTTGTGGCTTGCAGGGTATTGTGTAGCTGTAGATGTAGCTAGTTGCCATGTATGCCTTCTACATCTACATAATACCCTGCAAGCCACCATAAAGATGTGTGGCAGGGGGTGAACTCTCACCCTATATGCACTGCATATCGTGCATAAAAAATGATTTGTAATTGTATAGACACTGTTCAAAACTACGCTATTTAAAAAAAGATGAACATAGCAAAGTGTACATGTAAAAACATGGTGTTTGTTGGGTTAGCTTCAAGTCCTTATACCAACATGCAGCTACCAATGTTATCCATTGCCTTCTTTTGATCGCTGTAATTATTTTGCACTAGTATTTTCAAAGTAACAATCACATTATTCGGTTGCATTGTTTTCCTCGTGTATTTTCTTGGGCGGGCAATTTGTCGGGATGGAATGTTTGTGAACACTGCTTTCCCCTGATTGGCTCTTTGAAGAGATGTGTTATGCTTTCTGGTCGATAGTTGTTCTTGTTTCCCTTGAAGCAATAATCGGTGCAATCGGTAATATTAATAATTCGTTCGTCTGCGGGTGCCTTCCATGTTTCTCCTGATGGATTTATTTCGAATCGAACTGCTGCAATAAAGCGGATTCCACGTGAATCAAGCTCAATGCTTGATTTAACCATCAAGGCGTTTTTGTTGTGGAAAAGAGTTGTTGTAGATGTCGGAATTTTTTTCATATTGAAATATTTGTTAAAATTGTCTTGGTATGGATATTTTTCGTTTTTTTAATGAAATATTTTATAAAAGAAACGTGGATCCATAGTAATTTTACTTCATTTTTGCATTTAATAGTGCTCCTCCAAAGTGACGCTATCCCTAGCGACTCCCATAATGAGGTCATTTTCGTTATAACTAAAAAAAAATAACATGCCTCAAAATAATTACTACAAATAATTTTACTGAACCATCGTAAAACGTGGAAATAGAATACCTATGCTCTGATATATGTTGAACGAAAATTGCTGTTCTCCCCAGAACCCAACTTTTTAGTAGAATCGGTAAATTAGAGGATAAGGATGAGGAAACAGAAATATGAGGACAGGTGGAGTAAAACCCGACGTCGGCATTAGCCTACTTGTAGCAAAAGCGCCAAGGGAACCACAGTTTAACGTCCCATCCGACGGACGGGGCGGTTGAACTTGAAGTACCTACTCTCCACATAGTACTCACGTACTATTTATCCTTGATGAAAAGACTGCCAATGCAAGTACTCGAACCCGGTCCTACCAGTTCAAGGGCAGATAGACAAAAAACTCGACTCTTATTCCCTGAGCCAACGGCACTGGGCAAAAGAATCATGATATATGTCATGACAGATGGTTTCCGCATTCCACAAAAAGAAACGTTATCCCTAATTTTTTCAGCTCCGAACAAATTGTGTAATCATGCGTTGGATTATTTATAAATTTAAAAGCCTCAAAGTGAAGCCTTAAGGGGCCCTGGGACATAGCTGTTTTTCAGACCTATTTTTCAAGGAAGATTGCTCCAACAGGAAGCCAGATATCGGAATGCGGTTTTCAGTAATTAAAAGAGAAAGTATCAAACTATTACTCTATAATCCTAGATTTTACGTAATAAGCCTTGTTAAAAATATATATCGATGTAAAAATAGACCTTTTTGTTGCAAATATTGGGAGACAGAGGGGCTATTTTTTTAACTTTCGTTATTATAGAGTACAAGATTCAAGCTTAGTCTGTTGGATCCTTGAAAATTATTGATTTTTATTAAAAGACACGCTGTTGAGATATTCTGAAAGTAATTTATGTTTTTCGCCAACTCCAGCCCAGGGATACGCCTCGAGCGTCGTGCAAATCACTAAACAGTTCACACATTCTCCGCCTACTGCGCTACTCAAAAAGCGGCACGGTCCCTCTACCCTATATCCTAAAACGGTAACCTTGAGGTGTTGAAGCTTTGGGGAAGGGAAAGTGCAGGCGGGCGGGAAGCAGAGGCGAGTGAGACGGAGTGTCTGGTTTACTGACGGGTTGTTTCTTGAGTCTCTGTTTGGTTGTCGCTCTCGGGGTGTCTAGTAATAGTCAAACTGACTAATAGTCAAGTCTCAAAATGTCATCGGAAGCGTACCGATATCGGAAAATTAAAGTAGGCAGTCGCTTGACATTTTCGATGGCGAGGAAAAAAAGAAAGGGTGAATTTTTGGCCAAGCGGAGGGAAGAAAAAAGGTAAATATTGTCATTTTTTGTGAAAACACTATCTTAATGTAGTGATATATTCATGTGTAAGTATGCAAATTTCTATTATCCGAAACAGGCGTCTCAAAATAATGGGAACAGAGTCGCACGTAGGAGGAACTTCTTGCGCTATTGAAGAAATCCCGTCCAATATTGACGATTCAGTAGCTGACGAAACTTTGCATGATTCATTTGACGATATGGCAATTGCCGATGAAGGGAAAAACGAAGGCATACCTATCCGGTGGAGTAACGGGAAGAAGAATTATCGACTTAAAATATTCGACAAATCGGTTTCCAATTTACTGAAAAGGTTTAACCTAAATTTCAACCTGCGTTTTGATAGTAATTCCCAGCCTAGTTCTTCTATTAAACTCGTAACACTTATACAATTATCATAGCGGCCTTTAACAAATCTAGTGGATATTCTTTGCACACGCTCTAATTCTTTTATCATACCTTCCTCGTACGGATCCCATATACTAGCGGCATATTCTAAATGAGGCCTGACAAGTGTAAAATAGCTTCTAGTACTCTCTCATCGCATTTGCCTAGAACTCTTTTTACGAATCCTGATATATGGTTTGCTACACTAGTTATTTCCCTGATGTGTTTCCCCCACAGCATGTCTTCAATGTTGGTGACGCCTAAGTATTTAATAAATTCTACGTTAGATATTTTCTTTTCTTTGATGCAATAATTTTTCTGGGGAAAGTTATTTTTCCCAAAGTTCTTTATCGCGCATATCTTCAAATTTAATTCTTGCTGCCAACTATCGCACCAATCATCAATCGCATATAAATCCTTAGCTAAAGAATGACTATCCTCTTAATTTCTTATTTCCTTATACACTACTGCATCAGAAGAAATACGTAAATATGAAGAGATTAGCCGACAGGACTCAGTGGAGAGCTGCGTCAAACCGATCTGAGGAATGATGACCAATGATGACTGCTGCATCATCGGCAAAAAGACGGAGCTTGCTATTTTTAGCTACTGTATTCAAGTCATTTACGGAGAGAGGAAATGAAATTGGGCCTATCACGCTGGGGAACACCCGATGTAACTTTTACTTCGCCTGAGGTGACACCATCTAATACCACCCTTTGAACGCGTTCATGTAGGAAATCTCCTATCCAGCCTACCATATTACTGTCTCCCGTATGATGCTAACTTCGCGAGTAAATTACATTACCTTATCAAACCTTTTCTAAATTTAAAAACGCTGCGTCAACCTGTACGTTACCTTCTCCGAAACTAAAATATCATGAACGAAAAGACCTAACTGATTTTCGCAAGACCGTCCCTTTCTGGACCCATGCTTATTTGTTATCAATAAATCCTGGCTATCGAGGTGTCCCCTTATTGATGTAACTATCATATGCTGTATAATTTTGAACGACAGTGACGTTATTGATATTGGTTTATAATTCGATGGATGTTCCCTATCGCCACTTCTAAAAATTGGGATCACGTTTGCTATCTTCCAGTCTTTGGGAACCGCGTGTTCTTCGAGGGATTTGTTAAATATTACTTTAAGATACGGTGCCATTTCGAGAGCTATTTCTTTATACACATGAGCAGGAATTTCATCAGGACCTGAGGACTTGTTCGGGCTATCGTATTTTAGTAAGGATACGATTCCGCTATAAGATACATTTATCGATCGGGGGCATTATTTGCTGAAATCGGTCTGGTATGGTTTCGAGCAAACTACGCTTAGATTGATTAAAAACGCTCTGGAAAAATAATTCAACAAATTAGCCTTATCTAATTATTTCGCCCCTATACCCTTTCAAGGAATTAACAGTTGAAATTTTAGTTCACTGTACTTCCCTAACATATGATCAAAATGCTTTCGGATTCCCCTCTAGTTGTTCTCCAAGTACTTTTCTCTTGAAATCACTTTACGCTTTTCTAAGGGCTGTTTTTGCGGCTGCTTTATATGTAACGTTCGATAGTTTTTTAGATCGCTATTAGCTACATTTTTCTTAGTTTCGCGTGGATAACTCGTTGTCGTTTTAAACATTTTTACAACCTCCGCGTTGGACCACCTTGGTTCCCTATTCTCACTCTTATACTCACTCACCGTGTAATTTGGAGGAACTCTTTCCATGTCTGTATCACTATTTTTTCTGATGTTTAGAATTTTTCAAAAGAAGTCTGTAAGTCACGCCTAAATCCGTTAAAATCTGCTTTACTTAAAAGGCAAATCTTTCTTTTTAATTTTACATTTTTGTCAGTATTGAGGGATAATTTAACGTGTACTACCTTGTGGTCACTTATTCCATCGACATTTTTAACATTAATGACTTTTTCATGGATGTTTGAGACAAGTAAATCGAGAACATTCTCCCTTCTATTATTCAAATTTACTATTTGATATACTGCGTATTATGCGAACAGGTTAAAAAATGACGAGCAGATTTCTTTGTCCCTACCCCCCAGACTAATGACTACATGTTTTCCAATCTATCGATGTTGTATTGAAATCTCCACCTTTCAATAATCTGTCGTTCGTTGGTATGAGAATTAATGTGCCTGATCTGTTTCTCGAGTTCTAATACTGAGTGTACATCGGAATGGGGTGGTGTGTAGTAGGCACAAACGTATATTACTTTCAAATTACCACATTTAGACATTAACACGTGCAAGCCAAGCTACCAGCTGAGACCACCTCCTATTTGTTGCAATTCTTACGGCTAAACTGTTGTCACAACAACCAATCAACGCGGCTACCCCGAAAAATGAAGTCCATTCATGACTTGGACCGCGGACACGTTCTCCTGCAGCTATGAACCCCACTAGAGTCAGGCTAGCCAGACCGGCTCGGTTCTTAGAAAATCGTAGCGAGCGCATTTCCGCGAATTCCACGTTGCCACATGGTATAATGTGGAGTCTGCCAAACAGTTTGGTCCAATCGTGTGTTGAAATGGCAACATTGCGTCTAGTGGTCAGCTATGGTACGAAAACTCCGCGGACGGAGGGGCTGAGAGGGAAGGGTCGTTATTGCCTCATCACCTCTGCGCAAAGAATTAAAGCGTAGAAGAGACACTGAACAAAAATATGGCTGGTTGAGTAGGCGCCGACTCTGGTAACTCTACCGGTCGACGGAAAAACTATCTCCATCATCTCAGCACTCGAAAGCGAAAAAATAATCATGTATCACGGCCCCTTAAATGGTGAGACGGTAATAAAGTTCGATCTTTTCTAGATTTAAATGTGTGAAAATGATTTAAATAAGAGGGACGCGAATAAATTTTGCAGACGTTCAAATTAAATGGTTGGTTATCAATGCCTGTAATTCAAACAGTTGCATTTTGTGCTTATCCTTATAGGTGCTATCAATCACGGATGACTCTGATATAACGGCAACGTCCGTATGTACACTCGCAGAGTCCCTTAACATGGTGATGCATGCATATTATTTCGAGGAGTGAAGCGCCTTGGAAACGCGACTAATTAGTCTGAAACCCTGCTTTTGATAAGGGCTTAATGGCGCGGAAAGCCGGCTGGGTGTTCAATTTTATTTTTTTTTCGGTGAATTAAAGTCCCCCAAGCGCCGGAGAGTAATGGGACCAAGAATTTCCCGTTCCGCTTCGGGAGACGAAAGTTTTCTCCTGCGCCGGTGAAATTTCGTTATTCTTCTGCGAGGAAGTGGCTCCCTCCGTTATTCGTTCCCTCAAGTTTCCCTCCCGTAATCCATGTAGTAAGGGGTGGGGGAGTTGCGCTTAGCGTTTTTCATTTTTTTTCTTTAGTTTCAGCATGGGAAGCGAGTAGCGGGTCCCAATTTGGAAAACGTGATTCGAGGTGTTCGTTTATCTCGTAGTATGTCTTTGGTGTATTATGAGGTTGCCCTTCTGTAAGTAATTCGCCAAATCTATTCGCGGACTATTCCATGGGATTTTTAGTCCGGTTAGCTCTCTTTTCTCCACACAAATCCCTAAGTATGTTCGCGAATCTGGCTGGATAATGTTCCGGGATTTTGGTTTGCCTTGCTGTGACTGAGGTTGGCAGTAGTGTGCGATATTGTTTTTCGCGTTGCGTATTCGCAAAAAAATATTTTACTATAAAATCCTAATGTATTCACAAATAATTTATCGAACCGTAATGTTACAAACGAAAGTTGCCGTGGTTCCACAAAATGATTCCTTGACTTAATCGCATTTAAAACATTTATTAAATGAGATTAATGAAGACATCCAAGTTTTTACATTTATGACTTTTCAAGCATATTCAATCTGGGTAAAATTAAAAAAAATCTGTAGATATAATGATCTGCACCTTTGATCGAGGGTCTGACGTTTGAAGGATTGAAAAATTCTTCAAGTTGAGTTAAAAATGTTTCTTCAAAATGAAATTAATTCTCTGTAATAAATTTTTGTTGGAGTGTAAATGCATTGGCAATTCATCATCTCTATTGGTAGAACATCATTGAATGTCCTCGAATCAGATTTCAACTGAAACGTTCTTTCTTGTTGGTTTCCCCTCTCCAGCAATCACCAATATTTGTTGTCTTCATTCCGTCGTGAGTTCCTCCTACAATTTGGAATCGCTGCTGATTCAACATTCTTATAAAGCTATCTTCTCATGTCTGACAACTATCCTACGGTACCCTACCTCGTCGTGATTCCGTATCCTAGCAGCACATTCTAGGCGGGACAAGCGAAAAGTAACACCTCTCTTTCGTCCTCTCATAAAATGTCCCGACTATCCTTTTGGTAAGCCTTAGCTTATAATGAGGTCGTTTACCATATTTTTTATTCCCGAATCTGATAATAGTTTGTGTAATAAAATACCATTATTTTCCCATTCTTCGATACCTCAATTAGTTCTCGAGTTATGAGCGGCGAAAAACTGATGTTTTCAACCCCTACGGAAAAGTGGGCGTGCAGAGGACTCGTACGTCATCTAATTCGTCAAATCACAACTGAGACCGCGAAGCTCCTTCCCCTTATCACATTAAGGGACACGCAGCTGATTCTGCCGATGGAAGTGGTTGCGACAGGATCTGTGCGAGCAGACCTTCCGAGAACCCCCCTCCACTCCTTTCCCTTTCCCTAAAAACAGTCTAGGACGGGAGGTGTATGACATAGATATCTTAAACGCAGCTCGTTCGGTGGGCGTGGCCTTTTGCAAAATTTTAATTTTTGATTTATGAGTAATCTGGTTAGAAGATTAATGTTTTCACTAAAATTCATTTTTCGTTTCCATCTAACGATTTCGTGTACGGAATAGCGATTTCGTTTCCGAGTAAACTCTCCGATTGTTTTCGCATTGGGTACGTTATTGTATGTAATTTCGTTTTCCCCCCACTCGTAATGAGCGATGTTGCTTGCTCTATTTTTCGCTCTTTTCCCTCCTCTGTCGGCGAGGCGACCAAGCGGATAACTCCAAACACTCCTTCCCCTCCCTCCCCCCCTTTCCCCCCTATCCCTCTCCCCCCTCCGAGATTTATGGCGACGCGGTGAAAGATGTAGATAACCGCGTCCTACTCGACCCGTACTCTTGGGTCTCGTTCTATTTTTGAATATTTTATGCGCGCACATTATTTTAGCTCTCCCCCTACCCGTCCTTTGTCCAATGTTTTCACCTCCCACGCGCATGCGCCTTAACTTCTTCCTCCTAGCCGTCCCGCTTGCGCCGCTGTTGCTCGCCTCGCTGCCATGACAACCGCCGCATCGCATCCAGTGATGTCCTCCCCAAGCATTCTTTGAAAGAATTGTCGCATCCCTGTGACCCTCTCAATACTGAGGTAAAAATCTCTGGATTACCTTAACTAACTTCCTGAGTATAGCAGTGGATGTGGTGGTTATTATGATGAAGATAAAATGGATCGACCGTGTGAGTAACGAAGTCCTAAGAAGAGTGGAAGAAAACTTTCTTAGAAAATAGAAGCCTTCTGAGAACCCTAAGGACGGGGAAATGTGATGGGCCACGTCATGAGACACGATGGCCTTATGAAAACCAATGTCAGGATTACTTATAAATAATAAAGGTTTTACATAGCACTTTAGAATAGCTTGGCAGTCCAGGGTATTTATGTAGTACTTACTCGGCGTAGGCGACTGATAGCTGAAGTAATTTACGCCGTTACTTATGACATGGTAACGGCAGGCATTTTTCAGGGAACGGAGGAAGGGTGGAGGTAGGTGCCGAGTGGTCCACGGTTTTAACGGTCCATCTGACGGACGCGGTGCTGAGCTTTAAATGATCTCTTCGCGGTACTCGAGAAGGTATCTACGTTTCAGCGAAAAATCTGTCGGAATTCGAACCCGGTCCTTGCAGATGGGAAGTCAGTGCTCTCAGCCACCTCACCGACCCTCCAGCGTTTTTCCCCGCACGCACGCTGTGTTGAAGTTATTCGGTGTTTTGACGCAGGTGATTCGAGAGTGGAATGACATCTTAAAGAAACGCTTGTCTCACGCAGTCGCTCCAACCAGCGACCGCATCCGTACGCCCTTCTCGCGACTGCTTGAGTCAAGTTGTCTAAGGAATCTTATTAATTTGAGTACGAGAATATGCTTGCTAAGTGATCCTTACTTCACAAAGAAAATTATCCAAGTTATTGAAAATCATAAGTATCACCAGAAATACGATGGAAAGTCGAAGGATTTATTTTTTATGATAATTATAATCAGCTCGACGCTGGAGTCAATTCAACATTTACTTTACAGAAATAAATTCATGTACTCGATGAATTTACTAATGTGTAACACCAGAATATTTCTATCAAACGTTATGTTGTAATATTTCTTGAAATATTCTTTAATATCTCATTATTAATGATATTATTCATACGCCAACCATTTTGGCAACAGCGACCGCAACACCACTTGAAGTAGGTATACTAACGCATTTCGTCCGCTATAAGCGCAGAATTGGTGCATTTAGCGAAAAATACAGTGGGTTGATGCCTTTTTTTTCGTGTCATTTTATTCCTTGTGAAATGACGCATTAAATATCAGTTTTTTTGCAAAAATGACATGTTACTATGGTATCTTTAAACTTTATATTCCTATGTGATGGCTATTCTCGCCGTTAGTCGTATTTAATTTCAAATGCGATTTGTGCAAAAATGAGTATGGGTTGGTATAATGGGGTTGTTTACTCGGAACCGAAATCTCAATTTTGTACACGAAATCTTTAGATGGAAACGAAAAAAGAATTTTAGTTAAAAAATTAATCTTCTAACCACAACCATTCACTCATAAATCAAAAATTTAAATAAGCAAAAGATGACGCCCACCGAAAAATCTGCTTTGATAACATTGACGTCATTTTCCTCCCGTCCTTGACTGCTTTTTGGGGAGGGGAAGGGAGTGGAGGGGGTTCTCGGAAGGTTTCCTCGCGCAGATCCTGTCGCAACAGCTTCCATTGGCAGATGCATCTGTCTCTCCCCAATTGCGATAAGACGGAGTAGCTTCGCGGTGCCCAGTTGTGATTGGACGAAGTCGATATACGTCAGAGGTTGCACCACACCCATTTTTCGGAAAGGGTTAAAAACATCAGTTTTTCGCCGCTCATTACTCGAGAAATAATTGACGGATCAAAAAACGTAAAAATCAACGGTTCAAAAAACGGGTATTTTTATTTTACAAACTCTTATCAGATTCGGCAATAAAAAAATATGGTAAACGACCCCATTATCTTTACTTTAATAGATAGAGGTACTTTAGTTCTATAAGTGCTGAAAATATAAAAAAATGACAAGACTTTCACGTTTCGGATCAACCTCCTTAAGACGCTGTTGTCTTCTTCTGGTTCGTCTCCCGCCTCGTCGTACGCTCTCTCTGTCTCTCATTAATGCACTCTGGACTCGATCATTCGCTGGCCAGCGGTCAGCCCAATGATATACGATCGCGTCTCCGCTCCGCCGTCGCATTTCCCTTTCTCGATTAATGAGGCGAGAGTTTCATTCAATCCTCACCTTGGGGGAGGGCGCTGATTTTATTATTTTCTCGGCTGGCGAAGAAAAATTGCCGTTGAAAAATAACTCTCTCCCTCTTTCTCCTGCCCCACGCGGACTACTGCCACAAAATATAAGAGGGCGATTTTTTTTCTTCAGCTATCGCTTCTGACAAATGAAACGCAATCGCCGCTGCGTAGATGTCGCATAACGGGAACACTCACCAATGGAATAGCATGAGGCGTCCTATTGTAAAAACTTAAGAAATTCACGTTCATTTTATTGAAGCTTCGAAGGAGACTTTATGAGCGGACTAGACCCGCAACACTCGAGGGATTCCCCACTTAGACAACAGCGAGAGTCATCTTTTTACCAACGAGATTGACCTTTTGGAGATTGAAGAAAGAAAGACATTTATCATTGTTTAGTTCGGCAATCAATTGCTCTAATTTTGTGATTATGGTCCAGTCTACCATAGTAAGTTGGCGTCCGCAAAATATTTTTATCATCATCACTGAAAATATGGTCTTGGAATTTGTTTGAGAGATTAAGTCTAAATTTCAACCTGCGATCTGACAATGATTCCCAATTTAATTCATTTAATAGACTGGTTACCCTAATATAGTTATCGTACCGTTCCTTTACAAATCTTGCCGATCTTCGCTGCACACGTTCAAGGTAATTGTTTAGGCCTATTTCGTAAGGCTCCCACATACTGCCAGCGTATTCCAAATGAGGTCTAACAAGGGAAAAGATGGTAATTTCTCGTTCTTAGCGATGCATGATATCTTATTGTTCGTGATAAAAAGAAAAGAAAACATTCTATTCTGCATTCTATTTCTCTTACATCTTATCATTTTGATACGCATTACCTACTCAAAATGTTTCTGGCGTAATCAGGAAACGTGTTCAAAGTCACATAAAAATTTCGTCTTCAAACTGTGAACTGCAGTCCGATAAGCGATTTCCATCCAAAGTCTTCCGAGAAACATTGGGAGACAAACATAAATGTCAGCTAACGACCTTCCGCAAATCTAGCCGATTTTCTCATCGTCTCCCCTTCTCCGTAACTGACATGTCAGTCGTACGCGGTAGTGATTGGCTACGCGCCCATCTTCATTATACCTATCCCCAACTTCAGGTCCAATCAGAAATTATTTTTGGCTCGAGGCGTTAATGTGCTCTCGTGGTGCTGATATCTTATCAGTCAGGAATCGCTTCCCCCCCAAACCTTGTACTCGCGTCCGAAGTGGCGAGGGAAGAGAGTGACAACCATTGCCTCGGAGTGCATTCCCCTCATTCCTGCCTCACCCCCCCCTCTATCCCCCCCCCCCTCCGTTTGACGTCACATCCGGTGCTCGAGTAGGTACACAATGTCGTTTTCAGAATCCGATTATGTGGATGGTTGATTTCGTACCCAAGTGAGGCCGCGAATGCAGGAAAAAAGAGTGAAAAAATCAGGACAGAGACTTGGCATTCTCGAGTCGTAAACAGTTTTCATGTATCGCTGCGTTCGAGGAACCTTGGACGCGAGGTATCGATTCTCCTTGACAAACTCGGCCCCGTTCGCCTTATGTCTTGGCTTTCCTCTTCGTGAGAAAAATACTGTGGAAGACCACGGTAATATAGCGTGTCATTGTGTTGTACCCAGACGTGGACTTACCGTAAGCTAATAAACTCCGAATGGATACTCTGAAATAACAAGTGCATAAATATTCCCGGCATACAATCAAAGCAAAGATTACATTGCAATTTAGCAAAGGAAAAATTACAAAATTACTATAAATATATCCTACTCATCAAGTGCATGAATATTCAGTTTCCATTTCAAGTAAGATAATATACCTTTCCTTAGATTCGAATTAAAAATATTGATAGCCATATTAAATTGTGAGAAATACATGGGAAATAGGTAATAGCCATATTAAATAGTGAGAAATACATGGGATACAGGTAATATACACTGTTTAACTCAATTAAGTATACAGAATTTCAATTTAAAATTAGCAAACAAAATTAATTATTTTAAAAAAAGCAAAAGAAAGAAGAAAAATAATCCATGTTAACGAATACATTAAATGTTGGTCGTCTTTCATCGTAATAATTTGAGTAATTTTGATTTACAGGTACTTACTTATTGACTGGCATTTTTTTATTTCTTCAGGGAGTAAATTCCAACTTCTAGATAGGGTGGCTATATACGATGAAGTAGGAACAGCACTGCAACGCCAATGGGGTCGTTTACCATATTTTTTTAATTGCCGAATATAATTGAGTTTGTAAAATAAAAAGACGCGTATTTTTTCTGTTTTTTGATCCGTCAATTATTTCTCGAGTTATAAGCGGTGAAAAACTGATGTTTTTAACCCTTTCGGAAAAGTGGGTGCGGTGCAACCTCTGACGTATATCGACTTCGTCCAATCACAACTGAGCCCGAGAAGCTACTTTGCCTTATCGCTAAGGGGGGGACACAGCTGGCTCTCCCAATGGGAGTGATTGTGACAGGATCTGTGCGAGTAAACTTTCCGAGAACCCCCCTCCACTCCCTTCCCTTCCCCTCAAAGCAGTCAAGGACGGGAGGAAAATGACGTCAATGTTATCACAGTAGCTTTTTCGGTGGGCGTCACCTTTTGCTTAATTAAATTTTTGATTTATGAGTAAATGGAATTGGTTAGAAGATTAATTTTTTCACTGGAATTCATTTTTCGTTTCCATCTAACAATTTCGTGCACCTAATTGCGATTTCGGTTCCGAGTAAACGCCCCCATTGTGCACGGCGCTCGATATCCCCTCGTTTTCTGTCTCCCGGCTTCCGCCGACGGACCCAATAGCACATATAGAGTCTCCCTCTTGTGTAATCTCCCCGAATGAATAACGCATGAGGTCGGAATCTGTATGCATGCATCCGACGCTGGATTTACCTTCGGAAGGTCGACATGATAATCTGCATTCCGGGGAATTCCAAGATGTCGGGTGTGTTTTTTTTTCCAGGGCCGGCCATTCGTCCATATTAACTTCCCTCTCCCCTGGACACTCTGTCCGTAACAACGACAAAAAAAAGAGAAGAAATATGTGGGGATACGATTCGTGCTCTATCTCTTTTTTGCCTCCCTGGGGACGAAATGCACGTCTCCTCCAAGGATCCGTTATTTGGGATCAATGAGTCTTCATATCCGTAGCAGCCTTCTATTTATTTGCTGGCTGGCGACCCAATTTCCTTCCCGCCGTGGTTGGCGAGTGTGTTAGAATGAAGCCAGCCGAGAAAGACATTATATTGTGCTATCACCAACCTCCTCCGTGAGGAGGCACGTATTTTTCGGTCCTCCGAGAATACCCCTCAGACTTGATTCGCCTCCGCTCGAAAGTGGAACGTGCTGTCAAAACACGGCCGTGTCCTCCCGTGCTTATAATACCAGGCAAGTGTTCGTTCGTCACGTTCTTTATTTCGGGTGTCTTCCTGTTTGGGATTCACCGCGAATACTTCGAGGAGCGGAGTCTTATATTATTCCCACGAAACGTCGTTCTTCAGAGCAATCGCCTCACATGGAAGGCCACCTCTCGAAACCTCCATCCTTCATCTGTTTTTTTATATCAAAAATAAATCCTACTTTCGTAACTTGACGACAGTCCTCATTTGACTCTGTGTGATCGTGATTTGTCAAAGAACAGTCGCGAACAGTATCTTCAGGGAAGGAGGGGGGGGGCATTGTTACGCAGACATCTGTCTGGATTGGAGGCTGCTTGCCTTACTTCAATCTACGTATACGTAATACCCTGCGAGCCACCACGAGGGTGTGTGGCGGGGGGTGAATATCACCAATTATACACTATTGACATGCAAACAAGCTACTACCATCGTTGAGAATCATTTTAGAGAAAAAGTTCCACTTCACTTTTGAAAGTATTTGGCTATTATAAGTTTTATTGTGGCGTATCACGTTTTCATATCTTCACACCCCTGATTCGAACTCGGGCTCTCGAGGTGGGAAGCCGAATAATCTAACCGCCAATTCGATCACCGCTAGAAGGTATGCAGGCCTAAAAAAATGTGTCATTTGAAATATATGGGCATCCTTTGTTTATTTGCACTTCATGTCAGTGAAAACGCACACTAGCATATTATACGTTTGATCGTTCATCTATATGGAAGTGAAAAGTAGAGAATGGCAGCAACTCTTTCGAATTTTCTTACGCCTTTAATTCTGTTTCTATGCTTAATACCTTGGCGTCTCTTCGGAGACATTAGTCAGAAGGGGATCAGCATTGTCGACCTTCGGAAGTGACGAAATAATAATTTCTTAAAGTCCGTTTCACACGATACTTGATCCAGTTCAAGGTCAAGTATACTCGCTAGTATGCCAGCTTTCCAGAGTCGTGTGAACAGAACCAGTATACTGGATGGCAAGCACACTAGCTAGTATACTCGCTGAGCTACTGGATTTCATACTTGATACGGTACTAGATTTCTAGTAGGACCTCGTAGCCCAGTAGCCATCGACCAATCAAGTCACCAATCTTTTCTTTAATTGGTATGGTATCATACGGAATAACCGATTCATAGCAAGCACAAGGTCGATGATCGTGTGAAACCTCCCAGTTCCAAGTTCCAGGACGGTTCCAATCATCTACATCTACATAATACCCTGCAAGCCCTAAAGGTGTGTGGCAGTGGGTGAATTCTCACCAAACATGCACTACATATCATGCATAAAAAAGGATTTGTATTTATATAGGTACTGTTCAAAACTACACTATTTAACAAAAGATAAAAACAGCAAAGCATACATGCAAAAACATGCTGTTAGTTTGGTTAGCTTTAAGTCCTTATACCAACATGCAGCCACCAATGTCATCCATTTATACACTCGTACTGGATATGTTATACCGTTATTTATGTCCCTAATAGTATGAGGAAAAAAGGACATTCTGGAACTGTTTGTTCGGCAATCAATTTCTCTAATTTTGTGATTATGGTCCAGTCTACCATAGTAAGTTGGGGTCCGCAAAATGTTTTTAACATCATCACTGAAAATATGGTGCTAGATTTGTATCATACTAGATTCCGTCCTCAGTATCAAGTAGCGTCTAGCACACTAGGTCTTGTGCTGGATCAAGTGTCGTGTGAAACGGGCTTAAGCCTCGACAATGATGCTGCGTGCAAAAATTGTTAATGATCAAAACTGCGAGGCCGGAACCCCTGTATCGACGACGGTTGTCGTGCGCGAACTGAATGTGGTCCTAGTTCGCTTCATCATTCACCTCTACCTTCCCCCTCCATCCCCTCCTCCCCCCCCCTCTCCCGCCCTCCCCTAGCACCAGGGATGTGACCCGAAAAGGCACTTTACGTTTCGTGCCGTACCTGGGAGGCACCCGAACCCGAGTCCGAGCCTCGGCGTTGAAGGAGACCCAACCCTTCACCACGGGTGGTTTATAGCACCAACTGACCTGTCACACTATAGTTTATAACTTCTTAAAGTTAAACATAAATCACAAAGCTATGTTCGTCTTTGTGCTGCACTAGTCACGTTGATGAAAATGGTTTTTTCATCGGAGTCATACGATAGATATTAACCAATTTACATGCTTTAGTAATTAAATGTACATTAAACTGGCTTGGTTTACTAATTCACATAAAATGGTTAATATATATCGTACAACTGTGTTCAAAAAACCATTTTCATCAACATGAATAGTAAAACACAAAGATGAACATAATTGTGCGATTTATGCTTAACTTTAAGAAGTTATAAACTATAGTGTGACAGGTCAGTTGGTGCTATAAACCACCCGTGGTGAAGGGTTGGGTCTCCTTCAACGCCGAGGCTCCGACTCGGGTTCGGGTGCCTCCCAGGTACGGCACGAAACGTAAAGTGCCTTTTCGGGTCACATCCCTGCCTAGCACACGCCCGCGGCAGACGACGGAATTAAACGAATGAGGTGTGGCTGTCGGGCAGGTTTCCAAGTTATTTTTTCGGGAGAGGCCAATGATATCACTTCCTGAGGTGGAGCAACGGGGCGAGCCCCCAGCCAGACCCGAGTCGTGGTAGCCATGGAGACCAAGATGCGTGCTTTTGTTTGTCCAAGTTCCCACGCTTTCCCAACATCGAGTGGAAAAGGTAAACTGAGGCAGACGGGAGAGCTGGCAACCTCGATATGTAATTAGTCGTTTCACTATAAGCATTACTCACGGAAAATTTCATTTGTATTGTCGGTAAACGGTTTCACTTAGCTAAGCCATTCAGACGAAGACTTGTAAACACTTCATAAGTCTGGTTTCAGGAATTTGGGGTGACGATAATCCCAAAAATAAGAAGATTAATTTATCGAACGGAAAAGATTTCTGTGTCGAGTATTAAGGTTAGAGTACAATGGCTACAACCAAAGTAAAATTATTTTCAGGCAGTGTAATTGACGAAGGCTGGCCTAGTAGTAAAAAGAGGATAGGAAACCTGTTTATTTTGCTCGACAGTCACTTGCAATCAGGATACAACTTCTGATGAGGGCCCCAGGCAAAGATTTTGAGTGGAAGTTAGTAAGCAACTTGAGGGCAAGATGACGAGAGCAGATAAGCTTCTCAAGTGAGCGTGTCGAAGTGATTGGAAAAAGTTCGACGGACTCGAAATTTGTTGGTGAAATTTTGAGAGGTTGGATGGAACAGGTGACTGTAGACAATGAATTCGGCCTTCATCTACATCTACACGATACCCTGCAAGCCACCGCGTGGGTGTGTGACAGGGGGTGATGATCACCAAGCATGCACCACCTACATGCAAACACGCAACTATAGAGTCTCATGCAACTAGATTGTTAGTATCTATAGTATTTAAGGGATTAATACATGCATCATGCACTACAGACTACTCTAAAATATTTCCGCTACCAATCCTTTTGATATGCTGCCTATTGTGTTCTCTTATAGTACGGGGGAAAAATGCAATTATCTATCAGTACGACAATCTATCTCTCTAATCTTGTTTATCTGGTCTAATCTAGCGTAATACGCTGGTGTTTTTAATATGTGCCTAACATCTTCAGTAAAGCTATCCGATTGAAATTTCTCTAATAGATTATAGATCTGTACCTTGACCTACGCTCTGATAATGATTCCCACCCTAATTCTTGTATTAATTCCGAAACACTACTCAACCTATCGTAACACCTTTTAACGAACCTAGCTGCTCTACGCTGCACACTGTCTAGTTTTCTGATCAAACCTAATTCTTTCGGATCCCATACACTGGCTGCATACTCTTCACGGCCTTCGGATGTGCCTTGCTGAAGGCCGTGAATGAAGTGAGAATGCTTGTTAATCGAGGAAAGAGGAAGGACATATCATTTTGGATAGTATGAGAGGGGCAATTTGGAAAGTTGGATATGTTGGATTTCGCAGAGTATTTTTAACGTTATCAGTGATAATATTGCCTTGGAATTTAGTGAAGATTCAGTCAAAATTTTAACCTACGGCCTGACAATAATTCCCATTTTACTTCTTCCAATAGACTTGTCACGCTAATGTAATTTTCATAACGTCTCTTTGTAAATATGGCCAATCTTCGCTGCACACATCTTCAAGTTCATTATTCATTTACATCTACATAATACCCTGCAAGCCACCATAAAGGTGTGTGACAGGGGGTGAACTCTCACCAAACATGCACCACATATCATGCATAAAAAAGGATTAGTACTTGTATGGGTTCTGTTCGAAAATACGCTTTAAAAAAATAAAAATAGTAAAAACATGCTGTTAGTTGGGTTAGCTTTAAGTCCTTATACCAACATGCAGCTACCAATGTTATCCATTGCTACACTCGTAAAGTATTTTCATGCATGAGTACACTTTGTGTGACATGAGTACAGTCACAGTACATGAGAAAGCATGAGTGCACTCATTATTTGAGCCTTTCACGTAAGGATACCGTTTACATCATTCGATAGTCAATCATTTGTCTTTCATTACATCTACATCTACATAATACCCTGCAAGCCACCACAAGGGTGTGTGGCAGGGGGTGATTGCTCACCAAACATGCACTACATATCATGCATAAAAAAGGAATAGTATTAATATAGTAGTCAGAACTACACTATTTAAAAAGATAGAAATTGCAAAGAAAACATGCAAAAACATTCTGTTAGTAGGGTTAGCTTTAAGTACTCATACCAACATGCAGCTACCAATGCTATTCATTGCTACTCTCCGATAGGACATATTTACCGTTATTCGTATCTCTTATTGTGCGAGGGAAAAAGGACATTTTGAATCGGTCAGTTCGGCAATCAATTTCTCTAACTTTATGATTATGGTCCAGTCTGCCATAGTAAGTTGGGGTTCGTAAAATATTTTTAACATAATCACTGAAAATATTGCCTTGGAATTTGTGGAAGAGATTAAGTCTAAATTTCAACCTGCGATCTGACAATGATTCCCATTTCAATTCATTTAATAGACTGGTTACGCTAATATAATTATCGTATCGTCCCTTTACAAATCTTGCCGATCTTCGCTGCACACGTTCAAGTTCATTACTTAGACCGATTTCGTAGGGATCCCATACACTGGCAGCATATTCCAAATGAGGTCTAACAAGGGAAAAGTAGCTGATTTCTCGTACATGATCGTCACATTTACCCAATACTCTTTTAATGAAACCCAGTTTGCGATTCGCTTGACCCATTATTTCACGAATGTGTTTACCCCAGGAAAGATCATTTGTCAGTCTTATTCCAAGATATTTAATGGATTCCACGTTTGTTAATTCATTATTACTTATTTCGTAAGTGGTAGGAGTAGAGCTATTCTTTTTCCAAAAATTCATTACAAGACATTTCTTAAAGTTTAATTCTAACTGCCATGTATCACACCAAGTTTCAATTGCTTGTAGGTCAATATTTAAATATTCTTTATCGTTCGGGCATAGAATTTCCCTGTACACTACTGCGTCATCGGCAAATAGACGAAGCTTACTTTTTACCACCTTTTGGATATCAATAATATACAAAAGGAATAGGAGTGGACCTATCACACTACCTTGTGGGACACCCGAAGTGACTTTAATTGCCGGTGAGGAAACACCGTCCAAAACAACCCTTTGAACCCGATCATGCAGAAAATCATTAATCCATGATATAATGGAGACATTGATACAGAGACATTGAGTGAAACCTCAACCTCTTTCGTTACTCGCACGCTTCCTCCTCGCCTCATCTCCCACTTCCTTATGCTCGAGGAAGGTGTGATCAGAAAAGGAGTTTCCCCTGTTCTCCATGCGTGACAATTTCCATCTCTGTCGACATTTGGTTTGTCCCGTAGGCGAAATACTCGCAGCGAGCTCATGATTTTTAGTATCGCGCCGTTGTTTTTTTATTCCGATCGGGAATTAATATTACCGTCGCAGGCTAGCATAATTCAGATTCGTTGTCGCCGGGGAGACTGACAGGATCGACGCATGTGATCCAGACACCACTTATTCAGTCGACTCTCGTGGATAGTGCTGGCGCCATTCCAAGATTTCTCCCTTCCGGGAGGAGTTATTCTAGTTTCCCGTCTGCTCCCTTCCCATTATATCCCCGGCTTTCCATTTACTTGCTTATGTTGTGGATTCCCCACGAAGGACTAAGAACGAATGGACTTCTAAGAGCCGCTTAGTATGTTAACTAATAAGAAACCATACCTTTGTTGGTATGTTTAATAAAAATCCTGTGGAAGTGACTAAGGTTTCTTATTAGTTGACATCATGACAACCTTCCACCACGTCAATGCTTCGCCCTTCGATTTTATAGCCGCTTAGTATATGGGATCCGTACGAGGATGGTTATGATAAAGGAATTAGATCTTGTACAAAGGAGTTCGGCTAGATTTGTTAAAAGTCGTTATTTGCCGTTATTTATTGCGTTAGTATTACGAGTTAAATGGAAGAACTAGGATGGGAATTACTATCAGAACGCAGGTTAAAATTTAGGTTAAACCTTTAAAGTAAATTTGAAACTGACTTGTTCACAGATGACGTTAGATATATATTAAGAAACCCTTCGTATTATGATTCTAGGTTTGATCATATTTGACAAGATTAGAGAGGTAGATTGTCGTACCGATGGATTTAAAAGGCATAGGTAGGTGAAATAGGGTTGAGTAGTCCGTAGTGCATGATGCATGTATTAACGCTTATTAGGTTATATTTTGCTTGTTGATGAACTGCGTTATATTTATTCCAAAACTGGGCGTAACATGGTGAAATAACACTTTATGCTCACTCCTTAAGGATTTTAAGTGTTAATGTATCCAGAAGTCAATAATTGGTAGTAAAATTAGTTTACTATATATGAGACTTTTTAAAGGAAGAATTATTTTTTTTTATTTGATCAACTTGTAGCGTTTTACTTACGTACGCAACTAATTAATTTGTGGAATAACATTTTGCATATAAATTGCAATTCTGGTATGCGAGGTGTCCGAAATTCGAGATATTCAACTTATGATTTAAAGCAGCGTTTACACGTAGCAGTTGACTGCTGTGACAGTCGCGAGAAACGCGATATATCTATATCGCTCCTGCTATGATGCGTCCGCACCAACTTCTATGCAGCTTAAAGCCACTATTTAGGCGTTGTCATAGCAAATAAAAAGCGTTTTATTTAGATTGTGATTGATGATTTTCATGAAATTCTTCAAGCAATAAATTTAATTTTCATTTGTTTTTTCTTCCCATTCTTTAAAGAGTAGAATCTTTCCTTCGGGAAGGGATATCCTTGTTATTTTTCCAAATTCCCGGTATCAGACGCCGAGTATTGCTTTCCGTTGGCGATTGTGTTGGATACATTTCCGCTGGAAACTATACCGGCTTCAACTTTGCCAATAGCTCGAACTAGGATCGATAGTGTTCGACATGTGTCCAGTATCGACCTGAACTCGCATCGCAGTTGCTATTTACACGTGCGAGTGTGGCATAACAGTTGTTAGCAGTTGACTCTCATAGCAGTCAATTGTTACGTGTAAACGCACCTTTACATTCGATATTCGAATTCGAGAAATCTGCTATGCGACCCATCGACACTAATTACTCATGTCTTGTGGCACAATGGCCTCGTGAAGGCAATAGTTGTGGGAAAGTAATCGGGGAGAATGTATCAAGAAGTTCACGAATGGAATATATTTTGAAATTATTAAGTTATGAGAAAGAAAAAGGATGTTGTAATTTAAAAGAGGTTAGCCGATCGCAGGATTGAGTGGAGGGCTGCGTCGAACATATTTTACGAATGGGCTCGATGCTTGCAGTTCGAAATCCAACACCAATGTCAGTGTCCGTGGCGACGCACGTATCTTCTTTTCGGGAGGGGCGGGGCTTCCTCTTTCGAAAAGGGTCATTGACGTCACTCGAGGGGCCAGTCGTCACGTGCCCGTTCGTGACTCGCAAGGTCCGTCCGCGTCTTCGTCATCCGTGGAACTTGGATGGGGGTGGGGAGAGGATGTCGTCTCGAAATGAGTTGTGATTGGGAGTTGAATACTGCGTACTTTCGGTTACTTGGCTCGGACACTTTGGCTTTGAGATACGGGTGTGGACGGAGATGAAAGGAACGCCGAAAAAGGAGTTGTGTACAAAAAAGAAAACATATATTCACATACATTTGACTTAAGTGCATTAGAGATAAGAAAATGAGATGAGAGTCGACGATGAAATATTCCGATGGCCTCCCAACGTTTGCAGGGTAATAGGATGGTTTCTGCCTGCAATACTCCAACAATTGCCAACATTCGCCAAATGCTGCCAGTGTACGGGATCCCTACGAAATCGGTCTAAATAACGAACTTGAACGTGTGCAGTGAAGATCGGCAAGATTTGTAAAGGGACGATACGATAACCTTATTAGCGTAACCAGTCTATTAAATGAATTAAATTGGTAATCATTGTCAGATCGCAGATTGAAATTTAGACTTAATCTCTTAAACAAATTCCAAGACCATATTTTCAGTGATGATGTTAAAAATATTTTGCGGACCCCAACTTACTATTGTAGACTGGACCACAATCACAAAATTAGAGAAATTGATTGCCGAACTGACAGATCCAAAATGTCCTTTTTTCTTCGTACTATTAGGGATATAAATAACGGTAAATGTAATTTAGTACGAGTGTAGCAATGGATAACATTGGTAGCTGAATGTTGGTATAAGGACTTAAAGCTAACCCAACTAACAGCATATTTTTGCATGTATGCTTTGCTATTTTAATTTTTAATTACAAATTTTATGCATGATATATAGTGCATGTTTGGTGAGAGTTCACCTCCTGCCACACACCTTTATGGTGGCTTGCAGGGTATTGTGTAGATGTAGATGAACAAAAGAGTTCGTCCCTCACTTTATAGCCAAACCATTCGGCGCCTTTGTATTAAAGCCATCTACAAATATTTATAACTCTTTCGATTATTTTCGCCATTCCTTAATTTTCATTCCCATTTAATAAGATATATAAATAACTCATACACTTATGCAGGAAGCCGTTATGAAGGGAGAATACTCGAAATTTGAATGGGGAGAGGGAACTGGTGTTTTTGGATGGTGGAACAGAGGTGGGAGTAGCTATGCCGATCTGAGGAGAGAGCCTTGGGAGATAAAGAGGCAGAGGACGGATTGGAGACTCCAAGAAATGCTGAAGGTCATCCATTAAAAGGCTAACGTCCGATAAGTGGGGAAATAAACTGACTGACTGACTCTCTGCATAAGATGAAGAGGTAGCGCTGAGGGATCAAATCATATGCAAGGAAAGTTTTTCCTGGGTGCAGCCGAGCTTTAAGAAGTTCTTATCCAAACCTCTTTCTCGTAGATATAAGATGCCCATCGCCATCGTCAACAGTGTCCTAGAAATATAGTTGAGAATAAGAACGGAACTTTGTTATTTTCCTCACAACTTTTAATAACCCCCAGGGTTTCAACACCTTCATGTCATTACTCAGGACCTCTTGATTGGTTGGTCAATAATTGTTTCATCCCTTCATAATTACACGAATGTGTTGAAACCGGTCGGGTGATTAAAAGTTTTGTGGAAAATTACAGTTTCGTTTTCTTTTCAACTGTGGAATAATTCAACAAAGTCAATGCCGATGTTGTTTCCAAGACCCCAGAAACAATGCAAATTCTTCCACAGCTTTTGTCTGACCTATATTCTCCTTACACCACTGCCAATCGTGCGCCCTTAGGCCAATGAAATAAAATTAGGGAGATAGACAGCCAGTCAGGGAGCTTTAGAATGGGCGGGTGGAATGTAGCGAAAAATAGTAGTGTAAGAATTGTGCAACTACTTCCACGTGGTGATAGTTGAAATTCGAAACGGTATTGCATCAGAAGCTTGTATTGTTTTCTGCGTAATTTATCTGCCGTTACGGTTTCTAACCTGTCCTTGCTAGGAAAATAAACACAAGAGTATGTATTTAGAGAAATGCCGTTCTAACGAATAATCACTTCATTACTATGTAGATGCTAACCATCTACACTGAAAAACATTTTTGATTGAATATATCTTCTTTTGAGAAATGATATCAAAAAGTTCAGTTAATATGGGACATTGAATTGCACAGTTATTTCTATCAAGACTGTTAGGTAAAACAATTTGGTGAAAATTATCAGAAGTACGATAAAATTTATCAAGAGAAACTAGCCTTCTCCTGTTAATCTTACCAAATTTGTTCGGTATTCTGGAGGGTATCGAACTATAAATGTATAGGTATATTTTATTGAACAAATATTATCCTTTTTCGTTTATTTTACCAAACTATGTGATAGTATTCATCCCTTCATTACTAAGTGGATACTAACCATCTAGCTGCATGTGACCTTATTAATTACCATTACTACGTTTCCATGTTGTAGCCTTGTCGCATATGCATATAGCAGTGCATGTTTGGTGATCTTCATCCCATGCCACACACCCTCGCGGTGGCTTCCAGAGTATTGCGTGGATGAAGATGATATGTAATTCAAGCTGGGTGTGAATTCAACCCCTGCCACAAACCTTTATGGTGGCTTGCAGGGTATTACGTAAACGTAGATGTAAGTAGTGCATAGTTGGTGATCTTCAACCCCTGCCACACACTCTCTCGGTTGGTCAGAGGGTTTTATGTAGGTTTAGATGAACGGTAAAACCGGTTATGTACATACCTACGTAACGAATAAATCGGGTCGTGAACGTGGCTGAGGTCGCTTACATATCCTCACCCTCTGCCACTCACCTTTGAGGTGGCTGGCTGGTTATTCTGAGGTTTTGGGCGGTGCACCGAGGCTGGAGCGGGGGAATAGAACAGCAGGGCGGCGGTGATCGAGCATCGCAGCTCGTCTGAAGTCATTCTCGCCCGTTCTCTCCACCAACCTTGAGTTTTAATGGGCGACTCAACCCCCGCCTTAAGGGCAGACCGACTGCAGACAACCCGCCCTCTCTCGGGTTACTACCCCGTCTTTCCCCCTCCACACATCTCTCATCCTTTTTTACTTCTTTTTGCTTCGTCTCTCTCTTTCGATGTGAAAAAATCCCGCGTCCTTGGGGAGTAAAAAAGGTCCGGTTTCAAAAGGAGTATGAAATCTTATTTTTTTCCGAACATTCGCTCATAAATGTCCTCATGAATAGTTTTTTTTGTTTTATTGTGAAGTCACTACTTAACTATCTCTTGCCTGCCAATGAAGATTACGAATCATTTTATCCCATGAAGGTAAGTAGTTCCCGTGGGAACATCATGCCTTAAACTGATTATGCGATGGATTGAGTATATCTCCAATTTCTCGCTTTCCCTATATACGCCAGCATTGCAGCGCAAGGAATGGCGTATGCATGAAATGAGCTAATGAGTCTGGGCACATGATAAAATTGAGAGTCATACCTTTTCACATTCACACATTACACATAAAGAGATCGAGTGACAAACGAAGAACTGTTAAGAAGAGTGGGAGAAAAGAGAAGTCTTCTGAAAAAGACGGGACAACTTAATGGGCCACATCTTGAGACACGATGGCAAGCATTTAATCTGTGAACATTTTCATTACTTGACGCTCGCCGAGATTTTCATAAGGATATCTTCGCCGTTGGCAATCAGATTGCTTCATCCTCGGAAGCTATTCTAATCTAATGATCTGTATCTTCTGTCTCCTTTGTCTTATGCCCACCGTACACGCTGGTGTATTATAATACATGTTCTCATCTAATCTACTGAGTATTCTGCGAGCAATTCCGAGGACGCGAATAACCACTGATATATTATAGTATATACAATATTACTCGGACTCAATTAGAGATTACCACATTATCATGTGGGACGCATCATTTGAAAGTTTGAGCAAAACATGTAGATGTTTTCACTCACACATGCGTTGTTATTTCAATGGCTCATAAAGAGTTATGCATTGAAGGTTGACTTTCTGCAGTATATCTCTGGGTTATGTCCGTGGTGAAATCGATTAATCTATATTTATCTTATTACAGTAACTTTTCGGGTGTTACCGCGTAATTAGGCTAACCTGATTACGCGGCAACACCAGAAACGTTACTTTAATCATTACTATGAACCGCGAAAGCCTCAATAAACTATATTTATCTCTTTCCACTCGATTCTTCTATCGGCCAACCTCTTTATATTGACGTAGCTCCTCTCTTTTACATCCTTCACAACTTGCTCCTTATACCTCATACGAGGTCTGCCTTTTCCATTCTTCCCTTTCACTTTTCCCTCGACAATTGTCTTCATCAGGCCATCGTGTCCAAAGATGTGGCCGATTAAGTTCTCCCGTCGTCTTTGCATAGTTTTCAGCAGACTTCTCTTTTCTCCCACTCCTCTTAACACTTCTTCGTTTGTCACTCGATCTCTTTATGTGTAATGTGTGAAATTATACTATAAAGAAGTAGGTATACTACAGAGTAATGTGTGAAGTTATACATAGAGTTAACAGTATCACATGTAGGGAAGATGAAGGGCTATGCATCTACATCTACGTAATACCCTGCAAGCCACCATAAAGGTATGTGGCAGGGGGTGAATTCTCACCAAACATGCACAATATATCATCCATAAAAAAGGATTAGTATTTATATAGGTACTGTTCAAAACTACACTATTTAGAAAAGATTAAAGAGATAGATATTGAATGAAGAGATATTGGAGAGAAAATTGTTTTTATTGACAGTGAAAATGAATGTAAACTTTCAATTTAGGTTATCTTTGTAATTTGGATACGTGACTGTACTGTATGTTTTACGTCTTCTGATGAGGAAGAATTTATCTTGATAACGTCTGTCATTATCGTGACAGTAATGCAGTGGGATGAATTTCTGATGCAAGTCGAGTAAGACAAAATTTAAAGTGGTCATTTCTATTCATCCCAGGCAGATGTGGGACTTGGTATGTGGTTGGAGATTCAGTGGGAAGTGGGTCACGCCGCTGTGCGATTTGGAAAATGGGATTCTCTCAAGCAGGCGGGCATGGAATCCAATCTACAGCTCCGCTGGAAGAAACATCCGTCGTGGTCAACTTCATGAAAATACGTTATTCTCTTGTTTACGAGCGGAACGAGTTTATGATGAAATCACGTGGTAAATATTTACGCTCGTCATAAACAACTTCTGTTTGCTCTTGTCTCCATGGCTCCCAAGAAAATGTGACTTAGCATGCACTAATACACGTCCTTGGCCTTCCGACTTCAATGAATTGTCTGGGTAGTGAAAATGTTTGACCAAGTTTTGGTGCTTTCGATGGAAATTCTTGAGCGCATTTGTGAGACAATTTGTCTGCGGTGTCGTCTTCAGATATTCTTAGCATTAAAGAAATACATTCGGGTGTGAAGATTTTATCATTTTTGGGTTCAGTGTAACTCGCTATGTAAAATTCATTGATATTTTGCTGTAAACATCAACGTTCCTGTTCACGAAATTTATTGTATTTCTTTTATTTCGCTGAATAAATAGTATCCCCGTATAGAAATATTTCCTCCTTCCGTATTTCATTGCAAAATAGCTGTGGTTGGGATAGTTCACCTGTTTTTAGATCTCGTGTTTAATTTTGTTTCGGGACCCGACTCGTAGTGACTACACTCTGTCTGTCTTCTTGCTTTTTGTCTGTAATATCCAAAGGAAAATCTCTTGTCTTGTTCTATCTACCAAGTATTGTTCTGTATTTTGAGTAATCAATTTTCTTGTATTTAGCTTATGTTTATTATTACTGCCTATGTTGTCTTTCTCCCGCTGACCCAAATACAAAATTGTATTCTTCAAACAAAATGTCACGTATTATTCAATGTTTTTTTGTAATATTCTATTTAACCCTTAATTTTTTTGTTGTAATATCACACTGTGAGCTCTATTGTAACATTTATTATTTATTACTGTTCATAGGGGATGTAAATCCTTGAACATAATAAACATTATTATTATTACAATCATGTTTTTGGTAATTCATCACTGAACCACGTACACAACACTTAATCGTTTTCCTTTTTTGATGAGGATGTTAATTTTTACTAGTTAGGCCCCACATTGAATATCTAGCCAGTTTACGGGATCCGAATAGTTTGATTAGAGAGCTAGACAGTGAGCAGCGTAGAGCAGCTAGGTTTGTTAAAAGGTGCTACGATAGGTTTAGTAGTGCATCAGAATTAATAGAAGAATTAGGTTGAGAATCATTATGAGATAGTAGGTTAAAGTACAGATAATATCTATTAAAAACCCTGCGTATTAAGCTAGATTCGAACAGATAAATAAGATTACGGAGAAAGATTGTCATACTGATGATTTCAAATGTCAATTTTCCCCCGTACTATAAGATAGCACTTAGGTATGTAGATAACAGTAGGTGAAATATTGTTTGAGTAGTCTGTGATTTACACACTCCCTGCACCATCTAATACCAACATTTAATCTTGTCCATTTGAGAAGTATCCAATCCAGCCTATTATGTTACTGTCTATCCAGTATGATGCTAACTTCGCAAGTAACATAAAGTGTGGCACCTTATCAAACGCTTTTCTGAAGTCTAAGAAACTCTATGGGGGGATTAAGTGTGTGAGGGAATGGGAGCCAGGCACGCTTTACGAGCTGCCGCATGAGGGGGCGTCATCTGTGACGGCGTGCATGTTCGTGAGCAGGTTAATGCGCCCACGCACAGTCCGTGAACATCAATCCTCTCGATCTCTTCCGTATGGACTGCGGGAGCGAAGTGCAAATAATCATTCCGATTATCTCGAGGTTCGACCTACTTTCGATGAAACGTTTGACTGGCGACGTTTTTAGCACTATGTCTAAACATCTACACCTACATAATACCCTGCAAGCCACCTCAAAGGTGTGTGGCAGGGGGTGGATTCTCACCAAACATGCACTACATATCATTAATTTAAAAGGTTTAGTATTAATATATTAGTCTAAACTGCAATATTTAAAAAGATAAAAATAGCAAACTACGCATGCATAAACGTGCTGTTAGTTGGGTTGCCCGCAAGTCCTTACACCAACATGCAACTACCTATGCTATGGATTCAATCATTCGTGTTAAACATATTTACCGCTATTCATATTCCTAAGTGTACGAGGAAAAAAGGACATTTTGAATCTGTCAGTTCAGCAATCAATTTCTCTAATTTTGTATTATGGTCCAGTCTGCCACAGGAAGTTGGGGTTCGCAAAATATTTTTAACATCATCACTGAAAATATTACCTTGGAATTCATTTAGGAGATAAAGTCTAAATTTCTACCTACGATCTGACAATGATCCCCATTTTAATTCATTTAATAGACTGGTTACGTTAATATAATTATCGTACCGTCCCTTTACAAATCTTGTCTAAAATGATGGTCGAGATGTTTAGGAGGCTGTCAGGGTGATATGGTTACAAATAAGTATTATATCGTATGCTCATTTAGTGAGAGTTTGCTTTCTTGAATATTGACTATCTACCGAACTTAAAGTTGAACGATATCTGATACTTGATTACTGATTTCAGTGTGGGCGCCTGAATTATTGCGATTTCTGAAACCGTTACGTAACATTAAATAGAAATTCATAAACCTTTACTTTGGTTACAATCAGATGGGTAAAATGCTTTAATAGAACCGCTGGAAAGTATCAAGTGCATCGTATCTACATTTACTTCCATAGAAGAGTTATATTCCGTACTTGAAAACTTCCTCCTGCGACAGCAAGAAATTTCGTCGGCATCGATCGCATAATGCATCAGCAATTTAATCACATTTGGACGTGGGTAGCTGAAATAACTTATAAGATGGAATGAAAACAAGCGAATGCTTACCTAAACGAAACTCGGGATCTCTTGAAGAAGATCCATACTCTTTCACCCCATGCCACACACCTTCGTGGTGGCTCGCAGTGTAATACGTAAATGTAGATGTAGATACTATAGCAAGAAAAATATCAACCATTCCATTGTACTTTGAAAGATAGGTTAGATTTTTAAGATAATTTTATCGACAACTTTAAAATTGATTGGTTCAGAATGTTATTTTTTCCTCTTGTAATAAGGAACCACGATATGATTTCATGAAGGCTGCCAGTTCATGTTTAATTCGTGTAGATAGGGTATTATTTTTGGCTGATTTTGCATTTTTGAATTAGAATTTACGCGTGAAACGTATGAGTGCATTTGTTTTCACTACTTTCTCGCCACTTTAGTATTCATCCACAAACATTTGTAGGGTAAGTATGATGTCTCTTCGCCAGATGTTAGCTTGAAATTACATTTTTAATTTCACTTTATGCTGCTTTCTTGCACTCTTAAGTTAGTGTAGCGTGATGGTTAGACATAGAACTTAGTTTTGTGAGATTTCGAATTATTTGATGAAGTGATGCATGCCTGAAGTTAAGTGCCGCAAATCCTTGGCTTGGCTCTCACGATAATATGCAAATGTAATCGATATATCCCGTACACTCTATTTCGTGTTGGTGATTGCTTATTGATTGGCACGAAGTCATTCTTTCTTTATAGCGACGAGCGTTTCCTCTTCCTCATTGCGGGTGTATTTCAAGTGAGTGTGCACCTTTTGCCATTCATCGGTTCTTGGAACTAGCGTGTCGTTAACGAGTGTACTTGGTGTTTATCTGGGAGCCGTCGTGCATAAATTATCCGAGTTAAGAGTTGGACGTAAGTGCTGTGATTTATGAAGGCAAGTGTTAGGGAACTAACCGTTTTTGCCCACCACTCAAACGTTCCATTGAGACTTTTTGTTCCTATGATTGGACTTTCAGTCATCTACATCATCTACATCTACACGATACCCTGCAAGCCACCGCGAGGGTGTGTGGCAGGGGGTGAAGATAGATCGATAAATTTTCTGTGATTGTTACACCTAAATATATGATGGTTTCAACGTTTTCGATCTTCGTGTTACTAATTTTATAGGATCGCTCTATGCAATACCCTGAAAGCCACCGAGAGGGTGTGTGGCAGGGGGTGAAGATCACCAAACATGCACTATTGACATACAACTAGGCTACTACATGGAAACATGTTAGATAATAGGTTCACATGCAGCCAGATGGTTAGATCTACATAGTAATAAAGGGATTAAGTCAGTCAGTTTTAGTCACGGTAGAAATTGTCGTGCATTTATCTGTGATATCTAAGAAGCATATTAAGGCTGAACGGTCATTTTCGCCTATTTCATGGCGAAGAGTTATTAGAACCTAACTCCGGAACATCCCTTCTATTCTATCGTAATCAATCGACGATTAAAGACAAATGACGGCGCACACGATAGGGAACGTTATCTTCGTGTTTCACGTAGACGTACTATCGCGTCATCCCACCCAGGTATATTAGTATTTAGATCGCCGCTTGTTGGAATCTTAAAGAAAGTAGAGTATACGATATTCGTATTGACTTCTACTCAAAATATGTTGTGTGATTGTGCTGATTAATTTACGAGGAATTAAGCCATCTGAGTAGAGCAGCTAGGTTCGTTAAAAGGTGTTATAATAGGTTGAGTAGTGTATCAGAATTAATACAAGAATTAGGGTGGGAATCATTATCAGAGCATAGGTTAAAGTACAGATTAAATCTATTAGAGAAATTTCAATCGAATAGCTTTACTGAAGATGTTAGTTACATATTAAAAACACCAGCGTACTATGCTAGATTCGACCAGATAAATAAGATTAGAGAGATAGATTGTCGTACTGATAGATTCAAAACTTCATTTTTCCCCCGTGCTCTATGAGAACATAATAGGCAGCATAGGAAAGGGATAGGTAGGGAAAATATTTTAGAGTATTCTGTAGTGCATGATGCATGTATAATTCCTTAAATACTATATATACCAACAATCTAGTTGCATGAGACCCTATAGCAGCATGGACCTAACCATTCGTTGGTTTGTAGAGTAATCATCTTGATACAAAATATTTGTTCATTACACGTAAAAGAACCATAAACCGATGAATAATACATATTTTATTCTGTTGAAATGATTAAATTGATGGGTCATTATTCACGACTCGAATGATTAAGTACAAAAATCAATTATTTTTCCCCGTATCGTCGATCGTGTTAATTGTTAACTAGAGTGAGGAAAGAAATTATATTAGTTTTACCTATCCAACCAGTGTAGTAGATTACGAACATAATTGCTGGAATAATAATTATCTCGAGCACGATGAAAAAATAGGCCTTTGAGTTGTAGGACAGCGGGAAGCATGTGTTCTGGGAAGATGGTTGCGATCTGATCACCCACTGCGGTACGAATCCGTAGCGAACCAGTAATTGTAGGGTTTTATCGAATCGCCAGTTTTTGTCGAACGATCGCCAAAATTAGGATTTATCACTTATTTCACATTCTAAACAAAACTAGATATGGACGAAAGCGCTGCGACAGCAATTAAAAGATTATAAATACGGTACTTATCTTGATCAGGAATGGGGACCTCGTTTGCTTCGGCAGCCATAACGGACGACAATAGACGATCGAATCAACAAGTTCGCGTTTTAAACAATGCCCTTCAGAAGCTAAAACCAACGTCTAACGACATCGCGTATTTAAACAATGCCCTTCAGAAGCTAAAACCCAACGTCTCACGACATCGCGTATTTAAACAATGCCCTTCAAAATCTAAAACCCAACGTTTCAAGACATCGCGTATATAAGCAATGTCCTTCCGAAGCTAAAACCCAACCTCGTCCGTGCAGTGCAAACCCAGAGCGAGAAATGAGCAATTTCAACCGAGAGATAAAACAATTGAGGCGCGAAATTCGGTAGACACTGCGTTTAGTTACTATCGGTCACTATTATGGCTGAAGTCCCCATCCCTGATCAAGATAAATACCGTATTTATCATCCTTTAATTGTTATCGCAGCGCTTTATTCCATATCTAGTTTTGCTTATAATGTGAAATAAGTGATAAATCCTAATTTTGGTGATTGTCCGACAACAACTGGCAATTCGATAAAACCCTACTGTACATCGCGAACCTTTGTCAATCAGCTGTGTGGGCAAGGGTGTGACCTGTGTTCATCGGCAAGGGTGTTCATCGATCATGGGTCGTAATCCGGTTCCAGACGCGGTTTAGCCGCCGTTGTATGAGGAGAGAGAGAGAGCGGGCCCCTTTTGAGCGTCTCTGCCGACGACTACGTCTCAAAATCGTGCCTTCCATTAAACCACTTTGGTGGTGGTGACATAAGCGGATCTCCCGGCTTCGTCGGAAACACCGCCAGTCTCCCTTACGTTGCCCGCATGTTCCTTGGTCTCTTGTCGAACGCGATCTCTCGCCGCGGCGAATTGAGAATTTAAGCGCCGCGGCGGAGCTTAAATTCTCAAGGGACTTAATCAGACGCTGTGAACGACATTGCTGATCGATCTAGGGAAAACCGAGATTCGGCGATCATTATGACATCGATTACTCATCATGGTCGTTAAGACGAATTGCCAATTTGAGAAAAACACTGCATCTACATAATACCCTGCAAGCTACCATAAAGGTGTGTGGCAGGGGGTGAATTCTCACCAAACATGCACTACATATCGTGCATAAAAAAGCATTTAAAGTATTTATATATTGTTCTAAACTTCACTATTTAAAAAAAGATAAAAATAGAAAAGCAAACCAGCTGTTTGTTGGGTTAGCTTCGAGTCCTTATACCAACATGCAGCTACCAATGTCATCCATTGCTACACTCGGATATATTTACCGTTATTCATATCCCTAATTGTACGAGGAAAAAAGGACATTTTGAATCCGTCAGTTCGGCAATCAATCTCTCTAATCTTGTGATTATTGTCCAGTCTACCATAGTAAGTTGGGGTTCGCAAAATATTTTTATGATCATCACTGAAAATATGGGCTTGGAATTTGTTTAAGAGATTAGGTCTAAATTCCAACCTGCGATCTGACAATCATTCCCAATTTAATTCATTTAATAGACTGGTTACGCTAATAAGGTTATCGTACCGTCCCTTTACAAATCTTGCCGATCTTCGCTGCACACGTTCAAGTTCATTATTTAGACCGATTTCGTGGGGATCCCATACTCTGGCAGCAGATTCCAAATATTAGATAATGATCTGATAAAATCTAGCATAATATGCCGGGGCTCTTAATGTATTTGTAACGGCATCTGTAAATATAAAAGCATCGGAAATACTGAAAAATATTAGCCTCAAATCTTACCTTCGCTCTAATAATTCTAGTAACATGTGTTGGAGTCGTGGTGGTCTAGAATCGTGCGAGGGTGGACCACGTAGGTATGTGAATCTATCTTCAACGGAATTCGAGTGATAAATCTTTTTTTGTGTTGACCGGCGGTGGGAGTATAGCACGGCCGCGTTGCCCAGCGACGGTTCCCTCTCTCCCCCTCCCCCCCATCTTCACCCACCCCCTCCTCCGACTGGTTTCTGCCCCCCTCCCCCCACATCCCCCTCACCCATCCACGCTGCACCCCATGAGCAGCAGCACCCGGTGTGGAGATGCGGAGGACAGGCGGTCGGCGCGCAGCTCTCTGGGAATCGACGAGGGAAGGAAACGCAGTAAGAGGAGGGGATGGGGTGGGAGGGGCAGACGCCCCCCTCCCCCCAGGGGTCGATGCACTTGCCCCCCCTCCCATGCGATGCAATCTCGCCCCCTCCAAGGGGCGAACAATGCTGGGGGGGAGACAGACTGGCTCGAAAGTCAACGTGCGTGCCGGGAGACACGGACGGGCGGCCGGCATACTCCACACGCAACTCGCACGCAGTTAGGTTAACATTTATTATGATGGGATCTATTATGATTGAAATTGAAGCCGATCTCCATTTGTTCTGCTGACGCGTGAAATATTGTGAAAACACCAGAGCATAGCATCTACTTCACCTATACTAAATACCCTGCAAGCCACAATAAATGTGTAAAGGTGTTTGGCAGGAGGTAAATTCACTCCAAGCATGCATTGCATAGCATCTACATCTACATAATACCCTTCAAGCCAGCATAAAGGTGTGTGGCAGGGGGTGAATTCTCACCAAACATGCACTACATATCAAGCATAAACAAGGATTATTACTTATGTATATACTGTTCTAAACTTCACTTTTAAAAAAAGATAAAAATAGCGAAGCAAACATGCAAAAACATGCTGTTAGTTGGGTTATCTTCAAGTCCTTATACCAACATGCAACTACCTATGCTGTGGATTGATTCACTCGTATTGGACATATTTACCGTTATTCATATCCGTAATTGTACGGGGAAAGCAGGAAGAAGGGAGAAGAGGGAGTAAGTTGGGGTTCGCAAAATATTTTTAACTTCATCACTGAAAATATGATCTTGGAATTTGTTTAAGAGATTAAGTCTAAATTTCAATTTGCGATCTGACAATGATTCCCATTTCAATTCATTTAATAGACTTCTTACGCTAATAAGGTTATCGTACCGTCCCTTTACAAATCTTGCCGATCTTCGCTGCACACGTTCAAGTTCATTATTTAGACCGATTTCGTAGGGATCCCATACAATGGCAGCATATTCCAAATGAGGTCTAACGAGGGAAAAGTAGCTGATTTCTCGTACATGATCGTCACATTTAACCAGTACTCTTTTGATGAATCCCATTTTATAATGTATGTACTGGAAAGTCTAAATTTCAACGTTCAAGTTCATTACTTAGACCGATTTCGTAGGGATCCCATACACATACACATCCCATAGACATCATGCATAAAAAGGACTTGTATGAAATAATATTCTAGTCTAAATTTCACAATTTAAAAAAAGAGAAAATAGCAAAGCGAACTTACTAAAACATTTCGTTAGTTGGGTTAGCGTAAAGTTCTTATACCAACATGCAACTACATATGCTATCCATTGCTACTAATGATGATTATATATTAAGTGTAAATATTTTGGCGAGGACTTCGATGGAAGAAGGATCAATTTTGTCTCAATCTTGCCCGGATGAAAACATTTATATTATTATTAATGCGCTGAATAAATAAAATAAATCTGTTCTATTTCACAAAAAATATATTGAAATACTGCTCTACCCATTCAGGTCATTAACAAGAGACGATTCATGACAGTCTCCAAACATGTAGAGCAGCATTTAATTATATTTTTATGGAATAGAACAAAGCTTCATTATATTTATATAATATCAATTTTCCGCCAAGTTAACTTGCCGTCTATTTCTATAGTTATTAATACAGTTGTCATACTACTCTTTATATCTGATTACCTTGCTTCCCAGTGTGCTCAGCTGTAGTTAGGAAAGAAGGACATAATTATTTGTCGCTCATAACGCTAGGTTTTCACTCGGATCAAATCATAGGTTGATAACCATCGTTAAAAGATAATTAGCGTGCGCATCTTCTCGCTTACAACGGATACATCTACTTCTACGTAATACCCTGCAAGGCACCATTAAGGTGTGTGGCAGGGGGTGAATTCTCACCAAAAACATGCCCTGCATACCATGCATAAAAAATGAGTAAGAATAAACTTGTGTTAACTTTAATTTTAAAAAAAAGATAAAAGCTGTTAATAGGCCAAAGAATAGATGTAATAGGGTCAGTGAAAGGTGGAATCCAAGCAACTGAAAATCGTAATGTGGTTGTGTATTTGGATATTTTTTCCTCGTACAATTAGGGATATGAATAACGGTGAATATATCCAATACGAGTGTAGCAATGGATAACATTGGTAGCTGCATGTTGGTATAAGGACTTGAACCTAGCCCAACTAACAGCATGTTTTTGCTTGTTTGCTTTGCTATTTTTATCTTTTTTTAAACAGTGACTTTTAGAACAGTATATAAATACTAATCCTTTTTATTCATGATATGTACATGTTTTTCTACATAATACCGTGCAAGTCACCATAAAGGTGTGTGGCAGGGGGTGAATTCTCGCCAAATATGCACTACATATCATGCATTAAATTAGATTAATATTTATATATTAATCAAAACTTAACCATTTAAAAAGATAAAAAAGCAAATTAAGCATGCAAAAACTAGCTGTTAGTTGGGTTTCCTTCAAGTCCTTATACCAACATGCAACTACCTATGCTATGAATTGATGGACTGATATGTAGTGCATGTTTGGTGAGAATTCACCCCTGCCAGACACCTTTATGGTGGTTTGCTGTGTATTATGTAAATGTAGATGTAGACTATAAAATACTCTACCTGAAGTGCAGTATTTGTAATTATCGTAGAGCACACTTCTCGCTTTTCCTCCGATGAGAGTCGAGAACTATCTCCAAAGGAGAACCATCCGATGAGCGACTTAAGGCAGTGGTGGTGAACCATGGTTACCGGTCCAGCCTGTCCCGTCCATCAATCATGCTGCCGTGGGCAGCTGCCAGGAAACGTTTAACGGAGGTGGGTGGGGGTGAAGAGGAACGAGAGGAGGAGGAGAGGAATCGTTTAGAAGTCGTAGAAGGAAAGATGCTACGTTTATTTGACCCATACTACTTAAGGGCAAAAACTTCACTGGGACCAAAGACTCATAACGTCTCACTATTCATGGTAACCAATTTAAAAAAAACTTTTAGCCTATTCCTCACTTTTTTTGTAATAACCGACCTAGGTTTAGACAAATTTTTTGTCATTCTCAAGACAAAAAAAAACCAAAAAATTTCGAAACCTACGTCGGTTATTAAAAAAAAGTTGTGTGGAATAGACAAAGTTTTTTTTTTAATTCGTTACCACGAATAGTATAACTAGGTAGATTCCATAAAGTGACGCCTTCACTCCTATCTCATAACGTCTGATCTGATGGCTGTGCTTAATGTAGATATTATTCATCTACATCTACACGATACCCTGCAAGCCACCGCGATGAGTGTGTGGCAGGGGGTGAAGATCACCAAGCATGCACCACTACCATGCAAATAAGCAAATATAGGGTTTCATGCCACTATATTGTTGATAGACTTGATAGACTAGTATCTATAGTATTTAAGGGATTAATACGTGCATCATGCACTTCAGAATACTCGAAAATATTTCCTCTACCTATCCCTTTGCTATGCTGCCTATTCTGTTCTCTTATAGTCCGGGGGAAAAATGCCATTTTGAATCTATCGGTACGACTATCTATCTCTCTAATCTTATTTATCTGGTCGAATCTAGCATAATACGTTGGTTTTTTTAAATATGTGCCTAACATCATCAGTCAAGCTATCCGATTGAAATTTCTTCAATAGATTTAATCTGTACTTTGACCTACGCTATGATAATGATTCCCACCCTAATTCTTGTATTAATTCTGATACACTACTCAACCTATCGTAACACCTTTTAACGAACCTAGTTGCTCTACGCTGCACAATTTCTTGTTCTCTCATCAAACCTAATTCATTCGGATCCCATACACTGGCTGCATACTCAAGGTGAGGCCTAACTAGTGAAAAGTAACATCGCTCTTTTGTCTTCTCATCACATTTACCAAGTACTCTTTTTTACAAATCCTAGCTTTCTCTTCGCTCGGCCGCATTCTTGGTATTATTCTTATTTAGTTGGAATCGCGTGAATGTTCCTCGTGTTATCAAGGGTGCCAAAACAGAAAAGGGAAGTTTGCCAAACTCATAGCGGCCTTGTGCTAACTCCGACTTCACAGGGCCTTGAGTTTCGACCCAAACGTAAATACCTGCCTTTAATACCATTTCTACGTGCTGCGGGGTATTGTGTTGCAATGGCTGCGAATTGTGACGTGAATGCAACCTTGCGACGGTATGTGGAGACAGCAGATATATCGATACACACCTGGGTGCGCGTTGGCGTACGATGTTTTACATCATTCGATACGAGATATATTGAGATGTGCGATTAATTAATGTCACCGTAAGATAATATCTACATCTACATACCCTGCAAGCCGCCATTAAGGTTTTTGGCAGGGGGTGAATTCTCACCAAAACATGCACTACAATCATGCATAAAAAAGGATTAGTATTTATATACTGTTGTAAACTTCACTACCTATTTATAAAAAGATAAAAATAGCAAAGCGAACATGCAAAAAAAATGCTGTTAGTTGGGTTAGCTTCAAGTCCTTATACCAACATGCAGCTACCAATGTTATCCATTGCTACACTCGTATTGGATATATTCACCGTTATTCATATCTCTAATTGTACGAGGAAAAAAGGGCATTTTGAATCTGACAGTTCGGCAATCAATTTCTCTAATTTTGTGATCATGGTCCAGTCTACAATAGTAAGTTGGGGTTCGCAAAATATTATTAGCATCATCACTGAAAATAAGGTCTTGCATTTTGTTTAAGAGAGTAAGTCTAAATTTCAACGTACGATCTGACAATGATTCCCAATTTAATTCATTTATTAGAATGGTTACGCTAATAAGGTTATCGTACCGTCCCTTTACAAATCTTCCCACGAACTATTTCAGCCAACCTGTCCGCTGTGGAGGGCGTTTTTCGCCAAGCTGTGAAATACATAGCACGAAGCATGTATCATGAATAAAATTGCACAAGGAATCTTGTAAAAATGCCTTAGCATATAAGCCCACCTAGTTCCTTCTGTTATAATAAATAATGTTTCTTTATACCGTTAAGAGAGCGGAAGTAATAAAAAACTTCCGGTTCGGGCGGTTGTAGAAATGCTGTCACATTTATACGCTTCCTTTGATGTTTACGTTAGTTGCCCCAGTTGTGTGCTCTCAGCACCGGTTGAGCACGCGGAAATTGTTCGTCATTTGCTCGCCCGGCGTCACCGAAGCAGTTTCCTCCCGTCGTTAGGCACCGTGCGGGCTCGCGTGGGCCGTGTCTCTGTTTTTGAGACGTTGCCATGGTGATGGAGGCTCGGCGCGGTAACATCCGTCGCCACGAAGCGTTTGTTTTTATTGCTCGTCGCGGCGGCAAATTTTGGTGCGAAGTTATAATCCCCGGAGATCTTGGCTGAAAACCGTCTGGGAAGCCTTTTCTCACGTCGTGTCTTCTCGGCATGAATTCACAGCAAGTCTTTTCTGGCTGAAGAAGTTTCTCTCTCGCCGAAGTAAAGCAGGGAGGACTGCTCTTCTTTCCATCCGTCCCATTTTATAATCGCTTCTTTTTTGAGGAAATGGTCAAGTGGCTGTCGTAGTCATCCGTAGGAACCCGTATTGAAATACGAGCGAGGGCTTCGTTTCATTTTCAAGTTCCATTTCTTATCTTGGCGCGATGAACTTATTTAAATTACTCTGAAGGAAAGCAGGTGAGGAGGCGGACTCTAGATTTATATTCCCGAGGTTCCAAAGGTCACGGAGGGCGAAATACCGTGTCCGCTTCTTAAATTATTGCTCACTTCCAAATGATGAGAAGGAGTTGAAATCGTTTGGTGAGTCAAGGGAAGTGTGGAAATGAACAAAATTGCATACAATTAGGAACCGTTTTTTTTGTGTTTATGGCATCAAGTCTTGCCTGAATGAAGCAGGCCTTAGCGGATAGCAATACCCTTCTAGTTGGAGGAATAATTCAATGGAGCGATCCTATAAAATCAATAACACGAAGATCGAAAGCGTTGAAACCATAAGGTATTTAGGTGTAACAATCACTAAAGATTTATCGTGGGGAAGACACATCCGGGAAATATGCGGCCGAGCGAAGAGAAAGCTAGGATTTATAAAAATAGTACTTGGAAAATGTGATGAGAAGACAAAAGAGCGATGCTACTTTTCACTAGTTAGGCCCCACCTTGAGTATGAAGACAGTGTATGGGATCCGAATAAATTAGGTTTGATCTGAGAACTAGACAGTGTGCAGCGTAGAGCATCTAGGTTGGTGAAAAGGTGTTACGATAGGTTGAGTAGTGTTTTTTAGAATTAATACAAGAATTGGGGTGGAAATCATTATTAGTGTGTAGGTTAAAGTATAGATTAAATGTTTTAGAGAAATTTCAATCGAATAGCTTTACTGAGGATGTTAGGCACATATTAAAAAAGCCAGCGTATTATGCTAGATTCGACCAGATAAATAAGATTAGAGAGATAGATTGTCGTACCGATAGATTCAAAATGGCATTTTTCCCCCGTACTATAAGAGAACAGAATATGCATCATAGCAAAAGGATAGGTAGGGGAAGAGTAGTCTGTAGTGCATGATGCATGCATTAACCCCTTAAATACTGAAGATACTAACAATTTAGTTGCTAGAGACCCTATAGTTGCTTGTTTGCATGTCGGTAGTGCATGCTTGGTGATCTTCACCCCCAGCCACACACCCTCGCGGTGGCTTGTAGGGTATCATGTAGATGTAGATGTGTCTACTCTTGTTCAGAAAATGGAGTCGTATTGTGCTGAAGAATGTAGCTCGCATCCTGTTGCCTGTCACGGATTCCAGACAGAAACGTGACTTCTATTCAGGATGTGGAGTTGTGGGCGCAAGGATCGTCGCCTGTGGGCACACCTGCTTTCGCCGGTGTATGGCAGGGGCTGTTCGTGCAGGCCGCCTTCTAACTTTGTTCTGGCTCGACTATCCAACCGAACTCCCTTCACTCTGCCGTAAAAATAGAAGCGACCGACCAAAGCCAACGCTTCCTGTCCGCTGCTCCTGTGAAACCTCCTTCCTTCCCCCTCTCTCCCTCTTCTCACCCCCTTCTCTCCCCCTTCTCTTCCCTCCTCCCCTACACAAATGCCAGCCTTAAAGACCACGGAGAACGAGCCGGTTCCCGGATACGAGTTTGTTATCGTAATGGAGGATACTCTAAGCGTTGTTTATTGGCCTCCAGCCTTCCGGTAATTGTTATAAATCCTTATCTGCTCCAAATACTGAGGCAATATACGCACATACGTGTATTTCTGAGAGTCCCGAAAGTTCCCTCAGCGGTGTGTTGAACAAAACAAACATGTTGGAATAAACATTATCCTACCGCAGAGGACAAACATGTTAATCATACGTTTGCCACGCAATTGAAACTCATTAATTAATTTTTACTGGGAGAGATGTTCATTAACAGGTTAAATATTTGAATTAATGTGTTGATTTTTATTAGGCAAGCAGGGCGAAGTTAACGTGAGTTACTTTTATTAAAGAACTTATTTCAAATCCTCTACTGACTGCCTACATTTCACCTCCTTTACCAGTGCATTTACATCTACTTAATACCCTGCAAACAAACAAAACGGTGTGTGGCAGTGGGTGAATTCACACCGAACATGCATTATGTATCTTGCTTAAAAAGGATTAATAACTCAATTTTAGTACAACATTAGCAATTAAAAAAACAGGTTAAAATAGCAAAGCAAGCATGCAAAAACTTGCTGATAGTATAGGGTTAGCTTAAAGTCCTTATACCATCATGCAACTACCTATGCTATCCATTGCTGCCTTCGTATTTATGCTATTGGATATATTTACAGCTATTCATATCCCTAATTGTTCTGGGAAAGAATGACTTTTTGAATCTGTCAGTTCGGCAATCAATTTCTCTAATTTTGCAATTATAGTCCAGTCTACCATAGTAAGTTGGGGTTCGCAAAATATTTTTAACGTCATCAGCGGAAATATTATCTTGGAATTTAGTGAAGAGAATAAGTCTAAATTTCAGCCTACAATCTGATGATGATTCCCACTATTGTAGTTCATCGTATTGACTGGTTGAAATTAAGCGATTATGTCACCACGGTGCCATGTCTCACAACATGTGACTGAAAAAAATACTCATTGGCGGGGAATCGAACCCCGGTATCCCGCGTGGCAGGCGGGGATACTTATTCATCTACATCTACATCTACATAATACCCTGCAAGCCACCACAAGGGTGTGTGGCAGGGGGTGATTGCTCACCATACATGCACTACATATCATGCATAAAAAAGGAATAGTATTAATATAGTAGTCAGAACTACACTATTTAAAAAAAGATAGAAATTGCAAGCAAGCATGCAAAAACATTCTGTTAGTAGGGTTAGCTTTAAGTACTCATACCAACATGCAGCTACCAATGCTATTCATTGCTACTCTCCGATAGGACATATTTACCGTTATTCGTATCTCTAATAGTGCGAGGGAAAAAGGACATTTTGAATCGGTCAGTTCGGCAATCAATTTCTCTAACTTTATGATTATAAATTTTATTAATACTAAAATATTTTTAACGTCATCACTGAAAATATTATCTTGGAATTTATTTGAAGTAAGTGATGTCTTCTCTACGGACTCCTTCCGGAGTTGAGGACTAGCTGTCCCAGTTTCCTCATTTAACCTCGTTTCTCCATTCTCCATCTGGCCGATTTGAATCTTAGCATTCTATTGGCAGATTTCATTCCTTAAGGAAATGACTTTCTCCAATGGGATCCAAATGGTTAGCTCAATGCCCGACTAACGTGGAAAAACGTTGTTACGCATATAATAAATTGCATTATTGTAAATAATGATCAGAGTACTTTTATTACACCCTAGCGGTGGCTTGCAGGGTATCGTGTAGATGTATTGTTTTGATGACCAAATTTCATCTACATCCTCATAATACCCTGCAAGCCACCATAAAGGTGTGTGGCAGGGGATGAACTCTCACCAAACATGAACTATATATTATGCATAAAAAAGGATTAGTACTTGTATAGGTACTGTTCAAAACTACGACATTTAAAAAAAAGATAAAAATAGGAAAGCAAACATGCAAAAACATACTGTTAGTTTGGTTAGCTTTAAGTCCTTAAACCAACATGCAGCTACCAATGTTATCCATTGCTACACTCGTACTGGATATATTTACCGCAATTCACATCCCTTATTGTACGAGGAAAAAAGGACATTTTGAATCTGTCAGTTCGGCAGTCAATTTCTCTAATTTTGTGATTGTGGTCCAGTCTACCATAGTAAGTTGGGGTCCGCAAAATATTTTTAACATCATCACTGAACATATGGTCTTGGAATTTGTTTAAGAGATTAAGTCTAAATTTCAACCTACGATCTGACAGTGATTCCCAATATAATTTATTTAATAGACCGGTTACGCTAATAAGATTATCGTACCGTCCCTTTACAAATCTTGCCCATCTTCGCTGAACACGTTCAAGTTCATTATTTAGACCGATTTCGTAGGGATCCCATACACTGGCAGCATATTCCAAATGAGGTCCTACAAGGGAAAAGTAGCTGATTTCTCGTACATGATCGTCACATTAACCCAGTACTCTTCTGATGAATCCCAGTTTACGAATTGCTTGAGCCAGTATTTCACGTATGTGTTTACCCCAGGAAAGATAATGTGACAGTCTTATTCAAAGATATTTAATGGATTCCACGTTTGCTAATTCATTATTACTTATTTTGTAAGTTCTAAGTTTCCTTCGGAGCTGACCGAGATATTGAGGTCATCATTCTGTTTTCCCCAAGAAAGAAGATTTACGGGAGGAAATCTGTACTCAATGTCCTGATTCTCCTGAATCGAGAGCGGACGCCTTTGGAGACCCGTCCTCGATCTCCCAATTTCATCCACCGTTTGATTCTTCACGGCTTCGTCGGACTCTTCGCATGCGCGCAGAAGAGAGAGAGAGAAAGTCTTCGAAGTTGAACTTACGTCTTGGGAGGAATTAATGAGGTCATTGCGCGACCCTGTCATCTAGCGGGGGGGAAGTGAGATAAGGCGAGCAGCATTCGTCGGACTTTAATTTTAATCTCTGCTGCTTTTTTTTTCTTTGTTCCCTTCGCTCAAAGTCGAAGATGCGACAGCGTAACGCTCGGAGTTTGTAATCCGTTTCTTCTAAGTCTTTCTTTTTGTAATGTTTCCTTGAGGAATGAGCCCGTTGCTTGTTCACTTTTCGACATGATGACATCCGACGGTTCAAGGATGATGGAATTTTGAAAGCCTGCCAACGTCTTCCTGGATCGAACCAAACTTGAAGGGTGAATAATCTCCATGGCGACAATAACGACATATCACCATGGAGATTTCGATCGTGTGAAAAGTGAAACTGCACTTATGTCTTTTCCTCACATTTTCATTATTATAATTTTAATATAGCCTGGCCTTTTTTTTGGCTTCACTGCATATGTTTCAGATATTTTTCCATACGATAGATAGATCTTTACTTAATGCGAACCTGATTGGAATATGCTGACAGAATATGACGTCCTTACGAAGTGGGCTTAAATAATGAATATGAATTGGCTTGAGTATTTTTAACGTCATCACTGAAAAAATTATCTTGGAATTTATTTGAGAGATTGTCTAAACTTCAACCTGCGATCTGACTTTGATTCCCAATTTAATTCATTTAATAGACTGGTTACGCTATTAATGTTATCGTACCGTCCCTTTACAAATTTTGCCGATCTTCTCTGCACACTTTCAAGTTCATTATTTAGACCGACATCGTAGGGACCCCTGAACGAAAACTTTTGTCTGATTTAGTTATTTCGGTTTTAGCCGCCGAGAGGCTTTTGTTATCTTTTCCCGCGTGTTTCGGCGGTTGTTTTTGTGGATCCGTGCCGTCTTCGAAGATCCCGTCCGCGTTTTCTTACCTCTTCCCTCTGTGTCCACTCTTGTCGTTGAGGAGTCGATGTGGCCGCCAGGCCTGCTTCCGAGTGGGGTGCTGTTATCGCAAATGATGTTTTCTCGAAGAGTAACACTTTGCCGTTCGCCCTCGCGCCTTGATGCGTCCGACCCCTTAGGGGTTTCGCGTGAGAGGGAGAAAAGGGTGCTTTGGAACCCTGGCACAGACGCATTCTGGTCTCCTCGGAGCAAGCACCCTGACTCAACCCTCCCACCAATTCCCCCTTTTCCCATTACATTATTTTCCCTTATTCTACCACCCCCTTGCCATGCTCCCTTCCTCCCCCCCACCCTCCCCCCCGCTTACGTGTCCCAAGGCGGTCGTCTCCCATTCCCCTCCCACGTCGTGTCGTATCCTAGCAACGGGAACCTGGGGTTGTTTCGCCATGGTAACCGTTCGCCGAATGGCCCTGGGAGAAACTGCGTCTGTCCGTCGACGTATTTCCTCCTCCTTCTCTATATCCCCTTTATCTCTTGCCGAGTTCTCCCGAGACTCTGCAAAAACCCTGGGGTAATAATATTTCTTGCTTCCTCCCCTTGCTTTTTCCCGTGGCGCCATCCGCCGGGAATGTTTTGCAGACTCGTCTCGGCAAAATGGCCTCTACTCGTCGTCCGCTACTTTCCCTTTATCGCCGAGTTGTCGTCGGAGGTGCAGAAATAAAAACCCCCATTCACTGTTGAAGTTCTGTGATGGTTGATGAGGGTATTACAAAGAAGAGATTCCCAATATTATGGTAGGTAACAAAATATATCAATAAAATTCATCTCATAGATTGTTGTTTCCTCGACATCTGCCTGTCCCATAAATTGTATAGCATATTTGTATGTGTGTTTTAATTGGCGTAACATGATGTACCTATCTACTGTCTACCCTGCAAGACACCTCGAGGGTGTGTGGCAGGGGGTGACTTTTCACCTAACGTGCACTAAGTTTAATTATATTACGTGCCTAAGAAGATATTTCTATGAATGTGGGACACGCATCACCAGCTTCGCTTTTCATCCATCATTAGGTCGCATGCTAAATTCAGAACAACAAAATGATTGGGAAAATTATTCGGGGGGAGGGGGAAATTGAATCAACAAAAGCCCCCCATGGCTCCGTGCCTGCTGTCGGGCAAACTTTTATTTTCTTTATTTAAAAATAAAAAACCAACACACATCCTGGACGTTTTTCATCATCCATCTGAAAGTAGGACAATGTTAACAAGAAGTAACCCATCCAGCCTTTACTTACCTGCTCACAGAACTACAATGTACCATCATTCCTTCGTTGTTACATCTACCCACATGTGGAACTCATTGCCTAATGAATTAAAAACCTGCAGTTATGTGCACACCTTTAAAAATAAATGTTTTAATCTCATGTTTAACCTAAATTCACGCAAATAATCGTACATAAATTTGTCTCGAGACAAATTTCAGTACGATTTCAGCAAAGTACGATTCACAACAAATTTCAGTAGATCTACTGTTTCTGTTAAACTGTTTCTATTGTTACCGTTAAATACTGTTTCTGTTGCTGTTAAAATACTGTTTCAACATTTGACTGAAATATTAAAATTTAGTGTTTTGCTAGTGTTGTGTTGCTGTTGTGTAAAATAGTTGAATTATGTATGGTATTTTTGCTCTTGAGGCAAATGTATACATTTCTATTTTATTTTTTGTATTTGTGCTAGGGGACAGAATGTCCCAGAACATTAAATAAAAATAATAATAACAAGTTGAGTAAATTTGGAAATCTCCGTGTCTTGCCATCTTAAGATCTCTCTAATCTTTCTAATAAGATTAGAAAGATTAGAGAGATAGATTGTCGTCCCGATAGATTCAAAATGGCATTTTTTCCCCCGTACTATAAGAGAACAGAATAGGCAGCATAGCAAAGGGATAGGTAGGGGAAATATCTTAGAGTATTCTGTAGTGCATGACGCATGTATTAACCCCTTAAATACTATAGATACTAACAATCAAGTTGCATGAGACATTATAGTTGCTTGCTTGCATGTTAGTAGTGCATGCTTGGTGATCTTCACCCCCTGCCACACACCCTCGCTGTGGTTTGCAGGGTATCGTGTAGATGTAGATCTTGGTCTATCTCTAAGCTTAGTTCATGTGTACTATAAGGTGGTGAATAGGTAGTGGGAGGAATTATACGAATGAAAAGGAGTGAAGATAGGTGTCAGAGTTAGCTTGTTCTTAAGGAAATGCGCCCCGGCTGAACGACCAATCCAAAATCGTTACTCGTCATCCTGAGTTTCCGGCGAAGTCGCGTTAAGTCTGAAGCAAACTCGTAAATCTTCTGGGCGAAACAGCCGCGGGAGACATTTCGCCGAAGTCAGCGCTGACTGGCGATTCCATTACTCGCTTGAGCGCTGCGTGCTCAGCGCTGTTGGCCGAATGCATGCATACTTCCTACCCCCCGCTCCTGAACACTCTTCCCCACCCTCTTGCGTTCCTCCGCGGTTGAATATTCAGTTGACTTAAATCTATGATTAAATAAATAAACATGCTATATGCACATGCGAGTGTTTAAAACTGCAAGACGCCCCCAACATCACGAACTGATATGTGCAGGATTTACGTAAATTTTTTTCAAAAACTAAAGGCCTTGCTGTGAATGCATTGATAAAGTATTTTGAACGAAGCGTTCTACATCTGCACAATACCCTCTCTGCAAGCCACCGTAGGAGTGCGTGGCAGTGGCTGAAACATCACCAATGGGGGCGTTTACTCGGAACCGAAATCGCAATTTTGTACACGACATCGTTAAATGGAAACGAAAAAAGAATTTTAGTGCAAAAATTAATCTTCTAACCACAACCATTCACTCATTAATCAAAAGTTAAAATAAGAAAAAGGTGACGCCCACCGAAAATGCTGCTGTGTTAACATTGACGTCATTTTCCTTCCGTCCTTGACTGCTTTCAGGGGAGGGGAAAGGAGTGGAGGGGGATTCTCGGAAGGTCTGCTCGCACAGATGCTGTCGCGATCGCTCCGATTGGCCGATCCGAGTTTCGTGGGCTCAGTTGTGATTCTACGAAGTCAATATACGTCGGAGGTTGCACCACGCCCACTTTTCCGAAAGGGTTAAAAACATCAGTTTTTCGCCGCTAATAACTCGGGAAATAATTGTCGGATCAAAAAACGGAAAAATACGGGTCTTTTTATTTTACAAACTCTATTTTATACGTTTTATACGTCACCAGCCGTATTTGCCCTCAGACTAATTGAAAGAGCTCAGCTCGCGACCGGATGTCCCCCGCCCCCTTCTCTCCTTCCGCTTTTGGCTTCCGTCCAATCAAACAGCGACGTCGATACATGATATGGCATCCCTCGTCACATTCTACTTTTGCATTCCCGTTGGAGTCGCAGCCCGCGTTTCCCACGCTTTTGATTTTTCAATCAGTTTTTTTCTGAGTCTAGAGTCAGTTGTTTATTTCCGGTGTTTCCCGACAATTTGCACAGCCTTTTTTAATTGGTCGAAAAAAAATGTGTCCATGAGAGGCGGTATAGTACCGATTTGCTCCTGGCGTAATTTTCGTCGGAAATCTCTCGTGTGTTTGTGATTCGTTCTGCAAAACTGCGGTAGAGTATTGCGTTTCCCTCTTTTAATTTCCAAGTTCCCAAATCAGTAGACTGGCTCGTTGGCTCCCTTAATGATTGCTGCCTCAGCGAGAAAGATATTGTTAGTCAACAAAAGTCTGTTTCTTCCGTTCATCATCCTCTTCTTTTCGTTGCCGACCTATTGTCAAAACTCGCAATGATAAATCAGTACAATATTAAACTAAGGTACATACATACATACAATATTTGACAACACGAAATTGCGATTTAAAACGTGCTACATCTCGAAATAATGGGATATGACCTTGTTTTATTCGTATAATTTATTCTTCACGACTTAGGTTTCATTGTTGAACAACATCATCAGGTGACGGAGTTAGCTCCAATTGTGCTCCAATCCTTAGCCGCGAGAAATTGCTAATGCATAATAGAAATCGGAGCGGACCTACTACGCTACCCTGGGGAACTCCCGACGTGACTTTGCTTGTGTCCGACATGATACCTTCTATGACAATCCTCGGCTCTCGCCCGCTTAAGAATTCTTTTACCCAGCACACGAGGTCTTTATTTATACCAAAACTGCCTAATTTCAAGATTAATTTATCATGAGGAACTTAATCGAATGCCTATTTAAAATCTAAAAGCTGATATAATGCCCGAATCGTTTGGGAATTCCCTCTGCTGGCTCTGGCCAACGAAAGTCTCGAATCCTCTCTCTGCCGTTCGTTTTTACTCCGTCCGACTTGGCCCCATTTTTTTCTCTTTGCTTCGGTTCGCTCTCTCTCTCTCTCCCTCCTCGAAGGGAAAGCTCACTCAGGCCAATCGTTCTGACTCCTCACCCGGGACCGAGGACTCCGCCTGCGCCGACCGAGCCAGCCCCAGCTAACTGTTCTTCGCTTGCGGGGGATCGCCTCCCACCCCCCCACAACTGATTGGCCCCTGATTCCATCCCCCCCCCTCCAGCCATTGGGAGTCCCGTTGGTCCCTGCTGCGACACTTGAAAAGGATCCCTTCCCTTCGCGAGACTCCCTGCTCGGGATGGATTGATTCCGTTCCCTTAATTTCCCCCGGAAACCCCTCTCGCAGTAATCACACCCTGATGACTCCATCCTTGTCTCTCGCGTCATTTCGCCCGAATCCGATCCAGCGCTGCCAGCGATTTCGGCCTTTAAGGGTAAACTGTTCATTTTTTTTTTGGGAACTAGTGAATTTGCATTTTCTATTTACCAGTTGGATGGTAGTTGTGATTATATTTTCTTATCGTAATACCCAATTGTTTATTATATTCAGAGATGGGACAGCTGCAAAAAAAATTGTAGCTACCTGCTTTTTCAAGTGAGTAGCCGATACTCTATTAGCTACAAATATCGAAATGTAGCAGATACTCTACAGCTATTCATAAAAAAGTAGCTGTCAGCTACTGTCAGTTACTTTTTATTTTAACTCTCAAATAATAGTTTTACCTATTTCTTTCTCGAGTGAATTTAGATAAACTTCTAGTCTTTTTGATTTCGAGAAAACTAATGTAATCTTAAATTTTATTGAGCTAATTACATATTAATTATCTTAGTTTTGCATCCCTAAGTTCTCTGCTCACAAAATGATGGTAGATAGACTGAATCGCTCAGTTACATAAGATTAGAGAGATAGATTGTCGTCACTCACTCAGTGATTCAACCCGAAGGATGGTTTTGATATGTGGGAGTAGAGCTCACCCCATACTAAGCCAATGGCGTCTGAAATTCACACATTTAGGGTAGGGGGGCCAGTTCCTTTCCCTGGGCCACCTGCGATTTCCTAAGAAGTTCTGACACGCATAAAATCAAATCGCGAGGATTTTAGATGGGGGTGTCCAGAAAGGCTCTTCTCCGGGAACCAATAGATTTAAAATGTAATTCTTTCCCGTATTATTAGAGTAGTATCTAGTGCATGATGCTTGTAATAACAACCAACCCCTTTATTACAATGTAGATACTAGCCGTGCATGGGACCATATTATTAGCATGTTTCCATGTAGTACCCTAGTTGCTAAGTAGTATATAGTGCATGTTTGGTTATTTTCACCATCTGCCACATACCCTCGCGGTGGCTTGCAAGGTATCGCGTAGATGTAGATGAGCAGCCTTCCTCACACCTGATGGGATCTAAACAACAGTATCTATGGCATCTAATCGTAATGCACTCAAAGTAGGGGAACCAAACCATTATTGTACTTACATGCTGAATGATAGCAAGTCTCTTGGTAAAATATCAAATCTAAAAATGTTGTCATTATTGGTAGAGAGCTCGTAGAGTAGAAACTTCACTATGCTGCCCAAAAGGCTGAATCCTACGTGCTATAGTTTATTTTCCCATTAACGGGTAAAATATTCTTCCTTATTTCTAGAAAATGTGATCACTTTAATTTTATTGTGGACCTTCTTTATTGCTCTGATACTATCGTGGATTAAATCCTTTTCAAACAGCTCGCGTTGCGAAAGTAAGACGGGAATGCGATGTCTTTCTCTTCGTGTTTACTGTTTATATTGGACGGCGCGTTTTGGCTCGTCTCCATGGATTCAATTCCTCCGTGCCTGTCGGAGTAAAGGATTGGCGGGGGAGGGGGGTGATGTGTGTGGGCGGGACACCTGGACCCTCGGGGGATGAGGACGGATTGGAGGACGAACGAAGACCACTAATGACGAAATGTCGAGCGTCGGTTGCGGAAATCGGGAAGTAAGACATGGTGGGTGTTGAGGTACTTACGGATGTTATTTCCCGAAGAATGTTAGGTAGGAATGTAAGATGGAGAAATAAATGTCATTTAAGATTATAAATAGAGGTATATATGGTTTGCGAATGGCTTAACGTGTTTGCGAAGAGAATAAAAAATGATAAGCAAGTGATTAACGTAATAATGGAATAAAAGTGGGCCAATTACACTACCCTGAGGAACACCCGGCATAACAATTACTTCATTTAATACCACCCTTTGAACGTGTTCAGTTAAAAAGCCCCCAATCCAGCCTACCTTCTTAGGTATTTTCAGGAGCCAAACAGAAGAGTCAAGCGCATACCACGATAGCAACCACATGCATAACCCAAATAAATAGCAACAAAATAAACAATTACAAATGCTGTCTTTTCGGCCTGAAGACGCCCCCGGGATGAACATGTCGTCACAAAAAGTACAAACGGGATGGAAATTCTCGGAAATAATATTAAGCCATTTGTTATAAGTCGCGGAAGCCTCCAAAGTAATCCTTATTTACATAATTCTTCTTTATTTACGCCCTTCACAACTTGTTCCATGTATCTCATACGAGGCCTGCCTTTTCCATTCTTTCCGTTCACGTTTCCTTCGACGATTGTCTTCATCAGGCCATCATGTCTCAAGATATGGCCGTCATCTTTTTCATATCTTTTAAATGTCCAGCTTCCTTGAAAACGTGCAAATTTCGTGCCGACTTACAAGGTTAAAATTGAAGGCGCCGAGAATTTCTATAGACTCATTCTCTTAATTCGAAGGCTGTTGAGCGGATCACTACTTTTGATTTTCGTCTGCTTCGAGTTCATGTTGCTTTTCTCGTCCTAGTTTTCAAGGCCTCGGTATCCAGTGATCTCGGAGAGTATTGTCCAAATTGAAACATGTCGCTCCGGAATTGGTGAATTGAGGAAATTTGATCTATCAGTGCCAAGGACGAACGTTTCCGGGATACTAAAGATACTCGCACGCTCTCCTGAGACGGCGTGTTTCTTTGTGTGCCACGAAGTCGTTTCCCATTATATTTAGTACATTTTCATGTAGTTTGTTTAAAACTTCGCCTCACCGTAAATATTTTCATTAGCTGTTTAGTGACATTAAATGCACTGTGGCACGCATTATTATTTTGAAAAAAAAATGTCGTGGTGAATTCAAATGTAACCTTGAACCAATAAATACGTAATAGATAATAATTAATTTTCTGAGAGTTAAGTTTGGACTAAGTGGATTTTTAAATCTTCTGACGACCCCCACATTTCACACAATGCCTTTCTTCATTCTCTCATTCCTCCCATCATTCTATTCGGCCTTTTTAATTGATGTTTTCACGTTAAACCATATAAAACATTGAAAATTATATTTCATTGCAGTTTCCCTTCGTTTAGTTATGCTTCACCAAAACCAATTTTTCTTATCGAGGGCCCTGTTCACAATCTCTTCTAGTTTCTTTTCTACTGCTTCCATCAAAAAATCTCTATTACGCGTTCTAAGAGTGTACAGATTTTCTTCGATATGACTCAAAGATGTATACAGATACCCCTCTGTGCCATACTGAGGAGTAATACCGTCTTTGCTTGGAGAATCTCTACGCCAATTCGACTAGGTGTATAGATTGAATCTACATCTACACAATACCCTGCAAGCCTCCGCGAGGGTGTGTGGCAGGGGGTGAAGATCACCAAGTATGCAAACAAGCTTCTACCTTCATGAAAACAAGCAATTATAGGGTCTCATGCAACTAGATTGTTAGTATTTATAGTATTTAAGGGATTAATACATGCATCATGCACAACAGGCTACTCTAAAATATTTCCCCTACCTATCCCTTTGCTATGATGCATATTCTGTTCTCTTATAGTACGAGGGGAAAATGCCATTTTAGATCTCTCAGTACGACAATCTATCTCTCTAAGGAATGAAGTAAGGGTAGAAGTGAGACTGTAGTTGATATTTTGAATATGTTCCTGAGTAGTGACCTATATCCGTTTATTATCCGTGGCGATTATCCGTTTATAGTGCTTGCTTGTTGATGATTCCCGCTGCTTTTCCGTCAACCCACGAGGTGGGTAGAAGCGTTCAATCTCTAGGTGTAGCCATGGGTGTAGCAAATGTATCGGTTAGCACGTACATTTTCCTTCTTTAATTTGTATCTTGTGGTTTGCTTTAACAGCCGCAGACAGCCTCCTCTTGCTATAGCGAAGTGAGGAAATCGCAAGGAGGCGGTAGTCGTGATCCTCAAGGCTGGTTCGATGTGATAATGAAGGGTCGGGTTCACTTGACGCTTGTCTATTATTCAACGCGAGGAATTCGCGCATGGAAATGAAGTTAGCATTACCATTGACTTCCGAGTGGGAAATATGATCACTTGGATTCACAGCCGATGAGGAAGGGGAACTGTGTTCCTTTTCTTGAGGCTTCCGCTACGGTGGAAAATTGTAAAGGACACTTAATTGAGTTGACAATCGGACGTAATCGAAGAATAAAACTGTATTATTCTGTGGACACTGCCAAAATGTTTCTGAGTTTTTTTTGTTATTCAACATCCCTTTAATTTCGGAGTTATTGATGAAATCGTATTCGGCGGTAATCGATAAGGTACCGTTAAAAGGTGTTACTGTAGGTTGAGTAGCGTTTCAAAATTAATAAAAGAATTAGGGTGGGAATCATATCAGAGTGTAGGTTAAAGTACAGATTAAGTCTATAAAGGTAATTTCAATCGGATAGCTTTACTGAAGATGTTAGGCACATATTTTAAAAAAAACCAGCGTATTATGCTAGATTCGACCAGACAAATAAGATTAGAGAGATAGATTGTCGTACCTATAGATTCAAAATGGCAGTTTTCCCCCGTACTATAAGAGAACAGAATAGGCAGCATAGCAAAGAGATCGGTAGGGGAAATATTTTAAAGTATTTTGTAGTGCATGATGCATGTATTAACCCCTTAAATACTATAGTTACTAACAATCAAGTTGCATGAGAAAATATAGTTGATTGTTTGCATGTTAGTAGTGCATGCTTGGTGATATTCACCCCCTGCCACACACCCTCGCGGTGGCTTGCAGGGTATCGTGTAGATGTAGATACGGATTGTTTTCTTTTTTGGAAGACTTCGTCCTTTTGACTACATCCATGGTTGTTTATTTAAAGTCCTTTTCCCTCAATTTTGCGTGTCAACTATTGCTATGTTTTCTGTTATAAGTACTCTTACTTATATAGCTATCTACATCTAAATAAAAATAATCATACTCTGTGCTTAGGGACAATGTTACCACACCGGGAATTAGAGTAGTCATGCACTTAAGAGAAACGTGTCATTTTGGCTTTAAAATTTTACTTTACACGAATTAATGTAATAATTGTGGATTAGTCGTTCATTTCTATGAACGAATTCAATTATTACCTTATATTTCCTATAGCATGTGTGAGATGATAGTGTTATAACATGAAGGAATAAAAAAATACGATTGTTCCTGTGGTGTCGCAGCCATTTTTCTACAGACAAGCAACAGTGCCACTGCGGCCTTAACTGGAACTTCTACACGGACTGTTCAAATTTGGAACGATCGACACAAACTTTGAACTTTTCTATGTCAAGAAGCGTAGGAATTATGATTCTATCATTTAAGAGTTTGGAAGAAATAAATACATGAAATCTGCTCCTTCTTATTGAATAACCCTGTATTACGCAATACCAATTTTCCTCTTCTTTGATCTCCCTTCGCCCTCTACAACGCTCAGCATCGTTTCCTCCGTAAATAGAAGCTATTTTACACGTGAAGCTGATTTTTCCATCGCTGTTTTACGTGAATATAACGCCTAACACAGAAATTCGTTTAAAGGAGACTGCACTGCGTACAAGACGGTAGCTCAGTTCGCCTAGAGTGGAGTTACCCCCTGCCACAGACCTTTGTATTGTACTTTTGCACGTAGATCATCTGCAGCAAGTTCACTATTCCCATCTCTACCACGCCTAGCAAACATTATTCCCTCTCCGACACCTGCGATATGAAATGTCCTTTAATATCACGTTCCAAACTATCTCAAATCGTATTTCCCTACAAAGAGCTTTTTAACACGTTGGTCATATGCATCTGATTTCTGCCGGGAGCAATATCTACAGGCCCTGCTCCTATTCACTTCCCACTTCTGCCGCGCTTCGGTCTTTTTTGATCTTCATCTGTTGATTACTCATCGGGGAGAGACGAAAAGTTGGCAGATTGCTACTCTCCCAAGGCGTATACAAACAGCGTCGCCCACTCCGCTTCGAATCTTCCAATTGTTGGCCAACAAAATGTCTGCCCACCCAAGACCCAACATATACGAATGGAATCAATTGCCGCATACGCAGAAGCCAGGGGGAAAATTTAGGACGAACTGTTGGGGAAAGGTCGGGAAGACAATGTAACCAAGCCGAGATACTGTTAGTTTACTCTCCTTTTCCACAAAATTCCGCTCAAATGAGCCTATCAACATTATCTAATCTATAAATTCCTTTGTTACATCAACAAAAGAAGAATATAAAATGATATTTTGAGATGACTCTCTCATAGTGCATACATACAAATGAGCTATGCACGAGTTTGACAGCAAACAGTTGTTCACTGCTTAGTCAGCAAGTGCAATGGTGGCTTACTTATAAAGAATTCAAAGATCACGTACAGCCGTGAAAGCTTTAGCGGCGTTGACCTCTGCAACTATTCCACTCTGATTTTTTCTCTGTGGAATATTTGCTATAGTGCAAAGGTGGCGTTTACTCGGAACCGAAATAGCTATTTTCTACACGAAATCATTTTTTTTTAAGTTTTGAACTTTTCCATGTCCAGAAGCGTTGGAATTATGTTTCCATAATATTAAATAAGTGTTTGAAATCTCCTCTTTCTTTTATAATAAAAAAGTGTGTCGCTATCAATTTTTGGAGGAGGAATAATTCAATAGAGCGTACCTATAAAATTAGTAACACGAAGATCGAAAACGTAGAAACCATAAGATATTTAGGTGTAACAATCACCAAGGATTTATCGTGGGGAAGACACATAAGGGAAATTATCAGCCGAGCGAAGAGAAAGCTAGGATTTATGAAAAGAGTACTAGGGAAATGTGATGAGAAGACCAAGAGCGATGTTACTTTTCACTAGTTAGGCCCCACGTTGAGTATACAGCCAGTGTATGGGATCCTAATGAATTAGGTTTGATCAGAGAACTAGACAGTGTGCAGCGTAGAGCAGCTAGGTTCGTCAAAAGGTGTTACGATAGGTTGAGTAATGTATCAGAATTAATACAAGAATTAGGGCGGGAATCATTATCAGAGCGTAGGTTAAAGTACAGATTAAATCTATTAGAGAAGTTTCAATCGGATAGCTTTACTGAAGATGTTAGGCACATATTAAAAACACCAGCGTATTATGCTAGATTCGACCAGATAAATAAGGTTAGAGAGATAGATTGTCGTACAGATAGATTCAAAATGTCATTTTTACCCCGTACTATAAGAGAACAGAATAGGCATCATAGGAGAGGGATAGGTAGGGGAAATATTTTAGAGTATTCTGTAGTGCATGATGCATGTATTAACCCCTCAAATACTATAGATACTAACAATGTAGTTGCATGAGACACTTTAGTTGCTTGTTTGAATGTTAGTAGTGCATGCTTGGTGACCTTCACCCCCTGCCACACACCCTCGCGGTGGCTTGCAGGGTATCGTGTAGATGTAGATGTATAATAACCTTGTACTATTGAGGCTTCCTCCTTATAAACTCGAGGTCCTAGTCATTTTTTTGTGCGTGAAGAAATTTGAAGCAATCGTCAGAGACAGTTTACCTTTTTCGTTTTTAGGCTCATCAACCACGCATTCATTCCCTCGTGGCGGACGGAGTCGCAGTTACCTCCGTCGACCTTCCCGATTTTATCGCCCGCTCGCACTCACTTGTTTATTTTTGTCGCCGCCGCGAGACGTCACCTGGGCGAGCTACTCCTGTCTCCCTCCCTCCCTCCTCCTTGATTCTCCTTCATCTCGTCTTCCGTCCCCTTTAAGGAGGACTCTATTTCGGGCCTGTTTCCCCGCCCACACCCCTCCCTTACCCCCCTTATCGCCAACCCCCTCCCCCCCCACCACCTCAATTCCTTCCCACGCTCGATCCTCCGCACATTCGAACTCTCCGTACGTTGATCTCGTGTTCCCGTTGGATCTCCCCCACACACCCCAAGCCTCCAATCGTTTCACGAAAGAGGGCACGAATTTTGCGCATTTTGCCCTGATCGCTCAAAATTGCAATCGGCATCATTACAAATTACCCTGCAAGATACCATAAAGTGATGTATTTTCCACCATATATTCAGTGATGATGTTAAAAATATTTTGCGAACCCCAACTGACTATGGTAGATCCATAATCACGAAATTAAAAAAATTGTTTGCCGAACTGACAGATTCAAAACGTCATTTTTTCCTCGTACAATTAGGGATATGAATAACGGTAAATATATCCAGTACGAGTGTAGCAATGGATAACATTGGTAGCTGCATGTTGGTATAAGGACTTGAAGCTAACCCAACTAACAGCATGTTTTAACATGTTTGCTTTGCTATTTTTATCTTTGTTTTAAATTATGTAGTTAGGAACAGTATATAAATACTAATCCTTTTTTATGCATGATATGTAGTGCATGTTTGGTAAGAAGTCACCCCCTGCCACACACCTTTATGGTGGCTGGCAGGATATTATGTAGATGTAGATAAAGGTGTGTGGCGGGGGGTGAAATATTTCCAGGCATGCATTGTCAATCAGAGAGAGCAGAATACTTACTGCCATCTACTTCTACGCACAAGAGTCTCGTGCAACTAGATGGTTCGTGTATACGTAGTAACGAAGTCCCTATCATGCATAGATAAGTAATATGACCTGACATTGTCATCTACATCTGCACGATACCCTGCAAGTCACCGCAAGGGTGTGTGGCAGGGGGTGAAGATCACCAAGCATGCACTACCGACATGCAAACAAGCAACTATAGAATCTTATGCAACTAGATTGTTAGTATAAATAGTATTTAAAGGATTAATACATTCATCATGCACTACAGACTACTCTAAAATATTTCCTCTACTTAACGCTTTGCTATGCTGCCTATTCTCTTCTCTTATAGTAGGGGGAAAAATGCCATTTTGAATCTATCGGTACGACAATCTATCTCTCTAATCTTATTTATCTGGTCGAATCTAGCGTAATACGCTGGTGTTTTTAATATCTGCCTAACATCTTCAGTAAAGCTATCCGATTGAAATTTTCTTATAGATTTAATCTATACTTTAACCTACGCTCTGATAATGATTCCCACCCTGATTCTTATATTAATTCTGAAACACTACTCAACCTATCGTAACACCTTTTAACAAACCTAGCTGCTCTACGCTGCACACTGTCTAGTTCTCTGATCAAACCCAATTCATTCGGATCCCATACACTGGCTGCATACTCAAGGTGGGGCCTAACTAGAGAAAAGTAACATCGCTCTTTTGTCTTCTCATCACATTTCCCAAGTACTCTTTTTATAAATCCTAGCTTTCTCTTCGCTCGGCCGCATATTTCCCTTATGTGTCTTCCGCACGATAATTCTTAAGTGATTGTTACACCTAAATATCTTATGGTTTCAACGCTTTCGATCATCGTGTGATTAATTTCATGGGATCGCTCTATAATATTTCCTCGTTCAAAAATTGATAGCTACTCACATTTTAAGGTTAAGTTCTAACTGCCATTTGTCGCACCACTCTTGAATTGCATCTAAATTCTTTCTAAGCGATTCCCTGTCTTCTTCTTTTGATATACCGCATAGGTAGTGTATAGGGGTACTTTATTCCAGGGATCCCATGAACTTTAAATCTTTCGGTACGACAATCTTATCTCTCTCTTCTTGTTTATCTGATCTAACCTAGCATAATACCTAGATGTTCATATTGTGTATTTAAATTCGTCTGTAAACAAATTGGCTTGAAATTTAAAAAAAGGTTTAGCCTAAATTTTAACCTGCGTTCTGATAGTTCTGGTAGAAAGGCATTTTGCTGACTGATCAATGCCCACCAATGGGACGAGCATCAATACCAATTACAACAAGTGACATAACCCTCTACTGCTCACGTGGAGGAATTCTTCTACTAATATTTAAATGCTTGCAATGTTGTATATACCTTTTTAATTTCCTAAATAGATACCTTGACCCGTCAATATACCTCCATGAAAGTATTCTTGAATATGTGATTAACAATTCAGAAAAAAATACATCCATGCTTTTTAAGTATCAAAATGAAGATAAGGAAGTGAAGACATTATTAAGTTAGTAAGTAAGTAATTCCCATCCTAGTTCTTATATTAAACTCCTAACACTAATACAATTATCATAGCGGACTTAAACCAAAGTTGATGATCTCCTTTGCTAACGCTGTTATGACTTTATCATATATTCCTCGTGCGGATCCCATGTACCATATCGAATATCCAAGACGATGTATCGCACAGCTCTCGTCATTAACCCTCGATTGCAAATGACACGGTCGGTGGTGAGTCATCGGTCATTCGATTGTCTTCTCACCGTGACAACCTTGGTTCACGCCCACTTCCGACAGTGTGGAGGAGTTTGCGGTGGCGTCGTACGTGAATGATCTCATCGTGATTGCTTGGATGGGTGTCAATGGCAAAGGCTAAGGCACGATTGCGTGGGCAGATCTTCATTTTCATCGCGACCAAAAGACGCTTAGGAGTCTTATTCCTTATTCATTTTTCTGTGCACCAAGTTTTATATTTTTGTTCCTTGCTTTGCCATCTATATCCAAGTACATAATATTCTGCAAGCTACCTCAAAGGTGTGTGGCAGAGGGTGAATTCAAACCAAAAATGCATTACATATCATGCATAAAAAGGATTTGTGATTATATTCTAATCTAAACTTCACAATTGAAAAGAGATAAAATTAGCAACGCAATCAATAAATAACATTCTGTTAGTTGGGTTCTACATCTACACGACACCCTGCAAGCCACCGCGAGGGTGTGTGGTAGGGGGTGAATATCACCAAGCATGCACTACTAACATGCAAACAAGCAACTAAAGTGTCTCATGCAACTAGATTGTTAGTATATATAGTATTTGAGGGGTTAATACATGCATCATGCACTACAGAATACTCTAAAATATTTCCCCTACCTATCCCTTTCCTATGCTGCCTATTCTGATCTCTTATAGTACGGGGGAAAAATGCCATTTTGAATCTATCGGTACGACAATCTATCTCTCTAATCTTATTTGGCTGGTCGATTTAGCGGGTTAGCTTAAAGTCCTTATGCCAACATGCAATTACCTATACTATCCATTGATATACTTGTATTTATACTATTAAATATATTTACGCATGCTATTCATGTCCCTAATTGCACTAGGGGAAAAGGACATTTGGAAATTGTCGGTTCTGCAATCAATTGCTCTAATTTTAAGATTATGGTCCAGTTTACCATAGTAAGTTGGAGTTCGCAAAATATTTTTAACGTCATCATTGAAAATATTGGAATGGAATGTAGTAAATAGATTAAGCCTATATTTCAACCTACGGCCTATATTTCAACCTACGGCCTATATTTCAACCTACGGTGATGATTCCCATTTTAGTTCATCTAATAGACACTAATATGATACGCTAATGTAGTTATCATACCGTCCAATTACGAATCTTGCCGATCTTTGCATCACAGGCTCCAGTTCGTTATTTAAGCGTATTTCGTAAGGATCCCGTATGCTGGCAGCGTATTCCAAATGAGGTCTAATAAGGCCATGCGTCTGAAAGTGACCTCTCGTGCTGATTTCACGTTCCAGCAGTCGCCGGAAATATCGAGATATTTGGTTTTTCCCATGGCGCCACGTTATCGCTTGGAGAGGAGTGTTTTCTGTTGGCACAAGTTCGCTTCGCCGTTCGATGCTTCCTTGTTCCCGAGGGACTCTTCAGCGCTCCGGTGACGTCACGGCTGCACGCCCGTACGCCATATCACATATCATGATGGCACGGCCATTCCGTGTTCACGGATGAAACGTGCAATCGACGAGGCCGCAATAGGAACTAATTTAGTCTCTCTTCCGTTTTGGGTTTGTTTTGCCTCTATTACGCGTACCTATCCTGTTAAAATCCATGATTCCCTATTTGACCGCATCTACTTCTACACCCGTAAATTACCCATAGAACCACCTTTAATTGTGTTCCATTGGGTGATCTACAATAATGCTCAATATCAATAACACCATGTACTAAGGAACATAATAAAACTTGATAATGAAAACGTATTAGATGTATACGCACAGGCCACGTGCAGCCAATCCATTATAATCTACGATGTTATCTTTTGTTAATCACTATGTTTGGCTGTTTCTGTCAATAAATAACTTTGATTCCATTTATGCCCAGAAAATCGTCGGTAATATTTATTTATTTAATGCAGTCCAAAAACAGCACAAGGCCAATTACAAAGGACTAATAATGACAAAGAAAACAGTTAACAAACAGTAAACAAAATGTAGACAACAATGAACAAAACAATATTCAACAGTATTATCAAATAACAAACAAAATGGCAGTATTCATAGGGTTGAGAGAGGAGTAGAGGGAAAATTACGATGAAGATGGTGCGAGATAGATGAGGGATGAAATAAATAAATTGCTTCAAATTTACGTTTTAGATTGTCTAAATTTTTAGCCTACGCTCTGACAATAATTCCGATGCGTCCTTTTATTCACGAAGAGAGTTAATATGCCTAGTTTATATCATTCCGTGCGTCAGTCTACGTATGTTCGTGATCAAAATCGACCATGATATGCAGGAGTACTAAAAAAAATAGCTTCATAGGAAAACAGATAAGCTTGAGGTGTTTTTGAAACATTGAGTCTAAAATGGAAGCCTGTTTGATTATACGTGGATTCTCATCCGAGTCCTAGTAATCTTGTGACTCGCCAACAATCGTCATGGCGACATATCACAAATCTTCTCTGCACATGTTCCAACTTCGTAACAAAGCCTTCCTCGTACAGTTCCCCAGATGCTAAATTAGGCCTGGCGAGTGAAAATTCCTATCTTTACTTTCTCATCTCGTTTAAAAATAAGGCGCACTGCCCGTTTGGCGTTTGGGATGAGGGCGAAGTTTATTATTACTGTTTGTACGGTGTGTCTGCATCTGCATATGCAGTAGAACCTCGAAAAAAAGTGTCTCAAGGGGATTAAGGACACAGTCTGGTTATCGAGGTGCCCTTTTTGTTGAGGGTCGTGTTATCAAGGTTATTTTGGCTACCTGTCGTGTTATCGAGGTTAATGCTATCGAGGTTAAGCACTAAATCCCATCATAACGACTGAATTTTAGAGCGAACCTTTTCGAACCAAGTCTATTTATTATCAATTCTCATATCACCAAGAATAAAGAATTCTTGCAATGGAATTGTTTTATTTCAACTTTTCTTTTAAATTTCAAGGCAAGAAATGCGAATTCTTGGTCCCACATGGAGATGAAGGATTCACGCTTTTAAAGAGTGTCATACTTAAGTCATTATGTTCGGAATTTAACTTCATACACGCCTTGGAAATCAGCTTATTTTCGTCAAAATTTGCGTTTTTCTGAGGCCAACAGAATTATGAAAAAATCAATGAGTGAAAATTTACTAAATTTATTTACTAGATCAATCCTTATTCTTGAAGTTTGCGCAGAAAAATTTTGTTCAATTAGCGAAGCAGAGTCTTCAAGTCGAGAGGCGTAGACGTCTGCAGAAGCGTTTTTGGCAGTGGTATCCGACAGCCTTAAAGGTTGACCCATTCATGTTATTGCGTTTTCGAGGTTGACTTCTAAAAACGACTTGTTATAAATGTTCTGAGTTACGTTGTGGATTGAAAAAAAATCCGTGTTATTGAGTTTTGGATAATATTAGTCGCGTTATAGAGGTTACTTTAACATTATGTGTAATGGCAATCTTAAGGGGATTTGAAAATTTCATTTGTAATTGAGGTTGTCGTGTTATTGAGGGTCGTGTAAGCGAGGTTCTACTGTAATACCATTATACCCTGAAAGCAATCACGAGTGTGAGTGGCAGGGGGAGAATCCACGCAAAGAATGAACTACCGAGGGGTTAACACTCCTTTATTTGGCGACTGCATTACCGGCCATGCAGTGTCTGCAATATTATTTATACATTACATCTACATAATACCCTGCAAGCCACCATAAAGCTGTGTAGTATGGTGGGTGAATTCTCACCAAACATGTACTACATATCATGCATAAAATAGGATTAATATTAATATATTAGTCTAAACTTCAGTATTTAAAAATATACAAATAGCAAAGTTACCATGCAAAAACATGCTGTTAGTTGGGTTAGCTTCAAGTCTTCAAGTACACCAACATGCAATGATTCCCAATTCAATTCATTTTATAGACTGGTTACGCTAATAAGGATATCGTACCGTCCCTTTACAAATCTTGCCGATCTTCGCTGCACACGTTCAAGTTCGTTATTTAGACCGATTTCGTAGGGATACCATACACTGGAAGCATATTCCAAATGAGGTCTAGCAACGGAAAAGTAGCTGATTTCTCGTACATGATCGTCACATTTACCCAATACTCTTTTTATATATCCCAGTTTACGATTCGCTTGACCCATTATTTCACGTATGTGATATAATGCATGTCTGCAGTATTCGTGTGTTTCTTTACGTGTCGGATGAAAAGTAGAACTAGTAATTTGTGTCCTGCATGATATTCATAGAGAAAAATCTCCTTAGCTTCGTAGTATAAATAAATATTGTTGCGTGCACGTAGTGCAATCGCGTCATTCGAGTCACAGACAAACAAGTTCCTTCACGGACGCAATCGAGCACTGAGGGAGAACGTCCATGCATGCATGGCTCGATTCAATTAAACGTCGAGAGGGGAAAGGCCGTGAATATCAGTCACGCATCGCTCTCGTGCAGGCACGTGATGCGTTGCGTCACGCTGCATTCATTCATGGGTTAACCCCTCGGCCTTCGAAATGTGAGGGAGTACTCCCACGCCTCACATATGCACGGATCTCTTGGAAAGTCACCGTTCTGGGCGGCCATTCGGATCACGGTGGGTCCGAGGGGATGATCCTGAAATTGACAGCCCTTAATTTACATCTACATCTACACAAAACCCTGCAAGCCACCATAAAGGTGTGTGGCAGGGGGTGAATTCTCACCAAACATGCAATACATATCATGTATAATAAAGAATTGGTATTTATATTCTGTTCTAAACTACACTATTTGAAAAAAAGATAAAAATAGCAAAGCGAACATGCAAAAACATGTTGTTAGTTGGGTTAGCTTTAAGTCCTCATACCAATATGCAGCTACCAATGTTATCCATTGCTACACTCGTATTGGATATATTTACCGTTATTCATATCCCTAATTGTTTGAGGAAAAAAGTACATTTTGAATCTGTCAGTTCGGCAGTCAATTTCTAATTTTGTGATTATGGTCCAGTCTACCATAGTAAGTTGGGGTTCGCAAAATATTTTTAACAATATCACTGAAAATGTGGTCTTGGAATTTGTTTAAGATATTAAGTCTTAAATTTCAACCTGCGATCTGACAATGATTCCCAATTTAATTCATTTCCATTTGGGATACGGTATGAGGACTTAAAGCTGACCCTACTAACAGCATGTTTTTGCATGTTCGCTTTGCTTTTTTAATCTTTTTTTAAATAGTGTAGTTTAGAACAGTATATAAATACTAATCCTTTTTTATGCATGATATGTAGCCATCCGAAGGTACTACGTCCATTCCATTAAATAAAATCTTGGAATAAGGCTGACCGACAATCTTTCCTGGGGTAAAAACATTCATTTACACTACGTAATACCCTGCGAAAAGTGGGGGAAAAATTTTTCATGCGAAAAATCACCGCTAATCACCGTACGATAAGAAATGTCAGTCCTGTTTTCCGCAACATCTGACGATATCCTTGAAAACTATTACAAGCGTTTGGTATACATTAGGTCGAAGGTTTTTGCTACTTTGGCTCGATGACAACGATTTCGCATAATAAATATTCTGTCAGCGTCTTCAGTCTCCTTAGACCTGACTAAAGCGAAAAAAAACCCGGAGCAATGCATAGGCCATCGAGGCTGTGATTGCTTTGATTTATCAACGTTTATTTCCACTTACATCGCCATAAAATCCCAACTCTTTTCTTCAGATTCTATTAACTCATCCTTCGTGAAAAGGTAAATAATATCAAGGTTGCTTATTTTAAAGGTTCCTCCATGCCAATGTACGAAATAATGTATCCTAGCATCTCCTGTCCCTAAGTAATTATTACACCGATAGCAATAGTAAATAGAATAATCACTTCGTAAGATTCCACAAATTTATTTTACCTCCGACCTATATAGGTTTCGATTGGTCGACAACCATTAACAATCATTCGCAAATCGAAACCTAGGTCGTTGATAAAGTAAATTTGTGTAATCTTGCCAAATGATTACTCTATTTACTATCAGGCGGTTCCACCAAGTGAAACCTGAGGATTTCCTTTTTATACACCGGATAACATTGGTGACACCTTTTATTTTCTCACATTTTATGGGGAAAAATTACATTTTAAACTCCCATATGTAACAGTTTTGTTCCTGATTTAATACATATGATTAAAAGTACTATATTTATCATCTCCATAATTCAACAACCCTAATATTGGTTTTGTACGCAGCCCTCCACTCGATTCTTTTATCGGCCTGCCTCTTCACATTAGCGTAATTCTTCATTTTCACACGTTTCACAACTTGGTCCATGCATCTCATCCGAGGCCTGCCTTTTCCATTCTTGTCGCCTATACTGCTATCCCTATAAATATTTCACCTGTCGCTCCCTGTCGCCTGTAACTATTTCACCTACATATACCTTTGCTATGCTGCACATTGTGTTCCTTTATAGTGCGGGGGAAAATGACATTTTGAATGTATTAGTACGACAATCTATCTCTCTAATCTTACTTATCTGGTGGAATCTAGCATAATACGCTGGTGTTTTTAATGTATACGTATGTAACATCTTTGGTAATGATATCCGTTTTAAATTTCTGAAAAAGATTTAATCATTACTTTAACCTACGATCTGATAATGTGCGCGCTGTGGAAAAGTGGAAGAAGGAATGTATGCGGTGGAGGAGTAGAGAAATGAAAAGGTGTCATTTTTCCTCTCTTTTCTTCTTGACTTTAGCTTGCGCTCTGCTTAGCGCATGTGTTTTGGCACAAAAGTGGAATGTTGTGGTGGGGGAGGGGGGGTTGGTAAGGGGGCGAGGGTTTATTCTTTCTTCCCTGAGCGGTAATTTTAGTCGCGAGGACCTTGAAAACTTTTCTCTCCCTCTCTAACGCTCCCTTCTTTTTTATTAATCTCCTCCACGTGCCGATCCTTTAAGAAGGCGAATCGCTGGAATCGAAGGTGGCAGCGGTGGAATGGACAAGAACGAAGTTAAGGAACTCCTCAGACACCAAACTCCTCTGGCGTGGTGTGCTTTCTCGCTCTGTGATTTGGGAGGAAGGCGGTGGACTTGCAACTCTCCTTATCGAGGAAAGAACTGCCTCTTTTTTTTGTGTTTTGGGATCGTTCTGAAGTAGTTCATCTCACCCGTCTCCGTTCCGATTCTGAGATGTTCCTCTGGACCATGGGTGGACAAACCACGGCTCGAAGGCCACATGAATATATAGATGTGAAAAATGTAAATAATAGAATTTAAACTATTATTGCTATTAAAAGGGGATGGTGTTTTGAAGGAGGTGATTGAGGAAAGAGCGTTGGGGAAGAGTGAGGAGAAGAACGGGTAGCTTGGATGGAATGATGGGTGGCAGGAGGTATGATGGGGCTGAAGAGCGACATGGTGTGCAATTTAGGGGGTGGGAAGAATTAAATGTCCATTTCAACCTACCGTCACCGGTAGAATACTAATAATAATTATTATTGCTTTAAGTTTTCTACCCGTGAAGGTAGGTCTAATGGAAATTTTAATTATTCCACATCCCTATATTTCACTCGATGACCCTCTTCAACCCCTCATACCTTTTATTATTCTATCCTCACTACCCTCCTCTCTCTTCCCCGTTTACCCAACATATTCTTCCCTCAATCACGTCCTTGAAAACACCCCACGCCCCATATTACCTTCTCCATCCCCACTTTCTGCCATCTTTTAATTTCCCCAATCTAATTTCTTTCATCTCCTACCGATTGTAGCACTACGTCGATATTAAATTATAGTAGTCTCATTTACTTATACATGTATTGCCATGAGATAATTCTACAACTACACGATACCCTGTAAGCCACCGCGAGGGTGTGTGGCAGGGGGTGAAGATCACCAAGCGTGCACTACCGACATGGAAACAAGCAACTATAGGGTCTCATGCAACTAGATTGTTGGTATCTATAGTATTTAAGGGATTAATACATGCATCATGCACTGCGGACTACTCTAAAATATTTCCCCTACCTAACCCTTTGTAATGCTGGCTATTCTGTTCTCTTATAGTATGGAGGAAAAATGCCATTTTGAATCTATCGGTACGACAATCTATCTCTCTAATCTTATTTATCTGGTCGAATCTAGCATAATACGCTGGTGTTTTTGATATGTGCCTAAAATGATAGAGGGGATCGGGTTGGTGTGGTGGCTAGAGTTCTGGTCTCCTATCCCGAGGGCCTGGGTTCGATTTCCGGAAGTCTCGGAGTTTTCAGTTGAAACCCGGTCCCCACTAGAGTGCCTAGTAGAGGGCATTTCAAGTTCAGTACTCCGTCCGTCGGAAGGGACGTTAAGCCGTGGTCTCCATGGCGCCTTTCGTTAAGAGTAGGCTGATGCCGACGCCGTGTTTCTCTATCCAAAATGCCGTCACCTATCCTAAATTGCGCAAATGACCTCAGATGTCGGTCGACACCCCTGAATAACCAACCAACCTACTCGGTTTTCAGTTCCAAGATAACTTGCGGAACGATCTTAATAATGGAGGTGATGGGGAAGGCCGTTGGAATGTCGGTCTCGGATGCTTTTTTGAGTGGGAGGAAGGAGGGAATCCCACCTCTCCATCATCAGCATCATCCCCACCCCTTTGCCTGTCTTCCGAGCGGTCACGTGCTCGCCAACGGCCGCGTGGGAACAAGGCCTGCCAACTCCCCCGAACTAATGGACGGTTGATCCGGGAATCCGAGCGATGCGGTGCGGGGTCCGGCCGAGATATGGCCGAAGGTAGGGCCAGATTTGGAAGGAAGAGAGGGAGAGATTTAAGAGGAAGCCAGGGAATATTTTCTGCTCCAAGAATCGGTCGGAGTTTTTCTCCAATGGATGGAAATAGGTCCAGTGGATGGAATTCGTCCGGAGTCACGTGCGACTGCTCGTGCATTAGCGCCCCGTGAAAACATCCGTTATCCGCGAGAAATTCATCCACAAGTGCAGAGTCCCTGCTAGCCGTAAGGTGTAGAGATGGGCAACTTGGTAAATTACCAACACCCCTGAAAATTACCGTAATAAACGGTAATTTTCAGAAAACTTCTTTTTCAGAAAACTTCATCCTCATGAAGAAACCATTAGTATTGGTAATTTTATAAATTAAGAAGCTAAAACGATTTTTTTTACATTGTTTCCATGATTAATTCAGACTAAAATAACAAATGCACATTGCGCAGAGGTATGTCTTTGGAACGAAAATTTCTCATAGTGTGACAAAAGAGAGGCAAATTGCGTGTTGCTGCCAACTTTGTTTTAATTTTTTAATGTGTTATTATTGATAAACGTCGTGATATGTTTGATATAAACGTCGGCATTTATATCTCTATGCTATTTGATTTCGTTTGGAGTCCTCTGATAAGGATTTGCAGCTCAAAACTTAAAATTACCGGAAAATTACGGTAATTGTCGAAAATTACCGTAATTTACCACGGTAATTTACCTCAATTGAAAATTACGGTAATTTACCCATCTCTAGTAAGGTGTATAGCAGGAGGTGAATCATCACCAAACACTCAGTTCCTGCAATACTACGATATGTTTATATCCAGTGAGTGTTATGGGAGGTTAGGATAGGGGTTAATGTGAGGAGTGAAGATCATTTTCCAAGCTTACTACTAGTGTTGCTTCATGCATTACACATGTACTGAATGTTGATAGTCTGAATGGCAGTAGAAATGTGAGCTACTTCTTCATTCTGACTAACAGATGCGTAAATTATGAATGGCAAACAATGGGTAGGCGTTGTTTATTGGCTTACCGCGTCATTGCAAATGCCTTGAGCTAGACATATCTAAAAAAATGTAGTCGTATAAATAGGTTTTGAGGTGCTCAAACTGTTAAGCTACACCGAACACCTATTAGGGACCTGAATAACGGTAAATATATCCAGTACGAGTGTAGCAATGGATAACATTGGTAGCTGCATGTTGGTATAAAGACTTAAAGCTAACCCAACTAACGGCATGCTTTTGCATGTATGCCTTGCTATTTTTATCTTTTTTTTAAATAGCGTAGTTTTGAACAGTACCTATACAAGTACTGATCCTTTTTTATGCATGATATGTAGTGCATGTTTGGTGAGAGTTCACCCCCTGCCACACACCTTTATGGTGGCTTGCAGGGTATTATGTAGTTGTAGATGATCAACACATCACCCATACTGGTAGAAGGATTCGAACTCGTGACCTTTAGGCAGGTAAGCAGGCGCGTGGACGGCTTCTGAAAATCAATTTCACCTTCATCTACATAACACCCTGCAAGCCACCGTAAAGGTGTGTGGCAGGGGATGAATTCTCACCAAACATGCACTACATATCATGCATAAAAAAGGATTAGTATTTACATACTGTTCTAAACTTCACTATGTAAAAAAAGATAAAATAGCAAAGCAAACGCACAAACATGCTGTTAGTTGGGTTAGCTTTAAATGCTCATACCAACATGCAGCTAACAATGTTATCCATTGCTACACTCGTATTGGATATATTACCGTTATTCATATCCCTAATTTTACGAGGAAAAAAATATTTTTAACATCATCACTGAAAATATGGTCTTGGAATTTGTTCAAGAGATAAAGTCTAAATTTCAATCTGTGATCTGACAATGATTCCCATTTTAATTCAATTAATAGACTGGTTACGCTAGTATGGTTATCGTAAGTGCTAGGATGAGAGCTATTCTCTTTCCAAGAAATCATTACTAGATATTTTTAAAAATTTAATTCTAACTGCCATGTATCACACCAATTTTCAATTGCTTGTAGGTCATCATTTAAATATTCATTATCGTTTGGGTATAGAATTTCCCTGTACACTGCTGCGTCATCGGCAAATAGACGAAGCTTACTTTTTACCACCTTATTGATATCATTTATGTGCAGAAGGAACAGGAGTGGACCTATCACACTACCTTGTGGGAAATACGATGCGCAATACCCTGCGAGCCACCGCGAGGGTGTGTGGCAGTGGGTATTTCGGTGGACACATATCTTTACTGGAATGCCGTGTGGGGAAGACTCTTGAAGACTCATTACTCCGTCTGTCATTTTGTTTGCTGAAGTCGCATTTTCCTTGAGATTATGCTGAGGTCGACCCTTCGTTCGTCCCCGACATTCCTCTTTCTTCAGAACTTTATGGAATCGGAATCTCTTGCTTGAAGCCGCAAATCATCTCGCCTTGTCGGCGACCGTTCCTCCCTTGCGCTCTCAGCTGCGAGATGGCATCTGCAGTCGGTTGAAAGTAGGAAATAATTTAGGCCTTGAAATGGCATCAACAGGTGAGGGCAGGGGGTTGAAATGTGATCTGTGGGGGCTGCTCTAATGGAATTCGGGGGGGGGGGGGACTCGTTCTGCCGCGGGCCGTAAATGACCCCAGTCCAACGGGCGGATGTGACGTAATGCGGCCCCAGGGAACCAGAGAGGGAAATTTCGGAGGCGTTGGCCCTCCGCTTTGGTCGAGACAACGGGCGTCATCTGTGATTTATTCCTTTGATCAAGGCTAAGGGGATAGATGGAGTGGTAAACGTCTTTATTGGGGGAAAATGGATACTTAAAGTCCCTTCTTAAATCTACTCTCTCGTCAGTACATCTACGTCTATATGCATCTGCATCTACATCTACATAATACCCTGCAAGCCACCATAAAGGTGTTTGGCAGGGCGTGAATTCTCACCAAACATGCACTACATATCATGCTTAAAAAAGGAGAAGGATTTATATACTGTTCCAAACTTCACTATTAAAAAAAAGATTAAAATAGCAAAGCAAACATACAAAAACATGTTAATGAATAATAGGGGTCGAAGAACCTGTAAATACCTACTGAAAGAAGGCCAATGTGATTAATTATCAAAGATACATTACATGATTAACGAATACCTAAAACGGAAGTTTTAAGGACTTTTATTTTGGAAAAAAGGAGTATCTTATGTGCATTTGGCGCAATAGGGAAGTATGCCTCTCTTGTCTCTACGTGAGTATGTATTACTTGCTCCTGGGGAAATGTTTCACTTTCCTGCGTGTGGATTATCGTGTGTTTCATTAATTAATTAGCTATTAGGAATACAGTCCAAGAGGACTTCGTAGTCCTAAGTTCTCTGTATTAATAAAGACGTAAAAATAAGTTTTAATTTAATCAAACGAATATAACAAAATGGCGCGATAATAATAATTGAGTTCAGTGATAATACTTTGTGTGACTCACTGAGGCACTAAGACTGACATTAAATTGCCAGAAGTGCATGAACTGAGTGGTCATTGGCGTAAATAGTTGTTACGGGAACTTGAGGCCATTGCCCTGCCCTCCTCTGCCACACACCTTAATGGTGGCTTTCGGGGTATTTTCTAGATGTAGAGCCCATGTATAGGGAATAGATACTTACTCATATGCCTCTATAATGCATTAATTGGTTAATCGGATTGTGTTGGATGGGGAGTCGGTTCGCTCCGCGTTGCTCAGCTGTCACGGAATCGGCTCCGAAACCCATTCCCTCGTTCTCGGCGCCCGATTTCGATCGATCGACCGATCGATTGCACGGGACACTCCGCTGCGAGAGTAGGTCCCGGTTGCGCCCCGTGCTCTTCGCTTGGCTTGTTTATCGCTCCCCTCTCCCCCTCCTCTCTTCCCCTCCGGTCCCCATAGCGACCCCTGCCACACACCCCCGCCTCCGGGGGAATGCTATTGCATGCCAATGCAATCAATCGAGGCGCTGCAATCGGTGGCCTTCCTCGATTGCTCGCTCGCTTTTAGAGAAATCCTTTCGCCAGCGCTCTTGAACGCTCGACGCTCAACACGAAAAGCTTTTAAGCGCTGAACGCGGAGCTACGTACTCGCTATTTGGTGGTATTCTTGTCCTTGTCTCGATTTCTAATGACTTAAGCGAGTGGTGCCTACTCATCTTCGTGTTCGTCATATGGTCATTACATTCGTCAGATATATCATGAATTTCCTATTCAGCCATTACAGCCTTTGCTTTGTTGCATCAATCATCACCACAGGTTGCAGCGTAGAGCAGCTAGGTTTGTTAAGAGATGTTACGGTAGGTTTAGTAGTATATTAGAATTAATACAAGAATTAGGTTTGGAATCAGATCATAGGTTAAAGTACAGATTCACCTACATCTACATCTACATGATACCCTGCAAACCACCGCGAGGGTGTGTGGCAGGGGGTGAAGATCACCAAGCATGCACTACTAAAGATCAAACAAGCAACTATAGGGTCTCATCTACATCTATCTACATCTACACGATACCCTGCAAGCCACCGCGACGGTGTGTGGCAGGGGGTGTATATCACCAAGCATGCACTACTAACGTGCAAACAAGCAACTATATTGTCTCATGCTACTTGATTGTTAGTATCCATAATATTTAAGGGTTTAATACATGCATCATGCACTACAGAATACTCTCGAATATTTCACCTACTTATCCCTTTGTTATGCTGCCTATTCTGTTCTCTTATAGTACGGGGGAAAAATGCCATTTTGAATCTATCGTTACGACAATCTATCTCTCTAATCTTATTTATCTGGTCAAATCCTTCTAGATTATCTAGATTAAATCTATTGCAGAAATGTAAATAAATAAAACTAAATTTGACTTTACTACGTCTGCGAATTTAGGACTATTGAGTCCTCTACTTCGATTAACAGATTGGACGTCACAATAATCCACGCCAAATGAAAATTCTCCCCGGGCGGAATTCGAACCCGCGACCCTGCCGCCACCGGGGCCGGCGTAAATCGGATAGCTTTACTGAAGATGTTTGGCACATATTAAAAGCACCAGTGTATTATGCTAGATTTGACCAGATAAATAAGATTAGAGAGATAGATTGCCGTACCGATAGATTCAAAATGTTATTTTTCCCCCGTACCATAAGAGAACTCAATTAGCAGCGTAGCAAAGGGTTAGGTTGGGGAAATATTGTTACATAAGTCTTAAGTGCATGATGAATGTATTGTCACTACTAATGCAGGCTCGCTATGTAAATACAGATAAAGTATTTAGATAAATGCCATTATGACCAATATTCCCTTTACTAATATGTATATACTAAGTGCGGGAAAATGGCATTTTGAATCTATCGGTAAATAATAGGTAGGGCTCTCGAAATCGTGACTCGCGTTTGATCTTAAAACTTATCTTTCGTCTTTCAAATGCAATCAATCCGCAACGTCAATGAATTGTAAGTAATTTTAATTAGCGTTTCGATATACATCTACATCTACATGATACCCTGCAAGCAACCGCGAGGGTGTGTGGCAGGGCGTGAATATCACCAAGCATGCACTACTAACATGCAAACAAGTAACAATAGGGTCTCATGCTACTAGATTGTTAGTATCTATAGTATTTAAGGGGTTAATACATGCATCATGCACTACAGACTACTCTGAAATATTTCACCTACCTATCCATTTGCTATGCTGCCTATTCTGTTCTCTTATAATACGGGGGAAGTAGTAGTATTGACTCGTTTGGGGGTGCAGTAATTAGTAATCACTTGCGATCCCATGTATTGAAAGTCCGTGTTCTCTCCATAATTAACTCGTTAATAACAACCATTATCCTTTTGGAAATCAGCGTGCCATGTGCCGCGACAACAGTCTCTCCCGTCGTCGTGGACACCTTTTCTCCATTCCGTCAGGCACTCCTCCTTACTGTGACCCACTTTCGGCTCTTCAGACGTCCGCCGGGGATTTCTTCTTGGCTCGAGATTTCCACGACCCAAGAAGGCCGCTGGAATGCCGGCGAAACTTGGGTCGGCCCAGAAAGTGTATCGGGAAAGTTTATCCCCAGTCGGAAAGGGGGGGTAGAGGGGGATTGGTCCGAGCGTTTGATTGCGGCGAGTTGGAAGCCGACCGCGAACCCTGATGAAGGTCGGTGGAGTCCGGGCGAAACTTCTTGGTGGTGTTGCGCGTGGTTCGGGAGATGTGTTGGATGGGTTGCATGTGCTCTGGAGGTTATTAGGGACAGCAATAGATAACTGCGATGGGGCATTTTAGATTTCGACTGAAATTAGAATGTCAATTTTTTAAATAACATTAACATGATAAAGAATATTTAAATGATGACCTACAAGCAATTGAAAATTGGTGTGATACATGGCAGTTACAATGGAACTTAAAAAAATGTTTTGTAATGAATTTTTGGAAAAAGCATAGCTCTCCTTCTAGCACTTACAATGTAACACACCTTTATTGTGGCTTGCAGGGTATTATGTAGATGTATGTACATGTTTTAAGGTTACTAACTCATGCATGCTTAGGAAATATATGTTAGTAATTTAATTTATTAAAAGAAGTTATTGACTAATGCGCAACTTTTCCGATGCTACGTATGTACTATCAATTTTATGTCACTTATAGCTAACATTTCTCGTGTCTTGTGGATGCGTGCTTGATCCCCAGGGTTGTAGTCAGGGTCGGCATAAGAATAAATGTTTACCCGGGCAGGAGAGAGTATTCCAACACCCCCTCCCCCCATCTTGTCAAACCCTTTTGTAACACATGTTCACCAGTTAAACGTAGTATTAAAAATTAAGTAGCTTGTTGGAATGAAGTAAGTAGTCAATTCTCAATTGAAAAATAGTTTTTTCCATTCCCACGACGGCGTCTCGGGCAGCCAAGGCCATCCTGACCTGTTAGTAGTGTTGTGAGCATTCGTTTCACATAAGTTTTTTCCTCTCACAATTAGGGATATGAATAGCGGTAAATATGTCCAATACGAGTGATTGAATCCATAGCATAGGTAGTTGCATGTTGGTATAAGGACTTTAAGGTAACCCAACTAACAGCACATTTTTGCATGCGTAGTTTGCTATTTTTATCTTTTTAAATATTGCAGTCTAGACTAATATACTAATATTATTCCTTTTAAATGCATGATATATAGTGCATGTTTAGTGCGAATTCACCCCCTGCCACACACCTTTATGGTGGCTTGCAGGGTATTATGTAGATGTGTTAATAATATTGCAGACACTGCATGGCCGGTAATGCAGTCGCCAATTAAAGGAGTATTAACCCCTCGGTAGTGCATTCTTTGCGTGGAGTTACCCCCTGCCACACACCATCGTGATTGATTTCAGGGTATAATGGTATTATATGCAGATGTAGCTACAGCCTACTAAAAGTGGATTCCAGGGTATTATGTAGATGTAGATATATTAGATGAGGAAAAAACTTTAGCACTTTTTCACAATATATTTAAAATTATAAAATTGTATAACTTTCATGAGCGTACACCTGATGATGGATTAGTAAGCCGAAACACGTGTTGTGTAATTTTACAATTTTAAATATATTGTGGAAAAGTGCTAAAGTTTTTTACTCATCTAATATGTCTCACTTCCACTACGTGATGTCTGCTACTGTGAACAGATGTAGATAGATGAAGTAGTGTTTAAACGGGTAGTATTTTTTTTGCATGCCTGAATTCTAGTATGTGTTCCCTCTGATTAAAATAATGCATTCTTGCGCTGGCTTGCAGGGTATTACGTAGATGCGTGTCGGAACCGCTCTAGGGGGGACAGAAGAAATGTCGAAGGGTCTGGTCACTTTGGTCACGAAATTCACGAATCCCTCCCGCTCCCCCTGGCCGTGTCCGAGGGCGGCAGTCACGTGACCGCTGTCCCGCGGCGAAGTACTCGGCCCTTGGTGTCCGATCGATCAAGCAACCCAACCGCGCTGCCCCTGGTTGTGACCCTCCCCCCCTTGGGTGCGGCCCTCATGCCCCCCCCCCCCTTGCTTCGAGAATCCCGCGAATCCATGCGCATGCAACCGTACGCAGAATGCATCGGCGGCAGCCCGCAGATCTGATCCAAACTCCGGTTTCGTGAGAACGCACTTGCCATATTTACATCTTCCCCAACAACCCTCTATTTATTTGTCATTACACGTGTTCTCATCTACATCTACACTATACCCTGCAAGCCACCGCGAGGGTGTGTGGCAGGGGATGAAGATCACCAATCATGCACTACTTACATGCAAACAAGCAAATAAAGTGTCTCATGCAACTAGATTGTTAGTATCTATAGTATTTGAGGGGTTAATGCATGCATCATGCACTACAGAATACTCTAAATATTTCCCATACCTATCCCTTTGCTACGCTGCCTATTCTGTTCTCTTATATAGTTTGGGAGAAAAATGACATTTTGAATCCTTCAGTAGGTACGACAAATCTATCTCTCTAATCTTATTTATCTGAAAACAGCGAAAAGAGTACTGAAGTTGATGTGATATTTTTAGATTTTAAAAAGGCATTCGATAAAGTTCCTCATGATAAATTAATCTTGAAGTTAGAGAGTTTTTGTATAAATAAAGACGTTGAATGTTGGGTAAAAGAATTCTTAAGTGGGCGAGAGCGGAGGGTTGTCATAGATGGTATCATGTCATACCTGGACCTTCTCTAGACCTTTCATCCTGTAAAAACTGTTGAAAAAATATGTTCCCTTTCCCATATATTTCAACTGACCATGGGGACCTTTTCGTGATCGTGGTGTGATGGTATTCGGTAAAGCAAAGAAAATCAACAACGGCATGATTGTGCGCTCATTTGAAGGAATCCGAGTGAAGCGCGCAAGATTATTTTATGTGTACCCCTGCCACACGCCCTCGAGGTGCCCTTCTGAGTAGTCGGTGGGTACAGATTCGGTTAGTTTTTTGCAAATAAAACGTTTTCAAAAAAAATATCGATTGAGCCAGAAAAAGCTTTTCTTCTGTCTCTATGGTGGTCGTTCACCATATTTTTTTTAAATTGCCGAATCTGATAGAGTTTGCAAAATAAAAAGTGCCGTATATTTCCGTTTTTTGATCCGTCAATTATTTATCGAGCGGCGAAAAACTGATGTTTTTAACCCTTTCGGAAAAGTGGGCGTGGTGCAACCTCTGACGTATATCGACTTCGTCCAATCGTAACTGAGCCCGCGAAGGTACTTTGCCTTATCGCAATGGGGGGGCACCGCTGGCTCTCCCAATGGGAGCGATTGCGACAGCATCTGTGCGAGCAGACCTTCCGAGAATCCCCCTCCACTCCCTTCCCTTCCCCTAAAAGCAGTCAAGGACGGGAGGAAAATGACGTCAATGTTCTCACAGCAGCTTCTTTGGTGGGTGTCACCCTTTGCTTATTTAAATTTTTGATTTACGAGTGAATGGTTGTGGTTAGAAGATTAATTTTTTCACTAAAATTCTTTTTTTTTCGTTTCCGTCTAACGATTTCGTGTACAAAATTGCGATTTCGGTTTCAAGTGAACGCCCCCATCCTGATACCTACCAAGCGTGAAAAAGGGTCTCGGAGGCTTTGCTAATTTTCGCCCCACCATCCCTCGAATTCTTGTGTGTCCGAGCGATTTCTCGCCGGTGGTGTTGGTTGAGTCGGTCTGCCTGGACACGTCCGTCCGGGTGACACACATTCCTCCATTCGCCCTTTTGCAGGCTTGTACGCCGGCCGATATCGGGTCAAGGACTCTCTCTCTGTCTCGGGGCAATTTCACTTCTTTTTCCGAAGGCGTGGTGTTGGCGGGCTCTCTGCGTTACCGACGCATTGCACAGGCCAAGTTTGTGCCGCGTCTCGGAATCAAACACTTTTGCAATACATAATGAATTCTCTGCTCCCTTTCGAATCGGGCAGAAAAAATTGCTTTGGATAATTCTACATAATACCCTGCAAGCCACCATAAAGGTGTGTGGCAGGGGGTGGATTCTCACTAAACATGCACTACATACCATGCCTAAAAAAGGGTTAGTATTAATATTCTGTTCTAAACTGCAATATTTAAGAACAAATAGAAATAGCGAAGCATACATGCAAAAACATGCTGTTAGTTGGGTTAGCATTAAGTCCTTATACCAACATGCAGCTACCAATATTATCCATTGCTAAATTCGTACTGGATATATTTACCGTTGTTCATATCCCTAATTGTACGAGGAAAAAAGGACATTTTGAATCTGTCAGTTCGGCAATCAATTTCTCTAATTTCCTGATTATGGACCAGTCTACCATAGTAAGTTGGGGTTCGCAAAATATTTTTAACATCATCACTGAAAATATGGTCTTGTAATTTGTTTAAGAGATTAAGCCTAAATTTCAGCCTGCGATCTGACAATGATTCCCTATTTAATTCATGTAATAAACTTGTTACGCTAATAAGGTTATCGTACCGTCCCATTACAAATCTTGCCGATCTTCGCTGCTCACGTTCATTATTTAGACCGATTTCGTTGGGATCCATACACTGGCAGCATGTTCCAAATGAGGTCTTACAAGGGAAAAGTTGCTGATTTCTCGTACATGATCGTCACGTTTACCCAGTACTCTTTTGACGAATCCCAGTTTACGATTTCCTTGACCCATTATTTCACGTATGTGTTTACCCCAGGAAAGATCATATGTGTCTTATTCCAAGATATTGATAGAGAGGATTTGATGAATTTTTCCCCTTGGATATTGTACACAAAAAAAAGATTAAGCTCTTCTACATTTACATAATACCCTCCAATCCACCATAAGATGTGTGGCAGGAGGTGAATTCACACCAAACATGCATTACAAGTCGTGCATAAAAAAAGATTAGTAATAGTAGGTAGGTAGTCCAGTATAAACTTCACAATTTAAAAAACGGTATAAATAGGAAAGCAAGCATGCAAAAACATGCTGTTGGTTGGGTTAGATTTAGGTCTTTATACCAACATTCAATTCTACATCTACATCTAGATAATACCCTGCAAGCCACCACAAGGGTGTGTGGCAGGGGGTGACTGCTCACCAAACATGCACTACATCTACATCTACACGATACCCTGCAAGCCACCGCGAGGGTGTGTGGCAGGGGGTGAAGGTCACCAACCATTCACTACTAGCATGCAAGCAAGCAACTAAAGGGTCTCATGCAACTAGATTGTTAGTATCTATAGTATTTGAGGGGTTAATACATGCATCATGCACTACAGAATACTCTAAAATATTTCCCCTACCTATCCCTTTCCTATGCTGCCTATTTTGTTCTCTTATAGTACGGGGGAAAAATGCCATTTTGAATCTATCTGTACGACAATCTATCTCTCTAATCTTATTTATCTGGTCAAATCTAGCATAATACGCTGGTGTTTTCAATATGTGCCTAACATCTTCAGTAAAGCTATCCGATTGAAATTTCTGCAATAGATTAAATCTGAACTTTAATCTACGCTCTGATAATGATTCCCACCCTAATTCTTGTATTAATTCTGATACACTACTCAACCTGTCGTAACACCTTTTGACGAACCTAGCTGCTCTACGCTGCACACTGTCTAGTTCTCTCATCAAACCTAATTCATTAGGATCCCATACACTGGCTGCATACTCAAGGTGGGGCCTAACTAGTGAAAAGTAGCATCGCTCTTTTGTCTTCTCATCACATTTCCCAACTATTCTTTTTATAAATCCTAGCTTTCTCTTCGCTCGGCCGCATATTTCCCTTATGTGTCTTCCCCACGATAAATCTTTAGTGATTGTTACACCTAAATATCTTACGGTTTCAACGTTTTCGATCTTCGTGTTATTAATTCTATAGGATCGCTCTATCGAATTATTCCTCCTCCAAAAATTGATAGCTACACACTTTTTAAGGTTTTTGAGGTATTACACAATTATCTATGCTATCCATTGATACACATGTATTTATGCTATTGGATTTATTTAGAGCTTTTCATATCACTAATTGAACGAGGAAGGAAGTACGTTTTGAATCTGCAAGTTCGGCATCAATTTATGTAATTTTATGATTATGGTTGTCTACCATAGTAAGTTGGAGTCACAAAATATTTTTAACGTCATTAGCGGAAGTATTATCTTGGTATTTAGTCAAGAGATTAAATCTAAATTTCAACCTACGATCTGATAATGATTCCCCTTTTAGTTCATCTAGCAGACTGGTTAAGGTTCTATAGCTGTTTTACCGTCTCTTTTAATGTCGTATTTTTAATTCATTCTTAGCGTTGTTTTCGTTTCAATTGATGCAGGCATGTTAAATACTAAAATTAGAATAGGTGAAACATCGTATTTTCATTTATATTTGCTTCATCAATCCGCATTAATCTAATGAGTGCAGTTTTATTGTCAAATTGAGGTTAATTGTTGTGATTAACCCCAAATTAAATTGATGTTGTTTACTCCAACAAGTTGAGTAAAAATTTGCATTTTTTTAAGTTGGTTTGAGCGTGGAATGATCTTTTTGTTTGGCATGCCGATTGAAATAAAAAATATCCAATCGTGTTCGTTCGGAGGTGCATACAGTCGCGGAGCGGTAGGACGAGAAAATGAGTCTGGTCGTTCGGCAAGGAGGGGGAGGGGTCGAGACAAAGCAGGCCGTCTTATTTCGCCGTCTTCGTTCGGGAGATTCTTGGGTCGCCGCGGAGGCGAGCTGATTGGAGCTTAGAAGTGGGCAACCGTGCCAAGGCCGACTCCCGGCCGACTGCGACCGGCCCAATTGGGGATCGAGCGAAAGAAAGTCAGTTTGGTGGGTCGAAACGAGTGCAATCGAAACGTCTACATCTTCATCTTCACGATACCCTGCAAACCACCGCGAGGGTGTGTGGCAGGGGGTGAACATCACCAAGCATGCACTACCGACATGCAAACAAGCAACTATAGGGTCTCATGCAACTAGATTGTTAGTATCTAGATTATTTAAAGGATTAATTCATGCATCATGCACTACAGACTACTCTAAAATATTTCCCCTACCTATACCTAGTAATAATGAATCAACAAACGTGGAATCCATTAAATATCTTGGAATAAGACTGACACAGGATCTTTCCTGGGGTAAGCACATACATGAAATAATGGGTCAAGCAAATCGTAAACCGGGATTCGTCAAAAGAGTACTGGGTAAATGTGACGATCATGTATGAGAAATCAGCTACTTTTCCCCTGTCAGACCACACTTGGAATATGCTGCCAGCGTACGGGATCCATACGAAATCGGTCTAAATAATGAACTTGAACGTGTGCAGCGAAGATCGGCAGGATTCGTAAAGGGGCGCTACGATAACTATATTACCGTAGCCAGTCTGTGAAATGAATTTATCTATTAGTCTAAACTATTCTACTCATTAGTAGGACCCCGAAAGATTGTTCCGCAGAGGATGAGTCTGTACCAGACATGCATCGCCGTCGTACACAACAACAAAGTTCATTACGTTTACCTCTTTTATTGTTGAATTAAACGAATCCGTCTTTGACTTGAAACTGCATATCATTCAATCATCATCACATGAATCCTAAGATTTTTTTGACGCAGATCTTGTGTTCAAATCTCTTACCCGCTTCATACATTTTTGCATAATCCCTCAGTACCTTTCACTTTCAGCTCGCTATCACCCAACTTGAGTATGGAGCCAGTGTATGGGATCCGAATGAATTAGGTTTGGTCAGAGAACCAGACAGTATGCAGTGTAGAGCAGCTAGGTTCGTTAAAAGGTGTTACGATAGGTTGAGTACTGTGTCAGAATTAATAAAATAATTACGGTGGGAGTCATTATCAGAGCGTAGGTTAAGGTACAGATTCAATCTATTAGAGAAATTTCAATCGGATAGCTTTACTGAAGATGCTAGGCACATATTAAAAAAACCAGCGTATTATGCTAGATTCGACCAGATGAACAAGATTAGAGAGATAGATTGTCGCACTGATAGATTCAAAATGGCATTTTTCCCCCGTACTATAAGAGAACAGAATAGGCAGCATATCAAAGGGATAGGTGGGTGAAATATTTTAGAGTAGTCTATAGTGCATGATTCATGTATTAATGCCTTAAATACTATAGATACTAACAAACTTGTTGCATGAGACCCTATAGTTGCTTGTTTGCATGTTAGTAGTGCATGCTCGGTGATCTTCACTCCCTGCCACACACCCTCGCGGTGGATTGCAGGGTATTGTGTAGATGTAGATGAAAAACATTTTCACATCTACATCTACATCTACATAATACCCTGCAAGCCACCACAAGGGTGTGTGGCAGGGGGTGATTTCTCACCAAACATGCACTACATATCATGCATTTTTTGTCACTTCTCATTGATTTTAGTATATGCAGTATCTAAAACTTGTTTTTCATCTTCTCAACGGAGGCGTAGGTTGTGAGTTAGACTGAACTATTTTCATATACAAACTTGAGGCAATCTGTCTTTCGATAACCAAGGAAATATATTGAGAACTTGAGCGAGTTTAATGTTGAAAGTGTTATTCCTTTTGATCACCGCATTTTTTTCTTTCCTTGGTGAATTAGTGAAAATAAACAGTCTTCGTCACCAGAAATCAGTTCTAAGTTTGGGTTGACGCAGCTTTGGTAATGGATAACCACTTCATTCCTATGTATATATATACCTATGTGTCTTCACTTCTACATGATGCAATGCCTGCTCTATGCATCTTATGTATGTTCTTCCCTTGCCTTCTCTCCGAAAACTTTTCTCCAGATCATTCTTCATCATATCGTCTGGAGATGTGTCCGAATAGAATGCCCCATCGTCTTTACAGAATGTTAATGACGTTTCTTCTTTCTTCTCGATGCTCAAAGGATCTTATGGGAAATATAAGTTCATAATTTAATTTATTCATTAAAAAAACAAATAAATGAAGACTGTATTTTGTGTGTTAATTAACAGCTTACTGTCATTTATACCTTCGTTTCAGATTTCATAGAGCAGTGCATATAGCGGTAATCACTTCGTTACTGTGTAAACACTATCTATTTGCACGTGATTATTATTCCCGACTTGTTCTAGATTAGTGACAGATTAGTAACAATATACTTGCTCTTACTTGCATTTCAGTAGTGAGAAGTAGTACTATCAAGTGTAAATTTAGATGTTAGTACGTAGTGTATGTATAGTGATCTTCCGCCCCTGCCACACTCCCTCGCGTTTGCTCACAGTGTATTCCGCAGATATAGATTTCGAAGGCTTTCAGTTTAAACATGGCAGTGAAACCGTTTATGTAGAGGGTGACCGTAGGATGGAGCATACGTTGCATGCACCATCTGCCACACACCAGTGGTTACGAGGACTGGGGTGATGGGACGTACCGAGGGCCCCTACGCCAGCGATTGGGGCCACAGTCGCTTTTACGAGCGCACGGACGCGCCGCGTGGGGAAGTAATGAGATGCCCTTATTTCGCTTATCGCAGCGCCTCCCCGAGTCTGTTTGCATTTCCTTATTGGCCTCCCTCCCTCCCCTCCGCCCATTCCCCCTCCTCTCCCCCCCCCCTCCAGTCGTCTGATCGATCTGCTTCCGCCAGCTTAAACGCTGAGCGAAGGCGATATCCGCTGAGTCTGCCGCTCTGCGATTGGATCAGCCGCGCGCCAGGATATCGTCGAATGGGGCCTCACGATGTCGTTTCGATGACGACTGCACTGTTGATTCATACACATATACACACAGAAACGTTTTAAGTAAGACTCTAATTAACTCAGAAAATTAAGCTGATGGTTGACGGATGTTCTCAGTGGAATGTTGTGGTAGCGATGTAAACACTCTTCTTCGTGATGATCCACAATTTTAGTTCCACTGCATCTGCCGGTTACAAAATACACCTGCATCAGTATCTACATCTACACAATACCCTAATACACTAATAATGGGTCAAGCGAATCGCAAACTGGGTTTCATTAAAAGAGTATTGGGTAAATGTGACGATCATGTACGAGAAATCAGCTACTTTTCCCTTGTTAGACCTCATTTTGAATATGCTGCCAGTGTATGGGATCCCTACGAAATCGGTCTAAATAATGAACTTGAACGTGTGCAGCGAAGATCGGCAAGATTTGTAAAGGGACGATACGATAATTATATTAGCGTAACCAGTCTATTAAATGAATTGAAATGGGAATCATTGTCAGATCGCCGGTTGAAATTTAGACTTAATCTCTTACACAAATTCCAAGGCAATATTTTCAGTGATGATGTTAAAAATATTTTACGAACCCCAACTTACTATGGCAGACTGGACCATAATGATAAAGTTAGAGAAATTGATTGCCGAACTGACCGATTCAAAATGTCCTTTTTCCCTCGCACAATAAGAGATACGAATAACGGTAAATATGTCCTATCGGAAAGTAGCAATGAATAGCATTGGTAGCTGCATGTTGGTATGAGTACTTAAAGCTAAACCTACTAACAGAATGTTTTTGCATGTTTGCTTTGCAATTTCTATCTTTTTTAAATAGTGTAGTTCTGACTACTATGTTGATGCTATTCCTTTTTTATGCATGATATGTAGTGCATATTTGGTGTGCAATCACCCCCTGCCACACACCCTTGTGGTGGCTTGCAGGGTATTATGTAGATGTAGATGTAGATGTAATATTCTGTCGTGCTTCGCGTGCGGCGATGAATGTGCTCGTTTGCGTGGTTCATTTCGCGAAACGGTGGATCCAGTGCACTCCGCGCCGCCGCGCGCCGTCTGAATTTGCGTTCCTCTTTCGTCGCGTTAATCAGCGCTAATAACTTGTTTGCGTCGATCGTGTTCGCCTTGAGCGCTGAGAGCGTAGCGGTTTCCAAGCCATCGCTAATCTGAGAAGCGCCCACTTCGCCAAACTGGTGTGTTGCCATTAGCAACGCCGGCGGTTATGCCTTTAAACTGTTGGTGTCGGCAACGTGCTTAATTGACCGTCCAATGGCACGTAAATACCTGATTCCGAACTGCTGCCGCAACATTTCTATCATGAGCTACCACGTTGAAAGAACTATCCATCATTGACTCATCTATCCATCATTGATCTATCCATCATTGACAGATATATTTTTAAATTGTGAAGTTTAGACTAGATTATTATGAATAATCCTTTAAATGCATGATATGTCTATCCTTCAGAGAAATTTCAATCGTATAGCTTTACTGAAGATGTTAGGCACATATTAAAAACACCAGCGTATTATGCTAGATTCGACCAGATAAATAATATTAGAGAGATAGATTGTCGTACTGATAGATACAAAATGGCATTTTCCCCCGTACTATAAGACAACAGAATAGGCAGCATAGCAAAAGGATAGGTAGGGGAAATATTTTAGAGTTGTCTGTAGCGCATGGAGCATGTATTAACCCCTTAAATGCTATAGATACTAACAATCTAGTTGCATGAGACCCTACAGTAGCTTGTTTGCATGTCAGTAGTGCTTGCTTGGTGATCTTCACCCCGTGCCACACACCCTCGCGGAAGCTTGCAGTGTATTGTGTAGACGTAGATGTATATATGTAATGCATGTTTGGTGTGAATTCATCCCGTGCCAGACATCTTCATGGTGACTTGCAGAGTATTATGTAGATGTAGATATATCAATATTGAATTTCAACCTTGCTTGGCAGTTTAGATCGTTTTCCGAATAATTTTTCCAGGAAAGCTATTGAGAGGCTTAGTGAAGTTTCTAGACCTCGACATTTTCCATACTTATCAAAGACGAAATGTTGACGACACAGGTTCGAACGTTCCCAATGTTTCATTTAAAAATAGAGATTGTTCAAAGATTCGATGCCACCGTCTCTTGCATATTGCAAAAGTTCAACAATGTCGCTTTCTGAACAAAAGGGCCCACTCATATTACTAGGAGGCTTTGTTGAGAAAAGATACAGTATTGTCGAGCCTCGAAAATGCCGCAAACAATTCCAATTTTCCAACGCAACAATCGGGATTAGACGAGGCCGTGGCGTCTAAATGTCGTCATTTCCGAAGTCCGGCAACGTCGAATCTGATGCTGTCTGATGCACCAGAAAATTCTCACTAGCACTAGAAGGGACTCGTAAGCATTTACGCTTCGTGCTGAGTTAAAACAAAGCCTCGCAGAAGGATCACAATACGTTTTAGAATTGGTCGCCGAGTTCCTGTGGTCCCGAGGTCGGAATTCCTGTGAACCGTCGAATCTTCCTCAGCCTTGACTTTTCAACTCCGGACGAAAGGAATTTCCCTTTGATAATCATTTCCGTTCTGGCACGGGCTCGCCCACCTGGTCGTAGCGTCCGTGTCTAATGTGTGTACGATTATTGCCCGAAGCCTAGTCGTGCCAAAAGTAGGGAAACCCCATTAATAGCTAGCGAGGCTATTCTCGAGAGAGGAAGCCCTTGATTTTTTCGAGGGACGAACGCCTTTTCCCTCCGCTTATAGATCCGTCGAAAAAGGTTTTAAGGGGATTCAATTTTTTTTCTCCTTCAAGTCCCTCCCCTTCGTGGATCGTGTGATGTTACTCAACGCTAAAAGGATGTTGAAAGAGCCCATATACCTACAGATATCGATAAGCCTATGTTAGGTATTTCCCTGTTACATGCCGAAAGAAAATCATCATTAAATTAACTTAAGTTGTTCGTAGTAAGAAAGTAACAAAGAATGTGCTATGATGTTTCATTAAAATTGTACTCTTGCAATCATTGTCCGTAATTGTCTTGGTTTTTCTTTCCCAAGAATGGGGAAATGGTATCCAATTACAGAACTACACTAGCACAGTACAATACAGTAGCTACAATAGCAACCGTAGTTTCTGTTGAGAATTTGGGGAGGCAGGCGAAATATAGTCAAGTAGCGAAAGCGTAAACGCTAAAGATATGGGACTATGGTGGAAAACTTGACTGTGTTGAAAATTGGCAGATGAAATAGGTTTCCTGGACCGGGAATCGAACCACGGGCCTTTGGCTTGCCGTGCCAATGCGCAAACAACCACCAGGATTCCAATCACAAAGGATATTCTTTTAGGAAGATCCGCTAGGTCTCATTCGCCTGTATTAACGGTACATCGAGGATGCCACACGGAAGGCGGATTGTGTTTCCACGAGTAGAAGTCCAATCAATTATCGCAAAGGGCGTTGTCCTACCACTGTAAGACTTTATACTGTCGTTAGGCACAGCAAGTTTGTTGGAAAATGGCAGAAGTAAAAGCATTGAGTACCTGAAGATACTCGATGTATTTGGAACTGAAGATACTCGACCCTACATTTCATTTTTATACTTCTAACATCTTCATCCACGCGATACCCTACAACTCACCACGAGGGTGTGTAGCAGGAGGTGAAGATCACAAAAACATGCACTATTGATATGCGACTAGGGTTACATGAAAGAATGCTAGTTAATAGGGTCACATGCAGCTAGATGTTTAGTATCAATTTAGTAATATGGGGTTGCTTGTTAATACTTACATCATGCACAACAGACTACTCTAGCACTATTTAACCTATCTATCCCTTTGTTGTGCTGCCTATTGTGTTTCTCGTAGCACGGGGGAAAAATGACATTATTGGTACGACAATCTATCACTCTAAATTGATGTATCTGATTGAATCTAGCATAATATGCTGGCGTTTTTAATATACATCTAACATCTTCGCTGAAGCCATCCGTTTTAAATTTCTGTTATAGATTATGTGTGTACCTACTTCAAACTATGATCTGATAATGATTCCCAACCTAATTCTCGTATTAATTCTAATACACCACTAAACCTAGCGTAACACCTTTTAATAAACCTTCTAACAAATGTACCTAACACCTTCTAACTTTCAGTGCGTGTTTTTTTTCGTAAGTTGGCCACTCCTCCATGGTTGCCTTTTTTTTATAAATCCTAGGTCGCACGAATCCTGGCCTAATTTGCTGGAGTATGTATCTACATCTTCCCGCACGTGAATATGTTCTTATCCTCTGTGATGCCCTTTTAGTTTTACGGGCCGGGGAACAGCGTTCTCCTGAAGAGAGCTGGATTTCCGATGGCGCCCCCTCGAAAGTAGGTCATTTGGTGGGAACTCAAAAGCGTCGATTGATTTCTTTCAAATGATAAAAAAAAGAACGCCTCAAAGTTACGAGACCGTCTGACGTGGCTTTTCCTCTCGTTTCAGATGGAATATTCTCCCATTACAACCACTTTCCGCCCCTGGCTTGCTGATATGGTAAGTACCTGTGATCCTTCCATTTTTTTCAATATTGACTTTTCGTCTTTCCTTCTTTTATCTTCGTTCTTTTCAAGGTGATGTCCCTAGATCCTTGTTTGCGGTGAAATGGGTCAGAGATATTTCTCCTCATTTTGCTACCTCCAACATTATTTTAGAAAACTAGACTCCTACTTATATTTCCGCTTTTCAAGCACATAGACTTTTCGATGGTCATAACCTCATGTATTAACGGATTTGAAATATTTTCTTCCGGCTGTAATTATTATAAAATATGACACGTTTCAAGAGCATCGGCAGATTTTGTGATGACAGTGGTGGGCTACTACAGTTGTAACCTCTTAAAGATATAATTTACATCGTGAGTAAAATATTCCGTTTTTGCAAAGTCTTGATTCATCTACATCTACATCTATACGATACCCTGCAAGCCACCGCGAGGGTGTGTGGCAGGGGGTGAAGATCACCAGGCATGCACTACTAACATGCAAACTAGCAACTATATTGTCTCATGCAACTTGATTGTTAGTGTCTAAAGTATTTAAGGGGTAAGACATGCATCATGCACTACATGCTATACTATAACTTTCGACCGTCTCTTCACTCAATATCAGATAATCTGTTTCTTGTGCGGAACGTGGATTTCATTTGTTCTAAGATACTAAATTTAGGGAATGCCGTAAAAGAGACTAATTATTGCAGGAAATCTAGTTCTTGCTCGTCTAAACTATGAGACAACGTTAGTTCTGCCGACTGTGATAGTTGTGTCTGCAATTCGCCGGTCTGGCAACCCTTAGTTCCGTTTGACACAGTTAATTTACAACTTCTTCTACGTAATATCATATACATCTACATAATACCCTGCAAGCCACCACAAAGGTGTGTGGCAGGGGGTGATTTCTCACCAAACATGCACTACATATCATGCATAAAAAAGGAATAGTACTAATATACTAGTCAGAACTTCACTATTTAAAAAAGATAGAAATTGCAAAGCAAACATGCAAAAACATTCTGTTAGTAGGGTTAGCTTTAAGTACTCGTACCAACATGCAGCTACCAATTGTGCAAACGTGCTACCAAACGTGCAAAGCAAACATGCAAAAACATTCTGTTAGTAGGGTTAGCTTTAAGTACCTACTCATACCAACATGCAGCTACCAATTCTATCCATTGATACTCTCCGATAGGACATATTTACCGTTATTCGTATCTCTTATTGTGTGAGGGGAAAAAGGACATTTTGAATCTGTCGTTTCGGCAATCAATTTCTCTAATTTTATGATTATGGTCCAGTCTGCCATGGTAAATTGGGGTTCGCAAAATATTTTTAACATCATCACTGAAAATATTGTCTTGGAATTTATTTAAGAGATTAAGTCTAAATTTCAACCTGCGATCTGACAATGATTCCCATTTTAATTCATTTGATAGACTGGTTACGCTAATATAATTGTCGTATCGTCCCTTTACAAATATATTCTGCGAGTCACCGTGAGGGTGTGTGTCAGGGGGTGAAGATCACCAAACATGCACTGAACAGCTGTACAGCATTACGCGATAAAGAGAAAAATTCCGACGAGAGAAATAATGAAGGGTTTAACAAATAAGAGCTACCACGCAATGAGCTACCAATACAAGCTACTAACAATACTTTACCTACCCATTCCTTTGCTGTGCTGCTTATTATGCTCTCTAATGGTGCGTGGGAAAAATTACATCTTTTTATTTTTCTAATGCTTAGAATAATAAATAATACCTTTTTTCACCATCTTCCATCTCGTATTCAATAATACTTTGTCTGGCGATGTTAATTTTTAATATGATATGGCGTGCTCATGTATGGGATTTGCTATAAATTATATTGGTCCCAATATTATTGGCCTGTCATCCGAACATAATACCCTTATTTTTCACCTAATATTGTGCTAGTTTATTGGCCAATAAATTCTACCGTGTCAATGGACTAGAGGACGTGGGTTCGAATCCCTCATCCTCGGGCGTCCTGGATGTCATGTTTATCTTTACCTTAGTTATTGGTGTATAAATAAGAAATGCATCCTGCACCACATTTAAAAAAATCCATCCAATTACATCGGCGATTCTTCCCTTGTGAGTTGAATTTTGACCTTTTAAATAAATAAATATACCCTTTTGCAAGTGGATTCACATCAGATGGCAAAGGGTTGGCAAGTGGATTAATACACGATATTGCAATATAATCCACGAGAACACTCTATAAAATGAAATGAACACAAGTAAATACGGAAGTAAATAGCAGTACACATCGGCATGAACACAGGGATACAATAGACGATTATAGTTCAGAACAAATCATGCAAAATTAAATTCAGTTACGCGATTTTGAGAGCAAAGCATTTAGTTTTTTTTTACTAAATTTATTTACTGAATGGGGCAATTCATGACAGTATAAAGCTTTCAATCCATTCAATTCCTCAATGGCACGATGCAAAAAGGAGACCTTTTGAAGAAACTTGTATTTTTTGTCCCATCCAGATTCTTTATTGGTTGTCAGTTCCGTTGGAATTTCAGTCTAGGCGGATCATTTTCTCACTTTCGCTTTCTATGAACTGGAGTTCTCCGATAAATAATAATTTAATGCCTCACAACCTGTGGTGTGCTAAATAGGTGAATTAATTCGATTGCATCGAAGTGATCCAAATGACGGAAGATTTCGAGTTAGAACTCGCTCCGGCAAAATATGCGATTTAATCTTGGCAATAGACGGACGGAACGATGTCATTCAGTAGTCATGAATTAACGTCTACATCCACACGATACCCTGCAAGCCACCGTGAGGGTGTGTGGCAGAGGGTGAAGATCACCTAGCATGCACTACTAACATGCAAACAAGCAACTATACAGTCTCATGCAACTAGATTGTTAGTATCTATAGTAATTAAGGGATTAATACATGCATCATGCGCTACAGACTACTCTAAACTATTTCACCTACCTATCCCTTTGCTATGCTGCCTATTCTGTTCTCTTATAGTATTAGTATTCTGTTCACTTATAGAATTAAAAACTATATTAAGTCCTGTAACGTTATAATGAATGCGGAAGAGTTTAATTTTCTCTCCACGTTAGATATTTCTCCTTGAAAAGAAATAACAAGAAATAGGACATCGAATAGAAGGTTTCTGAAAAGTTCATTGTGCCTTTTAACCCTCTTTGAACTAGTATCTATTCCTTATTTTTTTTAAACGTTTCATCGTTTGCCATGAAAATCATACCGAGTTATGTCGCAACCCCTCATGAAATTCAACCATTTCTCTTCGCTATCGTTAATACTGACAGTACAATTACGGTAAGCGTTGCGATTAGTTCCGGGTAGTTTTTTGTCCTAGTATGGACGGGACGAATGCAATCCGTTGGGTCGTAAAGTTGTAATCAGCACAGAGTAGGAGGCGCTTTACGATGGCGAGTAGAGGAAATATATTACTAAAGGAAATCGCGAGGAGCTGGAATGGGTAATTGGAACCATGAGGGTGGATTGGATTCAGGACGTTGGCGAGGAAATAAAGAATTCCAGGATAGGGAGGAAGAGGATGGGTTGAATTTTATATTGACTGGAATGATGTTGGGAGAAATAATTCATGGGAAGTGGGGCGGGAGAATTAAAGCAGTGTTCGAGCCCTCCTTCAAAATCCATTTTAACAGTTGAATGTCTATAAATAAAAACCAGTAAACATGTGCAATACTTGGTACACTCAGCGTTTCCCCCAAAATGATTTAGTCTTTAGATGGGTGATTGAAATGAAGTAGAAATGAAGTATATTTCTAAAATAGCAGTGATAGTTCATTAATGCAATCGTATTTACAATGCCTACCATTATTTATTTTTTTTATCCCAGGGTTCTCGCTATGTCGAGTGGAATTTGTACGTCTGAAGTAATAAAAGTGCAGTTTTCCACAAAATACTCCAGCCACTACTATCAAAAATTACTTCAGTGTTATTTAATTCTTTGCACGATTTAAAGAAATATTTACGTGTCTTTTGCAGACAATAATACTCTCTTCCTGATTGTTTATTTACGACATCTCCATGGGGACATTTTTGTTTCGTTACGCTAAAAGATTTCTAACTCAAAATATTTACAAACATTGTTTTTTAACGTACACTTAGAATGCGATGTCACAGTATGTAAAAAATCCTACTCACTGATATCTTATTTATCGGTATAGGCTTTGCATTAGTGGAGAAAAAGGGATGTGTACATAGAAATGATATGTATGATAATACATCAACATGTAATCTTGCGAACCGCCAGAAGGGCTTATGGCAGGGGACGGTAATTCACGAAAAAAATATTAGAAAAAACTGGCAGAAGCAGAGAAAAAACTTAGTAAAATTGTTTTGAGGTGTGATTCGTATTCTCTTTTCGACTTTGGCTTGGTTTTAGTCGTGCGTTACGAAGTCGTTCGTGTGTCCGTCCGAAAGTTCCTTTCTTCCGCTGCGGGGGTTGAAACATGTCTGCATTGTCCAATTCGAACTCATGCTGTTTGAAGTTTTCGACTTAACTGAACTTGACTAAGGAATTTGTCGCAAAATGCGCCGCTTACGTTTGAATCCCTAGTTTAATACAGGGTTATTCAAAAAGAAGGAGAAGATTTCAAACATTAATTTCTTCTAGACTATAAAAGATAGAAACATAATTCCAACATTCCTGGACAGAGAAAATTTCAATTTTTTATGCACTCAACATGAACACCATCTACATCTACATAATATTCTGCAAGCCACCATAAAGGTGGCTTGCAGATGTAGATGAAAGGTGTGTGGCAGGGGGTGAAGTCTTGCCAAACATGCACTACATGTCATGCATAAAATTTGTAATTAAAAATTAAAATAGCAAAGCATACATGCAAAAACATGTTGTTAGTTGGGTTAGCTTTAAGTCCTTATACCAACATGTAGCTACCAATGTTATCCATTGCTATACTCGTACTGGATACTTTTACCGTTTTTCATATCCTTAATAGTACGAGGAAAAAAGGACATTTTGAATCTGTCAGTTCGGCAATCAATTTCTCTAATTTTGTGATTATGGTCCAGTCTACCATAGTAAGTTGGTGTCCGCATAATATTTTTAACATCATCACTGAAAATATGGTCTTGGAAATCTTGGTCTTACCATGTGTCACTGTGTGTTACCATGTGTTACGAGGCGGTTGTTTGTTAAACCGCGGCGAAATGCACGTTGCACTTCAACAATAGACTCTAATTTTGCTAATTGCAGCACACAAAGGATTGTTCCTGTGGTGTCGCAGCCATTTTTCTACAGACAAGCAACAGTGCCACTGCGGCCTTAACTGGAACTTCTACACGGACTGTTCAAATTTCGAACAATTGACTCAAACTTTGAACTTTTCTCTGTCAAGAAGCGTTGGAATTATGTTTTCATCAGTTAGAGTTTGGAAGAAATAAATATTTTAAATCTGCTCTTTCTTTTTGGATAACCCTGTATTTATTCGCTGTGCATAACTTTTGATGTAAAGCACTCCGGGTGAGGCATTTTGAGTAAGAAATAACAACTTTAAGATTTTACCTCTAACGGTTTCCCAAAATATGCATAATAAATCCCAGTCTCTTCAGTGCTGCAACAACAAAAATATCGGTATGTAAAACAAAAATGGAAGTTTTGCCACGCTAATAGGATTAGAAGTGATCGCAAACACAGAACACCAACCTTACGAATACTAAACGAATGCATCACTACATCTACATCTACATAATACCCTGCAAGCCACCACAAGGGTGTGTGGCAGGGGGTGATTGCTCACCAAACATGCACTACATATCATGCATAAAAAAGGAATAGTATTAATATAGTAGTCAGAACTACACTATTTAAAAAAGATAGAAATTGCAAATAAAACATGCAAAAACATTCTGTTAGTAGGGTTAGCTTTAAGTACTCATACCAACATGCAGCTACCAATGCTATTCATTGCTACTCTCCGATAGGACATATTTACCGTTATTCGTATCTCTAATTGTGCGAGGGAAAAAGGACATTTTGAATCGGTCAGTTCGGCAATCAACTTATCTAACTTTATGATTATGGTCCAGTCTGCCATAGTAAGTTGGGGTTCGTAAAATATTTTTAACATCATCACTGAAAATATTGCCTTGGAATTTGTGGAAGAGATTAAGTCTAAATTTCAACCTGCGATCTGACAATGATTCCCATTTCAATTCATTTAATAGACTGGTTACGATAATATAATTATCGTATCGTCCCTTTACAAATCTTGCCGATCTTCGCTGCACCCGTTCAAGTTCATTACTTACAAGGGGAGTGTCCGAGTTCCGGGTCAGGGATTTTGACGAAATTTGCTTGGTAGGTAGCCCTTGATTAGTTATTTACGAATCACCCCCCATATAGGGTTATATATCCAGTAACTTCGTCAAAAAACGAGTTTGAAATATTGTATTACAAATATAAAGCTAATAATTAGCCATGTTTAATCAGTGCAGTTTGGGTTAGGGGTAAAGTACTCGCTTCACAATGCCGACGTCCCTGGTTCGTGACTCGCCGTCACCAATTTTTTTTTCATCGCAGTTTCGTTGTACGACTATCCCTGGATTTTACATATTTTTAATCTGTTTACCCGGGATGGATTTTAACTATTTTACGTTCTAATTACGTAATTTTAGCAAATTTCGTAATTAGAACGTAAAATAGTTATTTACGTTATTTACCTTAATTTCGTAGTTAGTACGTGGCGGAAATACGTCCGCACGCCCTGTCGTTTTTCGATTACGAAATTAACGGAAGAGCATGAAATGTGATCGTGATTTTTAATTTCCGTTTCTTTGGCCACGCAGTCCCGACGCACGTGGAACATTTGTTCTAATTTGTCTGGTGCCGTGATTTTCCAGCGCTGTGCTTTTTGGAAAACTAATTGCAAGAGAAAAAAGAACTTAAGCTTTGCAAACATATAATTGTAAGTATCTACCGAAATGTTCGGGTAATCGGGCGAAATGTTCGGGTGGGAGAGAGTTTCGAACCAGGGACGTTGCTTGGAAACTGATAAAATACCAACGGTAACAAATAATTTCAAAGAATTAATGTATTGCACATTTTCAGGAGCATGTTAGAATCACCCGAACATTTCGGTAGATACTTATAATGATAATTATATGTTTGCAAAGCTGAAGTTCTTTTTTCTCTTGCAATTAGTTTTCCTAAACAACAGCGCTGGAAAATCACGGCACCAGGCAAATTAGAACAAATGTTCTACGTGCGTCGGGACTGCGTGGCCAAAGAAACGGAAATTAAAAATCACGATCACATTTCATGCTCTTCCGTTAATTTCGTAATCGAAAAACGACAGGGCGTGCGGACGTATTTCCTCCACGTACTAATTACATAATTAAGGTAAATAACGTAAATAACTATTTTACGTTCTAATTACGAAATTTGCTAAAATTACGTAATTAGAACGTAAAATAGTTAAAATCCATCCCGGGTGAACAGATTAAAAATATGTAAAACCAGGGACAGTCGTACAACGAAACTGCGATGAAAAAAAAATTGGTGACGGCGAGTCACGATCCAGGGGCGTCGGCATTGTGAAGCGAGTACTTTACCCCTAACCCAAACTGATCTGATTAAACGTGGCTAATTATTAGCTTTATATTGGTAATACAATATTTCAAACTCGTTTTTTGACGAAGTTACTGGATATATAACCCTATATGGGGGGTGATTCGTAAATAACTAATCAAGGACTACCTACCTAGCAAATTTCGTCAAAATCCCTGACCCGGAACTCGGACACTCCCCTTGTTAGACCGATTTCGTAGGGATCCCATACACTGGCAGCATATTCCAAATGAGGTCTAACAAGGGAAAAGTAGCTGATTTCTCGTACATGATCGTCACATTTACCCAATACTCTTTTAATGAAACCCAGTTTGCGATTCGCTTGACCAATTATTTCACGAATGTGTTTACCCCAGGAAAGATCATTTGTCAGTCTTATTCCAAGATATTTAATGGATTCCACGTTTGTTAATTCATTATTACTTATTTTGTAAGTGGTAGGAGGAGAGCTATTCTTTTTCCTAAAATTCATTACAAGACATTTCTTAAAGTTTAATTCTAACTGCCATGTATCACACCAAGTTTCAATTGCTTGTAGGCCAATATTTAAATATTCTTTATCGTTCGGGCATAGAATTTCCCTGTACACTACTGCGTCATCGGCAAATAGACGAAGCTTACTTTTTACCACCTTTTGGATATCATTAATATACAAAAGGAATAGGAGTGGACCTATCACACTACCTTGTGGGACACCCGAAGTTACTTTAATTGCCGGTGAGGAAACACCGTCCAAAACAACCCTTTGAACCCGATCATGCAGAAAATCATTAATCCATGATATAATGTTACTGTCTAACCCATAAGATTTTAACTTCAAAATTAGTTTGCTGTGAGAAACCTTGTCAAAAGCCTTCTTGAAGTCGAGAAATATAGCATCCACTGGAATATTATTTTCGCCAGAAACTAAAATATCGTGGGAAAAGAGAGCAAGTTGGGTTTCACACGATCTGCTCTTTCGGAAGCCATGCTGGACATTGGACAATAAATTCTGGCTATCTAGGTGTCCCATGACTGAACTGACAATTATATGTTCTAGGACCTTGCATGAAATGGATGTGAGGGATATAGGTCTGTAGTTAGATGGCTGCTCCCTATCGCCACTTTTAAAAATGGGTGTTACATCGGCTGCTTTCCAGTCCATCGGTACGACGTGTTCGGTCAGGGATTTATTAAATACTATTTCAAGGTAGGGGGAAATTTCGGATGCTAACTCTCTATACACGCGGGAGGGAATTTGATCAGGGCCAGGAGATTTGTTGGGGCTTATATCTTTAAGTAATTTTTCAATACCATTACAGGAAATGTCAATTGGTTGCATCAACCGCTGAAAGAGGTCAGGTAACACGACAGTTGAATCCCCGGAATGTGGGTTAAAAACGGTTTGGAAGAAGGAATTTAGCAATTTAACTTTGTCGAGTGTGTTTGTGGTCATTTCACCTCTATCATTTTTAAGTGAATGGACGGCAGACTTATGGCCTTGCACTTCCCTTACGTACGACCAGAAGACTTTTGGATTTCCTTTCAATTGTTCCCCAAGTGTTTTTCTTTTGAATTCTGCAAATGCATTACTAAGGGCTGACTTTGCAGTGGATTTTGAAATTCAATGCATGCCATGTGACTCAAGCTGCGCATGACATGTGACTACCGTCACATGTCATGCGCAGAAGCTACGGAGTGGATCTTGGACGGTTTCATTCAATAATATAGAGCATGATCTAATTTCTTCTACAAGAAATTGTACGAACCCCTCGTACACGATACAATTTGCGCATTGTACAAGTTCTTGCACAAGAAATTGTACCATGTACAACGGCCTTAATACAGTCTAGTTTTAACCGTTATATATTGCTGATAAAATGCAACATTTCCAAACAACCCTTATCTCTTTCCTCGCAATAGCCGAGATCTCGTTTTAACCGTGCTTTTTTTATAAATGAGTTTGACTGTATTTTTATTCCACACTGTAATACCTAATCATGCGGATTTAACAAAGTTGATTTTATTGTTGGGCATGGAAGAGGACGTGTGTGCGATGTTCGTTGAAAGGGGTCCACCATTTCGTAATATTTTTTTGCTTCTATCACTTGTTCGCTCCGGTTCCCCTTGGCGTGATATTCCCTTCGTGCGTTTTCTTCCACCCTTCGTCTTATTTATACCTCCCTCCCCCCTCCGTCCGCTTCTCTTCAAGCGCCTTGAAACCCGCCTTTCACAGACCTCGCTCCCTGCGGTGGATATAGCGAGGCCAGCTGACCTTGCTTCTCCACCAATGAGCGCTTGCCTCACCAGCAGCGGTTAGTTAGCTTACAGCGATCCAGCTCGGGAACTCATCTCCATAGTTTAGTTATTATTCCTCGCTTAAATATTCTCTAAACGATGAACATAAATTGTGTTATTTATTCAATTTTACGTACCTCTTTCCCATGCTCCTGCGGTAGCAATGGACTTGCTTTATCCAGCGATATGTCAACTCAAGTCAATCAAATTCAAAGCTCGCGAGCTAGCCGCGAAAACTTAAGCGAAGTTACCCCCTGAGATGCACGATAGCAAGTAATTCCACAGAGAAAAAAATCATTCGCCTTGACCTGGACTCGAATCCGGACCCCCTGATTTCCGGCCAGGTGCTCTACCAGTTGAGCTACCAAGGCGTCCTCTTTCTCTGTGGAAATTCTAGAGGCTTTAAAGGAGCTAGATGTTGCCGGACTGCTGGACATATTTTTATTGAATTTGATCAAAAGTAAGCACCTCAGTGTTTGAAGTCGGCTTTAACCTCGTGGACGGTGGCGCCATGCGCACGACTTCGGGTGCTTTGTGGCACAATATGTCCAGCAGTCCGGCAACATCTAGCTCCTTTAAAGCCTCTAGAATTTCCACAGAGAAAGAGGACGCCTTGGTAGCTCAAATGGTAGAGCACCTGGCCGGAAATCAGGGGGTCCGGGTCCCGGTCAAGGCGAATGATTTTTTCTCTGCGGAATATCTTGCTACCAAGTCAATCAATGTCAAGTCAACTCAACTCAACTCAAGTCAAGGCAATTCAATTCATGCATGGTATTCGTGGGTGTGTCCTGCATGATTGGGATTTGGTAGTTTGTTCCCCCTAATTACTTTTAAAGGTAACATATGAATAGATGTAAATATATTCAATAGTACTAATTTTAGTACTACTTGTAGTAGTTAGTACTACTAGTAGTAGATAGTAGTTAATAATTTCACTAAAATTCATTTTTCGTTTCCATCTCACGATTTCGTGTAGAAAATAGCTAATTCGGTTCCGAGTAAACTTGCACTTGTTGACTAAGCTGTGAACAACTGATTGCTGTCAAACTCGTGCCTAGCTCATTTGTATGCTTTATGAGAAAGGTATCTCAAAATATCATTTCATCTTCTTCTTTTGTGGATGTGACAAAGAAATTTCTAGATTAGATAATGTTGATAGGCTCATTTGAGCGGAATTTTGAGGAAAAGGAGAGTAAACTAACAGCATCTCGGCTTGGTTACATTGTCTTACCAACCTTTCCCCAACACTTCGCCCAAAATTTTTTACCTGGCTTTTGGCTTTTCCCCTTATATGCGGCAATTGATTCCGTTCGTATATGTTGGGTCTTGGGTCGGCAGATATTTTGTTGGCCAACAATTGAAAGCTTCGAAGCGGAGTGGGCGACGCTGTTTGTATACGCCTTGGGAGAGTAGCAATCTGCCAACTTTTCGTCTCTCCCCGATGAGTAATCAACAGATGAAGATCAAAAAAGACCGAAGCGCGGCAGAAGTGGGAAGTGAATAGGAGCAGTGCCTGTAGATATTGCTCCCGGCAGAAATCAGATGCATATGACCAACGTGTTAAAAAGCTCTTTGCAGGAAAATACGATTTGAGAGAGTTTGGAAAGTGATATTAAAGGACATTTCATATCGCAGGTGTCGGAGAGGAAAGAATGTTTGCTAGGCGTGGTAGGGAAGGGAATAGTGAACTTGCTGCAGATGATCTACGTACAAAAGTACAATGTAGGCCATTGCAAAGGTCTGTGGCAGGGGGTTACTCCACTCTAGGGACACTGAGCTACCGTCTTGTACGCCAGTGCAGCCTCCTTTAAACGATTTTCTGTGTTAGGCGTCATATTCACGTAATTCAGCTAGGGAAAAATCAGCTTCACGTGTAAAATAGCTTCTATTTACGGAGATAACGATGCGGAGCGTTGTAGATGGCGAAGGGACATCAAAGAAGAGGAAAATCGAGAAAAAAGATGTTTTTAACCCTTTCGGAAAAGTGGGCGCGGTGCAACCTCTAGCGTATATCGACTTCGTCCAATCGCAACTGAGCCCGCGAAGCTACTTCGCCTTATCGCAATGGGGGGGACACAGCCTAATCTGCCGATAGGAGCGATTGCGACAGGATCTGTGCGAGCAGACCTTCCGAGGACCCCCTCCACTCCCTTCCCTTCACCTAAAAGCAGTCAAGGACAGGAGGAAAATGACGTCAATGTTATCACAGCAGCTTTTTCGGTGAGCGTCACATTTTGCTTATTTAAATTTTTGATTTATGAGTGAATGGTTGTGGTTAGAAGATTAATTTTTGCACTAAAATTCTTTTTTCGATTCCATCTAAGGATTTCGTGTACAAAATTGCGATTTCGGTTCCGAGTAAACGCCCCCATTTTAAATGAGTTATTCCCAGTGAATCTAGCCATGAAGAGGAGATAAGTTCCTATAGAACAGGGGTTCCCTGTATCATTATTTTGTTGTTGGTAGGTATTTTGTTACGTATATATTGTGTAATGTTGTTATTGGGGAAAATAAACCTATTTTGACTTGGCTCAATTCGACCATGGTAGCAACGACCCTGGAGACGCATCATTTCCAGAAGTATTGCATACGTGTTAAACCTTTTAGCATGGGGATTTCACCCGTATTCAATCTTATGGATTTTATTTGGCTCGTCATTTGAGAACTGGAGAACGTGGGCGTCTCAACGTCTCCTTGCGACTCCCTGCAGTTCTCCCATCTCCACTTCTGAGAGGGAGAGGAGCTATTCGGTCTTTCCCTAAGACTCCCTCCTCCTCCTCCGTCGAGATCGGGTGAGATCGCGAAGTCGGACGGACGGAGGGAGGGAGAAGAAAAGCGACTCTTGCGAGGAGTCCCCCAAGTCTCCCCTCCCCTTACCTCCCTCAAACCCCCTTCACCTCCCTCCACCCATTCCCCTCCATCCTCCCTCCTCCCCCCCCTTCCCCTTCCCGCCCCCTGAATCCGCGGCAACTGCTCGCGTCGTCGTTGAGCGAAGATCACCCCTCCGTTTAACTTCATCCTCAGGGTAGATACACATAAGGTAGAAGGACTAAATTCACCTCAAATTTATTCAATTCAGCACACACACAATACATGGGGAACACCAGGTATTTTAAACACCGCCGTTTTTACAATGGGGGCGTTTACCTTGAACCGAAATCGCAATTTTGTACACGAAATCGTTGGATGGAAACGAAAAAAGAAATTTAGTGAAAAAATTAATCTTCTAACAAAAACAATTCACTCCTAAATCAAAAATTTAAATAAGCAAAAGGTGACGCCCAACGAAAAAGCTGCTTTGGTAACATTGACGTCATTTTCCTCCCGTCCTTAACTGCTTTTCGGGGAAGGGAAGGGAGTGGAGGGGGGTTCTCGGAAGGTCTGCTCGCACATCTCCTGTCGCAACTGCTTCTATTGGCAGAGTCAGCTGTGGTTCCCCCCCCCCCCCCATTGCATTGAGGCGAAGTAGCTTCGCGGGCTCAGTTGTGATTGGACGAAGTCGATATACGTCAGAGGTTGCACCACGCCCACTTTTCCGAAAGGGTTATAACCGCCGCTTAAAACTCGGGAAATAATAACTGACGGATCAAAAAACGGAAAAATACGGGTCTTTTTATTTTTCAAACTCTATCAGATTCAGCAATAAAAAATATGGTAAACGACCCCATTGTTAAATTATTCATTTTTTTAAAAGTGAGATGCTCAACCATTACATTTCGATTAAAACATTTTAATCAATTTATTAAAAAAATCCTATTTAGGATGTCAATGATTACCTATCTCAATTTGTGGTATGAATGATACGTAATGTAAATTACATTCCCTGATTCTAATAGATACAATCTTATATTTTTTTTCAGTCCTGAAAATCTGGTCTCTTCTCTTGCCTCGCATAATAATGTCGTGCTTTGCATTGATGTCATATCCGTTCATTGATTTTTTACCAATTGCCAGTAACGTAATTTTTTTCTTGTGTATTAGCATTAAGGGGTCAAACCTAGTATAATACGTAGGGGTTCTCTATGTATATCTAACGTCATCTCTGAACAAATAAGCTTCAAATTTGTTTAAATTATCGTGTTATTGATGTCGTATCAATTTCTGGCAAAACCGTAACTCGCAGTGAACACTTAACGGTGTAATTAACAAGTTTGCCTTTGGATGTACCCCGCAATGGAAGTAGCTTTTCTGGACTACGCCAGTCTGTAGCTCAAGGTCATTGAGGCGTTCTCTGTGAGGCTTTATGCCGTGCACAGTGGAGATGGGCGAGATTTTTGAAAGGGCTTCACGGTAAGTGTGTCAGTGTCACGATCTCAGCGAGAGAAATAGAATGGGAGTCGTTATCACACGACCGATCAATCTTAGACCGAATCTTTTAAATATGAAATAAACTTGATCGAGTGTGTTTTTTGCAAAGGCGATGGGAATATAGGTATCAGGAACGAATACGCTGGTGTTAATGATCGGTTGAGTCACTGAAATAAGAATGCAGGGGAGATATCTATTGAGTGTCGTGAGGATAGATTAAAAATCTCTTCCCAACGGAGATATGATCACAAGAGGACCAGATGGTGATAGTCATTCATAGAATGTCCTGGACGAGATAATAAGCAATACATACCAACCGGATAGGTGAGTTTGCTGTCAGCATCGTGCTTCAGCATCAGCATTGGTAGCCTGCAAAAAGTCTCACACAATTTGACAAATCGTAATATCAGCAATGCTTCTCTAATTGAAAAAAATAAACTTTCATGATTCAAAAAAATCTTGCGCCATTAATAAAAATTATATTCCCTCGGTGCTTCTAATAATTTGGTTATTCTTGCAAATTTGAAAAACGTATATACGTCTACTTCTAGGCGATACCCTTCAAGCCACCGCGAGGGTGTGTGGCAGGAGGTGAAGATCACCAAGCATGCACTACCGTCATGCAAACAAGCAACTATAGGGTCTCATGCAACTAGATTGTTAGTATCTATAGTATTTCAGGGATAAATATATCTAAATCCAGTTTTTATAACTGCATATAAGCCGTTAAAATCTACTTTGTATCCCACGAACCACTTAGACTGATAAGGGCAGTGGTGTAACATCAACAATTAACACATACACAAGGCTTATGCCTCATATAGATTTAATATACACATTTATTGTGTGAGAGGAAAAACATGTTATATTGTCACGCAAACTCACCTGCCACCACAACCATAACATGAAAATTTTTTTTTAAAAGAGCAGACTTTGCTAACTTTAAAATTTATTTAAGAGATTCCTTATCGGATTTCAAAAAGTCTTCCATAAAGGTATGTACCAACGATTCATGGAAGTCGTTCATTAATATCATGCGCTCTGGGATCAACAGATTTATCCCTAGTAAATTCAAAAAAGAAAGCACTGAACCTAGGTGGTACAATGCCGAAGTGAGAAAATCCCTGAGACGGCAGCGAATATATCATGCTAAAATGAAAAAAATTAGTAAACATATGCCCACTGATGAGCGTAATGTAATTATTAAAAATTATAAAATTTCAAAATCCACTGCAAAGTCAGCCCTTAGTCATGCATTTGCAGAATTCAAAAGAAAAACACTTGGGGAACAATTGAAAGGAAATCCAAAAGTCTTCTGGTCGTACGTAAGGGAAGTGCAAGGCCATAAGTCTGCCGTCCATTCACTTAAAAATGATAGAGGTGAAATGACCACAAACACACTCGACAAAGTTAACTTGCTAAATTCCTTCTTCCAAACCGTTTTTAACCCACCTTCCGGGGATTCAACTGTCGTGTTACCTGACCTCTTTCAGCGGTTGATGCAACCAATTGACATTTCCTGTAATGGTATTGAAAAATTACTTAAAGATATAAGCCCCAACAAATCTCCTGGCCCTGATCAAATTCCCTCCCGCGTATATAGAGAGTTAGCATCCGAAATTTCCCCCTACCTTGAAATAGTATTTAATAAATCCCTGACCGAACACGTCGTACCGATGGACTGGAAAGCAGCCGATGTAACACCCATTTTTAAAAGTGGCGATAGGGAGCAGCCATCTAACTACAGACCTATATCCCTCACATCCATTTCATGCAAGGTCCTAGAACATATAATTGTCAGTTCAGTCATGGGACACCTAGATAGCCAGAATTTATTGTCCAATGTCCAGCATGGCTTCCGAAAGAGCAGATCGTGTGAAACCCAACTTGCTCTCTTTTCCCACGATATTTTAGTTTCTGGCGAAAATAATATTCCAGTGGATGCTATATTTCTCGACTTCAAGAAGGCTTTTGACAAGGTTTCTCACAGCAAACTAATTTTGAAGTTAAAATCTTATGGGTTAGACAGTAACATTATATCATGGATTAATGATTTTCTGCACGATCGGGTTCAAAGGGTTGTTTTGGACGGTGTTTCCTCACCGGCAATTAAAGTCACTTCGGGTGTCCCACAAGGTAGTGTGATAGGTCCACTCCTATTCCTTTTGTATATTAATGATATCCAAAAGGTGGTAAAAAGTAAGCTTCGTCTATTTGCCGATGACGCAGTAGTGTACAGGGAAATTCTATGCCCGAACGATAAAGAATATTTAAATATTGACCTGCAAGCAATTGAAACTTGGTGTGATACATGGCAGTTAGAATTAAACTTTAAGAAATGTCTTGTAATGAATTTTTGGAAAAAGAATAGCTCTCCTCCTACCACTTACAAAATAAGTAATAATGAATTAACAAACGTGGAATCCATTAAATATCTTGGAATAAGACTGACAAATGATCTTTCCTGGGGTAAACACATTCGTGAAATAATGGGTCAAGCGAATCGCAAACTGGGTTTCATTAAAAGAGTATTTGGTAAATGTGACGATCATGTAAGAGAAATCAGCTACTTTTCCCTTGTTAGACCTCATTTGGAATATGCTGCCAGTGTATGGGATCCCTACGAAATCGGTCTAAGTAATGAACTTGAACGTGTGCAGCGAAGATCGGCAAGATTTGTAAAGGGAAGATACGATAATTATATTAGCGTAACCAGTCTGTTAAATGAATTGAAATGGGAATCATTGTCAGATCGCAGGTTGAAATTTAGACTTAATCTCTTCCACAAATTCCAAGGCACTATTTTCAGTGATGATGTTAAAAATATTTTGCGAACCCCAACTTACTGCATGGTAGACTGGACCATGATTACCAAAATTTAGAGAAATAGATTGCCGAACTGACAGATTCAACATGTCCTTTTTTTACTCGTACAACTAGGGATATGAATAGCGGTAAATATGCCCAATACGAGTGAATCTATCCATACCATAGGTAGTTGCTTGTTGGTATAAAGGACTTGAAGCTAACCGAACGGACAGCATGTTTTTGCATGTTTAGCGTAGGTTAAAGTTACAGATTAAGTCTCTAACAGAAATTTAAATCGGATAGCTTTACTGAATATGTTAGGCATATATTAAAAACACCAGCGTATTATGCTATATTCGACCAGATAAACAAGATTAGAGAGATAGATTGTCGTACCGATAGATTCAAGATGGCATTTTCCCACTACTATAAGAGAACAGAATAGGCATCATAGGAAAGGGATAGGTAGGCGAAATATTTTAAGAGTAGTCTGTAGTGCATGATGCATGTATTATTCCCTTAAATACTATAGATACATCTACATCTATACGATACCCTGCAAGCCACCGCGAGGGTGTGTGGCAAGGGGTGAAGATCACCAAGCATGCACTTCTAACATGCAAACTAGCAACTATATTGTCTCATGCAACTTGATTTTTAGTATCTATAGTATTTAAGGGGTAAGACATGGGGTAAGATACTAACAATCTAGTCGCATGAGGCCCCGTAGTTGCTTGTTTGCATGTCGGTAGTGCATGCTTGGTGATCTTCACCCCCTGCCACACACCGTAGAGGTGGCTTGCAGGGTATCGTGTAGATGTAGATGCCCCACTTCCCTAGCACGGATTTTGAGTCGCCGCTTAGATTGAAGGAGAAAATTGAGGCTGAAGCGAGTGGTCCCCCCTGCCACACACCCTTTTCGGTGGCTTGCGGGGTGTTGCTTGGGTGTAGATGTCGACGGATGTACGCCAAGGGCGTTCGACATATTCCTCGCGTCTCCCGGCCGCCGCTGTACCGGCGTCCGACGCGGCCGCTCGCCGGGAAACCTTCGGCCGCGCCCCGTAGAACTCGACCACTCACTCCTCTAGTGTAGGGCAGCCAGTCGTCCCAGATTTCGAAGGTTTGTGTCCCGAAATTCGTTTTAGTCTTCCTCGCGTTTTCACAAGTACTTTTGTGAACTACATCACTGTTGAAAGTACTTTTGCGGTAGTGAACAAGCATAACTCACTCAGCATCTGAATAGTGCTTTCAGGATTCAATAAAAATTACAATGTCAACATCTGCATATAAATCTACGCAATGCCATGCGAGCCAATACGAAGGTGTGTGGCAGGGGGTGAAAATCTCCATACATTTGCTACTGACCTTCATATAAGAGCTGCAAAGGTTGGGTAGCACCACATTTCAAATGCTTCCAGGCTGGACTTCTCTGCTGCTGTTATAGTACATGCCTAGCTGCCATATAGTAGAATGCTCTAGATGTATGTTCTAATGAAATGTTTCATCACTTTCACGCTTGTTTTTGCAGCTGTGAGAAGAATCTTCTTCTGGTAAAATGCCCTTTTCGCTTGGGCAATTCTACTGGCAATTTCTCTTTTACTTCGTCCATCGCTGGTCTTTTGGCTTCCCAGCTAACAGAACTCTTCCACCTCCTCGATTTTTTGTATTCCTAATTTAACATTGCTCCTGTCTTCCTTTCTTTTACTGCACACCGATACTTTAGTTTTCTTTTTATTGATCCTCAGATGATATCTGGTCATTGTTCTTTCCATATTTCCTCTTGTTATCTTTAAATCTACTTCCGTTTCTGTCATGACTGCTATGTCATCGGCTAATCGTAGCATGCTGATTTTCTCCCCGTGAATATTCACTCCCGGAGACTTTTTTTTTACTTCATGGATGGCTTGAATAATACGGGAGACAGTGCACACTATGAAATTAAATAATAATTTCAAGTTCAATTGAAATAGCTCGGAAATGCGCTGCCTTATTCCTGACGTAAGGGGTATGTAGTATGCATTGCGAAGTATAGGAAATATTCATCTCCTGAAATTAGCATTGTATTTCAGAACCCCTCAGCTCTAGTGAATGTGTAGGTATTATTAAAGATAAACTTAAAAATTAGAAAACTATCAAAGCTCGGAAAGTATCGTCCGTTAAACATGGTATTAATAGCTGTTTTGTGAGCTCCAGGACATTCTGCTGGTAGAGTCCTTTGCTACAGCGAAACATGGCGTGAAGTTTAACTAGAAACATTCCTTACAACAATATTCAATCGCAGCAATATGTAATTTACGTTGTCTTATTGTTAGATATTACTCTTCTCATACGGTCATTTGGTAGCCGTAAGGTGAAAAACAATTGTTGGGTAGTCATAGAAATCGTCAAGTTCATGGTAGCTACGAACAGTCGTTTTTGCGAATAATGGATGACTTAAACAAAATGTAGTCGTTTTGATCTTTGATGGTTTCAAAATTGGATTATAATTTTATTTCGATTGGTTACAAGCCGTGAGTTCATCGAAGGTTTGATCGCAACACGTCTTCAACAAAATACATACTTGGTGTCAGACGGACGTTGAAACAGGAAGTCGTCATCTGGGAACTTCACAGCACGCTTAGTAAAAAGGAATACCGTTTTTAAATGAATCAATTGAATTTACATTTTTAAATAAAAAAATAAAAGTAAATAATAATAAAATAACTGAGTGTATGTAACTCAAATTCTAGTGAATAAGCTTTAACGAAGTTAAACGTCTGCTAGAAAGCGTTCGCAAAACTACCTACTGTCAGGTAGAGAAAGGAGTATCACGTCACACGCATAATTTACAGGCAAACAATAATTAACATATTGCATATTGTTAAGTCCCTGGTAAGACCTCATTTGGAATACGCTGCCAGTATATGGGATCCCTGCTAAATCGGTCTAAATAACGAACTTGAACGTGTACAGCGAAGATCGGCAAGATTTGTAAAGGGACGATACGATAACCATATTAGCGTAACCAGTCTATTAAATGAATTAAAATGGGAATCATTGTCAGATCGCAGGTTGAAATTTAGGCTTAATCTCTTAAACAAATTCCAAGGCAATATTTTCAGTGATGACGTTAAAAATATTTTGCGAACCCCAACTTACTGCATGGTAGACTGGACCATGATTACCAAAATTTAGAGAAATAGATTGCCGAACTGACAGATTCAACATGTCCTTTTTTTACTCGTACAACTAGGGATATGAATAGCGGTAAATATGCCCAATACGAGTGAATCTATCCATACCATAGGTAGTTGCTTGTTGGTATAAAGGACTTGAAGCTAACCCAACGGACAGCATGTTTTTGCATGCTTACTTTGCTATTTTTATCCTTTTAAATAGTAAAGTTTAGACAAATATAATAATGTTAATCCTATTTTATGCATGATATGTATGCATGTTTGGTGAGAGTTCACCCCCTGCCACATAACTTTATGGTGGCCTGCAGGGTATTACGTAGATGTAATTTGCCGTCGCGTTTTCCAGCCATTGATTTATATTCTTATTTATTTTTAATTATTGGGTAAAAATACTCAACGTCGTAATTACAATTGAGCGGTTCAAAATGTGTACTCCATGAAGTTATGATATTGACAGTAAAAAATAACAGGAAACTAGCGTATTTGTCAGCTTGCACTCGGTGCTGTTTTCGCTTTAATTCTCAAGAAGGGGTGACAGCGATTGCTCGCGACACTTCTTTCCTTTCAGCTGCCTCGACTAATGCATGCATTATTAATCTCCCCGCCCCGCCCCCTTCTATTTGCACAGCGCTCTGGGAATAGCGTCGCAGATTACAGCGCTCGTCAAGGCCGCGCCGACTATGAAGCGAAGGGCACTTGCTCGCAATCGGTCGCCGTCGCGCAGAGCATGACGGGAAGACTTCATCTACATCTACTCAATGCCCTTCGAGCCACCGCGAGGGTGTGTGGCAGGGGTTGAAGATCACCAAATACCTATGCCCTACTGACATGCAACTAGGCAACTGAATTGTAACATGTTAGATAATAGGGTCACATCTACATCTATATGATACCCTGCAAGCCACCGCGAGGGTGTGTGGCAGGGGGTGAATACCACCAAGCATGCACTACTAACATGCAAACTAGCAACTATAGGGTCTCATGCAACTAGATTGTTAGTATATACAGTATTTAAGTGGTAAATACATGCATCATGCACTACAGACTACTCTTAAAATATTTCACCTACCTATCCCTTTGCTATGCTGCCTATTCTGTTCTCTTATAGTACGGGGGAAAAATGCCATTTTGAATCTATCTGTACGACAATCTATCTCTCTAATCTTATTTGGCTGGTCAAATCTAGCTTAATACGCTGGTGTTTTTAATATGTGCCTAACAACTTCAGTAAAGCTATCCGACTGAAATTTCTCTAATAGATTTGATATGTACCTTAACCTATACTCTAATAATGATTCCCACCCTAATTCTTTCATGAATTCTGAAACGCTACTCTAACTATTGTAACACTTTGTAACGAACCTAGCTGCTGAACGCTGCACACTGTCTAGTTCTCTGATCAAACCAAATTCATTAGGATCCCATACACTGGCTGCATACTCGAGGTGGGGCCTAACTAGTGAAAAGTAACATCGCTCTTTTGTCTTCTCACATGCAGCTAGGCGGTTAGTATCTACGTACTAGGAAAGGGAATGAAGGCGTTTATCTACATATATTTATTTGTATTCACCTATCATGCGTGGGTTAGCAATGTTAATACGTGCTTCCTGCACTACAGACCACTGTGTAAATGCTATGAAGTCTATTCGTGTCAGGTCCTGTAGTTCTGCCAACGTTTCAGAGACCGAGTCGTTTTCCATCCTTAGGGCTGAGGATGGAGACAACACGTCTTCAACATAATACATACTTGGAGTCAGACGGACGTTGAACCAGGAAGTCGTCATCTGGGGAGATATTTTACTGCAGTAGTAATTCCATCTTTCTCTTGTTGTTGTGAATGTTGTGAGGGAGAAACTTATAAAGTGTTAACTTATCCATGTGTTGTACCCGACCCAACTGTAGGTGGCGCCTCGAGATCTTCCTTTTCCTCGAACATCCGAGAACTTTTTCAGAAGATTTCGTTCAGTTTTCGAACGCATTTGTTTTGCTTCATAGTTGGGTTCCAAAATATCGAGGCTCAGAAAGGGGGCGCCGTACGGGCCAAGTAAAACCCCGGCCCGAAAGCAAAAAAAAAAGACGTCAATAGATAACCCGTTATCGGCGGCACTCGGGGAACACTCGAACGCAACCAGAATTAGGGCGCTTAACGGTTCATAACCGGCAGTGATGTGGTGTTGGGGTGTGTGTGAATGTGTATGCTGGGGAGGATGGGAGGTGTCTTTCGTGGCCTTTGTGATTCCGGAGAGGGGATTTGGTTATGGGGGCGAGTTTAGTGCCGTTGGCTGGCGTGTCCCAGAATGCCCTGCGCGCGAAGTCGGAAGACGTGAAAGTGGATAGGGGGGAAAGGCGTTCACTCGGCAGCTAAGGAGATCGAGTCAGGCCCTCGGGGAGTCTCGTCTGTCTTCCAATTCGAATTCGAGGATTAAATAAACATCTACACATCTGCATCTACACGATACCCTGCAAGCCCACGCGAGGGTGTGTGGCAGGGGGTGAAGATCACCAAGCATGCACTACCGACATGCAAACAAGCAACTATAGGGTCTCATGCAACTAGATTGTTAGTATCTATAGTACTTAAGGGATTAATACATGCATCATGCACTACAGACTACTCTTAAAGTATTTCCCCACCTATCCCTTTGCTATGCTACCTATTCTGTTTTCTTATAGTACGGGGGAAAAATGCCATTTTGAATCTATCGGTACGACAATCTATCTCTCTAATCTTATTTATCTAGTCGAATCTAGCATGATACGCTGGTATTTTTAATATGCTTTTAACATCTTCAGTAAAGCTTTCCGATTTAAATTTCTCTAATAGATTTAATCTGTACTTTAACCTACGCTCTGATAATGATTCCCACCCTAATTCTTTTATTAATTCTGAAACACTGCTCAACCTATCGTAACACCTTTTAACGAACCTAGCTGCTCTACGCTGCACACTGTCTAGTTCTCTGATCAAACCTAATTCATTAGGATCCCATACACTGGCTGCATACTCAAGATGAGGCCTAACTAGAGAAAAGTAACATAGCTCTTTTGTCTTCTCATCACATTTCCCACGTACTCTTTTTATAAATCCTAGCTTTCTCTTCGCTCGGCCGCATATTCCTGGATGTGTCTTCCCCACGATAAATCTTTAGTGATTGTTACACCTAAATACCTTATGGTTTCAACGCTTTCGATCTTCTTGTTACTAATTTTGCAATGTATTAAGTATCGCTCTATCGAATTATTCCTCCTCCAAAAATTGATAGCTACACACTCTTTAAGGTTAAGTTATAATTGCCATCTTGCAGTTCCAATTGCCAAATGACATCAGCGAAAGGTTATAGCGGTAGCCATGCGATGTGTCTGTTTAATAGCATTTGCATTGCGATACTGAAATTTCATCTTTTTAAGCGTCTTAAAAATATATATAAGTATATTAGAATTATAATATAATTCTAAAGTAATGTACTTATTAGGCTATAGTTAACTGTATCCAACGCAACTTTGTGCAAGTGCTTCGTAAAGGAAATAGAAACGTAACTTGGTTGTTATCTGAAGATGTCGATCCTCGACGTAATCCAGGTCGTGTAATAAATAATCTTTAAGTAGAACAACCAAGTTAAGTTTCTATTTCAGATATCAGACTATTTTTTTGGCCTGAGGGGATGCAATTTTTCGACCGAAACATCCTCTCTCTCCATCAGTCGCCAATATCGTTCGGTGTAATGAAACATTTTTGCTGATTTTTTTTGTTTGGAAGTCAGAACGTAGTAATTTAGTTTAAATACAGTATCCAAAAGAACTCTTTGAATTGTTAATAGAATGTCTTTCATGAGATGATTTTCATGCTTCCTTGTTGTTCATCCAATTACCTGAAGTTTTTGTGCTTGGAATCTTTCCTTACCACCTCCTATGTCCCAACCGCTGGATCAAACCGGAGCTACAGGGGTGGGAGAAGAAATTAGCCACAAGGTACCGGTTCGAAATGCGCTGCAGCATACTCGTCTTGTGATGCAAGTTATTCGATGCATTCCTCCTTGGAAGATCATTAACCCCCCTCAGACTGGTTTGGTGGTCGAGTACAGCAACGATGTGAAGTGGACTTCTTGAGATTAGCATCTTATGATTATGCGCTGCTACGTTCTAATTTTTCTGCCTCAGAGTAATCTTTAATTTAAATTTGTAATATAAACTCAGTTACCATTATTCTTTATTTTCTACCGGTGAAGGTAGGTGTAGATGGACATGTATTTCTTCCCACCCCCTAAATTTCACACAATGTCCCTCTTCAGCCCCGCATATCTATATCTACGACATACCCTGCAAGCCACCTCGAGGGTGTGTGGCAGGGGGTGCATCCACACCAGGAACAATGACACAACAAACAAAAATGAACACCACAAAGCAAGCACTACACCTTTAAAAGTAATTGGGGAAAAAAGAAGAAAAACTACCAAATCCCAATCATGTAGGACACACCCATGAATACCATGCATGCCTTGAAACCCGACACCAATTTCATAGATACTCATGCATGCAAAAAAAGGCATTGCATGCAAGTCACACGTTGATTTGAACATGCAGGTAATAAAACAATTAAAAAAAAACTATCGACCTCCTCTGAATATTCCCTCTATAATTATTACCGATTTACGCGATGTTTAACGTTCTGATATCTTCCAATAACATACCTTCCCAACATTCTATCCAAGCTACCCGTTCTTCTCCTCCCTCTTCCCCGCTTACCCAACGCTCTTCCCTCTATCACCTCCTTCAAAACACCATCCTCTTTTATTACCTTTTTCATCCACACCTTCTGCCTTCTCCTAATTTCATCTATCAAATTTCTTTCCTCTCCTACCGATTCTATCACTTCATCGTTCGTCCTCCTTTCGACCCACTTTACTTTCTCCATCCTTCTCCACACCCTCATCTCAAAAGCCCTATGTTTTGCTATTTTTATCCTTTTTTAAATAGCGTAGTTTTGAACAGTACCTATACAAGTACTAATCCCTTTTTTATGCATGATATGTAGTGCATGTTTGGTGAGAGTTCACCCCCTGCCACACACCTTTATGGTGGCTTGCAGGGTATTATGTAGATGTAGATGTAGATGAAGTCTATTTTCATCTTAATGGTAATTTACTGATAGATTCAAAATGTCATTTTTCCCCCGTACTATTAGAGAACAGAATAGGCAGCATAGCAAAGGTATGGGTAGGGGAAATATTCTAGAGTAGTCTGTAGTGCATGATGCGTGTATTAACGACCAATCCCTTAATTAACATGTAGATACTAACAATCTAGTTGCCTGAGACCCTATAGTAGCACATTTCTATGTCTATAGTGCATGCTTGGTGATCTTCACCCCCTGCCACACTCCCTGGCGGTGGCTTTCAGTGTATCGCGTGGATGTAGATGTTTATTTTTGCCTTGGCTGGTTTATTCACCATTGGACAGCTACGTGAAGCCTTCGCTTCCCTGCTTTATCGCGGTTATTAAATTAACCGGTCGATGTGGATGAATCTTCATTCCGCTAAACCTACCTTTCGGCCCCATATAGTGCAACGCTCCATATCAAACTTTTCACCAGTCTTTCCTTTACTGCCCTACGCAACGCCCCTGTTATTAGTTCACGCCTACGAGTAAAAGCTTTTGCCAATGCAATTCTCCTTCCCAAGTCAATTCTGCTATTCTCTTTTTCCTCCAACACACTACCTCGATAATGCTCCACTTGCTCTAGCTTCTGGCTTTCTACTTTTGTAGTTAAACTGGCCTTTATTGTTCTTGAAAATCGCATTACTTTCGTTTTCTTCTGGTTCATCTTCATCCCGTATCTTTCGCACTGTCCCTGGATTGCATCCAGAAGTTTTTCCAGACTCTGGCTGACTGACTGACTAGCGCTTGGTCATTCGCGAGCCTCACGGACTTGAGCAATTTTCCCCCCAACCTTTACTCCAGCCTCCAGCTCATCCCAGGCCTCTCTCACCATTTCCTCCGAGTATATTTTAAAAAGTACCGAAGGTGAAAAATATATTTGTGCGAGAGTTGACTGGAGTGGCGGACGCGAAACTTCGCAAATCACTCGAGAGGTATCGCTGGCGATTGTCTTTTTGTGCTTTTTCTTTCGTTGGCTCTCGTTCGCTTTATGATAATGGCGATTCCGTGAGTTTCCTCTCATTCATATATTTTTTAGCCGCGGAGGACATTTTGTGTCTCGGAGTTGCGGGAACCCTCCTCCGTCCACGATAGGCACGGGAGCAAAGCGGGCGGATATGCGGGAGGTGATTCTTTTTTGTTCTCCGCTCACGTTTTTATTTCGCCGAGCGCTGAAGATCGCGGAAGCGTTCGCCGTGATGGAATAATTGCCTTGCTAGCCTCTCACGTTGATACCAGAATTGCATGGAGGTAATTTTCGATCAAGGCCTTTAGCAAGGTTGACGGCAGAGTTAAAGAATGAACTTGTTATGAAGTCTGGTTTTAGGTTCATTTTTAAGTCAATGAAAATGGTCTCATGGTTTCAAACAGTTGCTAACTAAGTAATTGTCTTCTGTACCAGAGCATAGAAGACATGCGTATTATATGAAGCATCGAAGTAGAGTATTAAAGAGTTGATATTTTTGCTTTATGCTCCCCTTATGTGTTTGTGGTTTCCGGTGCATGTGGAGTAAGAGCCAATTGCACTGTGCTCAATCGAAGAAATAATCGCGGAAAAAACTACTTGCTATCATCTACATCAACGTGCTACCTTCAAATCCACCCTAAGGGTGTTGGGCAGGGGGTAACCCATCACCAGGCATGCGTTATCAATCAGTTTATGTTTACTCTTACTACCTTGGAGACATGCAAAATTACTACTCTGTGAGTACCATTCTTCAACGCAACTAATGGCGAGAGGCAAAATGCTACTACGCTGAGGAAAATATTAAGCATGCAATTACCTGATACGTGACTTGTTAGTTCGTGTAAAGCGATTCAACGATCGTGGATTAGTTACTTAATTCTATAAATGAATTGAATTATTAACTTATATCTTCTAGATCGTGCATGAATTGGAGTGTGAAAACATGTGCACATTAAAAAAACACTACATTCTAATTTCTACATCGAAATGTACAATACCTATTCATGTGTAAATTAGGTACATTATTAGGTATAATACTGTCCATACATACTGCGGAGAGAATATCCTAGCCTTACAATCCGTCAATCTAATTTTATCTTCATGAACTAACCTACAACATTTAGTGCATGTTTGGTGAGAGTTCACCCCCTGCCACACACCTTTATGGTGGCTTGCAGGGTATTATGTAGATGTAGATGTACAACAGGACGCTTTTGTTTTCACAGAACCTGTGGTTTTAAAATTTCTGCTGGAGTTTAAATCGGATATCTTAACGAGTAGTTCAGTCGTTGGCTATGTTAACGAACGAGTTCTACCGCGGCAGGACATAGAGGGTATTTTAACATTAAGTCTGCATGTACGTTATACCCTGGGAGGCTCCGCGAGGGTGTGTGGCAGGGGGTGAAGATCACCAAACATGCGCTATTGACATGCAACTATGAGATGCATTGCTGCTACTTCGTGGACAAATATTTGATATTTTAGGTCACTTGCATCTAGGTGGTTATTTACTAGACATTAATGAATTCATTACTGGTTAGAAAAAAATATTTTCCTGAATACATTAATCGATATTTCCCTGCCAAGCATGCATTAGTAATGCTTACGCATGCATCATGAGCTTTTAACTACTCTAGCAATTTTTTTACCTATCTAACCCTTTACTATTTTTCCCACTGTACGTGGAAAAATAACATTTAAATCTATCGGTACGACAATATAACTCTCTGATCTTGTTAATCTGATCAAACCTAGCATAATAGGTAGGGGGTTATTAATATATATCTAACTTCAGTGTTCCCTGTTTGTGTGTGCCTTAGATCAAGGAGAGAAACGGGGAATGAACTCGGAATTCAGAAAAGTCAAAAACGTGGACGTAGTCGTGACGCTGTATGTCTCTGGATCCGTCTCGCTTCCATTGTCCACTTGTTATTCAGCGCTCGATGTAGATCCGACGACCTCGATAACGACCGATAAACTGGTCCACGGAGTTGGAACGTGTAACCCTGTTAACCCGGAATCTGTATCTTCCACAACATCCTTACCGTACTTCAAATAACTCTAGCGTTAATATTTCGCCTACGTTAGATCTGTTATTTATTTGATTGAGATATTGTTGTGTTTCCTATTGTTAAGTTCGATTTGCATTCAAGGCATAAGTTTTTTTAGCGTTAGTTTTTCAATTTTAGTGCTCTTCTAGTGAAGGGCAATTTGTATTTTTCGCGTCAAATTAAGAATCAATGCAAGTATATATTTTGAGATACTATTACATAAAATCTTTCCTTCCAGAGTCAGTTTTATTGTTTTTCCTGATAAACGCAATTTTTTCGGCTGTTAATTGCTTCCAGCCTTCACTATGGTTTTGGGTCAGCATGCTGGATCAAAACCGTTGGGTGCAGTTGACCTGCATCTTCAGTTGGGTGTTTTGCATAACACAGTTAAAAGATATTGTCTATTATCCCTGAATTGTTTACGTTGTAAACACATTCGATGATATATGCAATAGAGTCATAGCAAAAAGCGTATTGCTTAAAGCGCATAGCTAAAGCGTAAGACCTTGTATTTATTGGCAATTTAGTGTCTTTTATAGCTGACATTTCACGTGGCTCTTGATAGAATGTATAATTTTGTCCTCGGAGTTGTAGCATTGTAACTCTTGATGTCATGTAATTAGTGTATTAAGGAGAAATATTTCTTTACATCCTGCATCGTAGTGAGGGTTCTCTCTGATCAATAATGGCTGCCTGGTTTTCCCCCTACCTAAACCCGTTGCGGTGGTTTGCAGGTCATTGTGTAGTATTTTTAGTTCGAGAGGTTACTGCTTTTAAAATATCCCAGATTGCGGATTAATAAATATTGGTTTCGCCATAGCTTTATAAAACCAAGTTTAATATAACCAAATGTTATTTGATTTGTTTTTATTAAACCTATTTTTATTAAACCATGTTTTATGAACCAAGTTTTATTAAACCAAGTTTTATGAAACCAAGTTTCATTAAACCAAGTGTTATTAAACCAAGTTTTATTAAACCATGTTAGATCATTTTGAATAAAATTAATAAAACAGCTTAAGCAAACTTAGTCTTGCAACTATAACCACGTTTTATGGAACGGTTTTATTGTGAGCAAACACATTTTTATAAAATTAATTGATTTCATTTAAAAAAATTCCGAAAAATTTACCTTGTGCCTCTGTAATAAGATTACTCAATGAAAATATACGCTAAATGGTAGCGCAGAAAACAGATACACTGTATAGTGCTTTGATTTAAGACAGATTTATGGATACCACATTTATCATTCGGCTTTGAAAAGACGCTTGAAGTTCTCGATGGTATCTTGATATCCCCGTGTTGGAGGTGAAAACATTTCATCCGATCCATCTGCTCTGGAGAGAGAGAGGAGTGCTTGCGACTCCTCGGAACTGAATTGATTGAACTTCAGATGCGCGCCTTTTACCTGCTGCCGGAAATAAATCACTAACTAATGGGGAGAATGCGAGGACTATAAAATGCCGTCATCGTTCTGTGAAGATATTCCTCTGCGTCTTTTCCTTTTAACATCAATTCTTCTTTTTCTTTTTTCAAGAAGACGTAGAAGAAATAAGAGCATTTCGGATTGCAGGGAAATCTTTATCTTCTCGTTCCGAGAGACCAGGGGGGAAATTTTTCATTTGATTCGAGTCTTCTGATCAGATATCCGATGAGATGTCGTCATCTCGTGAGATCCTCCTCTCTGTCTTGGATTTATTTATCTTTCCGAGTCCCCCTGTAGTTTTGAAAGTGTTTCCCTTCAACAGAAACCGTGAATAGCTTTAAGCGCATCACGCGAGTGAATGCAAAGTCACTGTGATGTGTTTTAGAAGCGCATTGAAATAATTAGCGAATTGATTATTCTTTTATTTTTGTTACTTTAAACGAAATGTTTCAATTGCTAACCATTTAGGGTCTGGTTAATAATCATTATCATTATTTGTCAGCAATCCTGGGATTGGTTCTTTGTAGCTCTCCACTGGATTCTTCTTTCAACTGATCGCTTCATATTTACGTGTTTCTTCTGTTTCACATCCTTCACTACTTTTTCCATATACTATTACATTGCGAGGCCTTCCTTTGCCGTTCTTCCAGTCCACTTTTCCTTCGACGATTGTCTTCATCAGGCCATCATGTCTCATGATGTGGCCGATTAAGTTGTCCCGTCTTCTTCAGAAGACTTCTCTTTTCTCCCACTCTTCTTAGGACTCCCTCGTTGGTTACTTGGTTGGTTCATTTAATAATTTCGAACAATTTAAACCTGGAAATTTCATTAATTTGTGAAGCTAATGCATTTATTTTATTTAAAGTGTTGATTGCATCTTCAATTTTTATGCCTACTGACATAATATCTAGTTTAATTTATTTTGCCTCTTTGATGCTATTTCTATTTGTCATTTTTAAGGAACCGATGCGAGGAATTAATATCCCTTGGTGGTTGTGTTTGAAACCCTCGGGATTATCTCGATTTGGTAACCAAGGTGTCACGTGATACAAACACGAATGGTTTGCAAATTTAGTGTCTTAATCGCTCGTTAAATTATCGTTAATAGTGTTTACTTGAGTTTTTCTCATGTCTCGACTACAGAGCCCCCAGGTGAGATAAAACACAAGTGTAAACGAGGTTGTAATCGGCGGTTTTAACACACCAAATGTATGAACCATTCGTGTTTGTACTACATGACTCCTTGGTAACCTATTCGAGATAATCTTCACGGTTTCAAACACAGCAAAGTTTTACAAGTGTAGCCTTACAAAATTAGTCTCACCGCATGCTACCCGGTTTTAAAAACGCCCTTCGCTTGTAGACATGGGATGGAAAGCGGTAAACAGTGGCTGATCGGATTTTTCTCACATACCGTATGAGCTAAGGCTTCACTTTAAGACGATGAAAATATTGTTATATTTGATGTGCATAAACCGACAAACTCTCCGAGTTAATAAATCGCATTTAACAAATGTATTCGATCCTAATCCTAGGATTTTTTAACGAACGGTAGCTTTCAATATTTTTCAAATTCAAAAATTGGGAGCCAGCTACATCGTGACATTGTATGTCCGGCAGTTGCTCTAATATCTTGCCGTCCTTTCTTTGAAATCTCAAGAATTTAACTAACAAAGGGTGCTTTGGTAGCTTAACCGCTTAAAGCACTCAGCCAGAAATCAGGGTCGGTTTCCGGGCTCAAGTCCTTGTCAAGGTGAATGTTTTTTTCTGTGCCAATTCTGACATTGATTATTTTACTTCATAAAAAAATTCCTTTTGACTCGTTATGATTTCGATTGGCATTACACTCGGAACCATTTGAATTCGATTCGAGGCCTTGGCGTTATCGAAATGCGGCCGGCGAATTTCACGTTCGTTTTAGAAATCCGATCTGGTACCATGTCAATAGTTGTCAAATGTGTGGGGGGTTAGACAGGTACGCAGATAGATTTCTTGCTATTGGGCACACCCTATATATACAAGTGAATTTGACTAAAGAATTTGATCGGGCTCTTTACGTGTTTTTTTAATAGATATACAGTGTAAAAGGGGGATCTGGTTGGTGTGGTGGCATCCCGAGGGCCCGGGTTCGATTCCCGGCAGTGGCGGATTTTTAGTGGCAAACCGGTCCCTACTTGAGTACCCAGTGGAGGGCATTTCAGGTGCAGTACTCCTTCCGTCGAATGGGACGTTAAGCCGTGGTCCCCTTGGTGCCTGCCGTAAGAGTAGGCTAATACCGACGCCGGGTTTCTCTCCACCCTTCCTCCGTTCCCTGAAAACTACTACCATTACCCTATTAGCCACCTATCCTATATGGCACAAATGACCTCAGCTCTTGGTTGCCTCCCATGAAAAAAAAAATGACTAACTAGTCATTATCATCAGTTCAAAATCCTAGGATTGGTTTGACGCAGCCCTCCACTAGATTCTTCTATCGGCCAACCTCTTCATATTGTCGTAACTCCTCTCTTTTACATCCTTGAACTAACTAGTGTAATATTATAGGTACAAAACTAAATACTTTTTCAACACAACATCAGATATGCAAACATGCCTAACTACCTACAATATTTTACCATTCAATATTGGTAAATGATAATTTGAAATAGTTATTTTGTTGTCGTTATTTTTGTAATAATTAAAACTATAAGGGGCTGGGAGTTAGTTTAGGTGTCCTTTAACGGTTGACTACTTTGGCCAATGGAATGGCTAGGATTTATAAAAAGAGTACTAGGGAAATGTGATGAGAAGACAAAACAGCGATGTTACTTTTCACTAGTTAGGCCCCACCTTGAGTATGCAGGCAGTGTATGGGATCCGAATGAATTAGTTTTAATCAGAGAACTAGACATTGTGCAGCGTAGAGCAACTAGGTTCGTTAAAAGGTGTTACGATAGGTTGAGCAGCGTTTCAGAATTAATAAAAGAATTAGGGTGGGAATCATTATCAGAGCGTAGGTTAATGTACAGATTAAATCTATTAGAGAAATTTAAATCGAATAGATTTACTAAAGATGTTAGGCACATATTAAAAAAACCAGCGTATTATGCGAGATTCGACCAGACAGATAAGATTAGAGAGATAGATTGTCGTACTGATAGATTCAAAATGGCATTTTTCTTCCGTACTATAAGAGAACAAAATAGGCAGCATAGCAAAGGGATAGGTAGGTGAAATATTTTAGAGTAGTCTGTAGTGCTTGATGTATGTATTAACCCCTTAAATACTAAAGATACTAACAATCTAGTTGCATGAGACACTATAGTTGCTTGTTTGCATATTAGTAGTGCATGCTTGGTGATCTTCACCCCCTGCCACACACCCTCGCGGTGGCTTGCAGGGTATCGTGTAGATGTAGATTATGAAAGGATGTGAATCACGGAGTTGTCCGGAACAACGCTATCATCTCCAACAACCAACTATCATCATTAAAACCTTTCCGAATTGACTAACCCCACCCCCTCCTTAACTCCTAAGTCCTAACCCCTCCCACCTCACTATATCTTCGTCATCGCCCTCCCCTCTTCCTTATTCCCCACTCTCCCCTCCCCATACTTAACTTCATGACCCAGATATTCGCAGCCGCCATGATGCTCCAGCAGCAGCATCATGGACCCTTCTTCCCCTCTTCTCTCTTCGGCTTCCCCGGCTCCATCTCTCTCTCTCCCGCCGTTGCTACTCCCTGACCTCCTTTCAGTTGGAGTCCCTCGTTCGATACCCTAGCGAGGGCACACCAGGCGTTCCCCACTTCGAGGTTGCTTCAAGGGTGGCTGCCGCACGATGCGGCTATTTTGTTTCCGATTATAAAGCCAGACCGGAACGATGTTTAAAATTTAGGCTAAACCTTTTGATAAAATTCTAAGTCGTTGTGTTCATAGATGACGATAGTTATACAGTCAAACTCATTTATAACGAGCACGGTTAAAACGAGAAGTCGGCTATTGCGAGGAAAGAGAGAAGGGTTGTTTGGAAATAATGCATTTTATGAGCAATATATAACGGTTGAAACGAGTCGGTATTACATCTACATAATACCCTGCAAGCCACTATAAAGGTGTGTGGCAGGAGGTGAACTATTACCAAACATGCACTACATATCATGCATAAGAAAGGATTAGTACTTGTATAGGTACTGTTCAAATCTACGCTATTTAAAAAAGGATAAAAATAGCAAAGCATACATGCAAAAACATGCCGTTAGTTGGCTTAGCTTTAAGTCCTTATACCAGCATGTAGCTACCAATGTTATCCATTGCTACACTCGTACTGGATATATTTACCGTTATTCATATCCCTAATACCGAGTATGAGGAAAAAAGGACATTTTGAATTTGTCAGTTCGGCAATCAATTTCTCTATTTTTTTTATTATGGTCCAGTCTACCATAGTAAGTTGGGGTCCGCAAAATATTTTTAACGTCATCACTGAAAATATGGTCTTGAAATTTGTTTAAGAGATTAAGTCTAAATTTCAACCTGCGATCTGGCAATGATTCCCAATTTAATTCATTTAATAGACTGGTTACGCTAATAAGGTTATCATACCGTCCCTTTATAAATCTTGCCGATCTTCGCTGCACATGTTCAAGTTCGTTATTTAGACCGATTTCGTAGGGAAAAGAGAGCCTTACGGTTATAACGAGCAAATCTTTAGTCCAAATGAAGGAACAGTGGCTGTACTGTCGTACCAAGGACTTTTTCTTGTAAATTTATCATTTATGTGGATGGTTTACTGAATAAATTGTTCATTTTTGTAATTACAATCATCTTATATAAATCTTTGTTATTTTATCACCTCTGCATAACAATAGTATGTGTGTGAACGCGAGAGAGGAAAGACAGTGAGTGACAGTACATGTTGCTACTCGTAACGGATATTACGACCAAAAGCTTTTGGTCCCTCGGATCTCGTTATTTCGTTCTCGTTCAGGGAAAATTCAAGGAGGGACATTTCATTCATGACGTTAATCATATATTGCTGGCTCCGACTTATTATGGTAGGCTCGATAATTCTAATAAAATTAAGGAGATAGATTGCAGGACGGACAGGTTTAAAATGTCATTTTTTCCGCGTACGATTCGTGATCAGAACATTAAACGCGTAAAACGGTAATAACTATAGAGGTAATATTCAGGTCGATAGTTTTTTTTTCTTTTTATTACCTGCATGTTCAAATCAACGTGTGACTTGCATGCATTGCCTTTTTTTTTGCATGCATGAGTATCTATGAAATTGGTGTCGGGTTTCAAGGCATGCATGGTATTCATGGGTGTGTCCTATATGATTGGGATTTGGTAGTTTTTCTTCTTTTTTCCCCAATTAATTTTAAAGGTGTAGTGTTTGCTTTGTAGTGTTCATTTTTGTTTGTTGCGTCATTGTTCCTGGTGTGGATGCATCCCCTGCCACACACCCTCGAGGTAGCTTGCAGGGTATGTCGTAGATATAGATGTATCCGAGTTCAACTGCATGTAGAGAACCCCTGAGTATATTATGTGGGATTCGATCAGATAAACAAAGGGATAGATAGGTGAAATTTTGTTAGTCAGTAGTGCATCATGCTTTTATTGACATTAGGGACCCATGCAACGACATGGAGATAAATATATTTAGAGAAAGCTCCGTAACGCTTAGGCCTGACTACCTAAAGTCGCGGCTTCGAATCCCACCTCGGGCTTGAGTGCTGTGTTTACCGTAGGTTTAAAACACAGATTTTTAGATTTAATCTACATCAACATTGTGTCCTGCAAGCCACCATAAAGGTGTGTGGCAGGGGGTGAATCCACACCAAACATGCACTACATATCATGCATAACAAAGGATTAGTAAAAAGTTACTAGTAATAATATACTAATAAACACCACTATTTAAAAATATTAAAAATAAAACGCACACACGCGAAAAAATGCTAGTAGTTGGGTTAGCTTTAAGTCCTTATGCCAACATGCAGCTACCTATGCTATATTCACTCGTATTGGACATATTTACCGCTATTCCTGTCCCTAATAGTTCGAGGAAAAAAAGGACATTTTGAATCTGTCATTTCGGCAATCAATTTATTTAATTGGATCGGGAGAAAGGAGAAGTTTGCTTAAAACTCGAATAAAAAGACGGGGCAATTTAACCGGCCAAATCTTAAGACGCGAAGGTCTGCTGAAGACAATCGTCGAGGGAAAAGTTAGCAACATTCAACTGCCTATGCAAACTTCGTTTGAGTTAGTGTGGACGATATGATATCAACTTAACAGTTGGAGTACCTTTAAAATTAATTTTAAGTACCACTAAAATGGAGTACCAACTGTTTCGCTAAATTTGTATCTTTCAAGCATCGTATTATGCACGTCTATTTTTCGAGCTGCTAAATTGCTCCACCTGTTCTAGTTTATGTTCTCCTACTCTTATCTTTACTATTGCTCACTTTTGTCTCAAATATCTCATTACTCATCTGATGAAAATTTAAGTGTTGTGAGTTTATTTCGACAGTAAACATCACGTGCGACAGAACTGCCGTGCGCTTAACAACCTGAGAATTGTAGATATTGTTGGGAGCAGAATCTTATTAAGGTAGGAGAAATTAAACTATGGTAATTCATTAAAGTATGGGAACTAGAGTGAGCTGATTATCTAGGAATATTTTGACGAGCTAGATTTCTTAGTGGAGTTGTATTTTTAATAGGCAATAGAAAATTTAAAACACAATTAAGTCAGCTTTATTGACGGAATGGGATTAGACGAGAAGCCATAATGCCAATAAATGCGTCTGCAAGCAAGATATATTCAAATAATAATTTTTTAATTGAGCGAATACGATAATACTGAGGTCAGAAATGTATTATAGTCAATTAATATTGAGCTATACGCATGAATATATGGGTTTGGTTGTGTTTACAGAAAAGTAGCGGTGTAAAATTCTTTTTAATCCTGGAAAATTTAGTCTTCATGAAACTCAACTGTTAAGTAGTGTTTTCTGTGCATTTTTATCGATCGTCCTGTTTTGTTACAGATAGCCCGAGTTGCTGTATTGAAGCCTCTCCGTTAAGAGGATTTACATTAAAAAAATGTGAGCGTACACCCGTTGAAGTGGGAAAGCCATTGAAACGAGTTAAAAACATTTCCATGGCCGTGTCTCTGAGAAAATGAAAAAGCTTGGTTGACGTCAGGACTTAATGCAGTCTCCTTCTCTTCTCTGAGCACTTGACTTTGAAGTTATTTTTAAACGGTAGGATTTCGTTTTGAGAATGAGGCGAGTGACAAAGGGTATGAATTATTTTAAATTGAATTATCTTCATTCACTTCGTTTGGCGTCTAAAACTCTTTATATTATTTAGATTTCGCTCATCTCACGTTGATGTAAACAATGATGCGTGACATAAACAGCAGTTGCTACAGCTACTAAATCTCTCGAAAGCAGTAGCAGAGAATGCGAATCTGGTGAAGTTACCTCATAAATTTTAGTTTGAAGAATTTTATTCGCGAACAGTTTTCGACTGTGGTATGTGACGGTAAATTCTGAGCGAATCTTATAACTAAGGGGAATCACATTATGACAAAATATTTTGCACCTTAAAACTTCACTTATCTCACGTGTATACTCCAAACAAACTGACTTAAATGACCCTTCAAAATTTCTTTCTTTTGCAATACTGTCCCTTAACTTTTTCATGCAATTTACACTGTGCTTTCGTGTTGTGAGTGCATTTAGCTATTTGAATATACAAAAAAACATCTACATCTACGAGATACCCTGCAAGCCACCGCGAGGGTGTGTGGCAGGGGGTGAGGATCACAAAAACATGCGCTATTGACATGGAACTATGCTACTGCATGGTAACATGTTAGATAACAGGGTCACATGGAGCTAGATAGTTAGTATCCACACAGTAATATAGGGATTGGTTGTTAAGAAATGCATCATGCCCCACAGACTACTCTAACAATGCTTCAACTTACCTTTTCCTATGCTATGCTGCCTATTCTGTTCTCTTATAGTACGGGGGAAAAATGCCATTTTGAATCTATCAGTACGACAATCTATCTCACTACTCTTATTTATCTGGTCGAATCTAGCGTAATACGCTGGTGTTTTTAATATGCGCCTAACATCTTCAGTAAAGCTATCCGGTTTAAATTTCTCTAATAGATTTAATCTGTACCTTAACCTACGCTCTGATAATGAACCCCACCCTAATTCTTGTATTAATTCTGAAACACTACTCAACCTATCGTAACACCTTTTAACGAACCTAGCTGCTCTACGCTTCACACTGTCTAGTTCTCTGATCAAACCTAATTCATTCGCATCGCATACACTGGCTGCATACTCAAGGTGGGGCCTAACTAGAGAAAAGTAACATCGCTCTTTTGTCTTCTCATTACATTTTCCAAGTAGGTACTCTTACATAAACCAACTCTTACCTGCTCTTTTAACTCCATTTAACTTAGGAACATGGCTGACGTGTTGTTGCCACGTTTAATTTCCAAAGTGAGAATACATGCCCATTCCTGCTTTTACGTAATCTAAAATAGTTTAAATATTTTCTTACTTAGCTTTAAACTTATCCCATACAAATGCAACACTGTGTTGTTAATTTAATTAATATTGATATATTTGAAAAATGTTTGGCAACAATGACGCTGCTACTACTGTTACCATTTGGAAGCATTGGTATAAAATTGCTGATTTTCAATATCTTCATTCTTCAAATATACGGTGGAAGGGCCTCATTATTCTATTGCTAATCGATAGAAGGGTCAACAAATTATGTATCCTGAAATTTTCACAAAAATTATATTTACTTTATAATTCGGTGGAGCCTCCGGATAAGTCACGGATCCGTCGTGATCTCTTACGATTCACAACTTTTTAAAACACTATGCTACTTTATTGGAAGGGGTTAACGTGCTTTTTCTCTCCATTGTCATCATTTCGTTAACGCCCCTCTTCATGCAGAATGTCCGCGCGCACTATTTCCTCGTTATTTCATTGTTCAATACATTAGTGCCTGTCGCTAGGAGCTGAATCGAAATCCAGCCTCGAAGTCCATTGTTGTCAGTGTCGGGCCACACGCGCGGTTGTGCATGAATACACTGTTCATTGTTTCGGAGCCAGACTCTGTGACTCAGCAGAAATTAATGCCGACTCAGAATTCAATTCAGAAATCCATTTCGCTGCGTAATGGATTGCGAGGCAAATTCGTAAAAGGCCTTTCGCGGTAGGATTTAAGTGGTACCAAGCTGCCTGCCTTGCGATGAACGTAATTTTCGTACCCCCAAAAATATCGCACCCTAGCGATCAATAGTTAACGTAAGTACTGCCAGTCATACGTAAAATCGTTGTACTGAAATGTCGAGAACCGTATTTCATGTCTCAAATACATATCACAAGAAATGTCATGCATAGAGATCCTGAAATACCATAAGTTTTTTACTCATGTATATCAAATAATCATCATCATAATTCATCAATCCTCATAATTGGTTTGAACGCTGTTCTCCACTGAGTTCTTCTATCGCCTAATATCTTCATATTTACGTAATTCTTCTCTCACATTCTTCGTCACTTTTTCCATACACCTCGTATGTTGCTTTTCTTTGCCATTCTTCCTATCCAATGGGGAATATGCATGAAATTTGTTTCTCGAAGATTAATGATGTACTTGGTGCGAAATTTTCTCACCATTTTAAATATATAAGCCAAATTTTTCCACGCCCACCACAAAGAGTATTAAATGAATTTAAAATGTTCCCGGAAATTGACGGAAGTCACGTGACCTGAAACACCTTCTGACCTCAATGCACGGTATAGGTTCCATATTGCTACGGAGATAGAGATAGATTTATATTTACAAGAAAACAAATTGAATATATTGTTTTGAGGTTTTTTGCCGTTTCTCGAAAGAAACGATGACTGAAAAAATACTTAAGAAAGCACATTCCGACAATTTCCTTTGGTTGACACCCTTATGGCGGCGTTCTTCTTAAAAAAAACCAGCCATTCCATAGACGTAGTAGAAATTCTTGGGCACTAAACAGGAATTATGTAATTAATGGACGATTTGCTCGTTACCATCCATACTACGTAAATAAAAAATCGAAATACAATAGTGATAAAGACATACGTTATTACCAAGTATTAATTTAACAACTTACCTCCACGCATTAAGTTACCTAAACAACGCCCATAGTGATGTGTTTTTAAGCTGCAGAAAAGGTACAATTTTCAAAGTGTAATATCTTTGTAACGCAACTTAATTCTTCAGCAAAATTTTCGCCAAGCTCATTTTAGCTAATAAACTTCACATTCAAAGAGTTATAAAAAATAGTGCATGTTCCCCATTGTCCTTCATTCACTTGTCCTTCACAGATTGTCTTCATCAGGCCATCAAAGTCTCATGATGTGGCCGATTAAGTTGACCCGTCTTCTTCTTGGGGTATTCAAAAGAATTCACAAGACTTCTCAAAGCACGGAAAAATTATCGTGACATTGTAACGTAATGCACCAAGAATAAAATTTGGTTGCTTATATATGCTTAATTAACTTCGTGCGGTAGGTACCGTACTTTGCTCAATCGGCCCTTTCATCATGGCGGTTCTTTGAACTGTGTATTCCCAGTTACATATCGTCGTTATTGCCACGATTTGAGATAATGCGAAGCAGGTATCAATCGCCAACAGCTGTCGGCTTTGGGCATTGGGTAACTAGTGGCGTTTCTTCGTCGTGGAACTATTTAAAGGAATGCCAATTGGTTGAATCATGTTCACTCACAATCACCTGTTCTTCGATCCTGATCCAGCAACAATGCTTTTCATCGACGAGTTCCTGTGATTCAGAATACAGATCCACGTGAAATCAGCGGAGAATTTGAACCACTCTGCATAGATTCTTTATGTAGTTTGCGGATGTCAGGGATCGTCTACAGAGTGTTTATCAAATCACTACGAGGGTGCATGGCAGGGGACGAGCCATCACGGAGTATTAACTCGGTTGCATGCAACTAAGCGACATGAAAAAATTAGTGTTCAACGCGAAGGTTGGTTTTTGTCAGGTAAAGGTTAGACTAGTGATGGGAAAATGTCGGTCAAACTCGATTTTTCGAGCAATCGATTTTTAATCGAAATGAAAAGCTCGACTTTTCAGCAAAAATCGAAATTTGAACCAAAAGATCGATTGATCGAAAAAATCTACGGTTCATTTTTGAAAAAAATGCAGTTGGCACAAAAACATGTTTACATTCATTTGAAAAACGCTCATAAAACATATTTGAATAATATAAAAAATCCCTGAAAATGTACTCAAAAAACATTCTTGAATTATTAGTCGTAAAAATTTACAATTTACTTTAATGTGGATCACCGCTTGGAACCTTTAGGCTTCACTGAAATTTTTAAAAAAGATCAACTGATTGAGATGATTTCTTGATGATCTAGGGCGAGCCTTTCCAATTATACCGGCCTTAGAGAAAAGTCTTTCACATGGGACGGATGACGTTATCGTACTCAGCACTCTGATCGCGAAACGGTACGTGTTGGGGTATTCACCCTTTATCTCCGCCCAGACTTTCAGAGGATTGGGGTTGACTTTCTTATGGACGGATGACCTGTTGAGGGATTGCCCAACTTCTACTGGCATCTACTTCTAACAAGAAGTGAACTCAGTGGCAGTTCATCGAGGACCTCTACTGACTACTACGCGCTGCTGAGATGAAACGAAATGGTCAAGATCGAAGTTGAAAAATCGAGTTTGGATCGAAACTCGAAGATCATGGCTCGATCTCAATTTCCTCGATCTTTGACTATTAAAACTCGATTTTCGATTTTAATCGAAATCGATTTTTCCATCACTAGGTTAGACCTGCCCGCGTACTAAGCCATTGGCTTGTGAGGTTCACACATTTAGGGTTTGGGGGCTAGTTCCTTTACTTGGGCCACCTGCGATTTCCTACGAAGTTCTGACACGCAGGAAATGAAATCGCGAAAATGTTGTAGGTGGGGGTGTTCAGAAAGGCTTCTGCCCGGGATATGAACCCGGGACCCTCCGGTCTGTAAACCCACACACTACCAGTTTGTTTCTACAAAATCGGAATCAGTTTGAGCCACCCCCATGAAACTCTTCCGATTCAAACGGAGGGGTTGGCTTCGAAAACAACTCAAGTATTTGAGTCCTCGTGACATTAGCAGCTGTTTTCCACGACGAAGCGTCTGCATATTGTAAGCGGAAGACATTAATTATTAACGACAAGGTGTTTGCGACTCGTTATCTTGGTCGTAGAGAAACTGAAAGAAGGGGAAGCATACATCTCATCGCACATGTTCACTTGTGATGGGAAGTTCCGTTAAGTTTTCGTGGCAAGAGGAAGGAGTTAAAACATCTTTTTTAATTTCACATGTTACGGAGGTCCCGCTACGACTCTGCGCATCAGAATCCCGTAAAAGAGCTATTTGTTATTTAATGAATAAATACCGATCCAGAAAAACACCCGTGTGGAAATTCATCAATAGTGTGATGACGCATGAACATTAGTTATGTGAGTATGCTATTATATTGGCATACTCAAATAAACTAAGTATGTTAGTATGTACTAAGTATGGTAAGCACGTAGTGGTAACATTCTTTTTTTTTACCAGCTCTTTTAACTCCATTTGACTTAGGAACATGGCTGACGTGTTGTTGCCACGTTTAATTTACAAAGTGAGAATATATGCGGATTCCCGCTATTACGTAATCTAAAATAGTTTAAATATTTTCTTATTTAGTTTTAAGCTAACCCCTTGAAAATGCAACTCTTTGTTTTGAATTTTATTAATATTTTTGAAAAATGTTTTGCAACAATAACGCCGCTACTGCTGCTACAATTTGGAAGCTTTGGTATTAATTACACCATATAAATAAACAATAAGAATATTGAAATTACTTTATAATTATTATTAAATTATAGAAAGACCTTGGTAAGGTATATTCCTAAATTAAGTGAGTAAATATTTTTTTGCCAATCGACAGAAGTAGGAAATTCCAAGCCTTCCGCGTGAACGGCGGTGAAATTCACATTAATCGCCATGCGAAAAAATTCACCTGGACCGGTAATCGAACCACGGACCTTTGGCTTTCCGGGCCACTGCGCAGACCACTACGCTACGCAGGATCCCTAATTCGCATGGCAATTTTTAACGGAAAGCCAAAGGTCCGTGGTTCGATTCCCGGTCCAGGTGAAATTTTTTCGCATGGCAATTAATGTGGATGGATAGAAGGGCCAAAAAATGAAATGTCCTGAAATTTCCATAAAAAATGACATTTGCTTCATGATTCTGTGGAGCCTACTAAATTGAAGGAACGTTTGTTGTGCATTTTTACACGAAATACAATACTTAAGTTACTCTTTTCTCTTTAAAAGATTTTCTATGAATTTTAAAATTTCCTTATCGGTGCCCTGAAGGCATAAACGTACATCCGGTTTTTGAATTAATTACTGATAAGGCTAAAAAAATAACCTCCGCAGGTCATAACTTAAGAATCGTCCGACGCACAAACTCTAAGTGTCCCTAAGACTGCTGAGACTGATGTTAGGGCGAGGGAAGTTAATTCGACGGCGTCCGTCGAATGACTTTAATTCACCAATTTCTGCTGGGTGTGTGGCGTGGAGATGAGCAATTAGGAGCGGAGATTAATTTATTCGGGCAGCGGCGTTGAATGGCGAAGCGGGGGTTGAATCCCGAAACAGCAAAAAACACCAGTTTGCGATGGATGCCTCGTTTTCTCCAACCCACGAGGCAGCGGATGGGCATTCAAGGGTGGGAAGGGTTCGTTGGGAGTCTAAATGATGTGATAGGGTTTCTGGGAGCAATTAGCCGTTCATTTCCCCTCTCATCCCTCGTGACCCTGTCGTTTACGGAGGGGATTTATAAAATTCCCTTAATTTCACTCTAGAAATCATCATCATCGGTCATCAATCCTCAGATTGGTTTGACGCAGCTCTCCCCTGAGTCCTTCTATCAGCTAATCTCTTCATATTCACGTATTTCTTCTCTTTCACATCCTTCATCACTTGTTCCATATATCTCGCACGGGGCCTTCCTTTGCCATTCTTCCCTTCCACTTATCCTTCAATGATTGTCTTCATCAGGCCGTCATGTCTGTAGATGTGGCCGATTAAGTTGTTCCGTCTTCTTCTCAGGGTTACTTACCTCGTTACTTACTCGGTCAATCCATTTAATCTTCATCATTCTTCTGTAGCAACACATTTCGAATGCTTCCACCCTTTTCCTTTCCGCTGCTGTCATTGTCCAAGCCTCTCCGCCATAGAGAAACACGCTCCAGATGTTCCGGGAAAGTGCCAGTTTGCATACTCTTTTGCCCACTAGTTTTTTTAAGTTATTTTTGACAGCCTAATTTTTGATGGTATCATCATTTTTTTATGAAGGCTTCTACCCTGGATTTGAACCCGGGACTCTGCTGTCTGTAGCCCTGCAGTTTGCCCACTAGGCCACTACGTACCCCCCTTCATACCATAACCCCGAGGTAAAAATTGGCTGTTATAATAAAAAAAGATGCTCAATAAATTTGGGAGGGAGGAGATACGGAGAATAATATCGGGTCTTGCAGTTCCACCTTCCTCCATTTACACACGCACACTGGTACTGCGCGCACGCACGAACGGTCTGTCTGCTGCTCAGGACGGGGGAGAGGGAGGCCTGGGGAATCGATAGCCATCGTGCAGTACAGTACTAAGTGCCGGGGGTTTTCGTGCTCTCCAGGACGGCGGTGGAGGGAGGGTTGTTGAGAAGAGGGGTGGAACCCCTTCGCGCATCCCCACCCCCTCCAACCCGCCCCCTCAGGCGACCGTTTGAAATATTGGCTCGGCCTATTTATCCCTCGTGCCCCTCCACTCTTGGCGTGGGAGGTATGACGTACACCGCTCGTGATTTTTTTCGAATACTATTTATGAGGCTGGTTCATTTAATCCTCCCGCTATTCCGATCGTGAGGGAAGGTGATATTCTGCTGAAGCATTTGATGATCACGCTTCCACCGACAGTGACGCGTTTCCGCATTTCTTTTCTGTATTCCGATGTTGTTTTGTTTACCCCGCGTCGGCAACGCCCGCCCTGCAATCGATTCGTATGCGTGGAAGGGAGGAAAATAATTGTTAAGTTTCGTTGTGAAACATATAGATAGATTCAAAATGGCATTTTTCCCCCGTACTACAAGAGAACAGAATAGGCAGCTTAGGAAAGGGATAGGTAGGGGAAATATTCTAGAGTATTATGTAGTGCATGATGCATGTCTTACCCCTTAAATACTGTAGACACTAACAATCAAGTTGCATGAGACAATATAGTTGCTAGTTTGCATGATAGTAGTGCATGCCTGGTGATCTTCACTCCCTGCCACACACCCTCGCGGTGGCTTGCAGGGTATCTTGTAGATGTAGATGTAGAACATCTCCTCCTGGAATGCGTGGTATTCTTGTTATGTTGTCCAGTGGTTTTCTCAGTTATCTTTTCAGTATCTGCGCTTATTCATTCTGATTTTTATTAAGCGATAATATTATTTCTATTATTAGGTTTCTACCGGCGAAGGAAGGTCGAAATGGAGCTTCAATTCTTCCCACTACTCCCACATTTCACGCGATGTCCCTCTTCAGCCCCTCATACTTTCCCATCATTCTATCCAAACGACCCATTCTTCTATCCAGCATTCTTTCCTCAATCACGTCCTTCATAACACTCTCGCCCTTCACTACCTTCTCCATCCACCCTCTCTGTCTTCTCTTTATTTCATCAATCGAATTTCTTTCATCTCCTCGTAGCTCTAGCATCTCCTCGTAATACCAGTAAAGTAGCACTCTATCTGTCGTCCTCCTTTCGACCGACTTGAACGCGCTAATGGGGGCGTTTACTCGTAACCGAAATCGCAACTTCGTGCACGATATTGTTAGATTGAAACGAAAAAAGAATTTTAGTTAAAAAATTAATCTTCTAACCACAACCATTCACTCATAAATCAAAAATTAAAATAAGCAAAAGGTGAAGCCCACCGAAAAAGCTGCTGTGATAACATTGACGTCATTCTCCTCCCGTCCTTGCCTGCTCTTATGGGAAGGGAAGGGAGTGGAGGGAGGTTCTCGGAAGGTGTGCTCGTACAGATCCTGTCGCAATCGCTTCCATTGGGAGAGCCAGCTGTGTATCCCCCATTGCGATAAGGCGAAGTAGCTTCGCGGGCTCAGTTGTGATTGGACGAAGTCGATATACGTCTGAGGTTACACCACACCCACTTTTCCGAAAGGGTTTAAAACTTCAGTTTTTCGCCACTTCTAACTCGAGAAATAATTGACGGATCAAAAAAACGGAAATATACGTGTCTTTTTATTTTACAAACTCTATCATATTCGGCAATTAAAAAAATATGGTAAACGACCCCATTTTCATCCGTCAGACCGCATATCAAATCGTTATCATAGGCCTCTTTAATTTCCGAAGTGAAAGAGCTTGGTAGCTGAAGTGGAAGTGCACCTGGCCGGAAATTACGGTGTCCGGGTTCGAGTCCCGGTCAATGCGAACTATTTTTTTTCTGTGCGGAAATTCTGCCGTTATAATAGGGGTTGTTTAAGCTTCCGTCAGGCGGTGTGGTGTAGTGGTTTGCGCTCCGAATTGTGAAGCCCTCTCCCTCCACTGGATACACATTTTTTCATTGTTTTTCTCGTCCGAATACTTCTCTTTATCGCGTAATGATGTACAGCCTCCCAATCTAATTCTCGATACTCCCAATAATTGAAATATTGGACTTGGCTTGACTTGAGTTTTATTTTACCTGGGCGGGATAGGACGTTACCTTCCTCTCCAACCCCCGCCCCCCAGGGCATAATAGATACATTATGTGTCGTATTACATTATTAGGCCAAGCACAAAGTAAAAAGTTAGAGTTATGACATTGTAAAATCTAAAATTGAAAAAGTATAAAACATTTTACCTTACATAAATCAAAGATATTACATGCGGGATTCATTGAGTTGCACTTGTGATTAAAAATAATATTATTAAAAATAGGTATATTTGTAAAAAGCGTATCTACCTTTAAGTACAAAATTGATTCTATTCAAATATTACAAGTATATAGCCCTATAAATTGAGCGCAAAAATAACATAAATCCTCATTAAACCTGAATGAAAATAAAACAGCGTATCAAGGATGACAACCAGTGGAGAAAAAACAATGTGATTATACCATAAATAAAACCTTAAAGTGTCGTATTGGAGAGAATTATTGTTGCTGGCGTCTTAAATGTCATGTGGGTTTGGAGAAACGGACACAGCTAAGGAATCATGATCGGATTTCATCTCCCGTTTCCTCCCGGAGGGCGACTTTCGAACTATTTCCCGAATATATTCGGATTTGGCTTGGATTTTTACGAGCCTTTCATTAGGACCGGAAATGCACGCTTTCCCAGCGGCACGCATTGTTTACCCCGTCGCATGGGAACGGGCGCTCTTTGAACGCCAATCACCAATCCTCTCGGACTTTACGGTCCACTTTCCGATCCCTCGTGCGCGCGGCGATCTTCATTTGCTACGTCACGCTGGATTTCTTCCCCCCCCCCCCCCCCTTCCCGATGCGGAAGTCCCTCCCTTCTTTTGTTTCCTCCTCGATTGTTTTTTCTTCTCCTCGAGACGGCGTTCCCGTACTTCCTCCTTTTTATCTTCCGGAGTTTACGGTAATTGAAATCCCGGGCCATATCGGGACGGCCGTGTTTCTTTTGTTTCTGATTCCCTTCCCCACTCCTGGGAGCCTTTTTTCGGCAGTTGGCCGGCCACAAGAGTGAATGTTGGCACGGGAGGACCTCTGGACATCGCTCGCTGCCAACCCCAATGTGTTTTCGTCGTCTCCCCTCGTCCTTCCTTTCGTTGACAAAATTCTTTTTAACTTGAGACTATCTACTCAACCGCCCTTTCCTTTTTTTCCAAACGAAGTTTTTTTCGCGTCTGAATTTCTTATCTCCTGACCATTCTTCCCTGACAGAAGCTGGTAGGTGTTCGCGAGCTGAAGATTACAGAGGATTCTTACTTTTTAAAATAAAATTAATCATTCAAAATAATGAATTTTTAAAAATCGGATTTAGGGGCACTTAAGCGTGAATTTTTATGTAAAATATAACTAGATCAGTGCTTGCGTTATGAAACGGATTGCTATTCTCTTGAACACATGTATAAGTGATAAAAAGTGCATAATTTATTTGTACGATAAAGTGTACTTGATTAACATATGTTATTTCACCATACGGATGTCAGGGAACAATGGAAATTAACTCCGCCACAGTTTGTGTAATCTTTTATCAGCGTCTGGACTCTGTTACTACTTAGTTAATTCCCTCAGTAGTATTCCACGGGTTAACCCTCTTGTGCCGAATCGACTATCCTTCCAACATTCTTGCTGCCATCTGGACCCTTGTCCTTCTCTCGTTCTACAATATATGGAAGACCACTTCGTAAAGAACCACTCTTTAAAATTGAACACCCCCAGTTTTCATCCACTCAGTGCCATTTTCAAGGTGACAGATTCATGACGCAATTTATCAAGTGTTCTTTTTATCAAGGATATTCAAAATTTCCTCAAAGATATGCCTGATACGATTACCTCTACTCTCATTCTATTCTATTAACCATGAATAATTATAATAAGTATATAAATAACGTTATTGTTTCACTTGCTCTAAGTTGTGCCCTCCCTCTTAGAAGTAAGGATTTGCCCTTAGAATACTATAGTTACAAAATATAAAATTTTTATGACGCTTAGTTGAGTTAATTTGGCAATTTTCCATTAGGTCATTCCATTCCGTTTTTGACTATGATATCCTACCTGATCACGCCTGAAACGACCCTTTAAATGACTGATGATATCCTTAATGATGCGATGGGGTTTTATCCCCATGCAACCAGCTGGAGTAGCTCTATAAGTGTAGGGAATGCTACGTGATGCAAAAACAAACAGTTGAACGAAATTTTCGTTCAGTTTTTAAATGAACAGTTGAAGGTTTATCGTCGCAAAGTATACATCGGTGAACATTTTCCCCTCCCCGTGCAGCTGGGAAGGAGACTTCAGTTTTAAATAAACGTGTCTTCCCCTCACCGTAAGCTTTCGCCCTAATCCAATTTCGGAAGGTGTCTGCATTCAGAGATGGATTTGTTTCTTTTTTTGTGCCATTAATCCTCCGGCCACGGTGCAATTTCCGATACGGGAACGGCGATGAATGCTGCCGATGTCCAATAGAACCTCGGAATCGCGAAACTTTCGGGACCGGGCGAGCGTCAGACTTTTGGATATCGGCCAAGGAAGTGTTCTCGGCTGCGAAGGCGGGGATGGCGATAAAAAGGTGGGTTCCGTGGTTCTTTTTGTTATTTCAGTGCGACCATAAAGCTCGTTTTTTTTCACCTTGGGGTTCAGCGGAGGTCACCGTTCCGTGGCCATTGGGAAAAATTTAGCCTGTCATTATCAGGGACAAGTTCATATACATCTACATCTACACGATACCCTGCAAGCCACGGCGAGGGTGTGTGGCAGGGGGTAAAGATCACCAAGCATGCACTACTAACATGCAAACAAGCTACTATATGGTCTCATGCAACTAGATTGTTAGTATCTATAGTATTTAAGGGGTTAATACATGCATCATGCACTACAGACTACTCTAAAATATTTCACCTACCTATCCATGAGCACTGAACCTAGGTGGTACAATGCCGAAGTGAGAAAATCCCTGAGACGGCAGCGAATATGTCATGCTAAAATGAAAAAAATTAGTAAACATATGCCCACTGATGAGCGTAATGTAATTATTGAAAATTATAAAATTTCAAAATCCACTGCAAAGTCAGCCCTTAGTAATGCATTTGCAGAATTCAAAAGAAAAACACTTGGGGAACAATTGAAAGAAAATCCAAAAGTCTTCTGGTCGTACGTAAGGGAAGTGCAAGGCCATAAGTCTGCCGTCCATTCACTTAAAAATGATAGAGGTGAAATGACCACAAACACACTCGACAAAGTTAACTTGCTAAATTCCTTCTTCCAAACCGTTTTTAACCCACCTTCCGGGGATTCAACTGTCGTGTTACCTGACCTCTTTCAGCGGTTGATGCAACCAATTGACATTTCCTGTAATGGTATTGAAAAATTACTTAAAGATATAAGCCCCAACAAATCTCCTGGCCCTGATCAAATTCCCTCCCGCGTGTATAGAGAGTTAGCATCCGAAATTTCCCCCTACCTTGAAATAGTATTTAATAAATCCCTGACCGAACACGTCGTACCGATGGACTGGAAAGCAGCCGATGTAACACCCATTTTTAAAAGTGGCGATAGGGAGCAGCCATCTAACTACAGACCTATATCCCTCACGTCCATTTCATGCAAGGTCCTAGAACATATAATTGTCAGTTCAGTCATGGGACACCTAGATAGCCAGAATTTATTGTCCAATGTCCAGCATGGCTTCCGAAAGAGCAGATCGTGTGAAACCCAACTTGCTCTCTTTTCCCACGATATTTTAGTTTCTGGCGAAAATAATATTCCAGTGGATGCTATATTTCTCGACTTCAAGAAGGCTTTTGACAAGGTTTCTCACAGCAAACTAATTTTGAAGTTAAAATCTTATGGGTTAGACAGTAACATTATATCATGGATTAATGATTTTCTGCATGATCGGGTTCAAAGGGTTGTTTTGGACGGTGTTTCCTCACCGGCAATTAAAGTCACTTCGGGTGTCCCACAAGGTAGTGTGATAGGTCCACTCCTATTCCTTTTGTATATTAATGATATCCAAAAGGTGGTAAAAAGTAAGCTTCGTCTATTTGCCGATGACGCAGTAGTGTACAGGGAAATACTATGCCCGAACGATAAAGAATATTTAAATATTGACCTACAAGCAATTTAAACTTGGTGTGATACATGGCAGTTAGAATTAAACTTTAAGAAATGTCTTGTAATGAATTTTTGGAAAAAGAATAGCTCTCCTCCTACCACTTACAAAATAAGTAATAATGAATTAACTAACGTGGAATCCATTAAATATCTTGGAATAAGACTGACAAATGATCTTTCCTGGGGTAAACACATTCGTGAAATAATTGGTCAAGCGAATCGTAAACTGGGTTTCATTAAAAGAGTATTGGGTAAATGTGACGATCATGTACGAGAAATCAGCTACTTTTCCCTTGTTAGACCTCATTTGGAATATGCTGCCAGTGTATGGGATCCCTACGAAATCGGTCTAAGTAATGAACTTGAACGTGTGCAGCGAAGATCGGCAAGATTTGTAAAGGGACGATACGATAATTATATTAGCGTAACCAGTCTATTAAATGAATTGAAATGGGAATCATTGTCAGATCGCAGGTTGAAATTTAGACTTAATCTCTTCCACAAATTCCAAGGCAATATTTTCAGTGATGATGTTAAAAATATTTTACGAACCCCAACTTACTATGGCAGACTGGACCATAATCATAAAGTTAGAGAAATTGATTGCCGAACTGACCGATTCAAAATGTCCTTTTTCCCTCGCACAATAAGAGATACGAATAACGGTAAATATGTCCTATCGGAGAGTAGCAATGAATAGCATTGGTAGCTGCATGTTGGTATGAGTACTTAAAGCTAACCCTACTAACAGAATGTTTTTGCATGTTTTCTTTGCAATTTCTATCTTTTTTAAATAGTGTATTTCTGACTACTATATTAATACTATTCCTTTTTTATGCATGATATGTAGTGCATGTTTGGTGAGAAATCACCCCCTGCCACACACCCTTGTGGTGGCTTGCAGGGTATTATGTAGATGTAGATGTATCCATTTGCTATGCTGCCTATTCTGTTCTCTTATAGTACGGCGGAAAAATCCCATTTTGAATCTATCGGTACGACAATCTAGCCCTCTAATCTTACTTATCTGATCGAATCGAGCATAGTTCGCTGGTGTTTTTAATATGTGCCTAACATCTTCAGTAAAGCTATCCGATTGAAATTTCTCTAATAGATTTAATCTGTACCTTAAACTACGCTCTGATAATGATTCCCAAACTAATTATTTTATTAGTTCTGAAACGCTACTCAACCTATCGTAACACCTTTTAACGAACCTAGCTGCTCTACGCTGCGCACTGTCTAGTTCTTTGACCAAACCTAATTCATTCGGATCCCGTACACTGGCTGCATGCTCAAGGTGGGGTGTAACTAGTGAAAAGTAACATCGGTGTTTTGTCTTCTCATCACAGTTCCCAAGTTCTCTTTTTATAAATCCTAGCTTTTTCTTCGCTTGGCCGCATATTTCCCTTCTGTGTCTTCCCCACGATAAATCCTTAGTGATTGTTACACCTAAATATCTTATGGTTTCAACGTTTTCGATCTTCGTGTTACTAATTTTATAGGTACGCACTATTGAATTATTCCTCCTCCAAAAATTGATAGCTATACACTTTTTAAGGTTGTGTTCAAACTGCCATTTGTAGCACCACTCTTGAATTGCATCTAAATCCTTGCTAAGCGATTTCCTGTCCTCTTCTTTTGATATACCTACCTACCCCTGTACACTACCGTATCGTCTGCAAAAAGCCTAAGCTTACTACTAACTACGGAACCCAAATCGTTTATGTATAAAAGAAATAGTGTCCGACATGATACCATCAATAATACCATTGTAAGAAATAAGAATACGCAATATCGCTTTTGTGTGGAAAATGGAATTGGTTCCCACCGTAAGTTGTTAACCCCGGCATCCTCAGAACCCTAAAATATGTTTGACCCCGGTATCCGCTATTTATGTCATATTTTTTATGTGTAAATGTATTATGAACTATAATTATATGCGTATTCATTGACACTATTCTTTTCTCCGCAGCCCGTGATTTCCCGTGAACCCTCAGTGTTGACATCAGCAGTATTTTCCAGGAACCCGACTTCTGCCGTGTCATCTGGGGTAAGTAGTAAGAATAATATCTATTCTAACTATGCGTTTGAGAGAACTCGAAATACACGTAACTATGCGCCCTGAGAAGAGTAGTATATAGGTATTCAATATATGCTTTTTCTAACTTTAATGTGAGACCGGCGGCGACTGGTGAAAAACAAATTTAATTTTAAGTACATTGACTTGAGAAAGACTTTATGAAAGATGCGTAATAATGCGTGAAGTGACTACTAACATGGAATCAGATATCCCCGTGACTCGGGTATATAAAGGATGGAAGAAGTCAAGAATCGACTACAGCATTCCAGAAGTGTTACCAATAACGTCTTTCAATCAAATATAGTGAGTAGACTTAGAACTTGGGCTCAAGTCCCGGCAGATATGTCAATGGCATTCCCCCTTCCGGAATGGTATTCCGTGAGGAGAGGAATCTGTACGTAAACATAAAATAAAATGGGGATCGGGTTGGTGTGGTGGCTAGAGTACTGGCCTCCCATCCCGAGGGCCCGGGTTCGATTCCCGGCAGCGGCGGATTTTTCAGTGGAAAACCGGTCCCCCCCGCTTGAGTGCCTAGTGGAGGGCATTTCAAGTACAGTATTCCGTCCGACGTTAAGCCGTGGTCCCCTTGGCGCCTTTCGGTAAGAGTAGGCTAATGCCGACGCCGGGTTTCTCTCCACTCTTCCTCCGTTCCCTACCATTACCCAATTACCCACCTGTCCTATATGGCGCAAATGACCTCAGCTGTCGGTCGCCTCCCCTAAATAACCAACCAATAAAATAAAATGAGTTACCGTCAATAGCCACCACTGAACCACAGTAGATTATTAATCGCGACATCAAACTGGGAGACGGAATTTCAACGTGATACCTTAAGATTGGCAATGGGCCAATGTGGCTACCGCTGCTGGCAACTTCTAAATCTACATAATACCCTGCAAGCCAACGTAAAGGTGTGTGTGACAGGGGGTGAATTCTCGCCAGACATGCAATACATATCATACATAATAAAAGATTAGTATTTATATACTGTTATGAACTTCACTATTTAAAAAAGATAAAAATAGGAAAGCAAACATGCAAAAACATGCTTTTATTTGGGTTAGCTTCAAGTCCTTATACCAACATGTAGCTAACTATGCTGTCCATTAATACATATGTATTGGACATATTTGGACAATTACAAGCCACTATGAATTTGTGAGGCTGGGGGTGTATTTGCAATGAACATGCTTAGCATATAATGCTTAAAAGGATTAGTGGCTATAATTTATTCCAAATGTAACAATTTTAAAAAGATTTACAGAGCTAAGGAAGTATGAACAAATATGTTGTTACGAACATAGTTCAGTAGTTGGGTTACGTTAAAGTCCTTCTACAAAAATGCAACTATTGTATCCATTCTAAACTTGTGCGTTTAATATTGAATATATTCATAACTATTCATATCCCTAATAGTACGAGGAAATAAAGGTATTTTAAATCTGTCGGTTCGTCAGTCAATATCCCTAATTTTATGTCGGAGTTCGCAAAAAAGTTTTAAACTTCATCTGAAAAATATTGCCTTGGATTTACTTTTACATCTACGTATTACCCTGCGAGCCACCACAAAAGGGTAGGTGGAAGGGGGCAAGGATCACCAAACAAGCACCACTCACAAGCAACTAAGAGCTACCATAACCGACTGTAGAAATATTTCACCGATCTATCCCTTTGCTATGCTGCCTATTATGTTCTTTTATAGTACGGGGGGAAAATGACATTTTAAATCTATCGGTATTACAATCTATCTCTCTCTAATCTAATTTAATTGGTCAAATCTAGCATAATACGACAATATTCTTAATAAATATCTAACATTTTCAGTAAATCTACCCGTTATGAATATCTGCAGTTGATTTATTCGGTACATGAGTCTACGATCTGATAATCCCAGCCTTATTCTTGTATTATTTTTGATACACTGCTACTTAAGAGATTGTCGAAATTATAACCCACAGTCTGTTAATGATCCCATTTTCTTTGTTCTAATAAACTGGTTCCGATAATCTAATTATCACACCGTCCCATTGAAAATCTTACCGAATTCTTGTGTTTCCACCCAATGCTCCTTTAAGGAGGTTCCACCGTGACTCCGCGATTCAATATCCCATAAAAGAGCTATGTTATTTAATGAATAAATACCGATCCAAAACACACTATGTGGAAAATAATCTATAGGGTGATAACGCATGCACAATAACTGTGTGAGTATACTATTTTACGGCGCGTTGTAGTTACATTCTATTTATAACGAGCTCTTTTAACTCATTTGGACTTCGGAACATGACTGACGTATTGTCGACACATTTAATTTACAAAGTGAGAAATCATGCTCAATCCCGCTAATACGTATTCTAAAATAGGCTATATATTGTCTTACTTAGTTTTAAACTATTCCCTTGCAAAAACAACTCTTTGTTTTGAATTTTATTAATATTCGTATTTTTGAAAATTGCTTGGCAACAATGACGCTGCTACCATTTGGAAGCATTGGTAATAATTACACCATGTTAATAACCAATAAAAATATTTAAATTACATAAAATATATAAAAAGGACCTCGGTAAGGTATATTCCTAAATTAAGTCAGTAAATAAGCTTGTAAGAACGTTCCGTCACAAGTACCGTTGCCAATGATAACCACATACTGTAGCGCCACTTTCATGTAACTAAGGCTTTTCTGCTTTTCTTCGAGCAAACATTTATTAATATCAATTAAAAAAGTGTGTAAAGGCGAGCACTTTTTTTACAATGCTAAATTTTACATGAAATTGCGCATCTTATATCAGTTTTTCGTCAAAACGACATTTCTCTTTACATTATTAATCTGCAAATTTTACTGCAAGAGCCATGCTTGCCGTGTAGCCACGCATAAAATATCCGATTTTCAACGTCTTTTTTCTTCAAATATATTATGGAAAGGACAAATTATATTATTGCCAATCGATAGAAGGGCCAAAAATTGTGTGTCCTGAAATTTTCACAAAACTTCATAATTCGATGTAGCCTCCTTAACCACAGTTCCGTGAACCAGCGTGAATGTTTCAGAGCGGACTCTCCCTAAACAGAAGAAAGTAGGTTGCCTGTCTGGTCGTTCAGGGCCGGCTGGATGCACGGACAGGGCCGGACCGCCGCGGCGGTCTCGGCTCGCCGGCAGACGGTCCCGGGCACTCAACTCGTCCGACCCGAAGGAGGCCGCTTTTAAAAATTCTCCGTAAATCATTGAGCCCCCTGGGAGAACGTGGAAAATCCTCCCTAAATGCAAATGGATCCTTTATTCGGGGAAGGACAGAGTGATCTGCGACTTGAATTATGGGAGGCAAATCACCGGGAGAGCTTTGGAACCGACGTCCGAAAGATTCAGATAAAAAAAAGAGAGAGAAAAAGTGAAAAAAAAATTGCTTCCTTGAAACTGCTGCGGTCGAATATCCGAACGGCTCTCGCCACTATCCAATGGGGAACCGGTCCTTCCCTCGGGTGACTCATTCGGGTCGACGAGTGATTGACCGCGTTGGGATCCGACTCTTCTTCCTAATCGGTTCGCTCTGATTGCGGAGCAGTTCGATAGATTCCCGTAATTGCCCGAAAAGTTCGCTTTGGAATGTGATAGACATCGGAAGCAGTTCGAAACTGGGAAAATTATAGAAAAATTAATTATACATTCCCGTCGCTCGGATGGTGAAATTCTGTTCCCCTTATGACCATAATTGGGCCGGTTTTTTTTTCTTTATAGTAGAACGTAATTATCGTCAGTTCTCTTGAAATATTAAAAAGTGGATTCCGACACTCATTGGTGACCTCTTTGTATGGTTCCAAATCTGATATTCATGCGTTTAATTCATACAAAAATTAAGTTTCATCAACATAATTAGAGATTACTGTTTTCTTCTAAAATAAACCTCCGTAGCAATATGGAACCAATTCCGTGCAATGACGTCAGAAGACGTTTCAGGTCACGTGACTCTCGTCAATTTTCAGGAGCAATATAATAGCATTTAACTCTCGTTTTGGTTGGCATAGAACTATTTGGCATAGGTACCTACTATGTATGTAAATATGTGAGAAAATTCGGTATCAAGTAAATGATGAATACATCTACATAATACCCTGCGAGCCACCATAAGGAAGTGTGGCAGGGGGTGAATTCTCAACAAACATGCACTATTAGTATTAATATACTGTTAACATTACAAAGGATTAGCATTTACATACTGTTCTAAACTTCACTATTTAAAAAAAGATAAAAATAGCAAAGCATACATGCAAAAACATGCTGTTAGTTTGGTTAGCTTCAAGTCCTTATACCAACATGCAGCAACCAATGTTATCCATTGCTACATTCGTATTGGATATATTTACCGTTACTCATACCCCTAATAGTACGAGGAAAAAAGGACATTTTGAATCTGTCAGTTCGGCAATCTATTTCTCTAATTTTGTGATTATGGTCCAGTCTACCATAGTAAGTTGGGGTCCGCAAAATATTTTTAACATCATCACTGAAAATATGGTCTTGGAAGTTGTTTAAGAGATTAAGTCCAAATTTCAACATGCGATCTGACAATGATTCCCAAATTAATTCATTTAATAGACTTATTACGCTAATAAGGTTATCGTCCCTTTACAAATCTTGCCGATCTTCGCTGCACACGTTCAAGTTCATTATTTAGACCGATTTCTTAGGGATTATAATGAGAATCAAATACAGGAGAAACAAATTCCATGCATTTTGCCCATTGTTGGCGTCCTACGTGATCGTGACGTTAGGTCCTTGGGGGGCCATTTAAAATGTCAAATTAGGCAGTCACGCAGTGGAAGGCGATTCTAGGGAATGGAGTTTTGCCATTTTTAGTCATTTCGATCGCACTCGTTCTAATCGACTCGTACCCGATAGGTCGGTCGGTCGGTCTTTACTCTCTCGAGTGTCAGTCAAAAGGGATTATGTGGACTGTAAAATCAGCGCGGACCCGAATGGGAAAACTACTTCATCCGCCGAAAAAAATGGTTTTTTTCTCATGGGATTTTTGTTTAATCATCACGCCGACAGCTATTTTTCGCAGATGTAACTTAGCCAAGCGTGGATGGCAGGTCGAGCAATTTTTGAAAAATGTTTCCGTGTCGTGTCACCTGAGAAGATGATAGCATTCTGTGGTTGTGTGAAGATACCTCCGCAATCTCCAGTCGCCGCGTTTGTGAACAAATATGTGTAGCCTCGTAATATTTGATCATTTCACCGTCTATAATCCCTGGGTTAAGTTAGGTTTTGATGTACCATTTTTATTCAGTTTCTCCAGCTGTAAATAACTCTCTTTTCAGAGTTAGTGGGTTTGAATCCCGCCTTGGGCAGGGTGTTTTGTTTGTCCTCTAATAAAGTGTCAGCCAGTTACGTTCAGATGGTTCGATATATCCATAGAAGTTGTATTTTAAAGGTCATTTCTATTACTACATTGGTTTTTTCCTAAGCAACGAATTTCTCTCTTCCACTCCGCAATTTTCCTACCTAACCTCATATCATGTGAATTAAGTATTCATTTTTCGGTATTCCGTGCTGTAAAAAATTGTATTATTATTATTCTGAATAATTTTATGGCCACGGCCAAAAGTTCTAGGGGTAGCCCAGGATTTTATCCCTGGATTGGAAATTATTTGTGGAATAAAACTTATTCCATATGAAGAGCATAGTTCTTGCTGGAGGGCATAGGCAAAACAACCGATGCCTTAATCGTGGCAGTCATCTCGCCAATTACTTTCTCAGGAGCTTCATATTTTTTTTATTCTATTGTCATGTATGTCACTTAGTATCAAGACACTGGAATCATTTCATAGTTCATTTTTTATCACATCGTTATCGTGTCTTAAGGCCCAAGATGTTTCTCATTCCCTTTACTAATTTCAATATTAATATTTTGCTTGGTACACCTCCACCTCAGTCTGATATCGTTATCTACATCTACACTATACCCTGCAAGCCACCGCGAGGGTGTGTGGCAGGGGGTGAAGATCACTAAGCATGCACTATTGACATGCAAACAAGTAACTATAGCGACTCATGCAACTAGATTGTTAGTAGCTATAGTATTTAAGGGATTAATACATTCATCATGCACTACAGACTACTCTAAAATATTTCCTCTACCTGTCCCTTTGCTATGCTGCCTATTCTATCCTTCGCGGTGCATTTTTCCACTTGCAATTTTTTTAAATTAATGATATTTGCATGGTAGCAGAATATTGGTAGGTATAAGTACTTTAAGCTAGCTCAACTAACAATATGTTATTGCATGCTTGATGTGCAATTTAATCTTTGTTTAATTTGTGAAGTTTAAACTAGAATGTAATTACTAATGCTTTCCATGCATGATGTGTAATGCATGTTTGGTGTGAATTCATGCCCTGCCACTCACCTTTATGGTGACTTGCAGGGTATTATGTAGATGTAGATGATTCGATGAAAAGCACTTCTGCTTAGGCGGAAGTTCATCGATTTGTTGTGTGTCGGTGGGCATTGGTGAGCGAACCGCAGTCGTGCACGAGTGCAGACGTGAGTGTGGTCACGGGAGGTGCATTTCAGGTTCATGCTCGGCGATAGTGATCTATCTAATCCTTCGTGTGTGCGCGTAGGTGTGTTTTTTTTCTCCACTTGTTCCCTTTGTTGGGTTTTGTCTTTCGTCCTCAGTTCCTTCGGGTTATATTTTTTGCGAGAGATGGAAGACGGAGGGGAGGAAGTATAGGAGGGAGTGGCACAACACGCCATTGGGCAGTTAAGGGCGCCATTAGGCGCCACCTTCGCGATTTATCCTTCCCCCCCCCCTCCCCCTCACACCCCCTATCGCTCCAGAACTTGGGTGGCAGAATCAAGAACCGGTTGAGACGAAAGCGATCTATAGAATTTCTCACAACAAAAAGCAGATTTCGAATTAATAGGGAACCGATGGGTAGATCAAAATTTAACTCGCGAATTAGGGGTTTTATCAACTGGTTTGTCCAATTCGCCCTAATCTTAGTCATCATTCTTTAGCAGTTATTCACGTCTTTTAACTGCTAACACATCTTTTTTACATACACATAATTCTTCTCGTTCACATCCATCTTTCCTCCGTGTATCTTTTACCGGATCTTCTTAGTCTATCTTGCTCTGTTTCCTCGAGCTTCGTATGCGTTCCTATAAATAACTACGCAGCAACATACCATTGTTTCACACGCGTCTGCTCGCAAGATGGCGCCGCGCTCGGCCCCGCGGGAAAAACGACGCAACAATGGGTGCCATTCATTGCTTCGCGGCCCCATCATCTCGACCGTTAGCACATCCTCGACCGGTGACGTTTTTACTCTTGTTTTGCGTGCCTTCGCTTGAGGACGAGTCCCGAGTATACTCGTGTTTACATGTTCTCTTTTCAATTGTATTGCTGATGTAGTCTAGAAAAAAATAATGTTTTGTATTCCTTGTAAATTATTAGTTAACCATACAGTAGCTCCTGCTGTTTTTCATTATTGCTGAATCTTTAGGTAAGCCAATAGACCGGTTTACGATTGGCGCCGACTTTTTAACGTTAACCGGAATTGGTTTCACGTTTCCCGATGTCGGTTTACGTTAACTGGAATGTGCAAGGGCCGTCGTCGGTCACCTTCGTGTATCTTCGGCTTGATGTTTAATTGTGGGTGAGCGCCACCTATTTGTTGACTACGGTAGAAAGCGAGAAAAATGGACAGGAATGAGCCACTACTAGATTATAATTTGCATTATCAGGTATGCAGTTTATTTATTTGTGTAGGAAAAATGCCTTAAATATTTTGGGAAAACAAAATTTTCAAACTTATTGCTCACAGCTCAACGTGGTCCAACGAGTTTGAGTAATGAACGTTGGCTCAACGCTGTAAACAAATGAGAAGCGACATCCCATATTGTGTGCGCATACTGCGCATGTGCTGGACGTGAAAGTTAAGCTCAACTTTCGCGTTGACTCTGAAGTTGAAGTTCACGTTGATGCGAATCGTAAATGACCTTATGATGAGGTGTAAAGTATGTAATAGCTATTTGAAAATCAGTTTGAGAAAATAGTGTCGCTGAGGAAATGTAAGAAAAAATGTCCGGTCTGAAATTTGTTAATTCGTGTTGCGAGGGTAGGTTTTGCGCGTGCTAACAATAGAGTTGTTCCCAATATGGCTCTTATTGGCTACCTCTGCTGCTGCATAGCTACGCGTCCTCAACTCCCTTCGACGTGAATGCATGTTCACGGAGAATCACTCCTTTTGCGCGCGGAGGACGGAGAACGCGCCTGGGTTTAGGAGGGGAAAAAAAGATTGAATGTCGGAATCCGCACAATTTTCCCGTCACCTCCGTGACTACGCTGTAATGTCACTGGAGGAAACTCAGGAACGGTGGAAAAAGAGAGTGTTAAAAATCTTTCGTCCTTTCAACTGGTTGACTCAGAACTCCGGGTGGCGCTCTCATTTAAGCGAACTGTGCCCAATTTAAAAATAAAAATGTTTTCAATGCGTCCTCGGCGTCCATTGTTTTGGGAGGAGCGGATTTATTTTCGACTTTCAACTGTTTTTCGTCGTGAAAATGGAGTGGGCCTCCTGTTTTCAAACGCCAGTTCGAACCTTTTTTTTCACTAGGCAGAGCGATGAATCTGAATAAGAAAGTGCTGCTTTCCGAGTGGGTGAATGATAAAAGCAGTTTTATTTAATTTCTCTCTATGTGAAAATCAGGTCATCGGATTATTTTTCTAAAATATGATTTTCCATTAAAGTTGCATTAATGCTCGATGTGCCGAGTCGTGCGCTTAGTTTTAAAAAAATATTTTAATCGGTCCATTTATTTCTGAATTTAAGGGAGACCATTTCCCCATCCGCTTTTCTCTCTTACATAACGCTCTTTTCATACTCGATCACGCTGTTATAACTGTCATGAACATCTTAATGTTTTTTTGAATTTGAGAAGTATTTAATGGAAGAATGTGAATGTATGTACTGTCTAGCCTTCTACATCTACACCTACATAATACCCTGCAAGCCACCACAAGGGTGTGTAGCAGGGGTTGATTGCTCACCAAACATGCACTACATATCATGCATAAAAAAGGAATAGTATTAATATAGTAGTCAGAACTACACTATTTAAAAAAGATAGAAATTGCAAAGCAAGCATGCAAAAACATTCTGTTAGTAGGGTTAGCTTTAAGTACTCTTACCAACATGCAGGGACCAATGCTATTCATTGCTAATCTCCGATAGGACATATTTACCGTTATTTGTATCTCTAATCGTGCGAGGGAAAAAGGACATTTTGAATCGGTCAGTTCGGCAATCAATTTCTCTAACTTCATGATTATGGTCCAGTCTGCCATAGTAAGTTGGGGTTCGTAAAATATTTTTAACATCATCACTGAAAATATTGCCTTGGAATTTGTGTAAGAGGTTAAGTCTAAATTTCAACCTGCGATCTGACAATGATTCCCACTTCAATTCATTTAATAGACTGGTTAAGACACCTTCTCGACACTTGGTGTATAATTATGTACATACAGCATACATATTTCACCCACTTTTTCCTTGTGTGGGTACTTTTTTTTACCAACGATTTGAAGGATTCAAAAAGGTCACGAAAAGGAGTACACAAATAATTTATAGGCGTATTTGCACTTTTTTACGGGGGAAGGGGGGAGCCTTGAGTAACGTTAGTAGAAAAGACGCGCTATTAATTCATTTTTTGCTTTAATGCTAATAATAGAAAAGTAATTAGCAAATATGTATTAGGTTTGAGCTACATTAAATAAGATTTTTCTGGAAAATGTCTCTCTTAGCGAAAAAAGTGGGATCATTCGAGACGAATGGGGAACATGCATTATTTTTTATAACTCTTTGGATGTGAAGTTTATTAGCTGAAATGTCCTTGCCGAAAATTTAGCTGAAGAATTAAGTTGTGTTGCAAAGATATTACTATTTGAAAATTGTACCTTTTCGGCAGCTTAAAAACACGACGTCATCGCATTACGTCACGGCACGGTATCACTATGAGCGTTGTTTATCTGTTTATGCGTGGAAGTAAGTTGTTAAATAAATACTTGGCGATAACGTATATATTTATCTCATTTGTTTAATGCAATAAACTATTGTATTTCGAATTTTTATTTACGTAGTATGGATTGTAACGAGCAAATCGTCCATTAATTATATAATGCCTGTTTAGTGCCCAAGAATTTCTACTACGCCTATGCAATCGCTGGTTTTTTTTAAGAAGAACGCCGCCGTAAGGGAGTCAACCAAAGGAAATTGTCGGAATGTGCTTTTATTAAGTATTTGTCAGTCATCGTTTCGTTCAAGAAACGGCTAAAAACCTCAAAACAATATATTCACTTCGTTGTCTGTTAAAAGTAAATGTCTATCTCCGTAGCAATATGGAACCCATACCGTGCAGTGACGTCAGAAGGCGTTTTAGGTCACGTGACTCTCGTCAATTTCTGGGAACATTTTAAATTCATTTAATAATCTTTGTGGTGGGCGAAAAAAAAATTGGCTAATATCTTTAAATTGGTGAGAAAATTTCTCATCAAGTACATCATTAATCTTCGAGAAACAAATTTCCTGCATATTCCCCATTACGAATTAAGGAATGCTTGGGTATTATTATTATTAGTTTTCTACCGGCGATGGTAGGTCCAAATGGACATTTAAATCTTCCCACCCCGTAAATTTTACGCGATGTCCCTCTTCATCCCCTCATACCTCAATTGTACGAGAATTGGGTTGGCTTTCAACGTCTCAAAGTCGAAAATATTTCCTGGGAGTATTTGTTTTTAATTTGATAACTACCGAAAGACCGGGTTTATTTACTCGACTACTTCGCTACTCGCCCATCCTCAGACTCTCGCCAAATTACACGGAGCCAAAACTTAATTTTTTATTATCCCTCTCGCCGTACCACCACCTTCCAAAAATCTTTTACTGTTACCGCAATACATTTTTGGAGCTCCTTCCCCACAAATATTAGAAATGTCCCTAAAATTACCATTTTTAATTCACTACTGTACAAACGTTTCACATACCCCAACTGATCACCATATTCTTCTTTTATTTTGTATGACGTTTACGATATGATACCATATGTATCTCTTATGTATTTTCCCTAGTTATTTTTTCCTGTCATTCTTTATGTATGTTCCCACTTGTATGATGCATATGATTGAACACATGATATGCATATTTCTTGTATGTATCTTGTAAAATCTTTTTTTCTCCTGTTACACTTTATGTATGTAAGTACTCGCTGTGACAATTCCAAATGCCTTACGTGTACCTATTCTTATTGTTGTACTTAGGCTGCTTTGTCACAGAACATAAATAAATATAAATATATAAAATATATACCTCCCATCATTCTATCCAAGCTACCCGTTCTTCTCCTCCCTCTTCCCCGCTTACCCAACGTTCTTCCCTTAATCACTTCTTTCAAAACACCATCCCCTTTTATTACATTTTCCATCCACACCTTCACCTTCTCCTAATTTCATCTATCACTTTTCTTTCCTCTCCTACGAATTCATCGTTCGTCCTCCTTTCGACCCACTTTACTTTCTTCACTTCTCCACACCCACATCTCAAAAGCCCCAAGTCTATATTCATCTTCCTCCCGCAAAGCCCACGTTACCGCTCCTTATAGTGCCGCACCCATATCAAACTTTTCACTAGTCACTTCTTTACTTCCCTTCACGACCCCCCTGTTATTAGTGAGACGGATTTATAAAGGGTGGATAATCAGTGTCAAATAATGTAAGGCTGTTGAATCAAGAGGATGTTAGAGTGAGTTGATGGGTTCGGGGTCAATTTGAAGGACGTGTTAGCGGAAGGAAGAGAAGAATTCTTTGCAGTTCGGATGGAAATATTAGAGGTAGGAAGTATGCGGAACTGAAGAACGTCTACTTCACGTGAACGGTAAATTACGTGGGAACATTTTTGAATTCTATTCGAACCCAACTCAACTGCTAGATCCCTAATAAGAATATTAATGGTAATTTTCTGTCTGGCTGCGCATCACTGCCGTCTTTTGTCCGAAGGGGGCCTAGGAATTTCTCTAGAGGGAGAATTCCTCAGCCATTCGTGAAACTGTTTTTGTGAAGTTTGGTGTAGACTCCGTTGTTGATTGAAAGACTCTGGGTTCATCGGCGTATTTGAATGGATAATCCGTCGGAATCCAATTTCTATCGCAGAGGGAGAGAGAGAGCGAGTTTAGAGTGATGGCGGCTGATGCATTGAACGCGATCAAATGGAATACGACGTTTCGCTGCCATACCCTTCGATTCGCTTCAATGGAAGGAAGATGATTGTCGGGGACTCTTGATTAACTAAGGCGTTGACGCAAGTTAAAATCAGGGTAGGAACATGCATTTTAAAATCGCCCTCAATTAGAGGTTTTATTCTTATGAAATTTTTTATTCGTAACTTCTCTTACCATTTGCAGCTTTCTTTTTACCGCCGTGACAACAAGAGAAAGCCTGCTCTGACTAAGCATACATCTACCAATTAAAACGAATTTTTCGCAAAAATTTCAAGCGTAGAATTTTAAAAAAAGGGTAGTGAGGGGTCAATGAAATTACAATCGTTCTTATTACGGAAAAGGATCAAACCAAACTAAACAATATCTAAACCTAAATTGAAGGCTAGTAATGACAATAACATTCATATCTTAAATAGTGATTTCAAGTTGATTTTTAATTTCTTATTTTACCGTAAATATTGATAACCATTAGGTAATTCTCAAATTGAGAAGTTGCATTGAAAACCTATCATATATCTCTTGGTTATTTATTTTGTTTTCATTCTTTATATTATTTAAGTATTCTACATTATCCTCTTATTGCATCAATATTTACGTATTCCCCCTGTTTTAGCGAAAATATTGACCAAAATCTTTCGTCTAATTTCTTCTTCAAGTTCTCGTGAACATCTTATATGCACTTACATACATACTTCTCTTGCCGTCACCGGATATACGGATTTAAAGACCCGAAGCCAGCGGCTGTGTAGAAAGTTTGACGTAGAATGTAGATCATCGGTCGTTTGTTTAGGGTGAAAAATACGCAGGAGGACCAAAACTTTTATATTTTTAAATTTGAACGTAATTGGTTTCTGTACGAACATCCAGTTGTAAACTCTATAAATTTTAAAGCCGATATATGCTATTTTGTGATACGTTAATTATGGATGATTTTGGATTTAATTTTCGTCAAAAAATATTTTCCGTCAGTTTGAATCCTATCTCCTTTAATTTTTCTAACTCCCATGAATGGATGGACGCGCAATTATTAATATTTTTAGCCTTTTAAGCGCCGTGATAAACCGTGATCTCCATTTTCAATCGGCCCTCTCCCTCTTTCCTTGTTTTGAAAATTCTTCTTCACTTTTTTTATCAGTATCAACTTTCTCGTTTCTATTCTTGGTAGCTTAACTTTAAATACTTATATTTTTCTGCGTATTTTTCTTTAATCCCCTGTCTCGGATAATACTGTCTCGGATTTCAGCATAATTTTCATTCATCAGAGGATTACTATAATGAGTAACTCAACGCCTGAACAGTGTTGCCATGCGACGTCGGGTTATAGAGTTCTGTAGTTTTTCAAAAATCTTTTTTCGAAGGGATGAGAATGAAAGCATAAGTAGGTCGTTGAATTCTGAAGTAATTGACTTAAGGTTCTCCAGCTAGATCAGTCTTACCCTCTCATTAACCTCGTCATACGTTTTTCTGGACACAAATCGTCACTGCTACTCTGGTATGTGTGAGAAAGAAATTTGTTAGCTTTCCTTTTCCATGCGTTCTTTGCGTCTACGCATGCATCTACTTCATAGAGTGCAATCCACTATAAAGGTGTGTGGCAAGGGGTGAATTCACACTTAACGTGCATTAAATGTCATGCATAAAAAAGGATTAGTAATAGTATGATTGTCTAAAATTCAATTTTTAAAAAGATAAAAATAGCCAAGCAAGCATGTAATATCATGCTGTTAGTCGGGTTAGCTTAAAGTCCTTATACTAACATGCAACTACCTATGCTATCCATTGATACACTTGAATTTCTGCTATTGGATATATTTACCTCCATTCATATCCCTAATTGTACGAGGAAAAAAGGACATATTGAATCGGTCATTTTGAAAATCAATTTCTCTAATTTGGTGATAACCGCAGTAAGTTGAGAGTTCGCAAAATATTTATAATGTCATCAGTGAAAGAATTACCTTGAAATTTAGTTTAGAGGTTAAGTCTAAATTTTAACCTACGGTGTGATAAAGATTCCCATTTAAATTCTTTTAATCGACTGGTTACGTTAATATAGTTATCATACCGTCCCTTTACAAATGTGGCTGTTCTTCGCTGCATGCGTTCAAGTTCATTATTTTTCCCTATTTCGTAAGGATCCCACATACAAGCAGCGTATTTCAAACCAGGTTTAACAAGGGAAAAGCAGGTAGCTCTTACACGATCGTCACAAAGTATCTAATATTCTTTTGGTGTGGTAAATCCGGGTACCTAGTATTTTTTTCATAATATTCTTAACGTTGGAAGTGATGTGATATGATATCTAATGGTTAGGATACGGAATTTAGTGTTTTTTTAAAACTAGGTATAATTTATCAGGAAAAGCATAATTGGGTTTTGAGGTGATTGGAATGCTTGGGGTATATATCGTGTGCAATCCGAACACGATTAATCTCGATGAAGTGGATGTCTGAGTCCGTGACTTAATGGAATTCCATAGTGAGAACGGAAGTTGTAAAGAAAACTTCAGCAAAAGTATACTTTAACCTGAAGAACGCTAAAGCAAACGTTAACCTTTGGAATGCTAGTTTCCTTTACAATACACTTTTTCAAATTTAACTCTTTAACCTATGCGGTGAAGATAGCATTTATGCGTCTTTGAGCACTGAGTGTTCGAAAATTTGTCTTGTCTGGACAATTGAATTATGTATTTAAGACCCAACTGCCAAGTTTATATTAAACTCTATCCCTAAATACGTGATAACATGTAGAATCCTTAGCCTTAATCATAAGAATTGGGAAATAAATTTACCGACTTTGCTAACGTGTCCGTGTTGAAAAAACTTTCATGCTCTTTACAACGAGAGTATTTTTTAAAGTATTTTTTTAAGCCTTTATTTTGTAAGTAAAAAAATGAATCCACTATTTATCGCTGGGTCCTCAAAAGAATGGAGACGGTTTCTAAGAGGTAATATGGTGTTCTGTGTCTGGATATGGAAGAGAGGAGAGACTATGAGACTATTCATTTGTGAATTTAGATGACGTCTTGATTCCCTTGCTGTAATGGTTGTTAACAGATTAGGATTGTTGACTCGCCTGGTATATGTGAGTTTTTATTCGCCTTGGAAGGGTACTGGAATGTGGAAAGCACCCCCGCTGAATTGGACCCTTTTCCAGTCCTAATTGACCCTGGAACCGACGCTCATGCGTTCAATCCCCGCCCGCACAGCCAGTGGAATTCGCCCCCAATTAGATATTCGCAATTTTCCCGCCCCAACGTACATTCGGAGCGAGAATGAAACGTGCTCGCTCGAGTCACTGCAGTGTGTTCACGTTGTTCACGCAGTCCTGCCGTGCGAACGTAAAGTGGGGCAGAACTGTAATCTGCCCTTTTTCTTGTTTCATTTCGTGAAGAATCTTCTCGCCCGTTGTGTCCCCTTCCCCCTTTTCCACGGTTTCGCATGGCGCCGTTCATTTTTTTCTACCTCGGCGTGGAATCAAATAGCCCTCTTCTTTTTTTATTTTAGTTTTTTTTCGGGAGAAGGAAAGTCTAATTTGATAGCTCCTTGGTTAGTACGTCTTAAGTTTATGTTCGTGGATAATACATTTTTTTTAAAGGAATCGCGCATTTATAGGATGGTAATTGTGCCGTTATTATTTCATTAGATGGCTCAGACTGCTCGGTTTATTCCAGAAAATTTAGTCTCTATATTATACGCCCATTTGCATTGATGTGGGCTGATTAAATCACCACATTTTGCGATTAACCTTAATATTATTGTTATTATGAAGATATTGTATTGTGTGAATTGAACATTGCATACTCACCTCCATTCAGTAACAGAAGTTATTGTAATATCCTAATCACATTAAGGTATTGCATATTCACTTGAAGAGTGAATGTTGGAATTTTTTTATGACTCTACAATTGATACTTCAGGAGGGAGACATGGCTACTCGTCTATTTTACGACTGCGTCTGTAATTAGATTTCTTTTGCCGAGCTAAGGTAAGAATTTTGCTTCTAGGTCGTTTAGATGAGAAGTGCTTTAAGAGGTCGGAAAGAATGACGGCATAGTAAGCGCTTCTGAGTGTTGGCTGGAGAGGAGGGAAAGGGCACCCGAAGAAAAACAGTTTGAGACCGAGTAGGTGGATGTAATGATGTTTTACCCCTTAGTATAGGGGATGAAATATTGGGGAACGAGGATAGGCTTAATGGATAGCCTGGAGATATCGGAAATGAAGTGGGAAATAGCTCAGGAAAAAGATACGTTCAAAAGTGTCATAAAGAGACTTCTGAGTGCCATTGCAGATCGACAGGACGTGACACTTCTTATCGCGTTCTTAGGATCGATTTTTTCGTCTGAGAAAAGGTCTGCATTTACGTGACGGGGCGTGACCGCATCTTGGAAGGCTCCACGGAAGTGTGACGGTCAATGCAGCACCGACGCGTGACGTGACCCTGATCGACAGAACGTTACACTTCTTATCGTGTTCACAGAATCGATTTTTCGTCTGAGAAAAGGTCTGAATTTACGTGACGGGGCGTGATCGCAACTTGGAAGGCTCCACGGAAGTGTGACGGTCAATGCAGCACCGACGCGTGACGTCCACCGTGACGAGTGTCGGTATCGTTACGGAGCGTGACGACACTTGAGAATCGCCGGATCAATGCAGATCTAATCTCGGAATGACGTCATTAATGGACAGTTTGCAACCCTCCCGAGAAGAGTCTCAAGGGCGTCATTGAGGTTCGTCCGATGAGTGTTACTCCCGCGGTGGCCTTAACACTTGCGTCCCTCAACCGATGGGCCTCCGAAACTGCTTCCCTTCCTCAGCCACCGCTGTTATCCGCCGGCCTCCATGGCAACCAGCTCCCCTTCCCAGCATGCTCTCCGCCGTGTGCAGCAAGCGGAGGGGAGGGGACCCGGGGCAACCTCTCTGCACGCCAGAAATCAATACCCCCAGCACGCCCCCTCCCCCATCCCCTACCCCCCTCTTCCCCCCCCCCCCTCAGTCGTGGGATTTTTGGGCGGGGGCGTTTTTGAAGGGAGCGGGATGAAGAGAGAAGAGCAGGAGGGACCCTGTTACCCTTTTTGTGCCCTCCGGAACCGCTGCAAGGGGGAGATGTTGGGCGGCCGGGGTATATACGTGTCCGTGTACCCTGGCGCTCTTTGCTCGCTTCGGGAAAATTAATTTTCCGCGTGACTGGACCACTTTTGTCGGAGGAAAGAATAGGGAGGTGTCGGTACAGAGGCTGCATGACGTCGGTTCTGTGTCCGTAATGACGGTGAACCACCAAAGTACCGGTCAAAACCCTCCTTGGATGAAGGGGAAGCGTGGAAGAATTAGGGTGCCCTAATTGTGAAGGACCTGCGATGCAAGGGTATTCATTCGAACACAAAAACCATTGAAACTTTAGTGTTTTTAATATTCCTAGTACTAATTCTAAATCAGACAGAAATCGATTTTTTTAAAAATTTGATTTCTTCATCAGAGTTGCTGATTTTCTGGCTTGGTCTATTTTTATCTTGAAGACCTAAAGAAACTTCTTAATCTGCGTTGATTAATTCCGAAGATATCCCCTTAAAAACCATCTTTTAAGCAAATTCAAATTTCAGTCAGTTTCTGTTTTGAAATCGGATATTTCGTCGGCGTTGTCACCTATATTCTTGGAGTTGTGATCATAAAGACTGTCTGACCTACTTTTGTGGTGAATCCAAGTCGCTCAACAAAAAAATGTGAACGTAAGTGAAGATCGTTTTCCGTGGAAAAATCTACTTCGTAAAATATTCGCTCATGGTTGTGAGTGAAGGTCGGATATTTTGAATAAATGTTGGCGATGTTTTGGAAAGAAGTTTCGATTGAAGTTGGAGAACAAAGGTGGCGTGAGTGGCAACTCTGTTACAAGTGTGGAAGCTCATTCCTCTGGCTGCTTACCGGCGCGAGATGCATGTGTACCCGGCGCTTATCTCGGGGGAGACATCGCTAGGCTTTGGAGCGAAAATGGGAACTTGTTGGCTTCCCTCTTGAAGTGTTTAATTGAAGGCATTTCGTCTTCCTTTAACGGTCGTGGAAGAGGGCCACGGTAGTCATTTTTTTGCGGAGTTATGCTCGAGGTCGTATCCGGATAATAAATGAGTGGACCGCGAAGCGTACACGGATATTTTGGAAGGCCAAAACCTTAGTCTCAAAACTTCTAGATTTCGTTATTCTTCCTCTCTATCTACGCAATCCGAGGAGATTGCTATGTTGAAATTAGAACAAACCTTTTTGGAGCGAAACTTTTCTAGTGGACTGTCTTTAATTTTTCCCTTCTATACTGAAGGCAGGTTTTAGTGTAAATTATTGGTCATTACGTGCCCAGATTTGGTGTTAGCCAACTTAGCTGTAGTAGGCGTTCTTTTGAGTGAATGCATTTTTGTGGAAATATTAGTAGCAGCAAAGAATTTCGGCTGAGATGTTAAAAGAAACCTCTTTAAACATTGTTTTCGGCGACACACATACTGATGGTTGTTTATGTTCATGTAATGTTTCTCGATTAAATGAAATCATGTGGAGGACTATTATGAACGCGCTTGATGTACGTACTATGTCCTGATTAATAATGTAAAAATTACACCCTTGCTTTCCATAATAGTTGTAGTGAGTAATGTTTAACCATTTAAATTGGTGATGAGTCGAATAGCAGATTTCTCGAATTCGAATATTAAATCGTGACTCTAATGTCTCGATTATCTCGAAAACCAGAATTGCAATTGATATTCTAAATGTTATTCTGCAAATTAATTTGCTGCCTGTTGCAGTAAAAAGATACAAGTTGATGAAATCAAAACATTTAATTTTGGATTTAAAACATCGTATGCATATTAAAATAATTTCTGACCAATTACGAACTGATGAATACATTACCTTTTATAAGCCTTAACAAGTGACCAGGAAGTGTTAATATCCCATGTTCTGTCCAGTTTGATAAATAATATGATGTAGTTCATCAACGCCCCAAATATAGCGTGATTAGCATAATTATTCGAGATATCGATTTTCAAATTCTTATAGCATAATTATTCGAGATCTCGAATGTCGAATGGTTTCTAGTATTCGAGGTATTCCAGTATTCGCGGAGTATTCACACTTCCATAATTTTAATGTTTTTTGCTGTTTTCTCATTGTTAATTATTCTTGTTCTATTATCTTTCTACCGTGATTATTTCGTGATTTTCACGTCTAGATGAGACATTTATCAACAAAAATAAGGTCATGTTCATCTGTTTGTTGTGCACTTGTCAACTCATAACACACAAAAAAATAACTCATTTAATTCGCTTAACTGTACCGGATACATTTAATATTTTCCCAAATAATAAATGCTGCTATATAAAGTTTTTAGATGTCTCGTCCGTGAGCGGAATATAATGTGAGCTCTGGTGGTTTGATAGTAAAGAAGAGTTTATTGAAAGACAAAGTAGGTCCTTCAAAGAGGGGTTGATTGTAATTACGGAAGAGGAAGGAAAATTTGTAGATTTCGTACAGCTGTATAAGACAGGCGGAACACATGGATAGCATTCCTTGGTAGCATAGTGGTCAGTATCCCCGCCTGCCACGCGGGATACCGGGGTTCGATTCGCCGCCAAGGACTATTTTTTTCAGTCAAATGTTGTGAGACATGGCACCTTGGTGACATAATCGCTTAATTTCAACCAGTCAATAAGATGAACTGCAATAGTGGGAATCATCATCAGATTGTAGGCTGAAATGTACAACTTATACTCTTCACTAAATTCCAAGATAATATTTCCGCTGATGACGCTGAAAATATTTTGCGAACCCCAACTTACTATGGTAGACTGGACCATAATCACAAAATTAGAGAAATTGATTGCCGAACTGACGGATTCAAAATGTCCTTTTTTCCTCGTACAATTAGGGATATGAATAACGGTAAATATATCCAATACGAGTGTATGAGTGTAGCAATGGTTAACATTGGTAGCTGCATGTTGGTATAAGGACATGGAGCTAACCCAACTAACAGCATGTTTTTGCATGTTTGCTTTGCTGTCTCTATCTTTTTTTAAATAGTGAAGTAGAGAACAGTATATAAATACTAATCCTTTATAATATTAACAGTATGTTAATACTAATGGTGCATGTTTGGTGAGAATTCACCCCCTGCCACACACTTTTATGGTGGCTTGCAGGCTAGTATGTAGATGTATTCACCTTTTACTTGATACGGAATTTTCTCACAAATTTAAATACATTTGCCAAATAGCTCTATGCCAACCAAAACGATAGTTAAATGCTATTAAATTACTCCCGAAAATCGACGAAAGTCACGTGACCTTAAAACGCCTTCTGACGTCATTGCACGGAATTGGTTCCCAATTGCTACGGAAACGGAGGCTATTTATATCTTTTTTAAATACAGAACTAGTATAGACTAGTATATAAATACTAATCCCTATTCATGCATGATATGTAGTGCATGTTTGGTGAGAATTCACCCCTTGCAACACACCTTTATGGTGTCTTGCAGTGTATTATGTAGATGTTTGGAGAGCTTCAGAGACTAGCTGTTATGGAAGCGCTGCGTGCATGAGAGAAAGTTTTCGGATGACTCCGCGGTGTGGAATTAAAGGCGTTGGGTGAGTCGCCTGTTTTGGTAGAATACCGGCGGTAATGATTTATTCGTTTTATGTGGAAAGTTTCCTGCTCCAGTGGCCCTGTTTATACCCACCCTTGCATAAGGGTGTCCCCCTCCGCCTCACCTAACCCCTGGCAGCCGGAACTCTTAAATCACTTCGGGCGGTCCCCTCAGGGGTCGCCCCCCCTCCCCCTTGCTTCGTCTCGTCCACGTTAGCGCCATCCCACCCCTGACGGACGCAGTGAGAAATATTCCCCTCCCCCTCGCGTGTGACGTTTGCTTCCCCCCCTCTCCCCCAGGCAACTCCACCCCTTTCCCCTCGGAATGTGCCTCGAAGCAGGTGGGTCATTGGGTATAAAGGGAAATTGGAATGGGCTGTCCGGTAACAATCCGGTCTCGCCTCAGCTGGACTGTGATTACACTCAAATCAGAAAAGAACGATATTGTCCATGCCATCATCAATGTTTCACCAATAATAGTAGGTTCCTGGACACTACCTGCCAGATGAACTGTCCATTTCCCCCTATTAATTTCAGCAACCCAAGAGCCTCCTTCCCTTCCGACTATACTCCTTTAAGAACTCTTCATAGTGTCTACCTTCGTTCTCGCCTTTCAAAACCCTCTCTTAAGGAGGTTGATCCGAAAAGTGAAAGTCATGTCATTTTTTAAATATTTTCAGCACTTATAAAACTAAAGTTCCTCTATCTAAGAAAGTGAAGATAATTATACCAAACCTTACTCCTTTTTGCACAAATTGCATTTGAAATTACATACCATTAACGGCGAGAATGGCCATCACATAGGAATATAACGTTTAAAAATACCATGGTGACATGTCATTTTTGCAAAAAACTGATATTTTATGCGTTATTTCACAAGAAATAAAATGACACGAAAAAAAGGCATCAACCCACCGTATTTTTCGCTAAATCCACCAATTTCTGTGCTTATAGCAGACGAAATTCGTTAGTTGTCTTCAAGTGGTGCTGCGGTCGCTCTAGCCAAAATGTATGGCGTATAAATAATATCATTACTAATGAGATATTAAAGCATATTTCAGAAAAATATTATAACATAATGTTTGATAGTAATATTATTGTGTTATACATTAGTAAATTCATTGCGTACATGAATTTATTTCTTTTAAATAAATGCTGAATTGACTCCATCGTCGAGCTGATTAAAATTATCGTAAAAAAGAAATCCTTCGACTTTACATCGTATTTCTTGTGATACTTATGACTTTCAATAGCTTAGGTAATTTTCTTTGTGAAGTAAGGATCACTTAGCAGGCATAACTAGTACTTAAATTAATAAGATTCGTCAAACAACTTGACTCGAGCAGTCGCGAGCCAACCTCCTTAAGGCCGTTTATCACGGTCACTGAAACTGTGCAAGTTGATGTTGAGTCCGGTACGTAGAAAATTGCGAGGACGCTTCCTTGACAGCTTTACACGGTGTAATCGTCGGTGCGTTATATCAGTGACAATATACCATTCAGTAGCGGTAATACCGTCAATATATCGCATAACGTCAAGATCGGTTAAGTAGCAATTAATTGGACGTGAAAGATGCGATAAATTACCACCACTTTAAAATATGTTTTAAGCCATAGTCTAAATATAATAGTGGATACCCTAGTCCCGTATGCTTAATCCAAAATTTGCGCCACGAACGAACGGATGTGGGCCAAGGTAACAGGTTCTTCCTTTACGCGCGAAATTTGAGCTTCCACGTGATTAATCACCCAGCTCATCATTATTGCACTTTATTCATTTCCTAAGGAGTTGAGTGCAAACAAAAACACCTAACTGAATCGTCAAAAACCTATTTAATTGCTAGAATTCCCGTGGAAGTTCGTTGCCGCTACATCTGCGCCATCAGAAATAAACTTCAGACTTGCGCGAACGCATGTATCAGATCAGTACATGCTCTAATTTGCTCGCAAGCGTTCGCGCAGTGGCGCTACCTGTCCTCACAAGTCGTCACTTTACACGGCGTAATATTTCTTGCGCAAGTGTTCTTGCAACAACTTGTGCAGTATCAATGACCGTGTAAAACAACCTTTACTCTCTCCTCTCGATCACAAATTTCCGGAGTCCACTGCCTTTCACTTCTTCCTCGTCCGCCCAACAATTCTTCGCTCATATTCCTTTCCTCCGACTTGATATCTTGAAAGTTTCCGAACTGCGTCCGTCCACTTCTACTGGAGACCAAGTTTGTCCACATAAAAGTCTCCGTTAATCTTTTATTAATGTCTTAACTTAATTTATGTTTCCGATCTTTGTGGAAAACACATTATTCTACATCTTTCCAATGTTTTACACTGCTGCTGCTCAACCCTGTTTATTCAAAAACTCAACCAAGATTAGATTTGGACTATATAAATGATGCCCACTAACTTCACTGCGTCAAATTTTGCGGGGCGAAGGCCCCTAATACAAGCTGAGTACCGAATGAGAGCACCAGCCTGAAGAGCACAAAGGAGCTGACCAGGCAACATACCGCGAACGCGCGGTTTTCACCACTCGACTGCTTAGTATTCTCTTTGAGTCGTGATGGTAATAGAGTAGCGTGGTGTTTATATGTTCTAATACGTTGATAGCATCAATTTCCTTTATTCTATGCCACTTGAATGTAAACAGTGTGTTAATAACAAGTTCGTCATACACGCGCCTTTTATTGCGACTGCCATTAATGGACGTTCAATCTTTTCCTTCCATCCTATTCTCAGATTTCAAATCCTCGGCTGCTTACGAAGCTTAGACAGCTTAGACGGTGATGAAAATTTAAACCGCTGGACTCATTTTAGGCTCAACAATATTATTCCATACGGTTAGCAATCCACCGCAGTGACTTCAATGAACATCATAATCAGATCTTATTTAGGCTGGCTACGCGTCGGCCTGGGAACCCAAAAGTCGCGTGTTCGAGTCCCGCCTTGGGTATTGCGTGTGTGGTGTAATTAAGTTAGGTGTCAGTTGTTTGGAACACACTAAAACCAAATTCTACGTTACAAAATCATTTCCTCTTTAATGGACGCCAGGGAAATTTTCGCAAGTGGTCAGTCTGTTACGCATTCATAGCGCATTTGATGTAGGTGTTAGCGACAGAGCGTTGAAAAGACTGGGATTCTATTTATGGAAAAGTTTTGAGAGAAAATGTGTGAGAGAGAGAATTAGAATTAGTAAGGTATTTATTGCTCAAAGACATATGTCCTCTAAGAACAAAGACAATTTACAGTACAAAATAGAATCATTAAATAAACTCACTTACTCGTCGTGAGCGATAAACCAATACAACAAGACAATACAACAAAAGAGTTCCGTTATGCAAAGACCAAAAAAAAGGAAATGCATATCATACACAATATTCCTAATATCATAATAAGTTCCATCATAGTAACTATAGGTAACATTACAGCCCATCAGTTGCCTAGCGATAAATCATACAGAGCTGAACCAATCAAGAAGAAGGTATGGGAACAGGTTGAAGTTACATAAAGATAAGAACAAACAATCAAAGAAATATAAAAATGTACTTTTTTGTTCATAACACCAATGAGTTATATTGAGGCAGTAAACAATAAACTATAAATCTTTGCCTTAAACAATTTCAAAGTCCGAATATTTTTTACATTATCTGGTAGGTTATTCCAGAGATTGGATCCTACAACCTGGAATGATTTCTGATAAGAAGTTGTACGATGAGCGGGATAGTAGATGAAGTTTACATCTGCTCTTGTAGTAACAGTGGTAGTCTTTGGCTTAATTTGAATAGAGTGAGTAAATATTCAGGCTGTTTATAAAGAAACAATGCGTAAAGGAAAGCAGAGAGAGAGAAAGAGATATTTTGCGGTGATAAGACCTCATAGAGAATTTTTGATTGAACGAATTTAACGAATTGAAGTATTTAACTGAATTGTATCCTAAGGTAAGCAGCGCCTTTGAAACAAATTTCTTTAGACGTACAGAAGGTATCCCTAATCTTTTACAATGCTTTGTTTCCATAAGTTCAACATTTCAAATCGCACTAGTTAGAATCTGACAATGTGGACATATTTAAACCCCTACATAGGTACATACATCACCTGGACAGTCAGAAGGGATGAATTAAGCGAGATTAATTATTTGTCTGCCGAAAGATGTAATACTTCATTTTACATGCACGATGCACAATCACAACGCAAGTAAAGTTCAGTTCGCAACAGAATTCTTTCCATCATGTAACTATTCACTCTTCAATATCATTGCCAATTTTTTCCCCCTTCCTTCTCCAGCAAAATATAATTTCCACGACCGATGGAACTTGCCACCAACTGCCACACACCATTGCGGCGGCGCCTCGCAGGTTGTGACATGTGGGTTCATCAGGATAAGGCGGTAATTAGGGGTATTGTTGAGGCTATTCGCTGGGGCATTTCATCGTATGCCGGGAGCAGATTAAAAGCCGTCGCTACGGGAGACTGGAGTCGCAGGCGAAAATCGTTCATCCGACCGAAAAATGATCCCCAGGGATCATTACAGAGGTCTCGAACACACGTGCCGGTCGCTGATAAGCGGTGGGGGAAGATCAGCCATCACCATGACTACGATGTTGTTGATAAGCTCTCTCTGTTGTGCATGTGTGTCTTCAGTTGTTAATGCTAATGGGGGCGTTTACTCGTAACCGAAATCGCAATTTTGTACACGAAATTGTTAGATGGAAACGAAAAAAGAAATTTAGTGAAAAAATTAATCTTCTAACCAAAACCATTCACTCATAAATCAAAAATTAAAATAAGCAAAAGTTGACGCCGATCGAAAAAGCTGCTGTGATAACATTGACGTCATTTTCCTCCCGTACTTGACTGCTCTTATGGGAAGGGGAGGGAGTGGAGGGGGTTCTCGGAAGGTCTGCTCGCACAAATGCTGTCGTAACTGCTCCTATTGGCAGAGTCAGCTGTGTCCTCCATTGCGATAAGGCGAAGTAGCTTCGCGGGCTCAGTTGTGATTGGACGAATTTGATACACGACAGAGGTTGCACCACACCCACTTTTCCGAAAGGGTTAAAAACATCAGTTTTTCGCCGCCTATAACTCGAGAAATAAAAGACGGATCAAAAAACGGAAAAATGCGGTTCATTTTATTTTACAAACTCTATCATATTCGGCAATAAAAAAATATGGTAAACCACCCCATTACCGGACTGGACCTTAAACATAAAATTAAGGAAATTGTTTACCCAACTGGATGATTTAAAATGTCTTACCTTGTAATATTAGAGATATAAACATTTTTGAATATATTTAATACTCTATGCACATATTTATCAATGGACGCATCATTATCTAACATTTATCCATAAAGTAGTTGCTCCTAATGGCATGCGAGTAAATCTACGTGCTTGGTGATCCTTCAATCCCTGCCATACACCCTCGCAATGACTCTCAGGGTATTATTTAGATATAGATTATTTTCTCCCCATCTTCTCAGTATAGGATCGAGTTTTTATGGTACTAAAGTGCTCTCCTCCCATCCTGAAGGCCCGGATTCGAATCTAGGCTGCAATGCAGATTTCCCGCGAGAATCTTACTTGGACGCAGTTTAGCGAACACTTTAAACTGTAGTTTTTCGTTCGTGGGATAAGCCTTCGATGGAACGGTAAACTGTTGGAAATCCCTCTCCATCTTATCTCAAATGCTCGAAAGAATCGCTTTTCTTCCGAGTTTAGCATGACTGAGCTGTTTGCAAGTTTCGAAGGCATTTCATCACCATCATCACTCAACAATCCTCGGATTGTTTTGACGCAGCTCTCCTATGTATTCTTCTATCGGCCTACCTCTTATTATTAACGTCATTCATCTCATTCACGTTCTTAATTTCTTTTGTTCTACATATCTAATACGAGGTTTTTCTCTTCCTTTCTTCTTGTCCACATGTCCTTCGACAATTGTGTTCATCAGGTCCTCGTGTCTCATGGTGTGGCCGAATAAGTACGAAGTCCCGTCTTTTTCTTCTTGGGTCTTTCATGAGACATCTCTTTTCTCCCACTCTTCTCATGACTTCTTCGATTACTCATATAATGAATTGATTGTCTAGTGATGAATAAATACAGATGGTGGGCAAGAGCTTTGGTGTCTAGGAAAGGGTTTTTGTGGTGTACCTATAGAGGATAGTTTCTCATCCCGAGGTACTGGATTCGAGTCTCGTCATCGAACCAGAATTTCCATGCAATCCTGGTCTCTGGCATAAGCGCTCTTGGTAGTAGTCCAAAAATACTATTCCGTTCTTCCTTTTGACCCACGAGACCTTTTCGGTCGTAGAAAGCCAAGACCGACACCGGGTTTCTCTCCACTCATCCACCTTTTCCGGAAAAATCCCTCATTTCACCCAAACACCCCGTGTTGAAAAATGTTGGTGTTTAGTTACCTTCACTCTTCGCGGTAAAACACAGAATTCGTTTTATAAGCGTCCTTAATTTAACTAAACCATGAATTCAAAACGCATGTTTAGGAGTTACCCAAATCGAAGCGGAAAAAGTGCTTTGAAAATTGGTTCAAACGCATGCAAAAGTGCATAGATCTTCATGGGGAATATTTTGAAAAACAAAAAAACCAAATTCAATCTTAAATATTTGTTTTGTCACTATTGTGCCAGAAATAGAAATAGCAACCTTCGTACTGCACGGTAACAGGTAAGAGTGACGTGCTACTAGATGGTCAGTGTCTACACAGTAACGAAGTGATTGGAGGGAACGTTGGTCGTTATGTAATAAAAATTATTGTGTTATAGCTAAGTTATTATTGTTCATCATGGTCTCCTAAAGATGGTCTCCGAGGAAGAAAAGAATACGATAATTAAAAAGGAAGACTTCTCAGGGCATGTATTCGAAGCAAGTGGTAGTGAACGATGTAAGGGAGAAGAGAAATGTAAACATTTAGTGATTAACCGAAAGAAGATTCGATAAAATGTGTCAGAAGGTAGAATTATTGATAATGGCGGAGTGCATATAAGTAAGATTAGATTCATGATTAAATCTTGTAGGTGCATAAAAAATTATACCACCAGTAATTAGCTTCTGTGCGAACACAATTGCTACGGTTACGTCAATAAATAATATACATCTGATTTTTTAATGCAACACGAAATTTTAATTTTCATCCCAAAGCAATGACGATAATTATCGCTTATAAATATCTACATTTTCGCGCCATAAGGTTTCGGAAGAATATCTCTGTTCACATTTGTGGACTTACTGCGTTCGATCTTGAGTTGAGTGACCCACGTCGTTGATGAATCCAATCTATGAGGGCCAAAAAAAAATTGAAAATTAACGACTGCCCATTTGCGATTGGTTGAATCATTGGACTCTAGCTTTCGAAAATTAGTTTTCCGCCGTTGAAATTTCGGTCGCGATCGTTCCCGCGGACGTAATGAGTTCCAATTGAGATAATTCCGTCATGCCTCGAAAAATTTTATCAATGGTTTTTCGATAGCTACCGTTCCGGAAATTAGATTCCGGTGCGAGCGGTTTATGTAATTCCCGCATGTCCTGTGTTCTGCTGAATAATTTTCCTTTTTTTTGTAAATATTCCTCCCTTATATAATCCCCGAATTCTCAGATATGATGATCCGTGTCCTCTAGTACTAGCGCAGTTCGCTCGTCGCTGAATCCATCTGAATCCTCTTTTCGTCTTGGGATTTATGAATACTTTATCGATGTGTTTTCGGTTATAAAATTAATTCTTTCCTACGGCTTGGAAGGAGTTGTTGATTTATAGCTCGATAGAATAATCCATTGAGTTTTTTTTTCCTCGTCTTTGATTTATGTAATTGCAGTCGTCAGTTCCAAGGTTGGTTGTACGCAACCATCCACTCAAGTCTCTTTCCTGTGCGTCAAGGTATTCAATTTAACATATTCTCTCCTTCCTCACCTTTAGTTATTTTGTTTCTATCGTAAATCATTCATGTTTTCCATCTGTTGTTCTTGGTATTTAGATTTTGCGTAATGGCCTGAATATTTGTCCAATAACGTTGGCACGCCTACGTTTGCGGCTGTTTGTTTATAATAATAATTATTTTTAGTTTTATACTGGTGAATGCAGGTCTAGGTCAAGGTCCTTCCCCACCTACACATTTCACACGATGTCCCTCTTCAGCCCCTCATACCTTCCCATCATTCCATCCAAGCTACCCGTTCTTCTCCTCCCTCTTCCCCGCTCACCAAACGTTCTTCCCTCAATCACGTCTTTCAAAACACCATCCCCTTTTATTACCTTTTCGATTCACACTTTCCTCCCTCTCATAATTTCATCTATCAAATTTATTTCCTCTCCTACCAATTCTAGAGCTTCATCGTCCGTCTTCCTTTCGCCCCACTTTACTTTCTCCATCCGTCTCCACACCCACATCTCAAGATCCCCAAGTCTATGTTCATATTATTATAAAATCCCACGCAAATCCCACGTTTCTGAAAAATAAAAGAAAATATTTCAATGATTTCTTATTTTAATTCCCATTCTATATATCTTGAAACTTAAAAATGGAGGCCTATGTTTTATTACGTTAGCCAAACTTAAATTAATAACGTACGTCATCCACTTCGTCCAATCACAACTGAGACCTCCAAGCTCCTTCGCCTTATCAAAATGGGGGTCACGCTGATAACTCTGCCAATGGAGGTGGTTGCGACAGGATCTGTGCCAGCTGACCTCCCCTACCCCTCCAGTCTTCCTGAAAACAGTGAAGGAGGGGAGGTGGGTGACGTAGATATCTTTAACGCAGCTCGTTTTCATTATTTTTAGTCATCTTTTGCTAATAAAATCAAATTCAGCAAAAGGACGAAAATTGGACGCCTGTGAGCAGCGGGCGATCGGCCTGGCGAGGAACTCCAACTGCCTCGTCAACGACGTAACTTTCCATAACCAATCTCCGTTGCTGCTCGTCACCCTACCTACCCCCTCTCCCTACACCCTTCCCCCTTCCCTCCACCATGACTATATATACTGAGACTGATATGACCATTGTTACCTGAAGATGGCGTAACTGCCGAAACCGGTCGTATGTTAAATAAAATCCTGTGGAAGTGACTAAGATTTCTTATTAGTTGACATCTTTTGCTAATTTTAAATTTTTATCCATGAGCGAACGGCTCTGGTTAGAAGATTAATTTTTTCACTGAAATTCATTTATGGTTATCCAACTATTTCTTGTACAAAATAGCGATTTAGGTTCCGAGTAAACTTTAGCCTTGAATTTCCATCAAGAATTGTGAATGCGTTTGAGATGCACCAATAAATATTTCAAATATTTACGCTGTTAACAAGAAGAAACGCAATGCTCTCGAGTTTCCCTGCTTTATGAAAAGGAATGCATTAAATTCACTGATCGATTGACGTCCCTCTGCATTTATCGGGGAAACAGCCGTTTCTAAGAGTGGGAAACGACCTTCCTTCTTGAATTAATTTTCTTTTCGTGACGGCGGCGGCGTCTTCCGATTGCTCTCCGTATTCTTTAAGATGCCTTCCTTGAGGCAGAGAGGCGCTCGCTCCCGTCCTTGAAGATTTAATACGCAATCACGCGATCTTGTATCGCGTCGCGTCTATTTCGAAAATCGTCTCCTTGCGCTTCTCTCGTTCCTTTGATGTTCGCTGGAGAGGAAATTCATTCAGTTTCTCAGCGAATGTTGCGCCACACATCTCTTCATTTCCTCTTTTCCTGAGATGGAGGAGAGTTGATCTCCGATTCCTCCCCCCCCCCCCCCCCCCCCCCCCCCCCCCCCCCCCCCCCACAACCCCCCTCATCCCTCCTAATGAATATCGCCCAGACTTTCCGTTATGGGTGATTTCACCCGTCCGATTTAATCTATCGGTCTATCCCGAAAGGGGAGAAAGAGAGCAAAGAGGAAATCTCCGACCCTACAGTTACCATTCGACGACAAAACAATCACGAAGACCGCTCCTGTACATTTGCTTCGTTTCGTTTGTTTTTTTTTTTGCCCTAGTCTCGCGCGAATATGATTACATTGCGATCGTGGTGTTCGCTTATCCGAAAAAAAAGTTCATCTGATAAAAAATGAATTAAGGGAGACGACGTTTTGTTATTTTTTTAATGCGATGATAAAAAACAAATTTTTCAGCTTCGATAGCGGTACGCGACGCCGATCGGAATGTCAAACATGGCGAAATGAAAATGGAAAACTATGGAATTTATTTTTTTTTTAATTTTATTATCTCCGGATCGGAGGGATGGTTTAAAAACACACACACCACATCAGTGTGGGGGTGGGGGGAAATGAATTAAAATTGTTTGGGATATTAAACTCGGTTGGCATGGTAACGGGGCGGCGGAAATGAATTCCAGCTCCTCTCCCCTCCCCCCCCCCCCCTGTCAGGAGGGGATTCAGGGTTCGAGGGGTGAGTTGCCCCCCCCCCCCCTGCTATTATCCTGCTTGCCCCGTAATCCGGAATGGGATTCCCCCTCCCGCCAACGGCCCTCATTTCATCCTTGAATGTATTTATTGCCTCCCTCCCTCCAACCACCCCCAAAACCCGCCCCCGTGGCCCACCGGAAGCTCCCTCTCCCGAAGGGGGTTACGGGCCCGGAGCAAACGCACGTGCCAGCGCCACCCCCTCTCTAACGGGCGGATGGCGAAACTGCGAAAACGAACGAATCTTCCCGTTCGGATTCGCTTTCTTCTCGTTTCTCTTCTCTTCTTTCTCTCGTAAATCCATCCCGTCTCCGGGGCAGTTGTTGTTTTAACTCGCATTATTAGATTCCCATCCTTCGATTGGTCGATCGATCCGACCCAGGGGAGGCGCAGCCGTGGTCCCCCGTGATAATGGACGCGATATCTCGACGCGGTGGTCGGAAATGTGAGAGCGTGCGTTCGACCGTGATTCTCCTCCTGATGGATTTTCACTTCCGTCGGATGTTGAAATTATGTTTCGGATTCATTCGTTCGAGGGCCTGCGTGTAGTTGCGTTGTATTTACGTGCTTCATATACACATTAAATGCTTGATCATGAACTTTGCTTTATCAGTGCATTGGTCAAGTTTTTTTCTCTTCTGAACAATTCTGTTGTTTACTATTCTTCCGAATTCTCAACAGGCTATAGTGAGTTGATATCCATCTACCTCAAGTTCTCTCTTACATTTCACCCTATCCAACCCGCGTTTTCTAAAGTGAATCCCTTTTAAAATCTTTATGGTTTCTGCACGATTGCTTGACATGTATAATAGCTATCATTTTCCTTTCTTTGCCGCAGTTACTCAGAATCCTCCTCAATATTTGCTTCCTCAAAATCCTTCCTCTTTCAAATCTCTTTACTTTGCCTTATTCTGATTTACCTGACCAAATCCTGTCCCAGACCGAAATATTACTCGATAACATCTGAAAAGAGTGTGAAAAGATTAACTTCCTCGGCAGTCTTTGGAACTCGTCCCTATACAGGCAATTATATATCGGTGGGATGCCATACGCCTTTAAATTGGCTTCAAATATAAATATTTGATTACTGGTCCGAAATCAGCTGGTGATTAATGTCCTATCGATTTTGAAGAAGTCTCAAATAGCTCTGTGGACCCTGATTTATTTACGGTGGGAATTAACTGTAGGATTACTTATAATTTAATTAGTTGTAACACCCTGAGAAATAGTTTCATGCAGTACCTACTCCATGCGATCATTCTATCGGCTAGCCTCTTCGTCATCATTATATATATTATTTATGTTGCCTAAATCAATTTTCTTCAACTAATACGAAGCCTATAGTGACGGATAAGGTTTAAGTGTAGAAGATTTTTTTTACTAACTTTTGGACCTCGCATACTAAGTTTGCGTAAAGAAACACATTGTTTATATTCGAGTAAAAAGAAAAACCTTTTAGAGTAGCGAAAGAAGAGCGTTTCCATGGAGACCTCATGAATAAACAACGTAGAAGAATGGATTTTTGTCGGCAGGAGGCATGCATGTTGCTTTTAATCGTGTAAATATATAACAGGAGTAACATATTGTAAAATGTAGATACGTTCATGCTAATAAACTGTCTTTACCATCTTTTATAGGTACATACACTTCTCTATTTCATTTCTAGACCCCAGAAAAAGAGTGAAACATTATTTTGGAAGGAGAGGAGGTTTAATTTTTGAAAGTTTACTCAGCTTTATTGCTATATAGATACATAATTGTTCTATCTCTTATGCCCTTTAACTTATGGAGGCTGCACCGGATTATGAAGTAGATGTAATTTTTGCGAAAATTTCAGGACACATTTTTTTGGCCCTTCTATCGATTGGCAATAAAATAATTTAGCCTTTCCATAATATATTTGAAGAAAAGAGACGTTGAAAATCAGCTATTATATACGTGGTTATACGGCAGAGCATGGCTCCTGCAGTAAAATTTGCAGATTAATAATGTAAAGAGAAATGTCGTTTTGACGAAAAACTAAAAAAATAAGCGAAATTTTTTGTAGAATTTAGCATTGTAAAAAAGTGCTCTCCTAACCATACTCGTTTAATTGATATTAATAAATGTTTGCCCAAAAAAAAGCAGAAAAATCTTAGTTATATGTAAGTGGCGCTACAGTATGTTATTATCATTGGCAACGGTACTTGTGACGGGACGTGCTTACAAGCCTATTTACTAACTTAATTTTGGAATACACCTTACCAAGATCCTTGTTATATTTTTTTATGTAATTTAAATATTTCATTGGTTATTGACATGGTGCATTTAATACCAATGCTTCCAAATGGTAGCAGCGTCATTGTTGCCAATCAAATTTAAAAATATGTATATTAATAAACTTCAAAACGAAGAGTTGTATTTGCAAGTAAAAATAGTTTAAAATAGTAAATAGTTTAAAAATAAGTAAGAAAAAATTTAACCTGTTTTAGAATGCGTATTAGCAGGATTGAGCATGTAGTCTTGCTTTGTAAATTAAGCGTGGCAACAACACGTCAGTCATGTTCCGAGGTGAAAATGAGTTAAAAGAAGTCGTAAAAAATAGAATGCAAATACAACACGCTATATAATAGCATACTCATACAATTAATGTGCATGAGTTATCACCCAATATATGATTTTCCATATAGGTGTTTTTCTGGATCGTTATTTTTTTCATTAAATAACATACGCCCTTTTACGGGATTTTGAATAGCGGAGTCACGGTGGAACCTCTTTAAATCTCTTAGGAACGATAGAATTTAATGGTGAATACGGATGAAATCTGTTTCCCGAAGATTAATGATGTACTCGATGCGAAATTTTCTCACCAATTTAAATACATAAGCCAAAATTTTCTATGCCAAACACAAAGATTATTAAATGCTATTAAAATATTCCCGAAAATTGACGAAAGTCACGTGACCTGAAACGCCTTCTGCCGTCACTGCACGGTATAGGTTCCACATTGCTACGGAGACAGACATTTATTTTTAAAAGAAAACGAAGTGAATATATTGTTTTGAGGTTTTTGGCCGCTTCTCGAACGAAACGATGACTGAAAAAAGCACATTCCGACAATTTACTTTGGTTGACTCCATTATGGCGGCGTTCTTCTAAAAAAAAAAAACGAACGATTTCATAAACGTAGTAGAAATTCTTGGGCACTATACAGGAATTATATAATTTATGGACGATCTGCCTGTTACCATCCATACTACTTATATAAAAAATCAAAATACAATCGTTAATTGCATGAAACAAATGAGATAAATACATACGCAATCGCCAAGTATTCATTTAACAACTTACCTCCACGCATAAACAGATAAACAACGCCCATAGTGATACCGTGCCGTGATTTCATGCCGTGACGTCATGTTTTCAAGCTGCCGAAAAGGTACAATTTTTAAAGAGTAATATCTTTGTAACAAAACTTAATTCTTAAGTGAAATTTTCGCCAAGCACATTTTAGCTAATAAACTTCACATTCAAAGAGTCATAAAAAATTGTGCATGTTCCCCATTGTCGTCCTTGGCTGATGGTTTAACTTAGAATGAATGAATTATAAAACCACTATGTAGGGTTATCTATAAATTTGATCGGGTGGCAAACATAAACGGGTAAGAGCTCGGAGCGCGGGGGAATAAGGGTAGGGGGTCATTTCTTGATCGCTTCAATGTTTTTTCATCTCGGAAAGTCATTCGCCGTCGCTGCCGAGCGACTAACTCCGTCATCCTTGGCGAGGGAAAAGAAAAGAAACGTTCCGATGACTCTTGCGTGGTATTTCTTCTCTTCCTCAGCGCCGACGTGTCTCTCCTCCTCCTCCCTTTTCGCCTTCTCCCTCCCCACTCCCCCTTCTTTCTTTCTTCTCGCGGCTGACAATCGCGTTGCGCAAGGGTTGTTCGCCCGGTCGAAGAGCATGTGCCCTTCAATTAGCGCTGTGGGATTTTCGCCCCTCTTCTATTTTCAGAATCTGTGAAAGGTCGGAATGATAATGGGGTCGTTTACCATATTTTTTATTGCCGAATCTGACAGAGTTTGTGAAATAAAAAGACGCGTATTTTTCCGTCTTTTTATCGGCCTATTATTTCTCGAGTTATAAGCGGCGAAAAACTGATGTTTTTAACCCATTCGGAAAAGTGGTCGTGGTGCAACCTCTGACGTCTTTGACTTCGTCCAAACACAACTGAGCCCGCGAAGCTACTTCGCCTTATCGCAAAAGGAGGGGGGAGGGGGGGACACAGCTGACTCTGCCAACGAGAGAGATTGCGACAGGATCTGTGCGAACAGACACCCCTCCACTCCCCTTTTCTTCCCCTAAAAGCAGTCAAGGACGGGAGGAAAATGACGTCAATGTTATGACAGCAGCTTTTTCGGTGGGCGTCACCTTTTGCTTATTTTAATTTTTGATTTATTTCCGAATGGTTGCGATTAGAAGATTAATTTTTTCACTAAAATTCAGTTTTTGATACCATCTAAGGATTTCGTGTACAAAATTACAATTTCGGTACCGAGTAAACGCCCCCATTGCATTAGTTCAATAGAATAACAAAGACGGAAATTGGAAATGAAAAACCACTTTTTACGTTCCACACAAAGATTTTATTGGGTTCGACCATGGTTTCGACAAAATAAGTCATTATCAAGGTGTAAAAATAAATAATGTCCGTTCCTTAAATACCGTCAAATTAGGGGTGAGGAGGAAAACTGAGGAAGGAGGGTGGGGGGGGGGGGATGGTATGGAGTTGGGGGAACTGTGGTAGGTGAGAAATCCCTGTTTTGACTCTTGGGGAGTGGATCTAGTGGAGGATTCAAGACTGAGCGCCTGCATGCTCGGCTAGCATAAAATCTATCTCAAATGTGTTATTAAGTGTTTCCGCTCTAATAGGCGCTTCACCGGGAATAGAGGTATAAGGATGGGAATGGAAGGGGAAGGAGGAAGAGTGGAGAGAAACCCAGCGTCGGCATGAGCCTGCTCTTAAAGAAAGGGCGCCAAGGGGACCACGGCTTAACGTACCATCCGACGGGCGGAGTATTGAACTTGAAATGCTCTCCACTAATCACTCAAGTAATGGCCAGTTTGCCGATGAAAAATATCTCCCAGCGCCGGGGTTCAAACTCGGACCCACTGGATGAGATGTCAGTACCCTAACCCCCTAACCACTACATATATTCGACACTGCTAAAACCACGATATCAGAACAATGGTGGTATTCGTTTTTTTCATATACTAATTGGAGGGCTAGACACCCGCCTTATTAATGAAAAAAAAATCATTTTTTCCTATTCATTAGTTTTATTTCAGTCCGAAGGCTTTAGGCGGCTTTCGTTATTTTTTTGTTCGCGAGATCCCGGACTCCAGACGTGAGAATGATGGTGATGAATTCCGGGAGTCGACTCCGATTTCACGAGCGATTGGAGTGCCACCCGTGTCGACGCAAGGAACGCGGCATTTGAGAATGCCAGGCGATCCACTATCTGGAAACGGGATTCTTTTCTGAGTGAGAGAGAGATAAAGAGAGTTAGACGGTGACAGCGAAGTAGCAGGATCCAGTGAAAAATAGACTTTCTAAACTCTATGCGACTTTCATTGCGGGAAGTGGCTGCGATGAAGAATTGAAGTGGGGTTGCTCAGTCGTCGCGTCGACCATTTTGGATTCCACTCCTAAAGAGAGTTTTCTTAGAACAGAAAGTAATAAGACGCTGGGAACTGAACGCTGAGTGGAGTCCTCGAGGACTTGGGCGAGAGCCCAGGTGGAACGCAGTACATTACTCATTCATCTTTTGGAGAACATGTGGTAGCAGTCTTCTTAAAGGCTTAGAAAGTCGTTACTTGGTATTTGTTCTACGAAGGAAAACATCCGTTTCCTTTCGCGATTCTCTCTGAGTCTTTCAAGAAATGTTATGAATCGCGCTTAGCATTTGGACTGGTGTGTGACAAAGTTACAGGCTGATTGATCAGTTCTAAGGATTCGTAATGGTTGGATTTAAGACGCTCCATCTGCCAAGGTTATATCTCAGGGGCAAGTTTACCTTAATGATGAGAAGAATCCAATATGCATGCACTAGACTGGATGTGAAGCCTCGACCTTCAAGTTTAGGATCTCCTAGCTGTTACACGCTACGGGACGTTAATGGGATATTGTATCATAGCGATAAAACAGTGGGATATGGTATCATAGCGATAAAACAATGGGATATGGTATCATAGCGACGATCACCTGCGCCGTTCTTTACCTTTTGCTTTAATCTGTGATGATCCTTTCGGAACACTATGTCCTATCATCCCTTTGAAGGATTGCTTTTCCCAAATTGAAACATTGAGAAAATTCATCCCGCGTGGGTTTTTATTATTCATTCACTTCGCATCCATTACGGATGGAGGTTCGAATAGAAATAAAATAAGTCTGCGATGACGTGCTGTCGAAATTTTTGTGTTAAAAATTTCCCTCCATCTCTCTCCTGAGTGGAATTCGGAAGAAATCGATTGACTATCAACCAGATGTGACTTTGGAATGATTTCGAAAGTGCTGTGTTGCTATCATCTCCGATTAAAACGATAAATTTATTTTGGCGCCCTGCCAGCGCTAACTTCCCGATTCTCAGTCGCCCGAGTTGGAAGGCTGCCCGCGATTGTAATCTACATCCTCATGGTTGCACGTATGTATTCAGCTGGTGGCATCTTAGGTGTAGGGCAGGTGGTGTACTTACGTCACCACGTGTCGAAATCAACATAATCCAATCACATGCTACTTAACATCCTTCCTAAATTAAATTTTGTGATTGGATTGAGCATCACATGTGGGTGATCTCTTCACATTTCTCCGCGAGACTAAAAAAAAAATACATCGGCCTCGCATTTAGATGAATGATTTAGCTTGAATTGGCAACATGCGGTCTAGTAAGCGATTCTCAACCTGGTTCTAAACGCCGAAACTCGATTTAGGCTAATTCAAAAAAATTAAAATGGATTATTACTTATTTTCTTTTGTATATTGTCATTGTAGTTGTAGGTGTTTCTTGCGTAAAGTCTAGTTGGTGTGGTAACGTGGCTCTTAAACTTTTATGAAGCTGCGCCAACATTACCTTAATATCAACTCGACGTACAGGTCCGCGAATGTCCGCTTCCCTATCGGTTCTTTAATTGAAGACGTGAACCTTCTTTATTACCTCATAAGTATTTTTATTACGTCAATATGAAGAGGTTGGCCGATAGAAGAATCGAGTGGAGAGCTGCGTCAAACCAATCCGAGGATTGTTGACCGATGATGATGATGTAGTATTTTTATAGTGTAGATTTCCATCAACATGTATTGATAAGAAACGAGCTGTCCGTTCGCTATAACTAGGTGAGGTATTTCGGATATTGTGAAGACTATCGTTTTAAAAGGAGTGTGGTGGCCTAGTGTGTAGAGCGCTTGGCTAGTGATCGAAGGGTCCCGGGTTCAAATCCGGGTGAAGACTTTGGAAGGCCCCCCTGCCCTGAATGTGTGAAATTCACACGACTGTGGCTTAGTCCGGGGTGAGCTCTACCCTCACCTATCCAAACCAACCTTCGGGTTGAATCACTGAGTGAATGAGTGATCGTTTTTAAACCGTAATCATTGTAGTATCGTTGTTAATTTATGCAAATTATAAAAATAGGTTTTTGTTCGGGTTAGATGGAGGCAAAGCTGTTCCGTTTGATGTCTAACACCTCGTCAAATATATTTTAATATGCTTGTAGGCGTCATAGATAGCATAATTATGTAAAAAAGTAAAAGAATCCTGGTTACGATGATGGTTAGATTAAAATAAATAGAAATGATGTTCAAATACAATAGGGAAAAATACCATGCATCGAAGCAATACCTATGTGTTAAAAACATATATGTACGAATGTGAGAAAGCCTGGAGTTTTACTTTATTTATTCTAGAGATGAGTTGAATAGCAGATTTCTCGGATTCGAATATCTGATCATGACTCGAATATCTCGAATTTCGAATATCTCGAATACTAGAATTGCGATTGATACGCTAGATGTTATTGTGCAAATTGATTTGTTGTCTGTTGAAGTTTAAAGGTACAAGTTGATTACATTCAAAGGAAATCAATTCTGCCTTTAAAATGTCAAATACATAATAAGATATTTTTTCTACCAATGATGGCATGTTGAATACAATCACTTTTATGAGCCATTAATAAGTGAGCGCATAGTGTAAATACACCATATTCTGTCCAGTCTTGAATTAATATGATGTAGGCCTTGATAATGACATGTGTATTGTTGAAACCTATGTCGAAGTCGATAAAACTGGCGTGTGGAATGTAAAAAGGAATTTTATTTCCGTTTTTCTAATACGATGTTGGTCATCAACATGCAAAATATGGCGCCATTAGCATAGTTATTCGAGTTCTGGAATATCGAATTCTTTTAGCGCGATTATTCGAGATCTCGAATAACAAATGCTTTCTAGTAATCGAGGAATTGGAGCATTCGCGGGTTTTGTATTGGCGCATCTCTATAGTTTCATCCTTTATACGAGAACGTTCACTGACAGAAAACACCTGAAAAGTCCCGTCGGATTTGGCGGGAACTCCTCGGGTTTTTATTTCATTTCTTTTCACTCCATTTTGCTCCACCTGATTTTGTCGAAGGAAGCGTCTGAGCAATTTTACCATATTTTTTGATTGCCGAATCTGATAGAGTTTGTAAAATAAAAATACCCGTATTTTTCCGTTTTTTGATCCGTCAATTATTATATAAGCGGCGAAAAACTGATGTTTTTAACCCTTTCGGAAAGGTGGGCGTGGTGCAACCTCTGACATATATCGACTTCGTCCAATCACAACTGAGCCCACGAAGCACCTTCGCCTTATCGAAAAGGGGTGGACACAGCTGACTCTGCCAATAGGAGCGATTGCGACAGGATCTGTGCAAGCAGACCTTCCGAGAACCCCCGTGGGCGTGGTGCGAGCTCTGACGTGTTCGACTTCGTCCAATCACAACTGAGCCCGCGAAGCTACTTTGCCTCATCGCAATGGAGGGACACAGCTGACTCTGCCAATAGGACAGTTACGACAGCATCTGTTCGAGCAGACCTTCCGAGAACCCCCATCCACTCCCTTCCCTTCCCCTAAAAGCAGTCAAGAACGGGAGGAAAATGACGTCAATGTTATCACAGCAGCATTTTCGGTGGGCGTCATCTTTTGCTTATTTAAATTTTTGATTCATGAGCGAATGGTTGTGGTTAGAAGATTAACTTCTTCACTAAAATTGTTTTTTATGTTTCCATCTAACGATTTCGTGTACAAAATTGCGATTTCGGTTCCGAGTAAAGCCCCCATTACTTTTGCAGTGTCCGAGGATGGAGCATCACGGGTTTCTACGTCTTGAGCGAGGCCAAATTGGCGCTCCCATCTCCTGTGTTTGCCTCGGCGGCGGCGGGAACTCCCCCTCAAGAGCACACACGATAAACGACCGACCCACTTCGCTCTCCCCTCCAGCCAATGGAGAGACACAAACACACAGACACCTCGCTCTTTTTTTCCTCCCTGCCATCCTTCCCGCTTCTCCTTATTTGGGTCGATAGCATTGCAGCGATATGAGTGGCCTCCTACCTCTTCTCGCCTGTTACACATACAGTCAAACTCGGATATAACGAGATCCGAGGGACCAAATGCTTTTGCTCGTAATATCCGTCACTCGTTATATCCGTTACGAGTAACAACATGTATTGTCACTCACTGTCTTTCCCTCTCTCACGAACACACGCGCGCTCACACACATACTATTCTTATGCAGAGGTGATAAAATAACAAAGATTAATATAAGATGAATGAAATGTGACAAACTAAGGTGTAATTTGTTTCAAATGTCGCACCTAAAGCACTATTTGCCTAATGTGTTGAAACGATTAATGTATCAAGGCTTAGCTGAAGCCGTAATACGTTATGGTTTGACGATTTGGGGTAGCACAAACTCCACCTTGCTGAATAAGGTTATGACTTTACAAAATAAAATTGTTGCGCATATGATGGTCAAGGAAAACAATGTGAGAGAAGTATATAAGAATCAAAGTCTGTTGCCATTAAAAGAATTGTATAAATATGTGTTAATTTGTGACAACTTCTTTGACAGAAAATCTATAAAGCGACGTGTGATTAATACTGACATGCAACTGCAGCGAATAAATAAGTTGTCTGTACCTAAGTATTTTAACCTCCATGGCAAGAGACCTTTGGCACATGTAGTCCCTGTATTGTTAAACAACTTACCTATGTCAATGCATGATATTAATAGCATATCTATTCTTAAAAAATCACTGAAAGAGTGGCTCATTGGTTAATACTGTTAAGCTCTTTATTGTCCAAAACGCTACACAGCAAAAAAAATATATTTTCACTAAAGGCACCTGCTGACAAGCCGCTTTGGCTTAGCAGGACCTTAACTGCACTGTTATTTTTTTTTATTATTATTTATAAATTATAACTCTCTATTGTGATTGCACCACTACATTGTAAACTGGGAACCTGCTGATAAGCATCAGCTTAGCAGGACCATACAAGATAATAAATAATTCATAATGACTAGACACTAGAAAGTATGCTTGTAACTGTTGTAAGTTGTAATATTTTATTTTTTTGTAACCCATCCATAGGAAAATTACAACATGTAAGCTTTTTTTGAAAAAATAAGTTTATTAAATTGGAAAATCACAAAATGAACAATTTATTCAGTAAACTATCCACATAAATGATAAATTTACAAGAAAAAGCCCTTGGTACGACAGTACAGCCACTGCTCGTTCATTTGGACTAAAGATTTGCTCGATATAACCGTAAGGCTCTCTAATACAGTCTCGTTTTAACCATTATATATTGCTCATAAATGGCATTATTTCCATACAATTCTTCTCTCTTTCCTCGCAATAGCCGAGATCTCGTTTTAACCGTGCTCGTCATAAATGAGTTTGACTGTATTCTGGTTTGTAGGCTCTCGCCGTTTTCGCTATTATCTTCTCATCAACTGGGATGGATCACTGGTAGCAGCCAGCACTCATTCCTCCTCGAGCTGTGACCAACGCCGCCTGCCTTTCACGCCGTCACACTAAACCGCCCACTTATCTTTTCCTTCTATCGCGGCGTTACATACGTTATCGTGTCACGGACATACGTTATCGTGACTGCTTTTAGGGAAAGGGAAGGGAGTGAAGGGGGGTTCTCGGAAGGTCTGCTCGCACAGATCCTGTCGCAATCACTCCTATTGGCGGAGTTAGCTGTGTCCCCACCTTTGCGATAAGGCGAAGTAGCTTCGCGGGCTCAGTTGTGATTGGACGAAGTCATTATACGTCAGAGGTTGCACCACGCCCACTTTTCCGAAAGGGTTACAAACATCAGTTTTTCTCCGCTTATAACTCGATAAATAATTGACGGATCAAAAAACGGAAAAATACGGGCGTTTTTATTTTACAAACTCTATCAGATCCGGCAAAAAATATGGTAAATGACCCCATTACCCTTCTGAAACTACAGTCCTGATAAATAACCTTCTGTGACTCATGCTCCTGAACATGCTCCTGAATAACAGTGGTATCAGGTGACAGGAATGGATCCGAAAAGTAAGGGGTAGGTGAATAAAACATGCTTACATCCCTAACTCATTCATTCACACCTCGACCGATGCAGCGCTTTAAAAGCCACTATCATTCGTGGATCTTTCGTGACCAGCGCTACATTTGCCATTATCTCCCATTAACCTTCCAACAGCGAAATTATCAGTAGATACTAAATACTCCTGATACTGGCCTTAATGGAGGAAAGAGGGCGGTAAGGAACGTAAGGCATTGGAAAAAAATCAAAAACTCGGAAACATTATTATCCCAATGAAACAACCGATAATTAATATTTAACTTACTTGTGGAAATATTCGTCAGCAGGTAATGATCCTCCTTAGAAACGTATTTCAAACAAGATCGTTCAGATCGACAAGGCTGAATATCTAGGTTAACTCCTGGATACAGTGATTCCAATACTTCTCGTAACTCACTAAGATGTACAGGTTCCCGGAATTTCAAATAACAATGTAAATGGTAATGAACAGTATTCGATGAAACACTACTCTCCGCTGAAACACAATAACTAACTAAATCGGGTTTCAAAAAATCTCAAACACGTACAGTACCACACTCAAGAAAATATAGCTCCGTTCTGCCATAGTTCCTGGACTCCCATTGGTCCTCTTTAAGTTGATACCTGCCGACAGATCCCCCTCCCCCTCTCCTCTATTCGATAGAGGTGCGAAAGGGGGGTGAGCGATCGAATTGGCTTGCGGTCGATCTTGGATCAGTGAGGTCGATTCATTTTACGGCCAATCGTTCTTGGTGTAACGGTCGACCCAGCGAAGACAGCTCGACATCATCGAACGACATTCTGCAACTCCCGACTGACGTATCCTTATGGGCATCATTCCTCCCAAGTCGTAAACGTTTCCAACGAGAACTGCAGTTAGCGTCAACGGAGTTGGATTCAAGCTCCGATTCAAGTTCCACCGGTTGCCACGAGACAGGCGTTGCCAAGGTGCTGGGCGTAAGACTTGAGGAGAGTCCCTGGGTGGACGCGTTATTGTCGAGAGGCTCTACAACAACGTACTTAAGCTTAAAACCCTTATTATTCTTGATTGCAGCATTTGTGACTTCTCCTCTTGGCCTTAATCTCGGCGCTCGAGAATTTTTCTATCCTTCACACCACCTCACCCCCTGAGGTGTTTTCTTCAAGCCATTCCGATACACTCTCTAGTTGGCGTAATACTTCGTATTCACGTTGCCCTCAATAAGGGCTATGTGTATGAATAGCGAGCGTGACTTTTATGCCGGTAGCGTGTCAGTATAATATTGACGTATGTGCAAAATTAAATATTTCAAACTAAATCTGAGATGGAACAGTAAACACGGTACTTCCTCTAGAATTCAATTGGCTATTTGTTACTGTATACGACAAAGGAATCCACATCATTATCCAGCAATCCTGGGATTGGTTTGACTCAGCTCTCCACTGAATTATTCTATCGGCTTATCTCTTCATATTTACGTATTTCTTCTCTTTCAGGTCCTTCATCACTTATTCCATATATCTCACTCGAGGCCTCCCTTTGCTATTCTTCCCGTCTACTTGTACTTCAACGATTGTTTTCATCAGGCCTTCGTGTCTTAAGATATGACCGATTCAGTTGTCCCGCTTCTTCCTAGGGTATTCAGCGAACTTCTCTTTTCTCCCACTCTTCTTAGGGCTTACTCGTTACTTACTCGGTCGATCCATTTAATCTTCAGCATTCTTCTGTAGCACCACATTTCGAATGCTTCCACCCTTTTCTTTTCCGCTGCTGTAATTGTCCATGCCTCACTGCCACAGAGAAACACGCTCCAGATGTACGTTCTAATGAATTGTTTTCTTACTTTCACGCTTGTATTTCTAACTATTAGTGGATTGTTCTTTTCATAGAATGTCCTCTTTGCGCGGGCTATTGTATTGACTCTTTCTTTTTTGCTTCGTCCGTCGTTGGTTATTCGGCTTCCTAGATAAAGGAACTCTTTCGCTTCTTGTCAAACCCATACGAAGTCCAATTATATGATAACTTGAAAGCTACTTCACGATCTTGAGAGCTGCAAGCAATCAATAAACTAATGGCGTTCATTTCATCAAAACACTGCATCTAACTTTAGATTCAGTATTGAATGTGATGAAGAAAACAAATTTTTATGTAGCATGTTTTATGATTTAAACACCTTATATATTAAAGCAAACACTGGATAAAGTTGCCTCCGAAACATGCATTTACAAGTAAATGAACGGGGGCCAAACATATGACACCAAAGCAGCTGATGAGTCGAGCTAAACCTTGATTTTATCATAAATAACAATGAACAAATCTTTGTACTTTGTACATAAAACTGATTTTATTATCACACAAATTTTGTGGCTAGGGAAAAGGTGATCTGTATAGAGATAAACACAATCTAGCGGAAGCATGATATGATTTTAGTTTCGCTTCCCCTCGATTGAAAAAATGTAAATGCCATCGTATGTACAAGTATCTTTACACCTTACCTGCTGTAAAACTTTCCTATGATTACATTACTGGGGATCCTCATGTATCCAAAGTTTGTCATATGAAATGCAACTATTTCGCTTGGATCTTTTCGATAATTACAATCCATAATATTTATTGACGATCTAAAATATTAAATACCGTTACTACAACTTTGCCTGCTAGTTCACGAAAAAAGTACCAGAAGTTGATAATCAAGTTGTGACGACGGATTACATTGGTTCCTAGTTGTTTTTTGTTGATTATAAGCAGTCTCAGCAATAATTTCAAGTATATTGACTTATCCTTTCTTCGAACCGGAGAAAAAATAAGCACCAGTCGCTTAACAGAATACTGTGTGGAATGGGGGCGTTTACTTGGAACCGAAATCGCAATTTTGTACACGAAATCGTTAGATGGAAAAAAAAATAATTTTCGTGAAAAAATTAATCTTCTAACCACAATCATTTACTCACAAATCAAAAATTTGAATAAGCAAAAGGTGACGCCCACCGAAAAAGCTGCTGTGATAACAATGACGTCATTTTCCTCCCGTCCTTGACTGCTCTTAGGGGAAGGGAAGGGAGTGGAGGGGGGTTCTCGTAAGGCCTGCTCGCACAGATCCTGTTGCGACAGCTTCCATTGGCAGAGGCAGCTGTCTCTCCCCCATTGCGATAAGACGGAGTAGCTTCGCGGGCTCAGTTGTGATTGGACGAAGTCGTTATGCGTCAGAGGTTTCACCACGCCCACTTTTCCGAAAGGGTTAAAAACATCAGTTTTTCGCCGATTATAACTCGAGAAATAATTGACGGATCAAAAAATGGAAAGATAAGCGTCTTTTATTTCACAAACTCTTGTCATATTCGGCAATAAATAAAATATGGTAAAAGACCCCATTAATTCCTGGAGCGTACTGAAGCGCCGAGCTCCGGAGCTTTTGAGTTGCAGAATAAACCTATTGGAATTCAAGTTCTGTTTTGGGTATCACTCCAGTTTGAGACGAGTCGCTCTTTATTTCCCTGCCTCGTTCCCTCGAGAGATGAGTTTCCGACCGTCGGGGTGCAGTTATGGATATTGGCACGAATATCAGGGAAAATATTGGATTTTCCCCTCCCGTCTCTGATCTCCGCTTCGTTCACGAGGGCCTTGGAAATTCCCGAGAAGTTTCTGCCCCGGGCAGCTCACTTCACTCTCCCCGGAACCCTTCCTCCGCCACCCTAAAAAAAAAAAATCCACCCCTTTTCCGCTTCCCTGCACCCCGAAAGGAAACTCGAAAATCAATCGCATTTTTTTCCCATCCGTGGAATGTGGGTCAAGAGCCCTCTTCGTCTCCTCCGTTTGGATGTTTTTTCTGGTTCCTTGGATATGCGGATTTTTTTAAGACCACGGCACACTTCGAACCGGTGCCGAATGATTCATTTTCCTTCCTTCTCTATCTCGATAACTTTTTCTAATCGTGCGTGCGTGTCGTGAGAGTGTTCAACCATCCATCTTCCCTCACAGTATTTCGTAAACTATTTACAGTACGTAAAAAATACGTAATTACCAATTACTAATTTTGGTATTTTTATACGGCCTTCGCTCTCTGTACTGTTTCCGTTGTGCCACAATTATCGTAGTTAATACTTCGCCAAATAGCATATATATATGTAATAATAAAACAAGGAATATTGACAATAATTGCCATGCGAAAAAATTCACCTGGACCGGGAATCTAACCACGGACCTTTGGCTTTCTGGGCCACTACGCAGACCACTACGATACCCAGGATCCTTAAATTCGCATGGTAATTTTACCGAGGTTCAAGGTACTAGATGTTGAGGCCCGGAAAGCCAAAGGTCCGTGGTTCGAGTCCCGTTCCAGGTGAATTTTTTCGCATGGCAATTATTGTGAATTTCACCGCCGTTCACGCGGCAGGCTTGAAATATCCTGCATTTGAAGAGAATATTGGATTGTAATATTACCTATTCAAGAAACGTACTTTTCAATTTCTTGCAAAAAGTAGCCAACCTTACGTCAATCGCATGGTTATCCAAAATGATTTCGCTGGTGAAACAGAAAGATCAATGTTGGAATATCGAGGAACGTATAGAATAAACGTTTCCTTTAATATCTCGTTGAGATAATATCCACTCTTTGACCAATTTCGACAAATTATTGGAAGAAATTTAAAGTTTCTATTCTACACGGAAATAATGACAAAGATCTCGGGAAATACAAAGAGGTTTCTTGGAGGTGACTGGAGGAAAAATATCTCTCGTGCGTCATGGAATGACAAACGAATGGATTTCTTTTTTTTTTTTTTTTGGAGTTGAACGAATGTCGTCGACCCAAATCGGAATATTTCGCCAAAATGGCGTTCGACAAGCGGGAACTGCGAGAGAAAAAAAATCGACGCCGACACACTTCGGGGGCAAATTACTATCTGTTTGAGCGTCAGTCGCTAATGCCTGTCTAATTACCTTCCCTTCTATGGAGGAAGCTGGTGAGAGAGTGGGAGAAGACTTAAAAGCACCGCTTGTGACGTGGAGGAAAGTGAGAAGAAGATTGGAGGGCGTACAACGGAAACGAAGACGAATGAATTAGAGCTGGGCCTACTCGTGGGTGCAGATCAAATCTATTGCAGGAGTGTAAAACGGATAGCTGTACTGAAGATGTCAGATATATATTTAAAACCCTAAGTTTTAGAGAAGTATTATGCTAGATTCGATCAGATAAGTAAGATTAGAGGGGTAGATTGTCGTACCGATAGATTCAAAATGTTATCAGTTTTTCGCCGTTTATAACTCGATAAATAATTGACGGATCAGAAAACGGGAAAATACGGGTCTTTCTATGTTACAAACACTCAGATTCGGCAAAAAAAAATATGGTAAACGACCCCATTGGCAATTATTCTGATCTCATCAATGCGGTTGTGTATTTTGAAAGTTAGGCAGTATCCGATGTTTCGCTTTTTTTGTCTTGTTTAATTTAGGAAGCGATTTCTTTCCCATCGGAGCATATCTCTAATTCACCAGAGATGTCATTGTCTCTTTTTCTCTCCGTTTTTTCTTCCAACCCCGTCTCATCGAGCGTTGGAAAGACGACCGAGAAGCTTCGTTTGAGCTTCTACCGTCGTTGCTAATGCTTCCCTTTCACTTCTTCTATCCTTCTCTTCCATCTCTCTCTTTCTTCAAAAGTCCCAGGCACACGCTGCCCCTTCCACTCTGATTAAAGCGCGCTCTTTCGGGTCTTTGCCGAACCTCATTCGCACCCTCTATACCGTCCTTTAATCCCCAGATGAATGACGAAACCCTTTTATTAGGATTACGACCGTTAAATCTCGCCTTCTGGCGGGTTCAGTTCTGAAGCGCCAAAATATTTGTGGGAAGTTTATGGTCGACTTACATGCGTCCATCTTGAGAAAGTGGGGCAGTATAATTTTTGAAATCCTGATTTTTGAAATCCTGATTTTTGAAATCCTGATTTTTGAAATCCTGATTTTTGAAATCCTGATTTTTGAAATCCTGATTTTTGAAATCCTGATTTTTGAAATCCTGATTTTTGAAATCCTGCTCAAACGGAATCAACATCAACTTGCGCAGTTTCAACGACCGTGTAAAACGGCCTTAAGACATCGGACAAGTCGGCAGGGCTGTAGTAAAAGTCAAGTTTGGAGGAAAATTACAAAAGTTTACTTGTCTTTGAGAACAATTCCGATACGTTAAATAGATTGTCGGAGCACGGATAGTCGGGAGTTTACTGTATGTGTTAAATAAAGATGAAATCCTGAGTTACTGCCTACTGATCCGGACTTTGCAGGTTCGAATCTTCGTTGATCAGTTGTCTTCCCAACTGAATGAGGCGTCTACGGTGTCTATTTTTGCGAATTGTGAGGAATCAGTTTTTAGCCGGAATTCAGAGAAAATTAGGTTATTCTAGTGAATTCCTGAGCATCGGAAAATCCATTTTTTTTAATTAGCGAAAATCATCCGGAAATACGGAAATCTTCTTCATCATTGGAAAATTTTGACGTTAGAGAGAAACTGTTTTTGAGTGAAATAATTTGTTTAAGTGATGAATACCTGTCTCGAAAAAAGAAACAAAATATTAAGGGGCCAGGGTATGTTTTGTAAAGAAGTATATAGGTCATTCCACCTCAATTCAACAAACGTTTGTCCCTTAGGGTCTCAGATTGTGATAAAAATTGGTCTATGGGAACAAAATCAACTCAAACTGAATACCCTCAAACAGTTTTGTGAAAAAAATTTTTTTGAGCAAATTATGCATGTTTTAATTTTTTCTCATTTTTACCAAAAATCCGAGCCTTAAATCATATTATCACTTATATCCTCGCTTGTAATGGTCATACAGCATAGATTAATAGCTATTTTTAAAGCTAAATCTTTATTGAATGCAAACATATCAGTAAAAAATTAATTTCTTCTAAACCCTATGGTTGTTAATTACTAATGTTTAAAAAATTGTTAGTAAACGTTTCTCAAATACTTCATCTCAGAATCGGCCGAAACTTTTTTTCCGTAATTTAAACATAGCCAGCTAACTATTCCATAAATAAAATTTAGTGGCAATTCATAAATGCGTTTTTTATAAATATTTAAACATTTACACTTTTCTCTGGCGCGGCCCGTCGGCTCCCCCATTGGAAATACATGCAGCAGACACGCGATGCAAGCCTAAACATTTCCTAATTGCTCAAGGTCGTGGCTATATGACATATAATTTGCTCAAAAAATTTTTTTTCACAAAACTGTTTGAGGGTACTCAGTTTGAGTTGATTTTGTTCCCATACACCAATTTTTATCAAAATCTGAGACCCTAAGGGACAAACATTTGTTGAATTGAGGTGGAATGACCCATATATATTTTGTGTATATTTGATAACTCTATGAATTTATAGGAGATTTTTGGGGAATATTGCACACCTTTTCCTTTTGGATTTATGAGATTTGTTGATTTCAGTATACGGCTATACTATTTGCCGATAAATTGACCGCAATGGGCATCTCTGCTTTCAATAGCGTTACCTTTCGACTGTCTTCGAATTTTTTCTTTCCACCCTGGCCAACGGAAACCTCTTTTCCAGTGTCATGAACGCCGACCATCATCACACCATTACTTCACAGGTATTGTTCCAAACCACACCATTCCCAAGCTTCAAACCTCGACAAATGCATTAGTGTAGCCGCCACTGAATAAGCGTCCTTGTGAGAACCGTGGAGGTGGCACATATTCGGGTGAAGATGAGAACCGTGGAGGTGACACACATTCGAGTGAAGTCGAGAGCCTCCCAACCGTCGCTGTGAGAGGAGTTCAAATTTCGTCTGCGGCGCGGAGCAAGACATCGTCGCTTCATCGTTACGAACCCTTAAAATGTCGTCCCCCTGCCCCTTTAGCCTCTCCCCCAACACCCTTAATCCCTCTCTCTCTCTCCTCCTCCCCCCTTCCCGCTGTATCATTGGGGCACCCTTTTGAATGTGTGCAGTAAGCGGCCCCCTTCCCCCATCCTTGAGATGAGACGAGGGGGTAGGGGGGGTAAACGGTGAAAAAATCGAACGGCGTTTCCATGGCGACGCGCGCCCTCCTCGCGGCAGACGGCTCGGCGACGCCGGCGCCTCCCAAGCGCCAGGTGATGTTAATTAAAACCGGAGCCAATCCCTCACCCCCGCCCTCATTATCCCTTTGGGAGCTAGCCCCGGGGCACACGTTCTCACCATTGCCATCTGTGCACGCCTCGGTATTCACGTGCGTCGGGTGTCAAGGCGCCTTTGTATCACGGATCCGGGGTCTCACGGGCGGTTCACAGATTTGATGAATGGCTCATATTTTACTGTGGCACAGAACACAATAACCACTTTAATTCATCAAAGTAAGGTTGAAAAGTCATTGGTTTTGATTCAATAGTTACTTTGTCTCCGACGTTTTCAGACGTTTGAGATTTGGCTTAAACTACCAGGCATAGAGAAGTATTCTTATCATCTAAATCTACATAATACCCTGCAAAAAAATGACTGAATATCATGCATAAAAAAGGATTAGTATTTACATACTGTTCTAAAATTCACTATTTAAATAAAGATAAAAATAGCAAAGCAAACATGCAAAAACATGCTGTTAGTTGGGATAGCTTCAAGTCCTTATACCAACATGCAGCTACCAATGTTATCCATTGCTACACCCGTACTGGATATATTTACCGTTATTCATATCCCTAATAGTACGAGGAAAAAAGGACATTTTGAATCTGTCAGTTCGGCAATCAATTTCTCTAATTTTGTGATCTTGGTCCAGTCTACCATAGTAAGTTGGGGTTCGCAAAATATTTTTTACATCATCACTGAAATTATGGTCTTGGAATTTGTTTAAGAGATTAGAGTTTGTTCAAGAGTTCTTATCCTCCAATGCAAGTTGTTGCGTTGTGTATTTAAACGACTGTGACTTAAGCCGCGTTTACACTATGTAGCAAAACCTACTATATAACTTTTGCTATATAACATTGTTATGTAACGTTTTAAGCACAATTTTTGCTATATATCGCAGAATCTGCTACATATAGCAATGTTATATAGCACTTTTCAGAAGTGACTTTTTCTACTTTTAGCAAATGTTCTATAAACTTGTTATATGCTTTACAATTTGCTATATAGGAGGTTTTGCTACATAGTGTAAACGCGGCTTTATTCGTGGAAGTCGATTCATTCCTTTCTCGTCACACTCCTAATACTCCATAAAAATCTCTATTCAAAAATGTACCCTCCGTGAGTTTTACACGAGCAGATTACAGCTCATTACCACTCTGTTCTTAGTGCAAGGGGTGCTTGATGTTACCCTGACTATTCTGAGATTTTTTCTGTCTTTTTCATTGAAGTCAGCACCAATAATATCACCGTCTCTTTGGTTTCCATTGGCAGCGTTCTTAAGAGGTAAACACAGTGAAATATAGCATAAGTAATTTAAATCCTGAATAGCGCTGACATAAATATGACATAACCTGCCTAGCTTTCACTAATCTTAGAAGTAGACTCTCGTGAGGAAAATAGAGAACAAAGTTGGCATTGTGATCAATGGTACAAACTTGGAGAAAAATTTACTATGCAGAAAAATATCGAAAAGTATTACATTCCTATAAGTTTTTAGAATTTTAGAATGACGAAATTTAACGGTCGATTTTCTTCGATATACATGAGGCTTTCAGAGCTTCCTTTTCCTCATAGCTCTTTCCTTAAAAAACAAGGGACACCTTCGATTAGAACACCGAGACAGTGTAGGTAAAGGGAAAGGTAAATCTTACCTCTAATAATATCATCTTAAGGAAACGTCACGTTCGCGTTCGTATGCCTTTGGCGAGGGCAGATTCAGAATATGGTCTGATGGCGAATTGCCAATTCCGAGCAGTTACCCGTGAAAATCAATTCAGGGCGATGGGTAGAGAGTTGGGGCTGAACGACGTTATTAGTTTTCCACGGAGAAATTATTTCAGCAAAATGCGATCCCTCGATTTAATTTCCCACCCTCTCGTTCTCGCTTCCTCCCATCGCATTTTCTCTCCTTCCATTCGTCGATTATGAACCGTCCTTTGAATAAACAGGAGTCCATGAACTTTCTCCAAGGTCGAACGGATAATTTGCCTTGGCGAACGTGAGAGAAAATTGGCCTTCTCCGAAGAGAACGATGAGAAAAAAAATTTCGAATGATCTAGATTCATTTAATTCTTCCATCTTCTCGCTCTTTTGCACGGCGTTTATTCTCTCTCGCTTAGTGCTGAAGTAAAATCGTGCGATTCTACATCTACACGATACCCTGCAAGGCACCGCGAGGGTGTGTGGCAGGGGGTGAAGATCACCAAGCATGCACTACTAACATGCACGTAATTGCGAGCATTTTTGCGCGAACTGCGCGATTGAAATGCGCAAATTGTGCAATTGCACAATTGGGCAATTGAATTGCGCAAAAAAGTGCAATTGCGCGATTGAATTAGTCTTGGTTTCGAATATGTTCGAAACCTCGCTTTATTGCTTCCGTTAGAATTTAATGTCGGTGCTCGTGATTGGGCGTCGGCAACAGTTCTCGCATTGTTATGGGCATTAAAATTCTGCAAAAAGGAGTCATTTCGCGATACCATTCGCCGCCCCGATTTCGTGCATGTGAGGATTCTACTTTTGCCTCGCTGATACTCCCTGTGGAAAATAATGGGTTTTCAATTATTCATATCCCCTCTTTGTTGGGTGTTTCCCTCCAATTCATTTACATCTGCAGAGTACCTACTCTTCAATCAAGCCGCCTTGTTGTTATACTGCAGAGGATGAATTGCCAAAACAAAATGCATCAGGTAAATTCACTAAAATATACTTTACGACATGATAAGAAAAACTGGTGATAGTTGGGCATATACCGATCACTTTCAGCAATTGATCAGAAAATACACGTGGAACATGGTCATCCATAATGCAGTTGAGGAAGCAGATTAATGATATGCATTAAATTGCTCCATAGATCACATTGTCTCTTATGAGATGTATGGTGCAAGTTGTGAAGGATGTACAAAGGGAAGAAGGAAATCTTACAGAATAGCGTAACCGATTGGAAAATCGAGTCAAGAGCTGTCTCAAACTGTTTTTAGCATTGATCTTAACATTTTGGTGACGGTGAAGAAATGCAGTAGGTGCTAATGTTAAGCTTAAAGCATTCCTTGGGTGTTACTAGCAAGCAAACTATCTACATCTACATAACACCCTGCAAGGGTGTGTGGCAGGGGGTGAACCAGACATGTATAATCAATCAGGCAGAACACTTGCAACCGTGTAAACATTTAATAGCATACTACTCCGTTTAATCACTACCCATGTGAAACCAATACTAACACTCTGAGGAAAATGTGAAGTATGCAGTCATGAGACACGTGAAACGTCAGCTACAAATTATCTTAAACTGTGTTAATGCAGTGTAATGTATTAGTTTTTTAAATTAGGTAGTCATTTCTGTAAGTAAATTATTTAATTACATTTTCTGGAACTTGCATGTAGTTAAAATATTTACACAATAGTACTAAAAATCACAACATTCTAACATGCTTGCCAAAATCTAAAATACTTTGCAAATTAAAATACAAAGTCTTTAAGCAGTATTCAGTTCGTTAATATGAATGAATGCGTTTCGCATGTAGCGCTGAGTATGTTCAATGTTTGTATTGGTAATGGATTTTCGCGCCAGATTTCCTCTGCTCTTACAAATATCGCCGCCGGCACGCGGCGTCCACCTATTAGTAGACATCCGTCTCTTCCTTTGCTTTTTATTTCCCCTGGGGTCCTTCCTCCCCCTGAACAACTATCCGATCCCCGCTTACGGAATCCCAGCGTTGAAGGCGCTCTGGGCAACGCCATCGATTCGCTCTTTTCCGCTTGAATTGAGCGCCTCGTCCACAGCTTACGATGGATCGTCTCTGCTCGGTCGGCTTGGTTAGTGGTTAGAGTGGAGGCCTCGTGTAGTATAGGGCCCGGGTTCTAGTCCCTGCAGTGGAAGTTATTTTTCATTGGCAAACCGGTCCCTACTTGCCTTGAGTACTTCCCGTCTGTCGGATGGGACGTTAAGCCGCGATTCCCTTGGCACCTTTCGTTAAAAGGAGAGTAACGAAGACTGAGTTTCTCTCCACCCTTCCTCCTTTCGCTTCCATTCCCACCCTTTTACCTTTCCTCCCGATATGAAGTACCTATAAGTGCGGGTACAAGCTTGAATACCACAGATTATATGAGCTAGCTATCCGTTTTATTCATAATTCACTTGCACTGGGTAGTACCCACCAAGTTTAACTATGTCCACCCTTGCTTTGCTGTCTTTAGGCTGATGCACAGGAGTGTTCGAATAATCATCCCGGCGCGTGTCGGTGGAATACCCACCGGCGCCTACCAACCGCCTTTGGCGCCGGGGATCACCGTCAGGAGGGAAGGGATTATCCCGAGGGGGAGGAAAGGGTGCGAGGGGAGGGTTGATTGTGCGTACCTGACGGGAAACCGAAAGCTAACGGGACACGCCGAGGGAGAAAGGGCGAGAGGGAAAGAAGTGTTCCTGCCCTCTTGAGAAAGTGGGTCATGCGGCCGGGTGGCTTCCCAGGGGGGGTTGACTTCGAAAGGAGGTGCGGCCTGCTTCAACCGAGAAGACATCCATTCCACCCTGCCGGTCACTATTCGCCGGGAACGTAAATACTTTGGAGGAAAAACGAGTCACAAGCGTACCACAGTGCATAGTGCTTGGTCCAGAAAGCGAGAATTATTTTTATTCCCAAAGTGCGACGTATTCACAGTAACAGTTTACTACAGTGACTCTTGCGAAACTGTAACGGGCTAGGACATCTACATCTACATCTACATCTACATAATACCCTGCAAGCCACCACAAGGGTGTGTGGCAGGGGGTGATTTCTCACCAAACATGCACTACATATCATGCATAAAAAAGGAATAGTATTAATATAGTAGTCAGAACTACACTATTTAAAAATGATAGAAATTGCAAAGCAAACATGCAAAAACATTCTGTTAGTAGGGTTAGCTTTAAGTACTCATACCAACATGCAGCTACCATCGGACAGGACATCGGATCGGACAGGACATGTGTGCATTAATCTAGTATGCCTAGTAGTACCCTGTAATACCCTGCAAGGCACAGAAAATTCATTGTGGCAGGTGTGACTCGACAATCCACCTCTATTTGGCCAGTTCAGTGTTCTTGGTGGATGAGGACAAGACTTTCAACCGTGCATCTACTTAACATCTTGCGATTCACTGCGAGGGTGTGTGGCAGGGGGTGAAGATCACCAAACATATACTACTTACATGCAAGTAAAGAGCTACAATGCCACCACTTCATGGAACCATGTGAGGCATAAGAGTCACGTGCTCCTAGATTGTTAACATCTACATAATATAAAAGTGATTACTAGTTAGAAAGGCGTTTCTCTGTATATATTTATCTGTATTTCCCTACAATGCGTAGATTAGTAATATTAAAACATGCGTCATGCACTACAGGCTACTCCAAAAATATTTTACCTACCTACCCCTTTACTCTGTTGCCTACTATGATCTATTAAGGGACGAGAATAATCTGTACTTTGTGGACGTCCATTGGAGAAGTCGGTGAAGTATTCGGCTTTCAACTTTTTTAAGTTTTAAATTTAAAAATCACCGCGTGGGGACGTATAAAATAACGGCTTTACCGAAGAAAAATGCAGCTTCAATACAGCCTATGATTTCAAATGTTTATCGTTCTGGCCACTGGACAAATTTGATAGAAATATTATTGGGGTCACATGCTTGGCATGTGATAAAATTACAAAGGCACTTTATTTGTGTAATTTACGCAATAAGAGTTGGAAGGATGGCAAAGGAATGCCTCGTATAGATTATGAGGAGAAAGTAGTGATGGATGTAAAAAATTACGAAAGTATGAAGAGGCTTGCCAATACGAGATTCGAGAGGAGAGCTACCTAAAGTCAATCTTAGGAGTAATGGCTGGTGGTAATGGTACCAAAAATCATATAAAAACGTGAAATAATCCAATAACTGAACTTTCTCTACGGTAGCGTATGTAGCATCAATTACCGTCCTTCATTGTACGAGGATAAATTACATTTCTAACCTCTCTGTCTTACTTTCTCCCTCAAAGTCGATATATCGCCACTTTTTCGATATGGCTTTCGATTTCTATTAGCGTAACCATTCTATTAAATGAATTAAATTGGGAATCATTGTCAGATCGCAGGTTGAAATTTAGGCTTAACCTCTTAAACAAATTCCAAGACCATATTTTCAGTAATGATGTTAAAAATATTTTGCGGACCCCAACGTACTATGGTGGACTGGACCATAATCACAAAATTAGAGAAATTGATTACCGAACTGACAGATTCAAAATGTCCTTTTTTCCTCGTACTATTAGGGATATGAATAACGGTAAATATATCCAGTACGAGTATAGCAATGGATAACATTGGTAGCTGCATGTTGGTATAAGGACTTAAAGCTAACCCAACTAACAGCATGTTTTTGCATGTATGCTTTGCTATTTTTATCTTTTTTTTAAATAGCGTAGTTTTGAACAGTACCTATACAAGTACTAATCCTTTTTTATGCATGATATGTAGTGCATGTTTGGTGAGATTTCACCCCCTGCCACACACCTTTGTGGTGGCTTTCGGGGTATTATGTAGATGGCTATAATATCGCAATGGGATGTTCAAATCCGCATCCTGCCTGGCCGATGATAGAGAGGAGGCTAATGAAGGCGTTGACTTTTCCTTTCTCACCTTTTTTTGGGGCGCCTTTGAGATCCACCGTTATCTTACGGTCCTGAATTGTGGCCACGATGCTCTGTGGGTCACCCGTTCTTAATGCGAGTCTTCCCGCTCCTTCTGCAAGTCACCCTCTCCCCATTTGGGCCCGGCGGAGGAAGTGGCAGGTATTAGCGGACGGGAGAGGAAGTTTTAATGTTTTTATGTCTCCATGTCGTCAATATCCTGTTGGGCAGGATGTGTGTGGCAGAGGTTGAATCCTCACCGAAGATTTTTCTGTGTATAGAGCAGCGTACTACGGCAGGTCCGATCACGAAGATGAAATGATGGGTAGATAGTGGGCCGTAGACGTTTAAGGATTTATTTTTTCCGTGCGCAATTCGCGGTACTAATAGATTACAGCGAAAGTACATGAGGAAATCACAATAGGTATTATTGATTTTGAAATAGAAATTACATATGCATATTTAACAACAATATCTCGTGAATAATTGGTTTGACGCAGCTCTCCACAGAATTCTTCTATCGGCTGATGTCTTCACATTTATATGTTTCTTCTCTTTCACATCCTTCATCACTTGTTCCATATATCTTGTACGAGGCCTTCCTTTTCCATTCTTCCCATCCACTTCAATGATTGCCTTCATCAGGCCATCGTGTCTTAAGATATGGCCGATTAAGTTGTCCCATCCTCTTTTTTAGAGTTTTCAGAAGACTTCTCTTTTCTCCTACTCATCTCAATACTTCGTTTGTCACTCTGTCGATCCATTAATGGATTCCGGCAATGCAGAAAATAATGGTGCTAACAGATATAAATTTCAAAATATTTAATCTTAAAAATCTTTTATTCCTGCATAGATTTAGCATATCGTTCAACTTCTGACTTGAAAGTGGATCTAATTTCTCCAACAATGGGGACGTTTACTCGGAACCGAAATCGCACTTTTGTACACGAAATTGTTAGATGGAAAAGAAAAACGAATTTTAGTGAAAAAATTAATCTTCTAACCTGAGCCATTCACTCCTAAATCAAAAGTTTTAAAAGCAAAAGGTGACGCCCACCGAAAAAGCTGCTGTGATAACATTGATATCATTTTCCTCCCGTCCTTGACTGCTTTTAGGGGAAGGGAAGGGAGTGGAGGGGGGTTCTCGGAAGGTCTGCACGCACAGATGCTGTCGCAACTGCTCCTATTGGCAGATTCAGCTGTAAACCCCCCCCCCCCCCCCAATTCGATAAGGCGAAGTAACTTCGCGAGCTCAGTTGTGATTGGACGAAGTCGATATACGTCAGAGGTTGTACCACGCCCACTTTTCCGAAAGGGTTAAAAACATAAGTATTTTGCCGCTTATAACTCAAGAAATAATTGACGGATCATAAAACGGAAAAATACGGGTCATTTTATTTTACAAACTCTATCAGATTGGGCTATAAAAGTAATATGGTAAACGACCCCAATTTGGACAAGCACTAATTGTACAATACGCACTATGTCAATACGCCTTTTTTTTGTTTAACCTTTTTACCTTTCCAATCCTGGTATCCCTTGTATTGGAAGCGACTATGTCTCCTGTTCTGCATAAAAATCTCGGTCCTCGTGTTTCGAGCGATAAAAGGAGGGATGGGGAAGGGGGACCTTCCTTATATGCGTGCTTCTCGACATCCTCTCGATGCAGAATCCCTGGGTCATCACTCACCCCCCACACCCTTCCCCTCCCATTCCCTTTCACGCCCGGCCGACTCGCAGAAAATTTCACTCATTCCTCCCCCCCTCCCTCCTCATGTCTTTGAGAGGGGAGTAAGGGGGGAGGGTCACTTTTGAGGAGAACCGTTATGCGAAGGAAGGGGTGAGGTTGAGGGATGAAGTAGAGGGAGGGAAACGCGGAGAAAGAGAGAAGATGGATGTCGACACTCTCGCTCTAACTTGCTGAATAGGAAACCGCTCTCTGAAAGGCAGGATTGCGGTGGTTTTGTGGCTAGGGGTATTGGCTTCCCAGCAAAAGGTCCCCGAATGGTCCCTGACTTACTTCCGGGTGAGGGAATACGTTGTGAAAGATTAATGCCCGTGATATCATTGGGTTTCTCATTATTATCGCCATCTACATTTACATAATACCCTGCAAGCCACCGTAAAGGTGTGTGGCAGGGGGTGAATTCTCACCAAATATGCAATACATATCACGCATAAAAAAGGATTAGTATTAATATATTAGTCTAAACTGAACTATTTAAAAAAAGATAAAAATAGCGAAGCAAACATGTAAAAACATGCTGTTAGTTGGGTTAGCTTCCAGTCCTTATACCAACATGCAGCTACAAATGTTAACCATTGCTACATTCGTACTGGATATATTTACCGTTATTCATATCCCTAATTGTACGAGGAAAAATGGACATTTTGAATCTGTCAGCTCGGCAATCAATTGCTCTAATTTTGTGATTATGGTTCAGTCTACCATAGTAAGTTGGGGTCCGCAAAATATTTTTAACGTCATCACTGAAAATATTATCTTGGAATTTGTTTAAGAGATTAAGTCTAAATTTCAACCTGCGATCTGACAATGATTCCCATTCTAATTCATTTAATATACCTACCGGTTACGCTAATAAGGTTATTATACCGTCCCTTTACAAATCTTGCCGATCTTCGCTGCACACGTTCAAGATCGTTATTTAGACCGATTTCGTAGGGATCTCATACACTGGCAGCATATTCCGAATGAGGTCTAACAAAGGAAAAGTAGCTGATTTCTCGTACATGATCGTCATACTTACCCAGTACTCTTTTGATGAATCCCAGTTTACGATTAGGTTGATCCATTATTTCACACATATGTTTACCCCAGGAAAGATCATGTGTTATTCTTATTCCAAGATATTTAATGGATTCCAAGTTTGTTTATTCATTATTACTTATTTTGTAAGTGCTAGGAGGAGAGCTATTCTTTTTCCAAAAATTCATTACTAGGCATTTTTTAAAATTTAATTCTAACTGCCGTGTTGTGACTTCAGTTACCTAATTATTTAGTTGCTTTTTGGCAAAATTGGACAACTCAATCGGCCATATATTAAAACACGTTGATGTAAATGTAAAGACAGTAAAAGGTCAGTGAACTAATGGTATAGAATGAAGGGTAATTTGATTTAGCGTGTTGGCTCTTTAAAAATGGCAACTATAAATAGCATCAACGAGGCAAAATAAATTAAATTTAAGATGACATAGCAGACGTGAAAATTAAATATTAACGTCAAACCAATCCTAGGATTGTTGACTGATGGTGATGATGGTTGGCACTATTGATAATTAGTGCTTAAACAATTTTGTATAGTGGGATGTTTAAAATAGTACAATTTCCATGTTCCAGTGAATGAAAATGTTAACTGTTGGTTGTATTTTGTAAGACAACTTCCAACCCGTTTTCAAATTCACTCTTTAGATGACTAAATGCATCATTCGAAGAAAGGGAGGTAATAACTTGAAGTGTGTCCGGATTCTTTTCCCATCAAAGAAATACCCGCCGGGTTCAGTCACCTCCTATTGATGCCGTCTGCGTAGGGAGAAATCCTTTTGCGATGTAGTTTTCAAATGTTTTTAGCAAAAAACACCTTCGTTTTTTACCTCCTCTTTTTTTCCAGAGCCCAATCGTAGTGTTTGCTCAAATTCCTAAAAAAATAAATACAGTAAAAAAGAGGAAATTGAAGTATCAATTGAGAAACAGTAGACGAGCGTAAATGAGAATTTAGTTATTCGTATGTTGTGAAATGTCACATTCCGTGCATACCCCGAGTGGGGAAAAGTCAGCGGTCGCTCTGGGCGCTGTTGACCGCGGGCCAGCGTTCGTGCAAGCAGCCGTAACGAGACTGAACTTCGCAGTAGGCAAGAATGCTGACTTTCTTCTCTTAATGTCCACTTTCATATCCCGGTAGATATCATAAGAAAATCATAAAAGGTTTTCTAGTGTCCGTGCACAAACAACTGACGAGTTTCGCCAAAGAAAATTTAGTTTTTCTTCTGAGACGGTCTCTACTTCTTGCTATAACTTTAGATTCTATGTGAATTGTACTTGGTGCAGTTGACTTCTTATGCATATAAATCAAATAATTTATGTGCTAAAGTTATTTGTTGAAGTTATTCTAGATAATCCTTGTAGACATGGTTATACCATTTGGATACGAACATATTTCCCTTTGAATGGAGCAATTAACTTTAATTTCATCAAGGCTAAGAGCAACAAATTCTCTTTGCTTGAGTTTTTTAAGGAAAAATTAGGTCATTTTGACAGAAGAAAAGAAATATCTTTTGTCAGCCCTACCATTTCATTCAAGCAATTTTCAACAAGGCACAAGATTTTACCTCTGATCCCAAACGAGAGCAGACTGGCTTTAAATTTCACAATCTTTGTCTTTGTTAGTGGTTTAATGTACATGTTTCAGTTCGTTTTTAATATATAAGCCACCAGATTGTATAAAAAATGCCCAACTATCACTAAAACTATGCCACACGTGTTTATAAAAGCACCGTTACTTTGAATGGTAATGATAAGGCGATGTGCGAATACTATCCTCGAATTTTGGAAATTATTCGATATTCGAGATCTCGAATAATTATGCTGAAAGAATTCGATATTCGAGATATCGAATAACTACGCTGTATGTGGCGTGTTGCTATCTACATCACATAATACAAGACTGGACATAATATGGTGTATTAACACTTTCTGCTCACTTATAAAGGCTTATAAAAGTTAATGTATTCTACAGTCCATATTTGGTAGAAAACATATTTCATTACATATTTGACGTTTTAAAACCAGAACTATTTTTTTTATTTAATCAACGCGTAGCTTTTTACTATGACAGGAAGCAAATTAATTATAATAATAATATATAATATATAAATTGCAATTCTTGTATTCGAGGTATTTGAAGTTCGAGATATTTTAGTTATGGTTCGACATTCGATTTCGAAAAATTCGAGAATTTGTCCTATCTCTAGTTATGATGCTTCCGTGCACAGTGGCACATTTTATTCATGTCGACGACGGCCACTTGCGGTGCTAGTTGTCCCCGCGCAAGGAACCCAATCTATATTTGATGCAAGCCAAGAAGAAGAAGAAGCTGTCTCCTGGAGGAGTCGAACGATCTTATATGTACACGCCCATTGAGAAAATGGATTACGTTCTGGGCAAGAGAAAAGAGCGTCTTTCAGAATGAATCTGGTTTGGCGTCTTCGGGAAGGGAAGCGACAGTCTTCTGTCTATTCTGGGGAGGGGTGACGTCGCCCTCTTCTGGTTGCAGAACCCCCTCCCCCAATGATCCTCTTCTCTCCGTAACGGGAACTTAGATCCGACGAAGAAAGCCTTCTCCCTCCCTCCGCTAAAAGGCAACGAACACTCCTCCAACTCCTTTATTCACGACCAGCGCGCACATCCCCGACGAAGACGCTGGGAAAGAAATAGGGAAATGTTATCCCCATATCGATAATGGGGGTGTTTACTAGATTGAAAGGAAACGGAATGCTTAAAGGGATGGTAAAAAGGGGGAATGATTCGGTAATTGGGGCGTTTACTTGGAACCGAAATCGCAATTTTGTACACGAAATCGTTAGATGGAAATAAAAAAAAAGAATTTTAGTGAAAAAAGTAACCTTTTTTAAGCACAACCATTCACTCATAAATCAAAAATTGAAATAAGCAAAAGCTGACAAAGACTCGACCGCGCGATCGAAAAACTAATGTGAAATTCGGGGTCGCAAACGGTCGCAGCATAACTCACCGGATTCGCACTATGGAAGCTTTGTAGAGTTTCCCCATATAAGTTACTCCGTGATGCTCGGCGATGAAATTTACTTTTTCTCTACATATATTAAAAAAATTACCAAAAATAAGGTTCCGCTATTTTATTTAATATCTTCGGTAAATAATAACAAAAATGTAAGTAGACAATATTAAAACAAAGATAAAAAAACTGTTTCATCTAATTACATCACCTCTTATTCAAATTAATCTCCCATATTGATCCAGCAGGGGCTTGATTTTGAAGATTTCGTGAGAAAATTGAGTGTAGACTGTTTTTTGCCAAATTCGTGCATTTTTGACCTCATGCAAATTGTTAATTGTTGAGTAATAAGGAAAATGCCTCGGATTATAGGATGCACAGGTCTTTTGAGAATATTTTTGCAAAGTTTCAGCTTCCTGGCTATTTTCGAGATATTTTCGATTTCAGCCCACTGCTTCTCTACTTGGAAGCGTCCGCAGCAACACCTATGAGCAGGTAAAGGAAAGAGTGTCACGACACCTGTTTAATTTACCAGCATTTTTGCCGTCGCGTTGAATTTTTTGACCTTGTAATCAATGAGGAAAAATGTTTAACGTGTTTTTAAAATCGAACGGCTTAAAATAGATACTGCAGAGGGCATAAACGTTTGATGAAGACAATGAAAAAATAATATAGGAGACTGCCATTTGTCGCATGCGACCGTCCTTTCCACCGTACAGAATGCATGCTGTCCCCTCCAGTTGTCGCAATGGCACACGTCAGCGGTGAAGAGGTCGAAGTCGCTCGTTTTAACGGTACCCCCGGAAGCAGCAGTGTTGGCAGGGAGGGGGGGTTTCGCTGTTCCCTTGAGGGCAGCGTTCTCCGCAGACGGCTTTTGACCCCGCTTCCGCTATTGCCCTCGGCCGGAGCATATACCTTAGAATCTTCACCGTTTCAGCACTTCTGCTCCGCGACATTGATTTCGAGAATGCGTCTCTTCCGCTCGTCTCCATCATATCGACAAAAGGGTTTTCTCTCTACGGAGTGAAATATTATTTTTGCAAACATCTCGGAACAAAACACGTGTATTCTCGTCACAGTTTGGACGACTAACGAGACTCTGTACCCATTTCCACACTTCTTACCACACTAAATCTCCCATCTTTCTTAAATCCATGCAAAAATCGAAATTTCCAAATTCGGTGCGATTTTTTTCCCTTGATTTTCCCTTCTAATTTCATGTTACATACTTATTAAGAATGTTATTCTATATCAAGAACAAAGAATACGCATTTACCCAATGCATCGCCATTTTTATTTCTATATTTATTTGCGATACGTTATTCCTTTCGTATATTTAGCTCCAAGAATATGGTATCGTTGTCTAGTATTGCGCTAACCAATATTGTTATTTACATTACCTTGCAATATCGAAACGATAACACCCTGCCATTTGGACCCATAAATCTCTTCTTCAACTCTCATAATTATTTCCTCTCATGTTTAATGCCATTGAATTTTACGTTTTCGACATAGATCACCGTACAAAACAATTCATCGGGAATTGGAGGTGTGTATATCCTTACATCCGTCAACTGGCGTTCGATGGGTCAAAATATTACGTTGGAAATGATTGTTATGAATTAAATCATTTCGCTTTCCCTAATTTCATCAAAAAGTTTCATTACTTTTTATTCGAGTTCATAATTTAATAAAATTTTTAATGCAGCGCGTAAGAGTATATATTCAAAGAAACTTGTGTATTATCTTGTTTTATATCGTTAGTGATAGCGATTATTTTCTATGCTGAGAATTGAGTTAATTTATACCGTACATTTTAATTACATTCTATTAATTACACATTATTAATTACATATCTAGTAATTATGTCTATTTTGATGTAGTATATTTCTGTATATATTTATCACTCTCAGTTGTGCGCGTAAATTTTAGTCTCCCTGATGACATAACCTATCAAGAATCAGTACTGGATAGTCGTTCCTTTAAATTACGGACGCAGTGAAATTTAAGACATTTCCTTCCTGATTTTCTTTATTTCTTCTTGAGTGGTCGTTGTAGAAGCGTGTTTCTAAGTAAAATTCCTTTGCAGAGGCGACTCTAGGCTCGGCTCTGTTATCAGCGGAATGCAAACCACGACTTTGCGTCTCTTCTCCCGAACCGGTACTCGAACCCGCGACCTTCAGCTAGGGGGGTGCATTGCCCCAACGGCTTATAATGGGGCGGCTATTAATATTGTCCAACTCGAGCCTTGTCACGATTCCGCGTGCCTGGACGCGAACAGGTTTTTTAGAATGCTCTCCGTTCTAGGATTGTTATTGCCAACAAATTAACCCCGCCACTTGGCGTAAGATGTAGTCTCCAAGTGCGTCTGTTGCCAATTAACATTCGAAGAAAGTTGCTCAGTTAAAATTCCCCATTGGCCATCCAAAACCCCTATTTTTTCTGTCACCCGTTGATGCATTTATTCCTCGAAATCAGTTAATCTGTTTTGCGGGACTGGCTTGGCCAACTATCCGGGGGAGATTTGCTGATTGTGTAGGGAAAACCTTGGAAGAAGCCTTTGTAATTCATGTTCTTATTTCCTTTCCGTCAACACGCGCGTATCGGTACTCAGTTGTTATTTTCTTTTCGTTGATTTTCCTCAGATTTGAATGAGGCACTCTGTTGCCCATTGACAGCCATCTCTCTTGTTGATTTTTCTAGCAAATACTTTGCCCCAAATTTATCCACACTCCTACATATGGCGTCACATTTTTCTTCATCTTCCTCTTCCGATTTCCAAACCGATTAAAGTTCTCCTTTCCCTCGTATTCTCAAAGGTTTCTGCAAAGCTCAAATATTCTTTATCAACTTTCTCAACATCCTCCATAACATTCTTTTCCTTGCCCGTCTGGCTTAAAATAGCGCCAATCAATCTCAATCAAGTTTATTTCCCTATAGCATTTTTTTCAAAGGTTCAGCCGCGCCGTTTTTTTTTCAAATCAACATATGTTATATATATAGACAGGTAATTATCCATCCATAATGTACCTCCTTTTCTTTACGTAACGAGTTAGAAAATTTCAAGATATACTTTTCATCGGCTCATGCTTGATCCTTGGAACCTCCTCAAAATAAATTTACCCTAACATGAACATGAAGTTGCACGCATTAGATTGATACGGATTAAAGTAAGAAACAGATGAAAATAAGATGTAAGAGATGTATTTATTTATTTTTTTCTTGTTATTATAATGTGAGCATGCCCGCTTGATATACTAATATAGGTATATAATAAATGTTCCTAGTATTTATGAAATATCTTTTGCGTGCTGGATGAAAATTAGAACTGGTAATGCGTGTCCCGCATGATATTCATAGAAATCTCTCTCTAGGTACGTACTACAAGTAAAATTTAGTGTATATAGGTACGTAGTGCATGTTTGATGAAAACTCACCCCCTGCCACACGCTCTCGAGTTGACGTGCAGGATAGTATATTAGATATAGATATACTTCTACATCTACACGATACCCTGCAAGCCACCGCGAGGGTAAGTATTTAAGGGAATAAAACATGCATCATGCACTACAGAGTACTCTAAAATATTTCCCCTACCTATCCCTTTACTGTGCTGCCTATGGTGTTCTCTTATAGTGCGGGGAAAAATTCCATTTTGAATATATCAGTACGACAATCTATCTTTTTAATCTTATTTATCTGGTCGAATGTAGCATAATACGCTGGTGTTTTAATAAGTGCCTAATATCTTCAGTAAAGCTATCCGATTGAAATTTCTCTAATAGATTTCATCTATACTTTAACCTACGCTCTGATAATGATTCCCACCCTAAGTCTTGTGTTAATTCTGAAACACAACATAACCTATCGTAACATCTTTTAACGAACCTAGCTGCTCTACGCTGTTCACTGTCTAGTTATCGGATCAATCCTAATTCATTCGGATCCCATTAACTGGCTGCATACTCAAGGTGGGGCCTAACTAGTGTAAAGGATTTACTTGAATAGTTATGCATTTCAATATGTATAATTTTCATAAGAATCAAGTGCTCGCCTTACGTTTTTTCTCCATGTGTTAAGATATGGAATTGTGGTACGATATGATTACAATGCTGTAAAAGTATTGATTAATACCATACGAACCTATTTTACGATACTTGTTGGAAGAAAAAGATAAGGAAAAGTATTGTACTGCGCTGCCGCGATTGATATCTTGAGAATGCGTTGCCTTGCACTTCGGAGGGGAAACGGGACACCTTAGCGTACGCCGAAATTCCTCCTTCAACGCATGCACGCATGAGGCATTCGGAATGCCTTCTCCCGGGTCGTGAGACTCCCAAGACTTTGGAAAGGCGGCGCTAGTGTGATAACTAAGGAAGAGTGCCTTCTTTAGAGCGGTTGAGTCTCTCTCTTTCGGGCAGACCTAAGAGGAATGTGTCTACCGTACGAAGCTGGAGTTGAAGACTTCTCAACTGCCTTTATTGCAATGAATGTACTCTTCTGTCCTAGTGGATCTGTGTGCGAAAAACTATTGCTGTTCACGGACGAGAGCGGTGATGAGAAAATCGAATCGGCGTTCATTTGTTCTAAAATTGCTTCCACGTTGTGTCTCCTCTTAATATGATGTACGAGTAGCAGCTAACTCGGCTTTTGTTTCGTTTTCTCTGTTGCCGTCTCCTGAGAAAGTTTGTCCTCTTTCTAGCTTCTTCTTAGGTTTTGAACCAAGATGCATGTAATTCTTTCCTCATACCGTCAGACTAAACTCGTCTCTCCTTCCTATTCAATCTGCGCTTCCTTCATGAAAAGCTTCCTTAAAACTTCGTATACTCTGGCCGCCTTCAGAACTCCACCAGAACACCACCCTCAACCGCAATGGGGTCGTTTACCATATTTTTTTAATTGCCGAATCTGATAGATTTTTTAAAATAAAAAGACCCGTATTTTTCCGTTTTTTGATCCGTCAATTATTTCTCGAGTTATAAGCGGCGAAAAACTGATGTTTTTAACCCTTTCGGAAAAGTGGGCGTGGTACAACCTCTGACGTATTCGACTTCGTCCAATCGCAACTGAGCCCGCGAAGCTACTCCGTCTTATCGCAATGGGGGAGAGACAGCTGCCTCTGCCAATGGAAGCTGTTGCGACAGGATCTGTGCGAGCAGACCTTGCGAGAATCCCCTTCCACTCCCTTCCCCTGCCCTAAAAGCAGTCAAGGACGGGAGGAAAATGACGCCAATGGTATCAAAGCAGCTTTTTCGGTGTGTGTCACCTTTTGCTTATTTTAATTTTTGATTTATGAGTAATGATTGTGGTTTGAAGATTAATATTTTCACTAAGATTCATTTTTGGTTTCCATCTAACGATTTCGTGTACAAAATTGCGATTTCGGTTCCGGGTAAACGCCCCAATTACCGAAGCATTCCCCCTTTTTACCATCCCTTTAAGCATTCCGTTTCCTTTCAAACTGTTCAGCATCAACCTTCGCCCACTTCGAGATTTCTGACCTAATTCGTTTCCTCTTCTCTCAGATAACTTCACGCCTCCTCTTTGCTGAAGTCCTCGTCATAACCCACTTTCTAAGGCTGCTTGCTGTCTTCCTATCAGCCCATCCTCTTTTTATACTATGTAATGCTTTGGAGGGTCTCCTATCCGCCAGCGTAACCATCACCCCTCATAGATTTTCTAATCCAACTCTGAAAATAAAGTCCCTGCGATAACTTTCGCATTACTACTCTAAATATTTCTTTTGATAATCTCTATAATGGCGCGAATCAAATGGAAAATGGTTGTTTTCTCTTCAGGATCTTTACTGCCTCCGTTAATCGTGGTCACAGAGTGATTATCCAAACTACTAACGTATGCTTACTGGTGTAATGTGATAACGAATTTTTGCTACTTTGAAGTTCTCTCTTTATGACCGTACCAATAAAGTTTTAGGGCTGAGGTTCGTTATAGTCATTTCGCGGTCATGTCTTCCTCATATCCAAAAACCTCGCCGGGTAAAACTATGCTCTATTCTCACTTCCTTGTGGTTATTTATGACTCCGAGCAGCCCGTCAGTCCCTATGCCATTGGAGCTATTAATGCCTGTGGTTCGCCTTCCTGCATCTTCATTCCAAGGTCGCGAGTTTGACTTCCGCCACGGTCGTTGGCGTATACTCAAAGAGGTTCAGACCCTCGAACTTATAATGGAGGCTTCATCGTCATTTGCTGGCAATGATCCTTGAAGCAATTATCCACTAGGAACATTAATAATAAAGATTTTCCATTTTAAATAATATTGTTCAACCTTACCAGTTGGAGTTCGCAAAATATTTTTACAACATCAGTGAATATACTATCATGGAATTTATTTCAGAGGAAATGAAAATTAACTTTGTACGTTCCACACAAAGATTTTATTGGTTGCGACCATGTTTTCGACAAAATATGTCATTATCAAGGTTATGACTTGATAATGACATATTTTGTCGAAACCAATAAAATCTTTGTGTGGAACGTACAAAGTTAATTTTCATTTCCAATCGAGTGGTTCCACAAAGTAAAGCCTCAAAATTTGAACTTTATTTCATAGATTAAGTCTAAATTTTACTCGCGATCTAACAATTATTCTCATTTCAGTTCATCTAATAGACTGGTTACGCTAATATAGTTATCATAATCTTTACAAATCTTGCCGATCTTCGCTGCACAATCTCCAGTTCATTATTTATGCATATTTCGTAAGGAACTCTTATACTGGCAGCGGATTCCAAAAGAGGTCTAACTAGGGAGGAGTAGGTGATTTCTCGACATGATATTTATGTTATAAGTGGAGTGTTTATTTTCCCCGCATGTGTATTCGTTCGATGATTTCACGTGTGATATTACTTACTAACGTCTCCGTTTCTCTTCTGTCTTCGCAGGTGCCGCAGGAAGTGTCCGGATAGTGTGTTCAGTGAATCTCGTAGTGTTCGTGTGAAAGTGCGTGAGTGCATCGTGACCAGCTGCTTCAGTGCCCTTCACGGTTGCGGAGCACCCGCCGACGTCACGTGAGTACCATGCCAATCCAGTCTTTTTCATCCCCGCTTTCGACAAAATCGAGGAATGCAACGCCGGAATTGAAATGTATATTAATTCATGTGTATTCGCACGCCATTATCACGCGAGCTGTTCGATGTATTGAAAAATCCGCCCAAGGAATCGCTTAATTATTACTGGTTTAAAGTTTCGTACACAGCAGAATTAATATGAAGAGGTGATTGAAAATACTCTTTGAGGCTTCTTTTTCGACCTGAAGACGTCCACAGGATCATTGGTAACTAACTGGCAGCATAAGGTTTGGCCGCATTTTAGCCACGTATTACCCATTCACTGTTATCAGTGACGGAGAGTAACTTAGTTTACCTGTACTGATTATGGCTTTGGTATTTTTATACCTACTTGTATTTTTTATATTTTTTAAATATTAAAGAAAAGAACCAACTGGTAGCCAGGGTTCTCCGCTCGCACAAAATAAGGGAATAATTTTTTTCTATTATTAACTTAATTCATGATCAACAAGCTAATGTGCTATTTTTTACTACAGTAGAACCTCGCTTACACGACCCTCAACAACACGACTAACTCAATTACAAGTGCAATTTTCAAATCCCCTTGGGATTGCCATACCACATAATTTTAAATTAACCTCTATAACGCGACTACTATCATCCAAACAACCTCGATAACACGGATTTTATCCAATTCACAACGTAACTCAGAACCTCTATAACAAGTAGTTTTGAGAAGTCAACCTCGATAACGCGACTCTATACATGAATGGGTCAACCTTTAAGGCTGTCGGATACCACTACCAAAAACGATTCTGCAGACGTCTACGCCTCTTGACTTGAAAACTTTGCTTCGCTACTTAAACAGAAGTTTTCTGCGCAAACTTCGAGAATAAGGATTGATATGGTAAATGAGTTTAGTAATTTTTCACTCGTTGCTTTTCTCATAATTCTGTTGAATTATGAGAATAATCAATATTTCTTGCGCAAGTGTTTTCGCAACAGCCTGCGCAGTATCAATGACCGTGTAAAACGGCCTTAAGGGCAGGCGCGCAATATGGCGCGACAACGACAGACCGTTGTCGTACACACTCAGACCAGAACACGACCACAACCTCACCATGTGCGATTTAATTTTAGTTGCAAGATACCTAGATGTCGAAGAGTTAGCTGTTGTAGTGCACTTGTAACGTAGGTGTGTGAAACTCAAGAGAAAGCGATATTGGGTAAATCCCACGTTAGCTGTCAGATCAACAAAAGGGCAGTTCTCAACATTTTATGGGGTGCTACGGCAGTGTGAAGATAAGTTATTCAATTACAAAAGGATGTCCGGTAAAAGCAAGGGTCTATTTTCAATGGCCAGTGTAATAGGTACTCTCTTGTCAGTATCAAACTCTCTGGTAACTGCGACATTACGAAACACCTTCACCATTCGCTAGCTCAATCAGTACTGGTCGGGTCGGAGGCAGTGCGCCATAACAATGCGTGTTATTTCTGGCCGCAACGTCCGGTGAGTCGGGGACGACCAAACTCGAAAATTTTAAGCTTGTTTGCGAGTTTTGAAATTGGTTAGATCGTGCAAATTTAGTAAACCAGGTTAACACAGTTTTCGCGAATTAATTCTTGTGAATTATAATTAACTTAAAAGCGATCTAGTAACTTCATTAACGGCATGGGATACGTGACTACCTCTACAGTCTTGAAAATTAATTGGAAGCTATTTTCGCTACGTATTCTCTTTTGCGCCTTCGTCAGTCATTTTTTTTCCTGAGGGTCGCGTACGTCGATTGTCTCCGTTAGAGAAAAGGTTCCCGTCTTGCGTTTCCCGCGAACGGTTCACGTCACACGTATACGCCGATTGTGCCCCAGCCTCAACAAAAATCTTGATATCTTGCCAATGTGCTTGTTCTTATTAATTGCCTGCGAAACCTTAAGTGTGTGGTCGTCATAGTGATGAAGCTGTGTGACGTAGTCGTGGGGTTGAAGGGAGGGGGAGGAATGTTTGAGGCGTTACCCAAGGTTGCCGACGCGACAGCACTGTCTTTTGTTTCCCGGCTTCAGCGTCGATTAGGCCGAAACGTCCCGTGTATCGATGTGATCCTGAGCGCATTTGACGTTCGTGAGGCCGGGGACTTGTTTACGTCCCCATGACAGCGCCCCCCCCCCCCCCCCCCTCCCTTTGTGGTGGAAAATTGGCGCGAAATGGTTCGGGTCGTTTAATCTGGAGCGCTGGAGCGGAACTTCCTCGCTTTTGAAAAGAGAAAAGACTGGAGGGAGGCTGCGGAAGGAGAAAAAGCCGTCTTCAGCGATGAGGCGGCCTTGATGTGCGTCACTTTCATTAGCGGCGAATGTCCGGCCGACCTCGAGAGCCTTTTTCATTTCGCCTCGAATCCGGAAATTAAAATCCACCGACTACGTGCTTTCTTTGCTTTCTCCGTTCGTCTTTCAATATTGTTGTTGAGTGGGAACGTAGGGATAAGACAAGTGTTAGATTGACTAGAGTCTGATGTGGAGCCTTGATAGCGCCGAAACGTTGACTAATAAGAGAGATATGCGATTAATACCCGCGAATACTCGAATACTTGAAAGAATTCGATATTCGAGATCTCGAATAATTATGATAATTTATTTTATTTATTTATTTATTTATTTATATACGGGTTGTAGCCCAATTTACCGAACACATAAGCAGTAGTAATAAAACAGCACTCAAGTTCCAATCATAACTCCAGAACACAAAAATAAGGAAAAAATACAAAAATATGTACAGCATAAGGATGGTTGATTTAACAAAACAAGTTTTTACAAAATTATCGTAGGTATTATGTTATTATCAAAAATTACATATGTCGTGTTGATGAACTACGTCATGTTACAAGATTCAAAACTGAACAGAACATGATGTATTAACACTTTATGTTCACTTTTTAAGGCTTATAAAATGATCGTATTCAGTAGTCCATAATTGGAGGAAAAAATATTTTATCATGTATTTGACATTTTAAAACAAGAATTAATTTTTTAAATAATTTAATCAATTTGTAGTTTTATACTACAACAGGCAACAAATTAATTTGCAGAATAACATCTTGCACATTAGTTGCAATTCCGTTATTCGAGTCATTCGAAATTCGAGATATTCGAGTATTGATTTAATATTCGAGAAATCTGCCATGCGACCCATCTCTACTTAATAGAAATAAATTTATTGTCCATGGACGTCTTCGTCCACCAAGAACATACGACAAAGTACATATACGTTTGAGCTCGATAACACGTTGATTTTCAAAGCAGTTACATTGTTAAGTACAGAAATAAAGCAGTTCCTTCAATGAGGTTTTGAATACATATTAAATTAAAACCCTTCTTGGTTGAATAGATACGAAAAGAATCTTTTTTTAAAAACAAATACTGAACTGGATTTTTTTGGATGTCGGTAGGAATACTATTCCACAACCTGGCCCCAGCAGCACAGAAATATTTTTGGTAAGTGGTAGTCCTGTGTAGAGGAGGAATCAAATAATCTGGAGTCATTCGGGTGGTAACATTAGCCATGTTTTCTCTAGGAGGAAAAAATTGCTTCAAATAACCTGGTTGCTGATTTAGAAAAAGACAATACATAAAAGAACCAAGCAAGTATTTTCCTCTGGTTTTGGCCTTCAGCCATGCAAGCCTGGTAAAAAAGGGGGAAATATGATCATCTTTCTTGAGGTTAAAGATAAACCTTACACACACAAATTCAGTAGACGTTCTAGCTTAACACTGAGCTCTTCAGTAATATCATGGTACACGAGACAGCAATAGTCAAAGTGGGGGAAAATATGTGAGGATATAAGTTGATTACGTGTATAAAGGAGTAGGAGATTTAATGTGAAAAGAGGTTGAAAAAAATAGGTAAGACTTTGCGCTCTTGAATTGTGGGAACGGATGAGGATGGAGATGGTGAAGTGGGCGGAAAGTAGTGAAGAAGAGAGACAGACGATGAAGTAGACGGCTGAGGAGGAGATGAGGTCGATTGAGGAAATTAGGCGATCGAGTGTGTGGATTGGACGGGTGAACAACAAGAGGCGATGGGTGTCTTGGAGGCCGCGATATAGGGGAGGGTTTGAGAGTGCTAGGTCAAGGAATGCTATGTTTTGGATGGAATCATGCAAGCCAGATAAGGATGGACGCATTGCAAAAGATTGAGGTATCCGACTTAGCACTTGGAACTGTTTGTAATCATTCCTTTATCATTTGAATCTGCCTCAACCCATAGGGCTTGTATGAAAAATGTATCGATGTATTAGAGGACGGTTTTGATGCGTTGAAAAATTATTTTTTTATTCAATTAAATTTCATTACTTAAGCTTATGGCTTAAAATCGGTTTATTTGTTAATATTTATTGTTCCATGCATTCATTGTTCCTCGAAACCCATTTTCGATAAACGGAACTAGCGAAACTTTTCTGTGGTGAATTTTTTGAGTCATTAAACGATGTTTGAAAAATTACGATGAGTCGTCAATCTTAGTTGATTGAGCATTAAATTTATATGCAGACAGTCACTCACTCACCCAATCAACCCGAAGGTTGGTTTGGATAGGTGAGGGTAGAGCTCAAACCGAACTAAGCCACCTAAATCGTTAGATGGAAACGAAAAAAGAATTTTAGTGAAAAAATTAATCTTCTAACCACAACCATTCACTCATAAATCAAAATTTTAAATAAGCAAATTGTGACGCCCACCGAAAATGCTGCTGTGATAACATTGACGTCATTTTCCTCCCGTCCGTGACTGCTTTTAGGGGAAGGGAAGGGAGTGGAAGGGGGTTCTCGGAAGGTCTGCTCGCACAGATGCTGTCGCAACTGTCCTATTGTCAGAGTCAGCTGTGTCCCTCCCCCCCCCCCCCCCCCCATTGCGATAAGGCGAAGTAGCTTCGCGGACTCAGTTGTGATTGGACGAAGAGAAATACGTCAGAGGTTGTACCACGCCCACTTTTCCGAAAGGGTTAAAAGCATGTTTTTCGCCGCTTATAACTCGAGAAATAATTGACGGATCAAAAAACGGAAAATAGGGGTATTTTTATTTAACAAACTCTATCAGATTCGGCAATAGAAAAATATGGTAAACGACCCCATTTAGAATTCTTTTCGAGGGCGAGATCATTTATTCGAAAACAAGTTATTCTACACCATTTGCCTCAGTCACCAATGAATTTATGTCAGAGTAATGGACATTTTTCCATATTATAGGAATAGTTCCCCCCCCAGCCCCCCCTCCCGAAGCAGAAATTGTGCAGCAAATTGCTTTCTTTGGAGGGGTGGCGAAAATAATGTTTTATCTCATCGTTTTCTCTCTCTCTCGAGAGATGGATTTGGAGCGAGTCGGCAATTCCTCTCCTTGGAGATAAGAAATCACGTCATTCAGGGCGTGCGCTCCGCTGTTTTAATGATTCTCGCCTCCTCGCCTGCGTTCATTCCAGGAAATCAGTCTCTCGCCAGAGGTCGTTAAAAAAGAAGAAGCGCAAATTCCAGGAATACATCCCTCTGGAATCATCGGGTGAAGTCCGTTTTCGTTCGCTTTTACGAGTCCGTCACATTTTTTTGTTTTTTGGGATTTTAACTCTCAGATCTTTGGCTTCCATAATATCTTCGCTGATCCATTTGCTGAATTGATTTAATATCTCCACTTTCATCTCTCACTCTCGCAGTTTACAGATTTGATATTACATCTACATCTACACGATACCCTGCTAGCCACTGCGAGGGTGTGTGGCAGGAGGTGAAGATCACCAAGAATGCACTACTAACATGCAAACAAGCAACTATAGTGTCTTATGCAACAAGATTGTTAGTATCTATAGTATTTAAGGGGTTAACACATGCATCATGCACTACACACTACTCTAAAATATTTCCCCTACTTATCCCTTTCCTATACTGCCTATAGTGTTCTCTTATAGTACGGGGGAAAAATGCCATCTTGAATCTATCAGTACGACAATCTATCTCTCCAATCTTGTTTATCTGGTCGAATCTAGCATAATACGCTAGTGCTTTTAATATAGGTATGCCTAACATCTTCAGTAAAGCTATCCGACAGAAATTTCTCTTATAGATTTAATCAGGACTTTAACCTACGGTCTGATAATGATTCTTTTATTAATTCTACCCCCGTTTCTTTTATTAATTTTAAAACGCCACTCAACCTATCGTAACACCTTTTAACCTACCTAGCTGCTCTACGCTGCACACTGTCTAGTTCTCTGATCAACCCTAATTCATTCGGATCCCATACACTGGCTGCATACTCGAGGTGGGGCTTAACTAGTGAAAAGTAACATCGCTCTTTTGTCTTCTCATCACATTTCCCAAGTACCTACTCTTTTTATAAATCCTGGCTTTCTCTTCGCTCGGCTGCTAATTTCCCTTATGTGTCTTCCCCACGATAAATCCTTGGTGATTGTTACACCTAAATATCTTATGGTTTCAACGTTTTCGATCTTCGTGTTACTAATTTTATAGGTGCGCTCTATCGAATTATTCCTCCGTCTAAAATTGTTAGCTACACACTTTTTAAGGTTAAGTTCTAACCGCCATTCGTCGCACCACTCTTGAATTGCATCTAAATCCTTGCAAAGCGATTTCCTGCGATTCCCGATTTTTCGCTAGTTCAAACAGTGAAATCCTCCTAACGGTGACTCAAGTGGTCCCCGTAACCCAAGGCAGCGAACCGTGATTTTCCTCCTTCTCAGCATTTCGTTCCGTTTCAGTGGAAACGGAGCGAAAATTTAGTTTTGAGTTCGGTTTCATTCCGGCCGAAGTCAGTGAACAGTTAAGAACCATACCCTTTTATAATTCGCCCCGTCCTTAGTGCTTGAGGTAATTTTCACGTAACGTAATTTCAAATTGCTTGGAAGAAAGTTCCACAAGAATAACTATGTTAATGATAAACACCGACAAAAAAGTAAATAAAGTCTTCCATTTTTTTTTAAATTTTTTATCCTTTGTGTTTCGTGAACGTTGGGACAGGGTATAAAGTGTGTTCGAATCGATTTCAGTTGCTGGCCGCCGGAAATATATCCAGTGTTTCGGTATTCATTGAGAGAAAGTGAAATTGGATATTGAATAAATATCGTTTTTATTTCCGTTCGCGTTCTAGTTGATTTATTTTTTCATTTAAATCATCTCCACTTGGACTTATAATATTGATATTTCAGATTCAGGAGTTAGGTAGGTACTGTATCAGTTCCTGCCATTAACTATGTTTTTCCTTATTTCATTCCATTTCATTTTTATTTTGATTTTCCATAAATAATTTTCCACTGCTTAGGGTTTCTCTTGATACAATCTTCTAATATTCTGTTGAGTTTTAAAATTCAATCACATTTGGTAACCGTTCAAACGGAATGTATCAAGCATATCAGAAACGTACCAGAAGCCACGGTTTTTCATAATATCTCTATCACGTTTATATTCGTAATGTAGAATCATATGGTAAATGGCGTATTGTGGGTAGTTTATTTCATGAATACACACCAATCGGTTACGGATTAATACGGAATGAATGAAACGACTCCTCGGGCATTTCATTTGTGTTTTGTTTCCTATTTGGAATGGTGACATTGAACCTCGGCGTTATTCGTATGTTTTTTTTAGTCTTTTTATGAGAGGTCGTGGTTTAGTGTGTGTTTGTATTTTTATTTTTACGTCAGCATTTTAATGTTCGACGGTGTTTTTTTTATATCGGCCCACAACCACTTAAAGATGATGAAGTTGTATTTATTCTTTGCTCTATCTCTCAGATAAGCTCTTCGAAATTCTACTCTTGAAATCTGTAAAAATATAATATTTTGCGTGATGCGGAAAGTAATACCTTTCGATAGCGAAGTAGGTTAGGAGAAGTATTGGGTTCACAGGAAGCTTTCATACGATAATTATTTTGCTATGGTGGATTTCTTAGCTCGTTGCATTGTTCTTGGAAGTCCACGACTAATGCTGAGTGAGCAGTAATCTTATTTCTTGCTGCTATCATCCCTTCTACGCCATTATCTACCTCTTTGTAGGGTAGAAGTACGCCGATCTGTGAGAGTAGCCGTACGCGACGAAACATTAAGCAATTCTTCCGGTCATAATTTCGGTATGAAATATTTTCTTTGTTTACGGTATATACACATAAATGCTGGAGGCACAGGTGTGACTGATTTAATTTAAAAAATGAAAGTTCACTAACATGTAAAGTATTCCCAATATTTCGGCGGTCACCACCAACTGTATCAAGGAGGAGAAGGCAAGTGTGTGGAAGGAAGGGGATATGAGTGGATGTGGGGATGTGGGAGAGGAGAGGAGAGGACGATGGAAGTGGTGGAAGGGATGAAGGGGGAGATAGGAGGGTGTAGTGTTTACAATTAAGGCTTGGGGAGTGGGACGATTGGATGTACTTTACGTGTTGGAAAGTGAACTTTTATTTGTTGAATTATATCACTCACTCCTGTGACTCCGGAATTTTTAATTTACGCAAATGCGAAGTTTACTGGTACTATAGGATTCCATATGATGGGGGCGTTTACTCGGAACCTAAATCGCAATTTTGTACACGAAATCGTTAGATGGAAACGAAAAAAGAATTATAGTGAAAAAATTAATCTTCTAACCACAACCAATCACTCATGAATCAAAAATTAGATTAAGCAAAAGGTTACTCCCCCCGAAAAAGCTGCTTTGATATCATTGACGTCATTTTCCTCCCGTCCTTGACTGCTTTTACGGGAAGGGAAGGGAGTGGAGGGGGGTTCTCGGAAGGTCTACACGCACAGATACTGTCGCAATCACTCCTATTGGCAGAGTCAGCTGTGTCCCCCCATTGCGATAAGGCAAAGTAGCTTCGCGGGCTCTTTTTTGATTCGACGAAGTCGTTATACGTTAGAGGTTGCACCACGCCCACTTTTCCGAAAGGGTTAAAAACATCAGTTTTTCGTCGCTTATAACTCGAGAAACAATTGACGGACGAAAAAACGGAAAAATACGTGTCTTTTTATTTTGCAAACTCTATCAGATTCGGCAGTAAAAATATATGGTAAACGACCCCATTACTTTCGTAAAGTCTTCTCGGGCTTTCCACCGGGTTAAATATTGGTATAACACCAACGTTTCAACGGACGACTCTTCCCTACGAAAATAATTCGCCGGGAAAGAATTAAATCCTATTTTAGACCCCATTACTCTTTATGTTCGTATAATGCGTGTGGTATGGTATGAAATATTCGCACTATAACGTTTCGGTGAAATATTTGTGTAGACGGAGCGAAATTACGGCCCAATAATTTTCGTAGGCGCGGAGATTGGTAATAAAAAAATCGTACGGCGCGGCAGTGCTGCCACCTCCTACGTCGTCGGTCGACTAGAGCGGTCATCGTGCTATATCATCGCGCCAGCTCGAAGCCGTAAAACAAGCGAAGGCATCGGAGCGTGAAGGAGGTGTTGCGCTGTGTGTGTTCGGGCATCGCCTTCCTTCGATTGTTCTCGGGTGGGAAGGCAATTCATCAAACTGATGGCCGAAGTAAATAAAGTACTGTAATGTTTGGAGGACCTCCGCAGCAGGGGAAAATAATCTGAACTTGGGTCGCTGTCGAGTCATCAGTGAACCCGTTTACTCTGTCATTTCGTTCCGTGCCGAGGAGCGATAACGGCTTCCCACGTACTAACTAAGGTTAATAATTTTATGTGAACAGATTTAAATTTTCTTTTTTCCTGCTAACAGTGAAAGTAAACTCTCACAATAGGTGACATTAAATGGATAATGTACATACATTTATAGATAGTAATAATGTTTCATTACCAATTTAATGCAAATAAATTTGAAATTTCTTTATCCCTGCTGACAATAAAATAAAGCTCTTACAGTAGGTGATATTATATAGATAATGTACGTTTATATAGGGTAATGATGTTTCATTAAATTATTTAACGAGGTTAAACTGCTTGGCATGCCTTTTTAATGTGGCGTTAGATGATTATTTTTTTCACTAAAATACTTTTTTCGTTTCCATCTAACGATTTCGTGTACGAAATTGCGATTTCGGTTCCTATTAAACGCCCCCATTCCCGCCCGGGGAGGTTTTTAAATTTCCGGGGCATGGATGTTTGTATCGTCGAGTCTATGAATTGGAAGAGAGGACTTTTGAGTCCTGAAATTCGCAGATTAAAATAATACTAAATAATTAAAAATGAAATGAAGTTGGCGTGCAATAGTTTTCACAAATGAATGAATCCTTTACCAAATGTCATATTGATCTTGAAGTTTTACGTATTTGTAACAATAAACCCCTCCGTGTTCTCCGTTTGGAATGGTCGCTTTTGCGGATCAGCTCGTGGAAGTAGGTTTTGAATGTTATTAAATGCGAAATATAATCTCATCAATAAACTTCTAGCAATTGCTTTTAATTTAAGAGTAAATTAAGTGGGTCAGGGACGGTACATTTATTTTCTGAATGAATCACTGGTAGAAACATAATAAATGATTTTTCTCTATCAAAAGCGTTCGTCAAAGATCCAGCTCAGGATGAAGATATCAGGTTTTACGGTCAATCTGAGTCGTTGGGAGTTAAGACGGAGCCGTGAAAGGAAGATTTTTCGCAGTCAATGGCTGCCTTTGATGCGTCAGAAAGTAGTAAAGCGACGATTAGTGCCTCCCTAGCCTCTATTTACGAGTTGGCGCTACTGAATGACTCGCCGGAGATTTTCTGAATCCCTCCCAGCTCGTCAAATTAATGCTACGCCCTCTCTACGCTTGTGCCTCGGGACAAAAAAGAAATGGGCAATCCATGAGACCAATTTTCAGAGATCAAATAGTTTATCAATTTTTTGCGAAAAGAATTTTTACTGGAAATTTGATAATTTATGCCGATCTGAACCTTTTAGTCCTTCGTTACTATAGAGAAATGTCATCCGTGGTTTCCACGACTGAAGATGGTGTCTTTGGTGAAATTCGTGATTACTCCGATTTGCAAGTGGTAAATAGTATTCTCCTCAATTCCTTTGACGTTGTTCTTTTTGAACCCATAGTTGAATTGCAAATCAGAAATAATTTTGTTTTTACTGGGAAATAATGGGGAATATGTGTGAAAATAGTTTCTCGTGTGTTAATAACTTGATGCGAACTTTTCCAACAAACTCAAATATATAAGCCGACATTTTCTGTGCCAGCCACAAAGGTTTTTAAAAGCTAATAAAATGTTCACGAAAATTGACGAAAGTCACTTGTCTCGAAACGCCTGATGACGTCAATGAACGGTATAAGTTCTAAATTGCCCGGGAAACAGATGTTTATTTTAGAAGTAAACGAAGCGAATATATTGTTTTCAGGATTTTAGCGGTTCCTTGATCGAAAAAATGACTGAAAAGTGATTTAAGAAAGCACAATCCGACAATTCACCGTAAGAAAACAGCGATGACTGTGAGGTAGCATAGATTTGTGGAGTGAAGACAAACAGGACACTATACGGGCCTTACATATTTAATTGAAGATTTTCTCATTAACATCCACATAACTTAAATACATTATTAGCTTATTGCTTTGAAATAATGAGATAAATACAAACGCTCTCGCAAGTATTCATTAAACAACTTACCTCCACCCAAAAAAGATAAACAACGCACATAGTGATACCGTGCCGTGACGTCATGGGACGACGTCTATTTTTCAGCAGCCGAAAACATACAATTTTTAAAGAGAAATAAAATCTTTGTAACACAACTTTATTCTTCGGAAAAATTTTCACCAGTCTTAATTTAGCTATTAAACTTCTCAATCAGAGATTTATGGAAAATAATGTATGTACTTCATTCCTTTGACGTTATTTTTTTTAACCCATTGTTGAATTGCAACTCGGAAAACGGTTTTTTTTCCACGATATAATTGTCATTTGGACCGCTTTTCATTTTTATTCCTCGTGGTAAGAAGATATCCTTATCTCTTAACAAACACTGTCTTGCGTATCCCCTGCATTTTATCCGACATGTTCTGATAGCATTTTCGTGCTTTACTTCTTTGCACATGTTGCACTACGGTAACATAGGATTTACACTACCTATTGTAGTGTTTTAAAGAGGTTCCACCGTGACTCCGCGTGTCAAAATCCCGTAAAAGAGCTATGTTATTTAATGAATAAATACCGATCCAGAAAAACGCATATATGAAAAATCATCTATAGGGTGATGACGCATACACAATAATTGTATGAGTATGCTATTTTATAGCACGTTGTAGTTACATTCTATTTCTTACAATCTCTTTTAACTCATTTTGACTTCGGAACATGACTGACGTGTTGTTGCCACGTTTAATTTACAAAGTGAGAATACTTTCTCAATTCCGCTAATACGAATCCTAAAATAGGTTTAATATTTTAATACTTAGTTTTAAACTATTCCCTTGCAAATACATCTCTTTGTTTTGAATTTTATTAATATTGATATTTTTGAAAACTGTTTGGCAACAATGACGCTGCTACCATTTGGAAGCATTGGTGTTAATTACATCGTTTAAATAACCAATTAAATATTTAAATCACTTAAAAAGTATAAGAAGGACCATGGTAAGGTATATTTCTAAATTAAGTTAGTAAATAGGCTTGTAAGCACGTTCCGTCACAAGTACCGTTGCCAATGATATCAACATACTATAGCGCCACTTTCATGTAATTAAGGCTTTTCTGCTTTTTTTCGGAAAAACATTTATTAATATCAATCAAACAAGTGTGGTAATGCGAGCACCTTTTTACAATGCTGAATTTTGCATAAAATTGCGCATCTTATGTTAGTATTTTGTCAAAACGACATTTCTCTTTACATCAATAATCTGCAAATTTTACTGCAAGAGCCATGCTCTGCCGTATAACCACGTATAAAATATGTGAATTTCAACGTCTTTTTTCTTCAAATGGATGGATGGAAAGGCCTCATTATTTTATTTCCAATCGATAGAAGGGCCAAAAAATGATATCTCCTGAAATTTTCACAAAAATGACATCTACCTCATAAATCGGTGGAGCCACCTTAATGTTGATGGAGAGATTTTCTTCTGCGATCAGAATTGCATGAAACCGTATATGCGTGTCCCCATTAGTGATAGCTTAAAGGGTAAAAGTGTAAAGAAATTAACTTTACTTTTTTAAGATTTTTTGGTAACTGGACGTTTAATTAACGCGTAATTTTCTATGATTTTTTTCTATGAGCGCTGCCATTGCCGATGTGGTGATAAAATCTCTCGCTAAATCTACGCGAACGTCGATTTCTAGCTGATTTCTTCCATGAACCCGCCTAATCTTGTCCGTCCGCTATCCTCGGCTGTTTCTGGCCGTGTTTTAGGCGCTATCCCCTTTAATTGGCTCGGGGTCCGCTCCGCCGCTAGCGTCGCCCTCTCGATCGATGGGATCACCCCAACTAACCAAAGGGGAGGGTGCGGGGGGAGGGAGGGGGGTGGTGTGCCCCCCTCTAAGGGCAAAGGGATGCATCCGTGCCTCACCCTAACGATTCCCGATGCCTCTCGCAAATAGCTGCTATTCGGGCGGCTTGCTCTCGAAACTCTTGAGGATCGATTAAGGGGAATTTGTGCGGCGAGAGTCGATCCCGGTTCCTTCACGCTTGAAGCTACCACCACGTGCATCTACATCTATGTAATACCCTGCATGCCACCGCGAGATAGTGTGGCAGGGGGTGAAGTTTACTTACTTGTGAAGAACTTACATGCAACTTAGAGCAACGAAGCAAAACTATGATGCATCTACATTTACATAATACCCTGCAGGCCACCAGAAAGGTGTGTGGCAGGGGGTGATTTCTCACCAAACATGCACTACATAACACGCATAAAAAAGGAATACTATTAATATACTAGTCAGAACTCCACTATTTAAAGAAGATAGAAATTGCAAAGCAAACATGCAAAAACATTCTGTTAGTTGGGTTAGCTTTAAGTACTCATACCAACATGCAGCTACCAATGCTACTCTCCGATTGGACATTTTTACCGTTATTCGTATCCCTAATTGTACGAGGGATAAAGGACATTTGGATTCTATCAGTTCGGCAATCAATTTCTCTAATTTTGTGATTATGGTCCAGTCTGCCATAGTAAGTTGGGGTTCGCAAAATATTTTTAACATCATAACTGAAAATATGGTCTTGGAATTCGTTTGAAATTTGTTTAGGAGATTACGTCCAAATTTCAACCTGCGATCTGACAATGATTACCAATTCAATTCATTTGATAAACTGGTTACGCTAATAAGGTTATCGTACCGTCCCTTTACAAATCTTGCCGATCGTCGCTGCACACGTTCAAGTTCATTATTTAGACCGATTTCGTAGGGATCCCATACACTGGCAGCATATTCCAAATGAGGTCTAACAAGGGAAAAGTAGCTGATTTCTTGTACATGATCGTCACATTTACCCAGTACTCTTTTGACGAATCCCAGTTTACTTGACCCATTATTTCACGTATGTGTTTACCCAAGGAAAGATCATGTGTCAGTCTCATTCCAAAACGCGATACCATGCAGTTGTAATCTTGCTACTAACATAAGAGCTACCGCTACAGGCTACTCTAACAATATCTTACTTACTTATCCCGTTGCTATGCTGCTTATTACGCTCTCTAATGGAACGCGTGAAAAATGACATTTTAAATCTATCGGTATGACAATCTATCTCCCTAATCCTCACAAAATAAGTAGGAACAATAAAAAAAAAAAATAATCACATGAAAATTTAGCCGTCTAATTCTATTTAGTGTTACGATTACTGTAGCAATGCATCGTATCGTTGCATGTAAGCAGTGCATGTTTGGTGATCTTCACCCCCTGCCGCACACCCTCGCGGTGGCTCGCAAGGTATCACGTTGACGTAGGCGTGCAATTGGTTCAGTTGTGTTACGTAGCGAGGGTGGAACGTTAAAATATGTAATTGTGTTAAACTTGTAGTGCATTAAATAGTTCCGGAGTTTTCGATCTCTACTAATTTTATCGTTGATTATCAAAGTAAAGCGTTTGTGTTTATGTGCTCAATTATTCGCTACATTAATATATTTATTATAGTTTGAATTAATGAAGTTGTGGACATCGCATGAATAGTTTGAATTAATGAAGTTGTTGACATCGCATGATTGAGTGGTCGTTCATATTTACCCAAAGCGATTGCGTTTCATTGATTCTCTTCGATTCAGCCGTATTTGTTACCGAGGGAAACCTGATAGATCGTGGCTCGACTCGGCCGTAGCTGACCTCCTTTCGAGGCCAAACGCCAACACGAATGTCGCGTTCGATGTCGACAACGTTGATGAATAGCCTTGTCTTGCTTCAGCGAACTCATCTGCGATCCTTTTATCTGGCGAACGATAAAAGAACTGTTCCTTCACCCGACCCGGTCTCGTTGCCCATGACGACGCAGGTACCCTACTCTCCGAGCGACCTGTCCGTTCATGACTCTCGTGAGGGAGGCCAGTCATTGGTCCCCGTCCTCGTTACGTCACGACCCTGTCGTTTCCTCGCAACGCGATAGCTTAAACAAATAGGTGTAGCCATCAATCTCTCCTTAGCGGCCTCGGTACGAAACATTTCCTCATCAGTTGCGTAATTTTGCCTCGAGAGCCCGATTTTTCCACCAGCAGGATGATTTTCCCGTTCAGTCGCGAGAACATTGCTATCATGGTCGATTATCATCAAAGGACTTGTGTAGGAATCACAAAAAAAACGTTTAGACAGGACCCGGCATCAAGTTACTACTAATCCTTGTGTGTTGGTAACAAATTGAGGGCGTTGGAAATAAGAAATGGGGAAGAGTTCTCAGGAACGTTATTGCATTCCTTTGGAGCTCATTCACCGCTAATGAAATGGCTACTTCAGCTAAATCATCTGCCACTTTATTAGTCGTGGAGTTTCACGAATTATAACAGCTCATTCTAAGGTTTAATTCTCTATGTTTGATAATAATCGCAACTTATGCTGTGTTCATTTTTTAATGTGTTTTTTCGAATGTGTTTTTTGATTTCACGCCAGTGCGGTGTTCGAAGAAGAATCGTGCTGGCGAAACAGGCATTCACTGGTAGAAGAGAAGTAATTTATTTACTTTCATCATCATCATTGATCAACAATTCCAGGATTGGTTTGACGCAGCCATCCTCTCGATTCTTCTATCGGCCAACGTCTTCATATTAACGTAGTTCCTCTCTTTCACGTCCTTTACGACCTGTTCTATGTAACTCATACGAGACCTGCCTTTTCCATTCTTCCCGTTCACTTTTCCCTCGACGATTGTCTTCATCAGGCCATCGTGTCTTAAGATGTGGCCGATTAGGTTGTCCCGTCTTCTATTTATAGTTTTCAGCAGACTTCTCTTTTCTCCCACTCTTCTAAAGACTTCTTCGTTTGTCACTCGGTCGATCCATTTAATCTTCATCATTCTTCTGTAGCACCACATTTCGAATGCTTCCACCCTTTTCTTCTCCGCTGCTGTCATTGTCCATGCTTCGCTGCCGTAAAGGAACATGCTCCAGATATACGTTTTGATGAATCGCTTCCTTACTTCCAAGGTTGTATTTCCAGCTTTAAGTAGATTCTTCTTTTGATATAATGCCCTATTTGCCTGGGCTATTCTACTCACTATTTCTTTATTGCTTCGTCCATCGTTGGTTACTCGGCTTCCCAGATAACAGAACGCTTCCAGTTTCTCTTTTTCTAGTATTTTACTTCCATGGACCCGAAAAAAATACAGATGGTCTTTTACATAGGACACTATAACCAATACACAGCGCACACAGCTTGGGTAGAGAATACCTGACCCAGGCGGGGCTCGAACCCACGACACCAGGAATAGCAGGCAAGGACTTTATACCCCGTCGCCAAACTATGACGGCAGGGTCGTTGACGAGGTCGTTGCGCAGAAACGTAAAGAAAATACTGATGAAAAGTTTACTATGGAGCGGGGAATCGTACTGTGCCAGAACGTGACGAAATAGAATTAAGTTAGACTTGGTGCTCTTGAGACGCGGAAATGAGGAAGGATAGAGAAGCCGAGATGGGTGTAAATGAGGAATAAGTGCTAGGGATGGCGGGGAGTAAAGGGAATTTGATGGAGGAAATTAATGTTCAGGAGACGAAGACAAGATTTGTTGAACTGGTGATTAGGGGCGAGGTTCTGTATCTCCTACTAAGGACATTATTGACAGACGAAACAGGCGAAGTTGAAAAAGTTGGGAAGAGGGAGGAGAAGGAAGAGTAGTCTCAACAAAATGACGAGAGGAAGAGGAAGTGTGAGGGGCTGGAGAAGGAATCTACATAATGCTCTGCAAGCCACCACAAGGGTGTGTGGCAGGGAATGAACCATCACCAGACATGCGAGTACATTATCAATCAGAGAGAACACTTACTAACAGACAGGCATGCAAAAAAATACTTTCCCGCTTAAAGGCTACTTATATGAAACCAAAAATCACGATACTACCATCCCGAGGAAAATATTAAGCATTTATTCTCGAGCCACGTGAAATACTAGCTACAACACAAATTACAATCAATTGCTGGTTAATTCGAAGCTATACAATAGTTTCGTTATTAGAAAGTCCGTTCGATAATTAAAGTAAATAAATGAACTTATGTTTCCTTGAGCATGAATTAGTTGGTTAAAACATGTGCACATTATTTAAAGAATCAATACATTCTAATTACAAAATACGCATTCTGATATCGACATGTGCATACCTACCTTCGCTGTAATCTATTACTGTCCCGAATCGTTCGCGCAAAAATAAATTCTTGAACCTCTCCGTCCTACTATCTCTCTTTTAAGTACAATGGGGTCGTTTACCATATTTTTTATTGCCGAATCCGATAGAGTTTGTAAAATAAAAAGACACAAGTTTTCCGTTTTTCGATCCGTCAATTAGTTCTCGAGTTATAAGCGGCGAAAAACTGATGTTTTTAACCTCTTTCGGAAAAGTGGGCGTGCATGAGACCTCATACGTCATCCACTTCGTCCAATCACAACTGAGCCCGCGAAGGTACTTCGCTTATTCGCATGAGGGCGATACAGCTGAATCTGCCCTTGGGAGCGGTTGCGACAGGATCTGTGCGATTAGGCCTTCCGAGACTACCCCCGCCACTCCCTTCCCTTTCCATAAAAGCAGTTAAGTACGGGAGGTGGATGACGTAGTAAGTCTCAAAGCAGCTCGTTCGGTGGGCGTCACCTTTTGTTTATTAATTTTTGATTTATGAGTGAATGGCTCTGGTTAGAAGATTAATTTTTTTCACTAAAATACAATTTTTTTCCATCTAACGATTTTGTGCACAAAATGGGGTCGTTTACCTGGAACCGAAATCGCAATTTTGTACACGAAATCGTTAGATGGAAACAAAAAAAGAATTTTAGTGAAAAAATTAATCTTATAACCACAACCATTCACTCGTAAATCAAAAATTAAATTAACCAAAAGGCGACGCCCACCGAAAAAGCTGCTCTGATAACATTGAAGTCATTTTCCTCCCGTCCTTGACTGCTTTTCGAGGAAGGGAAGTTAGTGGAGGGGGTTCTCGGAAGGTCTGCTCGCACAGATGCTGTCGTAACTGCTCCTATTGGCAGAGTCAGCTGTGTCTCCCCCATTGCGATAAGAGAAAGTAGCTTCTCGGGCTCAGTTGTGATTGGACGAAGTCGATATACGTTAGAGGTTGCACCACACCCACTTTTCCGAAAGGGTTAAAAACATCTGTTTTTCGCCCTAAATAATTGACGGATCAAAAAACGGAAAAATACGGGTCTTTTTATTTTATAAACTCTATCAGATTCGGCAATAAAAAAATATGGCTAACGACCGCATTGCTATTTCGGTTTCGAGTAAACGCCCCCATTTAGCGTCTTAAAGGAACCGGTCCGTTTTAAATTTATGACGGATATCTGCATATGATGTCTTACGTGCGAAAGGGCTCCCGGTAAGAGTTTTTGTACATCTGAACCTAACTTTATTTGATCTCTTATATTCTGTAAATCTGGTACGTAAATTGCAAAATCATTCGTCCTGTGCTCCTCTCGGAGGGCCATGAAATTATTCCGTTCCCATTTCGAGTAATCGTCCATTGGATTGGAGCAATGGTTTGACGAGGAAGTAGGCGTAACGGTGGAGGAAGGAGGAAATCGTTTATCTTCTTCAAGGCGACCATCTTCTCCCGAATTTTCCCCTGGGACTCGAGTTTCCGCGTCTGAAGGAGGTTAACGCCCCCTTTCCCACGCTTCCCCACCCCCCCTCTCCCCCTCACTTCCTCTCTTACCGTTGCCTCTTTCTCAAGGAGTCCGCCTCTGCTTCTTTCTCTCAGATGCTCCTTCAACACCCACTCACTCACTGGTGGACAGAATGAATTCGACTTTGATCTGTGTGTGTGTTTCGTACATAGGTGTTCTTCGCTTACGGATATCTTTAACTGCCTTATCTCCTACAAAGCCTAAATGGCGATATGATGTTTGAGGTTTAAGCGTATTTGTTCATTTCAGCTATTATCATCATTTTCATCCTGATAAATGTATGACGCATGTGCACACATGGCTCTCCTGGAAGCAAACCTCTTCTTATTCACATTATGGGGGCGTTTACTCAGACCTTCCGAAAATCCCCCATCCACTCCCTTCCCTTCCACGAAAAGCAGTCAAGGACGGGAGGAAAATGACGTCAATGTTATCAGAGCAGCTTTTTCGGTGGGCGTCACCTTTTGCTTATTTTAATATTTGATTTATGAGTGAATGGTTGTGGTTAGAAGATTAATTTTTTCACTAAATTTCTTTCTTCGTTTCCATCTAACAATTTCGTGTACAAAACTGCGATTTCGGTTCCGAATAAACGCCCCCATTCTTACCGTTCATTTGTTTCCCTCTTCGACCGTCTTCATTCGACCGCATGGTCGTAAGTTATGGTCGATTAAGTTGTCTCGTTGCCTTTTTAATTTTTTCGACTGGACTCTCTTTTCTCCCTCTCTCCTCAGGGCATATTTGTTTGAAATCGAAAACTAAGCTTTCCTTCGGTGAAAGCACGTCACAATTCCAATAAGTTACAACCTTAACAGATTGATACTCTGTCGAAGAAAAAGGTTTTAACTAATTTTATTTCCTTTTTTGTTAGTTACTCGTTCGATCCATTTTATCTTCATCATCCCTCTGTAGCATCACACGCAGATTGCTTCCAGCCTTGACTTCACTGCTCCTGTCATTACCTATGTCTCACTGCCACAAAGAATCATGCTCCAGATGTAAGTTGTAGTTGCGAGTGTGTCCTCACTTACATGCTTGCATTCACAGCTGTAAATGGATTCTTCTTCCCCTTCGTCTGTGCTATTCCACTCTGTGCTACTGGACACATTCTATTTCCCAGTTCGCGAAACTCAATTGCCTATCTTAATTACTTATCCCCCCCACTAGGCATTAATTGCCGTTGTATCCGCAGTGCGTTTGTTGTTAGGCACTTGTTTTTTCCGCGACAACGCCGCCTCATCCTCTCCCCACTCGCCGTGAGGGCGTGCGCGTGATCGAGCGGCCGTGTCCCCGTGCTTCCGGGTCCGTGATCGAGCACGCCCCCCCCCCCCCCACTCCCACATCCCCTTTCCACCCGCCGACCGACTGCAGTGCCACCTGCACACAAACGCACACACTATCCGCCCCCTCCAACGGATACAACGTTACATGGCAAGGTTATGAGATAATCGCGATGCTTCGGGGGCGATTTTAACGTGATATCGCAACGCGACGTCACCCGCTGCGATATCAATCGATAACGATACAAGTAGCAGTTGACGTCTATGACAATCAACTGTTAAGCAGCGTTTACACGTAGCGGTTGACTGCTATGGCAGTTGCGAGATTCGCGATATATCTATATCGCTACTGCTATGATGTGTCTGCACCAACTTCTATGCAGCTTAAAGCCGCTATTTAGGCGTTGTCATAACAAATAAAAAGCGTTTTATTTCAGTAGTAATTGTTGCTTAAATTTTCATGGAATTCTTCAAGTGATAAATTCCATTTTCATTTATTTTTTGTTCCCATTATTTAAAATAGTAGAATCTCCCCTTTGGGGAGGGATATCCTTGTTATTATATCCAAATTCCCGATATCAGAAGTGGTGTATTGATTTCCGTCAGCGATTGTTGCGATTGTGTTGGATACATTTCCGCTGGAAAGTAGACGGGTTTCAACTTTGCTAATAGCTCGAACGTGGATCGATAGTGTTCGACATGTGCCCAGTATCGACCTGAAGTCGCATCGCAGTTGCTATTTACACGCGCGAGTGGAGCTTAATAGTTGTTAGCAGTTGACTGTCATAGCAGTCAACTGCTACGCACCTTTAAGGGGGCTCTATACCACTGAAAAAAACGCGTCCGCCGACGTCTACGTGTTCTTGATTTACGACTTAAATATACTAGTTATTGCAAATCTGATTGAGCAGGACTCTAGAATAAGGATTAATACTTAGCATAAGTATTGCAGCTATGGGCGTTTCACTTTCTATATAAATAGATCGAAAGCTGAAAAACGTAAATTTGTCCAAAATCAGGAGCTCGCCATGAAGCCTTGGACGTATATTTCTTTAAAATCTTTTCATTCAGGCTATATAACCAACCTTCATCTCCATGTTGGAACGTGGTAATGTTCCATAAAGCGTATTTTAGCGTCACAGTGAACATTCTCGTGGACCTATGCAACGCATTTTTCACGACTCCTCGATCTAAATTACGTGTTCCATCGGCGGCGCTGCGATTTCCGCTGTCAGCCTGAGAGCGAGTGGCAGCGCTTAGGAGGGGGGAAGAGCGGGTAGGGTCGGGGTGAGAGATGAGGGGAGGTGTAGCTTTTTGGGACGCCCCTCGACCTTGTATTTCAACATGGTACGAGGCCCCCATGAAAATACCATGAGGGATAAGATTTCACAGCTGTCTTTGCTGCTCGCGCTTACTCCCAATGTGGATCGCTCGATACCGATCGATCCTTAGTAAAGGATCATATTCACTCTTCAACCAGTCCTTTTGTACTCGGATTTGTCAAATACTTTGTCGTAGTGATTGGCGTAGACAGTGGAGAGTGGAGGGGGGTGATCATCCGAGCACCTGTAAGTTATTACTATATTACGATAAATTGTAGGTGTGTCTGTTGCCTCAATCGCGTTAATGAATCTATCATTGCTTGTCCAGGAAACGTTTCTGGAGATTATTTATTTTTTTTCCTTTGCAAATTTGCTTAAACGGTCTGTTCCTTATTGATCAAATGATCATCCATTGCTCTCAACATAATGAAAGTACTTTATGTCTACGTTACGGTGATGCCATAATTTTGCCGGAATCTACGGTGACAAAAGCTTACGATCCAACCGGAAGACGAATCTTCGATATAAAACTTTTTCTTCTAGGGAGGAAAAAACATTTTTTTCCTCCCTAAAAACTATGGGAAAACATGCTTTCTTGCATAATATCAGACATGGAAGTGATAGAGGAGAAAAGGAAAGGGTTTTTCAGCAAATTTCGTCAGATGTGTAACATGGAAATATTTTTAAATACTGAAAACCCTAATGAAAAAAATCGTATCAGTTAACAAGGCATGGTTATACTGTAAATTCCTTGTCATATCTTGTATATCGCCTCTAAGATGTGCATTTCTTTGAACTTCTGAATTCGGTCTTCAATAGTTGACTCCTTTTTTGATAGCATTACGGGATGATCTGACCCCGCGCACATTGCTACCAACGAGTTTGTAAAATATCCCAAATACAATGATATTAAGTAGAGATCGTACTGTTAAAGTTTTCAAGTACTACCCTAATCTACTCAGACTAAAATTATGTATTGGAAATCCAATTTAATAACCACATTTCTAAAATACCTTGGGATATCATAGATAAATATCATCTTCTCAAGTAAATAACTTCATGGCATTCTCTCTCGAGACATGCCACCATCAAAATTCTGCTAATGTGCTTTGGAAATATATATATGCGAAGCGGGTGCCATAAACTGTGGGATAATGACAAGGGTTTAATTATAGGTTGCAAATACGATATGAACTGACCAAGGATATTCACAACTAGCGGAGCTTAGTACAGTTCTCGATATGCCGTGTATTACTCCTAGAACGTACCGAAAAATGCAATAATACTGCATCCTAGGAATGCATGATGCTGCGTGGGAGGTGATGAGGCGTGCCGGGAAGTAGGAATATGATCTCGCCGTGCAGGCTGGAGACGTGGATACCGATGGTATACCCTTGATAGCAGTGGCTGCCAATGGGTCTTTAAGGAAAAGATCGTATTGGACTAACTACAACTCACTTTCCGGAGTGGTACGCGAAGCTATTTCTACTTACTTTTTTTAATTGTAATGAACTAGCGGGGGGGAGGGGGGGGGGCGTTGAATTTCAACAGCATGGAAAATATCAAAATCAATGCATTGCCTTTAAAAGCCATTTCTCCTTTAGATAGCTGAATTACCCGGTGTTGCCGGAGATCATAATTTTTCATAACTCATATGAGGAGAGTGAGGTTGGTTCATAGTTGTCACTGTTGGTTTTACGATCTCGCTGTAGACGAAGCTCTCGTCCCTATGTAGATTGGTATTTATATGTATATTTGCGTAAAACTCTTTTCACCATTCACATCACAACTAGCTTAGGACAGTTTTACAAAGATATCATTATATCTTGATTGGTACGATTTTACCTTATTTAAAATGCATATATCCAATTATATCAAAACCCTTTTACGTGTGATAGATAACGGCAGTGCGACACAGAGGGAGAGTATTGAAAAAGTAGGAGCTATATAAAAATGGAGACTAAAGGAAAAATTGGAAATTGATTGAAGGCGTTCGAGATGTGGGTGTGGAGGAAGAAGGAAAATGAGCTTTGGACGGAGAGAAACGCAAATGCAGGAGTACTTGACTTCGTTTGGGAGGAGGAGGAGAAGCTGCTGGATGGGATTAGGGGAAGGCAGAGTAGGTGGCTTGAACAGGTAATGAAGGGCGATGGGTTGCTCAGAGTCGTGATAGAGGGAATAATGTTTGGCAAGCAGGGCAGGGGAAGGATGAGAATAGGTTTTATGGACGGGATGAAGAAGGGTAGGACATGCGCGGAGAGAGAGAAAGATCCTATGGGTGCAGATCAGAACTCTGCGTGCATTGAGAGTGACAATCGGGAAGTAGAGGAGCACTCCAAGACCAGCCTCCTGAAATCGCTCTCATTGAATGAGAAAGAGACAGAGGAATTAGAGGCACTAACCAGGAATCAGCGGTACTCAAGGCCGTTGATGCCTGAAAGCCTAAAAAGACTGACAGCATCCACATTCGGCCGTGTGTGCAAATTGAGGCCCAAAGCAACCAGGACAAATACTGTGAAGTCCATTTTACGCCCATCCTTCTCGGGAAGCAAATCCACAGAATACAGTAAGGCTATGGAACGAAGAGCCATTGAGGCCTACGCGGGGGAAAGCGGATGCACAGGGAATGTTTGTAGACCAGGAATTGCCATTTCTGGCGGCTCCCCCAATGGGCTAATACCTGATGGTAGAGGTGTTCTGGAAATAAAACGCCCTTGATCTTGTAGGGAGGTCACTCCTATTGAACGCATTAAAAATAACCAAGTTTTGCCATATTCTTGAAGGGAAATTAAAACAAAAAAGAGATCATCAATATTATTATCAAGTTCAAGAACAACTGCATTGTAATAAGGAGTATTGCATTTTTATTTTTTGGGCCCCACGGGGCATTTTATATGAAAATTTAAGAGGGTTGACAGATTCTGGGCCAATCAAATGATGTGTAACTAACACAAGTAACACGCAATAACATTAAAAAATTGCCTGTTCTAATATTCATGTTTTCGTGATTTGTGGAAAAACCGGAGGTGATGTAGGAATTTGAAGGTAATTTTCGGAATCCACAGAACAGTACGGCTCATTTCACACAACAAAATCTTGCATATTGGTGATAGTCACTGATTTTCGTAGCGCTTAGTACCTTTTCCAAATTTTTTTATCAATTTCCCGTGAAAACAGCAACAGCAATTTCTTCAACCGTCAATGTTATATAAAAATTGAGAGCGTAAACCTCAAGTAGATTTCTTTATTTAAAAATTAGTAATTTTAACTATACTGGCTACATATTCCAAATGAGGTCTAACAAGGAAAAAGTAGCCGATTTCTCGTACATGATCGTCTCATTTACCAATACTCTTTTGACGAATCCCAGTTTACGATTACCTTGACCCATTATTTCACGTATGTATTCACCCCAGGAAAGATCATGTGTCAGTCTTATCCCAAGATATTTAATGGATTCCAAGTTTGTTTCATTATTACATATTTTGTAAGTGATTGGAGGAGAAAAATTCTTTTTCCAAAAATTCATTACTACAAATTAAAAAAAAAAATTAATTCTAACTGCGACGTATGACACCATTTTTCAATTGCTTGTAGGTCAGTATTTAAATATTCTTTATCATTTGGGCATAGACTTTCCCTGCACAGTACCGCGTCATTCGGCAAATAGACGAAGCTTAGTTTTCACCACCTTATTGATGTCATTCTTGTACAGTAGGAACAGGAGTGGACCTATCACACTACTTTGTGGGACACCTGAAGTGACTTCAATTGCCGGAGAGGTAACACCGTCCAAAACAACCCTTTGCACCCGATCATGCGGGAAATCATTTATCCATGATATAATATTACTGTCTATCCCATAAGATTTTAATATCAAAATTAGTTTGCTATGAGACACCTTGTCAAAAGCTTTCTTGAAATCGAAAAATATTGCATCCACTGGATATTACTTTCTCCATAAACTAAAATATCGTGGGAAAAGAGAGCAAGTTGAGTTTCACATGATCTTATCTTCCGGAAACCATACTGAACATAGGACAATAAATTCTGGTTATCTAGATGCCCCATGACTGAACTGACAATTATATGTTCCAAGACTTTGCACGAAATGGATGTGAGGGATATAGGTCGGTAGTTATGTGGGTGCTCCCTATCACCACTTTTAACCTTAGAAATGCACACTTACTAAGAGAATCATAAAGTGCACACTGGTGTCCTGCGGACCCCATGAGTTATAATTTTTTTTATTTCAGATTTTTGCTATATTTCATTGAGGAAGATGGCAAATATCATTCATGTGAAGCCTTTTTAATATCAATGAGTTGAAATATTTTATTTTAAAAAATATATAACGCAGTAAAAAATACCTTTTTAATTTGAAAACTTAGAAAATCTCTCAGAAATACATCAAATCGAAATTTATTTTCTGTTGCTCATGTTTTGACAATACCGAGAAATGCCGTTAGTTACTTAAGGATAAGACTTTGAAGTGTATGAAGACTATCGTTTTTAATAGTTTTTCTCCAAAAATATGTTTATTACAACATATGAAAGAAGCGTATTTTTCAAGTTTAATTTTTCAGTGATTTTTTCGAAAATTTCATAAACACTTATAATGTCAATTAAAATGCTTATAAATTTATAGTTCTTTGCGTAATAAATATAAATATTCACATTGTACTGGAAAGAAGTTGATTTTTCACTCCAGTACAGGCAGTACGCAGATAACTTCTATGCACATGGGAGTGCTGCACAATGAGCATAGATGTCTCATTTTTATTTCCCTTTCACTCGGGCATAAGTTACGTCGAACCTTCCTTCTCGTTGCTGCACTGCATGCCCATCAATCTGTAGAATTTTTAGCGTTGTTCGTCAACCGTGCGGTATTCATGGGCTGTGTAATAATTCCTACAATTATCCACCATGTCTTCTCAAATTTCACGAATTGGTGAACATTGATCGATCACCCTGCCCTGCAATCTTGAAGTAATCAAAACGCAGTGTTGACAACAGAAACCGGAGACACTGTAGCGGAGTGGTACATTGATATAGTGTATGCAAACTCAGTTTATAACAGCTCATACAGCATAATGTTGCACGTCTTCTGCACCCCAGAAAAATACTAAAGTCCAAAAAAAATGCCTCCATCTCCTCAATATCTACATCACTATGATACGATTGGGAACTTAAATCTCTAAGCGCTGCCGTTGTATTTCCTCATTTCTGTACATCGATATTAAATTTCGCAAAGCTCTATCAAATAATAACTGTCGAATTTGGTGAGGAGTTTTGATATCACTCGTTGCGCCTTTTGGTCCGGGTTGTTCTGAAATCAAATTTTACTGTTTCCTTCTCCAAAATACAAAAAAGAAAGAAAAATAAAATAAGTGTAATATCAATAATATCCATCGACTTTCAGGGTCTTCGGACAGTATTCAAAATCGTGACATAACAAAAAATAATCATTGCACGGTAATTTTACCATTTAAGGTTTAGGTAAAGATGCTAAAATCAGAATTAAAGTTCATGAGAAAAAGTAGGTGCTAATTTAGTTAGAGGTATTCGGAAGCACGCATCGAAAACAATCGTTATGAACCGACCGGGAAATTCATTTACAGAGCGAAATCTAGCGATAAATAAATAAAGTATTTAGTTCTGAAAACATTAGGTGGAAAATAGTTCATCGTCTTTTGGTCTCTTTTTCCCGGCAACAAGAACCGTCTTTTCCTCGCAGGTTTGTAGGTTGCCTTTCTGCCTATATTCGCCTGGCTCCCTCTTGGTCGCTTTGTCGCTGGTACACTTTCGTCTTATAAAGGTTCTCCGCTACTACCGCTGTCTCTATCTGCATCCGCGCAATCTTCCTCACTCTCCGAATCCGATTGCTCATGTGCGGAATCTACATCACTGCCTGACGAATTACCCCCATCCCTTCCTGCTCCTCCTCTTTTAACACCAGCAATGCCTGACGAATATCTTCATCACGCCTCATGTAGAATCGCGACGAGGAAGACATCTCTAACGCAGCACCGACTCGCTATAGAAATGTGCAGGCTACCAATTGGTCTCGAGCTGAAATGACCAGCAATTGACTTATCCTCTCTTTTTCCACAGATTTTGACGTATATGGGCTTCGGGTCGCCAGCCACTACTTGTAAGAAATGCCTACTCCCTTCATGAATTTTGAGGACATTCCCTTCCCAGCAAATTCCCGGGCCCTAGTTGTGAATTCCCTTGTGCTCTCCGAGGCGCCAGCTCATTGCCATTCTGTGACAAGTGCAAGTCCCGAAAAGGTTGCAGTCTATAGCTGTGTATATAATCCCCTTTACAGTTTCCAATACATAAAATATCCAAATGATGACGAACGCCAAATTATTATAAGGCATTATTTAGGATCGAAAAACCAAGAAATAATCTTCAATGCTGCTAAACTACGCTTCATGCACGTGAAGTTTTTCTATTCACATTTCACTTCTAAATTTCAAATGAGAATGCAGGAAAATTGGATAATTCCCGAAATATCTTCGATGGTACCAAATATCCTATAATAGTTTAAAAATTATAAATATTGTTTTTAAATAATTAAAATGATTAAATACTATATCTACAAATACATTAACAGTAAAAAAGGAGATACACAATGCTATATGATTAATTCGATATGTCTCAAAATTTACCATGAAATACACATTGGGGTCCAGCGGACCGCAGACCATTTTCAATATTTTTTCATGAAGCACCAAGCATTGTAATTACTGCATCGCAAGCAATAGTCAGTTCCTAAGATGTAAAAAGGAATTTACATTAAATTAGATTTCTGTATTTCACGTTTTGTGAAAGTTACGGCGAATAAAAAAATGAACGACATGTTGGGTATAGCCTGGTTGGAGGGCAATTAGCTGTCGAGTGAGTCAGTTGTCGTGAGGCGCGATGGTAGACTAACCACTGTCTTTGCTAATATTGTTGTCACCCCCAGTCAGGGGCCCCTCTAAGCCGCCTCGCGCCGGAGGCCCTCGTCTATCACCGAACTAGCCAGACCGCCACTGACTTTCCCCTACTCTCGTCACCTTATCAGCAGAGCACGTTTTTCTGTGGGGTGGGGAATGGAGGAGAAGGTGGATAGGCTCGCCAAAGGCTGGCGGAGAACCGAGGGGATCTCCAAGGTCGTGGCGGATTCGAGAACTAAAAGACGCTTTTCGCCCGGAGTATACAGCCCCCTTAAGCCCTGCTCGCACGTGTGAACAGCAACTGCGACGCGAGTTCAGGTCGATACTGGACATGTCGAATACTATCGATCCACGTTCGAGCTATTAACAAAGTTGAAGTCTTGTCTACTTTTCAGCGAAAATGTCGCAATGTCGCAATACAATCGCAACAATACACACGTCTGATGCATGGAATCGGTAATAAAAACTGGGGTAGCCCTTCCGAAGGGAAGATTCTACTATTTGAAGAATAGGTAAGCAAAATAATCGTCAATGGAATTTATTGCTTGAAGAATTTCATAAAAATTGAAGCAACAGTCACTATTGACATCAAACGCTTTTTTATTTGTGATGACAACGCCGAGCTAGCTGCTCTAAGCCGATTTATAGAAGTTGGTGCAAACGCATCTCAACAGTAACGATTACCATCGCGTATCTCGCGGCTGTCGTAATAGTCAACTGCTACCCATATAACGCCCCTTTAGATCGTAATGTTCGATTTGTGATATCACTCGTTAACCCTTTTTTAACTGAGTTTTGATTATGGGATATATTTCCCTTATAATATTTTTCCCAGTACCTTTAAACAACAAGTACGAAGAATAAGCATTTTTGTTCTTAAAAAATGTAAATATTGCTTATATTATCGCTAAGTTTGTATAATGGGACCATTAAAGTCCTTTCAGGTCTTTAAAACCTATCTTTATAATGGTCACCCGTCTAAGGTCAGCCTTGATATTATTTTATCTAGCTAATCGTGTATTTCACTTCAGGCTAAAATTTAATTTCACCTCATAAAAAAACAATTTACTTCCCTTAATACCTTTTTCCATTATTATAACTTATTTTTTCAGGGAAAAGCCGGAATCAACCTTCCATTAAAAGCAATCTTAGACTTGCTTCTTCACCTGCTAATTATTTGAGTCGTTCCAAAATTTCAGAATTTTATTAGTTTAAGTTTGGCTAACATAATAAAACATAGGCCTCCATTTTTAATTTTCAAGAAATATAGAATGTGAATAAAAATAGAAATTGAAACATTTTCTTTTATTTTTAAGAAACGTGGGATTTGCGGTAGTAATATGAAAGTAGAGTTAGGGCTTTTGAGATGTGGTTGTGGAGAAGGATGGAGAAATTAAAGTGGGTCGAAAGGAGGACGAAAGATGAATAGCTGGAATCGGTAGGAGAAGCAAGAAATTTGATAGACGAAATTAGGAGAAGGCAGAAGGTGTGTATGGAGAAGGTAATAAAAGGGGATGGTGTTTTGAAAGAAGTGATTGAGGGAAGAACGTTGGGTAAGCGGGGAAGAGGGAGGAGAAGAACGGGTAGCTTGGATACAATGATGGGAGGTAGGAGGGGTTGAAGAGGGACATTGTGTGAAATTAAGGGGGTGGGAAGAAATACATGTCCATTACACCTACCTTCACCAGTTGAAACTAATAATAATAATCTGCTTGCTTATGATCCTATACTGCTATTTTTCGAGCAAGTTTTAAGAAATATAAAGTGAATGTTTTTATCTCTCCTGCATGTCAGTTTACTTGTTACTTAAAGGAGTCGTCGTCGGAATTATATCCGAATATCGGTTTCGGAGTCACGTGGGAGTGTTTAACCTGAAATTAATGCGTAAAATGCGTTTTCAGCGGCCGTGATTGGGATTTATCTGGAAATATCATCTCTCGGGAATTACTGCAGTTTTATGCATTTCCATAGAAAACGTTAAAATTTTTTTTTGTCATATCGCAACGCTCGTGGCTTTTAAAAGGGGATGGATTGAAAACATTTTGTCACGTTGATCGGCATGAACTCAGGGTGATGCTAATGAATTAATTGAATTCAATTATCTATCCAAGTCCAAGTGGTGGTAGTAATTCCTATTACACCATTTCGATCGTGTTCTTATGTTGGCCGTTGTGGGGGTCGTGGAATGAGTTGCATTTCCATGTCCATTTTATTATTTTAAGTTTTCTACCTTCATCGGTAGAAAACTTAAAATGATGAAAATAAATTGTACAAATGTCTTCCGACTATTTTTCGTTTGATTCAGTGTATGTTCAGAGTGAACATTGTGTTCGTTCATTGCGCACTCTTGAGCCATTCGTGTTACGACTCGGTAGTTTCTCATGCGGCAAGTGCGTTCGGGAATTACGGAATGCCGACTCTTGTCGCCTCGACAAATGGAGGCAGGGATTTTTTTACCGAATACGTTTTTGAAAGTTATTACCCTTCAGGATGCAAATCCCCTTGCCTCTGGAATGTCTGCTTGACTGACGCAAAGAGTAATCCGTTCGTGTTGTGCAGCACGTCGGCAGATTATAGCAGATTAATATTCTCGCCTCCTCATCAAAACACAGGCTCAGTTAGGTATGTAGTTCCTGCGGATATGAAGGTGATTTTGAAATGTTCATTGCAATCCGTGGGGAGGTTGCCTTTTTTTTATTGGTTCAAGTCATCTATTATTTGTGCTGAAAACGTAGCTCCCGAAGATTCTTAAAGGATGATCGTATCTTCTTAAAGAATTTGAGTTTCATTAGAATTCATTTTAGTGCGTTAATTGTCGTTTGTTTTTTTTAAATAATGATACCTGATAAGTTGTGAATGCGTTTAGTCCTTTTTTATTCACAAGGTTAAGATTTTTGCTTCCTTGGAGTCGCTAAAATTATTTCTTATTAGTAGAGTAGTGTACTTAATGTAGTAGTAAAGTATGCCGTACTGGGAGAAAGCCTCTTTTTAGTATTAGTTAGCTTTAGGGAATGGAAATCAGGTGTAGACAAACTCACTGCGCACTTAATCTACCTTTAAAAAATGGCGCCAAGGGGTCAATAATTTAACATCCTAATCAACGGACGGTGCATAGCTCTAAAGCTGCTTCTACTGCTGCACTATTTTTTTTAGTAGAGGATCAGCTAGGGACCGAGACTCCGCTGAAAAACCCTTGCCTTTCCCTGGTTTTGATCCTGTGCTCTCGGGATGGAAATCCAGTACCTAAGCTACAATACTTGTCCCTTTTTTTTCAATTTTCCCTGTAGTCTTTGCACTTTCCGAACAGCCTGTTTGTGTACTCTGTCAGGTATCCAGATGGACCCCATTCTGTTTACCTGTGGATTAGTGTTAGGTCGTCCCGGGCTAATCCTTGGAAGAAGGCAATAATTCAAGCGATGTTCAAGAGACCCTTGCTGATTGCACGAAGCGGATAACAGGGGATGAAACGTTTAACCATGGCACTATAACAAAAACCCTCCAGCTGCTCCAGAGTTAGCCGCGCGCCGACATCTGGAACAAATGGCCACTGCCGTCTCCAGTTATAGCAAGCTCCAGTTTAGCTAAGGCTAACTTTTTGAAATTCCCGAGGCCTATTAATTAATCTAGACGTCATCATCATCGGTTAAATATCCTAGGAATGGTTTAACGCAGCCCTCCTCTCGATTCTTCAATCGGCAAACCCCTTCATCTTAACGTAATTCTTCTCTTTTACATCCTTCACCACTTCACTATCTAGAAAATACTTCACAACTTCACAATTTAGACGTAGTACTTCGCAAATGGTTTTTTTATGCGATGTATGAAAGGTAGAATTTTAAGTGCTTCCCGCGTGATGTTCATAAAAAACCTCTAAGTTACGTGGTATGATTGAACTTTAGCGCATGCTTGCTGACAGCTCACCTACTGCCACACACCCTCTAGGTGGCTTGCCGGGTAGTCATAGGTATATGCTACTAAGTCCCAGTTAAGTTTAAGCCATCCGTTTCGAAGTTAGTATGATTTTGAAAATTCCGCTACAACTTTTGCAAATTTCGCTACAACTTTTGCAAATTTTCCAATAACTAAAATTTGTTCTCGTATATTGTTTAAAACATCATTCGCTATACTATGCTGAAATATGAATCTATTATGTCCTTAGTAACCTAACAGAAGGTAGACAAAGTTAGAACATTGATTTCAAGACTCAAAAACTGGCTTTTTTTCAACTAAAAATTAGTAAAACATTTTCCGGGGGACAAAAATATTTCGCCCGCGTGGAATTAAAGTGGAATTGGACACCCTCTAAGATAAATTTTACTGCATTCAAATCGTTTTTCTCAAGCACAGGTGTCCCGACTTTTTTTATCGTACAGCAGATATCTCCGATCTCCCCTCCGGGTAAGAAGACGCCTTGTTTGTCCTTGAATTATTAACTCGGTGCGATACAGCCCGAGTCGTCTGTCAGACCGGCCAAAGTCCGCTCTTCGGCGATTCACTGGTGGCGGCCGCTCTTTTCGCTGCGTGTCTGCTGCCCGCGGGGTCGCTGACCTTTGCCCTCCCGGAAGCAGCCGGCGGCCCCTCCCCACCGACAAGGGGCCCTTTCTCGTTGCGCTGGAGTGAACCCGTGTTTCGCTGATGTCTCTCCTGCGACGGTGAAGTTTCGAGGCAAGTTGAGATTAACGACGCCATCCTTGAGCCCTGCGGACGCCTCCAGTGCCTCGGATGTTTTTGTCGCATTACTGCCTTCTCTTATTTTTTGCTGTTCATACCCCCCCAGCCCGTCAGGTGTCGCGTCCATCATTTGTTAAAGGTGCGGTTTCGGAGGACCCCTGCTACTTTGTCCGTTTACTGTGTTGGCCGTGATGATTCGTGACCCTTTTATTGAGCCTGTTGGCCCGGTAACCTGAGGGAAGTGAGTTCGTATCCCTTCTTTCAACTAGTTTTTTGATTCCGTTCCCCGAAGCATGACTTCAAAAATGCGTAATGATTTTCAGTTAATGTTAGCAGAATTCTTATTTTTCCGATTGAAAGGCGCATTGAGAAATAAACTGTGGCTTAAAACATGTTTCAAAGCTGTGGTAATTTATCGCATCTTTCTCGTCCAATTAATTGCTACAAAAATGATCTTGATGTACTGCGATAGATTGACGGTATTACCGCTACTGAATGGTATATTGTCACTGAAATAATGCACCGACGATTGCACCGTGTAAAGCTGTCAAGGATGCGTCCTCGCAATTTTATACGTCACGGACTTTCGCAGACGACTGCTCAAACGGAATCGACATCAACTTGCGCAGTTTCATTGACCGTGTAAAACGGCCTTAAGAAATGCAGCCCGGCTGCAAGGCATTCGAACACCAACTCGGAAGTCTTCGAGAAGAAATCGGTGCGAAAGGGAAACGTTCCTTTTCCGAATACGAGGTGTCTATCAGCTGCCGGGATGACTAACGCCTAGCGATATGACGACTGGAGCGTCGCAAATTATCACGATTCGCGGCGCTCGGTAATGGGCCCTGGAGGAGGCCGGATTCCAAAGATTAAGATGTCTTCTCGGCGTCGTATGGCGTCTTGTTAACGTGGATCCGTCTCTTGGAATTCGTGCCAAATGCTCGTCCCAACATGTTCATCCGGGACTTTTGAAATTGTGGTGTTTCGTCCTTTTCTTTTGACGATTTGAATGCAATTAATAGTCAGCAATGGTAAGGACGATTCGGTGTCCTGGTGGAATATAATAATTTTTACTTGATGCAATTTCCTGGAATCTTTCGTCAAATGTGGATTTTACATGTTATTAGCAATGATCTGTTTAGTTAATGAGTGGTACTTAGATTATTAATGCTTACGTTTGCTTTGCAGGTTGAACTAAATAATAGGGGTGGGACATCATTCGTTTAATATATTTATGTGTAAGTACAAAGTCACGTTTTCATTCAATCATCAATACGTTTTAGTTGGGTAATTAATCACGGAGTGCGGAGTGCTTTTGTGGCGTCATCAGCACCACCTAGGGGCAGATAGAGGAAATACCTTTCATGTAACGCGTAGAATGGGAGCGTTTACTCGGAACCGAAATCACAATTTTATGCACGAAATCGTGAGATGGAAACAAAAAATGGATTTTAGTGAAAAAATTAATCTTCTAGCCAGAGTAATTCACTCCTAAATCAAAAATTAAAATAAGCAAAAGGTGACGCCCACCGAAGAAGCTGCTTTGAGAACATCGACGTCATTTACCTCCCGTCCTAGACTGCTATAAGGGGAAGGAAAGGGGAGTGGAGGGGGGTTCTCGGAATGTCTGCTCGCATAGATCCTGTCGCAACCGCTCCCATTAGCAGAGTCAGCTGTGTGTCCCCCATCGCGATAAGGCGAGGTAGCTTCGCGGGCTCAGGTGTGATTGGACACGAAGTGGATGACGTAAGAGGTCGCATACACGCCCACTTTTCCGAAAGGGTTAAAAACATCTGCCTTTCGCCGCTTATAACTCGAGAACTAATTGACGGATCGAAAAATTTTACAAATCTTTTAAAAATTTTACTTTTTATTTTACAAACTATAAGATTCTAGGACCTTGTTGGACCGGGAGGGCTCAACATCAAGTACCTTGAACCTCGGTAAAATTACCATGCGAATTAGGGATCTTGGGTAGCGTAGTGGTCTTCGCATTGGCCCGGAAAGACAAAGGTCCTTGGTTCGACTCCCGGTCCAGGTGAATTCTTTCGCAGGGCAATTAATGTGAAATCTATCAGACTCGACAGTAAAAAAATGTGGTACACGCCCCCATTGACCAATGCAATAGTTTACATTCCGGTCAATGCGTTTGGTCATTACCTTTGCATTTTTGACCGTTGAAATTTTGTTACTTCCTAATTAATGTGGAAAAATATTTAACGTCATTTTCAAACCGAACGGCTTCAAACACGTGCTCCAGATGTTATAAAGTTTTCGATCGAGGTAATTTAAAAATGAGGTAACTACTACCGTAAATGTGGTCGGTGCTTCGGGTGCCGTGATATTCGGATTATTTGTCGTGCTTTGTGTCGTTCGGCGCGAGAAGCGTGTTCCTACGAATATTCGTCCTTGGCTGAAGTTCACGCGCGTGCGTTTGGCCTCTTCGTGCCAAAAAGAAGATTTGCCTCCCCTCCTCCTCAGGAGATCTTCTTATCTCCCACCTCCTTGCCCATGGAGTTCTTCCTTATAAGGACGGAGCGAATGGGCAGACGTGAGAAACAGTTGAAGACAAAAGTGGCGTGGGGGAAGGGAGACTATTTTGATTGAGAGGGGGGGGGGGGGGGGAGAGGAGTCACGAGCCGAGAGATTAATATCTCAGGCGGCCGCCACCTCCCAAGGTGACGGCGCTGCGCGCTAACAAAGGAAGGCGGTCGCGCGAGACGCAGGAATCCCGAGGGTCGCGAGCAGGTGTTTCTGGAATGGCCCTCGCCGACGGGGCCCGATTGAGGCCTTCTTGTGTGATTCGGAGCCCCGAGAAGGAGGCGGAAAATCCCAAACCGGAGTTACATAAAAATAAATATTCCTATTTCAGTTTCGATTTTAAAAAGCTGTTGAGGAGATCGACTCCTGTGTTAAATACTGAAATGATTTCGCCAAATGTGTCTCTGGAGTGCTTAAAAAGTCTTTAAAAAGCAATGAAAGAATATACCAAGAGGTTAATACCCAAGATTTCTAGGTAGTCTCTTTGTTATCGAAGGTAACTATTCGCGCTTAATGGTCTATTTACGACAGTTTAATGTGCCGAAGATTTTCTGGTCCTTTTATCAAACAAACAAGCAAGTGTCTTAAACTGTTCCGCAAATTTTCGAAGCTCAATTCCTTGAGTGCTGTTCACTACACACAGATTTTTTTAACTAAGCAGTTGGTACCATTGTGTGATCGATAAGTAGTCTTAACGCCCTTTCAGTTATTGATTTATTGTTTATTTCAGTGTTGATTTATTCTCAGCCAGATATGCCAAGATAATGAGTCAATATGTGTTTTACTCCTTACATCCGAATCCAGGGTTGATTTCGAACAATTCGAATGTGATACACTGCAATAAAGGGATTTCACACGAGCACAGAAGCTGAAGTTGTAATCTCGGGGTTCAAAATGAGGCCGAGCACATGGCTATTTACATCTCACATTTAAAAGAATTGATTCAAATGGTTTTTTTAAGTTCCCTGATTGAATGGGAATGGGTTTACCTGAAGTGCAGTAAAAATGCTGCTTTGTTATTCAAACACAGTGGCCTGATAATATTTTCCCCATCGCCCAGAAAAATCTTCTTAACCCATGCCGAAACGTCTGCTGAATTTTCAGTACAGCATTTTTCTAATGCTGGGAGATTTAAAAGTAAATCAGTGTTGGCAGCCTCCTATATCGTGTCCACAAATTAGGTTGGTACTTGATGTTATAGTGCAGTGAAGGTCAGTCGAAAGGGTCGTAACTTTTCAATCGAGACGGATCTTTTTTTTCGATTTCCCAGTGTCATCACCTCTGCACGACTCAAGAGTTGAATTACTACGTTTAAGTGTGATGCACCAAGGCTACGGAACTTATCTGGTGTCATATGCCTCGCGAAAAGATTCCATTCTCGCAACGCTTTCTTGGCTGCCAAGCATTGATTATAATTTCGTACATACGTACCTACGTTCTTACATATCTGGCAAGATTAAAACCTCACTATCAATTAATCCTAATTATCTTTGGCTAATTATGGATACATAAGCCATTGTCACATGGTGCGTAATAAGCACTATTTTTGAACCTATCATACTTAGTCTATACCTGCCTCTTATTCTGTATTTTTTGCTTAATCCTTCCGTAAAACTAGGTAGATTTTTAGTATGTTTGAGTCCCTCCGGGAAAGCAATGCACTAGTCTCATTTCAGCACAAAAGTAACAGCAGAGTATGTAAACTGGGATTAAAAGCGTGCCACATTCAAACACGCAAAATAAATCAGAAAACTACTACTACTACCACAGAAAATTACCTTTGTTTATTAACTCGTTAAAAATAGGGCACATATTTTGGACTGACTATGTTTATTTTATTACAATACTGCTGCAAAGAGCTTTAAAACAAGACCAAGATCACGTTTTCGGACAATTCACTACCAAGAAAAAGTTGTTTCATAAAATTAATAACAACCTTTTTATGGCTAAATGAAATGACCTGAAATTTTTAACTTACATAAGGAAAGGATGTTTCGTTACTGTGTTAAAATTTCATAACGATTGATCTCCAACGTTTTGCCTAATGTGAGGTCAAAGAGAGTGCTCCCTTAGAAAACGCAAAAAAGGGTACTTTTTTTTGTTCTTTATCGTGATAAAAAATCAGAGATGCGCTATAAAAATTGTCAGTATGTATGGTCAAACGCAGAATAAAATGAGCTAAAATTTGATGTAATTTGTACTCGTGTAAATATTATGGTTCATTCTTAATCGGTGCTCAAACTCGAGTCTACATAATTTTTGCACCGACAGTAAATTCCTAATCCTTATTAATGTTATTATTCATTATTTTGCGTGGAAAATGACATTTTAATCTCCTCTGTATCTCTGTTTATTATCGATTTAATCTAACCTGTTTTCTTGTGAAGGAATCACATGTTTTACCACTTCCATTGTTGTGGTGGAGTTTTGAATATTCTTTTAACATCTTTGAAAATATAATCCGCTCTAAATTTCCAAGGGAGATTCGTCGTCTACTGCAAACTGATATCCAATTACGACTCCCGACCTGATGGGCCTCGTGTACAATTAATGTCAGGTGTCTTGAAAAGGGTTGATACGCTGGCATCAAGTTTGTGTCACTTATGTAAAGAAGGAACAAATGCGGGCCTAACACGCATTCTTGAGGGACACCCACGCGACTTTAGCTTCATCGAAGCTAACACCATTTAAAACTATTCTCTATAGTCGATAATTTTAAAAGTCAATAGCAGAGCTTCTTACATCAAAATTCATAGGATTATAGCTCTACGATTAACTAACGGTTGAATTAAGATACTTCATTCAATATTTTTACAAAAAGGAAAACATTGCGCCTGCTTTGAACGTTTATCTTCACCCGAAACTAGAATGTTACGCACTGCAAATACGGATTTGTGTTACGTGAGATCTACTCGGATTTGGCGGTGATGGCAACGGACGTTTTTGGGAAAAATGACAATTTGGAGCATTTCCTTCGTTTGGGGCCGGGCCTGGATGGAGGCCCGGGAGAGGGTGTGGCCCTTTTCCGTGGCTGCGGGCGCCCCCAGTCACCCACTCATTTCCTCCCTCCAGTTTCCGACCCTGACACGGGCAGGCTCGGAATAGGAGGGGAAAGAGTTGATATTCACCTCTCATCCCCTTTTTATACCCTTAAAACGAAACCCTTCCCCATCGGATTCATTTTTGGGGGAGTAGGGCAGGGCGTGGCGGGGGATGAAAAGGGGGTGGAAAATGTTCCCTTCCCCCTCCCGGCCCCGATAACGGAACCCTTTCCCATCCACCCCCGCGGCGGCACGAACGACGAAGAAAAAAAAGCGAAGCGAAAACATTCCCGAACATGCGCGCTCTCGCCCGGGCGCCAACCCCTTCCCCCTCCCTCCCCTCTCTTGCCGTTCGATGACGTCACTCCCCCTCTAACCCGCCCCTCATGGGGGATTTTGCGAGGGTGAGTTATGCACGAATATTGAATCATTATCGCACGGGTACAAAATGTCGATGACGACTTTGATGTGGCGTTGTATGCTTGCGGGACTTAAATCTTCGAGGATTGATGACGAGTAGGTGTTTATAGGCTTAAAAGATCTAGGGATTACCCTACTGGCCGTCTTCAAGGTGTGTGGCAGGGGTGAATCATCACCAAGCATGCACTAAATTAATATTATCTGCCTAAATGTTTGAAATTTAAACTACTACGTAAATTTACCACGCCAGGCCAGGTGGCGGCGCGCCGCGGCGGGGCAAATCCCTCGCCTGTCGTCCCAGGGTCGCGGGTTCGAATCCCGCGAGGTTTTTCACTTTCCGGGGAATGGATGTTGTATCTTCCACTCAGTTAATTGGAAGAGAGGACTGTCAGTGCTGAAATTCGCAGATTAAAATTGGACAAATAAATAAAAAAATAGAAGGTTAAAATTCCATTCTCTCCTATGCGGAATCGAAACGTCCAAGCCTCGAGTGTTCTGTGCGATGTTTTAGTGATCCCCTTCCTTCTCTGCTCACCGCAAGCTACAACGGAAGTTTTCCGCATGAACGAGTAACCCGCTTTCGCGTCCGGCGTTCGGAGCGGTTTTCAAGTCGTACGGAACAAACGAAGTGAATTATGGGAATCGAATCATTGGTGGTGAATGGTTGGTGGGCATAAATGCCCAGCATAATAGCGTTCGCGTTTTCATAATTTACACCGGCCATGTGGATGTATTTGAAATTTTACCAGCTTCTTTAGGGTGTGTTTGTGTGTGAAAGGTGAAATTCTCGCTCTCTCGACCTTGTGCCAAAAATAATGCATTAAAAATTCTTGATTCCTTAAGCCTGAAGCTTCGAAGTCAGTGGGTTACGTTGAATGGACGAAACCTTTGATATTTTTAGCCTCGAAATGCAAATTAGCTCGTTGAAAAGTGGGACACTTTCCGAGGTGCCCTTTATAGCACTTCGTGTTCAACATCTTGGCGAATATCGCCACTTGTGCCACTTCGAATGATGACAAGAACTAAAATTCTTAGAATGTTCTTAAGGATGGAAAAGAATAGCATGATTAAGTTTGTTTAAAGTGTCTGAGCTTTTAATGTGTTAAACATGCACCAGAGCTACGGTGGTTATTTGAGTGATGTGCCTTATTCGCAATCGTATTAAAGTCTCGTAAATATTCAACCAGGCGACATGAATCTGGGCCATAGAGTACTTTAGTATGACTAAAACAATTGAGAGTATATTTATAAGTTTGAGTCATTAAAAAAAATAATATTGGCATTCAATTCTGATGCTATTCTACCGCCAGTTCCTTGTCCTTTGAAAATCATTTCCTCCTTAGAAAGTTCATATATTCATTTCTGTTCCATTTTTATTTTATTTTTTTGTGGTTTCAATCATTTAACCCCACAAATAGCTCGAGAATTCCTCTTCCTTGTTCCATAATTTTTCCCTTTCTCATCAATTTCTATATTCAGCCTCATCTGCCAACTCGAGTCGGTTGAAATCCCGCCCGGCGAGTTTAATCGATGACCTAGTTTCGTGTTCACCTAGTTATGAAAGGACAGGCTTGAGTTTTACATATATTTTCACACGATCTTCTTTAGGAGCCCAGAAAATTTCCAACTTGTGTTTTTGTTCCCGGGAAATCGGACTTGGAACTTCTGTATCGCCTTCGTAGAATCAGGGGCTACACTTCAATAATGAATGTCCTTAAACATTTGAATTTTCTACATATATTTGCTTCCCTTCAGTGAAAACTTGTTCAATTTAGAGAAAATTCCTAACAAAATAACATGTTTTTTTTGTTTTAAATAGAAGTTGAGCTTCAAAATAATATCTAGTTGGATGTGAACAATTTTAAATGCTACATAATATTATAAAATGAATGTAAGGAGAACGTGTTGTGCAGTTTTTCATGCCCTATCTATCCAAGTTAGTGTGTTTAAAATTGTGAGAATTCCATTCAAAAGGCGTGTAATAAGTTACCAATTTGTAATTGTCAAGTGTAAACGTATTAATCGATATGTTTACTTGTTGACTTAGATATCTTAATACATTTATTCGTGATGCAATGTTAACGCTGAATATTGATAATTAAATGAACAAATTTGTTTTGTAAGTGCATGGAAGTTGTAAGAATTCGTAAAAAAAAGAAGTTGTAGGATTCCGATGTAAGTTGGCAGTCAATTGTTTGCTTCTTTTCTATTAACAGCTGCAGTATAGGATTTACGCCTTTTGAGGTGTGAAAATTTGCCAATCGCCGAATTGATGAAGAGTTATTGTGCGTGGTTTCAGATTTCAGCTCGCGTTCTGGTAATGTATCGCTTGTATAGCCTCCAGTGTTTTAAATTCAACCGCGACGCGCCGACCCAAGGACATCTGCGCTTGCGTTCCGCAGATACCTACTATCCCAGCGGAAGGAACTTGTGTAATTCTTAATCCGTTGATTGTTTCGGCCGTGAAGAACTGTTTCGACGAGCACTGATGCAACCGTTCCTCCTCCTTCCATTTGCTCAGGAATTTCTCATCGATAGTGATCATTGTTTTATCTGCACAGTGTTCATCATATCCGCCTCCGATGTTTAAAGTAATTAGTTCTAGACTGAGACGAGGTCACAAATAAAGCGAAGTTATTCTCTACCGAGGGGATCGGGTTGGTGTGGAGGCTAGAGTACTGGCCTCCAATCCCGAGGGTCCGGGTTCGATTCGGTGGTGGATTTTTCAGTGGAAAACCGGTCCCCACTTGAGTGCCGAGTGGAGGGCATTTCAAGTTCATAAGAATAGAGTAAGAGTAAAGAAAGAGTAGGGAAGTAAAGAAAAGACTGGTGAAAATTGTAATAAGGAGCGTTGCACTATATGGGGCGGAAACGTGGGCTTTGCGAAAAGTAGAGATGAAAATAGACTTGGGGCTTCTGAATTGTGGGTGTGGAGAAGACTGGAGGAGTAAAGTGGGTCGAAAGTAGGACGAACGATGAAGTACTAGAATTGGTAGGAGAGGAAGAAAGTTGGTTTGAGAAATTAGGAGAAGGCAGAAGGTGTGGATAGAAAAGGTAATAAAAGGGGATGGCGTTTTGAAAGAAGTGATTGAGGGAAGAACGTTGGGTAAGCGGGGAAGAAGGAGGAGAAGAACGGGTAGCTCGGATGGAATGATGGGAAGGTATGAGGGGCTGAAGAAGAGGGATATCGCGTGAAATTTAAGGGGTGGGAAAAATTGAATGTCCATTTACACCTACCTTCACCGGTAGAATACTAATAAAAATAATCTGCTTGCTTATGATCCTATGTTGCTATTTTTCGAGCAATTTCTATGAAATATAGAGTAAAATGTTTTAATCTCTCCTACATGTCAGTTTACTTGTTACTTAAAGGAATCGTCGTCGGAATTGTATCCGAATATCGGTTCTGGAGTCATGTGGAAGTGTGTAACATGAAATTAACGCGTAAAATGCATCTTCAGGGGCCGTGAATGTGATTTCTCTGGAATTTTCATCTCTCGGGAATAATTGCAGTTTTATGCTTCTTCATGGAAAACGTTAAACTTTTTTTTCGTCGTATTGCAAGGCTCGTGGCTTTTAAAAGGGGACGGTGTGGTGGCCTAGTGGGTAGAGCACTGAGCTACTGAACGGAGAGTCCCGGGTTCAAATCCCGGACAAGAACCTTTCTGGACAACCCCATCTAGAATCCTGGCGATTCGATTTTCTGCGTGTCAGAACCTCGTAGGAAATCGCAAAGGGAAAGGAACTGCCCCCACCTACTCTGAATGTGTGAATTTCACGCGCCGTTGGCTTAGTACTGGGTGAGCTCTACTCTCACCTATCGAAGACCAACATTCGTGTTGAATCACCTAGTGACTGATGTTTATTGTGTTTGCGTAAGCATCGTAAGCTGTGGTCCCAAACTCAAATCGATCAGTTCGAAAGATGTTTCAAACATTTGGGCGATCCCATTGCGCTGAATAAATGCTTGCCGAACAGTCTTCTTTAAATGTTACAGAGAGAGTGAGAGAGGGAGAATTGTTTCCGTGTGGTTGGCGATGTAATCGGAAGGAGTCTTTCAGCGCGTTTGCCTCGCGCATAAATTTCGTAAGCGGGCCTCGATAGCGCCGCTTTTTTTTGCGAGTCTCTCTGGCCACGTACGGGTGGGTGGGAATAATTTTACGGGCGACTTGAGTGGTTCGGAACGGTCTGCGCATCGCTTGGTCCAGTGCTTAGCAACGTGTTTATGTAATGCCCACCCCTAGGGACTCTCTTTGGAAGAGCGGAAATTGAAGGCTGTTGAGGAGTGGGCGTTGTGGAGAATGGAGAAGGATAGCTGGAGGAAGTGATGTAGAATTCAACACGAGTGTGTGAGTAAGAAATAGGGTAGTTTCCTCCATCTTGAAAAAAAAATAATTAATTTCTATTCGTGCCCCGCCATGAATGTGTTCAATCATCATCATGGGTCAACAATCCTAGGATTGGTTTGACGCAGCCCTCCACTCGATTCTTCTATCGGCCAGCCTCTCTTCATATTGACGTAATTCTTCTCTTGTATTCTATCCTTCAGAACTTGTTCCATATATCTCATACATTGCCTGCCTTTTCCATTCTTCCCGTACACTTGTGCCTCGAAGATTGTCTTTATCAGGCCATCGGGTCCATAGATATGGCTGATTAAGTTGTCCCGTCTTCTTTTTAGAGTTTACAGCAGACTTCTCTTTTCTCCCACTCTTCTTAGGACTACCTCATTGCTTTCGAATGCTTCCACCCTTTTCTACACTACTCCTGTTATCGTCCATGCTCCGCTGCCATATAGTAGAATGAACCATGGAAAGGACAATGGCCATACATCAGCTGAAGATTAATAATGAGAAATCTAAGATATTGGTGTGTAGCAAGAGAGAGAGGAGGCCAAAACCAACGTTATACTAGCAGCGGAGAAGAAAAGGGTGGAAGCATTCGAAATATGGTGCTATCGAAGAATTATGAAGATAAAATGGATCGACCGAGGGTCAAATGAAGAAGTCCTAAGAAGAGTGGGAGAAAAGAGAAGTTTGCTGAAAACTATAAAAAGAAGACGAGACAACTTAAGCAACCACATCTTAAGACACGATGGTCTGATGAAGACAATCGTCGAAGGAAAAGTGAACGGGAAAAATGGAAAAGGCAGGCCTCGTATGAGTTACATAGAACAGGTCGTAAAGGACATGAAAGAGATGACCTACGTTAAGATGAAGAGGTTGGCCGATAGAAGAATCGAGTGGAGGACTGCGTCAAACCAATCCTAGGATTGTTGATCAATGATGATGATGTTGATGATAATAGAATGCTCCAGATGTATGTTCTAATGAAATGTTTCCTCACTTTCACGCTTGTATTTGCACCTGTAAGCAGAATCTTATTTTGGTAAAATACCCTTTCCGCCTGGGCAATTCTGATGGCAATTTCTCTTTTACTTCGTCCATCACTGGTTACTCTGCTTCCCAGGTAACAGAACTCTTCTGCCTCTTCAATTTTTTGTTTTCCTAATTTAACATTGCTTCTGGCTTCTTTTCTCCTACTGCCTACCAATACTAAAATGTATTCAGTGTACACAAATGACACAGTCCTGCGAAATTAAAGTTTTTGGAAAATGGAAGAGAAGTTTTCTCTGAGTTTTATGTTATTTGGTGTGCTGATTTTGGAAATGACCTCCAGTTTTTTCCATCACGTCAGGATTTATTGTAAAATCGACATCGATATTTTTTGCTAGAATCTTATTTGAAAAGGAATTCTCTCAAACAATTTACATGTACTGTCTGGCAACAGTGGTTTTTATCCATTTAAATCTATGCAAAATAATCGATTCGTGGTGAGGAAAATTAATTTTTCAGCAATTGATTATATTTTATAGGTTTAAAAGGATGAAAACCACTGTTGCCATATCGCACGAGCCGCCTCTGGTCGAGATAAAAACATAAATTTACCTAGAGTTTAAACTTTTTGCATCAAATTATGGTGCAGTTTGTAGAAGAAGATCACCAACATACTTTTTTTATTTGTTTTTATTAAGGTAACTTATGCAAAATTGACGATTGACCAACAGGAGCAAATAGTATGTATGTGTACATGAAAGTTTGAAACAAATTTTAAACTGAGCAAAAAAAAACAAAAGTTTCCATTTCAGTACGTATTACTTTTTTTTGAAACTTCTTTTTAACGTTCTTCTTTTATGCTCAATGTCAGGCCTATCTCGTATTAACATCCAACAGCAGTCGACGACCATGTTCTTGTCCCATCTTCGTTGATATTTGCGCTCCATATCTTTGATGCCTTGGTGGAACCAACTTCAAATTCCATAAGTATTGAAATTTACGAGAAACTGTGACGTGATAGAAATTTTTCATTATATTTTTGAGGTCAGCACCAAAAAATATATGAAGTGCAGCTATCAATTCCCATGTAGGTATTTTTTCCATCGCAGGCCTGTGTAATTTAAATTGAGAAATCTTAGTTTACGAGAAAATTCAATGTTAATTTTAAGTTGATTTGAAAATACTCAGAAATGACTGGACTGCGGCAGCTTTGTTAACGGCGTAAACAGGTTTAGTTCCGTGGCATAGGAAATATCCAATTGTATTGCGTCGCCCTTAAAAATTCTTATAGCTTTTAAATTCTCCCAAGCCGAACATGGTATTGATAGTCGTTTACTAAGCTACCACGCTTCCTTCTCGTGGACTCGGCTACGGCGAAAGATTGTGATGAACTTGACCCAAGGTCGTGGACCAAGTTCTCACCAAGATTAGTAAAATATATAACTGTTTTCTAATGAATAAACTGAATGCAATAATTTTGAATCTAGCGAAAGGAAATACATATAAATCGACGGAATAAATTTTACTCAGATACTTGTTAATAATAAGTGCATGCTTGTTGATCTTAACCTCCTGCCACACACCCTCGCGGTGGCTTGCAGGGTATCGTGTAGTAATAATAATAATAAAAGGTCATTATTGTGGCGAGATTGAGACAAAACTGTCCCTTCTGCCATCTAACCCCTCGTCAAAATAAATATATAAATCATATATTGGTCAATACCTAAAATAATTACAATCTGAGGTTAAAAAAATCAGTAAAGGATACACTTATAGGAATTAAAGAATGATAAATTAATAAAAAAGAAATATATACACACAACATATCAATATTACATATCAAATGTGTGTAAAAGAATTTACAATGTGGGAAAAACGTGAGGATTATTATGCTTACATCCTTTACGCAAAAACCCAAAATAGATTTAGGTGTAGATGTAGATGTAATAATCTTTCACGGACCTAATGAGATTCTACGTACATTTCATGCCAAGCGTAGAATTGACCGGCATGCCAGTAGTTTATCATCGCTCTTTTGCGCCGTTGAAATTTTCAAGTTAGGAAAGATACTTAAAATTATTTTTAAGTGAAACGGCTTCAAAAACGTGCAAACGAAGTTTCAAACATTTTATCAAGACCGTAAATTAATAGGAAATTACCCAATTGGACGGGGAAAAGAGAGGATTAGCTGGAGGACATTTTGATTGGTAACTTAGACGGCATTGAAACGTGAGTCGGGATTGGGTTGGTGGGGTTGCTAGAGTACATCTACATCTACACGATACCCTGCAAGTGACCGCGAGGGTGTGTGGCAGGGGGTGAATACCACCAAGCATGCACTACTAATATGCAAACAAGCAACTATAGGGTCTCATGTAACTAGATTGTTAATATCTATAGTGTTTAAGGGGTTAATACATACATCATGAACTACAGGCTACTCAAAAATATTTCACCTACCTATCCCTTTGCTATGCTGCCTATTCTGTTCTCTTATAGCACTGACTTTCCACCCTGAGATGCCAAATTCGAGTCCCGGCAGTGGCAGAACTTGTCATCGGTGTGCCGATCCCCATTTGAATGTTTTGTGGAAAGTACTTCATGTTCAGTCCGGTGTCTGTCGGATGAGACGTTATAACGTGATACCCTTGGCGCCTTTCGAGAAGAGGGAGGTAAAACTTTCTCTCCACCCCTTCCTCCCTGAAATATTTCGTCCCCCGCCTATCTTATCCGAATAATGGCGCAAATGACCTTAGCCTGTCGGATAGCCTCCCCCGAATAATCTGCCGCTTCGTGTTGATTCACCCACACTTCCACTAAACCACCCCTCCCTCTTCCTTCTGTAGTCCTGAACCCCCTACCATCCCCCATTTCACCCCCTTCCCCCACACCATGACACCCCCCCCCATCACCCACTGCGCCGCTGACGACTACTTCCGCCCCATTGTCGCGTCACGGCCACTTTCCCCATTCACGCCCCTGCACGTGATCACTTGCGAGGAGGAATAAGGAACGTGCCTTCTTTCAATGCACGCCGTCTTCGTTTCTCCCCATACCCTCTGGTCCTCTTTTAAGTTTAAGAATTTTGTTGACGTTTATTGATTTTAAAATTGGTGAGCAAAACATCCACTGCATCATATTATACCCTGCTACGAGGACATACCCATTTTATAGAGATCGATTAGTTGAAGTAGTCTTGGAGGCAACAGTGAGGTCAAGTTTTGATTAACATCGATAGGAAGGACAGTTCACACGAAATCGAGGAATTTTTAAAAGGGACCGGGAGATCCTCAAACTGTAAGCAAGCAATGACACACGATGGAAATGTAAGTGAAATATAAATATTCAATTATAGCGGTGCAACGAACAGAATCCGTAATCTCTTCTATACATAGCACCTTTTTTGCTCTTAGATTTTATCCCCAAGCACTACTTGTAAAATGAAAGCAACAGGTAATTGTAAATTTTTTCCTCTCGTCTTCGCTTTAATTTTGCAGTATCAAATCCGTATGAAATGACTAAATTTGGTCAATGGGGGCGTTTACTCGGAACCGAAATCGCAATTTTGTACACGAAATCGTTAGATGGAAACGAAAAAAGAATTTTAGTGAAAAAATTAATCTTCTAACCACAACCATTCACTAATAAATCAAAAACTAAAATAAGCAAAAGGTGACGCCCACCGGAAAAGCTGCTTTGATATCATTGACGTCATTTTCCTCCCGTCCTTGCCTGCTTTTCGAGGAAAATTTGCGAAAAATTCGTGTTTACACCACGTGACTCCTTGGTTACCTATTCGAGAGAATCCCGACTGTTTAAAGCACAACCCTCCAGGTCTCGCATTTGAATCAATATTCTCTTTATTTCTTCTTTCTACCTATCTTTACTCGGGATTCCTGACCTTTTCTGGAGTTAAAAGTTTCCCTCTACCGACTAATTCCCGTGTAGTTCCTTCTTCTAAAGCATTAGTAGTATGACGGCCACCATCTCTTCATATTGTTACCCACGTAAGGAAACTATACTATCTCCAGTAAAGACGATGCTCTTCTCCTTTTATGTTCGACTTTCCCTTCTTTTCCCTCTACGATCTCATTACTTTGGTTTTCTTGCGATTAATCCTAAACCCGAAACCGTGGAACTCAACTAGAGAGGGCAATAAAACTCCCAAATTATATACGATGTTGCTCCATAGCTCGTAATTTTCGTTTCTTTCTTGTTCGAGAGCGTCGCACGCGACGCGTTTCTCAGCTCACCCCCCCAACTCCCCTTCGAGTGACAGCCCTCCGTTTTTTTCAACCCCCCTTGTTCTTTGTCGTCGGCGCGAGAATTAGCTCCTCTCGCACCCTCTGCCACTATCCCCCGCCCCCCTTTGGTCCCCCATTTCGTTTTCGCGCTACCGCCCCTACTCCTCTTCACCTCCAGGGTGTTCTCGTCGTCCCCCCCGTTCTTCAAATAATGCCCAAAGGGTAGTGCACAAAAGAAGGGGAGTGTCCCTTCCGCACACCCCTTCTTCCAGGGTGCTTGCAGCATTTCCCTTTTTGGATTTGAAGGGTTGTCTGGTGAGGGGTGTGATACGCGCCTTTTCCCACAAAGAACGCCTGCTCGTGAAGTTGGCGCATTTTGATGTGTCAGTGTTTGTGGCAGCGCGTTTCCGTGGAGACGTGTTTATACTTTGTCTAAGGTTAGTAATATAGTCGAGTGTCTGGCGATGAATTATTCATGCACGTCCCTCGTATATAAACGGTAAACATCAAGTGTGGATGAATTAATCTTGAAGAGATATTTCCGGTGACTATATTTCATATAGAGACAGTAATTGTGATCCCGGACAGCGAAATACTCATCCGTGCAACAGTTGCTGCCAATGTAATAGTAGCGTTGTATCCCATTGCCTGCTTTTTTATGCATTAGATATAATAGGTAGTGGCTTAAAATACGATTTGAATCAACGAATTATTGTGTTAACCTTATTTTTAGAAAGATATTTCAATTTTCCACGATATAAAAAATAACTTTTTACTTCTGTGAAAAATTGCAGTATCTTTCTATTAATATGTAACGTTTCCTCCACATCACACCTGAATCTGGTTTGTTTACGTGGTAACCTTTTTAAAATTTAATTGGTAGAATAGGTAATCTAAATAGGTTTGTGCAGGTGTTAGCTGCTAAAACTTAATCCGTGTGAAATTTAGCGCCGATTGCTATGTGTGTTATCATTTAGTTCGGTATCTTAGTGTGGTGTAAAGAAATAAAGTCACGCTTCTCGCTCAAGGGCCTGCCATTGTTTTCTTTTCGTGTCGACTTTCCGATGTCAAGGAAAGGGAATTCGAGCGGAGAACGTGGCGGAAACGGCCTGAAATCTTTTGCGTCTTAAGTCTTTCCTCTCTCAAGAAAAAAATAGGGATAAAACTTTGTTGGAACAACATCGGTGACCTTGGAGGGAATCTAAATCCGCTCTGCGCGGTTCGTTGGCTCATGTAGCTTGACCTTCGGCGATTTGGTTTCCGCTTGGGGATGTTGGCAATCGTCCCGTTTTCAGAATTGTTGACGGCGACACTTGGATATTCCTTCGCGATGTTTTCGGTATTCCCTCTTGGGGTGCGTTTCAAAGGTTTTTAACGTGCCGTTTCACATCCGTGGCCCGTCCGAATTAATCGCGAGTATGCATTATTTGACCTAGTGGGTGGAGCACTGACTACTGACCGGAGGGTCCTGGGTTCCAATCCCGGGAAAGAGCCTTTTTGGAACCCCCATCTAAAATCCTGGCGATTCGATTTTCTGCGTGTCAGAACTTCGTAGGAAATCGCAGTTGGCCCAGGGAAAGGAAATGGCCCCCTCTACCCTAGATGTGTAAATTTCACACGCCATGGCGTACTAGTTTTTTATTTAGTAGTACGGGGTAAGCTCTACTCTCACCTATCAAAGACCAACCTTCGGGTTGAATCACTGAGTGAGCGAGTGATGCATTATTTCTGCGCGTGATGGTTTTAAATCATTACCATTTCGTGGCGATAATGAGCGTGGTATAGGGAAATACATAATTTAATTTAAATTCATTATTAGGTATTAATAGTCTTCTCCGGTGAAGGTAGGTGTAAATGAACATTTCATTCTTCATCTACCTAATTTCATCTATCCGCTTCTACCGTTTCTAGCACTTCATCGTTCGTCCTCCTTTCGACCCACTTCACTTTCTCTATCCTTCTCCACACCCACATGTCACAAGCCCCAAATCTAATTTCATCTTCTTTTCGCAAAGTCCACGTTTCCTCCCCATACAGTGCAAAGCTCCATATTAAACTTTTCACCATTATTTTATTTATTTCCCTACTCAACCTACCCGGTCATTAGTTCTCGCCTACGGGTGAAAGCTTTTTTGCAAATGCGATTTTCCTTCTTATTACAATGCTGCTAAACCCTTTTTCCTCGAATACACTACCTAGTTAGATAACTAATTTGCTCCACCTGCTCCAGCTTCTTAACTCCTACTTTTATAGTTGAACTGGCCTTTTTGTCAAATTTCTGCCGTAAAATTTTGTAAAAGAAATGGTGCGAAATGCGTATGATTTGTAGCGAATATATTGTTACGATGATAAATCCCAAACCGTTCGTCTGACTGTTCGAAGAAAGTGGCTGAAGTTGTTACATTTTTAGTATAATGGCGTAATAAACAGTAGTAAATGGTATATCAGGTTGCGTCGACTTCCAGGGTTATTTTGCACCTATACTGTAATAGAGCTGAAAATAGATTGGAATATACATTTTATTTCGTTACCTATCAACAAAATTAAGGTTATTAAGGGCGATGGAGTTTTGAAAGACGTGATTGAGGGAAGAGCGCTGAGTAAGTGGGGACGTGGAAGGAGAAGAACGGGTAGCGTAGGTAGAATGATGGGAGGTATGAGGGGCTGAAGAGGGGCATCGTGTGAAATTTAGGGTTTTGGGATAATTAAATGGCCATTTAGACTTACCTTCACCGATATAAAACTAATAATAATATTTTTTTAAATAATAGTAAAAGGAAATCTGACTTATTCGATTCAAAAAATAAAACCAGGCAATAATTAGATGTCCTACACTGTTAAAAATACAAGTTTCTTTCAAAAACTTTAAAATTTTCTTGGCGTTCACTACTTTGTCGCCTAAAATTTCTCGAAGCTTTACACGGATACTAAGACTTTTCGCACTGCCCGATACTTAACGCACTCCGTAAACGTAATAAGAGCAGGAATATATTTATCCTGTAAATTGCATTTATTTCGTATTATTCCAATGCAATAACCCCTATTGAATCGGTTAAGTAATGTGATAAAAAGTCGTACAAAATGACCGTTGATGACGAAGCGCCCCTTAAATAAAATCTAATTGAAGTCTATCTCACAGTGATCTCACAGAGTGAGGAGCATTTTGAAGTTATCCACTACTCTCTTTACTTCAACTTTAATCTTTCGCTAGTCTGATGTATTTTATGGAGCGGAAAGATGACCACTCAGAGAAGATTGTCTTAAACCGAAAATTTTAATGAGTTTTGCTCCTTCCCGCGTCCTTAAAAACTTCCGACTTCGAATTCCGCGAATGAAGGCGAACTCTGTCCGCGCGCGCCACTTTCCGACGAATTCCCTTTTCCGCGAATTCCGTTCCAGCGAGGATTCCCGTTCGTCGAATTTCGTTAAACGTGGGGAGGAGAGAGAGAGAGAATTGCAGTGTTTCGCCGGGAAGCCTATTCGGGGAACCTAATTTCCTGAATTTGCAGAAAAGACAGTACATTTAGGCTGTACCTACAAGTGACAGCAAGGATGTGTGGCAGGTGGTGACTCACAGTAGACACATCGTCCAGCTCATGATAAATTGTTAGTTCCCACATTGGTTATTTTACTCTTTTTAAGTTAAATAAATTAATGGAAGGTTCAAAATAGCCTCATATTTTTAACTAGAATAATTGAATTAATATTTGAAGTTATAATTTATTTTATTTTATTTTCGCCTGAATACGAATTCCTACTATACGCGGTACGCACGAGATTTCGTGACGTGCCATGATGACGGCAGCCAACGTAATGTATCGACTTGGGTAAAAAATTAAAGATAATAATAATACAGTCTCTTACGGGGACTTCATGTGTATTCAATTATAATTAACAATTAAATCGTGACCAAGTTTTATCGTAGCGGCGTCAATTAACCTTTCTAAGGCTATTAAAGAGAGGTATTAACACATTTTATTACCCTGGGAGTTAAATTTATGGCTGAAACTGGTTAGAATTTTACCTATGTAAACTACGCGTATGGGGATTGTTGCCGCGTTTACAATCTTTCTTACGTTTCTTTGAATAATTAAAAAAAAAACCATTCTTAATCTTAATACTCGCATAATTTTCAAGGCGTGAAAAACTAACTTCATCCGCACGAATAGTACCGTTAGTAGTAAGCAAGACAGTGTGTGTCCTTACCTACCAAGGTGGATTCTCAAATTAGCTACGATGCCTTGTCCAGTAGGTACGTACATACATTCTGACCTCCTTGGAGAAGTAAGAACGACCTGAATTGTTGGGGAGTAGCAAGGAGGGTCTATCCGCATGCCTGTCTCTGTTCGCACAAGAATAGCTACATCTACATAATACCCTGCAAGCCACCATAAATGTGTGTGGCAGGGGGTGAATTCTTACCAAACATGCACTACATATCATGCAATTAAAAGGATTAGTATTGATATACTAGTCTAAACTTGACTAATTAAAGAAGATAAAAATAGGAAAGCAAGCATGCAAAAACATGCTGTTAGTTGGGTTAGCTTTAAAACCTTATACCAACATGCAGCTACCTATGCTATACATTGCTACACTCTTATTGGACATATTTACCGCTATTCACATCCCTAATTGTACGAGGAAAAAAGGACATTTTGAATCCCTCAGTTCGTCAATCAATTTCTCTAATTTTGTGATTATGGTCCAGTCTACCATAGTAAGTTGGGGTTAGCAAAATATTTTTAACATCATCACTGAAAATATTGCCTTGGAATATGTTTAAGAGATTAAGTCTAAATTTCAACCTGCGATCTGACAATGATTCCCAATTTAATTCATTTAATAGATTGGTTACGCTAATAAGGTTATCATACCGGCCCGTGACAAATCTTGGCGATTTTCGCTGCACACGTTCAAGTTCATTATTAAATAAGTTTGGCAATTTTCCACAAAAAAATCTTTACTTCGACCGGTTTCGATGTGATACATCATTGATGTATCACATCGAAACCGGTCGAAGTAAAGATTTTTTTTGTGGAAAATTGCCAAACTTATTTAATTATGTTATTCCACCATATAATGCCTGAAACGTCTATTTTTATTCAAGTTCATTATTTAGGCCGATTTCGTAGGGATCCCATACACTGGCAGCATATTCCAAATGAGGTCTTACAAGGGAAAAGTAGCTGATTTCTCGTACATGATCGTCACATTTACCTAATACTCTTTTGATGAATCCCAGTTTACGATTAGCTTGACCCATTACTTCACGTATGTGTTTACCCCAGGAATGATCAAGTGTTAGTCTTATTCCAAGATGCAAGATTTAATGGATTTCACGTTTATTAAGTCATTATTACTTATTTTGTAAGTAAGCTACTAACCTACTTGCCAAGCTTCGAGTCCTAGTGCCCGCATCTGTATCTCAGGCCTCTTGTCTTAATCTTCGCCTTTAAATCTGCTCTCGAGTGAGGCTGTGGTATGCAAATCAGAGGCGTGGTCACCGTTCTGTTAAGGGCTTGTTGGTTGGGCCTCACTAACGTCCGTTGCCTGTCTTCTCGCTTTGTGCAGCCGTTGTGGTTTCTCTCCTTTAAGGTGGCTGCAGATATTTTTCTCCAAATGTACAGATTATCGTGAAACTTTATTCATCTACATTATACTCAGAAAGCCACCGCAAGAGTATGTGGCAGGGGGTGAAGATCTCCGTACATGCACTACTGACATGCAACCAGGCTATTACGTGGAGGCATGCTAGATAATAGGGCACATGCAGCTAGATGATTAGTATCTACATCGTAATAAAGGAATTGGTTGTTAATACATGCACCAAGCACCAAAGACTACATAGGTACTCTAAAATATTTCACCTACCTTTCCCTTTGCTTTGCTGACTATTCTGTTCTCTTAAGGCCGCTTTACACGATACAATTTTCTGTACATTTTCTTGTACAAACTCTTGTATGAGGAAATTGTACCGTGTAAAGCGGCAAATTGTACGAACGCTTGTGCGATTGTCTGAATGACTGAACGGGAAATAGAACCTGTTCTAATTCCATTCAGACAAGCATACAATTTCGTTCAGTTGATACAAGCGTTTGTACAAGAAATTGTACAAAAAATTGTATCGTGTAAAGCGGCCTTTATAGTGCGTGGATTGTCGTACAGATAGATTCAAAATGTCATTTTGGACATTTTCTCTCTAATCTTATTTATCTGGTCGAATCTAGCATAATACGCTGGGGTTTTAAATATATCTCTAAATTATAGTAACACGGAGATCGAAAGCGTTGAAACCATAAGGTATTTAGGTGTAACAGTCACTAAAGATTTATCGTTGGGAAGACACATGCGGGAAATACGCGGCCGAGCGAAGAGAAAGCTAGGATTTATAAAAAGAGTACTTGGGAAATGTGATGAGAAGACAAAAGAGCAATGCTACTTTTCACTAGTTAGGCTCCACATTGAGTATGCAGGCATTGTATGGAATTAAGTTTAATCAGAGAACTAGACAGTGTGCAGCGTAGAGCAGCTAGGTTCGTCAAAAGGTGTTACGATAGGTTAGTAGAGTAACAATTAATACAAGAATTAGGGTGGGAATCATTATCAGAGCGTAGTTAAAAATACAGATTAAATCTCTTACAGAAATTTTACTCGGATAGATTTACTGAAGATGTTAGGCATGTATTAAAAACACCAGCGTATTATGCTAGATTAGACCAGATAAATAAGATTAGAGAGATAGTTTGTCATACTGATAGATTCAAAACGCCATTTTTCCTCCGTGCTCTAAGAGAACAGACTAGGCAGCATAGCAAATTAATAGGTAGGGGAAATATTTAAGAGTAGTCATTAGTGCATAATACATGTATTAACAACCAATCCATTAATTACTATGCAGATACTTACAGTCTAGCTGCCTGTGAGACCCTACAGTAGCATGTTTGCATGTTTACAGTGCATGATTAATGAGAAGTCTTCTTGATCTTCACCCCTGCCACTCACCCTCGCGGTGGCTTGCAGGGTATCGTGTAGATGTCGATATTCAATAAAGCTATCCTTTGTAAATTTCTATAATAGATTTAATCTGAATTTTATCCTACGATCTGATAATGATTTCCAACGTAATTCTTATATTAATTCTAATATATTACTAAACCCATCGTAACCCCTTTTAACAAGCCTAGCTCTACGCTGCACATTGTCTAGCAAACTGATCAAACGTAATTCATTCGGATTCCATACGCTCGCTGTATATTCAAGGTGAGGCCTAACAGGTGAAAAGTAACATCGCTTATACACGTGATGTTATTAGTGATGATGATGGAATAAAATGTAAAGAAATGCATTCAACCGATATGATTTGTTGGTAATTCGATACTTTTTTAACACTTAACCTTGTGGTTCATGAGATGCATTTCGTCACAAACCGATATCACGTGTACAGATTTTCTTTTAAGCGTAAAATCATTGAAGTGTGCGTAAAATAATTATTATAATATTATCATAATAATTCCTAACAAATATCACAATGTCACACTGACTCCAAAATACCAGAAAGTTATTGAAACGTACATTTCACCTTAATTTACGATAATCGCGCCGAAAACTGCCAATAGTATACATGACATTCTTTGTGTTGCTAAGTGTTAACATACTTTAAGTAATGCAACAATGCAATATACAATTCTAGTACAATTTCAATTGTAGTTACATTAAATGACGTACTTGTATTTTTTTCGACGCACTCGGAAAATTAATGCAATGTGCACTCAACGACTCGCGAATACAGCTGCAGCCAACTTAAGGAGTTAAAGACATTTGTTGGCAACTGCTTCATAATTAACCTCCGTCTCCCCCGTGGTACTTTTCACTGTGGGTCACGGCGACCTTTGCGTGATTTAATCCTCTCTATGTCTTCCCTCGCTCCATGAAGTGCTTTTCTTACTCACATTATTATTACTACTCTCCCAACTCTTGGTGTCTTGGGAGAGCGAGGTCTGCAAGGAATTCAAATTCTCGCCGGTGAGAGCAGGAATGCTCGGTCGGTCGCAAGGCGTTTCGAAAGTTGTCCAACCCCTCTTCACCAGGACAAGAATGCGCCCTCGCTCGCAGGAAACTATTAGGTATGCCGGCAGTTGAGCATCGCGGAGCGCTGTCCACTTGAGCGGGTTTGTGAACAAAGTCGCTTGCATTTCAGTTGGTATCACACGAAGTATCGGATAATGCTCATGCGATGCCTCGTATCGCACTTTGCTTGAGTCGAAGATTTGTAAGTGGATTCGAATTCGGAAGTCGAAGAAGTCAAATTGCGCTGCATTTGGTTTTGTTAGTGAATATATTAACAGTTTTCATTAAAATTAGTCATGCCCAGGCACGTAGCCAGAATTTTGCTTCGGGGAGGAGGGGGGGGGGCTAAGTCTTGCGTAACTGTTAAAAAAATATGCTCTGTGAAAATCAGATTTATTCAATATTTCCAGATGTTTCTCAAGCAAAAGGCATTCAGATCACAGCTGTTTGTTCGGTAGAGAGGTGGCGTACCTGTTAAATAAGGCGTTGATGCGGTAATAAATGCAAAAAATTAATACTGTACCAATGGAAGGAACTTAAAATCAGAGATTGAATTCAAAATAAATGGTAAATGCTCTCTAGTTACAGCGCCCTCGTTGTACTAATTTTATTAGTTATTGCGAGAGCATTGTTGCCCGGATCGATCGGAGAGCATTGTTGCATCGATTTACTTCCTTGTTTTTCCACCACGTTTTGCCGGACCACCGATCTATAATTTGTTCGTAAACATCTCTTTATCGTTTATCTAATTTTGCATTGATACAGGTAGCGCTGAGTTATTAATTGATTAAATATACACCACACAAGTTACTGTTAGCTATGTTGAATTCGGTGGGAAGAATTGGAAGAAGGCAGCAACAGTGTATACAGGAAGTTGTGAGTGTTGACGGGAGGATAATGGAGCAGTGCATATTTGCAGATGAACGCGGAAGACGGGAGAGAAAAAGATAGATGTCTTAAAGGTATGAAGGCAGGAGGAAGATTTGGAAAGTTTAAGTTTAAAACGCGCGCGTTGCATAAGGAGGAAGACACTGGGTTACTTACATCACTGGGGAATATTTGGGTTCGTATAGCTACATATCTACCAACGTTGGTGGAGTATTTATAACGATGCTCTCATATACTTGCATTCTTCCATTGTAATTAATGATTAAATAACTACCGATGTTTCGTTGTCTGTCTGTCATACCCACCTCATGTATGTGTTATTTCATGCTATTTCATTTTCACCATTATTTATCCGTTAGATTTCCCATGAATGGAGTGTTAAATATACACACCATCCTGACGATGACTTTTACTTTCTTTTGGCGTTTTATACTAATCATCTGGTTGCATGTGGTCCTATTATGTAGCATGCTTCCATGTAGTAACCTAGTTGCATGTCAATAGTGCATGTTTGACGATCTTCACCCTCTGCCACACCCCCTGGGTTACAGGGTATCGTGTAGATGTAGTTCCACTCCGATTTGCATATAGTCCTTTTAATGAAGTTCTTCCTTTCGCGACGAATTACGTCGCAAATCATTCTCAGCGCTGTCGTGGGTTTTGCAACTAGTGAGTTTATGGTGACAGTGCAATTCCAATGTTCTTCATTCGCTTCAGCAATCGCACTGGTGTCTCTGTCCATGACGCACTCTGATTTACATTGCACGTGTGGATCCGGGGGGAGTTTTTTGCCCCGTGTTCTCGAGAGACTGATTTATTTGTGTTTTGGAAAATGCGGCGGTGGATTTGCGGTATATTCCGACATCTTCGTATTCCATGTCCGTCGCGTCCTTGACGTGTTCTCCATAGTAAAGCATTTCGCAATCGGTCTTCCTCACTTTCCACTCTACCTCGTGCTCAGCCAGCAGAGCTCAACTTTCTTCAATTCTGGTTTTTTGCCGGTGGGTATTCTTCTCCAACCACCACTTTTTCTTCATAATTTTAGTAGTATTTGGTCTCGGAAATGGATTGTTTGAGGCGGGAAAAAGAAGAAACTCGATTTGTCGTAAGTTTACTACGATACGTTTAACTGAGTAATACCCTAGTTACTATACAGGCGGACTTGGACGCAATAACCCGGTGGAGGACCCGAGAAACTTTCACGTAGCTGATACGCCGGGAAAGCACCAGATCTTTCTTTGATGTATCTTAAGTCTTATGGTAGGTCCATGCACTCAGTGTTCAACCCGAAGGTTGGTATGTGATATAATTTGATATACAGCGTTTGAGAGACAGGTAATTGGAGCCTGTAGAGTTGACGAGGTCAGTAACAGCCAAGACGAGGCCTGGAACCTAAAGGTCGTGGGTTCGGATAATGCCTCGGGCACAATTGGGTTTGTCTCCGGTTGAGATTATACTATGCAATATCATCGAAGCATTTGGAGGATCATAGAGAAGAATTCTTTCAGTGCTACTAATCCTAGTAGTGAGACGGGATGTTTAAAATGTTATTTCTTCTGCTTGCAACTGGGACAACGGTTGTGTTGAACTTTACCCGCAGATAATGAATTAGAGTAGGCTTTGCATTTTTAAAGGTCATTTTACATACTTGCACGAGATTATTAACGTACAACTTGCGTGCATAAATATTTTAAACTTTCCCTTATTTAGGAAGTATCCATTAGCATTTGTTCTGGAAAAGTGCGGTTGGACCAGGATGACATCCTGTTTCAAATTAGAAATCCCATAATAGTTGCGTGCGAACGCATAGTATTCCGATATTGTGTGTCCGGTATTGGATACCCTCTGCCACTCGCCCTTACGGTATTATTCAGGGTATAATGCAGATGTTCATTCCTCTATCTCTCGTTACATGCCTTTACCACGATTACCGTTCTGGGTAGACGAGAAATGGCTTTGCATCTCTCTGCATAAGTTTCATACTTTTTTAAACACTTACTTGTTAAGATTCTGATGATGAAAAATGCAACAGTGAGTGACTTAAACTAAATATTAACATCTTTTCGTTCAATTCCCGCTCAAAATATAAATAACCAGATTTTTCTGTTTTACGTGTTACCGCCGGATTCATGTCCCAATCATTTCCTTAAAAATTAAACAGTATGGTGAACAGAGTAGGCATATGGCTTAGTATGTCCCTTTGAGTTGTAATCACTTTGTAATTGTTGGTAGTTATTGATTAATATTATTTTTTAGTATTCTAGTGCTAATAAATTCAAGTTAATGATTTTTTTCCTACTGCCAAAGAAGAATCGTTATCTTTTCTGGCATAACATTTTCTTTTACGCCCTCCGAAGTAAAATATTAAAATACGACCGTAACCAACAATGTTTAGCTTCTATCCCAGCTCAACTTCCCAAGGAAAAATGATAGTTTATTTTCTGCTGCGCAAGTAAATCTGCCACGTGGCCTCAGGGATCGGATGAGAGCGCTGCAGGTGGCGTGCATAGTAATAGCATCCATTCCGCGAGTGAAAGTAGAATTCGTACCGTGTATGTAGTTGTGTTTACCATTAATATTAATGGCTCTGTCTTCGTTATTTTTTTTGCGAGAAAGTTCAGAGTCTGCTTGCTGCGGATCATGAGAAATCACATCTGCGCGCATGAAATGTTATGGAATAATACAGAAGAAGAATAGTCTTTGCTGAGCTTCGACTAATGATGTTTCTCCCTGCTTGTCGTTAGCAACCGATCAAATCGTCATTTTTCAGCCAATAATGCAGTGTGGCGAATATCATGGTTTATGCGACTGAATAACGTCGCGAAATGCTGAAGGAGTTCATTGAATAAAAGATCATGGAGGTCACTCACTAAATAAAAAGGTTCACACATTCAGGGTAGGGGGTCCAGTTCCTTTCCCTAGGCCACCTGAGATTTTATACGAAGTTCTGACTTTCAGAAAATCAAATCGCGTGTCCAGTGAGGCTCTTGCCCGGGATTTGAACCCGGGACCCTCCGGTCCGTAGCTCAACCCACTAGGCCACCACGACTCACGACATGGAGTTGATAGAAATAAAAGATGTTCTGTGGAAGAGTGCTATATTTTTTGGTGTTTGGGCATTATCATGGCCTAATATTGGTTAACTGTATCCCTTCAGACTTCCCAGTTCATTTTCTGTACACTGTACAGTCTTCTTTGGTTTATGGTATCTGATCCCTTAGTCTTCCTCACGGAGTATTTGCTTCTAATTTTTCATTGATTATGTTCTTCATCAATCCATTACTACGTCTAAGGGTCTGTATTCATTTAGTTCTTCCCCGTCGTACTTCTCTCGTCATTCTCCAGTAGGTATACTTCTTCATTTATCATTTTAACCGTCAATTAGCTCTTCTGCATCCTAGCCAGATCCTATCAATACATCTAGTCATTAATTAAAATAATCGCTTTTCGATATTTACTTCTGTATAAAGCCCTGGTTACACGATACAATTTCTTGTATAATCGCTTGTATGATTGTCTGAACGCGAGAATGAATGCGAAATCGTATTGTGTAACCAGTCCAAATTGTACGATTGTATGAACGACTGCACAGAGAATAGAACCTGTTCTAATTTCTTTCAGACAATCATACAATTTTTGACGTTTTAGAGACATCTGGTGGTAGGCAAGGAAAACTACGCTTCTAGTTGTGTGTTTATTATTTGCCTTCGCGATTCGGTGTGCTTGCGTGCGACTGCTTTGATTCTATTAGTTAATATTGCCGTAACTAGCAATATTTAGGCCTATTTGTGTGATTTACTTTTGTCATGACCTCTGCTGCGCTTGGATTTCGCTCTGCTGTTTGACTCCAGCAACGTCTGCGTAACTTTCTCGGAATAAATATATTAACCTACCACTTGCCTTAATTGGCCCCAATTGGCCCTGTTATTGTCACTATTCACGTCATGTACAACCCCACGGAACATTTTTCACCAACTCGTTAATTCTTCTGCTGTCATTGACGTAGAAATTTATTTACATTCGGTATTTACGTAACCAAGCAGCATTAAGGAGTGACACCCTTTGTAGTCAAAATAATTGGATCCGAGACGAACGATGGGCTGAAAACTATGTACGCTTCCTATCCTTCGCTCCAATATACACTACTACACACAAAATAAACAACTAAATAAATTCTAAATACCGAGAACCGATTAGCCTTGCATTACCATAAGCTCCATGACAGGACAAGATTCGTATCGATATGACCACGCAGTACTGAGAAAAAGTTGTTTCACAAAATTTCCAAGAACAATTTTATTTCAACTTCGATTACCTTTACACTTTGTACATACCGTAACAAAAAGTTTCTTTATGTCATATTAAAGTTTGGTTACGATCCAATGAATACTTTTAAAGTTATGAATTTTTAAAGTGAGCATTCCGTTTAAAACGGTGAAAAAACCGACCCTTTTTTTGTTTCGCAGACAATAAAATTTTAATGAGTTAAAATAAAAATTTTCACTTTCCACAGTTAAACGCAGAATTAAATTTGATAATTTTTGATATAACTTGTTTTCATGTGGGACTACGCGTACAACTGTCATTGACTTGTAAACTCGAGTGTCATGACTTTTTTCCACGACAGTAGTGTGTATATTGGAGCAGTTGCAAAGTTCCGCAAGGTGTCAAAGTTAAGTGCAATGATCATCCCACTCCTTACGTGATCGTTGTACTCAAGGAATTTTTGCATCGTCGTTAAAGGGTTTTAAACGTAATATACCATTCCATAAAAGCTAATATATGAATAGCATACACCTCCAGGTATTTTTCTTTCAGAATGAAGTAGATGCTTTCGCGGAGGGGAATAATTCCATCAATCGTGCTGTGAGGAACTCTCGTTGAATGTATCATTGAGCGGTAGGTTACTACAGTTGCCAAAACTCGTAAGGTCAGCGATAACCTGGAACTATGGTTTTATCTAGGGATGGGTCGGTTCGGTTCTTTGGTTCTCGGTTCCACCGGTTCTTGAGCTTAGAACCGGAACCGAGGCCAAAAATAAACGGTACCGAAATAATTGGCGCGAAAACCAGTTTGAAACCTACTCACACTCCGAAAGTGGAGGCTTCACATTAAAACCTGGTGAAATAGTGTACTTAGATGCTTTCAAGTCGCGAATTATTCTAATTCAGTCTCTGAAAATGATTATTGATTACCTTATCTTACCATTGAGCAATGCAAAGTAAGTGGTAAATTAAGAACCGGAACCGAGAATCGAAGTTAAGAACCGAACCGGAACCGAAAAAGAGTGGAACCGACCCATCCGTAGTTTTATCCCATTAAGTAACTATCACTATAACTGCTAATTTAAAATTTAAATTTAATATTGTGCTTCCAAGTTGGCGATAAATTACCCCTTATTAAAACATTAAATTTTGCGCTTTTGAGAAAACGAAAGCAATGTTGTAATGCGTACCACGAAATTGATTGAAAAATTGTACGAAATCCTTCACCGTGTAACCACTCCATTCAGATTCTTGAACTAACGATCGTTCATAAATTTAGTCAAGAAATGAGACAGACATTCAGAAAATAAATTGTACAAGAAATTGTATCTTGTAACCAGGCCTTAAAAGGTGCTGATTGCAAGTAGTTTAAAGGACGTAACTTCTCAAAGGGGAATCGACGAACTTGAATACAGTTTGTAAATCCGTCGAAGGCGTCACGGCGCCCATTATCGTGATAGTTCCCTCCTGCTGTGTGCGTGCTTGCGGGATTGCGCATGCGCGTTCGATAATCTCTATTTTACTTTACCCTCTCGGTCGGAATGCCCTGACGAGGGCTGTCTTTGAACCACCTTGTGCTCCTTCCTTGCCCTTTGTCAGAGAAGCAGATAGGCATGCTCGGAGAAGGTGGTGTATAAAGTTTGGCTGATAACGAGGGAAAGCAGGAAATTGGGGGAGAAGGGAGGAGAAAGGGGTTGGTAGAGGAGGTGAACACTCATAGACCTACCGCAAGGGATTCCCCTTTAGGGTTCCCGAGATCCATTTCGGAGTTTGGATAGGGAGGTAGGCAATTCGGCCTTTTTGAAAGTGGAGCATTTCACTCCCAACCCATTCGACCTAGCGTTCTCTCCCTCAACAATTCCCCCACTGCTCTTTCTCTCGCCTTGCGTTCCCGTGGAAACCTCGGCTTTGGCAAATGGCCGACCCGAGTTTTCCCGCGCGCGAACCATTCTTACAATCTCCGATAAACTTCTGGTGTTTCCGCACAAATTGCTCGAGCGGAATAGCTCGAGAGAATACACAGCGTAGCGAGTTGCTGTAGAATTTTGTTCGGTGTATTTCCTGGAACTTGTTAATTTAATTCCAAGTTTGACCCAGCCAACATTTGGTGCACGAACCAGAATGCGAACTGCACTATGTTTGTACGCAGGGAGTGCATTTCATATTTTTTTGTCGGAAACATTTATAGCATTGCTTATAGTACTGCAGTTCATTCGTTAAAATTGTTTTAGTTCCCATTTTCGTTGGGCTAATCCATTAATGTTTTTTTATCCGAATGTTTTTTGCACGATACTCATTTCGGTTCTGAAAATAGAACCAAATAAAGCATACTCAAAATCGGTTCGTGTAAATGGATCAATCGTATTGGATAAGTGCATTGAATTCGATTTTCAGTACTTAAAATAGAAATAAATACGATACTTGATTGTCATCCAAGTCTCGCATCCTACCACCGATCTCAGGCAAGTAGAACGTTTCAAGGAAATATCGATGGTGGAGCTGGAATCGATGAAGATATCGTGCAATTTTCTGTATATCAATATTTAAGTCGTTTCTGCGTCTCATCTGTGGAATGATTCTTCCATAACTACTCCGGATCGATTGCAGATGTAACGTGAAAAACAAGCCTCGTTAGAAACACGCATAAACAATGTAAACATAGAAGAGCGTCTGCGCATGCGCCGTTCAGGAATCGAATCAGATATTTAGGCCGTTTTACACGGCGAATGGTGATGCCAATGAATTCATTCGAGAATGAATTTAAGTGATGACGTGAAATAGCTTCCTCTTAGGGCGTTTTACAGGGCGAATGATCACTCGAATTAACGCCTTGAATTTTCTGCGCTGAAAGGATGCGCAGTGGTAGCCCTTTTTCTGCATCCCCCTGCCATCGTCCTCCTCAGCGAGCCTCTCCTCAACAGAGCCCCTGGCCTCTTTCTGCGGTCACCCGTGACCCAGATACGAGGGTCTGCATGCAGCGGATGTATCACATTGATGCACTGGTGACTGGGCCTATTTTAATATTTCAATCCTTTCGGAACGAGATGGAGCGGACGGGGGTGGAATAGGGTCGGTCCTCGACCCTTGAAAAGTCGATTCTACTGGGGTCCCTGCTCGTTTGATGCTGAAGGATGCGTGGGGTGGGAATTGAACGGGAGGAAGTCATAAGGAATTCCCGCGGCCACAATGGTTGCTGGGATATATCCCATGCAAATGGGGTTCATCTGAATGGCAGCTGTGCTCAGATAGCGAGTAACCTTACGAGTCACTGTCATCAACAACATGAGCACCCTCTATCAGCATGGGTAGGTTTGTGGGTAGTCCCTATCTGATATGCCCAAGCAATCCAGGTCGTATCTCCCCTTCCAATCCAAGAATACTTTCTTATATGACCTCTTTAAATCTTTATACCTCTTCCTTATCTTCCTCCATTCCTCCCAGAATCCCTTTCTTCTACCCCCTCGCAGCATTCACCCTCCCCTATATAATTCTCTTCGGCATACCGTTACTACCCCTAACATCCCTCCATCTACACAATGCCCTGCAAGAGTGTGTGGCAGGGGGTCATCACCATGCTTGAAGTATACCTGAAGTACATACTTCTCGTGTTCCATCTCAACTCAAAAGGCACGCCTTCTCTGCTCATGTTGCCTTCTTCTCGCTATTCTCAGACCAGGTGTAGAATCACGGATCTATCTTTCGCGTTATCCCAATCTTTATCGTTAACGCTTACCCCTAGAGTAGCGCAGGGTTAACATTAAACGTCTATAAAATTTCCTCCACTGATTGTGTTAAGCGATTTGAAGTGCTATACGAAAAATAAAGAACGGAGATCACGTTCTCTTTGACATAAGTTAAATCAAAAAATAACGATAACGATAACGCTAGCGCATGCCTTATGAAGATCCATGATTGAGGCCCAGGGTGGGTTTGTTTGAAACCGTCGGGATTATCTCGAGTATAAACTCGAATGGTTTTCAAATTTAGTGTCTGAATCGTCCGTTACAACATCATCAATTGTTTTCACTTCATTTTTTCTCATCTGTCTCGACCATAGAGCCCCCATATGAGATAAAACACAAGTGTAAACAATGAATCAGGTTGTGATCAGCCGTTTTCCCGCACATTAAATCTGCGAACCGTTCGTGTTTACACCACGTGACTCCTTGGTTACCCATTCGAGATAATCCCGACGGTTTCAAACACAACTCTTCAGCTACGCTTCCTCTCCTACCAAATGCGACATTTCCTCATTCTTCCTCCTAACCTTTTGCTTCCTTCTCCATTGCCATGTTCCTAAAGTTCTCCGTCTGCCGCTCTTCATCTTTCCCGAAAAGGATAAAATTCCTTAACCTTGAAACCCATTAATTACATTGAGTTTTCGAAAAATTAAAGAAATAGTTTAAGGTTCAATGTTTTGAAATGTCATGGTGATGAAAATGGTGACACCGAGTATAATTTTCTCCCTCTACTTTGTAAAAAAAAAACCGAACAATTGTCCCACACATCAGTATCCGTAGGTGTAGTGTGCCTTTTGTGGCCAAAAAATTTACAGAATTTACAGATTTTATTGTGATAATTGTACTCTTGTGTTATCTTTTCACTTTCCTGACAGAACGAAATAATTTTAACGTTCCATGTCAACTCAAAGAGCTAAGAGCATCATCAGATTGTAAAAGTGATCACAGATTCATGGTTGTATGGTCAGTGGGAGCCAGTTTTAAATACGGAGATTTATATCAATGCATAGATTGACTCGAACTGGAGAATCTGGGAATCGGTCGGCGGAAAAGTGACTTTCTTTTGATTAACTTATTTCTAGTCGCGTTTTGTGAGTGCAAAGGCAGTCTAGGGGAGCTTTATTTCTACATCTACAGCTATACGATACCCTGCAAGCCACCGCGAGGGTGTGTGGCAGGGGGTGAAGATCACCAGGCATGCACTACTAACATGCAAACTAGCAACTATATTGTCTCATGCAACTTGATTGTTAGTGTCTACAGTATTTAAGGGGTAAGACATGCATCATGCACTACATAATACTCTAGAATATTACCCCTACCTATCCCTTTCCTATGCTGCCTATTCTGTTCTCTTATAGTACGGGGGAAAAATGCCATTTTGAATCTATCTGTACGACAATCTATCTCTCTTTACTCTGGTCGGCGAGTTCACCTCGTGGAATGAATTCATGATGAATGGAATGAACTTTGTTATATTCCACTAAAATTTATTAACCGACCGGTTTCGACCTATTCATGCCTTCCTTAGGGGTTTAAAAGACGGGATAGGCGGCATACATACGTACACAGTCTCACGTCAGTGAAAAAAGAGAGGGGGGGAGAATGATTCGGTCATGAAAGGAAGGTGAGCAAACGACTGGCTGGCGAGGGATCAAGAGCAGCTTATTTGACTATGGTGGTGGGGGACAGGCACTGAGTAGAATGGGGAGAGTTGGAAGGGAATAGGTCATTCAAAACATCATTCTTATAAATAATATGGATGGTTTTTCAGGAGTTTAGGTCTTTTGTCTTGTAATTTAAGCAAAAGTTATAACACTTTAATACATCGAAATTAAAAATTATACCATATAAACATATAACCTTAACAACCAATTTTGTAAACAAATTTCGATTGTTAAACTTAAGGTATGTAAAATTTTATTCCATGTAATCTTTTGACGTTAAAATTTGTTAAAAATTATATTGTAAAACATTTTTGGCACTGTAAATATCTTTTTGGATCTAGTTCTATTATTATTATTATTATTATTGTTATGTTTTTGGTGGTTCATCCCATTTATAGCCTTGAAGAAGGAAAAATATATTTTCCGAAACGTCGGCAAAAGTTGAATAGTTTTCATTTTTAACGAAAGACCTAAACTCCTGAAAAACCATCCATATTATTTATAATAAAGAGGTCTAGAATACAACTTACCAATCATTCTTATATACATTAAAATATGAAACAATTTCAAAATTCTCCATAAAATTAAGTTTCCTCCCCTTATCACAAACATTTAAAACCTTAGGGGTAAAAATCTGATGAGTGATCCATTTGGATTAAATGTGTGGCAACACACAGACTTGTTATTACCATTTACAAAAAGAATTAAAACTTTCGGATTTACGCATGCTTACTTTTCTACCCGTTTGGCCGACATAAAAACAATCGAAACAATGCCGCCTAGCCCGTCTTTCACTTGTTAAATCCTTGAGGATAATCTGAGAAGGTAGAAACCGCGAAGATCGGCAAGATTTGTAAAGGGACGATACGATAATTTTGTTAGAGCAACCAGTCTATTAGGTGGACTAAAATGGGAATCAAAATCAGACCGTAGATTGAAATAGAGACTTAATCTCTTAAATAAATTCCAAGACCATATTTTCAGTGATGACGTTAAAAATATTTTGCGAACCCCAACTTGCTATGGTAGACTGGACCATGATCACAGAATTAGAGAAATTGATTGCCGAACTGACAAATTCCAAATGTCCTTTTTTCCTCATACAATTAGGGATGTGAATAGCGGTGAATATGTCCAATAAGAGTGTAGCAATGTATAGCATAGGTAGATGCATGTTGGTATGAGAACTTAAAGCTAACCCAACTAACAGAATGTTTTTGCATGTTTGCTTTGCTATTTTTATCTTTTTTTAAATAGTGTAGTTTAGAACAGCTTATAAATACTAATCCTTTTTTATGCATAATATGTAGTGCATGTTTGGTGAGAATTCACCCCCTGCCACACACCTTTATGGTGGCGTGCAGGGTATTATGTAGATGTAGATGTAGCCCATCTTTCACCTGTTAAACACTAAAGTATGACCTGAGAAAGTCGAAACTGGTCGGTTAATGAATTGTTGTGGAATATAACCAAGTTTCTTCCATTCATCTTGAACTTTATACTCTGGCCTATTCTTTTCTTGTCCTTGGTGGCGCTTGGATAAGATCCTCGGCTGCCTCGTTGCTACGGAGAGTAATTAAAAAAAAAGCTCATTCGCTATCGGCGAGGGCGGAGGAGGCCGTCGGGATATTCTCGACTCGTCGACAACGGCGTCTTCATATCCAGTGTTCATGAGCGTCCTTCCAGTAATGGTGTTTCTATCCGTTTCGTTCCCAACGCGGGCATTTTAATTGCATGTCTCTCATAGTGCTCTGTCGCGCGATAGTAATTGGTTCAGCCATTCCGCCACCCCTTAGGCGGCTTTCAGGGGTGAATTGCGGGGTAAATAACTTGATTGATTTGCGTGTGACGGGGTGTTTCGAGAAAATGCATTGCGATCCGATGTGCGGAAATGTTTTTTTACCTGCTGACATTTTTAGACGATCTTGTTTACTGGAGACTCCAGCGATTAGAAATATTATTGCCTCAGGCGTCGTTTCCCAAAAAGCATGCCTTTTCTGTTCTCTTTCTTTTCTTGTAACGGAGAGTAATGAGTGATATCTCAGCAATGACATTGTGTGTTGTCTAAAGAAAATTACATTTCCAGGTTATGCTCTTCGAGATTTTATCTTTGTTGAAGTCGCACAATTGCTTAGAAGGTTTGCCGCCTTGATGTTGTTTTCTATGCTGGAATTCCCTAATCGATATTCATTCAGTATTCGATAATTCAGTTGGCAAGACATCAATTTCTAAGAGTTGTCGTTGGTTCTGATATAACTTCTTTTCTGATGGATTTACGATATCGGGGAAAGGAATCTCTTAGGAATTGCATTAGGAAAATAGGGAAGTGAGGAACTGAATACCGTCTCCCATTGTTTATTCAACGTCTTAATTACAGAAAAGGATATATACGAGGGTGGCGTCGTCTTGAAGTGGCGTACAAGCGTTCTTAGTTTGTGTTCGAACAGGAAGCATTTATATTCAAAGCCGTTTAGGAATTACACCGTAAAATTTCATTTTCCCAAATTTCTCTTGAAGCTCTTATACTTTGCTAAAAATCATATCAGCTGAAGTAAAACGGACAAAGGTGTGTCATTTTTTTAATCCGTATCTCTATAAAATTTGTTTGTTAAAGTGCTATGGCATAGTACACCATTCGTCAGCACGACCGCCATTTCATTAGCTGATACTGCAGATGTGCGATTACTGTCCACGGATACCCGAATACCTCGAATATTAGAAAGTATTCGAGATCTCGAATACTTATGCTAAAAGAGTTCCATATTAGAGATCTCGAATAATTATGGTATTTAAGGTTAAATTTTATTTGGTGTATTGATGAACTACATCATAAGTGCCGGGAGAAGACGGCTGAATTAAGTCTTCTGTTGACGGATTTTGCCTCGTAATTCATGGTAGAAAGACGTTTCAACCAATGGAATTCCATCAAAACTATTTCCTTTTCAACGTAATTGACGCACAGAAACAAGTCATCTTTACTCACGATTCAAAATAAAAAAAGAGAATAACGCTTAGGGATATCAATTGCTATTCCAGTATTCGAGATATTCGAAATTCGAGATATTTGAATATTCGAGTCATGATCTAATATTCGTATTCGACATTCGAACTCGAGAAATTTACTATTCGACCAATCTCTAGTGTATACAAGCATGTGTTTACATATGCCGGCTGATGTAACCACCGGCTTTGAAATCTAGCCCTAATCTTATATATTGGATATTTAATCAGGTAGTTATGTTGTGTTAAAATCAGTGTAATAATGTACTAAATATTTCAGTTAACACCAGAGGTATAAACTAAAACTATGAAAAGAAATACCGGGCAATTTCAAACAGAATGTTATCAGTCTTTTGTAAGTGTGGAATATGAAATCTTTCGGGGTAAAACATTGACTATTATAGCTCTTTCATCTTATTACATGAAAGAGATCTATAGGCGGATGTTTTATCTTGAGTTCTTTGTAGGCCACGATATGTAGGGTGGCGAAGTGTGTGTGAGTATCATGGCCAGCGATTTATGTGTTCCTTTGTTCCGAAGGGACACGTCTTATCCTCTCCTCTGGGTCGAACCTATATTTTGAAACCTCTACGTGAACACTGAAGTGAATGGCGCCTTCGTAAACAGCGGGTCTCCTTGGAGTTTTATGACGATACTCCACGTGATGACAAGGTCAGCGCATGTTGCATTGGGGTACACATAAATATCTGTTTTCTTGTCGCGTGAAACGGTTCTTCAAAGGAATAGTCTTATAACAGAAAAAATCCAGATCGGCTCCTTCATTCGCTAATAATGGGATTCGCTGGAATAGAATACCATGAATTTCGTTTCTAATTCAATAAATTATATCCATTTATTTATGTGTGTTCCTTGGAGACCATGCACTCCTCACCGCTGTATAGCATTTCCGAGTTGTTTAGAGCTTTGTGAGTTGCTATTCGGACTCGTCTATTTCTCATCGACCTGCTATTAGTGATCACTTCCATACTTGTAAAAATAATCAACGTAATGGATGAATTCCTTATCCCCCAACTGTTTGGTGCTTACTAAATCTTCATTGAGTACGACGTCGTAAAACTTAATGGGAATTACGTTAAATGTTTCGCCCTACCGGCGATGATTGAAACAGGTTTTAAACCCCTTTGATTGTGTGAACGTCATGAATTCCATTTTATGCCTTTGTAATTGTAAGTACAAAAAAATAAAATCTGGCGTGCATCAGTCGAAAAATCTTCCTCGAGGATGGATGCGTAAAATATAACGGAATTCTCTTGTTTTTACGCAGCGCATTCAGTTGGATTCACTTGTTTATTTTTTTACTGCGATTGCGAGCTCAACGTTGGTCACCAATGGAGTGGACTTAGTATTATACCCTCGCGAAAAAAGAAGAGGTAATTGCCCAAGTTTCTCGCGAATCCGGCCCCTTTCCTGTCGACCGATGTTTATTTGCGTCCGAAGTTCCCCAGAGCATTGGCTCGGGTCCCAACTTCTTCCGGAAAGGTGGCGACGAAGGGAAGGAACTGCAGGCCTATAGTAGTCGTTAACCCGCTTGCCCTTTCGGATTGCGAATGAAAGATTGAACGTGCATTCGGTTCGTAAATTTTCTCGGTTTTTATAGCCGGCCGTATGTACAAGTTTTCCGCGTCGACTCCCGAGGATGTATGGTGCGGTTTAGCGTGGAAAATAAAGGGGCCCCCTTGGAAAGGCGGTTAGGATAGGCGGTTGTCCTTGATCAGCGCCAACGCCTGCCCGCGGCGATGTCGTAACCACTTCCCCCGCGATCCGGCAACAGCCGCCCGCTATATCCTCTCGCGATATTCCGTTCCACCCGCTCCAGGGTTTACCGCCGGCTCGCAAATTGGATGGAGCCCGAACACGAAAGGATATTTGAAAACCGCCGTCTAGTTTACATAATACAATCTTGCAGAGTTCCGGAAGGTTTACGTGAAGCCTTGCATGCCTGGAAATGTTTTCGGTGTTGGAACGCGTTTAAAGGTTCTCTTATCTTCTCTTCCGATGATCCCTCTGCTCTAGATTCAGCCAATAGAGTCGCGGTTGATGATTCGGGTGGGACACGCTATCTCAAAATGATATTCATACGGTAAATTAAGTTTCTAGATATGCTGTTCTGAACGGCATGACTAACCTTTTTGCATCAGGTTTGTTGAAATTTCTATTAAAATGCTGCTTTGCTGTAATGTAGGTATTGTATTTAATTTCCTTATTTCATCCCATATTATTGATTTACTTGCGCAGATCAATGCTATTTCCTTCTAATATCATCCTTCATAGATCAATCACTGTGTAATCTTCTTTACATAAATGATATCATTAAGGTGGTCAAAAGTAAGCTTCGTCTATTTGCCGATGACGGAGTAGTGTACTGGGAAAAATTATGTCCAAATGATAAAGAATATTTAAATGATGACCTACAAGCAATTGAAAATTGGTGTGAAACATGGAAGTTAGAATTAAACTTTAAAAAATGTCTTGTAATGAATTTTTGCAAAAAGAATAGCTCTCCTCCTATCACTTGCAAAATAAGTAATAATGAATTAACAAACGTGGAATCCATTAAATCTTAGATCTTGGAATAAGACTGACCCATGATCTTTCCTGGGGTAAACACATGTGAAAAAATGGGTCAAGCTAATCGTAATCTGGGATTCATCAAAAGAGTATTGGGTAAATGTGATGATCATGTACGAGAAATCAGCTACTTTTCACTTGTTAGACCTCATTTGGAATATGCTGCCAGTGTATGGGATCCCTACGAAATCGGTCTAAATAACGAACTCGAACGTGTGCAGCGAAAATCGGCAAGATTTGTCACGGGCCGGTATGATAACCTTATTAGCGTAACCAGTCTATTAAATGAATTAAATTGGGAATCATTGTCAGATCGCAGGTTGAAATTTAGACTTAATCTCTTAAACAAATTCCAAGACCATATTTTCAGTGATGATGTTAAAAATATTTGCGAATCCCAACTTACTAAGGCAGAGTGGACCATAATCACAAAATTAGAGAAATCGATTGCCAAACTGACAGATTCAAAATGTCCTTTGTTCCTCGTTCAATTAGGGATATGAATAACGGTAAATATATCCAGTACGAGTGTAGCCATGGATAACATTGGTAGCTGCATGTTGGTATGAGCACTTAAAGCTAACCCAACTTACAGCATGTTTTTGCATGTTTGCTTCGCTAATTTTATCTTTTCGTAAATAGTGTAGTTTAGAACAGTATATTAATACTAATCCTTTTCTATGCATGATATGTAGTGCATGTTTGGTGTGAGTTAACCCCCTGCCACACACCTTTATGGTGGCCTGCAGGGTATTATGTAGATGTAATTCTTTAGTTTCTTGTCATGGATAGAATTCCCATCCTAATGGAAACAACTGATCTTTTTTTGCCTAGAGCGAAAGTTAAAGGCATCCAATCCCTACGACTAGAGCCGAGTGTCTAGTTTTGTACATTTAGATGTTCTTCTTACTATGGGCCATATTCAGAATCTCCGCAACAGTCTCGCTTCCACTGCTTACGTCCTGAAATATCTACCTCCAGTCAAATTGGTGTGCAGTTTCACCCTGCAAATCTAGTACTACCACGCTGAATACCGTTTCAAACCATATCTAGGGGAATCTCTGTACCCTTTAGAACTCGTAATGGAGATTTTATGACGTAAGCGGTAGAAGTGAGACTGTGGTTGGGACTCTGAATGTGGCTGGGCCATTTTCATAATCTCTTATCAGTTCTCAGACAATATGTGTCTTTAACGTTGTTCATCTAATCAAACCTTGCATAATAAGCAGGGGTTCTTAGTATATATCTAACGTCATGTGTAAAAAAATCTGCGACAAATTTACTTATATGGTTTAACCTCAATTTTAACCTGTGTTCTGATAGGAACCCACATTGTAGTTATCCTTTTAAACTCGTACACTAATGAAATTACCATAGCGGCCTTTAACAAACCTACTAAAATTATGGCATGTGCGCGCATGAAAATAAAATTCCATGAACACCAATATGCTTCAAAGAGTTAAAGACCTAAAGGAGAGGAAGGACACTGTGGTGCATCTATATTCTGTGTGGGTTGTGTGTGTGCCTTTTGGATTCGCTGGGCTGTGAGCCTGGCGAATCAGCATCGCTTGGTTCGGTCACGTGTCATCGCAGCGAGAATTCGAACAAGGCCTCTTAACGGCGAGGGCGAACTCAAATCCGTGTTATGTTGATCCCGATGGAAAAGCTCCGTCGTTAAACGCAGGAGACTTGGCAGCATGCCAATGTCAACATCGACTGGCGATAACGAGAAAGTTTCCCTCTGCCTTGAGTCATTAGGGGAAGGACACAAGAATGCCTCTTTGTTGGCAGTGAGCCCCCGTAAGTTGAAACGACTTGAGCCAGTGGATGACGTCACGATGTCATCTTGCACAGCGTCACCTGTACGAAACTTTTGTCTGAACGACCTTCGACAGTTCAAATGTCAAAAGCGCTGATAAGGAGTTTGTGCCGCGAAGTCAAACCTATGGAATTTTTCATATTTTCGAGTGCTATTCGAGAAGCCTTGGCTCTTATCACCATGAGAAGTAGGTCTTTTCACAGAATTTTTCGTATTTTATATTCTGAAATACATAATGGGAAGAAAAGGTATCACGTTAGATAAAAATAGCGCAGCATTCTTCTCATCGGGCTAGAAAGATTAAACATTCATTAAATGCAACATGGCCAAATTATCTAATTTTTAAGTGTCTTACTTTCACTTCTCGGTTAATTAGACCAATTTATAAGTGTACGAGATGTATAAAATTTTAAATTAGTCATTTGCTTTGATTTATGTGGTTGCTATTGGACTTCCATCAATCATCTTAATCGCAGGGCGTTTTCGGGGATCACTCTTGATCGCTTTAATCCTGTAGAACATAAGCGGAGAATTTTTTAAACATATATTTTACAATTCTGCAAAAATTCTTTCGTAACATTTGTTTAAAGAGCCCAATGATCGTGTGTTGTTTCCTTGGGTGTATTTTTTGTAAGTATGCCGATGTTGGTCGAGCCCAGGTTTGATTCTACATCTACACGAGACCCTGCAAGCCACCGCGAGGGTGTGTGGCAGGAGGTGAAAATCACCGAGCATGCACTACCGTCATGCAAACAAGCAACTATAGGGTCTCGTGCAACTAGATTGTTAGTATCTATAGTATTTAAGGGATTAATACATGCATCATGCGCTACAGACTACTCTGAAATATTTCCCACATCTATCCCTTTCCTATGCTGCCTATTTTGTTCTCTTATAGTACGGGGGAAAAATGCCATTTGAATCAATCAGTGCGACAATCTATCTCTCTAATCTTATTTGTCTGGTCGAATCTAGCATAATACGCTGTTTTTTTAAATATGTGCCTAGCATCTTCAGTAAAGCTGTCCGATTTAAATATCTGTAAGAGATTTAATCTATACCTTAACCTACGCTCTGATAATGATTCCCACCCTAATTCTTTTATTAATTCTGAAACGCTACTCAACCTATCGTAACACCTTTTAACGAACCTAGCTGCTCTACGCTGCACACTGTCTAGTTCTCTGATCAAACCTAATTTATTCGGATCCCATACACTGGCTGCATACTCAAGGTGGGGCCTAACTAGTGAAAAGTAACATCGCTCTTTTGTCTTCTCATCACATTTCCCAAGTATTCTTTATATAAATCCTGGCTTTCTCTTCGCTCGGCCGCATATTTCCCGGATGGATGCATAATTACCCTTAACAAAGTAGTAGAATTTGATTTTAAGGAGCTCCAACTACCAAGATAAGATTCCACTGTCTAACCTAACTCAACATGAAACAGAGACGAACAAAACGTTTACGTAATGCGCTGGAATCAAACCCAGGACCTATTGGTTGGGAGTCCGGCCTCTCCCTCCCTACCTCCCCGAATGTAATATGAATGTAGCGGTACTTAGAGGCACAAACGACTTCTCTTAACACCAACTATTATTCGTATGTGTAACAGCTGCCTCGTGAGAGTCAGATTTTTTTATAAAAATCCTTTTATCGCTCGCCTCCTTGAAATCAGTCTTGTTCCAAGCGTGCGGCGGTTAAGTCCTCTTTCACATCCTACGTAAAATGATGCCTTCTGATCTTCTCGTTCCTCGTCCAGAATAATCATGTTCTATGCCTTGAACCCCAACTTCACTTTGACCCAATTCCGTTGCGGCGCTAGGATACGGCGCTGCAGGCGCGACGGAGGCCAGAGGTGGGGGGAGGGGGGGGGGGTTAAAACCCAACTCCCCCACCCCTCTTCCCTAACACCCCCACCCCGGAGGCGGCTCTAGTGAGAGATGGCAGCACCGATCAGCTTACCAGAGGAGGGTCGAGTTCACCTTTTATCATTTTTTTTTTAAATCCCATTCTCTCGGCATGCTCGAGGGGATCTAATTTCGGGACAAATTACTTGAAAGGCATGGAACCAGTTCATCCGCGACCATGTCATGCCCGGTAAGCTATTCAACCGGAGTTGTTATCATTTCGTTGTACTCCCTATTCTCGACTCATTTTCACTTCCGGGGAAAGAATATGAAATGTAAATGGAATGTCGCGGATGCATTGCTTAATTTATTACGAGATGGACCAGAAGAATAACGTTATCATTATTCAAAGATCACATGCTAACCTTGAAAACCTTAGCGGCGTTACCCGCTGAAATTGCACTATAGCAAATATTCCGCAGAGAAAAAAAATCATTTCCGGCCAGGTGCTCTACCAGTTGAGCTACCAAGGCTTTCTCGGAAATCAGGGGGACCGGGTTCGAGTCCCGGTCAAGGTGAATGCTTTTTTTCTCTGTGGAATATTTGCTATAACGTTATCATTAGTTATATCATGGAGTAAGTATAGCGTAGAGGACTCGTCGCATAGGGCAAAACTGTTTTACGTTTTGGATGGAGTACTGGAAGGTTTCCATAGATGGAGTGGTATGAATTTTTCGCGTTAAGTCGAAAACAATTCATATCGCTTCTTTTGTTCTCGTTTTTATAATCGACTTTATGCGGAAAAATCGAGAAGTGTCTTGTAGTCTGCTCCCTCGGCTCCTTGCAGCTGTGGATTATGTGTTTTTTTATGAAACGACAAGGAATTCCTCCTGTGACAAGATATGTTTGCTTTTATAGTGAGAGAAATGTTAACTTATCCATGTGACAGTTGACATTAGATACAGGTATTTCGAATCATTATAATATAATAACGAAACTACAGCAATAGCATATGTTATGTACCACTTCAGTCGGTTAGAAAAACTTACATTTCGGTTGACTTCGGTAAATATAGATATGGTGCTTTTTGGTCTAAATTAGAAGTATTTATGTTATGTTTCTCTCTGTGTACTTACTACCCTGTAATCCTCATCGAGGGTGTATGGCAGGGATTGAGTTATCAATCAATATGCACTGCGTACATGCACTAAAACTTACGTAGAGTACGTACATAAAGAGATATTACTGTGAATATCACGTGGGACTCTCATTACAGTGCTATTTTTCATTCAACATGTAAAGAAATATTTAAGAAATGCTACAGACACGCATATCACGCATTATTATTTCATGCAATAGTGGAAAGATATCCTACATCACCTTATTTTTTATCTCTTTCGTTTTAATTTATCGATATTGATATAATTATGCAATTTCATTTTCATGTTAAGTTAAATTTATTTCATGAAGGGATCATGGTGTGAGAAGTCTTGATGTAGTTCATCATCATCAATAGTCATCAATCCTCAGATTGGTTTGACGCAGCTCTCCACTGAGTTCTTCTATCGGCTAATCTCTTCGTAGTCACGGGGGTTCGAGGAAAGAACTAATATTTCAATATGTCTGACAATGAGATGCAGAGTTTTTCTATTATCTTATCCCTATGGTCCCGTATACAATTGTAGTGTAGGGATCTTATGAATAACTCGTTGTCGGAGATTAACTCGTCTGCAGTGTACTTCTGTAAAAGCTGTAGTCTGCCTTTCTATCTTAGCGTTTGAAAGTTCCCCAGTACCAATACCTCAAGCAAATAAGTTACACTTACCCCCTTATCAAAACAAATGTTCACAAATCCAGCTGATCTATGAATTGAGGCGCTCGGGGCTAGATAATGGTAAGCCACATTTAGGAAAATGTACAGGAGTGACATCTGAAGGTTCGAAAAATTCCCTCAATTAGGTGTTGTGTCTTGGTGCAATATATAACAACAAGGTGTGTGCTGCCATCTCTTGGTTTCTACAAATAATACTCCGCCAGTGGCTTCCCATCGTCTAGTAGATAAGAAAGGCGTACAGATCTCAATATTTTTCAGTGCGTGGCTTACCATTATCTAGCCCCGAGTGCATCAATTATACCTAGTTCTTTTATTAATCACTCATTCTCCTGTTGTATGTAATCACTTTTCCACTTTTTTAATAGGTGTGACGCATTACGTTTTTTCTGTCCTTGTGTTTATTTTGACACTTTTGCCAGCTATGCCTTTTTGTTCTAAATTAGATGTATTTGTATAACTTTTGCCTTGCTCTTATTGTTACGCCCAGAGAATCATAAGCATTAATTGGTTAATTCCTTGTCCCTGTTCAAATAATTCCTTTTCATCTTTTTCGATTGGAGTTCCAAACATAACGCCTAGATTGGTGGTTTTCTCTTTTCCCTTCGCATTGGCAATCTCTCGTGCTTGTAATCCCCGAGTGAGTGGTGAGCAACCCTTCTCGGAATCGAGTCTTGGCGAATGCAGTGAGCGATCACTCATCCTCAAACACCATTACGTGACTCATGAGCTCGCCTTCTGGGAAGTAGTCCTTAGGTAGTCCTTAGTCCTGCGAATATCGGGGTAACCCTGAGGCATGCGATTTCGCGTGAACACTCCCTGATTAAAGGCCCACTGGCGGTCACCTGTGCTATTCGATGGATCGAAGGGCCCTATCGATCGTTCGATTCTCCCCGCTTTGGAGGGACGGGAGAGATTAATGATGCCCTCGTCACCGGCATGCAAATCAGCCTTCTTTTATTTTTAATTTTATTTCGACGTGCCGCGGGTGGGCTTCAACTGTAATTAGCCCCCAGAGCGCCGACGACTGGATCCGCTGCTCCCTTGTTTTGCTTCGCATGCGTCCCATAGGGGGTTGCGAAAAAATAAAGGGTTTTCTGGAGAAGGGGAGAGGGCGCGTACGTTGTTTACAGTTCCTCCCCCGTTCCCTAACTACCGCCCGAGGGCGCAAAAGGGAGTCGCGCTACCGGAGGGGAAGGACAGTGAGGGAATCCGGGGCAAATGCAAATTTTCGTCGTAAATAATAATACGGGGGGCGATTCATCCCTTTGTTGCCCTCCCCTTGTATTCATCCCTCCCCCGTTTGTCGAACGGGGGCGTTTGATTGCGTGCTCCCCACTAGGGTAATTTCGTTTCTCACCCCCTCCACATCAATCGGCGGTCAAACACAGGGGCTGAAACCTATAGATGACTATGGGCGCGTCCGCTTTAAACTAAAACCCAGGCTGAATGATTTCACGACTATTAGATCTTTTTCGTTGTAGTACGTAGATATTGGGTTGCTTTTTGTTTTTTTTTCGCGGATAAGACTAATTCTTTCATGCTTTGTAATTGATCTATTTTACTGTCAGTAGGATTTCGCAGGTTTTTCACACCCCCCTTCTTGTGTGGGTGTTTTCCTGCAGTGGGTTTTTGCGTAAAGGATGTAAGCATAATAATCCTCACGTTTTTCCCACATTGTAAATTCTTTCACACACCATTTGATATGCAATATTGATATATTGAGCACGTATATTTCTTTTGTGTTAATTTATCATTCTTTAATTCCTATAAGTGTAATCTTTACTGATTTTTTCTTTTTTTTTAACCTCAGATTGTAATTGTTTTAGGTAGGTATTGACCACTATTTGATTTACATATTTATTTTGACGAGGGGTTAGATGGCAGAAGGGACAGTTTTGTCTCAATCTCGCCCCAATAAAGACCTTTTATTATTTCTTATAAATCAAGTTGGTGCATCGTCGGCAGGCAGTGTCGTGGAGAGGTAAGTTAATGACGGCCTACGTTTCTTTGGAGAAAAAAAAGAGATTGTTGACATAGGTCCGTTGGTTTGTGCAGAATCTTCGATCTTTCGATCAGTATTTCCGTTATTACATGAATGTTGAAATAGTAACTACTGAAAAATATGAGCTTAATGCTTTAGAAAATATAGAATACTATATTCTGATGTAGTCATAGGTGCCTCTCCGGCCCGGAAAAATATTTCACATGTGATTTCTTACCGTAGCTTTTATCAGAATATTGTGATGGTGTATGTATGCACAATACTGCCACTTTTGGTCGTGTAACTTCGGGCAAATATTACGGGAGAACACTAATTTCAAAAAAGAAAACGCCGCTTATCAGACCTCTTTATTCTTCCTCTCCACATCATATCAACAACCAATCAACAACCCAACAATCCCCCCGCTTCACTCCCCCAGCAACCCACCAACACCTCCCAAACAAACAAAACAAATATCAGACGTTACAGTCGAAATATTCATTACCTGTTTCGGAAAAAGTGACCTTCACTTCGTTTTCTAAATAATCGTCACGATTTTGCATGCGTGAGTTCATCCAAGGGAGCCGAAAATAAAGTATCGATTATACAGCATGACAATATTGATTTTTAAATTGATTCTGAACCTATCGTTGCTAAGCGTGTTTCATTATTTATTAAGTATCGATTCCATCCTATATCCTTTTGTTCTATCGCTATCGATATCTTTTTTTTATTTTAACAATATTATGTTGCAAAAACATGTGAATAATACATGATTTTTTCTTGGTTAATGTCGTACAGTTTTGCTGATTTTGTTCTTGGTTTCAATTGAGAATCACTTCGCTTTGTATTTATTATGTACGATAAATTACAGCTGGCGAATCAATAGCTTTTATGATTCGAGTTTCAGTAAAGCTTTGGTAGCTATTTTTATTATCGTGTAATATGACGGGATCATATAATTCAGAAAATTGCTGGCGTATTAAGGGATAACTACTATAGGTTAGGGCAGTTGGTAATTGTATTAGTTTTGACTGGTGAATGTCTGGGTCAGTATGTCAGCCTTCATTCACTCCGTCATCTAGTTTTTATGCCAGCTAATATGACGCTTAAAAGTATGTACCTATGTGATATGTTTACGTTAACCTACATCGTCACGTTTATTCATTCACGAGTTTCGTATTTATAGCATGTATTTTTTATCGTTAGGGTAAATCAGGGGCCATTGGCATTCATACCGGAGATTCCAGGTTCAAATCCTGTTTGTTGTTGGGCATGGTCTTCCACCAACCAGACTGAACTTCGAATTTTAAATGAATTGAATTGGTGATTTATGTATGTACTATATTCGTGCCTATGCTTAACTGTGTGAACAACGTCAGTGAAAAAATCAAATATAATTGGTTGCATAGAATTACTATTGATTTCATATTTGCGTATCCTTAATCTGTGACCAAAATAAATCGAAGAACACCATTACGTGGAAAAAAATTAGTCGACATTAATGTTTAAATTGATAAAGTTTAAGGTCGGGTGGTGTAGTGGTTTGAGTACTGACCTCTCCCCAGGAAGACGCGGTTTCGAATCCCGGCTGTGGAAGATATTTTACATCGATAAACCGGTCCCTACCAGAGTGCTTTACGGAGAACATTCTCGAGTTCAGTACTCCGTCCGTCGGATGGGACGTTAACCCGTGGTGTATTTAGTTAAGAGCTGGCTAATGCCGACGCCTGATTTCTCTCCACCCTTTTTCCTTACCCTCCTCCCATTACCAGCCTTAATGCCTTTCCTCCCGGTCTGAAACGCCTCTAAGTGAGGGGGTCACAGTCTTGAAATTACAGATGAGTGATTTAAGTGATAAGTTAAATGTGTATACGTTCTCATCCGGTGGTAATAAGCATGTGCTTTAATCGTCCTACTGTACGTATCCATAAGCAAAATACCGCGAGAGAAATGTTATTGCCCCTGGCTTCACGGAGTACGCGTTCACCGATTCTTTGAAAGACCTCCCCCACTGTATATCGGCTCTATTTCCGCGGAAGTGCAGATCTGAATGAACAAACGCATGCATTCGCGGAACACGTGGGACTGTTGAAGTCGTGTTCCTAGGCTGGCCATGAGATGAACGTCGATTCTTCCACAAAGGCCGCTTTACACGTTACAATTTCTACAATTTTTTGTGCAATTTCTTGTTCATACAAACGCTTGTATAAACTGAAGGAAATTGTATGTTTGTCTGAATGGAATTAAAACAGGTTCTATTTTCCATGCAGTCATTCAGGCATTCGCACAAGCGTTCACACAATTAGCCGCTTTACACGGTATCGGCAAGATTTGTGAAAGGACAGTACGATAAATATATCAGCTTAACCAGTCTATTAAATGAATTAAAATGGGAATCATTGTCAGATCGCAGGTTGAAATTTAGACAATCTCCTAAATAAAATCCAAAATTATATATTCAGTGATGACATTAAAATATTTTGCTAACCCCAACTTACTATGGTAGACTAAACCATAATTACAAAATTATAGATGTTGATTGCCGAACTGACATATTCAAAATGTCCTTTTTTCCTCGTACAATTAGGGTATTCATTTAGGGTAAAATTCATATAATAGCGGTAGATACTTCCAATACGAGTGTATCAATGATAGCATAGGTAGTTGCATGTTGGTGTAAGGGCTTGAAGGTAACCCAACTAACAGCACGTTTTTGCATGCGTAGTTTTCTATTTTTATATTTTTAAATATTACAGGTTAGACTAATATATTAATACTAATCCTGTTAAATGCATGATATGTAGTGCATGTTAGAATTCACCCCCTGCCACACACCTTTATGGTGGCTGGCGGGGTATTATGTAGATGTAGATGCACAATTTCCTCATACAAGCGTTTGTACAAGTAATTTTACAAAAAATGTATCGTGTGTAGCGGCCTTTTCGGTAGAATGAAATTTATGATACACAGGGACATTATCGGCAGGAAACCTATTGAACATATCCTTTAAGCGCAGACCTTCGACGGAAAACCTGTTCAACACGTCAGTGTTGGCGGCTGTCAGATATTTCATTTATCAAGGCAGCTGCCGTAAAATCAATGAAATATCGTAAAATAAAAAACAAAATGGGTTAAATATATGTAAGTAGCACAAGGGTGGGGCACGAAGGAATTCAAAGAAAGAAGAGCAGTAACCAAGGATTGGGGGGGGGGGGGTTTCTTTCTTTAATCGTCCTGTGACCACATTGGCACGGGAGGGAGTCAACTGCCGAACAACTGGTGCCTCGAGGGTTAAGGGCAAATTATCGGACTCCGGGGATGGAGTTGGTGGAATAGGTACTCAATCAAAATGGGGAGATGTTGGAAAGGACTAGGTCATTTAAAAACATCTTCTTTCTCACTCAGTGATTCAACCCGAAGTGAGTGATTCAGTGACTCAGTGATTCAACCGTTTTGATAGGTTAGAGTAGAGCTCACCCCGTTTAGGCCACATGCGTGTGAATTTCACACATTCAGAGTAGGGGGGCCAGTTCCTTTCCCTGGGCAACCTCGCACTCCGAGGATTTTTTTTCTGTTCGGGAGCTTCCAAAGGCTTCACCCGGATTTGAACCCGGTACCCTTCGATCAGTAGCCAATTGACAATATGAAAGAATTTCTAATTTGTCCAAAAAATTTAGATTTCCGCCCTTGTCGTATGCTCATAAAATCTTAGGAGTAAAATCTGAATTGTGATAATTTACAATAATAAGTGTTCCCTAAACATTGACTCATCTACATATACATCTACATGATACCCTGCAAGCCACCATAAAGGTGTGTGGCAGGGGATGAATTCTCACCGAACATGCACTACATATAATGCATAAAAAAAGGATTAGTATTTATATACTCTTCTAAACTACACTATTTAAAAAAGATAAAAATAGCAAAGCAAACCTGCAAAAACATGCTGTTAGTTGGGTTAGCTTCAAGTCCTTATACCAACATGCTGTTACCACTGTCATCCATTGCTACACTCGTACTGGATATATTCACCGTTATTCATATCCCTAATTGTTCGAGGAAAAAAGGACATTTTGACTCATGATCACCGTTGACGAGTAATAATTAATCTTGTGGAATATTATTATTATTATTTGTATTCTACGGTTAAGGTAGGTCTAAGTGGACACTTAATTATAATACCAATATTAATATATTAATACTAATCCTTTAAAATGCATGATATGTTGTGCATTTTTGGTGAGAATTTACCCCTTCCACACACCTTTGTGGTGGCTTGCAGAGTATTATGTAGATGTAGATGTTAATTCTCTCACACCCATCTATTTCACACGATGTCCCTCTTCTACAGCCCCTCATACCTTCCCATCATTCTATCCAAGATACCCGTTCTTCTCCTCCCTCTTCCCGTTTACCCAGCATTCTTCCCTCGAATAACGTCTTTCAAAAACCACTGTCTTTTATTGCCTTTTCCATCGACACCTTCTGCCTTCTCCTGATTTCATCTATTAAATTTCTTCCCACCAATTCTAGAGCTTCATCGTCCGTTTGGATTATAACCAAGTTTATTTTAATGTCGGGTCTTGTCGATATTCCGCAAAGGCAACTCCTTACCGTGATGTTTTCGAGGGCGTTCAATAGTTTTATCGCGAGGTCCGCGCCAGTTGGAGAATCGGCCTTCGGCGAATCAGATCGCTCGTCGGATCGCAGCGCTGAACCCATTTTTCCCGCGGACGATGAACGTGAGCGTTCATTACGGCGGCGCCTGAATTATCCGCCGCCTCCTCCTCCTCCTCCGTGACGCCCAAGGTCGAGTGCATCGAGTCACGAGAACAAGATGGCGCCCCGCCAACAGTTTCACGGCAAAGGACGATCGCGGGGCGCGGCGGAGACAAAAGAAGCCGAGGCAACCGCACCACTGACGGTCGTAACTCCCAAAAAAAATGGTGACTTCGGATGACGAGTCGATTCCGATTCGATTAGATTAGCACTCGGTCGATGGAGAATAAACATCGGTGGTTTAGATAAAATATTTACCTTTATTTATCACCTTCGTTCATCGGTTGTTTGGTCTCCATTGATTTCGTGTTTAAAATAACGGGAGGAAAAAAGGTTAACTGTACCGTAAATCAAACCCCCTGACCTTTGGATTGCTGTGTATAATGGCAACTTAAAATCTTCCATTGATTTCGTTTGATCAAAGGTTTATTTCGCCCATTTTCCGTATTTTTCTTAATTTATTTCCTAGCACGGAAAATTTGCATGATTTCCACATTAAAGGGTAACTGCGTCGATAATTAAACTTCAATGACGAACAATGTCCCTTCTAAAAGATGGATTGTTGGTCGACTATGGTGTCTTACAATCAAAGTTTTTTTCTCGGATGCTTTTGTCTAATCTAACTTGAATATTCAAGGTATGGTACTTCGCATGAATACGACATTTAAATTCAAATGGTTAGGTCTATTTGTGACCACTGAGATTTGGCGTTTATGTTAGTATGTATTTTATTTCAAGCGACTAAATTATCTAGAATCGTCTTGGCTATGCTCGATACGAGATTTTATTTAAACCTCACCTTAAACATGAACCTCGCTCTAAGAAAATGATATATACATTAATTATCATAAATTATATCCATTACCTACTTTGTATTTTAGGTTAGCTTTAAAAATTTACCACAATTAATCATCAAGATAAAAAATATAATTTAAGTTTACTCGTACCTTTGACATTTTTTAAATCCGCATTCTTCGACATTTAAAACCCTTCCCTAATACGGAGTTGGAACGGATTCCAATGTTCACGAAAGTTCTCACGATGCGGTCACTGTACATTTTAAATCGCGAGTCTTTTGACATTTACTCGGCTAAATGTTAAATGTGCTGTGATATAATGGCGGGGCTCGGATCGAAATGATGAATAATGCGCATCGTCGGAAAACAAGTGACCCGCGGCGCCCGCGGCCTTCGGCAAACATTTGGAGGTCTTGGCGCGTGAGGAACCCCAGTAATGCCCACCCATTAGAAGGGTAATGTGAGATCTTGTGAGATCTTCGTCGCCAGTCTTACATGTCTTCCGCGGTGCCATTTCGCTTGGGCTTCTAGCCTCCCATTTTCTCTGTGATGTCTCGGTGAATTTCCGATTCCATAGAATCGGAGACAACTCATCGAATTTTCCCTACCCACGAACTGCCATTTGCAATTCAAACGTTGAACGGGAATTCCTTTTCGATGCAACGGCATTTGCGGTCTCGAGGAAAATATCAAATTCGAAATAACGAAAACATGCTAGAAAGCATCAACCATTTCTTTTTCTTAATATTTCAGTAGTATTTCAAAATTACGAGTGTATTAATTCGCGTTAGTCGTATCTTAATCCCTATTGTGGTGATTCTTGTTGATTTACGTGTTTGAAGTCATTTGTTTTGATACGTACTAAATTATAAAATATTTCCTGTTGATAATTGAACGCAAATCACAAAATTATCACCTAACTAAGAACTTATGGCGTATTAACCGTAAAAATAACAATAGACGAACGAAAATTGTCAGCGTTTCCAAATCCCATAGAAAGAAAAGACGCGTCGCGCTCTCTGTTAACTAAAACTCCACTAATTATCACAGTTTATATGTATAATTATCCATTTAATTGAACTCATTCCTTACGGAAGTAAGACTAGTATTCCCTAGTCTTCTTCATAAGTATATATCCTACGTCTCCCTTAGTCCTCCTTCAATATCTCCCATAGGCTGTACAAACATGCGTTTAAAATAACTCTTATTATATGTCCAACACGCGTTATCTTGTCCTTGAGGATAAAACTAAGATAGAACTTGGTGATAAATCTAGGATTCCAGGTCGTCATGAACGACCGCAGTCTCTGTTGCTGTTCTTTGTTCTTTGCGCGGCCGCTTCTTGGTGACCTCGCTTCAAGAACTAGCCAAGACCATGGACGTCTTTCTCTTTGAATTCGCCTCTTTCTAACTTCACTGCCTCCTGCCGTCGCCTTGAAAGTGGTTCGTCTGAGATGTATTGCCCTTCTCAAGATGTCTCGTCTCACCACGTTTTCGTGTCTATCCAGCGTCGGAATTGGAAAGGCAATGGGGAATACTCAAGTATGCGAAATTTCACCCCTTCCCAGAAAAGAAAATGTGTGAAAAACAAGGACTAGATACCTTCTTGGAGAAAATCTTCTTACAATAATTTTTCATGTCGCCTTATAAAATGACACCCATCTACTTCCAGTTTTCTTCAAAACCGAGATGATTTTTCTTTAAAGCCTTGTCACTTACCATCAGTAATCAGATGCTTAGTGCTAATTGGAAGTTTCCTAATGCATCTGATTGAGGATATTAGGTGGTATAGCAACCTTTTTGTCTGCGAACCAGTGCTGTCTGCTGCCATTCATCGCTTCTATACCTTGAAGTCCATTGCAACACTGGTATCTTCGACCTCTATTCCAAGGCCTTCGGGTTCTCGGATACTTTAAAATTGATCAAGCCTTGAAAAGAAGAAGAAATTCTATGGGAAATAGTGCGATAGATATTAAGCGTGGGTATATTTTTAGTTCTCCTGGTGTGTACTGACTATTGCTAGCCTTGAGAGGAGGTGAGGCAGCTATCCTTCACGTCTGGGGAACACGTTCCTGTATTTATTTACAGTTAATGGCTTTCAATCTAATCAAGATTTATTTAGTTCCATGTGAATCTTGATGCGAATCAAGTTTCATTCCAGCTTTACGTTCTTGAGGAAGGATATTTTACTTGAAAGGTCTTCCTTTCACCTGTTGGATCAGTAATCAGGCCAGCTGAAACATTCGCCGTCTCGTATGTGATGGAAAGCTGTCGAACTGATATTCACACATATTGCCACAGATCCAAGGTATAACGCGGATATTGTCACGTTTCTGTCACATTGTTGTGAGTAAGTCGGGAATTCCAAAGTTGACCACTGTTTGAACATTGCTTTATGAACAAAAATTGAATCATAGCTTAGGGGCATAGGTAGTGACGGACATGCGCAGATTGAATATTTAGGTACTTAAGATTCTTAATGTAACATTGGAGAGTGATAATGAAAAATGAATAGGGAAGTTCTTGGAACGATGAGTGTAGGCAGGAAGTGACTGGAGTTAATTAGGTGTATAAATATGTTGGAGAAACAAGTAATTAAGGGCAATTGGATTCAGAAGGTGGATAGCGGATAAGAATGCTAGGAAAATGAGGAAGAGAATGGGTAATTTCAGTTGGTTGAAAAATGGGGAAAAGATAAATAGTGTAGGGAATATAGCATTCGAGAAAAAGGAGGGGAAAATAAGGGGTAAGAGGGCTTCATCAAAACTTACTATAACTGGTAAAATACCGAATGATAATAATCCAGGAATAATATGACGTGTGGTAAATGTCGACGCAGTATTTGAAAGCAGTTATTTTTATAAAAAGCAGGAAGAGCGGGCAGTTGGCCTCAAATGCGTACGAAGAGCTCGTGATTGATTGAATGTCATATCATTCATTTTTTATTGGATTCGGTTCGTCTCACGTCTTTCCTGTTACTCTACAATTCAAGTGCTGGGTGAGCGATGTGGAAGTCGAATCGAATGACGAGAAATAAGAAACCGAAGCAGCACTTCCTTTTGACCGGGCGAGGAATTCCGGAGGCGTCCTCCAGGGCACCTTTTTCGGTCTCCCTTTGTGCGTCTCGAGGAGGAGTACTCCGCCAGCGCGCCGAAACCCGAACGGTCGACAGTTTATTTGCGCTCTGCTGTGTGCTTTGTTTTATTTTATTTAGTTCCCCTTCAAAAGCTCCTTGAGTAGGCGATACGGAGCCAGCTGGTTGTTAGGATTCACCCTCAAGTTATCGTCTTCGTGGGGCAATTTCGTTGCCATCCTACGGATTCGAGCCTGCGCTGTAAGTACGTATATTTATTCTCCCGTTACGAACGCCAATCTAGTGGTTCGAAAATTTGAAGGGCAAAGAGATCCCATGAACCAATAATCGAACTACTTGGACTTATGACTTTCCTGGAAACTGCGTATACTGGGATAAGGTATGAACTGGGATAAGGTCTTCCGAAAACATTTATATGTTTTAAAAGCGGTTGCACTCACATCTTATGCAATGTAAATTAAATAATTTATGTATGTATAAACAAAATAAGTAAATGTATTTACACTAAAGTTTTTGTTGGAACTATTATATTTGTTGGTACTATTATATTTGTTGGTACTATTATATTTGTTGGCACTATTATATTTGTCGGTACTATACTATTTATTGTTAAATTGGTCGTATTATAATATTACAGTTCAATCATTGACACCTTGTATTGATTGCTAAGATTTCTAAGATTGTGGATGCTTAGACAGCTACTCATTTCTAATATTAATATTTCCCTGTTGATGTTGTAATGAGACTATGTAAATATTTTTATGTGTATGTTTCAAGGGACAATAATGTCCTGGAACAAATAAATATATCTAGCTATCTATATACCACTACGCTACCGAAGATTCCTTATTCCGCACGTAATTTTGAGGAGAATATCCCCTGGGATTTTCGGTATTTCCTGAAAAATATATCAGACGTACCAAATCGGGGAACTGAACGGTATATTATTTAGCAACACCGACTTATAGGTACTCAAGAGATACACTTTCCTATCGATGAAGAAGTCAGTGTATTAAAAGTAGTTACATTAGTGAAGACACGTGCGATGACTAATGTCCTTTCCGGAATTTTTTTAACTCCATGCGCGACCGGAATTTGAAACTTAAAAATTAATATAATGATGTTATATTAATTATGATTATATGTTATATTAATAGATGATTAATGTTGTTTTGTAATTGGTTCCTGGCAAATTCCTATTCAGAACAATCCGCGAATGGTTCACGAGAACTGGCGTCCCACCTCTTAGGGTTCGAATCCCATCAGATATTTTCTACATTTACATCTACAACTACATAATACCCTGCAAGCCACCATAAAGGTGTGTGGCAGGGGGTGAACTCTCACCAAACATGCACTACATATCATGCATAAAAAAGGATCAGTACTTTTATAGGTACTGTTCAAAACTACGCTATTTTATTTGTGTCCAACACATGGATACCACTGGGGAGCATGTCTAGTTCAGCACACCGTCCGTCGGTCGGGACGTTGAACCTTAGACCCTATGGCGCACCATTTGGTGAATTCGCACCAAACTTGCGTAATATATCATGTATAAAACAGGATTAGTAATAATATACTAGTCTAAATTTCACAATTTTAAAAAAGGTAAAAATAGCAAAGCAAGCATGCAAAAACAAGTTGTAATTGGGTTAACTTTAAAGTTCCTATAACCAACATGCTACTACTCATGCTATCCATTGATATACTCGTACTCATGCTAAAAGATATATTTACAGTTATTAACATCCATAATTTTATGAGGAAAAAAGGACATTTTGAATCTTTCGGTTAGGCAGTCAATTTCTATTTCAATCAATCTATTTTTTTTTAAATAATGGTACAGTATACCATTGTAGTGCTACAGAAGAATGCTGAAGAATAAATGGATCGACCGAGTAAGTAACGAGGAATTGCTAAGAAGAGTAGGAGAAAAGAGAAGTCTGCTGACAACTCTAAAAAGAAGAAGGGTACACTTAATCGGCCATATTTTGAGACACGATGGCCTGATGAAGACTATCGTCGAGGGAAAAGTGAACGGGAAAATTGGAAAGGGCAGGCCTCGTATGAGATACATGGAACAGGTTGTGAAGAATGTAAAAGAGAAGAATTGCATCACAATGAAAAGGTTGGCCGATAGAAGAATGGAGTGGAAAGCTCAAAGTGTGTCAAACCAATCCTAGGATTGTTGACCAATGATGATGATACCATGGTAAATTGGAGTTCGAAAAATATTTTTAACATTGAAAATTCATCATTTCATTCATATATTCACCAGTGAGGATATTATCTTGTAATTTATTTAAGAGAGTAAGTCTAAATTTCATTCTGCGATCTGACAATGATTCTCATTTTAATTCATCTAATAGACTGGTTACGCTAATTTACTTAGTTATCGTACCGTCCCTTTACAAATCTCGCTATCTTCATAGCACACGTTCAAGTTTATTCTTTAGGCCTATTTCGTAGGGATCCCATATACTGGCATCGTACTCCAAATGAGGCATAACAATATTTTGTGTCCATCATCATCGTAACCTTGACCTTATTCTTGCTATGGAGTGGTTATTCCACATCATTATATGCTAATTTTATAAAAAAAGACAAAATCGCGCAGCGTGTATAACGTGACGTGATTGGTCGATGGCCACTGGGTCCTACAGGTAGCTACTAGCAAACTAGTACCGCATGAAATCTAGTAGAATAGCGAGTACCATGCTTGCTAGCCAGCATACTGGTTCTATTCACTCGATACTGGAAAGATACTATCATGCTATTCCCAGTCTATTAAATAAATTAAAATGGGAATCATTGTCAGATCGTAGGTTGAACTTTAGACTTCATGTCTTAAATAAATTCCAAGACAATATTTTCAGTGATGATGTTAAAAATATTTTGCGAACCACAACTTACTATGGTAGACTGGACCATAATCATAAAATTAGAGAAATTGATTGCCGAACTGACCGATTCAAAATGTCCTTTTTCCCTCGTACAATTAGGGATATCAATAACGGTAAATACGTCCAATCGGAGAGTAGCAATGGATGGCATTGGTAGCTGCATGTTGGTATGAGTACTTAAAGCTAACCCTACTAACAGAATGTTTTTGCATGTTTGCTTTTCAATTTCTATCTTTTTTAAATAGTGAAGTTCTGACTAGTATATTAATACTATTCCTTTCATATGCAAGATATGTAGTGCATGTTTGGTGAGAAATCACCCCCTGCCACACACCTTTGTGGTGGCTTGCAGGGTATTATGTAGATGTGTAGATGTAGATGCTAGCGAGTATCCTCGAGCGTGTACTGGATCATGCATCGTTTTAAATGGACTTTAGCATTTCTCCTTGAGATCCGAGATGCCTTCAAAGGTGAGAACACTCGAAACTCCACCTAAATTTCTTCTTGGCCTATTATGTATGAATGGCGTAGTTCTCAGTTGGTTGAAGGAGGCTCGTCCGAGGGTCGGCGTTCGAAAGGGGTGGCGCCTGTGGTCTAGCCTTCTCCCTCAATCCCTTCCTTCCCCCCCCCCCCCCCCCCCCTACCCCCTCCACCGCCTCTACTGCACACGACTTGCAGCGGTGCAGGATGCCAGACGGACCCGTTTTCACCGTTAGCTCCGGATGGCACGAGTGCATGTCAACGGATGGGTAATAATGTGTTCCTTCTCTCACAACGTGGGTCTCGGGGACTGAAGGGCGACGCAAATGCGATAGGTGGATTCGCAGTCCGAAGCAACGGTCCCTCCTTAATCGGGGCTGCAGGCAAAAGTACGGATAGAGTACAAAATGTCCAAAACAAAATGTCCAACCCTAAATGTCCAAAGTCTAACAAGTCCAAAATAATTTTGAAAATATCTATTTCATTTTGGACATTTTGTCCTTTAACCCGAAATGTCCAATGTCTAATAAGGTTAGAGGACAAAATGTCCAGAACAAAATGTCCAAAGTCTAACAAGTCCAAAATAATTTTGAAAATATCTATTTCATTTTGGACATTTGGTTCCTAAACCCGAAATGTCCAGTAAATAAGTTTGAAAATATCAATTAATTTATCTATTATTTAAATTTAAATATTATCTATTATCTGGCATGCTAGCCAATGGGTACAATGAAGCCGAGAATGGGTGCCCTTGGGAACGGTTAGGCCCCGCCTATTTTCTGTTACAATGTTCAAATTGTCATTGCTGTTGTCTAAGCATGTTGCGTCTAAAAGACTCATACAGTGAATAGTTTTTCTGGCGTAAATTTGTAGAATATTGTGAAATTCATATTGATTAATTGATTTTAAAAAACTTTTTAAATCCACTTACTTCATTTGTTTATTATCAAGGTTTCGGCGTAAGACCTAAAGATGGCGTTTTGCGTTGAAACCCGGCTCGTGAAAAGTAAAAGTATTTATGTGGAACAATAACGTTTCTTTGTGTAATTCATCAACACGACTTCATCACTCACTTTTACTACACGTGTACACTACAGTACTTTGTAGCTACTTATAGTGTGACAGTAGCCGTACTGTAAGTCATAATATTATTTTATATTAATCGGAGATGTTATCTCGAGCGAACTCTCAAGTCACCACTAATTACTATACAGTAATTAGTAGTATTATATAATCTTCTTTCAAACCATGGTCTGATGATCTTTTCTTCCTCATCATTTTCGTGATTCTTTCACCCTTGAGAAATTTCCACAGGCAAAATTTCATATTGGAACATTATTCACATCGAAATTAACAATTTAATGAATTGGTTTGGAAAATTAGGTGTATTTAATTTCTGCTTATATCGTTATCCGCTTTTCTAGAGTTTCGCTTTGCAGTCGATTGCAGTTTTCCGGGAAAAGCGTCTCAAAATATACGTTGATGAAGTTGGACTCAGTTTTGCCAAGAATAGATAAATCCTTCAACCAATCAGGATGGACGTAGTGATGCGTGGGAAATGTACGCGGAGAGAGGGCATTGACGTCGATTGGGAATTGCATTTTTTTCTCCCCACTGACCTCAAAAAAAACGACGCGAAAGTCTTAAAACCGGTTGAAGGGCCCTTGCTAAAAGTTGCGGGTTACTCCACGGCCGTTGACTGATAGATGTTGCGATTCCATTGAGAATATCAAGTACGAGTTTTATTCACGGACATAATTTCCACACTCTTCACCTTCGATAATTAAACTAACGGACTCAAGATAGAAGCGGAACATTATCTTTGTAAGAATTGTTCTGTTCGTTGGTTAGGGCAAAGTATGATTTATGCTGCCTTGTGTCTTAGATATCTACATCTACACGATACCCTGCATGCCACCGCGAGGGTGTGTGGCAGGGGGTGAAGATCACCAGGCATGCACTACTAACATGCAAACTAGCAGTTCTATAATGTCTCATGCAACTTGATCGTTAGTGTCTACAGTATTTAAGGGGAAGACATGCATCATGCACTACAGATATTAAACACTTTAAAGTTTATCGTTTGAAATTTTGCGGATCTTAGCAGCGTGATCTGTGGTAACCGTTTTGTTATTATAGTAAACCTAAACTTATTAGTGTTATTCTCGTATGTAACTTACCTCAGGAGAGAACAGTTATCAGGCATTTACCCGTGGTCGCTCTAAACTTCTCATCTGGATATAAGTATATTTTCGTGTTTTTCTCGTTTTTGAATAGTTTAATATGGTTGGAAATCCATAAAAATATTCTCCATTACTGCAATAATCCCCAGATGTATTAAGGGTATAGCAAGCGCAGAAAAACGGAAACGATTTACTAATTATTTTTCTTCTCTTTGCAGTGAGCTGAAACCCAGACTCGATCTGGGATTTAGGAGAAATTGGATTCCTGATTTTCACGGTAAGAGACGTTAAAAATGATATTTCCCCGCTCTGTTAATGTAATTTCAAGAGTTCTAGTTGGAGCTTCGATATTACAGCTCCGTTGGGATACAAAGCATTAATTGCTATGGTCATCGGTAATTTTCTGGTACCGTACCTCAGGTGGTCACGAGTTGAATGGTTCGACGGCTTGACCGCTGTATAATCCCTTTCTTTTTGGGTTTCCAACACCATGGCGGTCCTCGCTAACGAAATAGCCATCGTTACGGACTAAATATACGAAAGATGACATGAATATTTACAATATTTCGCTGGTAGGCGTTTTTAGCATTGCATAAACGTACCATAAAAAGATATTAACACCGAAATAATGGTTAGTAAAGCACTCAAATACTATGAAACACATTAGCCAAATTTTATAAGGCATGGTTAGTGTTAATTATCATTTAATTTAGGCGTTTATTGGCTCCTCCGGTTATAAAAACTAACAATTGGTCAACCGGTTAGTGGACTTGAACATTGCCGGAAAATATTTCCGCCATTATTTTCGCATTATGGAAATATGTAATCAGACTTGAAAACGGTCCCCAACACCCTTTGCAAAAAAACTGTTGAAAATGTCGCCAATAAATTGGGCCAAATGTTGAATCCGATAGGTTCTGTTGAAATTTTCGGAAGTAAATTGTTGGCCAACTGTTGAAATCCAACAGTTATTTCGCAAAGAGGAGTTAATGAATAATATTGCTGCATGTAACCTCTACACAAGATCTAATACAAGTAAAGAAAAAATAAAGTCCTGCAACTCCTCAGAGCTTTCATACTCTTTTAATTTTGACAGTGGCTATTTTTCTTCAGGTTTGGGACATGTGCGCAACGCAATACCAGTTAAAGCTGTAGGTACCAATTACAACTTTTTTTACGTAAGAGCTTGGTTCGGGATTCCCAATAGGCGGATTCCTTCCCGGCAAATTTATGTGCATGTGGCTCTAAATTATGAATATTATTTATGGAGTCTGGTGTGGTACCCTAGAGCAAATGTTAAACAGTTATTATATGCTTTCTGATTGCATCTAATGATGAAATGTTTGAGATATGGCAGGTATTATGGGTATAAAATAATTTTTAATAATGAATTATCTTCCACATTTTCGAGGTCGTTCGAAGAATGATTCCTGAGATGATATTCGGAAATCCGAGTTTGTCGACTATGCTTCTCTTTCACATTTTTTCCCCTTTCGTGACGACGAGAGGATGAATTTCGCGAAACATCGATGGAAGGGAATCAGCTCCGGTCAAGTTCAGGGAAAAAGTCGCGAAGCAATGAGCGGCCTTTTCCCCGGATGACCGGAGGCGAGCGTCAGGCGAAATCTCGGAAACGCTCCGAAATGAGTTTTTCATTTTCAAGTTTTCACGATTCGGAAACCATCGAGGGTTATTAATATTATATTTAAATTATTTATTTCGAACGAAAACAAATTGTTAATGAGGTTAAAGTTTGTGGACGCACTGGCAGCAAATTATTTTATATTTTGGTTCTCTTTTTTGCCTAAGTTCAAAACAAGATTGTTTTCTGTCTGTCATTTTTTGTATTGGGCAAGAAGATAAGGAAAACGTAATTGTTAACTGGTACAGGGTAGAACAGGTCTAACAATGAGGTTACTTGTGCTATATCGTTGATAACTTCTTTCACCATATTCCTCTTTGATGAAATGGGCGCAGCACTAAAGACTCTACCTACTAAATCATGCAATTTTATACGAAGAATTTTAAAACAAAGATATCAGGAAAAGGTTCAGAAAGAGTTTAATATGAAGCGTAGTGCTTTATACTCCCTGCGATGAGAGGATGATAAAGCATGGTGGACATTAAGGCGTGCGTCTGAAGTTGGATTCAGAAAAGGATGACGAACTGAAAGGAAGACGAACGTGAGAATTGCCGAGGTGGCGGGGAAGGAAGGAAATTTCTCAAGGAAATCAGAAGGTGGCGTAGTGAGCGGATGAAATAAATAATTAAGGGAAATGGATTCTGACGGCCATAACAAGGGGGAGTAATGCTTAAAAAGAGGTAGGAAGAGGTATTAAAAAGGTAAGGTAGGAAGAAAATGGACATTTTCGGTGGCGTTGGAAGGGATTAGATTTGCTGATGTGGAGAGTAAAATATCGTAGGGAGTTCAAGATAAGTGGGTGAGGAAACAGAAAGCTGAGTTAAAGTATTCCAATAGAACCCACCTGACTCGTAGAATATCACTTATTAACCACGCGTTCATTTTTCATGTCCCTATTGGGATTTATGTTAAATAAAATCATTAAAATACCGATCTTTCGTTCACGAATTTTTCGCACGCTCGAAAGTAGGACGTTCGGAATTCCGGTTAGTCAATTCGAAAACATTTTATGGCCGCAGAAAATATCCAACATGGGTACCGTAGTGTTACGGTACACTACGGTGTTACGTACGGGTACACTACCATGCGGTAGTGTATAGGGGTATATCAAGAGAAGAAGACGGGAAATCACATAGCAAGTATTTAGATGCAATTGAAGAGGGGTGCGACAAATGGCAGTTAGAACTTAACCTTAAAAAGAGTGTAGCTATTAATTTTTGGAAGAGGAATAATTAGATCTAACGATCCTATAAAATTAATAACACGAATATCAAAAGCGTTGAAACCGTTAGGTATTCAGGTGTAACAATCACTAAAGATTTATCGTGGGGAAGACACATGCGGGAAATATGCGGGTGAGCGAAGAGAAAGCAAGTATTTATTAAAAGAGTACTTGGGAAATGTGATGAGAAGACAAAAGAGCGATGTTACTTTTCACTAGTTAGGCCCCACCTTGAGTATGCAGCCAGTGTATGGGATCCGAATAAATTAGGTTTGATCAGAGAACTAGACAGTGTGCAGCGTAGAGCAGCTAGGTTCGTTAAAAGGTGTTACGATAGGTTGAGTAGCGTTTCAGAATTAATAAAAGAATTAGGGTGGGAATCATTATCAGAGCGTAGGTTAAGGTATAGATTAAATCTCTTACAGATATTTAAATCGGATAGCTTTACTGAAGATGCTAGGCACATATTTAAAAAAACAGCGTATTATGCTAGATTCGACCAGACAAATAAGATTAGAGAGATAGATTGTCGCACTGATTGATTCAAATGGCATTTTTCCCCCGTACTATAAGAGAACAGAATAGGCAGCATAGCAAAGGGATAGGTAGGGGAAATATTTTAGAGAAGTCTGTAGAGCATGATGCATGTATTAACCCCTTAAATACTATAGATACTAACAATCTAGTTGCATGAGACCCTATAGTTGCTTGTTTGCATGACGGTAGTGCATGCTTGGTGATCTTCACCCCCTGCCACACACCCTCGCGGTGTCTTGCAGGGTATCGTGTAGATGTAGATTAACATTCAAATCTACCTTCGTACATATTAACCCGTGAAATAAAAATCAACTGAGTGCTTCACATCCGGTGCATTCGCCACTAAGGAATCGAGAGTCGGATTCGTTTCGTTGGGAGTACGGATCTCTTTCTGAGGCCGTCTCCGCTGTCTGTGGGGGAGGAGGGAGGGAGGGAGGAAGGGAGGGGAAGGGGGATGATAGCGGAAGGGGGAAGAGAGGGGAGGGAGGGAGGGAAGTGGTGGAAAGTGTAGGGCAACGCGAGAGTCCCCGCGGACTTTCTCCGCAATCAGCGCCTTTGAACTTTCTTCTGCAACGGGACCGCGGACGGCTCGCCGATCCGACGGGAAGTCTTCCACTCTCCGCAGGAAACCGTGAGTTAGACATCGGAACCCAAGGAGGTTAGAATGTACCGGAGTAGGAGGCATCGCGGCTGATTTGAGAAGCCAGCGGCGGCCATCTTAGTAGGTACGGACATGCACGGGCTTACTATTCGCTATACTCGAAGGAATGAAGTTGTCTTCGCAAGCAATAAAACGTAGTAGAAGTAAGGTGAATGAGGGAATGCATTTTTTAAAATCGTCAGAGAAATATAAGAAAGCGCGCAAAAACACAAGCTAGTGCCAAATATATAGGTAGTTTAAATGAGCTAAATTCCAACCAGTTTTCGTAAAGTACCTATCTATCTACCAAAGTAATTAAAGTACGAGTAGTTTTATGGAGATTGGCGCCTCTGCGAGGAAATGGAACGATTTCAATTTTACTCATGTTTTAATTTAATCGTAATGATTTTAATTTCAGTCTCCATAAGAGGCAGTATAAAACGCAATGTTTTGTGCGGGGTAGGAGGGGCCTAATCGTTCCCAAGCACCCCCATTCTGGCTTCATTTCCTCCCATAGGCCAGCACGCCAATGTCTCCTCAACCATTACATTCTAACCTCTTCGTCGGCGGTGGTAGCGTCAGTAGTTATTCTGGGGAGGCGACCTCAGCTGAAGTCAACGTCGTTAACGATAAGTGGAGCGAAACTCGGCGTTTGCACTGGCCGATTATTATTTAGTATTCTGCATTTTGGGGTTGTTTTTGAAGGAATACCCCCACACCTGCTTGACCAGTTAATCCCCGCACTTATTCAAAGTCCCCTTTAACTCCACTGTTTCTCTCTTAAGATTAGCGTATTCTTCCCAGCACTCTTCCTTTCATAACCTTCTTAGTTGGTCTTTATTTAGGGGAGGCGACCGACAGCTGAGGTCATTTGCGCCATTTTAGGATATGGTGGGTAATTGGGTAATGGTAGGAGTTTTCAGGAAACGAGAGGTAGGGTGGAGAGAAACCTGGTGTCGGCATTAGACTACTCTTAACGAAAGGCGCCAAGGGGACCACGTCCCATCCGACGAACGGAGTACTGAACTGGAAATGCCCTCCACTAGGCACTCAAGTAGGGACCGGTTTTCCACTGAAAAAAATCCACCACTGCCGGGAATCGAACCCGGGCCCCCGGGATGGGAGGCCAGTACTCTAGCCACCACACCTACCCATATCCCCTCATAACCTTCTTTTCGACCCCATTGCCCTTAATTACTTATTCCACTCATCTTCTGTTGTCTCCTAATTTCCTCAAACAACTTACGCCACTCATAACGAGAGATAACATCGCACGGTTAGCATATTGACTAACGGACGGAATCTCCGTACTGTTACTCAATTAGGGTTGCCCTTGCAAAATGTCTGCCACAGCCGGGATTTGAACTCGTGCTCTTGGAATAGGAACCCTGTACCCTAGTCTTCACACCGATCCTTGCCAATTAATTGCTGTGAATATGTCTGATTACTCGGACGGGCTCCACGCTAGAAATCGTCATATTTCACTTCTCACTGTTCAAACTTTTGTAAATTTAAGTTTGGAAGGCAATACTTCCTTCTTAGGAAGAATCACTTAATAAGTATACCGGTGGTCTTATTCAGGTGGTGGTGAAGGTAGCTGCGTGGTTTTCAGCTACTACCGCAGCTGAATATTCTCGAGTAATAAATAATCCTCCTACCGATTTTCCGTTAAATAGTGATCCACCACCGGTGTCGTCGTTTCTTGATTGCAAACTTAACATTTATTCGCTTGGTATCGAGAGTGTGGTACCTTCGTACCACACCCTCGATAATGGCCTTAGGCATTGAAGCAGCTATTGTCTCTATAAACAACGTGTGCTGGCAATTTTACTTCCTATTCGATAATTCCCGTTTGTTGTGCTTCTCGTGCTACACAAAGGGCTCTAAATCCATTTTTACGCTCTTTATTTCGTGTTTCTTGAGTGTGTAATGAAGCTTGTATTGATTATTATTTACATTTTACACGTGTTAGTTTTTGGTAATTTCCTCTCTGGTGAGCCTCCTGGAGTATTCACCTAGAGTATTTAATTTTCTGCCTTTTCTGCCCTGTGCTTAAAGCTTATCCCTCCGATTAAAGCGACATCTGGTGACCTGGATTCGAGGGAAATTCCAGCGCGAAATTTCCAAAAAACGCGTCTCGTGAAGAGAAGGCATTTCCATCCCGTGAGAACTCTCCCTGGAGAGAGTGTGCTCCTCCTCTGACGCGCATGCGCCGTTTATAGTTCACCATGACGCCGCATTTCAGGCAAACAGGTTCTTATTCTGCAACGCGTAACCGTTATCGCTTACGTTTGCATGTTTTCAGTTTTGGATAAAATTAGATATATTTTTTTAATGAGGGAGAATATTCATCAACGTCGGTTATCAGGGAGATTTGCGATTGGCCGAGGTAATTAGCGTCTTGAAGGATATGCAGGTAATTTGGTAAAAGTAGGAATTTTTGTGGCAAAGGAGGAAGGGAGGAACGTGTCGACATTGCCCTTGTGATAGACTCCTAGATAGTATTTGACTTGATACTAAAAGTATAAGGGAAGGAGTTTATTAAATTATCTTTACTTGATAGTTAACAATTAACCATAGAATAATTCTGCACTATGTCTACGACGAAAATTCAAGGACTTGTAGATTAATACATTTTTATATTCCTTCTTTGGTTACCTTTACATCCTAGTTCTTACTTGGCACTAGGAAGAGGTAAAGCAACTTCTCCGATCCCTGAATCTTCTTGAAAATGTCTGACTGCACTATTTTATGCCGGGAGCACAGACAATAACAGTCTCGTTAGCATACTATCATGACCTCGACCGGCTCAGACGTGGCATACACAAAAAAAAGGATCGGCATGTTGATCAACGGAGTAGTCGTCTTAGTTCTCAACATCGCTCGTCCGCGCTCAACTGTTTCTCAACCCGAGCCAAGCATCAATCGATGTATTCAAATGGGACGTTTTCCAGCATACGCCCTACAAGCTAGCGATGTTCATCTACTCCCTCTATTGAAAGAGTTTTTGGGAAGCAGGTACTTGCAAGAAGACGGTGAGTTGAAAGAAGCTTTCCTTGATGGGAGTGACCAAAGAAGAAATATGAAAGAAGTAGTTACTCAATGTTAAATGTTTGAATGTGCGCATAGACTTTGGAGAAAAGTATTCATAGGCTTCCTGTAAAGATCAAGTAAGAATTTTTAAATAAACTTTTCTTGAGATTATGCGAGATATTCTTCTTTACGTGCTGGACAAGACGCGATGGACTAAAATATGACCGTCTAGCCTTCTCCAACGCTCCCTTCTCACGGTCGGAGGTGTCAACATTCAGTGATAGTTGCACAGCGCTCGGTAAGCAGCCAATACATATTACAATGTAAAATCTCTACATCTGCCGGGTTCCGAACTTAGGCCCTCTGGATGGGAAGCCTCCCTACCTACCCTATGCCCACTCCATCGTAGAAAACACTGATGGTATAAGTGAACGGGTGATTGGGAAAGATTCCCATTAATTGAAAAACTGCTCGAGGGTATTGCAAGCCTTTTGGTAATACTTATTATTTCACTGAGGATGTTAGGTGTATATGAAGACCCCATGCGTATTATGTTGGATTTGATCAGATAAATAAGATTAGAGAGATAAATTGTCGTACCGATAGATTTAAAATGTCATTTTTCCCCGTACCTTAGGAGAACATAATTAGCAGCATAGCAAAGAGATAGTTACATCTAAATCTACATAATACCCTGCAAGCCACCATAAAGTTGTGTGGCAGGGGGTGAATTCTCACCAAACATGCACTACATATCATGCATAAAAAAGGATTAGTATTTATATACTGTTCTAAACTACAATATTTAAGAAAAGATAAAAATAGCAAAGCAAACATGCAAAAACATGCTGTTAGTTGGGTTAGCTTCAAGTCCTTATACCAACATGCAGCTACCAATGTTATCCATTGCTACACTCGTATTGGACGTCGGCGCACCTTAAAAACCTAACTCTATTACTAACTCGTATTGGATATATTTACCGTTATTCATATCCCTAATTGTACGAGGAAAAATGGACATTTTGAATCTGTCAGTTCGGCAATCAATTTCTCTAATTATGTGATTATGGTCCAGTCTACCATAGTAAGTTGGGGTCCGCAAAATATTTTTAACATCATCACTGAAAATATGGTCTTGGAATTTGTTTAAGAGATTCTTAAGTCTAAATTTCAACCTGCGATCTGACAATGATTCCCAATTTAATTCATTTAATAGACTGGTTACGCTAATAAGGTTATCGTACCGTCCCTTGACAAATCTTGCCGATCTTCGCTTCACACGTAGGTACGTGAAATATTGTTAGATTAGTCTATAGTGAATAATACACGTTATAACATCACTAACCATTGCACAGCATTAACCATCGGAAATACAGATAAATATATGTATTTAGATAAATGCTTTACCAACCAGTAATCTATTCATTACTATGGAGATACTAAGCATCGAGTTGAACGTGAGTCTTAAATCCGCTTTACACGATACAAGTTTTTGTACAATTTCTTGTATGAGGAAATTGTACCGTGTAAAGCGGCAAATTGTACTGACGCTTGTGCGATTGTCTGAATGACTGAACGGGAAATAGAACCTGTTCTAATTCCATTCAGACAAACATTCAATTTCGTTCAGTTTATACAAGCGTTTGTGCAAGAAATTGTACAAAAAATTGTAGCGTGTAAATCGGCCTTTATATCGAACATGTGTCCATTTCGCCCCTTATTTGAACAGTCCTTTCAAAACCATGTAGTAGCATTGTAGCCCTTAGTTGAATAAAAGTGGCGATCTTCACCCCCTGCCAATCACCCTCGCGGCGGTGACGGGTATTAAGTAGAGGTAGATGATGTAGATTTGGAGAGCCTGATTATGGTGCCTTAATTTGCAGTGAGAGACGAATCGACGGGAAATCTCATTGGTGGGAACCGTGACCACGAAGTAGGCGGAAGGAGATGTGACTTATCTTCCTTTGTCGGTACATGCACGGCCCTTATTGCCATGGTTGGTTTAACCCTAGATCACGCCACCACCGCAGATGTTTTGTGCGCATGATGGCACTTGTTAACGTCCAGTTTTTTTTCCTATCTCCATCTTGGAAGTGATCCATTGAATTAACGCCACCTGGCACCAACAGATTTTGGTGTCCAGGTGCGTCGCTAATGGCTTTGGCGTCCGGAATTGTGTTTCGCTCACGGTAGTCTTTTTCTGATCTATGATTCACCAGCCAAGTGCCTCCGCGTGAAAGAATCAGGTGAAGGAAATTAAAAATTTGCGATTAGCCTGAATCCTCACCGAAAATGTAGCTCCAACTGAATTCGACTCACTTACCATCTAACGGAATTATGACGTCAAGATACAAAAAATGTATCGAGCGATACCGATACGAAAATCTATCTATCTATCTACTGGATACCCTTCAAGCCATCTCGAGGGTGTGTGGCAGGGGGTGGGTTATCACGAAACTTGCACTGCGTACATTTGCTTAAGTGTACTTAAAGTATGCACCTACTAAGGAGAGGATTCTATGAATGAGTTCAACTTCATCCAGCATAGAAAGGAATATTGAAGAACTATTTCAGACATTATTATTGAAGCCGAAATAACGCAATTGAGAGAGTGTTAGACTGAAAATCTAAAGATCCCTGGATGAATTCCGAGTTTCGGCAGTTACTTTTTATAACCTTATTAGCGTAATCAGTCTATTAAATTAATTAAATTGGGAATGATTGTCAGATTGCAGGTTGAAATTTAGACTTAATATCTTAAACAAATTCCAAGACCATATTTTCAGTGATGATATTTAAAATATTTTACGAACCCCAACTTACTACGACAGACTGGACCATAATCATAAAATTTGAGAAATTGATTGCTGAACTGACAGATTCAAAATGTCCGCTTTTCCTCGTACAATTAGGGATATGAATAACAGTAAATATATCCAATACGAGTGTAACAGTGGATAAAATTGGTAGCTGCATGTTGGTATAAGGACTTGAAGCTAACCCTACTAACAGAATGTTTTTGCATGTTTGCTTTGCTATTTTTATATTTTTTTAAATAGTGAAGTTCAGAACAGTATATAAATACTAATACTTTTTTATGCATGATATGTAAAGCATGTTTGGTGTGAATTCACCCACTGCCACACACCTTTATGGTGGCCTGCAGGGTATTATGTAGATGTAGATGTACTCATATTAGTATGTATATCTACAGTCAAATCTACGCTATACCCTGCAAGCTTCTATAATGGTGTTTGGCAGGGGGTGAATTCACACCAAAAATGCATTACATATCATGCATAAAAATGTTTAGTTATTATATTCTAGTCTAAACTTCAATGTAAAAAATAATAATAATAGCTAAGCAAGTATGCAATGTAATGCTGTTAGTTGGGTTATCTCAAAGTCCTTATACCAGCATGCAACTACCTATGCTATCAATTGATACACTCGTATTTATTCTAATGGATATATTTACAGCTATTCATTTCCATGTAGGTAGAAGAAAAATTGCTCCCCGTAAAATCTTTTTCCGGCGAATTTGAGTAATGGAACTGTGGAACAATGTTTTTTACAGTGCGTCACGGTAATATATTCCGGTGGGGTCGTTAAGCCACAAAATTACGGTAAGATTATTTTTGGGAGGGTGTACGAAAATGCGAAAAAAATGACGTCCCGTATTGCGCCGGTATCCTTGGTTGACTGCCCTCGTCGACTGATTCTGAGACTCGTGTAGCGAAGGTCATTGCGCGCTGAGGCGATGATCATCGGTGGGCGGACGAGACGACAGCTGGCGTGGCGTCTCGCAAATGCCCCCTCGTGGGAAGGAGCAGAAACAAAAGAGGGGGGCCGGGCGCACTCGAGTATTTTCGCGTTGGCTCGCCATTTGAATTTGCATCGAGTCAGCTGCCGTGGCAGGCAGGCATATGCGTTTTGTCAATGCACCAGCCAGTCTTTTGCGGGTTCCTCTTTATAATTGGATGAATTGGAACCAATGAATTGAATAAATTTCGCTGAGAAGTTCATTTTGTTCCATTTCAATTTCGCAAACCTGTCTGATACATGTGGAATATCAGTATTCTTAGCAGAGTTTCCATAAATAAAAAAATCAACTTTGACAGGGACTCGAACCCGGAAACCGCTGAATTCTGGCCGTGTGCTTTGCTAATTTAGTCCAGTTAAGCTACCAAGGCTTCTTCCTTCTGCCCTGTGGAACTCAAAGAGGTCTTGAGCTGAGGTGGAGCAGTAGGCGTCGACTTCTGACACAGCAAACTCAGCTTAATTTAAAACCCTTGGTTTATTTATAATGCGGGTAAAAGGAAAATCTTCCAGACGAAAGCGTTGCGCAACAAGAACGCCTCCATGGAAACGCCGTAAATAAACAACGGAGAGGAATGAATTAATGTCGGCAGGAGACTTGTATCTTGCTTTTAATCGTGTAAATAGATAACGGATGACAGGTATTGTTCTTTGTAAATGCGTACGTATTTTTAAACTGCCTTTGATATTTCTGTACACACCTCCCTCGTTATTTCATGTCAGCAATCCCGCAGAAGACATTTTTTTTAGGGATTTGGTTGAATATGTGAAATTGTCTCATAGGCTTACTGATTAATTATTACAATTCTAAAGTTTTTGTTCGAAGTTTTAAAAAATATCGCTTTTTAAAAGGTAATCCTGTTGACTTTCATGAAAAAAATAATAAATTCAAACCGCGCGAGCTAGCCGCGAAAACTTTAGCGGAGTTACCCGCTGAGATGCACGATAGCAATATATCTTGCTATCGAAATATCTTGCTAGCAAGAATATCTTGCAAGAATAGAATAGAATTCGATAGCAAGAATATCTTGCTATTGAAAAAAATAATGTTGGTCACTTGAAGTATTTTTCACCTTTGCTAAAACCTGAACATACGCTCAACATGTTTTTTTCTATATTATTTAATGTCTACAAATTTACGAGCCTTCCTTTGAATGTCACCCTTTCACCCTAGGATGTGAAATTGTTTTCATGCACCGCATTGACCCTGGCACGCAACTATTAATAAGACTTCCCTTCGCCACGATATAGGTAATGAGGATTTTCTTCTTCGGTGTTCTTAGTTTATTTCTTAACGAAGTCTCTCTTGTCATCCAACTCGCTTCAAGACGTCTCCCCTTCGCCGTTCTAATCTCCCTTCATCATCGGTAGGTACCTTTGACACCGGGATGCTGCTAATATGTGCCTTTCCCTTCCTTTCATTTCCCCTACCTTTCTCGTCAGCATCCCATCTTGATGCATTGCAATGAGGTATCCATTGATTATTATTATTATTATCCATTATCCATTGATTATTATTATTATTATTACTACGAAGTTTGAGGGATCTACATCTACATAATACCCTGCAAGCCACCACAGAGGTGTGTGGCAGTGGGTGATTGCTCACCAAAAATGCACTACATATCATGCATAAAAATGGAATAGTATTAATTTACTAGTCAGAATTAAACTATTTAAAAAAGATAGAAATTGCAAAGCAAACATGCAAAAACATTCCGTTAATAGGGTTAGCTTTAAGTACTCATACCAACATGCAGCTACCAATGCTACTATCCGATTGGACATATTTACCGTTATTACTATTATTCGTATCTCTAATTGTACGAGGGAAAAAGGACATTTTGAATCTGTCAGTTCGGCAATCAATTTCTCTAATTTTATGAGTATGGTCCAGTCTGCCATAGTAAGTTTGGGTTCGTAAAATATTTTTAACATCATAACTGAAAATATTGTCTTGGAATTTATTTAAGGGATTAAGTCTAAATTTCAACCTGCGATCTGACAATAATTCCCATTTTAATTCATTTAATAGACTGGTACGGAATATAGGAATATACAGGGATAGATGGAATAGGGAACTCTTTGACTGTGAGGTTAGAGGGAGGAAAAGTCTTCGTCTTTCTCTGTAGGTTGAAAAGGTATATGCTGAGAATGATTTTCATAGTTAATTAAATCGATATTTTCGCTTACACCTTGTGTGTACAGAACTGGAAAAGGTACTATTGCGTCCGTATAAGGATTATGTTCATTGATATGCTACCGATGAAAATGAGATATAATCTAGAACTTAAATTATCTGTGCCTTAAAAAAAAGGGTAACCTAGAAGTAGCTAATCTAGCAAAAAATAAGCGAGCAAGGATACTGCAGTAGGAACATTATGATGATGGTGTGGGTTCGTTGTTGTCACGATAACAATGGGGAAAACAGAATGAATTTATTTTTTAGTTATGATTATTACTCTTCATTAGGTACTCATTGTTTATGGATCAGGTGAAAAAGGGAAACTTATACCGATAGTGTTTTCTTTGTGATTTTCGAGTTTGGTCCCGCGTGACCTTACTTAAAGTGCAGCGAGTCACGACTAGAGGCATCTGCTCACGCATCCGCCAACCCCTTTTCCACAGCGTTAGCAGGAATCAAAGATCTCCATTCACAAGCTGTCGTCACCAGCCGCGAAGGCTATTCTGGAAATATCTGCTTCAAGACAGAAGTATGTCGAGGGTAGCGTCTTCCAAGTTGCAGGTTCAGCGTCTTTGTACATCTTAGAGTGTCCAGTCATTGTTGCCGAGTCTTTAGCGGTTGCTATACAAAATGAAGTGAAGAAATATGAAGAGATTAGCCGATAGAAGAACTCAGTTGAGAGCTGCGTCAAACCAATCTGAGAATTGATGACTAATGATGATGATGATGATGTACACAATGGTATGTCTGAGTTGTATCTGTCGAGAATTCGAGAAATCTTGCAGGTTCTGTTTGTTTCGTCACAGTTTCTTCTCGTTTTGACCTCACCGTGGTCGCGACACATTCTTTTGTCATCGCCAGTAACTTCCGGTCCCTTGTGAATGCGTATTTGGCAGTTCTTGTTCATTCCTACTCTCAAGAATAGTTTGGAATACTTTCGGATTCTGAATCCATTCTCTCAGTTGTAACGAGGTTTCATCAACAAAATTCAAACTATGTATTGTGACATTTTGTGTGGTTTGTGTAGTGAAATATACCTACTCTGGCTTATTGCATCAACAGAATCACACCTTTCCATTCCTACTGATAATAACTCGTGGAATCACATGGATTTAACGTCGTGAATGAGTCTGACATGTGGTGTTATTGGAGTGAGGTATCATTTTTACAAGGAAACATTACAATTAGATGTCCATTTCTACAGGAATTATAGTGGTTGAAAGGTATTTATTCAAAATGTTTTCGAGACATTAATAGAAATCTTCATTTAGTGAAGGTTAAATACCTTGTTCCCATACTAGGTAACATTCAGACGTGTAGAGTGTTGATGATAAATGAAACCATTTTGGTAAATTCTTAACCCATTATTATGTATTAACATATGTTGTGAATGCTAATTATTTTGTTACATGTGTTCATCACGGATGCAATACTAATGCGTATCTGTAATTGGAGATCTGGTGGGTGTTGTAGTGAGGGTCCTGGTCTACCATCTTGAGATCCTGGGTTAATTTCCCGGCAGTGGCAGAAATTTTTCACTAGAATACCGGTACCGGGAGTTCAGTACTCCATAATCCAATTGCCCACAAATAATAACTGGCGCAAAATACTTCAATTTGCAGTCGTATCCCCGAGTAATTCTTTTAGTTTTTCGTGTTTAGTACAGTTGAGTCTTTTAGCACACGATACATGGTGCATCTATGGTTATCACTGGTGTGATCTCCATAGATGCATCATAGATCACCATAAATGCTCACCATCTGCTATACACCCTAGATGAAACTTACAGGGTATTATTCCGTAGATGTATATGACGCTCCATTCAGTTCCTAGGGTAAGTAGGTAAGTAAAAGTAATCAAAATCATTTATTGCATTGTCACATGGAAAGTTCGCGGAAGCGTGAATGTGACGGGCGCAGATTGTCAATTGGTTTTCTGTCGTCGAGTTCTCGAGACCCTTAGCAACAGATAAATAAATAATGGAAGGGAAATATTGAGGTTGACATTACCGCTCAAGGAATTTGGGAGGAATTGTTAGGTTAAATTAAATTCTTCAAAATAAATACCTTATAGGTATCTGTACACGTGAGAAGTGTGATCAATGACCAACTATATGTGCAAAATATATAGGTATATATGTTCACCAACCTATCTCCATATGCAGAGCTTCACTAATTGGGGTTTAAAGTGTATCATCCTCAGTTACAATAGTTTTATTTTTTAAGCAACAGAGATGAGTTGAAGTGCTGTAATTTGTAGTGTGTGAAGTCGAGATTCGGATAGTGTCTTCAATTTTAACCCACTGGACCTTTTATGCGTTCGCCTGAGGTTTCGCATTGCATCGAGGTTTTCCCGCTGAGATTTCTTCAGTTTTTTCGAGTCTTTGTCCTTCCTCAAACTCCGTGCCGGTGCATGCATACGTCCTCATGCCAATTAACCTCCGCGCACCGCCGTCTACTTTGGAATGTTCCACACTCGGGCAGTTCATCAACGCTCCACTGAACTAGACCGTGTAAGTTGTTCCTCGGCTTCCCTAATGGCGACGCTGAGGTTCATTAATTAATAATTACTCGGCGTCCAGTGCGCTTGCGCGAGCGATGCCGAAGTTTCGATTGTTGTCGCAAGGTCTTCCGTGAGCCTCGGTTGTGGCGCCGCCACTCGGATGGCATCATCCGAGCACGCTCCGATGACTTCCTCTATCCAGAAAGACTCCAGAGGTCTCCATTCGCGCGAATACGAACGAAATTGATAGAGCTGAAAGAGTTTACCACATCGAATCGAATGCGTCGATATATAATGTTATTAGATGGATTTCTCATGATATGTGCGCTTCTGTCTGTCAAAAGAGTTTTATCGATATGGCTATCTGCGATGAATTAAAAACGCGTTGTGTTCCAAGGCCTTCTCTGACTTCAGCAAACAATTGAAGCGCTTAAGAAACGTTACGAAATGTAATATGAGTTCAGCCTTGTCTTTAAATAGAATCCATCTCCCAGTAACATCCTGTAGTTAAGGCAAACTTTAATTTTTTTTGTTTCCGGATTCTTAGTCCCAACAGTCATTTTTTTATGGAGATGGTCTGGTTAATGTAATGACTTGAAAAGGTCATTTTTCTTCCCAAGGTTTTATCTGTTGTGTCATAGAGCATTGTTTTTTTATCTCGTTCTTGGAAGCTTTCAGGTTCGTTTATCTACCAACTGCCAGCTATACTTGCAATCTCATTTTATCAGGGCCGCATGTTGAAACATGTATCGGAAATACTTTTGATTAGCTGCCAATGGTCACGGTTGATTTGCGGGTGGAGTCCCTCTATAGATTGTTGATCTGCCCTCGTTTGAAGAATACGTTGCCACCTATTTGTTCTGACTCAAGATAAATTTTCCACGATGCGGGCTGCGTCCTTATTGAAGACGAGAATTTATTTGTAAGTGAAACATCCAAATCGTGACTAAATACGGTTTTTTGTTGTGGCCGATGTTGTAAAGACCTCTAGTATTACGAAATCATTTTATTTTACTCTTTCCCTGGCAGAAAAAAAATATACATACATTCGGATTCGTCAAAAGAGTACTGGGTAAATGTGACGATCATGTACGAGAAATCAGCTACTTTTCCCTTGTAAGACCTCATTTGGAATATGCTGCCAGTGTATGGGATCCCTACGAAATCGGTCTAAATAACGAACTTGAACGTGTGCAGCGAAATTGGCAAGATTTGTAAAGGGACGGTATGATAACCCTATTAGCGTAACCAGTCTATTAAATGAATTAATTTGGGAATCATTGTCAGATCGCAGGTTGACATTTATACTTAATCTCTTAAATAAATTCCAAGAATATGTTTTTACTGATGACGTTAAAAATATTTTGCGATTTCCAACTTACTATGGTAGACTGGACCATAATCACAAAATTGGAGAAATTGATTGCCGAACTGAGATTCAAAATGTCCTTTTTTCCTCGTACAATTAGGGATGTGTATTGCGGTAAATATATCCAATATGAGTTAATCAATCCATAGCATAGGTAACTGCATGTTGGTATAAGGTCTTAATGCTAACCCAACTAACAGCATGTTTTTGCTAGTTTGCTTTGCTCTTTTTATCTTTTTTTTTAAATAGCGTAGTTTTGAACAGTACCTTTAAGTACTAATCCTCTTTTATGCATGATTTGTAGTGCATGTTTGGTGACAGTTCACCCCCTGCCACACACCTTTATGGTGCTTGCAGGGTATTATGTAGATCTAGATATATACTTATGACGACGGTTTGACGTTCCTGGAAATGCTAACATTAGACTGGAATACATAAGCTGTTGGAACACCTAAAAACCAAAAACCCATTTGTGAATGTCTTCATGTTAGAAGGAGGAATTCTTGGAATCCGCGTGTCCTCCAAAGACGGAAGGAAGGTTCTCTCCTCAATCTTTCCTCTTCCTTGGCTCGGCCTCAAAGCCGTTCTAGACATGTGCGCGGCGGTTCTTCGTCGCCTGCCTCGCTTCCTTATCTCACTCACTCCGCGGAGGAAAAGACATCGTCCTCTTGCATCAAGCTGGCCGCTATCTAGCGTGGTTATCTCCGAGTTGGCGTGCTCAGGCGTCGAGGTGCTTGAGGTGTCTTACGACGAGTGAAGGATGAGTGCGTAATCGAAGTAAGGGGCTCCCGCTTGAATCACGATAGCGCTGACTTCCTGGTTCGGTCACTTCTAATGGATCCTCTTGTCTTCACGACACCGAGGTTAGGCTGGCGGACCAGTGTGCGTGCGTGTGAACACCTCGTCACGTTATCGACTTAATTTTGCGAAGGCGTGGATTTATGGATTTCGCGATATCGTTTGGAAACATTCTTATAGATTAAGCGTGTCGCGTGATAGGTCGGGAACGGCTATCATACTACGAGTGAAATAGTAGATGCTAAACCTCTAGCAGGAAATTAAGGACGATATCTTTACATCTACGTCTACGTAATACCCTGAAGGCCACCATAACGGTGTGTGGCAGGGGGTTGAATTTTCACCAAACATGCAATACATATCATGCATAAAAAAGGACTGGTAATAATTTCCTAGTTTAAACTTCACTATTTAAAAATGATAAAAATAGCAAAGCATACGTCCAAAAACATGCTGTTAGTTAGGTTAGCTTCAAGTCCTTACATCAATATGCAGCTACCTATGCTATCCACTGATACACTCATAATGGACATATTTACTGCTATAATTATCCCTCATTGTACGAGGAAAAACGGACATTTTGAATCTGTCTGTTCGGCAATCAATTTCTCTAATTTTGTGATTATGGTCCAGTCTACCATAGTAAGTTGGGGTTCGCAAAATATTTTTAAAGGCCATCAGTGAAAATATTATCTTGGAATTTATTTAAGGGATCAAGTCTAAATTTCAACCTGCGATCTGACAATGATTCCCATTTTAATTCATTTAATAGACTGGTTACGCTAGTATAGTCATCGTACCGTCCCTTTACAAATCTTGCCGATCTTCGCTGCACACGTTCAAGTTCATTATTTAGGCCGATTTCGAAGGGATCCTATATTCTGGCAGCATATTCCAAATGAGTTTTAGCTAGGGAAAAGTATCTGATTTCTCGTACATGATCATCATTGATGGATCCCAGAGAATCCCTTTTACTGAAGATTTAAAAAAAAACAATAAAATCCACGTCTCAGTAAGTTCACATAGATAGTGTTGAAGAGATATTCATAGTTTGAAGTGCAATTTTGTCAAGATTAAGGAATCGGATCTTCTTCTTGTCACGATCTGGAACATATCGGAGTTTTCCTCATCTTGTAACCTTGTGAGTCACCTCAAGTTTTCTTCTAAACGAAATATGCTACGTCGATGTGTCTGTGTCTGTCATTTGTTTCTGTGATAGACTACGCGTGCTTTTTATTTTACTTTTTTCAGCCGTAATACCTTTCACGGTGAGTGAACCGACGATTCTGCAAAAGGCCGATTGGGCAATGTATTTGTATTGCCGTTCGCATTTGCAATGGCGATTAAGAATGCAGAAAATAATCACTGTTCGCCATCGCTTCCACGCATGAATTAGAAATTACCTTCACGGAATTATTCGACCCATTAATCACGCCTTAGTAATGTGTTTTTTTATTTACGAAAAATGTCCTAGGCAAAGATCGTAATAGGTGTGAATGTCAATGACCTAGTGAGTGACAAAAAAGTCTTGAGGAAAAGTGGGAGAAAAGAGATGTCTTGTGAAACCCAAAGAAGACGGGATAACTTAATCGGCCACGTTATGACGCATGATGGACGGATAAAGAAAATCGTTGAAGGAACAGTGGACGGGAAGAATGGCAGAGGAGATGGATAAAACAAGTGATGAAGGATGTTAAAGAGAAGAAACACCTAAAGATGAAAAGATAAGCTGATAAGTAGAGAATTTCGTGGTGAGCTGCGTCAAACCAATCTCAGGATTGCTGACTGATGATTTTGATGATTAGGTGCAATGGGGGCGTTTACTCGGAACCGAAACCGCAATTTTGTTCACGAAATTGTTAGATGAAAATGAAAAAAGAATTTTAGTGAAAAAATGAATCTTCTAACTACAACCATTCACTAATAAATCAAAAATTAAAATAAGCAAAAGGTGACGCCCACCGAAAAAGCTGCTTTGATAACTTTGACGTCGTTTAGTCACGTCCTTGACTGCTTTCAGGGGAAGGGAAAGGGAGTGGAGGGGGTTCTCGGAAGGTCTGCTCGCACAGATCCTGTCGCAATCGCTCCTGTTGGCAGAGTCAGCTGTGTCCCCCCCCTTTGCGATAAGGCGAAGTGGCTTCGCGGGCTCAGTTGTGAGTGGACGAAGTCGATATACGTCAGAGGTTGCACCACGCCCACTTTTCCGAAAGGGTTAAAAAAATAAGTTTTTCGCCGCTTATAACTCGAGAAATAATTGACGAATCAAAAAACGAAAAGATGCGGGTCATTTAATTTTACGAACTCGATCAGATCCGGCAATAAAAAAATATGGTAAACGACTCCATTATGTCGTCAATCCGCGCATGCGCATTCGAGATCTTCTTTCGGAATGACTTGTCGAAAACTTGTCAATGGATGGAGCCTCATGCGTGTACAACTATTATGTTCTTCTCCTTTTTATTTCTTTAGGGGTAATCACGCCGCCCAACGAATGAATGGGGATAAAACGCACAGATTTTTTTTTCCTGCCCGAAAACTGTCTCGAGGGCTCTCTTCTCGAGTCAAGGCCGCGCGCACTGCTATTAGTCGCTGGACTTGAAAAAGTCAACAATCGGCGGGCGTCGTCCTTGTTGATGGGGGCTTCCAATTCCTTACGCAGCGGGGCGCCTAGCTCGCTCTCCCGTCACTGACCTCGCCTCGCCATCCATCAGCCCTCCCTCCCCTTTTTAGGGGTTGGGCGGAGCAAATGGGGGCTCATCAATTTCCTTCCATCTCTCCTCCTATCTTTCGTTTTCTTCTCGAGGCTCTGCCATTTTCGTCATATCCCCTCCCGATGCCGAAGGAAAGGAATTCGCCGGCGGTGGTCGTCGACGACTATCTGTTTTCTTGAAAGAAATCCCTCCTCAAAGGCAGACGACATTCATCTACACCTACGAAATGCATTACAAACCATTGCGAGGGTGTGTGGCAGGGGGTGAAGATCACCGAAACGTGCACTATTGACATGCAACTAGGCTACTACATGAAAACATGCTACATAATACGGTCACATGCAGCTAAGTGGTTAGTATCTGCAGTATATAGTATATCTGCAATATTGGGGGATCGGGTTGGTGTGGTGGCTAGAGTACTGGCCTCCCATCCCGGGTTCGATTCCCGGCAGTGGCGGATTTTTCAGTGGAAAAATCCGATCCCCACTTGAGTGTCTAGTGGAGGGCATTTCAAGTTCAGTACTCCGTCCGTCGGATGGGACGTTAAGCCGTGTTCCCCCTGGCGCCTTTCGTTAAGAGTAGGCTAATGCCGACGCCGGGTTTCTCTCCACCCTTCCTCCGTTCCCTGAAAACTCCTACCATTATCCAATTATCCAATTATCCACTATATGGCGCAAATGACCTTAGCTGTTGGTCGCCTCCCCTAAATAACCAACCAACAATATTTCATCTATCTGTCCCTCTGCTATGCTGCCTATTGTGTTCTCTTATAGTGAATGTCTTGTTCGTGTCTTATGAATGTATAGTGATTTCTCTTGAATATATTGGTACGACAATCTATCTCTCTAATCTTACTTATCTGGTCAAACCAGGGTGACGATCGTCAGGGAAAACCGGGAATTGTCAGGGAATTTTGGAAATCTGGAAAAGTCAGGGAATAGTCAGGGAATTCTCGTAACAGTCAGGGAGAAACAGGGATAGGAAATTATCGTTATTTTTCTATCATTACGTTTACCGGGCAGTCTTTCCTCGCCTTTATTTCACCAAAATATTTCACTTACTAAAACTAATGTCCCTCGACGAAGTGCATAGAATAAGCCCCGTCAATTCGTTGAACATTCAATTGTGAATCGTAGTTATTTAGTTGTGAATCAGTCGTACAATGTATCCCTTTCGTATATATCCTTAATGCAATATTTGCCTAGTAGTGATAAAATTCATGATCACCATATATTCCGATCATCACAAGGAATCCGAGGCTATGTTGTTCGGAAGATTTTACCTCGCGTTTTTTTTTAACTTCCGAGACTCAGGTCGAGAAGTAGTATAGCACACTAGCTCGAAGTAAATACGTGCTTGCAGTTATAAAAATACGAGACGATGATAATTCAAACGGTAATGCAAGTGCGATCACACGTGTAAACAAAATCTTACGCAAGATCATCTTCGATAACCATATCCCCCTTCGCGAGACCATAAAAAGAGCCCTCCTCCCCTCCCCACCTTTCACGCACGACGTAATTATTGAATGGCCCCCTTAGCTCCCTCTTGAAGCAATTTAGTCAGGTCACAAACCGCTTCAAATATGATATTCCTAAATATGGCACTGCCATTGCTAATTGCCTCCTGTTTTAGCTCGCAGTGGCGCGATAACGTTTAGTTTGTTTATACAAATATTTTTACATTTTTGGTTCCCTCTTACAATCAAGGGGTTATGACCACGTTAATCAAAATGTTATCCGCTTCTAAAGGTCACTCGTGCCATCCGATTTTGTTCCAATCCAACAACTTGGCTTTGGTTTTTATTTTTCGCGCAGCTTAGTGATACTTGTGCGGGAGTCCGCCAGTAAACTGGCCATTAACTTTCCCTTCGATGCCTTTTTAGTAATCTTCAACTTCCCAGAACTACCACGACACGCCACCTCTTCCTTGAAAATTAGACATTGTCAATTTGTAATTTTACCGAAGGAAACATATACGGCCACGGAAATACGAAACACGGATACGCGGCCGCGAAGAATGTATAAAAACTGTGTACAATTTGTGTGAGGGCTTAACTTGTGAAGGTTTAATATATTTTTTTTCATTAGGACGGAGGTTCAATATATTTTTTAATTCTTATGCTTTTAATGTATTGATTTAAGCTTTTAACATTTTCTGAGTTTTGACGAAAATTTAATTCAGCAGAAATTAAATATTCCGATAATAGGAGACCTTTTGGCGATTGGTCTGGGAAATTGGTAAAGCCATCATGGAAAAGTCAGGGAATTTGAAAGTTGGTTATCATTAGCCACCCTGTCAAACCTAGCATAGTACGCAGGGGTTTTTAATGCATATCTAACATCTTCAGTGGAGCTATCCGTTTTAAATTTCTGCGATAGATTTAAAAAGGACATTGCAAGGCTTTTAGTTGTAGAAACTGATTCATGCTGATTGTGGCTACCTCTGACTTGTGAGATCGAACGTCGATTCACCTGTTGGCTCAGAGAAAGATTCCCAAAATATTTTCCGGGAAGTCCCCAATATGCGTTTCTATTCCAATTTCACAATACAAAAAAAACTGTTGTATGTATACATTACCGACGTGTTCACTGCCATATTTTTAGTGACTATATTATGATGACTGTAATCATGCTGCTACAAATATTGCTGGTTGCTTGCCATACACTATGTCTAAAACTTGGGATGGAAGAAGCTAGACGGACATCAAGTGAAGAATAGCACAAGCTAAGGAGGCGTTTCTGAATAAGAGACAACTACTTTGAACAAAGAACCTACGGCTGCAAACAAGGAAGCACTTCATCAAAACATTCGTATGGAGTGTGGTACTCTATGGATCAGAGACAGGGAAAATCGGGAAAGCAGACCAACGAAGAATTGAAGCCTTCGAAACATGGTGCTGGAGGAGAATGTTGAAGATTAAATGGACAGATAAAGTGAGGAACGAAGAGGTGTACAGAAGAGCAGATGAAGAAATGGCAATATGGAAAACCCTTCGGCAGAGAAGAACCAGATGGATTGGACGTACCTTGAGGCACAATGAATTAGTTAGAAATATAATAGAAGGGAAGATTGAAGGGAAGGTCCCGCGAGGAAGACCGAGGGATAAATATATATGACAAATAAAGAAGGACGTGAAAGAGAAAATATACGAGGGCGTGAGGGAATTAACACTAAATAGGGTAGAATGGAGGGCTGCAGTAAACCAATCCTAGGATTGAAATACTGATGATGATGATGCCATATATGGAATTAATTGTCGGAAAATATTGCAAGAATGAATTCTAAACTTAGTGTTATGCAGTGATGCAATATAATTCTAAAGAAACCACTCTTACTGTTTCAATTAGTTGTCAAACCCCCGGGTATCTTCTTTCATTGCCCATTATTAACCACAAAATAAATTGACTCTTTTAAAACTTCTTTTAAAAAAACTCCTAAATCTCAAATATGAATCGTGAATGAGATCCGAAATACTTGAGAGTAGGGTCTCATAATAAATTTTTACAAACGACTTGGTTTCGACTATTAAAGTCATCTCAAGGTCGAAGATGTCTTTTTAAATGGAAACTCAGGTCGTTAGTGAAAGTTAATTCTGTTGGACTACCAAGATGTTATTTTCTACTTTATTTCTAGCATATTCCTTCGGTTCCAAGATGATGACGCAAGAGACCATTAAATTTATTATATCTTTTCCTTTAGCCTCACAGTGTTTTATCTTTGAATTCGCCACAGCATGCGAGCACTTCCTGGTTTGTAATAAAAAAGTGATTGACGATTGTCGACGTTTTTCTGAGGCTGACCTCATTGAAATGGAACGATAGTTATTTTTTTTGCCGTCACAAAGTCTGTTGATGATGACCTTTGCATGAGAGTCTTGGGAGGCTTCTGAGTTTGAATCCTTGTGTTACATGAGGACCGATTCGGATATATAAGGCCATATTCAGAATTACAACTACAGTGACGCTTCCACTGCTCACGTTTTAAACACCCTACTAAGAGTGAACTTGGTGTGCAGATTAACTCTGCAAGGGTGGTATTACTTCTCAGCGTGACGCTGAAAACTGATTTAAGATTCTGAACATGGCTCTGAATTTAAACTTCAGTCTCATTTCTGCTGCTAACGTCATAAAATCTCTGTTATAAGTCCAAAAGGGCATATGGATTCTCCTCGATGCGATTCGAAGCTGTATCTATATCTATATCTACACGATACCCTGAAAGCCACCGCGAGGGTGTGTGGCAGGTGGTGAAGATCACCAAGCATGCACTACTAACATGCAAACAAGCAACTATATTGTCTCATGCAACTTGATTGTTAGTATCTATAGTATTTGAGGGGTTAATACATGCATCATGCACTACAGAATACTCTACAATATTTCCCCTATCTATCCCATTGCTATGCTGCCTCTTCTGTTCTCTTATAGTACGGGGGAAAAATGCCATTTTGAATCTATCGGTACGACAATCTATCTCTCTAATCTTATTTATCTGAACACAGCGTGATTATGTGATATACAGCGTGTCGCCAATAATTAATACTCTAGTTTAATCCCTACGAAATTGGTCTAAATAATGAACTTGAACGTGTGCAGCGAAGATCGGCAAGATTCGTAAAGGGACGGTAAGATAACCATATTAGCGTAACCAGTTTATTAAATGAATTAAAATGGGAATCATTGTCAGATCGCTGGTTGAAATTTAGACTTGATCCCTTAAATAAATTCCAAGATAATATTTTCACTGATGACATTAAAAATATTTTGCGAACCCCAGCTTAATATGGTAGACTGGACCATAATCACAAAATTAGAGAAATTGATTGCCGAACTGACAGATTCAAAATGTCCTTTTTTCCTCATACAATTAGGGATATGAATAGCGGTAAATATGTCCAATACGAGTGTATCAATGGATAAGCATAGGTAGCTGTATGCTGCTATAAGGACTTGAAGCTAACGCAACTAACAGCATGTTTTTTCATGTTTGCTTTACTATTTTTATCTTTTTTTAAATAGTGAACGTTAGATTGGTATATTATTACTATTCCTTTTAATGCATGATATGCAGTGCATGTTTGGTGAGAATTCACCCCCTGCCACACACCTTTATGGTGGCTGTCAGGGTATTATGCAGATGTAATACCAACGTTGCAGAAAGGATATGCTCACTGATTTGACGAGGAAGACTGAAGAGGAGATTTTTTGGACATTAGTAGTGAAAGCGAGACTGTAGTTGAGGTTCTGAATAAGACGCCCTGAATGAGTTTTCCAAAGTATTCTTAGGAATCTGGAGGGGACTGAGTAGTGCCCTCGGCTCGTCCGTTGGAATTCTTTACTCGTGGGGCTAAAGGTCAGCCGGTTGCATCGGCTCTGCCCAATAGAGCGACAGAGACACACCCTTCGGCCGGAAACAGGTTTCCTCGAACCAACCGGATGCCGCTCATGTTAGTACCTAGTACGAGCGAATGTCGTACAATGCGGAGTGGAAAAAATATTTTGTATTTTGAAAATGGTGCTCTGAGACACATTTTAATCATGTTATACCTAATTAATATTTATGATGGAAATAGGAAAAAAATGACGAGACTGCCCAGAGGTGATAAGGTTAGCGTACTCATTAAAGTCGGCGAACTTTTAAGCGCCTATACCTTGACGGAGAAAGCCGCTGCCGTTGCTAAAGATGTTCCCGATAATGACCTGTTATTGTATCTGAACAATCAGTGTTTGTATTCATTCATATAAATAGAGCAGCTCTCTTCTTCTGAGTGGAAGATGTTTACAATGGGGTAATTGGTGCATTTGTACAACTAAACAGTAAAATATTCAATTTCACGCCCATTTTCGACTAGTATTTACGAACAATAGATGATTTCCACAGAGGAAGAAATCCTTGACTTGAGTATTTACAAAGCCTAAAAAGTGAAACCTGAATTTTTTCTAACTCTCAAGAGTGAAGGCCGATTCTTCATCTAGAGAGTCAATCACAGGGTGGCGATCGTCAGGGAAAACCTGGAATTGTCAGGGAATTTTGGAAATCTGGAATAGTCAGGGAATTCTCGTAACAGTCAGGGAGACACTGGGGTAGGAAATTCTCGTTATTTTTCTGCCATTACGTTTACCGGGCAGTCTTTCCCGCCCTTTATTTTACCCAAACATTTCGCCAACTAAAACTAATGTCCGTCGCCGAAGTGCATAGAAAAAGCCCCGTCAATTCGTTGAACATTCAGTTGTGAATGTTAGTTATTTATTTGTGAATCAGTCGTACAATGTATCCATTTTGTGAACCCATAATGCGATATTTGCCTAGTAGTGTTTAAATTCATGATCAGCGTGTATTCTAATCATCACAAGGAATCCGAGGCAATGTTTTTCGGAAGATTTTACCCCGCGTTTTCTTTTTAACTTTCGAGACTCAGGTCGAGGGATGGTTGTAGCACACTAGCTTGTAGTAAATACGTACTTGCCAGGAACTTTGAAGTTGACAAAGTAAATATAAATGGGGCGGTCGATGGTGGAATTGAGAATATTATAAATTAGTTTTAAGTCTGCTGTGAGTCTAAGGGTGCTAAGATTAGGGATAGAGAGGGGGGAGAGAATAGTGTGAATTTAGATTTTGGAGTCGAGTTGTTGGGATACTTAACTCTTTGAAGAAGAAGATGAATGTGGAGCGTAGTTGGAGACTTTTGATAGATGATTTGGAGGATAAGACTATCAGTAGATTTAGAATTATACATGACGAGATGTGTGTGCTCTGAGGTAACCAAGCTCTTTTCATTGTGCTTCGAGTTCTTTCGAAAGCCGATCTTGTTTGTGCATTCGGTCGCCTTGACTCCGTCCGTCACCTGTTGAATCCATTCGGATTTCAACCCTCGCACAATTGGTCCGTCGTTAATGAGCAACCACCCACCCCCTCCCCTTACCTCCCCTGCCCCCCCAACCGCCGTATCTGATCGATTTCTTACTCCCGCACCCTCCATGGCCCACCCCACAAACTCGTGAGACGCTGACGGACCTTCAGGGTCTCCCGAGAGAGAGGGTTCTCTCTCACTCCATCTTCTGAACAGGAAACGCCTTCCCGGCTTCCTTTGTTTTTCTCTTTTTCTCCCTCCCCCCCACATCCCTTAAAGGAGGACCGAATTGGGATGGAGTTGGATTCGAGGCGTCTCTTGAGATTGTGGGCCACTCGGCCAGTCACGTGACGAGGGAAGATTCGCTCTTATCGTTAATCACGACAATTAACTGTCGATAAGGTGGTGAAAAAACGCGCTTCGTCTTTTTGCCGGTGACGCAGAGTGGCGTACAAGGAAATTCCAAGCCCAAACGATAAAGAATATTTGAATGATGGCCTAAAAGCAGTTGAAAAATGGAGTGATTAATGGCAGTTGGAAAGAAAATTTTTTTTAATGTGTAGTGATGAATTTTTGGAAAAAGAATTGTTATCCACCTAGCACTTACTACTAAAGGAATAAGAAATCAACAGACTTGGAATCCATGAAATATCTTGGAATAAAACTGACTCCTGATCTGTCTTGGGGTAAACACTACGTGAGATAATGGGTCTAGCTAACCGTAAAATCGGATTCATCGAAAGAGTACTGCGCAAATATGACGATCATGTACGAGAAATGAGCTACTTTTCCCGTGTAGACCTCTATTGGAGTACGCTGCCAGTATATGGGATCCTTAGGAAATAGGCATAAATAAACGAATTGGAGTGTGTGCAGTGAAGATCAGCAAATAAAGGGACGGTATGATAACTATATCTGCGTTTCCAGTCTGTTATATGAACTAAAATGGGAATCATTAACAAACCGTAGGTTCAAAATTAGACTTTATCTCTTAACTAAATTCCATGACAATATATTCACAAATGAAGTTGAAAATATTTTGCGGACTCCAACTTACAATGGTAGACTGGACCGTAGTCATAAAATTAGATAAATAATTTAGCGAACTGACAGATTCAAAATATCCTTATTTCCTCGTCTATTTAGGAATATGGACAACTTTAGATATATCCAATAGAATAAATACGACATGTTTTGTGTGAATGCAATCCCTGCCACACACTTTAGTGTGACTTGCAGAGTATTATGTAAATGTAGATGTTAACTCAACTGAAAATCGAACCAAGTTCAGAGTACTCAAAATCGTATCGAGTCGAAATCGAGTCAATGGTATGCGATAATTGCGATAAAACAAAGGTCCTTTTACAAATGGAAGTACTCTTTCATAGTGTAAGCATCGACTTCCATGACAGTAAGGATCGATAAACGATACATTCTTGACTATTATTTGAGCTTCCAGGGAAATAACCTCGTAGTTATTTTCATTGGAAGTGGAGTCGTCGATATCATATTTTATCGTGCAGCATCCGGAGTAATTCCGAGAAAAATTCCCACTAGCGGGGCATTGAGAAGAGGATTAATATGTTGGATAATTAAATTCATAGAAAGCTACAAAGGCAAAATAATGTTTTGATTATTTTTATCGTTTATAAAGAGTGAAATTAGGTTGGCAGTAGTTACCAATCGTTGCAAGCGTATGTGAATGGGGAACTACTAGTTGGTAGGTACGTGCGTTTAACAGGCCAACTGATATGGCGAAATATTGCCGAAGCTGCTACGATCCCATTTAGGATGCTGCGCTATTTAATTGGTACGCTCTCCGCACTTCACTTCCCTTCCCACAATTCCCGATCACGACCAGCCCGTTTCATAACAATCCTCCTCCGCAAGGGAAACAATGGCGTCGACACGGGAAAGTCCGTGTCGTTATGGAGCACCTCTTGTTTGTCATGACCCATTAGAACGCGCCATTGTGCGAAACTCGCCAGTGTTTTTTTTTACTTCGGAGAAATCGTCGATACCATTCGTTCTTTCGAGCCTCGTGGACTCGTCTCATCTCTCATCCACTTCTGCCGAACCGTTGAAGCGGAAAGTCGTAAAGAAATAAGAAAATTACCGAAGCTTGATCTATTGCACGAATTCGATAATCTTAACAATGGAAGGCGTGGTATAGGGCAGTCATTCTCCGTCATGAGCGTCCATGAGGGCTTAATTTACGCAACTCAACTCGAGGACAAAGGGGATGAGACAGGAAACGTTTCGCTCGTTTTATAACGTGCTCTTATTCCAGAAAACCGCCCGAGAGTAATGATGCTATAAGAAGAGTTTTAGTCTCTTGGTGAAAGAGTCATCAACGATGAGTTGAGGGTACACGACAATTGATCATAAAATCTGGCTAGGCTATCATTAAAAAAAAAAATATTTTTGGCGCAATACTGAATGAACCACATGCTTAGGTAACTTATGGACATACTCAGAATCTCAACTACGGTCTGACGTCCATTACTTACCCCCTAAAATTCCTACAACGAATCAGATTGGTGTACAGTATCTACATGCAAAGGTGGTATTTATTCTCAGCGTGATGCTGAAGACTTGAGTGAGAGATTATGAATATGTATGGGCTACCTTCCGAATCTCAACTACAATCTCACTTATACTGCTTGCGACATAAAATCTCTATTACGAGTTCGAAATGGTATACAGATTCACCTCGATATGGTTCGAAGGGGTATAAAGCGTGGTAATACCAACTTTGCAGGGTGAATATGCACACCGATTTGACTCAAAGTAGTGATTTCAGGACGTAAGCAGTAGAAGCGAGACTGTAGTTGAGATTCCGTGTAAGACCCTTGGTCGTTATTTAAGTAGGATTATCCTCCTGTCTTGAGAACGACTGAGGTCCGAGAATAGAGAACTGGTATGTACAACAACGTGGATGGCCTTCCGGTTTAAGTGTTCCGGGCTCACCAAGTGTCACAAAGCACAACCGAGTGGGGAATTCACACATCATCGAAGTAAGGGAGGAGGGGACAATTCCTTTTCCTGTGTCGCCTGCTATTTCAAAGGTTGGTGCAATTGGGCGAGTGGTTCATTCTATATTCCTTCTTCACATACTCAAATTATAATTTAGTGTACTGTCATCGTCATATAGTTTAACTATATTGCTCAACCCAAAGCCATTTTTTCGCGTGCCGCAACGAAGATATCAAATTTAACGAATAGATAATAAATTGGAGTACGTTTTAAGGTTTTTCGGCATTTTTTACTCACTTGCAAGAGACATTTTCACGTATGTAGAGCATCTAATGGAATAGTTTTAGACTCTTTCCTGCATGTGACCGCATATGCTAACATCAGTTCCATTGTCTGTCCTGCATCATTATATTTATTTTAAAGTCTGGTATTAATTACATGTGAATCTACTTTTTGCCTAGATAAATTTGCTTAACCTAGAGTAAATCGGTTCTGCAGTTACCAAGAATATCATCATAACTTGCTATTATTACTGTATGACAACTACCTCGGTAGCTAGTGGTAACGCAGCCGCCTGGCAACCCAAAGGTCATGGGTTCAAATCCACCTCGGGTATGGATGAGGTGATGATCTTAGGTTTTAGATTCGGTTGGAATGTGCTGTATAAGCTAAGCAGTTGGCGGCACCTAATAACTGAATTCTACGACTATAAATACGTGTGCGACGGTAGTGCATGTCTTGGTCTCACCCACTGCCACACACCCTCAAGGTGGTTCGTATCCTGTCTCCCTATGGTGATTTGCATGCCTGGCGTTAGGAGGCGAAGACCCTTCCTTTCTCAGGGTACATTCGACAACGTGCAGTCCCCTCGCTTATCCTTGCCTTCAAATTCGTGCAGCTGTCGGGGCACTTTCTTCGGGGCTGGGTTCGAACCAAGGACTGGTCGGACCGGATTGCGGACGGCTTCCTTGAAGTTCCGCCCTCCCTGTCCTGTCGCCAAGGAGATAGGGATATGACGGCACGGTTGTGGACGTGAAGTTCGGGGGTAGACCGATTCCTTCCTGCTGGACACTTCGGAACAACCCTCGTGTAAGTTTTGCCTCCCCTAATGGGCGAAAGCTCTCTGCTCTCTATCAGTACCATGTTAGATATGTATATGAAGAGCCCAGTTTGATCATATAAACAAGATTTGAGAGATAGATTGTCCAAACGATAGATTTAAAATGTCGTTTTTTTCGCGTGCTCTAAGAGAACAGAATTACTAAGGCCCGTATTCATAGTCATTGTCTCAAGATTTGCTTGAGATCCATTTGAGAATTTGTGCGATTCCGTATTCATAGTCACTATCTCAAGATCGACTTGAGATCGCGTTGAGCCAGATTGGAGATTTTGCCAAGACAACGATGGGGCAGTCTCGAGCCGATCTCAAGACCAACTTGCACCAATATGGCTGATAGCGTAACACCGAATATCGTTTTTAGATTCATTTATATTCCATACACTTCGACGTTTTGGAGTTATTTTAACTTATTTGTTGTTAACAATAAAGGCAAACCACATTTTAATTACTTTGACGGGTGAATACGATTGTTGTTATTTGTTTGGGATACCGCTTGAAAACACATTGGGTGAATGAACGCTCGAGCGCTAATGCATTTATTCTTTGCTATTATATACTATTTTTTGTATATTCAGGCGTTTGGTGATATTATTTACATTATTTGACGACGATTACTCTTGTAAAGTACGGTCTGGTGCTTTCCCGGATCTGGTGCGCATAAAATTCACAAAGTTTTCACGGGTGCTCCACCGGGTCAAGACTTCATTCTCACTTGATGTGGATATATCTTTTGGAATACGCTCTTGATCTTGGCTTCGCTTAACACAGGTAAGAAATTGTTCAGCTGGGTCGTTTAACGTTGCAATTTTGACCAATTTAAGTCACTATATTGGATGACGATTACGATCAGTTTCATATTTGTAACTCTCCTGTTTTCTTATATTTTCTGACTCTGACATTCTCGAATTTGATTCTTGGTGAAGTGATCTTGATTTTAGATGGGTAATGGTCGGTGTTTTGTACCATGATTTAGGAAATTGATGGACTTTTTTGATGAAGATGAAGAGAGAGTACCGAAGCGATATATTAGGGACAATGAGAACCCCATGGAATATTATTCCGACGAGGAATTTTACAGACGGCGCCTATGTTCTGAAGACACCGTTTGAAATGGTATTTATTCCATCGTGGACATCGAAGAGGGCCAGTGAAACAGGGGTCTTCCAGTTCCAGAAATGCTACGACTGCTAGTTGCTCTAAGATTTTATGCAACCGGAGACTTTCTGCAGGTGTGTATAAATATATTTATGCTGTCTGATTCACATTATATATTAGCGCTATTCTGATGCCAATATTGATAATTTTCCCACAATTAACTTGTAGGATTTGTGTTTGTAGTCAATGTACGGAATGAAAAATATGATTGCATACAACATACACAGCCAATGCCAATATCACAAATGGAAGTAATGGCATCGGCAATGAGTCAGCATTCATAAATTATGCATAAAATGCAGTAGAAAGAGTGATTGAGGATATTTGGCATTATATGAATTTACTACCCATGACAGGTGAAATAAATAGAAATACCTATACAATTAAATTCTATTTGCTAACAGAAAGTGAATTTATTGAAGACAATACTGTGTCAATACTTTGTTCGTGAAGCAGGAAAACTTTATGTTGCAACATTTCTGCTTGCCTCTCCTGCCAGTGGTAGTAAGTTCACAGCATGTCCAAATATTCACAACTACCCTGCATTAATAGTATAATTAGAGAACACTGCCGATATTTAATACATTGGTGTAATTAGTAATTTAAAAATTATGTGGGATTTGCACATTGGCTAGAATCAAAGCAGTCTTAAACATTAATAAGCTATGAGAATAAGAAATAATTGCAAAGAAAATTAAACAGAACCTATAATCGTGCATTAATTTATTATAAATTATGGGTTAATTATTTGGATAGGCACCTATAAAAATGTATCAATTCTTTAGTGATTACCATAAGAAAATAAAGTGAAATGTCTCACCACATAATAATCATTCTTTAGTAAATATGTGGCTTTCTTGAGTGTTAGGAAAACTAAAGAGCGCAGCTCAAATGCATGTGGTATTTCACTATATATAATGTAGTTTTAATTCTCGAAAGACAAAAACGCTCTTTGATAACAAAAAACTTATTTTCCAGGTGCAATTTAGCCAACAGAAGGACAAGGAATATCATTGAAATGGAGTTCTGAAACAAAAGTTCCAGTGTCTTCGAAGAAAACTTGTAGCAAATATGCTTGTACTGCACAATATTGGGGCACACTATCAAGATCTATGAAATGTAATGGATGACGAATAAAACACAGTACCTGTGCCCCATGCAGCCCAAAACCACCAGCCATTACCCATCTAAAATCAAAATCACCATGTTGAAATGTTATTTGGCAGTAGTTTATTCAAATCATTTTTCATTATAGGGTTGTAAATGAAGCAATTTTTACAATAGTTAATAAAACTAGGTTGTTTCAGTGTATTAATTTATTATCTCTGAAAATTGTTACATTTTAAGTTAAGTTGCTTTTGTAATATTGCCATTTGAAGCCTATGGAGTTCCCCTTTTCTCCTCTCCTCAACCTCAAATGCCACTCTCTTTATTTCCTCCTCCTCCTCAAGCAGTCTCATCTTCTCCTTAGCCTACTCCACCATGTATTTATGTTCGTTGGTTACTCGGCTTTCTAGGCAGCAGAACTCTTTCACCTCTTCCAGTTTTTGCTTCCCTAGTTTAATGTGGGTTTTGGCCTCTTCTCTCTTTCTGCACACCGATATCTTAGTTTTATTCTTATTGATCTGCAGATGATATTAGCAATTTTTATCAGCAATTAATTTGAATATCATAATCTCATTGCAAAAGAAAATTGAGGCAGTTTCATTGATTGTTTACTAAAAATACGTCACATTGCTCTTATCTTATCAATGTAATGATGAACTAATAGTGAATTAATGTTGTGACTTTCAGTGAATTCCCAACTTTTTTAAAGAGCTGAAATCCCGCTTTTTTTACCTACACTATATATACAATGCTTGGTAATTTGAATTCCGCGGAACTCATGAATATCCCTAATTTTAACCAGTTTATCATTACGTCCATTGGTGCTATTATATATCATAGGTATTTGTTATAAAGGCTATACAATGTTCATGCTAGGCATTAAGATCATGCAATCTTTTGAGTTGTACATGGATAGTTAATCTAGCACACATAGGTTCTTTTCCTTCCGTTAATAAACATGAAAATTATGTTTCACCAGTATATTAGTCACCAGGTCATTACAACTCCAGCGATAATTCACTTCACCTAATTTTTTTTACAAGTTTCTGTTCAATCATAATTGATATTAATTAATGTGGAAGGCTATTTGTGCACTAATAATTAAAGCCACAAATAAAATTGCTGTATTATAATAGATGGATATGCTCGCAATTGAATTGAAGCTGCTTTTCTTCTACAGAAAAGGGCTTGTTTATTCCCGCCATAATTTTAAGTTTAATCTCACCGTTCTTGCGGAGTCGTCACTTTTTCCGGTATGAAAAATAACGATATCCAAAATAACCGCGCATCGCTGGTCTCAAGCCGATCTCAGTCTTGAGATCGCGCTGAGAAACAACTATGAATACGGATGGCGGTCTCAGTCTCATCTCAGTCTTGAGCTGAGACTGAGCTGAGATCGACTCAAGACCTGACTATGAATACGGGCCTAAGGGTTAGGTAGGTAAAAAAATTACTGGAGTGGTCTATAGTGCATGAAAATAGGGGAATAGTGATGATGTATTTAGGATTTTTTTAAAACCAGTTATCAATTCATTGCTATGTAGATATTAACCACGTATTTGCACGTGAACCTTATATCTAGCATGTTAGCTTGAAGTAGTAGCGCTACATCACATAGTTGCATGTAAGTAGTGCAGGTTCCTGATAATCCCCCCCTGCCACACACCCTCGGGGCGGCTTGCAGGGTTTTACGTAGGCTTACTATCGCTCTGGGTCTACTTGGTGTCCTGTTAAAAAAACTTAAGGGAATGGAATGGGGTGATTTCGCTACAGGAGTGGATTATCTTCGGTTTGGCGAATCGAATATTCTATCTATTAACGTGTTGAAAAAGAAATTTATTTTTTATTTTAAACCATTCCATTCTTGCTCGTAATAATTATACAGAGGTCTACAGTTTAAACCATTCCATTCTTGCTCGTAATAACTATACAGAGGTCTACAGTTTTAAACCATTCCATTCTTGCTCGTAATAATTATACAGAGGTCTACAGTTTAAACCATTCCATTCTTGCTCGTAATAACTATACAGAGGTCTACAGTTTTAAACCATTCCATTCTTGCTCGTAATAATTATACAGAGGTCTACAGTTTAAACCATTCCATTCTTGCTCGTAATAATTATACAGAGGTCTACAGTTTCAAATGCTCCTTCGGACGACTATCTTCATAGGGCCAAGATGTCTCAAAACGTGTTGTTTAAGATATAAGACTCGTCTTTTTTTTATTGTTCGTCAGTCTCTTTTCCTGTATTTTTTAGAATTTCCCTATAAATTATTCGATTACTCCAATTTATTAGAAGAATGATGAAGATTAAATGGATCAACCGAGTGAAAAACGAAGAAGTCTATATAAGAGTGGGATCAAAGAGAAATCTTCTGAATACCCTAAAAGGAAGAAGGGACAACTTAATCGGCCATGTCTTGAGACAATATGAAGACAATCGTCGAGGGAAAAGTGATCGCGAAGAATGTAAAAGGCAGGCTTCATATGAGATGCATGGAACAGGTTGTGAAGGATGTAAAAGATAGGAATTACGTCCGTATGAAGAGAATGGCCGATAGAAGAATCGAGTGGAGGGCTGCGTCAAACCAATCCTAGGAGCGTTGACCGATGATGATGATCCATTTTATTTATATCCGGCGTCATTGTTTTTTGGGTAAACCCGCGTCACAGTATAAAAATGACCAACAGTTTCGTCTCCGCTGCTGGAGACTTCCTCAGGGTAATGACATTCCTTGGTTAGCGCGTAGGGGCGGCTCGGGGTACATTCGACAGGGTACATTCGACAACGAGCAGTCCCCTCGCTTATCCTTGCCTTCAAATTCGTGCAGCTGTCGGGGCACTTTCTTCGGGACTGGGTTCGAACCAAGGACTGGTCGGACCGGATTGCGGACGGCTTCCTTGAAGTTCCGCCCTCCCTGTCCTGTCGCCAAGGAGATAGGGATATGACGGCACGGTTGTGGACGTGAAGTTCGGGGGTAGACCGATTCCTTCCTGCTGGACACTTCGGAACAACCTCTTTTTCACCCCATATTCTCACGGTGGTGGAGGTGGGGGAGTGGATGAGGGGGTTTCTCGATTTTTCTTTTTGTTCTCGAAATAACTGGAAGCCAGGATGAGCTTACCATTTGTCCTTGGTCTCTATTAAAATTTCTTGCATACTTCCTAATTTCGAGGGCCTCTGTTATTAACCTCGTCTTGAAATGTTTTTCCCTTGCTATGACCTCTGCATTGGTCACGTCGATTTCGTGTCCTTCGGCGGCGTGTTCTGCGACCGCTGATTTTTCGAAGTGTTCCAGTCGAATGGCAGCTCCATGTTCTTTTATTCTTGTCCGTATTGTTCTGCCCGTCTCTCCTACGTACACCTTATCACACGATCGGCAGCTTAATTTGTAGACTCCTTCCGTCTCTAATATATCTTTTTCTTTTACGCTGCGTAAGAAGTCTTTAATTTGCCTTCGAGGTTTGAATATAGATCTTATGTCATGCTTCTGTAATTGCATTCTGTATTTATATCGTTCTTCGGAATCTTAACTCGCCAAATGCTTCTAGTCTTACCTTCCCTGTGGCGGTATTGAGCATTCGTCTGTGTCGGACAGAACATGCTTCAGATGTACGTCGATTGCACATACGCCGATGTTAGTGGATGACAACCCTTTTGTACGCTCGGAGAGAAAAGAGAGTAGTCGCTTTTTTTCATTCGTCGGTCCCGTTTTTGTGGAATTTCGCTGCTTCCTCGTCGAACGTGAAAATCCACACGTAAGTCTTTTGAACCTGCCGTCTGGAAAAGTGGGTCATCTGAAAGTAGACTCGTTGACAACCACGGATTTGGAACATGTTTGATTTTAGCAGGAGAAGGAGTTCAATCTTACTCTGATCTAACTGTTTTCATACTGCTTTAGTTGTTAATGTGTAAAACACTCTATTCCACTGATTACCTACCTACTGACATATTGATCAGTAACCTAAAGACTTCTCTCGCAGCTGAAAACAGGTTCATATTTCGATGGCATTTCGTTTTGAAAGTGGATTGACAATAACGATATCTCACATTTGAAATCATCTCCAATTTAATGGGAAAATGTATTAATTTATGTTATTCCCTTACATAAAATTTATATATGAACGTAATATTTTAACAATATTATCTCATTTTGTCGTTTCATATTTCTCCATTCTCCATAAAATACGCTCTGTATATGTACTCAATAAAAACATGCCATACCATACTCCATAAATATGTGAATATTTCCTTGATTTCGCGCGGCTGCAGAGAAGTTAACACTGAAGGAATTCGAAATGTGTTGCCACAGAAGTGTGATGAAAATAAAATGGACCGACCGAGTGACAAATGAAGAAGAGAGTGGGGATAATAGCAAAGGAATGCCATGCATGATATACGTATGGAACAAGTAGTGAGGGATGTAAAAGAAAAGAATTGAAATAGAACATGAAAAAATATAAATAATGACTATTGAAAGCCGACATGGGCAATAGAGTGAAGGGCTTCCTCATAACAGTCTTTAAGATTGTTGACTTATGATTATGATGAGCATTTGAGCTGCATAACACCGTAAAATATCTTGTGTATGGATGTAAATCACCGTTTCCCTCGACAACCGATGATTCTATTGACACGAGGCATGTAAACAACGTGTATATTGGAGATGGACGTTCCGTAAATAATTCGCATAGCGTTAAATCCATCGTGAGTGTCCTCTCCCCGTACTGACCAGCTATTTGAGTGTTTATACGGAGACCGCTCATAGCCCCCGGCCGATGATGCAAGCTAATTTCTTGGTTATCTCGGAGTAGATTGGAGGACGTCACTCTCAGCCGCTTGCAGCCAACTGTTCGGCGCGCTCCCGCGCTGGCGAGCGTCCATTGCCAAGGTTACGCCTTTCAACAACGCGCCATGCCAGCCCGCCATGTCGCTGTGAGCCTCGCGCAAGGCCATTTTCTATAATAACCGTTCATTACCCGGCATGCACCATCGATCCCTTGTCGCATGGGTGTGGCAATGCGTGCCGTGCAGGAATCGTGAACGTAGAGTGATGGAGGGGGGGGAGACGACCTCAATCACGTAGCTCTTCATTCTTTTGCTTTGTGTTTGCTCGGACAGCGTGCGAAGCCATTCTCCATTCGTGAGCCGTTTTAGTAAGCGCGAGCTAATATTGAACGTATCCTGGTTACCGCCCCATTGGCTGTTTACGTCCGGGGTGGACAAATCCGAAACGAAATTAGCAGCGGTAAAATTATCATCTGGGTCCTGTTTGGAATGTCGATAGGATAGCGAGGATCTGTTTGAGGTCTTGTTCTGGGTCTCCATGCTTCTGATCTATATAGTAATGTTAGGACAGCCATTACTTTGTAAAATTTTATTTTAGTTTCATTTGCAATTTTTCCACTAAATGCTCTTCTTATTGTCTCACATATATTCTTTGATAATTGGTCGTTTTATTAAAAATGTCATTTTCCTCTTCATAGGCGATGTCGCATCCTAAATATTTGAAGTGTAATATCTGATCTAAGACCTTATTTTCAAATATTATTTTCGGCAATATGGTACTTTCCTAGTAATACCATTGTCATGGTTTTTGTACGGATATTTTCAAGTTATAGTCTCTACATATCAGGTTTAATTTATGGGCAGCGAATTGTAAATGGTATTCATTATCTTGAATTCATTTGGTCATCTGGATGGATCTGCATGTAAATTAAAACTTCGTTACTTTTTTTTATTTCTGGCGGTGTAACTTTCTTCCATTCTGGAAGACATTCGTCTATGTATGTATTAAATAGTAAATTAAAAATACCATTGCCCGCTGTCTTGCAAAGAATTTCCATTTCCCACTCTTTTCGAAGGAATCGAGTGAATAGACTATATCTCAATAACAGTGGGAATGGGTAATAATTATTAACAGCGTAGGAGTTTTGCTATCTCGGAGCTGAGACATCATTACTCACTGAAAGCAATTGAAGAACGTCGTTTAAGCCGCGATAGAAGGCAGAGTTCTGAGGAAAAGGGAGGAAGAAGGTTGCTTTAATACAAAGGAAGCTATGGGTGGCGATCTAAAGATGAGATAGGGAAAGAAAATTTCGAAAAAAAATATTTTTTGGGAGTATAGAAGCGGTCTTTGGAAATCTCCGTCGCGGGATAAAAGGCCGATATTTTAATGGCTATGGCTTTGACTTTTCATTGCTTTCGCGTGATGTAGTTGATGAGTGGTTCTTCAGGGGTGCTCGGACCCCTGGGGTTTCAAGAAAATTCAAGGGGTACCGAGGCGTTATCATAAAAATAAATATTTCATCAAATGGTTGCTGCACCCGACGAGTAAACAATCAATTAATATGCAGATTTTTTTTTAAATTTTAGCCCTATTTTCATTATTCATCTTGAACATAAAGTCCATATTTTTGCGGGTGGCCGCATCTATATTTATATAGTTGAAACCGCTCCGCTTTCTTCATCTTTTGGCTCTGATGCCGTCAGACACATTTCAGTGTTTCGTTGAAGTCTGGGTGAAAAATATCGAGTTTCGCGAAAGGGGGTTTATAGTCTCACATATTCTTTGGTTATTGGTCTTCTATTAAAAATGTCATTTTCCTCTTCATAGGTGATGTTGCATCCTAAATATTTAAAGTGTAATATCTGATCTAAGATCTTATTTTCAACTATTATATTCGGCAATTGGGTACTTTCCTAGGAATGTCATTGTCTTGTCTTTTTGTACGGATATCTTCAAGTTATAGTCTCAAGGTATCAGGTTTAATTTAGGGGCAGTCAATTGTAAAATGGTCTTCATTATCCTGAATTCAGGAATTCCTCCCTTTTCCTCAGAACTCTGCCTTTCTATCGCGGCTTAAACGATGTTCTTCAGTTGCGTTCAGTGAGCAATGATGTCCCAGCTCCGAGATAGCAAAACTCCTACACTGTTAATAATTATTACCCACTCCCACTGCTATTGAGATATAGTCTATTCATTCGATCCCTTGCAAAAGAGTGGAAAATGGAAATTCTTGAGGATCGGGTTGGTGTGGTGGCTGGAGTACTGGCCTCCCATCCCGAGGTCCCGGGTTCGATTCCTGGTAGTGGCGGATTTTTCAGTGAAAAACCGATCCGCACTTGAGTGCCTAGTGGAGGGCATTTCAAGTTCAGTACTCCGTCCGTCGGATGGGACGTTTAACCGTGGTCCCCTTGGCGCCTTTCGTTAAGAGTAGGCTAATGCCAACGCCACGTTTCTCTCCACCCTTCCTCCGTTTCATGATAACTCCTACTATTACCCAATTACCCACCTTTCGTAAATGGCGCAAATGACCTCAGCTGTCGGTCGCCTCCCCTGAAAAACTATCGAACTATCGAACTGGAAATTCTTTGAGAGACAGCGGGAAATGGTATTTTTAATTTACTATTTAATACATACTTAGACGAATGCCTTCCAGAATGTTACACCACTAGAAATATAAAGAAGAAAACGAATTTTTAATTTCCATGCCATTTCCAGATGACCAAATGAATTTAGGATAAAGGTTTCACTGTACCGTTTCGCGATCAATTGCTCACTGGCGAATTGTCGCTTCTCTTCTGTCTGCTGCTGGGTCGCTCTTGATTGCTGCGCGAGCAGGCCCAATCGTCGGGCTCGCTTTGGGGCCAACGCACGTTCATTTAAATGAAGGTTTTATCAGTCGGTCGCGAGTTTTGACCTTCAACTAACTTCCATGGAATAATTGGCTTTCGCGTGCTGCGTTCGCTCCGCTCCTCATCTTCATGAATCAACTCCGAAATTGGCCAGAGGGCGACATTGACACGTGACTGGCCCATGTCGGGGAAGGTCCTTGTTGGGTTCAATCTGCAAGTCATGCGGTACGGATGCGTAATTTTTTCACCTACCCTTCTGCAGTTTATTCCTTCTAGTTCCGTGATAATCAAGATTTGTGAATCTTCATCCAACCGGAAATGGAGTTTTTTACCGTATTTTTATTGCCAAATCTGATAGAGTTTGTAAAATAAAAATACCCGTGTTTTTCCGTTTTTCTATCCGTTAATTATTTCTCGAGTTATAAGCGGCGTAAAACAGATGGTTTTAACCCTTTCGGAAAAGTGGGCGTGGTGCAGCCTCTGACGTATATCGACTTCGTCCAATCACAAGTGAGCCCGTGAAGCTACTTAGCCTTATCGCAATGGGGGGGGGACACAGCTGATTCTGCCAATAGGAGCAGTTGCGACAGCATCTGTACGAGCAGACCTTCCGAGAACTCCCCTCATCTCCCTTCCCTTCCCCTAAAAGCAGTCAAGGACGGGAGGAAAATGACGTCAATGATATCAAAGCAGCTTTTTCGGTGGGCATCACCTTTTGCTTATTTTAATTTTTGATTTATGAGTAAATGGTTGTGGTTAGAAGATTAATTTTTTTACTATAATTCCTTTTTCGATTCCATCTAACGATTTCGTGTACGAAATTGCGATTTCGGTTCCGAGTAAACGCCCCTATTCGAACGTTTTAATATGAGTTCTTGGTGTTATTTCAACTCTGAGTAGATGATAACTATACTTATACTGTATTCTTTTCCGTCAAAAATTGATTAACTATATTCATTGTTATTTTCTTTGATTTCTATGTGAATGCATTCATGTTATTATTTGCCAAAGAAAATACTTTGATGCAAACATGAAAATAATTCAAAAATTCAAATTACTAGGTGAATATTCATTTAAATTTTTATCGTCCTCTGCTATATAACGTGAAGAATTTTCCAATCCTCTAAACATTAGCCCTTCTAACTATGGCGAGGAAAGTTTACCCACGGTTCTGGTATAGTTGTACTCTTTAAATAAACGTATTCGTCAGAATTATGAAGTGCTCGCCGCTTAATTTTTTTCCGAGAATCAGAGATATGGAATTGAGTACTAAATTACGACACGGTACTTGCTCAATATTATAACTGTGCAGAAAAATATTCGTGCAGTATGAAATTGCGATGCGATATTGTTCTAAGTCGAATGGCGGAACGTTTAAATATTTCTTAGTGCAGTGCGAAATTACGGCGCAACAGTAATTTCTTCGAGGCACGAAATGAGCATCGCCCCGTGCAGCACAGCAAGTCTTGCGGTCGCTCGTGGAGTTGAGGCGACGGGTCACGTGACATCCCGCTACACGTGCGTGAGAGCAAGTCTTTATCTTCCCCTCCTCCCCTAACTCCCCCTACGGCCCCCTCCCTTGTCCCCTTCCCCCTCCCAGCGAACTGCAAGGAACGGACGACGTCGGTGCCAACCTTTCGCTTGAAACCGCCGACGTAACAATCGCCATCTGTCGACCAATCGCCAGTCTGAGAGTCGGATTTGATTGGCCATTTATTGAATCGACTCGAGGCGCAAACGACGTCGAGGAAGAGGAGATACTTGCGATATCTCGCGACCGAAAGGCATTCTGTCGTTCTTCACATAAGCTTGCACTATAAGATAATACTATTCCTTTTTAATGCATGATATGTAGTGCATGTTTGGTGAGTAATCACCCCCTGCCACACACCCTCGTGGTGGCTTGCAGGGTATTATGTAGATGTAGATGTAGATTCGTTCATTGCAATCAGAAAAATAATCTCCCGTGTCATTTAGCGAGTTAAACAGTTCGGAAAAACCGTCTAAAAGATCGGTTCGCTAAACACTCATTTAAATATTTTAAACCTCGCTATAGGGAAGAAACATTCCCACTGTTTTATATCGACGGTGTAGTCAGTGGGTGACATACTACAATTGACTCACGAAAGGCAACCGACGGCTAAGATCATTTGCGTCTTTTACTGTGCTTAGGTATTTGGGTAAAGGAAGGATTTCGTGAAGGAGCAGGGGAAGGGTGGAGGAAAACCTGGCGTCTGTATCGAAAATTGAAATTCACGCATCAAGATGAAAAGACAGTGAATTCGTGATTCCAAAAAAATTAAAAATACTTTATTGACATTTGACGATTGACTTAAAAGTACTTTATAAGTCAATAAAGTATTTTTTAATTTGTGGAATCACGAAGTCACTTGTCTTTTCATCATGAGGTTCCACCAAGAAACGCCTGATACCTCTATTTTCACGCATCAAGGTGGAGGTGCAATAGGGTGGTTTCCTTCTCTAGAAAAAAAAACATAATTCATTAATTGCAATTCGTGCCCCTCCATAAATGTTTTCATTTTACGCAAAAAAAATGTATTTAAAAGTCCGAGTTGACTAAAGAGTTAAATGTTAATTTTAGTTCCATTTAAAAAAGCAAAGAAATGACGAGACTGCGCAGCCGTGTTGCTAACGTAACAGGTGTATAGTTTACGTTGCGAGACATAGGAAATATTCGTCTCCTGAACTTATCAATGTATTTCAGATACCTCTAAGCTATAGTAAACATCTGTTAATAATCGCCATCGAAAATAATCAAATCTCTGAAGGTTGAACTTGGTATTAATAGTCGTTTTTTAGGCTCCAGGCCATCCTGCTCTTAGAGTGTGCTACTACGAAGCATTTTGTGAAGTTTGCGCGACTATCGGCCAACTTTACAGTCTTCGTTGTAAAACTAATGATAATTGTTTTTAAATGAAGTAACTACATGAAAATAATCATAGTAAATTACCTTAAGTAAAGTATGTACCTCAGGTACTTATTAATATGCTTTCACGCCAGGCACTTAGCCAGAGGGGGGGCTTCGGGTGTGCCAGCCCCCCCCCCAGAAATTTTTTCCCAATAATTTTGTTGTACTGACTTTAGCAGTGAACTTTACCAGTTAGAAGAGATAAGTATGAGCACTGTAAAAGTAAATACCAAGCACTGAAAATTAAGGGAAGAGATTTGTAACATGTCGGCACCGAATGTGCAAGGCTGATTTGTTTCAAGTTACGCAAGACTTAGACCCCCCCGAAGCAAATTTCTGGCTACGTTCCCGTTTCATGCAGTTCTAGGTCTGCTTGGAAGCGTCCTCAACACCACCTACTGGCATAGGGAGGAAATGCCAATGACGTCACACGTATGATTTACCGGAATGCGATAGTTTGCGGGATCGCGTTATCGCGCCATTAGATTATTTCATATGTAATTAATGAGAAGAAATACTTCCATAGTCATTTTACTTACTCAGTACTTAACGTCATTTTAAAACGAACGGCTTAAAATACGCACTCCGTAGGTTCCTTTGATCAAGAAAATAAAAAATGACAAGAGACTACGTTATATCCATGCCCACAACATGATGCGGTTTATTTAGGCAGTTATGCAAGCTGTAAATTGCACGACTTAAATCAGAATCAAATTGTGGGAATTGCTCATTTAGATTGCGTGGAAATTACACTGGGGCTTTGCATACACTCGAAGGAAATGGCAAAAGAGGCTTGAGATGAGCTCGAAGCTGGAGTAAAGGTGGGAGGGAAATTGATAAATTCGGTGAGGTTCGCGGATGACCCAGTGCTAGTCAGCCAGTCGGCCAAGGGCTTACAAAATATGCTGGGTGTGTTGCAGGGACAGTGCGAAAGATACGGGATGAAAATAAACCAGAAGAAACCAAAGTGATGCTATTTTCAAAAGCATAAAAAGGTAAGTTCAACTATAAAAGTTGGAGGTCAGAATGTAGAGCTCGTTGAGAAATTTAGTTCTTTATCTAGGTAGTGTGCTAGAGGAAAAAGGGTGTAGCAATTAGTGAAGTGAGAAGGAGAATCGCATTGGCAAAAGAAGCTTTATTCTCGTATGCGTGAACTTATGACTAAAGGCTTTGAGTATGCAAGTAAAGAAAATACTGGTGAACATTTCAATAAGGAGCGTTGCACTAAATGGGGCGGAAACGTGGGATTTGCGAAAAGTAGATGAAAGTAGACTTGGAGAAGGATGGAGAATGTAAAGTGGGTCGAAAGGAGGACGAACGGTGAAGTGCTAGAATTGGTAGGAGAGGAATGAAAAGTGATAGATGAAATTAGGAGAAGACAGAAGGTGTGGATGGAAAAGGTAATTAAAGGGGATGGCGTTTTGAAAGAAGTGATTGAGGGAAGAACGTTGGGTAAGCGGGGAAGAGGGAGGAGAAAAACGGGTAGCTTGGATAGAATGATGGGTGGCAGGAGGTATGAGGGGCTCAGGAGGAAACGATCGATGCAGGAATATTAAGCCCGTTTCACACGATGCTTGATCCAGCACAAGACCTAGTGTGCTAGCCGCTACTTGATATTGAGGACGGAATCTAGTATGATTGGAACCGTCCTGCTAGGAGGTTTCACACGATCATTGACCTTATGCTTGCTATGAATCGGTTATTCCATATGATTCCATACTAATTTAAAGAAAAGAGAAGTTCGTACAGCGTCTGTAACGTAACTTGATTGGTCGATGGCTACTGGGCTACTAGGTCCTACTAGAAATCTAGTACCGCATCAAACATGAAATCCAGTAGCTCAGCGAGTATACTAGCTAGCATGCTTGCCAGCCAGTATATTGGTTCTGTTCACACGAAACTGGAAAGCTAGCATACTAGCGAGTATACTAGATCTTGCACTGGATCAAGTATCGTGTGAAACGGGCTTTATTGCTACTGCAATGAGACCCAACATACATGTGCTATAGGCCCCATTCATAGTTTACGTACTAGAGTCGATGCAATCGAGATGCTTGTCCGATCTGGGGGGTTATTTTGTAATATCACCTTTTTAATGACTCTTTGCGGGAAGGCGGGGGACCGTTTCGCTCTCTTAATGATCGGCTCACGAACGGTTCGTGAATTGTCGAAGCTTCTGTCGGTAGCGGTATCTGTTGCCGATCTCGGTGTGCTGAAGTGCTTCACGTTGTGCGAATTCCAAAAATACAATTTAAAATCGTTTGTATCTTTCTCGCTCTTGCTTTTTTTCCAACTCAAGCTTCAAGTGGAAACGATGGTGGCTCCATTTCACGTTCTTTATGAAGATGAGATGGGAACTAATGGCAGGCGGAGATAATGAAACGGATCAAGAGTCGAAACATACGGATCAGAGCGGATGAATCGTCTAAAAGACCAGCACATGACCGGCAGTTCACCGCTTGAGATCCGAAGATGGTCACGCCGCCTGGGTGGCGGAGTTTAACTACGAAAAAGTGACATTTTATAACGTATTCGCACTAAAGTGAGATTACAAAATAACCCCCCTGAAGTCAAACTCGCGGAAGGATATTCAAATCCGCCCCTCTCAAGGCAAGGGCCGGCACGAATCCCGTTCCTCAATAATTGGAGTCGATCTTGCGTCGTTCAGAGGGAGGGGAGGGGGTCGTCCGTCCCGGTGCCATGGGAGGGGGTAATGCCCGCCCCTTGGCTGTCACCCGGGGAACAAATTTGCCGGGCCGGGACGGAACGCGAGTCGGTCGACGTCGGCGGATAGGCGCTGGACCGGTTTAATTCCTTCGTGCTCGGGCCTTCCACTCCATCCACACACCTCTTAACCCATGGAAGGGCAACTCGATCCCGTCCCTTTTACGGGTCAACGGCGAAGGAGGCGAGCGTGTTGATTTTTTTTTTCATGCATGCGGCACTTTTACACCGAATCACAATTCCGCTCCGACAATTTGCATGGTCGAAATTCGTCTTCCTTTCCTCATTACTTTCCTCCACGAATAACTTTGAAATGGGGGCGTTGACTCGGAAACCAAATCGCAATTTTGTGCACGAAATTGTTAGATGGAAACGAAAAAAGAAATTTAGTGAAAAAATGAATCTTCAAACCACAACCAATCGCTCATAAATCAAAAATTAAAATAAGCAGAAGGTGACGCCCACCGAAAAAGCTGCTGTGATAACATAGTCGATATACGATACGATATACGAAGTCGATATACGTCAGAGGTTGCACCACACCCACTTTTCCGAAAGTGATAAGGCCGCTTTACACGATACAATTTTTTGTACAATTTCTTGTACCAACGCTTGTATAACCTGAACGAAATTGTACGTTTGTCGTAATGGAATTAGAACAGGTTCTATTTCCCGTTCAGTCATTCAGACAATCGCACAAGCGTTCGTACAATTTGCCGCTTTACACGGTACAATTTCCTCATACAAGAGTTTGTGCAAGAAATTGTACAAAAAATTGTATCGTGTAAAGCGGCCTTTAAAGACATCAGTTTTTCGCCGCTTATAACTCGAGAAATAATTGACGGATCAAAAAACGGAAAAATACGGGTCTTTTTATTTTACAAACTCTATCGTATATGATATGCACAACATATCATGCATAAAAAAGGATTAGTATTTATAACTGTTCTAAACTTCACTATTTAAAAAAGATAAAAATTGCATAGCTAACTTGCAAAAACATGCTGTTAGTTGGGTTAGCTTCAAGTCCTTATACCAACATGCAGCTACTCGTATTGGATATATTTACCGTTATTCATATCTCTAATTGTGCGAGCAAAAAAGGACATTTTGAATCTGTCAGTTCGGCAATCAATTTCTCTAATTTTGTGATTATGGTCCAGTCTGCCATAGTAAGTTGGGGTTCGCAAAATATTTTTAATGTCATCACTGAAAATATTATCTTGGAATTTATTTTGGAGATTAAGTCTAAATTTCAACCTGCGATCTGACAATGATTCCCATTTTAATTCATTTAATAGACTGGTTACGCTAATAAGGTTATCGTACCGTCCCAATTCTTCCGATGTGTAGCCAGCCGCCCTCTGAGGAAACGGCGTGTTCCCTCGGTGCCTTCAGTCGCCGGGTCGTCTGGGGACCTTGAGAGAGGAGAAGGGCCCTTAGTTCATCCGCCCCGCTGCTAATGGGAGGGGGGGGGGCCCTTTTTTTATTTTTTCGCTCCGCTTCTCGCCCCCTCTTCCCATCATGCTCTCTTCCTCCTCAGACCTCAGGCCTTGAATGCACAAGCGGTGAGGGGGGTGACGTCACTGGCGAGAGACTCTCCAACACGCAGTTTGTGTGCTTAGCAGATAGAAAGGGAAATCTCTCTGTTTCTTGGAGGGACTTGGATACTTATGAGACGACCGGGATGGAAGATTCAAGCTCGCGCGTGGTGTCCGCACAGCATCCGTCTCTTGTTTTTTGCAGTTCACCTCTTCTACGTCCACATAATACCCTGCGAGCCACCATATTTTCGGAAAGTTTTCTAAAGGGACGATACGGTAATTATATTAGCGTAACCAGTCTATTAAATGAATTAAAATGGGAACCATTGTCAGATCGCAGGTTGAAATTCAGACTTAATCTCTTAAATAAATTCCAACGTAATATTTTCAGTGATGATGTTAAAAATATTTTGCGAACCCCAACTTACTATGGCAGACTGGACCATAATCACAAAATTACAGAAATTGATTGCCGAACTGACCGATTCAAAATGTCCTTTTTCCCTCGTACAATTAGAGGAACGAATAACGGTAAATATGTCCAATCGGAGAGTAGCAATGGATAACATTGGTAGCTGCATGTTGGTATGAGTACTTAAAGCTAACCCTACTAACAGAATGTTTTTGCATGTTTGCTTTGCAATTTCTATCTCTTTTAAACAGTGAAGTTCTGACTAGTATATTAATACTATTCCTTTTTTATGCATGATATATAGTGCATGTTTGGTGAGAAATCACCCCCTGCCACAAACCTTTGTGGTGGTATGCAGGGTGCTATGTAGATGTAGACAAAGTTGTGATGCAGGGAGTGAATTTACTCCAAACATGCATAAAAAGGATTGGTTTGTATATTATAGACTAAACTTCACATCTACATCTGCGTAATTCCCCTGCGAGCCAATAACAGGATGTGTGTGGTGAAAATCACCGTACTTGCACTACTGACTTGCAAATAAGAGCTACAATGATACTACTACATGAAAACAAGTTAGATGTAAGAGTCACGTGCTGCTAGATGGTCGGCATAGTAACGAAGTGATTACTGGGTAGAAAGATTTTCACTGAATATATTTATCTGTTTTTCCCTAGCATGCATAAATTAGTAATATTAAAAGATGTTTTTGCACTCCTGACTACTCTGGCAATTTATCTACCTAACCCTTTGCTCGACGCTTTCAGGCTTTACTTCGTAAAAATCCATTTCTTCGCGAGGTTTGATCGCCGACCTATCTCTCTCTCTGTGTTTAACTCCCTCGCAATTGATTCGGCGTTTCTGTCGCGTCAGCTGTGCCTGGCGGATGAGCACTACCCCGTCGTGGTGTGTTGTGTTGACAGCCCGTTGGGCTGCGAGCAGGGTGCGTGTGGCAGGGGTTGGAATTCAATAGAAGACGCCGGATATCGTTGACGCGATTCAAGATGTCAATCTGCGTGATTGCAGAGCGCGAAATTACAGGAAGCACATACTTAGTTCCGATCATCAAATTGTTTTAAGGCGCTCCGCTTACGTTGTTTCATCCTTACGAAGTGCTGTTCTTATCCTTAGCAATTAGGATGAAATAATGAACTGGAGAGTGTGCTGCGAATATCGGCAATATTTGTAAAGGGGCCCTATGATAAACATATTTACATAACCAGTCTACTAGATGAACTAAAGTGGGAATTGTCATCAGACCGTAGGTCGAATTTTAATCTTAATATCTTAATTAAATATAAAAGACGATATTTTAATAATTTCCAAGACAATATTTTCCCTGATGACGTTAAAAATATTTTGCGAACTCCATTTTACCATGGCGCCCTGGACCATGATAACAAAATTAAGAAAATTGATTGCCGAATGGACGGATTCAAAATTTCTTTCTTTTCTCGAGCAATTACGGAAATGAATTATTGAAAATGTTTCCAATAACATTGATATAAGTGTATCAATGGATAGCATAGGTAGTTGCATGTTGGTAAAAGGATTTTAAGCTAACCCAACTAACTGCATGTGTTTGCATGCCTGTTTTGCTATCTTTATCTTTTATTAGAGCTTGCAGGGTATTGTGTAGATGTAGATACAGACCAAATTCTGTAATTATCAACAATCACCATCACCATTATCGACCAATCTATAATTATATTACAGCATCCAATTATTTTCCTCAAATATTCGCTGAAGTTGACGGTATCAAGATTATAATACAAGCCTAATATATAGTTTTCGGAGTAACGTATTGTAAATACTTTATTCTCATCATAGAGAAAGGAACAATGAAGATAATGGCCAATTTCCTCGCTGTAAAATTCAGAAATCGACCATTGCACCTTCAGTTATAATGAATAAAAAGTATTTTTCACATGTTTACCCTGATAACTCTACGAAACTTTGTGGTACCATTTTTCTTTCATTTATTATGATTACAGTGTAAGCGTTTTGGTTACTTGTTTTTTTTTCAAGAGGCATCTGCATAAATTATGTCAACTGTCACATATGAGCTGGGATACCTTACACAAATTTATGAATTATGATTATTAGTTTTCTACTGGTGAAGGTAGATCTACATGGACTTTCAATTCATTCCACGACCCCCTAAATTTCACACGATGTCCCTCTTCAGCCCCTCATACGTTCCCATCATTCAATTCGAGCCACCCGTTCTTCTCCTCCCTTTTCCCCGCTTACCCAACGTTTTCCCCTCAATTACGAACGTAAAAACACCATCCCCATTTATTACCTTTTCCATCCTCACCTTCTGCCTTCTCCTAATTTCATCTATCAAATTTCTTTCTTCTCCTACCAATTCTAGCACTTCATCGTTCGTCTTCCTTTCGAACCACTTTACTTTCTCCATCCTTCTCCACTCCCACGTCTCAAAACCCCCAGGTCTACGTCTACATCTAGATCTACATAATACCCCGCAAGCCACCATAAAGGTGTGTGGCAGGGGGTGAATTCTCACCAAACATGCACTGCATATCGTGCATAAAAAAGGATTAGTACATATATACTGTTCTAAACTTCACTATTTAAAAAAAGATAAAAATAGCAAAGCAAACATGCAAAAAGATGCTGTTAGTTGGGTTAGCGTCAAGTCCTTCTACCAACATGCAGCTACCAATGTTATCCGTTGCGACACTCGTATTGGATATATTTATCGTTATTCATATCCCTAATTGTACAAGGAAAAAAGGACATTTTTAATCTGTGAGTTCGGCAATTAATTTCTCTAATTTTGTGATTATGGTCCAGTCTACCATAGTAACTTGGGGTCCGCAAAATATTTTTAACATCATCACTGAAAATATGGTCTTGGAATTTGTTTAAGAGATTGAGCCTAAATTTCAACCTGCGATCTGACAATTATTCCCATTTTAATTTATTTAATAGACTGGTTACGCTAATAAGGTTATCGTACCGTCCCTTTACAAATCTTGCCGATATTCGTTGCACACGTTCAAGTTCATTATTTAGACCGATTTCGTAGGGATCCCATACACTGGCAGCATATTCCAAATGTGGTCTTACAAGGTAAAAGTAGCTGATTTCTCGTACATGATCGTCACATTTACCCAATACTCTTTTAATGAATCCCAGTTTACGATTCGCTTGACCCATTATTTCACGTATGTGTTTACTCCAGGAAAAACTACTTTCATCTTATTTCCTTAAAGATCATGTTTCCGCGCCATATAGTGCCACGCTCCGTATTAAACTTTTCACTGGCATTTTTTTCCATCCACAGCGCCCCTGTCATTAGTTCACACCTACGAATAAAAGCTTCTTTTGCCAGTGCGATTCTCATTCTCTGTTCAATGCTGCCTTACCCATGATACGTACCTAAATTAGGTTTTCTTCGTGACTTGAGGTGATGTTTTCCTGCGTCTGCTTACTCGTAAAAACTCCGTTCTCGTCACGATTTTCCCGAGGCGAACTGCACTGGGAAGAGCATTAAAACCGAAGAAAAACATAATTGAATTTGAGCGGTGACTGCTGGATCTGGTCTTGCGTTGCCCAGGAGGGCATCGAGTGCAACAAAGAGCGAGGTCATCGCGACCTTGGCAACCATCTCCCAGTCTCCCGAGGATTGAAGAGAGTTGAAGGGCGTAGGCCTCTTTACTCACCCTTGCAATTACCTATCCCTCCGTCAATAGTTTTTTTTTTTTTTTTTAATTCTCCTTCCGTCTGGCCGAAGTGGACGCTCCACCCTGAAATGACGTCACGCGTCTACCACATCGTGATTTTGCGGTAAATCACCGTGCCCGTGAAGATTCGCGTGATTACCAGTTTGCGTGACTGGAAGGCATAAACACATTTCGGAAACGGCACAAAAAGCCTCGAGAAAAGTTCAAGAAAGGTTGTTATCATAGAACGATTTTGCGGAAGGTGATGTGTATCGTAGGTACATTACCTTAGGAAAATATAAGTCAAGAATTTAATTTAGTTATAGAAATGACTTCCTAATTGTAAACCTTTATATTACTTTGCACTCATCGTTAGTCATAAATCCTGTGATTGCTTTGACGCAGCTGTCCACTTTATTCTCCTATCAGCTACTCTCGTCATATCAACGCAATTCCCCTCTTTACATCCTTCACGACCTGTTCCATATATCTTTGGCCTCGTCAAAAATATATTTAAAGAAATATATCTTAAAAAAGAAGCTGTTACATCTTAAAATAATGCACGACGAAGACAATTACTCGGCCTTACTTTGCCGTTTTTCCCATCCGCTTGTCCTTCAACGATTGTCTTCATCAGGCCATTGTGTCTTATGACATGGCCGATTAAGTTGTCCCGTCTTCGTCTTATGGTTTTCTGGAGTCTTCTCTTTTTTCCCCACTCTTCTTAGGACTTCCTCGTTACTTACTCGGTCGATCCATTTAATCTTCATCGTTCTTCTTTATATCCACATTTCGAATGCTTCCACAATTTTCTTCTCCGCAGACTTAGTGTTATCTTACAATTGACTGTCATTAATAGCTAACATTTCACGTGTCTCTTGACTGCAGGCTCAATATTTTCCTCAGGCTGGTAGTACCTATTACTGTGACGCTTGGTTTCATGCAAGTAATGTTCAAAATGGGGAGTATATTTTTGCATTCCCGCATGGTAGTAAGTGTCTCCTCTAATTGATAATGCATGCCTTGTGATGATTCACCCCCTGCCACACACCCTTGCGGTGGCTTTTAGGGCATTGTGTAGATGTAGATATCTACGATGAACCCTTGTGAGTCACCTCGGATGTGTGTGGCTTGCGTGAATAATCACCAAACATGCGCATTCATCCATGCAATTCTGTTTTAAGTTAATATTAATTTAAATTTAATTTAATTTTAAAAATTAATAATTTAATTTTCTATACATGAAAAAGACATGTTAGATACGTGTGCATTCTCCAGCCACCTAAAACTAAATGGTTAATATCTACGTAGGAATGTAATAATTATAAATTAGTTAGGCATTTCTTAAAATAAAAAATAATTTCTACTACGAATACATTATACCCTGCATGCCACCATGAGGGTGTGTGGCAGGGGGTGAATTCCAAGGCATGTATGGGTTCAGTTGAGTAGGCGATAGGTGTCGGATCATGAATTTGAGCCATTCCTTTCGTGATATTGAGTTGGTATGAACATGTTCACACACAAATATGAATTCCTACAGTCCGTGTATCCAAATTTCGCGATATTGCTACATATTGATGTCGTCAGTCGTGCTTGATACGATCGCGGTGTAAGAACCTGCTGTAAACTTATCATGTCGATAACATAAAGTGTGCCTCACCGTGTTTGAAATCGATTCGCGATAAATACATCCTACGTGATATGAATGCGTTGTTGTTGGAAGAGAGATAATATCATTTGCGGTCTTTGATGTGCTCCGCGTATGCTGTATCGAGTTGCGATTCTGATCATCAGGGCTATATCGACTTGTAGCTGATGATATCTACCTATTTGGTGTGAGAGCGATATGAGAATAATCGTATCACTCGTATGACCAGTCATGAATTTCAAGATTGCATGGACCTACTCTCCACTCGATTCTTCTATCTGCTAACCTCTTCATAGTAATATAATTCTTCCCGTTTACAGCCTTCAGTACTTGTTCCTTATACTCCGTGCTAGGGCCTTTTTTCACTTATCCCTCGATGACTGTCTTCGTCGTACATATTTTAAGATGTAACTGCTTCTTTTTTAAGATCTTTTCCTTGAAATATATTCTTGACGATTTGCATATGAATGCGAAATGACTCGATACTCGATCATGATGAGGATATTAGTACAACTGTCAATATATCGACTTTTTTCTTTCCCTGCGATTGTTCTACATGTCCCCTCCCTCTGATTTTGCAATCCGTCTAAAAATATATGCTTTTTCTATTACTTTGGTCTGTTGCTAATATCGCAAAGCGAAAACCTTTACCTCACATTATGCGCTACACCTACCTCATGCCTAGGGGAGCTGTGTTTGAAACCGTCGGCATTATCTCGAATAGGTAACCAAGGAATCACGTTGGATAAACGCAAATGGTATGCAAATTTAGTGTCTGAATCGCTCTTTACAATATCATAAATTGTTTACGCTTTAGTTTTCCTCATGTCTCGACTATAGAGCCATCTGATGAGATATGGCTCGTGAACAATGAATGAGGTTGCAATCAGCCGTTTTAACTCGCCAAATTTGCGACCCATTCGTGTTTATGCCGCGTGTCTCCTTGGTTACCTATTCGAGATAATCCCGACGGTTTCAAACACAGCCTTTAGGTTAGGCAACCTCCACGAAATACGTACGTGATGTCATTTACGGACGCCGTATCTTTCTTTTTTGTTTCTCGTGACCCATCCGTCTCCCTGGAGCGCACACATGCGAGGCGTTCGCATGCACTCCATTATCCCTGCGGGCGCAGTAGCTCCCCGAGGGAATGCCGGGACGTGCGTGATCGCGCGCCAGGCACCGTGATTGATCAGTTTCCGATGACCCTTGGGGTTATTCGGCCCGACTGTGTTTGTGACCACCTCCCGATGAGTGATCCCATCTCGCGAGAGAATTGCGGTGCTTACAGTAGATCGCTCCGTTTCCCATTCTTTCATCTACATAATACCCAGAAAGCCACCATAGAGGTGTGCGGCAGGGGGTGAATTCTCACCAAACATGCATTGCATCTCATGCATAAAAAGGACTACTGTCCGTGCCAAAATTTTATAGACTCGAGTTCAAACCTAAATAACTCAGAAACCGTTCATCGGATTTTCACGTTCTTTACACATTAATTTAGATAATTTTTTCTGATGACTGAATACATTGTTAGAATAATTTTAAAAAACATATTTTGGATCTGTTTCATACGTTAGAGTAAAAAAAGGGCTCATTTTTTTAGCGCTGTGGCGACTTGCGTAACTTTGACGTCTAATAACTGTCATTTTCCTATTTAAATTTCCAGAGCGAATCAGATATTAGCATGTAGCTGAAGTTAGCACTTTATTTTATATCGAATTTTATGTTTCCTGAAAAAACGCGTGAGCCCAGAGCCGGACACTCGGCACGGTATGCGGCGTGCCAGCGGAGTCAGCGGTTGACAGTTTTAATCTCGTGGCGCGATGATGCATAGTTGCCGAGAAAAAGTGCGGTTATAAATGGAATAGCATACCAATAAGTACTAAAGTCAAAACCTTGAAACTTCGTAGACGTAATAACAAAGATATAATACACCTTGTATTAAAACTTTATTTCCGTCAAACGCTTTGCTTGGAAGTTATTAGACGTCAAAGTGACGCATGGCACCGTAGTGCTAAAAAAATGGGCCCTTTTTTTACTCTAACGTAAGAAACAGGTCCAAATTTTTTTTAATTATTCTAATAACGTATTCAGTCTGCAACAAAATTATCTAATTTAATACGTAAATAATGTGAAAATCCGATGAACGGTTTCGAAGTTATTTAGGTTTAAACTCGAGTCTTCAAGATTTTGGCGCGGCAGTAGTAATTGTATTCTAGTCTTCACAATTTAAAAAGATAAAAATAGCAAAGGAATCATGCAAAAACAGGCTGTTAGTTGGGTTTGCTTAAAGACCTTAAGCCAACATGCGTTTACGTAAGCTATCCATTGATAAACTTGTATTTAAATAAAACTCTTATCTTCTGTAACTAGTTGTTATTCCATAGTCAATAAATTCAATAAAAAGCCAAACTTTTACAAAATATCAGAAAAATATTTTTACACTTTCATGACCCGGGTTGCGACAGAATAATCGTAATCTTCAGGTGAAGATGACGATTATTCTGTCGAAACCTGGGCCGTGAAAGTGTTAAAACATTATTTTGGTATTTTATAAAAGTTTGGCTTTTTATTAAATTTATTAAAAAAGTATTCATGCAATTGGTTATATTCCTATCCCTAATTGTACGATAAAAGAAGGAAATTTTGAACTGGATAATATTTTAATATCTCAGTGGACAATTGCATATTCTCTTCTGTATTAATCATCTTTGTAACCCATAGGCCAATCCATATATATTGTAACCTACTTGGTCCGTAGTCATGGATTAAGTTGTATACTCGGGAAGGAATTCCAAATTGCACGTGTAACATGCCGCGTTCAGTGTCGTTGCTGTGGCGGACGAGAAGTGAATCCGATGTCTTGATGGAGTTGCTCTAATGTCTCCTAATTTCCCGGCACGCTTTCTCGCTGAGCAAGGCGCCGAAATTGGGTGGACAGCCCCTCCTTAGGAGACGTGTCCTCGAAGACTAATGTATCCCCTTGCTTCCTCCCCTGACTTCGCTCGGACCTTAGAGGTGCTAATCATTTCGGAGGCCAGCGTGCTTCGTTTCCTTCCATTGCCTCCGCCTGCTTGTAGTCTTTTCGTATTCCCACTTCCAGCTTTTGTTGTACATTAATGGTGCCCTGAAGGAAGTGAAGTGTCCGTTGCCTCCGAGTCACCAAGACTAACGCATTTAAGCGATAATGGTCACCGAGTTATGATCTCAATGTATTCAAAGACCGCGAACTGGCCGCGGAAACTTTAGCGGCGTCACCCGCTGAAAATTGCACTATAGCAAGAAGTTCCACAGAGAAAATATCATTCGCCTTGACCGGGACTCAAACCCGGACCCCCTGATTTCCGGCCAGGTACTCTACCAGTTGAGCTATCAAGACGTCCTCTTTCTCTGTGGAAATTAACGAGGCTTAAAGGAACTAGGTCCCAGTCAAGGCGAATGATTTTTTCTCTGTGGAACTTCTTGCTATGATCTCAATGTGCCTTTCGTCGTGAATATTTGTTGGCAACTTCCAGTCAATATGCAGGAAAGTTATTTCTCTTGTGTTAATGATGACCTTAAAGCGAAATTTTCTCATCATCATCATCAAGGGTCAACAATCCTAGGATTGGTTTGACGCAGCCCTCCACTCGATTCTTCTATCGGCCAACCTCTTCATATTAACGTAGGTCCTCTCTTTCACGTCCTTTACGACCTGTTCTATGTAACTCATACGAGGCCTGCCTTTTCCATTCTTCCCGTTCACTCTTCCCTCGATGATTGTCTTCATCGTGTCATCGTGTCTTAAGATATGGTCGATTAGGTTGTCCCGTCTTCTTTTTAAAGTTTTCAGCAGACTTCTCTTTTCTCCCACTCTTCTAAAGACTTCTGCGTTTGTCACTCGGTGATCCATTTTATCTTCATCATTCTTCGGTAGCACCATGTTTCGAATGCTTCCACCCTTTTCTTCTCCGCTGCTGTCATCGTCCATGCCTCACTGCCGTAAAGAAACATGCTCCAAATATACGTTCTAATGAATTGCTTCCTTACCTCTAAGCTTGTATTTCTGTTTCCAGCTGTAAGTAGATTCTTCTTTTGATATAATGCCTTCTTCGCCTGGGCTATTCTACTGACTATTTCTTTCTTGCTTCGTCCATCGCTGGTTACTCGGCTTCTAAGGTAACAGAACTCTTTCACCTCTTCCAGTTTCTGTTTTCCTAGTATAATGTTGGTTTTGGCCTCTTTTTTCTTGCTGCACACCAATATTTTAGTCTTCTTCTTATTGATCTTCAGCTGATGTCTGGCCATTGTCCTTTCCATGGTTGTTAGCATCTTTTTCAGATCCTTCTCTGTCTCTGTTATGAGAGCTATGTCATCAGCGAATCGTAGCATGCTGATTGTTTCTCCGTGAATGTTCACTCCAGAACACTTTTCCTTGATTTCATTGATGGCTCTCTCGATGCCAACATTAAAAATTACGGGAGACAGTGCACAGTCTTGTCTCACTCCTTTCCTTATCCTAACTTCTTCAGAGATGGCTCCAGATTTTATCACAGCTACTTATTTTTTATGCAAAACATTTTCTCAAATTTAAATATATAAGCCAAAATTGTTTTTGCTAACCGCAAAGAATACTAAATGCTGAACTAAAATGTTGACTGAACCGAAAATTTGCGAAAGTCACGTGACCTGAAACGCCTTCTGACGTCACTGCACGGTATAGGTTCCATATTACTACGGAATCTGACGTTTATTTTAAACCCTGAACGTGTGAATTTCACACGCCATTGGCTTAGTACGGGGTGAGCTCTGCTCTCACCAATCAAAGATCAACCTTTGGTTTAATCACACCCTTAGCAGTGTAAGTAAAGCACATTGTAAAGAAAGGAGTAATTAATATCCGAACTTTACCCTGCCTTTAGCTTCAAGCTACCAGTATACCGGTGATATATGGATTAGAAGTACCATCTCTGAAAACTGCAAAAAAATAATGGTTTTACTTTGATCATTGCCGTGTTTCATACAAGGAGAACTGTCTTACACAAAATTCAAATTTTGATTGCCTATATTTCTCTAACCTAGTTGTAACTAATTTGTTTTCGAAATCGAAGAAAGCACTATTTTAAATATTCACGAGGATCGTTGTCAAAAGACTTCACTTCAATATTTATATAAAAAAACCCAGATACTCATACGGGAGATGTTGAAAGAAATACAAAAAAGTCGTATTATAATATCTAGTTGAATTTTTCTGAGTTTGCAATCGATTATGACTACACTAATCGATTATGGTTAACGTTAACCACACTTACCGGAACTAATTGAACCCCTTTACTCATTTCTACTGCAAACTATGACCTCTAGTTCGCTATACTGAACTGAAAGTACATACAATAGGGAAAACATTCCTAAGATTAAAATTAATCTCCGAGAATAAAAGGTCATGTTCCCTCTTTAGACCATTGAGCTCTCGCGACTGACAGAAGAGCTTCACAATGCGCAGGTAGATAGTGTGTGTGTGAACTTATGCACGCGCACACAACAATAACTACACCGCGAATCCAAAACAGTGTGCCTCGGGAATATTTGGACAACAGGTCTATGTTGACCTAGGTCGGGGTTCTTCAGAGCACAACGACAAAAAAAGCACGAAGAATAAGCGGTTGGCTGCAATGGCTTCGGCCTCAACTGGAAGGGGAAATCAAGGCCCTTCTCCCCCCCGTCCCACAATTTCGACCGACCCCCCCGCTGGTCACACTCAATAGCCCCAGGGCCCTCACGCATGCGTACAAAAGGGCCTGCGCCCGCCGCGGCTCTTTTGTCGCTCGCCGTCAAATGGGGCCGCGGCGGAGCACGCACGCACAATGGTAGCACAAAGGGGTTTCCGCGGCGGGAAAAAGGGTCTCTGTCACGCGCGCCCTCCTCTCCCCTTTTATACCCTTGCCAGAAATCCACATCCTTCGCTCGGCGTAATTGCCAGACCCTGCAAACAACAAAAAAAACGAGAGAAGGGGGTGGTCCGTCATCTTCGGCGCAGGTGCAAATTGCCGCCTTACAAGTCCAGTTCTGCGGAAATCTTACACGAGGTCGTAAGTAGGGACACTCATCTCCTCCTATCTTCGGAGCACAAAAGCACCAGGCTACCGTGCTTACCGAAAGATGTCTCGCTTTTATTTTTAATTAAATTCCGACCAAGTTGATGACGAATCGAGAGGCGTCACAATCGGCGGGCACAATGGGGAACATGCGCTATTTTTTATAACTACTTGAATGTGAATTTTATTAGCGAAAATGTGCTTGGCGAAAATTTTGCCGAAGAATTAAGTTGTGTAACAAAGATATTACTCTTTGAAAATTGCACATTTTCGGCAGCTTAAAAACACGACGTCATCACATGACGTCACGGCACGGTATCACTATGGGCGTTCTTTATCTGTTTATGCATGGAGGTAAGTTGCTAAATGAATGCTTGGCGATAACGTATGTATTTATCTCATTTGTTTTAATGCAATTAACGATTTTATTTCGATTTTTTATTTACGTAGTACGAATGGTAACGAGCAAATCGTCCATTAATTATATAAAGCCTGTTTAGTGCCCAAGAATTAATACAGCGTCTATGCAATCGCTGGTTTTTTTAAGAAGAACGCCGCCATAGGCTGTCAACCAAAGGAAATTGTTGGAATGTGCTTTTTTAAGAATTTTTCAGTCGTAGTTTCGTTCGAAAAACTGCTAAAAACCTCAAAACAATATATTCACTTCGTTTTCTTTTAAAAGTAAATGTCTATCTCCGTAGCAATATGAAATCTATACCGTGCAGTGACGTCAGAAGGCGTATCAGGTCACGTGACTTTCGTCGATTTTCGGGAACATTTTAATATCATTTAATAATCTTTGTGGTGGGCGTAGAACATTTTGGCTTACATATTTAAATTGGTGAAAAAATTTCGCATCAAGTACATCATTAATCTTCGAGAAACAAATTTCATGCACATTCCCAATGTCATCAATTTTAAACTCGGGTTTCCTCCGTTCATTAAATGCATCCTTTACATAGCAAAGTATGTTCTTTGTCGAGAAACAGTCTTTTTAACAAGTCTAGTTCCAGTAGTCTATTCCAGTCTAAACTTAACAATTTTATAAGTTGTTAAGACTAGAACACAGTAACTAATCCTTTGAAGGATGATACGTAATGCATGTTTTGCGGGAATTCAACTAGTCACACACCTTTATGGTGGCTTGCAGGGTATTGTATACATGAAGAAGAACCTTTTCCAAGAAAAGTCTGGGGTAACATTTGAGCTGGAAAATGAACATAGAAACATTGAGAGCAACCTGGTTACTTAGGCTGTATCTTGAGCAAATGTGGACATAATACTAAAGACATTAAGGGGGCAGATTCTGTGAGCAAAAGAGAATCTTTATGAGCAGTAAAGTGAGTGGACTTTGAAAGATGATTTCAAGAAAACGTAAGTCATTGGGAGCGAGGCGTTACATAGACTGGGGAAAGCAGATGATATTAGCTGATTCCCAAGCTTTTTTCTTTGAGAATTATGAAATGCGAGTTCGAAGGAACTAAAGTAAAGTGCAGTGGATCGTGAGGAAGACGAACGAGTAATTTCTTGAGATGGTAGGGAAGGCGGTGGAGGATTTTTTTTCAGATGTTCCAGGCCTCACCTAAATTGTGTGCACTTCTAGGTGTGTCGTCATAATTATTTGAGCAAAGAATGCATTTATAATGTATCATTCTCCCAGTGTAATGCAAGACTAGACCTCTGTCACAGTTAGGTCATAATGAAATAATGCCGTATCACACTATCCGTTTCCGGTCGCGGTTTATGTAAACTGTCCCAATCACAATGATTGGTTATCTAATCGCAGGGTGTGGTTGTGTAATCGCAGCCAATAGGATATCGCCTCACGGCCACGTGCTGTTTGTTTACATTTTGTTCCTACGCTGCCTCATAATACAGGATTTACGCCTCAATTATGAGATAATTAACCCTCAAACGGTACGGTGGGGGTCGGATCCGACCCGAGCATTTAGTTTTCCGCTCCCCTCTGCCCCCCTCTCTTCATAGGAGGATGAGTTGGCCAGGAACCCTATCAGTCAGTCGTGCTAAATGTGTAGGAGTGGTTTCAGCAACCTGCTAAGTGACTTTGGCTACCTACATTCAGTTTTCCCATGCGCTCTCTTGTTTTGGGTCGCATCCGACCCTACCGTACCGTTAATGTTACAAATTTTACCCTTTAAGCGTGTTGCTCTTTTTCGTGGTTCTGCCCACAAAATGGCTTCAAAAGAAATATTTCGAACACCTGAGGACGTGCTAGCCGAGTTACTTCGTCAGCAGACCATAGATTCTGATGATGAAGGAGAGGATATACCTGGTCAGGAGGAATCTGTCTCAGAATCGGAGGATGAAATTCTGATGAACAGTGATATCGATGAAGATATTTTCGACTGTGTTGAGGAGGATGAAAACTTCGAGAGAAGTGTACGGCCAAATAATGACAAAGGTATGTCAGATAATAGAAATTTTGAGTTAGGGAAAGACGAAGAAACATTGTGGACGGATGAGCCATTACGCTCAAAATTTTCGCGAACCTCAGCTTAGAACGTGATTACTCACTTGCCTGGGCCGAAAGGGGATGCACGAGGAGTAACAGATGAAGAAAAATTATTTTCATATTTCATAACTGATGAAATGATAGGAAATATTGTTCGTCATACTAATGACGAAATAGAGCGCTCTCATCTCAATTATTCTGACATCCTCCTTTCCTTTTTACGTCCTACAGAAGTGGCTGAGATGAAAGCACTCATAGGTCTTTTGTTTATGAGTGGTGTCTTGAAGGATTCTGGTTTGAACCAAGATGATATGTTTTCCGAGATTTATGGACCACCTATCGTTCGTTGCACTATGTTCCAGAGGAGATTTGCATTCCTTCTGCAAAATTTGAGATTTGATGATAAGAAGACTAGGGAGTCAAGAAAGGCTAAAGATAAATTTTCTGCTTTTCGAGAGACACGGAATACGTTTGTTAGCCACTGTCTGATGTATTATAGCCCTTCAGAATATTTTACGCCGGATGAAACATTGCTTAGTTTCCGAGGTCGATGACCCTTCAAGATGTTCATACCATCAAAACCCGACAAGTATGGTTTGAAAATAGTATCATTGTGTGATGCCAGGACAATCTATTTCATCTCAGGCATGCCATATGTTGGCAAAGAACAAACGAAAAAAGGGGCGATTTACCCTAACCGGCTCAGTATGTTCTACGGCTCTCAGAATGAGTTACTGGGAGTAATTGAAATGTGACAACCGATAATTGGGTCACTTTATATGAGTTGATAGAGGAACGATGCAAGGAAAAACTTACTTTAATTGGTACACTACGTAAAAATAAGCGTCAGATACCCCCTTCCATGTTATTATTCAATGCAATGGCTTCATTTTCAAGACAACATTGTTCAAGAGTTATTATCCAGATACACATAGATTAGGGAAAAGTGGAGGGAAAGGGAAGGGAGATGAAGGGGGGGATCTTGAAGGTCTTATAAAAGTATAAAAAGTCTTCTCTTAACTAGAAACAGGTGCGTCTTCATAATATTTGGTCAGGAAATATTATTATGCAATACAAATATGCTTCATGAGCACTTATTTCTATCATAAACCTCATCAAAAAAGTTTGGGTCGGATCCGACCCCACCGTACCTTCTATTTCGTCTCTCACCACTGTACCTCACGAGGGTTAATTAAGTGCATTAAATGTCACCTCAATGAAATGTACGCCATTATAATGCATCTTCACAAAAGAAAATAGACGATACAAGAGAGTTAAATGCTTTTCTAATTGTATTTTTAAAGTTATGAAAGCAGTTGAAACGGCAACAATCAAAATATCGCGAAATGTAAACCCGAACAGCACGTGACCGCGAGGCGAGCTCTTATTGGCCACGGTTGTATAACCGGCCGGTTGGTTATAATGGACGCTCTTCTATCATTCAACCGTTGAGAGCTCTGATTGGTTGACGGAACAACCGTAACCGGCAACGGATATTGTGTGGTTCGGCCTCAATGCCTTTGCGACGCTCCATCAAGTCCCGACTCGGCCCTTTCCTCCGTCGCAAGAGCATGATGGGAAATATTTTAGAGTCGCTCTACCGACGCTCGTCGCTACTTACTTGAAAGTAACAGTGGTAGTGAAGAGGAAATTACATAGATAGCTATAAATGAATGTTGGAAGTCCAACGTTGTGGCTATACCGTATGCTTGAGGCTATAAATCATAGTCTTTGGAAAAGAGGAGTTTGAGATAATGGTTAAACGACTGTTTTAGTTAACTTGGAGGATGAGGAAGGACTTAGTATGTTCGCGACTGGGTCTCAGGTTGGCTTGTTGTAAATAGTAGCGGCAGGGATGTCTTAATGATGCTACGCTGGATTTTATTTCCCTGGAAACGTTCCAAGACAGCGAGAGACAACTTCAACCGTAACTCCCTTGCGTTGGTTTCTATGGTTGATTGTTGATTTCATAATTGTCTTACTCGCAAGTGAAATTTAGACAATTGTGTCACTGTGTAAGACCCTTTCTCTTGCACCGTCATACCTTTCACTTATTGTACTCAGATTGCGTCGGCGCAAGTAAGGAACGTGAACTTTCACTCTCCACCTTAAAGGAGCCGACGATTTTCTTCGCTGGCGTCTCTTTCACCTCAAGACTTAATTCGACCGAGGCGATTGACCCTTTTTAACGAGCCTAAGGACTTCGGAGTGGAATAGGTCGTTAAGTAAGGAGATTGGGACCGAAGAAAAACTCTGGGATGCCTTAGCTCTGGGAGAAAATACAGCGGCCCTTTTTATGTCTCGCCATCTCTTCGGCTTGTTTTATCTTATGTTTCAAATGGGGTCGTTTACCATGTGTTTTCATTGCCGAATCCGATAGAGTTTGTAAAATAAAAAGACACAATTTTTCTGTTTTTCGATCCGTTAATTGTTTCTAGGGTTATAATTGATATTTCTTTTGGAAATGTGGACATGCAAAGGACTCGTACGTCATCCACTTCGTCCAATCACAACTGAGACCGCGAAGTTCACTTCGCCTTGTCACAATGGGGGACACACAGCTGACTCTGCCAATGGAAGAGGTTGCGACAGGATCTCGTCAGCCGGACCTTCTGCCCCCACCTCCACTCCCCTCCCTTTCCCTCGAAACAGTCAAGGAGGGGAGGTGGATGACGTAGTAATCCTTAACGTAGCTCGTTAGATGGGGTTCACCTTTTGCTTACTCTAATTTTGGATTTATGAGCGAATGGTTCTGGTTATAAGATTAATTTTTCCCTAAAATTCGTTTTCCATCTAACGATTTCGTGTACAAAAAAGCGATTTCGGTTCCGAGTAAACTCCCCCATTATTGAGGGATGAAGCTGGCAAGCTAGTTATTTCGGTACAGAATATGATACACAATATTGTTTTGAGTATTATGGTTGTGTACGTTCCTCCCCTTGTAATTTTAGATCATTTTATTTCCCAAGGTACTTTATGAATCGTAAGTCATGCTGCGATTACATTTTTAATGTATTTTTTATTTTCATCCATTTTATGAATCAATAATAGTACATGGCTTAAATTTATAAGATAATATTAGAGAGAGATGAGCATGGAATTCAGAGAATTTACGTCCGCTGCAATGTTTACAAGCACAACATTTTCGACATATATCAACATGTGTGTACGGATATTAAAAAATTTGTGTAATTTCATATATTATATATGTAGTTACTTAAAAGTGTGGAATATGTGACGTTTTTTAATTTCCCTGAAGATAAATTTGCACGAAGTTGAACCTAACATCATGGAGTTTAATAGAAATTTAGTGTTGAGAAATGTCGAGAAAAACATTTATCGGGGAAAATAAAAGTTTAACAAAGAAAACTTTTTTCGGAAGAAATTGTGTCGTAAGGCTTTCCCCATCCATCACCTCTCATGACTTCTTAAAAGTGTGCTGCCCTCCTTAAAGTCGAACCAATCTACTCTGCTGTTTATTGACGGGGAATAACAGTTTCCCGAGCTTCGCGGAAACACACCATCCCTCCGTAAATGTCGCGTCAGTCAATCGCGGAGGAGTGCCCTCATCCATTGTTGGACGGCTCTAAATAAATTTTTGCTTATCCGAGAAGTGATCGAAGTCACTGGGGTCAAAAAACCCTTTGCAATTTGCTGCAAACGTGGAATTTTCAGTTCCCTCTTTGCGTAAAAAATAGCGTGGCTTTTTTGTACAGACAAATGATATTAAACATGAAATGCCTTCGGAAAACAAATGAAAAACTAGTTATCCGAGAAATTGCGGCTTTCCTAGATGACGCTCACGAAGTACATGATTGGTAAGAGTATTGTATATAGGTTAAGCGACTTACAAAGGGGACAGGGAAGTTGTGTATTTAACCGTCGGGATTATCTCGAATAGGTTACCAAGGAGACACGAACGAATGGTTTGTAAATTTGGTGTGTCTAAATCGCTCGTTACAATTTCATTAATTGTTTTCACTTGTTTTTTCTTATCTATCTTGACTCTACAACCAACAGATGAGATAAAACAATGTAAACAATGAATGAGGTTGTAATCGGCGGTTTTAACACGCCAAATTGGCAAATCATTCGTGTTTATGTATGTACCACGTGACTACTTGGTTCGAGACTTCGAGATAATCCCAACGGTTTCATACACAACAATTTCAATTAACTTCCACAACAGTTTTTCCAATTATGTGAAATTCGAAAGCTTAGTACAATATTGATCCATGAAAGAAATTTTTCGGATTATTTATCTGGCAGTTATGGTTGAAGCGCAGTAAACCAAGAAAATGTAAAATAAATTCCAAGCCACAGTGAACAGTGAAAATGTATCCTTCTTATCGTGGAAATCTATTCGGTGAAACATATTTTTTCCTTAGCACACATCTCGGGCTTTAAATTAGAGATATTAAGAGATATGACACTACATTACGCGACCATTATGGCCTCGACGCCCTCGAACAGTTGAAGATCTCGCAGTGTAAGATGAGGAATTATGAACTCGTCGATGAAAATTACTTGGAAACTTACAGGGAAAGTCTTCCTATACCTTTCTCTGCTTCATCAGGGGAAAATGGGGGCGTTTACTCGGAACCGAAATCGCTATTTCGTGCACGAAATCGTTAGAAAAATGAATTTTAATGAAAAAATTGTTCTTCTCACCAGCGCCATTTATCTGCCATAAATAAAAAATTAAAATAAGCAAATGGTGACGTTCACCAAACGAGCTACGTTAAGGATATCTACGTCATCCACCTTGTCTGTTTTGAGGAAGAACGGGAAGGGAGCAAGGGAAGGGAGGGGAGGTCTGCCTGAAGTGATCCTGTCGCAACCGCTTCCATTGGCAGAGTCAGCTGTGCGTGCCCGGTTGTGATGAGGCGAAGGAGCTTGACGGTCTCAGCTGTGATTGGACGCAGTGGATGACGTAAGAGTCCTTTGCACGCCCACTTTTCCGAAAGGGTTAAAAGCAATAGTTTTTCGCCTCTTATAACTCGACTCGACTCTTGTAACTTGTAGAATGAAGTAGTTGGCTATGAATATTTTTATAGAGGCGAAGGAACGTGACAGTCGCCGAAACGCGTCTTTTTAGTACACTTATCGTTAGAACTGATTTCCCAGCGTTAGTTCTTAAGTTTCTTTGTGTACGACCGGTTAAGGTTGTCATTACTAATTGGTTGATGTTCCACCATCTTGACGATTTATTCCACGTTTTAACAATTGTCTTCTTTGTTGCCTTGCAGGAAACCCCAAGTCGGTCGGCAAGACGGTGTCCGGGGGGATTGGGTTCGTCTCCCGGCAACCGGGGGCCTCGTGTCGGCGCATGCCTTGACCCCTCCCAGGTGGTCACTGACACGCCCCCCCCCCCCCCCCCACACGCCCTTTTGCCCTCGACCCCCAGCGGTCATGAACCAGGACCGAGCAACTCCGCCTCGACGCTCCGAACCAGACCCGTCGACAGACGTCGCCACCGTCGCCGCCGGAACAGCACCGCCTCCCCGGCGGAATTAACCTCCAGGAGATAGAGAGGCAAGGTTAGTGACCCCCTGCCGCCGGCTGGATAACTGTGGCTTCACCCCCCCACCAACACCCGCTCCCGTGACCAACTGCACTGGGGAGCGACAAGAGGGGAGAAAAAGTTTTCGTCTTTTTTTTTCGCCTCACTTCCTGGATAGGCCGCTGCGCCCGTGGCGCCATCTCTTATCGTCCGCCGCAAACGCCTACCCGTCCACAACCTCTTGTTCCCTATTCAATCCAATCGTTCCGAGACGTTACTCGCATGTTTTTTTTTTATTTTTTCCGCTCATCTCTTTGCCCTCCCGTCTCAAGTCTTTTCTTTCGCTCGCTCCGAATGAAACCCCTTTCTTTTTTTTTTTTAACTATTCTTTATTCCGTTCGACTTCGCAGGAGCGTGACGGATTTTAAATCACCCCGTGAAGGCGATGGGGTCTCCTATCAGACGGTCATTTTTTTTATTTCTCTCGTCCGAAATTAGGGAGCGCCCGCTAAGGTTTGGCTCCTTTCCCTCCTGTGATCTTCGAGACGTGGGATTCGTTTGTTTCCTCGACTTTGCTTGAGAGGGACTCGCGCGTCTTGGAAGACCCGTCTTCGAAGATGCAAAGCATTCAATGTTTTGTCGTCCTTGGGAGGCGAAGTTTTAGAAACCGTGAATTATTGTTTGTTCGTGATTATGGCTCTTCTCGGCAGTAAGTATGAAATCGGAAAATAAAACGAATTAAAAGGGACCTGTTGCTCTCGGTTTGTTTCAATCATAACGTCCTACAATCCATTCCAAGGGTGTGTGGCAGGGGTTTAACCATCACCAGGTAGCCATTATGAATTAGAGAGAATAGGATTACACTTACCACCATGCAGGAATGAAAAAAAAATACTATTACGTGCATACACTACTTACATGCAGTTACGTGCCACTTGAAGTGTTGGCTATAAATGACAATAAATGTTTAGTTTTAGTCAAAGTAATGCAATAGTCATGGAATCAAAATTTCTCTCCTTTCCGCTTCGATTGCGCTGAAAAAACAGCGTGAATAGTCCATGAGCGTCCTATATTTATTTATTATATATCAGGAGAAACTAATAGGGCAACTAAAGCGGAAATTCGTAGAGTACCTCTTTCATTTTTTTCTAAAATGTCATCGATCAGCATCTACCGAGTAATTTTGTAAGCCCCATCAAGAGTGTATGGCAGGGGGTTGGACTGTCATTAGACGGACACTAGCGACATCAAATTAAATTTTGTACTACTGCGCAGTGAACTACTAATGTAACCAGACTCCTCTTAGGCTGACCGGCCAAACGTAAAAAATCAATGGCAGGGGCAGGATCAAATAGCAGTAGAAATGGTCAGTGTCGAGAGTTAGTTTTGGAAATGGGTCATTGCAATCTCACTCATTGTTTGTGAATTGGGTTATTGTCGTCCTTCTCGTGCATGGAGGTCCCGGACGAGTAAAACTCGAATTAAAAACAATTAGGGAGACTGATAGGAGCGACTCATGCACACTAAATTTCTAAACCATTCGTGTTTGTACCACGTGACTCCTCGGTTACCTATTCGAGATAATCCCGATGGTTTCGAACTTACGTCCCCTTGGGGGTGTGTTTGAAACCGCATCGGGATTATCTCGAATGGGTAACCAAGGAGTCACGTGGTACAAACACGAAAGGCTCGCAAATTTAGTGTGTCTGAGTCGCTCGTTGCAGTATCATTAATTGTTTTCAGTTGAGTTTTTCTCATCTGTCTCGACTATAGAGCCTTCAGATGAGATAAAACAAGTGTAAACAATGAATGCGGTTGTGATCAGCGGTTTTAACACTCCAAATTGGCGAACCATTCGTGTTTTTACACCACGTGACTCCTTGGTTACCCATTCGAGACAATCCCGACGGTTTCAAACACAGCCCCACTGGGGTTAACAAAACCCGGACGGGGAATTCGATGGCGACGGAATCGAAGAGCGGCATCGAGCGCGCAGTGTGCAGTCAGTTGTTTGCCTGCGTCATCTGCGGGTCGATTGGATGAGGGGGAGGGGGAAGTAAGATGTTGCTGTTTCACGCCCCCTGGGAATAATGCATCTGGGCTTAGGGGTAGCGCAACAAGGTGATCTGCATCCAGAGTGCACCACGTAAGCCTCCTAGAGGGTGCTCGAAGCGGGGGGATTAAATACCATCAAACATGCACAAATTGCATGTAGCCTAAGGGTAGGAACCAGTGGCCTCAGGATCGTATATTTGAATATCTCCCGCCTTCGTGTGTTAATTTTTTGAATTTTGCAATGAGGATCGAAGACATAACTTTTGTCTTTCAAATTTATTTCCTCTGCTTCCAATCCCTGTTTGGAACATGTCATTAGGAGAATTGATGTGAGCCGTGAGCTTCCAGAGAGGTATACCGCAGGCACGTAGCCATGGGGGGGCTGGGAATGATAATGCAGATTACACTGCGTATAACTCGAGTGTTAGGTGTCTTCGAACGTTATCACTATTTTGATTCATGTGTATGGTTAATAAATGTTCTTTTCAATCTAATACGTATGTATGCGTTGAACTTCTGTTCTGTATCCTGTCAAATCAACTGCTTCATAAACGGGTAAGAAGTGAATTGGAATTCGATAATATATGTCATTATCAAGACCTTGATAATGACATATATTGTCGAATCCATGGTGGAAACCAATAAAACCTTTATGTGGAACGTACAAAGTGGATTTTTATTTCCAAGCGAGTGGTTCCACAAAGTAAAGCCTCAAACATTGAATTTTGTAATCAGTGAACTTAACCAGTGTGAAGAGATAGGAATGGGCACTGTGAAAGTGAATACCAAGCACTGAAAATTAAGGGAAGAGATTTGCAACACATCGGCTCCAAAGGGGAGGGCTGAGATGTTTCAAGTTACACACACTAGTCTTACTGTTAGCCACTCCCCTCCCCCCGAAGCAAAGTTTTGGCTACGTGCCTGGTATACAGTATCGATGAATTTGGTGAAAACAAAATTAAGGCAACTACTTATCGGGGCGAATAAATATCGAAAATCGAGGAGGCAAGTTCGAATTTTTAGGGGCAATAAAAAGTGTAATATTATTCCGATGAACCGACTCATTTTTAGCTATTTGTGGAGTCATTTTTACTTTTAGAAAACATACCCTCCTTTCCCCTTTGTCTAAGAAAGGTAAATGAATTACTCCATATTTACCTTTCTTGGAATTTTTTTACCTCAATTATTTCTTTCTATTTTTGCTGTGAATAATTAATCTATGCAGTGTTTTCTAACCAAGATCATTCGTCATTTCACTAAGTTCTCCATATCAACCTTTCCGCCGCGTAAAAAATTAAATTAGAAACATTTTTGATCCTGTATGTCCACACTCCTGATGGTACCGTGTGGTCAGACACTCAGTCGAGAAAGGCCGCACGGAGGCACACTTGAAAATCCGTGACTCCTGTCACGTTCGGCGGGCGTGACGGCTTTCTAGTGTCGTGGGTGCGGGATTTCGAAGTGTAGCATGCTATAAAAAATTGTGCCACGACCCTGCTGCTCTCTATATTCGACGCCGTGACATTCCGACGGAATATCTGTGAGTCGCTTGACCTTCGGGGTGAATGACGGGTCAGTGGCGAGCTATCAAGGAAGAAGTTCGAGATCGGAATATCAAATGAGTGAAACGGCTGGCAAGTAGGAGAAGGTGTCCTATTTTATCATCTTAGGGTTGCTTCTCTGGAATTGAAAAGGTGCGCATTTAATGTTTCACATGTTTTCCTAATTTATTACTAGTTCCGTAGATATGCATCTCTTTCAGCAAACAACTATCCCGATTTCTCTGTGCTTTACATAGTGGCAAAGCCTTTCTTGAAGTTTTCTTTGAGGCATTAACTTAGTGTTCCTTTAAAAGCGCAAGTCTCTCTTTTATCATTGAATAGGTGATTGGATGAAATAATTCAAGGCGACTAATAATGAAAAATCATCACAGAAGGTAGAAAGCTTGCGGAAAGCACAGGTTTTCGCATATCAATTACGTGAAATGGTGGTGCACGGGGATAACTAAATCACTTTTATGTATTTATACTCGAATTAGGTAGTTATTTTGTTTTTGTAAACAATCATTTTCGTTTATTTGTTTTCTCATGTTTATTGCCATAGTGTTGAGATTACCATAGTTACGTGTTTTCAAAATCAAGAGGGACTGTTGCGAAACCTGACATGTTGGGATAGGATGGGTCATGAGATAGAATCCAAGTGAAATGAAAATAAAAGAGCATGCTAAGTGATAGAGATATTTAATTTAATCGGATGACACATCAAGTTAAAGGCTCGGTTTTGTGTACGCAAAGGAGGGACATGCGCTGACCTAAAAGGAAGAAGAAAAATAAACCGTCGACAAGGTCGAAATATGAGAGGTCCATGATATAATACCCTGGGACTCAATAGAGCTGAAACGGCCGTGACGAAGGCAAGTGTGATATGTCGGTACTAGCAGTGGCATTTTAGAACAAGGAAAGCAAGGATCAAATGCATTTCGCCAAGAAACGCACAAAAAGGTTTCACAAAAATAAATTTGTGAATGAGAAAGGAATGTTTTTTTCCGAAAATATTCTTCATCTTCTACCATGTTTACTATTTGTTTTTATCTGCCTGAATTTCATATTTCTGAATATAATATGTGCTCTTTTATACATCTTAATATGTCCACTATTCTGGGGCTTTTTAGTGTCTTGTAGAATGTGTCAGTTCCCCTATTATTCGCTAGCACTGGTATAAAAACTTTTTAAAGCGAGGAATAGCAAAAAATTAAAAGCGGTATTCTCTACGAGTTTGGCGGGAAGGTTGAAGTGTTGGAATGAGCTATCCAGTGGCAAAACTGATAAGCAATATTTTTTAGCGTGTTCCAGACATGAATATTCTTCTCTTTCATTAACTCAAAGCTGTTTATGTCCTCGAGGTTCTCATTAAGTTGAGAGGTATGCTGTGATTACATTACGATATGTATTTTTTTACTCTTTATTTCAATGACAACAAGAAATGATTCATGAACGGCGACCATTTAATGCATACAACGACGGTGTATTGAATTTTAGGAATTCGATTGTCCGCATTTTTATGCGATCTAACCTTGTTTAATATGAGGTTTAATGAATTAAGAAAAAAACGTTCATTTATCACGTGGAAAACTGTTTTCCTCGCCCACCTTTAGTCGCACTCTGTAGGACTTCGCGAGGCACGAATTCCGTAACGGTGCGAGCTTTCGGGGAGGTCCGCCGCCGCCGCCGTGGCGTTGCAGTCGGCACGTGCGCATCGCTGTGCGTATGCGAGAGGGAAGGGGGGTGAATCTATGAATAGCTCGCGCGTGCGCTCACGACTGGTGACTGACGCTATATTTGCGGACGGGAGGAGGAAACGAAGTGAAAAGACCTCGATTTGCGACGCCGCCGAAGAAAACTCTCTTGAAGACGCTCTCCCGAGATACTCTCCTTCGCGTTCGAGAGTTCCCTCGAGAAAACATCCAGGATACGAGACGTCTCGCCTCGCGGCGTATTGTTAAAGGAACGTCTTGCGTTATATTCCGGGCGCGAATCAATTTTAACTACTTAATCCGCTTACTTTTTCCCTTCCAATTTTGTAGCATTTGTCCATAAAAAAATTTCTAGTAAAAAATTATGGCATTATAAAAGCGATGCACATGGGATGAATATGAACCGCAAGGCAGTCTTATGCAGTGTTATCCTCAAATAATAAATATGCGGGAGGAATTTTAAGACTGGCGAACCGGAACTAAATGGGGACGTTTACTCGGAACCGAAATAGCAATTTTGTACACGAAATCGTTAGATGGAAACGAAAAAAGAATTTTAGTGAAAAAATTAATCTTCTAACCACAACCATTCACTCATAAATCAAAAATTAAAATAAGCAAAAGGTGACGCCCACCGAAAAAGCTGCTTTGATAACATTGGCGTCATTTTCCTCCCCCCTTGACTGCTTTTCGAGGAAGGAAGGTAGTGAGGGGGGTTCTCGGAAGGTCTGCTCGCACAGATGCTGTCGCAACTGCTCCGTATGGCAGAGTCAGCTGTGTCCCCCCCATTGCGATAAGGCAAATGAGCTTCGCGGGCTCGGTTTTGATTGGACGAAGTCGAAATACGTCAGAGGTTGCACTTTTCCGAAAGAGTTAAAAACATCAGTTTTTCGCCGCTTATAAGTCGAGAAATAATTTTCGGATCAAAAAACGGAAAAAATACGGGTCTTTTTATTTTACAAACACTGAATCATCATAATTTTAAAACTTATTAATTATTAGTTATATTGCTAAATGTCTGACACTTTTAAAATGTTGCCGGTTTTTTTTTAATTTTAATTCGTGTAACAGTTAGGCATAAACACTTCCATATTTACCTAAAAACTCATTCTCCGCTTATTAGCGGTCAAAAAGCCTTGAATTGTGTCTTTCATTCCTCAGTTCCTCAACGTGTCTCCTAGTTCTAAACGTGGTTCATCTAAGAACGGCACCTTTTTTTTCCTTATGTACGTCACTTCACCAATATCCCTTCAAGCTGATTGCATTTTTTGTTATATTCGAATCTACCATTTTTTTCACTACACGTCCAACGGCGTACTCCTTTCTTAATGTACAATGGCTTCAGCTATATCTGTGCTGTAGTGGCATATTTTTAAAAAGTTTTTTGACAGTTAAATTCTTCTCGTTAACCAATGCATCAAAGCGGATGCACTCTTCATTACGCAAGGCAAATTTTAGCGCGCCTTGAGCGTATATGACACTCATTGCTGCCATCCCCCTGAAACACCTGCAGCCCGTAACAAATATTTAAAGAAAGTGAGAGTGTATCGAGATTTAAACCGTTTGCCTTTTACACTTTTCACTTTTATGTTAATGGGGAAAAATACTTGTCATCCACATCGGCAATGTTACGTAAAATGTCCAATTTGTACATGTTAATGTTTAAAACTTGAGGGTCAATGTACCTGGGCATTACTGGGCCTGGGGCTTAATCTACGTAGCAAGGGCTTTATTCACATCTGTATTGAAGCTTTCAAGTCACTACAAGGATGTGTGGCAGGGGATGGGTACTATACACCAGGTCTGCATTGTTGACCAGTAAAAAATCACATTGTTGATGCCTACACTACCGGCTTTACTGTCAATAACTACTTTAGCGAGAAAACTAGGTAATTGTACTTGCAATACGTCCTCCTTACTCAAACTGACATCGTGGTGGAGATTCATAGCACATATCTAATAAAAAATATTCCTTATTACATCCTGAAAATTCGAGTCGTTGTCAAAAGACATTTACATTTAAATTTGTTTACCCATATAATTTCATTCGTACATAAAAAGGTGCGGAAACGTACATTTTTTCAACAATTATCTTCCTAGTTAGCTCTGTTTAATGCATTATTGTCCTTACATTGCTTACGAAAAGAATGGCATTTTCATCACCTCGGTCCTAAAACCTATCTCTCTAATAGGGTAGGTTCCTTCATCAAAGAAAATAGAATTCATTAATTGCGATTCGTATCCCATCGTAAATGTATTAATTTGTTCGCAAAAAGTTTCGATTGAGTAATCCCTAGTTTACCAGATAATTAAATCTTAGTTTTAAGACCATTTAAAAAAGCAGGTCAGAAATAGCGCTGCCTTTGTTGCTGAAGTAACAGGTATATAGCTTGCTTACATTAAGGAGTGGAAAACTTTAAGGAATATTTATGCTCGCCTGAAGGAGTGATGTCCTTGCCTGTTTTAGATGTTAATAATAAGTAGCCCATTGAGTAAACAAACTGTTTGACCCATTCCAATCTGGTTTTCGTAAGAACTTTTCAACGCAGTCCACTCTCATTAAAGTCACAGACGACATAAGATACGCCATGGACAAAAAACTGTTAACTATCCTGGTACTATTTGATTTTAGCAAAGCATTTGACCGCGTAAATCATGCACTATTACTTCAAAAAATGAAAAATCTGAATTTTTCCTGTTCCTCCCTAAATTGGTTCTTTTCGTACTTACATGGGCGACGGCAGTCAGTGAAAGACTCTCTTGGAAACCAGTCAAAATGGCTTCCTATTTCATGTGGTGTACCACAAGGGTCGGTGCTTGGTCCACTATTGTTTTCATTATATGTTCGCGATCTCCCAAACTGTATTTCAAACTGTAAATATATGATGTACGCTGACGATCTACAAATCTATTGCCATTGTTACCCAAAAGACCTCATGGAAACGATAAATAAGGTGAATGATGACGTCTCTGCCATCAGTCTATGGGCCCAGGAAAATTATCTGGTATTAAACAGTAACAAAACAAAAGCTATGATCGTAGGCAATCCCAGGGTCATTGCTAAACTCAACCTTGTAACGCTGCCCACGATAAATGTGCAAAATACCAGTGTTCCCTACTCCAACAGTGTAAAAAATTTAGGTGTTACGATAACACATAACTTGTCATGGAAGGAACACATAATGAGTGTAGCCAATAGGGTTAATGCAATCCTTCATCAGCTGAAATTACACAAAACCCTGCTGCCCACCTATATTAGGACACGGCTGATTTCCTCCCTTATTTTTCCACATTTCGATTACTGCAACTTGGTATTTCATGATTTAACGGAGGAACTCAATATCAAGCTCCAACGTCTCCTAAATTCTTGTGTCAGGTACGTCTTCGATCTGCGGAGGGACGATCATATTTCTCCCTACCTCGATAAGCTCTCTTGGCTTGATCTAAAAACAAGGCGCAAATTCATGATGGCCTGTTTCATGTACTCCCTCTTTAAACACAATGAACCCCATTATTTAGTTGAATTTTATCCAATTAAGGTAAAGTCCCTTAATGTAGTAACTAGGATGGATCCTAATTACCTTTATGGGCCCCAAATTAGATCCACGACTTATCAAAATTCGGTCACAGTTGTAGGATCGCATATATGGAACAACCTCCCTAATAATATCAAAGACTCTCCATCCTTGAACATATTCAAGAGGAAACTCTTAAAACTACTGAAAGAAAAATCCCTTACTTTGTAATACCCAAAGGAAAATCTCTTGTTTTGTTTTGTTCTATCTACCAAGTGATGTTCTTTATTTTGAGTAATCAATTTTATTGTATTTAGCTAATGTTTATTATTACTGCCTATGTTGTCTTTCTCTCGCTGACCAAAAAAAAAAAACAAAATTGTAATACCTCAAACTTGAGTCACTTAATACTCAATGTTTTTTTTTTTTGTAATATTCTATCGAACCCTTAGTTTTTTTGTTATAATATCACACTGTGAGCTCTATTGTAACATTTTTTATTCACCACTGTTCATAGGGGATGTAAATCCTGGAATATAATAAACGTTATTATTATTATTATTATTGACGTAAACGGTATGTTTTTTTTGGAAAAATTTTGGAAGATTAACACTCTGATATTTCCCATTTTCTAATTCGAAATGTATTTCAGTGGCATGAATTGACCTCCATTATATTGGCTAATTGGATATCCTAGTTGGTTCGTCGCTCATTTTCCGTCTTATATTCGCACAAGTACGCAGTAGTACGCACAAGTACGAAGTAAATAATTTTCTTGCAATTAAAATCTTTCCCTTATGGTTAACTTAAAACATGCAGCTGAGTTGAATCAAGTCTGTAACACTATTTCGTTTTCACTGCGAAATTAGCATTCGCATGAAGTTCAATGACGAGGTAATTTATTATATTCCTATTTGTTTAAAATTTTAATGGCTCTTATTCGGCAAATTTAGTTGGCATCTTTTTTCTCTCCTCATAAGCGATGATTTCCTCGCATTTCACATCGTCAATTCTTGCAGCTTTTATAGACAATATCCCCGGTTTTTTTTATAATGGACCGATCGCCAACAATTGAGTACAACCTCAATCGTTGATTCAGGAACAGAGGATTTGGTTCAATTTTTCGAACGTGGCATGAGCTTATTAATTACATCTTTTTGAAATTTTCGTTCAAGAAGGCCTTGCTTGCCCTTTGCTAAGCAGAGCGCTAATTCTAAAGAGATTTAGGTTGTACAAAAAGACTGTTTTAAATGCTAATCTCTCGGTGATAGCGTTGGGCTCGTATTAGAATTTGCAGAATGCGTCAGAAATCTGTGAAAATTAGAATTTATGCGAAGTACTTATTCTTTTGCTGAGATTCCGTTATTCATCGTATTGGAGATAATCGGGTATTTCGTCCCAAAATCTATGAAAATAGCTATCCTTTATAGTAACTCAGTGGTGAAAATATTTTATAGCCCAGTTATAGTTGGATAGGGTAGTATTTCGAGAAAATAAAACGTAGCTCCAGCGAAGTGCTTAGGAGAATGTGCTGAGGATTGTGTGAGTAGATAGGGAGTTGGGGAAGCGGGTTTCAAGGGGATAGGGTGTTTTGAAGGACGCGATAAGACTTGTTAGGTAAGTGAGGCAGAGGTAAGAGAAGGTTGAATTGAATGACGAGATGAAGGATGTATGCTAAGCTAAGAAAGGGCCAAATGTGAAAGGCAGCCTGCATGGATAGATTTTTATGTACCTACTGTAACCTTTACCCGAGGTCATTCCCTTAATCAGAAGTCTGCTTCCTATTCCCCGAAATAACTTCCTTACCTTCAATGCACCCGACTAGTTCCTCTATCTGGAGAGGCACAATGTATGAATATTGTGATACACAATTATACACACATTCGTATATGTAAAACACTTAAATATTTAAAAAAATCTATTCCCTCAATGCATATATTTTTAAGAATTACTGGGCCGAGAATTAGTCATATGCTAATTAAAACCTTTGGCTTTTTTTATTTACAATGAGGATTCTTTTGCCTTACAAACAATGGAGTTATCCTGGGAGAAGGAACTGTTTTGCCCTTTCCTTTGATTTAAGTTTCTGGATAAAGTCCTGTTACTTCATAAGTAACTATATTTCCTTTTCAATAATGAAAACTGATCTAAATTACAACACTTATCGCTTGTCTCCGAACTACCCTGTGACTCCGGACCCATTTCTTTTCCCACGTCGAAAATCCGCGATCGACCGCCTAATTCCTTGCTGCGTAAGGATAGCCTCCACCACCGCGAATATCCAGTTGCTAGTCTGCCTGGTTTCTTTACTAATTTATAGTTTTTGCAATTCCTTTTTTCCCACGTTCCCTCGTTAAGGAGGTTGGCTCGCGACTGCGTGAGTCAAGTTGTCAGAGGAATCTTATTAATTTAAGTACGAGTATATGCCTGATAAGTGATCCTTACTTCACAAAGAAAATTACCTAAGCTATTGAAAGTCATAAGTATCACAAGAAATACGATGGAAAGTCGAAGGATTTCTTTTTTATAATAATTTTAATCAGCTCGACTATGGAGTCAATTCAGCATTTACTTTAAAGAAATAAATTCATCTACTCAATGAATTTACTAATTTATAACAAATAAATATTACTATCAAACATTATGTTATAATATTTTTCTGAAATATGCTTTAATGTCTCATTAGTAATGATATTATTCATACGCCATACATTTTGGCTAGAGCGACCGCAGCGCCACTTGAAGACAACTAACGCATTTCGTCTGCTATAAGCGCAGAAATTGGTGGATTTAGCGAAAAATACGGTGGGATGATTCCTTTATTTTCGTGTCATTTTATTTCTTGTGAAATTACGCATAAAAGGTCAGTTTTTTGCAAAAATGACATGTCACTATGATATTTTTAAACGTTATATTCCCATGTGATGGCCATTCTCGCCGTTAATCATATGTAATTTCAAATGCAATTTGTGCAAAAAGAAGTACCTATGGGTTGGTATAATTATCTTTACTTTGTTAGATAGAGGAACTTAAGTTCTATAAGTGCTGAAAATATAAAAAAATGACATGACTTTCACTTTTCGGACCAACCTCCTTAACACGTCTTCTTGCTGGTCCTTTAGCTCTCCTTATTCTCTCCCCATTGTCGTCCTTGTTGACGTTTTTATTCCCTTGGTGATGTTTGAATTTCGCTTGTTTTTATTTAAGTACGTGTGTTTTTAACTGTTTTTTTCCAATCTCCACATCTTAAAATTGTAGAATTCATGCTGTTCTGATATTTACTGTAGCTTTCCGTTAAAATTCAGTGATGAGACAATGAAATTATGCGGGTATTCACATATTATCTAGGGCTTGTTTATTATATTGACCTTGACTTAGAAACCGTCCCGTTGCCAAATATACGGAACTACTTTAACCGGTAGTGCAATGCTTCTAATAATTTTAAAAAATAATTTATTTTGCTATTGCCCTCTTCTCTTAAAAGTGCCTTTACCGTATAATCTTTTTTTTTAATTTATATTTTTTCTTAGTTCCCTCTCCCCGTAATCTCTAAAATTGAATATTAAAAATGGAGATGCATTCTCTACAGCAGACATACACATGGCAGCGTCAAAATACTCGTCCTTTTATCGAAATTATTTTCCTCCGATCCTTGTGGGTTAGCCGATGCTGGCGCCGCCCTAGCGACAATTTTCCCTTCTCCCGGTGGACGCGAACTGGGCCATTCCTCGGGGAGGGAGGGTAGAGGAGGAGTATTTTCATTTTTAGACACCCCCTCCGACTCTAATCCCCCCCCCCCCCCTCATACCTCAACCCCCTCTCTTGAACCTCTTCCCCCCCCCCTCCCATCCATTCCACTTCTGTTCGCCAAATGCCGCGGTGCGTGCCAGAGTCTGGCTCTTGGCACGGATCGCTGCCACCCCCTCCTCTCACCTAATCCCCAAACAATCCCCACGAAATGGGATCCTCCCTCCCCCACAGAGGGTTCGATCGCTCCCTTCACGTATTCATTTATTCGAGCGTGTATTGTTTTGACGAACTATATAGAATGGCCAACGGCGGCAACAATGGGAAGGCGGGTTGCCCCGGCGACGCGGGATCGCGTGGCGCGAAAAGTTTTCGCGAGTCGCCATTTTGATCTGGAGGTTCAATGGTTTGCAATATAATCTTCACCTAGTGGTGGTGGCCCACAGCGCTGTTGACTTTCCCCGCTGCTCACAGAGCGTGGTAACCTTGGTGCACAATGCACCATAGGTGGTCGATGCTAGAAGAGTGATCTGATATTGCATTAATGGCGCACCAGATTTCTTCTACAGTTTAGTCGAGAGTTATTTTCTCAATCTCGTGAAAGGGGTAAGAAGTGCTGTGGATATTTTAGGTTAATATCTCTTCTATTCTTTTCTTCAATTGTTTTCCATTCTAACTCTTCATGTTGTGTTTCCGAAAATGTTTCGTTTTTAAAAGTATTTTTATCGCCATAACAGTACCAGATGAAATGTTTTATTTAAATCTGTAAGCAATTCGTTGATGGATTATAAGAGCTTTCATTTAGTTATTCTTGGAGAAACAGAAGTTAAACGTTACTTAAGGCACCTTTAAAACGAGATTATGTCAAACATTGACGTAGTATATTTTTTATATATCATTGTAATCTGATGTTTATGATATAACTTTAATCTTCAAATATTCATTCAATCGATTCGATTTTAAGGTCTTGTTATGCATTAAAGTTATTAGAATCGTTGCTCACCCTATTTTTACGGGGTATTTTCTCCGTAATTCTTTGCGTATTTATTCTTTTTATACGAATTAATATTAGTGTAAATAATATATTATATGAAAATCCCCGTGGCCTTAAGATGACGTAGAAACCCAAATTTGCTAAGACATCAGTCGGTGTAGAATTGCAATACTTATGGTAACCAAATTTAAGAAGTCGGGACCCTCTCGTTCATTTTGTTTTAAGAACGAATCGCCAGGCTCGCTTCACTGTTTCACTTTACGCAAATGTAAATTTTAAGATTTATTTTTTTAAATGAAAATGATCGCACTTTATTCCATCGGTATGGCTTCAGTATCGCCAATTTCTTCAGACAATCCAGTGTGCGTATTGCGATCCTAGCAAATCCATTTCTTCCAACCGCTTAGGGAGGGGTAGAAGATAATGAAGTCACTAAATTCCCTCTTTCGGGAATAATTCAGGATTTAGTGGGATGGGAGGACAATTTAGCCGTGCAATTTCCATTCGTCGCCGTTGAGTAAGGTCAGGAGTCACCTCGAAACCATTACTCGCGACGAGAATGACAATCGATCGACCAGCTCAGCTGCTTGAGTGACTACTATGGCCTCGTGTCATACTCCCTCCTTCTACAGGTGCTCAGAAATGAGAGATATTTGAATCATCACCATAGGTCAACATTCCTAGAATTGGTTTGACATAGACCTCCACTCGATTCTTCTATCGGCCAACCTCTTCAAATCGACGTAATTCTTCTCTTTTACATCCCTCACAACCTGTTTCATATATCTCATGCAAGGCCTGCCTTTTCCAATCTTCCCGTTCACTTTTCCCTCGACGATTGTCTTCATCAGATCAGGGTCCCCTGCCACACACCCTCACGGTGGCTTGCAGGGTATCGTGTAGATGTAGATGGGTGTTTTAAGATGTGGCCGATCAAGTTCTTTTTAGAGTTTTCAGCAGACTTCCTTTTTTCTCCCACTCTTCTTAGGACTTCTTCGTTTGTCACTCGGTCGATCCATTTAATCTTCATTATTCTTCAGTAATAGAACCACATTTCGAATGCTTCCACCCTTTTCTTCTCCGCTGCTGTCATCGTGCATGTCTCACTGACGTAAAGAAGCATGCCCCATATTTACGTTATGATGAATTGTTTTCTTGCTTCTGCGCTTGTAATTCCACCTGTAAGTAGATTCTTCTTCTGACAGAATTCCCCCTTTGCCTGGGCAATTATGCTGATTATTTCTTTCTTGCTTCGTCCATCGTTGGTTACTCAGCTTCCCAGGAAACAGAACTCTTTCGCATCTTCATTTTTCGTTTTCCTTGTTTAAACTTGGTTTTGGCCTCTTCTTTCTTGCTGCATACCAATATCTCAGTCTTATTCTTATTAATCTTCAGCTGGTATCTCGCCATTGTCCTTTCCATGGTTAATAGAATCTTATTCAGGCCCCTCTCTGTCTCTGCTATGAGTGCTATGTCATCAGCGAATCGCAGCATGCAGCTCTCTTTGACTTCATTGATAGCTCTTAAAATGTAAACATTAAAAATTACGGGAGATAGTGCACAACCTTGTCTCACTCCATTTGAATATATTTCTTTAAGAAAACTTCCAGTATGTGTCAGTAGTGTGAGCTGCATTCCTTCGCCTGTCGTTGTTATATGTACGCTGCTGCTTCTGTCCGCTATCAGATTACGCAGTTAATCCGGATTACGGAATTTGGCGCCAGGGGGAGGGGCGCCTATCTCTTTCTCGGCGCCGCAGCCGGGATTTGTCTCCACTGCGCCCTCCGCTGCTCAATTTAATCTCGCCGACTATTTGTTTGTTCCCGCTCGAGGCGCCACCGTCACGTCGGTCGCCCAGCGGATGTCTGTATTGCTCGCGCGGAGATCATCAGCTGTTTCAACGCGGTCCACTGCATGACCTTCGACGAGGCCATATCAACTCCTTCTGTTAATCATCATATTCTGGTCGCGAAAAATTCAGTACCTTTTGATGCTATTGTCTACACTGCGTTCAAAACCCGATCGAAGATCTCTCTGATTGTTGAGGTTTGATGAGTTCACCAAGGCTTCATGCTCGATAACGTGTGAAATTTACTCATTAGTTCATGGAGAACTATTCCAACAAAAGCGTGGAACGCTTGCGATTGTTGCGATGTTATTGATCGGTTAAGTGTGTAGAAAAGAGCTGTGTTCTGATAATATCTCAAAATGAGGTCGATTACGTTCGATTGAGTCCTAAGCCGAATGTATCATTAAACGTGTTTTTTTTCGTCATAATTCGAACTTGACAGTTGACCAATTGTGGTAAACCGTTTACAAACTTGTTATATTTAGCGGAATCCGTTATCAACAAGTCACTGATGCCTGTTGTAACGTACGGCCTAATACGACCGTCGTCAAGGTGAGATGTGATGGACGTAGTCAAGGAGACAAAACAAAAAATGAATAAACAAGTAAGAATAGCGGAAATCCGTTATCAACAAGTCACTGATACCTATTGTAACGTACGGCCTAATAGGACCGTCGTCAAGGTGAGATGTGATGGGCGTAGTTAAGGAGAGAAACAATACAATAAATAAACAAGTAAGAAAATCAAATTTGTGTGTAACTATGGAGCATAAAAACGTAAAAGGAAACTGTTGGAAGGTCGAGAACAAAAAAATAGCAGAGGAGAAGTGTCTTGCATTATTTTATTGGTGGAAGATGAAGAACCGATTAAAAAAACTCACTCGGTTGAGGAGAATATTACACTATATTTCCGGTAAGGTAATGTTTCGATGGACTGTTTCAATTCCGTTTAATTATGTTTCGTATGTCATTCAATATCCCTTATTATCCGTGTAAGAGAAGGGTATTCCCTATTGAAATCTAAACACGTTGCGCTTCGAATTTGCGATTTTTGCGTAGCGTTTTTTACTGTCACTGGCGTTCAAAACTATATTAAACTATAGAAATACGTTTCACGTTACCTGCATGATTGAAGCTGATTACTTGTTAGGTGACATCTTATATAATGAACATATTATTGTACTGTTTCAACTCGTTCCACTTTATTTTTTCAATTTATTAGGTAAATCTATCAGATTACATTTCCGCGCATGCGTATTTGTTATTGAAATTGTTTGAATGTTAACGCAGGGTTAATAACAGGTGTCGTCCAGAAAGTAAAGAACGCTTTGTCGTGAGCAAATTATGAAAAGCGTTTATTTCTTAGTTTTTTCTTAATTGTTATGGAACGCCCTCTTCATTTTTTCAAAATTATTTTCCAATCCTGGCCCCAAAGAAAAATCTCTTCAGCTTTGGGATTAATCGTTTAAGGGTAGAACGTATTTAATGACGCTGAAAAATGTGGATGGATCAATATTTCTCAAAATTTATGAAAAAGTATGAATGTGCTAGCCATCTGCCAAGTTATCACTTCTCTACCTATATATTTTTTTAGGTTTAAATTTCGAGTGCTTCCTGATTGATGCCCGAGGAACAGAAAGTAGTTTCCTTTCAAATTTTTCATCTTCTAGGAACTGGATAGCCGCTATTTCTTGCAATCTCTTTGTGTGTAATGCAATTCAAAGTAAGGTTACTATCTCAAACCCTACCTGGGGGGGTGTGCTTCAATCGCTTGGGATTGATTACGGTACGTAACTAAGGACTCACTCGTATGTTTTTACATTGTGTTCGGGATTATTCCGTACCGGAATCAATCTCGATCGATTCAAGCACACCCCCCCTGGCCACTACAACACTTTTTTGAAATTTGTTATTGATAAATAAACCTCCGCTGCAGTGATCAACCCGAGCTTCGGTCTACAAAAGTCGTTTTGCTTGAGACAAGCGGTGTCTCCCAAGAGGTCATGTCTAGAATTCAAACCTGGGACCTTTGGTTAGGAGTCCTGCGACCAACGCACTTGAGCTACTATTTGTTGATGAATCACGAGGGGAGATTCACGAGAGAGATATCGCTTCGGTCAACCCGACAACGGGGGGGTAGTTAGAGTCAAAACAAATTAGGCTCATTTGGAGAGCCGCGGGTCACCGGGGAGAACGATTCGCGATCCATCGTACACCGCCGGAGACATGAAAGGATTAATCATGAGCTAGAATTACTTGCGTTATAACCTTGTATTCCGCGCGAAAAAGATAATACACGTCGCTAGTAACAATCGCAGATACCACACCCGTCTATCGCGATCGCAGCGATTATGAACGAAATGATCCACAAAATGATCCGACTCTGTCGCCGTGAGCCGGGGCGACCGTCGCGCCAACAAGGGAGCATGGTTCGTACTACCACCTATGACGTTTATTCCGTAAATGGGTATAGTTGTGACGTCGAAATCTCGAATTCTACCATACAGAATTAAACCCCAGATCTCAGCGGCGCAAAATAGGAGAAAACGTTTCGCCAAGTCAACACCAGAGCTCTTTCCTCCTTTCGCCACATTTCAGAAACCATCCTGACCGCTCGATCTTCTAGTTGAGGTATCCCGACCTTCTCACACCCTTCTCCCCCCCTCCTGGACCGAATTTCAACCCTTTTATTTATCCTCCGCCGGTTCGCCTTCAGAGTGGTGAGGGGTGGGGAGGCATTGCTTGTTTTCCTTGGAGACGGACGAGGGTTATGGACCTCAACCCGGGACGACTCGAGGCGCCGAGCTCAGGAGAAGAAAAAAATCTCCTCAGCTGCCATAGAGAATCCAGATGTATTTCAGGCAGGCGCATGCGCGCGTTTGCTTGCGGCCTGACCGACCGGTCGCTCTTGAAACCTCAGGTTGCTAGGGACTAGAGATGGATAAATTACCGTAATTTTCAATTAAGGTAAATTACCGTGGTAAATTAAGGTAATTTTCGAAAATTACCGTAATTTTCAGGTAATTTTAAGTTTTGAGCTGAAAATCCTTACAAGAGGACTCAAATCGAAAGCAAATAGCGCTGAGCTATAAATGCCGATGCTTATATCAATCATATCACGACGTTTATCTATTATAACTCATTAAAAAACTATAACAAAGTTGGCAGCAACACGCAATTTGCCTCTCTTTTGTCACACTATGAGAAATTTTCGTTCCAAAGACATACCTCTCCGCAATGTGCACTTGTTATTTCACTCTGAGTTAATCAAGGACACAGTGTAAACAAAATCGTTTTAGCTACTTAATTTATAATATCACCCATTCCAATGGTTTCTTCGTGAGGAAGAAATTTTGTGAAAAGGAACTTTTCTGAAAATCACCGTTTATCACGTTAATTTTCAGAGCATTTGCAGATTAATAATGTAAAGATAAATGTCGTTTTGACGAAAAACTAATATAAGAATGGCAATTTTATGTAGAATTTAGCATTTCAAAAATTTGCTGGCCTTACCACACTTTTTAAATTGATATTAATAAATGTTTTCTCGAAAAAAAAGCAGAAAACCCTTAGTTACATGAAAGTGTTGCTACAGTATGTTGATAACATTGGCAGACGGAACTTGATTACGGGCCTATTTACTCACTTAATTTAGGAATAAATCTTACGAAGGTCATTGGTGCGAAGGTTTCCGCGGCGTCGTTCAGATGTTCTCTGCATATCGGGATCTGCGTCCGCGTATCTGGGGTGACAACAGTTTCGCTAGCCGTCCTGCTAGCGAAACTGTTGTCACCCCCAGTCAACATACGCGGACGCAGAACTTGATATGCAGAGAACATCTTACGAAGGTCATGCTAATATTTTTTATGTCATTTAAATATTCTCATTGGTTATTGATATGGTGCAATTAATACCAGTACTTCCAAATGGTAGCACAGTAGCAGCGTCATTGTTGCCAAACATTTTTCAAAAAATTCAATAATAATAAAATTCAATACAAAGAGTTGTATTTGTCGGCAATAGTTTAAAACTAGGTAAGTAAGAAAACATTAAACCCATATTAGAATACGTAGTATCAGGAATGAGCATGTTTTCTCACGTCGGAAATTAAACGTGGCAACAACTCGTCAGCCATGTTCCAAATGTCAAGATGAGTTAAAAAAGCTTGTAAAAAATAGAATACTACAACAACGTGCTATGTAATAGCATACTCATTGTGTATGCGTTATCACACTATAGATGAATTAAAGCAGCGTTTACGCGTAGCAGTTGACTGCTATGACAATTGCGAGATGCGCGATGTATCTATATCGCTACTGCTTTGATGCGTCTTCGTTAACTTCTATGCAGCTTAAAGCCCCTAATTAGGCGTCGTCACAACAAATAAAAAGTTTTATTTTAATACTGAATTTCGCTTAAATTTTCATTAAATTCATCAAGCAATAAATTCCATCGACGATTATCTTTTGTTCCCGTTCTTTAAAGAGTAGAATTTCCCCTTTTGGGGAGGGATATCCTTGCTATTATATCCAAATTCCGTCGTGTTTATCTTTACGTTGGCGATTGTTGCGATTGTGTTGGATACATTCACGCTGGAAAGTAGACGGGCTTCAACTTTGCTAATAGCTCGAACTAGGATCGATAGTGTTCGACATGTGTCCCGTATCGACCTGAACTTGTACTGCAGTTGCTATTTACACATGCGAGTGATGCTTAATAGTTGTTAGCAGTTGACTGTCATAGCAGTCAACTTCTAAGTATACGCGCCTTAACGGAAGAATGGAAAAGGCAGGCCTCGTATGAGGTATATGGAGCAAGTTGTGAAGGATGTAAATGAGAGGAGTGAAGAGGTTGGCCGATAGAAGAATCGAGTGGAGGGCTGCGTCAAACCAATCCTAGGATTGTTGACCGATGATGATGAAGACTGAAGGGGAGAAAGTAGGGGTGGGGTAATTGTTAGCAGGCTAATTGTTATGATTTTCTGCCAACCGGGTGGGGAAATGGTCCAGTCCTTCGTTTTGTTGGGAGGAGGATGCATTTTAGATTCATTATTTGTAGCACGTGGATGCGTGTCATCGTTTCGCCAGCCCCCTACCGAGTTATTTTCAAATCAAGACCTTTAACAATGCGAAACGTGGAGGAATCTCCATGGCACCTCGAGGCTGTTTTCTCGCGTCTGTGGTGCCATCTGTTAGTCGAAGGGAGAAGAAAAAGTGCTCTTCCAGATGCGTATCTTGGCCTTGGACGGGATCTCGTTGCGGGGGAGGGCCTTCTTTTGTCAGTGGGTGTGGGTAAAGGACCCCACAGGGCCCTTGGGCGGGGGGGGGGGAGTCGTTGTCGGCAGGAGACGCGCTGAATCGTAATTTTCGGGCCGCTCCTCTTATCAGGAGACAGGCGGAGAGTGTCGCTGCTGCAGAGCGTCAACGCCTTCGAGACGCGCCTTTCCTTGACTTTATAATCGGATCCCCCTGTCCGTCACATCTCGCGACCTTCCATCCTCATCCTTAAATTCCTTAAATTTCTGACACGCTATGTCAAAGGTGCTATGCTTTTTTGCTATCGTTTCTTTTCGTTAGTGCGTACCTCCAAAAATTGTCGTCATCATCATCGTCGGTCAACAATGGGGAACATGCACTATTTTTTATAACTCTTTGAATGTGAAGTTTATTAGCTAAATTGTGCTCGGCGAAAATTTTGCTGAAGAATTAAGTTTCATTACGAAGATATTACTCTTTGAATATTATACTTTCTCGGCAACTACAAAACACGACGTCATCGCATGACGTCACGGCATGGTATCACTATGGGCGTTGTTTATCTGTTTATGCGTGGAGGTAAGTTGTTAAATGAATACTTGGCGATAACGTATGTATTTATCTCATTTGTTTATTGCAATAAACGATTGTATTTCGATTTTTTATTTACGTAGTATGAATGCTAATGAGCAAATCGTCCATTAATTATATAATGCCTGTATAGTGCCCAAGAATTTCTACTACGTCTATGCAATCGCTGGTTTTTTCAAGAAGAACGCCGCCATAAGGGAGTCAACAAAAGGAAATTGTCGATATGTGCTTTTTTAAGTATTTTTTCAGTCATCGTTTCTTTCGAGAAACGGCTAAAAACCTCAAAACAATATGTTCACTACGTTTTCTGTTAAAAATAAATGTCTATCTTTGTAGCAATATGGAACCTATACCGTGCAGTTACGTCAGAAGGCGCTTCAGGTCACGTGACTTTCGTCGATTTTCTGGAACATTTTAATATAATTTAATAATCTTTGTGGTGGGCGTAGAAAATTTTGGCTTATATATTTAAATTGGTGAGAAACTTTCGCATCAAGTACTACATCATTAATCTTCGAGAAACAAATTTCATGCATATTCCCCATTCTTGGTTTGACGCAGCCCTCCACTCGATTCTGCTATCGGCCAACCTCTTCATGTCAACGAAATCCCTCTCTTTTACATTCCTTCCATTCCACATCCTTCACAACTTGTTTCATACATCTCATACGAGGCCTGCATTTTCCATTCTTCCCGCTCACTTTTACCTCGACGATTGTCTTCATCAGGCCATCGTGTCTTAAGATGTGGCCGATTAAGTTATCCCGTCTTCTTTTTAGGGTTTTCATTATATTTCCCTTTTCTCCCACTCTCCTTAGGTCTTCCTCGTTACTCATTCGGTCTATCCATTAAATTTGTAAATGAGTGTTGTAGTTATAAATAACTTGGATTCGTTCTTACCTTTTCCCAATATCCATTTCTCATGTCAGTAAATAGCGCAATCCTATATTTGTGAGTAAAATTTTATTTTGTTTAAGTTAATATTCTCTTCAATTTATATTTTCTTTAAGATACTCTTGTCGTTAACTTCTGGTAGTCAATTTGTGGTCGATATACCTTGCTAACTTATATAATTACCGTATTCTGTTGGAATCCTTTAAAAGATAGGACGCAGTTGTATCTAATGTACTTATTGGGTCACTTCTTTTCCTCTGCCTTCGTGGACGGTTAGCTGAAAATGTTTCTAAGAATGTTTACCTATTTACGGGTTTCAGAGCCGAGTGTTGCTTCATCTTTGGATTTGAGTAAAATGAGCGAAGACACTGAGGAAATTGGGACAATAATAAATAAGGCACAATGACCTATAAATGTCTTCTAGTCTCTCTCTTAAAGTCGTGAATCTTTCGAGTTACGACTTCCACTGATTATGAACGTGCATCTGTAGATGCTGGACTTGAAAAGCAAGATTGCTCAAGCATGCAATGTGGGTCAGATTCTTGAAATCGTGTCAATGTCTTGGTTTCAAGAACGCCGGGCTAAGGGACTTTTCATATAAATATTTAATATCAGTCGTAATTTCGTCATGTAATAAATGAGCGTCTGGCATGCTTTTTTAGGGGTTGGCGTAAATATACGAATACTTGAAGTTTCCGTTATGTCGAATTGTGATTGGGACTCCATCTTTCTCATCGTCAGGAATCAAACATTCCGAACAAAAGATTGAGGTAAGCCTATTTTAAGCAGGTCGGTGAAATTTTTAGCAGTGGTATATTCCTCCTCCTCAGTGCTTGATATTCGCGTCTATGACAACGAGCAATGAGTCCAAGACCTTGTTTCACGAAACAAGTGAAGTATCACTTGGCGTGTTGGCTTTCATAGTTACGGCGGTTTGTTCCGAATCATGAAGTTGTATGATTGCGTAATAACTTTATGATGGGAAAGTTTGAGATGTATTTCATCTGTAAAATTTCGTTCTTGCATTCTTATAACTGCATATTTTATCACCACTCCTTTATTTACTGTAGAACATTTTGCTCAAGTAAGAATTAATCTACATCTACATCTGTATGTTAGTTGAATCATTTAATGTTAGTCCTTATACCAGCATGCAACTACCTATGATATCCATTGATACACTCGTATCAATGGATATCGATCGATATCAATGGACTCGTATTCATTGATACATTAATATCCCTAATTGTACGGGACTCTTCGGTCATTGCATGATACCCTACAAGTCACCATAAAGGTGTGTGGCAGAGGGTGAATTCTCACTTAGCATGCACTACATATCATGTATAAATAAGGATTAGTAATAATATACTGGTCTAAATTTCAATTTTTAAAGAGGATAAAAATAGCAAGAAATCATGCAATATAATGCTGTAAGTTGGGTTAGCTTAAATACCTTATACCAGCATGCAACTACCTATGATATCCATTGATACGCTCGTATCAATGGATATCGATCGATATCTATGGACTCGTATCCATTGATACATTCACATCCCTAATTGTACGGGACTCTTCGGTCATTGTATGATACCCCAATTTATTTAAGATTCCTTAGCATTACCTCAGAATTTAGGGCAAGCGAGAAATAGGGTAGTTTTTTCTTAAAAAGAAACAGAATTCATTGATCACGATTCTTGCTCCACCATAAATATATTTACTATACGTAAAAAGTTTAGATTGAGAAATCCCAGTTTAATAGAGAATTAAATGACAATTTTAAGTTCTATAGAAAAAGCTCAGAAACGGCGCACAGTGGAGCAGGATCCCTAATAATTGATATTTTTGATTTAAATGCGTTCAATTCATTTGAAATTTGGTCAATATATGTTTTCGATGTCGCGGAATATGATTTAGTTTTCATAACTTTTGTAAACTAATTTTTTCGCAAACAGTTTTGCAATTGCAGGGAGCATATTTTGACAACTTTTGAATATTTACTTGTAGGTAAAGGCTACAAAAAAAGGATAGAAAAGGTTTGGTTCCTCAATATTGAAATTAAATTGCACAGTCGTTGTTGTCAAAGGTTAAAATTTCGTATATCCAGAAAATGGAAAATTCCCCAAGTTTTGATCATTTTGGGGCCATATTTTGACAAATTTTGCATATTTACTTGTAGGTAAAGAATTCAAGAAAATGATAAAAAAGGTTTGGTTCCTGATTACTTTTTCTCTTAGTATCCTTTTTTTGATTTGGTTTAAATGAAAAATATAATGTTGATTAAAACTTTTTCGGGAGGTTTGGGGAAACTTGTTTTGGATCTGGTATAGGCACCGTTGTATAGTTTATGACGTACAGTTCCTGTTTTTACATAATACCACAAAATATATATACTTTTGTATCTTTGAACGTGAATTTTCAATAAAAATATTCTTAATTTTTGAACAAAAACTATGTAAAAAAATAAGTATGCAAATTATATTTGCGACATATTAATAAACACTTCGAAAGCACTCACCTTCAGTTACGTAACCCATTTTGCAAAACAATTATCGAGGCCATACACGTTATATTAGAGAGAATTTAAGGTGATTTTGAGTCTGCTCCTTTTCAAATGATGCACTTGCTACTAGTGTAACATTTTCTTATCTTCTCTACTAGAGGAGTAGCAACAGCGATATGTCCTCACCTAAGACTGTTTTGACTTCGTAAATGGTCGGTGTATCCAACGTATATGCACAAAAACCCCAAATAGAAAGTTTTTCTAGACTCATAAATACCAAGTATTAGGGATCCTGCACCACTGTGCGGCGGGATGCGATGCCTTGTTGTTGACGTAACATTTACATATAGTTTTCTTTGCGAGGCATATTGGGAATATCGGAATCCTGAACTTACCATTGTATTTCAAGGCCCCTCAGTTGTAGTGAATGTGTATTGCCTATGGAAACCTTCAAAGTTCGAAAAGTCGCCTCCGTTAAACATATTTTATTAATAATCGTCTAGTCTTCTGCTACTGCGAAGCATGGCGTGAAGTTCGCGCGATTTTGGGCGAACTTTACGGTACGCTTAGTACAATAAATAATGACAGTTTTTAAGTGAATCAACTGAATAACATTTTTTTAATAAATGAATAAAAGTCAATCATCATCATGGGTCAACAATCCTAGGATTGGTTTGACGAAGCCCTCCACTCGATTCTTTTATCGGCCGACCGCTTCACATTTACGTAATTCCTCTCTTTCACGTCCTTTACGACCTGTTCCATGTAACTCATACGAGGCCTGCCTTTTCCATTCTTCCCGTTCACTCTTCCCTCGACGAATGTCTTCATCAGGCCATCGTGTCTTAAGATATGGCCGATTAGATTGTCCCGTCTTCTATTTATAGTTTTCAACAGACTTCTCTTTTCTCCCACTCTTCTAAAGACTTCTTCGTTTGTCACTCGGTCGATCCATTTAATCTTCATCATTCTTCTGTAATTGCACCACATTTTGGATTCTTCCACCCTTTTCTTCTCCGCTGCTGTCATTGTCCATGCTTCGCTGCCGTAAAGAAACATGCTCCAGATATACGTTTTGATGAATTGCTTCCTTACTTTCAAGCTTGTATTTCCAGCTGTAAGTAGATTCTTCTTTTGATAGAATGCCCTCTTAGCCTGGGCTTTTTTACTCACTATTTCTTTCTTGCTTCGTCCATAGTTGGTTACTCTGCTTCCCAGGTAACAGAACTCTTTCACCTCTTCGAGTTTTTGTTTTCCTAGTTTGATATTGGTTTTGGCCTCTTTTTTCTTGCTGCACACCAATATCTTATTCTTCTTCTTATTAATCTTCAGATGATAACTGGCCATTGTCCTTTCCATGGTTGTTAGCATCTTATTCAGCTCCTTCTCTGTCTCTGCTATGAGAGCTATGTCACCAGCGAATCGTAGCATACTGATTGTTTCTCCGTGGATGTTCACTCCAGAACACTTCTCCTTGACTTCATTGATGTCTCTCTCGATGTAAACATTAAAAATTACTGGAGGCAGTGCGCAGCCTTGTCTCACTCCTTTCCATATCCTTGCTTCTTCAAAGCTGGCTCCAGATTTTATCACACCTAATTGTTTTTATACTATGTCTAATAATAATAAATTAACTACATAAGTACACCTCGGATATTAGTCAAGAGGCTTTAATGGAACGCACCTTATGCTTGAAAGTGTCCGCTGCACCACCTATTGGCAGGCAGAGGAAAGAGTGTCAACGTCATACGTATATTTTACCGGCATGCAATGGTTTGCCGTCGCGTTTTCGTGCCGTTGAATTTTTTCACTTCTTAATTAATGAGGAAAAGTACTTTACGCCTTTTGGAAATTGGCTTAAAACGTGCACTCCAGAGGTCATAAACTTTTGACGAGACATCGATAAAACAATAGGAAGCTATCCTATCGCGAGAGAGAAATAGAGTGAACCGTGGTATGATGGACCTGAAAGCGCTGCGGTATAAAACTGAACCAGTGCCCCCCCAAAAAAGAAAAAGGCTGAAATGGCCCGTGAAAATGTTCCCTGACGTTTATAACACCTTCAATCATATTAAATGGATATCGTGTTATCTTTCATTGCCCACGGATGGGAAGCGATTCGGGCGCGCCAGTTTAAAGAAAGCAATCTTGCGATGGGGATGAAGAGTGTGACTATTATTTCCCTTATCTCGCCCCCTTGGCTCCAATGATCCGCGTAATAGGTTCAACCGAAAAAACAGCCTTGTGATAGGTGCAGGCACTGGCCATTCGGACCATCTAGAGATGATGTGTTGTGGCCGGAGATAAGAGCTGATTCACGGGCGGCCTCTTGTCTTCCCCTTCCCCACTCGAGCGTCCTCTCAAGGAGTTCCCCGGCCGGATATTGAAGGCGCAGAGGGCCCGCTACGGTCCCACGGGCCTTTCTTTATCCCCCCCCCCCCCTCCCCATCACCTTAGAATCAATTCGAAGGAAAGCGCTCTGTCTCGGAGAGGTATATGAAACCTTGACCCGTCGACTCTACTGCGAGATGAGAAACGCCCTCCGTCTGTGGTATATCGCTTGGGGTAGTGGTCCCCCTCCTTCCACCCCTACATTCCCCTACAGGCGTCAATTCTCCTAGCGATCCATTAATCTTTCTTTTTTTTCTGCGCGGAAGCGGTTGGCACCACTGTTCCCGAACCCCCGTTTTTTCGGACGTCGATTCTTCTTCACAAAAGCCTTTCCCCGATATCCGTTCCGCCTCAAATGGGGGTCGTTTGCGATATTTTTATTGTAGTGTTTTAAAGAGTTTTTTAAAATAAAAAGACCCGTATTTTTCCGTTCTTCAAACCGTCAATTAGTTCTCGAGTTATGAGCGGCGAAAAACTGATGTTTTTAACCCTTTCGGAAAAGTGGGCGTGTAGAGGACTCGTACGTCATCCACTTCGTCCAATCACAATGGGGGACAGACACACAGCTGACTCTGCCAATGGAAGTGGCTGTTATATTCCATTTCGGGTTATCTCGAAAGGCATTGCATATTCCACTACATCGTAATTTATGGATAAGCAAATGAACTTCAGCACGCTTTTAGTCACACCAATATTTAGACGAAAATATTTTGCTGTTCAGTTGTTTTGGGTTATTTGCCGGTTGCGACAGGATCTCTTCAGGCAGGCCTCCCCTCCCCACCTCCACTTCCCCTCCCGTTCTTCCTCAAAACAATCAAGGAGGGGAGGTGGATGACGTAGCTATCCTTAAAGCAGCACGTTCGGTGGGCGTCACCTTTTGCTCATTTTAATTTTTGATTTATGAGCGAATGGCTCTGGTTAGAAGATTGATGTTTTCACTGAAATTCATTTTTCGTTTCCATTTAACAATTTCGTGTACAAAATAGCGATTTCGGTTCCGAGTAAATTTGCATAGTCTGAGTCTACCTACATTCGCGACCTTTTATTTTTCCCAGGATTCCTCTACCTTTTCCGTCTGGTTTTCTGTCTGATTATTATTTTTTACTTACGCGCTTCGAAAACTTTATACTTCAGGTCATTTATGCCACATCGCCAAAAAAGGACGACAAGGAGAATGCCCTGTGGACCCTATAAAACGAATATTAATGCCATGTTTACCGGAGGAGACTTCTCTAACTTTGATATGTTTCAGACTTTTATTAATGTTATCTTTTTATTTGACTATTATTAATTTCTATCTTTTTAACGTTACAACTAGAGCTGTGGGGCTCAAATACAATGGTAATTGCAGGAACCGAATTTTTCTTATGCCTCGAAACGTAAACTAAATATGCCTGTTACGTCAGCAAGAAAGGCAGCGCATGCTGCCATTTTTGGGCTGTTTCAAATGGTTCTAAAATTGACATTTAATTCGATAGTAAACTGGGATTTCTCAATCCGAATTTTATGCGTATAATGATTACACTTATGGTAGGACACGAATCGCTATTAATATTTTGTATTTTCTTTGATTAAGGAACCTGCCCCATTATTCAGAGGTAAAGAAGAACATTACGAGAGAGCATAATGGTAAATGTCTTCCTCACTTCCCACTGTGTTGGCAATATAACATTTTCTCATCCTTTTCCCGTAGGGAAATTGTAGTAATGCAAGTGGACTATCTAAACAGTAGAAGAAATTATCGTTCAAATGCAAGGCAACGATTGAATAAGGATAATAGTATTTGCTGGCGATTTTTTTTAGTCGCGAAACTTTCGTACGTTTACCTCTATTGCCCGTCGAAACGGCTCTTCCCTTATATTCCCTATATATCGGCTCCCCTGCCTATCGAATTTTCACCCCGGAAGGCCCAAGCCATCCTATTATTATGCGGTTGATTGGATCGTAGCCGAGCGTATCGAGTGACTCTGTCGACCGCGCAGCCATTCGATCTCTCGCTATCTTTCCCTCGGAATCGCATCATCATCTCGAATATTGCGACCGCGAAAAGCATCGGATTCCTTCGTCGCTAGGAAGAGGAATTGTGGGGGGGTGAAAAAAAGAACACAGGCGAGCGCACACGGGGATGACCCACTTAACCCCTCCACCCCCCTTACCCAGCACCACCCACGTCTCGCGGAAGGATACTCACCCCCTCCACGGCATCCATCGGGGCGCAGGGAGGGGATGGCTGCAGGAATGTTATTTACACCCGTTTCCAGGCAACGGCGTAACTTCCCGAGGAGAGACGACAACATCCAGATTCGGGCACCTTCCCACTCTCCATCACCATAATTTCACTCCCCTTCACTTTTCAAGCATTTTTTCCTGCTTAATTCACGAACCCGACTTGTGACGGTAATGCGATGTCTGGCGTTGGGAAAGAAAAGGAGGCCCTAGACTTCGTTTGAGTATCATTGTTGCGTATCGCCTGCTCCTCCATGGGAGTTGTGTTTTGAGTCGTTGGAATGGGGGCACTCGGAACCGAAATCGCAATTTCGTACACGAAATCGTTAGATGGAAACGAGAAACGAATTTTAGTAAAAAAAATTAATCTTCTAGCCACAACCATTCACTAATAAATCAAAAATTAAAATAAGCAAGAGGTGACGCCCACCGAATAAGTTGATTTGATATCATTGACTTCATTTTCCTCCCGTCCTTGACTGCTTTTAGGGGAAGGGAAGGGAGTGGAGGGTGGTTCTCGGAAGGTCTGCTCGCACAGATCCTGTCTGAAAACCGCTCCTATTGGCAGAGTCAGCTGTGCCCCCCCCCCCTTTGCGATAATGCGAAGTAGCTACGCGGGGTCAGTTGTTATTGGACGAAGTCAATGACGTCAGGGGTTGCACCACACCCTCTTTTCCGAAAGGGTTAAAAACATCAGTTTTTCGCCGCTTATAACTCGTGAAATAATTGACGTATCAAAAAACGGAAAAATACGGGTCTTTTTATTTTACAAACGCTATCAGATCTGGCAAAATAATAAAATATGGTAACGACCCCATTATCTCGAATAGGTAACCAAGGAATCACGTGGTATAAACACGAATAGTTCTCAATATTTTGGTGTGTTTAAACCGCTGAATACAACCTCATTCATCGTTTAGCCCAGTGTTTTGTGTCTTCTGGGGGCTCTACATTCGAGACAGATGAGAAAAACTCGAGTGAAAACAATTGATGATATTTTAACGAGCGATTCAGACACACTAAATATCGAAACCATTCGTGTTTGCACCACGTGACTCCTTGGTTACATATTTGAGGTAATCCCGACGGTTTCAAACACAAACATCAAGACATGTTTTTTTGTGATCGCAGAAAGAACTGAAACCAATTCCAGCTGTGACAGCCATTTGATATATTGCATATCAAATATTAAAAAAATTTTATCCTCGTTAATTTCAATGATTTTCTTTAGAACTCCAGTATATTACATTACTTCCAAAAATATTTACGATGCAAACATTCTCATGTTTTGAGCTTTATCTTCCAAGACAAATATGTGGAACCCGAAATTGTCATAGAAAGGCAAGCAAAATATTTAAATATTCTCTTACGTATTAAAGGAGTAACGGTAAATAAAATAAATAAAACTGTGAAACTAAAACCTCATTCGCTGCATTATAATAGGGTACGTGCATGAGTGTTTTTAATTTTTTTATTTAATAACACGCTTAATAACGTTTACAAAGAACACGCTGATAATTCTCCAAGAACATTCAGGAAGAAAAAATCCTGACCGAAAAATTGCACATTTTAAATTCCTAACATATATCGCCAGTGAATATATGGAAAGAAATAAACTAGGAAAGGGGAAATGGTACAAATTTTGCTTCGTTATACTAACACCAGATGTGAAACACCGGAAAAAGATATTTTTCAAGTTACCCAAATATTCTGAAACGATATGTATCGAATGATATCGATATACATGAAACGTTTACCCAAGATTTTCGGAAGACTGCCGGAAAGTTCAATTGTGAAGTTAAAAAAAATAGCATGATTTGTTCTCATTTTTCAATGAAATAAAAACGTCAGATCCGCAATGAAAGATCATTTCTGTACGATAGAGGAATAGTTTCGTCAAACAAAAAACTTTACATGCACGGTCACTAGTTGTAGGATTTTTCAAGCCTGCCGCGTTAACGGCGGTGAAATTCAGATTAATTGCCATGCGAAAAAATTCACCTAGACCGGGAATCGAACGACGGACCTTTGTCTTTTTGGGCCAATGCGCAGACCACTACGCTACCCAGGATCCTTAATTCGCATAGCAATGGAATTAAGTATCAATAGCAGTCAAAAGCCAAAGGTCCGTGGTTCGATTCCCGGTCCAGGTGAAATTTTTTTCGCATGGCAATTAATGTGACGGTCACTAGTTGTTTAAATTTGAAGCAAAATTCCGCTCGGTAAAAATGCACCCGATGTGTGCGTTAAAAAGTTGACGAATGTTGCGCGGGTTATAAACGTGCTATTTCTCGGGAAGTGTACAATGGTTCCTCACGAAGATGTGTATTACGAGTGAGTCATTTCCTCCTTCATTTCGCCTTTACTCGGTGTGGTTTCGTCATTCCGTGGAACCCTTTTCGGAGGTGATATTCGCCACGCCCGTTCGAAGGAAGTGGCCCCGGGGGAAGGAATGAATGAATGAAGCGAAAATGTGAATGAAAGTGTTGACGAGGCGCTTGAGGCCTATAGTCTTGGAAGGATCGGAAAGAAAACGAACGTTAATAGGAGTTTTTTTTTCAAACGAAAATGATGAAAACATTTATCTCGCGGAAAAAATGCATGAAAAGTTGTGCAAACAAGGAGCAGAAAAATATTAAAAGCTCTTATTTTTCCGAGTTCAAGTTGGGAGGAAAGTTGGAAATTTGCGACGCCTTTTTCCGGAGGAGAAATTGATACGCAATAACTTTCGCGTATTTTGCACACGAGCGTTCATTTTCCCTCCACTAAAAAAAAGCGTTTTATGATCTCGAAGGTGGATAATAAACGGTAAATGACTATATCTCATGCTTTCTCGACATCAGTAGCCACGCGCAGGTTGATTCACGAACGCTCTCGAGTTAAATTGGGTAAAAGAAATGGGACACGCATTTGAATTTATTTCCAAGAATGGGAGTGAGTTGAAATGGGGAATGTGCATGAAATTTGTTTATTGTGTATTGGTGTGTTCTACATTATACCAAATTTTCTCGCAAATCCAAAATAAGAAGCCAAAAGTTTCCATGCCAACCACAAAGATTATGAAAAGCTATTAAAATCTTCCCGGAAATATGAAGAGTCACGTGACCTGAAATGCCATCCGACGTCACCGCACAGTATAGGTCCTATATTGCTACGGAAACATATTTATTTTATTAGAAAACGAAGCGAATATATTCTTTTGAAAATTTTAACAGTTCCTTGATCGAAAAAATGACTAAAAAAGGATTTAAAAAAGCAGAATCCGCCAATTTGTCTTTGGTCGATTCCCTTATTGTGGCATCCTTATTTTAAAAAACTGCGATTTCGTTGTCATAACAGAGATTCGTGCAGTTTAAACAAACAGGGCACTATGCAGGAATTATAAAATGCATGAACGATTTGCTCGTTGCGGTCCATACTGCTAAAATAAAAAATCAAAATACATTCGTTTATTGCGTTAAACAAATGAGATAAATACACACGCCAAGTACTCATTAAACAACATCCCTTACGCACAACAGATAAACAGCGCCCATTGTTATACCGTGCCGTGACGTCATGCGATGACGTCGTGTTTTTAAGCTGCCAAAAACATACAATTTGTAAAAGGGTAATATCTTTTCAACACGACGTAATTCTTCAGAAAAAATTTCGCCTAATACATTTTAGCTACCGAACTTTTCATTTAAAGAGCTTTAAAAAATGGCGCATATTCCCAATTGTTATAATTGGCATTCTACCGGTTTTTAGGGACATAGATTTTTTCCCATGTAATACGATACAACTAGGTTTACCGATGTGATTCCTTTTTCAACTTCGCGGAAGTAATACCCCCATTACCCTGTCATAGTTCCACCTCTCTGGTTTATTTATGTCCTCCTGCTTTAAAAAATTATTCTGACTATACTTTAGTTCCATAAATTATCATCACTTCAGTATTCTTGAAATATTTATTCGCAGAAACATCTTTGTGCAATGCGACTGGATATTAGTACTAAAGGAATTCGGTTGTAAACGTTTTATATCCGAATAAAACATCTGTTTAATGCAAAATAAATAAAAAATGCTTTACTAAATCACGCCTTTGCGTGGGTGAGACACAGCCGTTGGTTCCTCTAGCTGCCGCTCGCCAAAATACGGGCGCTGCAACCCAGCGCGCGTTCGATGTGGCCCCCATGGAGGAAAATCGTTATTTTTAGCGGGATGACAACGGGCCGCGTGCGTAGTGGAGTTCAGGAACACGCCTTGGCGTGCATTCGGTGCCGACGTCTGTGGATCTGAGGCACGCGCGGCCAAAGGTGTCCGAGAGATCGAGGCGATCATTATGTCGAATACGCCCCAATCTCGGGAATCGCGAGACAAGAATGGGAAACTATAGTCTTAACAACAATGTACAGCACTCTTCCACAGAACATTTATACCGATGCGCACAACGCGTTTCAACCGTTAGGTCATCATCAAGTTTAACAGTAAAATGATAAAAAAAGTTTTGTGGGCTTGTGCTATATTTATTTTAGTGTTAGTGTTTCTTCCTTGCACTACATCTCGACGGACACAGTTGCGTAAATAGGGTAGTTCCCTATTATTTTTTTAATTTTCTTGATCAAAGGTTTTTAATCTCTGGAGCACGCGTTTAATCCGTTTGATTTTTTAAATGGCGTTAAATATTTTTCCTCGTTAATCAAAAAGTGAAAAAATCCAGTGGCGCGAAAACGCGAACACAATACTATTACGTGCTGGTGAATATTACTCTTGAAATCAAAGGTATTCCCTCTCCCTAGCGCTAGGTATACTGTGAACGCTTCCAATCAGACCGTGCATTCCGTGAAAGCTTATTAACTAGGATCTGAGGTGCGTTTATTCAGTCAATTTATTACAATTTACAGTTAAAAAGACTCCATTAACGTCACTTTTTAAGTGGATGTTACATTCCAGAAATTTCATTTTCTCAGTCCATTCCTATCTAGTGTATACTTTTCAGTTTCCCCCTTAAATAAAAATAAATTTTTCGGTTGGCTGTTCTGGCAGAAAAATATTCCCGTCTAAAATATATGATAGTGATCCAGTTTCTACCCATTTTTATATCTAAATATCCCGATTGTTGATTTCCCGGGTTAAGATAGAAACCAGTCAACCCCAACGAAACTTTCTCACATAAAACCTTCCCCCATACTCCCCACTTCCAAAAATATATTCAGTTTTTGTTGTGTTGTTGAGATGAAAGGGAAGTATGAACTCAAAAAAGCGAAGACTTTATTAATGACAATGCCTTTTACTATTCACAATACTTGTTATTTGTTATTTATTCGCCAAAAAAACGACATTCAAGTCTCGTGCTGACAATAATACTTTCCTCTTCGCTGTTTATTTACGACGTCTCCATGGGAGCATTCTTGTGTCGTTACGCTAAAAGATATTCTCAAATTGTAAACAAACAATTTGTTTTAATGGAAACTTACGTATGTTACTTCAGAAGTCGTTAAAAATTCCTTCCACTGATGCATTATTCATCGCTATATGCTTCATATTAGTTGACAAAAATGGATGTTGACAACGGAAATAATTATTAGAAATGACAATCCTTGCTTTAGATAGGTTTCAGATACGATTCGTGAAGTGTCTACTGCGTGAGTGAGTGGAATGGATGATTTACTTTGTGGGTAATATTATTATTTCCAGTGCGACCAAACTCTTGAAATGTGTAGAGAGGAACCCGAGTCCTGTTCGGCATGGCGTGGGTGTGATAACGTGACTAAATTATCTGTGATGGGAATTGATTCCGGAGTCGAGTTAACCAATGTGTATGAAACTGTCGGGATTATCTCGAATAGGTAACCAAGGAGTCACGTGGTATAAACGCGAATGGTTTTCAAATTTGGCGTGTTAAAAATGCTGATTACAACCTCATTCATTGCTTATTCTTGTGTTTTACCCTATCTGAAGGCTCTATAGACGGGACAGATGAGAAAAACTCAAGTGAAAACAACTAATGATATCGTAACGAGTGATTAAGACCCTCTAAATGTGCAAACCATTCGTGTTTGTATCACGTGACTCCTTGGTTACCTATTCGAGATAATCCCGACGGTTTCGAACGCAGCCCCTCCTGGATGGAGTGTTCGAGAACGCCACGAGTGTTCTGAAAGAGAGCGATGGCCGTGGTGGGAGTTCTCCCCCCTCGTAGTCAATGCCCCTCTCCATATTATCCCTCCCTCCATGCATATCCCTTCCTTTCTCCCACCTTGTCCCCATTACCCACTTTCCCTGCAGGTTCGCTCAGCCGGGACAAGAATCAAGAACGCCATGGCTCCGTTGCCGCTCGCTGGAAATGAAATTTCGCCTTCTCATCGATTAAGCACCAACAAATGCCCCATTTCAGCGTAAACAGTTTCGATACTTTCGCCGTTTTTCACATTATTCGACTTAGGTCATTTAGTCGCCCGTATGTATCTGAGAAGAAGACAACAAAAGTGAATTAATTACGTTACTACTGTCGGGAAATAAAGTATAGTTACTCGAGTTTGGTGTAAGTAAAAAATGTACCCATCGTCCTATAAAAAAAACTACCTATACAATTGTTTAGCTCATTTTTTTCTATATTAAACCATGTAAGGGTATTTTTTTTATTATATCCCGTTATAACGTTATCGTAGGTTGAAAACAATGTTCTGGTGTTTTTTATTTTTATTTGTAATGGAGCGCTCGCTTAGAAAGTCCATTACCTATCTTTAAAGTGTAAATTTTACTATAGCCACACTTTAGCACCTTTTAGAAAAACTTCTTAATGGTGTGTATACCAAGTTTTAATGTGATCTGATTTTATTAAAATTCTTGTACATTTTTTAAAACAACTTTTTCTCACTAATGGGTGATTGTATGGCAGTGGGAGGAGAAAGTAGCGTAGTGATCTACGGGAACAATAGCATTGACCGAGGAATCGCCACACGGCCGCTAAGCTACCTTCGCCGCGCACATAGCCACCAAATAATTATAAACCCATTTATAATCTAAACTTATGCGTAGGCGAAACGTGTTTTTACGTTAGGCCTGACATTCCATTAGATTCATAACAAGCCATATTTCTTGCTGTTACGACTATCCATTACTCAGAAAAAGTTGTTTTACGAAATTTATCGTGAGTTGGAAGGATACGGTTCTCATAAAGACATTATTTAAGTGTTCTTCGTCTTCCTATTTTCTCGATCAAGCTCGTTTTCCCTCAAGCAATGAATGAAAGCATGGCGAACAACAGTTGGTTGATTATTGGTGTTAAAATATTTAGTTTCGGAACGATCCATTATCGTAAAATTTGTATTGCTGCCTGACAATGGTGATATGTGTAAATTTACGAGTACGTCCCCTATCTGGATTCTATGTTTGTATGTTAATATTATAGAAAGGAAAGGAAGTAAGCCCTTGAATAAGTAAGAGTGAAATTGGTGATAATTTTTCTCTAATAACTCCGTAATGGTTATCGCAAACTCTCGCGTTACCTTCACTCACGACAAAAATGGATGGCAAATTTAAACAGCCATTGATTGATATCTGACGAATCAGAATCGTTTTCGAAAAGGATTCCTGTCTTTATTGATCTGGGAAATTCTGGTTCCGAATTGAGGAAAATGGTAGAAATTCGAATAAGCCCGAAAATATGAGAGAGTTGAAGGATAATTGATAGGGAAACAATGGATAAACAGGAAATATAAATAACTGATGCGAAATTTAAACAGCACGAGGGAATATTGAACAATTGAAAATGGGTTGTATAGGGTTGGGGAATGTTTCAAATAACCAAATAAATAAGGAGGCCAAAAAAGCAAGAGGTCAACAAGCAGTACGCTGCATTGTGGGTCGCATACATACAAGGCGGGGCACCATTTCGTACCATATATAAGGTTTGTTGAGGATGCTTATTTATATATCCATGACTTCAAATCAACAATATAAATAAAGGTATTTTACTGGATTGTCGTATTCGCAGTAGGGAGCGTAGCGCTTTTCTGCTTGGCTCATCTGTCAATAACACAAAAGGTCACCCCTGTTAAAGGACATTGGTAGTCTTGGGCTACAGGAATGGTAAAAGGATTAAGGAGAGTGTTGATTTCTCCAGAAACTGGCAAAGAACTCACATTGTTAGTGGAACACAATGATAGGTCATCGACGATGTCGGTAAATCCGGTCACGCTTTTAATATATTCTTCTCTCTTATGAATCATGCGTCAGTATTAGCACGTTAGTAACTAAAGACACCTATTAGGTCATGGTTTAACGTCCCATTCAACGGACGGAATGCTGAACTTGAAGTACCTCCCATGTAGCACTAAAGTAAGGTTCGGCATACAAAGAAAAATCTATGCCACCGTCAGGATTTGAACCCTAGTCTTCAGGATAGGAAGCCTAGGGCACTTCGGCATTTCTGGGTGCTAGGAAAACAACTATGGGTGCCGCGAGATCGCAGCGGAAAAGGAAAAATTTTAGCAAGGCCAAGTTCTGAATTAATTACTCTCACGCCCGACAGATAACGAAGGTAATGGAAGCACTTTTTCCAACCTGAGGACTAATTACAGTAAGACGTCATTATCCTTGGCAATGGAGTAGGAAGCCCGATTGGATAAATAGCCAAATGTAAGAAGGGTACCCCAAGATTGTAACCTCAATCTGAAGGATGGCGCCAGCGTAAAAGGGTTGGAGTCACTATGCTGGGCCTATTTTTTTACGTAATAACCTATTGTAATACACTCCTCAACCGATTGTATTTTTTCTTCGGTTCTGTTCTAAAATAATGTAATACACTTCTCCTCTGCTCTTTTTTTCTTCTCGATCTTCTTCCAATTTCCTTTTACTTTTTTTTGCTCCTTAATTACACAAACACTTGATTTCATTACTTATTTATTTATTATTCGTTTCCTTAACTACACCCATAACATCTCACCTTGACGACGGTCATATCAGTCCGTACGTTACACTATTGTTCGATATGCGTGGTATACATTAGGTGTGGTTAACTTTAGTCATGGTCACTAAGTAACAAATATGTAGTGACCATGCTTATATAGAAGAAATGCTCATTTTTTGCCATCTCTTTCCGAATTGTTTACTTCTTATATCTACAGAAGCACCCCTGTTTTTGGGCTCATTATTCTGTGTAGCCCGGGAGTTTAATTGGGTGGTCGGCTGAGTGGGGATAAACAGAGCGAGGTCTACGACCCCCCCTGGCCGTCTTATTCTTGGGTTGCCAGCAAGAAATGTTGAGAGGAGGAGGGGGGGAAGGAGAAAGGTGGGAGTCAAATGCCTCCTGTCAAAGTGGATTCCACTATTGTTGGAGGCGCGCGCGCGCTCTTCGGGAATTCCGCGAAACACATCTCCCTCCTTCCACTCCCACCCTCCTTCTCTCTCCCCCCCCAATTCCACTTCCCCTCTCCTTCTCCTCCCCCGCGTGCGTTCGATGCATCCCGAGTCCCATTTAGCGTATCCGAACGTCCCGAGGAGAGCGCGATCTGGCAACATGGCCGCGAGGAAACAGTAGCCGCTCGGAGCGCAATAATGGAGCGGGATGAATTCCATTCCAGAATTTCCGCGGGGGGTGGAGGGCTGCGAAAAAAGGACGGGGAGGGAAGGGGAAGAACTCCTCCATTTCTCCCTCACCCCTCTTCTGAATGAATGAAAGTGCGTATGCTAAGGCATCGCGAGTTCCCTTCGAGAGCGATTCATTGTTTCCGCCCGTAGCACCGTTGCTAACACCGTTCGTGACTCTTCGGATTTTACAGAATAGCCCTGGCACTGCTAAATGTGCGACCCAGACAATACCAGTCACTGCAAGGCTGCTATGTAACTATGGAGTATGATATCAGCAGTTAATGAATTGCCGTATGCATTCGTGTAAGCCGCGCCCTCATGTATTCCGCGAACCCCCTTTTTTGGGCAGGTTCGTGAGTAAAAAAGATATTTTCGTCAAAAAATTACTTCTCTCCCCCTGATCCTGCTACTTTTCGTTATAACCTGAGATAACATTCTTTAATGAAAAGTAAGTAAATAGGTATTGATTAAAGACGAAGAATAGGGATTTGAGAAAAAAATGTGCGATACAAACTATAGGAATTTGAAGAAAAAAGGTAAACTGTTTACGAGAAAATCCGGAGGATTCGTGCTAGCCGTGCCCCCCCTTTTGTTCTCCGGGGTTTCCGGAAAAAAGGCACGCGGCTTACACGAGTTATTGTTACGTCAAGTTCAATAGTCAATCACAAAAAGAAAATTTGTGAGATTTTCCAAGAAGATAAATTTGTCGGATAAAATAAATATTAGCATCGATAAAAATAAATGAAGACGTGAATATAAAAACCGGTGGGCATAGAGTGAATTTAATTACATAGACTGCATTTTAGGAGGAGGCAGGCGTAGTCTTAAAGACAAGAGAAGCGCCTTTACGGAAGAGGTGTTTGTGAACTGGAAGGAAGAACGCACGATAGGAAACTCGGGAAAAGATGTCAAGAACGATGAAGATAGTCATCTTTTGTTGGGAGCGTATGTAAATTTGCGTTGACATCGTGTGAAATTTAGGGGGTGGGAAGAATTAAATGTCTGCCCATTTAGACCGACCTTCACCAGTAAAAAACTAATTATTTTTATTCTACATAAATCTACATAATACCCTGCAAGCCACCATAAAGGTGTGTGGCAGGAGGGATGGGATATGTAGGGGAGTGGGGGGATAATGGACATGTAAACGTTCTAGAATTTCGATAAGCCATCTCCATGCGACACAGTCGTTAGTTGTTGAAGATTTTTTAAGATTTAATTATTTACATTTCATTCGCAGGTAGTAGGCATGAGTTACTACTACATATTCAACTGATGTAATGTCCACCTGTTGATGGTGCACAGCAGTAAAACCATGGTCGTGTCAATAAAGTTGTGAATGTGGAATTGGGTTGTTCCCTCAGTCGAAGAAAATCGAGAATTCATTATTTTCGATTAGTTCCCACCGTAAATGTGTTCATTTTATTTGTGCAAAAAATTTGGATTGAGAAATCCCAGTTTACTAAAGAATTAAATATTAGTTTTAGGTTCATTTGAAAAAGCTCAGAAGTGGTGGGATTCGCTGCCTTGTTTATGACGTAACAGGTTTATAGTTTGCGTTGGCATGGAAACATTGGCATAGCTGGTAAGGCTTACAAAACATTCGTCTTCTGAACGTATCACTGTGTTTCATAGCCCCTGAGGTCTATTGAACATGAATTAATAATAGAGTATGAAAACTATGTAAGCTATTACTATGGGATAACTAAGAAAGCGAGAAAGAGTGAGGAGGAGTGTGTGCAATTTAGGTTGAGTGAAGAGAAATGGAAAGTGTGCTAATCTGAAGAGAGGAATGTTATGAAATTTTCTTCAAAGGGAAAGGTGGTTTCAAAACTGGATCTCTCTACTCTTAGCACGCCGTTGACCTTAGCCTTTTAAATCTTCCAAAGCTTTTAAATTTCGCAGATTTTTGCGAGGGGAGAACGTGCTAATCGAAATTAGTTTTCGTGGAAGTTTTAATCCACCAATCGCGTGGTCCAGCCGCTCCCAGGAAAATGAACTTGAATGGCCTCCTCTCCATCGCCTGCCCTTAAACTCAGCTTAGAGCGAAAAGTAAGACCCCACTGGACGTCCTTGGAAGCGCCAGCAACTCATCTTCCTCAACTCTGTTCATTGATAATGACCGAAGAAAGCATGGAGGTCGAGTGAAATTCACTGCGCTACTCCAGAAGCCACAAGAGATTTAATACCATAACCAGAGAATCGTTAATCTCGTTATAGTTTTGCGCCATTCATCACCGAGCCATTTCCACCCCGAAGACGAAGTTTAGAACATCATCAGTCATCAATCCTCAGATTGGTTTGACGCAGCTCTCCGCTGAGTTCTTCTATCGGCTAATCTCTTCATATTTACGTAATTCGACTTTGTCGTTCTTCCCGTCCACTTCAACGATTGTCTTCATCAGGCCATCGTGTCTTAAGATATGGCCGATCAAGTTGTCCCGTCTTCTTTTTAGAGTCTTCAGCAGGCTTCTCTTTTGTCCCACTCTTCTAAAGACTTCTTCGTTTGTCACCCGGTCGATCCGTTTAATCTTCATCATTCTTCTGTAATACCACCACATTTCGAATGCTTCCACCCTTTTCTTCTCCGCTGCTCTCATCGTCCATGCCTCACTGCCGTAATGAAAAATACCCCAGATGTTATGATGAATTTTTTTCTTACTTCTACGCTTTTAATTCCATTAGTAAGTAGATTCTTCTGATAGAATGTCTCCTTTGCCTGGGCTATTATGCTGACTATTTCTTTCTTGCTTCGTCCGTCGTTGATTACTCGGCTTCCCAGGTAACAGACTTCTTTCGCATTTTCAATTTTTTGTCTTCCTAGTTTAACGTTGGCTTTGGCCTCCTCTCTTGCTGCACACCAGTATCTTAAGTCTTCTTCTTATTGATCTTCAGCTTATATCTGGTCATTGTCCTTTCCATAGTTATTAGAACCTTATTCAGACTCTGTCTCTGCTATTAGTGCTATGTCATCAGTGAATCGCAGCATGCTTATTTTGTCCTGTGGACATGAAGTCCAGAAGACTTCTTTTTGGTGTCATTGATGTCTCTCTCGATGTAAGCATTAAAAATTACGGGTATCTACAGGAAATTTAGACATCAGTATCTTTCTTAAACAACCGAAGCATATTCGAATATTGAATTAAATGCGTCTAAGTCAGATAGAAGTCAGGAGCAACGAATTCGTAAAGGCCGTTTTACACGGTCATTGAAACTGCGCAAGTTGATGTTGATTCCGTTTGAGCAGTCGTCTGCGAAAGTCCGTGAGGTTGAAAATTGCGAGGACGCTTGATTGACAGCTTTACACGGTGCAATCGTCGGTGCATTATGTCAGTGACAATATACCATTCAGTAGCGGTAATACCGTCAATATATCATCTAACGTCAAGATCTGTTAAGTAACAATTAATTGTACGTTTAAGATGCGATAAATTACCACCACTTTAAAATATGTTCTAAGCCATAGTCTAAACATAATGGTGGAGACCCTAGTCCCGTATACTTATCCCAAAATTTGCACCACGAACGAACGGCTGTGGGCCAAGGTAACAGGTTCTTCCTTTACGCACGAAATTTAATCTTCCACGTGATTAATCGCCCAGCTCATCATTATTGCACGTTATTCACTACCTAAGGAGTTGAGTGCAGACAAAAACACCCAACTCAATCGTCAACAACCTATTCAGGCTGTATCCGAATTCATTAGCCATTAGGAATTAGCCATGTTCCTTTAGCCATCGAAGGTGCCTGAATTCCCCGTTGACTAAAGGGAGCACGAATTCGGGCGAAAGCTACAGTGTCGCAACCTACGGTGTAACAATGGTACTTTAAAACAAATGAGTAGCAATAACCTGAATTGAGGTATTTCACTCGCGGTCATTTTTGAAGAACTTTTGTAAAAGTTCTTTTGTTGTTTTTGGAGTTAAAAGGATGATCACCGGAGATATTCTGTTTTGAATTAAAAACTATTTTATCAGCAAATAAACTAGCTTAAGCTCGAGCATTGACATAGATTGTTATTATATTATTATTTGATCAAATTCTCACTGTAGCGGTAAGACTTTCTCCATTTTCGCCTACGTCTAGCATTACAAAGCCTTTATTTCCAGATATTCCAAGTAGCAATCACCTTTCGGTTATTATTTAACGTAATGTAATGCTTCTTCCATTATAATTACACAAACTTTGTTTTGAAGTGCTTCAATTTACAACCTAATCCATGGTTACATCCAAGTTCAATGTCGTGCCTAGAGTACATCTACTTACAAATTGTTAGTGCAAATAATAAAATAGAAAGGAACAGATCTGTTGGTGAAATACTCGGTTTGGCGATGAAATCGAGGCTGACGGTATTCATTTATTAAATATCGGCCGCGTTTTATCACAAATAATGTACAAGCAAAAGAGAAAACTACCGTACAAATTTCAGAAAATCATATCAGCCAATTCAACCACTTGCCTCACAATTATTGTTCAAAAAACAGAAAAGCAATTTATCTCACCTATTTATAGAAATATTTGTGTTCTTTGAATATTTACCACTCCGAGTTTAATGTCTTAGCAAGATATAGTCATGAATTATTTTCCGTTATACAATTAGGAATTGCCTCTTTAATTTATATTTGTCATTTTTAACATTTGAATTTCAATCTTTCTGATGGGTAAAAACGAAATAATATCAAACTCACACATGAAGTATTTCGTCGGCTCCTTTATGAGCAATAAACATCGCACAAGTAATTGTTTACATTTTGTTACCACAACAACCATTCTTCTACCCTCCAAAGGCGCTAAGAATTATGGGATGGTTTTTAAAGATGGCGACGCAAAAGGATACACTTCATGCTCACTTTGCTGAAGGCAACATTAGGTGACTAAATTCGGTGACTAAACTGATGCCTACGAATTCGGACACACTACAAGATGGCTTCCTCCCTACGAAGGGAGCATTTAGGCAGCTAATTGGCGAATTCGGACACGGCCTCAATTGCTATAATTCCCCAGGCAGTTCGTTGTCGCTACATCTGCACCATCTAGTGAGAGAAATAAACTTCAAACTTGCATGAACGCATGCATAAGATTAGAAGCAAACGCATGCATAAGAAGCGTTCGCACAGTGGCGCTGCCTGTCCTCGCAAGTCGTCGCTTTACACGGCGAAATATTTCTTGCGCAAGTGTTCTCACAACAGCCTGCGCAGTATCAATGACCGTGTAAAACGGCCTTAAGACTTGTTTGTCGTGTATGGATCTCATGCTCAGCGTCATCACTACGTCACTGAAATGCTTGTTTACGCCAAGGACGCTTGACCAATCGGAGTAAGATGCCTGGCATGTTGCGCTCGGAGGAAGTCGCATCGTGCGTTGCTCACGTACTAAATGGGCATTTGCAATTGAATCTTTAACTTCTCCTAGTTGCTGCTTGGGTGTTATTCTAAGGTACATATCCTTTTTCCCTTTTTCGTATAATATTTTCTCTCGATTAGTTTTACAAACGTTTAATCACCCAGTGCATGGCAGTTGAATGAAATCCCATCACGACCGCTTGAGTCAAAACAGAAATGACAAATTCAACAATTTTATCCAATTAAGAACACTACTGTCACTAACAACATGCTTAGGATTGGATTAAAATTACATATGCAGATGGGTTAACGAGAGGTATTTTTGTTAGCTGTTAATTTCCCAGACCAAGGAGTTCCAATGTATTGCCGATTTGTTACGAATTGTCGCATTTTGCTAACAAGAAATGCAGTTTTTATGTAGTATTCTATGAAAGTGTATTGCCTTCATTTACTAGTCATAATATCTTTCGGAAAAATCGTACATCTTATCTCGATTTTTCGCAAAAATAAAGTTGTTTTCTGATTTTAGTTGATATTTTCGTGCGTTATTTTCATTCACTATCGGTCAACAGTTCTAGGATTGGTTTGACGCAGCCCTCCACCCGATTCTCCCATCGGCCAACCCCTTCATATTAACGTAATTCTTCCCTTTTACATCCTTCACAACTTGTTCCATACCTACATCTCATACGAAGCATGATTTTTTCCATTCTCCCCGTTCACTTATCCTTCGACGATGGTCTTCATTAGGCCATCGTGATATCAGATTAGTGTGGAAATGTTTTATTATATCGGTGTAAATAGCTAGAGCAATTTTTTTCTGCAAGCACCGAATATCTGAGGACATTTATTTTTTTTTAATTCCTTCTTTTTTTTCGTTTGTCGTTCGAAAGTCTCCCCCGTGTGGGAATGTGTCTTCCTGGTGTTTTGAATGATGGAAAGGCCGTGCGTTTTTCGCGCAGAATGTGCAGTTTGAGGGGCGGGCGAAAGGAGTGAATGAACTTGAGGAGGACGGCAGAGAGTCGACTCGGCGAATCCGCCTCTTGGTCCGCTGCGCGTCCGTCCTATCGACCCGGCCTGGCACGAACGGACCTCCCAACCTTCTTTCTACACCTACTCCTTTCCTTAACCCGTGTCGCCTTGTGCTTTTTCTTACGGAGGTTGGCTCGCGACTGCTTGAGTCAAGTTGTCTAAGGAATCTTATTAATTTAAGCACGAGTATATGCCTGCTAAGTGATCCTTACATCACAAAGAAAATTACCTAAGCTATTGAAAGTCTCAAGTATCACAAGAAATACGATGGAAAGTCGAAGGAATTATGTTTTATGATAATTTTTATCAGCTCGACGATGGAGTCAATTCAGCATTCACGTCACAGAAATAAATTCATATACTCTATGAATTTACTAATGTATAACACCAGAATATTACTATCAAACGTTATGTTATAATGTTTCTTGAAATATTCTTTAATATCTCATTAGTAATGATATTATTCATACGACAACCATTTTGGCAACACCGACCGCAGCACCACTTGAAGTATACTAACGCATTTCGTCTGCTATAAGCGCAGATATTGGTGGATTTAGCGAAAAATACGGTAGGTTGATACTTTTTTTTCGTGTCATTTTTATTACTTGTGAAATTACGCATAAAATATCAGTTTTTTGCAAAAATGACATGTCACTATGGTATATTTAAACGTTATATTCCCATGTGACGGCCATTCTCGCCGTTAATCGTGTATATTTTCAAATGCAATTTGTGCAAAAAGGAGTATGGGTTGGTATAATTATCTTTACTTTATTAGATAGAGGAACTTTATTTCTGCTGAAGTGCTGAAGATATAAAAAAAAATGACATGACTTTCACTTTTCGGATCTACCTCCTTAAATCTTAACAAAACCTCCCTACCAGATCCTTCCGCGTCGATAGGGAGGATAAGACGCTTCGGCCAAAAATGCATTTTCTGACATTAGGATTTTCCCTCGCTACGTCTGCTGGAACTAAAATGAATAGTTCCAACTTTCACCATTTGATGCCCAAAAGATGCCGCTATGTCAGAAATGTTTCCGCTAACGCTTGTTACATAATAGCACTTTGGATAGAAATATGAATAATATTGGAGTAAAGGCCACTTTACACTACACAATTTTTTGTAAAATTTCTTGTACAAACGCTTGTATGAGAAAATTGTACCGTGTAAAGCGGCAAATTGTGTGGATGGCTGAACGGAATATTGAAACTGTTCTAATTGCATTCAGCCAAACATACAATTTCGTTCAGTTTCATGTATTCGTTTGTACAATAAATTGTACCGTGTAAAATGGCCTTAAAGGTAGACAAAAATCACCTATATTTGACGGAGAAGTCCTCAAATATGAAAGGAAATATTAAGTCATAAAAGAATTCATAACCTGGTAAAATCTTTTACCTATTAAATTGCGCCTTTTTATCCATAAATATTTAATAGAAACGTAGCAATCGGGTTTAACATCTTCTACTTCTTATTCAGAGTAATGTCGCGATGGCACCACCATCTTTCTTGGACTTTCCTCCCAATTCGGTCTAGCTTTATCTCATTTGTAACGAAGTGGCGTCTTCCTAGCATCGAGATAATGAAAACTAGAACTTATTATCTCTATGCCACCATAAGTAGTGACGAAAAATACGAAGCCTGTAAAAGCATTTTTTTACCGGAGTATCCGCTCCCCTTAAGCACACGTTTATATTTGCATTTTTGAGAGCCATTATCCGCTCGTGTGCATATCGATCGGACGGAAACGTTCGAGATGTGAGGTCACCCGCTAATTTTTTTAAAGCTTTCGCCATCAGGGTGTCTTAAAGGATATGAGGGGCCATCGAGCCAGGTGGGGATGCCGATAAAACGTCTCGTTGGCATTCTGCCAAGGAACGGATTGCTCTCGATGGTATATCCAAAGCCCCTTTATTGGAGGGAATTATTGTAAATATTCGCGCGAAAATTTGGGGAATGGTTTAAGCGTTTAGAGAATGTTTTGGCTTTGCAAATGAATAACGAATCGGCGCTGCCACTCTTCCGTGTTTTTCTTGGACGAAAATGGAATGCATTTTTAGTGTCGTTAGAAGTGGTTACACACGGTGTAAAATTTCAAGAGCTTTGGATATGTACATTTTTTTATGTATATTTAAGTGACGGATGGAGAAGGTTAGATGGATTGGGAGGAAGAGGAATGAGACAACATTGAAAGGAGGTCATTCTGAAAGATAATATAATAATAAAAGGGTGAAATTCGGCGAGAATATGGAAAGGAGGAAGAATAAAGGATCAATAGCCGTGAAGACAGACGAAAGACTTGACGACTTTGAAATGTAAGGTGAAAAACTTGCTTGGGGATATGAAGGAAGTCCAAAGGCGAAGTACTTTGATGGAGAAAAGCAAGCAGGGACTCTCCACAGGCCTGTCAATGTTGGTGGAATATTAACTAACTGACAATCCTTGACATGATCGCTTGTTTTTTTTATTGGAAAGGGACTTTTCTTTAATAGTATTGTTTTTATAGTAATTGCTTCATCGCACACCAGGCTAAAATTGTCAGGAAAGTTCGCACGAAATCGAGGAATTTTTAGAAGGACCGTGAGATCCACAAACTGTAAGCAAGCAATGACACACGATGGAAATATAGGTGAAATCTAAATATTCCATTATAGCGGTGCAACAAACAGAATCCGTAATCTCTTCTATACACAGCACCTTTTTTCTCTTACAATTAGATTTTCTCCCCAAGACAGCTAATTGTAATTTTTTTCCTGTCGTCTTCGCTTTAAGCAGCATCAAATCCGTATGAAATGACTAAATTTGGTCAATTCACAATGTTTTTTTTGAACGGTGTTATATGAATTCGGTGTGAAATGTTTAATTTGAAACTCTATGCACACTTTCGATAAAGAATAGGCCGTAGTGTTAGCGGAATCATACGGGTAAATAAATATCTATTCCCAAGTGGTTCAAGACTATCTATTCCAATATCTATTGATTCCACTATTCTAATATCTATTCCAAGACTGGTTTATTCCACTAAGCGCTCGAGTGATAAGCAAGTAGTCACTGCTCGACAAATCTTGGATTACTTCCTGGTGGTGACTGGTCTCTTCTCCGCGTCGCGGCGCCACGTTCCGCGTGGCATGAGTTGAAGAGCGCGCGGCGGCGACTGCGCGCTCTGCTCGTCGTGTCGCGGGCCGGGTCGTCCGAATCGGCGGAGCGAACGAGGTCACCACCCGATGGTGGTTGGATGGGTGCCCCTGCCCCCCTCCTTGGAGGTCATTTCGGCCAACTTGGGTGGACGTGCCGTGACCTGGGAACATTCGACGGACGGAATTCTACCGGAGTGCGAATTTAATCAACCGAGCGTCGTGGACTGTTGAGTGGTCTACTTCGCATTGCTCTTGGAGTTCACGTTTTGACCTAGTGATGAGCGAATTAGGAGCAAAACGAGCTATGAAAATCTTTAGGTTCTTGAGTAATGTTGCAAAAAATTTATTTCTTTTAAAAAAATTATTTTAAAAACATTTCTTCGAATGAAAAGAAAATATGAGATATTTTTGTGAAATAAGCTTTGAAGAAAGTTTTCCAGCTTCAGCGCAACTCTACAATTTTTTATGAATTTTGTCCCACAACTTTTTTTGTCGTTTCCAACATGTCAAATGAATTATTGTGCTCTAGCGCCACCAGAAAACCTTTGAACAAGAAACTCGTGAAGAAAATTGGAAACGATGGAAGGACTTGTTAATACAGAGCTGGAATTGATGCGCAATAATTTTCGCTTATTTTGTACGTGAATGTTCATGCTCACTTCAAAAGCTATCTCATGGTACTGCATGAGTCGTCCAGTATACTGTCATTAGTTTTTCAAAATATTTGTGCCACTCATTATGTTAACCTATTTGCGTAATGCGTGGACGATTAATTTTTTATATTGGGCGAAAACAAGACGCTGCCAGATACGAATGTTTAATGAATTTCATCAATTGACTCGAACTGTAGTAAGGTTTGACATTTTGGTGAAATGGAGACTAAACGTTTGTTGTTCGGCATAACTTCCGCGGAGGAAAAAAATCGTTCACCTTGACCGGGATACTAACCTAATTCGTGGAGGCCTTAGGAAATTCACATGTAGTAAGGACGCCTTGGTACTGACTGAACCTAAACCTGATGGAACCTGGCGCGTAATCGGGAGATCCGAGTTCATATCCCCGTCAGGGTTATGATTTCTTCACCTCTGGAAATTTTCTTGTCGCGTATATCAACGCATATCAATAAGCCCGTTAAGGTTCCTCGCGGCTTTTTTGCAATCCTTCAATTCGTTATTTTTTTATTTGTAAATATGCGTTTTTATGAGGAAAAACATTTTTTCGAATGGAATGGATAAAATGTGGAGAAAAATCCTGTGTCTCTAATCTTTTACCCGCTTCTGGATAACCCGTGGAGTTAATGTTTTCGCACACTTCAAATTCCAATTTCTCAGTTATTATTAACCTTTCTTTTAATCGAATTGCAATATCTGCTCTCTACCCATCATATTCATTAACTTCGGAGAGTGAGTCAACCATCTTTTTGCTGGGCGAAACGTCTGTCACGGCCGTAAAAAAATTAGTGTTTATATTGTTTATATTTCGAGTCGTAGTAGAATACTTTGTTATTCAAATTTTTGCTAACCATTCATGCTTTAGTCTGGCGAGAGTACTAGCAGTTCTAAATTTTGATATGATTAAAGTAGGTATTTCTTCGCATCAGATCAATCCAAGTCCAGCAATGGGGCTTAGAATTCGTATTTTAAATCAGTGAAACATTCTGAGCTCAGCTCATCGTAGAAAAGTATTATGTGCATTGGAGAACGTGTGGGCAATTAATAGATATATAGGCTATTGGGCATATTTAGGCCACGTGGAGAAGAACCAGTCCCCTTCGATATTTCATGTTTTGGAACCAATAATCGTTCAAAATATTAATAGATTGCGAGTGTTATTAGACTCTTCGTGTTACTCGAGTCTTATAAAGCAAATTTGACCAATTAAAGGATAGCGCTTCGAAAATCGGGCTTTCCCTCGAATGACGGAGAGGATGTTATTTAAATTCATATTTTATTTTATAATTTCGTACCTAATTATTGATTTATGGATTTGATCCCACAGTTAGCTACTGCACTTCTAAAAGATACGATTTAATGCGAGTAAGTCGGTTACTTGTGTAATTCACCCAGCCTTACCGTAAGCATCTCTGTTGTGTCTAGATTTTTGTCTCCCCTGATGTAACACTGCCCTTTGTATTCATTTTATGTTCCGGAGCGAACTTTGATATTGTCTATAGCGTTCTGAGGTTCAGAAACCTGTTCCAAGCGGAAAGGAGGTGTACCTAAAATGGTGGTCTTTAAGATGGGTGTAGGAAGAATGGAGTAAGTTAACTGGACGAATGAGGAAGTTTGTTGAATGTGGTTGGAGAGGAATAGAAAATAAGCTTTGAATGGCGCGGAGGAAGGCCGAGAACATGAAGATTTGAAGAGGGATTGAACGTAGGAATAGGTGGATTGGTTTGTAAGTCGACAGACGATGCACATGGGTGAGGAATAACAGGCTGAAACTATCCTCAAAACCAGCCAATGCTGGTAGAGCACTCATGGTGACGATCACGAGGCGTTGTTTACATCGCGCCAGCGTGTGGAACGTGCGCTTCGGTCCCGTCAATGTTGTTTATTTCCATGGAAACGAGCCGATCGCGTCTCGCCATACCGCTGCGAGAACTCCAAGGCTCTCGCGGCCTGCCTTATTGATCGGCTGAGTCCGAGATCATTTACCTCAAGTCATCTGGCATCGATCAGTTTCCCCCCCGCATTAAAGGTGGGATGGCGTTTAAGTCAGGGGCGGCGGTGCGCTCCCCTCCGTGTCATCCCGCCACGCCTCTTGCAGCCGGCCCTAGCAAGACTGCACGCCGAAGGAGGCCTTCTCGACCCACTTTCGCGGGGCCGTTTTTAAGGAGGTTCCGCCAAGACTCCGCGCGTCATGAATAAGTGCTGATTCAGAAAAATACCAGTGTGGGAATTCGTCTGCAGTCTGATAACGGACGCGCAATAATTTTATGAGCATGCTATTATAGCAGTATTCAATCTTTGAGAAGCTCTTCTAACTTATATTGACTTCCGAACATAGCTGACATTTTGTTGACACGTTTAATTTCCCACAGTGAGAATGAATGCTCATTCCTGCTATTCCGCATTCTAATATAGGTTAAATATTTTTTTAATTGCAAAATATTCGCTTGTAAATAGTACTCTTTGTTTTGAATTTTATAAATAATTATATTTCGGACAAATATTTGGCAACACTGACGCTTCTACTGCTGCTACCATTTAGCAGGTTTCGGGTCAATAACACCGTGTCAATAGCCAATGAGCATGTTTAAATTTCTTAAAAATTGTAAGAAGTACCTTGGTTAGGTATAATCCTTAATAGAGTGTGAAAAATTGGCTCGTAAGCATGTTCCGTCCATAGATAGACCTTAATTTGATCCCACATTTAAGATCTATGGTTCCGTCACGAATACCGTTGCCAATGTTAACGACATACGGTAGCGCCACTCTAATGGAAAGAAGGGTTTTCTGCTTTTTTCGTGCATAAATTTATTTATATCAATCAAACAAGGCAAGGTCAAAACGTTTATACACTTAAATTGTACATAAAACGCATCTTACATCAGTTTTTTGTCAAAACGACCTCCCCCCTCCACTTCTGTCCTTTCTATAACGGTCCCTGTCATTCTTTAAGAATGCCCTTTACTCTGCCAATAGACTTCTTTTTTGTAAGTTATATATAATTCATTCTTGATAAAGATCTTTATTATTTCCTAATAATGTTATGTAGTCATTAGTTACAACGTTTGTCAATATTATAATTGGAACAAAGAGTGATTTCATAATGGATCAATTTCCTAATCTAGCGGAAGGCTGGACCCCCTCCTCCTCCCAGTCGACAATGTATTGTAAACCCTCCTTCAGCGTTACGTAATTATGGACGGGCTCTAATGATTACGTGTTGAACCCTGAAAACTTCTAAGACCCACCATACTCATTAAGCTTCCCTGCTTCCTTTCATCGCTCAGTTCCGTGTGGTGATTTATTGAATTAGGCGTTGAGTATAATTTTCCAATTAATCAATAATTTTCACGCTCGGACCATCGTTTGAATTTTTAAAATGGATGAGAAAAATCATTTCTCGGATGTATGCACTGTCTTCACGCTTAACGTTCCTTCGAAAATTGTAGTGATTCGGCGTAATAAGCTCGTTTAATCTCCAAATTATGGTCGGTCTTTTGTAAAGCTGCCATAATTTGAAGCAACCATTTCGGGGCATTTTAATTTCGACTACTTCAGTCAGCAATCCTTATTGGAATTGGTTTGACGCAGCCCTCTACTCGATTCTCCTATCAGATAATCTCCTCATATTCACCTATTTCTTCTCCTTCTCATCCTTCATTACTTGTTCTACGTATCTCATACGAGGTCTTCCTCTGCCGTTCTTCCCTTCGAACTAGTCCTTTGACGATTGTCTTCATCGGCCATCATATGGCCGATTAAGTTTTTCTTATCTTCTTCAAAGGTTTTTGAAAAGACTTCTCTTTTCTCCCACCCTTCTTAGGACTTCCTCGTTACTCACTCGGTCGATCTATTCAATCTTCATCATTGTTCTGCTGCACGATATCTAAGTAAAAAAATCCTGGATATGTGGGTTACCTTAAAAATAGTGTGCTGAAAGAGGCACTGTGGCAATATCAATGCTTAAAGGGATCAAAGTTTTCCCTAACATTAATCAAACCAATATTAAACTACCTAGAATTAGAAATTTCTAATGATATTATAAAAAGATATTAATTTGAATCATGTGCATACAAATTATGTGGTAAAAACAATGAAGTGACAACATAAATTAACAAAATCAATAGACCAGAGTTCTGATATCAACAGCATACCTTTGAATGGAATGGAAATGTTTTGTATACCAATGTAGAATTAGGGAAAAATACCTAAAAGGTGAAACGTTCGAGAAAAATTAAGTCCAAAAAACGGTATTTTTGTATTTTATTCGGTTGATTTAGGTTCACGGCTAATGACGTCACTGATCACTCCACAACCTAGAGCGGTTACGTTTGCAATTTGTAGCCCGGCGACAACTTATGGAATCGGTTGTTTATTTTAATTTTTCAGTTGGAAATTTAAAAAAAAGTATAAATGACCCTGGAGCCGCAGTGATTGACGAATAATTGTTCCCTGCATCCTGCCCTGCCTGATTATTCTAAGTCCGTGATCCTGCCCCACCCTGAACGCAGTCGCCTCGTTACCCTACTTCCAGCCCCCTCCCCCTGGCTGTTGAGGTATAAAAAGAGAGAAAAACAGCACCTTTTTACCTGAAGATAACGATCAATCGTTGAAACCCGGGTCGTGTATTATTTTTGTGATTTTTATGGTATTTGTTAGTTTCTACGATAAATACGTTGGCGATGGAATGCCTCCGAATAAATATCGAGTTTTATTTATCGAATGAGATCACGATCGTATGTGTGTAAGGTTTTTTTAAATTTATTTGGGACCTTGCGTGTCCAGGCCATGTGGCCGGCCGTTGTTGCATAATTGCTCATGCATTTTCGGCTTCATTATGTTATTGTACCGCTAGATATTCTGAAAAACCAATTTGCGGTAGTTATTGACTTCCCCGAGGACCGAGCCAAAAGAGCCGCAAACCATTCTTGCCTCATACAGGATTCGAACTGCGGTCTCGCGGCCAGCAGGACGACCGGTTTTGCGTTTGGGTCAGTCGCATCATTTCCCGAGCGTGAAGTGTCTGTAGTCAGCTTGAAAAGATTTTTTTTTGGGCCACGAATTGATTTGAATCCCTGAAATCGCCCGTTTTGGTGGATCGGTCGGTGTGCAGTTCTGCGCACTGTCCAGAGGTTCAAGGCTTCGAGTTTCGCTTAGGGCACGAATTTGGACATCAGCCTAGTCGGTCACTTCATAAGAGCAGTAGGGGGGGTGTAAACAGGGGCGTCGGAACTATTTTCACGGGGAGGGGCCAACCTTGAAAAGGGCCCGGCTCCTATGAAAAGGTCCCGCATTTTTTTGCGGATAGGAGGAGGTAGAGACTAGAATTCCGCTAAAAGTGCATATGAAGGTGGTAGAATATGCGTCAGAAGGGAAAAGGCAAGCTGGAAACAAGTGAAATTTAATTTTTATTAATGAAGATTCATTTCTAAAGGTCCCGGGGCAAATTCTGACCCTCACTTCCGACGCCGCTGGGTGTAAATGCTCGTTGGATCAACATCCTCTCGTAGCGGATGACAAAAAATGATTCCAGCGACCGACGGACGTATCTCCGCGATGATTGAGGGGCCACTGTCGCTTATGTCGCTTCAGTTTCCAATTACTTAGTTAGCGAGTGATTACATTGATAAGGGGCCAACTTTTTTTCCGATGGTGACTCGGGATGGCTCGAGGAAAGTTTTTATTGGGCACGTGAAATAGTATATATTTTAATTTTTCATATGCACACTTTGTGAGTGCGTAAACTGTTTCAACCGCTTTTCATTCACCCATCGCTGCTAAGACGAGTATCAAAGTATACAATGTCTCGCCATGACTTTACAATGTTGCTCCCAGTCACCGCTGTCCAATATCACATGACACCACATAAGAAGTTCACTGTATTCCTTGTCATGCCGTGAGTCGGTCACCAGCTGGAATAGTGGTCTTAAAAGTGCCTCTAAACTAATTTGCCTTGACAGTAATTCCTTTCCTGTTTATTTTTATAACGCCAACGTCACCTCCGATATTTTTATGTTGTTATCTTTTGACTTCCGTCTCTACCTACAATTGCTTTGTTTTTAATTGAGCGTCACAACAGTAACTCCAAGGCATTGTGTATTATTGAAACATTTCATTGGTGAAGTTAGATATGTTATGCATGGTATTTAGTGATTGCTTTCGTTGAAAACATGTTGCAGTTCGATTATCCCAATGATGATTTCTGCTTGTATATTCTCTTTTCTGAGGTGTATGATGATCTACAACAGGTTCGTGATGTTTATTTTAAATATTGATTCCATTTACTTCTGAATGTGCCCATGGTATTGGAGTTACTCATTTTGTGTTTATTTTAAAACTACATTTATAAAGTATGTGACGCACCTGTAAAATGTTAGTCTCGCCGCTTCGTGAAACGAAATTATCTAGGTCTGCTGGTGTAAAGACCTCAGCAAATACTGTTCATCAGTGTTGTGATAATATGTAGCCTTGCAGTTGTGTCAAGCTTAGTGCTGCTTACCTGTGCTACGCATAAAATCATAGTCACGTTAATCGCTATAATGTATCACGTTTGCCATTTTCCATGCTTGAATGTCGTATTAACGGTGGTAAAGTTGTTAATTGGTGACGTTTACCGTGCAAATTAGTAACATATGTATTAGCTCTGAGCGATGAGTGAATGTCTTTAGGTCCTCGTGAATTTGATCCCTCCGCAAACCTTAGAGATGGGCCAATTTCTCTCGAAAGTTCTATCGGTAATTGACACACCATTCCAATGAATCCGAGCCAAATGTGACCAACTTTCCGAAGAGTGACATGTTTTCTTGTTCTCCTCCCCAGGCGATGGACGTCTCCTTCAACAATGTCCTGGAGGGGGCGCGCCAATACTTCCAGGGCCTTCCCTCGGCCACCGCCCGCTACGACGCCATCGGGGGCGGGGGCAGCGGCCCCCCGGAACAGCACCCTCCGCCCCCGGCCGCCCCTCCGCCCCCTCAGTCCTCCTCCTCTCGGTCGCAGCAGCAATACTGGAGCTCCAAGGACTCGTTCCGTCTGCCTCCCACTTCGGCTCCATCATCCTCCTCGGCCTATCCAGAGTCCAGCCGGAGGACCTTCAGCAGCTGCGAGGCTCCGCTCTACCCCTCATCCTCTGACCCCGCTGCCACCTCTCGCTCCTCCTCCCTCCCGTACACCTCGAACGGTCCGTACCCCACGTCTAGGACAAGTGGCTACGCGTCATCCTCGTCCGTGTACCCGTACAACGGCACAGCATACTCGACAGCCCAGCCGACCGTGAGTGCATCTGGTTCGTCAGTGGTGTCGCACCATCATTACCTCCCACCCCAGGCGCCTCAGTTCTCTAGAGTGCACCAGTCCACGAAGCAGAGACCTTCGACTACAAGGACGCAACCAGCGACTGGGGCCCCCCCACCTGACTGTGGCTCATACTCGTCATACCAGAGGGCCTCGGAGCCTTACAGAAGTGTCGGTCAGTATTCAGCTGCAGTGTCTTCAAAGTTACCTTCAGTCAATGGGGAGAGCAGTCAGCCTGTCAGAACTACTTATGCTCCAACTGCTACTACCATCTCCACGTACTCAACAAGTCAGCCATCCACATCTGTGTCTTCACCGTACTATTCTGCAGCGGCAGGCTCAACCTTACCCACGGGTGCTCACCACCCTGTCAGTTCGTATGGTGGGAAGGGAACGCCAGATGCTGCGTCATCACAGGGCCATCTGTCTCTCAACCAGGGCCCAGCACCTCCTCAGCAGCCTGCTGCATCTGTCCTGAAGGTGCGCCAATATGGAAATACTCATCAGGTACAGCTAACCCTCTCACCCACTCAGTGCCTTTTAAAAGTTTTCCTTTTGGATTCTTAGTTACGTAAATATTCTCTGGTAAGGTACATACGTTAAAAATATTTTGCAAACCCCAACTTACTATGGTACACTGAAACATAATAACAAAATTAGAGAAATTGATTGCCGAACTGACTGACTCAAAATGTCCTTTTTTCCTCGTACTATTAGGGATATGAATAATGGTAAATATATCCAGTATGAGTGTAGCAATGGATAACATTGGTAACTGCATGTTGGTATAAGGACTTGAAGCTAACCCAACTAACAGCATGTTTTTGCATGTTTGCTTTGCTATTTTTATCTTTTTTAAATATGTAGTGAAGTATAGAACAGTATATAAATACTAATCCTTTTTTATGCATGATATGTAGCGCATGTTTGGTGAGAATTCACCCCTTGCCACACACCTTTATGGTGGCTTGCAGGGTATTATGTAGATGTAGATATGGGCAGCAGCAATGCTGAACCATTCACAAAATCTTTTATTTAATTTGTTTTATATCTGCTCAGTTTGGGATAAACATAAGAATGTGAAGTTTAATTTATTTATTTCTCTCGGCGTATTGGTTAAAGAAATTAATGTCAATTTTCGTACATTCTATTTTTAACAAACAGTTTATGGTGTTTTATATTGGTTTTATCAGCATTCAACTTGGTAGCATTAATCAGAACGAATAACACATGGTAATATTGAATTTCTTTGGTGAAAATTAAGTTAGGTGCTTGTTGGGTCTGTATTGCTTTCTTTATAGTTTGAATAAATGACAGTCCTGGTCTTGAACTATTTCAGTTTCATGTATATGGAACTTGATTTCTTAATTAAATGTGTCTTCTCCTACAAAATTAGTACATCCTTAGAAAAAAATGATATAGGTATTTGCAAATGAAGAAGGTTTTCCTTATCCTCTGGTTAACACTCATAGTTATGCTTCTGAAAATCATATAAGCGAACCTTACAAAATATTTTAGTTATATACATAAAACAAAAGTGCATTTGATAAATTGCTCTCAGAAAGTAACCTATTCTTCGCAGCTACATTAGCTTTTTAATGAAATTTTTTCCTGTACAACCAATGTAATGGATGCAAAAACAAAAAAAAATCTTGTAGGTATAACCAATGCAAAAAACTTTCAGTGAATTGTCTTGTTTTAGTTCTTGCATGTTTCTTGGGGCAATCATAAAGCAGATTTATCTCTGGAAATCATTTTCAAGTAACGTGAGTGTATCTCTTTAATTCGTCATTTGTAAATCGTGTTTAATAATAATTATAATAATAAATTTTATTAATCCCAGGACATTATATGCACGTATAGGATAAGTCATAACAATATAAACAAAATCTGACATACACAGTACATTATATTACAAGATTAAAAACTCATTAACAGAATAGAAGGAATTTGAAAGCAAATACTTATTTTATTTTGCATTAAACCTGGAGAGGCTATGATCACTTTTAATATCGGAAGGTAAATGGTAAAAAACTTGCATCCTGCATAGGAAGGACCTTTAGCATACAAGGAAAGATTATGTATCACTATTCTAAGGTCATCACTTCTCCTGGTATCATACGCGTGTACATTTTTATTCCTGTTCAAACCTAAGGATGAGTGCTGCTCTTTCACATATATAATTGCATAATAAATATAAATACAGGGTAGAGTTATGTTGTTACCTGTTAAAACCCTGACTCCCCATTTTTGGAGTCTAAATAGCCTTGAGGTACCACTGTCATATCCGCAAGCCATAACACTTTACTTCAGGTTGCTGAATATCAGGCATAATACACACATAAGGCAGTATATTAATGTTGGTGATCAGAAGGATCCTCCTCAGTAAGTAGCATCCAGAGGCAACACGAGAACATCACAGCAATCAATATGTTCTTCCCAAATTATAGATTCATCAATATAAACACCCAAGAATTCAGAGGAAGAGGAGGTTGTGAGTGATTTGGCCCCTAATCTCAAAAGAGGAGAGGACAAGATTTTCTTCTGATATGGATGGAAGAGCAAATAAGTAGATTTATTGCTGTTTAGAGACACTCTGTTCTCAATACATTTAAGTGTTTAGTTCAGCCTTAGCCACCACAAATTTGGCTGTATGTTGATCTTATATTCAATACCCATCTGGCAACTGCTCATTGACTATTTAGATGAATAGGCTGAGGTAATTTTAATCATGTAAATAAAACTCTAGTATAAAATTATTACTACTTACGAAGTTTTGGACATTTTGGTTTTTGATGCTTCATCCTTTCCCCATGCTACTAATGTCCTCGACCTACATCATGTTCTAAGATTATTCACCCATAGCATTCAGGTTTTTCACTTTCAGGTAAGGTATCCAAGAAGAATTTGAAATAAATTGGAACTATACGATTCATATTTGTTGTATTGCAAGTATTTTATCTGAAAAACAAAAGGGTCCATTTTTTCGCTCCGGTGGCCTTGTATCTGAATTACATGGAGCTAAGATGTCTACCTTACGACCTTCTCACTATAATGAGCAGAGTGCTAGTTTTTGTGTCATTAGCCACCTGATAGAGCAGTACTCATTTGCCTTGGCAATGTAGATTAAATGGGCTTGATGTCAGGTTTCACGTGAACTAAGACATGCTCACTAAAAATACTACTGAAGTTATTAGTGTGTGCCAATCGCAAATTATTTTTACTTGGCTTCATAGAATAAATAGCCTTTAATAAATATTTTTGCTTCATTAACGTTTTGGATTGATGAATTTTATTCTCATATATGTTGAGATATCTTTACTGTTTAATGTAACTATTTGTCATCTTAGAACTTGATTCAGTGATGAAGTTGGCTGATAATTTTATTCCTTATGAACATTGCCAGCTATTTAAGTGTTTTTGAATGAACCTTTGATTTGCAAGCTTTGCAACTTGTAGAATTAGTCTACATCAGCCCCCTGCATCTTCCTATGCCGTCAATAGAAAATATTTGGCCCCTTAATGTCCGTTTACTTCCAGGACTGGCCGTCGAGCGCTAGTGGTACTCTCGTCCTACTCCTACAAGGGACCTTATGGGAAGGTCTCCTATTTATGTGCAGAGAAACGTATTGAGTGTGATTTATGTTTTAATTCCTGCTCGCATCGAAGGAAAACCATAATTGCTGAAACAAACACCTGAATATTTACCGAATTTAGGAATCTTTTTTCCTGTCAGTGCTACTTACCAACATAACTTAACACAAATCAAGTACAATTTCTTTCCATCAAACATGTTAAATACGACCTGGTTCTATTCCACAATTGTAAAAGTGTGGAATTTAATAAAGTTCCTCATTCAAAATGCATAAAGCTATAGTAATCCACACCGTGCCGCAAGTGACATTCTCAATATATATATATATATATATATATATATATATATATACACAAAACACCATTCATACGCAACGCCATAGGCGCAAATACACAAATATAAATTCAGACAGAAGGTGAAAGAAAGAGACAGTGAACATACAAATAAACAGTGAACACAATGGTGGTGTGGAGATGAAATGATGGTCGAAAACACATGGAAAAAATTTCGCCTTGACCGGGAATCGAACCACGGACCTTCCGCTTTCCGGGCGACTGCACGCCCGGAAAGCGGAAGGTCCGTGGTTCGATTCCCGGTCAAGGCGAAATTTTTTCCATGTGTTTTCGACCATCATTTCATCTCCACACCACCATTGTGTTCACTGTTTATTTGTATGTTCACTGTCTCTTTCTTTCACCTTCTGTCTGAATTTATATTTGTGTATATATATATATATATATATATATATATAAATGCTAGCAACAAGGACACAGTGAACACCGCGCAGTGGACACCAGGCTCTCCATGGGTCATCTACTGGTAAGTGTCCACTGATTATCCTTTCCTTCACCCCCACCCTCAACACCTTGTTGCTAGCATTTATTAGGACATCTCTTCTCTCTCTTCTACATATTTTATATATATATATATATATATATAAAATAAAAAAAGGATTAGTATTTATATATATATATATATATATATATATATCTTGATTACACTGCATGAAATCAAAGAAATATATAAAAACAAAGAAGACTTGAGGAATTCTCTCAAGGAAAAACTGAGGGCTGTGGCTGGAAACGGGTTAAGAGATGTGGAATAAGTCATGATTGATCATGACTACATCTACATAATACCCTGCAAGCCAACATAAAGGTGTATGGCAGGGGGTGAATTCTCACCAAACATGCACTACCTACATATCATGCATAAAAAAAGGATTAGTATTTATATACTGTTATAAACTACACTATTTAAAAAAAGATAAAAATAGGTAAGCTAACATGCAAAAAAATGCTGTTAGTTGCGTAAGTTTCAAGTCCTTATACCAACATGCAGCTACCAACGCTATCCATTGCTACACTCGTACTGGATATATTTACCGTTATTCGTATCCCTAATTGTACGAGGGAAAAAGGACATTTTTAATCCGTCAGTTCGGCTATCAATTTCACTAATTTTGTGATTATGGTCCAGTCTACCATAGTAAGTTGGGGTTCGCAAAATATTTTTAACATTATCACTAAAAATATGGTCTTGGAATTTGTTTAAGACATTATGTCTAAATTTCAACCTGCGATCTGACAATGATTCCAAATTTAATTCATTTAATAGACTGGTTACGCTAATAAGGTTATCGTACCCTCCCTTTACAATCTTGCCGATCTTCGCTGCACACGTACAAGTTCATTATTTAGACCGATTTCGTAGAAATCCATACATTGGCAGCATATTCTAAATGACGTTTAACAAGAGAAATGTAGCTGATTTCTCGTACATGATCGTCACATTTACCCAGGACTCTTTTGACGAATCCCAGCTTACGATTCGTTTGACCCATTATTTCACGTATGTGTTTACCCCAGGAAAGATCATGTGTTAGTCTTATTCCAAGATATTTAATGGATTCCTCGTTTGTTAATTCATTAATACTTATTTTGTATATGCTAGGAGGAGAACAATTCTTTATTCAAAAATTCATTACTATACATTTTTTAAAAATTAATTCTAACCCATATATCATACCATTTTTCTATTGCTTGTAGGTCATCATTTAAATATTCTTTATCGTTTGAGCATAGAATTTCCCTGTACACTACTGCGTCATCGGAAAATAGACGAACTTACTTTTTACCACCGTATTGATATCATTAACTAAGCGCTCCCTGAAGTCGTTCAATGTATGTATAATTTATCACGCAAATTATGTTTCAAAGCAAATGTTTAAGTATTCACGTTGTGCAGTTTTCCGCTCAGAATTTCTAAAGCCACTGGCAAATTCGGTGCTCCAGTGGGTAAATTAGTTGAGCTAAAACTAAAGGCGCTCTTTTGCACCAACATTTAAATTTATTTCATTTCATACGTTCTGCGGAACACGTTTTAATTTTACATTATATGAAAGCAAATGTTTTTGAACTTGCTATAAGTGATATCCTCCAAAAAAAATCTTGTTTTTTTCTGGATCAAAACATTGTTAAGATGTTATGGCCTTCATAATCCATTATTATGTTAGCATGCGAATGAGGAAATTTGCAAACACGTAATTCTGAGGCTAACATAGAATATTCAATGAAGAAAAAACTGTCCAAATTTTCTATGACGTAAATTTTTGTGAGGAAGAATGCACAAACTGCTTGATTTACTAATATTTATTTATTCAATTCTGCTACCCAATATTCAGCCCTCAAGAGAAAATCCATAAAGAAACTTTAAGGTGCTCTCTGAATGTGGTTTTTCTGAGCCAAAATCGTAATAAAGAGGTTACGAGGGGAAAAACACTTTGTTATTTAATTATTTTATTCATGTTGCTGGCCTGACGGGTTACAATATCATTGTAAGAGGTAGTCAAGATTCCAAAAAATTAGACTTAAGAAAGCGATATCGAAGAGAAGTAGAAAATTACTACGCAAATTTTATCATCGCGATTAGTGTGCATCACAAAGTTACGTTGCCGATAGTTGATTATACGTATCATGAGGTTGGTATTTCCCTTTCAGTCTCATATTGGAAAAATAATTGAGAATGTCACTTGCGGCACGGTGTGGATTACTATAGCTTTATGCATTTTGAATGAGGAACTTTATTAAATTCCACACTTTTACAATTGTGGAATAGAACCAGGTCGTATTTAACATGTTTGATGGAAAGAAATTGTACTTGATTTGTGTTAAGTTATGTTGGTAAGTAGCACTGACAGGAAAAAAGATTCCTAAATTCGGTAAATATTCAGGTGTTTGTTTCAGCAATTATGGTTTTCCTTCGATGCGAGCAGGAATTAAAACATAAATCACACTCAATACGTTTCTCTGCACATAAATAGGAGACCTTCCCATAAGGTCCCTTGTAGGAGTAGGACGAGAGTACCACTAGCGCTCGACGGCCAGTCCTGGAAGTAAACGGACATTAAGGGGCCCAGTTTTTTTGGGAAGTTGCAGGGGGCTGGTCTATATGCACCAACATTTAGGAGAGGAATTGGGTCTTTATTTACCATTAAGAATTACCATTACTTATAATTTGCTGGCAGCATTGAAGTGAGGAGAATCCTATGCCTATGAGCAAAAGAAGCTTTTGCTCATAGGCATAAATTAATTTAGAGAAACGTGGGATTTGCGGTAATAATACTAAAATAGACTCAGGGCTTTTGAGGTGTGGGTGTGGAGAAGGATGGAGAAAGTTAAGTGTGTCGAACGGAGGATGAATGATGAAGTGCTAGAATTGGAAGGAGAGGAAAGAAATTTGATAGATGAAATTAGGAGAAGGCAGAAGTTGTGGATGGAAAAGATAATAAAAGGAGGTGGTGTTTTGAAAGAAGTGATTGAGGGAAGAATGTTGGGTAAGCGGGGAAGAGGGAGGAGAGGAACGGGTAGCTTGGATAGAATGATGGGAGGTAGGAGGGGATGAAGAGGGACATTGTGTGAAATTTGGGGGCTGGGGGAAAATTAAATGTTCATTTATAATTCGTTGGTAATTATAAATAGTAAAGGTGTGCAATTTTTTTATTTTCAGGAAGGTTAAATATAAATATGATTGATAATTTTTTTTAAATCTCTTTATTACAGTCTCATTACACATCATCACAGCCAAGTCAGCACTCATCAGCTTCTCCTGCATCAGCCACAGCAAGTGTGGTCGTCATGAATGGGTCCACATCACGGGAGCCAACCCCAGATTGGAGGCCATCGCCTCACCTCAGTGCCCCTGCTGCATCACCGTCAGTGCATGATGAAGAAGTCTCCGTGGGACCTGCCCCGACTCTGCCTCCTCCTGCCCGTCCCCAAGTCCCCACTTCAACCTCCTCTTCCTCCTCTGCGCACACATTGTATCCTGGCAGCAGTCGAGTCAGGAGGGAGTCACCTCTTGATCTCTCAGTCAAAACGGTCCGGCAGTCGGCTGATTCTACGGCCAAGGATGATGAAGTGACTGCTGGTGTTTCTTCCGTCGGGGAATCATCCAAGGGGGGTCACCATCGATCCCACCATCGGTCCCACTCAAGGCAGGCACAACAGCCCACACCCCTTCCAGCAACTAATCCTCCACCAGCTGCGAATGAACTGCCAAACTCAGGTGCTCAGTTGACCAGGGCCCTGTCATCCCAGCCACACCAAGCATCTCAGCTACATCACGCAACCCCATTGGGAATGTACCCATACAGCAGTGTGTCTGGATTACATGCAGATGCCAATCCTTATAGCACACCCAAGGTCAACTTCAACCCTAACTTCAGCAGTGGTTACGCAAATGCTCAACCCGTAAGGGAGTCAAGTCGTCGGCCAAGTGTCACACCTGTGATTTCATCTGCTCCCTCCACCTCAGGTCAGAGCACTGTGAGTGCATCTCACCAGCATAGACTGGAAGGTGGAAAGTCGGGAAGTAATCATAGTGCATATGCTGCACGATCTCATCAGGCATCGCCGATGTCATCATCGTCATCATTGTCTATGTCCTCATCCACTGCTCCCAATTATGCCACCAGCATTGCTGGGTACCCGGGTACCTATTATCCAACTGTGACCACTTCCAATGCTGTGCCAATCACTACATCTGGTCGTGTATCTGGAAAAAGACCAGGCTCTGAAATAAGCCATCCAGTAAGGACTTACTCATTGGAAAATCCCAACCCTCCCTCCATGAGCCACTCCAGTGGCAGTTACCCTGCTCACCCTCCCCCAGCTAAAGTTTCTCGGCTGGAATGGAGTCAGCAGTTGCAGCACCAGCAGCAGCAGCAGCACCAGCACCAACAGCATAATTATGCTCCTCAGGCTGGGGCACACGTCACCGCTGCAGGGCATAGTTATGTCAATGGTGTCATTTCTCAGTCACAATACATCTCAAGGGATGCAGCTGCACACAGCTCACATCCATATGGAAGTGGGCATCTACCTCCATCGCAGCAGTTGCAACCAGTTCGCCATTACTCCTCTAGTGGCGCTGCATCTAGTGCTGTTCCAAGGGTACAGCAGCAGGCACCTACAGCAGTGGATCCATCTGGTCAGAGATACTCTTCATCTGCAAAGACTGCAGCATCTGAGGGAAGTTCTAGTGGTCGAAGCAAGGAGGTTTTAAGCATTTTACGGAACAGTCTGGAGACAAGAGGTGCTATAAATGAAGCGAGGTGCTATCAGGCAAATCAGGAAGCCTACCGGAGTGCCAAGTTAGCTCCACCCACACCTGGACAGTTGAGAACCCAGGTTGGCCAGTATCAGAGTGGTCACTCTCAAGGTGGCATCACCAATGGCCAGCCACTTCATAACCACATAGTACATCCTCATCAGCAGCCAGCCAGCCAACTTCCACAGCTGCCCACTAACCGATCGCCTCTGAGCCCCACTCATACCCATCATCAGCAGCCAGGAACTGCCCCAGCTCACAGCAGTCATGCCCAGAATCACCACCAAATGGCTGCCACTTCTAACACTCATGCTCATTCATCGTATTGGCAACAATCTCAGAGTTGGCGACAGGATACTGCGGTGCCCATCCCACCCCACCCGCAGAGCCGGGCTCATAGCCATGAGAATTTGCAGCCTACCCCGAGTCCAGTCTCGCGCACCCCTTCGATTGTCGCCGAGTCGACCAAGCCAGATACTCCAGTCTCACAACCCCCGGGACCAAAATTCCATCTACCCCGTGCAGTGGACTCCATTTCTTCATTCCGAAGGATGGAGGAGGAGGAGAGGCACCCAAGGAGTGATAGTCCTCCAACCAATGGCCAGCAAGAGGATATCGTGATGCACGGTGGTCACAAGGAGGCTCATTACCGGAGGAAGTCGGAATCAAGTTCTGTGCCACGAAATGGTGCCACTAACAGCAATGGAGAATTAGATGGACTGGCTGCATTCTTGGCTGCAAGGATACGCACCAAAGCTGAGAGGAAGCAGGTGGGTAGATTGAGTGCTCTCTCTGTTCCCCTGGACCCTTGTCTCCCCATTGAGGCACTTAATATGCTCAGCCAACATTTGGATGGTTCTGATTGTGAGATATGTCATCCATTTTTTAGGCAAATAATCCTTATATCACACTGTGTGGTATGACAATATTACCATTTTTAATATTGCTTTCCTAGAAATTCCATCATTTTGGAAAAAAGATTACATATAGTATAGCTATTTTGTTAACTGTTCATTTTATGCATATAATACAAAGTATTTTATGTGTTTGTTACCCCTTAAAATCATAGCTTTGTCTTAACTTTGGTATTATGATTCATTTTCCTTATTGCACCTTATTTTAAAGGCTGCAAGTAAAGGAATCTCTTGTGGTCCAAGGTTTCAAATTACATTGATTCTTAACTGGGTTTGTCAGATACTGATTCTTGTTTCACACATTTCCCAATCAACTTCAGGTGAGTCCTGGGCCATCTATTGCAAGTCTGCCACCACGGAGCCAGGTACCTCAAGTGTCGGGAACGAAAAGCGGGCCATCCCCCATTGGCCAGAGGTCTCCAGGACATCCAAAGTCGCCAAGTCGCTCATACTCTGTATCCAAAAATGGAGACGTGTGCGATCGAATGGATAATTCACTGCATCACCACCCATCGCCTACGAGCATGGGGGGCCAAGATGTCAATAGGCCGACCACGCCTTTGCAAGTGACACCGGGACCTCAGGCACCATCAACGCCATCAGCGTCATCAACGACCACGTCATCTCTGTCAAGGTCATTGTCGCCGACGGAGAGCGAAGCCCCAGAGAGGGCGAGGGAGGCGTGGGGAAGCTCGGAGACTGATGTGTCGACGACCCCGGCCAGTCAGAGCAGCACTCCGGCAGTGGTGAGTGGCAGTTCAAGTGGGGGAGGACCCAGCCCTCCCAAGCTGACACCAGAAGAGGGTGCCATGGCTCCCCCAGTGGTGCCACGGAGACGCCTGTTTGTTGACGGGGATGAGGAGGCAACCGGGGTGGTGGCCACAGCTGTGGCTCCCTCTGCAGTGGCACCCACGTCTCGGCCGACGGCCCCCAGGGAGGAAGGCATGGTGGTGGAGGGGGGGTCTGCAGAGGAAGCCAGGGAGGATGTGGAGGAGCTGCCCCCCCGTCGGTGGCGGAAGGGCCGCGTCTCCAGCTCAGAGACGTCTGTGTTTGACTTTCGAGGGTCTGGTGAGTTGAGGGAACACCTCTTGCCACTCTTGCCTATTAGCAGACTTCCCTGATGGGATCTTACACAGTACGCATTGACTATGCCATTGGAGGAACACCTCCCAATATATGGAGATGAAGTTATAGACCTTAGAGCTTGTTTTGGGAAAATTAGTTAGAAGGTGATTGCTTGAAGGAGGCTTAGTCATTTCTGTGATTCACAAATGGGTAGTTACAAATAAAAATGCTACAGGTGTGTACAAAAACCAAAAACTACCAAGTTTCACCAGGATTAAACCTCCTCCAGTAGCACATAATATTAATTCCCGGGAAAGTTGTTTCTTGTTTTTTTTTTTATAGATCTTAAATAGGTACCTCTGTTCAAGGTATGAAAATGTACCCTTGATAAAAATTGCCTGGTTGTAGTGATGTTATTACTAATTGGTAATCTGGTTTCCAGATCTTTTTATAAATATATAGATGGGTTTTTCAGGAGGTTAGCTCCTTGAGAAAATTAAAAATTTTAACTATTTGGCGTTTTGGAAAATATATTTTTTCCCACTTCAGGGCTTTAAGTTCTTTTGAGGTGAATTTGTTTTTTTTTTTCATAAAAATATGAAGCTACGTAGAAATCTCATTGTTTGATCCCCAGGGAAGTAAATTTATTTTGAAGTCATTACATTGTTTAAAATTGGTTATTATTTTGCTCATTGATAATCTGTATCTATGGTAAAATAGTTCTTGAGCTAGAAATTCCATATAGCATTTGCTTACAGCAATCACAGCCTACAAATGTTTTCATAAAAAGGCTCTCTGGTGAACAGTCATCAACTAGTGAAAGAAGGTTTGAATGGACAAGAAATATTCTACATACTTCTTAAAATTGCTGTGCAGCAGGATAAACCTGATTTTTATATTCGTTCTTTAGCTCCACGCAATACTCACATGTGATCATTCCATCGAACTGCCAGCTCCCTGTCATGCATACTTATCATTCCTCCTCAATTATTTTTCCCTTAATTGTAGAATTCTTGAAATATGTGTGTCAGAAAGCATGTCCTTCATCCATCATTGGTCAACAATCCTAGGATTTGTTTGATGCAGCTTTTCACTTGATTCTTCTATCAGCCAACCTTTTAATTGTGACATAATTCTTCTCTTTTACATCCTTCACAACATGTTCCATGTATCTCATACGAGGCCTGCCTTTTCCAATCTTCCCGTTCACTTTTCCCTCGACGATAGTCTTCATCAGGCCATCTTGTCTCAAGATATGGCTGATTAAGTTGTCCCTTCTTCTTTTTAGAGTTGTCAGCAGACTTCTCTTTTCTCCCACTCTTCTTAGGATTTCCTCATTACTTACTCGGTCGATCCATGTAATCTTCATCATTCTTCTGTAGCACCACATTTCGAATGCTTCTACCCTTTTCTTCTCCTCTGCTGTCATCGTCCATGCCTCACTGCCGTAAAGAAACATGCTCCAGATGTACGTTCTGATGAATTGCTGCCTTACTTATAAGTTGTATTTCCAGCTGTAAGTATGTAGATTCTTTTTTCGATAGAATGCATTCTTTGCCTGGGCTATTCTACTTACTATTTCTCTTTCTTGCTTCGCCCATTGTTGGTCACTCTGCTTCCTAGGTAGCAGAACTCTTTCACCTCATCAAGTGTTTGTTTTCCTAGTTTGACATTGGTTTAGGCCTCTTCTTTCTTGCTGCACACCAATATCTTAGTCTTCTTCTTATTTATCTTCAGCTGATATCTGGCCATTGTCATTTCCATGGTTACTAGAATCTTGTTCAGATCCCTCTCTGTCTCTGCTATGAGTGCTATGTCATCAGCGAATCTCAGCATGCTTATTTTTTCTTGTGGATAGTCACGGTAGATGGGAATAAAAAAGGGACTTAAAATCCAACTTTTCAGAATCTTTCATCCATCATTGAAGGCTTTCATCCATCATTGGTCAACAATCCTAGGATTGGTTTGATGCTGCTTTCCACTTGATTCTTCTATCAGCCAACCTTTTAATTGTGATGTAATTTTTCTCTTTTGCATCCTTAGAAAACATGAATTGAACGAAAATTCTTGTCATTGTTTTTCTAAGGGTCGGTAGAACCTTTATAAATACTGTTCCCCTCACAAACAACTCAAAATAAGTTTCACTTTCTTATCATCTTGACCGTAACAATTTTGTGTACATTTCATCTCATAGTTATATTATTTCAATTTGTAGTGATGATAATGATAATGTTAAATTTTCTCCCTTGCACCAACAGTATCTGTTTTTCAAATTAGTAATGTCATGTGTCATCATATTGCAGACTCGGAAGAAGGGGAAATGCCGGTCCTGGAGAGGCAGACAATTGGAGAGTTGCGGAAGATCAGGGGCCCTCCACGCACTAGTACCTCCCCGACATCGGCCACTCAGGGGTCACCGGAAAAGAGCCCCTTGGGCGAAGAGGCCAAGGAGAGTGGGGGTGTCAGAGAAGGGGTTGGGGAGAATGTTAAGGATGATGAGGTGAGAGCACACGGGGTGTAAGTGAGTTGCACTGGTAGAAAGACCTCCCGAAGTTGCCAGGAGAAGTATTAGCTCAAGGATCATTCCAGAATGGCTGGGAAATTTCTTATCTCAATTAATTGCCAATTTGGCCACTAAATCACATCTTTTAAGTTACATCATCTGGTGAAACATGTGGCTGTTCTTTAATTCATGCAGCAATGCCAAAAATGTGCAAAAAGAAGTACTGTACCTGCTGATCATTTTGTGCGAGACATGACATATAGCTGAGCAAACTTGATTGTTAAATTGTATCATTTCAGAGCTTTGGAGTAATTTTTGTGGTTAAATTGCTTTGGTAAGCTATATTTTATCATTTTAGTATCCATAGAAGTGTATCCCTCCACCCTGAATATGTCAGTGCATTGTGCATGTATAATGCACATGTATTGTTAATGGCACAATGATGGTTAATAATGCAGATGTTTGCTATCTGGATTTGATATTTTGAATCAGGCATTACTCAATGTTCTCATAATTTGAAGTCCATTTTTGTCAGCACCAATCTCTGATGCATTCATTGTGCAGTGTAGGATTTTCATTAGTTGTTGATCTGATTGAAAGTCACACAATCTACCTAATTCCCGTAAACAGTCTTCAGAATTTGAGCTCGTTTGTTTTGTTAGCCGTCATCATCATCATCATTCAACAGTCCTCAGATTGGTTTGATGTGGTTTTTCACTCAATTCTCTTGTCAGCTAACCTCTTCATATCTACGCAATTAACTTCTTTCATGTTCTCCACTATTTGCTCTCTACAACTCATATGAGGCCTTTCTTTGCCGTTCTTCCCATTCAATTTTCCCTCAAACTGTCTTCATTAGGCCATCATGTCTCAAAATATGGCCAATCCTCTATATTATCCTTTTCACTGCCAGTCCCTTATAGGTAGACTGTGCTGAAATTGACAAGCACATTTCTATGATATTCATCATAATCATCATCAGTATTTCAATCCTAGGATTGGTTTACTGCAGCCCTCTATTCTGCCCTATTCAGCGTTAATTCGCTCATGCCCTGGTGTGCTTTCTCTTTCACGTCCTTCTTTATTTGCCCTATATAGGTATTTGTCCCTTGGTCTTCCTCGCGGGACCTTCCCTTCAATCTTCCCTTCTAATTTATTTCTAACTAATTCATTGTGCTTCAAGGTATGTCCAATCCATCAGGTTCTTCTTTGCCGTAGAGGTTTCCAAATTGTCCTTTCTTTATCTGCTCTTCTGTACACCTCTTCGTTCCTCACTTTATCTGTCCATTTAATCTTCAACTTTCTCCTCCAGCACCATATTTCGAAGGCTTCAATTTTACGTTGTCCTGCTTTACCGATGTCCATGTCTCTGATCCATAGAGTGCCAGGCTCCATACCAATGTTTTGATAAAGTGCTTCCTTGTTTGCATTTTATTGCATTTGCATTTTATAACATTATTAATTTTACTTTTTTGAAGCACTTAATTTTACTATTGAATTATGTACTTATGTCAAAGTTTACGATAAATTTCAGGTTTTTGTGAGGATGACAAAATCATCCATGCTGTCCTTGATTTGAAGGGAACATAATATTACAGATACATATGTAATAATATAATGTAAGTTGGCCAATATACTGGCTTACTGGCAGTGAAGGGTTAATTCGTCCCATCTTCTTGTTAGAGTTTTCAGAAGACTTCTCTTTTCTCCCTACCTTCTTAAGACCCCTTCATTTGTCACTCAGTGATCCATTTTATCTTCATCATCTTCTGTAACTCCATATTTCAAATACTTCCAGCCTCGACTTATCAGCTGCTGTTATTGTCCATGCCTCACTGCCAGAAAGGAGCTTGCTCCAATTGTACCTGTATGTTCTAATGAATTGTTTCCTTACTTGCTTGCTTGTGTGTCCATCTTTAAATGTATTCATCTTTTGGTACAATGCCTTCTTCACCTCCGATATTCTACTGACTATTTGCTTCTCACTGTGTCCATCACCAGTTACTGAGCTCCCCAGGTAGCAATAATCTTTAACCACTTTGTTGTTAAGATAAAAGTTGCCTAATTCACTGGAGGAGCACTAATTCTAAAAAAATCAGCCTCATCTTCATGTATAGTATTACTGTCAGTTACCTTTGAGAATTTCAAAACTAATCTTGAGAAAGCATCAGGAATTTTTTTTTTAAGTATCACGTTGGAACTTCTGGTGCTACTGCCAATAATCCTTCACAAAATTCATGGTCGAATCCTTCATCGATGGAAACATCAGATGAGGCCAAATATTTGACCAGACTAGAGCAGTACGTAGAATTCACCCAAATAACTTGTTGTCAAGTAATCAATTCTAGTTGTTATGTTCTTAGCAACTTGTTTAGCATGCGAATTTTTATTCAAAATTATAATCTTTGCATAAGTATCCAGTTGTCATTTAATTTTTTCTCATTCTTATGGGTCCATTTGTACTAGTATCAGATAACAGCTTCTGAATCATCATAATTGAAGAAAATTCATGCATTAAGACTAGAGAACAAGTCACGTAATTCCATTAATTATATGATTCATTTTCATATCATATCTATGCTATGATTCCCACTGATAAAAACTTTGATCCTATTCATACCTTTCTTGTTATTTTGTGTTCTTATTTTCTAAATGGGAAGATTTTCCCTCCCTCAGATTGTAATAAATGAATTGCTGAATCTAATGAATTGTTGCTGACATTCAATGAACCTCACTGATCGGAGTATGAATACATTCTGGTGCCATTTGACTCATTATTTGTGCCAATTTCATTCTCAACTCACTCCCTGATTTGCTGATTTCTCAACTGTTATTGTTGGAATTCCCTTTAGGTTTCTGAGATGGACTCCTTCTGGTCGGAGACCTTTGACCGCTTCGTGGAAGAGCTGCAGGGAAGGAAGACTGCCTCGGTAGGGCGTCCACCAGGAAGTGGCACCAGCCTTCGGGGCCTCGGGAGAGGCTCGGAGAGGGCCAGGGGCGGCAGGGGACGTGGCCGAAGAGGATGGGGGCGCAGGGCCGGTAGCCGCGCCCTCACCATGAAGATCCTCTCTCGCTCCACCTCACCACAGCCCTCTGCAGGCGGTGTCGAAGAAGAGGAAGCAGCAGCACCTCCTCATGACCACAAGGAGGGCAAGGAGCCCTCCAAGGAGAAGGAGCAGTGGGCCACCTTAAAGAAGCAGGGCCTGGAAGTGGAGGAGTCGTCCAAAATGGGCAGTAGCGCTGGTGGTGTCAAGAAGAGACGCGATGGGGACGTGGATAAGGAGAAACACAAGAGGGAGGAAGAGGATGATGGAGATGACGAAGAGGAGAAAGAGGAAGGGGAGAAGGTGGCAAGGAGGGGTCGGCGGGGGAGGAGGAGCTTGGGATCAGCGGCACCGGCTGCCATGGCAAAGGAGAGCGAGGATGATTCTGACGATGATGATGAGCCTCTGGTGAGGAAGAGGCCGTGGAGGAGGAAGAGGAGGGCCTTGCGCCACCGGGAAGCGCAGCAGGAGGAGGAGGTCAGGGTGCAGAAGGAGGAGGAGTCCAGCGAGGAGGGGGAGGGAACTAAGGCGAGAAGTCTGCGCAGAAGCCTGCGTAAGAAGCCAGCCGGGGAGGTCAGGGCATCATACAAGAGCGCAGGAAGCTCGAGCGAAGAGGAGGAGGACCCTGGAAGCACAGAGGAGACTGTGGCTGAGCGCTTGCGCGCACGCAAAAGGAAGGAGAAGGTTAGGAGAGAGGAAGAAGAGGAGGAGGAGGAGGATGTGGAGCCTAGCGGTGGCCACAGTGGCAGCAACAGCGCCACCAATGGGGATGGAGGGCCCATGCGGATGTGCCTCCGCTCCCACATTGCACCTGATGGGGGAGCCACTGCAAAGGAGTCGGCGGAGGAAAAGGAATTGGCAGGAGACGAAAAGGATGCAGTGGCCCCTCAGGAGGAGCGGGACTGCTCTGGAAGCAAGAGGGAGCGGTCTGAGGAAGTCCCACGGAGAGGGCGTAAGAGGGGGAGGCCAGCCAAGACCCATAGGGATGGCGGTAGCCTAGAGACAAGAGGGGGGAGGCGTCGGCAGGGACAGAGCTACAGCCCAGGCGGCAGGGAACTCCAGTACTCAGGCTGGGAGGAGGAGGTGATCCGGTACAAGAGGTCTCTGAGGATGCCCATGGCACTCATTCACATACCAAAGATGCCATCATCAGCACATTCCTCCCCGTGCCGAACCCCTTCCTCTGCGACCCCCCAACATAGGGCGTCGACACCACCTCGCCCAGACTCACTCTCAGCATCTTCATCTCCATCTTCTGCCTCCCCTTTCCTCTCAGCATCGCTCCCAGATCTGGAGCGAAGGCCTCAGGTCCCAGGGAGCAGTGCTAAGGGAGAGGGAGACAGGAGACGTAATGGATTCTGGGATTCCACTGGTCCAGGGCCCGAAGATGAAGAAATGTTGGTTTCCAGGGTGATGAAGGAGGAAATGACCTCTCAGACCAAACTGAATGAAGATTTATCCAATGGAGACACTACTACCTCAGTCAGTAAAAAGTCCGTATACAGCTTGCTGGTGCAAAAGTACGTACGTCAGCGTACGTTGGATGGAGGGTCGGCTGCCACACGAGGGCGCCGGCACTCGGTTCGTAGGGCAGGCATTGAGGCCAGGAAGGAGGAAGAAGAGAAGAGGGTGAACAATGGGCACTTAAGAGGCAGGCCCAGGAGAAAAGCATCAAGGCACGACTCAGAGAATATCGAGATCACGTCCACTATAGTCAGCAATGGAGCGAGGCTCAGAGTGTTCCCTAAGGGTACTGCAAAAGCTGGGTTGGGCCAAAGCCGGCCTGAGGTTACGCAATACCTGAACAACCGGGTGCTGTGGAGAAGGAAGCTTAGAATGAGCTCAGACTCTGTGGAGGAACAGTTGGAAAAGGAACATGAGGAAGTGTCTGCCATGGAGACTAAACATACATTGAAGAAGAAGGCATTGAGAAACAGTAAGGTTGACCCAAGCTCTGTGGAGGCCGCGCTACCATCTGTGCAACAAATCAAAAAAGTGAAGGTGCTGAAGACATCCAAGGTGAGCGTTTGCTTAGGTGACAAGTTGAAGATCACCAGGGAAGTTCAAGAGGCAACCTCGCCTGAACTCACTGCGAAAGCAGATGCCAAGGAAGCAGTGAAGCAGGAGCCCAGTGGGCTGGAAGCATCATGCCCCCCTCCCCCTCTTGCCGGGAGCGTGGTGCGGAGGGTGCGACTGCGGACTGTCCGAAGGAAATTCCGTTCTGGATTTGATTACATCCGGAAGAAGAAAAAACCCTCACAGGCAGCCAAGAAGGATCCTACTCCAGGAAAAGATGGCCTTGTTGTGAGCCGTAGAAAGGTAAGGTGACTTCTCACCAACTTGATAATTTGCTATTTTTACTTAAACTACTAACGTTGTTTTCAGAACTTCAAATTTCGTATTCTATGTATTCTCTCTGTGTACCTAAACTTGGATAGATTAGGTTATTGTACCTGTTTCATACCTATTTCTATATTTTAGGCAATTTTTTGTATTTATTTTCCATTATTACACGTATGGCAAACACTAATGTCGTCCCTGTACCATTGCTTTCTTTGCAGTTTGGTTTTCCAGAGAGAAGGATGGCCGAAGGTTGGGGAGAAAGCAGGCGTCTCTATGATAAGGAGTGGAGTATGGAGGAAATGGGCAACGAAGTGAGAGGCTGGGTGGTCAACAAGGGTCTCGGAGAAACGGTGCTTCATCGTGCTGCCAGACTCGGTTATACTGTAAGTCAAATAATTTGTGTGGCCATACTCTGTGAAGTTTAGCATTACACCGTGAAATGTAGCTGTATTCTATCAGGCTATTTTGTGCTGAGAACTAATGGTTTGAATTTCTTGAATTTGCAACACTACCTGTTTGAAGTTATCATTTTTTTGATTCTGGCAACAAACGGTAAAGTCAATCGAAGGCCAGCAAGAAAAGCATTTTTCAAGGTACATGAATAGAGTATAGCGCACTTCTCTTATAGAAAAATTGTCTTAATTACTAGGTCCATCCAGAAAATAAGTTCGATAGGGCACAAATAAAAACCTACACTATTTTTATGTGTAGTTTCCACCATTCTTTAGTCATGTTTCTGCATCCACTCTTCATTGAGTTATGCTGCCAACCAGCAAAGCAAAACATATTGTTGCAGTAGAGTCCATCGGCTTTAGCCTCCATCAACATATTGTTACAGCTTTTTTTGCATTGTCATCTTTGTTGAATTCCTGGCAAGAAGGAAATGAATTTTAGTGTGAAAGATGACGAAAACCACTGCTGTAGGTGCAAAGTGTATGGTCTAAATTGTCCCAGGTCAGCCAGAGTCGTTAAGGAGTTGTGTTGCCAAATTTGGATGGTGGACAAGCATCGTCATGAATGACAGTAACACTGCAACTGAGCCTGCAGCTGGATTTTTTAACCAACTTGAGTGCAGTAAATACTCATCACAGAGTGAAAACAGTGATTAGCTATCCCAAATTGCATCAATCTATTTCTATTGAGTCAAGTTATTTGGCTGGTATGCGCAAAATTGTGACAACCACAGTTGTGGTGAAAATCGCCAATGGAACTTACTTTCTGGACTTATTAATGTTTCATTTAGATTTTAAAATTTCATCCAATCTTGTAAGTGAATTACTTCGGCTCGATTTTCCTTTGAAGTTAATTATAAATAATACATACTGAGAGCTAATGGAAATTGCTATTATTTTCTATTTGTAGGATTTGGTGTGGTACTGTTTAGAAATGCTGGGGAATCAAGTAGCTCCCAGGGATAATGCTGGGTATACTCCACTGCACGAAGCATGTTCCCGTGGCCATTTGAACACTGCCAGGTTGTTGCTGCTTTATGGAGCTTCGCCCAGTGACAGTGCCCTCGGAGGAATAAGGTATGAGTTGATAAGTAGTCACTGTGTCATCCTTGTTGGATATGTTTGTGAAACAACATTTTGAAAAAATCTTATTGCCAAAGGCCTTCCTTCTCTCAATCCACTGTTTGATTGAATACCCCCTCCGCCTTACTGTTTAGTGATTGTATCAAAATAAAATTAGTATTTCTTATCTGATTTGGATTTTGCCTTATTGCCATGGCAAAAATAACCTCCTTCGTGGTGTATAGAGATGACAGTATGTATAAATAAATTATGAATCCAAGTTTTATAAAACGTATTACTAAAATTTTACCATGAGCAACATGTATAAGAATGAATATTAATTCAGTTTTTCAGCTTTGTTTGCATCAGAACTTAGAAATATAAGTATCCATCTGTGATGTAAATATTTTCCTCAAAAAACTGTCATGTAGTTAAGTTCCTCAGATAATTGTGAAATATTTCTGTAACAATTGTTACAAATTTACAAAATATAAATTTAATCGGTAATCCATGGCTTTTGAGGGTCCCTTTTAGATGGTTTCCGTAAAACTAATGCACTATTATAATGGAATGAGAGCTTATCATAAATTGCTGAGGACTTTGATTAAAAATGGGAGTCATCAGTCCAAGCCTCAGTTTTTAGCTGTCTAAGGATAGGTAATGGATTGATATCAGAGTAGTGTACAGTACTCGATATAGTGTGTAGCAAAAAATTTAGGTGAATAATTAGTGGTTTAATGAGACTGTTAGAATGACTTACCTCAGCTGACTTAATGCAATTGATTTTTTACCTTGCAATGACATATTGTGACCCATCTCCCTTCAATTTAATAATCCAAAACTCTCCCTTGCCTCACAGGCCTTTGCATGAGGCAGCCGAGAATGGGTACGTGGAAGTTGTTCGCCTCCTCTTGTCATACGGCGCAGACCCTTTGCTGGCTACATACTCTGGCCACACTCCTATGTCACTTGCGGGATCAGCCGAGATTGCAATCGATCGCCAGAAGTTGAAGGAAGGGAATATTGGGGGTGGGGACGGTAAAGGCATTTGGAAGGGTAACAAGCCCACCAAAGGACTGGAAAGGGAAGAAATTGAGTCACCCCTGAAGCAGCTGCTCAAACATCACGTGGCTGAGATGCAAGGTCGTCCTACTCCCTCTTGGACTTTTGCTGGATCTGCTGCTTGTATGGGTAAGACATACAACATTTGTTTACCTATTTGGTTAGCTGTGCATTTCATAGAATTTCTCTAAAATCCAAAGACAGGCCTTGCCATTCTTGGCCTTTTATGGAATTCTCAACTTGAAGAACAAGATGTCACATTTCATGGCCCACTATGATTGTAGATCAGATGAGCTATGGTTTTTTCAGTTTGTTTTTATGTATAAAGAAAAGTAATATTAGTCATCATATTTTAATATCAATATCTTAAAGGAAGAAAATGGGATCATTAATTTTCAAAACTAGCTACTGTATAAAGTTTTCCATTGTGGAATCCTGGGAACAAATGAATGATTTGGAGCCCACCTTTAGCTTGCTGCCCCAACTCGGTCTGTGGTGAAAGTATGTCGATTTGGAATAGAAGAAGAGGGCATCTGGTGGGCTGGGATTGCTGTAATTATATAATTAAAGTTGTGTTCAACCCAAGGGTTAGTCCAGTTGGTGAGGGTAGAGCTCACCAACTATTGCCCGACAATGAGTAAAATTATCATGGTAGTTAGTCCCTGTGTCACTTATGGTTTGCCAGAAAGACTTGGCTCCTAGAAAATAACCCCACCAAGGTTTTCCTGAAGCTTGTCCAAAGGCCAACCATGGGATTTGAACCTGGGACCTCCAGTTAGCAGCTTAATGCTCTATCCACTGGGCTACCATGCTCCCCTGTAATTATTTAAGAGCAGAAAATAATTATTGGATTTCATTTTTTCCCTAAGATTTCTTCTTAGTGGATTTTATTATTAATCATGCTTCTAATCATGAGACACTGTAAATTAGAACCTTTTTGTCACCAAACAATACAAAATAGGGAACTAGTGTGTGTAAGGAATAGTTCAAAAGGAAAATAGTAGAAGTGGTCCATGAAAATACACTCTCATCCATAGAAATAGAACACCACAAATCTTGAATATGATATATATTGTTCTGGCCTTTCTGCTTTTCCATTATGAATCAAATTTTGGCACCCCCCTCCTAAGTAGAAAAATTGTCTACTTATTTATTTTTTCCATTCGCATTTTTTGGGTGGAATGGAAGGTGACTAATTATTGCTTTGACTCTGTGACCACAGACCCACAGCTGAATGGCTTCAACCCACTGCAAGATGCTCCATGCCTCTCCTCCTACTCCTCGTACTCGGACTGTGACGACAGTGTCCGCGTGGGTCGCAAGAAGAAGAGAAAGAGGAGGAAGAAGGGTGCGGGCCGTGGAAGGGTTTCCGACCAGAGAGCCAAGGAGAGCGAGGAGAGCAGCGATGAAGGGGTGGTCATCTTCGAGACGTCCTCGGAATGCCCCCTCCCCACCATCTACAGGGTCCTCGGTACAGGCTGCGGCACATGGGCTGTCCTCCAAGATGTCGCCACATGCCTGCGCCGCTCCAAGGAATCCGTTTTGAGGCAGCTCAGTCAGGGGAGTGGCTCCTCGGGCTCCTTGTCGGAGGAGACGGACTCTCAAGTGGCCTCCCCAAGGGTAGGTCGACCCCCTAGAGGGTCGCCATCGACGAGGTTTAGCAAGGAGGGCCGAGAGCTGAGGAGGACAGGGGAGGCGGAGGTGAAATCCCCCCGCCCCAGTGTGGATGCATCCATCACCCTCGAGCTGCCCCTCTCGGAGTTCCTGGAGCGAGCGAGGTGCTGTCATGTGATAGGGGACAAAATCCCGGCACGAGGGGGAAAGGTCGTCCTTGTGCCATACAACAATGAGCTTAAGGCACTCTTTAATGTGGAGAAAGTCGAGGTTCCCAGGTGACAGGAGTCCAAGGAGGGCCCTTGTGAGCAGCAAAACCCTCCAGATGCGATGGGAATTAAGTCTGAAGGACTCTGCGAAGAGGTGGAAAACTAAGTGAAGATATTCAGAGAAGCCTTTCACAAGTTACCCTTGGTATTCAAGCTGAAGGTAATCCCCTCAATTCAGGGGCTAGGCATTGGAATCAATAGTATCCTTATTTTTTACATCAGCTAGTGCAATTTTTGTCATAGACTGCAAGAATAATTTTTTATTGGAGCTCCTTGCGAAGGAGATGCTTTGTTTGATAGTTGCATTTTGAGTTTAACTTATTTGTTTAGCCATGTGAAGATACATTTAGGAAAATGTATTTATTCTCTCAGCTTGTTGGTGTAGAGATATCCTATGAAAGTGGCAAAACATTTAACCAGTTATATGAGTTGCACATGAAACTATGATTAGCAACTTCACTGGGTGATGTCATCAATGTTCTGAGACTAAGTGTTGTCCCTGGATAAGTTTGACTAATGTGTGCTTCTCAAGTGTGACAAATGTTTGCCTAGGTAGCAAGAATCGCCGGAGAGAGAACTTTTTTTTGTGGCAATTTCAGAAACAGTACCTATGTGGTTCTTTCATTAACCTAATTAAATATGGATGCAGCATAGTTGGAATGCCTATTGTTTGTTAAAACTTCTTGCTATTTCCCCATAGATGTCTTCACTGGGAGTACTGTGTCTCCAGGGTTGCAATCATGTCGTGTTTCTGTTGGTGTTATAGAGTGATGTAGCCCGTGTTGCAATTTTTCACTCTGCCGTTTGCTTGACTATTTGGGTAAATGAGTGCCAAAAATTGTGATAATTATAATTTAATCTTCTTTTTTCTTGAGAAGATGTTTATGCATGAATTTATATGGTTTGTCTATAAAAGAAGTTCAAGTTTCGGCTGGACCGAGCAATAGAGAGATGTTATCATCATCTGCACTGGTACCATGGAATTCCAGGAATCCGGGTTGTTTCACTGTTTAAAGGTGTGACTCTTGATGGAATCATCATTAGTAATATAGGGGTGGCCAAAACTCTTTATGTTGAATACAAAATCTGGCACCTTAGTTTTGCTCAACGGCCATTTGGAAAGTGACTCTTTTTTCAGTGGAGTTTAAAACAAATATGAGTGCTAAGTCTTAATTCTCTTGAGAAAACATAGGATTTCTTATGCATCTAGAATATTTATAAATAGATGATTTTTTAAGACTGAGTTTATGAAAATATTAAGACTTGGCACTGTCCTTGATGTTAGGTTGCTGCTATTGGTATTAGTGAATATTATTATTGCCATCAAGAGTACTGCCATGGTAGTAAGAAGACATTTTAGAAGGAAAAGACATTTTGGAGCACTCTGTCGCTGTGCTTGTAACCAGTCATATATGGGTGGTTTTTCATCTTGCTGTGTTCTCATGTTGACATCCCTAGATTAATTTTGTATAATAAGCAGCATACTTTTTTTGCTTCTGCAGCACAGTTATGTGGCTTCACAGAGCCCTTACTTAATAGGAGTACTGTATAAATATATAAATGGAAACAAAGAGGAGTCTTTATATCTGTTTGTTAAATATCTATTATTTTTCCTAATTGAATTTTTCTCAGGGTTTGACATATTGGATGTTCTGGTGCAATAGAAACAGAGACGAGAATAAATCTATGCATAGTAATTTTTCCTGAATATTTCTTATTCTGGCGATGATTTTGTGATAATTCTGCATGTTAAAGGACTATAACTTACCCGTTAAACACACTGAAGCTGTTGTTAGTGCATTATGTTTTATATTTTCCTCTTCATTTATTTTGGGGTGCTATACCTTAGACATCCCAGTGGTGCCATCATCTCTGGCACCAGCGGTCCAAACGGAACAGCCATGAATGCATCATAACTTAGGAGCAAGTTATGCCAGATGGGATTAAATTTCATGAAGTTCTTGATCATTACTTTACTTCAATTATTCTGCATTTTTTATTAGTGCTATCTCACAAGACTCAGGGAATTTAAGAAGTTTTGAAGTTGAACCATATGAGGAGGGTGCATTGTGTTAATTGGGTGCGTGTGTGTGTGTGTGTGTGAAACAAAATATTTGAGCCATCCAACTGTCAGCCATTGCATGCCTACCCCATTTCTTCACTTTCCTATATATTGCCCATGCAACTGTATAGACTGTAAAGACATCTTTTAATGAGTATGTGACATTAATTGGTTTTCTGGAATTGTGCTGCAATATCTAATGTGTGTTTTAAGTGTATTCACTACATTTACTATAAACAAGTAAAAACTGTGATGACATTTATTATTAATATTATAATAAATAAAAATGGAGGCTAAGTGCAATTGCCAATGGAATAATGTCAGCCATGCATTTCTTTTGTAATGACAGGTTTCCTGTGATTTGTAATAATGAAGGATCTTGGTGAGAATGATATTCTTTTATTTTCAATATCCCTTCTAACTTTCCATGCTGTTCATTGTCTACTCATCAACTATCCCCAGGCTTACCACCTGACAATAAGAAAGTTGGCGTTGGCAAAGAGGTATCTTCTTAGTAGTAGGGAAATAGAGTTAAAGTACTCACTGAACTATCCATTATCGGAAGTCAGCCAAATGAACCTAATCCTCTAGAGAATGCTTTTACTGTCAGTGTTGTGCATCTTAATGTGATTTACATATTGTTTAAAATATTGTGGACATGATGGCATGAAGAGAAAATCCACTTTATAGTATTGTGCAGTCAATGTTCGTATGCTTAGCATCTGGAAAAATAGAGTAGGGGAAAAGTGGCATTAACATCCTTAATCTTTTATTAATGGGAGTAATACTCTAAATAATCCAGTTATCACTGAGGTTTGTTATCTAAGAGTCCATCAAACTTTGGAGAAAGATTCGATAATGATTTCAAAATATGTGGGTGATAAGGCAAACACATCTGATCCAAAATGATCAATGCTGAGAAGTGAATCCAAAAGAGGACTAAAACCTTCTCTATCCTAGTTAACCCATTGACACCATTTTTTCTCGATGCTCACCCCAAAATTACCTATTTATATTTTTTTAGAGATGGGTCGAATTTCTCGAATTCGAATATTAAATCATGACTCGAATACTAGACTTACAATTGATATGCTAAATGTTATTGTACAAATTAAGTTGTTGCCTGCTGTAGTAAAAAGCTACAAGTCGATTAAATTTATGAAAAATTAATTCTGGTTTTAAAATCTCAGATATATAATAAACTATTTTTCAAATTCGAAGGATTTCCATAATCCATTCGCTAATGACTTTTCAGTGTATGCTGTCGTTTGATAACAAAGCTTTTTCTTTGGCATTTATTTGTCATGAAGAAGAAGGTGTCGACTAGTTATATTATTATTTGTTATTTAATTTATGAACAAAGCTGTGAAGATTTGTTTCAAAGGTTTTGAGGTACTCTAGCTATACTATAGTGCATACCGATAATTATAAAATGTACTTACTACTGTTGAGAGCAAGGCTGCACACTGGCAAAAAAAATAATGGTAATGGTCCATTTAAAAATTACTAATTGCTGATTTTTCACTTTTAACCACCATCCTTCCCCTAATAAATCTCCATAAATCCTCCCCAGTTACATAACGCTGTCAATTAACCCTCACATTTTTGTGGATAGTAAAACCCTTGATTTATCTTATTTCTCAATACTTCTTTAGTTCACTTCTTATCATTGCTGCCGTTGTTTTTTCTACCATACTTCTAAGTGCCTGGCAAACTTAAGGTTGTGTGGACCTCAAGATGCAGTGGCCATGGTGATGCGGTCACCACACCACTCCCCGTCGGATGAGTGGTTACCATGGATACTATATTTAACATGGTTGGTATATTGACCAGACTGTCCTATTGATAGTGTGTCATTTTATACCTCTAATTTAAGACGATTTCGTTTGTGTGATGTTGATGAAATTTAGCACAACGTTATAATAAGGTATTTTAATTTTTGTTTGAGTCTATACGAAATTTTAAAATTTTGATATTTTAACTCCAGAATGGGGATTTGAACTGAAATTCAAATGTTGTATGATAGGATGTTTAAAAATTCGAGATACAATTGTATTGTTAACAAAGTCAGAATTTTTTGCAAAAATTAATATCTATGGGTTATGGGCACAAGGAACACGATGGAACTGTTTCCGAAAAAACAACCATGTGCCTGGAAGAATGGTCGAAGGGGAAATAAAACCAAATTGGGGCAACAATGCATCTATCAGTGGGAAAAAAAAAGGGGGGCCCAAATCAATAGTAAGGTCCCCAGATGCCTCTTGTCCAGGGACGTATTTATGACCACTGAGGCCCCTGGCAGAATCTAGAATGAGGCCCCTGCAATGTAATATTCTTGCAACCTGGCCGCTTGACAGTCTTTTTCTGACTCTCGCGAGGCCCCCGGCGGCTGCTGGGTACGTCATATGGAAAATATGGCCCTGCTCTTGTCATCTCTTGATCTTAAGGGTAGAGAGGGGTCTAAAGTTACTAAGTAGTGGGCAAGCAAATAAGGGCAAAAAAGTTAATCATAGGTTTTAATGGTTTAAGTGAGATAATCCGTAGCGTAAAAGAAAAAGATATATGTCTTGATAGATAAACTCTCTCCGTCTCCATATTATAATATGGAGACAGAAGGAGTTTATCAATTAAACTGCTGGATTTGTGACCTGAGAGACAGCTAGAGGCAGAACCATCCGAACGATAATCGAGGAGCATAGCGCCGCCATCAGACTGGGTCTCTTCCAGGAGTCAGCAGTTGTCCCCGAGCAGCAGCCCGAGACCATGACGTTGATGTGACCAACTTTAAAAATCCTCATGAAAGAAAAACATTAATTTAAGATGAGATTATTTAGGGAGGCCTTGGAAATCAAAAAGCATAAGAATAATTTACATAGAGACGTGGGACAAAAGATAAGTTCGACCTGGCTACCAGTAATTTCTACAAAGAAGAGCGACTTCAAGAAGGTTCCACACCTACCCTCTCCCCCCTCCACCTCCTTGAGGATATATATTCGACATGCGCAGCAAAGGCATGTCCGTGAACACTGTATAACAGTGTTCTTGGAACAAAACGTTGGCTTTTTAGGCCTTGACTCGGGTAACCCAAAAGGAAATCGCTGGTCAAAATTGCTTTTGTTTTCCAACTGGTTTTTGAAAGCACTTAAACGCTTAGGAGGTGTTTGGACAGCGTACCTAAATGGAGGACAATTACTGTACAGTACATGTACATTCCTAACATAAAGTTGGAAGACGAATATTACATTAGTCAAAATTACATGTAGTCCCCTTGAGTTGGAAGTTGGACATAATAATCATTTGTAAAAAAAGTAAGATCTGGTGATTAGAAGAAAAATATTCGAAAAAATTCACTGGGTGATAATGGGTTAAAAAGTATAACCAAACTCGCGCATATTTTATTCAAATACATAATTTCGCCCATTCCTCCACGAGAAAGACTGTCTTTCACCAAGTTGACGGCGCATCTTTGACCGATATGACGGCTATCAAGACCATCTCATGATCACCACATTCAAAATAGCCGCTGGAACTAGAGGGAGCTTGGCAACTTCTCGTCTGACTGATGGGCAAAGAAATATTCATAATGCCTAATAAGAGTATTAATCGCGATAAAAAGTATTTTATTATATAAATGCCCGTTTTTTCACCCTTTCATTAGACCAATTTGAAAAATAATAAATGCTGTACGTCACCACTTCTCACTTGCTATTTATCATGTCAAATATGAAACGAAATTCGTTCCTCGTTTGTTATTATTGCATAGGCTCACGGGTAGTCACAAGACAAGACGATTTCGTCTGGGAAATTAGCAGTACTGCTAGTTGAAGAAAGTGTTGTTGGTTATTTCTACGCTTGTTTCAAGGAGTAATTGAATTTTTCTCAGCCAAAAACATGGCAGGTTCAATTAAAGAATTTTTGCCTGCTCTGCCGGACGAGAAGATTGGTAACTGAATTTTTAAATATAACATTTTCTATTGTGGTCGTTCATACACAGTATATTTCTTTTGGTTCAATATCGGATTGTGATTTAAACTGATTATTTGTCCTTGACATTAATATATTGTGATCCCGTTTATCTTGTTATATTTTAAATTTTATTGCATAACTCTCAGGAATTGTCCGTGCCCTAATTAGCTTCCAGGTTACTCTAATATCAATGTTTACAGATATGCTAGCGGCTACTAGTGTTTTACAGCAGAAAGCATCCGAGATCCGAGCCCAGAGAGTTAATTGGCAATCTTACTTTCAGTAAGTACGGTGGATCCCCATGTAGAGAGGAAGTAAAACTTTTCTCTCTGTTGCTAGTTTCCTCTAGCTCAATGAATGCCTGTCTCCCTCCTGCCCCAACTGAAACTGTTATGTCATTGCCATAGGTTTTTTAGAATACTATCATTCTTTTTCTCGTACCTACCGATTAATTGTGTGACTACGTCTGCCCACCTCAGTTTTCAGATATTTTGACGATTTTCATGCTAACTGCCTGTTTATAATTGTGATTTATCATTTTTTGTGTGGTGGTTTTTCTTTTCATCGTACTTTTTAAAAAATATTTTACTTGAGAAATTTACTACCCTGAACTTCTGAAATAGAAAAAAATTGAATTTTTAGTGGTGGTCCATTTCACTTACACTTGGCTAACATATTCTTCCAAATTGAAACAAAGGTTTGGCTGAGGACAAATGGAGATCTATTTTTCTGTATATGCCACTGCATTCGGATTTGAAATTGCTGCGCAGTTGCTGCTGCGTTGCTATTTGTTAGCTATGACAGTCCAAAATCTCATCATTGTGTACATGTGTATGAAATTATTTTTTCCCTTGCTCCTTTTCATGTTCATTATTCCTCCATTGTCTGCTACTTTGTTCAGGTACTTTGTAATGCCCCTCTTTCTCTGATAAGCTCAATGGTTCAGCATGTGCTACATTTTTTTAATAGTAGATAGGTACCTTGTTGCTATGAACTAAAATTCTAGCAATGGTTGTACAAGATTATCTCATTTTTGTGTTTTTATAATGTTAAACTGATTTAAATGGGTTTGTACTGAAAGCCAATGGAGAAATTTAATTGGACCTTCAGCCTTAAAATTGTTGCTGTAAAGAGCTGATTTATATCCAAAAGTAGTTAATAGTTTGTTTTCCCCATTTGTTCTGGAGTATTGCATGGAATAAGCACTTTTCTGTATTCTCTTTGTATTTAATGGACCATTTTATATTGCTTCTAAGTGCTCAACTTCATCATATCTCAGTTAGTGAATGTAATGTGAAATAGTTTTTCCATACTCTCTTTGCAGATCTCAAATGATTTCTCAGGAAGATTACAATTTTGTCATTAAGTTTGATGGGACTGATTCGGCCACGAGAGAAAAAGTTTTGCGGGAGGAGCGAGCTCAGTGTGCACGCACATTCCTCAACCTCCTGGGACACGTGTCCAAAGATCAAACGATTCAGTACATTCTGATCATGATTGATGACATGCTCCAGGTATGAGAGAGTGAAAGGGCTACAGCTTTTGGCTTGTCTTGCCTACACAGGAATGAATTATTATTTTGAGAAGAGAAACTGACTTCTTGCATGTTATTGTGCATCAGAAATGGATTCCAATCTTCTCTCTTTTAGTTTTGTCTCTGTTATCTCTTGCTATTAATTACAACTCCTAATGCAGCTTTTTTGCCATGAAGAACTTCAGTTTTTCATTAAAGACAATGGCTAAGGAACCGATTTCAACATAATGCAAACATCAGGTCTGAGACCTCTTTAAGATTTAGGTACTTTAATGTTACTTCAAGACATGAGATATCCAGCAATGAAACATTGGCTGAGGGTAGAAATATGATGTGGATGTATGTGAATAATATGCTGTGTATAGTTGATCAGTCACTGATGGGTTAAAGGTTTGATTATTCCTTAAATTGCCTTGCGATTGTTTTCTTATGCAATTTCTTTTAGGAGGACAGTACACGAGTGGAGATATTTCGAGAGCATGCAGCACGCAAACATGAATCAGTTTGGGGACCATTCCTCAACCTGCTGAACCGTCCAGATGGATTCATCACTAATATGACATCACGTATCATTGCCAAGATTGCCTGCTGGGGCTCAGAGCCAATGGACCGATCAGACCTCCACTTCTATTTGACATGGCTGAAGGACCAGCTGAAACAGAATGTGAGTTACTATCTTAGCCATATTTTAATCTCTTCCTTCATGACTATTCAAGGATAGACACTTATTTCATCTATGGCATGATTATTTTGTAGCAATGATAATATGAATGCTTAAGTCATCACAGTAGCTTGCTAAATGCTAACAAAGAACTCATTATGAATACATGGTGCAAAACACATATACATATATGTATTGTTATTTTAACCATTATCGAATTTTAATATTGATGTGAACATATGTAACATTCTATATACCGAACATTCTTTTATCATGATAAAATCATCATCAATTTGCAATCCACTGTCAAAGACATCAGTGGAATAAAATGCTTGATTTATGATTTTTCTGGACTGTTTGTACAATGTTTAATGAACTTTTAATATTGTGCATTGAACGAAATACATTACAAATTATATTGGAGCAATACAGTAGGCTTCTCTGTTAGAGTTGTAGTTTGTTTTCATGAAAATGAATATCATTACGTGTTCAAGACATGTTAAAGAATCAGTTTTTTTCTCAGATGTGCATAAATTTGCATGAAGGCTTTCAGGGAGATCTGTCGAGACTTCTATGTGAGGTCTTCCATGTTTTCTTCCACGTTCTTCAATTTTGGCGACAACATTTAATGGTGTTGATGTGACTTCAGACCTGAGGAAGTGGACTGGAATGTCCAAGAAACCGTTATTATCACTGAAATTAAATAAAACTTGGAAGGCTTCAAATTGAAGTCTCAGATACATAAATGGATCTGCAATTATGGAATTCCTGCACTTAAAATTTGAGGTAGTGTTAGTGTTACACACAGAATGAAATACGGTCTACATGAGATGCACCTTTTAAAGTTTAAAATAATGAGTAATGTCAATCAGAGTAAAAAAATTTCTTTTTTATTGAATTATCTTCTTTTCTGTAAGCTTTAGTAGGTTCATTTATGCATGCAGGCTTCTTAATTGGATAAATAGGTGTGCTCTAAGGGATCAATGCTCATGGGGAAAAGGTTTTTCCTATTGTTCACTATACTATGGGATATTAATTTTTCTTCAGCAGTGAGGGTCTGTTTATGATTGGGTATTTTCAAGGTATGAGATATGTGTGGCCTTTCGTATGAACTTGGTTGTGCTGCGATTCACGATTTAGATGGAATACTTGTCAGCAGTATAACAATATCTCTATTTGACATTGTGCCGGGTCATAACATATGAGTTGATATGCACCAAAAAATTCCTTGCTGCAAAGTTCAATTAATCAAAAAGAAATATCAGTGAAAACTATGTTGTGAAAAAGTATGATTTGGATGCTGTAGAAATATTTTCGTCATTGAAAGTTTTTGCACTGTGCCCTTAAAAATATTGCATTTTTTGATAGGGCTCAAATAGCTCTGCAGGCCAACCATTTCAATAGACTTGTTTTTTTAAGTTATGACTTTTTTTAGACAATTTGTTTGAGGCCAGCATTTCATCTTGAATGGGTCCTTTACCTTAAAAAAAACTCACATTTTTTCTTTTTTCACTCCATACTATTTCCTCGTAAAAGTATGGATTATTACACAGGGCATATTTTTTTCTCCAGATATGCAAAAGTATCCTAGTCCACTATTATTAACATGCCAGTCCACCTCTCAATATATAGTATGAACATATGTGGCTGAATGTATGTTACTTATATTGAAAACAGTCTGAATTTTTTAATGAAATCTGGTAGACAATTTTATCACCACTTGATAATTTTTTTAAATTTTATGTAAATACTATGAAGGCATGAAAGTGATGAAACCAAATTGATATATTGACCATTTTTAATTTTGCTGGTAAACAAATTTCTTAGTTGTGGCTTTGAGTATGATAATGTCAGGAGATGAATTATGTACCTTCATTGCCAATAATTATTTGGTTCCTAAACATTTTCTATGCTCTTGAAAATTTTCCTTTACCCAAAGGAACCTGAGACTTCGTCCTTGATATCCAAGTTGTAGATGAAGTGCCTCTTTTTAAATTTCAAGTTTGGGTTTAATAAATAAAAGATAATTATGAGCCTAATTAAATGCTCCCTATCTATGTATGGTACTATTAGAGGAAGATTTTGGGTTCTCAAGGTGATGGACTTTGGATGAAACATTGAAGATTTTTGTGAGATACATTTCGTATTTACTCGTGTAAGCCACGCACCTTTTTTCCCAAAACGCCAGTGAAAAATGGGGGTGCACGGCTTATGTGAATCCTCCAGATTTTTGTGTGAGCCGCGCACCATTTCCCCTCAAATACCTGTTTTTTTCTCCTGAGTTTCACATTTTGTGAACATATCGACATTAATTGGTTAGTGTGGTCTAGTAGTAAATCGTACATTGTAAAGTTTTTGGAAATTTCGAAGTAATTAGAAATAAAAATCCACATTTAACAAAGTCTGAGTGTGCAACGGTACTTGAAGAAATGCTAGATCAGAAGCACCACTTGACAAAGCAATAGATTTATCATGTGTAGATCATACGTAGGACAACACATTGTAGCACCGATATGTACAGTTGAGCACCCTTAATCCGGGAACCCCTAATCCGGGAGCACCTATAATCCGGCAATTTTTCCATGACTATCTGGTACTTAGCGGAAAATGCCGAAACGTTTTTAACCGGAACATTGCTTCATAACCTGCCGAGGTTTTATTCTTATATTAATACCGAGATACCATTCTTAACGTCAATTTTCCCATTTCGAGAATCAGAATAATTTAAACATATTAATTTCTGGTACTTCGCCTACACTGGAATTATTCTGGAACTTGAAGTAAACATAAATTTGACGACATCGCCGAGACGGAATACGACTAATTTACAGATTGGCCACTTTCAATGGCGCGCGCATTTTTGATTGACCACTAGACGTAATTTTATAAAATTATTGGTTATATTCTAATATTTCACGCAAAACATGTCTCATCCATACAGTTGTGGCAACAGAACAAAACTTTAACCATCGCAGAAAAAGTGCAAGTTGTGAAAAAGCTTGATGCCGTTGCATCAGTAAAGCGTTTGACTGAAACATACTACGTGGGATCTTCAACAATATAGCACATTAAGAAGCTGAAAGAGAGAAATCATCAAAATTTTACTGTTAAAGTGACTCCAAGAAGTAGATAACAGAGAGGAAAACTATGAAAGAAGATTTAAGTGCTGATTTAGATAGCCTGGTTTTGATTGCGTCGGAGTGAAGGCCTTAGTTAGTATTTCTGGCCAAATGCTAATGGAGCAGGATAAACTCTTTTAGAAATAGACGTGATCAATCCAAAAGACGTGATTCGGGAAATTTCACGAGCAGGCAATAGCATTTCACCGTCCGTTCTAAAAACACGCGTGGTTTAAATTGTGGACTGCTTTAAGGTTTGATATAGACAAAATAATTGGGGATTTAAAAAAGTTCATGTTTCTGAGGATAAAAATATGATGATGGAGTTTGCAAACATCATCCATAACCCTGAATTAAAGGAAATGGAATTAGTAAATTTAGACGAAAGGATAGTTAGCGGCCACGATATTCTCACCACACAACATATCATAAATGATGAAATCATTGTAATGGTAATTAATAGCAATAAATCCGAGTGGGGATGACGATGATCAGCCTGAAATTGTTGAAGGAAGACTACTCTTGATGATGGTCTTTAAAGAATAATCCAGTCCGGTCACCCGCGGCGATGTAGTGATGGGCGTACACACGACACTCACGCGTTGGCATCATGCTGAATCAGCTGATAACAAATCGAGCGCGGTAGGAAATTATGTTACGCAAATTACAGCGTAAGAAATATCAATTTTTATACCCTTTTCCAATAACAATATGAAACTTTTATATGTGCAGCAATACAATGCTTAGATCCCGTTATTTTCACTCACTCCGCAACTTCGATAATTTCAAATAATAACTTTGTGTATTAAGAAACCATTTCTTTCTGATTATTCTCAGTAACTCTTTTTACAATAATGTTCAGTAAATGGCAAACGAATATATTTTGTTATAAATAATTGACTCCTTTCAATGAAAACATCCCGGACGTCAGAAATAGACTAGTTGCCATGCATGACCCATAGTCCGGCAAAATCCCTAATCCGGCATCACTTCGGTCCCGACTGTGCCGGATTAAAGATGCTCAACTGTACTTAAATCTACATTGTATCCTTTAAGCTGCCGCAAACGAATTTCCGTAATAATAGAGTAATTACGGGTTGAAATTGTGTATATTTCTGCAATTATTTCAGTTGGATGTTATTTTGAACAGATGCCATTTTTATATCTGGATGATGTGATCGTATGTTACTGTGAGATGCTATGAGAAAAAGATGCACAGTAAAAGAGGCTGTGCATCGATGCACAATGCGATGATGGTCGTGACGATATTAACACATAATTCAATCAATTAATGAGAAAGACGTACATATAATTTAGGCACATCATTTCTATTAAAGAACGTGCATTCATGTTATGACAAATGATGCAGACTCAAGGGCAAAAAAAATTTTTTTGGTAGAAATAATTTTTTCCTTCATGAGCCTGCCCGAAAATAGGGGTGAGCGGGATACATGAGGGCGCGGCTTACACAAGTAAATACGGTAATAGATAATTAACCACATGTATGACGATTTATGTTTGGGGAAAGAATTGACTTAGAAATGTATGGGAATATGTTGAGGCAAGATGAAAAGGGGAGTATTGGGACTAGACTTCCGTTTCTGGTGCCAGATGGTGTGTATGAAGCAATGCAAGATTGAGATTGAGCCAAAGGTATAATCACAGATAGGGCTGTATATAAGAAATCTCTGATCACTTGTGTTGCTAATGAAATCATATGTAATTGGAATTTCTGAGGTATCACATCATTCCTGGTCATCAGTTCTAATATTATATTGATACACATGATTCATTCACCATTATCTCATTCTGCATTCATTCCTTGTATCAGCTTCCATCATATTATTATTAAATTTCTTATTTTTCACTGCTTCTTCTGTATATTTTGCTTCCTCTGATGTTCCTCTCATTAATATTTCCTGTTGTATATGTCTTCATAAGACTATGCTGCCTCAGGATGTCATGTCTTAATTTCAGAATTTTCGTGAATTTCATTTTCCTCCCACTCCTCCGAAAACCCTAGCCTGGTTGTTTATGTGCTCGTGTGCAACATGCATGGTCTGTGACATACAATTGACTGTGTGCCATTGAAATGTTGTGGCTGAAAAAATTGGCCTGTCCTAAGGTACCAGTGAAAGGTGTCTATGAATATCAGTTTTACTAATTGTGTAGAATGTGAGAAAGGATTTGATGTTTTCCCAGTGGAAAATACAAAAGAATTCTTTTCAGGATTCCCACCAGGTTGGTAGTTCTTTTTCTTACATTTCAATAGTTGACTTTGCCATCTTCTTCGGGGTGTTGATGCTAGGACAGGATGTTTTTTGTTCTTTTATAAAGCCAACGTAGTCGGTCAGGTCACTTCTGACTGGTTCACTGCATACAAGGTCTTTTTGTTCGTAGGTTTAAAACTGTAGTTGAACATTACTAGTAGGGTGAGTTATATTTTGTGAATATATCAAAATAATATTTTTGGTTCTGCACTGTGTCCATCAAGTCCTTATCCCTCCCACCAAGGTGTTGATTAAGTTCGCCATCTCATATTTGTGGAATGCAACATTTACTCAAAGAATGGCAACTTCTTATTGGAGGAGGTCACAAGTTGATTAACATATATTTCAAGTATTGTTGGTGATGAAAATTATTTTTTCTCTTGATGAGTAATGAAAGAAAATAGACATCAAGCATGGTGGTGTTGGTTTTTCTGGAATGTAACTCTTCTAATCTCACTTCATTTTTAAAAATGTTAGTGGGGAATCAATAGTTTTTGTATTCAGTGTTGTTGTGTATTTAACTATTGTCATGGGGACAAATAACCCTTGTTATTCAAAATCTATTTGCTCGAGTCAAATGTAGCAATGTTATTAGTGGTAGATTTGTTCAACCCTTCATCATCTTTCTACATATCTTTCCTTCTGTGGCTGCCTTCAGTACCCCACATTCATGTTACCAGGCACATTTGCAGTAGCCGGGAGGGTAGCATGTATGTGCATAGACGTAGAAATACCTCACAAGATGTCCACCATCGACCTTTTCTGCATCCTTCATGTTTCAGCGGCATTTTACTTTTGCCTTTTCCTTCTCTAGCGTTCTCAAGTCTCTCTCTACTTTAACCAGACTAATTTATCTTTTTTTTGTCCATAGCGGTACCTCAAAAGCCTCCAATCAATTTTCATTCTATTTTGTAGTTGGTGTAGTTTCTGTGCTTTGCAATGTAATACTCAATGTCATGAGTTTATCTAATATTTTCTTTTTTATTTACTTTATAGGTCTTACCTTCTATGCCATTCCTTTGGCCAAAAGTTTCATTTATACACAAGATTATTCTCCTCTCATCTTTATTAATATGCCTTTTTTCTACCAAAATACTTTCCAGGTCTGTGAACTTTTCCACCTGGTTAATTTCTCACTCTCCTGCTGTGTTGTATAACTAAGCCCCATTTTTTTCTCACACGTCTAATTAAATTTTTTAATGGTATATGTCCTTCCCTTTCTTCATATGTTGGTTCTTTGAAGTGCTCAGTAGTGACCATTGTCCGTTTACAGTTTGATTGACCAAAACTCAGGGCTCTGTGAATTTTACTAATATATTTGGTTTAAAGGGAAATTTATTTATTCTAAGATTTGAGTTTGCATCAAACATCAGGCATTGCAAGATTGCAGTCAACTATAAAAACATGCTGCTGCAATGAAAAAGCCCTTTAGTCTAACTTGTTTGAAAGTTGTTTTATTTTTCACTAATTTGAGATAATTTGAAAGCTCAAAAACTCAGTATGGTTAGTCCTTGACATATGAACAAGTTGCATTCCAATAAACTGTTACTAAGTTAAATTTGTTTGATAATTGAAAAATTAAACCAGGCTTTCAACATTGTAGTTAGCATACAGTACCCTACATATATATATATTTGTTGCACATGTTTTCCCAATGCCAACAGTTTCATTTATACACACAGGGTGGCAGTGCAGCTAGGGTTGAAAGAAGTTTCACTGCATGCTGTGAACAAAAACAGTCATGAAGCACAATACAGTTCTTGACTCCACTTGGATTGAATCGCTACTTCACGTACAAAGTCAATGTAAAATATTTCACCGTGTTTTAGTGCGATCTTACATTTTTTGCAAAGTATTTGGTGTCTGTGGCAATGTCCATGAGACATGCATGCATATAATGGAAGTGCTTGGGAGTGAACTTTGCTGAAAGTATTTCAAGAAAAATAAGAACACATTCCTATGATGATATGCGACCACGAACTGAGTTGCTGACAAAAAATGAGATAATAAGTTGCATTTCAAGAATACCTATATGTAATTTTGCAAATTTCCTCAAGTGACAGATTATCGTTTACAGCACTGGAATTCCCCTCCAACGAGTGCTAACATGTGTTTAAATCTCTTCTACCTTTCCTATGCAGACATGGAATGCACAACAACCAAATTGACCTTATATGCTGCTGTAAAAATTGAAATTCCAGCGCACATTTAAATATTGCACTTGGACATGTACACACCTGTCTATGAAAGTTCATAAGCCAAAAGTTTGTGTTATGTGGACTTTCTAAAACAGAGTCCATGGACTTCAGACTCTGGGTGGAATAAAAAATTTATTAATAGTCCTCCTATGACTTCATCCTCATTCCATATCTTCCATTGTCTCAGTTACTATTAAGTATTACTGCTTTCTTACTTTCCTGTCTATTGATATTAAAATCTAAATTAGTCTTATCCAGTCTATGAAGGTTAAATGCAGGTGATTTTTTATTTAGTGTAATGTCAGCTCCAGGAGCTCAATTCAAAGGAAATGTTATCAGTTGATAGTTGAACTCATTGTTCTGGCTGGGGAAATGGCCTGGATTGAAGCCCACAGCATTTATGGAAAAGAGAATAAAGGTTGTGATTTTTGATAAAAGCTTTATGATTTATGCAATTAATCCTTGGCAATTTACTGAAACTACTGCTATTGTTGCTGCTAATGCGTAAATTTTGCTTTCATATTTGTTTCCCATGACATTCTAGGCTACTAATATGGATTTAAAAGTTCAAAAAATATTTGTGTATGATTATTTCAATATATGTAATACAATGCCAGAGTGGTTCAGCTTGTATTGGTTGCACTTGTGGACTTTGTGTGTATTACTTTTTTTTGCTGTTACTTCTTTGCAGTGCAAATAGAGTGGACACTGAATTTCATTGTATTAAAAACTTAAGGAATTTTTATGTTCAAACTGTGTTCTCATCTCTTTGTTATTCGTTGAGGCTTTGTGCCTCATCATCCTACTCAATTCCCTTATTTGGTTGTTGATTTAGCTCCTGCCTGGGATAGTGTGGTAGAGGGAAGTGAAGTAGTTTGTGGGTCTTTCAAGGAGAAACCATGAGCATTGCAAAACCTATGTAAATGGAGTATTTTTATCATGCTAATTTCTCTGGTAATATGTTTGGCTGATTGAACTGTGCTTTTGATCTGATTCTTAATTTTTATTATCAGCAGTTTAAATTACTGGCATTAAGATTAAGCCTGGTGTAGTGGTCAACTCATCCTCAACTACTGCAGTGAGGGTTCAAGCCTCACTTGAGGAATACTCTTTCCTCATTTCATCAAATATTTTCATAATTATTTATATTGCAGTTTTTCATTGCTAGACAGCAGTGAATTTTTTTCTTATGTTCATAAATATTCAGCCTGAAGCCTTATTTCAGTAATACTGTAAGGATTAGTAGACGAGAATGATGACCACTACATCACACTTGTCCTTATTTGTGACTTCTATTTAAAATAGAAGCTGTTATAAAAATTCATATTTCAGCAAAACTAAAGCTCATTCATTCTAAACACAATGCATCACTAGCACAATTAATATTCTGCTCAAGATAAAAAAATGAGGCATTCTAAAAAGGCATTGCTATGTTCATAGTGTCTCTCTCATTGTAGGTGGAGGCAAGGCCTCCTCCTCTCGCCTTGTGGTCTCATTCAGTTGGCCTCATTCTTATCAATGCAAAGGACTAAGTTAATAAGGCCATGATTCGTTTCTTGCTGTGTGCCTTCCTCCATCACATTCAGGCACTCCCCAAGTTGCTCAAGTCTCAACTTACTTAAATCCATAGAATGCGACCTTGTCCAAAAGATGTTGATGATATGATAGTGTTCAAACCTTAGCCAAAAAAATGAAAGTGAATGGTTTTTTTATTTGCTGATGGAGGAAAGATCATATGGTTAGAGTTTTAAAACAAAGTGCACAAAGCAATCTGATCAATTTTTATCTTATTTTTAATGAATGCTCATTAATGTAAATTAATTTCACTTTGAAATTTGCTTTATGATACAGTATTTTCCACTCATGATGCAAGTTAACGTAAGAATTCACGCAATGTTAGTGATAGGAGGCATTTACTTGTGTATGATGCGTGTTATCTCACTGCTTATTATGTTATTGGTCCATAATTTGACTCGCTGTTCACATGAAAAATACCTAATTGGCTATATAATCCTGAAAAGTAAAGAAATTACATGTGCATGTGATAACCAAATTACAAGTGTTTGAATAACTGAAGGAATGAATATGGTTATGATATTAACCTAGGGGCATTTAGAGATTAATTTTTAGTTAATACTCTGCGAGTATAAACTGTTCATTTGGAACTACCAGTCTTGGCGCCAAACAACTCAATGCTTGGTAGAAGCTGCATTGGTTTGTATTTTTTTTAAATCATTGCATTTTTTTAAGTGGCCATACAGTTTACCAAATTTTCAGGCAGCCATGTTTTTGTATTAGATTAATGACAACAGAAAAAGCATGACAGTTCTTATATTTCTAAAAGTAATGAAATTTGACTGTTAATAGTGTCTCACATTCTCCACCCAAACCATCAGCACTGGAATGATTTTCAACCTTGATAAATTAAAACTCCTGTAAGGAGTGTCTGATTGTATTGATTGCCCAACTTGGGGTTTGCCTGTGTGTGTGTAATGGTTTATATCCTATTCCCATGACTTTCTTCTGTATGAGTGCCCATGCATGTTGAGAGAACAGCTCATGGCTATTCACGGATCAAGGACTGTTTGCAATGGACTGCATAACTTGAATAAAATTGTATAGTGTTATAAAAATGCACAGATATCTAAATCCTTAACATATTTTGGCCGTAAAGAAATTGAGGCAAATACCACCATGCATTGACTGGTGTTGTATGTGTTCATTATATGTTTAAATAATGCTTTAATGGTAGGTACTAATTGATTTATTTTCTGATCCTGGTTTGTCTACATGTCCACTGTATGTATTTAATTCATTTAAAGTGCGAGTTCTAATTTGTTCTTTTGTCACTTATTATTGTTTTATTTTACATTTTAAGGTTTTATGACTAATTTTATGTTACAAAAGATGCCATTTGTAGAATATGTTAAAACATGGCGTTTGCAGTGAATTTTGTGTGTTGCTATTACTGTGTTAACTAAAATAGATTTAATTCACTCACATTGAATACATTTCACCTTTGTATTAGGATAAATTTTGGAATTCAGTTTTATGTGAGTGGGTAAAATTTTTAATGCAGGAGTTACAGAACTTTCTTGTGTGGCCTAATTTTCTGTCTATTGGCATTGGTGTTTTTTATTGTTTGTCAGTTTCTTTGATACCAGGCAAGGGTAGCTTATACTGTTCCATCGTAGTAAAGCTGATACATTCAAGCCCGTTTATAAGGAAGTTGAGGGGGCCGAATATTTACTTCGTATCAACCGAACTTTGTTACATGTGGACCAGTTTTTTCCAGCCTCTCTTTGACGGTGAATAGCCTTTACTTCGTTATAAACGGGTTTGATATAAGTGCGCTTGACTGTATTTCTATTTTCATTTTCATCTCAGAGGAATTTTGTCCATTTATGATCCCAACTTTTTTGACTTTTATCAATGGATGTTATTGGTAATTGACATATGTCTGTGTGTTCTGGCAATACTAATGTGTAGACAATATGTTGTACATGTATTAATGTAATTCATTCTTGTTGGGATCATGTCTTCTTGTGAACATGATCATGTGGTTTAGATACTTTTGTTCTTGAAGAGTATTATGGGATTAGAATATTTCCTATTCTCAGTAACAATCCTTATATTTCTTGCTTCAAGATTAAATTCCTGTACTCATGTCCATTCTTTGCCTGCAAGGGTTTATAGTATTGTGAAATATTGATGATAGTTTATTGAGTTTTGCAGTGAGTAGTCTCATGGAAGAGGTGGTAAAATAACCAATGCATCTCATGCACTCAATTGTGATTAGTGACAGCCATCATGAGCATGAGTTAAAATAAGAGTGTCTGGTAGAAAGATTCCTTTGATTGCTCCATTCACATACCAAACCATTCAATAATTAAAGGAAAAAATTCATATGACATTTCATTCATCTCCATCAATGGTTAGTCTAATTGTATCTCCAAGGAGAGTGGATGTATTGTGTAGCAGAAATGGAGTGATAGGGAACGTTCAGTCTGGCAGTAGATGTCTGATGATAAACTTGAAGTACAGTCGGAGGTGGGGAAATGTCATTTGGTAACTGGTACTTAGTATTTGGAATAGTAGCTTCCCCACCAAATTGAGTAAGAAAACACCGAATGAAAGTTCTCACTTTCATTTTGGGTAATTTGTTTTGTGTTTTCCATTTGTAAAAGAAAATTTTTATTGAATGCTGGGATTCGTTGTTTTCAAATCCCCTCTTTGCCCTGAAAGTGAGTGTGGATCCTCTGACAAGCAGTTTCAGTGAGGTGACATGGATGTCAGAATTTTTTCCTGGGAGAACTTCTTGGTGAGAGCTCCTTACCATGGAGACTTTCAATTAAGTCTCTATCCTTCCCCTTGTGTATGAGTAGTGTTCAAGCAAGCAGCAAGACTAAGGCAGTGTTCACTCGTGACAGTCTTTTTCTATTTGCTGAACTCGACAGCAAACTTTTTCTAGATACATAATCTCAGCTAGGATAATGGATCAGTTACTTAAAACATTGTTGAAAAAAAGGGTGTTCATTTTCAGAATTTCCAGGGCTTTCAGTTTCAATCCTTCACTAACTCAGTGTAATAGTTTAGGGATGTACGTTGCTTGTGTGTTAATTTTCCCATGAATGCATGGCAAATTTTGAGTTCAGATCGTTTAGCTGAAAGCACCATTCATGTTCCGTCAGCTGTCACCTGTTTACCCAATATACTCTGCATCACAACCCAATGTTCTGCACACCAACCAGATTGCTTGAGTGTATCTCTCCTATCTTGGTCATTGCTAATTAATTTGTGCATAGGTATTTGTGGGGGAGTAGTATGCGGCAGACTACTCCCCACAATGTGCAGTGCATCAGGTTGTGTGATGCCATATGCAGCTGAAAGTGAGAGTGAAGGAACATGAAAGGTACTTTCAGTGAAAAGATTTCAACTCAAATTTGCCATGCATTTGTAGTTAAAAGAAACGCAAGAAACTTCATCCCTGATCTATTGCACAGAGCCAGTAAAGGATTGAAATTGAACACTATTGAAGGTTTGGAAGTTAGTGCACATTCTGGTGATGGAAACATATTTCTCTTTGTGATGGCCATGTGTTCCAGCAACCCCTTTCCTCTCCTCGACCGTCTTCCGCCTCAATCACCCTCCTCACACCATCCCCTCTGACAGCACCCCTCTAACTTGCCCACTCTAGGAATGCGCAAATACTAGGAAGTACGTGATTTTTAAGATTTCGAATAATAATGCCGAAAGACAATTTGAATGCCTCGAATATCCTGCCATACATTATTGGGCACCCTTGCATCACTATCTTTGGTTTGTTGATGAACTGCATCACATGTGCCTAGAGAGGACGATGGAGATGCAAGTCTGTTGATAGGTTTGGCCATGGAATTTATGGTAGAAGGACAACAGTTTCAAGGAATGAAATTCTGGTGAAACGGTTGTCTTTTCTCCATAAATATAGTGATGAAACTAATCACCACTATTCACAATTCAATGCTGAAGAAAGTTCAGGAGCATTGTCGTTGGTTGCCGCTCTATATGAGCCACAACCTTCGGCAAGCGATACGAGTGGCAACAGTGGCGACTGATATTATCAGTAAGTAAAGCATAGAGGGCTCACTGCATAGGGCAGTATCGTTATATGTTTTAGATGTAGTACTGGAAGGTTTCCATCGATGATGAGGGAAGAATTTTTTGTGTTACGTCACAAACGATATATGTCGCATCCATTGCTTTCGTTTTTCTAATCGACTTAAGTGGTACAATCGAGAAGTGTATTGTAGTCTGCTCCTTGCAGTGGATTATGTATTTTTTATGAAAGAACAAGGAATTCCTCCTGTGACAGTATATGTTTGCTTTAATAGTGAGAGAAATGTTAACTTATCCATGTGACTGTTGACATTAGATAAAGGCATCTTGCACCATTATAATAAAATAACAAAACTACAACATTAGCATATGTTATGTGCCACTTATTTGGATTCAAAAAACATGTGCAATGGAAACGATATATATTATTTGTTACATCATCATCATTGGTCAACCTTCCTAGGATTGGTTTGATGCAGCCCTCCACTCGATTCTTCTATCGGCCATCATTTTCATATTGATGTAATTCCTCTCCTTTACATCCTTCACAACTTGCTCCATGTATCTCATATGAGGCCTGCCTTTTCCATTCTTTTCGTTCGCCTTTCCCTCGACAATTGTCTTCATCAGGCCATCGTGTCTTAGGATGTGGACTATTAAGTTGACCTGTCTTCTTTTTAGGGTTCTCAATAGGTTCTCAATTAGGGTTCTCAAATGTTTCCTCACTTCCACGCTTGTATTTTCAGCTGTAAGCAGAATCCTCTTTTGGTAAAATGCCCTTTTTGCCTGGGCAATTCTACTGGCAATTTCTCTTTTACTTCGTCCATCGCTGGTTACTCGGCTTCCCAGGTAACAAAACTCTTCAACCTCCTTGATTATTTGTTTTCCTAGTTTAACATTTGTCCTGGTTACTTTTCTCTTACTGCATACTAATACCTCGGTCTTCTTTTTATTGATCTTCAGCTGATATCTGGCCCATATCCTTTCCATGTTTCCTAGTGTCTTCTTTAAATCTCCTTCCATTTTTGCCATGACTGACTGCTATGTCATCGGCGAATCGTAGCATGCTGATTTTCTCCCCGTGGATATTCACTCCTGGAGACTTTTCTTTGACTTCTTGGATGGCTTCCTCGATGTAGACTGAATAATATGGGAGATAGTGCACAGCCTTGCCTCACTCCTTTCTTTATGCTTGTTTCTGTACTGCTGGGTCCTGATTTGATGATGGCCATCTGGTTTTTATACAAGGTGTGGATAACTCTTCGGTCATTGTATGGTACTCCAATTTCTTTCAGAATCTTTAGCATCATATTCCAATCCACGTTGTCAAATGCCGTCTCCAAATCTACAAATGCAACAAACGTTGGTAGATTCTTATCTGTTCTCTTCTCTATAAGTAGCCTGAGGGCCAAAATCGCTTCTCTTGTGCCCTTTTTTTTCTGAACCCGAATTGGTCCTCATACAGGAACTCCTCCACTTTTCACTCTATTCTTCTATAGATGATTCTGGTCAATATATCCGATACATGCGCCGTCAGACTTATGGTCCTAAAATGTTCATAATTCTCAGCTCTCTTCTCTCTGGCAATAGAAATGATGATGTTCTCCTCAAAGTCGGTGGGTATCTCTCCTGTTGAGTACATGGCGCAGATGGTTTTGTACAGCTGGGTAAAATGTCTTCTCTCCCACATTTTTAATTAGTTCGGCAGGAATATCATTCCTATTCCCTAAGCCTTATTTATCCTCAGGTCCCTTACAGCTGCGTCAAAGTCTGATCTTAAGATTGGGGCTCCCAAATCATCCTCATTGACTTCATTTTCCTCTTCGATTACTTTTGCGCTAAGAATGCTTCCATTGTTCAACTCTTCCAATTATTCCTTCCATCTCTTCACTTTATCCTCATGTTTGATTAAGATTTCTCCATTCTTGTCCCTAATGTTATTGCATCTTACAGCCCATTTCTTGAAGTGATTCCTCACCATCCTGTAGGCAACTTCCACATTACCATGTGCAAGGTTGCTTTGTACATCTTTCCATAGATCCTTCATGCACATTTCCCTTGCTTTTCATGATTTACAGTTTATTTCATTCCTAATTGTTTTATAGCAAATTTGCCCTTCTTCAGTTTCCACATTTTTATGTTTTCTTCTCTCTTGAATCAATTCTGAGACCTCCTGTAATCCATGGCTTCTTCTTGACAACTTTTCTTCTCCCCAGAACTTCTTTTGCTGCTTCATGTAGCCCAAGTTTGATGTTCTCCCATCTCTTTTCCAATGATTTCACAGTCAGATCCTCTTCTATCTTGTTTTCCACTTCCTTCTGAAAGGCCAGCCATTGTTGAGGCTCCTTTAGTTTCTCTACGTGCCAAATGTCTTTCATTGATTTCTTCGATTTCTATGGTTTGTTACTTAAAGCGAAAAATCCTTACCACACCATCTATGGAAACCTTCTAGTACTATGTCCAAAACTTATAATAGTTTTGCTCTATGAGGTCAGCCCTTTAATTGTACTTTATGATATTACTCTGTTACATATTCATCGCTAATTTATAAGAGATTACACAATGTGCCTCTTCTTCCAAATAGTACTTTTGTACAGTAGCCAATGAATTTTACATAAAGAGTCACTGAGAACTCATGTCTCTACTCTGCTATCTTACAATTAGGTATTTTACGTTGGACTTCGTCAAAAATTCACCAAGACCCCTGAGCTTAATAAGTTATATTTTCCAAAAGAGGAAACCAAATTTAATGCAGTAAAATTTATCTTAGAGTGTTCATTTCTACATTTATTAATTTAAATAAATATTTTTTTCACCTTAGATGAACTTTCAATACATTTTATTTGGAATGAATGGGTTTCTGTGACTTAAAAATCCGATGACCAAGAATTGTGTGCTCATCATTCTGTTAGCTGTCATCATATGAAATTGAAATTTTAAAAAATAAAGCCAATGATGATTTTGACAATTGGAAGAAAGCAATTTTTATTTATTTTAAAATTTAAAAATATGTTATGAAATTTGTAAAACCCTACTATGAAACTGGTGACTCAACTGGAACTTGAGTTTGACTGCATGGTTGTCCACATGAAGAGTATAGAGAAGTAATAGTTACCAGTATTGCCTGACTGCTTTAAAATTAGGTTTCTCTTTTGGAAGAGTAAATGAGCAGAATTAACTTCAATGTATAAATTACATTAAAATGAAGACTTCACTTCGTAGTTCCACATGAATTGATGGTGAACTACAAAATGTTCATTTCAATTTTATGAGTAGGTTCCATGAAGTTACGCCTGAAACCACCAGTTATATGAATTGAAATCCTAGTATTCAAGGTATTTTAATATTTGAGTTATGATTAGTATTTGAATTCGATAAATGTGCTTTTTGTCCCATCTCTAGCCCACACCCTTTCTCCTCTTCCTCCCCTTAGAGTGAGTGACTTTGTGGTCAACGCACTTGGTTCCTTAAAGACAGAGACCATACCCAACCCTGGTGTCCGTTTCCCCTCAATCACACACAAACACCCCCTCTACATCCCACCCCTTCCTTCTTTTAATGCTCTTGACGTCCCCACTCCCGCTGAGACCCCTTAGCCCATATGTGTATTGCCCCGCAACCATCCATCCCTCACACATGATTATGCCACAGTATGGTGAAATGTGTTGTGCTGCCAAACAAACCTGTGGAGGATTACAAAGTCTATTATTTCAGAACTGAATATCAACAACATCCACCAAGTCTAGCAAGATTCATTGAATTTTAAAGGTGTTTGGAAATTACGATAAAAATATCTATGAAATCACTCTTAACACCTAACACAGCATTGTGTGCCAATTGATTGCTAGTAATTGATGAAAATTCTCTATTTTGGTGAAAAACATGACTTGTTTTTTGTCTACTTTTTTCTGAACTAATGGTTCCATCTTCTCTCTTGCACAGTGTGCTCAGTATGTATATGCTTTGGCCTTTCTCCTGTAAAAATTTTTAGTTGAGATTTATTATAAGTGTTGCTGAAAGGTATTGAATATGTGCCACCTATCACTTTCCTTGGAATGTGGATAGCAAATAGATGTCTGGCTAATTGATTTTATCTAACAGATATGACAAGCACTGTATTTTTTCTGCAGCATACTTTGTATGGGATTGATGAATGAACTTTGTATTTGGTACTAACATCTTTTCAAGGCTTTATTCTTGTGATACGTTGGCACCTGGACTAAAATTGCATGCATGTGGTCTCATGTTCAATCATCTCATGCTCTGTGATGAGTTTCCCTGTGCCTGTTTTGTGCTCCTCTCCCACTGACTCCAACTTTGACATGGTGGAAGGGCTTGCATGTTCCTATGACCTCTTGTGCTTGACTTGTGGAAAGAATGAAGGTGCACCTGATAGGAGTGACAATTTGCAATGGAGACGGCTACAGAAAAATATATCTGACTTCAGTAGGATGCTGATTATGGTGATTGTGTCACATGAAAAAATTTTTGGGAAGGCAATAAAAAACACCCCAGTGACGTTTTACAGGATTGGAACATGGACATGAGGAAATGTATCCACGCTCTCTGTGTCAGGTGTCACAGCAGTGGGTGAGGCAAGGTCTCCATGATCATCATCACACAAAATCATTGTTTGGAGGTTACAGCAACAACTGAGGAGAAGACTCCAGAGAGGCAAGGGCTGTAACAATTGAAACTTAGCACATTAGGGCAGTGATCAGGGTGTGCCAGCTGGAAAACAAAGGGATGCAGGGGAAAAATATGAAAAAATGTCAAAGCTGATTTAAGTTTGATGGGAATTCACCAGAGGCTAATGGAGTGATAGAGGGTAATTGTAGAGCAAGGGAAGGAGTCGGGATGGGTAGTCTATTGGATGCCGATTGTGGTGTGGTTATTGTAAATACAGGGTAGAAGGAATGGAATATTGGAAGGAAAAGCAGACATGACGATTCTGAATAAAACATTCTTGCGTGTGGCACTGGGTTGAGTTTTCTATTGCCAATGTTTTGACAACCAACTCACTCATTGTCCTCAGTGTGTAAGTCGATGATGGCAAGTGGCATGTTGAAACGTTGGCAAAGGAAAACCTGACACAGCGCCGCACCCGAGAATGTTTTATTCGGAATATCAGTTGGGGAATCCGTAGACCATTCATGATAATTCTGGTTGCCATCAAGGTGTGCGTGCAGTCTGGAAGGTGTGAGAAGGAAAAAGTGTGTGGCAGTAAGAATTATTTTGGCTGTTGCAGGGAAGAAAATTTCTAATTGTTATGGGGAATTTGAGTGTAGTATTTGGAGAATGGAGGGAGGGAATTGAATTTGAATGGTGTAGAGTTAAGGATTTATCTCAACTGCAAAACAATAGACTTAAAGCGAAAGAAGTGATTCAGTCTTCGTCAATGCTTAGTGGATCACAGGTGTAGGTACTCCTTGGAAATGCTAAGGGACACAGGGAGATTATATTACACATCACATTATACCCAGGATTATGAATATTGTGATGAATTCATTTTGCTTTTTTTGCTTCTGGTGCAGACCCTGATGGTATCCTAATGTCAGGCCTCTTTCACATTCTTACCTTGGCTTGTGGCCATTGAGTATCCCCTCTGCATTTTTCTCCATCCATCTTCCCATTGCATTTCCATAATTTTAAGGTAACAACGTTAACATCCGCAGCCTTGGTTCTTTTAGCATGTGGATGGGAGTTAGGTATTTTGTGGCACCTTGGGAAAGATTGTGTGGGCTTCATTTTCCCTGGTGAAATTTCATCGTCACATGGCTGAATATGATTTTGTAACATGGAGTTTTTTGTAGAAGTTCCTGCCTTGGAAAATTTATCTGATAATGGTGTAACCCCATGAATTTTCTTGTGTGTGTGTGTGTGTGTGCTTGTAGCTTTGATTTGTGCTTTCTGCTGTGAGAGGAACTTAACCATGTTTTAAATTTTGTGCCCTGAATTGTATTTTCAAGGTTAATAGCTTACTTTTTTTATATCTCTGCATTGTTTACAATCATTGAATGGTGCTTAAACATTCTCATTATTGAGTCAGTCATCCCCTCACTCCATTGCAAATTATAATTTTCGTCATCTTTGATGCAGTCCATGCTGTCGGTGTGCTCAATAATTGAAAATTTGCCTGAGAAAACAAGGTACGCTACATGAAACCCTAGAAAAGTGGCCTGAGTTGGATTTTAGATGTACATGCATATTTATGTATGTATGTATGTATTTCATGGGAGAGTAAGGGAGAAATTGTTGATCCTTGTGGGTGTTTTCTTTCGCTAATTAAAATATGTATTCCACCCACAAGTATGACACTCAAATGAAAGTTCTAAAATTTTTCAAAGGTGTTGGGGTTCAAAGTTATAGAAAATTCAATTACTTTCAGAGTTAACCTTAGTTTCCTCATTTTCAGCTTTTTTCCATTCCTTCTAAAATGGTGTTTTTGGTAACTGTTGGACTTTCTCAATTTGTACAACATACTGCATGATATGGATATTTCCATAGCACTCATCTGAAGCTATACACAAAGGTTAAGCAATTATTTTAAATCACCTCATTTTTATTTTGACATTTACCTAATTAAGGACTAATATTAAAAGATAAAATTTCACTTGAAGCGTACATGGATTCTTTGATCATGAAATCATGACAAACTCAACATTGGCATTGGCCTGTTTATGACTTGAATTCAGTATTGAAAGAGATTCCAAGTGAATGTTCCCTAAGAGATGTGTATCAATCTCAAAAATAAAGCTTGAAGTAATATCAATAAACTAGAGAATTTCACAGCGCAAGCTATTGGACAAAAATGTTCCTATCATGGAACTGCTAACCTCTTGGATAATGTGGAAACTAGAAAAAGGAAACTCTGCAGTCCACAAGAATGTTTACTTAAAACGGTTGCCAAAAGCACACCCATGGTACCATGGTTGCATCCATCTCCTCAAACACCTTGCCCCTAAATTGTTATTCCTCCGCTCTTCCTACACTTATGAGAACCCTTGGGGTGGGATCAGGTTGGTGTGGTAGAGTGGGTTAGGATGCGACCCTTGCACCTGGCTCTTAGATGCCTCCCATAATGAGGGACTCGGTTCAAGTCCCAGTTAAGGCAGAGATTTTTCATTGGTATAAAAGTCCTTCTTGAGTGCTGTACAGAGAGTGCCATGAACTCAGAATTCTGTCCGTTGGTTGGGAGGTTACACTATGGACCCCTTGTTGCACATTATTAAGAGTATGCTTATGCCAATGCTAGGTTTCACTCCACCCTTCCTCCTTTCTTCTAAATATTCCCTTCTACACCCACTCTTCCAACTATCCGAAAAATCTGCAAATGAGCTTATCTGTTGGTTAACTCCCCAATTACCAATTGGAACTTTGTGAACTTATAGATTTTTCAGAGGTGACAATAATCTAATGAACAGAAAATCTCAGGAGTCAATTCTTAGATATGCTTAAAACTTTGAAACTGGAAAAATCTAAAATCTCTGCTTAAACACCAAAGGTCAAGAATTTTTATAATGTCCATTGTTGGTGATGCTTTTCTAAGGAGATGCAATGAGCAGATATGCTAGAAATGTGCATTCCTTGGAAAGGAAATAATATCGGTATATTTTTATAGTAATAGTAATTTCACATGTGCTGGCATGCTTATTGCAAGGTAATTATTCAGCTAGGTGCTGGGTGACTATGGCAGTGTTGTGATGGGATTCTGAGAGCAAGTGTGCCTTTAGATTGCTTCAAAGTGTGATAACTGCCTTAAGACCTGGTTTTATCATGTCTGGTTAATAATCATTCATTGATGAAGATGTTAAGATATGTTTTTGGTTAACCTTTGGTTACAATAGCGCCATTGCAACCATGATTAGTTGATGTGAACAATAGCAGAAGAAAGGGTATCCAGTCCTTTATTAATCCTCAAAAATATTTAACCAGACATGGAACCAGGCCTGATTGGCATCGTATTTTTTTGATTCTCAGTGGAGCATAGACTTATTAATCGGTTGGAAACTAAGAGTAGCAAGTTTTTAGTTTGATTTTTTTGTATATGCATTGTTGAGAGATTTTACTCTATTTTTTTAGGTTCACTGAAACTAACATAATGCCTTTGCTGCTAATGGGTCATATTGCAAATCCAAAAAGAAAATAATGGATGTTTGAGGTGTTGCTGGGGTATATCCTACTAAAGTTAATTTCCTAGAATGTTGAAAACTCTTACTGTAACATAATGATTTTACAAATGTGCTAAGCCTGCTGTTGAAGTTAAATCTTATGATTTGATTTGTGAGGTAAGCATAGAGTGAAGACTCAAGCTTAGTATGAAGCCACGATTCATGAGCATGTTTTAAACTAGGGCTAGGATGTTTATTGCGCAGTCAGTCTGAGGACTAAGTAGTCTTTTGTGATCTTTAGTTTTGCTTAAGTCTTCAATGCATTCCTTGTTGTGTCCTTATTTGTGGGGCTCATGTTTCCGACCGTGTGTGTTGTGCCCTGAAACCATTTGCATGTGACCTTGATGTAAACACCCTTATGCTGCCACACCTTGTCTGCTGTTGGTGTGCCGGGGATGCTTCAGTGTGAACACGTCAAGAACAACATAATAGTGGACGTACGGGTGTCTCCGCCGTGCTCAACACAGCAGCAGCCTCTTCTACCCGTGGACAACTCGGGAGAGTTCATCGATGACAATCCGGTATGGTGGCTGTCCCCATTAATGATGTTCCGTCCTCTGGGTTGCCATTGTAATGTGTGCATTTGGAAGCTGTTTTATGCCAAATGTGTATGAACAAAAGTATGATTGGTTCTGTGAAATTAAATATAGTTTGGATGGGTGGGCCTTCTGGAGCCCTCTTGTCACTTGGACCCCTTTTGAATCCACGGTACCAACCCACATTTTACCTGACCCCGCTACATGCTTGCATGGGAAAAGTGCACCGCGGTAGAGGTATGGAGGAGGGTCACCCATCCAACCTCTGTTCAGGCTCAACGTTGCATTACTTTAGTGATGCTGGGCTACCTGACTAGGCCCTTGCCCTTGGTTTTGTAAAAGTGGCCATGTTTCTATTTTCTATTTTGTGGATGAAATTTGTTGTTGCAGCTGGCCTCACTACCTGAGAAACTTATTTTGAGAAAAATATGGTCATCCAAACAACTCCTTAATTATTGAGCCCAGTTGTCGATTTTGGCACAGGAGTGTTTAGTACATTACTTACTTATGTGGAGTAGCATTCTATTTTATACATTTGAAAGAATTATTTCAGGATGTCAAATTGCAAAGTGAAGGGTATGCCTGGTATTTTCTTCAACAGTCAACATAATTGCATCTGGATATGTTTTCATAGTTCTCGTATCCAGTATTTTGAAGATATCATATTGGAAAAGAATTTTTTCACAGTAAATGTAATAACCATGACATATAATGTGGGTGAAATATCTACCCAAACTTATTATCTTATGAAATTAAATATAATGAGTACACACTTTAATAGCAAGGGATATTTTTCATATATACTACACATAGAGCCAATGTTACTTGGCATAGTGAAATACATCCAAGTAATGAATGATTTATTATAACCGTGTTGTTCAGAACTGTTTTGTTGTATGTAAGTGTAATTATTTTCCCTTTTTTATTCTTTCCCTTTTTGTGAATAAATGTCGTGCGCCAAGAGAAAAGTAATGTGTTGACCAGAATCTTGATCCCTTGATATCACATCAAGTGCTTTGTTCAGTTTAGTTTCTGAGTTAATGAGTAAAACACTTAGCCAATATCAAGGGATCCACATTCAGGGATGTTTGTTATCTCCATAGAATCATTACACATTTGTGCCCATCATCTGTTAAGGTTAATTACACCCAGTTGGTGGTCATGGCAATTCTTTTTCCTGCTTCCAATTAAATTGTAGATATGCTGTGGGAAACTTTGTAGGAGTATAACTAAAACTGGAAAAATTTTCTTCTTAATCAGTGATATTGTTTTGTTTTCTACCTTATGTGAGAACAGGCTTTGCAATAGATGGTGTTGATGAAATGAAACTGAGTTGCACAATTATTATTATCTTAAGAAATATCAGTATAGGCTATAATAGTGGAATTTTTCTTTGACGTCTAATCCTCTCATTAGAAGTTATTGAAAACCATGTCAGTGGAGATTCATACCTGAATTATGGCTCTGTGCTTTTTAAAATATTTATTGGGTTACTGAAGCTGGAGGAAAAAGTCATTGTTGATAGCTTGGGGGATGTACTCCTGATAAAATCGATGGTTGAAAAGTTTACTTCGTGGAATTTAGACATAGTAAAGATAAAATACTTGGCTGATTCCTCTATTTATTTCAGCTCTACCAGTTTCAGCCTTTACAGATCATCCTCAGGAGTCCTGTCCTACTCCTGAGGATGACCTGTAAAGATTGAAACCAGCAGAGTCGAAATAAATTGTGGAATCAATCAAGTATTTTATCTATTACGATGGACTCCTGGTTTGAATTATTCAAGGTTGTCCTTTGGCTATTTGTGATTAAATGAGCATTGAGAGATGAATCTAGGAAAGAGGATAGGTACCTGCCACTAGTTGGATTTCATTTCTCTAGTTGCACCACATGCAATTCTGTTAGACATACAGGCATCAGCTTCTTCCTTGCAATTTGTACTTGTATAAGTGGTCATCATTAAGTGGTTTTTAGTGGCAGCTCTGAATGAGGAATCGATTTTTGATCCGTAACGGAAAATGGTTGTAATTATTGTGCAAGTGTGATTATATTTTTTCATTGCGGGGGAGATATATTTACGTTAAATTGTAGTGCTACCCAGAGTTTGCTCCTGGAATAATGTGGCAGTAATGGGGACAATGGTATTTATATGTCTTTCTCCCTTTCTGCAATGTGACATGCTTTTTAGTATCGGTTTTAGTGCATATTATATGCTCAATTATGGTCATTTATTGGCGTAAACAATGAACGAGTGATGTTGTATAGTAATTTTTTATTTTTCTTGGAGATAGTCACAAATAGTTAATACTTCTGATGTCATTCCCAGATTTGATCACAAGATTAGTTGTTTTGTGTATTCATGGAAGCTTTTTTGTCGCAGTAATTGTGCATGTATTTAGTGTGCTGTCAATTTTCCTCGGACCGTAGGATGAATTCAATGTAGGGAATGGAGGCTTACAAAACCTGCATCACTGTATTCCTCTTATTGCTTTTGCAAGCATATTTTGTTACTTGGTGAGTCACTGTAGTAGTATTCACTGCTTAATTTGATTTGAAAAATCCATATTTTTTATGCTCATGCATTGTGTATGATAATGGTGTTGTAAGACGGGCATGAAAACTACTTTTGTAGAGTACTGAGAAAATATATTGCCAATTTTAGTGCCATTTCTTTTTTAATTTGGTGTAAAAAGTACTCTAGTTAATGTGGTTATCTTTCAAGGGGCTTAACTTTCTGTTGTCAGAAAGTAGCTTCTGCTGAGGATAGTCATCAATTTTCACTAACTAGGAATGTCTTTTTATTTTCAGACATTTGAAAATAGTTGGCTTTTCCTTCTTTGATTTTGTATTTAAGAATGGATCCAGGCTATAGTATATTATTCTGTTTTATTCATACAGCTAACCAGTTATAAAGCTAAGCAGTCATGCATAATGAGGTATGATCCAGCAACCAAAATTGTGACATAAGCCTTGAGAATGAAGAAAAAGTCACTTTTCGAAACGTTGGCTGAATGACCAAAGCCACTGACCCAATGACCATACCCAGGAATTCTTTACACTTAAGTAAATCTTTTGTACTGATATTGCCATTGCTTTTTCTCCTGAAATGTCCACTGCTTGCAGGCCAATGAGTACATGCAGTCAGTGGCACGATGTTTGCAGATGATGCTTCGAATCGATGAGTACCGCATTGCTTTTGTTTCTGTTGATGGCATTTCAACTCTCCTTCAGGTAAGAAACTATATCCTATTAAGAAACCATTTTATATGTCTTTAAACATTGGCTCAAAAGATGAGATGATCTGGATTTCCTAGCTGTGAATGCATATTTATTTTACCCTAGTCTGCTGACAGTTATTTTTGGAATTTGAAAAACAGTGCAATTTGGCTTCAGTCAAAAATTTCTGCCTGGTCTTTCCCCTTATAACTTTTTTCTTGTGAAATATGAGCTTTGGAAGTGTGGAAAATTATTTTGACCAAAGGAAATGAACCAAGAATACTGATTCTACTTGTGTGCCAAAAGTCCAAGAACCAGACTTCTACTGGTTGTAGGCCTGTTAAACTAACTGTATGCTCTATACATCATAGTTGATTAAATTGAAATTTGAAGCTTTCACGTGGTGGAAGTATTCCATAATGACAATGAAAAACATTGTGACTTCCACAATTTTATTAATAGAACTTCCGGTTTCAGCTGTCAAGCCATCCTGAGTTACAATGTACCTGAGAATGTCTTGACAGTTGAAACCGGTCGTTCTATTAATAAAATTGTGGAAGTCACAACGTTTTTCATTGTCATCATAGTTGATGACAAGATATACCTTGTTCATTGCTTTCCATGCCTTCAAATCTTTTCATACCTAGAGAAGTGTCAGGTTTGATTCATCAGCCACTTTGTATTAATTTATATCGCAGTTTACAGTTTGTGTGGTAAATCAAGGAAGAGAAAACTCAAGGTTGTTATTGTACTAAATGTGCACTAATAACGTATTACTTAGGAAACATAAGGTAAACAATACCGATAAGAAACCACAGGTGTTTATATGTTGTGTGTGAAAAAAAATTGTATTCGAATAACTCCATTAGGAACTCGTAAGGTAGTTGAATTTCCTGGGCATTCCAGTGCATTGTACAAATAGGTATCATCATCTATAGATTTAACTTGTGAAAAAGTATATACGGTAGACCCTCGCATAGCATGAGGTTAGGTTCCTTGAAATCGTCTCGTCTTGTAAAATGTGGTTATGTGAAACAAAGAGTAAACAGGAAATACCGATTCTCGTTCTGTAATATATGCGCCTAATGTATGGCAATACCGAGTTTCATCACTTAGTCTTAACACCTAACTTGTGATTCAGGCCGAAAGTGTTATTTCTCAGTACCTATGCCTTTCTGGAAATAATTTCGTATTTGTACAATGTTTAGAAGAGATTATTCATGTGAATGATGTACTTTTGGGGATTTCTCTGCGAATACAAGGCTGTCAACCAACGTTTCTCCTCCAATGCTGGAGGCCTCTTCAGGGTAATGGCCTGAAGAGACCTCCAGCAGCATCAGAGGATTCAAAATGAAACCAAATAGCATTTAGATATAAATGCTGATGCTTGTATCAAACATATCACAACGTTTATCTATTATATAACTCATAAAAAAAATTATAACAAATTTGGTAGCAACACGCAATTTGCCTCTCTTTTGTAACACCATGAGACATTTTCGTTCCAAAGACATACCTCTGCGCAATGTGCATTTGTTATTTTACTCTGAATTAATCATGGATACAATGTAAAAAAAATTGTTTTAGCTACTTAATTTATAATATCACCCATTCCAATGGTTTCTTCTTGAGGAAGACATTTTCTGAAAAAGAACTTTTATGAAAATTACCGTTTGTTACTGTAATTTTCAGGGGTGCTGGTAATTAACGAAAAATACCACAGTAATTTACGAAAATTACCGTGGTAATTTACCGAGTTGCCCATCTCTAATCTTAACGAATTCCTGTGATGTGGAACCGTGCTGTGTGAGGGCTTACTCTACCTATATACATGAGACATGTTATTAAGCTCATGATATAGGTAAGTACTTGAAACCAGTGAAGAGGAGGTACATTTTATTTTCCAAACTAAAAAGCCTAAATACAGTACACTCGATGTTACAAGTTCCACCGGACCAAAAAATCTGGATTTCCAATTATCGATTTTTGTGAAAACAAGTTCTTAATGTTTTCAAAAATTTTTTCTTTTTAACTAATTTTTCTTTGCCTGAATTTTCTGTCAAGATTTTGTTGAAATTAGGCGATACGAATATTAGGTGATATATATTTGCCGGATTATACGGGAATCCATCGCTTACCACATTCAGTGCCGATCAGTTTTCATTATGACTACTTTGAGTGTGGAATCAATTTTTTTCCTGTAATTTGGCCTTTGCCTTCAGTTTTTCTTGCTTGATATGAATGTTGCCTTGGGAGACAAGTGGCATCTTTTTTCTAAACGAGAGTTTTCACTTTGGGACTGCAGATGCATTTTATTATTTCAAACATTTCAAAATACTGCCTCCTGTATCATGCATTTAGGATATCCCCTTAGTCAGGCCCGGCAAACTTGCTTCATAGTAACAAATTTTCACAATATCATGTTTGTAATATTGTTTCTATTGTATTGCACCTACAGAAGAGAAATATCTTTGCATCATGTCTTTGTAAATGCATCTTCCCGCTCAAAAAGTTAAAAGTCCTGCCATAAAAATGGCGAATTCAGTTACCTCTCATTAGGATGGCCATGAATGACCCATAAAGTTCAACATCTAAATTCTAAAGTATCATATTATGTAATCTGTGAAATAAATTTGGCAATGCAGTGCTTTGTGATGGACCTTATTTATTCGTCTCAGGTCCTGTCAGGGAGAGTGAACTTCCAGGTCCAGTATCAGCTGACGTTTTGCCTCTGGGTTCTTACTTTTAATCCTGTCCTGGCAGAAAAGATGAACAAGTAAGTCAATTATATTTGCATTTTTTATCTAACTTTAAGGTACTCATCGTGACTTTGTTTAATTTTTTCATCTAACTTTGTTATGTCTATGTGAAAAGTTGTATGCTCTATTTATTCTGAAATGTAATATCATTATTTACTGGCATCAATAAAACCATGTTGAAACTTGATAGCGTGGATGAAATTACAAGTGAGTCTTGCCTGCAAGCTGTTTGTGTGTAGTAAAATCTAGTGGGTAAAGCTTACTGAGTTTTCATAAATGTTACCCATCAGTGTTTTTTATGTATGAAAGTAGGGAAAAAATCTAATGATTAGATCTAGTAAATATTCCTTAGAGACTTGAATCTACACCAGAATAATATTGGGATATCTCACTGGATTTTAATTCAGGCTCACAGCTTTTGGGGACTACTGTGTAATCAAAGGAACTTTTCCTGCCTGGAGTCTCAACATTTGATATGTACTTAACCCTCATCACCCTGAAAAACTAATAAGTGGAAAGCTAAAATAACTTATTTCTAGTTCTAATATGAAAGTTTTGGAACAATTGATTAAGAAATGTACTAAAATCAGGTTGTGGCAATCAGGCAGTGCTATATATGGTATGTCAATGAACTACCTCACATGCACTACAAAAGGACAGAAGAAAATATGAGTCTGTTGAAGGGTTTCACAGCATAATTTTTGGCTGAAAGACAACAGTTTCAATGAATCTATTTCTGGCAAAAGTCTTTTCACCGTAAATAACATGCCAAAACTGGTCACCGCTAGTCATGATTCAAAATTGAAGAAAGTTGGTAAACATCATCTAAGGTTGCTGCACAATATGAGCTTTGCTTTTACTCTTTTACATATCATAAATTCATTAGAGGTCATATAATGTGTCTCTTCTTCTATACTTGTGCTTTGGGAAATAGCTAATGAATTTTATGAAAGAGCTTCCTACTTTACTTTGAGGTATTTTCCATCAAGACATTGTCGAGGATATGTTGAGACCCCTGAATTTGAAAAGCTGTATCTTCCAAAAGGCTGGACCAGTTTTAATGCAGTAAAACATATCTTATAGAATGTTCATTTCTACATTTATTTATTTAGATAAAATTGTTTGGTCACCATCGATAAACTTTCACTAAATTTCATTTGGAATAAAAGGTTTTTCGGGACTTAAATTCCGATGACCTAGAATTGCATGCTTCTTATTCTGTAAGCTGTTGTCATATTAAATTAAAATTTAAAAAAAATAAAGCAATGATGAATTTTATTTATTTTAAAATTTACAAAAGTTTTCAATAAATTTGTATAACCCTACTACAAAATTGGTGACTCAACTGAAGTTTAAGTGGGGCCATTGCGACTGCAAGTTTTTCAGCATTAAGAGTATATAGAAGTGGAGAAAGAATTATGCCAGTGTAACTTAACTGCATTGAAATTCATTTTCTCTTATGGAAGGTGTAGCTTCTCCAACACAGGGGTCTCGATGTACTAAACTGACAGTAGACCCTTGCCGAATCATGCACCAGTTACACACAAAATGTTTACCTTGTTACAGTAGTACCTTAGTTCACTCTGTCAGATCTGAGGTTAATATTGCCAAGTTTCATCTTTTGCATAAATTTTTATTTACTACAGGCAAGCCCATTTATAACGAAGTTGAGGGGGCCGAATATTTACTTCCTAATAACTGAACTCCATTATATGTGGACCTGTTTTTCAGAGCCTCCCTTTGATGGGGAATAGCCTTCACTTCGTTATTACCGGAACTTCGTTATAAACTGGTTTGATATAAGTTGGCTTGAATATATAACTTTGACACTAGTTTGTGGTTAATTAATTGCTGGATGGAACTTTAACATGTATCACTGCTTTCTACCTACTTATAAATGCTTATAAACCTTATTGTATTCAGCGGTCCATTATTGGTTGTAAAGTCATGTTATTATGTATTTGAAATATTTAAACCAGAATTAAATTTTTTAATGCAATTCAAGTTGGAGCTTTTTACTACAACAGGCAACAAAGAAATTAGCTGAATAATATTTAGTATTTAATTTCAACTCTAGTATTTGAGGAATTTGAAATTTGAAGTAATTGAATATTCGAGTTATGATTACCTAATATTTGGATTCAATATTTCAAATCGATCGAATCAAATTCATATTGAATCAATCAAATCAAATTCGAATCGAATTGATCGAATGTGGTTGTTGATTGAATTGATCGAATTGTCCCACCTCTAATAAAGACTTTTTCTTATTGATTTGTCACATTGTAATTAAAAATTTTCTCTTCCAGATTCAATGTTATACCTATCTTAGCCGACATATTAAGTGATTCAGTGAAGGAAAAAGTGACACGTATCATTTTGGCTGTGTTCAGGGTGAGTTGATATTCCTTTCATAAGTAAGTGGGAGGATTTTCGGTAAAATTCTATTTTTGTGATGCATGTCACTGCCAGAATCTCCTTATGTTGCTAATAAAATTACATAATTGTTTTCATTTTGTTCAATCCAAAAGATTTTTGTGAAGGAACTATGCTTGAAAATTAAATATTTTCCTACCTTGATGTGGATTATGAATTGTATGGATAAATTATGTTGATATTCATCATGCGTTTTTCACAGAACTTGATAGAAAAGGTGGAAGATGGAGCTGTAGCAAAAGAGCACTGCATTGCAATGGTACAGTGTAAAGTTTTGAAGCAGCTATCAATTTTGGAACAGAGGAAATTTGATGATGAAGACATATCTTCAGATATCGCGTATTTGAATGAGAAACTTCAGACTTCAGTGCAAGATTTGAGGTGGGTATTTTTTCGTGGCTCTTATGTTGGTATCACTGTAATTTTTGGCAATTGGCTGTTCCAGACCTCATGGAAAGCATGATTGTTTTAATGGTTACTCATCGATCATGAGATCAGTTTGACACAGCTTGCCACTTGGTTCTCTTATCAGCTAACCTCTTCATTGTCACGTAATTTGTCACGTCAGAGCATTGCAGCTCCAGTTCCGGCCACGCACCAAGATGGAATTGGGAGTCTTACCCATCTTACCCTTTACCCATCACTGAGGGGATTACTCCATTCACCCTCACAAAAACAGCTAATTCTTCTCTTTTACATCCCTCATTACTGCCTCCATATATTTTATTCAAGGCCCTCCTTTGCCATTCTTCTAATTCACTTTTCCCTCAAAAACTAAGGACTTAGTGACATTCCATCAAATAAAATATTGTAAATAAGTCTGGTCATATTCCTTATAATGACCTCAGTACACAAATACATTTAAGGACGTAGATGCACAGAGATTACGAAGGCAATGGGACTGGAAAAATTGACACTCCGTAATATCAAATATTGTATGAATGAGTGTCCTTCATCAACAAAGCAATGAAGCTACCTCCTGAAATGTATGCACTCCCACAATGCTTTTGCATGATTTACAATGTTACAATTTGTGAATGTATCTTTAAATGTGTATTCATGCCAGCAGGGTTAATAAAGTTAAACACAAATAACTTGTTCCTTTTCTCCAATTAGTCAGAGATTAGCCAATCAAGTGTTTTGCAAAATTTTTGTGCTGTTTGGACTAGGCCTATGAAGATTCATTAGCACATTTTTCATTATTGCTTTAATCTCTACTGAAAAACTTGTAACGTAAATGTGAGTGGTGTATTTATGTTTTTAAGCTATGCTAGCATACAGTATGGAAGTGTGCGATTTGCACGATCATTTGCAACTAGATTCTGCTCCGGATATAGAATTTAGAGGAATAAATTACTGCTAGAAGAAAATCATATGATCTGCTTCAGGCATAATAGATTAGACCTAAAGTAAGCTAAAACAGTGAAAAGATTCTCTCACAGATGCTATTACAATCATGTATTTAACACAAATAATCATATGCCCGTTAATTTCGCAAAATAGCAACTGTAATTCTCCCTTGGATTCAGCTTATCTTTGCGTGGCTATTCCCGAGACGAAGGCTGTGAAAGAGGAGCTTAAAAAGGAGTTTAGCTTAATGTTTACGTCCTTTCAAAAGTAGATGGTGCAAGTCACGAATTTCAACGGTGAAGGCGTGATAATTTCCTTTACACTTCCTCGGCTACTAACGATGGTAACATTATTAATTAATAAATTGTTTTTCTCTATGCTCTCTGAAAGCTTTAGTTGTGGTGCTATTCAAATAAGGTCACATCATCTTCATCCAATAATTTGCAGGTATCATTTGAAGTTTCGATGCACCTAAAAATTGTGGAATGTTTTTGCACATCGTTCTTCCGATGAAGCGAGGGGATTTTCGTCCGAGCATTGCAGCTCCAGTTCCGGCCATGCACCAAGATGGAATCGGGAGCCTTACCCGTCACTGAGGGGATTACTCCATTCACCCTCACAAAAACAGCTACGAGACCCATGGTCTTGGATCTTACGTCACTTGGGAGGTTGATCCAAGGGATATGTGCAGGGAATAAACATCGAAAGAATCATATTCTTCTGCAGTGTTGTCACACCTTATCTTCCTCCTGCTCTACCTCAACAGGAGAGGGAGAACGAGACATTGGAGAGTGGGGTCTTTTATAATGAATCATGATATGCCCACAAAATCAATATTTGAATGTGTTAGACCCCGTGCACAGATTCCTTGCAAAGAAGGGCACTTCAAGGGGCCCAAAGGTAGGCCTGCTGAGCCAATGGGCTACATTGCACCCATTAAGTGGGTGGTAGAGAGGGGGCTCACGAAGGGGCCTTATCCTGGCTGGGTACCTATAAACTCTCACCCCTGATGTCTTCAGGGGTGTATCATCCGATAACACAAGGGAGAGATGCAATGGTTTGAGGCGTAACTTGATGGAACTCCTTCATGATTAGGAAAGAAGAAAAACTTAATTTCTCACAGCATTTTTATCTAATTTACCCAACGATCATTGATTGTAAGTGAGGAAGAAGCATTATTGCAGCAACGTACAGTGCATTGTAGAAAAATAATCACTCACCCACCTCCCTTTCAATCCATTGGCTGGCTCATTTGAAGAGTCATTGTTTTCTAAGAATATTCGCATCTAAGTTACTGTGAATTTCATAAAACACAGATGCCTCTGTGAAGATAACTCTCTTTTCTTGATATTTGTTTTGTAAAGAAAGCTGTTTTCTCTTTGTATAATATGCAGAGTAAAATCACAAGTATCGTAATTTACATTATTGCACAATACATAACTATGAATACTCTTATACTGCCACTCTTACATTTACATCACCATATCATCTCTTCCTCCTTCTGATATCTCTCTATTGTGAGACGAAGAAATGAAATGGATAAAATGAGCAATGTGTGCCACAGCCTCTTATGTTGCTATGTCACTGACCTTTCAGTTAGGCAGTCAGGATTTTTCAGGTTTACCTGGAAAAGTCCTAAAGGGTTTTGGTGACAAGCCATTTATTTCATGGTTCATATTTGCTTGTATAGGAGGTCATTCATTCACACAGAATGTTGCTGGAACCAAGTTAACATTACCATGCCAAATATAAGGTCTTTGTTTGCTTGAACTCTTCGTAAGTGCCATGCTTGCAAGCACACCACAGTAGTGAGTGATCTATTTTTGGCATGTATGGATATCACATTTATTAGTTTCTTTTTAATCTAGTATGAGCCTTCGTGAATAACGTTTTTGTTGACTAACATGTTTTGCCGTGGTGAATTTTGGTGGAGTTGGAAGCCATATTGGTTAAAAATTGTGAGAGCAGTAGTGTAAAATACCTCCAGTCACACTGTAATCATAGACCTAATTCCCGTTGTCTTCCCGTTTTAATTCTTGAATTTAAGTTTCTTAACTCTTCTTGCACTCACAGTTCCTTTGATGAGTACGCTACGGAAGTGAAGTCAGGGAGACTGGAATGGACTCCAGTGCACAAATCTGCCAAGTTTTGGCGTGAGAATGCTCCTCGCCTTGTCGAACGCAACATGGAGCTTCTGAGGATTCTGGTCCGACTCCTGGAAACCAGCACTGACCCTCTTGTGCTGTCTGTGGCATCATTTGATGTGGGAGAGTTTGTCCGGCACTATCCCAGGGGGAAAAAGTAAGTTCTGCTGTGTTAGATTAGTTGATTTTTTTTCTGTTGCAAACCTATCCCTGACAAATACTGTGGAGGGAAGCATACATGAAGCAACAACAAAGCTAGTGGGAATGTGAACAAAGCATAATTAAGCATTAATGATGCGAAATAATCTACTAAATGAGATAAGAGAAAATACAGCTGGTGGAACAGTTTATAGAGGTATGGAAGCTTTCACAAACCGGAAACAGCATTCATGTAGCAGGATTCTTACAAGTCACTCTTTGCAAAAAACCTTGAAATTCTTCCACCATGGCATATCCTGGAAAATTAAATCATAAACCACATAATGTAAGAGTAAATCGAGGAGGTCTTTCTAAAAAATGTAAGAACAAAATGATTCTTTTATTATTTGCCACACATCTGTTTACTCGGAACCGAAATCGCTATTATGTACATGAAATCGTTAGATGGAAACAAAAAATGAATTTTAGTGAAATAAAGTAATCTTCTAACCAGTGCCATTCACTCATAAATCAAAAATTTAAATAAGCAAAATGTGAATCCCACCGAGTAAGCTGCGTTAAGTATATCCACCTCCCGTTCTTGACTGTTTTGAGGGAAAGGGAGGGGATTGGAGGTGGGGAGGGTAGGTGTGTTCCCACAGATCCTGTCACAATCACTTCCATTGGCAGAGTCAGTTGTGTCTTCCCCATAGTGGCTGGGCAAAGGAGCTTTGCGGTTGTGATTGGACGAAGTGGATGACGTACGAGTCCTTTGCATGCCCACTTTTCCATAAGGGTTAAAAACATCAGTTTTTCTCCACTTATTACTCGAGACTGATGGATCAAAGAATGGAAAAATACAGGTCTTTTTATTTTACAAATTCTAAATATGCGGCTATGTAATCTATACGGCTATGGCTATAAAAAATATGGTAAACGAGCCCATTCCACCGAGGCATTATTTGACAATGCCTTTGTGGAAAATATGTCATTGTAAGATAGCAGAGTAGAGACGTGATTTCTCATTAACTCTTGCATGAAATTCATTAGCTATTTGCCGAAGTACGATTTGGAAGAAGACACGTTGCCCTGCACATATGCCTTCTTATTAGTTAATGATGAATATGGAACAGAGTAAAATTGAGGCTTGTATTGAGTAGCTACCATCCACAATGTTCACAAAATTTCTTCGATTTTGAATGGCAACTAGTGATGACTAGTTTCTGTGCATTATTTATGGTGAAAAGACTACAGTTTTGCTGGATTTGTTGAAACCACCATAAATCATGTGTTGAAACTATCAATAGACTTGTATTTCTTCTTTCCTATTGTGGCGTGCAGTTCATCAACAAGCCGAAGCACTGTATGGGCACCCAATGGTGTATGGCATGAAATTTGAGGTATTCGCACATCTCTGGAAGAAACATATTATTTGTATAAGTCTACTATTTAACAAAGGGTGCGCAGCTTTATTGTTTCATCCAAATTCTTAACTCTTAAGTGCTATTCACTATTCAAGCAGCGGCTATCATTCTGCTGGATACTCTTATGCCTTGGCCAGGAATTGAAACCCAGATCAAGGGGATGAGAAGGATGCTCCTGTCCCCTCACTAATCCAGTCTCTCTCCCCTTTTGCTCTATGAAAATGAAAGCTCCCATGGAGTGAATCTAAAAAAATGGTATCATAACCCTTGTTTGTCCCTGAATTTCAACTTAGGCGAGTTTATGTTTGCTTTCACCATATTTGTTTAGTTCATGCTTTTAGGTTTTATGCTTTCTTATATTTTGACGTCATGCTAAACTGTCGTTGATTTTCTATTTTCAGGGCTATTGAACAGCTGGGAGGAAAGCAATTGGTGATGCAATTGCTTGGCCACAATGATCCTAATGTTCGTTATGAAGCATTGCTAGCTGTGCAGAAACTTATGGTCCACAACTGGTGAGAACTTTTATCTAATGATGTTTATTGATGGCTCAAGAAGTCTAGAAGACAACGAACATTTTATTTTGTTGATCTCCCAATCTCTTCTCATTTTTGATCTCTCGTTTGTGTTCATCACTTTGGTTTTATGCTGTGATATGCAATATTAGCTTTAGCTTTTATACTATTGAACTTTTCGTACCAAATGCTAATGTAATTTGTGCAGTGATCTCAGTCTCTCAGTCAGTTTACCCTGCCCTAAAGTACTCAGATTATTTTTACTGTTTTGGCAGATTTGACAAACCTAGTCCCTTAGAGCATATTATCGTTTCATAACTATTTAGTCCCATTGCATTTTTTAGTGTAGACACATCATTTATGCTATTATTGCTTATTTATTTCTGCACTACACTCTTATAGGCTCATGTATGAATAATTTGATGAAGGAGATTTTGTAGCAAACATTTCTGTGATAAAGGAGTTTTCTCAAGATTTTCTTGCATTTTATTTCTTTCTCATTATTATTTTCAGTTATGAAATATGTTGTTAGTTTGTCATCTAAACTGCTAAACTGGGGCTTTCAGTGCAAGGGTATTTTATTTTACAAATCACCATTCATAATGAACATTATATCATTTGTGTTTGTTCTTCACTGTACAAGACCAATTATGAATTTTGTTGTAGAGTTTTTAACTCATTGAATTTGAAACATTTGCCAGAAAAGCTATATGTTATTTTGTGTTTGGCAATCAGCTGCAGCATTGAAATTCACTCGGTACATCCTCAGTTATTTCATTACGCTTTCTCGTGCAGTTGTAGTTGGTGTATCTGGACTTTATATGCTAAGTACAGTGGACTCTCATTAGTACGATAATGTAGAACCCAAAATTATGAATGTGGTAACGGGGAAAACGTGCTAAACAGGTTAGGCCCCATGAAAAAAAGAAGTTGAAGATGTGTGTGTTGCATAACGTTCAGGGGAACATTGTGCTGGCCTTATATTTTTGCTCATTCCGTAGAGAGCTGGTGTTCATTTATTGCTACAAAGATTCATAGACTTATTAGGCCTCCCAAGAAAAGTTTTACGATACCTTATGTTGATGCACACTCAATAATCAATTATGATGATAATGACCAAACAGCACATTTTGTAGATACAGTCCATGCAAAAAGACTCAGGTTTAAGGTTTTATATCTCAAAAATGGAAGAAGTGATATTCATACAGAGCATATCAGCATGTAGATAATTTAGTCTTATGTTTAATGCAGGTGACGAACCTTTTTTAATAATTACTTTTGAGGCATCAATTTTCAGTGAAAATGAAAAATGGCTTAATTTCTTTAAAGGCATGGAGGGTAGCTTCACTTAGGTGGTCATTACAACATGAAATGCAGAAGAAGGGAACTTTGATAGGATACAAGTCGTACTTTTTTCATGATGTCCTTTAAGTTTGAAATGATTTACTTCATTCGTTTAAGTTATTGTATTCAATTTACGAAACCAGGTTTTCTCTGTAAGTATGCAACATTAGAGGCACGTGACGAACACCTTGGTCATTTTTAAACATCTAATGTGAATAAATAAAATCATAACTCTTTACCTTGCCGCAATACTTTAATTGAATTTTAAAAAAAATGAATTCGGAGTAAAGGCAGAAACACCAAAAAAGGTAAATGCTGAGTAGGTCGAACATGGGTTTAGTAATGACGTAGAACTTTAATTTTAGCTACTATTTCAACATGCTTCGTACATGGATTTTTGTCTACTTTTTGGAGGAAGTTGAGCTTTTCAATTAATATTTTTCTTTTCACCACAAACCTTCCCATAGCTAATTTTAAGCTCGACTCACTTTTAATGTCATGTATTATTGATGCTTGCAAAAGTTGTCCAGTCGACACTTGTAAAATAGTCTAAAAATTGTGATAAAGGGTGCCCTTTTAATTCTTCATAAACATGTTTTTAACCATAATATACATATTTAAATATTTTTGTAAGGTATAACAATCTTTTTAATGCACAAGTTAAACTTCTTGCGAGAGATCCATCATCAAATCAGCCTAGTCAGTGATTATTTTCCTGGGACGAATTTGGTTTGGTCCTCCTGCAAACGTGCTAAAGTGGTAACCAAAACATGCTGAACAGAATTATTTACTTGCACTGTGACTCGGATGTGAGAAATGAACGTGCAAACGAGAAAAACATGCTATCAAGGAACGGCCTAATGAGAGTCCACTGTAGCTGCATCCTTAACCTTATATCAACATGTAGTTAAACATATTGGTATTGTTAGACAGTGTCAATTTTTTTATTACTACTTTTCAGTACTTGTACTACTTCTCTGGGATATGCATGCATAAATAGTGTCACCATAATTTACATTTCTATTCCTTGCTGTCATCACTAACATGGAATTGGGAAGATGGTCATGTGTCTTGTTAACAAATTGGGAGTTTATATTCAGTAAGTCGTCGTGTACCTATGTCTGTATGGGATAGGGTGAGTGGCATGGGTATATCTCCCTATTTTGAAATCCAACAAAGTTGGAGGAATCAAAAATTGGCTTGACATGGCAGGCTAATGGTGTTGCATTTCCTCTAATCACTGGTGCAGGGTCAGTAGGGAGAAATGCAATGATAGGCATGTCAACTCCTTGCTCTTGTCTTATCGGATGCCTGTCAAAGTGGAGCTAATTCTAAATAAATACAAATATATCTCAAAGAATACCCTAACTCTTGCAACCTTCTATTGCAATTGACTTAAACACGCTTGGTTGATGCATTATCGTATTCACCTGAGTGTAGGACAACCTTTTTTGACAAAATTTCTACAGAAATTATCACAACTCATCATAGTTTCAAGTATGAAGTATGCTAACATGTGTGGCTCCACGTCCATGCTGTACTCTGAATATGCAACTTATGATGAAGTAATTCATAATAATGCATTTCACTTGGTAACAAAGCATAAACTAAACAACAATAACTATGGAAATGTTATTATTGCGGGAATAATAATTGTTCCAACTAATAATGATCATCTATGGCCACTCAATTTCAATCTAGTGCGTAGTATACTATACTTAGAAACAAACTAGTACTGAAATCGTTTGGTGGTTTCACTTTCGGTGCTTTTACGTCTATCAATATATTGATAAACGTAAAAGCGCCTTATAATTGGTGAATTCTAGGTTAATCAATGAATCACGTATTTAACTCAAAAAATATGACAGATCATGTTAAAATACCAGTGTCACATGTGTGCCTTCAGTACAAAGAGTAAGCTATCGAAAGGAACTAGACTTCTATAATTCTTCTTTAATCTTCTTTAATTATGTTATTCCACCACATCACACCTGAAACGACTCTTTTTACCCAGTGCCTTATTTTAGAAACTTCTGTCAAGGAACCCTCCCTTGATGTGAAGTAATCAGCATAGGTGGAATAATTTGACCTGATTAATGATAAGCTACCCTTTGTAAAGAAATGATCATGCTACCTATGTCCACCTCTTAAGCAACCAAATGATGCTGTAATTCTGTAAACCTGCGCAATATTCTTTTCAGTTATAAAGATCATGATGATTGATTTGATAGAAGTGGTACATATCGGCTCATTAGGCACCATCATAAAATAGAACTGGGCCAAGATTCGTGTTGCTCTATGCCATGTGTATCGTGAAGGTCAAAACAGGACTGCCATAACAACAGTGCATTGCATTTTTCGCAGAGGTCCATATGGACTGCACTGACACTTAAACTTTTAATAAAGTAATGTGTGAAAATTGTGGATTAAGTTAGCCAAACGGAAAGAATTGATAGTGTCAGGCAAAACTTGGTGGGATTTGCGTAACATTTTGATTGAATGAAAGCGAAAACTTTGTTATCCCACATAAATTTATTTGCGATCGGTTTCGACTTAGAAGGTCATCTTCAGGCACAACTCAAGAAGAAGACTCACACAATATATAGGCACAGAAAGTAGGGGAAACTGATAGGGGGGTTGGGAAGGGAGTACGAGGCATTGGTGGGTTGGAAGGGGAGGGGGTGAGTGAGTAAGTGACTGGGGTGGGAAAAGGTACTGACCGAGAGGAAGGGATCATCCACAGGGGGTATATCCTGTATTGAGATAACTTGTAATGGAAGGTTTGGCAGTGGAAGAGTGGGAGGTTTAGGAGTGGGAGGTGTGCAAAAATTCGTTAAAAACGTTTTCACCACAATGGACACTTCTCAAAGTTTCCAAATGTTCCAACCCATCCAACTTCCGTCCTATAATTTCCACATGAAGGAACTCGGGTTCAAAGTTATACTTATGGTTGTTTTCTAAAATATGTTTTGCGAAAACCAAAGTTGTGCTTTTATTCTTAACACACATCTTGTGTTACACTTATGGTTGTTTTCTATTTATTTATTTCTATTCATTTATTTCTATTATACTTATTGAAATCCAACATAAGTTACACTTATGGTTTTTTTATAAAATATGTTTTGCGAAAACCGAAGTTGTGCTCTTATAATGCACATCTTTTGTTACACTTATGATTGTTTTCTATTTATTTATTTCGCTTCATTTTTTTCTATTCTACCTATTGAAATCCAATATAAGTTACACTTATGGTTGTTTTCTACAATATGTGTTCCGAAAACCGAAGTTGTGCTCTTATTCTTAACGCATATCTCATGACTTTGAACCTTTGAACCAGAGTTCCTTCACGTGGAAATTACAGGATGGAATTTGGATGGGTTGGAACAGTTGGAAATTTTGAAAAGTGTCCATTGTGGTGAAAACATTGAATGAATTTTTGTACACCTCCCACTCTTCCACTGCCAAACCTTCCATTAGAAGTTATCTCAATACAGGGCCCCCCCTGTGGATAATCCCTTCCTTGGTCAGTACCTTTTCCCACCCCAGTCACTTACTCACTCACCCCCTCCCCTTCCGTCCCACCAATGCCTCGTACTCCCTTCCCACCCCCATCAGTTTCCCCTACTTTCTGTGCATATATATTGTGAGTTTTCTTCTTAAGTTGTGCCTGAAGATAACCTTGTAAGTCAAAACCGGTCACAAATAAATTTATGTGAAATAACAAAGTTTTTGATTTCATTTAATCAAAACAGAAAGAAGTTCACTGTTTCAGGCAAAACGTAGTGGAAGTGAGACATATTAGTTGAGTAAAAAACTTTAGCACTTTTCCACAATATATTTTAAAGTATAAAATTTGCACAACACGTGTTTCGGCTTACTAAGCCATCATCAGGTGTACACTCACAGGTGATGGCTTAGTAAGCCGAAAAACGTGTTGTGCAAATTTTATATTTTAAATATACTGTGGTGGAAAAGTGCTAAAAAAATTTACTCACCTAACGGAAAGAAGTATTGGGATAAGGAGAAGTGCAGAAGCAGTTTTATTCATGGTTAAAATCATGGGCATTAGAATGTACTGGAGTTGGCATTGGCATGCCAGCCTAAGGGTAGCAATGAGGCTAGAATGGGGGTGCTTGGGAAGGATTAAGACTGGGGCACATTCAACATAAATGGGTGACGAGAGTCGTTTACCGTAAAACGTGAAGAGATGGTGCATGGGTGGGAGAATGGAAACAAACTAGAGCGTAACGTGAGACCGTGTACGTGGGAGATGGGCATCTCCCATCTTTTACGCTTCACGTACACACAAAACCAATTAAGAGTGTCCCAGGAATTGGTCATAAGGAACCACCTGTGGGGAGTTACAGAAGTTATGAGTGAATGCATGCCTCTTCTGAGTTAAAATTTTAGTCTCAAGTACTGTAAAACTTATTTCAGTGTTTGGTTTTAGAATAGAGAATTTCTGACTTCTTCTTGTAATGAGGGAATCTATGAATGAATAGTTATTTGAAGTTATCGTGTTATAGTGAGATATTACAAGGTAACCAATGACATAAAAGAGCTTGTTTGCAATTGTTGCCATTGGTTAGATCGTGAAAAAAGTTAGATAGGAAGTATTAAGCCCGGTTTTCACGAATTAATTCTTGTGAGCTATGATAAAGTTAAGCAATTTGGTAACTTAATTAACAACATGCTAGAAGTAAGTACCTTTACAGTCTTGAAAATTAATTGTTAGCTCCTGTTTACATTTGCTACAGATTTCCTTTTGCACCTTCATCAGTCAATTTTTTCCTGAGGGTTAAGTACAATGATTGTGTCTGCGAGAGAAAAAAAGTTACCGTTTCAGGTTTCCCATGAACGACTCACGTCACCCGTTTACGTTGATTGTGTCCCGTCATTTAGGCTCCACATACTCTGTACAAAACACAGTATTTTGGTTGGAGACTGCATGTGTATTTAATCCTAAATAACAATGAAATCAAGCCCAAATTTAATTCCAGTGACATTTGTTAATCTTCCTAAGGCTATTTAAGACCCTCTTTAGTGCCAATCAATAATCCCAGGAACTTAAAGTGCTAGGGCTTTTTTGCTGCTTTTGCAGCACTTCAGTAAAATTGTTTGCGTAGTGCAAGTAAAAATATGTGAAAAAAAACAGCAGTGGTCAATTTTGGAATTAAACATTTGGTATTATAAGTTCTCTGCGTTTAAGTGGCAGCTGTCCACTATCGGAGCGAACCACTGGCAACTAATTGTGACATTGCGGGAGAAGCATGATGTCACTTGGTGGTGCTTCTTTACAAGAGTTGGGAGCACAATCATGCTCTCCCAACGAATGTGTCTAAAGGGATTTAACGAATGCAATGGATCCCAAAAAATTCATTTTTGAAAAGTTCAGTCTTATGATTGAGGTACAGAATTAAGCTTTTTATATTTTGTCTCACTATTATTGGACAGTGTAAAATATATATAATTATTATGGTGCATGGGGTTATGAAATCAGTAAATAATTGCACCATGCAGTAGCGTACCAAGGGGGTGCAAACAGGGCAGCCACCCCGGGTGCCGAAAAGGGGGGGGGGGTGCCAAAATTGAAAAACATCTTTTTTTAGCTTAAGAAAAAATAATTTTTTTGCTACCGGGGGCGGCTACCATCTAGTTAGCCCCAGGCACCAAGGTACGCCAAGGTAGCATTGGTATGCCACTGGCACCATGCTTGTGCATAGTTTTGCACAGAAATGACTTGGTGCATCGTATCAGGAGAGGAGTGCAACCACAAGAGTGGAGGATCTGAAAACAATAGAAATCCACTCTCTTTATGAATATTCCTTTTCAGGGAGTATTTGGGGAGGCAGCTGGAAAAGGAACAGACGCAAGGAGGGAAACCTGCGCAAGGTGGATCCTCCGCTCTGGCAGCCAAGGCGTAGGCACTCGAATGCGGAATGTCGGGGTGATGGGTGCTTTGGAGAGAGTTGTGTTGTGTCAGCAGTCACAAGTGGGAACATCTGTCAGCTTGGTCAGATGCTCTGGGGTATGAGCCAAGGAATCAAAGAGTTTGAAATTGCACCAGGAAATGCTCAGAAATCTTCAACTTCTGAACCCAGGGTGACTTCATCTAATATTTTGTTGGGCGACTTCTATTATGAATAGTACTGTTTGCCTTCATTGTAGTCCTAAAATAATATCTTTTGTGAATTTCCCTTTTTTATACTATTTATCTAATGAAATACATATGCTCAAAAACCTTATAAAGCAGTAATTTGACATAATCTGCATTCATTTGTTAGGTGTAAATAATCAAAAGTTTTTGTAAATTTTTTGTTACTTGTTAAAGTTGCTATTTTTTTATGGGAACATTTTAAATTTGTTGAGAATCATTTGCATATTATGTATGAAATGGCAGAAAATGGAATGTTTTGGCCTGATTATTCAATCATGTACATAGGATATCATATTTTTTTGGGTTTAAGTACAATCAAAACTCAAACAGTGAGTGGGAATCGCATCATATATGTAACATTATTTTTGTGAGTAAGATTCTTGCAGTGATTTTTGCCAGGATATCATTGATTCATTCCTTCCAAAATGAAGTTACCCTTTGCTATGTACTTCCTGATTGTAAAATGTTTGAGGGTATGGCTTGAACTGTACATAGATAAGGCTGTAAAAGTATTATTGTAGTTAGAATTTTTTGGTGTGATTGTACAAAATATTATAAACGGCAACATTCCGAATTTAAGTAAACAGCCCAGAGTGTGTCAAGCTTGGTAGTCTCTCCTTGAATAGTAGTGTATCTATGGTGTGTTTGTAAAGTTAAACTTGTATTGATGTAAAGGTGTTCATACTGTCATTGTAAATATTGTTGAAAGGCTGTTCATCGTAATCAAAGTTTGGTGTACTGTAGATATGCTAAAAATAAATTGGTTTGCTAAATTCAGGGTCTTCACCAACCTTGAAAACTATGAATGATTGATATTCTTTACGTTTGATAATCAGTTGGATAGGAGTTCAGAAATTTCAATAATTTCAAAGATTTTCATGCTCTCCTTTTTCACTCGCCGAAGTATTCCCTGTCATTGACTTACAATCACGGTCAGTTCCAACAGTCTGATTCTAAGTCAATTTGAACATATCTGATATTCATAATATTTTGGTGGATTGAGTTCGACTTTAGTTCTCTTGATATTAATGGTTTTTGTTCTACGCTTTGAGGTTCTGTTCAATTGAGACACATGAATATGAATGTAGAAGCAACAACTGCTGATTACAGACTGGCAATTGTCAGCATTGTAGCAATATCCTGGTGAGTAGCGCTGTTCATGCCTCTGCCAAAAGCTGTCTCAAGTTAAACTGTTGTAAGTTGACTAGGTCATAAGTTGACAACTGACTGTATTCTTTGAGACATCTTCTAACATGAAAAATTGGTTATTAACAATCTGAAGTCCATTTATAAGGACTTAGAAGTTATAAGTAACCAGTGCATTTTAATTGTTGAGGAATAGGATTTCTATTATGAGAAATGTGTAGAAATGAGTTTGAGCAGTATGGCAGTACCAGTAACGTCACAAGCATAAAATATTTGGGTGTTCAACTGAGCTGAAAATAGATAAAAAGCCATTTTGTAAGTTGCTCCTCTGTTCATCAGTAGATTAATAGCAGTTCATTCAGCTATTGTGTTGCCATTCTATTGAAGGCCTGTCAACATATTTTAAGTGCTGTACTAACTAATGTTTTCATCAACTCCAGTAGAAAGCATATGTATTTTGTAACCAAATACTTAATTAGTTGTAAGGTTTATTATTATTTTGGACCTCCAACTGGCCAGAATGATACCATGAAGTTGTTCAATACACTACTCCGGGGTAGGAGCCTTGAGCTCTGAGAGAGACAGTAAAGGGAGGGTTGGATTCTTAAGCAAATCAGAATGTGCAAAACTGGGGTTCTATAAGAACACTAACTACACGGTTGTTGAGTATAGGCACTACAAAAAGAACAAGTGGAAAGTCTATTATGGAGTATGGCAATGTGCGGAGCCTAACTGGATGCTGAGGAAAGAAGATAAAAATACACAGAATAGAACAGTTGAGATGTGAATATATGGAGAAGGTAAGGTGGGTTGGATGGAAGTGGTAGAGATGGTAGGGGCATAAGAGGAGGGAGGTTGATCGATGAAATTAGGAGAAGGCAGAGGTAAAAGCTATAGATTTCATCCTCTCCTCACTTGACAACAAGCAGAAATCCCCTGGTATCTTTTTTGACTTCTCTAAGGCTTTTGGTTTGGTCAATCAACATCGCCTTCTCACATTTATTAATTGTGTAAACACAATGTGTATATATACAGATGTCTGAGCTATTATTTTCACCTGATGATGGTGTTGTACACCGAAACCGGTCGAGTGAAAACCTTATTCTTGTGGAAAATTGCCAGTCTTTTTCTTTTGTCATCATTATAAGTCATCAATCTTCAGACTGGTTTGACGCAGCTCTCCACTGAGTTACTCTATCGGCTAATCTCTTCATATTTACGTATTTCTTCTCTTTCACATCCTTCATCACTTGTTGCATGTATCTCACACGAGGCCTTCGTTTGCAATTCTTCCCATCCATTTGTCCTTCAAAGATTGTCTTCATCAGGCCATCGTGTCTTAAGATATGGCCGATTAAGTTGTCCCATCTTCTTCTTAGAGTTTTCAGCATACTTCTCTTTTCTCCCACTCTTCTTAAGACTTCTATTTTGTAGTTATTAATGTATGGAAAACTTCGAAAAGTGTCCGAGTTAAAAGTGCAATCACTAAAAACTAGAAATGATTCACGGTAAATGACACCACGTGAATGAATTTCGTGGGTACATTTGTGCGAAACATTGTAGAATGAAGGTAGTAAATATGAAAAAAATGAATGTTCGAATGGCAGGGAGTGTAGAGAACTACTCTAGTGTGGTGTTCTCTATACACTCCCTGAACGGGGTTATTCTTCAAAAAAATCTTATTTACTGTTATTATTACATTCTCACAATCCGGATTCTCAGTTATTACGCGAAAGGAAAGACAATATAGAGTATTTTATTCCATAGCTGGAATAGAATCTATCATACTAGGATTTCACGATTTGTATTTACTACTTCGCGCCATACAATTGAAGTAGCAACAGCGCAACATTTACAAATTGTCGGCACGCGAGTTTCGGAGCAAAAACAAGTTTCGTTTTCTATTTCCTTATTATTTTTGTGTATTTGTCGTGACACCTTAAGAATGCTTGGGAAAACTTTTAAGCTAGCTGATGTATGTCATCGAAACCCTTTAAATTACTAATTTGTCTGTTACGATGCTATTGTAGCTAAACACTATATTATCTCTTTTTTCCCAACAGATGAAGGTACTGATGGGTGAAAATGTCCATATGAAAGACAAAGAAAAGGTTGAATCGCTGATAAGTACACTTATAGATGGAGGAAAAGACATGCTGCAGGTGTTTATCTAGTTTCATTTTCTGTGTTTTATCTTGAAGCGATCGAATTCCTCTAACCACTGCTTTTGTTGACATAATAGGTGATATCAGATTTTGATATGACGCTGACGAAACAGCACGAAAATGGCAAAAGATGTCTCTCTAGTTTTGGTGAGTTGACTGTCAATTCATATTTTCCTGTGTGAATGATTAGTGGAATCTCATTATGATTCTACATCGATATGCCGGCTCATCAAATACTCCACGTTAATAAATTATCCTCTTCGTTTAATCTACTTCTCCCTCTATAATCGGAGTGGTTAAATACCAATAGAGGAGCAAAGATATAAAATATATGGGAATTTAAATGCTAATGCTGAGAATTCGCAGAAATCTTACTTATCTTATTTAATGAAGACAACCTATCAACTAGGCAGCTAGGTAACAAGCTTGTGTGCGCGGTATATACGTATCACTTTAATTCTCTTTCATGTAAGCTGCACGTCCTAATAGGCTGTCAGTTGTGAAGTATCCATACAAGATACGGGAAACGTCCATGCAACTAGGTGGCCCAAAAAGATTAGATTTGCCATCTCATTGCTTACACATTCCTCTTCATTGTCAACTTACGTTCAAATTCATTGTTTTTATATTCAATACTTGCTGTGAATTGGAGCTCTGCAGGTATAACTTAATTTCCTGGGACGTATTCGCGATACTTTTGGTAGAGATAGTTGTGTGCTGGATCCCATTGTCCAGCTTCTGTCTGCTGTTCTCCATCAGATGTGGCTGTCATGATATGTGTCATGCTAAAATCTTCTGTTTGTTCCTCATGCTCTCACTTCACTCTCTCCAACACCGATTCCGTTGGAATTTCACCTCCAGTCTCTCTCTAGCTTTTGCCTCAGGATCTTCATAGTCCCATCTTCAACGCAGCCATCATCATATTTTCAAAGTCCCCTTCAACCCTCTTGCAAGGGGGGGCCACACAATGGTGCTTACGTTGCTCCCCCTCAATGCATCTGCTATGGAAGTGGTGGTGGCATTGTCTTGGTGCAGGACAGACAGTAGTCATGTAAGAACTCGTGCTTTTGGCTTGCAAATTACCCCGGAAACAGTTTCTTATAAGAACCACTCATTGATGGTCTTCAAGGAATCCCATTGTAAAATGTTCAGTTCACATTTTAGCCTTCAGGTTCATCTTTATGGGTATCCATGTTACACGAAAAATACAATAAAAATTCTAATACTTTTTCATCCTTATCTCGTATTCTTTCTCTCTCCCAATTTTGATGCCTTTGGCAGTTACAATAGAAAGCACATGTCAATCTCATCTGCTGGCCTCTCATTAAAAGGGAATGAGGGCTGCTGCTGAGGTACATCATTGTACTTTATAGCCGGGGTATCACTTTCATTACTTTGCTAAATGGAATAGCACTTGAAAAATATCCTGTCATTTGAAAATTAGGAGGGATTTATTTATGTTCCTTAGAAAGGTCTTCTTTGGCTGGTCAGTGTAGTTTAGTGCTATTTTTTCCATTTTCGGCAAGACTTCCTTTTATTTTCCAGGGCAGAATTCTCTTTTCACCTTTTTTAAAGTAACTTCAACTCTTTGCACCACAGGTTGCTGTACAAATCCATCTAGCCTTTCACACTTCTGTGTCTGGCTGGAGACCCCTGTCTCAAATTCAACACAACAACCCAGCTAGCACAAGGGGATATATATCCCATCCATTTCATAATACTATCCAAGTATTCGAGGGATATCATATCCGGCAAGGGAAAAGATATCCGGATATGAAGGGGAGAACCAACGGAAAAATATGGGATGAGTTTCCGCCTTTGAAGGGATATGGTTTCCGTAGTATGGTATAAGCGCCGCCTATCGGTGAAAACCAGAACAACAAATGATCGACGAAAACGATATATATCGATCATATTCCCGGAGCAATTGTATCGAACACCTATCGACTGTGATATCGCACTAGTAATATTTGATATACGGCTTCTACTCGATATATTTGATGCAGACAAAACTCTTAAATTCCTACTAAAACCCCCATTACCAAAAAATATCAAATAAGTAACAACTCATTTAAGAAATATTACTGCGAAAACAACCACCCACCAAAGGAATACCAATTTAACTACAATTTTGATGAGCATATCGAGAAGTCCCTGTAATAATATAAAGGTTCACCAAGCCCTGGAAAAAACAGAGTGGGTAATAACAAGGAGATATAGGTGAAAACATTTATTCAAGAACTTGAGAAAGAAATTTTTATAGGTAGTAGTTTTTTTCCTGGATTCTCCCCTCAACATCGCCAACCATAACAACTCTCCTAAACTCCGTTTAGCTGTGATGAGGTAAAGCTGGGATACATTGGCCTTCACTGCACCTTGGTAAATAAAAAAATCTTCAGTTACTTAACTGTTTAAAAATGAAGGATAGACACGTAATTTGCGAATATTAATTCACCATATTCTATTGAAAACAAACCACCAAATTTTCCAAATAAAAACACTACAAAAATAAATTTAATGCTATGTCTAAGGTGAAAGGAACTTTTAAAAAACGAATCGCCCACTAAATTAATAGGATTACCATAATGCCATTACATTAGCTTATCGTTGCCTTCCAATTACTTATTCTAAATGTTTACGCCCTAATAACTGACTTTTGTGCAATATTTTGATAGTAAAAGTGAAATATTGTCGGGAAAATTTTTTCACAAAATGATAAGTCAATGAAACATCAACAGACAACGGTTAAAAATTAACAGCTAATTAATATACACAGCAAAACTGTTATCTTCTTATTTAGGTGAATGAATCCCTTACATGTATAACCACCGTCGTGTGTATGTATTTATCCGATGTCACTCACTACTCATAAGAAATCTATTAGGCACGACCATTAATGATCACCGATAACGCCATAAATGTTCATTCCCCAAAGCACCAGTTAACAAATCATAACGCTTACCCAACTGTATGCCACATATGATAATATTATCCAGAATACATGGGGCTGAACATGAGTTGCCAAACAGAAAACTGTGTCAATAATATCATTTCGCACCTAAGTTAATTCAAGCCATGTCGTTATATTAAAGATTATTACCTTTAAATTAACAATTGTTTTCCATTTTGTAATAATATGGTCAAAAAGATAGGTACTAGTACAAAATAGCGATACACCGGCAGATACAAAAATTAAATGACAATTACTAAAAGTTTTAAAAAAGCAAAATGACTAACCTTACCTTATTGTCTCGTACAAGAAGCTGGTTGCGATGTATATTCGTTGAACTAGGTTGTTGGATTCTTCTCGGCATCTGAATATTTACCATGGCAGCAGGAATAATGAAATGAGCAAAGCAAGGAAGCGAGTGCAGATTTATTACCAAAGTAAGACGGGCTCCAAAGATGGCGATTTTCACATCGTGAAAGAGTTTCATTTTTTCGCATGTTTTTCCGAAATTGGCGGAGAGAGCAAGCTAAATTTAGCCAAATGTCTGCTACCGTGTAGCTCAAGCCCGCATTAGATATAATACACCAGAAAGAATTTAGTCCTTCCTGAGAGTAATCTCTCGCTAAATAATTAGCAGTGTAATTTAATCAATTGATTAAATTACAATATTAATATTTAACTACTTCTATTCTTCCGAGTGGATCCATTATTATGATCACGGATAAGTCGCTGACATGTTTTCTCCGTGATATCCGTCCCTGAAATCCGAAGAGCACCTTTTCCGTTATATATCCCCTTCATATCTGGGAAACGATATCCCCTGTGCTAGCTGGGAAAGAGCATTTGAATTTATTTGTTACCTCCCTCTCCAATTCTCAGTAGCATAATGTCTTCCAACTAGAAAGCCCACCTAATCAATCGAGATGGAATAAATGAGCACTGAAAGTCTAAGCTTCCTTATGCTATAAAAAATAAGTTACATATTAAGAATGGATAGTATACTGACTCCCCTGCCAGTCTCTCTCTCAGAGGCAAATTAATTTCTTTTAGTGTCTTTTTTTATTTGGAGTAATCTGTTGAGTGATAATTAACATTCTTTAAATTAATTGCCCAGGTGAGGCATTTTTACCTGTAAATTTCACAAATTGGAAAGTTGTATTATGATCTACAAACAATGCCAGCCTCCACAATGTCATGGAAACCTGAGGAAAATTGATGTAAAATTAAGGTTAAATTGTGGCTGTTGAAATTATGATATTGGTTAAAAATTTAAATTCATATCAAAATCTGCATTGTTTGTATATCTTGGTTTTTATATATACTCTTGCATATATATGGAAGATAGTCTACACAGCAACTATTCCTCAGTAAGACCACTGCAAAATGGCATTCTCTGCCTGGTGGAGTGGTATTTGGTATCACATCACATTGGTCTGGAAACGTCATGGGTCATCATCACAGGCCCTCAGGTTTGCTGAAAATTGCCTGCTGAAAAAGCGTTCCTGGACTGGGACCATATACCATGTACAATTGAACCATGGGCCTTTGGTTTGGTGGGCCAATGCGCAGGCCACCATGCTACCTATGGTTCCTGTCTTATTGAAAAAGAAAGTCTTGGGACTGAAATCCTGGGTAGCATGGTCTGTGCATTGGATTGGCAAGCCGAAGGTTAGTGGTTCGATTCCCTGCTCAGGAAACTTTTTCCACAGGCAATTTTCAACGCGCTTCCTGTGCATAACGACAGTATAAAAATCTCACAATCCTCAGGTTGGTTTCACAAAGCTTTCTGCTCTTGTTCTCCCATCACCTAACCTCCTCATATCCACATATTTCTTCCTTTTTACATCCTTCACACTTGCTCCTTATATGTATTGCATACAAGGCCTTCCATTGCCATTGTTTATATTTACTTTGCCCTCAATGATCATCTTCATCAGGCCATGATGTCTCAAGATATGGTTGATTAGGTTGTCCCAACTATCATTTGAAAAGTCAACCATACTGAATTTTGATCTTGACTACTATTTTCCCAGTCCCTTGCAAAAGTCCCTCAGCGGCAGTGACAAGATCTGCAGGAAAGAAATTAAAGGATGTGACTCATGGTTTCATAGCTTAACTGTGTGGAACCTCCCGACATCGGAAAAGTTGAAAAAATTCACGTACTTTGTATGGCCCACCTGATGATGTTATATGAACATTAGGAGTATATAATGAAGCCCGGGTTGTACTCAATGAATTTCTCTTGTGGACTGTACAAAGTGAATTTTTTTTAGCATTTCTGAAATTAATGGGAGTTGTAGAATTGGATGAAACAGGAATGCAGAATGTAAAGATGTCATTGAGGGTTAGGAAGTTGAACAATATTTAAAAAGAAATGGTTTTATGTTATTGAAACATATCATGCTCATGTGAAGTGAGATGTAAGAACAGTGACGACTTCTGGAGCGTTGAAAATAGAATAAAATATAGTGGAGTGGAAGAGACTTCGAGAAGGTAATCTATATTGATGAATTTGAAGTTGGATAGATTGGTAGTGAACACAGAAGAGCGAGTGATAGTGGAGTTCAAGGCATCCATCAACTCTAGTCATTATGCAGGTTTACATGCCAGCATGGAGGGAGTACAAACAGCTTAAAAAGTGTAATATAACAAGAAAAATATTTAATGATAATAACAATGAGCTAACACTCTAGTTTTGCAAGAGAGACAAATTTCTTATGACGAATATGTGGCTCTAATTCCACAAAAGGTGTAGGTATGCATGAAAAATACCAGACGATGCTATTAGATTCCAGGTAGATTGTACCTGTATGTTATACTTTGGCATAGGCACTGGCTTATGCTGTCAAGGACAGAACATTCAAATTGGGCAGTTTCCTGGAAGCTGATACAAATTTTGATTATAACTTTATGACAATAACTCACAATTGATGGCAGTGAAGTGAAACGTAGAATTCAGAAGGGTGAAAAGGGCAGGATGACACAGAAATGGAATGTCGGAGAGTTAAATGGAGGGGTGAGGAAGTCAAGAACCATTTGAATAAGTGCTACTGTTGTCGCAGAAATTATGTGCACTCGAAGAAAGATTTGGTGCTTTCCCGGCGTATCTGCTGCGTGAAGGTTTCTCGGGTCCTCCACCGGGTTAATTCCTCCATGTCCGCCGACGTTTCGATTCCCGACTCGGTATTCAGAAGCCCTGAAGACGATTGCCGAGTCGGGAATCGAAACGTCGGCGGACATGGACGAATTAACCCGTTGGAGGACCAGAGAAACCTTTATGGGCACTCGAGTTTGAATACGAATAACAAATTAACAGCATGGCCTACAGAAAAACTAATTACACCATAATTTTTTTTATTTCATTCTGTGTTATTGGACGGTAAACTTAAATTTTTAGAACGCATTTTCATATTTTTTTACAGCGGTTTTTACGTAAAAATGCCGGTTTTTGTCGGTGTTCGAGCAAAGCGCCGACTTTGATGACAAACCAATAACAAGACGTTCAATTGCAACCAAAGTTTAGGAAATGTTAGATGTATATGTTTTCCATGAACACTGGTTCTGACTAAGTTCCATGGAATCACAATACCCCCATACCACTGTGTCTGTGCCCCGTTGCCTTCACAGAGTCGTGCTGGAAGACTTCACGAGCTCGCTTTAGTAGTGCTTCGTGGCGCAACATGTTACCAATAGAGCAGGATGCTGTATAAATAAGGCTCTTAAATTGGGCTGATGCAATGTTGAGGACGAATTCCAAATACTGCGGTATGGTGTGCATTAGTGGTCCAAAAAAATGAAAGTGCTCAAATTTTTCATGCCGCCCCCCAATTCGATGAAAAATGACCATAAAACTAATTTTACAAAATATCAGTTCGATACGACCGCCAGGAGTCGTTTTCCCTGCAGTTTTATGTTTTGGCGTAAACACCCTTAGAATCTATAGGGTAGGCATCACGGATAAGAACATTTTTTTTCCTTTCCACAAATATTCGAGGTGTTAGTTGGGATTCGGTGGTATATCTGCAAAGCTACTTATGCTTAGCTAGTTATGTTTGTTGCCGGAGAAATAAGTACATTGTCCATTATGGATGTGCCGTGTATACTCTAGCTCTTTTACGAGTGTGAGTTCGTCCTATTTACTGTCAGCACTCACTTTGTATTACCTTTTGGTACTCTTGTTCTGTTATTGCATAACTAAAGCCCTGTAATAAAACAATCTAATGGCCAGTAGTTGGATTTCCACAAGGAAAAAATCCACCTCGACCGGGATTCGAACCCGGACACAATTTTTTCCTTGTGGAAATCCTACTATGCATTTTCAGCGGGTGACTCCTCTAAGATATTCGCGGATTGTTCGCAATTCTTGAATTAAACTAATGTCCACTTCTCACCCCCTAACAATGGTATGGGCTACCTAAATTATATCAGTGCTGCTGTTTCATTTTATGACTAAGACCATATTTGCCTTGTAGCTATCCTAGTAGATTCACCCCTCGCGGCCGTAAGTGATTACGCAATGAGTGCGGAAAAACCTAGGGTAGCATTAGCTCTACGTGTGCCTATTCCTCTAAACAGTTTTCAGTCAGGAAGTATTTTTGGAAACAAACTTCCATCGTAAAGATAAATGCTGAAAAATCTTATCTATTACGTGAACGGTTGCAAAAAAGGCCTTCGTGAAAGTGCGCCCAATGTGTATAAAAACCATATGAAATTTGGCCCATAACATAAAATTGCTTGGGGCACGGCTGCTATTGGTCGTAACAAGCTGATACTTTTCAAAAATAAGTTTCAAGTCATTTGTCATCGAATTGAGGGGGGAGGGGGCGGGGGGCATGAAAAATTTGAGCACTTTCGTTATTTTTGGACCAACCTAGTGCATGCATGCCTGCAACACGCCGCTGCGGCAGCGTGTTGCAAACATGCGTTGTGTACGCTCACAGCAACAAGTTTCCACATCGCGCTCTGAAACCTTCGAATCGGACATTGTCATAGTACCTTGCTTATTTAAGATATTTCAATATAAGGTTATTGGAGGGGTTGAAGCATGAAACAGACGCGATACTTTGATCCAACAAAGAGATGACGAAACAATTCTGAAGATTCAGGCGATATGGAGTGGTTTTTTCATTCTGTGTTATCGTGATGACGAAACTAAATTGAAGACTTTTTAGTGTGAGTGTGGAGAATGCAAAGGTACGTTCGTGGGAAAGGGGGATTTAATGGCTTAAGTGCTGAGCCCGGTGGAGCAAGAAAGAAAATTTTAGGCGGAAATTAAGAGGAGATAGAGAGATGCGTGGATGGAACATGTAATTGGGGGCAATAGCATTCTTCAGGTCTTTAAATGAGGAGGAAGGCTGTGGGGGGGGGGGGTGAATGGGAGGACGATGAAGTGCTTCTTACATTGCTGAGGATACGATGAAGAGGTGCTGGAAGTTTAGTTTACTCACGAAATAAATCTTTTAGGAAATCAAATACTCCAAAATGAGGTCATTTACCTTATTTTTTAATTACCGAATCTGATGTAGTTTGTAAAATAAAATACCTGTATTTTTCCGTTCTTCGATCCGTCAATTAGTTCTCGAGTTATAAGCGGCGAAAAATATAACCCTGTCGGAAAAGTGGGCGTGCAAAGGATTAGTACGTCATCCATTTCGTCCAATCACAACTGAGACTGCGAAACTCCTTCGCTCAATCACAATGGGAGACACACAGCTGACTCTGCCAATGAAAGTGGTTGCGACAGGATCTGTGGGAACAGACCTTCCCTCCCCACCTCCATTCCCCTCCCTTTCCCTCAAAACAGTCAAGGAAGGGAGGTGGATGACGTAATAATCCTTAACGCAGCTCGTTCTGTGGGCGTCACCTTCTGCTAATTTTAGTTTTTGATTTATGAGCGAATGGCTCTGGTTAAAAGATTAATGTTTTCACTAAAATTCATTTTTCATTTCCATCTAACGATTTCGTGTACAAAACAGCGATTTCGGTTCCGAGTGAACCGGGAGTCGGGATATTCCATGAAAATCTTAAATACTGGGCCTAATAAAGCCTCCGCCAGTGATGGCATCAACTGTGACCTCCTTGTCACTTCCAAAACTGTGAATGTTCCGTTACAATGACTGTAATTATAAAAGGTGTTTGCGATCGCTTTTTAGGGGATTGGTCTTACGTCTTTACGTCAAGGTTCCAAAGGACATTGTGGGCACTGATTAGTATGCTATTATATTGTGAATGTTTGAACAGCCAACGTTCACGACGGAAAACAGGAGGAAAACCAGATAATGTGTTTTAATTAGTTTCAAGTTACCAGTTAAGGAAAAAAAATCATTATTTCTCAGCCGTATGTATTTTTTAGAAGAAAACGTCTAAAGTTTATGAAGACTCGTCGATCAAGCGAGTCAATAAACGTAATCAATTTATCTATGTATCTATAAGCGTAAACAATTTTTATTTTATACACTTTTGAAGACGATTCTGAAAAAGTATTTATATACATATGGCTGAGAAAACGGACATTTCATCTCCTTAAACGGTCCCTTGAAATAAAATAATAAAAAAGATAACTGTTTTTTTCCTCGTGTCCATTTTGAACATTGGCAGATATAACAGTCACAATATAATCGCTGACTAATCAGTGAACACAGTGTGCTAATTATCTCAATCGCATTCGGAACGTGCGGCAGTTGTCAGCAGCAAAGCCATAGATCACAGATCACTCCTAATCACAATTCACAAGTTTCGCCGGAACGGAGTCACCGGTTGTGACTGTTACTTTCACATATCTGTGACTTAATCACAGTTTGCGATAAATCGCTCATCACTAGCTCTCGCAGGACAGAGGGTTTTATATGCAGTGATCACCAGAATGAAAAGGCTGTTTTTCTTAGAGGAAGGCTCCATACCTGTGGAGAGTCTCTCTTGGCTCCAAGTCCAATAGTCCTTATTGCTTTTAATAATTGTTTCTTTGCGTAAGGATCATGAATACAATATATGATTACACTGTTGATTGTGCATGGTGTAAGGAAATGAAGCGTGAAACAATTTCACAAAATTCGCGAATTACAAATTCAGTAAGCAATAAAGTTAGTATGTATGTACCTACATTCGAAACAACAAATTTATCATTTCTATTAATACGGAGTCTCTGTAGGTACTCTTTTAGAGTATTTTCTCTCGGATTCTTCCAGTTTTATTTTGAAAGTTATTGGTCTTTTTATCAATTTTTTGTCTTGCGCAGTCTGTTAAATAGTACAATTCTTATTTATTTCCCCAAATTTTCATTCATTGAAACTAGACCGTGGGTTAAGGTAGGAAGCTCAAAACTTCGGTTGGGAAGAAGGTGGGACATAGAAAGAGTGGGAAGCTGGCTGGCTTACTTGTTTGCTTCTTATGTTTGCTAAATGGATTGAAGATGCCTTTTCAAGAAGAGAGAATATCATTGTTTCGATTGAAAAAGGCCCATAGTAAACATGTCTGTAGTCTGGTACGGTGAACTCTGTTGGTTAAGCACATTGGCTATTGAACGTCCTTTTTTCGTTTACGCAACTGAGGACTGCAATACAATCATAATAAGCGTTGTTAACGCGAGGAATCCTTTAAAATATGCCCTGATGGCTCAACCAAGGCCGTCTCGATATAAAGAGGCCTGACGCTCACTTTTATGTCGGCACGAGAGTGATCTGACGAGAACTTGTATCGCGGAGAAATGCGAGAGATGTTACGAATACGTTGACTCATTTAACGTGCTGACTCGATCTGGTTTTAATTCCATTAATAACATACCATCGCTTACCTGTTATCCACTTACCACTCTCATCCAAATTTGAATAAAACAACATAGATATGATAAGATCAGTTAATTTAGGCGTTTACGGGACAAAACTTTTGCCAGGTTTTGTAAAATTTTGCCGTTTTATTGCATCACTTTTATTTTTGCATTCATTATTCAAATGAATGTTGCTCTATGTCCCAATATTTTTATTATCAGCATTGTAAGTGACACTCAAATACAAACCGCTCTGACACAAAAACATACGGCACATTTCCTCCCCATCTGAAATACGTAAGAATCCTTTTTTGTCACCTTTTATTATTTTAAAAGCATACAATGGAGTAAGTAATTTTATTTTTCGATAAGCGAAACTAATGATTTACTTAAGTAGACCATAAAAATGGTTTTTGATTTACCTAAGTTTTGCAGTGTATTTTTCCATTTCAAGCTTGTTCTGCTAAAATGCGTAATGTTGTACAGTATACCTTATATACATACACATGCTTGGATAGATAACTATCTCGCGAGGGCAGCTTTCGTTGACCCTTTTTCCGGCTTCGTCATATAAAAGTCTACCGCTTATTAAATTTTTATCACTGTAATCGAAAAGCGGAGCAATCGTGATGCATTAAAATTGTCGTCAGTATAGTTATATGTTCAGTTAAGTCGGAAACTTCATTTAGTTCTAAGCGAGTAGCACTGCATAGTATTAACGATACTGAGGTTTTTTTAATTAAAAATGTTCTCAGCAGCCATGAAACCACGAATACAAAGTGAATGACTAAGAACTCTTTTGGATGACAATGGTGACAAGAAACTAAAAGAAATTTAGCAGTCAAGCTTAGAATGAAATAGGCGTATTACTTACCTGTGTAATTTCGGTTTACCACCGTTCACTTCATCGTCTTAGGATTCCAAAACCACAAAGAAACATAAAATAGTAATATTCCACAAAAAATGCAAATAAACGCTACTACCTACGATTGAAACAGCACGTTTCCCCACCATGAAAATACAAATATCAACAATAAACAAGTCGAGAAAAATTGAGCAACACCTGTCGTTCGGATTTCTTTCGTGACGTAACAGAGATTTTTTGTCCCGAGTAGCAGGCCTATATATCGAGGCTTTATAGCTCAACTGAACGCTACAAAACATGACATTGTGCAGTGGCTTGTGTGCCGAAACCATTCTTTCTCTACCAAGGAACCTTTGTCACGGTTGGTTCTAAGCATTCATGTCGCTAAACATGCCGTATTCCACGTCTTCATCGCCAGCTCCTTTCGCCGGGTGGTCAATCCGCCAGACAAAAAGAAGACGCTCTGAAATGTTTGCGTGGAAGCCGGCCAAGAGCGTTAAATTTGTCCGTCCGTCTGTCCACTCAACGCCTCCTTCCTCGCACTCCGTCGTGGACAGAGGACCAAGCTTAGGACAGCGCATGCCTCGGATATGTTCCCGATACGTATTGGCGTATTTTTTAAGTCAATATACCGTAAGAATCGTCATCACCCTAACGCCTTTACCCTTCATGTTCTTTTATCATGTAAATGTAGTATAATGGGGAACATGTATTATTTTTATAACTATTTGAATGAGAAGTTTATTAGCGAAAATGTAATTGGCGATAATTTGGCGTAAGAATTAAGTTGTATTACAAGGACATTACTCTTTAAAAATTGTACTTTTTCGGCACCTTATAAAAACACGACATCATTGCATGACGTCACGGAACGGTATCACTATGGACGTTATTTATATGTCGTACGTGGAGGTAAGTTGTTTAATGAATGCTTGGCGAAATGTTATGTATATATCGTATTTGTTTAATGTAATAAACTAATTTATTTCTATTGTTATTGGAGTAGTATAGGTCCTAACGAGACAATCGTACATTAAATATATAATACCTGTATAGTACCCTGTTTGCTTTCACGCCTCGATTTCTGCTACGACAAAGCAATCGCGGTTTTTATAAGGAGGAGGCCACCATAAGGGAGTCAAGCAAAGGCAAATAGTCGAATTATGCATTTGAAATCACTTTTCAGGTATTGTTTCGATTAAGGAACAGCTAAAAACCTCAAAAAATATCTTCCCCTTCTATTAAAATAAACGTCTGTATCCGCAGCATGGAACCTATATCGTGCAGAAACATCCTGTCGCAACCACTTCCATTGGCAGAGTCAGCTGTGTGTTCCCCATTGTAATGAGGCGAAGGAACTGCGCAGTCTCAGTTGTGATTGGACGAAATGGATGACGTGCGAGTCCTCTGCACGCCCACTTTTCCGAAAGTGTTAAAAACATCAGTTTTTCGCCGCTTATAGCTCGAGAACTAATTGACGGATCGGAGAACGGAAAAACTCGGGTCTTTTTATTTCACGAACTCATATCAGATTCGGCAATAAAATATGGTAAACAACCCCATTATTTTTGCTATGGAGAGATCATAAGGATAAAAGACTGGTCATGGTCATTCCCCACTGTGTAAAGAAAATTTAGTACTTCGGAATGCCATGAAAAGTAATTTTTATGGCATTCCGAATTGCCATAAAAAGTAATGCAAACCTTGACCTTCCGTGGTATGGTAGACGAGAGTTGAGATGTTATCTCCCTCTGTCTCTTTATCTCAGACTGGTCGCTAGAAGCTTTTATTCAAGGGTTTGGTCTCCTGTTTCGATTTATGTATGTTCTGTTTGATTGCAGCTCTGCTGAAGTTATAATTTTTAAGTACTGGAACTGCACCAGTGCTGATTTTTTCCCTGTCGTAGCTGAAAATGACGCTAAAAGTATTAGGTAACATTTTCAGCCGCGTGTGCCCTGCGATTGATCGATTAATTGAGTGGGATGACCCGTTGGGTGATCTATAATCGACCTCACGGTTAACCCATGTAAGTGAAAAATGGGGTCGTTTACCATATTTTTTATTGCCGAATATGATAGAGTTTGTAAAATAAAAAGAATTGTATTTTTCCGTTTTTTGATCCGTCAATTATTTCGCGAGTTATAGGCGGCGAAAAACTGATGTTTTTAACCCTTTCGGAAAAGTGGGTGTGGTGCAACCTCTGACGTATATCGACTTCGTCCAATCACAACTGAGCCCGCGAAGCTACTTCGCCTTATCGCAAAGGGGGGGGGGGGCACAGCTGACTCTGCCAATCGGTGCAGTTACGACAGCATCTGTGCCAGCAGACCTTCCGAGAACCCCCCTCCACTCCCTTCCCTTCCCATAAGAGCAGTCAAGGACGGGAGGAAAATGACGTCAATGTTATCACAGCAGCTTTTTCGGAGGGCGTCAGCTTTTGCTTATTTTAATTTTTGATTAATGAGTGAATGGTTGTGGTTAGAAGATTAATGTTTTCACTAAAATTCTTTTTTCGTTTCCATGTAACAATTTCGTGCACAAAATTGCGATTTCGGTTCCGAGTAAACGCCCTAATTGGTGAATTACTTTTCCCATATGTGTCTACGGGCTCCTCAGTGTATATCGACTGTTATATTGAACGCGAAAATTATTTTTGAGATACATTATCAGAGTAACTTTACAATTATTTCAAACCCATCTAACGCCAGTCCCTTTTACTGAAGCAAGAACCTCGATTAACCGCACTGAAAAACGTATGCATTTTGAAGAAAAATGATTGATTGTAAAAATGTAGTACATCTTTCATCTATTTACATGAGGACGGCACATAATTCAACATCGCCTATAATTTATTTGGAATGTATAATTCTATTGTTTCCTTGTTTTACGGGTGTTACGGTTACGACGCTTGCCATGGAAATGAATACAGAATTTTAAAATGGAAATCCTGCTGATCCTGTTAATTCCTTTGAAAAACTAAAATCCACTGCACAAATAATTTAGCAGTGAAGGAGGGAGTCTCACTGACATTCCTTTCTTTACAGGCCGTGGATCCACATTCCTTGTGCAAATAAATGTCGTTGATAATACTTCATCTTAGTTGCGAGATAAAAATAATTATGAAACCTATTTCGTCCCATGTTATTTCCTTGACAATTAATTTTACGCTGAGCTCTCAATATCATTGATTTTTATCTCTGTTTGGGACGGTTGTTGACCGCGTCTGGTTTTTCTTTTCTTAAAAAAAAGTATTTGTTTTTGTTATCACAATCCTAAGATTGGTGTGACGCAGCTCTCTAATCGATTCTCCTATCAGAAATTTACTAATTTCTTCCCTTTCACTACACTTCACAGGTTTAATATTAAACTCTTGCAAATTTCGACTGGATGGGACTTGACAGTAGCTGAAAGAAACTTAATTGTTATTGGTCGCTGTTTGTAACACAGTGACTTGCAAACGTCTGTGAGCAACCTCCGCCGTGCCACTTGCAGCTATGCTTTTAATGCACATACTTTGTTGGCACTGAATAACTGTGTGGTAGAGGAAACTTGTGATAAGATAACGGTAGTAAAGGATGCGAAGAAATGGCGGATTTAGCTGTGAGGCTCCGCAAAAAAAATGTCGGGCTAGGAATGGTGCCTAAGCTTACGTGTTGGCAATAATCACGGGCCATTCAGTTTTATTACCCGAAATAATCCTATTATAGTAATGATATGCGCACCGACCCTGCTAGACAAAGGTCCGATGATCCGCTGCTGGTTACGTTGTACTATTCTCCCGGTACAGGAGATCTTTCTTATTGATATCTTGTTGTTGCAATTTATTTAGCGAGATGTATAAAATAAGCATTCAGTTACTGTCGTTAATAAACCTCGGATTTTCAATCAGCCTCACTTCATATTTTAGCTTATGGAAAGTTCATAGATCGAAGATCGAAGTCTGTACTTTTAGAGACACTGCGGTTGGCAAGTAGTGCTCTACTGCGGCACAGAGCTGTTCCTTTTATGTTTATGCTCAAGGAAATTTGTCATAATTCGTGCTAATTAAATGTAGGCCCTAGGTTTTAGCTACATGCAGTCATGAACATGTCATGAGTCATTTTTTTTATCCCATGTAGCTGGCCTGTATATCGAGACGGGCATGGGTCGTACGGTGGTTACCCTGCGGAAAATTCCAGTTGAAACGAGTTGAATTCAACTCGCATGTTTTCTCGCCGCCGCACAGTGGGATGAAATCGAAAATAATGGGAAAAAATAGATTTTTTCAAAGTGATAACTTTTACAGTTATTTCACTGAATTACATTCTTATAAGACCAGACTATCATTTGAGCCACATTTTAAGGTCCTAGTCGATTAATTCCTTGCAATATGATATTTCAAACATTGGGTACGTTTGGTTTGATTTCGCAGCGCGCCACCCGACGCTAAAAGTTTGCTATATTAATAGGGAGCCTTAGCAAACATGGACAGTCATTTTGGTGTAAACCACATGTCATAAGACGAAGAATTGTATCCTTTCGTCTGTGTAAACTTCAAAATCCCAAATTAATATAAAAATAAATCCCATATATTTTTTTAAATCTAAGTGTGCATATAAGAAAAAATCGAACTTTCGCGCTGATTTCTACAAGGGATATCGTCAAATGTTCCAAAGTGTTCCAAGTTGATTCTTATCAAGAAGTCTTCCCCAAACCTTCTTTTATTTAATTGCGAAGGCACATTTTGCCCATATTTGCCCCTTTCGTCACAAAATGTTACTTTGTATACAAATGTACGTGTTACAGAGTGGACGTTACCGAGTCCACGCGCTGATGGCTACTATGTCGGCGCGATTAACTCGACCGAGGAAACTGATTTTGTCTGTTCGTAGCAAGTTCTAAGTGTTCGTTGCACTTGTGGATTTGATCTTCTGTCACGGTTGGTGTCTCTTGCTATAAGTGCTAGTGATTTGAAGTGGCTGACGATAGTTACGTCTTTTAGACATGCCTAATATTACTCATAGAGACCTTTTTAACGTGTTTAAGGAGAATGGAAGAAGGTCTAGGGCTGTCAGGCAGCAAAAATTAGAGGAATATTTAATAGACAGATTATGTGTCAAAGAGGAAGTGGAAGTTTTTCGCAAATCAATTAATAATTGGTTGCGAGTTTTTGTGAGCAAACTTCACAATAAGTGGGTGTCCTGCAATAGAATGAATAGCAGATTCGAAAATCAGCACTTTGAATGGCTTTCACAAATAGCAGCTATACCTAAGAGTTCTGGCGCAAGCCCGACCAGTTCCGTCGGACGCAGGAGTAAATCCTTCATTCAGTGTTCTACGAGGTCCAAACGAATGAAAGTTGATGATCTTCGGCCTCTGCCGAAACCCTAGCGTATGCTGCCAAAATGAGCCTAGGAGCTGACGGCAATGATGCAGCCGCGAAAATAATTCAGGAGACAGCATTGACAACACCAACGCGAGCAAGAAAAATGAAAACCACCATTGAAAAGGGAAACTCTGCGAAGAATATTGTGCCGTCCACTCCTGAAGAGGCCATTGCGCTGATCGTCGATCTTGACCTCTCCAAAGAACACTACGTTAAACTGAGGCGGCAGGCTAAGCAGCGAAATGCGCACCTGTATCCATCGTATGTTAAGGTACTAGAGGCCAAGACAAACTCCTACCCTAAAGAAGTGATAGTAACAGACACCTCAGCTGATGCTTCAGGATTTAATGGATCACACCAGCCAACGCATTGCTCGGTTGCAAGAACACGTGATAGCGGCCCTTCCAGAAGTTTCTTCGGGTAAGCTACCATTAGACACGATAATTAAATATCAGTTAAATCCAATTTAATGTAAACTTTTCATTGATTGCATTACTTTCTTAACAGGGAATGACATGGAATTCGAACTTTTAGGGAAGACCGGCTGCGACGGGAGTTCAGGCCATTCGTTATATAAACAAATGCACAGCGATGGCTCGTTTTTCGATGGATCTATTTTCCTTTCTGCCTTCGTTCCCCTGCAGATGAACTGGATAAACCCCATAAATTTAGAAAAAGTTATCATTTGGCAAAATCCGAGACCGTCTTCACCACGATACTGTAGGCCCATTCGCTTACAAATGAAGAAGGAGACAGTCAGTGATACCATCGCTGAAAAAGAATACATCGATAAGCAAATGCGAGAATTGTCGCATACCAAGCTAACATTACATGGTAGAAATGTTAGTGTCTCACATAAGTTGATGTTCACGATGGTCGACGGTAAGGTGTGCTCCGCAGTCTCGGGCATCTCTGCCCAACGGTGTTATATTTGTGGGGCGTATCCGAGGGATATGAATAATATTGAAATGGTGGTGAAAAGGAAAGTGAATATTTTGACTTTTGATTTTGGTCTATCGCCACTTCATGCTTACATCAGGTATGTTCTACTCGAGCCAAATACTTGAGAATTAAGTTTATTACGTATTTGCATTTAATCCATGTTATGTTCCATTTATGTGCATGATTTCCCATTTCGCAGATTTCTGGAATGTGTGCTACATGTAGCTTATCGCTTAGATATTAAATCATGGCAAGCTTCCACTCCTGAGCAGAAAGCAAGTGTTGCAGAACGAAAATCTCTGATTCAAAATGAATTCAAAAGAAAAACGGGACTTTTGGTAGACATGACAAAACAGGGAGCAGGATCAACAAATGACGGGAATACTGCACGTCGCTTTTTTGAGAATCCTCCCTTGAGCGCATCCATCACTGGCATCGACGTGAAATTAATTTCCCGCTTTGCGGTGATTCTCCACACTGTGTCCAGTGGTTTCAAGATAGACTCTAAAAAATTTGGTGAATATTGTAGGAACACAGCACACCTTTTTGTAGACCTTTATGGGTGGTACAAGATGCCAAGTTCTGTGCATAAAATTTTAATACATGGCAGGGAAGTAGCCTCAGCAGCAATACTACCCATTGGGCAGCTATCCGAAGAAGCGCAGGAGGCTCGAAACAAAAACATTAGATATTACAGGGAGCATCATACACGGAAATGTTCAAGGTGGATTTTCATTAAAATATTACATAGCCTGCATATCGAGATGTCAGCTAGTAATTCACAATATTTAAAACATTTTTATCTGTTTTCCAGGAAAGATACAACTGGCGATTTGTTCAGAAGACTGCTTTTGTCCTCAGATCCACTGATAACCTCAGCGTTCCATATAAAGTTAAAACAAAAATGTACTCTGCCCGCGGAAGTTAGAGACCTCATTGCTAACGTCCAACAACCCTCCTCGTCAGAGGAAATAGAAATATAAATATCAGAGAAGATAATACCATGGTGAAACAAAGTGTATTCATAATGCTGGAAATATACTCACTTTTCAATTTACTGTTATATTCGAAAACTTTCATTAAATGTTAATTTTAATGGCCAAAAATCACTATAATCAATCTTCATTTTATAATAGCTCAATTACGTACTCCATATCCATCAGAAAGCTAAAAATATTCCATCAAATAATTTTTTCCCCTTTTTTTCGATTTCATCCCACTGTGCGCCGTTCTCGCAGACGAGATGAAAGCAGATGAAACGAGTACGAGAAGGAACAAGTTGAATCAAGTTAACACAAGTTAACACAAGTTACCTCGCCGACGAGATGAAACGAGTACGAGAAGGAACGAGTTGAATCCACTTAATTGAAGTTCATTGGAGGTGTCATTGAGCTGCGGGTAGTGTAGGGATGTTCAAAAAATATCGATGTATCGAATATTCGATATTTTTTCGGCAATACTTTGAAATTATCGAATGATATTTTTTGGCAAATATATCGTAATGAATATTGAAAAAATATTCATATCGAATACTTTCGGGAAAAAGCAAATGAATATCTTCGTGGCTACATATTTAGCTGTTATATTTTGGAGAGAAATGGGAATACTGCTCGTATACTTGGCTGAGTTATCAGCGTTACTCTTTGATGAAGAAAGTGGTGGAAAGAAAAGGTTAACTGAAGCAGAATCCTTGACATGTGATATTTGCACTATCCAAAGTACAACAAGGAGCTTCCTCGTCATCACAGAACATTACATTGATCAAGACAAACTTGTGCTCATCACCTTATCGGCAGTCCATCTTAAAGAACGCCATACAGGTGATACAATTGCTGCAGTTTTTAGGGAATAATTGGAGTCTTTCGGAATTAGGGATCTACAGGTTGTTGCTGTTACCACTGACTCTGCTGCAAACATGGTCAAAGGAGTAACAACCTATGCTAGTAAGGATAAACACATCCCATGCTTTGCGCATACATTAAATTTGGTTGTCCAAGGCAGTTTGAATGCAACTCAGGGACTTGGAAATACTGTTAGAGGAGTAAAAAGTATTGTAACCTATTTTAAATAAAGTACCATAGCAGCAGACAAACTGAGAAAAGAGCAGCTGAAAGAGGGAAAAAAAGAATGCTCTGTTCTTTATCTCACTCAGGATATCAATACTAGATGGAACTCAACTCATGCTATGCTGGGAAAGTTTGAAAAGTTATCAAGTGTTGTGGCAGCAATATTAGCCAATCCGGATCATAGGGATGGACAGCAGATGCTTACCGGTTCCCACGTAGAAGTGGTATCTGAAATTGTTGCCCTACTAACCCTTTTTAAGGAAGCAACTGTAGAAACTTCAGGCGATAACTATGTCACAGGCAGTATCATATTGCCCATTGTGCATTGCCTTGTTGGAGCTCTTCGGGACATTAAGCCCACAACTCGTATTGCCCTGGACTTGAAGTAAAAACTTGAGGAACAAATTGAAAAGAGGCTGATGCTCCTTGAACAAAATAAGTTACTATGTATAGCGACATTGCTTGATCCACGGTTTAAGAGGGTTTATGGCTTTGTTCCCACATGTCAAGCGTCAGCTATGACAACCTTATGCTCTCTGATCAATCAAGAGCTACGTAATTTGGGTTCTCTCTCTCTCTCCTCCAATCCCACCTCTTGAGTATGGGTAATGATATTTCAAATAGTTCGTTATGGCAGCAGCATGAGGTCAGAGTCAACCAGGTAGGGAATGAGGAGCCTCAAGGTAATCTTCCTTCAGATTTAAAACTCTACTTGGATACCCCATGCATTCCCCGGACACATGATCCAATCAAATACTGGACCAATACAAGCACCATGACACCAGTACTTTCCAGTATTGGGAAAAAATATTTAACGATAGTTGGGACATCAGTTCCATCGGGAAGAGTTGTATCTGCCATCAATAATGCAGTTCCAGAGAAGAGAAGCCGTACAACATCCAAGCATATAAAAGAAAGGGTATTCCTCTCTGCACTGCCAAGGGACTTATGGAAAATTTCATAGAAGATGGCATCAAAGCTTTGTATTTCATCTCGTAAAATAAATGTTTTTCCTTAAATGTGAAATTATAATGTGCAATTAGTTGTATTTACATGTTTGTTGTTGTGAATTGGTTTTCAGAATTCATGATTGAAAATTTTCATGCTATGTTAAGAGTAAATTTTATTAATTCCTAATTTTTTACCGACTTGGCCATTCCTACTACAAGTTATATTCGATATATCTAATATTCGATATTTTTACTCCGATATATTGAGTGTGAATATAAATACTTTTAAAAATATCGATATATTCATTATTCGATATTTTTTTTCGTTATGAGCAACACTAGGGTAGTGTAAGTTCACGGGGTAACCGAGTTGGAAACAGTTGTTACGAGTTCAGAACTCGTAAATGCAAGTTGATCCGATATAAAGTCCAACTTGATTCATCTCGTTTTAACTGGAAATTTTCCGCAGGGTACGCTTGGGCAAGTGACTTCGTGTGACTTCGTTTGCTCCAGGCGCAACGGATACAGCGGTTGCACCTACACTGACATTTGTTTTCTGCACACCATCGTTTCGGTGGGCGCAGCAATGGATTCTGCTATTGTGGTAAACAAGGTTAGAATGTACAGGAATAGGCATCGTAGCTGGTTAGAGAAGCGAGGTCGGCCATGTTGCCTTCACGGACATACTTTGCGACTTGCCACTCACGATACCCACGGATGAAGTTGTTTTATTTAGCAATGAATAATGGAATGCATTTTTTACAATTCATCAAATAAATGGTTGAAAGTGAGCAAGCATGCCAACATTCAATTATGTAGTTTAAATAAGTTCCAAATATAAATTATCTTTTCAACAATATTTTAAAAATTAAAGTTAATAATTTAATTAAAACAATTGAATCCCTTCAATTGTTTTAATTAAATTATTAACTTTTAATTGTTTTTATTTAAACTTTAAATTGTTTAAATTGTTTTAATTAATAATTTAATTAAAACAATTGAATCCCTTCAATTGTTTTAATTAAATTATTAACTTTAATGTAATTAAAACAATTAAATGGATTCAGTTGTTTTAAATAGGTTCAAACATTAACCAGTTTTAAGGACTAGATTTAACCTTCGGGGGAATGAAATGTGTTGACTATCCGATTCCTTCTCCAATGCATCGCAACCTCCATATTTGGTGTGATATATACAACCAGCGTCGCGAGTTGCAAGAATGATGCCATGACAAAACAGGCTATTGCGAGAACTAATGTGCAACTTAGTTAAGTGCGAGGAAAGCAAGTAATTGCAAAACGTAGGTATTCTAGATGATGGGACATTTCAGTAGAAGGGGTAGGTGGAGCGCGAAAAGTATTAAAAAATGAAGGCATGCCAAATTTCATGTGTGAAAATGCACGAAAACTTTTCACTCTGGCTTATGGCGCATTAATATGCTAAAATTCGGTCGAGAAATTGCCATTTGATTCTCGAGGATTCCACATGCATTTCCACGTGAAAAGCCCTGTTTAAACTTGTGAAAATATTCCCAAGTGTCCTTGGAAATCTTAATTTGAGTTGGAATTGAAAATCTTCCCCGTGCATGCATGATGATGTAATGAATGAAATATCGCATTTTTAAAACTTAAGGAGGCTGACAGTGTTGTTTCAAAAGTTCACTAGTGCTTGGAGGGGTGTCCTTAGAAATGGCTTTCGGTACAAGAGGACGTGATTTCTCCTGTCGCTTTTCCGATGTGTTTCGTAATTACTGTACTGCAAAGACGTGTCTGAGGGCCTAATAATATTTTTAAGTGCGCTATATAGTTTGAACTGACTTATACAGTGCCACGTTATAAGTCACACATGACTGATGTACTCTCTCGGGTAGTCCCCGCCCGGAGATACGAATAGGGGACTATTTTACCTCCGGAATATTTTACTCTAGAGGGTTCCATCACGTCTTGATATGAAAGAAAAGAGTGGAGTAGCTGCGACTCCTCGAGGTAATAATGTGGTGGTTTCCCCTTGCCTTCCACATCGCAGTACTACAGCCGTTAAAGTAAATGTTACCACGCCAGCGGTAGTGAAACGAATGTCGCTGTACCGACCACTGTCGTCTCCACCTTCACTCATGTGAAGAAGAGCTGCTGCCCTCTCCTCCGGGTGCTAGGAAGCGTAATTGTTGGCGGCCTCCGTCGCCAAGTCACGACATCTTCATAGGTTCTGTATTATTTAGTGGCCTACTTTACCCAGGGATAGACCAATTCCACCTCGGAATGCCGTCGCTTTTTGTCCACAATTCGACGAGTAAACCCGCTTATCTCGCAGCTAACCTCTATGTCTAGAGGTCGACCCACCGTCCGCTACCCGGTGGACGCACTCTGTGGCTTTAAGCTCAGCCGCGAGTAAGTATGAAGACAATCGACGAAGGAAAAGTAAACGGGAAGAATTGAAAAGGCAGGCCTCACATGAGTTATGTAAAACAGGTCGTAAAGGAAGTGAAAGAGAGGAACTACGTTTATATGAAGAGGTTGGCCGATAGAAGAATCAAGTGGAGGGCTGCGTCAAACCAATCCTAGGATTGTTGACCAATGATGATGATGTTATAAATCACCAGCCTTATGCGAGTAGCAAAAGTCGTAAAAGTGGCTGTGAATTTTAAATGCCGAATAAACAAGATATCAGATAAAACCCATCAAACAACGTCGTCATTATGGATTGTCGGTTGCTATGCACGAGGCAGTATTTTGAGGACCTCCGAGTCCTTGGTTAGATAACTAAAGAATTCGAAGATGACGGCGCCAAATGCGTGTAAAATAAAAATGAGTTAGTGGGAAATTAGCGCCATCCTAGTACAATTTTGCTGAGTTATCTGTAATAATATGTGAACCTTTTTATTACTTCGTCTAATGTTAGAAAATGAGAGAGTTAGTACCCATTTTCGTTATTAGTGATGTAAATCGTTTTCAGTTATTCCGTAATTTATTACCCTGCGATATGGCCGTGTTTGTAAAAATTAAATTAGCATTCAACGAGCGTTTGTTGTTTGGGTAGCCGTGTCCCTGGTTACACCCAATGGAGTTTAGAATTTGCTGGAGGAGGCTAGCCTATGGGCGACATGAAGGCAGAATTAGTGTGAGTGAAGGATTCTCGGGTATTCCACCAGGTCACTTCTATGCCCACCAAATTTGACACGGCATTCAGACAGCGCTGAGGATGGAAAACGAGTCGTTTTAGGGAAACGTCGGTAGGGATGGAGCCATTGATGCCATCGGTGGAAGACCCGATAATGCTTCACTCAGCTAATGCGACGAGAAAACACCAAATCTTACAGAATTGGAGTGTTGAGGATATTAATCCCCACCGATTCCGTCTTTGCATTTCGTTTTATACGACCTCTTAATGGAGGCTGAATGTGTGTTATACATGACTAGGCTTCCCAGACGTACCGGTTTGGCCAGTACACATACATTCCCGGATTCACGACTATGTATCGGTGTCCCACGAAAAGCCCTCCGGACGCCGTAAGTCGCGGAATTTTACAAACGATAACATTACGAACTACTAAAATGCCTGAACTTTTGAATGTTCGTGCAAATTGTTTTTTTAAAGAAAAAACTAGGCAATTCTACTGCGACGCTTGGGTAACATTCGCTTTTTCTTGTATGTTACTATGTTTTTAAGTATTCCTGTAGTTATTCTGTGCATCCTGCTTGTACTGGTACTGTGTTCGCCATTTTAAATGAACTTTTTTATTACTTTTTATGCTATACTTTTTGTTGGCTCTGTGAAAATCGTAAGTTGGTGATGACTACATTATTATTCGTCTGAGTAATGAGAAATATACGGCTGAATTTTGTATTTTGTGAGCATGATCTCATGTTTATATCCCTCGTAGTTAAGTCGCAATACTCATATTTTGTATCTCACGTGATTATTTCTCAGAATTACAGCCCTGCTATTTATCATAAAAAAATGAAAACAAATTTTCCAGATTTTTTAAATATTCACTACATGTCTAGTATATGTCCCGGATTTTGCCCAAAGAAATCTGGGAAGCCTGCTAAAAACATAAAAATAAAATCGTACCCAAATATTCATCACAACGGCATCAGTTAATCTTCCTACCGCTATTTAAGGGAAGTAGGCATACCTAAATATATTTTTTCCCTTGGGAGTTAATATTGTTAGGGTTGTGTTTGAAACCGTCGGGATTATCTCAAATAGGTAACCAAGGAGTCAAGTGGTCAAGAATAGGGAAGAATCTACCGACGTTTGTTGCATTTGTAGATTTCGAGAAGGCATTGACAACGTGGATTGGAATATGATGCTAAAGGTTCTGAAAGAAATTGGAGTATCATGCAATGACCGAATAGTTATCCACACCTTGTATAAAAACCAGATGGCCATGATCAAATCAGGACCCAGCATTACAGAAGCAAGCATAAAGAAAGGAGTGAGGCAAGGCTGTGCACTGTCTCCCGTATTATTCAAAGTCTAAATGGAGGAAGCCATCCAAGAAGTCAAAGAAAAGTCTCCAGGAGTGAATATCCACGGGGAGAAAACAGCATGCTACGATTTGCCGATGACATAGCAGTCATGACAGAAACGGAAGGAGATTTAAAGAAGACACTAGAAAACATGGAAAGGATATGGGCCAGAAATCAGCTGAAGATCAATAAAAAGAAGACCAAGGTATTGGTATGTAGTAAGTGAAAAGTAGCCAGGACAAATGTTAAGTTGGAAAACAAATAATTGAGGAGGTGGAAGAGTTTTGTTACCTCGGATGCCGAGTAACCAGCGATGGACGAAGTAGAAGAGAAATGCCAGTAGAATTGCCCAGGCAAAAAGGGCATTTTACCAAAAGAGGATTCTGCTTACAGCTGCAAATACAAGCGTGGAAGTGAGGAAACATTTCATTAGGACATGCATCTGGAGCATTCTACTATATGGCACCGAAGCATGGACAATAACAGCAGCGGAGAAGCCCAGGCTGGAAGCATTTGAAATGAGGTGCTACCGAAGAATGATGAAGATAAAATGGATCGATCGAGTGACAAACGAAGAAGTCTTAAGAAGAGTGGGTGAGAAGAGATGTGTACTGAAAACCTTAAAAAGAAGATGGGACAACGTAATAGGCCACATCTTAAGACATGATGGCCTGATGAAGACAATCGTCGAGGGAAAAGTGAACGGGAAGAATGGAAAAGGCAGGCCTCGTATGAGTTATATGGGACAGGTCGTAAAGGACGTGAAAGAGAGGAACTACGTAAATATGAAGAGGTTGGCCGATAGAAGAATCCAGTGGAGGGCTGCATTAAACCAGTCCTAGGATTGTTGATCGCTGATGATGATGACTTGTTTTACCACATGCCAAAACAACTTCATCCATACAAGTATCGCGAGTGGCAAGCCCATGTGTTGTGCATGCCAAGATGGCCGCTGGCTTAACAAATCATCCGCGATTCCTCCTCCAGTACCTACATGCTATAACCTCCATGGTTATTGCAAAGAACACTTATGCAGTGTTCTTGGTTATAGCAATCGATGCCCTCCCCCCGCACTGTATGCAACCCACATATCTTGGTCGAGCTGAAGTTGGAAGTGACCATTTCGGGCAATGAAACTCTGTGTGGGGGATGGCTATTACTTAGAGGGTGCTGTGCTTATGTCGAATGGTGTGAAAATTCTCATCTGTATTATTCGGTGATGCATTAAGTTCACTGATTGCTTGCATTTAGCGTATAGATTTGATATTCAAAGCATCCATGGTGGTCGAAAATGGTATCTGTATTTTTAATCACTCCTCAAATGCTGATCTCTTTAACAAGGCTACCGGAAGCTGAACTTAAATCGTAATTGCAATCTTATTTGAAATTATTGACAAAATGAATTGCGTTAAATTTAGTGCATTGAAACAGAATAGGTATAGGTATATTTGTTGCCATTATATTAAACTGCACTTTCGTTTTTGGTCACTTATTATCCAAAGAATAATGGAATTTTTAATACCATGTGCTCTTTCAGGCATATTTGAAGTTAGCCGACACCTACCGGACAACTATAAGGAAAAATCCCTCACCTTATTTGAAAAGTATTACCCGATTGAAATGTGCCACAAGATGAGTGTGGAAGAGAAGATGCCACACATGATCCAGTGGTACAAAGAAGCAGAGAGTCTGCTGGTTGGTTGCCACTTGTCTCCACAGGACATCACAGATGCTGTGCAAGAGACACACACTGCCCTGAGGTAAGCAAGTCCCTCGCATTCAATGCCATGCTCCACATTCGTTGCGATGACAAACTATTTCAAAAATAACATCTCATTACTGACCTTTCAGAAATCGACAGGTTGTAACCTTGACATTTCGTAATGATATTAAATTGTAACTTAACAATTCACATCCAATTTGTATTAGTGAGTTTTTGCACACAGTTATTTTATAACTTTGTATTAGTCTGTTTTAAAAGAAAAAATAGAATGTGGGAGTTGAATTATCATTTCAGCAACTTTGTTGCTAAATTGAGCTACCTACTTTAAGTAACAGCTTCCAAACCTTATTGAAGAGTAAGCAAATTTTTGGGGTTGCACACTTGGCAAATTTAGCTACTTTTAGTTGTTGAATTCTTTACTGGAACAGTAAGAAAATAGAGTTTAACAGCACATATATATTTTCAGTAGCACACATATGACAATGCCCCAACACTCAGACTTATTGCTTGTTGATTTCTGTTTTCATGCTAAAGTTCAAACTGTTACATGCAAATATCATTATGTGTTCTGATATTTCTTTTTAATATTAACACCTATTCCAAGAGAAATAAAAAAAAATTGATTTCTGAATATCATATATATTTAATCTTCTGCTCACTAATCCTTTCACTCAGTATCTTGTAATGGAACTAGTGATGGACGGATCCAGGTTTTTTGTCGGATCCGGAACCGGATCCTTGCCTGGGTTTCGGATCTTTATCTCGGTTTCGGATCCTTAGTGTCAGATACTCGATTCTGATTTTCGAAACCTAGATTTTTTAAAAATATATAAATACAGCAACAATAGAATTACCAAAAAAAGTGAATTTATTGTCGAAAAATCAACCTCTTATCACCTATGTGGATAATATTTTCCTGGATCAAGATTTACGGATGCAATAACTATATCTTATTACTTCTAATATAAAGATCAACTTCCTTATCACGCATACTCATCATGCAATACATTTTTGAAACCTGTACAACTATTCTTTAGAGTGCAGTTAAAAGAAACATTGTAAGTTTATTTTCATTAATAAAGGAATTATTTTCCAATTATTAATCAAATCCTTGAATGCTTTCAAATTCTTTTGTAGAAACACAAAATATTTTAATGCGGCCAAAGGATCCCATTTATGGAATATCCGGGGATTCCATTTTTAAGACGAAAAAATATTATAGAATATTTCAAGCTGCTAAACTGGTAATTTTCCAATGTCTCATTAATAATAACCTTTAAAATGAAATTTTAGAATTTTATATTCCTATGGAGAGGTTGTGTAACTCTGATCTTGAAATGAGATTAGCCATTTTTCATGCTACTAGAAGCAAAAATTAAAAAAGTATCGGATTTTTTCTCCATTGGCTAGGGTTTGCAAGAAAAAAGTAGAATGGCATGTGGGGAGCATGTATTCTCTAAAATCATTTAAGCCGACAATAGCAGAGTGGGGTAGTGGACTGCAGCTAATAAAGTTCGATTCTTATCGTTGTTTAACATTTTTTTTTCAGCCATTGAATCAAAAAATTTATCATCCTTAATTTCCAACCTTTGTGTGTGGATACTGTCTTTTTTGTATTTCTATTGTTTAAACTAGATTTACAAATGCGTCACTCAAAAATACATTGTACAAATGTAAAGTTAATGTAATTATTCCATGATTTGATTCTGCAATAAAAGATTTTTCCAATCATTTCCCTAACGCCAAATTTTATAATTTTTTTTGACTTATAAATTGACATGAAATTTCTGATAATCCACTTTTTTTAACTGCCTACTTTCATCACCCTAGGAATACAGCATAGCCTGTATTCCTAGGCAGTGTTAAGGATCGAACTCGCGACCGGCAGTACACTAGCCCTCATTTTTAACAACTACGCTATCATAGGTTCACGGGAATCTGGCGAATGTAGTCGACCCGCGTGACATTCGGCTTTATTTTTTTTTCTCGCGCAACCGGGCGTATGGAGAAAAAAATCACGACGAGTATTTTTTTATTTTGTTTTTGTGGCACGAAAAAATCTTCTTCTCATTTCGTGACCGAGTTACACACCCTCTCCTTGTCAGTTTCTACCATACTTACATTCCATTCGCGGGGCTCATCGATCACTAAGCCGCGAAATTTTAAAATCTCCGATCCGGATCTGAATTTTTACTGTCTTCGGATATGATTTCAGTAGCGAATGAAATGAAAGACCCGTGGATCCGACCCGACCATCCTTAATTTATTAATGGTACATTTGTAAATCTAATTTAAACAACAAAAGTATAGTAAAGTGAGTATTCAGATTTAATGGTTTGAAATTGAAGATGATAACATTTTCGATGCAATGACTGAAAGAAAAAATTAAACTGCGATAGGGATCGAACTTCTCACAGTACACTAGCTCTCGTTGTCCGCCTGATCCCGGCGAATGTAGGCTACCCGCATGGCATCCGACGTATTTTTTTCCCCGCGATACCGGGGTAATGGGGAAAAAAGTCATATTTCTTTATTTTGCTTCTAGTTGCACGGGAACATTTTCATCTTATTTCGTGACCTGAGTTACACATCCTCTTCTTGTCGATATCTACCGCAACTACATTCCATTCACGGGGAGCTTCGATCGCTAAGCCGCGAAAATGTAAAAATCTAGGATCCGGATCCGATTTTACTCCGTGTCTTTGGATCCGAATCCGGAACCGAAAAAATGAAAGATCCGGCTTTGGATCCGACGGATCCGATCCGGCCATCACTAAATGGAACCTATCCAAAGTCTTGGTTAGCAGGTCAGTTTGCTGGTTACTGTCTGTTAAAAAGGTTGGGACACCTGAGTTTGATAAATAATACCTTATTGCCATAGGTAAACTTATACTGAATTTTATTTCAAAAGGAGCAGGTTTTCGGGCCTTCAAATCTGATGATCCAAATTTGCCTGCTTGCTGTTTTGTTTCTTGTCACCATAATAACTTCAAATGTGAACATAGTGAAGCCAATAGTGTTTAAACAATATGCATGAAACAATTTTTATCTATTGTAAAATTTGCAAAAGTTGTTCAAAAAACTTAAAAATGGATGACTCAACTGAAACGTAAGTGAGACTGTTATCACATCACGAATGTCAGCATTAGGGATATTTAGAAGTAGGTAAATAAGAATTATCAGTATATTATCCATATCAGTTGCTTTGAGTGATGCCTAGATTTTTTTTACCTTAACCTTCCGCCAAAAAGTCGCCAGGCTAAGCAAGTGAGGAGGCAGAGAAGGAAGTGCACGGTTGCCATTTCTTCATTTGTAGCTTCATTCATTTAAAGGCACAAAAATGCTGGGTGTCTCCTCAACCAGTCTCTGCCTTGGTGAGGGATTCTCATCCGAAGTATTTTTGTACCCAAATGCTTTTTCCTGTGAATGAAATCTTTTTACTGATAAGTTAATTCCAAGACACCGGAAATGATCAGTCCTCAGCATAACACCTATCTTGTTTCTTTTCCACTTTGGGTCGATAAAAGCAAATAGCACCATCATTTGGACTTCTGCGTCCTAGTGATGAAAGCTGGATTTTTAGACCGCATCACTCTGCCATTGTTGATGTAGAGTGTAACGGTGGTGTTTGTAGTAGCAAACAAACTCTGATTATATCTATGATTAAATCTATGATTAATCACAGTTTTCAATTTGTAGTAGTTCAAAAATCTCAAATTGGCCAATCTCTATTTCATCAATCGTAGATTCATCAACCCCTGATTTTTATGTGTTCATAGTCATGAAAAAATTATTATTTTGTCGAACACATCAGTGATTATTTGGCTGAATAATCGACGATTTGTGAACTATGCTCTGAGCATTAATAATCACAGTTTGACTGACAATATTGTCATTTAAAATTCATGTATTTGGTTTTTGAACTTGTTTACTACTTTTGTTTACATTTTTCAACTAATATTTATAGGAAATATTTTTTAGATTCGACAAATAATTTTTCACTATGAATACCAGCCTAGGTTTGCCATAGTTGCTAGTTATTAGTTCAAAGAGCAACCTTTTTAGCCAGATCAACTCTTTTGCTCCATCACTTGATGCTATTTTTTCACTTCCATGGTTAATATCGTCACTGACTTTTACAGTGGATTGATCCACGAGAGCCATTGAGGGCAAGTTGCAACAGCATATGTCACTTAATGTCTCATATCCTTGTTACTGGCGTAGTTGGCATCACTTTTAAGACATTTAGCACTCTTTGTTCTCATGGATTATTCCATAATTCATTGTAGTCTTCAAATATCAAAAAATGCATTTCACTTGGTTGCAGTCTTGATTTGTAGGATCTTCCATGGCTCCAGTTACTTTGTTCACTGTTAAAGCAATGTCCGGATGTGAGGCTGTAGCCAAATACAGCAGACACTCACTGCTTTGTGTTAAGGAAGTTCGGCTGTGATCTCCTCGTTAACATTACTCTCCTAATAGCCAATTGGAGTAAAAACTTTATTGGACTTGGTAATTCCAAATATTTCCAGAATTTTCCATGTATAGTCTTCTTAATTCACCACTATCACCCAATCATCATTTTGCTGTACCTCCTTACTCAAGAAATTGTTGAGAGAAGTTGTAAGAAAGTTGTAAGAAATTCCAGCTGCAACATTTCCTTGAACTATTCAATACCTGCTCTGTCGTTGCCCACAACTAGACTATCATCAATGTTGATTGTAACATACAAACCATTCTTGTTCTTGTATGGTAGAATAGACATGGATCAGCATGGATGACTGCTTTAGAATCCAATTTTTTCTTGAATTCCAGGAAACATTTGTTCCAACAATGTGGTGCCTGTTTGAGGCCATACAGACTTCTCTTTAGTGGACATACTTGTCCTGCACCATCTTCAAAACCTTCCAATTGTTCCATGTTCCATCTTCTTTGAGCACACCATTCAGGAAAGCTGTTTTGATGTCAAATTGATTGAGCCTTATTTTCTCTGCAACCAGCCACAACTACCAAGGTGTGAATGGTATCATAAACAGGACTAAATGTTTCCCCTATGGGCTAATCTTTCTTTTTTTTAATGTGTCCCCTTGACACAAGTCCACCCCTGAAGTGAACTTTCCCAGTATCTTCAATTATCTGGCATAAAACCTATCGATTCTGCAAAACTTGTACCCTATTTGGTTGCTTACTCACGTCTGTGTTGCACCTTACACCCTTCCAATTTCATATTTATACCTTACCTCTTGAAGGTCTGAAGCACCTTTCACTGTGGCGCTGAATTTGAAACTCTGGCTGACATTTGAGTTATGCACTCAGGCATGTATTGTGAAGGTCTCTTGGGATTCCCACCAGGTTGGTTTTCCATATACCGACCTTTTGAAGGCTGAGTCCTCCATTATCTTCAGGGTGTTGATGCTCACATTTGGGCCGGCTATATAAGGGAACTCAAATGTGAGCCCTGGCATTAACACCCTGAAGACGATGGTGGACTCATTCTTTAAAAGGCCGCTATTTGGAATACCAATCTGGTGGGAATCCCAAGAGCACTTCACTTTCATCATTCTCCTGAAAAACATCAAATCTTTCATCAGCCATGTATGTTTGTATCTTTGAAAGTTTGTGAGTCAAATGTTCGTATGTCGAAGAATTATTCTATAAATCATTTGTCTACTGTGAATGAATCTGCACTCTTTGTTACTGTGGATGTTTTTCATAATGAACCGTGGTTTTCTGGTATGGTATGCTCTCAAAGACGCTCATATTTATAATATTTATATTGATCCATACGTTTATGATGAAGAGTAAGTGGGCTGAAGGGACAGTTTTTGTCTCAATTTTACCATAATAAAGAATGTTTATTTCTATTATCATTAGTCACCAGCAACCAGAGTAAGTGAATATTAAAAGAAAATCAATTTGTCTTGTATTCGAAGAACTTCAAATGCTGCAGGGTGTCCAAAAGGGCAGATCGGAAAAATCAATTTTTCGCGGAGAAAGTTGGCCCTCAGGAAGAAGTTGTCAAAGTGACTCAAAATGAGACCAGAAAAATTTGGGACCTCTAGGTCAACCGTAGACCCTCGTGCCGTGGCCATTTATGGGGAGGGGGGCTGAAAATGAAAAAAGTCATACTTTTTTAGTGGTTCCCCATGGATTTTGCGAAGTTGCGGTCCTTTAGGACAAAAATTTAGTCTATTTGGACGTATCTGCAGCCCTTAAGCCAAAAATTGTCTATTTTGAGTGCACGTCCACACGTAATTATGCACTGCTCTCGCAGCATTGCAGTGCTATGCTCCGAAGGCTGCTCGCTGTGAATGCAGCGAAATTCATCATGGATGCATCTTCCATCATTGGTCTCAGTAACATTAGATAATTAAACAATTTGTAGGGAATAACAATTACGGAAGAATAATTTGAAATTACTATAATACACCGTCATCATTCAGGGAGTAGAGAAAAACTCCCCAATTTTTAGCCTACTTTTATACATAATTCTATTTCAAAATGGAGAAAGAAAGCAAAAATAGTTAAAATACTTACCAGAGCTCACCACGTGGAGGTACCTACACAATATTCTCCCCTGCCCACCCACCCACTCATTAAATTGAGGAACGCATTTCCTTTATCGGATTATATGCGATATAAAAAATAAGAGTGGTCATTTTGTAGTACCAATCTGTTTATCTGTGTTTAAGTGTTCGTCTTCAAAAATTATTTTCATTTAACACTAAAGGTCATTATCGATTTATTTTTGAAGTCAGGCAGATAAAAGTAAAACTTACTCACCCTATCACAGCATGAACTGAGACTTGGTTTCGAAGGTCGGCATTTTGGTTTTGCTTTCTAGTCTTCAAGTGTTTCTAATTGTTTCTCGTTGTTGTGGATGCCAATGAAGCTTGGCTAGGCAGCTTGCTCTTTCTCAAATCTTTCCACTGCTTTCGTGTGACAAGGAAAATTGAGTTACAAAGTTGAGCATTGCTCAAGTAAATCTCGAATTTCTTCCATTGTGATATGTGATAGAGCACGGGGATCAGGGTCCTCGCCCCATTTGATCAGCAACTTGTAGTATTCTGAATCAAATTTAAAATCTGTTAACACAAAAATTCTTGTATTTTCGGTCGCACGTGTATTTCTTCGTGTCTCTAAGATTTTTTTCACATTTCCTGGAGTTTATCTAGCCAAATTTTCAGAGCTAAATACTTTTGACACAGCATTAGAAATGTCCAAAAGATACTGCTGACCAGTGCTCACCAATATCAAGTCTTCTTCGTGGGACAATTTTGTTGGAATTGGCTTGAATCGTATGATATCAAGAATGTGGCAGTCTTGAAGGGCAGAGCCAGTAGGTCCTGCAAACAAATTTGGACCCTTAGTTTGCCCATCTAATGTTTCTACCAATTGCATTAAGTCAGTCAAGTGTAATTGGCAAATAGACCACTGTAAGGGACGTCAGAGTTTTGCTTCCAGTAAACGGATGATGCTTCCTTTTTGACCTGTATTCACTTTGGTGCCGTAGCATCCTATCACTTTGAAATTTGAAAGTTAAATATTTTCTAATAATCTAAAAAATCAAGAATTGCAGATTTGATGTTTCTTGCAGAGCCTCGTGTGGGGGAGACAAATCAGAAAAATAGGGAGCCTGGCTCTTCAACTAACATCACATGTTCCTCCCTAACCTTAGATTGATAAGTCCTCTTGCCTATTTTCTCCAGTTTAATTGTTTCATCCTTTTTGCCGTCAAAGTTTAGCCCTTATTTGCATTTTTTTATTTTTCTCTCTTTGATTTTACTGAAGCTACCGTCTTCTTTTTCTGCCTTCGTAAGTAATTCTGGTCCACTACCTTTCATGTGTCTTCCAGAGTTATGAGCTTTGCATCAGATACAGTTGCGCTGATGGTCATTGCTGCTGCTCTGAGGAACATGCCGGTTCTTGCACATACCTCCGCCAGAGTTGGCAATTGAAAACGCATTTGCCCCGAAGAAGATCTAGGTTGATTAGGTGCGGTGCATAATTACGTGTGGCAATGCACTCAAAATACAGGGTGTCCACTGACCGGGAAAACCTGGAAAATCGGGAATTATTCGTGAATTTTCAATGCAGGGAATTGAAGACCTGAGTGCAAGAACAAGATAATAACCAAAAGTGAAGTTTCGAGAAAACTCCGGCTTGCTGGAGCATTATTATTAATTATCTGGTTCTTGCACTCAGAGAGCAGAACGTAAAATTCCAACAATGTCTGCTGAACTTATTTAGAACTTACCATCGAAAATGAGTATGTCTACTGGTAAAGGGCTTCATGTCTTTGTGGAAATCTCATTTTCGCAAAAAGTGGTCATTATCTGGTTCTTGCACTAAGGTCTTCAATTGTTCGTGGATTATTCGTGATTTTCTGGTCTGAGCCGGGAATTTTAAAAATTCTTAATTCAAGACAAAAAATCCCTATTTTATAAATAGGATAAATAAAGATGACTTTAAGATATGGATTTGCCGTTGGTATGAATTAATAAATAAACGACGGAAAAGTAGTTAGGCTCAATGTATCGTCAGCGCTGTGTCGATCGGAGACGTTCAACTGTTCGACTGTCGAACGGATGCCTTCAGCGTCACGTCAAGTGCCCTTTGTTCTCATTCATTGCACATCGGACTAAGCCCATTATACGCAAACATGCCTAACGTGTAGTGATGGCCGAATCGGATCCGTCGGATCCAAAGATCCACGGATCTTTCATTTTTCTCGGTTCCGGATTCGGGTCCAAAGACACGGAGTAAAATCGGATCCGGATAGTAGATTTTAAATTTTCACGGCTTAGCGATCGAAGTGCCCCGTGAATGGAATGTAGGTGCGGTAGATATTGACAAGAAGAGGATGTGTAACTCAGGTCACGAAATTAGATGAAAATGTCCCCGTGCAACTAGAAGCAAAATAAAGAAATATGACTTTTCCCCATTACCCCGGTATCGCGGGAAAAAATACGTAGGATGTCACGCGGGTAGCCTACATTCGCCGGGATCAGGCGGGCAAGGAGAGCTAGTGCACAGTGCGAAGTTCGATCCGTATCGCAGTTTAATTTTTCTTTCAGTCATTGCATCGAAAATGTTATCATCTTCAATTTCAAACCATTACATCTGAATACTCACTTTATAATACTTTTGTTGCTTAAATTAGATTTACAAATGTACCAATAATAAATTAAGGATGGTCGGGTTGGATCCACGGGTCTTTCATTTCATTCGCTACTGAAATCATATGCGAAGACAGTAAAAATTCAGATCCGGATCGGAGATTTTAAATTTCTCGGCTTAGTGATCGATGCGCCCCGCGAATAGAATGTACGTACGTATGTTAGATACTACCAAGGAGAGGTTGTGTAACTTGGTCACGAAATGAGAAGATTTTTCCGTGCCACAAAAACAAAATAAAAAAATACTCGTCGTGACTTTTTTCTCCATGCGCGAGAAAAAAAACCGAATGTCACGCGGGTCGCCTACATTCGCCAGATTCCCGTGAACCTATGATAGCGTAGTTGTTAAAAATGAGGACTAGTGTACTGCAGGTCGCGAGTTCGATCCTTAACACTGCCTATGAATACAGGCTATGCTGTATTCGTAGGGTAATGCAAGTAGGCAGTTAAAAAAGTAGATTATCAGAAATTTCATGTGAATTTATAATTTAAAAAATAATAAAATTTGGCGTTAGTGAAAGGATTGGAAAATTTTTTAATTGCAGAATAAAATCGTGTAATCAATATGTTAACTTTACAACGTATTTTTGAGTGACGCATTTGTAAATGTAGGTAGTTTAAACGATAGAAGTACAAAAAATTCAGCATCCACACAAAAAGGTTGGTAATGAAGGATGATAAACTTTTTGATTCAATGGCTGAAAGAAAAATTTTAAACAGGGATAAGAATCGAACTTCATTACCTGCAGTCCACTACCACTTCTGCTAGTGTCGGCTTACCTGATTTAGGAGAATACATTCTCCCCACATGTCATTCTACTTTTTTCTTGCAAACCCAGGCCAATTTGGAGAGAAAATCCGAGACTTTTTTTTAAATTTTGTTTATAGTAGCATGAAGAATGGCTAATTTCATTTCAAGTTCAGAGTTACACAACCTCTTCTTAGGAGTAGTAAATTCTCAAATTTCATTTCAAAGGTTATTGAATATAAGACATTGCAAAATTACCAGTTTAGCAGCTTGAAAAATTCTATAATAATGTTTTCGTCTTAAAAATGAAATCCCCGGATATTCCATAAATGGGATCTCTTGGCCGCATTAAATTGTTTATGTTTCTAAAAAAGAATTTGAAAGCATTCAAGGATTTGATTAATAATTGGAAAATAATTCCTTTATTAATGAAAATGAACTTATAATGTTTCTTTTATGCACATTTTATGTGATCGGATACTTTACTGTAAGTACAATGTACGTTGGCTTTCTGGTAGGCTTTGCAATATATTTTTTACATACTTTTCTATAATTTTTTAAGAAATCTAATTGCTGATGTTTGTTATTCAGGATGCGCTTACTTGAATTAGGATTTTTATTACATTAATTTTTGTTAGATAAAGATGCTGTAGGATACTAAAGACTGTTATGATTTAACTTTTTTCTATATAGTCTGCAGGTACAAAAATGTTACATTCTGATTCTGAGTGAACAGAAAATTTAGGCTTTAGAGACTTAAAATAGGAAAGCATGGCAAAAAATATGAACGTAGAAAATCATCATTCCAAGAGCAGTGGTTGAATGCTGAAGACTTTAGCCAGTGGGTTCTTTAAGTTCCTCTTGTAGAAGAATTTGTAATTTCTCATGGAAATGCTAATTTAGAAAGAGGGTGTTCAATCAAAAAGTAGTTTATCTTTCCCAACCAACAAAGAGAGTCTCTTACTACCAATAAAACTAAATATTTAATTACTTTAATTTATCAATTATTTCTTATTTAATTACTTTATCTATATTATGCTATGGGTTGAACTACAAAACATCCATATTCTACATAGAACTTGAAAAACATCACTTTTGACTCGTACAAAAACCACGATATATTAGCCTGGAAATTTGTATAAATTTACCCTTTAAAACCTTGAATTATGCTTGAATTTTATAATTTGACTTTTGTGGACACCCTGAAAATAGACAATTTGTGGCTTAACTGCTGCAAATACATCCAAATGGACTTAATTTTTTTGTCTTTAAGGGTCGCAACTTGGCAAAATCCATGGGGAATCGCTATAAAAATATGACTTTCCATTTGCAACCCCCCTCCCCATAAATGGCAACGGCATGAGGGTCTAGGGTTGACCTAGAGATCCAAAATTTTTCTGGCCTCATTTTGAGTCACTTTGGCAACTTTTTTCAGAGGGCCAAGTTTCTCCACGAAAAATCGATTTTTCGATCTGACCTAGTGTCCACCCATCAAACCAAGGGAAAACCCTAGTCTCTGTTTATCCTGAGGAAAACTTGGGAAAAAGCCCAGTAAATGTAAAATCTGGGACTTTCACTTTTTCCTTTGCTCATTATTAACTTGAAAATTTATCTACATTCTTACGCACTTAGGAGGGTGAGCAATGCCCGTTTTGGTTTGAATGCTGGCTTTCATGCTGCTGTTCTAGTGTTGAGCTTAGGCTCATGGTTGGAGTGCTTCATGTCTTTGGTCAGAACTCACACAACTTGATAGGTAAGTTAGCCTCATCCCAGTTGTTTAGTCTTCACACTTTGCTCTGCTGTTGGTGCCCTCTGTTTCCAGTGTCCTCGTTTTTATCTTGCTCTTTGAACACTTCACTCTATTGTTCCAACAACCCTCCAACTTCTTGAAATGCGACAGTGAAAACTTTTACCGATATCAGTTTGGTTGTAAAGCACTTCTGGATTATGGGGTCATAAAGAAGGGACAAAATTTAGCCTACTTCCTGGATAAGTCGTGAAACTAGATTGAGGCCTCAAGACATGTTGTGGTAAAAGTAGAAGCAGTTCCTCTATAGGATGAAGTTACTTCTTTAGCCTTGGAACACAATTTTTCCCATGGGTTCATCTAAATATCATATGGTTCATTTCTACCCCAATTAAGCTGAAAGATTTGTCATAGTCAGTTTCCATTTTAATAGGCTGCTAATAAAATTGATCTTTTCTTTAACCTCACGTGGCCGCATAGAGATGCAGCATATTGACTTACAGGCCAAAGCCCCCTTTCGGGTGCAAGTCTCTACAAGCTTTCAGGATAACAGGAAATTTATGCTCATTCACATTCACAGTTTGGGTCTCTTCTTCTCAACAGCCGACCGATATGGGGACTTAATTTCACATTTGTGTTCCTCAGTCTTCTCAGGCATGTTTTGGATCACCCAGCTCATATTGCAGGGCAGTTTTAATGTGCGATAATGCGAACAAGTGGGAAAAATCAGGGAAAAACCCATAATGGGGGCGTGGACTCGGAACCAAAATCGCAATTTTGTACTTGAAATTGTTAGATGGAAACGAAAAATGAATTGTAGTGAAAAAATGAATCTTCTAGCTGGTGCCATTCACTCATAAATCAAAAATTAAAATAAGCAAAAGGTTACGCCCACCGAAGAAGCTGCTTTGAGACCATTTACGTCATCCACCTCCCGTCCTTGACTGCTTTTAGGGAAAGGGAAGGGAGTGGAGGAGGGGGTGTCGGAAGGTCTGCTTGCACAGATCCTGTCGTAACCGCAGAGTCAGCTGTGTCCCCCTATGCGACAAGGCGAAGTAGCTTTGCGGGCTCAGTTGTGATTGGATGAAGTGGATGATGTAAGAGGTCTCATGCATGCCCACTTTTCCAAAAGGGTTAAAAACATCAGTTTTTGCCCTTTATAACTTGAGAATTAATTGATGAATTGAGAACCGGAAAAATACGGGTCCTTTTTTTTACAAACTCGATCAGATTGGGCAATAAAAAAATATGCTAAATGACCATATTCCCATTTCCTTTATGCGTGGACATCCTGAGAAACATATTCCAAAAATTATATTGAATCCTGTCTAATATGGCAGTGCATTCCTGTGGGTCATGCAGTCAATGTGTGCAAATTTCTTCTTTCAAAATGGAGCCAAAGCCCCTTTCAGAGTTGCTGACCTCTTGGTTGGACTTGATGCACCTGTGGTTTATAACCAAGTGAATCAGGCATAACTTTATGGAAATTTGTAATTTCCATGTTGAAGATTAGAAAACACAAGTTAAAGTTCCACACTGAATTTTGCTCTAACCACGGTTTGGCATCTCCACCTTGAAAATGACACATGGCGTATAACGTGGTTGGAGCAAAAAATGGCATGGAGTTTTACCTTATTTATGTTCTGCAATATGGAGATATATGATTTAGTCTGTTTTTGCTTCATTTTTTTCTGGATGGAAATACTGGAGCAGTTTTTCATTTCTTGTGCATGTTTAGAGTATGTGATCTCTCAATGGGGTCGTTTACCATATTTTTTTCAATTGCCGTATATGATAGAGTTTGTACAATATAAAGACCCGTATTTTTCCGTTTTTTGATCCGTCAATTATTTCTCGAGTTATAAGCGGCGAAAAACTGATGTTTTTAACCCTTTCGGAAAAGTGGGTGTTGTGCAACCTCTTGACGTATATCAACTTCTCCAATCACAACTGAGCCCGCGAAGCTACTTCGCCTTATCGCAATGGGGGGACACAGTTGACTCTGCCAATCGGAGCAGTTACGACGGCATCTGTGTGAGCAGACCTTCCGAGAACCCCCCTCCACTCCCTCCCCTTCCCATAAGAGCAGTCAAGGACGGGAGGAAAATGACGTCAATGTTATCAGAGCAGCTTTTTCGGTGGGCATCACCTTTTGCTTATTTAAATTTTTGATTTATGAGTGAATGGTTGTGGTTAGAAGATTAATTCTTTCACTAAAATTCTTTTTTCGTTTCCATCTAACAATTTCATGCAAAAAATTGCGATTTCGGTCCCGAGTAAACACCCCCATTGTGTGTGTATCTATAATGGTAAAAGAATTCAAAATACAAGAATGGTGTGGTGTATTTTTTCAAATATGTACCTCGTGTTTACATTCCTGCCAGAAAATGTTAATTATGCTAAATTTGAATTATCAGTGTCTTCTGGGAGCCAATCATCTTGCAAAAAAAGGAGAGACTGTGTTTATATATGTTGCTTCTACTGCATAACTTACTCATGGAGCTGTATTAAGGTAGTAAATAACTTTTAGTGAGTGCCCTTGAATAGGTAATTGAGAGATAAGGTCCAGATTTAATAATAATAATAAGTTTACTGTGTTTATTTAATAATAATAATAATAATGATTTGTGCCTCTCCTCAGTCAGTCAATTCTTATGGTGATGCTGCCTCTTCTTTTTTCCACAATAGGGACGGCACCATTGAAATGATGAACACTTTGGAAAAGGCTGGCATCCCGGTGCTGGTGCTTTCTGCTGGCATAGGAGACGTTGTGCATGCTGTCTTGAAAAAGCATGAAATACTAAGACCAAATGTTTCTATTGTTTCCAATTTCCTTGGCTTTTCACAAGAAGGCTCTAATGTGGTTCTGGAAGGCTTCAAAGGGGAGTTCATTCACGTGTTCAACAAGCACACTGCAGGCAGTGGCCCGAATAAGAGTGGACAGTAAGTTGGTCTTATTAAATGATTAACTTCAATTATTTTGTTTGAGTGGTAAATCTTTACTTAAAATATAAGAATTTGAATACAATTATAAGAATTGGCCTTTGAAGTCATAAAGTGCCATATGTGCATAAAGGGTATGGAAATATTGCTCTTATGTTCTTCATGGTGGATCTTTGTTATTCACTGAACCACATCCACATTCCCTCTTTCATATTTGGGTTCCAACATTTTTTCCAGTCCTCATGGCCTCAAATAGGTTAAGTGAGGAGAATGAGGGCTATAATCTTAACTTTTAGATATGTTCTGTGAAAATTGAAAAAGAGGCAGAATGAATTTTAATGCCTTTCAGTTAGTTGCAACATTATATTTATTAAAGCATCTGTATTATAATGGTACGTACTTTGTGGATATTGCCATTGTTATTTTAGGGTAAATTTTTTCTGGACATAAGAATGTTTTTTAGTGAGTCTTAATGTAAAAATCCATTAGTTTTTTATAGTTGTTCATGATACATTATTTGGAAAATTGGGATTGAATTAATTAATCAGTGGTATGGCTTATCTATAGTAAGAATGATTGGTGTAGTAGGATGTGGGTTGTTTGAAGGACTTAGTTTCATTTTCAGGAGGGCAGATATGTAAACTTACAGCAGAGCCATTGGTACATGCTTGACCATCATAATATACCTTTAAAGAAATTAAAGGTCTCAGGCTTAACTTTGTTTCTAAAATGTTTTCATTTTCATATATTACTCTGCTTGATTTAATTGCGGTTTACAGTAAAACCTCTTTTTTACGAACCTCTAATTTACGAAATGACACCAATTTACGAAGCATTCCGCCGGTCCCGATCTTGATATATAGGAAAACCATATAAATTGACCTCTATTTTACGAAACCTCGATTTTATTGATTTACGAAGTGAGAAGCCGGTCCCTAGGAGTGATTGACCTCGGTTTTACAAAGTTTTTGAAATGATTTTGTAGCACTAATCTCAGTACAATGGAATAACGATCGCCGTATACCACGACAGGAGCAGCTGAAGCCAGATATGTAGAGATCCGTGAAATTCGCGAGACTCGATGTCGCGAAATAACGCGAAATCGGGAAATAAAACGAAATTTCGCCTTTTCGCGATTTTTACGTGAATTAGCGAAAAATCACATGTAAAGAGTAATAATCGATTAAAGTCTAAGCCTTCATTGTTTAACGCGAAATATCGCAAAAGCGGGAAATAAAACGAAATTTCGTCTTTTTCGCGATTTTTACGTGAATTAGCGAAAAAATCACATGTAAAGAGTCATAATCGTTTAATGTCTAAGCCTTTATTGTTTAATGCTGATGACGTTCATTCGCTCTATCTCATTACGATTCAAAGGTCAATTGGCTTGTTTTGTCTCGCGCATATCGCATTCGCGTAATATCGCGCAGTGTAGTGAGTCTCCGCCGGAATTTGCCGTTAAATTAATCACCGCCTCTCTCTTCGATTCACATTTATCAATCCTGAAATTCTCGGAAATATCTAGAATGATGCGCTTCCTCTCCTGAAGAATTAGATATTCTGAACCAATAATGTGCTGAACACGGCCGCGGAAGATCGGAAATATAAGCTCACGCACCCGCGCGCACACGTCAATGCCGAGCAGTAATTCCGGTGACTCACCGCGACGCAGTAGACAGCGTAATTGGATAACTTGTTGCAGGAAAACCTTTACTGTGGGCCTAATGTAACAATTTTGTAGACTTAAACACGGCCGCTGGCCGGGAACGGAAGCGCTAGCAGTTGAGGCAAGGGGGGGAAGTAACAGAAATGATAGGAGGAGAGGGGGTGCTACTTATTGGCGGTTGATCGTTGGATATTCGGCGCTCCACTGAGCTTCAATGCAAAAAAAAATCATTTCGACACACCCCCAGTTCAAGTTTCCTTGTTTCCGATTGTGTTTAGTTATGCGTGCTTCTTTCACTGCCTTTCTTGTTATGTAAAATGCTTAATAAAAGTATAAGCATTCACAAAATGTGTACCAAAAATAATAAAACGCCTAGTAATGCGCAAAAATTGTAACATTATAATAACACCGCCAAGATTTTCTATAACACCGAAATCACATAGTTTTAAAACAAATTTTAGCAAAAAATAAAACCACTTTCACGGACCTCTACAGATAGGTCATGTTGAGAAGGCCCTCGGTCCAAGTATTTCATACGGGAAAATGTGGAAAAATCGATTCAGCATAGTGCTTTTTGAAGTGCTTAAACTGTAGCAAAAATCCCAGAGATCATGATGGATGATCAATCCAAATCGCAATTCAATCCTGATTATATGATCCAAGGAAAAAATGTCCAAAGACACATGGCACGACGCCTACTTCTCGAAAACAATGCCCCAGTTCATAAAATAATCGGATTAGTGCTTGGTAATTTCTATTCCTTTTCTATCATTTTGTGTATTGCGAATAACTAACTCGTCGTCACAAAGGATCCATATTTTCTGTGGAATTATTTAAAATTAGCTTTACGGTAGCCGCCGCAACCCTAATTCAGATCTTACTTCAGCCTTTCACTTGAAAATAGCAATAGAATAGTTCTTTGCTGCAGCTGTCGTGGAGCTTAGTTTCATTAAAAAATACTAATTTTGCAATAATAAATTACATATATTCAAATATTGATGCAATTTGATTATTTAATTTTTCATTTGAAGTGTTTTACGTCGTTAGGTAAGAATTTGCAATCGCGACTTTGAGTTCGCGATCGCTTTCTGTAGCCGCGAGTGAATAGTTCTTGCAAATCACCGCCAGATGTCAGCACTGTAGAACGCATATTATAAAAGAGGGAATTTCAAATATACTCGACTCAAGTTCTAAAATTGACTTAAATCAGCTGCGAATTATTATTAAATGTATTTCAAACAATACGCTTTCTTCAAAAAAGGCATTTTCTGGTCTTTTCACGGAAATATACTGGGTCAGTGGGAACTTTGTTTTGAAATTTCCTAGTTAAAATGTATCCTTGGGTTTCCCATGTTAAAATGGCTTCTTTAAACACAAATCGACTAGCACTAAATATACCCCTTTCGTCAATTAATGCATAACTGCATATGCTTAAAATACTCCGCGGGATGAGTTAATTCTCTTATTCTCCTTATTTTGAATTCTACCAACTGAACAGCTACAAGAACTTATTCAGTTGCAGCAGCCAAGTTCATACCATCATAAATTTATAGAAAAATATTCACCTGTTTTTTTTAATTCATGGCTGTTTCATTCTCTTTTACTAAAGTGAGTCTCCTAGCCTTAGGAATAACGCCTATGCTATACAGCAAATCAATACAATTGAGGTGTAATTTTTAAATCCTTTCAATTTCTTGCAAATACACTGCACACTGAGAATTTCATGTAATATCTGTTTTTTTCCCAGAATGAGCAGATGACTATTATTTATTATAGTAATTAGTTTGATTTCAACCCTAACATAACTATTTGACAAGTGCAGCATAATGTTTAATTGCATTTAAAGTATACTCGCATTCTTGTCACCAGAGTTTTAGTAGACGTACATTTGTCACCTCTAATGTGCAAGATGTGCCTTCATGTACATTGCTCCATGCTGTGCAAGGTGTTGCCAGAGCATGGGAGTGTCACCGCAAAAACTATTTCCTACTGTTGGAGATCAGCTGGTTTTGGTGACACATCAGTTTCGGAGACAGAGGAGTTAGTGGAAGATAACCTCCATTTTACAAACCCTCTGATTTACAAAGCTCAAATTTTTGGGTCCCTTCAACTTCGTAAAATAGAGGTTCTACTGTAGTTATTGATGCTGATTTTCTGACTGTAATTGGTCAATTTTCACTGAAACTGCCTCCTTCCAATTTGCCTAATTTTATGAATAAAGTTGGCCATGCTGATACCTACTTAAGTGTAGGTGTAATGAAAGTCCTGGAGAGGGACTTTGCAGTACTTGTAATTCACATTGATGATATTATTGAAATGCATGTGTGTTCCAACTATTTAGAATGGTTCATTGTAATCATTATTGACTCAGTGGGAAATTTAGGAATGCATTGTGAAAATCATTATGCTCTGAAGTCATATACTCTTCCTGTATTGAACAATTGCATTATAAATGATATTCTGTACTTTCTAACCATTAGCTCAAGAAGTCATGTGATTCTCCTTGGAGATAATGTTGGAGATTCAGGGATGGCAGAAGTTGTTGAACCTATTCCACTGGCAGTGCTGAAAATAGGATTTCTTTATGAAAAGGTGGCAATTTTTGTAACATAATTTACCTATTTGGAGTAGTGGGGAGAGCCAATTACAAATTTAAATCCCTCTAGTTATAACTCATCTGTAATTTTATACATGTTATATCTCCTTGCCATTATTTTTGGTTAGAATTTTTGTGTACTTTGCATATTTATTTTTCTTGCTTCCATTTGTGGAGACTATGATCATAAATATTAAATCAACTGCACTGCAGCAACATGTTTGAGGACTCATGTATGTGGTTGACTCATGATCGTAGTGTTAACAATTGGACCAGCTTGCTTTCTTTTAATTCAAATGCTCTTGTATGCATGGTGGCATTTTTCATGGTTCAATGTCATTTTTTCCCTCATCAATGTCTGTTTCATACTGTGTTTTGTGCCAATGTATGTGATGCCATATGCCAAAAAGGTGTACATACTTGACAGTGTTTTGGTTTTGGGAACAGACATTTCATGAGGGAGAGCAGGACATTATGCCTGAGAAATTTGGATTACTATTACTTACAACTGCCCCCTACTTTTCCCTACCCCACCTCACTTTTCATTTTACTTAAAGGCCTTCACATTCCATTTCTTCTGTCCAGCTGTAGGTGTACTGGGGGTTTAACAGGAACTTTGGAATCATTTTATTTGCTGGCATTAAGAATTCACTTTTTTCTCATCAAAATACACCTAAAATATGGGGTGCATTTTATGCACTGGCAATACTCATGTATGAGTATTCTATTTCATTTTGTCCTTTTGAGAATGAGTTTTTTTTTGAATTTATTGTTTCCCTATTTTTTTCTGTCCTACGAAAATAATAAGTATTATGGTACATTTTATGCTTCTTTACTAAAAGAGGAAGAGTTCCAGTATAATAGAATTCAGATCCACTTGTGTCTCTAGGTTATGGTCCATCCAATTAATGCATTCATGATCACTGATTTCTTGACGTAGAGGAAATCTGAAAAAAGTATCGTGGTCATGCATGCCGTTCAGTTGTGATGTATTGACCAATGTCTCAAGTGAAATGACTTTTTAATTAATTATATTTTGCCATTTTTCAAATTTTTGCTATTGTTAACAGTAATGTGGACTAATCCAGAAATGCACTGTTCAGAATAAGTGTTCTAATGAATTGTTTAACTAACCGAGATGAGTGATTTAAAGCGCAGGACAAAGTTTGAGGAATTGATTTCATATTTTTGCTTTCCTAAGCTCTATCAAAAATAATATTAATGCAATCACGTGCTTATTGAAATACGATATTCAGTTGCTTGTTTCCAGAAAACAGCTTACGATGATCTACTGAGTGACCTTCTGAGCTTCATATTTGTTATTCATGCAAGATAAAGGGAAAATTTCGAACATTCACAAGTAATGAACTTGGATGAGGTCCCATTGGTGTTTGCTGCATTCTAAAACGAAACTGATTCCTAAAGATTCCAATATGTTATTGATAAAACTAGATGACAAGAGTAAATTCATTAAATATTCATGTTGTCTTGCTGCACTGATGTAGCGAAATTACCACCTCTTTTGATTTTTCAAAAGGAAAAGTAGCCCAAGGAAAAACTAGAAAAATGTGGACAATAATTTGGTCTTTAAAAAATATGTTTAAAAAAGCATCTTACATGTCATTATTTACTATACACTGAAAAATATTAATAATACTAATAATATTGGGTCAAAAATGGACCTCCGGCCTCCTCGTGGTGCCCCCGGTAATGACTTCGGCCGGCTGATGATGGCCGTCTGCTTGTGAGGTTAACCACCCCACTTGCAGTATTTCTGGTTCCTAACAGGAAAACCAGGACTGGCGCCCACAACTGGTCTCTCTGAGATGGGGGCCCTAGTAGAGTTGGGTGTGGCAGTGGACCACCAATTACAGGTGCTCGTATGAGGTGGATGGATAACCAACGAGTGACCTTCTGACATGCGATCCCAATCGCAGAGGGTATATGGCCAGGATCCACTCTTTGTGGGGTGAGATGTATCCAGGACACCACCAACTGTCACAGCAGAACTTGCGCTATCAGGCCAACCTCCTGCGAAAAAAGGAGTCACTTCACCAATTGCAAAGTCAGAATATAAACCACCAGCTGAGCATACCTCCCCAATACAAGCAGCAACACACCTGCTGATTTGATTACCGTGCCTATGCTGGTATATCAAGTGCGTGGTGGGGAGGTTGGTCAGTCCAACTCTAAACTTAGATTTTGGTTAAAAAGCCCAATTTCCTTAAGATGAGGAACAAGCACAGCAGAGAAATATCCTCCTGAAAATTTCACTGTGGGACACCTATTTGTCCCGAATGAGGAGGAGGAAGCAGTGACAAAACTAAAAAAAAGTTAGATGCCAAAATCACACTGGCATGACAACAGGCATCAAGGATTCAGTGTGTGATTTAATACACCGCATTTGGGTGAACTTTTACACCTAAAGTCCGGTGCATTGTGGGCAAACTCAGGATGCACTACTGCTAGGGACACCGAAAAATGGTAAATAAAAATCATCAAAAGCGGTGTTTAAAAATGACAAATACGGTAAATAAAATCGTTTTAAAAATGTGAAAGCTGTGTTTAATGTTGGGAAAAAGGAGTCTTAATGGAAGGGTTTTTTTTAAATAGTATTAATAAAGACTTCATACCAATGTGAACAAACAGTTAATAGTACATACATTTGAGATCCAATACAGAAGTTATGGCTACCCTACGCAACATAAAAAACACAGTAGGCAAAATTAAGTTAAAGGCAAATTAATGAGATAATGGTAATAACAATAACAGAGTGGAGTAGTGGACTGCAGGTAATGAAGTTCGATTCTTACGCTGTTTAAAATTTTTCTTTCAACCATTGAATAAAAAACTTTATAATGCTTCATTTCCAACCTTTGTGTGTGGATACAGACTTTCTTGTACTTCTATCGCTTCAACTAGATTTACAAATGCGTCACTAAAAAATACACTGTAAAGTTAACGTAATGATTCCACGATTTAATAATGTAATATAAATTTTTTCCAATCATTTCCTTTCGCCTACTTCAATTATTTTTTTTTACTTATAATTTGGCATGAAATTTCTGATAATGTACTTTTTTTAACTGCCTACTAGCATTACTCTAGGAATAGAGCACGGCTGTATTATTAGGTAGTGTTAAGGATCGAACTCGCGACTGGCAGTACACTAGCCCTCATTTTTAACAACTACGCTCTCATAGGTTCACAGGAATATGGCGAATGTAGGCGACCCGCATGACATTCGGCTTAATTTTTTTCTCGCACATCCGGGCCTATGGAGAAAAAGGTCAAGACGAGTATTTTTTATTTTGTTTTCCTCGTTTGTGGCACGGAAAAAATATTTCTCATTATTATAATCTCATTTCGTGACCCGAGTTACTTAACCTCTCCATCTACCATACGTACATTCCATTCGCGGTCACGAGGCCGCGAGATGTTAAAATCTCCGATCCGGATCTGAATTTTTACTGTCCCTGGATATGATTTCGGTAGCGAATGAAATGAAAGACCCGTGGATCTTTGGATCCGACCCGACCATCCTTAATTTATGAGTGGTACATTTGTAAATCCAATTTAAACAACAAAGTATAATAAAGTGAGTATTCAGATGTAATGGTTTGAAATTGAATATGATAATATTTTCGATGCGGTGACTGAAAGAAAAAATTAAACTGCGATTGGGATCGAACTTCGCACAGTACACTACTCTCGTTGTACGCCTGATCCCGGCGAATGTTGGCTACCCGCATGACATCCTACGTATTTTTTTCCCCGCGATACCGGGGTGATGGGGGAAAAAAGTCATATTTCTTTATTTTGCTTCTAGTTGCACGGAAACGTTTTCATCTAATTACGTGACCTTAGTTACACATCCTCTTTTTGTCGATATCTACCGCACCTACATTCCATTCACGGGGCACTTCGATCGCTAAGCCGCGAAAATTTAAAATCTACGATCTGGATCCGATTCTACTCCGTGTCTTTGGATCCGAATCCGGAACCGAGGAAAATGAAAGATCCGATCCGGCCATCACTAAAGAAAATATTTCATGCTACAAAAATTCGGCATTTGCAAAATATCTCAAATTTCGTTAAAGAAATCGCGTTTCAAAGAAGACACGGTTAATTTCGTGATTAACCCTTCGAGCCGGTCAGTGTATTTAAATAGCCAGGCCCTACTCGCGGTATTTAAATTTGCGAAAAATCTCATTTTGTGCACCGTTGCAAACATTTATTTTTATCTTTGTTACTTTTAATTATAATAATGTAAAAATTTAGTATAATATACTAAAATGTTTAATTTATATAATAAAAATTTTACTTACGTCTATCCGTATAATTTGGTGTTTATTCACTTAGAATTTGCAAACTTGAGTCCTAAAAGTTAACTTTGGTGTGATAAATTTTGAAGCATTCCTCTAAACATAAGCCAGCATTGCAGTCAGGGCACCAGTACACTGTTTCCTTCCTTTTGCCTCTAGCTGAGCACACTTGGCATCTTCTCTGAGGCCTGGACTTCTTCGCGGTAGGCAGTATTTTTTCAATGAAATGTCTCTCGACTAACCGGCGTGGCGACGGATTTGTGGGAGGTCTCCTAGCTGTCGATGAATTTGAGCTAGCTCCGTATTTTTCAAAGAGCTGCTGGATTAGCTGAAGACGAAAGTTTAGATGATCCACCTTATTTTGACCGCTATTGAATATTACTAATGAGTTGTGAACGGAAACATTCAATAACCTTCTAAATAGTTTTATATACCATTTCTTAGTCTTTTTGCGTTCTAGTAAATATGGCTGAAGCTTTTGGTCTTTTAGGTCAACACCACCCATTGCACTGTTGTATTCTACAATACACACTGGTTTAGTTTTTCCATTCTTCTCACGAAAATTATTGCAATGGAAGGTTGAAATAAATGAAACTGGTTTTTTGTCTTTCCACTTCATAACCATTATTCTTTCGCAAACTTTCGCTATGTGTTCTCCTTTCTTCAACTTTGCTAACTTTACCTCTTTTGGAACGTTTTTGCAAGATAATCGTAAAGTTCCAGCAACATTTGTACCATGATCCAATAAATATTTAGCCAAAGCTGGTGAATTATAATAATTGTCTAACCATAATGAATAGCCTTTTTCAAAAAGAGGTTCTAATAATTTTATCACTATTGCTGAAGTCTTGAGCCCATCAGGAGTTTCTGTAATTGAAAATGTTGAATCAGCTCCTGAGTAAACAACAAAACTCCATAAGTAGCCAGTATCAGATTCGCAAAGCTCAAAGGTTTTTATACCAAATTTAGAAGACTTCAAAGGAATATATTGCTTGAATGATAGACGCCCCTTCCATAGAGTGAGAGATTCATCAACAGCAATATTTTCCTTTGGTAAATACATTTTTTCAAATTTATCCTTCAAGTAATCTGTGATAGGTTGAATTTTGAAAAGTTTTTTGTTGCCATTATAATGTCGGATATTATCATTATCAACAAAATGTAAAAACTTTGAGATGCATTCGAATCTGTCCTGGGACATTGTTTTGGAGAAAATTTCTGTTTCCAGAAGTGGGTTTCGTGAAAAATATGAACGAATTGTGGGCTTTTGAACTATTCCCATCAACATTATCAACCCTAAGTACACATATATCTCCCCAGTATCAACAGGTTTCCATTTGTTCAGTCGTGATCGAGGGGATAGTGGATTATTTGCTAAATAATTATTTGCATACCTGTTCGTCTCGAAAACGATTTTTTCGATTATTTCATCATCAAAAATATTTGTGAAAGACTCAACTATATTATCAACTAGCACTGTTGGACCACATTTCCCAATGAAAGGAAATTTTTTTGGAATGTTGCATTCATCAAAATCATCCCAGACCCAAGAGGAAGAAAGACCATCTGCCCTTCTTGGAGTATCACCGTCACTTTCGTCTTCGCTATCGCAAACTTGGGAAAGGGTATTCACTGAGTAATCACCTTCTTCTTCACTTGAGCACTCACTACCTGAATCAAGAAGCACTTCATCTTCTTCACCCAAATTTTCAACCATATCTTGTATTTCTTCATCACTCAAAAATGATTTATTCCTTTTAGATTCCATTTGTAAATTTGTATCGGGCTTCCTGCCCTTCTTCTCCACACGAAAGTAATCTACCAACTGAGTCAGTTGGGAAGTGAGGCGTGAGGCTTTGTGGCCAACGTCTCTGTGAGTCAAAATAATAAATATAAAGAACGAACGAAGCATGAATGCTCCGAGAGAAGTGTTTACGAAGATCCCCTAATATGACTGGATGCGATAATGAGAGATAGAATCCAGATGCCCGGCATAAACACAAGACAAGCAGAATAAGAGATCTCTTTGAGATGACGAAGGAGTCCAAGGCTGACCTACCAATGGCGATGTGATAGATATGGTTTTTTTTTCCTAGAGTGCCTTTTCATGTAGCAGAAGGCAATGATAACAAAGAGGCATCTTCTCAGAGGCCAACGATAACATTTGCCCTTCAAAAAGTGCTGCGATGAAAATAAAAAAAAATCTGAACGAAGGAGTGTAACGCACCGTACCACACACCGAGAACCGCATATGGGGCTGACCACCGAAGCCGTGCAGTGTACGGCAAACCGCGCGTAAGGGTTAAACCCTAAAGTCGCTTATTTCGTGAATCCTGTCGCAAAAAACGTTTCGCGCAAATGTCATGTCCCTAACTATTGCACACTCAATAAAAGAGTGTTGCTTACCATTAAGCAGCATGAGGTTGACAGAGTGCAGGCGCTCACAATGGCCAAGAAAAACTCCTGGAGAGGAGTAGATTTGTGAGGGAGAATATAACCTTTCTCCTTCATCCATCCTCTTGTGGCCACCCCTGCCTGTATTGTCAAAACTCAACCAACCATCGAGGAGGTCAAGCATATCTGGAAGGACATTTATGAGTTGTCAAAGCCATTCAATGGGGACTCTCTGGCCTTGGACCACTTTAAAAGAGTTTTGTGACCACAGTCTGCAAGATATGGATGGACCCTTCTCGGTCTCAGAAAGTGACATGAAGAAGGCTTTTTCTGGCAAGAAGAACTTCACTGCTCTGGGAAGGGACGCAGTGAACACCTCCTGGAGGAAGAAATTCACTTCCACCCATGAGCACCTTGCCAGAATCTCTTCACATCCTTTCTGTCAGGGAGTGAACCAATTCCTTCTTGGCTGACGGGGTTGCACGGTTCTAAAACTGAAGAAGGGAGGCTTGTCCAATCGTAAGAACTACCGCCCTATAACCTGCTCCAATACTCTCTAATAAGGCATTCACCTCCATTCCTCCTCATTGGTTTGATGAGCACAAATATATAAGAAATAGTGTTAGTATCATCATATTGCATAAAGCATCCAGTACATTTCCAAAGAGAGCAATTTGTATCATGTCAAATGAAGTTACATTTTTGACATGCTATATTTCTGAAATTGATAATAAATTGTAAAATGGAGGGGTGGGTGGGGGCCTTCTGGTGCCCCACTGGCACTTAGACCTTTTTAGATTCATTCTGTCCCACATTTAACCTGCCCACCACGTGCAGACAGGGGACAAGAGCACCACGGTAGAGGTATGGAGGAGGGTCACCCATCCAACCTCCATCATGTTCCAACGTTGCTTGCCTTTGGTGATCTGACGGGAACCAGTTTGTCAACGTGGCTAGGCCCTTGCTCTCTAAAATTGATAACTCTCAATATTTAATATCATTGGTGTAATATTTATACACCAGTACAAGACCTGGTATTATGCGTTGATTTCAAAAGCAATTTTGGACCTATATTTATTATTATTTTTCATGTTGTATTATAGCCTGGTTGTATGTCAATAGTGCATGTATGGTGATCTTTAACCCCTGCCACACACTCCTGGTGGCTTGCAGCGTTTTGCGTAGATGTAGAGATCTCTGGATGCAATTAACCAGTTTATAAATTTTACCAATTTTTTTCACTTATTTAGCAATTAGGCATTTTTACTTTACAAATTATTAAAATTTATATGTTAAATTATATGAATGATGAAAGAATTTAATAATTATGGGAGGACTCCCTATATGATTTTCTGTTTCACTACAACATTGAAAATTCATGACTCGGTATCCTACTTTGGCTTTGTCGAGATAATCTCCAGATCATTTTAAATAGAAACCCACATTTCATGAGGTTGATGGTTTGAGGTGTAACTTTATGGAATTTGCTTGTATTCATTATGAATGATAGGATAAGCTTTGTAATTCCACAATTATTTATTTCACACTACTATTTATACAATTTAGTATAAATACACTGTTTTGTATCAATATCAGTGCAATCGTTGAGATAATTTTCTCTGTCACTTTACAAACTTATTCTATTGTCAGAACCATTTACAAGTGATGTGTCAGTAGATTGCCCATGGAAACAATTGAAGCCAGCTTTTTGAAGCAAAGATTAGGGTACTTTTTTATAAAATAATCTGCTGGCTGAAAGTACAATAGTAAAATGAATGATGTCACGTACCATGAAAGATTACTGCTGAATAAATTGTATGACCTTAAAACTCTGTTGAGGGATGGGCAAAGATTTTGAGAGGCCCTAGTCTTTGTTGAGACTTTTTATCTTCAACCATTACTTAAGGCTGGGACACAACCAACGTAAACGGCTGGCGTGAAACAGGAACTTTTTCTCTAGTGGACACAATCAACGTCCACGACTCCGGAACAATTGACTGACAAAATCTGATGCAAAGGAAACCCGTAGCGAATGTAAAAAGGAGCTAGCAATTAATTTACAAGACTGTAGAGGTACTTACATATTCCATGCTGTTGATGAAGTTACCACATCGCTTAAATTTCCTAAAATTGACAAAAATTAAAATGTGATAAGCGTGTGTAATCCTTCCTAACGAAATGTTTACTATTTCCGACGTCAACAATGGCAAACAAGGTTTTTCATGTCATTAGTTACCATATAAAATCTTAATAAAACACAATAACTTAAAATATCTGTTCATTAATTGATTCCCACTTCAGAAAAAAGTTAGGGAATTCTCTGTGCTAAAATAAAAGACATAAGTTGTACAATATTTGAGACTAAAATTTAGTTCAGAAGAGGCATGCATCCACTTGTATCTCAATAACTGTAATACATGAGAGATGTAATCTCCCATCATGTGCTGATTGTGACCATTTCCGTTCTCTCACTCATGCGCCATCTCTTCACGTTTTACGGTACACGTCATCCATTTACATTGATTGTGTCCCGCCCTTAAAGGTCGGAAATGCAAAGCAATCTGGTGAAGTGTTGTACTACTTTAATTAAAATGGGCCATGAAATATTGCCATCTGTCATCCTTAAGGGGTAAATTTATGGTCTGCTATTTTGAAAATCTGCATTGCCATCTGTCATCCTTAAGGGGGAAATTTATGGTCTGCTATTTTGAAAACGTGCATCTTTAACTCTTTTGTCTTTACATGCTTGTCATTTCGGATTCATTTCAGTGTGAGGAAAGGCTGCCCAGTTTCCTGGAACACTTCGACATTGTTTTGATTGATGATCAAACAATGTGTGTAATGAATGACCTCCTGCGGTTGATAATTAAGAATTGATTTGTTTGATGAGGTCCGTTACACATTTTGTAATTGTTGAATTATTGTTCATAGTCGTTCACAACACCATTTTGGTATGTTCCACCACACATTTTTATTATACTAACGCAGTTCACTTCATTAAAACAAATTTTGTAAATTTTTGGACTTATTTATTAGATAAATATTATTACATGTTGATGATCATTATTCAGTTTAATAATCATTGACTCACTTTAATAATCATTGACTCACTTTATTTCACAAACATTATCTTCTAAGCGATTTCATTTGTTCCTCTCTTTTACATTCACACCAGAATCGTGTTGATGAATGACCTCTGTGAAATATTTTTTAAGACAAAGCTTCTTAACCTATATCTATTCATGGAAATCTTCACATGGCAGGTACTATGTCTTTCTTTGAAAAATAAAAGCAGCTGTTAAATATTGGTACAGAAATGCTCACTCAGGGTCAAGTTGGAGTGTGCTACATTTGCGTAGCAAATGTAAACCATCGAGCATTTAATTCCCTCAATAATACAAATGTTGAGCAGAACTGTATGTTTGAGTCAAATAAAACATATAAAAGACAGAGTTAATAATAATTTTCTACCCTTAACTGCTATTATTAAAAATAGAAAAAAATAGGTTTTATTTATTTTATTAAAAAAATTCATTGTTACATATTTTAAATCTAACGTAGCAAATTATTTAGTCGGTGACATATATTGTGAAGCTTTTGAATCATGGCACTTTATTATCAGTTTATTTTTAATCATAAAAAACCAAGTATCATACAAATACATAATTAAATGGAACTACATATTATGTGTTCAACGCAAAGCTTCATCATGTGCTAATTTTTTTTAATGTCAATGGATTCACTGTGCTTTAAAATGTTGATGATGTTATAGCAGAGTGGATTAAAGATATAAGGCAGCTATAGATTTCTATAAACTGTTTTACGTCCAGGGAAATGCCATCAACATACTATTGAGAAAGAGATAATATTCTGAACGGTGACCTTCAGAAAATAAAGGGGTTATGAGTATTGACATTTTTTTCATGAGGATGACATCATCATGAAAGCTACCAACATAAATTTCAAATTCTTGCAATATTCCTGTCTGAAATAATTTCAATCAAGATCTTCAAACCACTAAACACAGCAAAAAAAAATTAATGGTGGAAAATTAACTAACAAAATGTTGGAAAGATAACTGGGTTGCAAGTGCATATCCCTGTAACTACAACACTGTGAAAAACAAGGATATAGGTATTCTACTCATGTACTGTAGAGAACTTTCCTGACAAGCAGGCTACTTTTTTCAGCTGTATAGTTCATGAGAGCTCATAGTGGCCAAAACAATGTTGGATCTTCCTTAGCAAAACCATGGATGACAGTGACAGAATGAGGATGATGTGTGTAATGGCTGTAGTGTGCTCTAGTTGCAATTTTAACTATGCAATTGGGAAAATCATTATGAACTAAGACAGGAGCTCAGGCAGTTGCTTCCGAAGTAAGCTTGCGAAAACACTTCGGAAAAGATGATCACTGATATCATTCCAGTCCCTATATCCACGCCGACTTGAAAATGAGGAGATTAAGCTTAGAAATTTGCAAATGTGTTAGGTTAATTATACTGCAATATTGTCGGAAAAACATGCCATTTCCTGCAAGGATCCTCCTTTTTCCAGTGGCCACCATGTCTGGTCACTCCTGGAAGCAACAACTGGACATAATGCATGCTACAAAAGTGTACGTACATCAATCCCCCTTCCTTAAACCTGCCTACCTTGTACTACAAATCTGTCATTGCAGTCTTGCAAATCTTGCAGTCATTGCAAAGTAGACAACAGGTAGGGCACATTCAAGGTGGTGAGACGCTGAATATGGACGGCAGAATCATTAGCAAGGAATATGGAGGCAACGGATACACATTGAAAATGGGGCGACGGGAGTTAGTATGAATCCTGGGAAAGAGAAGGCGAAGAAAGGACCATTTGAAAGTGCCAGAAGTGGCTAGTGTCGTCACAAGGGACGTGTAATTCAGAACTAGCTGACTTCATTCCAGTACTTACTTCTTGATGTTCGCTGACTGCAGTGAACATAGATAGTATCGGATGACGGAGCCCTTCGGTCACACCAGCCATCATGCAGCAAGAACATATTGCGTGATGAATAAATATTGGGAGCATTACACAGGTCCGGCATAAGTCAAAATGTATACCCGGGCGAGAGTATCCCCCCCTCCCTAATTGTAAACCCCTTGTGCCATGTATTCACCAGTTTTAACAGTTGTAAGAATTAAGTGGTAAATTAGCTAATTGGGAATGAAGTAAGTTGTTAATCCCCGAATACAAAAAACTTGATCCATTCCCACACCGCCCCGGGCCTGACATCATATATTACGACAGGCTCAGATTTTAGGGGCATTGCTTAAAGGAACTTTGTCTTCACATCGGCACATTCATGCATAATATGTTCATGGAGAATCAATTATCAAATTTCGTTTGTTTAAAGGGAGGTGCGTAATAAACAGCCGAGACTACTCAACCATGAGCGACAACTGGAAACCGTCCAACGCCAGTGCACCGCCAAATACTTGAGTCACCTTTGTTTACAAGGAAGCCACTACCCCGGAAACTTGGATGACTGATTCATTCCAGAATATTCTCAATGCGTACCTGCCGGCGATGAAACATTTCGACGTGAACATGTCTATGGGCAAGAATTACAAAATTTCGCCTCAAACATTGCTATCATGAACTTACATGGATACATGAACATACAACTTATAGGGTTCTTGATCGCTATTTTCGCCAGAGAAAATCTCCCGCCATTTGCTTTGTTTGCGCTAGCAATATGATGATATTATTCTTTTATTTCTTTAATTTATTTAATGGTGGCGCAAGTATCGCTACCTAAAAGAGCTCGATGGTTGAGGTGCAAGATTATTAGTTGTCATCGGTGATAACGACGGCAATGATTAATCTGCGAGATTCTGTGCTTCATTCGTCGTTCAATTTACATGGATGTACAACGTGCATCTTTGATTTCTGAGTTGTTTATTGTTTTGAGCGCTGCTTTGGGCGCGGCTTCAACTATGTTTCGAGTGGTTTGAGAAGTCAACAACATCTGCTGTAATTATCTTGATGTTAAAAATACCTTATAATGGTCCTGGTGGACTATAAGAGCAGTTACTGACTGCATCACGACTGGGAAACAGATAGAAATGAGAAAGATTAGCGGGGTATGTATAATTTAACCCATGCCTTTGATCGAAATGTCATTGTGCTAATTTGGCATTGACGCCTAACATTATATATTCAGACAATGAGGCGGTTGCTGGTGGCTTTTGACTTTGACCATACCATAATAGAAGGAAACAGTGACGTGGTGGTGAGAAATCTTCTTCCAAACGAGACTCTCTCTGATGATGTTCGTAGTCTGCACAAGTCTGATGGTTGGACTGCCCATATGAGGAGAATCTTCCAACTTTTGCACGAAAATAAGTTTTCTCCGGAGGAGATACTAAGTGCTGTTAGGAATATACCATTTACATCTGGAATGGAAGAACTATTGAAGTGGCTTCATGAAATTAACGGAGAAATCATCATAATTTCTGATTCAAATTCCATGTTTATCGACGATTATTTGTTAAATTCTTCTGTTGATAAGTGTGTAACGAAGGTATTCACCAATCCTGCTGTTTTTAATGATGATAATTGTTTAGAAATTGAAATGTATCATTACCAAGATTGGTGCGGATTAAGTACGAAGAATATGTGTAAAGGACACATTTTAGAATCTTACATAGAAGAAAGATCGAAGGAAGGGATGGAATTTCCGTTTGTTGCTTACGTAGGTGATGGCGCAAATGATTTCTGTCCTACTCTTAGATTGAGTGAAAAGGACATAACATTCCCTCGTGTTGGATATGCCTTGGAAAAGAAAATTGTTCATGCCCAGGACAATAATCCAGGTCTGATTAAAGCCTCTGTTGTCCCGTGGACAAGTGGACACGACATAATTGGTGCTTTGAAGGAGAGGCTAAATGACTCTGTTTGATTGTCAAACTTTTTCTGTGAATAAAGTTGTTTGTATTCATTTAACGCGTTTTGTCATTCCTACATATTAGAAGTTTTTACGGTCTGAACTAACTTTATGTGTGTCATGAGGTGGTCATGAGTATAAAATCAAATTTGTGCGCGCAGCGCTGCTTTCCATGGTGGAAGCCAGTGGAACTAGAAGACGGCTGCTTGTCAACCATTTTTGTCTGAAAAGGTTTTGTTGTAAGTAAAAATTTCATGTGAATGATTGACAGCATTTCATAACTTTATCGTATTAATTGGTGGTGTTATTATCATTAAGACTCTAGCATGTATGTGGTGCATTAACTTTTTCGATAAGCTTGAATGACAATTAAGTTATCAGTAAACATCTACTCGTGCTTTTGTCTCGCCGCTGTTCTTGTGTCGAAGGGCTGTACTTAAAGGGTTCCGCTAAGATCGGAAAGATCAATAAATCGGCTACGGAGTGGCTTCGTATCTTTAAGGAAAGCGAATGTGATTACGCTCTTTAATCACCTTCGCTTTTACATATCAGAAGTGGAATATGCTGTGAACAATTATTTCAACTTATGTTTGAATGAGTATGAATTCACTTTTGCGTACCGTGTGATGAGACTGTCAACAGACGTTGTTTCCTTAACTATGTACACATTTAGTGCTGTATTCGGTTTTAGTTACAAAAGGAGGAGATATTTCATGGTTTGACAGTTTTTTTGCGTGTTTGGATTTCCTGTAGGAACAGGTTGGTTTTTATTTCATAACTCGCGGGTAGCATAGTGTTGGTGTGTTTGTAGCACCTAATCGTATCTTGGGGAGTTTTTTTCTTCATGGAGTGACTCTAACTTCAATTATTCCTAATATTCCAACAGGAACACCTAGATCATTGAACGTTGCCACGATGAATAAAAGGTGAGTTGGGATAGAAATATTAAATGCTTAATTAAGAGTGGAGAGGATCAAATTTTTAGTTATGCATTCAGAGGCTTATAACACAATAAAGCCGTTTCATTGAATGAGGTAACATTTTCCGAGTAGTTGAGAATAAAGTTGAAGTATTAGGCCGTTGTAATTTTGCATAAAACGAGTTTTACTTTAATATATTAGTCTTCCGGATGGACCGTAGGTGAGCATGATATCTTTTCGCTACTCTCTGAAATAGCGCCGGTATAAGCAATCATTCGTGTGTAGGATAATGTTGTAAAATGATATTTAGGGACGAGTTGATCGGAAAAGAAAGTCGTTAACACTTTCGACAGGCCCTTACCTTGCCCTTCTTTGAGACGTGGATTGTTTTGTATACATTAAGAATTATGTCCCTGGTTATGTTAATTTTGTTTGCATTGTTCCGTAATTCTGGCCTATTTTGTTCTCAACCCGGTAAATATCGAATGCCGTACATTAATGTAGCATGAACTTTATCTCACAGGACTCGGCGAATTTTATTTTTCTCGAAGTTCGATTCTCTTGTGTGTTTTGCTACTGACTTTGCAACTTTTTTCATTGTTAGTGAGAATGGCATGATTTATAGTTCATTTTATATGCCTAGCCGTATATCTAGTTAAATTTACTCCGTACTAATGTGCCAAGTTGATTTCATTTTTCAGCTTGATAACATTTATACGCCAAGACAAGTATCGTGTGAATATATACGTTTTGAGTTTACATTTCGGGGAAGAGGTGTGCATTAATGCGATAGGCAATGAAGGATCTTAACTCATGCATGTTCTTCCCATGTGCGTTGTGTATATCAACAAAGGATCCTGAGTTGCGTACAGATTGTTAAGTCATTCAAATAAGATGAGAAGTTATGTTTTTTGTGTATCTTTTAAGTTTCGCTGGTATTTATAGCCGAAGACCATTATGTTTTAGAAAGCTTGGGAAATTCACTTCATGAGTGCCGTATTCATTTTTTGTCACAATTAATGTCTTCCTAAAATTCTACTTAGTTTGATCATTGCTACGATGATAATAATTATAATGATATGTTTTTCCGATCAAATGTGTGTTGCGATTTTTTACATTATACGTGAGCATTTTTTTCAGGTGGTTGCAGGTTTAGAAATCATTAGTTGTTATATGTAGATCATTTTCTCATTTAGTAGGAAACAACCCTCTTCCTTTTGGTTTTTATTATTTAGTATTGCATGGCATGTTTGACTCACTAATGTTTATATACTGCACAGAAATATATGGAAACTTCAGCGTCCCAGCCTTCTTATTTATTTGTAATTATTACAAGTACATTCATGTTAATGAAATTATTTGCATAAATATATAGTACCTCTGTAAATCACTTCTTGGGTGGGTCATAGGTGCTTCTTGAGCTTAACACTAAAATACGTAGAATATGGTTTCAGTTGAAATGGACTGGGTGTGAGTATGGATTTATATTTTAAAATACTAGAAAATGGTAATTTAATCATTATTTTTCAGTGTTTCGTTGCCATTGCTATAGACTGACATATATCTGTCCAATGCTTTTAATGTAGATTTATGATTAAAGTTGAATTGGGGCACACTTTCCCTTTTGAGCTCGGATAGAATTATATCCTCTTCCGGACCAATCTCGGAATTTTCCTGTTATTACTCCACCCGTTGAGGTCTCTTACTTTTTATCAGTCGTCGGTGCCTAGATTTTTCTTCTTAAGAATGAGTTGTTGGCGCAGAGATGTGACTTTAAAAAATGTGCAGAATAGTTGAAAAATTATCAATTCAAAAACTTAAAAGTGAGTCAAAAGACCTCATGGATTTTGTTCAATTAAGTCTCCTGTCACAATTTGAAAAACCTTTGCCTAAATTAATTCCATACAAATAAATTGTCATACCATTAGTTAGCAATGTATGGTTGCTATAAAGTGTGTATTCCAAAATTTTGGAAGAAAATGAGAATCTTATGCATGATAAAATGAGGAAAGTTAGGCTAGAAAAGGTTGCATTTCAGGAGGCATGTGATTTCACAAAATTTGAGTATTTATGTCAGGAAAAGAATTGTGAGGTGTATATATTGGGCTGTCGCAAAACACGTCATTCAGGAGAGAGAAGGGACTTGTGGTGTCTTGAGACAGGACAAGTCAATACATTAGGCATGGTAGGGGAGACGTAGTTGGGCATTTGGGGGAGGCTGAGCATGTAAGGGTTTGAGTTTGTGTGGTGGTCAAGTCCCCAGTAGACTTCCCATCTGGATGCCCACATTCTAATCCAGAAATGGTGGATTCACAGTGGTATACCGGTCCCTACTTGAGTGTTTGGTGGAGGGCACCTTCAGTTCTCAGTCCATTGCATGTATGTAAAACTGTGGACTACTTGTTGCATTTTATTGGGAGCAGGTTGCTGTTCATGCTGTTTCACTTGGCTGTTCTGGGAAAGATTCTGCTACATCACTCTCCTATTGAGTAATGCTGCAAATTACCTCAGTAATTGGTTGTCATGCCCAAATATCTATATCTACTGCTATGATCATGCTTCCAGCATCCTGCATTGGTTTAGCATGTTAGTGATGACTCACAGCGTGTGGATAATCAGATTTGCAGTTTTTCATTCTTGTCATGACTCCCTATTGATTTTGAAGTTAAAAACATGTTTAAAATACATTCTTTCATTTGTTCATCTATTTGTTTGGTTTTATTCTTCAACTTTAGGTTGCTGTTTTGCTTGTTCTTTGAACATTTGTACCGACATTGGTAATCTGGCTTGCAGATGACTTTGAAATGAGTTTCATTTGTATCATAGGCTAATTTATGAACTTCAAAACTTGATGATGCATACAATTATGAGGCTATTGAATGCCTTGTGAAACATTGAAATCAAAGTTAACTTTTAGTAGCCATTCTAGTTCTAATTCTTTCTGTAATTTAATTCATGGGTGATAACACCGCAGTCATGATTTATCCATCTTTTTGTCATCAATTGCTTTTTGAGTCATGTATGAGGGAAATTTTGAAAGATGTATCCTTCTTGTACTTAGATGTTTGAGTATGTGATAACCTGATTTGCTGTATGAATTTACTGACACTGTGTAGCCACTTTATTGTTTGAAGAATCCTTGCAGGGAATGCAATTCAAAATTAGCCCTCCTTTCTTTTGTTCCTGTTCTTCCTTTGTTACTGTTAAATAGTGCTGATACAAATACTTTCTTTCCTTTGATTAGTTTTCTCTTATTATGAAACGTTAACATTATGTTATGCTCATTTTTTTACTATTTTCTCTATCCATCTATCATTGTCCCATCATATCATTGTCCATGTATCTGAAAATGTTGTGGTATATACTTTCTGTCTTTTGACTGGAAACATTTAATGGGCATATTATATCTCCATGTGCTCCCTCAGTCTTATCAGCTGCAATTTGCCTTTCTTTATGGTTTTTGACTTCACACTTAATTATTTCGATACAATTCCTTGTTTTCCGTTGAAATGTTTTAAGTTAAATATGTCAGTGATTTCATCCAGTTTGCTGATCCAGTCATTCACTTTCTCTGTGTTCTGTTTCAGGATATTCTTAGCTATGTCTCGCCGCAGAGTTTCATGCCCGCAAATAACCCAACAGCTTTGGGATGCCATCAAAATCACTAGCTATCAAAAGCAATTGCCGACGGTGGAACGGATTGGACGGTACATGAGTCGAGTCCATGGCATCACAGAAGGTATGTCAGTTGCTTGGGGGTTCTCCCATTCATTATTTTTCAATCCTAAGTTTGGTACACTGCAGCCATCCATACTTCCATATTCATTGCTATATCAGATCATCCTGGTAGATCTTTCGTCACCCATTAATGCAGGAAATCCCTCATTCAAGGATGTCTTATTTGGTTTAGTGTATATTTGTATTATTTTGTGTTTCATGGACTTCGTAAACATATATGTACTTCGGCTTGGCAAACCTTTAGTCTGCGACAATGTTCACCCTAAACTTTGTGTAAAGTAGTCTCTCACCAATTCAATACAAATTGTTCATTAGTAAAAACAACATATTAGTGTAATATTTTCAACTGTATGGTTGGAACTACATTGTTTTGCTGTATGAAGGAGAATTCCTTTTTATACTAGAGGCCTGAGGCTCCTAGAAGCCCTCATTAAAGTGTGTTAGTGGGCCTTGCAAATATGATAGGCATGAAAAAAATAGTATTGATTGCTCAGCAGTATGTCTTATGAGATGGGGAAGCTTGTGTATAGATGAGGACTTAAATTTCCTAACTGTGTGGTAATTTTTCAGAAATACAGTGAAACCTCTAATTTGTACTTTTCTATGAACCACAAAAAAGTGTAAATAGTGGGAAAAGGAGAGTTTTCAGTTTTACATGCATACTTACACAATATAGAGTAAAGATAAAGCTAAGAAACGACGATAAACTAAATTAAAACAAAATCATTAATTATTTCAGAAAAGTGTATAGCTTTATTTATGATTTATTTTCTAAGATATATTTCTCGTCATCATCATCATCATTCATCATCATTGGTCAACAATCCTAGGATAGGTTTGATGCAGCTTTCCACTCAATTCTTCTATCGGCCTACCTTTTCATTGTGACGTAATTCTTCTCTTTTACATCCCTCACTACCTGTTCCATGTATCTCATATGAGGCCTGCCTTTTCCAATCATCCTGTTCACTTTTCCCTCGACAATTGTCTTCATCAGGCCATCGTGTCTCAAGATATGGCCAATTAAGTTGTCCCTTCTTCTTTTAACCCTTTCGCTACGAAGGACGTGTTAAAACGGCGTCAATTTTTCTACGCAAACGAACGAACGACGTGTTAACAAGTCGCAGTCGCTAAGCTAGCCCCAAGCAGGCCAGAAAGGTGTGTGTTTTAAAGGCCCTCTTCTCGGGACGTCTTAGGTACCCTTTCTCGATCCGCGGGAGAGGATTATCCCGACCCTTCGTTGCTGTGCGCGACCCAATCCCCGCAGGGGTCCGCGGTCAGTTGCTTGTAGGTGCAGTAGAATAACAAACTGAGAAGTTATTGTTTAATTGGAAAATTGAGCATTATAAGTATATTCCTTATGTTTAGTTCTACAACTGCAAATTTTAAACGGAGCTCTACCGTTATTTTTAACGTAGTTCGTGAGTAAAAGAATCTCCGAACAAATTTTTGTTAATTATTTAGTTGGTTATGAGTGATTTTTTATGTTTTTATTTAGTTAGGAAGTTATAATGTTTTTAGGTTCAACAACTGAATGCTATTTTTTCATATGTGTTGATGGCCATATTTTTCGTGAGTTTCAATGTTTATTTTCCCTGTAATTACTCAATCTAATATAATCATGACAGCTGACGATTTCACTTTCTTTCGTTGGTCAATGCTTTCCGCCTAAAGAATAGTGATTTCTGGCAGTCCTTCGAATCAAAATTAAGGGTTCCGTAGACCGTACATCTCATGAATTAACGTGCTGAAGATTTCTAAGTATCGTTTCTTTGATTGGCGCTCTGATGATGTCAAATGCCTGAATAAGGCTTTTTTATATTCATAATAATTTTATCGTTGAAAAGTGGTCAAAATAATTTAAGACTGTGACATAAAACGGCAAAATTATTTGCGTAACCATTGATATGATTTTTTTGCTAGAGAGCTTAATATTAATGGTAGAATTTCGTTCAAAAGCTGTAAAGGCACTGTAAAACTAAATTAATTCGTTTCCGATACAATTAATATCGACGCTGCAGCAACAATGTTTTTAGCAAAACGATTGCATAAACAAATGTTTGACCGCGACGGCATGCTGTTAAGGGGTCATGAAGCAGGAAAGGGTGAAGATTATCTCGGCCCGGTGCCCGAGAAAAAGGTTCGACACCCCTCTGGGCCACGACCCAAGTTAGGGAAACAGGTACCTGAGAGGATCCTAGCGTAGCGAAGCGAATTTTTGGCATTCGTGAGGGAAGTAGCATTTTTGTAACATGTAGCTCCGTCGCGAAAGGGTTAAGAGTTGTCAGCAGACTTCTCTTTGAAATATTTCTATCAATTTTTTAATCAATCCAACCAATCATTTCCATTGTCCACGTTGTCAATTCCATAATTCCCAAACTTTAGACATTTTACAATGCTTTTCTCTTATGACGACACCATATGCAGCAATATTTAATGGTATAGAACTTTAAAAAAAAAATTTAAGTTGGTATGTCTTCATACCAAGATTTCTTGACATTGTCTTATTTTTGACAGATGTCTGAACAAGCTACAATGCTTCTGAATCAAATCTCAGCTTTTCATGAATGTATCTGTTGTAAAGATCGGTACCTAATCTTAAATGTTTTGCCATATCGGTGTGAGTTGCATCATGAGAATCCGCTTGATCCACAATTTTTAATTGTACCTAAATTGAAAAATTCTAGTGGCTGAGGAGGCTTCCATACAGTTATTAGAAGATGACTCAAGGGTTTTTGGTATTTTTCCACGTTGGTTCACCCTGCTGGACAATGGGTTCACTGGCATTCCAGATGGCATCCTCAGGTCCTAAGTATAGGAAATTTGATATAGATAACAGATACAGGTAATTTGATAGGACTTGATCTTCGGGCTTGAAGATGGCATCTGGAATGCTGACAAAACTGTTATCCAGCTGGATGAACCAACGGGGAAGAAGCCTGAAAACCCTCGAGTCATCTGAAAATATTCTAATTCGCTTCAACTTCCCATTTCCAAGCAGAATAAAATTTACATTCTGGGGAAATTGAGGATAACATTAACAACATATGAGAATATTGAGCTACCTTGCTGGTTGACTACTGCAACCAGTTATCAAACAAAAAAAAATTTCATGAAATAAATTTTTTAATTCAATTTAGTTTTCACGTGATAAAACAAGTTTCAATAAGTTTTGGTTTGTAGTACCCCATCACATTAAAACTGTTGCATCAAGGCAACACGAATGATCCTAGTTATTGGCCGCCAATTCAGTTCTTGTCTGGGTAAAAAGTCATTTTCATTTCTGCATAATGTGAACTTTGGTACAGTTTAAATATTCTCCCTCAGATGTTCCTAAGTTGTATAAATTGCATCCTAATTGCATTCATTTCATAGCACGAATCTTTTTCCTGCAAAGAAATCACTAGTGTAAATATTTCATCTTTCCGTCATTAGTGACCTTGTATACTGCCCCACTACATTCAAATTAATTCCTTAAATTGGAGCACATTACTGCTCTCTCTTGTGTTCTTGAAAAATACACAAGAGAGTCTCCGTCTCCAAAAACTTTGCGCGAGGAGGCATAGTGATGGTATGCTTGCAAAGATACTGTCAGTTCTTAAACTGACACTGGCTTGCATTCTTAAAGACAATACTTTTTTCCGCTTTTGTCAAGTCCTCATGACTCATTCACAGCGATAGGCGAGCTGCTTGCAGCAGAAGATTCCACACGTGCCCTACCTTTCTCTTTCAGGCATGTTCTGGGCAGTTGAGCGTGCTTTTATAGCCTAAAATAAATATATATTGTGACGGTTCCGCCCCTCAGCCGGTGGCCGCGGCCGCAGGGCCGGGACAAACGTCCACATACGTGGGCAAACCGTCTCCTTAAAAAGGTGGGCACGGCCCTCGCATTGGAGACCCCAACGTGCCAAACTGATGTGGAAGTGACGGTGACCCACAAATGATAAAATTTAAAGGGATCGTGAAGGGGGTTAGGCTGGGAGTGAGGAGGAGGAAGTATGGCCAATTAGGAACAGGATGAATACACTGAAACACGCGTGGTTTGGAGATTGCAAAATATTTTAGTGTTACGACTGATAACATAAACTCCCTCCAGAATACATGAAATAAGCATTACATTGGAACACTGATGGTGGATGAATCTCAATGAAATGGATGATGCTCAAACACATTTGTGACATGGATGGGGATGAAAATGATGAGGTGAAAATGATCAAAGATACAAAACAAAAATGCAGCTTTTACATTTAGCTTCGGTCGAATTGACTGACCGAGGAAATGAAATTAACAGAAAGCATTTGATACCATACTGACAGTTGAAATGCATTAAGGCTCCGTGGCCCACTGTAACAACTCAATAATATATGATATGATGATGGTGATGAGCGTTGCCTCAATAGTCCCACAACACTCAATAGTTCACACTTGGCTCGCCGTTCATAAAACAAAGTGGCGAACAAGAGGGGAATAAGGGGGAGGGGCAATGGGCGAAGATGGGATGACAGTGGCTTACGCAACGGCCGGTGCAGACCGATGATCGAGAATGAGGCACAGGACGAGGGTGGTGGCACTCGTGTCACCAGGCAGCATTTAGGCAAGCGGCCCTGGCCCGTGGATCCCTCACACGACGCCGACGGAACCCTGCGTTTCCGGCGTCTCTGAATCCGTGGCATATGGCAGCTACTGGCAATGCATGCTTGCACCGTCACGAAATTTCAAGACAGAATTGCGGCGAAGAGTGGCCAACCAACCACCTCACGCTGTCGCCAGTCCTCTGCAGCCTTCGATCCGTGCTCCTCCACTGACGCGTCTATCCACCAAGTCTTCCCTGAAGACTCGCCCAGTTATCTCCTCTCTCTTTTCAGAGAGTTTTTCTCTCTGCCCCCAAGCGGCGTTCCTTCCGCTCTTAGATGGGATGGGGGTCACGTGATAGGGGGGATGGGTGCACAACGTCACTGGGGCAGGCCACTTCCACTCACTACCGTGATCCTGGAGGGGAGTCAAATAACCCCTCCCAGGCCACACACTCACACCTTCGTGGATGCACTAAACTGTGCTCCGGGAGTGAGCCACTCCAAAAACCACTTGCGTGGAACCACATTCCTAACCATCGTGGGCCAGGGGCAGGAGCCGGGAAGAGTGGGAGGGTTGGGGTAGTGAGTGCGGAAAAGGGTAGGAGTAAGAATGGGGAAAACCCTGTGACGGACTTAGATTTCATAAGTGGATTTATATTAATGACTCGAGAGCAAAAGAAAGGTCCAAACAGTGATTTCCGGAACGGAAAGCATGCGGGATGGAAAATAACACAGTCTGACAAATTCATCAATAACAAAAAAAATTGATTAATGTAATACAGTTGAGCACCCTTAATCTGGGAATCCCTAATCCGGTAACACCCATAATGCGGCAATTTTGCCACAACCACCTACCCGGTACTTTGTGGAAAATGCCGAAACTTTTTTACAGAAACATTGCTTCATAACCTGCCGAGATATTATCCCATTAATAATGTTAATTTTCCAATTGCAAGAATCAGAATAATTTAAACATATTAATTCTGGTACTTCGTGTACACTGGAACTATTCAGCAACTTGAACTAAACATACAAAATTGAAGACATCGCCGAGACGGACTAGTTTACAGATCGGCCACTTTCATTGGCGCGCATATTTTTGATTGACCACTGGACGTAATTTGATAAAATTATTTGTTATCTGCTTATGTTTCTCCCCAACCATTTGTAATCTATACAGATGTGGCAAAAGCAGATGAGTGAGCATCAGCACAAAACGTTAACGATTGCAGAAGAAGTGCAAGTTGTGACTCTGTTGCATCGACCGGTAAATCGTTTGTTTGAAACATACAGCGTGGGATCTTCGTCAGTATAACTATATAACACATTAATAAGCAGAAAGAGAAAATCCTAAAAATTTTACAGCTAAAGTGACACGAAGAAATGGGCGACAGAGAGAAAAACTATGAAAGACGATTTAAGTGTTGATTTTACATCGCGTGGTTAATTCGATTGCGTCAAAGTGAAGGGCTTAGGTAGTATTTCCGGCCAAATGCTAATGAAGCAGACTAAACTATTTCAGAAACAGATATGATCTAAATGACGTTATGTGTGAAAGTTTGCGTGCATGGAATAGTATTTTACAGTCAGTTCTAAAACACGCGTGGTAAAAATTGTGGCCTGCTTTGAGGCTTGATGTAGACGAAATAAGTGGGGATTTCACACTTTCATGTTTCTGAGGATAAACCTATGATGATGGTGTTGGTTGACTAAGCAAACAGCATCCATAACCAATAATTAAAGGAAATGGAATTGGTAAATTCAGAGGAATTGATAGCTGGCGACCAGGATAGCGCTCACCACACAACGTTTCACCGATGATGAAATCACTGAAATGGTGATTCATAACAATAAATATGTGCGGGGATGAAGATGAAGAGTCTGAAATTGTTGAAGGAAGACTACAATTAATGATGATCTTTATAGAATCATCCGGTCCGGGCGCCCGTGACGTAGTGATGAGCGGCCGTACACATGACACCCACGAGTTGACTTCGCGCTGAATCAGCTTACAACAAATCAAGAAATATCAAATTTTATATACCCTTTTCCAATAATAATATTACACTTTTAAATGTGCAGTAATATGATGAAGACTATGCTTACCTGCCGTTATTTTCACTCACTGCGCAACTTCAATACTTTTCAGTAGTAATAACTTTGTGAATTAAGAAAGCCATTTCTTTCCAATTATTCTCAGTGAATCTTTTAATAATTATGTAGATGGCAAACGAATATATTTTGTCATAAATAATTGACTCCTTTCAATGAAAACATCCCGGACATCAAAAATAGACCAGTTGCCATGCATGACCCATAGTCCGGCAAAATCCCTAATCCGGCATCACTTCGGTCCCGACTGTGCCGGATTAAAGATGCTCAACTGTAGTATGAAACTTCGTATGACTATTACCCTTAGCTACAATATGTGAAAAAGAAAGTTTGATATCTCGTTCTGTGTTGTTCTTACGATGCCCCAATTCGATGGATCCATCCAGTACCCAAAAAAATTCACTAAAAATCCATTCTTAAACACGTGCTTCAGTAAATAAAAGTGTAAAAATATTTTAATACCATCAGTAAGCGTATAAATAAACAAGCTTTAATGTAATTTACTTCAATTTAGAATCGCATTAGCCATCTTGGAGATATTGGTCTTCAAACTCACGGGTGATTGAAATTTTGTAATGGATGGTAGGCATCCTATTAAGGGCGTTACGGTTGCTATAGATATTGTATAAAACTTGTAAGTTTTACTGTTCCATTTTTTTATTTCCTATTTAATATTATTAATTGCGTCATAAATTGCCAAGTTCCTAGTCACATCTTTTCTGTAATAAATTTATTTGTTTTACCTAAGGAAATATATTTGTTCAAATATATTTCCATAGAAATTGAAAACTTTAATCCACGGGACTCTATACAAAATTCATATACCAGCTCCCATTCATCCTCGATGGAAAATTCATTGTTCAAACAACTTGAACTTGAATTAATGGATGTAAGAAATAACCCGTGCAATTATGGGTGTTCATGCATCGTGCAAACGGGGGTGATTTACCCAGGTCCTTTTTACTATTCTAAGTTCTATCATATTTGGGCAGAAATCCATCGATTTTGAAGAGATGGTGTCAATAATTGGAAGAGGAAGAAAATTATATGTTAAGAAACTATATAGGTATGTCATGAACGGCCAATCATAAATTTGAGGAGTGAGGTTATCAAATATTTACCGCACAAACAAGGCATTTTGTATGAAATTCACTGTACTGCTGGACTAACCCTCCTGGCATACATGACATCGCTGATAAAGCATTTAGCTCTGAAAAGAAATAGACAAAAATGCAAAATATAAGGAATGCTCTTCTAATTAGGCTTATGTATTCCTTAAGAAAACATATTTTGCTTCCTGGCTTACTTTCATTATAAGTTAATAGGGCATGTCACTCATCTAGGCCTCATATTATGCCTAAGTACACTATAGGTACCATACTGCAAGCAATGGGGTCATTTACCATATTTTTTTACTGGCGAATCTGATAGAGTTTGTAAAATAAAAGACCTGTAATTGTCCGTTTTTTGATCCGTCAATTATTTCTTGAGTTATAAGCGGCGAAAAACTGATGTGTTTAACCCTTTCGGAAAAGTGGGCATGGTGCAACCTCTGACGTATATCGACTTTGTCCAATCACAACTGAGCCCGCGAAGCTACTTTGCCTTATCGAAATGGAGGGTGGGGGCAAAGCTGACTCTGCCAGTAGGAGCAGTTGCGACAGCATCTGTGCCAGCAGATCTTCCAAGAACACCCTTCCCCTCCTTTCCCTTCCCCTGAAAGCAGTCGAGGACGGGAGGAAAATGACGTCAATGTTATCACAGCATCTTTTTCGGTAGGCGTCACCTTTTGCTTATTTAAATTTTTGATTTATGAGTGAATGGTTGTGGTTAGAAGATTAATTTTTTCACTAAAATTCTTTTTTCGTTTCCATCTAACGATTTCTTGTACAAAATTGCGATTTCGGTTCCGAGTAAAGTAAGTCCTAGGAATGAAGGTAATTTTCTTATTTCAAGTGTTACCGGAAAATTTCCATTAGGTCTTTTGGCATGTGCTACGTGCCATATTAATTTAATGTTTTTTTAATTATACATTAGGTAGGTAGACCTGCCGATTTGATAGTAGGATTGCTGGCTAACTTTAATTGTGATGACTTAAGTAAAAACTGGGTCTCTTCACTCATGTGCAATAATGTACAGACTAGACTCGATACTTGCGAGTACTTACAACTTGACTCGATACTCGACTCGAGGTCAAAAAGTACTACTCGCACATCCCTACTCATCATCATCATTGTTCACCAGCCTTAAAGTTGGCTTAATGCATCTCTCCATTCTGTCGTGTTGGCCATCCTCTTTATACTTGTGTAATATTCTCTTTTAAATCCTATAATATTCGAACCTTATGCACCTCATTCTAGGTCTTCCTTTGCTAGTATTCTAATTTACCTTTCTCTCGGCAACTGTCTTCTTCTGTCATGTCTCAGCATATGGCCAATCACCTTCTTGGGTGTCTGTCTTCATCATTCTTCTTTCTCCTACTTTCTAAGGATGTTTTGTTTGTTACTTTTTCTATTTCTGATAGTTACTTGGTTTATCCTCATCATTCTTCTATAACACCACAATTGATGTGCTTCCTGTGTCGAATCTTCTAATACTGTCATGACCCATGCCTCACTTTCTCAAAGGAGCTTGCTCCTAAGTTTTCTTTTATTGATCTACCTCATCGATGTCTTTTTTATATTGAGTACAAACCTCTCATTAGGTAGTACATGTGTGTAAACATTATTGCATGACACTTCACCATCTTGTATAATGCTAAGCATTGAATTAAATTCAATGTGGTCCAAAATTCCCTCAAATCCACTATTGTAACAACCATTTAGTTAGTTCCTCTCATTGTTCATTATTAGGGCCTATGGGACAATATTGCTTCTCTTTAACCCTGCATCTCCTGAATCCAAATTGGTTTTCATCCAATAACTCATTTGCTTATTTTTATACTGCTCTGTGAATGATCCTTGTCAATATCTTCAAGGGAAGTGTCATCAGGATTATGTTCTCAAATTTTTCACATTTCTCTACCCTTTTCTTTTTCAGTATAGGAATGATGTTCTTTTGGAAGTTTGTCATTATCTCTCCAGTTGTGCGTTATGCAATGATTTTTTTTGCAATTGCTTTAATGGCTTGTCTTGCATTTTTAATTTAATTGTCAAAAACATTATTCTAGAAATCTTAATTACCTGCAGTACCATAATTGCTCTTTTAAATCCCTATCTCAGTAGGTACTTAGCTTCCATAACATGCTTCTTGATTTCATAGTCCTCTTCAACTAGGATACTGGGATAAAGTTTTCATCTTTGTGGATGGCCTATATAATGAATACATAGTATATGATAAAAAGCCATGTATAGTTAATAATAATAATAAGCTACTATTATTCATGATGATTTATGTACCAAATATTTTCTGAAGTGTTTGGCCTCATACTGCCCCTTTTGTTATTAATTTTTTAATTGTATCTAATAGAATGGGTATTGGAAAATTGAATCTAACTCTAAATGAATGTGGGGACATTTTCCTGATACAAATTATCTTCAGTAACAAAAATGGTGCTGTGGGGAAAAATTAATCTAGGTTCTACCCTAAAAAATTATGTTTTGGCAAATGCTTATAGGGTCTGTTGATTAAGAGTCAATTGGATGTCTTTCCAAGCCATTTACTTTTTCTGTGTCCCTTGAGATACTCTGCTGAAGTCAAGGGCTTTATATTTTTTGCGAGCAGATGAGGTGAAAAGGCAGCTGATGTACTGTGTTCGTGATGGCCTCATCCGTCTCAGCAAACGCCTCGGGTGCAAAGGGTCACAGATTGGAGTTCCTCAAGAAGGGTATAGGCTGCCAAAGGATAAGGTGAGCATTTTTATTTTCCTTAGGCCAAGAATTTCCAACTGTTAGGTCACTCAGTCATCAAATATGTGACAGTGGTTGATTTTGTTAATGTAGCCTTGTGCTGAAGTAACTTTGAGGTTAAAGTGAAAGAAAGTGTACTGAAAACATCTTAAGACTCTTGGAGTTAGTTTTTTATTCAGGCATGGCCCCGCTAGAAATGAGCATTATTCATGAAGTTAAGAATGTATATTTTCTAAAATATTGAGAAATAATGCTTTCTAAAATATCAGTTCTTACTTTTGTGTTTATTAGATTCTAATTCTGTTAACATAAAATTCCAAAAATGTGATGTTAAAGGATATGGATATATTTTCGCCATTAATACCTAAAGTCTTTTGTAAAAAGTACCCTTACAACTCCTTATAGTTAGGGACATGACATTTTCGCAAAACGTTTTTTGCGACAGGATTCACGAAATAAGCGACTTTTTGGGTTTAATCGCGAAATAACCGTGTCTTCTTTGAAACGCGATTTTTTTAACGAAATTTGAGATATTTTGCAAATGCCGAATTTTTGTAGCATGAAATATTTTCTTTAGTGATGACCGGATCGGATCTTTCATTTTTCTCGGTTCCGGATTCGGATCCAAAGACACGGAGTAAAATCGGATCCGGATCGCAGATTTTAAATTTTCGCGGTTTAGCGATCGAAGTGACCCGTGAATGGAATGTAGGTGCGGTAGATATTGACAAGAAGAGGATGTGTAACTTTGGTCACGTAATTAGATGAAAACGTTCCCATGCAACTAGAAGCAAAATGAAGATATATGACTTTTTCCCCCATTACCCCGGTATCGCGGGAAAAAAATACGTAGGATGCCATGTGGGTAGCCTACATTCACCGGGATCAGGCATCTAACGAGAGCCATGAACGAGAGCTAGTGTACTGTGCGAAGTTCGATCCCAATCGCCGGTTAATTTTTTCTTTCAGTCACTGCATCGAAAATGTTATCATATTCAATTTCAAACCATTTCATCTGAACACTCACTTTATTAGACATTGTTGTTTAAATTAGATTTACAAATGAACCACTCATAAATTAAGGATGGTCGGGTCGGATCCAAAGATCCACGGGTCTTTCATTTCATTCGCTACCGAAATCATATCCAGGGACAGTAAAAATTCAGATCCAGATCGGATATTTTAACATCTCGCGACCTCGTGATCGATGCGCCCCGCGAATGGAATGCACGTATAGTAGATACCAACAAGGAGAGTTAAGTAACTCGGGTCACGAAATGAGAAGAAGATTTTTTCCGTGCCACAAACGAGGAAAACAAAATAAAAAATACTCGTCTTGACCTTTTTCTCCATGGCCCGGATGTGCGAGAAAAAAATTAAGCCGAATGTCATGCGGGTCGCCTACATTCGCCATATTCCCGTGAACCTGTGAGGGCGTAGTTGTTAAAAATGAGGGCTAGTGTACTGCCAGTCGCGAGTTCGATCCTTAACACTACCTAAGAATACAGCCGTGCTGTATTCCTAGGGTAATGCTAGTAGGCTGTTAAAAAAAGTAAGTTATCAGAAATTTCATGCCAAATTATAAGTAAAAAAAATAATTAAATTTGGCGAAAGGAAATGATTGGAAAAAATTTATATTACAGAATTAAATTGTGGAATCATTACGTTAACTTTACAGTGTATTTTTGAGTGACGCATTTGTAAATCTAGTTGAAGCGATAGAAGTACAAAAAAGTCAGTATCCACACACAAAGGTTGGAAATGAAGGATGATAAAGTTTTTTATTCAATGGTTGAAAGAAAAATTTTAAATAGCGTAAGAATCGAACTTCATTACCTGCAGTCCACTACTCCACTCTGTTATTGTTATTACCATTATCTCATTAATTTGCCTTTAACTTAATTTTGCCTACTGTGTTTTTTATGTTGCGTAGGGTAGCCATAACTTCTGTATTGGATCTCAAATGTATGTAATTAACTGTTTGTTCACATTGGTATGAAGTATTTATTAATAATATTTAAAAAAAACCCTTCCTTTAAGACTCCTTTTTCCCAACATTAAACACAGCTTTCACCTTTTTAAACCGATTTTATTTACCGCATTTGTCATTTTAAACACCGCTTTTGATGATTTTTATTTACCATTTTTCGGTGTCCCTACTTATAGTTAAACCGATCAAGTAATTTCAATTTACTCTCATCAAAATATTATTGGTTCATTCTGTAATTTGTTTCCTAAGACCCGCATTGCTAATTTTGAATCTTCCTCCTTCAGATTGAACGAGACAAACATGACTGGTATTGCTTTGAGTGCCACCGGGGAGGTGATGTGATCTGTTGCATTGGTTGCCATAGGGTGTACCATGTATCGTGTGTTTCCAAGGAGGATCTTCCGGAAGATGACGTGAAGAACAAGTTTCTTTGTGGTGTTTGCAAGGTTTGTATTTTTCATTCATTTTTAGGGTGATATTATTTATGCCTCCTGTATTTAAAACCAGTTGAAATATGTTGTTGCCTGCTGTGATGCATTAGTTTGAATATATATCATGTTTGATGCTCATCAATTAGCTTCTTTTTGGCTTGAGTAGCATCTGAAGTGGCATTAATATTTTTTGCTTCATTATTTTAGACTTCTGAAATCATAGATGTTTGACAACATTGTTTTCATTTGCCTCCCTGTCGTATTTCCTTCTCTTGCATCATTTAATATGCTACGATGGATGAGCACCTCTGATGGCTATTCAAAATTGATTGCATGAAAACGTTTGCTTCACTCACTGCCCAGAAGGCAGGCAATATCAGAACATATTTACCAGGAACATGAGTGTTATCTTATGGCCATGTCTCTGTCACCCTGTGTCAACATTTACGGCAAAGCAAAAGTAGACAATAGGTGAAGGCAATTTGCATCTGAGGTCATATGCACCGTTCAGTGAAAGTGGATGATGGGATGTAGGAATTGAAGGGGAATAATGAATGGTGGAGTGGAGACTAGTGGTGGCATTGGCCTGCTCTCAAGGACACTCGCCACAAGGCACATTGTTCTTAATACCATCTGATAGACTTTTGAGTACAGACCTTGAAATGCCTTTCGTATAACGCATTTGCAAAGGCATGTATTCTTCTCACACCCTCACTCACAATACACAGATTAAATGAATGTTAGTCACAATTAGGATTTGAAACCAGGTTCTCAGGGTGAGAAGTCCTGGCTACCACGCTAACTTGATTATAGATATTAGGAGAGTGAAGAGCTCTTGAGATAGTGATTCATACCTGGTTAGCACAAGCATGTAAAAACGTATTGTTTCAAGCTGAGATGTTCCCTACTGAGAGAAACACGGGAAAAGTAAAGGATTTTGGCCTGACTGGGAAAAATCAAGGAATCTTGTTGAAAGTCAGTAAATTTGTGGTTTTGTTTTGGAATATCTTATAGAAGAAACAGCTAGTTTAAAAATATTATGTCGGTCAAATCTAAGTGATAATTTGCATGTAGTTAATGCAGCCAATTTATAATGCCACCTAAGTTCTAATCAGTGTTCAGACAATGTGAGCATACGTCTGTTATATTTCATCCCATAATTAAAAGTACATGCTCATCCTTTCTTAGTTTTTGACAAATTCAAAGGAATAAAATGTGAATGTTACTGTTGCAGGGATGAACAAGATAATAAAGTTTACAAGATTGAAAGAACAAATGTTCCTGATGGATGATGAGTGACAAGTGAATGGCACCATTGAAGCTTTGTATATGATTTGAAGATGGGCATGTTAAGTTATCGGCATTGAAGATGATGTCTGATTTGGCATTTGTTTGGTCATTGGTGAATAAATACACTATTTACCTGAAAATAGATTATGAAAATATTTGTCTTGACTGTGTGCCCACAGTCAGCTGCCAAGATTAAAACATTTAAATCTATTGTTTGTAGCCTAAATTCTCATAAAAATATCTTGGTATCTTTTAATCTTCATCAAGATTAAAGCTACTGTTGCATCTTTCAGTGAAGCAATCAGCACCTAGTACCCAAATCCCTTTTAGAACTTTCCTTGACATGCTGATTACTAATTTAATCAGTTTGGTGCGACCTAACATGAAACAATGACCTGAAAGAGAAAGGAAAATTGTTGCAAATGGACTACTTTAATTGCAGGAAAATATCATGAATGGTTCATTTGCATGCAATGTGCAGATTAGTCACCATGTTTGCCATTTAAGCTTAGATAAGACTCATGCCGTAGGAGTTATTCAGTCTCTCTGAATTGCAATAAGCTTTCAAACAAACAGGATGAGTGGTTTGTGTGGAGACAAGTGTTGTAAGAAAAATGCCTTTGACTGGTTTTTCCTTTCCAATTTTCATATTGTTTATTGGTGTACAAACTTATAGCTTGACTGTTTGTATTGAATGCTTAGCATGTGGTGATTATGACCTTAACCCTTTTACTGCCAGCCCCTTTAACCCTTAAGAGGTTGCTCACGGTTTTAAATACAGTGTTGATTCATTTATATGCAAAAATTTAACAGTGGTCTTCTTTGCTTGTCTCTTCTTTTAAGTACCCTATTTCTAAACCTTTTTCTACCATCTGACGAAATATTAGGACTGCTTACACTGGAAATGTGGTGTAGTTAATGTTTTCAATAGTGATGATCATTAGTTTCTAGCGACTACCAAGAGATGGCGTTACTGTTTCATTTCTCTTGGCACGATATCTTACTGTTAATCTTTCGCATTCGGATTGCTAGGACACGATATATTGTCGCATAATGGTATCTATAAAAATATTAACAAATTTCAAAATGGATGTTACTTTAAATATATATTTTGTTTCTTATTAGTTACACTTGCTATCCAAGGTTTTTCGTAGCTCCTATTTCTTTGTAAATTATTATGAATTATACTAATGTCACATAATTGTTTTTTTTATCAATTAATGCCTTACTTTATTTATTTTTCATCAAGTAAATACATTATTAATCACAATTGCACTTCAAGTAATCCTTAACTTGGATAAAAAGAAAGTGCATTGCCCACTTTATCATACACAGTCTTTTAGACGGTGTGCGACCTCTCCCGTCCCAATATACAGCGTGGCCTATTAAGGGTTAAGGTAGACTGTGCGAAAACTGCCAAGCCCATCTGTGTGAAAATCGTGATTGTGAACCTTAGATAAATTTCAAGCATTTAGTTGTAAAATACGAAATATTTATTTTTTCTCAAGGTTGATAATATATTTCAGTTCACTTGAGGATGAAAAAATCATTCATGTTGTCTCTGATTTGAAGGAAATAACAATATTACAAATATGTAATGATGTAATGTAAGTGGCATTTTGGCATTAGCATTTTTCGCACGCGATAGAGGGCTGAAATATCTGCCCACTGGCAGCAAAAGGGTTAAGATGTTGAAGATTTGTGCAGTCATGGCTGAAATATTTTAATCATGTCTTTAATCAAAATGTTAGCATAGATTGGTATTGTTCTCTTTGTTTTCTAATTGTTGTCAATTGTTCATTCCTCATAATAGGCATGTGCTGCAGAGAGGGAGTCATTGAAAATCAAAAGAAAGGAATTGAATCACCTCCTTGGTTTCACTTGTGTTCGCCTCAAAGAAAGGGTAGGCAAACAATTTTTTCGTTCCAATTATAATCTCTCATTTGCTGGTAGCTCAGGGAACATGCAATAGAAGTCCGCTATAATGAGTGCTGACAAGCATCACTAATCACTCATTTTAAGGTGTACTCTTTGTAACTGTGCGAATTTTAATGGACCCCTATCACCATTGATAATAGCATTTAGTTGGGTTGAACATGAACTTCTGAGTGTATGTGACAATATATCAGAAAATGAATTGAAAATTGTACCATTCATAAAGAAATAAAACTTTTGTCATCGGTGCAATATCCTTAGCAGGTCCGTGAGTTTTGGTGCTAGGATGACAATCACTGCCCATTGGACTCCTTATGTCTGATGTGGCATTTGTTTGGCTTCATTGGTGATTAAATACATTCTATTTACCTGGAAATAGATATGAAAATATTTGTCTATTTGTATTTTTGTATGACATAAATTACCACTTGTTGTAATTGACAAAATTGTATTCTCTTTACTGTGATGTTCTTGCAATAAGCTATACTCACTATAGCGGACTTCTGCTGTAGTTGCTTATGAATTTGGTTTATTGATTGAGTGAAAATAATTTGATCCCTACAGTCATTTTTACATGCCTACCAAGGTTTCTCTAGAAATATTTTTAAATGTGTGTAACTAAAATATTCATAGCATGACAATGGTTGTGATAGTCAAATATTTAATGATAAAAGCTGAATGTTGTTTCCTCCTGCCCATCCATCAGTCTGTGCATTTTTCTTCCCCTATCCCCCACCGCAGAAATGGTTTGTCCTCAAGGGATACTGTAAACTGCATTGTCAGTGTTTATAGGAACCTGGAAAACCTGGAAAAGTCAGGGAGAATTAAAACGGTCATGGAAATCCTGGAAAAGTCAGGGAATTTAAGGTGTGGTTAGGGAAAAATCACAAAATGTTTAAATTTATCACCTGAAAATGCCAAGAGATGAAAAACTGTGCATAGGAGCGGAGAAGGAGGAGGGTGAAGGGGAGGGGACAGCTGGTCTCGGGCTGGCTTTGTTACAGAGGAAGCCCAGGGGGCCTATTCTGGTTCTTTCTGGCTATAGCCTGCATGATTTGGTGAATAGATTGGCGAAAGGTGTGCGCATTCATATTTTCATTTTCATTCGCTAGCGATTTCACCAGGAATGCTTCGCTTTGTCCCTCTGACGAGGAAAAAGGTATTCTCAGTCAAATTTGAAGTCAGCCAAATTTGTAGGAGGTGAGGAAGAAAAAATGAAGATTGATTCAAAGAGCTACTTAAACATGACATCAGGTTTGAAGGAAAAGCCAGGTTAGCCTTCTTTGCATATATTTCTCTGCAATTAAAACCCTTTTTGAAGGCATATCAATGTAAGGAATGATAATTTTTATTTTGTTGACTTGTTGAGTTGTTGATCTCTTATTACTGAAAGTTCATATGATTAATATGATAATAAACCTACAATTGTTCATAAGTTTCGACTTCTTTGCTTCCTCACTACCACTTTTATCTCTATAAATGACCGAAATCTTGGAGTTTTCAGGCGCTCAAAAGTCAGGGAAAATCACTAATAATGGTCTGGAAATCCTGGAAAAGTCAGAGAAAATGAAAATGAAAACTCCTATAAACCCTGATTGTGTTTCTAGCACCTGGAAAGGGCAGGGAAAACTATCAAGTACCATTGTTCTCATGTACCATAGGCACCTTTTTCCCCTCTCAGCATCATAAAGCACTTTGCATATCATGCACCATGATATGCAGCTTACACGGGGATTTTTATTTCTTTGTAGCTGAAGATACTATGCAGCCAAAAACCTTCCCTTATACATGTAGCAAGATCGTGTCTGTTCAAAAGAATTATGAAATTGTCACTAATTACATGAGAAAATACAAGATGTCAGTACAAAGTGAGCACTTACCAAGAAGAGGAACAAAGTAGATTACATTCAAAGAAAAAATGGATTAAGTTAGTTCCAGTTGAGATTATTTTGTTGTCTTTCCCTTGCTTGGCCCACCTGATCAAATTACCAGACATGTATTCTGCTTCACATACATATGCCTCCTTCAGTAAATCCTATGTGAACAATGCACGAGGCAGTTGCTTTACTCTATGGCTACCAATTCATCGACCAAATGCAAATTCATAGTTTCTTCATTGACCATTATATAAAATGAACAGTGGTAAAAAGGTTATGTTCATTTAGTGTTTGCAAAAAACTAAAGATCATACGAGTTGCGGAAGAGATGGGTAATCATGTAAATATGATGTGCCAATCTTGTGTATGAGATGGGAGGAAGGAAAAGGATAAACTTCTTTCAAGTAACAGTGAGAAAAGAGCATTCAGAAGCAAATCTGCAAAATATCCTAACATAGAGAAACAACTTTCAGCATACAATCGAGACAGATGCCAACTAGAGTTTCATTGTTGATGGAAATGTGCCAGATAAGCCAGATATCCTGCTCGTTTTCCCGACAGTCCTTTTTAGGGCCAGATCTTTGCGCTTCTTCTCTTCCTTCGCGACCATGTTGTCATTAGTGTTGAAAGAGAAGTCATTTTTCCTGAAGGCGTTGATGATGTGGTGTTTCTCGTTCTCAATTGAGTCTCTGTCGCAAATCGAAAAAGCACATTGGTAAAGAGTGCTAAAGGTGGCTCTCTTCTGCTGTGGGTGTTGGTGGGAGTTGGCATTCAGGTACTGATCTGTGTGCGTTGGCTTTCGGTACACAGAGTGACCAAGCCCGGTTGGCAAACCTTTTTATGGAAAAACTCGAGAAAAAGGCCCTGCGGACATATGAAAAACCCCCAAAAATGTTCCTGAGATATGTCGACGACACCTTTGTCGTGTGGCTGCACGGAAAGTCCGAACTGAACAATTTCTTACGGCACTTGAACAACCAAAGCAGCTCCATCAGCTTCACCATGGAGATCGAAGAAAACGGGCGGTTACCCTTCCTGGATGTACTCGTCTCCAAGAAACAGAACGGAAGGCTTGGCCACTCTGTGTACTGAAAGCCAATGCACACAGATCAGTACCTGAATGCCAACTCCCACCACCACCCACAGCAGAAGAGAGCCACATTTAGCACTCTTTACCAACGTGCTTTTTCGATTTGCGACAGAGACTCAATTGAGAACGAGAAACGCCACATCATCAACGCCTTCAGGAAAAATGACTTCTCTTTCAACACTATTGACAATATGGTCGCGAAGGATGAGAAGAAGCGCAAAGATCTGGCCCTAAAAAGGACCGTCGGGGAAACGGAGCGGGATATAGAAGAGAAGAAAAGCTCCAATTATGCCTTAATTCCCTATGTAGCCGGGACATCGGAAAAAATCGCAAGAATTCTTGGGAAACATAATATAGTGACACCTTTTAACTGTGTCACGAAGACATCCAACCTCCTATGCAAGGCCAAGGACCGCGTGCCCATGAATATCCAAAGCGGAATATACGAAGTTAAGTGCTCTTGCGGAGACTCATACATTGGCCAAACATCAAGAGCCATGAAATGCAGAATGCAAGAACACCAAAGGGCCACCTAAAATAGGGAGTTTCGGTCATCCGCCATCGCTGAGCACGTATGGGAAGGACCAACACACAATGTGGACTTTGAAAATGCAAAAATCATCGCTAGAGAGAAGCATTACTTTCCCCGTCTCATACGAGAGGCTATCGAAATAGCGAAAACATCCACATTCAACAGGGAGGACAGCTATTCACTCTCTAACGCCTGGAAGAGACTCTTACCCAAACGGACCAATCAGAACGCACCTAGCCAAAACCAAGGCCTATATAAGACGGGCAAAAATCTGCATCAAACACTTCGAACCTGAAGACGCCAGCTGCAACGCCGGCGAAACTGTCGTCATGAAGATGAATCGACGCGGAGGTCAACCCGAAAACCTTGCTACGCATGTAACTGCTTCAACTTTTCAAAGTGTGTTCTTGAACAAGTTTCTCCTAGATATCCACACCACTCTAGGTCTTTTGTATGTAATCTTGAAGGATCACTGGTGTGAAGCCATGACTTTATTGTGAAATTATGTCATCATGGTACATGCTTGAAAGTGCTACGACACATTTTCCCTTTTCAGGAACTTAAGATATAATTGATAAAGAGATGTTTCAACCTGAATGTTGGTCTGGTCAATGAGGGTAGAGCTCACCAACTACATAAAACAGCACCACACAGTTCCTGACCTCCACAAGGGCTACTTAGACCTCTAATTGCCACCCTAGTGCAATATTTACATGCTGTGAAGATTGAAGTGCTTTGAGAAGGGTTGTGGCATTCTTTCTATAATAAATAAATAAATTATGCTTTGTCATTGAAACTCCCTCCCTCTCTCTCTCTCTCCCTCTTCCCCTTGCAGCTTCCTATGAAAGTGACAGAGCGCCAGATCCCGAGCAAAACGTCGTACTGTGTGGACCGTGCAACGTCAATATCTCCGGCATCGTCGGTGAAGAAGGGGGTGTTGGTAGGGAGTTCGTTGGGGAGCAATGCAGGTCGGGATGGCATGCTAAAGTGGGTGATCGATGAGGACAATGGCCTGTGGAGGATGGAGCATCTCCTATACCACCCGATGGATCTGCCCACCATGACCATCAAAGCTGCTAACAGCAAGTACGTGCCTCCCTGACTACAAATCTCTTGGTGCTGAAACCTTAATTTCAGAGTTGAGTGTACACTGCAGAATCTTTTTTTTGGTAAAGGCATTTACACACCTTAGGATCCCCTGCTTCATGCAACCATGGATTTACAAAAAGGGTTAATCCTTACATCACTCATTTTAGAGTGCATTGTTGTGCTCCAAAAATTCAGCTGGATATATAGTGACTAACTTAATAATATTGATACAGTAAGTTGCCTGCATACACTATCAAAAGAAATCTTACATTCTTCGAAAGAGTAGACGCTGAAAAAAAGTCAAAGAAATTGTGCAAATTGGATGTGATATGTTTTTATGGATCGCTAACTGACCAAGTGACTTTTAACTTTCTCAAATCACGAAGTCACCAGTAATGGCATCAATGACTTGCTAAATGCTGATTATTGGGAAATCCTAAATGAAGAATTGATTGAGATGGAAAAATTTGAGAATTAAGTAGAAGGTGAAGATGTCATTGTCCACTCTGCAGCTTCCTATTGCCCTTTTAATTTGAAGATCCAAATTATGAAAATTCTAAAGCTGCTACAGATTAAATGAAGGCTCATTTTTGTTACCATAAAATTTATTGTTATGAGAAAACGGAATCAACAAAACAGCTGACACTAAAGGCCTTCTCTGCCTGACAAGCATAACCTGCAGCAGAGAAGGCATTATCTCATCATAGGATTGAAAGTTGTAAACAGTAGAAACTCAGTATCATGATATCCACGAGACTGAAAAATTAGCAGTTTAAAATTCCCAATGTCATACAAATGAGATTTTTATTCTGAAAATATTATAAAATTTTTATTCAAAATTCTTTTTTTTTTCTTTTGTTTGACATTAGGTTAGCTCTGTCTGAATAATCTGGCAGGATTTAACTGAAAATATATGATGCATCAGAATATATTTGACAATTGGAGCATTTAGTGAAATATTAGCTTTATGAGATATATTTTCTCTGGATGTACAAGTTTTTGCTGCCAGCCTCGTAGAATAATTTCTGCTCAGTTTGGTGAATGTATGAAGCTAGATTATTGAGTTTCTCTGACGGAATGATTCAAGAGATAAATGAGTGATTCAAGTCCACAAGTCTAAGGTTTCATAATCAACAGTAGCACATGCTCAGTGCTCCCCAACAGTTCGGTTTAAAATTTTTGGTTCATACTCTAGACATTAATGTATGTGAAATTTTAATGTAATATAACTTAGAGATTATGTTGCTGGTACTAATTAACGCTGTATTTGTCTCCATTTACGTTAAAACTTAAGTATTGTCCTGTAAAATTATAATTTTTTCGTTTAATTGTGGAAAGAAGGTGGTAGTAATGAGGGGAGGTATAGTCTATGTTCCATTTTCCGTAATTATTCCATAAGAAGATAGCTACCATAACCATTGCTGGTCAGGACAACTCTTTGTTCAGGCATGGCCTAAGCACCAAGTATGATGGAAAATCAATGGTCCATGTATATTAATCAAATTCTCACGAGCAAGCTTGCAATATGGGCTAATCAGAGTAAGGCCCTCATATATCCAAAGTGTCTTCAACTAATTGTAGTAAGTTTAGTCCAAGTGGAAGTTAGTGTCCATTTGGATGAAAATTTCTGTTTTTTGTACGTAGTGACTGTGTGAGAGTGATATTTGAACCTTCTCCTTTTCTTCATTTGTTTGTTTTCGGCTTTCTTGTGCCTTTAGTAGACTCAATTTTATTTCTTTATTCCCCAAAATATTCTCCTCAATTATGTACCCTGGCAATTAGAGTTGATCTTTCCTTGATACCTATTTTGCTATCAAGCGTTTGCAAATTTTCATCTTTGAGTGAAACGACACACTACTCTTACATTGTAATCTTGAGTTTAATTTATTTAAATGTCGAAATGTTTTGAGGTGGTGATCAAGGTTTTTGCATCTTTCATTCGTAGAAAATGAATGTATGTAGTGCATTTTTATTTTGATACTTGTTGCTAGTGAATTTTTCATCCTTGAATTATTGTTTTGATTCTGGGCTTACCACTGAGTGAAGTGATTTCCTTTAATCATAAAGTTTGTTTACAATTTGAACTAAGAAGATTCTTTATACTTTTCAGGTATCGTACCCTAGAAGAATTTCGGGCTGATGCCCAGCTCATTGTCCATAACGTAGTCATTTATCATGGAGGTAAGTTTCCTTCTTTGTAACTCTTTAATAATTAACAAGTGGCACTTACTAGAGTATTTTTAGTTGTAAAATGGCACCACCCTAAATTATGATAGGGTCCTGAAATAGGAACAGGAAGTTTTAATTTAAAAGATAATTATATACAAATGATTTAGTTTTAATGGAGTGCCCTCATTTTCTTGAGTACATGGTTAGTTTGCTCTAGGCAGTATTCTGCTTATCACTATCAAGAACTGTCTTGGTTCAATACAAGATCTTCCACATCACTCAGTGAATACTATTTATTCATTCTTGACTCTTTTAAGTGCACCATATCGTGTCTTTTATGATGCTTTCGTGCCTTTTATGATGATGTCAAAGTGACTTTTAACTTCCTCCCTCTCTGCTGCTTACCATACTTTGCTTTCCTATTTTACTGGCTTCTGGTAATATTCTTTGGCCCCCACCTGATTTTACACCTTCTGAATTTAATACGAAAAAACACATGGTTATAATTCCACACTTTATTTCATGAAGACGACCCGGGTTTCAGCATGTCATGCCATCTTCAGGTACAAATGGGTGGGTGGCTTACACTTATATACCTGTGAGTGGAGGGGGGGGGGGAATATGACAACAGAGGTGAGGGGTTTGGGGAGGGGGGAAGCATGAGTAATGGCCGAGGCTGTTTTTCGAAGGAGGGAGGGGGGGGTTAAGGTTGAGAGTCGTGGAGGGATGGTAGTGTGATATGAAGGAGAGGAGACTGGGAGGGGAACATATGGTCATTACAAAGTTTAGTGGGGCAATTCACAATTTCAAACTGTTCTAAGAAGTCCATTTTACGCCCTTTGTCAGTACAATGTAAAATCCGAGGTTCAAATTCACAGCAATGGTTCTCGTCACATAAATGTTTGGCTATTCCGGAGGATTCGTCATTATTTAAAAAAACATCTTTCTTCTTCTTCTTTCTCTCTAATGTTCTTTCACTCTAATGTTAAAACTTCTCCCAGTTTGTCCAACATATCCAATGTTACAGGTGTCACACTTCAACTGGTAAACACCACTTTTCTGCATATTGTCATACTTGTCCTTTGTATTAAAAAGCATTTTACCCAATGACACAGGATTGTAAAATGATACTTTGGCATTATGGATTATATTACATAGTTTATATGAGACATGAGATATGAATGGTAGCTTGCACCAGCGTGAAGGTTTGTCAATATCAACTTGAATGGAAGTTATAAGATTTATAGCTTGTTTTTTGTCAGATCTTTCAATAAGTTTTCCAATCAGTTTTGGGTCAAAACCATTTTGTTGGGCAATATAATTAATGGTATTTAATTCCTTATTGAAGTTGTCCTGGGACATTGGGATACTTGTTAACCTGTTCACCATTGATTTTAGCGAAGCTGTTTTATGAATACGGTGATGGTTTGAGTTCATTGGAATAACGACATCCGTAAACGTAGGTTTACGATAAATTGAAAACTCGTGTTTGCCTGTACTAATATCAATGTTAAGATCTAAAAAGTTAATGTTATGTCCACCGTATTCCAAAGTGAACTCGATTGATTGGTGCAGAGAGTTTATGAAAGAGGTAAAGTTATTCAGCTGGCGCAAGGTACCTGACCACAAACATATAATGTCATCCACATAACGATACCAATAACATATGTTACTTAACATTGGATGCTTGCAATCGAATAATTTAAGTTCTAACTCATTCATGAATATCTCAGCCAAAATTGGTGACAATGGCGACCCCATAGCCAGGCCAGACGTTTGTTTATAGAATGTACCATTAAATAAGAAATAATTTTGTTCGATACATAAATCCAAAAGTAATTTTACCTCATTTAACATTTTGTCATCACCACCTGAACGTTTAATTAAATTTACCGCTAAGTTTGAGGCTTCCTTGGCTGGAACTGACGTAAACAGGTTAGTCACATCAAAGGAAATGAGTTTAGAATTGGGAGGGGGTTTCACTGTTGATATTTTTGTCACCAAATCCACTGCGTTCTTAATGTTGAATTTCGATTGAAAAGAAGAATAATTTCTCAACAGACTATTCAATTTCACAGTCAATTTATGACATGGGGCGGTGAAGTGTGAAACAACTGGTCGAATAGGGGTATTGGGTTTGTGGGTTTTAGGCAGTCCAAAAAACCTTGGAGGTAAGGGGTTCATGTTGAATAGTTTCCACTTCTCTTCGGCACTTAAAACACTTGTACACTTTGACACTGTGGTTCTAAGCTGGTTCTGGAATTTTGACGTTGGGTCTTTATTCATCACCTTAAAGTCATTGTTGTTTAAGAAAGCGTCACATTTATTCACGTAATCGTCTCTGTTCAAAATCATCACACTATTACCCTTGTCGGCTTTCGTCATAACTAAGTCCGCTTCCGACATCGAAGCTTTAATGCTCCGGATAATCTGCATGTGCGAGCCCCACTAAACTTTGTAATGACCATATGTTCCCCTCCCAGTCTCCTCTCCTTCATATCACACTACCATCCCTCCACGACTCTCAACCTTAACCCCCCCCTCCCTCCTTCGAAAAACAGCCTTGGCCATTACTCATGCTTCCCCCCTCCCCAAACCCCTCACCACTGTTGTCATATTCCCCCCCCCCCCTCCACTCACAGGTATATAAGTGTAAGCCACCCACCCATTTGTACCTGAAGATGGCATGACATGCTGAAACCCGGGTCGTCTTCATGAAATAAAGTGTGGAATTATAACCAAGTGTTTTTTCGTATTAAATATGAAGCAGTTCCACCGAGTAATGCCGGAGACAGTGTCTTATACCTTCTGAATTCCCACCAAAATTCTTTCCTCCATTTCATTAAGTCCTTCACTCATCATCTTTCTTATCCAGCATACTTTCTTATCCTTCTTTAGACTTTTATTAAGAAACTTCTATTTATGCAAATATAATTTTACTTTTACTTTGCTTTACAAATATAAAATTTGACCAAGTTTTGTTCAAAAATCATGGAATTTTTAGAAATCTCTCAACACTTTTGATCTGCATACCATGGAAAATAAATTAACTGTCCTATAATGTTGGCAATCCCCATGTGACACAAATCCATACTTGAATTTGATGCTTGCATAAGATTTGAATTAATTTGTATTTATGCTATTTATAATTTATAAATAGTGGCCTTATCTGATAGTTGATGTTGATTTGTTTTTTTTTATGTGAATGCGCATGCATATCAGGTAGTTAAATGGTAGTGCTGAACTAATGATGCATTGTTTCAGTTTTTGAGACCAATTGTGCAATTAATTTGTTCAATAACATCTAGCATATCATTTGTAATTCTAGTATTCGAGATATTTGAGTCATGATTTAATATTCGAATGCGAGAAATTTGCTATTTGATCCATCTCTAGTTTAATCCCTCTCTGAAGGAGTGTTTGGCTCCAGCAATACAGATGCCGGGCATTTTGTAGTGGAGGGATGCAATGTTAACCATAGAAATATGGAACTTTCAGCTGAATTAAAACAATATGTTTTAGTATGTCAGTTTTTTTCATGCTCAACTCAACTTCTCTGTAAAATAATAGAAAGCACTTAGGTGTTTTCACACAGATATATTTTTCACATGCTCATTCAGTTTATGTAGGTTTAGTTGTTATGTTTTATATGTGGAAAGACTGAGATAGTAATTGTTATTTCATAGCTAAGGATTTCCATGAAGTTATGCCAGATACAAGCTACTCCAGCTTTGTTGGTTCTGAGTTTTAAGCTGTTATACCCACTCAAGTAGAAAATTAGCTCTGGTGCCCGTCCTCAAAATTGTCACTCAATTTTATTATTCTATTTCTTAGCTTTTAGATGCCTTAGATATTTATGCTGTGGTCATTTTGAAGTCATCATGGTAGAAATTGTTTGTCCTGTGCAGTTCACAGTAGCCTTGCTGACCAAGCGCGGCAGATGCTTCGTGATTGTGTGTATGACCTTGGGGAGATCCGCCGGTGCAAGGACTGCTACAGGATGTCGAATGAAAAGGCAGACAAGCACTGGTTTTGCAAGCCCTGCCGCCCTCCACATGACCTAGTGTATGCTAAGCAAAAGGGATTTCCATACTGGCCTGCAAAGGTATTGCTACGAACACAGTTCTTTTCTCTCTATACAATAATGAAACTGGATAAGGTGTGAGATATTGGATACCTCATATATTTTCTATACTTATTATAAATGGAAATTTCCATTAAATCAGTACTTTATGGCATCACTTGGTGGAACCTCTGCATAATTAAATAATAAAAATAACTTTGTACATTCCATAATATAATGTATTGCCGACCCAGGTTTCACCAGTTATGGCATCATCAGGAGGTACAGTACTTGGAAATTTCCATATTATACCATATATCCATGCCTGTATATCCATATTATGTCAAATATGGATATACAGTAGAAGTGCGTGACAACAAGTATAGCTAGAATATCACTATAGCAAGTGATTTATTATCTCTGGTTGGTCCACAGCAATAAGAATTGGATACCTCATATATTATTCATACATGAATAATATATGATTCATATATTTCCATGAAGTATATTTGAGTTCAAGTGGATAGTTAATTAGCGAGATGAAAAGGCAGACAAGCACTGGTTTTGCAAGCCCTGCTGACCTCCACGGTAGTTAATGAATGAAATTTCATTAACTACCGTGGCTACCATTTTGCCGTGATTGTCAGCCTAGTTGTATAACTTGCAGATCTCATTGCCCCACGAAGAACAGTACAGAGATCCATGGCTGGCTTAAGACAAAATTTTCACTCAGGTGAGAGAGTATTCTGGACCCCTATCTCCCACTTGCCAAACCCTGTTGTAACACATATTCACCAGTTACACCTAGTGGTAAAGATTAAGTAGTAGAAAAGGTCAATTAACTTGTTGGGCATGAAGTAAGTTGCCAATCCCCAAATAAACAAAGCTTATTAATTCCCTTGCCACCACTTCCTTTGTGGCTCCCTAGGCAGCCACGTGGGTCGCCTGGGTCTTAAACCGGACCTGCAGAGATCTGGTTTATACTCAGCTCATTGTCCCAATTGAAATATTTAAAGTGTTTTGGTGACTCTGTCCTTCTTTACATAATTGCTGTCAGTGGTCTAAAGAAATACTCTGGGAGAACTTCTGAGAGTACATCTCCATTTACAAATTTCGTTAATAAAAATTTTGCCGTCTCTAGGCTTTTTTTTGGGATTTTTGCTCTAGGCTAGGATTTTTGCTTTCAGGACTCAAAATTGATTTTTTTTTCAGGTCATAAAAGTAGAAGGGGACCACTATGATGTGAGGTTTTTTGGCAGCCAGCATCAAAGAGCTAACATTGAAAAGAGCCACATCCGGCCAATAACTGTTAACATCCACACTCTGCAGGTTAGTCTTAGCATACTTACGGTGAGCAAAAGAGTTTCATTTTGGCATGGATTTGAGTTTGTCTTTGGTGCCTGCTGTGCCCACCTTCCTTGAGCACCTGAGCTCAATTGTTGAGGATGGAATTGGTGTAATTTGAACACATGTATTTTCTCACAATCATCTTCATGTTCAAAGAATTCCTCTGTTTTACATCCTTCACTATTTTTATCTCTTAAGAGGTCTTCCTTTGTCAAGACCAGCATGTCTCAAGATATGGTCCATTCGGTAGCCCTATCTTTTTAACGCTTACATCAGGCTTGTCAAGACCAGCATGTCTCAAGATATGGTCCATTCGGTAGCCCTATCTTTTTAACCCTTTATAGGTTGGTGGTCGCCTGAGCGACCACCTCAATTCTGGCGGTATCTCTGATTTTTGGCATGAGTTTTCCTCAGCATACGTTTAATTGTGTTGCCTTGATGATTGATAGATGTTAGGTTCACCTTCTATTCATTAGAGTCACTCGTTCTCGGAAATGTGGTCGCTCAGTCAACCACTGAGCGTGTAGTGACCCGAGTAATTAAAAAACTCTAGGGACTTCTGCCCTATAAAGGGTTAACGCTTACATCAGGCTTCTCTTCTCCCAATTTTCATATTTGGGTTTTATTGTCATTGATCTGCCTTAAATCACTTAGGGGAATGGTAAAGACATAATGTATGGAGAAGGCAAGGGGAAACCACCTGGCAGTTTTCCCAAGGAACTTCAGCTAATCAATGACTTTCATAAATATATATATTTAGTGAAATTGAAAATGTCTTACAGTAGACTCTCATTACTACGAAGTTCATGGGACCAAAAAATTGGCGTTTTGTAATATTGAATTTTGAATCATTGTTTCTTTTTAGAAACATCACTAAAAATATCCCTTTGCTATTTCTCTTGTCTTTTTAACCTTTATGGTGTTACCACCCCATGCTTTGGAGTGATTTCAGATGTGTGTGAATAATTAACGATCGCATTGCACACAAAGATATGTTGTTTCGGATGAGGCTGAACAAGAACCGAGTCATTTTCATCTGCTTTGCTGCTTTCTTGACTGTCCTGCCACAGTTCCTTCCATTTCTTCGTCATCGTGATGTTATCATTGGAGAAGGATGGGAATAAATGATATTATCTGTAGGGACCTTAATTGGGGACCAAAAATTGTGAACGGTGCATGTGGGAAAATGATCCTTGTGGGAATGATAGATTGAGGTTCCACTATACTGCAAATAGGGACCCTGCATGCAAACTCATGGGTGTGCTTGAAAGGCTAATGGACTACCAGATTTTATGAAAGGGATAAGTAATATCCAAGGAAGAAAGAAATTCAACTGGTTAAGCACTTTTTATTGGAGAAATGAACATTCGAATTTTCTTTTGATGCTCAAAAAGATGAAGACATTATTTGAAAAAAAATTTGTAATTTGTTTTTTGAACTTTGTTCCACTCCATCATTTTAGCATGGCTTTAATTTTTGTCAAATGAAAATTGAATTGAGAGTCGACATTATTACACATCTGAAAATGATCAAGAACTGGAAATGTGGAGAAAATATGCATTGTCCAGCAATTCCTTATCAGTGGATATGCAGTTCAAGGATAGTGCAAAATTTTCTGTGAAAACTGGAATTTTTCAAATTGAAAATATTCCTTCTGTTCTTTTGGATGAATGGTTGCATTTGTTGTAGTCTGTAGGTATATGTTGATGTGGTGATTGTTGCATGTTATGCATCGATTAACACATTGAATAAATTGACTACTGAGAAGAATGCTACATGATATTTTGGAATTTTGATTGGAAAATTCAGTTAGGATATGATTTCCAAATGTCAAGGGAATTATTTTCATTATCATCATGGTTCAAACGTTTACTTTTTTACGTACTGGCATATTTACAATGCACCCATGCTTTCTTCTTGTGCTGCACTTCAGGTGAAGAGGACGTCGTCGTGGACCAAGGCGTGTGAGGAGTTAAGGAGGCACCAGGAGATGCTGGAGAAGGGAATGGAGCTGACAGACTCGAGTGACGAGGAGGAGGTGGAGTCGGAGGAGGAGGAAGAGGGTGGGAGGGGGAAGGAGAATGAGGGGAGTCGGGTGGCAAACGGGACAGTGGCAGCCAAGGGGGAGGAGGAGAGCGAGAGCGAAGTGGTGAGTGGCATGGTGTGGATGGGTGTGTGGTGTGACCCTTGTTTTCGCCATTTTCAGCACTTTTGGAGCTCATAATGAGGAGATGATGTTGGTCGGTATGATGTGTGAGGAAAGGATGTAAATTAACCCTCTTAGTGTCACCGAATTTCGGTGGTACTACTGAAAAGTTAAATTGAAAGTTTTGTAACACCTTGTGAGGAAAAGAAAAACAATATGAAGTTACTTTTTTAGATATGAATGTAATGTTTTTTATTTAACTAAAAATGGATTAATTGTTGTTTATATTATTCTGATACATAGAATAAAGGATAAATGTAATTATTACAACAAAAATAGTTTTTTAATTATGTTCTAAGCTCGAGGTAATACATATCAGCTCGTGGCACTTTTCGCCCGTGGAGCAAGAGTAGCAATATATCAGCCCATGGTACTCTTTAAGAGGGTTAAGAGAAAACTCGTGGTGAATGCAGAGAATGATGAGGGTAATGAAATGCATGTGGTAAATAATTAGATTTGAGGATCCTAGGGTCTTTCATCATCTCATTTTCCTTCTTCATCACCATAAATTAATACCTACTCTCGATATCAACCCCATGTTACAGATTTCAAAAAGTAATGAAACTGGTCAAATGTCCATGTCTGACAGAGATGCTTAGTTTTGTAATGAGATTGTTTTAAGCATTTTAGAAATCAATTAAACGAAAAAATATTGCTTCATGAATTCAAACTGACAAAAAGTGCTCTAAAATAGAAGTAATGTGTCCTACCTATCAGGCAACCATGGAATTAGTAGAATATATAGAAATCTTGATTTTTACTAAAAATACCGCATTCCTCCGAATATAGTCCCCCCCCAATTTTTGAAGTTCAGTTTCGGAAAAATTTTTTGAAATGCAAAGCAGGACTTGAACATAATTTTCTCAGGTTAACAACTTGAGCATCTTGAGTAATAAAAATTTCCATTGCTCCAGATATCAATATGGAGTATCAAGTTAATATACTTACCATAATACTCAATATTATTTCACCTATTTTAGTTGACTAGCTATTGTATGTAGGGAAACTATATTTCCATAATTAGGTGGAATGGAGAAGTGAGATATGTAAAGGAGGCTATGATAAGGAGATCTCAGAAAATAATTGGCATGTGTGGTGTGGTATTGTCGCTAAAACTATTTCATTGAAGAATAACTGTTTTAAAACTATTCATGCTCCAAAATGCAGCACATAATTTAGGATGGCATCACTGACTATGTAGGATAATTATGACATGTATTTTTTTTCTGTGCAAAAATGTTGGAACAATGTACTGTGTTTTGTTGAAACTTCTAAGTGCATTAGAATGGTTACAAATAATTTTTGAATCTTCAGTCATCAACTGCGATCCACTTGTTCGGGACACCATATTATATTGTGCATGTCACCATTAGGAAGTGGGAATAAGCAATTGTCATATAGAAGTGATTAATAATAATTTGACTGGTACCGATACCACTTTTTCAGATACCAAACCAATACCTAGATACCAGTGGCCGATACCGATAGTATTATTTGCCGATACCATACTAATTTTTCTAAAAAATTTGATAAGTGCTTTCCTTCTCATGAAGTCAACTCAATGATCAAAAGTGTGGTAAAAGAGCACCTAATTATTGAGAGAAATGAAATTGTGATAACTCTTTTATTTTGCTACTCTTTCAATTGTCACTGCAATTAAATTTCAAACTCTAAGCCCTCTTGCATTTGTAAATACTGAAAACTCTTTTTAAGTAATAAGAGCTGCTGAACATGTTCAGCAGCTCATATTTGAATGTATTGCTCATTAACATATTATTATACACAAGTCTGATGAAGATTCTCAGCAGTTAAGAGGGTTCTTCTATCAGGACCATAGCACCAGTCGCTGAAGACATTTGCTCAGGAAACTTTAAACCTGTAGGTACACCCAAATACAGTGGTCTCTCATTGGCACATTTTTGTAGGAACCCATAATCCTGAACATGGTAACAAGGAAAACTTGCTGAACATGTTCTTGGGTTATGTTGAAGATGTGTTTGTGGGTTGCATAACTTCCAGGGGGGGACCATTCTGTGTGTTTTCAAGTTAGTTCATTTTCTGGTGTTAATTTATTGCAACAAAGTTTCATTTTTAATTATTATGCCTCCCATAAAAATTGGTACGATACCTTGCCTTGATGCGCACTCAATAATTAATGATGAATATATGACCAAATAGCACGTTTTGTGTATGCTATTCATGCAAAAAGTATATAATAAGACTCGAATTTGAGGCTTGATATCCCAAAAAAGGGAGAAGCGAAATTCAAAGAGAGTATATCAGCGTATAGATAATTTAGCCTTTCATGTAATGCAGGTACCAGACTTTTTTTTAATAATTACTTTTGATGCATGTTTTTGAGTGAGGATGATAAATGGCTTATTTCTTAGAGTTGCAGAGGCCAGCATCACTATGGAGATTGTCATAACAATATGAAAAGCACAAATGAAAGGAAATTTTGATAGAATATGAATCGTACTTTTGCCATGACGTCCTTTAAGTTTCAAATATTTACTTATATTCGTTTAAATTTTTCTAGTCAATTTATGAAACCAGGTTTTCTCCATAAGTATGGAACATTGGAGGCACTCGACACACACCTTTGTCTTCATTTTAAAATTTCTAATGCGAATCCATTAACGTCATAACACTTGACCATGCCATGATATTTGAATTGTATATTTTTTGGAAAATGAGCTTGAAATGTAGGCAGAAATGCTGAACAATGTATGCGTTGAGCAGAACGAAGTTGAGTTGACGGCAGAACTTTAATTTAGTCTAATCACCACGGAAGCCTTCGCAGCAACTAAAATATTTTCAATTTAGGCGTAAATAAAAATTGTGGATTCTCATGATGCAACTCGCACTGATATAGCGAAACATCTAAGATTACCATTCTCTACAATGGATGCAATTATGAAAAATTGTGATGTGATTCAGAAACATGCTAGCTGGTGCAGACACCTGTTGAAACAGAGATAATATTAAGCATGGTATGAAGGAATACCAACTTGAAAAGTGGTTTTTCAGTTCTATATCATCGACTATTGCCCATAATGGCTTCGTCATAAGAGAAAAGGCAATGCATAATGTATAAGTTGGGGAATTATGGATTTGACAACCTCCAATGGTTGGTTGAGCTGGTTGAAACAATGGTATATTGTACAAAATAAATCAGGATACCTCTATACTTAAAGAAATAATTAATAATATTGCTCTAATTCAGTTTATCAGTGTTTCTTATTTATATATTTATTTTACATAATTAAAGTATGCATGTAAAACTGAAAATTGTCCTTTTCCCGCTATTTGCATTTTCCCGCAATTTACAATTTTTTCTAGTGGTCCCTAGAAAAGCGTAAATAAGGGGTTTTACTGTATATCATGTTTGATGCTCATCAATTAGCTTCTTTTTGGCCTGAGTAGCATCTGCAGTGGTGCTTATATTGTTTGCTTCCTTATTTTAGACTTCTAAAATTTTTCATTTGCCTCCCTGTCATATTTCCTCCTCTTGCATCATTTAATGTGCTATGATGGATAAGCACCTCTGATGGCTATTCAAAATATCTGGCGCTATATGTTTAAACTAAAATGTTCAGAACAGCCCCTTGAGTGATCAGAATAGCCCTGTAGTTTTTTACATTTCAATATTTTTTGTTAAGTCACTTATGTTGGAAGATGGTTTCTGGCCTCACTTGGTGGAATACACGTATGCCTGGGATGGAAGAATTACTCTGCTATTCCACATGGTAAAATTTTATTTTATTGCATGACCGGTTTCACCGCAGTGGAGCATCATTAGGTCACTTATGCTGCTCTTTATCTCAAGGTTCGTTAGCTTTATAAATTTTTCTCATCACACTCTTTTGAGCAATGGCTAAGCTGAAACTAGGCACAAACCAATAGGTCTTCGTATAGTTTAAACTCTGGCCATGATGCGATGTTAAAATGATCGAAATAGCCCTGGACTACCCAACACAAGGTTTTGTGCATTGTTATGCGAAATTTAAATAATAAGTAATGAGTGGTTTTTGAGAAATTTTTTATGCACCTATGCCAATTCAGAGATTACGCTGTTTAGTCAAAATATCACATTAAAGTTCAATTGTGTAGGAGGAAATACAGTAGAACCTCTTTTTTACGAACCTCTAATTTACGAAATGACACCATTTTACGAACCATTCCGCCGGTCCCGATCTTTGTATATAGGAAACCCATGTAAAATTACCTCTATTTTACGAAACCTCGATTTTACTGATTTACGAAGTGAGAGGCCGGTCCCTAGGAGTGATTGACCTCTGTTTTACGAAGTTTTTGAAATGATTTTGTACACTGAACTCAGTACAATGGAATGACGATCGCTGTAGGAGGACCGCGACAGGAGCAGCTGAAGCCAGATAGGTCATGTTGAGAGGGCCCTCGGTCCAAGTAAATCATATGGGAAATGTGGAAAAATCGATTCAGCATAGTGCTTTTTGAAGTGCTTAAACTGCAGCAAAAATCCCAGAGACTGATCATCCAAATCACAATTCAATCCTTATTATATGATCCAAGGAAAAAATGTTTAAAGACGCATGGCACGACGCCTACTTCTCGAAAACAATGCCCCAATTCATAAAATAAGCAGATTAGTGCTTGGTAATTTCTATTCCTTTTCTATCATTTTGTGTATTGCGAATACCTAACTCGTCGTCAAAAAGGATCCATATTTTCTCTGGAATTATTTAAAATTAGCGTTAAGGTAGCCGCCGCAACCGCAATTATATTAATACTATTCCTTTTTTATGCATGATATGTAGTGCATGTTTGGTGAGCAATCACCCCCTGCCACACACCCTTGTGGTGGCTTGCAGGGTATTATGTAGATGTAGATGAATTCAGGACTTTGTTCAGCCTTTCACTTGAAAATAGCCTTCCCGTAGGAAGTTCTTTGCTGCAGCTGTCGTGGAGCTTAGTTTCATTAAAAAATGCTATTTTTGCAATAATAAATTGCTTATATTCAAATCTTGATGCAATTTGATTATTTAATTTTTCATTTGAAGCGTTTTACGTCATTAGGTACGAATACGCGATCACGACTATGAGATCGCGACGCTTTCTGTAGCCGCGAGTAAATAGTTCTCGTAAATCACCGCTGGATGGCAGCACTGTAGAACGCATCTTAAAAGAGAGGGAATTTCAAATTAACTGAGTGAATTTCTAAGATTGACTTTCATCAGCTGCGAAATATTATTAAATGTATTTCAAATGATACGCTTTCTTCAAAAAAGGCATTTCTTGTTCTTTTCATTGAAATATACTGGGCCAGTTGGAACTTTGTTTGGAAATTTCCTAGTTAAAATGCATACTTGGCTTTCCCATGTTAAAATGGCTTCTTTAAACACAAATCGACTACCACTAAATATACCCCTTTCGTTAATTAATGCATAACTTCATATGCTTAAAATAATCCGTGGGATGAGTTAATTCTCTTATGAGTTATTCCCTTATTTTGAGATCTACCAACTGAACAGCTACAAAAACCTATTTCCGTTGCAGCTTCCAAGTTCATACCATTATAAATTTGTAGAAAAATATTCACCTGTTTTTTTTTTAATTCATGCCTGTTTCATTCTCTTTTCTAAAGTGAGTCTCCTAGCCTTAGGAATAACGCCTATGCTATACAGCGAATCAATACAATGAGGTGTTATCTTTAAATCCTTTCAATTTGATGTATATACACTGCACACAGAGAATTTCACATAATATCTGTTTTTTCCCAGAATGAGCAGATGACTATTATTTGTTACAGTAATTAGTTTGATTTCAACCCTAGCATAACTATTTGACAAGTTAAGTACAGTATAGTGTTTAATTGTATTGAAAGTATACCTGCATTCTTGTCAGCAGAGTTTTAGTAGACGTACGTTTGTCGCAGATCAAGCCTCTTATGTGCATTATGTGCCTCCATGGACATTGCTCCATGCTGTGCAAGGTATTGCCAGAGCATGGGAGTGTCACCGCAAAAACTATTTCCAGCTGTTGGAGATCAGCTGGTTTTGGTGACACATCAGTTCTGGAGACAGAGGAGTTAGTGGAAGATAACCTCCAATTTACAAACCCTCTGATTTACAAAGCTCAAATTTTTGGGTCCCTTCAACTTCGTAAAATAGAGGTTCTACTGTACAAACATTGTTCTCTTCAACAGGTCTTCAACATTGTTAAAAGATCTGTTAAAGATAAACAAAATAATACCAAGAAGTCAAAACCTTTGGCTAGTGTGGACAGATCCAGAGGTTACCAAAGATGAAAGAAGGAGCAGGCCGAGCAGGCTGTTGTGTCATACACACACACACACCTTTCGTCACCATAGAATACTGCCTGCGCTCAAATACCACTGCTATATATAGGCAGCAAATCAGGCTAAATAAATAAAAAATTGTCAAACAAACATTTAAAGGTCATGGTGGCTTGGTGGGTAGAAAGCTGGACTGCTGGATACTGGAGGATCCTGGGTTTAAATCCCGGGCAGAAGATTCCTGGGCCCCCACCTATAAATCCTTGCAATTCGATTTCCTGTATCAGAACTTGGTGGGGAATCGCACATGGCCCAAGGAAAGGAACTAACCCTAAATACGTGTGAATTTCACTGTGACTAACTATGTGTGAATGCCAATGGCTTAGTGAGTGGTGAGATGAGGCTACGCTCATCTATCGAAAAAATCTTCCGGGTTTAACGCTGAGAGTTTGACCAGAAATCTGCCATCTTTCATCAGCAACCTAATTACGTATTCTGCCCTTATGCATTCAGGCTCAGTTGGGTCTGTGTTTGCCTGTCTTATTTTTTCTGGCACCACCATGCCAATTTCTATGTTCTGCTTTTGCAGGAGAGTGTCTTTTTTTTCTGGCACCACCATGCCAATTTCTATGTTCTGCTTTTGCAGGAGAGTGTGCCGGAGGTGAAGAAGCCCAAGGGAAGGGGGAGGGGGTCAGCGAAGAAGCAGCGGGAGAAGGCAGCGGGGAAGAAGAAGCGGGGCAGGCCTTCCAAGAGGGTGGCCGTGGAGGAGGTGGAGGCAGAGGAGGTGGAAGAGGAGGAGGAGGAAGCGGAAGAGGAGGAGGAGGAGGCGGCGGAAGAGGAGGAGGCGGAAGAGGAGGAGGAGGAGGTGGAAGAGGAGGAGGAGGCGGAAGAAGAGGAGGGGGAGGAGGAGGTGGAGGGAGGTGGTGGCAGGGGGGGGCGAGGGGCCAAGGGCGGCAGGGAAAACTCGGAGGGAGAGGCATCGCAGGACGAGGAGAGCTCCATATCATCCACGTGCAGGACTGGAAAGTCCATCAAGGTGTGTGCTGATGCCATCGGTGTGAGCCAAGTTAGTGCCAGGGGTGTAGCAAAACACTTGGATGGAGTACTGCTTGGAGTTTGTCATGTTCCTCTCCGAAATGTGGTGTCTTGTAGAATGGAGTCTAGTACTTAAGGGTCTTAATAGTCTTGTATGGTGGGGATTGGGATGTTGTGGTGGCTAGAGTACTGGCCTCCCATCCCGAGGGCCCGGGTTCGATTCCCGGCAGTGACGGTTTTTTCAGTGGCAAACTGGTCCCCAATTAGGTGCCTAGTGGAGGGCATTTCAAGTTCAGTACTTCGTCCGTCGGATGGGACGTTAAGCCGTGGTCCCCTTGGCCTCTGTCGTTAAGAGTAGGCTAACGCCAATGCTGAGCTTCTCTCCACCCTTCCTCCATTACCTAAAAACTCCTACCATTACCCAATTACCCTAAATGGTGCAAATGACCTCAGCTGTCGGTCGCCTCCCCTGAATAACTAACTAACTAGACTTGTATGGTGAATGATTAACATATTTATTGGGTCATAGTTTACAGTTATTTAACATAAAAGTGTGATTTAGATTCAGCCAGTGTCTTAATGACTCTATTTCCCTCAATCTCAGGAAAAAGGTATTAAAGTAAATTAATTGTAAGGAAAGAAATATAATTATTCTCAGTCTCTATCCTTGAGGATTCCTTATCACTTGTTTTGCGTAGGAAGGTAATGGCTTTGGTTTGAAGTAGTATTCAACTATGGAATAATTATTTACGAACTTGTTCGAATTTTGCGAAAATCAATCAAAAATCAGTAAGCATTCAAAACTTACAAAAAAACCCACCCAATTCTCATAGTCGTTTGTATTTATAGTTTTTCTTTTGTTTCCGTGGTATGTGACGAAGGTAAACAGCAAAAAAGTCATTTCAGGCACAACCTGAGAAAATATGATCATATTTCATGAAAGAAACAGGACATTTTCCATTATATAAAATATTAATTCCCCTAGTTTCGGTGTTTTTCTTCCAGTTCTTCTATTTTCCGATCGCCGAAGAAAGCTGTAAAGACAGCGTAACTAGTCGGAATTAAAATATTAGGTATACTGTGGAAGTTTTTGGATAATTTTTTGAATATGTCATGGCGATAATATCAGCTTTGTCGAGTTTTCGAATGTTAACCAGTACGTCCATCAGTTGGGAAAATTGGCCTGAAGGTTCACTGAAATACGGCATGTTTCGGGGGTCGAAGATATTTTTCAAGCTTAAGCGAAGGCCAACTTACGGCTGTCTTTTTCCGACACGATTAACTGGAGCAATATCACCATAATTCATCGGGCGCGAACACGCTATGTTTGAACGAGCGCAATATCACGATCTTTTATCACGATATTTATCGTGATAATATATAGTGATATTTTATCGGGGCGCGATATCGTGATATTTTATCAGGGCGCGATATCATGATATTTTATCGCGATATTTATCATGGTCACGATATTTATCGTGATGTTTATCCTGAAAGTTATCGCGATACCTATTTATAGCAATATTTATCGCACCCCAATATCTTATCGTGCCCCGATATCTTATCGTGCCTCGACATCTTATCGTGCCCCGACATGTTATCGTGCCCCGACATGTTATCGTGCCCTGATATCTTATCGTGCCCCGACATCTTATCGTGCCCCGACATATTATGGTGCCCCGATATCTTTTCGTGCCCCGATATCTTATCGTGCCCCGATATCTTATCGTGCCCCGATAACATATCGGGGCACGATAAGACGATGTTTATCGTCACGCTGAGTTATCGTTATCGCCACCTTATGATATGCTAAAATTATCGTATCTCGATATTGAATTATCAATATCGCCCATGCCTAGCTCTCCTAATCTCATCTTGCTCGTCGTCTGCCCACTCCCACTGATGACTGGGCCTAACAAAAGAAGAACGTAAAATGGGAGCGCGCAGAGCGTACTGAAGGCCGTAAATCGTTAATGTTTGGATATAACTGGCTTTAGGTGTAGTAGATATGGCACCTATCTTGTATTTTTAGTTTAATTAGCAGATAATACAAGACACAATAGTTTATTTTTGCTAGGCGGTGCATCGCCCTCGAGAGATATCTGTCGTAATACCGAGCGTATACCGTGGAAGGAACTTTTTGGCCTCGTTATATCCGCTTTATTTTACATGTAAAACATAGGCCTTTTGGCGGTACAAAGACAATCACTCGCTATATCGCGATTCTCGCAATAAGCCGTACTCACTATACTGGGCTTCTACTGTATATGTTTATTCACCACCATTAATTTTATTGAGATATTGTTGGCTTGCATACACCAACAATCGAAAAATACTTTGCAGCAATAGCCTTGTGTCCTCTCAAATCAGTGCTTGAGTCATGTTGACAGGTGTTGTGCTCTTTGTGGTGTGTTTGTTCATGTGCTGTCACACTGGAACCTTCGTTGGATTGTTTTGAGGGTAATATGTATGTTTTGCCACAATTTCAAACCAGTTAAAATCTGGTACGCAAAGGGCTGAATTATTTCTGTTGCTGAGTGCTCAGGAAAAAGGCCTTTGATTATCACATCTCTTTGAGAGAGATGTGATAATCAAAGTTAATACTCTGCACTTGGTTCCAACTATTCTGCCATTTTGAGAGTGTGACTGTTTACCCAAAAAGTCTGGCATTCACACTGCCAGCAACAACCTCCGGCTAAGGCACAATGGGGCAGAAAATTGAAATTGCAAATTGTCTGGATTTTGTTGATACACCCTGCAAGGGCTGTTGTGTGGGTAATTTTATTTATTTGATTATACAGTCAAGCTACTTATATCCTGCTCATTTATAACATATTTTCACTGTTAATGAAGTTATTCGCTGTCAAAAATGGTCATTTTACCATGCTGAAAATCCCACTTAAAAAGTGTAACTATTTTTCGATGGTTACAGTGCACCGTATTTGATTAGCCTCACCCATCAGTTGATTGACCTTGGCACTGATACTGTAGCCAACATTTGAGTTAATATGGTGTTGTCACTGTCTATGCTACCTCATTTACTCATTTAAGAAAATTTCGAACTACGCAATGGCACACATTGCTGCAAAAGGCATTGAAAAAAATCGTCGTGCTGATGTGAAGTCGGTTTCACATTGTTGCTAGGCTTAGCTGATGATTTCAGGCTGAAGGGTTGAAGACTGGATAATTATGCTGAATCAGCCAATTGAATATTGACTGCTACATTACAACAATGAGCATGAAAATATGCTTTGGGAAAACTGGCCTGTGTATAAGGAAGTTTGGTTGCAATGGATTTAGTGTTTCCCCCCCTTAATTTTGTTATAAATAGGCTCGACTGTACATATTCCAGTAAAGTAGTAGAATGGCCTCTCAGCTTCTATGTTTGGTAAAATATATTAAATTGTCCAATGGTGTGATGTGTGATTGTGTTATTTTGAACTGCTGATTGAATTGTTGAGAGATTTATTGGGAAGTTGGATTTTGTAAATATTTAATGTGAGATTGTTTCTTTTGCTGCTTACCAGAAGGAGGGACCAGCCCCAGAAGATATGGTGTCATCATCTTGTCAAGAGCCCAGTACAAGGTCCATATCCATTCAGACTCCACCACGAATGATGGCTAAGCAGGTAAGAAATACGCATTTACATTTTGTGCTTGCTGTCCCAAGGATCATTTGTGATATGTTCTTTAATTTTTTAGGGTTTCTATGTTGAGTCCTATTGTACGTCTATTTTATCCAAGTGTCCCTCTCTTCACCAGGATGCTGCTGAAGGCATGTCATCTTCTAAGAGCCGGAAGAACTCCAAGGATTCTGAAAGAGCCCTTAAAGAGCTGGCAGAGCGGGTAAGTTTAAGGAAGCCTGAAAAAATCATTTACAGTGAAACCTTGCTTTTTCATCTCTGCAAGTCTTCCCGCCTTTTCCAACTTTTGCCTCAAGTCCCAATGAATTCCATATCCCCGCAATGTTATGTCTTTTTGAATGGTTCGCCATTTTCGTTCAAGGAGAGGATTTTTCCATGATTGTTGTCCCGGTTGCATAACTCGTGTGACTCAATGTACGTGAAAGACCAAGCTACAACTCATGTGGCAAGTTACCACCATGAAAATGAAATAAAATTTGCTCAGTGGCAATACCAGTTATCGTGATCTTGCTTATCTGTGACATTGTAATACCTTTGAGAGATTACCCTGCATCAGTTTTGCCTCGATAGTCATCCTGGTTGCGTAATTTCCGAAGTGCCCAATGATATCGTAATAGGTGATGAAATTTTATTATTTTTTTATGGAGTGTATGATTTTCAGCATTTATGACCTTGTCTTTCTTTTTTGGTGTAGATTTTATTATGGTTTTTAAAAAATCCTCCAGCCAAACTCCTTCCTCATACATCCTACGAACAAACCCACAAACCTCTCTTGTCCTTCTCTTCCTCAATTCTTAAGTAGCTTTGGTAGTATATTATCAATCTCCACTGCTTTTTCCCACCTTAATTTCTCGTAATGACTGCTCTATCTTACTATTCTGGTATTCCTGATCCCAGCTCATCCTTATCCATGTCGTTTCCCTCATCTATGCCCAAGTCGCTTTGTCTATCAATGCAGTTCTTCCATGTATTCCTTCCCCATATATTGAATCTGTTGGAGTTCCATCAGTAGCTCTCCTGACACTCTAGCACAGTACCAATAGTTTTCCATATGTTGATGCTGGATAACATTGTAACCTTTGAGTACAGGGCATCTATTTCTCCTTCTCTCTGGAGCCTCTCAATCTCCTCACATTGGCCTTACTGGCACTTTTCTCTCACTCTCTTCATATCCCTCCTAAGTCTTTTGCTTGTTTCCTTGAATTTCCTTCACCTAATGTGTTAAAAATCTTTCTATTTCCATCATTCCTCTTATGTCCTCCATCATTTCTGCCATTACCCAATTTTTCTTGACCCCTTTAGTGTCTACTGTACCTATTTTTTCCAATCCTTCCACAACTGTTTGTCCTTATACATCTTCCCTCATACATCTGTCCACTAATTCCTGATATTCCCTCTGATTTAAACTGTACAAGTTTTTCATGCTGTTCCTAAACCTTTACCGAACCATAATTTATTGTAGTTGGTATCTCCCAATGTCCCACTGCATTTTAAGTTTAGAGATTTGGCATTATTAAAGAATTGCAACTATATTTCAATTTCGTAACTTGTTATCCAATGGGGACAAGAAATTGAATAGGCAAAATCAAGAAGCAAATCAGGAATAACTTTCATAAAATTATGCATAACTTTGATTTATGCTTACGATTTACATTTTTCTCTCTTGTTCCTCACAAAGAATGTAGAAAAAAGGGCTTTACTGTATTACAGTCCCCTCCCCACATGTTTTAAACAGATTCTTGTTTGGAAAAGGTGGTGAATCAATTCTTTGGACAAATCTTTTGTGTGTTGTGACAATGTTCTCCTTCCCAATGACCCGAACAGCTGAAACGGGAGTTTGAGGTTGAGAAGCAGAGGGCAGTGGCTGCGGCCGTGAGGTCTCTCGAGCATGACATTGAGAAGCTGAAGGAAGAGCAAGCAGCGGAGATTGAAGAGTTGAATGAAAGGCATCGGCAGAACCTTTCTGATGCCAAGAAGAAGCAGTGGGTGAGTTTTTCTTCAGTGGCACTCTGCGGATGTCCTAATTAACTGTAGGGGACGCACCGATATTGGTTTGGCTATTGTTTCTCCAAATGCAATGGAGGAAAATTGCAGGTTTTTGCTGTGGGATTTGAGAGATACATGATGACTTTGGGATTTTTGCCATGTTAACATTTCCTGTCTCTTCGGTGTTTTTTATCCGAATTTGAAATCATGAACATCCATCATCCATCCATCCATCCATTCATCACGCCATCTGATTTCAATGGGGTCCCCTAACATATTTTTTTCTAGCCAAATTTGATAGTGTGTGTAAAATAAAAAGACCCACATTTTTCCGTTCTTTGATCCATTGAGTCGTTCTCAAGATGTAAGCAGCGAAAAACTGATGTGTTTAACCTTTTTGGAAAAGTGGGGGTGCCAAAGACTCATGTGTCATCCACTTCATCCAATGACAACTGACACTGTGCAGATCCTTCGCCAAACCACAATGGGGGACACCCAGCGCTGACTCTGCCAATGGAATTGGTTGTTGGACTCCATTCGGAGGATTTCGAAAGGCATTACATATTTGAGTATATATCGTAATTTGTGAATAAGCAAAACTTCAGAACACATTTCGTCATGCCGAAATGCATACGAAAATATTTTTTGTGCAGTTGTTTTGGGTTATTTGTAGAATGCGACAGGATCTCTTCAGGCAGACCTCCCTTCTCCACCTCCGCTCCTTTTCCATTCTTCCTCAACACAGTCAAGGACGGTAGTTAGATGACGTAGATATCCTTAACGCAACTCGCTCGGTGGGCGTCGCCTTTTGCTTATTTAATTTTTTTATTTTTTATGAGTGGATGGCTGTGGTTAGAAGATTAATTTTTTCATTAAAATTAATTTTTTGTTTCCATCTAACGGTTACACATACAAAATAGGATTTCGGTTTCGAGTAAATACCCCCATGTAACTAGTTTTTCCACTCAAAACTGAACAAAGTGCTAGAAACACGCTGCCATTTCTGGAGGTAGTTGTGGCACCATCCTTCTTCACTACTGCTTATTCGCTTCCCAGTCGCCCTCTCCTCCCTTCTCAACAAGCCGTATTATTGTTTTGGTCAGTGAAGACTATTGTTTCTCTGTATTTTGCTGTTGTCTCTGATAGAAGGTCCGATAGAACTTATTAAAGTTATGAATCATATTTTGTGACTGTTAGTGTTGTAGTGCGAGTGTGTCAGTATGACAGTAATTTTTCTCAGCTCCTGTTGTACAAATATAAGATTTTCGATTTGGTTATCGTTGCTTCCCAGCCGTATCAGCGTAGAGTTCATGCCAGGTTGCAAGGTAAACGACAAGCTCCTATCCAGGGACGATGGGCTGGGGCATAAAGTTCAAGAATGGGGCACAAAAGAGGCCGATGATGTGTACTTCCGCCAGGTGTGCATAAGTCGCACCAATGTCAATAAGAAGGGTTGCCAAGCTGTGCAGCAGCACATCTAAACACGCACATTCAGCAGGACTGGACTGGAAGAAGAGAAGAAAAAAGTGGAACAGATGGAGAAAAGCAGGAACACTATTGTGTAAAAAGAGGAAAAGCTTTGAGGATTGCGTTAGGGAGAGGATTGTGCATCTGCTAGGGACAACAGACTATTTGATGAAGCCAATGTGTGCCCTAATAGTGCCATCACTGAGAAGAACATTGAAGATATCGCCCTTGCCCAGGCGATGTTGGAAGGCGTGGCTGCCATTCGCAGAGATACAGCGACTTCTCATAAGCACACCACTACTTCCGAAAAAGCAGTACAAAAAAGAAAATCTGACCTCATATCAGATTTGAAATTTGGGCAAAAGAAAAGACATAAGAAGAATCTATAGTGTTGAGTAGTTCCTTCATAATGCTAAGACTTAATCTTTTTTTTTTAATAATTCTTTTATGCAATGTTTCGTTTCATTAAATTTTATTTTCGTAAATGAATATTTTTATTTTTTCTCAATTTTATATGTTAATATGTTCATAAACATAATTATTTAACCCAAGGTGTCCTGTGTTCTCTCCTCCTATTACTCCCATTTCCTAAGTCCAAAAGTAGGAAATGCTTATTTGTGCTTGGTGGCTGAAAGTCTCTATTTTTGGTCTCTTTTAGGTCAATTGTTCGTCGGTTTTTAGTCACGATTTGGTCGCTATTGGTCACTCTTTGGTCACTTTTTCACCAAGGGAAAGTCACTAAGGTCACTATTATTTAGGTCAGAGACTGGTAGTAGCCCTGCACTATTTTGACACGCTTCATACAGGGATTTTTGTCTACTTTTCAGAGGATTTTGAGCTTTTCAATTGGTATTAATCTTTATGCTACAGGCTTTTCCATGGCTAATTCTAAGCACTTGTCTCACTTTAATATCACAAATTATAGGTGCTCATGCTTTGATGTCCAGTCGATGCATGAAAAAAACAAACAATGCGATAAATGTATGTATATATACATTTTATATGTAAGCCAATACATATATATATATATATATGTATTGGCTTGTGGGTGCCCTTTTAATTCTTCATAAACAGTTTTTTAACCAATTTAAATATTTCTATAAGCGATAACAATCTTTTTTAATGCAAGATTTAAACCTATTGTGAGATATCCGTCATCAAATCAGCCTCTACGGTTATTGTGGTGATTATTTTCCTGGGACAAGTTTGGTTTGGTCCTCCTGCAAATGTGCTTAAAGCGATTACGGAATCTTGCTAAACAGAATTATTTACTTGCGTTGTATCTGGGACCTGAGGAAATGAACATGCAAACAAGGAAAACCTGCTATCGAGGAACATCCTAACGAGAGTCCCACTCTATTGTAGTGCTGGAATGTACAGAAGAATCTCGATTTTACAAGCACCAATTTAGCAAAAAATTCGATTTTATGCATGTAAAGGAGCAGTCCCGGCGGATTCCGTAAGTATTTCTAGTAGGAATGCCATTTCAAAATTATGTAAATTTTATGTATCAATTTTGGTCCCCAGCAGAAATATCAATTCGTTAATACAAAACTATATACCATAACTAAATGAATTTTAAGCCAAATCATGCTGATTGTAGTTCACCTTTAATGGCAGTTGGTGATTTAATTTAAAGTAATGCCGTACAACTCCAGATCATCTGCTACAAATTAATGCAAGGCATCTTATTTGAGCATGTATTTCAGTTATGGGTTTCACATGCTTTTGTTTACGCTCTGATGGTTACACCACAATGGTCACAAAAAGAGCATAGGATGCTGTTGATCATGAAATAGGAACTCATTAACTGTTCTGAGTTACGAGACTGGGCGAGCGAATGCATGTGATACAGGGTTTAGGTTCACCAAAACACGGAAACTTAATTTAAGAATCAAGCGAAGTGCAGGAAAACATAATGTAGTTACAGACAAAGAAATAACATTTTTAATAAATTATATTAGAATGTATCATAAGCTGTGTGTACACTGTTAAGTATGAAATTTTGCCATTCATTTAATTTATAAAATTATCTGTGATTTCTTCTCAATGAGAAATTTTAGGATGAAAAAAATCAGTTATCTTCTCAGAAATTGAATAACTGACAGTGCTCTCATCAGGTATGAGCCATGCCATGGGAAAGTGTAACAACTATAACCTAAAAGGAACTATAATAAATAATCATTAGCGTGAACTGTAATTTTTTGGCATTTTTTTGTTTACTGTAGTTGTCTATTGTGCATGGGAAAAAGGAATTCTTTTATCTTTAGGCTCAATAGTTATTCTCTGTTAATTCATTGCTTCTGCCTTGCAGAGGTAGCCTGGGGCTATAAATCTGCCTATTGCCACAGTCTCAATCTCGTTTGATTTGAATGTTTCTGGTAACTTCAATCTTGTAAACAGCCTTGTAGCCTCTAGGGCTTCCTTTTGATTGAATTTGATTACACGAGATCTTGTTTGCTTGAGAATGTTCTTTTGATTAAGTGATGGCTGTTTTAATTTTTACAGTGCTAACTAACTAATAAAACATGTCTCTGGATCACCCTCTTGTGGTAGTGATGAGTGTGTGATTTTCTTGAGAAATTTAAGTCTCCAATCTCTCTTGCCAGTGTTACAACTGCGAAGCGGAGGCGATTTACCATTGCTGCTGGAACACGGCATACTGCAGTATAGACTGCCAACAGGTCCACTGGCAAAAGGAGCACAAGCGCCTCTGCCGAAGAAAACGCTGATTGTTGTGCTTGGTCGTCGCCCACCCCATTCGACCCCAGGGCCTCTGAAACCCACCCTTGCCCCATCTGAAGCAAACCCCCTTCTCCCGTGGCTCCTTTTGGGATGGACTGAAGTCACGTTTCGCCTTCTCTGCATGGTTTGTTCCTGAAGGTGTGGGAACATGTCTAAATTTTTGCACTAAACTTTGACGAGAAACAAGTTTTTCTAAGCATCACAATCACACACATTGTAAAATGCATAAAAATGGCTGACTATGGGTGTAAGGGGGACTTACCAAATCAAAAACGGTGTTCCGAGGAAGCGAGTGACAGTGTTGGAACCAGAAGATTTCTTTTTTTATTTACAACCTGTAGAGGTGTAGCAGTGCTGATAGTACCGAGACTTTTGCTTTGTGCTCAGAGTTTGTATCAGGAGTGTATGTGTTCATGTGCTTGGCGGATAGAGCCAAGGAAATTGATGGAACAAACTTTTGGTGAAGTCATTGCAACAGTTTGCTGAAATTCATTCCCATTAGATTTGACCATATTTTGTAATACAAAGGACAGAAAAGGATATCACTGTAGTGGGTAGGAAAAGTGAATCATCTTCCATATTTTTAATTCCATTTACGTAAGTTATTTTTCTCGATTGTGCGCGCAGAGAGGTGCTGTTTACTTGAATGCACTTGAATGTGCTCACCTGGGTATGAGTCTCTGTTATGCATTTCTCGACTACCTGCTCTATTCATTTCTCTCTCTGTCTCTCTCTTGTCATGTGTAAAGTATTATTGTTATCAGGTGTATCACTGATTGCAGTCCTTGAATAATGTTTATAAAGAAATATTTATATATATTGACTCTTTGTGTTGTGTTAACGTACCTGCATTTTGCCACGCACCTGATGATGCCTGGTTGAAAAGGATCTCACAGGCTATTATTTCTGTTTTTCTTGCACATGTCAATTATACCCTACTGTTTCTTTTATTTTAAAATATATTTGCATAACTGCTACTTTTGTGAGAATAGTTTTGCGTTGGGTATGGAGAGGAACACCAAGTATGTCTTTTTGAAGTGTTATGAATGAGCGTGAGTGTTTGTGTGTTATTCTGTAGCACCTGGATAACAGTTCCTTTTTTAGCGTTTGCTACTTTCAAGGTAGGCCTCTTCATATTTTCTATTTAATGTATTTTTTTACATTATGAATGTTGGCCCATCCTTTTTTTTTTAAATTTTATGTGATTGCGTTGAAGCATTTTGCCATTATGTTTTACACAATTGGTAAAACTTTAAAAAGATGAAAGAAATATTTTATGATTCCATTGGTGTTTTAGAAGAGGTTTTACTTGATTTCTGTTGGCATCTCAGTGGACGTTAAGCTGATATGTGTGCATGTAAAAGTAAATTATTTGAATATTAGCTTAGGACAATTTCTGTTGAAATACATTCTCTCTTTTTGCACCATTCAGTCTTAAAGGAAGTGGATATGAGTGAGAATAGAAAATATTAGGCTTGGGAAACAATGGAATGATGTGTAATACGTATAACAATGGTTATAGAGTTGATATATTGTTGTTGTTGTGAACAAGAGGTGGCATCAGAGCTAGAAAGTGAATGAAACCCTTAACCCTGCTCCTGTTTTTGTGTCCTTAATTAGTTAAATATGTGTATGACCCAGGCCAATTCTCCATGGCCATAGTGCAATCCATACATGCTGGCATTCATCATCAAAAATTGAGATAGAGTTAATATTTGATTCAATTGTAATATACTAATGTCAAAGAAGAACAAAAATAAAAAGTAATTTTCCTATTTTATCATCTATTATTTGCATCTCTTGTTGGAAGGGATACTCAATAATACACCGTGTAGAGATTGTGAGATTGTGTACCTTGGATCTCAAAAATGTGATGAACCTTTTTTCATGGAACATGAGAAATATGTGTATCGGCTTTTTTCTTAATAGGCCTGGGTTTACGAGAAAAAAGTATGTCATGTGGATAGCCTACATATTCTGAATTTGAGTGAGCTGACAATACCAGAGTGGGGTAGAGTACCACTGGTCATGACAGGGTTGCCAGATTCCTGAAAACAAAATAAGGGACAGGTGTGCTGTCAAGGAAATCATTGTGTGATATAATTGACAACAAGTGAACTTCCTTTAAGAATGATTTTACAGATGTCATATCAACATCTGTGCTTCTGGACACCCCAATCTAAAATCCTCGCGATTCGATTTTCTGAGTGTCAGAACTTCTTAGGAAATCGCAGGTGGCCCAGGGAAAGGAACTGGCCCCCCTACCCTGAATGTGTGAATTTCACACGCCATTGGCTTAGTATGGGGTGAGCTCTACTCTCACCTATTAAAACCAAACTTTGGGTTGAATCACTGAGTTAGATATCGACATCACAGGGCAGTTTGTTAATAAATAATAAATACCTTTATCAGTATTACATATACTGAAAATATAATTTTCTTTCCTTACGTGGGACATTTAGCTCGATTACAGGACTGTCCCGTAAAATTCGGGACGTCTGGCAACCCTGGGTCATGATGTTTGATTCTTATCTCTGTTCAAAATTTTTCTTTCAGCCATTGAGTCAAATATTTTATCATGCCTAATTTCCAAATCTTGCATGTGGATACTCACTTTTTTATAATTTTATGGCTCAAACTAGATTTACAAATAAATCACTCAAAAATAATATCATAATAATCATAATAAAAATCATCATAATAAAAACAGCGACTCATAAAATGTCATATTTTTGTAAATTTATTGTAATGTAAATACATAAAGTTAATGTGATGTTTCCCTATCTTTAATCCTGTAATCAAATATTTATACAATCACCTTTACTAATGACGAGTTTCACTATTTTATGTTTAATTTGTTGACTTATAAATTGACTTGAAATTTCTCATAATCTTTTAAGTGCCTGTTTACCTTCCCCTAGGAATATTGCATGGACTGGATTCTTGGCAGGAACTACACCTATGAATAGTGGAAATGGAATGACTGGAAAAAAATAAAACTTTTTGGCTTTTAAAAGTCGAAAGTGTTTCTTTTTCAGCCCGGAGTGAAATTAAAGTTCCATGGTTCTTTGGATCCAACGGATCCAATTCAACCATTCCTAGTATTGAGGTATCATTGTTTGGAAGCAACTAAATAACCATGAATATTTTATTTATTAAAATGAAGTACTTAGATCAAAAGAAGAAAGATAGATCTTTCTACTCATACCAAAAATGCATTTTTATCCAATATATGTACAATTTTTATAAAAAAGTTTTAAAAATATCAAAAAAGGCCTTTCTTTCCTAAGGACTTTCTTAAGAAAATCATTCACACAGCCAGCAGAGAAAGTGTTAAGTTGGAGAGGCTTGTGGATTAGCTGCAGGAGATGTGTCTGAAACTTCCAGCTAAGTCTGAGGTGTGTGATTTCCTGGACACCAGGTTTTGCTGGGAAACTGCAGATTTTGCTGTGAAAGAACTAGCTGTCCGACCCTGATGTGTGAGTACCTTCTGCATATTGCTCTTAGTGACTTTACAGCCTGACTATTGAGTGGGACTCCTTCGAGTTAGGGGTTGTTCTCTGAGTCAGTGTTCAAATGCTCCGCCACAGATTTTGCCCAGTCTTAAATTTTGGCCAAAGAGTCTCGGAGAATGGGCTTTGGTCACAGCTCTCTCACTGATCCAGTCCTTGAATCTTATCATGATACTGTAACGTATCAATTTTTAGCCATGGCATGCTGGGGAGTTGGGGAGCCGCCATGTTGGTTTTTGTACAGAATATTTATACGGAGACATAGGGAAATATGGCGTCGGCCTCGACAATGGCCAATTTGTCATTGAGCCTGGTGTTTCAGGTCATTCGGGAGATGCATTCCCAAGAATAGAAATTGTCTCGCAGGCTATTGTTGAACTCGCGGCAGGTTACGGAGGGAGACTAATTATGGCCGGGCGTTAACAATTAAGAAGTGCCGATATAAAGAGGGACGAAGAGGGAGACGGGCGGCTGCTGCTGCTAGGAGGCGGCTAGTGGAGGAGTCGAACGAAGGTGAAGGCTGATAGTCCAAGAAGAGGGAAGTGTCTTCTAGGCGAGTCTGATAATCTAAGAACAGTGAAGGGGCGTCTAGCTTCGAGTCTGATGGTCTGACAACAGTGAAGTGGAAAGTGGCGTGGCGGAGAAGCCATGGTTAACCAAGGAGACGGGGATCGCCTCAGCTAGGAACTCCAGATAAACTAGAGGGATAAAGCGGTCCACTCCCCACTATTATGTAGGTACTTATTTTTAAGAGGGTACTGGTTATATTTTATGTGAAAGTGAAAAGTGAAATGGCTCGTGAAGTGATCTATGGCCTGTAAAAATTGAGCCTGAAGATAAGAAGAGTGAAAGTGATATGTTGTGAGGGTAATTTATTATGATAAATGTCTATATTAATTTAAATTGTGTGTGAGGCAAATAAAATTAAATTGAAAAGAATAAATTACATTTATGGCGCCCAACGCTTGAGCACGATAAAATATTAGACGTACGGGGTTGTGTGATAGGCTACGTTTAATAGATACCACGAGGAGAACCTGAGAGGTGCAGAGTAGGAAGTGTTCACGTTAGAGAACGCGAGAGAATTAGACATCGGGAAAATTACTACAGATTAAGTGTTAGTAGTAACGGTGTAATTGTATAAGATGTTCCGAGCAAGGAAAAGTCTGTTCGAGTTGAAGAAGGCCGAGGTGCAGGAGGAATTGAAGAAACTAGGGTTAGGCACCGAAGGAGTTAAAAATGAATTGGTCGGTAGGCTTAGATCTGCTCTCGAGGAACAGGGAGTAGTCATTGAATCTCACAAATTCGAGGTCGAAGACAGGACTCCAACAACGATGGATTTATGGGCTTGGTTGAAGGAAGAGAAAATCAAGGAGAAAAGGGAACGAGAAGAAGAGAGTAGACGGAGAGAAGAAAGAAGACAGAAGGAGCAGGCGGAGCTGTTAAGAACAATCTTGAGGGAGCAGGCGGAACAGCTGAAAGGAGCAGAAGTTAGGATGAATACGCGGATAGAAGAGGAAAAAGAAGAAAGGCGCGCAGAGATAGAGGATGTCCGCGAGGAGGCGAATAATAATGTCCAAAGTATAGCGGCGGAAACACGGAAGGATTTATATAATGTCAAGGAAAGGCTGAAGGATTATGAAAGATTGGCGATAGAAACGCGTGAGGAAGTGAGGAATATCACAGAAAAGATGCAGCTGCTGACCGCAGAAAAATTGAAGGAAGAGTCGGAACTGCAAGGAAAAGTACGAATAATAGCGCAGAATGAAGCGGAAAAGATAAGGCTGCAGTGTTCGCGAAACTCAACCGCAATTCAATCACCGGGAGTGATGATGAAGATTCCATATTTTGACGGTAGGAGAGGAGCTAGGCCTATGCGATACATCAGTGAGCTGGAGGAATACCAAGCCATGTACCAATTATCCTCCAACGAAATGCTGAAAATCGTAAGACAAGGTCTGACGGGATCTGCAGGCGAATGGTTTACCGCTATCTCACATCTACTAGAAGACGTAGAGCAGTTCACACAGCTGTTTATGATGCAGTATTGGGGGCGTGAGCAGCAGATGGAGGTTCGGAGGACGCTAGATTCCGGCCGGTACATTGAACGAGGGAATATCAGCCGAGTGGAATACGCAACATCCCGAATAAGCACTGCTAAGGAACTAAGGCCACCGATGGAGGACGAGGAAATAATCTATAGGTTGGAGCATCATTTTGGTCCGGAGGTCAACACGGCAATCATATCGCAGCAAATAAACACCATCCCACGATTATTGTCATTGCTCAGCCGATACGATAGGGTGGTGCCGCAGCCGATACAGGAGACGAAGGAAGAGAGCCGAAGAAGATGGACAGGAACCGAGGAAAGGAGAATTGATTTTAGAGGACGTGGATACAACCCACCACCTCAGAATCAAAATGGTAATAGATATCAACCTAATCCATCCGGCAAGCAGAGGCAGACATCTCCGATGAGACGGTACAGCAGCCGAGAACAAATGGATAGACGGAATTACGAAGAAAGACCACCCAGGGAGAATGCAAACATCCGCACGATGATTGTGAAAAACTCCGGGAGTAGTGAAGAAAGGCCTAAAGAGCAGGGAAACGCGAAGGGGCAAGTCGTGCAAGCAGTCCCGACACGACATTAGCCAGAGAAATGGGGACCGAAGAAAGAAATAGAGGAGACAGGAGCAAATGCGACAAGGAAGTCAGGAATATATTATGCATACCCGAAGATTTGACCGAAGAAGAAAAGGAACACGGATCGCATGAAGAAAACAAGTGTCCGGAAATTGTAGTGGAAATAGGGGGGCGGAAGTTTAAGGCACTAGTGGACACCGGTTCAGAAATCACATGTCTGAATGAGAACACATTTACGGAGAATCCAGAGGTATTCAAAGGTGTATTAGAGGTACCAATACGGGGAATTCAGGTGATCGGAGCAATAGGTAGGAGGAGCGGGAGAATTAGTAAACAAATCTTTCCCACAATAAACATAGGGAAGATTGATGTAGTAATTAATTGCACCATCATACCTAATCTAGTGAAGCCGTTAATATTGGGCACGGATACATTAGAGATGCTGAGAGCGGAGATTAATTATACTGAAAGCACCATAATCCTGAGGCAAGGGCGGAAGATGGAAGAAAGAAGATTCGGAATGCCTACGGAGTCGTCACAGAAGCTAATAATGGCAATTAAACAGGGGCAGTATGAGGAGAGAGAAGATACAGTTTCTATGGAGGAAATCCACAACAGCATGAGAAGCATCAGCGATTTACAGGAGAAGGAATTTAGAGAATTAGCGGGTATTATTTATAAGGAGAAGGAGATTTTCAGAAATACGCCCGGAAAAATAAAGGGGTATTATTATAAGGTGGAGATAAAAGGTGACGAGGAGTTCCACGGGAAAAGTTACAATGTACCGCTAAATTACCGTGCGAAGGCACGTCACGCTATAAATCAGCTGTTGGAGCAGGGACTCATAGAAAAGAGTACATCACGATATGTATCACCCCTGATATGTTTACCGAAGCAGGATGGCTCAATAAGGCTATGTCTGGATGCGAGGGCGGTGAATAAGATGATGAAGCCGGATTACGCTACGTCAAGAACGCCTCAAGAAATATTTCAAGATTGTGCTAACGTAAAATACATGACATCTTTAGATCTCACGCAAAACTTCTACCAAATTCAACTACCTCGAGATTCTCGGAAGTATTGTGCAGTTTACTTTGAAGGATTTATATACCAATTTACTAGAGGGCCGTTTGGCTGTGCAATTAGCAGTAACGCATTAGTCAGAGCACTTGATTACGTACGTGGAAAGGAAGGAAAGAAGTGTTATCTCAATTTTGAGGACGACTTACCTTGTCTGATGGCAGACAGCACCCAAGAAAAGGAAGATATTCCAGGGTTAGTTGAAAGATTTCGGCGTAGAATCATAACAAAGGGGCAGAAGGGAAGAGTGCTACGCTCTAGTAAAAAACAACACAGAGAGAACTTCGAGAAAGGAGATCGGGTTCCACTATGCACAAACGGAACGATGAAAATTCCTTGTATCCCACATTAAACCATACGTAGAAATCACTGCACTCACAACAAAACGCACAAGAAACCAACTCCACACAGAACATCGCGCAAGCACAGTTGAGTAAGGACTGAGAACGTAAGAAAATAAGCGCTCAGTTATGCGATTTTCTAGTTACATTGTGAGCAAGCGTCGGCAGACACAGATTTACCGCGCCATTTGTACACATTTTATCGCAAGGTCGCAGAGGTGTAACAAAGTAAGGGCTTGTGATTAAAACTTTGTATTTGTGCGGTGAGGGAGTGGATCTACGGTTACTAAATTGGTGTTTAAGTGAAGTCAGCTGGGTGAATGAACATTTGGACTCAATATGATGAGGCTGACAGTTATAATGTAAAACTTTTAAGGTGAAGGAGATTTTATGTTTGATGTGTAGCAAAGTGTGATTCCTTTGATTACCTGAAACTATTTTATTGATGGTTACGCACTTGCATGTTTAAATATGTACATTTGGAAATTACATATGACCCAATGTTTTATGTAAAATGTATAACTTATTTTAAAGATGTTAAATTTGAAGAGGGCATATGGCATTCGTTTTGAATATTTGTATGTTATGTTTTAAAGGTAAAGTTGAGGTTTTAAAGAAGGGTATAATTGCATTTATTGTATTTTATGAATGTATGTAAACATAGTGGATGTGGACCAATTTCAGGGGTAGAACGATCTTTAGAGGCGCCGGGGCGACGCTTTATTTTAATTAGAGGCTTCGAAAGAAAATCTTATAGGATATAATATTTGCTTTCGACGGGGCAGATGTAACGTATCAATTTTTAGCCATGGCATGCTGGGGAGTTGGGGAGCCGCCATGTTGGTTTTTGTACAGAATATTTATACGGAGACATAGGGAAATATGGCGTCGGCCTCGACAATGGCCAATTTGTCATTGAGCCTGGTGTTTCAGGTCATTCGGGAGATGCATTCCCAAGAATAGAAATTGTCTCGCAGGCTATTGTTGAACTCGCGGCAGGTTACGGAGGGAGACTAATTATGGCCGGGCGTTAACAATTAAGAAGTGCCGATATAAAGAGGGACGAAGAGGGAGACGGGCGGCTGCTGCTGCTAGGAGGCGGCTAGTGGAGGAGTCGAACGAAGGTGAAGGCTGATAGTCCAAGAAGAGGGAAGTGTCTTCTAGGCGAGTCTGATAATCTAAGAACAGTGAAGGGGCGTCTAGCTTCGAGTCTGATGGTCTGACAACAGTGAAGTGGAAAGTGGCGTGGCGGAGAAGCCATGGTTAACCAAGGAGACGGGGATCGCCTCAGCTAGGAACTCCAGATAAACTAGAGGGATAAAGCGGTCCACTCCCCACTATTATGTAGGTACTTATTTTTAAGAGGGTACTGGTTATATTTTATGTGAAAGTGAAAAGTGAAATGGCTCGTGAAGTGATCTATGGCCTGTAAAAATTGAGCCTGAAGATAAGAAGAGTGAAAGTGATATGTTGTGAGGGTAATTTATTATGATACTGTTTATATTTGTTGTATTGTGTGTGAGAGAAAATTAAAAAGATAAGAAATAAATTACAATAC